>JAWNLA010000092.1:0-9867500 GCA_035041605.1 Drosophila atroscutellata | reverse complement strand
ATTCCCATTCCGATTCCCACGCATATGTTTTAGCCAAAACCAATTCAAATTGAAAACGAAATCAATTTGTTTGGCGCGTTATTGTCACAATAAGCTTTCGACTGCTTGCAAGCAGTGCGCACAGAAATTAACCTTGAAATTTCAAATTCGAGAGATTGTCGCTGTTTTTGACTATGCAGCTCTCCACAGCTGACGTTCAGTTGTTGTTCACTCTTTATTATGTGTTTTTGTGCTTTCGTCGATTTTATTTAGCCGGCGTCTGAGACTCGAGCATTCGCATTTGTCTGCTAATTTTAGCCTTTTAGCTGTTTCAGCTATTTCCTTTATTGTTATTGTAGTTATTGTTGTTTGTGTGTGTTTAAGCAGTTCGATTTTTGGATTACGGCGTGGGTTGCAGAGAATGAGAAAGAGAGAGAGAGTCGGCGATGTCCGTATAAAACATAAGGGTTGGCCCCCAAAGGGCAGGCATTTACGCTGACGAGCTTCAAAGCTTCGTGTGAGAGCTTTTAGTGCGCTAAGATCGTTGAGAGAGAGCAGCTAGTGCAGAATGCAATTGCACTAGTTTCATACGAGATTAGCACAGCTGTTCAATATAACAGTTTTTCTTATATCTTAAAATCTGTGCTATGGTAACCCTGGCATTGATATCACTGCACGCTGCCCGCTATCCCTCGCCTCTTGTCTTCTATTGTACCTGCTATGGGCATATGGGTTTACCTGTTTTCGACGAAAACATGCATGCAGCAACATGCTCAATAAACTGAATCGAGTTTAGGGATCGGGATCGCTGTCCGGATCTACCTAACGAAGAACGTTTAACGAGATGCAGGCGACGACAAAACATTTACAGATACGCATATGCGTGCGTTTGTGTAGTTTGACCGATACGCTCTCTCTCTATCGCACTCACTCACTTACGCTCTCTGGTGCTCTCTCTGATTCTCTGCACTGCTCGACCGTTCTATTTGCCTGGCCATAGGCCGAAGGGGTGCCGCCTGCCCCTATACACACATAAACACACACACTCACATTTTTCTGTGTCAGTGTGTGTACATTGTGTACCTATGGCATATGTGCCCTGAGCGCATCTGAATTTAATTGTATTTTAGTTGATGTACGGACTTTGTCAACGTCACAACATAGGAGAACATAGCGCAGTGCTCCGGTTACCGCTTCATATTCGTGTTTCTCTGGCTGTGTTAGTGTGTGTGCGCGTTCGTGTATTTTGCATCTGTAAGATACAATAAATACAACAAGAAATGTGCCCATCAGCTGGTGAACTCCTCGCCTGACCTCAGTCAGCCCGTCAGACAACATCGACAGACAGCCCAGCTACATAAATACTTTCGATTCTTTGGCATTTACATTTTGCGGAAATAGTTCGTGTGGCAGGAATTTCTGCTGTGTGCTGTGTGTAGTATCTTTTATCTGCATCTGCTCCTTCGTCCAACTGCAATCTATAATTATATAACTTGTATATAGAAAATGCCCTGGCATATTTCATAATTTCGTTACATTGTTTAAATTAATTTTAATGCGTGCGCCTTTCGAATGCGTCAAAAAGTTACACTCAGAGAAAATATTATGAATACCAACAGTGACAAAGAAAATCTATATAATCTATATAATAAGCTTATGTCAAATATAGTTAAAACTGTAGAAAATAATAATAAATAATAATTAGCAGTAATACACATTTTAGATCCACAGACATAATTAAGTATAGTAGAAAGAGTTGTTTCGTGCAAGAAATTACATTTTTAAACTATTGATGATCGATATAAGCCTTGTAGACTCAAGGCCGTTTCTTTAATCACAAATTGATAATACTCATTTAATTAATTTAGATTTTATGTTCAACCCTTTGATATGCAAGTGTTTGTCTGACTGAAGGTTTGTGGCACGTATCTATCATTGCAGTTCGCTGAAAGAGATACAAACACACACACACGCGAGAGTAGACTCATTCATACATATATACGCATTTCTTTTTTCGGCAAGTCATTAGACAATTGTCGCTTCTATTGTTGTTGTTGTCGTTGTCTGGGGCTTCGAATCGTGTTGGCTTCTATTATATTAGTCTTCTGGGTTCGCTGATCGTTCGTTTGCTCGATCGATCGGTCGATTGCCTCGTCGGTTCAGTTAACGGTTAATGCTAATTCCGAGTCCATACGCGTCGCGTGTCCAACAACTTCCTTCTAATTCCGTATTGTATCGCTTCGTTGCAGTTCTTTAGTGCTAATCAAAACAATATATAAACACATCCATACATAAACATAATCTGAATAGAAAGAATTAAGAAATGGCGGCCGCTTTAGAAACGCTACAATCGCTGCTGGAAACGCTCAACGAAATCAAAGAGCTGCCGATAAATCGGGAATCTTGTAAGTACTAATTTCCCAATCGGATAATTCACATTGCGATCTGCACACAATACGTATATAAGGATGTATGTGTGTTTGTGTGTATTTAGAAGAAATTTCTGTTCTATCGCTCGCTGTTTCCAATTGCAGCTATGATTTATTTTTAAACATTTTTTGTTTGCAGAGAGCAAAGAAAGCTGTGCTGCGAGTATTGTTGTTGTTAAATATAAACTTGCTTTCTATGGGTATATTAATTCCTTGGCTCGTTTCACTCACTATAAACGTTGCTTACTATTGTGCTGTACTATTTTTTTCTGGGAGTTTTTCTATGCTCTTCCGTCATTATTTTGATTTACTCGTCACTTATCAACACTGATAATATACAGTTGCAGTCAAGATAATAGTGGTGCTGAATCATTTTATGGTGATAAGTAAATATATGGTGAAAATCGAGTCCTCTTCAAATAAAACAACAAATGTTTGATTTAAAATACTATTATTTTCACAATTCTAATTGTAGTACAGTGCATTCACATATCATATTTTATTTCTAGAAAAATCATTTAGCATCAGGAAAAGCTGAGAAGCTTCGCTATTATTAATTAATTATTAATTATCATTTTAACTAATATTTTTTTAATATTTCTCAAAACATATATACATCGATGGGTATTTCCGAGTCTTGCAGGTGTCATGTTCTAATTATCTACAACATTTTTGTGTGATTTCATTTTGATTGTTGCTCACTTTTGCTGTTTGCTGCTGAATTTAGCTTTTAATATTTTCATTAATATTTCATTATCTTTTTTTGATTGCATTATGTGTCTGTTCGCTTATGCAATTTCTCTTCATGACAATGTCAGGTGCAATTTTTATTATTATCCGTTTATTTATTTTTCACTACACGATTGCGAATACGAATTATGTCAGCGGCAAATACTTGTCTCTTTCTCTCTCTCTCTCTCTCTTACCCACTCTCTCGTTGATTTTCTACGATTTTGGTCAGCATGATATCATTTGAAGCAGAGCTTATTACTCACTCGCGCCAAAAACGCAAAAGCAAAACAAAAATAAATCTTTTGTTGAGAGGGGGTTATTGCTTCCGAGGGGTTGCCTGTCTATGATGTCACTAGCCCCATTTTACATTTGTTTGCTGTACGTTGTACACTGCCATACAGTGAATACAACGCCATTTCTTTTCATTTTGCGTTGCAATTTGATGGAAAGTTCATTGAACACAGTGCTTGCCCAACTGCACTAAATTAAGTGCAGCAAACTTGAGAGCAAACACACACGCATTCGCAGTCGCACTTGAACACCTCAAGTTTGGGCGTTTGTTCGTTACGCTCAAGCTGTGTTTGACATATGTAGTTGTTGTTGTTGATTGTGAGCACTAATGAATCACAGTGCGCTTCGAACAGTCAAACGGCAACCGCAACCGCACCCACTACGTCAAAACGTGAACGTATCGGATACGTTCGTGTGGCATACGATAACTGCTAAGTTTGGCCGAGGTTCGCTTCGGGTGGCTTTGACACGTTGCTTACATTCATAACGATGAGCGCCTACGTAGCCAAGTTTGGGCTTCGGCTTGCTGATGTTGTTGTTGGAATTGCGCGTTATCTTTTACTTTCATGCGCTATGGGATCACGCTCTCTTTTTGTCGCTCCCTCTCTCAGTGGAAAAAAAAAACTTGCTATATTCCAGAAAACTTGTTTGGGGCTTGCTCTCTCTTTTGCACCGAGCTCCAATGGGATAGCTATAGTGTTGTCACCTTTGGAAATAAAATAAAGCTAGTTTTAGAGGAAATATGAGGTATATAATAAAGCTATTGGAATTGGAACTGTATGCATAATATTGATTTAACTGCGCTCGCTTCGTTTTATTTACATTATTTTGTTTTTCTATCTACAATATTTTTGCATATAAAAACGAAAAAAAAATGTTTTGCATTATATTTGGAAAAAGCTAGTTTTGGCGTAAAACCGCTGTATGGACAACACTTGTCAGCAGCAGCAGCAGCGGCAGCAGCAACGACTACTGCGGCTTATTGGTTTGTTTTGTGTTTGAACTTCTTCCAGTTCTTTTGCTGCGTTCAGAGTAGACGGCGGTCCGCAGTATCGCACTCGTCAAACAGCTTACAATTTTATAACAGTGACTGTGTTTTACTGTGTGTGTCTGAGATTCCGTGTGTGCGTGTGCATTAGCCATTTATTAATTACAGCTAAACACGCCAATTGTGCTTTGCATACATTTTGGCGCAAAGTTTCTTTTTTTGACATAACAAAAAATAAGTAAAAACCCATAAAATGGCCGGTGGCAACAAACGTTACTCGCGTAACAATTCCAATGGCAATTTCCAATCGCTGCCAGAACGTGGCCCAGGTAAATAACAGCAAAAGCATTAACATCAACAGCAGCAGATGAGCTTATCACCTGTCCACTTTAATTTACCGTTGAGCGTTATCTATCTATGATTTGTGTCTGCCTTGTCTTTGATTGCCAACGTCAGCAGCGACGCCAACGTGGCCGCCTTATGTTCAATCGTTAAATCGCTGCATGTTCTTCTTCTCTGTCTTGCCCAAAAGCCAACAGCAGCATAAAAAAACACTTTGTGCATAATTTGCTTTTAGTTGTCTTTTCTTTTTTTGTTGAGCAGTTGCCGCCTTTTGAATTTTAATTGCCACGTCGAAATGTTGATTTTGGTAGGCGGGCAGCGTCAGTCAACGAACTTTTCCTGCCTGACAACCAAAGAACAACAACAACATAACAACATGAAGCAAAAAAAAGCAACGCGAGCATTTTCCATAATTTTATGCCTGCATTGCACTCTCCACACTATCACTTTTACATGAGTGTGTGTGTGAGTGTATTCTAATTCAAGGTTATCAATGCCGCGTGCCAACTACGCAAACATTTTCAGCAATGCTCGTGACGTCACAATCACGCTGCTGAAGACATGTGGAATGAAGCGATCCTCTGGAAGTGAAGAGCTTTTACTACTGTAACTTGTGCACGTGCTCGAAATTAAACTAGGCTTAAGTTGCTTCCAATTAATTGATTGTTAATTATAATTTTTTAATTTAATGTTCGATCAAAGTAATCATAAGACAAAAATTTGAGTGTAAAGAGAAAAGCTTTATTTAAACAGCAAAACGTATATCACAATTTGGTTAACATTTTCGTTGACCTGTGACGTATCACGCACATCTCTAATTCTACGCACACACATACACTCGCACCCACACTCTCGCGCTTGTCTCTCTTTCGCTTATCTAGCACCTCTTCATTCTTCGATCTTCTTCTTCATCGTTTTTCTTCCACTTCACTTTCAGTGCAAACTTGTTTTTACCATAAACCAGTTGACAGAGTTGCCCAGTTCTCAGTTCTCCCCATTCCCAATTCTCCCTTCCAGATCCATCATTTTACAGTGCATTTTAGTTTTTTTTTTCTTTGATCAATCAACCTACATGCATTCGATACGCAACTAATTGTAACGAAGTCGAAAAGTCTCTTTTCAATTGATAAAAGAGAAACTTTCTCTCGGAACGCTTTCTTTGTGGCTCGCATATGGGAAATATATCGGATTGTTTCTCATGTTGTCTGAGTGAATTTGTCTTAACCCAGTTTCAATTTGTAGCCAGCCCTCTCTCGTCGTTTCAGCTCTTGTTTCCTTTCTAATTTACTGCTGCCGATTTACATAAGCTCCTCTCCAGACTCTTGAGCTCTGCGTGGCAACAGTTTTTTTTATTGCTATATTTTGTTTTTTCTTTTATGCTCACCCCCTGCGAAACTAGTTTAACAAACGATTTGAATTATTTGTTGGTGTTTAGCTTTGTTGTCGATATTTGCTTAGCTGCTCGTACTAAATATTCTATGGACTTTTTTATTGTGGCTTTTTAATGAACTTGGACTCTAGCTTTCCATTTTGAAACTCGATGGAAGATTTGTTCCGCACTGGAAGCGCATGAAAATCTGTGAATTGAAAACTGCGATCATCACTGCTTTTGCTTTTATTTTTCCATAGATCACCATCTGTGCATTTGCTGGAGGATTGCACATGGCCAAGTTTTCTTTTCCAATAAATATTAGATATGCAAATGAAATGAATATTTTTGAATATTCGTGTTTGCTTCTCAAATATGTAAATCAAAAACTTGAAAGTTTATTTTTCTTTTACCCATTTGGAATGTTAAATAAATAAGTGTTAAACACGAATGTGCACTCGCAAAATGTGTTGTAGAGAAAACTCTGAAACAATAAATATTTGATGTATATGCAGAAATTATTTCTGCATATTATAAAGAAATTGTTATTTTGTATCATATTTTCAGCCACGCAACATAATGTTAAATTATTATTCAAGGCTAAAGAGAAATTGCCCTGAATTGAAACAGATATTTAAGAGCACACAACTTACAGGGTATCTCTCGCACATCAATCAATCGATGTGTATTGTGCTCTTTAAAATTAGAAACATATAAAATTGTTGTTTAATTAATTGCATTTCAATAGGCCGTCAGCAAATGTGTTTATTGTCGAACAGAACCTATTTATAGGGTCAGTTCAATTGAGAAACGCTCTTCCTTATGTTGAATTCGGTTTGGATCGATGGGTGCATTGACTGCTTATCGCTATATTTAAGGAGGTGATGGGTTGGCGAGTGTGTGGTGGGGTGGGTGAGGGGGTTGTCTTTCAGCATTCTAATGAATTTCCATCCGTTTCTCAATCGTTCGTTTCAAATTCACATACGTTCCATAACAAAGACTCTCCCTCGCTCTCTTTGTCTTTCTCTCTCTCTTAATTAGCGCTCTTTATGCGTGTTTTTTCCGGCTGTAGTCCGGAAAATTTAATTTTGAGGCAAATAATATTTGTCTAGTAGAAAACTTGGCAACGAACGCCCAACGGTCAAAAGCACGGCGCGCTAAACCACGAAACCACGAAGAACCAACGAAATGTCGAGCAGAATCTGTGAGTGCTATATTATATATATATATATATATATATATAATTTATATATATACATATTTATAGTATATGTGTATATGTTTTCTTATACTGTTGCTAAATCGTGCTCTATCTAATATAATTATTATCTGCCATTTGCATTCGGCCTGCAACCAAATTTATTTATGCTAAGAAGAGTCCCCAAAGATTGCATAATTGCTAAGCCAAAATATATATAATGTATTATGTATATAGGTGCGTACATATAGACAGCTGTCTAATGATCTTTCTTTCTCTGCGTGTGTGTGTTTTTATGTGTGTATGCTTGTGTGTTTATGTGTGTGCTTTTGTATATTTTGGTATTTTCAGTGGCTCATCAACTGTGCAAGCCATATACTATAATAACATTAGTCGTTGTCAAACTGCAAAGTGCATCTTCAACTGTAACTGTCAAGTATGTCAATAAACTTTGCTGTGACTGCAAGTACCTCCAGTGACTGTAAAACGGTGCATACTAGTGAAGCCGCAACTGTATCACATTTTTCATTATCAATTTAAATTCATTTTTTTTTATCAATTGAAATTAAATTGAATTGAAATTAAATCTCTACCAAACAGATAACGACGACTCACAAATTGTAACTTATATTTTAATTATATTTTTTTTCTAATTTTTGCAGTGGAATCCCTCATCTATTGGCGTGATGTGAAAAAGTCGGGCATTGTTTTTGGCGCCGGTCTCACCATTTTGGTAGCCATCTCCTGCTTCTCCGTGATTAGTGTGTTTGCGTATTTGTCGCTGCTGGCGCTCTTCGTCACCGTCGCCTTCAGAATCTACAAATCAGTGACACAGGCCGTACAAAAGACAAACGATGGCCATCCCTTCAAGTGAGCTGCCTTGAAACTAGAATACAATATTTATTTATAGATAAATTATAATATTTGTATTTCAAAATCTTTTTTGTGTATAGAGAGTATCTGGATTTGGATCTGACGCTGTCTCAGGAGAAGGTGCAACATATTGCGGGCGTTGCTGTTGCACATCTCAATGGTTTTACTGCGGAGCTGAGGCGTCTCTTTTTAGTTGAGGATCTGATCGATTCGATTAAATTCGGTGTCATCCTGTGGGTCTTCACCTACATTGGTGCCTGGTTCAATGGCATGACTCTGGTCATTTTGGGTAAGAGCACATCATTTTATATATATATATATATATATATATATATGCTGAATCAAATATTAATCATTAATTTGATTTCAACAGCCTTCGTCTCGCTGTTCACCTTGCCAAAGGTCTATGAGAACAACAAGCAATCGATCGATACCTATTTGGATCTGGTGCGCACCAAGTTGACAGAAATCACCGATAAGTAAGCATCTACTTTATATATAGGAACTTTTTAGCACTTTGAAATTTGTCCCAAAAATTCGCATTTGATGCTGAACTGATTTTTTCAAACTATGTTGTACTAACTTAAATATTGATATTTTTTCAGAATTCGGGTGGCCATTCCCATTGGCAAGAAGCCTGTCGCCGCTGCTACCGAGTCAGAGAAGGACAAATAGATAGCAACAACTATAAGAGTAGATGCAACAACAACAACAACAGCAAAACGTTTATTTATTTATTAAGCATTATTTGAATGGTTTAATATATTCATCGGGGCATAACAAATAAATACATATATCAAATTGTATAATTACAACTTACAAAAAACAACAACAACAAACAACATGCAATGTAAACCCAAACTTAAAACTTAAAAAAAAATCAAAAATTAAGAAATCATTTAAACAAAAAAAATAATATCAAATGGTAGTAGTTTAAACATTGTCCAAGTGTCTTTAAGTTTTTAAACGAACGAAACAAATTTGAAAGAAACTAAAAAAAAAACACAGCCACAGCAATGCAATTAAACAAACAAACAAAAAAAAAAAAAAAGATTTCCTCAGTTCCAATCAAATGTGTTTGCTTAAACGAGAGAGATTCTTAACGAAGAGAACATTTTATTACTATTATTTTAATTAGTTAAAACAAAATGCATATTGCTATGCAACAAAAGAAATCAACAAAAACAAAAACAACAACAACATTGTACACCCATTTATATTAGCAACTTTTTTAATTAAACACTCTTTGCTTTAGTTTTAATTTTAATTTTGTTGATTTTTCTATAAAAAAAAGTCAAAATAAAAAAGTGAAGTAAAAATATACAAGTTAGAATTTATTTTTTGATTTTTCTTCTCACATTTATTTTCATTTCTGTATCTCTCTAGCAAGTATATCAAAATCGATATATATATATATATATACATATATATATATATATAGAGTAGGCTGATCATTGATCATACATATTTATACACAAATACAGTCAACGCTTTCGTCCTTGCGGCAGGCTCAACTCACCATTGATAAGATGGCCCTAATTACCAATTGGACCAATTTGTTTATAGAACGTTTCGAGTTGCGCTTGACCTGGCCTGAAAAGAAAGAAAAGGAAATAAAGAACAGTTATGTAGAGGACTTTCAGGTGATTCCCCTTTGCACATGCATAACTTATACACATAAATGACAAAATAAAAACAAACAAATTGCAAACAGCTTCGCCGCCTTGTTTCATAAACATTTACATTATGTACAATTAATTTGTAAGAGTTTTTACATCGTAAATCAAATATTTAATATAAATTTTTTGTAGCACAGCAAGTTGAGTTTTTTGCCAAAAAAGTTTTTAAGATCATAATCATTACATACATCTATTTATAGCTTAAATGTTTTTATTGTAACCATTTGTTGCTCATTGTTATACAAAACTACAAATAATGAAATTGAAAATTTATATTTTGTGTTGCTTTCGATGAAAAAAAAAACAAGAAAAAACATAAAGAAAATTAAGCAGAAGGAAATAAAGGACTACTGATAACTTTTTAGGCGTCGTTTTTTCTCCCATATATAACTATGATAACAATAGATATTTTTGCATATTATGTAACACTTAAAATGATATTTCTATAAATGTATGTAATATGTAAGTAAATACAAAATCATAAATACGAAAAAGCGAAAAACATTTTCAAGTGCAAATGAACTTTTCGTGGTTTAATTTTAATTAAAACGATCTTCATATAAAAACGTATGTATATCACATAAATGTGCCGTAAGTTTGCTATATGCTATGCAGAGAAAACAATGTTCTTACTTATTACATTCAGAAAACAAAAAGAACATCAAACAGTTGATACGATCGTAAAAATTTCAATAAAAATAAACTTAAATCAAATCGAACTTGTTAAATTATTTCAGTTGGCGCGCTAAAGCAAACAGCATTCGTCTGTCTAGGGGAAAACGGCATATAAAAGCTGATTGGCGTGCAAAAAGCTGATTGGCATTCATTGTTTGCAAAGCTTAACGCCAGAGGGCCGGCAACATAGGCGGACAAAAAGCAAACAAAAAGCATACACCGCTCTGTCGACAAAAAATAATAAACAATACGCATGTATGACCTTCGTACAAGGTGACTGGGACACAGAGCGCGAGCGAGCGACAAATCAAAGAGGCAGACAGAGAGGTAGAGAGTGCGAAAGGTCTTAGTGTAAGAGCAATGGAGAGTGCTTAAAACCGCAAGAGGTGTTGCACGTAATGCATGTTTAACATTAACATAGAATTTGTCAATGCCAGCTGGCAAATGACGCTGACAAGCAGCAGAGAATTTCATTGCACTGATAAGACAGAAAACAGTTTGCCATGTTCCGAGTTGTTTACAAGAGCGAGACTCAACGAAAGAGAGCGAAAGCTTTGAGCTTAAAAACGAAAAGTGATTTAGTAGATAGTTTGTAGCTGTTAGTCGAATACCCTGCACCGAACAGATATGTATGTGAAAACATTTAAACGTTCTTATAAATGGTTCAAACTAAAAGCAAGTAACTGATTTGTGAAGAGCCAAGCAAGAAAAATGCATACATATACATAAAATAAGCAATTAACTACATGTGCTTAGTGAGTGGTAAGTCAACCATTATACCCTATGTGGCTCTGGCTGCTGGTAATGAAAAGCTCTTGTGACTAATAACGCATGCGAGAAGCGCACGCCGTCTGAGAAGTGCTCCGGTTTTTGCTGCGAACGGTCGTTTTTGGTCGCGCATCGTACTCACGTATTCGCTGGTTCGCGCATAAAAAAATTCGTATTCTAGTTTTTCCTACGCACCCACGCAGCGACAGCGACAGCATCTGAGCAGAGCAGAGCAGTGCGCTGAGTGTTAGAAGCAGTGAAAGAAAGAAAATAGCTCAGTTAGCAGTAGAGAGTCGAAGGCAGAATGTCGAAGCCACAATCGGACGCGGATCGCAGGAAGCAGATTTCGGTGCGCGGCATCGCTGAGGTTGGCAACGTAACCGAGGTGAAGAAGAACTTCAATCGCCATTTGCACTACACCCTCGTCAAGGATCGCAATGTGTCCACACTGCGCGATTATTACTTTGCGCTGGCCAACACCGTCAAGGACAACATGGTCGGACGCTGGATTCGCACACAGCAGCACTACTACGAAAAGGATCCCAAGGTTAGTGCCAACTCCCCCCTTCTTTTCTCGAATATCGATTTAAATTCGAAGTGGAACAAGAATAAAAAATGACCCAACCTAACCAAACTTTTGTTACACTTTCTGAAACTGGTTAGGAAATGACTCTATAATTTGGCTTGATTCAATTTGATTAAATTTTTATTTTTTTGGTATTACGACATGCACATTTTGCGCTCTCCACTTTCCTTCTCTGTTCTTGCCAGTCTCTCTTTACATTGGCCAAAAGTATGTTTTTTTTTCGCCTTTTTTTATTAACTTCTCTTTCATTTTCATTTTTGTTTTCGTCGCTCGCTCGCTGCAATTTCTGCTGCATTTCTACATTCATTATCATTCTCTGCACACTTAAATTTGCTTTCGTTTTTTTATTTTTGTTTTTCTTTCTGTTTCTGCCTAATTACGGCTGCAGAATTTGGCTGAAGTGCAGTGAGATCAATGCCAAAAATATGTGGGGTACTTTCACTGTGACACATTTAACCTGAGGGTGGACCAAATACATATATACATATTGTTCAGAGTTATCTGCTAAGAAATGCCGGTGACCCAGTCTTTAACCACCAGCTGAGTTAGGAAAAACAACAAAATCATAATATAAAAAGCTATTTTTTTATTAGCAATGAGCAGCTGCCGCTGTCCAGCACATAGAGAGAGCGACAAATAGAGAGCGAGAGAGAGGTCATTTCAAATATTATATCAATAGTAATTTGTATACCCTAAGCTTATTAATGTCTTAAAATGGGGTAACATAGTTCATATTATCATATTATCAGCATAATTATTATACAAGTTCTGTTGTTGTTTTGCAGTATTGTTTTTCCGTTTTGCACTATTTTAAATAATTTTAAAGAGTATCTTCAAGTTGAATGTTTTGTTATTAATGGGATTCTTTAAATCGAGTTTGCGAACGCTGAAAGCAGCTTTAAGCACACTTAAGTCAAAGCTGCATATACAATGCGTATCCAGCGGATACACAAACAGTTTCTCTCTCGCACACATACGCACACACACACTTTATTGCAATCACGTGCGGCAGGCGTGCGAATTTCGTGCATATCTGAAGGGGAAAATTTGTCCTTGCCTGAATGTCAGTCAGTCAGCGAGTCTAAGTTGCGCCTCATCTCAAAATCACTTTCAATTTCCACAATTCATGTATCTATGAGATACATTTGCGTATGCAGCAAACAGCTGACAAATTTATTCTATATACATACATCTATCGATAAAATTGGTCAATTTGAGTAATTTATCTAAAGCACTAACAATTATAGCATAGTAACAAATATATAAATGTATATACATATCCAACAACATAAAATTCACACACACTCACTCACACGTTTTGTCAAGGTCAGTCAAAGGTTATTAACAAAAATGAGAGCTGACTGCTGGTTGGCTGTGGGCGCCATCGTCAGGAAAATTTTCATTATAATTTGTCTTCGTTTTAGTTATTTTTGTTGTAGTTGCGCGTGCCTATATATACATGTATATAGGTATGAGTGTGTATGTGTGTGCGGGTACACACATTTATTTTAGTTTCATAAAAATACGACAATAACCCAAATTTTCATGAGGTTTATTTACGTTTGTTACACTTTCATTATGCGCTTACATGCAATCTGTTCTCTATCCATGAAGCCAATAAATTCTATATAAACGTGTATCTATCCAAGTACATATATGCTATGGTCAACGCTTTGAAACTAGATACACTTAAAGCTAATTGAGTCCACTTCTTTTAGGGGTGCTTTTCTTTATATTTTCAAATTGGCCAATTGATGGTTGAGTTCGCTTTGAAGCAATTGATGATGGGTCAAAAGGGGTAAACGAACCCTATTTAAATTTTATGTTATATATATTTGTTTAAATTTATAAACATTTACATAAGCACAGCCAGACTGTGTCGGATGAGCCAGAAGTAGCAAAATTAACTAAAGGTGCATTTAAGTTTGTGTAAAATATAAATCAATAAAAATAAATAAAATGCCTTTGGCAATTTATATATTTTTAAGATATTCAAAATATCAAAATTCGTAAATTCATTTATTTATATTTGATTTGTAACAAATATATCAAACATTAATGCATTCAAATTGAAGTTACTCACGTGGGAATCATGGAAAACATGAAAAACTAATTAGAGAACTTTATGTGCTAACTATCATCAGAACATACATATACATATAGATATATGTATATATATATATATAACAATCTGAATATGCGCACCTGCTTGTTGCTTAGCTCAAATAAATAAACAAATTCATATTCTACCCTTATTTTAGATTCGATTACAAGCGCAAACAAACGGTATTTGTTATCATTTGGACTAGGGCCAAAAGCCGCAAAACATATGTTCCCGTTTATCAGTAATGCCAGCACAAACTTAAATACATATATGCATATCGGAATTCAATTAAGAGACTTGTCTGTGGTCGTAAATAAAGCAATGGGTTATCAGACGACAACAGTTTCCGGCTATTATTGGCTAGCCAGTCTGTTGACACATGCAATTCGTTGCATTTGGGAACATGAGACATCTGTGCCAATATAGATTATTATCTATCTTATCTATACTATCTATCTATGTATTGTTTAATAGCGATATTTATATAGTCGTAATTAGTTTCTAAACTCTGCCGAGACCTTGTCACGCAGTGTTCTTCACTATTTTACATATCAGGCAGTGCTGATAAGCGGTGCATAGAGCAACTTTTTAACTGGCGCCGTTCCAAATCTATGATGATGTTGTCGTCAAAACAGCTCCCATGATTGAGCTGAGATGTAGCGATTGCTTCTAATTACCTTTGGGTGCATTTCACATCACATAATCGCATAAAAACATAGCATGTTTCCACAGCATGTGTGGCAATTAATGCCCTTATCAGACTTATTGCATTATGCTTATCACGCCGGGCCTGATCTGATCAATCGC
Organism: Drosophila atroscutellata; assembly: GCA_035041605.1. Taxonomy (NCBI): domain Eukaryota; kingdom Metazoa; phylum Arthropoda; class Insecta; order Diptera; family Drosophilidae; genus Drosophila; species Drosophila atroscutellata. Next base: position 9,852,680 of record JAWNLA010000092.1, on the reverse strand, counting down.
TGAACCGGTGAATGTGAATGTCTAATTATAGTCTCCCGGCAGTGCTGAATCAAATTAGCAAACGTTGATAAGGCGCCAGTAGTTAACCTTCTCAATAAATAACAAAACACTACTAGCACTCACATAGCTTGTAATTGGGTAATTGGGCCAGCTGCTGTTCGCGTCACCTATCACGCTCCTAATCCATGTACAGTTGTGACGGTTCTTGGCGAATGGGGAAACTATTTCAACGGGAGAATATAAATGTCCATGGTGTATTATGATGTCGGAGACGACCGGATTGAACCACTTTTGTATAGCTGCCATAGGTAGACTCGGTCAAGAGATTTATTCTTGCATTACAAAAACAGATCAGATACATTTCAGATCTAAACTAATGTGAATAATGATAATAATAAGCTATTGGGAATACCCTGCATGTCTTTTAAGGATAGAGGAACAGCCAGTTTCATAAACTAACTAATATTTATCCATCAATGCATAATCTTTTACAAAGATCTTTATCCAATAATCAGCAAGAAAAATATCGTAAATAAAACCTAATTTTTTCCATCATTATAGCGCGTCTACTATTTGTCGCTGGAGTACTACATGGGCAGATCATTAACGAACACCATGATTAACTTGGGCATCCAGAGCGAGTGCGAGGAGGCGATGTACCAGCTGGGTCTGGACATTGAGAACCTCGAGGAGATGGAGGAGGATGCCGGTTTGGGCAATGGTGGTCTCGGTCGCTTGGCCGCCTGTTTCCTCGACTCGATGGCAACATTGGGTCTGGCTGCCTATGGCTATGGCATCCGTTATGAGTACGGCATCTTTGCCCAGAAGATCAAGAACGGCGAACAGGTGGAGGAGCCCGATGATTGGCTGCGCTATGGCAATCCCTGGGAGAAGGCACGTCCCGAATTCATGCTGCCCATTCAATTCTATGGCCGTGTGATCGATACGCCCGAGGGCAAGAAGTGGGTCGATACCCAGCGGGTCTATGCTATGCCCTATGACAATCCGATTCCCGGCTACAACAACAACCATGTGAACACCCTGCGTCTCTGGTCCGCCAAGTCGCCCATTGACTTCAACTTGAAGTTCTGTGCGTAGTCGAATTTATTACTTTCTATCTTTAGCATTCTTTAGTTAACTTGTGACTTATTTATATTTACAGTCAACGATGGTGACTACATTCAGGCCGTGCTGGATCGTAATCTGGCCGAGAACATCTCTCGCGTACTGTATCCCAACGATAACTTCTTTGAGGGCAAGGAGTTGCGTCTGAAGCAGGAGTACTTCATGTGTGCCGCCACACTGCAGGACATCATTCGTCGCTACAAGGCCTCCAAGTTTGGATCTCGCGAAGCGGTGCGCAATACCTTTGAACACTTCCCCGAGAAGGTGGCCATCCAGCTGAACGATACTCATCCGTCGCTGGCCATACCGGAACTGATGCGTATCCTCATCGATGAGGAGCATTTGGATTGGGCCAAGGCATGGGATATTGTTGTCCGCTCCTGTGCATACACCAATCACACGGTGCTCCCCGAGGCCCTCGAACGTTGGCCCGTGTCCATGTTGGAGTCGATTTTGCCACGTCACTTGCAGATCATATATCACATCAATTTCCTGCATATGGAGAATGTGAAGAAGAAGTTCCCCGACGATCTCGATCGCATGCGTCGCATGTCTCTGGTCGAGGAGGATGGTGACAAGCGCATCAATATGGCTCATCTGTCGATTGTTGGCTCCCATGCCGTCAACGGTGTGGCCGCTATTCACTCACAGATCCTGAAGGATTCGCTGTTCCGTGACTTTTACGAAATGGATCCCAAGAAGTTCCAGAACAAGACGAACGGCATCACGCCACGTCGCTGGCTGCTGCTTTGCAACCCTGGGTTGTCCGATCTGATTGCCGAGAAGATCGGTGATGAGTGGCCCGTGCATTTGGATCAGCTGGTCGCATTGAAGAAGTGGGCCAAGGATCCCAACTTCCAGCGCAATGTAGCACGCGTCAAGCAGGAGAACAAACTCAAATTGGCTGCCATTCTGGAGAAGGACTACGGCATTAAGGTCAACCCGGCCTCAATGTTCGACATCCAGGTGAAACGTATCCACGAGTACAAGCGTCAGCTGCTCAACTGCCTGCACATCATCACGTTGTACAATCGCATCAAGAAGGATCCCACAGCCAACTTCACGCCACGCACAATCATGATCGGTGGCAAGGCTGCGCCCGGCTACTATGTGGCCAAGCAGATCATCAAGTTGATCTGTGCCGTCGGCAATGTGGTCAACAATGATCCCATTGTTGGTGACAAACTGAAGGTAATCTTCCTGGAGAACTATCGCGTCACGCTGGCTGAGAAGATTATGCCCGCTGCGGATCTGTCCGAACAGATCTCCACCGCTGGCACTGAAGCCTCCGGCACTGGCAACATGAAGTTCCAGCTTAATGGTGCCTTAACTATTGGCACCCTCGACGGCGCCAATGTTGAAATGGCCGAGGAAATGGGTCTGGATAACATCTTCATTTTCGGCATGACCGTCGATGAGGTGGAGGCGCTCAAGAAGAAGGGCTACAATGCCTACGATCACTATAATGCCAATCCCGAAGTGAAGCAGGTCATCGATCAGATCCAGGGTGGCTTCTTCAGCCCCGGCAATCCCAATGAGTTTAAGAACATCGCGGATATCCTTCTCAAGTACGATCATTACTTCTTGCTGGCCGACTACGATGCGTACATCAAGGCTCAGGATCTGGTCTCCAAGACCTATCAGGTAAGCAATGAATACCGATCTGAATCACCTTAATAAATATTTTAATAATATGTATCATTTTTCGTAACAGAACCAAGCCAAATGGTTGGAGATGTCCATCAACAATATTGCCACCAGCGGCAAATTCTCATCGGATCGCACCATTGCCGAATATGCCCGTGAAATTTGGGGCGTTGAACCCACCTGGGAGAAGCTGCCAGCACCGGAGGATCAGCAATAAATCAATTAAAACATTTTTTGATATTATATTTTATTATTCGTGTGCTTTACTTATGTTAAAGCCCCATTTTAGGAGCCAAATGCAACAACTAACTAACAAGAAAACAAGAAATGAAAAGGAAACAAAGATTAAGCTAACGCTAAGATGTGAACATCGATTAGGCTCATTGTTAATTATTAAATATCAATCTTATTTAATAAATTCTATACAATTCTAAACTAATCTATTGCTAATCTTCAACTGGCTGGAATCGAATTAGCAGCAGCGACTACAACACGGTACCTATATCCGCCATTGAGACCTCAGGAACACTTTCAAAGTAACTTAAACCAAAACTAGAACAAAAAGGAATTTGAATAAACAAATTATGAAAACTACAACATGATTACAACATAGTGCAATGCTTTGTTTTTAGCTATGGATATAAATATGCGTGTTAAATTAACAAACAAAAGAAAAGTTCAACTGTTACATGTAAAGAAAATAATTTAATTTACATAATAAAATAAAAACATTTAAATTCACTGAAAGTAATTCACTGATTGGGGGATGATTTAGCCATTTTCTCAGCCATATTCTTATTAATTTCGAAATTATTTGAAAAGTAATTGTCCTGTTATCTTTACCAAACCTAAAAGTATGTTTCTACTATAAACTTTATATATCCGCCTATAAGTATGCTTTGCATTTATGTTGAAACTAAAGAGAGTTTCACCTCAGTTTTACGTTTCAGCCTATAAGTGTGCTTTAAATGCTGTGCTGGCCCTAATCAGAGTTTAAACGGTATTTTAATGTTTCAGCCTAAAAGTGTGTATTATATTTTCGCATATGTTTTCAATATTTTAAATCTTTAAATCGAAGTTATGCAAAATTAAATAAAAAACTATAAAATGCTTCTTAGGTACATACGTAGCAATATCAAGAAATTAGTGTAATCTCATTCAAAGACGTATTTCAAGATTAAGAAATAATAATATTGGCCAACACTCTGTAGCCATGGAAACGATTTCAAAATTATTGTTGTACACATATTAAAGAAGAAAAAAGGGATTTCCGAGCACATCAATCAAAATTGACAGATAATACCGATTCACACAAAAAACAAATGCAATGTCTTTTTTGGATACAATTCAAAATTGCGCTTCGAGTTGCTACCAACCACGGCAAAAGGCTGGCTTTGGCAACTGCTCCAACAGCTATGCTCATCAGGGGGCGTTAGAAGAGCTGAAGTTTGTGGTACAAGCACTGGAGAGTGAGCAGCAGTTGGATAATAACCACTATGCCCAGCCAGAAGCAAGTCATGCGCGCTTGAAACCAATCTTATCACGTTGCTCTACAGAAGGTGAGGGGGAATATTTGAAAAATCACGAAGTTTTATTCGGAACATTGAATGAAAACTTTTCGGGGGATGTGTATAAGGGTACACCACCAGCAATCGACAGAGATGAACAACTAGATACGCTCACGGATTTGGTTTGTCAGACAATGCTAAAACTGGAAAACTATATCGAGCAACGAACGGAGCAGAAGCAGCAGATCATCTACTCCCCATGGACTCCGTATTCAGAACACTCTATGCTGGGCAAGCTGGAGCAACAGTGCCAGTGCCGAAGAAAAGGATTCAAGTTAATGCCAGTTATCATTATGCCTCCAACTGCCTCACCTGCTAAGCCGCCAGTAAGCAGATCTCGTTTGCTTCGGCGAAAGAAACGCCCTTCAGCAGAAGCACATCAAAATTCTGCAGGTAAGTTGCAGTTCACAAACTGAGCGAAAAACACTCTTGTTGTGATTGAGATACAATAGGCATGGGATTATTACAGAATTACTTGTTGTGTATACCAATATAATAATATTATGCTTAATCTTCACTTACATATTGTATTTATAGTTCCGCGTAACCCAAAGATGCGCGACAGTGGCACCACCATGTGGTGTCCCTGCACTTGTTGTTGCAATTCTTGTGGCGTCGCCACCGAGAGCATGACACGTTTACCCAACTCAGCATATCAAATTACGGCCAAACAGGATCAAGTAAAAGACCAGCCACCGATGAGTGCCACATTTCCGATTCCCAGCAAGGTGTCTACGCTACCCAGACGAAATAATCACCCGGCGGATCAGTCGGTTGAGCAGCAACGAGAATATAACGATTGCTGCTTGGAAGATTCTGGGCAGCATCCCATATGTGGCAAGGTCAGTTATCCGGCTAATGAAGAAGAGGAGAAGCAAGAAGATAAAATGTTCAGGCCGGAGATGAAGGAAGAGCAGGTGGCAGCGTCAGACAGCTTGGATGACTGGTTCAAGAACGCCGAAAAAAGCTTGGGCATTTTGGAAATGCAGGAAAAGTACTATTCAAACAATGAGTCCGAGTCTCCAACGATGCACCAGGTGTACACCCCTCACAATCTATTACAAACGGAATCCAGGACCTCCATGGGCAGGGGTCTTCGCTTCACGAACAGCTCAGAGAAGTTTGTGAGCACCAGCGACCTGCGACAGGAGAGGGACGCGTTCTTCAAGGGCAACCAGAAGAAGATCGCTGCTACACAGGATCCCGTCAAGAATGTGCGAATCTTCAATTCACAGTTTGGCAAAATGTTATCCAACAAAAAGGCCAAGATTCGGTTTGTTCAGGAGCCCGTGGAAGAGACCAAAGTGGAGGCCATGGTTTTGCCTAAGGTGATCCCCAAACAGCTGAAATCCAGTCCGCCGATACCCAAATGCCGTGTGCTGAAATCAATGTGCGAAGCACTATCCAATGATGGCAACTTTAGTTGCTGCTATTGACCAAAGGTGGTGAACAATTTCCACTCACTTACCCCACAGACGGGACGCAGTGATCCCCGCCGGAAAACTCAAAACACACCCCATTAAATTTTAGAACATTTCAAGTATTTCGAACTGAGGGGGAAATGGCTTCAAAATTTCTAGACCAATGTTGAGTAGTACTGAGCGTGAAATGGATGCGAGCAGATCTTGGGCGTCGGGTGGCAGATACGAATCCTATTCACAATCCCAATCTAATCGTTGGGTCGGAGGCATCTCTGAGTCTCAAGAGAAAGCTTATTCAGGAAACGGAAACTATTTCAAGTCTGAAAATGATCAGTCTTGGATCGAAAATGAATCAGAACCAGAGATTAAACAAAATCAACCCTCTCCTCAAACCACATCAAATGAAGGTGATTCTCGGAACAGACCTTCAATCCTTATCATACTGATAAAGTATGTCAACATTAATTTCAATCAAAATTTATTTTCTAATTTAATATAACTTCAATTTAGTAAGTCGCAACCCTGCCGCGAGAAAAGAGATTACCAAAAGGCAAGTGACATGCAGAATGGGGCACGAAATGAATCTGACGCCAATGAAGAGTGCAAAGTGGGGAGTCTAGAGAGAACACTCCAGGGCCTCATATCGAATGAGTGCCTCAGTTATCTGAAGAGTCTTACCTGCGCAAAGAGACCGATTAAAAAAAAAAAGAAACGTCTGCCCAAAACAGTTTTCGATCGTTTCGCAAATCCGCCGTTTGTCATCGAACCGAAAACCTTCATCACAGGTGGCTGCAATGGGAACTGCTGCCATTCCTGTCGGTGCTCCGCTCCATGCTGGTCCAAATAACTAGAAATTGATTGATTTAGGAATTAAAATTAACGAATTTAAACGAATTATGTTTAAACACCAATTTTAGATGCTGAAAATATCAGGATTAATTAACGTCAAGCCTGCTGGGAAACTGTAGAAGTCGGATAAAAAAAACAGTTGCGATAACTGTCAAAATGTAAGAACATTTTATAAATTTGTAGCACCTCGAACCACTGACTCAGACTGGACCTGACCTTCACCGCGTACCGACGACAATAAAAAAATATATATGGAGGGATTTGATGAAAGGAGCCGTTCCATGAAGCAACAGCTGCTGCGACGGGCCCTCCTCCATAAGGTGGAAAATTCGAAAGATAGGGCTGCGCTGTATGATGTGCCCACTACTAGGTGCAGTACCCAGGCAAGGGGCATACCACTTACCAAGGACCCGCAACTAGTGCGCAACATGCAGCGCAACCTCTCTAACTCCAAATGGAAGCCGGAGCATAAACTTGCGAGATTGTTCTCTGGAACGGGCTTGGCGCAACGTGAGATAGCCGGCTGTCTGGAATGCGGACAATCCAATCCAAAGAACTTTAAGAAACTGTGTCTCAAATGCAGAGCTAATGGTAAGAGACTTCCCACTCCAGAAATGAACGAATCATATAATAAAAACTCCCACAGGCAAAGTGTCGCGAGGCTCGAGAGCTACCTCGTTAAGCTATCCATCTAGTTGGAACTTGGAGTTGGTCGATGAGTTGCAAGTGGCTGATGGAAGAGCCGCCGATCTCTCTCCAAGTGATATAACCAATTGCGATGCACTCCATCGCACAACTTACGATCAACGCTTAGCCCATCATCACGGAGTAACCAACCATCAAAGGAAAGTTGATAATTGCGTGCAGCGCTCGCTGCGACCCATGCCAAAGATCTCTAAGAAGGCGACCACAAATGAAGCCAACTCACCAATCAGACAAGGTTTGGATATGGCGAAGAAAAAGATGCGCAATAAGTCGATACAAAGTGATATAGGCTATGGGGCTGAGCGAGTGGATATAGTTAAGATGGAGCATGTTATAGATGCCGCACGTTTCGGTAAACAGCGGGTCTTCAGCGGCGAAGCAGGAAACCTGTCGGAAAACGCGTGCAGCTGTTGTTGCATCTGGAGCAAAAACCCACCAGGCTCATCGCATCCCATAGATGCAGCAGAGATGTCACAGAACAATCACGGCTATACATCATGGGCCATCGGCAGTCGGGCATCCAATAGCAATGAGAGCAAACTGCTTTATCCAAACTCGGAGCATTTGAAAAGCATCGAGAACATTAGCCGCCCACCCGCCATGATGGATACCACAATCAATTTGAGTCAGATTCCAGTGAGGGAGAGCGATTCTGTAACTCAGCAAAAGAATTATTCCAATCGGAATGTGGAAAAATCTAGGGAAAACTCTAATGGAAAGAAGAAAATTTCTGACCGACATGAATCCATTGATAACATGGGTCAGTATTCAAATAATCCCAGTGAGGAAAGCTTGGCTAATAAGCAAGACGCAAAAAAGAACTCAATTCAAAGTCCCCGTTACTCAAATGCACTGACACAAACAGAAGGAATTCTAGAGGACCTTGGTGAAACTGATTACAAGAGCTCTAAAATACCACAATCTGGGAATTTAGTTGAAACTGCAGGTGAAACTGATTACAAGGGCTCGAAAAGAGGTCAGTCTAAGAAGGATGCACCTCCACATCCCTTGAATGGGGCACAGCTGAATTCCAGAGACAAAGTGAAATCTCAAAATCCTGCCAAAGGCAAATCTACCGCTTTCCACAAAACACCAACTCGGGCTACTGAGCTTCCACCGACCTCAAGAACAATCCCCAAGGTCAAACAGACAGATTATTCAAGTGCCAAAACACAACAGTCTCAAGACAGTCCCTTGCCCGAATTCATTGTGGTCCGAGGGAATCATTTGGCTGAGCAATGTCAAAACTGCTGTATACCAATCGGACAACAGCCGGCTAGTTTGAATCCCTTTTTACAACTTCATAACTCGTGCCAATGTCCAGCCTGCATCAAATGCAGGATTAAGGATTCAAGTCCAACGATAAATCCTTCAAGAAAGCCAGGAGCCACTGTGAAGACAATCAAGCCGAATAACATAAATGTTCAAATGGCCACAGGGAAATTGGAGAAGATCAAGACAGCAGAGCCTCAAAGTAGCATGCCAAAGTCTGATGTCAAGGTTCCATCAGCTAAAACTAAAATTCAGTCAAATAAGGCTTCTGAAAATAACTACGCAAATGTTTTATCCAGAAACAAGGCCAATAGTGACCAATCATCAGCATATACTGATACTAACATCAAGAATAAGAGCGATTGTAACTGCCCCAATTGTGGTGCTCCCATCGATAGATTCACCAAGATTGCAAGAACCTCAAGAGATTCTTCTAATGAAAGCCATCGTCATCAAGTTCATCAAAGCAATACGCAACAATTGAGAGACGAAATTGAAAATGAAAGGGAGAAGCCTCAACCCATTGCCACAAGGAACATGGATTGGAATACAAATACTTCCAAGGAGACTCCATCTATTGATTATCAAAAAAAAAAATGTTGTACAACTGAGTCGTGTAGAAATCAATGTGGCAAGTGTAGAATAACACCAGCGAAAATGAAAAAGGACGGCGTAATAGCAAATCTGGTTGTAGATGATAAATGTGATGTTAACCAAATCATTGAAATCCTTCGGGAGACAGTCGCCGGTTTAGAGAAGCAAAAGCAAATATGTCAAAAGATTTTAGTTATAGATCAAGATACTGTTATTAAGAGTTCTGCAAGCGATTCTTCGCCTCACACGAATTCAAACTATAGATACAACAAGATGCCAGAGAACTATTCTAATGAAATTCCGAACTATAAAACTTCTGAGGCTAGTAATCAATATAATTCGGACTACCTCAATAATGGCCATAAGGGAAGAGGTCTTAATGACAACTCAGATGTCCAACAATATAATTATTACCAACAAGCAGAAACATATGCTCAAATGGATTACGACTATCCCCAAAATGAATCGGAGCAACAAATCAACCATCAAAAGTCTGAAAATGGAAATTTTCTCGTTGAACGCAACTTTGAAAATCAGGCTGAAATTAATTATCGTGGCTATTCAAATGAAAACAATAATCATTTAAGGATACCAGATTCGAATGCGTCAATTAAAGCCAGACCTCGTACACGTAGTGGTGGTAATCCGGATATCTTTGAGAAGGACTTGAAAACGTGCAATATGAAGTGTAAAACCCTTCAGAGCTTGAAGCCAACTCAATCATTTATACAAGTTTTTCAAATGGCCATGGCCTTAAAGAAAAATGGAACCAGCTTTCAGAAAGATACCATTAACAACAGTTTCTTAAACACGAAACCTCAAAGATCATTGCGCGCTTTAAAGCCTGAAGACCAGGAAGCTCATTTTTCGCCTAAGACTAAAATGTTTCTAGACATTCCAGACCACAACAGCTACGAAAATCGCATCCTAAATGGCATATCAGCAAAGAAAGGTCCCTGCGAACAGCCCAGAAACGAACCACAAGAAGTAGAATCAATGAAACATATTCAGGAAAGCGAACTTGGAGACCCAACAGATTACGAAGCTATAATTAAAGCAGACCCTAAGCGAAAAGCTTATGAATACTGCAGAGTGAATAACAAAAGTAAAAATCTCCGTCGTCAGCAAGAACAACCAGAAGAAGATCGATTCCGAAAATACTTTGAGCGAGTTGATTCTGAATGTAGATTGGCTTACAGTAGAGTACATGAGAAAACACAGGAAAGTTGTCATTGCGAAAAAGAGAAATACCAAAAACATTCAAGCGAATGCAGGAGACAAGGCAAAGGCCAAGCCAAAGATCAATTGCGAATGCAAGAAAAAAATGTGGAAAAAGATTTGTCCCAAAAGCATTTTAACCAAAGGCAAAAAAGTGCGCCTTATGCAACACAACAAAACACAACAACACAACAAAATCCATTCCATAAAAACTCGGAGCAAGAACAACTGAAATTATCCCGAAAACACTCAAATAATCAGATTTGTGACTTAGGTTCCTGCAGGAGACGAACCACAGCCGACGGAAACAAAAAAAATAAAAAGAAAGTGGAAGCGAATCAATCGGAAGCAAAGAATTCAGCATCGATAATCAGTCTAACTATGTGCACATGGAGAAGACAAGAAAAGGAAGGAGAAATTAGATCAGATCTGCTGGAAACAACGAAACCACGGAAAGACGAACCGCATAAGTTGGAAACGAATACAACTAAATTACGTAGAAGTCTTTTTGTTTGCAAGACAATAGATCGAGAAAAGATGGAAAAGGAAAGCCGTGCTCTTTTGAAGTCTAAGCAGTCCCAATCAAGAAGCAGTTTGTCGCTTCAACAGGTTGCGCAACGAGAGCAAACCAAACGTTCGAAATCAAAAGCATTTACATTTTTTTCATTCGGGCATAGAATAAAGCGAGAAAGAAATGAATCTGTAGATTGCCTAGAAGTAAAATCATCACAGGTCTGTCGGTACCAGCTCGAACAGAAGCCAAAGTTAGCAGATCTGTTTGTCAGTTTTAACAGAAGCAACAACGATAGGAACCGCATCAGTGCTGTCAAGCCGCAGAGCAATGGCGATGATGTTAAAGTCCTCTGCGATTTAAGCTATAAATTTTCCCATAGCAGTTACGGCGGCGAAGATGAAAACACTGAGAACGATTGTGTCTGCGTAGGCAAAGAAAATCATGAGATATTAAAATCGCAACCAAGTGGAAGTGTAAATAATTTTTATTGCATGCTACAACACGAAGGAACACATTAATTGGTTTTAATTTTAGAGCCGCATCAAAATTGTAAATGTACCTTATTTAAATAAAAACAGGGTGATTCAAACTGTTTGATTATTTATGGCCACTTACAAGCACTGTTGCGATAACATGTGGCGGCACATCGATTACAAATCTACCGATAAGTCGGCACAATATCAACAATTGTGGTTCATTGGGAGCACATTTAACAAAATGTTGAGTTTTTTAAATAAAACAAGACAATTTCTGCATCCAATTGCACGCAATATATCGAATACACACGCAGCCTGCCAGAGCAATGCAAGCGTCGAGGCGTCAAGCAGTGAAGCATCCATAACAAAGCCTGCATTGATATTGCCACAGAACTATGCACAATTTGCGCCCGTAAACCGGAACAGCGCCAGACAGGCATGGATTGAGAATGTTGATGCGGTGAAGGAGCGTAAGGTGGGCATGATCGAACTACATCCGGATGTGTTTGCCGCTCAGCCGCGTGTCGACATCATACAGGAGAACATCGAATGGCAGCGCAAGTATCGTTATGTAAGCATGGCGCATGCCAAAACACGCGCCGAGGTCCGTGGCGGTGGGCGCAAGCCCTGGCCACAAAAGGGCATGGGACGTGCTCGTCATGGCTCAATACGATCACCGATGTTCAAGGGCGGCGGCATCGTACACGGTCCCCGTTCCCCCACATCCCATTTCTATATGCTACCCTTTTACACACGCGTCTTGGGCCTGACGTCAACGCTGAGCGTTAAGCTCGCCCAGGATGATCTGCACATCATTGAGAACGTGGAGTTGCCCACACGGGATGCACAATTCATTAGGGATCTGATAGCGGAACGCAACTGGGGACCATCTGTGCTGATTATTGACAAGTGGGTGGCCAAAATACATAATATATACATATCTTAACACATTTCCATTTCAGGCAAGAGATCTTTCCGGAGAACATTTGCTATGCCACCGACTCTATTGGGTATGTGAATCTGATGCCCGCATTTGGACTGAATGTCTACTCAATGCTGAAGCACGACACCTTGGTCCTCACTGTGGAGGCCGTAAAGCATTTGGAGCAGCGTCTACTGTATCAGTTGCATCGCAACGATGCGGCCAGCAAGAACCTTAAATTCAAGCTGGATCAAGTTTAGATATAAGTTTTCAATTAATTTTATTTCCTTGTATCCAAAATGCAATTGTTAGCCACTTTGATTGTGATGAGTGGTTTCGATTCTTAATTGGCCCGTTGCTTGGTAGTCAATGGATCCGTATCCATTTCGGATATCAGCACTTCACAGGCGCCCTCCAAGCGATCGATGAGTTGTGGCTGAAATTCACGGAGGAATCCACGCTCCGAGTTGCTGTGATTACAGAGCAGCACCGTTGTGCCATTGTGATTAAAGTCCAACACTTCATGATGTGACATTTCGCCGGTGATGACCAGATCCGCCGGCACACCCTGCAGAACGGAGCCACCCGAGCCGGCACAGATACCGACCGTTTTCACCGAGATCTCTGAATTATGGCCATTGGCACAGGCCATGTGCACATCATTCTCAATGTGCTCCTGCAATGCACTCACAATTTTGGCTAGGGGCATGTTTGTCTTCACTAGACGGCCGGAACCAGTGCCTGACTCAGCGCCCGGTTCTGGGATCAGCGGTTTAATGTCCTCTATATCAAGAGATTTGGCTAGCCAATCGTTCACGCCACCCGGCACCTTGTCCCAGGCCGTGTGGGGTGAGTAGAGTGCTATGTTGTTGACCAGACAAGAAGCCACCACTCGCTCTTTCCACTTGCCCATAGTGATGCGTGTCAGCGGCTTAAAGATTGGCGGATGATAACTAATAATCAGATCCACTTTCTTAACAACAGCTTCGCTCATCACCGGCTCCGTCAGATCATTGGTCAGCAGAATTTTCCGAACTAGCTTCTGGAAATTACATTTTGTTCAATAGGAAAAACTTGGCAAGTTAAGACTGAAATATTGAATTACATCTTTTGATGGTTCAATCAGCAGACCCACGTTGTCCCACTTCTCTGCTAGGATTGTGGGCGCAAAGCTCTCCAACTGCTTGACCACCTGCATTAAATCCTTGCCACATGCTTGCTTGGTCATGCTTCTCACAACAGACATCCAACTTAACATATATAATAATCAATCCCTAATAGATCTTACTTTATGACCAAAAGTTGTGGACTCTTATTCTTCTTAATTTTGCCTTAAGTGCTGCACAACGCTAGGAAAAGTGGCGACTTCTTTTTCCAGCACAGACTGCTTAGGCGCTCTTTTGAATAACATTTTAATGCTCGTAATTTATCTAATAGCGCACGAAATATATTAAGTGAATTTAATAAATAAAATATTATTATTGTTCAATTAAGTTAATTGAGTAATATTATATTGAAATGTGCAAAACGTATTTTTCATTTGTAAAACATTTTAATTAAGTTTTATATAAGTAAAATAATATAATTAATAAAATATTGTTATTATACTATTCAGTTAATAGTATTTAATAGCTCAAAGCTTTTTTCAAATACAAAAAAAAAACAGAAAATACAAATGCGCATAAGTGTGCATAAATACGTACATAGATGTGAAAAAATAATTAAAATTTTAGGAATTTCAATCCCGCATTCTAAAATTCCGTATGACTAAGTGACCTTTGATTCTCAGTACTATCAATATATTGATGAAAATCCCCAGTGACGAGTAACAAACAGATAAGAAAGCCGCAAGTAAAAAAAGAACAAACATCAAAATTGTGTAAATCACACTCTGGCATTGGTTGAGATCGATGTCCTTTACATTCGAGTTGGGTGCTTTTTATTGAATTTTTAAGTATAGATAATTTAATCACAGACTATTTTCTGTTGCAGAGTCGCATTTACCCTGCCATTCTCAAGGATCAGAACGCTAGGGTTTCAAAATGTAGTTCCTTGTTTACCACAACAGCTGCAGTCATACTTCTCTTCATCTTCTCTTATTCGTCCAGGCTTCGACTTCGCGACTCGCACTTCATTCTGGTTTTCGACGCGGTGCGTTGCGCACGTTCATTCCTCTCATAATAACAAAATACTGGCATGTGGTACGTAATTGTAGTTTTAAGAATTACTGTTATTTTTGTTGTTGTTGCTATTGATGTTGGTGGTGCTTATGTTGTTGTTGTTGCTGTTACTGTAAAGTGCTTACACATTCAAACAGCGATAAAGTTTATGACGCTGCGCGCCCTACATCAAAAAGCTTTTTACATAAAGCGCAACAGTCTGGCAACGCCATTTGGATTCCCCACCCATCAGAGCTTTGAAGTGAATATTGTCACAGCACATCTAAATTTAACCAGCTTCAGCTAAGCATTCAGTGCTATTTTCAACGCAAAGGAGTCGAGACGTGTAAGCGCAGTTCAGCAAATTACAAGCTTAAGCGAAACGCGTACATTTCATAAGGAACATCTAAACAAGTTACAATAACAGACAAGTCTAAAAGGTGTGTGCGTGTAATAAAATATAATAATAATAATAATAAATATAAATCAAACAACAGTAGACACAGAGGAAAACTTATAATTTGTGTGCATTGAAAAAAAAGAAACAGCCTCGGCTGCTTGCTTGAATGTATGTGTGTGTGTGATTGTATGTGTGTGTGTTTGTGTGCGTGTTTAGTGACTGTAAAAGTGTACGAAACGAAGACAGGTGCGCAAGTTGAAAATAAAGCAGACAACTGAAAAATATAAGAATTCCATTGCATGCGACGTATTACCAGTAAATGAGAAACTAAAACAAGTATTTTTTTGGTGCCAATCATAACTTCGACATGCGTTAATCTGGACTGTCTTTTTCTGTTATTGCGTTTTCACTTGTATGCCCCACACTACATTCGTTTCACTCACACTTATAGCAGGCAGCGAACGCGCGAGTAACAGAGGAACGCTTAAAGCGCAGTTACGCGAGCGAAAAATTTATGTGTGTGTATGAGAAGCCAGTGAGCTAAGTAAAGCTTAAAAGCTAAGTTCAGCGTGTGAATTTCCATTTATTTATAAAAGAAATTTTTGCAGAATCAATGACAAGCAACAGTTGAGCGTATATATATATATATATATGTATATATACATATGTGAAAAACAAGACAAGTATAAAAGAAGGAAATTTTGAGCGGCATTAAAAAGCAGCAAAAGCAAGAAGCAAAATAAGAAGAATATTAACTTTAACGCAAAACAGCAAAAAAGAGCCAGCAACAGGCAAAAAGTTCAAAATGTGGAACCAAACGGCAACAGCAGCAACAAGTGATAATAACAAGGAAAAGGAAACGGTAGAGGATTGTAGCTGTGCTAGTACTGGTGCTGGTGGTGGTAGCGTTGCCAGCACTATTCCAGCTCTCAGTGTTGAGCAGCAACAAAAAGCAACAGCAGCAGCAATTGAAACTAACAGTAAACAATCGAAATCATCAGCAACAATATTTGGCGGCAAAAGCAGCGAGCAACAACAACATCAAGAAAGCCGAGCCGCCATTAACAAGCAAAAAGAATTTGCAGCACAAAGCGAAACAAGTGATTCTGGTTTCATATCCGGCCCGCAATCAGCTCAAATCTTTAGCGGCGAACTAAGCGACGACGAGTCCCAACAGGAGCAACAGAAAAAACATTCAGGACAACTGGACAAGGACCAGGAGCAGGACCAGACCTGGGCCAAGGATAAAGAGCAAGTGGTACTCGATTCGGGCATCATTGACGAGGAACCAACGGAGAGCGCATCCGACGAGGAGATCGAGGAGCAGCAGCAGCAGCAGACAAATCAAAAAAGGGCTGAATCTGACGTCGAACAGACGGCAGTTGAGCAGATGCGCTTCAAACATAATGTCGATACGGGCATACCGCAATGGACCGTACAATCGAGCCTCGCCAGCGGCGGCACTGCTTTGAACAATCTTAATACAACAACTACAACAACAACAAATGCCAACGCCTCCGCTGGACGAAGAAGCGCCCCACAGAACAGCAGTGCAACAACAACATCTGCAACAACAACAAATGCAGCTGGAAATACTGCAAGTGCAACTGCCCCATTGAGCGGAAGCAGCAACATCAACATCATCAACGCCTGGGAGCAGTTCTATCAACAGAACGACGATGGCGACACGTAAGTAAAAAATAAATCAAACTCGCAATTACGTAATTTACTCAAAGCGAAAGGAAGAGGGATGATTGTTACTTGTAATTGCGAATTGGCAAATGGATCTTGCAACTTCGAAATTAATTCGAATTGTTAAATTGATATTGCAATCGACATTTTAATTCAAGATTCTTCTTTATTTCCATTAATTTTTTCTTCAATACTTTTAAAGGTGAAATTTTTGAAAAACCTACTAAAAAGGTGTATAGAAAAATAAATTCAAATAAATTTCATTTTAATAATAAGTAAGAAAATGTGACTAAGAATCATTTCGGTTTTACCATATAATATATATACCATACTAAAAGTTAATGAAAGTTAATTATGGGTAGCACAGTCATAATCCATTGATAGGGTATGTCATAACTAAATGCATAAGTAACTACAGTAAATGCATAACATAAGAAAAAGTTACAGAGCTTTATAGGAATATACCAGATTTAATTGTTATGTTTTTCTGAGATCTCTTCCGATGTAGTTAGTGTATAGGGAATTCTTTTAGTCATCTAAGAGTAGATCACTATAATTTAGACTTGACCATCAACTGGGGGGAGACTTTCATGAATCACAAAACAATGAAGCGACTTCAGACCGCGACGACGACGATGACACGTGTTAGTCAAGCAATCAGGGGTTTTCCTGGTAGGTGTCTGTGTGGGTATGTACTACCTGTACAGGTACACACATACACAGACACACACGCACAGCAAACAGGTTTTTGGGCATCGCAAATTTGTGGGTTTTTACCGAGAAACGATCAAACAACAAGTGGGAAATGTCCAGGTAACAATGTTTCATTTACCTCACCTCTCACAATTTTTACAGCTTTCTTTCTTTCATTCACTCACTCACACTCCCTTTCTCTCTTTATCTCTGCAGTCCACTGCATTTGGCCTGCATATCGGGCTATGTGGATGTTGTAGCCGCACTGATACGCATGGCACCACATCCATGTCTCCTAAACATCCAGAACGATGTGGCCCAGACGCCCCTCCATCTGGCCGCACTAACAGCGCAGCCAACGATCCTGCGCATGCTTCTATTGGCCGGTGCCGAGGTGAGTTACCCTAACCCACAATAATTGACGCACCTTTTAAAGAGTAACACCCATCAATCCATACTTCAATCTAACTATCCATATATCTATCTATATGCAATATAATAGCCCACTGTACGTGATCGTCATGGCAATACGGCGTTGCATTTGTCCTGCATTGCCGGCGAGAAGCAGTGTGTACGCGCTTTGACGGAGAAGTTTGGCGCCTCGGAGATTCATGAGGCACATCGCCAATATGGACATCGTTCCAATGACAAGGCAGTCAGTTCACTGAGCTATGCCCACCTGCCTGCCGATCTGGAGATACGCAACTATGATGGTGAGTACGCTTCACTGACTACAACAAAAATATATTTTAAAGACAGTCAAGGTGTTATAATTAATAATTTATTTAAATATTCTTAATTTGGGCCATTGTACAAATAAACACTTATCTGCGATGGTTCTGGTAGATTGATTATCCTAACTGAAATTTTCACACACTCAACACATTTGCTCCGTTGTTAGAACCAGTAATTTTTGTAGAAGCTAGGAAAATTCATTTTTGAAATCTATATTTCTGTTTATACTATAATATGATTTTGGCAATTATACCGAAAACAAATTATTATCTCGCTGAGACATTTGATTCGTTGCCAAAAGCAAATAAAAGATATAGTATAGTTCTATATTTTAGCTGTCGCGCCATCGGCTAGCCACACTGCGAGACATTGTCTGTCAGCAAATATATATATAATATTTATATAATACAAAATATTCCTATGGCCCGTGCTGAACAGTAGCCAAAAATACATTTAGCCTCCGCACATTTTTCGCCTGAAAATATGTTTCTCATTGGCTTTTTTGCTTTGTTATTGATTTACCCAATAGAGAAATATTTACGCAAATGCCGTTTTCTGTTTGACGTCAGCAAATGAGTGGCAGTGTTTATAAATTGAACAGGGATTTTTCAAATTAAGTTGGAAATTGCGCAAATCTTGAGCGTCAAGGAAATAAAAACAAGCACAACAACAAAAAAAAAGCGGTAATTCCATTTATTTTCCAGCTCATTTCATGTGCTTCTCACACACGAACCCGTAACTTCAGATACTTTTACGATTATGTATCTGAGAGACGGCAGGCGCGGCCTTATTTCCTTGATTGTTATTATTGATTTATTTGTATACAAATGAGTTAAATGCGCACGATTTAATTTTTTTAATCCGTATTGATTTTCAACAGGTGACGGTGTGAAAGTTACGTGGTGTGTGTGTGCGTGTGTGTGTGTTGTTGACTTGGTTGACTTGAAAATCTTGGCCTCTTAAAATTCGAATTTTGCAGAAATTAAATAATAAATGGAAATGATTGATTTATCCAGAAAACCCACATAAAAAAATCCGTTGTTGTTTTCGTGCACAAAATGTCACATTTCGAAAATCACTTGAAAATCACAATTCGAAGAAAAAACGAAACTAAGCCGGAAGAAAGTAAAAGTCGTCATAAGAGCATACACACAAAAGTATTTTATATTGTTCAAACACAAAAGTGTTGAAGCTTGTGCAACTGTCGACACAAAAAGGTTAATAAACTTGACAGTTTGGCGAAGCTGAGCTGAGCTTTCAGCTTCAGGTTCAATTTTATAGCCATGCACACACTCTCACACTCACACATACACATACAGATAGACACTTATAGATGCGTGTATTTACTTTAACCTTTCGTTTGTTTAATCGATTATTGTCACTTTTGGGCTATGTATAACCTTGCTAAGAATATAAAAACCACAACAACAACAAAGAGTTCGCCATTAATTTTTTCTTAGTGCCTTTGCTCTTTTCTCAAACATGTGGTGAACAAACATTTGACAGCTTCTACCACTTATAAACCAGACCAAACCGGTTTCTGGTCCACATGCCTCTCACATTCAAGTTAAAACAGCTGCTGCTGACCGAACAACCACACACACACACGACTACATTTGTATATGCTTGTAATCTATATATAGAAGAGTAGGCATTGCACATAACATTTGCGGAATGGACTTATGTGCATATATATCTATATATATTTTGGCTGGCTCAATGCAGACATAGCAACCTCCTCCCCAAAAAAAGCAGCGCAAGGAAAAACACAAACTTACATAAGCTGACGGTTTAATGCTCTGTTTTAATCATTTATAAATAGATTCAACTAATAAATAAATTCATTATCGTTATCTCTCTAACAAAAAATCAAGGTTTCATAGGCAATTCCTCAGTCAAACATAAATTTTTAACCCATCAGACAATCTGACGTCTGACAGACAGATAGTCTGTTGCTTGGCAAAGTCTAGATATCCGCCTCCATTTGAAGAGTATTAAAAGGCAAGCGAAACGATGACACGAAGACAACGACAGCTTTTTCTTTCAAATTTTTGGGTTTTCCCATGCAAAGGCAGACTCATTAATTTATATATTTATTTGTATTTGTATTATTATTATTTTTTTTTTGAGGCAATTTTAAATGTGTACGATTCGAGTGTCTGAAATGCCAGATGTTATAAAATCATATTCAATTGGGTTTCTACACAAAAGTCACAAGACTTTCTTGTTTGATTGACGTCATTGTTGCAGTGAATATCTGTTGATTGATCCCTAAAAGTAGGTAAACCAAACAAAAATAAAACGAAACAAAACAACAGTTATAATAAAAGGCGTAGAATGTAATTTCTGCGAACTAAACAAAGAAATAAGAATTCGTCATAGCGTTTTAGTAAGGAATAACTCGGGTGTGAATAACACAAATAAATCCGTTTTTTTTTATAAGAAATGGTAAACCTCAATAGTCATGTTTATATAGATTTGTGTGTGTGCGTGTGTTTGTAAAGTAGTCTACTATAAAAATACATTTTCCTTTCTCGGAACTTTTGTCTAAATTTAACGAGATATTTTCTTATTCGTATCGTTTAGTTTTTTTATGAATGCTTTTTGCATACTTGTGCTTAAATTTAGTGCAATTTGCTTGTGGAAAATGTTTCGAAAATAGTCGCTCGTTTTTCTTCTTCTTTGTCGCGCCTTGGCTAGTAGCCAAGTTATTTCAAATATAAAGTGAATATGTCGGAAACAAATGCACTGCACATATGTAAGCAGAAACTATGTGCCAGTTATTTCTGGCCACATAATTGTGGAATGCAATGGCAATGCGAGTTCAAGGGTTATCAAAAAGCCAACTTATCAGCAAAGTGTGTAATGTTTACACACTAGAAATACATACGTGTAATATATAGTCGTAAATATATATGTATATACGTGTGCATGTATATTTCTTGATGTCAACCACACGCTTTTCTTTAGCTTTTGGAATTTCCCAGCTATTTCTGTAATATCGTCCTAATTACTACTACTTTACGAGCGATAATCGCTTTGGCCCTGACGTGGTCATTATAATAGATGTGCATATATTTATACAAACAAATCTATATGAACTTTATTCACGATTTGGGCACGCAATCGGACTGCCTGCGGTTTAAGGAATATAAATAAATGCACGCGATGACCTATTAAAAATAGAATTTCCGAATTTCCTTTATGGCGAAAATAGAGTAAAACATTTTTTACATGCCCCATTTTTGGGTAATAAGTCGTAAGTCAAGCAAATTATTTGCTTATTTTCTGGTGAACATATTTTTAATTTTTTATTGAAGCGTCATTAGAGTTTCTAACAATTTGATTTCATTATGATTCTTCGAAGCCATCCGTATTTGCAAATAACAACGATCTTATCGGTGTTAAAAATGTACAATGTCTGTCCGCAATCTGTCGAGACACATTGGGGGAATTTCGGAACCATAAATAACAAACAAGCACATATGGCAAATCTCTGTGAATCTGTTGCAAGAGCTAAAGAACTTTCCAAAAACGATATTTACTTCATTTATGATAACGGAACACAACAAAACACAGCGGGGCTGTGCTCTGTGCCCAGTTGGTAACTGGTGATAAGTCAAATCTTATATTCCCATAGGCATATTGTAGCGATTGTTGCGACGCGTCATCGTCAAACTAAGGCCAAAATCCTTATCATTTGTAGAAAAACCCCAGTGGTGGTCGTTTATTATTGCTCTGACGGCAATTATTGACTACATATGGCCCAAGTACAACACATTCATACATACTCACACATGGCTTGTCGTCCAGACCAACAATGCCATCTAAAAGATAAGTGCTATCAAAGGTTTTCCCATTAACCATTTTTAATAACCTTTGCCAAGGGTATTTTGAAATTTGTTTATTTTATTAAATGTAATATATTTCTTAGACTATGAAGATGTAAGGGTTAGCAGCACATTGAATATTATATTTATTAATAATCATAGATTGCTTTAATATATAGTAAAGGTTGTGAGGGGAGTATATTTAGTATTCTACATGCCTCAGTTTATATGTCTCACCTGTTATCGAGTAGTAGCGCACACACAACTCACACACACCCACATTCCAGTACATTTGCTGTATCCAAATAAAATGTAAATGAGGGACAACACGTGCAGCAGTTTGTTCATTTTAAGGCAATCAGAATTACTTGTCGCAATTTTGCTGTAACCTTCTACAAGTCAAATAATGGGACTTCGCACATATATCTGTAAATAAGCAGATAGTACGTAATTGAGTGGGGAATGCCGAGGAACGGTAGATAGATAGAATGATAATTCAGAACGTAAGAATGCTAACTGAAGTTTCAATTAGAACGTAAGAAATCTAACTGAAACTGAAAAATAACAACAAGATGAAGCGTTTAAGAAACTTGTAGTAGTATTTGCATAATATGTGTACTAAAATGTTGAGCGTACTTTGGAGTCGTGTTTAACTGCAGTGCTATTAAATAAACAGGTTTTTTTTTGACGTATGTGTGAATACTTAGATATAGAGTAACGACTGCGATGTTATGTGATCACAATTGGTAATTGATCATTAAGTGGGCTGTGTTTTTATAGCTGTGATGTGAAACAAGAGCTTAATGATAATTAATCGATAAAAAGCCACTTATGGTAATATTATATCTAAACAAAACTAAACTGACAAGAGAGTCATAATTTATTATGTTCTTTTATAGCAAACATTTTCGATAGTTATCGAATTCGGTATCATTCTGATTATTCTAAAGTTTCCATACCAAATAGCAAACGATATCGATAATTAATGATTGTGTAATTTCTCAACGTTTAATGAAGATTTCCTCAATGCTGTCTGACGACACTGTTTGGTGTCAATATTATGAGCTGAGTTTGCTGTTCTATTGTTTAAAAATGACAGCTGCTCGTATAGGAAGCGATCTCCTCTTGGGCACTTTTTTTTTCTTTTTTTACTCGAATATTATCGCCATTGAACAACATTTGTTCTCTTACCCACCTGTGGTCTGGTCTGGTACTACGTTGCGTACGTACACAAACAGGTTTAACCCACAATTGTTAATGCTAATAAATAAAATGATTATTTTACTAACGTTCTGGAAATGTTTTGTTGACTGCCAGTGACATTTTCCATCACGACAACAACAACATCTTAGTCATAGCGAGTCAGTCAGCTTCTCTTATGGGGGTCAGGCCTCTCCCAGCGACCGATTGAAAAATAATAAAAAGCAATAACAAAATAAATAAAAACAACAACAATACATGCTATTCAACGAGTATTGAGTATAATGAGCTCATGAAGTTTATTGGTTAAGCCCCAATGCAATTTCGCCACTCATAACGGAAGTTGAAGATCATTATAATAATGCGACTTTACATATATATATACATATATGGCTAAGACAATTTTCACCTCAACGTTGACACACTTTGTTGTACTCGCCTACAATGGATGGATGGGTTAAACCCTAACAACAAAAACGAGTAAATGCAACTAGTCTCACACATAAATGGTCAACAGCAACTTTTACCGGTATTTATTTATCAAGCACTTGACAATGCTTTTGCGCCAGCATTTCATTTACAACAGCGCCTGACCTCTTCTTGGCGCTGTGCTGCGGGTTTTGCCCATATGCCCGCAAGTATTATCCATATATGTATGTAAGTGCCATACAGTGTGGTTCGGTATGGTTTGGAGTGGAGTGGAGTATTTACGCTGTTGTCACAACAAACACGTGGCACGATCATTCACACCTCCAACTATAAGCACACACACACAGAAACACTCTCCCATCCATAAGTATCGCATATTTTTGCATTTCGTTTAAAAGAAAGTCAACAAATGGTCTCATGACATAACTTGACCAAAATAAAATTTTTGGGCTTGCAGAAAAAACATATAGAAAGATAGAGACAGAGATAGAGAGAAAGAGTGTGTGTGTAATAGAAAAACCAAATTGATTACTTTGGACTTGGAAAATCCAGCAATATATATTTCTGCGACTTGATCGTGAATTGTTGTTTTGAACTTAACGCTTCATTTGGCAACTGGCTGCTGTTTATTTTTTTTCACATTGGGGTTTTCACTTAATTTCCACTTGAAACTTTCCAACCACAAATTGGCAAAAGTGGCGCCAGAAGACTTTAGCCCAAACAGCCATTAACTGTTCTTTTATTTAAACAGTTGTCTTTATATGTTTTGTTCGTTCCGGTAAATCCCCAATTCTCCAATGGCCTGGATTTTTTTTGGAATACCAAATCATAAATTCAATATGGCAGCGATAAAATTCAATTCCACAACTTCAAAAAATGTTAAAATATATAAATTGTCTTTTTCAACTGTTATTGGATATCTTCATAAGTGATTTGCACCGATAACACATCAATAATTTATCGATATGCAAGGCAGATTGATAATCGAATTAGTTTCACAAAAAAGCAACGTTACTTTTCGCGCAGTTAAACTTGAAAAAAGATTAAGACATTGTTCAAGTTGTGCCCCATCGCTAAATATAAACAAATTCTGATAGATATTACGCTTCATGAGCAAAAAAGCAATTTTATGATTTAATTATGAATCAATGAACTTTTCAATTTATCCACTTGACTGAAGGACAAACAACCAACGAACTGCGCTTAACACGAGTGGGCAACAGATGGGCGGGCGGGCGGCAGAACAGATAAAAAACCAAAAAAAAAAAAAATACATGAAAACACGTTGTCAAAATACCAACAGCAAAAACAGCAACAAAAAACGAAATTATTAAATAAAAACTCTTCAAAGTTCGTTGCTAACAATAAGCACAATTAATTAAAATTAAGCAAAGACAATAACAAAAACCTTCTCTGAATATTTGTGCTGTCAATAAATTTATGAACTTTGCGACTCTGGGTTTTTTTTTTTTGCTTAAGGTCGCCATTTGCCTTGACGCCTGTGCTAACAAAATGGAGCAAGGGCAAAGCAGTAAGACGGGGAGGGGGCTAGAGGGGCAGGCGATGATAACAAAAGACCAGAACAGTTGAATAATTGCGGAAAGTACCAAGTACATTTCATACACGATATATGCACATATGTCTTGTGTGTTATGTACAAATATTATTCTGAAGTGGCCTGCGTTTTTAATGGTGGAGAAAGGTTTGCTGCTCGAGGATTCAGTCTGAATGCGCAATAGCATTTCATTTTGATAGCGTTTCATAAAGCGATCGCTTATTAATAGCTCAAACTCACATTCGGTTAGCAAGATTATAATAACTGTTTTTGATATTATTTTCTGGAAAGCAGGGGCCACTCGAGCAAAATAGCGATTTCAAGTTAAACTACTTCGCTTCTTCTTTTCTTATTTTCGTTTCTTTTCTGGTGTTGTTCGTTCGCTTTTTTATAACTGTAGGGGGATTAAGGGGGAGGGTGTCTTCGCTCAGACTTGTTGGCAGCCCAGCCCAGCCCCAGATGTAGCTTTCAGTTGGATAATGACAAACTCAACTCTGGTTAGTCGCTGGAACTAATTTGTATCAATTTGAAATCTAAGACGCGTGACGCAGCTTGGGAATTCCCCAAGTTGGGAGCAAACTTTTTTGTCTTTCATATTTCATATTTGACTCTAAACGCGCTTTATAAATATACCTATATAAATATATATATGAATATATTTATCTAAGTATATATTCATGTACAAGCCAGCTATATAAGTCTTTAATCGTAAGCTAACGATCGGGCCGAGGCAAGGCAATATAGCAACAATGGAACTGTGCTTGACTTGGCATTTACTATCTCCTCCTCCCCATCGAGTTTATGCGCTCATATTATAATAATCTCGACTTCTCTCGCCCCATGCCAGCCATGCCCATAGTGTGACCACAGACAGAGATGCTGATGCTTGGCTGTTGATCGTTCGGACTCGCTCCGTTTGGCTCATTGGGCGAACGAATACATACAAAAAAATCAGAAAAAAATGTTGTCATCGTTTATATTTAAAACTTGTGACACAATTGTTGTTATTGTTTGTTAGCCTTTTGGCAGCCAAAATGAACTGAAGCCAATAATCCAATCAAAGCACCAACACAAACCCGCCTTTAACTTTCTTGCCAGATATCTGCTTTCTTTCCCATCCAAATGCCGATCATTTTAAGATGTCGTATTTTAGTTTATATGTTAATAATTGTGTTTTATTAAGTGGCTACTTTTAGAATCGATTGTTTTGTCATCAAATTGTTTAATCACGCCTGGGAATTCCTTTGAGTCAGTTTTTTTAATAATCATAATGATTAACTTTCCGCCCGTCTTATTGATTAATGGCAATGCGAATTTGTCGTCGTCAAATTCAATTTAAATTTGTCAGTGTCAAAAAACCAATTTTCAATTAAAACCAAATTTCAATTAAGTTGCTCCAGTTGCTGCATTCCAAACATGATATTAATCGATCTCAACTGTCAAATCGATACATGTAGTTCACACACACACATGTAAATGCTAGAACGATAAGCGATCGATAAATTTCCCAGCAGTTGGCAACGCATGCGCAACTTTTATGCATTTCATTGAAAGTTCTTACGGAAATTGAATTCCAATGAGTTGAGCTTTCTGTGTGTGTGTGTGTGTGTGAAAGTCAATCAAGAGCACGTGTAACAGCAAACTCAAATAAGCAACAACAACTGCTAACACGAAGCCCAGAGCTATTTTTGATTTCAGCCGCGCTTTTGATTTTTAATTTATATTCGCGATCAAACAGCGTTGTTCCGTGCGTCCCATGCAAGTTTTGAAGTATTGCTATCGTTGCATATTTATTTATATTATGTGCAAACATTTTTGCTCTTCTCAACTTAAATCAATTTGAACTTGAGCAAACTTGTTGGCCGCTGCCGGCCCAACAAAAGTTAGCTTGTTTGGTTTGTTAACTTTACTTTATTTAATTATTTTTTTTTTAGTTTTGCATTGTTGCTGTTGCCGTTTCTTTTTATGCCACTGCTGGTTTTTTTTTCTGCTGCTGTTGTTATTGTATCTGTTGTTAGTGCTGCTGTTTTATTGTGGGAATTTCTTGGGTTTTTCAACGCACACCAAAGTAAAATGCGTCTGAGTGTGTATGTGTGTGTGTGTGTGTATTGGCTACATATGGCAAAAGCGCTCGCTAAGCTAAGCCCTCTGCGCCGCCGTGCTCTCCTACCTGCTTTTGCCGTAATCAAAGCTTTTTCCATTTGCTGCTGCTTGTTGTTGTTTCAAAATGCTACTTGTTAAACAAAACACAGCAAAGCTTTTTTTTCACTGAGCGCTTTTTAGAAGGGATCGTATTTCATTCATAAATGAAGCTGAAGCAGAGCTTACAGTGGTCAGAAATGCTGTTTATCTGAATAAATAATGAATTCAGGAAGATATTTACTTATTTGTAATTTAACATATTTTTAATATGAGTTTATTGTTTTGCCTCGTTACAGGTGAGCGTTGCGTACATTTGGCCGCCGGAGCCGGGCATATTGATATCTTGCGCATTCTGGTATCTCACGGAGCTGACATTAATGCCAGAGTATGTTTGAACTTGAATTAATGATAATAATAATATATTAATAAAATGTATTTTTGTTTGCATTGTTTTGCAGGAGGGCAAAGGTGGACGCACACCGTTGCACATTGCCATTGAGTGCTGCAACGAGGATTTGGCCAATTTTCTGCTAGATGAATGCGAGAAACTCAATCTGGAGACAGCCACATATGCCGGCCTGACGGCATATCAGGTTGCCAGCATACTGAACAAATCCCGTATGCAGAACATACTCGAGAAACGCGGCGCGGAGACATTAACGCCCCCCGATAGTGATTATGACAGTAGCGATATTGAAGATCTAGACGATACGAAGGTGAGCGTCACAGCCTAAACAAAAAACAATTCAAGAAAAATTGAATAAAAACTCAATCAACAAAATAATAGAATATTCTCGAGATATCGATTAGAACATAAGAATAACCATTACGGGTCACCACCAACAGCTTCCAAAATGTTCAAGAAAATAAGCTATGAATGAGCCCAAAATACTGAATGCTGGTATTCAGTAAAAAGTTGAATTTAGATATACAACAACAACAACAAAAATGAGAGAAATTAATTGTATTGTAACAAGTAATGTATTGTTAAACAAAAAAAAAAAATTAGAAAAAAGGAACTGCAGCAAACCCACATTAAATATAAATATATACAGTAAAAGGCCGCTCTATGTTTTAGTAGATCGCCAATTTGAAAGCTGATCAATTGCCCATTGCAAGAACCAACCAACAAAATAAGGAACAAAATGCAATAATACAATCCACACAAACATGCTATGTAAACAAAAATCCATCAATCTCATTATCTGTATATGAAACATTTGTGCTGCTACAATGATCACTCGAAAATTTGAACAGTTCCATAAATGATTATAATTTGTGAATAATTGTTTGTTAATATGTTACTAAACGAACAATAAATGTTCTATAAATTCGAGTGATTGTTGTTTTATATGAAGTACTCCTTAGTTTAAGATGTTCAAATGTAAAACGTCTCATTTTATCTTTTTCTCTCTCTATATATGTCTCATTCTATATGTATTATGTTATATGTGTGTGTGTGTTTTGTTTATTAGTTGTGCGTGTGTGTGTGTGTGTGTGTGTGTAGGCAACTAACATTTAGATCTTATATATCTTAAAACTAGAACTACTTATTATACAAATGTACGTATTTGGCAGCTAAACATGCTGGCTCCTAACTCTTAATAACCACGATATATATGGAAAAAAGATAGAAAAGAAATAATTATATACCATAACTTAAGTTAGTTAAATCTAATTGATGTTTCAATGTTCTGACTGAATGAATTATGTTGCAAATAAACATTTTATTCTAAAACACAACCAAAAACCCCCCAAAAAACTACTTGACTATATCAGAATTGAAATTATTTAACGAGCTGAGTTATTATAAAAAGTAAGTAAGTATATATATATATTATATAAATGCATGTATCTTAAGTATTTAGTTGAAGTTAATTTTTTGCAATTGCGTTTTGTTATTTATTTTGTTGGTATTTTTATTTTGTTTGGTTTTTTACATAAATACTTTAGTTTCAATTTGTAATTCAATATTTTTTAATTTTAATTTATTTGCATTTTTCTTAAATGGCTTGTGTTTTTTTCTTGCAGATGTACGATCGCTTCGGTGATCCGCGCTACTTTGTCAGCTACAACGGCGGCAATCCCATGACAGTTGCTTGAAATCGCATCATCAATTGTACATAATATATTATGCATTAACAATCCATTCTACTATATTATAATTAACAACGCTATAATTCCAATAACTGCTGAAGCCAACACATATGCGATATATTTTGATGCAAGTTCTTCACACAAAAACCACGACGATGAACAAATAACAACGAACGAAGAACGAGTCTCACCAGCAATGCAACCAACCAACATGTACTTACAACTTACAACACACACAACAAAAACATTAATGCATATTACATTGTTTACCATGTAAGCCCAAAAAAAAAAAAAAACGGTATTCGAACGGAATAAAGCGTATAAGGTTGCAGTATGGCAAGCATTTTATTTATACACACCACTTACATATGATCAATTCGAAACTTAAACATATGAAATACATAATACATATTAAATGCACAAAACTTAAAAAAAGAAATACATCAAGTTAATAAAAGTCAAACATCAGTTGGCCTCTACTCTTAAGAACAACTAACATAATTTTAAATTTAGCTAACATAAATCGGAATTACTTGAAAGAGTTGCAGTCATAATTTAAAGCATCTAGCGTATGCTCTGGCGAAAGACGCTCTTCTTGGCATTGCTAGTCGCAGTTGCCACCTTCTTGGAGGCCAGGGGATCGGGCGTAAAGCAGTTCCATAGTCGCAGCGTTTCGTCGGCGCCGGCACTGATCACCATGCTGCCATCAGGTGAAATTGCCATTTGCAGGACACGCGATGTGTGTCCGATCAGATCGGCTTGCTTAACCATCGTGGGGTACTTCCAAATCGTTAGCTGATTGTTGGCAAATCCATGCGCCGATATGAGCTCCTTGTAGTGGCGTGAGAAGAGCAGAGCACACACCTGCGACTTGGAGTCGACCGATTTGATTAGCGAACCATTGCACACATTCCAGAATTTAATGCAACGATCCGCCGTGCCGCCGCCGGAGGCCAAAGTGTTGGCCTGCCACGGGCACCAGGCCAGGGCGCGCACCGCCGCCTGATGCTCGTTGAATTTGTGCAGTGGCTCTGTAGCGGTGCCCACGCCGCTGCTGGCCAGCGACCACACATTCACCAGATTATCATTGCCACCGCTGGCCAAGTACTTGAAATCGGTGGACCACTTCAGGCCGCACACCTCTTGGGCGTGGCCTGTGAGCGAGGATATCTTGTGTTCACGCGAACGTACATCGTGATGTATGATGGTGCCGTCACGGCTCCCGGACGACACCAGGTACGAGTTCCAGGCCAAGGAGCCAACACGAGCACTGTGTCCATCCATGACACGAAGACGCTTCACCTTTGAGCAGTCCCACAGCTCGACAGCGCCCGTGCTGTTACCAATGGCCAGAATCTGTCCCTCCTGTATCCAGGAAAGAGAGCATGCATAGTCGCCCTCCTCGTACTCCTTCAGCTGCTCAATGTTGCCGCTGGCCGCATTCCACAGATAAACGCAATTGCCCAAAGCAACAGCCACAATATTATCAGCGCTCCAGTCCATCAGATTCAGATCTATATGGTTAAAAAGCAATTAGCCAAAATTCAAGTAAAAAATCATTATAAAATAATATATCATATAACATATGTGCTAAATTCGCTTGTAGAAACCTCTTTCTGTCTTTTAAATTTTACATAAAACTAAATTTAATTCTGTGCATCACTTACAGTAGTCATTAATAAAATCTGGAGCGTCGAGTATGCGTTCGGATGTGGTGGGAATGTAGCGTGAACCACTCTTTGTCGAAATGGGTGTCTTGATGGAGTAGACAACCTTCAAGGGATTTGTATGAGATTCGGGTGCAGCTGGCGCTTTATTCTGATAGCACAGAATGCGTCCACCTTTATTTTCGCCCAGCTGGGCGACTTCAGCGATGAGCTTCTGACGTTCGCTCTTATGGGCCGATGCCTTGACATTATTCTCGTTGTTGTTGCTGTTGCTGCTGCTTGTGGGCTGCTGATCCTCGTTCTCCTCATCCGATTTATCGCCAGTCTCCTTGTTGCTTTGGGCGAAATGGAAGTGCGCCAGCTCAAAATTGGTTGCTGCACGATTTGGTATAAAACGATCACCGCCGCCCGGCGTCTTTGTTGGTGTTGTTGTCGACTTTTTTGCCTTGGCCGCCTCGGTGCTTTTGCCCGGCGTTTTGGTTGACGCCTGAACGCCAGAGAAGCTGGTGTTGTACGACACGGAGAGCACTGATCGAGTTGTATTCACGCTTCCATTGAGCGATGCCTCCAGTTTCTTCTTCCAGCGGGGCGCAGGACCACGCGTCTCGCCGTCCATGATTAGGGCATTTTGTAGATCGCTTACAAAATTAAATTGAGACATCGTTCACTCAAAATAATACTAATATGAAATGTGTTACTCAATAGTTGAAAGTGACTTAGTTTACTAAGTTTTGTGTTTTTTTCTTGGCGTGAAAATCGCAATGGCGGTTTGGAAACGCATAAGTATGAAAAATCTCGCGGCAAATGCTACCAGGGCTGCACAGTCATCGGAAAACTAGCTTACAATATAACGAAGAAGAAATTGAATTCTCATTAATAACAAAACACATGCTAACAACATTATTATCTAAACAATAAATTAATAAACAACTAAACTCCACAATAAATGTGGTAAATTTTAATTCACTCCGCTTTAATAATATTATCGAAATTCAATATTCGATACCTATCATATTTTCTTTGCAGCCCTGGAACACAGCTGCTCTAATAATTTCAAACCTCACACCCTACTGTTATGCCTCTTTTAGATAAATAAATGAAACCAATTTTCGATTTCTGCCAAAACTAGTTTTGGTTATAGCAACTTTTGAACGAAGACATTATCTTTAGAGTTTCCATGCAAATTACATTAAAAACTTGTATAAATTGAAGATAGCTGTTAATAACATTTTACACGAGATGTTAAGTTAACAGGCAGGCGACAGGCACAGCCACAGCTGTCATACATGATTCACACACACATGTAGCAGGGTACGTAGTGCGCATTTATAACAATTGTTAAAAAATAAACGAATAATTTGGATATTTATTTCCAAAACATTTAAAGCCAGCCAACAGTATTCGAGTAACGCCCACTACAATGGCTTTTAACTTCACCGCATTCACGTACATTGTGGCGCTTATCGGCGATGCATTTTTAATATTTTTCGCAATATTTCAAGTCATTGCGTTCGATGAGTTAAAAACAGATTATAAAAATCCTATCGATCAATGCAACAGTCTCAACCCGGTAAGCGAATTTAACTAATGCCAATGAGTAACCAATGACTAATCGATGCCCCAATTTCTTGTAGCTCGTTTTACCCGAATATTTGCTGCACATTTTCATAAACTTATTATTCCTGTGCTGCGGCGAATGGTATTCTCTTTGCCTCAACATGCCCCTCATTGCCTATCATATATGGCGGTAAGTCGTCCATCTATTCTCAATGCGACTATATCTTATGTACATTTTCCCCTGATTCCCTTAATTGTTTGCAGCTACAAAAATCGTCCAGTGATGTCGGGTCCGGGTTTGTATGACCCAACCACAGTGCTGAAGACGGACACGTTAGCGCTTCATATGCGTGAGGGTTGGATTAAGTTGGCTGTCTACTTAATTTGCTTCTTCTGCTATATATACGGGTAATAATGAGCTTATAGAACATACATCTCGCACTCTTTTGTCTAATGTTATGTTTATATGCTTATAATTCTCGCTAATTTTAGCATGGTTTATTCGCTCATCTCGACATAGAGGTGGAGAGCAACTGCCTGGGGATCTCATAGTTGTTGGCACCTAAAGCGCATCCACTATGTACAACATCTGCGACATCATTCAAATTGTCACCTTGTATGCGCCACACACACACACATCAGTCACACACAGCGACACAAACTCAACTCCGTGTCGAAACAAACAATATTTTCATCTGTAAAGTTTTTGGAAGTTTGTAATTCATAAATGCGATTCATACAAAGATATACGGCAATCCTCTATTATATATTTTGTGTGTATTGTTGGAGATTTATAACGGTTTTTATTATTATAATTATTATTTGTAATAGTTTCCATTTTGGTTGGTAGTCAAGACCTGAAACAAATAAAGTAAAACTAGAAATAATATGCTTGATAATGGATTTATTTTCCACATAGCTTGAAGGACAGCGGCCTTTTCAACTGACGCTTGAGAATGTCATATCTTTAGAGCAGCACTACGGATCTTAACAATTGACATCGTAAAGATTAGAGCACGTTGTTATCAGAGTCAACACTGATATGAAATTATCCAAATTTCACAAGTTCAACCTACATTTAGTGTACGTATATTGATAATTTTATTTTACAATCGTTAGTCGACGACTCGGTTTTGCATTCGATCTTTGCTATTGTACAATTCAAACTCCAATTTCCATAAAAATATATATATATATAAAGAGATGTATATGTGTATGCCATGTATTCACAATAATTTAGAATTGCGGGAGTTTGGGGATTTTCGGGTGTTTGGTATGGGGATATTTAGCATTAATTATGACATAAAAACAACAAAGAATAGGAAGAAAAATATCAAAACGCCGAATATTTTAATCATGAGCCAGCGATTCTTGGAAACTGATTGAAAATATTTAAGAATCTCGCCATGCGCCGCCTCAATATTCAATTCAGCGTCCGCCACATTCGTATCGATGCGTTCTACAATTTCCTCCTGCTCCTTAACCATATGCGCGAGCTGTTGAAAGATGCCGCCCAGCTCCACAATGGTCGACTCAATGTTCTGCATGGTCTCGGCACGCTGTTGTACATACGTGTCGGACTCATCGTAGATGGCCAGCTGCTGCTGCTGCTGCAGTCGTGCAGGTGGACCGAGCAGCGGCGTCGTATCGCTGCCACCCATCATATCAATGCTCACAGCCTGATTCTCCTCGCTGAGCAGCAGCGAGCCCTGCTTGGCAGTTGATGGTGAAACGGTGTGGGCAGCCAGCGGGCCGGGTCCTTGGCTAAAG
This sequence comes from Drosophila atroscutellata, assembly GCA_035041605.1. Taxonomy (NCBI): domain Eukaryota; kingdom Metazoa; phylum Arthropoda; class Insecta; order Diptera; family Drosophilidae; genus Drosophila; species Drosophila atroscutellata. The sequence continues at coordinate 9,818,443 of JAWNLA010000092.1, read as the reverse complement.
TGGTCGCGTCGCGTTTTCTGGTGCTTGAGATTTTCTGTGCGCACTTCAAGTATCTGCTTGAAGTCCGTGCTCATGCTGGCCAGTTTGGATTGCAGGGCGAGCACCATGTTCGAGGAATGTGAGACCAGATGCTTGCCATTTGTGGTCCGTCGCTGATCCTTGGAGATGTCTTGCAGCTTGGCGATCTGTTGATTTAGCGCGTTCAAATCGCCTTTGATGATGTACGTCAACTCTTGAATTTCCTGCGGTCTATCGTCAAATAGACTCTTCTTTTTAGCCACTAGAAATTTTGGGAAAGTGTGAGCGCAAATCTGATATGGCAAAAATCTATATATAATGTTAGTACTAGAGATGGGCATGGAAAATTACGTATCTAATTTGGAATAGTTCTAATTTTTAAAACTTTTTTTATGTATCAAAGTCTAGTTCGATTGTAACTTACACATGGTCAGCTTCTCCAGTTTGGCGTATGTGCTGGCAATGTTCTTGCCAATGAAACGGGCGACCATCATGAATTCGGAATAGCTCTGGACCTGTTTGGCCTTGCGCGGATCCCGTATGTTGACGGCCCGTGTGATGTTCCGTGCTTGTAGCGAACGTATCGCATTCGCAAATTCGCCCGTACGATCTCGGGCGGCCATTATGAATACCTCCGGTTGTTCCTCCTGTTCCAAGTCCAAGTTTCCGCTTTCCGGTTGCGCTCCTCCAAAACTGTAGACGTTCTTCTCGTAATAGTTGCTGCTGCTGCTGTTGTTGTTGTCAACTTTATTGTACTCTTGGGTGGAATGATTGCCTGTGACGACAGCCGCAGCAGCGATCAGTGGCTGCTGGATGAGCGTGCGCAACGCCTGGCCAGAGCGGGACGAGATGCCGCTGAACAGATTCCACTGGCGGGCTGCTTTATCGTATTTATCGTCAGCGTCGTTTGGGGAAATCGACTGCAGTTCGCCAATATTAATGGCAGCCTCCAACACTGGCTGCTGCTGTGTGACGTTTAACACTGGTTGTTGTTGTTGCTGCTGTCCAAGTTGAATTAGTGAATGCTGCTGCTGCTGTTGCTGCAATGAAGTGTTTGGGACACTGTAATTGCTGCTGTGTTCCTGCTGGTCCGTTTGTTGATGGCGTCGTCGAGTTTGCATCTCATTTCAAGTCAATTTGCTTCGCTGCCTTGATCACCTGCGTTTTCTGTTATTTCTCTTTTTATTAATTGTTGTTGACGTTGTGTCATTTGCATTCGTCATACACTGCGCTTCGCTTTTACTATTGTTGTTGTTTTTGTTGTGTTGGACTTTTGAAACTTTTATTGCAATCGGCGTTACACGTATACGCTCTATTGCTAAAGGCTTAATTTGTCATTTACTCTGTATTTAGTATTTTTATTAAAATCCCTCGCACATTTTCAGTGGAATTTGACGAATTAATTATTAGAAGGTGGATATTTTGCCCAAAAAAAACATACACACACACAGCCAAGCTCTGTCCCAGATGACAGATGACGTGTTGCTGGCGCTCCGTGCTGCCAACTTATCTTAAAATACATGCAATTTAACAGCAATATGATGAGTGGAAAGATTATTTCTTTATATAAAAATAAAACAAATATAATATAAAATTGGAACCATTAAAACACAACTTAATAATGCTTAATAATGAAAAAATATGTACTATTAATCAAGCTTAATTAAAGACAAATAGTAATTTCTGTCGTATTAGTTTTAAATTCATTAGTATATCAGCGTAATGTTGGTATTAAAATACAGCTGCTTTTCCTCACGCCGGTCTTCCTCTATGCAGTGTTTTTTTTTTACATTGACGTCTCGTGTGCCAATTGTACAATAAATTGATGTTTTAGCTTACTTGATTGGAAAAAGTAGCTGATTATAAAAGAAGATGACACTTTACCATTTTGGAAACTGTGTTGCGCTGCTTATGCCATATTACTTCACCTACAAATACTCGGGCCTGTAAGTCAACAATCATATTCCTGGCCATACAATAAATCGTATCAATCAATAATTTGCTGCCTCCATTTCAGATCTGAATATGGTGCATTCTGGAAGTGTGTGCAAGCGGGTGGCATTTACATATTTACACAGCTCTGTAAAATGCTCGTTTTAGCCACATTCTTCTATTCGGACACCTCCTCCAACAGTGGCGAGTTTAACTTCTTTGCGGTAAGTGGATCAAAAATGTTCCAATTTGTTGATTCAAAATTTAAGTCATCTTTTCACTGAAACAGGAAATTCTACGCTGTAGTGTAGATGTGGCCGATCTGCTTGGATTCGCCTTGATTCTTAGCCGCATACCTGGCAAGGGTCATTCAAAACTAATCACAGCTGGACTTGGCTGTAAGTGCTTAAACACAAGCAAAAACTTAGAAAATACTTTATATTTTATTTGTAAACTTGGATTTCAGGGGCAACTGCCGAGGTAATCCTCTCACGTGGTATTATGCTGTGGGTGGGCGCCCGTGGCACTGAATTTAGCTGGATCTACATACAAAAGTGTCTGGAGTCGAATGTTCTGCTTGTCCAGCACCTGACCACTGCCACGCTGATTTGGCTGTTCACGCGACATGATCTCAACAAGGCGCTGAAACCGCTCGTCTCCATATTGCTTGCAGTCACCGTTTTCAAAGGCGTCTGGCTGGAGGGTATCCTGCACATCCTCAGCATTGGCGCTTGGTCAGCTATTGCGATTAAGGCACTAGTCGCTGCAGTCATCGGCTTCTGCTCTCTACATATTTACGCTGGCCTTGCCCAACAGATTGGCATTTAGTTTCAACATATTTTTATTTCATAAATATTTCGGTTGTCGTGGGATTAAGTACAGTTGTTTAACACAAAAGACAACAATTATCAGTGTAGAGAATTACAAAAGATGTTAATGAATTATAGTTTATGATAATACCGATAACGAAGAACGAGTTTTTATACAGAATATTAAAAGAGGAAAACAAAACAAATCTGTGCTAATTCGCTAGCTTGATAAATTCAGAATATTTTCGAATAGGTTTTTAAGCTCAACATTAATAACAAGTTTTAAGAAAAAAACGATTCAAATATAGTTGTTAATTTGTTCCTTGGAAAATTCGAAATCATAATCAACTCTGCATAAATAACAAATGAACAAAAAACAAAATGTATAATACCCTCATCAAGGGTATAACGACATTCAAAAACTACTCTAGAATATCTTTGATGAGCCTGTTAGACTCGGCGCCCAAAATAATGCCATTAATTTCAAGACTTCCTGGTTTTTTAGACAGTTCTATAAATCCATCGCGCTTTAGATCTGTTGAGTAATGTGGTTTAAGTTTGATAAGATAACCTTTTATCATTTATATCAACACAAATTGTACTTACTCAACAAATGGCTAAAAGCCAAGGCTGCTGCTATGCGGTCTGGAAAAGACTTCACATACGAGTTGGCATCTATGGACTTTTTGTCGGGATTATTGCGCCATACGTTCAGGAAATCCATCATAATGCTGTGCGAATCTGTGTTTTAAATAATTAATCATAAGTACATTTACATATTGCTAGCTGCATATTTGCCTACCAAAATGATTGTCTTTATAACTTTTGGGATGGTCGAATGCATTATTATTATTGCCAGAGCTAATGCTCGATTGGGATGAGGGCAGCTTAGCAGACTCTGTAGTTGGCATTTCCATAATGTCGTTTTGGGGAGCTTGTGATTGTTTTGGGGCCAATATCTCCTTTGCCAGCGCATCATCATAATCGGCACCAAATATACTGCGTATTGTATTTTCACAGATTACCTCAAGTTCCTCGCTGGAGCGCTTGGGGCTCGCTTTCAAGTGCCCTGGAAATAGTTTACTAACAACAACAATATTGCTCAGAAATTGCTGAAAATACAATTTTAAATACGCACTCTTGTCTAAAGCTGCTTAACATGGCTTCAGCATTCACATAATGCTTAGGCATTTTTAGTTTTGGTTTTACTGCTGTTGCAGCCTCGTAGGTTTTAAAGTAGGCTGATCTGTGGCGTATGAGTGTTTTATAGGATAGTTTAATGCATTTATCTATTTGTAGTTTGCAGTTGTGTTTTCTTTTTTGTGACTGTACAACATTAGGCGATGGGTGTGGAGGTAACGGCAACAGTTCCATGTCCTCAATCTCTTGAGGATGATCGACTGATTTGACTCCGTTGTTAGGCTGATAAACATCCAATTCATTACCATCTAATCTGGGCATTTTGGCACACAAACTAGTTAGTGAATGATCGGCTGAGCTGCGCTTCACTGTAAATAAGTCAGATTAAATTATATAAGAGATAACAAACTGTTGACTTACAGTAATTTGTAGGTTGTAAAAACTCTTCAAGAGCTATCAGATCCGTTTGATTCGATTCACCAAAGCCATCGCTTAACATTAAATCCTGATCTACCTCGGTTAAAGTCAGTTCATTGGTGACTCTGATCTTATGCTCCGATAAACAGGCGCGTGGCATTTGAATCATTGGAGACTGTACACAAATACAGATTAAATTATTTATATTTTTTTTGGGATATATTAAAATGTACTTCGAATATTTCGTCAATTTGTAGAGCATTAATTTCCGCATTCCACAGTTGACATTCGGCTAATATGTGTCTATAATATTGAAGATTTTGCTTATCCAAAAGCTTTGGGCCTTCGATTCGAGCGCGCTTCGAGACGCACAGGGAGATGATTTGTTTGCGTTTACCGCAACCGTAAGACGCCTTGGGCCGAGCCTCAATAGCCACTTGAAATTTGTTGCCCATTATTTGATCCAGCAAATGTTTGGTTTCATCTGTTCAATATAATAATACTATTATTAAAATGTTATAAAATATATAAGACTTTGACTTACCAAACAGGGTGGACACCTGTTGCCTGAATATGTAGATAGCTCCGAATGTGAGACGTGTGATCTCCCTGAATGGAACCAGATTATGGCTACGGGTTTGTAGCGCATTGTTTGATTCTATCTTGTCTTGGTTAGAGTCAATAATCCCGTGAATTCGTTCGCTTCAAATTATCGCACATGTAAGCAAATAGTTAAGTAGGTAAAATGAATATTTACCTGCTAGCGACAATGTCGATGTCATTAATTTCATTGCGAGAAAATAGTTTTGCAGAATGTGTTGATGAATATTTTCTTTCGCCTGCAATCCAGCAAGGCTCCAGCACTAACTGTAGTTGCTTGAGCGCCATAGCTAACTGATTTGAAGAAAAAAAACGGTAAACTAAATGCATCCTTAACTCATTTTGGCGCCAAAAATTTCGCATAACACAACACTGAAAAATAGTAATCGAATTCTAGATATCAAACCGCAAAATTTGAAATGCTGTCTTCAGCAAAATATTTATTATCAAGTGCATATTAATGTCTTGCTTTATTGCTGAGAGTGTATTCAAGCTCAATATTTCTAATTTTTAATTGATGTTAAAATTTCTGATATTTTGTTTCCTTATTGTTGTTGAAAGTTGAAAGAGGAGGAAATTTTCAATGAATGCTGTTAATAACAGAACAGAAAATGTTAAAGTTTTTGGGTGCCCACAACTGCATATGTAGTTGCAGTGTTGAGTCAAAACGAAGGTGGACTGAGCCAGTGTATTTTTTTTGTATAATTTCCGCAGCCTTCTTTTAATACCAACTTTAGCAATTCCCTCTCAAAGTCAAGTGCCAAGAGCAGCTCCATCTACATGGTAAGCTTCAATCAGATACATAAAAGTAATGCAATTACTAATGCTAATTGCTAAATGCGGTGAAGCCGATGTGTTGTTGTGTATGTTTATGATTGTTTTTGATTGCGATAAGGGCGGTGTATTTATAATACAATAACTAATTACTTTCGATGCATTGCAGGGTGATAACAAAATATGCGACATTAGCAATGAGGTGCTTGAGGAACTGAAAAAGTTTCGCTTTCGCAAGAGCAAAAACAACTCGGCTCTGATATGTAAGAATCAAATTTAATTACATTTATTCTTGTTATTTCCTCAATGCCATGGCAAACATTGTAGTCATAGCTAGAGATGGACGCGTGCCTGCTTTTTGCTCATCACTAACCAAATATTGCCCAAGGCATTAATTACCAAAACGAATTGAGTAAATTGATTGATTTTTGGTTTTGTTGTCTTTCTTTGTGTAGTGAAAATCGACCGGGAGAAGCAATCTGTTGTGCTCGATGAATTTATTGATGATATATCCGTCGATGAGCTGCAAGACTCACTGCCCGGCCACCAGCCCCGCTATGTGATCTACACATACAAAATGGTGCACGACGATCAGCGTGTCTCGTATCCTATGTGCTTTATATTCTATACACCGCGCGACAGTCAAATAGAGCTGCAAATGATGTACGCATGCACGAAGAGCGCTCTGCAACGCGAGGTGGATCTGACTCGGGTCTACGAGATACGAGAACTCGACGAATTGACCGAGGAGTGGCTGAGGGCCAAGCTCAAGTAGTTAGTACTTAGTAGTTCCAACTTATTACTACTCCAGCCGTCTCTCAAAGCAATATTTTACGAGTAGTTTTTCTAAATACATATGCATACCATATATATATGTTGTATGGATGCAAATATTTTGAGTGGAGCCGAAGCAAATACCAACGATAAAGATACATACCAATACCAAACAAACCAATATAAATATTTATATGAATAATGACAATTTTTTCTATTTACACTATAATCGTATACATTGAGATACATACATAAATATCTATATGACTACATTTAAATAATGTATGTGTAGTGACTTTTAAGTGATTTTAGTTTGTGCATTTAAGTGTGAGTATTGAAAATATGAAATATCAATTGACATCAGCAATGATCTTATAGAAGCTGTGCTTGCCAAATTTATATTCATACAAATATATATATTTATTATACAGAACCAATACAAAGCAAACATGACAAACAAATAGAAAAACAATTCCATTTTATATACTATGCATATTGGCATATGTGATGCTTCAATAAAAGTGTTCATATTATAAAGCAAAATAAATAAATAATAAATATTTTAACTATCTGTCTATCCTTATTCTTATTTATAAGCAGAGGGAGATTTTGAAATTGGAAAACGTTATTCATTTCCAGCAATACAGAGGAAAACACGTAAATTTCTTTTCTTATTATAATTCCCAGCTGGTTATACTGTTATCCTTTAGTTGGATTTAATTTTTAGTAGTGCAACCGTTGCGCCGCCGTGTGGTGCAGCATGGTGTAACGGCCGTCGCTGGGCGTGGGGGGTGGCGGTGGTGGTGGAGCCAACATATGTGCCATGGCCGCCATTCCCATTTGTGTGGCAGCATTTGGTGGGGCCAAATGATGCAGCTGCAACGCATCGTGATGATGCATGGCAGCTGTTGATGGTGGCGCCGCACCCGGATGATGATGATGATAGTGATGTGACATGGGTGGTGGTGCTGGCGGTGGCAGTGGCAAATTTAACAGATTATTATTTGCAGCATGGGTGCGGAAATGTAGGCTCAAACTATCGGCGGAGTCATAAGCCTTATCACAGTCGGGACACTTAAAATGTGAATGCTGCTCCAGTGTGTCCAGACCCACTGGATCCGTATCGATGGGCTCATCATCGTCATCGTCAACAATATCATGCTCTGTACTCGATTCGAGGGGATGCAGCTTGAGCTTGTGGGTGCGCATATCGCGGCGTCGACTGAAGGGCTTGCCGCAAACATCACAATGATGATTTTTAATGCCCGTATGGGTGCTCATGTGCTTGGATAAATCTCCCGCCGTGTAGAAGGCCTTCGGGCATAGGGAACAGATTTGATCGCGTACGCCGCTGTGTATTTTCTGGTGAGCTTGAAAGTTACCCAGTGCTGAGAACTGCTTGGAGCAGATCTCACACTGAAACGGCTTGTTGCCCGTGTGCGTCCTTTCGTGCACTTTGAGATTGTATTTCTGGGCAAAGCGCTGGGCACAATAGCTGCAGGCATACGGCTTTTCGCCGGTATGTGTTCGTATATGTTGTGTTAGCTGTGCGGCGCACTTGAAGCTCTTGTGGCATGTGGCTACATAGCATGTGTGCGGCAACTTTGGCACCGGTTTCGGTCCGCGTTTCTTGTGGCTTTCGGGTGGCTTGCGCTGGTAACGCGAGCGTCGTTTACTGCGCTTGCCTCCCTCCATTTGGCCCTCTTCCTCATCGCTGGAGTTGAGCTGTATATTGGCGGGCATTGGTTTAATTTCGTTAGCCACGAGATCGGTATTTGTGGCTGCATCATGACGCCAGGACTCGTGAAGTCCCAAATATTGACGCAGACGCATATCGCTGTTTTCGCACTCCTGCTGAAAGTGATAAGCGACGCCCAGGCGATAGAGGCAGTTATTGCAAATTCCAGCGGGTAATCCGTCTGTCTTATAAACCTGTAAGTGTTATTTTATCTTTACTTACAACAATAATGTGCTAAATAGTTCAGTAAACTTACTCGTATCTTTGAGCACATCATTAACATTTGCGAGGGCATCATGGCAAAGTCTGTGCTATAAATAGAAGTAAGTGGACTTGGCGCGCCTTCCTCTAGGCACACCCGACATATTTTGTGAACGTTAAAATCCATTTTTTTAAATGATTACTTCCTTTGTTTGAGGGTAATCATTTAAAGCCGTCCGTCAGCTGTTGTTCAGTGCTCAGGTTTGAGAGTAAGGCTAGTACGCTAATATGTAAACTGTAAACAAACATTTTTGAGAGATCGAAAGAGAAAAAATATGAGCAATCTTAAGTATTTAAATTCTTATGAAAATAATGTTTTAGTCGAGACAAAACTAATATACTATTTAAAAATGTAAACGAGCATATAAAAACAATCAAACTAAATTTCAGTCAGAATTCTTGAGCTGCAACTGTGCATTGTTAGTGTTGCAAAACATCTAATAATAAACACATACTAATTTGAGCAGTATGACCGTATTGTGCGGCGCTGACGTGACAGTTGGTTTGTTTGATTAGGCTCTCTCTTCTCTCAGCCAGCAATCTGCTATTGCTGCTTGCAAAATAAATAAAAAGAACAAGTAAAATTGAATTGTAAATATTTATCGTATCAATAAACGTGAGCATTGCAAACATTGCATACATGCAACTTGTTTGGCGTGGCGCAGCTGGAGGCGAAATTAGGGCAGCGTGGCGAGAGAGTAGCGAGCAATTTTGGATTTGGAGCACGCAGGCTGTTTGGTGAAATTTGTGTTGTTGGTGCGCTGCAACAGACAACGCCGCCACCTACCCTCCATCACACGCCTACCCCACACACACCATAAACACAAACAAGATGCTGTGTATACAACATTAGAGGGAGAATATTTGAAAATACACGGCAGTAATATTTATGCTATTGTAAACAATACGAGAGGCAGCGAAATTATTCGGGGTCAAACCAAACGCACAGCAGAAAACTTATTCCAGCGAATGCAAAAATTCCAAGTGGCAGTTTTACAACAGCGCGTACAATGGCAACAAGTCGAAGCGAATGCGAACAGCAGGAGGAAGCAGGATCAACGTCAACGGCAACGGTAACGACGTCAGAAGCGCAGCTGCTCCGTCAGCGTTTAGTTAATGGCGGCAGCGGTCACGAGTCGTCGCAGTCGAACGGCAAAGCAGCAGCATCATTAATTGTTGGTAACAACGCGAATAGCTCCGGCACTTTTATGAAACTAAAAACCTATCTACTGGCCTTGCGTCCTTGGTCCCTGTCCGCAAGTTTAATGCCAACGCTGCTCGGTTCGGCGTTGGCCTATCGCTCTCAGTGGTCGGCGGACTTCTCCATGGTCACCTTCTTCCTCACCGCGTTCACGGTGGTCACCGTGCACTGTGCCGGCAATGTGGTCAACACTTATTTCGATTTCATCAAAGGCATCGACAAACAAAAGGCTGACGATCGCACTCTGGTCGATCACATACTCACCAAGGATGAGGTAAGTCAACTCATATCCGCATTTTATAATAAAAGTAAAACTCATTAATAAGTAGTAACACATTAGTTGTTAAAATCATTCTGTTATTGCTTGATGATATCAAATTAGGATACATTTTGGACACTTTGTGCCCACTTCAAGCATTTTTCATTTAATTGTCGTCCATTTTTTAGGTGGTTTCGCTGGGTGCTATTCTTTACCTGGCTGGGTGCGGTGGCTTTGTGCTTCTCGCGGTACTTAGCCCCGCTAAAATGGAACATTTGGCGCTTATTTACTTTGGCGGCCTATCATCGAGCTTCCTATATACGGGCGGAATTGGTTTCAAATACATTGCGCTGGGCGATCTGGTCATTTTGATATTGTTTGGACCGATGTCGGTTCTGTTTGCGTTCATGGCGCAAACAGGTCACGTGGACTGGACAACGATGGGATATGCCATACCTCTGGCCCTCAACACGGAGGCAATACTGCATAGCAATAATACTCGCGATGCGGAAAGCGATGGCAAGGCGGGCATCGTAACGCTGGCCATACTAATTGGACGCACTGCCTCCCATGTGCTATATGCCATGATGCTCTTCACACCCTACTCACTGTTCTTCATTTTTGGACTGAAGTATTCGCTGTGGTTTCTGCTGCCGTTAATTACATTGCCGCAGGCATTTCAAATCGAGAAACGTTTCCGCAACGAGCAGACAATGCATGCGGTGCCCAAGCAGACGGCCAAACTGAACTTCTTCTTTGGAATACTTTACATTGTGGCCTGCTGCTGTGCCCAGCAGCTGCCGACTTTCGTTTGGCGCAAACACTAGATATATATATATATATATATTTATATATATATATATATTTATATATAGGAGATATGGCAACGATACTTCCTGAACGGCTGCAACGTTTTTGGGAATTTCATTAGTTTTCTATATTTTTTTAGTATTTTTTTAATTGTTGATTTTAGTGAAATGTGGTTAAAAATATTGTGTTGTACTATTGTCTCAAGATTGCTGTTGCATAAATTTTTGGAACTCTTTGCTAGTCTCCTAATCTCTTAAAACTTAACTCTTATCATAGAACTGAACATATCGCCCCCCTCTCCCCTTAGGCCCACAGCTTTGGCTACAGTCACTTTATTTATTTCACCTGAACTACGAACTCAATCGATACCTATAGTTTTCATATATATAAATAGGTACTCTTCCTCTCGCTCGTTGGAATCATGGACCAAGATCGTTATAGCATCGGCGTGTGCAACAATATTGAAATCATCTAATGGCTTAAATATACATACATACAACAGATGTATGTGAAAACGTTAATGTTACTTTATAGAAAATTGCTTGAGAAACATGCAAAATAAGTTATCAATCGACAATGCTGGCTTTGCTTTTGGTGTAACAATAGTTAGCGTTTTTACACTAACACACAACATACACATATACATAATCTATATACATCAACATATATACAATAAATATTATTATATACGCATACACACGTAATTAGATCATGTAAGCCCAGTGTCTAGCAGCAGGCTCAAGAGTGAGAATATCAAAACATACACAATTTTTAAGAAAAGTAAAATGAGAAAAATGAAGAATGAATAATATATTATATATATGTACACACATACTTACAATACTGTATAGATGTACTAGAACAAATGGCAGATCGAAAGATTTGCTGTGAGCAACCGTTGTTTTCCAAGCATAAATCACAAAACCTATGCATATAAACAAATAGCTTTAAATAACAATAACAGAAATGCAAAAAAAAAAAAAAAACCATATTGTTTGTGTATAGAACAAATAGAAATGAAATTGAATTGTTGAATACACATTCATAATATTAGTACATTTTTGAAATTCATTTTGTGGCAATATATTTGTACGCTAAACTGATAAATCGTTCTTCATATATTTATATTTGTATTCGTGTTTGTATCGTAATTTTAGTGCTTAAATTTAATTTTCGTAATTTGTAATGCACAATTGAAATGCTTTTGTTGTTTGCTGAAGAACATACGAAAAATCGAAAGGACAAGTTTGAAAAGAATTGAAATGGAATTGTCAATGTGAATCAAATCAATTAACTAAATGACAACTTTGTAGACTACTTAAAACAAAAACAAAAACAAAAAACATAAACAAAACCAACAACAATGAACAATAATAATTATAGTTATATGAGAAATTAAAAACATAATTAGAAAATGTAACAGCAAATTGTGTTCAATTTATATTGCATAATTAAACCAAATGGGATTAGCGGATATTTCAAAAATATTTTTTCCATGTTTTGTTTTTTTGGATATTTTGAAATTGAGCATTATTCATGACTGTCTACTTTACTTCGCATTAAAAAACTTGAGCAGTAAGGCTTAGCCTACTATATTCTGTTTTAAAACAAGTCCGACATTCAGATTTTAGAATTTATAAAAGTTGCTTAAACCGGAACATTTTGAATTTTCAAAATGTAGAGTTTATGAATTTTGTGGCAGTATTTACTTTTCAATTAGTAGCCACCTTTATATTTTTTTTAAGACAATCTTGATACTAGCATGGCGTCGTAAGGCTTCACAGCCGCCGTAGCCCCCTCGAGCGGCACCTCCTCGGGCATCTGGCCGGGAATGGCCACCAGCCTGAAGTGCTGCAGCAGCGTTGTGGTCAACATAAACAGATTCTGACGTGCCAGCAAGTCGCCCATGCAACGATGGCGTCCAAAGCCAAACGGATTAAACGACTCTGGCAATTTGATTTGTCCGTCGATTAGATAGCGTGTTGGGTCAAATATTTCTGGGTCCGGAAAGTCGACAGCGTTGATGAGCATGCCCCGGAAGCAAGCAATTACCATTGTGTCCTTGGGTATCTCATAGCCGGATAGACGTGTATCGCAAACGGCACGATGTGGAATACCGCAGGTGTGCATCATAAACATGCGCACGGCCTCCAATGTGATGGCCTCGCAGTAGGGCATCTTGGACCGATCCGACCACTCGGGTATGCGCTCCAATCCGACCGCCTCCTTTATTTCAGAATAGGCACGCTCCTGCATCTCTGGCTGTCTAACCAAATGCATGAAACAGAAGCCCAGACTCTTGTTTGTCGTCTCCGAGCCAGCGAGGAACATGTCCAGGCATATGGCCAAAAGGCTCGCATCACTGAACATGGAACTGTCGCTGCTCTCCTGGGCACGCAAATAACTATCCATCAAATCGCGTGGCTCATCATAATTGCGATATGTGCTGCGATGGAGCTCAATCTCCTTTCCCATAAATTCATACAATGCTCGATGGCTGTCCACAAATCCATTGTACCCGGAGTAGTCGGGCGCAATGAAGCGCAACAGTGGAAAATGACTGAACAGGGCACCCATCATGTCAATATTCTTGAACAGCTCAAAGAACGTTTCCAGCAATTCGGTTATTTCCGGTGAGCCCGGCTCATAGCGTCGTCCGCTGAGCATGCACCACAGCGTATTCAGCACGTACACGCTAGTCAGATCATGCATCTCGATCCGCGCCTGCTTGCCGCCCGATGCCTTTACACACGAGCGCAAATTCTGCAGCAGACAACTGGCCTCATTGTGCACAATGGCCATCATGCCGCTGCGTGCAAATCCAAAATTTTTGAGATGCCGCAAGATGAAGCGACGCTGCTCCACCCACATTTCACCATCGGTCAGCAGGACGCCCAGGCGGGAGTTGAATGTGCGCAGGCGATAGAAGATGCCATCTGGACGGCCATCAATATCCTCGTTGGTCATCATCTCGCTAATGGCATCGTTCGTATACGCAATCACCACCTTATCCTTACCAATTTTCAAGCCATAGTAACCATACGGATTGACATAGCGCCGGGCCAGCTCATCGATCACCTTGCAGAACATTCCGAGCCGCACACGCAGCTGAGATATCTGCAAAGCACTGCCCACAATCGGAAACCAGCGTGGACCTGGATTGTAGTTAAAATGATATGTTGATTCAACTGATGCAAATGCAATTTTGAAAACTAATTTCAAATAGTTGTCAAGTGTTACCCAAAAGATATTTGAAAAAGTCTAATAACCAACTATATTTTTACTTAAATATATTCTAAAAGATTACTGAATAACATGCAGTCTCTCTGATCTTCACCTTTTGTATTCAGTTTAAAATCTTCCACTATCATAACTTTATCGAAACTGCACCGATTTTGAGAAGCATAACGTTTTTGACAGTCTTTTGAACTAGGTTAATATGATATTTAAGTTGAGAAACTCGATTTTCAAACGAAATTCATGTACAAATTCAATTCCTAAAAATTCAGTAGCCATATCTTTTCAAGCATGACTTGTACCCTACATTATAATAACACTTTGATTTGGAATTAGGTTTTTTCATATTTCCCCTTAAGTTGTACACCTACCGGGTGGAAACTTGTCCGGCTTCCTCACACCGCTAATAAGGAAAAGCAGCACAATTGTTGCAAAGAAGATCACAGCGTAAAACATGTTGAGTTTTTGTTTGATTTGTGGATACTGTACAAATTGGCAAATAGTGATGCAACATTCGATGGTGTCACTTGTGGCTTTCACTTGCTTTGAAGCTGCAGCACGAGCGTGTTGTGTAATCCGAAGTTGCAAATACAGCGCCGTGAAGCAGTTACCGTTGCAGTTATCTGTTGCACTGTTGACTAACACTTTTCCGACTAAGCAGCCTTCGCCTTGCCACAATCTCTTTTTATAGGTGCCTTCGGAAAAGCTTTCGTTCAAACTGGTAGCGGCATGTCTTGAGCCAGAGGAAACATAGCAGGTGCATGTTGCCTATTTTATGCTCAGAGAGCTGATCTGCGGCCAGCTTTTATTTTAGAGTGACCCTGATTTCGATCTTGAAATGAAATAATAATAATTATGCAAATGTTAGAAAATTAGTCTTAAAAGAACATTGATATATTTTTTTCAAGGACGTGTCGAAACTAACTGTTTGCATTTTAAAATCTATTAAAAAGAGGGTTTTTTGAAACTAAATCTTAGCCTTTTCGATATTCTTGAACGGTTGCCAATTATTTCACTGATATTACTTTTTTAATACGACCATAAAATGTGTTTTATATTCAACATTTTTTAGTTATAAATTATCTATTATATTATAGGATAACATGTAGCGAGAAAACTCTCTCTACTCATTCACGTTTCATATTTTCCTATTGCGTTACGATCTGTTACGATCAGTTACGAATTTCTCCCGCTGCCATTGAAATTGATCGAGCAATCCTCATACATCACCCGAAAAAAACGTTGGAAAATGTTGTATATTCTTAAACTGATGACGGAGGCTTTTCCAATATGTTTGTCGTTAATGTGGTGTCAGTGTTTCTGACCCACTGACCATTATTATTGCCGCTTTTCACAAAGTTCAATTTGTGTGACCGCAACATTGAAAGAGGCGCAACAATACAAACAAGCGGTTAAATGAAAAACATGGCCTAAAACAGTGCAAGGAAAAACTAGTTGAATGCATCAAAGAAAAAACCACACGAACCCGTTTGGAGGCCAAATTTCAATTGGTTGCCGATTATGTCATGCATCCCAACTGCGGAAAATGGTGGTGAATTGCCTGTTTTGAGGTGGCCACGAAAAAAGAAAATAAAAAAAACCGAAATTGTTGCTTGTTAGCCTTTTTGGAAAATAATTGGCGAAATTGCGATGAAAGGCAGCTCATTGAAGTGCTGGCAACGGAGCCAAACGGACGCAAGGCAATGGGATTCCGGTAATAGGACATTTTAAAATTTTTTTTGTTAATCCTTCCCGGCAAAATGTTTTAAATATGTAAAATATTCGATTTGTTTACAGTGTTATGATTTTGGCAGCTATGGGCTTGGGCGCCATGTACATAATGCATCTTTTGGCTCAGGATTGGAATCGCATTAGGCCCATACAACAGGTGTCGAATCTGGCGGGTCAAGTTGGCACCGCACTGAATCTGCAGCGAATTCCTGCTCTGATTGGGCAGGCCAGCACCGCATTGAATTTGCAACGTGGCAAACGCTCCACGTTGAGTCGTGAACTGGACTGGGTGCATGGCAGACGGGGGACGAGAGATGGCGCCGATGCTGCTTTGCATCCGTCGTTGTCCATTGATTGGAAACGCATTCTGTCCCGTGATCCTTTTGAGTGCCTGCAATCGCTGATTTGTCAGCTCATGTCGGGAGCTGAGGCGCATTCCGCGGAGGCGGAGCTGCTGATGAACTACCTTGAATCCACGGTGGAAATGGCGCCAGCTAAAATTGGTCGCGCCTTCAGTCGAGGACTGGCGTTACGCGGCAGCAGTGATCGTTGCTACAATGAGTATCCATTCTGTTTGTACTCGGCCAAGACGATGATGCGCATCCTGCGTTGGTTCAGCGAAACGGGCAGCGTGCCCGAGGAAGATGCATAGTCAAAGAGTTGCCAGTTGTTGCGAACTTTAAGAGGCGGCTATATAATACCTCTAATACATTTTTATGCTTACAATATTGTTTACAGTTTTTAACTAATGTTTAACTAACTTGTTGTGCGAGGAACTTGAATAAACAGATAAATCCAAAAAGTAACAATAATTGTATGCCATTATTATACACAGGATTATTTTTTACAAGATATATTTGTATTCATTGTTATTGTAAAAAGTGTATTTGTAACAATCATCCTGTTATATAGTTTTTCAGTATGCAAAAATATGTATGTGTTTGCATAAGTATATATATTCTATTTAAAATAAAAGATATATATATATATATATAGCGGAATGAATTTTCAAATTCAAATCATAGTTAGCCTGCTGAAGAAGCTTTCCTTTGTAATATCAGAGATAAGTGTATTTTACATATGTGTGTATATAGTAAATAGGTACGAAATCAAGGAAACTTGTATTAGCTTTGTGTGTATGTGCATTATATAACAAATGAGCAAGCGAACAAGAAAATGTGGAAGCTTAAAAAGCTTTGCAAGCTTTATAAGTTAACAATAAACTTAGTTACACAAATTAAGCAGCTTTCTCAAACGTATAACTGCTATTTGTTCAGTAGTTTTGTACAACAGTGTAAAATGAGAGAGAGAAAGAGAGAGAGCATTAAAGATAGAGCACTGATTAAGGAGAGAGCATTAAAGAGAGAGCACTGATTAAGGAGAGAGCTATTCTTTCGAGTTTGTGCAATTCTTGAGACGCGAGATTCATCAAACATTTGAGCGCCAAATCATAAATAATATGTTTTGTGTTTGTATAAACTAAATAAATATTGCATTAATGTTTGCCGTGGAGCGTAACGCTTGTGACATCCTTGACAATCATTTCGGCCACCTGCCATGCAATCTCCTCCTGTACATTATCCTCCGGCAGATTGACCAACTTCCTCATAGCATTCTTAACGCTCAGCGACCAGGCTGGTGCCTTGTGCGCCGCAACAGCATCGACAGCCTCAAAGTCCCGCTCGTACCGGCCCAGCGAATTGACGTGCCCAAATTTTAGAGCACTCACTGGACGCTGCCACAGCAGTTGAGGATTTGTCAGCTGCCTGGCATCGATGTGCATATTAGCCCCTGTTGTTGTTGTCGTCGACTTTAGCGTTGGTTTGTGTGACGTCTCCAGACCAGCGAGCAGTGTATTGTGTTGCGATATGGGCGTGCAGTCCGACATGGACATGGTTTTGCGATGCCTCTGCTGCTGCTGGTGTGCGCTCAGTTTTGGTGCTCCACGCAGGCTTAGTTTGTGCGGCAGAGTAAAGGTATCCGTGGCATCCACAGACACCTGAGCGGGACACGTCTTCAACTTGAGCTCATTGACATACTTGTCAAATATATGGGATTTGAGAAAAGCGGCAAAGTGCTTCTGCTCTAGATATTTGGCAGTGACCAACAGTGCCAGGTCGAAGGCTTGCGCCAGCTGGCCGGGCGCACAAATGGCCTGCTCAACTCGCAGCCGTAACTTCTGTGACATCCAAAGGCGACACTCGGACTGCAGCGAAAAGTAGCGATCGTAGATGATCATCGCATCCGACTGAGCGGCACGTTGATCATCGTAGCTCTTGCGAAAATTTATGGCCGTTATCCAGAATTCGAGGCATTCACGCTCCTGCTGTTGCTCTAGATATTCGGTTAGATAGAACAGTGCCAGCTCATCGTACAGCACATCGTAGATATTCAGAGATGCGGCATTGCCCTCGATTAGTTCCACACAGTATTTGCAATAGTAACTGCTCTGCCGGAAGCACTGCAAATGTTCCCGCTCGAGCTGTTGTAGCACATAGTCTCGCGCCTCATCAAAACAGCTGGCTGGTATCGGTTTATCGCTGCCCTTGACGCATAGCACCAGTGAAATGTGTGCCAGGAAGACAATGGGCAGCTCCACCATCAGTGGCGCATTCACAATTAAATATTTTTGATAAATGGCCATCGCATCGTTGATGCTCGCCGCACTTATCGACTGCTGACCCGTTGCAGCAGCAACTTTGTGGCGACACGTTGTAGTCGTCGTTGTTGGTTTATTGTTTATCTGTTTGCTGGTTTCGGCATAGATGCGACTCTTTTCGTCATCGGTTAGTGGCTTGCGCATGGACAAGTCACACAGAGTTTTCAATTCAGGTACATCGTTTTCCTCATCCCCCCCGTTCACAGCAGGCGCCTCCTCCTCATCCTCCTGCTCAGCCTCGACTGCAGCAGTTTCTGCTGCAGCAGATGCTACATCATTTGGTCGGTGCTGCTGTTTCTGCTGTTGGAGCTGATTTAATGCTGCGCGCTTAAAGTTCTCTATGTCCAGATAGAATTTTATTAGCGGCAATGCCTGCTGCGTCTCCAAATACTGTACAAAGTAGCTGAGGCAATCAGGCTCACTGACAATAGCCGTTAGCGACATCGAAAGACGTGAACTATATTTGAATATATCTGCAAGGAGCATTCATAAGAGGATATATTAAAGGAAATTAAGCGGAATCAAATATATTTCAAACTTCGGTAAAAAAGCGTAGCAAAATCGATAAATATCAATTTCAAACTTCGCTGTGTTGAGACGTAAAAGAGGTTTTCTTGGAATTCTTTCTGATGATCGGACAATACACACAATAATAATTATTAATATGGGTATCTGCTACTTGGGCTCTTTCAACTGAAGCACAACTGTCCGGAAATGCCACTGCAAAATAAACAAGCAATCAAACTCGTACACACCCGTATACGCACACACTGTTATGAGCAACCTATCATTTGACAACATTGTTAAATTTACCTTCATCAGCTGGCCTCACATTTAGCAAGCTGTTGTTGCCCAAACTGACTGCATCCGAAGTAGCTGACAATGTCGCCTCCGCCTCCTCCTCCATGAATACTTCATCGCAGAAACTTGTTGTTGAGCGCAGCGAGTGACGCTTTTGCGCCGCTGCCGCGCAATCGACCACATCATCAGCATCGCTGTTAGCATCCGTGTCGTGAGAGCTGCGTCGGCGGCCTGTGTTTTTGTGTACGTCGTAAGAGCGAAATTGACAGCAAAACAAAACACACAATAATACAGCAATTATTTATCACATCGATAAGTGTGCTTTATAAAACTTACTCGTCTGCCTTTTGATATACTTTAGCATATTCACATTCTAGTTGTTCAGTTGGCAATAATATTGAATATTAATTCATCACAAATTAGCATTAATAAATAGCACAATAATAAGAGGCCTGAGAAATTTTGGTAAATGCTTATAGAAGGCAGGGTTGTGCGACAGGGCTGCAAGTTCTGTGCTATAGAAATATCGATGTTATCGTGTCGGGACGATAGAGTAATCGGCAATGACAGTGTGCACAAACGAGTACTTGTAATTACATACACGACGGCGCAAGCAGCTGAGCGACAACGTTGCGTTTTTCTCCACAAAAGTTTCTGTTTTATGTTGCCCCAAAATTGAAGTAACTCTAAGCGAAAATTGTGAGTGAAGCGATAACACTCAGGGCAAACGAAGAACGGAAAAGGAACCAAGAGGATCGCAACAAATCGCAAACCCGAATACTGATGAGCGCGACAGCCGTGACAACGGGCGGCGCTGCCGGCGACAACAACAACAAAAATAAGAGCGAGAAAAGAAACAACACCGTAGCCACAGACGCAACTCTGGACGATGTGGTGCAATATGTGACGCTGCACGTACGTAAACCGACGCCACTAAGTGGTGTCGTGCTGCCCTTCGTCCCGCTCTATCTGACCGCATTTTATCTGTGGATCTACGTGTATAAAAGCCACGAAACCGATGAGACTGCCGCCCTGCAGCAGCAGAACAAAACGGATGATGTGCTCGATCGACTCAATCAGGATGAGGGCGCCGCTTGGAATGATATTGGTTTCATTGCTGTGGTAGCCATTGCATTTCTGCATGTGCTCACCCTGCTCTTCTGTTACTGGAGCGTTCATGTGCTCGCCTTTCTTACGTGTCGACGGGTCAAGCAGCCGGCATTGGGTGTTCTAGCCAAGGTGGTGCCCACAGCGAACAATGGAAACTCTAAAATTGTGCCCATACAGAGCCTTAAACTAGAGGATGGCCAGCAACAGTTCTATCTGGTGTTTCAGAAGACCAAATACGTTTGGGATGAGAACAAGGCGACGTTCCGTTCCGTGGAATTTCCCGTCAATGAACTGTTGAGCACCTATGCCAACTCCCGCGGCCTGGAATCGGAGCAATCGATTAAGACCGCCATGCAGACGTATGGCAACAATGAAATGGATATGGTTGTTCCGGAATTTCATGAACTATTCATTGAGCGCGCCACAGCGCCGTTCTTTGTGTTCCAAGTGTTCTCGGTGGGTCTGTGGTGCATGGATGATTTCTGGTACTATTCCCTGTTCACGCTCTTCATGCTGATCGCGTTCGAGTGTACGATTGTTAAGCAGCAGCTGCGCAACATGTCCGAAATACGCAAGATGGGCAATAAACCATATTTAATATATGCGTTGCGACAGAACAAATGGCGTCAAATTGGCAGCAATGAACTGTTACCGGGTGATCTGGTGTCCATTACCCGTTCTCAGAACGATAGCATAGTACCGTGCGATGTGGTCGTTCTGCGAGGCACTTGTATTGTGGACGAGAGCATGTTGACTGGCGAGTCGGTGCCACAGATGAAGGAATCCCTGGAATCACTGCAACAGCTTAACACCGAACTGGATGTCGAGGGCGAGGGCAAGCTGACCGTACTCTTTGGCGGCACCAAGGTCGTCCAGCATACGGCGCCTAGCAAGGGATCGATGCGTGCACCTGATGGCGGTTGTATTGGCTATGTCATCCGCACTGGTTTTAACACATCCCAGGGCCGACTGCTGCGCACCATTCTGTTTGGCGCAAATCGGGCGACTGAAAACAATTCGGAGACATTTGCGTTTATTGCATTCCTGATGGTTTTCGCTGTCGCCGCTGCATCGTATGTGTGGGTCAAGGGAAGCGAAGACCTGGAACGCAATCGGTATAAACTGTTTCTGGAATGTGCTCTCATACTGACTTCAATTATACCGCCGGATCTGCCCATTGAGTTGACGCTGGCCGTGAATACGTCGCTCATTCAATTGACCAAATTATTTGTCTTCTGCACGGAACCGTTTCGAATTCCCTTTGCGGGCAAGGTGCAAATCTGTTGCTTCGATAAGACGGGCACCCTGACAACGGATAATCTAATGGTCGAGGGCATCGCCGGACTGACGCCCAATGGTAAATGTGTGCCCATTGATGAGGCAGAGGATGCCACAATTCAGGTGCTCGCCTGTTGCCATTCGCTGGCCCTGCTCGACGATGGCCTTGTCGGGGATCCGCTGGAGAAAGCCGCCTTGGCTGCCGTGGACTGGAACCTCACCAAGTCGGACAGTGTGATACCGAAACGTGGCAAGCTCAAGCCGTTGCGCATCGTGCAACGCTATCATTTCTCATCGGCTCTGAAGCGAATGTCTGTCCTTGCTGGCTATCTGATGCCCTTCTCTAACGATATCAACTATATTGGCGCTGTCAAGGGTGCTCCCGAAATCATTATGGGCATGCTGAAGAACATTCCCCAAGATTACGAGAAGGTAAGTGGAGCAGCAAAATAATTTCAAATAGATAAACCAAGTTAATTCGTTCAAATTATAGATCTACTTGGAATACGCACGTCGTGGTGCACGCGTCATGGCGCTGGGCATCAAGGAGCTAGGTACGCTTGGTGGTCAGCGTATACGCGAACTAAAACGGGAGGAGGTCGAATGTGATCTGACATTTGCCGGCTTCGTGATCATCTCGTGCCCCATGAAACCCGACTCCAAAGCCGTAATTAAAGAACTCGTGCATTCGTCGCACAAAGTGCTCATGATCACCGGAGACAGCCCGTTGACCGCTTGTCATGTGGCCCGGGAGCTGCGCTTTACGAACAAGAAACTTTTGATATTGACGCGTTCAACGCTGCAACAGGAATGTACGGAAGACTGGAGCTGGGTGTCCGTCGATGGCGCGCGCACCTATGCTGTGGACGAAGCGAAGGACGGCAAAAGCATTGCTATGCTGCTTGCCGCCCACGATCTGTGCATCACCGGTGAGGGATTAATGTATCTGCAGCAATCGCATCCTGCCTACATGCTCAAGGTGCTGCCCCAGGTCACCGTCTGTGCACGTTTCGCACCCAAACAAAAGGAGTATATCATAACGACGCTGAAACAGCTCGGCTACTATACACTTATGTGCGGCGACGGCACTAACGATGTGGGCGCTCTCAAGCACGCACACGTTGGTGTGTCGCTCCTGACCAGTGCGCCAGTGAAGCGCAAACGCACCGAACAGGAATTGCAGCAGATTAATGCAGCTGCCACAGCAGCCGCTGCCGCTGCAACGGCCACCGCCAATCAGCAGCTGTCGCCGCGTGAGCGTGCCCTGCGTCGACGCCAGGAGCAAATCGATCGAACACAGGCGCGTCTCCAGCACGCCCTGCGCGACATGGAGGAGCAGACAATGGTCAAGCTAGGTGATGCGTCCATTGCGGCGCCATTTACCAGCAAACTATCTTCAATTATGTGCGGTAAAGTTGAAGATTAAACATAATTTACAGAAAGAAATGCTAATAATCATAACCACATTGCTTGCCTACACAGTGAACCACATCATCAAGCAGGGCCGCTGCACTCTAGTCACCACACTGCAAATGTTCAAGATTCTGGCGTTGAATGCACTCATCCAGGCCTATTGTCAGTCTGTGCTCTATATCGATGGTGTCAAGTTCAGCGATACTCAGGCCACCATGCAAGGCATATTTATAGCGGCCTGTTTTCTGTTCATTACACGCTCCAAGGTAAGCTGCTTCTCATGAATAATTTATTGATAGTTAATGCATATAAACAATATATATTGTCTATGCCAGCCGCTGAAAACGCTGTCGAAGGTCGCACCACTACCCAACATATTCAATTTGTACACCATATCAACAATACTCACTCAATTTGCGGTGCACTTTGGTGCGCTCTATTATCTGACCAGTGAAGCCACGGCGCTGGCGCCACCCAGGTAAATCAATGCCAGCATTGTTTAATTTCATTTAATATATATAACTACCCCCTTCGCAGAGTTGGCAAGGTGAAATTGTATATTGACATGGATGCCGAAGAGAAAACCAAATATGATCCGAATATAGTTAGCAGCACGGTTTATATCATTTGCGTATCGCTGCAGGTGGCCACCATTGCGGTTAACTATAAGGTCTGTCTGCCTGCTGGCATAATCACAAACTGCATATATTTATTACTTATATTGTATTTTGGTATCTTATAGGGTCATCCGTTTATGGAGAGCCTGCGAGCTAATCGTATGCTAATGTGTGCCATTGGGGCCTCTGCTGCTTTGGTGTTGTTACTCACCACTGGCTTTGTGCCCGGCATGACGCAATTCTTTGAAATCGTCGATTTTCCAGCAAATGTGCGTAACTACTATATTTATATATATATATATATATTTATATTTATAATATTTTATATTCACAGTTCCGCCAAACATTGCTCACTGTACTGGTTGTGGATATTGTTGGTGCGTTTGCATTGGATCGCATTTGTTCATTCCTATTTGGGGAGACACGTAGCAAGTCCAAAGTACTAAACTGTTAGAGCTAGATCTTAACAACAGCCACAAATGACTTAGACAGCGCAGCATTCATTGCGCATATTCCACCTCATTCTCCTTCAATAAGTATATTTTCAATATTTCTCCTGTATGATTTTCATTAATTTGCGAGTTCCTCGGCTCCATCAGCGCCCCCCACTGGCTGCAACTTGTATTTAAACTTAGAGTGGTTTAGTTTTGGCGACGGTTTCTTAATTGTTTAAATGAAGAACACAAATAATGCATTTTTTTCTCATGTATTTGAATATTTGAATGTGCGCTTAATATGTCGGATCTAATGAGTATATTAATTAATATATGCAATTAGTAAAATTGACGTAAGAATTTGAATCGTAATAAATGTGTAGTTAAAAAATACAAATGAAAACGTGTAGAACTTTAAGTGCTGGCATGAGTTTCTTCATCAAATTTGGAATCCTCCAGCTGTTTAAATTGTATCAATATGACTAAATATGTGGTCACTGCCGAAAAAATCTAGAAGGGTTAGATTAAGAAAATATATTTATAATTGACAATTAATCCTTAGCTAACCTTAAAGAGCGTTGAGTTATCAATCGCAAAAAAACCATAGGCTGTAAATTGTACCTCCTGTTTAATGCTTTTAGTTAGGAACTTATCAATCTGATGGTAAGATAAGCAGTTATTTTGGTATTTACATATTATACATTAGGTTTAGATATAACTTACGATATTTTGAAACTCCTTGCTCTTGCCATAGACACGTGCCAGTATTTGTGATGTGATATTTGCCTGCAAGAGTGAAAAAGGTCAACTGATTAAGTCAGAGAGGTTAGACGAGTTAAGCCAATTAGGACACACCTCGTGGGTAGTGGCACCACAGTTACGCGACAATAGGGCCAATAGGGAGATGTGTAGACACAACCATGCCGTGCACCATTGCATTATTTGGGACGAGATGCCACTCCTGTTGCTGGAGATCTGCACGAAGAGGTTATACCAATTCGTGGTCACCGTATAGAACGAGTAGCCCAGAAAGCACACAATTATCAAGCTGCAGCACTCATTGATGCTCTTATAAATGCACAGCAGCCGGTTGTGGGTGCGATAAATGAATAATGAATCCTCTGCAAAGTTCTCCATGCGCGTCCGCAAGGGACGACGACTCCTGTTCCGCTGATGCACATACGTGTATCCATTCAACAGCTGATTGACGAAATGAAAGCGAATGCAGACGATGCGCAGCAGAGCCGAGGCAAACACTATATATGTGGCACTCAAGCCATTCTGGATCGCAAAAAAGGCAATCAGGATATAGGAAGTGGGCGTTATAATGCCCTCAACCTCCCGGATGTGCATCACAAGAATATATGCTTGACAGCAAACAATCACCACGAGATATTTAATCGAGAAATTGCATTGATTGCTGAGCGCAACGCCAAACTGACGCAACACCTCCTGATCCAGCTGGAGGATGTCGTTCATGATCTGCAGAATGGATTTCGTATTGCGGCCGCAAACCAACACCACTAAGGAATGGGAATAGCGATAATGAGTGACTGACCGATTGGAATGGGATCTAGCAAAACTCACTTAGCGTATAGGTGATAATACAGAGCAACATTTCAATCCATTGATTCACATTGTCCGTCTCGCGCATCGAGTGGAACAGCTGGGCAGCATTGGGTGTCAATAAGCTGTAGATATTGAATACGGTCAGGGCATGGACGACGCCACGCACAAAGAACGAATAGTACTCGTTGGTCCGATTGGGTGGTGCAACCTTATAGCTGGACACCTGCTCATAGATGGGCAGCAAACCAGTCACCTTTAGGACCGACAATATCGTGCTGATTTCCTCGAATACGGGATTCACGAGCGGAACAGCAGTCGATGGCGCTGTCACTGGCCGAGTAAATGCATCATTGAAGATCGGCATGCGTTGGGGCGAAATGCGTCGCGGATTTAGACGCGATTTACCCGATGCCATTTCAATTACCCAAGTGTTGGGGCTCATTGCCGATGGGACACTGACATTGCCACAAGGATTTTACTAACTGGATGCGTAAATGGGTGGGTTCATGTGGAACCCCGATTGAAAACGCACTTGGTCATATCAGATGTAGATATGTGAGTCCATTAAAATAATTAATTTGTATGTCGTTGACTTTAATATTGGAAATTGCAGTAGCTAGAGTAACCCTATGCTTTTTAATGTGCACTCGTGTGTTGTTGTGAACGTACTCGTTAACAGTGGTGAATGGACTCACTTGTACATTTGGTTATCATACAAACGTAAATCCCCTGCCAATACGAATACTTACTCATGGATTCAATCATTTACACACTGAAACATCTATAATTTCATTTAGATGCCAATGCGAGTTCTTTAGTGGAAAATTTGCTTTGAAATCCTTGCACTCACATACGCTTGAAAACCATTTTGAATATGAGCTCAAGAGTAAACTGAAAAGCTGATTTTTCTCTTTTTATGAATGTACACTCATGAATACACTCATGAGTGTAGACTCATGAATACACTCATGAGTGTAGACTCATGAATACTTTTCTTTCACAAATTGAAATAATATATTTATAAATACTATGAATTTCCACACCCATCCACTCACACATTCACCCGGCCATATGAATAAATCATTACTCGCACTCACCTCCGAGGCCAAGCAATCAAAAGAGCTGCATATAACGGCCATTATCGTTGTCTCCGCCAGGACCCAGGCGCAGGACAAGCCTATCGTATCGTATTGCTTGCCCAGCTTAATGGATGTGGTGAGAGTGGCGAATGCCAAATAACTCTGATTCGTCACCGTGTAGAAGGAGAATCCGAAGAAGAAGAGCAACGGGACACCAGTCACAGCATTGACATTCTCGGTGATGTATCGAAATTTGCAGAGTATTTCGATGAGATTGCTCAGCTTGCACCAGTCATCCATCTCATAGAGCTCCTTCCGCTTTTGCGTGAACTGATTGAGCCGAGCGTTGAGGAACTCAATCCGCTGCGCCAGACACTTGAGGAGAGTGCGCAGATAGAGGACCAACATGCAAGTGTAGAGCATCTGCAGGCTATAGATTAGCATGAGGATGCACTGACGCGATGGAATGATGTCGCTCAGATAGTGGATATAGTAGAAGGCGACAGCCACAACGCTTGCCGAGACAAACACCAGCAGAGTGCCCAGAAATAGACAGCTATAGTTCGCAACATAGTCATTCGCTTCAAGATACTCATCCAGCTTGGACAGATCACGGATGGTGCGGAAATGCTTGGATGCATTCATCACGCTGGAGATGACAATTATCGTATAGCTGGCTATGCAGAACAGTGTCTCAATGGTGCGATTGATGTCCTCAGTGTCGCCCTGCGCATTAGCCATCAGCTTGTAGCCCTGCGATGCAAACAGCACATCCTCGCAGAAGATTCCCGCACTGACCAAAAGAATGAAAGCCAAAATTCGTGCGTAAATCTTTCCGACGCTGCTCATCCTAAAATTATGCACCTGTTCGCCATTAAAAAAGGGCAAAAGGCCACACAACTGAGTAGGCGTGGCCACGCACTTTATATCACGAAGAATCTTCATTATCCTTGTGTGGACTCCGAACTACAACGCAAAACTGGAACAGAGCTGAGCCTCTATTTGGTCTAAGTATATATAGTGATTAAGTGCCTCTCATTTATGGTTTGAGATTACCATTGAATGTTGTCATTAATAAAAATTGGGTGCCATTCTACGAAAAGGTTCTCCATACATTTTGTTACATTTCCAAGTTAAAGGTTCTCGCTGGAAATCGATATAGCTGTGTAGAGGTCAATTTTAGGAACATTTTTCATTATATTAACCCACAAGTTTCCACACCATAACTGTTTCAAAACTGTACCGAATTTCAAAGGTTCTGATTTTTTGACAGTTCGGTTTATAAAGCTGAAAAGTTTCTTAAATCGTGCATTTTAGGGATTCACACTCTTATGCAATTTGCTACGATGCTGTAATAAAATAATTGAATATTAAAAGCGAGTAAATCTTTTAAAAGCTGCGCGTTAAGCATTTAATCTATGTAGCTGTATCTGTTAAGAATCCACCCTAAAACAGCATGTAATTGCTGTACGTATTATTATCACCCGCAAGCATAAAATATTGTGTTTGTCACACCTTTCACTCCCCCATTGTGAGCGCCGAGATATGCTGTGTAGACATGGGCGCAGTCAGTATCTCAGCTAAGGGGGCGACAGCTAGAGGTTTGGATAATCCAATTTAATCAGTTCCTAATAATCAGCTCACTTAATTACTTGATATAAACACTAATAAATCCAAATCAAACAATCAAAAAATGACAACAAATATTAGAAACCGCATATTAAAAAATAGTTAACGCACGTGCTAATTTGTGATTAGTTGAATGTGAGAAAATGTTTATTACAAATTCGAATTTATTTATTTATATCTGCTAAATATGTATTTAAAAGGTTTATTGTCTTTTTCGTTGAAGAGCTGAATAACTTAGCATTGAAGTTAAGTGTGTTCTATGGCATAAATCCTAAAGTGAGTAATGAGTCTTCCCCCTTGCTACGCCAATGTTCGTGTAGATGCGATGTTGGAGTAGATACCTGCCTTGGGACCGGCAATCGCTCCGCATTTTTCCACCCCTAATGAGGGATTGCAATTCTCAATCAATGCGGCGCGCCAGCAATTTTTTTCTTCTCGTTTTCCTTTATTTTTTTTGTTGTTTTCAGGGGGAGATTGTGTGAAACTGGCACGGTGTTGCTTAGCTGTTGCTCTGGCTCTGCCTCTGCTGCTGTTGCTGCTGCCTCTGACGTCACGACAAGGCCGTGGTCAACGGACAACGACAACAGATACAGACACACAGTAGTGTGCAGTATATATTGTGGCGAGAGCTCTTATCGCCATCATCGCCATCAAAGCAAATCAACGCGCAATGCGCAAATAATAATAAACAACTATAATCCGAAATTAAATCTCAAATAATATTGGATTTATTTTTATTTGAAATGTGGTTGCTGCTGCTGCTGCTGGGTGCGCTCTTGGTGTTAGATGCTGCTCCTCGACATAGCCACGCCCACTACACCAGTGGCGATGTGGTTTATCACACGTTACCACACTTCTGGACGGGCGTCGGTTTATGTCCGGCGGGTGAAATCAATCATAGTGGCATGAGTGCCAGCTTGGAATCAACAGCAATGCAGCTGAATCTTCGCCAGATAGCAGCATTGCCCGTAGGAGCAATCACACACATACGCATTCATTGGCTGCTGGAGCTGGTGGAGTTTCTCGAATATAGCACTGAGGGTGTGCCCCGTTATGAATTTGAGAAGTTTGATAAGTTCGTGGATTTGCTGCAGGAGTTGCATTTATCGCCGGTTGTGGAATTTATGGCGAATCCCGGTCATGTGTTTACTGCCAATCCCGAACGCAATTGGTTTCTCTGGGAGCACTTTGTGAAGAGCATCATCAATCATCAAATAGGTAAAGCTATCATCAAGGAGTAATAATGTTTTCCTGCTTCACAATTGTGGTTTCATCCGTAACGTAGCTCGTCATGGCGCCGCGCGTCTGTCCAACTGGCGCTTTGAGACCTGGAACGAACCGGATTTGCGCAACTATAATCGCATCAATTTCACGGCGGAATCCTATTTGGAATATGTGCAGGCGGTGCGTCGTGGCCTTAGCAAAGCTGGCGGCAGGCGAAACTCCAAGCGGCAACAGCAGCTCTATCGTGCCCTGCGTGGTCCAGCTGGCCTGTTCAAGTCGGAGGAGCGTCATCCGCTGTGCTGGCAGCTGTTGGATGTGTGCAACCAGGAGCTGGCCAAATGTCCCATTGATATACTCACCTATCATCGCAAGGGACTCGATGGTGGCGCCACAGAAATTCTCAATGGATCGCTTATCTTGCTCACCAAAGTGTATCAGGAATATCCTCAGTTGCAGCATCTGCCGGTGGCCAATGAGTGAGTTAAGATTGTAACTTTGCTTCAGCTAAAGCTTTTGTCTACGTTTCAGTGAGGCTGATCCAATTGCGGGCTGGAGCACGCCAAGGGACTTTCAAGCGGATGTGCGTTATGCGGCCACTTTGTTGTCCACCGTGATGCTGCATTGGCATGCCAAGCTCGCTGGAGGAGTGATGTCCCAACTGGAGTCAATTAGCCATGACAATGCCTTTCTCAGCTATCATCCATACGAGTTTAGCCAGCGGTAAGCTAAATATTCTATTTGACAAAGAAACTATTGAAAGTAAAGAGAATATTTTGAATTGAAGATGCCTTCAGGAATATATCTCTCTATAACTATTTTTCATTTCTATCGAGGTCTTATACGGAAAAGGAATATTTTGAATTAAAGATCCTTTTATAATCTTATATTATCATAAAGATATACGTTTATAACAAGTTATTGTAAAACTTTCAGCACTTTGTTGGCCCATTTTCGAATGAATGAGACGCAACCGGCGCACTCACAGTTCGTGCAGAAACCCGTCTATGCGGCGCTTGGCATGTTGGCCAAGTTGGGCACACGGGCGGCAGATCTGGAGCTGGTGAATATGGATAGTAAGCACAGTGTGCAGGTGCTGCGCACTATCTCTGGCAATGGCATAGCGCAATATATGGCGACTATATTCCTTAGTCCCGAGCAGGCGGGACCGCAGCTGACTGCCTATCACCACAAGTACACGCTGAACATGTCCATCGCAAATGAATCGGCATTCATCACGGAGCTGCTTGTGCCGCTCAGCACAGATCCAGTGCATGTGTGGCAGCTGGCTGGGAGTCCGGCATATCCCAATGCCACATTACGAGAGGCAATGCGACGGACGCAAACACCCAGGCTATACGAGACGGGACCCATTTGGCAGTACAACAGCGAGCTGGTTGTCAACTCGGCCAGTTTACCCCTGCCCTGGGTGATGTTGCTGCGCGTCTGTTCGGCAGCGTGGCCCAAACTAAAGCGTCCGCAACAACTGGAAATTGTAGAGGTGACGCATCGGGAGGTCTTCATCAGCTGGAGCGAACAGGCGCGCTCCACACAATGCCTTAAGAGCTATGAGGTGTGGTTCAGGGAGCGTGCCGCATCCGATTGGCAGCTCATCTCGAAGGGTTGGCATCTGCCGTATCCATCATTTCAATATGCGCCCTGCCAGAACACCAGCGTCAACGGTATGTTCCAACAAGAAAAAACAACTATCGAAGGCATCTTCATTGTAATCTCCATTGCTATCTTGCAGGTTTCTATAAGGTGCGCGGCGTGGATGTGTTTAATGAGAGCAGCGCCTTCTCACAAATAGTCGAATATCTGGAGTTATAATTTAGCAAACGATTTTATCGAAAATCAAAATAACTTATACATATATAGACATATATTGTATGGGTTTAAATAACATATCGTGCATATTAGATGAAACATAATCAGGCTTTGCTGGCGCTGTTCTCTCTCTCTCTGTCAAGTTCCTCACTCACACAACTTTCTGGAATGGAACTGTTTACACAAATGGGGCACAAATCTTCCGAGCAGCGCAGCGTCTTGTCTCAAATACAAGTATCTCAAATACATAAATATCTATATAAATATATATATAGAACATAACGTGTATTTGTGTGTATGTTTGTGTAGGTGTTTTTGTGTGGAATACAAGCTAAGGCCACCGCTGGAGAGGCTAAAGCGTACAAAACGCTGACTTAATCAATAAACAAAGGTGGAGACTATAATTGTGCTCATCCCTCGGCATCCAGCACTAACCACTTCTCATTAATGTTCTCCATTTGTTTGGTCAATATGGGATTCCGTACACGCAGTTTGATCTCGAGCTTGCCGCCCACCTGCTTGCGACCATCCATCAGCTGTAGATGGGGAATAGAAATATTAAATTGAAATGATATAGTGATTGGACTTGGACTTACATCGTAGGTGTCGTGGATGTCACACTTTGTTTCCAGCTGTTGCAACTTCACATTAACGGTACCAATTAGCGTGTCGGATCTCAAGAATCCTCTGAAACAACATATGGGCAGTTTACGACTTAGTCCACAACAATCAATACTGCAGCTGCTTATTGTTTTATTTTATTTCATTTTTTCATTTTTCATTTGTAATTTATTATTTAAGCGATTTGCGTACCATTAAGAGCATTTTGAAATGAGTTTTGTTGGGATTTAAGGCGTAAAAGTTGATAAAAACATATGATATTAAAACATTTGAATTATGCGATCAACGTTTGCAACAATGGATATGTGGAAAGCTCTAAACTCTCAATTTAATAGAGTTCTTCTACTCAAAAGATAATGTTCAAATAATACTGTATTTCAATAATATCCTAAAGCAGCAAAACAAGAACATTCTTACATAGAAGCAGGGTGTCTCCAAAGCATTTAAATATCTCAAAATACTGGTGCTATACTATAGTACACTATACCCAAACCAAGCGTAAATATAATGTGTTTTTTTCCATTGATTTTAAAATACAATTTTAGATCTCGTATTTTTTCAGTTATTTTGTTATTTAAGACCATTTTAAAAAGTTTGGATGGAAGAAACGTAAAGAATGTGGAATTTTGAACGAATTGTTCAATATTTTTTTTGTTGTAAAGTCTTAAGAAATTATGCTTACTACATTTCTATACAAATTTAAGATTTAATGATCTTTTGAAAAAGTTGAACGAATTTACTTTTACGCTTGAAAGTTGATCGTGTATTAGAGCTTTTAGTCGAGATCTTCAATATGGATCATAATTAGAAAATCTCTCATGCAAGTTGTGTTTAGAGACTTGGAAGAAGTTTTACTTTGATTCTTTCGCTTCACCTTGGTTAATTCAGATGCATATGCGATTGGCATGTGTTAGAGTTAATAATTATAGTGCTCAATGTTACGTTTTGAGGCACACAGTAGAGAGCGTGGGACTCACCCTCGAGAATATATCTCGAACTTGACGCCATGCCGCCGGAAGATGCGCTGAAACTGACGGTTGCTGCGCTGAATATCAACCTTGAAGCGTTCATCGTAGTCGGGCGTGTCTGTGTCCTTGATCACATTTGTTTTCGTCTTAAAAAACTCCTCCTGTAGCAATAAAATGTGATGAGAAATTTATATAACTGCAATGCTGTCAACTTACATTTAATAGTGGAAATTCAACGCGGACATATGTGTCCACATCTTTGGGATTGGCCACATTGTAGTTAATGCCACGTACGACAACAATTTCGAGCTCATTGTCCGTCAGATCCGTGTTGCAGTGGACAATGTTGAAGGAACGCTTCTCGTAGTGAAACTTGGGCAGTGTTTGATTTTTGCGTTTGGAATAACGCACCAAATCCAAATCCTTTTGCACGGTCAGTGCGAGATTCTCGAAACGATTCATGCCGGCCACATCGCCCATGGCCTTGTGATGATCACGCGTATTCTTGCACATCATGAGCTGCTTGGCCAGCTGCTCCTCCATGCGCACCCCGATCTCGCAAATGTCATCGCTCGGATCACAGTCCTCGCTAGCCACAATGGCAAACGATGCCTCCAAACTGTCCCGCTCCGATGGCGGCACAGGCAGCTGTCATAGAATATATAAATATATAAAGTAGTTAAAACGATATTTAAATAATACATCCACTTTGGCTTACCGTGCTCAGATCCACGGGTAAACCGCTGCTGGCCGCATTCAACAGCGAGTCGAATCCTTTGTAGATCCTCAGGTATTCCTTGGCCTGATCAATTTCACCCGCTTTCTTCGCCGCTATAGCAGCACTTTTGAACTCCTTTTGTCGCTCGAGCAGCAATTTCATTTGCTGTTCCGCCAAATTGCTCTTCTGATGATTACCGCTTGTACGCGTCGTTAGCTCCTTGGGCTGCGCTGGCGATGGCACCTTGCGTCGTGGCACCGTCGGCGTCACTGTGCCTGAGCTGGTCGGCGTGTTACCAGCCGAAGTGCTCTCTGTGGCTGCCGGTGATGTGGGCGACATTGGTGGCGTGGGTTCAGGTGCTGCTGATGCAGCGGGCGCCGCATCCCCTGTAGGAAGTGGTCCAAAACCAGGTGGCACGGGCAGCTCATCATATGCAACGGGTTTGCCAGCCTTATGTTGCCTGATGGCATCCTCGAACTGCTTAACAATGCGTCCAAAGCGACGCGCCTTGCTGGTGTTGTCCTCTGCCTTGGCGGCTTCCTCCACCGATTTGTATTTAGCTAAACGCTGCTGCAGTGCCTCCAGCATGGAAGTCGGTGCTGTTGCCTGTGGATCAACCACTTCTGCAGCAGGGGCTGCAGGAGCTGGCGATACTTCAGGTGCAGCTGTATCTGCAGCTGCTGCTCCGCCCTGCATCTTGGCCACAAACGCCAGAAATTCTCCGGGCGGCGGCGGCATATCGCTAAGATCCACCTCTTGTCCGTCCTCGCACATCTTTACAACCACATCGAATTGCTTGACAATGCGCAAAAACTGGATAGCAGCAGCTGTGTCGCCACTGCGCTTCGCCTGCACAGCAGCCGATTTATATTCAGCTTGACGACTGCGCATCTCAGAAACCAATGGATTCGCTGGCGTGGCCGGCTCAGTAGGTGTAGCAGCTGGAGCTGGAGTGGGAGTTGTTGCTGACGGCGTACTAGGCGTAGGTGGCATTGGCGCGGCACGCATTGGCTGCATAGGCTCATTGGTGGCTCCAGCAACCGCTGCCGCCGCTGGCTTCACGCTTACCTCGGGCGGTATGTCATCAACATTGATGGTTTTGCCGGCTGCCGATTGCTTCTTCAGATCCTGCAGCGTTTTTGAGCCACGTGCAAAGCGACGTGCCTTGCCTGATTCGCCGGCGGCTTTAGCATTGGCCTCCGCCTGCTTGTACATCTCTATGCGTTCATTTATTATGCCCAACGTGTCCACTGTGGTTGTCGGCAGAAACGTTTGCACCGGCTCCGGTTCTTCTGCAGCAGCTGCAGCGGCAGCAACAGCAGCAGGTGTTTCGTCATCGTCGATGCCATCGCCCGCAATGCCATGCAGCTCGCCCATCAGATCGCTGTCATTCTCCAGCGCATCATCGTCATCATCATCGCTAACGTCACGGAGGCTATCCGCAATCATACGATCCAAATCGCTGCTGGGTAACAATTGTGGCTTTGGTTTAACTTTTGATCTTGACGGGCCACCGCCACTGGTAATTGCCGCCAGCTCGGCTTCCAAATCGCTATCGCCAGCATCATCGCCGCCATATCCAGCGCTGGGATCAAAGTCATCCGGTATTTCGGTTAAGCCAAACTGTGCGTGTGCATGCGGATGAGGGTAGAGGAGAGAAGAGGAAAGGCATGACTCATAATACAAAATAGACTGACAATTCGAAGTTTTTGTGCTTTAGTGTTTTCCTTACCTGGGACAAATCATGCTGTCGACGCTTAGCTGGCTCTGGCTTTTTCCGAGAGAACATTATTGACTAGTTAAAGGAAATATCACTATATCTATGACGTTTGCTTAGGCACTCGAATTCCTTGTCCACAAGTATTTAAACACTAAATTGCGTTGCAATCGCACTAAGAGACAATAACAAAATTTTGTAAGTTATCGAATTTAGAGATGAGCGATAGGTACTACATATTTTAAACAACTTTACCATATGTTCAACGGTTTTATTTTATTCTTGTAAGAGACTTATTTAAAACTACATATTAATTCTTCCAAGTAATTCCGTATTAGATATATAGTGGGATAGTATTACATAAAATTACTGACAATGTTTGCAAGAGAATTATTAATGTATATTTCCAATAGGAGTTTAAATAATTTTGTCTGCGTTTCAGTTCAATTCAGCAGTTTTTAAATATGCAAATTAGAGCATTCAATCATTCCGTGCCATGAGCGCAGTATTCGTTACAAGTAACGGGTGCGAACTTGTCGGCCATCACTAATCTGTCAGATGTTATCGATGATAATGCCACCACAGTGAACAACAGTTTGCGAAAAATCCGTGTAAAAATTGCTATTGATTGACAAATTGTGTAGTGTTAAGCAAGCTCAAACTTGAATCGAACAACTGTGCCGCCTTTGCCGAGTCATGCGTTAATGTGCACACTCAATTAGCTGGCTGTGGGGGCTGCGTAGTGCTTGCAAAACCGTTGCCAAACCTGCTGCATTTCGGGTTTTCGTTTCGTTTTTGTCTCTTATTGGCCCTTTTTTTCTCCACCTACGCTGCGCGACAAATAAAAGAGGCAGGGTGGACAGCGTAGCACAGCTGAGAGCAGCCAGCCAGTCAGTCATCTAGTCAGTCAGCGAGTCAGCCAGTTTGTTTAGTTAAGTGTGTAGAGATAGATAATAAACAAACAAATTGGCATTGTCGCAGTTGCCGTTCACAAGGAGGAACGGGCGTGGCTAGCTTAATAGAGCTTTAAAAAAGACGCGTAAGACGATTGCCAGCAACAAGTAGGCGGCTATGGAAGAGGTAACGCTGACGGAGCCCGAGACACGATTCTATAGCGAGCTGTTTCAATGCTGCGACGTGGAAAATGCCGGCAAGGTGCCTATGCTAAAAGCAACGGAACTCTTTCGCTCAGCGGACATTGCCAACGAGACGGTGATTGAGGTAGGTCCGCAACAATTTAATGATGTCGACGTCGTGTGTTTTTAATTATATGGTCTGTTTGTTTTTACAGATCACTGCTTTGGCTGGTATACCGGAGACAGCTCTGCATATCTCACGTGCTCAGTTCTATTCATGCCTCAAGCTAATTGCGGCACATCAGGAGGCGGTGCCGTTGCGTCAAGAGCTGATAGCAGCCACTGTGCCATTGCCGTTGCCGCATTTTGGCTGGAAGGAGGCAGCTACAGCGCCGGCGGCGAGCACAACAAGCGAAAATGGACTGGGTGCACTGCCCCCACCGCCGCCCACCGATCGTCGCAACTCGCTGCGTCGCAATTCCCAGCAGCAGCAACAACAACAACAGCAACTACAGCAGCTAGATCAGTTACAAGACGCCTCAGATGTGCCCAGCACCGATTCCGAGGTTGAGCAGAACGAATCCAGCTGTGGAGATAATTTTGATGAGCTGGCCGGTGCGGATGTTGCTGTTGTCAGCAGTAGCAGTAGTCGCGAAACTGTGCGTATTATTATTTTATTATATCTTATCATGCCTATGCATATAGACATTAGATATAAACAGCGCCTTTGTATACTCTTAGAGCGGATATTATGATTATGCGACGATTATGTGAAACTTATATATATATATATATATAATTAATTAATTTATTATTAATAATTAATTAATTTTTTATGCAGTAAAGTGTGCATATTCTTCATAAGAAATATAACCGTTAGTCTCTATTTTGGTGAGCTGCAGAACTATTAGTCGAAAATGTAATTCTTGTATAACAACATCAAACTCACCAATTAAGATTCCAAAATTGTTCAAAATCTGCGAGAGTATTTAAACTTCTCGAAAATAACTTCACCTTTTTGATTTTAATCGCAGCGTCGACGTGGCGCTGGTGCCTCACCGGAAGCGTGGAGCACAAACAGCGATAGTCCCACGCCCACTAACAGTGTGGCGGAGCGTCCCTGGGCACAGGATACGCTGTGGCAGGGCCTCCTCGGTGATGAGCATCGCCAATTATTGGGCACCGAGGAGGAGTCATCGGATCGTCACAGCAGCGACGATGACGACAACGAAAGCGAACTGACCACGCTCTATCAAATCACTCCCGAGCAGCGTGAGTACTACAAAAAACAGTTCCGAACGGTGCAACGTGATCCGCATGGTCTGCTCTCCGGACAGGCAGCGCGGTAAGTTTTGGTTCTTATAAAAATTATAGAATTTTCGGTAAAGATTGAAAGTTTTTATTTATTAGAATCACCAATTTACATAGCATTTTAATTAATGCAAATTCTTTAATTTCAACTTATTATGACACTTTCTTACAGCATCTTCTTTGAGAAGAGCCGCATTCCTGTCGAGGAGCTGCGCCACATTTGGCAGCTGTGCGACGTGACACGAGACGGTGCACTAAGTCTATCCGAATTCACAGCTGCCATGCATCTGGTTGTGCTGCGTCGCAACAACATACCATTGCCGAGCAGTCTGCCCCACTGCCTACATCCGAATGTATTGGCTAAAACATTGTCGACGTCGTCGTCATCAACCGCGCACATACCTCAAGAGCCGCCTGAGGCTGATCTCCTGCATTTGAATGACGACGATGAGGATGAGCACACTGACAATACAATCATTAGCAGCTCGCAGGCGAAGCCACGTCCGTTGCCCAATGATAAGAACATTATGAATCTGAGCAGCATCTCAACATCATCGCAGGCCAGCACAGGCAGCTCAAGGCGTGAGGTGACAACAACAACAACATCATCAGCAATAACGCCGCCAGTTCTTAAGAATCGCAGCATTTCCAATTCGCCAAATGTGGAAAAATCAAATCAATCAGCGTCATCAGCATCTGCAACCACAACAACAGCAGCAACAACGGGTGCGTCAGTGGCAGCAGCTGCTGCCGCCCTCACCACCAACGATGCTGCCAGTCAATGGACCAAGTTTAGCGAATCTCCTACAACGACATCAACAGCAAGTGGTGCTGCAATAGTTGCTGTTGCTGCTGCTGCATCCAGTGCAGTTACCGCTGCCGCGCCAGCCGTTTCTAGTCCCGGTCTTAAGCCAGCGCTCTTCGATATGAAACGCACAGCCCAGGATGTGGGCTCAAATCCGCAAATTTTGCATCCCGTGCCATTGCGTGTAACGCCCATTGGTGAGCGTTTGACATGTGATGTTAGCTCATTTTTTATCCTCATATTTTATTTACAGGCACAGCCATTGCCACAACCGGCGAACAATCGAGTCAACAGGCGAGCAGCACAAGTGCCAGCGACATGGATGGTGTTGTTGTGCTTCGCGAGGATAGTCCCAGTGCAACTGCAATGGCAATGGCAATGGCAACGTCAACAACAGCCCCAACGACATCGACGCATAATAATCAAAGTGGACCGCACCGCGATCGTGACTCCATATCGATTCAAAGCAGTGATCTCCGTGCCATACAACGTCCGCAGGCGAAGAAGCTGCCAGCTAAGAATATTGGTGCTCTGCCACCGCCGCCGCAACGTGAGCCCAGCATTGGGTCCGCCGGTGTCAGTGAGCCGCCCGATCAGGCGGTGCCATTGCCAGTTGCCTATGCATCGACCACAATTTCTGCCAAGAAAGAGCCACCGCCCTTGCCGCCGCCACGTCCCCATCGACATGCGCGCAGCAGCAGTTTGGATTTGAATAAGTTCAAAATTGGCGCAACGGGCTCCCAACAGCCGGAGGTGAGTCGAAGATATATTCAGATATGTGTATCAGATATAATTGTGTCTATTGTCCAGCCTTAAAGTGTGTCCAGAAAACTGTAGCTGTTCTTCATTTTCTAGCAGCTACTTAGGCTGTTTTCAGTCTGCTCCAAATGCTATTTTAGCTGTGCTTCATTTACTAACCATTATTCATATTCATATTCCACTCATTAATTTACGAAAACCTACTAACAAATCAAAATGATAGACAAACTGTGAGTAACACTAAGTTATAGAAGTTTGCTTTAAGAACATGGTACAGCTTTCTAGTTTTTAAGGTATTACTGTCACTATTGGGTTTGTTACTGGTTTTCCATTTGTTATGTTCTCATTATATTATCGCAGAGTTTGACTTGATAATTGAAATTTAATTTGAAAACAAGTTCTTCGCATATTGCAAGCTCAAAATTTGAAGTAACCAGCTAACTTAAAGCATTTCTTTTTTCACTCTGCAATAGTACAAAATGTTTCGGTGCACCGAATAAATATTTACATTGAACTGATGAAAAGTGTTTACCTTATTGCGAGCCCATATTAATTTGTATTTTACTTATTTTGTAAACAATCTGTAACATAAACCCAATTTCAATTAAGATAACCGCGCAAGCCAGCTTCGATATGCAAACCTCAGCGGGTTTTGCCGATTTCACGCACTTTGCCGACGATGCGAATGTTGTAAGTGTAACAAAAAGACATACCAAACAAAAAATAATAACATCAATCAAATCAAATGCATCCGCAATTGGCTGTAGCTTATTTATTTAGTGTTATGCAACCCAAAATTCAGTAGTTTAGCCATTGATGAATATAACGAAGTGATTGTAATTAAATTAATACTAATGCCTTGTACACTTGCAGCTGGATGGTGGCAGTGGCAGTAGCAGCAGCAGCAATGCCAATGCCCATATTAGTGCAGCTTCCGAGCAGCAGCAGCATTCACTGCCGCCAGTGCCACCGCCGCCCGCTTTTGTGCCGCCGACGCGCATCACTCTGCAGACGCAACAGCGCATCTCTGCTTTTGAGGTCTATCGGAAGC
Source organism: Drosophila atroscutellata (assembly GCA_035041605.1). Taxonomy (NCBI): domain Eukaryota; kingdom Metazoa; phylum Arthropoda; class Insecta; order Diptera; family Drosophilidae; genus Drosophila; species Drosophila atroscutellata. The sequence goes on along the minus strand of JAWNLA010000092.1, from coordinate 9,778,079 downwards.
CGCAGACACCGGCACCTGCATCAGGTGCAGCATCCACATCCACAACATCGACAGCTGCATCGCAACTGCCCAATGCGGAGACATTTGAGAAACGTGTGACGGCCATCAGTGACTCGTTGCGTCATGTGTCGTTCAAGCATAATCAAACTAGCACCACGGAGCTACTGCAGCGGCTGCGTGAGCAAAACAATTCGCTTCTGCACCTGTGCAATGATCTCAGCGACGAGCTGCTCAGTGTGCAGACCTGCAAGGAGGAGATGCGTTTCAAGCTAGAGAGTTTGGCGGCTGTTGCCGATGGTGGTGGTGGTGGTGCGACTGCACTCGCACCAACCCGCACCGGCTCCTCAATATCAGCGCCGGTGACGGCTAATGTGACTGGCGGCTCATCCGGCTCAGCCTGTGGCCATACAAATGTTTAAGCAGCGTTTTCTGATGCTTGTTGCATGCACCGCGTATATATGTACACATAAACAGACAGCACACACGCCTCACACCCACACACACCAATATACAGTTATTTAGAAGGGCAGGAACTGCGTGTCCGCTTATGCGAATTTTGGTTTTAGCACGCTGCTTAATTTTTGCTAATTTAATTATAGGCTAGTTAAATCTAAATTTCAAAAGTGAATGTAAGAAACAGATGAAGAAAATTGTCAAGCAAGTAACAATAACATAACGAATAACAATAATGCCGCCTCTATAATGATACATACATATTTATGCAGATCAATTTATGTATACTTCTCTTCAGAGCACACTGTGGCTCAGTGAACTAATTGTTAAAACGTAAATGTGTAAATGTAATTGTATATGAGAATCATAGTTCGCTTTAAAATGAAACACTGCTCCTGCTCCCTATATATATATACAGATATGTGGCCACAAAGTGGCGCTAATTGTATTTCGAAACCAGCAGCACAGGCGTTTTTCTTTGGCTGATAGAAAACAAAAAAAATCTTTATATATAAACCACGTTTCAATCTCTGAAATAAAACATTTATTTTGCTCAACGGCATTAAATCGCTATTTATTAACTATTAGTTTTGTAAAACTCGAAACATGGTTCCATTAGGAAGAAACAATCTCTCGACCTTCTCATTCATTCCGGTAATGAAATAAACAAAATTATTATGTTAATGTGTCAAAAAATCGTAACTTTCGTAAGCCAGGCTAAAATGTTTAAGTATACGAAACGTTAAAATTGATTACCACAAAAAAGCAATATAATACACATGCAAACAATTTCATTTCCTTCAAAGCTTAGCTTAGGTTAAGTTATTTTTTCGAAACTATCTTGTATGTATACACGAATTGATATTATGTACATTTCTCATGTTTGTTTAACAATTTGTATAAGCATGTAAGCAAATGAATAACGATGAGCAAAAAAAAAAAACAAAACAAAATTATTTAATTTACCGGACCACAAGTATGCTAACTTCGAATTTACAAGATGATATGCCACCAGAAGTACCGAGTATATCATCCATATAAGTGCGTGCGCATTTTCTTTTGCATACTATTAAATATATGAATTAATATATATATATATATAAATAAATGTATATTATTTCACTTTTCATCAAGCTAAAAAAATCTTGTTAACAATTTTCAAAGATTTACAACTACAAAACTCAATGCAGTGAATGAAAGTAAGACAAACAAAAATAAAAGTGATATTAAGCACTATGTAAACTTATTGTTACGTTGCAGCGTAATAAATGCGTATTGTTTTGACGGATATACATCTACATAAATAAAGATAAATGTATTAAGTTGATGTTACAAATGCTCAATGCAATAAATAATATACTGTATAGGCAACAAATTTTATTTTTGATTTGAATTCACATTGCAATCACTGCCACTTAAAAAGCAACCCTGTGCGCTTTGCGATAACAAACGCAAGCTGTTATCGATTGATTTGCATACGCCGCTGCACATCACTAACGCTTTGCGGCATTGGAGCAAATTTTCGCAAAGTTTGCGATATAATTTGTGAGTGTGCATTTGTTTAAATTGATTGTTTAAATGGTGTAAGACGCGTTAAACAATTGCTGCGTGCGTGCCTAATTTATGTGACCATCTTCTGCGCGCCTCACCAAGCCCAGCGAAAAGAAAAATAGCGAGCAACTACAACTGAAACTGCTGCGCTCAAGTGCAGGTTAGTTTACATACGTTTACCGTTTACACAATGGGTAATGGAAAATGCTAATGCTATTGAGCTCAAAAGTAAACAAAAAGATGATGTATCTTCCTAGTAAGTGAATGCGTCAATGTTAATCGCGCTCTTTGCGCTCGCACATCTGGCAATCTTTCGTAAGCCGCTGCAATTGCAATCATCTAGGTGTGGCAAAGGCAAAAGCAACGCAACAACAGCAACAACTACAACAACAACCACTACTGACAACGCTCCTCATTTAACGGCATTAACGAGCAACAGTAATTTGCAGACAACAGCAAACAGAGTTCTATTTGAAAACGCCCGCATCAATATGAGCACAAGTAATGAACAGGATCTGGCAGCAGCCACAACAGCAGCAGCAGCAGTTGCCAACGGCAATTCAACGGATGCGAAGAAAATCGAAGTTATGTATGTCAAAAATCATAATCAGCAAAAATCCAATATTCCATTTATTGCTATAACTTTGCTCTACTGTCCCTCAGCAACTTTCAACCATATGACAAGCAATGCTGCTACAACATTAAAACGAATCATACGAAAGTCTACGGCTCTGGCATTGCCCATTTCCGTGGCTCCTCCAAGGTGAAGCTTAAGAATGTCGTCGATTATAAATGGGAACACAAATACTATTATCCCGGGCATTTGGTGGCTGTGCATCGCGATGGCAAGCATTTGGCCTATGCCATTAATGGTGAGTGCTTAACAGCTAAATCTTTTGAAAAGTATATTAGGGTTCGGATTTTCATGAGATTCCAAATATTTTTTTGCTAACAAATGCTTAAAAGCGAATCGATTGCAAACACATATGGGCATTTATAGAGGTATGCACCCACAGTCGCACTCCAAATTCTATAAAATTCTTCAGTTTTTCTTGTTCAAACAATGTGAGAGTTTAATATCCAAGCTTTTGCATTAATTTGACCATTAATCGATCTTTCGACTGGCAGCATTCCTTGCGCTTTGTTTACTTTCCAAATGTGTCTGTATTTATGAAAAACTTGGTGGGCAAATGCTTGGGAGAGCAATTAATAAAAAGTGACTAAGAACATTCACAAAATGAACTTTATTTTGGTTGTTTTTTTTTTCCATGAACTGTCGGTTTAAATCATTATTAATATTTTTCTTAAAAGAGACTTTTGATAATTTTTCTGTGGGAATGCCCATATGCTGACAATTGAAATATATGAAATCTTAATGTATGCAAATATGAATAGTTAACAACAAAGCCACTGGAATGGAGGGCATGGTTCGTGTGTGCAATACCAGTACCAGTCAGCGTGCACTCATCAAGGGCATGAACGGTGAAGTGTTGGATCTACAATTTGCCCACAGCGAAAACGAACGCACTCTGGCAGTTATAGATGTGAGCTCACTATTTGTGTACAAAATCGATTTAATCGATGGAAATTTGATATGTAAACTTGTGCTGAAAGTGGATGATCCCATTGCCAACTATTCGCCCGAATATGATATGGTCTCATGGTGTCCATACATCACGAAAAGCAGCAGCACCAGCAAGAAATCCAGCGGCAGTGGCAGTCGTCATCACGACGAAGATGAAAAGCAGCTATTGCTTTGGTCACGCAGCAAACAATTTCAATGTTTTTCTGTGCGAATGATTGTGACCGAACACGGCGTAAGTGTTACAAGTCTTGAGAGCAGTATTTCGATATTTAGACTAACAACTATTTTATGTGGAATTTACAGCGCACTCAGATTAAGCCATCGGCGTTGGAAACTGGTTATCTGAAGATTGAAATGGAATCGTTAATAACCTGCGCATCGTTATCGCCAGATGGCACCACCGTCGCGGCTGCCTGTGCCGATGGTTTGGTTCGATTTTATCAAATCTATTTGTTTGATGTGCGCAATCATCGCTGCTTGCACGAATGGAAACCGCACGATGGCAAGCCGGTGTCCTCGCTGTTCTTCCTCGATAACATTAACAAGCCCGTTGAGGAGTAAGTAAACCTTAAAAACCCATTGCGATTGATTGTACTTAATGCATTTTCCTTGCTATACAGTGCTTACTGGCAGTACGTAATCACTACTAGCGATCACAATACGGAGATCAAACTTTGGAATTGCTCCCTGTGGGAGTGCCTGCAGACGGTCAGCGTAATGGCCTCAATTCCGACCAGTGTGCAGCCGAACATGTTCATAGCTGGCATTGATCGCAGTGCCAATTATTTGGTTATATCCAGTCTCGAGTCCCTAGCCGTATATGTTATGCAAATTGGCAGCATAGGCGGTGGGAGCAGCAGCAACACTATCAATGCCGAGGAAAGCGATAGCAACGATTCGGACAATGGCAGCGATGCTGGCAATGCTATCAGCGGTTCTGGCAACAATGAAGCCGAACTTCGCATACTGAACATTGCCGAATTCAAGTTGAGTTCGGGCATTCTCTCATTTTCCATTGTGAATGCGAGCATGCGTCGCTTGAAGAGCACAAATGAGAGCTACTATCCGTTTGAGGAGCCCGATGATTATGATGATGAGAGCAATGCCACCACCGACGCTCTGGTGGTGCACATGTTTGTCGTGCAGGCCAAGAGTCTGCAGGAGTGTCAGATTATATATCAGCCCTGTGCGCCCGAAAAGATGAAGTCTGAGCGCATTTTAAATAGCAGCAAGAATACCAGCGTCATCAGCAATAAATGCTCCATAACGCCCGACGGTATGCTCGGTGTCAATGAGATCAAGCAGGAGCCCAGTTCGCCTCTTAATAGTAGCAGCGGTTCAAGCGCTGTGCCTTTAGATGCCCTCTTTGCCAAGTCGAAGCGCAACTCGAGTAGCTCCACGTCAGCTTCGGTGATTGCTGTCGCTGTCGCTGCAGCAGCGGCTGCCCCCTCGGCCATATTGCAGGATGCGACAGCAGTCAGCAAATCTCGCTCCTCGTCCCCACAATACTGCAGCGCATACCCACATCTGAATTTAATGACACCGGATGCGTTTGGTGCTACTAGCGTGCCCAGTGCCACCATGCTCTTGGCTACGACCAGCATTAGCAGCAGTACAACTGGCACTGATGCCATCAACAGCTCCGCTGTTGCTTCGAGCAGTACGGTTGCCAGTGTGGATCCAAGTGCGATCAATTCGCAAGTGTTGAACACCCTTCGCATGTTGGCCACAGTCACCGCGAATAGCACGGAACAGGTTAATACGTCTCTGTTGAATCTCGTGAACAACACTTTAATTGAGGATCGGGAACAGCAGAAGCTGAAGGACAAAATGGAGGCGCGTAAAAAGTTTATTGCCATTGATCGCAATCCGGAACGCAATGCAGCTGAGAATTTGGCTAGTGGAGGCTCCAGTCCCAGTCGTGAGGTGCAAGAGATAATGGCCACCCAGGAGGATGCCGATGACTACGAACCGGAACTGGAGAACCTACTACCATACTTTATGCTATGCAAAACGGAAAAGAAGTAAGAATATCCAAGTGAACCTCGATTTTATTCTCTTCTCATTTCAAATTACAACTCTTAGAACGGATGAGGAATTGGCAAACCCCTCACCGCTATTGCAGAGCGTCGAGGAAGCGGCAGTTACGGCCAATTGGTTGCCACAAGAAGCCATGCTACAGCCGACCAAAAAATCCGCAGAGCTGCAAAATGCTGCACAAATCATGTCGCAGGCAGTGCAGCATAAGAACAATGGCAATGTCCCGCCCTCCCTTGGCAGCAGCAACAACACGACAACAACACTAAACAACAGCGGCAGCAGCAACAATAACAACAACAGCAGCACCAATAGCCATAATGCAACTAATGAAAATTGCCCGAGCAATGCAGAGATGAATGTAAAACTAGAACAACTATTGGGTGCGTACATAAAAAAGTTAATCCCATACGTAGCAATTCAATAATCCATAAATTCACTTTACAGATCTGGTCAAGGCGCAATCGCAACAGCTCAACAAACTGGAGCATGAGGTTAGCCAAATGCATCAGCAACAACAACAGCAACAACCCAGCTGTAGCACTGCTGCCGCTTTGCAGCCGAAAAGCGTCAACGAACTAGCCTACAAAATTGAAATGCAATTGTCCAAATTGATGGAGCAGTATCTCAAGCGTTACGAGAACGAGCATAAAAAGAAACTAGCCGAATTTCTACACGCACGGTAAGTAAAAGATAATGATAGAAATTGGAGATGTTTGACGAAAAATAAGTAAGTTTAAAATTTTTGTAGGCTATTGCTCCAATGGTAACAATATTTATGTTAAAATACTTATTTCTATCTGGTCAGTTTTCTCTGGAAAAAATTTAAAATCAATATTTTTCAAGAAGGAATAAGACTAATCAGCAACTCTTTAATGAACATATGACTATTTTTATTCATTCTTTTCATTCATTGTTAATGCTAGTGAGACTCAAAATCGTGAGCTGCGCGATTCGCTGCTGCAGGTGCTCAATCAGTATGTTATGAATCATTTCACGGACATCATTGGCAACGTGCTGACTATGGAGCTGCAACGTCAGTTGCTGCCGCGTGTCAATGCAAAAATGGATCAACTGCAGAATCAAATGCGGCTAGAAATTGTGCAAAAGTTGAATGTGTTTGACAAGACGGTCAAGGAAAACATAGCACAGGTGGTCAAGAGCAAGGTATGAACAAAATCACATATTTTCGGCTTTATACATATCAATTTATATGTGTATTTCAATTATTGTAGCAATTTCTGGACGCTTTTGGCAAGTCCGTGCTGATTGGTGTACAGACCAGTCTGCAGACAGCTTTCATTGAATCGATGAGCAGCACTCTGATACCGGCCTATGAGAAGTCCTCGCAGAACATGTTCCAGCAGTTACACGAGGCGTTTAGCATTGGCATTAAAGACTGTAAGACTGTCAAAACACTTAACAACAATTGCCAATTGACTAATTATTAATTTAATCGTTGCTGCTGACAGTCATGGTGGAGTTTAATGCGTATCTGCAGCACATGCCACAGTCGCACAATGGCGAAGAGCTGAGCAACAAGCTGGGCCTATTGAAGCAGCTGGTGGAATCGAATTTGCTAAAGCATCGCACCGAACTTACAGACGCCATGTTGGAGACACAGCGTGAAGTGAAGAGCCTGGAGATATTGCTGGCCCGCCAAGTGCAGGAGACCATTCGAACCGAACTGCGCAAACACATGGATAACCAGAATATGGCGTTGCGTTCACAGGCGGCGACACCGGCGCCCACATACGATCTGCGCGAGAGCATTAGACAATTGTTGCAGGCGGGTCAAATCAACAAGGCCTTCCATCAGGCATTGCTGGCAAATGATTTGAACCTGGTCGAGTTCACGCTGCGTCACACGGATCGCATGCAGGTATTTGCGCCCGAAGGCTGCCGCCTGGAGCAAAAGGTACTGCTCTCGCTCATACAACAAATATCGGCGGACATGAGCAATCACAATGAGGATAAACAGAGGTAAGTCATTTTTAATTTTATTGCTTACATTTGTATGGGATTTTTATATTTGTTATTTTATTAATTTGTGTTTCCTTTTCAGCTACCTTAATGAGGCGCTGTTGGCCATCAATATGTCGGATCCCATAACGCGTGAGCATGCACCGAAAGTGCTCTCCGAGCTGTATCGCAATTGCCAGCTGTTCATCAAGAATTGCCCGAAGAGTCCGCAATGCAGCAATGTTCGCGTGCTAATCGCCATGTGCAGTGCAACGTATCGTGATCAGTTTAAATGATATTGTGACGTGGCGGCAACCGCCAGCGTTTGGCAAGGACACCAACTCGAACACAATACTTTGCATAGAGACCCACACATATACCCACACACACACACTTAAAGCAACACATACACAACCACACACACGCACACACACAGACACACACACACATTTTTTGTAGTTAAGCAGCTTATCCCGTTTGAACCGTCTCTAGCTCTAGCTTCAATTTGACCTCAATACCTTTCCCAATATATACATTGTGTCTCCTTTCCCCTCATAAGCTGAAAGTTTTTCACAGTTTCTTCGTAAATATTTGTTTTGTGCGTATATATGTTTTTTTTTTTATAAATATTATACTTAGATTTTACTCTTATCTGTTCTTGTCACGATATTATGTTTTCAAAAAAAAAGAAGAAAAGAACAGCGACGAATAGAAACGTGCGAGTCCAATTAGCGTGATCAACAATTGCAATAAGTTGATATATATATATATATATATATATATATATATATATATTTAAAGAAATATTGAGTATTTTTCTTTTTGTTCCTTTCGAGCTCTATATTTACACACTTTCCATTTATCATGACGCTTATCGAAGAGTAACATACATGTTAAAGCAGAGCTATAGAATTACTTTTAAAATGCTAAATATTTTCAAAATAATGATAACTGCCTTTCCAAGCGAGAGACGAACAAATTTGATGATTGCTAAACATAAAGAACAACAGAACTACAAGTAAATGCGTAAATATTAAGATAAGCCTAAAAAAAAAAAATTAAAAAAACCAAAAAAAATTAAAAATAAAAAGAACTAATATATGTGTGTATTTGAAAACTAATAAATAATTATTGCATTCGGACACTGAAGGTTTCGCATGATTAAACTAATACATGAAGTTGTTCAAATGTTCTGTCTATATATATGGGACAATACTTTTTTTTAATTCAGATCAGATTTGCTTATAGTATTCGGATGGGATATATTATATTAATTGGGCACTATCCTTAAACTTTTTTCTGCTGCTATCAATAAGCAAATACCAATATAAAACTTAAGATGAGCATCTATTTGTTTTACTGTGTGTGATAGCATGTAGTTTTTGCTACCCAGTGTCGAATTAATAGCCAGTCAAAGAGTAGAGTACAAATTATATTTTTCATCGTCATATGTATGCAAATATTACAAAATGTTGTCTTGGAGACATACAAAAAAAAAAAAACAAACAATTATGTATATGTTTTTTGATAACCACAGCGTAAAGTTTTAGCAAATCTAAAGCTAGTTGTATTTCAAGCACCAAAACAGCGCCATCCGTAATCAGCTAATTAGAGCCAGTAGCTCCGAGGTGCGCTGTAAACAACTGCAGCCACAGCCCGTGGCACAAACCGTGTGATGCTGTAAAAAGAGAGAATCAAATTAAAAACTGGAAAATTATGGGAAAAGTGATTTTCTGTTACGCACCTCAAACCAGTGTATCATGTGCTGCATATGTCCGCCATGACCACAGGAGAGGCACGCATTTGATGCACCGCGCACGGGCAGGCAGCAAAGGATGCAGATTAAAACTGGCCGCTTGCATGGCTCACATTTGGGCGTACGCTTCGGTTTGCCGCAGCCGGCACACTCGGTGACAAATTCAACGCCCTGCGACGGCGGTGGTGTGTGCATCGTATGCTTGAGGATTACCGCACGCTTCGTTAGCAATTGCCAGCCAAAGAGGACATCCGCATAGACGCGCTTGAATTTATCGAAGAGCGGCATTTTGGTGCGTCGAATTAGCGAACACGCATACGCATCCGTCTGTCCCAGCTTAAAGTCCAGCCAATCCAACGAATCCGACCACGAATTGCTGCGCAACTGCTTCGACTGTTGCCAAGTGCCGCTCGAGGCACGCGCCTGGGTGGATGATTTGAAATCTAGCGGCAAAACCGTATGATATGGCGACAATTGCGCTTGGAGCTGGGCGGGCAGACGGCAGCTGGCCACATCCATGTCCATGCTCATCAGCGCCGCCGCCGGACACTTGTCGAAGAGGCAGGCGAGAAGTACAGCGGTTTGAACATCCCCAGCACCAGCATAGTGCATAATGAGCGATTCGAGCAGTGATTTCTTGAACGGATCTTTGTAGAATAGAAGTTGACAACTCATAGACGGCTCGTGCGGCACATGGGGCGTTGCTATCAGCTCCGCCAGCAGCCAAATGGGCACCAAATCCAGTCGTCCGTGCGCGCGACAAATTTCACCATTGCGTCGACACGTTTCGACAATATTTCGCTTGTCCAGCGTAAAATCGCGTGCCATGTCACGATTAATGTGCAGCAACTGGCTGGCATCGTAGATGTGAACAACGGGAGTGGTGCCATTGATTTGACGCATCACACGCTGTTTGCCCTGCAGACGCTTGCAGGCGATCATACGCTCTTGCAGATAGAACGAAGCATTCGGATCCCTTTGTACTGTTGTTGTTGCCATCACATTTCCCAGCAATCCGCTGCCATTGATGGCGCTCAGCGTGCGCGGCGTTATCGAATGATGCTGGCGCAATGTCAACCGCTTGGTGTTCATCACTTGGGCAAAGGTGGTCAACATGCCGATGGCATTGAATTGCACGCCCGACGTGCGTGGAAATGGTATGCAGGCATCGTGCAGAGCACTCGACAGTGCTCCCTCTAATCGCGGCGATTGCAATAACATCTGACTGCGATCCGCACCAGCGCCAGCAACGGACGTCACACGTTTCTTCATCGCGGCGACCAGTGCGCGCAGGCATTGCTCCAGGCAGCTACGAGATTTCTTGACACGCTGCAGGGCATTGGTGCGCAACACTTTGAGGAGCGCACCGCTCACATCACTGGACAGAGTGGTACCCTGACACAGCTGAAAATCGGGCGGCACATTCGGACTGGGATAGGCGGTGGGAAATGTCACCTGTAATATGATCGTGTGATCCGCAGCGCAGATCTTAAAGCATGCATAACGCTTTATCGCGCACAGCATATCCACGTCCACGTGGGGCATATTCGTGTTCAGCAGCGAGAATTCGTGCTGCAGCGAACACGTCGGCTGATCAGTTAGAGAGCGTGCAATGTGCGTCTCCTCGCGTCGCGCATAGACGCCGCCAAAGCTGGGTGAGCGTGCCATGGGCAGGGTATTGGCACCCAAACCCGGATCCAGTGTTGCTGTAATAGGGAGCGATGCAGCCGTCATCGGACGCGGCTGCAGCGTATGCATAAACTCAGGCGGCGTTAGAGCGCGCAGCTCACTTATCTCCGGCTCGTAACGTGATGAATCGCCCTCCTCATCCTCATCCGGCGAGGGCTCGCATAGCTTCAGCATAGCTTCATCGATTTTCCAGACGCGCAACGTTCGATCACGCGACCATGTAACCAATTCCTACAAGTTTCCACAGAATTTATATCAATCAATCTACTTTTGTCATTGGATGTGACTTACAATTTCTGTGGAGTCCTCGCGATTGGGTCGCCATGCAAAGTCCAGAATGACATCGGTGTGTCCCACAAATGAGCAAATGGGATCCGTTTGCTTGCTATTGCTCCAAAGTAGTAGGCTGTTCTCGCCACGGCCCAAATGCGGCACTACAATGCTGACCAAACCATTGCCGATGGGCTACAGAAAAAAAAGGTTCAGTTAGTTCAAAGGGCCTGAACAGGATATATCCTAAGCTGAACTACCAATTCCATAACATAACATTTCCAAAGCATCTTATATGTGAGAGATCCTTAAATAAATGTAATTTAAAACTGAACACAAGAGTAAATGGGAGAACTGTTTGAAATACGAAATACATTAAATATGCTCGAACAGACAGGCAGACAGAGATGGACATAAGTTTGTAAGTGTATTGGATATGCCTAATCCTGTTAAGTATACTTTTTAAAACTTTCTTATGAGTTAAACCCTTTCCCGGACTTACTGTATATCGTGCCCTCCAGACGGGCGATAGTGTGGTAATGATCTTCTCAGCTCTCCTGGGATTGCACACATCAAAGTACTTGACGGTGCCATCCTGACTGGCTGTGGCCAGGCAAGTCTCCCGTTTGTGACTCCAATTGATGCCATGCACGCGATTCAGATGCGCGGTTATATAGTGTGTGGGACAGCTGCCCTTGCGTATATCCCAGATCCGCAAGTCACCGTCGTGAGCGGCGGCCAACAAGTTTCCCGAGCGACGATTAAAGCCTACCTGCGTGGCGCCCGCTGCAATTAGAAAGTTTCAATATATTTCAGCAAGTTAAATTATATATATATATATATAAGGCAATTACACATGCAGACGGCGTTTAAGGATAATGCCGGTTTGCGTGGATCGCGCAGATCCCATATATGCGAGAAGGTGTCTATAGAGCAGCTGACCAGCAAATTGGGATCTTTGTTATGCCAGTCGATGTCGGTAACTGTGCGCGTATGTCCACGCAACGAATTCTCATAGTAGGGTTCGGCAGGACCCCAGCGCACAATGTCAATATTTTGACTGGACTACAAGTAAGGAAGTCAAAGGCATCAAAATTTAATGTATTTTTTTTTTGCTTAATGTGCCTACTCAATCTTACCGCTATGGCACAGTACTCTCGTCGCCTGTGACAAATAGCAAACTCGGCCACGGATACGTCGTATTTGGACTGCCGCTCGTGACGACGCAGTGTTCCATCGTCTTGGCCCAAACGTTGGAGGGCCAAATGGCCGCGACCCGCCAACAGCACCCATTGACCGGAGTAGTCCACAGACATCGCCGTCGCCTGGGAATCGCGGTGCTCGTAACATTTGTTGCTCTGTCTGATGATGTACGTTTGTTCGGATCCACCGGCGCCGCCGGCGCCTCTTTCACCATTGCCACTGCCAGCGCGTAGTGTCTCTGTTGGCGGCATCCTACTATGATGCAGGTGTTGTGGTTTGTGATGTTGGCGGTAACATAAAGTGATATTCTTAATTAATTTACTAACTACAGTACAAAACAAAACGAACTGATAAGAACACGAACAATAACAAACTATCGCATATCGTTTATATCGATTATTGTTATCGCTAGCATGCCAGGGCTGAATACACCGAATATATGCACTTCACAATTATTAGCAATAAAATAACTGAAAGATTAGAAAATATTTTTAATTATTTCTTCTACTATAATTATTGTGTGACGAATGATATTATTTGCAGTTATAAATCTATATCGTAAGTAGAATTATTGACTGATTAGTAACTTAGTATCTTCACTAACATAAGCTGCTCTAAATTGGCATCACTGTAAGTTAAATTTCCCAAAACAAAGTTGAATTTATCGATATCAAAGCAAAGGTGTGTGGTATTAACCATGTGCGAGAAAAGGTCCAAGCAAACCAAACAGATTAATTAAAGGAAACTTAAGACAACATTCGTATAATTTAATTAAATAGATGATGGAGAATCTTAACGACGATTGCCAATTGATGATTATTGGTTATTTAAATCTAGAAGACCAACAAGCTCTCTATGAGGCAACAGAAAACTTATCAAGTAGATTAAACAACAACATAATCTATGCCTGGCAGCACATAACTGAATATATCCTCTGTCCCACAAAGATGACTGAAAAACTAAAACCTAAATATTTGGAGGTGTTTCTTCGCAGCATTGCTCCAACGATACAATGTATTTATCTTAAGCATGTCACGTTTAAGTCAATGACACCTTGGATGAGTCACAGTTTCCCGAGCGTGCGAGAGTTGGATTACTACTTGGAATTAGATGATGATGCGGTGAAAGTACAGAAACTGTTCGTGGAACTGTTTCCAGGAGTGCGATCTGCTACTCCGAGAGGAAATGTTAACTACAGCGTCGCTGCCGAATGGACGCAGTTGCGCAAACTGGACTTAACCGATGTTTGGGATATAAATAAAATAGAATTTAGTCAGTTTCCGATGCTCGAAGAGTTGATAATTTGTGCATTTTTAAAAAGTGGAGATTCATTTGTGGCCAGTGTGGCTAGTTTGCCCCTGCTTCAAGTGCTGAGCTACACTACCAATGGTTCTCGATTTAGCCATGCACCATTTACGCATAGTATTATAGATTTGCGTTGTCTGGACATAGAGGAGCTTATTTTTGTTGACTCGATTTGGGAGTGCGATCTGCCCAAACTCCAACAGGTTAAGAATTTGCGTCAGTTAACACTAATCGACGATGATGGCTTCACTGTTGATTGTCTGAATTCTTTAGTCTCTGCGTTGCCTTTGTTGGAGCAGTTGCATTTGATTGATTTTCAACTTTGGTGCAACGAAAATGAGCTTTGGCAAGCCATCGACATGTGTCCGACTCTCAAAGTGTTAAATATATCAGGCATGCAGTTATATGTCAATTTCTTTGCCCAAAGTCGTCGTTTCATGGAGCATGTGTTAAGCAAGCGTTCTACTCCCTTGACTCTACACTGTTATAATACTGGCAATAATGAGAATTTGGTAAGTAGAGAAGAATATCTTTTGCGTAGATCCAATTTAAATAAATTCCTTCTTCATCTTGCAGATTCGTCAATGGTTTCAACATTGTAAATTGAAACTTTCTTTTGAGCCTTTAAGACAGGATATAGCCGAGTACTGTTCTGTCAAAATAAAACTTGCGCCTTTGAAGAAGTGATATTTGCCATAATTGTTACATTTTTCCAAAAGGAATTTTTTAAAGATATTTATTTATAAGAATAAATAAAGAATAATTGTACAAGATTTAATCGACGTTTCGTTATAGGCTTATATATTTTTATTGTCACTAAATGAATATAAACGACCGAATTCTATTTTTAGACTCCATTTTATTAGTCAAGAGTCAATTTGTTTAACTTTATACAATGTCTGCACTAATTATTTGCGGTATTATTTCATAGAAATAGTTGAATGCTCAGCTTAGAACTATGGTGTAAGCATCAAACACATCTAAGGCTACAAAGTGGGTCTAAGGAGGAGGAGGGGACACTTGTGCTTATCTGTGACAATAGCAAAACATTTTCAGTGTGGAATCATTGACGCAGTAGCTCTGACTGCCATACAAATTGATGCGGCTAATGGTTCCAGTGAGAGCACTCGAATATCCAGTCATCCGCACAGTGGATTCGAAGATAGCCAGACCCGGTTTGGTTTGCAAACGCAATGTTATATCCACGGCATAATCACTGTTAATCTCCTTGACCATCTTGTGATGTGGCGCCGCTATAAACGCCTGCAGTATGGAATTCAAATAGAGTGTCCGACATTGCGAATGCGCCGATAATCGTTCATTGATCAGACGCACCAAATAGCGTGCGGCGCGCTGCACTCGCTCGTTATTGGTTGGGAGCTCCTCGCGCTGATGGCAGGTGCACCAGTGGGCCGCAATGCCCGCCTGCTCACAATTGCGCTCTGCCGGTACCGGCAGGAATAGGCTAATTCCACGCGGCAATATGCTATCGATGTCAACGAGCTCGGCGGCGTTGCGTTGCAGCTGCTCCGGCTCCAGCTGGCGCATATCTAGCAATTGTAGCAGTGTTGCGTGCAGATCGAACGGTGTTGTCAATCGCTTGGCATTTAGTTCCAGATTGGCAATGGCCAGCGGATATCGTTGTTTTAGCCAGGCGGGATAGAGTGCGATTAGCAGCGGTTGCCGTTCCTCCATCATGCCCTGATAAGTGCGTCGAAACGAGCCCCAGCGCAAACCGTGATCGGACATGAGAAGCACAAGTGTTCGATTAAGCACACCTGACTCCTGCAACCGCTGCAGATTCAACGCCAGCTCCGCATCCAACAATTGTGGTGAGTTGAAATAGTCGTGGGTTAACGCCACCGACCAGAAGAAGGAAAAGAATAGCTCTTGACGCATGTGCGGCACCAGCTTTCGCATATACTCCAACAGGACATCCGCTGTGCGTCTCCCGCCCATGCACAGATGGATATTCATGTCCTTCTTTTGGGCAATGTGCTTCTCCATCTCCAGCAGCATGGGTCGCAAATAGTAATCCGTTGGCGGTTTGCGAAATCCTTTGCGATTGAAGTTGAACAATCCAAGAAAGCCGACATCCTCGGCATAGACCGTCCTGTACCCGGCCTGTTTGTAGCGCTTCCACAAGAAGGTGCAACCGTCGTAGCTGGGATGCGCCAGCGGTGCCACACACGATATATTCAGCTCCTGATCATCCAAGCCACTTAAAAGCGGCATCAGATTCGGAAACGTATTGTCCCCCACCTTATTGAAGCCCCAGAACTCCACGTGTGTCAGATTCTTACGGATGTAGGCCTCCGTGCGACGCATTTGCCGATGGAAATTCAAATGTGAAACACTATCAATGCCCAGCACCATCACTGAGAGCCGCTCCTCAGCCTCCGCCGTTGGCGTATCATTAAAACTGTTACGCTTAAGCGACGACTTGGTGCTATTTCTACGCTTCGTCTCCGGTTTATCGACGGCAAAGAAGTGACAATCTTTGTAAATGAGCGATCCAGCCGGATCATGACATTCCATATAGATAAACTCCAGATCCTTGGACAACTGTACGGTTTTGGCCAACTTAAACGACAACTGTGGCCTATAGTCATTCGTATTGTCTGTCTGGCGACGCACCTCCGTATATTTGCAATTGATTTTGGACACATCCCTGATGTTGTAGTAATGCAACTGTTCCTTGGCATCCATGTTTAGCAGAAGTTTTCCGGACACCACATCGCTTGTCCGCAACAATGGCTTTGGGCATGAAAATGGTCGTGGATGGAACATAAACTGTGCGATGTTGTCGTCGAACACCTCAAAGTAGGGCATCCGGCAGCCGGGTGTGTCGATAAAATACGCCCTTGTCACATTATACTCATCATCGATGCGTGCAATAAAATCAAAGCGATCGCGCAGTCTCAATAGTTTCGTCCTCAAGTTGTAATCGACAAATAGATAGGAGAAGACGCACACGCAGAATATGATAATCACAATCTTCTTGAATTGGCTCCGGTTCTTAGTCATGTTATAGTATCTATAATAATGCTGTAGATCACGCTTTGTCATATACTTTGGATCCAGCAGGTATTTACTTCTGCAAATAAATATTCAAATATTGAATTGAATTATTACTCAGATGTATATTCATTTTTATGTATTTTTTCAACATAACAACATTTTAAGAAAAAAATAGAGTTTTGAGACTTTAAATGCAACCCTAATATATATTCAAGGATATATATTTTTAGTGAAAACAATTTGAAAATAATTTAAATAATAATTTCATTACATTTTGTGAAATAACTTGAGATTAACTTGCTGGATGCCGTTTTTAATCCTTTTCGAAGGCTGATCTGGCAAAGTTCAATGTCTTTGGACGTCGTGCCTAAACAAGCTGCCTTCGGTTTGCAGGCATCTATCATTAATTAAGACGACAAACAATATAATGGCAACGTACCCACACACACACACACACACACACACTCACACACAACAGAGTCAGTGAGGAGTCCTCAAACTTTTGAGCATCCTTTAGTCAGTCTTAGGTGTCATTTTATGAGCACAAGGACGTGCCGTTCTCAATGTTTTTATTTTTCCTATTTTTATATGTGAAGACAAAAGTCGAGCTGTATAGCTGACTCAAGCATATGTGTGTGTGTGTGCAACTAGCGCGCGCCCGAAAGTATGCAATGCAAATTTATGGCTGAATTTTGAGTATACATTTATGCGATGCGAGACTAAACACGAAATGCTGCGAAATGCTGCAATGACAAAACACTATGGCTAAACTACACATACAAAGGCTTTTAGCTCTTGGTGTCTGTTCACAATACATCTCCCATCTCTTTCTATTCGAACTGTAGCCAAATTGAAAGTGTATACCATGTTGGTGGCGAGGTCGCAGCAATTTGATTCAAATCAAATTAATGGCATTTGAAGACTTTAGTTATTGTTACTTATGTTAACGCAGTTTAAGCTAATTAATGAATAAATATAGCATAAAACCCAGGAGAGAGAAGACCCATAAGCCTCAAACTTAACTCGCTGCTTCTCTAATCATTACTGCCTTTCAATAACATATAACTATCACAGGTAAATTCACTATTAGTTGATTTTTGTGTATCCTTTTCTGAAGTAGATCAAAAAGAAAAAACGACACGTTTTCCAAATCTTCAGTAAAAATATATGGAAACTTTATGGGGTCCTTTCTCTTTGCAACACTTCCTACATTATAATTTAAATTCAATGCATGCAATTTAAATTGTTGTCGATATGAGCACTTAATAAATAGCTAATAAGCTTGCAGCTCCTTTCCATGACAACTTTACAAACTTAAGGGTAAAACCATTTTTCGGCGATTTATTTGAGATTCTTACGCTTTTAACACAAATCCATCAATTGTATTCTGGCTTGGACAAACACACAAGGAACTCGCCGTGCAAATGGCATACGAGTTGGTCCGTAAAGCAAACAAGCAGACTGCAGGCGAGAGACATAAAGCCATTTACACTAGCACACAGACACACACACACACGCGCACTCATATAGACACACACACACACACCCATACTTACTCATGGCTCATATCGCCGTATTTTCTGTTATCCCTTGTGGTGTAGTAGGCACGCATTTTAGCACCTTTCAATTAATTGAAATTCGCACGATTATCTCGTTGCCGCTGTTGGCTAAGTCCTTGACCACAGTTCTGCTTTTGTTGTTAATTGTTTGCGTGGCACATTTTTGATGGCAACACTCTTTTTTGTGTGCACTTTCAATGCAAGATTTTCCACACAACTGCGTCTTCAATGACCGTTCCACGCCCCCCGCTCAAAAAGCCTCACAGCTTCGTGCTGCTGCCAACACAAGCTTGGGTATCCTGCGTTACCTGGGAGTAGCTGCGGACGCTTTTGCTGCCTGCCTACCAAACACTGGATGCTGTGAGGGTCCAGGCCGCCCTTTACACTCTAAGTGTTCTCTCTGTCTCTCTCCTTCTCTCTGTTTTGACATTTGTCTGGGGCTAGCGGGAGCATTGGAGACTGCGCAGAACCATCATTTTGACAGCTGCCAGGGATGCTGTGACTTGTAATGCACTGACAGAAATTTTATAGGTTGTTTAGGGCATAGGCAATTAAAAATTGTGTTTTTAAATTTAAGTGGAGTATTCATTAAGTGACCAAAAAAGAATTGCTTTTATAAATTACTTTAATTCTGGAAAAAAATGGAGTATGTTGGCTGTACAAATTTTGTTGCCGTCAGAAAGCGTAATTTACTAATTTGTTGACATATTTTAAAATGTATATTTAATACAAATGACTTAAATGATTTATTTGTTGTTATTCTCAACAGGTTTAGGGCTTCTTAGAACAACAAAAATTCTAGCATTCGAGCTGGAGCTGGGGTTGATGGAGGAGCTGTAGGCTCAGAAGGGGGCACAATAGACCATATAGGTCGCAGTGCTGGTTCCCAAATCATAATAATACAACTCATGTATATGGCGTCTTTAAGTCAATTGAACTAGTGCGTATATACGAATACAAAAATATATGTGAATAATAATTGTTTTTTTTTATTTTTTTTGGTCACTTGTTGGTTTTTGTTGTTACTTGTTAAGTGCGCATAGTTTGAAGGGGTGGGGAGGGTTTTAATTATGATTTGCATGCTTGCTTAATCAATATACAAATATGTGTGTGTTTTGATGGATTTATGGGGTCAAGAAACGCATGAAATGTTTTTATGGCCAACGAACTCGCTGGCAGCAATCCAGCTGTGTGTGTGTTTCAGATGTACTACAAGCCCATAAATCCCTTGCCATAATGATCAAGTTATGCACTTAATTCATAGTTTGATTTAAGTTTGATTCTCAGGCTCTGTAAATACTTGATTCAAAAGTATTTTTAGGCAATGTATGGTTTCAATTAGCCCTCTTTCCAAGTTGTATGAGATACTTTTGCAAGGACTACCCACATGCAAATCCTTTGACTCTTCTCCATAGCAAGAAGGATATCCTGCAGCGTTGCCCATTTTTGCTCATTAGTTATGAAAAATGGCAGCGGACAACGATGAAAAGCACGCAAGGATCAATTGACTGCAACATACACGTACATACATATGTGTGTAGGTTCTGAGGGTTCCGTGAGTGTGTGTGTTAATAACACACAGCTGCCGGGCAAATATGGTATTTTTATGTTCAATAATTACAACAAGAACAAAAACAGGAACATGTCGGCGTAAATCACCCGCATGAAAAGAGCATTTCACTGTTGCCCTTCCCCCCCGCCATCTCAACAGGACTTTCCAAGTAGAGCGATTAACAAGCGTTTGTAATGTTTCATTATTGTAAAAAATGAAAGAAAAGAAAAGAAAAGAAGAAAATAATAAATAATGGCGGCCACTGCGGAAAATTCGTCTATAAAAGCGAGAAGCCCATAAAGCGAACGCTTCAGTTGAAATTTCAAAGTGTGCACAGCCAGCGGAAAAGTGCATCCATCTGCAAGTACCATCACCAAAAATACGGACAAACTGCGAGTGATTGTAATTAGTCTAGTTAGCTGCTGGCATACACTCTCCACTCATTAACTGTAAAATGCTGCAGCAGCAGCAGCAGCTTCGTAGCTTGGACAACCAAAAGCAGCGACGTCATTGCCGCCTGCAGCTGGACAGAAGGTGCAGCAGGAGCAACAACAGAAGCAGCAGGTGTCGTGCAAACTATTTGCCCGGCCTGCTGATTGTGCTGCTTGTCCTGGTGCAGAACTTTGAGCTGCACATGTGTAGGCAATTGATGGGCGCTGGTGCCGGTGTCCACAGACTCAGGGATATCGACACCATCGAGAAACGGCAGCCCGAGGAGATATTCAGTGCGCCCAGCGATGCGGTTGACATGGGCTACGATGAGTATCCGGTGAGTGATGGACCCCAGTGTTGTGCCTACTCGTTCACAGTACGTTCAACTGAACTGAGCTCTAAATTGAACTATTGAATCAAATCTCAGTTTTCGCTTTTCGGTACATGAGGAAAACTTTACACAGCCACCGATTTTAATCCAAGGACTTGTTAGCCTCTGAAATTCCCAATTTCCTTTGAAATTCATTTACAAATTTTACACAATAAATTGTATTTAAGGTCTGGCCATAACTTTATCAAAACTAAGCCAATGTTCTTGGACATTGAAAATGTTGACAAGAAAATATCCCATTTAGTGTTCAGAGAGAGAGAGATATTCAAATATATTAGTATTTAATCAAGCCTATTGTATGTGTGAAATGAATTCATAAAAACTACTAAAATACTTAACTGAATTGAGCTAGAAAGTCCAACTATAAGGGAATTTAAACTCAGTATACACTTCTCCTACAACAAAATACCAAAAAAAATTTGAGCACTGCGTGGGCTTTTGGTCAAACCCCAGAAATGCTTCTCGTATTACACAAGACATTTTTTGTAATTGTATCTTTTACATTTGATTGCTTGCCCTGCAGGTGAATTTCTTGCTTTGACATCGCAGGGGGGATTTTGCCCACCTCCCACCTGCCACCTCCCATCTCCCATCTCTCTATCTTTCTGCCTCGCACTCGCAGTTGATGTCACGTTATTTGACAAAAAAAAAGTCGTTTAAAAATAAGTTAAGTCACAAAAAATGGCCATGTGACCGAAATTGCGTATATGCCCGGCTTAAATGTTGAAAACTATTGCATAAATAAATTGATCTGGCTTACTTAACAAACCTGCAACATTTGCAAATGTAAATTGTGTTTATTTGTGGGGCATATTTTAAATTCATAGAATAAAGATTTTTTTAACTTCTCATATTCATATATTATTCAAATTGGTCATAAAATCTTAATTGAAATTGAAACAACAGATTTGTTTGAGTACTCGAATATGCGGTCTTCTTAAAAAATTTTCAAGTACTTAAACATTTTTTGAAAACACAAATTTCTCACTTGACTTGACTGTCGATTGCAATACCCATTTTATAGATGGTGGTGCCAAAAAGGGCTGCTTTGTTGCTGGATCGTCTTATGGTTGCACTGCATCATGCGCTGGAGAACGAACGTGAAGGACATCGCATTGGTGACTTCTATGCAAATAAGAATCTCTTGCAACTAAAACCCACCCAGATCAAAAGTGGTTTCGAGCAGCTGCAACCGATGGAAGAGGGTAATGACTGAAAGATTTGTATAATTTGTAGTATTTTTTCAATATATATATTTATAAAGGACACAAGCACATGTCGATGAATAGCCACAACTTTCACATGTACAGCGATGATGATCCTGGCGTGATGATGGATTATGATTTCAAAGATTTGAATCAAATAAATCGCGCAACTGGCGAAACAGTAAGTTGGATATTGAAACCAAAATATGCAATTAAAGATAGCAATTAGCAATGGAGAAATGTGTAAGAAAATTTCAGTTAATGGCAAAGAGCTTTCAGAGAAGAGCCGGCGCTGCAGCTGGCAACGATGCGGCACACTCAACAAACGGCGGCTCAGCGTCAGCAGCGGCAGGATCTATAGCTGGAGCTGGTCCTGGTGCCAGGCGCATCCATCACGTTGCCAATGGAGGTGGTCGCATGTATTGGCGCTGCTATTTCAATGCCGTTAGCTGCTTCTAAGCCAGCCAAGCAATCCAGGCCAAAAAAAAATCAAAATCAATAAGTAAACCAACCAAATCCACCAATTTATGTAGCTCCAGGCTCGGCTCCAGCTTTTTAACATTAGAAAACCAACATATTTTTGTGCGTTTCCTTGGCTGCTATGAAAGTTGTTCGCGTGATTAACTGAAATCATCTGTAAACATGAATTGTAAACTGAAATTTTGTGTAATTGTATTTGTGTCTAAAAAAAACAAAAACAAAAACAAAAAACTTATTTCTCTGTATATCGATGCAGCTGTGCACTGCGTAATAAATAAACTAAAAATCAACTTGCTTAGCTTATTTCTCAATCAATAAACTAATGCATAGATTTATGCATATGTATATATACATATATCATTCGTAGAATCCATAAATGTGAGATGCTAATTCACACTGCCTAATATTGAGTGGCATAACCATAAAACATGGACTTCATTCAGTAATCCAACACCCATTGCGTTTTATTTTTTGCGTGCAGCATGTTCGTGTCATATCGGTTTCTTATCAGTGCTTTTAATTCTGGTTGCAAACACATAATACTCTTTGTTGTACTTAGTCGAGATTGGCCCTAAGCGGAAGTAGCACTCTGCGCGTGTTTATACACTTAATCGTTTAATAGGGTCCACTCATTTAATATGCTCACAATTTTGATACACCATTTGAAAATACCTGTTTCCGGCATATCAAAAAGAGCATAATAACAAAATAAAAAAATCATATGTCCATAAGGATCTGAAACACCAAATGCTATAACTTAATTATAGCTGAGTCTGCAGCTTAATACGAGATTCTCTTAGCTTTTTCCAAAACCTTCGAGATCCATAAAAAACCATAGCTTATATACACATTTAAAGTTCTACTTGCAATGTTTCACCCTTTGGGCAAGCTCTGCATATTTGATGCAAATTATTAATCAAGATTTGGTATCTATCCCTTACTGCTTCGAAATTAGCAAACATGATTTTATGATTTGCTGATTTACATAATATGAATGTTGTACGCATGCCACAAGGTCCGCATGGATATTTCTAGAACTTCGCAGATCCATAGGTAGCAAATGCTTTTCAAGTTTATTTAAATTTCTACCTGCAACCTCTTTACCTTTTGGCCAAGCTGCGCATATTTAATGCAAATGATATGCGCTGTAAAGCTCAAACTCAACTAGTTTCCTGCTTTGCGTAAAGTTCAAAGTGCATATAATTATTAGTTTGTTGCAGTGTGTTCATATCCAACCACTTACCTGCCTCCCGCCCCACCCCTCTACCAACATGCTGATCGTTTTGCGTGTGCAGCGCACGTAATTCGCTTTATGGCCAAGTTTAATTGCCTCTTGCGTCGGCTGCAACAGCCTGAGAGCCAAGTCAAGTTTTATTGGCCAATATGTAAAATTAATGGTGTTGCACTACGAATTGATGTGAATTTAAGAGCGACGAGTTCGGATGTTAATTGATATTCGCGATAGAGCTGCGAGTTATGTTGTCAAAATAATAATAATAAAATCATCATCTTTTTTTATTAACAGACTGCTGCCATAAATCAAAGTGCCAGCCGCATGACGTCACTGATTGGGTGCGCCATCAAGTATGCAACAAGTTTTGTCATATCAACAGGTGACTTTAGTTTTCACCACACAAGCCATCATGCTGTGCTTGTGTGTGTGGTGAATAATCAGGCTCTTAAGCCGCACGTTGCCCATACGCATTGCTGGAATTAGCAACAACAACAACGACAACAGCAATTGTTGCAGTAAAGTACGGCAACAACATGTAGCCACACGCCTAAGCCAAGTTAACGTGTTTCTCCCTTACACATACACACACCAGCTCCCCCACAAACACCCGCTTGTTAACCCAACACCGTTCCTGCTTCCTGCTGCCGGCATCGCTGCTGTCGTCGCTGCTGTCGTCGATTCGAGTGCTGCTACTGCTATTTTGTATATAAAGCCGAGCGTTGTGCATGGCCAACATCGAGTTAACAAATTCGCTTCTTGGTGTTCACATCGAGCCACAAATAGGCTGTCAGGCAAACAAATAAAAACCGTCAATCTCACTGGATCCTCAGTTAAATAAATTTGACAATTTCGCGCAAAATAAATAAAAATAAAAACAGTTATCAGTTTTCGCGCTCGAATTATTGCCAATATTCTGTAGCCGTCGCTATTTGCTTAGCCAACCATTATCCTTGTATTCTACTATACAAATCGGTGAGTGTTCGTATTTATTGTACTTTTGGTTTGTATTAACTGTTGACTTAACTTGGCCACTAATTGATTTAATTATTGGCTTGACGTGATTTATCCTAAGTGAAATATATTTGAGTTTCTCGCACAAGAAATTGAAGGTGATATAAACGTATGTCCAACTGATAGTATTTTCGAAACGCGTTGTATTTATTTTTCGTGTGAAAAATGAATCTAAGGTTTAGCAATATATTTTTTTAAATCATAATAGGTATGATCTAATGGAAAATAATATATATTTGATTTTTGATTGATAATTTGAGTTTATCTTTACTGAAAATATAAATTTTTCATTAATTTTGTTTGTGTTAAAAAAAAATTAAAAAAAATATTTAATCCAGTGAAGAGTTTAGATATTTAATATATTACGCACAAAATGTAATTTTGAATCATTTTGGTGTTTTTAAAAGTTCAAAATATTTTTTTTTTAGGAAAATGGAAAAGGTAGTTTCATATAATATAATATTTTCAGCATTAAGAATAATGGCAACATTTGTATCCAAACTTATCCTGCCTGCACATTTTCATAGAGGGAAAGTTATTGAAGTTTCTTTAGTTTATCAATCAAACTTAGCTCGTTAATAATTAAATAGTGAAAGATAATACATTACATTTCTAAGAAAAGGTCAAAAAGATTGAGATTCAGACATTCAGCTATGTGGAAAATTCACTTTTCATCGCAGCTAAAACTGGGTGACAAATGTGGCTAATTAATCAACTGTCTGTGCACCTTTTCATTTTTGGGTAAATTGAAATTCATGTGTTATAGCAAAACATAAGAAAAAAATAATACTTATGGGGTTGCTGAAAGGCCAAAACGCTAAATCACTGCCTGTTGCTTTTTTTTTGGCAAATGGAAATTGCTGTGAATTCTTTATGATATATACGAGAAAATTTCGCATCATTCGTTTTGGCTTTCGACAATTGGCACAACAACAAATAAATGATTTTTTCTACTTTGCTGGCCCTTCGAGTTCCACTTCGATTGCATAGTTTTTTCTTAGCCCATCTTCTTAAAGCACTGCTTATGAAAACCAACCGCAATCAAATTGCATTTAATATTTATTACTTTACCCCCCAGCAGTTTCTACAGGACAGCTAAATTTAGACAACCCCAAGAGATAAAGCCAAAATTGATTGGTTTGAAAAATTGCCAAACAGTTGCTGAACCTCAGGAAATAATTTAATTTAATTCAAAGCTAAGACAGCTTGAAGAAGTTTTGAGTCAATGAACAAGGTAAAATTGTTTTATGCTATGTTAGTTTACTTAAGTGCTTTAAAATCAATGGTGTTTTGAAATCAGACTTTAAAATTGGAATTAGTCGGAATGAGGGCCAGTTATCAATGTTATAAGACGCTGACGACGTAATTTTGTTGAGATATCTTTTTTGTTGCAATTAAATTCACTGTTCTTCCTAAAACCAACAACAAGTCTCAAATTCCAAGTGCTCAGCCAACAAAATTTTGCAAAAACACTTAAATTTAATAGACTGCTAAATTGGTTTTTCCCCCTTTCGCGTTGGATGTCGCATTTGTTATCAATGCTATCAATGCATTTGGGCCCAAATCCGTAAATATTCCGATCCGTCAAAGAAATTCGATAGGACATCAGATCTCAAAGTATCAAATGAAATCTCGCCCCAAAAAGCACGCAACAATCTTTAGTAAAATAAATTAACTTGCAACGGTAAAATTACTAAAAAAGAAAAAAACATTTCTTGTTGCCGTAAACAAAGAAGAAGAATGAAAAAATGTCACAAGTGCTGCTGACACAAGGCGCGGCTCCGTCTCGTTATTTCCCTTAGCCATCAAATATCGTATCGTATGACGGACGCAAATAAATCATAATGTACCCCAAAAGTACAACGGTATATTTATACACTTAAAGCGTTGCGAAACTGTGAAATACCGTTTAAAAGTGAAATGTAAAACAAAGAAAAACCAACTGAGCTGCTTACTGAATTTGCTGCAGTTGCCAGGAGCTACGCATAATCCTTGTTTAATCCTTGTGTGAGCAAGAGAAAATGCTGCACGTGAAAATTGCATTTTGTCCACATCGCTGGATGATTAGCCATCTCTGTTCTACGCTCTAGTAGTTCGGGCCGATATTAAGTTTCCAATTAACATTGCAGCATTATTTATCGGCCACAATAAAAATGTCCTGATTATGTTGACTCCCCTCTCTCGCTGCCACCCCCCACGCTTGTTGCTTTATTATTCCATTTGGTTTTCACTGTTGACTACCGTACACTGTTTGCCAACGCCCCGAGCACAAGCCAGCGTCATCCCCAACCCCCCCCCCCCCCCCCACATTCTTCCTCTTATTAGTTTAATTTATTGCAGGCCCGGCGGAACCCAAACCAGCCGGCAACTGTCAGACCGCGCCGCAACCAACTGGCAAACTAGCTGCTTTCATTTTTTCGCTCTTTATCTGTACATCAAATATTTTATGACTGTCTGTTGTTGCTGCTGGCCCAAGTATGGGGATAGCACCATTTACAATATGGCATTATAATTATCTGTGCCTCAGGTATTAACTGTCTAATGTACGAATTTCCCTCCAACACTCCAAGCACTCATATCACACTATTGTTGTTGCACTTTTATGGTAGGCTTAAGGGCTATCTAGGTATCTGTGTTCATTCATTAATAAATATATGTAATATATGTAGAATAGCACCAGCTATAGTTATAATCAGTTCAAATATGAGTTGTCATGTGTTAATTTTTCAGTGATATATTAGTATGTGAATATTTTAGCATCTACTTTATATTGAGTGCGATGTTACATTTTTATACACTAAACCCATTAATAATGTGGAAAAGGGTATAATGAATTTGTGCATAAGGATGTAACCGTAAAGATATTGTCTTCCAATATATAATATAGGATATATATAGTAACTGTGCAAGTAAGTATAATGATTACGCTTGAGAATATGCTACATTAAATATTTTAACTATCAAATTAATAATAATCGCATTTAAAACTCAAATCCAATCAAAAATTTGTAAATATTTTGATTCTTAGGACGAAATATATAATCTGAGGAAAAAGTCGGAGAAGTTACATTTTAGATTTACTCAATAGAGATCCAAAGAATTCTTATATGTGATAGCTTTCTAAAATTAAAACATATCCTTGCGAATCCTAGTTTAAACTAGTAGCTCTTTGCATATCCTGATCACACTGTAAAAAATGCACAGCCATAAAAGCACAGCCAGAGATAATATTGCGCAGCTGCCGCAGAATGTAACTGCAGACGTACGACAACATTTTATGAGGTGCAACAGGAGCAAGATGACTACTCGAATGTGTGGCGCGTTAAAGCTGTGGCAAGAAAGTCATTAACACTTACTGCTTGCTTCGTTGCGTTTTGTTTTCGAGTTTTTTGATGCAGTCACAGCTTAGGTGGGTCCTTCTTCTTTTCGGATACTCACTCGAAACTCTTACCCTTGTACGTGTTGCATGCTGAGAGCTGTTCCTAATAACCAACGATTTATGAACGGATGATAAGTTATTCATTACAATGTGCTGTAATTAGGCAATGAAGGACAGTGCCTGCAAATTGGTATCCACACACGCATAAATGTATTTACATTTTCCGAGTTCTTGGATTGATTCAGTGCTTATGTAACCGAGTCGAGTTCGTGCTTCTGATTTACATATGTTTCATTTCGTTTCGTTTTGTCTCGTGTGGCGTGTGTAATTAGTGACGTCATGCTGTTATCCTGTCTGAGCATGCCCTTTGAAGTGCAAACTATAGTTAATTCCTTACGTTATGCATTGAGATAAGTGTCTTATCTCTTGCATAATTAATTTGCCTGCTTAGCTTGGTTGCTGCTTCAACTTTGCATCTGATTTACGTCATTTTAATTAGGTTAATTATTGGAGCTGCAGCAGGTGTTTCCGAGAACAATTTGGATAACATTTTGAGCTCTAAATATTTGCAAATATTTCTGTTGATCCAGATTCCATTTCTAATGTGAGCTGTGTATGTATTTGGTTAATTTTTTTTCTTATCTACATTTCAACACTTTTTATAAAATGAATGCCATGAATCAACTTAATCTTTTTGAAGTACCAATAACATCTAATATATGCTATCCACTATCCACATCGATGCATGTGTAGTTAGCAATTAATTAATTGCCTAATTAGGTTTATTGATTTATTGGCCAACTTGGCCTCTTAAATAGCTGTGGCCATAACGCAAGTGGCAACAGTTTTTGAAATGTTACCAACACGTAAAGTTCAACGTTGGCTCTACGCGCTCTTCGCTTACTTTTCGATAATTATCGGTGTCACGAGCTATCGTTACGATTATGTCCTGAAGCGATATACAAATACGAAATGGACACAGTTGATTGCCACTTTGGCCAATTTATGTGTTATACTGCTCATTAGTGCGGACCTATACAATTCGGCGTTTATCATTAGGGAAGGGGTTGTAGAGTTTGCTATGATCGTGCAGGCGACCATAAATAATATGTTTTGCCTGCTGCGTGTCCTGCAACGTATTCCCAGAGAACGAGCCACCTACCACATTGCCGAGGAGCTGCGCCGACTGCGACACATCTATCGGTATCGATGGCCGCGGCATGATTTGAGGGACTTGCAATTGGATCGCATTTACTTGGCCAGGAATTGCATTATGTGGGTGATGGTTGTCACTTTAATGGTCTTCATGCAGTCCGTTTATAAGACTATGGCCTCAACGCTACAGCATCCCCTGCTGGAGCGAACGTTTGCGGTGCTCTACGTCCTGGCCTTGGATGGCCAAACTTTGACACTGCATTTGAATTTTCTCATCAGTTGGCGCATTTGTCGATTGCTCGAGCGCATCAATAGACGCATTGAGCGCCTGGTCAAAGGGAATTCAGCTGGGGACACACTGCAACTGCATCATTTGAGCTGGCAACACTGGCAGCTGACAGCCCTCATGCATCGCCTCACATCAGTCTACAGTTTCATTATATTGACTTATCGATTGTCTATAATCATCTCGGCTGCTGCTTTGGGTTACTATATAATCAAAATTCATTCGCTAGATAATCAGATATTCGGCATTGGGCTTTATGCTATCATCGCCCTAGATGGCTATATGCATGATCTGATGTTTCAGTGGGTGGTGCAAACTCATCGCAAGACTTCGTGGCTGCTCAGGCAACAGCATGATCTTCGCCATCCAGATGCACAGCTTTCTCGTATGGTATTTACCATAATCATGTATCTATTTTATTCACTTCATTCCGATTTCTTTCAGTGTGATCTCTTTGCACTCCAAATCGTCTGTTTTACACCGAAGGTTAAGCTTTATGGCTTCCTTGATTGTGGACAAACGACTTGGCTACGCAGCTGTGTTCTCAGTGTTAGTTGGATGATTGTTCTCCTTCAATATGGCATAGCAGTGGATCGTAAAAAATTAACATACTTTTGACATACTACGACAATTTCAATAACCAAAATTTCTTTGGATTCAAAAATATAATAATAAGCTTAAATATTTACTTGATCTTATCCCCAGCGAATTTGGTATATTCATACTTCAAATAAATAAATATATGATTAAAATAGGAGACTTTAATCCCCTACATAGGTATATAAACCATTTTAACTGACTTCCAAGTCACTAACCCAATTAACTTCAACATTTTATTTGTACTATTTTTAGGTTAAATTTAGTGGCTAACTGCTCTTAACTTTTTCATAAAAACAGCTGCGCGAAAGTTTGCTCAGAACACAATGACTAAAACTGAATAAACTGAAAACGTTTCAAGGTCTTTTGTGTTTCGATTCATATCTTGAATCACGCCGCAGTAAATTCAATTAAACTTTGAAAACCATTTTTAGCACGATGTCCATTTTGCAAACTGTTGTTGCTGCTGCACGCTTGCAGGTTGCAGGTTGCAGGTCACAGTTTGCACCTCTATTGTGTCCATACTTATGTTCAAGTTCATATCCGGTTTTAATTGCGGAAATGCACCCTTGCCTAGCAACCCTCCATAGCCTTTTCCCCCTCCCTGCTTCAGAAGTTTTCACAGGCATGCGAGTCACGTTTGTGGCAGCAAGTGTTCAGTTTCCGTTTACACTTGAGCTCGTTTCCAATAAGCTGTTATCCTTGTTGCTGTTCCAAATCAGCTTCTGCAACAAGTACGTTTGTCCTTTGACTAAGACATATTTGAGATTGTTTTACAAACTGAATTTGATAATGTTGCAGATAAACTATTTTCTTGCGAATTGGAAAATTGAAATGTGAGTGAAAGCAAATAAAATCAAATTTTATCGCGCTTCAGTTATTTAATCTAAAATAATCAATAACGATTTATTCAAACTAATTACAAAGTGATTAGTTTTTGATACAAAATTAAGCTTTCGAATAAATGAACGTTTTAACGGATTATTTGCTAAGCTCTCGACTTTTAATATTTTAGTTCTAGCTCAACCACAAAACAACATGATGAAGTTTATGCAAATTCTGCTGTGCTACGGTCTGCTGTTGACCATGTTCTTTGCCCTGAACGAGGCCCGACCCTCGGCAGGCGAGGCAGCTGCTGTAAGTATAGCTACGAAAAATCTAACTAAAACTCGACTTAACCAACTTGATGTTAAATAACAGGATACGGATGGACTGGAGACTCCGGATGCTGAGGATGTGCGTAGTGCCTTTTCGGGCTATGAGTTGCCTGCTCAGGCCATTTATCCCAACATTCCAATGGATCGCTTGCAGATGCTGTTCGCACAGTACAGACCTACGTAAGTCTTTCATATCGATCTCTGATACATGTACCTACATATGTCTATATAATTGTTGGCTATATGGGAATTTTGTAAATTGTTTTCAGTTACAGCGGCTATCTACGCACACCCTCTTATGGCAACATGAACGAGTTGTACCGACTCCCGGAGAGCAAGCGTCAAGTGAGATACCGACAGTGCTACTTCAATCCCATCTCCTGCTTCAGGAAGTAAATCTCTTCAGCTTCGATCTGAAACCATAGCACCCAACACAAACAAATAAAAAAAAGCAAAAAACAACAAAAAATGACAGCCCTTTGATAAATTAACATTTCAAACACAAACAAATATTTAAAACTAGCATAATTCCAAAATGCCAATATTTAGTGCGATTAACTAAAGTTAAGACTCCAAAAGTATATAAATGTCTATTAACATTAACGAAAAATGCTTCATTGTAGTTTAAAAAAATAAAAAAATATTTAAAAAAATTATATATTAAATAATAAACTTGCACATAAATTAAATTTATGTTTTTTCGCACATGGTTTTTGTTTTATTAAAAAAATTCAAAATCTTATGCTTGCATATGGTGTGGTAAAATAATATACAAAATATGCAAAAATGCTAATATAATGAAAGAACGAAAGAAAAATTCCAAATTCCTTTTGTAAATTTAATGTTTCAGCTATTGTATAATACATATAAAGTGAAACCGAAAGGACACATGAATTGAGTCACACACTTATAACAATATCTATGTAAAATATGAAACTATTAATAAAGTTATACTATATTTAAAATATTTAAATGCACAACTTAAAATTCTATTAATGGCTTTTAGTTTGTTTCACAGTTCATTTTGGTTGGATCTAAGTAGGATTTCTACAAGAGCTCTATGAGTTTACGTTTAACAGAGTCCTTTTGAGTTGGGTTTCCAGCTAAGTGACTTTATAGTGCTATAACTTATAGTTGAATTCTGAGTATGTCTTATATAATTGGAGCCAGATTGATTTCTCATATGGCCAATTGCCTCCTCTCCAGCTGCGTGTATTCCGCATTAACTTGACGTCGATTCATTTGGAGTACCAAACGATCGGGTGTTGAGATCTTGTAGTTCCCAGTGCGTCTATAGCGCTCCTCGATACGCAGCGAGGTGGCCATCATAAAGATGGAGAACACCAATGCAATTAGATATCGTACAACCAGCATTTAACTATACTTGCGATTGCTTTGCGTAGGCCTCAAAAATTCGACTGTGTCTTACTCATTTGCGGATCGTCACTTTTATAGCCTGAACTGCCCAGATATCAGGTAGCTGAACACTATTCTCAATGCTTCCCGACTGTTCCTGCCCAGCTGCTTGGCAGCACTTTATGTTTGTATACTCTATTTCTGAAGGGGCATAGAGTATATTGGTTTTGCGTAGCAGTAAAGAAAACTCAATTTACAGTTGAAGTTGAAGACAAGAAACTTAAGATATTTACATACTTATATTAATATATATATTAGAAAATTAGTTTATATTTGCAATACAGAGATAATGTTTATTTTATTTGATCGGGAACCGCTTTCCTTAAGCAATAAAATACAAAATGGTCAGGATATAGCCTTCCAAATTAATATATGTAATGCATTGACATATTATTAGTTAACATAAAGATCAGATAAAAAATAGACTTTTTGCTGATCAACTCATATTAGCATATCTTTAATATAATTTTCATTCTAGAACTATTTTTTTACATTTTACATTATATTCCAATTTTTGCTTCAGAACCCAAAATATATGTGAACAGAAGGAAAACCATTGCCATTATTTACGACCTGAAATGTTTTCTATTTTTGGAAAAGTATTGCTTGTGTGTGTGTGTGTGTGTCGCGCAGCTTACGCGAATTAAATACGCTAATCCATTGGCAATTTCCACTTCCTGCAAGAATGATGCAAATCCCGCCACTTAACAATATCCAGTCAATGCCAGCTCTATGCAGCAACGGCATGATTTGCCCGTCAACAATATGTGTGTATGTGCAATAATTGCGGGCATCATCAGTAGCTGGAACTGAACTGCTAACTGATGATGGCAACGAGTCATTTGCTGCCTCATCAGGCAACAGTTGCACAGATGTTTCCAAGAAGCCGCCTGCCTATTCGCTTTCGCTGGCGACCCTCGCTGATATTTTATGATGCAGCGCACCGCGACGCATTTAACCATTAGACATTTTAATTGTTAATTTTTTGCAAAAATTTAAATAATGGATACGCTGCAGGCAGAGGATGGTAGGCGCTACTCTCCAGCGAGCGCTACCTGCATTTATTATCTGGCAATTCCTGGCCTGACTGTAGCCGTTGCACCAGTCTCAAGTGCCATCAACGTAAAAACAAGTGGCAACAATTTTCTATAAATTGCATTTGTGCAAAATTAAGTTCAATCTTGGCAAAGCGGCGAGCGGCAAGCGGCAAGCGGCAACTCCAACTTCACGTCCAAGTCCAGGTCCAGTTCAGTTGAGTTCAGTTCAGTTGAGCTGCAGCGCTGTCCAGTGTCCGGTAGCCGCATCCGTTGCACTTCATCGCTGCTGGAGTAGCCAAACTCCATTAACTTTGCAATTGGCCACCATAACTTTTAGATGGCTAGTTTGCCTGGCCACCTCTGGGGTGGGGCTGGCAGCGGGATGCTTCCACAGGGAGGCATGCCAGAAAGAAAGGAAGCCAGGGGAGGGGGAGCCACATCCCAGCAACAGCATCAGCAGCAGCAGCAGCAGCAGCAGGCACATCGCTTGTTAGTTTTTGCGCCAGATCGTTTATAATAATTCGTATGCGAGTCATGTCATGGCCCCTAAAGTGTATCTGCGACTGCGCCGTCGACTTTTTCAAACACGACGTCGCATATCT
Source organism: Drosophila atroscutellata (assembly GCA_035041605.1). Lineage (NCBI taxonomy): Eukaryota > Metazoa > Arthropoda > Insecta > Diptera > Drosophilidae > Drosophila > Drosophila atroscutellata. The sequence continues at coordinate 9,743,754 of JAWNLA010000092.1, read as the reverse complement.
GTATCTACGAGCTTGCTGCCTGCCTGCCTGCCTACCGGGCTGCCTGGCTGCCGGACTGCTTGGTGTTGCACAGTGCGGCAAAACTAGACTATTTCAGACATAAAATAAAGATTGGGCGAGGAATGTTTGGTCAACTGCGGTAGGAGTTGTGTGCATAGCATAGCTCATTTTAATAGTTTTCCCACAACAATAACTCAAAGCATATAATATTTGAACTTTATAGATTTTAAGTATCGAAACCTTAACTAATTTTAGTTAAATATCTGAACCGGACATTTAAATTTCGATATAAATTTAAAAAATCGATTGATTGTCTTTAAGAAGATATAGTTGTCTGATGCTGATAGTTTTTTGTGAAACATATAATATTAGGAATTCAATTTCATTTTCTCTTCAAAATTTCGCGTAATTTCGGTTACAGGTTTCAGCTAGGGTCGAATTTTTGTTCGGTTTTAAGTTCAAAGTTTCAATCTGTTAACTTCGCTTAACGGTTGCGCTTTTGCCAGCAGCACTCTGTTTTCTTTCCATTGTATGTTGGCCTGGCCAACACTGTTCTCTCGCTCGCTCTTTCGCTCTGATCTGGTCAACTATGCAACCGCAGTCGAGGTTGGTGGAGTCGCAGCCACCGCCCCGTTGTATGTGGCTTGCCTCTTGACTCGGCTGCTGATCTTGCGCCCATTTTGGTGCGCATTGCTTTGGGTCGCCACCGGTTCGATTCCAGCTCCTCCAGCGCCATTCATCGCCGCCCCCCGCCCTACCCACCTGCTCCATGTTTAACCACTTTATGTGCGCTGTGGTTGCACTGCGGCTTTCGCGTTCTATTGGTAAAAGGAAGTTAGAAAATGCTCTGAATTCATGTGGGCACTGGCGCTGGCATTTTTCAGCTTCAGCTGATTGCGTATCGCTAGCGAGGAAAGTTGCCTCGGAACGTTGCAACGTTGTAAGCTAGTTAGTTTCACAAAACTAAGCAAAACCGACCCATAAGCTGACAGTCACATCAAGTTTTAGTATTAATCTACCCTTTCAATACGATAGCAATCTTAATTTCAGTATATATCGATATTTAGAGATGTAGATATATATATTATACTTGAATTTTGAAATATATTTAAGATATATTTCAAATATTGCATCACAGAATGAATCTAGAGGGTAATTTTTGACTGAAATTACCTAGGAATTCAAAATGAAGAATTAGTATTCGAAATCTGGAGAACTAAAATAAAAAGGATTTAGTTTACACAAAGATATAACCAGAATTTATAAGCTTTTCTTCCGAGTGTATATGTTATATAATAATATCAATAATTTAACTTATTAGCGAAGACAATTTCATGCTCAAGCCAAAATTGACAACTGAATTTCGAATCATTTAATGCTGGCCAAATCAAAGATTGCTGCGGTAATTATTTTTGATTTGTTTTGTTTTTGTGAATTGGGTGCAGGTTCAAAGATTTAGCTGGCCGAGTCGCGAGTCGCCACAAAAGGGCAAGCAAGCGACAAAATTGCGGCTGCAGCAGCAGCAGCAGCAAGAAATATGAAATTCCAGCAGCTGCGGGACACTTGAGGCGGTCAAGACGGAACCCAACAGCAGCGATTGCCAGCTAACCGGTAGTTGCTGCTGTTGTTGTTGCTCTTGTTGTTGTTGTTGCTGTTGTTGCTGCTGTTGTTGTTGTTAGTTGTAGTTGATATTGCTGTTGTTGGTGGAGGCTCTCTAGACTTTGGCGGCGACGTCTTCGCGGTCGTCGTCACCATGTAGTCGCTCTGGACATTGCCAGCAATGTTGCTCTTATTTCAGAACATGAACAACAACAGCAGCAGCAGCAGCAGCAACAACAAGTTGCATCGTTTGTACGGGTCGCAAGAATGCCTTAATTCAGGAATTTAATGAAAAATGCTCTATGAAGCAGAGCAGCAAATTAAAAAAAAGGAAAAACTTTTGCACAGAAGCAACAGCAGCAGCAGAAGCAGCAACAGCAACAGCAGTCGCAGCATCAGCAGCAAAAAGGTTAAAATTAAAATCAACGCAGCAACATCATTGGAGAACTCTCGGCTCCCGGGCAAACACTTGATGGCTTTTTGCACAAAACTGACAGTGTGAGATCGGTGGCAGGTGAGCTGAAACTGTTGCACAGTTGAACAGTTGTTGTTGTGGCCTCTGCTGTTGCTGCCTCTGCTGCTGCTGCTGCTTCTGCCGCTGCTGTTGTTGTTGTTGTTGCTGTTGCGCGTTGTAAATTACATTTTCCAAATGCTTTTGCCATGTCGTACCAAAAGCCCATGTACATATGTGGAATCAGGCCGAACTCCTCCCGACTCCTGCCGCCTGGCTTCCGTTTTGATTTGGAACACTTGTTGCTATTGCTGCTTGTTGCTGGTTGCTTGTTGCTGCCGGTTGTTTCGTGCTGCTGGTTGCTGCTTGCTTATTGCTGCTGCTTGCTGCCGTTGCTGTAGGATTTGTCCTGCCGCATTGAAAATTCCTTGGGGATATGTACATACACATACACACACGCACACACACACACGCACACACACACACACACGCACATGTTGCTGTGGCTGCCTCTCCAGCTTCTGTTCTTGCTTTTGTTTGTGATTATGTTGTTGTAGTTTGTACAGATTGTTGTTGATTTGAGTGTTGATTGTTGTTGCAACATAATGCGGTAGGTGGGCACAGAAAAGGCCATCTCGCCTTTGATTAAAACCGAATCAATTATATTGTGCGTGTTTCGAGTGTGAATTGTGGATGCGGCTTTTCAGACATTTCGATATATTCATTTATTATTCAATGCGTGACTTAAGCACAGATTTAATTGGCTTAAATAAGAATATTCGTATAAAAGCCTGTAAATTGCCTTAATTTTGGCCAACAGCTAACTGCTATTTAGGCTTTAATTGCCATATATGAATAGAATATTTAAATTTGATTATTATTATTTAACCCACTCGCTTTCGCCGCTCTTGAGTTACATAAAGAATTAGATAAATATGAACGATTTATGCTATACATTATATATGTTAAATATATTCAAAATAATTCAGTAACACTTTCCAGATTTTTTTTTTGAATGTGGCGTAAAAAATGCAGATTTTTTTTGTGTGTTGTCAAACGAGAAATAGTCAACCAAATTTGATAAGCCCAAAACAAACTCTATAGAGCCAAAAATAAAGTTAAATAATCAATTATTCAATTTGTATTTATTTATTTTTATGTATATTTCATATAAAAAAAAATGCAAACTTAAAGCTATGTCACAATTTGTAAAGTTCTTAAACTTAGTCTAAAGTTTCTGAAGTTTTAGTACATCGCCTCCGGTTCGATTATCTCGTAGGTGGACATCGGAAAGACCTCGTTGCTGAGATAGTTGCCGCCGCCGGTTGCCATTGCCAGCTCTGGATACATATTGTAGAAGTGTTGCAGAAATGAGCTGCGCCACAGCTGAGCAGTTGAAGGCGGTGGAGGAGGAGCAGCGTAATAGGCTCGTCTCTGTTTGTAGAAGGCGCCACCGACAACAGGTGCAAATTGTGGCATTGCATCATTATTGCCATAGTCGTCATCGACAGTGGCTTCCCGGGAGGTGACCTCATTCGCAGCGGAGTCGTCAGCGATAAGGGGGCGTGCCCAGCAGCCACAGAGCAGAATGCTGGCGAGGCACAGCAGCATGGAAATTGACTTCAAGTTTGACATCTTAGCAGCTTGACAGTTTTGGAGGGAATATCTATGCAAATGGCAGACAGACTTGGTTTTATACTGATGTGCAGCAGGTAAGCAGATTTATTGGTGGCTTATGCGCAGGCGTTAAGCGTTTTCTAATGATGTCATTTGGGATACGGGCTGCTTAACTGACAGCTGCAGCAGCAGCACAGACAGGATTTACCTGAATACTCAGATCAAATTGTCTGACCTGACTTGGAAAATCGACAGAGGCAAATTGCCCTATATTCGTCAGAAAGTGTATTACTAAAACTACCAAGTTTCTCTGTGCTAAGATACGGAATATTAAGTTTTTCTAAATAGTAAAATAAATCAAGAATAACTTGAGTTTCCAAACAAATAAAAAATAAACCTATTCCCAGAAAATAAATAAATATAATATATATTTTTTTTATGTTATACTTTTAGAGAATCAGGAAAGTCAGATTGCTCTTTCAGTCAGAAATCTTATTGCTAAAACAATCGAGTTTTTTCTTTGATAATACCAATTATAGATTTTGGCTTAAATGCATATATAAGATCCAGGGATTTGAAGGCATTTAGAGCAGAAGCTACACTATTTGGAAATCTATTTCTTAAGTTTTTAAAATATTTCAGTTTTCACACACATAAATTAAATATATTTCTGAAAAGTATAAGTACATATATTATCTCTATATATACATATTGCACATATATTTTGTAAACTTAAAGTGTGTTTCTAAAATTCATTGTTTATAGAAACATTCAAAATGCAATGAAATATTTCTATAGCTTTTATAGGGTATTTCTGAAACACAGATAGCGGTTTTCCTTTTTTTAAGGCGACTTTCTAAATGCTAGGGAATATTTTTTGCTGAGAGCAGTTTGCTGTAGCTTGTTAGGCTCTAGATAAAGTCACTTAAATGCAAATCTTGAGTAGCTGAAGTTGCCTGCTGTTGCATTCAGTCAATGCATCAATGCGTTTCATGTTAATCAAACAGCGAAATCCATCAACAGGTGACACAGCAACAAGTTGTTGCAGGTGGAGGCCACAAACCCAATTCCAATTCCAAACTCAATCCCAATCCCATCCCAATCCCCAGACATGTCAGTGCGATAATGGTGCTGCGTCTAAAAACAACTTCATTCACAAAAATCTGACGAAAAAAAAGCGAAAAAGAAAAATCCAGTCGAAGAAGCAACCAAAGGAAGCGAGTCCCATTAAAAATATCTTGTGGATGCCAAAGAGCTAAAGATACAAACGACGACGACGATGGTGGGTATGGGGAAGGAGTAGACAACAACAACAGCAACAAGTCAAAGCCGAGGCAGCTACTTGACTACTTGGCTACTTCTTCTACTTTGCAACAAAACAGCAGCTGCGGGGGCGGCACAAAGGGGGCTGAACTAGGCAGGCAGCAGGCAGGCGCAGCGTGGATAACGCTTGCAACATACGCCTAATGCCACAGACATCGACATCCGCCATTTAACTTCTTAAACCCCCAGTGGGTTTTGTGCCAAAATTTATGCACACGTGTTTCTTCCATCAAAATCTGTTGAATTTTTAATGTAGCATCTTTTTATATCCGCCGAATTCTTAACTGTTTTTTTTTTTACATTTTAATTTTAATTTCCTGAGGTACTTAAATATAATGTGCCTTAAACTCAAATTAGCTTTATTTACATATATCATATACATATTAATTAAAATTAGTTTGTGTTGCTTAAAGAACAAAAATTAATTGGAAATAAATAATTATTTTATATATATATATAATTAATCAACATTTAATGTTTTAAAGTTTATATGCATGATTTTTATCTGATTAACTGATGGGAAGTGATGACTGGCGTTTTGTAGCCCAGTGACTCATTGGGGGGTTAAGTTGAATCGCGACTAGGCTGCTGCGCAGTCGCGACTGTCTACATTTGTCTGGCTGCCGTCGCCGCTGCCGTTGCCGTTGCCGTTGCAACGTTTGTTGTTTCTCTTGTCTCTTTGGATTGCTGCTGTTGCAGCTTTTGGCCAGTGGACGGCAGTCGGCTCGATTATTGGACGTCCAGCTTTCAATTTGCAACATAAAGCATCTTCATCGTGGGCCGCATGAATGGGCACTGCCAGGGGAAAATGTGTTGTGGCAAAGGGAGGAACAGCAGCAGGGGCAACATGCTGCTGGGACAGGTGGGGCGTGGGTTGGTTGACTGACTGGCTGACTGACTGACTGCATTTTGGCATTGGCAGCAGGCACTCAGGCGTGCCGTGGCAGTAGTCGCTGACCTTTATTGATTGCTGTTTGACCTCGCCAGCAATCGTTGTTGTTGTTGCTGCCGTTGTTGTTGTTGTTGCTGTTGCATCTGCAGCCATTTGTACTTGACCGATCGTAGGCATAGATTAAGCAGCAGCAGCAACAGCGACGGCGACAGCGACGTCGACAGCAGCAGCAGCCTTTTGCAGTTGCATTTTTGCCATTTTACTTTGTGCCTTTTTGCGCAACCTTCATTGTTACCTCGTCATCATTGTTGTTGTTGGTGTTGTTGTTGCTCCATTACTTCGCTCATAGCAGTTAATTTATATGCGTTGCCATCTCTCTTCCTCTCACTCACTCTTTGGCGCTCTCTTTGGTGCTTCCTTTTGATGTGTTTAGTCTAAGGTCGTCGCTGATTGCCAGCAGCGGCAACGGCAGCTGTCATTGACGCCCTTTCTTCAACTTAGCTCCATTTGTATTTGCATGCTGAGTGCAATCATTGAAAAGAGAAGCAACAACAACAAGTAAACAATGTAAAGAGCAAAGAAATCGCAGCACACTTTTAGCATTGATGATGCTTCGTGTCTTCGTGCTTTGTTTGACAGTTTCTATTAGCAGCAACTGCAGCAAAAGCATAGGCAGATGCCGCAGACGTCGACGTCGACACAGAGTTCGAATGAAAAATGTGTGAAAAAAGATTTTTCGCAGAGGTGGAAAGATTATGGTTAGCACATGTGTAGGTTCTACATATTTAGAAATATGTTGGAAATATTTAGAAACTGGACAGGAAATTATTTCACAACATATGTTAAGTAGAAAAAATTGTACTTATGCGGATCGTCAAATATTATTTGTAAACACAAATTAATACATTTTTGCATTTATAAACAATATTTTGTGCTTTCCAATATATTCTTATTGACTCTTCCTGCTCTTAATTACTCAAGTGGTGTTAATTAAAAATAAATAAACCTGAATCTCTTAAAATATAATAATTCGCATATTAATAAATATCATAACAGTTGATTGTTACACAAAGCAAGCAACCTGCTGCATTCAAATCACAAATTACTCTTTGGACAGTCTCTTTAAATTACGCTCTTAAGCATATCTCCATAAAAATTCATTCATATAAAATACAAGCGCTCACTCACACACATACGAATGCTCCACGAAGTGCATGGAACATGCACGAGCCGAAAACGACACGGCCCCCAAATAGATATGAGAGCTGACACGATCGAGAGCAGCCAAACCAGCCGAACGGTCAGTTATATTTGCAACGCTCTCGAGTGCGGGTCGTTAACGGTTTGGGGAGCGCAGCTTTTCTACACAAAGTGGTCTGCGGCGGCGCAAAGAAGAAAACGAAACGATACAAAAAACACAAAAACAAACAAACAACAATAATAATAAATGTAATTTAAACAATTAATCAAAACGCGGCGATCAATGAAACTTATACAAAAACCAACAGCAGCAATATTAACAGCAACAAGTGCCAGTGAATTATTGTACTTAATTTTTATGTACAAATATTGAGAGTGTGTGTGAGTGTGTGTGGATATGTGTGTGTGTGAGCATCTTTATCAATTGCTCCACATAAAAAATTTCATTGAAGTGTTTGACAGCCGGCAGCGCAGCAACTAAATAAAACTAACGGCAACGACAAAGGCGACAGCGACGGAGACGACGGCTGCTTAAAACGGTAATTAATACAAACATACTTTTGATTTGGCAATAAACAAATGATTCAGCAATTGTCAGCAACAGTAAATTGTAAAAACACTTGCAGCCAGCTCTATCATCCCTCTCTCTCTTTCTCTCTCTATCGGTCTTTCATAGTGATTGAACGACGTCGACGTCTGCGTTGGCATCGGTGACAAAGCTTTTGCTCAACGCATGTTTGCAATTAGTCTGCGTAATTATTATTGTGGTTACCAGTGCCGACTCTGTTACAACAAAGTAGCACGCGCATAGAAAAAAAAATGACTCTCTCTCCCCCGCAAAGGCAATCGGCTTGCTGTTCTCTTTTGTGCTCTCTTCGCGTGTGTGTGTGGGTGTGTGAGTGTTTATTTGTTACGTGTTTGCATTTATGCCTTTTACATACCCTTCACATTATTATTTGCAATTTTGTCGCTTTCATTAATTGGCCTGTGTAAAAACGGCGACGACGTCTACAACACCGCCGGCATCGGCTACCTGACACGGCAGCTTTTGTTACTGCTATCAGAAAGCAGCGCCAATGCGCACTCTCTCTCTCTCTCGCTCTGGCTTTTTCTCTTGCTTTTTCACACACATTCATACACACTTGTTGCTGTCGTCGCGTTGTTTTTACAGCTTTTTTTAAGTGGCGCTCATATCCGGCGCTTGCGATTGTTTTGGCTGCTGATAAGCGCACTTCTCTTCCCACTCTCTTCTTGTTGTTTGTTGTTGTTGTTGTTTGCATGCATTTTGTTTGATTTTTCTTTTTTTTTGCATTTGCATTTAATTTTGGTTTTAGTTTTAACTTTGTTCGTTGGCCAAATGAATCAGTTTGCTGGAACTTTAATGCGCAACTGTTTTTGATTTTTATTTTTGTCAAAACTTTTCAAATGTAAAACTATTTAGATTTGCATTTAAATTAAATTAAATTCATATTCATTCGATTGTTTGATTCATTTAATTAATTCTTTTCTCTATGCTTAAGCGATGAGACCATTATAAACTTATAATTCTTGCCATTGTTATAACCCAATTCCTTAAATATGTTGTTTATAAATAGATATTTAGATATTATGAACATATATACCACCACTTTACCCTTTTCACATTTTGTTTTTTATTGGTACAGGGTACAAAAATGATATACTGCATTTAAGTTGTTTAATTTCATATACCCTATTTTGTATACCTGCTGCAGGGTATTATGTCTTTAAACGAATATTATCGGTTGTCTTCTCTTTGGCACATTTAGATTGATTTAGGCAACTAGCGAGTTTTATTTATGCCCCAAATTTACATAATATTCCAAGATGCATAAATTTGGAGTATTTAATGAAAACAAACATGGACCGAGTTTTGATGTGTGATATTTGCACTGCTTGAGTTATGTAAATGAAACTGTTTTCAGCTATCTTTTGACCTGGGCATGGCACAAGTTGTGAAATTATAATTTTAACCCAAATGTGCTTCTTTTTGGGCCTTTCTGTGATTTTCTGCTCATCGATTTATGGTGTGAATGGGCCTTCCAAATTTGAGATTAGCATACTGGCTAATACCTGAACCTGTTGAACTTTGGCTGACGTGTGATCTTGAACGAAGACCAAACCCATCTAATGTCAACCGAAAGTGGATTAACGAGTTCAGGTCAACGGGTTTCAGAATATTGAATGGCCTTCACACAACTTGGCTTAAGATGAACACTTCTCCAATATATTAAAGCACACTGAGCCAAAAATCACGATACGAGTTCGTTTTTTCTCAGTGCATCTTACGTCTCACGTTTCACTGTCAATGTGATTCGTTGATTCGTCCATTGTCCAATCCAAGTCCAAATATTAAATATATGTTCATTTACGGTGACAGGTTTGACAAGTATTTTATTTTTTTCTTATTTGTTTTTGATATTTCTTGGCTATTTAGCGCCTCAAATCGGATTGTTTACTTATGTTTTTGTTTTTTTGGTAGGTCAGCATTGTAAAAATCATCAGCATAAAATCCGCAACTGAAAATCAACATCTCGAAATGGTGCGAAATTCTTTGGACTTCAATACTTTTGACCTTTGGGTTAAGCCCCCAGAACTGATCCTCCAATAAACTTCCGTTTCACTTAGCTTAGCGCTGCTTTGTCAATGGAATTTTTTGCACAGCTCCAAACAATCAGTTCCAACGAATTTTTACGCAATGCTCAGCATTAAAATGTCTCCTTATGCGGATATCATATGTCATTATATCAAATATACTTTGTATATATATATAGATATATATATAGATATATATATAGATATATATATAGATATATATATATAAATATAAGTGCTTACCTCATTCATCCTCGTTTCTGTTACTTGATAAGTTCACAAACAGAATTGCACCCCAAAGAATTCAGTTCTATATAAAACGGAAAAAATGATGTACGGATTGCTAACTGAAGGAATACCCTGTCTTTATGTTTTCATAGTGGATAGTGGGAATTAAATTAATTAAAATTACTAGCGAATAATAAAATAAAATAAAAATAATGATAATGATTATAATTACAATATAATAATAAAAAAAGTTTAATAAAATTCATTTACCCCCTTTAGAAAAGCTTAACAAAAGGCTAATGCCTACCTGCAGAGGGCAATCAAAATAAATGGTAATAATAATAACAATTTCAACAACAACAACTTCCTGCACCGAGTGCGCCTTGTACAGTGGGCCCTTGGCAGCGCGGAAGAAGACCTGGAAGAGCAGCGTGCCTCACAATTTTTTTGCCGATTTTGCCGCTTCATGTCATTAGCGGGTCTCCAAAGCAAATATTTGACGAAGACAAACAAACGATACTCATACAAATATAAAAAAAAACAAACCCGTTTCACCCAAAAGGAGAAGGGGCATGGGAGCATGGTTGGTGGAAGGGCGGGGAGGGGTTGGCGCGGGTGTGGAGTTGTCTTGTTGTGTATCTTATGCCTGATGGCAGATTGTGAAGATCGCCGAGATGAATATCGCGATCTTTTTTCTGTTTTACATTTTTTGTTTTGTTTCACTGTTCCGCTGACTGCGACATTTTTGCCACATGAACTGAGCGAGCCAGTGATCCTTTACCCTTTCCCCCTCGCCCCCACATCCCCCTCCTCAAGCAACTTATCGTCAAATCTGTCGATGATGCTTTATGTACTCGCACTTTGAGCACTGTTGTTGTCCACTCTTTTACTCACACATATACACATATTCTGTCAGCACTTTTTTTTTACGAACCACAACAAGCGGCAAATCACAGTTACACTTTTGTGCACTCCCCTTCCTCCACCCTACCACTTTCGATCGAGAGATTCACTCGTTATATTATTTATTTATTTATGTTGCTGCGTTGATCTTGCATTTGTCATGCTCTTAGAAATTTGATCCGTTGACAGTTTTTTTTTCGTTCGTTTCGTTTCGTTTCTTTTGCTCTCTTTTCTGTCGTTTTTAGTCGAACTGCAGATCAAAGATCGTTCGGTAGTGCGAGACGTTTGTGTTGTTTCTGTTGTTGTTGTTGTTGCTGCTGTTGTTGTTGTTGCTGTTGTTGTTGTTGTTATTGACTGAGGTCTGCTCGCTTCGGTTGGGGGTTAAACATTGACGCCGACCGCAGCACTTCATTTTTGCCAATACACTTGGGAAAAAATATTTACAGTTTCATAAATTCTTTGTTAAAATTATAGAAAACTAAAAGAGAGAAATTACATTTAAAATTTGGGGAAAAAAATGAAAAAATGTAAATAAATGTCCAATATTTATTGCTAGGATTGAGAAATCCAAGAAATAACCCCAAACAAAATAAAGTATTAAGTAATAATTTAAACCTTGGAATTTTATAGGGTCTTTAGTTCTTATCAAGATTTGTCAATCAATTGCTTATATTAAGTGAATTGCAGCTGAAAAGGTTTTACGCTTGCAATCAACGTTAAGTGATTTGAATTTATAAAAATAATTCGAGTATTATCTTACTATTAGCTAAATATATTTTTAATGTAAGAGAAGAGGTCATCAAACAACAAATAATGAGTACATTTTTCTTAGTGTGATTTTGTTAATTTGTTTTGGTTTCGTTTGAATTGTGCCGCCGACCGAAATCATAAATCCATAAAGCATCCCACTTTGTCGGTGATTTCTCAAACACGAAAACTATTTCGCTATAGTCGGCGCAGTTGTTCAGTTGTTTTGTTGGAATAATGATTGTTCAGTTTCAGTTGCCACTTTACCAGTTGCCAGTTGGCAGATTAAACTGGCGCCCACACAAAAAAAAAATATATATATATATAAAAAATACTTTGTGGAGAGTTCACTTCAACTTGACTCAAACTGACTCTCGGCTGAGGTTCAGCTTCGTTCAGTTCACTCTGCTTAATGATTGCAAATGTCGTGATATTGTCTCGAGAGTGGGTTGAGGTGCTGCTGAACTTTAATTAAATGTGTGCTTTTGCAAATTTTCAAAACTGAACTTTGATACAAAACACAAACAGCCACAAAAACAGCTGCGATCAGTTAAACTGATGCAGATCAAGATATATGTAAATCGACCATAAATAATAACTGCACTCAGCTTTAGTTCATCAAATTCAAATTGGAATTTGAGTTGAGCTTGAACATCAGATCATCTAATATTAATTGTCAACCCATCTTCTAATGGCACTTTTTGATCGGATCTATACAAATCTAATCGACAGATATAAAATGTAATTAAAGTTCAGCTGAAAGTTCAGATGAGCTAAAATGAAATCTGCTGGAAGTAGTTGTCTTTATTTATAAAAGAGTTTAGCTTGAACAGTTTCAACTGGTTTCAATTCAATTAATGTATTGATATAAAGCACAATTTGAATGGGAATGTAATTTGATCGACCAGAATAAAGTTGGACTTGCAGAACAAAAACTTTCGTAACTTTTGGAAAATTAATATGCTTGCCTCAACTTGAAGCTACAGCAAAGAACTTAAAGAAATAATATGTGGAATAAAAATAAATCTATAAGAAATCGAAGATTCCCACTCAGAAACTTAATTGATATCAACTTTGAGCATGCAGCTAGAAAGGATCAAGCGCCAAATGCCAAAGCGAACATTAAAAACGAGTGTATGTGAATGGGAATGTGAGTGGTTGTGAATGCGAATGTAAATGTGAATGTGAACGTGAATGTGAATGTGGTGCAAACTGTCGTTGGGCGCTGTCAAAGATGTTTGTCAAAAAAAAAAAAAAAATGTGCTGTCAGTGCGTCAGTCAGTCAGTTTGTCAGTCAGTCAGTTCGTCAGTCAGTCACCTCCAAGCATCGAAGCGTTGGCGCAGACATCCACTCACACACATACATTTGCAATTGTGTATCTGTGTGTGTGTGTGTTTTTTGCGCGCATCTAAAAATAAAACAACACTGAAAAATGCTAATGCCAGGCGACCGACAGACAGACAGACAGACGGACGGACGGACAGACGGAATGACAACCGATCGACATCGAGGCGACCGATGCCAGACCTCAAACGAACGCCCGTTTGCCCTCACACACACCCAAACACACACACATATAGCACCCAAAATGACAGCGTCGAGTTCACTTCAATTTAGTTGAACCGAAAACTGAAAACTAAAAAACTGAACACTCTGTGAACCGATTTGAATATACAACTTGTACTCGTTGTACTTCATATATATATGTATATATATCTACACTGAACCAAATAAAATGAGGCTTGATTCTTGAGAAAAACTTTTGCCAGAATATGAAACGCGTTGAACTTGACTTAAGCAAGCAAAATGAATACAATCGGAAAAGAATATAGATATATATGAAAATGCAGCTTGAATAAGGCATATTATCAAATAGGTACTGTAGACTACGTTTGATTCATAGGCGAAGGTTTTTTTTCAGTGTAGTCGGCACACTCTGGCCTCGAATCGCAGTCTAGGATATATATTGCCGTGAGTGTGTGTGTGTGTAAGAAGAGCTTGTTGCGAAAGTTTTCGTTTTTTTCTGCTGTCTTTTTTTTCCTTGGCCTGCGATCCGAACTAACTACAACTCAACTCTGTCACAGACACGGCCATGCCACCGTAGACTGAGATCAGGAGGCAAGCAGTGACAGGGAGAAGGGGAAAGGGGTGGTGGGGCAGATACCCCAGGCCCGATCACACAAGTCAGGCGTGTGGGCAGCGCGCGCGTGTTGAGACTTTTGCACCAGTTATGCTTCAAGCCTGTCTTTGGGACATGATCAGAGGAAAAACCAAAAAAAAAATGAAGAAAGAAACAAGGCACAGACTGTGCGACAAAGATTGACGCGTCGCCGAGAGGCTTAGAGACTTTGCCAAGGGGTCAGGTCGTGGTGTGGCAACTGTACTCAACTCAACGCGACGACACCTGCGTGCGTCTCTGCCACAAAAATGCAGGTCAACATTTCAAGCTGCACTCGCAAATAAAGAAATAGAAGTTAAAACTTGATGCATTCCTTGCGGGATCATCTCTTGCTGCAAGCAAAAAAAAAAATGTAAAAAGATAGTGTGAAAGTTGGAGAAATTTGCTAAATTTAAGCAATTAGTTAGTTCAACTTGAGAGTAAAAATAAATAAATAAATAAAAATAGAAAATATAGAAAACATTTACATGGACAAAGTTATATTTTTTAATTATGCAAATCAATCAATAAAATCAGATTCAAAGAGGGAATTTAGAGTTATATAACTGACTCTGATTCTCGATTATTAAAGTTGTTTCGCTCTGAAATTGTGATAAGTGATAATAAATTCCCAATACACTGACATGAAAAAGTAGCGATTGCTGCGCTGTGCTTGTTGCCACGTTTTGAGGAGTGTTAGCCAACGAGTCAATTGGGAACTGCAGCAAAAATAAATTATAAAGCCGCAACACGCTTTTTGCCTGATTGCCTGCTTGTTGTGTGTATTTGTTTTCTTCTTCTACTCACTGATATTCATTTTTCTTATTTTTGCAACACTGAAGTTCGTCCCACACATATACACACACACACATACACACTCACCTTTTGGGTGCTGTTCGGTCGAGTTGTCAACGTCAAATAAGAAAAAAAAACAAATAAGATGCTGCGCCCTCTCGCCCTCTCACCTTGCTCCTAACTCTACCTTCTGCCTGCTGCCTCCATCTTCTTCTTGTATTGCTTGTATTTTTGATTCATTGATGTGCTGCGTGTATGTCGCTCACACATATAGATACATATGTTATTATATATATATATATATATATATATATATATATGTATATATATTCGTATATGCACCTAAGGCAACATATTTACCCTCTGCTGTCTGCTTTTTTTGCGTCTTGTCATTTGACTTTTTGGCTTTGCCTGGCCAGCAAAGTACACACACACACACACACACACACATGCACATATATGTACACTCTTTCGAGTGTTTAAATATGTCGATCCAAAGTTGTGGCAACACATTAAAAATCTGAAATATATCAAAACCAAGTAAGAAAGGCTAATTTAGACAAGCCGAAGTCTAAATACCCTTGCGAAACGGATTCAATCTGCCCAAAAACTAATGTATGTATATGATATAGTGATCTGATCCGATCCTACTTTGCAGCACAGAGACGTATATTTCATCCAAGTTTCATCAAGTTTGTTTTGAATTTGAGGGTCAGACAAATATGGCAATATCGAATCGCCCACTGATTCAGATCAAGAATATATATTTAATTTGTAGACTCAGAGACGTCTCACTCAAAGCAAACATCACGACAAAAATTTAATTATATATACCAAATAAATATGTATTTGACATGATGTTCCGAAATTCTAAGTAAATCGCCAATAGAAAATAAACGCGATTATTTTAACCTTTTAAAACTCTGACCAAAAAAAAAAATCGGTTAATTGAAAGTTTTAATAGTAAAGTTAAGTATTACAAAGATAATTTGTCAAGTCTGTCAATAAAAGTCTCTACAAATATATTTATTCAGCGTAAATGGTTCAAGAAACGTTCAAAATAGTCCTTTCACAACAAACTGAACTTTAACTAATTAATTTTTAAGTGTAAAACATTTCTTTAAGACAGTTTTGCTTGTGCAATATTTTAAAATCGTTCTCCTCTTCTTCTTATCAAATTATTAAGCAAATTTTGAAAATGCGTAAAGCATTTATTTTCTAGCCATGTTGAAAAGACAGAAGAAATCGCATTTGGGAACATCACCCGAAAGCGTACTTTCTTGTAAGAATTTGTTTTGTTTTGCGTTGCTTTTTTTTTTGGTTTGCAGCATGTGGCATGTGTCGCTTTTATTTGCCTTTTAGTCGCATTTGTTGCGCTTTTTGCTTGCTTGCTTGCAGTTCGCCTGAAAAAGATCACAGACCTTCTGACCTCACTCGTTTGCTATCTCTCTCTCTCTCGCCCGCTCTCTCTTTCGCTCTCTTTCTTTGTTTGCCTCTATCTCTCTCTCTCTCTCTCTCTTCTGCGCCCTGACAAAATGTCCCAGCAAAAGGCGCAACCCCTGGGTACTTTGAGAGGGGGATGCCGGGTGGCGGTCGGTCGGTCAAAGCAGGGAGGGGGAGGGAAGCGTGTTGGGGTTATATCCTACAATATATGCATGCCATTGCGACGCGTCGTAGTCGCTGCCGACGCCGCAGTCGCCGTCGCCGCAGCCGTCGCAGTTCTAAAAATATTTCAGGTCGCTCGGTCGTCGTTTTGTTGGTCGTCGGTTCGCTTTTGGTCTCGTTTGGGTTAAGTGTGCGGCGCATCTGTCTCTGTATCTGTATCTGTATCACAGTATCTGTATCTGTATCTGTATCTGTATCTCTTGGCTGTATATCTTGGCGACTGGCCTATGGGCCAAGATACTTATAAACATACACACACATATGTGTATGTATATATATATTTTTGCTTCTGCTGCGTCTTTTGACGTGCGTTTTATATATTTTATTTTATTTCATTTTAATTTTTTGTTTTTTTTTTATCATTTGTAAAGGTTGTTTAGGTCGTTGTGATATCAAATGGGATCGACTTGTATTGAATTACCTATATATATATATATATATACATATATATGATAATAAGATATATGTGGACATATTTTTATTGGCCAGGACAGGTTTTTTCAATAGAACGCTGCGCAATTAATACGCAGCTGTTTTGTGTTTTTTTTTTGCCGAACAACAACTGGGCAAATAGGAAAAGTGCAACAAACAACAACAAAAATTGACAGACGAGGCTAAAGTATCAAATGGACAAAAGCGAAACAGTCACAGCAAGTAACGCGCACACAGACACACACACACACGCATGAATTGCAAGTTGAGTTTTGCATTTGTGCAGCTCTCTTTTGTGTGTGTGTGTGTGTGGCTGCGTTTGAACTCTGAACCAGCTGACCTTCATTGAACCCTTTTCAGCTGCGCACTGCACGGCTAATCCAAACGAAAGAGAGTATGACAAACAGAGAGCGAGAGTGTGCGCCAAAATAAGAGAGCGCTCGCGCCAACTGATAAAGCTCAATGAGCACTCTTTGCCTACGCCTGCTCTTTGTTTAGCCGCTCTCTTGTACGCTCGTTCGCTCACTCTCTTTCTTGCTGCTGTTTGCATGTGTGTGTCGGTGTGCTGGTGTTGGTGTGCACACGTGTTGAGCGGCGGCTCCAAAGTGGAGCCGCTTCGGCTTTCATTCTCAGTACGTGCCCGTTTGCGTTGCGAGTCGTGCGAATTGCGCTCGCGCTAAATGGCAACAGCAACAACAAGCATTAAAAAAAACAAAAACTGAGGAAGCTCAAATCGCTTGATCGCAACCTTTTTTTCGGTAACTTGTATGCAAAAGCGCGGGCGCTCTGAAACCACAACAACAACAATACAACATTTCCAGTGCTGATAAACACAAACCCAGCCACAAATTCCAAACAAAGAAAAAAACAACAAACGTGCAACGTGCAAATTAAGCGTGCGTCAAACGCGCAGCTCAAAAGAGATTAAGGATTAAGCGATTCCATTCCAGTTAACAGTTTCAGTTAAAAAAATTTGCTGTGTGTGTGTGTGTGTCTGTGTGCAACAAAGCTGCACGTGTTGAGCGACATAACAAAAGAAGAAGAAGACGGAGTATAGAAATCTGCTGCCAAATGCCAAAATGCACGTGACCAGCAATTAATAAGCTAAACAAGTAGAACTGTTCTGGAATTTGAGTTTGAATTTTTAGCAAAAGCATAGCCGAAAATGTATCTTTGAGATACACAATATTAATGAGCAGCACAAAAGTGCAAATGTGAAATCAGCAAATCAGTCGAAAAGTGAATGCCAACTGAAGTTCTCATAGGAATCGAGCCATTTTTTTAAGGTCACAGTGACAGCTTAACAAATTAACAAATAAAAAAATATATATCCACATGACCAAAAAAATTATGCATTAAAATTATATATTTATGTATTTGTATTTGTATCCACGAAGCAACAACAACATCAGCTGAAATTCGACGCGTCTGTTCGTCATTAAAAAATTAAACAAAAGCGAAGAAACCAAAAAATGTCATTATTTAAATATACATTTTTTTGGGGAGCGGAAACACAATAACAACAAAACATAATAAACACACCAACGTTTAAACAAAAAAATTGCAAACTGCAGCGGAAAACGCAGCCAGCAAATGCAACCCCTAAAAAATAGAAATAATTATGTGAAACGGTGATTTTACAAATAAAAATAATTAAGTATAATAACAACGCAAATAATAACAAGAAAAATTCAACTAGCAAAACAAAAAACAAACAAAAGTTTTGCCTTAACTGTTTTTTGTCAATTGGAATGACAAATTGACAGCAGCAACAACGACAACAACAACAACAACAATAAAAAGTCGTTGGCGGTATTCAACGTGAAACAATCGACATAAATCAATGAAATAAAAATAAATTGAAATAAAATCAAAAAAAAAAAAAAAACAATCAAAGCAAAAACAAAAAGGTAAACTTGAAGTGAAAAAGCGGTTTCAATATTTCTCAAGCAATCGCGACCTTAAACTTAACTCGACATCAGTGTTATGGCCGCTGCCAATAAGAGTTTGCACTTGTTCATATCACTATTCCATTATATTTAATTATAGCTTTTCAAGATTCTTTTGTCTCGATTGTTGTTTGCTGGGAGATCTCTATCCAAATCCAACTAAATCCCAAACACAATTCGTCGCTTGCAAACTAATGTCTTATCGCTAAGTGGTGTTTAAGCCACTTGTAGTTTAGTTTTGCTTCTTAACTGTTTTTGGCATGCTTAGGAAATATGTGTGTTAAATTTAATTTGACAACATTAAATGCCATTTAATTCAGAAACAAGTCTCCCGATAAGCAACGTTTGTATTTGAATGTGTGATATCCATGCGATTACCCTTTGAATGAATTGAAAAAAAAACTGATTAGTTAAAATAAAATCAATAAGAAAACTGTTAACATTAGCTCACCAATTGAAAAATGTTTTAACTTCTGTAACTAAGGGAAATCCAAATTGGTTAATTATACCAAATATATTTTGTAAAATCTGCTTGAAATGGGCCGAGAATGGTGAAAAAGATTCCTGTCTTGACAAAGAGAGAGAAAGAGTTCTAAAATGCTGAATTGATGGTGAAACTTATGTCTTCATAATATTCCCTATATTCAGAATGAGATTTAAAAATCGCTTCGAATTAATATTCACATTTTTAAAAATTGTTTATGAAATTTGGGTTCTAAAATTCTTTCTTTATGTCATAAACATCATCGTTCTCATAATAAATACAAATGTGAATGCAGACAACTTCTCAAATCAGCATGTTTACAGGGTATTTGGCAAACAGTTGTACCTTTGACAACAGGTCAATTAATTAAAGAAACACCCAATTGGCTGCTTCTCTTCTTGGCTGCTTCTCTTCTTGGCTGCTTCTCTTCTTGGCTGCTTGGTCAGTTCAAGATGGACAGATGCATGCGCCGAGTCATATTTAAAAGCCATGCTAAACACATGAAGACATTAACGCAAACAATTTTAGTTTAAATGACAACAACAACAGCAACAACAACAACAGCAACAACAACAACAACAACAAAAATTCAAAGACAAATTAGCGACATAAAAATGGCCAACAACCTGTTGTTGCGCGAACATAATTGAAAAATTGGTCAAACATAAACCAAAACAGAAAAAAAAAACAAATAGCAATGCATTGGTCAAGAGTGCTCGACTAGTAGGTACCCTGTCCATGTCCTTAACTACCCTTTATTCTCAGATATTGCAATGAAAACATATTGAAAACTTGACTCAATTTATATACAAACCCGATAAGAAATATGTATTTTTGCAATTTTGTCTATATCGATAGCCGATGATACGAGAAAAGCTATCGATAACATGAAATAAACCTGATTTTGTTATGGTTCCGGGCAGACAAACTGCTAGACAGGCTGACAGACAAACTGACAGATGGACTGACTGAAAGACTGACAGACTTTAAAATGGGCACGGCCAAATCGACTATATTTTTGATGCTGATCGAGAATATATATACCCAGCATTCAATTGATACAGGGTATAGCAAAACTGACTGAGAGGGAAAGAGCAATATAAACGCCGCAATGATGACTGCAAAAAATGCATTCAAATAACTTAATAACTGAAGTCCACTTATTTTCCTGCTCTTTCTAACGTTTTTTCTTTGTTTTCTTTCGATTTTCTTTTGTTCGTTTCCGGATACGCAACAGGAGCGGGGAGCAGAGAGACGCCAACAACAACAACAACAACAATAAGAAATAAATCGAATCGGTGCGGTGCGGTTTTGACAATATGTTGAGCCCACCATAATGAAGGAAATTGATACCGAGACAACAGTAGTATGGCCAGCCTGGTGTTATTCCGGTAAGTGAGACACGCCTACTCCCGCCCCGACCCGCACTTTATAACTACTACTGTGACTCTCCTTCTGTTGTCGCTTGTCGCCGTTGTCTAAGCAGCAGCATTTATCGCATTCATTTAACTGCCCCCTTGGACAACAACAACAACAATGCATATTGAGCTAGACCGACACCAGACCAGACCCAGAGACCCCAAACTGAAACACGACACAAGTGTCCAAATGTTTCGATTGTCGAAATTGAAATACCCTCGAAATAACTGCAATTTTCTAAAGTTTCTATTCATATATCATTTTATAAGATCTTTATCATTATAATTTTTTACGCTTTCAACTCGATATATGATTTTTGTAAGTATCGTTTATATATGAAACATTATAAAATATATTAAATAGTGCAAACCTTAAGAGAATTCTTCTAAGAATAAAAAACGAAGCTCGCAAATTGTTCACTTTGATCCAAAATACTTGAAATAATTTACAAATTGTTCAATTCTTATTGTTGTTATTTTATTTTTTATTGTTATTAAAGATTTATACTCTGAATAGTTTGTCAACTGTTGCATATCACCCACAACTCTTCAATATACCCTAGCCAGATTTCCAATGTATAGGGTATAAAACTAGGTGTTGAAAGTTCAACTATCGTCTTACGCCTTTGTTTTTCCTTTTGTTATTGTATTTATTTCTCATTTGGTTTTTGTTTATTTGTTTGTTTGTGTGTTTTTTTTTTAAGTATTCCTTTGTCGATGTTCCACCTTCCAACTCATTTTGTTTGTTGTCAGGTCAGTCTGCTTACTTTTTGTAGCCACTGTATGAGAAACGAAAACCGACGAAGTTAATTTCTGAACTCTGACAGATATTTGTGTAATTTCCTCTGACATTCGGATTTGATTCGCTTAGTTTCAGTTTTTAACATTTTTTTTTATATATATATGTACGAATTCAATTAGAATTCAGCCACAATGCAGCTGCTTCGAATGCTCATGATTATTAAAATCATAATGATGATGTCATGGGGCTCACCTTTGACTTTTGTGATCTCGAACCACTCACACAAATCGCAAGCGGGAATGAGAACACTTCCACACGAAAAGTAAAAGGCAAATTGTGCGGAATTTGGCCAATTTAACATAAATGAATTTATTTATTTTTTAAAACGCAAATTAATCAGTCCAAAACTTTATGGTATCTGATAAAATACAAGCAATCGTGGATTGTTATCCATATTTATAACGATTTTGTATTGTAGTTTTGGATATAGATTTGGATTTTTTTTATGGCGAAATTTAGGGAGTGTTCACCTTGAAATTTTCTATTATTTTTATTAGATAAAAGTTATAAAATACCAATTATAAAATATATTTATATAAGAAAGCTTTTCAGTTCTTTTCAGTTGGAACTAAGCTAAGGAGCTTTCACACATATAACTTACGTACACGCTGTTTCATTTGATGTTGCAAAAGCTCACCAATACTTATGCAGCAGTGATTTGGTTTTTTTTTGGCAACGTTCACAACCTTATGACCAGAAAGCACAATAAAAATAACAAAAGGGTAACAAAAAAAATCGGAGCCACTCCCAAGTGAAGTGCTGGCAAAATTAAGCATTCAGCATGCAAATTTTCATTAAAACAAAGCACCTCTTTATATACGCCGAGAGAGGGACGCCCCGAAAATTTGAATGCGTCTTGGGACTCGACTTGACTTTGACCGGCTCCTCAAAAAAGGCAACACACACACACACGCACGCACACACACACGCACACACGCGCATACACACACACGCACAGTTGAGGAAGACGATAAAAAAAACACAACGTTGCGCGGCTTTAAAATTAAAATAATCAAAAATAAAGTATAAAAAGAATAAACAAGCATGCAACGATGACGATCATGATCATGATCGTGATGATGATGATTTAAAAAGAAAACAGAAAAAAAATACAAGCAGAAGTAAAATTAAAATGCAAAACGAGTCGGCGCTGCGATTCGGGCTGAAACACAGAAGGTGCAGAAAGAAGAAACAGAAGCGACCCGGCTAAGAGTCCCTCCCCCCCCCCCCACCTTGCACCCCTCACACCACTTGTTATGGCTAATACAACAACAACAACAACAGCAAGAAGAACAAGCACTTATACAATATCAATATGAGCAGCGCTGCATTTATAACCTTTGTCTGTCGTTGTTGTTGTTGCTGTTGTTTTTGTCGCTTGTTGCGCTTCACTCTTTGGCACTCTGTACTTTGTTGCTGTTGTTTGTTGTTTTTGTTTTATTTATTTACCTTACCTTACTCGAAACCTTTGACGCGAACTTATGCCCTGCAAATGGCCATGGAATGTTGACTTGTCTGCAACTGCTGAGCAGACTCTGAGAACTGAGACCCGAGAATGGTGAACTGCAGTCAGGCAAGAAAAAATACATACATACATACACATATATAATAAGTATATGTATTTATGACGAATTTGTTATACACTTTGAGCTTGGGTTTCTATTTGGCTCTTAAATTGATTGTAAACAACGACATTTGTACTAACTGGTACCACAAATAAAATTGATATTTTGGTATAAGCGATAAATGACTTCATGTTATATCAAATGACAAATGATTGAATTTTATTATTTGTAAATAAATATGAAATATATTCAATTGTATATAAAATATTGTCAGCCTTAAAAGATTTATTCCAAGATCATATTTAATTCCCAATTCTTTTTGAATATGGCTAAATACAATCGGTAGCAAGATAAATAAACATGTTTATTCAAAACTATTAATGTTTTTCTCAGAGTGTTAAATGAATCACTCGTTAGCTAGCATTTTTAGTAGCCAAGTCGTCAACTTTAACTTCAATCACTCGCTCAATGCGATTGAAACATAAAACTAATGTTCTCTCATTTAACAATCCATTTCTTATGCAGCTGCGTCTCTTAAGCGAAAAGAGCATCAGCAGCGCAATGATAATATTTTATTTTGTATTTGCCGTTGCGTGCAGTTGTTGGAGACGACTGCGCAGTCGCAGCCGCAGCCGAAGCCGCAGCTGCCTTCTGTCGTCTCCTTCACCTTATGCGTCCTCGTTCATTATGTCTGCTCAACTTTGCACTCGGCCGCTGCAGCAGCAGCAGCAGCAGCAGCGACGACGACGTCAATGGCAGTTAAACGACTTGAGACACGCACACTTGTTGCTCTTTCGCTCTTTCTCTTTGCCTGCCATGCACTTATTTATTGTTTGTTGTAGTTATGATTTGCGATTTTTATGCCCTGACTCCTCTTGCTCTCTCTATCTCTCTCTCTCTCTCTCTATTTAATATCGATGGCCGCACGGTAGCCGCCGCAGGGCGCAATTATGCCACTTGTTGGAATTTGCTTTGAGTGTGTCTCTCTCGCTCCCTCACTCGCTCTGCCCTTGTGTGTGTGTGTGTGATTTTAATTCATTTGTGTTTTGTTTCAGGCTGCGCGCCCATAGAATCGCAAATGAGCAAAACGTGTAAATTATACGCGTCGCGGTCACAGCCAACGCAAATAAAGCACATACACACACACACACACACACACATATATATACATTTTGCGTTGACTGTAGTTATTGCATTGCTATTGCTTTTTGCTCTCTTGAGTCTGCCGCAGCCGCCGCCATTGTCACCCAAAAGCAGTGACGCCCGCGCCTTTTGTGCGCTGAGCGCGCGCGCAAAGTTTGGGAGTGGAGTGGAAGTTGCGTCTACCGTTGACGTTTATTCATCAGCCTCAACTGAGCCACATCAATAATGACTAGCCGTCGACGTCGTCGCCTCACCTGACGTTGACACTTTTTATTTCTGTTTTTTTTTTTTCATCTTGAGTTATGTTTATTGTTTGTTTTCGCATTCCTGGGCGTTTTGCTGTTTTTTTTTTTTTGTCAAAGGTTTAGCTTAATAGCCCGTTGTCGTTAACTCATTCATCATTAAGGTCAGCTTTTCAATTGCTGCAGCAGATCTCCGGCTAAGCAAACATTAGAAAGCATTCGTGTCCTAGTTGCCTCGTTGCCGCGTTGCATCACTCCCTTTGTCTGTCGCGTGAAGAGAAGCAGCCCAGCAGCGAGCAGACCCCATACTTTGCAGGCGGCATAGCTTCGAATCCACAGCACAAGCCATATTACTCTTCCGTAAGTGAGACATCGTAAACGGAATACTGTATAATGCCATATATATATATATATTGTGATGCAACTGCAAAAAATAGGTTTAAAAAAGTTTACAATACATCCAATTATGGCTAATTCTAGGATATACAACAATTTTAAATATAAGTATAGTTTTTTATTCTTCATAGCCTTTAAAAAAAGCTTCGCCAGCGCAATAAGTAAAATAGTAAAACAGATAAGAAACCAATACATATGAAAAAGTAAAAAACGAAGTCAAATTTGTGCTTGACTTAGAAGCTGCCGCATACAACGCTGCATAGCGGAGCATTACGAAGCAATGAATTAGATTGTGCGCATTACAGAAGGCATTCGATAATGAGGGGTCATTCGTTCCGAGATGAGCTGCAGAAGAAGCCCCACCAAATCAGTAGTTGTCTTTTCTATTTAGATATCATTCTTTTATTTTGAAGTTGATCATTTTCTCTTCGTAATTTAGGCCTTTGTTTTCAATTGAATTTCGCTGTGCTTAACGGCGAACATTAAAGGGTTTGCCGCCGTGTTTGTTGAGGAGTCAAAAGTTCATTAATTTCGATGACCTTTCGATGTGCGCTCTAATTGAATAATAATTGACATTAATTAAATGTTCGCTCTCCACTGAGAAAGGTGACTTTTCGTTACAAGTATTCTGCCAATTTTATTTTTTACTTGCCATTTGTTGTTTTCTTTCTGCCCCTTTAGATTTTGTACGTTATGCCAATAATGAAAAAAATGAAACAAAAAGGCAAAACTAATTTAATGGCGTTAAGCTTTTGCCTCTTTTTTTTTTAGCTCTGTGTGAGTAGCTTTTTACATTAACAATTGAACTTGAACTGCTGCCGTTTGTTAGAAATAATAATAAAAAAAAGAGTAATAATAATTTATAAACATAAAACAAGGCGGGTGTAAAAAAACAAACTTCAGGGCGCTCATCATATTTTACACGTATGTGTGTATGTGTGAATGTGTGTGTGCGTATGTGTGTTAACCATGACTGTAACAAATTTAACGAACGTCATTGAAAAAAAAGCCAGCAACAACAAGCATATAAAAAATAGCCGTGTAATTGTCAAGTCCAAGAGCGCGCGAAAAAATAAAATAAAATAACGCAACAACAACTACAACAACAGCAACAACAACAATAAAGTCTTGTCCATCAACTTGCTTTAAGTCTGATAATGTACAACAACAACAACAAGGCTGAATTCTCTTGCGCTCTTTGATTTAAAGGCAGCTGAGAAACATACATATAAATATCCTATACCCTATAATAAAATACCTCATACCTTAAACTACATTTATGTATATACACACACACACACACACACACATACCTCTCCATATGTAGATACCAACGCGTAGCGCCCCAACAACAACAACAACAACAACAACATCAGCAGCAACTACAAAGAAGAATTGACAACGTTTTTAGAATTCAATTAAAAAAGAATCATTGAACGACTCACGCGTCTCAAACATGACGATGAAGTGTGGGCAGCGGCACAGCGAGAGGTGACTTAGGGTGCTGGATAAGGGGCGCATGGGGGTCTGCGGGGGGGAGGTTGCCTTCACATACGTTGATCATTGGCGCAGATATTGACAAAATGTCGCAACGTGCTCAAAATACTGATGAGAATTGGCAAATCGAAACAGACTAAGTAACACACAGAGAGAGATAGAGCGAGATAGAGTGAGATAGAGTGAGAGAGAGAGAGAGAGAGAGACAGAGTGAGAGAGTGCGAGCGAGATAGAGAGAGGTAGAGAAGCTGAGAGTTATGCATAAAATATGTGAACAGGCAGCAGAGAAGTCTCCGTCTCCGTCTCCGTCTGTATCTGTGCCTTTGTATGTGTGTCTCCAAAATGTGTCGCTTGCTCAAATTGCCAACTGCTTATTAACATTTCTCAGTGTATATAAAGAGTGTATGGGGTGTGGGGGGGAAGCGAGGGCAGGGAAGGGTAGCAGAGTCGAGTAGAGGGTGCGGTGCCAACCAGAACCTCCGAAGGTGAGGCCTTTTACGACCCCATCAAATTGCAGAAAGTAACTGACAAAAGACTCAAGTTCTTTTCATTTGTTTGAAGCTGCCAAAAAGATCTGTAAAAATATAAAAAAAAGTTGCTTTAAAATTAACATAAATAAAGAATTTATTATGGGGGAACACATGTCAGAAAAACGCACGTACTAATTGATCTAAAAGCAACTCGAACAGATTTCAAGTATATATATATATTTTTCACTAACGTTTTTTGCTGGCCACAGGTCAAGTGAATGCCACTAATTATTCTTAGTAAATCTTTATCTATTTTTTCATAGTAAAATTATTGGAATCAGTGATATTGAGATATATAAATAACCCCACGATCATATGCGTCGTTCTAAGCTTCGATTTGCATCAAAGAATATAGATTTTTACTAAGACTTAAGATCACAAAGATTGATATTGATATTTGATTCAGCTTTTTACGATCATAAGGATCAATGAGATGTGATTAATTTGGTTAAGCTTCAATTTGAAAAGTACTTTGAATAAAGATTTTATTTCTTTGCTTTTGAACCAATCCATATCTATGCTTCTAGTTGCAGGTATTTCATGTACTTGCTGCTATTTAATTTGCAGTATTTTATTATTATATTATTTTTATTATTTGCCTCCTTCACGGCGCTCGTGACCCTACAAAAAAAAAACGCTCTCCGCTCTCAGCTCTATCAGTTTGGCTTAGCACCAAAACAAAATGCGGCTCTAGCAGCTTTTGGCCAGGTTTTATTATTTGTATGTTTTTTTCCTATGCTGGCCTCGCCAGCTTTATGACACCCAGACAGCAATAACACAGCAACATCAGCAACAACAACAACAACAAATTCTCGGAGGCGGTCTGAGTTTGGGTTATTCGACGTCTTTGGTCGTGTTTGATCATTCAATTTGAAAGTTATTCATTATTCGATCACGTACGCACGCCCAAGCTACCAAATTCGAGTGAGTTGAGTGCCCCGCCCCACCACCTCCACCTCCGCTACAGAAGAGTGGCGAGGGGAGGACAGGCAATGGGAGGGGAGTAGAGGTCAATGTTCGTATGACAGTTGCTGCGGAATTCAGATGGGTATTTTTGGTTAGTTTTTGTTTTTTCTGTGTTTTTGTTGGCCACAATTACAAATTGAATAACTGACACGTCGAACATTTGCCAAGTTTGTCTTCTTTTTATTTTAATTTCTTTTATGACTCGCCTAATGAACTTTTCACTTGCGCACCTTAACGACCTGTTGCTGCCCCCCCGCTGCCGCCCCCTGCTCCTTGACCAGTTGATTTGACAGCTTCTTTAAGAGTTTCGGGATTAGCCAGCCGCAGCTGCCATTAAATGAAGTCTCCACTTCCTATACAAATCCTGATATGACAACGAAAAAAAAATAAACTTGCAAGATTGAAAAGCTTGCTGCCCCAATGCCAAAGTTGAAATACCCTTTCAGTTGTTGTGGCATGAACTTAGAGTCAAATATTAAAGTGGGCGCTCAGTTCAGATAAAATGAAATATGCGTTTAGAAAAAATAATATTTGAAACATCTTTAATCTTAAAAGTGATTATATGTAAAAGCGAAGATGATCCTCAAGTTAGAGTATCTAAAAGAAAAGAATCAGCCAACATCTTTAACAATCTTCATTAACAGCTGGGGAAGCTGTGGCTAAATCTGAAGATGTTTGCTTGGGATATCTTGGCTTGAAATATGAGAGAGAGAGAGAGAGAGGGAGATAGCGGGAGAGAGAGGGAGAGAGAGATTCTTGGAGTGCACACGCTGTAAAATTGCTATTAAATTGTTGCTGATTTTATGTCTGGAGTGTGGGGCGTGTGGCAAACGGCATGCGGCGTGAGGCTCAGCAGCGATTGCCAGCAGCAAGGAGCATCTTGCAGATCTCTATAGTTTTGCGTTTGAAAGATTTTTCTTTTTTTGTTGCAGCTTTGAAACGATCTGTGGCCGTTTTTTGCTGACATCCTCTAGCGCTTTATGCGCTATTTACACTTGCCTTTAACTCCCAGTTGTGTGTGTTTTTAATGTTTACTTACTCCAAAACCATTGCAGTGTAGACGCAGCCCATTCAAACATTCCTCCACTCCCCCTGCCACCGCTCTCCTCGCCACATTTTAGATGTCTCAATTAGTTGGCATCTTGGGAAGTTTTGCGGACTTTGTGGCACTAAATTACCAACGAGATGGAAAATACGGCAAAGACTGAGTTAGAGTGAGAGCGACCCAAAGTATGCCTTTGGCTTATCTCTAAGATAAACTCTGATCTGATTGCAGAACTAATAACTCGGTCCATAAACATAAACCAAGCCAATAATCTTCCAATTGAGCTGCATATTTGATGATCATTTGAATTTTATCTGCAGCGTGGATCGTAATAAGTTCATGGCTAACCTGATCCTGAAGTTTTCTTTTTAAATTCCAGTTTATATATCCTACTTTAAGCATTTATCTAGTATAATACGAAATTGGTTTCCATTTCTTTAACACCTTAATTAAACAAAAAAAAAACATGTAAAAAACAATAAGATTTATTAGAGTTTTTTAGAGTTGTATACTTGATTTCTTTATGGTTTATGATTAACTGTAATAAACATTTCTAATTAATGCATTTATGTTTACAGTTATATATATGTTATAAACGTAAAATAATTATTTGCTGTAATCGTAAAATTCAACTGAATGCAAACAGAGCGTAAGATCTACGCACAAACCAAGATAATTATATGCATATAGAAATGCTATCCGTATTTTATGGATACCGATTAAGATATATGCATAGACAACCAGATACCAAATCGAAGCCAACTTTCAAACAAACCGCATTTGGTTGCCGTTGCATAACTTTCTTTTCTCAATTGACAGTTGCAGTTGAAGTTAATCCTCAACTCAAATTAAATAAACATTTTGTGGCATTCTTTTGCCAAGCTAACTGTACAAAAATGCATATGAGCAGAGTGCATAAACACTTATTATACCCAAAGCATTCCATATATGCAGCGTATAATAGTTCAATCACTTGTCACAACACCTCTCCCCTTCCCCACACACACACACACACCCCCAACACACCTCCCACTCTATCCCAATTCCTAGTCCCCGCCGTCCGTCTCTCTGGATTGTGGCATCTACCCGATTTGTCACAAACACCAATTTCGTGTGACAAATTTGTATGGCTGAGCGATTCAGGCAAAATGTAAACGTACACGAAGAAGAAGAAGAAGAAGAAAGACGATCTTTTGGGGCACAGCCAAATAAGGCGACTCCTTTGGAGTCTCGAGAGTCGAGAGACACGAGACAAGAGACACTCGACAGCCGTTGAGAGTCGAGTTGAGATCTGTGTGTGTGTGTGTGTGTGTGTGTGTGGACAGCAGACGGCACCGCGTGCAGAGTACTTTATGCCACATGCAACAAACGTTCGTCTGTCCATTTGTCTCTTTGCGCCACGTTTCGCATCGTCTTCGTCTTCGTTCGGTATTCAAATGGCCAAAAGATGCCATCGTTTTTGGACTTGGCTTTTTATTTCTGTGCACAGCGAAAAAAAATTGCGATTGATTTTGAATAGCTTGAGATATTTATGCTGGACACTTTTTACCAATTTACATTTACTTAAGTTTTATCAATTTCACTCAAATATAACTGTTTATAATTAAATTTAAATCAAAGTAAATTGAATTAAATTCCAAACATAGGCCAAAGGATTAAGTTAGTCAATTTTAAGCCATTATTTTTGCACTGTGCACAGTATTCGAAATACGACTTCACGTGCCACATTGCTGTGCATTTAAAATGCAAATTATGATGATCATTATGATTGCATATCAGCGGGATGATCATCATGTTCATCGTGCCACCTCCTCCTTTCTGGCCACATGCGTTTGAGAAATTGTTGGCAAATTATTACTTTGGCCCACTGAGTCATAAATAATTGGCGCGTCTTCACGTGCCACAAAGCACAAACAACGTCAATCATGCTCATTACGATCATGACGATCATTATGATCGTCGGCCACATTTTTTGGCCGAAGACAAACGTCTGTCATAAATTTGTCACAAAACTCCCCCGAATCGGCGATTTGTCAATCCGTCATTGGAGCGCCGTTTGGGCCAACGACAATTTATGATCCAACTGCAGTCCCCTGCTCATCCCCCCGCTCCCATCACCTCATCACTGCTACCCTTTCCTTGTCTTGGGTTTGCGTTTTGCGATATAATTCACCCACATATTTGTGGCTCCTTTGTTTGGTTTCTTTTGTGCCCCAAAGTTGCAATTGCAATTGAATTGCATCGATCGGCTGCTTTTTGTCTTGGCCAAGCAAAGGAGTCGCATCTTAACGACGTTTTTTTTAAATTTGTTGCTGCTGTTGTTGTTGTTGTTGTTGTCACACGCTGTTATTATGCAAATATTGAGCTGTTAAATTGCCTGCTGCACGCGTCACTTAATCGCATTGTTGCAGACTCAACAAAAACAATGCAGTCGCATTTGCAGTTGTTGCATGCATCATTATGACCATTTATGTTGCATAAATTACGGCGTTTATCTTTTGACAATTGCGTGAAAATTACTTTTTTGTATGCTATACTTAAAATGGGTGGATCCATCTATATATGGCTACGGACTCAACACTTTTTCGAAAGCTGATTGACAGCATCGTTATCTTTTCAAAACGTATGTGATATAGTTAAAAACCGAACGAAAATAATGTGTAAAATTACATTTAATTGCACCTCCATCAATGTCATTTTTTTCCGTTCTTGCTCAACTTTTTATTGTACAACTTTATTTATAATTAACTACTAATATTCAGGATCATAAATTTAATGAGACATCAAAATTTCATTTTATATCAAAATGATTCACATTTCCTGTTATCGCTTATGCTATAAGTATAATTTAGGTCATTTTTAGTTTGACTTCCATTTTGTGTTTGCTTCATAAAAAAAACAAAGCTTCTTCTTCTTCTTCTCAAAGTTTTTGTCACTTTGAGCACTACGAGCAGCAGAGCTCCCCCCACCCCAATTGACCCAGTTTAGCGAATCGAACTCAATTTGCCTGCGTTTAGAAAAGGAGCTTTTGCGCATTTGCTGGCAATTTGTACTGCATTGTGACACGTATATGCACATATACATACACATAGTTGATGTCACACAAACACAGACACACACACACACACACATACACGTCGCACCCGCACCCACTTGCACACATGCCAAAAAAAAAGAACATACGTATAAAAACAACGACGACAAAAATGCCTAAAATGAACTCTACTGAACTGCACAAAAGCTAAAGTACAGCAGCGGACACAACGGCAACAACAACAGCAACAAAAACAACAACAACAACAGCAACAACAGCAGCAACAACAGTAACAACAACAGCAACAACAAAGACGCATTGTCTTCTAGTATCAATCAATGCGAATGCGATTGTGAATGTAGATGTGAATGTGAATGCAAAGTGTGAACGAAAGCGCATTGCGCATACGTCGTGTGGCACGTCAAAGGCCGTAAGAGCAAACACGTCAATTGCTTGCTCTTTATTTCGCTCTCTTTGACACAGACGCACACGCACAGGCATACGCACACGCACACACACTTGTATAAGTCTAGTGCAAGAGAGACGTCCACGTTTGACTCGGCCAGTCAACGGTCGTGGACGTTGGCGTCGTCGTCGTCGTCGCTGCTGCTGCTGTTATTGTTGCTGCCGCTGTTGTTGTTGGTTTTGGTGTCGTCGTCTATATTTACACTTGTGGCCTCTTATCAAATGGCAGCGGCGCAGTTGACTTTTTTGACGTTTGTGTATACATTTGTTGTTGGTGTTGCTGTTGCTGTTGGCTGATCTGTGTGCTATACATATGTAGCCTGACAGCTTGCCGCTGTTGTTGTTGTTGTTGCTGTTGTTGCTGATATTTGCTGCTGCTGCTGCTGTTGAATTTTGTACGCGGCGACCGCTTTGCTGCTTTGACTTTTTGCTCGGTTTTTTTTTAAATATGTACGTATGCTTGTATGTATACATATATGTATATATGAACAAAATGGGAACAGTCAACACAGCAAAAGTTCAAGTCAAAGATATTTATTTTATATAATCAGGCGCGACATCGCTGCTCATTTGTTGATTGTCGCTATTGTTGTTGTTCTTGTTGTTGTTGTTGCAGCTGCTGTTGCTTCTGTTGTTGCTTCTGTTGTTGTTGCTATTGTTTGATTATAAATACTTTACGAAACAATCAAAATACAGCTCAATTGTATTTGCCAATGTACCAAAAAAAAGGGTCACTCAACACTGCCACAAATTAGTTGGGGCTTTACAGCAATTTTACATTTTCACATTTTTATTGATTTATATAAGTTTGAGTTTTTCATGTGCACACATTTATTGTATAAACCGTTAAATGCGCTGTAGCATAGAATATAATAAATACTATATAAAAATGTATTTCCCTTAAGATTGGTTGCCATTTAATGGCTCATATATTATTATGCACGCAAAAGCAATTGTTGATTATGTATGTATGTATGTGTATAATTGGTGTGAGTGTTTTTGGGCCACTCTAACCAGACAATGCTGTCGAGTGCCTTACATACACATACATACATATATATATATATATTTAGTATATCTGTGTGCCGCCACATCGGCGATAAGTTCGCGAGCAAAGGTTCTGAACTGCTTGAACTTGTTGAACACAAGGCAACGAGAACAACAACAACAACAACAACAACTACGGCAACAACTAGTGTCTCAGTATATGACTCTCCTACAATGTATGCCACCTATATATTTAAGTGGACGATGTGTGCAAAGTCAGATTATCAAGAGAACCTTTGTGCGTTACGAATGTGATTTACAATTGCATAAAGGACAAATGAAAAGCGTTAACAATACAGTTTTACTAGTATATGAACAATATAGAATATGGCCAAGCTTAAACGACAATTTTTAACTGTTTTCATACACATAACGCATACGCAGTGAGTTACCCATTTTAATGAAATTTGTAATAGGCAGCTGTTTTTATAAAGCTTTAAATAAATCTTAAAGCTCTATCAGTCAGGTAGTTTTAGCATTATCTGAACAATCCATTAATATTAAGTATGTGATAGATAATTAAGTGATGCTAAAGGTTTTCTCTTTGACTTTTAAGCTTAAGGTACGTAAAGCATTGCTTAGAATTTAAGTCGCAAGCTTTTAAAAGCTCTCAAAAGCTTCGATTTTATATACACAGACTTATCTTAATAATGAAATATAACCCTTTGAAGGCTTCTCTGGATTACAAACGCTAAATTAACTATGCTGCTTGGACTGCAAAACTTCCTTATACCTTTTATGATTTACTTTAAATTCTTTCAAATTTCAAAAGATTCATGAATGAAAAATAAAACAAAACAAATTTTGCAAGAAATTATATCAAATGAAGAAAGAAATAAATGAGACAAATTTGCCAATTGTCTGCTGATAGCAAGGCCAATGATGAGATGGGAGAAGGGAGGAAGCGCATGGGGAATGGGGAATGGGGAATGGGGAAAGGGGCAGCAAATGCCAACTGTTATGCAGGTTGTGGCCAACAACAACAACAACAACAAAAACCAGCTAAGCAAGTGAGCAAAGAGGAGTGGTGAGAGGAGATGGAGGGAGGGCGCGGTTGTGGCATACACAGATAGTTGTTGCTGCTGCTCAGCTTGGTGTCTTGCGCCTGCGGCTTAGTGGCGTAAAAAATCAAGTGCAGATTAATTAAATTCGATAATTAAATGAACGCAGTAGTAGCAGCAGCAGCAAAGCCCCGGAGATCGTGTTGCACTTGCAGCTTGCAAGTTGCAAGTTGTTGGTTTTGGTTTTCCTTATGCATGCTTTTCTTTCTTTTTTTTTTGTTGTTAGTTGAAAGCATTTGGCAGCTTGGCTGCACATTGAGGCTGCCTGCCTGCCCCGTTGTTGCAACTGCTCTGCGGCTAATGCATTTCTGTGATTTGGGCGCAGCGAATTAATGCGCAGCGCTCTATAAATTTGTCAGCAATTAAATGAGGCACTTGCCTCCTCCCCCCAAACCCCACCACTTGCTACACTCCCGTTCTTAGAGCTTGCCGCGTGCCATTTATCAGCTTGCAGCTTTGCAGCAGCAGAGTTGAGCGATAAAAGCCACAAACTCTGAACTTTATAGACTGTCACTCTCTTTCTCTCTCTCTCTCTCTGTTTGTCTGTGGTGCTGCGCAGTTTGCAACGTCAAATTGTGGCGCATGCAGCCGCCTGCCAAACACTTGATTGATATTTTTTTGGGCGATAAAGCAGCAAATGCCGCTGCTTGAACTCAATCGCTGGCTGGCCGGCTGCCTGGCTGGCCTGGCCTGGCTAGAAACATGTGTTTCGAAAGTCGAGCTTGGCCAAAATCGTTGCATGTGGCACATAAATTTGATCGAGTTCAAGCCTTGTTCTTTTTGCGTCCAAATTTATGGCAACAATCAATTGCCACAGCGAAATGTTGACTGACTTTTTTCTTTATTTAGTTTTTTTATTTTTTTGTGTGTTCTTGGGCGTGTGCCTTTTATAAGCTGTCCTGTTAACATCTTTTGAGTGTAGAGAGGGAGGTGAATGGAGAGAGAGTGTGTGTGTGTGTGTTTGTGTGTGCAACAAAAAGTTGCAAGCATTAAGATTCATATTGAAGTCCATAGCACATTCATTCAACGGATAAATCTTGTAGCACAGAGTATTAAATACAATTTTTATTGCTCGCAAAAACTTTTGCGGTGAGCTTTGAATGCTTCACGAGGCTGACACCACTTAGGAATTATATGAAACGAGATTTTTATATATATTATATTGCATAGAAGTTGATCTGTTCTCGGTTCATATATGAATACGATTAAAGCCAATTTATACAGCTAAGCCAAAATAAAACCCGAATTTGTTGTAGTCAAATTTAAGATGTTCAAATTCTTCAAAAAGTCAGAGCAACTAATATTAAATAATATAATTGGAAAAGCAGTTTCAAATATGAAATAATAATAAATAAATAAATAATAATAATAAATCTGTTCCCCCCCAACAAATGAAACCGTTGTCAGGCAATAAGTTTTGACTATAATATATCAATATCGTTGTGGATAATTGTATGCTCTGAGCTGCAACTATCGTATTGCGATTGCTGAAAACCCCTTCCCCCTCCCCAATGCAGCTAACTGCAACAGACCACACGCTGGGGCGCATCATGCAACTTTCAATTGTTTTTTTTTTTGTTTTTTAACTTGCAACTGGACTTTGATCAAGTTTTTGGTCGCGCCTTAACACACAATTATTTGATTAAAAAGTCAAGATTGAAAGAAAGGAAACTGTTCCAGTTGTTGACAGTTGAAGAGCGCAGAAACTAACGGTGCCTGTCAGCAAAATTGAAACTTTGAATTTCATAAATGATTAACACCTTCTTCGGCCATTTGAACTGGCCAAACTGGTACTGGTACTGGGGATTCGGGAATCGGGAACTGGTAAAGGGGAACGGGAACGGGAATGGGAAACGAGGAACTGTGAAAGAGCCGACTGAAGTTGACTTGATTTGATTTTCGCTTGTTGCTTGGCCAAGCAAAAATTCAAATTACACTAAAAGGGGGAAGAAGAAGTTCATTCATGCTTGTTGTTGTAGTTGTTGTTGTTTGTCTGTTTTTGTAATTGCTTTAATGGAATTTGATTTTTAGCTCACACATACACACACATCCCAGAACACCAACTCACCCCGCCCCTCGCCTACATCTTGTTGTGCCTGGCATATTTTTGGACCATTGCTTGATGATGTACAACTACTATTAGCATTAAAGTTTATTATCGACGACGCTGGCATTCTGAATTCCTGTAAAACAGGTGCAACACCAACATACACACACACACACATTCATCGTACACACACCGAAGTGGTGGCTTTGAGGGGCCTTTCAACTCTTGCAGATTTCTCTCTGGGCAATGCGTTTTGATCGCAGAGCAAGTTGCGCGTTGCATGCAATGCATTTGGCCGCTAAAAGCGCCTTATTTGGTTAAATTGGTGCAGATTGCTGTGGCAGAGCCGGGTCTAGAGACTAGTGTCTCTTGCGGCATCTAGCTGTGCCACACAGCTACACTCGCAGAAATTGAAATGAGCTTGCAATGTTACCTCTACCAATTTCTACAACTTAAAAATAATATTCATCATTCAGATAAAACACTCTAGATCGAAGAATGAAGTCCTTCTCAGCTCTGAAATGATTTTTCTAAATTTTTGGATAAGCATTAATAACAATTTTGGAAATTAATTTGTGAGCACAGACTTTTCAGTATGATTTTTTTTGTGAGTGTAGCTGTGGCACTCGCCTCTGCGGCTCTGTTGCCTGAACTGCACTAAATAATAATTAGCACAGGTTTTTTTCACTTGGCTGTTTGCTTGTTGCTGTTGTTGTTAGTTGGTTGCTCTGGTTGGCCGCTTGGCTGCCTTAATGCGCTTTGGTCATTCGCCTGCCTGCCACATCTCTGTTGCTGCTGCCTGCCATTTGTTGCATGCTGCTTGCTGCCTGCTGCCTGCTGCCTACGTATACGGGGTGAAATTTCCTTAGAAATTTTCGTGCTTGCCTGCTCTGGTTTTAATTTGATTTTTACTTGAAGCTTTTTTTTTTTTTGTTCGTTTTTGTTTTTCTTGTCTTGTCTTGTCTTTGGCCCCCAGGTTCAGGTTCATAAATTTACCGAGAGATTCGTTGTTGCAGTTGCAACAGTTGCATGTCTAATGTTGCTGCTTCGCTGCAGATTCGCGTGTGCGCTATGCCCACATGAGCTGCCACACCACCACAGCCCCCCTTAACCTACCCCTCCTCCTAGCCGTTAAGTGGTGCTTTTTGGCGCGCGCCTTCGGTCTGTCTATCTGTCCGTCCGTCCGTCTGTCTGTTTGGCTATATTTCTCATTAATTGCACACCGGTTGAGTTTTTATCACTCAACTCACACTAAACTCAACTCGCTGCTCATCATATATCCATATATCCGTCACATTTGTTTCTTCTGTCTCGGCAATTAGTTTCTTTACGTGTGACGTGGCCTGACTACAGACCATACACATATAAATATATATATATATATCTATATATATATATAAAAGCATATCAGTTGAATATTTCGCATCGCGGTTTCACTATATACACATAGTATTGTTGGCATATCACTGAGTTTGGAACTGCGTTTATAGATACATTTATATGACTATCTAACGGCTATCTTTTCATTTGGACTAATTGGCCAAGAACTCGGCAACATTATATTTAATTGCATACCTTATATGGCATGTGTATGCAAATCGTATGAGCAATAGCTTCCTTATTATTTATTGTTGCATGCTTTTTTTATGAATTGGCGAGGGTATGCCTAATTGGTCATAAGGCTTGTAACGGCGACCCCATAAGACTCATATATATACATATACTTGATCAGCATCAATAGCCTAATCGATGTAGCCATGTCTGTCTGTTTGTATATCAACTTATACATCAGCCTTAAAGCTATCTTAATGATATTTGGCAGACATCAGTCAGATTAATTCTATATCTTATAGTTTTCATAGACTCAATCGATCCGAAACTTTACTGTTTAAAAAGTTATCCTAATTCTAATTACTAGTTAGTTTTGTATGTAATATGAACTATACACAATAATATGAAATATTAGCAAAAAAAAAGATGATTTACAAATATGTTAATAATATTAGTAAATATTATTAATGGGTCTGCAAATTGCTAGCTCACTGAACCAGTTTATTTCATGCGGCAATAATCATTGAACTCACTTCATAATCATTTATTTTCTTTCTCTTTTTCTGATATTTTGGAAAAATCCCACATGGAAATTGAGTTCCGTAATGTTTGTCATATCATAAAGATAAAGACTTTTGTTGATGTTGTTGTTGTTGTTGCGTGTGTGTGCAATGGTGTATCTGTTATATGTTATTTTTTTCATAAGTTTTATGCAAACATCATCATCTGATAAATGATAAATGATACAACATGAAATATATGTATGCATGTATAAATGTGGGGCGTAGTTTTGTTTATTTTGAGGGCGTGTCAAAGCGCACTCACATAGACACAGATAGGAAAATCACACACTAATGAACTTTGAATTACTTTCACCGCATCTCGTGTCGCACTTGTCCAAAAGCAAACACTGACAACAACAACAACAACAATAATAACGAGAAGAACAAGAGTTGAGGAGGGCAACACATAAAGACCAAATATTATCAGTGAAACGCGTCACATACACACCACATACACACATATCACATACACACACACACACACTCACACACAATCTTTAACACCTTGATGATCTAATAAATGCGACATGATTTACAAAAATGCGACCATAAAGAAAATTAAGAACACACTGAAAAATATTAACAACAACAATAATAATCCAACGAAGAAGAAGAATACCAAATGCGGCATAGAATAATAACAACAATACAGTAAAGTGAGTAAGTAACAAGAGCAGGCAAACAGCTATATACATAAATATATATATATATATATATATTTATATATATATATATGGACTACTTACGTTTTCGTATAGTTCAACTTGGCACTTGGACAAACACCGTGCGATAAGAGCCCAAATAACGACCGAGCGACCGAGCGACCGTACACTTGAGATACACATAAAAAAAATCACGTTAAGAATAACGACAACAACAGCAACAAAGTGTGTGCATAATGAAAAACTAAACCAGATGCAGCTGCCGATAGAGCCCTCTAAATGTTTATCTGTCAAAAAAACAACACGAATCTACAAAAAAGGTTACTGAAACAAACAGCTCCATTTTTATGCTGATGGAATTAAAACCAGCTCGGCGTCAAATGCCGAATCAATGTCAGTTTGATAAGATAGTTTCAAATCTGTTTAAATTCAATCAAAATCATAATAAATAGCTGAAATGTATTGTATGTATGACGCTGGTTATCATATCATTAACCAAAACAGTATAAACAGGTCTTAATAACAAATAATAGCACAACCCACACAAGAAATGTTTTCTTAGGTGTCTTTATTACTTTATTCTACAGACATATACATATGCATGCATATAGTTCTATTTTTTTTGATAGCTCAAAGTTGAAACTACCATCTAACACCCCGTCTCTCCGCACATCCCCGCAGCTCTTTCTACTCGTTGCTGATAAGGCGTTGAATTTACAAATGTGACGCGTCTCAAAGTTCGCATAAATCGTTGGGCGGCTATTTGCTCTCGAGCGTTGTGTTTTATTTGGTTTTTAAATGAGGTCAAAAGCTGATAAGCCAATTGCGCGTGTGTGTGTGTGTGTGTGAGTGTGTGTGTTTTATATACACATTTTAACGCCCCGACTCGAACCCGTGGCTCGCCTTTGAAAGTCAAATTACAGTCGAGTTTCTTAATTTTCTTTTATTTTGTCGACCAAGGTCTCGTCAAGTCTAGACGCTCTCGTCTTATTCGACCTATCAAAAATGCTAAAGCACCAGCTGTGCCTAGATCGGACTATTTATCAAGTTGAAATCAAATTACGGCAGTGATACGAACTGTGGTACTTGGCCCAGGGCCCGAGGTAGGTTTGACTATTTTAAAAATTGGTCACATGACAAGCGATAGTGACAACGACAATAACAACAACAACAACAACAGCGACAACAGCGACAACGACGACAATAAACATCGACTGTGGGTCGGCAGCTGTGTTTGCCAACGTGACGTTCCAATTGTAGGTTAGGACTGGGGAGCATGGGGCGGGAAGTGGAGGGGCAACGTGACGTGCCCCAAACAGTCAAGCAACCAAATGGCAATGAACTTTACCGTTGTGTTTTCGTTTTTCCAGAACCTCTTGGTTAAAACACAGAACGTGCCCAGACACAACCCGAGCTGCGCTGCGCTGCGCTGCGCTGAGTTGAGCTGAGCTGAGCTAAGCTGAGCCTAGCCCCGTCAGAGCCTAGCCCCGCTCGTGGTTGCCATCGTCGTCTATTAGTACTATTGACACTTGTCGACCCAACATGCGGCCGCCTGTCACTCGGCGGATCACACACTCTGCGCACTCACACACACACACACACTCTGCACACACGCAACACTCACACACATGCAAGCGATTAGTATGATAAAAAGAAGAAATAAGAAGAAAAAAAAAACAGCACAAGTCTCAACTGAAAAAGTCAACAGTTCTGCTGCGGCGCATGTCGCTCTACGTTTTACAATCTTCT
This sequence comes from Drosophila atroscutellata, assembly GCA_035041605.1. Classification (NCBI taxonomy): domain Eukaryota; kingdom Metazoa; phylum Arthropoda; class Insecta; order Diptera; family Drosophilidae; genus Drosophila; species Drosophila atroscutellata. The sequence continues at coordinate 9,702,914 of JAWNLA010000092.1, read as the reverse complement.
CTATACGCCAGTCTCTATATGCCAAGTCTACGCTTTACGATTTACGGTCTCTCTCCGTTCTACTTTACCCCTCCCGCTCCGTTGCTGACTGTTTGCCCCCGACGACGGCATTCGACATTCGGCACTTAGCACCATTGGCACCAAGCGATGCCAATCAGCAGCTAGCCAGCCAGCCAGCCAGCCAGCCAGCCAGCTCCGCTAGTCATGTTGGTCAACGAAAGGGGGGATGGGGGCGAATAACTGGGGAGTAGAGTAGGTGCGGGTTGGGGTGGTGACTATTGCTCGATTGAAAGCACCCAAAATGTTGGCACAGTGGGTACACTCGCTCTGTAGTTAAGTGTCTAAAAAAGCATCTATGAAATATGCATAAAATAAAAGTTAATTTATTTTAATTAATGTTTAATTTAATTTTCTTAGTTTAATTATTAAATTTCATATTTGCAGCAACTTCAACAACTTCAAATAACTAAGAAAATTTCCAAAAATACATAAAAAACTTCTGCTTTTAAGAAATTTGTTAAACATATTTTTGTGACTTTTAAAAATGATTTCTTTCAAGTCTTTAGATTTTTTGTCACTGTTTGAAAACATAAACACTTTATTTTACTGCTAACTAATGATAAACTCAACTTTATGATAAGAACAGCAAAAAAAAATAACGAAAAAACTAATCGTTTTACTACATACAATATTTATACACATCGTTTTTGTATTGTGCGTGGCAGCGATCTCAGAAATATGAGACATGCACAATCCGCAGGGGTGACCAGTGTGTGTTCGCCCTTGCCCAACTTGGGTCCAGAGATGCCCGACTGGTTCTTGGGCATGGCTACGATTACAGATGCTTATTGGTTAGTCCAATGATTCTAGCCAATGATCCTAACGATCCACAACTACAAATTGTTGTTAATTTCGCTAGTAAATATTTCATTTAATTATTTATGCTGCTCGTGCTGCAATCTCTCTCTGTGTATGTGTGTGTGTGTTTGTGTGTGTTAGTGTTAATTTACACCTGAGTATTAGTTACACGTAGAGACCCCCCGCTTGCCCCAAACAGCCATATGTAAAAGGTCAATGTTTTGGCAGTGGCTCATTGGTAAACGTATTTGCCTTTTTAATATTTGTCCGTTGAATTGCAATTAAATTATTTATATGCGTCGAAAGATAAAGAGACAGTGAGAGAGATAAAAAGAGGGATAGAGAGAGAGAGAGAGAGAGAGAGAGTGAGTGGGAGTGTGACAGAGACAGAGAGAAAAGAAATGTTTGTGCTATGTAAATAAACAATTTATGCGTTGGGCACGACGGAAGCTCCAACCACACCATAAAGTTCAATGTATGCCACTGCGGTCAGTGTGTGTGTGTGTGTGTGAGTGTGTGTGTTCGAGTGTGTACTCTTTAATAGAGAGGGCATATTGATTAGCCAATGCTAATTTAAGAGAAATTTCATCCGTCTTGCTCAAAAACTTTCTCAATTAATGAGTGTTCAAAGACTACAAAAATCGTACTTCAAATCATGCCACAATTTCGGAACTGTCAATAAAATTCTACAACTGTAATAATAAACATTGATTTGTTTTTATTTTTTTAATATTGTTGTTAAATCAAATAAAGTTGAGAAGTATTTATTTATTTATCGTCCAAATACGCCATATTTTGTCAAATTTCTTGAGCTTTGATGATTCAGCTTGGAAAAATTTAATTTGATATTTATGATTATTTTCAGTGGTTTCTTTGCTTAGAAATTATTGTGAGTGCAAAGCGTTCTTTTATCTTTTCGGTTCTTTTTGCTTAATTTCAGTTTAATTTTTTCTGTAAACAATTAATCATTGCAAATATGGACACGAAGAGGACTTTCGAGCTTCAATTGCGTTGAAAACCTAACACAAAAATATGCAACAAATCAGAATTATGTTATGTATGAATGAATATTGCATTGAGTGATTTAATTTTTGATTTGCGAGTCGAGCCGCTTCCGTATCTGTGCCAAATGTTGTTGCCATTGTTATTGTGGATGTTTTTGCTGTTGTTGTTGTTGTCGTTGTTGTGGTGCGTCGTCATTTGCTGCGTATGGCGTCCGGCTTTGAACTCGACGCTCACCCCGATAATTAGCTTAGGGGTTCAACATTGCAGGTCAATGGTTTTGTTAACATATTATAAGTTATTTTAACCTTTGGCCGATTTGCATGCGAACCCACAACCAAAACCAAAACCCGAACCGACTCAACTCGACTCCGAATCGCTTTCGGACTCTCGCTATTGAATGGCATTTTCTGTGTTGTCAGCTTTCCACAGCGAGAGTTGTTTAGTTAGCACTTGACGCGCTGTGTGTGCACGGCACTGCTCGACAGATGGGTAATTCCTTCTCCTAGAATTCAGAATTTGTATTAATTTGTGTAGTAAACTTGTTGCACTAGAAAATCCAAGAACTCAACAAATATCTAATTTTGTTTTTTGTTTTTATTTACCAAAAAAGTTTGAAGTTTCTGAATATTTTAGAGTAATTCAATATCAATACTTCAAATTCCCCTTTGAAATTGTGTAAAAACGAGTAAATGTAAAAAATGTTAACTCTGGTTATGCAAATTCACCTTGTGACATATGTGCCGCTTTCCCACGAACTCTGGCTCTCTTTCTCCGCTTCTGTCTCTCTCTCTCTCTCCCTCTCACTGTCACTGTCTTACGTACGCTCTTGGTCTGTTGCACTTGCAGGTAACACGCCCACCGACATACTGCAACAGAAGCCAGCGAAGGCGACGACGGCAACACCAACTAAACACCACAACGAGGAGCAGGCGCAACAATTTAATTCATTGCCCGCGGCGGCGGCCACCAAGCGCAAACATCTCGAGCGCCTCGCCAGCGATTTGCGACAGCAGCAGCAGCAACAGTTGCTCAGCAGCGGCAATAACAGCAGCAACACTGCAAAAATGCTCAGCGAGCGTTCGCTGCTGCTAAGCGGCTACGGGGTCATCGATAGCGCCAAGAAGCTGTGCGAGGCAAGCAGCCCAACAGCAGCAACAACAACTGCCACAGCAGCAGCAACGCCAGCAACAACAGCCACCTCCGCCTCCGTCTCCCCATCCGCCTCACCCTATTCGGCAGCAACAACGACAGCAGCTGCAGCTGCAACGGCAGCAGCGGCGGCAACAAGTGCTGCTGCCGCCGCCTACGCTGCATTGTATTTGGAGAAGGTGAAGCATGAGAAGTTGTCGCCGTTGCATATGACGGGCGCACAGATTGATTCGCTCAAGGATGCGCTCATGGAGTCAACGGCCATGGCCAATATGCACAACAACAACAACAACAATGCAATGCTCAGCAATAACAACAACAGCAATAGCAGCAATAATAACAACAGCAATCACAGTAGCAATAGCAATCATCATCATCATCATCAACATCAACATCAACATCAACATCATCATCAACAGCAGCAGCAGCAACAGTTGCTCAGCATCAGTAGCAGCAGCGTGAAACGGGAGCGTCTCAGTCCCGCCAGCAGCAATAGTAACAACAGCAATAACAACAACAATAACAACAACAATAACAACAACAACAACAACGGAGAGCTGTCCGTCTCAGCGGCATTTGCCAGGTGAGTTTACACATCTGGCAACAATATTAATCGTTTTATTTTGCGTTAAGCTTTAGCTGGGATTTAGTGGAGTGAAAGGCGCTTAAATACTGCTCAAAATCCTTACTTTCTTTGGATTGTTTTTCATTGGTTTGACCTTACACTGTGCCAAATTATAATTCTGTTACAAGTTTTAAAAATACTCCATCTTCTGAAAATGTATCCAAATGACATCCATTGAGATCAATTTTCAAAAGCAATATTGTTTTTGAAAATTCAACTAAAATTTAAACACTGCAATATTTTTTCCAGTGCAGTTTAAAATTAATCACTTTTACAGCTTTTGGGATGATAATGCTTCTGCTTTTAATACTGTGATTTATTGTGATTTATTACACTTATTCGATTCCCTTCCATGCCGAGTCTAACCTTGTGGGTGTGGATTTATTGAGATTTGCCGCCTTTTACATTTCTTATTTAGCAGGACGTCTTGTGATAGGATTCGCAAGGCAGCTGCTCAAAAGTCCTGCCTTAATCCCGGCCAGCTGCTTCCATGGTTGTAATACTGGTCGCAAAATATAAAAACGAATTTCGAATTGATGTGACCCACTTGTATATATTTTCTCTCATGCTTAGCTTTTCTTATTTGGTTGTTGATGGGAATTATCAAAAACATGTCAACTTTGTTAAGTGTTAAGTTTCACTATAGCCTGCCCCCCAACCCTTCCACTAAACCATTAATTAGAATCTGTGAAATCGTTGCTCATTGAATTATTTATTAAGCTGTCTCGTCGCCTGACAAATTAATTAACATTTTAATAAATTAATGCTACGAAATTAAAAAAAAAAATAATACCATATCGATATGGTTTTTTTTTCTTTCACATTTGTTTGGCTACTGTTTGTAATGGCCCAAAAGGCAGCAAATTAATCAAAACGCTTAAACACAAGGCGCACGCTTCTGCTGTCAAAAAAAAAAAGAAAAGAAAAAAAATACAACAACAGCAAAAGGCGAATAGGCCAAAGGAAAACGCAGAAAACTCGAAATTTAAATATAAGACAAATTAATAAACTCAACGCCTGCGGCTAAACAACAACAAAAACAAGGCAAAAGAAAAAAAAACCATTCAAAACAGAAACAAAAGCCAATATAAAATAATAAAAAACAAAACGTGTCTAAAACACGCACAACTTTATTAATGGCGTTAAAGTCGAAGCATAGATTGGCATTAACATTTCCATTTATCAATATCAACCAATTATCTGAGTTCAAATGAAGTTCAAAAATCTTAATAACCAAAATATAGAGAACAACTGGAAACGAACTGGCTAAGCCCATCCCTAAAAATGTGGCTACAGATACAGATACATATTCGTTTATAGCAGATACAGATGCTCAGCCAACAGCCGTTTACATTTGTGGCCTAGTCGCATGCTGTGGTCTGGCTAATCGGCTTATTAATATTAATGAGACACGCTGTCCAAATCTGTCGCCATCTGAGGTGTGTGCCTAAATCTAAGAATAGATAAGGTCGCGATGGTTGTTATGCTTGTTATGGCTATATATGTTTCGGTGTGTATCTTTGCATCTTTTTAATTCGCTCTTTTAGGGTGGTCTTTACGTTTCTTGCGTTTGCCAACTGAGTAGTGTGCCCGGCTCAAAAATGTTGGATTTAATTGAGTTGCTAATGAGGCGCCCGCAGCTAGAGACAAAACACCTGTTGCTTTTTTGCTTTTTTTGGTTTTTTGTTTTATTATTAATTATGTGGGAAAAGTCAATTAGTCTCATAAATGCCATTTAATAAATTTATAAATACACATTTAATACAAAACGAAGCAAAGCGAATTCTGTGTTGAGCTTTCGAAACTAATGACTTGAACATCACGCAGACTGGGTCTGATCAACTCAGTGGCATATGAGTTTTTAACGAGTTGGCCCCGTTGTTGCGGCGACGAGTTGTTCATGTCTTTTTTTTATATCTTGTGTAGAAAATTGCAAATATCTGATAACATGACTTCAAATTAAGAGTTGTATCCAATATTGTTGTTTTCCCAACAGTTTTCTGAACATATATGACTAAATAAATGGGAAATATGTTTTCTTATTGTTTATTTAATATTTTATCTCTTTGTATGATAGACTCACGTAAGTTTCGATTTCTGCTCTTATGTTTACGTATAATATAGTTTTCGAAACGTTCGAGAACAGCTCAATTTCAAGGCGCACTCGAGTTAACTCTTAACCTTAAGTGTCTAAATATGAACGACGCCTAGTCGCTACTCAAGTTAAAGACAGGCTCTTCAGATCTCGCATCAAATTTTGATAGTGCATTCAGTGTATCATTTATTTCGAAGTTCAAGTTGACTCTTAAGTCTGTCTCATTAATAAATATTTGATTTTAATGCTTTCAAAATTTATGCCTTATGCCTTTTAATACAAGCTTAATACAGTTTCAAACAACAGCGCACACACGCCACCAAAAGCCAAAGAAACATCAAAATCTTATTCAAAATTTTTCTTTTTGTATAAATATATATTTTTATGCCTCTGCTGTTGTTGCTGTTTTTAGCTGTTCAGATACAACCAAATGTTTTTAACTTCTATTGGGTTTTGGGTTTTTTTTTAATTTATTATTTTGACATAACTTAAAGTTGTGCGCCATTCATTGATACAAATTTTATGATTGTTGAGATATGCAAATTTATAGGCGTTTATTTTATGACTTTCCGCTGTTTTGTTTTGTTCTCTAGTTTTGATTTTAAAGCCATATAATTTGAGCAGGCGTGGGCGTAACAGTAGACACCATTAGCATATGTCTGTCGGTCTAACCGATGGAGTCGCCACTGCCCCAGCCCCATTCCCAGCCCCAAAGCCAATTAGGCATGCCATAGATCAGAACAGTTAGATACTCTCTCTCACACACACACACACACACACACACCTGAGCAGAAGGCGATCGCAATAGATCGCCACAGTAGCCGGCTTTGTATGATTGGGCAGGGCAGGAAATTTGCAGATCTGGCAACATAATCGCGCCATTAACAATTTTAACAATTGCTAAGAACAAGGAAAACCAGACTACAACAACAACAACAACAAACAACCAAGTAGCTGCTGCCAATCGCCAAAGCAATTTGCAATAATCAACATTTTTAACAAACAAAAAATATCTAAAAAAAAATATAAAAAAAATAGGAAAAATGATTAAGTTAGGCACGCCGAAGATTATATACCCTTGCCGACCGAAGCTAATCTGCTGACGTCTAAATCAGTTTGAATTAAATGAACATGGTTACTTTTCCACTCTTTTCGATTTCAATTAATATTTTTCTTATAGCACCTCTTTGAGTTCTGGCTTTTATCCCTTCGATCCCTTCGACCGAAGTCAAAGGACTGATATCTCATAAAGTTAGGGATGAAGTTCTGCGTATATATGATACAAAGACGGACATATCTATGTTGACTTGGCTAATGATGCTGATCATTATATCTACTTTATGTTTCGTAGACCTTACCTTCAAAGTGTGGCAAGCTTGATATGAAAATTATTATAGCTTCGGTTAGGGTATAAAATACAAAAGAAAAAAAACGCAAGACAACAGATAATACAAATTGTAATAAAATACCAAAAATAGGTGAGACTATCTTACCGAAGCTTAAATGCCCTTGCAGACATACGATATGAATCATATCAAACGGCTTAAAACAAAAACATAAATAATAGATGACTGACAGATAAGTTAAAGAAAACGAACACCTATATTTATAGGTCGCTGACGAGTTGAAGGTTAAACTACCGATAAAATATAATGAAAAAAGCACTAGTTCCATGCAAAGAGGGTTTTTTGGTTGTACTCAGTAGTACCAAAGACTATACGGTTAAAGTTTGGTATCACCAAAGGCTACAATGTTATCTCTATAGTTTTTTGTAGTACGTGCATACCTTATGACAAAATTTAAATACTCTTTATACCCTGAGTATACAAATGTTGCAGTTGTTTGTTGTGGTGCAGCAGCAGCAGCAGCAACATAAAATCGACAGCCAAACAGATCACGATAAATCAATGGCAGTAAAAAGCCAGCAGCAGCAGCAACAACAACAACAACAACAACTGCCTGGCCGCTTATATATACATTTGTGCAGGCAGCATCAGCAACAGCAACAGCAGCAGCAGCCAACACGAAATGAGCGACGACGTGCAGCACGAGTTGAGAGGCAAGCAACCAATGCCAATGCCCCATTTGCCACCACTCCCTGTTCCCCGCTCCCTGCTCCACCAAACTATGCACAGAACCTGGTTCACTTGCATGCCAGGCACTTGCAGCTGCCAAACGTAGCGTCAGCCTACGAGGGGTGTTGGGGGCGAGGAGGAGGGATGTGGTAGTGTAGCTGACCCATTGCTGATTATTAGCCATGGCTCGTGGTTGGATTGGCGAAAACTGGCGACTGCGATTTGGGGGGCTAGGGCTGGGCCTGGGCATGGGTTCGGGTCTGGGGCTTGCTGTGACTTTAGCCATGGGGCCATGTTGGTGGCATGTTTGAGTTATGGCCACGTTGGGAGCTTGTTGCAAATGCCACACATTTGCCCCCACCTCCCCCCCAAACACCTGCGCCAGTTGCGAGAGTCCAACTGCAGCGGGACCAAAAAACAAACAAAAATATATATTTCAGTTCCTTTAGATAAATGAACATTGTCTGCAGTTAAGATATGGCTCATTTTTATGACAGCCAAACTTGACTTAATATTCAGTTTTTGCTGAAAAGAAAATTATGCTTATGCAATGTATTCGATTTGTAAACAGTTTTGTGAATAAGTTGTAGTTATTTGCTGACAAAATAGATTAATCGATTTCTGTGACATAGCCGGAAATCATTTAAAGTAGGAATCGTCTCCGACCCCATAAGGAATATATGTATCAAGTATATTTTATTTGATAGCTTCTCCTTGATATATTATTCATCAAATGCAAAACTTTCTTTACAATTTGATAATATTGATATTATATTGTATTAATATTTGTATTATATATAATTAATATTGATTTTTGAATGTCATCTTGAAAGTTTTGCCAATACACTTTTAGTGTTGGAAAATATTAAAAACCAAACTCCTCGAAAATGTCGCTGACATTTGGATCTATCGATAGCAGCTTTATGAACAGTGTGACAACGCTCCAAGCAAATCGTTTTCTTCGCTCTTAATTTGATGCTTTCAATTAGAGTATCAATTGTGTAAAGTGATTATTATAAGTAGAGGCTAAACTCTGAACAACTCTTCATTGCTCACGAGCTGTCACACAGTGATCTCTTCCCATCGAGCTGTCTGTGCTTTGAGCCACTGTTGCGAACACTTCCCGGGTACCGGTGTGATTTCAGCTTCTTTCCTGCTTGCCAGCTGATGCCGTTTCCCATGTCAACTTGGTTTGGTTATAACTCAGCGTAAATCGTAATCGCATTAAAAGCCGGCTTCGGAAATAACAAAATAAATTACTAGAAATATCAGACGTCAACACGGATCAGATCGCTTCGGCGATCTCTCACAGAGCTCTTTTACTTCGAGCTTCTCACGGAAGCCGCTCATTAGCATGTCAAATGGGACGACAGTCTTTAGATATTAATTCTCGACTGGCAAATGTGACAAATAATCCAATTGAATGCGAATGCTTTTGGCTTTTTATTCAAGCGCGACAACTAATTAAATATTTAATTCCAATTTATGGTAAAACACATATTTGGCAAGTTATTCGTTATTTATTTGTAGGCCTTTTTGCATACACAAACAAATATCAGCCACAAACTTCACCTTGAACTTATCGATCTATATATATATCTCTCTCTCTCTCTCTCGCTGTTTGCAGATCTCGCAGCGCCACGCCCTCATCTGCAACATATCGCAGTGGCAGCGGCGGTGGCATCTCACCCAATCAACAGCAACAACAGACGCCTCACCAACAGCAGCAACAACAACAACAACAGCAACAGCAACGTTTGAGCCCGCCCAGCTCCCAAACGCACTCCCAAATGCCCCTGCACAATTTGTCCGCCAATCTGTTGAACAGCATTCAACAGGCGGCTGCAGCCAGCAGCAGTCAGCGCAATGCTGCCGGTGGCAGCAGCAGCAGCAGCGGCAGCAGTGCGGCCAACAATGTTGCCAGTGGCGTTGGCAGCGCTGTCACCAGCCCAGTTGGTGCGGCAAGTACAAGTGCCGCAACAGCAAATGCCACAGATTTCTCTACGCGCAACTATTCGGATATTATGCGCTGCCTCGCAGCCAAATACAACAATACCAATCCCAATGAGTAAGTGGCAGCTACACCGTTTAAGATTAGCTATGCAAATGAGTTGCACGCTTAGCAGCTGAGATAGTTTCTATAATTTAATTGAGATTATGTATCGACTCCATCTAGTTAGCTATGTAGTTATTATATCTTATAAACGATTTTGTAATTTATGTAGAATGGAGCAGTTTGAGCTGGAATTTGCCTATAAATTAACAATATAGTTTAAGCTTTATTATAGCTCAACTAATCAAATCCAAAATATCTTTAAAGTACTAATTTGAACATGATCAGGCTAAATGTGAAATGATTACAGAAAAATATAGCTTTTTATATATAGACTAACAACAGCTTCAATTTGTTCTTTTGAATAGATATTTTCATCAGCTAAAATCTGTATCTGTATCTGTATAATCAATAACAAGAAAGATCTTGAGCCAGCCGAAGATTATATACTATGGTCGATCGAAGCTAATCTGCTGACATTTAAATGTTTGTTCAGGGTTCGAAATATTAGCAGGTGTGACTTTTAGAAAGGGTGTCATATACGTCATATGATCTTTTGACTGAAGTATATATACCTTATGGGATTGCAGAAGTCTTCTTCGATGAGTTACACAAGATTAAAATAAAAGAATCAAAAAGATAAAATTCGAAACTCAACCCTTCGACTAATCGAAGAATTTTGAATTATGTTCTTTTCTTTTCTTGCAGTCATCATGCAACTCGTCGCAATTCCTACTATGACAGCAGCGGCAGCAGCAACGCTGGCTGCGGCGTTGGTGTCTCTGTCAGCGCAGCAGCAACAGTCGGTGGCACGGAGCGCAGCGGCATCAAGTCAAACATTGCCAACTGCAGCAGCAGCAGCAGCGGCAGCAGCTCAAACAATGCGAGCGGCGCAAGCAAAAAGCATTCATCGTCAGCGACGGCGATCAGTCTGCGAGAAGTCAAGGAGTCTGCGTTGACGGGTGTCAATGTCGGTGTGGGTGTGGGCGTGGCCGGTGGTATCACGTCTTCATTGGCAGGCAATAGTCTACCGCCAGCTGCAGCGCAATCACCCACGGAACAGGCCAAAAGCCAAATGGCCGCTGTTGTGGCCGCCGCCAGTGTTTCGCCGTTTATGAGCAACTTTTTACCCTTCTCGGGTGGCATTTTCCCAATGATGGACATGAGCAGCACACAGGCGCTGCTAACGCTGGTAAGTTGAACTGACTGACTGACTGACTGGCAGCAGCTCAAAATCATACCATCTAGAAACCAAATCATAATCAAAATGGCTATCGGATTAGTTTTGGCCTATTTACTGGTCGATTCCCTTTAACCATTGCTTAAGTGCAGAAGTTTAAAGTAAATCATTTGTACAATCACCAGATTTCTTGAAAGTAACTGCTAACAATATTTACTGACCACCCAAAATGCTAATTTGTTTTGCACTCTGCCTCTCTCCCTCTGTTTTTTTAGGCGCGTGCTGCGAAAGATGCTGAGATTCAGCAGATATTGCGCGGCAAGCAGCTGCAGCAGCAGCAGCAACAGTTGCATCTCAAAGGTAGCAGCTCGAATGCCTCATCGCCCAATGCGAGCGCATCGAGCACGCCGCGTCCCAGTTTAAATGCCGCACTGCAGCAGGCGGCACAATTTGTTACACCCGCTTTAATCTACTCGGCGCAACTGCAACAGCAACAGCAGCAACAACAACAACAATCGCATCACGCCTCGCGTCAGTCTAGTCCACGTTGCAATGCGGAGGCTGCTGCTACGGCGCCCAATGCGACAACTGCGGCTTCGGCGGCGCCGCTCGACTTGAGCTCACAGCCGCCAGCCGCCAAACGTTTTAAGGCTGAATCATCTACAACAGCAGCAGCAGCAACTGCAACTGCAACGGCAACATTGGATTTGCTGGCGGCACGTCGTGCCAGCTCAACAACAGCAACAACAACAGCAGCAGTAGCAGCAGCAGGAACAACACAAACAACAACAACTAGCACACCATCCCCGCCACTTTCAGAGCAGAAGCCAACACTGGAAACACTCGAGGGCCAAGACAACGCCAACGCAACAGCAGCAACGGCCACAGCAGCAACATCGCCAGCGGGCACAGTGCGTCAGTGTCAAGCGCAGAGCGAAGAGGTTAACTCCTGGTCTGTGGACGATGTCTGCAACTTTGTGGGTGGAATTGATATATGCGCCGAATACGTTCAGGTGAGCACCAACATAATTTTGAACCAGTCCTCAAAAAGAGAGCTAGCAGAATACTTTCAGTTGATTAAGCTTCGATTTGTGTGCCACATGCAAATTGCTCTAAATTGCCCCTCCACCAACCGCGGCCCGCCCTCAACTCCTAATTAATGTTTATGGTGCAAAGACTTGTTGCTGCACGGAACTGAACACTGTTATGCTATCTAGATACAAGCCCACGCTCGATTAAGATAGCTGGCAAAACCGGAGCAGAACCAATTACCATGTCGTCAAAGTGTATAACCAATCAGTAGATCTTTAAATCTTTAAGCTAACAAAATTGCCAGACAATCGCTACACTTGAAGAAAACAATGATTGAGAACTGAAGAATTAGGATAAATTTACAAGCTGCAAAAGCAAGCTTTATAAAAATTATTTTAAACTGATTAAAAACCAAACCGGTTTCGGAATAAATGAATTATTAGGGGGCAAAATTTAAAGATATTTAAATAAATTTATGGTTTGAATAATTGGTGATTGATATATGGAACCTTAAAGTATTGCGATTATAGTTTTTCATATTTTGAGCCTACTTAATAGTGCTGGACAACAACAACACCTCAAGTGGATAGTATTTCAAAACTGAACTTATCACTGCGAACTCTCTGCGATAAGTCTGATAGTATACTAATATAAGCACTGAAGTACGTTCAACAAGATAAGATAGTTTCGCATGACGTTAAGTAAAACCAATTTACGAATACGTTAAGTAAATCAACTTGAGAAGTCTTAGCTCGAATCGTTTCGAATCGTATCGTATCGTATCGTATCGTATCGTATCGCATGCAGCTGCTTCTATATGCTTATGACCATCTATCCTCTGGCCCCATTACTGTCAAAGTTCATTTACCCAAATGCCAATTCGCACTTTGCGAAAGTCATGCATTACAGTTCTTTGCATTCAAGCTTCCTGTCAGTCGCCGCAAGATTAACTATGTGTCTGCATTTTGAACTTGTTGGCAATATGGCTGGCCAGGCACCGGAATTTGAACTCCATTGGCGGCCATTAATATTATGTGTTTGTGCCACGCGAGCGAATGCGAATGCGAATGCGAGTGTTGGTAATAAAGCTACGAATGCGGCCAAGTGCTGTGGCATCTAACTAACTGGCCTAGCTGACTTGTAGCAGGCTGTTTGCTCCGCTTGGTTCTGCTTCTGCTCCACATAGCTAGCCTCGTTGTTCTTCTTGTTGGTTGTTGTTGTTTTTGTTGGCGGCGTTCTTGTCGTCGTTGTGGCCCATGTGATCTTTTACGACCAGTTCCGGCAAGTTGAACGACTTTTGATCGGTCAGCCGCTTGCGGTCGACGATCGGTCAACGTCAGGCGTCATTAAAGCCACAGAGTCAGAGCCAGAGCCAGAGCCAGTCCCAGATCCTGCTACACGCGTTAATGGAGGTGAAAACACGGCCACAACCAAACACAACAACCAGAGCTGGCTTTGACTCTGCCTGCTGGCTGGCTGCTTGCTGCCCGGCTACTCTGTGTCTCTGGCCAGCCTCCTAGCTGCAACAGCATCTTGCTAAAAAAACAGAAAAAAGATAGCGCTAACAATTAACATGAAGTTGGCTTTAGGTGTTGACACATTTTGATGCATATTAGCCGCTAACTCGGCCACATTCGACTGTGCCTGGTTGTTTGCCTGCTGCCCGCTGCCGTGCTGCCTGCTGACTGTTGAAGTTGCCTCCTCTTGATGATGCGTCAAAAGTCGCCTAATTAGCTGGCCCAAAGCCGCTTACCACCACGAGGCCATCTGCCAATCTGCTTAGCTTGGCCAATACAGTTTGAGACAAGCAAGCAGTGCTCTAGTCTAGTATGTACGACTTGGAGACACCCCGTAGACAAGTTCAAAATATATTTGCAGCCACTAAAATGGGAAACAACGTGACGATATCGGTGAAGAGGCTTATTTGATAATAATAATTCTAACCGATATTTATATATATATAATAAGGAGAAATTACATTCAGAATCTCGGTCTATAGCTCATTTTATTCGCATGCTATATCGACTCAGTTCGCCGACTGATCAAGAAAATATATATTCTATATGGTCTCTTTGCATTTGACAAGCGAAACTCAGATTTATGATAAAAATTTATTTTTATTATTATGAATGTCGACAGGGTATTAAAACACACACCCGAACCATGCTCGAACCATGCTCGAACCAGTTACCTATCGCACACACACACACACACACACAACCAATTGGCAAACTGTAATGCAATTTCCTCAAATCCCCCCAGCTTTTTTTTCGAGAGAGCGCCAACAACTCCGCCCCATTTTTGCGATAGACAAAAAGGCAATTGGCGTAATATTCAATTGAATTTATGGCCACAACGACACTTGGCCAGTTTCTGCTGCTGCTGCTTCTTCTTCTTCTTCGACTATGCTGTTGCTCTTTTTGTGCTGCTCGGAAAAGACACCTTTTGTGGCTGTTGTGGCAGTTGAACTTGTTCGCCAAAGTCCCTGATCGGGCGCACGTTAGATGAAACTTTGTCGTTGTCTGTCTGCTGCTTTTGAGATATTGCGGAGGCTGTAAATATTTAGTGCAGAGGTTGTTGCACAATCCCAATAGATATATAGTACTTATATATATATATATATTTATATATATATATATATGTATATATATGTATATGTGCATGAAGACATTGAGAACTGGTTCAGTGACATTGGCCGAGCTTAGAGCCTGGACCTAGGCTTGGGTCTCAGTCTCAGTCTCGGTCTGGGTCTCGGGTCTCGTATCTGGGGTCTGCGCTTGTCGCATCATGTTGCATTTGGGCCCAAAGAGCGGCTGGCAAGTGTTATTGATATTGCTCAGACTTTGGTCACAGATTGGCATGCACTGAAAGGCAGCATACACTCGCACACACACACACATACACTTGTAAACAACTAGATATAACCATAAGTTGAAATGATCTTGAGTCTCGAGTGGCTGAACGAGGAGACTGAGACTGCGACGGAGACCACGCATGGGTGGCTCAATGCGACGGTTTATTATCGCCACGTTCGTGTTCCAAATGCAGATGAAGTTATAACTAAGGTTGACCATCAGCAGCTCTGCACCGTACAGCTCGGCTCTGTGCCAGCAGGATGCAACATTTTTTATATGTATTTTCTTCCTCTTTTTGCTTATTTTTTTTTTGCGCATTTTAAATGCATTGATTCATGGCTATATTAAGGCACAATAATAATTTTGATGCGTGATCGCAGCAGCAGCTGCAGCTGCAATAAGTTCTGTTCCCCTTTCTCTCTCTCCCTCTCTCTCTCTCTCTCTCTCTCTCTCTCTCTCTCTCTCTCTCTGTCTATCACAGCTCAATGGTTTTGGAATTCGTTTGCTAAATTGCCTTGAATTATGCATTGATTAAGTGAACTGAGACAGCAGGTAGCTCGGTTGCTTAAAAGTGACAGATATCATACATTAAGATGAGCTTCCATTTTTAATAATTATCTTTCGAAATAAATTAGAATTTCCTTATAGTACCAATTAATTAAAATCGAACTTGAATTAGGAAAATTCATTTCAGGAAATACCTAAATAAATAAATATACAAATGTGCATCATAAATTCAACTATATCCATTTCTCTGTAAACTCATCAAGTTTATCTAACGTTCCTTTCGATCATGTGCTTCGAAAGTCTCCAATTTTATAATAAATTTTTACAATAGTCACCTCTTTAGTTACAACTTCTTGCACCTTAAGTTGTACTTGTTTCTTATTATTTCGTCCAGTTTTCTCGTTTGCCCATTAGTCCCACTTATCTATCATGTGAATTCGTGTGTACTTGTGTACTTAATCAAAATGTAATACTGTAATTTCCCACCTCAATGGTCTACCATTTTCTACAGCCACTTCAATGCTTAAGCTTTGAACTTGCTTGCCCTAAATGGCCCGAATTAGTTTTTTTTTTTTTGCAGTTGTCTGATTGTGTGTGTGATGACATTCAGGAATGTTTCCCAAGCCCAGACACTAGCTACAAGCTCTGAGCCTCAACAACAAAGCTGTCAAAAAAAAAAAGACAAAAAAAAAAAACGGCACCAACGCGGAACTGTCTGCTGCCCGCCTCCCTTCCTGCCTGCCCTACACTGGCTTCTCATAGCTATTTGTTGGTTTGTTTGTCTTGGGCTCGTAGTATCTCCATCTTCGGTGTTCGGGGTGTTTCGGATCTAGCTCGGGCTCGGGCCAAGTACTTTACGTGTACACGTCGCCATCAGGCCGTCTCAGTCGCCGTCTCAGTCGTCGTCGCAGTCGCCGTCTAAGTCGCCGTCGCAGTCACAGTCGTACTTATTGTATTTGACATGCCAAATGCCAAAAGCACACGTAGGCGTCATAAGATTCATGACTCGAACTCGAACTCCGAAAACCAAAACCCAAATACAACACCAAAATAACCAACTCTTTCTATGTTAACGAATTGCAAATACCCTAAATATTGATCGCTGTCTTAATAAAGTAAATCAAATGCTCTTTACTTTCTAAGTCAATAAATTTGTATAGTATGCCTAATTTATGATCTTGTTACCCTTGAACGAAAAAATACTGAAAATACGGGCTTGATTTTGCATTTAGAAAGGCTTATGCAACAGTTTTCTTATATTTGAATGGCGTAATCCGGGTAGTTTTCCTATAAATAACCGTAACTCTTCTCACTTCCATACCTTTTTGGCAGCAATATCCGTAGATTTTGTAGCTCAGCAATGGCTTTATTAATGCTTCTTACAACTTACCTCATGGCAAATTGATAATACCCGCTAGGTTACTCAACAACAAAACAGAGGAAACAAAATCATGGTACGCTTTAGCCCACGGTGTCGTGTCGCAAACGCTGAGAGTCGAACGTTCTGCGCGGAGACAGAGACAGAGACTGAGGCTGTGGCTGAGACTGAACTGTGGCACAAGACACAACGTGTTATTGTTGCTTGGGTTCACATAAATGTCAAGCAGGCAACAACAAATGCATAACTCGCACATGCATGCATACTCGTTTAAATTGTATTTATATACATATATATATATATATATATATTTGTGGGTGCGTGTGTGTGTGTGTGCATATGTGGAGTAGAGATCGCCTTAGCTCTAGATGTTGCGGCACAGTTAACGCCCCCGCTTTAAACATTGTAGTTTGGACCTCGCGACTGTTATTGCGAGTCGTATGCATTTCAAAGTCGACCCTATTACTAAGCGCATAGTTTCATATTTCAGCATTACACAAAGGTAAACAGCGCTCAGCATCGTCATCATCAGCTAGTACATTATTATCATCATCAGCAGCAGCAGCAGCAGCAGCATTTTGCACAAATGTCAAGCTATACATACACATATATATTTAAAGTAGAGGGGCGCACTTGTCACTTGAGCCTGGGCTCAGAGGTCTCAAAGAGCAGCCTCGCATGCATCTGTATCTGCATCTGTATCTGTATCTGTAGCCCCATCCCCGTTTGCCACATATCTCTATCTGCATCTCTATCGTGCATTATTTGTTTATCTCAATTCGTATTAAAGTTCGATTTTTTATCGCACAGTCGACTCGTTACTTTGGCTTTTCGCATAGGCCTTCCCCATCCATAACTGTCACATGCTGACTAAAGTTTTATTTATTTTTCTCTCATTTTCTATTTTTTATTTTTCTACCTCTTTTATTGGCCCGTTGCGCATGCGCTTGCTATCTCACTCTCTGTCTCTGTCTCTCTTTTTCTCTCTCTCCCTGTCTCCCTCTCTTTCTCTCTCTGTAGCTTTGGCGCGATTGTAGTCGCTTCAATTGATTTGGAAAGTTGCATTAAAATGCAATTTGAGCCATTTGGACAAAAAGCAAATTGTTGCACATATGAGTTGGCCTGTTGCAGGAAGTTGTTGCCTCGGGAAATGACTTGCCCCAGCAAGTGCATTTTGCGTCTATTGAAAAATGGGATTTCTTTTATTTTTCGATTTTGTTACAGCACTTCAACTGTATGACTTGCCTCTTCAATGGGTTAATGACATAATAAAGATCGCAAGATGATGCTGACGTTGCGTTCTTTTACATACATTCAAGCAATTTAATTCCTAATTTTCTGTTACGTTTTTTGGTAGCCTCTCTCTCTCTGTCTCTCTCTAACTCGATTTTCAACCGTTTTCTCATTTTCAAATTTTGTTAATTGAATTGTTTTCTCTTTTGAAATTGAGCACACATAAGTTATATGTATTTAGTTTGTGTTGTTCAGCCCATTTACCGATTCCCTAAACTAACAGATACTACTTGTTGCAATTTACCTATTTTACACACAACATATCAATTTAACAGATAAAAGATAATTCAAGTTGTGTCTGGAATATTTGCGGTTTCCTCTTGCCCAGCGATCTAATCCGATCGGATCTGTTAAGTGTTATGATTAAAGCGCCTCAAGTTCCGTTTTTTTTTTCCTTCATGCATACTAATAACGGTACTGTTGTGGAGCTTACACTGAACTTTCATAGCCGCAAAGAAAATGTATGTGGCCTAAATGAAATCAGCCGGCCGAACAGCAATCCGGCCTAATGATAGTAAACGTAACGATCTTTTCGAGTTGCCGTTGTTGTTGTTGTTGTTGTTGGTGTTTCTGTTGTTTTGCGGCGTTGGCGGTCAACGCATTATCAGCTAGCCATAGTCAACAACAACAAAACTACCGCACACGAGACAACAACAACAACAGACAACAACAACATGCACCAGGCAACAACAACTGAGGCACGTGCTAAACATGCAACTCCTACTCTTGCCGCGGCAGCAGCAGCATCACCATCACCAGCATCCGCAGCCCCAACAGACTTAGGATGCAGGCACAGACATAGACACGACCACCATTCACTCTCAGTCAGTCACTTTGGTTGCTTGGATCCATGGTAGCCGGGATGCATCGGGGCCAGAGCAATATGCTAGCCATTAATCCATGAATTACTTAAAACCACATTCCGTGCTAGCGAACGGACGGGCAGACGAGCGGGGGTGCAGGAGTGAACATTTAAATTGCCCGCTTACCGCCATATTTCAATATATTGGCAACTCTTCGTCGTCGTCGTCGTCGGTGTTGTTGTTGTTGTTGTTGCTGCTGGAGGCCGCCTACAAAAATCGGCAACGACAAGCAATTTCTTTGCTGTTCCTTTGGATCCCTCTGTGTTGTTGTTTTTGTTTTTGATATTGTTGCACGATAATGATGTCGTCTGTTTGATGATGTTAGCCATGGCCAAGAGTGCAGGCAGTTGCGCAGTTAGAACAATCACCTACATTGAAGAACTTGGCAAACTTTTGGGGGCAAAAATCACAGCACGAAAGCAAATGATTGCAATCGACGAGAATGTTGCTGCCGCTGCCGCTGCTGCTGCTGCTGCTGCTGCTGCTGCTGCTGCTGCTGCTGCTGCTGCTGCTGCTGTATCAACTTTTGCTGCAGGCCATTGTAAGTGGCAGTTGCCGCATGCTGGTGCAGAGGTTATATGCAGCGAAGGTTAAAAGGTGGCCAACACGGCGCACCAGAGATGCTATTTAACGGACAGCAACAGCAACAGCAACAGCAGCAGCAGCAGCAAAAACCAAGTCAGGCAGCAGCAACTCCTGACTGGAAGCAACAACTATAACAACAATAAGTAAAAGTGAGCTTGTCAAGTGGCACTGACTAGTAGATACTCTCTGAATATATATAACTGTAGTTATATATGCTTTATTGACCAAATTAAGAGAGAGAGAGAGAGTTTCTCCATTCCTAATATTATATAGACAGAGGGATTTTGCATATTGATTACTTTCATCGTTCAGATCAGCAATACTTTATCGTCTGAGTTGTCGGCAAGTTACATACATGCTCTCGACATCATTATATCTTTTCTATGTGCAGGGTATTGAAACCAAAACCAAGTCCGAGACCGAAAGTCAAATGCCAAGCAGCAAGAGATCATGCCTGAGGTTCGGGGTCGGGTTCGGGATCGGGTTCGGGGTCTCGGCTTCACGAAAAGCAAAATAAAAAAAGCAAAAGAAAAAAATCAGTGGATCGGCTATACAAGTCCGGGCAGGTCGACAGCGGCGTCGACGTCGCTCGTGGTGTGTTATCAAAGCTGATGATGATTATACCCACTTGCACGCCTTTTTTTTGTTTTTGCACTGTGTGCCCCTGCGAGCAACCCAAACTCTCCCCCAAAACCCCAAACAGGAAGCCCGGCTTGAGCTGAGCGTCTTCAAGCGTCTCTCCCAATTGGCTACTCGTCGTCGTTTGCTGCTCGTCTTGCCCCCCTTTTTTGCAGCGCCCGTGTTGCAGCTCTCGCAGCTCGTTGCATGCATTATTATTATGCGCATGCGCACAGTTGAGGCATATAATCTAAAATTGTATCTTTGGCGTGTAACCCGGGGCACTTTCTGCTGCTGCTGCTGCTGCCGTTGCTGCCGTTGCTGTTGCTTCTCCATGTTGCCCCTTTTTGTGAAAAAAGCAAAACAAAACAAAAGCCAACTAAAATAAACTGATTATGTGCCTTAGTCGAACTCAACAGCGCACAACCTCGTGATGCTGCCAAAGAAAATTAACGGCGATCCACAGACGAGGTTCTTCCAAGGGTCTTCTTGAGGTCTCCAAGTTGCTTGGCTGCAGTTGAGGCCTTTTGCTTGCTGCTGCCCGTTGGGTCACATCAAATTTGCTAATATTTTGACCTCAAGATTTAATATCATGCTGGTCATGATTGTACAATGGGCCAAAGAACTTAATTTGCCAGTAAATAGCAATGCTTTGACAAAATTGGTCTCTCAATTAATGGGCCACTAATTAATTGTAGCTCAAATTGCATGTCGGAAAAGTGTATTTAGATATTTATGTTTATTTATTTATATACATATATATCGATTTCGTATCTATGACCCTCCCGATTGATATAACTTGTTATTTATTTATGTTTTTACTGCCACTTCCATTGTAGCACGACTTCATTATGCCCGTTGGCAGTAGCTGTGAAAAGAAAAATCTTATTTATTACCATAGCCTCGAGTCGCTCGACCAACGAGCAACGAGTCAACTTTTGATGGGCCTTGAGGGTGGCTTTTGTGTAATTTACTAAACCATCTAATAGAATAGGCCAGCTTTTTGTTTAAGGCAGCGCGAAGCGTTTACCCCATTGTTAGAATCAATCAAGTACTAAACTAAACTTGGTCCAAATTCCACAAACCGGGCAATTTCCAACACCCTTTTGGCTAGTGCACGTGCTCAAGCGATTGTTGCCAACAAACTTGTCTAGCCAACTTGTTGGCGCATGCAGCCGTTCGGGTGGTGGAGGGTGGGTGAGCCCACCTTAGTGGTGCCTGGCTAGTGCTCAATGCGTAACAAGATCAAACCACAGCCACCGCAGCAGAGGATGTTTGGCATTAAGCGTAATTGTTGGTTGTGCTCCGGTCAACTCTCGATTCAGCCAGTCAGCAAACAGTAACAACAACAACAACAACAGAGAGTAGAAGCAGACAGCAACAACAACAACAACAATAAAAAAAATACGAAATCATTAAATACTCGTAGTTGGTAGCTACCAAAATCAAAGCCAAAGTCACAAGTGGAGTGTAGCCAAACAAGTTAACTTTTTTATTTTCTTAGGTGGGCAGATCGGGCCAACAAACCAACTGGGCAGCAGCAGCAGCCAAAGGTTGTTGATGGGCCACAGCGACTGTTGCTGGAGCTGTTGCCTGCTGCTGACGGCAATCAGGTCGAACTCGAAGTCGCAGTCGAGTCGCTTTTGGCCAGACATGAAGAATTACAATGAGTAGGTAGTTGGGCGCAATTGCCACAGCAGCAGCAGCAGCAATATCAGCAACAACAACAACAGCAACAGGCCTCTCAGTTGCTGTCTACCGTCTTTTGGCAGCAGGTCGGCCCACGTTCCTCGAGACGCGGCTTTTTGTGGACTGCTCCCGGGCATAGGTAGCACAAAAAGCTGTTCAATTTAGAATTCAAATTGTTGTCTTCGCTTGTGCCCCTCAAAGTTGTTGTTGCTGTTGCTGCTGCTGCTGCTGTTGGTGGTACATTTAAAGTTGTTGCTGTTGCTGCTGCTGCTGTTGGACTTTCAGGCTCTGACTCTGGCTTTAAGGTTAAGCAGGTCAAAATCCGTACAACTAAATTGAGCGCAGAAATACAATTGAGCTGCTGCTGCTGCTGTTGCTGTTGCTGCTTGAAATTCATTTTTGTGTGTGTGCTGCAACGTTCAAATTAAAATGTATTTTGAGCATCAGCAACAACACTTGCAACAACCAGGAGCATGAGCAACAAGAGGATCAGAGAGAGACAGAGAGAGAGAGAGAGAGAGAGAGGCAGGCAGCCGATCAGTGACCAGAAGCAGCCAGAAGCACTTTTGTAGCCGCTTATTAGTGCGCTCTTGTGTATATTTTAGTATTATTTCTTTTCATTTATTTTTTCTTTTGTTGTCTTATTGAAAAAGGGTTGCAATTTTGCGAGCGGCACGTTTCACATTTGACGCAGGATCCAAAATTCAGCACTTGACTTGCACACGGACTGCTATTAATTTATTTACTTTTTTTTTTTGCTTTGTTGTTTCTTTGCTTCGATCCGTGGGTTATTCATTCTTTATGAATTTTTGGCGCTTAAGACGAAAAAAAGAGAGAGGAATTTATTTTTATGAGCCGACTGGCGAGTTCTATGTAAATACTATGTAAATATGTACAACAAATGACCAGAGTTGCTTGAAACTCACTTTTTATTGATCTATCAAATACAGGAATAGGACAACTTTTGCCTATTTAACAAATGAAGAACTTGAAATGCTATAAATCACAAGCCCACAAATTTAGATGACTTTTTTGGTAATCCGCTAAGCTCAAAAGTTCATGAATCTGAAACTTGAGTCAGTGTGAAAACTTGAACTATAAACTTGACTCGGCGTGATTCGTGACAATCGAATGCGATGACAAAACATTCTCGATTTGAGGCTTCGGGATTAGACTGACCATTAAAGTTGCCTCATAAACCTAATCGAAACTTGAGAAATTTGAATGAATTCTCCGTTTCTTCATCGTTTTTCTTATATATTTTTTTCGTGTAATATCTATTTAAACTTACAAATTTTTTAATACTATTTATTTTTAGATGGTGCTTAGAAATGTGTTTATTATGTTAAGATTGCTTTCGAAAGCTAAACGGCCAAAAACGAATTAATTTATTAAAGAACTCACAACAAAATTAGCATTAAATGATTTATTTGGTTTTACTAAACTAGCTGTCAACTAACTCATTTAGTTTTAGATTTATATGCGATGTTTAACGGGAAACCAAAAAGTTGGCAGTTTATTTCGCAATCCGATGTTCTGTTCTATTCTGGCAAATTTGTGGCTAACATAAAATAAAGCTCAAAAAATGAATGCGATACTAATTGATAGTTTAGTGTATATATGTATGTATGTACATATGTATTCTGAAAGTTTAGCTAAGGTCCATATAAAGCGGCATCCAGATTACAGGACATCTCCAGGTCGAATATCTTTTATTGCATTGTCTTTTGAGCTTTGTCTTTCGTGGCTCATTTCTAACATTAACAAGTTGGTCCACAGCTGAATTTTGTTGGCCTTTTGTTTGATGCTCCAAAATGATTTGCATATTTCCATATTTTTTGTAAATTGCCCCCGTTGTATGCGAGTCCAATTACATTGCGTGCAACAGCCACCACCGCCACAGCAGCAGTAGCAGCAGTAGCAGTTGCAAGCTCCAAGATTTAAGCACACATGGCCTCCAATTGAAATTGAAGTTCGAGTTGATGTTGGGAGTCGGAGTTGGAGTCGGAATTTGAGTTCAAAGTCAAGACCGAGTCGCACATTCAAATCTGTTTTCGATGGTATTGTTATGGTTAAGTTTTGCATTGCTCACATCTAGTTAAAGCTCGACTTAGTTGTTGTTTTTGTTGTTGTTGTTGTTGTTCTTATTCTTTTTGGTTTTTGTTGACGGTCAGTTTGGTTTGTCGTTGTTCTATTGTTGCTCACTGGCGCTGGCTTGTCAATTATTGGTGGCATAGAATTTAGAACGCAAAATATTGTTGGTAGTAACCACAAAGGCACCAAATCAAAGCCCCTTGCAACGTCTTGGCTTTTTTTTTGTGTGTTTTTGTTGTTGTCTAGCGAATTATGACGGTGTCTAGTACAAATCCAAATTCAAGTCACACAAAAAGCCACCAATTTCCGGTATGCATTCGGCTAATTGAAGTTTTTTGTTTGGGTCTACCTGTTGTGGGAAATGTAGCGGGAAATTTACTACACTGAAATAATAGATAGTTAAGGGACTCGCACTTAGAAGTTGCTTATAGCAAGTCTGTGGTTGAGTTTTCAAAATAAACACTAAAACTAGTTAGTTAGTTAGTTAGTTAGTTACTTAGTTAGTCGTTGAAAGGAAATTGATTTATACAATGGCAAAGTAAAATCCTATTGATATGTCCCTGGATGATCTGAAAATGATTGTGAATAAATTAAGTGATTTTTTATTAGAAAATCAAATATTAATGAAGGAATAATCTGTGTGTGGAAAAAACTGTAAAATGTCATAAATAAAAATCGTGACGACCAGTTGACAAAATCCATAAAAAAATATGCTTAATAAAGAAAAACTTGTATCAATCGAATAAAGATATTTTGGCCTAGATTGTAACTTGGGGTTAATTAATGCTGTTAAAAATAATGCGTGGTGATAAAAATGCGACTTTTATGACATAGTGTCATCGTAAATGAATTGGAAATTAATTATGTGTGGATGCTGATAAATTGAAAAAATAAAACCTCATAACTTTAATCATCAGATAGAAACATTACAAAATATTATTGATTATTGATTTAAACCGGTCCAAATGATTTTATTACTATTCAGACGGAACAAATTGCACAGATTGTAGAACTTTCATGCTGGAAAATAACCAGTTGAAATGTGAGGATTCTTTAACTAGAGGAGAACAATAATTAATAACCAAAAGGAACTATATGAATATATAGAAGCCCTCATTGTACTGCGGTGATATTCTGACTGATCATTATTGAACCCGAACCCGATCCCAGATTGCTGTGAGAATGTCCATGGCTCTCTCGAATATGGAGCTCACACAGAATCACCCGAAGCTATTATCATTTGTCCATTATGCGATCCATTTTCAAACTCTGATGCTGACGAACAGCCCGACTCCCACTCCGCCTCTTACCTCAGTTGCCACCACTGCCATCGCCTGATTCCGCATTAATGTGCTCGTAATAGACAGTAGCATCCCCATTATCAGTTAATTAAGGGATATTACCTCCGTTTTCAAAACCAGCACCGCCAACACCGGCCGAGCAAGCGTCACCATCCGGCTGGTACTTCATTTGGTACTTTTGCCACAGCAAAGCCATGCTAATATCCAGAATGTGTATCCTTATGCCCAGCCGGCTGCTCAACCCACTCTGATCAGCAGTCAACCAATTTTCTCTCCTTTATACATAAGATGAGGACCATTCACTGCAACCTTTGGAATCATTCAGATCAACAGATTTCGATTTGCATAAAATTTGGGACTTTTTAAAAAGATATGCAAGCACATAAGCGTAACATTAGTTGAAATAGTGCCATAATGCAACTGCAACAACAGGTGGCAGCTTCTGAAAACAACAACTTTTACGATTTTGAGCAAATAATTTACAGACTTTGTTAAGATCTGCATGGTTATTGGTTAACAAAGTGAACTTTGACTAGAGATCGATGTATATTATGTTCAATGTGTGGCCACAGTTCAGTTTCTTGCCACACAGTGGCAGCAGGCAGCAGGCAGCAAATAGGCGGCAGCTGTGCTGAGCTGTATGTGGCAAACAGGTTGAAAGCCTCTGTCTCGGCCACAGCCACGGCCATGGAATTCAATCAGGGCCAATCTATAATAGAAATCTCATGTGGCGGGGCAAACAGCAAGCGGCAAGTAGCAAACTTGCAACTGGCAGCCAGCCCACTTTCAATCGCTTGTGGCGTCGTGCGTTGCAAATATGAAAATGCTACTGCGCTCTGGACCTCCGAACACAGAGCAACGCTGCAGTTAAAAATCGTTTTTCATTAACAAAAAAGCGGCGCATTAATCACACACACTCATACACAGGCACAGGCACAGGCACGGGCACAGGCACTGGCACACACGCCCTCCATTGGAGGCAGCAGCATGTTGCAAGCATGCATACATTTTAAATGCCCCAACAGCAGCAGCATACAGTGGTACTCCTGTGCATTGAACAACTTCCAACTTCCACAAGATCAATATGACAAACTTTTCTACTCTCATCAAATTCAATTTAGAGCAATATTTACTAAATAATTCGAATAATTCAAATTTGTAGTGCGAGCTAGATAAACTTAAGCTTAGATACACATTCGTTGTAGTGAAGTTGGACTGTAACTAATTCATGCCTCTCCTACTTTGTATCTGTCTTTGCAGCATTTTCGTGATCAGAGCATTGATGGCACGGGCTTGCCGCTGCTAACCGAGGATCATTTGGTTAGCTCGCTAGGCATGAAGCTGGGGCCGGCGCTGAAGTTGCGCTCCATATTGGCGAAGAAATTGGGCGGGCCGTGTCCGTGTGTTGCGTGCGTTGCGCAGGCGCAACAAATGCTGGCACTGCAAACGGGTGCGGCAGCAGCGGCCGCAACAACTACAAATAGCACAACAGCAGCAGCAGCAGCAACAGGAGGGACAGCAGCAACAGCAACAACGACAGCAACTGCACCAACAGCAATAACAACAACAACTGTTGTAACTAGTTGCAGTAGTTTGTCCAACAGTAGCAGTAACAGCAGCAGCAACAGCAGTAGTGGCAGCGGCAGCGGCAGTGGCAGCAATACGGCAGATAGCTGCAACATGGGCAGTGATGTTGCTGCAACATTGTTGCGTTGCAGCTTTGATGCTGCCGACACCAGCAACAGTTACAATAACAACAATAAGGATACTGCCAGCTAGTTCTTATTTGTCACAATCGAAATTAAACTAATTAAATCAAAATATAACAATAATATATAAATATATATATATATATATATATACATATATAAATATATGCTAACAAATTGCATTTCAACTGCAATTGTTGTACCAAATGAGCTTTCAAATGTAAAGAAAAAAAACACACACACACACAATCAAATTACATTTAACTAATTGTAACCAACCTAAATTAATGTTAGCTAAAGTTGTAAACTTTAAAACGGCAACAACAATCGCAAAAGTCTTCCATTTGCAAAGAGAAAGAAAAAGCACTTAAAGTTATTAACATAATATATGATAATTAATCAAGCAATTTAGTCAATTTAAATGAGTTTTTATTATGAACTAACGATAATGATTTATGTACTTAAGCGCAAATATTTTGCACAACATTTACACACAGATATATATTTATAATTTATTTAATATATATAATATATAAATATATATATATATATATTTTTTCAATTTTCGTTTATAACTGCTAGTCAGTAAATATTATTACTATATTTAATAACATTCAGATAACTTAAACAAACAAATTTCAATTTTAAAATTTGATTTCCTTATTTGTTTAGCAAAGAAAAGGCTATTTATTTTATATTTTTATAAAGAAAAAAAAAATATATATATATATGATATATGTAATACTAGATAATATCAATTGTTAAAAGCACCCAAAAATCTGTTGTTCAAAATATTACACTACAACTATATTTTGCGGCCATTGCACATTGGAATTCAAAATTCAACCATAATTTAAGAGCTCCAAGACTTGAAGACAATACACCAACACACACATACAACAACAACAAATAACAACAAATGCATTGTATATATTGTTTATTTAATTATTTTTAGCTATATATACATATATACCTATAAAATATCATTATATATGCTTATGTATTTTAAACCCTAGGCATCTGCTACTGGCCAAGCAGCGTCGGTCAACTTAAAAAATATGTTTACGTTTAGGCAAGCAAACAATTGATTTATTTTATTGAAATATATATTATATATTTAAACAAATATTTAGCTATTTTTCACAATCAAATAAATTATAAAAAAATTACATTACGAATACCAAACTCTTGTCTCTCTCTCTCTCTCTCTCTCTCTCGATCCTCTGGAATGTGCAGTTAGCTGGGCTCTTTGGAGCTGAACTGACCTCCACCGTGGGGCGCCGCGCTCGGGTCGAGCGTAACCGTTGCGCCAAAAGCCAACCAAGGATGCACTGCAGAAACCAATTAAAAGCACGCAGCTGGAGCTCGAGCCGTACTTCAACGTTTAATTACAAATTGGAGTCATTGAATTTAATCGCTGCAAAATCCGCATATGCACTTCTTATGCACTTGAGACACGCAAACTGATAAAAACTAAAACTAATACCACAACAGCTTGAACTGTCTTCTTCTGGTCATAATTTGCTGAATCTGGCTAACTGAAACGTGGCAGGGGCAACGTTCCCCTAGTTGACCTGTCAGTCGTTCCCATCGGAGGGCGGGAATTTTTAATTTTTAATTAATTTACAAACAAGGAATTTCAGAATTGGTTTGTGATTAAACGAGAATGTTGAAATATCAACTCATTTTCTACGCCCTTGCTAAATAAATTGTTATCTACTCGGATTTGGTTAAAGCTAAAGTTATTTTCACGAAAAGTTATTGTATTAGCGTTTGATCAACCTAAGAATATGCTTCAATAATTTATATTTTGTGAATCATCATGACGCTATAGATTTTACGGCTCATCCTAAAGATATGCTTCAAAATTTTAGATTTGGGTCAGACAATGATTCACTGTTGATTTTATTGATATGCCTAAAAGTATGCTTTTATATTTGCATTCTTTGCGTATGAAACAATAATTAGTAATTCACAAAACTCAAGTTGACCAAATCCTTGCCAATTTTTAAAATATGGTGCGTTTTAATCTTAACGAACAAATTCCACCAAACTAGATTCAAGAAATATGGAGTTATTTAAGAACCCAAAAACTTGAAATCCCCAGGGATTGGGCCGCATTTTAAGCAATTTTCTATTATAAAAAATGTAATTTTATTTCAGCTGTTTTAATGACTCATTATTTTTATTACTTTATTCAAATCTCAATGTCGTGGTGAATGGAGCCACCTCCGTATGTATTTGAATCCAATCAAAAGACGTAAATTTCGTATTGTTCAACTTACAATTTTTAAACTAACCGAAAATTAGAGCTTATACATGTATGTATGTGTGTAATAATGTTTACAATTAAATTATTATATCCCTGCGTCCAAGAACAAGGTCGCACATCCTTTTGGGAACACACTGCAATCGTCGGAAAACTTGAGGAGGCTCTTCCAAAGCTCCCGTATGGGCAGTACTGAAAAATTAGCCATAAACATTTGTCATCATAAAATTCGAGAATATATTTACATATAGCCTTTTCGATTTTATTACATTTCTTGTAGTTCTTTTTTTTTTTTGTTTTTTCTTTATCATAATAATTTGTTTTGCTGTGGTTTTTTTTTTTGCCATTTAAATAGTAAAACGTTTTTATATAACAATTCATAATTTTAGCTTACAGTATGTAACTCTTTTTTTATGTTTCGTACTTCTTACAATTTTCTGTTTTGCAAACACTATTTCTCCGAAAACAGTTTTCATGCAAATATACAACGTTCAGAACATGATTTTGCATTTAAATTAATATCTGTATATATATTTATATATATATATACATACATACACACATACATATACACATATGTATGCATATACTATATATATTTTGTATATAACTAAAAATGCGTAATTAAATTGATTTTGTTTTTTTCTTACTGTTTTGTTTTAAGTTTCCTTTTCATAAAAGGAACAAATCGCACATGCACATAGAACATGTTTAATTTAAATATATATGCCAATAATATTATTTTGACTTCTGGTGTTATTTTCTGTTTGTTTGACATCGTATCGCGTTACTTTTAATTACACAAAAATAATCGATATAATAAACCTGAATTTTCATGTTAATATTCTTTATCTTTTTTCTTGGTTGCTGATGCTTTTGTTTTTTTGTTTTGTTTTTTAAGCGGCACTCTATATTGTATTTTCGCTCAGTTGCTCTCTCAGTTTATTTATTAATTGTTATTCCCAGGATTGAGAACGAGCAGCGGCGGCATCTCCTGCTATTGTCTCTTGCGTCTCTTGTGTTCTTTACCATGCAGCAGTTTATTGTTTCTACATATCTCTATTTCTATGAAATGGCTGTTGAAAGTTTTGGTATGAACGCATCATTCCCACTCAGTGGTGCCCGGTGGCTTAGCTGTCAAGTCGTATAATACCCTCGAGACACCATCCATTTTCGATATATCGTGAACCATTTGATTTAGGACCTAGAACACAAAATGTTTTACAATTATTTAAGGGTATTTTTAATCATAATTCAAAACTCACTTGTAATGGCAGTTGAGCGGAACCGGGCACTACTGGCAATCCAGTCATAAAATCGTTCGTTATGAATGGACGCAACACCACCGATCTTCTGCAGGAGGGCGTGCGAATAATGGGATCACGGTCAAAGTGCACGGGTATGAGAACGACGGGCATTTGTGAGATTTTTCGGTACAGGCCCGCTTGCATAATTATCTGTCAATAGATAATCATAAATAAATATAAATATAATAAGCAGATTATTGCAATAGCTCACCTCGTTGGCAATGGCATCCGCTTGCCGGAGCTGCGCTAAGACCACATTGTTGAGAGTTGTGTGCGTTATATCCGTAACCAGATATTGCACGGGGTCGCCAAAGATATAACACACTCGATTCACATTATGTAATATGCGCGGTATAATTTTGGCCAAAAATAACATATCCGCCCAGTTGGGCTCTGGGCTTGTCGTTGATAAGCCAACCACATAGCTATAGGAGCGCTTATCACCCTGCACACCCACCGAACGCACCGGCAACAGTGTGGCCTGAATATCCGAATTGGCAGAGATGCGCAGCAGTTCCGTTTGTTCAGCTTCGCTGGTGGCACCCGTTACCCGATTAATTAGCGCATGATTCTTCAGATGTTTATTCTTATAGTCCACAATAACGCGTACAATGACCTAGGAAGAAATAAGAATCAGATTAGATGGAGAACGTTTAATATTGTGCGACTCTGGCATGCCTGTGTCTCCGAGTAATCCTTTTCCATATATGCTTCCTCGGCGCACAGCACACGTATAGCTAGGCCGGGTCCGGGAAACGGTTGTCGCTCGATCAGTTCCACTGGCAGTCCCAGATCATTGCCCAGATCGCGCACCTCGTCCTTGTGAAAATCACTTAATGGCTCCACAACGCGTCCGGCACTGCGCAGCTCCCTGTAGTGATACAAGCGAGCATTAGCGAGAATAAAAAGTAGACATTTCTTTGCAAAAAAAAAAGAAAAAAAAGTGATCTATACCGAATCAGATCCGTGTCATTGTGATGCGTCTTTATGGTCTCGGCATTCGTGCTGACCATATTAGAGGCGGACTCAATTAGATCGGGTCGCAGTGTGCCCTGTGCCAGCAACACCTCCTCGGGCTTCAGCTTCAGCTCGGCGACCACTTCGTTGGTCACCTTAACGAATATATCACCAATTATTTTACGTTTCTCCTCCGGATTGTAGGTCTGGCAGAGCATGGGCGTTTCAACCACCGAATACTGCCCCGGCCTCTTCACTTGCGTGGTACCCTTGAGGAACGTGTAGCCTTCCTTACGCACTATTAATTCGATGCCAATTTCTCGCAACGAGCGCTCCACCTGTTCGCTTTCGTTCTTACGCATGAAACCTGTACAATAAAAGGTGTCAATTAAATAGCAAAGCGCAAAAGATAAGTTATCTTCGGTGTTTGACAAAGATTAAGCGGATGTATATAAATTAATAATTTTAGTTAGCATAGAAACTTAGGGACATATGTTTTTTTTTTTTTAATTTTCCTGCTTCATTGCGTGACTAATTAATAATATATAAATATATATACATATCATTACCATTATCCACATGCACTGCAATTATCTGGCTGGGATGCAGCGCGCGTCGCAGCAGCGCTGCACACACACTTGAATCGACTCCGCCGCTGACGAGTAACTGTGTTAAAAGAGGGAGGCAGTTTCAGATACTCTCGATCTATTTATTTATAGACTTATAGACATACCAACACTTTGTTATTGCCCACTTTTTCGCGTATATAGCGTATGCATTCCTCCTTTCGACTACCCATGGTGAAGTTCGCAGTTAGTTCGCATATTTCATAGAGAAAATTTGAGAGTATCTGTTTGCCATTGATGGTTAAATCGACTTCCGGATGAAATTGAACACCATAGATACGCAACACCTCATTGTAAATGGCAGTCACAATGCGATTCGATGACCAGCCACCGACTTTAAGTTTATCACCCACTCGGTCCACGCTATCTCCATGGGTAAGCAGCACAGCCTGGGTGCGGCTCAGGCGACTGCAAGAGTTAAATATTTTATTAATTTAATTAATAATATAATAATAATTAGATTAGGGGGTTAGTCTAATGCGCAAATAGTCCTCAATTTGATAAAATGAGTCTTATAGATTAAGGGGCTTACACAAATTCTATATTTGCAAACTATTAAGCCCCTAAGATAATGTTATAAATTTGTAATGCCACGTGTAGAACAGATTATAGACTACACAAAACTGAACTGTTCTTAGCATCTTGATTATAATATAGCAGGATTGTATCAGCGCTCAAATAAGCTCGCAACTTGAATGCTTTCTTTTTGCTGCTAATTAGATTAATTTCCAGATGATTGTGATTATCTCACCTAAACAGCGGGCATGACGTTTCAATCTCAATACTCTGCTGGCCATCTTCTCGCAGATCCGATTTGAGGACGGAACCGCCGAATTCTTTGTTGATTAACTGCATGCCATAGCAGATGCCAAGCATAGGGATTTTCAGCTTAAACAGATCCGGGTCATATGTGGGCGCATCTTCGGCATACACAGAATTGGGTCCGCCGGATATGATGATGCCACGGTAGCCGCTATCACGTATCGTTGCCGCCGGCGTATCTAACGGCAAAATGTCCGATTCAACCAAAAGTTCGCGCACTTTGCGATCGATTACCTGAACAAGTGACAAAATGATAATTAAGATTCGCAAGATTGGCTATTGGTATCAACTCACCTTGCCATACTGTGCGCCAGCATCGAGTATAACAATTTTATCGTGTCGCAGTCCATTCTCCGCTGGCGTTAGAAATATATTTGAACTCATATCTTTATCGTTGCAGCACTGCCCAAAAAGAGAGAGAGAGAGATAGCGTGATTAACAGCTGCAGTTGAAGTATTGTAAACTTATGAAGCAGTTAACTGCAACTAGCAATTCTCCAGTTTCTTAAGCCTATTTATATGCCAATAAATATATATGGAAGTATGTATATATGTATGTTGTGTGTATGTAACCTCTGGTAGGTAACTGAAGCTGGTGCATCAAGGTCAAATTTGAATTTAAAAAGAGCAATATCAAATGCAAGAAACAATGACACATTAACACATACCGGTAAAATCTTGTGGATCACACGTAGAATCATTCAACATGCAGACCAAAGTTTTATTTGCACCAATTCTACGATAGACAACAAACATTTCCATTTGGTCAACAGCAATGAGTATAACAAACAAACAAACAAAAATGTATTTCAAAGGGGGTCAAATGACGCCTTCAAAATAAATTCGAACAAATTTTTGTGCTGCCTGCGAACAAATGTAAGCTGGGGCGGTCGTAGGGTGGAGGGTGGTGAACTTGACGTAAGTCTAGGCAAAAACAACTGATTTCGACTATGAAAATTTCACACAGTGCCATTTGTTTTATTTTTTTTTTTGTTTAGCGTGTGAGACCCTCGATGGGGCCGGGGCCGGCTACTGACCGCGACAGATGACATGCAGAAAGAGCATGAGAGAGTATGAGTGTGAGATGTGTGCGTGTGCGAGCAAAGAGAATAGCAGGCAGACAGGCAGGCGAATGAAAACTCAAAACACGCGCAGGCGATGGATGCTAAATGAAGAAAATGCGTAAAACAAAATGTGCAAGAAATGCAGTGTGCAATAAAATGCAACGGTAAATGTGTAATGTTTGACAGCTCTTGTTATTGCTGTTTTGCAGTGCATTGTTTCTGTGTCTGGCAACTCTCTATTCATTTGCAAATTTTCAAGCTCCTTTTGGACCAATTACAGCCGCTTGTTTCAACGCACAGCATGCGCTGCGATAACCGACGGCAACAAACAAAAAAAAAAAAAAAAACACAAGTCAAAAGCTATCAACAAGCAGCAAAAACACCAACAACTGAATATTAGCAATATGAGCTGCGCATGGGGGACACACGTGGGGCTATTCTCTTGAATCAAGCTTCTAACCACAATGCGACCAATATTATCATATTATCTTAATGCCATGGGAAAGCGAATACAAAAGTCGGTCAATAAACACGCATTTCGCACACGCAATAATTGCAAAAAAAAATTAAATAAAGAAAAAAAGAGACAAAAAATTTATGTGTGATGCGCGACGCTGGCTGATGTTGCATTTCTTACCTGTGTATTGATTGCCGGGCGGAGCAAAGGTAGAAAACTTTATGCTTAAACACTAAATGTACGCTTATTGTGGATGCGGGTTCCCGTTATGTTTGATTTTTGCACTTCCTTTTCCCTTTTCTTTTCGTTTTATTTTTTCTCTTTTGGCAAAACAGCACCGCGTCCGTCTCCGTGCAAATGCAAGCAAAAATATATGTGACGAGTTTTCAGGGCGCTATGTGAGAGCCGCTGCACTAAGCGTGTAGTTGTGTGATTGTGTTGTGCTTGTTTATTGAACAAGCGGAAAGACGCGATTTATCACTGTCGAGAGCATTAAAATTTAAATATTACGGTGCTCCGCTACTAAACTTTTCGTGAATAAAAGCCGAAAGATGACATATTGACGAAGAAATTAGTGTTGGGTTGTGCATGCAAGAAAAAGAACTAATTGCTCTATGGAGCGAACTATATTTCACCATAAGCCAGGGAATCAAACCAAATCATATTCTAGTTCCAGTGCCAGTTTTTGTTCTGAATTTCAATCGCTAAATATCGTATAAGGGTTCCACTTTCGTTGTGGTTCCCTGCCCTGACAAATGAACTCAAGAAATTGTCATTATACAGCACTAGTTGAGCAAGACTTTTAGTGTTGCTGGCAATACATGGAGCGATAACAAACACGCAAGTGTTGGTAACTGCATTACATATCAGCTGGGCCCGCCAAAAGCGATTTGTATGCGCGCAATTTTGATTAACTCGCGAACAACTTTTAATGTGCTGCAAATGAATCTAAGATGATGGGTCCAGCTAACGTATCACAGTCAGATATAAGTATAGAAGACGAGGCAGAAATATTGGCATTGGAACAATTGCTTGGCGATGTGGATAGTGATAATGTACCAAATGCAAACTCAGCAACAACATCAAAGCTGCCCACCTTGTCCACAGCAGTTCCTAAATTGCGCGATGACAGCAGTTTTGCCGATGCATTTAGCTACGAGAAGACAGTGAGACAAGCAAAAACGATTGCACAGCAAAAACCCAGAACTACCGAGCCGGAACTAGATTCATCGGACGACGAGGAGGTCAAGAACTTCTTAGAACGCAAGTACAATGAGTATGGCAGTGATATCAACAAAAAACTTAAACAACAACGAGAAACGGCACATGAGAGCAAAGTAGCACTCGAAGTGGATCAGTCGCTGAAGGCAACAACAAAATTCATCAGCTCAACGCCGCAGCCGGAAGCACTGCGTCTTAAAAATCCACATAATCCCATCCAGCGCAAATCGCTGACCAGCAACTCCTTTCAAAGACCCCCACCAGCAACAGCAGCAACTGCAAGCTCCAGTGCATCCTTGCAGCAATCGACTATTTCTACTACCTACACAGATCCGGTTTTTGGACTACGCATGATTAATCCGCTCATTTCCAGTTCCTTGCTCAAGGAACGCATGGACAGCCGCAAGGCAGTTCCCTTTTCGGCTTTAGCATTTCACATCGAGCGTGGTGATTTGGCCAAGGATTGGGTCATTGCTGGTGCCTTGGTGTCTAAGCAGCCGGTACGCAATACCAAAAAAGGTGATCCCTACTCCACTTGGTTACTATCGGATCTACGTGGTGAGATAAAGACCGCATCCGTCTTTTTGTTTAAGGAGGCGCACAAAACGCTGTGGAAAACAGCGGAAGGCATGTGTCTGGCGGTGCTCAACCCAACGATCTTTGAAAAGCGTGCGGGCAGCAAAGATGTCGCTTGTCTCTCCATTGATACCTCCCAAAAGGTGATGATACTCGGTCAGTCCAAGGATTTTGGCTCTTGTCGTGCAACCAAAAAGAATGGCGACAAGTGCACAGCTCTGGTGAACCTCACAGACTGCGATTACTGTGTGTTCCACGTGAAGCAGGAGTTCGGCAAGATGTCCAAGCGATCCGAATTGCAATCGGCAAATGCGGGTCGCGGTCTCAACGAGTTGCGCAATAAGGTGTTGGGTGAGTTGAGCAGGCTGAAATGTAATGAAGTCAGTATTATTCGATATACCAATCCACAGGCAAAAGCGAGGTTTTCTATGGCGGACAGACATTTACGGCGGTGCCAGCACGCAAGAGCGCCAAGTTGATCAACAAGGAGCGCGAGCGTCTGAGCAAACTAGCTGGCTACGATGTGTCTCCGTTTGCACATAGCGTTGATCACGAGTCCAAGCCGAAAGTGACGCCCGCCGATATACCCTATGCGGAGCGCGGTGGACCAGTATCTCGGCTAGCCGACAATGTGCAGGTGTCCACAAAGCAGCGCTGTCAAGATCTCGAACGTCTGCGTCTATTGAAAGCGGAAAATGAACGTTTACAAAAGCTAGCAGAAGCAGCAGCAGCAATGACTCCAGCAACACCTGCCAAAGAGCTTGCCGCGCCCACAACGCCACAATGCGTACCGGATAAGTTTAAAAATCGCGGCTTCTCCTTCGATGCCAACGTGACACCTAAACTGGCGAGTAGCGAGAATTTTAGCTTTGAAGTGAATGTAGGTGCGCGTCAGGCGCAGAGCGCCAAATTGAAAGCAGCAGCGCTGCTTAAGAAGAAGCCGCTGGAGAAGGTGAATCCAAATTCCACACGCGGCACGGAGACGGGCAAACGGCGAGCCATCGATGAGCTCAACGAAAAGTACTGCAGCAGTGCGAAGCGTCAGAAACTCGAGGAAGAGGAGCGCGAGTTGATGCGTAAATCACGCATTGAACGCATCATGGCCGCTACATCAACGCATTCAAATCTGGCCGAGATGCGCGAACAGGAAGCACAGAATGACTACTTTAACAAGCTGGAGCGCAAGGAAGCGATGGAGGAGAAGATGCTGAACACATATAAAATGCCCTGCAAGGCCGTCATTTGTCAGAAATGTAAATACACCGCCTTCTCCGCCGCCGAGCGTTGCAAGGAGGAGAGGCATCCACTCAAAGTGGTGGATGCTCAGAAGCGTTTCTTTCAGTGTAAGGATTGCGGTAATCGCACTACCACCGTATTTAAGCTACCCAAACAAAGCTGCAGCAGCTGCAAGGGATCACGGTGGGAGCGCACAGCTATGATAAGGGAGCGAAAGGTGTGCACGGGAAGGGAATCGCTATCGCTGCGTGGCGACGAGGAAAGTCACCTCGGCAGCACGGCCAATGCGGCGAATCTTAATCTCCTAGTGCCAGAGGATGAATAGAGTTACATAGTCTTCTGAGAGTTTATCATATATGTGTATTGATTCGTGTTATATATGGAAATATAGCGTACAAATTTATATGTTTATTTATATACAGTCTAATTTTTGGCATATACATCAATAAGTACAAATGGTCCAATGTCTTACGGCTTAACCTAATATATCTTTGTATGCTTCATATATATATATATATGCATATATATATATTTATGTATGTATATGTGTTGTTATGGCAAAATCAAGTGCCTAAGTTTAAAGATTAATGCGTGAAATACTTGGGATAAAATTGTTGTGCACATGTCTTAAGCAACATTTTTGAAGGCTTCTTGTTTTAAGTAAAATATACAATATGAATAAATATAGTTATTTGGTATGCTCTCAATACTTGACTTTAAAAATTATACAAAGGCATTTTTTAAATTGCACAACGCAAAAGTTATTTCATTTGCTTTAAGCTAATTCATGAACTTTTTTCGGCATTTGTGTCAAGAAGCGTATTTTCTCTTTATAGGCGATTTTAACTAACTTAAATATTATACAAGGAGATTTCTTAAAAGAATGGCATAAGCTTAAGAGAGTTTACAAAGTTCATAAATATTTCGATTGGAAATTGGCGTATGGAAAAATACGCAATTTTGGATTATACGTTTGACTGAAGGCTTGACTTAATTGTGTAGCAAGAAGCTTGTTAAAATGGCATGCTTACATAATTTAAAAATTATAATACATATAAGAGTTTACGATAAGTGTATACCCAAAAAATAGAGCTGATCAATACCAACAATTATTTAGACAATCGTCAACTTTTAAGAATAAGTTTCTCAATATGGAGGTATGTTTCTTTAGCACAGCTTCTATTACAGGTCTGGGATCTTTTCAACTGTTTTTGAAAAGGTACTAAGCATATTTTATGGAAATAAATTACTGCATTAACAAAGCTCTAGCTGGAAGTTGATCGCCGAAACAAAATCCTTTAAATCCTATAAAAAAATATTATCAAAATTTGGTCATTGCAGAAAGAAGAAACAACTAATATAAGAGATCTTTGGGCTGCTATAAAATAAAATCAGTTTTGAAGAATGACGATCTTCGGAAATATAATCCACACCACTAGAAAGCTCCACACTATAAATGCAAACCGAGTATTCGAGTTAATTTTGGCAACATCATAAAGCTATCATAAAGTTTACACAAGATTAAAACTAATTAACAAACAATTTGAACGGAAAATCAGGCGCAGTTAAAATGCAATTTGGGAAATTGGAATGCATAAGGATCAAAAACTTGTTCGGACTTTAAACGGCATCCTCCGCATGCGGTTGCGGCGTCTCGGGATCCTTGAGATTAAGCAGACTAGAGAAACGAAATGAGATAGTCTTGGAGAGATGCTTCTCAAAGTCGCGATTATCGAGATTATCGGGTATCAGTGTATTATTGGTCATGTCCATATAGGAGCGTCCACGCTTCACTGGCACAGCGTAATCTGGCAATGCTGTTGCCGCAGAGATTGGACAACCATTCTTGGTCATATTACTGTAGCTGGGCGCACAGCTGGATTTGCGTATGTTAAGCGGAAAGCGAAGATCGTTCTCATAGCGCAACACCTGCTCCGTGGTGCTGGCCTCGATCAATGGACGGGGCAGATCATAGCCAGGTGGTGCTGCCGCAGCCTGAAATTCGGTGACAGACTCATCGCGACTATTGGCCAAATCCTGCAATTCATAACTGTTTATCTTTGGTGGCGACCACAAGTGCTGCAGTGACTCCGGTTCACCCAGTTCCTCAATGTTCGGCATCAGTGCCGCCTCATCGCTGCAGTAGAGCGGATTGGAAACAGCATTCGTCTCCAGCTCTATGTACTTGGCATTATTGCCTAGTAGCTTCTCAAATTCCGCTGCGAGGTATTTAAAGGATGGACGCGCATTGGGCTCATCCACCCAACAGGTGCGCACCACGGAGTAAACTGTCTCGGAACAGTTCTCGGGTCGCTCCATGCGATAGCCAGTCTTGAGAAGAGACCAGAGATTCTGTGGCGCTATGCCGGGATATGGGGAGGCGCCCAGCGTAATCAGCTCCCAGCAGAGCACACCAAATGCCCAAACATCTGATTTACTGGTGTACACATGATCCGCTAGAGATTCTGGCGCCATCCACTAAAAAGAGAGCAGGTATTGGAGCATATATATGCAGACTGTTCCTTTGAGCTACTTACCTTGACGGGCACACGATCTCTGGAGCGCTTTAGATAAGCATCATCCTCGTAAACATCCCTGGTCAATCCAAAATCGGATATTTTACAGATTTTGCCATCGGCGAGGAGAACATTACGAGCAGCCAAATCGCGATGTACCAGCTGGAAGAAAGCAGCAGATGGATTAGGGTTAGAAAATTTAGACCCAACCGTATATGAGCACCTTCAGTTCCGTTAGATAGTTCATGCCCTTGCATATCTGCCAGGCAAATGTGAGCATCATTTTGACATTAACGGGCTCGACACCATCACTGAAATCGACGCCGGCACACTCTATCTTCCTGCTCAGACGCAGATAGCTTCTCAGCGAGCCATAGCGGGCATACTCGATGATGAGCAGGGGTGCCTCCGAGGAGAGCGTGCAGGCGCCGAGTAGTTTAATCACATTGGGATGCGAAACTTCCTGCAGCAGTTGGAATTCGGAAAGCAGAGCCATATACTCCACGGAGTTGGCGCCCTTTTTGAGCATCTTCACGGCAACAGTGGTCACTCCCGGCAATGCAGCAATCTCAGTGGCATAGCCCTTGAGCACCTGTCCAAACTCACCCTCACCCAGCACGGTGTCCAGTTGGAGTTGTTCCCGCGGGAACTCCCACTTAGCATCGGCGCTCTCGAACTTGAAGCTACTCTGCAGCGGCATGAGGGGCAGATCACCTGGCTCCAGGCTGCAGGACAGATTTTGCTTAGTTCCTGGAGTGACTGATTGTTTGCCCAAGCGTCGTTGCCAGAGTTTTCTCTGCGAGAGCAGCAGACAGAGCAGCAGCAGCACAAAGAGCAGCGGACAACTGATGACGACTAGGATGCAGGATCGATTACACTCGATGCCTGCCAGATGCAGTACGCCTAGTGCCAGTGCACCATCGCGATCCTGCTCCACTTGATCTTGCCCTTCCACTGGTCTAACGCTCACCACTTCCAGCTCTGATTCATTCTTTCGCTTACGCTGCTTGCGTGCCTTGGAGTCCTCCTCGTCCGGCAGAGGAGCACAGTTGCATTTGCCATTATCCTCGCAGAGACACGTGCCCGATCCAATCAGAATCCCCCGTCCATGGTCGTTGCTAGTGTGTGGACCCACAATTCTTGCAGCTGGTGTGCAATCCTGTGGACAGGCATGGGTATTCAGTTCCTCTAATGCATCGCACATGTGATCCGGACAATAGCGAGCATCTGGCACACAGGAGCCATAGTTCCGACTAAACATTGCCGCACTGGAGCCACGCCAGACGCACGCTCCTCCATCTGTGGCTAAGCCACAGAACTTTGTGCACTGCGTCCGATATTTGACCTGGGCGCAGGTCTGCGAACGTGATTTGAGCCGCAGCTCACAACTGGTATTCGCCGGACGACCCTCTTCGAGGTGAACATTGATGACAAAGGCATGGGGTTGCTTCTCGCCATCCTGCCAGGTCACATTCAAGAAATACACCGTCTCCGGCGCATGCTCCAGGGCCAGGGCATCACGCACATAGACAATGCCCGCCGTCTCCGTTAATCCAAAGGCGCCACTGCGATCCTCGGCCAAAGCGAACCGCCAACCCTTCATTCTGTGCAGCTCCAAAAAGTTCTCCGGCTGGGCGACACGATAAAATGAGGCAGCCGCTCGATGCACAAACACATCCTTCTCATAGTCAATGCTTGTACGGCGACGTCCTCCTCCAACCTCCCCAGTGAGCTCGCCGGTGCTGTCAAAGATGCGCTGCTGCCTCACCCGCAACGGCAGCGCCTGTGGTCGCTCCTGATCCTGACTGGTGTCCACGTGCAGACAGATGTGCGCCGTTGCCGTTGTCGTCACATTCCGCACCTGGATGGTCAAATCCCTCGCCTGCAATTCGAAGCAGTAGGGCGACTGAGGTAGTATTCCACTTCTGGCAAAGCGTAGCTCTAAGTAAAATAAAAATTGTAATTTACGAAAGTCAAAAAGTGACTTTAATTAAATATTTTGTGGTATTAATTAACACTTAATTAATTCCATTATTCGCTTTACTTACGACAGCTGATGATGGTATGGGGTCGGCCGGTGTGATCCGCCTCGTAGGCGTGACACTCAGGCTGGAGGAGACCATGCTTATCATTAAGTATGGCATACTTCAGATGCGCATTCGCTGCCAGCGTGTCCTTGTCCAGGTAGATGATTTTATCGCCCACCGGCTCCTCCTGCAAGGAGACACGCGGAGTGAAGAGGAGATTAACTTCATTAGCATTTGCATTAACTGACCAACACTAATTAAATGCTACGTGGACCGCTCCCAGTGACCTCGAGCGCAAATTGCATGAGCTTGCTCCCCAAGGAAGACAATGAATACTCCTGGTCATTATCTCTAGTTTTTATGCACAAGGTCAGCAATTGGGGATACGGAGCGCTGAGAGACCTTAGAGAGCTGACCCTTGTGCTGGATGTACTAGGAACTAGAAATGACACCCTGGTGTCAGAATATTAACCTGTTTCTCAGTATTAACACTTTAATTTTAGGCGCTGGATGAGTTAAGATGATGATTGCATTGAAGATAGAATTTCAATTACATGGTCATTCTTTAATATATATAATTTCTTGAATGATAAAACTTTGTCAAATATCTTATCTTATCATTTTTCATATCTTTAAATAACTTGTAACGATTTAATGGACTGTAAAACATAGCTCTCTGAAATGTTGCTTGCAATATAAAGTCCATAAAGAGTCTCCACCTCACCAAGTCTTACTAAACACTACTATATTAAAAACATGCCTCAGCTGATGACACTTTGACACAAATTCTAAAAGCCTGTCAGCAATTACAAGCTGTATTCCCGCACGGACACACCTATTACTACTATTACCTTCAACTGGCTTTCTTCATTGCTGACTGCTAATTTAGGCGCACAGCTAATAAAAGAGCTCTTAATCTCATGTACAATTATATCCATGGGATGTATACTTAATTTAAATACGAATTACCTGCGACAAATTGTAATGGCTCTAACTTTAGGGCAATTTGTATTATTTTGGTTGGAATGGGTAAAATTATGTATTGCAGTTGTATAAACTCAACTTATATTGAGTCTTTCTAACTTAACACA
Source organism: Drosophila atroscutellata (assembly GCA_035041605.1). Classification (NCBI taxonomy): domain Eukaryota; kingdom Metazoa; phylum Arthropoda; class Insecta; order Diptera; family Drosophilidae; genus Drosophila; species Drosophila atroscutellata. The sequence goes on along the minus strand of JAWNLA010000092.1, from coordinate 9,659,782 downwards.
AACATATCCTGGACTTATTCATTATGAGGTTGTATTTGGTTTTTGGCAGCATGCATTTCATTTATTTTAGATGCATTTTCAAATAGATTCTTTTAAGGCCACAGACTTCATATGTTTACATGATCTGTGCACGTTAAAGATTTAGTTTAAGCGGTCACAGGGCATATCACAGTCGAGTATGCTCATTTAATGCAATCTACGTTTTTATTTTAGTTTAGTAGTTATTTGAGTAAGTTTGAGCCATTACTTGCAACTAACTAACTAACAACTAAATGACATAGTTTTCGCGGCTCCTCGAGGACACTCTTTGGGAATAGGCTTGGCTACGCTGGGGATCCACTTGGCCACAACAACATGACAACATAATTTCAGAGGCAAACAGACCAACCACCCAACCACAGAAACTTAAAGCTGTTTTGGAGCTTGAACTCGCCTCGGTCCACTTGACACCCTTCGTGAAAGGAATCATAAAAGTTCGTCGAAATGCTATGCGTTTTTAATGATGAAAGCTATGAAAGTGAACTTCCCGGCCAGACAACATAATGGCCAAATAATGGCGGCGCTTTGGGTTTGCGTGTCCCGGGGGCGTTTATCAAGCGCGAATTCAATAAAGCCCGCACCCAGCTCGGAAAACCCCAGACAGCTGCCAGACAAACGTCTGCAAGTCGAAAACTTACCACCTTAAAGTACGACTGCTCCATCCGGAAATTAAAGTGTGGCTGACGCTCCTGCAACCGAGGTCCATTGTCATTGCGATCCAGCAGCGTGACATTATAGCTTCGCCAGAATTGGCGCGATTCCCTTGCCGAAAGTTTGACGGTGCAACTAATGCCTGCCTGGAGTTGACCAGCTCGTGTCTGGAGGCCATTCAGTTCATCATGATCCAGCGGCTGTTTGCTGTACAAACGATTCTGTTTGAGTGCAAAATGAGCACTGCCCATTTTCAGTGAGTACTCCACGGATACCAGCGGACATAGATATTTGGCAGCACGTGAATTGAGTGCTCCAATTAGCACTGGCTGAAAGGTGGAGCTGCTCCTGCTGTGACTCGTTGACTCGGCAATCGTATAATGCGCCCCAGTCCAGAAACAAATGTGTTCCAACTCTGCGCAGTACTCGGTCAAGTTTTGGGGAAGCACTTCCAGCGTAAGATGCGCCACTTGCTGCAGCAGCTCCTCTGACTTCGAATCCGACTCCGAGTCATCCTGGTTGCGCGGAAAGGCAGTCAACACATATTTCACACTGCCATTCAAAGGTTTATAATCCGTACGCATATAAACCTCACCAGAGCTCGCATTGATACGTAGTAGAGTGTTCTGCTCCAGATTGTAGATATAGTTGTGGGCCAACTGATTGTTATCCAGGCGCAACACTTGAAACTGGGCCAGGGGTATCTTTGAGAATATGCTCTCCGACTCCTCATTGATGGGCAGCTTGAATTTCACTGAAGTGGTGGGAAAATAAACATCCAGAGCTGTCAAAGAAGAAGCATAACAAATAGAAAATTAGTTGATTGGGTCAAGCACTCCATACACTGAGAAAAAAATTACAAAAGTTAAAGAAAATTAACAAATATTTTATAGTAATTGTAATTCAATTATAAACATTATCTAAAGTACAAATTTATTTATTTTCAGTCTTAATTGGAATAGCTTAATAAAAGTTTCTCAGATTCGTCAGCCGTCTCAAAAAGTCAGGTGAGTATCTTTTTCTTAGTGTATGACAGATACAAATCAATGGCCAACAGAGTGTGGCGTCCACAAGTTATACATAAGTAACTGTCCCAGTTCCCAGCTACAGCCCCACCCCAAACCCATTCCAATTCCACTCAAGTGCAACCCCTGCTTTATTTGCGCTGGATTCTCTCATCCTCCTGATACTCATCAAGAGATTGGAGTATTTACCCATTATATGCTCAGCACCCTCATAAATAGAGAGGCGTTGAGACTCATTAAAATTATGAATGTAGTTTAATAAGCTTGCTTTGACCCCAATAAGGGAGCATTTAATGCAGGACGGGGAGCACTGCTTTAAATCCTACGCACAACACACGGCGTATGCGTAATTTGATAAGAATCTTTATGCTGCTAATGACGCCGATTGCTTTTGTTGTATTTGTTGTGTTTGTTGTTAATATTGTGGTTGATATTATTGTTATTATTGTTGCTGGGTCGTGTGCTTGCATACGTTCAAGTCCAATACAAGCCATAAATAAATATAATACAGATATTAGTTATTAGCATATGGGTTATCAAAACGAGCCCACCCACACAGTCAAAATCACCCACGCCCCTTCTCTCTTGTCCGCGTCATCGCGTATTGATTTTGTGATAACAAATAATCAAACAATTTGTGTTGGGAAAAACTAACCAATTTTTGTAAGCGTAAAAATACTATTCAATGCATAATTGGTGACAAAATATATGTTGTACGATTAAATATGGAACAATTTTGGATAGGGTAAAAGAATAAAGGGGTTGCTGAAGGGTATCAACTTGGGGTTATAGGAGGGGCGCGGAATGTGTAATTCAATTATAGATATAAACGGTGTAACGATATGAACCAAAATTAAATAAAAGTCACCGGTCAAATAATAATGTAAATAACCATGGCATATTCTTTAGCATTCAAAAATATAGACGATAAACGTTGTAAGACTTTTGCTTTTCAGTTTCAGTTTCAGTTTGAATAAACTTCCACTCTATTCAAACTCTAAGCTCAATAAATATTCAAAGTATGTAAGGAAAATTCGTAAGTACTTAAGCTCAGATATTTGCCGTTCATTTGGATCTTAGTCAAGGACCAAGCACTTTATCATGTCCCAGCTGGTGGGTGTTGCCCATAAACACACCATTGGCGCCGCATTGAGTATAATGCCAACATAAAAAACTATTTTCAAGCATAATTCCCCTACTGCGTGAGGACACACGCATATTTTACTAAACAGGAAAAAGAATATATGAAAACAAATGCTGACTGAATTAATTTTATTTGCGACCGTGCTTAAAGAGCGCCAAGGACACGAACACAAATACAGGATACAACGAAGCCTGACGCCATTTGTTCCATACAAATGTAGTATTTCTATTTCCCCCTGCTCCACATCCCCCAAAGCATTTAAAATGTCATTATAAATGCGTGTCTGTGAGATTGTCGCTGCTCCAACATATCATCTACATATTTGATCAGACATTTTTCGCATGCCTGAGCGTCAGCAATTGTAATGAAAATGCTCATAATTTATGAAGCGAGTACATCAACACACACTCAAACACACTCACACTGATGGGCATAAGTATGCGTACCCATGAGCATAGTTAGCTGATTTCTCCACATCTTCATTTGTTTGAGCTCTTCGCCATAATTATGACAGGTATTTAGTTAGCTAGGCTGGCATTTTGCGGCATCCAATTAGCGACAGTTTGTTGTTTACATTGCCCTCCACAAATGTTGTGTTTATGATTAGTTGGAATTGGCAGTGGAGCCAGCGAATGTTGCTGCCAATTTGACTACAGCTTTTGTGAGCTTTGAATGAGAGTTATGGCACTCCATGATATTAATTTGCAATAACATTACTTGCACTGGAATATCCATATTGGATCATGAAAACCAATTTTAAGTACAAAAATGAATTTGATTTAACAATAATCATTGATATGATTGATCAACATAGACACTTATTTATACTGAAACGAATTTTTTTCTTTTTTTATAGTTTATAGAAAAGTAAAAAAGAAATGAATGTGCATCTCGGTTGTACTTGAATTTAAACCCTATTTCTTTTCAGTGTAGATTGTAAACATTTCTTAGAGGTTATATTAAGTTTTTTTTAGCTTTATTTTGAGCCACATGATTTATATATATATATATATATTAATATTATTAATCCGCATCGCCGTTCACATCATTATTGGAGCAGGTTTTGAAGTAGCGCAGCTCGTACAAGTACTTCCCATTGAACACCACCTGGATACAATTCAGCAGGCTGATCTTCTTCAACTACTTCTCGGTCAAGCCTTGGAGAAGAGCTCATTGGAGCTGGCAATAAGCTTCATTTAGATTAACGTTCTTGATGGCAACAGGAACAGCAGGCTTGGTGGGAGCTGCTTGCACAGGGGCAGCGGGCTTAGCTACAGACTTGGTACCACGTTTGATGCTCTTGGCCATCCCAAATTTTGAAAACCCACACTACTGCTGCCAAATGTAATGTGAGTTACCGTTAGAACCACTTGAGAATTGGTGCTGCCGGTAAATGTAATGTGACTTAACGTAAGAACCGTTTGGGAATTGTAATACATCAAGTGATTGCTTGCAAAGTAAACAACTCCAGTGAGTGTTCCCATTTACCCCACTTTATAATTAAACTGATTCTATCTAAATCTAAAAAATAACCCCAATTAAGTGCTTACTGATCGTCTTTAATCTGTAAACGCAACTTGAACTTCATGCCCTGGGGAAGTGTTACAAAAATTAAGTAAAAGTCAACAGATTACTATGGGCAAAAATTTGTTTTTTTTTTAAATATAATTTTAAAATTAGCCTACTGCGCCGCGCACAGAAATTAGCATATTAAATTTTTTATGGCATCACTTTTTAAGTCAGTTGATATCGTGATTTTTAGATTTAATGCCAAAGAAATTTACTTTTTGTCCATAGTGCAGTTGGTAAAAAGCAGTTGGTGGTGGAAAAAAGTAAGAAAAACACTCAAATAAAAAACGAGCCCAGGAAAACAAGACTATCTATCAGAAGGACAATTAAAACGGGACGGAATGGCGCATTAAAAGTCAGCTGACGCTGGATAAAGAAAAGCAGGAGTTTTGTTCATTTTTTTTTTGTTTTTGGGGTGATTGGACACACGCTAATGACAACAGCAGTCAACAAAGTGTCCTTTGGGCCATTACGACTCGTACCTGAACTTGGCCGCAACGACTAACGGGTGGGTGGTGGTGGAGGGGAAGGTGTAAGGGGGCAGGGGTGCAGGGTTCCGGCACCAAGTAATTGGAGACTGAAAACTGTAATTGAGGTGCGGCTAGTTTCGACTCAATTAATTAATCTGCTCAAATTAATTGACTTTGCATCGAATTAGGTCGTTCAGCTGTTTGCCTGGTTTACTTGTTTGCTTGCTTGTAATTGTTGTTGCTGTTTGTTGTTTGTTGTTTGTTTACCCTACACCTCCATTCGGTGCGTTGTCCTTTTTGCCGTGTGACTCATTTGTTCGCAAATTTCCACACACAGCATCCGGTCATTAGTTTTTATTGTCATCTTTTTCTTCTCTTTTTCAGTCTGCGTAATGAAAACTTTATCTTTGTGACAGTTGTATTTTTGTTGTTTTTTTTCGTCTGTGTGTGTCAAATGTTTTTCCGGTCCAAGCTCCTACTCCTTTCTTTTTTGTTCTTTTTTTCATTACTCATACGACCCTTGCAGACGTCAACAGTCTCTTTGCAACTGGCATTTAGCTTAGCAACTGGCAACTGTGGCTTATTGTCTTTGGCACAGGATCTCGTGTTCACATTATGAAATTCGTTCCGCTTGTCTCCGCACTTTCACTACACACTTACATACAAGCATCGGTACATAGATATGTATATATATATATATATATATATATATATGTGTGTGTGTCTGTGTGTGTGTGAAATACTTGTGTCATCCAATTGCTTGGCTTGTTTCCTACTGCTGTCCCTGAAGGTTTCCTTTGTCTGTCTGCCAAGACAAATTGAATAACAAATAACCAGACTGTGAACAATATGATCGATTATTAAAGTATACACTATCCAAAATCAATAAATAAATTGCAATATTCTAGACAAGCTCACAATTCCTTGGAGACTTTGCTAAAATTCATAAGTAACATTATGAAAATGTAGAATTACCAATGTGTGAGCATAGGATTAAAATATATATAATTTCTTTAATATCATTAAATGATTACATTAATTACAATAAATTAAACACTTACGTACATAATTTAATATTAATGAATTTAAATTAAAAGAATTGTCTAAGAAATATGAATTAGCACATTAATTTCTTAATGTTTTTTACAATAATACAAAATAGCCTTTTTCGACTATTGAAACTTGCGTGCAGCAGTTAAATAACTTGCCCATGGTAGCCAAAATTGGTATGTTTACACACATCACTACAGTATTGTAGGGTATAAGAAATGAAGTGTTTTACTTATCGCTTAAATTCACATTTGTTGCACTTCCACAAGTTGTCTCTACTTGAAAGTGTCTCAGCAGATAAAAGGGAAAACAACATCCACTGTGAATGCTAATGAACTTGAAAGACTTGGTTCGCATTATTCAATATGCAGTCAGCGAGTATAAATACGAGTATTCATATACGCACACCAACACGCACATACATACACACACACACAGCTGACGCTTCGAATAGGAGCACATTGCTCTAAAAAGGTGATCGATGGTTGCCTCTCGTAATTGTTAACTGTCACCACACTTACAGAGTCAGAGGGATAGAGATAGATAGAGAGAGGGAGAGAAAGATAGGAGAGATAGATAGAGAGAGAGCTAAACACATTTATCAAAGTCAGCGTATAAGTTTTACTTTCTCATATGTTAATTGGGACTAATTAATGGAACCTACAATTAGTTGAAATCGTGTATGAGGAGTGAGCAATTAATTAGAAGTGTATCTTTGAAGGTGTTACTATTTATATTGTAGGCGCTGTACCAGCTGTTGTTCTGGTAAGTATGACAAATGCAAACCTATTAAAGACTGTCCACACACAGGAATTGTGAGCTGAATGCAGCGCTTTATACAAATTTCCATCATGGGCAAAAATAGTAAAAATTATTGCATTATGGAGCGTATCTGGGTGCGACAGACAGCACTCATAATTGTGCTGGTTGTTTTTTGACAATCTCTACACGAATTTATTGCCATGCATTTGAACTATGAGTGCTGAGCAGCGACCTTGTGTGTTTCACAGTTTTCTTGCTTTATTATAATGATTATTCACTTATATTTGCGTGTTAGAGAGCTTTTGCTAATTGCTCTTTTGCTCTGCTTGTTTTGTAGAGCTATTTTTAGTTCAGACAGCTACTTTGTTCACATGCAATAAATGCACTTAAGAAATCGTTGCTTGTCAGCTTTACTCAATATAATCTATCAGGTTTCGTTTCCTTTAAGATCCAGTAAGAGCCCAAACCGTCGCATTTCCTCCTCCCCGGATGAGCATCACCCTTCACTTTTCAAATGTTCTTCAAATTAAATTATATGCATCAGGTATGAATACATAACTGGGGATTAAACTTAATTAAAGGTGATTAAATTAAAGGTCACTCCAATCTTTTTGCCATAAAACGATCTATACAACAAAATTTTAATGACTTGTTTTTGTAATATTTTTCTATAGTTTTGCTATTCTCAAGTAATAAAAATATAAAATATTTACAAATATATTTTAAATATAGTTGTCAGCTCGATTTTGGCATTGTTTCCATATTTGTTTAGATCGTGTAGATTGAATTGATTTTGAATTCGTGTCGTGTTTAAACAAACACGTGAGCAGCTCCGATTTGCAAGACTTGCTTGGCATACGACACAAAAAGCATATCTGACAATTACAACAATTTAATCAAAGCCGTGTGACCGCTCTACATGGCGATCAGAGGTGGACTGCGGAGGGATGGAGAGAGGACGCTTAAATGCCTGGGCCAGAAGCCGAGCCAAGTGCCAAGCAAGCAAAGCGTCCACGGCCACTTAAAAGCTCGTACAATGCGAAATATGGTGAGCAAAATAAATAAAGCAAAAATCGAGGAACGATTGTTGGTGTGTGGCGATTGGAACGTGGAGAGGGGGGCACGGTGATACGACACACACACACACACCTATTGACTATTGACTTAATTGATTTCGCATAAATTGAGTTTTTATACACTTTTATACCGTTTTGTTTTGGCTGGCAGCTGTTGTGGATTTCGACACCTTTAACCTGATCATAGAGGGGCAATAAGGGGGGGAGAGGGATGCGAGGCACAAGCATTTCTGCCCTGTGCCCAGTCACGACGACGCAGTGCGTTCAACTTGGGCCAAATGCAAATAGAAGCCAGCTCCGAGTCAATATGTGCCAAAGATAAAGTCAGCGAGAGAGACAGAGAGGGACGCGATTGCCATTAGGAGAGGTGGGGTTGACTGAGGTCAGCTGTCCAATGCTGACGCTACTGACTAACTGACTGACTGACTGTTGAACCTACCCCCGAACGTAGCTCTACAAATTTGATATGTCTATGCGGTAAAAATAATTTTGGGTGTGTTTCGAATGCACTGTTAAAAAAATGGATTTGGAAATTTTATTATTTTGATTAATAGTTCTTACTAGCAATCAGCTTCGGATTTTCAATAGCTAATATACAACAAAAAATCGATGAACACTTTAAGTTTCATTTTCAATGCCTTCTGTTTATTATTGTTGTATTCAGTTAATATTTATACTTTTATAGATAAGCATAAAACATGTTCCATTAATTGTGTTCTTATTTGACATTTTATCAGTTAGTAAAATTTCAAATGCAAATTAAAAAGTATTAGTAATTGATTTGATTTTTTAAATATATAATAAGGTTTAAGTTATAAATCAAAATTTGTTAAAGTGTAGACACACAGACACACACACACGCACACCCGCTACTAAAAGGCAGTCAGTCAGTCTACAAGCTGTTGTAGAAGTCTGTGGTACAGGGCCATGACCACAATATCGCTTACTAATATTTCAAAAGTGTCCGTTGCCATCAAATTGGAAGTTCACACCTGTGACGACGAGTCCTCATTAAATGGGGAATGGAAAAACAACGTATGCGGTACCTTTGAGCATTTCATTGGGTAGAGCATTATAAACCATAATAAAGCACACATAAAAGAGCCACCAACTGCATCATAAATGTGGTGGAGAGTGGGGCTTTTGTACAGGTAGATACGCAGTTCTTCCCTTTTTGTATTTGTTTCTGGAATTGCATTCCCACGCCGCGTATCTGTGAGATTTGATTTGCTCGCCTGTCCGCCACACGATGCAAATTAGTGTTATTGGACATTTTACGATCGTATCGCTGGGGCGTGCTTTTCGGATATGGGGCGTGCTAAGTATCATCGATTATTGCCTTTTCGAATCATTTGCACAGATACTCATGTGTTGTTGGAATGTGGAACACTACCCTGCACTGCAGAAGTTTAATTTGGGGTCTTGTTGTATCCAATAAATTTTACAATATGTTTGCTAATCGAAGGGTTGTAAATAATAATATATTATATATAATATTATAATATTATTTATTTTATTTCCGCATTTTGCATTTCTACTTATTGTACTGTTATGATATAGTAAGTTTATAATTGTTGCTATAAATATACATAATTGAAACTAGTTATGTGCTTGTCGGCTTTTCTTCTTTGTCGCTCTTTTCATATTCATGCTTTTTTTCTAATTCATTTTTTTATCCGTCTCATTTGAACTCAGTCTCTTTATTTTTTTTTTGCACTATCTTCTTCATCCTCATGTTGTTTTCTTCGTGTTTGAGCTAACCGCAAAGTATCTCAAAGTCAATTCGCTTCTTTTACTTTTTTTTTTAATTTAATGTCTTAAAATTTTGCTTGTGTCTCTATTTCTATCTTTCCATCTCTCTTTGTCTCTTGTTTGTACGATATTCTTTATTCTCACCTTGTTTTATTAAAGTTTCAGGTAAAAATATCTCAAACTCAAATCGCCCTTTATTTTTGTATGATGAGGTTACTTTGTAGTCTTTCAAATTATTTTTACCTCCATCTTTCTTTCTCTGTCAAATTCTCTCTCTGTCTCTCATTTCATCTCTCTCTCTCTCTCTCTCTCTTTCTCTCTGCAACAGCAAACAATTTTAGCACGATCTGCTCTATCTTCATCTTTTTTTTCTTCGTGTTTCAGCTAAAAGTATCTCAAACTTGAGTTGGCACTTTGTCCGCTCTGTAGATCGCTGAAATCGATTTGCAGTCCGTTAAGTTCTTGGGGCAAGTGTGGCACTCAAATGCCCAACATGTTGGCAGTTTCACAAGTTTCTTATCAAACTTTTACATCTAATTGTTGACATTTGCATGTGCCCATCAAACATTTGTATTTCAATTACGAAAAAATAATATAAAAACATAAACACAAGCAGAAATGTATATCTTTCTCTCTCACTTACCCAAACAGCTGTGCAGCTTCAGCATAACAATAACGGCCAGAATAACGGTACCGCTGTTGAACGCCATCTTTTTTTCGCGTCTGCTTCTAGCAGCGCTGCAAAAATACGAAGAACTTTTGCTCGGCCGCCTCTTTGTTTGTTCCTTATCTTCGTTGTTATTATTTATGTTTTGGATTCTTCGGCTGAAGTCTGGTGTCTGGTGTCTGTGGTCTCTTGCCTGAAGTTCTGTTTCAGTTTCTCGGGTTTTTTTTCTGTTCTATTATTTGCCCAGCCACTTGGCAAATTGTTTGCTCTCTTTTATAATTGTAATTGTTAATTCCACAATACGACAATTATCTTCCTCACGCACTTTTCACATTTTTGTCAGTGTGTTTTCTGTGATGTGTTTTTTTTTTTTGTTTTTTTTGTTCAGGTTCCACTCATTTAATTACTTTTGATCACAAATTGATAAAAGACACATTTATCAATTAATGTGCGAAAAAAGCAAACAACAACATCTAAGCAGCGATAATAAAGAAACAGAATATAAAATAAACAATTATTATATTTTTAAAGTGCTCGAGAAGTAGATACCCTGTTAACACTTCTACATCTCAGCTTGGTTTGGTAACTGCATTAAAAGTTGCCCGGCTACATGATACATGATAAATAATCTTATTATTTCATTTGGGGTTTTTAACTAATCAACTGAAGCGGTACAGGATATTTTAAGACCTACATGCCAAATGTATGAAGTCTTGCGTTTATAATCCTTGAGATACACCTCGATCTGTAAGAGCTTTCATGCTTTTAACACATATTTTCACAACAAATTTACAACCCTTTTTTCATACAAACGTTCAATAATAATAGACAACATTACAACACACAATTCTTCAATTATTCTTTCGACAGCAGTTTGTTATTATTACTTATTTTTATTGATAACAGCACCCACGAGTCGTACCCTCCTCAGTACGGCTCCCTTCCCGCGGTGCTCGACTGCTGGCGCCTGGTCTTGAATTCAATTTATCATAGAGTTAAGGCCACACAAAGTTCCAACGAGCTCAAGGGACTTTGCCTACAATTTCTGATTATTGCAATTAAAAAATGTGCTTCGATTTCGTTTCTTTTTGTTGTTGTTGTTGTTGTTTTCGTTTACTCGTATTACAATATTTTTAGATTAATTTCTGTTGCTTTTGTGCTATTTTTGGCAAATCGATTTAGCACTCGTTTTGTATTTATATGGGGATCGCTTGGTCTTAAGTCAGACACAGGCCAAGGCAAGCCCCTGGTGCTGGCATTTTTGTCGATTCATTGAACAAACACACTTTTGGCATATTTAATTGATCTTTAAATTGAAAGCATTTTTTGATACACTTCCAGGAGGTAGTATAGTTTTCCGAGAAAGTGTAGAACTATTTTGTTTTTCGAAACCAACATAAAACGTTCAACAACATTTTACTTTAAGTAGAAACGACCAGTTGTGTGTTAAGTTATTTGAATAAGATCACTTGTCTGAAGTTTACAAGAGTATTAAGACTTCGTCTCTCTAAACATTATTTTGGATTTCTTTTTCTAACTTGTTCAATAAATGTAATTGTGCACATAATTGTTTCGACAATTTTGTACATAATAATTTTTGGACAGCTTAAAATAACAAGAATTCTTTGCTTAAAAACTTTAAAGGGAAGTGAAGATCACGAATTTAGTTTGAAGTGGGTTGCTTAACATTTGTGAAGTGTGTGAGGGGGCCAGGGGGCAAATGGAAGTACTTTTGAGCTATACAAAAAGGCAGGTGTGATAAAAGAGTGGCATTGGGGCATATGCAGATAGCACAAAGCATAATTCAAAAGAGACTCAAAGTCGAACGACATGATAAGCAACTGCAACTGAATTGACAGAGTGACAAACTGACAGTCAGCCAGACAGACGGACAGTCGAGCTCTGCACCTGAAGCCACTTTAAAGTTCAACACATTTGACACACTGAGCCGCCGCACAACAACCGCAACAAATGACACAAAGCCGGCTTCTGAGCCGGGCCACAAGCCGCCACTTGCCAATTTGTGAGTGGACTCCAACTCCGACAGCCAACATACAACATCCAACAGGCCTTTGTATGCGGCCAATTGGCAGTTGGCAGCTGCTGGCTGCTAGCTGCTTTGTTTGTCTCTTTTTCAACTTCCTCTATTCAATTAAAGGTTAGAAATACAACGCGACTCGATCTATACACATACATATTATACATATATAAATTATTAAGGTGCGTCCTGTTGCGGCCGAAAAAGGCAGCGCCATAAAACGGGAAATGTTCATCCGACAAGTCGGCAAACAAACTGCCAAGCAACAACCAACAACCGACAGTCGAGAAGCGACAACCGACAACCGACAATCGACAACCGTCGCTGGCAAAAGTCAAACTACAACTGTTTCAGCTTGCATGAATTTCTGGCTTCTCAGAAGCGTTGTTGCCGTCGCAATTGTTGTTTGTTGTTGCTTTTGTGTCTATCGCTGCTAATTCGCCGACTTTGTGGCAATCGCCAAAAACCGAAAAAAAACCAAAAAAAACAAAACTGAGAATTGTTTGTTATGCTTTTGAAATTTCGGAATATTCGTGGGAGCTGTCAATTTTGAAATTTTTTTCACTAACCACGCTGCCAAACTAATTATGAGTGTGGGTGTTTTACTTACAGACTTACTTATTATCGTTTTCAGTTTATTAGCCAACAAATTGTTAAATTTACTATATATCGAAAAATATTACTGTTTTTTTCAATACTTTGCTTTAGCAAAAATTCCAAACTTGATTAAAAATTAAATTTTCTTTATTTCAGAATGAAAAATGTATCCTGAGTCTTGAAAATGTATTAGTTTTTATCAATATACTCCCAGATATTTTTGCAGGGTAGCTTCAAGTCGAACACCTTGGGTCGCCAAGCACTTTTTTTTTACTTCCAAGAAAAAAGGTAAGTTGGGTATGTTAAATATTTGTTTTGCAACGGTGGCGAATGCGTAATTTGTACAAACTACCTGCAGACAAAGTAATTAGTCAATTCATTGTTCATAAGGCTAAGCTTATAAACTGAATAATTACTGTATATCGTTATTAAATGAATCTCTTGAAACACATTCATCGCTGAGTGTAGAACACTTTAAACCGATTTGTATTACAATTTGCACGTAGATTGCAAAATGCAAATTGGCTGAGATTCATAATTGTCATATAGTCATTAATCAGGTGTCACTCAGTTTATAATTACAGTGCACAGTTGAGTATGTAGTATTGAACTAGTATTAAACTATTTACACATTTCTGAATAGCTGCTAATGAGATTCAGTGTTATTGAGATACTGCATTTAAATTTGTTGTCGTTAAAAAATAAATTTAATTATTTTTTGCTTAATCTTTTTTTGCAATTTAACATGTTTATCAGGATAAATAATGTGGCAATTAAAAATTAAATAATAGCACATTAAAAATCGTTCGCATGCAAAATTAAATTAAAATTGTCAAAATGTACATTTTTTGAGATATTTTCTTTCTTTGCAACTTTAATATTATTTTTTGATTTCAACATAAGCTTGACTGCAAGTTGCAGTTACGCTTTAGTATATTTTTTATTGCGACAAAATCGTGCTTTCTTATCAGACGCAAATATCCACAAACATGCAATAACTGTGTCGGAAATTTAGCGAAGAAAAACTAAAGGCATTTTATTTATCTGTTGCAGCTGCACAAAATCTCCTTACTGGTTGTTGCACTATTCACAGTTTCGTTTCTTTTTTTTAACAGTTGTATTAAATTAGCGAGACTATGCGCATTGGCAAAAGAGTCGGAAAAGCGTATTCGGTTATAGCCACGTTAACAATAGCGTTGAGCTGCTGTGGAACCGCTTTCCATGCGCTACGTTTTACCAATGAAACTGAAACCGGCAACGAGGCAACTGCAAAAGCCGCAAACCCACAAAATCACACAAAAAACTTTTCGTCGTCGTAGTCGGTTGTCATCGTTAGCTTCGTATGTGTATGCGTGTGTGCGTGTGTGTGTGTGAGGGTGTGTGGTTGTGTTGACGAGTCTATTTTTCACCCTTGCAGCATATTTCCCTTGACTCGCCCTGTTGCTGTGTGCGGCTGTAAATGATGAACTCTGTTTGCTTATCATCGGGGTAATCCTTATCCCAACGCGCACTGATAGCCAATATGTTGTATAAACATATATATATAAATATATATACTATATATGAATATGTGCATGGAGATAATCATGTTGATTATGTTTTGTCTCGCTCACTGAGAGGCATGATTTCATCTCGAAACATGATCTCATCCCGTTCTGCATTTACTTCTTGGCATATGTGCATCTGTAGACAATAGGTAAATAGACAAATACAAAATCAAAACGTTTATTTTGAATGTGCGTACACAGAAAGAAAAAAGTACACAAAAATAAAAATAGGAATACATCGATTGTTTTCAAGACAATATGAAATTAAAAAAAAAAATCTTAAATAATAAATCATGCTGATTTTAACTGCAAAACGGTACTTGTACCAAGTATTCTTAAGAAAATACATATTTAACATGATTTTTTTCTGTGTACGTTGGGCAAGGGTTGCTTATCTCTGTTGGGCAAACATTCATGAATGAATTCACCCGCTGGTAGCGCTTGGATAAAGATTAAGATTAACAACTTACCTTATCAAAAACTTATGAACATTAATGAAAATCCCCATAGAAGACCTAATTAATGGAATTTTGAAATCAAGAAAAGTGTTTTGAAATTAAGATTGAATGAGAAAATCGAAGTCTGCCCCAAGGAATTCGAAGTCGGCATATTGCATATTGTTTATTGAGTTTGCATTCAAATCAGTTCGGGGGGGAAAAAAAAGATGGAAATGGAGCTCCGAATCTCAAGGAGAGTCGAAGCTAATTACTATTTCGTTTTTGTTTTGTATATTATTATAGAGAATTCAGCTGCGATGCTCCCTAGCAGGTGCAGGCTGGACAGATGGGCTTGTCTCCCTCGATGGTGAATGTTTTCGTCGTAATTGGATTATCGCAGCGATTGCAGCAGAAACAATTTGAATGCCATTTAGCATTCATGGCAACGATGGCGTTTTCGGTTATGGGCTTCTCGCACTTGGCGCAACGGATCGCGAACGTATCCTCATAGTCCTGTTTGCAATAGGCCTTGCCGTCTCGCTCAAAGAAAGCGCAGTCCTTCAAGGGCTGCTTGCAGGCGCCATCACAAACGAAACAATTCTCATGCCAATTGGTGCCCATGGCGCGTATGGTCCTATCGAGAATTGGCTCCTTGCAGGCGGCACAGGTGCTCGTATAGCGTTCCAAAAAGCATTCGCTGCACACTGGCTCCCCCTCCTGAACATTGAAAATATCATCCTTAATCTGTTTCTCGCAGTCACGGCAGAGAAAATGCTCCGGATGCCATCTCTTGCCAAGTGCGCAGACAACGCGCTTTGTAATCATCTCGTTGCACTTGTGGCACTGATAGTGCTCCTGTTCCACAGCCTTATCGTTTGTCTTGGACTCCATTCTGTGTATTAGATTTTTTTACTTATTGCACTAATATTAAACAAAAACAAAACTCACATTTTGCACGTGACTAAACAGTTAATGTGTATTATTAGTTTTCCGTAATTTTGATTCTTCCTTTTTCAATACACAGACATATATATTTTAGATTTCTCGAAATAAAAACGGAACAAATACGAGAACGTGTTAATTTTGTACGACTCAAAAACGAAATGAATTATATAGGTATGTACAGTTATTTAGCTGATTTACAAATATTCATAGGCTACTAAGACTCCCATTAATTTTCTATATATCCTATAATCATATCAAAATCGTTAAGCAAAGCTTGCTTGTTTTATGAAAGATCAGCATTTATTTAAAGTAAGGAGTAAATAAAAAAACAAAGAACAGATGGATATACTAAGGATTCTTAATAATCGCATAAGATTCGAAACCTGAAACGCCACTACTGAAAATTAAGCTCACTTCCAAATAAACTTCCTTTTTATACATATTATAATGCAATATTTAAATCGGTTTGCAGCTTTTGGTGGTTGTTTTTCATTTAATTTATAGCCACAAGTTTCCGAGATAAAACCAACCAAAGAACCAAAATTAGTCACACAAAGAAGCATTGATAAATGGCCAAAAAAGGAAATGAAAAGCCACCACAGCATTTTTTAATAACTAACCCCTAAATGGTGGCATCTACACAGAACTCAAAATGCTAACAGCTAAATTTGTGCAATTAATAAAAAAATGCTTTTCATATTAAAAATATTTAATTAAAGAAAATACTTGGCCCTTTCCGCCTGCACAGTAATTAACAAACGGCACACACTCTCACACATACACTCACACACACACACACACATGTGTGGTCCAGGAGAGTCCAAGTTGCAACACCCCCATCCTCCACTCGTTTCACCCCTTGTCAATGCAGCATAGTATGTGCCACATATTTCTGAGCCCCGCAATCGTAAGAAGTTGCTATGAAGGCTATGATGAAATTATGAATGTAGTTCCAACAGTTAGGGGCATATATGAGCCTCATCGAATTTTGAGACTCTAAGATCTAGAAATCAGATATTTGAATAGTCAAACTATAACGAAACAGATTACAAAATTTATTAATATAAATATAAATTACATATATTATCAAATAATTATTATTTATATGGTATATTTATATATATACTTATATATATATATTATTTATATATCTATAACATTTAGCTTTCCCATTCCGATAAAAATACTAACAATCGGTTCATCCAAGTTTTCAGCGACCAGAAATTTCTTATAACTAAACAGATTTTGATAAACGATTACTTTTTGAATCTGATTTGAAATCGAACTATATTATTGAAAATTCTTGTGTTAATTCAAATATTTTTGACGATGGATATGAACTGTGAATGGGTATCTGCTAGTCATACACTATAATCTACAGTGATATTACTTGCTGGCTTGGACGCCACGTAGCCATTCAGGCTGGCATTGTTTTTGGGGCAGGGGCATTCGTAATGCCAGTGCGAAGTAGGATTGCTCCACTGTACATGTCACCATTTCATTTGCTGCTGCTGCTGCTGCTGTTGATGGTGCTGCAAGGAATTCTAAATTGTCCAAAGAGGACGAGGTGAAGTTGGGATGAGGATTGCCATTTGGGCGGGTCGCTTGAGAGCTTGTTATGCAAGTTGAAAGGGAATTTGTGTCAGGCTCTTTGGCGACTTGTCTGCGTATGCAGAAGTGCGTGAGCGCGAAGTGCAGGAGTTGAGGGGGTCTGCGAGGGGAGCTAAAGGATACCAGTTGCATAATTATATATTAAAATTGTTTTATCGAAAAGCATTTCATATAAACATGTGAGCAATGCACGCCATAATTGCTGCGTCACTTTTTCTAATTGCATGCACACGTTTCTGGGACAAGTTCAAAGAATCCATTGGGACAAGTGTTTTATTCTTTGAGGGCCTTTACCTATCATTACAGTTAAATGACATAGAAAAGTTTTATTTTTTTTTTATGTTGCGTTTTGTAGAAATGCATGCTGAGTACATAAGTCTAAAATAAGAGCGAATATTTAAAAGAAAAACAAATTAATGTGGGAAATTATGTTTATGTTAATATTATACATGGGAAGGAGCAATCGCTGAGGGAGCAGAGTGGAGCAGGACTCTGCATCCCAAATTTACATAAGTGCATACAGTAAAATGTATGAAGAAGTACAATTCGGATTTTATATAACTAAAATAGGAACGATCGATTGTGCTTCTAAGATAAATATTTTTGTTCAACAAGATATTGAGACTAAACTTAGTCAATATGATTATGCTCCTACATTTGGGTACCAAACCATTTGAATCGGGCAACTATATGATCTAGCTCCCATGTTTTTTTATTTTATAGGGTGTTTAATATTCGCCATGCCGTTCTTCCGGCTTTTTCAACTTATTCCACAAACACAAAAACCAGATAAAAAGTGAGCCAATCTCATGTCAAAGGCCTTTGGCCTCAACTGCACGAAAACTGGAGCTGTCTGTCAGAGTCAATCGTCAATTAGTCGGTAAGTATTTGCGGCCGCCGATTGGGGATTTATATTAATTATGCAATAAGGGTTAAGCGGTCGTCCTGGGACACAGCTCACTAGACACAGGATACACAGCGAGCACATTGAACTTTGCCAGCCAAATGTAATCGAATTGAGCCAGTA
Source organism: Drosophila atroscutellata (assembly GCA_035041605.1). Classification (NCBI taxonomy): domain Eukaryota; kingdom Metazoa; phylum Arthropoda; class Insecta; order Diptera; family Drosophilidae; genus Drosophila; species Drosophila atroscutellata. The sequence continues at coordinate 9,641,375 of JAWNLA010000092.1, read as the reverse complement.
GAGAAGTTGGTCAAAAAACAGTTTACATTTAAATTTAAGTGAGTGTCAGCAGCAATACAATTTAATTTCAATTAAATAATATACAAATAAATATATATATAAATAGTGTATATATACACTATTCAGATTGATAATTGACTAAGTATAGTTGCTTCTTCGCGGATGTGAGAGTGCGTCGTTTCAAATGCTTCACTTTGGTCTTCTCACGCTTCCGCAGCTTATTCTGGGCTATATCGACAATGGTGTCTATAATCTCAAGAGATTGCTTTCTTTGCATCATCCTCATCTATTTGCATGGCTAATTGGCTTTCTGCCCAAGCAGCATCTCCAATTAGCTGTTCTTCTTGTTGTTGTTGCCCCTGCTGCTGCTGCTGTCTTTCTCATTGCTGCTGGAGCAGCTTTTTGGTTAGGAGCAACTTGGATGTGGCCCATTTGATCATTTGATGTTGGACGACAGCATATACGTGGTGGGTATTTGGCAAGAAAAACGAACGTGGCGAAAATCTGACAACTAATCCGATAAAATATCAGACATGGAATAATCTACAAGTTCTTGAGTTTACCATCAAGATTTATTGACTTTATGTTCTACTTTGGTTGATGTTTCTATATTTTTAATAGACTTAAAAGGTTCTATAAAAAATATTTGAAGTCTTCATCAGCTTTTATGCATATTCTTAACAAAATAACTATATTTATGTCTTTAGCTCGTGTTGTACTTTCGGAATTCTGGAATATAAATAACATAAAATATATTATATAAATGAGAGTTTTCATTATTCTACAACATTACATTTGAGGTCTACGTAATCTTCCTGGGAGATGGTTGCACCTGCAGCTATGAGCATGACCTGTAATGTTATCAAAGTTGATGGCCAAGCTTTAGCAAGCTTTATAACTATAGCCATAAAACTAAGCCGGTAAGTAAACAGTAGATATTGTGTTATTATATTGACTAGTTATAGGAACTCTAATTAAAACCAGCACAACCTATTGTCTATGCACAATTCAAAACAGTTTAGTTCATTTCGAAGGAAACCAACAGCTTAACCAGCTAAATCTATAAAACTGTTCTATGAATTGAACTACAATTCCAATTGCCTCGACCATACCTTGAAATTGCTCGAAATATAAAGTTGCATCCTCATCGCAGATCGCCAGCGTGTTCACACGCTGCTGGAATGCGCTGAAAGCCTACATATGATTGACGCCCTCCCCAGTGGCCTTAAATGGCCATTGGGTCCAATGCCGCTCCACGCCGCCAGCTTCCTTAATTTGTTGCTCGAATGCATCGCTCTCGGCAACTGGATCCAAGTTGAAGGTCTTCACATAGCCAAAGGAGACCTTGCCCTGCATGTGAAACTCAATCAGCTTCTAGCAGATGCACAAAAGGGGCATATATATATCCGCGAGCAGGCCCAGCATAAAGTGTCTGAAACATATATTGAGAAATCTATAGTTAACACTTTTCATATGTGTGTATTAAATGGTCATTACTTATCGGGACCTTGCTTGAAGTCATTGATCCGCTGGGCGACATATTTGGCGGCCCATTTGCCAACTGAGTCACTTGATTCCAAGATTACAAGTCCCATATTTCAGCAACTGTGAATTGTTCCAAAAATGCATTCCCGATAAGGCTCGATTAGATTTAAATTTAATGCATATTTAAACAAATAGAGTATTTTTATCTCGCAATTGATAAGCACTGAAAATGCACTCCTTATAGCGATGAAAATACTTATTAAAGGAACTTACGAGCTTGTAACTTTTCATAATTGCAAAAATACAGTTTACTTTTAATTTAAGTTTGTTTTGCAATGTTCAATAATAATAACAAAAGCAATCGAGGCTGGCTTTGTAAAAACACAGCGTGCGGTTGGCATTGGGCAAACTTGGAGACTAATAGCAAGCTACGATTGCCGTCTCAATTTAGCTGTCAATTTACAGAGAATACACATGTGCACATATATGTGTGTGTGAAGAGCGCGATTAGCTGTGCATTGCGGCGCCCTTAGCGTAAAGAGAACAACTGGAACACTGTATTTACGTACTAATCAGACTATGAGATGCGTGAGAAACTCGGCTGGCGAAATGCATCTCTGCAAGTGGAAATTAATAAAGCGGAGCACAAAGAGAACTGATTAAGCTATAGTTGAATGAACTTGAGCACTGAGTGCAAATGCTGGGAATCGAGTGCGCTGGCGTTGCCAGATCGTGTCAACAAAGTCAAGGAGCATGAGCTAGTTGCCAGGCATAGACAGTACACACACCAAAACAAACTCAACCTACACAACACTACATAAACCCAACATGCACACTTAAAATAAACGAAATAGTTGGCAGGTCTGGTGCTTATGGCCGTTACTGCTATTTTTTTGAACCCATAGCGCTTAAATTCGAATCGAGAATTAATAAACTCGACGTTCCCGCCGATTTTCCCCACCAAGGAACTTATTCTGAAATCATTATCTTTCCTTATCATTTAATTAACTAACATTGCTTAATATATAGAGAGCTAATAACAAAACTTGTCGCTAGGTGGCGGTATAAATTTTAAACGGCAATTCAATTTTGAAATAGCTGGTTTTGATACAAAAATGTTACCTAAACCTTGCCTAAATCCAAAAATACAATTTAAAAATTCGTTACACGAACACACGTTAAATTATACTCCACAAAGCACAAAAATATGAGTTCGTGCATATCTATATGGCGAATTCTCCACATTAAACGCCACCTTGTGGAAAATGTGGTCACATTAAAGTGTGCTCTCGTTAACCCTGCCAACCTGATTCTTTCTACTGCAAGGTGACCCTCTAATTTTTCATTTGTTGTGGTGGTATGCGATAACGTATCGAATGTTGATTTTTTAAATGTAAATAATTCACTGAATTTGTTTGAAGGTTTGCAATTTATCTATATTACATTAACATTTTGTTTTATATCTTCGCTACTTCTTCGAAAAGATGAAAAATAGGACATAGATAATAAATATTTTTATTTAATATTTGGATTTTCTCAATAAAATTGCAATTTATAGTTTATCTGAAATATATTTAGTGCTTACTTACTTTTGTTCGTTTGTTAAATACTTGGTATTATTATTGGGACCTAATTAATGTGCACTCATTTTAAACCCTTTACGAAGTAAAAAAAATTCTTAAACATTGTCGAATCGCTGCCATTTTGACTATTAGTAGGAGGCGTGGCCACTGTTAGCTCGCCGACTAAAGCCAACGGTCGATTGCCATCGGTTTTCGAAACATTCATAATATCCAAATCGTTATCAACATCGATTTCAAATTTATCCACATTGCGCTTTTCCGTTGCTTCCTGATCTTTGTAGTCCTCGCTGTCCAAGATGTGCCCATAGATCTTTTGCAGACTGTGCTCCTCGGAATTCGCTAAGAAATTAAGCAGGCTCTTGATGATCTTGTCATGCTTGTGCGCCTGCTCTGCATCGTATGGTGGCGAATTCCTTGTGGCAAACTGAGCACGATAACCAGACTTGTTGTCTGTTGGCGTTAAACTGACACGATACCAGTGCTGATCCTTCGGATCCTGACCCAACAGAGCATACTCAAATTGTGGCGTTGGTGTCGTAGTGGTCGTTATCGTTGTTCCGTCCAGTCGATTTGTGGTCGTCACTATGCTGTTGTTATAGCCACTGGAATTGGCCCCTGATGGCTCCTTGTACCTGTTTCAGTTAAGAGTTGACAGGTAAAGTCGACCAACAAAAAAAATGAGTGCACCTTGAACTTACCCCAGTTGCTTATATCGCGGCACTTCCACTGGCATCGCACTGACCACGGCTATCAGAGTGTAGATGATGCTCAGAGTAAACTTCTTCTCCATATTATTGAGTTACGCTGACTGTTGCAGCTTTGTGGCATTTGCTTTGTTTTTATAGCTTTGTTGACTTTGGTATTGGATTGCAGCAGCTGGCTTTGAGTTGAATTTGGCGTGCAAATCCACATGTAAATGTAGCTTTGACAACATTTTGATTTTGATTCTACAGTGGAGCTACTCAGATAACGCTCCGACACTTCTCTCATATATTACACAGTAGACAGTCACGTTTTGAGTTTTGATTGGCTTGAGTCGTTTTGCATTTGCACAGAAACGTGTTTTTTTTAGAATCATTTATATAGAAAATCAATGTTAGGCGTAATGAACCGAATAAGAATATGTTTTAAGATAATAGATATGAAACCTGTATTACTCGCATTAACCCGGAAAATTAAACACTTCTGCTAATAACATAATAATAAAAAAATGTAGGTAATTGTTAATTCTACGATCTAAATTATATTCGAGTTTATTTTATGAATATTACCTCAATTTTGAATATCAATCTGTCGAAATTTCATCATCATATTTTGCGCTCAAGTTTCGCTCTTGAAATGCATTTTATTAGGCTAACAATTGTTTGCTGTAGGAAATTCCACTTACAAATAGGCACTTCCGGCCCACTATTCTCAAGTGGACAGCACAACAAAAAAGCGAGTTTGTACTATTGTTCTCTCTGTCGAACGCATGCTCAATCTTGGTTGAGAGCATTGCCAACAGCAATGTCGAATTATTATCAGTGAATTTGGCGACCTTTCGAATGGCTACTCGCCATTGAGTGAGTGGGTGGTTGGGTGGATGGGTCGAGTGGTTGGTTTGCGGGGCGTCGGTTTAGACTGTTGGGCTGTTAATCAACCAAAAATACTTTCACTTCAGATGGCCTGGACACTGTGCGCGTGCTCTTTCGCTCTTACTCTTACTCTCTCGCACACACGTTGTCACTGTCGCCATCGCTCTCGTTTTGGCTCTCTCAGCAGCTGGTCGGCTGCTCGTTTGCTCGGCTGCTCAGCTGCTCAGCTGTTGTGGGCGACATTGCCATTTGCCTGTTGTGTGCAAGCGTTGGCAATTTGCGCGCGCATTGCCCAACACTGTACGGGACACGAACACACGCACTTTCCACAACACAGATACGCAACGTTGTCCGTGAAACAGCAGCGGGAGCAGCAGCAAAGCTCTGACTTTGGCTGTGGCTTTGGCTCGCTCGCCTCGTCTCGACTCAGTTCGTTTGGGTTTTTTGGTTCGGGTCAAGTTTTGCAAATTCAGTAGACAATCTTTCCTCATTTCGTTAACACACACAGACACGCAGCACAACAAAAACTGGCTTTAAACTCCAGCAACCGTAACTAATAGAATAACCAACCAAAAAAAAAAAAAAATGTATTATTAATGTAAATTCAAATGTAACGCTTCAAAAACCGTATAATAAATTAAAATTTATAAAAGATATGCTAGTGCTTAAAGAGCTTAACTGTGTGCACCTGTGTAACGGTCGTGTATTTTAATAAATATCACTAATTATTGTAATTTAAAATAATATAACTCACACATAAAAACAACTACAATATTTGTCGCTTAACGTGTCGTCCTGGTTAAACATTGTTTCCTGCCGTGAGCGTCGAGTGCGTATCCTTGTTGTGCTTCTTGCTCTTAATGTAGCTCCGAAACGAAAGTACGTAAAAAAATGTATCTCTTATCAGCCAAGTTGTGCGTAGCGCTTTAATGGCCAAATAGCAGCACAAATATGCTGATAAAAATGCTGCCAATTGTAGTGTATGGCAATTGCATGAGTTTAGGCACTTTAAGTGCCACCTTGTCCTGACCGTGACTGTGAAATGCTTTAATACCTATAAGCAATGTGATTATAGTATTTCCATAATCACGTATCCAGAAATTGGTTGTTTACATTGTAATTATTACCCTTGAGGGAAGCTATAGACAACCACAACTAATAATAGCATTATAATTGTTATGTTCTTTTCGTCTGTTAACATGGACTTTCAGCTGCGAAACATCCTAATCCAAAAAAGTATTTAGCATAATCATTTTTTTTTTGTGTTTTGTGATTAGGCAAAAGTAAAAGTTTAAGAAATGGTTTAACGAAAGTAGTAAATTTTTATTGTTATTTTTAATTTATTTCGCGATATAAAAACCTTTTTGATCATTTTTCGATGGAGACTACAATTATTAATTGTTACTTAATTTCATATTTGGAGTAGCTTTCAAAGGGTCCTTAAGCCGTATAACAGCTGTAATTTATGTTTAATGCGTTCTGACTACGTCCATGCCATTCAAATTTTGGGTAGTTTCTTTTCACATTTCATTTCTTATTTTTTAATTAAATTAAATGTTCAACTCATGTCGAGTCTGAAATTTACGTTGCCTGCGTGTTCAAGTGGCGTGTAAAGTAATTTATCCACCAAACGAAACTTTCGTGGACGTTTAATTTTTAGCGCAAAATAAATAAACAATAGCAAAAGGCACAAGGCACGAGCAACTGCCAAACAGTCCGACAAAATGAGCCAAGTTGAGTTCAACTTGAGTTTGTTAAGCAAAAGGCAAATGAAAAATACAAACTTTGGCTGTGTCATTACTTTCGCTTTTATTTTGCTGCCTCAGACTTTTGGTACTTGCTGTTTGTTGTAATTGTTGTTATTGCCTAAGCCAAGTTAAGACGCACATATGTACACACATGTATGTGAGTGTTCGTCCAACTCTAAGGTTTTGTCTATTACTTCTCTGTGTGCTTGACCGTCCTTCAACAATTTGGCAATCGTTGAACTTCTGCCATCGCTAAGATTTATTCCTGTGTTATTCCTTTTCTTATTTGCATCCTTTGTTTTTTTCTAAGCCTTAAATTTCTTTTATACAGTTCCCATTTACTAGAAACTTTCGATTTAATATTTGATAGTTAAAGAAAACACGTTGGAATATCTCATAAAATCTGGACTATCTTAATAACTACTGTTTTCTAAATTATTCTCTTTTTGTTTTGTATGTTTTTAACTTTTTATTTTATTTTTTTCTGTGTGGGTTACTATTACAGGATCGTTGTCTGTGTGTGTGTTTATCGGTATGCATGAGAGCGCATTTTCTATAAGGTTAGCAGCCCGTAGCAATAAAGAAAGTGGACCTGCTTGCTTTGAAGTCGTAAATTGTTGGCGTTGGTTCTTGTGGTGCTTGACTCGTAATGAATATAAAACTGGCGTTGAGCTGCCTGTATTTTTTGTTGTCATTGTACATAAGTACACACAAAAACACACAGACACAAAAGCAAACACACATACACTCTGTGAATATCCTTAACACAATTTGAACTTGGCCACAACGCAAGCTTTAAATGTTGCCCAAGCTTTTTGTCCACTAAGATACTTGTTGAGGCATTGGTCATTCTGTTTTTTTTTTACGCTTTTTGGCAACAAGCAAAGACTAGAATTACAGTAAATAAATATCTATTCTATTACTGGGCTTGCTATAAACAAGTGCACAATTTTTAAGTACGCTTTTTACACTTCACAACAAAAAAAAAAACTTTTCGACATTTCACTTAAAATTTCTTGCTCCAATTCCATTTGGCCACCTTTGCCATTTTTTTTTCATTTCGTTTTACTCGAAAATTCACATTTTTGTTGTATTATTTTGCCAAAGCAGTCGCAAGCAACCAGTGTTTGCCATGAGATAAGCACAAAAAATAAAGCAGGGGACGGGGCAGGTGGTGCAAGCAGCACAGCTGCACGAGCCAAAGCTTGCGGCGCTGGCGAGGCACAAGGACACGACAGACTTCTAACTTGGCTAGGCGGCACGTACGAAAGCCAGATGATAATTTCGTTGAATACATCTACAAGGCAGCCTCGCATACATATATTGCACATAATAATGGCGCGGGGGTAGGTGGAGTCTGTGTTGGGGGTTCTTTGGAAGGTTGTGGAGTATTGTTGAGTGTCGAGCTGCTTTGCAAAATAGATTATAGCATCGACTTTGGCAAGCCAATCTGACTTGCATTTGTCAAAAGCTACCCCTAAAGCATTTTTACACATTTTCTAAAGATGATTTCGGCTTTGTCCAGTCTAGTATAAACAAAAAATATAGTTCATATTAGAATTATTCTCTTGGTCAAAGAATTGTTATCTTCTTCTGAATAATAATAAACTAATATTTTACGCAAGCCCAATTTGTTTTTTTGCTTATTTATTTTACTTTTTGCTTGTCATTTGGATATTCAGCTAAAATTTTAACTTTCCAAGTCGAATCTTTAACGATTTTAAAACTTGTGAAGCTTCAAATTTCACACTATGTTCATGTATAATATAATTTTGGCCAGTTTTTTATTTAATTTAAAAAAAAAAACTGTATTTCTGAAACTAGGGCTTTGTTCTGACAATACTTTAGTTCGTTGTTATTTTGGGAACTTGTCTAAGTCCAATTAAATTGCCGAAAGTCAATTTGCCAATGTCAGTGGATTGATGGACATTAAGCTGAAGGAGTGCTTCAGTTTGTTGCCTGCCTGATAAGCCATTTTGGTGAATACGAATGCTAAAACATGGCAATAAGTTGTCGCTTTAATGTGCCTGGTCAATGCCAAAGCCGGAGCCAAAGCCAAAGGCCAATGCGTATTTCTTTCAAAGTCGTCATCGTGTGGGTGGTTGAGTAAGGTTGTGTGGGTCGAGCCAAGCCTTCACACACAGACACACACACACACATACAAAAATATATACACAAGCACAATCACAACTTAGTTGGCAAGGCCCAGCCATATGCGTGGCCTTTCCAACGCCTAACTGTCTCAGTAGTAAAAAACAAGGAGAAAATATACAAGAAGAAAAAAATGAAAAGAGTGAGCGTTGAAATCTAAGTAAATTCCTTGAAATCAGTTAAAAAAGGGCGCCCCAAGAGTCTTGCCAACTTTTCAAAAAGTTCAAGTTAAGTGCAGCGGCAGCAGCAACAGCAGCAACAATAATAACGACGACTATGACTATACACTTTATTGCTGCGATATTTTTCTTGTTGTTATAAACAAGTCGGGAACGAAGTCAACTCTCTGGATGCCCCTCTCTCTCTCTCTTTCTCTTTCTCTTTCTCTCTCGCTCTCTCTCTCTCTCTCTCTCTCTCTCTCTGCGCGCGCATTTGAAAAAGAGAGAGCACAGGACAGACACACACGCACTCTTCCCACAGGAGCTGAGACGCAGCTGCTCGGGCATCTGGCCTTAGTATACAAAACGCCAGCAAGCAGGCAACGAGGCGTTAGCCACAGGCGGCAGCAACAGCAACAGCAGCAGCAGCAGGTGAAGCAGCGCCAAAATGCCCGACAAATGTTGTGAAAAGTGAAAGTTTTGCAACCTGTCTTTACAATTCTGCGTGCTTATGTGTAATATTGAAAGGTTGACTTTCGATTCGAGTCCCACTTCGTCATTGATAATGTTCGATTGTTGTTGTTGTCTCCAGCTGTCGCTAGCCGTCATTGAAATGCGTACTTTTGGGCCTGATTACAGCTTTGAATGCCGCTCAACAAACATCAACAAAATTGTGTGAAAAGCAATCAGCTTGAAATGTGAATATGACGAAATAAAAAATGGAATTTGTATGCCGAAACTTTCTCTAAATGTTAATAAAATAGAACCTGTAGAGCTTTGAACAATTTTATTTATTTATCATTTTTGTTTTTATTGAAGTAAATAGATATATGAACTGTAGAGATGAAGTATCATTTATATGACAGTTTCATTTGTGTGACATACTTTAATTTAAGTAAAGCTCATTAAAATTGGCCATTATTAATATAATTTCGCATATTTTGTCCAAACTGTGTCTCAAAATGTGTAAACCCGTTGGGAAAGATGCTTATAAAATCTTAAGGCGATTTCCGTTCCTTGTTGTTGTTATGTTTTTATATACTTGGTTTTTGGGTTAAGGACTGTCTGCGAACAATTTAATTGTTTATTGTAATTGACTTTACGCAAAATAATACTTATTTGAGTCCTCTACTTAAGTCCTTTAAGTTGCACCGTATTTGAGTCTGCGTGACTCTCAAAGCTGTCCATTCTTTATTATCAATGAAATTTCTTCTGTTGCAGTTATAGTGGTTGCTCTTTTGTTTTTGTAATTTTCATCTTTTGGTTTTTCTTGAGTTTTTCTAGGGGGTTTGGGCGACTCAATTTATAATGGTCTTTACATTCGTATTTTTTTGGTTTTCCTCGTGTTTCAGGACAATTTATGCAAATTATACGCTGTGCAAGGCTAAACTACTAGACAAACTACAACTATTGCTATAACTAAAACTGAAAGTGCAACTTCAGTAACTTTGATAACTAAATAAATATATAAAAAAAATACAAGTTCAGGAAACGGCAATTGTAAAACTGTGGAAAGTGCAATCAAATAAATTTTTTTTGCTGACACACGAAAAGGTCAGCTAAGAAGGAAAATGTGCATTAAAAATTGCGCCAATATTCAGTACGGGGGCAGCAGCTGCAACAACGACAACAACGGCGACGACAACAACAACCACAACAACGATAACAACGAAAACAACGAGAATAAAACCCCAGAAGACAACGTCAGCCAGATCGAGTTTCAATTGCAATTTCCACGCAAATCAGCTAAGGGCGCCAGGCTATCCGGCTTTAAAATATTGATGTGCTGTTGCTACTTTATCATCATTGTCATGTTGATCTAAAAAGGGAATGAGTCAACCGAATGCCTAAAACACAACAAATTCTAATACAATTAAAGAACAAACAATAATTTAACATAAAGTACACTCAAACAACATGCAAAACGCAGCAGGTAATTTTTTGTTGCTTACTTTTGGGGGATGGGTGGCGAAGGCGAAGAATTTTCACAAATGTTGGAATTATACACTTATACACATGAATCAATGCAAGTGTTCCGATTCCAGCTAAATGGCCCATAAATAATGCACATGTTTTAAGTTGAAGAATATGCTTTCAAAACGCTATTATTAGGGCGTCCATAGAATTAGATGGCAAGCTAAAAGGCTTACAGCCCTGCAATTTATTAAATTATCCTTTTGGTATATACAATTATTGTACACGATTGCTGTAAACTATAACTAGCTAATTGTCTTACTTGCATAAATAAATAGAGGCATTTTTTATATCAATTTATCTATCGATATCTTTGTATATATATCTATCCGTTTGCTTATATGATAACTTGGTATATGGATACATTACCTCTGCTGAAAATTAAAGAATATAGATTGACAGCCACATGTCCTACACATATTTAGGCATTCAATCAATCAATTCTTATCAATTTCGACTGTAAGCAAAAAGGAAAAAAAAAAACTATTCTCTTTTGTCTTCTTTTGTCATTATTTATATATTTAATGAATTCACTAAAATAAGGATATGTGTTAGCTTTATTCGCCAGCAATTATATTTCGGTTGTATACAGAAATTAGTGTTAAATTGATTTATGTCGTAATATGCTAACAATAACAACAACAGACACAAATCATACAACACGAATTACGCATACGCCACGTTCGTCTGCGTTTGTTTGTTTGCATGTTTATTACGCATACGACGCGTGGCATAGTTTAATGAAAATTGATTTTACAGTGTGACAAACAAAGTACAAAGCTCTCAAGCAAACACAGACACACACATACACACGCACACACATGATCGCACCCACACAACAAACATGTATGTATATATATGTATGTGCTATAATTCATTGTTGTTGTCGCCGTATTCATGGCTGCTTTCCAATTCAACACTGCTGACCCACATTTTCACATGTTGTTGTTGTTGTTGCTGCTGCCGTTGCTTTCATTTCAGCTGTGTGGGTGGAATATTTTTTCGGCCGGCATTTCATGAAAATTATGACACTTGGCCGTAAATTTCATTTGCGCTCATCCATTGTACATTTTTACCAAAAAATTAATTAATCCAGCAGACCGCAGGTTTCTCAATTTTCAATGCATGAATATGTTCATTTATATCCGGCATTTGCCTGCGTTTTAAAAGCCTCTGAATACAATTGTAGATATTGTTTATTGTTATTGGTATTTATGTTCGGAAAACTTTGACCGCAATTATTTTCTTTATTGTTCGTTTCTGTCACCTTGAACATCATGAAATGATCAAAATTAAAATCTGGCTGGAAGTGTATACATGAATGTCACTTGAGTATTTTACGATTCTGTAACTTTTATAATTGAATTCAATTCGTTAAGCTTTTAGTACTTATTCAGGAGTTACATGTTCCAACAGCGTATTCAATTAAGCAGAGTGGCAAGGAGATTTTTGCTGGCAGAGTTCGATCACAAATGGAAATATTTGCGATGCCATTTTTATGAGTGGCATAATGCAATGGGTTCATAGCTTTTTTGTACTTGTATTGGTTGTGTGTGTATGAGAATGTGTGTGTGGGCATGTGGGTGGGCATGTGGATAGCTCTCGTAAATACGAACGGAGTCTCCATTGATATCAACGTAACTTTACTTTTATATTATCGAATTTTATAGCTGCCGTAAATTTGTCTTTTTTTAAGAAATAAAATCATTCTTGAAATTCAAGTAGCATGCACATGCTTAATCTACATTTAAAATTTATTTGTATATTTATATATGACGTGCAGATGGGTGTATTTACATATGTAAATCCCATTCAAGTCCACACGAAATGCCACATCGCCAAACGCGATGCGCAGCAAATGTATTAAATTTGTGGAAAGCGTGCACTAAAAATCAAAAAAAAAAAATAAATGTCAATAGAAGACAGTGGAGCAAAAAAAAAGCAAATAGTTTGGATCAAAATGTAAAACCACATACAGTATAAATAATCTTGATAAGGACCAACAGTCGAATCGATATAGCTATGTTCGTCTCTTCCACGAACTTCCAATTTGAAATATAATTTGTAGTATCCCACGTAGATCAAGCTTATTTAATTTATTATCGAAAACTGTCTCCGTTACTAATATACCCTGACAACTTCAAGATAATGAATCCCGATCTGATTACAAATACTTAAGATATAGTCGAAAACGTATATCTGTTGATATCTGTACTATCAGTAGGTGCAAGTATTTTATATTTATAAAGTATCGTAATAAATGTTGTTACTTTATATTTTTTTTATTTATAATTTAGTTCCACAAAATTCGAACCACAGTGGTTCTATATTTGTACAAAGATATTATTTCTGCTTTGTGTGTACAGCTAAATCCCTTATTACATTCACCATTGCTGAGCAGACACTCGGATAAATGTATTAAATTGTTATTGTTTTTGTTCTGCTTATTATTTGTTGTCGTTGCTGATGTTGTTGTCGCTAAATCGCTTGTGTTATTGGCGCTTAGTCATGCATTTTCAATAAATTATAGGAGATGGTAACTAATTTAGGCCATGGTCATACAGTTGTTTTTTTTATGGTAAATTATCTACAGGATTTAGCGTGTCTGAGTTAAATATATACACATTACATTACTTTATATTAATTTTCACAATTTTTTTTCAATTTTTACTTTCAGCTTCTGTCGCAGCATATAATTTGAATAGTTATATCTCGACCCAACTCACAGTTCACAACTGTTTCGGTGTCCATTAAAATATCGTGCATAAATATCGTTGTTTGCGCGTGTTTAGATATCAGATTTAATCGTGTTTCAAAAGTATGCAAAATTGCTAAAAGCAAATCTATAAAAAATATATGTATTACAAGCGCATTGCAGTGGTGTGAGTGTAGTGTTTACAAAGTGTAGTTTCAATAACAATCGCACAATGATAATTACCACAATGCTCTTAAAGGCAAAATGAAAATGCATGTTCAAACTGAAATAAGCAAGGCAAGGCTTCAGTTGGCGGTTACTTCAAACACAATGCGCTCCTAATGTAAGTACAATGTTTAACTAGCTAATATTAATGACTTTTCCAGTAAATACTAAATATCATGAATTGTTCCAATAAAAAAGTAGCAAAGAGTTCAATTTAGAACATTAATAAATTTATACCAGTATATTTGATTAAATCACGTAAATCACGCTGTTATTGGAACATTATTCACATGCATATATAGTAAATCAAATATATTTTCAACAATTTTATATATAGCTCATCACGTATGCTCCATCGTTTAGATAGAAATTGTTGTATTTTAAAGCCTTTCGAATCGCTTAATATATGTATATTTAATATACACAAAATATAGATATCTCCACGAAATATGTCTCAGTTTTTATTTGGTATTTTTGTGGCAACTTTTTTGAACTGTCAATGGGTCGTATGTGTCACATTCATCATATTTATGAAACTGCGCGGAACTGCGAAAATATTTAACAAATATCAATATTTAATGCTACACAAATTGTCGAAATGTTGTCATAAATACAGAAAAAATGTCCAAGGTGAGCCAAACGAAAAGTTACCAACTGAAATCATAGACAGTCAACAGTTCCGTCACACATACATTTCTGTGTGTGTGTTTGAGTGCGTCTGTGGGTAAGTGTGTGTGTGTTTATCGTTGTGTGTGTTTGTTTTCTGCTTGTGCCCTTAGTCAATAGCACACACAATTTTAAACATGTTGGGTAATTGTTTTATGGCACTCGCAGGGCACACAAAAAAAACCAAACAAAACAAAACAAACCAAAGCCATGGTCAGGCACAAGAACAAAGCAAATATTGGCATTATTTTTAAGATTTACGAGAACAAACACAGCTCAAATTATAGAGACATGTTTGAGAACGATAGCGGGACTATTTGGCATATCAAACATGTCGCAAAGCGGAACAATAAATTATTCAATGAGCCATTAACCAAATAGGGCCTCCAAGGAGAACATAATTTGCATGGCGAACGACAGGGAAAAGCCTCCAAATCCCTATATTAAATAAACGAATAAAGTAAAATCTTAATTCTTAAATACTTCATAAATATGAATTTCAAATGGATTATCATGTTTTATAATGGAGCACTTTACCTCATACTCTTTGGTATTCAACCTAAAGTTTATATTCCCTAGTCATTTATATTGTGTTGCAAGTTATTATTAAAATAGGGCACTAGTATTAAGTATAATGTATATATATATGTATATATTTTTAAATATGTATAAGAAAAAACATACAAAAGAAATTACACACACAGCAAAGACATGTTGACAGTTTTTCTGCTTTCTTTTTTTCCTGGCTCCTGTTTTGTGGGGCCTTTAATTGGCATGTCTGCATATTTTACGATTCTAATGGCATGTCAGCCTATCTCGTCGTCTGTCAGGTTGAGTGGACTCCAAGGGCAACCTGCCGCTGACAGGTCTTGATTAAAATCGCTTCAATTTATCGATTATCTTGCCTTATGTTTAATGACATCGATGTTGTGGTCGTAAGCAGCAGATTTAGAAAAATTATAGGTGGCATTCTGCAACCTAAATGCATTATGTTATCCAGCTTTCTTCTCGGCATGACTTGGATCGTAATGCTGTACTTCGGCCGTGCCCCAGATTGCAAATACAATAGAAGATATAACTAATATAGCAAATCCCAACCAGAATACCATCCTCCACTCATTCATAGTTGCCTACAATGAATGAGTAGGTCCATTTGTATTGGGAAATCGAATTTCACAAAATACTTACATTGGGCGTAAGCAGTCCGACAATAGGAGGTGATAACATACCGGCGAGAGAGCCAAGACCATTAGTTATGGCCATGATAGTGCCCGAGTAACTGGGTGCCATGTCTAATGGTGTCAGTTTCTGCCCACTATAATACGGGCCCATCACAAACATTGAAATGGTAAATAGGGCAACAACCAGAGTCTTATTACAGCCAGCATACGAGGCTAGGACCATAAAAAATCCCGGAAAAACGGCAGCTGAGTTACAGAATCAATAGCTATAGACTGAAGTGTTTGATATATGTTTGATTACACTTACAAACGATTGTAAACAATTTACGTTCGGCTGTAATCGAAAGTTTGTCTGAATGTATAAGCCAATCAGCCAAGTGGCCAAACAACAGAGTGCTGATAAACATGGCTATAAATGGTAAGGCTGTAACTATACCATTGGAGCGAACTGAAAACTGAAGTACATTGGCCATATACTTGGGCAAACAAGAGATCATCACAAAGTAGCCCCAGTCGTGTCCAATCTGACTAACGATCAGCGCAAACATTTCTCTACTTAACATCAAGTCTTTCCATGGTATTGGCAGTTTGTTATCAGACTTTTTTGGTATCTCTGCTTCTAGATAGGCCATCTCGTCCGGCTTGATACACAAATGCGAAGAGGGCCCGCTGCTGCATAGAAAAATCTGCAATAGGAAATAAAAGTCAAATTATATGCAAATTTTATGCCTCACTATAATCAATACTCACGTATATTACAAACCAGATCACAGATATACTACCAAAAACATACAGCGTAATCGACCAATGAAAATGATGGAGCATAAGACCGGAGCCAAAGTTGCTAACGACTGTACCGGCAGTTACCCCACTGTAACACAAGGTGCCCAATTTACCACGCTCCTTCAAGGGCACCCAAGCCGATAGGAGTGTAGCCAGAGAGGGGAACAGGAGTCCCTGTGCAGCGCCCATTATAATGCGGACAAACATCAAGCCCCATTGTTCGCCGTATTCAATGGCTAACGGGCAGAAAATAGTGCCTAAAGCCGAGACACCCATACAGATGGCCAATACCCATTTGGCACCGTATTTGTCAGCCATAATGCCTCCGGGCATATGAGTGATCAGGTAGCCAACGTAAAAGCTGCCCAGCACGTAGCCCTGCATCTGCTCCGACCACTCATATATGCCCAAATTCTGTGTGTGCGAAAAGAAATTACAAACTATTGATTTTATGTGTAATATAGGTATAACGAGGATGTGAATGAAGCAACTCAATCAGCATCAAAAGCCGAGTCTTGAGGCGGTCGTATCTGATTGTCTGAGCACTCAGACCACTTGCAAATGGAGCATTCCTACCTGATTATTTTATGAAAGTAACAATTTGGTTGTCCTCGAATTATCTTTTTAAAATTTGTGGACAAAACATGTAGTACAGTGTAGTGGCATACCAACCTCCCAACCCTCGACCTTCTCTGGTGGACAGACATCCTCCTGTGCCAGGCTTGAATCTGTACGATTTATGGGTACAACCAGTTCTGTGATGACATGTGAAATCGAGACACGGTGCGTATATGCCAAGAGTAGTCCAAAGAAACCCATCACAGAGGTAACAACGCGCTGCGGCAACAGGCAGCCTGGCATTATGGCCATGGCATGCGATTAACGAGTAGTTCCACCAAGAACTCAAAATTTATTTACCTTTGCTACAGGTTTTACCCCATTCGGGCCTGGTATCTGCAGGCTCCATGCTTTCAAGATACTATTATTTATTTGTTAACATTGATAATTTCAATTAACATGAACGATTTTGAATGAGACAACACTGTATAAATATATTATATTTTTTTAACAACAAATCTTAGATATTAATCAAGCCAATAATAAAATACGTAAAAAGTATTTGGTAAACAGCAAAAATATGTCTGTCAAACATATCGGGTTCCTATGATCCCAAAAAGAAAATAGAAAGGTAAATCATACAGCCAAATTTAATACCGCTTGTAGCTATGCATTTCGTAAAGAATGTAAAAAAGAAAAAACCGGGAAAGTATACGCAATATTTATTATGCATTAAATAGATACCACTAAATTATATCTGCCTGCTCTCACATTTTAAAAGGGAAATTAATGATGGATTTCTCAAAGTTGAGTGAAATATATGAGTGCAAGAAGATTATTTATATTTTAATGAATTCTCAAAGTTAATGCCCAAATATTATCAGTTTTGCATATTACCTGCATTGTCTGCTTTTAATTCAAGTTTTTGCTTATGTGGGAGGTGCGACTCGTAATTATCCGTCCAAACCATTCGCAACTGACGCTTGTCATCATAAATCAGTCGAGTGGAATGCTTACATAATACGCTAGGTTCGTCTCAGGAGCCGGTGCTAAAAGCAAATTGCTGTAAAAGTAAATACGAAATCGTATATCATGTCAGCCGCTGGCACACACAACAACAAATATGCAAATGTGAATCAAAGTATGTATGTGTGGTCAGTGTGGGAAATTTTAGGACTTTTTTGATACCCTTGCAAGGGGCATTATAATTTGGTTATAAAGTGTGCAAATACATAAATGTATATATCTACTATTGGAAATATCGCTTGAAAGATACATTTTTGTATAAGGAGTTTTACCGTTCAACCAGATATCTGGAACAACAGAATGTTCTTTTGGTCTGAAGGCGTATGGAAACTTCTGTTTTCCAAAGATGACTCTTTATTTGATTCATTGTAGTATTAGATTCATAATTCAAGACATCTTTAGACTAATTTCTTTAGTACTTCTGGCTTATTTTTTAACTTTAGGATTAATACATATCAGATATTTGATATTTTATATATTAAATTAAAATAAGGCAAATCGGAAATTAAGAATTAATACTTAATTAATAATAATACTCTTACTGTAATGTAAATAAACAAATATGCCACCACAGACCGATCTCCTTAAGCAGAAAGTCATTTAAGTGGGATTTAATTAATCGATTTCTTGGCAAAAAGCCTGAGCCAGTTCTAGCACTAGTTCCGGTTCCTATTTTTTACATGATGACTATGTGTTGTAGTTGTAGCGCCTTGCGCCGGAAACCGCGAGAAATGTGGCAGCTCAAAGTCGCCCAGTAGCCATGTTGTGTGAGTAGTTCGGCTTAAATAACTCGACAGAGCTCGTCGAAGAAGTTGGCTAAGACGAGAGTTGGCTACGCGTAGAGGGCCACTTAAATACCTGCAAAAGTTTTGCGCGCTTCCGCCGGAAATTGCTGCACATGTGCAAGAGCGAGACTGACTGATTCGGGGATTGTGCGAGTTGGGTGGGAGCTTTATATAAAATCTTCTCAAATGCACAGCAAGACAAGGAAATGCCAAAGGAAATTCATTTTCTTTTCGGTTGCGAACTCAAGAAAAAAAAGTTACTGCTTGAAAAGAAAACGGCAGCAACAACAACACTAAGCGAGACCTTTGAGACCGTGCAGCAAATATGTTGCACAAGGGCTCGTCACTCGTTGAGCTGCACAAACAGTAGGCAAAACAGCAACAGCAACAGCAACACCAGCAAACACAACAAGGCAAGCTCGTTAAAATTACAAATAGAAGGCAAGTGGCAGAAAAGTGCGCTCAAGGACGCATTTGGCGTCTTAGGACCGTTGCCACGCTGCGCGAGCGCTCGCATGTTTGTCTCGGACAGGTGGTGGGTCTTTTGGGCGTTGTGGGTGGTTGGGTGGCAGCCCTAGACGCTACACAGGCAAGGCCAAGTCATGCAATTGCGACGAGACGACTGCAGCTGCAGCTGCAACTGCATTTGAACTTATCACGACATCAAAACTTTCGCCTGCCTTGGATCCCCATTTTAGTGGTGGGCGTGGCATGCGTGTTTGCTCGCGCATTAGCCAGTTGAATAAAAAACAAAAACCAACAAACAAAGAAAATTTCTGCTTCAGTTGTTGCTTGTTGGCCGACTGTTGCATATGAAATTAGCCAGTTTCTCCACTTTCGGATTGCTCAGGGCCACAGCTGACACGCTGAAAAACAGCTAGGTTACAGCTAATTCAACGCTAACTGTAACTGTAACTGCAGATTTATCGTAGATCACTGATAGTGCTTTCTTCTAATAAAGTGCTGAATAAGAAATCAGAATAAATAATCGAATTTTCTTTATTATTTATTTTATCTACAATTTTTTGAATTGAAAGGTAATCAGATACTGCTTAGACAGGGATTGAAGAATAACATCAACCTAAAGTCTACGGAATTTTTAGAGGATCTATATATTTGATACTTATAATCAAGTGTAAACAGCTACAAATCATAAATATGAATAAATTAATCAAAAGTTGGGAACACCACGCGGATAACTACAGCTAAAAGTCGCTTTTGTGCGCCTGTTCGGCTCAATTAGTAAGCAAATTAACAACGCACTATCCTTGATCTACTGCACTTGGTATTCCGGTCGGTCAGTTTCAGCGACAATTTTCGGCATGGGGGCCATCGACAGTGATTTGTGCTGACAAATTATGCACATTTATTTTTACATGCTCGTAAAACGAGGCAAGCGGAGCCACAACTGGCAACATCGGAATCAGCTTCGACTGCAGTCGCCGCCAGAAAGCACATAATAAACTTATAATGCGTGACAGGATGTGTTGTCTGTGTGTGTGTGTGTGTGTGTGTGTGTGTGTGCGAGTGTAAGGAAGTGTGTGAAGCAAAAGGCAAAAGTGGTTATGCCTCATTTAGCACTCAATGCAGCCTTTATTTATGTGAGTGCACTTTTATTTAAATTTAATTGATGCATATGAATATATTTATTTTTTTTTTTGTTTTGCTTATGGCCCATCAATAATTATGATGATGATGTCAGTTTCTGTCCTCATTGGTATTGGCCATTTGGCTTATTTATTCATATTTATAACTTGGCAGCTTTACTGCGTTTGGCGTCAACGACAGCAGCCATAAATTGTGATTAATTTGACAAGTATTTGACATTGTGCTTAAAAATGTGATTTGTCCCTTTGATTTTATTCAAATAAAATGTATTGCTTGCTGTGGTCTGAAGACAAAGTATTTTTACTTTGGCCCATTTACTCTGTTCACCTACATTCTAAAAACTTTGGCTTACTGTTATGACTTAATATTCTATAGCAGTTTCCACTTATGAGTTTAATGACTAATTTGGTGATATGTTTAAAGAGTTAACTTTTAGCACACCAACGAGAATCATCTCTTGTAATTAAGATTATCGGATGGCTCATAAGCAAACACATGGCTAATAAAGACACGCACTAAGTTTGTAGCAAGTTGTTGTGGCTCTTCTTGCTGCTGTTATTGTGTGTGTGTGTGTGTGTGTGTGTGTGTGGATTGTGCTGGCATCGTTGATGCGGCAGATATGACATGCATTATGACTATATAGCAAATATGACCGAATTGCTGCGGTGCCTGGGGTGCGAATGACATAATCGAGCGCTGCAGTTTCCGCCTGATGTCAGAGAAACTTGAGCGCTGTAGCAGCTTCCTGCTGCTTCCTGTTATAAGATGACGATGCGATAAGCCCATTCACATACTTACATATAATATGCATATGTACCCAAATATGTGTGTCTACTTTTTATTCTCCTCTGCTCCGCTCAACTTCGCGCTGAAAAGTTCTTAATTAGGCTATCGACCTTGTGGCCAAGTAGCTGAAATAAAAGTAAAAAAAAGTATATCAAAGTTTTCGCTGTCGCAGCTAATTGCATTTGAACTGCAAATGCGGGCTGCTGTTTTTAATGTTAAACTGGCGATAATGCTGATTAGGTTACAGGTTTAAAGTTCAGCTAAATATAATTTATCATTTTTGGTTTATTTATGACAAGCAAGTTACCAAATGTCCTTAAGAATTCAGATGCTTAGCAGATCTGGTTATCAATAATAATGTCCTTGTACATTATATCACTTTCTTATACAGTTGAATAAAATCAGAATTTAATCAAGGTATAACAATTTATTGAAATGCAAAAATTAAGTTAAGAATTTTGTAAGCTTTTTATACCCAAACACCATATAACCATTCCGGTCTGTCCTCAATGTTTGTATGGACAGAACTCTGTCAATTTCAATGCTATCTTGATGAAACTATGAAAATATTCGACTTTTTTTTAAAACTGGATCGTATTTACATATCACTCTTTCTGCAATTCGGCGTATGGTGCCAAAATATTTTCCCAGTTGCCTCGATTCCTAGACGCACTCATGAGAGAGATCATCTTATTTACCAAGAAAGCAACAAGCTTATACTTTGTTACACTTTGAGTTGCTCTCGGCTTGCCTAAATTTATATTTATGAAGCAATGAAGAAAATGATTCAAGTTGCATTCAACATATTTTCGGAGTAACAAATAACAGAGTTCCAATTGCATGCGTGTCAAATAAAACACATACAGTGCAAGGGCGCAAATAAATAGACTAAAATCCAATAAATATTTATTTATTAGTAATGATCCCATTATTAATGCCCTGCAAAATAAATATTTATGGCTTGGCTCCGACTCGCTTAATTGCAACTTCCCACACGCACAGCTGCAGCAATGAATTTTATTGCAATTAGACGCAGCTGCAGGCAATGCGATGCTGCTCTTTGGGTAAGAAGTTTTTCTCAAAATGAAAATGGTACAGTTCACTGAATCGAATGATGCAACTATGGAACTTGCAGCATTACAGTACGCTCTTGCAGCACCTTTTTACGTCTCATTAATTTCCACCAGCTTCAAATGCAACACAGGGTGGCATGTGTGTGTGTGTGGAGGTGGATGTGGATGTGTGTCTGCTCTTATAATTTATTGTATGTTTGTTTTACACTCGAGCGCATGCGAAATGGGCGACGACGGGGTGGTTGGGTTGGTGCATCAGCGGCATTTGCATTTTTAGGGGGCTAGGGGGCGTGGGCATGGGCGGAAACTGCAACAACTAGCCACACAATAAATACAGCCAGCGAATGCAACAATTTTGTAACGCAACTTTGCTGCTTATGCAAATAAAAGTGGCAACAGATGCAAAAGATGATTGAAAGCCATGCACACATCTCTCTCTGTGTGCTGTTGGTTGTGTATGTGAGGCGCTTAGTTTGTGTGTGTGCGTGTGTGTGTGTGCCTTGCTCTTGACCAAACTTGCATGATTTTTGCGCAGCAGTTATTATGGCCAACAGTTTCAATAATGGTGGCGCTACATGCCGAACAGTGGAGTGAATTTGCTTAATTTCACTTAAAACTTCAAGCTGTTCCTTGCAGCAGATGTAATCTTAAAGTAATTTATTATGTTTGCCATATCCATATCCATTATCCAGTTTTCCATAGGATATACCATCCTATGTAGAGATGCATACCAAATAAAAACACAAGCTGTGCGCAGCTCTACGTGAAACTTGAAACTTGTGCAGGGAGATTCGTTTTATTGTACATACCCTGTGTGCATTAGCTGCTTAGGGCGTAATGAACTCTTGCTCGGCAGAGATGGGGTATCTTAAGTATAGTATAGTATAGTATATAGAGGAGACAGTACTAATCTTGTATATTGTGAAATTTTTGCTGAACATGTTTTTATTTTTTGCGGTGTGCAATTCAAAATACAACCTACATTTACAGGGTATCCTCAAGGCGTTAACTTTTGCATCTCTATTCGTATATTTTAGTTCATTCAAATTTGTTGCTTTATGTCGTGTCGCTTCATGCGCCGATGCATTTCAACGCTTGCGATGTCGCATGCATCTGCATTCAAAGTTGAGAGAAACTCAGCAGCTGCCGCCGTGTCTCCTTTCAATCTTGCAGCGGGTTGCGGCTCATGAAATATTTAATAAAATATTTAATACGCCACAACATAGACATAAAAAATATCTAAAATAAGCAATATTTTATTTCAGATATAAGTTTTATATTAGAATGCAAGCCAAGAATATTTTCGAAGTTACTCAAAGCACCTACATAAATTTAAAATTAACTACAGGGTACAAGCTAGCTAGTAATCCGTATTTTTTACTATTTTTTATTTTTATTTTTTTAAGCAAGTAAATGCGATTGTGTGTGTGTGTGTTCGTGTTTGGTGTTGTGCGTGTCCTTGTTATGTTCAACGGCATGGGCAAGTCGACGCTCGTGTTCATAGACTCAAAAACACGCCCCCAAACAGCAGTTTCTGCTGCTTTCATAGTGCGGTCTGTGTGCAGCGCTACAAAAAATATAAATAAAAATTTATATAAAAAATAAAGTCTGTGTTCATAGGCAGCTTTGAACTGCAGTTGGCCGTCAAATTTAATGCACTTTTCTACTTCTTAATTAAAAATAACCCGCTCAGGTTAAACAAATTCATTTGTTGCACACACTGATGCCTTAGTTAAGGTAAAACATCATGAGCAATGCTTGTGAGTTGTATTAATTTAAACTGAGAAACTACTGCAGTAGGATTAACCGGCTAAAATCCTCTTTGGTATTAGAATCTATCCGAGACCCGGCAATACCTAAAAAATATTCCACAATTTCCAAATGATCGACTTATTTTTCATTTTTTATAATATTTATAACTGCAACACTAAGCCATATTTGTATTTTAGAATGTTAATGCTTAGAGTTCTCAAAATAGTTCGTAAATCTCAACAAAAAAATACGACAACAAATTTTGAGGACTGTCAAAAAGAATGTCGCATTTCACTTTGCAATTCATGTAAAAATGCATGTAAAAATATTTTTGTTTGGCTGCCGAAGCGTATACTGAACATCTTTCACATAACTAACTTCAATGTGTGTAAGTTTTCAAGAGTGCCAAAACTAATGTCGCATTTTACGTTACGCAATTATTCTTACTAAACACGTCGTGTGTTGACCGGCGTTTTGGATAGCCGCCTTAAGGGTAAACAAGCGGCAAGCTGCAGGAAATGTTGACAACAATTTTTGCACAAAATGAGAGCAGCGGCAGCAGAGCAACAAAATGGAAAGACAATCGGACGTCTAACAAGAGAGGACGATGAATGAAAGAAGATGAAAGAATATATTTACACAAACTCACACACATGCTGGGAACTAGCCTCCATTTACCCCACCACTAAATGAGAGACAAATATGAAAGAGGAAAAAGAAAAGGCGGTCATGCCACAGTCACTATTTGTTGTGGCATTTTGACAATTTGGAAAGCTGAGTAGTTGCATGTTTGTGGCTAGGAAGTGTGCAGATATCTGTCAAAGATATCCCACGGCGAATACTTAATATTTTCGTCAGCTAGCAAACTGCCATTTAGTACCAAGAAAAACTTTGTTTCACAAGAAAATACGGAGACCTTGGCAAAATGAGAATCAGTTCTTAAGAAGGAAAGGGAAAAGGATCTGAAGATAAGAGAACAATGCAACGCTTAACATCATCCAAAAGGATTAGAAAAATTAGGTGACTGAGATTAAAAAGAGTTTTCGAAGCGACGAATGCAAGTAACCGAACTGAATAAGAATAAGAAGAAAACAAAGATGAAGGCCACAAAGGCTAAGTACAATGGAGTAGAAAAAGGATCAACAAAATATGGGAGCAAAGGCGAAAAAATTAAAAATTATAAGGGAAATGTGAAAATACAAAACTAGAAAGAAAAGATAATAACTTATTTTGACCAAATATAATAGCGATATCTTATTTTTCTTGGGAAATAAAACAAAAATGCTGAAAAAATAATGTATTAAATGTAGGGGCAAGGTTGTATAACATAAAATGCTATAACCCACTGAATATGTTGCAATATATAATACTCTTGTGACATATGGAAAATAAATTAAAATCAAAGTAATTATTATTTTATTTACTCCCGCATATAGTTAGAATAATTTATATATACTATGTCTATCTTTGAATAGCAAATTACGCTCTATAAAAACTTTTGCTGAACAAAACTCAGTTTGATTCTCGCGCTGTTAATAAAGCGAGCCACAGTCTGTTTTGGCCGAGTGTACCACACAGATTTCGTTATGCAAATGCCGGTTGGATATGGTAATGGCAATGAGCAGCGGTTGGAAGCCACATCAATCAGTCAGAGCTTGGACCACTTAAAAGGACATTTCACATAAATGTCAACACTAAATTGCTGCATACCCAAAAAAAAAAACACTCAGAGACAGAGAGAGAGAGAGAGAGAGAGAGAGAGAGAGAGAGAGATATTTATAGAGAGAGACACACACACCAGTCAACTACTTGGCTAATTTATGTCTGTGCTTCGCTCTGGCACGTGGCATGTTGCAAGGCGTTGGCAAGCTACAGCTGGCAACTGTCAGCTAATGCAATTGTTATGGCAGCTTAAGCCAGCAGCAGCAACCAACCAACCCATCCCGCCTCACCACCCACCCAGCCACTATTGCACATAAAATTTGGCATTGGGTGCAAGCACAGTCAGAAGTGCATTCCAAATGAAATCAAAATATATACATAGCCATGACTAGACCCTAAACTCTTTTGATAGATACGCAGCGGAAGCTATAATGAAAACAACCAATCAACAAATGAAATGCATTTTCCTCGCCTCTCTGCCAAACATTTTGTAATTTTCCTTTTCCTTTTATCTCTTTGTGGTGCACTTGAAAAATCAAAGTAAATAAATTTGGCAGCATCGTAAACAAGATCAGCTTTTTGTTAGAAATCAATAATGTGCAAAGCAACAGCAGTCATTGAAGTACTTAAGGCAACCCACACCACAACTACAACACACCATCCACTTAATAGCATTTGCAACATTGCGTATACCCAATGTGGCAATTTGAATGCTGTCTCATATGTGTCCCACTAGATATTTGGGGCATGAAATCAGCACACACACACACAAAGCAACAAATGCTTTTGATAGCTCAAAGTAACAACGATGTTTACTTTACTATTTTGTGCTCTGATAAATTGTTGAGGGCAGAATTCTGACATTTGAAATATTCGAGACAGCCTCGAGATTGGAGAGTGGGGCTTTAATAGCAAGCTTAGAATCTTTAGTTTTCAATTCAATTTCAATTATTAGGAACTTCGCACGTCCATCTTCATAAGAAATATCTGATTTAAATAATATCATCAACAATATTATGTATGTATTAACGCACAATGGAAAATACGAAAAAATTAGATTCGATTTATTTAAAGTACACAAATTTAATTCCAACGAGGTTCAATTTTATTTTTAATTTATACGAAATGATTGGTTAAAAAAAAATAGCTTGAGCAATTATTATAAGTGTCACTTGAACCACCTTTGGTAAGTTATGGGTGTAAAGCTCAATCAGGTGGAAACGCTGATAGGTCCAACATGCAACATGCCGCGAATACTTAATTTGTCGCCCAAGGGAGTGGAAATAAAGAGGCGACTCACCCCTTAGGTAATGTGTAATTGGGCATAAAATTGTGTAAAGGTCAGTTTTGTGGATGTGTGCAAAAAATTGCATAAGTTATTGTCGTTGCATCGTCGTCGTTGTTCTCCACATAATACCAATTATGGTGGGCTTTTGGCTCACTTGTTTAAAAACTGTTAATTGAGTTGCAGGCGTGAGCGCAAAAATGAATTTTGAAAAACTTGTTTTACGTGGCTGCCAGCACAATTTGCCAAACTTTTGCAAGGTCTTATTTCGTAGCAGGGTTTTGCGACGACGTCCTTGGTAGGTTCAGGGTCAATCTTTATTAAAGCTATTTACATGATTGACTTGGCCTTATTGTAATTTATATTTGGGTACTCGTATTCGTATTCGTTCACGTGAGACACGTCTCACCTGGCCACAGTCTCACACTAAGTCTCTATTCCTTGTCCGGTTCGTGTTGTTCTGTCTAAAGCTATTCACATATTGGGCGTGGGCCTGAGTACAACTGTCAGCGCTTAAGGTGTGTGTAGGTGTGTGTGGAAGTGGGGTGTGGCTTTAAGTTAAACATTGTGGTCGCCTTATTGATTATAAGTATGCATTAGGGCGTCTATACACAATTTTTATACACGAATATTTCTTAAAGCTTATTTTTAGGTCAGTTGTACACTGAATTTGTAATGGAAAGCGTTCGATTATAAGGATTGCTTTATTATTTATTTCTAAGATGTATGGTTAATGAAAATGGGAAGCTGGAACAGAGCTCAGATACTATTTATATTTCATTAGTTTGAATTGTTGTATATGTTTCAAGTATGTTAGACGATAGAAGACAGTCTGTATTTGTCAAATAGATAACTATCAATGCTGATTGCTCACTTGGAATAGGAAATGACATGACTTGCGATAACAGTTCTTGCCAGGCCTTTTACTATGCTTATCATTTATTTGCGTTTCTCGAAAGTAGGCAACAATATTTCTCATAACAACTGACTCATTAATGGGTGCCCTCGAAAAGTTCCCCCGTTCTTCGTTGACAAGCTCGCAAGCAACCAACGAATGTAAACAAAATATTATGGTAAAGTAAAAGAATTTGACTTCCTATAAAGTGCGCAATCTGACAATAGAAAGGCAGAAGTCAATAATACGTTAATTTGCTGTGGGA
This sequence comes from Drosophila atroscutellata, assembly GCA_035041605.1. Lineage (NCBI taxonomy): Eukaryota > Metazoa > Arthropoda > Insecta > Diptera > Drosophilidae > Drosophila > Drosophila atroscutellata. Next base: position 9,613,457 of record JAWNLA010000092.1, on the reverse strand, counting down.
ATGATAAGATATCCCAGATGAGAAACCAACTTGAATTGTTGATTATGGTCAAGTAATTGGAATGATAGTGCGCAAAGTGCGAGTTACACTTCAAAGCACTTGAAATGAGCACGTGACACGAAAGACACGATGGAATTTTATATCATATCTTATTTGATATTACTGACTGAAAAATATTACTACTGAAAAAGCTGAAATTGTACACAAATTAATTCAAATTATTTTCAAGATTGGATACAAATTATGACCGATGAAGTTAGACGTGTAGCTTAGCACTTATGATGTTGAGATTGTATATTTCGAAATAATTAATTAGAAATGTTTCATTAACAATTGATTTGGTATTAGTTTTCACACATTCCTGCAAACTATTATTAGAGCTCACGCAGCCAACTCGATGTGTTTCGTTTGTATGTATTGCATGTACGAAGTCATAGATATGTGTGTATATGTAATCATGGGTATCACTGAAGAAGAGCTTCCTAAGTTACGGGGCATGCTGATAAGGTGGCAGAAACCCGTGCAAAATTTTCTAGCGTTTAGTCAGAATTGAGGCGTCGAAGTTGCTTAAACGAAAAAGTCTACAGTCAATCGTGAGTGTGCGAATCAAGCGCATGAATTAAATGTTTAAGACTAGTGAGTAGTTAGTGTGAGTGTGAGTGAGGAGTGTGGCGAACATGTTCTGCTATCGATATCTTATCGTAGCTGTTGTGATTGCGAGCGCGAGTGCTCAGATCATACCGCTGTCGAGCTATTGCCGCAATGTGGATGAGGGGTGCAGCTGTGAGCCACAGGCGAATCTGGTGCGAGTCTATTGCCGGGATGAGTACGCAATGATATTGCAGATTACGGATGCGGGCACAAACATTTCCATGAGTTACTATTCGAATGGATACGTCCGTTGGCTGCCGCGCTTCAACGTCACTCAGGTGGCCAAGTTTGAGTTCGATGCATACAATTACTGGTCGGAGACGTTCTTCAGGGATTTACTGAATGCGCTCGGAGTGCAACAGGTGCTCAGAATACACTTTCGCGATCGCAGCCTCGATACGGAAACCCAACCAAATGAGGATGTCTACGATCTGTCTGAGGGTTCAGCTACCAAAAATGTGAGCAGCTGGATTTTTAGTTCGGTGCCGGCATTGGAATATTTCAAATACGAGAGCAGTCATCAGGAGTTGAACGAATCCATTTTCCATGCCTTTGACAATTTGACAACACTGGAGCTGCGTCTGTCTGTGCACCGGCTGCCTGCGAAGCTCTTCTCCAGCATCTCGCACAGCCTGCAAACGCTGTCCATTCGGAATCCGCACATGTTCACATTCGAGCCAGCTCTGATGCAGGAGCTGCAGCAACTGCGCAACTTAACTCTGAAGCTATCGCAGCGATCTGAACACAACTCCCAACAGCAGCAGCAACGTCTGTTCATCTCCATGCAGCAGCTGGAGCAGTTGCGCTTGTCACGCGCCACAAATTATGTGAATGCCACAATGCTCCAGGGTAGCTTCAATCTGCGCATCATTGGCATCAATCATAACCCCGAGCTAAATGAACTGCCCAGCGATCTGTTTGTTGACCAGGGCAATCTCATGCAGCTGGATCTATCATACAATGCATTGACCAAGCTGCCGGCGGATCTTTTTAATGGCCTGGTCAATCTATCGCTCTTGGATTTATCCAGCAATAGGCTAACAAGCCTCTCAAGGTGGGTGCAAACGATTTCTGCTGATTAAAAGATGGCACTACTCACGACACGAAGAACTCAAGCTAAATGTGTTTCCATCTATCAAAGTGTCTTAGGTCTCGTGGCTTACAGTGCTTAAGGAAAATTATTGATTTTTCGATATGAAACAAAGCATTATTCTGGTTAGTACAATATTCTGCACTTTGGACTGAACACTCTTAATACCCAACATGTTTTGCTTGTAGCGTTCGATATTTGTAGATTTGCGACTTATTTAGTATACATGTCATAAATACTTTTATGGGTTTGCTAGTTGTAGTCTCATTAGTAATTATACTAATATTAACTATGATCTTATTAATAAAAAAAAAATATTGAGATTACCTGTAGTTGAGGTGGAATATATTTTGAAAATTGGCATAATTATGGAAGACTCTTCAGTTTTCATTTAAATTTATTCATACATGGAATTAGCACTTTCTTTAAGCTCCAAATAATAATTTTGTACTTATTGTATTAGGTTGATTAGCTTAGAAACTACCGAATTTTATATATTAAGTAGTCAAGAAGAAGTTGTAAATTTAACTCTCATTTAGTAGGATAAATATGTAGTACAATATTTAGGATGCTAGTTCAGACTAAACGATTTGAATATTGAGTATAGAATCTTAAATGATTTACTAACCAAAACTGTTCCACAGTGAACTTTTTACAACACTGACATCGCTAACTAAGCTGCTGCTCAATCATAACGCGCTGACTGCATTGGATCCGACCACATTTGAGAATGTACACAGTCTGAGCCTTATCGATATGCGTGACACACAATTCTATGGGATGCAGCTGTGGATGCCGTTCGAGGCGCTCGTCTGCACCAGCGAGGACATCTGTCAATACAAGTCGAAGAACTGGGAATGCGATCCGCAGTGCATCTGTTGGGTGCATCGCGATGCCCTGCAGCTCTCCGTGGATTGTCGCGGGGCAGCGCTTAAGCAATTGCCATTGTTGCCACACACGACGCTGGTCAGAACAACGCTCAAGATGAGGAACAATAGCATTACTCAATTACCGGATGCCAATGGGATTGTGGGCTATGCCAATGTGAGCAAACTAAGTCTGGCCGACAATCAGCTAAGCAGCTTGGATGGAGAGAGGCAGCTGCCAAGCAATCTGAGTATGTTGGATGTGCGTCGCAATCGGATCACTGTCCTTGACCAGCAGTTCATCGACTATCTAAACAATAATACCATGAGCCTGTACCTTGGTGGCAATCCGTTCAGTTGCGATTGTTCAGCCCTGCCCCTGTTGGGCTTTGTACGTGCCCAGCCGCAACGTGTCAATGATATATCAGATATTTACTGCAGCAGTCGCCCGGATAAGCCATTTCAGCAGCTGGAGGTTTTCGAGCTGTGTCCGTCGTACTTTCTGCTCATTGGCTGTATTATGGGTGGAATTGTGATTGTGGTTTGTTTGATCAGTGTCGTCTATCTGATCTATCAGCAGGAGGTCAAGATTTGGCTTTACAATCACAATTTCTGCCTGTGGTGGGTGTCCGAGGAAGAGCTGGACAAGGACAAAACGTACGATGCCTTCATATCCTATTCGCATAAGGACGAGGATCTCATTGCGCAATTGCTACCCAAGCTTGAGAATGACTTGCACTCCTTTCGAGTGTGTCTCCATGGACGCGATTGGCTCATCGGCGATTGCATTCCCGAGCAGATAGTGCGCACGGTAAACGATTCGAAGCGGGTCATCATTATCCTCTCGCAGCACTTTCTTGAGTCCGTGTGGGCTCGAATGGAGTTTCGCATTGCCTACCAGGCAACGTTGCAGGATAAGCGCAAGCGAATCATCATTATCCTCTACAAGGAACTGGAGCACTTTGAGGGCATCGATAGCGAACTGCGCGCCTACCTCAAGCTCAACACCTATCTCAAGTGGGGCGATCCTCTCTTCTGGAGTAAGCTGCGCTATGCCATGCCCCACAATCGACGCGTTCTCAAGGGGCAGAAGAAGCATGCGGGTCCGCTTCTTTGATCTGTTCTCAAAGGATAGTTATACATTAAAATGATTAGCTAATCAAGTATAATCCATAGTGAGTGGCATATGTTTCACAGAAGAAAACTAAATGAAAATCAAAACCACTTTATTATATTTCATATTTCATTTTGGCCATGTTCCAGAATTCAAAAATAAGTATTAAACACATTTCCCTCGAAATAAAAATTCTCTTTCAAAGAGACCTCAATGCACAGTTCCAATTAGTTCGAATTACAATTATTATAACGATTATTACAACTACAAATATAAAACATATCAGTAAGAAAATCTTTAAGTGTTTTATTTTTAAGGTAAGATTAGAGATTTTAGAAACAGTTTAAGATACGAGTAAGTAAAATTAAGAATATAAAATTGAAAGATATTCAAATTTAAGTATTTCTCTTGAATACATTTTAATTTTTCATCTCTTATGCACTTGATTTATTGTTTAAATAATTTCGAAACTTATTCCGTTTTGTAGTCGTAAATTGTGTACAGAAAAGCAGTTCTGAATCTGAAGTCATATTTACTTTGAGTTTTCTCTTTGGGAAAATACCAGTCGTCGTGACAAATGCCTAACAAGCCATAAATTTTACAATTTATCGCAGAAAATATTATTCTTGTGGCTGTGCTATGATAATAAAAAGTCTCTTTAATTTGAAAGCGTTGGAACTGTTTCATTCAAAATTAATTTGTGTATATTTTTGATTCAGCGATAGGCAAAGAAAATAAAATCAATAGCTGCTAAGTTAACATATGAGCCTTTAATTACAATAAGCAATGAACTTATATACATACGTACATATACATATATAAGATAATCATTTGAGCGCAGCCACTTTATATTGTCATTTAACCAAACAGCTCTTTAGACTTATATTGCTTTCCGTTCAATAAAGTAACTTAAATATTTATTCAGCCACATGCCCTAAAACAGGCCTAACGCCAACGTCAGACTCTAATTATCCACTTCAGTAATTGTGGTGGCCTTCGCAAGGGCGCCAGGGAGTAGTGCGAGGATGGTGCGAGAAGGGCACCAGAGCCCCGGCGAATGCCCATGGCAAATGCTGGCCAATTTTCAACCAGCTACTGAATATAGAATATAATGAAAAAGTAAACCAAAAAAAAAAATGAAAAAAGAAATTTGGCAAATTTTCGCTTTTACTCAGTCAGCCCTTTTGGCCGCAATTGTTTGGCCTTTTGTGTGAGTCGTTAAGTGGGTCTTGAAGATTCATTGCCCACCCGCCGGCCAAAGACATGTGGGCGTTTGAAAGTGTCATAAAGCAATAGGCGTTGAGGCTAAGACAAATATACAGTTTAAACTCTCAAAACAGGATGTAATATTATAACTCATATTGACTTACATAGTTTCTCATATCTTTTATGGGCATTAACATTGTTGTTGTAATTATTGAAAGTATGAATAATAAATAACACTTGCGCTTATTATATAATGTTTAATAAATGATGTGCTTAATGCTTTACAAATTTCCCCACTCATTCAGCTTCATCATGGCAGCAACATAAAACCAAACAAACATATATTTTTTAAGTTATGACAGGCTCAGAGTCGAAACAGTAAATGGAAATTGATTGCAGGACCCACACTTCGCGGCTGCCACCGTCGCAATCATTTCAGCTCATTTTTCATATACACCCATATACAGCTGTCCGTCTGGTCGTTGGACTGCCCGGCGTAGTTATCAGAAGCATCTGTTTGCAGCTGCTCTTCATTTATCATAAGTTTCGAAAGGGAACTATAAAAATCTGCTTGTAGCTGCTGCAGCTTTTCTCAGACATTTGCCCCATGCCTCCGAAAGTATATGACCGTACGTGACCTGCTCGGACGCATACTATTTGCGAGACTGTAGCCGATGACCCAAAACAGTTGCCAATAAATGGACAAACGTCGACTGTGCACGACACACAAGGGATTTAAGCCGACATTATAAGTTTATATAGTTGGAGTTGTCTATATATGTACATTTGTGTGTGGGTGTGTCCTTTACACACAGGAGTCCACACACACAAATACACACACACACACATAATAAGGCATCGACAGCGCGTCATTTGAGACACTCAACTGGGCACACACTAATCATAATAAACGAGCATGAAAGCGTATATATATATATATATATATATATATATATACTTATCTATATAAAAATTCGATATTATTTGCTGACGACTGCAATTGTCTGTGCTGGCTGGCGCTGCATTTGATTGCATTTGATTCAATTGCCGGTTCACACAATTTGTGAAGGTTTCATTTATCCCTTAGAAACCGAATTTTATTGGCTGGGTTAAATTTATAGGCAGCCTGCATCAGTTGCACCACAAACCTGCAATTTAATTGAATTTCACTTGATGGAAAAGGTACTTTTTTCGCCATATATATATATATATATATATAAAATTAAAATGATTTTTTTTTTTTAATCTTATGTAACCAATATATACAATTTATATTCAATAAAATCAAACTCGAACTGACACTTAATCTTAATTGTGTTGGGATAAGACATTGACGTGTTGGCAAGGCTTATTAGGGAGACTTGGCTTTAATTGCTTGCTGTATTTTTACCCGCTTCTAAAATACATAACGTAAATGACACTAGCGAAGATATTCGATGGATTAGTTTCAATATGCAATTGGTACTCAGAAATCTGTCTGACGTGGTCCAAAATATTTGTTGATAACAAAATGCCAAAGTTCAAAAATCAAGATTATCCGCTATAGCTTTGTTCTGTTCGTACATTCAATTCATTCAGCAATTTGTCGCCGAAACGTTCAGTAAATTTTAAAATATGACAATATATTTTTGCATTTTCAATTTAATTTTATTGGTATGTGGTTTCATCGAAGTAAGCGCGCAAACAACACAGCCTGACGAAGACCAACTTACCGTAAGCCTAAAGTATACATTATAAAGTGTAATTAAATTGATAAAAGTTAATTAAATTGTCCAGCATTACGTGGATTCTTGGAATAAAGATGAACAATGCGGTTCGTATTGCCTCAAAATAGGGCAGCCTCTTTTAGAATATGTTGCCATGGTAAAGTCAAAGGAAATACAGTGCGATGCATCACTGCTTAAAGTACATGATCCAGAAACTACAGTAAAACTTTTGGAGAGGACTGTTATGGATACGAAAATCCAATTGGAACTACAACTAGAACTGAGCAATGCTTATAAGAGACAAAATGAAATAACAGACGAGTTATTAATCGAAAAGAATAAGCAATTGCTGGAATTACAGACTCAGATCGAACGCCTAAAACTGAATCAGATCTCAGAAGCACAAGCAAAGATGCTAAATCTACTTAAATTGGAAAATATAAATGAGCAATACAAATTGAATGAAAGTTTGGAAGAACAAGTGAAGAATGAGAAGAATCAATTACAAATAGATAACTTAGGTTCCTCCTTTGTAAATCACAGTTTAATCGAAGATAATCTCATAGCAAATCTAAATGCTGCGAAAATTGTAAAATTGATTGAAATAAACAATGATTTCATACTCAATAAATTTCTGAGTGGCAATTGTCTAGGCAAGTTGAATGATATTTACTTATTAAAGGTGCCAGGCATAGAGCACTTTGCTGTGCCCTGCGATTCGAGTCTGGCTAGTTCCGCTGGTTGGACAGTGGTTCAGCGTCGTCAATATGGCACCGAAAACTTTTACCGCAATTGGGCAGATTATCGCTCTGGCTTCGGCAATTTACGCGGAGAGTTCTTCATCGGACTCGAAAAACTGCATTTACTAACTAGATCGCAGCCACATGAATTGTATATTTATCTAATGGATTTAGATGATAACACTCGCTATGCACGATATAGTAACTTTCTTATAGGCAATGAAAACGATTCATATGAACTAGAAAGCCTTGGCGAATATTCTGGTACTGCGGGTGATGCCTTGGAGAAACACCTACATATGAGATTTTCCACACCTGATCGACCCGTTAATAATTGTGCGGGAAGCTTTCAATCTGGCTGGTGGTTCAATAGTGGATGTTATATCTGGTAAACCCATGACATTGCAACGAAATATGATTTAATTCTTAATGATATGTTTTTTTTAGTAATCTTAATGGAGTTTACAATACACTGAATGTTGACAATGCAAAAGCAGTCGAATGGAGAACATGGCATTTTAAACCACTTAAGTTTGTACAAATGATGATCAGACCCAAAACTATTTAAATACGTAACGGAAGCAAAAAATAAAATAATCCCATTCCGTATGTGTCTATATATATTTTATTAGATATAAAATGGGCTTCTTCTGCAAATTTAATTTCATATTTTAGGTATCACAGGACTCTTTGTCAAATTACTTTGATGTCTTTGTGTTAAAGATAACTTATATGGTGAGGTTCATACCGAAAGTAGTTAAGCAAAGATATAAATAATTCAATTTTTAATATCATCACAATTTGAAATAGGAATCGATTTAATGCACTACTTACTTATAATATTAGCAAATAATTAATAAATTAGTATTGACCAAAAATGAGGCAAATATGTATATTGATTGTCAAGTAACGATACCACAAATTAATATGACTGAATAGAGTTCAAGTAGGTTAGGTAACCATGGGGAATACAATTAGGTGTGCATTCAAATATACTATATAGCATTATCTATATAAAAAAAATCGTTCTCGCCCCGTTAACCGTTATGCAAAGTCACTACACTTAATTGTAAAACAGGGCACTGCAACAGCTCGTAATTTAGAATTACGCCGGAAGTCCAACTGGTCAGTTGGTTCGCTCTTGATAAGTGATTTAGAAACTCGAACCGTAGCGTAGTGAATCAAAATCAAAAACCAACTGCTGACGGCTGCAGTCGGCTTGCCGTAAATCCCCGCCATCTGCCATCGGACATTAATCCACGCATTTGTCTTTGGCGTCACAAATTGTAATTCTCAATGTCAACAAAAAGGATACAAAAAAATCAATTGCTCAAACCACGCACACCTCTTTTATCCACTTTGTGTGGCACATTAATCAAAAACTCATTTTGGGTGACCATGGGCTGCTCCTGGTTGAGGCCTAGCCAGTGTTTCCAGTTGGTAGACCCAAGTGATTAGTTGTGCGTTGTGTCCGCTGCAGTTCAGTTCACTTCAATTCAGTTCGGTTCGGTTCGGTTCGGATCGGTTGGTTTTTGCCCAGATGCGCTTGCAAATTGCATTGAATTATTCATTTATGGAACAGTGCAGACGTTTTGCCCGCCTTAATACTCTGTTCTCAAGCGCGGAGAAGAGTACAATGTTTAAATGAATAACAGTATTCAAGTTAGCGATAGTGGGGCAGTGGCAACTCGAACATAGAAGCGCATCGCTTCTCGAGCTATTCAAATCTACATATTATTCAAAGTATTTTCTCATTCCTTGTGCAAAAAAATATTTATTTATTATAACATTTAATAAAAAGTAATTTTCTTAATGCTTTTATCAGTTTTCCTGATATAAAATTTGAGATCATTTGTAGCTTGCCACATATATAATTTCAAATTTTGAATATCTACGAAATGTATATCGAATATATTTTGTCAGCGTTATATAGCTGGGAACAGAGTATCTTTAGTTCTGTAGTTGCCGACAGAATATTTTTTGAGCGAGGCTGTTTTTTTTTTTTTTTTGAGGATAAATTTGCAGTGTGAATCTGACAGGCGGGGGTGGTTGATGTTGGGTGTTGGCAACAGCACCCTGGCAATTAATAGCGCCACTCGTGGCATTTATCTTCAGTGGCAGCCGAAATTCGTTGCACTTGCCGCACTCGTTACGTCTTAAACATGAAAATAAGCGCCAACACAAAATAAATTGATTGACACCTCGAACAAAAGCAATTTATTGAAGACCCAAAATACACTCGACTTCATTAATTATTGAGTGGTAATTCCCAATACATTATGAGCGACTAAACGAATATCAAATAACACACAATTGTGCTCGCCGTGAGGTACAGAAGTTAGCTTACCTAACCGAAAGTCAGTTAACAGTTCGAGTGGATCGAGTGGTTCGAGCAGAAGGAGCAACGGCAAACCACTTGCCTAACGCTCGAGTGCTAATTGGATTAGCCATCCACAGAGGATAACAAACTACAATCGGCAATGCTGGAGAGAATGTTGAAGCTGAATGCTCACGATCTTCTGGTATGTGTCTGTTCTATATCTGTTATTAAATCAAAATTGATTTAGATTAAACACCTAGCAAAGCGTATTAGAATTCAGTAAAAAAAAAATGGAAGGAGTTTGACACGACACCCTTTGTACACAATATGTATCTACACAGATTTCTATAGAGAATTGTCCAAGTAAAACCATTGTCCAAGTAAACCTAACATAATCAAGTTTATAACTTTTTTGTACACAGTTATTTTTCATACAAATGTCTTTTCTTACAATTTTTTAGTTACATTATTTGCCAATCTAAAACCAAATTGTCAACAAAAAATTCAAAAAAAATATATACTTAATATATATATATATATATATAAAAATTCGATATTATTTGCTGACGACTGCAATTGTCTGTGCTGGCTGGCGCTGCATTTGATTGCATTTGATTCAATTGCCGGTTCACACAATTTGGGAAGGTTTCATTTATCCCTTAGAAACCGAATTTTATTGGCTGGGTTAAATTTATAGGCAGCCTGCATCAGTTGCACCACAAACCTGCAATTTAATTGAATTTCACTTGATGGAAAAGGTACTTTTTTCGCCATATATATATATATATATATATAAAATTAAAATGATTTTTTTTTTTTAATCTTATGTAACCAATATATACAATTTATATTCAATAAAATCAAACTCGAGCTGACACTTAATCTTAATTGTGTTGGGATAACACATTGACGTGTTGGCAAGGCTTATTAGGGAGACTTGGCTTTAATTGCTTGCTGTATTTTTACCCACTTCCAAAATATAAAACGTAAATGACACTAGCGAAGATATTTGAGGGATTAGTTTCAATGTGCAAGTGGTAATCAGAAATCTGTCTGACGTGGTCCAAAATATTTGTTGATAACAAAATGCCAAAGTTCAAAAATCAAGATTATCCGCTATAGCTTTGTTCTGTTTGTACGTTCAATTCATTCAGCAATTTGTCCCCGAAGCGTTCAATAAATTTTAAAATATGACAATATATTTTTGCATTTTCAATTTAATTTTATTGGTATGTGGTTTCATCGAAGTAAGCGAGCAAACAACACAGCCTGACGAAGACCAACATACCGTAAGCCTAAAGTATACATTATAAAGTGTAATTAAATTGATAAAAGTTAATTAAATTGTCCAGCATTATGTGGATTCTCGGAATAAAGATGAACAATGTGGTTCGCATTACTACAAAGTAGTGCAGCCTCTTTTAGAATATGTAGCCATGGTAAAGTCAAAGGAAATACAGTGCGATGCATCACTGCTTAAAGTACATGATCCAGAAACTACAGTAAAACTTTTGGAGAGGACTGTTATGGATACGAAAATCCAGTTGGAACTGCAACTAGAACTGAGCAATGCTTATAAGAGACAAAATGAAATAACAGACGAGTTATTAATCGAGAAGAATAAGCAATTGTTGGAATTACAGACTCAGATCGAACGCCTAAAACTGAATCAGATCTCAGAAGCACAAGCAAAGATGCTAAATCTACTTAAATTGGAAAATATAAATGAGCAATACAAATTGAATGAAAGTTTGGAAGAACAAGTGAAGAATGAGAAGAATCAATTACAAATAGATAACTTAGGTTCCTCCTTTGTAAATCACAGTTTAATCGAAGATAATCTCAATGCTGGGAAAATTGATAATCTGGAAGAAAATCATGATTTCATAATCGATAAATATCTGAGTGGCAATTGTCTAGGCAAGTTGAATGATATTTACCTGTTAAAGGTGCCAGGCATAGAGAACTTTGCTGTGCCCTGCGATTCGAGTCTGGCTAGTTCCGCTGGTTGGACAGTGGTTCAGCGTCGTCAAGATGGCACCGAAAACTTTAACCGCAATTGGACAGATTATCGCTCAGGTTTCGGCAATTTGCGCGGAGAGTTCTTCATCGGACTCGAAAAACTGCATTTACTAACTAGATCGCAGCCACATGAATTGTATATTTATCTAATGGATTTAGATGATAACACTCGCTATGCACGATATAGTAACTTCCTTGTAGGCAATGAAAACGATTCATATCAACTAGAAAGCCTTGGCGAATATTCTGGTACTGCGGATGATGCCTTGTTGCACCACCTGAATAGTAAATTTTCCACACCTGATCGATCCGTTGATAATTGTGCGGAAAAATATCAATCTGGATGGTGGTTCAATAGTGGATGTTATATCTGGTAAACCATGACATTGCAACTAAATATGATTTAATTCTTAATAGTATGTTTTTTAGTAATCTTAATGGACCTTACGATACACTGAATGTTGACAATGCAAAAGCAGTCGAATGGAGAACATGGCATTTTAAACCACTTAAGTTTGTACAAATGATGATCAGACCCAAAACTATTTAAATACGTAACGGAAGCAAAAAATAAAATAATCCCATTACGTATGTGTCTATATATATTTTGCTAGATATAAAATGGGCTTCTTCTGCAAATTTAATTTCATATTTTAGGTATCACAGGACACTGTGTCCAATTACTTTGATTCTTTGTGTTAAAGATAACTTATATGGTGAGGTTCATACCGAAAGTAGTTAAGCAAAGATATAAATAATTCAATTTTTAATATCATCACAATTTGAAATAGGAATCGATTTAATGCACTACTTACTTATAATATTAGCAAATAATTAATAAATTAGTATTGACCAAAAATGAGGCAAATGTGTATATTGATTGTCAAATAACGATACCACAAATTAATATGACTGAATAGAGTTCAGGTAGGTTAGGTAACCATGGGGAATACAATTAGGTGTGTATTCATAGTGGGCAAACCACTTGCCTAACGCTCGCGTGCTAATTGGATTAGCCATCCACAGAGGATAACAAACTACAATCGGCAATGCTGGAGAGAATGTTGAAGCTGAATGCTCACGATCTTCTGGTATGTGTCTGTTCTATATCTGTTATTAAATCAAAATTGATTTAGATTAAACACCTAGCAAAGCGTATTAGAATTCAGTAAAAAAAAAATGGAAGGAGTTTGACACGACACCCTTTGTACACAATATGTATCTACACAGATTTCTATAGAGAATTGTCCAAGTAAAACCATTGTCCAAGTAAACCTAACATAATCAAGTTTATAACTTTTTTGTACACAGTTATTTTTCATACAAATGTCTTTTCTTACAATTTTTTAGTTACATTATTTGCCAATCTAAAACCAAATTGTCAACAAAAAATTCAAAAAAAATATATACTTAAACTTGCCTCAAACAAAGGTATATTTTACTATCCCTCAACACACACATATTTGAACATAACACATACATATGGATCCATAATTAAATGTAGATTAAGCGACAACTTAAGTGCATGTAAACACTATGTATGCAAATACCATTTAAGTAGTTAAAGCAAAAGTAGAGTAGAGGTTTATTTATAAAATCAGGAACCGCACCGAGTAAACAAAATTATCAATGTGTGGCGTTAATGCTAATGGACTAAGGCATACATAACAAATAACAAAATTAAAATTATTATAGCCTATCAGCCATGATCATGGCTAAAAAACGTTTATCAGATTTTGCGGATACTGATACTCTTTTTTTGCACTCGATTTATTTTCAAGGAAAGTCAAAGAGATTTTATTGATATCAATAAATTTAAAGTACTTCAAATCTTATTAAATATAGTTTTGTTTTTTTTTAATGCAAACTGTGTGAATTTAAATCTTTGACTGTGCATTTGTTATATATATTAACTTGGTATATAACCTTGTCATACTAGTTTGTATATTTATGTCATCTAGAATCGGCTTAAACGAAAACAATTGAGCGAAAATTTGAAAAACAAAAAACGTAACATTTTTGGGGCACTAGTGTCTAAACACAGATAATGGAATCTTTCTAAAAATCATTTTGATATTTTTAGTTATGTTTTGATTTGGGGCGACCGCGACCCAGTTTCTTGGCGCGCAACTTGGACATGTGCGACATGACCAAATAGCTGCCTGGCAGAGCGAGAAGCAGCAGATACACTTTCACAAACATAACCATGTCAAAGGTCGAGTTCCATTTGTTGGGCATATCAACGCTAAAGCGTTTCGTTTGCTCCAGGTAGGGTATGCTGCGCAGCAGTATAACTCCCTCGCAGATAATGCCCATGGGATAGAGCGGAATCCAAATAGTGTAGCGCAGCCAGGTGAGCAAACCGTTCTCCCGTTTCAAAAGCTGGCTTACATAGTATGGATACCTAAGGAACCAAAGAAAATGTGAGTTGCTATTCAATTTAAAATGTAGATTGCATACTCACCGCACCAGTTCCACTAGTGACCATATAATGAATACATAGAAGACCACCGGTTTGGCATGCATGCGCGGCTCCATTTCGATCAGTAGGAAAAGTATAAAGTTGCGTCCGGATATTTGAAAGAAGGGCACTAAAGGGTTACCCTTAGAGTAGCCAAATAGTGGATGCATTACCTCCATATATTGCATCAGTTGTACAAACTTAAACGATGTGCCCACATACTCGTACGTATGCTTTATGCTAGCGGGTCCGTCCCGGATATAGAGCACGCCCATGATGATAAGAATGTGCAGATAGCCAACAAACATGGCCAGATTGTAGATTACCAAATAAACTTTCTTGGCATTTTCTGTAAAGTGAGAATTAGGTGAAAAGGTGACCACTTGAAGCTTAAACTATATTTAAAATGTCTAGAAATGGTTGTTACGACAATTTGAAGGATAACTCCTCATTTAAATGCTCACCCCGAACATAACCGATTTCCTGCTTCTGGAGATTATTATATTCCTCCACATAATCCTCGCGCACATCCCTCACATCTCGTTCATCACGCTGGTCGCCGGGCGGCTCGTTATGCTCACCATCGTCCTCAGTGCGCCATCGATCGAAGTCAACACGCAGCCAATGTGGTTTCTGTGGCGTTGCGACCAGACGCTCCCACCAACCCGGATACGTTTTGTTTATGACCAACTCAATCTTGTGGTCAGTTACAGTAAGTGCGGGGTTCTCATCATCGACCTCCTGATAGAAATGCATCTGAAACTTGTATGCATTCCGGCCGCGTGCTCCAACGCCATTGGCTCTGAACGACAGCGTTGTGGGCGTGAAATCCGCAATGACGCCCTGCAACAACATTTTGGATGCTGTTAAGAATTTATTGATTTTCCGTTATCTGTGAAATAATTCGGTTTGAACTTACTTGTGCATCTTTGAGGTCCACCTTCAGCAGTAGCGTGTATTTGGTTTGTGACCAATACACAAATGGACTTAACTTGGTGGATATCATTGGACTTGCATTAGACAAGGGCGACATATTTTTTCCTTCTTTTTTTTGTGTTGGTTTGGCCGACTTCTTCCGACCTTTGGATAGCAAAATGTTTGAAGCTGTATAATTAGGAGCTTAAGCTTTTGCTTGCAACGACAGCAACGTTAATGTACAATTCATTTTCGACAGGTCTCCGCAAATGTTTATTTTTAATTTATCAAATTTTTTTGCGATTGTAAAACGTGAAACAAGTGATTTTTTCAGCGCACAAGTTGTAAATGTTCTGCATGCGCAGAAGCGTATTGCATTGCCAGGGTTGTCGATAGTTTCTGCTCATTTCGATTACAAGAAGTCAGCTGTGCTTTGTGCATACGCTTAGCAGCTGACTGCTACAACACCAGCAGCTATGCAGTAACTGCTTTACTCAAATGGGCGCCAATATTCAAAAATTTATTAAGGGTCTTTGTTGTCATCCAATATTATATTAAACAAAATTAAAAATTGCAAAATAAATCGAAAATATATATGTAATTTTAGCAATATCATCTTAATCGATTTAAATTTTTCATAAACTATATTTTTGGCCACTCTTTCTTGTGTGTGTGTGTGGGTGGGTGTGTTTTTGGGGAGGTCTGTAAGTAGTTTTGGTTTATGAGGCTCAGCCCGCAGACAAAATGACTGAACAGCTGAGGGCATTTTCTGTTGCGGCCAGCTGCTCAAATTTTGTAACTGGCTGTGTTTTTTTTTTGTATTTTTGGTTTTGTGCTTTTCATATCCTTCCGCCATTTACTTCCTTCCTAGCGCTCAAACAAAAGGAGAAAACATTGGCAAAAATGTTTTGCAATACGACAGCATCGAACAATGGAGCATACGTGTTATCAGACATTAGGCTTACAAACAGATTTAGTTTTTGCTAATCTCTCTCTCTATTTCGCCCTTTATATGGTAACTATTTACTTTGCAGGCATCACAACGCACATCTAGTTCTCATCTAATTTATGCACACACAAAAACAGCAACAACAATAAAATGTTGCGTTTTCTGAAGAACCGTTAGATATGGAACAGTCTGCACACCGACCCCCCCAGTCTATCTGTCCAACTGCCTATATAGCGCCATATATGCATATACATATATAAGTGAGTGTGCGTGTGTGTGTGTGTGTGCTCACTATAATGACGTCATGCTGTTGGTGTAGCTCGCTGAGCCCCTAAAATGTCATAGGAAAGGTAAGTGATATATATATACATATATATATAAATATACAGTAAATTTCTAATAGACGACAAAACATCCTTTAAATTGCAAAGTTCTCAAAGTAATCCCCAGAATGAATTAATAATAATCACATTGATTTAGACGGAATCCCATTTATCATTTAAACTATTTCTTTGGGACCTTGTGCAATTTCATTTATTGTCGGATTATAATTATTTGGACACAAATTCAGTCATGTCGATTTTGTAAGTTACGTTTTTTAGGGCGTTCGACCTTGTGCAAAGGTATTGTTAGCGATGTAGCTAACAGCTAACCGATATGTTAATACCATACAGATATATTTTTTTAGTTAGAGTCAATGTCGGGTAAAATGAAAGCTCGATTATGTTGCTGTTGTTATTGTTGTTGTTGCTAACTTGCAAAGGTCAAGTAAACAAGTTGCTTGGCAAGAGGTAAATTGTTTGTAGTGTATGGGTTATGGTTCTTGCGCATGTATGTGTGTGTGCACATTCATACATAAGTACATTCATATGTATGCCTGCGTGTTAAATTATAATTGTCGGTCTGAGCATATCAGTACATAAAAAGGACATATACCCTATACAAATTGCAGACATATGCACAGCACAACAAGCAATGGTACATACAAAACAGAATATTTTCAAAATACTTGCAGAGTTCACAAATTTTATAATTTTTAACTTGACAAATTTAAGAGACTTTAAAACTGTGTATCTCCGGAATATTGTTTCATCGATCCCATTGAGAAAGTTTCTATATTGTGCATATCGAGTATTATTATTTATATCCTCTAGAAAAATATACAATTCGTATTTATCCGATGTAGAACTCTCCGAGTACATTGCCGAAACCACTTCCAGTTGTTGTTGACGCTTTCGGTGCCATGTTGACGACGCTGAATCAAGCAAGCCAGGCAGCCTCGAATTACAGGGTACCGAAAAGAAATCAGATACTTCAAACTCGTGAACATCTGGCTCTTTACCAATACAGCCTAATGGTTCTGTTTTCTCTTCTGCTATAATCTGTGTTCTAATATTTAATTCGCAGTTCTCTGACTTTGCCTTTCTTTTACGATTTGTATGGTTATGATCGATATTTCAGCATCTTTTACCGAATATGCGATTTAAATTAACCAATTTCCTCTTGATTCTAATATGCACAATGTTTTCTTAATTCATTAAATTAAAAGTTATTACATGCTGATTTCCCAATAGTAAAAATGACCAAGTGTAAGGGAATCATGTCTATAAGGATTTTGTGGCTGTAAATAAAAGTGTAGAAAAAACTGTAATTCAAGTGAAAAATATTGTTATATATATATAAATATATATATGTACATATATGATAGGGCATCTGCCATTCGCAACTTGTAACTTGACTGTAACTTTTTTGTTTCCTAATTTTATTATAACAACAAAAATGATATTTGCGGTATGTTTTCCGCTTGCTTGTAAGTGTATCTCATTTTTATTTTTGTTGTTTTTATTAAATGTCTTGCGCACGTGTTGGTAAACTAACACAAACACACAGTCGCCAGGACACACACCCATACACACACACCCATACACACACACCCATACACACACGCACATAAGCAAGGGGACACAGACACAGCTGGCAGACAGTCGCGTCGAGCATTAATATTAACGTTAAAGCCACAACAAAACAACATCAACAAAAGTCTCATCAAACATGCAGCGTTTAATACGCAAACACACACACACACAAAGTTGAACACACACACAGTTAGAGAGCGAAAGAGATAGTATTACAGTAGTCACTCGCAAACTAGAAAGCTTAGATTTCATAGTTCATATTTGCAAACATAAAAATCCAAATTTTGAATTTTTTCTTGGCCTAAAAAAGGCGGGAAAAATTAGAATGTTTTACATTTTCGACCGTTTTCATTCTGCAGCAGAGTCCACTGTAGTGTGCCTGTATGCGGGTGTGTGTGTGAGTTCTAGAGCGAGATGGAGCTTGTTGACATGTGCTTTTGGCTGGCTTTTCCGGTGCGTTTCAGTGTCGCTGCCATGCTTTTCCGACGCGACGCTTTTCAGTTGGCGGCGAGCGTTTTCTTCGATCAAAACGCGAGCAGCCACGCGGCTGCTTTTGATTTTGGGATTTCCGAATCTCTTTTTTTGATTATTGCGCCCTGGTGCAATTGTTACACTTACGTGTGTGTGCGTGTGTGTTTGTGGGTGCGTATGTGTGTTAGTGCGTCTTAGACAGCAGGTGGCAAGATGGCTTTGGTGGCGCATCGGATGATGCTGCCGAAGCGCCGTCGTCGCACGCATCAGCAGGTGGCGAGCAATAAGGTGGGCGTCCTTCTCGTGCCCAGTTTGGCGGACTACCTCAATGGGGAATCAGATCAGCAGCAGCAGCCGCCTCCACAGCCTTCGGAGTTGCAGGCGGGGGACAGCAACACTGCCATAGTAAGTGCAACAAGTTGCAATAACAATTGCGCAAAGGCACAATTCGTGCGTTGCATGCCAAAATATATTGTCAGTCGGATTGCTCGCTTCTTCTTCTTCCACCTTCTGCAGGAAAATACCACTCACTCCCACGCCCCACCCCCGCTCTCGGTGTCTGTTTATCTAGTTTGCTTTTTCGCTTTTCTTCTCGTGTTTTTTTTCTGTGGCTGGCGCCAACTTTATGCGGCTCATTGGCCTCAGACTTGGGATGTTGCCTTTGTTCTCTTCTGTTTTCCCTTTTTATTATTTTGTTCTTGCTGCTGGTCAGGATTTTCGTTTGCATATAATTATAAAAAAAATTCAGAAAATGCTCCAAATATTTCTTTTTGCTATTTAGGAATTTTATCCAACTGCTTGTATATTAAAAACTTCCAAAACTTTAAATCTATGAATTCGTAGAGCAAAATTTAAGATGTAGATATTGGAATAACTGATTGCACTCTATATATTCTGTATATTTTATATTAAAAGTCATGATAATTAAAGAGTGAACATATAATTTGGTAAGCAGCATTTAAAATTTTTAATTTTTTATGGCATTCCAAGTCTATACACTCATCTCTCATGCGTACTGAGTGCTGCCAGTTTCTGTATACAATACCAATTAAATATTCAATTATATTTTCTTTGTTGAAATCTAAGTTGTGTCTACAAATGTTATAACTTCACCTGATATTATCTATCAATTGTTACTTGTATACAATAATATATGTGTACAATTAGTATAACCACTATTTTATTTAATCAGTTCCGTGTTCCAGGTGTCATTAATTAGTATTCAGTGTTAGTGATTTTCTTTCGACAAACGTTAAAGCATTTTGATGTCCTTCGTTTCACCAAGCACAATAAATATCTAACTAGTATTTCCTCACCCTATAATAAACGATACCACGCCCCCAATAGCATTTTTAATTCTATTGCCACGTAATTGAATAGGTGTCACATTTTGTTTTGGTTTTGGTGACATAGAGTTTTCCTGTTGGGTCTCCACAGTTGAACGGCGATGGAAACAAACAATAATTTATTAAGTAGAGCAAGAGGGAGACCTACCTAGCTGTTTGCTAACCAATCAATATGCATTAGGTTTTGGCAGTGACACGCTATATATGAAGAAGATTAATTATTTAGCTAGCGGGGATCTGTGTTCGAGTTGCTTGATTAACAATTGCTTATGCTAATTGGCAAGCTATTTAAGATTGACAATTGACAATTGATGGTTCCCAAACAACTTAGGAGTTTCGAATAGCGAGTGGACGGCGTAGGAGTGTGTAAATCTAAGCAACTTCCGTGTTAACATACACCCCAAAAATATTCAAGTTGTTTTTGTAACTACCACTTAACTTTCTCCCAGTTAAACTTATCCAGTTATCTATTTACCACACACACCTTTTACATTTAAATAACAAATGTTCGATATGCATCAAATCTCAAAATGATATTTTCTTAATATTTTCTAGGCTTAATAACTTTATATAAAAAATATCATTTTAATTATCATCGATATTGAACATAATTTAAGTTCTTGAAATAACTTTTTTTCGAAATATATTTTAATACTTATTTAACTTAATGGTTCCATTGTCCTTAAACCTATGCCAACACACAATAACGTATCCTTGGTTCCCAGTTAGTAGGGACGACAACCAACAAAGCTTTTGCAGAAAGCTCAGTGAAAGCACTAGCAAAGGGAACTGCTAGTGAAGAAGCTCCCAGCAAGTTTGAAAACAGGTCCATGACCAATTAGCTCTTAAGCCCTTAATGAACTGCTGGAGATTTATGCGGTATTTTTGGCCTGGGGCAGGCACTCAGTGACCTCAGAGAGCCAAATGGTATGTAGCCGTAATAAATCGCTTATTGAAAATTGACACAAATTGAAATGAATGACGATGCGGTGCGGTGTTGTGGTATTGAAATCGAGTAACAAGTCGACTTGTTGATATACCACATTTGCTTTTGTTTATGGCAAATGTTTATTGAGATGGAGCCGCTTATTATGTGTACATATATCATTTGTCTGTGTTTATTGGAATTGCGCTGACTTAAATCTATGTAAGCAACACCAACTGGGCGAGTACGCGAAATTCTTTTCGTAATCAGTTCGAGCTGGGTATACAACCAACGACAAACTGGCCAGCTTGTGGCACTGCCTTGAGCCCGCCGCCTACGTGGAGGTGCCCAGCAACTCTAAACTCAGCCAGGGGGAGGATCAGGCAGCGGATTTGGAAATAGCTGAGATCATCAGGCAGGCAGCGCAAGAGCATGAGATTAAGCAACAGCAATGTTTTATGGATGGGCAACATCAAATAAATCAGAACTCAAAAACAGTCACAAATGAACCATTAAATAATGTAAATGTTGATCGAGTATAAGATTTATATAATATAACTTGAAATATAACCTAACCGATATAATTGAATGCCTGAGAGATTTCCATAGATTCGATATTTTTGTATTAGCCATGATTCAAATATGGTCACACCTAAAAAAAAAACAATAACAAGCTTTGACTTAAATGTCACACTTTCAACTCGGCGAATTAAATGTGGAATATTTTCTGCACTACGAAAACTTCCCATTTCGATGTCTTACTGTGAGCCTGATATGTCCGAGCCACCAGCCGCCTTCGAGGAGGTGGATGGCACCAAGAAGCAGCGGCCAGCATTTTTGCTAACAGCTCACGTTCGTGCTGGCAAGGAGATAAATCGTATCATAGAAGAGGCCCATAAGGAACATGAGGCTCTGATGTATGAGCGCGGTATTGCAGAGATCGCACGACGGGAAACAATTATCGCTAGAACCTACCCACCATATTCGACCGACAGAGCAACCCTTTTGGCTGAATACCAGGCAGAGCTGAAATATCTGCAGGAATTGAATGACGAGGAAACTTTCTGGCAGGATTAGAAAGAGATGAGAATTTTAAATAACAATTCCAACTAAAGGATAGTTCAGTTGATAACGGATTACAACAGATAAATAAAAAATACAAATTGAGAATTTCCAGAAACCAAATGAGATTAAATTTTAAATTTTAGAAGCCAACCCGCAAAAGTTCAGAAGTGAGATTAAGTGACAAACGCTAAGGCTCAAGCTGTCAACCTTTGATGATTTGGCACATAAAATTAATGCAAATAAGCCACTCGTTCATGGAGGCCTTACAAGTTATTTAAGTATAAATAGTAAAGTTTCTGCAAGCATTTTGCAACTGACATGGAAAATTGTCATAATTTATGCAGTTCGAGTTAGCCAGCGATTTGTTTCTTGCTAAAACTTTAATTAAGTTGAACTTATCTTTGCGCCGCACATAAGACCAAAGGCCTAGCTCGCTCTCTCTTTCACACAATCTCTCTCTCTCTCTCTCTCTCATGCGCTCTGATTCTTTGAGTATGCACGCACTCGACACAAACTGTGCTCAAATATGCAAATGAATGTGGCGCTGGCACTTCAAATGCGTCTTTACACCCCTACACACCCACACACACACACACACACACAAACTCACACCTTGGGGAACATGCATTTTGGTCATGTTTACAATGTCAGCTAGGATAACATGCAGGCACATGAAAAGTGCTCATTGCAGACGAAGCTTTTGGAGAGGCGGCCTTAGCAATGTCAGCAAATTAGGGCAAAGCAATGAAAGAATGAGAGAACACAAACAGCTGTTCGCCAGCCAGACAGATGGAGAGCTAGAGATAGAGAGCCGAGAAGAGTACGCATGCAACGCCCACATACAGCTGACTGAGAGCATGCATTGAGCTTTTAACGAGCCTTGGCTGACTCGTTCATCGCTCGTTAAGTTACCTGACGCACAGCTCCGTCTTCGGTTGATTGTACGCCTGTGTGTATGTGTGTGACATGTAAACAAAGCGCTCGCTCTGTCACTGCTGCTGCTCCTGCTGCTGCAATGCAGAGCAACCGAGCGACCCACTTCGTGTGGGACGGCTTTCAATTTCGTTCAACCTGAGACACGACGACATTGCCATCCTCGGCATTGGTATCGGGTTCGCTTTCAATTTCGTATTTGTAATTCGCTACTGGCCGTTTGACGGCTCAGTCGTGTTTTTGTTGTAGTACCTCGCGCGTGTCTCGCTGTCGTCGTTGCCGTTGTCGTCGCGGCGTCAGTAGCAGCAGCAGCAGCAGCAGCCGCAGCAGTTGCCGCAGCAGGACTTTACATTGGGAGTCTTGTTACGAGGCTGGGTCCGTGTTCTCGCCTGCATTTTTCACGTCGCGTTCCCCTTTTGTCTGACAAACAACAAAAACAAATATATATAACTATTTATAAAATACTATAAAAACAACAAGAAATTTCTACACTTTTTCTACAAATTAAAATAAACGCAAGTTGTTCAATTCAGTGCAATTCCAAGTGCAATTCGCCAATCCGCCATTGAGTTATTAAATGCCTTAGCAATAATTTTGTGTATTAAAAAATCGCCTTACAACAAGAAATCACGTTAATAATTCAACAAAACGAATATGGCTGCCGATGCGAGTCCTGTGCATTATTAATTAATAATGCTTTAATTACAGTGCAAATGTATGGTCAATCTTAAAGCGAATATGTAAAACTAATTTTTGTATTTCCCCGTAATAAACCAACAATATGCGACTACAGCAAATTTCAGCAATTTGCTCATACAATATCTTTAAAAAGTCATCAATGTCGTCCTGGCCAATAGTGGCGCTTGAGTGACAACTGTCACCATGCAGACAACAACAACATCAACCACAATCAATGCAGTGAAATGCAATCAATAAAATATAAAAACACAACATATATAATAATATGTAATTTCGATTGTCGTGTGTCCATTTTACTTCGAGCACAAATAGTCCGAATCCCAATCTCGATGCATAATAATTAAATATCTTTAATATGCTAATGCAATTTCAAAGTCTCAATTTTGAATAAGTAACGAATCAGACAAATAAATACAATATATAACCAATAAACCAAATAAATATTTATCACTATTAAAATCAAATTAAATATGTTAAATGTTAATTATGTTTATTTAATTAATTGCGCGTTAATGAATAAATCAACTATATTTTCATTAATTTACCGTTAACAACTTAAGTTCTTTGATATATATCGAGAAAATATAATTTGTTCATATTATTTAACAATTTTAAAGATATACGATTTTGATTTACAAAGGTGGCTTCAAATTATTCAGATGATATGATTCCAAAAAAATTATTAACAATTCTTATAGAGTTATAGAATATTGGCATACAAATATTTCCAGAAATTGAAACAATTTAAAAAATAAAACGAAAAATATATTAAAAGTTCCAAAATAAAAGCAAAATTTGGGAAACATCTTGAAGCAACTGTTATTCCAATTTTAAACCTTATTTGTATATAATCCTAGAAAACTGCAGATTGCATGCAATATGAAAAATAATAAAAGCAAACGTGCAAAATCAGCAAATACCTAAAAATAAATATATTTCAAATTAAATCGTATATGAAGAGATGGCGGCTAACGCTGCCACATGTCAGTGGCAACAACAACATTTATAATAACCACAACAGCCAGCAAACAGCAAATAGCAACGAGAACAACAGCAACAACAACAACAACAACAAACCATAGCAACAACAAATTCAACAAAACTGCGTGAAAAATGATAATGACAGCCGCAACTGTGGCAGCCACAGCCAATGCGAAAAGTGATTACTTATATATATACATACATATATACATTCGTAGATCTGGTTATAGGGGAGGACAGTTGGCGGTTGTTAAATGAGTTAATTACCCACACAAAGGATACGCGAGTAAAAATCGTGCATCGATTTTACTTTATATTGACTCCATTAATTGCAAATTATAACTCGCTGAGCCCGCAGCAAAGCTCGACCCACATTGCGTATACGCCATGCGCCTCCCGGCACTTTCATTGTGTTCGCCCTCGCCCCCATTTTGTAGCAATTACGCTAATATCTGCCACTTAATTAGGGGTCTGCACTTCAACGAGAGGCCTTAAAAAAAAAAAAAACAAAACATAAGCAAAACAACTTGCTTGTTTGCTATAAGATTCCCATATCTTCTGTTACAGCCAGCAGCTAGTTGTGACAACTTTGTTCAGGTTTCTGTTGTTTGTCAGCACACGCTCTCCGGCTCCCCTCTCAGCCGTCCACTCAACTGTTTTTGAAGTGTTGAGCACAGCTTTGGGTCTGGTTTGTGGGGTGGTTGTCTTACCATTGCCCTTTTTGGCAGCGTGGCAAGCTTAAAGCACGTGCAGGCGCAATTTCCAACACTCTGATAATGATATACATACTATATATAATACTCAACAAATATATTTTGAGTGAGTGCGATAAAAATCCTTCAAACTAACTATGCTGTGTGGAAAAGTGAAAAGTTTTCTTATTATTTTTACCAAATCTCGGAAACGTAAAATAATAAAAATAATATGCGATCGTTAGCGACTTTTATTCAACTTTTTTGGGAGCCTATGAAATACCTCAGTATCTTATTTTCACTTCTAAAATAAATATTAACACAATAATGTTTTAAGTCTGTTGCCAATCTTGGATCAGAAGCCTTTATCCTATTTCCAATAATAAGATAAACATTATTACAAAATTATGTTGAATCTCTCTCATATCTTAGATCACAAGACAGTTCTGATTTAAAATGCTTTTATATGCAATTTAAGTGTAATATAATGTAAATAAACAACATTATTTGAGTGACTTCAAGGCACAAAGAAAAACATAGATTTTAATGCAATGCTTGACCTTGCAGCCCACGTTTTGCGGTGCCGAGTCTTTGGCCAGTCGACCTTCAAGGCATAATTTTTTTGCTTACTTTGTTTCTTTTTTTTTTGGTAATTTCGTGCATGCGAACCATATTTCAAAATTCAATTTTAGCCACATGGCCGAGCAGCTGAAATAGTGCAAAGTAGCTAGGACACAACAACACACAAATTAAATACTCATATATGTGTGAGTGGGTGTGTGTCGGTGTGTGCTTTGGCCAGTCAAAATTTCTAGCTGATATGCCTAAGGCCTGGGCGGGATTTGTGTGGTTGTGTGGGGCAACCACACAATGTGCCGGCTGCGTTGGCGAACGTGGTCATAATTCAAATGATGCGCCAACTAACTACTTAATGTTATTAGATATGTTTTTGTTCAGAGACCGCCTCCAATTGGCACGAATCTGCCTGTGTCCTGCATTACTTTTATACCGTGAGTGTCTGTGTGTGTGTGTGCATGTTATCCTTGGCTGTTTTAGTTAACTTTATGCTGATGTTGTTGATTTCAGATGCTGCTGTAGACAGTTACTCTTACTTGGTTAATCGGCTCATACATTAGCAAAGAGTGTTGCAAGAGTGTCAAGAAATATCTAATTTAAATAACTAATTATATCATTATATATTACATTAAGGTAGACTCATAGGTTAGGTAAAAAACCTTATTTTTATATCTGTATTATAAAACAGTTATGTAAAAGCAGCATCCTTTGCAAGTAAAAAAATTTTTGTTTGATATTGAAAACAATCTAATAGAAATTAAGTAGTAAGTTAGATTACTTTACGTAGAAACTACATGCAATGGATATTAACATAGAGGCCAGAAATAGCTTTAAAAAACTTAGTTTGGGCGAAACAAACTATATATCAAAATTAATCCGTAGTTATTTCTTTACCATAAAAGTCTTATGTAAAGATCGAATGAAAATGTTCAGAAACCTTTGTAAGAAACCTAATTTTGGCTTCTAAACATGTCTAAAACAATCTTGTACAAATTCAATGATTCGTTGGATGCATTTGTGGTACATGTGGCAAGCAAATTGTTTTATTTGCATTTGCATAAAACATTACCCAAATTCAGCTGAGCTTTAACTATAAATCGAATTGTATATATATACAAGAGTATTTGGAAATTGTTAGACATCAAGGTTTGGCTTCTCTTGCTTGTTTTTCTGTGTGCTCAACTTTCTATCGTTGACATTTTGTTTTCAACGTTTCGCTCTCTCCCTTTCTCTCACACTCTATCTATCTTTTTCTCTCTCTCTACTTTCTTGTGTCTTTTTCGAGGCTGTTTCTGTGGCAGGAGCCTGTCTGAGCTGCAGGTGCTGCATTTAAAATGAAATATGGCAGACATTTTTGCGGCTGAGATAAATGAGGCACAGTTTGTTTGCGTTGTGCTTCACGCTTCTGCTGGCTAACTTATTAGATTTAGCCAACTCTCCTTGTCAATTTGGCTGCCAACTATTTGTTTCAATGACAGTTGAAATTTTAACTAGTTTGGCTATGCTAATTTTATTAAAAAATGTCTTCTAAATTCAATAAATCTAAAATGTATACTGAAAATATAAATTGATTATATTTGCATTAATTAAAAAAGGTTTTTTAATATTGCACTTCTTAAATATTCGACAACTGAAATGAAACCCATATAAAACAATGAACTACCAGGCTTATAGTCAAATGCAAAGTGCTCACTACGCTGCTTTTCTTGCCGTTTTTTCTCGCTCCCCTTGGTCAAGTCAGCAGCGGAGGCAATTAGCTTAAATCACAGGCACTCGCAGCCAATCAGGCAATGTGCAGCACTTAAAAACTTTGCACAACTTGAAATGCAATGGAGCCCATCGCTCTAAAGCCCAATTTCACTCAGCCCGACGCTGGTCTCCTCCCAGTGAGTGTTAAGATTCTAGCAATGGGGTCATAAAAATATATGCGCCGTAACAACTTGGCAGCTACCAACTGGGTATATGGGCCCAGTTAGTTGATTCTGCTTCTGCTCTTGTTTTTCTCACATTTTGCATATGAATTGAAAGACCAAAAAACCAATGCAAGCGCTCTCAAATTGGAAATCTGAATTAAAGGCAGCTCGTTAGATTTTATAGCTAGCATATTTATCAGGTTACGCATTTTGTTTGTTGAGAATTTAATCTTGTCTTGGATTAGGCCATCTACAACAGACAAAAAGATTATTTGTATTTGGCAAATTTACGCTTATCGACATTGGAGCAGGGGAAATAGCAAATGTTTTTTAATGAATCAGCCTCGGTTTGTGTTTTTGAGCCCATTGGGCTCCGCTTTTGCGATTCCGGGTTGTTTATGGCCTCAGCTTGCGTGGAGATATGCTGATGGCCCTGTCATTTATTAACTTGAATTTGCATTTAAGCCCCCGGACTGGCAGTAAAAGGATTGGGGTGAAAGTGGCCTAAGACAACAGCAGTTAACATTTCTGGAAGTAAATAAACGCCAGCCAATGTGTGCCCTATAAAACACTTGTTTCATAACTAAACAGTGAAACCTCGCACAGCTGTACAACTTTAACTAAAATTGTGCCTGAATAATTCACAGGCACCATGTGCTAAAGCCAGAGAGCAGCAAACGTGCTTCGAAACTAAATTAATGTGTTTAAAAACTTTGTTGTATATGAAGTCAGAGTATATGATGAGAAAATCATTTTTTTTTTAATAGATTTTTGTGAAATACTATAAACACCATTTCTGTAAAATCCTGTTGTCTCCTTTGAATAGCTTCAACTTAGTTTTAGCTTTTCTTAAGAGAATCGCTTGAGAATCATTTTGATGCTTACTATATATTGTGCGTTCGCTTATTTGAGGATCACCAGTACCAAAATTCGTCTTTTTGTCTCTGTTTAAAAGGCCAACCAGACATAATGAGCAAGCACGTAATTCACAGAGCGTAGTCTATGCATCGCTTTACTCAATAAAGGACCCAAAAAGCTAACTCAACCTGCCTTTCCTCGCGCCACCATTTCATTTTTTTTTTTTTTTTTGCGTCACGTAACCCCTTTTTCCTCTTACGAGTCGCTTTACGTTTGCTTTAACTTTTAAGTGTTGCTTTGTTTTCATTGAGCTGCGAAGCGCCTAACCCCTTACACCCTACACTACCCCCCAGCCTTAGCAAAGACGCTGTTTGTAGCCTACTTATGAGCGCAGCCCACACACATAAACAAGCATGCAAGCTGTTGACACTGCTGTTGGTGTAAGTGTTTGTGTGCATGTGTGTGAGTGCGTTGTTGTGTGCCAGGAAGCAAACACTCTAAGCCGCTTCTTGAGTTTTTTTCTTTTTCTTTTATTTCTCTTATACCCCGCAAGCATAAAAATTGCAAAGAAACAAGTATGTTATTCAAATAAATACGATTTCAAATTGCTGTATGAATGTATTTTCTGAGTATTTAAAGTCGTGCGGATATCATTTTATTCTTGTGTCCCTATTTGTCTTTATATACACATTTGCATATACAATATATTTGTTTTAAACTTCCCAAAGCCATAACTCAAGAAACAATGTTATAATTCTTCTTTAACTACTTTGGACTTGCTTACAGGGTATTTTATAGTTGCACATCCTTCGCTCGAGTCCTCTTACTGTTTTTTTTTTACAACCTCAGGCTCAAGTGTGTGTCCTGCCCTCCAATGCTGCCAGGGTCATTTTATTTCATTTAATTTTAGTCCTTGTTCTTTCTCACTTGTTCATTTGCATTTGCAAAACTTTTGTCTTTTATCTTATGCATTTTGCATTGCTCGTCTGCATTTTAAATAAGTAAATTCTATTATAACACGTAATTAAGAAAAGAAAGCGTTGCTCGTGACGTAAATGCAAATGTGAAAATATGACAGTTGCTCCTATCAGCCCTCAACTGTCGGCCGTGTCCAAATCCAAAAGCTTGTCGTCTGGCTAATGCCAAAAATGAATTGGCATATGTCGTGGCCGGTCTCAACTAATTGGGTTATGTGCTCCCAAACGGCACAGGTGGGCGGCAGGTGGCATGCGGCATGTGGCAGTCACTGAGTACTCGCACTAAGCCGCCTACCAATTGCCAATGACGCTGATGGCACTTGAAGCGCACTTCATTTGCACTCAAACACACACACACACACACACAATCAGCATAAACAGAAACAAGCAGCACACTCATAGATACAAATCGTACACAGCCACAGATACATTTTGAGGTCAAGCGATATATTCAATTATTCCGTCTCGAAATATGTCAAAACCGGATTGAAGAGCTGATGAATAGACTCGATTCATGATCTATATTATAGTTCTGAAAATAAAAAAAAAATTATATGAGATTTTTTACAATATTTTATTTATTAAGTATTCCCTTTCATCGGTATTCTTAATTAACACGATTTTTTTCAATGGAGTATAATAATTGAGCCTATAATGTTTATTTATTTTATATTTATTCACAATTTTTATATTGGGGTTTTGGGCGCACAAGGTTTACGTATTTTATTTATTTGCTTTGCTTTTAATCACAGCTTTGGAGATTGCGTAAGTTGTACAATATTTAAACTATTATTTATAAATAATTTTGTTTTTTGTATACATTGTCATGTTTTCAATATTTATGAAATACATTTTTTGTTTTATTTGTTGTAATTTTTTTTGGGAACGTGATAATTTATGTTCTTCCACTTTTCGTTTCGAGTTTTTTCCTTCTATTCGAGCCTTTATTGTGCCATTTTGCAATCAAAATCAGGCCTTGAATTTAAATGTGATAGGTCAAGATTTGCAATACATATGGCATATAAATGGATTTTAACAAACCCGTATAGCAAATCCTTCAATCAAATTGATTTATCTGACTCAGCTTGAATTCATATGTATTCTAGGCCAAAACGTATATACATATATGTGTGTATGTACATATTGTTATTTATATCATGTTTTGAATGGGGTAGAAGTTTGGGCGAATGGGTTGGGTCAACATGACATTTGCAGTGTTAAATGTGCAGCAGAAGCGTCAACAAGATAGAAATTTCCATTTACCATTTAACATTTGTATAACGCGTTGTTTTTCCGATTTTCACCTGGCTGCCTGCGTTGACTTTGACTGGCAGTTAGCACTGTCAATTCGTTGCTGGATATTTGATGGGGTTGACAAGGGGGAGTGTTGGTGCCTGAAGGGCAACAGGACATGCTATGTAGTAGATAAAAATTACAATGTCGAGCTTTTTATGTTCGGTTTTGTTGTTGTTTGATGTATTTACACAGCAATTTATTTGTATAGTTGTCTGTCTCTTTTCTTTCACTCTCTGTGTGCTACAATGTCCATATTGTGGCAATATCATGTCGCATGCCGCTTGGGGCAGGCGAGCTTTATTTGTTATCACTGATTTGGGGCGCTTTGAATCAACAAGTTGGGTTCGCCATTAATTACACAGCATATTTCTAGCAAAGGCCATTAGAGTAGGGTCAACATGACATGGGTGGAGACCATGAAAAATCAATCATACGCCAAGTGTGCCAATATGTCAAGCATTTTATGCTGACCCGTATCGCAAAGCCTTTTGTTTTTTGCTTTTCCCATATATTTTTTTTTTTCTTTGTGTGTGGTCGCAAATGGTTATGCATAATATTTTATTTTGCTTGGCTTGTGGCCGATTGTATTATGTCTCTGGGTCATGCCTGTCTAAACAAAACTAACCTCATTTTTTATTGGTCAACACAAAGCGGAGGGTCCGACAAAACTGACCTCAATACACAAAGCAAAATAAATTGCCAAATTTTCTGAATGCAAAACGATGCAAAATAAATTCCGAGTCTCTTCAACACCCACACAAAGAACAAAAGGGTCAGCAAAAAATTTGAGACACTATTCAGGTTATCTCTTCTCTCTCTCTCTCTCTCTCTCTCTCTCTCTCTCTCTATTTCTCTACATCTCTTACAAAAGGCGGTTGCGGAGGTTGCAACTAAAGCCAAGTGCAACTGTTTTTCAGTTGGAAAAAGAAATCAAACTTTTTGTGGGAGTTGCACGGGCCGGCGGACAATCATTTGTATAAAACAAAGATCTGTCTACTCTTTGTGTTTTGCTTTTGACACAAAATGACAATTCACTGCCAATTAAAATTGTGCAAAAATTCAAAATTTAACTTTACACAAGTTAATTTTTAAAAGTTAAAATATATTCAGAACCGTTCAACAGAATGGGTTCAAACAAAAATGTTCATATTAATTCGTATACCTCAGTTTCACTTGGACATAAATATTTTAATCGAACAATTAACTCTGAAGTCAAATGTTTGAAAAGTTTCTTAGTTAGCTAATTAGTTAGTTAGTTATTTAGTAACAGATCTTGAGTGCTAACTAGAGCGTTAGAAGTTGGTTTACAAATTTAGTTGTACACAAGTTGCAATTGTTTTTTATGTGCCCAAGGTTTTAGAAACTCGTAAATGTCGTTTCTCTTTTATCGCAACATTTTTTGTGTAAAACTCGAAGCTGTTGCTTATTGTGATCAACTGCAACTGTAAGCCCTAAATGCAACTATGACTGTGGCAAGTGCACAACAGCTGCAACTTTATTTAAGTTGCAAACGGCCATGGCGGACTGGGTGCCAAATGTAGCCATTAAGCCTGCACATAAAAGGCAATAAACAGAGTCGCTTCCCAGCGTTCTTTATGCCATTGCAATGTGCGCTTTAAACCAAATGGTTAAACGACCAACACACCGCCCCAAAGGGCGTGGCACTGCCGGGCACGAAGGGTCGCCTTCACTGAACGCTTTCAGCAGAGCAACACTTTGTGCCTGCCTACCTGGCTGGCTGTTTGGTGGTATTGTGGTGTTGCAATTTATGTGTATCTCTATGTGGCAGTTGTTGTTGCTCTTATGAGATGTTTTACGTTTTCTGCCTGTTGCCGCTCACCTATTGCTTATTGCCCCAATGCCGTGGCATTGGGTGCTTTGTCTTAATCTGGCGTCCATTCGACGTAACATTGCCCCTAACGGCTTCAATTAAGCATGGCAAATTATATTACGTATTCGCTCCATGGCCTGCAGACGAAAGGAAATCGATATTAGTATATTAAGTATACGCCCATTTGCCACTGTAAGGCAATCAGTTTTACATAAAGGGTGTTTATCGTTTTGGCCTTGGAATGTATGCATGCCAGCATTGCCCTCAAGTAACCCTCAATTATTAATCATATAGCGAACTTAAGTAGCAATTAATATTAAATAATATACGCATCAAAGCGACCTCAACACATATTTGCTTTTATTGATTTATTCATTGAATTTAATTACAATAGTTTCGTCATTGGCCAAACAATTTATCATCACTGCCAAAACCAAATTACATTCCATGAATTACCCTGTCATCATATTCAATAGACACATCTATGCTAAAATAAATATGTGCAAGGAATCGGTTAGCAGAGATAAAGAAGATTTGATTGAGATTCAATTCGATTCAAATAAATTTACTAAAATAGAAAACATTTTAATTCTTGCTCTTAGAGTTTAAGCAGCAACTATTTGTGTGAACTCAATGTCATTGTCAAACATGAACCAGGCGTTGAAGAGTTGAAGGTGATGTTCAAGGATGTGCCTAAACTGCAATCCATTCATGCCAGTCAGTAAGTCAGTCAGTTGGTTTGGCCAACACTTTAATTAAAAATGTGCCTAAATTTGATATCAAAACTGAAAAATGCTTATGAATGACAGCAGCCACTATTGCCCCACCCTCCCGTTCTGCAATTTGCGCGCTTGCCAACTAGCTGTCTGCCTCAAGTGTTGACGACGAAAAAACATGGAAAAACGCGAACGGAAACGGAAGTAGTCAGCCAGGCAAACAGCTGAAATAAGGGCAAACAGATGGCTGGTGAGGGCTGAAGAGGGTAAGGCGGTGCAGATAACTGCTTATTAAGGCAGCAACAACACAAACAACAACACGAGCAACAGCAACAGCAACAGCAACAGCAGCAGCAGCTGCGAGTTGCGTTTCGCCGCTTGCTCCACTTACATAAGAAATCAAACGAGTTCCTTGCCAAAAATACCCAAATGGCCCAAAAAGGAGGCGATTTCTGGCTTGCTGGCCCTCAAATAGTTGCTATCAAATTGATATGTTTTCTTGCACATGTAACGCGTGCCACCAGCGAAAAAACAGAATGTTCTAATAAATGGAAATGATATAATAATAATAATAATAGTCTAAAGAGAAAATAAACGTTTAACGTTGCGATAATCAATAATATTTCCGGTTCGAGCTGGCTACAAACATTTCCGACTTACTCCATCTAAGGACGAGCGCATACATATGCCTGTCAGCCATTCAATTTCAAAGTCCCCTTAGCACGTCTGTCTCCATCTTTTAGTGTGTGATTGTGTCTCTGTGTGTGTGTGTGTGTGTGTGTGTGTGTGTGTGTATGTGGGTGTGTGGCAATTTTATTGACAAATTTGCATGGCAATGGCTCTGAAATAGTTTGTAGTAAATTCTACAAAATTGTTGGACGCCCTCGAGTGCTGTCAATGAGTTCGCAATATGTGTCTCCCTCTCTTTTGCTCTTTCGCTTTGGCTGTCTCATCAGTGAGACGCTAAGGAATATTGAAAAATAGACAGACAGGCAAAGAATCATAAAAAACAATCAGTTGAAGAGTCAATAACCTGAGACTTTTGCATACAATATTGAAGTTGGACTAGATTTGATTTAGTCATTTGACGCTTTCGTGCCGGCTTCAAATAATCTTAAATCAACGATACTTAAGATTATAACATTTACATAATTTGTGCCAGGAATCTGGATTTTGTATTACATAATCTAAACGTTATATACACCATCATATGATCAAATTTAATTATTTTTCATTGTTTTCTAATATTTTTGAAGAAACTCCCTTAAAAATTATTGCGTATTTTTAGGTTTTCAATTAGAAGTGGCTTAGATTTATTCACTGGTTTAAGTGCCAGACATAATTATATTTAACCAATAGTTAAATATAGTTTACATTTAAATTGCAACTCTTTCTGCCATGTGCAGCATTCTGTGGCGCTTAGCGTGTATCAAACACAGCACTGGCTGCGCCACAAAAATCAAACTGGAAATAAATTTAAATTTTAATTTCAATCTCAACAAGCGCACACAAAAGCCAAATGTGGCAGCGACAGACATCGCAAAACGCCGCCACTGTTGCTGCTGCTGCTGCTGCGTAGACAACTTTACGTGCCACAGCTGCCACTTTTATGTGTCTCTCTCTCACTGTCAATCACCTTCTCTTTCTCTCTCTCTCTCTCCTTGTGTGTGTGCGGTCTGACGGCAAGCATTGGCAGGTCCCTGTTGGGGCACCGCCTGCTTATAAGAGTTTGTGTGTGTGTGTGTCTCTGTGTGTGTGTGTTTGTGTAAGAGAGGGAGAGCGAGAGAGAGAGACAGCGTGTATGCATATTGCACACCCGGGTAAACTGACGCATAAATGACTTAATCGCATGCGTTCCACAAAACGTTATCCACACAAAACCACCAGACATTTCCGATTTTTTTTGACACCCCTTAAAGTAATCTCAAAATGCTTATAAAATTCATACAGCTGCAGGCAATCAGGATTTAAATTTTGTTCACATTTTATGAAAATGTGAAATGTGTCAGATGTTTGGAACGCTCTACACATTTGCGGCTTGTTTGTGCTATGTATGTGGACGAGTGTGTTTGTGTGTGGGGGATAAGGGGATTGTGTGTGTGTGTGTGTGTTTTGCTGTTAGATATTCATGGGCCATGAATGAATAAAGAGAAATCGCTTGGGCTGCCTTTTACCTTTAGCTGCCCGGCTGTTCCTTTGCCAGCCGCATGACGTATACGCCGCGTTGTCTGACTCGAATGGGCAGACTCCTGATAGAATGTCTCCAGCGGCCAGTCGACTCGCTCGATTTGCGTAACTATGCACAAGTTGACTCATTCATTTCTGTTTATATTGCGTGCCACTGTTGGCTTGTTGCCCGGAAAGGGAGGGAGGGTCTCTTTTAACCATAATGACACACGCCTGACCAACAGCAGCATCAGACTGTAATTAGCTAACTTGCATAATTTAGCGTCATGTTATTTCATTTCGGCTTACTTAGCGGTCGGCCTGCGTTTTGGCCAACGCCTTTTGTGTGGGCCAACAAATTGTTATTAGTTTGCAATTGTATTGATTTTTGGTAGCCACCCAAATGCTCTTCAATGCCATTTCGTTATATTAATTGCTGTCATCTAAATTCGTATTACCCTAGGTCCCACTTTAATTAGTGGTCAGCACGCAAGATACAAATATTTAAGCAATTGTCAGGTCACTTCTGCATTCTATTTGCTAAATAAATACAATGCCTCTTACCTTCATAAATATATTATGTAAATATATAATATATTAATTTCTGGCGTTTGTTTAATATTTTCTTGTATTATATTTACGTTAGTTTTGATCTCCTTACATACAACAAAATATGACTATCAAATTTCAAAAAGATTATACTCAATAAATTATGATGTTTTATTTATAATACTTTTTTTTGCGAACTACAAAAAATATTTCTTGCAATGACCTGGTGTCCACACTTGCTGGCTTATGGAAACTTAAAACAAATATTAAATTTGTATGCATTAGCTCTTCTATATGATACAAGTAAATCAATATTAAGCTACGCTCTTTAAAAAGTGGCCACAACACGTCAGCGCATTTGGGCCAACTATCATTTATCGTACATGGGCAGCTGGCAAAGTTGCTAAAAAAAAAAAATTCTTATAGCTATAGTGCTCGTCATCGGTTTTGGCTAAGGCCGCCATATTTAATGCAGAGGCGTTACCGGGGTCTGAGTTTTAATTAGCCTTGAGTGCGTGTGTTGGGCCAAAAGGCATCAACAAATTGTTATATAAACCACACGCCCAGCAAAAGCGTTTTAAGCGCCTAAACATTGCCCTCACTTGGCCAGCATTTGCAGTTGACCAAGTTACACTGGACAACAAAATATAAATACAGCAGACAGAAGACGATATCAGTAAAGGCTGGAGTTGTGCTTGTGGCTTGTGTGAAAGCATTTATTATAACCCTGAATGTTGTGCAGGACAGGCCTCGCCATGGCAAATGTTAAGGTTAGGGTGGCCCAAACAAAGCCAAATACTGAAACCAAAACGTTTTTAATTTGCGTGTTTACGACAACATTGCATGTTCCCCGCATTAAAACAAACAAAAACAAACACTGTGAAATAAATACAACTCAACAAAATATTTTCAAAAACATGAAAATATCAGCAGTAACATTGGTATAAATGTAAACAATTCAAAACTAAATAGAACAACAGCAATCGTGTAAGGTTAACCTGATCGTTGCAATCGGGCACACATTAGCATAGTTTTGCTGTACTCCGATAACTGTCATCTATACTTTTATAGTTCATCTGCCGACGATTGTTCAATTTGTGTTTTGACTGTGATTTTACACCCAGAACTTAGATCGAAAGTCTCCTCGTCTTTTTTGCCACAATCTAAAATTTAGTTTAACTTTCGCAGCGAACTTGAAGCGAAAGTCAAAATAAAAAAGTTTGCACATTTTATTGTTTGATGACTTTTGAAAAGGGTGTGGCAATGGGGTGTGTCGATTGTGAATATTGTTTTCCCCTGTTTTTTTTCGCTTTACTTTTCTTTTTCAACAAATCATCCATAACGAGTTGTGAAATTGATTAATGGTGGTTGAGTTTGGACCTGTATGCAATTCAGAAAAGCGAAAATAAAAAGCTTTTTACATATTATAAAACTTTGATATCTTTTTGGTGAGCGTCGTGACACTTCAGCTTGATATCTCACACATTTCAAAATATCTTGATTTTCATTTAAGCAGTTTTCAAATATTTTTAAGTATTCTGTATTTTTATAAATCTTCCATTATATTTTATGTAATTATTTACATTTTGGGGCATGCCAATGAGAACTTTGCAATAGTGATGTATTTTTAAGATCCCCTAATGATATTTATACTTAATATTACTCTCTACTCTGTACACCCATTTAAAACACATATTTCAGCTTATAGATTGTAACATTCTAGATATGCGTCTACCATATATTTATGTTATTTTAAGTCCAGTTTTTTATCAATTATCGTCGTGTTCCTTGCAGAAATTCCGTCGTTATATATAAGTTTAGATAAAGCCAAGCGAAATCTATATAATATAATGTGCAAAGCCGAATATCAAAATAACATCAAAAATGTAATTATAATTTAAAGTACAACAGAAACAAACATGTTGAAAATGTAGACGAGCTGCTCTAAAATAAGGATTCTCAATCGTTATATGTGTGTATTGCAACTGGCCAAAAAGCTGTACATGTATGTGAATTGGTCGCAAGAGAAAAGAAAAAAAAAATAGAAAACTAAATAGGAAAATTTAATAAAAAAAAAAACGGGCTTTAGGACGCTTCCATTTAGATGAGCTGCAAAAATTCTAAGAAAAAGAACTAACTCAAAAGTTGTAGAAAATATTCTATTACATTGTATATGTGTGTGTGTGCTTTAAGTTTTAAGCGCTTTTTGTACTCTAATGAACACTAGTTAGACAAATATCAACCAAATATATGTATTCTTAAATGTATTATACATTTTATATATATAAAAATAATAATCCAGGCAGCTTTTAGCAAGACAAACCGAAGAAAAGAAAAAAAAAAGAAAATACTAAAAATTAATATAAATATATAAATGTTAATCCAATTTATTTTTATCATATGGACCGAGCGAAGAAGTACAGCTACGAAAAAGGATACACACAGACAATACGCCCCGGAAGTATGCAATTCGATTGTGAGCAGAGCATATTTTTTAAATGTTTATAATCAGAGAGTAGAAAAAAGTATTTGTAAAAGAAAAAAACAAAAGCCGAACATAGAAACATATTTTTAAATAGACACCAATTTTTTGACATATATATACATATATTTTTTGATAAACCAAACCAACAACCACAACAACAACAACAAAGCAAAAATGTATTCCCTAGCCTAAGTTAAGTGAATTAGTTCTTCAGTTCAGATTCGAAAATAGTTTATATTTGAAGATTGTTAAACCAACCAAAAAAAAAAAAACATTTACTTTTGATGGTTTCAAGAAGGTTTATTTCAAACAATTTTTATATGTCACTCGGTTGAAGCTTAAGCAAGTAATCCAAAGTACAATCATTTTTGTCAATACAGACACCCAACAAACAAACAAACAAACAAAAAAGAAATACAAAACAACAACAACAAAAAAAAAAAGAAGCGAAATAACAAAGAAAAACTACACTTAAAGACCTAGATGAAACCGACATAAACGAATTGCACAGCATTTTAAAATTGAGAATCACTGCGAATTAGGCATATTTACAGGGACAGACATCAACAAGAACAAACAAACATTAACGAAACTTTTGCTAAGAATTTTAACATTTATTTTACAACACTCTTTACATGAGCAACTGACATTTGTTGCACATTGAGATAAAGCTTGCCAAGAGTGAGGCTTAAATTGCTACAATGAGATTATGTTTTGTATAAAGTGAATTAAAACTGCTTGATTGAAATTGACGAACTGAAAGTTCTGAGCATAAAAGGGGCTTTGAAGTGCTAGAATTGCTAAAAAAAAAAACAACATTTTGCAGTTCTATGTGAGTTTAGAATAACAAAAAACCAGATTAAAAGTATAGAAAAGTGCAAATGAAGTTTAGAACTGCTTAGTAAGATTAGAGAATTGGCAAATTGGTGTTAGAAACGTAGAAAATTGAGTTAAAAACTGAACACGAAACAAAAATAAAATATATGTGTAATTACAATTAATATTCCAAGCGGATGTTAAATAAGTGTATTAATTTAGTGTGTAACTAGAGTTAATCTAAGTGAAAAGCGGACAGCAAAAATGTATGCAGCTGCGGGTGGCGCCTCGCTGGCCTCGCGCCAGGCGCGTCAACGGCAGCGGCAGGAGAAGAAGAACAAATTGATACAAGCGAAACTACATCCACCGAAAGCGGCCGGTTCGGCAACCGATGCCGGTGGCGCCTCGACGCCAATACCAAGCCAGTCGCGCCAATTCCATCAGCTGCCCACAAGCTATCTGCGCGCCCCACAGCCCCAGGGCCGCAAGCTGAGCGCCACCTACACGCAATCCCGTTCGCTGCTGCCTATCGAGGAGGCGGGCAGCGATACGCAGTCGGTGCTGCAGCTGCGCATGCATTCGCATACACATGGCCAGGTGACGGGACAGGGGCATGGTCATGCCCATCATGGCCACGGCCACAGTCATATGCATCATAGTCATCTGCATGCGGCACCCATACAGACGCCCTATCAACAGTTTGCCTCCTCACACGGACGCGTCTCACCGAAACTTGTGCATCGGCACAGCGGCAGCAGCGCTGGCTTCCAACCAGCGGCAGCGGCAGCTGCAGCCGCAGCGGCGGCATTATCGAGCGGTCGGCTGCATAAATCGGCAACGGCAACGCTGCCGCTGGTATCACAAATGGAGGCAACACCGCCAACGACGCCAGCCGAACTGGGCCTGGGCTTGGGCATGCCCAGCACATCAGCAGCAGCTGCTGCCGCTGCAGCCCAAGCGGAGCTATCCATATTTGCTGGCCATCATGATGCGATTATTGTAACGCCAGCCACGCCCATGGCCTCGCCGGGTCATGCAGCGGCAGCAGAGGCAGCCGCTGCCGTTGTCAAGCTGCGACGCGCTGATGATGACGAGGAGCCGCACGATTCGGCGGAGCGTCAACCTTTGACCTCAGCGGAGGCCGACGACGAAGATGAGGCGATGCAGCCCCCCAGTGGGCCGCTCGAGCGCAAGTGCAGCGTTTATCGTATGCGTCGCAGCGATGCCTTCGAGCAGAGCGACGCCAGCAGCAATGAAGGAGGCGGCGTCACCGGCGGCCTCAAGCGTCAGCTGCGCGAACTCCAATTCCAACAGACGCAATACGAGCCGCTCGTCAGCGATGAGCCCCAGCTGCTGTTCAAGGGTCTGAGCAACGGACGCAAGTGGCAACTATGCGCCTACTGCGAGGAGGGCATCTGCGTCTGTGAGCACATCGAGGTAAATCCGGATCCAACTCATTGGCTGCCTGATTGTCATTGTTTTTGTGTGTGTGTTTTTTTCAAACAATTTTATATTAGTTATAAGTCTAACTGTTGCATGTGCTATTTGCATTCTAAATGTCAGCTGTGTTTATCTCTCCAAAACTTAGGCATGTCCCAAAAAATTACTTCAATTAATAAGTTTTAATAGTTTTATGTGTAAGAAATAACAAGGATTATTTTATTCCTTGCGAAAGAGATAAGGATTCTAAACTGAAACATTTTCAGCACAAACACATTTTTAATTTTAAATACCAATTATAAAAGCCGTGGGATTTATTTTATTTTTAGAATGTTAAATTAAACAGTAAGAAATTAAATAATTAATTAAACGATCAGGTTCACGTATCGTTTTAAATGTAAGATGTTTTTCAAAAATGATCATTTCAAACAGTTATCATCGCTCGCCATTTTCTCGGTTATGATTTATTATGTTTCTTTGAGCCTCGATTTAGAGTGGCTTGAGGAAACTCAAAGTGATGCCATAAATACGAACAGCCTAAATATGATTTAGTAAAAGTATTATGTGTCTAAGTATGTGTGTTACTCGAATTGATATCTGTAAGACATTTGTGGGACAAAGTGGAAATGCTCCTCAACAAATTTAAAGTGTGCTCAAAACATTTGTCACAAACTTGTGTGTAGAGAGGAGCACTATAACGTTAATGTTGATTCTGTTGTCTTGAAGTAAACATCTATGATGTCAAAGGCATTCCTTTTAACGTCCTCATTTTCGTGGAACTGCAACGCTTTCAGCTTATCGAGACCACCCAGCTCTTCGAACATAAGGCATAGATTCTCAGTGCCACAGAATTGCTCGGCTATTTGAAAGAGATGCCTTAGACCATTTTGCACCCCAATGATGATGCAAGTGTCCGTGGAACCGAGCAAATCAATATATGGCTTGATTATCTGTTGCTTCTCTATAAGATTTAAAACTTGCTCTGAGGAGCCCTTAAAGATTGTATTGGACACTGCAAGGGCGGCTTCCTTTTGTATCGGGACTTCACCCTTCTCCAGCAAATGCCGTATCTGCTGAAAGATACCCGCATCTGTGACAGCCTGTATCTGCATTTGGTTGCCAGCCGTAATATTGACGATAGTCATCGCTGCCACCTTGACAATAGAGCCGTCGGAGTGTTGCAACAAGAGGCCAAGCGTGGGCAGACCGCCAGCGTTTATGATCACATCGGTCTGTAACGTTGATGGTGGCAGGTAATATTAGCTTAATTCTATGCTCGGATAGTATTCGACCTGAAATTTAGGATGGGCATTTTCTAATTTTGTATGATGTTTTTCGTATATCTACAAAAACTTTCCGGCGAATTCCCAAATTTCAGGTCTTCAATTTTTGCCATCTTAATTGACAACTGACCTGTTCAACCGTGCCGGTAGCAATGTTGCCAATGCAGTGTAATGCACCCAAAATAATATGATTGTCGTCAGATTGCAGTAAGTGGAGCAGGCGTGGCACTACTCCTATCTCGATCACAGCCTGTATTCTGGTATTGCCACCACTCGTGATACTGGAGAGAGCGCAAACGGCATCGAACTGAATCGGTGTGATATGGCAGCCAAGAAATAGTGAGAACAACGGAAACAATCGCCTGACCTGGCGAAGGGGCGGCAATGGAAGATTGTTGAGGCACAAGTTCGACATAAGCCGCACAACGTGGCGGTTAAGGTACCCGTTATCACTGATTAGGGGCAGAATGTAATCGATGACATTATGCTGGATCACAATGTCTCGGGCCGCAGCACCATTGCCGGCAATGTTGCTCAGCGTCCAAACGGCCTGATCGACTATAGCCTTATATCGCGATTTTAGGAGGACAATTAAATGGGGCACTGCATTCATCTGGACGACATACTGCGTCTGTTCCGTTGTGCCCGACGTGATGTTGGTCAAAGCCCTGGCGGCCTCACGCTGCAGCTTATTTCTAGCTCAGTCAGTGAAAAATATTGAGAGGAAGAAATTGAAATTAGGATTAGCTTTAACATACTTGTCGTTGTTCTGTAGGAATCGTATGAAATTGGGCACGATGCCAAGGCCAATAATTAAATCAATGTTGTTGGATGCGTTGCTATTGCGACAGAGCATCTTGCGTGCCTGCCGCATGCCCAGAAACTGAAGGTCCGGATCCTCGCTGTTCACAGCGACAACAATCTCGTCGATGGACAGCTGCACGTTGCTATTAGACATCCTATTTATATCTATATATATTATTTGATATTTATATAAATAGTTGTTGTTAATACAAAATGTATGTTAGATACATATATATATAAACAATTTCGTGCTTTCAATGGCCTACTTGATTTATGCCTAAAGATCAAAAACTTATATATATATATATATATATATATATATATATATTAATTTTTGGTTCAAAATCGTTTGTTCTCTGCTTAAATGATCTTCTTCGAGAAGTCCCAAAAAAATCATTATTGTCATTCAAATTCAAATGGTATTCGTAACGCAATACGTAAATGGCTCATATACATGTGTGAAATGACTCGATATAAATGTTTGCCGTTAGTTTGATTTATTGGCTTATATTGTAAAAATCACCAACTGGCTGTGAACAAATTTAAGTTGGAGCTGCGGACATTGTTGACAAATTGACAAATGCACAAGATTCAGCTATAGTTGAATTCCAACTTGGTGAAAAAATGTCCATCAGTTTAGGCAGATTTGATAGAAAATTGGTGCATTTAAGATTTTGTTGCCAAAGTCAACAGCTTCAATTGACCCAGTAGTCGCAAGTGGACGACAAAACGTGGCACTCTGTTTTGTTAGGTTTGCGTTCGTGCAGCATTTCCCACAGCTAACCTCATTTTGTTGCGATAACTGATGCCATAACTGGCAACAACAACAGCAAATCGGAAGCGCATAATGTGCCTTTGTATCGGCCTGATAATGCGACGCCCCGAAAAAGCTTGGCAAGCTTAGACACAAAATCACCCACGCCGATAGGCAACCATCAGCCCCGCCACACCCTACGAGTCAAAACCCGTTTGCCAAATGTTGTGTAAAAGGCAAAAGGCAGCCCGCAATGTGTGTCATAAATGTGCAACATCCACTGGCTCAAGGTGAGCTATGGTGCGGCGAGGCGGAAGTTGAGTGGTTCAAGTTGCGGCTTTAAACTTTCCTTCGCTCGGGCTTAACGAGCGACCAACGAATTAAAAAACTTAACGTAGTGCAATTATTTGACTTCCAAGCGCAACTATGAAAAAAAAAAGTTATAAAAAATTATGGTATAACAGAAAACTTTTAGTTGAGAGTGCTCGAATCGCAAATGCCCTTTGCTTTTAGAAGCAGGAAATTTTAATAAGAAAAATAAATTTTTTCGCTTACTATAGATGATGAGATTTTTTTGTGGTGGTTTCTTAAGTGCATTTACAAACACCAAAATACCCGTCCCTTATCATTTCGAATTTAC
The DNA here is from genome assembly GCA_035041605.1 of Drosophila atroscutellata. Classification (NCBI taxonomy): domain Eukaryota; kingdom Metazoa; phylum Arthropoda; class Insecta; order Diptera; family Drosophilidae; genus Drosophila; species Drosophila atroscutellata. Next base: position 9,569,285 of record JAWNLA010000092.1, on the reverse strand, counting down.
AGGGTATTAAAAATGCACAAATTAAACAAAACTATGCACAAAGAAAAATCTGTGTACCGAGGAAAATGGTTTAAAAAAAATGAAAGAAAAACAAAAAAAGGAAACAGCAAAAACGAATGTTGGCTAAAATTTATTATATTCCGCGCCCACTCTTTCAATTCTCCCATCTCTCTTGCACTTGCTGAGTGGCCACTCAAGTCTCTAAGAGAGTCATAGATATATATGTAGAAAGCACTTATAGTACATGTTATATAAGTATATATATATATATATACATATATATACATATATATACATATATATACTATCTCGCCTATACGACTTGCACAAAAACAACGGCCACGGTAAATTAGCTGAAAAATAGTGGAAAAACTGTGCGGCAAAATGGCGGACGCCAAAAATGTGAAAAACATAAAGCGAACAGCAAAAAAAAAATAACGTCATGAAAGTGAAAATGAAAATGGCAAATAAGGTGTTAGAAAGGTAAAAACTAGATCTGAAAGGTGTAAAAACATGAGGACTGAGTAGTAAAAAACCAAAGCATGAATAAGCCAGGTGACGGCATTGAGATTGAACTTAGCAACTGCATTAGCTTTAATTGCCTAAGTGCACAGGGTGAACATAAAGTCGATTACATGGAGAATACGAATTTTAATAATCATATACATTTAATTTGTATTTTATCTCTTATTTCAATTAGTGATTTCATCAGTTTCTTGCAATTTATCATTGATTCAAAGTCGGATGGATACATTTGCAATGCAATTTGCTGTCCCTGAGCTAATGGGTCTCCTCAAAGCTGACCAATCAGCGCTGCTGAGTTCTGTGGCATTACGTCTGAATGAAATCGTTAACGCTCAAGTGCACAGCCTCCTTTTAGGACACACACACACACAATTGTCCCACAGCCCATTTCAGACATTGTCATCGGGCAGCAATTTAATTTTCAATTACGCGTTGGCTGCCAAAAAAAAAAACCAAAAAAAAAAACACAGCAACAATAACAAGAACTGCCAGTCCAAAATTGCAGTCTCAATAATTACTCAAACTGTCGCCTGTGGCATGCGATCTGCTGCCACTTCCACTCTCCTCCTATCTCTCCGCTCTTCACAGGCTCTTCATCATGGGCTGCTTGTTGGAGCTGACCAGCCGGCCCCACAGGAGACTCGTTCTGTTTTTTGTGTTGTTGTCGTAATTGTTTGTCAGGCTTGTCGTTGTTTCATTTTATTTTTTTTTTTTTGTTCTTACCGTTGTCGTAATTGCAATTGACATATTGAATTCCCAGCTACCCTATTCCACCGCCCTTAGCTATTTTTCAATGACAGCTCACAATTAAGTGACAATCTGCGGCACTAAGCGACTCTTGAGTTTGCCCATTTTTTGTTGCACACTCCGTTGCTAACTAAATTGAATTTCCCTTGTATAATTCATGGTCTCATACACAACAACACACACACACAATGCTCCTATCTTTTGGGGCAAGATAAACGCATCTCGTTTATTACGAAGCCACATTTAAATTCATTTTCGATTTTTGGCTCACTGCGTTTTTTGCCCGCTGTCGTTTTCTTTGCTTCCTCCTCTGCTAACATTTATCTTCAATGTCTGCCCATTAAATATCAGTGTGTGTACGTGTGTGTGGGTAAGACCATCGGTTTATTCGAGCTTATACATATATTTATATGTGTGTGTCCTGATTGTTGTCGCTGCCATCGACAATAAAAAGCATTTAAAAAGACACAAATTATGTTGTGCTCCCCACAGATCTCAATTGCATTTGAAATTTTTATGGCCATACAAATTTCAAGAGCCGTTCTGAAAATCACTTTCGTCAATGTATCTGTTTAGCATACTGTCTTTGTTTAGTTAAATATTTGTCAATATTTCAGTAGATTATCGAATTGCCAAACACTCTCGATGAGAAAAATCTTAATTGGTTAACTTCAAAATGGATCTTGGTCCATAAGCGGTTTTAGAAATTGGAAAATAACTTTTTAATAGCATGAATTTGTCCTCGCTCTCTTTGATTTTTTGATAAGCACCTTATTTTAATGATTTGTTGCTTTGTCTGCGATTTTCAAGCGTATTCGTTTTAGGGAGCACTCTCCTTCCATAGAAGACCGTTTAAATTTTATTTATATTCAATTAACTGACCGCAAATCAAATGCCACAAATGCCTCAATAAACTTAACTCCTGGTCAGCCGGAGCAAATTTGGTTCATACGGTCGAATAAATAAAATTTAATACCTACACACACACACACATACAAATGTACACACTCAAAGAGATATATGATTGCCTTGGACAATCAAATAACATGACTTTCGGAGAGAACATTTAGCATTTCTCACGTGTGGCAAGCTCTACGTGGCATGTGGCATATGCAAATTTAGCGAGGCGATTCACTGGCTTTAATTACCTGTAGACAAGGCACTCGTAACACAGCCCCTTTCCCCCCGCATTTACCACTCGTAAGATGGCATGTAAACAAGACAACGGGCGCCGTGCCAAAAAATGTTGCCAATGCGAATAGTGAATGTGAACAGTGAGTGCTGAATACCGAATATCTGCCACGAGTGATGGCAATTGGAATTAATGAGCAGCACGGTTGCAACTTTGTCGACATTGTGGCAACCACTGACCCATCATGCAACAGTCGAAACGGTTACTTACTCTTTATGGATACTTACCGTCGGTTTTTATAGGCTCATTTTGCATATGCAAACACACAACCTTTGAGCTGTTATTGATTTAGCAACCACACAGAACCTTAAGTCCAAAACCATTGCAACGCCACTTAAATGTGAAAGTTGAAATTGGCTTTTAGACATCATATTGGCTCGCAGACATTTCTATGGCTCACTGCCCAACAATAATTGAAGTAATTTTGGCCACTAAAAGCCCAATTTGATGACTTAATAGAAACGCAATCGACAATGGCATCAAGCATCTTATTTGACCAAAACTTAAGCCAAGGCTGCCCTTGTCCGAATACCATATACATATATATATCTGCAGTACCCAGAATATCCATTCATACACCACATTTTTGCAGTAAGTCTAAAAATGACTCTTATTTTATATAACCTATCTTTTTGTGTTATCCGAATAATTGAATTTGTGGCACACTAAACCTCTTTTGTTGTCGCTGACTAATCGGCTGAAACTTTCAGCTTATTTCGATATTATCAAAATTGAAGAGCAGGCAATCTTTAATGCACTCACTCAACACAATTTGTCCATTGAATGCAGGCTTTGAATGCTTGTGTTTGGCTTTGGCTGTCGAGCGCAACTCGTGCTAATAAAATGCACATATATATTTATATATACATTTATAATATACACATATAGCAAAATGATATATAATAGGAAAGGGCGAGTCGTGGTGCAAATTAATTTTCATAGCACACTTTTAAGCGCTTATGTTGTCAGCATGCGACAAGAGCAGCTGCAACATGTGCAGGACACAGTGCCAAAATTCATTTCGATATATATATGTGTGGGGTATGCAGTGTGAGTGTGTTTGTGTGTGTGTATTTGTGTCTATGTGTGTGTGTGTGTGCGGTTATGTATCTGCGTTTAATTGCAAATATGTTGCAATCTTTTAGGCGTTACAAGCACAGCTTTCGTTATGTCAGTTGTTGCTGTGTGTTTGTGCGTGTGTGTGTGCCTGTTTGTCAGTGCGCCATGTTATTGTCTATTAACGGCCCTGACTGCAATGTTGCTATGTGTGTGTGTGTGTGTGTGTGTGTGTGTGTGTGTGTGTGTGTGTATGTGTGCTTGTGTGTGAATTGTGCATGAATCTGTATTTCATTAAAATTTCATCCGCATCGTTCAACGAGTGACTTTTTCCGCTTTGCGCTGTTGAATTATTGAAATTTTTTGGTTTTCGCAGTTGCCAGTTTCGCACAGTCGTTACGCTAGAAATTTGCTCCCGGCTCAAAAACTACAAAACGACCAAAAAAAAGAATAGCTACAGCAAAAACAACAAAAGAGCTGCTCCGGCTACATTTGCATATGAATTCCAACAGCTGCAGTCGTTTCTCTGTAACTTTTCTGATTTTTGGGGCCGCGAAATGCTCTCTGACATATTCATACATATAGCATCCTCGTATATCTTTACACACCCACAGACACACACCCAAAACTCATACATACGTAGGTTTGTATATGTGCTGAGTAGCTGCATCTCTTGAGCTGGCATTTGATTTATGGCTTAGCAGTGCTGTAACATGGCTTATGCGAGTCTTGCCCATAAATATTGACTCTGTTTGCATTACTTAGATGATTCTTACTCGAGATTTGCCAACGGCCCGGAAAACTGGGCTTTCAGCTAAGCAGCGCACAGCAATGAAAACTCTGCATACGAATGCGAATGAGCAGCAAATCGATTCAACTCAAATATTACATTTATTTGGATAATTCTTAGTTGCAATGGCCTGGAAATGTTGTGCCATAAATGCATTATTTTATCTAGAGTGAAAACTGTGTATTTTACATGTCTGCACATATTCCCTGAGCACGGTTCGTAGCAAGTCTGAAGGCTGTTTTGGTTGGTATAAGTTGAGCTCCACTTAAATTGATAAAAGCTCTCAACATACGTGAGTCAATAATATAATATACAAAGTAAGCAATTTATAAAAAAATTATATAAATCAAAGAATAAATAAATCATATTACAGACTATAACCATTAATTAATAATAATAATAAAACTTATATACATAAATGATAAAAATAACAAAATTGAATGATTAAAAAACCATAACACAAATCAAATTAATTAAATTTTCTACATACGAAAATATATGTATATATGATTATATAAAAAAATAAATAAACTACACCGTAAACTTCGATCTTAATTTAATTTGCATTTGAAAACCTGTTTGCTTATCACTTATACGACATGTTGTCGTTCTTAATCCACATTGAAATATGCAGTCAGTGAATAATTGACAACATTGATTGGAAATTGGATTGTGCTATAATCGAAAATTAATTCGGCATTTGGCTTGACCTAAAATGGACACAAACCAATTAACGAAAAAATTACAATTTAACAAATATTTCAATTCATTTAAATAGGAAGTTTTGAAAGGCTAAAAAGTTACTATTCATGATTTAAATAAATACACAGCTACAAAAAGTGAAAAATAAAAACAACTGCAACATATGTGATATGAACTAAACTAATAAATATATAACCAAAATATATTCTAAAACAACATGACAGTAACTTGGAGCGAAAAGAGCAAATCAAATGGAATAATGAAACTAAATAATACAAAAAAACGTATTGGATACTTGGAAAGCTACGATAAAAGCTTTAAATATATTTTCTACTTGAAAAGCAACTGTAAACAGTGATGGATAAGAAACACAAACACACCAAATGTGATCGAACATGATTAAATTTTGAACAAAAAACAAATCAAGTTACAATAATTATAGAACAAAACAAACAACGACATTGCCTTCTTTCATTTACATTGCAAAACGTAAATCGAAATCGTAGTCTAAAAACAAAAACCAAACAAAACAAGAAAAAACTTAACTCAACAAGCAACTAAGTTAATTACGTTGATCAATAGGATTTCAGAAAAAAAAACCAACAATACTTAATGAACATAGCAATACAATTTTTCTACTTATGCATTAGCTGTAGATTAGTTAGGCGATGCATAGACTAAGTCGGGCAATCAATTACAGTTACGTGATAGTGCGCTTACGTTAACGTTACGCCAAAGGCCGCTGTCAATATATAGAGATCAATAAATGTTTATAGCTTTTAATGCCAAAATTAAAACGAAAATGAAATCACCAACGAATACGTTGCTACGTGACGTTAACGTGGCAACGTAGCAACGCAGCAACGCGTTACGTTACGCTACGTAACGGGCAAAACAATAGACGCAAAACGATATAGCCTAACAATCAACACACGTCATTGCCATATTCAACTAGTTGAAGCAATCATCACTTCGTTACGTTACGTCAATCTCACTCACCATTACGTCAACGGCAGAGTCATTTTGGACAACAACAGATAACTGCAGTAGTAGCAGCAGCAGCAGCAGCAGCAGCAGCAGCAGCAGCAGTAGCAGCAGCAGCAGCAACAGCAGCAGCAGCAGCAGCAGTTAGACATCATCGCTGGAAACGTGACAACAACGACGTAACGGAGCTAGAAAGCAGAGCCGACCACTGGCAATCAACGCAGCACATCCTCAGCCCGCCACTCAGCTGCGCCAGGACTTAATCACTGACGCAGTTGCTCAACACCAACAATAACAGCACAACAATACTCTTAGCGAAAAAAGAAGAAGAAAAAGTCTTTGCTTCTAAATATATTTCTATAATCCTCCTCCTTGTGCCTAATTGAACGTGCTCTCTCACTTTACGTTTTCTTTCATTCGAACGTTGCGTTAACGTTGCTCTGAGCATTACGTAAATAACGTTAAGCAATTGGATGCAGCGACAGGCAAATCGATTAACTAACTGATTGATTGACGAACGTGACTTTTAGTTTTGACGTATTTAAGCTCCTAAACGTAACCTGTATCATCCCATTGATTTTGTACTGTAAGCCGTAAAACCAAAGTTCAACGTAACGCAAACGTAAACACTGTTTACACTGTTTATATTTTGTTACGAGTACGCAACGTGACCGTTTGACCGTTTAAAAACTTACAACAAGCAAAACAACAACAACAAACAAGATGCAGGCCGCATTGATGCTAAGATCGAAATCTCGGGTGGCGAGAAGAAGAAAGCTACGAAAATTAGGTGGAAGACTTGAGTTGCCTAGTAATGTAGCAACTAAAGAAATAGCTCCATTTCCTCGTTATCCACCTGAGTCATGGGTAATAATATAAAATACCAAAAAAAAAAAAAAAAAACTATAATTAATTATATACGACACTCTCTCTCCCTCTCTATAAAAACAATAGAAAGGCAAAGTACTTAAACCATTCAATTGCTTTCTATCTAAACTTATCTAAAAAGAATAAGCAACGAGCGCAAAACTCTTTTTAAAAGCCGTCAAATGAAAATCATCAGCTAAAATGAAATTATAAAGTCCCGAAGCCCCAAATCCAAATCCATTTAAACGATATACCTTCAACCGAATACTAAATAAACCCAAGTTCTCTAATACTATCCTTTCAAGCAATCTCTCTCCCTCTCTCTCTCTATCTCTATCCATCTATCTATCTTTATCTCTATGTACTGTACTCCGTCCATATGTCTCTCTCTCTATCCCTCTCTCTCTTTCTTTCTCCAAGACACACTCCATTTTGATTTTGTCAAATTCCCCCAACAGTTATTCCCACAGAGCATATGTTTTTAGTCTCGTAGTGTGCCTAGAGGTGAAGCACAAGTTATACGCTAGGTTTTTCTAGTTCTAGTTTTCCTCCAATTTTACAGTTAACTTTTAGCGTGTGCCCAAAACTGTTTGGCATTGAAAGCATAATTCCCTCACAAAATAGATCAAATAATTGCTTTGGAACGTACATAACCTAACTTTGCTCTGTCTCGTCTAGTAGTGATTAAATTATATTCCATATATTGAAATTTTAGATATATATATTTCAAGTCTTGAGCGCTCTGCCAGCCAACTACTTAATGCGCTGTACAATTAGCTTAAATTCACCTATTTTTCAATTTTAATACTCTTACATAAATCTCTATATAGAAATATATATAAACAAAACATATATATATATATAACTAGCGCTTTTGCTCTACTTCTAAGACACACTCCCCACCCACTCTCTCTCTCTCTCTCTCTCTCTTTCTCTATCTCTCTCTCAATCTGTATCCATCTTTGCGGCTTTTTCTCTGTATCTCTCTCTCTCTCTCTCTAACTATCTATAAATGCTGTAAAGCTATTACCCAATCTATCCATCTCTGTGTCTGTCTTTCACCCCACCACACCTAGCTTTAAATGTAGTTGCTAACACCACCCAACCACCCCTCACCCCAGCTGAATCGCCTACTTTGCACCTGCTTCAAACTAAACGTAAAGTAATACTCTGAGAATACTCTCTGTCTCTGTCTTTCACTCACTATTTCTATCTCTCTCTCTCTATCTCTCTAAATAAATAAATTAACAACGTGTGTAGCTTTTCACTCACTCACTCACTGAACAAGCAGACAATAAACAATATAAATCTAGTGCGCTCTTCCAACAACAACAACAAAAACACACGTTGCACCTTAAAAACCTATAAGTAACAAGCCCCGTAGTACTTAAAATAAGCCCAAACGCTTCTAATTACTATCCACATAAACTCAACTTAAATCTTAATCAACTAGTAAAAAACGAGCTATGAAATATCAAATACAAATTACCTACATAACAAATATAAAGCACATCAATCAATTTGCGATCACACACACAATACCCAAAAAAAAACACACACACTGACACCAAATGTATTTATTTTGTAGTTTCTAGAGAACCAAAAATACGCATTTCTTTTGAGTTCACCACCCACTGTTTAGAAATGTGAGTAGGCTGAAGTGATCTATGCTTCAGGTCCCTCAAGCTACATGTACTCACAATAGAAAACAACTCAAATCTCCAAAATTCTCTGTTGTTTTTTGCTCACCTGCATATCTCTCGTCCATTTGTATCTATTCTAATCTAATCTAAACTATTCGCGCTGTCACTATCGCTTGCTGCTACTTACGTAACGTGTTGCGCATACGTAGTGTGCGTTACGCTACCTTCTCAACGTGACACTAAAACGAGCAATTGTTTTTTAAGTATTTTTTACGTTTTTTTTTACGTCTCAAATTCACTCTCCCTTTCCGTCTCGATGTCGTTGCGAAATACGTATATCGCAAAAAAAAAACAATCATCACATTACGTTACGTAACTCTATATGCCAATTGCGTAACTAGAAAAACACATATGTGACACCGCCACCGGCGCCACTGCCGGAGCCGCCGCCGCCACCGCCGGAAGTAAGTGACAATCAAAAAGGATTTTGTAAAATAAATCCTCATACTCCTCCCTTCATACACAATTCCAAAAGCATATGCCACATGAATTCTCTTATTGCCGTTACGTGTTTTTTTAATTTTGTTTTTGTATGTGTAACGTAATGAACACTTACGTAATTGCCGTAAACGCAACAACGTTGTGCCGTTTACGTTGCCGTCTTGCAGTTGGTTGTAATTTGAAAGTACAATGAAAATGCTTGTAAATAAATCCAAATGCTTTTGCCTTGAATTCTTTCTCTCCGTACACTACTCAAACTTTCTATACCGTATCTGTATTTGTAAATGTCGAATTACACACATTTTTCGCCAGTGTATTGTTTTTAATTTGCCTCTACGCATTTGCATATAAATTATTTAAAATGTTTTGTTGGTCTGCATTTGGTGTAATCTCTTTTCTCTTTCTCCATTTTCTTACTTTTTTGTGTCCACTTTTTCGTTTCTTGTTTGTTTCTTTGATTATGCCAAAAGCCAATAACATATTTTAAATAATTTATAAACTGCAAAGCCGGCCCGTAGTCAAAAGGAAATCGCCCAAGAAGCAAGAAGAAGCATAAAGATTGCATTGAATATTTACAAGCATTTTCATTGCTTTGATTTGAACGACCCATGTACATACCTAAGTACCAAACCCCCAAACGCCATGTAGAGCGCAAGCGACTGTACTGCAAGAGCTGCCAACTTAACTTAAGCCACACGTGCGAACAATGCCAGACTGCCAACTCATGTCATCAACATGTTTTTTTTTCTGTATATTATAAGAATGAATCTAGTCGCACACAAAATATTATATATTAGTATACAATATTAAATAAAATATGATTATTATATACAAATTTAGTCAAAGACAATAATTTTAAGGAGCTGTCTCAAAACGCTTAATGACAATAGCAAATTGATGAATATCGACTTCGTTGCGGCCCTGACTGTGAACCGCTGAACCGCTCCTGTGCTGGAAAATGCTCGTATATTTCGCTTTAATTAGCGCATGCAAATTTGACGCGGTTAAATATGCATAACATCAATTCAGAGATTAGCGTAGTCAACAAGTCGAAAGCCACAAACTGAACCAATTTCAATTGCAAATATTTGTTAATAATATCATTGCAGAATAATATTTTGTGTGCGCAACATTTTATTACGAACCGAGAAACGTTTAGTTTATAATTTTCTTTTAAATAGTTTACACTCATCTTAAAGCTTCAACTTGATTTGTAGTCATACGTATACAAAAAAACAACACAAAACATACAAATCAACAAATCCAATGATAAACAAAAAGAAAGTATGCAACATTAACTAACAACCAGAACAAACCACCATCAAAAATACTCAAACAAAAAAAAATAATAATACTTAGACAAAACAAAGAAACACACACATAAGCAAAAATATGCATTTAAATCTATAAATATGATAAATGGTATCAAGTTTTCCCAAAAAGATTCTGTAAAGCTTACTTGCCTCTCATTCCCGTTTTCGATCTAGGAGCTCAACTTGATTCAATTGCGAAAATTGTTCCACAAAGCCAATTGTAGAAAAACCAATCGCCCAGCAAAACGGAAAACCTCAAAAACAAAAATTCCAAAACAAAAAAAAAAAAAAGAAACAAAAACAAACAAATCAATTTGAATGTTTTACAAAAAGTATTTAAAGTAGTTTTCGCTTTGACAACTCGAAAACGGATGTCAAAGCGGAAGAAATACTTTGCCCCAAATTGAAATGCACCATTTTAATTTCGGATCAAAAAGAATTTATTGCATTTTTTGTGGAACATTCACACGTTGAAGCAAGCGCTAAAAACTAAAAATACAATACAAGAAATACTAAAAAAAAAAAAGAAACCAAACAAAAAAAATACCGCAACGTGTACGCGATAGAATAAGTTTAAAAAGGTCCTTTGGGGTTTGTATTCCCTGTTTTAGGTTGGGTTCTGTACATATTTTTTTTTTTTTATATCTGCCCAATTGCAGCACTCTGGGTAAGTCGATGCTGACGTATTACCTACAAATAACTAAATATTATAAATACGTTATAACGAAACTGTGTTTTAGTAGTTTAGCAAGCCTTTGAGTTTAGCTTTGCCGGCCCATCCATATGTACAAATTTCCTATCTGACCACAATTCAAATTTGTAAAAAAAAAAACTATATTAAACGTGATAAAATCAGCTCATAAGTATAAAACATTCCTTTCCATAATTTACGATAAGCAACAAAATGATGATATGAGTGTTTATGAGTTTTTAAATGCTTAAGTTTTTCCCATACAAAAGCATTGAATAATTGCCCATTTGGAGCATCTCAATAAAAACACATATTTATGAGGCAGAGCTTTGCATTTATCCAAAGAGTTTTGCTGCATTTCAATAATATTTTTGGAATTTATAAACTTGACTGACGATGAAAAACCAGTGTATGCGTTCAACATTCACATTCACATATACTATAATTTATTTTTTGTATTAATTTTTTTTTAACTATGTTTTTATATACATTTTGTGGCACCTACGAAAAGCACTGTTTTGAAAATGCTTTCATTTTGTGGCGCTCATCTTTAAGCTATTCTTTAACATACACACACACCCACACACAGACAACAACAACACCCACACAAACTGACCAGATTGCTTATCGTTTCATCTATTTTCTCTATATCTTTTACTCTTTCTCTCTCTGTTTCTACTACTACTTCTATTCGAAGCACGCACAAAAATCGAAAACAAAAACAAAAATCAAGTGAAAAAATCGAAAGAAAATACACTCACACACACAAGCACACACTTTACACCTTACTGTTAATTTTTTTTTCTCAACGCAGGTACGCGACATCAAATTACAATTTATCATGCGCTCTCTCTTCTCTTCTCTCTCTGTATCTCTCTCTCTCTTTTTCTCACCCCCACCGCCTTAAAGTATGCAACGCGCTTGCCAAAAAAAACTTTCAGATTTATCCCAGCGAGAATTAGGTACAGTCAAAAATTTAACGTTACAACTAGTTGTCAGCAAATAATTTATAAATATTGGTGTCTAAACGTCTAATCGCAACGCTCTCTCTCTCTCTCTCTCTCTGTATCTGTCTCGCTCTCAATATCAAATATATATTGTATAACTCTCTCTCTCTCTGTCTGTCAATATCTCACTCTCTCTGTGCTGTGGCCCGTGCTCTATGTGACTAAAAACTTAGTAGCGTGCTAGGTTTAGTAAATAGCTTATACATATAAGTATGACTCTATATGTGTGCGTGTGTATGGCTGTGTGTGTATGTATGTATGTGTGCGTGTGTGTGTGTGTGTGTGTGTAGCATATCGAAAGTATCGTCAAGCCACGCTAACTATCGTAATATCGTATAATTTTTAAACCAATACAAATATCGTCTTTTGCATGACTGCATTGCCTGACGCTAATTTTATGTTTAACAACTGCAAACAATGGTTGTTGCTCTCACTCTCTCTCTCTATCTCTCTCCTCCTTCCAATATCTATATTCCTCTCTCTCTCTCCCTCTTTCTTTCTGTATTTCTATCTCTCTCTCTCTTCTCTTTTTTAACAGTTTCTGCGTTGCTCGCATGCGCTTAATTATAAAAAAAAAAAATGATGTTTAATTTAATAGTTTTTGTTTATGTCTTCGCATTTGTTGATTTTCGGTTTTCAAGTGGTTTTCAAGTGGGCCAGCCAATAATTGCATGACAATTTATCTATATACGTAATGGCAGCAACTTCAAAATCGGGGCTGCCAACCTGCTGCAGAAAACAACCACTCACAGATTTCTGAACTATGCACTTTATGATGAACTAACCTACTAATAAATGCTTTCTTATTTTGGCCTTGGCAACGTTTTCTTGAAATATGATAGGATATTATATAGTTTTGGTAAATAATCATTCAGAGAGTTAAGGCTGATATTCAATAGCATATTAAGCCAACTAGATCCCTTGCTTATTTATCTACATAGCCAGGCTTTTAAATGTCCCTTAGCTCATGTCTTCCATCAAATCCATACCAGTTATATATACTCTCTCAGAAAATAGAAATTTTCGATGTAATTCTTCTCGCTCGCGCCTGTATATATCGTGTCTGAACATTATGGTAAGCTCGAGAATTAACCTAAAATCGTCTATTACGATTTTCAAGTAAGTAAAAACCGATTCAAAAACTATTTTACATATTTTGATAAGATTCCAAATGAAAACTTCTACAAAATCATTTAAAACAAAATACAAATTCGACTTGAGTGCTGCCAACAAATATTGTTTGCAAGTTTCAGGCTGCTGCCATAGACCATTTCCCTTAGACAGCGAAAATGCAGCTGCTATTCAGAACTGCAATGGAATGGAACCGAAATAATACCATAAGCCTGCCACTAGCCCCCTCCACGGCACACTCTATCAAGTTCCTCCTCCCTCGCCCCCCACACTGCACTCTGCATTGTTCTGCTTGAGAACTGTCGAGTAAGTTTTAGTGCTTGGCGCAGCACTTTAAACATTTTACTGCTAACAAATTATGTAGCTCGTCTCTCCACTCTCGCCCTCTTGATTTATGAGTGTGGCGCCCTCGTAGCTGCTTAAATGTGAAATTGAGCGCAACCAAAGGCGGCAACTCTGATCGATGGACGCCAGGAATCACCCACGGATTCAGTCCATTGTTGAATTCTCTTTAATCATTCCATGACATGCGTACAATTAGCACGGCCTTTCGCCAACGACTGACGACTCGGCGGCCCTTTGACATTTTCCTTGGAAGTTGAAATGTAGTTGGAAAAAGGCGTCATGACTGGCAGACACCTTCTTGAAATCCATGAGCTGTCATTTCATTTTATAAAGACTCCTTTGTTGCATTCCTCGGTCGAGAAATTTTCCAACTGACCCAGTCAAAGAGATAAAATGAATCCAAGCTCGAATTTCAATGATGTGGTAATCTCTCAGCCAAAGGAAATTGATATTTAACAAGTTTGCCTTATAGATTATAGCCACATCCTCTACTACACAAAAATAATAAAACAAGTACCTTTCTTAACCAGATTTTAAAGAAATTTTTAGAAGAATTTAAAAGGGTGGTAAAGTAAGTTTGAATTGATTTTTTGAAAGAAACGCCACTCATTTATATTTACTTGATTTCAATGGTTTTATATAGTCCCACACTTGGTCAACTTCATACCCTTTGTTGAGAATTTGCTAAAGTAAAGAGTACAAAAAGCTAAAGCGACGTTTGTATTTCATGGCCGGAAGCGCCACAAAAGAAACGCTGAAAGAACCGTTTGTTTCCGCTGTGCATTCGCACTGAAACAGAAAATTACACAAACACATCTGGACACACATACAAACACACACTAACTCACACACTTGTAGTCTGTGGCACATTTACCCGCAAAACGATTTTAATTTGCGGTGTCCATGGGGTAGATCCTGTCATGGTCTCAACAAAAAATTAGGAAAAAAAAAATTGCCAACCTCTCTTTTTGCCATATCTCCAGACTATGCGCCGCTGGTCCGATTCCGATTCCGATTTCATTATACAATCTACGCTCCTGCCCTTGCTTCCTGGTTCTGCAACAGAACTTGGCTACTTTATTTCTTTTGTGGTTTTGCTTTCAAATTGTTTTGGTGGACCTCTTGCTTCCCTCTCCTCAGCCAGTTCACTGCATCTTTTGCTAGCTCTGCGTGTTCTTTCTATAGTTTTAGCCTTGAATTCAATGTGTGGGTGCGTGAGTGTATGTGTGTTTGCCACATGTGTTGCTTGTGTTTTTACGGATTTTATGCGTTTAACGCTCACTAAATTGAATTTCAATTGAATTTCATTCGATCCGCGCAGTCGGTTTTTAAGGCTCATAAAATGCTATTTATGTCGTGTGAAAATATCTATATTTATTTTCGATTCGAAAACTGAGATAAGGTGTTGGAACTATGGTTAAATCTGTTTATGATAGGTGAACAACGATCAAATGTTTGATTTTTAAAATGCATTTGTTTTAAAAGTGTTTTAGAAAGTGGAAGCGCAGTCTTAATCTTGAGGATTAAGTGTTCTAATAAAACAGATGTTTTTATGTATCCATAAATAGTCTCTAGATATTACAATATTCATGAGCATTCGAACCTGGAGACACTTTAATATTTCAATTTCTAGCATTCACATTTATTTCAATAAATATATTTGTGTATGTGCCTTCTATTCAAGTGATGCTGCAGCATCTTTGACCTGAGGGACCCTTGAGTGAGCCGTGTGAGCCTTGCGGTTGCGTCCTTTGAAGTGGACAATGGCATTATTGGTTCTAATGAACCGCTCCTGGGCCGGCACCTAGACCTAAGCTTGTACCTATTTAATGCTGATTTGTGTAGCAAATTTACTGCAAAGCCTCAGAGCACGTGATGGGTCCTGGGAAGTGGTTCCTGGCCCTTGGTCCCTGGCCCTGTGCCAGTTATGGGCTGGTTGTAAAGACAAAACCCATTCGCCGCATGAGCTGAGAACACCTTGAGGCTTTTTTGCCCAATGGCTGCGACAGCTAAACAAAAGAAGCATCAACACGCGACCGAGCGAGAGGCAACGCTGCTACGGTGTGGAGCACTGAATGAGGCGACGTGTTCAGTGTCATTTAGTGAAATTGCCTGTAATGTCTCTGTGCCCCTGTCCCTGAATAGTAACAGCATCTTCATCTCGCTCTCTCGCCATATCTTTCTCTGTCTCTCTTTATTTCCTAGGCAGCTGCATTGTCTAAACGCCACTCGTTGGTTTTGGGTTTTTCATTCTTTATGTGCTTTTCCGTGTGTCAGTGCCAGCTGTGGCTACCACTGCTGCAGCTGCATATTTCATTAGCCTGCGCACTTTTTGCTTGCAACTCAAGCTGGGCTGCCAGCCCACCTGTAAAACTTGCACAAGCTGCCCATCCACTACCTACACCTGTCCTTTTTCGTCTCCCTGTCACAGAGTCTCTGATTGTTGATTTTTCAAGTGCATTTTGCACTTGATTCAGACCAGCTCTCAACTCGACTCAACTCAACTCAAGTCGTTTCTTTCGAAATGCATAATAAAATCGCACACATGCCAAGTTTCAAGTCAGTACCTGCCGACATGTACATTAACTTTCTTAAGTGTGCTAAACTATGGTCTTTGCTTAGACTATCTACTCTTTCTATATATGTATGTGTATTTATTTGGCTAGATGCCTTGTTCACAGACATTTGCAATCAGTGAATCTTTAAATTTGTATAAGAATAAATTGTAGTCTGACTGGAATACTCTAGTCAAAGTTTGCAAGAAAGTTACACTATTTTTTTGCTAAATATCTTAATCTAATGTTTTTCAGCCATCGCATATTCTTTTTTTACAAAATACAAATGTATCATTGCATAGCTGGTTTCAAAATAACTTTTTCATTGAATAACCAGTATGGTGAAATTCTCTTTTATTGAGTTTAAATCTAGGCCAGTGAATTTTTCCATATCATTGATTATATAATGCGATTATCCAATTAAATAAAATTGTCACTTATTGAGTTTAGAACTAGTCCAGTAAATATTTCCATATCATTGACTGTTTAAAGTTAAATCTCAATATCGAAATATCGAATTCAGAACACGCCTTCCGCATTTTACAGCACTGTTTCCGATTACAGTTTCAATTGTAAACGAAACTATCATGTCAACATATCCATGTCTGATTCATGATAAATATCTAATTAAGCCGTGGTCATATTTTATTCAAGCCAACTATTTACAGCAAGTTAACAGCAAAAAGAACAAAGCAAAAAAAAAAACAAAAAACAGCCGACAACAATCAATGAACCAAAATAAATTGCTGTCATTAATGTCACCCAGTATGGGGATGGGAAATACATGTTAATTTGTTGGGCCGCAACAATTCATTATTATGCAACAAATCAATGGCGACATTTAAAGTAGCCTAGCCAAGTCCTAATCCAACATCTAAAAAGTTCAGCTAAAATCAACTTGAATACCTCCGAAATTGTTACGACTTTATTCAAGTGCAAGTTAACAGAACTTAAGCGAACCATGTTGCTTAGGCTCTGCTTGTTGGGAAGCTCATAAAACGATATAAAAATCATATTATTTACTCTTAGAACATTAATCAAATGAACGAGTTGTGGCAAATGTTTGTAAAATGTTTTGTGGTCTTGCTAAATATAACCTGCACCAATTAATTCTCTAACGAACTCGTCAGTCTTATTCTCTTCGAATTTAGACATTTTTCTCCTCTATTACAACACTGAATTCGAAACTTCAGATTTGCTTCATGAAACATTAGTGCAATTGCATTTGATAGCTGCTCTTAATCTACCAGACTTAGTCTCTGCTAGGGTGACCATATTTTTGATTTGCCATAAAGGCATTGAGCACATAACATAAAATTTTGTAACCCACTTTTTGGGGCAGCTAGATTTTTGGGCATCAGATTGGCTGCCATTGGCTTCCGTGTGCTGTGTTCATTAGCGTTTTGTCACCCACATAACAGCAGCAGTAGCTAGCAACAAAATCAAGCTACAGCAAAAAACAATATATATACAAATATACACTTTTGTATATACATATGTTTAGAGGGTTTTGCAGTAATTTGTACTTCATTCTTGACTACGTTGCGTGTGCTTAAAAGCGCTAAGTGTGTGTGTGTTTAGAAGGCGGGGTGACTAAGACTTTTAGGCGTTAACTTGTGTTAGTTCGTCAGTATGTGTGTATTTATAAATAGCGTTAATATGTTTGGAAATGTATTTTATATGCTTAGCGATTAGTTGCAAAAGGTGAAAGTTTAATGAACATCTAGCGTGCCTGTGGTAAAATGCAAATAAATGATATGCAAATACTGGTCATACATTCTCTATGTGTATTTCGAGTGGAAATTTGCAATATGTTTGCGACACGTGTCGCTGTCTCACAAACAATAATAATAATTATATTTGTTGGCTCAAAATTGGTTATTGCTTTTGCTGCAAGGATGTATAGTGCCAACAGAAGGCAAAATAAACAATCCTGTCAGGCGTACTTGCTATGTGGGGGTCAACTATTCCACTTTGTTTACCAAACCCTAACAGACCAACTCCATTCCTCCCTATCGCCCTTCCGCCAACCGGCCGTAACTGCGTGAATGCGTGACAGTTAGTTTTGAGGTTGAGGGCGCCTTCGTCATTCGTCAATCAGCGTCGCAAATTGTTGATTACACCTACTACAACAAGAGCAGCAATAACAACAACAAAAACAACAGCAAGTCAAGGGCAGTTACAGTTACAGCTCTGGTTTATATATGGAGCACTCAGTCGGGCCACATAGTTCCGATCGATAGTCTCCATGTGGCTGCGATTTTGCACACGAGAAGCAAACGAAACCAGAAACAAGAAACAGAACCAAAAAAATAACCAAAAGCAAACTCAACTCCGTAGAGCGTGCGACCTGAGGCTATCACATATAACAACTGCTATATATGACATATATATATGTATATATATATACAACACCTATATATCTGTTAGTTGTGTATATAGGACGCTCTCTGTCTACGTGTGTATGTGTGTCATTTTATTTGCCTTATTACTAACACGCAGCATATTTAGTAGCTTGCTTAGCGGCACTGCCTTGTTCATCGTATAGTCTATGGCTCTGAGCTGAGGTTTTTAGCGCCCACGAGTCGCGACTTGCGATTCGCTTCGACTCATTAGGTCTGTCTAGTTGTAGGTGTGTAGCCCCTATCTCTGTGTGTGTATTTGTGTGTGTGTGTGTCTGTGTGTGCATGGCTGTGTGTGCGTGGCTGTGTGTGCGAGCTGAAATGGCATTGACTTTTGTTTGTCTGATTTAACGGCGAGTTCACTTTAAAAAGCAAATAAATAAATCATACATGTTGTATCACCTAAATTACGTGTTTGCCTACCGTGGTTTAACATCAATGAAAATTTAAATTTGTTTTCGGTTTCATTTCAATTTATTTGCATTTTAGTTGTTTTCAATTGCTTTTGGTTTTTTCCAATGCTGCTTGCACTTTATATTTATTATTAAATGTAAAATCATGTTTAAATAAACACTATATATTTCAAAACGTATTTTTAATTTAAAATACTATTTATACTTCTCTTGTCAACCAAATAATATTGCTATAATTTAATTCGATTATATTTTTGTCTTTAACAAGTCATTTTGTAATTTTATTTGTACGTGAAAATGAAAATTTTTAGCAACATTTTGAAAATTTGTGCTGAGGTTTCGTATAGCTGCGTTAGCAAGAAACTGGTCAACACACTCAATAAATGGGGTTTCTCTATAATTTTGCTGCATGAGTGATCTGGGGAGTTAAATAGTCGATATATACTTATGTATTTATGTCTTGCTGTGAGCTTTACAATTTACAATATGTCTGCTGCGGCATGAGAATATACGCACATCAAATTATGAATATTTAATAACTTTTTTGAATGCAGTTCAAGTTCTGCCTTGCCGTGTTCTCGCCCCTTCTAATCAATTATTTATAACATTTACCAAAGTGATTTGTTTATGTTTTTATGTTTATTTTATGTGTTGACAATTTTCACTTCTTCCCCCTAAACCATACTATATTCCCCAGTTTACTTGGTGTGTTTTTTTTCCATATTCTATATTCATAACTGTTTCCTAACTGTTAACTGTTTACTCCTACTTAACTCTATGTGTGTTTATGCCTTTTAAAAATACTGATGAAAAAAAAAATGAATAAAGACTGTAAACGAAAGTCTTTCTAATTGGCTGCCAACTATATTATTATTGTTGTTGTAATTGATGGCGAATTTGTAACCCAAAACGGCAAACAACTTTATGAAATTGAATATTGAATTGAGTATTGAAAATGCAAAATTACAAATTTGATTGCTTATGCATTAGTCGTTACTCTTGTGAGATGAGTTGTACTTGTTTGTTTATTTATATTTTATGTTTACTGTATGCTTTTGAATAAATATTTATAATAGTCCAAAGAAAACAAAAAAAAAATGAAAGAAAAATAAAATCCACCGAGCTCTGCTCTCACACAGTTGAACTAATCACAGTAACTGTATATATTTTCTATGCATTTGCCCACCACCAACACCAAAACAACCAAACAACCAACACCAACGCCACCACCGCCAACAACAACGACAACACCATGCAACCGCGTCACGCTCCATTGTGTGGGCGTGTGTGTGTGTCTGTGTGTTTGGGCGTGTGTTCCTGTGCGGGTGTGTGTGTGTGTACGCGCGTGTTGTATTCGTCGTCATCGCTGTAATCGATATCAATATCGTCTTTGATGTTCGTGCTCGTTGTCCATATCGATAAAACCGATCACCCGATTATCCGATCACACAGTGCGCTCAGGGACGTGCCGCATGGCTGGAGCGCGGCCGCCGCTGCAGCGTCCAGGAGCAGCAACAGCAACAGGCCACCTACCACAGACGCTGGGTGAAGCGCAACCGAGTAAGTTCATCACGTAGAGCAACTCACGTAGCGCTGTGTACATACATGCATATTTTGTATACCTTTGTACTTAATCAACATCTGTTAACAACAACCAGTAATCGTGCAAAAATACCAACAAAATAAATTCCCCCAATAAATTCCTCTTTCTCTCTCACAATAAAAAACACACACACCTTTTTCCTTCAACTGCATAATTTACGTATTTCTTTTTCGATCACATATCAAGCTGAGCAAACGTTCAGCGCATTCGACGCTTGGTGGCGCAGGATAACAACTTATAGAAGCCATATACCATTATTATCAAAACAAAAAAAAACCCCAAATGCCCAACATTTTCATTTTAACTGCGATTTTCATGCCCTTCTTAAACATTGTACTATATGATAATATATAAATAAATAATTATCTATTAGAGTGCTGTCCCCAAAAATAACTGAGATAACTTACCATTAATTTAAATGGAATCATATTGAACAAAATATATATACATCATATATATGATTCTAACTAATCTAAATCTAAATTATTTTTGATATGCAGTTTAGGGACAGCACTCTAGTCTAGTCGCTAGTATAAACACTGACGATAATAATATTATGTGCACTTCCATTTGCCAGATACAAGATGCCTCATTGGGCGGCTCATCGGACGATGAGGATTTTCTGGGAGTACTACGAGGCCCCAGCACCTTTGCGAACGCCTTTCTCTATGTGGGCCTCGGAACTGTCGCACTGGGACTGGTCATTGCATTTGTCGGAACCGGCGAGAAGGGTTTTAAAACAGTGGAGCTAAGACTTATAGGGCCCTCTCTCATAGGCAATACAATTCTTTGAGCATATCCAAATATTGTCACATTACTCAATTGGATTTATTTTTAATACAGGTTTGGGTCTGATCTGTTGCATTTTACGCATTCTCTTCTGCATTTGCCCATCACACTGCATCTCATCCAGCAAAAAGACGCGCAAGAAAAATGGTAACAAGATCGATGCGGATCACACGACCTCGCTGCTTCGCAATGAGAGCAAACGCGTTTCAATAGCTAGAGGACCCTCTATACAGGTACACTGTTATATTTGATTTCAAAGAAATCTTTTTTACAATTTTAAATGTGATTTTTTGGTTGAACAAGAAAAAAAAATACTTTTTCCAAAATTAGTAATTTTAAATACGATTCATTTCTCGTGATTATAATGAATCACTACAAATCGATTCAAATATATCTGATTTTTGAACAGACAAAATATCCGATTGCGCACAAGCGTAGTCAGAGCAAGATGCTTAATGAGGGAATGGAGGCACTGCGTCAAATAGCGACCACATCGCTCTTCATGCAAAACGAACAGAAGACGGCCATAAATCGTGTAGTGCCCATCATTAACGAACCGGAGAGCATGGATCACATGGGTGGTAAGAGATTGAGTGCGCAATCCGTGATATTTAATAATTTACATTTTAAATTCGTATTTATAGCGGATGCGCCGCTGGAGATGAAGAAGCTGCAGACGGCGCTGAATTTGTGCGAGATGAGCGATGAGGAGCAGGAGGAGCTGCAACCACAGCAGCAGCAGCCAGTGCAGCTAGCCAAACGTACAACAACAACAACAACTGCCGTTACGAGTAGTACCACCAAAGGAACAACCATAACCAACCAACCAACAGCAACAACCACAACATCCCTGAGCACCGTAGATGAGCGACCCAATAGCAAATTGTTGCGCCAACGTGTCGCACTCCAGCATCAGCGACAACAACAGGAACAATCATCGTCGACACAGCAACAACAGGAAGCGGAACAATCTCAATCGCTGTCATCGTCCTCGACGATTAAAGATTCACTGGATGGCGTTGTGGTTGTGGAGGAAACCTCACTGATGGACACAGATGTGACGACGATAGTGCCAATGCCGAATAGCTGCAGCACTGGCGCCATACCCCGGCTCAAAAGCAACAACACGCAAGCACCGCAACGACCGGGCATCTGGACGGGTGCCACGCCCAAGACAACGCCCACCACCACCACCTCCGCAGCCGCCAGCAGCAGTAGTTACAGCAGCAGCTATAGCACGCGCTTGACCAGCTCCCAATCACATCCGACTAGCTACGATCTGCCGCCGGCGCTGCCGCACACCTATTCCGCTGCGGCGACGGTGCGCGGTCCGCTCGGCATGACGCTGACCGGCTCCAGTTCCGTATATGCCATGCCCGCCATGAGCAGTCGGATAAGCACGCTCGCCACGCCGCCCACCACAACGACGATTAGTTTGCTGCCGCTGCCGGCGCCGCCACTGGCGAGCATTGCAAATAGTGGATCCTCCGCTGCAGCCAGCTTAATTCCCGGCCAGGTGCCGGAGCCAACGACGGGCATGGCCACCACAAGTCTGAGCATACTGCAGCCGATGCGGCCAGCGACGGCATCCTCGATAACGGCCACCACATCGGCGTCCATATTCGACAGCACGGTGCACAAATCACAGCCGTCATCCGCCAACGCAACAATGAAGGGGCGTGGCAGCAGTTTGCTACTGGCGCCCAGCAAGCTAGAGCCGGAGCTAGTGCTCAGTCCAGCGAAGCTCGGCCAGTAGACTTATGCGACACAAGTTAGTTACGATTTTAGTTAGGATTTCATGCAGCCACAAACTTATTAACTACTTATTGTATATGTCTAGGTTCCATTTAGTATGCCTGCATGTATGTGTGAGTGTGTGTGAGGGTGTAAATGTGTGAGTGTGCGAATGTGTGTATGTGTATGTGTGTAGCTACCCTCTTTTGAATGTGCCACAAAGAACAAGCTAAACAGATGACAAAAACAAACAACGCCCAACATTTGTGTTCTAAATTCCCAAAGCTAATTACATCATTCAAGACTTACTTTGTAAAAATCGTAAAAAGAAACCGATTCGAATAGTTTTATAATTTAAATACCTTTAGATTTTAGTTGCATACTCTAAGTATAAAGTATTTTTATATATTATGAAAGATATACTCGTCTATATAAAATTATACTAAATTAGTTTCGTAATTCTGAGCTTTGGTGAATTTGGAGCATGATTGCAAATACAACAAAAATATTGTTCAACCTTATACAGCTTTCAGTGTCTATTTCCTAGGGCTTGCTCCTTTTAATGTTTATATATATATATATACACACATTTATATATGTATGTATAGATTTGGCAATTTTCAAAGACTTCTCAAATAAATGCACTTTCCTGACCGGATCCTTTTAAAGTTTCGGCCCTTTCAGTGGCATCAATTTGGCCAAGTGCTCAGCAAATAAAAATTGCCAACCCGCGCTGTCTAAAGCTATCCCTATTTTAGTCAGGGTATTATAAAGTTTGTATACCAACATATCGTTAAATAAATATACAAAAAATAATAATAATAGAATATTTATAACAATAACTAAACACTGTTGCGATAGCAAGGTGCGAAAACCGTCGTCCAGTTGGTCTTGTGCATGGGCATTATGAAAACTATGAAACCTACATGCATATTATATGTAAAACTAATTAGATATGTACTATTCCGAAATTGAATGTCGATGTAGTTGAGTGTAACAAATGGATAAAAATAAAATGGCCCAGGTTTAACAATAAGTACCCCCACATCACAAATCCCAGAGAGTCACAAAATAAATGTGTTGAAAGAGCTCTTTAGCAACATAATGAGTATAGAAAAGGAAAACGATTCAATTCCGTTGAATCTCAATGCAATAACTAAAGTTTAACAAATGATTTATTTTCATGTCGATTATTTACATTTTAAAGATTTTTTCACTTCTTAAGGCACTTTTTAAAATCAATGGCAACATTCGAAATGCAAACAGTAATTCCTGGCTCTTTCAACTTGCAAAACTAACCAGAGAACATTGATTGAAAATCAAATGAAATAAGCCCAGAGTATGTGAAATCGGAAATCAAAGAAATGACATAAAGCTACACCTATCCATTTGGGCAAATAATAGCAACCATGTGTAACAAAAGAGACAAAACCAAATACAACTAATAGAAACAACATAACAAAAAACGATTTATGAATTAGTATGTATGTCAATATATGTATGTGCAGAATAAAACCGAAATGCAAAACTATTCTGAATTTGATTTCTATAAGAGTCGCAGTTTTATATCAAGCAGCTCTTCCCAATGTTCGAATTTAACAGAACTAATGGCTTTTAGTGGTGGCTGGTCGATAAATCATTGTAAAGTACGATAACAAAAAGTTTCGATACCAAACAGCTGAGTAGTCCAAAAATAGAGTAAACAACGCCGCTGCACGTGCCGCATTTGAATTTAAATAAATTAAATAGAACATGGCTGGTCGAATGGAACTGCTTAGTGAGCAGGGGCTGCGTCTGGATGGTCGTCGGCCACACGAACTTCGCCACATAAAGTGCAAGCTGGGCGTCTTCGAACAGCCCGATGGCAGCGCATACATGGAACAGGGCAACACCAAGGTGCTGGCCGCCGTCTACGGGCCGCATCAGGCCAAGGCCAAGAAGAGCGAAGGCAACGATCTGATCATAAACTGCCAGTACAGTCAGGCAACATTCTCCACGGCAGAGCGCAAGAATCGACCACGCGGCGATCGCAAATCGCAAGAATTTAAAATGTATTTGCAACAAGCGCTGAGTGCAGCGATTAAATCCGAGCTATATCCACGCTCCCAGATCGACATATATGTGGAGGTGCTACAGGCAGATGGTGCCAACTATGCGGTGTCTTTAAACGCCGCCACACTGGCCTTAATCGATGCGGGCATCTGCTTAAATGAATTTGTTGTCGCCTGCACCGCATCGCTGAGTAAATCCAACATTCCGTTGACAGACATTTCTCACATTGAGGAGGTGTCAGGTGGCCCAAAGCTCACCATTGCAGCATTGCCCACAGCCGAGAAGATTGCCTTTATGGAGATGAGCGAACGGTTTCACATCGATCAGTTGGAGACGGTAATTGAGACAGCGATGGCCGGTTGCCGGGAAATCCGTGATATTCTCGAGGCTGCCGTCAAAGAGCATCTCATCCACATTGGCAGTGCCGCCGACTGGGCGCGTGTATGTTAACATAAATGCATATTTATTAAAAAACAATTCATATATATTCTGTCTCCGCAACATATTTTGTTTAGTTTAGTTTACTTTCGGACGTAACTTGCGGCGCTTGCCACGTCTCGAGTAGCTCCACTAGCTTTGATTTGCGCTGCTCTAGCTGCAGACGTTCGATGAGTACGCTCAGCTGCTGGCCACCCGCGAGAAAGCCGCTCAGATTGTGTAGCGTGCCACCCTGCTGCACACGATGGTCTGTGACGCGATCCTGCACAAAATTGTAAGTGCGAATCTTCTCGTTGCGGTTGAGATTGCCCTGCTGCGACTTGCGCGTGGCCTGTGTGCTCGCCGCGGCGCTCTCCAGCTGTTGCTGCATGAGCCTGGCCTGCAGACGCTTGATTGCTAGTTCCCGGTTCTTGAGCTGTGACCTTTCCGACTGGCATTCCACTGCCAGGCCCGTGGGCAGATGCACAATGCGCACTGCGGAATCTGTGGTGTTCACATGCTGTCCACCGGCTCCACTGGCGCGTTTCGTCTCGATCTTTAGATCGCGGTCCGCGAGATGCACATGCACATTGGCCGGACGCGGAATCACTGTGATTGAGGCGGTGCTGGTGTGCATTCGCCCCGCTTTCTCTGTGGCCGGCACGCGCTGCACCCGATGCACGCCCGCCTCGTAGCGCAGCCAGTTGTACGCCTCGGGATCATTGACTAGCAGATTGGCATGTCGCAGCCCTCCAATGT
Organism: Drosophila atroscutellata; assembly: GCA_035041605.1. Taxonomy (NCBI): domain Eukaryota; kingdom Metazoa; phylum Arthropoda; class Insecta; order Diptera; family Drosophilidae; genus Drosophila; species Drosophila atroscutellata. Next base: position 9,543,067 of record JAWNLA010000092.1, on the reverse strand, counting down.
CGGTCGTCTCGTATGCAAACTCCTCGTAGTCCCAGCCCATGTGTTCAAAGTAACTGGTATACATATCGTACAGTTCCTGGGCAAAGAGCATCGCTTCCTGGCCTCCGGCGCCGGCCTTCACCTCGAATATCAACGCCGGATAGTCAACATTGTCGGCCAGCGTGAGCAGTTCCTGCAACATGTCCTCCTCCTGTTTGCGCAACAGATCTGCGTACACGTTGTTCTCCTCCTGCATCAACGCACGCATATCCTCGTCCTTCTCGGCAGCCAGCTCCTGCTCTGGCGTTATGTTGCGCTGTAGGGCGCGGTGCTTCTCCAGCGAATTGACAACAGGATCCAGACGGGACAGGCGTGCGTAAAGGCTGCTGTTGCCGGCTGCGTTAACCCGCAGCGCGTAGTACTCCTGTCGAAGTGACTCCAGATATGCTTGCATTTTCTCGTTCTGCAAACTGAGCGGATCTGTGCTGGCCCAGCGTCGCACTAGGCAACTGTAGCGCACATTTAACAATTTGCGAAGCAACATTCTCCAGCAAAAGCATTAACAATAACAATGTGTGTGGTTAAATAACTGCTTATTGGAAATGTTGCTGGCTGACATAAAATCACAAAGCAGTTAGAAATTGTCAGTGAGCACACACACGCTGTTATCGATTCAAACACAAATTTCTGCTGTACTCAAACAGATCATGGTAACTAGAGTTGAATTATTAACATTTAAATTCGTTATTTTCATTGCTTAGCTGTTGATTACCAGTTAATTTACAAGTCTAAATTCGTTCTGATTGGAAGCAAAGCTGAATAGCTTTTCTGTTACGGCTCTTTTATGTCCCAATTAACAGCTGTTAAAATTGTATGTGCAGTGTTTTTCGGCTATATTCAAAACGTTAAGTATTTGGGTGACCACAGATTTAGAGTTGTGTCGGTTAGTGTTGTGTAAAACATCATCGCTCATCAAAGTGAACATGTTCACTTGCGAGAAGCAAAATATTTGTAGTTAATTCATAATATTTAGTCACATATCAGTGCAATAAAGAGTGCAAGGCCAAGGAAGTGACTACGCCTCAAGCAATAATAACAAAAACAATATGTACAAGCTGACGACGACTGCTTAGTTAGTTTTCATCTCTGCGCGCTTATGCATGTGTGCGTGTGTGTGTGAGTTGTGTGTTTGTGTGCATGTTGGTGGCGCTTGATTAATGGAAACAGTGGTATTCGTAGTGGTGTGCTAAAGTGCAACAACAATAGCAATTAAGTTTAATTAACTCATCATCAATTGGATGTGAACAGGCTGCCAGAGTGCATTTATTATATAGAAAGAAGCCAGCAGAGATCGTAGCTAGCGCAGCACGTACAACGAGATGCCACCACTGAAGAGCTACTCCATGCACCATGAATACAATGCGAATGCAAATTGTCACAACGGAAATGATAATACCACCGATAACGATAACGATAACGATTACTTCAGCCAGCAGACTGCAGCAGCTGCGGCTGCTAGCACACAACGCTCAAATCGACCCACTTATTGCAACGCCCAATATCCGTTCAAGGTGCTGGCCAATCTGAATCAATTGCGGGAGCAATCGCGCTTCTGCGACATCGAAATCATCGCTGGCGAATCCACATTCAATGCACACCGTGCTGTCCTCAGCGCTGCCAGTGCCTACTTCGAGGCAATGTTCCGACCAGAACTGGGACTTAATGAAGTCAAACAGAAGTCGGTCGTGTTGCACACAGTCGATGGCGACATATTGCACATTCTGCTTGAGTTCATCTACTCAGGTCGCTGTGAAATTACGCAGGTAAGCTTTTCATATTTGATATCAGCCTACGTACTTTACAATTTTTAAATTCTGTTTTGTATTCTTTCTCTGCATCAGTCCAATGTGCAGGAACTGCTTGCGGCCGCGGATATGCTACAGTTGAACGAAGTGGTCGATGGCTGTTGTGAGTTTCTTTGCCGGGAGTTGCATGCCACGAATGCATTGGGCATTTTGCGCTTCGCGGAAACACACAATTGTGAATCACTAGCAAAGAGTGCAATGAGCTTTGTGCAAGCCAACTTTCCAGCGGTAAATAGCAAATTGATTGATTGTTTTTCTTTAAATAGATTATATAGATTTTAGCTTAGCTATTTAAGAAAAAAAAGGTATGTTTCCGCCCGGGTTCGAACCGGGGACCTTGTGCGTGTGAAGCACACGTGATAACCGCTACACTACGGAAACGACGAAATATGGTTCGCAATATGAAACTCTTCTGTCGATTTGACTCTGAATTGTCGAATGCAATTGTTTTTTATGCTCCCGGTTAATAGGCACCAGTAGCAAAAGCAATCGATATTTTAACCAAATTGGTGTGAAAAAGGTTCTTTTCGTGATTTATTCAGTAAAAGCATGGCTATATATAAAATTCTGAGACGGCATTGATTGATTATGGCTAATTATCTATGTACAAGTTGACCTAAAAAAATCAACTCTTATATATGAGCTTACAAATGCAAATTCCCTATTTAAGATGGTGTTTGTTGTACCATCTGCTTATAGGCGTTTAGTTTTTATTGGGTGTGAGAAGAGCTGTCTGCATATTGTATAATCAGGCTATTTTAAGGCAATGAACAACTTCCAATTGATGCTTTCATATGCATGAATTACTTTGCTGTGCAGAAGCAGAACCAGACTCGGATGTGTGTAAATATTATTCAACCTAAAATTCTCGCTTCATCACAATCACCGGCAATTCCACAAATATCCCATTGTTTCAAACTAATGCATTTATTATGGCCCAGCCGGACAAGTCCAGCTAGGCACCACAAAAATTCTATTAAGACTCATTAGAGTGCTCCTCTCCACGGAAATCTTTAGTAAAAGGCGAAAGATTTATTCGACAACTGAAGAGAAGCCAGAGTAACTCAACATGCGCAACCACCAAGCGCTAGTTCCCTCGCATGCTTAAACTGCTTACGAATTATAAGATACATGCACGTTAAACATGTGCCTTAATGTAGGCAAAGGTAAAAATAAATACAACCCCAACTGTGTGTAATTCACAACCGGTTCTAACTGTTAGCTGGTGTAGTGTTAGCGTTTTCGCTTGTCAAGTTATCGCTTCTCGGCCTTATGGCTAAGATCAAAGTGTAGTATCTGTTCTTATCAGCTTAACATCTGATAGTTTCTCCATTGGAGAACAACAAATGTTAAACTGATTTTTGGAATCAGACGGAGTGCTAGGGGCTTGCTCCACCTCTGTCGCGGGTTGGCCCGGTATTGCAGTACCGCCGGGATTTCGGCCCAACTAATTAATGCTTTATAAAGAGTTAAGGAGAACTAGTTGTTCGACGTATGTCTTAAATATACGCTTTCTGTTTGAGTTTAGAGATGTTTAAAAATATTCATTAATTACACATTGTATTTTATTTAACAATGGTAAGATTATAAAGGACGACTCTTGTTGAGAAAAACATTAATGAGGTGCGCGGCACCCATCGTAGTATAAAGAGAGTAGCAGCGGTCTTAAATATGTTCCTAGATGAAATGGGATAGGAATAATTGTAGATAGCTTTAACATAACATCAAGAAGTTCCAATCTCGACCTGTTATTAGCTCTTGGGATCACCATTTCCGTGTACGTGTATTTCATTATTACTATATTGCAATTCGTGAATTATACACATAAGAATTAACTGTAAATATATATCAACTTACGTATTTATTTTTAAAAATAGTAATATTGGCAGTAAATTAGTTTCATGCGAGTTTAATTAACGTCCATTTCTTTGCACCGCACAGATAACGCTGGAAGACGAGTTTCTGGAGACACCGCAGACTTTGTTGTCGCAGTTATTGAACTCGGAACTGTTGCGCGTTGACTCCGAGTCGCAGGTGTTCCAGGCAGCGCTGCGTTGGATCAAGCACGATGTTACGCAACGTCGCTGCTATGTCTTCGACATACTGTCGCATGTCCGCATGGCCCTGGTGCCGGTCAAGGTGATCGACAAGGCACTGAAGGACGATTGTCGCGACATGTCCGTGAAGATTGCCTTGCGCTCCATTTGCCGGGACATTGCATCGAAACGAGGCCAGCTGGTGCCGTTGCGCGTCTGCCCCCGTCAACTGGCCAAGAAGAACATCTACATTATCGGTGGCTCACATCGCGACACGCCGCGCACATGGAACTCGGCAGACTGCACCTTCGAGACGGTGGCCAAGTTCGACATATTTCGGCGCGAGTGGACGGAAACGGCGCCCATGGAGGTGGGACGCATTCTGCCGGGCGTGTCGGCACTGAATGGAAAGATTTATGTGGTAGGCGGCGAGCGAGGCTCACAGATTCTTGCCAATGGCGAGGTGTACGATCCACAGAATGATATTTGGCAGCCCATCGCTCCGATGATTGTGCCGCGCTGCGAATTCGGACTGTGCACCATGGGTGGCAGCCTGTTTGCAGTCGGCGGCTGGATTGGTGACGACATCGGCGGCACCATGGAATGCTTTGATCCCGAGAAGAATGTATGGAAACTGAGTGGCAGCATGCCACAGCCTCGCTTCAGCATGGGCGTCGTCAGTTTCGAGGGACTCATCTACATAGTGGGTGGTTGCACCACAACCACAAGACACTTACCGGATTTAATAAGGTATTTGATTGAGATTGTACTTATCCTGTGTCGTATACTAATCCTATCTTATATTTTTTTCCAACGTGCAGCTACAATCCCGTGACCAAGGAGTGGACGCAATTGGCACGCATGCAAACGGCACGCTGTCAAATGGGCGTGGCTGTGCTTGATCGCTATTTGTATGTGGTTGGCGGCAGCAGCATTAGCCAAGACGTACTGAGCTCTGTGGAGCGCTACAACTTTGACGATGACAAATGGTCGACGGTCTGTGCGCTGAACGTGCCACGCGCCATACCCGCTGTAGCCGCTGCCGATGGTCTGCTCTACGTGGCCGGTGGGGATCAGGTGGGTTATTTTTTAAGTATCTACAAAGTATATCTTAAACATAAATATTCTTTTGTCTTTTTGTAGCCCTGTGAGGCGAACTTCTATCGCGCCCAAGTTACCATCAGCGACGTCGAATGTTATGATCCATTGTCGGACACTTGGAAAAACTGCCCCGACTTGCCGGTCAGTCGTTCCGAGGCAGGCGCTGTAGTTGTCTAAGACGCACTCCTCCAACTTTCTTAGTTGACCTGCCTTAACTCTCCAGTAACGTTCTCACTCACTTTCTACTATATTTAGTGCACTACACACCCACTCATCTACACCTCGACTACATTGTGTATTGCATTGTATACGCTTGAAACATTTCTCTATTTGAAAGTTGAACGTAGTGCTCTATCTGTATGCCAAAGCTAGACGCTCTGTTGCAGTTAACGTTTTCGAAGCTATTGTATCACCCAGTGTTTAGTATTATTATCTTATAGTTAGTCAGGAAAGTAACAGCAGCAACAGCCGGCCTCTGATTGTTCCGTAGTAGTTGAAAGTTGACCTTTATAAAAGCGAAAACCAAAATTCATATGGCGAAAATGAAATGTATATCAATCGTATGTATCGTATTTGCTGAAACAAATTGTTCAACTCGAGCCTATTAATGTTTATGTTTAAAAAATCGTTTAATCATTAATCATATAAATGCAACCAAAGATCGCAGTGCGTTTTGGTAAAGTGCGTACCCAAATAACATTGCAAATAATGTACCAAAATCGAAAAGCAAACATTCAAAAAAGAATCAAACTGTATTAATAATAGGTGTATTTACCAATAAAAATGTACGACTAAAATATAACTAAACTAGGTTTATCAGCCACAAAACTTTATTTTTCCCCAGAAACGAAAATTTTGGATGGCAAATGCATTTCACATAAAAGTATTGATTTCGCGTACTATGCAGAGAAAATGGTTAATGAGAGCCAAGAATCGTACAATCGCGATGTGCTCGATGATTTACACCCTACCTTCCGCTGCTCTCATTCAAAATATCGGAATCACAGAAACAGTTTGTCTTTGCTACAAAATGTTCGTTTTAAATGTATTAATTAGTTGGGCCGAAATCCCGGCGGTACTGCAATACCGGGCCAACCCGCGACAGAGGTGGAGCAAGCCCCTAGCACTCCGTCTGATTCCAAAAATCAGTTTAACATTTGTTGTTCTCCAATGGAGAAACTATCAGATGTTAAGCTGATAAGAACAGATACTACACTTTGATCTTAGCCATAAGGCCGAGAAGCGATAACTTGACAAGCGAAAACGCTAACACTACACCAGCTAACAGTTAGAACCAGTTGTGAATTATAAGAACGCAAAGTACAATGCCACAAAATTGTACAGTGTTGTAAAAGTCCAGGCAGAAAAATACAACTATGCGTGAGCGTGTATCGATTGCTGTTAATCAACCTAAACAATTTTATTGTTTGTTTTGGTTACGCACAGAAATTATTAAAAGTAAAATTACATTGAAATTAAAATGAAGAAATACACTCAGTAGTCTTTTTATAAGCTATGATGTAGCTTCAAACAAGTATCATTAATATTTGGATATTTCAGTCTGTTAAATTTATTTTAAAATTATGTTGCCATATTAACAGTTTATTAGGTTTCACAATGGAGCCCACCATGTCCCCCGATGGCCCAGCTGGTGGGTTGGAAACTGAGCCAACAATCAGCGAGAGCAAACGGCGTCGTCGCCAAGAGAAGCGCCAGAAACGTTTGGCGGAGAAAAGACATATGCTGTTCACATAGAAATTCTCAAACTATCGCTTGACGGTGCCGGTGAGCACAACAGATTCCAACATTGTGCATCTGACCCGTTATGAATCCATTGATAATCATGACCGGCACCCGCCTATTGCACTGGTACCTGACCAGAAGTCGAAATGGGCGCAATTAAGAATGGTTGCGTGTCCATGTCACGGCTGCTCCTGTGCCTTAGATCCAAACGCGTGGCTGGCGCACTATCTGAACGTACATATGCCCAAGTTGGGGGTGCCATTTGTGGAGGTATCGTTTCCCACCGAAAAGAAAACATTGCACGCCACCTGTAATGTGGGTAGTCTCGAGCTGGATGTTAACACTTTATTGGGCGTATTTGGCTATCAGCGATTTGGTCTCAATCCGCTCAACTGCCAACGAAATACGTTGCTGCCAGAGGAGTACTGTAAGTTCTCGAAGCATGGCGTCCTTTTGCTTTTTGCTTGCCACACGCGTCATGCGCTGCTCTGGCAACGCAAGCGAATTGACGATGTGGTTGTCATCTGGGTGTCGACATTGCTGAAGGACGTATCCGTATCGGTGCACTGTGTGGTGCAGATCTTGCAATCAACACGATACTATGCCAAGACCTTGAGGGCGCATCCATTGCCGGCATCAGCATTGCAAGCCTTGCCACAATGCCGAGAGGTTATCAAAACAGACTGCAACGTGATCATTATCAGCTATCAAGATTTGAGCCAGCTTATGCTGTTGAATCGTGGGCAGCAGCTGCTCAATGTGGAGCTGCACATTAGGGGCGAGCAAAAGATTTAATATACAGCACATTTGGCATTAAGTCTATAAATAATTTTTATTGTTTTTGGCAATAGTATATTACGCTTAATTTGTGTATAACTAAACATGGAAACATAATAATGGTAAACAGACATAGATTTGAACTAAGGAAATTATAAATTTAACAAGCAAACTCATTATTATTTGGAGATTATCGCTAGACCAAAGACTGTAAATATGATTGGAAATCATCTTAGCCGCACAGTTATTCACACTTCTCCACGTGTATAGCCGAGTAGAAGTTTCAACATAATATTCAAGCAATCCATATACATATATATTCATAATTTGCACTTAAAATATATTTCGTATAATTTCGTCGAGTTCACGAACGCGCTCGTTACTAAAAACATAGTAAAAGAATTTACAATTTTGAGCCTACATACAATTTAGATTTTCATATACTAATTTAGGGTAATATTTGTGTACATATATAAGTTTGTATAGAGTTGAGTTTTGTGTGTGTGTGGGGGGCAATCAGTAATGGCCCGCAACAATGTATCAACTGCTTAACACAAAACAAAACAAAACAAAACAAATATGCAAAACGCAATAGAATTTGAGAACGATAAAAACGAAACAAACTAAATGAGTAAGATGGTGGGGGTAACTATGAAAAAAGGGGACGTTATCTATTGTGTTAAAATCTGGTTCTAGCCGGCCTTTTGCGTTTGCTTTTGTCGCTGCAGCGCCTCGAATGCTTCAATTTCCTTCTTTTCTTTGGCTTGATTCCGGCGCTCGTACTCCAAGCGATGCGAGATGATGCGCTCCACAATGCGCTCTGTGGTCATGTTGTTGCCCGAGTCGAGCAGCTCGAAAATGGCACGCGTTTTCGGCACTGCATACGGATCAATCTTTCCATTCTCGAGTGCAATGGGCGTACGTCCATGACACACAATATCAATTTTAAAGTGATCCACAAGATCCTCTGTGACGCAGTAGGGTGCACCAATAACAACCTCGTTGACAAACTGAATAATATAATAAAACAATAAATATCCGAATACTAAATAGACGCCTTCTCTGATAAGGACACGTTGGGCGAATAGTTTACCTTGCAGGCCAGAACGCTGAGCACACGCTCGTGCAGATTCATAATGGGATAGTTGCTCCCCTTGTACGAGTTAACAACGGGATCGGTGTGCAGGCCCACAATCAGATAGTCGCCAAATTGACTGGCCTTTTCCAGAAAATCCAAGTGACCCACATGGAAGAGATCAAAAGCGCCGGCAACATAAACCTGCAATTGAAATTATTAAGATTTGTTCGTAAACTTGATGAGATTTAGTGTAATATTTACAATTTTATCGCCGGGATTTGGTGATTTGCCATCGCTAAACTGTATTATCTTCTGCGTTGTGGGCAAGAACTGGCTGCATCCAGTCCAGGGACTCTTGGCCGCCGAATCCTGACCCATGTTCGATGAACCTAAACGGGATTGCAGTTGTTGGTGTTTTAAAATTTTTGCTGTTTTCGATTTGTTTAAGATTATCAGGATTTTGTCGTTATATTATTTTTGAGCAACAGACATATATATATACGAGCATCGCATTACATAGCGCATTTTACAGTTACATAGGTTTTCGATTTGACATTTTGAGATTTGATTCGTTTGATTGCAGGTTTTTTTTTCGATTTTTTGGGATATTTATTTTGGTTTGAACGCGGGGCAGCAGCACGCACGGGATTTTGAGATTTTAGTTCATTGGGTTTTTTGATTTGATTTTTGAGTTTTGGTTAGTGGTAAACAGTGCGCACATAGAAATAAAAAGAAGAGAAATAGTAAAGATGTAGAGAGCAAAATAAAGCAAATGTTTCTGTTACGTTTCAAAAAGAAATGCTACGGAAAACAATCCAACCACTAAGAGCTATGCGTGCGTGGCCCAGTTTCGTATTAAACATGTATGTAGTAAGTATATCTAAAAAACCAAAATAGAAGTATTAATCTTGAGTTCTCTCTTCATACTTGGAGCTGTTTTTTTCGAATTGAATATGTGCGTGTTTGTGTGTGTGTGTGTGTGTGTGTTAGAGCAGCATGCAGGGAAATAAAACAAAAGTATCGTAAAAAAGAAAGTACCAGACGAAAGTAATATTAAACGTTAGTTTTGGTTTAAGTAGATATGAAAACCATGAACGACAAGCTGGCAGATGAGGGGAACGGGGAGACACAAAACATTACAGAACGCAACTTAAATCGAACAAAAAAGAAAAAGATCTCAGATTTTATGAAGCAGACGCTACCTTCTTTCTCGATATCATATTCGGCGGAACCCTGACGGAAATGATTCCGTGTGAGCAGCAACATGCGACCCACGAGGTCTGTGGTTGATACGCCGGCGGTCCGCTTGACTTCCCTGTGGGGAGCGAGACGAGAGTTATACCAAACAATCGAAAGGTTAGTCATATAAATAGACGCCTACACAATAATTCAGTGCACTTACTTGTAACGATTGGCCGACTTGACCAGATGATAGGTGTCCACACCCTCGGCTGTCATTGTGATGTCATCTGCAAGGATGAAAGAGTTGTACATAATTAAAGTAATTACTATAAGTGAAGCATAATTAACTAGACTGGAAAAATCATTTACAGCGACAATTATTTTTAATGATACCATTTTAATGTTTTTCTTCGCACTTCATTCCAACTGTTAACTTACCGCCATGCACACAAAAATCGCAGTTGTTTTCATCGAGCACTTCTAGAGTGGTCACATAGGGCGCACCGAGAACCACCTCGTCCACCCATTTTATGCCGCTGACCATCTTGACCCGCTCCTTCTCGGTGAAGACGGGCGGGCCCTTATGTTTGGTAATCTCTTCATCAGTGTGAATGCCCACAATTACTTTATCGCCAAGTGCTTTGGCTTGTCGCAGTGAATTGGCATGCCCGAAGTGAACCATGTCATAACTAGAAACGGAAACATTCAAATTAATAAGATTGTTTTTCATAATTTTACTATACATTCTCTTATCAGACTAAGTGGAAGCGAGATCGAAACTAGAACAATCTGGAAATGTATCTCATATCTTTGCTTTTTCTTATTAGGCTAACAAGGCGCGTGCTTCTGGTAAATAACTGGCCAAACAATTAGCGAAATGCAAAATTGATGTACTGGAAAAAAAAGTGTAAAAGTACTCATCAAGTACAAGGTTAATTTTCAGACGAAGCTCATTTTAAATTATGAGTATACATTGCCAATGAAATGAAATGAGTTTGCTGAGGTAACATTGACATGCGATGTTGCGATCCCTGGCGCTGATTCATGGGGAACGACGGTAGCGAAATGTGTTCGATAACACTAGCGATAATGGCAGCTAAATTGGCGATTGGCTCGCAAAACCTTTTATATTGAATTGGGTCGTAGTAGTTCGTGTAGTCGAGTTCAAATACCCCAAGGCTTGAAAATAGAAAATAAATCAGGGCGGGTGTGACTTTTAACATCTTTAGAGTAACAAATCGAGATTATTTTCGCAGTGTTTTCAAACTACATTCATTTTAGCTATTGCTGCGCTAAACGATGATCACTGCATCTGGCAAACAAGTTAAATAATAAAGGCAAATAAGGAAAAAAAAAACGCATTCATTCATTTAGCATATCGCTCGTTCAAAGTTCGCTGCACAATTCAAGGTCTGAGCAAGCTACGAAAGCTTCTTGTTGTTGTCCCAGCTGGTTCCGCTTGCTCCACATTTGGTCTCTTCAGAAAGCCCCATGGGCACAAGATCGCACTTTGAACACGATCATCAGGTTGTGCGTTGTCAGACAGACACAGAGCCACACAACCCAGAGAGAGATACCGTTGACTTCTGCCTGCCAATGTGTATAGATGTATTATATATGGAATCGCCTATCAATTCTGGGCAACACGTGCCATGTTTTGAGCAGCAACTTCTTTCGACGTGATAAGCCACTCAAAGTGTATCTTATGCCATTTTAGGGTTACATTTTAAATTCCAAGCAATCGTGCCACACTTGTGAAATAAATTCGTGCAAATATTGTCGAAGACACTTTGTTATTTGTTATTATTAATGCTAAAATCGCACGAATTGAAAATTAAGATTTTGCAAAGCCGTAGTAAAACTATATAAACAAATTATCGACATAAAAGCGAACAACATGTGGCTATATCTAATCAAAATTTGGATAGCAGCTCAATGATATATTTTGGTTATCTACTACGGATCTTTGTCATATATAAAGCCTGTTATTCTAATTTAAAAAAAATAAATATTATTTAAGTAATTTATCATATAATTCATATACGACAAGGCCTCATATAAAAATAAAAGAAGACAAAATACAAAACTGAAAATATTATGGCAAGTCACCAACACTCGATAATGGTAATCAAATTCCAATCAGTTGGCATAAAAACATTTAAAGATAAGCGTCTGAGACGTCACCTTTATCAAACCGGCAGACAGGGTAGCCTTATTGGGCCACGCGAATTACTAATACAAGACGTAATCGATTCGAGTCAGAGAATTATTTAAGTCACCAAAATATAAATATACATAAATAAGTCACACAAGGAACTAAAGCGTGCCAAATGTCGAGCGACAACTGTATACAAACACAAATACATTTAGACGTACATATACACACACACACATATATATATATATATATATATATATATTTGCATATGTTCTTTTATGCATGATCAAGGCTGTTTAACAACATAAACCAGTTTGACAAGAGATTCGTCTCGGCAATCAATAAACGACGTCATTCGATCAGCATCAAGTGAATATAATCGAAAATATTTATTAACGAATTCCATTGAGCTGATAAGGGCTGAAATCTGGCATAACAACGAATCGAAACTGTATGTTTGCGTGGCCAGCCGATTATGAGCCATTCATTAAAACGACAATATGAGGAGAGCCAATGGCAACCTTTGCTCCCGGAGATTTTGCGACACCCAAGCAAAATCTATGTCGAATGGGGATGGACAAATGCATATATTATATGTGTACACATGTGTGGGATCAAGTACAACATCACAATGTACTGGGGTCTTAATCAATTGAGTTAAAGTCGACCACTGCTGATTAAAAAATATCACGCGATTCAGAGTAGAATTTGCGCTCTCGCGATAACCGCCGCAACACACAAATGGCAAGTATTATTACCCCACATATACATATACATAACTATATACGTATATATATATATATTTATATATATTTATATATATATATATTTATATATATATATATATATATATATATATATATATTATATATATATATATATATTTGTATATATATCTACAAATACATTCTGGGAGGTGCCCCAAGGAATTTACAGTTGCTTTGAAAATGATATAGGGCCCAAAAGTTCATTGACTGGGCGACAACAACATTTTTAAGTACCCATAATGAAGCTGATGATGATGCTGCCCGAAGCTGGAACTTGATCAGCTCAATGATCTTTGACATCTACAGGAAAACGATTTCACTTCCCAGGGGTTATTGGGACGTGATTACATTTAAAACAATACAAACATAGAAACACCCTATAAGCATTTAATTTAATGACGCACATATCAGCGACAAGTGCTGACGTTATATTCTACGTAGCCATTGTGTCTTATCAGGCGATTGACCCACATAATCACCACTCATCTCTAGGCCCTAGTTTCAAAATTTTGCCGGAAATAGATTAATTTCGGACAGATTTATATTTATGGATTTTTGCTATGAATTTACAATTGATTATTATTAGCATTATTAGATGACCTTATTTATATATCCGTTATTTATTAAAGTCGTAGGAAAAGGAGTATAATACGTTCATACTTTCCTCTTCTTTTATAATGGGAATATTTTAAGCTTTAATTTGGCTCTGCGCTTTTGCCCCTTTAAACTTTTGGCTGTTTGACATTATCATCTTTGACATCTCTTCGTTACGTTACCGTCCACGTGCTGTTTCAGCACCTGACCTTTAAAATGTCAATTTCAATATACAAATGAACTGCAAAATAGACTGCTTGACTATCGAATACCCCGTAATATGTTTAAATCATATCCTACTCCGATACACATGTGTATATAAATCATCAATTGAAGATAATCAGAAAAATTTTCATTTTTATGGCATATTATACCCAATAAGCAGATCGAAATATTACATTTATTTGTACTTCTCATTTCATAAAGGGTATTCAGAAATATGTGCAATACAAACGATGGCTCTGGCAATGACGACATCGATTCGCCAGTTGGGTCAATGGCGGGCCGGCGTCCAAGTAAAGTAGGCCGTCTTCATTGAGGGACAATTCGCTGGGGAGCATGCGCGAAAATAAATCACGTGATGTTTGGCCAGACAAGGCACCGGCCCACACTCAACATTGGGCCACGTAAACCGTGCCCAAATTAAAATCATACAGAACACAAGACGACAAAAAAATGGAAGAATAAAATAAAGAAGAAAAGGAGAGAGATGGGGGAATGTCGGCTTGATGCTGATGCTGAGACAGCTGTACAACAATGTACAACGTACACTTGGGCGTGTGCAAGTCTCTTGTATGCAAGATGAAGAGAAAGAAAGACGGTATGGGGGAGAGACAGAGAGAGAGAGAGAGAGAGAGAGTGGTTCTATGTATGCGCGAGCCATTCCGGAAGTCTTAATTGATTTACAAATACACATGTATGCACATACAAACATATAAGCACAGTTGGCTCTCGCATAAAAGATATTCTGAATTGAGCTATTTAGAATTTTTTGATTTTCAAATAGAGCTCGTCGTACAATGCGAATAATCACTGTACTGCACATATAGAAACGGAATCACTTTTGCCTAACCCGGTCTGCCGATTTAAACCGGTCAAACGGGCTGCGTAGAAATTCGAATAGCGTCAGTCAGGCGCAGCGTACTCCGTAATTAGACAATTTGATATTGGCTCCTGATGCGAATCATTTGCAAAACAACAAATGCCTTGTCTAACTACGTAATACAAAGCAAACAATGATCAATTTAAATACAACTACAGATTTCGATTTTAGTTGACCTTGAACCTGAATGAATTAAGCTATATTAACAACATTCGAGCTACGTACATCCAAACATCAACACACAAATATATAACCATATATATATATATAGGCGATAAGTAGTATGAGAAATCAGTGGAATTTAGATTAAATGCCTACTGCCGATAGTCAACAAAAAAAGTGACGCAATGGAATGGAAACTACCGTTGTGAATAGAAGAGGAATATTACAAATTCATAAACAATATATTTACATACACACATATATATAATTGTGTATTTTTAAAACTGCCCATTTCAATGTCAATATATGTAATACACACACACACACACATGTCACTTGTACATATGTGTCTCTTAACTGACTCACCAGCCATCACACCATACGCGTACTTCCTTTTTTGTACCGTTGCATTTGTTGTTGCTGGCATCGCCGTTGTCGTTGCCGTTGCAGTTACCGTTCACTAATTTCTCACTCATTATTATAAACTTTTTTTTATTTTGCTATTTTACTTTTTCAACTTAAACGAGAATCACAAACTATGCATATATTTATAATATATATTTTTTATTTACACTGAGAATACCGAACAACTTATAAGCACATTGATTATTGTACGAAAAATAACAGGCGACGTGCACAGTTCAAGCGCCAAATGATGAGTGTGACGAGTTGTGCGTACGTTCAATATTTTTATTTCGACAGCAGCAGCTACTTAGGTTTTGTTTTGCTTATCAGCGCGCGAACGCTTTTCTTTTTCCCTAAGTGTGTCTGTGTGTAATTTTAGTTCTAGTCGCGCTACAATTGTATTGCTCAATTGACGTTCCTTAAAGCAACACTAACAGCTGACTGCCAGTGTGACCACAATTGCAAGGGCACTGACAAACATACATACATACCAAAATTACCATTCGCACAAAATATTTACATGCCAATTGATTACACATATTGCTATTAGCAATATTTCATAGGGACTAGACTGTAATGCAGGTTGGTTAAAGTTAAAAGCATTCTAGTCGAGTCAGCGGCATCAAAATAAAGTGTGTTATATTAATATATGAACAGTTTGCTGTGTCTGTTATCGCGATATGTTTCATCGCATAAGTGATATATAGTGCTTCTTCTTCACATACCGACAAGTGCCGCGATTTGTTGCTCCCAAAGAAATTTGTTTTCGGAACGTTCTTTAGAAAGAATTAACTATAAATTAAAGACCTAATGAAAATGAGTGCGTTCGGATTTCAGTTCAAAAACAGGCGCCGCGAATCATGTCATATTTGATTTCGGTATTGTTTTGCAAACATTGTTGAGCGATTGATACATTTAATTTAAATTTCACGTGCTAAATTCCGAACAAAATATAATTGAACTATCTATCTGAAGCCTTGTTATTTACATTAAGCGCTGCGTTTCGACTGCAATTTGCGCTGCTTACAGCTCGATCGATCAATAACCAAATGTCGAAGCGGAAACCAGTCACGGGAACTTCACGGCGGGAATATGCTGCAGCCGAGGAGCGTTTGCTCGACATTTTATCACCTCTGAGCGGTGCCCAGGAGGTGAGCACAAGCGGCGCTGATGCAATGCACAATGCAGTTGATGCGGCCAATGCCGCGTCTCCTGCTGCTGAAAGGGGTGAGCCCTTGTTTGACTTGGATCCCTCGAGGGACAACATGATGGAGGTAATTTCGGACGACCTGGACATACAAAGCCTGTTGGCCAGCTCCAATGGCAGTCCCTTTAAGGGTTTTTGCGATGACATGGTCGATTATCCAGACGATGGCAAGACGGTCCAACAATCCCTAGTCTTCGGGCCATCGCCAAAACGCTCCCTGCGCAGGCCGCTGTCCAATGAAGGTAAGTCATCAGTCATCCTTTAACAATCCCCCATTAAATTTGTTGCTTGCTTCGTAGGTTCTCCTTTGGCACTGCCAGAGATAGACGCAGGCACATCTGCTGCCTACATGCAGCACATCACAAATGGCAGTCTCAATGGCAGGCAGTCGGAGCTGGAGCCGTCGCATGAACAGCAGAAGCAGCAGCAGTTAGTCATGGATTGTCAAAATGATGAAAACTCCGAATGTGTCATCTATGATGATGAGGATGAGAATGTGGTGCTGCTAAACGATGATGATCACTGCTGTGAGATCATTGTGGGTGCGCATGACGGCCACACTGAGCGGGAAATCGAACGTTCTTCCTATATGTTAGGTCTGCAGCACGTGCCGAGCAGCGAGCATGAGCAGCTAAACAATGGCGTCAACTATTACAACGAGCAGGAGCTGGAGCACAGTGCTGGAGCACAGCCGCACGTTTATCTGAGCGATGCGGCTCTCGATCACCAGCAGCACCATTACTACCAGCAGCAGCATCACCACCATCACCAGCAGCTGGAGGAAGAGCAGCTACAGCTCGATGCCTGCGATGAGGATCAGGTTTGTGACGCATTTGTCGACGGGCAGCCGGACATTTGTGATGTGTACGATCATGAGCTGGAGGATCATGATCAGGACGATCAGGATACCAGCTTACAACTGGAATTGCAGCCAGAGCAGCAGGTGGCCATTGAGCAGCTGGAGATCAATAGCGAAGATCATCAGCAGCAGGATGAGGACGAAGTGCAGGCTGCAGTAGCTGCAACTGCCGCTGCCGTGCCTCACAGCAGCACCACAGAGTTTCCAGTCAGTTCCACTTCGATGGCAAGCGACTACGATGACTACGACGACGACCAAGGCACCGCCGAGGAACAATCCCCTCCGGTGCAGCGCAAATATATGCTGAAAAATACCCTCTCCGCGGAGGCTACGGATCGCCGGTTGGCAAGTATTTATCAGTCGCAGCCGCAGATGACTTTCAGCGAAAAGCTGGCCAATTGGGATTGTTCGCCCGTTTGTGAGGCCGTCGAGGATGTGGAGAACTTTGAGGCACTCTTCGCAGCGCAAGAAGCTGAGCCCGCCAAGCGACCCAAGTTTAGCGAGTTCCATGAGAATTTGCGACAGAACAGCAAACAGGGGTTGAATGAACGCATTGGAGGCGATACAATGGACACGGCTATTGCACCAGATACACCGTACTCTAGCGAGGATGCTGCCATGCAGAAGCGACCAAATCATCGACGCCTACTGCCCATCATTCCGCCCGCCGAGCTGGTCGAGCCCATTGTGCTGGACGATGATGATGAGGATGACAATGATTGCTATGAGGTCGTCGCTAATCCATCCACAATGACGCTGGTGCCAGAGCGGAAGCAGAAGCAGCAGCAGCAGCGACCCAACGTTAAAACAATGCAGACCCAAACGCTTTTGCCAGTTCCGCGGGAATCAAAGGAAACATCCACCACAGATCTGGCCAATCAAAGCACGCCACCTTTCCCCATGGACTGTTTGGTGCAAGTGGAGGTGCCACAGCAGCACATTGGCGAATCTCAAGAGTTGCATGCCGCAGCAGCACTGACACATCTGCAACTGCACCAACAACACGAGGAACAACATCAGCCGCCAGGTGAGTTCACATTTCCTCTCTCTCTCTCTCTCTGTCTCTCTCTCTAACTCTAACTCCATCTCTTTCGCAATCCCACAGTGCACTCGAATGATGCGCAATTCTATGAGCAGCACGAGTTCTGCAATTATCTGGGCCTCACCGAGCTGGCAACGGCCAATGCTGTCGCAACTGCCATGCGGGAACTGGCCAACAGTAATCTGGCGCGTCGCTCATTGCGGGTGCGCACGCAACAGCAGCTGGACAGGATGCGCAGCGATGTGCGTGGCAAACGGCGTGGATGCAAGCAACGGGAGCAGCTGCAGCAACAGCAGACAATTGGTCAGGAGTTGACCAGCGAGACGAGCAGCATCAGCAGCAATCCGAGCAGTTCCAAGAAGAGCACAACTGCATTGGATGCTTTCTCGGTGGAGCCACAAAGCGGTAACTACGTCTATCCGATGTATGCCACAATGGGCGCTGTTGGCGACACTACCAAGTACTACTGCAGTGCCCAGGGCGATGTGAAGCAGCTGCATGTGCAGCAGCAAGAACCACTTGCCCATGCCCATTACCAGCTGCCTGCCAGCGATTTTCACACAATGTCCTTAGAGGCGGCGTTCGCAAAGGTTTATGCCGATGCCGCGCCGACCCAGAGCGATCTCTTTGAGAGCATGCAGAATCGGTTGTGGCAGTCGCGCAAAAGGAAGCCTGACATTTACATAGTGAAGGCCACCAACAGTGACATGCCCACCAGCCCCAAACCACCGAGCACAGCCAAGGAGTCGCACGTTCCGCCAAATCGCCACAGCCCACAGTACAACAAGAACAACAACGATAAACCAGAGCTATCTGCTCCGCCCGACAAGAGCACCCGCAAGACCCGCAAAAAGATGATGACAAAGATGTCGAAGCGTCGTCGCACCTCTGGCAACACAATGGGTCGGCCTGAACGGGAGCTGGTCACGCGTTCGACTACGCACATGAACTCGAAACTGTTGCGCAGTCGCAAGGTAAACCTGCTCAAAAGCTACCAGTTATCCGACGCACGTGGCAAGCAGCGCATCAGCGGCGGCTCACAGCCAACCTTCAAACGTCTCAGCATTCCCAAGTTGGACAAGCGAAGTGCGAAGAAAGCGAAGATGTTGCCAGAACAGGCGGTGATCAGTCAGGCGACATCGTCGCCCAAGCTGCACAGGCAGAAATCGTCAAAGCAGCTGTCGCCTTCAACGCTGAAGCAGCCGCCGGTGCAGCTGCCACCAAAGGCAACCACGAAGCGAATGCGATTGCGTGCCAAATCTTTGCCAACGGCGTTGGTTGTTGGCGACTGCGATATGGTGGTATCCACATCCAAGCTGAGCCCCAAGAAGCCGCAGCCCAAGCGTTTGATGGATCAGCAGGAGTTCCTCATGCTCAAGGGCGTGGACAGTCTGCCCCAATACAGTGCGGCACTGCGTCGCTATGCGAATGTTGCGTGCAAGCCCAGCGAACTGATTTCTGGAGGAGAACAGCACGATCAACTGCAACAGCAACTGCCACAGCAACAGCAGGTCGGCTTCACACCAACATTAATCGAATATCCGCCATTATCGCCACCCACATCGCAGCGGGCACCGCACTTCTCGCACCGCACACGCCTATTGGCCGGCTTCACTGTCCGCAGAGACGAACCGATTGCTCCCAATGTACCATCGGGTGGACTCTTATCACTCAGCCAGGGCTCAAAGGCACTGCAAAACCCGCTGGCGGGCAAGAACGGCAAGGTGCTCCACGTGTACTATGAAATGGATCAGCTCATTGTGCTGCAGGAGAAGGTCATCTCGTTCTGGAAGTATTCAAATCTTTTCCGTTTGCTTCGCAAGGAGACACCAGAAGCCAGCCGTGCTGCAGCAACTCAACAGAACACCTTCAACATATTCAACATCCCAAATCCAAACCCAAATCAGAATACCCGAAAGACATCGATAGACTCGGACAAATCGGATGGCATCGATGCACATCGCTGGGTATATTTAGGAGGAACGCGACGCGTTACAAACGGTGAGCAACCACCACTTCATTTTTTTCCCACTTACCATTGCCCATCCTTTATTAAACAATTCTCGCTCCAAATAGATGTTGAGGTACCGACGCCACATGGCAATCGACTGTGCACACATAACGCGACGCCCGTCTACATCGAGATGCGCAGCCATCTGCTGGAGCACCACAAGCGCGAGAGCAAACTATTATCGCTGTACGTGAATGTGTACTACTACTGCGAGGAGGAGCTGCGTCCCAAAATGCACTCGGTGCATCTGGATGCAGTCAATTGGTAACCTATAAAAAAAATCAGTGGAATTTATCTATTTTACTAACACATTTTTAATCCATGTAGCGATTGGAACGAGGTGATCTATACGAGCATTCGGGATTCGCGCTACTTTGTAATGGCGTGCCAGCAGGAGCTGGGTAAGCCGCGGGCTGGTATTTGCAAGTACTCGCTGACGCCCACACTGGATACGCTGGCCAGCATTCGGGAGTTCAAACAGATGCGCCATGTGCTGAGGCATATTGAGTGCTTGACGGAGGATCGGTTGATTGGTTACGGGCAGACGCGCATAACCATTTGGGACCATCGCAGCGGCGATATGTTGATGAACTATGATTTCGGCTTTGAGCTTGGTCACAATCTGGGCGTCCTGCACTTTCCCAGCTTCGATATGGACCAGAGCAGCATGCTCGTCCTCTATCAGCATATCAAGGAGCCAAACAATTGGCCCGAATTGCGCATAATTGCATGCGAACTGTCGCATGTGACACCTTCGCATCGCTTGCTGCACGTCCACCATCTGCCTTCCCCGCAGTTTGACTGTCAACTGATGACCGTGAATACAGGCGATCATCTGATACTTATTGCGCCAACGGACGACGAGGTCTGGATTAGCACCTCCGATCCACGCCAGCTGACGTATGTGGCGCCACAGGGCTCTCAGCGCTTCTACACGTGTCAGAAGTCGCAGATCATCACAATGACGCAGACAACGCTCGCCGTGGACAGCATTGCCAATCATATACTGAAACTGGCCACAGAGCATCAGGATAAGATGATGATGGAGGCGACATCCAGCCCACAGCCAGCCGTATCCACATAAACGAAATATTAAAAACAAATCAAAACACACAAAACAAAAAATGGCAACCAAAATTCAAACAAACAAAAAATACAAATCCCGTCTTTAAAATGTAGTTTCAACACACGCACGTGCATATATTTTTTAGTTGCTATTTTAATGAAACCCTATTTGATTACCAAAATTGTTCGTAACACCTTACCGTCTAATTTTAAATATAGATTTTTATATCACAGATGCTCTTTAAGTAGTATCCGTAACTAACCTGTTTTAATTCAACCTTGTAGCTGTAAATCTATACATATATATATATATATATATATATACATGTAACAAAAACAAACAACAAATCATTTATATACATGTTAAATTTACTTTTACCTACCCATGAAGGAGATCCAATTAATGTATATCAATCGATGTCCAGACGTCCGTTGATTTATTTTATATTTAAGTGTAGATTTTGAAGTCAAGCTTTAAGTTGTAATGTGTTTATTTTTATTTTCTAAAAGAAAAATAAAGCTTTAGGCTTAACTCTAGCATAATGCTAGCTATGTACTATATAATGGAGTGGAGATGTGTTACTCTTGGTTAACAATTAAAAAAAACAACACCAAAACAAATACAAAAGCGTATAAATTCAAATAAAATCTAGAATTATATCAAAGCGTTTGGTGAGTTTTTCTTCAATTGTCGACTTTCTCAAGGAAAGTTGGTAATTAATTGCAAAGACGGTTAATTTTTTTTTTAAAATTGAATGATGTATTTAGAACGCCTTTAATTTCATATCAACTAATCAATTTCAACTACACACTCCATCATTCGTTACAAATACAACTATGAACTATTTATTCATTATTACAATAACTATTTTAATTTCGTCGTAACAGCTAATTTTATGTACACAAGATTTACTTACACGAAAGTAAAATTCATATAAAAATTGTGAAAGTTTATGGACTACAAATACACCTAGTATACATATACATATACAATATATGCGCTTGCATATCTATATCATTATCATATCATACATATCAGATACAAACATGGGCCATACTTTAGTTGTATAGCCCGGCAATTGCATGACGCGTAATCGGTTGGTTTGCTGCTAGGAAACTGAGAGTTAAGCCAACGTTTTAGCTTGCAAAACGTTTGTTTATAAATGTTTATCTTCAAATGCTAAAGACTTGAAGCCATAGCGCCTTGATGTGCATGTTGGGATTCCGAGTTTTAGAGTAAAGTACAACATTTTACCACATGCCTTTGTTGCGAACGATATTTGGAAATGGCTTATACTTCAGTATATGCGTGTATAATTAGTGAAATGTTTATAGAAAAGCCATTTTAGAATTTAAACAGGCGCCATTGAAGCGTTATAGCGAGGGCCCAGACCACCATTGAGCAGTCTGCACTACAATTCCTTGTCAGGCTTTTTCTTTGGCATCGCCGGCGTCGTCGCCGCCGCTGCTGCTGCTGCTGCCGCCGCTGTCTCGTTCTGATGAGCCTCCTTGGCGAGCTGCCAGCGCTTGAACTCCACCATTTGCATGATGCGTACACGCAACTTTGGTCGTCCCACCATCGCGCTGGCCAATTTAGTGGCCTCCTGGCTGTACATGAAGACAACGGGTATGGCCACATCATCTTTGCCATCGCCGGACATCGCAAACATCGGTTGCGTTTCCCCGGAAGAACCAGATACATTATCAAAGACGATCAACGCCGCAGCGCCCGCCTTTTGTGCCAAGCGCGCTTTGCTAACAAACGTGCAATCGCCGCGCTCCGCCACCAGGATCTTCCCAGCCACAAAGTCGGCGTTCTGAAGCGTGTCGTCGCAGGCACGGAATGGATGGGCCAACGTAACATCGCCCTCAACAAACTGCTCGCCAACCAGCTCCGGACTGAAGTGCGATGGGCCGGCCATCAGTGCTGTCCAATCCTGTGACTGATCATCCAATGCATAGGCAACCGCCTAGAATTTCAAATATTAAATAATATAATATACAATTTAAATAAATAACTTATAAATATAATTATAATTGTATAATTATCTAACATTTTAGTGATAAAATCACATTTACAAATACTTTCTTTCATATAGCCGAATTTATTTGCGAAAAATGTTAAAAGTTTTCTGCATTTCGTTTACCAAACAGAGTTTGTTTAACTCTCGGACTAATAATATAATATTATTAACATTTTAACCATAATCATTTTGTTTTAAGGATAAATTGTACTTTTCTGTTTCCAATATGCTTTTATCACTAGTCTAATCAAGTTATTACATTTATTTTAGGTCTACTTTTTATTGAATAGCCAACATTTTTATTACCAATCTCACCATTTGGTTATTCGCACAACTTTCTTGTGATTTACGCACCTGCAGCTGGGCCAGTTGATTCATGCTTTGCATTTTGGTCAGCTCCAACATTTCCTGCATGAACTGCAAGCCCATTTCGCCTTCCTCCTGACTCTTGGCCTGTCACATAAAAACATAAGTGAATCGTTAGAATTAAGGTATTTGTGCAGCTAAGCCTGATGGCATTTTAGCTCTTATTAAACTGTTAACCAACAAATTGAAATGGCTGAGGAGATCGAACAGAAAACTTACATTATAGAAACTATGAAACAGTCGCACCTTGCCTTGGCTACGGTCGCCTACCGAAACCATGGTGATACCCATGTCGTATACAGCTCGCAGATGATCCGCATTGCTTGCCTGAAAATCCAAGGCGCTGAGTCGCTTGCCGGTTGTGGTGCGCGGACACGAGCCCGTAATGAAGTTGCGCAATGGTTTGCGTACTTTCTCAGGAAAAAGCTTATTGGAACTGGGGCAGGTTCGCATGAAGTCGAGTACATTGTGCTCGTCCGATTGCCGAAAGCCTGTAATAAATTCGATATATTAAATCCAGATATTGCCTTGAAAATGCCACCATCAGAATCGTAATTGACTTACTAAAAGTGGAATTGCCCAGCTGTGCTATGGACAGCGGCAAGAGATGCGCCTCTGTGGTGAAGACAAACTCATCCACATTTATGATGAGGTCCTGCGGCTCGGAGAACAGCAGAAACAGATACTTAAATGTTTCGGACAGCACAAAGGAGTCCATGCGATCCTCATGCTTGCCGGTGCGCACATCGTTGACAGCCGCATAGCCGCAGGAGACTTTTGCATATTTCTGCAGCGTTTTGAGCGCCCGCTTGCCCACCTGCAGATAGTGATGATCACCGGTGGCGCGATACAAGAAGTACGTGGACTCAATGAACTCGGGCCGCAAATGATGTTGGCCCCAATGGATTTGGAAGTCCACCGTCCACGCCTCAGGGATGAGCGTGTGCATTTGCATCACCTGATAGAGCATCTCGTGGGTTTGTACCGCAGGCTTCAGATCACCCGAGAGCACCTGAAGTCCGGGCCAGAATGCCAGCAGTGAGTCCATAAAGTTGCGCGACTTGGCATGTGGTCGATGCATCAGCACGTCCAGCAACATCGGACCCTCGCTGACGTACTTCATCACGGCGTTGTAGTGGCGATTGAATCGAGCCAAATACTTGTCATCGCCCAACAGCACATACGATTTGAACAGATACTCGTAGTAGCTATCGATGCCAGCACCCACGCCCGAATCGCGACGCACCCAATCGCCCGAGTGGACATTTAGCACGGTGCCCATTAGATCGGAGCCACGGTGTCGCAGCTTCCACAGGGCATCCATGGCGGCATGTGCGCGCACCTCAAATATGGGATCACCTGTCAGCCTCGACAATGCGGCGAACTCCAATAAAATGGTGCCCGCACAAGCCGTGCAAGTTTCGCGGGACTTCTTCAGCTGTGGATCCTTCATGCCCAGCCGCAGATTGACCCTCGCATGGGGTATGCCGGTCGTCGTATTAAACGCCGGCAGCAGACGATAGCCCAGCTCGCGTGCCATCTCCAGCATCTCGCCCTTGTACCAGTGCATTACGTCCGCCTGCTTCTGCAGATACTCGGCGAGTATGTGCGCCGACAGCAGACCGCCCACCATTCGAATGTTCGTCTCGAACACGGATACAATGATGTCGCTGTCGAACTGCACGTCCCGTATGACCAGCTTGACGGCATGCTCGAACTCAGCAAAATCGCCGAGCAGCACAAGTGTGTCCAGTGCATCCACCAGCGTCATGGAGAAGCTGCAAGAGTATAGTTTAGTTAAATATGCTAATAGGACACGCATATTAGAAATATTGATGCAAACATAGCAAGGACTTTAAAGCCATTAACGCAATTTTATATTTACAATTTGTTAGTGCATCTTTACAAACCTTTACTTATTCATATATCTTAACTTGTACTTGTAGAACGCAAGTTAACTTTTTGATCTAATCTAATCATTATAATTATCGCTAACGCCAACCAAAATGAGTATTATAAGTCAAAGATCTAAATTCTTGGCTTCTTTTGTAGTTGACTACAACAAATTGGATTGCTGGGTTTCTTTTCCGCTTGTACTCACTTGCCCAATATGTCGTCCATGTCGCCGCGCGAGGGCGTCACGCCGCGGTAGCGTCCCTTGCAGGAGAGTGGCATTAGTTCGTCGGCGGGATAGGCGTTCTCCATGTAGGCATGATATGCATGATAGAACATTTCTCGCGACTCTTCGCTGCGCGTCCAAAAAAAAAAGTGAAATTTCCAATTGTAGAAAGTGATGAAAGAATAATTGGACTCATTTGTATTTACCGCAGTTCGGCACGTTCCTTGTGCGACATGTTCTGTGTGGGAATCGTGCTGGCGTCATCGCTGATCACAGTGACGATGAGCACCAAAAGGGAGACCAGAGTAGGCAGCAACAGGCGCTGCTGTGCCACAAGCAATGACGGCGAGCTCATCATCTTGCCAATAATTTAGCTTGCGACTGCAAGTGGAAGTGGAAGGCCGAAATCTTTGCTGGCTTGGAGTGCTAGCTCCAATTCCAAGCAGCTCGTGCTGTTCGTATTTCGCTTTGGGCAGCCACAGTTGCCGTTGCTTATCACCTTGTTGTAGGTTGTTGTTGCTTCTTACTTATTACTTGTGGCTTGTTGCTTGTGACGTTGACCTTCACTTTGAACGTGATATTGGTTGTTGCTGCTCTTGGGTAAGTTTTTGAATTTATCGCGTTGTCCGCTTTGATTGTGTGCTTCGCTTGCTTTTAATTTTAAATTAGCGTCGTCTGATTTAAATGTTTGGAGTGGAAGACTGGTATAAGAAAAACCATAATTAAAATATATTATATATGCATTAATGTGCACACACACATGCACATACAACACACACAAATATTGTATGCATGTGGATATAATTGCTTTAACATTTATGACTCTTCTCACCCAAGAAAATAAGAATGTTGTATATGTCTCGCACTTTTTTTTGCACTTGTGCGTTAGCGACATGTTCAGCAGCGTTATGAGCATGATTTCTTTCTTCTTTTTTTTTGCTTTTAGAGTAGTAACATTCCGAAATAGTTTATTTTTAATCTTGTTTGCTGCTGCCTTGTCCAATAACAAAACACCACGACTGCAAATCGCCGAAAAGCGAGCAGCGACCGCTCGCTGCAATTTAGATTTGTACGCTTCAGATGTTTATTGTGCGTATATTGTACTTAGATAAACTGCCACATAGGTAATTGTTGGCCGTAAGTAATAACGCTTTGCTGGCAGTTGTTATATTGGTAAATGGGCAGTTCTTATCAATTCTATTTAGTAAAATATATTGCAAAAAGACTAGTGTTGTATAAAATAGGCAAATGTATTAAAATATCGGCTTATATTAAACATTATGGTCACCTCAAACTAATTATGCCGGGATGACACTTTTAAATTTGTTTAGTAACTTACAAGAAACATGGCTTATGTTATAAAATTATATATATTAAAAAAAAAGTGCCAAATTGTAACTGCGAAAATTGAAAACAGCTTTGCCGGAAATTAGTGGTCATTCTAGCATTATTGTTTCTGATTTTAGTGTGACCAAATAACGCATTTGACAGTGCTGTTAAACATCTACTTAACAGCTGATGCCCCCGCGCTTTTAAAAGTGCTTAGTAAATTGACATAAAATGGTAAGTTTTTATGCGCCTAAATTTGCGGTTGTACTAAACCATTTTGAATGTTGCATCTTGCAGAGGCGCAGCTTGGCGCCAAGCCAACGATTGGGAGTGCGCATCAAATCAAAGGATGCCTTTACTCCACCATTGCTTAAGAAAAACAAACGCGCCTGCCAACAGGAACTGGAGAAACGCCAAAGCGCCCTTCGCGATGCCACCAATATTGTGGAGCTGCCGCTGCCCATACGATTCACGGCCAACAGTGAATATGAGCAGGCCATTGCCAAAGTGCTGGCACGCAAATTCAAGGTGCCTATAGCCAACTATGTGCCGGATTACGGTGGCAATCGTTCGCTGGGCGTGCGTCGCTCCATAGTGCGCCGTGCGCTACATGATCCTTTGGCCTGCAATGCTCTGGTCTTGTTTACGCCGCCCGTATACACGGAGCACGAACGCATGTCCCTGGATCCCAGCAAGTTACAGGTGCATGTCGTCGTGGATCCGCTGCTAAGCAATGTATTGCGTCCACATCAGCGTGAGGGTGTGCGCTTCATGTACGAGTGTGTGGAGGGAAAACGTGGTGGTTTCAATGGCTGCATAATGGCCGATGAGATGGGTCTGGGCAAGACGTTGCAGTGCGTCACATTGACATGGACCCTGCTACGCCAGAGCGCAGACTGTAAACCAACCATATCGAAGGCCATTGTGGTGTCGCCTTCATCATTGGTGAAGAACTGGGAGAAGGAGTTCACAAAGTGGCTGCATGGTCGCATGCACTGCCTGGCCATGGAGGGTGGCTCCAAAGAGGAAACGACTCGCACTCTCGAACAGTTTGCCATGAACACGTCGACCCGCTGCGGGACACCCGTGCTCCTCATCAGCTACGAGACATTTCGGCTCTATGCGCACATACTTTGCAAAACGGAAGTGGGCATGGTCATCTGCGATGAGGGCCATCGGCTGAAGAACAGCGACAATCTAACCTATCAGGCCTTGATGGGTCTGAAGACCAAGCGACGCGTTCTACTCTCCGGCACTCCGATACAAAACGATCTGACCGAATATTTCAGTTTGGTGAACTTCGTCAATCCGGAGATGCTTGGCACTGCTGCAGATTTTAAGCGTAATTTCGAGAATGCCATTCTGCGCGGTCAGAATGCCGATTCCACGGATGCGGAACGCGAGCGAGCGCTGCTCAAGACACAGGAGCTAATTGGTTTGGTCAATCAATGCATCATACGTCGCACCAATCAGATTCTAACCAAATATCTGCCGGTTAAGTTTGAAATGGTCGTTTGTGCCAAGCTGACTGCGGTGCAGCTCCAGATCTATACGAACTTTCTCAAATCGGATCAGGTGCGTCGCAGCCTGGCAGGTAAGTTGTTAACAGGTTCTCCGCACTTAAATATCAAAAATCCAGCTGCCAAATGGCGTTACTAAGTCAGTCGAATTCATCAATTTCGATTTTTTTCTAGGCTGTTATATAGCATTTAATTAATGATTGTTTTAATATTTATAGATTGTAACGATAAGACGTCATTGACGGCTTTATCGGATATTACCACACTCAAGAAATTGTGCAATCATCCGGATCTGATATACGAAAAGTTGGCTGCCCGTGAAAAAGGCTTCGAGAACTCACAGAACGTGCTTCCGGCAAACTACAAACCGAAGTGAGTACGAAAACATCAAAATCTCCGCATAGCATTAATGTTTGTCCGTCCATTAATAGGGACATCAATCCGGAGCTGAGTGGAAAGTTTATGCTGCTGGATTTCATGCTGGCTGCCATACGCGCCAATAGCGATGACAAAGTCGTGCTTATCTCGAACTACACGCAGACTCTGGATCTTTTCGAGCAGCTGGCGCGCAAGCGCAAATACAGCTATGTTCGTCTGGATGGCACCATGACGATTAAGAAGCGCTCGAAGGTTGTGGACAGATTCAATGATCCCAGTTCGGACTGTTTTCTGTTCATGCTGAGCAGCAAGGCGGGTGGTTGCGGTTTGAACTTGATTGGCGCCAATCGCTTGTTTATGTTCGATCCCGACTGGAATCCGGCTAACGATGAGCAGGCCATGGCCCGCGTCTGGCGTGATGGCCAGAAGAAACCTTGCTACATCTATCGCCTGGTGGCGGTAAGTTTGATTATAAAAAAAATGCTACTGCTCCAATTTTCAATTAATTTCCCGAATCCCGCAGAGTGGCTCCATTGAAGAAAAGATACTGCAGCGACAGACGCATAAGAAATCGTTATCAAGCACAATTATAGACAATAATGAGTCGGTGGAGAAGCATTTTACACGCGACGATCTCAAGGATTTGTTTAGCTTTGAGGCCAACGTGCTATCCGACACGCACAACAAGTGGGTGGATTTTTGTTTCCAGCTTCCGTTACTGGAACATATATATTTTTATGTTTTCTCTTGCAGACTTAAGTGTAAGCGATGTTTCCAAGATGTGCAGAGACAGCCGCCGCCAGACAACACCGATTGCACCTCCCATTTGTCGCAGTGGTTTCACTGCTCCAATAATCGCGGCCTGCCCGATGCGATACTCTCCCAGGCCTGGACCGCGAGTAAATGCGTTTCGTTTGTCTTTCATCATCGCTCACAAGCAGTGGCCAAGCCAGCAGCTGCAACAACAGACGAGGACGAGGAACAGTCAGACTCCAAGCGTAAAGCCAAGAAGACGTTGGCTAGCGATGACGATGATGATGAAGACTTTGTGTTAAATTGTAGCAGTGGTGAAGAATTTAGTGGTTTTTAGCTTCTTTAAATTTAAAAATAATTTATTGTTTTAGCATTTGCGGAACCTGATTTAGATTTAAGGCTAACCTAAAGCTAATTCTTTCTTTAATTGTTAACAATTATTCTAAAATACATAAGTAGTTTAACATTTAAAATATGGAACCCACAGCACACAATTCGTGTCATCTCCATAAACACAACTATAAGCGCCTAAAGTAGCTTAACCTAAGTGCACACTTCAGATTTATAAACGCTGATATATATCTATATATATATCTGTATATATATACATATACATATATAGCAGTATAGCAACGCAGTGTTAACACAGTCAATAGAACACTTTTGTGTGAGGGAGTATATAAAGAATTGGGATTAAACATCAATAATTTTATGTTCCAGTTCTATCCAAACATTGCTCTTCTCCGGCGGCTTTTGCAACGGAGATGGTTGTTGTTGTAGCTCCAGCAAAAAACCTCCAATGCTCTGGTAGTAACTGCAAAATTGATTGGAGATTAAATTAATAGTTAAGTTTCAACAGAAAAGAAATAACTTCTTTTGATATGAAATATTTACAAAATGTGTTAAATACAAATTGAGAATTATTGAATTAACAATCAGAAGTAAAACGGATTTATTGCAGGTTTTAAACAGCTTACCCATCCACTATCCAGGTGTCGTTGTGTGAACCTCCCGGGAGCTCGATCATACGTTTCTGTTCGCTACCGCAATTAGTATACAAGGCACGCATCATGTGCGGTGGCACAAGGTTATCCGCAAGGCCCGATATAAATAGAAAAGGTACCGAGCACTTGCTTATCTTATTAAGTGAGTGATACTGAAGGGAATAACAGATATGATATGATATAAATATGAATTCGGCAAAGAACTCCCTATGAATCACCTTATTTTTATATAGTAGATTTGGTATGTATTTCACAGTTGGATGCACCAGCTCCACGGCCATATCACGTATGCTGGTGAACGTGTTCTCCACGATGGCACACATCAATTTCTGGCCATAGACAGTGTCAGCGGCAGCATCAATTACAACGGCGCCGCCCAACGAGCGGCCAAAGAGTATAAGCTGTGAATGATCTAGGTCGTGCCGTGTGTGCAAATAATCAATTGCAGCGCGTGCGTCTGTTACGAGGCCACGCTCCGAAGGTACTCCTGTCGATAGGCCATAGCCTCGGTACTCGACCATCAATATGTTACAGTGGAGATGATGATAAATACCCCATACCTAGAAATCAAGAATTCAACATTAATGCAAAGCTGATAAAGTCTTATTCGATTCACACTTATTACATTCTGCATCCGATGACCCATGTTGCCAGCGTTACCATGAAAATAGAGCAATGTGGGCACCGATTTACAGCGCTCCGCGGGCTGACTGATCCAAAAGGCGTGCAGCGTAACATCATCGGGCGTCTTAATGCTAACGGTAAGATGTGGCAGATTATGCATGGTTGGGATGGGTATATAAATGCGTGAGTTTGTTGGCAAGTCCGGATGATACAACAGCAGGTCTTGTGCATGGTAGAAAATAACTGTAAGTGGAGAAATGCTTCAATAAGACCCATGGCACATTTGTTATCATCTACATACGTAACAGAATGACTGCAAAGAGCGTAAGCGTCATGTAACCTCCATAAAAGTAGTAAAAAATGAAAATAAGCAGAAATGCGCCCACAATGCCCACTCCAACGCCGCGCGATTTGGGCAGCGCAATTCCCACTTCTTTCATGATGTACACGTTTATATGTATATACAAGAGCTACATGCTGCGATTCGGGCAGTTTCAAAACCAAAAACACAAAAATTTTTAGAAAATAGATGGATCGAAAACCGCAGGCGTCAGTGTAATTGTCGAGGGACTGCTAACTCGATTTTTTTGTGCGAACTACTGCTATCCGATACACAATCAGCTGGTAATAATCGGAAACAGGTGTGCAGAATGCGATGAAGCTATCGTGTAATGCAACTCTGGTCAATTCGATAAATGCTCACTGCAATGCAACTTTGCGTAAAACAAAATGGCGTATTTTTTACTTTAATAGACTAAGACGACGTGAACATCTTTTGTGTAGTTGAAAACTGCATTTAAAAACAAGTGGCTCATTTTAAGAAACAACATAAACATTCATCAGAACCGTTAACAAGTGTATTGCATGTTTAATGAGCGCTGCAAGGCAACTCAGTGTGCTTCCACGAAAATATAATGAGCCAGGTAAGTAGGCCTTGAAAAAGCTGTGACAGTGAACGTCGTGTAAGAGCAAAAAAAAATAACAAGAAACTATGAAAACTTTCAATCATTCGAAACAAACCGTTATTAGTCAGTCCAACTCAAGTCGTCGTGTGAGTATAATTCCCAAAAACTGTGTCAACAATTTCAACGCTGCTTTTGTGGGTGTGGCAAGCAAAAGTCACTTAGATGGTCCCAAGAGGTGTCCCCCCCGTTTGAGACTCCGTCACTTGTACAGCAATTGGTGCGTTAGTCAGAGTGGCTTTTTGCCTAAAAGTGCCTAAATCACACTTAATCCAACGGTGTTTCAACATTTTAACAACGCCAAACGATGCCTGAGGATCCAACGTGGCAGCCAGTATCATTTTTTTGGAAATCCATTGGGTACCCATTTTCGCAAAATTCGTTTGAATTTGAGCTTTCGGTTTGTTTTCGTTGAATGCCGCATCGAAAATGCACTAAACTGCATTATTTTTGTACAATTCCAGTGGCAATTGAAAATTTTCATCGATTACGTAATCACATTTTGTCAGGTGCAAAGTTTTCCTCGTGCTCCAATCCATGGATTTTTGGCCAGTTTTCAGTGCCAATCAGCCCGCCAAAGGAGAACTGCTAAGGAAATAACCCTGTTTTCAACTAATTTTTGTATAAAAACGTTTTTCAAGTAATTGTGGCCTAATGCCATCGCATTTCTTTGAGACCCTGGTGTATTTTGACCAAGAAAACTTCTCCGAAAGCAAGAAATCCGCGTATTTATGATGTTTTTATAGTCTTTTCTGGCTAGGATCCTGTAGAAAGGGTATTTTCACCCATTTTAGTGTACTAGACCTGTGTACCGATGGCTGATAACCTGTAGAATCCATTAACTTTGGATATTTCCAACAAAAAAACACTCTTGGTAGACTACTAACTGCATTTCTGGAGAGGATTGGCCATAATTATGCTGTACACATCTGTGTTTTGCATTGCAACAGAAGGTACCTAAATATTTTACATTCTCAACAGAGGCTGCAGCCATTATTGCTTCATTTTATGTGTGTTTTGAAAGTAATTTTGAGGATTCTTGTATTGCTTCCGTCTCTGGGCAGGATTAAGTGTGTTTTTTAGTTTCTTGACTCTTAACAAATCGTTAAATAATGCCACGACTTACTACAAGAGTGTGTGGTAAGTTCTAGGAGTTCCTATATCATTTCACAGACTGGAAACCATGTGGCTATGAGGTTAATCAGAAAATGTTCCTGTGGAAAGCTGGACAGGATTAGGTCAAGGTCCAGTCATATCTCAGTACCACTGCACAGCTTATCGTTAGTCCGGTTTAACATCTATCGAATTACATGTCTTCTTGAGTTCTCAATATAAAATTTTGAACTAAATTGCAGTGCATCTATATTCTGGAGAGGATTATTCGTATTTTACGAATTTTATTCAAGTGCTAATTTGGAAACTGCAGTATATATTGTTCAGCAGAATATTTGCTGGATGTACGAACCGTCTCTTAAGACATAATAATCGTGGATTAGAATTTTTAGCTTTCTTATCATTTAGTAAACATTTTTCGACGGATTTTGGTTAAGGGGGCTTGATTTATTTTGAAATTGAGAAACGATTTTACGAATACAATTAAGTTAGAGTTCGGCTTTGGAAAGTTAAAGCGTGGTTCGGTGCATATCTTGAAAGAATTTAGTGACATTTAACGTGGTTCCAAAACGGATTGCAGGCTTAAAACTATTTCGTTATTCTTTTTTCACATAGGCACTCAATGAATCGTCTCAAAGTATAGGCTCAGACGAACAAGATGACACACGTGACGATGTCAGTGGCAGCGGAAGCGGCAGTGGAAGTGGCTCTTCCGGTTCCGACTCCGATTCAGACAGTTCCTCAGGTAATTCCAGCGATGGACGAAGCTCTCCGCCAACGGTTGCCAAAACGGCGGTGGCTGGTTTTCCACCAACAGCAGCGGCCGCTCAAGCAGATACCAAAACAAATGGCTTTACGGATGGTAATGAAGATGACAGCTCCAGTGCTAACTCCAGCGCCAGTGATTCCGACTCTGAACCGGAGGCCGAGGTCGAGCCAGATGGAACAAATAACAATAACAACAGCAGCAGTAATAAATTGCACACGAGTAGCAGTAGCAGCTCCTCGGCCGCCACCTTGCCAAAGGCTGGCGAGGAGGACGACGATGACGACGATGATGAGGATGCTGATGAAGTGCAGCAGCCGACAAAATTGCAGGCCGCCAGCGAAGCCAGCGCCGATGAAGATGATGCCAGTGACAGCTCCGCCAATGCCTCGCCCACATCCTCCAGCAGCAGTAGCAGCAGCGTAAGTTTTTTCTGCATGTCACCCAGATATAAGCTTTACATTTAATCTCGTCCCATTGTACAGGAAGATGAGGAGGATGATTACAGACCTCAGCGATCCACGCGACAGCCGCGCAGAGGACCGCCACAAGCTGCTGACAAATCGAAGAGACCACAGCCTGCCAAAAAGAAGAAAAAGCAAAAGTAAGTTATTTTTATTTAGTACAAGTTCGATTGCAAGCATTTATTTACAAGATTTATATAAGATTAAAAAAAATAGTTTTACCTAAAATTTAAGAATCATAAAGAACCAAAATTTTTAAAATCGATTCTATTTGTGTGCCTTTCGATTAATAGAAACCGCAATATAACTAGTTTATGACACTTATGCGCATCATTTGAAAACCTTTAATCCCAAACACAATAGTTGGGACTCTGACGAGAGCGATGAGAGCGACGACGCTGACAGCGATGAGGCGCCGTTTGGGTCACAGAAGCGCAAGTGCAATGCCCGCTCCGCCGGCAACAAACAGTCACAACAACAGCAGCAGCAGCGACGGCGTGTGAAACCCTTCAGTTCCGAGGACAGCGATGATGATGATGCAAGCAAACGGTGAGTACAGATAATATTCTATAATACAATAGAACGCCGTTATATTTGGAACTCTTGAAAATTAGTTCTCGTCGCACCGCCGCTGCTGTCAGCTACAAAGAGACGTCTGAGAACGAAGCCACCGACTCAGAGGATCTGCTAGAATTTGAATACGATGAGAATCAGGCGGCGGCGAATGCGGCTGCCGCTGAGGAGGATGAGAAGTGCGAGACCATTGAACGCATACTTGCACAGCGTGTCGGCAAGAAGGGCTGCACTGGCAATCAGACAACGATTTATGCCATCGAGGAGAACGGGTGCGATCCGAATGCCGGTTTCGATGACACCTCAGATGACGCGTCGGAGGTGCAATACCTGATCAAATGGAAGGGTTGGAGCTACATACACAATACCTGGGAGTCGGAGACGACGCTCCGAGACATGAAGGCCAAGGGCATGAAAAAGCTGGACAATTTCATTAAAAAGGAGCAGGATACAGCGTGCTGGCGTCGATATGCCGGTCCCGAGGACATTGATTACTTTGAGTGCCAACTGGAGCTGCAGCATGATCTGCTCAAATCGTACAACAATGTAGACAGGATTATTGCACGCGGCACCAAACCCGATGACGGCAGCGAGGAGTTCTTATGTAAATGGCAATCGTTGCCGTACGCCGAGTCCACATGGGAGGATGCGCCCCTCGTGCTGCGCAAATGGCAACGCTGCGTGGAGCAATTTACCGAGCGAGAGAACTCCAAATGGACACCATCGCGTCACTGTCGTGTGATCAAATATCGTCCCAAATTTTCACGCATCAAATTACAGCCGGAATTCCTGGCGGAGGGTCTCACGCTCCGAGACTATCAAATGGATGGTCTGAACTGGCTGCTGCATTCTTGGTGTAAGGAGAATTCGGTCATATTGGCCGACGAAATGGGTCTGGGCAAGACCATCCAAACCATATGCTTTCTCTATTCGCTATTCAAGATCCATCACTTGTACGGTCCATTTTTATGCGTGGTGCCGCTCAGTACAATGACCGCCTGGCAGCGCGAGTTCGATTTGTGGGCGCCCGATATGAACGTGGTCACCTACTTGGGCGATGTGAAGTCGCGTGAGCTCATTCATCAGTATGAATGGCAATTTGAGGGCTCGAAAAGACTGAAATTCAATTGTATACTGACCACCTATGAGATTGTGCTGAAGGACAAGCAATATTTGGGCGCGCTCCAGTGGGCTGCTTTGCTGGTGGATGAAGCGCATCGCTTGAAGAACGATGACTCTCTGTTGTACAAGTCGCTCAAGGAGTTCGAGACAAATCATCGACTGCTCATTACGGGCACACCCCTGCAAAATTCGCTCAAGGAGCTGTGGGCGTTGCTGCACTTCATTATGCCCGCCAAATTCGATACGTGGGAGAACTTTGAGCTGCAGCATGGCAATGCCGAGGACAAGGGCTATACGCGTCTCCATCAACAGCTCGAGCCGTACATACTGCGGCGGGTGAAGAAGGATGTGGAGAAATCGCTGCCCGCCAAGGTGGAACAGATACTTCGCGTGGAGATGACATCGCTGCAAAAGCAGTATTACAAATGGATTCTGACCAAAAATTTTGATGCCTTACGCAAAGGCAAACGAGGCTCTACCTCCACCTTCCTTAACATTGTCATCGAGCTGAAAAAGTGCTGCAATCATGCAGCGCTCATACGACCCTCAGAGTTTGAGCTGTTTGGCCTGCAGCAGGACGAGGCGCTTCAGACGCTGCTCAAGGGCTCCGGCAAGCTGGTGCTATTGGACAAGCTCTTGTGCAAACTCAAGGACACGGGCCATCGTGTGCTCATCTTTTCCCAGATGGTTCGCATGTTGGACGTGCTCGCTGATTATCTGCAGAAGAGGCACTTTTCGTTTCAGCGCCTGGATGGCAGCATAAAAGGTGAGATGCGACGGCAGGCGCTGGATCATTTCAATGCTGAGGGCAGTCAGGATTTTTGCTTTCTACTGTCAACACGGGCTGGTGGTCTGGGAATTAATTTGGCCACAGCCGATACGGTCATTATATTTGATTCGGATTGGAATCCACAGAATGATTTGCAAGCGCAGGCGCGTGCCCATCGCATTGGGCAAAAGAATCAGGTGAACATATATCGTCTGGTCACTGCACGCTCCGTCGAGGAGCAGATTGTGGAGCGGGCCAAACAGAAAATGGTGCTCGATCATTTGGTGATACAACGTATGGATACCACGGGACGCACGGTGCTGGATAAGAGCGGCAATGGTCATTCCTCCAATTCGAATCCCTTCAACAAAGACGACTTGTCAGCCATACTCAAATTTGGCGCCGAAGAGCTGTTCAAGGACGAGCAGGAGCATGAGGAGGAGCTCGTTTGCGATATTGATGAAATACTGCGACGCGCCGAGACCCGCAACGAAGATCCCGAAATGCCCGGCGATGATCTGCTTTCCGCGTTCAAGGTGGCCAGCATTGCTGCATTCCAGGAGGACGAGCCCAGCGAAGCGGCGGGCAAGGATCAGCAGGCGGCCGATGAGGAGGATGACAGCAAGGATTGGGACGACATTATACCCGAGGGCTTCCGCAAGGTCATCGGGGATGAGGAGCGTGCCAAGGAAATGGAAGATTTGTACCTGCCACCGCGTCGGAAAACAGCCGCGGCCAATAAAAATGATGCCAGCAAACGTGGCACAGCCAAGAGCGGTGCACGATCCAAGCAGCAGGGCGACGACTCAGCCGATTCGGATTATGAGCTGGGCTCCGATGCCAGCGGAGGCGGCGGTGACGAGGGTAGGCAGCGCAAACGCGGCCGCCCTGCAATGAAAGAGAAAATCAATGGATTCACCGATGCCGAGCTGCGTCGCTTTATACGCAGCTATAAAAAATTTCCGGCGCCGCTGCTGCGACTGGAAGCGATTGCGTGCGATGCGGAGCTGCAGGAGAAACCGCTGGCAGAATTGAAGCGCATTGGCGAGATGCTGCATGATCGTTGCGTGCAGTTCCTGCACGAGCACAAGGAGGAAGATATCAAGACTGTCAAGGATGAAGAGCAGCAGTCAGGAAACAACAACAACAAACAACGACGCACACGCGCCACTTACTCGGTGAAGCTGGGCGGCGTGTCTTTCAATGCAAAAACGCTGCTCGCCTGCGAGGAGGAGCTGCAGCCGCTCAATGAGCTCTTGCCGAGCTCGGCGCACGAGCGACAGCAGTGGATGTTCAACATTAAGACGCGTTCGGCCAACTTCGATGTGGACTGGGGCGCCGATGAGGATACCCACTTGCTGCGCGGCATTTATCAATACGGCATTGGGTCCTGGGAGCAAATGAAGCTCGATCCGACCCTCAAGCTCAGCGAAAAGATACTGCTCAACGATACGCGGAAGCCACAGGCGAAGCACTTGCAGTCCCGAGCCGAGTACCTGCTCAAGATTATCAAGAAGAATGTGGAACTGACGAAAGGCGAGAAGCGACGTCAGCGACGAC
Organism: Drosophila atroscutellata; assembly: GCA_035041605.1. Classification (NCBI taxonomy): domain Eukaryota; kingdom Metazoa; phylum Arthropoda; class Insecta; order Diptera; family Drosophilidae; genus Drosophila; species Drosophila atroscutellata. The sequence continues at coordinate 9,504,488 of JAWNLA010000092.1, read as the reverse complement.
CGCGCAAGCTGAAAACCAATCTCAACTCGAGCACAACAGCTGTCAGCACGCCGGAGAGCAAAGAGGCTGCTGCCGAGCAGGAGGGCAGCTCCTCGCTGCCGGGCGACAACACAGCCAGACAGGCGACAGATGGCAGCAGCATTCTTGCCTCTCCAATTGCGACATCTGCAGCCACGGAGCATGCCAGCACACAACAGAAAAAGAAGAAATCCAAGGGACGCAGCAAGAAAACAAGTGCATCCGACAACAATGGCAACAAGCCCATGCATTTTACGGCAAACAACGAGCCCAGAGCTTTGGAAGTGCTGGGCGATCTGGACCCCAGCATTTTCAACGAATGCAAGGAGAAGATGCGACCGGTGAAGAAAGCGCTTAAGGCACTCGATCAGCCCGATCTCAGTTTGTCCGATCAGGATCAATTGCAGCATACACGCGATTGTCTATTCCAGATCGGACGACAGATTGATGTGTGTCTGCAGCCATATGGGGAGACAGAGAAGAAGGAGTGGCGCAGCAATCTATGGTACTTTGTGTCCAAATTTACGGAACTGGATGCCAAGCGACTGTTCAAGATCTATAAGAATGCGCTCAAGCAGCAGACGCAAGCAGACGCTTCGAAGGATTCGGCAACCGCCGATGGCGGCAAATCAAAGCGATCACGTACCGAAAATGGAGCCACCGTTGACAAGGACAAGGAGCGTGACAAGAGTGGTAAAAAGAAGAAAAAGGACAAGGATAAGGACCGGCAGGGTCGCTATTCCTCCGGTGCTCCTGTTGAGGAAAAGTCAGCTCGCCGTTTTGCCAACGATTCGCCGATCAAAAGAAAACGTGATGACGACGATGTGGAAGGAGGCAGCATGGGCGGCACGCCAGTGAGCAGTGGTGGTATCAGCGACAACCTCAAAGCCATGTCGTTTAAGCGCCTCAACATGGATGCAGCGACCGCCTCTTCACGCCATGGCAGCCATGACGATCAGCGCAAGAAGCATCACAGAGGCGATGATTACTATGCCATCGGCATCGGCGGCGGTGCATCCAGCGGCTACGAGGGCAGCAGCTCTCGTCGCTCGGGTCTTAACTCGCCATCAACTATCGGCAGCAGTCGCCGCTTCGAGCCTCCCCCCGTGGGCACCAACTACCCGGCAGAGATGGACCGCTGGCATGCACGTGATCGGTATGTGCAGCACAATGCCGCAAAAAGCTCTGCAATTGAATATTTTTGTGATCAACTTTTTTTTCACTGTAATTTTGTGCAGGTACAACTTTGACTACAAGCGCGAACGATATGATTCGGTGGTTTATCAGCGCAGCGGAGGAGGCGCCGGTGCTCCCGGCGGTGGTTATCATCGGGATCATCGCGAGCGCGATCGCGAACGGCGACCAGACAAGCGCAGGTGAGTTGAAAGCAACCAATCCATCAGGTCTATGCCATTAAATACATACAATGATAATTAGTTAAAAATGAGCTGATAATTTTTAAATTTAATTTAAATTTAATACTCACTGAGTCCCCCTTTTGCTCTTCTTAAATTGATAATTAATGTTATGTCGCAGATAACACACATCGCCCAAAAAAACGATATCTCCTCGAGTTGTTAAGTTTTCTTAGGATTTTTTCTTTCATTTATTAAATTGGTTTATTTTCTGTGTTTTATAAAAATTGAATCAATTTTCTTATGCAGATACTCTTCCGTCCTGCCGTCGCACGCCGCCTACTCGAGCCACTACCTGCCGCCCAATTACTATGTGCCGAATGGCATTGCCGGATTGCCGCCACCGCCTCCAGGCTATAGAAATGAACCACGCGGCTATCCGGTCATGCCGCGCGACTATCCCGCTGAATACAGACGCAGTGAATACGAGCGACGCACTCAGACGTGAGAGGACTGAGGAGTAAGCCTCGTCGGCAGCACTTGTATATACATTAGATTAGGTTTGTTTTAAGCTTGGCTGTGGTGTCTGTGTCGAACGCAGTTAATTGATTAGTCTTTTTCGTCACGATCTTGACGCAACACACGCAAATCAACACAGACACACACAAACACACACACACACAAACACACACACACACACACAAATACAAATACAAATACAGAATCAGAAGCACTTACGGATATATGAATGATATATATTAGTTACCAATAGGTATACATTTGTACAAGTAATATAAAGCAGCAACTTATGAAATGTACTATATAAGTAAAAAACATAAATAACCGCACATTGTACAAGTGGCGGTATTTCAGGCAAATTCACGCAAATAAGCTACAAATTACAATTTACCTTGTATAAAGCAATAGCATAGGCTTTAAGTTTTGTTCATTAAGCCTCTTTTTATACTGTACAGTTAATTTCGTGCATATGCCTATTTAACAAGTCTTTTGAAAGCTTTTAAAATATAAAACAATTCTCACTATATTTATAAATACAACAATGAATAAATCAATTATGTTAATTATCAAAACGTAATAATTAAATCAAAGTGTAAGAATTCATTTCTATGTTTGTGCATCTGCACTCTTATATACCATATACCGGAGAAGACGTGTATGTAATTTAGTTAACATTAATCTATATAGTACTAGGTATCTAACATATATTGTAGTGTCTGAAGTATATAAATATGTAAATTATTATATTATAAAACATATTGCATTACATGTTCGATTATTCAATACGATCGAAAGGCGCGGGATGTGAGACATTTTATCGCATGTCATCTTTAATTTATATAATTAACAAAGTCAATTTTTATTTGTAACATGTTTAATAATATTATTATAATTCACCCAAAATCCATGTATATTGTCAATGAGTACAGTAAATTCAAACTAAATGAATTACATTCATGAATAGATTTGTACACTGTTTTTGTTGTCACAACTTCCACAAATTGGATCATTTTAAATCCAAAATCTGTAGTGGATTTTTCAGAAAACTGTTATTATAATTTCACAATGGTGAGCACATTGACTACGGTTTGGAAGGGTATGTTATCTCCGTCGTAGCGTTCGTTCAATTTTATTTCTTGATTTTGTTCTGCAACGGACGTACCCCAAGCGGCACATATATATGTATATACTTATAATCAAATACTACTTAGTACAGATCAGCTAAGCCTTACAGAATATATATAGACTGGGTGTTGAAGATAGTGATGAGGCCACGCAGTGCCACATTAGTCTCATAGTTTCGCACTGATAACGTTTGCCTATATAGTTTTCAGCATACTTGCATTTGCCAGTGCGTATAATGGCAATAAAAGAGGTCAACAGATGCCACATTTGTCAGTAAAACATGACGAACGATCGAGCTTACTCTTGGATTCACAGTTAGAATGACCCATTTTTTTAAATTTGCAAATAAAAATGTATATTTTTGTTTATTTGGTTTATTTGGGAGACATTTAACATAGATTTGATACAACGCTTTAAATACATGAGAATAAAGCAACGTTTAATGATATGCACGCTGCATCACAAAAATTGACGAAGCAAAGAGATTATGTAATATTACAGAGATACATACATATATACATACGAATTCGTACTACGATTAAATAAGTGTTAAAAGCTAACGGAAAGCTACAAGGCTCTTCGCTTGGCTAGGAGCCGCTTTGGAAATGTTACATTACAAATTCGAATTTGAGTGTCATGTGGGGATCTATAATTCAATTTCTATACACAAATCGTTGCGATTTGTCGACGTTCTGGTCGAATGTTGATCGGTCGATGGATCATCAAATCCTGCCGAATTGTGTTCGATATTAAAGGTGTTGAAGTACGGCGACTCTGGTACTCTCGATAGAGACGATTCTGTCGAATTTGGCGTGTGAGCGTCTATGAAGAAGTCTGTAAAACAGTAACAGTAGTAATATTAAAGATCATATAGTTACTCGATTATGTTGGGAAAATAATAAGATGAATCAAAAACTACCCTAGCCTACTGATATGGAAACGTGCCAAATATACCTGACAAATGATATGAACTTTTGTTTAATCGTTTATGAATGCCAATTCGTAGCTGTGTGAGTGCGAGTGGGAATGCTTTAAAATGCGACATCGTGTAATTCGGGTGTTGTTGGCATTATTTGTACTGTAAGAAATGGCTTAGTGATTTTTTATGAAGCTAGATGGATTTGATAACTCATGATCCGGTGAACTAAAATGATCGTGTGTACTGACCGGACTCGACGCCATTCCATTCGCTGACGACTGCATTGTGGGAATGTGACTGGCGAGGGTTCGGATGATCTTCGACAGAGCCTTCATATAGCTGCAAATCTGTACCCAGTTCACCGTGTTCCGTCATTTCATCATAATCAAAAATTTCGGTCACCTTGACCTGATTAGTGCTATTATCGGTGTAGTAGTAGGCATATAATGCGTCATTATGCGTGCTCATTTTCAGAACATGTTCGAAATTATCAACATCCACATTCAATGGTGTTGCGCCGCTGTAAACAAAAAGTTACATTTGATAAGAATCAGTAAACAAAAATATAAAGGACCCACTCACCACTCATCAACGAGTATCGAAACACGCGGCCCATATAGACGACTTGAGTGCAGCAAGCCTGTGGCATCAAAATGTGGCGTATCGTAGAGTGTAAATTTACTAAAGAGTCGCATTTGAATGGCAGTATTGAATTGGGCCACCAGTTGTCGCAATTGCTTCGTCAATTTTGGTGTCAGGCTGGTTATTTTGTATACGGTCGCCAGCAAGAAGTCCATGGGAACTGTTGCTGGCAGCGAAAGCAATTTAATGCCGCGATGCCTGAAGATCCAGTTGGCTAAACCCTTGTTTGCCTGCTCAATGTAGTCCTGAATAACATCGAGCACCGTCTGCGGCATATTTGAACTCAAAGCGTCCTGCAGAAAATTCAAGAAAATCATTGAATGCCGAGAATCGTAAACAGGTCAATAAAATTAAATAGAACTCATAAAAAAGTTTGTAAACAAATGGGCATGTGTCACAATATTAATATAATAAAATATACACAGCTGATATGCATATGTACATTGAAAATTATAGAGATTAAAGGGGAATCGTTAAAAATAATACATAAATACGTAAACAATGCTCTCGCGAATGCAAATATATATTAACTAAGGATCTCCGATACGAGGAATTATGAAGTTATATAATTATTGCTGTACATACCTTTCTATGCTTTTTACACTCATGGCACTCTGGATCGAATTCAGGTGGCTGTGCTATTGCTTCCGATACAACAAATGTCGACTGAACAGCAACGCATCTTCTGCAGTTGATTAGATTATTGCGATGTAGAAATTGCAGCGCATCATCGAAGCCTTGCTGGCAGAATTTGGAGAGGAACTCGGGTCGTGGCGGGAATAGAATACGCACAAATCGGTTGACATTTTGACGCGAAATCTCAATGCTTGTGTTGGCCCAATTAAAGTGGAACAACTGCGAGCTTTGGTCGCGCGGACAAATATCACTTTCGCCACAGAAGGGACTAACTGTGATCGTGTTTTCGTCCAGAATCGGTAGATTGTTCGAAAAGGCACCGTCCATGTACCGCACTCCACGAAAACGAGGCGGCAAAATGCCAGAGAAGCCAGGTATGAAGCAGGCGCAGAGCAGCGCTTGCAGAACCTCCTCGCGAGACTCAAACTCCGATATGATCACGTTCTGGCCATCAAAGACGCTCGTCAGCGAGATGTGCAAGCGTCCATTGACACGCTTGTGTGCATCCTCGGGTAGATGCTTCTGTAATCCCTCGAGCAGGCAGGTCTGTATGTTGAACGAGGGACTGAAGGGGCCCAGCGAGTGGCGTCGCGCTTCGTTTACCACCCGAAAGAAGTCGGATGTCATGCTGCCCAGCGGCAGATCGCAGAGCAGACAGCAAGCGGCCAGCGAGCCAGCCGATGCCCCACCTATTTTCTCTAGCAATAGATGCGGCGCATAATTCTTAAAACAGACGGCCACACCGACATGATAAATGCCGAGGAAACCGCAGCCAGCGAAGGATAAATTCATAATTCACTGATATCTGTTATTCTCAGTGCTTTTTGGGAAGTGTCGTAAGTGTTCAATTATGTACCTATCTGCTTGTGACTTCACTCGTACTTGTTGTATTTTGATCTTTGTTCGTTTTATCTGTGCCGTTTTTCGCAACGTAAATTGTTCTGATTCTTTGTTTGGGAACAGCTGATTTAGGAGACTTTCCCTAGACTTATCGAATTGTGACTGGACAAAATATCGAGAACACAGTATCGATATATTTATATTTACAAATAGAATTTCATCGAAAGATAATGGGATTGACACCTTATCGAAATTATGTTTCTAAATTTATCCAATCTGTGAAACACTTTAGACAAAATACGTTACTAATGGGCAGCAGTCTTTCGTTCGAAAAAGAAATCATCGATACACAGCTTGATCTGAATAAAAGCGGAAAACAAAATTTAAAAATGTGAGATTTCTTGCAATTGGAATTACATATTTTATATATCGCACAGCACGATTCTGAAAATCCAAAGGATATGCTCTCCTATGCAATTAAAAGAACATTTTTCAAAAGATGTCGGTTAAAATTATCAATTTATATGATTATAACGGAAATCTACCGCAAACAAGAGCTATTTAGATACATGTATTCCACCAATGTTTATTGAAAACAATATAATTTTAATCATGCTCTTTATTATAAAATATAAAATTGTTCAAATATAAAAATATATTACGATATTTTAAAATATTAACATTTTAATATTATCATGCAAATGTTATTATATGTTTAAAATTTATACTAGGTTGGAGAACACTTGGTAGGACAAGTGGTACATGTTTGAATGGAATGGCTTGCAAACGAGTTTCATATAAAAAAAATTAATATTACTTTGAAGACTTGCTTCCAAGCGGGACAACATCTTCGAATGGAATGGCTTGCTCCTCGGCAAAAGCAACAAAATCAACACCATAGTGTTGTATGAGCTTAGTCAGCATTATTACATCAGATTCAGCTTGATGACTATTTTCTGCCGGCTGTCTGAATGTTCGTTCATATAGGTGAGCTAATCTATACCGTCCGCGTGGTGGAAAACGTTTAGTTTGCGCACACTTCAGGCCAGTGAATAGTTGTCGGCGTGCCCGTATGTATCTACGCTTGGCGTCTGAAGAAATTGGGTCTGCATCCTTATCACCATCTCCATCGTTTAAAATCTTGCGCTTGAGATCAGCAAAAGCACGCGTTAGAATTGGTCGCTTCGGTGTTGTTTCGTTAACCGCCTGCCAGTTTGTGTTTGACTCAGGTATTTGCTTCCGTTCAATATTCAATTCAGGCAGTAAATCATCATCGTTCACGTATAGTCTATCATCGATTTCCATAAAGGCGCGCAACGAGTCCACACACAGAATGGATGATGGCAATGTAAGCTTTAACTTCTCAAATACATGCCTAACAATGGGAAAATCAAACGCCCAGCCGTTATGAGCGACCAGGCAAACGGGTGGACGCAAATGCTCCAAAAATCTCAGTATAATATGTGCCGCATTCTCGTCAAGCTTTGATTCCCGTTCCAGTATGTAGTTATTTAAGCCTGTTAAAACCAAAATAATCATAATGAGTAATTTGCGAATTTGAGTACATGAGTAATTTAAATTTCATTTAACCTGTGATTCTCTCTGCATCCGGATGTACCATCATTGACGGTTGGAATAGTAAATTTAGCTTGTGCATCACTCTCGGCGGCTCTGGCACCCTATTCGTGGGGCTCGGTGACAAATAGCTGCGCAGTATTTGCAGCTCCTCCTCCTGCATTCCTGCGTTGCCTTTTAAAACTGCAGGATCGAATGCGTAGATGCAAAGTTCGGTGATGCTAACCCGATTACCGTTAAGCTCTGGCAAATTCGTCGTTTCCAGGTCGAGCAATGCGAAAGTGGAGATTTGTGCTGCCAGCTCTGGGCTTGCTTTTTCAACAGGTACATTTGGCTCCATTGAAGCTGTTTAAAAAATGTTTGCCAACAAATGGAAAATGCATCAACATTCACAAGTGTATGCAACTATAGACGCAATTTCAACATTTGTTGAAATGTTATTATAGTGAACACTTTTTTACTTAGAAAAAACTTCATATAGAATTGTGCATCTAAGAAAATTTCGACGTCTACTGTAAAATTAAAATGGAGAACGAAAACTAATATTGAATTTAAATTAAATTGCAAATGATTAATAGCCAGAACAGCTGTTGCCATTCACATGTGAAAGGTTTGAATGCAATTTATCGGCCAGCCACCACTATTTTTCGACAAGTTAATAATTCATTTAAGATAAACGGCTTTTTAGAACATTAGGTCCAACTATACATAAATTGCCTGTTCCAGTCTAAATAAGAGGCATTTTCTGTTTATTTTTTTGTGCACATTTTAATTAGCATAAAACGACAAAGTGTGCAAACATAAAAGTTCTTACTTTTAATAACATTTAAACGTATATGTGTAAGTCGGTAGTTAAAACAATTTATGCTGATTAAATACTTGAAGGATTTTGAATCCTTGCGTCTCAATAATTTGTAAATAATTACACACATATACATATATATGTATGAATACATATATATTCGAGCAAGTGAAAAATACTTGGTTCATGGTACGAGTATGGCACAAGTAATTGCTATTGGGCTTAAAAATTGACGCTATTCAACGATTTGGATTCCTCAGATCGTACATCGCCATCCACTTTGGGATCCCGCTTGTTTGCCGAGAACTGTAAGTAGTTCATGCTCGTGGCCGCTTCATACTCCTGCACGAGACTATCTACAATCTCTCGCGACTCGTCCAGTTCGTTCAGATCATCCTTGAAAATATCCTCGCGTCGAAATTGATCCAGAAATGCTCCACGCTTTCGCAGCTTGTCATATTGGCCCAAGGTGCGCTCAAAGAGCGAGCAAATGCTCGTATGATTGGCCAGCATCAAGCCAGAGACACGATGGCCGCTCTGCACGTACGGCGAGGAGCGCGAGAGCGCCACCTGTATGGATGTAGGCCCCCACGGTATAAACTGTGCCAATTTGCGCTCCCGTATGCGCTGCAGCGATTTGTGTACCTGTGTCGGATCCACCTCGCCCTGTATGATGTTCAATATCGAGATGTAGCAATGATGATTGCTTTTGTCCGGGCCGGTGGACACCATCATGTTCTTCGGTTGCAACAAACGGCGCATCACGTCCAGCACGGTGGTCTTGCGTACATTAACGGCCTGATGCGAAGACAAGGGATTATGCTATATTTGTTATATATGAACAATATAAAATTAAATGAAATGAAAAATGGAAAAATTAAAACGATATGAAAAAAAGAATAGAGAGTTGAACTCTTAAAATTCTGAAATAGAATTGATTTTTAAGTGCAATTAAAAATGATAATGATAAAATGAAATGCAGTCAAATAATAAATTATTACTTGATAACTGAAATAATATGTTAGCTATTTATAAATGTTGATTATGCCATTTGCAATTCACTTACATTGTTACTGAGATTCGAGTCGCTGGTCAGAGGTGTGTAGCCAGTCATCAGAAAGTGGAGCTGAGGCGTTGGTATTAATGGTGCCATGAGGCCAATTAGATTATTGTTCATGTACGATGGATAACGCAGCGTCGTCGTGCTCACACTCATTATGGTCGAGACTAGAGTATTGATCTGTGTAAAGGTTGGATTTTGTATGTGCAACCGATCGCAGGCAATGCGATTAAGAGCCGTATTGTCCAGTACGACGACGCTGTCCGCAGCGGTGGTCAGACGACGGAGCGTCAACATTGAGTTGTATGGTTGTACGACAACATCGCTAATCTCGTCCTGATTTGGGAACACGCTGTACGTTTGGATGAGTTTCTTGGGATAGCGATCTGCCAAGCGTTCCATTAGGAATGAACCCATACCCGAGCCCGTACCCCCAGCAATAGAATGACAGAGAACAAAACCTTCAAGCGAATCGCTTCCGTCCGCCTCGCGGTCGATTATGTCAAAAATCTCCTCCTGCAATTTGTCGCCCTGACCGTAACCGGATGCCCAATTATTGCCAGCACCGCCACCATGCTTAGACAGATATACGTTCTCAGGATTGTAAAGCTGAATAAAAATGTATTCGAATTGAAATATAAGAAGGTCCGACAAACTATCGTGGGATGGCTACTCACCTTGGAGTAAGCAGATGTCATAATGGTATTTATAACTCGTGGCTCCAAATCTAGCAGCACTGCACGTGGTATATAGTGATCGTCATCCGCTTGATAAAAGAACACATCCTTTCGATCATTGCCATCAGTTGCAAAGTCTTCCAGCACGCCGTTCGGTGAGATGCCATGTTCCAGGCACAGCCGCTTCCAAAACTCAAAGCCAACTAAAGATAAAGGTCTCAAATTTAGAGTATCCTGTGACTCAGAACTTCAAATTGTACTTACTTTGATTGCCGCATTGCCCCAGCTGCAGCGTAATTATTTCACTTGGCATTTTTACGAGATGCGCTTTCGTTGGTGACTGATGCGATTCCTCTTTGCGTTTTGTGCTTAGTTGTGCGTCTTGTCGTTAAATGCTGCTAAGCGCAGTTCAATTTATTTGCTTACCAAACTAAAAACACTAAAAATTGTTACTAAATCGAATTGTTTATATTATAAAACTTAAATAAAAGATGCAGCGGGTATTGCCCAAAAGACAATCGAAGACACAATCGATGTCATGTGCAGTTGGCTTCTCGTGTTGTTATCGTTTCGATTTCTATCGATTTTGCGCAAATGTATGAATACTTATTTAAGACCTGGTATGCAGCTCCCAACTCTAGCTGTTAATTTTGACAGGCTTTTTTAAACAGACGATTGCCTTGATGCTACAAAGTTTGACGTTTTTAAACATAAGTGAATTAAGCTGCAATTATGTATGAGTAAATGGATACTATTTAGTTTTTTTTTATAAATTAAAATTTGAAAATTTTGCAACAATCGAAAATATCGAGTGAACACATTTACGATTGTATTTTTTTTGCCAACTTCACGCGGGTCAGTAAAGGTGCCGGCTTGTGATGACATTGCCCGCGCAGAGCTAATAGTCGGCTGTCTTTTCTCATTTATTTTTTGATTGGTATTGGCAGTTGAAACATTTTAATAATTAGTAAAGAGCAAGAGCATTTTAAAGAAAAGTTTCTGTTTTTTTTCGTGACTTATTAGAATACTCAATATATACAATTCTGCAAATTATGCCACGCGCAAAAGTTGCAAAAAAAGCGTCAGAGTTGCTTGCAACAAACGGCAATGATGCGTCTTCTTCAAATGAGACTGCGGGCATCGGTGACGTCGCGGATGCTATCAAACAGCCACCTAAAAGTAAAGCGCGCGGCAAAAAAATGGCAGCTGCAACGGCTGCTGGCGAAGCCAATGATGCAGAGGCGAACGAGACTGAGGTTGTTGTAACGAAGACTACGTCGCGGAGCAAAAAGAAGGAGACTGAAAAGGATGAAAACTTGGTGGAGGTCGCAGAGCCTCCTAAGCCGAAGGGCCGCTCCCGAAGAATGACGCCTACTGAGGTGAGAGAGGTCGAATCACCTAAAGCTAAACTCACAAAGTCGCGCGCCAAAAAAGATAAAACTCCTGCGCCCGTGGAGACTGAACTAAGTAAGGGACGCGCCAAGAGAGAGAAAACATCCCTTAAGGAGGAGGATGCTGCCGCACCAATCAAGGAGTCGGCGACCAAGGCGCGCGGGCGTAAAAAGAAGGAAACAGAACAGAATGATGCAGCTGAATCGGCTGAGCCCCCAGCGGCCGGGCGTGCCAAAAAGGATGTTTCAGAGACAGCCACCAAAAGCAAGGCCAAAAGTGCCGAGACAGATACTCCACCACTAATAGCAACGGCAGCAGCCACAACAAAACGTATACGCGCCACTAAGCGTCTAGCAGCCTCAAAAATTACTGCTGTTCTAGAGATCGAGGAAGATCCAGAACCTGAGCTAACGACCAACAAGCGTGCAAAGTCAGCGAAGACCAACAATGAGAACTCTGAGGTGCCCGTCAAGAAACGGGGCAGGAATGCAGCAAGTGTTGAGCCACAACCGATACAGATGAGTGAAGTCCCAGCACCTAACACCAGCAAGAAAAGTGCCCAGAAGCCGCTCAATGAGGAACAGGATGAGGAACTAAACGTGCCAAAGCCAGCGCCAGTGAGCAAATCAGGTAGGTGTCACATAGAGAAACTATTAATACTTGAATGGAATTCCACTCATAAATATATCCCTTGCAGCACGCGGTCGCAAGCGTCCAGCAGCAGTCATCGAAGAGGATGCTGATGCCATTGCAGCCGACGCAGCTGATGGCTCGAAAAGTACGTTGGTGGAGCCGGGCTGTGGTGGTATGGTATTGAAAAGTTTGCAAAATGTGCTCAACTATTGTTTTCCAGTGACCAAGACCAAAAAGCCAACAACACAAAAGGCGGATGCTGCTGGCAGCTATGATAAAAGTCTTTTCACGTCGCCAACAGATAAGACATTCAATTTGAAAATCTCCAGCTGGAATGTGGCTGGCCTGCGCGCCTGGTTAAAGAAGGATGGTCTAAAGTTTGTGGAAGTTGAGGAACCGGATATATTTTGTTTGCAGGTAAATTTCTTACGAGCTGCTAGAGCAAATCAAATCCTTACATTTATGACAATGATCTGATCTCATTTAATTCAATTTCGAATGCTTTCTGTAGGGCAGAATTTTGATATTTTAATTATTTGTAGCACAACAGAGTTTTACTTCTTTAAAAAAGCGATCAATTGAAATAAACCACATCTCAACATAATTCACAAGTTCAAAACGAAGTAGAGAATATCCTGTGTTTATATGTAATTCTATAACTTTAGAAAGTGATTGGTATGCATTCAGTTAATATGTCTTATCACTTGCAGGAGACTAAGTGCGCCAACGATCAGCTACCCGATGAGATAACACGCCTGGCCGGATACCATCCGTACTGGCTATGCATGCCCGGCGGTTATGCTGGCGTTGCAATTTACAGCAAAATAATGCCCATAAATGTGGAGTATGGCATTGGCAACCAGGAGTTTGATGATGTGGGCCGCATGATCACCGCCGAGTATGAGAAATACTTTTTAATCAATGTGTATGTGCCGAATTCGGGTCGCAAGCTGGTTAACTTGGAGATGCGCATGCGCTGGGAGAAGCTATTCCAGGCGTATGTACAGAAATTAGATGAACTGAAGCCAGTTGTCATCTGTGGCGACATGAACGTCTCACATTTGGAGATTGATTTGGCCAACCCAAAGACGAACACACGCAACGCTGGCTTCACAAAGGAGGAGCGCGATAAGATGACTGAACTGCTGTCCCTTGGCTATGTGGACACATTCCGGCGATTGTATCCCGATCGCACTGGTGCCTACACCTTCTGGACATATATGTCCAATTCTCGTGCCCGAAACGTTGGCTGGCGTTTGGATTACTGCATTGTCTCGGAGCGCTTTGTTCCACGTATTGTGGACAATGTGATGCGCAGCCAATGTCCCGGCAGCGATCATTGCCCAATAACCGTATTTTTAAATGTCTAAGGATCAATGCACAAAAATGTAGTTTATTCTATGGTTTTTGTTTATATTCATTTTATTGTCTGTAGTCATTTTTATCATCAGGGTCCATTGTTTGCGTTTGTTTCAGTTATTTGTTGTTGTAATAAAATTAAAACATCTTAATTAATATTATTATATACATATAGATGCTTCAACATTCGATTACATTTACATTTTGCATTTCAATAAAGTAAAAAGAGTACTCAACTGGACACACTCTTTAATTTGATGTATTTGGACAATTTTCTGGCAATTTAGGCACGAATGTGTGTCATTATATTGATGACATTTAACTGTTAACTCTACTTTTTTTTAATGTATATATATTTTAAATAGTTGTCTAACTGTTAGACGGCCAACTAGAGAATGTTAGATGCAAAAGAAGGATATTAAAAATAGATAATGATAATATACGTGTGTATTTTTAATTCCCAACCATATATCATCTATGTAGATATCATCTGGTTTATATTCATGTGAATATACCAATGCCTTTATAGGAGCTTTGTCGCGGTACAGTAACACTTTAACTTCCGCATTTTTCAATTCACCTGATTAGTTGTTTTGTTGAAAACTTAGTAGGCTTTGTTTAATGCTTTAGAAATGCATTTAATTATACAATAGTTTTCCACAGTCCGAGTTTATTTCTTGTGTTCATTCATTTAGAAAATTTAGGGTACGTATAAATTTAAAATTTCCACATATTTGCTAAAAAGTATTTATCTGAGGAATTGCAAATTCATAAGTAGGCCATACCCCTGAAATCTGTACTTGATTACCGGCATGTGTCCCAATCAGGAAGTGCAACTCTTGTCTGACTGCCACATGGCCAATCGCATGTTCATGTATTCGATGCTGCGATCGCTGCACGCTGAGAATCTGGATACCGAGGAGGTGGACAGCCAGTTGCGTGATCGTTTCGAGGTGTTCCGCCAGGTGATGCTCAACTTTCCAATGCCGCTGCACGCCGAACCCGACTACGCGTACGTCCACGAAGCACTACGTCAGCAGCGCCACGACAATCTATCCGGTGCGCAAAGCAGCACCTCCCTGGAGAACAATACGAGCGGATCAAGTGACAGCGAGTCGAATAACATGTCCAGTGCAAGCTGTAGCTCCAACTTGTCCTCTAGCTGTGATTACTACGAGGATGCTGAGCGCAGCTCACCACCAGCTCTGGCCCAGCTGGTGGAAGAGAAACAATTACATGGCCAAGGCGATGAAGCAAAATGAACAAATCGTCTCGTCAAGAAATGTATATCTGTAAAAGTGCGATAAATGATGTTAATCACAATGAAAGTAAAATATGCCATTACCTAAAAGAAAAAAAGAAAACGAATTAGCTTAGCACAAACATACATACATGTACACACAATTCTATACATATGTATGTGTGCAATAAAACATTAAAACATTTTAATGTGCATTTTGTCGCGCTTGTTTTCATGTTTAAAAAAGTGGAACCGTCGCTCTGGTCACTCGGCCGCTTATCATATCAAAATGATCTCATTCCAAATATTTTATTATAATATAGTATACGCATACATATGTACGCACATGTATTCAACAAGTAAAATTAACTTAAATAACTCCGTACTCGTGGCCAGAAGAAAGCTTCGGCTAACTGGAACTGGGAGGTGCACTGCGTGTAGAATGTGCTCAGATTTTTCTTTTTTAACTAAAGCACGTCTCATACATTATAATCAAATAGTAAACTATATAAACTAAGTTTCCCAAGCTATAAATCGGACGAATGTAAATAAATTCATGATAAGCATAAATATTTTAATCATTTAATGTATTTTATATATATTTTCTAAATTATTTCTAATATATATCTTCTAATTATTTGTATGCCAACTTGGAGTGAATACTAGAAGCTTAGCTTACAGAAGTTATCTTTCAGTCTTTAACTGCATAAAATGTTCAATTTATGCACTTATTTAAGCACTTTCTAGATTATTATTTTAAATTGATATAAATTATTTGCCTGGGAATCAATTGGAGCGTTGTGTAGCTATGTGCTACCCAATAATTTGTATTATTTTCATTAGTACGGAAAAAAGTGCAACTAACTGTCGCATCATTTACTCATTATGCCCCGCCCTGCCAGACTAGGCACATTATAAATAAACTGATATTTCTACATATGTATGTGTGGAGATACGTGGATGTGAATGCTCTCGACCACAGTGCTGTAACGTGTGGCAGGCATAATAACACAAAAAAAATGCAATGAGACGCATGCATTAAAACCGCTAACTATCTAATGACTACATATACATATATATATATATATATATATATATATATGATCCACATATCATTCATGAAACAGCGAATCATCTGCTATCAGAGTAATAAAAAAAACTATCTATAAACAAAAAAGAAGCGACAGCGTGGAAATGGTTGCGAACTGAGACCAAACTGTCATAAAAATCAGTTAATAACCAGCGAAGAGTAAACGAGTAGCGCTTCCCGCACCTGGCCATTAAAATTTCGTTTTCATTTGGCAGTACGATCTTTAATGGCAGGTCCAACGTCGAGCCGTTTAGTTGAAAAAGTTTTGTGAACGCGCACGGTTCGAAAGTAATACAAAAGCGGCAGTTATGTAAACAGTTCTAACAAAAGTGATATATTCAAATCATTTCTGTTAAATCGCCCAAGTGCTGTTGGCTCAGTTCAAATAATAATGCGTTCGTTATCTGCTACCATTTTCGTTATTTGCAATATATTTGCAAGCATTCGAAGCGAAGCTGGTGAATTTGGTAGGTCATTCTCAGGGGGTAGAGCAAGAGGGATATTCAAATTTTCAACTTGAAAACGCACTGGATTTTAAAGTGTTATATATAAAATGTTCGATTAACTAACCATTATTTTTAACAAGTGATTCTGACAGAACAATGGCACAAGCAACAGCTTAAATAAAATCTATCTCAAACTCAAAACACAAAATAAATTCGTGTTATCAATCAATGGAGATTAAGAGAAACTTGAAAATATTCTTAAATTATCTAAAATGAACTTGGTATCTTTTGAATACACTAAACCAATTTTAAATCATTTTTTTTAACACAAATATGAAATCTCGGATATAGTAATTAATGAACGTAATCAAACCAAATCAAACCCTTACTTTACACCAACAGAAAAACTCGTTATTCCACCGACTTATGGGGGCGTGTCCAAAGGGAATACAAGTGCCGCCCACTCGGTGGCTGCTCGCTCCTATATCGGCGGCCAGGCATCGAATACGGAGTGCTCCTTTGGCACAGAATGCACGCCGCTGCACGACTGCACCACAATGATCTATGAGGTGGCCAAGAACTGTTATTACGGTGACAAGTCGCTCTACTGCGGCGGCGGCGAAGAGATGCCCTACGTGTGCTGCCCCAGCAGTCCGCTCGAGAAGAATCAGGTGTGCGGCAAATCCCTGGTGCAGGGTCATTTCTACAAGGGACTCGGCTCGTATCCATTCGTGGCCCGTGTGGGCTTCAAGCGTATGTAGTTTATTACCTATTATTGTCTAGTATTATCTATTATTATCTGAAACTAGAAAGTACAGCAGACCATACGCTTAAATCAACGGTTGTAGTCATAATAATAGTGGCAGTTTTCCTGGATTATCAACCAATGAAGACACTATAATTTCCAATACTGTTAATTTATACTGTGCCAATACAACTGAGTTCAAAAATTGCTTGACGCATCGTTAAATTAACATAATTATAATAGGTAGAGACTACAAGTTCTATAATGAAAATACAAAATCGAAATATATATATATATATATATATATATCTACTATATCTACCACTTTCAAATGTATAACATGTAGAAAATTATTTTTTTATTTATAATAAATTACACCTACTATATACATATAAGTATATAGAATAGATATTGATAATTAGTGGACGTCAAGA
The DNA here is from genome assembly GCA_035041605.1 of Drosophila atroscutellata. Classification (NCBI taxonomy): domain Eukaryota; kingdom Metazoa; phylum Arthropoda; class Insecta; order Diptera; family Drosophilidae; genus Drosophila; species Drosophila atroscutellata. Next base: position 9,486,981 of record JAWNLA010000092.1, on the reverse strand, counting down.
TTTTTGATACCTTATAAGGCTCTAAATTCATAAATTGGATAAAGCAATAAAGTATTTTATACAAGAATTCTAAAATCCGATCCATCAGTTTTTAAGTGTTATCAAGAAAGTTTTAAAACTGAGAAACGAGTTTGAAAGAGATGCTGATGAACAGATTTACATCGTTTACTGATGCTAATCAAGAATAATTACATATTCATTTCTGCAAAGTCTTATTCAGATATAAATCTATTGCTTACGCGAATCAAGAATGTATTTATATATAACAATAATTTTCATTCCTTCAATTTAAGACATCAATACGGGCGCCTTTGCATATCCGTGTGCTGGCTCGATCATTGCTCGACGGGTTGTCCTTACTGCTGCTCATTGTGCCTTGGCCAAGGCCGAGGGCCATCGACTGTAAGTGTGTCAAAGGTCATCTGCAACTGCAACTGCATCTGAATCACTTTCCCTTGTAGGTCATCGGTGCGCGTTGGCGAGTATGACACCTCCAGTGATCCGGACTGTGCCAGCACTGGCTTCTGTGCACCGCGCTCTGTCAATCATGCCATCAGTCATGTGATTGTGCATCCAGACTATAAGCAAGGCCAATATCATCACGACATTGCGCTGCTAGTGCTCAAAACCCCACTCAACTACTCGGGTAAGCATCGGGGACAGCAGTGTGGGATGGGGGAGGGGGGACTAGGGGGACACCGGGACTGTATGCTGGTTACGCTTCGCAGTGTCAACGTTAATTAAAAATCGTTTTGCTCTATGATATTTTTCGAGTCGCACTCGCTGCCCAAGTTCAATAATGTCAACTGCGTCTCTCATATTGCATGTCGCTAATTTGAGGTTAGGCCATTTCCATTTCCATCGCCCATTCAAATGGGAGTGTGGAGGGGCTGGCGGGGCTAGCTTAATTGGCCAACAACTAGCTCTTCGTGTGTGTGCTTAGTGTAGCAAGTAATGAGCTAAAGCATTGGTCGCCGAAAATCCGTTTTCGATTTTAGCCACAGTTCAATGGCCATGGACTTTGTATTGCTTGAGGAATGAGTAGAATATAATAGAATATTTACTTTACGCTTGATATTTGGATATTTCTACATACTGGTGCTGTACAAGAATATATATACTTATGCCTTGCACGAAAGTATAAAAACTATTAACAAATAATTTTGTTCGTATAAGAAATAAATACACTGTAATCTCAATTCTTATGTAATCTGACCATTTCGATGCTAGTCTATTATAATTTTTCTATGACTGCAATATCGTTCATTTATGGTATTTACCAACAACTCGAGCACAATCTATAGGATTACAAAAGTTGATCATTTAATTATAGATGATTATCAATGTATTTAAATTGACTGCTGCTCTCACAATGGTCCTGCTTTATTGTTTATTGTTTTTCATTCTGCAAAACTGTGTTTGTGCAGCAGCCAATAAGAAATTTTAATTGAATTTCGATGCGTCAATATCCCAGCGATCTTTACAAATAAGGGCTATTACCGCCACCTGGCCCGTTGTTGGGCAGCAAGTCTTAAAAAACACATTAGCATCGCAGCAATGAAGGAACAATGCAAGCGTTATCTGAACTGCTAACCAACTCGTTTCTATTTGGACTAACGAGCAACACGTTCAAGTTGCCCAACGATACCAAGGTGGTTTTATGGCTTTATAATGTTTAATAGGCGTGCGTGATCGAAAAACGAACCGAGCAAGAATGTTTGAGGTGCTCGACTAGGAGATACCCTCAAACTAAATCTTTAACAAATTAGTAGACTTGATATGTGCGTGGCATACCAGAGCTAATATTCCACATTTGAAGATTCATTTAATGCTGAGTAAGGTCATAAATATATACATTATGGTGTTGAAGACACTGCCATCTGCCTGTTACACACACCTGTCCACAGCTTGATAAGTATAAGTATACCCCTTCTATCCGTTTTCAATGGGTGCCCGAAACAACACTGCAAATTATCGATGCCGAGTCTGAGAGGCACGTCCTCCTGATGAATGAAGCGATACGTGTATTAAAAATTACTCTGTAAACTACATTTTGAACGAACTTAAAAATGAATCACCTTTTCAATCTTGTTCATCTTCTCTCAGTGGCCACCCAGCCGATCTGTTTGCAAAAGACACGTGCCAATTTGGTGGTGGGCAAACGGGCAACGATTGCCGGCTGGGGCAAGATGTCAACATCGAGCATACGCCAGCCGGAGATGTCGCATCTGGATGTGCCTCTCACTAGCTGGGATCTGTGCCTGCGCAACTATGGCTCAACGGGCGCCCTCGAATCACCCAATTCAATTGAAGGCCAATGGATGTGTGCCGGCGGCGAGGGCAAGGATGTGTGCCAGGGCTTCGGTGGTGCACCTCTATTCATCCAGGAGAGTGGCATCTTCTCACAGGTATGTGCTGAACATTTATTTACATTAGGATTGATTTCTATACAGTTATTGATTAACTATTCAATTGTTTCTAACACATGTTGCAGATCGGCATTATGTCTTTTGGTTCGGATAATTGTGGTGGCCTTCGCATTCCCAGCGTCTATACTAGCTTAGTTTACTTCCAGGAGTGGATTCACGATAATACGCCACCGGAATAGGCCCTCAGCCACAAGCAGTACCCTAAGTTAAGCATCAAATTCATAACTTGTATATGTTGAATATACAATGCAAATTTCGTATATATTTTATTTTGCAAAACAAAGCGTAACTATATTTTCTGAACTGTAAACAAGAGTGTGTTGATTTTAATATATAACGTATGTATGTAGTTGATCTGCGCCCGACCATCCAATACGTCTACGCTCACAAATAATTTAATTGAATTAATTGAACTTTGACACACGAGCAACGGAGAAGGCCACAAATTATATAAAATGATCTTCCATACAAATAATGCTTTACGTAGAATACAACATGCGGCATTTGCTTAGCTTCTTGGCCTCAGACTGCATTGGGAATTCTCAGTATTGATGTCCAGTTAGGCCTGCATGTTTTGTCCTGTGAGGCTGGTAGCAAATGCCTAATTGGAGTCAGCTGTTTTAATGACAAGGCCGATCAGCTGCTTGTTGGGCAGGACAGGAAACTGACTGCAATAATAGCCCTGCTAACTGCTGATAATCAGCATACACTGAGAGAAACCTTCGATGTCCGCTTTCCTTTTACATAAAATATGCGGTATTATGAAAGAGATACCGACACAGCTGCACAAATAACACACAGTTAGCCTGTAGACTCGACGACAAATCAAACGCTTGAAATTAATTTACGGCCTGGCTTCGAATGCCGTAAGACAGGCAAATGACGCAAAGGCCCGCACATTCCGCAACCGAGACGCGCAGTGTAGCGGAACGGGGGCAACACTAAATGAAAAATCAATTTGATGGCTCGAACACATCGTTACGATCCCGGCTCAACGACGACAGCCCAGACTCTTTGGCTGTGAGTGGCCGGCAGTCGGCAATTGGTCATCAAGGCGTCGAGATCGTCGGCCGCTCATTTCTGTGCAATTTGTCGAGACAATCACTTCAAAATACCAATTTTGTATTTATTATTTGCTTCTATTACACGAGCATCAATTAAAAACTAATGATCGAAATACATGTTACGTCAGTACGTTTATGCTTTTCGTGTCTACTCAACTTAAATATGTATTATATAAAATATTAATATTAAAAAGTTATTCGACTTCCAAAGTAATCCACTCCAGATTTGGTATAAATATTTAATGTCAATCATTCAGCTCCCCCTGGATTGATCAACTGAAATGATAAAAATATTAAAATTAAAATTTATCTTTAAACTCAAATTTGTGGATGAAAACAGTGTGTGGCGAATTCAAAAATTGTGTTTTGAAATGTTCATCTAAAGTTTGCCTATACAATTAAAAAGTTAAAAGTGATGTGAGCTACAAATTTTCATTTAAAAAGCTGCTCAATCGTTTATTTCTTTATTTTAATTAAGTATCCAAAAGCAGTGCGTATTAAATAATTAAGTGATGAAATGCCGCGGGAAAAATGTTATTAATCTAAAGTTCAATTTACTATTATCAAATAGTTTTGCTCAAGTTAACCCAAGCTTAGGCAGGGAAAAATGACAACCCTATGAACTAAAAGAGATTACCGAAAAAGGGCACGACAAAAATCAAATGAGATCAATTCCAGCTAACACTTGAGATCTTCCTGCATTTTTCAACACGGATCACAGTTTTTTTTTTTTACTAGTTCAACAATTGTTTTTAACGGTGCTTGTGTGTGTGTATTAGTTTGTGCGTGTACATTTTTAGGCGACTAAGCGTAAAAGCAGCGAAAAAAAAAACAGAAACCCTTCGAACGATTTTCGTTGAAGATAGTGCGCATAAAAACAAAAATAAAAAGAAAATATCAACATAAGAAAGTCATAAATTGCGAGTAATCGTGAATTTGGGGGGATCGATCGCAAAAAAAATGCGCTAATTAGGCGCAAAAAACGACGTTAAAGAGCAAAAGAAACGGCAAATGCAATAACTGTGCCCACTACAACAAATAAACAAATCTGATAAAAGTGTAAAAGCTGAGCAATGTTGAAAACACGTCGATGTAAACAGCATCAGCAGCAACAACAACAACAAGAACAACACCAGTCCCAGCAACAATTATAAGCACTCACAAACAATTCAATTCAGACAATTCAGCAACATGCTGCCGAACAATGTTGGGCACATGTTGCTGGCGCTTGCTGCCGTCGGTTTGCCGGCAGCAACGCTGACCAATCGACTGGCCGAGCACAAGGAGTGCACCAGCATTGACATACGCAACGAGTGCAGCGAAATGAGCCTACTTGACAACTGTACAGTGGTCACTGGCTTTGTTATGATCACCCTAATCCAACCCAAGCTGTGCAACTATTCCGCGTACTCGTTTCCCAAACTGCGCGAAATCACCGACTTTATGATATTCAATGACGTGCGCGATCTCGTCAGCATCCGTAATATGTTCCCCAACCTGACTGTGATACGCGGCCGTCGACTGTTCCTTAACTATGCCCTGGGCATCAGCAAAATGCCCGAACTTGAGCTGGTAAGCGCATACAATACAGAAGTGTATCTAATCTCGCGAGGGAATATTAATGCATATTGGTTTCGTCGTTAGATGTTCCCTAGACTATATTGCAATTTTTTTTTTAACTATGAGAACAATAAATTTCACCTACAACAATTTTTTTGACCTTTTCTGTTGAATGAAACTAAATTCATATACAGTAACTGAAAATCTATCAAATCAAATATTCCCTCTATGGCTAATTATTGTATTCATATTTATGTTCACATTTCAGGTAGCGTTCCCCTCACTAGTTGCCATCCAGCGTGGTCACGTCTACATTGGAGGCTGCCACAAACTGTGCCATCTGAATGGAGTGGGTAATATGGGGTCAACTATTGATTTGCCCACTCACGCCTTGAATTGTTTTGCAGATCAATTGGGATCGACTCACATTGAGTCCGGGCGAGAATCACATCGTGATTGGATCCAACAACTGCTCAAGCCGAGCCAGCTGCAAGGGTTGTCCATCGAACTATTGCTGGTCCAATTTCACATGCCAACGCTTCGAGAATGATAATGTGGTCCATATTGATCGGTATGTCTTTAACAGGCTGGTTAAATTTTCAACTATATCCGCCAAATCCAAAATCTTAAACAATTAGCGTACAGTCAAACACCCATATAGTGAAGAACTGTTTCTCATATTCAATTCGTATACATTCTTGATCAATTTTTGTCTAATTGAAATAAATTTGGTTTTAGGAACATACAAAGCTGCCATGAGGAGTGCTTGGGTGGTTGCCACAATGCCACCGCTGCTGGCTGTGTGGTTTGTCGTGGTCTGACCGATGCTGGTGTTTGCGTGAAACGCTGTCCGGCGAACAAGTGAGTGAGCTGAGCCACGCCTGGCCTGGTGGCGTGTTGTAATTGATTGCCACTTAGTCGTAGTCCGTTTGCAGGTATGTGCTGGAGCTGTATCAGCGCTGTTACACGCGCGAGCAGTGTGTCTCGCATCATGGCCACTTTACGCATGGCTTTGAGTGTGTCCCGTTCTGTCCCAGCGGCTACAAGGCTAATGCGGAATCGAGTTGCGTGCGCTGTGGTGCAGAGGAGCCTTGCATTAGTGTATGTTCGCGGTATAATACGAATGGAATGATTGTCATTTACAATTTGGCCGATGCGGAGGAGTTGCGCGGCTGCCAGATTGTCAACGGTAGCCTCATCATCACCATACGTAACGAAGTCAACGAGCTGCAGCTGGAGCACAGTCTGAGCAGCATACGTGAGATTCGCGGACACCTAAAGATCTATCGGTGATTGCAACAAATGATCAACTCTCTCAATCAATCAATCAATATATTAATCAATCAATATATTTTCTTTTTGTCTTTTAGCGCCTCGCAGCTGAGCAGCTTAAAGTTTCTGAGCAACTTGCGCATCATCCACGGCGATCCACTGGAGAATCGTCATTACGCCTTCATACTATACGACAACAAGCAACTCACGGACTTGTGGGAGCCCAGAGTGAATCTGGAGTTCGTCAACGGCGGCATGTTTATGCATCGCAACAACAAGTTGTGCAACAAGCACATAAAACTCTTTCAAGCCCAGGTGCAACACGACAAGGTGATGGACTCGCTGCAGACCAGCGATCAGGAAGTGCTTTGCAGTCCGTCCAAGCTGCAGCTGTCCGTTCAGGTGAGTCCACACTTTGTAGATATGATTACTCTCTCATCCCCATCTCTTTGCAGATACGCTCGCATCACACCCTACAGTTTAGTTGGCCCAAGACACAGATGAGTGTGCAACTGGAGTTGATATATAGAAGCATGCCACCGGGCAAGGAGTATGCGGAACACAGTGAACTGGAGGCGCCTGTGTGCACGCGTATCAATTGGCAGCGACTGCTGCTCTTCGTCGACGATCTGCAGGCGAACGCCACACACTACAGTTACCAGATGGACCAACTGAAGCCGAACACACGCTACGCTTGCCTTCTGCGCACCTTTGGCGGCGACGGGCAGCACGATGCGCGCAGCGATATGATCTATGTGCAGACAAAGCTGGATATACCAAAGCCACCAAGTCTGTCGCTCACCAAGAAGACGGACAGCACTTTGACACTGCTCTTCGGTGGAATGGAGGAGCCGTTGGATTCATATGTGTTAAGCGTGTACAAACTGATGGATGATGCTGAGTACATAGATCAGCGCAATTATTGCCGCCAACCGGCATTTCTGTGGCAGGACATGGATGCGCTACGTTGGCGTTCGCTGCAGGAATACGACTTTTACGATTGCTGTGCCAATCGAGCGGAGCTGGCCGACGATCAGCATTTTATTGGCGAAATGGCTGAGTCGTATCGCTGCAGTCTCGATGCGCCCGCCAACTGCAAGGAGTCGACGGAGCCATTGCAACATTTCCGCATACCTGCGAATACAACACAGTATGAGTTGCGACAGCTGGAACGCTATCGCTTGTACTCCCTGCAGTTGCAGGCCTGCAATGCTGTCGGTTGCAGCAGCGCTACAACGTTAAATGAGCGCACCAATTTCACACTGGGTGCGGATCTTTTGCCACAGCTGAGTGCGTGCCGGGTGCCCAAGACAACGGAGTATGTGGTACGCTTTGCGGAGCCAGCACAACCGAATGGACTGATACTCAATTACGTGCTGCACTATCGGAACAATGTCTCCGAACTGGTGGCCGACACGCATGTCAGTTGTGTGACTAGACTTGCCCATGCCAGGGCGAATTATGTGCATGCATCCAGATTGAACAGTAGCTACAATGAGTGCGCTGTGCATGTGCATTCCTTGGCTGGGGATGTGATGACAAGCTATGTGCCGATCACCACGTGCGACAAGCAGCTGATCAAGTTGGCAACGGAGAAGGAGAAACTGCAGCTCATTCAGCGTATTCATGATGCCACAGGGACGTCAGGAGTGGGGCAAGAGGACCAACAGGAGGCGACCACTGAGACACACTCGCAAGTGCATGGAATTAGCATTTTTGTGATATGTTTTCTATTTGGATGTACTATCTGCTTGATGTGGCTGATGTACAAACGCCGCTGTTGGCGCAAGTTGCCCGGATTGAGACGCTATGTGCCGGTGCGGGAACAATGGTTGCGCGAGCGACAGCATACCGAGGATCGGGAGATACTCGTCGATGGCTTCGAAACGGTGCGTTTTCAAAACAACAGAAACAATAACAGCAGCAACAACATTAGCAGCGATGAGTACTAAATCTGAATGTTAACTGTAAACTGACATGTAATCTAATCTTCATATAAATGACCGACTTACCATATGCATCGTTTGATCTGCTTGCGCCTATGCAGCATTGTCTTTGGACGATGCATCATCCGCATCTGCTTCATTGTTGGCGAGTAAAATTGCCGGCACACTGCTGGACGGCAACAGCATTATGTCGCTGTCCGAACTGGGTGTTGGGGTGCGTGGCGAGGAGACCTGGCGCGCCTTGGCCCGCTCCAGTTTGGCCTGCTCGTACTCCTTGAGCTCGGAGAGCTTCAGTTGTATGGTTTGCAGTTCCCGGCGACGCATTTTTTTCCCCCTTTGTTTTGTTTTCTATCTTTGCAGGCTAGTGATGCGCAAGTTGGAACTTGCAGTTCGTTAGAAATTATCGAATGGCGTCTGTTCGCGTTGCATGTGAATGGCAAACAATCAATTCACAATATTTGTGACTTTTTTTTATACCTATTCGTAGGAAACTGCATTTTGAATAAATTTAGATTGGGAAAACGGTCAGTTTTTGCAAGATATATAATATGAGAGACATTTGCCCAGTCCAAGCTAAAAATTTAATTATTATATTATCTGAAAATACTTTAAAAATATTGCAATATTCATTATTTTTAATTCCAACATCAGTCATCGCCAGCAAATAGATCACCCCACTCCAGATCCTCCGACTGCTCGGCAGATAGTTCGTTGGTTTTAAATTCTGTGAAATATTTGCCATCACTTGTCGCATCCCAGCCATGCTCCTCCTCAGCCTCGGCTGCCAGGTGACGCGCATGCTTCGGCGGCGTGAAATGTTTATAGGTGCAATTTGTGTAGGGATCCGGGGAGATAACTGCGCTTGGACACACATCGTAGTGCTCGGCGAGGAATTCGAGGACCTGAGATTTGGTGCCGAGGCTATTGAATTGGACGCGCAAGGCGCGCTTCATTTCGCTGCTCCACATGAACGTGAGATGGTGATGGAAGCACTGGAATTGCAATCGCTCACCAGCGGATTGGGCAATATCGAGCCACTGCTGCACACAGGATTTGGGTGTTATCTTCGCCAGCGGATAGTCGCTGTTGAAGAGCGCAGGATTGGCGAGCAGGCCACGGGCAGCCATCACTCCAGCTGCTTGGGTCTTAGCGTGCAATTCGCACGCATCCCGATAGCTCTCCACATTCCCATTGGCTATGAGAGGAATTTGCAGGGATTGCGATACCTCGGCCATGGCCGCAACGTTCAGCGTGTCCTTGGAATGCTTCTGTGCCGGCGTGCGTCCGTGCAATGTCAGGAATGTGACGCCACAGTGCTCCAGCTGCTGGGCCAGCTGGACTGTCTTCTGCAAGGATGTCTCACTATCGCTGCCCTGGAGCAGACGCATCTTCACCGAAACACTGAAGCTCGTGGGCAGAGTTCGTCGCAGGCACTGGACCATGTCGCGCATCTGGTCCGGCTGACGCAGTAGGCCACAGCCGTAGCCCTTGGCGATGGCCCAGGATTGGGGGCAGCCGCAGTTTAAGTCGACGCCATCGACATAAGGATAGATGAGCTGGGCCGATGTTACAAATTCTGTGGCATCCTTGGCAGCAAACTGGGCAATGAGCGGCTGGTCATCGTGGCCAGTGGTGAACTCATTTTGTCTCGCCTTCTCGCTGTTGTTTATCGAATCAGAAATCATCATTGGGGTAAAGGCCAATTGGACGCCATTCTGGCGCAGCAATCTGCGAAATTCCAGCTTGCTGTATCGCACCATTGGCGCACTGACGCGCACAAAATCCTGAGCATTGGCAAAGAGTGCAGCTATGTCATGGTGGGGTCTCTCTTTCGGCAGCTCCATTCGTACATAAATATCAATATTCTTAAGTATCAAAGATTGTCTTCCTCGTGTGTTGTTTTTTAACGCTCACGTTTTTCATAATGAATTCGCGCTCAGCTGATATTCGTTGATCAGCTGCTGGATCAGCTGATCTACACTTCAACCAATTGCCACTCCTTTTACCCATTTTTAACAACTGATTTTACCAGCATAAACTTAAAGTTAAACATTAAAAAAGAAATAATTCGGTCTTCAATTTGAATTCAACTGGTCTCCTTGCATATGCTACAAATAACTATCGAAAGATGGGGCGCTCAAATTTAGTCACAATGTCGATGAATCAACTGCTGCTTTTATCAATCGATGATAATTGCTAGAGGAATTTGAGGTTTAATAGTTCTAAGTAAATTATGGCAGGAAAAATACACTTATCAGGGAAAGAATTAGTAACAAGTTGCAATGTCTAGCAATAGATGAAATAATCATCGTACACCAATTACTTTTTTAGTAAGGGCGTTAATCGATAGTTTGCTGTAAGTTATCGATATTGCTAAATATTGTTTGTCACCTCTAGCGTGTAGGTGAAAAAACTCACAATTGCAATTTATTTAATTAATTAAATTAATACATGTATAAATAAAAACATAGTGACTAATCGGCCAACAATAGCCAAAGGACGTCAAATCAATGACGCACAAGTCTAACGCAATGAAAAAGTGAACGCAGCACCAGCAGCGCGTCCCACAACAACAACGGCAACAGAAAAAGCAGCAGCAACAACAGCAAAAGCAGCAACAGTAAAAGAAAATGCATTTCTCAATACCCGACACACAGGAGCAGTTTGCGGATGGGCGGGGTGGTTCGCCCACTTACACGGTGTACAATATTTACATAAATGGGAACTATCACTGCTCCCTGCGATACAAGCAGTTGCACGCGTTGCACGAACAGCTGCGCAGCCGTTGCACAGACGCTGCCCTGCCCCCCTTTCCATCCAAGCGCTTGCTGCCGCTGAGCAATAGTCAGTTGGAGGCGCGACGTGCTGCTCTGGAGCACTATCTGCAGATCATTGGACAGGACGCGCGCATTGCCCGCTTGTCATACTTACAACAGTTTCTGCAACGCGCCCAATTGGACACTGCGCTCGCCGAGTGCACCATCAGTGGCGAGGATGAGCAGCAGCAGCTGCAGGTGGAGGTGTACAGTGGTGGCGCTGACGGTGTACAGTTGCTGGTCAATTGTCATGTGCAGCAGAATGCGAGTGCGCTGCTGCAGTGCGTCTGTCGCATGCTTAAGCTGCCCGACGACCTAATCCAATTCTTTTGCTTGTATCTCATGCGCAAAGTGAATGCAAACGATGATGATGCCGGCACCTCCAACTCCATGTCTACATCCAACTCTTCGCCAGATGAACCAGCAACAGTTCTGCTCTTGCGTCGTCTGATGGACTTTGAGTCGCCATTTATAACGCGGCTGCACGCCCAGCCATGTCAATTGTTGTTGCGCACGTGCTACTGGAACGCTCGCTGGGATGCCAAGCTGCTGGGCAATGGCGTCGCCCTTAAATTGCTGTACCATCAAACGTTGGCGGATGTGGCACGCGAATGGATCATTTGTACGCCCGAGATGCGGCGGCAGTTGTACGGCTTGCAATTGCAGTCGCGACCACTGCAATATTTGGAGCTAGTGCGTCAGCTACCCTCCTATGGCTGTCTGCAATTTGGCGCCGCTCAAGTCGACTATCCCGATGTGGAGACCACAGCGCTGGTGACCATCGGCAATCGGGAGCTGAGCCTGCGAACGGCGCGCGGTGCTAAAATCTATGAGACGAAATTTCGGGTGACACGCATGCGTTGCTGGCGGGTGAGCGCCATGCACAATACTTTTGAGTCGCGGGATCAGCCCACCCAGCTGCAGTTGTCGTTCGAGTATCTGATGTCAAAGCAAACGCTTCGTTGGATAACCATTACTAGCGAACAGGCGATGCTCATGTCCGTCTCGCTGCAGGCCATGGTCGATGAGCTGCTCCACAATGACAACAACTGCAGCAGCAACAGCGGAGCAGGTGGCAGTGATGATGAGCAGGAGGCAAGCACATCGCGTGCCGCATCGGAGTCGACCTCATCGACGCCCAGCTCGGCCTCGTCCTGCACATTTACATCGACATCGACAACAGCAACAGCTTCTCAAGCAGCAGCAACAACAGCAGCGGCAACACCGCCAGTCAAGTTTCTAGCGCAACGCAGCCGGCAACACCACAAACTGACAACGGCTCGCACCTTTGCGGCCGTTTTCTTTCGCAACGATGCAAATGCGGCTGCGGTGCGAAACGAGGCATTTGAGGAAATTGGCGACGATGATCTGTAATTCGTAATCTGTAATCTACATATGTATATGAGACGTACGTAAACTTCCTGGTAGTAGTGTGAAAACAATCGATAATTAACAGTCAGTGATCGGTCGTAAATTTACCCCAATTTCATACTATTGAGATATATATTTTCAATATTAGTTATGGTTTTAGACACTATAGAGTATTTTAAAAATCCAATGAAATTGGTTTCCTACAAGACTTTCACCTCAACATTGAATCGAGCGATCACTGTAACTGGTAAACCCAATTATTTTTTTTATTAATAACATGGACTAACCCTTGCTATTGCAATTATTAATCGGAATGCTGTTATTATCGATCGTTATCCATCACTACTGCACTAGTTCGTATTTATGTGTGGTAAGTAAATGTAAAAAAAGAATTTGTTGTTTAGTTCATTCGTAAACAGCGCGCCGCCAAAATAGTTCTTAAACTAATTGTAACTGTTAGCACAAATCTAACCGTTAATTATATATTATATATGTATATGAATGCAGCTCAAAGGCATAGAAGTTATATTATATTAATCCCGAATCGAACAAATCATACGGTACTTTTCGTCCCTTCCTCCCACGCCCCCCATTTCCATGGTGCTGCCAAATTGTAACGACAAATATGAAACTCGGAATGTGCATTTTATTTTGTTAAAGACAAAAGTAGTTTTATTATCAAAATACATATGAAATGAACATATTATCGACATGATGATTGTTGATTCACGAACATTGCGTTGTGTTTAAGAATGCTCAGTATAAACTATATATATATTTATACATACATATATATGTATAAATATTGCAACTCTTTTGTAAAGTACAATTTTTAAATGACGACTCTACATTTCCTTTTTATATTGTATGTATATGAGTGTATATGTGCAACTATTTTTACGTTTATCATTAACAGTTGAATAAATAATATATATGTTATGCATTTTATAAAAATAAACGTAAACGTAATAAATTGTGAAAACATTTAAATCGCCTTTTCATTCATAACGCCTGCTGGCAACACGACAGTAGTAATCGCAAATTTTAACATACTGTTAATCGTCCGGCTCGTGGGGCTGCCAACCCGCTTATAAAAATCGATAGTAATAATGCTGTCGATATTGCTGTCAAATGCAACAACGAACAGGAAAAAATAGCTCACAATACTCCCAATAATAGCATTGGGATTTGTGTGATAAACAAAGTAAAAGAGTAACTCAAGCAATATTTTCAACAACGCAAATACAAAATGGACCGCAATAATGGGTAAGTTTAATATTTATAAGTGCACTTTCTCGATATGTTTATGGTAAGCGACTCAAGTGACGCATACAAATTGAAAAAAAGTAAACACACAGCTTATGTGTATGTGAGTATGTGTGTAGACGAGAAAAACTAGGTGATATACACACATAGCGTATGCATGTGTATGTGTTTTGCAATTTTGTGGAAACTAATTTCTCTTTAATTAATGTTACTACAGACGTTTCCCCTACATGCGCCGTCAAGGCAGCGGCAATGGACCACACAATCATCACCACCACAACAACAATGCCAGCTCGTCGTCGTCGTCGACCACAGCAACAACATCGTCAACATCATCATCAACATCTTCGGGATCGGCAGCAGCAACAAATACACAGTACTCCAATAATAGCATTAATAATGCACCAACAAACGCTAATGTGATTTATGCAGCGACCTCGCAACAGCAGCAGCAGCAGAGTGTGACCATATCACAGCATGATGAATTAATTCGTTACATTCGCGAGGCTTGGAACAAAGTGAGTCGATTAATTTGAATTGGCAGACGACAGACACAATTTGTTGCAACTTGTGGCAGGTCGCTTTTATTACTTGAGTGTCTGTGTGTGCCTTGTGTCTCATGTCTTATCTTTACTTAATTTTTTACAGGTGCGCGAGCAGGACACAGAAGTTATTGACTGCAATGAATCTGATAATCAATTGAAAAATTTCAAGCCATTCGATCTGGAACAGTATTGGGGCCAGCGCCTGGTACAGAACATACATGTAACCACAACACATCAGTAGAAGAAATACAGAACAACACACACGAAACAATTGCGACAATGGCGCATAAATATCGTTAGCATATAAAATAAGTACACATTTGTAAAATGCTATATATAAACTGCAAATGTTTTGACAAGAATTATTATGAGCAAATTGGTATATTTTGTAAACGGGATGCTGTTTTCACATTACTTGACAATTTCCTTGTTAATATTCGCTGGATCTAATTTGCTTTCATATAATTCCAATTTCCTTCAAGAGACATACTTCATTGAAATGCATACATAATAAGTATGTGTAAAATGTATTGCAAACACTGCCAGCTGTGAGGCAAATAATATATTCAAATATTCTCTTTTTTTTGTCCTTGAAACGGCATCCTTTTAGAATAAAAAAAAGAATAAAAATGTTTGAAATTACGCTAAAAGAGATTGGTAATAGGCAAAACAATCCATAATTCCATACAAATCTGCAAAATACAATATTGATAAACATATTTGATAAAGGCTAGTTTCATTTCTAGTTCTGTGCTCTTTGCAGGCTGAGGAATGGCATCCTGACAAATGAAAGGGAATAAAAATAACATAAATATTGCTGCACTTTTCTTTTAATTATACAAAAATCGGCGAGTTGTAAATTCTTTATTAAATTAGAGCTCAATACAATATATTCTTAGACCTGCATAATACTGTGAAGTATTTTATCTAGGCATATTAATTGGCATGACACCAAATATAAATATTTGTAGATTCTATCAGCAATAGGCTTAAAATCTTTAATGAAATACAACCTTGTATTGGTCAGCAGACTTAATTATCAGGATTTATAAATTTAAAGAATTATCAACAGAGACGACAGATATAGTTATAAAAATTCTTACAAGGTGGCATCACTTTAGCTGCAATCAGCACTCAGTGGTAAAGAAAAATTTCGATACTTGGTTGCTAATTTTTTATAATTATTAATTAAATTTTATTTTTAGGATGTTTAATGTTTTATATATTTTTTAAACCTATGGTTCGTATTAAGTAAACATTAATGATATAAAAAAAATGATGAACATAAGATTTATTTTTGTTATTTTTAGTTTGAAGCATTTAACACTCTCAGCTCGAACAGCTATCGAGTCAGCAATGACGATTGCATATTTGAAGCCAACTCGTGAATATTGAGTTGCGTTGTTGTTTATTATAGATGAGTATAATGGTGAGTCTGTGTGTGTGTGTGTGTGTAGTTTAAGTTAGCCTGATTAATATTATATGAAGCTCATAAGCGCTACACCAGCTGACACGAACTGGGTTTACTAGCCCTTGAGGCTGGTCATGCCGGCACGCATCACCTCGTCGACGAGCAGCAAATTGCTGGCTATGATGGAGCAGGAATGAAGGATCTGCTTCTTGACAATATAGTTGTCATAGACGCCGAGATCGGTGGGTTTCATGGGCTCACCAGTAGCCAGATCGAGTCCGACAAGTTCCGGACTGAGGCGATCTTCGACAGTTAGCTTAACAATGGTGTCTTGCGCATCGTAGCCGCTGTTGATGGCCAGCGTCTTGGGAATTATCAGCAAGGCATCGGCAAATGCCTGCACGGCTAGACGAGCCTTGCCCTTAATGGTGTCCTTGAACAGGGTTAGCTCGTTGTAGGCACGCACCTCAAAGGCACCAGCGCCAGGAACTAATGCCTTGTCCCCAATCGTATTGTTGATGGCGCGCAGACCATCCCGAATGGCATCCTTGATCTGGATGATTGTATGCTTGTTGGGGCCTTTGATCAGAATCGTCACAGACAACGGATTCTTGCAGTCCTCGACAAACGTGTACTTGTTCTCTCCGAGGACATGCTCGTAAACTGAACCAGCATAGCCCAGATGCTCCTCCTGGAGATCGTCAAAGGAATTCATGGCAGTGCCACCGCAGGCCAAAGCCAGTCGCTCCATGTTGCGACGCTTGGCGCGACGCAGAGCCAGAATTCCCTCCTTGGCCAAAGCGTCCAGCGAGATGGGATCGATGCCCTTCTGATTGATCAATACAAAGGTCTTATCGGTGCCATCACAGATGGCACGCTTCAGCTCGATGACCTTCTTCACACGCTGATCAATGAATTCGCGCTCGGCCCGTACGAAAGCCTCACGCTCTGCTGCCGTCTTGTAGAAGAAACCGGAATTCACTTCGGCCTTCTCGTACTCCAGCGAAACGTTCGCAGTCAATATGTAGGCCTTCTCCAGGCGCTTGGGCATATCGGGATGGCGGGCGCCATGATCCATAACCAGGCCACGCACCAATTGCGTATCGGTGGCGGTTTTGTGCTGCATCTCCATCAGCTCAACCATGTGCAGATCAACGGGCAGCATCTTTTCGTTGGATATTGTCAGCACAGCTTCAACGCAAACCTCTGTCAACAGATCGGCCAAGGACGGATGCACTTTCGTCTTCAAACTAGTGTTGGCAATTTCCATTAGATTCTTTTTGTTGATCTCGACGGGCACCTTGACTTTGTCGAGCACCTCCAGCACTTTGTCGCGGGCCTTCTCAAAACCCTCGGTCATGATGCGTGGATGCAGTCCCTCCGTCAAATAGATATTGGCCTGCTTCAGCAGTTCACCAATCAGCATAACAGTGGTCGTTGTACCATCACCAGTTGAATCATCCTGGGCAGTGCTGGCACGTGCAATCATCGATGCAGTTGGATGCTGGATTTGCATGTCATGCAGCAGCACGTTGCCATCCTTGGTTATCTTGATGTCGCCAGCGCCGGAGACCAACATTTTGACTGTTCCCTTTGGCCCCAAATTGGTGCGCATCACATCCTGCAAGCCTTTGGCTGCGCTGATGTTAATTGCCAGCGCCTGTGCAGCACGGGCAAATTCGGCCTTTGGATTTAACAAGCTAATGGCAGCCATTTCAACAAATTTAAAATTGGAGAATTGAATTCAGTAGCAACACACACGCCGACTATAATAAAAGAATCGGTGTGGGGCTATCGAGCTAGCTATCGGTGACGGCTGTTTTTTTTTATTCCGATAACTCAGCGGCCATATTTATTATTGCGACTTAATTTTGCGAAATGCTTCCCAAACATTTTTAAATATATTTCTGACAATGTGTGCGTTTATATTGCGACTTAATTTTGATATTTTCATTTTGATATATTTCTGACAGTGCATTTAACTTATACAAGTGCATATGCATTTAGATGACGCAACTCGTATTATTGTTCAATGAATTGTAAGTAAAAATTTTCAAAACAGTAACTGTATTTAAACTAATGCTTCTGTATTTTAATATTGCGATATTTTCAAATTGTCCGCCTTCTTTTTTTTTTGCGCCATGGTTGCATTCGTTACCTGTTTTGGCGGTTTTTCTTTCTGGCGCGTTTTTCTTTCTGTTTTGGCGCGATTCTCCTTTAGCTTTTAATTTTGCAATCATTAACTGGCTGCGGACGAAGAAGGTTGGCATTTATTTTCCTACGTTTGCAAAAATGTTGTGCAGCCCCAGTAAAACGGATATATCACGGCTCAATTGTTTGAGCAGCACTCTGCCCATGATGACGAAACAGCTCAATGTGAGAGAATCGTCGCCAGCGGCACAGTCGGTGGAGCAGACCACAAACAAAGATGAACAGCAGTATTTGGATTTGTTGGACCGGATTATTAAGACGGGTGATAAGCGAATGGATCGCACAGAGGTGGGCACATTGTCAATCTTTGGCACTCAGATGCGATTCGATTTACGCGAATCCTTTCCACTGCTGACCACCAAACGGGTCTTCTTCCGCGGCGTCGCCGAGGAGCTGTTGTGGTTTGTGGCCGGCAAAACGGATGCCAAGTTGCTGCAAGCGAAGAATGTGCATATCTGGGATGGTAACAGTACTCGCGAGTTCCTCGACAAATGCGGTCACATAGATCGCGCTGAGGGAGATCTGGGTCCCGTATACGGCTTCCAGTGGCGTCACTTTGGGGCCGAGTATCGCAGCTGCGATGACGACTACACCGGACAGGGCATTGACCAGTTGCAGCAGGTGATCGACACCATACGCAACAATCCCTCAGATCGTCGCATCATTATGTCCGCATGGAATCCGTTGGATATACCAAAAATGGCGCTGCCACCGTGCCACTGCCTGGCGCAGTTCTTTGTGTCGCAGTCGAGGGGCGAGCTCTCCTGCCAGCTGTATCAGCGCAGTGCCGACATGGGTCTGGGCGTCCCATTCAACATAGCATCATACGCCCTGCTCACCTACATGATAGCGCATGTGACGGGTCTGAAGCCCGGCGACTTTGTGCACACGATGGGGGATACGCACGTCTATCTGAATCATGTGGAACCGTTGCGGGAGCAGATGCAACGTGTGCCACGTCCATTTCCCAAGCTCAACATCAAGCGGCATGTTGCAAAAATTGAAGATTTCTGCTACGATGATTTCGAAATCGTTGACTACAAACCGTATGGAAAAATTAAAATGGAGATGGCCATTTGACATCGCCATTCCAGTTGTCTGTATAATATATAAAAAGCTGAATTTTTACGTTTTAAATTTATTAATATCCTATTCGCAGAAATACGGAAATTATCAAGGTCTCATCAAGCCTTTCAAACAAACCTATTTGATGTTCAAGAAATACATGTACCTTATGAAATCGAAGAATTCTGCTTCAGTTTTAAATTCACTTATTGTTAGTGTTGTGAGTCAAATTTCCAATGAGTATATTTCACTTTAAGTTTAAGAAACTTCCCTATTCTTCTTATGAAAGCTGTAGGAAATAGGAAACCGATGTTAATAGTTTTTTGTTACGAGCAATATCACACGCCTAACTAATGAGGTTTTTTGAAGATATGTTAGTAAACAAATCAGTTCTTCACGCAAGGACTCATTGTTAATTAGTACAATCTCTGTGCTTTTTCATTACAACAAGGACCTTCATAATATGCATATTGGGTAAGTTTGTTTCGAATATTTTGGCAAACAAAAGATCCCCGAGCGTCAGCTATAAGATTTAGTATTCCTACAGCCTGCAGCACCAATTCAGATATGAGTAAGTTTCATCAAAGACATGACTCGATATAGCCTCGCTCAGTGATCCGCTGCAATAATAGAATCCGTAGAAGTTATAGGGAAGTTTGACTGTACGCGTAGTTGTAACTATAAAAGTGAAAACACTAGATTTTGTGAACGGCATTTGGGTACTTTTAAAAAAAGAGTTAATTTTATTTCTTTCGCTGCTGCCAGACCGTTTTGTTTGTTTTTAACTATTCCATTGCAAAGCATTCTGCAGCACTTTAGACCATCTTGCGGAGCAGTCTGTTGATCTTGTCCTCGCGATTGCCGAAATCACCACCGTTGACGTAGTGATTGGCCTTCTTGCGCCAGCCGCCGGTGGGTGTGTTCAGTTTGAACGGCCACAGGAAGTTGGAGGCGTACTTGAAGTGAGGTCCCACGGTAAAGATCTCGTGCACCAAATCCTCAACGCACTGAATGTCGTGCGCCACGCGCAGCTTGCGCTCGATAACAAAGTTATCGGTGATGGGCACACGCTGGCGACTGTGCTTCACATAACCCCGCTTGTAGATCAGCTCGCGCACCGATTTCAGATTGGGATAACCCCAGGTGATGTAGGGTTCGGCAATGCGAAGCATGTTGATGGTCGCCTTGTTCAGCTTGATGAACACACCATTGTTGATCTGGCGCAGACGGAACAATTGCAATACCTTGCGCACCTTTGGTGCCACCTTGTTGATACTGCAAAGCGGTAAATCGAAATTAGCAAAAGTACAGGTGGAATCGATAACGGATTGATGACTTACCCGCGGATACGCACGACGAATGCCAACCTGGATTCGGCGGGCACATAGAACTGGTTGCGGCTCTTTGCGAGGCGACGCAACTTAATCTCGCGCTGGTCGGCCTTGATGTACTCGTTTTGGTACTTCTCTGCACGCACCAGGTTCTCCTTCTTGCGCAGAGCAACGACAGCGGCACGCTTCAGACGACGTTTCGTGTCCGAAACACGCTTAACGATTTGTTTCTTGCTGAACTTTAGCTTGGATTCCGGCACAGCGGGCAGCTTTTTAGCTGCTGGTTTCTTAGCGGCCGGGGCTGGCATCTGTTTGGGGCACAAATTGTCAACATTTTAGTGTTGTTTTCGTTAAGAAAATTGAAAATGTGAACACTAACCTTTTACTCGACACTATGCACGTTGGTAAAAGAAAGGGAAAGAAAGAGCGGAAGCATTAAGTACGCCATGTTGCAAATGTCAAAATATACTCAAAGCAACCCTGGGTCGCGGTGTTGTGCAGCGCCAACTTTAGACAAGGGCTGCACTTCGATAACGGCATAGCGATAAATAAACAGCTGTGTGCCTGCTGATGCCAGCCCGCGCATTTCACAATATTAGCAAAATTATTTTGTATTGCGTTATTAAGTAAGTATTTGTTGTAATGCAGAATCCCAGCAGCGTCGTGTACAACACAAGCGTTGAGCAAAAACGTCACGCGCAAGGTGTGGCCAGGCGGCAGCGTTTGGGTGCACCAAAGCTGCGAGAACTGCTGCGGGAGGTGAGCCAATTGTGATTTGTTTATTGCAAAAAATTACATTTTATTTTTCCTCATTAAAAGAAATGCCGCATTCGCATTATAAATGCACGCAAGGACAATGTGGATGGCAATCGCAAAATGCAATTGGTAAAGCACAAAACATATACTGAAAATATTAATCAACGTAAATTGATTGCAGGCCGAACTGGAACAGATTTTGCGCTTGGAACTTAACGAGTTGGACCAGGATTTGGAACTTGAGCAACATGTCTACGAGGAGCTGCTATCGGATGTCAACGAATGGTATGCGCTCCAAGAGCAGCATTTGGAAGCACTCTACACGGAGCCCGATGATGATGCCAACGCACTTTCATTGCTGTGTCCCGTGTGCTTGATTAAATCGCTGCAGCGCACCAAATCCCAATACAGCTGCGAGTGTGGGGTGCGTTTTGAGCACCCGGCAGATAAGCCACAACTACAGCAACTCATCCAACAGAAGATCAACGAGCACGAGCTCACCTGCACCCAGGCGCTGGTTTTTTTCATAGAAGAGCAATCCGTGTCGCGTTGCCTGTTTGCCATTTGTGGCAGCTGTGATTATTGCTGCTCAGTTTGACTTGCAGCACAGAAACTTCCATTTGTCTATCGAATGATTTCTATTTATCCTGGCTGCGTCCAGCTTAATCTTGTGTCTATATTGTCTTTGTATTTGTTATTTAGGTTAAATTTAATTTTTGTAATTGTAATTGATCGTCGCCAAAATACATATAAATTATTAATCAGCAGAGTTCAATTTCATAGCCAACTTTTGTAAATTAAGTCTAAACATATTTCGTTGCTGATCGAATCACTATAAGACCTACAAAATGTGTAATATCCGATCTGATCTTTTCTGCTAACGTACCTTAAGCATTGGGCGCCTCGCCCACAGTTTCGACCACATCCTCGCCAGCATCGATGCCGGAGTGCAGCTCGTTAGCCTGCTGATAGGCCCAGGACATGCGCATCGATGTAAAGTATATGCCCAGCTGACCACGACGATCAATGGCAATTGCGCCCGCTGTTTCATTGAAACGTTCGGTCATCTGTTGCAAGACGTGCTCCGTGGCATGTTGTATCGTCTGATTGCCGTGATGCACCAAAGCCAATATGCGAGAGGCAATATTGAAACGCATTATGGTTTCGCCGTGTCCGGTGGCCGATATGGCGCCAGATTCATTGTCTGCATACGTGCCGGCACCCAGCACCGACGAGTCACCAATCCGACCTGGCAGTTTGCCCATCATGCCGCCCGTTGATGTCGCTGCTGCCACATTGCCGCAAGCATCAATTGCCACAGCACCAACAGTGCCGGGTGGACCACATAACTGGCCATCCTTCGTACGATTCGAAGAGGCCTTAAAAATCTCTAAATACTTCAGCGCCTTTTCCGTCACCAGCGCACCCTTGGGCAGTATATCGAATCCTTGGGTTGCGGCTAGATGCATTGCGCCTTCACCTGCCATATACACATGCGGTGTCTTCTCCATAATCCGCCTGGCCAGCGATATGGGATGCAAAATGTCTCGAGCCAGAGAGACACAGCCGGCTTCCAAATGTGCGCCATGCATGATGGACGCATCCATTTCCACATCACCCTGCCACGTCAGCACGGATCCGTAGCCTGCATTGAACACATGATTCTCTTCCATGAGTCTCACGGCCTCTTCCACGGCATCTAGCACGCTGCCCGTTTGCTGCAGTGCCTCATATCCTTTGCTGGCCGCTCTCTTCACGCCAAGCCTGGCCTCTGCCACGTTTTCATCGCGTATTGAGCCAGCTCCACCATGCACCAACACAGTAGGCCTAAACTTTTGGGTATCCGAATTGCATTGTCTCGCCTGCATTATAAATATTTGGATTGTTAGCAATTTGTTGTTGAATTTAAAGCCAGTCCGTATTTTTCTAGTACTTACTTGGGGAAGTTGAGCCGACAGAATAAGCAACAAACAAATTGCAGTGTACTGAAAATAAGAAGTGCATAAGGCAGTGGGAAAAAAATTCAAATAAAATGTTAAAATAATTTTTGATCGGATTATGGCTTTTTTAATTGCATAATATTTTATTTTATTTTGTGGACAGCAACGAATACAAACTCAGTGACAACTCACAGCTGTAGTTTCAATTTTATAACTTACCTGCACCATTTCTACATATCAAATGAGGAAACAGTAAAATTCATTCACCTGGTGCAATTGACCGAAATTCGAACAGGTTTGCATATAATGTGGTTTGACAAGCACTGCGACTCTCAAACTGCGGGCGTGGAACATCGAGAATTAGACCATACCGGCAAAATAAGCAAAACATTCGTAAACAAAAAAGACACAACACACATAAAAACAGCAACAAGAAACTTGAGCAACATTAAGCTAAAATAATTTAGAGAAGAATGCTCGACTATACGATACCCTGTTATTTGTTTTTTGTTTGGTTGTAAATAACAATAAGAATTAATTAATTAATTAAAAAGAGTTACAAATTAAATTTTGTGTTCTCTATCTTAATTACCATATAATGTTAGCAAGCTCTTTTAAATTATCCGTACTTTATTTATAATGGGCTGCGAAACGAATTATTCTTGATATAAAATTGTTAAACCAAATAATTTGTATGTAACGGTGCACTTTATACCCTTTATAAGGGCATCGGCCAATTAGAATGTTGTGCAAGGCATAAGAACAAGAAATGACGAGAGAGCTTTTGCATGATCTTGCACGTGCTCGTTTGCTCGCCCGCTCGCTCACTTGCTCGTCTGCTCGCTCACTTGCTCGCTCTGTGTCTCTCAGTCACGCACGCACAGCTTCTCGGCAAGAGTTCTTATTAAATGTTTACCGTTTCTTTCAGTACGTTGCGTTCGTCGGCTGCAGACGTTTGGGCAGCTCCACGCGGCTACGGTTACCAGCGGAACAGTTTTCGGCCGTTCTTCGAATCAGTCAAAACGTGCGCAGATTCTTTTTGGCTGTTTTGTTTATATTCACAATAATTGCGATAAAAAGTCAAAACTAAAAGTATAACGTACAACGTCAATAGTACTTAGATACATACATAAATTGGATATGTGTATAATGGAAATCAAAATTTACGTTTGGAAAATTCAAGCCGAAAACGATTTAGTTAACTAATTGCTGTGTATTTTTGTAATTGCGAAATAATTTGTTTACATTATATTTTCAGTGAGGTTTCTAAATTTTGAAACTTAGGTGCGCCAAATCTTTTGAGCGTATACAAAGTATTACTCGACTAATGATACATAAATATATATATACATATATATTGTATACAAAGTGAATAGATATATACATATGTGAAAGATCGATACAAATTAAATACTTGAGCATAATATAATGATATTAAATGTATAAAAAACGAAAAAATGGCAAAATTATTTAACCTTGTTCGCTGCGATCAGTTAAATGATTCAGCACGTGCCACATATGATAATTTGAAAACCGATATTTGTGGCATAGATCGTGTTAAATACGTTTTAACTTGCCTCTGCATAGTTCTTCTGATTGTTACGGCCATTTATGTCTGTCGGAAGTATGACAGGTAAGTTAAATATCTTCTACTAACTACTGAATTCTGTATTTAATGGTATGTAACTATATCACGAACTCTATAACTGAACAGTTAACACAAATACTACATATATACATATATATGTATATATCTATCAATAAACATCCATTTCGATTTTAAATTCTCGCTCTCTTAAATTACTTTCAATTGTATTTGCATGCCAGCTGAATATTTGTATCTATTTACGCCAATGAGCCATAAATCTGTATCTCATTGATGACAAATGTGTCCTAGATTACGGAATACACAAATATGAATGCTTCAACCGTATTAATTTTCCATTATTTTATTTTCATTCCGCGTCAGTGAAGATCATCTAAATGGGAAACTATTTTAAAAACCCATAGGAATATAAATTGGAAAATTTCGTGACTAATTGATTGAACTCTTGGGCGTCAAAGATATTCTTGATTTTAATTTTCTTCATTTTTGGATTTGGTTTCTTATATATTTTTCAAAAAAAACTTATTTTGCCTTGATCGAATCTGCGCTGGTATGTCCAATCTCCAAATATTTGGATTCGAGTTGTAGTTATTTGACTACAGGCCAAGTATTTGAAAAAGGGGCAGATGTTTGAAAGTTATGCGACCTATTTTGAAATGCTGGCGAATGATGCAAGTATGTATGATCAAAATCCATTGTACTCCAACAGGTATATATGGGAATAGTAGTGCAGATAGTATTTCTAAAACACGAGTTAATTAATGGTTATCGGTTTCCTGTAGTCTCGCACATTGGAGTTTGATCATATGCTCTCCAATAAGCTAGCAAGGTATTTATTTGGAATTTTACTCATTGATTCATCACCCTTGCAAGCTTCATTGAAATATTGGAAATATATATCATATATATATATATTTATATATTTCTAATCACGTATTATTTGCTAATGTCTTCTACGTTTTTTTTGCTTCGATTAATTTCTAATTAACATTTTGGAAGCGATCGGTTTGATTGAATTATGACAAATAGATATGAATAGATATGAATGCATGAATGAAATGCTTCAGTTTATAAATTTTACTTTCATTAAATGCTAATTATCATGTCGGTTTCTATGCTAAATATATATGCAAAATATAACTGATTAGTATGAATATAAATACAGTATCAGTTATATCACTTGTTAGGATTATAAATTCATTTTAAAATATTCATAAGCTTTTGATCACTTAATTAATTGGTTTTTCTTCAATAACCACTGGAATTATTTTTCGGCTGTGCTTAAATGCCATATAAATATTACAGATGCATAAGCAAGTCTGAACTTTTTGTTTAAATATAGCGCATGCGTTTATAAACAATGTGCAAAGACAGCAAACCGACGCGGTGTTTGGATATATGTACATTTGTTTTTTTTTTTTGGGCAAGGGGGGTGGCGGTGCTTACGTATTACTCATGTGGCGCTAGGCCAGCTGTTGAATATATGTATGTATTTATGTACACATAAGTATGTGTCGGTTCCCCAAAAACAGACAACAATGAAATTGAAAATTTGCTTTACATATAATTTTCCATATAGTGTCGTCTTTGTGATGCATTTTTCTCAGTAAATCGTTGTGATTTTATATTTGTGAAAATCCCAGTGTGCGATGTTTAAAATTGGCCTTTATACGTCCCCAGACACTTGCCTAATGACCGAATGGCTGACTGACTGACTGACTGCATGACGACAATGACAAAACCGTATGTGTGCAGATGAAGATACGCAGCTAGATAGATAGCTAGATGTAAATATAAGATACATGTCCAGAGATACATTTTCACATAGAGCAAATGACGACGCCGACATCGACACAAAACATGAAATCTAAATCGAGTTGCAAAATCATTTGAATTATTTACTGACAGCCATGGCATAAGTCAAACGAAAAATAGTCTCCAACAATTTCATAAACACTATATGCAGAGCTCATATTAATTAAAAAGTCGACGCAAAGATACTCTAACATGGCCTAAGATTAAAATGAGTTATTTGGTGGCTTAAGTTCCAAGTTGGGCTAGAGAAGGCTTAAAGAAAGATTAGGTTCAGTCTGGTGAAGTTAAGAAAGGTTCGGTTGACTGAGGCACAATTGGGCAACATTGGTTTGGAACGGTAGTAGCACAAGATTGCTGCTTAGCTTTTTTATAAACTGAAAATATAGTTTGATTTACTATATCCAAATAGTTAAATAATAATTTGCTCATGAATTTGTGTGGATAACTCATGCATGAATACATCTTTTTTAATTTCTATTAATAATTATTAATTATAATTAAAAAGATTATTTTTAACAGAGATCGCATTTTATTTAATACCCTTTCATCTTTCAATAACAAATTTTATTGTGTAGTAGTAGTCAAAAGACGCATATTCAAATTGTATGTGGATCAAAGAACGATGTCGTCGGAGGTGGCAACGTTTACGGTTCTGCCCCAATGACAGTGGCTGTGGCCGTGTCTGTGACTGCACTGCGGCGTCATCATTGAAGTCTTTCTGGATATGTGATTGTTTGTGTGTCTTGCCTTGTATATACCCGCTCAATTAATAAAAGTTTACTCCAGTTTGCATACATATGTGACTACATACGTATGTGTGTGTATGTAAACAAGCATGTAATCAAGAGGCGCACAAGTTTTCATAGGAATTTCGTTGGATCTGTTTTGGTTGCTTTGGTTGTTTTGGTTATTTGGACTTGTCATCGGCTCAGTGGCCATTGAACGCTCGTAAATGAAATGAGCTGGATGCGGCATGCTGCTGCATGTTTGGATGGGAGCTGGATCATTGGTCATTGGTCATTCAATATGCGCATATATATCTTCATCATCTGACTTGCCGCCCAGCTGCTGCAAAATGAAGCGGCAACGAGCCAGCAAAACGTTAAACAATTGTCCGCATTGTCATTTCAATATATGTTGTCATATTTATCTGTGGTCGATGCAATGCAACTTAATTGAAGTAAACTCTCACTCAAATGCCTAGGAATGTGGAACAAACAAATATTTATACAGTTACAGAACTACAGTCGATTATGCACTGGGATTATTGCAGTTGACATTAGTCCTCGTTATGTGAGTTTGGCAATTAGTGAGTACATCACTCAGGCAGCTGCACAAGGACAATAGGGAACTAAATTCCAGGCTAATGTATGCATCTCATATACATATTTGCTAGTTTAATCTATCTTCTAAACATTGATTAGTCTGTGTTAGGCATTTAAGATACTTTCAAAATTATGGAACTATTACCTGTTTCTAACTATTCAACTATAATCTGATTCGCACAAAAAGAATGAGTTGTTTTTTAAATTCATATTTTAAAAAGACTTTTTGAATTATTATAAAGGATGAGGCACTTGAGATCCTTCAAAGTTCTGAAGGCTTTGCTCAGTATTAGTCAAATCTATATTAATCTAATGTTCTATGATCAATATAAAACCAAGCTTAAGCACTTCTTTCAATAGTTCCATTTCTGCTTTCCATATGCAAAAATGTCACCTTTAAGTAATAAGTCAATTGTCGTAAACATATGCTCAGATCTCCGTACACACTTGAGGTACTTTCAGATTGATTCAAAGCCACTTGAATTCATTTAAAACATCATTGATATCCGGAACTAATCGAACTTATAGCACTACCATAAGTGCTGGGGAACAACTCAACCCCGCCCTCAAAAAAGTAGGGATGTGCATCAATGAGCCGTTTGAATCAAGTGCATTAAAAAAACAACTGCAGCAGCAGCAGCAGCAGCAACACAAACAATGCGTGGCACTCGTTCGGTGTACTCGTGAGTGCATTCATTGTGGCCTGCTCATTCACAAAAATCAACTCCCGATAGCCATAATATATCCGGCACTTGAGAAATAGCATCCCGTGCCAAGGCGAGAGCTGCAGATGCTACAGCAGAGAAAAAAACAACTACCACAACAACAACAACAACAACAACAACACTTCGATGCAATTTTCTGGTATTTTTGGATCGTTGGGTAAACAAATCAGTTGCTCCAATTTGAACACACTGAGTGTATTTAATTTTGTATGTGCAGCGAGCGGGCGAGTTTAGACTCGACTATTTTCAATTTTATTTGATTTCTTTATTTTACACTCCTGCCTTACGTAAACCGGCCAAGAAAAGGTGGTGGTGCAGCAGGTGTGCCACACGCACATAAACAAAAAGTACACAAATGTGTTCCCGAGAACGGGGCAACTATAAATTGCATTTCTAATGTAAGACAAGACATTTGTGTTTTGATATTGTCTGTCTGTTGTTCTTTGATTTACCAAATATTGACTGGTTCAATTGAAAACTGAAGGTCTCGTTCAAGTGTTTGTCGATCTTACGGAATCCAATAAATTCAAGTGGTTTATCATGAATTTCATTTGAATTCTAATCTTTTTGTACTGAATGCTCTTCACAGTAGTTTATGTTTCTGGGGTGTATCTAACCTGGTAGGGTCTTTTGGTAAATTCGATTAGTTCCGGTGGAAATCAGGCAGGAATAAATATTTTCTGAATTTCGGTTCAAATATTGCCAGATGGAGAACATACCAATGCTTGCCTTAAACTCCAACGACTTTCTATTGAGCTGTGATACAAATTGTAAGTTTCAGTTGTTGCCAAAACAGAAAGTGACAGTTTAAATTTAACTAATCCTAACTGTATTTGTGGTTTTGCTCTGAAATTTCCAATATCCCCAATTACTTTATACAGCCATATAGTTAATTCGATATCATAGAAATATTTTGCATTCCATTGAAATATTTCTTCCCAACTAGAAAAGGGGGAAATAATTGAATTTCTATCATATTTAGTTGATCAACTTTTTGGCAACAAATTGCTGCACACATGCAAATGCACACAATCAAATAGCCGCCAGTGCTGCTAGTATTTTTTTCAATCAACGTCTATTAATTTGAGACACTACAACAAGTGCAAATAAAACGGTTTATCAATAGAAAATGTGCAAATAAAATTGATCAAAGTGCACAGCTGTAAACAATATTGGAAAGGTCTCCATTTTTTTTTTTATTATTTTTTATTATTCTTGTGTGAGTTGCATCAAAATGCACACTGTTGTGAAAAATAGTAAAAAGCATAGAATCGAAAATAGCCAAAATATGCACATTGTGCACAAATTTTTCCAAAAAATTGATATCAATTATTCATGCACTTTTAGAGCGGTCAAAAATATAATTAATATGTAAGCGGCGTGTTTCGCTCTCTGTCGTCTGTCGTCTGTCTTCTGTACCTCCCCGACTCTGCCGGCTGTCAGGGCAGGCATTTTTCATTAAATTTATAGACTGCCTGTGCCTGTGCCTGTGCCTCTGCCTGTATGCACAATAAATAAAACTCCCACCCACTAGCAAAGAAAAAAAAATATATAAGAAAATAATAATATACAAAAATTGGATGCGCGTTAAAATATTAAAAACAAGCCACAATTGTTTGGTAGACGTAATATTCGCAAGCCCACAACCTACATATATCAATTTATATATATACATATATATGTATTTGCATATTTATAAATATATAAATACCTACTCCTTTGCACTGAGCGCGACACTGCGCCAAATAGTATGCAACAGTGTTCGCAATAAATAATATTTCAACGGCATTGCAGACGCAGGTTAACTGTCTGCTACCCACCTCCCTCCCCCTGCGCCTACCAGCTGCTCGCTCCTCTGCTCCCAGTCTTAGTTAGTTGTCTTTTTGGGGCTACCATGTGCAAACGTGTAAATGTTCACATTGTGCAGCCAAAAAGTATGCCACATTTTTGCACATCATTGAATATATTTCGTGCGAAAAACAAAAACCAGTGAAGGGAAAGCACTTTTTTTTTGTAGTACTTTTCATCACTGACTTGGAAATGGTTCTTGTGGCAATTTCTATTTTACTATTATCTAAGTTACTATATTTTATATCGTGTAATTGGTAGTAAATCAAATTTAAGTTTCTACATAGCGAAACTTTGTAGAAAAGCAATTTAGACTTCAAAGTTTAAATGGCAAAAAAAGATTTTATATCTTGTGCAGCAAATTTACAAAAAAAAAAATAAAATCTCGAAAAAATTCTAAAAACTGGACAAAGTATTGGAGTATGGATTTTATTCTTTTTAAATTACTCACTAATAGGTCAAAAATCTGTAAAGTAATATTATGATTATTAATATATCATTATTATTATTTTTCTCACCCATTATTTTCATTTATTTATTATTATTATTAACTCAAGTCCACAACTTCAACGATTAAAATAATACTCTTATTTCTGTTTATTATAAACTAAACACATACTTTTCCTTAATTATGCTACTTAACTGAATAAAACTCGAGGGAATGTCTAGCAATAGGATAATCTACAGTGGGACACTCCACTTTGTGGCAATTAAAAGTTTGTTGGCTTATTTTTGAATAAGCAACCATGGCAATGCAATCAAAAAGTGCGCCAGTCAAGTGGGCGCCATATATCACACTTAAGATTATGGCCAGGCAGTCGGCACAAAGACAACAGACAAACCGACAAACAGACAAACCGGCAAACCGACAAACAGATGTGCGAGGAGCTCTCAGTGGAAGAGGCGTGCAATGAGACTGAAATTCAGGCCGTGTACTAGAGAAGCTGTACAAAGAGAAGCGTGATAAACACTTGAATATAATTGTGGCAATTACAAAGAACAGTTCAACACACGCAAAAACACCAATACACACACACACACACGCAAGTACACAGTCGACCGTCTGGTCCTCTAGCTAACTATCTGTGTGCTGGGCTGTCCACCTGGTCGTCTGGCACTCCACTTAATTAAACTCAAAATTGTTGATGTTGTGCTATTTATGCGACCTAAGCTTTGTCCACTACTTAACTTGTGGCATCCACTTGTATTCAACCTGTATTCCACTTACACAGCCAAAAATAATGTCAAACGTTAAGAAAGGCAAGAGCAAGGGAGAAAGAGATAGATGGAAATAGAGACAAAGAGTGAGCGATTTAATTTTATTTACTTTAATAAAAAGAGTTTAATGAACAATCAGAAATGATTATTATTTTGTTTATTGTCATTATCCGACGACATGAACAAACCTGTATAGACAATATTTAATTACTTGTGGCAACAGTTAATCAATTTTATGCATTTACCTGTTGCAACAAGTGAATTTAACTGCTTACCACGATTACACAAAATATAAATTTCTTGTTTTGAAAAGCATTTAATTTAAATCACATGTTTAAAATGAAGATGATTTATTTACTATAAGTGTGACCAATATTGTTATTGTTTTTTGTTTTGATTGATATATTTTGTTATTTTTATTATTGATTTGTCACTTCATAATTTGTTGAACTTCTGTGTTCTGTAGAAGGCCTGCAAAAGTAAGAGAAAAATTGTAGAGTGCATACCTATCCCAACATTTTATCTATTCATTGGCTCTTTGTGTGCGTATTGAGTGGGTGTGTGTGTTTGTGTGTGTGTATGTGTGTTATTTGTTGTTGTGTTTATGTTAACGTTTCCGCTTTCGTTGCAGGTGCCATAAAACTTTGCTAGCATTTCACAATTTTCGCGCGGCTGTTTCGCTACTGCTGCTGGCCGTTAACAGTCTGGAGCTGGCCAGAAGTTTGCTGCCCCAGCGTAATGATGAGCAGCTAAAGCGGCTCTTTGAGTCCACGCCCAGGGAGCTTAATGTTTTGATCATCATTGGCGCTGGTGCTGTTTGGAATGCGCTTGCCGCAATTCTGTTGACAATTATGCTAATGTGCTTTCATCGCGTGCTGGAGCGCAAAAAGATGACAGGTGTGTATGTGTGTGTGTGTGTGTGTGTGTGTGTGTGTGTATGTGTGCTTATGTGTGTGCGTGTGTGTATCTGCGTGTGTTGCACTGATATTTTGAGGAACATTAATCAAACGCTGTCTCATTTCGCAGCCTTCTTGTACGGCAGCATTGCAATGGAAATGCTAATTTTTGTCCTGCGCTTCGATGAACTATCCGAGGTTGTTTACCAAGAGGACATCTTTGAGCTGGAGACTTGTCTGGTCACCATAACTGCGTTTTGCCTATTGACATTAGCCATACTTGACGGATACACCATTTATAAGGAGGTGAGTGAGATTAGCAGCGATAAGCTTAAATTTGTTAAATTTGTGACATATATTTTCTGAAACTGAAAACTTAAAAACATTTCTAATTGAAGTATTTCGCTTAAGATGAGCTTTAACTTTAGTTTAAGTTGTGTTTTCCCTGCCAACAGCATATCTTATTATATATTGTCTGACAGTCAGCTTGTAAACTAAACAACTGAAAGTATGGCTTAAGTTTTTAAACCTGTTTTTAAGTAAGTTAAACAAGTATTTCTTTAAGCAAGTATCTTATATATATATCTCTGTGATATTTCAAATTGCCTGATTTTCAGTCGCATTATCGAATTAAGGTGCATTCATATAATATGGCCCAGAAGATGGTTAAATATTTAAACGGGGTAAGAACGAAGGCAAGCAATGTGGACGCCGAGGAAGCCTTCAGTTGTTGTGTCTCCTCATGCTTGACATTATTTCCGCTTGAGACCGGAAATATAAAGTTGCCACACAGGACACACAGCCTGCTACAGCTTGCCACAAATGCACAGATATTCAGCCGTTACAAACCAAGAACAACAACAACAACAACAGAAACAAAAAGACAGCTAAAGGAGGCGCAAAGCAATAAGCGCACCAAAGTAACAAAGCAAATAAAAACATTAAAGTTACATTGGGCGATTTTGCTGCTTACACTTTTGGCCATGCAAAGAAAGTGGTGTGGGCCAAGTGTAACCGGGGCGGACGCTGCATGGTCTTCATATAAAACTTGCAGTTTACGTTGGCTTATGCCGTGTTGCCGACGCAGGTGCTGGCGCTGTGGGCCATAAGCGAGACAACGCCAGAGGCTTTGGACCAACTTGTATCTCGACTTGTGCTCGTCATTGTTATGCAGCCAAATGCACTAATGCTTTTGCATACTTTAAGGCGAATGCGCATATGAGAGTAGCCCACAGTAGCACTCTAATGCATCTGTGTGAGTGTGGGTGGCCGTGTGTAGGTTTGTGTTTCCAAAAAAATGTGCATATCAACTATTAATGTTGAAAGTTTATGGAAAATGTAGCATACTTAGTAGCTATGTGCAAGACATACAAGATTGAATAAGTTATATATGGTAGAAGATATTAGCCATCTTATCAGTTTCTTGGGTGAATGTAATTATATGATATATGAGAGTGGCACTAGCAAAAAACCGATGCTTTATTTTGTTGTGGTACGAATTCTTAGAGCGTTGATTGTAGTTTTGATTCGTAGTCTAAAAATATTATTATTTTTATACCCAGTATTTCAAAATGTATCAGGCAGAAGGAAGCATCTCCGATGCCAAGAAATATATATCGAATATTGGCACATATCGATTTTCGCTAGAAATAAAGGATAAAATGAAATTGATATTTAATATAGCTGGGCCAACTGTAAGAATTTCATGAAGTTCGGAATATAATCTCCATGATTGGGCCCAAAGCGTACTCTTATATTGATTCTCATACTATCAGCAGGCGCAGGAATTTTCTGTATGCATGTTTAAGAAGGGGATAATCCACGCGAGCGTAAGATGTATAAATTCCAGGTTAAGGGTATCTCCACTCTCTCTCGATTAAAACATTCTTTCGCATAGAGGCGAAGACTTTGGAATAAGGATTGTGCAATAAAAAGACACTTTTCACCACCAGGTATTCCAGTATTGTGTTGTATTTTGTATATCATTATTTTCAAACATTTCAAGCATTTTTCTTTTACTTGTTTCTTCAATATAATTCACTGAATTTAAATGAAACCCTAAAGTCATTCAGAGATACGCATTTCGTTGAAGGCTTTTCTCGTTTCCATTGGAAATATGCATTATTGGATCGCTTTACTGCATATTTATGCAGATGTCTGCTTCATTCCATATTCCCCTTATTGATTATGCCTTGTTTAATTTATGTGTGGGCATGCTTGGTATCCGCTTAACTCACAGGCAAGCTTCTTAACTTTTCCTTTGACATATTCGTACACATGTCGTATGAGTGATACTCAAACATCAAATCAATGCCAGCTGAGCCTTAAATGCCAATCGAAAGGCAAACTTTGGTTTCGGAAAACCCTCAAAAACTATATCTGTGTTTGTACACATGTGTATGTAAATTTCAGTGTTCCCATGAAAGACACCCTGGAGTATGCTACATATTTCGTAAGTGATGCCTTGTGTGCCGGTTGTGCAAGTAGTTTTTTTGTGTGCCACATGCAACCAATGGTATTACGTTGCATAAACGATTGGAGCTCTAAAA
The DNA here is from genome assembly GCA_035041605.1 of Drosophila atroscutellata. NCBI lineage: Eukaryota > Metazoa > Arthropoda > Insecta > Diptera > Drosophilidae > Drosophila > Drosophila atroscutellata. The sequence continues at coordinate 9,452,016 of JAWNLA010000092.1, read as the reverse complement.
ACTGAGTAGTTGCCTATGGCCGACAATTGAACGATGGGCAAATGTCAACAGTGCCCCCCGCTCACATCCACTTCCGGCCGTTCATAACCATAAGCAGCCGGAAGCTGTGGCACTGACAAACTGCCGCTTCACGTACTTTTCCTTTATTCGCCACTCGCCTCGAAAGCCCGGAGAAGACCCAACCTAATTTCGGTGCTGCCATGCACTGCATAATTTTAATAAGGCTAGTTTGCGGCGTTGGCCGTGGCACGCTGCTTGCGAAACGCGAATGCCAGGCGGGGAGTGAACAAATAATACCATGCAACGCTAAGCACAAACTTCAAAATACAAACGACTGCGATAGAGCTGCTATTAATTGAGCTTGCTCAACGACTGCATACCCTGTATAGCTGATAAAACTTTCTAAATAACCACGAGTAACTGGATTCCATATGATGTATAATTAATTATAAAATACTTGTTAAGCTTAACGTTATTGTTCATTTCTTTTATATATAGTTTTTTATTTTTACATAAGTTTTTAGATTGAAATTAGAATTAAACTCTATTAGGATCAAGCATGATATGATATTATATAAGCTAATAAGAAAGTGACTACTTTATGTGCACGATTCTGATCTACCCTAATGCTTTTTAGGGCTTGCTGCAAGGCGGATGCGGATTTTAATGTTGATATTGTTATTGTTGTTGTTGTTTAAAGCGGATGTTGGTTTAGGCGAATAAATGTGTGAGTTTGTGTTTCAGCAAAGAGATAAGTTGGGAAGGGATGTGGAGGGGTATGCAGTGCATTTTGGATTTGCATTTTGGGCAGGGGGATGCGTTAAATTAGCTGAGCAAATAGCCGAGTAGGAGAAAGTAAAGCACTTGCCTCACAGTGACAATGCAAAAGGTTTATTTAATTTAACAGGGGATTATCGTTGCTCGAGGGCTGAGGAGTAGCTGAGGGAATGGAGTGTATGTGTGTGCAGCAATTGCATCTGGATTTTAATATGTTTACATTTTAATTGAGGTTAAGCCCAGATTAGCTGCTCTCAAAGCATTTGGCGCTCGGCAAATATTTTATTTATGTCAGTTTGCCAAAGCGCATGTATACTTCAAGGCGTTGCGTGCCTGACCGCACGTCGAGTGCCACAAAAACGGCTGCTTTAGAGGCGCTTAAGTGCAACAAATGCCACAACAAATGCCAGCTGACAAAACTGGCAACAGAAACAGAAACAGCAACAGCATCAACTCAACAAAAGACTGACAAAAGAAAGGCCAAAAGTCTGCCCAGACGAAGTGCCATTGTTGAGGCGTTGAGCAGCTCACAAAACGTGTTGCATTCACCAACAAAAATAAAAAAAGAAAAGAAGAAGAGTTTCAAGTGTTGAGAGATAACAAAATACCCTGTACAAAAGTAAACATGGCTGCTCAGGCATATGACTACATATGTATAATATTATAGTACTTTTAATGAATTTATTTTGACAATAATTAAATTAAAGTTGGACTCTAAATTGATTTTAAACTAATTTGACCTTGATCTAATGCGAAGAACAATTTAAATGCAATTATAATTAATTAATTATGAATGGAACCCTTGCCTGCCAGTATACCCTTTGGGGATTGAGTGCAGCATTGCCAACTGCAAGTGACAGTAAGACACGCTAGCCACGAGGCAACAAAATGCTAACTTGTCATTTTGCATTAGGCACTAGGCCACGGTAGTGAATGGGGAAGAACGGTTAAATTCGCTGGCAGGACTTGAGACCAGTTGCCAAAATGCTTTTGAGTTATGGTCTAGTTTCGCACAGCTTTGCTTACTTCTGGTCATGAAATGTGCAAAAAGAAGATACACAAAAAAACATTGCAAACTTTGTGAGCTGTCACTGCAAGCCATAAGCTCTATTCTTAAGTTTTAACTTAAGTCTTAATTCGCTTACATGATCTTAAAATGTTGAGCTTAACGTGACTATATTCTATATAGCGCTATCGAGACGATTACCTGGAGGATTATGATCATATTGGCTATAGGCATACGCTTGCCACATTCTATTCCAAGACCTGTTTCTGGTGGCTGACATCGCTGCTCTGGCTGGGCTATAAGGAACCGCTCGAACTGGAAGATCTGGGACATATGCGTTTGGAAGATAGTGCTCGAGCACATTATGATCGCTTTCTGTACATTTACACGGAGAAGGTGGTGAGTGAATCCGAAGTCGATCTTAATGTCATTTTAAAGTACTTGCTGTGTGCTATTAATCATATTAATTATATACCATGCATATGAATATATATTTTGACCTATTTATTAACCCATTAAAGCGAGATGTGCATTTAATTAAAATGCGCACATTTACAAACGAAATTAAATAATTGATTGCCTGTGGCCAAAAACCGGTTACAATTGAGACTTCTTTCCGGCTTGGCGTGGCCAACTGGTTCTGTTGAATTACCATTAAGAAAATATTGTATTTAATTTGCAAAAAGCACAACACGCAAATTGCTTAATTATTTATTTAAATGCAACGTCGCCGTAGGATAAGGGCTATAAATTATTAATGGCAATAAAATACATATACACGTACATACATATTTATAGATATAGCCAGAGATACGGCCATTTGCTTGATAACAAAGTGAAAGTTTGGCCATTGTCAGTTTGCTTTAAGTGTGCACAAGTTGACGGCAAATGGGTATGATGTCGATCAAAGTCAAAAGGATACATATTTCTTTCCTTGTTCTAAATCAGTATTAAAGGCAAAGTATATTATTATTAACTGTACGATAACTGGACGACAAATATATATAATAATATCATTGGGAGACTTCAAAATAGGATAGCAGCCAGTCGAAGTGAAGTCTTTAGTTAAACGTTCTTATTTGGTGGATATTTTTCAATGTTCATTTATTTGCCGCAATTTTAATGACAAAAAATGGGTGTGTAAATTATAAAGGAAGCCGAAGGATATATTAAATGTCTGGCATTAATTATATAATTTATTTATTGCTCTTAATGCAAACCAAGCGGCCTGCGCGTAATGGGTAAAGTGTACATTGAATTGCATGCAAAAATGAACGTTTTCATTTTGCTGTTTATACACAAAAATGCGGCATTAATATTGAAAAGTAATTAAATAAGATAGTAAATGTGTTGGAATAATTGACTGAATGAAGGGCACATTAACATTTAATTGATTGATTCATTAAAAGACACATTATTTATGTATTGTTTGCGCAGTAAAATAGAAAAACAAGAAATACATTTTTATTATCCATCCAATTGTAGAAAAAATCGAGTTCACCGCCATCGTTATGGTATTGCTATTTGAAGAACAGTTGGCGTATGTTTGCATTAGGCGGCATTTTGAAGTTGACCGGCGATTTATTTGCACTGATTGGTCCACTTGCCATCCAGCAAATAGTGCAGTACATTGAAGGACTCTATGCGGCGGCACAGTCTGCAGCAAGCAATGGATCAATACAATCGGAAGTGGGGCCAGCGAGTGGCCCTAATGCGGCCACAGATGTTGTTTACTATGACAACTATGAGGATGATGATGATGTTGGTTTTGGTATTGGCATTGGCGATGTGAGAATTTACTATGCCAGATGGTCGGATTTGTTAACAAATGGCTGGAGCATTGCTTGGCTGGTGCTGCTGGCTGCATTGGCACAGGCCGCATTGTCGCAGGCCTCCACGCATGTGCTCAATATGACGGGCATCAGGATTAAAACATCGCTACAAGGGCTAATTTATCGCAAAAGTTTACTTCTAACTGCCAGCAGCAGTTGTGGCAACAATGGCGCTTTTGATGTTAATGATGATGATGACGCGGCTGCTGTTGCCGCACCTAATGTTGTTGTGCAACAAAATGGCAACACTAGGTTGACACCCAACGATAAGCCGCCCGCAGAGGTGGATGCCACATCACAACAAACGGGCAGTTCAGGCGGTGAGTGTTTGGCTTTGCTAACTTCCTTCTACAACCCCTGCATGCCACAGTCCCCCTATCCAACCCTATCCACTGTGCCCTTATATCAAACTCATCCGTGTTTGACAGAGGTAAATGTGCGTTTGGTGTTAATTGAAAGTTTTACGGCTGAAGTGTTTTCGGCTGCCAGCCAGCTGACCAATTTTCCACGTGTAATTGGCTTAAGTGGGCATGGTCCCTTCTGGGTGTTCAGGAGTACGATTTTTGTACTGTTTTGTTTTGATAGCGATTTGTTTTTAGTTGCAATTAGAGTGGTTTTAGTCTCCGGTAAAGCCGAATTGCTTTTCGATTTGGTTTTATTGCTATACAGGTTTTATGACGATAATTGAAATTGATTTAGTAGTCAGAAACTTATATATAGGTTTTCAGTGGATTGATTGAACCCAAAAGTTAGTTACACACAGGAAAAAAATTGATCCGTTAGAAAACCGTAAGAGAAAATATTTGCAAAAAGTATTGATGTAAATAAATATCTTTTCTTGGTGTGTTAAGTTGAATTCAAAATTGAGAAATTGATTAAAATTAACCAGAATATTTGCACTGCTAATGCAATTAATTAGATATAATAAACTTTCAGTCTTTGAAAATGCTGCGTCATGTTCTCAATTGAACTACATTGAAGATCTCCCATTTCCGCCTTAACTTTTATGTTCTAACATTAATTTCCGATGGCCCAAACATGCAATATAAAATGTAATTTATTTGGACTGCTCCGCACAGGCACAGGGCTCAGTGACATTGGCGCCATCACGAACCACATGACGGAGGACACTCTCAATATTATGCAATTCTTTTGGATCGCACACTATGCTTGGGCAATACCATTCAAGGTTCGTATTAAATCTAATTTACGAGCATCTTGTGTGCGACACACAGCTTATTTATAACACTTGCAGCCAGTTGTTGTTTTATGCTTTTAATCACACACTATAGATTTATCTCATGTAATTGCGATTGCATTTGATTTGTATTTTATTTGCGCAATTTCTTACAAATTGCATGCAAATTTTATTTGCTTTTTGCGCTTAAGCTGTGCGCAAATATTTGGGCATGGCTATTAAATACGCTTTTACATAATTGTACTCAGCTTATGGCTAGCGGCTTTTATGTAATTGTACAAACTTGTTAACGATTAAAACCAATAACATCAAACAAACAAACACACGCACACACACACACACACACTTACACGGATGTCCTGTACGCATAATTTATGCGTATTAAATGTCAGTGTGTGTGTGTGTGTGTGTGTTTGTGTATGTATTTGCGAAATACTGTATAATTAGCTATACGGCCGTATTTGCTCTGGTAAAGGATTCTGTTCCAGTTACAGCTAAAGTCCCGGCATGAATTGATTTGTAAATGTTTGGGCGACTCGCATGCGCAAGTTGCCTGTTTTAGGATTTGTGGCTGCTGCTCTGTGGCACTGTCAGGGCAACAGATGCAATATAATTTACTAGTTTGTATGCAGGCCAAATCGGATTTACTACGTTGGCAAATTCGCTTAGCATCATGTTTATCGTGTAAAAAATTAATTAGCATTTAAGTTGCAGATATTTGAGCATCGGTATTGAGAGGCTGTCTCTGCCTCTATGCTGTATGTTGCCGAAGAATAATATATCATACAGTATCTATGCAGGAAACTCTGCATTAATCGATTACAGGCCTAGTTCATTTCACCAATAATGTTGCCATTGAGGATTAGACCAAATACTCGTATACAATATTAAATTTCCAGATTGTAAATCGGTACTAAATCCAGCTTAAGTGTGACCAAATTGTTCAAATAGCCTGAAGAATTCAGGTCAAGAAACACGTTTGTTTCTTAATTAGTTACATAATTTATTTATTTGTCAATTAATTGATATCAAGGCCACTTTCGACTCAGAATACTTCCATTTTTATGTTGATTAGTTAACAAAGATTAAAAAGTAAATAAATAGATACTGTTGTCTCACGGGACTTGTAGTTGCTAAATTATGTGAATTAAACATTTTAAAATTAAGCGGAAATTGACCAATTTTTGTAAATATTAATTTCGAATTGTAGCAAGTCTCAAGATAAATATAATATTATGCAAACCTATTAATTTTTGACCAAGTGAAACTCTTCAAATCTGAACTTTCATTCTTCGACTCATGTTAATTTGTATCCAAACTTTATAATTGGTTTAAAGCCGTTAAAACATAATTTGTTGCTAATTTATTAAATCGTTTTATAATGAAGATTAATTAGACTTTAAGTGCTATCTTTTTATTGCAATAAGTTGGAATATATATTTGCATGTGTCGCTTCCACAAATCAGTGGCAATTGAGTGCTATTGCGGCTGCTGTGGCGACTGAACTGACAGAACTGTAGTTTGTTTATTTGATATATTATTGCATGCTTGCACTTCTCAACATTTGCAGCATTATCTAATTCAATTTCTTGTATACATTTCTCGTACATATTTGATGTCATTATGTTGATTAAACGAAATAATTTACTCACAACTGAATTATCTGCACACAACCAACTGATATTGTAATGACTGCATAATTTTCCATAAACAAATCATTGAAATACCGGAACATGCCACATACTTATTTATTCATATTGTCTTGCAGATATCTCTGGTCATATATTTGCTGTACCTGAAGCTGGGCATAAGTGCGGTGATTGGCGCCATTGTCTGCATTCTCATTATGACACCTTTGCAGTTTCTCATCGGCAGTGCAATGTCGAAGAATGCTGAAGTGATAGCGGTAAGTAACACAATATGCAATAAATTGACCATTGCGGGGTGTATTGGGGTGTGTGTGTGTCTATGAGGGGTTGGTGGTTCAATTTAATTAATTTCATTGTAAATGAAATGCACAACAATTGGCTAGTGTGAATTGGCCAGCGTGTGGCGTATGGCCAACAATTTATTTGACTGGTTATTGTAGATTCTCGCATTGTGCTGCCCAAACGCAAGTTTTGGCATTATTTTGATGTTCAAAGTGAGGAATTTGCTTTGGGTTTTAGTCCTTGAACTTTTGACAAGTTGCTGTTATTGCTGTTAGCTCATTAAAAAGTTTATTGTTAACAGATTTGTGGTCAATTCAAAGTTACTGCTGGCTGGTAAACATCAGTTAATTGAATTTGTGGTTTTTGGTTTTTGGGGCATGTTTAGATTCTCATCGTAAGTTTTGGCTAACATTTCACAGCTGTCTTGCAATTTGATAAATGCCAGACTTTTGTAATTTTGCAAAATTATTTCGAGTAAATTAATTGGGTTAGGCAAATAAGTACGCAGCAAATTTGAGACATGGATTCTCCTGCCTTTGATTTCGATTAAAATCAAAAATTACAATCTATGTAAATGAAAATGACATAATTAAATCTCATTTTGGGACGGAGTTCAATATTAATTTAATATTGATTTAGTATAAATATTAAAACAGGCAATTATTGTTTGAGTTTTCATTTTGGCTGATTGTGAGTAATTATTTATTTATGGTTTCAAATACGCATTTAAAGTGAAATTAAGACTTATCCAAATAGCTAAAAAAAAATGTTGTAGACCAATTATTAAATTAAATATTAATTTAAGGTAAAGCACATTTTTTATATCAACTTGTTTCTTGTCTGACTCCACTAGAAATACACCGATGAGCGCTTGAAGAAGATACACGACACCCTGGTGGGCATTAAGATCATCAAGTTGAATGCCTGGGACGAGGTGTTTCTGCGAAAGATTCAAGCTGCACGCAAAAAGGAGCTCAAATATCTCAATAAGGACGCCATGTACTGGACGCTAATGAGTAAGTGTTAGATTATACATATATGTATATGTATATATATACTTATATATTCAGATGATGTCTTAATCGAGAATCAATTACTCCTTCATAGCAATACTGACGCACATTTCGACGGTGTTGATAACATTTGTCACCTTGGCTGTTTACATTTGCCTGCCGCAGGATTCGCGACTAAATTTTGATGCCAGTCATCTGTTTGCGGCACTGGCGCTATTTCAACAGTTAACCGTGCCACTGCTAATCTTTCCCGTAACGGTGCCCATCATCATTGCGGCTCAAGCGTCCACGCGTCGCCTCGAGCGATTTCTGCACGCGCCCGAGATTCAAAAGCAATTCGAGGGCATTCGCAATATGGCACGCATATTGAGTAAGAGTGACGCCTCCCTGGACATGTACGAGACGCAGGAGAAATCGAACATGACCTTGCGTACCGCCAAGGCGGAGAATAGGCTCAATGAGCAGCGTCTGGCATTGCGCATTCTCATTCCCGACCAGCAGCCACAAGCGCCAGCTGTGTCGTCGCCAGCGCCATTAGCTCAATCGGAGCCGATTACACCGCTGCTGCAGAGCAATGGGGAATCGTCGGAGGATAAGTCACCGGCAGCGTTTGCCCACGAGCTGGGTCACCACAAGCTCGTCCAGCAGCGTCGCGAGCTGTTGCGTAATACGCCCTATGTTGCAATACGGCCGCCTAAACTCTTTGGCGGCACCAGCGAAAAACCGTTGGAGTTTTCAGTGCTACGGGCCAGGAACACGGATAGCTGGCGTCGAGATTCCCTGCTTCTCAAAATGCCCGACGACATAGCCGTGTCCATTAACGATGGTCTCTTCACCTGGCAGCCGCAGTCGCAGCGATGCTTGCCCAATGTTCAGCTGCATGTGCCCGAAATGTCCATTCCCAAGGGCAAGCTGACCATTGTTGTGGGCAAGACTAGCAGCGGCAAAACATCCCTGCTCTCTGCCCTGCTCATGGAGATGCCCCTGCTAGCGGGCAACATGTTCTGGCACAAGTAAGTATATTCTATTGATCATATTGATTTAGGAGTGATTTTCATGTGTAATGTTTTCATGGAGCCACAAGATGTGGTCGATAGAGAAGTCATTTTCCTCACTATATATTTCTGAAGTCTTCTTCTGCGAAATGCAGAAATCGCTGTGGAGACGGACAATTAATTAAAAATTATAGATACTATTTTAAATTGAAGAAAAGCAAAAAAAGGACATTAATACATTCTCTATAGCCTTATATACAGCTCGAGCTGATATATAAAATAAATATGTATATATATATGTATACATATATATGTATGTATATAAAATAAATGTTGCATTCAGTTGGTGTAATGCAAGATTTATTTTGTAATACCCCAATATGCAAGTGTGTACAAAAAAGTGGGTCGTATATCGCTGCTTGATATGTCAGTTAGCCAATAAATTTTGGCACTAACCAAGGCATTTGAAATACATATGTATACATATGTGTACGTATGTAAAGTGCTTGCTTTTTTGCATATAAAACGCATATTATGGAAATGCATTTCAATGAGAGCCCAAAAGTATGCAATTCACTTGGCGGGAAATTACCGAAAAACGAGAAACTTGTGAATTGAAATGAAACACACACACACTCATTTATACACACTTGTATGTAACGGCATGCCTGATGGTAAAATAAAATTTATTGAAGTCGCTCTGCTACGATACAGAGTAAGACGGGGCGTATTGGTGTGGGTGTGGGTGTGGGTGTGGGTGTGGCTGTGGGAGATGGCGAGGTGAACGGGGTAGAAATTGGATAAAAAAGGGTAACCGAAGACGCGAAGACGCGAAGCGCTTATTGCTGCATTTTATTTATGGCCCACTAGAAGGCCAAGAAAACTTGCAAGTGCCGTTTTGTGTGCCTTAGCAAATTGGCAGCCCCAACTGACTAAAGTGTAAGTCAGATGCGGAATACTCACACACAACCAGTTGGAAAACTTTAATTAAATGTAGTCAAGTGTGAGAACGGTTTGAGTGTGTGTGTGTGTTTCGTATTCAGCTAAAAAAAGCTGCTGGCTCCCCACCTCTATTGTTGATTCAATCTAACATGAATTTGAACGCTGTTTAAGTTTGATTTGCCCTTGAAACTATGTTGTACTATGCTGGGCTGCGGGTGCTCTCAGCTCCGAGTGTGTAAGAATTGAATGAATAGTAGCAGTACCCAAAGTCAGTTCGTTAATTAATTCGAGCGCAGCACAGAAATTATGCAATTAAATGCCAGCAAATGAGCAAACAAACTAAGGGCAACTCACCTTTTGGGGTGGGTGGCAGCAGAAGGCTGCCTGCCTCCCACTGCATGTCTGCCCTTTTGTTGACTAACCTCAAAATAGCACATAAATAATATAAATATTTACATGGGGGCGTGCCAGTGCTGGCAGAACTCTGGCTGCTGTCCTTGTCCCGTTCGTTTGGCTTGCGGGCACACAGCAAAACGTGCGTAATCTAACACACCAACAGCTAAATGGTAAATGAGCAACGTGCAACCACAACAAAACCACAAAAATATAACAAATTAAAATGGCAAATGACAAACTAACTGTATAAAATATAAAGAAACAAATTTGGTAAAACAAGCCTAATTAGAAATGCAATTAACTTAAACTATATTTACATTGCATTTTAGTAGATTCTCGATGCTACCAATTTGGGGTTTTGTTTTTTAACATTCGAATTACAACACTAATTTAGTAACCTTACATTTGATTTGCATTTTTTTTTTATTAATTGATTAGTTATTTTTTTATTTATTGTACTATAATTATAATTATTTATTAAGTCAAACGCAAACGTTGCTAGATTTTCATTTATGAATACCAATTTGAAGTGCTTCAGCTTAAACTTCGAAGGGCGCTGCTCAAATGCTGGTTACATATGTATAATCTAATTGATGTATAAGTTAATAAGGGGCTTATACTGCTAAGCAACATGCATTAATTACTGCAGACAATATGGGTAATAGCAACAAAGTTAATTAACTAGTCTGTTGCACTCACAGAGCTTGGAACAGAGGCACGCACAAAGACGCTCAGAAGCAGCATGGCGCAGCACGCATTTCGCATCTCGCTTCTCGCATCACGCATACGCACCGTTAAGCAAACTTAAATGAATTTCATTGTGCCGGGGCTAAAAGGCATTTGTTGCAGTGTCTCGCACAGTTAAAGGGGAAGTAAGACTGTGAACTGAGTGCTGAGAGACAATTGCGACAGTCATCAGTCAGTCGTCGCCCGTGGCATGCATCTTGTGGCACTTAAGGCCAGACGAAACAACTTTTAGCTGTAATCACAATTTCAACCTTAATGTGGACAGAGAAAAACGCACAAATTAAATGAAGCCACTGCCGTTGCAGTTGCAATTGCAGCTGCAGTCGCCGACGCAGTCATTCAACATATTTGTGGAGTCGTTTCCAGGCACAGCACGTGATGCAGTAATTTATCGCGAAATGTCTGTATATGTTAATTTTATTGCGCATAAAATAAACGAAGAGAATGAATCGGCATACACGCCCACTTTGGGAACGCCCCCATTACTCGCCCCCTGTGACAAAGTGCCCGTACAATCTGGAGGCGTGGCGGCCATATAAAAATGCATTTAACAAGCAGAAATCACACAGCAGGCCACGAAAAGGGAGTGCAGCCTCTTGGCCAGGATTCGCCTTTGCCTTGGCAAACGCAAAATGTGCAATAATTTCAATTACTGTAATAAATGTCTGTGTTGTTCAGCAGTGTGTGTGTGTGTTTGTGTTCGTGTGTGTGTGTGTGACTCTCTCTTCCTCCCTGCCTCTGTCAGTTTTGTGCCTTTTCCTTTTGGCTTGCAAAATTTATTGTACGACTGCACATGTATATAGTGGTTTGAATTGCAGGGGTCTCGTGAACTTAACGATTGTTAAGTGTGAGCGGTTTTGTGATTTTCAGCTGCCTCACACGAAACGACGAAGCGAGCATACGGACTTGCCACATAGGGTGACGGCAAGGGCAACATCTAAAGGGGAACGCCTTGCCACAATGCGTTCTAGTCAGCTCCGCTTGATATGAGGTGCAAAGTGTGATTTAATGTGGAAGCGTATATGTATATATATGTGGTTGTGTCTGTGTGTATGCGTGAGTATGTGCGGTTGGCTTAAGCGGGTCAACGGGGCGCACACGTAATGTGAGTTACGTGCCGCGTTAAGCAGCTGCTGCAAGCAAATTCCTTAAGTTCACTTGAAATTATTTGGCAAGGCTGCACCTAAATCTTAATAGACTGTTCATAATTTACTGTCTTCAAAAAGGTAAATGGATATCAATTTTAATATTTTAAACGAATTTTAATTTTAAAATTATATTAACAAATTTTTTAAATGATGTCTGGAAAGCAGGAACTTGGCTGTTCTTCTTATGAGCCAGCTGCATAAAATCATTTGAAATGAACTTGGAAAAAGCCAAACCAAAAAACATGAAGCACTTAAATAATGCTTGCAACTGGCAACGTTAGTCATATTTTATACACTCAGAAAAAGCAGAAAAATCGTTAAGAACAAAAACAAGAAAATCATTCAGAATTTATGCGTTGAACTAGATTGAATTTCAGCTACAATTTCCGTAACTACTTTACTTAAAGAGCAGGCTATTTCCTTTAACCTTACAACGAATCAATTCAAATTAGGGCCACAGTAAATGCAATAATTGTAAATTGAATTATCTAAGATTGACCAGAACCGCACAATGTGAAAATCTCTATGCGAAATACTTGAAGTGATTTGACGTGGTCATCAGAAGTTTGCGGGTTTTGCAATTTTGTGGTCGCCAAGATGAGGCAATCATCTTATCTGCATTTCACTACGAGTCACTTCATTATGCCGCAAGTATGTGTGTTGTCGTTTGGATGTGTGTGTGTGTGTGTGTGTGTGCGCATCTGTGTTGGAGCTTATGCGCTGGTCGACCAAACACGTGGAAAGTTATCATATAAGCGGCTTAACTAAATTGCAGCTAATTAATTGAAGTCACCCGCATTTGCAATAATTAGCGATGTCATGTGAAAGCAAAAGCTTACACATGTCTGTGCAAACATCTATGTGTGTATTTATGTGTATGCCGGCATAACGATGTCTGGCATGATTAACGATCAAAGTTTGTAGCTTAAGAGCTATTTAGATAAAATGTAGTTTACGCGCACCAGAGAAAGTTATTGGGGTGCCTCATTTCAACCTACTAAATTTTAAGACACTTGAACTAGTTCTTGAACTGTGTAATACGTGTTGTGGAACTAGCTCAATATATGACAAATATCATTCTTAACTTTATTTATTTTCCTATTCAGTTATGAGCGTAATATAAGTTCAAAAACTAGTTTATATAGATAGATTCCATTTACAGATATTGATATAGATTCCAATGAAATTAAAACTTTTCTTTTTTATTAGCTCATGAGCAGCAAAAGTGTTGGGGAAACGTTCTTATGGAAATTTCATTAATGTATTATTTGTTCTCAGATTTTCTACTTTCGGCGCATCCCAGAAAATTATAAAAATAGCCTGTAAATGTGTAGATATGTTATTATAGAAATTCAGTAATAACCATGGACATATTATTCCTTCCCCACAGAAACTGCACCATATCGTATGTGCCACAGTGTCCGTGGCTGTTGAATGACACCATACGGGAGAATATATTGTTTGGCGAGTCTTTTCGGCCGAAGCGTTATGGTTTTGTGCTGGATGCGTGCGCACTGAGACCGGATATTGAACTGATGCCCACTGCCGATTTTACAATAATCGGTGAGCGAGGCATCAATCTGTCAGGCGGACAGCGGCAACGGATTGCCATAGCACGTGCAATTTATTCATCGGCTAACGTGGTCATAATGGTGAGTAAGTAAACGCCAAAGACAAGGACAAGGACAAGTCGAAACAAGCTGTGCTGTAGTCGACTTAACTGCAAGCCAATCCTACGCCTCAGTGCACTTTATGAGAGTGCATCCGATTATTCTTGATTCTCGTAACGCTTGAACTTCAAATTTGGCCATAAAAAATCGGGACTTAGGAAGTAAACAAGTAGCTGGGTAAACAAGTTTTATGGCCATGTTGTGAAACTTGTCATAAAATATTAAAACTTGTCAGTTTTTCCGCTCATTTTCTGAGCGAAACGAAAACTTTTTGTAGTATTCACCATAAAGAAAAACTATTGTCTTTTGAACGAAAATTTGGCTTGCATTTTTTATGATAGACAGTATAAAAATGTTTGTTTTTTTTTTTTTTTTTGTTAATGCAATTAGCAGATTAGGTTTTTATACTTGAAGTTTAAATTCCTGAAGTTTAATATATTTGTCTCAAATTTACAACTATAGTCACCATATTTGGAGAACAGATTGCTGGCAATTTTTTTCAAAGATCGTCCCTGAAGTTGCTTCAAGAATAACATTCAATATTTAGGTTCACATGAATCTGAAGTTTATTCAGCCGTGTTAAATCATAAATCGAAAACTCAAAAAGCCTAAGACACAACCCAAGAGCAAAGTGCCTGGGGTTAAACAAAACAAACTTTCACACTCACAAGCGATGAGGTGTAAATGTAAATAAATGTAATTAATTTATTCAATACATGACACGACGAGGTGTAAAGTGAAGTGAAGTTTGTTAACGAAATGTTGCAATGATGAATTGCAAGGTGGCCTCATTATATTATAATTATAATCATATTATTGTGGCACATTTCTTTGATTCTAGTCATCTGTGAATGTAATTATATTTTGTAGGACGATCCGCTGTCATCGCTGGACAATGAGGTGGCCAGCCATGTCTTTGAGCAATGTGTGCGTCAAATGCTATTGAAGTCGAATCGCACCATCATTCTGGTGACACAGCAATTACAGTTGATCAAGGAGGCGGATTATGTAAGTGTCCCTGTCAAAAATTGTGCCAGTCCCTTTTGGACAGACAGCATTTCATATTCAAATATCTCAGCACCGACAAACTGTCCAGTCCAGTCCAGTCCAGTCCAGTTTTCAGTGGTTGCTCTTCTCCTTTTGGTTCAACATTCTTTGCTTGTGCTGGGCTTTTTACCAGCATCCGTTTGTTACTTTGCGCTCCAAATGCCGGGGCCATTTATCGCCTTTTGCCCATAAATGCAATTGCCTGGAAGGACCATTTGTTGCCGGTCTGCTGGCTCTCACTCCACTCCGCAGCAGCAGCATTTACTGCAACGACGCATAAGGAAAAACAGCAGATGGAAAAAAATTTCAAATTTAAATTTGGAAATTGAATTAATGTCTTTTGTGCTACACCTCTTTTCTTTCCTTGTTTTGACTATTTTTTTTCGTTTTTTTGCACATACCCTTCACACAAAATTAAATTACTTAAATAGGGTATTCCCGAGCAAAGTTCTAAAAGCTAACAAAATCTTTACCCCGAATTAAATTGTATAGCGCTTAAGGCCGTATTATTCTTAACACGACTACAACAAAAAAAATTAAAACAATTCAAAAGGGCTGACGACAATGGTCTTGAAAGGGTTAAAACAACTTCTTGATAATAGTTGATAAACTTCAGCCTTTGTTAACGGATAAGTTATGTTTTTTTTTATATATATACAATACATTTGTGTAATCCTGGCTTACAGGCTAAATTCTAGTCGATCACGCCTTAATCTAAGATGCTTACTTAGTAAGTGCTGTCAATTTTTTTGTGATGTTTTCATTTTCTTTCGTTACGTTTTCGTTTCATTCGGGCGACCTCTCAGTTAATTGTGATGAAAGATGGCCGGCTGCAGGCTTGCGGCAGTTATAAGGACATTGAGCTAAAGCAGCCGCAAATTATCGCCAAGTGGAACTCAATAATTGCTAAGGCAAATGCAAACACAAAGGACCAACAACAAAAGTGAGTACGACAGAGCCGCAGAGAAGCAGTATGATTTCTTTAGGTAGCTGCAGATTAGAACACGACTGAATGAGTCATTGTCAGAGACTTATCCCTTTGTATGGCAGAGAGTGAAAGAATCCTTTCTATTTGGGCCACACTTTTTGTACGAGTCTTTGAGTGGCATTAAAGTTCAGTTACGGCAACGCAACTTCTTCAAAGTTTCAGTTTTGTTAGAAAAGAAATTTCGTCAAGAGCTGAGAAATATTTATCTGCTTAGAATTTTAGAAAATGTCTATTCAAATTTAGTAAAATTAGTTAAAAAGTATAATGAGTTAATCGCATATAAAATTACATATTCATTCCTCCGGTTTCTTTTCCCGAGTCGAAAATAAATCTGAACATTGAACTTGTTTCTCAGTCTGCGAATGCTATAATCAATATTGTTTTTATTTATCATCACCTGCAAAAAGTACGGCGGAGCTCACGGCTCGGGAACGATGGAAACTATTTAAGAATGTTAGCAAACTCGGATTGCAGCGCTCAATATCGATTACTTCGGAAGCAGGTGGATGCAATGGATCAGAGCTGGATTCCGTTTGCGGAGATGGCAGCATCTCAGCGTCATTCAACAATGTTGTTGAGGAGGATGATGAGGAAGATGAGCTGCCATCGGTAAGTTGAATATTTAATGCAACGCCAAGTTTTAGCACGCAGTTTAACGAATCTATGTATAGTAAAGTACATAACTACCTAATGCATGCATTTCATTTACTCTTAAAGATGTTTGTTTACATAATGACCCAATCAGATAGTTGTGGATTTAAGTAAACAATTAAGTATGATTTGAAGTTAAGGCTTAGATTAATCTGCTTAAATGTTGTACTAAAACTCATACTCTGTATTAATTAAATGAATCCCTTTTTTGCTTCGTTAGCCACTCTCGCTGGCCAGTGGCCTGGGCCTGCAGTCGGCAGGCAGCTTTCATCTGCAGCGCAAGCGTGCGAGTGTCTACGGCTCCCGGCATCTGATCTACGATATGCCGCTGCCCATCGATGAGTGCCAGGCGGATGATGTCATAATGCGACCGCGTCGACGCTCCAGGCAGCAGCGTCGTGGCAGCAGCGCCAGATCGAGGAACTCGTGGCACCGTCTGAGCGGTCTGAGCACAGCGACTGCCACGTCCACCTCCAGCACGAACAGTGGAGATTTGTTGCGTCGCAGCGTGCTGACCGCCAGTTGCAGCAGTTATGCGGAGAGCAGTCTGGATGGCGGCGATTCCAGTACAAGTGGGAGAGTGTCGCCACCGCCCGAGCATTGTGCACGAGCGCAATCGTGGCAGCCGACACAAAAACCGCATCATCCACCCGTAACACGAAATGCCTCATCGCCGCCGGCCATGGAGGCGGCTGGGCATGTGGAGCTGGCTGTGCCAGCAACTGAGGAAGCGGTGGCAACAAGTCGCGGCAGCTTTCAGCAGTTCCTGCGACGCATGTCCATGCGGCGCTCCAACAAGCCCAAACTTCATCATCGACCTCTCAGCGCAGCCAACTCAATTAGGTAATTTATTATTGATTAGATCGGATTAAAGCAGATAATACTCAATCAGAACAGATCACTTTACTCCTAAGATAAGTCACCTAAGTTGAATTTCTCGCAACACAGAAAACCAATTTAAGTGATTGATAACAATTCACAACAATGTGCTTGATGCGTAACAAATCCTTATCCCTTTCCAGGAGCATCTCGGAGGAGTCCAGTGCCGCTGCTCTGTTGCCAACAGTTGAGCTAAGTTCAGTGCCTTCATCGCCTGTCGTTGACATATCCAATCCGCAGACAACAACAAATTCACAAACAACTACGGATTTGGAATTGAAGGGAAGGATGCAAGTTGAAGTTACTTCTCCAGCTACCGTTCCCGC
Organism: Drosophila atroscutellata; assembly: GCA_035041605.1. Classification (NCBI taxonomy): domain Eukaryota; kingdom Metazoa; phylum Arthropoda; class Insecta; order Diptera; family Drosophilidae; genus Drosophila; species Drosophila atroscutellata. The sequence continues at coordinate 9,434,470 of JAWNLA010000092.1, read as the reverse complement.
TCCCGCTTCGGTATCAGCTCCTGTGGAGACACCAGTGAAGCGTAAGTTATGCATCTGGCATGTTGTAACTACTAGACTGGTAGTTGCCTAGCTGCCAACTGGCTTAAGTTAGTCCTTGCTTGCTCATTGCCTGCTTTCGCAACATTTGTATGCATCCAAAGTTGCTCTGCGCCATATGGGTCAACTTAATCGATGGCAGACTGTGCGCATACGTGATTTTTACTTTAAATAACTTTCGACTACAGACTTTGTTGTTATTAAATATTGGCATACTTGGCAACTTCAGATTACATTTTTGCAGCTACGTAATCTCATCATTTCAGTCTGCCTGAATTCCGTACATTTTTTTAATTTTCCCTTTGAGCCCATTCAAGGACGCTTAAGGCCAGTGGGAAAGTAAGTCTTTCTTTTGAGAGTGAAAAATCACCTGGTTGAGTTTTAATCAATTTTGTATCAAATAAGTTGTCTTTTTTAATTGAATGCAACTTCACTTGACCAATGCTAAAGGAATAATACACAGCCGAAAAGAATGATAAAAAGGAATCTGACAACTATTCTGCATTTGGGTTAATTAAAAAGCATCTTCAACGCGTTCAATTCATCCGACTATCAATAACCGTTTGGGAATGTGCAAAAGAGTTTACAATTAATGTTGAATGTGAAACTTTACAAACTGTTTGGGCGTCGGCTGCAAGTCGTAATGAATATTGATTAGATGGAGTTTATTTGGCGCGACGTCAGCCAATGCGAGTATGCAGCAAGATGTTGCACACAATATATTGCCATATTTATCACAATATCAGCCAGCATAAATTCTTCGACGTACAAAACAATCCGTAAAAGGAGGCGCCCTTCTCCCGGTTTGCTGTGTGTGTACGTTGGTAAGAAAAACTTAAATCAAGTTTGATTTTAAAAGTTTTTGGCTCCCAGCGGTGAGTCAAAGAGACACCACCACGTCCTGTGTTCGCCACCCAAGTTGTGCAGGGCAAAAAACTTTTACTTAACTTACCGCATTGATCTATCTACTCGCTGTCAATATTTGGCTGACAACTTGCCGAGTTGGCTTTGGCCTGCAGCGGAAACTTTCAATTTAATCAGATGCTCGAGTGTCACAGAAATCGTCGGGATTGCAATCCGTGGAAATTACAATGAAAATTGTTTGCACTTCTGCACTCGATACTGATTTAAGCTTTTGATTTTATTCAAACAATCATTTAAAGTTTATTGTCATAATATAGAAGATAAAGATAAATAATAAAAAATAATTGTAATATTCATTGCTTTCCATAATCAATCAATTAACCAATTCTCTAAAAAAAAACGTTTTTCTTTAATTTCAATTTGTATTTATTTTATTTATCAGATATGTTAGCTGTATAAAGAAAACATTTCTAATAATTAAAAATAATTTTGTTTTTTGCTTTAAATACAAGCAAATAGTAATTTTCTTTGACATATGTAGGGCAATGTTTATTGCAAATAAGTTGCACATTGCAATAAAGTTGCAATGCAAATACACCTAAAAAATAAATATTGAATAAATACAGATAGCAGAGGATAATAAAAATATATATTTTTGATGACAGGGCGTGCGTGATAGTTGCTCTGCGGATGAATATTGAATTGAAATTATATTGAAAGAAGCATATTGAAATCCTGACAGGTGTCGAAGAACAGCATTTTTGGTGCCACAACTTTCATCCTGGCAATTCATACAAAAATAAACCAAAATTTATTTTACCACACTACATAAAAGATATTGTTATAAATAAATTCGATGAGAGGGGCACATTTTTTATATTGGAATAGAGGACATATTCAGACATTCATTTGCAAATCTGATTAGCTTGAAATTCATTTTCAAAATAATTAAAAACATTTATATATAGATCTTTCATTTGTCATTTAAATGAAATCCAGTAAAAATTGGAGATATCTTTTTATTGTTTAAAGCACTAGAATATTAACCTATATATATATATTTTATTTTTTGGTTTCTACAGTAAAAATTGTGTGCCTTAGCACAAGACTCTTAATACCATGTGCAAGTTTAAAGCATTATTTTTCGGTTTTGTAGACGTTAAAATTGACTTCAATGCATTGCCAACAAATGGTAACAATAACAATGGCCAAAATGCGGACAAGCCCAATAACAAGAACGAAAATGGCGTGGATGACGTTGACGTGTCGGACGTGTCGATGCGACAAAAAGTGGAGCCAGAGGGTCAGCAGCAGCAGCAGGAGCAGGAGCAGATGCTGGATCAGGGTCATCATCTGGCAGGTGCAATGCCAACGATGGATGTTGAACGCAAATATGGCAAAATATCGCATCACATATATATGCTGTACTTGCACGCCTCCGGTCTGCCCATAATCATTGTCTTTTTTATCACCGCACTAATTTGGCAATGTTTGCGTGTCTACACGGACGTTTGGCTGCAACATTGGAGCGACCACGTCGCACCGAATGTGGAACATCGGGAGAAGCACATCAGTGCAGACACAAGCGCAGACATGGACATCGATATGGATATGGATATGGATATGGGCATGGGCATGGATATGGACAGCCACGAAGTCACGTACTATTTTCGGATGTATGCAACAATATCGTGTGTTTGCATTATAATGGCCATGATATCAACACCGGCCGGACAATGGGCCGGCTGTAATGCGCGCCGTAATTTGCACGATAAACTGTTGCAAACGATTTTGCATAAAAGTTTGCATTTTTTTCAAGTGACACCGCTCGGACGTATTGTGAATCGTTTCAGCAACGATATGGCGATCATTGATAAGGTAAGATTTGTTATTGCTATTGTTTCGGTTGCTATTCTTGTTGTTGTTGTTGCTTCCTATACTCCTATGTATCTACATACATATGTACATACATATATACATATACATAATTTTCGTTTAGCTTTTTGTATTGGGTGGCATAAAATATGAGCATATGGCCTGGTGTTGTTGTTTTTGTTGCTCTGCTTTAGATATACCGCTGATAAGCACGCATTATGCACTCGCCTGTATGTGTGTGCGTGCGTGTGTGCGTGTGTAATATATGAGTTTGTTGACGCCATTTTTAGGGATGCTTTCATTATAGTTTTTTCACACTCTTTGACACTTTTGCATACAAAATTTACTAAGCTTTCTGCGATATGCCTGTGTGTGTGTATCTGTGTGTGCAGTTGGCTTGATTGAAGTGACAATGTTGACTGATTTTCGACGCAGTGGATGTATACACATGTCTTTTTAATAAACTGATTCCTTTTAATCATATAATTCTATTGAATCAGAATCATTCTCAACTTAAGCTACTAATTGCAATCTTCAATTTATTCATTCTTTGTTGCATTTAAACTTAGTCCTTCAGGTTAAGATTTCTCGTTTTGATATTAGTCAAAACTTTTCATAGCCATACCTTTGTCAAATAAGGACAGTTTTTGAAAATGGTTTGACCTCAACTTTAATACTTCGATAAAGTTTAAAACGCGATTCTAGCTCATCATCATAATCATGTTAAGATTACACCCTTAAAAGTGCTTATAGGGTCAAAAGTGTCAAGTGTCCAAAGCCAAAACTTTTTATTAAATCTGAATCGATTTTCAAACATAGAAATAACGTTGTCTAATTGAAACCTAGATTAGTTTAATTTATTTTGCATACGTTACATTAATTCACAATTATTCAATACATAAATGCATAAAGTGAAAATTTGAATCAGTTATTAGTATTTTTTAAAATAATAATACACAATTTTAAGCCTATTTGCCAAAACTCATTAAATGAATAGTGATAGTAATAAATATAATGTGCGTTTTCAATTTGGCTGGCATTTGTGATAATCCGTTGCAAACCGAATAAGCAACTTTTATTTGTGTTTGTGTTTTGCACATAAATCTTCATGTGCTGTGCGCTGCCCAATTGGTCTGGCGCTGTGTAAAATCGGAGCCGGCTCGCAAACCAAATTTGATTATGAAACATTGCTGGCTGAGCGTGGGTGGCACACATTTGTCGAAACGTGAGTCGGCCGGTATACAACGCTTCGATGGCAACACAGCAGCAGCCTGCTTAGTCGTTCATTTTTGGCCAGGAGAGAGCGCCTGTGGCATGCGCAAATTTTGTCATTTGTCAATTCTTGTTGCAAACGAGAAAATGTCATTTGAAAATGACGGCCAAAAGAGCCACAGACCCTACCTGCCTAGCTACCTCATGTTTCATACCTACATATGTGTAAACATACATACATATTTACGTACACTTGGAGAAAACACTTTCTAGCTTAATGCGATTTTGTAATATTCAGCGCGATTTATTTTCTGCCACTTGTTATAACGCAAAATTAAAAAAAAAAGTTTTCTAATATTACCTTATAGTTTTCAGTTCGATATTTTTTAGAGTGTACCTTGATACCTTTTTGTATATATAATCTATATACTATATATATTTTCATTTACAGAAAATTGCTGCAACCAGTCAACGCTTGCTGCAGTTCTCGTTGCTCTGCCTGTGCGCCATATTGATAAATGTGAGCATTACACCCTGGTTTCTGGCCCTCACCCTGCCCATTTGCTGTGCATACTATGCCATACAGAAGTTCTACAGGTGTTCGGCGCGGTAAGTGATGATTTCTTGTTCCGCATAATAATGCTGACAAAGCGACTTTCACAATTCTTGCGCTAAGTGTAACAAATATGCAAACATGCGTTGCTTTGATAGAGTACTAAGTTAGCTTTTAACATTTTTTTTTTATTTTGTGAACGGCCAGTTTTACGAATGAAACGAAAATTTTTGGCCATAAGCACTTAAACTGGGCTATAGCTACGTATCGCTGGAGCAAAGTCAACAGAAACAAAAGATTTTTGCAATGCACATTGTGGCTCTGCTGTTCGCATCAGACTTTTCCTCTCGTTTTCTGTCTTGCTGTGTCACTGTTGTTGTTTAGATAGTGTGAGTGGCACTATTAGCAGATTTCTATCCGACCGTTTGTTTCCTTTACTAATTCAAGCATATTTGTACAAGCCAAGTTTACTGAGTATCCCAGCCTGCGGTGCTTGAAGCGACAGGCAAGTAAAATGTATTTTTAATGAGCATATTCTAAGATTATTTCTCTTAAATAGTTTTGCAGCTCTTCGGAATTTAATTGTTTAGTAAGAAAATAATATTTGAAGTGTCATTGCTGAGTTCATTGTGAGACCTTAAATTGAATTTATTTTTAATAGGATAGAATACTTTTAATATTTGTGCATGTTGACTAACCCTTGGTCGATCGGATTGTCATTAAATCATAGTAACAAAATGTTTCATGAGATTGTCCTGACAATAAATTATAACAAAATTAATATAATATAAAATGAATATAATATTAAAATAACAACAACACTTGATGTTGAGGTTTAATAGTTGGATAATTGTAGATCCCAGTAGAGTTACCAAAGAAGAGATTAAGTTAAGTTTGCCTTAAAGCCACATACTCAATATGTTTGGGAGATATTCAAATAAAACTAAAGTTTGCTTTTTAATACTTAAACCTACTTAAAATACTTGCCAGAATAATAATAGCACAATAAGCTGCTTAAATACTTAGATGTAAGCAAAATGAACATAACTAAAAATAAGTTACTTTATTCCAAATAACGCTTTTATCTCAAAGTGCAAACATTTCTAGTGCAGCACACAAATGAACAAGTTTACGGTGGTCAATATGCAATCTAAATGCAATTTCCAATGGCACTCAACGCCTCAATCAATGAAATGTATAAATCTGTATATTTTCAGTGAGCTGCAACGCATTGAGAATTCAACAAACTCACCGGTGATATCGCATCTATCAGAGACAATACAGGGTGTGACCACAATACGTGCATACAATCAACAGGCCCGTTTCACAGAGATACTCTTTAAGCGTCTTGAGGCGAACACAATTGCATTTACCATATTGAATACGAGTAATCGCTGGCTGGGCATATCACTGGTAAGTCCTTGGAGTCCGGTACTCCTTTGCTTCCCACACACACACAAACACACTCGACACACACCCTCCATACACTCGACTCCCAGTTCAAGTCAATATGTCAGCTATACACATTTGATTTGATTGTAAATTTTGCTTGCTTGCATTTCGATTCAACTGGCATTTAACATAAACAGTATTCGCTTAGCAAATGTAGTTGTATATATGTATATATACATATGTATATATACATATGTATATATATATAGTAGTTCAGTCGTTTAATATCGGCTATTTTATATCTATGGTTGCTAGTTCCTCACCCATTCCGGTGGTCAGGGGGCAGTCCGCCTAGCTGCTTGTGTGGACCTTGTCTATGTGTCTGCCTCAGATCTTAAGTATCCTTACGTTGTGCTCAAGATGGGTGCACATTGTCTTGTGTTGACACTCGCATTCTATAGAGCTCTGGCGAGCAGGTTTGCTTTATTGGCTGTGTTGACATAATACACTTATATATATATATATATATATATATATATATATATATATATATGTAATCTATGTTCTTGGTAAAGGGCCTGACTGCTTAGGAGAACCCCTAGCAAGTAGTACTTAAATTATTACAGGTGCATGCTTGAAATGACTTACACGACAAACATTAGCACAACACTTAATTAAAGGATCAAAAGAGACCAAAAGAGACCGATATTAAAAAACTCCGTATAGAGTTAATAGTATTTATTTAAAGAAAAAAAAAAAACTTATTCCAGAGCTAAGCGAAAGAGCATTCATATCAGATGTCTGCTATTCACTCATAAATGGCTCTGTAAAGTCACAGTAGCAGTAGCAGAACGAGGAATTAGAAGGTAGCGCAGCAGCCCACTCCCAAAGATTATTACGCAGTCTGAAAATTAATTGACAATCGATAAGTTGCCAAATAAATCGCTTTAATTGACTAGTATTCCGCTTGAGGTGGACTTCTGAGAGACAAGTCCATTGACTATTATTTTGTAATTAGCGAACAAATTGGTTCTGCAAATCTGCACACCAAGTAAACTGACAATCCACTTTAAAGCAAGGAAGCATATATACACCTAAATACACACACATACACCCATACACGCACACACATTCACACACAGACACACCCACCCACCCACACATGCTTGTCTGCATGCCGAGCAAAGTCAAAACTGTGGAGCAACACATGCAACAGCTTTGAGCGCACTCGATGGCTGACAAGCACATACATCCAAATAAGGGCAATCAAGCCACCGACAGCCTCAGTTCCGCAGAAGAGGCAAACAAAAAGTTTTCAATTGTGGTTTGGCAGTTACCCCATAAAACTTTCATTAAGATGAAAGAGAGGAAAAAGTTTTTTTTGTACTTGTACATCGCGCGGGGAGCGAGCTGAGGGCATACGTTTAGAGGACCAAAAAAAAAGGGAGAAAAAAAACTGACACGCACGCACACGTGTGCTGATTAAAAAGTCATGTGGAAAGAATCTTTACCAAACTGCCAAAACTAACAAGCACTCATCAGGGCAGTTGCTCTTGCTCGTTCGCTCATTCACTCTCTCTCTCTCTCTCTTTCTGTTTCTCTCTCTCTATTTATTGCAGGATTACCTGGGCGGATGCATTGTTTTTGTGGCCATTGTAACGGCACTGACAACGGCCAGCGTCAGTTGCAGCAGATACGCGAAGGAGCAGGAGGCGACAGCAACAGAGACGATGTCAGGAACTTATGCCATCAATAAGAGCGCCAGCCCCAAGGAACTGATACCGACACCCTCGCTGGTCGGTTTGGCCATCAACTACACGTTGTTGGTGCCGATTTACCTTAATTGGGTTGTAAAACTTTTGGCCGATATGGAGATGTATGCGGGCTCCGTTGAACGGATTGCACACTACGCCCAGCAGCCGCAGCAGCAAAGGGCGGAGCAACCGGATGCGGAAATCAGCAATGAAGTCGATAGGTCTTCCTTCGTCCCGAGTACCGTTGACAAAGTTCACCTAGACGCTGCGACGTCAGCAGCCGTTGATGTAGATGTCGATGCCATTGCCAAGCTGGCTGCTGATAAATTAAATGCAGGCAATCACTTAAACTTTCAGCACACAGCATCAGGTGTTGACAAGCATCAGCCAACGACGAAGACTGCAGCAGAGACAACGTTGCCTGAAGATAAGAGAATAACGGCACTTGCTGACAAGGACGTCGCGCCTTCTAATGAGCAAGCGAGACGCGCCAAAAGCTGTGAGTATCTGAGTATCTGGAGCAGTTTGCTTAACCCTTGGCCATTAACTATGTGACAGTCATTTTCGATGGCTTATTGATTATTTTTTATACTCTGAACCCATTGAAAATACTTAAGAATAATGAACTGTGCAACTGTGGCAGCAACTTGGAATATATCTATTTGCTGCAGGCTGTAAATATAGCGTTCCATTGGAAAAGTTTGTCAGTGCAATTGGGGAGTGAAGTATCCTAATTAGCATTTAGCCATGTATTTGCAATACTTTTGCAATTTGTGGTATTAGAAATTGACGATTCTCCTTAACTGCAATTTGAGTTAGCAACTTAATCGACTTTTGCCAAATGCAGCAATATTCTGCTTTAGTGTTATTGTGGACAAATTGGAAACGGCCAGATTAATCGATGCTACTAAATACAATTAGTGTTTTCATTCTGCTTATACACATTATTATAATGACAATTACGTTTTCTATTTTTACAGCATTTGAATATGGCCTTGAAGGTTTTTGCTCTTTACATCTTTGTCTTGATTTAATTTGATCAAGAATTCGTGCTCTCGCTTTAGAGTGTTATTCTCCTTTCCAAGAAATCAATTTTAATAATTAAACTTAAGCTTGAAATTTATTAAAAAACAAGTGACTTGAAAAAAATATACCTAATACGAGCAAACTCTTGAATAGTAATAAGAAAAAAAATATGCAAAACCTTTTGGGATTATTTAGTAACCCAAAAGCGAATACGCAAGTCCAAAGTTTGTGAGTAGACATGACAGATTTGTAGCCTTTTGTACATAGATAAAATATTTGCGTAATTTGTGAAAAGAGTCTTTGAACGGGTTACAACTCTTATCGTATCAAACCCTTCTCTTTGGCAAAAGTAGTTTGAACCCCGCTACTTAAATTTTTAAGCTCTTAGGGCAAATGTTAACTCTGTTTTTACTCTAGTGTCATATGGGCAGTAGTCCGCCAACCACACTCGAAAACTACTTTAGAGTATTTGCTAAAGTTGACTTTTAAAGCATGTGCTTAACTGCTGTGTGTGCCATGATTCTGTATGAGGGACCCTTTTTTCATTAACTTTTTTGTTTGGCTCGTGCCCTCATCACTTTTTGCCTAGCTGCTTTAATTGTTTGGCTTTTTTCTGGAGCGTTGTTCAACTGCCAGTTGCGGGCGCAAAATACCAAATACCTCTGATATCTGCGAAAGGGTCACATATTTCATGCTTTGTCGATTTGGTTTTAAAATTTAATAATAAAAGCATTTGTCTACATTTATTTCATCTAACTTTCCATTGTTTATTTGCCTGGGTAGACCAAACCGTTCCAATTTCGTGGCCACAACGCGGCGACATCAGTTTCCAAAATGTCAGTCTGTGTTATGAGGGACAAAGGCAGCAAGTTATCAGCCACCTGAATTTGAAGATACCAGCGGGTCAACGGGTGAGTAGCTAACTATACATACATATCTATCCATCTTGCTCTCTTCGCTTAACCACAACGGACCAAAGGATTTGGGTTCAATGTGCGCCGTACTGTAAATAATCTGAAAGAAATGTAAGCAATAAATGAAATCGAATGAAAGATGCAACTAGCCAACCTCTGGGCCCAGCAAACTGTAACAGCAGCTGCAACAGCACCCATTCATAAGTGTGTGTGTGTGTGTGTGTGTGTGTGCTTAGAGTGTGCACTTTTGCCGCAAACTAACCAAAGCCACAGAAATCCAACCCAGCTACGATAGCCAGACAGCGTTAAAAGTCAACAGCTGATTGAATATGCAGCAACTAGCGATACAATATATTCCACAGATTGAATGTTCTTCCATCCATTATTATTATGGCAAAGTGCACATACATATCGAGTGAGTGGGTGGGTTTTATACCCTACATATAAGCAACAATAAGTAGAGTGCTCTTTTTATTACTACAATTTTAATTGCTTTTTGTTATATTTCAAATTTAAATTTAAACAAACTTTATTCTTAGTTAGGGTTTACTATTTTAGAAAAATGACAATATATACATATGTCTGTTTACATAAAAGTATAATTGATTATATATACACATATATATATATATATATATTCATGTATGTAAATACAAATATATAATGACAGGACATGACAGCCAATAATAAAATTAGAACTCAACTCAGAACTCGAAGAAATTATTTGAACCGGCATATATTATTTATGTCAAACTTCAATCAATGTCTAATTACGGTTAATTAGCATTTCATTGCTTCTAAATTGAATATATTATTATATGCACGGAATGTCGTTGATACAAACAAAATAAATAAACCAAAAACCCATTTGGAATTGGTTGCACCAAAAATAGAAGAGAGATTTATGAATGCTCTATGAAAGGTGTGCATTGAGAGTAGTTAGTAAGCCAATTCAAATATCACAGTTATTTATAAAAGTAAAATAACAGTAATTACGATTTTTGCCTTTCTTATTGCCGCTTAGCTTATCTATGCAAGTTAACTGTGTGACATTTACATATATTTACATTTACAGGGTATGTGTGTAAGTTGTTCGGACAACTCGTTTTGTTGTTTGTTTATGTTTGCATTATTTCATTTACGCTTTTGTTAGAAAATATGCGAAATACAAATGACAAATCATAAAATTTTGGATTGATTGTGCATATTGAAACTAAATGAATTATAGCCACGCTGATAGTAAAATTTCGTCAATTTTATTGCGAACGCAATTTATCGGCCAATAAACAGACATCAATTTTGGTTCGCAGTTGCAAATATTTTTATTTATACATATATTACTCTGCCTGTGAAGCAATTATTTAAACATCAAAAATATCATTGCTTATTAGTTGGTGTGACTGCTTGTTATAATTTGAATAAATTTGTAAATAAAATTACACAAAGTTACACAATTACATCAAATTTGATATTTGATGAATGTATCAATGATGCATGATGATGTAAGTTAGCTTAATAGGATTCACATATTCCAAGTTAAGCAATACTTCTCTTAGTGCACTTGATGTGTATTGCATATTTGCAGTGACAGTTAGACATGTCTGAGAGTCGAGGCCCAAGGCTGCAGCTGGATATGTGGCACATTTCATTTGAATTTGATTTGATGGCTAACGGTTTTCGATACCAGATGAGAGTAGATACCCGGATATAGAGTGTGTAATGCACAAACATGCATAAAAGAACTGCGTGCATAGGTTATTTAAAATTCAAATAAGAGAGACATCGGGACAGATACAGCACCTCACTCAACTCGCTTTAGACAAACTAACTATTTGGTTTCTCCTGCAGATTGGCATCTGTGGCCGCACGGGCAGCGGCAAATCATCACTGGCTCTATCCTTATTCGGGGTATTACAGACGACAAGTGGCCAGATTTGCATCGATGATGTGGACATTGAGCGAATAAGGCCAGATGAGCTGCGCAGCCGATTATCGATAATACCACAGGATGTGCATTTGTTCAATGCAACAATTCGTGAAAATCTCGATCCGCATGGCTATTATTCGGATTTGCAATTGTGGAATTGCCTCGAATTGGCACAGCTCAAGGAGTTTGTTAACGTTCAGCTGCCACTTGGTCTGGGTAAGTGCACAATTCGCGCTAACAATGCAGGCGCCTTTTTCGTTGTGTTTCCCAATTTCCCAAAGTTTTTTGTTGATGTTGTTTTTGTCATTTCAGTTGCTGTTTATATTGTTGTTGCGTAAGCAAACCAACAACTGACAGTCAGTTCTGTGCACCGCGGCTCACTGACTCCGTCAGTTTGCTATCTAGCTTCATATGTGTTTGCCATATGAAAAAATAATGTTTATTTTTGGCAGCAAACATGACGCTTGGCTTGGCCGCCTAGCCAGAATTTCAAACCAACCATCAACCTACCCACCCCAACCCATTCTCACACTCCGCCAGACTTTGAGTCTCCCAGCTAACTTGTCTGTTTGATGTTTGTTGAGCGCCAAAAAAAAATAGAAAAAAACAAATTTTGATGCGCGTTTTATGCATGTTTGATTTTTTGCGTTGATTGGCAAATGGCAAATGTTTTTAGATACAAGACTACATTTATCTATCCATCTCTCCATCAAATGGAAACCAAGTTGATTAGCCACATACACACAAAATAAATGAAGCTTGTTTCCACAAAAATTGTTTGTGCGCATTTATTTATTTAAGTTTAATTTAAGTTTTTTATTTAACAAGATTGAATTGTTCAGAGTCGTCAAACAAATCCTTAATGCTTCTACACTCACGGCGGGTGCCACGTTCTTGGCACACGTACTCTTGCTGCCAAGTCGAGTCACCCCTGTTCCGCTTAATACGCCCCATTAAGGCTTAAAGACGTGCTTAGCCAAGCGGCCATAACGTTACGCTTATTAAATACAACTTTAATTACGCACTAAACCGGACATTTTATTACATACTTACATATATATCTATACATATTTATATATATATTTTTTTTTATTTTTCTTTCCTTTCTCTTTGTTATGTCCACCTGCTATTGGCCTTGTTGTCTTGAATGCTGCAACTACCTGCGGCAGACACTGAAATAAGCGATGGTGGCATCAGCCTTAGTGCTGGACATCGGCAGCTGCTCTGCCTGGCACGTGCCATCCTCCGAGGCTCCGCCTGCTTGGTGCTGGATGAAGCAACAAGTACGCTGGACAGCAGCACGGAACGGGCGCTGCTCAGAGCCGCCGACAAGGCGTTCCAGGGTCGGACAATTATAACGATTGCCGTGAGTTTTAACAGCTACGCTCAGCTCTTAACTCATTTCATCTTTGAGTGCGTTTGTTGTTTATTGGCCTTTGTTGTGTATTTCTTATAGCATCGTCTGAGCACGATTCTGGATTATGAACGTATTATAGTGCTGGAGCAGGGTGAAATCGTCGAGGATGGCAATCCCCGGCAGTTGCAGCAGCAGACCAGCTCCATTTTTCATGGGCTGCTGCAGAAAGCGGACCAATTGAACGGTGCCACCAGCTCTTAACTACATATATATATGTATATATATATGCACATATATATGTGAACAATTTAATTGTCTTACGTAGATTGCTTAATTGTAGTACTTATGTTATTGTAGCAGGGAGATCAAATGGATTTCTGTGTAGTTTTGGGGCGCCATATTGTGTCCTTTGTAGTTGTGCGGCCGTGTGTGTCAAATGTGATTTATATATATATTTTATACTTTTATACATATAAAACAAATATATATATATTTTTATCTGTACATATATATATATATATGTACATCCATTTCTTGCAGTATTTTTTTTTACATAATAAAAGAAGTGGTTATGTCAAAAGCAAACATTAAATTTCTACCGCAATACTTTTCGTCCTGCCAACTGTGCGTATGAGCTACGTGACCACGTGACAGTTCATGCTTGGAAGTATACTTACATACGTACATCTGTACGGGTTGGTGCATGCCGCTAACAGGCTGACAGCCAGATGATTTGCACCCATACATTTGTGCGCACGGCTGTTTGATTTTTCTTATGAGCACATACATATATACATATATACCCTACACCCTACTATATAGTATGACTGAAATAGGAGTGTTAGTTTTGGTTTATTTGTTGCAAGTGCACTGTGTGTATCTATGTGTGTCCTTGTAGGTTTCCGTGTAGCAACCCCAATAACGTGAACGTGACTTTGGCCACTGAACAGGACTTCAAGTCGACTGAAGACTCCATTTGCATTCGCTTAAAGTCACGATTACAATTTTTATTTAAAAAACTACCTAAGTACACATAAAAGTATTTAATAAACAAACTATTATTTACAAAAAATGTATCATTTAAGTAACAGCATTAAATTAAAAAATAAAAATAAAATATACTAAGAAGATCATCCTTCTTACGTCTAACTTACACTTGTTTATATAAATTCTTTTATATTCTTCTCTGGTTATGTTTCTTGATTTGTTTAACAATAATAATTTAGTTTAATATAAACATGACAAACTTGTTGGCATTGACTTATAACAAGCTTGTAAAATTCACCTAAGATTCCTTAGGATTAATTTTAAGTAACCCACAAAACTATAAATAAAGCAGAAGTAAAAGTAAGTTTTTTTTTTGTGTTTTTTTTTGTATCATTTTATAGGCACAGGGAATTTGAAAAGCCAATTGTATTTGTGTGTAGAGTGGCAATCAAATGAGTTCATTGCAATTTTTCAATTGGCAATTGCGTTGAAGCTGTGTGCAACAGTTGCAAAATAATATATGGCCAAATATTGGCTCACAACACTCGGTCGGCAACTAAATCAGTCCAATTAGAATCGAAAATTGGAAATGGAATCGTTTCGGCTTGCACTTAATAATTGCATGAATATGCAACGAAATGTGGCAACAACATTTATGAATTTATGCTTCAACCCCAAGCAGCCCCATCCTCCCACACAATTGGGGCTTACCTCAACGCTTGTGTTCAGGTCGATGGGGTAGCCGAGTTCAGTTGGCCACAAAAGCAATATTATTGTGGAATAAATTGATTGTTAAATGGGCCTGGCCCACATTGCTTGGTGGGGGGGCTGAGGGGTCTGAAATATTTTTGCGTTTTTGAGCCCTAACTTTGAATGCATATTTCAAGTAGCTTGGCTTGAGGCCATTTAGCCTGCCAGGCAATTAAGCTTAATTGGCAATGAACAGCCTGCAAACGGGAAGGGATTTCTTTCTCCTTTTTTATTTTGTTGCTGTGAGTTGCTTCGATTTTTGGAGTGGTTGAGCCAAAATGGGTTAATTGACATGCAAAAGTGGCAAGGAGAACATTTTGCGCAGTCTATCAAATAGAATATGAGCCGTGTTATTGATAAAGCATTTCGCTACAGCTAAGGCAAATATTAAGGAACGATTTTTTATTATTGAAGTCAGGTAAATAATTACAATTAAATTCGGTTAATCTTTTTGTGAAATATAAACAGAGCGAGGGGGGGAGGGAGAGTCACATATGAAGATTTTATTTTATTTTATATTTATAACGTTGATTGTGCTTGCTTTTCTTCATATATCGATATCGCACTGATATCACCACTAACTCGATAAACTAAGCACAGTTTAAAGATATAAAAAGTTATCGATAATGATAAACATATAATAGAACCTTACAACTTAATCGATTGCTGATATCAATGGAATTCCATTTAGATTTAAATATTTTTTGCTTAAATCCATTGATATATGAAATATAAATTAAATTAGATTCCATGCGCTTTATTAGGCTGTTAAGTGCTAAGCGATAAATTATTCGCTAGACATACACATTTGACGCACCGCGTTCGCATTAAGGGCGTGTTAACTGCTTTTGACTAATTGCCGAAGCATAGCAAATCGCTGCCAAAAGTTTGAGTCGCTCCTGCAAACCCGACCAGCGGAGAGGCGACAGCCGACAGCCGACAGCCAGACAGCCCACCATTGAGGCTAATCCACATAATTGGCAGGGCCACTGGCTTCCTCCAGCTCAAGCTGAATGCTCAATTCACGTCCCACGTCCCATTCACGTCTTCTTCGCAGCGTTGTGGAATGCGTCTTCGCCAGCCCTGTTAATCACTCATGCTGCTGTCAAAAAATACAGTTTAACATACTTACATGTACGTGTGTGTGTGTGTGTGTGTGTGTGTGTATGTCTAGATATAGCTTGATAGCGTGCTGCTGAGCTTCAACACATGTTTGTGCATGTTCAACGACTCTCTCCTTTTACGCTCCCTCAACACACCTAAACATATACATATATTTGTACATACATCCTATGCATGTGTGTACATTGGTTAATTCATTGTGCTCGACGCGCGACGCGATGAGACTCGTTTGTTTCTCAGTTAAGTTCTTTGATTTGTTGATTTATTTGGTGCTGCCAAGCATATCTCTCTTTGTGCGTGTGTGTGTGTGTGTGTGTGTGTAACTTCTTATGCTGACACACTCATCAAGCTTTGCTTATGCGTTGCTTTCTTTGCTGGATAAGGGATTTTTCTTTGCTTTTATCTACTGTGGATTTTCGTATGCTCTAATCTTGAATATGATTGATTTCCTGGAAATTGAAATTGATTTGTTAACAAATTTGCAGCGCAGAAATAAAACTTTCCCCGAAATCATTTCAACTTAGTGTGAGCTTTAAATTAAAAAAAAGCTTTGAATCGATTTATTAATAATTACACATACTAATGTACAATGTAAGTAAGATACATAAAAGTATTATACTCCTCTATATACATTATTTATTAGTTGGAAAGGGCATTGTGAGTCTCTCAATCTGATGCCAATCAATTCGTTTCTTTGTGCGCTGTGAAACGTGCTGCAAAACGTTCAAGAGAAAGTTTTTTTTTTCTGTGCTAAGCAAAATTAAGTTGAGGCAAACTTTGATTCAGCTCGTTTCAATGCTTTCTGTTAGGGGTATTTTTTATGTTTGTGTGTTTTTTTGTGGTATCCAGTAGTAGTCTAGCAGAGACCTTGACTTTATTGTTTATGCTTGGCAGCATCTTGAAATGTGCTTCACTTTGACCTTTGCCTTACTTTCTTTATTCTGGCTGTGCTGCTGATGAAATTAATTGTTTGTGTGCACAAATTTAGATACACGCACATAAACGTAGATGTAGATGCCCATGTGCATGTGTGGGTGTGTGTGTGTGGGTGTGTGTGTGTGGGTGTGTGTGTGTGGGTGTGTGGGTGTGGGTGTCAGAGTGCTTGGAAAGCACTTAAGAAAAAGTTGCAAATTAATTATTTCATTAATTAGGCGCCCAGACAACAGACACACGCTGTTGATTGATACGCTTGCGGCAAAAGTGTTGAAAGTGCTGCGGACGTCATCTGCTGGCTGACACACTTTGGCACTGTTTGAAAAAAGTCTTTGCCCCAACTTTCGATATGACGTACACAGTGCTGCCTATAGTTGTTTTTTTTTTGCCTGTCTGGCAAAACGCGCTCAAGTGCGCAACTTTTATTATGGCGTCCTTATGCGATTTTCTTTTTATATCAGGTTTTCCTCATTGCGGCTTGTTGTTATTAAATTTTCCACAATTTGCACACACACATGAGCAGGCATATACGCTTGAATTTCATTTGCTCGAGCGCTTGGCAGTCGCCTTCAGTTTCTGTATCTTTATCTGTATCTATATCTATATCTATATCTATATATGTATCTGTCGCTGTAATAAAATAAATCTGTCAAATTCAAACGCTTGTGAATGTCTTTCACAATCGTTCAAGCCTTAAGCAGTCGGCCTGACACTCAGTCAGTTAGTCAGTCAGTCAGTCAAAGCTATATGCTCTTTTCAAACTGTTTTCACGTTTCAGGTCCTTGTTCTTCATTCTGCCTTCAGTTGCACTCATGTTGGCTAATCATAAAGTGTGTGTTTCTCACAAATTGTACAATTCAATGCATTCTCGATGTAAATGCTATCTTCTCTTAGGTAAAGTCCCTTCCTGTCCTGTCCTTGAAGTTGTGCATAATTATGTAAAAGGCGTAATGAAGCATCTGCGAGCCCATAAGGGCGTTCTGCCTATTTGTCAATGCGTATTTTTGAAGAGGCTTGAAGAGCTGAAGACCTGAAGACCTTAAGTTTAGTTTAAGTTCTCCTAAACCACTCACAAATCGAGCTTTTAGCTTTTTGAATTATTAATATCTACGAATGGATAACCCTTGTTACAATATCAATCTATAACAAAACAGTTAAATTTATAACACTTGAATTTACTGTCTGGAAATTTGTCAAAAAACTTAAAAACGGTGTCTTAAATGATACAATATATTTAACTGGAGTATCCAGGGTATCTTTGAGTCGAGCTCTTGCCACTTCAACGTTCTGACTTATTTCCTTTATTGTTTTACTCTTTTTCTTTATGAGTTTCTGTATGTATAAATCATAAGGCGCCGCATGTGCGTTAAGTTTACGAATCATGGCAAGTGCCTTAAAAATGGATTACAAACAAGAAGATTTATACATATATGTATATATATTCTCGAAAAAACTATTTCAACTATACTTAAATGAAACCTTGAATATTAATGCGGAAAAGTTGACTTTAATTTCCAAATCTAAAGTTAAAACTTTATTATTTTATGTGTTTTTTGGATTAAGCACAAAAAGCATCTCCAATCTCCACTCACTTATGAGCTTATGAATATGATATGATTGATTGATTCGTATGAAAATAATTAGTCAGTTGAGTGATTTAGCTAGAAAACAGCATTCAACTAACTCTGTTTAAAACAAAATAAATTCGTGGACTAGAATTGAATTAAGCATGCCAGATAATGTCAGCCAACGGCTGCAAAGTGTTTCTGATTAACCCAAACGATGATTCCACAAATGCCCAAATGGAAATCCACTTAATGTCAATCTTGAACCCATCCCCTACCCCTACCCCCTACCTACCAATGTTAGCCGTGCCTTGCAACCTGGCTTGTCTAGTTCCGCAGGCCAAAATCGAAGATGAAAGCAAATTTAAGGGCACAATATCTTCATTATTGTTATCGTTGGGCACGCATGATAATCAGTCGATGTGTGTCCGCACACACACACGCACACTCACAGCTGCCAGTTGAAGCGTCAAATTCATATCAGAATGACAACGCAGCGAATTTGTCTGGAAACGTTACAATTTTATTGGTCGAATGATTTTCAGCATTTGTTGGTACATTGACAAACTCAGTCCCCCCTCCACACCACCATAAATTGGTATTGATTTAATTTGCAAGCTCAATTGGCAAATACCTTTTTTTTGCTTGTGTGTGCGATCGCTGCTTTAAATGAAGTTAGAGCGTGCAGTCGACTCTTTATCACCGTAAGCTATGTCTAAATGGAAAGCCAAAACCAAGGCGAATTAAATCCTCAATGAAAAGCAACAGCCAACAAAAGAGACTCAAATCAAAAAGTAATCCACAAAACCGGCATTGCATATGCAGCATTCACAGACAATGTGAAGAGCCTTCCCACACACACTCACACACACACACGCACACATACAGAGTCACACTTACACTGCGTGTAAGCAAACAAAACTGTGTATTGACCCAGTGAACGAGTGACAAACTTATCGGCCTGTCTGTCCATCCATTCATCCATCCACATGTATGTGGAACGTATGCTCTGTGCGCTGTATCTGCACACGAGAGCAGCAACGGCGGCGATGAGAGAGAACATTTCGCTCTCTCCCTCGAACAGCATCCAGCATCCAGCATGCAGCCGAAGCTAACAGCTAAAAGTTAACAGACGGCACGAAGTTCAAGTCGAAGTCGAAGTGCTAAAATCGACCTTCGGCTGCATAACAGCCCTGTCTATGTGCGGGCGCTCCTAATGCTGTTGCGCTTGGCTTTGGCGTTGCCGACTTTGGGGCGCTGTTTGTCGTCCAATTCAGTTGTTTCGTGTCTGCCTACGCGTGCGGTTATTCCATATGACTGACCATACGTCGCGCACTTCTCTTGCCTAAGTTCGGTATTTTTGGCGTAATTTTCACGAGATTTCACATTTCCAATTAACACACTGTGTGTGAATGTGTGTGTTTGTGTGTGTCCGGGTCTCTGTGGGTATGTGCGTGCGGCAAATGCAGCCAACAAAATTACACATGCAAATAGTGCGGCCCCCAAAGCAAACCGCGTAGAAATATAAATTGTCTTCCACAGCCTGCAAGTTGCGCCATTTTTGTGTGTGCTTATCGCGCGCGGCACTTAATGGTTCTATGGTTCCGTTCTGACGCAGACCTAAGTCAAGCGATTGCTGCTACTCGAAAAAGACGTGTGCGGATTAGTTAGGTGAGTGCTCCAACTGTGCTATATGTGGCAGCTGCTGCCGTTGCGATCCTTTCGCGAATCGCTCTCAATGGAGTTTCGGCTCATTGGACCAAATTGTGTGGCGCTGATTTCTGATTTCTGATTAGAGATTTGTGGTATGTGATAAGCCAACCAATCTTATATGGGCTGAAAAGAATTTCATGCCTCAAATCATTTCACCTTTTAAATTGAAAACACTATTTCATTTAAATTCTTGAATTGAATTTTAATTAAAAGGGACAAATTTATTTGTCGATTTGTGTTTACGTCTTTTAAATGGAATTCAATTTATTTGACTTCACATTTTTTTTTGTTTACAATTTGGTTTCTTTGTTGGAAGTTTAATTAAATTCTTACCACATTTAAATCATTATTAACTGGTTGACATTTGCTCGGTGGTCGGTGAAATCTGAGGAAACCATTTTATTGTGGTTTGCTTTAATTTCCACAAAGCGAAAGTCTTTATGACTTCTATGGTAATAAAGAGCTCCATTCACTGCCACTAAATAATACGAGTTCATTATTCTTCAATTTATGAATCTTGGAATTCTTGACAAGCGAAATAATGCATAAATTCATCACTGAAGCACTTAATAGTTATGTATGTATATCATTTGTCATCATGATTTAACACTGCGGCTTTGTCCTTTTCAATAAGTGCCCATCATTAGTTGGAGTCCACGGGAAACCATTCTTTTCCTGGCTGAGCTTTGGGCTCTTATTGTGGCCCATCGCAATTTTTGTGACTTCAATAAATGTGCTGACTTGGCAGGTGTAGAATTTTTGTATAATATTAATGAATAGGCTCAACTTGTATTCCTTTCGTTTCCTGGCATACCTGGAGGATGCTGATGCCATGGAATTTAATAATCTAATATTGTATTGTGCTAATATGTTCATTGAATTTAACAATAACAACATAAACAGAGCAGCCATAATAAATATAAATAAAAATAGAAAACTCAGCTAATGGGAGTAAATAAATGAAATGTAAATCAAATGAAATTCTTTCAGTATATTCAGGGCATGCCATTTAAAATTTAACTTTTTTTTTTTTATTTGAAATGATTTTATGGAACGCAAACTTAACTTAAATATTTTTGAAAAATATTACTTAAGTGAGTTAAAAACCGCTCATAAATAACTGCAACAAATTGTCTTTTAAGTGAGACCGCAGGTGAGCAGATGTTGTGGGGCATGTGGCAGCTGCTACACAGACAAGTGCTTAACAATCAGTTGCACTTCGCATTAATTCACGACTAATTACAATTGTGTGTTTTGGTAATTATCAGACAATGGCGTACGCTTGCTGCCGCTTTTGGTCTCATTGCAGGGGTGGAAAAAGAGAAAGAGAGATAGATAGATAGTTGGTGAGATAGAGAGAGAGCGAGCGAATGAGGGAGCAGCAACTAGCTACTTTCTTGCCATAAGTCCAATAATTTGAATTTTAAATTAAGAGCAAAAACCATCTGCAAACAAGGTGTGTGTGTGCAACAAATGGTCACAACTTTTGTGCAAGTCAAGTGTAAGAAGGGTGCATTAATTAATTTACTAGAAAACTAAAACAATAAAAAAATAAAACAACTAACAAAACAAATGCCTCACAAGTGCATATTGTGCTTAACTTGACCTAAAAAAAAAATATTTTCCCTAAACGCTTTTTGCTGAAGGGCCAAGAGAAGCTGCACAAAAGTCGAAGAACGGAAGACTGCCTGCAAGACACGACACCTGTGGGTGTGATGGTGTTTGTGTGTATGTGTGTGTGTGTGTGTGGTGTGTGTGTGTTTGTTAGCTGCATGTGTTGCTTGCATTTTGCATTAGCATAATTAAAGCAAACACAACTTGTGTGCCAGTGTGTGCGAATGTGTGTGTGTGTGTTAGTGGCTGGGCTGCCAAAGTCAACATGGGCGCAACTTGACCCACGGGCTATGCGACCTCAAAGTAGGCAACAAAACCCTATTCATATGGTGGCCACACCACGAACATACATCAATACCAACACACATGTATATGTGTGAGCGTGTGTGTGTGTGTGTTTATCCTTGAACTTTATTGTTTGCACATCAGTGGTTTGGCAAAGCTCAGTGCGTGCTGCGTTTTGAGGCACTTGCAAGCCTGCTGCTCTGTGCCGCCACTCCCCCTCTTCTATGAAGTTTTTGTACTGTTTTGCCAATGTGTGTGTGTGTGTGTGTGTTTTTTTATTGCATACTGTCAGGCGCAGCAACATATTGGCTTACCATTGAATAATATATGCTCGCATTTTTCAGACAGTTTTCACAAAATTCTACGGAATGTTTTTTCTTTATTTTTTTCCTTTCATATATTTTATATTTTTTTGTGCTGCCGTCATTTTGAGTTGTGGGCGTGGCCATATGCATATGGTTTTATATTTTTTTTACTTGGTAAGCCTTTCATTTCAATGCTGCTGCTTACTGCGAGAGTAAAGCTGCAGTTAATCGCAACCAAAGATACAAAAGAAGAAAGACATTTTCCACTTTTTCATATTCGGTTGCTGTTTCAATCATAATTAAATGAATCGAGATATATTGTAAATGTAGCTTTGTATATATTTTACAGTTGAATAAAAAAAACGATTTCCTCTTTTTATCAATCATTTCATATATCTAAAGCGAATGAATTGGAAAGAACTGAATTTAAGCTATGAATATTGAAGGGTATGAACAATTTAATGATTTTCTTTGGCATTCTGCTCAGTTAAAATTGAATTGGAAGCCCTTCATTTACAATTCGTAAAAAGGGAGACATAGGTATAAAAAATAAACCTAACAATGTTTCAAACTTCGATCAGAAAGTCTAAGATAATTGTAATTTTCGCTATTGGCTTTAAATTAACATTTCATCAGAACTTTGCTTCTGAAAGACAGTGAAGGCTAAATGGGATATTTAAATGTTTATATGTCATTGATTGATGTCAACTGTTTTCAATTATGCATTTTTTTTTTGTTATATCTTTAAATAAATTAATTTAATTGAATTTATATTTTGGTTACTTTCTTTAAATATTTGTTTATATTCTAATTTGTATTTTAGCAATGACTTTGAGCAGTTAATCAACTTTGCCTTTAAAATTCTAAAGCTGATACGAAATCCACATTAAGTGGTGCAAGTGTGGTCTGTTCATTTTATATTACTTGGACGTTAAACTACTAACGAGAAACACCTCCAAGTGGCCCAACGACACGCTGACCCGGGACAAATGTGACCCAGCTCCCACACAACCGACTGAGGCTGCGAATTGATGACATAACACTGCAGTTTTAATAGGAGAAATAGGACGAAGCACACCTCATCAAGGGGATGAACTCATTATAACGCAAATTTAGATCTACAAGTTTGCAGCGAATGAGGTAGAAAATTTGGCTGATTAACTCAGACGAAGATAAAGTATGTGATTGACTTACGTAATCAAAAATGAGGCAAAATTTTCAATTTAATGGACTTGAGTTGATTTGTTGCCAACAAGCTCAATTGTATTTATTTGGAAAGATGATTGCACTTTCATCACAAGTTGCAGGGTTGGGACATTTGCGTTGATTGCTCTCAATTGACAACGGGCCGGGATGAATGCATGCTAAATCAAAACCAAATCCAATTGCAGGGCAATTTGTTATGGAGCTCAGCTTAGACACCGTTTCCCAGTGCGTCTAGTTTATGTGTGTATTTATGGAGCAGAGTATTTCCTTATGCCACTTCTATGGCATGCATGAACTAGTTTATAGTTTTGTGTTTTGTGTTTGTAAGCTGTAACACACTCGGGCTGGCTGTGTGTTGTATGTTGCTGTCCAACGACATTTTTATTGTTACTGTTGCACGCTGGTTCGTTTGTTGCACGTTGCGCGCTGCTTGCCAAAAGTTGCCCGTTGCCGGAGTGTTTTATGTTCCGCACACTTGCGAACAGGTTGCACTAACACCTTAAAATAATGCATGCCACAACAGCATAACCATATACACCTCGTATATGCTCGCATATTTATGTTGTTTATTTTTCTTAATTTGCCAGTCGTGTCCGCTTGACAGCTGCTTCCAGCACTTGTGTACCCTGTGTACTTTTTCGAGGTGGGTTAAATACACAAATTGTGGTCTTAGCTTTGATTCCGTTATATGTGGTTTCTTATTTACAAATCTGTTTTTAAATATATATGGAATGTATTTTTTATACTCTGATATCGAAGGTATTATTGTCCTGCAACGTTCTCTCTTATTGTATTTAACTATGCCAAATTAAATAGCAGGCATCGTCTTAGTTATATTTACTGTACATATTGCAATTATAATATTCCTGTTTTTTCTACATCTATTCTAATATAGTAACATGTTAGAATTTTAATTAAGCGGTCTCGCGCATTCTTCCACATAATTTTGATATGTTCTTGTTTGTGCGACACATGCAGGACACGCAAAACATGCGTACTCTGGGTCCTCAATACCTAGTTTGGTCTAGGTCCTACCTAGTTTGCTGTGTTTGGTTGCCCAACTGCGTTCCTCGTGTCTTCTGGAGTCTCCCCAAGAATCATTTGCCTAGCCCGTTCCCTTGCCACACGGTCAGAGTAAGTACTTTAAGAATCTTTTAGAGATTATGGTAA
This sequence comes from Drosophila atroscutellata, assembly GCA_035041605.1. Classification (NCBI taxonomy): domain Eukaryota; kingdom Metazoa; phylum Arthropoda; class Insecta; order Diptera; family Drosophilidae; genus Drosophila; species Drosophila atroscutellata. The sequence continues at coordinate 9,409,889 of JAWNLA010000092.1, read as the reverse complement.
TATCTCCCTAATTTTGGCTTTGTAAACTACTTCGGTTGTGAACTTGGAGCTTAGAGGTGAAGTCCCGCTATTCTCTATTCATTATCTCTTTTATATAGATAACTCCTTACGTACAGCTGCAGAACTTTACTGTCTTATCTCAGTCTGGTTGGTCCTGATCGTTGGGTTGTTTGTGGTTCGTTTACAATTAACCCGTAAAGAAGCCCTACTCCTTACCTGTGCGATGTCCTTATGTTCTGCTTACCAGATTTCTCTCTCATCACTTCATTGGTAGGAGTGGATGGGACTGCAGTAGTTGCTTCTAATATTGTTGGGAATCACCTCGTCGTCCAGCGGTGAATAGAAGATATATAAGCTTATCAACTCTGATGTTCACCTTGCTCCAATCCATTGGTGAATGATCATTTGTTTAATAATTAATAAGCAGGTTTTGCATTTGCAATTATATCAAGGTCTGTCTGCAATTATTTGGACAACTGTAGCATAGTTTGTCAATTTCTGATTATTAGCGACAAATGGAAGATATGGTAAACAGAAATGTTTGGATGTCTTTTACTCGGATATTTGTTCAGTTGGTAATAATTCCGTTTCAAGTTGACCCAAATTTAGCTTCAGTTTAATTTAATCAGCATGTTTCGCATTTGCAATTCAATATATCTAGATCGGTCTGCCATTATATGGATAACTGGAGCATAGCTTGTCTAATTTTGATTGTAGACCAAAAACATATGGTAAACACAACATTCATAGACGGTTATTTTCTGGGATATTTGCTCAGTTGGTGGTCTAGTTCCGTTTCAAGTTGACACAAATTTGGCTTGTTCCACAAAATTTAGCAATGGAATTAGCAAATCTTTATATAAGCTTGACCTATTAAAAATGAGTAAAAGCGGTATAATTGTGTTATGGAAGACAGGTAGAAAACAACATCCGACCATGGAACGCATACATACATTTATTTTTGTACTTATGAATAAACAAGTGCTAACAAAAGTTAGTTACTTAATATTTGATATATACGTTTCCTTAGTCCATACACATATCAGCCCCATTTCACTTTATCGATACAAATTAAATAGCGATATACAATAGAATGGAATAATAATGATCCTCTGTGTTTGTCTGTATATCTAAGACGTGTTTGCTTATCTCAAATTTTGAATGTTAGCCATAAATGAAAGGTAAATCAACATGTATAGTTTGTGTAGGTGTTTGAGTTTTATATGATTCCTTTTTATGGAGACCCAAATTTAGCTAGTTCCACAGAAGTTGACAATGGGATTAGCAAATATGAAGCAATCGTATTTATATTTAAAAAAGCTGATCCATTTAAGCCTTCTGCACAAACAAGTTCTAAAACAAGCTAAACAAGGTAGACAGTTATAGTTTTGAATGTAAGCTCTCGTTTTCCATACACATATCGATACAAATCGATATCAAAGAGCTCTGCTAGTCCGGTTCTAGCGCATTCTTACTTGTTTTAAATTGTGTTTTGCTTTTCAACATTTATTTTCAGTTATAAATTCAAGCATAGACTGCCAGCCATCTGTTTACTGGCTGCTGGTTTGGGTTAATGTGCTTAACCTGGTTTACTTCTGAGTTCTGCGACTAACGGCGCACAGTTGTGCGTCAATATATATATATATACGAACATAATATTATATTTATTTATGTACTTTAGCAATGGAGCATTGGTTTCCATTTGTTGTTGTTCATTTGCGGTCAAAGTTTTGTTTGCTGGCATTGCTGAAATTTCAAATTGTTGGAATTGTAACGCTTATAAAGAGGAACTACAAACTGTAACTGAAACTATGTGACTTATCCTCACGCTTTATCTCTATCTCTAACCCTTTCTCCCTCTCTCTCTCTCCGTCACTTTGCTTTTCAGTTTAGCCGCAGAAAAAGGGAAACTGGGAAAAATTAAACTATGGCATGGCAAATGCATAAACAGGCAATATGAGCGGCTTATTAAAACTCGTTTAGCTCTAAGCAAGAATGTTGTGCGCCTCGAGCCACGCCCACAAGTAGCACACAATTAAATGAGAGACGTGCGGGCAAAAGAACAATACGAAATATGTGTATGAAATTTTAAACACACCCAAAAACAAAAGGAAAATCAGGGGGAAAAAGAGGGAAAATAACAACAACAGTGAAATTTGTGCGAAACAATTTATATGAAAAACAAACAAAGCGGCGGCGACAGCTGCTGTTGTTTAAGCAAACACAAAGTTACGGCTTCTGCCGCAGTGTGTGTGTGTGTGTGTGTGTGTGTAGGTGTGTGTATTTTGCGGGCGTGTGTGTGTGAGTGTAATTTTCGTGGTGTCCACAGTGAACCGGGTACTTCATAATTACAGTTGCTTGTATTCAAATTTCTCTGGCGGTGCGCCTCAGCAAAAGCAGATATAGAGAGCAGCAAAACAGGAGCAGAACAGCGCGACAATTGCAATTTGGCGTGGGCATACGGAACGTATACGAAACGTGCTCTGCATTGGCAGCGTATATGGCGTATACTTACTGTGAGTGGTGGCCGAACTTTTTACACTTACTTATTTATTTCCGTGTGTGTTTTTGTTGCTGTTTCGTTTTTATCTTAGTTCTGTGCGCAGGCTGAGCCTGAGAACTCGACAATGTGTGTTTACAATTGTTTAGTTTGACTTTGCTAGTTGTGGGAATATCCTAGTGGGACCTTTGCACAGGCAATCAACTAAGGGAACTGAAACTGTAATAGTAGCAAATCTGGTGAAACAATGCTATATCATTGGCTTTTGGCTAGTAACTTAGACAAACTATTTAATATTGAAAATATGTGAATAAAAAAAATATATAAAAGGATTTTATTATTTATTTATTTGGCATTATTTGCTTTCATCTATCTATCAATATGGTCAATGAACTCGATGTCTTTATTTGCCATTTAAGCACTCGCTATGTTATTTGGACTAAGATTTATCTACGCTCGCTTAGCCTTTATTAACTGCAAAAATTAGCCAAATGCCATTCGACCCTTGTCAAGTATCAGAACCAGCCATTTGCCAACCAGTCTGACCTGCCCATCAATAAGCGATTTTTATATGCGAAATAATAAGTATGGAAACAAACATTGCTGAAAGACATTCACCGCAGCCCGCTGCCATTAAACTGAAGACACAACTTGAGGCTGACAATGGCAGCTTTGGCTAAAAGGCATTCGATGTCCAATTCTTGGTTAAGGCTTTAAGTTAGTTTTTGGCAACGGGAGAAGAAAATTAATTATTAACTTGAATCGGGCACCGCAGTGTAAAAATTAAAGCCGAGTAAATGGACAAGTTGCAAAATGGCTAACAGAAAAGTTTTCCGGTATCCATTTAGTTCTACTTGGGTAAATTTTTTCTTTTCGTTGCTGTTGGACTGTGCGTTTGAAATGTTTTTCGTTTTTATTTGCCATTCATTGCTGCAAAGTTTAGTCGTTTTATTTCTGAAGTTGCTGTTGCTATTATTGTTGTTATACAGAAACTGCTTCCTTTGCTGCGATGCGGGCCTTTCCCCGACGACGTTATCTGTGCTCCTTTGTCTTTTTGGCCACACTCATCCAGCGAAGAGGGAAGCTAGAGGGAATCTAGGGGCAGAGGCAGACACAGTTAGTTTGCCAACGAATTTTTGTGTGTAAGTAAGCTGAGGCGAGGCATACAGAATGGAAAGAAGGAAATCAGCTTTGAGCAAAATGAGGCAATAAAGATTTATCTCGATAGAAACGCCAAAGGAGACCGCGCAACAAAAAAAAAAAAAAAAAAATCCAATGCAGCAGATTTGTCAAGGATTTGCAGCTGACAATTTATGTTAGCCGTTGGCTTTACATTCCCCATCCCCCCGTGCCCCAGGCCTCATTTCCCAAACAATGAAACTTTATAACATTTTCTTTGCATTGATCTCGTCGTGCGACACACCAATTTGTAATCTATGCCACATCCAAAATTCATAAATTTTAATTAAATCTTCGTCATGGCAAACAAATTTTATTTAGTTATCCCATAAAAAAGCAATTGAAATTTATTTTTGGCAATTGTTTTTTGTGCAAATAAAATTAGCCAGTGAATATGATTTTCTTTTTCTCTGCTTGGATTTATGCTGTTGTTCAATTATATTGAGACACAATTTTGAATTTGAAATGCATTTTATTGTCACAGCAAGCAATATGCACACTAGCACACACACGCCAACACACACACACACAATGAGGCGATTTTATCAGAACTTTTGCAGCTTGCTTTCATATTTATTTAACATCCGCAAGTAAATTTGCTTTTTTCATACTCTGATAAATCTTTTGATAAATAATAAATACTTTTATATAAATATAAGTTGCCTTTATGGACATTCGAATATTTGAAATTCTACTTTATAGAAATATCTCATATTTTTAAGAAATATGTATCTGGAAAATAAAAAAAATCTTTCAAATTAAATATTGGTTTTTTTTATAGTGTCCATATATGTATTTGGGTAAACTTTCGATTTCTACAACCATATTTTTACTAACCTTAGCAAAAGTGGAGAGCATAACACCAACAATATCAAAATAGTAGAAAAGTAAGTAATTATTAATAGTTTCAGTTAATTTCATGCCAGAAATTTTAGTTAAGCTTGTTCAGCTGCTCGAAAGCGTAGAAAACTTCAAGTTTTGAGGCTACACGCAACTTGAGAAAGTGTATTTAAGTTTGTTAGCATTTCGTGGTTGCATTCGCCAATTAAACGCCTGTCAGAAGGTGTTGCAAGTTATTTCTTTTGACTAGTTTTTTGGCTTGATGTGCCAATTATAGCAACTTTTAATTACGCACTTAATTTAATTTTCCGAAATTAGATCCTCTGGCCGACAGATGCGAAAGTTGTGGAGAGATGCAAGACTAGACTTGTCATAACAAGAAGCAACTTTAAAACCAAAACAGCCAATTGCCGAAGCAGTTGCAAAGTTGCCATCCAACCAAGTTTGTTTTGCTAGAGTTTTGGCCGAGACGCCGTGCTTGGAATAAGGCGTCACAACAATTTCAATTAGTAGTGCACACATTGCCCCATTGCCGCAGTGCCACAGTCTAATCAAGAGCTCAACAAAGACCTGTTAGAATCAGATTTTGGTGCTTGGTAGTCATTTTCCAACTTTCTGGGTTTGTTTGCTGCCTGGACCGGAAGTCGGCCTGCTGTTCGCTGGATTCTTTGTGGATTCACATATAAACAAGCTAAGCTCTTTACTCCCCCTCTCCCCCTCTCATCCAGACTCCTTCCCTCTCTCTTTCATACTTCTCTATTTTTTATGTTTGTTACTTGGCTTTACGTTGTGCGATTAGGTTTAGCGAAATATCCACTTTCCACTACGTGGCTTTGTTGAATTCACATAAAAATTGCGCAATCGTTGCTAAATTTTAGCAGTAAATCAATTTCGCGTAGAGCCCACCTAAAATTTGGCCATAAATTACAAAATGTGAGTAAAAAAGGCAACAGTAAAGTAAAAGTCCAGTTTTACGATACTGCCGTAAGCCAAGGTGGAGAGCGCGAAGCGATCACTAAGTGGACAGCAAAACAAAGCATAAATAATGCACAGCAAGCAGCCGAGTGGGAACAACACCAAAACTACTACAAAATACATGTTGCAAACAGACTTGCCACGAAATACTCTGCACGTGAAGTAGGTGCTCGAAGGACAAACTTATTCTACATTCTTATTGTATATTTGTTTGTCCGTAAGGATTTTGAATAGAAATATTGATAACGTAAATAAGAGAGTAATTAAATTTAACAAGCATTGCGCTCTAGCTTAATAATAATAATAATAATAATAATAATAATAATAATAATAATAATAATAGTAATAATAATATTGACCTACTGTATCCTTCTCCATCTTGAACAATTGCTAATCGCATTTTGTTAGGCTTGCTGAAGTATTTTATATTATGTATGTAGGGTATATAAGCCGATATCAATCAGGCCAAAAACGCAAACCAAAAAAAATAGAAAAACACTTTAGCTCAACCAAAATTAAAGCAAACTTCAATTTATTTGGGCCCAATGTTTTTGGGCCTGCTTTGCAAAAGATAAAAACGTGACCGCGAAAGCATAAAATATGAAATGCCGAAGCGAGCCCAATGAAAATGAGACACAAGCCATGACGACGATAAGCACTGGAGTGGGAAAGGGGCCGAGGACGAGTCGACAGTGGCTTTAATGGGCCACGTTTAGCATAAGCGCAAACATAGACAAAGACAGGCAGGCAGTCGGAGAGACGGGTAGAAAGAGAAGGAGGAGAGTGGAAAAAATGTGGTGTACTTTGTGGCGCTTGTCAGCTGCAAGTGGCGCCATAAATCAGCGAGGCAAGCGTTGAGTGCCGACCACAAACAAAAGTCAAGTCAAAGGCGAAGCCACAACAAATGCCAACTTGAAAGCAATTTTAGTTATAATATGACCAGTTTGGCTGCGGGTGATTTTGCCTCTTTTTTGTTCCACAGAGTTTGCAACACTTGCGAGCAGAAAATAGAAATCGCGTTGCGAATTATTGATGCCTCATTGCTGATTGCTTTGCGCTTAAACCATTTGACACAAATGCTGTTGTTGGCTTACCAAACTAAACCAAACCAAAGCAAACCAAGCCAAATCGAGCAACTCCTCCACTAAGTTCTAATTCCAACACGTTGCGATCTTGGCCATAAATAAGTAAAGTTATTTGGTATGTCTGGCATGTACATCTGTACGTACTGTCGAACGCATACGCCTCCTATGTCAATATACCACCACTCCCTTGCCAGCCTACTCCTCCTCCTCCTCCTGCTACTCCATCGCTCCACACCAGCCATGCCCTAAGAAGCATGTTGTTATTATTTCTGTTTCCGGCTTGGGGCCCCGCTCTAAAAATATCAGTGCACACACATTGTCAGCATCTCAATTCGCTGGCGCCCCTCTGCCTCCTTGGCGCTGCGAAAAGTTTCGTTTTTTTTTTGCTTTTCTTATTGCCGTCGCATTAGCATCGTTTTTTCTTTTGCTTTTGTATTTGTGTGCAAAATATGGCAAAACAATAAGCGTTACAACAATTGTGGCTGCGTCTAATCGCAGCGAGCCGGCTAAAATGTTTGACAGCTTGGCCTAAGTGCTTTGTGTGGTTCACTTGGCATCTTGGCCTTCAGATGGGGCTCGAGCTGGCGTGTTAAAGAAGAAGAAGATTTTTTAAATTGATTTCGAATTTAGTATGCATTGTTCCGTACCGCAAAAGGTGCTTTACAAGCTTTAAATTTATATATTTTAAATTTCTATAAATTCCATGAAATGCTAACACGTAGATAAAGCAGCTGCCAGCCAACTGAAGAAGTTCAATCTCTGAAAATATTTATTTGAAACTTTAAACATCTCCTAAATGGATCCCCTATGAAATCAGATCCATTAGGCATTAGTAGAGTAGTCAAATATATTTATTTAAAGGCATTAAACTGTTATAAGTAGTGAGACCTGTTGCGTACGACTGGTTGTAAATATTTAAAATTAATAAATATTAGATATATGTAATACATTTATACACACACATTTTGAATACGTAGACTTGTTTCTCCCATGGATTCTATCAAGATCTAACAGACAATTTAACTCGCCAAATATCGCCGAGCACTTCATATCCGTGTCATTAAACAAGGCGCAGCTTAGAGGTCCTGACAAAGTTGAGATAATTCTCGTTGTTGTTGCTTGCTGGTCGCCTGCCTTATCAGCAGCAGCCTAAACCGACGGAATGTCGATTTCTACTCTTGTTTGGGCGCCTCCTCCAAAAGGGCCTGTTTCGCTGATGCCATTAATTCAACAAACAGCGAAATAAAAGCACAACTTGTTTTTGGGGTTAACAGCCGTCTCAAAGTTGCGCCAGCGTCGAGCTATTAATTTAGTTTATGGCCAAGTTTTGCATAAGCCGTCGATGTCCTTGGGAAGCGTAATGACCTTTTGTCCACTGAATGGCCGAGCTGGGCCAAATCTTTTCAATTGTAAATGGTGATAAAAGCGAAAAATAAGTCATAAGTTAATATGAAACGTAGCTCCACCTGGCCAGTGAAAGCGTCTCTCCCCACCCATGTGAGGTGGAAACTGCAGCAAGCGTTTCCCAGTTGACGTTTGATGCTGCTCAGCATGCCACGCAGGCACGTGTATTTTATTTACGAGTGTGTTTATGTTTATGCTGATTATTAATATTTATACAAACACATTCATGCATTGAGCTCGATGCAAATCAACATTTAAATGATTTTTATGCCTGCTCACAGAAGTATGTAATGCTCTTTTCCGCCACCCACCAAGCTTTCAAGTTTAATGTTTTGTGCAAAAGAACTTTGCTTTAAAACAAAAACACACACACACACACATGCGTACGTTATCGGTGCGTGTGTGTGTGTAATAAAAGTACATTTTATTTATTTGAATGTGGTCTCGGACCCAACCAAACACGCAAAGGAAGCGCACCTTGGTCTCCATGTGCCGTGGTTCCATTTTGCTCAGATTATCTTCTAGTTTTATTGCACCTGGGTGATAATTTAATTAGCTGTACTAGATAAGCTCGATTTATGTCAGCTTTCAAATTTGCGCACAATTTTCTTTTTTTATTTATTTGTATGTAATGTTTTTTTTATACATAAAATTTCTGTTGAATTCTGCATTGCTATTAAATATTAAATATTTGCTTAATATTTCATTTGTATTAATTCGATTTATATTTGAAACTTACATAAAAGCGATTTTTTGAGCTTATTAATAACTTATTGGCTTTTATATATATTATTGTCTTTCGTGATATTTCAAGTATTTATACAAATATTTAATTTTATTATTTGGTTTTAATTTTGCCCTTTTTTGCCGCTTAACAATGAAATTTGCAATGTTTGCAAGTTATTTTTGGCTTTGTGCCCCAATGCCCTAAAGGTGATCTCCATTGAATACAACCAAGCCCAAGAAACATACACTCATCTACACACATACACGCACACACAGACACACACACGCACACACGGACACACACACAGACAGACCCACAAAAGCTGCTCAACCCATTGAAGGGAATTATAATGCATTGTGGCCGCACTATTCTTTCGAAATCCTTTTAGGCAATTCACAGAAGGTCATATATGTATATATAAATATACATATACATATATGTGTACGGTATCGTTTAGTTGTAAGCTGCAGTTGGGCCAAACTCCAGACGGCCATTTGGCCATTTAGCCTTTGGCGCTGCCTTTTTGCGTAATATTTATAATTTATGGAGGGTTTTTCGCAACATTTTGCTCTGCTCTGATCCCGCTGCCTGCCAGATGTTGTTTATAATTTTCCAAAGGTATTTGCAGCATGCTCAAAGCCTAGCAGTTTTATTAAGTAAATTGTTTCCGTTACTTTTCGGATTTCCTCTGAAATGACTGCGGATTGTGCCGTTGTTTGAAGTGAGCCGCTGTCAAAGGCAAAAAAATAACAGGAAGAATAAAGAAAAAGGAACTAAAATCTAATATACAGTATATATACTCGCATTAAGAGAGAGAAAGAGAGAGCGAGGGAGGAAGTGCCACACAGGAAGTCAAGTTGAGGAGACTTTGCTTTTGTGTGGCACTCTCGAATCTGGTTTAGTCGGCCATTCATTAAAGCAATTTTCAGTGCCAGTAATTTATGTGTCAATGAATTTTGCCGGCTACGCCTTTGACATCAATTTTCTGGCCTCTGCTCGAAATTCAATTCGCTGGACAGCAAACCACCCAGCCAGTCAGTCTGGCAGTTTGGCAGTCTGGCAGTTTTTGAGTCTGTCATTGAGTCAGTCAGTCAGTCTGTCTGCCACTCCGCAGTTGTCGTCGCCATTTAGCTCGTAATGTTTATAGCCCGTTAGGCCTCATTTGGTCACGAAACTCAAATGCGTCGCTATAAGAGTATTTATTGTGCTCGGTTTTTTTTGTCGCATTTTGTGTTTGATTTTTTTCTGCTGAATTTTGTTGTTATACATATTTATACGATTTTCATAGGCTGTCGCCATACTGCTTAAAAGCATGTGACTCAAGGTCAAATGCTCAGCTACGCTGTAACGCAAACAGTAAGCGGGTATTTTGAAAACAGTGTAAAGCAGTGCTTGGTTCTTGATTCTCACTGTGCATGGTTATATTCTTGGAGAAAGCCAATAAGTGTAGTTACATTTCAACTCGAAAAGCTACACATACAACCCAAAATTACAGGGCATTGCCAAGTCGTGTAGTATTTAATGTTGAGCACCGACTTGTATGCTGTTTTATGACTGCTGCAGCACTCAATTTATAGACAACTGTTCGAGATGTGTTCCTGGCTGGCTGGCAGCATTTGCAGCAATGCTTATTGCTTTTTATAGCATGATCCATGGCGGTAAATAAATGAACTTAGTGTCTGAATTTTGTCGCAATTACCAAGTATACATATTTGTATGCATTTATCTGTGCAGGCTAACCAGCTGTGGCCAGTCACTCGGACCGTAATTTATGTGCACTGCAACCGAAAGATGGACTCCAGTGCAAGTGCTCTTGGATTATAAAATGTGTTGAAAATGACAAGGAAAATGTGAAAATCCATTTTGTATATTCAGCATAGTTTACTATGCAAATTCTAACTGTATGCTACGGCAGCGGCATCAGGTACAGAGCAAGCCAAATGTCTTTTAGGCAGTTATAATCAGAAACGGATTAAGCAATTAACTTCCTTGGGAAAGAACTCAAAAGTCCCTTGGCAGGACACTAAATTTGAATATGTGCAAATTTATTTATTTACTGATTATATCAGATTCAATTTTTATTTGATAAAACCTTTTGAAATTAGAGGGCAATTTTCTGTTCACATTATATAAATAGATAAAAATATTCTATATATTTCTTATAGTTAGTTAATATACCGTATCTTATAGTTAGATATAATTAGATTCTTATAGTCATTTAACATACATAGTATATGGTATAGTATACATATTTACATACTATATCGCTTTGCTGTCCCAATCGTTGCCAATGCTAAATAAAGCAATCTTCATATAAAAGAAATGTCGAACTCAACAAAGAGTGAGCATCATGTTTTATCCTTCTTTTTTTTTTTGTTATGCTTGCTTTGAATTTATTCTGGTAAGCAAAAAAAAATTTCGATATTGGCTAGAAAAATGCAAATAACGGCAAAATGTTGCCGCTTTCTATTGGCGAGTTGTGGCATGGTCCTATGACTATGTGTTGAGGGTCGGGGGCTATTGTTTGCGAATTATTTGTATTCATGTTTTCGTTTATTTTGTGTATTGTTTTGTCTATTTTTTTTTTTTGTTGTTTTTGTATCTTTTTTTTTTGTTTTGTTCTGCCTGTCCCATTTGCTTTGGGCCAGCGTCTTGCGGCGGGCCCAGGCAACTTCCGTCTGCCGGTACGTAATCTACGTCATTTCCGCTTTAAATTATTTACATAGTAAATATGGCAGGGGTTCACGTAAGTCTGCGGCGTCCTTCGTCTTTTTGCAACTCAGCGCTTCTCAAGCGTTATGATTTTGATTCTTATTTTCCTTCTTGTGGTCTAAGTTTATCTTTCGGATTTCTTTGTTAGTGTAGCCGATTTTTATTGTGCGGCTCATAGTCGGATTCGGATTCGGATTCGTACTCAGCCTGGGCAGGCCAATGACATGCTCAAGTGGTATTGTGACTTAAATTGCGCATTTTGTTCAGTTTGGGCCTTATTTTTGTTGGTTATTTCGTTATTGTGTTTGCATTGCAAGTTTTTTTGATTTCGCGCTTTTCCAGCTGTTGGCTCTTGCTATAATTGAATTATACGCTTGCCCTGACACTGATTCCAACAATATTTTCACATTTGCTGGCACCGATACAAATTTCGTTTCCATTGTTTTTCGCCGCTTTTAAATTACATATGCTTCATTTGCATAAAATATAAAACAGAATTTTGCTAATCGTAAGCTTTGTTGTCTTAAATATTTAAATGTCACGAAAGTATTTTAGGCTCAAAAAATGAGTAAAGCAAATTTGTTTTGGCTTACTTTAATTATAAGCCTCTTTTTGGATTATTTAACACAATATTTGTTTAATATAATTGATGGGAATATATAATGTAATATTGAATTAACTGGATATGCATATAATATATTTAACATATTAATAGATACATTTCTTTTGTGTGCATTTATTGATTCTTTACACATATTAACTATAAAATTCGATTAACAGATTTGCATAAATTAAATCCTATTTTATGTGTGACCAGCAATTTGAAGTCTGTTTGAGTTAATCGCTGATTTCATTAATCATATTTAATGCATTAATTGCAATTTAAAAACAAAAAAAAATAAATTCACATTTATTAAATGTTAAATGCAGAAAGCCCATTTAAATTAATTCGATTATGCTGAAATTGATGTTATTGTGGCATAACCAATGTGAAAATGTGTGCAACGCAATTTTGAATCATTGCCAAACGTATGTCTATTTTGCATAAGTAGCTGTGTGTTCAGTAAGAATGTTTATTTAATGTTATTTGTTGTTTATATCGCTAGTTTTGGGTCAGTATTTATGAGCGTTGTCAACCCTTTTGCTCAATTCATTAGGCATCGGTTGAACATTTGGGGTCGACAATATGCCAATTTGTGACAGGCGAGCGACTTTCCGTTCGGACTAATGGCCAACTGAAGAACATAAAAGGCATTTGTGCCATTACAAAACATGCACAGAATATAAGCATTTCTCATGCCCAGTGCACATAAGTATGATACAAAAAAAAAAGGAAACGGAACTGAAATGATTAATGCATATTATTTGTAGACCTACGTTCAGTTCATTTTCACATTTGCAGAAAATCCATGAAATGAATATAAAAAATGTTTTCCTGTTTTTGTATCCCTTTTTCGAAAATTGGTCAAGTTGAAGGAAAATTTAATTTTATGAAATCAATTTTCATTATGCAGTTAAGCGGCTCGGGTCCATCGTTAAAAATGTTTTGCAGCAACAGACCCAAGTGATTCATGCATGTGGCATGTGCCACACATACACACAATGCCACCCAGTGATGTGCGTGTGTGAAAGTGGTAAAATTTACTTTTGTTGGCCGCGTCCAGGGAGTCGTTAAAATGCAGTTTAGAAAAACCCCAATGCCACCAAAGACAAAGTGCCCGATAACGAGCGCCCTGGACATTCTCTCGCTGGCCCCAGCTTTGGTGTGTTTGTGTGTGTGTTTTTTAACGGCATGTTTCTGTATATTTGTTGTTGTTGTTGTTGTTATTGTTGTTTTCTTTTTGGTATTTTATGCTCGTATTTTTTTATGCGATGATAAAATTCATAGCGCTTGCATATAAAATCAACTTACTGACCAACAACAACATAAATAACAACAACAACAAGAGCAGGGCGTAGATATTCTCACATATATGCGGCTAAGCTCTAGCTCCAATGCACATTGAGTCAGGGCAAAAGTGCGAGAAGAAATGCATATTAATATACTATAACATTTCTGAGTTGATTTAAATCGACATCTGATTGTATTAATGTTTCCATGAAGCTCAAAGCTTAAAGCGGGCTAACTTAATTTTGTTTTTATTAATGCAGACTATTTAAATATTAAGTTAAATGTTCAAATTCACTTTTTTGGTAATACGATCCTAGTTTTTTTTTTTTTGTACCACCATAATGTCCATTTAAATTTTGGTGTACCATTTTGAATTTAACTAAAATCGTATTTTTTATGTGCGTGCATTTGACCCCATTTTCAGTGTACTCTTGCCAGTGTGCAGTTGCAATGGGATTTTTTTTTTTTATATATTTTTTACGTATTTATTTATACTTGGGGTCTGGCAGCTGTTGGAGCACAATTTGATTTCCATCGGCTTAGCGCGAGGATTTTCTAAACGCTTTTGGTTTGCCTTGGCCTTTTTTGAAATATACCATTCCGCTAGTTTTTCTTTATACTCGTGCCCTTTAAGCCCATTTATGAGTTTGGCTTTATTTTGATGAGTTGAATTGCCAACAGGGTCGTCAGCCATAAATATTTGGTTTCATGCCTGGCGTTTAAGTACCATTCAATTTGTTTTACTCGCATAAGCGTAGTTCAACTAAAAGTAAATGATATGAATTATAATTGGATTATAAAAAGTTGAGCAGCAAGAAGGGCCACTAACTAACCGTGAACTGTTTTGCCGTAATCAAGCGTTATCTCGAATAAAATATTCAAATTCTATTAGCATGCATAAATATGTATACATATGTATGTGTGTTTATCTGTGGGTATGCGTATGTGTTTTAATGTAAGAGACAAGTGGTGAAAATCTACCGCAATTAAAAGACAAATCGCTTTGACGCTTTGAACACATCCTCTGTCTCTGTCTCTCTCTGTCTCACGCTCTAGTTGTGATATCAGCATGCTTGAATGTCTGTGTGGCTATGTGGCTGTGTGCCTGTGTGTCTGTGTGCCTGTGTGTGTGTTTATGTTTGTTGTGCCTATTCACTCTGTTGATGTGTGGACGGGCATTAAAGCATGAAATTAATGCACAAGGCATAGCAAATAGCCTTAAGGACACGCGTGCCAATCTGCCAGAACGAGAGAGCAGCACAAAAACACAATGAACAGTGAAGGGTGCCGGAGGGGCGGAGGCACATTAAATTCTGTGCAGCAAGCAACCGCAGCCGACTAATAAAAATTGTCGAAAGTAAATTTTTATTTTAGCTTAACGTTAGGCAGCTGCTGTTTTATGCTTTGAAATTTCATTTGCGCCACACATTGCGTCTGAGCTATTTAATTAGATTACGCACAAGTGGAAGATATCTGCATGAATTTACTAAAATTATATATATATTTTTTTGTTCTGGGCATCATTCAATTTTGCCAGAGCTTTCTTTAGCATTTAATTTGTTTCTGGTGTCAAGCTACACTACAAAACATGGGGGGCGATGAAAATCTGAGGTGCCCCATACACACACACACGCACACCCAGAATGCAGTCTAAGCTCATTGTTTTAACTCGTCATGCACCGTTTCTGAATTTTGAACAGGTAAAAGCGAACAGCTAGAGATGATAGCGTGATGAATACATAAAAACCCTGTCGCAATAATGGCTGAGGTTGATGTTGCATGTATATGTACAAAAAGATATACTGTTTGTAGCAATCTATGCAGATGAAACGATAATAATTTAAATGTTTCATTTTCATAAATTTGTAGAAAATTATATGATTGATATAATAATTCGTCTTAAAAAATACTAAAAATGAGCAATTTGGAAGCCCAGTTTTCGAATTTTTATTTCGCTTGCTGCGGCTTTCTTAGCCACTGATGGTTTTAGAGAAAAGTGTGTGTATGTGTGTGGGTGAGTGTTTGCATATTTTTCTGGTGTAAACTGTTGTGAATTATGTTGGCAGATGCTTTTGCATAGTTTCGTCCATTTAAACTAATCTCCTTGCCGACATTTTGCAGCTCCTTGGAAAAGTTTGGCAAGTGCAACTTTTGTTGGCCAGCATTGTCTTGTAATTGCCCTTCAATACAAGCTCTCAACTTGAAATTTGGACAAACCCACTGCACAATTTTGAAGCATATTTGAATAAGTTTTGAAACTTTGCTCAGTGCTCAATGCTCCCACTTCCCATTCAACTATTTCCACTCAACGGCCGTGGCAACATTTGAGTTTTTTTTATTGCATTTCTGTGTGGCTAGTTTATTTGATGTTGCTTTAGTTTGCATTATGTTATTTTTTTTTTTTACTTTTTTTTTTTGTGGCAGGTCGGTAAAAAAGTTTTGGAATGGAGTGTAAAGCACAGTTTGGTTATGTAAATAGAGCATGATATGGTTTTTGTGTGTTTATGCAAATGTGGTGGAGAATTTATAGTATGCCACAATAGAAATGGCCTAGTGGTCAAGTGCAAATCAAATGCAACTCAGATCGGCTGTAGAATGCGGTTTTCGGTTGAATAACAACAGCTTAGCTAAAGAATACGATTAGATATTTAATTCAAAATCATTGCAACTGAATTGGCCACAAGTTCCATAAAAAATGGGTGGTTAATGGCGAAAATGGCGTACAAAACCAATTTTCACAGATAGCTGCAACAACAGAAGCAACATCATGTGGCAAACAATAACAAAGACCCGAACTTATTGGCAATAATTCCACTTCATGAATGTAAAGCGCTGCAAAGAAAAACTACAAAAATAAAAGGAAACTAGCGGAAAATAAAGCAAACACAAATAAAGCGAACAAAAGTGCGCAAAGAATCGGTGAAAAGTGGCAAACAGATACACGTACACATCTGCGTGTGAATATATATGTATATATATACATATATATACTCTTATATAAATATTTGCATAATACCCTGGCGTGGTTGACATTAAGTTGCCAGATGAAGCCGGCAATCGGAGTGGCGGCCTAAGCTTCTTTTTAACTTGCCAACTGAATCCGCCGAAAGCCGATCGCCTTAGCCATAACTCATTTTAGCATTTTTAAATGTGCGCCAGATTCCACTCTTCTAGCTTGAAAACAGCTAAAGCCAAAAAAGGAGCACACAGCAGCACATGGGGTCTTACAATAAATCACTGTTGCTCCACTTGGCCAGTGCAAAATTAGCAGCTACCTGTTAAATGCTCGCACCACATTGCATTCATTCATCCCGCTGAAATTCACACTTGAGTTATTTTCATTCGTCTTTTGCATTCATTTTTATCTTTATAAATATTTGATCAGGCTGCTGTGTATGCTGTGTATACTGCGCGTATGTGTGTGATTGCGTAGGTGTGATTCTGTGCGTTCACACACCCAAAAATATATAGAGGCAGCCAGCTACTCGTACAATACATATTACATGTCAGCTTTGTTGAGGATTTTACTGTATGCCCTGCCATGCATATTTTATCGGTCCACATTCACAGCACTATCGAGCTTTGAGTGCTCTGATTGCTGGACTTGATTATTGTGAAACATTTAGTAATTAAAACGAGAGTAGTACTCGTTTAAGCCCAACTGTTTTATAATTGCTAAAACTTATATTTTTGTTTATTTTTTATTCACATGTACTTCAAAATTAAACTCTTTGCCACACAAGTGCACATAATGCTTAGGCCAGTTATGCATTTTAAGGCGCACACCAACATCAATTCTGATTTCGATGCAGTTTTTTCTTTTGATTTTTTTTTTTTTTTTGCATTGAGAGAGGTTTTTTCATTTTCGAATCTTTTCATTTTCTGAAAAGAAAATAATGTTTCAATTTTGCTGCTAAGCTGTTTCGTATTTCACAAGACCCTTTGGAGTGACGAGGGCATTGCTCAAATAAAAGCAAACCAGCAGTAATAAGCTCAATTCAAAAATAGTCGCATTGAATATACCCTGTAACGATTGTAACGTGTATATAGAAAGGAAATTCAATATAAATTGAAAAACAAAAAAATAATAAAATAAGTGTTGGGTTTATACCGTTGAGAAATGTATGGATTCATATTAATTATTAGTTTCGAAAAACATTATGTTTTTTTTTGCTTGCCCACAATTCTATAATTTTCATTTCAAGGCGTTTGATGTGTACACGGTATATGAGCGTGTTAACTTTTGAAGATTACTTTTTGAAGCTTATTATTTGCACATTGCAACAAAAAACATTGGCAACAATGAACACTGTGTAAAATGTGCGACTTAAACAATGGCAATGGAAAGGAAAGAAAAAGAATGCTAATTAATCCCACTTGACCTTTTTTCGCATATTTCTCCCTTAAAAATCAGTTAACAGCATTGACTTTGCCATTGAGGCAATCACATCTGGGCCTCTGTAAATATACTACTCGGATTTGAAATGTACTTGTTACAAAGGATTTTAAGTCATTTTTGTGCATCCTTCAGTTTATGGTTATGGACTATAATTTTGTTGGCAAAACGATTAAATAACAATAACCAATTTCCATTCATTTGTTTTTGGTTTTTCGCATCCTAATAAGTACAACTTCTATAATTTATTGTATGTGAATGAAATGTAATTGATTTTACTTTATCTCTCGAAATTATAATTGTTCAAATCTGATATAAATCAAGTTTTCGATTGCAAGATTGCAAGAAACACAACTTACAAGATGCCAGATAGATTGTTTTCTTGCTGTGGCTGTTACCTATGACCGGTGTTAACTGATTTCGACCTTTGTCTTGCTGGTCATTTTGGATATATCATGACGCATAATCTGATCATTAGTTGTGCCATTGACACTGTGAGCCGAAAACAAATACACGCAGAAAAATCCCGGTTGCTTATTATTTTTAGTAAATCATGTAAGCGATAAGCGTAATAGCCTAGGCGACGTCTATGTGTGTTTGTTGCATGTGCGGCGAGTGAGATAACGTAGCAAAGTAAAATCAAATGGCATGAAAATGTGAACATAGCCTTGGGCATTCGATTCGACTCGACTAAGCTCCTGCTGCTCCTGCTGTGTGCTCCTTCTGCAGCCAAGTGTGGGTGCGTGTATGTGTGTGCTGGTTAGTGTCGACGCCATTTTGTTTAATATGCCATCTGGCTGCTAGGCGTACCGCATGCCAGCGATTATCTAAAAGACATTAGCATCCCAGCAGTTAATTCTGTAATGTACTACAACTCCAGCCTGCTTCAACTATTCGGTCGGCATGTCTGCATGTAAATGTCCTGTTTTGTTTAGCAAATTCACACGGATGCGTTAACGTGAACACATTTTCTTTTCCTTGGGACATCCTTGCAGAGGGGTATCATATTTTTTCATGAAATGTGTAACGTTTTGAAGGAAATTTCTCTCACTTCACAGTGTATATTTGCACATTTGATAATCATGTCTATCCGTCTGCCGACCTACCGTTTGTCCGAATGTTTTACTCTTGTAAGCGCAAAGATCAATATTTTACACCCATAATTATATTTATTTATTATTTTCCTTATTTTATTTAAAATTTTTTCTTTGATTTTAATTTTAAATTTATAATTTAATCTAATACAATTCAATTCTCAACTTAAATTTAAATGATTTACTAAACGCATTTTAAGTACAGTTGACTTTTTTTAAAACCACATTTAACAGAGAATTAAAAAATCAGATCGTTGCATTCGGGCGTAACCGACTGCGAAATACTCGAATACCAAGTGCTTCGATCTTTGAAAAAAGTTCCTAGTAATCTACCTTCAAAGTTTGGCTTTGAGAGAAGCTATAAAAAGCTAGCATTATAAGCAAGTGTCAATGCAGATATCAAACCAGGTTGTAAGCACAGTCATCGTAATTATATTTACTACTTAAAACTCAATTATTATTTTTCCCTATATTACAGATTACTTTTAATTTAAATTGTATATTTATGTTAATATATATGTATATTTAGGAAGTATCTTGTATGATTCTCTGTGAATCGAATGATATATAATATATGCCATCTGTTTATCACATCTGCTCAGTGCCAACCCTCCGTCATACTTAGTTTCCCAGCAATTCTGCCTGGCATTGATGTAGCAACAGGTTTAGATTGGCTATCCGCTGCCTTTGCTACATCCTAGCAGAATGTGTCGTCTTAACTAGGAAAAGATGCAGCCTCCTAGGGATGCATGTTATGAAATCCCAGGACATAGAAGCCCTCAAGCCAATAAAGACTCTAGTATTCGTGCAGGAGCTGGGATTAATGGATAAACTGGAGAAACCTTATAGGTCGCCGTGATAGTTCCCCAATTTATAATAATTATGTTCAAATTCTTTGAAGTCTTATCCAAAGGTCGGTTCATATCTATCCGCGATATGTTTAACTAACGTTTTTAACTAACGTCCCTTTGAAAAATTTTGGCAGCTTCTTCATAAAGTCATCTTTCCAGGCGTCTTCGTTATGATCAAAGTGCGCCTCCAACTCGCTCCACCCACCAACCACCATAATAGGATTCTCCAAACTGCAAAGCTATTGTTCTTACGGAGTAAAGGGTTCTTCCCGAAAAGGTTCATTTCACCGGGCAAAGGAAAAATAAATGCAGTCCTAGGTTGTTTAAGAATAAAAACTAATTTAAAATAGATCAAACATATGTAACACAATTTAAAGACGAAAATGTCCAGCCGGTACAGGATAATGATAAGTAAAAATAGATAAATTGTAAAAAACTCTTTCATGGGTTAGAATGGTTCCCTGCTTTGTTTGTGTTTGTACAACAGGTAGAAAATAAGTGAACATTGTTAGCTATATTAGCATAGGATTTTAAGAAATAAATCATTTCAATTATACACCTCGGATTCCAAACAGTTCTGTATACTCGAACTCAATAGTTCAAATGTACAACTCGACTCGGTTTCTTGTAAACATACATTGATTACCCTTTGCATTCCCACATTACTTACAATTAAATTTCTATGTCATTTAGAGATTCAATTGATCTCAAGGGAGCGACACGATATTGTGTCCCAATTTTTATATATTTTTCTTATTTAACAAAACATTTTTCATACAAGAATAAATCCTGTGGTGTGCATATACGTTGGTATGATCTAAAACTTTTCATGCACCATGTACAGCAGAATTTTGCGATCTCTAGCTATGCTCTTGCTACCTCGCCTGATTGTCGGGGCCACTTGTTCTTGCCACTCTCTCTCTCTCTCTTCGCGAGTGCTTTTCAGTACTTTTCTCTTCAGCATGAGAGTTAAAGTACTTGTGAAGAGGACTGGAGATCTTAAGAGTAAAAGTATTACTTTTCAGTACAGCATAGTTTCCACTACTAATTGTCGATCTAAATTTTGTAATTTATAGTGTCTGTAACTGGCCACTACAATATAACAATCAGTTGTATCTATGACAGCTTTTGGAAAAAGTATTTTTTTTTTGACAATTGTCTGTCTTAAGTGTAAGGGAGTATCTGTCGAATATTCCTAAATTATGGGATTCTTTTAGCAAAAGAATCTACCACATATTCGAGTACATTTCCATCAAAGTTAAGATAACCAAACATATTGAAATCTAAACATCATAAACGTATATATTAATTTTTTAAGTGCACAAAATAACAAATATGAAAAAGATAAATACTAAAATTAATTGGTCCATTTGTAGGCAATCATTGTTGAAATTTCGTTTCGTTATTGAGCCAAATCTTCGTGATCTTTTTCAGCATCGTGTTCCTCATCAGCCTCGGCTTCCTCGCCTGCCTCGTCTGCCTCGTCTGCCACCTCTGTGTCCACCGCCACCGTGTCCACCACCACCGTGTCCACCACCACCGTGTCCACCACCACCGTGTCCACCACCACCATGTCCACCACCACCATGTCCACCACCACCATGTCCTCCATTGCTTCCGCCATTTCCATTGTTAAATTTTGATCCCTTGTTGCGTCGTCTCCTTCTAGTTCCGCCGCTGATCTCTTTTGTATAACGCCGCTTCCAGCGTCTGCAAGGTTTTCCACCGCTGGGTGTGGTTGCTGCAGGTTCTGTACCCGCCGTTGTATCTCCTGCAACCGTTGTAGTCGTTGTATCTCCTGCAGCCGTTGTAGTCGTTGTATCTCCTGCAGCCGTTGTAGTCGTTGTATCTCCTGCAGCCGTTGTAGTAGCAACTGTAGTAGTGTCTTGGCAGTCGACACGCATCGGCAAATAAAATAGACATATGGCCAAGAGAGCACAGCTCAATGCTACTACTTTAGTGTTCATCTTGTTCCAATTCGTTGTTGAATGATACTTTTCGTTCGGATCCATTTGCTTTTATAGCAATTCTCGGATATATGCTAAGTTTACCCAGCTGGTTCTCCATTTGCAATTCCAATGTATGTGGGTTTGTCTTCAAATATATGGAGCACTGGAACAGAGTTTGTTAAATTTTGATTGTTTGTTAGCCATAAATGGAATATATAGTAAGCAAAATTTGACTTTTGTTTTCTTAACTCAGATATTTGCTCAGTAGAAACTGTTACACTTTTGAATAATTAGGTTTTAGGTTGACACAAAAATAAGACTTAGCTTTAGTAATTATTCAGTACACTCAGAAAATAAAACGTATAAAAAGTCGATATTCGCCATCCTCTATTGACAAGGATAGCTCATCTCATTTTTCAAAGAGTGATTTTCTAAAATTGAAGGTTGTTGCTTTCTAAGAGCAAGAACTTTAATTTTTCAATACCATGGTAAATTCTGAAATTTAAAAATAAAATTCCTTGGCAGACAACATTCCAGTTCCAATGGAACTATTATATATATTTAGATCGCACATTTTCTGTCTCCAAACTGCAAAGCTATTGTACTTACGGAGTA
Organism: Drosophila atroscutellata; assembly: GCA_035041605.1. NCBI lineage: Eukaryota > Metazoa > Arthropoda > Insecta > Diptera > Drosophilidae > Drosophila > Drosophila atroscutellata. The sequence continues at coordinate 9,387,671 of JAWNLA010000092.1, read as the reverse complement.
AGTCCCGAAAATGCTCATTTCACCGGGCAAAGCAAAAATAAATGCAGTCCTAGGTGGTTCAAGAATAAAAACTAATTTAAGATAGATCAAACATATGTTACACATGTTAAAGATAAAAATACCTAGCCGGTACAGGATAATGATAATGATAAGTAAAAATAGATAAATTGTAAAAAACTCTTTCATGGGTTAGAATGGTTCCCTGCTTTGTTTGTGTTTGTACAACAGGTAGAAAATAAGTGAACATTGTTAGCTATATTAGCATAGGATTTTAAGAAATAAATCATTTCAATTATACACCTCGGATTCCAAACAGTTCGAGTATACACCTCGAATTCAATAGTTCAAATGTACAACTCGACTCGGTTTCTTGTAAACATACATTGATTACCCTTTGCATTCCCACATTACTTACAATTAAATTTCTATGTCATTTAGAGATTCAATTGATCTTAAGGGAGCGACACGATATTGTGTCCCAATTTTTATATATTTTTCTTATTTAACAAAACATTTTTCATACAAGAATAAATCCGGTGGTGTGCATATACGTTGGTATGATCTAAAACTTTTCATGCACCGTGTACAGCAGAATTTTGCGATCTCTAGCTATGCTCTTGCTACCTCGCCTGATTGTCGGGGCCACTTGTTCTTGCCACTCTCTCTCTCTCTCTTCGCGAGTGCTTTTCAGTACTTTTCTCTTCAGCATGAGAGTTAAAGTACTTGTGAAGAGGACTGGAGATCTTAAGAGTAAAAGTATTACTTTTCAGTACAGCATAGTTTCCACTACTAATTGTCGATCTAAATTTTGTAATTTATAGTGTCTGTAACTGGCCACTACAATATAACAATCAGTTGTATCTATGACAGCTTTTGGAAAAAGTATTTTTTTTTTGACAATTGTCTGTCTTAAGTGTAAGGGAGTATCTGCCGAATTTTCTTAAATTATGGGAATCTCCCACATATTCGAGTACATTTCCATCAAAGTTAAGATAACCAAACATATTAAAATCTAAACATCATAAACGTATATATTAATTTTTTAAGTGCACAAAGTAACAAATAGGAAAGAGATAAATACTAAATTGAAATTAATTGGTCCATTTGTAGGGTATCATTGTTGAAATTTCGTTTCATTATTGAGCCAAATCTTCGTGATCTTTTTCAGCATCGTGTTCCTCATCAGCCTCGGCTTCCTCGTCTGCCACCTCTGTGTCCACCACCACCGTGTCCACCGCCACCGTGTCCACCACCACCGTGTCCACCACCACCGTGTCCACCACCACCGTGTCCACCATCACCATGTCCACCATCACCATGTCCTCCATTGCTTCCGCCATTTCCATTGTTAAATTTTGATCCCTTGTTGCGTCGTCTCCTTCTAGTTCCGCCGCTGATCTCTATTTCATAACGGCGCTTCCAGTGCTTGCAAGGTTTTCCACCGCTGGGTGTGGTTGCTGCAGGTTCTGTACCCGCCGTTGTATCTCCTGCAACCGTTGTAGTCGTTGTATCTCCTGCAGCCGTTGTAGTCGTTGTATCTCCTGCAGCCGTTGTAGTCGTTGTATCTCCTGCAGCCGTTGTAGTAGCAACTGTAGTAGTGTCTTGGCAGTCGACACGCATCGGCAAATAAAATAGACATATGGCCAAGAGAGCACAGCTCAATGCTACTACTTTAGTGTTCATCTTGTTCCAATTCGTTGTTGAATGATACTTTTCGTTCGGATCCATTTGCTTTTATAGCAATTCTCGGATATATGCTAAGTTTACCCAGCTGGTTCTCCATTTGCAATTCCAATGTATGTGGGTTTGTCTTCAAATATATGGAGCACTGGAACAGAGTTTGTTAAATTTTGATTGTTTGTTAGCCATAAATGGAGTATATAGTAAGCAAAATTTGACTTTTGTTTTCTTAACTCAGATATTTGCTCAGTAGAAACTGTTACACTTTTGAATAATTAGGTTTTAGGTTGACACAAAAATAAGACTTAGCTTTAGTAATTATTCAGTACACTCAGAAAATAAAACGTATAAAAAGTCGATATTCGCCATCCTCTATTGGCAAGGATAGCTCATCTCATTTTTCAAAGAGTGATTTTCTAAAATTGAAGGTTGTTGCTTTCTAAGAGCAAGAACTTTAATTTTTCAATACCATGGTAAATTCTGAAATTTAAAAATAAAATTCCTTGGCAGACAACATTCCAGTTCCAATGGAACTATTATATATATTTAGATCGCACATTTTCTGTCTCCAAACTGCAAAGCTATTGTACTTACGGAGTAAGTCCCGAAAATGCTCATTTCACCGGGCAAAGCAAAAATAAATGCAGTCCTAGGTGGTTCAAGAATAAAAACTAATTTAAGATAGATCAAACATATGTTACACATGTTAAAGATAAAAATACCTAGCCGGTACAGGATAATGATAATGATAAGTAAAAATAGATAAATTGTAAAAAACTCTTTCATGGGTTAGAATGGCTCCCTGCTTTGTTTGTGTTTGTACAACAGGTAGAAAATAAGTGAACATTGTTAGCTATATTAGCATTGGATTTTAAGAAATAAATCATTTCAATTATACACCTCGGATTCCAAACAGTTCGAGTATACACCTCGAATTCAATAGTTCAAATGTACAACTCGACTCGGTTTCTTGTAAACATACATTGATTACCCTTTGCATTCCCACATTACTTACAATTAAATTTCTATGTCATTTAGAGATTCAATTGATCTTAAGGGAGCGACAAGATATTGTGTCCCAATTTTTATATATTTTTCTTATTTAACAAAACATTTTTCATACAAGAATAAATCCGGTGGTGTGCATATACGTTGGTATGATCTAAAACTTTCATTCACCGTGTACAGCAGAATTTTGCGATGTACATCTCTAGCTATGCTCTTGCTATCTCGCCTGATTGTCGGGGCCACTTGTTCTTGCCACTCTCTCTCTCTCTCTTCGCGAGTGCTTTTCAGTACTTTTCTCTTCAGCATGAGAGTTAAAGTACTTGTGAAGAGGACTGGAGATCTTAAGAGTAAAAGTATTACTTTTCAGTACAGCATAGTTTCCACTACTAATTGTCGATCTAAATTTTGTAATTTATAGTGTCTGTGACTGGCCACTACAATATAAAAATCAGTTGTATCTATGAAAGTATTTTTTTTTTTGACAATTGTCTGTCTTAAGTGTAAGGGAGTATCTGTCGAATATTCCTAAATTATGGGATTCTTTTAGCAAAAGAATCTACCACATATTCGAGTACATTTCCATCAAAGTTAAGATAACCAAACATATTGAAATCTAAACATCATAAACGTATATATTAATTTTTTAAGTGCACAAAATAACAAATATGAAAAAGATAAATACTAAAATTAATTGGTCCATTTGTAGGCTATCATTGTTGAAATTTCGTTTCGTTATTGAGCCAAATCTTCGTGATCTTTTTCAGCATCGTGTTCCTCATCAGCCTCGGCTTCCTCGTCTGCCACCTCTGTGTCCACCACCACCGTGTCCACCGCCACCGTGTCCACCACCACCGTGTCCACCACCACCGTGTCCACCATCACCATGTCCACCATCACCATGTCCTCCATTGCTTCCGCCATTTCCATTGTTAAATTTTGATCCCTTGTTGCGTCGTCTCCTTCTAGTTCCGCCGCTGATCTCTATTTCATAACGGCGCTTCCAGTGCTTGCAAGGTTTTCCACCGCTGGGTGTGGTTGCTGCAGGTTCTGTACCCGCCGTTGTATCTCCTGCAACCGTTGTAGTCGTTGTATCTCCTGCAGCCGTTGTAGTCGTTGTATCTCCTGCAGCCGTTGTAGTCGTTGTATCTCCTGCAGCCGTTGTAGTAGCAACTGTAGTAGTGTCTTGGCAGTCGACACGCATCGGCAAATAAAATAGACATATGGCCAAGAGAGCACAGCTCAATGCTACTACTTTAGTGTTCATCTTGTTCCAATTCGTTGTTGAATGATACTTTTCGTTCGGATCCATTTGCTTTTATAGCAATTCTCGGATATATGCTAAGTTTACCCAGCTGGTTCTCCATTTGCAATTCCAATGTATGTGGGTTTGTCTTCAAATATATGGAGCACTGGAACAGAGTTTGTTAAATTTTGATTGTTTGTTAGCCATAAATGGAATATATAGTAAGCAAAATTTGACTTTTGTTTTCTTAACTCAGATATTTGCTCAGTAGAAACTGTTACACTTTTGAATAATTAGGTTTTAGGTTGACACAAAAATAAGACTTAGCTTTAGTAATTATTCAGTACACTCAGAAAATAAAACGTATAAAAAGTCGATATTCGCCATCCTCTATTGGCAAGGATAGCTCATCTCATTTTTCAAAGAGTGATTTTCTAAAATTGAAGGTTGTTGCTTTCTAAGAGCAAGAACTTTAATTTTTCAATACCATGGTAAATTCTGAAATTTAAAAATAAAATTCCTTGGCAGACAACATTCCAGTTCCAATGGAACTATTATATATATTTAGATCGCACATTTTCTGTCTCCAAACTGCAAAGCTATTGTACTTACGGAGTAAGTCCCGAAAATGCTCATTTCACCGGGCAAAGCAAAAATAAATGCAGTCCTAGGTGGTTCAAGAATAAAAACTAATTTAAGATAGATCAAACATATGTTACACATGTTAAAGATAAAAATACCTAGCCGGTACAGGATAATGATAATGATAAGTAAAAATAGATAAATTGTAAAAAACTCTTTCATGGGTTAGAATGGTTCCCTGCTTTGTTTGTGTTTGTACAACAGGTAGAAAATAAGTGAACATTGTTAGCTATATTAGCATAGGATTTTAAGAAATAAATCATTTCAATTATACACCTCGGATTCCAAACAGTTCGAGTATACACCTCGAATTCAATAGTTCAAATGTACAACTCGACTCGGTTTCTTGTAAACATACATTGATTACCCTTTGCATTCCCACATTACTTACAATTAAATTTCTATGGCATTTAGAGATTCAATTGATCTCAAGGGAGCGACACGATATTGTGTCCCAATTCTTATATATTTTTCTTATTTAACAAAACATTTTTCATACAAGAATAAATCCTGTGGTGTGCATATACGTTGGTATGATCTAAAACTTTTCATGCACCGTGTACAGCAGAATTTTGCGATGTACATCTCTAGCTATGCTCTTGCTACCTCGCCTGATTGTCGGGGCCACTTGTTCTTGCCACTCTCTCTCTCTCTCTTCGCGAGTGCTTTTCAGTACTTTTCTCTTCAGCATGAGAGTTAAAGTACTTGTGAAGAGGACTGGAGATCTTAAGAGTAAAAGTATTACTTTTCAGTACAGCATAGTTTCCACTACTAATTGTCGATCTAAATTTTGTAATTTATAGTGTCTGTAACTGGCCACTACAATATAACAATCAGTTGTATCTATGAAAGCTTTTGGAAAAAGTATTTTTTTTTTGACAATTGTCTGTCTTAAGTGTAAGGGAGTATCTGTCGAATATTCTTAAATTATGGGATTCTTTTAGCAAAAGAATCTCCCTCATATTCGAGTACATTTCCATCAAAGTTAAGATAACCAAACATATTGAAATCTAAACATCATAAACGTATATATTAATTTTTTAAGTGCACAAAATAACAAATATGAAAAAGATAAATACTAAAATTAATTGGTCCATTTGTAGGCAATCATTGTTGAAATTTCGTTTCGTTATTGAGCCAAATCTTCGTGATCTTTTTCAGCATCGTGTTCCTCATCAGCCTCGGCTTCCTCGCCTGCCTCGCCTGCCTCGTCTGCCTCGTCTGCCTCGTCTGCCTCGTCCGCCTCGTCTGCCTCCTCTGTCACCTCCGTTATTAGAAGATTTGTTAAATTTTGATCCCTTGTTGCGTCGTCTCCTTCTAGTTCCGCCGCTGATCTCTTTTGTATAACGCCGCTTCCAGCGTCTGCAAGGTTTTCCACCGCTGGGTGTGGTTGCTGCAGGTTCTGTACTCGCCGTTGTATCTCCTGCAACCGTTGTAGTCGTTGTATCTCCTGCAGCCGTTGTAGTCGTTGTATCTCCTGCAGCCGTTGTAGTCGTTGTATCTCCTGCAGCCGTTGTAGTAGCAACTGTAGTAGTGTCTTGGCAGTCGACACGCATCGGCAAATAAAATAGACATATGGCCAAGAGAGCACAGCTCAATGCTACTACTTTAGTGTTCATCTTGTTCCAATTCGTTGTTGAATGATACTTTTCGTTCGGATCCATTTGCTTTTATAGCAATTCTCGGATATATGCTAAGTTTACCCAGCTGGTTCTCCATTTGCAATTCCAATGTATGTGGGTTTGTCTTCAAATATATGGAGCACTGGAACAGAGTTTGTTAAATTTTGATTGTTTGTTAGCCATAAATGGAATATATAGTAAGCAAAATTTGACTTTTGTTTTCTTAACTCAGATATTTGCTCAGTAGAAACTGTTACACTTTTGAATAATTAGGTTTTAGGTTGACACAAAAATAAGACTTAGCTTTAGTAATTATTCAGTACACTCAGAAAATAAAACGTATAAAAAGTCGATATTCGCCATCCTCTATTGGCAAGGATAGCTCATCTCATTTTTCAAAGAGTGATTTTCTAAAATTGAAGGTTGTTGCTTTCTAAGAGCAAGAACTTTAATTTTTCAATACCATGGTAAATTCTGAAATTTAAAAATAAAATTCCTTGGCAGACAACATTCCAGTTCCAATGGAACTATTATATATATTTAGATCGCACATTTTCTGTCTCCAAACTGCAAAGCTATTGTACTTACGGAGTAAGTCCCGAAAATGCTCATTTCACCGGGCAAAGCAAAAATAAATGCAGTCCTAGGTGGTTCAAGAATGAAAACTAATTTAAGATAGATCAAACATATGTAACACATGTTAAAGATAAAAATGTCTAGCCGGTACAGGATAATGATAATGATAAGTAAAAATAGATAAATTGTAAAAACTCTTTCATGGGTTAGAATGGTTCCCTGCTTTGTTTGTGTTTGTACAACAGGTAGAAAATAAGTGAACATTGTTAGCTATATTAGCATAGGATTTTAAGAAATAAATCATTTCAATTATACACCTCGGATTCCAAACAGTTCGAGTATACACCTCGAATTCAATAGTTCAAATGTACAACTCGACTCGGTTTCTTGTAAACATACATTGATTACCCTTTGCATTCCCACATTACTTACAATTAAATTTCTATGGCATTTAGAGATTCAATTGATCTCAAGGGAGCGACACGATATTGTGTCCCAATTCTTATATATTTTTCTTATTTAACAAAACATTTTTCATACAAGAATAAATCCGGTGGTGTGCATATACGTTGGTATGATCTAAAACTTTTCATGCACCGTGTACAGCAGAATTTTGCGATCTCTAGCTATGCTCTTGCTACCTCGCCTGATTGTCGGGGCCACTTGTTCTTCCCACTCTCTCTCTCTCTCTCTTCGCGAGTGCTTTTCAGTACTTTTCTCTTCAGCATGAGAGTTAAAGTACTTGTGAAGAGGACTGGAGATCTTAAGAGTAAAAGTATTACTTTTCAGTACAGCATAGTTTCCACTACTAATTGTCGATCTAAATTTTGTAATTTATAGTGTCTGTAACTGGCCACTACAATATAACAATCAGTTGTATCTATGACAGCTTTTGGAAAAAGTATTTTTTTTTTGACAATTGTCTGTCTTAAGTGTAAGGGAGTATCTGCCGAATTTTCTTAAATTATGGGAATCTCCCACATATTCGAGTACATTTCCATCAAAGTTAAGATAACCAAACATATTAAAATCTAAACATCATAAACGTATATATTAATTTTTTAAGTGCACAAAGTAACAAATAGGAAAGAGATAAATACTAAATTGAAATTAATTGGTCCATTTGTAGGGTATCATTGTTGAAATTTCGTTTCATTATTGAGCCAAATCTTCGTGATCTTTTTCAGCATCGTGTTCCTCATCAGCCTCGGTTTCCTCGTCTGTCACCTCTGTGTCCACCACCACCGTGTCCACCACCACCGTGTCCACCACCACCGTGTCCACCACCACCGTGTCCACCACCACCGTGTCCACCATCACCATGTCCACCACCACCATGTCCTCCATTGCTTCCGCCATTTCCGTTATTAGAAGATTTGTTAAATTTTAATCCCTTGTTGCGTCGTCTCCTTCTAGAGCCGCCGCTGATCTCTATTTCATAAAGGCGCTTCCAGTGCTTGCAAGGTTCTCCACCGCTGGGTGTGGTTGCTGCAGGTTCTGTACCCGCCGTTGTATCTCCTGCAACCGTAGTAGTCGTTGTATCTCCTGCAGCCGTTGTAGTCGTTGTATCTCCTGCAGCCGTTGTAGTCGTTGTATCTCCTGCAGCCGTTGTAGTCGTTGTATCTGCTGCAGCCGTTGTAGTAGTACCTGTCGGAAATGCTCCGCAGTCGACACGCATCGGCAAATAAGATAGACATATGGCCAAGAGAGCACAGCTCAATGCTACTACTTTAGTGTTCATCTTGTTCCAATCCGTTGTTGAATGATACTTTTCGTTCGGATCCATTTGCTTTTATAGCAATTCTTGGATATATGCTAAGTTTACCCATCTGGTTCTCAATATGCAATTCAAAGGTATGTGGGTTTGTCTTCAAATATATGGAGCACTGGAAAAGAGTTTGTCAAATTTTGATTGTTTGTTAGCCATAAATGGAATATATAGTAAACAAAATTTGACTTCTGTCATCAGATATTTGCTCAGTTGTGGTAGTTTTTGACTTATCCTAAATTATACGATTTTATGTCCCAATGTTGATGTATTTGTCTTATTTAACAATACAGTTTTTCATACTCTACCTATGCTCTTCCCAACTTGTCGGATTGTCAGGGATTTGCTTTTCGCCATTGATATTTAGAAGTCCTGCCCTTAATGTTAAACCGCGGGAGATATTTGTGGTCTAGGAATTTTGGAGGCTGGAGTGGGCGTTGCCACCCAATTTTTTATTGCTCTCTTATAGGAGTTATCAGTACTTTGCCTTCTAAATTGGGTGGCTTTAACTTACAAGTTGTCCACCCTGGGGGATGCATGTAGGCGTCGTCCAAAAATGCATATGCCGCTTCTTGTTAGCATCAAGTTACCTTCTGGGTCTGATGACTTTATGTTTAAGGTTGTGGGAGATATGCGGACTTATCGATTTACACTTTCTGAAGTATTAGTATTGCCGACTATCGGAGCATGTGTGGGCGTGGCCATAAAAATTTGTTATTGTTATTTGTATTTGTATTTGTTACAATTTAAAAACGCAAAAGATATAGTCATTTAAAATTGTTATGGTCGTGAGCCTGGGGGCGGCGGAGGTAGGCGTGGCAGCCCCGACCTTTGGAGGACATCTCCAACAACCTACCAACCAAGTTTGCGGACTGTAGCCTTAAAATTGTGATAGATATGTGGCTTTATCGATTTCCGAATATTTCCTAGCCACTTAGTAGATGTAGCATTCCAATGTGCACAGACCAGTATATGTTCCAAGTTTCAAGTCTCTCTCTCTAAGGGTGTTGAAAAAGTTGCGTTCATACAGACAGACAGCATGACGAACATTGCAAAAAACCAATATACCATGATACCGTCGGTATCAAAGTATAATCATGAAGCAATCATATTTTATATTCATTAAAATTGTATTATTAATTCAGTTTGGACATCAAATAATTAGTATCACCCGAGTTTAAGCTTATTTTTATTTTGATGACTATGTAATTGTATTTAAGAAGTTACTTAGAAGTCCCTTCTGTTCTTATTATTACATTATTACATTTATGGCTTATGACGAGATCTGTAGAAGATGTTACAAATTGAATTATTTAGAAAGTATTCTAGTTCAAATAACAGAAATAGTTTTTCTATGGATTATATCTTAGCCTGATGAACCACGTAATTGGGAGTCCATATATACTGGTGAATTATACAGAGTTTTTGTATTATAGAGATCGTCAAATTGATTTCATCAGCGCTTGCTAAAACCAAGGACACCAAAGGCAGAAAACAAATATGCATGTTAAACTTAAGCTTGGGATCTGAAAGAATAGCTAAATCATTATCACATTTAATGTGATCAAGGAGTTTGACGTTAAGAATATATTTATTTAAAGCATTCGCCTCTAAGATACAATCATTGCAATAAGTTAGTGGTATTATATCTATATTTTATTGACCCGTGCTAGTAAGATAAAATCAGGGATGTGCAAAGATGTTATGGTTGAGAAGTAATAAATTGTAGGAATAGCGGATAATTTAGAAATAAATGCATATAGTTATTTATTTATTTATTTATTGTCAACTAAAGTCAGTCGACACAAATAGTTATATATATAAAATTAGATTAGTTTCCTCTACTATGGATAGGAATAATAAATAATTATTTTCAAGTGTCCAAAATGTTAGAAAAAGAGCACGGCTCCATGGACAGTAAAAGTAATTTAATGAAATACTTTAAGAGGCTATGACCACAGGACTTAATCTTACAGCCAGATGTCAGGACACAGTGAAAATACGGGTTCAATGATCAGTAATGAACCTTGCGTGATCAAAGGCCCAGAATTGTACTTCCAATTATTAATAAAGTAAGGACTATTATGAGAACTTTAAGAATTTACTAATAAATTACCAAGAATCTCTATTGCAAGGAAGGAAGGGTAATCGATTATTTTTGTGGACACGGCAAAGAAAAATTAATCAATTTTAAATTGATGATTATGTGGCTTATGCGAAGGGACAGAAAGTTAATGTGGTCCAATAGACAGCTAACCTAATGAATCCCATCATATCCTCCTCATCTTCTCTATAATTTTCACATTTCAACCTTAAACCTAATTTGAACTTTGTATTAGGTCAAAAATATGTCGATTACAACCAGCTTATTTCTTCAGGTGACACAATATTAATATCGCACACTTGCGTGGACCTGGCATCTCTCTATGTAACAGATTTTATTACCTTATGCAACGGAATGAAAAGTAATCAAAACTGCGGGCGAGAGAAACGGTTAAAATGTTGAGAGAGTGCAAAGAAAGCGACTATCACCAGGAGCATAAAAATATGAACACATATTTTTAGCAGATCAGCAAGAAGTCAACACTATGCTTGAGCTGCTATTTGATGTTGGATTCAAAATAATTATTTTTAATTACATATAAGAATAATTGATAAGTAATGTTTATCAAACACTTTTAAAGCGAATGCTTAAAAAAAATTATGTACTCTACTTTTTTTTTGGGCTGCTGCGGTCAAAATTGAATTTATCATTGCATTAATGGCAGCAAAAAGCACGCAGTAGCTGGGCAGCCAACCTGTATGTGTGTGTGTGTGTGTGTGTGTGTGTTTGAAGGAAACAATTGAATTAATTGTAAATTTATTGATGCCTATTATGCGAGCAATTATGTGCGACACCTGCATTGCCGCTCTGTAAATTAATTGCGCATACGCCGCATCTGACGCCATTTTACATAGTGAAAATTCGGTCTTACAGTATATCGTGAAAATTCCGCTGTGTTTTGAAAATGCTCAGGCAATATAATTTTGCCGAAGGGTTTATTTGAGTACATATTTGGTATATATGTATGTGTGCGGCCTACATTTGAATTGATTTTAAAAGTTTATGGAGCTGGTAGTACTTTGGATATCATTTTAATTATGCTTTTTATTTTATGACCTCAATAACAAAATAAAGCATCAACATAAAATCAAAAAATTTGGCAACATTTTATAGGCTATCGCATTATCTTCGAGAACCCCCACAAAAAAAAAAAAACACAAGTCAAATAAAACAAAATGAAATTATGCGGGTAGCAACCATAAATTGACTTTGGGCTAACAAACAGACAAACAACAAAGCGAAGTGAAACTTTTATTTTATTCTTTTTTATGCACGGGTATATACTCTTATATGTAAGAGTATATTTATATGATATCTTTTTTTTTTTACTTTAATGCATGCTTTGATCTCACATATTACACATTGCCTGTGTTTGAGCTTAACCACAGCTAGAACATGTGTTCTGCCATAAGTTCTTGTTTTACAAAAACAATGCTCGACAATGAGTCAAAGTCAAGCACTTCCACAAATCCCGCAAAGTAGATGCTTAACAACTGCATTGAGGTGTGAATAAACTTGCGTCTTACCAACACTCAGGTGTTCGTTTTCTTCTTCAGATGTTTGTGCCTTTCATCCCGTTGCTTCCCACTCTATTACTCTTGTTGGTGACTAGTGCGTATGAGTGATTTTTGCGCCATTTTTGTGTTTTGATGAAGGTTGCACTTATTTACTCTACTCTGTGGTGATCTTTCTCTACCTATCCATTTTCTATTTGCACATATAATTTGTTGACTTATAATGTTTCGCATTTCTTAAGCACATTTAATTCTGTTGTGTATGATTTCGAGCACAGCATGAAATACATTTTACTTTTTTTGAACAGCTTCTACTTAGATTGAAAGTTTTAAATAAATATCCAAATAGGCTGGCAAAATTCTTCACAGAAGCTACTTATTTATTTACTTATTTAAATAAACTTAACTTTTATTTGGGTTCAAACTGAAGTTATAGAAAAATTAAATATGATGTCCGATGTATTCCAAATTCATTCAATAATCCTTGTTTTCAATGGGTCCAAAGTAAACATAAGTCTAGGACATAAATTCAACACGCTGCTAAGCATATTTAGTAGCCAACTAAGTACAGCGATGTTAGCCATAAATTTCAATAATCACTCAATAAAGCAAACGTATGTCCTGGCAATACATAACTCTGGACACGGGCAGGACATTGCTTTTAGCAACAATGTGTGTACATTAGGAGTTTTAATCACCGTTGTGAATTAGGAGTTTTTTTTTTTTTGGTCTTCTTTGTCTTCTGTTGTCGGCAAACTGCACTAAACACGGTCATAACAGCGGTTTCGGCTCATGGCTAAAGACCATAATTTCATGGCTTATGGCATGCTTTAAGAAATAATTATGCATAATTATGTGCAACAGTTTTAGTGGTACACAGAAAGCAGCTCGCTTAAGAGGTTTCATATTTTAATAATTTTTCGAGGATTTGGGACAACTCTACTTGAAAGAGAAATTGTGTTAATATTTGATTACCTTAGTTAACCCTTTAATTCAATGCTCACTCATACATACTTATGGAATGCTGCACCTGGTGAAATTTTATAGAAGACTGGTCTGATTTTAACATATATCTTTAATATTAAATCATTGTAAAATAATTTGCATACTTTCTCTGTACAACAAAAATAAAAAATAGGTGTATATTTGATTAAATTTAAATCAATAAGTTGATTGAATTATTTTGGAAATTGGTTGTAAGGACATTTTTATGCTTATTTGAAGCTTAATTTTTAAGCTTTATTAAGTTAAAGTAGAAATTTACTTTAACCAAATATTCAGTAGTTGAGTAAAATTGTTAAACCTTAAAGCGAATGTGGTTTACATGATTTTCATGTCTTATGTTGCCAGCACTTCCAGCAGCTGGCGCCAAAAGTATTCTTTATCTCTGCAATTTCCCACTTGCAAATGTCCACACGCACACAATTGCATATGCGTGTATGTGTGTATTTATATACATATATATATGTGCTGTGCATTCATGTTCAAGTGTACACATGTGAGTCGCATTCCGGGCGCAAATTTATTCATTTCAGCAGACAGGTTGCTCTAATTATGCATGCTATCTACGTTCGGCAAGGCAGAACTGCATCCTTGCAGTCGGCCTATGCGGCATCATCTTTTTTTCCTTATTTCCTGTACTCATTAAATTGCGTAGAATGGGGCCCGTCATAAAGTTGTGCGAATATATGGATTAGAAGTCGACATCTCTGGTTCTATAAAGTATATGTAAGAACCTTAACAATTATGTGGGTCCACTTTCTGTGTTATCTGAAAATTAATGATTCAGCCAGATACTCTTTAGTGAATCGAAATTATCTGATTGATTGCAAGTCAATCAATTGTCGTCTTTCTCTTATCAATCAAATTTTCTCTTCAATTTTAACAGAATAAGAAGCTTATATCTTTTAGGCACACAGACTAACATTTCGCTATAAATGTTTGTTTTTATGTGAACTGGATTCAAAACCTTTTTTCCTGATTTTGTATGTTTATTTCAATATTTGATGTATTCGATAATACAATATTGCATTACAATATGCACAAATGATCATATATAATGTCATTGGGTGATTGAAAATCTCTTCAATCACAGTTGAAGTGAGTTTTGGTTTCAACAATTATTCAAGCTTATTTCAGAACATTTCGGTTTATCGTTTTTTATTTGATCCTTAGGCTTATATAGATGCATAAATTATGGCTGGGGCGTGGCAGGTTCTGGTATATAAATCATAACGCCACGGCAACAATAAAGGCGAAAACAATTTGCACATAAACAACATAAAGCATGGCCCGCCCTTAGGCCTGTAACGAGTATTTTTTGTTTTTTATACTTCGCAAGTTTTTTACTATCGCAAATAATTTATTAGCAAAGGCCGGGGCATTTGAAGGCCAAGAGACTGCTAGCCACATTGCCGCAAAGTCGACAGACATGCCACGTTTATAAATCAGGCAGAGTCAACTTCTGTGGCAATGACTGCGATAAGTTGCCGCACAATATTGCAGTATTATAGTATACAGTTGGCTGTCAGTTAATTAGAATATTTAATTACGATTTAAAAAAGATGGCTCCCATGCAACATTCACAATTGATTAAGTAATTTTATAAATCTTGCGGCTGGTGCTACAAATGCTGTTTAAGCAGCTGCCGCCATTCCCCGCATCATCTCCATCATCATCTGCATTATTTGAAATCAAAGGCATCTAAACAATATGAGTTACCACCCAATGCCTCCAGGTACGAACCCAATTCTCGTAAACAATTCTTCACGCTGTCAGTTTTCACTCTCTGATATGTGTCAGAAAGAGCTTTGATATTTGAAATAGGCCCAGTGTGACGGGCTGAGATGGGGCGGTTATCTTAAACCAAATACAATTTTTGGCATTTTGACTTTAGCGTGACTTTCGCTTGATATAAATTCGCAGTTTTATGCTTATTTATTTATGTTCTTTTTTTTTTTGTATTTCGACCAGTGCGTAAATTGTTTGCCTCGCTTAAGCCTGACCCCTCTCGAGTGTTGGGTGTTGGCTTCTTTACTTATTGCCAGGCAGGCTGCGCATTTTGATTGATTAGCTTCATGCTGTGCTTTTCGATTCGGGCTTAATAAGTGACGCTAAGTTGCTGAAAATTGATTGGGAAATAGATTGAACAATGCTGGCAATTCCGAATGGCATTTACGAAAAGGTTTTTCAATTGAAGTGATATGATTGAAGAGCATTTTTTATGGCTCCGCTTTTTATTTCGCAATTTAAATTTTCAATTGCAGTTTGCATATTATTTGGCTTAAGGTTGTTCATTTCTTAAAGCTCATTTGTTGCGTAACTTTTGCTTTTGGCCCCAGCACGTCCGCCCGGATAATTAAGTAACGCAATTAGGCTCAAGTAGCCTTAATTCATTGGCCAGCAAGGCAACTTGATTTAATTTTTAAATAAGCTCATGCAACAAAGCAAAGAACCTAAATGCCGTAGCCCATTCACATTTTCAACCTCGAAAATGCCTCAACAAATTGCTTGTAACACTTTTTGTGTTGACCTTCTTGCCCCGGCTCGGGTCAAATTTACCTTATCAATCAGTCCGTGACGCGAACAAAAACACAGCGTGGGGTGCGAGTTGCATAGTGTTTGTTGCAAACTGAAAGTGAAAGCGGCTGTGGATGGTCCTTAAATTTCGACGCGCTTAATCAAGCGCTAAGCCCGCAACAATTGAACGAACGACCCTTTGGCAAAGTGTCGGACGCATTCTCTTTTGCACCTTTATCTTTTCTGTCTTGGCCACCTTTTGACTTTTGCGCGGCATCTGAGCAAAGTTTTGGGATCAATTTGTGCGGCGGTAATTTGTTGTTGCACGTGGCACTCGGCCCCAAATGGAGCGAGTCATTAGTTGGCAGCCGGCTGCCTCTCTAGCTCTGCCTTTGATTTCCAGCTTCAGTGCCTCGACTTCCGTGCCTCGGCCTGCTTGCCACCTACGATTTATTATTAATTGGCCGCAGGCGAAAAGTTTGGTTCGCCTATTTGTTAAGCAAGTTGCTCCTGCAGCAACGTGTATTTCAATTATTAACACTTGTGCGGCAACATTTCTGCTTGCCACTTAAATGTTAAAAATGTTTCAGCAGTTTGTTGTTTCCTTTTATTTGCATAAATGCCGCATAAATATTTTCTATTTAATTAAAACTTTGAATTTTCTAATTGCAGAGTCCAACAGGAAGCCACACAAAATTCTGGTGCTGAGTGCCAACATGATTGATGGTGAGTTCAACTACAAACAAATAACTTATGAATTGAGCTCAACAGCGTGTATGTGTGTGTGTGTGCATGTTTTGGTCAAAATTAGTTTAACTTGATAAATAAACATGTCATTTGTGACCTGTTGAAAACTTAATATTAAGTGATACCTAAGAGTCGGCATAAATAGTTTATGCAGAAAGCGAAAGAGGATTACAAACATTTCCATGAGTTGAAAGTGCAATGTTCACATGAGGTTATGTACGAGATGAATAATAGATGATTTATGTTTCATATTTAATATTTAATATTATTATTTGAATAATATTCAAACTTTTTAGCACAGTTCATTTGAAGTTCTTAATCTAAAACAATAAAACTGTTGTTTCTCATATAAATGATATATAAATATAAATGAGTATATCTATTTTAAAATATTTGAACTAAATATGCATTCAATATCAACGGACATCAATAGGAAAAGGGAAAAAAAATAAACTGAATGCAATTAATTATGTCAGCTTTGCTGAAAATTAATTAATTTTGTCAAACATTTTTCAAATGCGTAACATTGTCAACTATTTAAAACGGCTTAAGCACATATACAGATAGACACGCAAATGTGGCACGATGACAATAAAATTAAAGCTTTTTAGATTGCGGTTAAAAATTGCATTAAATTCCCGCTGCCGCAACAACTGTTATTTTTGTTGCTACAACCAGGCCTTCAACAATTTGTATTGCATTTAAGCGGATTTACTCTGGTTGTCCTGATTGTATTTAGCATTGAAAATGCATTCCAAAAGCAACCTGCAATCAGCTCATGCATAGGCATGCAGACATGCCCACACACGCACACACACACACACACACAAAACTTACACATAGCATATAAAACTTGAGTTGCCTCATATAAACAGCAGCAGCAGTCATCCCTTTCTTGCTCCGACTGCCTCACGATGCTCTGACCTTTATTATTTTGTAGCATACTTTTGTGCTGTTTGCATTTTGTTGCTCATCGCAGCTAACGCCGAAGAAGAAGCAGAAGCCAAAGCAGAAGCAGCAGCAGCAGAAGCTGAATGGAAAAAGTGCTTTGTAAATACGCAACCAGTCGCATCGTGCAGTATTTAGAGAGACGCAAGTGCCTCCCACCTACCCCTATTCAACCCAAGGTATGGAGTAGATGCTGCCACTTCTATAATTGCGACTTGCAGATGTTTATATTATAGCGTCTTTTTATGAACTTGTAAACAATCTAAGGACTTTTTTTTATGCTTGCGTTCCTCTATGTGGCTGCCATTGTTGTTATTATTGCTGTGGCTGCAAACGCTTGCTCCAACCAGGCGAATCATATATTTGTGCATAACAAATATTTGCCCACTTGTGGGCTGCTCATGGAAATAACATAATTTGATTCCGACGTTTGTCGAGAATGTGGTAATGGGATTTTGTGCATATGCTTTGAAATGTGCCCATTTGTTGTTGCTTATGAGCTCTTGTTTATGTCTTGTTATATTTCTATCTGATTTTCTATTTCTATTTTAAGGCAGAATCAGAATCAAATAGACAGTAAGAAAAAAACCAAAAAAAAAAAAAACTTTCTTATACTTTTACTCATAGAGGTCGTTGGCCAAAGCTAGGCCTTATCTAAAAAAAACATAGCATATCTTCAGGCATAATAATTGATTAATAATAAATAATCGGGACAAGCGCATTAAATATTACTACTTACTCTAAAAAATTACTAGGCTTAAAATGGAAAAATAGACATCTTTAGCATAATATAGTCAAGACTAGTATTCATATTGATAGACAAGCCCAAAAAGCTCTTCAAAGTATGAACTGACTTTGAAAACTTGGCAAAACATTCGTCAACTGCAAATGGCTTATAGAAAACTGTCGCCTTACAATTGACAAAGCTCATGTTTTCAATTCGAACCATTGACATTGTTTTAAAAGCCGCACGAATATTGCATGAGCCTTTTGTGCGGAACGCGCCTCAGAGCATGCAACACAAAGGCAAGCAAACAACAATTGTTGCCAGTCTGCTTAAAAGTTCTCAGTAGCAACAGCGACGACAACAACTTGACCGGCAACGACAACACAAAACTCATTAATTATTCATAGTGTTCAGCACCAAAGTGTTTATGTGGCAAACGCCGCTCAGGCATCGCCCATAAAATGAACAGCAAGCATTCAATGCGCCAGCAGCAAGCACATAAAAGGGACTCAACAACCTGGTACGAAACACACCAGCAACAAACACAAAAAAATATAAGAAGGAAACGAGGAACACACAATATATGCAAATCTAACTTTTTCTCAGCATAAAAATAAAATAGCTGTGCCCGCCCGCTCAGCGAGTGGACACAAAATTGACAATATTGTTAACAGCTTCTTTTAGAACAAAGCTGATTAGATCGAAATCGAGCAGGCGACCCCGCCCTGCAAATGCCTACAAAAGGACAAACGTTTGTTATCCTTGCCGCTGCTCCTGCTCCTGCTCCTGCAGCTGTGATACACAACAAATCCATGCGTGCTAAACGCACATTTGAAAATAGGACAACAGCAGCAACAACAACAAACAATAAACAACAAAAACTTTTGCATTGGTTTTGCCTGTCGATGGCCATTTGTAAACATTGGTCGGTTGTTAATAATAAAATTTTAAAGCTTATTTGCTTGGACCGCACGTACAATGTTATGCATGTTATGTGCGTGTGCATGAGTGTGTGTGTGTGCTTGTGTGTATGTGTGCCTTTTTGTGTAAATCGCTATTGAACGCCCGAAATTTGCAATTGCACCCTGGGCGGCAGTTTGCGTGTGTGTTTTGCCAGCAAATGTAAATAGTCAACGTAGCAGCGGTTCTAGCACAGTGGGGGCGTGGCCGGCGATGATTTGTGCGAGTGTTTGTGATTTGAATGCAACAAAAGGATTTTAGTTGATGTTCAGCACTTGAGTGCATGTAAATGCCAATTGGGGAGTAATCTTTATTGCGGCGAACTGAGCCTAGCCCCCACTCCAAATTACGACCATATGTTGGGATAAAACTGATGCTGACAAATGAAGTGCTCATCACATTGGTTAGTGGATACAAGATGATCTAAATAAGATTTTTCGGTGGGTATTTCTATCCATCTATCTTTTCATCTGGCGATAGAGGATATCGCGATCTAGTGAAGTATATTTTGTAAATGTTTCTGAGAAAATAATCAAAATAATTCTAACATTAATTTATTTGGTGTAATAGTCACAAATATTATCTTTAAGTCAAGGCTCTTGTCTCTATCACTCATATTGGTATTTGTTTGGATGATTGCCAGCCTTATACCTGAATTCTATTTTGTTCAGTACCTTGTTGACATGTAATTTAAAAAAAAAACTCAACACAGCTGTTTTTTTAAGTTCATTTTCCTATCGCTTTTGATAGCTAATATGGTGTTCATCTGCAATAACAATATTTGGTAATCAGGATACAAGTTAAGTCAATGAACATAACTGACTTAAAGCGAAATTCGAAACATACTTTTATGCTCAGTTTTTGGCCGTCAGCAGACGTTGTAAAAAGTTGAAATGTAAACAATAGTCGCTTTGATTGGGGTCGAAATTTTGTTTACAGCCCCAATCAGATTGTGGTCAAGTAATGCAAAGAGCTGCCATGTGACCAATTCCTTTAACTTTAACTTGAAATTGGCATTGGTAGTTTGAAGTTGCTAAGCAGCTTTTAGTTTGCGTGTGCTTCTGCATATATTAGGCCTACACTCGAAACCTTTCTACTATATTGGCCAAAAGTTCCAGCCACAATAGAAATGTACTATTGCTCTCGTTTTTTGGCCGTGTTCGTTGGCACTCACAAGAAGTTATAAGTTGCTTTTTAGTCCTGTTGTGTCAGTCTTGTTGCAAAAGATTTTCTGGACTCAAAACATGCATATGTTTGTACATATCATTTGTGGCCTGTAGGATACCGGCTCTCGTTTTGGCATTAGGAAATAGAAAACTTGAAAATTGCTTAAGTTTTCCTCGGACTAGATGTAAATGTTTTAATTGCAAAAAGATGTGCACAGAAATCGAATAATGAAACATATTCAATGTTAGCTACAATTCATTTAAGAGAATGTAAATGTTGTTGGGTCATCATTAGATTATAATTCCAAGACTGTTCACTTTTAGTGACTCAATTCACATTCAATTTGATTAAAATCAAAGCGAACACAAAAAATCAATTCAACTCAATTGCATTGAGAATTGAGGGATATTTATTTTGTATTCTGCTGACCAAACGTGCATGACCAAAAGTTTTTTAATCAATAATTTAGTAGAAATGAAAAGAAAGACAACCTCACTTTACTCGCACCCCGCTCATCCTGTTACTTTGTAGACGTTTGCACTCATTTAACAATTTCACGCTTCGTTTAGGAACCGTGAGCGGGTCCGGGAACCGAATCGAGACGCTGCTTTCCGTGCTGCGTTTTTGATTCCGATGGTGGTATGTCTGTATATTTTTGAGGCTTTTTGCATCAAAAGTTTTTTGTGCAAATAAAAATGGGGATTTGCATGGTTTCTCTTAGTTAACCCTTTTCACCCGGTGTGCTCTCAGTTTTACTGATAACCCGTCGACATGCTCGTTGTCCCAGTCGTCGTCCTCGTCCTCGCCTTCGTCCTTCGCCTTCTCATCGTTGACGGTTGAGCGAGCACAGTGTTTCCCCAACGGAAATGATGACATTTCGTCCAACTTTGTCGCTGCGGTGTGTGTGCAGCCGCATAGAAATGCTGAAAGGCGTTTGTCTGTGTAGGTGTCTAAGAAAATGTATAGAAAACATTTGCGACAGTTGCGAAAATGAAAATTTTCACTTGCCGTTACTGTCGGCGGAAATTGTGGAAATGTTGCTGCTGCTGCTGCTACTGCGTCGATTTGCTGCCACAAAATTGAAATTGTGGGCAAATGTTGTCGCCATCATTTTTATTGATTTCCTTTACATACTTTCTTTTATTTGGCTTATTCTTTTACAGCGACTCACAGCGGAAGGAAGGTAGCAAAACGTTATTATCAATTATCATTTATTATTGGTGTGGCTCTTTTTTCTTGTGACTGCACTAAACATTGTCGGTTTATGTTGTTTCCCTTAGCATTGTGCTTTTATTGCCTTAAGCGCTTTCTTTTTGTCTTTTATAGTATTTCTGTTTTGCGCTTTTGTGCCAGTTGGCTGCTGGTTCGAAGAATTGACGTTAAGCTATTTCATTTTATTCATTTTGATTGAACGAGAACTGTTTTTATTTCCGTTTGATCTAGCTTGCAATATGTATTTTCATTTTAAAAATGAAAAGCTTAGTACTTTGATGAACGCACAAAAAAAAAGAAACCAAAAAGTTTATTCAGTTGCATCGGCCGGGAATCGAACCCGGGCCGCCCGCGTGGCAGGCGAGCATTCTACCACTGAACCACCGATGCTTGAGTTTACCATGAAACAAATGTAGAATTCGAAACAACTTGTCTGCTAGTTTTAATTATGCACACAAATTAATATGTAAATTTACACGTGCTTGCATATTTATAAACTTCTTCAGCAAACTCTACATTTGTATATGTATATATACATATATATATATATATATACACATACATATATATGTTTAAATTTATTTGTACATCTTTCATTCATTTGTTGCCTACTCCAACTTGGCGATTAACTACGAGTTGAGCTCGTAGAAGATGTGGTTGAGTTAGTCAGCAGCATGAATTTACTCTGCGGCTTGATATAAAGTCATAATTGCACTTGACTCCATTGCACATTTTGCACAACGAGCAAGACGAAAAGTTCTGGTCTAGACTGTAGAGCAATAGCAACTACCCAGGGGAAGACATCCTTTTGTTCGCTGGCAGCCGTAAGGCAGATGCAATTTACAATGATGTATTCAAAAACAATAAAGTAGTTTGTGTCATTTTCATGTGCTGCATATGCTGGCTGCCACACAGCGCAATTATGTTGGATGTGCATTTGTAAGATGCAAATGAATGTCAACGGCATGTGGACATAATAAAGACTTCAGTCAGATAATGATGACAGCAGCACAAACTCGAGTTGCCACACAATTGGACATGGGCCATGGTTGGATCTGTCTACAGACATAGTGCTTTATGCAACAGTTACAAACTGTGCATACATACAAACGTATATACAGTATGCACATGAATAGTATCTGTGAGACTTTCGACTGCGTATTTTGTGTGCAATCTTTGCGAACATTCGCCACGAGCCAAGTGAAATATTCGCTGAGAGCGCTTAATTGAAAATGTTTATTTATTCTTGTTACTCGGTCAACTCTCCGTGAGTGTGTGTGTGTCTGTGTGTGTAAAGTGTCTGTAGTGAGTGTAGCTGTTCTTTGACAACTCGATAACAACAACAACAACAACCAGTTTGCGCTTCTAATTGAAGTAGCGTAAACAAATAAGCTGGTGCATATACACAGAAAGAGACAGATAAAGTGGGAGAGAGTGAGAGGGAAATAAATGCAGCGCACAGGTGGGTCTCAGATTACAACGTTGACTTTAAACAATTGTAGTATCAATTTATTTACAACTTAAGACAACCATGTGCCTCTAAACTACTCAATAGCTAACTAAGTAAAAACTAGTCAATTATGTACAAAATATCCGCAGTAAAATTATAATAATAATAACAATAATAATAATAGTCATTTCTTCGGCTGACAACTAAAAGTCCTTATCCCAGCCGCTGAGCTCCTCGGGCGGCTCATAGTCATCGTTAACGCCGAGTGGCATAAAGTATTGCAGGTCTGTCCAGCTCTTCAGGCAACGCTTGATCGGCGACGGTAACTGCTTCTGCCGGAGTCGCATCCAATCCAGATTGTCGAACCAGATGTGCCGCTTGATGTCCGCAATGCCCTTGCGCTGGTATCCCAGACGCTCGGCGGGCAGCTGCTTGCACAGATGCCGGATCAGATGCTGGGCGGACTTGGGTATGCGGGACGGCATGTGTATCACATCGATGCCACTGAGAATGTTCTGATAGATCTTGATTTGATTGACGCCCCGAAATGGGGTTTTGCCCACCAGCAGCTCGTACACCAGTATCCCCAATGCCCAATAGTCCACGGATCGATCATGACCGCGATCCAAAATGATCTCGGGCGCCACATATTCGGGTGTGCCGGCAAATGTATTTGTCTTCTCATTGGGACGCACATACTTGGCAAACCCAAAGTCCACCTGGAGAACCGGAATTGAGATTGAAATATTTTTCATATTATTTTATAACTTGTTCTCTTAAAAATTGCAAAAACAATAATGGGGATTATAAAGTTGGATGGAAGATTGGTTTTCTTTGTATAACCACACCGAGAAAGGTTAGGGTTACACACATGCTGTTCCGTAGACGGGCATCCCATGATTAGAGCACTTTTACTTTTTATATTTTAAATTGCTTACCAGCTTGCAGTAGCCATCGCTGGTTAGCATTAGATTCTCCGGCTTGAGGTCCCTGTAGATGAAACTGTGCGCATGCAGAAAATCGAAGGCTTCCACAACACAGCCAGCTATAAACTTGGCAGTCTTATCATCGAAATACTGACGCTTCGACATCACAGTCCAGACATCGCCGCCCATACACGCCTCCATCAGAAAGTACACGTACTTCTCATTGCGATAGGTGCGATAGAGCCTGGTCATAATCAGAATCAAGAATCCAGTTATTCATTTCACGCGATTTCAGTCAATTCTACTCACTGCACTATGAAAGGCGAAGCTCGACATTTGATCATCACATTTTTCTCATTGTAGACATGCTCGATTTGGTCCTGTTTGATCACCTCGATCTTCTTGATGATCTTCAGCGCGAATGTCTGATTGTTGTGTGTGACCAGATCGACGCGACCGAATGCGCCAGCGCCCAGTGTTGCCACCTTTTTCAAATCCGATATGGCTATGTGCGCATGCTCATTGTCGAATTCTGCACTCTTATTGCTTGATCGCCCATTCTCAGTGGCTAACTCCTTGGGTTTCTCGCGCAGCTGCCTAATGGTGCCCAGGTAGCTGATGAAGGCTCTAGAAGAGAGTCAGATATATAACAACATCTTCACTATTTGGCTGTGCTGTCCACTCACTCTCTTTCCAGCTTGAGCACCTCGGTGCCAGGAGCATCCGCATAGACGCTGGCCTGTCGCACATCGGCATTCATTAGTGCCTGCTCCCCGAAATAGTCGCCACGCTTCCGCTTCGCCACTATTTGCTCTTGTTTTGCATCATCCTTCTTCTTGATGGTTACTGTGCCGCCGCGTATAATGAAGAACTCATTGCCCAGCTCCCCCTCGCGCACAATGCAGCTGCCTGTCTCGTAGAATTTCTGAAGGAAAAATACTTCGTTCAAATTAAAGAGTCTTTAATGTTCAAGGTAACTTCGCCATTAAGTTAGATATTTCCAAAGTTCAAATCTGAAAGACTAAACAGACGGCCAAAAGTGTTTTATTTGGAATATTACTTTTGGCAACCGAAGTATTACTTAAGTTAAATTGCATATATGCATCTTGTCAACAGCAAATTTACCTGCTGACCTTATAACTCTAATCTTCGTTCCCTTCTTAACACTTGCAATAAAGTTCTGGTAAATGAGTTTATAAATTACCCGCTGTAGTAGATCGACAACTTTGCTCAGCAGACTCTCTTCCAGCTCCTGCAGAAATGGAGCCGAGCGAAGGAATTGCAAGTTCTCCTCTCGTTCCCGGGATCCAGAGATTTGCATGATGGCGCGAAATGTTTCGCGTGCAATCTTCCAAACACGCGCATCCGTTGCAGCTAAAAATAAAATAGTACGATTTCGTGATACACTGTAAGAAACAGGGGTATTGGCTAACACTTACCTTTAATTGTGGCTTTGCGTGGGGCATTATAGAGTATTGCCAATTCGCCAAAGACTGTGCCTGGCCCAAAGTTGCCCACATGTTTTCCCGCCTGAATGACATCATAGTAGCCCTCGGCAGAGATGAAGAACTCAGAGCCCTCGTCGTGCTCGTTGATGATGTAACTGTTCTTCTTGTAGCTGGCAGGCGCCATTGCATTGATGACCATATCCTTGCGCTCCTTGTCCATTAGATTATTGAGGAAATCATTGTGCTCAATGGCATTGAGTATGAGATTGCGTGTACTATGGGGTGGTTGGGCAACAGAAGAATCAGTGGCATTTAAAATTGCAGCCAATCAGCCAAAAAGATGTTTACTCGACTTACGCTTCGTCCTTTGCATTAAATTCGATTTCAATGTTCTGCTGCACGGGCAAATTCGGTCGCATATAGATGAGGCCACCTTCCACGCGATGTGTTTTTGCTGCAGAGCTGCTTCGCCGGATACTTCTGCTGCTCCTCTCACTGTCCTCCGACTTGGCCATTTCATCCTAATTGATGCGGTTGATATCGCACAGAATTAAACAAATAAAAGTGCAAGTGATTTAGCTGTTTGTTTTTTCCAAATCTGTGTTGTTGATGGTCAACATAGTTTTGTGGTTTATATGTTGACATTTGGCATTTAAAGTTACGCTTTGATACTGACACTCTTTTCGTGCGGCAAGCATATCTCACATTCTTATTTCTCTCTCTCTCTCTCTCTCTCTCTCTCTCTCTCTCTTACGTTATCTCTCTTCTATAGTTACCATCTTTTAACTTTGTTGTATCTCATTGTTTTTATCTCTTGTTTCATCGATCTGAGCACTCTGAGCAACAAATATTTAATAATTTTTTAATAACATATTTTATTTCTCAATATTTATGTATTCATTTTTTCATTTTATTTTTTTTTAATTGAATATTTAAATTTTCATATCGTAGCCTGAACTACTTGAGTTTAGCACACTGACTTGGCTGCGTATTAAAGATTTTACGAGCGACAATAATGTAGTCGACCACGGACATGAAACGGATTGTTTACCCGTGAGGTTTAACGGACGCTAGCCATTAAATATTTACCTCCATTTACACAGTGGAATCGCTGCCATTATAAGCATTTCCGGAGGACAAACTATCGTCGCCACAGTCATCGCACGTAGGCGGCACGAAGGATAAGGGACAAAGTCGTATAATATATATAAGGATGGCTTCCATCTTCGAAGTCGCTACATCAGCCAAAACTTGTTCAGTAGTGGGCTGGCAAAATACGCTGGCTCAGCAGCCAGTTGGGCAGTTGGGAGAGATGAAGACAAGAGAGTACGATAGAGGTAAATATCAAGGGCTTTCAGCCATGTTGTTGGACTGGGTAGTAAAAGAGCGAAAAATGAAAGTAGCTGCAGTTAAACATGTAGGTAGATGGCAATTGTAAGCAACAGTGTTATCTGTGGCCTGCTTCTGCTGTTGTTGGCAAAAAAGTTAGAGTTCATGTCGGTTACCAAACAATTAACATTTCGCTTGTAATTAGTAGCATGTCGAGAAGTTTCCTGGTCCCTCGATGCTCAACAGCAACTAGTTGGTACATGCAACATACATATTGTGCAGACTTTTGCTCAGCTGTTGCTTTTATTTTGTACATTTTTGTGTTAGTTTCGTTGCTGAGAGCGAATTATTTAATTAGTAAGGAGTACATAATTGCTGCCACGCCTAGGCCAACGATATAATGCCTTACGTTGCAAAAAGGTCGGAGTATTGGCTTATTAGGAATATAGAAGTGACGTTCATAAGGTTGATCCACTAATGCAACTCTATGAGAATCGATAGATGATCTTAGCTCTTTCCTAAATATGCCTATTGTTCTTGTCCACATCAAGCTAACAGAAATTCAGATGACTCTTTTTATTTGGCAAGACCTAACTGTTTCAATACATACTTGACTGTTTGTAATTGGAGTCAGCTCTGGGGCTGCTTCGGGCTCTGCACTGCGTTTCTTTCGCAAGTGCAGCGGTGTAACGGGATTCAAGAGCTCCAGGGGTAAGGGTGGCGGTGTTGGTATGTTAATATCGGGCATGGTTGACACACGCCGACGCTGTCCATTGGCAGTCGACTCGGTGGCAGTCGTGTTCTTGGATCTCCTTAGATAATTGAGTGACACATTGCTGGAGCTCTTTGCGGGGGCCTGTAGCATGGTTGTTGTTGCTGTTGTTGCGGTTGACTCCATCGGCCGTTGTCCAAATTCGTCTCCTTGTTGGTTCTGTGGCAATGTTCCATTTGTCAAGTTGTTGTTCTTTTTATTGTTGTTGGCATCGCTGCTGGGCCGGAACAAAGTGCCATCAGAATGCTGCTCGGTATTTAGTTCCTGTGTATGACCAATGAAAAATTTTACATTTGACTCTGCTGCTGCCACTGCTGATGCTGTTGTCGGTGTTCCTGCCCCTGTTGCTGAGGCTGTTGATGTTGGTGTGAATATCGAGGGCGTTTCTATGGATGGAGTACTGCCAGCCTCATTGTCAGCACTATCATCAATTATGCCATTCACATTCACTTTGAGTTTTGACTTGCCATCCACAACATCGTCCTCCAACTCCAGCTCCACCGTTTCCTTACCATCATCCTCATCACGTTGGGCGCCATTAATTTTGGGTGCCTCGGTGGGCAGGGCCGTTGGTCGACGCTCTTTGACGGGCTTTAATTTGGAATTGGTACGTGTGACATTAATTGCACTACCACCGACTGTTTGCCCCATCCCATCCTTGTCTTTCTCTTTTTCCTCGGCCTGAAGCCGGCTCTTGTGCGAGCGAAACTTCTTTGGCTGCTGCTGTTGAGGTTGAGGTATTTGGTCCTCTTGCTGGCTATTGTCAGGACTACCATTAGCTTGACTAGAGCTGAACCCATTTTCGGCCACAGCTTGCAGTACTTGGGCGGAGGAGCTGGAGGGCTGTTGTTTTAGGCGCTGCAGTTGAGCCTAATGGGCCCCGGGGGAGGGAGGCAGATGTGGACGTACGCCCAAATATTTACAAAGACAAACAAGAGTGCGGGGTGCATGTGAGGGTCCGTGCGCATTGTTTGTGTTGTTATTGTTGTTGTATTGTGTATATATACAAGTGTGTTATTTGGTTGTTTGCATCATTTCGTTTGAAAGTATAAGAAACAGGTGTACAAATATTAATTGAGTTTGACAAAGACAAGCACTGAGAAATAAAGATACGGTTGAATAGATTGAATGTTGTATGGAGCTGCCGGACCTCTGAATTATGTGCTAGGAATGTGCTTTACAACAGGTTTAAGAAAAAATTCAAAATTAAAGACTTACCTCACTGGCACTGGGCGTAATGTTGGGTGAGTAAAGTTGCTTCTCCTCGCGTCGTATATACAGTTCAATTTTCTGAAATGAACAAAATTTCCATTAAATAAATAAATGAAATTGGGATAGTCATGATTGTGATTTATTTCAAAATATTGAACATTCTTGTTGCGAGTTTTACAACTACGTATGAGTTATATATGCCTCAACTTATGATTTGTTGCCGCAACAAAGAATATATAAATAAATATTTTAGATAAAATATTTTTCAATGTCAGCAGATAACCGCTTAAGTGTAAACAAGCTGCTGAAATTAATGTCGAGCATAATTTAACTTCAGTCAGTGTGGAAAGGTAAGTCGAGTCAAGTATCAACAGGTCTGCTCACAAACGGAATATAAAAAATATGACAGCGAAAAGAACAACAATTGCTGTTGCTATTGCAAAAAAAAAGAGGCAACGGCAAAAATGACACACAAAAGAAAATAAATAAATTCCAAACAATCTGTGAAAGCAAGCAAATAATGCCGGTTGCTTTTCTTGTCTGTCAGCTGGTGTGTGCTGTGTGTGCGTGTGTGCCTGTGTGTGTCCGTTAGCTTTGAAATCAATCTGCTGCTGACACTGCTGATAAATGCGGAGAGCCGTGCAGTTTAATGTAAGCTACAGTTGCCAGTTTATCCCGCCCCAGTAAACAACAACAAACGGCCATTGTGCGCTGGCATTGTATCTTTGTATCTCATAAATTTGTTTATGTTGGTGGCAAAAGATTTTTCATACTTTTGAGCCGTGCTTTTCACAGCGCACACACAAATCTGTCATTTATTTGAATCCGACTCGCAAAGTGTCGTCAACTGACTGAGCGTAGGGCTTTCCCACACTTTTGATAATATGAGTGCTGCGGATTTGTGTCTTGATGATGGGATTAATGAAAGCAAAGCTCCCTGCTTGACAAATGTGTGTCTACATATTGCTAAAAAGTATTAGTACCATTGTTTTAAATGTTTTAATTTCTGCTTGGTTTGGACTACACAAAATGTATTGAGTTATTTGCGCAACTGCTGTTCGAATGAGTCACAGAGTTTTAAATACGTTTTTAATTTACTTATATTGACTTTTGCCAGCCACATCTTGATATCTAGCCCCAACTTGGGCCACAATTTTATCTGCTCTGGTTTCGTTGCTTTCCAGCTTTTATTTACTGTTCAAAACAAATAATGAATTTTGCTCGTAGACGCGCCATGGGTTGTCGCTAAGGGGAGGGCTTAAAGGGAACGGGTAGGGGTTGAAGTCGGGTACCTTGTAACCTTACCAGGTTACCGAAACAAAATCGGAAACATAAAACAATTTTAGATGAGTTTTTTTTAAAAACCTTAGGAAATTTTCAATTAGGAATGTAAGTTAGGTTTCAGAAATATGAGCAAAAAATACAGCTCAGCCCCCTCTGCAAAAAGCTCAGTAAGCCCTTGGATGACGTTCCCATAAATACGTAAGTACATATGTACATAAGTGCACACAAATAAATACAAATATATCTAGAGTAAACTTGCTCATAAAGTTATACACACGCTGCCGTTGACGCACTTGTACACACTTAAAATAAATTCGAATAATGGTTATTGCCTTTATTTGAAATAGCAAGAATAATGTTAAAAGAAATTAATTACTAGCTATTTTTAATAATGATTCCCTGGCTAAAGAAAAAACTGAAGAATTATGCAACTCAATCCAATATTTAAAAAATCAAACCAGTCAAAAATTTAAATAATTCTCATGCAAAAAGATTTTACGTTGACTTTAATTATCGATTTAAGTCTTCCATTTTTAAAATCAGGCTCTTGGCTCATGGCTATTTTGATCAGCTGAAACGATTAGTGGCTTACATTAAAAGATTCTTTGGCACACACTGACGCCCCTTTTTGTCGCCACCCGCAAAATAACAGGTTGTCTTATCGCTCAATTGGCAGACAGGCGTGTGGCCAATAAAATATTCAAACCTTTTGGGTAAAAGTAAGAAATGTGACAACGTTGTCGTTGTTGTTGTTGTTTGAATTTTTGATGATGTTATCGTATGTTTGCCGAGAATCCGCAAAAGTAAACACATGTCAATATGCAGGTCGCGTGGTTGTCTTCGCCGCTTTGATATGCTAATCAACCTTAAACGATGACATTTTGACAGGTTTTCCGTTTCCCAACGGAACAGCCAAAAGTCGAGGTAGATGTTAATGTTGATCGAGGGAAGACGCATTCGCCCCAAGCAATCAGTCAGTTCGGCTCTGCTCAGATACGAATGCGTCGATTTAGGTATTTCCAATGTCTTAATCGTTGCCAACCAAAGGTTTCGGTATGCAAATGTCTATATGTACATATGTAGGTGGGCATGTGAACAATTGAAGGAGTACATCAAAAAGCAAAAGGAAATGTGTCCTGCACATACTCAGCATATTTTTTCTGTGAGCGTATCCTTGAAAATGTCAACCGTATTGCATTTATTGCCCCCCTGGGGCGTTGTTTGTATAACGACATTGACTTTGAACTCTACGCACAGTTATTTGGAAGCAGGAAAGGATGTGCCCCTCCATGCTGGTTGCTTGGATCTCTCTCACGTTGTCTTCTCGGTGTAGGCAAGCAGCCTAGCAGGCATCTGTTTTAGTTGTGCCGACAGTAGATAGCTGCTCATCTACGGATTGTGCATATTTATAATGTAATCTGCTCGGCTTTCCTTTCCATATTTGCATGAGATTCATTCCTTCAGCCATATTCATTTGCATGCTTACCATATTTTTGAATATTTAATGTCTGCTTGGATGCCAACCCATGCCGATGAAGTGCAGAGATTGCAAATACTCAAACGACATTTCAGTCGAGGCCTCGGCATTGCCTCTGATAATTTGATAAATCCAATTTCCAAGGGAATCGCATTGAAAGTGCATGTAAATCAGAATTTCTTGATAATAAAATATGGTAATCAGAAACTGTATCTAAGCAACAATTTCACAAGCACTTGTGTCTAACTCACAGCATATGGTGTCACACAAGCCATATCTCGTTATAATATCATATATGCCAAATACTAAGCTCTCAACTGTAAAATCATACTATATACTTATGATTATTAGAGCTATGGGGCCGATGTGAGCCGTTGACAAACATTGCCACCAGCTATTGAGTTTTTAATGGCTTATATAGATTACCAAACATAATGTATTGTGATTATATTTATTGCCTAGTCTTCATAGTTGTCCTACTTATTTATTTATATGCATTATATGTATACCCTTAGAAAGTGGACCTATTTAACTGGACATCATTAAATTCCTTTTGTTGCATATATTTGTTTAATTAAATTTCCTTGTATTGTACATGTAATCTCCTGGGGAATTTGTTTTGTTGAATGTAATTATTATTTGTAAAACACATGAATAATATATATGTACATAAATAATATTAATAACTGAAAATGTAGTAAGGAAATTAGAAAATAGTTAATAGATAGATTTATGAGTGTATCATAGTTGAGGTGCCTTAATGCAATTTCCACATTGCTTGATAAGCTTGTGGAAAGTGAACGTCACAAGCGGCACAAACATTGATAAGGTTGATATGCTTTTTGCTGCACACGTGTTTTTTTTTTTTAATTTTAGTATTTGGTTAGTTGTCGTGCATAGTTGGAACCATTAGTTGTGACATTCGCACGCTGCCCCCGCGCTTAACTTAATTAAGCACTTGATCAACTTATCAGTGCTGCTTATCGGCGCACAAAAGTGCGACAACAGCAGGATGTGTGTGTATGATGTGTATGACGTGTGTGTGTTGTGTGTATTGTGTGTGTTCTGTAACTCACCACTGGGCTATCTTGTGTGTTGAGTATCGTGTCGGTGTTCTCATCATGGGCAGGCGAAAATTTGTTTTTACTCCGATGATGAAAGAGGCGCGGAAAGCAGGCCATGTTTGCGAGTAAAGGCAGGGGGGTGGTGCAATAGGTGGTGCTGGTGGGTTAAAGCTCACACGTTGGGGCGCCAAGTTCGTTGGATAGTTCAATGGTTGAGTTGGGGAACCGTTTACTGTCTGCTTAGTTGCCAGCTACTAATTTAGCATATTTATCACACATTTTATGTTGCTTCTGTTGGTGCTGTTGCTATTAATGTTATTGTTTTAATTATTATTGCAATAATGATTGTTGCCTGTAAACAGAGCAGAGAGAGAGTGCCATGCAGTGCTGAGCTGTTAACGGAATCTAAACCCCTTTTAATAACCATTGCCCGAATCGTGATTTATGGTCGCGTATTTAATTGCCGCTGTAAATTTGTTTATTCGGCTGCAATTGTTGTAAATTGCTGGTTATCGTTTATTTTTAGCATCCAATTCAATCCGAATCGTCCCAATTTGAATACGTATGCGATTTTCCCATATTGTCATCGAGTACTTTGCGCGCTATCTGCAGAGCCACTGGCTTGGTCATTTATAAAGCCTATATTCATTTATATATTTATATACATATGTATATATGAGTGTATATATATATATATATATGTTTAAGTGCTGCTACAGATACATTTCCTTTTAGATTTATGGCAACCTATTTGATTTGTTGCGCTTTTACGGCTAAACCATGTAAATAAATATTGATTTAAATGCGGTTTGATTTCCTTACTGCGGCTGTTCTCGTTTTTCGTTTGTGTATTTAATTATTGGTAATATTTATGCACAGAGTACAAAATGAAATTAGATCCATTGCCATTTCCACGGCATTCATACTATTTATTTGCGTTTAATTGAAATTTTAGTTGAATGAAAAGATTCATTTGACATAAAAACATAGATTTTTAGATATCCCATTTTCCATTTTTTTCCTCTGAGCTCTTGTCAATTACACTAAAAATGCTTAACTTTGTTGAGTCTTTGCCCTTATGCAAAACTAGTTTTAAGTTCCGCATATCCAAAGTTGGGGAATAGGGGAAATACGGGTAATCCTTCAATCGCCGCTGACAAGTTTCGTGCTGTTATGTCGAGCACACGCACCGTGCTCAATCGGGCCATGTACAAAAGTTAACCGAAAATTTGCTTTTCATCAGATATATATGCTTGGCTATAGACAAAAGTGGTAAAGTTCACAAATTTCACGCATCGCCAAATGGATGGGCTAATTAGCCCGGAACCTACTTTACCCCTTGCCAACCAAAGACTCGGCAATTCCGCTCCAGGCGCTGATGAGTCACTGTGCAAGTGAGTTTTAATTTTTTGTCTTTATCGTGCATCTCTTATCGTTTGAAAAGCCTAATTGTTTTCTATTTATGCGGGGGGATTTCATTGTTTGGCCAATAGCTTTGGGGCTCGAGCATAAAGACCGCTCGGCCTTTTCGAAAATTGCTTATTTGTTGTAGTATCTTATCAGCTCAGCAGATGTTCTGGCCAACTGCATGGCACTCGGCCAAGTTTTGTCTGATTCTAGCAGTTGTCTCTTGCTGTCTCTTGTTGCAAGTACATATATTTCTTGAACAATACCGTTATGCATACATCTTGATACTTATGTATGTATGATATCGGTTTTATCAGTTTCATATTACACGACAACTACAGATAACAGCGGGAGAACACAACAATTGTATATTGCAAATCGAAAACAAAAATAAAGCAAAAAAAAAGCATTTGTTTTTATTATTGTCTCTCTTTTCGTTTGTCTTGGTTTCAACAACTTGTATTTCACTTTTCTTGCCAACCATCGACAACATCGACAAGCGATCCACCAAAGTCACGAGTCCGTCATTTTTATTATTTTATTGACATTTCGTTTTGCAGTTATCAGCGGAATGTGTTTTACTTGTTGTTGTTGCTGTGCTTTATGTTGTTGTTTATGTTGTTGGTTTTGTTTAGTTTGGTTTTCCTAGGTTTTCTCTTGAACTTCCACGAATTAACCGAGTACCTTACAATATTTTGATGAATAGTAATTGGTTGTTTTTTACTGGACCTTAAATATAAAAGACTTAAGAGTCGATACCATAACGATTGGCAGGAGCTTTATTTGTTTTTCGATAAGCTGGAAAACATATGTATGCAAGCTTTGAAAGCTGATTTGATTCGATTTTTGGATCCAATTTAAAATAAAACACTTGAATTTCGCTTGAAAGTAAAATAACAACCAATGTGAAGTTTATTTCTTTTGATTAGATATCCATATCGGGCGCAATGTGATTGATTTGCACGTTGCTCTTTTTATTAGTTAAATCCATGGAATACAACAATATGTATAGATCAGAGTTCTGGCCGCGACTGTGCGCCATGGCCAAAAGAAACTACTCCTTATCGAATTTACTCTATAATTTCATGGACAACGATAAGTCATGCACTCGTAACACACACATAGCCACACTTTGACATATATATACATATATACTTTTTTTCTCGGTTCACACTTGTCGAATTTATTCCATTCAGTTCAGAGTATAGCACTTGAAATGGACATGGCAATCGCTCATGGTCATGCAACCACACACAGACCATGTGGCAGGCAACAAGTCACACTAATATTAATATGGATGTTATGCAAACATTTGATTAAAACAAACATTGGATTAATCATTTACGTATTTTGCACAGTTCAGCACGTTACAATTGTCGCTTCACTTCTGTAAGAATGCAAATGCAACAGCAATAAAAATATTTACAAAACAACAACAATTGCCACTTTTATGACCGATCCGTTTCGTTTTGATTCGATTCGAACTCACATTCAGTACCCGTACACCGTACGCCGTACACCTGCCGCCGTGGAGGCTGATAACTCGACTAAATTAACGCGGCCAATTTAAATTGGCAATTTGCTCGACGCGTCGACGGCAAACACTACTGCCGTCGGTCGCTGCCAACGCCAGCTGAGCAGCGGGCTGGAACTAGAACCCGGGGTTCTTTATCGGTATCTGAGTTGAGGTTGAAGTGCTCCCCTCCCGTCGGGCAAAGCGGCGCTATACTCCCGCCCCATTATCAGCGTACAGGTGGTGCAAGGCAACGCGTCATCATTCTGATTTTTTGTTTTTTAAATTCTATTTTTTTGCTGCTCCAATAAAGTCTCTAGTGAGATCAGTGTTAGCCGATACAAATTAGTTGCTGTCAATATTTATTTTTATGTTTATATAAATCTTATTTATTGCTTAAAACAATACTCACAGTGCATCAGCTGTTTTTTGTGAATGTCACTATTGTAGCTAGAGACTGCAATTTATTTAATTTATTCTGAAAACACTGCAATTTTTGAAGAAGCTTTTAACATGTAAACATTAAAAATGAAATCGAAATCATAAACAAAATTTTGTCACATTAAAATGAAAAAATGAGAAATTAATGTTATGGTTTACTTTTAGATGAAAGAAGAACTGAACTCTTTATTCGATATTTCCATATTCACACTTATTTGTTTCTTTACATTCACTTTTTATGTATAATACTAATATATTGAGAATCTATCATTGGCTAAGTTTGAATAATCTTTCTGCGTGAGCTGTCACACTTTGGTAGCCCTTATCTATCTTATTATATTATATTTGTGCAGGGTAGTCCCATAAATAAAAAAGTGTCAATCAATTTGTGCAGTTTTTTGTGTTATCTCCATTGAGCTATGAAATGCGAAATGATGTATCAAGTAAGCTATGCCAAGTGTTAATTTGCTGTTCATAATAAACATGTAAGAAATTGACAGAAATATTCCATTGACTTGTTTTTTGTTTATTCACCTGGTTAATTGGCAGTATCTGAAGTTTTGTCAAGAAGTAAAGTATTTTGAATAGGGCGCCCAAAAGTATACAAAGCTTTATAAGAAACTGCAAACTGTTTTGCATACTTTTTTAATGAGGTTATGATATACGAAGTCATAATTCAGAGATCAAAGTGTAAAAAAAAAGCATAATCTTGCACTTAATCCAGAGCTCAACAAGGAGTAACAGCTGGAAGCCGAGCAGCTTACTTGTCTATATGTAAGTCATAGTGCAGGGCAATAACTTTATAAAACTCTCCTGAGACTTGATATATGACTGGGCAAGTAAATTAACTTTGTGCTGGCACTATATACGCATGTCAAACCCCGAAAAATTATTCATTATGCTTAAAATGCGTAACTGAAGTAATTTTCAAGTGAAAAGCGCGCACTCTCACGCACACCAAAGAGGGGGCGACAGCTTAAGTGGGCTGGGGATGGGAGCAGCTGGGGGTTGGAGGCCTACGGCTTTGCATGCTCACATGTGCAAGGGTGCCAAGGTGCCTGGGTGACAGGGTGCTAGGCTGTCAGGCTGTTGTCTCAGCCAAAAAATCTTGTCTAAGCCAAGCGACGTCTATGAGTTCGGGGCGCTCAAATGTATGCACGTGTTACGACATTGTCATTTGATTAAACTTGTTAGCGCACGCAGCATCAGCATCAGCAGCATCATTCAGCAGCAGCAACAAAGTTTAGACACCTATTTTTGGCCAACTGTCTCACGTTGCCTTAAAGCTAAATGCGACGTGTGTGTAATACATATATTCCCGTTTTAAGGCGACAAGTGAAACTTACGCAAAAAGAAGGTATTTTCATCGATTATCTAAATTTATACACATATATGTATACAGACTGCGTCTGCTGCGAAATCTGGCTTTTAAAAAAGTTCGTGAATGCTGAAATACTTACAAAAATACTATTAATTTTAGCATTTGTTGTTTAATTTATGTATCTTATATGCAGATAAGTTTGCAATGCCTTTGAAAAAATCGATAAGTAAGTATTGGAGTTACTTACTTGACATTACTTTAAGATCTTAAGACAATCCAATTGACGAAGATAATACAATTAAAAATGCTCATAATGATTTGAGTCGGTTACATTCAAGCTACACAATTTTTGTGGCTGGTATTTTGGATATTTACAATTTAATTTAATTTTGCTTATTTTATTCTTCAAATTATTATTGCAGCTGCCTTTGCTTTGTTTACCTTGTGCCATATGCTGAATATAATTCTGGAGCTGTTTTATGTAAATATGTTTGAATATTTTTATACTGTCTGGCGTTTTTAATTAATTTCTATCTGGTCGCTGTATAATTATAAAAAATATTCCGTGATATATTGATATAAAGTGGATAAATTTGAAGCTTATAAATTTGGCATTGAGCACAATTAAAATATTTGCTTTAATTATGTTATTGAATTGAACTAATTGGCAGTACCCCGGGACTTCATTTATCTCTCTTCTACTCCAGAATTGCGTAGCATTTCGTTACATTCCCTCATATCTCACTCATTTTACTCAGCTCAGAATGTCTGTTGCAACTACAACATAAGAAATACAAAAGTGGTTCTTCTGAAGATAGTGAACTTTCATACAGTAATACAATATTATTCAAATATTTGTATGTACTTCTCAGTTTTTCAGCTCAGATTAATATTGCCTCGTGCCAATTATTGTAGTCACATACGTATACATATACCAATGAAATGAAATGCTTGCTTTTTGACTGTGGCTCTCAACAGGATTTCAGCTGAAGCTTTTGTCGTTTATAGCCAAATCCGTCACTAAAACCCCACAAAAACTACCAAAGTCAAAAAGTTGAAGAGCTTTCGCAATTCGACGCTGAGAATGGGCGCCAGGCGAGGAACCCGACAGTGGGACTTGAGCAGGAAATGGCTTTTGCAAAATGGATAAAAAAAAATTAGAAAATATGGGAAAACAATTTGAATGTTGATAAAGAAAGGCGCTCGAGAGAGGGGCCTTTGCATTTCGGGCCTTTGTTTTATGAGCATGGCACGCTTCACGGCAGCCATGATTGATGCGTGACGTTGCTCTCCATTTTTAGTGGATTTTCAAATTGCTTTTTCACACTGACAGTTTACGATTTTCTAGTGGCCAAATGCAAGGCGACATGTGCGTGTATGTGTGTGTGCGAGGTATCGCGGTGATGGGTCAGTGGGTGAAATCAGATAAAACGGCAGTGGCAGTTATTCAAATGCAAACGACAGCTGTCAAAAAGGTTTTTGCTAAAAATTTGACTTCATCTCACCATTTTTTTGTGGTGTTATTTCTCATCTCGTTATCGCTATAGCTATATATATATCTATCTCTCTCTCTATATGTCTGTGTTTTGCAGTGTGCCTAAAGCCAATGAGTGGCTGTGACGGAGCAAGTGCGATTAGTGAACGTGCTCAATGCAGTTGGTCATTAGCCAAATGATTAGGCAACCAGACAGCAGCCAGCAGCCAGCTGAAGGAATCACAGTAAAAGCGCAAGAGAATTGAAAACAAAAGAAACAAGTCTCAAATGTCGCTGCTGACAACAGTCAGATTGTTTTCAACGACATTGCTGCTGTTCATGCTGCTGTTGCCAGTGGCAACATTGTTAAAAAGTCAACCACAACAAAAACAAGAACAAGAACAAGAAGAGCAACAACAACCTCAAGCTCGCCATAAGCGCGAGAACCATGCGGATCAGAAATTCTCGCTGCCAGCGGTGCCGCTACCACCTCCGCCGCCCTTCCCAGCGGCCAAGCATAACTTTGCCCTGAATGCGTTTGCCATTGGCGGGCATGCAGCCGGCTCCAGCTCCATCTCCAGTTCCAGCTCCACTTCTTCCTCATCGGGCTGTGGTGGGCTGCTCAATTCACGCCATGGCCAAATTCAAACACCGAATTTCCCACATCGGTTCTCAACGCCCACCGAATGCGTTTGGATAATCGACGCCACCGAGCTGCCATCAACGGCTCAGGGAAACATCTCGATTGTGGTCTACCTAACGCAGCTCTATGTGCTGGGCGGGCTCAAGTTCACCGAGTACATGTACTACTCGGATGACTTCAAGGTGCCCGCCCATCGCGTCTTCGCCCTCAACGAGGACGACGTGACTCAGGTCACCTGGTTGCAGTTCAACAGCCAGTATCTGGAGATTCGCTTTACCATGTCCACGCTGGATGGCACACATCTGCGTGCTCTGGACCGTCTGCTCGACGTCTACGGCTTCAATATAACATACGAGGTGACACATGAAGTGAAGACCACACAGTGCAATACTCTGCAATGTCGGTTCCTCGGCGATTGCTATGCCAGTGCGGATTATAGGTGAGTGGACATCCATCCATTTATTCCCCTTATTTTAAAATAAAAAATACAATTAATTTCTGTTCAATCCAATGCGTTGCAAAGTGAAGAGTCAAGCTAAAAACAAAAATATATATACTGAAAAAGATATATATCTCAAGGCCTTTGGTCGCACGGCTAACTCAAACATCAACTCTTGTTAATATCCTACAATTTTGATTCAGTAGGTCAAATGGCAATTGCAAACTCATGCAACTTTTATGCTGTACTTTCTAGCTGACAAACTATGGGCATTTGACAAACTATGTGTTAACAATGGTAACGACTTCAACCTTTTGTCGTTGTTTTCAGTTTTGCACGTAGCCCCCAACATTCCATCAATCAATCAAGCCACGCAGGCAGTGCCTCTCTGAACCCACTCCAAGCCAAGGCACACTTCTCTCGCAGTTCTACACAAATTCGCATGTGTGTCAAACTCAATTGCAGAGGTTATTCATAAGAAGCGACCCTAGTTTGGTGGATTGCCAAGGGCTAAGGGGAACAGGGGAAGAGTGCAGTGCATTATGTGCTATGTGTTGTTGCTACTGTGGCTGCTGCTGCCTTTCAATTGACTTTTGGCGTATGCAAACTTTATAAATATATATATATGTATGTATTTTTTGTGTTGGCAATGCCTTTGCCTTTTATTGTTTGGGGTTTCGGTTTTACTCTGGGGAATGGCAAGCGAAGCACAACGAAATGAAAGTTATTTGGCAACAGAACCAGCCACTGGAACATTGCAAAATGTATGGCTCCCACTTGGTTTAGGCTGAGAGCTCAGCGTTGAAAGTCCCAAATCAGTAATACTACGTATTTGCCAACAGCATCTGAGCAGCATATGAGCCAGCTACTGAAACAGCAGCCGCGTCAAACACTCCAACCAAAAGACGGGTTAAGATTGATATGCACACATTTAACCGTTTGAATACTTGCTAGCCGTGATTCTGTGCGCGATTGTCGGCAGCTACCAATTGCCAATGCCGGTTGCCGGACGCCGTCTGCCGGTTGCCATTGGCCCAGTTTTTATGCATTGACCGGAACTGAAGCGAAAGGAAAGTTCAATTTTGATATCATCAGCATTTGACTCGCTGCTGTAGCAGCTGAGCTGCGTTCCATTTGGAGTGGTCGAGGGAGGTAGACAGGGAGAGAGAGAGTGAGTGGTTGAAAAGTTTTGGCATTCCTCTTAAATATGCGTGGCAACCGGACGCAGGTGCAGCAGTTCCAGCTCCCAGTTCCCAGCTCCACTGCGTACCCATTGCCTCAGCGCTTCCCACGCTTAGAGCTCTTTGGCATAACTTATAAATGGCGGCACATGCGAGCGGCAGCTACGCTAATGGGCGTCTAGTTGGCTAAAAGCAATAACATTTGTTTGCCAATGTCGAGCATTTGTGAAGGTTAAACGAATGACAAGTGTGATCCAAAACCCTGTCTTAAAAATATTGAAACCTTTATCAAAACAAAACAAGGCAGCGTTTGTAAAGAAAACAAAAAGTTAACTTACATGTATAATATCCAACTTCATAATATTCCTTTCAATCTGTTCACATAAGAAAATACATAGCAAATCATATAGATATAAAAATAATATTCGATAAAAAAATAATCATATGTAATAATTTTGAATTTCAAAAATTTCAAAAATATAATAATTTATCTAATATATATATATACATATATATATATATATATATATATAAAGTATTTAATTAAAATTAATTTACTACTTTCGAGGGAGGCAGAGAGGTAGCTTACATAATAATAGTTAATATTGAACTTGCGAACTTAGAAAACGCGTAAATGTAGCTTCCATTTGAACAAACTATTGAAGTAATCAAAACCCAATATAATATTTCAGAATGTGCAACGTAATAAGGAATATTAAATAATTATTTGATTCCAAAGATAAAAGGAACACTACAAAATAATATTTAGGAACATATAGTATTCGATGTCTTATTAAATTACAAACTTCCAGCACTAACATTATACCACCATAAGGATGTACAGGCTGTACTGTAAGCAAAATTGACGTAATAACAAAGGCCGGCGAAATGCCAGCAGCCGGAGGCACGACACTCAATTAGCATAATAAACAGAAGCCAGGCGGTCGGGCGAATCGAAGAACTTTTTCAATAGCCAAGTTAATTTGAATTTGAGCGCTTAAGAATTTGACAATTTAATGGTAATTAGCACACCACACCATTGCTATTTTATGTAGTAGAACAAATGATATTGAGGACTCTGAGAGCAGTTCAAAAACAAAAAACGAAGACAAATCAATTTTATACTTTTGGGGACTGGGTCAAGAGTCAGGACTTATGAGCCTGACACAATTTTCGAAAGATGCACACATAAAACGAAAATAAAAACTTGTCAGCAAATTTAAGGATAACTTCCGCGAGGCGTCTTCTACTTAGCATAATTAACATTAATGGGACGGCCCAAGGCTGCGTGTTGGCCTGGCTAATTGAATATTAATATTAATGTCAAAACGAAAGCGAAAGCGAAATGCGTTGCCTAGAAATTGAATATAAAAGTGACAGCTTCCGATTTTCAGCTGAGGAACCGCTGACCCTCACTTCCCAATCAAACGCGGCTCAGGTGGCGCATGGCACGACACCAACTTAATTAACAGCCAGAGGCAAATGAGACAACTTGGCTTTCGGGTACGTGTTCTTGGATAAATAGAAAACACAAACACAAAAACAAACACAAACAGAAATACTGCCGAGAAGTCGCAGCCTCATCCTCAGAAGTTTGCTGCCGTCTTCACAGTTTATAGTTTATGCCACACAACTGCCGTCTGTCAGCTGAATACGAGCAAAATGTTTGTTATGAGCTGACAACCCCTAGTCAAAGCTGTACAACCCCCAGTCTTCATACCATTTCACATTCTCATTCTCTCTCTCTCTCTCTCTCCCCCTCTCTTTTTCTGTCTGCCTCATCACTCTTGCCGCACAATTTCTCATTGCATTTTTATGTATCTCGTTTTTAGCGCGTTTGTTGCGCAAATGTGCGAAAAAATGCATAGCATTTTAAAATGTCAAATAGCTGATAAGAGCTCGGCGTCGTGGGGTGCGCCACACATTGCGTATACTTGACAATCTTTTCTTTTCTTGTTTGTTTATTAATTTGCCAGACGAGCGGCGGAGCACTCGTTTGACTTTGTGTGCGAAATTTTAATAAGCGGCGCCAAATGTGGAATATACGAGTATATGTTTAAGAGTGAAGGAAGGCCAGGGTGCTTTGAGGGAAATGTTTAATTTTCATGTCTGCATGTCTTCAAAGTTAATGAGTACCCCATAACAGTCGTATGTGAGATGAACATCTGAGCAGCGA
The DNA here is from genome assembly GCA_035041605.1 of Drosophila atroscutellata. Taxonomy (NCBI): domain Eukaryota; kingdom Metazoa; phylum Arthropoda; class Insecta; order Diptera; family Drosophilidae; genus Drosophila; species Drosophila atroscutellata. Next base: position 9,344,677 of record JAWNLA010000092.1, on the reverse strand, counting down.
TAACGCACAACCAACCAAGGACAAAATAGCTACAAGACACTTTCTCCAGAATCCTTATGAATACTAAATACTCTTTCAGTTGTTTGCATTTAAATCCTTTACCATTAGGAAGCCCTCGTTTTTTAAAATAAGGTCGGAAGACAAGTACAAATTATAGCCTTAAAATCGATATATCGATATATGGCCATAGGTCGAAATCTCAAAATGCCATAACTTCGTCAAAACTCCACTAATTTTAAAAAGCGAGGGCTTTCTGATCATGGTTTTGCCCCTAAATCAATCGTACATTTAAAGTTGAAAACGTGATTTTGGGTCGGAAGACAAGTAAAAATTATAGCGTTAAGATCGGTATATCGGTATATCAAAATGCCATAAATATAGTTTATTTCAATCAGAAATGAAGGAAAAAGCCAGTTCTGGCTTTGTCTAGAAGAGAGATATGTACAACGTTAATCATTTAGTTATGCAGATTATCTACTTCTTTTCTAAATTCGAATCAATACTAATTACATTAAACAACTAGGTTCTCTTACAAAAGAATCTAATTTAGTAAAATCCTGCAGAGCTCATAGCTTTAAAACATTAAAAGAAAAAATTCTAAGCGAAGCATCGATAGTTATGCACAATATTATTATATATATCACATATTAATAAAAAAATTCATAAGTTGAATATTATAAATTCGATTAAAATAAAATGCGGCAGTTGCTTTGCACTTCCGATGCCATGCTGACTTTTCGCTTAGCCATTGCCTTTTTGCCAACTCATTACAAGTGCTCGGCAACAAACTTTATTTTATGGCTAATAAAGTTTGCATAAAATATTCAAAATGTTTGTAAATTCGAATGTTTGTCCATGGTTCGCATGGTCATCTAGTGCTATTGGGTTTTGGCACCAAAGCGCCACAAAAAACTTCCATAATGAATAATAAGTCATCAACAATTGGCCAGGCAACTGAGTTCTGACTTTTACTTTAGTAGTTGCTGCTTTTTCTTCTGGAAAATAAAAAATAAAAATAAGTACAAAAAAAAAAAATTAAGCGCAATAGCGAAAACCAACATTTAGTTGGTTTCATAGGCCCCTTGAACGCATTTATGTGTTGGCATTCGCCATTGAGCACACATCCACGGCACAGCATATGTGTTAATATTTAGAGTTGCACAAGTCTGTTGCAGTTCACTGCAAAAGTTCGATACATCTGAAAACAATTTATGTTTAAATATTTCGTATGATTTTTTTTTTGTTTTTCCTTCCTTTCGCATGACACCCAGTTTTTTCGGTCCATGCCAATGTTTTTTTTAAGATTAAAGGCTTAATTGAAAAAGTTTTTCGCTTTGAGTGCAATCAAAGGGGGATTTTTATTGAGCTGATGTGGGCGTATTCCCTCTCTTTTTTTCTTGAGGTTACGTTAGCTCAAAGTTGAATTAAAGAAATGCCATTAATTGGCAAAAGCCTGGTAATGAATGCAACCAAAATATTTATAAAGCAGCATTTGTTAACTTAATAAAAAATTGTACTTAATTAACTGAACGTTATACCAATGATATATGTGTAAATTTGCTGCTGTGTGAAAATTGGGCAAATTGATATTCTGATTTCGAACTGAACAATCTTAGCAATTTTAGCAATAATTTTCAATAAAGGTAGTAGGCTTTCAATAGTTTAAGCAATCAAATAAGTTTTTCAACCAAAACAAGAAAATGAGTGCACTATTCAATTTGCAAAGCTTACTTTCGGTTATCCTGTTGCTGATTTGCACCTGCGCCTATTTGCGACCTATGTTTCCCAACATCTTACATCGCAATACGACTGGCTTGAGGTGCACCCTGTGGAAGCTGGCGCGGATTGGAGAGCGAATGTCGCCTTGGGTTGCTGCAGCCTGCGTTGTTATGGCAGTCATGGTGCTCATTTCGAGCTAAGCCTGAAGGAATGTTCGACAAAATTGACAAGGCGAGTCGATTTTACAGTGCTTTCTGGATTCAATCTTATTGTAAGACGTAAATAAAGAGGATACCAATATATCAACAAAAAGAGTCCAACATCATTATGTATTTATCAAAAAAATAATTTGCATAGGTATTCATCAGCAATGTTAGCTCTGAGAGACAGACAACAACCAGTTCCGTTTTTATATAAATATGCAGATGTTAGGAGCGTTTTCACTGCATAAAATATAAAATAAAATGTTCACGTCCACCCTCCATAGCCAGCTGTAAGTGATTGTTACGAGGACGACAATCAGTGCAGCAGGACAACAGCGAGGATAACTGAAAAAATGCCACGTTCACGTGTGCCACATGAGTAAAGGGCGGTCCGGCCCGCTTGCGGCAATCAATGTGCAGCGTAGCTACGTTTTGGAGTTATCCCATTTCACGTATTATATAGCAAATAGCACCGCAGCCGCTGCAGTTGCTGTTGCTGCAAGTTGAGCAAACAAACCGACAGCGTTAAATGAGAACAGGTTCAGTACGAGAGTCAACAGAGTACCAGATGCGGCAAGGGAAGCGGGAGATACAAGTTGCAAATCCAATGAGTTGGTTGACATCCGCCAGCCTTGACTTGCCTGCCAGCCACGCCACAGGACCGCCTCGTGTCTGTGAACTGTGTCAGTGTCATTCGCACAGCTCTGCCAGTCATGAGTGAGAGTGAGTGCGTATATTGTTTGCCATGTCAAACATTGTCATCTATCCAAAGTCGTCGAGTAGCTCGCTGCATTCAGTATGTGTCCGTGCAGGCCACCACTAGAGACTGCGATTGGGGTAAGGGTCACGACGGGTGCTTGCATATTGCAATTAAGTTTTGTTTGGCCAAAATTTTGACCTGTCTTTGTCACATCATCTGAATGAATGCCAGCCTTCAATCCTCTCTTCCACGCACACACACACACACACACTCTATCTCTCTCTCTCTCTCTGCTCAATTAAAAGTTTGCTATTTTTGCAGTTCTTGTATGCCAGTTTTACATTTAATTTTCCTGTACAATATGTGGTTTAACTTGCCTTTGCCCAAAAAATTGTTGTCAACTCTAGCTTGCAAGCAGGAAACTTTACGAATATAATTGGCTGTTGTTATCTTTCTCCCCCTATCTCTCTCTCTTTCCCTCTCTCTTTTCAGCTGTCAAACTCTTCTCAAATTTGTTGTTGCTTATGCAATTTAATTTTCGCATTCGTTTTGTTTGGAAATTAATTTCTACTCACAAAAGATAAAACCATAAAAATGCAAATGGTAATATATTTATTTTAACAGCATTTTTTACGATAGTCTGGCCATAAAAAAACAACCGTAAGGCAATTGTTACAATCAGCTACATTTTATATACTCGCCGCACTCAGGTCTAACCCTTCACACATACACGTCCACTTAGAGGCTCCCATCAAATTTAATGGCATTTAATTTGATTGCATTAGCTGAATAGGTAAGGGAAAAAATAACAACCAACATTTTTTTTCTCTTATTTTTGTTCCTATTTTTTGCTGCTACAATTTTATTTGTCGGTCGGCACTCATAACACACACACACACCAACACTTTGGGAACACCCTCTCACAAACACACGCGAAAAAGCCAATTTGTTGTAATTTGCCATTTTGATTCCTTTCCATTGTGTTCGACTTGGAAAACCCCATGGCAGCCAGTACTCTATGAGTATGAAGGCGCTGATGGTTTTATTGATTTTTAAAATGCATTAAAATTGAAATTGTAATGACTGTTCGCAGTTATCAGTGCTGGGGAAACGGGCAATTCTGTTTTGTGGAATGTTTATGATTTATTTCATATTTGGAATTGCTGTTTAGTCTGCTACTCAATGCAATATGTATAGATTAAAACAATTCAGCCAATATATACTTATATATATATTATAATATATTTCTACATATCTATTACAATTGCCATACATACATATTTATTGGCTCAGATAGAATTTTCTCAGCGTTTCTAGCCATCTGAGATATTATTCGACTCTTTTCATATTTTGTATGACTCTTGGCACTGCCATGCTCTTTGGCGTCGTGTCAAGAAGACTTCTGGAAATGTTAGACAGTTTCTCAATTAACCCAAGCGACCAGCACTGCGACAAAAAACACACCAATAAATATGAAATGAAATAAGCTGAAGAATGAGCTTATTTATTTGTGTGTTTTCACCGTAGTGAAAATTGTCAAAAATAAATACTATAAAATATGTCATATGGCAAATAACTTAATTGCATATGTTGGCAAATTTGAATATTATTTATAATGCGTTGGTGAACTTTTTTTTAAAAACAACTAAGAATAGTTATTATTCAAATCATTTTCTTGAATTAATTTCAAAACCATACCCTGTGTTTACAGTGTATGATTGAGAATAACATTTGTGCTATTTCTTCTGCTTTCTGTCGCTTGCGCGTAAGTGCAACTGGCTGGGTGGATCTTGGCTGCCGTTGCGGGTATGACATATTCATGGCATCCATTGGCAGACATGCACACATTCACACACACACATACACTTAATGTGTCTCATGGAAATTATTAGTTCTTTCTGCAAGCAGCCCTGCAGTCCGCACTCTGCACTGAACTGTCAGCAATTTTCGAGTAGCAGTTCATAAAATAAAAATGCAGCAACTTTTGGCACACAGTTTCCATTTTTGAGCAGCATTTGCAATTTAAATGAATTTAAAACGCTCGGCGAAGCTAGACCCAATGCATTTTTGGTTTAAACAAATGAAGAAATGAAATAACAACAATAAAAATGCTCTAATCGAAACTGTTTGAAATAAATGTTCCCCCGACAGCACTCCTCCAAATGTTTCAACATGTATACATTTTTCATTGAGTGCACCTTAAGCTGCAATGCATTCAATTTGCTACACATTACTCACAATAAATTATTTGCACACTTATTTCGCACCATACTTTGGCTTTGTATGAATAAGGGGGTGCAATAATATGAAAAAGTAAAACGAATATGTAAATTTGGGTGTGCCAACATTTCTGCTTGGTGGAAAAAAGATTTAAGTCCGCATAAATTGACAAAAATAATCGTGAAATATGCAGACAAACTACTGCACACAGGGAAACAGCTGCAGGTGATTTTCAAAAAATTCGTAAAAAACAATAAGTAAAATACAGAGATAGACTTTATTCAATGACCTCTTTCGGTATACACTCTCACTGTACACATTGTCCGGGTAGATTTATAAATGCAGTAAAGAGGCATTTTAATTGAATAAGCATGTTAATCTGATCAATATACGTTTAAATGAGTTTCGGGATTGGAATAAATAAAGTGTCGAGCTGAAAATATATAAAGTGTAACTTAAAGTCGAGTTCATGTGTGTGTCAGCTGCATTTTTTGATTCGATTTTTTTTTCCTTGGTAACAGTCTGCGTTGCACAACCATGTGGCATTTATTTGAGCAAATGTTTCCGTCACAGGCGGAGGGACAAGCAAGGACGTTTGGTTTTTGCACGCGTTTTGTATGCGTGAGCGCCGCAGATGCCAGAACATAAAGGCAATTAATTTCCGCTAGACAAAGGCACAATTGCTTATATACTTGAGATATACAAGTAGGAGCTTCCTCTTCTCACAGAAGAAGAAGAAGAACAACAACAACAGTGTTGGCAGTAGGTCAATGTATGTATTAACAAAGGGTATATGGGCCTGCCATACAAGTATATCGTACACATACCCAGAGAAATGTATGATATATGGCTGGTGGCAACAAAAGCATTTGCGTAAAGCAGTTCGAATTTGGCCATAGCTTGGCTTTGTGGTCGACAGCAACGAAATGTGCTTTTAATTTATGGCTAAAGCAAGCAAGCGAGGAAGAAGCAAAGCGCTTCAAAATGATTACCCCGGCGAGCAACGAGCTCTAATCCAAATTTTATCGGCTGTCCGCAATGCCCCAGCACATATCAAGAATTCCCATTAAAACACAAGAAGTCCTGTGAGCAGTTCAAGAACTTCTAGGGAAAGTTTTACAACAGAAGAGGAATGTGAAAGGAAAAGTTTTTTTTGTCGCCCTTTAGTTATATTTTTTCTCTTTTTTTTCTTTATTTGTTTTGTCGTACCCCTGGGCACGTTTTGATTTTTTCCGTTAAAGTTATAGGCGTAGGCGAAACTTTTTCGCTTCTACTTCTTTAATGTCTTGTAGCTAACTCGCAGTATACTTAACCTGCATCGAATATCACCATATGTGCCGGGCTATCAGCTAATGTGTATGGCCCATAGCCCTAAAAGCCGATCAATTAGTTGGCCTTTTATTGCGCTTTGATAGCCAAAAACCTTGACATCGGGGCAAGCAAAATATTGACTGTTAATTTGCAAATAGCATCATAATACTTATGTGAACCGTATATGGAGAGTGCCATGAAAGTGAGTTAAGTGGACTGTATATATAAAAAGTTTCATGTTTATTCGTAACAAAGAAAACTAGAAGTGCCTTAAAGTTTGCTCTCAGATTGTGCTGTAGGGCAAAATAAAACTTGGCTTTTTTCCCAATGTCGGCAAACAGAGAAATCGTTTCATTGTATGCTAAAATTAAATTGATCTGAAATTGGCTTTCAACTTCCAGTCTATCCTATTATTTTTTCTATATATTTATTTATTTTTGAAAATAAACGAAAATGATTGACTGAAATTGAACAAGTTTTTTTCTTCTTTTATTTAGCATATGCAAATAGACACAATGTAAAATGCCACATGCCACACGCCACTGCGTCTAAATAATTTGAAAATGTGTCTATAAATTAATTTCTGTTACATGTGTCAACGAAACAACAACAACAACAAACAAAACAACAATCGCCATTGTCAACGGCGAAAGGCGTGCGCGGAACGGTCAAATGTCCGTCGCAGGGTTACGCAGAATGTCAAAGGGATGTGCAATTATTTAACTAACAAATGGCGACCTTTTTGTTTATGTTTAATTTTTTGCTTTGAGCCTTAGCTAAACTGCGAGCCCCAATTAAATTGTCAACGGGAATATTGTGTTAGCGAAAATTAATTTCTGTGATTTAAAATGCTGAAACGCAATTTGCAGCCGTTTATCCTGTCCGCTCGGAACGAATTCAATTGTAAATTGAAACTGATGTGGTAGAATTAAAGAATCAAAATGTTTGGGCTTGCTAAGCGTCTTTAAGCGAATTTGAATTGCGCAATGAAAAACACTTAAAATTTTGAACAGGCCTTCTGAAAGGCAAGTGGCCACAATTATTTTTACTTATTAGAATAACATTGAATAATATTCTTCAACATTACTCGGCTTATGTTCTCAACTGTCCTGGGGTCCTGGGGCCTCAAACTGTCTGCTTTAATGAGCAAACGTGGGGAAGCTTAAGGACTTCTCGGCCTGTACGCGTAATTACTCGTAATTGAACCTAACAAGTGTTGCAAAGCTCTTTCAAGGTTGCCGGGGTGACGTCGACTGTTTCCAGCCGTATTTTTCTACGCTTTATGCGGCTGACGTATCCTTGGCGCCAAGTTTTTCAAATTATTGCCCCGGGTTAAGTGTGTGACCTTAGCATTTAGCTCTAATGATGTTGATGCTCTCACTCTGATAGTATTAAATGAGCTTTCTCACAATATTCGCTTTGGCACGTACCAACAAATTAAGAACAAAACTTAAATTTTCTACATACTCCCATACTTCAACATGATAAAGCAAGAACAAATATGTAGTACAACTTGTGGGCCTTAGCAACTGACAAGTCTCAATTTTGTGCCGAGCCGCAAGCTGAGAGATAAGCAGCTGTGAATCCTGCGCTGACAACTGCGCCAAAGCCTATCTCCCAGACATGTTCTGGCAGCTTATCTGTGCCACTTTCCGAAAGTCGATGTTTGCCTAGCTTAAGCTAAATAATAATACAAAGAAAAACAAACAATAATGCAACACATTCGCATCTTGCAACCGTATCTCATTGCAGCTCTTATGGTTGCGCCTGTTTCGCCGGCTTCAGTGGCACCGATTGTGGGCATGGTCCTCTCTGCACGGATGCCCACACAAATATTTGCCAAAACGGTGGCACATGCAAGTAAGTACAGTCATCGCAAAATATATTAACGCTCTTATTTCGTTCAACTTAATGCGGTTCTTCTGCTGAAAATGTATTACATAAAATAAGAAACAGTTTTTTTATGATCATATTTTATAATTTAAATTGGTTTTTCGTTTATTTTCTTCTTTATTGAATTATATTTCAAATATTATTATACATTTGAGCAATTTGCACAGCTGCTTATAAAAAGTGTACCACAAATGATTCGTGCAGAGGTTTATTTTTAGATAATAGCAAATACACTTTTTTACCATATGCTATGCTTACTCTTTTTATGATGTGTTTAAAAAGATAATCCCAATGACAATATTTAAATAGCTGATTAAGACTCGTGTATGGCATGTGTAGTAGATGTAAACAAAACAAGCTCGTACAAGTAGTAATGAAATGGACCAACATCTGTTGCAACTACTATTATAATTTCAGGCACATTGGCGATGCGGCAATAACCTGTCACTGTACAACGGGCTACAAAGGCACCAAATGTGAGATTCCCGAAATAATCGAGTCAACCCAGGGTAAGTAAACCCCCAGAATGCAACTGGAGCTTAATCACAATTGATGAAATTGAGTATGAGTAACCGGAAAACAAAAGATTTCTTTTAAAATTGTAAAAACGCACTCGTGAAGAGAGAGAAAGGGAGAGAGAGAAACAGAGAACATTCAGAAAGAGTGGGAAAGGAAAAGATTGAGGAAAATATAAAACAGATACCGGGGAAAATATTTAATTAAGCAAAAAATGCATTTAAATTGCCCTGTGCCAGGGTGCAGCAAACGGAAGTGGAGACTGTGTGTCGGAGTAAGGCGAGGCGACTTTGTCGCATCATTTAACGGACAATTGTATGCAAGCTGCAGTTTGTCGCTGGGTGGCATGCCACGCCAATGATGTACTTTGTTGTTGCGAACGCATTGTTGCAACTGCAACTGCAACTGCAACTGTTGCAAACACGCAAACGTTCCGAATATTAAAAGGTAGAGAACAGTTGGCAAACAAAGCTTGACTAAGATTGAGCGATTTAGATTTCGTAGTTTCTCCGATGGAAGTTATATTAATAAATAAAATTATTGAAGATTGCTTAGATTAGCTGAGTAGTCCGCTCACAGAGACAGTTAAACGTACAATTGACATATTCATGGCAATATGTGAATATTTAAATGAGTTATTCTTAACTTTGCTGTCATTAAAATAGATGTCCATCGCATGCCATGAAAGTTCCCCTGGCAGCGTTTCCTTTAAATGACGTTGTCATCGAATTTGAAATTCGCTTTTCTAGCGCTGCAGGGGTCTGGTGGGAAACGCAGAGTAAATGTTTTTGTCACGAAACTAAGCGAGGCAGGATGAAACTGGGTTATCCTGGCCGCATGTAAATGTCGGTTATTCTCGTTGCGTGTGTTTGTCACCTGACGTAAACATTTCTAACATTTTTCGTGCGCAGTAATGTCCATTATTGCATTTTTCCCGACCTCGAGGCTGTGGGCTAGGAACCTTTAACACTTTGTCTCTGACTATGATAGTGCAGTTTACTGGGTTTTGCTTAACCGTACTTTAATACATTTATGTTGATAGCTGGCAAATATTCAACTTTTTCACTTGGGTATCTGACACTTCTAAGGGAATCTGCATGTGCTTTTACTTTATATTTTCCACCTATGTTACTTTGCATATCATTAGTTTTTTATTATCCTTTACATGCAGGATGTATTGGAAATGCCAGTGCAAGTAATTGCCATCGTGCATGTGAATTCGACAACGACTACAGCAGCAACGGCGGCAATTTCGGTTCCAGTTCCACTCTCAGCGGCAGTTCCGGCTATTTCAACGTGAGAAGCAATCGAAATGCGGCACGTAGTGGCAAGACGCGCTACGAGGTGACCATGCGACTGGGTGCCAATCTCACCGGATACTATCGCAATTCGGAGCGCGAACAGTTGGCTGGCGTCATGGAGCGACAGGTGAGTGTGTTACAAGAGTATATATTCACATATAGATCCACACACACACACATACACATAATGGAGAGCACTCTAAGAATTGAATTAGGCTACGTACTAAGTGTGTATCTGAATGCCGCACTTTGCAGGCTAGATGACCTCCTCCACTCCTACCAAAATTCCCAAAAGCCAGTTACGGTTTACGTGACTCACATTAGCACTTATAAGAGGCTGCAGGCTTCCTACCCTTACATCAATTCTTCTCACAATGCAGCCTTGATACTTACCTATAGCATCGAAAGGGCAATGATACGTTTATGCTGATTAAATTAAAGTACCTGTTTTCCCAAGCCTCCATTTAGTGTCCAACATCACACGCAAACTGAGAGACAGCACTTTAATTAGCGCCTACTTTCAACTAAATGGCAGACACTTTTTATTTTGCCATTTATTTCGCAATGGATTACAAGTTGCAGGCCTGGCATCATTACTGGCTGACAACCGCAACTGGCAGACAACTTCAAACTGCTTCATTATTGCCTACACAGCGTCAGCATTCAGTGTTAGCCTCCTTGGTGGTTACCTCATGCGGTCTGGGCCACTCAGCTCGTATCTCAGATGATGACAGGCTGCAAACATCAGCACGGAAATCATCATCAGTTAACGTTGAGTGCAGTTCCCCCCAGCCCCAATTCCCAAGTCCCCTGTTGCTCTTCCATAATATTATTAACTGTAACTGCCAGCCAGTTGACATTTTGGGGCTGCAAAGATGTCCTTGCCTCTTGAGCGGTCAAGATGAACTTAAATTCCGCGTTGCTAAATTGAATAAGATTGACAACAAATATAAATTAAATTAATGAAGTCAGATTAATAAATAGCTTAGACTGATACTCAAACTAAACAGTTTCGTCTCTTTTTATTTTAAATCTTAATCATTTTCTAGCTTTTTAGGAGTAAAACATTTTGAACATTACACATACGACATGATAACTCTTAAACTTTTAAGAGCATTATTCGTGTGCAATTATATTCATAAATAGAAGACGTAAATGAAATGTTAAATTAACCAACATAGTTTTGGGTCAAGTTAAGTTGATCCTCGTGTGCCGGAGGCACTCCAGTGGCTGCCTGACCTATGTTGTGCAACATGTTACGAACCGCTCCGGGCGTACGCTCTAATGAGGCGGTCCAAGGATTGTGTGACATCTGCTGGGCATTGTTGGGCGATGCGCTGCCAGCACTGCTCTCCATGATGGTGGGCATGTTATGCGGGTGCTGTGCGAGCGACTGTTGCGCCTCGCTGCGATCCTCCAGCTGGGTAAAGTTGCCACTTGCATAGTCTCTGCCACCACCGCCGCCACGCTTGAAGCTGTGCACCGACCGCGATAGGCGGCCCCAGCGATTTAGTGTCTTTGACCCCTTGCGCTGTCCACTTAGCGACGTGCGATTGCCTGACTCCAAATTAAAGGTGGCTCTGTTGTTGCTACCGGCGCCTGCTGCATGCTGCTCCAACAAGCTGCTCACCAGTTTATCCAAGACCTTCAGATCAACATTCAATTGAGCCTCGGGTATGGAGTTCATGCGACTACCCGCCAAGCTGCTCGGCTTTGAGCGCATCGCTGCCTCCCCGTGGCGCGCATTGAGGCCAGCAATTTCGGCAAGGCGTCCCGTTAGCTGGAACAGATGAGGCAGACAAGACAAAAATTAACGATCCTTTTTTCATGTGCTCTTTTTTAGAGTCAATAGAGAACATGCTTAATCCTTAATCTGGCGTAAAATTTTACTTATTTTTTTAATGCGGAAAACTATGCCTTGAAAATTGTACTAAAATTATAAAAATGTTTGCAGATTATCAATATTCTATCAAGGTGTATCACACCTAATTAGCATACTTTTATATAATTGGATTATGGGCATACCTTGTATGATATTGTATCATACCAAATCGTGTGTTTTAAAGTCCTTTATAAGTATAAATTTCTGAATAGCAAATTAAAGATACTGTCGATAAGTAATATATTAAGAACTGCAAAAGTAATTTAATTTAATCGAGCGCAGCCACACTGACAATTTTCATTTAATTCGATGTGTGCTCACATGAATTGCAGTTGAAGGCCTTTGTCTGAAGCGAGATTTTATATTTTAATTGAAGCAAAATATCCAATGCAGATATTTTGCTCGTCCTCGTTCGTCCTGTCGCAGTGCGGCCATGTGAAACATGCCGCTTTACAATAAAATAAATCCGTAAACTAACGAAAAATACGCCTTTTGCACTCCCAGACTTGCACAGACTTACAACTTACGACCCGAGAGGCCCTAGGGATAACGCTGTCGGGGTACCCATGCCAGTTTCGCTGGTGGTCGCAGTGCTAGCCGAATACCGCAAGGATTAACAATGGCGAACAAAAAGCAATATACATTTTTTTTTTTTTTGTTTTAAGGAGAATCGGGCTCAGTGTGCAAAACTGGCAGCGTTTCTCGCGTAGAGCAGGGTGCGACTTTAATTGATGTTTCATTTCCGTTGCAAAGTGCTTCCGCTTTCCTGTGCTCAACATCCGACGTTTGTTTTGTGTTGTGCGGTGCCCACGCCTCAGGTCTGCCGCCCAAGTTCGAATAGCAACCCGATAAGTCCGCAAACCCGGTAACCTGGCAACCCATTCACTGGTAATTGAGTATCAATGCGGTTTTAAGTGAAAACTGCTACAAAAAGGTCTTCCCACTCATACACAACCAGACCACATACCACATACCACTCACTACACACACACACACATTCTGCTCTCTATTTAGGGCTCTTTCCACACAGCCCACTCAATGGACGGCCATTTCCGTTTTTAATCTTTTGCCTTGATTTCAACGTTCGTTTTTCTTTCTATTTTTATTTTTCTATCACTGTCTCTGTCTCTTGTCTGCTGCTATTGCTGTTGCTGTCTCTGTCGTTTTCAATTGCCTTGTGCTTCGACAAACGGGGTTAATTGAGTTTTAGTGGCGACTCGCGACTCACTTTAAATGGATTACAAGCCGTTCAGCATCTAGGCGCCTCGAACTCCCTCCTCTCTGGCAACTTATCCAGTTTGTTTTGCACTCTGCTCTCTGCCAACGGCTTAAATATTTGGAGCATGTCTTGTCTGTCACTCACTCAAGTGTCTTCTCATTCCCAATCCCATTTCACAACTGGGCTTTCATCATTCCAAAATGAATTAATGTGAAAGTTGATTTGTGGCAATTCATGCTTGGCTAACTTCCTGCTACACAGTAACTTTTAATTGAGGCATTTATCTCTTTAGTTAACAGGAAATTGCGAAAGTTCTACTCACTTTATTTCGTGGGAAACTCTCTGATAATTAACTACACTCGCGTTTATTTATTCTGTTCATATAATTCATACTTCCTCTGCACTAGAAAGCTTATTATACTTATTCTTCATTACTTATTCTTCACCTTCGAATAACCTTTAGAGTTCCGTATACCCGAATTCACTCTCATCAATTGTCACTCAACATTCAAGCTGCTGTTCTAAAATTCAATCTTCACATGAATCGAAAAAAAAATTCCAAAAAAAAACTGCAGTGAGAACAGAATGAAAAACACATATGGTAGATTTTTTTTTCCAATATTCCGACTTTCTCCGTGGATGGACACATTGCAATTGTTTCCAAGCATTGGTTTTTGCTATCAGCGATGGCTTCATCTGGTTCTACCATAAATCTTGAGCGATGCTTGGCAGTAAACATGCAGTCTCGAGTTTTTCCCTCGCGACAAGAGAGAAACGGCTGCTGACCTTTTCCATTCACACTGTGCCACCCATTGATTTATGACCGCGTACTTGATTATCCGGTGTGTGGGTGTGTTGGTGTGTTTGTGTGTGTGTGTGTGTGTGTGTGTGTGTGTGTCTGAGCTTTTGCCTGTCGTTGTTTCTCGCGACTGGCTCTTACTTTTCAACCACTGCCGCGCTTATCAACTAATGATTGAGGTCAGTCCCTTATGAGCATTGTACTCCCTTCTCCCTTCTCTTAATACTCGTAATTGCTGCTCATTTAGCTTAAATGCTGTCTTGGCCCATTTGTGTTCTTGTAGCCACTTGACAAATGCGATAAGCGGACGTTTATTGTTATTCATTCTAATTGTTATGCTTGTTTTCTTTAAATGCTCATGTTATTATGGGTCTGCTGGGAAACACCTAAGGATCTTACAATATGCTTAGCACATCATTATCTATTCAATTTATCCATCTATTTCATCTTGAATCAGCCTAACAATTGAAATTACTTCATTTGTCACAATTATCATGTTAATTATGATAATAACATTATTTAGAAGCTGGCAAAAAAAATTTGGAAATGGATTATTACTGATCAATCCACTCATCAGAATATCCTTAGCTTATCCCAAAATAACTCATATAGACTTTGCAAATACATAGATAAGCGGTTGAGTAAACGTAGTAAAATATTTATTTACCTCGAGCATCCGTTGAGTGTTTGAAAAGTGTGGTTAAACCATTGCTCTTAAGATATTATATATAGTATCCTTGCATACAGGTAGTTAATTTTACAGGACTTACCTCACCGACCGCATTGCTCGAGTAGCTCATCCGTTTGACCTTCTGGAATGTTGCATCACTCTCTGCCTGGGCGAGAGCCCGCTCGAGGGCTGTATCCATTTTGGCATTACGCGCATCATCCAGTCCCTTGTAGTTTGCCCCACTGCAGTGTTAACAGTAGTTAGTTAGTTAGTTTGTTAGTTAGTTATAAAAACTGTACTAAAAGCATGCAACAGTTGCAAAAATAAACTGAGACTGAAAGAACAACGACGAAGTCAATTTACACTAACGTCCGTCGAAATTGCAACTGCTACAAACTGTAACTAAACCCAGTATAAATGGTTACTGGGTTAAATTTATTTGCATAATTCAATAGAATTGATCAATTTTGTAATTGTTTTTTGTCCAAGAAAATAAGAGAGATTTGAAGAAAAAGTTTAATTTAAATTTTACATAGACAATATTATTGAAGAAAACTGTTTACATTTTTAATAAGCTGCTAGCAAGAGCATCCACAATACTCTTCTGCAAATTTGCATTTGATGTGAAAATTAAAAACTTTTGTGAAAATTCCTCAATGCGTTTTTGTGTGGACCATTTTTAGCATTTTTTATTCTGTAGTTTGAATAAGCAGAGTGGTGGCGGGGCGTTAAATTGAAAACGCTAGCAGCAGCTAACTAATTTGCCATATGCATTTCAAGGTTGATATTCAAATTGTTTTTATCGTATGTTTTACAAAAAACCTTTCATAAAAACCTTTCAGTTCATAAATGTGATGTTTGGATTACTGCTCTGCTAGCTTATATTTAATATTAATTGGGGCTTCATTGTATACTTAAGGCCTTGCACACCTATATTTTTTTAAATCTTCCTATATATGCAAATTTCATGAACTGTGCACAAAAGTACCATAAATTTCTAGCAATGATTTCAATTATGCGATAAATATATATTGTATGCTGCCCGCCATCACAATTATTTATTTACTTGCGGTGGAGAAGAGGAGAGGAGGACAAAGCTCCATAAATATAAATACTTTTGTTATTTACCTCACGAAATTGTTTTGAATCGTCCGTTCCACTCAATAAACGGAGAAAATTGCGTTGGCCCCGGGGAATGTCATGTGCAGACGTACTCACCCCTCACATACACATACACACACACACAAACACACACCCACGCAATCTTATTCATGCCCGGTGTCACACATGCGCTCAATTACCGCAACAACAATAAACAACAATTGGAAAATCGTAAATATAAACGAGTTCGACAATTTCGGCATTTCGAGCTTCGCATTTTTCCCTCAATGTACTAACCTCATAAGTTTGTCACCTGCTCCTCTGCCTCGAAGTGTTCCTTGTCGATGCCGCATTGTGGAGCGATTCGTTTTTCTCACCGTTCGAAGATCTGTTTCCCAGAAACTGCAAGCAAATTGCCAAACGACATACAAATGAAATCCAAACAACAAAGATGATTGTCAAATAAGCATAGAAATTAATATTCTTATAAAAAAAACATCTCTGTTTGCACGGGAAATGTCAAGTGATAAAATTATTATGGTAGATATGTGGTAAATATGTATATATATCAATATCGGAGATGAAATCAGTTTTCTTATGCGACAATAAGAAAATTCCATTAAATCTGATTCATCTGGCAGTCAAACCATTAAAAAAAAGTATTCAGAAATTACAAGTTCCGAAACAACCACATTATGTCGCCGAAACGAAGCGAATACATAATATAAATCATGAGTTTAATGCATATCGCCGGATCCGGCGGGCCGGAATGAAAAACATAGTGGCATAATGCCCCACAGCCATATGAATCCGCTGCCCATTTCCAGGCATTTATTTGAGCAGTGCGTTCGTTGCACTCCAGTGAAAAGTGGTTGAATGCGAATTGAATGCAGCAAGGCAAACAGAAATATTGCATAAACAACTCTTAAATGCTTACAGACAACATGACAATAATGCTACAGTTAAAGTGGTCAGCTGACACATACCCTGTATACATCTATCAATAGCAGACATGAATCTTTAATAATCAGTTGACTTATCGATTTTTTCAATCAAATAACTTCTTTAATTATGTATTTACTTTGTTTCTGCCTCTTAAGTATGATGTTAATGTAAGCTCTTTATTCATTTGACTGCTACAGGGTATAGCTGGGGTGGCTTAGTGGATGAGCGAGCGTGCGCTCGCCTTAATACGGAAAATTGTGCAGACTGTAGCAGAAATTCTGCGAGCAGTTTATGTCGTAAGTGTTGACAAAGCTTTAGAAGAAAAAAATTGTTTTGTGTGCGCTTCAAGTAATTTAATGCGTCACTTTATGAGATTGAAGGCCACATAGCCGGCTAGCCATGTGCCTGATGACATTAATGCGCACAGACTCCCAGATCCATTCGATAACTGAGCGGGATAACAAGTCAGTGGCGTCTATGCGACTCAGATGGCTATTTATAAGAGCAGGACACGCAATAAAACTCATCTATTTTTATTTAGCCAATGTGCGGCACTTGACTCATGAGTAATGTTTAATATGGAATGCACCAAATAAGCCAGTTAATCACGCGATTTGTCATTCTCAATATGTATCTTGGACATAAGGCTAATCTAAAATAACAGATGTTGTTATATATTAAATTGTTTCAAGTTAAAGATGATAAGCAGATTTCGTTTGATATCGTGTTTTTAACAGGGACAGTTAACTCTGCTCCGCTTTTGAGTCTTATGTTAACAGGCTCGATAACATTTGTGGTTAATCTATGTTAATGTGAGTCGCACTGCTTGCTTTAACAGTGCTTTAAATTTTCGCTGATAACATTGACTTTAATGGAATGTTATTTTATGTGTTGCGAATCCGTTAAGCACTTCAAACATAATTCAGCTTATCATGCTCATGGTTAAGCAGCGACAGAGACAGAGACAGAGAAGATTAAATTACTATTTTTGTTGGTGCAGCTGCTGTTATTAATTACGTTTACAAATGGTCGACTGGTCATATAACAGGAGCACATAACGGAAATGATAAGCCAAAAGGCAAGTGTTTTCCCATTAAGCACACTTCGGTGCATAACACAGACTCGAGCTGATTTTACTGCTGCCACATATCGTTGTAGTTGTGGCATGCACTGAATGTGCCAGTGAAATATCATTTTTTGTTAGAGGCGACTTTCTTCACTTACCGCTTTAAATCCGGACTGGCCGTGTATGGCGCCGATACTTCCTTGATTTTCAGCACGATAATGGCTGTGATAAATATGCAAATAACATTGACAATTGTAAGGCAGGCGGAAACAATGCCATTGATCAGGAACTCGGTGGGCAGATAGTCCGTATAGAGAAACGGATAGTCGCTAGTCGAGTTCATTGCCTCATTTCTCAAGTGCGGTATTCGCTTCTCCGGATAGATGAGCCATATGCAGGCCAGTGACCAAAATAGACCCTGTAAAATTAAATCAGCACATGCGTGTTAAGAGGAATGTGTGTGCTACATACTTACTGGCCATTTGTGTTGGCCAGCCCACAATGACAGCGTATATTAAAGAAGAAGAAGAGGACAAAAGAAAAGCGTGAATTTTCGAGGTCATAAGGTCGTCGCGTGTGCATTGCCAAATTGAAATTGAAACCGGCACGAGCGTTGCTCTTAGCATATCAAGTAGTGATCCCGGCCTTGGATTGTTATAAATCTCATCCAGCCACACACCCACACACACACACAGTCACAGAGTCACACACACTTGTATACATTCAGGGCATAGATAAAACTTCATTGTCGCATTGTCTGCTCTGTGCCTTTTTTTCAATTTCTTGCCCCATGTGCTTTGCTCTTATAAATTATAATGACTCAGCGCTTGGACGTTTGCGTGCGTATGTGTATGTGTGTGTGTGTGTATGTGTGGGTGTGTGTTTTGGTGTCGCATGTGATTTCGGCATCTTAAGCTGGTTTATTTTCTATTTTTTGTTATATTTATGGCAATTTTCGCAGAGTTATTGCTAGTTCGAAGAGAAAGCGTAGGTCGACAAATAACGTGGACTCAAAGAAAATGTCGCATTAATAAACTCCATTAAAAGTCAATGTCGAAAGTATATAAAACTGCAATTATTCATTTGAAACTTTGCGGTTGGTGCAAGCAGGCAAAATGTCAAACACATTACACAATTATAAAAATATATAAGTTTTTAATAGCATTTATTTAATTAATTAGTGTTTTTTTTTTTGTCACGGACGTTGCTGTAATTTGTTTGTGAGCAGCAACGGTGCGTATGAGTAATGTGAACAGTAGATAAATGTAATTACTCATAGCCGCCTGCATGCAATTAATTGTGGCACGCTGTTTACGGCGATGCAGTTAGCAGATTTTAGGTTAAAATCGTGCGGAGCACGATGTGTCTCTGATTTATGCAGCTCATATAAGCCAAAACGCAAATTACAAAAAAAAAGCCAAACAAAGCTATAAAGCTGAGTATGAGACTTAACTTGGCTGGCTGGCTGGCACACATGCTCGACCATGATTAAGCGATCTCAGCGCCATTGTTTCAGCACATGCAGTTGCACAAGTGCCAGGCCGAGAACCAGGTTCAGGCAGGAACTGAGAGCAGAGTAGAGAGCAGGGAGCCCAAGAGTCCAGTGGACGTTTCCATATTTTGCTCTCTTGCATCATTTTGTCATGCTTGCGGTCGGCATTCTGACTTACCCACTGCCACCCTGACGCCTTTGTCCCCCGCTCGCTGCCCCCTGCTGTCTGCCGCCTGTTTGGCATTGTCTTTCTGTCAGAATTGATAAATGTCAGAGAACGTTGTTGTTGTTGTTGTTGCTGCTGTTGTTGGGAGTTTTGTTTGTTTCGCCTGTCAGCCTGCCTTTTCCGCTGTGCAAGTTTTTGTATGCATTCCCCCAATATCACTCTCCCTCACCCTCTCTCTCTCTCTCTCTCTTTCTCTGTGCGTGCTTGCTTAATAATTTTACGCAACATCCGCTTGCTTGAGGCACACAGCGCAATTCGTACTTGAAAATTGGGTCAAAATTTATGCACTCGTTGCGGTTAACTGCAAACAAAACTAGGCACAACCAGTTGGTCCTCAGACTCAGACAAAGAGCCTCAAAGCCAGAGCCAATGCTATAGCTGAGAAAATAACCAAATTTCAGGCTAAGCGCAATCGGACGGATGGATTTATGACCAAAAGTTTTTGTGCTCTACACTTCAGATTAATCAGCTAATTCTATTTTGCCCTAATTTATGTGCAGGCCACACAACTTTCGTGCTCAGCGTTTGGGATTGGCCTTGGTCAGCATGCTTTAGCATTTTTTCGGAATCTAAGCAGCGAAATATTTGCTCCAATTTCCATTTACCCTCTTCCCTTTGTCTAGCATATAAAGCTGCAAAATCGAAATTTGTCTCAAAATATTGAAAGATATGCATACGAACGATTGATTCAAAACTTAATAAGCACTTTATACAAAAAAAAAGTGATTGAAGTCTTTCATTAATTTTAAAATTTCGTTTGACAAACAGACAGCTCAAAATAGCCATATCGATCAAGACTCTGAATATTTTAAGCCCAAACTCAGCAGTTTAATTAAGCGGCCATTTTTAAATGAATCAAATGGTTGACAACATGGCCTATACTAATTGTTGCTATTAGTAATCAATGTGAAGACCTGCCGTCAAATTCGATGCTACTTCTAGCAATAGCATCTGCTCATAAATAATAATAATGTATATATATAAAGACTTTTTTATCAGAGCTGTAGCAGATACTCACGCAATTTACGACTGGCGGCAGCAGTGATGCTGATATGGCAACACCAATCAGCGGTCCCGCCGAGCCTTGGAGCAGGGCAACAGCAACGCCGGTGCCAGATGTTAGGGCCCAGAGTACGCCCATCCACAGGGCACGCACATTGCCTCTGTAAATTGCAAATTGAAATTATTGAAAATGGAGATTGTAACACAAAGAAAAAGAACAAAAATTAATTAAAGCTCCAAACAGAGGCCAAATGACAAATCCCAACTGTGAGCGACCGGAGCGAAACGAGTACCGAAAAATGTAGTTGCTAATAATGCTGGGCAACTTTAGCTACATATAATCAGCTATCTTTCAGTCTGCTTTGCTGCTCTGTCAGCTGGACACGCCGCCAGGTGGCACCAGTTTTCACTTTGTTGGTTCTTTCTGTGTGCGTCTCTTTTGGTGATGATGGTGTAACTCGCAACTTTGTCAAGTGTCAGCGGCTTTTGTTATCACTTCCGGCAAGCGACCTTGTAGCCGCTCCTGGAATCACATCGTTGTAAAAAATGTTTGTGAAACTTTTCATTGTGCTGCTTTTTTGATTCATGCACCTCATTTGAACCTTTACATCGAAAGTCGTGCTTACATTTTCTTCCTTTTTTTATTTCTGCCCAACTTTGCTTGATTAATGGCACTTGATTTTGGTTATACCTCGCGGTATCTGAAATTTGTACCTATGACTTTCACATAAAATTATACATTTCATTTTTTATCAACCAACAACTTTATTTTTCGCTACAATTTACGCTCAATTATTGTTGAACTTGGAGCCAGACCCATAAATTAGCGAATGCATAATGTTAAGTATGTCAGGAAAGTCAAAACACATACATTATCAAAGTGCGTTGTTGGATTTGTGAGGGGTGAAATGTAATCATTTTAAGCATGTTTTTCTCTCAACTTTTTCTATTAGTCTCTTAACAATCCCAAGCATTTTATGCCAGTTTTTGTACCACAAATTTATTTAGTACTTATTGTGAGAGTAGCAAAATAATTATAAATGACATTTATACAGAGCAGCTCAGACGGGCACATTAACACTAATTATTTTTTGTTGATTTGCATCTGGCAAGGCCGGGGATTTCATCTGTCAACTGTCTAGACTTTGGTGAGGAGTGCTGCACTTTGAATTAAAATATTCCACGATATTTGGCAAGACTTTTGAAGAACAATTAATTTATGGAATAGCCAATGGATAGCATAGTTAGGACATATGTTCTGTCAAAAACGAAGGAAAATTAAATTATTTCTTAATACTGTTATAAATATTTCAATTTTGGTCTTATTTTCTGACAAGTTAACAGCTAGAAATATAGCTAGCAGATGCACGTTTTTATCTAGCCCATTTTAATTTACTGTATTCTTCTTTTGCCTGCTGTCGCCAGTTGATGATTTGCCAAACAAATGGACCTAATTCAGTGGGCAGTGACAAAGCTATTTTCACGCGCAACGTGCCACAGTTGCCACAGCGATCGAAGCGGTTTTTGGTCATCCTGCAGAATGCTGTACATTACTAACACACGCGATAAATGAGATACATACATGTATATCTGCATGTATCTGTATATATGTATATAAATGAGGGGGTGGTGAACCCTGGCTAGGGCAAACACGCAATCAGAGGCAGAAGGCAAGCTTTCGGCTTACATTATTATTATGATGATGTGTATTTGCACATTTCATTGTCCATTGTGTGCTGGCCATGTTGGCCTTGTTGGTATAGAGTTGTCTATTTTGCTGTTAGGTTTGGCAACAGTGACTGTCTCTCGCTCTGTCTGCCTCTCTGCCTATGTGTTCTTTTGTATTATTATTTTAACAATTTATTTTGCGCAATTAACACAATTGCCGACACACATTCATTACGCACAGCTCCCGGCGAAATTCGTCTGAGCTTTATTTATTGTGTGGGGCACGAGACTGTTGTGCCATAAGCCTATTTGGCCCACTGGTGCAAAAGATTTACGCAGTCGGCGCGTGGCAACTTCAAGATTTGCTCATTGTTTTGCCAGGCAAGCTGGCAAAAAACGATGGCATAATAAATGTGTGGCTCATATACTACTATGTACTTGCCTAGAGTCTATGCCAGTGAGTCGCTGTCTGAGTATCTCAACTGGGGAAGCAGAAGCCGGAGTCGATGGGCTCGACGGATGTTGAGGAGTGTGAGTAACCCGAAGAGTGTTTGCCTAATGAGCACACGCCTCACATTTCGGACGAACGGATCAGATTAGTTGAATTATTTGCAAGTAATTTATTACGTTCTCTCTCATAGATTCCCAGCTGACTTAAAGTAACAGCTAACTTTGGCATTTGCATGAGTTGACGCGTAATTAACATTCTTAATGGATTTGCCTTGTCTCAAAGTCGAGGCAGTACAAAGTCTATGTTCCCATTCTCAGAAGCTCAATAGCTAAGCCTGTCTAAGAACAAAACTTAACTTTTTATTTATCCTTTTGTCAGCATTCGGCACTTTAAAGTGCATGTAAGCTCAAAGTTTTAAAAGCGCTGCTATAAGTTAGATAGCCACTCTCAAGTTTAAAATTAACATGATAATCCCGTCAATTTGTTATGGTCTTTTGGATCACTGTATTAAATGCTAAGTGAAAGAATTGGAATATTTGTACAACAAAAGATAACTAAAAGAGATCTCATAAGATTTCCATTTTCATCCACTTAGATTAATTTGATTTTGGAGTAGATAGTTTGTTTTTAAATTGCTAAACATTATGATATGCTATCTACTTAAAGTGTGAATTCAAGTCGATATTAATTTCATCCCCATAAAACTGTAATGTAATTAATTTTCTCTTATTAAGAAGTAAATTACGGAGACTTTTTACTGATAATGTTTTTTCTTATCTATTGCTATCTCAGAGTTTAGCAGTTGGCATGGTTTTTGAGTCACACTTAATGCTAAACAATGCAAATTAAATGAACTCAGCGTTGCTTACCTGCCGCGCATCTCCTCCGTGGGCCAATCTGAATTTTGGCCCCAAGGCATTTCCGTTGTGCCAAGGATTAGGCCAAAAAAAAACCCGAAAGCGCACGAGATCAACATGCCAAGGCTCAAGCTTAAGAAGCCAACGCGCTGTAAAGAAACATTGAGAAATAATTATGTCCAGCTTATGGCTAAGATATAATTTGCGAGTAAATACGACACAGAGCTAAAACCCACAATCAAAATATTTGTACATGTATTTGCCGTAACGCAAATACTGGTGTACTTTGAGTTTACAAAAATTGAATTTGATTATTTGTTCAGTTGTTCAAACTTCTTCACTTAGTTCTCTGCTTCAGCTTAAAGTATACGATACACAGACCAGATGTCTTGGATTTCCTCCACTTACAAAATAAACAACTTACTTGGAGAGGGCACCAAAAAATATTTATAAATAATTTATAGAGCTGAGACCTGTAGCACTAAACGCAATCAAATAAATAAGTTTTAAAGAAAATTGTGGAGACATTTATCTTGCAGCTTATACATTTAAAGTAAAATCACATTAAATGACAAATGCTGTGAATTTCCTGCACTTACCAACATTTGATTCAATTAGCCACAATAATTAAATTGTGCTGTATAAAAACATGCATTGGTTTCAATTCGAAATTCGTATTATTTTAATAAAATGAACAGCAGAGAAAGTTTATTACACACATTTACAAATGCTTGTAAAGTAAAGTGTTTTCTCTTAAATTGAAAACAATAGCATCTTTTATTTTCAATAATAATACCTACAGTTAATATGTGTGTTTAGAATATGTAATCGATCAAAGTCAGTGCAAGTGTTGGTTCTGATTAAAAAATTTGCATAGTCCAACAATGTTCACCAATCCTTGCAGCATTCAACATTGTGGTTGTTAAAGACTAAGATGGCAAGAAAGAGATATATACATATACATATATGACGTTTAGAAAGGGAGAGCAAGATACAGTATGTTGTATGTTGAATGCCAAGTGACGGCAGTCAGCGACACTTTAAGCGATAATGTAGCATACTTTCCAGTGTGCATAGTTGCCAAACCAGAGAGTGAGTGAAAAAGACAGATAGAGAGAAAGAGGGAGGGAGTAGAGGGCGTAGATGGAACAAGAACAGAACAAGGAGCGAGTGACATGTTAACCCAAATTTGCAGCCACACAGCGTAAACTGTTTTTGGCAGCTGCACACAAATCTAAAATGTTCTCATGCCAGCCAACTGATGCCGCCGTCGTCGTCGTCGTCGTCTTGGAGTCCAACCTCAACCCTCGATTGAAATGCAGCGCGTAGAGGACAACTTGTCCCTAACATCTTAACAACTGTTTAAGTTGTATGCGCTAAAAACTTTGAAATAACGGCGGTAAATGCAGTTTAAAGACTCTGACACAGCAATTTGCCAACGGGCATTAAAATAAAGTGTAAAGATAACTTGCGTTCAGCTAATGTTTGAATTTCGGTTTGTTTTGGCTTCTTTCTATACTTTCCGCTTGCAGGTACGTGTGTAAACTGAGGGGAGATGGCTTCCGGGTGTATGATTAATGTGGAAACCAATTGCATCAAGTTTAAATGGTGTGCAAATATTTTATAGCAGGCTTTCATCGCATTCGCAGTATTTACTTCATGTGTATGTGTGAGTGTTTGGCTGTGTTGCCTGCTGCTGTTGAAAAAATTGCATTTCAATAACATTAAACGACGTTGACAAATGGTCCCATAAACATTTATGTATATAGACAAAGCATTTAGTTTTCATTTTGCAACTTTATGTTTCATTTTTTTTTATTTTTTTTAGCAATTTTTTTCACATTACAGCTGCTGCTGCATTTGTCGACATCTGTTTGAATAATTGGCATTTTGTGTGAAATGGTTTAAGCAATTTTCAAAACAATCACTAAATTAGTTTTTCAAATATTTACTGAGTCTATATTTCTTACTCTCTCTTATTAGGGAAATAGAAAAGTATGGCATTTGAAGCAAACTGCCCTTTGGGCACTTGTATTCAAGTATTTTTCTAAGTAAATGCTGCATACATTGGACAAGCATCATTTTAACTTAAGAAAATATGGCACATTTATTTTGCTCAGGCTAAAACACTATTACTGTGGCATAGATTATGCTGCTACTTCACAAAAAAGCCGGCAAAAATATTCTTGTATATTCATTTCAATTAAATTTAATTGAAGTACACCGCATACAACAAGACATGTGCTCCCGCTCTGTGTGTGAGTGTGTGTACGTGTGTGTGTGTGTGTGCGAGTGTGCATAATCTGTAAAATTGTGTCAGCAGACACCGAGTTGCACCCCAGAGCTGCCTCAGACACTGAACTCGTTGTGTACCGACTCGCACTCATTAAAAGTGGTAGCAAAAATTGTTTGCCTTATGGTATTTGTGTAGATTCCTATGCTTTTTGGGCAGCTTCTATTTACTTTCAATTATGATGTCTGACACGTTGTGAATGCGTTTATCATAAAGCACACCTGCGAAATTTACTAAGTGCAATTCGCTCTTAAAGTACTTTGCGAAACAATACCAAAATCTTATCTCCACCATAGAATACGACTGTTGGCCTACCTGCTGTTGAAAACTAATATCATAATAGCAGTGGAAACTGCAAAATAGAGAAACAGATGCGGCAACAGGAAGAGGCATAGCAACAGCAGTAAAAGAAACTGCTGCAGTTGACGTTAAGTTTTATTTGCGTCAAGTTTGGATAATTCTTTGAGTGGTTCTTTCTTTTAATTTAAGAAGCTTAAGTTTGCTTTTGCCGGCGCTTTTTGTTTGGTTTTGTGCTGCTGGTCAACAGACGAAGACGAAGACGAACTCGTAGACCGCTGACATTTATAGACAGCAAACAGGAAGATAAGTTATAATTTACGAGAGCTCTTCTAAGAGCAAAGCCTTGGGGCTGCACAGCAGTAGAAAAAATTACATTTGAACAACAAAGCACATATTTGCGAATTCCAAAATACAAATAATACTACAAGAATTTTACTGTGTTCCTTTGTGGCTGTAAAATAATATTTTATAAATCAAGAAACACAGAAAACTTTTTTTCAAATTCTTTAAATTTAATTGAAATATTTTGTCTTTGTTCAAGTTTTGCATATGTCACTCAACCAGCGATTAAATTATGAGTCAATTCAAATGTTCATAGAAATATTATTACTCAAACATAATACTCCCACACTACCTTTGTATAGCATTTGAATAAAGCTATTACCTCATCGACCACTTTACCAAAAGTGGCAAAAACACATTTACTCGCACATCATCGAACTGTCAGCAAAGAACTCCAGCAATTTCCATATACCAAAGTGTTGAAAATATCTAATGAATTCGCATAAAAACTGTCGCTCTGCATTTGACTGAAGTTCTTGGGGGAGTCGAAGCTTTCAATTCCACAAAAAAGCTGATAGCGGGCAGAAGAAGAACGAAGTGTGCCAGCGACTGACTCGCACAACAATTTTTAGTGAAATGGCATTTGTTATTATTTTCATCTGTCACATTCCCATACATAAATCACGCCACAAAGCGCAGGAGTGTGTGGTAGCCAAATGGGGTTCTTCGGTTGAAACTGCATTCATTTTCTGACTTTGGCTCCTTTTTTGTGTGCAATGTTTGCAATGTTTGCACGCTGCTCTCTGCAAGAGACCTGCACAATTTGATGATTCCCCCGCATACACGCACACCCCCGCACACACACAGAGTAGAGACAGGAATATAACACAAAGCGGATCGAAATTGTTTTGGCCAACCGCAGACACAGGAGCAACAGCAGCAAAAAGCTGAAATAGCAGGAATATAGCAGCAACAGCAACAGCAGCTGCTGCTGCTGCTGCACCACTTACCATTAGCTCTCTGTCCGAGATAATTGCGCCGAATGTAATCGACATAACGGGCCCCATCAGCGGTGAAACCAGCATGGCCGCAACAATATTCGGTGAATTATTCTCGACCAGACCCAGAGCGGCCAGAGAGCTGCAAGACATCCATAGATTACACACACACACACACCAAACCCATTACCAATCCGAGAAATGATGACTATGGCGCCTTACTTACTCGGCGGTTACAATTAGCAGCAGGTAGTCAAAGGACAAGGCACCACCAGCTCGTACACCGTCCACCACCTGCTTAACGGTTAGTTTGGACTTAATTGATTCCACAAAATTGTTCCACCTGGAGACCTCATCCGCATCGTCGCTGCAATGGGTGAAATAAATAAACACAATTACACAATCATAAAATGCAATGGCATGCGGCATGCGGTATGTGGCATGTGGCGTGTGGCTAATGTCGGTGCAATACACTTCTGTGCATTTCTCTAATTGCCACATGTATTCACAACTCTTTTCCTCTATTCTATTCCATTTATGTCTTTTATTATTCTTGTTTTTGTAAAAAAAAAAACCCCAAATAGAGAGTCACCTTGTTGACACATTTTAAGCTGGGTTAAGATCAGTTTATTTATGTTGATTTTATTGTATTATAATGAATGGCATAGCAATACACATTGAACTCATTCTTATTTGTGCTTCAAGCTTCTCTCCCAAACCTGGCTGCCACCGATCTCAAACAATGCCGATCAGATATCGATACTTAAGTGATATTGCTACTGCCTCGATTACTTGCTTTCGATATCAACGGCGCACAAGTTTCCAAGGACGACAAACACACGAACATATACCCAAAATCATATGTGAACGAACGAAAATCATAAATTATGTATATATATATATATATATATATATATATTTTTGTGTCTATATGGAGTGGATGGGCTGAACAGTGAATAAGGAGAACGGAATAAACGTGTGAGAGAGAGAGCATCGCCGACTGGCAGTGAAGGAAAATTAATGAAATGTTAGACAAATATAAGTGGCAACCACAAAGACAGGTGCTCAAATTAGTTTTTGACAATTGTGCAGTCAACTCAAACGCCAACCAAAACACACGTGTCGCCATCTGACAAAGGTGCTCAAATTAAAATCACCAAATCATACTCATGCGCAAATTCATGCTCATACTCATACTCATACTCAAACCCGTACTCATACTTGTGTTCATATTTACATACCTGTAGTCATCTTGCATGTTGGCCGCATCTGAAATGGCATCATAGCTAACGCTGCAGGGTAAAACGCTGTAAAACAAAACCAAGAGAGGATAATAAAAAACAGCACATGTATTTGAATATGGAACTACATTTTGCAGTTGAAACAAGTCATGTACACATGACTTGCATTGTGCATTGTGCACTTAGTCGACTTGCTCGACTGAAACGTCTTGGCTCCTGTCTGCCTCTGTCACTGTCTCCCTGCTCCATGCATATCAATCTGACAGCTGTGCAATGCTAGCTGCAGCTTCTGCTTAATCCTCGCTGGCTACAGGCCACAGCTACTCTAAAAGGATTCGGTGCATCTTTAGTAGCTTTACTCTCCTCGCAACTTAATTGCATTCCGTGCACATTCAACAGCTTAAATATTGCTTTACTCATCGAAACCGCTCCGCCCTGTGGACTGTCGCTCATTCTAGGGTAAACAGATGCACTTGAGAGCTGAGCTACCCTTACTGCTTAAGCTCATTTGGCCTCTGTCCGTCCCTTAACAGCTGGTCACACCTTTGACTGCATTTTAATGCACCTGCTTAATGCTATTAAATGATTATCACACCTGCTCTTCTACACCTCTGTCGCTGCTGCTCTGGAGGAACTTGCTTGCTGGCATCTTTTGTTCTTTGCCTGTTCATCTTTAATTTATTTCGTGGGACTACTTAAGACACTTTTGCTTAATGCCTGGGCAGCACTGTTGTTTAATTCAGTCCCAGGATATATGGTGGGGTGTTGAAACTTGCCGGATATTTTCAATTAGCACGGCTGGTGTTGCTAATACAGAATTTAAGCCTTTCAGCACAGCTATAAACTACATTGCTTAAAGCATAGAATAAATGTTTATCTTTTGTGCTTTCAACTGTTTATTTATATTTAAAAATACAAATTCTCTACTCACTTTATTGGGAATTCAAATATGATGTTACGCATAGAGTGTGCCATATAAGAAATGACTGCTAACATTTACCTATACTTAATTTATTCTCGACCTTTTGGCTGCATATAAATTACTGTAAATATTTCCACTTTCAACTAGGTTGACTTAACGTTGCACAGCTTTTAAGCACTTAGCTGTGGAACTCTTATTCACAGTCTGTTTCAATTTCAACTTCATCATTGCTTACACTTTGCTTAGTGCCGATTATTTGCACACTTTATTTTTATTACTCTATCGCTGCCCACTCCAATTACACTTGATAAAACATTCACATTTTCCATCCCGTTGCTGCCCAGCTATTGCAAAACAATCCGATTTGAGCACAGCCTTTAGCCATAGATGCAGCTTTAGATTTAGCTTTTTGCTTTAGCCATTTTGTCCTGGAGGCAATCAAAATATGAACTTGCTTGGGCGAGTTAGCCAAGCCCTTAAGACCTCAACAACTACAACTGTTGAACTGAAGCTACGCTGAATTTTTTATTAAAAACTAACCGAGTAGTAGCCGCTATAGAGAGAGAGAGAGAGAGAGAGAGAGAGGGAGACGGAGATGGAGCAGCTGTTGCTTAAAGTGGCGACTTGTTTGCTTGCCCGGCACGTTTGCCGTTTGCCGTTTGGCGGTGCCTTTCCATGTCTCAACTTACCTGACACTGGAATTCAATTTAGTGCCAATACCCAGCTCCGTTAGACAGTGGAGTGTTGTCTCGCAGGCATCTCCGGCTTGCAGCGGGAAAACGACGTGATGGAAATAACCTTTTTTGCTTGTCGTCCAAGTAACGTGCTCAATTTCAAGCTTAACAAGTAACTCCTCAAGTACCTGGCAAACAAAATGATATAACAATAACAACCAGGCGAAGGGATCTCAATAAACAATAGCTTGGATAGCTTAATCTATGCATTTGATTGGATTCCCTTCCAGTCGAGTCCCAGTTACAGTTGTACTCCCCATTGGTGGCTTAATGCTGACTTTAAAGCGGCAATCATCAATCTTCAGTCGCTCTGGCTTATCTTGCTGATTATTTGCTTGGGGCTCAGTTGTCTCTGCCAACTGCCAGCTACTGACCTTCATTCATCAAAATCAACGCATGAGTTGAGCTTCGCGATTGGTCAACCGCACAACCATTCAACCGCCCACAAAAAGACAATTCAGTTGGCTTCTACATTGTTAAGCCCCATATTCCCTCCCTTAGCATGCATTGTGTTCGAGTCACGTTTCTTCTGGTTAAGTGCATCCAGAACAGGAAAACACAACGACAGTCAACTTTAAGTGTTTAGGGGCTCCTCAGGTGATAGCTGCCCAATGGACTCACCTTTTCGAGCGGCACCACTAAATTACGTCTGTCCAGCGGAACAGTTGTCGTTCCACCACCTGTTCCGGCCGTTCCTTCTCCAGACAGTGCCCTCTTGGCAGGTGCCGCTGCAGCACCACGTTCGGGGGCAGCACCACGACCAGCCCCAGGGCGCCCGCGACCACCACCGCGCCGATACTTGGGCACATTCTTGTCACGTAACTCAACTTCAAGTCGCAGTATTGCGTTGTTATTTTCCGGAAGATTGATGTTCAGATTATTATTACCAGTGCCCATCGGGTGGTGGCCATGCCCAATACCCACAGCCCCACTCGCCGACTCAGATATAGCATGATTTGAAGTACCTGCGAGTAAATAATAAAGTGATAGAAGTACTTCACCTGTGTACAAAAATATACAGTTTATGATTATGGATCAATTGTGAGTTGATTGTTGTTCAGCAAATGCTATACAGAAACGAATAGAAAAACCAACTTGTGTAGTTTGTTCAATGAATGTTAAAAGTAACGTTTACAATTCAAAATTTCACATGCTTTTTACTCTTGTTTACAACTGAGCTGAAAGGAAAAAATACCTCAGAAATAATAGTTTTCTTATCAAACATGTAACTTGTTATAACAAGTAGCAACTTAATCGTCAAGAGTGCACAAGAAACATTTTCGCTTAGATTTACTTAATAAAAGTGTATTTTTGAATTCAACAACTTTTGTGTGTACAGCTCCAGGAGTGTACTCGCAGTCGTACAACTATTTATATGCATAGGTATTATTATGAAGTGCAACTTATATGTGAACAGTTATTATAGTTAATTAAATTAGACACATGGGAAGAAAGCTTCATAAAGTTGTGTGGAAAACTGTCTAATATGATTATCTGACAACCACAATGTGTCTAATATCTGTCCTAACAAGGATGTTTCCTAATTATAATAATAATTGAGGTTGACTGTTTGTGGTTGCAATCTATTTTGTAGCAACAATGATCAGACCCACAAGTGCGTATATTTAGATTGTGAATGTTAAGGCTGCTGAAGTTCCTACAGATATATTTTAAAATGTTTCCTCATTTTTTATTTACTCACTCGTTAGCCATTTAAATTAGGCATAATTTATGTAATTTCACATAATTGTACGATTTATTTTCTAATTAGCAAAATTAAGTATGCCACATAACTAAGCATTTTATAAATATTTACTTTCTGTCTGAGTGGCGAAAAAGTAAGCCTTATTTAAATTGCCTTAAATTGCATTTGACCGCAGAGTAGAACGTAAACATTGTTTTATAAATAGCGATAATTAAATTGATGGCTTGAATTCCCAAACAGCAGCCTTTAATTATATAATTTATGCAATCGTTATTGCCACAACATTTTCGCATTTTATAATTAAATATTGTTTTCATTTCCAGTACCTTTTTGGGGCCTGCAATTAATTAAGGAACTTTTGATTGGCATGTGCACCTAAACTCCACTTGAGCTAAACAAATAAAATCAGATCAAATCCCACATAAAAACCACAATTTATTATCCCAATACACACACACTTGGAAAGTCGAGAATAAAGAGAAAGGGAGTGAGAGTGAGAGTGACAGACAGATATCGAAATATGGTATAAGTCCCCAAGCATTGACAAATGCCAAAATAAAGCTCAAATGAGCTTAGGTCACGAAACAGCATCAATTTTTGCTATGAGTTGCCAAGACTTTATTTCGCATAGACTCTTCAGGGCCAACTGGCCTCAGACCACCTCTCTCTCTCTCTCTCTATTTCTCTCTATCTCTGCCTCTTTTTCCGTGCTGAACTTGAAGACTTGGCGAACTTCGGAAAACGCTTTGGCATGGCATTGAGCTCCGTGATTTATGCCAGACACCTCAGCCTACTGCTCAGTGACTTGACACAAGTATCAAATATGTACATGTCAAGTTTGCTTCTTTTTCTATTTTATGTTTGATAGTACTTTGGCTTACTTTCTTCTGTTTTTCTTCTTTCTGGTTTTTATGTCTGAAAGTTGGTTTTGCACTTTTTGAGCTGCTGCGAACGCACTTTCATTGCCTTCTTTTGTATTAGAGAAAGTCATTTATTTTACTTTGACTATACGCAACTTTGTTCACGCCCATCAGCCATCAAGCGAACAGTTGACCGTCCTACCTCTTCCCCTCGCCCTAGCCTGAGCCGAGCCACTCATAAGCTTCATTGTCATTATCAGCGGAAACCTCACCATGGTGACAAACAAAATTAATGATGATGCTCATTGACGGCTCCGGCTTTGTCCTATTTTTATATGGGACTTTGTATTTAAATAAAAATTTGATAAATAATCGAGAAAAACAGCCCAACCAATGCTGTACACATCACCGAATCGAACCAGATAAACTGACATATTTCTGCTCTTGTTTCTGTTTCATAAATAATGGTTTTTGATAGATTTTTATTGTTGGCATTTTTGTGTTTGATTATGATAAATTAACATGATGTGCCTAACATGTGGCCTTAATGACACTTGATTGTTAAAGTTGCTATGACAAGAATTTATTTGTTTTGAGCGATTTTCGTATTGAATTTTAATTGTTGTGACATGGCAAATTAATATGTAGATAGATAGGCAAAATTAAAATTAAAAATCGAAGATTATAATTAATCGTTAAATTAATTTTTTATTTTCCTTAGTTAATCAATTCTCAACCGGAGTGCATTTTCAGTCAACCTAATTAAATCTCTTAAGTTTCATGTATCAAAAGGAACTGTGTTGGGCAATTTTCTCGAATTGCATATGGCAATGGTTGTAACTCAAAGTCTAATGCAATCCCATTCCCCAATAGCCTCGCAAATAAAAAAAAACCGAATAGAAAATTAACTTGAAGTGCTTATTTACAGCCGGCAAACTTGATTAAGTTTCACAGCGTTTGCTTTGAATACGACCGCTTTGCCACACTCATACTCAGACCCAACCTCATGAATTGCCGCTGTATGCCAGCTAAACTTGAACTGGCAACATGATGTTTACACATCCTGGCTGTTAGTAAATACACATGCCGCAGCTCCGTGTGGCGCCTCCATTCCACATGCTAACATTTAACCTCTCTCATTTATGCTAATTAAAATTTAATATTCAATTTTTAGACAGCAAAATGTTGGCGTGTAAACCTCTTTAAAAGGACGAGCAAAAAAAGGAAATAGAACGTGTGTGTGTGTGTGTGTGAATGTGTGCTGTGTGTGTTGTGGGCAACATTCGAGGCATGCTTTTAGGCGTCGTTAGAGCAGTTTTACACTTATACGAGGCCATAAAATAATTAATAACGCCACTAAACAACATAATTACGCGCCAAAGCACCACCACATGAAGAGGCAAAGGTACATGCTCTCCGGGGATAGGGAATAGGGGATAGGGGATAGGGGATAGCGGGGAGAGGCTGTGTGTTAGACATAATCTGCACTAGTAGGCATGGAATACGTTGCAGCTTGTTGGACGAGAGCGGCAAACAAATTTAATTAGCTCTCAGCGCTTATACAATTTCTTGCGCTTTGCCCACTTACCGTAAATCAACTCCCGTTCAAAATTCGCCGTTGGCACGACGATTAGGAAGACAACGCCCGGCATTTTCGGGATGATATGCCCCCCTGCTGCTGCTACTGCTGCTGCTCCTTGGCTCCGTTAAGTTGTGGCAAGCGGCGAAACTGTGAATGTGTAAAAGCAAGATAGACAAGTGGCCATTGCTTTAGCTCGGCAAAGGTGGTCATACACTGATAAAGAGAGAGAGAGAGAGAGAGAGAGACAGAGAGTGTGTGTGTGTGTAACTGGATAGTTACAGTCAGGCCGAGTACATTAACATAAAAGTCGCCTTTCTAGATACGACGCCTAAATGTAGTCAGCACCACAAAAACTTGGCAAGCTCCGAAAAATGCCAAATTGTCAAAGTCAAAATGCAAGCAGATTTCTTGAGGTCTTTGCAAGCGAGGGTTACTCATAAAGTTGCAAATACGAATAAGTCATCTAGAGATTCATTTTGACTCTTCAAGCTTACACATTTTGTAGTCGACATTAAATTTCATTTTCATTATCTTTTGAGCTTCAAGTTTTGAATCTTTGCATTTACTTCTGGCATCTTCACGGTTCTCTAATTACATCACTCTTTAAAAGCGTCTGGCTTTGGATTTTGCTAGGGGAAAAAAACAAGAAGAAACTTTCAGCTTGACTAATTAAAGGACCCTCGGGAAAGTTAGTCTTCGTTGACGGCTCTAAACTGTTAACTTTCTGCAGTTAAGCCCTATTAGATAGCAAGTTTGCAGCTAGGTAATGACCAAAAAAAATGTCGTCAGTTGCAGGAACCAAAACAAAGTTGGCTTCAACTGTCTTGCATTACGCTTTGCAGTTCTTGACTGTATTCCGTTACAGACATTGAATACTGTTGCACTGTTTTCAGCTGTGGCTTAATTTAAATAAGCTTCGCTATTTAATTATACATTTTACACTGTTCTTGTCGTAATCATTACGCTTGGGGTATTTCCATTACAAATACTCCTTTATCATAAAATATGCTGCTGTTGCTGAGCACACAAACGTTAATCTCATGGCAACTGATTTTCCCACCCTCAAGGATGCTCTCTCCACTCAGCAGTCACTCGAATTTTGAAATTAAAACGCCATTAGCACAAAGTTGAGCTGAAAAAGATACGAAGAAGTTCGTATTCAAGCTGTGCTCCAGTCGAGGGTTAAGGACATAAGCTCCCAGGACTGATTTGTCTGCAGGATGCAAACAAAACCAGATAAGCAACTGAACTGTGATAGATTGAACGCATAGGCCAGTGAAATGTCAAAGGTGACTTTAATTCACAACATAATCCCTCAAAGAAACATCGCATTTAAGACACATTAATATCTATTAAGTATTTTATCTTAATAACTAAATTAGAATCAAATGCCTTTATGTCATAGAAATGCTATTGATAAACTATTGAGATAATCAAAACACATATAACGACATATATATGTATATAGTCAAGTATAAAAATCACATTAAAGATATAAAGAAAACAATAGTAAATATTATTTAAAATAAAATCATAAGATTGAATCTCAATTTTATGTTAAGATTGTTTGAGATATTATGTAAGCAATGGGCAATATGAAATAACTCCAAGCAGGAGCTATTTAAAGCTGATTGCCATTTTAAATTGAAAGCACCAGCTTAGTAAGAGCATCAGCTAAACTTGCCAGCCGTTGTTGAAAGTTTTCAGCGAACAATGTGCTTATTTTGGTTTCCATGCTTTTACTTGAAACATTTTTCCCAACAGGCGCAAACAAACGTCACGCCCGTTTGACAGCGGAGGAGCCCAACAGGATCAGTCTGTTCCCCCGATTCCCCCACCAAGCCCGTCGCACTTGTAAACTTTCGATGCCACTTTTCAGCACATTGACTGTTGCACATTTTTGCCCAGCCCCTGCGAGTTTTTACTTATTTATTAAAAAACAATATTTATAAAAAAAATAACGTGGAAAGAGGACAACGCGAACGCGATATTCCTTTATATTAACCGAAAATATTTATTTTCTTACTAACCGTTTTGGTGTTTTCTTTTCGGCACTTCTTTCTATACCCTGTAACCGTACAAAGTTGTTAAAAAGGTTACAACGAAGTTGTGGAATAGGGAGCAGCGGGCAGAAGTAAGCATATCCTAGCCTGTAAGGTATATGTTCCTGATCAGGATCGAAATCAAAGTAGATATAGCCATGTTCGTCTATCTGTCTGAATGAGCAAACGGATCTCAGCGACTATGAGAGCTAGAGACTTTGAGTTTGGAATATAATTGCTGAAATACAGATTTGTTTGTCCTAGCTTTTCAAGAAATATCATTCTAATCGGGTTTGAAATTACTTTCGGGTAATATTGATCATCTACATCAAGATCAGTTAAGAAATACGGGTATTCTTATTTACCGCATAAATATACAAGCAGTGTTTTGATTTAAATATCTTAGCTTAAGCTTAGGTAAACACTTAAGTTCAGGGTATCATCTCGTTGAGTCCTCCCTTCTTACTTTTTTTATTTTCGCACTTTTTCATTAATTCCGTAACAATATACATATTTACTTAAAGTGAAGTTGCACTGCATCGACAACGGTGACGGCCCCAGTTGAAGCGGACCCTTGGAAACATTTCGGGCTTTACTTAACACTTAAATGTTGCCATTCCTTTTGTATATATATTTTTTGCTCACAGTATTGTTGATATTTGTGCGCTGTCGAACAATGGGGCACAGCGTGCAGCTAATTTGATCATGCAGCCCGCTAAGGTTGCGCGAAGGTTGAGCATCTATTAGAGCAACAAAAATGCATTACTTGTGCACTTGTGCGATATAATTACAAAGTGCACAACAAGAAAAAAGTAATAATAATAATAATAATGATAATAATTAAAAGCTAGCGCAAAGCACTTTTCAAGTGCAGCAGGGGCATGCTGGGCACGTTTTGAAGGCATGAACTTTAATTTTGTAATAATTACCAATAAACGGCTGATTGCCGCCACGTCTTTCATAGTTCAAGTTTCTCCACGTCCACTTCCACTTCCTGTTCCAGTCGGCTGCCTATGCAGCAGCCTCGAAGTCAACTTCTTGAAACGTTCCGAAAGGCCATTTTACTCATGTAGTCAGCTTTGATTTCATGACTCGCCTCCTGCTGCAGTGTCTTAAAGATTTTCTCTTTCTGCTGCCACATTTTGAAATGACTTAATGTTGTGCTAATTATAAGTGCTAATTGCTGCCTTTCGCAGTGCAACGTGTGTATTTCTGTGTGTGTGTGTGTTTGTTTGTGTGTGGGTGTGCGTGTGCTTGCGCATTACAGCTGCAACTGTTTAGAGCACATGCAGCTCATACATTGTGCTATGATGCTATGCTTGAGGCAGTTGCATTGTTGCCAGTTGTCTGTTGTCTGTTCATAACATTTTCAAGTCCGGATATATTTATTTGAGACGAATGCAGTACATATTGCTCTCCTGGAAGCTTCAAGCTTCACTTCAGAGTAATTTTTATTCAGTATTATTTAAAATATATTTTTACTTATGTATCTATTTTAAATGGCTTTCAAAGTAACAAAGTAAAATTAATATTTAGTTCTGGCGCATTAAATTTTTTTAAGGATACTTAGGATTAGCAGATAAAACAACAGACAGAAAGATTTTTTTCTTTGCATTAAAATGAACATTATCATAATTTAAAGCTTAATGTAAAAATAGCTAAAAGTCTGTCAAGTTTTGCCTTCCAGACTAAACTATTTTTAGTTGTTTCTTTTGCATTTTCATTTCACATCGCACTTTTCTTCATTTTTAGGTAGGTTTTTGTTTTTTTCGTGCAACATTTTCACATTTTACCCAGTGAAAATGTCTCAAATTGCATTTTTGCCGGCTTTGGCTTTTGGCCGTCCGCTTTATGCTGCTCTGGTGGCAAATGAAGCGTTGCCATATTGGCCTTAACTTGCCAAGTTAATAGTACTTCTAGTGACAGTTACCAGCTTACAACGAACGTGTGCAACCACAACTCTTATCCCATCCTTGTACCTCCAAATATTTGGACAATTTTTATACGTACGTCGCGGTTGCCTCAGAAAAAAAAGATAGGTTTCGTTGACTCCAAAGGCCTGCACCATGAACAGTAGATAGCTCAATAATATTAATATTTAAGTAGACAGTTGCGGTCCTCTGGTCCTGCCATATACTTCACAAGTTTGTAAAAACTTTTGGCCAGAGCAATGACCCTCGGAACGGAATCAACGACCAGACGGAGCAAAAGACTTTAACATAATGCATAATCATTTGAATAGGGATAGAGCAGACACTGCCACAGCACAATAAACCCACACTGGTCCCACAATATGGCACA
This sequence comes from Drosophila atroscutellata, assembly GCA_035041605.1. NCBI lineage: Eukaryota > Metazoa > Arthropoda > Insecta > Diptera > Drosophilidae > Drosophila > Drosophila atroscutellata. Next base: position 9,306,176 of record JAWNLA010000092.1, on the reverse strand, counting down.
GTGTGATGCATCGGTGGAAAAAATGAAGCAAACTTTCGTTAGGCAAAAGCAAAATTACATTTTATAGCCAATTTCAACGGGCAAAGGAAAAACTTTTCTCTTCAAGTTGGCTAGATAAGTAAAGAGCCAAAGAATAAGCACGTGAAATGCACTTCATGTGCTGCCAAGCGTAGAAGACCACCGAGTTTTTAAATATAATATTCTTTAACAACCAACAAAATGAATGATTATTCAAGTTTCACTTAAAATTAATTGCGATATTGCAACACATTTGAGAATATTTCACTTTTAAACCTGTCTTTAAAGCTTGAAGCTAAAGAAAAATTATAGAAACGGGCGACGTTTTGATTCTTTTTAACTTTAATTTAGAGCAAATACCCTGAAGTCTAAGAAACTAGGGTATCTCGTAGCAAGTTTTTGCTTAGCTCATATGTTATATGACAGCAACTTTTTACCTTTTGCCATTTATCACTATGTTCCTTATGCGTGTGTGCAAAACTCAATGGTGCCATTTACTTGAATATATTATCATTAATTTCGAATAATAAGCGGAAACTTGGGAGCTGGCTGCAAAAATAAACCAAACCATAACCCTAAAGCATTGGGCTACCGGTTTGGGTAAGAAGCAAAGCTAGTTGGGTAATAAAAAATCAATGCCATTGGCTCAGAAATCGAAACGCTGTCAATTGGCCAAAATGGCCTGCTGAGTGTGCTTTGTATTTTTAGAAACATACCAATCAATCAACAAAATGTATGATAAATTTAATTAAGGATCATTTCTATTCAATTGTTCATTTGCAGTTGACACGCGTCTTGCGCAACTTCAATATAACAAAAATCAGCGATCTGGAATTAATTTCCAATACCACCGATCGCTTGGATATAACATTTCACTTCTTTGGCATCAAAGGCGATTCCCAGCGCATTCGGGAGGCCATCACTCGAATGGTGGAACGTGGACGTATTGGAAACTTTACACTTGTCTCAAATTTCCATCATTTTGACGAGAACCCACCGCTAAATATGTTGGTGAGTAATAGTATTTTAAGATAAAGATCTATCTAAAGTTCATCTGAATATGTATTGTTCAAATTACTAAACACATTTTAGGGATTTCCTTAAGAAATCTAATCTAATGAGAATAGCAAAATGCAAACCAAGAATATCTTTATTTACTCTCCGTTTAATATAAGCGATTTTAAGATATATCCTCAATCAGAGCAAAACTGGTTCCATTTCCAAGCCACAGTTTGCATATGAAATTATTTTTATCTCCACTTCATGAAATGCCATTAAATTTACACTTTGACACTTTTGAAATGCGTAAATGACTTATGCTGTGAATGCTCAATCAATCAATTGAATCATCCCATTATTGATTTTTGCTCCTCGGTGTATTTATTAAAAATAAAAATATTTCTGTCTATAAATGCGAACATTTCATTTATGAAGGTGTCGCTGTATTTTTATTTCCGCTATAAATTAAACATTAATTTATTTACTATTGCCGTACATGTGTGGCAGTCACAAGACCAGTGAGAACAATAACAATAATTGTATACAATAACAAAAGGAACAACAATAATTACAACAAATGAATGTCCAAGTGCAATGTAAATAAATATGTGCATAAACATGTCCACAATACGGTATTTTGCACTTGCCACTTGCCATTTGGCTGGCAAACAGTGAAAATAATTATTTATTAATTGTGGCAAGCGAATGAACAATTGGCCCCATCAGGCGGCCACCAGGAGGCCTGACCGCCACTGCCTGTAATTAGGTTGCATTAACATAACCGACAACCCGGAAACCTCACGGGCGCTGCCAAACGACACAGCACAGCATTTGTGTCGCTTGACAGGCGCCGTGGGACCGGAACAGTCCAATAATCCTCCGCCTTCAATGCGACCGTCTAATTAGTGAACGTATTGTGGTCTGACTGAAACTGTGTGTGTGGTTCGCTTTCGTTGCAGGACCTGAGCGTCAATCAACCGCAAGCAGCGGTACGTGAGGACAGCGAATTCATCATATCCTGCACCGCTCAGGGCTCATCACGCATGCAGTTCCAGTGGTTCAAAGATGGCGCCGCTGTAAACGCCACCAAGGCAACGAGGTAAGTTCAATCTTAAGTTAAAACCCGGCCCAAGCCGGAAGCAACTGTGGCTCTATCACAGCTGCCTATCAGATAGAAAACTACGAGTGTAAAATAAATAAGGCCATTCAATAGAGTGGAAATTTAATGAAAATGCTCGACTGCAATATACCCTGCAGCTACATTATATGAAACTATGTGTGTTTTTCTCGTGTCTACAGCATATTCCAACTCATACTTTGCTTGTTCTGCATTTTTTGTTACAATGAAATAAAATACAAAATTCTGGTAGAAAAAATCAAAAAATTGAAACCGTAATAACAGTCTGCGCAGAGGGTGGTTCGAATATATTTTTGAAATGATGGTTGGGGATGCTTGGGGGTTTTCGCCAGCACAAGTGTTCAATTTGACTTTATGACTTTTACACATCAATAAACATGACATAAAAGCCCTGGCAAAATAAAATGAAACGGCCAAAAAAGGATAAATAAGTCAGGGCACAGATAAAGATTTGTCAGCGACGAGAAGCATCGCCGCAGATAGCCAGGTTCTGGTAGATGGACCATCCTCACCACAGTCAGCCAAGGCAAATGATTGATCATAAACCCCCCGAATGAGGGGGCAGCACACATCTGTGTGGCATACGCAGTGGGTATACGACTACTACACACAAACACTAAACCCAAAACGCTGCTCCCCTCCCCTCTATATCCGTCTCCTTCTCAGTATATATGTTACATAAAGAGCATATGGGCGTAACTAACGAGGGGTTATTACTTGGACGACTGCTCGAGTTTTGGGGGCAGCCAGGGGCTTCTGCAGGCTTAGCTTCAGCCGCAACTAACAGGCCATAGAGCCCTGACAATTTGCAGGGGCAACATGCGCCCCTCAAAGCTCGATGCTCATCTTTGTTGCACAAGCAATACTCAAGCTAACATAGAGAGGGGCTCGAGGGGTAGAAAGCTGGCGCGTCAGGTAGAAGAACACATTGATTAATGCATCACCCGAGTTGTGGCATTGGCAACAAAAGCAAAAGTGCATATTTTCATGCCATAAATTCATGCTAACGGGAAATAATTTCACATGGATTATTATCAACATTTCTGTTTATTTTTTAAAATAATGGAAAAAAAAAACAACATTTTTGAATGATGGGGGTTAAAAAGGTTTCAGACTTTTAATTGAGTGTAAAAATAAGGTTAAGTAGGTGTTTTGTACAAAAATACAATTTGATACCATAATGACTATTATAACTACAACTTCCCATTAGGAAATAATGAAGTTGATTCATGAAGCTGACTGGAATTGCAGATTAAGTTATATAAGGAAACTGATTTTACTCAATTTTATCAGAATGGAATTTTAAAAATGTTTTGATTGGCAAAATTTCAATAGATTGAAGCGGGTGCCCCCAACTTTTGAATATCGTAGTAGTACATGCCACGCAGTGTCTTACATGTGTTTTTTGTGTTTCTCATCGTCCGACGAGTGAAACGCATTGATGTGTAAATAATTGCTGTTGTAGAGAAAGCCACAAAAACACACATTCGCCGACTGGGTTCAAAATATGTGTAAATATTTTAACTAAAGTCAAGTGAAGTCATTCATTTGGACATTTACTAACTTCGCATTACACAAGCGACTAAGCATTGGGTCACTTCACGTCCACATCCACAATCAGGCTCCCGTTCTCCTCATCAGTAACTGGGCTGGGCTAAAGTAACCGGAAGTAAGTGAATTTTTAATGCTTGATTTCACTCGACCTTCAGAGCTTTAAAGCTTTACAGCCCTCTCACAACAGTATTATAAAATGGGTTATTTATTATCTCAGTTTCTCGCACGCCACTATTTTGCATACACCTGCTCAATCGTACTCCAAATACTGAACACACACCTTAGTCCTAGCTGTGAATAGTTGAAATGGCTGTGCGACAAGCCGTTAGCTCTCAAACTCTGACCCAGTTAACAACGGTTCAATCGACAGCAAACAGCTTCAGTTTTAGCTTGTGTGTGGGGTAATTAATGCAATTACTTTCCAATCGTGTCGTTAACGCATCCCTGAGCTATCACAACTTAGCCAAGGCCGACACTTTAATTATCATGCATTACACCCCACCATTCTATCACCCCCTCTCTCTCTCTCTCTCTCCAATCACACAAGCACACACTGAGTCTGGTCACATATGTTTGTTGAATAATCTGAGGTAGACACCGTATTGGGGTCATTAATTTTACTTCTAATCGTCTTGGCCCTTATCTTGAGTGTCTCTCTGGAGAGGAGGAAAGTTTCCTTTTAGGTATCACACCACTGTTGCTAACACAGTTATTGGTATTAACTTAAGAGGGTAGCCCACAAGTCCCAATCGATTGTTTATCTACGAAATGAACTGCTCAGCAGCAGTTGAATAATTGTATTAAAGAAATTAGATTAACATTTTTAAGGACGAAATAATTGGCAATTAAATGCGTTTAGCACTCACTTATTTAATCCGTAATCGAATTGCTTTCACCAATAATTACACAAACTTCGACTTTGCCTGTTTTCAATTGAATGGACCCATAATAGAATTATCCACCTTGTTCTTTTCCACTGAAAATTAACTGATTCCGAGAATATGTTTTCAATTGTGCACCGCTTTGTAAACCGCACAAAACTGAATGCGAATTGAAAGACGACTTGACTGGTAATCTTATCACAAGCACATGTTAATTTATCAAACACGTGTAAAAATAAAAAAAAAGGAAGGGAGATTTACCAAAACAGATCATTTGCATTCAGGCTTGAAAATTAACATATTCGAGTTGATTTCTTTGATGTACTTATGAATAACTTTTAGTCTTTGCTTCGCAATAATTTCAAAATCCAAGAGAGCAATTCAACCAAATATATCTACATAACAAAATATAATCAATTTTGTATAATTTTTTTACTGGAAGCCAGCATGGAATTCTGCATGATTTTATTAAATTGTGAACCATTCCTTATATAGAAACAACATTAAATTAATGCAATGGTCTTCACTTAGTAAAAAATCTACTCCAGCATTTCCTTTGGCAACTTGACGGAGTTTGTTTTCCCTACAACACTTTTAATTAACTTGAAATAAATTGCATTATTATTAAAGCGCTTGGTTAAAGATCTTTTGTTTCAGCAAATACTTTGTAAGAAACCTGTCAGCGCAATTTTCAACTTCGGACTTCCTTCTTGTCACTTTGCAGCCAATCTGCTTAAAATCTCCCCAGTTTCATTTGAGAACACAACACTCTGTCATTTTGTTGTGTCAAGCTGTAGTCACTTTTGGCTCGTTTGCTAAAAATTTGTCAAACTATATAGCTAACAGCAGAAATTCAATTTCGCCTGCCAAGCTGCAAGACTGCTCGACCGACCCCCAGTATGACATAAGAAGCATAAAGTACATACATATACATATATAAATATGTATTTCGTTATTTTACAAATTGACTCAACCCGGGACCAGCAACAATATCAACAATAATGCAATGGCAAATGTCTTGACAACACCAGCGTTGTCTAGGACAATGCTATTCAACGTGTTGTTGTTTGTTGTTTGTTGTACCCGAGTCTGTTATACTTTCTTGTGTATCTCGCGTAAAGGGTGTCTGAGTAATGACTCGAACCAACTTGTACTATTTAGTTTAATTAATGTAATGTCTCTGATGTGTGTATGAAATTGACAACTACTTTAATTCAATGGTGTTCCTGCTTGGTTAACTGTACATAAAATAAAGTAATGCCAGATTAATTATACAGTTTTTGATCAGCACTGATAAAACTAACACAGTTTCACTACCCGGTTTTCATGTGGAAAATTAATGTTCAACTCTTTAATCAGCACTGATTAAGTAGCCTCGATTTCAATATTAATTTCTCAGCAGAAAAGTTAATCTTTAGTTTGACAAATTCATATTTTGCTTTAATTGAATGTTGCTATTGAAACGTAAGTTGCAATGGCTGCGGCACCCTGTATTTGTTCCACATGAACATCCATGCGATGTATGTGTCAAATTCATTCTTATATGAGAGACGTGCTGAATGGGGGCACGATTTTCATTAGTTCCATTTGCTCGAATGCGTAGACAGAGCTCGCATTGGAGTCCGGCGACATTGCCACAATTAGTTGCATAAAGTCATTGTCGTTGCTGTTGCCGTTGCTGTTGCTGTTGCCGTTGCCGTTGCTGCCTGATAATATTATTGGGGCATTATCGCATAACAGTTTGGCTTGTCGGGTAACTTGTTTCCAGCTCATTGGCGCCTTTTTTGTTGGTAAAAATAGCTGCAATGGTTGCGCTTGACAATAAAAAAAAATAAATATTGATCAAACAATTCGACTAGCGAGTTGCTCTACTTTTGCGCCATTGTTGGGCGGTATTTATGCGTCCCATGTGGGAAGGAGGAAGTGGGGAGAGACCACTGCAGGAGTCTTGCAATATTTATGCGAGGCACTGGAATGATTTCACAAACGACTTGGCGCAGTTGCTGCCAGGCGCAGGCCAGAATCGAATCGAATCCGTCTTGAATAACTTTGCATACACTCACTAGACGAGTGGGTCTGTGGAGTAAGTTAAGTTAGCCAGGGCTAGTTAGTTAGTTAGTAAGAGTCGAGCAGGGAGGAAGACAGCCGAGGACAACGGTTTTTTTGGCGCACTTAGCCAAAAAGCAACGCGTTTGCTCCGAGTGCAACGAATCACATCGCACTTCATCACCATACAGCAGAACACAGCAACGAATTGAAACCACAACCATGCCCATACACTGGGACTGGGACTGGGAGCACGAGCACGAGCACGGCCACGGCGGTGCACATTATCACTTTCCGCCGGGCAGGCATTGGTCGGCGGGTGAGCCGAAATGCCGACAGCGTCGCTACTATCTTTCCCACGAGATGGACGTATGCGCCCGAGAGTTCCATCTGCGCGTGGACGACAGCGCCTGGTGCCACGGCTCCTGTCTGGTAGGCCGAGTGGTCATCGAGACGGGCACAGAGCCCGATTCGATGGGACGGGGCACGTTTAAGGTGGTGCTGGACGTGCATCACTTCCAGCTGGCCGAGCTAACGGTCAAGGCAAAGAACAGCGACACCATCTGCGTCGAGGGCAAGCAGTCAGACGAGCGTGCCAACCAGGGTCAGTTGTGCATCACGCGTGAGTTTACGCGCTGCTATAAGCTGCCACGTCACTATGATGCAACACAGGCGCATGCCACATTCTCGGCGGATGGCATACTGATGGTGACGGTGCCAGCACCACCCAAACTGGATGACGTTGAGCGTGTAGTGGAAATTCAGTCCACTGGCAACTATTTTGGCAGCATTGCGGATCCCAGTGCGGCCAGAGCCATTGAGGAAGCGGCGGCGGCCAACGCATCATCCCCAGATGGTGGCGAGGCACAGACTGCTGGCACAGCGATGGACAAATGAAGCTGGCGACGTCTGGCGGTTGCGCGTGCCTGGCGTCCACTCTGCAAGTGGAAGAAGCGCCTCCTGCACAGCGTGTAGCCCGTCAGAGTCGGTCGTTCAGCTTGAAAGAAGCTAAAATGAAAGCAAATTGGAAGAAGAAGAGTACTCTACAATACTCCTATGTAGCAGACGCAGACAGCATTCGTGGCAAAGCCAATGCTTCACTCACACAATCGTGCACCTTCAATGGTGGAGTCTCAACTCCATCGCAGTTATTAGTCAAATTGTTCATTACTTTCTTGTTAACACCTAGTGAAATTGTTATAAGCGTTATCAAATATGGCTCCTAGAATCTTTAACTATAACAGCATTAACATTAAGGTTTTTGTGTCTTTGCTCTTGGAATTTATTTAATGCCAATAAAGGACTTTATCATAAGCACACCAAATTGAGCTCAATACGTACTTATTGGATAGACTTACTAGAAAAGTGAACCCATCTGTCGAATATTCGATATAGATTGAATTGGTTTGGCTATTTGGACATGCTTCTAATCCAATCCAATTTTAAATCCGTATGCTTATATATAGTTTGCAACAATTTCACCTGTTCCGTGGCTCTCAAAGCTTGTATAGAGGTTCAATATAAATATTTTATTAAAGTCATTATTATTTATTTACTATTATTGATTTTAATTTATTCAATTCAATATTTCGTGTTCAGCTTTAGGCATTTATTTCCTTTCTAGCAGATATTCTACATTTTAGCGTGAACTTTTTCCCTCGTGAACTACAACTATATAAATACATATGTATTTATTGCGATATTCTCGATTTCATTGGACAAGCCTGTCACGTGCCGTTTCATTAGTGTCAAATTTGAATAAAATTCACTAACACCTAGATCTTTCCGCAGACAAAAAGTGCCTTTTCCCTCCATGACCCTCAAATACGCATTTCAATAAACTGGCAGAGTCGGAAAGACAGCTGTTTGTCAGCACAAAACTGGAAATGTTGCCGCAGGTTTGACCTAAACAAGAAAGGGAAATTCAGGCATGATAACAATAACAAAATATATATAAAATTACATACAATAAATATATATATATATATGAATAGATACATACACATATGTATGACAGCAATATGCCAAGGGGCAAATAATATGAGAATTTGTTCATAAATGGGCCCAAGTGGGGGGAGAAGGTCTGGCAAAAATTTGTGGGGCGTTATTTATTTTTTGGGGAAAACAGCAACTCGACTCGACAGCGTTTGTCATTTTGCAGAGCAGCATAAGTTTAACATGCAGCTGTTAAGCCGATGTAGTTGAACAGCAGCAGTTAAAGCTGCTGCGCCTCTGTAAAAAGCCAATCAAGCCTTTGGCCATGGATTCCGCTCAGTTATGTGCAATTTTTGTCTTTGCTTTGGCTTTCGCAATTTAGTTGTTGAGACACGTTTTCTCGTTACGATTGTAATGAAATTCGTAACAACTTGAAGTGAATTTTGCTCTGCCCAAGTCTAAGCCTAGGAGAGCAAAAAAAAATGCCAACGTCGGTGTCGCAGTCACGCAGCAGGACAACCAACTGGAACCGAAGCTGAAAACGCGTCGCGTACTTTGTCATCGTTTTATTTTATGTGTAGTTGCGTTTAATAAAGTTTTTATATGGCTCTTGGACACAGAGGACAAACAGGCCGATGGTTTGTGTATTTGTTGCGCTCTTAAATTGTCGAGGGGACATTGTATCGTATTTCTAATCAAGTTACGATTATGGGCTCCAGCAGCTTAAATGCATTGCCACGACAGCAGTCATCCCCATATAGATATTTGTATATAGATATATCTATATATATATATATATATATATATATATATATATATATATTCATATTTACGAGCATTGCATAAAATGTTTAGCTGGAAAGTAAGTTCACAATTTCAATTTCCCACGATACTTTGAGTATTCGGCGAAAAATAGAAAGAAAAATATTGGCAGAGTAAACACCTATAGGCCAATTTTATGAACTCATAAAAGCTTTGCGTTGGATTTGTATATTGAAGCCCAAAGGCTTTTGCGGTGTTGGTCATATAAAAATCTAATCCGTGATGTTGCTCTCTGCTCGTTGCTCTTTGCTCTTTGCTTCCGTTCACCATGTGACAACAGGAGAAACGAGTCCGAAGATAGCTCTGAGCTACTATTGGCTGTTGTACAGTTTGATTTTTATGGGACTGCTTTAACATATGTTTGTTATTTATGCATATCTACCCGTACATATGGCCAAAAAGCTGATTTTTCATGCATGCTGTTCTTTGTGTGTGTGTGTGTGTGTGTGTATGTGTGTGTACGGCTTGTTTTATTACATATCACATTTTTCAATCAAAACGAAAACGTTGAGCATTGCGGCAAATCATATGAAAACCAATAAAATCAACACAACAACTAAATATACGAGTAAGCGTTAAATTTTTACTGTCTGCCAACACCAAATGACAACTCGGTGTTTAAATTTATGACTCTCAAGAGTAACACAGCAGTGTTGTAAATTATATTTTTGTTCCTTTAATAATTATATTTTACGCTCAAAAAAAAAAACAAAATACCAATAGGTAGATAAGAAGATTTGCAACAATGCACAACGCTGCCTGGCTGTCATTTCGAGCTGCCTCATTTTCGTTTACGGCCACTCAATTGGCATTCACTTTTTGGAATTTGTAATGATTCAGTCAACTTTATGGTTAAAGCCATTTTATGGATCGTTTCGTTCAGAGTCCAAAAATCAGAGCAGCTTTCAAGTAAAGGCATTGCTACTTATATAAGAATCAAAGTAAACCTGCCTGCCAACAACGACACATGTGGCTGAAACTGTACGTGCACATATTGCGCCACACACTTGCACACTCCTGTACACACATGCCACTGCAGTTATCGTTGCATCTGCCTCTTCCACACGAGCTACAAGATTACAAACACACTAGAGCACCACATGTTGTGATGCAACTAGAGACGGGCCTGTGTCTTTACATTTTTGCGACACAATTCTAATGCGGATGGTTTGTTTAAAAATGAAACGATTAATTCAATTAGTGAAACCCATAATATAAAATCACTATTTTTAAGGCAAACAAAATGATTAGTATGGCAAAATTTAAGAAAACTTGAATTTTTAATGACAAACTTAATTATTTGCACTAATTTGTGCTGCACAGGAATCATAAAAAATAAGAACAAACCATTGATATTAGTCGGTTCTGCTTCTTATCAGTAAATGACAGATCATTACCACCACATTATTAGAACCTTCTAAATGTAATTCTTATAACTTGCAAATCATAAATATTCAATCGATTTCCAAATGCTGCCGTGCTGCGTTTCACGCGCTCATCTCTCACGTGAGGATGGATTCTGTAGTTGCTGCTGGGATTGTTCGTTTTATCTTTGTGCTGCTGTTTCATATGCGTGAGCGTGTGTGTGTGTGTGTGTGTGCGTGTGTGTGTGTGTTTGTTTAGCAGTTTATTATGTAATTGTATTAGACGAGGAGTAACCAGGACTGAGATAGCTTCCTGTGCGTCATAGTCATTATTATGTTGTTGTTCTTGTTGGAGCTGCTGTTGCTTGGGCGTTTGTTGCTTGGATGGTTGCTGTTTGGATGCTGGTGTTGCTGCTGCTGCCATTGCTCATTTGGCGCAAGCGAAGAATGAGTTTTGCTGTTTTTGCGGTTGCTGGCATTGCTGCATTTGAGCGTTACGCACTTCCTGCCTAGAACGTTATTACTTCCGTTGCCATTTAATTGATTTTGAAGGTGCGTAGCTGGAACAGTCACTATGTCCTGGCGAAATCTTGCGCCGTTTGGCCATTAGCAAATTGTGGGTAAAGTGCTTTGTGTGCATGGCAATAGCACGCCTGACCACCACCCCCTTTTAGCTATTGCAAGCGCAGTTTTTGCCACTGCAGCTGGGCAAATTGCTTGACGCACTCAGTTGAGGACCGGCTGTGGTTTACGGTTATCCATGCGCAAAAGTTATTAGTGGAATGCACTCACTAAGCTAGCGTTCGAGCACGGCCAAGTGACAGGATGCTCCAGGTCCTCATCCAGCACCCATTTTCCAACCCTATTCGCTTGCCACCAAAAGCCCCAAAACAGCACTTAAGTTCTTCCGAAGTGCAAGTGTTTGGTTTTGCTACCAGTTTCACATTTGGCTTGGAGACGAGCTTGGTGTACGCTTTACCCATTTCATTGGACAGCTGGTTGGCTAAGTAACCGTTTAGCGCACCCTGCGCTCAGGTAACCACTATAAAGTACAGACAGTGTAAAAGCACGCTTAATAGGCACTGAATATTTGGGTTATATGCCCCATTTGTATATGCTACTGGGAGCAACTTTATTTGACTACTACCAATTTGGGATACACAGATTAAGATAGATGAGGCTAAGAATTGAAAACATCTATTGTGCACTAGCTAACTATAATTTAAACTAAGGTTGAAAACTATTATTGGCTTACGTGATTTAAATTAAAATACTTCAAGTTCATTAATTATGATAAAATAGTCTTCACAAACGTTTTATTTATTGAACACGTGCTACAAAATGTGTCATTAAAACAAACGATGTAGTAAATCAGACGACAGTTGTGACTGACAACCACGAATGGACATAAATACATAAAATCAGAAATAATATCAAAAATTGTCAATTTAATTGTCAAGCTTTTAAATGGATTAAGTTGTGACATTTTGTTGAATGAAAGACTATTAAATAACATGTCTATAATCTTTGGCTGAATGTAACACCATATTCGTAGTCAGATTTATGATATTTCATGTTGCTTCTCAAGAAGTTATTTTTTATTAACGTACTCCATACCCATTACAAAGTGAAATCTATAACTATTTAATTAGAATCGAAGTTCTGTAATTGGAGGTTATTTTACTTAGTTTTCCTATTTATGGTTAAGTTTAGTGCTTAATGATTACCTTCGGTATCAGAGTATAAAAATCAACTACCCCTTTATGTACATTAGGGATGAAATGTCAGCGTCTTTATTACTCACAGATTCAATACATGTTCCCATCCATTTGCACACCGATTTACCGAATTTTATGTTCTGCTTTAATCCAGCGATCTCTCAATTGTGTGTCTCGGTAACTAGTTGTTGGCCTTATATCATCTAATTAAGCGCCATTTCCAAACAGGAGCATGTTTTATGTTTTAATTATGTCTGGGCTGCAGGCAGTAAAAAAGAGTGGGCGGCCAACGATTGTTTTGACCCAGTTATTCGTTTACACAAATCCTCTTTCAGATATTTCAACAACATTTTGAAAAACATTTCAGAGTGAGTCATACTGCCTGCTAATTGACTTCGAACCGCAGCACCCACGATTGTTTTCACATTCGCAATGATTTTTCACACATACACAAGCACACAAACACAACTACACACATAGTGGGCTCATTTTAAGCCCTGGAGTGATAAGTGAGCAGCTGTTAGTGGGTCAATTAGCGGGGGAGCTGCCTACGCTCCAATTCATTTGCTGATGGATATGTGGGTGTATTGGGAGTGAACCAAGTGCAAAAGCGAAAAATCACAAACTGACTGCGATATAAATACACAAAATACTAACTCTGAATTTTGTATGCTATTTGCAGAGAAATCTGGACAACTGTGCTGCCACCGGAAACGAAAGATGTCTTTACGGCCATTTTGGGCGTAACAAAAGCGAGTCGCATCGACGAGGGTGTCTACAGTTGTAAGGTAAATGAAAATGAATGACTAGTTCATTATGTATTATTGAGTTATATATGCAGAGTATCCATATATGTGTGTATGTGATTTGATTTATATATACCCTATTAATCGGGTTACCCAATTACTTATAGCTTACTCTACGAGCCAAGAAGGAACTTCTGCTGAATGTCAATAGCAAACAATATCCCACATCAAAGTCATAAACATGTTGTTCATGCTGTGTGCTACGAACGTTCAATGGCTTCCTGAAGCTACGTTGTTGTTGTTGTTGTATTACTTGTCAATATTCTTTACAATCCATTTGCGTAATTTATTATTTGCCAAAGCCATAAACAAAAACGGTTACCGGCTTCCCGCATCATTTTAGGTTTAATGGGCTGGAACAGTTTAAAGACTTAGTAAGTGCTGCTAAACCCGAAAATACCCGGATATTTACTAAGCTGCATTTGTGCGGCGAATCCGCAAAAGACTGCACAGTTGAACAGTTCAACGCATAGATTAAAATTTAATTGAATGTATATTATATTGCTGTAATTTGAAAAGCACGTATAAATCAAAATAAACCACATTCAAAAGTATTTCTTCATTATTTCTGCTGTATTGTATTCTTTTTGTGCTCTCACATTGTGGATTTTTCAATTTCGCTAATTAAAAGCCACACAGGAAGAACTGGGCAACGAACAGAAAGAAGAGAACATTTAAAAATAATTTCGTGCCATTTTAGAAAGGACTTATTTGAATGGTTTGTGTTCCTCCTCCTGCTCCTCCTCCTCCGAGTTTTTGTTGATATGGCAGCTTAACGCATGGCAATTAAATTTATTAGTCAGCCAAAAGCCACAAACTGGCATGCTATAAAATGTGAATTAACAACAACACGAAATGAAAAAGATTAACCAGCATTTTACCAAGGAAATTAAGTCGGCATTTTAATTGGACTTACGATTGCTATTCCTGGCATGGCACACACTTAACTGAAGTAGTCTCTGTTATCAGACTTAGACTGCCAATTGTTTATACATGCTCAAAATATCAAACGTCTCAGACGATGAAAGCTAATTTGGCTAATTCAAAAACTTAAACGCAAAACAAACCGAATTAGGAGATATTGAATACAAAAGCAAACAATAACGAACTGTCAGCTTTGAGGAATATTAGATTAAATATCGTCGCATGAATTCAACTTCGTTATTATGGTATCAAATTCATTTTCTTTAGTTCGTTTGAAGCATATTAAAAGGCGAAGTTTGTTAGTGCAATACGAGTATTCATATTTATAAAAGAATTACGATTGAATTAATAAAATTGATGTCCAATAAGACAATTAAGAAGAGCTATTCATTGGCGACACGTTCATGCCTGCGCGTGTCTTGGCCTTTAAGCTGCAATATTTCTTCCAGGTTGCAAATAGCTTAAGCTGCAATTTCAGCTGTGGTGCCATACATTTCGATAGCTTAAGGCCGCAAAGAGCAGCAGCTGTTGCTCATCGTCGAGTCGAGCGCCGAGCTAACGAGCGAACATTTTCTTAAAGCCCAGCGCCAATTGTATTTAATGTCCTGTCCGGGGAACCCAAGGGGATTCGCTAGGGGGATTCGCTCTATGGGGCTGCCTGGCTCCACCCCAACACTTTTTAGCTTGACTGGTGCTTTGTGCCTTTGGAACGCCTTGCGACTCTCACTTATTATTGTCCACATAATGATGCCATCAGATCAAAGCCAAGTGCTGGCATTGGCGGTGTGTGGGACTCGACCATCTCTCTCGACGGTTTTTTTTTGCAGCTTTAAGAATTTCCCCCTCAGAAACATAATGTTTTCGCATTTTTTTGTTTTTCCTCTGTGGACTTGCTTAATGCACAATCCCCAATGGTTGATTGTTGCCGTCTTGTGGCTGATGTTGACTTAAAACTGAAAAGAAGAAATCCTTTACGCAAACAGTCGCCTCAAGGTTCGCGTGTTTGTGCGCCACGTCAATAATTTGTGGCAGGGCCTGTCGATTTGCCATTGGGGACTTCGTATTCATGTCATAGGCTCACGCACAAACACACCCACACACACACACACACACATGGCAAAATGCTCATGGGGCTATAAGCGAAATGATTACTTATTTATTGATATCAAGTCGCAATTAGTTCATTAGCTCCAGGGAGCTGCAAAGCATAGGCTGCCTCCGTTTCGGGGTTTTATGGCGAATAGTGTAAATTGTTCAAAAAGTGGATATATTAATTGACAGTTTCGATTCATAACGCTGATCAAGAATTTATGTTCCGTCACACCCAATTAACATTTTCTAACCACTCTCCAGCAAAGCACAAGCCGCACAACTTACTTGTCACATTGATTTGTAAAAACACTGATTAGTACAAAATGTAAAATGTAGATGTAAATAAATACTTTCAATAAGAGGGAATAAATAACTACATTGGAATGTGATACTCACGACACACTTGGCTAAAAGTGGCCTTATAAAGAAAAAGTAATTTTATCTGCTCGAAAGTTGCAATTGCAGATGTGAAACAGACTGCAGTGGTGTTGTTAGTAAACCGAAAAATAGAGATAAGACACATTTAATTTCGACCATGCACTTGCCAGTTCGTAAAGAGACTTTTATCTTGCCGACTATAAAACCCAGCTATTTTCAACCGTCAGCGTCATTAACATTGCAAATTTTGTGGCATGAGTGTTGCTCTTGAACCATTTTGTAGAGCAGCCACAACTTTTATTGACTAGATGGAAATTGAGACGGAGACTAGAAGGACTAGAATGATATTGGCTAGAGGAATGGGATGGTTCCATAAGAGACCAAATGACATTAGCCATACTCGTACAATGTGCTGTTTAACGACTTCGCCTGTTAATGAGTCGCAGCTTTGAGCTTCGTTGGTGGAACCGTAAAATCACATTTGGCCATAAAAATGCTTTGCTGTCTGACTGGAATGAGATGCCTGCTAAATGAATTAATTGCCAATTGGATTTTGTGGCTGGCAAGGATTTGTTGACGTGGCACAGTCGTAAAACAAAGCCAACGCAGTTATCATCGCCTATCGCCACAAATTTAAAACTCAACTCAAAGTCTAAAAACTGCAAATGCCATAAAAATTGCAAAATCTTTGATTTTGGCTATGCGAAAAGTTTCAGTCTATCAAATGTTTCCGGCTCAATTGCAACAAAGTTCTATTCAGCATCAGGCATGCCAAACACACACACTCAAGCACACCCACAAACACACACTCAAGCATACTTAGAACCAACGCGGCTTCAATGCTTGCCACATGCCACATGCCAGGAATGGAGACCCCGAGGTGTGATCATGACGTTGCTGCTCGTTAGTTTGTCTGCTTTTTATAAATTTAAATCGGAAGTTTACCGCCCGACTTACTGACTGAACATACAACATCATCATCATCACTATAATAATCATTATTATCAACATTATCTTAATGCCCGTCGTTGTCCTCAGGGTTGAATCCCTCTGCTTTATTCTCAATGGGCTCGCAAGGCATTCTCATGGAGGGAGTATTTGCAAACAACAAAGTTTCGCTGTGACTAGTTGCACAACATATTTGTGCCACATGAAGCTGTTGTCAAGCTGCAGCTTTAAGTAGCCACAGCAACGTGTAATCCTAGTTCAAAGCGCCTTAAAGGCTTTCCACTTTGAACACAAACACGTCCCGCGCACTCAGCCAAAGTCATATACAATCAGCAGTTGGAACAGCCTAGCACAGGAGAGGACTCAAATAGAGAAAGACAGACAGACAGAGAGAGAGAGAGAGAGACAGAGAGAGAGAGAGAGAAAGGAGTCTATTAAATTCGAGTATATGCTTCAAGCAGCAACTGGCAACAATTGTTGACACTGTCAACCAACCAACTGCCTCTATGTCTATCTATCTGTCTATCTGTCTGTCTGTCTGTGGCTATACGTACAAAATTTTTGTTGTTATATCCCCCACTCACTAGATGTAAGTAAACAGGGTATGATGAAGTTGTTGCTTACTAGATTTTCTCTATATACATTGAATCATCTCTAACAAGTCAAATAATCTGCATCGAGTCCAAATTCTATTAAATGTTAACTGAATAACTCGTGCTGAATATCTCATTTTTTAATCATGATTATTATTGAATTAAACAAAGCATAAATTATAAATATTAACAATTAATGTTCAATTTAGAGATGATGCTTTTTTGCGATATTCAAAAAAAATACTGATATTGACAATTTCTGAAAATGAAAATAGTGTTTACCCAATTAATATGAATTTTTGGAAAGCACAATCCAATCCCTATATATACACGAGTTTATTTGTATTATAAAGTGCGTATGTGTGTTAAGGCAATAAAAAAGTGAGTATCTTCAGGTCGAGCACTCATACTTCTTGTCGCTGGTGATTATCAGTCAGGGTTATCGAGGTACGCCTGAGCTGAAAGCAGTCTGCATTGCTGTGAGTCGTGAAGCCCTTGCCATTGTGTGATCTAAACTGTCATGTCAGTTGGCATGGCCTGGCATAACTTTGTAAAGCCAAACAAGCACCACTTGACAGGGGAAAACTCTGCTCTCTGTTTGCAGGTCACCGACTGGGGCGTAGAGCAGTGTCGCTCCCTGCATATCCACGTCAAGTCACCGCCACGTCTGCGCGTGGATCCGGCGAGTGTGACGCTGCAGCGTGGGGATTCGCTGCGAGTGCGCTGTCTATCGCCGGGCAACGATGATATCAAGCGATATGCTCAGCTGGGTTATAGTTGGACGCGGAATGGGGTGCTCTTTCAGTCGGATGCAGCGACGGCCATGTGGGAGGATCTCTATCCGGATGGCAGCATTCTAAAGATCAACAACATTCAAAAGTCGGCAGAGTATGCCTGCCTCGTGTCCAACAGTGTGCGTCCAGTATCCAGAAGTGTCTACATCAATGTCATCGAACGCAACGCCATCCACGTTTGCACATCCGAGTCCAGCTATGGCGTCCACTGGCCCACAAGTGCACCCGGCTCACCAATCATCACGGACTGTCCCCGTGGCTTTGAGGGTCACTCGCGACGCATCTGCGAGCAGCGGGATGCGGGCAACTCCAGCTGGCTACTGCCTGACTTCTCCAGCTGTGTGCGTGACGAACTGTTGCTCATCTACAATAGATTCCGGTCACTCAGTGCAGGGTTTCAGCAGACCAACTCGTCGAATATACTGAAGGCTTGCTTTGAGTACACGCTCCAGCGACGCCATAGCTTTCTGCCGGGCGAAGCGAGCTTCCTCATAGACATGCTGCACGAGGTGAGCTGTTCTTAACGATATTTATAATAATATTAAGAGTATTAAAAATAGCTAAAAAAAATCGCATTAACTTCTACCTGATTTCCTATATTTTTTTATTTTTTTTTAAATGTATTTCCCAAAATCCGAAAAGTTATTTTCCAGCTTACCAAAAAAAAACCATCATTTATTTATCAAATATTTATTAAATAAGCAAAATCTTAAACTATTTGCCACTCGAGTTCCGATTTGCAAATCTTATGCTAGATATATTACGTAAACATTAAATTGATTTATCGTCAATTTAGTAAAATGGCAAAATATATCAAGGAAACAAATGTTTTTTTAGTGCTTCCTCATGCCCAAATTCAATTTAAACAACTAGTATCGCATCTTGGGACACACCACAAAACTCTTGAACCCATTTAAGCCTCGACGCAGACGAGCGCAAACGGCTCAAGGACGTTACAAACTACCTGGACCTGAAGATCCATCGCCGACTCCACTTGAGTAACAGGGCCAAAGAGTCCGCAAACAAGCTTGCCAAACTATTTTTACACGCAAATAAATGCAAAAAGTGGCGACTGAACAACTGAGCAACTGAGAAACTGAGCAACTGAGCAACTGAGCAACTTGCAATTTTTCACACAATTTTCGGAGCCAACTATAGTCAAAGAAAAGTTTCCTGGGCCGCATGGCAACAATTTTTCATTTTAATGCGCACACAAATTTTCCCGGCTAACGAATGGCTCTGAAGACTTTCCGGGTGGCCGTATTTTTCTCTTACTTCCGCACTGTTTTATTTTTATTTACGGTTTTTTTGTTTTGTTTTTTTTTTTCGTTTGCAACGATTTGGAAGCACTTGTCTGATGCTGGAGTATTCCTTTGCCTATTTTGCAGCTCGACACCTATTTGCAACTGAAAGGCACACAATTGGAGCGTGAAATGGCTGCGGAGATAATACTGCGCATTCTAGATAAAGTCATGCAGAATGCGCAATCTCTGAACAGTCAACAGGTAAGCGGAACAGTTGAACAGCATAAAGCACAGCAAGTCTTTTCTTTTATTATGTACTCCTCTAACATATATGTATATACTATATATATATATGTAGGACTATGCCCTCAGATTTGTGAGCTGCCACTTTGGCTGCATTCGCGCATAAATTATTCGAAAAGAGGCAGTCGTGCGTTCGGGTGCCATAATTTATAACCTACAGCCATATTCAATATTTGCCAGCCTGGTTTTGTGGCTCCTACCAGATTTATTGCACACGCTCCTCACACACACACATGCCCATCTCTAAATTGGACTGCATACGGAGTGTGGTTTTTTTTTGTTGCTGATGTTGGTTCTACTATTATTTAGCTTGTAGTTGGGCTGTCATTGGGCCGCAGTTTACATTTATCTACAACCACACATTTTCAGAGCGAGTGCGCAGACTACTACACCAGCCACAGAATTGATGTTCATGTTTGCTGATAATGAATACCTTCTGCAGAATCTGTGTATTTGAGGTTTTTTCCATTGGTCATGGGCTGAAAGGCCAATTTGTTCATTGGCCTGTTCCTCATTGGTAAATGGAGCATATTTGGCATTGAGATAGTTAGCCGAATATGTGCATAAGTTAGTTACACATATTCTAGCACGAAAGGAGATAGTGGCTAAGTGCAAAATCAATATTGTGTTATAATAACGCAAATGACTAGAATGGGTTTTCCAGAACTGACGACCATCACAGGGCATTGAATGAGAACGCTATTAAAATGAACTGAGAAATTTATAAGATATTACTTTTATCGGATGAGTCTGTTTTATTGGGGAGCCAATATTCTTCACGCAGCACGTTCAGTTCTCTCTACATATAATTTACTTAACCAAGGAAACAATGACCCACATAAGAGCTGCTTAATTTGGCCCCCTAGTTGCTGCTAATTATCGGCCATCAAGCTGCGCACTTATGAGCAGGCTAATGAATTTGCGCGGTGGGTCACCTGACACCTGAGTGGACCGCAAAACAACCACCATAAAATAGGAAGTCCTTATGGCCAGCCACAGACAATGACGGTAGTTACTTATGAGCCTGTGCTGTAGTTTAAAAATATATGTTTTTGTTACGGTTCGTTTGGCCATCTTTCCATCCGTCTGTAGTCCTTCGTCTCACGCCCAACTTACTTAAGGTTTTAAGTGGGTTGCGGAGTGAGGAAAGAGGACCTACGGTTGCCAGAGGCTCATGTTTTATTCCTTGAACACACTTTGCTTTCGCGAAGTGAGGCATTAAAGCAACAGTAGGAGCAGCCGAAGGTGGCTGCAACGAGTTGTATGCTACATGCATCACACTTAAGTATTGGTATGCAAATTTATGTGAGTGTTGATTGCAGCTGTTGCTGTATGGCTTCACCATAAGAGCTGTAATAGTAACAACAGTCTCAATGTCATGGATCTCAAGCGTGCCAGGAGTTGGCTTTACTGCATAATATATTAGATATCTGCTCGTTTCCAATATTATCCATTTTAATATTCATCGCTCGGAAACGGGGCAAGCGCTGAAATAAAGCAAGTTTTTATTGAGCAATTTGCGAACACATAGTTGACTTAAGAGACGATGAGGCGATGAGACGACAATTTGGGAAAGTTTATAATGCGCCGATATTAATTTTGTTTCCCCAGGAGTTTGGCAGAGTTACGGCACTTCAATATAATGCGCCATATGAGTCAGAGTTCGCCAAACACTTTTATGTAAAATTTTTATTAGCTGACGAAGCGATTTAAAAAAGAACGAAAAACTTTCCGTCATAATTGGGTCGATTAAATGCCAGCATTCCAAGTTCGCTCAACTTTCCAAATAGTTGGCATCGTTTTTATTGACTGAGCAGAAACTTTGAGTTATGGAGTTATGTTATAATGCACCAACTTTTAATTAGCAAAGAGAGGAGAGAATCGATCAGAAAATCACTGGGAAGCAATAATTACTTAATATAATTATTCTTGAAAGAATATTCGATGTTCGTTTAATCATTGAGTTCTTCCGACACAACGCAAAAATGCAGAAAAAAAATGCTCTTTAATAGAGCTTAATGCAATCAAATCAATAATACAACAGACATATGCAATACCAAATGACATACATAATCTTTAGAAGTCTTTCGCGTTCTGTAAATGAAATGGAATTTATATATCAAATGAATCACGTTCGAATTGAATCATCTTGCATTAAGCATTGCTGATAACACACAATGTGAATGGAAAAGTGCAGTAATATGATTACAATTAATTTGCTTTAAGCAGCTTTCATTTAATATTGATTCTTGCTGATTAACATTCATTTTGGTTTGCAATCGTTTACCGCTCTTGTGGATATTGCAATTGAAAAAGTTTTGGCATTAGAGTGCAGCTGCATTTCAAAATCAGAATGGAAAAGTTTATTGAAATACAGCAGGGCAACTTTCAATGCCTATTGCCTCATTATGGAATGGCCAATACAAATGGCAAATAAAGTTAAATGACCCACTTCCAATAGTTATTTACTCGAATTTCCAGGGCCGGACTTAACAACTACAAAACCAGGCATTATCAGGTTGGCAAAATCTAATGCTTTCACCTTTTAACACATTTATTTCGAATTTTCATTTAGTTTCCTAAATGTGTCATGTGAGTACTTTTTATACACATAGTTTGTTTTTTCGCTGCTAATCCGCTCCTGTTTAATTCCACACATTGGAAAACTTGACCAAGAAACTTTAGCTGGGATGCCAAGACTGCAGATATGGGCTACTCAAAAATCAAATTTGTAAAGTTCACGACAAATCACTTAGCAAAGTGAAGTCAGTGAAATGAACGTGCTCTAAAGTCACAGACAAACTTTCAAGTCAGCAAAAAAGTTTCACACACACTCTGAAACATGTGCAGCATTTAAGGCCGAGCGGCCACGCCCACACTGTTGAACGCCCCAGTGATTTGCCGGTAAACTGTTAAACGTGGCCAGGTCGGAATTTGCAACTTTTTTGAACAATCTTTTTTTTCGAGAGCTTTGTCTTTAATCGAAATCACACAAAAATGCCACAATTTGCATAGACGCAGTGGCATGACATACATATGTACGTATCACATCACGCTTGACTGATGTTGTTACTTTTTTAATGCATTTTTCATTTTTTATGACTACAAAGTTGGAACCGAAAACTTTTCCAATCGAAATTGTTTTTGCTCTCAATTGCAAAAGGACGCATATACTTATGTTTGCTTATGTCCTGCCGCAGTTCTGCTTGTCGGCCCATTGAAATTTTTGATTTGCACAGGAAACTGTGTCATGACAGCACAAAATACTATTAAAAAATAAAATAAATATATATAAAAATAAATCTAAAAAAACAATCAAGTAAAATCGCACTGTAATGGACCTTACAAGTTTGCTCGAATTGAATGGTTCGTTGGCCGCTTGGCTGCTGCTTAAGCTTATTGGGTCAGCTTATGACCCGACTAATACTGCACCACCAGTCGCCTACTCGCCCCCCCCCCCCCTTCCTCTTTCCTTACTGTCCCTCTGAACCGCAGTCGCCAACAGTTTTATGTAGGTTCATTGACTTGTTTAATATTGTTCTTATTTATGTTGTAATTGTTGCCAACATGAACAGATGGCCGAATGAGTTTCGCCAACTCTTCTTATTTATTTTTGCATCGATTTGTGGGCAATCCGCTGACATGTTGGCACCGTGACTTGTGAAAGAAAGAAATATAACTAATGAATAATTCTTTAATTTGTATAAACAATTTTTAGTTACCTCTAATTCCAAAAACACAGATGCTTTTTTTAAACATACATTATAGAAAGGACTTCTTCTCATGTACAGAATTAAGCCAAAGTGACCGCAAGCTTCAAATTGTCAACACTTGTCTATGTTGCACACAAATTGTAAATAACCTTTGAGATTCCGACCTATTCTAAATGAAATCACAACAAAGAAGCTGCCCTAAGCCTACAAAAGTATACAGTTGATGTTGGCAGCTTTCAGACAGTGTTATTATACAAATGTCATGGCAATCGGCCACCTCTCGATGCCAATAAGCTGTTAACTGTGTAAAGGAGCCAAGTTTCTTGAAACTTAATGTGTCTTAATATGCTCAAGCTGTAACAAAGAATCACAAGTGCGGAAAAAGCAAACACCAATGGCCCTGGATAGTGTTGCCTGGGCAACTGACCTGTTGACGGTCATGGCCTGACCTTCCGTCTCTGTAACTTCAAAGTTGACATTTACATTTGAATGCTTTCAATTTAATGTTTCAAAATATTTGATTTTTGCAGCAAATTAAAAAGTTGCAACTTTTAACGCAATCTGCGGCGCTGAACCGCGAGACAATTGCGGCATCGCAATTGGCTACATCGACAGGCAGCAGCAGTGGCAGCCAGGCGACATCCTCGGCAACGGCTGCTGACAGTTCGACAACTTTGACCGCACAGGACAACGGCAGCAACAGCGGCAGCATTGGCAGAGGTAATGGAAATGGAAATGAAAATGGCGAGGCAGGCATCGCCATCGGCAACGCTGCGGGTAAATTGCAAGCCAATCGAGTCAGCGGCATGACCATTGGTGACTCTGGCGGCGTTGCAGGGACGGGTGGTACTGGTGCCACAAGTATTTTGACAGTGGATGAGGACACATTGTCGCTGGACCGCCTGAATTCACTGCGCATCTACATGACCTCAGTGAAAACTTTGCCTTTCAATTTACGCATTTATGGGTGAGTTGAGAACCGAGTCGAATCGAATTGCTGCTCAATTTGTTCGTGTTGCATTATCGTATCCAACTTTTAACTAATTCTATTGCTTCATTTTCTCTAAATCGGTTTTTGTTGCATTCAATATTTGAACTCATTAAAACATCATAACATCTCAGTAATTTCTTCTGCAATTATAATTACTTAAGTTGGTTTTTTTGATTTTAGTAAGCATATGAAAAAATAAAGTTGATTAAAAAGTTATAAGCGCCTATATCATACTCTGCTTACATTAAGTTGATTACAATCTTTTTGAACTAGTTATTTTTCATTTTGCAATAAGAAACACGTTAAAATAATAAGAAGATAAATTCAAAAGAAGTTTTGTTGGATATTCTAGAGTTGTGCCTTGTATATGTCAAATGCTTTGCATAATATCATAATTAGAAGTAAAGGCAAAATGCAAATTTTCTCACCCAAGCACAACGTTAACTTCCTTTTACGCCCGCTTGATTAATATACCCTGTCAAGGTTGAACATTTTTGCATTTGCTTTTAATGGAAGAATTCACTTTATGGGAAAACATAAATAAAAAAATATCATAAAAAAAAGTAATGCATAAAACAAGCGCACGCGCCCGCTTCCTATAAAATTTCTCATAAACATTCAACTTGAAGGACTTTATACCAGCTCTGGCCAGGACTGAGCTGAAAAGCCTTTGAGTTTTCAAGTGTCTTATTAGTCTAATTAAGTTTGTGAACTATGCTTGCCGTGACTTAATACTTTGTGTGTACGTTTCTTTCTTAGCGACGACTTATTTTCGGATCAACTTTATATGGACATTGGACTGTCCACACGTCTGCTGCATATCATGGCCAATTCGACAATATTCGCTTCTGTGATCTCCTACAAGAATCTGAAAAGTTTTCTGCCAAAAACTTACTACACGCGTGGCAGGTAAGTGCCCAAATTATAGCCGTGATTTGACTTGATTGCTGTTTAAAATTTAAAAGTCAAAAATATGGAACAAAGATTTTTGTCGTATTTTCAACATTTGCAATTTACTTATTCATTCAAATGAGCAGCATCTTTTAGTAGTTAAGTTATACATAATGTAGCAGTTACGAAAACATATTTCCTATTTCCGCATCTTGCTCACAAATCCGTAGAAGCAGAGCACATGTTTAATTTCTATGCATATCTAAATCTCAAGCAGAGTACTTGAAAAGTGTGTGCGTAATGCCAACTGTTGCCAATGCTGCCTGCCACATTCTCATTCTCATTGACAGCAAATGCCTTGTATCATAAGCGCATTAAAGCTGTTGCGAAAGTGCCATCAACAATGTAGTTTCTCGAATATTGTGAATAATATGCAAATATGCAACATTCAGCACTCAACGTGGCTTGGCAACAGACACAAAATACATTTGCATGGTTGAAACTAAAAATTAAATGCCACTAGAATTGTTGCCAACTTTGGAATACCCATATATACATATGTGGAGTGTGTGTGAATTTGTATATCCACATTTGTGCGAGAGGTTTAATAAACATGAAGGACAATTCGTCCTTAGGTGTGTTGATGAGATTAGATTGATGTCGAGAGACTTTCGGAATTGCATAGTGAAATAGTGACAGATGTTAATGCTTTTATTAATAACAGCTATATATTATATTAAGCAGCTTGCACATAAAGTACAAGATGGAATCAAGTCTATGATAAAGAAAAGCCGATTATAATTTATATTCCATCCTCACAGCGATCCCAAGGACTCGGACTATGTGCTTGCCTCACGCATCATACAGACCTGGTTGTTTCAATCGAACCGCTCGAATGACAACTTTCGAGAGCCTCTTGATCTGTCCTTCGAGGCCGGCCATGTGGAAATCATTTTCCAGCATGAGAGTGTGCCCAAATCTGGTGACTGGGTAGCAGTCTGTGGGTAAGTTCAATGGCAGTCTCAATTAACTGCCAATTTTGACTCTAAAATGCATTTACAGTCATGACTACAAAGCATCCTTTGACTCGACATGGCGCTCGGATCTGTGCATCACAAAGCATCTCATGGAAAACATAACACGATGCATTTGCCCACTTTCTGGCACCTATGTGGTCATGCTGACCAAGAGGCAGCTTCATGTGAGTAGTGTGGAGCCTGAGATTACAAATATTTTAAACATTTTAAGAAAACGAACTTTAGCTCCAACCACTTAATTTTAATCATAATGGCCTAAATACCTCTTGGCCATATTTATTATTTGAATTATTTTTTACTCAGAATCGTATTTCCGCTTCCTTTGCTCGCCATCAGCTCAAAGCACAATTTTTCATTTCCTTTACTTGGCCCGCAGCATTGTTTTAATATTAAGCCAATTTACGAGAAATATTTATTGTGTTTTTTCCACATCCTTTTGCCCCTCGCCTCTTTGCAGTCCACCCAGTCGCATGCCTCACAGCGGCCAATCTTTGTGATCGTCAGTTGCGCCTGCTGCCTCCTCCAGTGCTGCTCCGCTTTCCTCATCCTACTGCCCATCTGGTGCAATCGCAAGTGTGCCGTGACCTTCCTCAAAATGCAGTTCTGCATTTCCACATCGAGTGTGATGCTCATCTACTTGCTGGGTTTCATGAAAATGCTACCAACGGTGAGTACACAAGATATATTTCAATTAAAATTGTACACGAACTTGCATAAATTATATGCTTGAACTAATAAATCAAATACTTAAAAATGAAAAAAAATATAAGAATACAAATAATACAAGAAATAATTAAAAAATAAACATCAATAATAAATTTGAATTCCTTCAAAATGGATATGCTCCGAGCAGACTTGTTGATTGAAATAAAACGTGCGTCAGTAGCGGTAACATTTCTCTCACCCACCCACCACACACACATATACACGCACACATCCACACACACACATACACCCACACACACCTACAGGCACATTCGTCCGCCGCCACAATAAACTCAATCAGAGCGTAAAATTTAATTACATTACAGCAAATATACAAATGAATTTGGGCAAAAAAACCAAGGGATTGGCAAAACGACAAAAATGTTTAATAAAAATGCAATTTAAAAAAAGCATGTTAAATCTTTTGCAATCATGTTAAATTTTCCTCAAAATACATACACTGTTTAACAAGACAGCGACTATTGGAGTGGTAAGTCTAATTAAAATAAATTCAGCCCTTTCCTTACACACACATAACCTACCTGTCTAGACCCTTTAGTAACAATCATCCGTTCGCCTGGGGAACGAGCAATAATTACCAATTTTCGCAAGCATTCAAGCATAGCCAACTTTTATTGCCGCAATACATATAGAAAGTAATCTGTAGAAGTCACAATTCAAATAATAATCATCAGCATCATCATCAAAACAAATTAACTTGGCAAATAAACATGGCCAGGATTTGCGAATATTATAATTTACAGTTTGTTATGGCAACAGGTCCACAAAATGGCATGGTATGCAAAGAAATGTATAAAATACAAATCCTGTCGGCACGCCTACCTGTTGCCGACGGAGTCGGCCAGTAATTGCGAGGAGAGGAAATTAAAAGTCAACAGCAAGGAGCCAAGTTTTCCCGAGAGTGAAATCGCTAAAGTCCATATTAATATTAATAAATGCCCAAATTTTCAATTTGCCCAGACCAAGGGGCTAAGGCAGGCTCAGAGTATACCAAGATGATAGCATATAAAATGCGGGACATCGGTCCAAGGACCATCCAACCAAAACTTTAAACCTATGCGCACAAGCTTAAAATCCCAAAAGAATCTGACAATCCGTTAAATTATAAAACGTAAAACTCGCGTATAAACAAAATATAAAAATTTGAGCATCCTAATCTCTTGGGTCTTGAGATGCCGCCATGCAAAACCAGAACCAGTTTCGTAAAAAAAAAAAACTCCAGTAAGCCTCTAGCAAGATGTAACATTTTTGAATTAGTAATAAACTGGGCCGCTGTAGAAACAGGAGCGCGATAAATGAATGAAAAACAAATAAAACGCGACAAAATAACAACAACAAAAAATTCTGAACAACAAAAATAAAAGGTTTAAGCAATTGAAAATGGAAAAACAACCCGAGTCGCGGGAATTTCACAAAAGTTGACAATGGCAAGGAACTCGTGGATAAAGCAAGGGGAAAATGAAACAAAGAAAACGGACACCAACTTAAGTCAAACTCAAAGTTGTGGAAAATCATCAAAACTACGCCAAGGCCAAATTGTTGAAATGACATGAACATATTTGTTCATCTTTCTCTTTGCTCACGAAGACAAAGTTTGGGTGGGTGGGGATTACATGTTGCTCAAGTCAAGTGTGCCAGCTCCACTTAATGGCCACACAAAGTGTTATTCTAGCCGAAATTGTTCAACGATGCCCCCAAGCGTCGAAATGCTGCCACAATTTGATGGCGCTGTGAAATATGTGTGGATAGGCCGCAATTTGGAGTTTTAAGCCATGTTTTCAATGTGCACTTACTTAAAGGCGCTTGTGGCCTCAGATGCACAATACCTTCTTGTTAAATGCTTGATGATACATATATAGATATAATAATGCAGCATAAATGCGGATATTATTTTACATTAATTGCATGCAAATGCGTAAGTGACTACATTAAAATATGAATCACATTCAAGGGAGGCAAGTAAGCATGCTTGAGTCGAGCGACACAGATAGAGCTCGTCCACAAAATACCCTGTACATTTTACAAATTAATAAATATACTCGGACTCGATTAATATCGCTAACAATAGATAAAGTAGATCTGTGAATGGATTACAACTATTTTGTAAAATTTGAAATCGTTAAGCTCTTATAGTCCCTGAAATCGACTAGTCTTTTGATGATGATCAGGAATGTCGCAGATGCTTCAACATGCCTCGCATAAGTATTTGCGTGGCCTCATAAGACTCTTCTGGCTTGGTGTTGATGGGCACAGGGTATAACTACACTGCAACATGAGCGCGACACACCGCAAAGGCATATGGAAATTGTATTGTTGAAAACACGTGTCGCAGTGACAGCCACAGCCACAGTCACAGTCACAGCTAAGAGGAAGCCACGAGCCGCAGGCTGGCACGCCCACCGCCCTCCGCCAACCGCCCACACAATAAACCACAGTAAATTATATTAAAAAAATTCATTTTACTTATTTCATATGTATTTGTGGTTATAAATAAATACAATTTCGGCACCAGTTAAAAACACATAATATATTATATAAGAAAAAATAAATATCGTATACGAAACGACAGGGATGAGAGAGACAGACAGAGAGAGAGAGAGAGAGAAGGATAGAGAAAGTAATATGAAAGGCAAAAGCTTTTAAGCGCACTTAACTCATAATTTCGCGAAAAACAAAGCGACGCCGCGAAATATTCGCGTTGAGAATTGAAAATTAAAAAGTTTACAAATTTGTTTTTCTCCATCTCCTTCAATGCAACGCACCGATGACCTCCAAGAGCAACTGAACAGAACAGAACAGAAGCAACCGAATGCCGAGTTCTTTCCTTACCTGTACTCTACATATATATTTGTGTGCGTGTAAATATAAATATATATACATATATATTTATATATATATATATATGTGTGTGTTTGTGTGTGTGTGCATTAAGAACTGCTACAAAGTAAAATTCTGATAATGTAATGAAGTGTGGCAGGAATATTAAAGCCACAACGTCTTGCTTTACACAAACCACTTCTCTTGACTTTAGCACTTAAAAACAACGTGCATAAGGATTCGCATATTTAATCAGGTAGTATTTGAAGTGTATTAACTTGTAATTTGGTTAATGGTGATGACGTCATCCCACAAGTAAAACCAAATTAAATTGAATCTTCCTGTGGTTTCCAGTTATGAATTAATTAAACTTAGCTTTACACAAAAAAGCCAAGTTTTCAATCTGCGCTATTTAAGCCCCAAACAAAATATAATTTCTGTTACCAAGCAGTCACGAAGCAGTGTTCAAGCAGTGTTCAAGCAGTGCAATTTTCATAATTATAATTTTTACTTCGATTATTGGAGCAGTCAAAACTAAATTATATTTCTTTCACAAGCACGTCTTTACTCACAACCATCGATATCATCTATCGACATCAATGTTATGCACAGGTATTATTTGGTTGTCTTATTACAACGTTACTAATAGCCTGTAATGTACATTATAAGTTACTTGTTTCAAAGTACCTCTGATATACATATACATTTACACAGCCAATAAAAGGTTAAAAAAAAGGAAAACAAGCCCCTGAATTAAGTTGAATGTCCTGCCTCATAATTCACAGGGAAGTTTTATAACTTTTTAATAAGTTATGTCCAGTCACTGACAAGCAGTGCAATGAAATAATTTATGCTTCAGGCACGCGTCAACATTTTGATGTCATATTTACGGCTCTCCGACAGAGCATGGGAAATCCAAGTAAATAGCTGTGAAATACATAAAAAATACAGAAAAAAAACAACATGAAATATATGTGCTTGGCCGTAAATGGTATGCTGGGTGCTGTTGGTGTTGCTGTAATGTGACTACAACTTTTTTATATTTAATTAAAAATAATGATGATGCGGCGAAGTGGCCGCCAATGTCCCACTTAGTGGAGTGTTATTAATGTGTCCCATAATTTCCTGTCTTTTCAGAACTGGCATGCCATAATCAGCAGCACGCTGGCATCGCTCCTTCTGCTGTGCATCTCTACGCTGATTGCCGTTGCGTTGGTAATACACACAGAACTGGTGCCGAAGAAATATCTGCAAATCGCTGCCAAACCCGCCACACCAACCAAACCGAACAAACGCCGCGAGAGTCTAAGCAACATTACGCAAATCACATCCCAGTCCCCGGAGACGACAGCCGCGAGAAGCGGCAGAAGGGCCAGCCGGAATCCACCGCCGCCCAACAACTCCAGCAACTGCAGCAGCTCCCGCTCCTTGGCCCTTCAGAGCGGCTCAGCGGGTATACGCGGAGCAATTGGCATTAGTTGGCTGCTGCCACTGCTGTTTGCGATTGCTGCGCCTCTAATCTGTAGCATCATTGGCAAGTGGCCGCGTCACTGGTGGCTAGAGTTGCTCACCACCCGACTGCCGTTGGATGCCGCCAGCGATTCGAGCACCGGCAGCAGCGGCAGCGAAACGGATGAGATGGAGTCCACGGAGTACGATGCTGGTGTCTACTATGCAACGCACACGCTGCTCAATGGCGATAATTTACTGCTCGAATCGGAGGCACTGCTGGGCAATGCAACAACCAGGCGGCGACCGGCCCTAACTCAAACATCATCAATGAGCAGCAGCAGCAATAATGTGGCCACGTCAGCGTCATCAATCACAGACAGCAGCAGCAATAGTAGCTCCTCCTCGAACTTGGCTGCTGTGACAGCTGCGGCTTTGACTTGGCCGCAGCAACAACAACAGGAGCAGCAGTCGGCTGGCGCTTGGAATCGTCGCGGACATGCAGAGGCAGCGGCATTCACATCCGGCTTGGGCGGGACGTCGACGACGACGTCTGCCCCGACGCCTTCGCTGAGCTTCATCCTTTTCGTTTGCATTGATTTGCTTTTTATTCTGCTCTTCTTTGTGCTGTTTGTCATTTTAATGAAGAAACTTTTGTGGCTGTGGCACAAGAATCGCAATGTGCACGCGCATCCGTTGGATAAATTCAATATGGCTCTGCGCAGGCGGTAAGTTGCACATAGATAAATAAAGATTGCATTGCATCAAGTACAAATATATATGGCGAAGGGCAACAAATCGAAATTCCTTTGGCTGGTATTTGTTAATGCATTGATGTATTCTAAGTATGTCTGCTACAGCTTAGAATGGTCCACTCTGAAAATGTAATTTCCCTTTTGCTGTCTAAGCTGAATATAGAAAATTACTGCGGCCAGACGAAAGTCAACCATAAAATCAGTTCGCGTACCAATAAAAGTGCTTTTAATTTCCTTTGTCGCTCTCGCTCTCTCATGCTCTCTCCCTCTCTCTCTCACACACACTCTCTCATCCTCTCTGTTCCACAGACTTGGATTACTTTATCGGGCAGGCGGCTTGCTGCTCATAAAACTCTGCAGCGATGGATGCTTCATAGTCTTCGTCAATTCCACGCCGGATACTTTGTGGGCATATCCGTTTGGCATATCGTGCATACTATTGGTAAGTCCAGAGTCAAGTTATCGTATATCATATGCTATGCAAAGTCGTCAGTCAATTGAGATTTAATTAAGCTGTTGCCTGTATTAGAGCATAAGTGCGTACAACGATACGTATACTCGATTTGATGTGCAAATTTGATGGCATTTGCTGATTTTATGTTGATTGGGTTGTTCGAGCTCAGCGTTGGCGTCTTTGGCAATTTGTCAACAAAACTATTAAGGAACTGCTCCCCTATGGATCGGCAACTTATGCAAATTACATTCTACTGTATTTTTTTTGTATTATTTTCAGTTTGGGTTTCATGCTGGTTTACTTAGTTTTTCGTCTTATTTCGCGTGCATATTTCATCAAAGTGCAAAGCCTGCATATTTTTACGCTTGGTACACAAATTATGCATGCAAAATCAACTGAGACTTTTAGAGCAACAGCAACAGTAACATCAGCAAGAAGCCATCAGCCACGCCCCAAGCCCCATGTCTCCTTGCCTCCCACTAACCATTTTCACTCGTTGCATTAAGTTTTACCTGCCGGCTCTGAGGTCGCCCCCGTTTCGTATCAAAGTGGCTAAGGAAGCCTTTTTCTGTTGTTGTTGTTTGTGTTTACTTTGCACTTGACATCGCTCCCCACTCACTGACTGAGTGGCTCACTCACTAACTCACTCACTGACTTACTGATTCAGTCCCTTGGCAAGCTTATTATGTTGGTGCTTCTTTCTGCACCGTTTGTTTTGGTTTTGTTCTTGTCTTTTCTTGTTTTTATATTCCAACTGATTTATTTTGCAAACTATAAAAAGCGCTTGGACTTTTTTACATTACCCACTTGAAACCACCTTCAACCAGCAGCTTGTAATTATATAATATATTTCTTTAGGTTTATTCTACTGTTAAGACTTTATCCATGTGGTATTAATCATTTTCAATACAATTTAGACTTTCTATGGATAATAGTTATTGCATTAACTTTGATTTATATATGTTCGACAAGTTTCGAAACTCTTAAAGCCAATCATTGGGTGTACCTTCAACTTATAGACACTTAGATATTAATTGATAATTAAGATATAGCAACTGTTTGTTTTACTTTGCTTATTTCCCTTACATTTATTTACCTTCTGTCAGATTAAATAACTAGGCCCATAATAGCATT
Organism: Drosophila atroscutellata; assembly: GCA_035041605.1. NCBI lineage: Eukaryota > Metazoa > Arthropoda > Insecta > Diptera > Drosophilidae > Drosophila > Drosophila atroscutellata. Next base: position 9,272,652 of record JAWNLA010000092.1, on the reverse strand, counting down.
ACATTTATTGTTTTCCTAACAAACCGAGCATGCACAAGACATCACGCTCATAGTGGTCGACGTGTCCACATGCCACATGCCACATGTCTTGAGGCCCTAGGCTACTAATATGGCCATCGATTGGCAAATAGAATTTACTTAGGCTGTGCTCAGATTGGGCGATGTTCAAGTTTAATTATTTATACTAGCATTTAAAGGGCTGAGACACGCACGCCGTGGAACTCCTTAATGGGGGATAGCACTGGGCAAAGTGAAAGACTGTGCTAACTATGTAATTAATTTCCCTGTGAATCCAAAAGTGGACACTATTGGTTTTTCAAGACAGACGCATTGGCATCTATTCATGAACATCTTAACTTAATACGTTCATAAATTAAACATTAAACAGTCGAACTACTACTTATGTGCAATGAAGTTACCCTGCTATGAATTGATTTCAAGTGCTCTTCATTTACATTCTGCTTTCAATTTACTTTGACCTTCTTATAATGGATTTGGCCTCCCAATCACTAATTTTCTCAGTAATTACGTTAATTTAGTGAACAAAATACAAATGTATTTATTTATTTGAAAGGTGTAGCATAATTTTAGTTAATATATATTAAATTTCTTCATAAGTTGAAACAATTAATTAATTAATTTTAATTTTTGGTGCTGGTATTTTATTAATTTGTAGCAATGGTGCATAGATTATATATGGCCATTAATGTAGTTTAATTTGCATTAAGTTTTTCTGATATGAGCTTCTTTTAGAAGCTGTAATCCATCCGAAATGTATCAATACTCTATTGATACATGGTGCGAATTACGCAGAATAGTCTATAAGACATTTTTAAGAACTTCATAGGAAATAAATTAGTAAGTACCATTGGATACTTAAGTCAAGATTAACTCACCATTGCCATTGTCTCCATCGAGATGTCTACGTATACAGTGGCCTTTAAGCAAACTGGTTTCTGACCACGTTGAGCAATTAAAATGAGCATTTTATTAAAGCGCAGATCGCCAAATGACAAATTCATCTCGTAAGCTGCTGAAGTGACGCCTGTGCTCTACAAGCAAGTTCAAGTAGGAATATAAATCGTCAAAAATCTTATGAAAGTAGTACCAACACACACCGATTCAATTAGCAGTTCACTGAAGTAGCAAATTAGGTAGATTTCCGATACGGCCGATATCAAGTAGAGAGCCAATTTCGTAGTCTGATCCGCACTCAATCCAAGGGTCATCTGAAAGCCCACAAAGCACACCATGACAGAGGAGGTGAGAAAATTTAAAAGCAACGGCACTCCAAACACAGTGTTCACAACATCCGAAAGTCTGCAAAAGGGAAAGTTAACTAAAAAGCAATCTATGATTAAAGTCCAACTTACCCAAACAACTTGTTGTGATAAATAATCAAACTCTTCAACGGTCTTATATCCTTTGTATAGCCATTCACCACAAGGCCGGCTTGTACCTGATACTCTGCCAACGACTTTGAGAGATAGTCAAAGTGCATGACGACCTGCATGCTAAACGCATAGATGGACAGGTCAGCCGAGATGTGCCCAACTGTGGCGATGAAGCCACACCAAATCTGCAGAATATAGATCAAATAGTAGCTCCAGTTGTTATTGCAATCCCACGGGCATGATGGGTAATACGGCAGTGTCTTCTCGGCATCGGTATTGTGGAACAGCCAGCGCTCTGTTTGATAGCGAATAATGTTGGAAAAGCTATATGTCATAACCAGCAACAAATAGAGGCGACTGAAACCTCGCATAAGATATCGGGCACGTTCGAGATAGTAGTCAACTTGATATTTGTCCTGCTGTTCGCGGATTGCAGCGGGAAAGATTGCCTCCATTTCAGTCACCAATCCATTCAGCGCTTCCTTCTGCCTCCAAACGCTGATTATCTTCAGTTGGCTGGCAGAGATAAAGCCCAGATAGCAAATCGTCATGCACATTTCTATAATTTTCCCATTCCTATAATACTGCACTATAAGTACGACTTCCAAGCACATATTAAAGCCTATATTGGCAACATTGAGCAGAAAGATGACATATAGCCACCGACTAGGAACTGCCTTGGAGCCAGGCGACTTGTAGGGATCCACGCCGATTATGTGATAGAAAACCAGAGGCAGACTCATAAAGTCATTGAAAGTTGCAAATGCTTTAGGCATCTCAAAGTTGACAAATTGATATCCGATGCTATTTCAATTCAAGTTCCCAACTGATACTAACTGAGGGTAAATATGACATACTTTTCTTGGGCCTATTACTTGGCAGTTTTACAAAACCGCAATCTAAAATATGAATCAGCACTTCTCTTGTGACTGTTAGAGTATGAATATAAGAATGAAAGAACCCCTATCTTAGGCAAGTCGAACATTATGTACCCTTAAGCACATGGGTTACAGTTAGTTTATACAGATGACGAGATATTATTATACATACTTAACGGAATCGATAACGTTTCCTTCAATATGAGACATTATTTTGTTTTTTGGTTATGTGTTTCTCGTTTCACGTTTCATTTCTGATATTGATCAAGAATATGTACTTTATAAGTTAAGAACGTTTCATTCAATGTGTTACAATCTTCTAATTAAAATTATTATTTCTTATTTCTTTATTAACAGAAATAATTCGTCTTATTAGCTGATATTGCTTACGATAATATCAAAATATAACTCCTTGAGTATAACATAAACTTACTGAGCAAATTATAATACCCAGCCAGTATAAGTACAATGCCAATCGAATATTCCTTTGAAACCGCATAGTTTGCTTAGAGGAAAATCAAACAATGTGGTTTTATGTGGCAGTTTTATGGCTTTATTACAACGTAGTTAGAAATGGGTTGTGGTTCAAGTTCCTGAATGATTTATGCAGTTAAATATTACTGTCGTTGTGGGTTTGCAATGTTGTGCAATGTTTGCAAATAATGTAATTTGAGCAAATGACTCAATTTCCTATTGTTTTATGAATGTGACCAATGTGAAGGGTATCTGAGAAATTGCAGCTGTCGAAGCCCTTATTTAAAAATGATGTAAGTAAGATGAGGATGGCTGTCGGTTAGTCGAAGTACTCCATACGTACTCTAATACCAACATTCGAAATACTTTCAGATGGAAATCAATTCAATTTTTAAATATTAAATCCCATTTTTGCTAAGCACATAGCAGAGATATTTGGCAGCTGTTAAGAATAGTTTCCTTTTGCAAGAGCTTTTTTCTCGGTAATGAAAATTTACTATAACTAAATGTTTAATTCACTGATAACTCGAAGAATAATGATACACTTGATTTTATAACGATTGCGTAGAAAAAATATTTAATTCCATTGGTGAACAACAATTTAATGTGCTGCTCTATGATATTATCTAGCTACAACATCATAGAAAAGTTATTTAAGAAATTGAGTCTAGTTATGTGCAAGGTGATTGGATTAATCGAAATAAATATATATATAAATATTAGCATTTGAGTAACTTTTAAATAGCCAACTTCAGTTTCAGTTTGTAATTGATACTTTACTGATACATGGTACGAATCATACAAAAGAATCTGTAGCTCATTTCCAGGAACTGAAAGGTTAAGAAATGAAGTACCTACGTGTGATTTATTATATGTAGCAAACAAATAACTCACCATAGTCATAGTCTGCATTGAAACATTCAAGAATACTGTTGCCTTCAAGCATACCGGTCTCTGAGTCCGTAATGCTATAAGAACCAGCATTTTCTTAAAGCGCGTATCTGCCGCAATCCAATTCATCTGATAGACGGAGGCTGCCAAGCTGCCGCTCTATTATATTCAAATCATAAGACTTTTTTCATTATCATTATCATAATATATACACGTACTGCACTGATAAGCATATCACTGAAATAGCATATAAGGTAGATTTCTAAGATTTGGGCCACCAAGATGACTGCCAGCTTGCACACTTGCTCTGTGCTCAGGCCGAGTGTCATCTGAAAGCCCACAAAGCAGACTATCAGCGAAGAAGCCAAGAAGTTCAAGAGCAGCGGAAAACCAAAGACCTTATTGATGACATCGGTTAGTCTATGGGAGCAGTGTGATATCATCTGTTATACATACACATCTGTCATAGATACACATAGCTTATGCCCCACTTACCCGAGTAGTTTATAGTGATAGGATATTAAGTTCTGCAACAATTTGAGATCCTTGGCATAGCCATCAGCCACTCGACCTGTTTGAATATCCAACTCAACCAGTTCCTTTGACAAAAAGTCATAGTGCATAACGTCCTGAATGACCACCGCATAGATGAGAATGTCACTGGAAATGTGACCGGCTGTGCTCGTGTAACCAGCCAGTGCCTGCAGAGCGTACATCACACCGAAGCCCAGCTTGTTGTCCACACTCCAGGGCGATATTTGGGAATAGGGCATGGACATCTGTGCACCAGGCAGTTGCATAATAAATCGTTGTATGGCAAACTGGACTACAATGAAGAGATTGTAGATGGCGACGAGCACCAGGTAGAACCCAGTGAAGCCCTTGGTGAACATACGACAACGTTGCAAATAGTGTTCAACTTGATATTTGCGTTGAGCCTCAGGTGCGGATGATGGAAATATTGATTCCATTTCACGCACTAATGCGGTCAACTTGGGCTTTTGCCACCAGACGGTTATCATCTTTAGCTCGCCCACGATACCATAACCAATGTAGCCAATTACCATGCAGGACTCCACAAAGTTCTCGCTCCTCCTAAACGATATGTACACAAAAATCACCTCCAGGACAATTACAAACACTAGATTAACCACTTGCAACAGAAAGTTGGCGTAGAGCCAGCGATGCGAAGTTGTCTTGCTTCTCATCGATTCAAATGGATCCACTCCAATAGTGTGATAGTAAAGCACAGGCAGGCTCATAAAATCATTAAAGGTGACATACTCTCGCAGCATTTTAAAATTGTTTCAGTTGATATAAACTTTCCTCTGGGCAAGTTTCTAGATGTAATGATTAATTGATTGTATTACTTTCCTTTCAAGAATTGTTCCGCTGGGATGGTATTTAAGATTATCCGTTGGAGATGACTACTTCGACTCGTGTGTGCTGCACACCTCTGTCAATTCACAACTGAAATCGAAATACATCTTATCTGAAACGTCTGAGTTCGCTTAACTTCAGTCCAAGCCAAAATAAATACATATTTCGCATTGGGTAACTTGTAATGGACTTTTAATTGCTCGCTGAGTTTTTCCCACCAAAGAACCCTGCTGCCAGCGTATTCCGTGTTCAGTTCTGAATTAAATATAGGTAAATCGGCAATCAGCGACTCAAAGTATGGACTATGCATTCTATAATATGAAAAGCAGAAATATAGAGCACTCTAAACTTTAGTGATATTGAAATCCTTTTTCAATATTTACCAACACTTATTGGCTGTTATTTTCTGACCACTTTTTTTTAAGACAATTCAAAAAAAGGAAATAGCTTTTTTTAAATACTTTTACTCGAATGATTAATGCTTGTAGAGAGTTTGTTAATTTTTATGTTTATCATTTATTATATTTATTAATTTAGTATTTTAACTTAATGTTTTCATATCATATCTGTTTATTTGCAACTTTAATTCCAGGGCTTTGGCATACTCTTCTGTTTTGTGCTTAAGTCCGAGAGCCAACTGCGCGGACCACCCTTCCTGAGTAGCAACGGCAGCAGTCAGAGCAGCTCGCTGAAGCAGACCAAATTCAATACGAGCAAAACTAGTCTGGATGAGAACTACTGCACGACGACGACTGCCAGCATCAATAGTCCACTGAGCTGTAAGTATTTGGATACGGAGATGAGGCTGAAGTCGAGGCCACTTCTAACTGTAACTCACTGCATTAATCATCGCTTGCAGTCTATACCAATCATGACAAGGAGAAGGAGAGCGAATGCATGGCAACATCGGCAGCCGCAGCAACTGGAGCAGGAGCAGGGGCAGCTGGGGTAATCTCTGCGGGGACTGCACCACTGCAACAGAAGCAAGGACTCGAACTGTCAGCGGCAACTGGAACAGGAGCAGGAGTCGGTGGGGGAGTGCAGCTGCCGTTGACAATCATTTCGACGGCGCCGCGATGCCAGGCGGCCGTTGTCAGCACAGCAGAAACGCTACTAAGTGGACATCCGCATCCACATCCACATCCACATCAACATCAACAGTTGCCGCTGACTGTGGCAGCCTCGCCAGCCACACGCTGCTGTGCACTGCTCAGCGGCGGCAATGCGGAGGCAGCCAATGCACTGGGCTATGCCTACGATGCGTACACGATGGGTGGCTTGACGGGTAGTCTGGGCAGGCGTATGCTCCACCACCCACAGGCAGCTACACATTATGACGAATTTGTCGGCGTTGAGACACTGGACATCCTGCAAGGCCTGGCGGCAGGTAAGTGACTGAACGGCACTTGGTTGACACAAATCCCTAGTGCTGCTGTTGCATTGCTAATGAGCCACTGGCTAACCACAGACAACTTGTAGACAGCATCATTGGTATACGCACCACCAGCCATGCCGCGCCTCATTTTGTGCCGCTGCAGCATAATCCGTATGTGGACTTTGTTCCCAGTTCGCTGGTGCTGAGCCTGCCACAGGGACCCCAGCTGCCACCACCACCCACCATTAGCGGCAATCTGAGTGGTGCGTTGGCTGGTGGTGTCTTATCGAGTGCCACGTTGCCAACGCCCAAGACGCAGAAGCGTGTGACCATACTGGAGCCAACGTCGCGCACCACCTTCGATCCACTGCTGCCTACAATGGTGGCTGCAGTTGTCTCCACCACAACCACGGCCACCACAACGATCTGTGGGACGCCGTCGACGCAGAGCGCGGCAGTTGACAGCAGCAGCAATAATGCAACCCTGGATCGCATCACACACGATCTGGACTATTTGCTCAATCGGGGTAATATCGATGTGGATGCAACGGCGGCTACACCAGCACAACCACCACCACCTGCTGTGGTAAGCAAGAAATGCGAAGACTCCCAGCAGAGTAGCAAGTTGTAAGGACCCCGAGTTAACTAGATAACGGAGTATACAATACTTTGGATTCCTATTTATAAGCAGTGACATTTAGTAAGGGTACTCACTGTCTGATGCTTGGGCATTTGATGGTGCATAAAAAACTGAATAGTGTACATATTTATATCGCCAAATAAATATATCTCTCATCTTGTAAATAATTACTTGTTAAAAAAAAATGTAATATTCAACTAATTTACTATTGCAATTTAGATGGATTTATTGTGAAAAGTTGTATGTTTAAAGTTTCACAATGTTTTGTTAAATATTTTGTTGGCATAGCTCTGATACATCTATGTGTTCTGTAAATACCAATAGCCCACTTATGAATATGCAGTTTATCCATTGCAATATTTAGTTCAGATTCCATCGAAACAAATATAGCAACTCTGTAAAGTGATTTTTAGACATCATTTAAACTGCATAGCTATTTCAGTACATTCCAGATCAAACTTCAAGTCATCTAAACCAAATGAAAGAATTTAAACTAAACACAATTTTTTAGCTAGATTTACAAGATAAGATCAAACAAAAGCGAAAAGTAACTAAATTTATATTAACCTTAGGTTAATTCAATGTGAGCACACCGAAAAGAAGAGTGTGCTTAAGTTTTTGATTCCATTTCTTTCTAGATTTAAAATAAAAATTAATGCATAATTACAATGTAAAACGATAAAATCTCTACAAAATACAATAATTGTAAAACTAAAGAATATAACAGAACTATTTCTGCAACAAACAAATTATACATACACATACATATATCTTTGAATAAACTCAAGACTCTTGTTATAAAAAATCTCTCAAAAAATATAAGATTATTATTTTTGGTTTTTATTGCAACGATGATGAATTGTGAGTTTATGACAAATTATTAATAGATTATTATCAGTATGGCATACACATTATAAATATTGCTGACTCATCTCCGCTAAAAGCTAACCACATGCCCCATAAAGTACGTCACGTTCTCCCCGCGTATGGAAAAGAAAAATGGATGATCCGCACGAAAGAACTTTTGGCGTGAGGAGTTGCTAATCACAATCGGCTTATAACCTGAAATGAATATTTAATCTAAATTGGCTGGGATGGCATTTCAATTCTAAATATCTCACCTGCTGCCGGCTGAGGTGACTCGGAACCAGATCCGCATTCGTTTAAGTCAATCCGCAGCTTTTGGAGAACATCGCCAACAGGCAGGTTGGCGGCAGAATACAAATGCTTGAAGTTAGCTGAGGAGCCGAAAATCTCCGTAAAACCCAGCTATAAATGCAAAATTTACTCAATAAGTATTTATAATTTACAAAAAACTTAATTAAGTCAGTCAGCAGCCAATTCTTTGTTGCAGTCAAAACTGAATTTTATTTCTTTCATTCTAAACTTTATTCACAACGACTGCTTTCTTCTTCAAGTTGCAGATCAGACAATTGATATCGATCGGCATCCATATCAATGTTAAGTACATGGTTGCATTTTAGGTTACAGATGTTAAGTTACAGTCGCAGCATTGCATTTTCTAATTCAACACTCAGTATTCACCACGCCGCCAGAATTTAACTTGACTGACTGCATTTTGCCTGAAGACATGTTTACACACTAAATATAAAAAATCGTTGCATACTTTCGAACGCTCGAAATAATAAAATATGCGACATACTTTTATTTTATGGTACCGGAAAAGACTGTTGCAGACTTTTGTGCTGCTCACAAAAGCAGACTCCCTGGTTTCCACTGCATACTTTGGTGGCCGCCAACGAATGGAGTGAAATTGTTCAGGTGTACAAAAATACTTTCTGCTTCTGTTTACCTGGCAAAATTCGACTTTCATTAGATTCGTATAAAACACGTCAGGTGCAGGCGAACTGCATTGAAACAAATCTAAACAAATTGTGCCAAGTTGGAAAACTCCTTATATATTTTGACAGCAGAAGTGAACTGATTTAGTAAATTTGGTATTTATAGCATTTTAATTATGTTGATAGAACAGTTCAAGTTTTTTGCTAAAAAATAACTTTAAATTCAATTAAGTTTGCCAAATTCGTACGAATATAATATAATTTCAATGACCTTTCAAGCAATTGGAATGTGTATTTAAATTAGATGAGTTAAGCATCCACATACATATATTCAACACTATTTTCAGCTTTCCTGTCTGTTTTGCTGCTCATCAAAAACTGTGAACACCTGTTGACTCACCTGTTTCAGTGCCTGCCGTAAACTGCACTCAAAGTCCATGCTAAACTTGGGCAAAAGCACCTGAACACTCTCCATTTGCATGCGCTGCTGCAGTGCGCCCAGATCCACGGTGCGCAGTTGAGTTTCCAGCTCTGCCAAAGCCGATGCATCGCGCTTGTTGGGCAGGATTAGGAGCATGGCCAGCTCATCGGCATGCTCATAGGGCAACTCAATGGCGCGGGCGTTTAACTCCCGCAGCTCAGCGTATTTCACAAACATGTCCTCGTCGAAGAGCATGGGCACTTGTTTTGGTGCGTCCGTGGCGTGGCTGTGGAACTCGTAGAAACCTGTGCGATACGCACTAAATGGCAAAAACCATTTGCTTTGTAGCCGTGCAGCGAGCAGGAGAAGCAGCTGCGACGCTTGGCTGCCACTGGATTGGAGCGACTGGCCCCAGTTGCCGCCGCCAGTGCTGGCCAAGATGTTATCGGTTATGTAGCGGTTCAGCTTCTCGGATTGCTGCAAGTCGAGGCACTCGGCCGTCGCATGGAAATACGTTTGGGCAATCTTTTGAAAGTCATCCGCAATGTTTGTGCCATCACTTGCCTGCAGCAGCAGGCGATTCTGTAGCTGGATGAGTGTATTTTGATCGCCCGTTGCTGCAGTTAGCTCGGCGGCATAGAAATTGGCCATTTTGGCATTGCTGGCGAAACGTTGCTTTAGCTTCAGCAGCTTCTCCAGCTCCGCGGCTGTAGCGCCATCGGAGCCCAAGTAGAGCAGCGCCAGACTCGCCTCCAGCAGGAGTGGCGATAGAATTACATTTTCATCAGCAGCTGCGGTTGCAATGTTGTGAAAAATCTCGGCTCCAAGATTGATTTCTTGTGGCACTCCAGGCGCTGCGGAAATGGGTGCACCACTCATACTGATTGAGCAACTATGACTTGTCTATGGGGAGCTACAAATAAAAAAATAAACAGCTTTTAGTATTTTAGACATTAGACTGCTGGAGGGATATTAATCATATCAGGATATGATAAATGTATAATTTTGTGTGGATTTTAAATGATTCTTGGGTTAAAGATGAATCTACTTGTTTATAATAAAAATATATATAATAAACAAATATTTGTATCCCATAGATACATAAAGTGTGCTTTGTAAACAAGAACTATTTTTGCCTCGTAGATAATCTCGAAAGTGATCAACAAATTTGATAATAACATGCAGATAAATATGAATCGAAAAATAAAACTTATTTCAATAACATACATTAAAAGTTTACATGTATTTCATTGCTTAATTTTAATGATATGATCATATATGCAAAAATAAATTATTTTACGTTATAAGTAGGGACCAGATGTACATGGTTTAATTAGACTAGTAGTAAATATCAAAATGCCCTTCAAGTTTAATGCAAAACACATGTGCCTAAACAAAGATCTTTAAAAAATTCGGATTTACTGCAAAGCATTCAGCTCAAACTTTGATATCTTGACAAGACCGTGTGCTTTTAGATATAAGACACACAGTTGTAAAATGAGCCAAATGAACACAAGCAAAATATTATTAAGCTGCAATCGTATGTTGTTTATCCACTACTTTTATGTCTCTGCTCATATTGTATATATTTTAATGTGCGCAGAGGCTTCATACGCATTAGATGTCTTAAATTCTATTCAATTTTATTTTCAATTGCCGAAAAGTTTGGCCAAGGTCTTAAAACGGCACTTCCTAGAAAACAATGAATTTTAATTTATTCCACTTCACTGGGAAGCCACATCAAATGAAAATTGCTTCGATGTGGAGCGCACAACTTACAAATACCCTGTACTATAACCCTCATATTCATTCATAAAAATATGTACACGCAATTAAAAGGCCATTACGAGCGTTTTATCTCGATAATGTGCGACTAGCAAATACTCTGTATGGGCTGTGCTTAATTTCATTATCGTATTGTTTAGTATCAGTATATATATTTTTTACTTTCATTATTTAATCGGAGTAAGCTTGTTCTGTTTTTATTTTACATTACGTTTTAATTTATTCGTAAGCACACAGGGTACATTCTGGCATTATTGCAAAGGATTCAGCAAAAAATAACAAAGCGAAAAACAATGGACCAAGACAATTGCCAGCAAACACAAAAACTTGACACTATTCTCGGTTAGCCAACCAAATACACAACAGCCCAAAACGGAAAAACTTTTTGACATTGTTCTGTTAAGCAAACATACATATTATACACACACACACACACACATATATATATATATATATATATATATATATATATATATATATATATATATATATTTCAGCAAGTTTTAATCTGACGCGTCTCTAGTGTTTCTAGCGTATATAGTTCGCGTGCTACGCCACCTCCACATAAAAGCACTGAAAACAATCTTTAGAATGCACAGAGTTAGACTAAGAAACACTCTACATAAGTGGAGTCCAAATGATTGATGTTGAACATATAGAAGAGTTTACAATTTAAACACATTAATGCATTTTATTTGTTGTATATATGTGTCTATCTATATATATTTTTATATATCTCTGTATAGGGTATTAGAAGAGTTTTGCTTTCTTTACTGCAAGCTGCACAGTTTGGCTGACTTTATAAGTAGCGCTACTCGGCGTACTCAACTCTTAAATGTTTATTGTTTATTTTGGGTGTGCCAATTTTTTTGTTTTCCTTTCGGAAATTAATTACATCATGAATTTGTCAAATGTGTTAGTGTTTTCCCAGCGTGTACATATGTATTTTGTTATTTGAATTTGGCAAAATTTGGAGCATGTTTACTATTGACGCTTAACCAAGTGGCAGATGGTAAGATGCTCACAACATTTTCAATGGCTAAGCATGACGTCACAGAATCATTTTCGTAGTGATCATTATCATCATCAACGGTAATCATCTCGATTGTGTATTAAGAGCAACATGTGTTGGAGATTTTCCCTACACACACAAACAGAAATCTGAGCAAATTTTGTATATTTTTACTCAGTATAATAATTTTAGTCATTTTATTGGATTTTTTTTTTATTTTATCTATGTTGCTATATATTGGGTAATGCAGCAAAATTTTGAATTTAATTTCGTATTTTCTTTGTTTTATTTAAATACTTAGGTGTGTTTTACAATGATTAACGAATATATTATTATCGCTTTTCATATACTTAATTATTACATTGTTCAACTTGTATTACAATATTGGTTTTCTATGATCACTATAATCGTTGATAAAATGTTCACTTTCTTATCACTCACTTCTACCACTTTTTATATGTACCTATTAAATTTCCTACTCACTGCGCAGTGCACACAAAGTTTAACCAAACGAAATACGAAATAAATGAGCAAATAAATGTATGAATCGTATGGCAAAACAAACAAAAAAAGGGAAAGCAAAAGCAAAAGCGAATTTACACCCGCACGCAGCTTCGCACAAAATGGAACTAAAACCTCGTTCGCTCTTAGACGATGAAAGAATCTAATTAAGTTGGCCTGACGCTCTGTTCATTGATGACGACACTTGGACAAGCGAGTCGGAAACGGAAAGCTCTGGCTAAGTTCGAATTTTCTGCAACTAATTTTTTGTTGTTTTTTTTTCTTCGACGCTAAAATTTTAATCTATTTTTATAATTTCGATGCCGACGCGACGCCAGAGACGAAGAACCTCACACACTGGGGCTGGCTGCGCTCGCCTCTCTTCTGTTTGCTGTCCGACGCTTCTGGGGCCATTAGTGCGTTGTTTTGGCGCTGAACCACTAGAATTGTCGCTGATTGGGCGGCTGCTGCAGCTGCAATGGGACGCTTGATTGAATTGAGTCATCCAGCGAGCGTTTTGTTTTCATTGTTCTATTGTTTAATCAGCTTATCTAATCTGGCGCATTTGGGTCGTTACACAGTGGAGCTTTAACTCAAGAGATCTCTGCTCAACAGTAGAGATGGCAATTTATTATTTCACATACACAAACTGCATTTATTCAATTCTTAACACGGAGAAGTCGATTACAATTCAACTTCTATAAAATTTGCCATTTCAGTTTATAAACTATTCCTTATTTTCTAAGATTTAAAGTTGGACTCGTGCTCATGCTTCATAATTTACTGTTAAAAACTTCAAATGGATTATGATTAATATGTTTTATTACAATGTATGTATGTATGGGACGAGGACAGTGTTGAGTGCCGTGGTTTGAAGTGGATGGGCTTTCTGTTTGCAGCGATTAAATTAAATACATTTACATTGAAAACATTCTATATCAGCCTAAATACATATTATCCAAAAAAATAAAGGAGGTGTTTTACTTTAGCACACTAACTATAAATGGCCATGCGAACGCAATCGGGCTGCGTCCTATGATCTATAATTTCAGTGTCTCAGACCAGCGCAGCTGGGCAGGAGCTGCTGGCATTCTTGATTTTTCTGGAATTGGGGGAGTTTATAGTAGGGGGAACGAGCCTATGATGCGTTTTCATGGCCATATTGATACGGGACAATGTGGAAACATGCACTGTAAAAATGTTAAATACACACTATAGCGGATGGCATTTGGCAACACACAAATGGCTGAAAGGGACAAACTTGTGGTGTATGATCGTGTGGGCGCGGTCGTATAAGGAACAAAAATTAATATAATATATATATATGTGTGTGGGCTTGTGTGTGTGGGCTTGTGTGTGTGGGTTGTTTTGGTTGTTTTTTTTTCTAGAAGTTAAAACCGCCTTCGGGCTGTGCGGCATTAAACTCGAGCGCGCCATTAACCTCTTGCGGCGCTAGCTGCTGCTCAGCCTCGTCGTCGCCAGTGCTGAAGTAGGTATCTATTATGGTAAATGCCTTCTTGTAGACCTCCTCGTTTTCGTGCTGCTGTAGCGCCTCCAGCTTATCGAGCCCACCAAGCTCCTCGACCATCAGACAAAGATTCTCAGTACCTCCGAGCTTCTCGGCGAGTGTGAATAGATTGCATAGACCCGTTTGCACCACTTTGATGGTGCGCGCATCCTTTGCATCCAGCAAATCGAGGAACGGCTTTAATATCTTATATTTCTCAATCAGATCGACAATCTGCTCAGAACTGCCGGAGGTGGTTGCATTGGTCACCGCCCATGCAGCCTCTTTTTGTGCCTTGTAATCGCCCTTCTCGAGCACGTGGCGTATTGGCTGAAAAAGCCCAGCATCTATGACTGCCTGAATCTGTGTCTGATTGCCGGCCGTTATGTTGCTCACTGTCCAGGCAGCCTCTTTCACAATGTTACCCTTGGGGTGATGCAGCAAAAGGCCAAGCTTTGGCAAGCCACCAGCGGCAATTACCACATCGGTCTTCAAACGAGAATAGGTTAATTTAGCAGGCGATATTGAATTTATTAAACACTATCAAACCTGTTGGTCCGTGCCAGTAACAATGTTACCAACACTACGCAATGCCGGCACAATAATGCTCGGCTCATCGGTTTGCAGTAGACTGACGAGGCGTGGCACTGCTTCCGTCTCTACAACGGCTTGGATTTTGTGATTGTCATCGTCCGTCACGTAGGACAACGCCCAGCACGCATCGGCCAGCACCTGTATGTCCTGGGAAAGCAGCAATTGGGACAGCACAGGCAGCAGACGCTTCACCTGGTCAAAGGGTGGCGATGGATTCTTGTTGCGGCACAAATTTGACATTAGCCACACAATGTTGCGCAGAAACGACAAGGGTGTGTCGTTGTTAATCAGACGCAAAATGCCGTCAATGACATTGTTCTGGATAACAATGTCTCGTGCCGCGGCCCCATCGCCGGCAATGTTGCCCAGCGCCCAAACTGCCTGTTCAGCCAAATTGATGTGCTTGGACTGCAGAAGGGCTATAAAATGTGGCACTGCATTTTCATCGATGACGCAGCGCGTCTGCTCCGATGTGCCCGACGCAATGTTGGTCAAAGCCCACGCGGCCTCGAACTGCAGCATATCGCTAAGAGACACACTTTGATAAGAGGGATGGATGATAGTAAGGCGGTAGCATCAACTTACTTGCTGCTGTTTTGTAGGAAGCGTACGCATATGGGCACAATGCCATGGCCAATCATCAGATCAATGGGTGGATTACGTTCGCGACTAAGCATTTTGCGCGCCTGCTGCATGCCGACAAACTGACGCTCAGAATCCTCGCTGTTCATGGCGGCAACAATCTCATCGACGGACAACTGCACTGGCGACTGCCCATTGAGCTCCTTGAGCGGCGATGTTAAATCATCATCGTTGATGTTCCGACGCTTGAACATCTGATCCTCCTTCTTCGATTTGCGCAGCTCGATGGTCACCTCATGGCGACGCATGCGCGAATCCTAGCCGCCAAAAAATTAAAAAAAAATGCAGCATTTTGAGGTTAAGTCCGAAAGATGTAAAAAAAAAAAGAGAAACTGCTTGCCTGCGTATTCAGTGTGTTGGCCTTGTAGTGGCCCTGGCGAGCGCTTGCCTCAGACTTGCTCATCCTGTAACGTTTTGCGATTAATTCTTCACTGAACAGCTGTAATAAATTCTGTTGGAAGGAAATTATGAGAAAAAAAATTTCGCTGCTTCGATTGCCTCACACACACACAAAATCACTTTAGTGTGCGCACAATTGCTGCATTTCTTTTGTGCCTGCGATTCTATTTTTTCGTGCGCGGAGCCGGCTTTACAAGGCCAAGGCAGCAACAACAAAGCAACAGCTGCAGCTTATCCGAGTTCCGCCATTAGCTCTGCTTCTGCAGTCGCACATTATTCTTCAGCAGCACTTACCTTTTTTTATATGTATTTGATTTCAATATTTTTCACTGAATTAGTGTGCTAATAATTTTCTTGAATAATTTTGAGCAACAATTTTTATTTGAAATAAAAAAAATTTTTAACACAAAATTTCCGGGCGTTATAACACTGTTAAAATGTGATGAATACTGTGAGTTTTCAAGGCGTAATACACAATATAGCTGTGAATTGATACCTAGCCTGCTTTGCGCTAGAAAAAAGTTCCGTTTAATTTGAACAAGATGCTTGCCTTGTCTTCAGATGCTTCAATTGTATCGATACTATCGGAACACCAACGATACGATATTTACTCATTCATAGAGAACCACGATATGACTCAAAATTCTTTAATTTTTCACAATTAAAATCACTCTTTTACTAACAGTATAATAGTAACTACTTTTATTAATAAATAAAATATTTATTATTTTATTTTGTTAAGACCAAACCAGGCCATGTTTATTTCGAATGTATCAGCTGGCGGACTGTGCGATCATGCGGTAGATGGCGCTTTCTAATACTTTACATTTTTGTATTGTGTTATGATATTATGATATTTAAAATACAAATTAATATTTAAAAATATTTTTATGTTCGTTATTGATGCACAACAAAGATAACTTGTACATATTTTAGTCAATTTTAGTTTGTGTTTGTTTGAGTATGAGCGGCCAGTTTGAAATACAATCCACACGCTTACAGCGCAGGCACTTACCATCCACATGAGCGGAATCTGCAAAGTCAAATTACCGCATGCTGCTGATTGAAAGGATCAAACGGAGCATTTGCAACTTGCAAATCTTTTAAAGTATTTAGTATAATTTACACTTACCTATATAAAACATAATTTATTCAACGCGGAGTACTCTCTACTGTTTGTATTGGAAATTTTCAAATTTGATCTGATATTTGCAATGCTCGTACTCAATCGGAATAAATCTAATAAGCCATAGCCATAAATATTCCTCTTCTATTGGAAAAATAAGATTTCTGAAACTGTCAGTATGAATTTTTGCTTTAAATAAAACACATTAAATTTCATTAATGGAATTTAAGCATAAAAGGTTTTTAATCTCAACAAAATGTGGGCAATAATCAAGAGTTTGCAATGGACCACAATTTAGGCAGACTTCTTGTCCTGCTCCATGGTCTCCTCGTTAACGGCAGCCGGAGTTGCAGGTGCGGCTGTGGTGCTGCTCGACTCCTGGACGGAGCGTGCTTCAACCACATCGGAGTCCGAGTCGTCGACAGGTCCAGGGGAAGCCGCTGGATAAGGCGGGAACTGCTGATCCTGTGGGTAAATCGGTTGTTGCTGCTGCTGCTGCTGTTGCTCAGAATAATCAATGGACGCTGGTTCCTGGTCGGGCTGCTGTGGCGACTCCACAACTTCGCTCTCCTGGTCAACATTAATTGGCTGCTGCTGCTCTGGCTGGAACAGTTGCTGTTGTGGCTGGAACAGTTGCTGTTGTGGCTGGAACAGTTGCTGTTGTGGCTGGAACAGTTGCTGTTGGGGATAGTAGATAGGTGCAGGTAGACTGGCAACTGGCGCAACTGGAGCCACTTGAGCAACGGAAGCAACAGCAGCAACGGGAGCAACTGCAGCACGGACAGCCAGAACCGGTTCGCGATGCACGACAGCATTGAAACCGTTAATGTCATCGGCGGTGTAGGTAACGGTGCGCTTATAGCCATCAGCATCGAGAACGCTGTAAGAGCCAACCACATTGCCGCCGTCACGACTCTCAATCTGGCTTTTAACATCGCCAGTGATGGAATCGTGCACTCCATACGAGAATTCATAGCGGGGAGAAGACTCCAGCTCCAACTGCTTGACAACTGGCGTCACAGGCGCGGCGGCGATGGTTTTCACAACGGGTGCCACAGCCACAGCTGCAGGCGCTGCATATGTTCGCACAACGGGAGCAATGGGAGCAACTGGAGCCACGTGCTGAACGAGGGGCTGAGCATAGGTCTTGGTGTAAACTGGTGCAGCAACCGCCGCTTGGCGGTAAACAGCAGCAGGCGCAGCATGATAAACAGCCGGAGCTGCATGGTAAGTGGCATAACCGGGATGGAAGCCGGAGTAGGTGGCAGCAAAGCCGCCCAAACAGCAGCCAGTGAGCGCCATTAGCGAGAGAACAGTCAAAAACTGAGAATGATAAGAAAACGAGAGCTTGTTAATATACTTAAAATATCCAACAAATTTAGCGCTAAATGTAAAAATCTGTTCTTGTTAAGAGATCAAAGCAGTAAAAATATTGAATCTAATAAATTTTATGAATTTTATGGATACAAATTTAAATAGTTTAGTTTATAGCCCACTTTAAAACTTTACTGCTTTGAGTTCTGATTTTTTTCAACTTAATATATTTAATTTTCGAATAATTCGTAATTCTCGAACTCCCACTTTTCTGTAGCATCTTACAATTAATATCTACGCTCGACATTTTTGGTTCCCATAAATATAAAAATGTTGCTGACAATTATAATATGAAATTGAGTAGAATAAGATGAAGTTGCCATTTTGAATGCCAACTAATGGTACAATGTCTGATAAATATAAAAATCACTAAGAACTACATATACATTAAAGAATTATTGACGCAAAGGATAATCTACTAAAATGTATATCATATACTAAGAACTATATGTCTTATTCAAGGAGCATATACTGATCCTCAGCTACCCAACAACTCAATATCAAAAAGATAGGTTTCAAATCAGACTGGATGGATTTAATAAAATACAGTTTCCTTATATATTCCCCTGTACACATATGATATACTTTGCCTGATGAGAATGGGTTTTTTATATCCTTTTTGCTGCAGTCTCTGCCCGCAGCTCAGAGTTGCTTTTTACTTACTTTGCTGGCCATTTTGAAGTTAACTTGGCTGCTTTGCTTTTCACGACAAGACACACACACAGATTCAGATGCACACACACGCTCGGTATTTAAGGCCGTCGCGTTTAATTTCGATATTTATCCTTCGTCCGTCGACTTCGACAGTTGGCGCAGTGAGCGACGCTGGCTTAATGATGTGTTTTGAGTGGCGCGCATGTCACTTTATATGGAGCAGACTTGTGCCTAGAATTGGCAGTCGACGGCCCATCGACGACAGACGGCAGACGACGTTGTCCAGTTGCGCCCACACACGCTGACAATAGCCCAAAAACCGGTAATAGGTACAGCGGCAAACAAGAGATACAATCGTATCTCACAGATGCCAGTTGACAATTTGACAATGTGACAATTGCAAAGCAAACTGGTTTCGGTTTTTCTGGTGCGTTAGCTTTGATTTAGTTTTTTTTCAAGTTCAACGCTATCGGCGCTTCCTTGTAGGCCTGTTGACTAGCATTATTTAATTAAGACGATAATGGTCAACAATGCTAACCGCGATTTGCAGCGCCTCCAGCCCCGTCTTCCAGTGCCAATTCACCATTCAATCATCCTTCATTTAGCTCGCTTGGCTTACATCACATTTTCATCAGTATTTTTTTTTCTCTTTTTTTTGCACTTGAAATTCCAAATTTACGGCATTTTTGGCTGTCAGGCCATTTGTCTACCGTTGAGGAACTGCGCAGCCCAACAGCCAACGACCCCGCCCTCCTCCACCTTACAGCTGACAGTTGCCTTGCCCCATGGCTTACCACGACTTGCTCTTGCCGTTAGGTGATTTGTCACCATGTGCTCCCTCTGTCAACACCTTCAGCTGTTTTTTTTTCCGCCCCGTTTGTATGTCACCGACATTTGCTTCATTTGCTGCATGAGTTTCAGTTTCAGTTTCGGTTTCGGTTTCATTTTCAATATTAGTTTATTTTTTTTAGGGAATGTCTGTGTTCCATTTTGCTTTTGTGTCCATGCTCCAAATGTCAGCAATTTGTTTACTTACTTGTTAATTGTTGCATTGTCCGTGTCTTCACTTTGAATATGCCATTCGTGGCGCAATCGATACCATAAATATCTTTGAGTCAGCTCAAGTTTAATCCAAACTTGTAATTGCATAGGTTTAAGGCATTATTTGCATAACTACACAATGACTTCATTGTATTTTGAATAAAATATATTTCAATAGCAATGCTCTGCATATTTTTAAGAGCTCAAGTTTTTGGTGTCGTGTTGTACAATATTATTTTAATTAATTTTAAAAGTATTAATTGATTATAATAATACAAGAGTGTAGTTATATTATTATATCCTTCGTTATTTAAATGATATATATCATTATTTGACCTTTATTCTTCAGATGGCAAACGAAGACCAGTATTAAGTTTAACCTAAATAATTTGATTCACCCAATTATGAAGGGCTAAACAAATTATATTTTAATTCCATTTTTTTAAGGAACTAAAAATCTAAAGATTCAGAACCGAAGACTGCCATCAATGCACAGCGGATGTTGCCTTCGTTTGGGCTTAACAATTATGGAGCTAACCTAATTGAGTGCAACGTTCATTAAAACTCTAATTCATTCAACACAAAAGATTGAAGGCTAGCCACAAAGAGGTTTCTTTAGCCACAAGTAAATTCAAAAAGGGCAAACATACAAAAAAAAAAATAAATAAATAACAATTAAATTTAAATTTTAAAAAAATGTCAACTCATTTCTTGGGTTAAATTAATGTAATTATAGGGCAGACAAATTCAAGGAATTTACGAGCCTATTATTCTACCGAGCTGTGCTTTTCCATTCAGCTGAAAAATTAAAAGTGCGTAAAGCGTTTATAAGTGAATTTCATGTTCAACAACGGAGGTTAACGCATTCTATTTTGCATGAGCATTAAACGCCAATTACGGCTCCCAGACACGTAGCTCCCAAAGCCCATAAAGATGCGTAGGCAGCCGGAATCAGCACTGCCTGCAAAAGTGTGTGAAATGTGTGGTAAGATGGATGTGCATGTGGTACTGTGTTGAAGGCTTGAACTTGAACTCAAGCTACGTGTGATGAAAAGACTTGTAAAATGGTCTGAAAGATTTGATCGGTGAATTTGAATATTCAAATTCAATTCCTGTACGATCGATCTGCTCCGTAGATATATAATCAATACAAGCAATAATGTCAACAATTTAAATGTATCTATTCGATTTTTGAAGCTCGTATATGTTTATGGTAAACTATAATATAAATCAATCCCTCAAAGATAATAATAATATTAGTCGTATTAGTCGTACCAGCCAAAAAGTAAAAAATATCTGTTTTAATCTACTTAGGTTAAGTAAAATATAGTAAATTCTATGATTGTATCTCCGTTGAATTACCCAGATTAGATTTTTCTTAATTTTAGTTACTTACTGAGCAAATAAAATGATTTCTTATTCACTTCAGTGAAATGGAAGCTTCAATTAATGACTTCTGCCATTTGCATTGAATGACAGCAGATGGAAGCGGAAATTGCGGTAACGGAAATGCAACGAATCAATGAGGAATGTGAAGAGTGCACTGCGAATCTACTCAACAGGAGTAGCAAGGCAGACACTTTGACATTTGACAAATACTAAATACTATTTGCCTGGGTTAATAAGCTCGTTTTCGTTGACTTTGACTACCTGTCCCAGGAGAAGACGCACTACTGTGCAGTGGAAATTGAAAAAAGCACAAGCAAGGACTACAGGAAAGGGGAGTGCTGTTGGGGGTGGGAATGGGTGTGGGTGTGGGTGTGGGGTGGTATATGCAATGTGTCGGACTGTTAAAAATAGCAGAGATACGAGGATGGCAGCAATGATTGATTGCACGTTAAAGCTCGAGAGCATCACATCATTTCCTTTTCACAGTTGATAGGAAATGCATTTTTAGCCAGCGAAATGAGCAACGTGTGTATGCCACAAGACCTAACGATTCAGATACGGAGACGGAAACTGAGAAAGAGTGAGTGAAATAGAGAGAGAGAGAGAGAGAGATAGAGAGAGATGTAGATTGTCTGAAATCAATGAGATATAGAAAATCCCAGCAAGTGGCGTGAAAAAGGTAAAAAGTGGGTGATAGTTGCAGAAAAAAATAAAACACACATTCAAAGGCAGTTCCACAGACAATTTACACAAAAGAACACACACACAAACACCAGATTGTGTGTGTGTGTGTGTGTGTATGTGTGTGTATGTCTGTTTGTTTGTGTGTGTGTTTAGCAAAGCATTGAAATGGAAAAGCTGTCGAGTCTGTAAGCTTTTAAACTTGCCTTTAAGCTGCATGCCATCAAACAGGAACTGTGCCAATTTCTGATGTTTGGTCATTTAAGCCAATTAGGTGTGAGGCGTGAATACCTGCTCAGATATCGATCAATATTTTCCATTCACAAGCAAATCAAAGCCCATAAACACCTTTCCGCGTTCGCATTGTATGAAGTATTCATAGTAGGACCGCAGAGCGGCATAATTGCCAGCCAGCCAGTCAACTGGCAAAGACAAACGAGCTGAGACGAATCGCGTAAATGGCAAACATTCTGTACAATGAATGAGTTGACGTACCTGCCAACCCCCAAGCCCCTAACCCACTAACCACTACAGATTTGTTTGTCGGGTTGAAATAATCCATCAAAATTGTCGCTTAACCAGCGAAGTGTAGGTGGAAAAGAACGAATGAGTTTGGCTTTGAGATTGGGACTGTGATTGGGTTTTGAAACAACATAGTTATTCATATACTCTCTGGCTGCGTAGTTAAACACTTAAGTCAAAAAAAAGGGAAAAGCTGCTGAACGGAGAGAAAGCAGAAGGGTGCTGGACTTGAGGCGTATCATAACATAATTACTCTTTGGGAACCATTTCGAAAATCAATAGCAGAGGAACTTAAGCAGCTTGTCGAAGCTTAGATAACCTTCTATGCACATTCAGCAAGCAAAATTAATTACTTATCACCTGCAATCATGTACATGTTTGGACTGATTTGTGCGCAATAATAAACAATGCTAAATACTTAATACTAAATCTGATGAAGCGCATTAATAAATCTCCTGCTATACAAATATTCCAATTTGAATAAAACAAGCTTATTAATAAATTTATATATCAGTACAAGCGTTCCATACAATTCACTTTATTACGTTAAACACATCAAATACGAATTGATTTTGTTGTAGTACTTTCAAAAGAAATTTACCGTGAAAATATTTGAGCTTTATTTATTTAACTCATTTTCAGTCGGGACAAACCGTTTGTTATAAAAACAAATTAGTTTACACAAATAGAAAGCAAAAAACATAGACAATACTCTTTGTTTTCCAGCCGTCCGAACCATCAGAATAAACAAATAACAACAAACGAAGCAATTTTAAAATGTGTCTACAAAAACTAAATGTTTGAAAAGAATTTTTAATTGCTGAATAGGCTCTACAAAAAAATGTTCAAATTTGCTCAGTATTTTTTCATAAATATATAAAACGCTTATCAGAGAAAAACCACATCAACATTTTCATATATAATAATAATTTTACAAATAATAAAAGTAAATTAAGAACTGGAATTTTGTTTAA
This sequence comes from Drosophila atroscutellata, assembly GCA_035041605.1. NCBI lineage: Eukaryota > Metazoa > Arthropoda > Insecta > Diptera > Drosophilidae > Drosophila > Drosophila atroscutellata. The sequence goes on along the minus strand of JAWNLA010000092.1, from coordinate 9,249,196 downwards.
AAAAGAAATACATATACATACATATGTACATACGTACGTATATGTCTGCATGTGGGGCTATAAATTCTATTATGATTTAAAGACTAGACACAAACAATGAAATTAATAATTTTTCGAATTATGAAGCGATTAGAATCAATTGGCGTCAACGAATTGGACCCACAAAATTCGACTTTGAGTGCGCCACACGATGTTGGCGGCTTTAGTTCAATTGATACAGATACGTATGCCTGTATGTTCATATATATATGTATGTATGTATGTCGCCAGCCATAGCCGACAAAGCCTCGAAGATTATGCAATCAAAACGAGACCAATAAAAAGAAAAAAAATACCGAATTGCCGACTATCGATGACGATGACGAGTCTTTGTGGCTGTGAGTTTGAGTCTAACTGGCACCCACACTCAACGAGGGCTAATTATAGGGTTGCTAAGCGGATTTCGTATTCAATTCCATCTGGCTCACCATAGAATGGTAATTGTTACTATTGAACTTGAGACTGATGCCAAATGATAAACAACCAAATTGCCACAGTTGAGATAAGAAGCTTAACAAAGTACATACCCCTAAAAAAAATAAACACATATTGCAACAAATGCTACTCGAGAAATATTACATATACCTTATACTCCAATGTCAATGAAAGGAAAAACATCTTTACAAATACTTATTGTGCAAAAGCTTAAATTGATTTAAACCTGAAATTGAGTGTGACTTGTTTAGTGCAGTTTCCTCTGAGATGTACTTATTTGAAAGTACTTCAAATTGTTCATGAACTAATCCCATAATATGAAAATAGTCTTTTTTACAACAACTAAACTTTCCTCAGTTCGTTTCTATGGTAGCTTGTGATATAGAGAGCCGATTAGGGCAAATACGACATTTGTAGCAAAAGAACTGAAGTTTACTTATAGCCAAATGTCTATTGAGGTCTTGGGCGTCTTTCATTATGTGAAGCTTAAACCAAAAAGTTGTTCATTGAAGAACTCGGGGCTGATATTTATTAGGTCTTAGGCGTCTGGCTTAATGCGTTGCAAGCTGCACATCAAATTTAAAATACCCCCTGCAGCGGGTATAAAACCATTTAAGCTGTACAAATACAGGATATACATACTTGGATATGCTGCCTTTTGCTCATGGTGGTTACTCCCGTTGCTGTTGGAGTGCCAAGATATGCCGTGTTGAGTTTTCTGTACCAAGCATTTTAATTAAAAGCAATTTTTACAATGTCAACGCGCAACGCATAAAATATTTTGCATAGCCATAAAATAGCTGTGCGGGTTGAACCCCCATGATGTGCTCCAATCCCTCATAACCCGTATCACGTAGCCGACGCGTGGCCCGTGAGCAGCTGTAAAAATGTCAACAAGTTGATGATTGTTGGTGTGGATGACAAGCTGCTTGGATGCCTGAACCACAGCAGCCGGCCCAGAATTAAATCCTTAAATCCAGTCGGCATTAACGCCAAAAAACAAAACCCAATCAGTATGCAGATGAGTCAATATTTGAAAATTCAAAAGTGCAGTGATTTCCACTCGATTCCAGTCGATTGGGCGTCTGTCCTAAACTGCTATTGTTTAACGATTTGCCCGTAAAAGGGTCCCTTGTGCAGGCGCTGGTGCAGCTGCAGCACAGGATGTCGACGCCGGCCCTCGAGTGGCATCCAGGTTCAAGAGCTCTACACATTTTTAGGCATTAGCAAGAAGTATGGTATAGTTCTGCCCACCACCCCACCACCCTGGATGCTCGTCTATGCACTTGGAATGTCAACGGCATTGTTAAAATGCGCCTCTTCAGCTCTACGCTGGCGTTAGACCGGGCGTGGCTGTTGTCTGCCAGAGGCAAATACAATCAATGCTCCCACTTCATGTTGCTCTGCATATTGAATTCGATGTGACTCTTGTTGCTGACGCTAAAAACAATAAGGGGAAGCCAAAACAGCATGCATGATGTGTCAGACGACGCGTTTTTCACTTTTGCCAGCACTTTGGCGCTCTTAAATATGCAGCGTTGTCAAGTGAAGTCGCACCAAGACAAGCTGCAGGTACCACTTTGTCAACGAGCTGGAGTACGGATTTCACTCTACATATATACATATGTAGATATGTAGGCATTAAGCAGTTGAGCAAACCAACCGATGCTCAACTTGACGGAAGTGGAGAAAGTCAAATCAACTTCAAGTGGCCCCCATTTCCCCAACGCACTCTCTACTTCTCAACTCGAGCCTCGAATTCTGTTTTTTGACTCAGAAGCGAATATTTAGATATAAAACCTTTGTTCCCAAAATCACTTATACATGAGAAGTAAAATTGCCACAAAATATAACATCTTAAACTCTGCTTTAAATTTAAATATATTATAATATGCTGGGTACAAAAATCATACAAATATCTAGTGATAATACCGAAATAGCCCAAAAACCCAATGAAATGGGCTATTTCAATTTCTGCCTAGGAATGTGAATGTTCATTCAGCTGGTAGAAAATTAATTCATGGCTCTAAGTTTACATTTTTGACATCATTCAAATGCAGTACTTATTATATATCTTATAATAAGCACTGCAAGGCAATATAACAATATTCAGCAACATATTCCACAATTTAAGCATGGCATTAAAAACCCTCCTTTTCACCACCCGCCTATCGATTAATTTCAAATAGCATTAGCATATATACATACACATACATTGACACACAAGCACATACATACCTGCAATGTGTCGACACTCTATAGCACAGAGACAAAATAATTGCCGGAAATGTATTATCTGACAAATCGATTTACAGCTCGGCAGACGCAAATCACTAAAATCAACTAAAATTTGGACGATGACATCCCAGCTTAGGTATTATTAAATTTTCTCCACAGGTCGTACTAAAATTTGTTGATTTATTTTAAATGAATTATTTAGCGCTTTGTTCAAAATTCAAAACTCTTGCATAATTAATAACTTCGCTAACAAACGTGGCACACGTGGCACGCAGAATTCACTCATTCACTTTATACATTATTAATTGCTTCCCATCCAATTGATTCAGGAAGATGGAGGAAATAACTTTAGAACGCGTGGAATTTATTTAAAATGTGTTCAAACACTTTATAAAATATTTTTCATTTGTTGAATTATAAAGTTATATAAAACAAATTTTACTCAAGCGATTTTCTCGACCAAAATATCATTGAGGCCTCTTGTTCCGACATATTATCGAATCTAATCATCTAAACGTGATTTTCAAATGGGGTGTTAAGTGTTTAAAGTCACGTTTTGCTTGGTTTGCCACTAATAGTTATTCAGAAATTAGCAATATGTCAATTGCGGTCTACATGATGATAATGCTCCCAGCACTAAGCACAACTACCATAAATACATAAGCGAAGGGGTTGAAATCGCCCACACTTCTCACGACAAACTGTTCCGAATGCTAATTGCGTGGAAAATGATTTCTGTTTCTGCGGTATTCACATTGGCAGTAGACAAAACACAGCGGAGTTAATTTGGTTGCTGCATTATGACCCAAGGGTAATATTAACATGAAAATTATGAACATGACGGACAATGAAAAATGACAGACCCCACAACAACCGCACACAAACCAGACAATTAGACAGCTAGAGTGTTAGAAAAGGGGAGATACCCTGCACAAACTTGTATTTACTATAAATTGTATTTGGTTAAGGACTTTGACAAGAATTACACCACACAAAAGTTTAAATAAAATAATCAACTATATTATTTCTTTAAGTAAAAGAAAATGTCCACTTAAAGAGGCTTTCAGTCTGCATATAATTTGTAGCCATACTGACAAAAGAAACATTAACTCTTAAATATTTGAACTATAAGTTATTAGTAAAAAATGGTCACTAATTTAGGGCACTTGACAGACAACATTTATAGTAAATTTAAAGTCCCAAACATCCTCGTTATAGCGCAGGATGTAATGAAAACAAAGCACTTAAAGCAAATTGCGAAACCGACAACACAAAAGCAGCTACTGCAGTATTCAGGGATGTCTGCTAGTTGCTGGTTGCCTGGCACAAAAACAAGAAAATAATTTCCAAACGACAACAACAAATTTTAGTGATTTTTGAGCAAAGACCCAAAGGGGTCTGGCTTGCCGTTTGTTTGGGGGACAGTGTGAATTTCGTATATGGCCACAGCTGTCCGAAAATTGCGACGCAGCGGTGCATTTTAGATCTGGGCAAGCGTTGACAGTGGGGAACTCCTGAATGTGGTCCTGGTCCAGGTTCGGGTAAGTGTTCGGGTTCGGCTGTTGGCACAGGTTGGGTTTGGGGTTTTCCACTGCCTGCTTGCATTGCATATTTTGCGGCTTTTAGAGAACGAAAACAATGCCCAACCGAGAACAAAAAATAATAACAAAACTCTGCTGCAATTTTATATATGGGCCCCATGATTTATGCCATCATCATAATAAATTTATGTGATTTATCTAAGGCGAGCAAGCATCGAGCAACTAATTTCTGTTGCGGTAACTGTACCACTGCAAATTGCCTGCACTTTAATTGTAATGCAATTGCCTTAGCTTTAGTGTGTGTGTGTGTGTGTGTGTGTGTGTGTGTGTGTGTGTGCGTGTGTGCACCATGACAAATTCATAACTTTTGGACAGTTTTAGGTTGGCATTTGGTTTACCCTTTGAGTTATGCAAAGACCAAAATTTGGACATTGGCTAAGCATTTATTTAAATCATTCCTAACACTGCACTTTAACCATATATAACTCATGATCATAAATATATTTATATTTGCTGTGCATTGGAGACAGTAAAACAATTCTCTGATTTTAATTCCAATTGCGTTAATTGCCGCTTGGAAACAATTGTATAAATAATATTGTGAATTTTCATTTGTACTCAAAGCAGCCCAATAATCAGTAAAATAAACAAAAATAAGCATTAAATGAACACAAAATTCAAAATTATAATTAATTTTGAGTTTCCATTTAAATTTAAATTAAACTGCAAAAGCTGAACTTGTGACTCGTCTGCCAGTCAATCAAAAAATATGCAAGGCGCCAGAACTTTGGCTGTGAAAATGTTTCAAACATTTTTCAAGTCCAACTGTGGCCAGTTTGGCGCTTATGAATATGCAAATTGAGCGCATGGCGACGAGATGCGTCAGGTGTGACATCGTTGGAGCCAGTTCATTAAACTTGGGCAGCCCGAAAGTGTGCAGCACTTAATTAGCTAGCGGTATTTGTAGCCCTGACAAAAGTTTAATGAACTTACTGAAGAAATTGTGGATAGCTGTGGGCGAATTGCTAAAATCAAAGCGTTGGGTGCAAGGACACCGCCCCAAGGCGTCTGCACAAATTAGTTACAGAAGCAAAGGCAGACAAAAAGGATAGGCGCAAGTGGTCAACAACTACGGAAGGCAGAGCCTGAATCAGAGGCAGCGGCTGACGACGAGACTGGGGCAGAATCCGTGGCAAAGGAACACTGGCAGCAGATGCTGCACAGCATAGGCGGGCCGAGCATAGACGGCAAAAGGACCTCAATGAATGACATTTAATTATTTCATCAAGAAAGCAAATAGCCCAAGGAGCAAACAATCAACTTCTGTCCAGCATAAGGCATTGGCATATTCTTTTTCTTGAATTTTTATTTTTATTATTTTTTTGCTTGTGCTCTTGCTACGCAGTAAGAAGGCGTAACCAGCAGCAGCATCATGCCCAAGATGCCGCTTGAGCGCACGGACTCGTTTTACGGACAAACAATGCCTTCATTTTGGGTTAAGCTAAGATTCTTAATATGTAAATCACGAAATTATAAACAGGCAGATAAAATCAGTATGGAAAATATAATTTACATACATTATTTACTTTTTTTACAGAATCTCTTCTATATTTCAAGTGTTTTCTTTTATAACTTGTTTGAAGAAAAAAGGATTAATCAAGAATGGGAAATAGCCCGCCAGTTACATAATGCACATATATTTGCAATTATAAATAAAGTAAATGAGTGCATTATCAACGAAACTGTATTTATTATACAGCTCTTTTAGTAAGAGAAATTGACCGACTTCTTTCAGATGTGTGTGACCCAATCTTCGTCAGGAACACAATAGCTTATCCTTAATACAAATTTTCAAAGGGAAGAGTTCACTTAAGGAAGTAATTCTCAAAAGTATTGAAAATGATTGTAAATTGTTGTAACTAGTGCAGTTCTCCGCAGTTACTTTCAATGTTCTGCAGCAAACCCTTACTAAAGACTTAACTTTCGTATTATGCTGATCTGCAGTCATCCCCCACTTTGGGCATCCTCATCAATTAGTCAACTCATGCCAGAAAACTAATTACGCAATATGATAAACAAGATTACAAAAACAGAAAACAAGTAAGAACGCTGTAATCGAGTGTGCTCGACTACGATATACCCTGAACTGAGCTGTTAAATATATTTAAGTTTTATTGCCAAATTTCCATTTAATAATTTTGCATAATCAAATGTTAGCAGGTCTGCAAGTCTTAAGTAATTGCAATGACAAATCGAAATGTTTCGATATTCGATATACAGATGCAATTGTCGATAAAATGATGCAAACTTGTTCTTTTATTATTTTCCAAATATTATATTCCAGTCTGTAGCTCTTACAGCCATACATACGCACGGATAGTGCTATATCGTTGATCCTGTTCGGATATACGTCGCAGATTTGCACTTAGCCATTATACTATTTGTACCCGTTTTCAATGGATTGAGAGTATAAAAAAGAAGACATCATCGCCATTTAAAAGGTTGCCTAGTGACACTTTGTAAGGACGCAGGACAAGTTGAGGGCAGGCAACTATTTAAACTGCGTTGCTGTTGTCTGCGACAATTACGCAAATTGTTGTTGTCATTATGTAAACACTTGTTTGTGTCAAATTGGACATTTGATACGAGCACCAAGAGGCACTCTCCCTCTCTCTCTCTCTCTCTCTCTCTCTCTCTCTCTCTCTGTATCTCCCTACTCTTTCTCTGTGTTTTCAGTGCGTAAACAAGAGTTGCTCAAATTTCGTGTTTCTTTCGTGCCAAGTCGTGACAATAAAATGTATCTTTTGGCATTAAAATTCAACTTAAAAAATAAATAATATGTTTTCTTAGATATTTATTATGAGTTGGTTTGATTATTTAGCTTGAAAGGTAAAATTGAAAATAAATATCGATACATCAAATATTTGTATACATATTCTAAGTTAGGCCTTAAAACAAAAGAAGCAATTATAAAATGTTGCAAATTTACAGAACATATTTCTCAATTAGATAAGTAAAAATGTTACATTAAAAATAAAATTCCAAATGGAAAATATGCAAATTGGATGCTTTAAAGTCGTGCGCGTTGTGTTCGTTGAACTTTAATTTTGTTTCAGTTATTCGTTGCGTGTTGCACGGACACGCGCACAACTCTAGTCCAAGCAGGCAATGACTTGGGATGAAGGGAATGCCCCGGCGTAATCTGCCAGGTGACAGGTGTGCTCGGACATGTCCATGTTACAGTTGATTAAGTAGGCGCTGAGTTCGACGAAATGCCTTTTAGATGGCACCGCAGCAGCAGGTGCTCTGATGTGGACGGGGAAATGGATGTGGAGGCAATGTTCAGCGTGTCACAGGTCGTGCCAAATTATTGACAGCATGACGCCAGTTTGTTCAGCATGGCGACTGCTGGCAGCCAGAATTACTTGATTAATTAGAAGCCTACGGGCTAACCCGTTGTCCTGGCCCCTTCTGCTGGACGTGGCCGTGCGCCAGTAACGGCATCATAAGTCGCCATTCGATGGAGTCGTCTCAACTTGAGTAGACTTCAGTTGAGTTGAATTGAGTTGTTGATTAACGCCAAACAATGAATGGTTGAAGCCTCTATCCATAGTTGGACAATAGCACGCTCTGATGCTTGAGTTAAAATTGTTTGGTTTGTACGTGGGTAAATATGAAGTTGGGTATTAAGTGAAGCGGTTGATTGTGTTTGTTTATACATATTATTAATGAGGCATGGTGGGGGTAATAAAACAGAACAAGCCTATCATTCAAAAAACTGACAACTTACAGAGCTTCTAGAGGTGTCGGCTTTCGTTGATTTGTTTTCGAAAATTATGTTGTTTACTATTTAGTCTGCTTGTTTAGCTTATGTCTATGTATCTGCAGCTATAAAGTAAACAAGTTTCAATGCTCGGGAGTGCTTCAGCGAGAGAAAAACGTATTTTACTCGAGGATTAATATATGTGTTCATATTGGTTTTAGTTAAGTTTTGGCAGACTATTTTGAATAGCTACTAACTTGCCTAAAAAAAAGCAATCCGAACTCAATTTGTCACGCAACTAAATACTAAATAGTTGCAACTAATGTGAATATGTGCACAACAAGCCCAAATACAAATAAGTAACTAATTCACCAAGTAAAGAGCTCTCTTTGCCCTTTTGCGGACAATAGAGTTCCCTTAAAGTTGTTTTCTTGAAATCCGAACGCGTTCAACTAGTTACTTCGATTGAATTAACCCAAATTCAATAAGCTTTTATTGACATCAATTTATCCTCTTACCAATGCCAATTGTCTTGCAATGCAATGCGTAAACAAATGCCTTGGTAAAAGCCAAGTGAAATGTCTTATCGTTGTCGGAGGTTTTACGTTGCCACTTATGCAATACAATTTATGAGCACACCTCCGCCTCCCACATCTCCCCAACCATAAACAGTTGAACACCCTCCTCTTATCCGACCTGGTAATGGCTACTGTAAATCTCGGCTCTCAACTGCTCACAATTCTCACAATGCAATTCGATACGTTTTATCGAATGTTCCTTGTCTGCCAAACGTCATACACATGTCCGAGAGTGTGTCTGTGTCTGTATATATATGGATGTGTGTGTGTGTGTGTGTCGAGCTGTTGCTATTCTGTTGCATACTTTTGTGCATGCTCAACGGCAAATTGAATTTATGCGCAAGCGAGATAGAGAGAAATATATATGCATTGATTTTGTTTTGAAAAAGCACTAAGGGGGCACTAGGGGGGGAAACCCCTCTTGAATTGGAATTCTCCATGTTGTCGTCTGGATGCGCATTCAAATTATGTTATTCTGGCAGCAGATAGTATTGTGTTCAAAGTATCTGAACGCATATGGGTTTTGTGTTGTTGACCAAAACGTTGGCAGGGAAGGAAACAGACTGGAACATATTTCTTGGCATTGTTGCACGGCTAATAAACAAGAAATGATAGATAAACAATATTTGTGCAGTTTGCGAAATAAGCTCAGATGTTTAGCACCTCAATAAATACTCAATTGCATATATGCTGAATATTAATAAGGCGCTTGACAATTAAATTTCAACTTCGAACACATGCAGAAAAAAAGAAAAATGTCAACTGGGAAAGTATGTAGAAAAGGTTTGTTTATTCGTAATCAGGAATGACAAACTTAAAACTAAACAGTCGACACTTTGGCCAGCTACTTCCGCTCCTACTCCTCTTCGGGCTCCTCCTCTTTGACCACCTTCGACTGTGGCCTACGCCTGGAGGCGCCACGCACTCGAGCTGGCCTTTTGGTGGTCGTTGACTTTGGCTTGGGATTCTCCAGATCATAGAGCTCAGCATCGCTGAACCGATCCTTATACCAGTCAGCACTAAAAAAATATATAAAATAGCAATTTCAATATGTATTTGCACTTTGTGCGCTTTTCAAACTTACCAATCCGGCACAAAGCGTGCCCAGTTGCACATTTTGTTCTCATCGTCGAACACCTGGCCAAGTTTGCAGCCATTGCGACGGGGCAGATCACCATTTACACACACATAGAAGAACTGACAGTCGTCGGGATCTGCGTAGCGTGGATGGGTGACGGCAATGCTCTCGTTCACCTTGGGGCATTCAAACTCGAAGATGTCCTCCGATTTGCAGCCAGTGACGCCAACCTCATCGGGCCACGTACAGATGCCCGTTTTGGGATTGAAGACAAGGCCACCAGGACACGTTATCATGTTGAACTGTCCATCGACGCAGAAGTAAAACTTGTCACATATGCCGGGCTTCTCATGGCCAAAGTAACCGTTCTTTCGTGGACAGTGCTGCGATGGTTGTGGAGTTTCTGTGGACATTTGATTTAAATGTAGTGAATTCAATAGATAAATACATATCTGTATATATTTTATATATATTTGTACGCATATTTTTATATAAATAAACTATGTATACATACATACATATTATGGTAGTTAGTTCTTGTATTTGCCAACATAATTCTGTGCAATTTATTTTTTGTGCATTTTGAATACTTCCAAGATTTTAAATTTATAGAAATCTTTGCAGTGAGCTTACCTCATAAACACATATTCTGTATTCAGAAAACAGCTCATGAATTAATTAACAGGACTATGCAAATTTCAAACAAACTTAGAAGAAAAAAGAACTCCATAAAATGTATTTTCATACTTTGAAAGAATAAATACCAGAAAGGAGCTAGTGGACATGCAATTGTTCTTGGTAGTTCTTAATATCTGCATGCGACTTTTGTATAAAATTTGTATTTTGAATTTCTGAATTCTATATCACTGTATAAAATGTTAAAACATTTGTTGCTTCATATTTTTATTATTTTGCAGTTGTTGCAATGCACTTTATTTTCAAATTGCTGCCGTTTCTATGTGTCCTCGTTTGTAGTATATTTCTTGGTCCAGTTTGCAGTGTCCCAGGCACATTCCATGCCAGGACTTTTTTATGCTCGAGGGGAGAAGTTTATGGCCACAACAGTTTGGCAACAATGCAAAGTACTATAAAATGGCCAACAGAGTGCATATACATATGTGCATAGAAGTATCTTAGACTAGCAATGCTGGACACTTGCTTAGACTAAAATAGATTATGTAGAGTGCCTGACACAAAAACGAAAGAATATTAACTAGACACAAAGACAATGGAGATGGCTAATTGGAATTGGAGACCAGTTTTAATTGGGTCAAATATCATTGCTAGTAATATTTGCATATTTGATGAGAATATAATGGAGTTCAATTAAGGGTTCACTAATTGCACAATTGGAAATTGAAAACTGGAAATGCACTAACATTTAAGCCTCTTTACTTTGATTGCAATACGGTCCCAATTAGCATTACGACTGACGTCAATTTTTCAGCTGTCATGCGGAAGATGGCTGAGCACTTGAGGACCACGTGTCGGGTCCACATAAAGTCCTACGAAGCGTGACAAAATGAACTAATAAAATCACAAATAAAACAAGTCTACCAAGGAATAGATAAAATAAAACTGAAGCACCAAAACAAAGCCCAGCTCTAACTCCAACCAAGACCACAAAGACCTATTGACGACAACAATTTGGGTTAACCACCTCCGAGGCTATGCCGTTTGCATATTAAATAACTCTGGTTTCCAGAGGTTTTTTTGGTTTTCCTGAATTCTTAAAGTAGCAGTACGAGTAACGAGCAAATAAGTGCGGGTACGGCTCGCGTTTATGGGGCTGATTTTGGCCAGGTTTAAATGTGGTACAAGGCGTGGGATTGCTCAACGCGTTTGCCGCTGAACAACACGCTCTGCATACTGAAAACAAATTAAAAAAAAACCAAAAAAAGCAAAAGCAAAAAAAATCCAGAAAACCAGAACTCTGGTTTTATACTCACGCAACTTGGAGCGCTTGGTGCAATCAATATTGTACGGCAAATCACATTTCTCCTCGATGGGTGTGTAATCATTGAAGACCATTCCGTCCGCACACAGCCGTTCCGTCGGCACACCATCCCTGTAATTAAATAAACCAATCAAGTTATAGCCAGTGAACAAACCAAATAAAAATGCAAATATACTTGAATAAGGTAACTCAGCAGAAGAGTATCTCGCTCATCTACTATATTTAAGCCAGTGTATGTACACCAATAATTTGAATGTCCCAAAAGTGTTAACACATCAACTGGATTCAGTCATATTTTAACACTTTCGTAGAACGCCTGAATTATTGATTACGCTCACTTGGGGGCCCAATGGTGCGAAAGATAAGCACAGCGCATTCATACGCATCATTGGCCACAGGAAGCAAGCCGTATCCCCTAGGTGTTCTCAACTGGATGCGCAAATCAGCTGCATGCTGCCAAGGATAAATAGCTATTTACTTGGGTATAAACAAACCTATGTACACGATTTGATGAAGACGTGAATTAATACATCTAACTTATCATACTTAAACATCAAATATTCCACATTAGTTATGCAACTTACAAGCACGCATAGTATTTGTCGCACTGCTTGTTATCCGGATAGAAGCCATTTGGTTCCGGGCACTCCTCGGTGGCCTCGTACGCCGCAGCTGCCTGTGCCTGTTTGCGTTTGGGTTCCACTGCCGCCTCCTGGACGGGATCTCGCGTCCTTGGCGGCAAGTGGCGCTGCGATGGCGGATGACCAGCTCCAACACGGAAATTGCTGCGCTGAGCAAGCGTTGTTCCTATGCATATAAAGAGCAGATATTTACAAAATGTTAAGTGTCAAATTCTTGCAATAAACACAGAGTTCAAATTATCATAAATAAATGATAAATTTCATTGTTTACACTATTTATTAATAGATTTTTTGCAAAAGTTTACTCGTATTGTTTAAACTATTTTAATGAATTTAACACACGGAAAATGTATTTATGAGCCTCAACAATTATTCAATATTTTATGTACCCTCAACATGTTCACATTTTAGTAATGCCGGCCGGTTACTACAACCATAATTTTGTTCAGTGTATGCGTTTATTATTTATATTTGTTTCATTTTCAGATGCTTGAAACCAGTTATACCAACTTAATATGTGTCGATTGAGTATGCCTTATGGCCGGACTGGATTGCGACATAGGCAAATTGGGTGTGCGACCTTTAAAGTGAAAGTTACGTTAATCACCTCAGCTTTAAGCTGTTTAAGCAATCTTCACAAAAACAGCTGTTTCCCAAGTGACATCAGCTGTTTTTTACACCACAAAGCCAAGGCAGACAGTGTCCATGGGTGCGACTGGTTCACTCAGTTCAATCAACAGCAATGCAGAGTCAGTCATGCACTTCCGACAGAATGAGCAACAATATGCAATTCAAGGTAAACCACTTTAAACAGCAACATGGCGAAAAAAATAATACACAATCACGACCAAGGCACAAACAATTGCAAGAAATGGCGAATTCAATTCAATTTAAAGTCGACACACACAACACACAACAATGTCGACAAGTGGCTTTCTGCTGGAAGGGGGCGAGTGCGAGTGTGAGTGTGAGTGCGGCTGTCTGACATTCGATTAAACGTTAATAAAGAAACAATTCCACAGAGCAATTAGTGCGTAAAGTGTCAGGCAACAAGAAACAAGTTGTTGTTGCTGTTGTTGCCACTGCTGCTGCGGCTTGTCATTGAAACACGTTTCGTAGACGACTTGGTCAAAAAAAGAGAAACAAAAAAAAAAGCAGCAGCAAAGTCTCTCTGACTTTCGTAGTTGAGTTCAGATGCTATCAAAATTGTCAGCAACTAGGCGACATCTTTTAGCTTTTTTTCAGCTAAATCCACTTTACATACTTTAGCCTTTAGTTTGCTCTTCAAACGTAGCTTTGCATATGTGTTCCTTTTTTTTCATCGTATTGAAAGCAGAGTCGCTTAGTTGTCGGATATGCGGTTTGAGTTTTTTACGTGATTCAACCATCGATCTGACAGTTTGTCAACAAGTTTGGCATAGAATACCGCTTTCCGACCACTGTCGCATCGGTCCGGGCCCCTTTTGACTCTTGGCTGCCAGTCCGGTTAAACTAGATTAATTGAGTGCCGTTGCCTGTCACCGTGTTGAAATTTCACAAAAAAAAAAAAAAAAAATCCAAAGTTTTTGTGCGCTTTCGTCAAATTGAATTCGAGTCAGCAAGTTTTTGTGGGTGTTGTGGCTGTCGTCGCCGAAATAAATGTGCGTGAAACATGCGTGTTAAGTTCATTGAACATTAACAAGATTAAAAATAAACAAGTTGGAGAAGCACTTTTTCAAGTCGCTCACTCAACTGTTAGGCAAATTAATGGAGCGCATTGAAATTGTCTAGACTGCGATCAAAAGGTTTATTTAACTTTTTCAAATGTATGCAAGTAACGCAAATATGTTAATCAAAATTAGAATACGCATAGATGCCTAATAAAAATTGTATTTATACAGCATATTTATTCAATTTTATTATTATTGGCATGTTATTTTAATTTTACCAGCTAATTGCACTCAAAACTAGCCAGTAATTATACAAAAATATTTGCATATTTTTGCAAATTATTCGCACATTTAATTTGGGTGGATCGCCAATAATTGCCAACAAATTTCATGGTCATATGAACATGATTACAAAATATGTTTAACACCCACACACGCAACAGTTGCTTGCATATCAATTAAACAATACAATTAACAAAATACAATTTTAAATGTGTTTTGCTGTTGCACAGTCGAATTTGGCATATTTATGAGCTCCAACACCAGGCATTTGGCTACTAAAATGCCAGCATTCCGGTCTGTGGGAAACTGTTAAACAGCAACAATAACAGCGGCATTAGTAAGATATGAATTAATATATAACATATTCATTTAATTGCTGTCTGCATATGGCTATCCAATTTCATATGTTACGCGTAAATGAACACAAACATGGAAACCAATCATATCGCTGAAATTCTGTTGTCGACAGTTGAGTTTTGCAGTTGAATTATGAGGTAAAATGTTTTCACATTTATTAATATGCATTTGCGGCTCTACGGTTTCAGCTGGTACTCAGTTTAAGGCAAATTGATGGCGATCTCGACCGAATATTTCAATAATATTGTTTATTACGCTGATGTCTGATGCCATTTCACTAATTGGCATATGCAATTAAGTATTTTCCACTTACCTACAAGCAGCGCGAATATGCAAATTTTCATAGCCGCCATTTTGTAATTATTATCAGTTGTACCTGTGGGCACAGAGAAGTTTTTTCAATATTAAATACCCAAGTATGTTGACAGAAATCACTTAATTAGAATGCCCATTCACTTGGATAAATTGTAAAATCATTGAAATCATATTTTCACATTGCTGCTGGCACTCTACACAGTTTCAATTCCATTTGTTTCACTTGCAAGCGGCACTATTTACCGTTCCGTTCCGTTCCGTTTGTTGTGTTCGTTGTGCGCACGCGTCGCCGTCTCGGAGCCAACTGTTCGCTTTGAGCTTGTGGAAAATAGTTTTTAAATGTGCTGCGCCGATCGACCAGTTTGCGTTGTTGTCATTGCCTTTTTGTTGCCCCATCATATCCAACGAGGCAAATTGTGTTAAAAACTTTATGCAAAATGCAACATGACATCTTACCAAAACCGGCTTTGATCAACGGCACGACAACAACAATGTCAAAAGCTTGGCACATTAAAGCTTTCGGCGCATATCAACACCTTACTCATTGCGAGCTTAAATATTTTATATTTTTTGAAGTCTACGATCTTTTACTCGAATTATGTGTTGAAAATATTTCTGATTTTATCACTAAAATTCTAACAAACACTGCTCACAAAACATACTTTCAAAATAAATACATATATATATTATATATATATATAATATAGTAAAGACAAGCTTAAGTTTCATTTCTCATGATCTATAGAATTACCCTTAACAGATAAATCTGATGTTATTAAATAACAGAATGGACAGTAAAATACCAATAGTTCTCCTGTTGGACATCTATGATACCAATATCGGTAACAGAACTTCAGTCGATAACATCTTGACACAATTTCAACATTTTCCGCATCCTGATAAACAGCAGTAAGCTAGCAAAAATTGATAAAAAAGGGAAAAATATGTTCACTCAACTCCAAAAGTCTAAAACGGAACAAAGCACCAATAACTGCCGCAAGCCAACCAAAGAGAAAACACGTCCGTATGCATTAAGGACCACAACGGGAGACTGGGGGCAACAATTTGAATATGCCAGCAGAAACAAAATGGAAATTCTACACGAAACGTCCCATGAAATATTGCATAGTTTTAACGAGCGTGCACCCAATGAGCAATGATGCCAAAATTTGTCAAAAAGCTGACACTCGACCAAACCCGGCACCAGGAGCAGAACGCACAAGAACAAAAGCCAGTACTGAGTGTGGCACGTTGCCAGTCATCGATGATTTGCATTTTTGAAATTAACTAAAAATTATGACAAAATGTGGCAGGACATCGTTTTACGGCAACTCCAGGTGTCCTTTCCTATCCTGCACACATATATATCTTTATATATATTTACAGCATGTTTGCTGCATCATTGTGCATGGCCACAAACATCGTTAGACTTGTCAGAACAGAAACCTCAACCCCAAATCCCTATTTAGTAGGCCCTCGAGCTGTCTTGGCTTGTTTTCCAGCTGCTTGGTTTTCAAATGTCTTTCATGTTGTGTGCGTAATAATTGTGATTGTGACAAATTGTCTTTTTGTGCAAAATTTACTTGGTCCTCGTACAGCACAGCCGTTCCGGGAACAATAACATTTATGGCGTACTTCTGGCCACACACTTACAAACATATATATGCAAATGGCAATGGTAATATTATGTAAATACTTACAAATATATTTGTTGAAAACTGATTATGGTCAGAGAGGAAATCGTTGTACCAAATTGAATGCTGTAAGCTGTAAATTTCGATGTAAAAATTATATTAATAGCGGTGTTGAAATTTACAAACTGTTATATGTATTATATATTATGTTAAAGTATAATCTTTCAAGAAATTGTCAAAAAGGGGCAACCAATTGAGATCAACATTACTAAAAAAAAACCAATGTCCCCAATAAATATAATTATTTAAATATTTTTAAATACTAGTTAAATTTAATGTTATGTTTTTTGATTTTTACTTTAAAAATGCACTTGAAACCTGCGAACAGACGAAGGACTCTCAATGGCATTTTTTTCTTTTTTTTTTTTGGTAAATGTTGTAGCCAAAATTCAGAACTTGCTAGCCAAAAAGCTGCTGCATTCAAAAGAGAAAATTATCATCATTTTGCGGCGCATTATGAAGCGATTACACAAAGCAGCCCACACAATGCGCGGTGGACCATTCGACTGAAGAGTGAAATGCAAACGTTGCAGAATTTAGACTCTATTGTTACGGACTGAGTACGTTGCATGCTGCATGCCGCATGCTTTGACTTGTCCACGCTTGAATAGCAATGGCGCCGCAAAGTGTGGCAGCTTTCAAGTGGCTGCTGACTGCGTCGAAAACTTTACGAAAACCTAATCATAATTTAATTTCTCGCCGATAGTTGGTGGCACAATCGCACCCTTATTATGTTACCCTCTCCCTCCCTCACTCTTTCCCTGTCTCTCTCTCACACACACACACACACACACAGTTATGAACGCGGCTTTAGTTTAGCTTTGGCTTGCAGTTTTTATCAGCAGCAGCTTTATTTTTATATTCAATTTTTCGTGGACCGCAGCGCCATAAGCGCCACGTTATTGTCATGTAATTGAATTTAATGGCAATACGAATGGATCCGCATCCGGGGGCGGTCATTCATTGTATTAGCTAGCGATTATCTGGCATTTTTGTGCTGCGCTTGCAACACTGGCAACAATGCGCGTGCCTGCGGCTATGCTAGGGTGCCCTTTTTTTATTATTTAAAAGTTAACCAAATGTTGACAATGCACCCAAAAAGTTTGGGCTGTCATTAGCCGAGCTCCAAAGCGGGCGTTCCCTACATATACAAAACAAATAAAAAGAGAAAGGAAAAAAACATTGAAATGAATGTTATATTTTGTTAGTTTTGAAAACCATTTAGTCGACTTTTTCAACACTGTGCGTTCGAGCACAATTATGCAGCGCATGAATGTTAGCGAGGAGTTGCCATAGAGTCGGATATGATTTATATAAGGCTGTAAGCATAATCCTGTCATACGCTTTACTGATTTAATGCATTTGTTTCGGCTAGGGGTTGTTTTGGGTTGGCCAATCAGCGGCATCAGCGGCATCAACGGCATCAACGGTATCAACGGCATCAGAGGCATCATCGGCATCAGCGGCATCAGCGCCATCAGCATTATCAGCGGCATCTGCGGGAATCGCTGCCTGTCAGTCGGCGCTGAAAGTGCTCAATATCGTGTCAGAGCCATTTTACACACGTGTCGCGTGTGTGTGGCAGTGTCATGAGGCAGCCACAATAACATTGCAACAGCTTGCTGTTGTTGTTGTTGCTATTCGATTTTAATTTAATGAGTAGAGGCAGTGTGTGGCACAACATTTTCACATGTCATCTGTGCTTCAGCGTCCTAACAGCCACAAACGCACAGGTTGAACATTGTGACGCTAAGCGGCTTTTTAATCATGTTTTGTCCATTTCGCATAAGGCTCTTTAGTTGGCCGCACACCTGCATTTTTAATCAGTTCAGACTATTCGGTTTCGATTTGTCGGAAAATCACTTTTACACTTTTAAACTACAATTATAACTTTTAATATAATTTTGGGTGTGTAAATAATGTTATTCTAATGTTGTGTATATATTTATTTTGCACAACAAATAAATAATACAGAAAATAAAAAACAATGCTTCTAATTATTAAATAAGCACACATTTTATCCCATCTTTTCTCATTTTTTTTTAGTGTATGCAGCTTATGTAAATATCAAAATTAAAATAATCTAAATGCTTAGAGGTGGTAAATAGATTCCATTCGGCATGCTGAAATTCATAAAGAGATGGTTTTGGTTTTTCAGCTTAAACTAAAATCACAACAATTGCAAATGTAAGTTTACTGAATACTGTATGCATGCAGCATATTAAGTACAATATACAAATGTACAAATATATATATATACAAATATGACAGATACAGCAAACAAATGCCAATTTGTAATTAGCTGAAATTATAAGTCTAGTCGCACAAATTCCAAAACATTTGCATTGGCAAATGAAACTTAATTCAGTTACGCAACTAAACTGGCCACAGACTCGAATCAGCTATTCATTCGTTGTTGCAACTGTGCCATGATTCGAGGATATCAGTTGTTGTAGTTGTTGTAGTTGTTGCATTTGTGCGTTGTTATTGTTTGTGCTTAAAAACTCATCAGACAAACGACAATGCGGCAATGCCACAAGACAACAGAGGAATTGCAATTGCAATCGCCACCAGACGGCTGTTAAGAGGACACTTTTATCAACAGCCACAAAATACGACAAGCAAGAATACTTTACCCGAGTGAGCTCGACTACGAGAGACCCTGAACCAAGATTTATTGCATGGCTGATGGTGATGACATCAATCTGAGATTACTTTGGGGACTATACTCTTGTGTTTGCAGTTGATCAATAATATGACTTGTGATAAGTATTAATTGTAAGAATATTCCCTTACAACTGTTGCTTTTATTGCTATCGAAAATCGATTTAAATCGAGTTATCGACAACATGAAATGAACTTGATCACATATATTTCAATTTGCACAATAATATCATGCCCGTTTATCCATTTATAATTGGTTCAGGGTATAAATATACGAGTTTTGCGTAGTTGTGGTTGCCTAACTGTATGCTGGTGTGCCCTAACTGTAAGTAAGCGTGCCCAGAGGCGCGATGGTGCGGGACTCATTTCATTTCAAGTTGATTGCGTGCCACAATGAAGTTTTCTAGTTTTTAGTTAGTTAGTTCTTGCTGTGCATAAGCTAACCGCACCCACTAAATTGCCATCCCCAAAGTGCACTCATTAAATGTCACTTAAGAACCACTGAACAAAGTATTTAATCAACGCACACTCGGAGCCGTATAAACCGCCACACGCCCTGCAGGCAATTTGTATATGATTGTAGTAGGAAGCCAAACTCACAAAAAATACAGTCTGCATATAAATTAGGCGACGACGGAAGAAAAAAAAAATACAAAATAAAAATTGTCGCACAACTTTCCTAATGTGCCTGATGAAGTGAAGACCACTGTGCAGCAGCGTTTGCGGCAAGCAAATTATGTATTTGCATTTTTAATGGTGCCTAAAACAGGCTACCCATAAATTAACTGTTACCCCAGATGCGTAAAGTTGTGATTTACTGGGTCGTATAACACCCAGTAAATATTTCAACTTTTTATGATTACTTGTTGCATTTACAACAACAACAACAACAAAAGCAACAGCAACATTTGAACAGCTCAAGAATAACAACAGCTTAACACTTTATTAAGACTTTTCAATCATTATTAAACATTATTAAAATTATAATCGAATTGAATTGTAATTATATACATAAATTAAAATTTCATATAAAAAAATAATAATAATAATACATAAGTGGTTAAATTAGCCAACTAATTTAGTACAGAACGCCGCTCTGAAGCGCCTTCTCAACTTTATTAAAACTGTTACCAAGCTGCCAGCTGCCAGATGCAAGAGACAGCTGCAGAGCAAGCAACTAAGGCAAAAGCAACGAGGCCCGGAGCGAGGCTTTGAACTTAATTAGCTGCGCATTAACGAATTTTTACTGCATGGTAGATGGTAAAAGGTAGCAGATAGTGGGTTATGGGTAGGAAGTGCTAGATGGGTAGATTGAGAGAAGTGGCAGTGTTGGAGCTTGCCACTGCATCCAGGTAGTTACTTGCCACTTCCTTTGGCCATTTTACTGCACGGCTAATTTTTGTTTTCGACAATGGCAAAGGGATGTCGCAGTCCGAGGGGACAACTCGCTCTGGCTGCTGGTTGGTCGCTGGCCACTGGAAGGAAATGTCGTACCACAGGCTCCCAGCCAAAAAGGAAATGTTGCCGAGATTAAATGCCCAACAAGGTGGGAGGGGTGGGCGTGCGGGTTGAGCAAACTGTCAGCACGGACAGGTGAGCTAGCCTCGGTCAGAGTGTGATTACGGTGTGCAGCCGCAGTCGGGCTTTGTCTTTGGTGTCGACGCCAACGCCAGCAACGTTGCCTCTGCGTGTTGTAATAAGCGAAATTATTTTACATTGCACAAACATTTTTATTTTTTTTGGCAGCACAACGTTTTCATATTTTCATTTTCGTTTCTTTTTTCCTTTAATTTTATTTTCCTTCAGCTTTAATTAGAGTAAATAGACGAGCACACATTTAAGGTAATCACAAAGTGTCCCGTTTAAATTTATCTCTTAGTTATTTCAAGCAGATTCTTTATGGAGCTATTTCTTAAATTCTTTCTAGCTGACAAAAGTTGCTGCACATGATTTATGGTGCTCAAGATTGAGCACTTTCCAATATATAATAGCCAGATCAAAGGCCACATTACACGAGGGAGCTGCACATAAAAAACACACACAAACCGATAAGCACTTTGCCTTTGGCTTGCCACAAAAGTCCACAATACAAGCTAAACTGTGTTGAAAAAAGCCAAATTTCCAGTTGCCTTGTGGCAAATATTTACCTACCTTGACTCTTTAAGGTATTCGTCAATTGTGTCAGTTTGGTAGGTGTTCACAGCTAGACATAAGCTGCAATGTTGTTGACTTATGTGAAAAGAGGTGTAATTCCATATTTATATCTCGCATCTGCTGTAAAATGTAATTTGAAATACAATAAAGAAAATAATGAAACTAAAAGTAAATGCTTAAGAAATGATGCATCAACTTAACAACAGTAGAAAAATCGATTGATATTCAAAACTATTTCAATATTCTCTTTCATTGTTAAGCATTCTTTGCTAAGAAGATACTTTGATTATTGCCTTCAGTTAATGTTGTATATCCAAATCCAACACATACGTGTCAAAAAAGGGCTTGTTTGTTGACAATTTCGCTGCGCATACATCATACCTCGAGCATTCACATGCCGACAATTGCAAACAGATTCTCAGATCCAATCCACTCTATGATGAGAAATCATCTACATTGCGTGCGCCTCAGTTGGCAAGCTGCAACACCAACTACAATAACAAAGAGTGCCACAAAAATGGCATATGAGAATGCAGCTTAGGATGCACAAGAAAAGCAACATACTCTATTTGAAGTCTGCATATTCGTTCAGGAAGCCAACAACTTCCTGGTACACAAGTAGTGGCAAGCATATACAAACACTGACGCACTCACAAATAAAATAAACTAGTGACAGGCTGGTATTGAAGTCGCCGCCACTTGGCAGCAACAAAAGGGCTGTGCTTGAGCAGCTTTTCATGGACGTTAAGCAAAATCTGTAGCTCTTCTTGTCGGTGCCGCGTCCTGCTGGGCATTTTCATAACAAGTAATCACAGTCCGATACTTTGAGTAGCCAAAAGTTAAGCTAACTTCAAGGCAGGCAGTCGGATAGAATGCAAACTCTTGCGCACTTGCGCTTCAAACTTTGTATAGATAGAAAATTACGTATACGCGGCATAGTTCAATGCCAATCTTCCGCGTTGCTACTAGCTGCACAATTTCTTAACACATCACAAGCAGCGCTTTGCGTGAAATAAATTATGAGAAACTGTTTATTTTTACCAAAGGCAGCGAACTTTTTATCCACACACAAAGAGAAGCTTTTGAGCTACTGCCATTGAAAGACTTTTGAAAAGTGGGCTGGAAAAAAATCATATTTCTCTTTTTCTTTGATATTCACATTCATCCTTTTGATTAAAGTGTTAATAGTTACTCTTATTATGAGTGTTCAACTTATAAAGATATTTTAATTAATTTTCTTTGCTAAATTAAAATTGGATATTCCTTCCAGCAAACGAAAGGTATGAAAAAAACATATCTTACAAAATACATATAAAGACGCTGGCTGAAGGAGGGCCATAACTCAAGAATGCGAAAAGTACACGAACTTTCTTCAAAGTTCAGGTACGTAATTTCAAGCTTTTGGCATATGAAAAATTATAATTGAAAATATTCTATTATTAAACCGTATTAAATACGATATCAACTAGGGTATTAAATGTTAGCCAAGTCGATATCCACAAAATCAAAAATATTTTAAATATGGTTTACTGTTTGGTGTCCTCTTTTCTATAATCCAAATGAAAAATATTTGACAAAAGCCATATTTGTAATATATTTAATCCGATTGACCAATCCGCTTATAATTTAGCATATTTTTATTTAAATTCAATTAGTTAAGACGAGAGCTTAAAATGTTTTTCTACAGACTGGCACAATCCAAGGTAATTAATTTTTATGACAAGCTTAAATAATTTTTCTAAACTACGTCAAATTCAGAACACATTTTCATTTCAGATTTCGTTAAGAATTTTGCACTTAAGTTATCGTTAAGTAGCTTTTGAGAGCCACGCAGTTATTTGAGAAGTATTTCCCACACATATTCCTTTTGACACTGACTATAATATTTATGGCCTAATGTGCATAGGATTTCAGTGTCAGTTGTTGTTGTTGTGAGATATTTCGCACATGTTCAGTCGACTGCCAGACCTAAATGCACATTGCAGCCACCTCCTAAAGTACCCACAGCCTCCACAGACTCCCCGCTGTCTATCTGTTTTGTTTTGTGCAATTTAACAGCTTTTGGCCAAAATAACAAGCCACCCAACAATCTCAAAATTCCAGGCGATGCCAACAAAAAGTCAAGCTCAACATTGTGCAAGTGAACATTCTAAATGGGAAGGGTGGGAAAACGATGCGACTATATACTGGGCATATAGGAATTCAGGTTGTTCAGGGGCAGAATGGCGGTGCATATTTTTGCAACACAAAATAAACCGCAACAGTAGCAAATTTTGCTGGTTATTTTCGGAGGACTGCAAAAATATACATGAATGCACATACACACACACACACACACACATAACTATACAGACTGTGTGTGTGTGTGTGTTGGGGGGTGAGTAACTGTGCAGCAGTGCGCCATAATAAAATGAAATATATTTTTAAACAATTACCTTTAGAGGCACTTTTATGAAAGCGGAAGCTTTGCTGGCCAACCAAAAAAGCCTCAGCACTTCAATGGCAAACCAGCAAACCATCCACCCATGAAACGCCCAAATCAGCATTAAGCATACTCTATAAGCACTCTGTGTGCAATCACAATGCCTTTATATAATAATCGCTCCACAGGAAAACTAACTAACGAACATTAACATCGAAAAGTCGAAATTCAAAATATTACAACTACACAAATATGAAATACGAGTAACAATGCTCCACTCGGAAGGGGAAGCGGATTAGGAAACCCTGAACTAATTGAAGAATTCATAAGAGCGTAGATTTTGACCTCTAACATTTTCTGCTTTCTGTAAAAGAGAATTTGACAAAGGGAAATTGTTAAATTCACTCTGCTGATAAACGTGATCAAGAATATATATATACTTTGTGAAGTCGGAATTCTTTTTTCTGCCTGTTACGCGATTTTATTAATATAAATATATATATATATTATTAATCCATATTATTAATCTTTAATGGATTCAAAGCATATATAGCATATTATTTTATAACAGAATGAGAGAAGAACGAGTCTTCGACCCATATGACATATATATTCCTCATCAGCATCAATCATATCAGCTTAAGCCTTTTGCCAAAATGTCCAAGCTGGCATAAATGACATTGAATGGTGAACTAAAAACACCAGCTTCATAATTATGAACGAAGGACAAATGAAAAAAGACTTTTGTTTGTACCGAGCTAAGTATATGTGTTTGTGTGTGTGTGTGGGACTGTGGCATTATTTGTTGAGTGCTTTTCAAGGTGTGACACCACCTAAGAGACTGGAGTCAGAGCCAGTGCACCATCTCAATATACCTGACAACAATTTCCACTTAACGTAACAAACTTCAAATGACATCCGGAGCCAGAGCGAAAAACTGTAGAAGCTGCATATAAAATTCTATTAAAGAAGAAACGTTGAACACATCTAACCGCCCCAGGGCGTGACGGCTACGCATGCGTGGCAGCAACATTCGCTGCCACAGCAAATGCGCGGAGGTGGCATCTTGCATTATGAAATGTACAAATAGTGTTAAATAAGTAAACAGTTTGTGCGTTGCACATGTTGCATACATGCTTTCTGATGCATGCGCTACATGCCCAGACGCACACAAAAAAAAAAAGCATAAAACATACACACAAGTCACGTAGCAGCCACACTCTCAGCAGGATTGAGCTGAGCTGGAGCAGACTTTTATATTACATGGCGCTTGCAGGCAGCTAGCCAGGCAGAAAAAAAGTGCTGGACCACGCCCCTATCCCTGCGGAGATGACTAAACAACTACATACATAGTCTACAAAAGGTGTACACTTCAAAAACTTTCTTCTATCACTTATTGCTAATTTTAAACGCATTTAATCCCTAAAAGTATTTAAAGTAGTTTTTGCATTTTGCAGAAAATCACATTAATTAAAGAAAAGTGGGAAAATTAAACTAAATGAAGCACAGCTAAATGAAATTATAAATAACATATCTAATATTAAATCGAACATAGGAAAACGCTTGACAGTAATTTTCATTGTTTTATTTCCATTTGCATATGAAGAAAAGCTTATTTTTCCTAGTGTACTCACTTGTAAAACACGCTAAGCCACAGCGGAAATTGTTTCAGTTTAAAATGGCGAAAGTTTTTAATTTCAATTAAAATTCAGTCAAATCCTTACGATGTGCATCTAAAGCTGCCTCAACTGATTGTGGAAACCACCGAATACAAAGCCCATATCTTTCATCTTAGCCCGTTGCAAAAGAATTGCAACTTCCATCGATGGCTTTAAAAGTTTTGTAACCATTTTTTGATTGACTTTTGCTGGAAAATTCATTGCCAGATGAAGACCACGCCTCTTTTGTGTGTGTGCGTGCCCCAAATTGCTGGCGCACATTAAATTACTGCTGCCCATTTGCGTTTTAAATGCTGGTCAAATGCAATAAAAGCCAAGTAAAAGCCACGTCAAGTAAAGCGAAAACCCACCAACCAAAAAAAAAAAAATCGTAAATAAATAAAAAACACAGTAAAGGAAACAATGAAAAATGCCAGGGCGAAGTAAAAATTGCTGCAGAGGAACGCGAAAAGTATTTCAGTGAAAATGCATTAAAATACCAGCGCCTGCAACAAAATCATTTTGCCACACCCACTTGCCCCTTTCCTAGCAGTATCAGTAGCTACAGCAATTCCCATATACATATATATATATTTAAAAACAGTGCACGATTAGGCGCCAATATGATAGGTCCATAGCTGGACCCCAACTAATATGACCCATACATATATTATATTACAAAAACCAAGGAGTATTTTTATGGGCAATAATTCGCATAAATCCTCAATAGCTGAGTTGCAATTCAAAATGAACGCACGAACGTGCACAGTGGTCGTATAACGACTTGGATTTATAATTTATAGTTATGCTTGATTTGGGTACAGACTCGCAATCGTATATATAAATTCGCCATTGGACGCTCGCAACTATGCAACGCCTTTTGCTGGCCAATG
Source organism: Drosophila atroscutellata (assembly GCA_035041605.1). NCBI lineage: Eukaryota > Metazoa > Arthropoda > Insecta > Diptera > Drosophilidae > Drosophila > Drosophila atroscutellata. The sequence continues at coordinate 9,222,838 of JAWNLA010000092.1, read as the reverse complement.
AGCCGGAAATGCACAACAACGTTTCACACAATGTCAGAGGCCAATGCGCTTTTAATGCGTTCTTTGACTTTCGACTTGCTGCAAGTCAAAGGAAGTTTTCTGGGAAGAAGTGGCCAGCGAAACCGAATTAGAATTGCACAAAATCTGCTTTCAATAGCTTATGAAGAATATTCGCTGCATGAATTGCATGGACCACGCAAATGTATGATAGATTAAAGATTTAAAATTTCAGACCGAACTAATTTAATGCACAATCATTTTTGGCATGTGCATAAAAGTTAACGAACGAAGAAGAAGCTGAAATAATTAATATATAATATATATAATTAATTTTCGATTAAAGTTGTTTAAATTTACTGAAAGTAATTTTGCATCCAGCATAATAATAATAATAGTTGAGGTTATGTTCGAATTCAAAGTATACTTAACTTGTTGTACACAAATCAAATATTATATAATAAAAAGTACCCTCAGTTCTCAAATTGCGAAATAAATACATATCTAACATGACAAAACACTTAGATGAACATGCAACTTGCTTATACATATGTACATGTATGCACAAACCGTGTGTGTCCTTTGACAGTCAAGCAATCAATAAAAATCAGTGCAACCAAAAATGTCGTCGGAATAACTTGTTTGTGTCCCGAGAAATAAATGTGGTCATTTAAATTAAGCAAAATTAAATTTTATTTAAATAATCTGCGCTCTTCCAACTTAGCAGCGTCTTCACAACAACAACAAATAGTAAGTAAATGTATGAACGACCCTACAAAGTGAGATAGTATTTCGCGAAATCATCGAAATAAATGGAAAGATAACTTTTTGTAACTCTAAGGATTGACTAAAAATGGTATTTATCAAACTGTGATCATAACATTACTATTACTACAATTCGGGATCCAGCAGTTGCGACCTATATTCCATCAACCCCAGCTCCTGCACGAATGCTAGAATCTTTGTTGTGTTGAGGGTTTCTATGTCCTTGGGCTTCATGACATGCTTCCCTAGGATGGGTCATAACATATTCTATAGGAATATTTTGTGGATCAGAAACTTTGAGCAAGTTGGTTATGTTTTCATAGTTTTTTAAGAAGGGGAAATCGATACTTGCTTTGCAACCCTGGACTACAATTGGACTCAATTCGTTTTTGCTTGTGGAACGCAGTTGGCTTTGTATTCTCAAAAACAGAACACAGTAAACTGTTTAAATACCTGCTCGTTTTCGAATACAGTCATTTAATCATTGGAGTTTTCCAAACGCACTGAAATAAAATAAAATCCTCGAATCGTTTCGACTCGATTGCTCGCAAATGTTTCGCTTCTACGGACTCTATTTGCTGTACCTGAAGAAAATGTCCGGCTACGGAACAACGCAGACGTGGTGTCTCTGCGAGAAACTGCCACGCTCAATGCTTCACCTTGCTCCTGCTCCAGATGTTTTGTGCGAAGTGTGCGGAAAACGTCGTCGACCACGCGCCAGCGGCAGCTCCAGCGGCAGCTCCAGCGACGAGGAGAAGAAGGCAGCGGAGCGACGTCGCGCCGGGAAGGAAAAGGCGCTGCCGGGCCCAGCACGGGTCAAAGTGGCCATAAACGCCAAGAAGCCACTACTCAAATCCGTTGCAAAATTCAAATACAGTAACAAAAAAGTCTATGTGGGCCGCATTGGACAATATCGCAAGCCGCAGGGTATGCAGCCCAAAGGCAAGGATGAGGATGATCCAGTCGAAGAAAATCTGCTAGAAGTTGAAGCGGAGGCAAAGCCGTCAACACCGCCGCCATCGACACCAACTCGGAAAACCACCGAATCCTTGTGGTATCTACCCAGCGATAACATACCCAGCTTGGAGACTATTGCACACGAGATATTGAATCAACCGCTGCATCTGCGCCAGCATCAGCACGTCCACTATGACCACCTCTTTTACAGCGGCTTTAAACCATTGAATCATCCCATTACAAATGCGGCAGGTGGCGCCATCTCCAAGCGGCAACGCGGCTTTGGACGACCACTACGTCGACACTTCAGCGGTCCGAGGCCGCCGCTCTCTGATATTCCAGCCAGGCAGCAGATGGTGCGAGCCAAAGGCGGCGGCTTGACGTCGAAAGATATACATGTCACTGATGCAGTCAGTCAGTTCGAACCGTTTGACAGCTACGATGGACCCTCGGAGGATGCGCTGGTTGTGAACAGCGCCTGGCTTATGCTGCATCAGTCCCACGCGCGGCAGATGGAGCAACGAGTGTATTTGCCAACCACACGACACTCCAAGATCGACATGGAACCAAGCAGCAGCTCCACATCGTCAACATTTGAAGAGCCTTCGACGCCGCCGGCAGATCATACTATGTGTGCTCCATTGCAGCCAGCATCCAGCAGCAATATGAGCAACAGCTTTAAATGCTCCAATTCCCGACAAGAGTCGGTCTGCAGTCGTGGCGGAGTGGTGCCCCCCTATGACGATCTGCTGCATCTTGAGGATTTGCATAAATTGTTGTTGAACACACCAACGAATCCAATAATTAAGGACGAAATTAATGAGCTAACCCTAATGGCCAAACAGGTCGAACCCGATGATATCGTTAAAGTAATGAATAATTTACACATTGTGGAATCCGGAGACAGACAAGACGAGACTCCAGCGAAAAACTTTGAAGAAAAGCCAAGGGTTACTGTCAACAGTCCTTTGCCAGACCCAAATCATTCCAATGACATGTCAAGTGAATTGCCTTTAAATTCTACAAATAAATCAGCAGGTGATGCAAAGTATTTCAAGCGTTTTTCCAAAGACGGAAACAATTCCAAAGTATGCCGTAAACTTTTCGCTCAACGGGAAAGGAGGAGGGATGTTGTCCAATCGGCGGGGCAGATGCCAAGCAGGCAATCAACGTGGTCTATAATCAGTGATTTATTCGTGCCAGTCTCGGCCAAATCACTTGCAACGGGCGATGAACTGAAGCCCTTGAAAGGTGCACAGAAATTAGACTATGGCACCATGAAGCCATCGGGTCCAATGCCCAAGTGCCCAAAATGCCCGCTATGTGGCTTGAATAAGAGAAATCGGAACACCTCGCCAAAAGCTTCTTCAACAAACAATCGAAATGGAATCCATAAGTCAAGCTGTATCTACCATATACCTGAAGATACCAATTTTAATAATTCAAAAACCAGTTACACAAAAAAAGCTAAGTCTAACCCACATTCAGAATGTAAGCAACAAATATCAAATAGGATCATCAAATCGGTTGAGCTTCAAAATAATGTCGAGACAATTGTCAAATTTGATCCCGAACGGAAACACTCCTCTACTAATTCAACAAATTTCGAATCACGTTTCGGATATATAACTCCGAAGGATAAACTTTCCAAAGAAACTGTAGAGATGCAGCCTCCAAAAAGTACAAAAACTTTAGATGAGCAGCAGCAACTTGGATGTCAGATAACGAAATCCTTTGAACGAGTTCAGTATGCCTGCAGTGAGTTAACTCTGCCCAAAATGGTGTCTTTCACCAAAAACGAGACGTGCACTGGAAAGATTATAAGACATTTTGTAAGCCCGTCTATTACAAAGGAACCGTTGGACATCTTTGAGTTTCGAACTCCGGATATACATGTAAACGAAATGCTCGATTCTCTAAAGGTTGAAGATAATGACAGCGCTGTGTCGGAAAACTGGGTATCATGTATTGCACAGTACGCAACTTCTCAGCTATCTGAAGAATCATCTGAAAATGATATAATCATAGAAAAGAAAAGGCGTAAAGCTCAAAAATCAAATCTTCCAGCTTGGCCAGCTCAGCCATCCAAACACAGAAAGCGGCACATTAAATACAAGCCACTGCAAATCAGCGATGAAAATAGGATTATTGAAAACAAGCCGCAAGGCTACAATGCTAAGGAGAAAAAAGTCCTAAGGAATCGTAGAAGTGGCAAGAATAATGACTTGTGGATAGCAAACGAAGTGGTGCAACAGAAAATCAATGAAATGATGACGAAGCCCATTAGGCTGCTAACCTTCAATTAGTCAACGTTATCATAGTTAATTATCAAGTAATATCAATCAAGGAATATAATATAGATACATGGATTACAGAAAGGAACTCTTTAGAAGTGCGAATCATCAGCTACGATTTATCAACGATTGAACTACGATATAGTAATTAGCATTTCATTCAAAAATACTACATTTTTTAGAATTTTTTGTATTATTAAATCGAATAATTAATTTTATATATATAATTTATATATAATTATATAATTTTATATATTTTTAAATTATTAAATAGCATTTAAAAACTTGACATGAGTTTCAGATCATTTTAGTAGTCTCTCAATTAAATTAACGCTCAAAACATTTTCATATTAATTGGTTCTATAATAAATGAATAATTTAATATTGGGCAATTAATGGTTTGATTTATTTTCCAGAAAATGTGCACACCCTTGGCTATAAGGAAATCGGCTGGAGCCATTCAAATGCGTTATCGAAATCCTGCTGCTGCGTTGCTTAGTGGCTGTGCCAGCATAACCTTCTGGATGATATACTGGTTGGCATATTGCCTGATTTTGGTGAGTAAACTTCGGATATTGTAATACGATTTGTTTGTTTTGACACTGTTCTTTCCAAATTACCAGTTAGCCGGTGTCGTTGTCGTCTTTGGCTTGGTCTCTCCGCGCTACGCCTGGTATTTGTTGAATTATTTGCTTGGCCAATATCATATCGAGCAACAGTTTAAAGACGAGTTATAGGCAGTCCATATATATATGTATATCTTATATCGTAAATTCGTTATCAATAAAGTCTATTGGAATTGAAACGAGCAGTGGGTTTATGTTTTCTCACATCAGAATTGCCTAGCTTTATTTAAATTAATAATTAGGTGTTTATACTACTAATTTCAATGCTATTTTTGCATTAATTACATTTTAAAGTAAATGATCGTACATTGTAAGTGTATATATTTATTCATAAGTATATTTGCATATGTGTTACCATAATCATGCACAACATAAACATTATTATCAATAGCAATCGTTGCTTGCACTCAATTAAAAAAAACAAACACTGAGCCGCACGCAAATTTCTATAAAATGTATAATATTTAAAGTTATAAACAAATTTCTGAACTCACTTGTCATTATTTAGCAGTAAACAATTACAGCAAAAAGTAAGAAAGAAAAAAAAAACGAAAAAACCAACTGCAGGTGCTGCATTGAGCGAAATGCTTCGAGTTATATTTTCTACATCAATATATATGCATAATGGTTAGGAAATGTCGTGTATTCAGGCACAATATCAAAAAATTAAATCATTTACTGATGCAAAATACAAATAATTTTGAACTTCTATTTGTGGACTTTTGCGTAATGTGGGGAAAAGCCCGACACATATTTCATCTGTTTGGAATCAACATGAATTGTTGTTGTTGTTCTTGTTTAGTTTGTCTTATCAATTAGCTAGAAATGGATTTTGTTTTTAATTAAATACAGTAAGCTTAGAATTGGTTTGAGTTGCCGTTGTTTTCGGTTTTATTTCGCCACTCAGTTGCCAGCAACGTTTTGCACTTCACTTGAACTAATTATTTCGTAATCTTTGCTCGAGCTCTCCGAATCCGATTCCGAGTTGCGGGGCGTGCTGCAAAAAGAGATCGTTTTTTGATTTAAACCAACAGTCAACAGTCTAATAACTAAAACAGTTCATAATATAAACAAAACAAATTTTATAAGACAAAAAACAAACTTTTAACCAAAAATTGTGAAAAATTTATGAGGTGTGTGCGTATGTGTGTATGTGTGTGTGTGTGTGTATGTAAGTGTGTGACAAAATTAAACTTATAAAACTTACTCAGTTAATGGGTTAATCTTGATATTTGATATCCACACTTTTCGAAGAAGCTCAAACTCAAGGAACCAGAACACTCTGCAATCGAGCTGCTTGAATGAGTTTCAATGGCAAATGGAATGGATATGATACAAGGAATTGGTTGGAAGTGTTGTGAACCAATTCCAAAATACTCTACATGCCATATGGGTTCAATATACATTGAGCAAGATTGTACAGGTTGGCACAAATGCATTTTACTCAGTTTTTCTTAATTAATAAACTAGTCATTTTATTCCTATATTTTCAAAAATTAAACATTGTTTTTACAAAAATGATCAATTTCCCTTTTTCATCTGGAAATCCTTTTGAGCATATTATTATGCATCTCAATTTACTTAGGCTAACATTGGCTGCTTGTTATGAAGTAGTTATTGTTCTTTGCCATGTTGCTTTTTAATGCTTTCCTGTTACCAAGTTTTATATGATATTAACCTTAACTTAAGCAAAAGTTGGCCAACCACATTTGTTCACAAGCTTGAGAACCAACTACCAATGGAGTAAGTTATGAATGAATGACATGCTTTAAAAGAATTAAATGAGATTCAAATAATAACAAAAAATGAGTAATAAAACTTAATACATATTGAAATCATACAATATATAATTTATTAAGGAACAAAAATGTACACAAGTAACATCTAAAGTTAAGCTGACTTGAATTGCGTGTTAACAACAAACTCAAGGCCAATAATGTATCATACGTTCAAATTCGAGCAATGCTTTGAAAAACGAGATTCGTTCGTTTCAAAAATCAAATAAGCGTCCTGCTTACCCATCTTTGGTATCCTTGGCTTGCGCCACTGCATCCGTTTGGGGCGGTGAGGTCTCCGCTGCCTCACCATCAGCTGCCTCATCATCATCATCGTCGTACTCATCGGCGCCAACTTTGCGACGTTTACGCACCTCCATGTCGGCATCGTGCTCTTTTATTAGCTCAATTTTCTCAGGTTCCAATGGCAACGAATCCGCGTCTGCATCACCATCAGCGTCACCATCTGCATCGACAGCCGTGTCCTCCTCACCATCACTGTCCTTGTCCTTTTTCTTTGATTTTGATTTAGATTTCTTGTTGGATTTAGAGTCAGATGTGGATGCAGATGCATCAGTGACATAATTGCTCTACAGAATTAACTTAATTAGTTGAGTAACTTAAAGACGTATTTCGTATACTTACCTCATATAGTGGCCAGAAGGAGGCAAAGAAGCCAACATCTTCAGTCAGATTCGGGAAGATCCAGAAATGCAATTTGCCGCCAGTCAGGGCCCAAACAATAGTGAACACAATCAGACGAACGATTGTCAGAGTCAATATAAAGACGAGGAAGCCCGCTGCTGCAATGGACAAATAGTAAACGCCTTGGCGCAACTGTGGCGGCCACAGCGGGAACAAGCAAATGCCAATGGCGCCGAGCAGCAATGTGAAGCCAATGATCCAATAGTGCAGTGGAATGGGATCATAGATCCACACATATGCCTCGGACCCGTCGACGAATATCTGGTCGGGATGCATGTCCAGTCGAATTTTACGTTTCTTCTTCTCCTTCTTGTCAACGGCGGCGGCACTGCCGGCTTGAGCTGCATCGCCATCTGCATCCAAATCGGTATCCTTTTTGTCCGACGATGACGACGACTTGACATTTCCCTTGCCACTAACGTCCGTTTTGTCCTTTTCCTGCGCTTTGCTCGACTCGGACTTCTTATCGAGCTTGCCACGCACCTCATCCAGAGTAACGGGCACCTTCTTGGCACGATGGAAAAACTTATGCTCCAGCATAATGTCCAAGAACTCGATGACCTGCTCGCGTGTGCTAAACAATGCATTATCGCCCTCGGCGAATTTGGACTTTAACAGAGCATCGATCGCTTTGCTCGAGGTGAAGTACTCGACAACGTGACTCAGAAACTTTGTCTTCTTTGTCTTCACATTCTTTTTCATCCATTTAGCAACGCTCTTCTCATCCTTCGATGGCTTCTCAACCTTCTGCTCTCCGGGCTCGGTGTATTCCTAAAACAAACAAGCGAATCTTTATAGTTATATTATTTAAAATAAAATGCTTTCAGCAATTCTAATTATAATTTATTCAAGTTTGTGTAAAGATTTATTTACTTGAAAAAAAATAAAAATAAAAGCTTGAAGCAACTTTTACTTTTAGCTTTACGTTGAGCCAACGGATTTAGGCCACGACATCAATTTCGTATTTCATCACACTGTCGATCGCTTAACATATGCACACATTTATATGTAAATTCAACAATAATAAGAATAATAATTGTACCGTGCCGTCGTCGAAGATCTCCTGTTCTTCTTCACCCTCAATCTCTGCCTGATCACTATCAGAATGTGGCTCGTCCTCTCTCATTTTTGTAGAAAATGTTGCACTTGCAATATGAGTGGTGTGTATTCAGAAAATAAGACCACATAAGCAATGCCAAAAAAGAGAGTAGCAGTAAGTATTGTTTTTCTTTTGTTTTTTCCGAGCTGTGACGTGTTGCATTCGCTAAGCGAGTCTAGAAAGTATTGAAACTTAGCAGTAGCTGTAAACAGGCAGCTGGCAGCCGCCTGGTCAAACGAGTGCTGATGTGATCCACACATGGCTCACGATCTACGCACACATCAATCTCTATACGTGTGGATGTGTATACATATATATTGCTTGCTACTTTTTTTGTTTAAACTTTCCCCAACAAAAACAACAACAACATTGAGCCAAGCGCAAAATCAAAAGCCACAACAGAATACAAACTAAACCGCTGATAACTTGGTGCACCTGAGAACGAGCAAGAGAGAGAGATAGAGAGATAGAGAGATATAGCGAGCGAGCGAGCAAGCGATCACACTCTTACAACAGACAGCTTCAGCTTCAGCAAAGCTTTACAAAGAGAGAGCGCGCTAACAAAGCTGCTGCCGCTCACGCATACATGCGAGCGTTCGCTCACCTTAAGCAACACTGGGTGCTTCAACTCAAACTTTTCACTTGATACACTACGTTGCCAGATCTGCTCAAACATTACAAGCTCTCACAGCAAACACAGCTGTTTGATTATGCGATGTAAGACTTGGAAGGGGGTAGGTGGAATACACAGCAATTAAGTTAATAATAGCTGGAGGGTGCATGCATGTAGGGGGCAGCAGACAGTGCACGCATACACGCACACACACAGATACATACGTAAGGAATCACAACATGTAAATGCAGACAGGCCGCATGGCAGCACATTTTACATCAAATTTAAGCTGCAACCGATTTGAAAACAACTCAAAAGACCTTATCTCAGTTCGCATTCATGGTTTTTTTGCGATTTGTTTGATTTTTAGGTCCATGGAACGCAGCAAAATGAAAACAAACACGCCAATTGGACTGTGCAATACGCACACACATGCTCAAACTCAACACACACACACACATCTGAGCTCGTCGCGTTAATTTTGTTTTTGCGACGCACTACGAGTCTTTTAGAGGGCTCATTGTGGCAGGGACTTACATCTTTACGGCGACGTGTTCGTTTCTTTTCCGACATTTTCCTATCAAGTCGTATGCAATTTGAGGATATTTTATTAATTGACTGCGAGTATTTTTATTTTATCTGCCACACACGCACGACGGACTCACAAGAGCACGGCAAGAGGAAGACTCAAATTGTATAAAGTAAATATGAAATGCACCAAAAAATACCAACAAAAATACTACGAATTTTGAGCATGTGCATTTTTTTATTAAACTAGTAAGCTGCACACATTGCTAAGGTGACAACAACTAATGATGGCAATCAGCAAATTTTCAAGATATTTTTATATTTTCAACATACTAAAATGATTTAGCGCATTTAAGAGTAAGATTTTGAAAGAAAATTTAATTTATACAGGCATAATAATAGTGTTTTAACAAAACTCAAAAGAAATCTTCTAAATATTTATTTTCTTAATTTAAATTTTATTTTTAGTTGACATTAAAAGAAAATACGTTAGGCATATTGCAAAAAATGTCTATATCACAAAGTTCTGCTTTAATTGTCAATTAGAAAATATATAAGTTCAAACACATAAATTTAGTACAATACAGAAACACAAAATTTGAAAATTAAAATTTAGATTAACAAAAAACCGAATATTAAAAATGACTAAATTTACATTTCCTGAGAATAAGGTGCTCGAGCAGAAAGTGAACGAAATTGGTAAGCACACAGCTGAAGATGAACGTGAGGACGAGGTCGGAGTAATCCACCAGCCTCTTGCGATCCTCGTAGACAGTATTGGGCGTGGTGCGTCCCAGCTGGCAGGCACAGATGCAATATGTGACCATTATTTTGGTCATAAAGATGGAAACGCGCTCGGCACGTGTCAGATTGTCGTGGAGGGCACTGTCCCTCCACTTGCCCGTCAGCGGCTGCCACAGGCCCCAGTTGATCCACTGCCGCTCATATTCGGAGGAGAAACGACGCCGCCTACTCTCCACTGCATTCTCATCGCCCACACGAATCAAAACCGCCGAGCTGAGAAATATGATCTTCTGACGCACCCAGCGATGCACGATAAAGACCTGAGTGACCTCCGTCTGCAGATCCATAAGCTCAATGCGTCGCAGGAACCAGGTCGGATAGCGTCCCGCACTGTCGTGGGAGACGGCGATGCGGGTGGGGATGCGTATGTCACGAGTGCGCAGCCACAGGATATAGGTGGAGTTGCGCGTCAGCTTGGGATGTTCCGGGTCCTGCATCAGTGTGAACTGCAACTCCGTTCGCTGCGTTGTCTGGAAGATGATGCGAACTGTGGCCGTTGTCAACGCATTGATGCGTCCCCCGGTCTTGATGAACACCAACAGATCGTGCACATCCCGATGGGCATTATCCTCCAATCCGGTCATATCGCAGACGACCGTCTTGCAGGGTCGCCCATTGCGAAAGATGTAGAGTGCGATCAGCCACAGTAACAAGAGGAGTATCGCAAGGACAAATATGGCCACAAATAGCCAATTGGTGCCGATGGCCATATTATAACTGGTGGGCACAACAATGGCGGGCACATGGAACACATAGCTGGTGTAGGTGCCCAGCACTGTGCATGTGCAGTACATCGAATCCTTGCGCGGAAACTCCAGTCCGGGCAGGCAATGGGCGTGCGACCAGCGCTCGTTCTCCTCGCCTAGCGAGTACATCCAATAGTCACAGCTGCGCATCTGGATGGCAAACGAGTAGAAGGCCGGTCCGCCGGGTATTGGCGTAGAATCATAGTCCTCAAGGATGTGTTCGCTGTCGACCTGCACCGCCAGATAGACACGATGCCAATCGAAGCAATTGTTGCGCAGCAGCAGCGTTGAATTCCTGGAATCCGCCGGCACAACGCAGCCATCCTTCCTAATCGCCTCACTGATCATCAGCGGTGTCTGATCCAAAACGAGCAGCGCTCGCAGCCGATGGGTTGTGTGCTGAAAGCGCACCACCAACATGCAATGCTCATCCAGATTGGTGCGATAAACGCGCACATCCTGCATCATCTGGAGCTGCTCGTTATTCTGGAAATTCACATATTTGCCAGTGTCAGCAACAGATTCCTGCTCAAAAGCATCGTCATCATCATCGTCAAACCAGATTCGACCTTGGGTGTGATCATTTACTAAAAAAAAAAAAAAAAATTATATTATTCAATTATAAAAATATACATATTTTATTATTGCTTACCCGTGACATCCCGATAATCCTGGGCGGGCCTGTACTTGCTAACGACAGTATTGAAGCTAACTTGGCTGTGAGCCAAATGAATCTCATGATTAAACTTATCCTCATGGAAGTAGATGTGAACCGAGAGGAGCACAGCGCTGGGCTGTTTATCTTCCGGATACCACCAGCCCAGCTCACGTATGACCGAGACGACCTTGATGCAAACCGAATCAGTGCCCGGTTCCATTACCTCTTCGAGCAACTCGGACCTCGTGTACACGGTATGCATCCTATCCCTCGTCTTGGTCACATACGTGCGACCGGGATCCACTTTGAAGCAACGGATATCGAGGGCAACGCCAAAGTTCAAGCCACTCGGCTCATCGGGTTGAATGCCATGTTTGCGGGCCAGAGATAGGAATCGATAGAGTCGCTCCGTTTGCCACATTGAGTTCAGCCAGTTGAGCGATCGCTGCTTGCTATCCTCATTTTTGTATTTATCGATCCGTTTCACGAGTAGATCGACTAAATTCTGATCGAGGTTTTCAAAAGTGACGGCATCATTGTAATTGTCATAGATCTCTTGCGGTGGCCGTGGTATCTGCTTGTTCAAGCTCGTCATCATGTCGTAGACGATGATACAGGACATCGTTACATTCAAATACGGCTCCTCGACGAGTGATCTTTGCATTTCATTTGCGTAAATGCTCGCAAATATCTCGTTCAGTTTACTCAGCGAACGTACCAAAACCTGTTGACCAGCTACATCGATGGGCGTCAACTGGACAGCCAATGTTTTCGTTAAAGTGGCCAATTTGCCAAGTGAAGCTATCCTATATGGATGTGCCACCTCCAAGGCGCGCATCAACACATCGCCCTTCTCGGGGGTATCGATGCGTGTGGCCACGGATTGAATGAACGAAAGAAGGCGAACCATGTGACCGGTGGACGCCAGCTGAAGGACATCGTGCGGCGGCGTTGTTAGATACTCCCAGATCGCTTGCGGAGTGCTCAGTGTCAAGTTGGTGAGTGGCGTAACCGTTACCGGCACATACTTATTGCTGCACGTGAGCGAATGGTCGCAGATGAAGACCTTAACGTAGCGCACATTGTTCTGCAGATGGATGATGCATGCACAATTATGGCACTCAGTCAAGAGCACCCGATCTGCGTAGAACATATACACAAGTGGCGCATTGTGCGTCTTAAAGCCCCTGCAGCACATAGAGAATTGGGTATGTGCCTCCACACCTTCAATGGGCTGAATTGAACACTTGCCGGATTTGGGTGCAACATTCTGCCGAAGAACCATATCCTGAATCCCGATGCGTCCATCGGTTGAGTGTACCTCCAGCCGGATGGTCGCCACCGATTTCGCCGCGTGTATGTATGTGGCCAAGGTCTTTGTGCTGAGCGTGAGCGTATCCATCACATACCACGCATAGCTAATATCATGCAGAGTGTGACAGTCGTAGCACTTGGCCATCAGCAGCACCTTCTTGTTATAATTGTACTGGCCCAAGGCGCAATTCGACATGCATTGAATCTCCACATTCAAGGTGCCGTAGCTCACAATGGTGATGGTCTGGAATCCGACACAGTTTTTATTTGGGTCATCATCGGCCGTCAGAGTCAGCATGAATACATATCTTGAGTGAAGATTGAAATAATGGCCAGGTATTGTGAATTTCGGAGCTGAAAGTAAGTAAGAGAAATGAGAAAAATATTGTCTGAGATAAGTCAACAACTTAAGTATGGATTGATCGAAAATCAATTTATAATTACACGATTTAAGTATAACTTTTCCGTTATTTTTATTTAGTAAGCATAAGAATATAAATTCGAAATTAAGAATTGCGTATTCCAACTCTCAATAATAATACTTTCGATATTCGTGAACTATAAACATATATCGAGTATTACTTTGGTACATCCTCTTACCTTTAGAAACGACGCTATGTTGGCAAACTGAATTCGATTGCTCGTCCTGTGGGAAACATTCCCAATGGTAAGAACTAAATTGCTTGTCTCTCCGTGGTTTGGAGTAATCGCGACTATCCCTAGCATCCATGACTACATCGGACCCGTATTGCACATTTTTTTCAGCGCCTCCACTAATCACTGCCTGTAAATGCTCCGGGTGTACCTTCACGTAGCAGCGTGACGCAAATTTCAAGCCCATGAACTCGCCATCAACGAGAATCATGTACAGATAGCGCCACAACTCGAATTTCGTTGTAAAGCGTATTTCGTAGCGCTTCAGAGGAAATAGTTTCTGTTGGTCCGTATAGGTTTTCAGCACAGCTGGAACACAAACATTGATCAAACTGATGATGTAAACAGTTACTAAGACTCACTTTTTCCCAAGACATCCATAATCGTCCAATTGAGAATCGTCTTATTCATTCCGCACGCTATTAATACGTGGGCACTTAAAATGATAGTTCGCCTCACGCTCATAACTAGTGGATTCGTGGGATTTGAGCAGAGCTTTGTCACTATTAGTGGCACACAATCCGGTGGCTCTTCGATGATTAATTTGATGAATTTGGAAACGGGTTGAATGCCACTTTTGCTGGGCGCACTGCCTCTCAGAGTCAGTTTGGTGGTGCCAATCTCCCAGAAGGTTGCCATTATCACCACGAAGAAGCCGTTTTCGTAAGCCACCGGCTCTTTTCGAACAATATTGTTGCGCTGCAGTTCGTCGCTGATTCGATCGCTATTTTGAAATGTGGGTGTCATCGGTGTAGATCCCATGCCGACTTCCTGATACATCAGCAAATATTTTTTTGTGCTGAGATGCACCACAATTGGATGTTTTGGATATTTGGCCAAGGTGACCACCACTGCTGTCTCCATTCCATATGTGACCTCCGCATTGCAATAGATCTCCAAATTTGCCCGCACGAGCGCATTTTCTTCCTGCCCACTGGCGATCCAAGCGTGCAGCATCAGCAGGAACAACACCAGAATCCTTATGAGCTGCATGATTCTGCCGCGTGCTGAAATTCTTGAAATTGATATTTATTTCACTTGCTCGAAAAATACCAGAATCGCTTCCCTTTCACCTGGAAATAACTTAGCAAAAGCATCGCCTTCTCAGTTAAGTAATATTTAGCTACATAATAGTGGAATGGAAACGTTGAATTTCGAACGGATTCACCCGATTTGTATTACGACTAAAACTAGAGGTGTTTCCAATAATTAAGCTACCGTAGATTATAGTTAAGAATTAAGTTTTTTTTATTATTCTTTGTTTTACAACAAAATACAGACTAAATAATAAGTAAAATATATTTATTTATTTATATATATATATATATATATATGCATATACATATATATATAGTTATTCTTATTATTATTAATATAGATCCCTCGAAACTCTCTTGGCTCTAAAAGTTTACACTAATTTTTTATGTTTGTTTTTTATTTTTTTTTGTAATTTTCTGTAAATTTCTTATTTCTGTTTCAGTTGTGTGTCTTGTTGTTTTTGTTGTTTGTTTTAATGATTTCGAACAATGAAAACTACTAAATGGTGGTTGGTATTGCAGTTCTTGCGCAGGGCAGTAGGCGTACTAGATTTTATGTGCAATTTACATAAACTAACTGTATAATAATGTAAAAATGATTTTGTTTGCTTTAAAATCAAATCGAAGCCGCAGCCAGCAGCAAGCAAAAATGATCTCGAAATGAAAAGTTTGTTAAATGTTGCACGTGTTTCATAATGTGTACATGTATATTTGTTTTGCACACTTTATTTGCAATATATTTTGTAAATTGGATACAATTATATTTGGGCAGCAACATTTACACACAAGACGACATTATAGACGTTTATATATGACATGCTCTCTTATTGCAAATCGACTGAACTCTTCGAGGGGACCCGGGAGGTTGGGTGCGGGGCGTCAGCTAATAATTATAAAATTATTATAAAAGAAGTCCAAATCAACATTCATCAAGGAGAGTCCGCTAGTTGTACACTTCTTTCTTCCCAATCACCACTGGCTCTATATATAAATATATATATATATATTCATATCGGCCCCTTTTTTTTTGTCGCGTATCTGTGCTCTCTGCTCGTCACCTCTCTTCAATCAAGTTCTCTCTTGAAGTTTTCTCTGCTCCCTTCACATACTCTTCCTCTTCTCATTTATTCACTCACATCTGTCTCATCCTAAGCGCTGGCCCAGCGTGTCCGCCTCAAGCTTGGCGATGGCGTTTTGAAACGCGTCAAGCGACCCGACGGCACGTTCACCACTATCTTGACGGGTTTGAAGTTTTGCTTTAGATCTGCATAGAAGTTACCCTAGTTTTGTGTGCGATTGCGGTTAAATGGTGGTGGGAGAGGGTAGGTGTTGGGAAGAGAGTAGAAGAAAATAGTTGGAGGGAAGGCGGGGTAGAGATATGAATGGATTAGAATTCGTGTTGCAATAACAATAACAACAAATATGTGTCCGGCATACGATTCTATCAATTCTCGTTTGTCTACGCAAATTGGTACAATCCATTGCCTACATGTGTATTGTGGTTATTGCCGTCAACGCGTCTCGATCTGTGTGTGTGTGTGTGTCAGTTTTGTAATGTATGTGTGTGTTTTTGAGTGTGTGTGTGTGTGTGTGTACGGTTTAAACTAAATGATAAAGTTAGTTTAAATGGTAGCTGTGTTAACTAAATGTTAAAATCTGGATCTTACGAATACAGCACTCGAATCGTGCTCGCTGTACCCCAACCGTTTTGTATGCTTGAACACCTCGTTTGTGATGCTCGTTACCGGCATCGACTGATCCAAGTTCTCAGCCATGTTGAGCACCAAACGCAAATCTCTCTGCATATGACTTAACGGTTGCTGCGGATTAAAATCGCCCTTGGCCATTTCTGCGAACAAGCATAATACAATGATTCATTAGAAATATATTTGAAAAATCAAAATAAATATATGTAAAGTAGAAAACTATCTTTTAATTATAGCAGGGAATATTGGTTATGTACCAAGACTACTTTCGCGGAGACTGCTCGAGTAGAAGATACCCTGTATAAAAAGCCTACTCATTATACACATTAAATATTATATACTTAGCTAATTATATAAATCTGTTCGATATTAATCTTTAACTACCCATTAAGCTATCCGCGCAGATATGCCAAATAGTTTTTTAATTGGGATTTGGAATTTGTACACTTACCTTTGCCTTTGGCCAGCAGCATAGGTGATTTCATAGAAGTTAAATCGAATATATCTATGATATCGTTTAACGAAATGGAAAAACGATCAGCTGTAAGCAAATCATTGAATTATATACTTGAGCTTAGACACATTTAATAAACGAAAGTTTTCTGTACATACCCAAAGCTAACGCCTCTGCCAGGCCGACGATACTGACGCCCAGAATAGTTTGCAAAATGAGGTTCACTTTACAGGCGTTGCCAATATCTGCTGGATAGGAACAAGAAAAAAAAATTGTGTACACGATGAGAAAGTAAGCAATTGTAATTTATTGACAGTCTATACTTACTGCCCAGAAAGAAGGTGTTCTTGGCAATAGTCTTGAAGCAGGAATGGCACTCCTCAAAGACTGATCGATCACCGCCGGCCAATAATATCAGCATGCCTTCGGCTGCCTCTTGTCGTGTGCCGTGGATTTGTGCCTCCAAATAGCGACCATTACACTGCTTGATGGCCAGTCCAATGTCCAGCGATGATTCTGGATCAACTGTCGACATTTCCACATACGCCTTGTTCCTCAAATCCTTCAGCTGCAGGACACCACAGTTGCCAAAGACGAGCTGCACGCAAAACGAGCGCATTAATAGAAGACAAGAATATATTAGCCTCAACAGCTCGTCCTCATCAAGAGTATAAACTTGAAAGTCAGTGAGAGAAGCCTCTCTTAATGCAGGTAAGACTTACGTCTTTGGCACCCTTGGGATCTGATACACAGCAGAATATGATGTCTGCTGCTTCCACCACGTCCATAGGCGTGTCCTTCACTTCAGCGCCCGCCTCCACAAAAGGTTGACACTAAACACACACGAAGAGCGAGAACAAACTTTAAATGACAAAGCAATTTTCAATAATAATAAAATAAAGTAACCTTATCAATGGTGCGGTTCCAGACCACAATCTTGTGTCCCGTATAAATGAGGTCCTTCACAATGGTCGAACCCATCATGCCGAGACCGAGAAAACCAAATGTAAGATCGGACGGCTCAATGGCGCGATCGACCAGTGTGTTCGTATGTGACTTCATGTCAACGGCCTTTGTCTCTGGCCGTGTGACAACCGGTCGATCCAGTAGCGCAATTGCGTTGGGCGTACGCTTAGGCACCGGGCTCAAGAATGAATCTGGATCGACTCGCGTCCGGGGAGCGAACGAGGACGAGCTGGCGCCATCGTAATCCCCGACTGGACTGTCATAGCGCATCATATCGCCCGAAGCAGCGCGTCGGCCGCGCTTAGCGCTTGAACCGCCAGTGGGCGTCTGGTGTGCGGAGATGCGTCGCTTCTGGGCGGCTGCCGATTTCGCCGATGCCGCTTTGTGCGCCTGTTTGCTGCTGACAGCGACAGCAGCGCTGGATTTTGCTTTGGGTGTGCGTTTCGTCTGGGTCTTGGCAATTGGTGTCGTCGTCGTTGTCGTTGCAGCTGGTGACTTTGAGGCCTTTGCATTGTTTTCGACAGCAGCGTGCGGCATATCCGACTCATCCGGGCTGCCAACGACATGAGGCACGAGGCCATTGTTGCCATCGGCTGTCGCCTCATCGCTGTCGAGGCCATCGCGAATCTTGTCGAAGTCTGCCTCGGTGGCATGATTCGCCATGCCGCAGCTCTCATCAATTTGGCTATCAATCTCTGCAGGATTTTCCAGATATTTATCAATATCAGCCATCGCATGCCTAAACGCAGCCGGTTTGCTGACTTTCGCCATCTCATCCTTCCATGGACCCTCGAAAGGCTTAATGTTGGGCTCCTCAATCCAAGCGCTGCACACATAAATATATGTATATTTGTATTTATTTATTTTAAAGTAGTTATGCTTTTTTAAAACTCGCATCTCAACTACTTACAAATTGCGCGTGCCAAAGAAGAAGACACACTTCGTGTTTGCGCGTCGCTGCTGGCTCAGCAGATCGAGCGGTGGCTCCACAATCTGTAAACATGTAAAATAATTACAAGCACATGCTACTCCCATCTAACATATATACCCCACTGCTCACTCACGGACACATTCTTTCATACATATTTCAAAGTTCAGACCCTTATATGGCTCTCTAATTTGTTCGGCTCTACATATAAAAGAAAGCTGCACTTTTTTGTGGTAACATCAGAAAGAACTCATTGTTGATAGCAACGCTACAGCAACAACAACAACACACACACACAGAAACACACACACACAAACATCAAAGAAGCGTACAAGTGCGTTATGACGTCTGCGGCAACAGAGGCAGCAGCGCACGTTCGACGCCGCTGCTCTGCTCTGCTTGTTCTGTAGCTCGGCTGCATGAAAAAGTACAGTCGAAAACAAACACGGCAGCGGCAGCAGCGTCGCCGTCAGCAGCAGCAGCGTAAACACACACAAACATTTTGCTTACCATTCCCGGCCACGGTGTGAAGCCCTTCATTTTGGCCCTGAAACATAATAAATTATTGCCGTTTTTAACTAGGTTTTATGCATTTGCTATTTTATATTATCAGAATTTAGATTAGCTATGAAAGCTATGATTTTAGGCGCGCGCGCGAAAAAAGCGCCAACGCAGCGACGGCGACGTCGACGCCGCAACAAAAAACGAAAACAAACTCGCTCATCAAACATAACTGTATTTCATGGTTTTTTTGTGCATTTCTTAAAGTGCACCAATTGTTTAAATGATATTTTTGTTTCGTTTTTTTTAAGAATAACTTGTCGCTTGCCCAACGGAGCGTCAATTGAGGTTATGTATGTTTGCATTTAATACTTTGTGCCACACAGTGTAATTCAAGATACAAGAGCAGCAATTGGTGCTTATTGGTATTTTGAGGCACTGTACATTTTGTGTTTTTGGGTGAGATAGCAGCAAACAATCTTACCATATTAAATCCTTTGGCTTGTAGATAAATTTTTCTGTCGGGTCGCTCGATAGCGACAATTTTTTATTTTTCGACATGATATTATCAAGGCGTATATTGAACTTAGTTATTTTGTTGCTGTTATTTAGACGACGCACACGAAAGACTGGTTTATCTGCTCTAGCACAAACTCGTCGTAGGAGCGCTGAATAAATTTTCTTAATTTTTCGTACGCAGCCTGATTATTTTTTTCTTTTTTCGACTATATGTGTGTGATGCGCTTTGTGTATGTCGATACAAAATATAAAATTATCGAAAACAAAAATGGCGACCGACATGTGATGCGCATGCATATCGATTATTCAGGCATTTTCTTACACACAGGTTGGCATTTCTGAAATAAGTTGGCATTCACTAAACTAGAACTAAGTTCATATGAGCAGTAAGAGGGAATGGACGACGTTAGTCGAAGTCCACCCTAGGAAACCGCACAACATAAAGTGATATACCGCCGGATCTCTCACCACACAGGGAACAGCTTATCGTGCCATGAGTTCCTGGCAAAGCACACCAGCATATTTCAAGTTGAAAAGTGTGCGATAGGGAGATGTGCGGAGTTCAAATTAAAGCGATACTATCGGGATGCGCCGCCATTGCCCAATTTTGACTTTGCCCACTAAGCATACAATACTGCGAAGGCGGGCATAAAATACTTTATGTTGCTTATATTGCTTCTATAAATATAATAATAAGTTTATAAAGGGTAATTGATAGTTTGGTAAAGAGTTTTTAAATTAGTTGGAAGTTTGGATTATTTCTTCTAATTCTCCAAAAATGATGACCGCAAACCGTTTTAAAATGAGTAAACAATGTTGGTGGACTATCGCAAAATGTTCAACTTGAGCCATTGATAGCTTTTGACTATCGATAATATATTAAAGGGAATATCGAATGATCGACAACGTGCGTTAAATTTGAAAATAAGCAACTAAATGGGAAAATTTTATTTAAATTTCGAATGTCTTGATTTGTTTATTTATTTAGTTTGTGTACTTTACTTAATGAACATTAAAATTTAAGAATAAAGGGTAACTAGCTGATTTTGTAATAAAATTATCAAACATTCTGTATATATATATATATATTTGCTCCAAGAGAATTTTAAAGCGAACAAATATTACAAATATTTATTCAGAGCAGCATGTGAGTTTGCCAAAAAAGAAATAAAAAATCGAACGTTCCATTTCGCAAAAGACCATCCACAGATTTGCAAAATAAACAAAAATGAGTGCCAAGTCAGCGCACACATTCACCCCCCTCCACTCCTTTCTTCAACGCCACCCATCAGATTACAACCCCTTTTGCTTTCAATGGCTTTTAACCCGTCAGCGGCCTGATTTGTTTAAATAAACGTTTGGCAAACGCAAAGCGCATCGCAAATGCCACAATTCAATTGAGTCAGTTAGGAGCTGAACTCAGAGCTCTGACCTCTCTGCACTGACCTCCCATCCACACAATTGCTTTGTTTATCTTTGGCGTACGATCTTCCTGCTCCTTTACAAATTTCGCAAACAATGCGAAGTAGAACTTTCACTTAGGCCCAAGCCGCAGCATCCATCACAACAACAAAAAAAAAGGAGTCCTTAACCGCAAAATAAATTACCACACGTAGCACCCACTTGGCAAGACAGCGGACGCATTCAGCACTAAACCATAATCCTCATAAATATGAAACAATCAAATAGAAAAAAGGAGTAAAAGCCACATAAGGATATAGGGGTTGCCCACGACGACCCAGTGGCAAACATTTTTTTTTATATAGGCCTCGCAAAAATAAACAAAATCTGTCGTACAAAAAAAAAAGTAAAAAGGAAATAAAAAAACGGAAGAGTGAAAGTTGCAAGCGGGAGGATAAAAAAGGGTGAAATTGTGCAGTTTTCTATAGCAAAAGTCGCAACTTTTTTGAGGGCAAATAAATTGTTCGCACTTTGTGCTGAAATTAGCTAGCCAAAGGAGTTGGGAGGGGGAGCTGCAGGCTTAGATTGCATTGAATTATAGGGCTAAGCATGTACATGACATATACATATGCGTTTAATTGACCCGAAGTGAGGGGTTTATATTGATAGCATTTATATTTACAACAGATCTGTACTTATTTCAAATTCATGAGGGACAAATAAATGTGGAAATATATTAAGAATGTAAATTCAAAGTGCTCCAATAAATAAGACTTTAAAAAATTATAGATATTTTAATTTCTGAAGATATGTAAATATTATAATATTAAAGTCTCAAATTTAATAATTTGTATGTATGTTTTACATTTATTTCTATTACAATTTTATTGAAATTTATCGTTAAAATAGTAGTCAAATGAGAGGGAAGTTTTCTCAGCTTTCTTTTTCTAAAAACTGTATATGACGGGTGTTTATATTTTACTACGTTTAGTATTTGGAAAATAATAGCATTTCAAAACATGCCCAGATGAGAAACCAAATGATTGCAGTTTTGCAGAATTGAATATTTGCTTCACATTGAAGATAAAATGAGTCATATTTTTTTTAAATGCATTGAAAAGCAGCACTATATATGCATGTGTGTGTGTTGGAAACGGTTCATCAAAGAAATACGAGCTGACACATGCACAGTAGCACATACACACACTCACACATTTACTAGATACATGCCTATTTACAAGTGCCTGTTCTCCTGTGTTTGTGTGTTTTGTCCATCAATTAAAAACCTTGCTGAAGTCAGTTGATCGTCGTTTCGCTTTTGGCTCGGATCGTGTGTAGAAAATGTCTTCCTCTAGTATTTTATAATTTACATGTGTGCATCTGTTTTCTAGTTGTGTTTTTGTCGCTCATTTACTTGCACTTTTTGCTGTCAATTCAATATTTTATTGCCAATCGTTACTTTGGTGAGTGCTGCTTAAATATAATAATAAAAATTACATTAGAAATGTATACGCAGAGCTGAGCACACATACATATGCACAAATATTCATACAGCTCTCAAATGCTTGATTCTGCTCTCAAAATTCGCTGCTAAAGTCACTTTCAAGACGCCGCTACACGGTTTGTTTACATTTGTTGAGTCTCTCAATTTCTGATGTTCCACTAGAGATGGGCGCGTGAGCAATCGATCACTAATTACAGTTCTTCGACTTAACAGAAATTCGCGCCAATGCAGCTAAAGATGTCTGCTAGCAACAGCGACAAATGCAGCCAAAGTAAGCATACACTTTTTCATTGCATGCAGTAGTAATTGCAATCTAAGCCAATTAGCTGTGCTTGAATAGCCAACATTTGATTGATCTGTCATCCCCTTATATTTTCAACATATAAGGGAGTGACTGTAAGTTGGCTTATTTGCATATTTTTTTTGTGCTACCGCACAGTTTAGTGGTATTTAAATGATTTTTTTTAGGTGATAAACTATGCAGTTTTTTATTCTTGTCAGCAGATCCTGCTGTGAGGTGGCCTTTGCTCTCAGCAGTTTATTGCGATTATCTGAGAGTGTGTGCAGCATGGAGACTGAGCAACAAAAAGAGAGATTTGTTTCACCCCCTCTTTCCCTTTTGATTATTGTTTCTTGCATCGCATAGTTAATGGCCTAATAAGGCTTTAGTTGCAATGGGTTAACTGTTGCCATTTGATAACTTTTGCCTAACTGCAGCAGAAGTGTTAATTCAACAACAATTTCTGTTTGCCAACTGTCGATGAGGGTTTTGCATCCATCCAAAGAGTAGCTGGAATAAGCACAAGGACCTAAACTAGATGCGCCAGTTGCGGTTTTTCGTACTTCAGCTAAGAGCGGCAACAACAACAGTTGCACAACCAATTGTTATTGTGCAGAAGTTGAACACATTAAAGCTGGCATGGTCGTGAAGTGAACTTGCCCCACTTATTTTATTTTTATATTTTACTTTGTTTTGCGTTTGCGACAAAAGTTTCCCGTGCGTGGAAATCTGAGAAATTTCCACACGAATGATTCTCGCCGGCGCTCTGGAAAATTATGTGAACTTTAAGCTTTTGGCCATAAATATGATTTTATTTGCGAAGGGTTATCATATTAAATTTACTTACTTACAGATAGACCAACTGGAGGATAAAGACCCGCCGTAGCCCATTAACCCGGAGGAGGGAATCGTGATACGTGCTATGTGAATCGGCAACTCTTCTGCTACACAACATGGCAGCTGGCGACTGGCGGTTAACCGCATGGAGTCGCAACTGTCGCCGCATTGTCACGTCGACAACTAGCGGGAGTCCTACGTCCCGGATCAGCACGTCATCGGAGGCGCAAACTTTTGCGTGGCCTCGTTATTGTTGGCAAACACTCCGAGTATCTGGTATGGACATTGGACTATGGCTTCACTAACAGATGCCAGCCGAAAAATATGTGGCTGCTGCCGCCAAGACTGTGCCAGAGGCATATCCACTTCCAACCGGGTGGCGTGGCCCATGTGGCGCCCGACAGAGGCACTGAATAGCCACAAAGGGCAGTTCACTTCCTTGCGTTCAGCAGCCACACAGCCAACTGTTTGGCTCCACCGACATCAAAACTGGACATTGTTTCCTATGTGATGCTGGACGAGAGCAATGGCAACAAGCTGCAGCGTCTTGTGCAATTCTTTAATGCCCATCACATTGAATTGCTGTGTAAAATTGCTGTGGCTCAGGACAGCCCCACATTGAGGACCTGTGTGAATGTCGCCCAACTAGCCTATGGGATGATCCGTTAAGGATTTGGCAAGCGAGATGCGAAAGTTGCGGAAAATGCATGAGAAGATGGCAACGATGATAGCATTTTCTATTCGTCGAATAATCAGAACGAGCTATTGGATGAAGATTGGATCGAAAGCGATAATGCTTGATATTTAATCAGAACTTTTTGTTGAGTTGTTGGAATGGATTGCTCTTTCATTCCTTTGATATGCATAGGAAAAGATTCTATTGTTGATTATATGTATCTATTTGTAACTATGTAACTATTTCATGAACGGAGGATTTCTGATGTGAAATTTAAGATTTTATTTAATTCTTTTATGCAATTATTTCTGACAATGTATGTAAAATCGTAAGAAAATCGTAAGAAATTTAATACATTTTTTATAACTATTTCTGTTTAATTTGAACAAAGCACACGGATGAAACCAGATTGAAAAATAAAGACTTGTATTTTAAATAGTTTTGAGTTCATTTATACAAATATACTTGACTGACAGTTGAAATATTTTATATAAAAAAAAGATTAAATTAAATATCTTAAAGACAAAATACTTTTTAACTTATATTTAGTATAGTTGGTCACATGAGATTCAACGGTCTGTAAGTAGCTATGCCCGAGGACTCATTCACTAGCAGACGTGATGCAAAACTGAACAAGTGGTGCCAAATACAGCTCCAAATCATCCATGAGATCGGAGTAACATTTCAAGGCAGCTTTTTTAGAAACGGGTATCAGCAGGGCGACAATCCCGAAGGGTCCATGCTTATCGGGTAAGACGCAGCACGCGCACATGTTCCATTTCCCATAAGAGATACGCTGTATGCGAAAAGAGCGGCTTCCATTTGCCTCGAATATACGTTCCATGGGGAAGACATTGAGCATAATGGGCAAATTGACAGTGTTGGTGTTCGGCATCCGAAAATCATTCGAGCGGTCCAGCTCATATATTGAGGCGGAGATCAGTCGCCAGGGCGAATCGATGTCCAGCATGATTTGAAGCGGACTTCCATTGAGGCCAAGATGATAAGACGCAACCGAATAACTGTACCTAAAGAACTTTAACAGTTCCAATGCAGCGTAATCCGACAATTTATATCGTGCCTTGGCTACATGTAGAAACGCGGCCAGCTTAAGTCCAGCACCGTCGTCCGAAGGAACTCTTTTGGTGGAGTAATATCCATTGACATTAAGAAATTTCCAATACAACGGATACAAACTGTGCAGAGTGCTTAGTTCCCACGTGTTTATCTCACCCGCCACAAACACGACTCGATGGCGTCTGTTTATTGTTTTTGGCGTTGGCGCTGCGACGGCGATTTTGGTGCACAATCCTTTCGGCGACAACCCGCCACTCACATTCCGGTAGTAAACGCATCTCTGCATTGTTTAATAATTATTTCGATGTGCCTTGTGTCGGAAGATACGAATGCACGCGCTTCAGTAGTGCTGAAAGTTACCCGCATATCACTCAATACGCCATTTTTCAGCACTCAATTTGAACTTTGCATAATTGCACAGCACTGCAGCACGCAGCTTGATGGACAATACAGTGACTCAGAGCTTAATTCGAACGGTGTCTGGCAACAATTTGAATTGCCAGCTATAAACTCATTATACATTATTTTTCGAAAAGCGCCAAAGTGCCAAAAAGCTAGGAATACGACAACAGGACAACGATCCCAAGCTGAGACACTGTATATTGCTTATTCAGCGTCAGTAATTAAAGACTTATTTGCCAGAAGCCACATTAACTTTTTCATTTGCAATTGTGGGCACAACGGGACCGCGAAGCAGGCAACATCAGTAAGTAGATAAATTAGAATATCAAAAAGAACTAAGAGTACATATGTTTTTCTAGGTTATTGAACAATTTTTGTATTTTATATATCTTTGTTTTTTCCAATGCTCTAAATATACATTGTATTGCTTACAATTAATACAAAGCATTCAATGGTTACGAATATATATTTATATTTTAACTATAGTTTTTAATTTTATGTTTAATAGCCTAACATTTACATAAATATTGTTACATTTCCGCATCATTTATGCGTATAACATTTAAACTACATATTTATTCGTATGTATATACAAATTTATATTATAATAATTCTATCTTAACCCAAATAAAAAGTGAGAAATAGATTAATGAACTACAAAATTGAACAAAATGTCAAACTAATTATATATAAATAATAATTAAATCAGTTATAGTTATAACTGTCTGCTGATTTGAAATAAAATAATAAGAGAAATAGATCTGATATAAAAGTTGGTTTCAAAAATATCCACTACAAAAATTCCCAACAGAAGGGATAACAAACTAAAAAAATAATGAAAAACAACAGAAATACTAAAAATTCGAAACTGCATAGATATTTTTGATATAGAGTAGGATATTTTTTTCAGTGTTGTTATTTTGTTTTTTATGTATTTATGAAGAAGCATATTTTGCAATCGTTGAACTTTGATTA
This sequence comes from Drosophila atroscutellata, assembly GCA_035041605.1. Taxonomy (NCBI): domain Eukaryota; kingdom Metazoa; phylum Arthropoda; class Insecta; order Diptera; family Drosophilidae; genus Drosophila; species Drosophila atroscutellata. The sequence continues at coordinate 9,196,040 of JAWNLA010000092.1, read as the reverse complement.
TATTGAATAGTAAATATTATGGAATTCAGGTTAGGTAGGATTGGGGGATATATGTATATGTTAGTTCCTAATGTGACTTATGGTTATCGTTGTGTCTTAGTGTTGTCTGCTGCTAGGTGTGAGTTCCAACTTACTTCTCGCATATTAATAATACATTGTGGCTATGTTTCGTCTGTTATCTCTAGGCTATATATATATATATAGTACTTATGTGGATGCGTATTTGATAGCTTGAATATAGAAATGAAACTGTGTGTTTACTTGTAATAGGTTCAACTAAATGCTAGGATGCTTTGGATGGCCCTGGCTACACTAAAATAAACTGCTCTGCTTGGCTAGGCTGCAGCTGTGCAGGGTCATGGTGCCCGTGGGATGGATGGCGAGGGCAGCGTGTATTGTTGGCGGCGGCGTCGTTACGGGGCCCCAAGAGAGCCGCTTTCAGTTGGGTCGTAACGGCAACATGGCATAATGTTGCTGATGTGCCTGAGCCTGTTGCTGCTGTTGCTGCATCATCATCTGCTGCTGCTGCTGTTGTTGCTGCTGCTGTTGTTGCTGCTGTTGCTGTGTTGCTGTTGTGACCGTTGTGGGCACCTGGGATGTGGTGTAGGTGACGGCACAGGCAGCCGGCTGTGAGACAACAACGGGCGCACTTACCTTACGCTCGGATTGCGTGCGTATGGGTTGTGGATGTGCCGCATTTGGTTGCGGTGGTGGTGCATACATCAGCATTGGTGGTGGCGGCGGCGATGGCTCCACACTGGGATGGCGTGCCGGCGGCGTGACTGCCGACCCATGATATGACCCATACGAACTGTCATCGGATTGGGCAGACTGGCCGCGATTCCTTGTTGGCCCAGTCATGCCATAGAGCTGATCGCGTCGCTCGAACTTGTGATTGCCGTCGAGTGGTGTGGGATTGTTGCGTGATCCATAAACTGGCTGGAAGCCCTGTGGTTGCGACTGTGGCTCCGACAAAAGCTGCGGTGCTGCCTGCAATTGCTGCTGTTGCATTGTAACCGTTGCCTGTTGCTGTTGTTGCTGCTGCTGCAGTGGTTGCTGCTGTCCGCGAATTGAGCCACGCATGCCATAAATGCTTTCAGTGCGTTGCTGCATTTGATTTTGCACATTTTGGTTTTGTAAATGCGAAGATTGGGCTGCTGTTACTGCCTGTTGCTGCTGCTGCTGTTGTTGCTGCTGCTGCTGTTGTTGTTGTTGCTGATGTTGCTGCTGCTGCTGCTGCTGGTGTTGCTGTTGTGTGCGCATGGGATAAAGACTCTGTGCGGGCACCAACGGACCCGGACGCGGCACAATGTCACGATTAATGGCCGTGTTGCTCTTGGCGTAAACAGACTGTGAGCGATTCAAACTGCTCCGAGTCAAAGTTGGGGAACGGCAGTAAAGTGAACGAGTTCCACCATAGAGCGGTTCCTGCTGCTGCTGCTGCTGGTCGTACTTGGAGGAGAGTGGCGGTGCAGTGTACAGATTCTGGCAGTAGTTGCCCGCACCAGCACCCACAACACCCATCTGGGCCATGTTGGCGGCGTTTGCATGTTGAGCTGCTGTTGCAGCGCCTCCATTCGATTGCCCACGCGGATAGGTGCCCTGTGATTGTTGGTACTTGTTCGGCTTCTCCATGTCCATGTCGTAGTTGAGTTCATCCTCGGAGTGGATGGAGCTCGAGTCATTGTCAATGCTGCTCTTTGTGTGTCGCACGCTGCGCCGTGAGCTGAATATGTACTCGTAAACCAGGCCAGAAGCCATACCACCAACGAGCGGTCCGAACCAGTATACCCAATGATTATCCCATTTGTTAAGCACAAACGATGGACCCAAGGAGCGTGCCGGATTCAGATAGGGCATCTGCAATGGATCAAATACAAAATCATTGTGTTACAAATATGAAATTATTGACGAAAACTAAAGTTTAAAGTTAATGCACAAAAATTGCTGATTTTGTTAATTCGGATATTTATTGGCATTACTTGTTTATTTAATGCATCTTTATTTTGGGACGATGTTTTCTCACGATATGCCTTCAATATTGTACGAATTTCACATTAAGGATGCTCAATTTAGTCAATAAATTGACTTAAACTGTTTTTTTTTCTTTTTTTTGATTGCATGTTCGAAAATTATCGTACGACTGAAATAGCGATGCCAATCCATATAAATTTCATTTTTATTGTCCGACCAAACCGACTGGCTAAATATTTGCTTTTAATTTCTTGGCTGGCCCTGGGCCCTGGGGACGGAGCAATGTTTTGAACATGGTTCGACCATGACTTGTGCTAAATTAATTATCTCTCCGCCAATTTCTCGGTGCCTTTGTTGACTACCTGAGAGCTGGACGGCTTAACGTTAACCAGCGCTTGTCACGCTGTGATTTTTGCACCATACACAAATACGCAAAAGGCAGGTGCGTTTTTTTGTGTTTTTTTTTTTTTTAATTTAGTCTCGGGACTCGGGTCTTGAGATTTTACGTTGAAGCATTCCTCAAACATCATTATCAATGTCAAACTTACCGACACAAAGCAACAGGCGCTGTATGCCGCACCGATGGCGAACGCCGAATTGCCCATGAACTTCTTAATGGCATCGGTCGATACGAAATAGCAGAGCACCACAACGAATGTCAGTATGAATTCCACGCCGAACCGTTCCCAGGCGGCTAACGCGGCGCTGTGCGAGATTGCCGCTTGCAGATTGCCCTGGTACCCCGGCACGGTGACACTATATAAAAAAAACGACAGAGAAAGAAACAAATTTCCATTGATTAATGTACAGCAGATTGTCACAAAAGTTTTGCAGTCATTCGCAATTTATGCTACCACTTTTCACAAACAACAGCCATCAGCAGCAGCAGCAGCAGCTCATGAACTTTAAGTCACTGCCACTCTAAATAAGTAGGATGCGTCTTCTTTTTGTGGCTAAAGGATGTAAGTCAACATAATTTAGATTGCCAAAGTTTCAATTGCCTAGCGGCAAAGATTGTTGCCTATTTTCAGGCAACATGAGTTGGAAAAGTTTTTCAGCTGCTTTATGATTTATGAACCATTTGATTTTATGTGATAAGGCTAATGAGTTTACTGACTCTCAGTTTGGTGTCAATTTAGTGCAGTTGTTTGAGTTTTAATTGAAATTGAAGCGACACTTTCCAATGAGGCATACTTTCGCACACGTTCACTATTAAGCTGCTGTTGGCGAGGTTTATTGACAGCAATATGGCAAACAATTAAATAAACCAACCACTTTTGTGCTGAGTTCGTAAATCTGTTTGCTTTCACACATATGAGTGGTGTTTGGGTAAATATTTGGCAAGCTCTCAATAAACGAGCAACTGATGCATGCTGCAACGCCAATTGCACATCTGCGAAAATCCGAAAATAAATGCTTTTGCAATGCACTCGAAAGTACTTGAACAAATACAGCTACAGCGAGTACTCGCTCACATTGAGTGAGCGACAAGGACAAACCAGCAGTTGTGACCATCATCAGGTGCACAGCGCTGCAGCTATATCCTTGCCACCTTAACGGCAATAAGCAGCAGCTTTGCCCGCAAACAGCAGTTGTGCCAATAACGTAGACTATTGAAAATGTGAAAAGTATTTGAAAGAGAAAATACGTTTGTACGCTGAACTATTTAACACCTCTACACTAAAAGAAAAACACTCGACTTATGTATGCAATCTAAAAATACTAATGATTAAAAGACGACAGACAGGAAGTTGGACAAAAAAAACCTTCCCATTTAGAAATATACTTTCTGAATAATAAGCTGAGTTACAATTGGCGTTGTTTTTTTCTGAGTGTATGCGCACTGGTTGCTGCTTGGTAAATATAGTGCCACATAATTTCGCTGACTCAAACAATTTTTCACTTCGTTACACGCTGATTAAATTTTGAAGCGCATAGTAAAACATTTATTTTTTTATTTAGTATTTTTTTTAGTTTGATTTTGCTCCGGTTTGTTTGCTCTCGAGTGTAGATGGTGTTAATTTTGCTGAGCAGCGACAAAAGAAAACACACACACACACAAACATCTACAGCTAAGTAGCGGGAAATAGCAAAACTTTATGTGCCGTTAATCTTTGCTCAGCTTCCAATGCTGGCCAAAACGGTTAGCGCATGATAAAGGCAAACAAAAAGAAGATTACAACAAAAAGGGCGCAAAATGAAATGAAAGAATAACAAACAGCTTGAACTGTGTGGCGTGTTGGAGAGTGCCCGGTTTAAAATGAGCGGCAACATACATTTCCTTGCCCATTTGTTGCCGCCACATCCGCATGGAAAGTGCGGCGATATGTGCTATGTGCAACACGCTCGGCTGCTTTGGGTTTTGGTTTTTTGGTCACAGGATGCGTGTGAATTGTTTGTGGCAACTGGGAATGGTAGCTGACTGACACCGAAACTCCGACCAGATATTTTTAATTATGATTGCACACCATCCAAATGGCCATTCATTATATAGAACTAGGCGAATAACTCAGCTGAACTGAATTTAATTTATTATGTGCACCATTTAATGATATCAAATAATAATACAGCTTGTTTTTGGATGCAACTTCAATTCACATTAAAATCATGCTGTGTGGCAATTAAAATGCCTAATTTATATTCATGTAGCATACGTCATTTATAATTGACTGTGCCACAAAGCAATTAATTACAAAATTCATATAAATATTTGGTCTGAAATTCGAATTTCAAAAAGTGCATTTCCAAATACTTGGCTTCTTGTGGCAGGCTTAGGAATTGAGCAAGCTGCTACAATGTTTTGCTCTCGAGGTGAGTGTGTCAGCTACACACACACATACACAATTATACACACACATACACAATTACACACACACATACATAATTTTATAAGTGGACCAGCTGTGCTGAGTTGGAGGTTGAGAGAGCAACGACCGGAAGCGCCAACAGGATGCCATTTTCATGCTGCAAGCGATAAGCCCGCAAGCGACATCAAACGAAATCAACGCAACTGTGCATCGATTCCCTAATTCAATTGCCTATGTGACACGAATTGATTTCGATTTCGATTTCAATTTCGATTTGGGTTTGTATTTGTATTTGTAGTTGGATTTCGTGCCTCGCTTTGTGCTTCTTGCAACTGTCCAATGCAAATACAGGAAATGCATTGCCACGCCAGATACAAATCAACAGGAGGTGAAACCAACTGAATGCCTGGCATCAGCCGGGATTTCAGCCTCACTCCTCTGTCGCCTCTTCTTCGTTTACTTTTTGTCATTTAAAATTCAAATTTTCAACTCGAAAATCCTGTTTTCGTATGTATCTCTTGCTGTGGCACTACTGTAATTTTGGGCGGCAGGTGCGTGTTGACTGCTGACCTGCTCCGTTGCTTATTGCAGCTGCCTCTGCTGGCTGACCAACCAGATCGAAGAGCAGCGCCGGCGACACGTGTTTGATTTCAAGTTTCCGACGCATCCTGCGCAGGCGCAACGACGACCACGACGACGGCGGCGACAAAAGACGCCAGCAACGGAGTTGAACAAAGCAGCAGAACCAATGCCAATGTTAATTATGCGCTTTTGCTTTCAGCCTCTACCTGATTTTTATCTTTCATCATTTTCAAAAAGAACAACAACAAAAAATAAAGGCTGTTTTGGCATTTTTGTGGAACGTGCTTGGCGCACGTTCGATGGATGGCCACAGGCCAGAGAGTGTACTGAATCCTCATTGAAAATCCACACAACTCAACTGGAATAACAATAACGAAGCAAATGGGAATCTTAAAATATCGCGCAGCCGGATATCGATACTTAAAATAAGATGCGGGCCTGTCATGACATTTTTGAAGCAAAAAAAACAAAAACTACAACAAAAAAATAAGAACAGGCTTCAAGTGCGTGTTTTAGCTGCAGCATTTATGTCTTGGCAACGTTCCGTGGCACATGCGACACATGGGCCTGGCAATTAGGGTAGCGGCAATTGAAATATGACAGTGTGAAGTGCGTGTGTGCGGGGGATGACTGTACAAGCGGTGCAAGAGCACTTATGCATACATGTACACATGTATGTGTGGAAAGAAATTAAATTCTGTTGACTCTCCATAAGTATCAAAGCCTCATTTCAATGCACAACGCAAAGGATTAGCTCAAATGTAAACTAGCTATCCTGTAGGAGTGCTGACGAAATCAATAAGCCCGAGCAGAACAACAGTATAGAAATATAGAAGGATATACATAAATATAAGTATTAGTTGCTTCCAGCTTGATCAAAAAGTAATTATCTATTTATATAAGTATATATATAGTAGTAGCATGACACCATAGAAAAAAGTAGTTATTGAAAAGTTTATTCAAACTGATTACTAATATTTCCTGTAATTTGTGGTTCAACTTGAAAGGGCATAGCAGACTACGAAGTCATTTAACTGAAATGGGTAGAGCAGATTGTGTAGCCAGGAAAAGATGTAGTACCTTAGGAAAACATGTTCTAAACTCGGACGACATAGAAACTCTCAATCCGACAAGCATTCTTACGGGAATCAGAGTTGAAGGGAACACTTTAAGTTTCAATATTATAGCCAACAGAACTTGCAACGATTCATTAAACAAAAACCACAATCTTGGGTGCTGAATCTTAGGCTTAAACCAAGCTTAAGTTTCTTTAATTCGGGCATCAATCTCGGCTGATTGCTCATCAAACTGACAGTCGAACTCAAATCTAATAACCACCCGAAACCACAGAATCTTAACCAATTAATCAATAGTCACACACACACGCTTACACACACGCACACTTAAGCGCTGCAGAGACTTTTGGAAACATATGTTTCAAGCTAAAACCCAATTTGAACTCGTTGGGACCCTTTGAACAACAAAAAAAAGCGGAGCAAAAAAAAAAGAAGAAACGAACCTGATCGGAGTGGCAGCTGAAACATGTTTCGGTTGCAGCGGCTACTCGGATTGCTCCGACTGTCGACTGTAGAAAGTAAAGATGCCAACGCACTTAAAAATAAAAAATAATATAAAAAGGAGCCTGGGGTAGGAATCAAGAGCAAAACAGATGTTGAACAGACAGACAGACAGACAGAGAGAAAGGGAGAAAGGGAGAGAGGGAGAGAGGAAGAGACAGTGGCAAGCTGCACAGGCGCATTATCTTTCCAAAAAGGAGAAAAATTGGAGCGAAATTTGTTTGAAAAATGCTGCGCAGTCGCTCAAGGAGCAGCAGCAGGAGCAGGAGCCGATGCATAGCCACAAAGTAGACATTCTGCTTCATTGTTTTGTATTTGTTTTTTCTTTTCTTTTTCTCTCGTTTCCCCTACGCGAAGACAAAGAGTGATATTCCGCATATCCTGCGTCGAGTTTGCGCTGTTATCTAGGCATAAAAGACGTTGACAGGCTCGTAGAAAGATTTGTGCGTATCCTCGCACAATTATGTATACGCATTCGTGTGTGTATGTGTGTATCTAGGCAGCACATGGCGATGGCCTCGACAAAGGAATCCGGTCCTGACAAAAAATTGGAAATCACGTTGCCAGCGGCAGATGTTTTCTCTAGTTTATAAACGTGGGCAGACGTGGGTAAAACTCCTAGCTGTGCTAAGATATCTACCTGCGTCCTATGCAGGTGCTTGTGCGTAATGGTGCGTGTGTGTGTGTGTGTGTGTTTGTGCAGGGGACACAACGCTTACCTGCATATCCTATATATACATTTCTCTAGTTCGTTTCCCAGTTTTTGCACACGAACTTTGTATTTCCTGTAAATGGTTTTTGGTTAAAGTGTCCTTGTACAGTCATCGCATCAGTCGTTAGTGATTTGAGTGACATTGAGCACCTTGTTGGAACTTATTTCAAAAGTGGTTTGGCCCACCAGCAGCGAGCCGGGTTAACACGACACCCAAATCTCTGGCCATGCAAATTGCCCTCAGTAAATATGCCCAGTCAACGATAATTAAAAGTTGCCCCTAAATCGAAATGCATTCTGCATTCTGCACTCAATTCAATTTCTATTCGTAGAATTAAAGCTGCTTAAGGAGAAGTTGGCTTTGTTGTACCACTTTCCGGTCATTAAAAATACTTGGAAGCTGCAGTGATTTTTATTGCCACAACTACAATTGCAACCACACCGCAATGCAAAGTCAGCAGTTGCATTTCAGCTGATAATTCGAGAATTACAAATGGACCAATTTATTTAAAGTACACTTAGCAGAAGACCAACTAACTGGGAAATCAATCAAATGTGACATCGGTGATATATGTTCCTAAGTTGAATGAAATATATATTTACCGCTGCGAATGCTTATCTCTCAGAAGCAAATGCCGAAAACTAACAATTATTCATCCTTAAAATTATTTGAATATATCGAAAAGTCAAAGAGAGTTATTCAACCTCTGTTCAACTCAGATTTAAGCATGTTCGTTATATATATTCAATGAAGATGATAAAGACTCTAATTTGTTGATTCTTTCAGTTCTAACCCACTGCAAATATACGAATTAATCAGCTTATGGCTCTGATTAATGAATACGCAGATAATTACTTTAACGTATATGTATTAACTTACCCATAGAGCAGGGCGGCGCCAGCGATGCCACCGCCACACTGAGCTGTCATGTACATGGCTGCCCGGATTGGGGAGATGCTGCGCACCACACAACAGGCCAAGGTAACGGCGGGATTGATGTGTGCGCCTGTGGAGCGAAAGAAAAATGCAGATAAGTGGATTAATCATTAAATATTTAACACGCCGAACACTTGAGTCACTAAGAAAATGTAAATGTTAACAAGCTGAAGTTTGGCAAGCAGCTAGAAATGAACTCAAGTTTTCGGCTATGATAACAACACTTTATAAGTTAACTTGCATCGCTGAGCAGAAGTGTTGACAGTAATCATTTGCTATAAACTTGTTACACCTCAGTCGTGCCCACTGTATAATTAATGTACTCGAATCGCTGCTTGAAAACCGTTAAATAAACAATTTGACACTTTCGTGGAAACAGTATTTGTTTTGTGGGGTGGCAGAGCTGGGTGAGTTAATATCATAACTTAATGCTCAGCCAATTGGCTGTGAAAAAGAGCAGATTAACAAAAAAATAACGAAACTTTAAGGCAAATCAAGAACACATGTTCTCAAGGGGAGGACTCTCCCCCAACATCTACACACACATACATACATGGTGTTTTTGTGGAAACATTTAATTGCCTTGAATGTCAACGCAGATGAACAAATGTACAAGGAAGTTTGTACAGAACACGGAAAAATAAAATAACAGACGGGGGCCAGAGTCGACGCCACTACAAGTGCGGCACGTAAAGATAAGAGGAGCAAAAATACGAGTGCAACATGGTGGGGAAGGGGAGGGAGCTGTAAGGGTAGTCGCACTGGCAGTAGGAGTGGGAATTGGAGGAGCAGGAGTCTGGCTCTGAGTCGAGAGTGGGCGACAACCACAGTGCGTTGGCTTTTTGAAAATTATTTAAAATAAAGAAGAAACCCAACGAAAAATGTATGTGTGGCATGTGAAATGGGGTTCTTGTGCCGACTGCTGCTGCTTGCTGCTGCTGTTGTTTGGTGGCAGCGAAATTCCCACGCGCTTGAAGCTTGTGTCGCCACCAACAACAACAACACAGCCGCAACAAAATAAAAAACATGCAACACTTGTCGCCTGTCTGTTTGTTTTCATTTGTTTTTCGTTTTGTTTTTTTTATTTCGACTTACCCGATATATGCAGAAAACACTGCGTTAGCGTTGCCATTGCCAGGCCGGAGGCAAGAGATGTGGCCAGCAACACGGAGGAGACACTGGCACCCACACCGGCGCCCGCTGCAGCGCCACAAACGATGAACACATACAGGAACGAGGCTAAGCACTCGCTGATGATGGATCTGCAAAGAGAGAAGACATAGATGGAGGGTGAGTTGGCGGGTGGAGCTGGTGGGTATGCATACTTCAGTTTGGGGCATGTCATTTCATATGATTAAAGTAAATATATGCCAGAAATTATGTTGCGCTTACAAATTGCACACAATGTCAGCCTTGTTCAGCGCCTTTGCAGCATGACAATTAAGCACACACAGAGGCAACACTGAGCGAACACAGAAAGAACCCACAGTCACAGTCACAGCTACAAACCCAAAGGGGCAGCAGCTGCTGACTTTGGAGTGCCGATTGCCTGAGGTCGTCGTTTGCTGGACACCAACAAAAATAACAACAACAGCAGACAGTAAAACACATAAAAAAAAACGGACTCCGCCCTTGCCGCTTCTTAGAGCGATAACGAAAAATCAAACAAAACTGCAAGACTGAAGACAAACAACATCAGCGTCGGAGGGCCAGCTGCAATTTGGCTGCTTTGCCCTCAACTTTGCATTATGAATTTCCATAAAATTTCTGTTTAAGTTTTGCATTCTGATGGCGCTTAATTGGTGCAAACGACTATTCCCAAACCCCTCCAAGTGCTAATTGTGCTTTATGCTCGGGTATTATGTCCTGCTGCCATGGACACGCAGGTAATTAAAGCCAAACTTTTGTTTAACATCTCGAATATGAAAATATAATGCTGATGAACAAAAACTTATTTCAACTGCGTTCGACATCATTTTAATGAGATTCACAAATTCAATTTGTTCAAATTTACTTTTCACGTGTAATTAATTTTACAATAAAGGAGTCGATTCTCGGACATAAACAAAAGCCAGATAATAATTATAATAGTTCTTTTGTATTAATTCATAATACTCAATTTTATCGAAGGCTATATTTAATCCTACTCAAATGAATAATCCCATCAAATTTCTATTGAAAATCATTTGTAATTGTATGCAAAAGATATATATATATAAAAGATATGAATTTTATCTATATATACAAAAATGTTCTACTACTAAATCTAGTCTCTATTACATTACTGCTATTTGTCTATTGTGAAAACGTTGGAAATTAAATATAATAAAATAATTAATTGACTGTTCTATGATGAATTAGAATGGAATATAGAATATTATTACTGTTAACTAATATCGACTGTTTTATATATGTAAATTACAATTTGCTTTGCTGGGGCCAATTAAAATGTTGCTCCAAAGTTTTGAATAAGTATTTGCGAACTCAAAGAGAATCCCTCAAAGTATCTGGCAAGACAAACACAAACCACTTAAATTTCACTTAGTTAAGCATTATTCAAGCGCCCGTGTCTGCATAATGCACAGAGTCACAAAAGTTAAATACAGCTACCGACAAGACTCACATAAAAAAAAGAACAAAAAACAATAAACAAGCTAAACAAAGAGCAAGTCTAAGATAATAACAGCGACTATGACTATAGAGTAGTAGTGAAACGGGGAACAAATTCTAATGTGTTGATGCTATAGAAGCTATTTGCCCACCTCCAAAACTCCAGGGTCCGTATCTCGGCCTGCATGCTGCGCTTGGGCACCTGCAGGGTGCTGGAGAGCCGATTGTTGATGGCATTGCCTTGTGAATCTTTGCGCATCGCCTCCAAGCGCTCGAACAATGTGACAATGTGATAGTCTATATTGTGCTCCAGTGGCATTGTGTGCAGACTCTCGTCGGCCATAGTTAAGCGCTTTTGTTTATGTTTTCGATTAGAGTTGATGGAAGAAGCGACTTGGATTATGGTGCTGATTACACGAACGAAAAACACTTGGCGACACACGCGACAAATTAATTAACGAAATTGTCTTAGGCAAACATTTTGTTTAGCTCGCTGGATAAACTTTGCACTCGCAAATTGCATTCAATTGATTTCAATTGCAACTGACAACTGGCAACTGACTGCGACGTCGTTTGTTTATTTGAACTCTTAACCGTTTTGCAGATCTTTATTATTTTGGACTCGACGCGTAATCACGACCGTTCACAAGTGCGAATTGCGACCGAATGCCGAACAAGTTGAAGCTAAAAACTCAACTCAACATGAAACACCATCTCCACCACTGCAGCTACCACCACCAACACACCACCACCAGCTGCTTGGGCAACTGCCCACACCACCAACGCAACATTGTCCGTGTTGAGTAAGCAACCCTCAACAGTGCGGTGAAGTTGAATACAGAAGCCGAAGCAGGCAACCTGTTGGTCAACACAGCACATAAACGTTATTCCTGATGATGATTATGATGATAATGTTGTTGTTGTTGTTGTTGTTCTCGAGCATACTTGTGATATTTGGTGGTGGTGGATGCTTTTTCGGCAACTGGCAACATAATGAAAAGCGTCGGTAACTTGATTATGCAGCTATGATCAATAACACTGATTTCACGAGCAGGCGGGCAGGCAAGCCGGCAAGTAACAAAAACCCGACCTGGACTCAAACTTAAACTCCCAGGCTGCTCAAGCATCTGCTGGATGCTGGTTTTCGATGAGTTGAGTGCGTCTCAGTTTTCATTGAATATAAGTATTATGGTCTGTGATTTTACGGTACATTAATAAAATTATTATAATATTTATATTAATCAATGGAAAGACCGAGACAAGCTTAGGGTGATTCCAACCAGTGCTTTATTATATAAAAACAAATTTATATGTATGCCAAAAACTAAAATATTTAATTATGTAAGTTAAAAGTCACATAAAATTATTATTTTCTGCTAAAGAATTTAGATCGACAATAGGCATTAAATACATTAATAAATAAGTACAAAATCAAAGTTAATTTTGCCATATGTAAAATATAAATCAATTTTGTTATTATTTATGATATGGAAACTTGAACTTTGGCATGACTACCCCTAGTCAGTTATAATGTATCACATATTACGCACCACTAAATACTACAATTATGAATGCTCAACACTTGATACCTGTCGATTTTCAACCTGTCTGTGGGACACTCCATGTATTTATGGACATGTGCATGGATATGCGGATGTGTGTGTGGATGCATGTATGGATATGGCAACGTGTGAGCGACATTGCGAGCCCAATGAGCTGTGAAAGTCAAGAAATGATGCGCAAGAGCCATGACCAAAAGCCCAAAGTGAAATCAATCACAAAACTTCTGGGCCCTACCTACGAAACAAAAAATAATAACCAAAACTTTTGTTTGAGGGCGTTGCAAGAAAGGCACAGACATTTTTTTCTTCTTCTTTTTTTTTTTGGCACTCAGCTCAGCTTTTGCACAATCTTCGGATGGGGCGGTAAGGACGTTTCCCAGATTGCGCCTTATATGGGGACGAACGACAACGACAACGACGTCGACAAAAGGCAGCCTCTGAGCGTGGGAATTTGCTTTTGCACGCTCTTTTGTTGTTGTTGTTGTTTTTGTTTTTGCTTGTTGTGTCCAGTGTCAGAGAGTGGTCCATGTCCCAGGTCCACATCGAGGTCGCACGGGGTCGTTCTTTTTGCCAGTCGGTCGGTCGTTCGTAGGTAATAATAAGATGTTTTGTTTCAATCACATCGTCGCATCATCATCATCATCATCGCTGTCCTGTATGCATATGTCTGCCCTGGACGAAGGTGAAGGCGATCGTCGTGCTCGAGTAGTTGGGATTCCTTTACCTTTGACTATATGTGCTTTTCTTCTTCTTGTTGTTGTTGTTGTTGTCGTTGTGCTTTGCTCTTTTTTGTTGTTGCTGTTGTCGCTCTTGCACTTGTCGGCGTCCAAAAGATCTTCTTTATTGTAGGTTGCAGTTGTTATTGCTTTGGCGGTTGCTGGCGCTGTGGTTGTTGCTGAGGTTGTTGCTGAGGTTGTTGCTGTGGTTGTTGCGTTTGTTGCTTGGCGTATTGTGTAACGAGAAAGCCACAACTGCTTGTCTATGTGGTAAATTTAATGTTATTGATGTCTACAGATTAACACTTGTCCCTGTTTGTTGTTAACAAATGGTTATAATATATATTTTACTCATTTGTTTCTATTGCCAACTATTTTATCGGAATCACAACACAAATTTGAAGCATAAATTTAAAATATAAAGCTTAAAATAAACCACTTAAAACTACAAACGAATTTACGTTGGTAATTCTAAATGTTTTATCGTCAAATTCTCGCTTTCCGACTTTTGCGTAATCCAAAACAAATTTCCAACTTGCTTTCTTGGCAGTGCCAGCTAATTTTGAACTCCTCCTTCGCTTCGCACAGAAACACGCTCGGTTCAACTTTTGTGTGGATACAAAACGACGGCGTGACTTATGAGTGGATTAAATGTGGATACCTGTCCGCTGCATAGCGATTCCCGAAGCTGGATGCTGGATGCTTGATGCTGGATAGTGGATGGTGGTGCCGGCACTGCTCATTGATCACCTACAAAACTGAGGTAGGTAACTGCCTTGTCGACGCTCGGCAATGTGAGCTGGCCATAAAACAATGCTGGGAATATCTTAGCCTCTTTGGGTTTTCTCCCTTTTTTGTTTTGGTTTTTTTTTGCCGGTGTTTGTGCAAAACTTAACAAGGTCAAATTTGTTGTGGCTTAATTTGCCGTCTCTGTGTGTGGGAAAAAACCGACCAGAACCGAACACGATTGCAAGAGGCGTTAAACATATGATAAGCTGAAATTTTGAGGCTGAACAAAGTTAATAGAACAGATTTCCGCGTAGGGAGTACTGAGAAATGTTGGTTGATTATAAGTTTCGATTTGAAACACATACAATATAAAAGCTAACTTCTTGTGGAATAGATGTCTAAAAGAGATTTAGGTTCGCTTTTGGTCCCATATAGTTGCTGAAGTAATAGAAACATGAAACTTACATATAAGTATAAAAAATGACAACGAAACCAAAACTGAAAACACTTTACACATTCTCAACACTGGACTTATTTTGGCACTCATTCGGCTGTCAACCCTTTTGACCCGGCCAAACCGCAAACGAACAAATGGCTCAAAAACAAATTTTTCCATATTCATGGCTTACTAATCGCTGAGAACAACAACACATGCAAACACAGAAAAGCTAAAAGACTACAACAACAAGAGTAACCACATGACCGTGATGAGGTCACAGGTTCGAATTCAGTTTTTAAATTGCAGTCCAGCAATGTTTCGGTCTGTGCTCGACACGTGCTCCACACCCAGCAACCGCAACCCTTTCCATGGGCACTGCACTTGCACTGAATCTGATGCAGATTCAAATTGTGATTTTGATTTTGATGCCGATTCAGACTTTGTTTCAGATTCTACGCACACTAATGATGCGGCATTATTTGCATATGCCATTGCACTCGTTCCCGACACTGTCCAGAAAGGGTTAAGGGTACTCTCGCAAAAGGGTTGCTGGCCGTTAATGAAGTGAAATATGTGCGACTGTTACAGTTACGATAATTTATGCATGTTGTACAACCATTGACTTGTCCCGTTGCCCATTGTCATTGCCACGCTCCGGTTTTTTTGCCAAATGTTTTTTTTTAATGATATCCCAACAAAATTGAGGCGAAAAGGGTTAACACAACTTGCACTTAATCATGCATATCAGTTATAGAGTTTTTTAATAGTAAACACTCGAATCACAAATGGGGTGGATTTCAGATTCACAAGATGTGATGGGCGGAACTCTGTTTGCGGTTGGTTCATCATCGAGCACAGGTGTAGAAGTGTCGATTGCTGCGGTTTGTTCCCTAAAAGAACTGAACTTTAAGCGTTTCGTGGGAACTGTTCAATTTCGGAGCTGCTTCTTTCAGTTGAATCATTGGGCGTAAATCCGTTGGGTTTGCTGAAAAAGTTGCAGTGATATGCTCCCTAGAATGTAGGGACCGAGAAAGTTTATATTTAATTCTCTATCATCATTTAAACGGCATAGTACAGCTATGTGTAGAAGGAAGAAATGTATTGGCACATTGCTTGAATATGAATTTCGTGGCTATAAAGTCAAGTGAATGCTGTACCTTAAAGATTTTATTACAAACGGAAATCACATACATGTATTTAAGAATCTATTAAAAGAACATTGGAAAACGATTAAATAAATATGCTGCCTGAATTATTGATTACGACTTATATATATGGAAATATATGTAATGCATTTTCGAAAATGCGATTTTTAAATATTATTAAAAATCAATCTTTCAAGAATCTTTCCAAATAAATCTGAATTCTAATTGTAAATCTGGAGAAACATTAAAGGGAAGGTTTGGATAAAAGAGCATTCAAATAGAAATTGAAGTTTCTTTTGATTTTTACTAGGTTTAATTTTAAGGTGACTGATATTCCAAGAGAATGATTGATTTTTGAAGTGCCCACATGTTCACTATTTTTTGAGTGTCTAAAAAATGGTTCAGCTGACGTTAAAATATAAAATAAAATGAAAATGGGAACTAATCAACCGCAGGGATTGGTGAAATTTATTGGCGAGCAATTCATAAAAATGTTCACAGTATCATAAAAAGAAGGAGAATTGAGAATTGAAAACCGATATCAAAACGGCGCGCCTCGAACAAATCGATTTTCGGTTATTAGGCGTCGCACAGTCATTAAAAATTTTGACAGCTTTTGACAATTTATTGATGTTTCCTCAGAGCGCGCGACAAATGACAACAATCAAAAAACTAAAAATAAACGTTGCCAGTTCGAAAAGTTTGACCTGTACAGATTGCAAACAGAAAAAAGTGGACAAATGTTTGCCCGGCTGCAATTTTACGAGTGCCGGCAATGCTCTCTCTCTCTCCCTCAACCCTCAACCCACAAGGCACAACCCTCTTCGCGATAATTTGATTAATTGAAAGTCAGGCGACCTTTTTTTTCGTCTAGGGGTTGCAGGGTTGTTTAACGGCCCACGGCGTGATTAAATGATCGTTTGGCTAGCGCGAGGGGCGCTGCTTCAAGTAGCTCTCTATTGTATTCACATTAACAGGTTTGGACAACCACCCAACCACCCGCCCATATTGCCACTACCCCTCCCACCAACTTATCTGGCCATTTTTTATGCGCGTTTTGTATCAAATTTAAATATCGCATTACACACAGACACTTGATTTTAAAGCCGAGCGCATTCAAATGTTTCACTTGTTGGGCTCGCTCGTTATGTGGTTTCATCTGGGTGGGTCTGGTGGTTTTGATGGTTTCGTGTGGTCTCTTGGCAATTTTCGAACATGTGTTTTTTAGTATAAAATTTAAATCTGTTGTCTACTGCTGATTATGCGATAAACTCCGCACAGTTGGGACTTTCGTTTGCTTTCGCTTTTGGACAGTTGTGTAATTGTTTTCCCACAACTGATACTCAATTGTCTGCGGTTTACAGCTCTCCTGGAAAATTGGCCTCATTGTGGTTTTTGAATTAAGTGCGATAGCATTCTGCTATCAACTGTACTACTTGAAGAACTTTTGATGGGCATATTCGAAGGAACTTACTCATTTGTTAGATTTATCAATGTGTTCAAAGTTTTAACATTTAATCTTTACTTTGATTACACATTTGAAATACTGAATTATTTGAAAACTATGTTAAAATATCTTTTTTTTATATTAAACTTATAATCACAAATGTGCATATTTACATTATTATTATATTATTATGCATTTTACTTTTAAAAAAGAAAATAGTTATTATTTAACTTAAAATATGTTTAAAAGGTTGACTGCATCGAAATTAAATTCGTATTAAGCTTAAACTGTGAGCTTTATAACCGTATAACATTTATGCATATCGATCTATCAATTTATTATTCTTGGCTCACAAGCAAAACATTATCTTTCAGACAAAATTGTTTGGCTCATGCAAATTGCCTATGAAATACATGGAAATGCTTTTGACATACACGAACAAAACACCCACACCTACACCTACAGCCACACATACACCTACAGCCACACATACACCTACAGCCACACCTACACCTATAGCCACGCATACACCTACAGCAACACCTACACCTACAGCCACACATACACCTACAGCCACACATACACCTACAGCCACACATACACCTACAGCCACACCTACACCTACAGCCACACATACACCTACAGCCACACGTACACAACCACACACGGAAGGTCCTTTCGAAAGCTGCCACATTAATTATCTCAAACTCCGTAGTCGGCTAAGTGCAGCGACTGGCAACATTTTCTAATTTTATGGCACAATGCCCCAAAATATAGTCGGCATTATTGTTGTGGCTGTTGTTAGTGGCACGCCCAGATATGCAAATTGATTTTGGTTTCCAACCGAAAGGGGGGGCGGGGAGGAGGACATTGGCACGTCAACGCCGCAAGGACATTCAACTTGTTGTGGGTAACATAACAATTGCTCAATTCTTTTTCAATTTACAATTTCACGCTAAGGCGTCGCTCAGTTTTCCCTTTTCATTTTCCCAGCCCGCAGCGTGCCTCTAACTCATTTGCATATTTTTGGCCAATTATATTTTGCATATGCAAAAATTTTCTATTCTATTGTTGCTTGAGCTAATGCAATTTGGATATTTCGCGCCCATTTGTTCGATTCGCCTTGCAATTTGCGTTTTTTACGATTTGTTTTGCTAGACCCGCTGTTCCCCTGCCCCTGCCCCTTCAGCTCATCTCATCTCGACCTGTGCCCCCTTTGGCATTGATCTGATAATCGACGGCAGTTGTTGCCTTTTGATTGGCACTAAAAAAATGGAAAGGAAAACAGGAACAGCAGGCGCATTCTCTACCAGCTAGGTGTTATTACAAGGGGGTCCTTAGACTCGTATTTGGATGAGCCTTTTTTTATGGCATGCCAATTTTTGATAGATGATGCGTGAAGGACTTAAATGGCGCCCGACCAGGGTTCCTGGGGGAGTGTCATAAATTGCGCATTTCAAGCAAATTGTTGTGGTCTTCGTAAGTGTTATTCAATGTGTGCCTTCTGCTTATTTGCATATTTGATTAATATGTTTTGTTTCTTTTTTTTTTTGTCTGTTTTGGGTGATTTTTTATGTAAAAATAATATGCATTTTATTAGGGGCTAGAACTGAGGGTGGGATTTTTTATGCACACCATATTATATAGAGAAGACTTCTATAGATTTGCTACGATGAGTAATGAATTGTATTTTTGATAAACTAAAGATTGAATAGACAGCCGAATGCTCTTTGAGATTCGGTTAATAATACATAATTAAATAATTTTGGATTGTAATCTTTTCAAACTTTTATCAGAAGAACAGCAAATTTAGGTTTTAGAAAACCTTTTTTACTTGGTTTAATTACAGTTTAAAAATAGATATTCATGTGCTCAAATCAAGATTATATTATATTTAATCAACATTTTTGATGAGATTGTCAATGTACAAATCAAAGATGGGTTGGCTTGTAGAACAGACTTGCCACACAAGTTATGTTAATTTAAGCTATCCACATAAATAATATGAATGTGCACATGTTTTCAATCGATTCGACAGCAGCTTAAGCTATGCATCTTTCAAATGCAAATCGTGACGAGCAGAAGCCTACCCAGACCAAAGGCTGCCCACGTCTCTGGCTGGAAACCAACTCCTGCTCCTGTTGCGCCAGAATCTGGTATGTCTCTGTTTCTGCTGTTGCTGTTGCTGCTGCCTGCGTTTGCCTGTGAGGCACGCACTAATCCAATTGCTGTATGGATCATTAAGCACTGATTGCGTTTATGGTGCAGACACACGAATACACACATACATATATAAATTTATTTGAACAATCCACACATATGCAGATTAGCCCACAGGCTATGTGCTGGCAGTGGAAAGAGTACTCAGTGTTGGTCGCCATTCCTCTCTGCCATCAATTATGCGAAAATGTTGAAAATGTGACGATTAAAAGCATTTAGATGCAATGCAAAATTGATTTTACATTTATAGTTTGATAAACTAAAATGCAAGATTATTGCAATTCCCAGCTAAAGACTTATTTTCATCATCTTTTCGATATCAGAATAACTTTCTCACTTTGTCACTCGCATTCAAATGAGTAAAAGGAACTCTGATCTGCATTTGAGCATTTGGGTGTTGCGCACATGTTGCAAAAAGTTGTTGGGCACCACCAAAAAAGGTACAACCACACACAAGTATGGAAAAACAATTGCCAATTACGTTTGGTGTCAGGCGTGTTTTGTTGGGTCGCTCGTTCAGTTCGCTTGTTTACCGCTACCGACAACCCCCGACGACACCCTAAGCCACCAGCATAACAAACCATACAAAACAAAAAAAAAGAAAAAAAATCTGGGACAGGAAAATCACTTTTGCGCTCATAAATTTCAATAATAAAAATTTGAATGCATTTGCCACGAAGCAAGCGACAGTGCCGAAAACAAGGTTAAATCAAATAAAAATCATTGAAATGCATAAACAAGGTTTAAGGTGCGGGTTGCCGGCAAAGCATCCCCATCCCGATAATTGAATTGGGTCGCTGTTGGTTTTCGGGCAGCATGCAACTGCAGCAACCCTTTATTTTTTAGAGGAGAAACAAAAGTTTTCCTTTTGCATATGTCGCACTCAATGTACGAGTTCTCTCGTTATATGTCGCAGTCGTTAATCTTCTGAAGTTGATTATAATTTCTCAATGAATTGTGGTCACACATATGTTGGCATTGCACCTGGTAATTATTTTGGTTATGTTATGAAAAAGTCAACTCCAAATCAGGCATTGTAGTTAGATATTGGGGT
This sequence comes from Drosophila atroscutellata, assembly GCA_035041605.1. NCBI lineage: Eukaryota > Metazoa > Arthropoda > Insecta > Diptera > Drosophilidae > Drosophila > Drosophila atroscutellata. The sequence continues at coordinate 9,175,529 of JAWNLA010000092.1, read as the reverse complement.
CAGCAAGTTTGAGCTGCAATTATATATGATTTGTATACCAACATTTAAGTTCAAAGTTCATTCAGTTATATTTTTATCAAACACAACAATCTCAATTGACAATATTTCATTGCTATTCAATTCTTAAAATATGTGGAAACATGCTTTGTTTAAATAATTGAGAAAGGGTTTATCTCTCTTGTTAAGTGTAAGTAAATAAATATATAAATTCATACACATATATCAAGTTCGAGTGTGTGTCAAGGCTACGTCTGCGCGGAGTGTATCTTCCAGACGAGTACGCTGTGGTCTTCTCAGAGCTGATTATTCAATTTTAAATTCAACTACTAATTTTAAACAATATAAGCTTCCTAGCTTAGTATTATGTCTGCTACTTCTAGTTTGGACTAGTTAAACAATTGCCTTGTCCCAAAATATTTGGTGTATACATTTGTTTTATATCTGATAATTTCAATTAGAAGGATTTAAGGTGAATGTCTAATGCCACCCTACTATGCGTGTAGCTAATAAAAACATCCTCGTTTCCATGAACTCTGATATATTTCTTGTTATTGTGGCGTTACCTTAAGCCCCACATAATAAAGAAAGCGGTCATCACATAAGAAATTGTATCAATGTGAAGATTTTGTGTGTGTGTGTGTGTGCACCGAGGCGAGGCGACAGGCAATCATCAACAGCTGCACAAGTATATCTTCTTGGTATTCCCAGCAGAGCTCATTGTTCGCTTGAGGCAAGGATATCTTCTTATTATCCACAATCAGCTTAGCGAATGTTGCCCACCTAAAATAGATTTCCGACAGTGTCTGCACATTGTGCTGAACACGTTCCAATTGACATTGCAAAGCAGCTGTTTGTGATTAAGTAGAGCATACAAAACTTGTGTGCTTTCTTCTCTTTATACCGACAAACCGGGTTGTTTACACATACGAATTATTGGTTATATGATTGAAAACATTTGCAAAACTGTTCATGTTTATGAAAAAACTAAAATTTTATTCTGATTCTTGTTAATTGTAGACAGAATTTCAGGTCTAGAGTTGCTGTTTACTTCTTGGCCTTCTTGGTATCGGCCTTGGCGCCCTCCTCGCTTTCAGCTGCTTCCTTGGCGCGCTTAGCGCGGATGCCTACCAAACGAGCATCAGTACGTGCCTGCAAATCAAATGAAATAATTATTAATTGACAATCAAGACAAGTATCTTAAACAAAGTTAACGCACCTTGCGCAGAGTAGCGAACGCCTTGAACTTCTTCTCGTCCTGTGTGACCTCACGGAACTCAATAACCGGCTGCTCCTTCTTCAGAGGCATAACACGTCCCGTAAGCTGTGTGGCCAACTTGCATTCCTCAACAGTAGATTCGCCCTTGCGGATCTTCTTTTCATTGATGGGGAACAGGATCAGTTTGCTTCTGTATTCCTTAAGGCGCTGAATGTTACGCTGACGCGATTCCAGTGACTTGTTCTTGCGACGACGATCGATAGCGATGCCAATGGTCCTGGCAAAAGCACTGCTCAAACCAGCACCCTAAGAATTAAGAATCTTTATCATTTGAATAATATCAATAAACATATGAAGAGACGCACCTTCAGTTCCTCAACGGTGAAACCGCGACCGGTACGCAATTTGGTGTGGTAGCGGATGGTGGGGCAACGCACAACTGGACGCAGGGGACCGCTAGCGGGACGAGGGAAGACAGCCTTGGCTTTCTTGACGCGATTTTCGTGCCTGCGGACCTTACGAGCCGGCTGATTAAACCATGTGCGCACATGTCGCTGCCACCACTTGTGGTAATGCTGGTTTGGAATCATATTATTTCCCTTACCCATCTTGGCGGTTTAGATTAGCTGCAATGGAGATAAAAAACAAACACACACACATACATATTAATAAACATGCGTGAAAGTTGATAAATTACATTTTAACCAAATTGCGGCCAGTGTACACCACGTGGCTGGTGCATATTTGCATGTTTTACGCTTAAGCTAAGCATGTTTTCATCTCAACAGATAGTTCGTCAGTCGCTACACATTGTGGACCATCGTTTGGAACATTTTGTTGTTCACTGATTAACTAAATTTATTATTTTCGATGCGTTGTAAAAATTCACACACCTTTTGCTACCCAAGAACGAATCAAAAAGGAAATCGCAGCCAACTTCACGTCATGAACATATAGCAATGTAAAAATTCCCTCCAGAAATTTCCCATGCCGTCGCTTAAATTTCCCCAGCTATCGATTGGTGATGCAATCAGTGTTAGCAGAAATTTTACACAGCTTACGGTCAAGCGCTGCTCGACGCTAAATAAATGTCAAACGCCAACCGATAATTAATTGTCCAATCGTAAAAAATAAAAAAATAATTACAACGTCTGCGCATTTGTAATACGAAATACGAATTAGAGCATTTGCCTTATCGATTGACTACTCTGTCGCGTGGCAACTCTGAACTGTACTTTCTGATACAGATAAAAAACTATTGACTATTGAACTGACTATCTATAATCGAGAAATTGCGCGCTTATTTATTTGCTGGCATCGGTAATCAGATATCAATAAACAGCAAAAATAACAATAATAATAAACCACACAAGAGAAAGCAAAACGCAAAATGAGTGCCGGCGTCGGAAGTTCTCCAATGGTTGTCGAAGGCAAATACGAAGATCTCTCGCAACTAAATTTTTCCAAGCTGTATTCGCCGAAAATGAAAAGCGTTTATTGGCGTTACTTTGGCTTTCCATCGAACGACAATGACGAGGTAATAACCAAGCAAAGTGTTGTCTGCATCAAATGCCACAAGGTATTGACCAATCACGGCAACACAACCAATTTGCGTGCGCATCTCCAACATCGCCACAAAGACCTGTTCAAGGCCCTCTGTATGGAGAACGATATACGAGTGCCGCCCCGTAAAACGCCGCGCAACCTCAACCATCCGCCGTTGTCCAAGCGCAACGTCTCCTCGCGTCGTGTCAAATTGGAGTTTATCAATCGCAGCCATCACGATAACGATAATGACAACGATGAGGATGATGAGATTGATGAGGCAGCTGTTGCTGCTGCTGCAATGCAGGCCGAAGATGATCCAGCATCGCAGACGATGCTGTACGAATCGATGGTGCCACTCACCTATGACGATGCCGATAATCTGGTCGAGGAGGAGGATCGATCCATTAGTATCGAGCCACGTGAAATCAAGTATACCCATAAGCGCAAAATACCGTCGGGTACCATGCACTATACGCGTGCCAACATCAAGCATGAGGACGGATCGGGTAGCGTGCAAGGAGCGCGCACCTACATAGCCAGTCTTCCCGAGGCATTGGCTGATATTGTTGTTCGTGATCTGCGAAATGTGGAAACACTGTATGATCAGGGCATCAGCGAGTTTATACGTCTCGTCATGGGCAATCTGGCATCGCTGCCCATGCCCCAGAAGATTGAGGGGCTGATCACTGAACAACATGCATCCAAGTTCTTGGAAATGTGCGATTTCACGCGCGACTTTACCAGCGAGAAGCCCTACTCCTTGGCCTTCGAGTTGTGGATCAATGTGGAGCAACGTCGCTTCCTCAGCATCTATCATAATTATTTGAGCGATGAGACGCAGTCCGTGCGCAGTGTGATGTATGCCACCATCGAGTATACTGATTACGTCTCTTTCGATGAGCTGCTCACTGACTTCTATTTGCCCAATTGCACAATGGCAATTGTTAATTACGATGATGAGGACGATCTGCTGCAGTCCTTCCTAAAAGAAAAGAGTAAGTTGAACTAATTTCCTATCACAATTATAGCTATAAATGTAATTAGATATTATCTTAATTATTGCTACTTTAATATTTATATTATTAAGTAGTTTATTATTTATTACCATTCCCATTCTCAACACTTAAGTCTATATGCATCTTATCTGTAACCAACCAATTTAATCACCCAACAGATATACCCATTGTGCTCTGCTATGTGTCGGTAATTGACAAGTGTCTGCGACACGTTTTCGAACTGGAGGAGGTGGCCACAGCCCTGGACCAGGTCAAGGATATTATACAGCGCCACTCGGCTGAGATAAGCTCCAAGGTGTCTGAGCTGCCGGCATACAATGAGCATTTCCCATGGACTTTGTATGAGTTGCTTAAGTTCTTTGCTGAATCCATTTCGTGGTCCGAGGATATGGATCAACTGGTTATCACGGCCAAAACGGTGACCGAAGCGCTCAGTGCTCTGGTGGTAAGTCAATCGGAAATAACGAATTAACTAAATTGTAAATAATCGGATTGCACTTGCACAATTAGATTGCGCTGGACACTTTACGTGGCGAGGATATGCCATTGTGCAGCATGCTATCGCCGATTACGTCGAAGATACTGATCAAGAAACTGGGCATTGCCGAGCAGGATGAGCCGCTCATGATGAACATCAAGCGCACCATTGCGGCCGTCTTGCAATCCCAGATTATTGCCAATGATACACTGACCAGCGCTGCGCTGCTCGATCCCCGATTCCATCGCCTGACCACCATTGATAACCTGGAAAGCTGTGTCCGTATGCTGACACAGAAATACAACAAGACTTTTGGCGGCGTCCTGAGCACGGACAGTCAGAGTGGGGAGGAGGGGGCAGCCACTGCCTCGGTATCCAGCGCACCCACAGTGACCATTAAAACAGAACCAAATGTCAAATCGGGCAGTGGCTCGACCTCTGCAGGAGCAGCGACATCTCAAAGCGCTAAGAAGTCAAGTGAGTTCACCTCTGAGAATAGATGCAGATGGAGTTGAAGTTGCTGTTTAGTAGTTGTATTAATTTGTCACTGAATTTCTCTAGAACTGGAACTGCTGTTTGATGTTCCAGAAATACCAAGTCCACCAAAGCGGGATGCCGATAGCACAGTGGAAACGGATCTCAAGCGTTATCGCAACGAGGTGATTGTGCAGCTGGACGAATCGCCAATAGAATGGTGGAACAAAATGGGTCACATCTATGGCACACTACGCGACTTGGCAACGCTATATCAGGGTGTACCTGGAGTCGTCAATCTAAATTTCAAGAAAACGTTGCGGGAACAAATTTATGATTATAATAAGCGTTTTATGCTAACTGGTAGCCAAAGCCAGATCGATACGGTATTGTTTTTACACCGCAACAGCAGCTTAAAGGACACCATATATGTTTAATAGCTTTTAATGATTTTTTATCTAAATGGGATATGCATAATGTAACTCTATCATTTGTAATAAATAAACAATAATCCACAATATTTATATTCTTATTTAAATGTTAACTCATGGGAAATTATTGCAGAGCTGTTATGGGAGCGGGAATAAGCGTAGATGGCTGCAAATACAACCATGCGCTTATTAGTGTTGCATAGTTTAGCAAGTGCTTTAGCGACTTTCAACACTGGACAGTTTTCGATATTGCCACACAGTTACAATTTCACCTTATCTTCGGATTGTCGCTACACACCAGAAACTCGAAAATTAACAAATATTAATTTGCATTCTTCAGCTTGGCCTAAATTGTTGTTGTTGTGAGTGTTGTGTGTTTGTTTCGCAAACAAACCAAGCCAAAATGTACGCAATACATTTGCAAGCCGTGCGTGGGTGCAAAAGCCGTGCCATGTAAAAGCCTAAAGAGAAACACAAACGTAGAAGCAAACGAAACGCAACAGCCAACAATAACGGGGCGGCGGCAACAATCACAACAACAATAACAATAACAAAAACAACAACAATAGCAACAACGAAGTCGACGTCGCTTCGCTTTTTTGCTTTGCGGCTTTGCCTTTGTGACGAAAGCGGAACTTACAAACATTTCCACATAAAAACCTAGCACAAGCTCAACTTCGATAAATATATGTGTAGGATGTGCCGCCTGGATATACGGCGCTTCTGCGAGGATTGGCGGATATGGATACGTCCCTTGTTGATTGTCGCCTATGTGATATTCGCCATTATTGTTGTGCCCCTACTGATTGTCAACTCGGTGAAGGATGGCTTCAAGCAGAACGATCAACTCATTCTAATTGGGGGCCTCTTTGTGCTCTCCGCCGTTCCCATTTCCATTTGGCATATCATCCAACATGTTATCCATTTCACAAGGCCCATCCTTCAGAAGCACATCATACGCATTTTGTGGATGGTGCCCATCTATGCGTTAAATGCGGTAAGTGGGTCAATGGAAACGTTTGTGGTTGTGTGTGGTTTGCGAATCCATTGAAACCAAACACTTTTATTTGTAATTACCAGAAATATTGAAATTATCTTGATGATTATTATTATTATGATCGTAAATTATTTCCAATTTCAATATCATTACAGTGGATTGGCTTGCTGTTTCCCAAGCATTCCATTTACGTGGATTCGCTGCGAGAGTGCTACGAGGCATATGTGATCTATAATTTCATGGTTTATCTGCTAAACTATTTGAATATCAGCATGGATCTGGAGGCAACAATGACGTACAAGCCGCAGGTGCATCATTTCTTTCCGCTGTGCTGCATGCGCCCCTGGGTCATGGGCAGGGAGTTCATCCACAATTGCAAGCACGGCATATTGCAGTACACAGTGGTGCGACCCATTACCGCATTCATCTCCGTGTGAGTACCACGTCAGTCTGTTGGCAATGTCGCTTAATTCATTTACAGTAGATTACAAAAAGCCGCTCGATAAGGTTTTTTTAGTTAATCTTAGACAAGGCAACTTAAGCTATTTTTCGGAATAATTCGTTGTCTCTGGCACGCTTATAGCGTGATCTGTTTTATTATCAGTAGTTTTAATTGGACTTGGCTCCTAAAATCAAATGAAATTGTTATCTGTAAAATAATTTGTATGGATTCATCGATACAGCATTTGCGAGCTGTGCGGCGTTTATGGCGAGGGCGAGTTTGCGGGAAATGTGGCCTTTCCGTACATTGTGGTCATTAACAACATCTCACAGTTTGTGGCCATGTACTGCCTGGTGCTCTTCTATCGTGCCAACAAGGAGGACTTGAAACCTATGAAGCCGATACCAAAATTTCTGTGCATCAAAGCTGTTGTGTTCTTTTCGTTTTTGTAAGTGTTAACTGTTTGCTAAATAATCAAATAATTTGATTACTTATTACTTATTGGTTTTATAGCCAAGGAGTGCTGCTTAACGCTCTGGTGTACTATAAAATCATTGAGCATATTTTCGGCGATGTGGGCGATGACAATCTGGCCTCTGTCCTGCAAGTGAGTCCTTGAATTATATATATATTTCAACTGTTCGATTTAATCACATTCTGTTTTTATCTTAGAACTTTCTCATATGCATTGAGATGTTTATTGCGGCCGTTGCGCACATTTATAGCTTCCCGCATCATCCATTCCACATTAATTCACCGCAGTACTGGAATAATCCGAATCACAGCTGGTGCCGCGCCTTTCTCTCCATGATGGACATCTCCGACATGCAGGAGGATGTGACGGAACATTTGGGCGTGGTCAGCAGCTCGATCAGTCGTCGTTTTCAGGGTCGCAATACATATCAGCCGCTGGTACGTGGTCCTCGACGCTCGAGCAGCGAATCCGAGTACTTAATTGGCAAACGGCCGGAGCAGGCGACGCCTGGGGGCAGCGCCACACAAGCAGGTAACAGCAACGCCACATATGGTGCCACAACCACGAACCGTTTAATTGTGCCCGTTAACGCAACTGGGCAACTAGCTACTTTAACTGAACACCAAACTCATTCCACATCTCAATTTCCCATAGCAGGCGGCGATGCAGCTGGTGATAATAGCAATAGCAACAATTACCAACAACAACAACTGCACTTACCGGGCACTAATTTGAAACAGTCAACGCGTCATCGCGATCCGAATCAGCATCTCCGCGAACGGGATCAGCAGCACTTTCTTGGCGGTGTTGGGCCGCCACAAGCGACCGGCAGCAGTTTTCTGCAGGCACGTGCTGCTGCATCCGCTGCAGCACCGATACCCGAGTCGAACGATGACTATGCGCTACTGTTGGGCGCGGGCAGATGACATCGCTATCAGCAGCAGCACATCGATGTGCTCGAGGATGGAGATGATGTAGAAGTTAGCCAAAATTTAAATGTCTCATCGCTGAGCGCATCACTGTCCGTTTCATTTGGCATGTCGAGTAGTTTAAAATTTAGCGCCACGTGCAGCAATCAGACTGCATCCGAGTGGTCAAACTCAACGGGCGGTGATGATGATAATGACCATGACGAAGACGATGACGATGACGACGAAGACGCGGACGATGATGAGGACGAAGATGATGACAATGAAGTTAATGATGATGTAGGGAACGCAGAGAATGTTGAACAGATGCCCATTGTGGTTGTCGCTTCTACAACGCGACGTCGTCGCGACAGAGAATACATCACCTAAACCCATTGATTATTGACGCAACGATATTTATGTTTTTTTATACATATTCATTTTCATTTTGTTTTTTTCTAAATTACTCAATTATTTGATTCGATTGGCAAGCAACAAATTCTTTGGTGTGCTACGAAATTAGCACGAATACTCACAATGCGGCAAACTGTTCTGCCAGCCCAATCTAATTGGGTACATTTGAATTGCGTGGCCTTAGTTTTGAGTGAACATAGGAATATTCATGAAATTCCAGCGAATCTTCAATTAAAACATGTCTTTGCGCTTCACACATTTGTAGACTAGGCTCCAAATGGTTTATACTTTCAATTGGAAATTCAAATAGGCAATAATAAAATCTAGGAAAACCATATGCATAGTAATACACACATTTGCTTTGTGACTGTCAGTAGATTGTACATTCGTTAGGCTAGTTATGAACCGTTCTCCGTACTCCGTACTTGTAATCGAACACGTATGTTGCATCGTAGTTAAATTTATACAAACCCTTAAAGCAAAAGATTGTGAATGAAAGTGACTGCCGGTCAGAAAAGGGCGTAAATTATATTGAAAATTATATATTGTATATTACCTAATGTTATTCTCAATAATATAATTATGCAAACAATTTTTGAAATGATGTATTTTTTTCTGTTTTTATTATTTGAAATTGCAATTTTTTAAACACATTTTTTCTTTTCGTTCATATTATTTGCACCTTAAAGAATGTTTGACGTATGCCTGCTAATAGGAAAAGTACGGAATGTACCCATATGTTTTTCTTTTATATGTTTATTCCTCTATTTTCTTTTTATATTTATACTCTTTCAAAATGCCATGATATCAAGCTTATTTAATCTATAATTTATATATGCATATTTACTACTCATGACAATATTTTAAAAATCAGTCTAACCTCTATTGGGGTTACTCTCGGTCCGGGAAATAACACCGGACCAATTTTAAAGGATAAAGTTTTTGAGATTGCGTCATTTAAGCGATCCAAAAAATAAAAATCCAAATATATAAACCTATTAGCAATAGCCAAATTATAGCTAATGAATCTTTTTCATAGCGCTGATTGGTTAAGCTGAAAATTTTCCATAGTCTATTTATAATTTTCGTTAACGATCCATAAATGTGCGAGACACTTTTTTATCAGACGCATTCGAGCAGATAAAATAGAAATATCATAGTCATTGTAGACGCATACGTATCAACCTTTTGAAGTGCTTGCTCTGCTGATAAGCTATATTAAATTACTTAATTAGTTTCTTTTAGCAAATCAGCACCCAGTCATATAAATGATTTAAAGCGTTATTTTGCAACATTTGATTATGTTTATTATGTTTTATTGTTTCCATAATTTTTATGTCTTTTCCTTAATACTTGCATTCTCCGATTAAAACGAATAGAAACGGAATTAATCGAAAGAAAAAGTAAATTACCTGACACATTCATTTGCGAGAGCAGCCAACGACGATTAGTAAAAAAAGGGAAACCACAGAACTGGTGGACAAGGACAAAATGTTTTAAGTACTGGCAAAAGCATAATCGAATATAAATTAAAATGGCATTACAAACAATACGTACAAATATCAATCAAATCATTCCAATAAGCCGTTACAAAAAAAAAAACAACCAACGAAAGAAAAAAACATGAAACAAAATTCGTTAATCGAATAACATCAAAATACAAACAAATTCAGTCCAGGGTTAATTCGTATCGTGATGCGCGTGAACGAATGAGTTCTAGTTATGAACATTATGTTTTTTAAGGTATTTTCAACGCGTTCTCAAATTGAAAGGCACACACACACACCAATTGCTTTCAACAAATTTGTTAGTTGTTGTAGTTCTGCCTGCCGCCTAACTCGAGAAGATATCGATCCGGATGATCCATCCAATCTGCGGCGGTTAATTTGACTGTGCGTTGACGTTCCGCTTCCTTGATTTGCCATTTCTTGATATCCAATTGCACTTCGCGTGACGATTTATCGCCGCAGCCCCAAACCTGAAAGACACAAGTGCATTTGTTATTGTTGTTGGTAATATGCTGTTGCTTTTCCCATTGTTGTTTCATTTTGTTTGTGGTAAGGAGAAATGTAGACTTGATTTAAATGTACACACACTTTCGCGCTCTACTGTTAAGTCCATGTTTAAGCTTTTAGCTCGTTGACAGCAGCTTGAAAGTGTTCGTTTTTTAAATGCTTAGACTGGAAACTATGCCATATACATATATGCAATATATACATGGGATATGTCTATGAATTTTTATACCACATTAAAGTATATATATATATATATATATAGTATGTTGACTAAGGCTTATTGCACATATAAATATAGCAAGAAATATACAATATTAACAACGAATTTGAATGCGTTTTATACCTCAATGGACATGAGGCTCGCAGCGATGCCCTTGCAGTCTACATTCTCGAAATGTTCATCTACCGCTAAAATGGGCTTTCGGGGATCGGCGCCCGCTCGCAATCCTTTTGGATAGCCACGTATGCTCGTATTAAGGTACAAAATGTTGGGCTTCTTCTCCAGTATCACAAATCTGCAAACGTATAAAACAGATTATTGGTCAAGGCGAACAGAATCCATAAGAACTTGAGTCCGTTGGGAAAAGGTTGGCGCCTTGAATTTAAACATTAATTTACAACAATTTTCAAAAACGTTACTGGATTATAAAAACAGCTCATTATAACATGCAACATATTAACAAACAGGAAATTAATGCTTTCGGAGATTAAAGTCGTCCATAAATGAATTTTTAATTTTCAATCACAAGCCTTTTGTTGCCTTTTGATTATGGAACTTTTAGAAAACATTTGAAATTTGGCTATGTAAATGCGATCAGATCTGACCGCATCTTAATTCGGATCACTTTTCACTTACTTGGGCAAAAGTTGAATGACACAGCTGCCCTCTGCGCCGACAAATAAATGTGTCTCTTTCCATTCGCTGGGCGCTGCAACGCAATAGGTCTGCTCATCCTTGGTGTGCAGCAGGACCAGTGTAGGACCGCGATAGCCAAGAACATGATGCAAAAACCGATTTGCACCCACGCCGTGCTCATTGGAATCGTACAGAAGTGTCCAGTGTGATGGCATCATCGACAGTTTCTCCCTGAATATCTGCACAGCTGTCGAGGCGCTGCTGTTGTTGCTGCTGCTATTTGGCGGCGCAATCGTCTGCGGCTTTGAATACAGTGGCGGCAAGGCGCCAGCCAGAAGCCAGGCCTGTGAGAGTGGCATCAGCGATTCAATGTGACTTGGGAGCGCACTGTGATCCGTTGCATCGCTGCTGGATGCGAATGGATTGCGCTGCTCCAGCACAGGCGTTTGCAACTCAATGCCGCAGGATTGTGACTGTTGTTCCAGGCCGCGATATGCTGTGGACAACGTATGCACACAGTACTTGTGCACCAACAGGACAAGACGTATCAGATTCTGTTCGAACCAGCGGCAAACGAAGCCCAATGTGAGGCTATCGTGGCTAAAGAATATCGACTTGGTCACCGATCCAAATGTTCGGTTTATAGATGGGCAAAGCACTGCGTTCCCCGAGTGTTGCATGGCAATCGTGTAGCAGATGTGCAATAGGCGTGTGACGCCCGTCTTATCTATAAAATCGGGATTATCGTCCTCGGCGAACATCTTAATGTAGCTCTCCAGGACTTTTCCATCGTCCATGATGCCCAGAAATCGTTCGCATTGCTGGCGGAAGGCAACGGTGCCCAAGTGCTTTGTGGTTGCCTTCGAGTTCACGTGCATCAATTTGAAGAGACGGTTACCCAAGTCAGCGTATTGTGGAAACACTTGAGACTGTGCGCAAGTGTGTGAGTGTGAAGAATTGTGCTATAAAAATTGTTATCAGCTAATTAACTCATTTGCTTGCTCACCACAAAAACATCCGAGACAATGCCGTTAATGCCATACTTGGCACTCGTCTGTTCCTTTAATATTTCAGCCAATCGCTCCACGGGCACCAGCTGTGTGAAGTACTTCTCAGTCACATCTGCGCCCGATGCCGACCTAGTCATTGTTTGCGTTTGTGACTGCACTTTGAGACTGTTGCTGCTGCTGCTGGCGTTGCTGCTGCCGACGCCAATAGCGTCGCTGCTATTGTTGTTGCTGTTCGACGATTGTGACTGTATGCTGGATTTGTGTTGCTGCTGATGGTGTTTATGGTGTTTCCCACCATCCAGCGGAGGTTCGCTGCCCTCGCCATCGGCCTTGGCACTCACATTGTTGCCCATTTCGTTGTTTGTGATTGTATGTTTGTTGTTTGTAGGTCCAAACTTCGACGCAATTTAATTGCACACAAAATTTGCTCAGTGCTAAAGGTGCAAAAAAAGGCCCAAAACGCAGGCTTGCACTGAGAAACCAGAACAACAGGTGCAGGGTGGATTTTTTATTTTTTATTTAACTACGCAACAGTAGTAAACCTGTTATGAAACCAGCAAGCATACACATCTGCCAAGTCAGTGCTAATGAATCAGTCAAATTTATTTACATAATTAAAATTGCTAATAAAAAAAAAAGTTCAAAAAGCCCAAACAAAAAACAGTCTTTATCGGCAGTGTATTTTGGTTATCGATAAATTGCTTTGGTCATTTGCAAAAATACCAAATTACGCTCATCCCTAATTGTAGGCGTGAACAGAAATAATATGTATGTTTGTATGTTTACATGTTTTTTTTCGCTTTTATGGCGCCCTTGCAAATTTGTTTATTTGAAATACTGTTTGCATCCATTTTTGTTTGAACCAAATGGGACACAACGAATTTACTAATGCTAACTACTCAATCAGCTGTGGGATCAGCTGTGTAACGCAAATCAGCTGGAAATTAGTTCGGCAAAAAACTAATCAACATTAAGTTGTTTATGTATTTGTTTTAAATCATATTAATTAAACCATTAATACAAACAGCGTAAATTCGATTTGAAGGAAGTAGCCGATATATAGATGGTTGCGCCCGTAAACAAACTGCAGAGCAGCGCCAACTCCGAGGATGATGAGCCCCCAAGGCCGGCCAACATGCATGCGCCCACTTCGACGACGTTGCATGGGTCAAGCATATTGCTGGATGCCAACTCCACCAAGCGCAAGAGCGCTTTTTTGCCATATCGACCACAGTCCACAGTTCTCACGAATCTGCAGCGCGGCAACACGGAGGCTACCTTTTGTCCCGTGGAGGTGTCGCTCTCGTTTCATGAGCGCGCCGGTCAGGGTGAAATCACAGAGGAGCAAGTGAAGGCTGAACTGCTGCGACAGCCGCACATTGATTTCAAGGACTCGCACGGATTCACACCACTTCACTGGGCTGCTTCCTACGGCCAAATGATACCGGCCCAATTACTTGTGGCTGCAGGCGCTAATGTTAACAGCCTAGCACCGGATATGGTTAGTCCGCTGCTACTGGCAGCTGCCGAGGGACACAACGAAATAGTTCGTTTCCTTTTGGATCGCGGTGCCAACGCCACACACATGGATATTGTGGGCAATACTGCGCTCATGTATGCAGCTGCTGGCAATCATCCGCATACCTGCAACGAGCTGCTCGCCAGGGATCTCGACTTTAGTGCAACCAATGAGAACGGAGAGACAGCTTACGCGCTGACCGTGGCGCACGGCTCACATCTGGCCCAGGCGCTACTAGAGCAATACATGACTGCCGTACTGACGACGCCCTTGGCAACATATAGTACTATGTAAGTGTAATATTCTAGAGAGGTTATCGACTAGTTAAGCGCAAATAAATACAAGTTTTAATATGCTTGCAGATAAGTAAATATGGAAAAACACGTGTATTAATAAGAGCTCCTAAATTGATAAGATTTAGCAAAAACATGTGAATGAAACTAGCACTTGTAATTAATGACTTGGCTAAGCTGTCTGAAAACCCACAACTTGATATCTTAACTTAAAGGCGACTCAAAATTTAGAATTCAAACATTTTATTTTTGCTTTTACGGGTCTGTTGCTCCTTGCTGAGACTGCTCTCCTGTGCCTGCAGCGTGGCCAGCTCCTGTTGATGTGCTTGCAGCTGTAGATTCAATCGCTTCTGCAGCTGTGCATCAGTTGCATTCCGCGCCAGCGATTGCTGAACTTTGGCAATGTCTCGCTGCTTTCGTCGTATGTCATCGGCAATACGCACCGTTTCCACATTAAGGGTTTTATTTGAGTGCTGCTGCAGATTGCTGGTCTTTGTCGCCTTAGTGGAGTTCTGACCCTGGCCCAACACACTGCCGTTGAGAAAGGCAAAGACATCAGAGCGTTTGGATTCGCGTGCGTAGGCCTTTTCATTTACTGCCTGCTGGCGTCGCTGGGCACGCTTCAGCTTGCGTTCGACACTGAAGTAATCCTTGTCGCCGTTGGCCGCCTCACGAAGCTCCATGCAGGCGTCGAGCGAACGACCCTGTGGAAGTATTTGCGCACTCACTGGTGTAACTATGCCGCGTCCATCTGAGCCAAGGCCTGTGCCATGTATGTAGCCCATATTTGCCATTAGTTTGGAGCCAATGCCCTGCAATTGAATGCAATTAGATTGGACAAAGTTTAATTAGAGCTAGAATACATACTCGAGTATACTGCTCCCAGGCACCCAACTTTTCGGTTGGCTTGAACGTAAACAAGCTGATCTCGACCATGCGCGCCTGACGTGCTGCCTCCAAATCATCCATTTCGGAATCGTTGGCTGCATCACTATCCTCAGTGCTCTGGGATTCGCTGCTGTCGCTAGACAGCTCGTCATCTTCGTCGGCAACCAGCGGAAAGAGCTCCTCAAATGGAAAGTCTCGTTCGCGTTCCTTGTGCTCCTGGCCATCCAAACGCACGCGACACTGCTGTTCAACAAAATTAACACACAACACACGGCCACGATGCCACAGGCGATCTTGCAATTTAGCGAGCACCGGGCAATTGCGTGCCAGCCTATGAAAATCGGGAGCATTGTACTCTTTTATAGATGCTCCTGGAACGAGGGCGCCATGCGAGAAGCGACATCGAATTTCATCGAATCGACATTCACCCTCCAGGTAGTAGTTACAGGGCAGCATCTCGCGATGCGTGGGATTTGTGAAGAGCACACGGAGTCGAACATCCAGAATACCATTGCCATCTATAATTAATTCATCGTCCACGCCACAGATGAGCGCATTGTGATAGCTAAGTGCACCCCAGCTATGTTCGTGAGGTGCCGAACACTTTTCACCCAATAGAGCATTATATTTAGCGCGCAATTCTTCCAATTGTTGCTTGTCATCTCTGGTATCCGCCTGTTCCTGTTCCTGCTCCTTCAGGTCATTTAACTCGTTTTGGAAGCGTTTTAGCTCGTCATCGAGGTTGTCAGTAGTCTGTTCCGTGCTGGTGCTATTGGTAACTTCTGTTTCACTGGATCTAGTCAGCGCCAGGAGCTCCTCCAGGTTTGTTCGTAGTGCGTTTAACTCCTCGCGTTGCTGCTCGTCGGTAGTCACAAGCAGCGCCTGCTCAACGACCAGTAACTAAGAATATGTAGACAGACTTACTACACCGTATCGCAGCGTTACTTAAAAACCAACTTACCTGTGCTTCGAATTCATCCATATTAATCCGCTATGACATTTTTTGTTTATATTTTCCCCGGGAGCACTTTGCCAGCTACAACGAACCGGCGACGCATTTAAGGCTAGTACGCTGCACATATTCAAAAGGTCTATGAAAATATATCATGTGTAGAAATTGTACAACTCGCTTATATGTTTTTATTATTATTACTTTATTTTGTTGTGAAAAGTAATTTAATTTTGTTTTCAATATATATAAGTATTAGGATTTGACGATATGTTAAATACTTCATCTTACAGCTTTAAGGCGCTGCATACCTACCTTGATAAGATTAGTGTTGGAAAACGTTAAAATTGCTTGCAACGGCCGCATGCGTTAAGTTTATTTACATTTTCTGCAGGTGAAGTCCATGGAATATGGCTTCCCTTTTTGTGCGAGACACTGCTGGACACATAATGCAAGCACCACGACGTTTACTAACGAGCACCCACTTGTTGCAACGATACACCTGCAAAATCAGCGCAGCAGTTGAGCCGGCTGTGCTGTCGGATTTGGAGCAGGCAAACATAAAGCCGCGCAAACATCCTGGAATCATAAGACCCAACCATGTTGAATTACCCAAGCAGTTGAGCGATACGCTGAGGCGCATTGTAGGCGATCATCCTGTGAGGAAAGTGTTGCACGACAGTCAACTGCTCAATCAATATATAAAATCGAGGCATCCGCCACCAACGCCGTTGGAAATTGAAAACAAGAAGCGATTGATCGTAGAGGAGGTAAATTCTAAGATGTCGCTGGAACGATTGGCCACACTCAGCGAAGAGGAGGCGGCGCGTTGGCAGCGCAAGCGGGAATTAGAGATTAACAGGCGTTTGGGACAACGCACCTACGCCTGGAAGCCCATCGAATACGGTGCCTACGAGGCTATCGTTTATGCCGTTGCCAGAGCCGCCCAGGAGTATGCAACTATGAGGCGTGTGCTCACCGAGCTTCAGTTGCGCGATACACACTTTAATCCACGCAGCTACTTTGACTTCGGCTCTGGCATTGGCACTGGGATGTGGGCCGCCAGTGAACTCTGGCGTGACAGCATCTTTGAGTATTACAATGTGGACAGATCACGGGATATGAACGAATTGTCGGAGCTAATCTTGCAGCAAGGACAAGAAAATAAGCAAATTACCCTGCGCAATGTATTCTATAGACAATTTCTGCCCGCAATTGATACCAAATACGATTTAGTTATCATTTCGCATACACTCTTTGAGTTGGCCGACAAACAGCAGCGACAGGAGATTCTGTTGAACTTGTGGCGCAAATGCGATGGTTATATGGTCATCGTGGAGGAGGGTACACGTCGTGGCTCTGAGCTGGTCAACGAGGCCAGACAGTATCTGTTGCGTGCTGAGGATGAGCATCAGGGCCACACGCTAGCTCCAGTGAGTCTGTAACAAGCTTTGGTTATTTCAAATGAATCAATGATTTTAATCTTCTATAGTGCCCGCATGATCTGCGCTGTCCACGGCTCAATGACTTGGCGGATCGAACACCCTGTAATTTTGAAATAAGCTACGCGCCGCTGCGCCTCAGCAGCGATTCGGCCTCAGATCGTCAATCATCAGTGTACAGTTATGTAATTTTGAAGAAGGGGCCAATAACAGATGCCACACAGCAATGGCCACGCATTGTGCGACCAACTCTGGTGCGTTCCAAGCATTCGATTTGTCGCCTTTGTACGCAATCGGGCAATTTGCAGGAGGTAATCTTTACAGCATCGAAACATGGCAAGTAAGTATACATTTGGTCACCATACGGTCTCTAGCTCCTAATTTGTCTATTGCACTCATTGCAGAGTCGCCTACAGCTGTGCCCGAGTGAGTCGTTGGGGCGACCGCCTGCCCATGGCTCTGGGCACGCCACAAGTGAAGCAAAGCAAATCCAAATCGGAGCCGACGGAACAATCTGAACTGGCGTAGTGCGCATTATTGTTATACTATCATTGTGTTTACGCTACACCCTCTCCCTGATTAATTGGCTTTAAAAACCAGTAATCAATTTGTTACTTTAATTATATGCAAACAAATCGTTTCGCAGCGTTAATTTTGTTAATTATTTAGTTGCATTTAGACGACATTCTCATTGCTAGTTAATGCTGTTCAAACAACAAGCGCACCCTCCGCTGGTTTTTAATGCCAAGCACAAAACGATTGGATTAAATCTCATTGTTGTACACGAGTATATAAGCTTAATGCTTAACCAATGGACTGCGTTGACAACACGCCCAGTGATAAACGTATTAGTCGCGGATGGATGGGGTAATGTTTGAGACCAAATACTATGTGCCACATAGAAATTTGGAATTTTATGTTATTACGGGAATATGCCGAAATGGTATGGTGAGCAACTATGACAGTCCTGCACCCGTCTCTTTGAACAAATTATCATATGTTAATTAACTGAATGGATACTTTACTCTCCTTGCGTGTAGACATATAAATCATTTTTAATTAGCAATATTACGTATTCAAAGATTAATAAAATGTCATAACGGTGTGGCACATAAAATATCATAAAATTAACAAGCAGAAATATAAAGCCGCATATTAAATAATCTAATCACTTTTTTACAAAATGTATCTGTATTATATTGCTACCACAGTTATAAGAGCCTCCAGTGAACCCAGTTTCCCTAATGAGTATTGAGTATAAAGCCCTTTCAAATTTCAATTAGGAAAACTAGCTGCTTGGTGTTCAAATGTTAATATCCCGTTTGTACAAGGAAACAGAGCCAATCCCAGTTAACTATCAGTGACCGTGTGGTATACTATACAGCCAGACTGACATTTGGCCATGCGTTAATATGAAACGCGCCCTTTTAGTGACCGCAGATCATCCCTGCGCTAGTCCTGCTCCTTGCGTGGCCGTTTGGCATAACGCAGCGAGCAGAACAAAGCCAAATGCTAGAGAAAAGGGCAACTTGTGGGGCGCGAAAACTGGCACATCGCTCTTCTTTTTTTTATGGGTGTGTCCGTATATACCGCATACTCATACGAGTATATGTAGCATGCTTTTAAGGATTGGCTTTATAACAAGGTGTGTGCTCTATGGAGCAACGGACTGTGGATACATAAAAGTGGCATATAAATATTGAAAGGAAACGGCTTAACGACTCCCTTTAGTATTTTTAATTTATTTTAAGGAATATATTGTAGTTTAATATTCTGTATATATAAATATATATTTTATATTTATAAATATGTCGCGAATACCAATGGGATTTGAAATATATCGGAATACATAACAAGAAGGCATCAATTATCATTTTAATTATAAAAAGTTGATAAGTAAAAAGTAAAAAACAATAATGTTCAAAGCGAAAATGAGCTTATATCTTGCAGATCTTTAATATTCTCAAAAGTCAAAAGAAAATCAAACTATACAATAAATACTCAAAGTGCTTTTTGAACATATCATTCAAAGATTATTATGAAATATTACAAGTATTAGAGTACTGCTCTTGATACTGTTAGCTTTATTTAAAACAGGACATGATTAATCTTATCTGCATTTACTGAAGAATTGAAATTTTAATGTTCCATGCAATATCCCAACCGAAAATCCATCTAACCCTACATTTTAGGCGATTAACTTTTATACATTCATTAAATTTAAAAACAATGTTCTTAAAAGAAATATAAGTATTATAATTACTTAGTATTTATTTGTCAAATAGTAATCATAATATGTAGTAATATGTCATTGTTGAGAGCTGAAATAAATGAACTTTGAACTAGTATTTAAAGTTTTCCATTTATCAGTAAATGTGTCATTTCTCTGGGCTGCATCTGGTGTATGAATTTAATTAAGGAATGCATTTGACGAGTCATTAACCCATTTAGTTAAACACATATTACAATTGATATGACAGGATATACCTATATCCACTCATACATATAATACTTTACTATACTGCGTCCAATGACAAACGGCTACATTATGTGCTAACCAAGGCAGAAAGCCACCCCCGCCCTATGGGAACTGGACAGCAACAAACAAAAAGGTGAATCCCCCCCCTGAGCTGTGGGCATCTCCAAATGCTATATGTATGTGTTATATACCGACTAGGTGGGGTCACCTCATTAAAAAGGCGCGTTCGCTGGTGTCAGCTGTCGCTCTATCTCTATCTGGCTATTTGTACTAGTAAGGTGCGTCCCACAACAACAACAACAACAACAACAAGAACAACAGCAACAAAAACGGTTAGAAAAAAACGGTGGCGTTTAGAAAGCATGCGCCGCTGTTGCAACATTTGTGTGACCCACCCAGTCAGTCAGTCAGCCAACCAAGCGGCCAGCCGGCATTGTTGTTCCTTTTGTTCCGAGTCTAATTCTAATGTCGACTCCCCTGACCAAAAAAAAAGTTGGTTTTTTTTTTGTAGTACATAATATGTAGTCACACGGACGGGGCAGTTAGTTGGTTGATCAAGTGGCATTTTGGGAGGCTACAAAGCGGCTGTCGGTGTCATGTGTGCATCAGTCGAGTCCGGAGCGTTGTCAGGAATAGTTGCGGTTGCGATTACGTTGCCAGTTTGAAATGTTCAAATATTTGGTATAGTCGTCATTTGTGTAACTCTCTCTTTCTCTGGTGTTATCCTTGACCGGCATATTTCATTCGCGCCTGTATCTTGCTGAACCGTTACCATTGTGACATCCAAATCCGGTTGAGCAAAATTTCAGGTGTGTGAGAAATTTGTAGCGGCTTCATCACTTTTGGGATAGAAAAAAGATTAAAAATAAAGTGTAGATTGTAATGATGACAGCTGATATAACGGTAAGTATCCAACACTTTTGATCATATCCGGAGAGCATAATTATCATCGTTATTATTTGCTTATCTATTCTGTAATGTGTTGAGAATCCTTCAACCCATTTGGCACAATCGACCTCAATCGTCACAAATATTGGTTTGAATATTGGTTTCCTCGTAGCTTAGAGGAATCAAAATTTTAGGTACTAAGTGTCCTCTGGCAATCTTTTACCTACCCAAATTTTATTATCCTGAAATTATTTTGGTTAAAAAAATCATGGTAAAGTTTAAATGAAAAATACGTAATACACTAAATTATTTCAATTTTTCGTCCGCTCAAAAATGTGATTCATATCCAATCAAAATAATTTAAGGGGCTTTGGACACATGCCTCGTTTCAAAGGTTTCTTTGTTCTCGTCACCAAACTTTTCTCTTCATCTGGATTTTCGCACTCTGTTCCTGAAAAGCATTCTTATGAAGAACACGTCAGACAAGCGATTTATGTTTACTGTGTGATTGACCGCTAATAAATTATAATGTCATCCTAAACAAAAGCTTTACTTAAGCATTACTTAATCAGATTGTGACTGGTGACATGGTTATCAGCTCGTCGCCCGAAGCTACGAAAATGAAAATCTTATTCTTCTAGAACGCAACTAATCAATAAGAATGTTATGAGGCCTTACAAATTCGATCCCCAGTTGCGAAAATGCGAAAAGTTATATCTGATTCAAAATCATACTCAACTATCTATGAGATGTTTTTATGTGAACTAGTAATATACGTATGGATATAAGTGTGAAGTGCATTTTTTTTTGTAATATTTAAACAAATACTCTTTTGTTTTGACAAAATTTACCCTCCTCTAGGAATAATGCAGGAAAAGGTTGTCTGCAGGCCAAATAATATTGGGACTGGGCAATAACACATAGTACAAATAATAAACAAATAAAAAAATATAAACAATATATGATGTAAATAATAATGGTTTTTTAAAACGTCAGCATCCGACGTGAAGCATTTCGAAATGAAGCTTTGATTGCTCTACATAACTAACCCAAAGTTATCAGCTCCAAATAAATAATTATTAGAGAACAAAAGCAACGAGTTTCTTTGTATATGTATGTATGTCCATAACGCAATGCCACAACACCCATATCTCAACGCTGTGGATGACGACGACACATCGAGTTTGACTGGAGGCTTTCAGAAGATGCCGCAAGTACATATTTGGACTTTGTGTGACTTTGGCCGATCGCATCGGATGTTTGATAAGTGATAAGTAATTGAACACATTGAGCTGTTGTCTGAAATTTTAGCGGCAATCCAAGTTAGTTCTGGCCTTAAACTACTAGCCCAGTATTTGCCAAGAATGGACTGCTTATTGTTTCGTAAAATTTAATCTTATCATTTCACAAACAATTCGTGTTTTAGTATACAGTTAAGCTTATCAAACACTTATGTAAATTTCACTTTTCACATTGCGAAGAAATGGAATTCGCAAACATTTACTCATTATTAACATGTCGAAGATCCAGAGGGGAGACCCCCATATCATCTTGAATACTCTTACATTGTTGAAACTAGTATGCATTGCTGCTAATCAGCGTTATAGACTCGAGGGCACCGTCGATCAGCAGTCGGCGAAGCTTATGCATGGAACTTAATTACAATGAAATTGTGTTTTATTTATTTTCTTTATTCTTTTAGAAACTACTACTTAATTGGCTCTTGCTCAGCTCGACACAAAGTTAAATCAAATGCGGTCCAAAGTTCAACAAGTATAAACAAAACTACATACAGTAATCGAGTCTTGGACAGCTCACAGCAACAAAATTCATTTGATATGAGTAACGTTTGTTGCTAAATAAATGTTGTTAAGCAATTAAATATATATATATGTATATAGTTAAAATTAAAATGAGGTATGTTTTACAGGGTAAGTAAGTAATTTTATATACCCAGCACGTGCAGTTGAGTTATTAATCTAGTTAAGCAACTACTGGTTTCGAGTGAACTGCTTGTGAGCAACTCTGAACTTTGCCTACTTGATTCGCAAGCATTATCTATGAATTAAAAAATTAGTAGATAGTGTACTGATGATCGATTTATGGGCATCGGTTGAAACTTCAAAACGCCATAACTTCGTCAAAACTCAACTTATTTTAAAAAGCGAGGACTTTTTGATCATAGTTTTGCCCCTAAATCAATAGTACACTTAAAGTTGAAAAGGTGATTTTGGGTCGGAAGACAAGTAAAAATTATAGCCTGAAAACCGATATATGGGCATAATTAGTTTGTTAGTTTAAAATGGTTCTTAGAAGAAAATGTATCTATTCATTGAAAAATTTAAATTATTAACAGATCAAATTGGGGTAAGATTGACTATAGCTGTAGAAATCTGACTCGTTTTGGCAACAAGTCTGTAAACGTTTAAAGAAAGTTGGTCACAATATGAAAAAGTCAATATTCAAATACAAAATGTGTTAACACTGTCTGAATAACGTCTCATTGATTATAAATAAGTGTAAGTTGTAATAATGAAATAACCGTGATTCACAAAAAAGCACGTTGTTGTATCGACTGCATTTTAGCCTTATTAAATTGAACCATAATATTGGACGTATGAAGCGCACAATTGTTGAAGGTTGCGACCATAAAAAATACAATAAATTAAGAATATAGCGACAATGGCAATTTATTTTATTACGTTACGTTACGTATGGGAGCTGAAAGAAAGAAGTGCGATATGTGGACTTCTGACCCGAGCCCGAGCCCACACCCGACCCAAAAATGTTGTCAAGTGAACGAGCAGAGCGATCGAGCGAGCTACCAAAATTCAATCAGCTGCCTCAGGTAAGGTAAGTATGTATGTAAGTATATATATACATATATATATATATGTGTGTGTGTGTGTGTACCTTATCAATGAAGGAAAACTACAATATAACAACGCTAAAACATCAATAACCAATGCGAAAAAAAAACGTTAATAAAAGCTACCGACGAGGCAACAAAAGCCGAACGGACTTCGTTTCATGCGCTGTGATAAAGCTGGCATTTCACACAGTCACATAGATACGCACTCACACACACGCATCACAGCTGAGACGCTCGATCGTGTCTTTGTGTGAGTCTCGGTCTCGGTCTCGATCTCGCCAACCGGCTGCGACCGAGTCAACTGGCATTCTGAGGGTATCGGGCAGCGCTAGCTGGGATTACTGCTTGTTTGCTGGCCGCCAGTCGCCGATGTCACATCGAAGACGCTGTTACGCGGTTTTGTAGAGCGCGCACAAAAAGCAAACCGAGAAACTGTAGACTGACTGTAGATTTAACAAACTGCCCAGCGACGTGCAATATTATTCTTTAACTGCGATCGTTTGAGCACGGGTAAGATCACCACGCAGCTGTTGCATCAGCCAATTAACGCAAGACCAGGAACAAGAAATGTGCCAAACAAGAAACAAAACAAAATACATATAACAAAGAACAATCGAAACAAAAGAAACCAGAACACACAGTGAAGTAACAAAATAATTGTTTTGACTGATGAATTTGTGCGTAGAGCCAATTTTAATCTGGAATGAATGGTGAAATCAAAGACAGAAAAAGTGTTCTAACAAAAACAAAACCAAAAAAAAAAGAAGCTGACTGAAACCTTTTTGGGCAACAAATCAATCAAATAAACAATTAAAATAACCGCCATCAAATAAAGCATTAATTTTGAGTATAGAAAATAATTATTTATTTTATACGCAAACTGAAAATAAATATTTATTTTCATAATTAATTGTATGAATGTATGAACATAGAATATATGTACATGTATGTGGCTGGTAAATTTAATGCACACGCTGCATAAACTGAAACTATGTGTGTGGAAAAAGTGTCTAGCTCACAGTTTATAACTATTTCAAGACTAGCACATCGAAAGCTGCTCTTGAAAAGAGTTTAAGATAATCTAGATTCAAGATTCATTCTAGGAATATAATTTTTAATTTTTAAAATATGCAATCATATCGAAAACATTAATTGATTAGCTGATTATCCACTATCCAAACTTAATTAATGCTTAAATTGCGCTGCTTCCAATGGGAGGCAGCAGTTGCTATTCTGCTCTATTTATTTGGCTGCTGCTGCTGATGTTCCTGCTTACAGCTGCAGCGTTGAATCTCTTGCCAACCGGTTTACTTCCGAGCATAGTATACATAATATGGCTACGTAATATACATCATATAATGCTGCTACGAACAATATATACACACACATACACCATATAATAAGTATATAGGCGATGTGTGCATGAGTTTTACTATTTAATCATAATTTGTGAAGAGCTAGCCAGTTGAAACAAAGTAGGGAATAACCTTTAGGTGTAAAAAGCGTTTCTCACACAAGTTTTTAGCTGAAGAGGAAACTTTTTTTGCACGTAAATATTAAAGGGAACTGCAAACACGGTTCAAATCAGTGTCAATCAATATAGAAATGCTGCTGATAAAGACACATCGTGTGCATAAACAAATGGCGTAGTTTTAGTCTAGCCCTTCAGATAGGTATAATCATTTGTATGTATATATATATATATATGGGGAGAGAGAAAGGGCATTGACATTGCCTATTGAGCAGCATTTGTTGTAAGTAGTTCAAGGGCAATGCCCAATGGAGATGTGCATTTCCCTTTCTAGTATTCAATTCACTTCAGTTAGTTAAAGGCACTTGTTTATGCTACTCTGTCTTTTGTGATGATGAGCAGATGATTCGCTGATAAGGTCTTCAGGCTGCGGGTTAAATATGACACATGGCGAATACTTCGTCATAAGTGAGCGCCGATTGTATTTGTAGTCAACACATATAGTAACATATATTCAACAATGCATATTATAAAACAATGCTTTTGTTGTTTTGATTAATGCCTTTACATATTCACATTTACAGTTGTGCTTTGCTTCTGCCAGCTGTACCTTGATCTTACAGAATACATTTTCTATTTTAAATGGGGCTGTTGAAAAAAAGTATATATATTAAAAAAAAAAATAATAATAAAATGTAGAGTAAATTGCATGCTATATTTGTGTACGTAAATATTAAATACTTTATTGAGGTTGTTGCAGATAATTGAAATATTTGCCGTACTCAAATGCGTCGTGCAGTTAAGCGACTTGTGGATGTGGAAATGATCTTCAATCAGTCAGTCAACCGTTGATATAAAAGTTGAAAGCCATATGATAATTACTTATATATATATATATATATATATGTATATATATATATATGTATATGTATATATGTATATGTATATGTATATATATATATATATTAATTGTATTAAGTACTTAACAAAAAGGGTACAGGCAAATAATGTGCGGCAGTGATAGAGCCACCTATTTTGTTGCATACTGATCAATATTTGTGCGTGATCTTCCGCATTCAGTTAATTAATGTAAATATTGTTATTGCACTTTGATTTGATGTCAACCACAATCAACATTTGCGTAATTCATTGACTAAAAAACAAATACGACACAAAATAAATTTATATATATATATATATATGTATGTATGTTTTGTGACGAACCCTTCTGCTCCGGTCTTTTTTACATTTGCTGTGGAAAATTGCAGCGGGGGGGTGGGGGGGCTTGCGTCGATTTCAATAATAATCAACAGGTGCAAAGGTGAATGATTTGGAGTCACAAAATAGTGCTGACACACACACACACACACTCACAACACATGTGTGTAGTTCATGCAAAATAGCACGTCGATAAACCCGTTTGGCTAAGATGGCAACTTCGGCTGCGCAGCTGTTTGGCTTAAGCACGCCCGAATTAAATGTGCCTCAGCTCCCTGATGCATGACGCCGCCCGTTGCAACATTTGAAAATCAATCAAGCGATTGATGACCAAAACTCGACTTTTGAAGTAATCACAAAATAGAGCGCTTTGGCAAAGACTAGCTATTCATTTAATTGGCGATGCCAGCAAAATGTTTGTTGTGATTATTTCGACAGTTAGATTTGTGTTATGGCAGATTATATAATAACATACATATGTACATATAGGCAAGTAGCTTAAGACTTTGTTCTTTGCTATAAGTGAAGTAGGAAGATATTTATGAAATCAGCAAATTGGAGCGCATAGCTTTGCTGTCAATCTTTGCATTGAAACGTGTTACTATATTGTTTGCTTTCACTTATCATTAAACCTGAATATTATGTAATATTAAATTCTTGTACAGCTGATCGAAAATTATGATATCGGCGCGAGAGCAGTTCTTCAGCAGCGATGGCGACATAGCCGGCATTGGACTGGGCATTGAGATTGGTGAGAGCAGTACATCGCAGGCGGGACGAGGTGTCTACAATGCCACCACAGTGCCAATGACAAATGCGAGCAGCTGGCGCAATGGACAGACAAACACAGCGACCAAAACAACGCCCACTGCGACTGCCACGACCAATGCCTCTCAGTTGGTTGCCGTCAAGCAAACGCCGTTGGAACCTGTGCCCGAAGACGAAGACGAAGAGGATCGGGATCAGATGGATGCGCTGTCCAATTTGCCAGCGCGCGATCCGGTGGATATTGAGTTCAGGGATCTATCGCTCACGGTCAAAATGGGCTTTAATCGAGGTGAGTGTGATTGCATTTATGATCTCAGCTGCGGTTGCTTCGATGTGGCCAGGCCATATTAATTCAGACTCGCCCCCCCAGCCGATAAGATTGCCAAAATGCAAAAATATAAATAATAAAATTCACTTTTATGGAGCGGCTAGTGTTTTGAAGAATATGGGGCATGCAAACAGTAAGAACCAGCTGGCATTTGTCTTTAAATGTTAACAATCACTAGTAACTAGTAACTACCAGTTAGCTGATTATATATATATATATATATATATATATATATATAGCAGCTCTTTGTTTCCACTATTGATTAGATAGCACGCCCTTGCCCCTGCCTACTTATCAATTAGTCATTTCTACAACAGCAAAAAAGTTTCGCTGAGCTGAGCATAAAAACTTGCTTACGTAGTTTGTACAAAGCTCAAAATTGATGTACTGTTATCTATAATAAAAAGTACCTATGAATATTTGAATATGATAAATATACCCATGAAAAACGGAAGTGCTCCCACATTTTAATTAGTTAGTGACTGTTTTTAGTTAGTTGCTAGTTGAGTAGAGAGCATTTAGTAGTCGTTAAGCTAACGATATCATATCAATTTCTTTTGTTAATGTGTTTTTTTCTTTCTTATTTGTTCTTATTTCAAAGTCCACAAATATAAATATGTTAACTTTGATATCGTCAGTAATTTGTCCCTGGTAACTTGATTACGGTCTGATTATGATGTGTTGACATTAACTGTTTGTGTTGTGCACTTTTTCATACCATAAAAAATTTGTTTAAAATGTTGCCAGTTTATGGCAGAGGTTACTTTTGATACTTCGATACTTCGCAGCAATAAACATTCAAATAGACGCACAGCACTCAGACAGAGGTCACCAGCACAAAAACTTAACAGTATCTAACATTTATTATTGGGTTTATGTGTTTAATGTCATTGCCTTACTGACTCATACAAAAAATAATGTTTATTATCTTAGTAAAAGCAAACTTTGCCCTCCTAGTTGTAAAAAATCCAACACATTTGAATAAATTATTATTTGCCTCAACTAACTGCAACTAATTTAAATCTTAAATAGCTTCAACCTTTGATATAAATTCTCAATTAAAACTTATTGGCTCCATTAACTTATAGAGTCATTAATCTGACAATAATATCTCAAGTTTGCAATTGGTTCTACAAAAGCCTTTAGCTGATGTCGGTAATTGACAGGTATTGTGTGTATTTAATTGTTGATTCGATTGAACAAGATCATGATCAAGATCTCCGTATTTTAGCTACATTAGCTTTTAGGTATTATATGGTTATACATGTATATATGTTGCAGTATTCATAAGAGACTATACGTTCTATATTTAATGACTGACGATGATGCTTTCAACAGGTGAAAAAGAGATTTTGCATAATGTCTGTGGCAAGTTTCCGGGTGGCCAGCTGATTGCCATAATGGGTCCATCTGGGGCTGGTAAATCTACATTGCTTGATGCTTTATCTGGTTTCAAAACAACCGGAGTTGATGGCTCAATACTGCTCAATGGTAGACGACGCGATTTGCGTAAGTAATTCAAAATCTATCGAATGGAACTCCTTGCATTCAACATTGCATCCCTCAACAGCTTCATTTCGTCGCATGTCCTGCTACATTACACAGGATGATCGTCTGCAGCCTTTGCTGACGGTTAGCGAGAATATGCATACAGCAGCCGATCTGAAACTGGGTGAGAATGTTTCCTACGACGAGAAGGAAAGAAGGGTGAGTTCATGGAGTAGTTATAATTATTTCTTGAAAGCATCTAATCTAATCCGTAGATTGAAGATATTCTGTTGCTGTTGGGTCTTTATGATCACGACCAGACGCTGACAATGCGTCTGTCTGGTGGTCAGAGGAAGAGGCTATCCATTGCCATGGAATTGATTAATAATCCCACTGTGATGTTCCTGGACGAGCCAACGACGTAAGGGCTTGGAGACTTTAGAAACTATTCAAAAGCAATGCCTAATCTCTGATTTTTACTCGAATTTGTACAGCGGCTTGGACAGCAGTTCCTGCACCAAAGTCCTCGAGTTACTGAAACGACTTACAACCCAGGGTCGCACCATCATTTGCACCATTCATCAGCCGACTGCCAAGCTATTCCAGATATTCGACCAGGTCTATGTGCTCTCCGCGGGCAATTGTGTCTACCAAGGCGGTACCCAGAAGATGGTGCCATTCCTGAATTCTGTGGAGTTGCCCTGCCCCGTGTATCACAATCCAGCTGATTACAGTGAGTGCCAACATTTAACTGCCTGCAAACTGATTTAAAAGATTCCCATTTGTTGTTTTAGTCATTGAGTTGGCCTGTGGCGAGTATGGCTTTGACAAGATCGATACGCTGAAGAGCGCCTCGGAGAACGGCAGCTGCCTGACCTGGTTCAACGATCCCCGCTCGGTGCTGCGCGCTGAAACTCTGATGCGCAAGTATCCCATACCCAGGCGCACCAAAAACGTTTCCTTGGAGAACACTAGCTTCACGAATCAGTGCTCCGTGCTGCTCCGACGCGGCTACATTAAGGCTAAGCGAGATACGACAATGACCCATCTGCGCATCATAGTAAACATTGCGGTGGCGGTGCTCTATGGAGCCATATACGATGGATCGGGTCGCGAGGGCTCCAAAGTTTTGGATAATTATAATTTACTATTCGCCATATTGATGCACCATTCCATGACAACGATGATGTTGACGGTACTAACATGTGAGTATTGCTTGGCTGATATTTGTGCAGTTGAGATAATCAATTTGTTACAGAGTTAACAAAATTGTTTACACTTCTGTGGTATATTGATAATATATTGCTCTCCATTCTAGTCCCCATTGAGATGACGATTTTAATCAAAGAACACTTCAATCGCTGGTACTCTATGAAGGCCTATTATTTTGCGTTGACGCTGATTGACCTGCCCATAACGGTGAGTTATACATTTGACTGGCTATACGATTCCAACTAAAAACATAATAAACTGCGATTTGCAGCTGTTAAGCACATTATTGTTTACGGTCATCATATATCTGTGGAGCTATCAGCCCTTGGAATGGGTGCGCTTCTGGATGTTCTTTGCGATCAGTTTGCTAATCGTGTTTGTGGGTCAGAGCATTGGTCTCATTATTGGCGCTTGGTTTGATGTGGTCAATGGCACTTTCCTGGCTCCAGTGCTGACCATTCCCATGATGATGTTTGCCGGCTTTGGTGTCACACTGCGCGATCTGCCCAGCTATCTAAAATGGGGCAGTCACATATCCCATTTGCGTTACGGCCTCGAGGGCTTTATAGCCGCCATCTATGGATTGGGTCGTGGCACTTTGGCGTGCAATGAGGCGCCATATTGCCACTATAGGTAATTCCAAGAAATCAACTGTCCAAGCTGATTCAATAATCCATTAACCAATTATGTTCCGCAGATATCCAAAGAAGTTTCTCGAAGAGATTACCATGCGTGGCGATCAATTTTGGAATGATATCATTGCATTGAGCGTCATGATATTATTATTCAGAGTGGGCGCCTTCCTTGCGCTCAAGGCCAAGATCAAGTCGATGAGATGAGCGTTGATCGTTTAGGATCGAACAAAACTTGCCCCCCTGTATTATATAGAAATTGTTGTTGAACATTACGTTTAGGGTTAAATTTACTAAATTAATTACATTAAAAAGAATTGTTAATTAAAACTACCCGATGACGTAGACTCCATATGTATATATATATCACACGTTTCAATTGTTCAGGCTGTGCACCGCCTGCTTAGCCTCATTCTTAGCAACTGTCGCCTGCTCGAGGAGCTGATGAAGCGCCTGCGCATTGGTTGCCATGTCGCCAGAGTGCAGCTGAAATATGTTGCACGTTAGTTGGGATGAGCATATTGAGTTTATGTTGCATTGCTCACCATCACAACGCGTTGACCCACGGATTCCAAGAGACGACGCTTCAGGCGCATCAGCGAAGTCGCCGTTCGACTAAATGTCAGCGTTTGTTGAGGCGTCAGCAGCTCTATAAAATAAACGCTAGACTGCTCACCCATTGTCTGGACACGCAAACTCGGCAAATTGATACCAGCAATGGGACAGACGAGATCTACGCCCTCTACTTCAGGATCGCTGGCCAATTGCTTGGCGTAGGCGGTCAGGTCGTCGCGCTGCTGAAGCAAATAGCCAGGCACACGTGTAAACTCCTTGAATGCCTGTTGCATCTTCATATCCGTCCAGTTGGGCTGCTCGATGGCTACTGCGGATCGTAGCACAATCAGACGGCTGTCCACTTTGGGCTGGGCACGCTGGCGTTGCTGTTGTGTGGCCTTCAGCTCTTCGGCCGCATCAAAAAGCTGCTTGGAGTGATGACCCATGGTGCAGAGGGAAAGGCAAGTGTCGACCAACTGATCGGGGAAGCGGTCGTATTCGCCTTGATCCAATTTACGCAACGCGATCACTTCCAGTTGCCTTAGCTGAGCGGCACTTAAGTCGCAATTCAATTGGGCACAGCTCCAGAGGAATGTGGCCAAGTCCTTTGCCCGTAATTCGCTGGGTTTCAATTGCATTAAGCGCTCCACAAGCGCCTGCAGGCAATCCGCTTGATCCCACCGCAATTCAGCGAAATAGGCGAATATGTGGGCCAAGCCACGCGGTTGCAATTGACGCAACTGGGACAGCTGAAGGCAAATCTCTTGGAGATGTTGACAAATGCGTTCATCCTGTATGCGTTGCAGACGCAAGGCTTTTACATAGCAGACGAGGAGCGCATCATCCGCGAAGTTGTCGGGCGCAAATTTCAAGTTCAGAGTAGCCTGCACCAGGGCAGCCTCGTAAGCTTCCCGCACGGCGCCGGTGACCAGTGTGGATGTCTTGTAGGCCGCGTTGCTAATCAGCGCCAGATCCAGAGGACTCAAGTTATCCAAATGATCGGCAAGCTGTGTGGCGAGCAACGTCTCCAGATCGTTTTGCTGGTATTTCTTGTACAGGCCCAGGTAGAAACAGATTTGCACAAAACGTTGTTTGCTGCCAGTTGTTGCTTCCGTCGTTAGTCGTCGCATAGCCGCGTGATAGAAATCCGTTCGTTTCATCCAGTTGGGAATAAGGAATAAGAATGCATATAATGTCTCCAGCACCGTACTGGTGTCCATCTGCTGCAGCTGTGAAGCTGCATGGGCATCCAACGTGTTTAGAGCCATGGCGTACATGGGACCAGCTGCATTTGGACGATAGCTGGATGCGTATATAATTAGTGCCGGCAGCTGTGTTGCCGCCGTCTTCTCCACGCAGCGGCGAAAGTACCTTTCATCTGTTATGGGAAAATAATCCGAGTAGCGTACACTCGTTGGGGGCAGCACGTGCTCCTCGCACTTGTAGCGCTCAATGGCAATGTGCTTGGCAAAACGGCTGAGCAGCGTACCGGTCTCATCCGAAGTTTCGCGCATCACATCCCTGACGGTGAAGGAGGCAAAGCGACTATTGCCATTGCTTGAGATGGAGGCGCTCGCAAAGCGGCGCAGCAAACCGAACATTTCCTTCAGAGTTTTTACTGTTTTTATGTAATAGATTTCCACACAGAACGTGCGCGGCGAGACCGAAGATTTTCGACTGCTAGTGCTGGTGAACGCCTAAGGTAATTGGTACAATTTATCGACTTTGGTACAATTTATCGGTTTTGGTAAAATTTGTGCTAAATGGTACGCGGTGCTGTAATAAATAGTATGCTGTTCACAGGTACTGACTTGAATAAATAATAAATGAATATATATAAATATATATATATATAAATATATATATATATATATAGCTTATAGTTCCATGTATATAATTTGTATGGTGATCACCAGTACCGCAAGCTGAACTGTGCCCTGTCTGCGTGCATATAATCTTAATTTCTTAAAGCTTGATTCTTGAACACTTTACAGCACTGCTAAGGAGTCAGTGATAACGATAAAGATGGGCAAGAGAGCAGCTGGATTCGTTCTCTTTCGGCGCCTCTGTGGGCAAATTGAATACTTACTGTTAAAGGCATCCTATGGTGATTTTCACTGGAGCTCTCCCAAAGGGCATGTGGATCCCGGTGAGGATGATTTTACCACAGCCCTGCGGGAAACCAAAGAAGAAGCCGGGTAAGTGCATAATTTTCTCAAAAAGTGATATGTGAGCAATAGATTTTGTTTCGCAGATATGACGAATCGGATTTGATTATCTATCGTGACACTCCGTTAACTCTGAATTACATTGTCAAAGGAAAACCCAAGATTGTGATTTACTGGCTAGCCGAGCTTCGGAATCCAAATAAGGAACCCATTCTCTCCGAGGAACACACGGAACTTAAATGGCTGGCCAAAGAACCGGCCAAGCAGTGCGTGGGCTTCAAGGACAATCAAGAAATGATTGATAAGTGCCATGAAATGATACTGGATGCTGATAAGAAAAAGCAAAGCGGCTGTGATTGTCCATAAAAATACCAAAAATACAGTGCTGCAAACGCTGTCAATAAAATACCGAATTTGAGCGTTGCGCAACACTATTTTTAAGGCATCATTGGATTGATTTTGTTGTGAAAACTGAGAGCAAGGCATTCAATAAATTTTGTGAAAGAGGGAAAATTTGTTATTGAATAGATATATATATATATACATTTATATGAAATGGGTTCACGATCGCGCAGTCCGTCGGTAAAGCGTCGCCACCACAAGAGCAAACACAAGAAACGCAGCAAGAGTAAGTCACACAATCGCGACAGGGAACGGGGCCACGAGCACGAGCGCAGCAGCTGCCCACGCAGCAGTCGTACGGATCGAGACAAATCGACAGATATTAGCCAACACGGTCGACGAGAGCGTGACAGACATCGCAACGACAGGCACACAACGCAGCACCTGCACACACACACACACACTGAACGCGATTATCACCGGCACTCGCACTCCAAGTCGCGCAAACGCTCCAGCTCATCGAGCAGTGATAGCCAGCAGTACTCTGATCATGAGACGCAGCGTAGCCGACACAAACGCAGTCGCTTCAAGAAGCTGGATGAGGTAAGCAATGAAAATAAAAAAAATCAACACACCATCTATAGCAAATGTTCTCTTGGTGGCAGCAAAATTTACTGCAGGTGGAGCGACTGGCCGAAATGGAACGGCAGCGTCGTCAAAAAGAAGCGGAAAACAAAACGATTGAGGAGCAGGCGGCCAAACGCATTGAAATGCTTGTTAAGAAACGTGTCGAGGAGGAGCTCGAAAAGCGACGCGATGAAATCGAACAGGAGGTGAATCGACGCGTTGATACTGCCAAAGCGGAAATGGAGCGTGAAATGATGCTGGAGCTGGAGAAGCGGCGCCAGCAGATACGCGATGAAGAACGCCGTCGCGAGGTAGGTGCTCGTATTCAGATTTCGCTGGACGACTGCTGCTACCACAATACACAAAAATACAACCATACACGCACAATAAACAGCCTTCGAATACAACTACAACTACAAACACAACTACCGAAACACACAAGAACACACACACGTACAAAACCAACAGCAGTTGCAAACAGTCGTCTTGAAAAAAATTATTACCCGAATTTGTGTAGCGACGTTTCCAATTACCAACTGCAATTGGCAGCTGCTAAATGGCTCAGTGTGCCTATGTGTGTCTGTGGGTGTGTGTCTAAACTCATTATTAATCTCCATTTAATTGTGAACCACAAAAACCACAAGACCATGTTCTTGTTCAGAAGTCATTGCCAAATGTTTCACCGCATTTCTTGATAAAGTTTTTATGTTGGTAAATTTGTATGTAATTCGTTTAGAGCTCTTTTGATGATATTATGTGATTTATTACTCATAATTATTACTCATCCAGTAAAATCTTGCTTGTCTATTCAGCTCCAATTTAGTTAAAATCTTGGCATGTTTCGTGCACATGGTCCATAATAAATTCAGTTATTTATTTTGAGAATCTTATCTTACTTAAACAATTAAAACTTATAAACTATACACTAGTCAGTATGACATAAAAAAAAAACTATTTTTTTTTTTAAATGCTATTTAATTATCATCGTTAATTTTCAAATCTAATTGTTAACGAATTTCAATTGTCAACCCGCAGTAGATTCTTAAATTCAAAATTTAAATCGGTTTGGTATCAAGAACATGGTTAACAACCAAGCACGGCTCAACACTAACACATACCATCTCAATTCACCCTATCTCATCTCATCTTATCTTTAAACGGTACTATTTTTAGTTGATAAGCGCAACACACACTCATGCACAAATACACTGAGCCTTTGGGCACGTCGCTGCACATTTCGCCTCCACCTTCTTGCCAACAATAATTTTGTAATTATTATTTATTTTTTTCTACAAAAAAAGAAAAAAAAAACAAAAAGAAAAGAATACCAAAGCCAAAAATGTGACTTGCAGTTTTGACGCCCCCCCAAAATGTGCATAATTCTATTTTTGCATTACTTTTAGATTCATCTTATGTTTGTTTGCTTTCATTTTGATTGGTTACTGTAACTCGTTGTTGTTGTTGTTACATAATAATGCGCGATAAAATGCTTCTATCGTTCGAATGTGTGTGTGAGAGAGTATGTGTGCGAGAGGGAATATGAACACAGGCAAGCAGAGAGTAAACACATGTACATTTGTATATATGTGTGTGTGTGTGAATATATATGCATATCAATATATGTATATATATATATGGTGTATTTAGCCCCGTTCCCCACCCGAACCTAAGCCGGACACAACTTTGAAGAGAATTCGGCCACACGGATGAGAGTAACAACTGCTTTCTAGGAGATCATTCAAGATGTACCATACCGCACACACACAAACACACACACACAGAAAAAGACACACACTCCCAAACAAATAACCATACGTATATACGTACAGTTGTTGTCGAGTAGCAAAGTTCAGTAGTGTTAGCCAGCCAGGCCAGTTGTTCAGTTGGACTTATCTTTGGGGCGGGCTTAGCAGAATAGCTTAGCTTAGCTTAGACCCAACTGTACGCAGCATGCCAAAAAAGCCTGAAAAGGTCCCTAAGCCGATCTATCAATAACCAAAACGGGTGAGTGAGTTCGAATCGAGTGAAATATATACGAAAATGGATATACAAACTGAAAGTGTGTTAAGTGTGCAACTATTGCTTATTTGTAACGAAAACAAAAAAAAAAAAAACCAAAACAAAAACAAATCATAAATACATATACAAAATAGACTCCAAGGACTCTTAAGCATTTCCCACTAGGAACATTCGTCATAGGAACAACATCAAAGCGACTTCAGTCTTAAGATTGTTATCGTTAATCATAAGCCGGATTTCCATTTGTCAATGGGTATGACTGTACTTGTTGTTGTTGTCGTGCCAACTTTAATTTACGTGTTTGTTTTCCAAACATTTATCATTTAACTTTAATCGAAATGCCTTTTAATTTGTTCTTTAAAAACAATATGTAATGTTATCTTGATCAAACAACTATGTAGCTGAATACCGTAAATCAAACGGCAAATTCGCAGCAAAGCCAAAAAAAAAAAACAAATTACAAAATGATTTAGCCATTAAACTGGAAAAAAGAACTTTTTCAAATAGTAAGTAGCAACAAAACAAAACAAAACAAAAAAATAATAAAAATAATTATAATAAAAAAAGTAAAACAAAAAGAAGAACAAATTTAATCAAATCAAGTTTTAGTAAATTTGTTAATGTTGTGTGCTCTTATTGTTAAAAAAAATTAAATTCGAAAAAACCAAGTATTATTTAAACGTTTTTATTAGACACTTCTAAATGTTTTTTACTTTCTACCAATATCTCTATGTAACTTATTGTAAAACATTAATTTAGATCTTAATTGTCTATGCAGCCCATATACAAAGAAAAAAAAAACACGAAAAAATAAATGCGTCTAAAGTCGCACAGTTTGCGTCATCGATGTTAAAGCAACCGTTTCTATATATCTATAACTATTCTTAAGCACTCCATAAACCGGTAAATGTGATTTATTAATACGCAATTTTATTTGGGTTTTATAGGAGGAGGAAAAACAAAAACGCGAAGAGCTCGAAGAAATTTTGGCCGAAAACAATCGCAAAATCGAAGAGGCCCAAAGAAAATTGGTAAGTCTGAGCAGCTTTAAATTGTGTGCATGATGGCCTTCAATATAAAATCCATTTGCTTTCGCAGGCCGAAGAGCGTTTAGCTATCATTGAGGAGCAGCGCTTGATGGATGAGGAGCGCCAGCGTATGCGCAAAGAGCAGGAGAAGCGTGTCAAGGAG
The DNA here is from genome assembly GCA_035041605.1 of Drosophila atroscutellata. NCBI lineage: Eukaryota > Metazoa > Arthropoda > Insecta > Diptera > Drosophilidae > Drosophila > Drosophila atroscutellata. Next base: position 9,137,900 of record JAWNLA010000092.1, on the reverse strand, counting down.
GAGCAAAAGGTCATATTGGGCAAAAATAATTCAAGACCAAAGTTATCGTTTTCCGTGAAGCAAGCCGCGTTATGAGACGTCATGCAATGCGTGCCTTTTGTCTTTCTTGTTAACAGCTTTGCTCCTTTTTTTTTACCTCGATTTAGCGCTTTGCTTGCGCTTAAAGCCATTTAAACGGGTTTCATTGTTGTAATTATATTATATTTTATTTGTTTCTGAAGTGCGTTTAATAGTTTTGGATGCAAGCAAGGTGTCATTAGATTGACCCATGTTTTTGATCATACTATATAAACATACATACATACAGACATATATATATATATATATATATATCTGTATATACATATATATATATATTATAGTTTCGTTTATTTCAAGAATTGCCAATTTCATCGATTATAATAATATACAGCTCTATATAGTACAATATGCTACCAATATTCTTAAATTTTTTATACATACGAAGTGAGTCAAATGATTATGTGTAGTGCCTCGTATTGTTATAAAATGCTGAAATCAAAAAAAAAAAAAAAAACATCAACATGCAATCGCGAATTATGTACTCCCAAATTTTTGATAATGCTAAAAAACATAAAAAGATAATAAAGCGTTTCGTATACATATATAGTTTGTGTTTTTATTCTATAAGGTATGGTACTTAAAGATTCTTCATTGATAGCGCTGATCCTTGAGATCATAGTGTCCTTCACGATTCTGTATGAATATGAAAAGGGCCAGGTTGGAGTTATTTTATGTAAAAGGAAGCTTGCGTTTTGGTGCACCCTGAAAGTATGCTTTAAAAATGTGATTTTCTGAGAATAGATTGGAACAGAGCAACTTATTGATATATTTTTCAAAATGTCGCCAGTGGTCGGAATATTCCCATAAAAACTAAAAAATAATATAATATCACTTACCAAAACAAGTTACGATCGCTCACTTAAAGTTTACCTTGCAACACATTTGTGTTGACAACTTTTTGTTTGGAAAATGAGAGGGCTTAAAAGAAGATTTAGTGCAATGCTTATGACCAATTTAAGACTCTCGTTCACTTCATTAGCAATCCCACAAAAACTACAAATAATAATCATTTTTTTAAGTATAATTTTTCTTGTTTTATTATAGCCTTGAAAAAGTTAATTTCATTATGCGTTCTTTCTTTGATATATGGTTTTGTTGATAACATTTAATAAGATTTGATCGTTATTTTCATAATTTTCCAGCTTTTTCATTTATGTTACGCTTGCACATCTGATATAAGTAAGTATATATGTATGTAGGCATACGTATTTATATACATAATTTAAATTTGTTTCGTTTTTTGTTTGTTTTTCTTTTTAATGCAATGTATGCCAATATATATCGTGTTTTATGTTTATAGTTATTAATTAATTTTCCGATTGCTAGCACAAATTAAATTTCCATTCAAACATCAGCCAACAATTTTCAGTTTCAAGTCTTTCAATTTGTAAGTTTTTCTGCTTGTAGGTCAAACAATTTGCCAATTTCCAACATTAATTAGCAACTGAAGAAAGCAGAAAGTTTTACAGCTTATATAATTGCACTTGAGAGATATATATAAATATATATATATATATATATTTTATTTTTTTTCTATTAAATAAAGGAACACAAAAACAAATAAATACTTTTGCACGCACATGTGCTTGCAATTTTGAGTTTTTTTTTTATTTTTAAAATAATATATATGCATAAAAAAGAACAAATTAAAAATTAAATAATAATAATTATCATATATTTGAAATGAAATGGAACTAAAAACAAATCAATTGCAAACATTTCGAAAATGGCATAATTTCAGCTATGAAATTAAATATGTAGTATATAATTGTATGGAGAAAAATAATTAAATGTTATAGTTATATGATAAATTTAAAAGTTATAATATATACAGCTTCATTCATCAACAATCTCAATATTCCGCTTTATCATTTATTTACTTTAACGTAGTTTAGCTTGATCTCCAAAATTGTTGTTGCTTGCTTCTCTTGCAGCCCAAAAAACAATGTTCAAATATTTTTGTATTGTATTTAAAAAAATTGGTTTTTGTTTCTTTTTATCAATTTGCTGTTGTTGTCGTTTTAGGTCCCACACAATTTCGCTAATTATACAAATACAATTTGTTTTTTTTTTTTGTTTTTGTAAGTATTATTTAGTTGCCTTTTTGATTAGCTTGCTGACTAAATTGAATTTCAATTGCAAATAGGAAATAGTTATTTGTTGGTTTTTTGTATTTTTGCATTTGTCTAAAACTTGCTTCTTGTATTATAGCCATAGTTTAAATATATGTATTTATATACGTGTGTGTATGTATGAAATCGTGTATTTATGTATATGTGTACGGGTGTGTGTGTGTGTGTCGGTGTGTATTGTTTAAATATTGATAATGTTAAAGTGTATTTTAAATGGTTTTTGTTTACATTTAAATATGTATGTAGTATATTACTTTTACATTAAATGTGTAGAAAAATTCGTTAAATTGATTTGCGTATAGTTTTTAGTTTACTTTTACTTTTACTATTTCTGTTTTTTTTTCATTAGCCACAAATAAATAAATTGTTTGGTTGGCTTGTCAAATTTGATTTATGAAATGACTGCACAGCCATTTTATTGTTTAAATATATAATTTTCTACAATTTGTGCACTGATGTTATGCATTTTTAATTAAATTTGTTTTCTTTTTACTTTTGGTTTTTTTTTGTTGTTATTCAATTTGGCTGCAGTCTAGTTTTTAATTCAATTTGTTGTGTTTATTATACATATTGATATACATATAGTATTTAAATATATATTTAAATATATGTAATTTAATTGGTTTACTGCAAATGCTAAAAATTGTTAGCTTTAGCCCCATTCAAAATAAATTCCACCACACAAAAACACAGCGTCCACTCACTGCATGTCAAACTGCACACGCACTGACCACAAAACTGTAAGAACGCCTCAAATTCACCGCATACACTTGACAATGGCTCGCAAACTGCATACTTTAATAGTTAAAGTTGCTTTGTTGGTTGCGCTTGCCATTACTGTTGTTGTTGTTGTTGTTTTGCAACGGTTTCGTGTGATTTTGCGCATCCGGCGCTAGGTAAGCATCTTGACAAACAATAGCGCCAATAGCACGTTGACAAACAGCACGAGCAGAATCAGCTGTTGGCGCACAAACCAATCCTGTCAAAGAAATCGAAACAGTTATTAAGACAGATTTAAAGAAGAGTGCAATCGATAATCGATTGTTATCGATATAAGGAAAACGGGCAAAATACAATAATATTCAAATGCTGGTATTAAAAATGTATTCGTACACAAGCACCTTAACTTACCTTAACCTGCGGACTAACCAAATACAGCAAGGGATTCGCCCGGAGACGTTCGTTCACTTCGATTTGACGACGCACAGCCTCGCGGCGGGCCGAGCCCAAGGCGGAGACTTCCTCGCGACTCATTGCCTCCGTTGCGCGCGGCAGCTCCTGAAAATCTGGCATCGACTTCTTGCGCTGCAGCGTCACATTGATGGGCACCGTCTACGGGCAAGAAAAGATCAAATATCTATGCATTAGTCATGCAACAGATTTGATGGTGACTTATCTAACCCATATGGCACAAATCAAAATTTTGTTTTGTTTAAACTATTTATAGCCGCAAATAAAAGTTTTTATTATCGGTTAATGAAAATACTATAGTTTTGACGCATGGATTGTGCAAGAGCGGGCTTTGACCATATTTGGTCAGCTTCTTCTTTTAATTGAAGTGCACAATTTACTAATGACAAATAGTAGTTAGCGAAACGTCCGCCAAACCCGGTTTTTTGCGTTTCCAGAAGATTACAAAATTTCAACTTGTGCCACTTTAGTAGAAATTGCTCCACCTCAACGGGCGGTTCAACTATCCAACTTTCGCTAGCGCGACGCGCCAGCAAAGCCGGCGAGAACATCAAGTCCTCCTCATCCTCCTCCGGATACCAGTCCATGTTGTTGTTGTTGTGATGTGTGTGTGTGTGTGTGCTTCAGCTAGATTCTGACAATTTTTAGCTAGCTTGCATAAGCGTCCTTCAGTCTATTGGCGCCACCTCCAACTTGTAAACGAGTTGTACATGACGCTACAATTTTTACTGAGCACTAATTATTCCGACAGTCGACAGTTGTTGTCGTTGTCGTTGTTGTGATTGTGGTTGTCTGTTGCCAGCAATGCGCCAAATGGCCAAAAATAGTCGCAACGAACGGCAGTGAGCCAAGACAACAAGAATGAAAGACCGATGCTCTTTCAAATTCTTTAACACGAGAATATATGTAAATACATATGTATATTTTCTATATATATATAATATATTATTTATTTTGATTATCGACAAAGTGGCAATCAACTTTGAGCAGAAATCTTTCTTAGCCAACGCGTCTTTTGCTACTACCAAAGTGCTTTCGAAAACTGTCGCCAATATAGCCACAACAGAGCGACAAATGAGAGAAGCGACGACGACGGCGAATACTTCCAATGGATCACCACTTGTGAAGTGTTCATCGTGAATTCAGCAGAGATGCTGCTGTGGAGATGCTGCCCCATTCTGCTGCATTCCATTCTGCGCCTGGCGTGCACTCAGTTCCGACTATAAATAGCCGGAGAATGGGCACATGTTCGGTCCGACAAATTATTGCTCTCATTCTCTCATTCTCTTTTAGTCTCTTTGAAGATCTTATATTATATATATTGCCAGCTATTCGCGTTTGGCCAGATATATGGGTTATATGGATTAAGTTAATTGCGCGAATTAACTGTGCTATGAAATATTTGGAAATAGTAGCTGCCCCGGGAATCCGACAGACGGCACAGACGTGTATACTTTAATGAGCCATAGCAAAGTGCATAAAAACAATATTACGATTTGAATTTTGATTTGAACTTTAGATGCCCATAAAATGATAAGTATCTTAAGTGCAATGAATTTATTTAATTTTGGCCCAAATTCAAATATTTGTTTAACTGTATAAAAGAAAAAACAAGAAACATTTGTTCCCTTAAAATAATCAAGTTCGATTAATGCTTGAAGTGCATTTAATATTTGTTTTAAAGTTGCAACATTTTATTATTAAGAAAATTATTTTAAGGAAATTCTTTATTAATTTTTTTTAACAAGTGGATTTTTTCAAGGGAAGTGGATTGTTTTAAGTCGGATAAGTTGATTATTTTGAAAGAACTCAACTGCTGCTGCTCAGCTTTCTGGTCATCGATAAGGTGAACATTTAATGCAATTTTGAGTGTGATTGTAACGCTGACCAAGTTCATTTAGTAAGGCTTTCTCGATATAGTTAGTATTTTTTCATGTTTGATTGTCACTAGACACAGCCACAGCTAACTCACCGAACCCATAGTTAACTTAACAAAATATAACTTACCTTCATTTTCTTGCCACCACCGCCGCCACCACCACCACCACCTTTGCCGCCCATGGCTCCGCCCACTGGCGTTGCTGGCTTGGCCGGCAGATACAAGCTCTCCGTGCGTTTGGGTTGCAAGGGCGAGGGAATGATATCCTGACCGAGCGTACGCTGACGCAGCAGCACATCCTCGAAGGGCTGATTGGGTGACGAGAAAAGCGGCTCCGCAGTATTGCTTTGGCTAGGCGCACGCCCACCGCCCCCCAAACTGGGTGTACCAGCGCGCGATAAACGCCCACCGGCCCCGGAGGGCAGCGATCCATTGCCGGTCATTGTCGAGGTCGATGTGGCAGTCGTTGTTGCTGCGGAGTTGCCCGGTACCGGTGTTGTGCCCCGAAATACTGAGCCCGCACGTGGACGACCGTCGGGTGTGCTGGTGCCATTGGGCACCGCTTCCGCCAAACCGGACCGATCAAGCGACGCCTGCCGAGAGCCAGCCAAACCACCGCTCATCCGACTCGCGGCTCGTGCATAGCGATCGATGGAGGAGTCGCGACTCGGCGGCCGCTTATAGTGATCAAAATGATCGATCGATGACTGCTGACCCATCTGGCCCAGCATCGGTGGACGTTGTCCCCGTTGCTGCTGCTGCTGCTGTGCTGCAGCCATTGCTGCTGCATCCGACAATTGTTGCTGCTGCTGCATCTGCGGCTGCTGCGAAGCGCGACGCAACAGGCTGGTGGCATTGTGGCTGGGCGAGGGGTTCAGTGAGGATTGCTGTTGGAGTTGCTGCTGTTGCAGTTGCTGTTGCTGCTGTTGCAGTTGCTGTTGCTGCTGTTGCTGCAACAGTTGTTGTTGTTGTTGCAATTGCTGCTGTTGCAGTTGCTGTTGCTGCTGCAGGTAGAGTCTTTGTTGCTGTTGTTGCTGTTGCTGCTGCTGCTGCTGTTGCTGCAGCAATTGCTGCTGTGGCGACATGTTGCTGCTGCCGACATTGCCAGCGCCAAACGGCATTTGCTGGCTGCCTGGCGGCTGTTGCTGTTGAAACTGATGTGCAGGATTCATTTGTGGATTGCTCTGTTGCTGCTGCTGCTGCAGTTGCTGATGTTGCTGCTGCTGCTGCTGATGATGCTGCTGGTGATACATTTGATTGATGGCGCTGACAACCTGCGCATGACTGGGCTGCGCATGGCTAACCATCCCGGAGAGATCCGTCTGCGGCGAGACGGGCAACTGTTGCGAGTACATGGACGAGGGCACCGGACACTCGGATTCCTTTTGCTGCTGCGACATGCGACGCGGATGATGTTGCATATTCAGATATTGCTGCTGTCGCTGCGCTTGTGTGGCATATGCATCCGAACCGGACCCGGCGCCACTGCTGCTTGCCGGCGAGAACTGTTGCTGCTGCTGCGCGGACATTGCCGGCTTGTTGGGCATGCCCGACATGCCTAGACCCAAATCCACATTGGGTCCGCTGCCGCGATAGCGTTCACGTTCGCGATAGCGCAACTTCTCAAAACGCTCCAGCACCGACGGCTTGAAGTCCGGCGCAAATTCGCGAGCCATGCGCACCGCACTCTCGCAATCGATGCGAGCCTGCTCGGCGGCCACGTCGGCATTTTGAGCCTTGGCAGCGGCTGTGGCCATGCGCGAGATGGCCATATCGGAGCGCTGCATGGCCATTTTGAGAGCACGCTGCGCGGAATTGACGGCGGCCGTGATGCGGTCACGGAATTTGCGCGAACGTGCCAGGAACAAATGCTTTTTCTTCTGGCTGGTTATCAATATGTTGTTCTTGTATTTGCCCTCCTCGATGGTGCCATCACGGAACGTGGTCACACCATAGCCATGCTTGCGATTATTATACCACTCGCCCTCATATCTGTGTGAAGCAGAGTTGTGGATTACTATTACAAAACGATTCTGGGCATTCTGTTGTCCACTTACTTGAGGCCATCGCTGCGCTCGGCAACGCCATGACCACAGCGCTTATCCTTCTTCCATTCACCCATGTAGGTTTCCACCACCGTGGGATCCAGCTGCTCGTCCTCCAAAGTGAAACTCGCATTAGACTCCGTATGCGCAGATCTGTGATAGACACATTGTCATTATTTTGGAACATAAAACATTTGTTGTAATCGGAAAACTTAAAATGATAAATCGACAATGAGTTATGTAAAAGCATTAAGGTGAAATTGTTAATAATACTGAAATGAAGTTAAACTTGGATTGCCAGCTACAATGACTGAACTACAACGAGTAAGCTAATCTGGCTCAGAATTATTGTCATCTCTTCATTGTTGTTAACACACTTACTTTGTCGTCAAATTGGATTGCTCGGAACCGGTGCTAATCCATGAGGCCGATGACATTGTGGATCTTATGCTGCCCGAGGCAATAGTGCCACGTTTCTCCAAGTCACCAGTGCTGCGCTGCTTACGCCTTAGACCCTGCCAGGATGACAACGTTTAAATAATGTTTGCAAATATGCTATAGGATTTGCCCTGCTTACCATCAGAAATCCCTTCTTCGTCTTTTCGGTGAGACTGTTGCGCCGCGCAGGCAGCTTATCGGACTTGGCGGTGAGCACAAATCCACCACGGATCTCCTCGGTCTTTTCGGCCGTTTTGGCAGCACTGCCATTCTCGCCGCTGCGCAGGGAGCTCAACGAGGCGTGCAGATTCTTGCGGCGATGATGCGAGGCGAGGCCAAAGGGCGCCGAGGTGCGTATGCCATAGCCATGCCGCTTCCCCTCCTGCCACTGACCTTGGTACTTGCCTGCAACAACAAAATAAATCAGGCACTCTCTATCTTTCTCTCTCTCTCTCTCTCTCTCTCTCTCTCTCTCTCTCGCCGTGTCTCCCTGTCTCTGGGTCTGGCCAATTAAAATGAATATGATAAATGAAGCCGCAGTGTGTGACCTCATTGGAATGCCTTCGTCTTCACAAGCGGAAGTCCAGGCAAACTGCATCTACTTAGCATGGAATACATTCATTAGCTGGTAACCCATTCGTATGTATTGCTAGGAACTACTAACCAGCAGTATTCTATTAATGGCTCCACGTGTCTTGCGCCACTTAGAGTGTACCTTCCACGGGCGGAATGTCGAAACAGGTAGGGTTATTTAATTAGTAAATGTTTTGCTGAGGCTTAGCAAATGACAAGTTATTGTTGGCGATGGACAAACGCAGAAGGCAAACAAAAATTTGCATAGTTAACTCAACTGGATTATGGGTTACTGCAGCTATTCGCTAGCTGGCCATAACATAAGCTCAGGGTTGCTTTCGAATTGGAATCTAAAGAAAGGATCCTTAGCTCGAAGCGAAGGTCAAGTTAGTTGTGTCTACTCCGGCTTCTATTAACAATTCAATGTAATAATCGTATTTTTATACTCTACTCCCAGATAATTGGATTCGCATAAGTGTAATTAAATACATATGCCTCAGAAGTAATTGGATTAAACTTAATCAGGCTAGTGAAAAATACGACTAGATGCCAATAATTTAATAACTTTAAGTAATTGTTTGAAGATCTGAGCAACCTGGATTTTATCACGCCTACTTTAATACTTGATACAAAAGTTAGATATATTCGCCTAATTATCTTTTTAAGATAATAAAATCAAAAATATATTGGAAAATAAAAAAACAGAAACATCTTAAAACATCTGTATATTTTTCGGCCCGTTAAAGATTCGCCATTCAGTAAATATGTTTCCTATTTTTAATTCAAGAAGAAAGAAAGTATCTTGCAGTATAGAGCTGAATTGTTCTTGCTTTCTATAGATTCCAATAAGGTCATATCAGCACTAACTAAAATCGAGTGACTTCAAATTAATTACATTCAACACTGTAAGTGCATCAAATTCATTCAGAATGACATATAAATATACATGTATATATATATATATATATATATATATATATATTCATCATAGATATTATTCTTGTACACACAACCATTTGTTCAACTGCATTACACACCCAAAACATACACACAGCGAGGAGAGATTATTTGTAGCTATAGGGCCAGATGCCAGGCAAGCTAACCGAATTTCCCCAGAAAAAAACCCACTCATGTTGCAAAAATGTTTCAGAAGAAAAACGTTAAAGACTAAGGAAATATGACGTCAGGTTTTGGTCATTCTGCTGCTGGCTGTGTATGTGTATCTATGGTTGGCTATGTGTGCGAGAGTTTTTGGCTTACCGGCGAGGCAAAACCAAAAAAAAAAAAGAAAGAACAAAAACAACAAAACATTGAAATGGCCTATATGAGTACACAGAGAGACATGCGCCGACTTATTACAGAAACGTTAAAAAGAAAAATAGAACAACAAATTGATTTCAGCTGCCTCATTTGTTGTTGTTGTTGTCGTTCGCTTGTTCGTCTGAAAGTGGGCCCAGAGAACAAAAGTCGAAATGATCTCATGCATAGAGCATTGTCCGCATTACGTATACGCCGTGTGTTATGCTTACCGCCATCTGCATAGGTCTCGCAACCGGAACCATCTTGATAGCCCTCGTTCCAGGTGCCCTCGTACTTGGCCGTCGACACAGTGCTCTCCCGAACGCCATAGCGCCCCTTGTGACCATCCTTGGACCATTCACCACGATAGATCTGACGACCAATCTGCTCCACGCCCAAACCATGTCGTCGTCCATTCTGCCACTGGCCCTCGTAGTGTGATCCGCTGCGAACAGTTGGGAACATTAGTTTGTAAACAGGAAAGGTTTGGCACTTAAAGTGTATATGCCCCTACAGATGTTTTATATATGTATATACAGAGTAGTTTAGCTATCTTAGTTGCTGTGTAAATGACTAATTTTGTATATACTAGCTAGAAAATATTTTTCTGAAAAGAATTCTAGTTTTCGATCAGTTGTTATACAAATGAATTTACTAATGATAATCGAAAGAGAAACATTTAAATTGCTTGTGCCAACGAAATTCAGTTTTTCTCGTAGATTTTGATAGATGACAAATTAAATATGTAGTCATATGTAAATACTTTCGATTAGTGAATTGTGCTTTGCCTTTTTGTCTTAATTGAGCTTCTGTCTTTCGTATTTTAATCAAATGATAATTTTATTCCGTTTCCACATCTATCACTCAATATTCTTTCCAATACATTATTCATTCATTCCTGTTAGATCTATTGTGTTCTCTAATGCTAATGCTTTCTAAAAAGATGAATTTTTAAAGTGTTCTGTTAAACGTTTTCTTGGACAAACCGAAGCAAGCTGTTCTCATCTAAATTAAATTTCTAACCATTCCTTTGGGAGCTATTGTGTTCCATTCAAGAACTCATATATCATATATCTTAAATCGTACCTGGGCCATATGTACGATCCGGATACCTCAAAGCCATAGTTCCAGGCACCGGCATAGGCGCCCTGATGTTTGGGGCCCGTGCAGACGCCATGACCATGGGCCTTGCCCTCATCCCAGCCGCCGCAATAAGTGCCGCCGTCCTCAAAGTCGAATCGGCCGCCGCTCATTGTGGCGCGCTTGTTGCCGGCGGCGGCAGCAGCAGCCTGGGCGGCAGTGTAGGCGGCCATGTCGCCGCCATTTTGTTGCAGCTGTTGCTGTTGTTGTAGCTGTAGCTGTTGTTGTTGCTGCTGCTGTAGTTGTTGTTGCGTTAGTTGGTCACTCTGTTGCATACTCGATGCTTATTGTTCGTGTTGCAGTTGCTGTTGCTTCTTCTCCTCCTGTTCTTCCCCTTGTTCTAGTGTTTACTACTTAGTGTTGTTGTTGTTGTTGTTCTTGTTGCTGTTGTCGCTTTGAGCTTTTTATGCTTTCGTATGCTACGCATTGATTTACTGCTCAATTGTTGCTGTTGTTGTTGTTGCTCCTGCTTCATTTGCATTTGTTTGTTGTATTTATTGTTAAGTCTAACTTTTAATTCGTTTCGCTAAGTTTCGTTTTTAGTTGATTTGGTTGTTTTATGTGTATTTGCTACGTAATTAGTTGAGTGGTTGTTTGTTGTGTTGTTTGACTTTTCCTTAACTTAAAGTTAGTTCTGCTAGGTTGAGTTTTAGTGTGGTTAATTTGTTGATATTTCACTGAAACGCGAAAGTTACAACTTGTTTTCTCTTTTGGCTTGCTTTTGATTCTGTTTGCCTTTGACTTCTTATAATCGATCAAGTTTCAATCGCTGGCATCTCAAAGTTGTGGCTCTTTATGCTAATATCGTAGGCCATCATTGGGTTAGCTGAAAGGCTATAAAAAAGACCAAATAATTTGTTAATGATTTGAGATTCTGTGCAGTATAATATAGTCAAGATGTAATCATGTATATATATACAATGTAAAAACATAAAACATGTCCCAAGTGGTTAATGAAAATTTAATGAACAACTTTCTTCAATATACATTTTTAATTTATTTTTGCATATTTTTGATAAATCTTCTTAATTTTAATACAAATTGCTTATATTGTGAATTGTTTTTATTGTGAATTGCTTCGAATCTCATCAATTTAATATACATTTTAGACTAGATTATGAAATCAAGTAAATAAACACTATTTATTCGTACTTCTGGAAACATTAGCTTCCGTAAATATTTCTGAATAGTTCTAAACTGCAGCACATTAATTTTTTGCATATTCCAAAATGATTTATATCGCGCATTTCGTTCATTTTTATCTGTCGAATTTTTTTGAATATTCCCAAAAGCACGCGTGATCGAAATGTTTATGATGTGTATAAAATCTTATGGAACGCAAAACAATATAGACGAATACCTTAAATGAAGTCGCAACGAATGAGCACTGAGAGAGCTACTACAAATGATGACGAATACCATGATGTGTTTTTGTTGTTGTTGTTGTTGCTGTTGTTGTTGTGGTTTTTGTTGATAATGAATATTGAGGATGATGATGTGAAATGTATTTTGTGCAATTGCAAAACTACTAATCGTATATGTACACAATGGTGTACAAACGCTGGCTGCCCGTGGCTCGAAATTGTTGTTTGTTAATAACAAAAACGATTTTCATTTTAGTTTTGCTTGGCACCGGGGCTATCGAAATTTATAGACGCAACACAGCATCATCTTTTGTATATAGTAGAATATAGCTAGCTATAACTATAGATGCTTGTGTGTATTTGTGTGTGTATCTATGTGTATTTGTGCTGGCAAGTGAGCAACGTCAAAGGCCAACAACAAAATTCTCAATGGCGCGCCGCTTTATGAGTAGGAGGCGCCTGCAGGTTGCTACGCTGCTCAGCTGTTGCCCGGTGGCAGCTACTCGCTGCAAAACACTCGCTGTCGATCCGTTCACTCATCAGCGAGTCGCGGCACTCGTTGGTTTTTTGTTTGCACCTACGTATGCACGATGGTAGTAATAATATATTAGAAATATTACATAGCAGCACACAAACGCCGTGCACAGCACTCGCAAACTTTTCATTTTGCTTGCTTATGCATTTGGTCCACTAGCTTTTAAGCCAACTATCTGTATTGCTGTTGTTGTTGTTGTGTATTTAGTTGGTTTTGCTGTGGTCTTTTGTGGATTTGCCAAGTAGTTTCATTTTTTTACTGCCTCGTAATTATTTATGATGCTCTGCTATTGGCTTTTGCTTTTCTTAAGAGATGTGTAATTTGTGCGGCTGGGCCATGTGTTAATCATATTTGTATTTATATTTTATTTTTTTATTTTCAGATTTTAAGTCTCTTTTGCATGAATTGCCTATGTATATGGTGGATGTGTCATAAAAAGCATTTTCAAAACAAGTAAATCATTTAAAATTGTTATAATCGCATACACAAAAGGTTTTTAGTTTCCATTTTTTTCTTTTAGTTTTTTTCTTCTTTTTGCACAACTTTTAATTATTTTAGAAAATGTTTATAGAGTATTTCAAATTTATACAAAGGACTTTGAAGCACACACAAACTTTGCCAGCTAATTAAATACAAAAGTTTAAAAAATGTACAGAAACAACGTTTTCGAGCGCTTTGAAAAATCTAAAATGACAGCTAACAGAAGTGGCAGCAACATTGTGTGCAGCAATAAGAAGACGGATAAATGAGAATGAAAGAAAAAGTAACAGCAACCAAAAGCAAAACACCAGCATCGATGGGCAGGAAATTTGCGCTTAACGCACATTGCGCATACGCCATGTGGCTGCCACAGAATTTAATGCCTCAGTATTGCGATACTGATAGGGAGGTTAAATCAGAGGTTCCAGCGGAAATTGTTTATTTGGAAATTCTTCACTCTGTTGCCAATTATTTACAATTTTATTGTAACATCACAATGCGAACAAGATACAAGAGGGACACCAAATGAAAGAGATGGGAAGAGAGATAAATGGAGAAGACAAAACGGATGCTGTGCATTGACAGCCTTATCACATGGTTGAATGGAATTTCTGTGCGTGTGGCAAGTGTGTGCTAGACAGAAAAGTCCACCTGCTGGCACAGAAAACCATAAAATTGGGAGTTTACTACCAAATCTGATGCTGAATACTGATGTTTCACTCATATGAATTAAATAGTTGGATTATTTCAATAGCCAGAGAACTCATTTATAGTATATATATCCGATACAATTTACTAACTTACAACATTCGAATTTTTGAACAGATCACAATAAAAATTTTCCTCATTTGCACTTTAAAATGTTTATATTCGATATCGTTTCGAAAACATGATGCTGTTTATTAGTACACATATGTATATTATAAATATTTATTTCAACGATACCATTTATAAGGCTGTATTTTGATGAGAATCGATCAACTGAATATGATTCTTATTGAATTGCAGCTCTTTCTGTTCCACATAGGTATTCATAAAACTACCGCAGGCATTTCGGCCACTTTTTCTATTAATTTATTTTATTTTTTTTTTTGGCATTGTGCTCTGCGGTTTATTGTTCTCTTTGCGGCTGCCGTGGAAGCGAAACGAAAGCGAACGAAATTCAAATTTGAATTCTTCTGAAGCTTTTGTTATAAATAGCAAGATACACACACCGAGCAGAGCTGCGCTAAGAAATGGGGGGGAGGTTGGCGCAGCAGCGGAGTGGAATGTTGCCAGTTGCCTGCGTTACGGTTTGCTGTCTTTGGCTGCCAATGTTATTTTGTTTAAACATTTATGATGATGAAAACACACGCATCGCATCCCATCGCATCGCATCGCATCGCATCCCAGTGCATGGCATGTACTCGTATTCGCACTTGGGCAACATTTACTGCTCGGTGTGTTCAAAATATTTAATTACGCTGAAGAAATTTTTAGGGATCGTCGTGGCGAAAGAAACCGTAGCATAAACAGCAAACGGGCAACATGCAAAACACCAATACGCTTCACCTTATTTTTTCATTCTTCAGAATGGGAACTTTAACTTAGCTACTTCTCACTGCTAAAGTAGAGAGCACATCATCAAACTAATGGCCACATTGCACTCTATGTTATGAATTTGTAGCTTTAGTCGAAATAATATTTGCACTGCATATCTCGAGAATTGAATTGTGTCTATTACGATGTCTTTGCATATGAAAGACAAACATAAAAGCTGATTTTGCTTAATAAACATCAGTAATGCATGGAGCAAACAAACAGACATGGATTCGAGATGCATTATTATGAAGATAACATTTTGAAGAAAAATCAGGCAACAATGCCTTCAATGCACAATTTCTTAATTAATGTTTGCAAGGTTGGCTTAAAGCACAATGTGCACAAAGTGCACAAACAATTTATCTAGTAATCAACATTTGGAAATAGGTTTCTCAAGTAAATTGTTACAGTTTTGGGCAGACTGCTAGAATTGTTTGGCATATTACAAAATGTAGAAGAACAACACTCAATCAGGTGACATTTTGGCTAACATTGAGAGGTAAGCGTCCTAACGTTTCAAGTGCAAGTCAGCCCAGTTAGCTGCTTGCCCAGGCCAGCTGTGTGCGACTTTATCACAGAGCTTTCTCGAGCTGGGCTGATAAAAGCATTTACGTATGCGCATTTATTTATAAACAAGCAGCAGCCGCATGTATCATTGTTATTTTAAAAATTGCTGGCTGCCAACGACCAAATGAAAATAAATAAAATTCGCTTTGGTGAAACAAAAATGAAAATAACAACAACAACAATAACAACAACAACAAGAGCAAGTAGATGAAACGAAGAGAAAGAATACTCGTAATAATGTTGAGCTGTATTTTAGGTGCTTTGGCAAAGTCTATTGAATTTTTTTTCCTTTCTTTATTTTTTTTTTTGCAAGCAGAAAGTGTCTCTGTCCCTGGTTGCGATTCTGTTTCTGTTGCTGTTTCAGTTTGTGGTGCCTGCTTGCTGCTGTCTCGGCCAACACACGAAAATTAAATAATAGTCCACTGACTGACGTCGATGTCGATGTCGATGTGGATGTCGACGTGGACGTGGATGTGGATGTGGATGTGGATGGGGGCCGACTGACAGTCGTCAGTGTCGCCAGTTCTTGAGTGCGTTTTGCATTTTGTTTGTTTTGTGTGTATGTGTGTGTGTGTGTGTATGTTTTTTTGTCTTGTTTTCTGTTTTTTGTTTTTCTTTTGGCTGCATTTACTTTTCGTTTTTAGTTGAGAAACGCGACTGCATTTAAATCAATCTACACTGCACTCTTGTACACGCACGCTCACTAAATCACACACACACCCAAACACACACACTTATCAACATTCACACACACGCACACACACTCGCACAGCGACACGCAGCGTTCAGTTTTTAGGTATTTTTAGCATATTTTTTCGTACAACGCGCACTATTCGTATATTATGTGTTGTAGAAGGCAGGCAACACATTCTCTAAACTGAAATTATTTATAGGTTCACATAAATTAAGTATTAACACCGCAACAGCCTTCTAGCTACTGTAGTTATTGCTCTTTGGGTTCTTGTTCAGCCTTTACATATTTACTTGATCCGCCTTGCAGGGTATTTTCATTTTTTTTTTTGGGTAGTTTTGCTCTGTGCCTTATCGATTGATGTGGATGTGAATGAAGGTGTTAATATACTTATTTGAATTAAATGAGAGTATTTAAATATTTAAGAATTTTGTATTTGTTATTGTACATTTTTGGACTTTTGTTCTGTGCTTTACTCCAATTTGTTGAAGAGATGTAATATTATTTAGTAATTTCGTTATAGATTAACTTATAACTTAATATACTTTTCAAATTTGAATTTTGTATCATTTGTTAGAGTATTGATATTTTAACTAGGCATTTGTATTCCTTGCAGTGTTGAGTTAATTTCTGAATATTTAGTTATATATACTATATTTAGTCATACTTTCATATTGTTTTTTTTTATCAACTAATATATGTTAATTTGCTTGGCTCACTTCCACATAGCTGCTAATGGTTGCAGCAATAAATTATGTTCACTAATTCATTTCAAACAAATCCTCATGAATTTTATTGGAAAGTTGCCGTAATTAACACAAATTTCTGTTTGGGATTTTATCGTAGTTGAAATTTTGTAGTTGAATTGATATTTACTTAGTATGTATTGGAATTTTTTGGCGTTTGCTGCGTTCACCTATATTGTTTTATAACTTATTTAACGCATCGAAACTTTTTACACATACACACGCACACACACACATGCAAAATCACACACACGCACACATACACACACTCACACACACAGATGCGCATTGAATAACTCGGGCAAATTGTTAAATAAAAAAAAAATGGTGAAAATTTTTGTGTTTGGCCGCACACACACGTTAAAAATAGCAAAAGGCAAAGGCGTCGCTGAGCAAAATAATGTTGAGAAAATCCCGTGCCTTGAAACGTTTTTAGTTCCAAACGGCGCTGCGCAGCGTCGCTGACAGCTGGCAACGCGTACGGCAACGAATGGAAATGACAACGACAAACGACAAACGACAACGACAACGACGACGGCGACGACGATGTCGAGTTATGAGCGAGAACACCGAACGGAACGCACGAACGGCGGCCAACGACTGACGAACGATCTGTTGGCGGCAATGGGAATGGAAATGGGAATGGGAAAGACTGAACGCTGAACGCTGATCGCTGAACGCTGATCGGTGAACGCGCAGTAATGACCGAGACCGAAACGGCAGTAAAAAGTCGTTCTTGCCTAGGCACAAAACTTCTTGGGACGCATATGTGTTGCGTATACGCCCAGTGAAACTAACTGTGCTCAGCAGGCCGTGTGAAGAAGTCGTCGCGACATTTAGCGACACGCGGACACGTCCAAACGCCAAACGTTCGCAAAGCGAAAAGAAAACGCCTTGCCACACAGCTCTCCCAAAATGTGTGCGAGCATTTTTTCTTGTGTTTGGTTTGTTTTTTTGTTTTTGTCGGGGATCCGCTGAATTCATTTTTCGATCGCGCGACTGGAAAGCAACAGGGCCACAAAGCGTCAAAGCGACAAAGAGGCATTTGGCAATACTTGTGTTCATTCGGGATGCATTTTCGCTCTCGCCCGCTATTCCACTCTCTCTCTCTCTCTCTCTCCCTCTTTCTCTCTTTCGCTCTGTGTTGAACAGCTGTTGCTAATTTTTGGCTCTGTACTTATGTGTAATTTTTGGACATAAATTAAAATGACCACTCGATGATAATAGACATAAATATATGAATGAATGGTCGGTGGCATTCACCAATCGAATACACACACACACACACACATATATATATATATATATACATATACATATATAGTATACTAAAACGCCTTTGTTTGCCTTGCCAGGTAATTGGCTAAATGACAGGCAGGTAATGTGGGCGCTGAGTCATAATATATGTATGTGAAACGGGCTACGGCCAATATGATGGACAATAACTTGTCTGGGGAGTGGTATTTTCTATTTATTCAAGTCTATGGCCAATATGACAGCGGTGTGAATTATGGTGAATTATGGCGGCCAAGAATAAGCCATATACAAATCAATAAAACTATTATGAAAAGCCAAACTAATCTAAGCACTGCCAATTAAATGGCTAAGTGACTTAGTTGCCCTTAGTTAAATGTACAAATTAATGGATTTTCGTAACTAAACACTTATTGCTCAGCTAATGACATGAATTCCAGCTGCCCACATGTGTGAACCACTTTGTTGTGTGTGTGAGTGTGTGTTTGAGTGTGTTTTTAAATGCGTGTGCAGCAAATGCAATTACCCCATAGAAATGAGCGTCTCAAAGCGTGCCATTAAATATGTAAGCCACAAATGCTGTTAATACTTTGCCATTGGCTTCTTCGTGTGGTAAACACTTTAAGCGGACAGCTCCTAACAGTAATTCCCTCGAGTTGAGGACACACCAGCCACACTAGCAGTCCGGATATGCGGCACGCGATGGAGCGATCCGAGAGACGCAGTTCGCTTTTATCTCTTTCTTGTTTTTCTTCTTCGTGCCGCTTGGCTGCACGTCAGAAGCCATTAAATGAAGTTTATATAGAATGCTCCTGAGTAATCAGGTTATACAATTTCGAAATTAGAAAAAAAAAAATACAAATAAGTATACCCTACTATAATATGCCAAACAGCGGATATTGCTGCTGCTGCTGTTGCTGCTTTTGCTGTTGCTGCTGTTGCTGTTGCTGTTGCTACCTTGCCCCTTGTGCGCAAAGCTCTTTTGGGTTCTTTTAAATATTTCATAAAGTTCGTAAAGTTGAAAGTTAGAAAGACAGAAAAGTAATTAAAAGTGTTTGTGTAATGAACAAAAGAGAACAACTGTTATTTGCTCCTTAAATTAGGCGTTTGCAAACAAAATGCTGCTTACAAAAGTTTCAGCTAATTGGCTATTGAATATTAAGGTTAAGGCTAAATTATCACTCTAGTTTCCTGTCATTGTACTATATTCTATACTATATTCCATGCAGCAAGCACAGATTATACAGATATTTTTATAGACTTTGATGCAGGATGTTATTCCAATTCTTCAATTCAATTCAATTTTAATAATATTGTAGCAAGGCAGGTGGTCTCTCTCTCTCTCGCCCTCTATAAGGGTATTTTGGCTTCGGCATATTAGAGTTGTTTGGTTTTAAGTATCTCCTCGTTTTCAAATACACGCGAAGGAGTCAACACGCACTCGCATAGGCGTCTATGGATGTACATACATATATGCAATGGCAGACTTATCCTCTGTTTTTGCCGTCTTATACATTTCAATATCTGAGCTTTCTGGAGGGGGAGGGAAGGGAAGGAAGTTTGAGCATACCCCAGCCAGACAAATATGACAGACGATAGGCGAGTGGGTGGGCAGCACTGCTAGCCAGGATGTCGAGCTGTGTTTCTGTGTCACTTTTTACCTGTTAGCTGTCCGCCTGACTGTCAGGAAGTGTCAGATGTCGTGTTCGGAATTTGAATGCGTCCAATGAATTTATAATTGCTACCCAAAATTGTGCGTTCAATTAGAGTGCATGTTAAGAAATGCGATAAGCATTGATTTAAAAAGTAATATATATGTATATGTGCTTATACAGAAATGGATTGCTCATCTGAGCAGCGTATGGCAACATTGAACTCAAATTTGATTTCTACTTTTGCCTTTCGCTTGGGTTTCAGCTGCCACGTGCCTGCAATTCAAGTACTGCCTCTTGCCAAATTATGAATTTAAATGTTTTTATAATTTAATTTTGATTGCCTAGGAACTGGCAAACAAATATACAAATGTGGATATTTATATATGTATATGTGATGCTGTTCTTTTCAGCCACATTCCTAGCGATATCTTCTTCGATTTTGTACACTTTTAATTTGTTTTCGTCTTCGCTCACAATTTCCATGAATCATACCAACAAAGAAATCTTTTGACGAAGCATGAAAAGTATTTCGCCTGTCTCAAAAGCAATCAGCAGGCAGCCGTGTTGTGATCAAACATCAGACATCGTTTTGACTCGACGTCGATTCGACTGCCCCATCATCCGTTGGCCATGTGGGAGGTCAGCTGGGGTAAATGCTGGCCAAATGAAATGATACAAACTGGCTCACAGTTTGATCGATGCGAAATTTATGTTAAATGTGCGCCACAGTTGACTGGCTAAGCAAATGTACACCCATCGATTTTCATTTATCTGCGTAACGAGACAAATTGCCAGCACGTCTGTTTCGCTGGAAAGGTGGATTGATTTCACGACTTTGAAGTCATCATTAAAACAGGCCACAACATCTCCGAAAAATCTCTGACCTTTAAGCACGTGCTGAACTTATTCACTGATTAATAAATTTGCCCATCTTTTCTATATCTTTGCTTATTACTTTAACTATTTGTTTTTATGTATGTATATGGGTATGTGTAATAAAAATAAACAGAAAGATAAATAAAGCATTCAAATATGGAATAAAAATCGCATTCAATGCATTTTAACTGAGAGCTTAGATTGATTCTGATTCTGTTTACTGACCCAATTATCGATTAAGAATTAGTTTTGCAATATAAACAATTTGCTATAAATTAAGCAATAGTTGTAAGCCAAATGAAGTGCTTTTCAGCCCAACGACAATGGCAACCACTTGAAATCAGGCCAAGTTGCGAAGCTCGGCGATTTATGCAGCTCTTGAATTGAAATGCAAAAGGACGCACTTGGGAAAAATCCGATATATAAAGAAATGCTTACGCATATGCAGAGTGTATGGGTTTGTGTGTGTGTGTGTGCGTGTGTGTCTGCTTGTAGTTTTTATTGTTGCTGTCAAATACAAAGGAATTGAAAGCCAACACACACACACACGCACACATACACTTACACGTAAGCCGTTATGGGGCCGGTAACTGCAAGCGGGGCGGCATAATAGCAATAACGAGAACAGCGAACAACGAACAACGAACAACAACTTGAAACTGCTCTAAGTGAATACACACACACACACACACACACACAAACACATACACATATACAAACGCTTCTCATTTTCATATACATATATATTTGGATGATATTTATGTACATATATTTAGTTAAGACTGTCCTATGGACCTGGCCGCTGTGATTGGCGCGATAAGCACAAAAGCCGCAAGACAAAAGCTAAGAAAAATCGACAACAACTTGCACGTTAAGTGTTTATAGGATAATGCGTATAAAGCGCATGTATTTAGGTGTGTGTGTGTGTGTGTGTGAATGAGTGTGAGCCAAAAGATTACAACAACAGGCAGCAATAACAATAACACTTAAGGGCTAAAGCCAAGCAGTGAAACAAGCCAAGTTTACAGATGCGACTTTATATCTATCTAGTGTAAAACAGCTGCTGCCTGCCTGGCCGTATCCTGCTGCGATGACACCACATAGAGAGAGAGAAAGAGAGCAAGCGGGACAGAGAGAGAGATAGAGAGAAAGACCCGCGGAACCAAATCGAGGACACTGGGCAATGAGGACAACAGTGGCTGCGGATGTGCATGGAATATGCCGAAATTTGTTTAAGCCGAATTTGAAATTGGGTTACTGTTGAGTGTTACGTAAAGTCCTGGGAAGAATAACATGTGTAGCGTGGTTGCATGCGGCATGAGTATTAGTGTGTGTCACACACATAAATCACAGCAACAACAAGCACACAGCGTATATGCAGCACTGAGTATGGCACGCACTAAGCGACAACAAACACCAAAGTCATGGCGGGCACATGAATCACTTTTGGGCAACAACACGACAAGAACAACACGACAGGTCAAAGGCCATTGCAAATGTAAACTGTAAGAAGGCCAAATTCATTTTACAATCATGACTACAACTAAAAAAGAAAATAAAAGGAAATTGAGCGATTAAACTAGTGAAATTGCCAGCGTACAATAAAATTTACAACTCTCTGTTGCGAAATGTTAGAAGGGAAATGAAATATTTTGAAAACTGAACACAGTTGGACACTTTTCTCATTCTTGACTATTCCGAACTTTATAACAAAGGGAAATGATATTATGCGTCATTTGAAAGTTGTTAAGTAGCTGTTTGTGATTCTCCTTTTTTTTTAACGCCTTAAGATAATCTGTAATGGATTGTAGTTTGCATCATTGCGTAAAGTAACCCCATTAACAAAGAGCTGTTTAGCAATACTCAAATTATGAGATATTCACAGTAAAGAATAATGGTCTTAAGTCTGGAGTATAGAGTACATCTTATTCTTAGTGTTATTGGGGATCTTAATGCACTGCGACATATTAGACCTATATTGAGCCCATCAACTCTGAGTATCTTTTACAGGGTAGAGAGTTTGTGTATCCTCCGAGTTTAAAGCATATTTCCTTATATTTATATTTACACTGAGTAACACAGCATCAATGCAAGGCAATCTGCACACATATGCATAAATGCATACAAGACTACAGACATACATAAAGATTTGGATTCAGGGCATCTGCTAGTCAAACTCATTCACTTGGAGTGCTCTTGGTTGAAACTTTATGATGTATTTCCCACTTCCATGTTGCCTATAGTTTTTCTTCGTTTATTTTCCAATTTAAGTGTTCCATTTTCGTTTATTTGATCTCCGTAGCTCAGACCAACCACATAACCTCCTACTGTCATCCGTTTTTTTATCCAAGCTGCATTTTTACTGCAGTTTCTTTTAGCTTGTATATGGTTAGGTGCTGCCCCAGTTGCTCCGGGTACTCTATAGGCAAAAAAACAACAAAAAAAAAACTGTTGCAGCACCGACCACAAATATCTAAAAAATCTTACGTCAGTTAATGTGCGCAAATCTTAGCCAGCGGCGTTGCAATGGCCATGTGCAACAAAAACGAACAAACAAGTCAGGCAAACAGATAAATAGACACGCTGGGCGCACATTCAATTTAAAATTTCCTGTGCTCTCTGCAAATGCAAGGACACTGGACACTGGACACTGGAGCCTGACGCTGACGTTGACGCGGACTGTGATGGAATGATAAACAGGAGGCGCACTCTGAGCGAGTGGGCAAACTGTGCATAGTGCACACGGGATATCCGTTTCCGTTCTAACAAGTGCCACCCTAAAAACAGACAACATCAACTTATACACATATACACACACTCACACAAACACAGAGTTGCAATGAAGCGCATTTTGCATTAGCTTCCGGTGCTCGCACACAGCAAAATACCAATAACAACAGTCACAACACACACACACAGACGCAAACACTTGCACATACACTCTGTCGTATATACAAAGAACATACACAAACACATGTAAAATTGAAATTGACATAAACACAGACACAGTTGCTTGATTGTGCGGCTTGTGTGACTGTTGCTGGCTATAAAAATGTACATAACACTCATACGCCCTGTGGCAACAGTAAGAATAACACGAGACAAATAAGTGTGCGCCCCTCCCCCCAGTCATACATGATAGGCAGCAGGAACAGCTGCAACGGGAATTAGAGTGGGGTCTGGGGGTGCACGTACATATTCATGTATGTATACATGTGTGCATGTATTGCAGGTCTTCGACTCGAAATCTTTGTTATTTCGATTCTTTTTATATGAACGAAACTAATTTCATCAAATATTCATAAAGTGAAAAGGAGTGTGTGTGTGTGTGTGTGTGTGTGTGTATGTGTGTAGGTGTTCTACACTTCAATTGCCTGTGATTTAAATATAGCGTAGGCTATAACAACTTATGAATGAATAGGACACAGAAATAGATCAGGTAAATCAAAAAGAAAATTGCAGGATTTGAATTATTAATATATAAAGGTAGGTTAAAATCACCTTTGTATAGAAAACACACAGCCGGTGAATTTAAACTTGTTGGAAAATACGTCTATAAAAAATAAATAAGAAATTAATGAAATAAATATGAATACACATGTTTACCGAATCGTATCTAAAATTTGGGAAATACCTGATATGACACACATACAGCTGAACGTTTTTATAAGCAGGAAAGTCAAATTTAAACGAAACTTGAACAACTCTTTAGAATCACAATATGAAACTTTTTTATTAACTAAAAACTGTTCGACTTGATATGGATTAAACTCACTGAACGTTAGAAATGCGTCCCAGAAAATGCCGCCAATTTCGTTGGCTATCATTCCCAAAAGCCATAAAAAAATAAATAAATAGACATGTCACACGTTTTACAGCTCATCCAATGTCAAATGCAATCCAATTGTCGCGCTTGTACGTACATAAATATATTTTTAGTGGATGCGAAATTCAAAATTCGAATATGTTCGTTATAGAGGTGGTACTCACATATGTATCTCTAAAGGTATTTATTTATATTTTGCTCATTCGCTCATCAGCTACTTGTGGATTCTTTTGTTATTGTTGGTTCGCTCAATGCTCAATGCAATCGCTTAACAAATCTAAAATTCGCTGATTTATTGTTAATTTTTCTACGAATATTGAAATTTTTTTTTTGTTTATAATATAGACGAATGTTGGCTTCAGCTTTAGCGGATGGACGAAGTTAACTTAATTGTATTGTATGCGTGTTTTTTGTAGAATTTTCCCTAGTTGTGTTTTGTATTATTCTTTTATGGTATTTTACGCGCGCGTTCGTTTCGTTTGGGTTGTTGGTTCGTTTCACACTAAGCGACCGAAAATCATTGAAATTTTCTACTCAAGCGAAAATGTTTCTGTCTGCTGCGACAGCGACGCAGCGCAGGAAAATCCCCGAAAAAAAAGAAACTCTCGTGTAATGTTTTTTTTTCAGCTGCAAGTAGGCAACACTTGAAGAGAGAGAGAAAGAGATGAAGAGAGAGAGTGAGAGAGTGAGCGGGTTAGAGAGTGTGAGTGAGAGCGTTGCGAGCGCTAATGGCCAGCAATGAAAAGCTTTTTCTTCTTCAGTTCTTTGTTTGTTTATTTGTTTTTGTTATGGCGCGCACCAAAGTTGCCAGACTGCCTCAATACCAATATGGCGTATGCGTAATGCGGTTGTTTAAAACGCCAAACGCTTATGTATGTGTGTGTTAGAAAGAAGGCAAATGTTTGCCGGGGCCTATTTGAGAGGGTAGGGAGGACGTTGTCAAAATGTTTAGCGCTCATAGTTGCGGTTATGTCTGCGGAGGGCAGGATTTCGTTCACAGAGCTTTGTCAGGAATTTAAATATTGTAGCTGCCTCTCTGTATGTGTGTGTGTGTGTGTGTGTGTGTGCGTACTTGGAATCACAATTACGTATTTATATACATACATAATTGACCAGCATGAAGTATAGACGATGGGCGTCTAAGGACTCTTTAGATAGGTTTTTCTTTTCAGAGCACCAGGAAATTTTCTTCAATTTTCTACTTCGCTGCTCGTTGTGGGGGCTTGAATTTTGAGCAGTGAATGAATATTGAATCTCTTGTTAAGGAAAAAGGAGACCCCTTTGTCAACAGAACAACTTGAGTTTTACTTTACAGCTCGAGTTTCTCTGTAAATAACTGGAAACGATGCGAACAACGTAAACATTGTAAGCATTAAAATAATATTCTGAAGAAATTAACGACTATTTATTTATTTTTTATGTATTAATTGTTAGTAACTGGGGCTTCACATTTATGCATACACCAATTTTACACCTTTGCTTGAGTAACAGCTAATCCAAAACTAACTATTTTAACTGAATATTCACAGGCGTTAGTGTGCAACTTGTTTGATTTGCAAAGTCCGTCTGGCTCACGGAGAACATAAATTTAGAAAAACTTTTACAGCTGTTCGGCAAATGAAATTGGTATGGAAATTGTTGGAATGCCTCGAGTTAAGCTCAAGTTAAGTCCATAACGCAAGAGAGGCAGTTCACCATGATTAACCTTCGTGACGGAGCTTTGGACCTTGAATTATAGATTAATTACATTCGGAAACGAAAGTTGGAGGTAGGTGCGCGGTGCGCCGTCTACGATGATGTTTTAACAATAAAAACCCTCTTCAAGGACTCGCCAGACCACTGTCAATCACACACAAACATGGACAGCTTTTATGTGTGTGTGTGTGACATCTACAGGTAGCCGCAGCAAGGATATCCATAAACACTGACCCTCTCTACCCCGCAGTTTGTTTCGATTTTGTAACGAAATCGAAACTCTACACTGCAAAAGAGAACTGCCGACAGTGTCAGTTGAGAGAGAGAGAGAGAGAGAGAGAGAGAGAGCTACATAAGGAGAGTGAGAGCGTGGGAGAGAAAGTGGAAAATGCGCCATAAAAATGCATTTGCACTGAATGAAGCTGCATTACAACGGCAACAAAAAAGACTTTGTTGGTAGGGGGAAACATTTTGGCTTACGTTTTTTTTTTCTTTAGGTGTTGGTTCCTCTTTGTTCGACTAAATCTCAAATTTTTCAGTTCACTGCGCTTACTAATTCATGGCAAATATTTGAATGCACACAGACATACACACACATTGCCACACAATCACAAACAGCGCGTAACTGACACAGCAACAACGAAAAAATTGTTGTGTGCTTTTAGGCGCCCGCAGGACCAGTGTCAATCTCAACTGTCCTTTGCCAACTGAAGGCAGGACAAAAAAGTTTGTTAGCTTTAAAGCGCCGCCGAAACGATTGCACTTGAAGCTTCCACTGCTGACCAAGTTTTGGCTCGGCCTTCGACGTCTCTCGGCTCTGTCCGTTCGTGCCTGTGCATGTAGGCCAAAACAGAAACGAGCCTCCTTTTTATTGAATTTTTACGCGCACGCACGCAGCAGATGGAGCTTTCAGGAAATGTTAGCAAAGTGTGTGCGCGAGAGGTGTATTGGACAGGAAAAGCTGTAGCGTATGCTTGCGGTAAATTGCAAGGCACCATAGTTGTAAACAAATCATTAAACCGTATCGAAAGCGCCGCAAATCATTTGATGGAATGGTAACTCAGGTTTGTTTAGTGGTGTGTGTTTGTGTGTGTGTAAGTGTGCTTGCCGTAAGCTTTTGCTAAAGCTTCCTCTTCAATGGCTTCGAAATATTTTATGTGATATTAATAACTTAGGCAACAAGTATGTACGTAACTCTATCAGATATTGACAGTTATGAATCTATTGCTGTATATGATAATTTCTTATTATTTTGTACTTTTATCATTTCTTTCAAACATTCATCTAGACAAAGGCTTTGTTCTTTTTAAATAGGAATTTGTTTTGGAAAAGCGCCCCCTGTCAAATAAAATTTGCGAAAGCTCCTTTACCCCCTCCCCATACCATAACTAACACAATGTAAACAACTATTGGACAAAAGCTTTGCAGCCCGTAACACAGCAACAATGATAACAAACGTTGGGCAGAACAGAACAGCAAACCTCAAGCAGCAAGAGCTTTTAATAAAGCAGAAACAACAACAACAAATACAGCACGAATTATTTTGCGAGTATTTTTGTTTGCATAGCATTTTGTTTGTTTTGAGAGCAGTTGCTGGCGCTGCTGAGCAACTGTCGCTGTTTCAATGTTCACTGAGAGTTAGAAACCCATTTTAGGTGGATGTGTGCACACACTCACGCACACGCATACTGACTCACATGGGAAATACACATTGGAATAGGATTGATAGAATTTATTAGAGAATATAGTAAAATTGAACAAACAATTTTGGTGCAGGAATATAGGAGACTGAGAATATAGGTACCAAAAAGTATGGGAATCCAAATATGAGCATATAATAATTAAAGACAAATTTTGAAAGTAAAAGCCATTTTTAAAAATACAATAGTAATAAATGAAATTTGAAATTAAATAATTTTTAATATTAATAAATTCAGAATTATTAATATACATTAGCTGATACTTTGAGAGTTACTTTTCAGTTACATTTATTTTAAGCCTGGACCACAGTGAATCAAATTTTTGTTAGTCCGTCGTCGACGTCGTCGGTTTCATCGTCTCTGCTTTGTGTCTCTGTCTCTTTGCATTTTGTAGCGCGCAGTTGCCGTTGCTCTGCTGTTGTTTCTCTGCCTGTGTGTGCTGCTTGTGTGAGTGTGTGTGTGTGTATTGTTTGTATTATTTGTTGTTCGCCCGCAGCAACAGCAACAATAACAAAAGTTGTGCTCTTGTTGTTGCCAGCTGAATGTGTGTGTGTGTGTATGAGTATATGTGCTTATGCGAGTGAGCGAGAAAGAGAAAGAGCAGCGTTTTGTGCGTTGTTCTCTGTTTGCTGTAGTCGTCGCACAGTAAAACAAATACAATAAATTTGAATCGAAAAGAAAAAAAAAGTTTGAAGCAGTAGCAAAAAAACTACAATCACTTATCTAAATTTAGTAGTTAACATAATAAGTAATACAAATATAATAAATATAGTATATATTATATAATTTAGTTTAGAGACATAAAAAGTCTTATTAATTGAATAAATTTAATTAGAATTATAGTTAGTGCTTAATATTGCATTTTGTTTAACACATTTTTCTAAAAAGAAAATATAAAATTTATGCAGCAATAACATTATTTGCGTCCCACTGTTCGTCGCGGCCGCTGCTTGTCTGCCTGCCGCTGCTGCGACTGCTGCTACTGCTGCTGCTGCTGATGTTGTTGTTGTGTTCTACTGTAGCTGATAGATACTGAGTATCCGAGTGTGTTTAGTCGCTTTCGTCGCTTGAAACGTGAAACATACGACAACAGAAAACGAAATTGCAACTTTTTGTACGTTACGTCAGTCCGTCGCTGTTGTTTATTGTCACAGTCGCCGTTGCCGTCACAGTTGCCGTCGCCGTCACAGTCGCACTTGCAGTCGTCACCGCATCGGACACTTTTTGGCGCCGTTTTTCAGTGCGGCACTGGTAGTGTCTTAAAAATATAACCGCGCTTTCAATTTTTTGCTCGTAAACGGTTTTTTTTCAAACGCTCACACTGGACGCCGTAAACAGCCGAGAACAGGTAAAATAAACAAAAAAAAATATTCGACTGGAAAATGAAATTGTTTTCGAAATAATAAAATAAAAACCACCACAGCAACAACAACAATAACAATGCCTCTGGCCAGATAAGCAACAACAATTCACCAACAAGAAAAATTCTATATGGCATAGTGTAACTGTTTGTGTGCCAATGTGGTCGCTGTGAATGTGTGTGTGTGTTTGTGTCTTTTGTTGCTGCTGCTGCTGATGCCTTGCCATGTTGTTGTTGTTGTTCTATCTAACAAAGTTATTGCCTTTGGTTTCGTTGCTGCTGCTGCTGCCGTCATTGGACAGTGGCAGCGGTGTTTGGGGCCGGGGGATAGCCGGGTATTTCTGCAAGTTTTGTGTGTGTTTTGTTAGCTTTAGAAATATTCTTTTATTTGTTGTTTTGTGTTTTCTTGTTTTGCACGTTGCTGTACTTTTTGTGTGCTGTTGCTTTTGTTGCTGAATAAATACATATATATATATAAATATGTATATATATATATGCATACACAGAAGCGTACAAAAACTAACTAAGAAAATAGACATGTACATATTTACATATAACATATTTTATGTTAATAGACAAAATACAATTAACATCGCTGGGTAGTTTTTTGTTTGCCATCTTTACTTGCCAATACAATAAGAACAACAGCAATAACAACAAGCATTGCGCAGGCGGTACAACACTAAATCAGCAAGCAGGCAGCAGAAGCTACAACAACAATACAAAGTCTCGCTACTCTGCTGCTGCTGCTGCTGCGTCAGCGACGCTGGCAACTGTTAAAGGCGAACAAACAAAACTAACGAAAACAACAAAAACAAATGACGAATAATACAGAACATACGACAGCAGCAGCAACAGCAGCAGCAGCACAAGCAGCAATGGCAATAACAAAAGCAACGTCAACAGCAACTACAACAACAACAATAACGATAACAACAACAGCCAGAACTGAAACACGCGCGCAGCGTAGAAGATGATAATGAAGTTGGCAATGTTGATAATAATGATGATGACAAAAACAACATAACAACTGTGGCACACTGGGCAGAATCTTGTGAAAAACTTTCGATTTCTTGATGTAAAAAAAATTGTATTTTCAAATTTGTTTCAATTCAAATATTTTCAATGTTAGTTATACAAATACATTGGTATGTATTATCCTATTTAAATTGATAGGTAAACAAATATTATGCTAACGGTAGTTGATTAAAAAGATTGCTATATACAATTCAATTTGTATTATTTGTGATATTGGCAAAGTCAGTCAGTCCAGTGTGCGCACGTTGTTAATGTGCAAAACTGGTGGTCTTAGCGCAAGGTGCTCAAAGTGGCGGGAAAATTGTATTAAAGATTTTCGCGGCAGTCGCAAGCGAGAGTAAAATAGCGAAAGAGCGACAGAGAGAGAGAGAGAGAGAGAGAAAGAGAGAGAGTCAAAGCGATTGATAAAAATTGAGAACTGTAAATGAAGAGAGAGAAGGAGAAAAGTAGTGCCAATCTGAGTGGGTTGATTAGAATCAAAACAGGTAGTCGCAGCAACAACAATCATCTATGCAGTTGCAATAACAGACAGTCAGATAGTGGGACAGTTGGGCGCTCAATAGGACGCCTTGCTAATCATTAAACGAATCATTTGCTAAATGATTCGGAATTGCTGCGAATATTATTTCACTAGCTGGCAGTGTTGTGGATGTTATCAAAATATATGCTCAAATATATGTATGTTATTTTTTGTTGTTGTACGTATGCATGACAAGAAGTTGTTACAATAAAAGCAACATGTACATACATACATACATACACACATACATACATATAGCCAAATTGCCTGTTATTCTTATTATTTTATGATTGTTATTTTTGTTATTGTGGCTATAATAATATGAAAAGTCAACAATGTTTCTAATGTCGTTGTCATTGTTGACGTCGTCCACAAAAATGTCACGAAACCGCTCACGAGAAGTAAATGCTAAAAACAACAGCAACAGCAACAAATAACAACAACAGCAACAATAACAACAAAGAGCTCACACTGTTTTATTAGGTCTCACAAAATATATACATAGTTATGACAACAACAACAGCAGCAGCAACAAAAGCACCACTTGCAAAAAGCTCTATTGACGTCGCCTGCTGCTGACGTTGTTGTTATTGTTGTTGTTGCTGCTGAGACGGCAGCAACACCAACACACTCACACAAGCCATGAAACAGAGCACAAAATCGAATTGAGCAAACGTTTCTCTTGTTGTTCTGACTGCCAACAGCAAGAATAACAATAACAACAACAACCAAGCTTGCTGGCGAGTATTGCAGTTGCTGTCGTTATCAGTGGGGCTGTCAACAGAAATAAAGGCAGCAACAACATCAGGCGCATTGCAACATTAAACAGGCAACTGATTGCATCCTATGTAATTAACAGGCTACAACAACAACAATAATAAGAGTAATACGAGGCAGTGAAGAAAACATGACCACCTCGACGCCCAACAGCAGCAATGGAACCAGCAACGCTGCCAACACCAGCAGCAGCAGCATTAAAACCGAGCACAACCATCGAGCAACATCCACTGCAACTTTATACAACGGCAACAGTCCGGGTGCCACATCGATAACGGCGGTCAATATAGGATCTACCAATCGCGTGATGCAAGCGGACGAGGATTTCAATATACGATTCGTGAATTTGGTGCGCACGCATCGTTGTCTATACGACAAGAAAGTGCCCGAGTATCGCAACAGGTGAGTTTCCACCACACAACGAAAACAAATAGATGAAAATCAAATCTATATGTTCGCGATTTTGTTGAATATGACACCCTTATGGCAATTTACGAGATAACTATAAAATAGCAAACGAGAAAGTATATTAATTTTTCTTAGTTTCCAAAAATGTTTTTTTTTTTTGTGAAAGAACAGCCTTTCTTTAATGAATTCTAAATCCATTTTTCTACTAATGAGCAATTACTTCATCTTTGCCTTCTTATATTGCAGAGACAACCAGGAGAAGGCCTGGTCGCTGATTTCCGAGGACACACGTGAGAGTGGTATGTTGTTAAAGATGCCATATTCTACGGATCAGTTGAGAAACCTACTTATTTAACTATTTCCTTTTTAGTTATTCACTGCAAGGAGCGTTGGAGGAATCTGCGCGCCTGCCTCTCGCGCTACATTAAACAGCAGAGTGGCTCCGAGCCACAGCACAAGCCATACTATCTCACGGAGCACATGGCATTTCTGCTACCATTTCTGAAGTCCACGCGGAACTCACTGGATGGCAATAATAGTCTCGCATCGCTATACAAGTTCTCACAGCAACATTTGCATTTCCAACAGCAGCATCAGCAACATCAGCAGGACCATTTGTACTGCAACAACAACAATAACAATACCATCGGTCTAAAGAGTGAATCGCTTGAGATGAAGCAGTCGCTCTCTGAGAACGATGATGAGGAGACAATTGATGCATTCGATCCCGCCATAGCCGCACAATTGAGCCTGCAACACGCAGCCAGCATACCCGGCAAAGCGATGACAATTCCAGGATCGCCGGCACATAGTGAAACGGCTAGCGCCAATAGTCTACAGAATTTCATACCCGATGTGCAGCTGGCCGAGTCTGGTCAGGATTTGATATACAACGATGTGTGCTCAACGCCACTGCATCATCAGGCGTCACATTTCCATAGCCATTCGCTGCATCAGCAACAGCATCAACAGCAGCGACAGCAGCAGCAGCAGCATACAGACCTTGAGCCATGCAGCGCCAAGCGGATCAAGACCGAGTGTGAGGCGACCACAACGAGCAATGGCTACTTTGGCAACCTCAGCGTCACCGAGCACACGGACATGGAGTTCTTTCGTAGCATTCTGCCGGACATTGCAGCATTAACGCCGCAGCAGCGTCGCAAATTCAAAATTGGCATACTCGAGCTCATTGATGATGTTGTGGAGCGTTATCCCGCCCACAACGGTGGACTGGCCAATGGAAGCGGTGCCAGCAGCACCGCTTCCGCTGCTGGTGTTGCTGGTAACAGCCCAGCAGTCCGGCAACAGCGTCTCAGTTCTGGACGGGATTGGCGCAAGTAAATTTTGATATCATAACTTAGATTAGGTTGAACTAGTTGGATATTAAGAGTTGTGCAATTGCTGTGAAGACTAAAAATGATAACGAAGCGAATACCAAAAATATATTTATATATACGCATATGTACAAGCATATATCAAGGTTAACAAACATTTTAGAGACTAAAAAGTGGCACAAGTTTAATTTCTTAACACATTTTTTGAAATGCTGAATATTTTCCAACATTGATTTATCATATTATTTTTTAATAATTAAAAATCGCGTATTTAATAAGTCACATTTTAATATAAAAGTTTTATGCTTTGAGTAAAAAGTAAAAGCGTTCACAACTAAACTTAAATCTTTATAAAAAGCCATCAAATTTTTTAAAAAACGTACTTTCAATAATACATTTGATCTACTATGTTGAACTTCTCTTAAGCGCAGACTTTTATGATAGCTAATAAGCATTTGTATACTACTATGTTGCTCATTTGTGAAAATCCAGTTATATATGGTTCCCTTCGAAGCGCGATAGTTTATTTTTAAAAAAAAATCTACTGAAATGCTGAATTTTCATCAAAATGATTTGCACAGTTCGTTCACAACTCTTGTGTCTACTGCCGTTCACTGTCCATGTGTTGTGCTCAATGTGTTAGTTCTAGCAATTAAGTAACTGAAATGCGGCACCGGCCTTTGAGGGCTGCTGCACTTGCTACATGTTGTGTTTATATAGAATAATGTATATATATATATATATATATGTATAGAAATGAATGTTATGCTTAGGCTAAGTTATAGAATTGATGTACAAAATCGTTGCAGATTAGATTTAAAGATAGAAAAACTCTGCGAGAGAGGCATAAAACTCGCACAAAACAGTCGTGTCAAATAATAAACAAATGAATGTATGAAAATATTACAATATTACTCTTTATTATCAAACACACAACTTGAGTAACAAATATGCAGAGAGCGCAGCGAGGACTTGCTGCCCACTCTAACGAATTGGTGAAACAAATGCAATTGCGATACTCGTACAAATTCACTTTAAGACTAAATGTCGATTATGTTTATTGTCGTTTACAATTTTGCATTAGAAGTCTTGGGATAGAATTTCTTTGATGGATCCTTGGCCATATCGAGCAGCGTTTGTGAGGGCTTAAATGGAGCACCATATAGCTCGGCATATGACTGCATTTTGCTAACCAATTTGCCAGCACCGTACTGATCGACCCAGCGGAAGGGGCCGCCGGTGAATGGCGGGTAGCCCAAGCCGAATACGGCACCCACATCGCCCTCCAACGGACTGTCCAGGATCTTCTCCTCCAGGCACAGCACTGCCTCATTCACGAAGCGCGATACCATCCGCAGAGTCATATCCTCGGGCGTATTGGCGCCCTTGGAGACCAGCGAATACTTCTGCTTAATAATTTCGAGTGCCTCGGCGTTTACGGGGCGGCTACCCTTGTTTTGGCCATCGTACAGGAAAATGCCCTTGCCCGATTTACGGCCCAGGAAACCAGCCAACACCAGGTCGGCCATGACTTGAAAATTGCCACCGCTGAAGCGTTCGCCGAATGCTTTGGCCAAATCAACACCAATGTGGGATCCTACATCAATGCCCACCTCATCGGCCAGTGTGGCAGCGCCCACGGGGAAGCCAAACTTCTTGGTAAGCTGGTCCAGTTCCTTAGGATCCACGCCCTCTTGCAGTAGTCTTTGCAACAGATAAATATTAGCACTGAGACATACAGTTCAAATTAATCGTTTGGACTTACCTTATGGACTCTGACAACATGGTGGACAGAATGCGTGTCGTGTAAAAACCGGGACCATCTCCCACCGTGATCACCACCTTGCCCTGCTTGAGGCCAACGGCAACGGCCTGGGCAACGGTGTCCTTGGAGGTGCCTGGATGCGTAATGATCTCCAGCAGCTGCATTTTGTCAACGGGCGAGAAATAATGCATGCCAACCACTTTATCGGGACGAGAGCTACCAGCTGCAATCTTTGTGATGGGTATGGCGCTGGTGTTGGTGGCAATGACGCAGTGTTCGGGCACGACAGCCTCCAGCTCCTTGATCACGCGATGCTTTACCTGGATGTCCTCAAAAACGGCCTCGATCACAATGTCGGCTTTGGCGAAGTCCTTGTAGTTCAATGTGGGCAGCAGCATGGACATCACCTTATCGCGTTTCAGTGTCGTGATGCGCTTACGCTTCACAGCTGTCTCCAGGCCCTTCTGCACCTGACCAATGCCGCGAGCCAGGCCCGGTTCGGTGGCATCCTTCATAACCACTTTGTAGCCCTTGTCCACGGACACCTGCACAATGCCGGCGCCCATGAGGCCAGCACCCAGCACGGCCACAGTTTCTACTGCCCGCTGTGGCTTGCCAAAGCGATTCTTCTTGCACTCGGTCTGCCCACGGAAGAGCGCCATCAGACCCTTCGATTGCGGTGTGGCCGACAATTCGCCGAAGCCTTTGCGCTCGGCCTCGTAGCCAGCATCGGGACCCTTGTCGACTCCAGTGCGAATCACCTCGAGAATCTGAAGAGCAGAAATGGTTTAGTATATGAAATAATAATAATAATTAATAGTGAACTCACCTTGAGGGGCGCTGGATAGAGACCACCAGTGGCCTTCATAACCTGTTTGCGGGCTGTATCAAAGATTTTGTTCTTCACAAAGTCCGTGTCCATGACGAGCGCCTGCAGCTTATTAACCAAACCCGATTTTTCGCGATTGACCTGCAAGAATGAGCACAAAAATTAATTCTCAATCGACACAGACACGCGACAATTTGTGCAACTTACGCGCAGTTTTCCGCTGGCCAAATCGTTGGCCACCTGTATGGCTGTCTTCTCCAGGTAGAGTATGGAGTTTTGCGCCGCTGGCTGCTGGCCGGGTCCGAGGGGATCGACGAGCAAATCGACGATACCCATACGCTTGGCACGATCGGCCCGCACCTGCTTTCCGGTAAGCTCCATGTCCAAGGCTGTGGGTACAGACGTCAGCTTGGGCAGGCGCACAGTGCCGCCACCGCCTGGCAGCAGGCCGAGCATAACCTCCGGCAGACCCAGCTTGGTTTTGCTGTCCTTGGTGGCGATGCGATAGTGACAGGCGAGCGCCAGTTCGAGGCCGCCACCCAGGCAGACACCGCTAATGGCGGCCACAACGGGCTTGCGACTGCGCTCCAGGCGATCGAAAAATATCTGAGCACCGTGCGAGATGAGTGTGGCTTCCTCTGCCGACTGGCAAGCCGCCAGCATGCCAATATCGGCGCCTGCAACAAAGCAACCCGGTTTGCCTGAAATGAGCACCGCCGCTTTGACCGCTGCATTTGTCTCCAGATCCTTAATAACGCCCTCGAACTCATTGCTCACCTCGGCGCCCAGCGAATTAACCTTCGCATTGGGTGAATCAAACGTGATCACCAGCACCCCATCGACCACTTTTGTGTGCAGATGCTTCTGGGCGGAAGCAGCCACAGCCGGTGCTGTATTTGTAGACATTAGACGTCGATGAAGGTGTGCACTGAATGGATGTGCTATACAAACAGAAGATACAATATCAGTATTAATGCCCAATAATGACACAGCTAAGTCGGAATCTTTTGGTGTTATCTCATATTGGGTCTTTTAGTACAAAGGTCAAAGTCCAGTTTTCCGACAGCTGCTTTTCACGCAATATGAAAAGATTTGTACTGGTTGATTATGTTAACATAGCAATGTTCATTTATTATAGAACTGTTATTAGGTGCATCGTTTTCATCTTATTTATTATTTCTTTGCTCTATTTTTAGCTGATTACCTCTTGAACATTTCTGGTTCAGCAATTGCTGTCTGGATATTTGGCCAATTGCACTTAGAAATCTCGATGCTGACATTACAAACGCTTTTTTGTGTTATATATTATCGTGTGTTCAACTTTAAAACTTAAACGTAACTCTCGATAAGCTAGTTATGCTTGGCTAATTACAATAATTTATATAAAAACTATGTGGCAATTCAATTAACTTGTTGCACAAACGACAACGCCGACTGTAATGTACCGATAGCGATGAGCTCTTCATGCTGCAGTCATCGGCCAACCGCCACAATCGACCATTCACTTGGGCCGATGTTAACACACTGACTGATAGGTGGCGCTTTGAACTCTCAAACCTTTTTTTAACCTAAATTTTGAATTTAAAGTTAAATAGTTTTATTAATATAACTTATAACATTTATTTATATAACACATCTAATGGGAACGTTGACCAGTCTAAAGAAACGTTATTGAAATTTCTCCTTCTCTCTCTATATTTTACTTATTTTCTTTTAGAATGTAAATTGGAATTGAAATTTCCCCTCTTTATCTGTCTTTATTAATTTATCTCTCTCTCTCTCTTTCTCTCTCTCTCTCTCAAATTAATTTATTGTCCGATATAAAAATATGAATCTAATCTTCGATACGTAAATATACATATATATATGCAATTGTATTGAGATATGAAATATGTTTGATTTGATAAGCCCGCTGTTCTCGAAGGGTCGTTGAACAGCCAGCATCGAAAGATTGTTCGGTTTTTGTGTATGCAACTCAAGTGTGACTTGTGGATTGGCTTTTGACGCATCCTGTCATGGGGCAGGCATGTCCATCAGGAATCGCAGCTGCAGTGCTGAAAAAACGATTAACTATTGAATTTATGATACGTGGCAAAAGCTGTTCGCATTAAATGTCAAATGTTGCGACATTAAAAACCCACAACAATGTGCCGAAATACTCATCTGAAACTATTTAGCGTGGCCACTTCAAAGGACACGCCACAAAGAGCATGTTGCCTCAAAACAAACGAGGCGCGCTTAATGCGCACTTGAATGAGGCCTGGACGCATGCGCAGCTACAAATGACCTTAACAATCCCAGTGAGTTTTCGAGGCGGGGTGGGTCAGCGTGAAAATTGCCTGAAAAGGTGACCACAAAGAGCAGTGCAGACAAAAATAGTTTATTTTGCTTTTGTTTTCGACAAAATTTAGGGACAGGATTTTATTTCAGTCTTACTTTAGATTTGTATTAAACACTTTAACAAATATCAGTTTAAGCAATTTGTAATCTCTCAAATTCAATTTTAAATAATATCAATGCAAATTTATTTGATATCAATATCTAATGCCATTCAAATACATCAACTATTGAATAAAAACTGGCGTTCGATATGAACATGAATAAATAATGAATGTCATTAAAACAGCTCAAATTTGGCTGCGAAATTATTGGCAATTCAAAAAATGGCAAAACAACAACTCAATCAGCTGCAAACCCTTGTGCAAAAATATGCATTAACAAATTGCCAGGATCTGTGAGGTTAATATATGTATGCACATATATATGCATATTGAATTAGTTTGGCAAATTTGCGATACCTCATCCCTAGCTGGGCATCAGTGCGAAAAGATCATTTCTGCAAAGTCGGGCAATTCACGCGCATATCGAATTACAAAAAGGATCAAGGATACACAACATTTGCATAATGCTCGGCACCCAAATGCTAAAGGGATAA
This sequence comes from Drosophila atroscutellata, assembly GCA_035041605.1. NCBI lineage: Eukaryota > Metazoa > Arthropoda > Insecta > Diptera > Drosophilidae > Drosophila > Drosophila atroscutellata. The sequence continues at coordinate 9,099,186 of JAWNLA010000092.1, read as the reverse complement.
CAACCAAAAAGAGCAGTGGCAAAGTCAGAGCAGTGGATTTGCATACGACAGGCATCTATTTTATTTGCCATGGGCTAATCAAATACAACAACAACAACAACAACAAAAATATATTGTAAGCCCCGCTGAATGCGACAGGAAGCACACGCTTCGGGTTGTGTGATTTATGGTTGGAAATTAACATAAATGAAATCAAAACATTATAAATGTTTTCATTTTAGACGCTGCACCGGGGGTAGCTGCACTCGAAATTATGTATGCAAATATTGCTTAAAAACAAAGTCATCTCGCATCCACAACCATTCCGCACTTCCACACCGACATATCCTTGCATGTCCTTGAAGGTCGCACGCGTCGAGTCGCTAGTCGCGAGTTGCACACGCTCGACATGACAACTAATGGGCGTTTTGTTTATGGTCGCCCTCAAACCCTCATTAGGGTCATGCTTGGGAAACCCTTTCGAGCGTTTTTTTTTTCTTTTTTTAATTATTTATAATCAGCTTAGCATAAAAAAACTCGACACATATAGAAAAAAAATGGTTTATAGTTTTAAATAGTTGACAGGCAATTGCACCTTTGTCTAGGCTCTGTAATTGTTAAAAAAAAAATGGTATTTAAGTGGTTTAAGTATTTAGGCACTTCTGGCTTATAAAAAATATTATGTCTTCATGAGCATTTTGAGAGGGGTTTGAGGAGTGACAAGCTGACAATGTCATTTTAGAAAAAAAAAATCTATAACTTTATTTTGGCTGCAGTTAACTATGAAAAACCTTTTTGCTTACCAACAAATGCTAACTAAACTCAAAACTTATTTCAAAGCCAAAATATCATGAAACATTGAACGTCTTTATTTGTTATCGTAGAACGCCTTGAGTTAGGTTTTATTTATGTGTGTGCCAACACGAACTGTTATCGAGGCAAGCTGGCAAATATTTCATTTCTTTTTAGACTGCTGCAGCGAAAATATAAAAAAGAAAACAATAAAATACGTCACAGCCAGATATTTAGTTCCATAATATATATTTTACATATACATATATTTGTTTTTAAAATATATATTTTATTCAAGATGGAAAAACGCGGTAAAACTCAGTTCAAGCAAAGATTGCTACGCAAAAACCAGAGACGTAGTAGTCGTAATACCGATGCCAATATTTTGGGGCTGCTGAAAACATTTGAAAGAGCCGTGGAACAGCTGAATAACAATGTGAACAAAGTGCGCAAAATGAAGCAGAATAACCTGTGGGACAACCAGTCATCCATGGAGTTCGAGGCTCCGGTTCAAGCATCGTTGCCTCGAAATCAGAGGCGGAAAAGCGGTAAACGTGCAGCCAATCGCATCAGGAAGAAGAAAAATCCTATGGCTGCTAAGCGGACTAAAAGATACCCCAGAGTACAAGGTGAGTCTATGGCTTCACTAAAATGGCGCAAATGGGTTACTGGTCGCCTATTGAGGGAAATGAATGTGGTGCAGTCAGATCATGAAATCGTGGAGCCACCCAATGCGACACCATCCACTGAGAGCATTAATGGAGCTCCAGCTTCAGTTTCATCGCTTCCATTGACTACAGAAAAAAGACCTTCGACCGCAGATGGATCCACCGCAGCTCCATCAATCCGCCCAACCGCTCCGAATATTTCAATATCGGACCAATTTGCGACAGACTGTGACGAAGGGTTTATGTTGGCCGGATTCCAATTCATGATGCGCAATCCTCAACAACACCGAAATAATTTTCTAAATGCGTTAAATGCATTTTTTAGGTACCAACAAGTGGATGAGAATTTTATAAACAGTATTTTTGAAAATGGTGGGCCAACTTTCAATGCAGCCGACGCAATATCTGTGCAATCCAGCACCATTCTAGGTGAACAGGGCAACGACGATAACATATGACAATAGTCTGTAGCAGGATGAAGATGAGGATTACAAGGACTAAGTAATAAAGATTTAATTTTTGTTAGATTTTATCATAGGTGGTGTTCTTGTAGCCAACCCTTAGCTTTCATAAATTTTAAATGTTAATATTAAAATAAAATGTGTTAAAAATGATCTATTTAAAATTGTATTGCTTAATGTAGAAGAATATAGACGAATATTTGAAGGAGGCTGGTAGACCGGATACATGTTTAAAGTTAAAGATTTAAATGGTGGTTATCTGGAAGGAAGTGATAAATTGATAGATTACTTTAGAAACCTTTCTCTGACTACGTTATTAGAAACATACCGAGGATCATAAAGTTGTCTTACTTTTGAAAAGTATTTCAAACTACTAATTTCACTATAGAAAGTAAAAAAAGAAAATGTTTTAAATAAATCTGAAGTCTTTATTACAAAATTCATAAATAGGTGGGTTTTTTTTTTAATTATTTAGTTGTCGATTAAATAACTAACATAGAGTAAATACTTATAGATATATATGCACTTAAGTTAAAACTTTGGAATAGCTGGGAAACAAATGAACTCAATGACTTAAGAGCTATGTAGAAACATGAAAGAGTTTTGTAAATACACAAAAAATTAACCAACAACAAGCAAGCTAGATGGGGGGTGTGGGGTTGGGTTTGGGGTTGGGGGTGGTGGTGGGTGTCGAACATATTTAGATAACTTTGAGTTGCTGAGGCGAGATGTGGATTCAATTAGAGACTAGAACAACGCTTGAGTGTTTTGTTTTTGTTTTTCTTCTTCTACTGAGTGATATTGAGATCGGTGAGGATTAATAGTAAACACTAACGCCTCCTGAGTCCACCAGGCTGCTTGTGCTTGGATAGGCAGCTGTTGCCACACTCGCGTCCATTTGAATATTCCACACGTTCTCAACGCCAGTGTTGCTATAATAATAATCAGCAGTCTGATGTGGTTGCTGCTGTTGTTGATAGGAGACGGGGAAGGATTGCTGCTGATGCTGCAACGTCTGCTGCTGCTGATAAGCAGTTGCCTCATCATACAGGAGCTCCACAGTGGAGGGACCCGTCCCACTGATGTTCGGATCGAACACATTGAAGATCTCCGAGTGGGGCGTATAGAAGCCATCGGGACTGGCAGTAGAGCTGCCGCTCATCTCCAAAGTCTGTGGCACATAGCCATTGAAGTAGCTGTAGTCCTCGGAGCTGTAGCCGGAGCTACTGGTTAAGCTGGATGTATCGTCCCAGCTCTCGTATTTGAGATTGCCACTTGCCGGATAACCGGACGTAGTCGTTGGTGTGCCGGTTATTGCCTGCTGCTCATAGTTGTTGCCTTGGGGCAGCGACTGTTGTTGCAACTGTTGTTGTTGCTGTGGTTGTTGTTGGTGGTGCTGTTGTTGCTGTTGCACCTCTGTGTGGACATTGTAGTAGCTGGCTTTGGAGCTGTTGGAGGAGGAGAGCGGCGAGTGCAACATTTCGTGGCCATAAATGTTGGTGGTGTAGCTCAATGTTGTATCCGGCGGATAGTAGGATTCGGTGCTCCACTGTGGATTTAGGTAGCTAGTCTGTGCTTGGCCCTGATTAAAGACTGCAGCTGTTGTTGTTGTTGCTGGTGGATTGTTGCTTGGACTCTGATAGCCAGTTAGCTCTGGGCTGGCTTGCAGTAGCAGCTGGTCCGCATTGGTGGAGCGTTGCTTGCTGCGCTTGGTGAGATTCTCTTGGGATCCAATTGCCTTGACCTGCCGCTTGTTGGTTCTCAGGCTGCACAGCTTATCGCTGAGCGCCGCATCCCGTGCGAGAATCACAGCCAGACTGCGGACACGTCTGCCACCGGCGAGCAAGCGACGCGCCTCCGTCGAGCCCTTCGCCTCCGGCCGGGCATGATCGTGAGTGCCCTTCGCCTGGAAATAAATCGAGTTGCCGGCGCGGCGCCAAAAGTGGGTGACCGGATAGCCGCAGTGACCGCGGCACGGCTGTATCTCCAAGCGACCGTTGCAGTTTCTGCAAGGATTGCATATGGGATTAGGTAAGCTGTAGTTGGAGTTATTTACTGGGGCAACTTACCTATTGGGACACTGTTTGCCTTGCTGCTTGCGTCGCGCCTTGTCACAAATGGCGGGCCGCAGATGAACGCTGGCGCCGTTGGGCAGCCGGCACTTGGCATTGCAGAGGAGGACGCCCAGGCAGCTTTTCTTCAGTATGTTGACATTGTGATTGTTGGTGTTGCGCATCGCCCAGCCGCTGGCATGTTTCTTGGCGTCCTCGCTGTGCGAACCGTAAATCAAGCGGCAGTGGCCATTGGCCCAATCGCTGAACTCATCGTATTCGCTGACCGACGGCACCACAGTGTCGTTGATATCCCATTCGATTTGGATGCGAGATTTGGTCGCTGGCGGACTTGGCGCCGGACTCGGCTGACAAAGTGGTCGCAAACTGTTCAAGACCATTGTTAACTAATTTTGCTTTAACTGTTTTCTTTATTTTTTGGTATGTTTGTGCTTGTTTCATTCACACACACTGCACTTTCTCGTAGAGTTCTCTCTTGCTCTCACTTTTATTCTTCCGGCGCGTTTTAGACGTCCGTTCACAACGGCTGCGCAATGCTGACTGTCTTTGGCTGTGCCGAACACCACATTAAGTTCCTTTTGACCGAAGCGTCAATCTACGACGCTAGCGGCGTAGCGCGGTGGTGGTTGTTGCGCTCTCATTGGTTTGCTTTCCAGTTTATCCGGTTTATCCATTTTATCCGTATGCAGCAGCAGCGGCAGCAGCAGCAGCAACAGCAGCAGAAGTTATCCGTCAGACACTAAAAACCAGCACTCTCTTTCTCGCATTCCTACTGGAATCCCACTCACACATATGTGTGCGTGTCACTCGTCGTCGTACGGCTGGCTGTGCCCAGGTTTGATTGGACAGCGCCAGCAGCTGGTAGCAGCTGGCGTTGGAGCAATCGATTTTCCGTTTCAGCGCTGGTGTTGCGCTCCTCTCACACATTGGCACACCTGCGCGTGGACAGTTTCTGCCAACCCTCCACTGCCTGTACTGCCTCCACACATTGGAATTGGCACGCGTCGGGCCGAGCTTGCGGCATCATCGGTGTGTAAGTTTATTATAGCAGGCAGTCGTCAAAGCTAATTAAGTCTGGGCAAAACAAGGAAAAAAAACCAAAAATAAAAGAGTAACAACATTTGTAAATTACCAGGCACCTGGAACAGTAGAAGGAGCACCAATTTGAACAGGAACAGGACCTGATCCTGGAGCATGAGCACAAGCGGCGCAGCTGTGCGATTGCGGTTTAGTTTTGTATTAAAGTTGGCGATCAAAGCGGGAACGTGGGTGAAAATAATAAATATTACAACTGAGGTAATTTCAATTAGATGAGATTATATAGCAGACTTTTAATTATAATTTGTAATGTACTGCTAAAATGTCAAACTCAACACAAGTTTTAAGCTAAAAAAATTCTCCGAATTTAAAAAACATTTTTTTAAATAATTTTATTTGTTAAGAGAGATTTCACAGTCTCTTTGGTGAAATAAATAAGTCTGCATTGCTTACAATGTTGTATAATGATTAATTTATTGACGTTTTAATGGAATATGATTTTCAGATAAATAATTAAGATTTTCATCAGGGAAAACATCACGCAACTTTATTTTTCTTGGCTTCTTAATTATTTGTTAAATTGAAATTAATACGGCCGTTTGTTACCAATAATCTTGTTAGCTAATAAGTCTAGATGGTCTTGCCTTCATTTTCTTTAACTCACAAATACTCGAAATCTAACGGCACCACTTCTCACGATCTGCTCAGCGATAAGTTTTAAACGTTTGCGAAAAAAAAGTCTGACGTTATCAGCAAGAAAATCGGATAGGAAATCATAAGACACAATTTAGCACGCAAAATAAGGACCAGGAGGAGTAAAACAACCCCCGAAAAGCAAAAAAGGATATATGTACGCATGTTCTATGAAAACCCAAGGCAAATGCCATAACTCAGACATATGCCATAAAGTTAGCAAACAAATTTCGGCGATCTTAAGCCAAAGATAAAGCAAACAAACATAATCATTAAGACTGCCACGCTGAATGCTGAAGGGTTGTGTCAATGCTCCGGGTAAACCCCATAATTTTCACACTTCTCCGAAAAGCAAAAGAATAAGAAAAAATCGTGCAATTATGACACGTCACAAACAACTGAACGAGCAACCCGCGGTGCCTGGCTCCTGGACTGGGACGATTGTTCTGTCCGGAGATTGAGCGCCTAGCACGCGATAGGACCTTAAAGGATTACACAGTGGCGAGGGGTGCGCCTCTGGGGCGTTGACTCGCAAAGCAAAGTCATGCCGTTGCATACAATATATGTGAAAGACCCAGATCGACAAGCAGATCATCATTGGCCGACCTACCTGGCAACAACAATTGCAGCGGCTTTCAAGTGGGTGTGGCACTTTAATGATGCCTCAAATTAAGTGTTCCATTTCAATTACGATTGCAAAATGCCAACATTTCTGATTGCGACATTTCACTCAACTCCACTCAAATTTATTTGGCACTCTCCTCGGGGGGGCTGGCTGGATGCCTGGCTGGCTATCGGAAACTCTTTCTCCAATTCACAATATCGCCGTGACCCATTAAATTTTATCCAAAATATACGCATAAATGTCATCGTAAATTCGACAATTTCTCCGCTCCTCGTGGGAAGCAACGCCCAAAGGGATTGACTGCGTTTTAGCGATTGTGCAGGAATACGGGCTTAAATGAAGAAAATCAACTCTATATGCGAAAGTTGTTTGGTATAATTGGATTAATCACACATATAAAAATACAAATATTTCTTCATTTATTTAAAAATAATACTTTTACAATATAAATTTCCTATTATTACTGAAACAATTATAAGGTACATATATATATGTACATATATAAAAATACATTATATAAATATATACTGAATGTGTGTTCGTATACCATAATAACCAACATTGAACTATATTACATAAATAGGCACGCACTAAATATAATATTTTAATAATATTTAAAAATAATAAGAGTACAGATTAAACTATAGTTATAAATATGCTATATTTTTATTAATAATACTTGGGGTTAAGGGGGTGGATTTTATGCATATTTCTCTGCCTTTACACTTTTGTATATTTGTCATTTATATTTGTTTCAATAATATTAAATATTATGTATGATTTTCAAGTTTAATCTCAACAGTAAATAACTTTACATGACAGGCATGTTGAGCACAGCCTACCGATTTTAGGGTAACTGTGTGATTACATGATCATTTATTTATATTAGGTATACTTTAGCCTCGTTCATTTCTGGTTCTCTGCCTCAATAGAAAGTTGTTTGCTTTGGCTTATCAAGCAGGCAGCATCTAACAAACAGCCGAATAACAATTCGCAGTTAATTAACTTTACTTTCCATCATATATATAGATTTATGTATGTATAGGTTCGCATGATCAGCTCAGTTGGCCGCAATTAAAACCGCATATAGGAAATCATTCATTTGGCAAACGGCGACAACATGAAAATCCAAATAGCCCAAAGATCCGTGCAGCCAGATAAGGCCAATGAGCAAGTTAAAGCAACCCTCGCAGTTGAGGCGACTGATTGCTTGGGCCTCATGGCTTATGGCCATTGGGTAGTGGGTATATAAATGATTTAAAGCAAGTCTCATAATTTCTCATTGTTCATCGGGCATTTCCACAAAACTGATAAATGAAACGCAGCAAAACATAAACGGCAACAACTATATAACACACAAGCCAGATCGAGTCAAACTGATAATTCCTTTCACACTCTGCGTGAGTCCTCTGCTTGGACGAGCGAGCGCCGCGAGTGTCCTGCGGTGCGGGGACAAGAGATCGAGATCGCTGCCCAACGATAGCAGCCAGACCCGCTCGAGGCCAGACTGAGAATTGAAATGTTTCGACACACATTTTACGGACTGATCGCTCGGACAAGTGGCTGCTAAGTAGCTTGGCTGACTAATCCCATGTCCGAGGCAATCGGTGGTCAGGTGTTGTTGTGGTCTTCGGGGTTAATGGGCTTACGTGCCAACCATTGTCCACTGCAAACAATTCAACATGTGGGATTACGTGTGAATTGGTTGATTGCTAAATATGCATTTTCATAATTTCCCACGCGCATCTTTGTCTAATTTGTTTTTGGCATTTTATTCATACGTTTTCTCGTGCATATTTTTTCTTGTTTTGGTTTTTGTTGAAATTATGGCATTGAATTACATACTTTGTACTGTTTTGTGTGTGTTGTGTGTGTTATACAAATTTCTCCCATAATTTGAAGGCTGCAATCGCCAAAAGCAGTTAGCTACCCGCATTCATAATGCGTTGGACTCACCATATGACCCTTGGGCAAATGAGTGACAGAGATAGAGAGAGTGAGAGTGAATGAGAGGGAGAGCGCGTGGCAATACCAGAAGCTGCTGCTGGCTTCCAGGTTGCAGACTAAGTTAGTAGAAAGTACTGAGCAGTTAAGCATCTGTACTACTACAAAATTACCAAACATTCCAACCAACAAAATATATATACATATTATATTTTCACAATCTTTTACAATCTTATATAAGCATGTAAAACAATAATTGATTACATAATCCCTTCTATATATTGTTAACGCCTCTATTTTCATATCGAAATGTATGTACACATTAATATACGATTGCAATCGATATATATAAATATATATAAATATATGCAAAAGATTGCTGTGAGTTTCCCAATAACTAAGCAGCCTTATCGTAATTCTTAAAATATACTCCACATATTATACGCAAATGATTACACAAAGCAAATAAAATGAAATTAATAAGCAAATATCAAATCACATTTTCCGACCAGCTCACATTTTACGAACCAATGGTTTCGACCATATCTATGCTCATCCATTAAAAATTATGCCTGAGGACAGTTCTCACCATAAAAAAAGCGAATTATTCACACTTGCCGCCGGCGACAAAGCGATTCGCGCTACGCAATAAAATCTAATTAGTAAACTCGCTAGGAAACCAAAAAAAAAGAAACTATAACTAAACTGTAAAGTTTCAGGTACTTCACAGAAAAAACAGAGATTCGAGGATTGGTGAATTCGACATGGTGAGGACACTTAAGCACAACAAAGATGCACACACAAAGGACACACGCGCGCCCCTCGACGAAGGAAAACAACCCCGCCCCGATGGAGAGTATTTGCAGTCCCTCTCGCTGCTTACTCAAGCGCAAGCGGACAAAAGTTAGGCAGGACTTCACAGTTAAATAAAAAACGGAAGTTGAATTGAAAAAAATTTCGCAAAATTTAAAAAATCAAATGCCACATAAAGTGGCAAGTTAAGACTGCAACTCGTGTGCCGCGTGTCGAATCCATGCCAATATTTCCGGTGTGTCTAATGACAAACGCATGTTTACACGAGTGCGAACATGTCCGGAATGAACGGGGTGCCGCCCGGCACATTACACGGGCATCAGTTCAAAATACAAAAGTACGGAAACACACGAAAGGATCTGCCAGACGGCAATTAAATGGATTTACTCAAGCGTTTTCGATCAGGCAATTTATAAATGATGGCCGCGAATTTTAAAGTTGACAAACTAACATGAAAAAGGACACTTCCGATGATAAATGGCTGCTGTGGACAATCTTTTATGTTGATTCACAAGTGGAATATGATTCAAAAATGAACTTAACATAAATGTTTTAATGGTCTCAGTGCTCTAATGTGTCAGTTGATTCAACTGCATTTGAATGTCAATTAACTTAAATTGCTAGTTGTGACTTAGAAGGCAAACAGAAACTATTAACAGCCCATCCAGACGGACGTGCAGCAGCCCAATAGACCAATTAAGGCGTAAGAGAGCCACACACACTCTGAGTGCGTTAACCTCGGCTCAACATACATTTGATTTGCATGCTTGTACGAGTATCTTACAGATACATTTCGGCTTCCGCCTGAATTTGTTGCCATTGCATTCGGCGTTGCACAGAACTCCGTCGCACTCAATTTAATTTAATAAAATTTCCGAGTTGCGGAGGGGGGTTTTTCGGTTGGTTCTATGACTATTTTTGGGGTGCCCTTTTTTTTGTAATTATTAATAATATTTTTCTGTGTTCTGTGTTCATAAAACTCATCCATAAACAAAATGGCTGAAAAGCTGTTTATTCAGATCGGCCACATAACTTCAATTAATCTCAATTAAGTGGCAAAAATACGAGTAGACTTCAGCATTTATTGATGGAAAGTTTTGTTTTAGGGTTCAGACCGTTCGCATAGCCCTTTTTTGTGTTTGTTGTTGTTGTTTTTGTTGTTTTTAGCTGGAGGCGGCAGCGCTACCAATTGAGGGTTAAGCCCTGGGCACATTAATTCCTATTGTATAAGTTGGCAATTGGAGTTGTAAATTTGAAACTGGCCACTTTATTGGCATGCTAGGCCATAAAGTTATGTGTTAAGTTGTCCAAATTGAAATTTGTACGGTATATAAAAATGGGTAAGAAACTGGAGTGAAGCCACTTCAAAATGATTGAAATTTTGTTTATAGCTGCATTTTTAAATTAAATTTGGTTTTCATTTAAGCTATCATCTGAAATTAGATTAACACAATTTACTTAGCTATTTTTATACATTTTTATTTAATAAACATAATTAAATTTAATTCATACCTATACTTTAATAAAATACTTCAAGGAATATTGAAATTCGTCTTTCTTTAATTTTTCTCTTAATAAGCTTTTTATTCTGTAAAATTAGTTATGGAGTTACTCGAGAGCACAAAGAGCAACCGCAGATCCATGGGCAGCCAAGTGGTGTGGCAATCTTTGCGGAAAGCTTTTTATTGGAACACTTGAGCACAGAACCGACAAGAAAGTAAAAATTAGGTCCTATTTACACAACAATGTGTGCGCAATGGTGTGAAACTCTTGCCACTGTCTGCCCAAAGGGGAAGCTCGGCACCGCTCGAGATTCGGCGACCCTTTCGCTGTTTCATCTTGGCTCTTATCCTTGGCTGGCATAACAAATAAGACGTCACGCTCATTACAATATCACAATGGCTGGGACGGGCCGGAGCACATTTTGAAAACCCCTCCGAGAAATGCGGTTCGAGTGCTCGTGCTTGCTTTTGTTATTTGTTTCACATTCTCTGCGTTTGCTCACTTGAGCCAAGGATCGCTGTTCTTCAAAGCAAGAAGAAACTCCCTAACGCTCTTGCTCTCTCTCTCTCTCTCTCCCTCTCTTTGTCTCTCTCTCTCTCTCTGCCTCTCGGTAATTTTGCGTATTGATTACAAGAAATAAACTAATGTATAGATTAGAAGCAATATGTTGTGTTGAGCTCCGCACTTTTGTGTTCAAATTATCGCATACATATGGAAGGGCATCGAGTGCCTTGAGATATTATTGTTGGTCTATTGTTTCCCTATCATTTATGCAAAATGCTTACAGCCTTGAACCTCCATTCTCAATACGATACGATACCAATGCGATAATTCCCATCTTTAAATATATTCATTACAAGAGGTCGCGACGTTTCGCCTGGTCTGCATATCGGTTTGATTGATTACTCAAGTGGTTTATCGCTCCGCAATTGTTGCTCGACGTTTTTCCATTTCTTGAGCATTGTTTCCCAAATTGCGCTCGAGGCGTTCACAGGGCGTGGCCCGTCCTCTTTCATTGTTCCGGGGCCAGCATGTTGGTCACTTGAGAGTTGCGACTGTTTTCTTTGCACCATGTACATAAATGTCATTTAAATACCAGAATACAAGACTTATTCAAATATATCTGCAAATTTGCATTGCTTCACATTCGCATGCGTTCTGTAGTGCACCTAAGGAGCAGCTGCTGCCCAAGATTGCCAAATCTGACATAAATGAAATCGATCTTTAAGGCCACCAAGGGCGTGGCATGTGCTAAATAGCTCAAAGATCATTGCGGTTATGAAAGGTCACATGAGTTTGGGCAAAAGTCATGGAAACAAAGGTGCGATAGAAATTGAGGAGAAGTCTGGATTCACATTCTGTGATCCTCAGTTGCTCTTGACCCTTGGAATAATGGAAGCAACTAAAACAGCACATCTAAATATGTTTTATTTGGTCTTAATTTCCACCCCCAATAAGAGATTCCTACTCCGAAACCCCTTTTAAGATTCCACTTTCATTCAATTCACGCAACATCTGCAAACGATGCGTGAGAATTTTTTGCATGTCTGCCAAAGCGTTTTGTGGTGCGGCGTCATCAAGCCACAGGAAGCTTCAGCATGTTGCGGCTCTGCCACAAACAATACACATACCCACTCAAGAGGCACAGTTTGAGCTTGAGCAACGACGCGACTATGATGACGATGTCTGTCAAGAGGCCACTCATATATTTGCAACAACTGGAGCACTTACTTGGGCCCGACAGTGGTGCACGGTATTTCACGGTGGTTTGCCGCTCCGGCTGCTCCTGTGGCGATGCGGTGCGCACATGGGCACTCAAGTGCCTGGAATATTGCGCTAAGCTCCTCTCGCACAGCAGCAGATTGTCGCAATTTTCATGTTTCCAGAGTTTGGGTAACTGAAATTAGTATTTCAATTTTCTTGATTAAAATGTTGCTACTCGGCGATGTGTGAACAAATGTCGCTCAACGTTTTTCAGTTTTAATATAAACCACATATTATAAGATGCATACTAATAATCAGTTGCAACATGATACAAAGTAGATATCCTCTACGCAACTGACAACTTTTACTTTTGCAACTAATTGAATTATGTTGATCCGTTGTAGAAGAAAAAATTAAATATAGCGTTAATAAAAATATAAAGTGGTGACGATTAAATACTATAATTTAGTTTAGATTAGCTCTAACACAATTTCAAACAATATCTTATCGAAGCGTGATCCAATAAGATTAGGCTATATTTATCAGCAATACAAATTTTTGTGTTTTTAGAGTGTCAACTCTAGGAAATATTTGAAAAACCAATATGTTTTGGGGTGTCATTTAGGGCATTTGCTGAGCTTATAAATACTTTCTTGTAGTTCTGATAACATCCAAATATATACAAATACGATAATTTAGACTTTTCTTTGTATTTTGGAAACTTGTATTTCACGTTACTTGTTTATTAATGCAGCTCGACCACAATAGCTTTGTTACTTCATTTCCGATCATGTTTTCAATGTCTCTGGCAATTGCAGCAGCAATAATTAATTTAATTTATTTAACAAAGGTCATTGTCAGCTTTTCACACAACAGCGCCACCATAATTTTCACTTTTGCCCAGGCAAATAAGAGTGCAGCCAGGGCCGTAAAGTGTCAGGGCTCCGAGTAATTACCACTCGGCTTATATCAATCAATGGGAAGCTATAGACGCGACCAACGACTGTCGACTGTCGTGGGTAGTTTTAATTGAATATTACAAGAGGGATGTGCATTAATAAGGAAATCAATTTAAATCTCAGTGAGTTACTGTTGTTGTTGCCATTGCCTGCTGCCAAACGCATGAGAAAAACCTACGAAATTCTAAAAAAAAAAAATCTGCGGGCGTAGGATCAGTGGTTCAACGGTGGTGCCGCAGTGGAAGGGCTCTGTCTCTCTAACGGCTGCGAAATTCAATCCAACACTTCAATGAAGCAATAAGTTTCAATTGAAATGGATTTACTTGCATATGAATATAGCTTCCCAAGGTCAGCATGAAGTCTATAGCAAATGGAGGGAGTTTCAAAATCTAAAATCTCCAAAATAACAACAAATCTGTAATTGTCACAATTCGAAAGCTAGCTCAATTTAATATAAGAACTGCGAACCTTGTAGAATGTGAAGTGTGTAACGGATGGAAGGAGAAGTCGTCCCGAACCGAGTTAAAATTATTACTATGCTCCTCACATAGTGTAGAAAGTCATATAGTAGCCAAAGAAACAATCGGTCTGAGTTGGCCATTTTTATTTGGAACCAGAGGACTCCCTCTGTAACATTTAGACACACAAAACTTTTAGTTTTCCCAAATTATCAAATCAGGTCCAGCCTACTGTGTATTTTTTTTTTTTTTAATTTTAATTTTTGTTTGTAATCTTGGAATGTATTAGTTTTTTTTATATATGTAAACAAAATATTTCTAATCACATTAACGCATATCAAATACCATTAAAAAGCTTATCAACTGCTAATTTGCTAAAGTAAGAGAACCGTGCGAAGCCTGCATTATTTGGAACTTACCGTGGACTCCAGTTAGTCCCATGCGGGTGCAGAAGAAAAGACGATCGAATTCAATGCAAAAATAACAAAAGTCGAACAAAAAATTCTCAAATTGAAATTGGAAATTGTGTGCGAGAACGAAAAATGAATTGCCTACTACGACAGTTGGTAGTGGTGGTGATGATGGTGGTGCTACCAAGTTGTAGCAGTGAAACGCTGGTGAGCACCAGCTTGGGTCCCATTCAGGGCAGTACAATGAAAAGCTTCAGCGGACTGACGATCTACGCATTTCGTGGAGTCCCTTACGCTGAGCCACCGGTGGGTGAATTGCGTTTCCAACCACCGAAACCCGTTCGCGCCTGGGGATCTGAGACACTTAAGGCCACCTCCGATTCACTGATTTGTCCACAAAAGGGAGTAACTTTGTTCATGAGCGAGAATTGCCTTAAATTGAATGTCTATAGCAAGAATGTAACTGGCAGTCTGCCCGTAATAGTCTATATACACGGTGGAGCCAATGTGCTTGGCAGCGGGCACAGTTTGTATGAGGCGGGTCCACAGTACCTGCTGGAACACGATGTGATCCTCGTGACCTTCAATTATCGACTCGGCGCCTTGGGCTTCCTGGGTGGCAGCAACAATGCGTATCTGGATCAGGTAATGGCACTGGAGTGGGTCCATTTCCACATAAGCAAATTTGGTGGTAATCCCGACGAGGTTACCCTTCTGGGCCTGAGTGCTGGCGCCATGGCCGTCAGTCTGCATTTGGTTTCACCCATGTCTACTAGTTTATTCCATCGAGCCATACTTATGAGCGGCTCGGCCACGAATCACTTTAGCATCCACAATGAGTTCTGGTCACAACTATTGGCTAGACATGTGGGTTGTCCTCTGTACGATAAATATGACATGACCGAGTGCCTGAGGAATGTCACCTGGCAGCGCATCGTGGAGGTGTGCGCAGCTTGGGAGCAGTATAACTTCGTCAACATGAAGTGGAACTATGAGATCGATGGCATATTCTTGACCCAACATCCCAGTGTGCTGATTGATAAGGGCCTATTTAATCGGGTACCCCTGCTGGTTAGCTTTACCAACAACGAACTGGATTTTACAACACTGGGTGAGTAGTGGAGATACTTATTGTACATATATGGATACTTTGTCATTCCGAATCAAAAACTTCTTTCTTGTTTTAATATATTTTCTACAATTGGCAGGACACCTTTCCAACGATCTGTTGCTGCATGATATTATAACAAACTTTGATGATTATGCGCCCGAATTATTTCTGTTCGGCTACGATGTACAGAAGAGCAGGCGCATTAAGAATTTCTATCTGGGCAAGAATACCAACGAGCTGAATGCCACAAACATTGAGCAATTCGGGAAAATCTTCTCGGACGGCATCATTGGCCACGGTGTCTATCGTTTGGTGGATCTCGCACGCAAGTACACCGATGTGTACTACACACGCATGGACTATATAGGCCAGAGGAGTCTCTGGGCGCCGCTGACAGAAGAGAATGTGCCCAGCGGTGTGGGTCATGCCGATGACTGGCAGTACGTAATGCCCAGCTTGTGGTATGGCACCCAATTGGGCCAGAATCACAAGGATCTGTTCATGATGCAACGCCTGACCGATTGGATTACACACTTTGCCGAGACGGGGTGAGGAAAAAGTGTTTGAACTTACTCACCTGACTGTTTGACTAAGTAAGATTTGTTTTCAGAACACCCATGTTGGACGCAGATCAACACTGGCCACCCTGCAATGCTCAGCAGATGCAGATGCTCTATAATGATGAAGTGGCCAAGATGGGTCCACCCGCCTTCCTCGATTACTATGCTGTCTGGGATCAACTATTTCCCAAGGCCAGGCGAAACGGTGCTGCCCAAAGCCAACTTCAGCTGCACGTTGTTGTCGTCATCGGTGTGGGTCTGCTTGGGTTGCTTCGTAAATAAATGTAGCCATTAGGTGCGGAAAAAAGCTTATCAATAGGCCGTTTAGATTACGCTAATGACGTCGCTTACTCGCTCCACAATTTACTTTGATTAATTAATCAACAAAGGCGTGAGATTTTTAGTGTTTCCCGAACAGAGTTCATGTGTGCCTGTGTGAATGTGTGTTTGTGTGTGCTTGTGTGTTTATCTGTGTATTTGTGGAGCTGTTGGCCAGCGCCTTTGGGCAATTAGTCTTTGGAGCAGCTTAAATACACATTAATTTGTCTTTAAATGGTTCGTCTGCTGAAGTCATGGACGCCTTTTGACCTTTTTGGACTCGTAATTGTGCGATAATTTTTTGAAATTGACAGGTTCGCACATGTTTTAACCCTTGGCGCACCCGCCTCTATCCACCTCGCCTACCCCTCAGCCGCCCACCGGCACTGCTATTGACATTTGAGATTGGCAGCATTTAAGGGGTTTGCTCTTGCGTGAAAATCTCAGCCATGGGAGCGAGCGCTTGCAAAAGGATTATCGCCAGAAAATTCAGGGCAGGGCTCAAAATAATTTGCTAAGGGGTGGTTTTAATGGGTGGTCGCGTATCATGATTGCGAGTTCATATCAAGAAGCGTCGACACTTTGATGCAAAATAAACAACGAGTTGATATTTGGTGGTAGGCAGATTTAAGGTATTTTGATACAGCTCAAAATGTATTTAGGCCACATCAAATTGCGCACTTTGTGAAATGAACTGCGGTCCAGAGTATAATCTTTTTAAGGTATTTTGATAATAATATAAACTATATAGGATAAATTATAGATCTACATTAAATTATATTTCGTATTGTTATGGATATCGTTCATAGTATCTGCGGCTTTATTATTTAAATACCAAAAATAAATAAATGTAAATTAAAATTTAATAAAATTTTGTCTCTTTATATACTTAACAAATTAAGTTAACAGAAAAAGTAATGTTTATTAACTTAAATGCCTTCGCCGATGGGTGACAGTCATTTACACACTTTGTTTAACTAATCAGGGACCAGGGACAAGCCAAGTAAGCCACATTATCACAAAGAAGACCACATAATGACTTTGATGTAGAGTTCGTGCAAAGTTTTGCCAAAGAAAATATGGAAAATTAACTTGTTAGCCAACCCAGCAACCACACACATGCCCAAGGACAATATATGGTTGTGTGTGAATGTGTGTGTGTGTGTGTGTTGTGGGGGCATGAGCAAACATTTAACTATACGCATTGTGCCGTATACTCTTTTGGGACAAAGGCCACAAAAAAAAGGTGGGCAAGTCAACTTGACAGAACGCATGACAGGACAGAAAAGAATAGCACAGAAAAGCAGACAATGGCAGCAGTGGAAAGAAAAAAGCAAAACATTTGCAGAAATTTTAATTAAATTTTACAAAATACATATTCAAGAAGTGACGAGTCACATGTAAAATTGCGTTCGAGAGCAAACTCGCAACTCTGACCCTAAAATGTTTTTGATTGAGCTCAACGCCAAACACCTTTTCCGATTGAGCAGCTGGCAAGGGGGAGAATGTGAAATGTGAAAGAGTTGTGATTCGATATATTCGAGTGGCTTTTGTGACTCAATTACAATAAGTCTATTAAACTTGTGTCTGTGGCTCGTCTAGACAAAACCCAGCACCCGGACCGATCAGTCACAATGTCTGCGTCTGCGACTGCGTCTGCTTCTCTCATCTCAGGTCTAGGCCCGTTTTGATCCGGGGTTGAACTGTGATGAGCGCGTGCCCCTTTTGACTTTCGACTGGTTCTTTGTGCCATCTAACAAACAGAATCGAGCTGCTCGCAACGATGATGATGATGATGCGAAGGTGTTCCAGCTGCCGGTTAGGATTGTGTCTCGATTTCACTTTCGTTACGCCTGCGCCACATTCATGTGTATTTCAAATGAAAACCTGGTCCTTGATCGGTTTGCTCCTCGACCGTTTGGCTCATTGCTCTTTTTTTTCTGTTTTTGTGGCTCATCATCATCATCATTATCAGGTCGCGGCTATGGTTTTGATTACGTATTTATGAAGTACACAATGGACGCAAAGGAGTAAACATTTTGAAGTAGCGCCGTTCCAAATGCTTTATAGGTTTGTCAGCTATCGAATTATGTATGTATGTCTGTCTGTCTGACTGTGTGTCTGACTGTCTGTATTTTCGTATCTGTCTGGCTGTTTATGCGTTTTGTCAACATATCGTATTACGCCCCAATCTCAATCCCAGGACCACAACCAGGTCCATAATCGCTAATGACAATACAAATTGAGAGTGGAGAGTGAAGAGCCTTTGCGCATGCGCAGCGGCTTTGTTGGTTTTTCTGGGAAGGCTGAGCCACTGACAGCCGGCGCAGCGTGCTTATAAATATGTTAAACAATATATTTGTTTGGCATTTTAAGTGAATTTCGAACGCAGTGTTTTCGGTTTTATATTTTTATTATTATTTTTTTGGGGGTTGTTCGCAGCCGCCACCTTGAAGCCATCGATTGATATTCGTGGAAAGGCAGTTTGAGCAAAGCAATCAGAAGCTTTTTCAAAAGAATTTTAGAAAATAAAAACATTTAATGAATTATAAGTGAACAAATAAGATGATTGAGTTAAATAAGTGACACTTAAGACTTTAATAAAGTATTTGTTAGTAAAACTAAGCAATATTAAACAAATGAAGCCAAGTTATTTGTAAACAGAGAATTTTTATTTATAGTTGGGAGCATAGTTAAAACTTGAACTTTCTGAAAAATACTTTTGTAATATAAGTTCACATACTCTGATCAAAATAAACCAATTAAGCAATGCTCAAAATTGTTATGTTCTGTCAAAGGCATTCGAAATGTTTCCGTTAATTGTTAGCGCCACCCTGAAGCAACCCATGGGCATAAATAAAATTAATTGATTAATTTTATAAGCTGGCGCCTACGTCTTAACGGACGGACATCAAACTGACAGCAGAAATCCGATTGTATAATCGCATCTCTTAATTAAATATTTATACAAATGTAAATTGCCTTGATTAATGATTCCTGAGTCCTGAGCGCGCACTTGTAACAGCTCCCAGGGTACAACAATTCCAAAATCAAACAATAACAACAAACATCAAACGCAATTCGTCCAATGCACAACAGGCAAAAGGACACTCGACTGCTTCCCGCTTTCTGCTTTCTGCTTTCTCTCCCTCTCTTTGCTCGGGGTGTGGAGAAAGTGTTCACATCAAACGGTCTTAAAATTAATTGTTTTGCCTGTGTTTTTATATTTCACGTTTTAGTTGGCCCCGATAAACAATTTGATTATTCGATAAACAAATACAAAGTACAACTACACACACACACACACACACACTGGCCGGCCTTCGTTGACCCACACTCATATGTGAGAGACTGCCCCCAAAAAAAACTCACTCCCTTCCATTCGCCATTGTCTCGCTGTCTGTCACAGGCGGCATCGCTGGCTACTCCATGACAGCTTTGTATGTGTGCACGTATGTGTGTGTGTATATGCATGTGAGTGTGTGTGTGTAGGTTGTGTGTGGTCGTCGTTTGAGTGTCTTTTGTTGTTCGCTTGTTCTGATATCGTCGCTTTTGTTTGAAGCTCCGGCGACAGACAGCGACAACAATAGTAACAACAACAACAACAACAACAACAACAACAACAACAACAACATGATTGTGATTTTGGGGAACCCGGGACCCAATCATAATTATGCACGTTGTTTGTTGTTGCTTGGGCTCTTGTTAATAATGGCGTTAATGCTTATGGTGATGAGAACAACGTGGACCACCCTTGCTTTACATATCAATTTGGGCCTTAAATCTCGACTATATTTATGGTTACTTGAATGACAATGCCTTAGAAAGGATACTAACAGGTAATAAAATACGAGCAGCGAATTTCTTAAAGATAGACACATTAAAGAATTTAAAAACATGGTAATTATATGATTGTTTAACTTTTAAAAATATTTCAAAAGTAAGAGAAGTCAGTTAAGATCGCAGCAGGTTCGTAGAATTGGAAATAATTAATTCGCATGTAGAAAATGTCAGAATTGCAAATTAAGCGATTGGCGCACAATCTATGGCATCGAGTTAAGAAGAAAGAACTTTTCCAAGGTTTCTTTTTTTAATTCTTTGAATTTTTGAATATTAATCAAATTAAATATAATGAACTGATGGGGACAATCCATCAAGCTCTTCATTTGAAAATGAATCAACAGCTCCGAAGTTGATAAGCATTCCAAAATTTGTTCAGCTCAAGGCAGTTGACGAAAGAATTGAACATAATGACTCTTAAGGGTAGTGAGCCCAATAAATAACATCAAGTCGAAATTTGAAGTATTTAAATTCCATTGGAAACCAATTAAATCAAACACTGTAGTCGATTTAGTGCATTTGCACCCACTCAAAAGTTGTTTAGCTGATAATCTCTGCACCCAATGGGAAACCCATAAAAAGCGCAATCATCGACAGCACCACAAGAACTCATCCAAATGGCCCAATAATTACAGGCGTGTTAAGTGCCCCGGCAAACGACCAAAATTGTTTGCACTCTTCTCAGCCTCAGAACTGTGCAAATATTTGCTTGCAGTTTTTCAAAAGCGACTCCTGTCAATGTTTTTGTTGTTGTTGTTGTTGCCAAATGTGATTATTAATGTGCTTTGAATGGGATAGAGTAAAAATGGTTGGACTGACACCCCTGCAGTGGAATCAGTGCACCCTTCAACGTATGCTAGTTGTCAGAGAGGGTGTGACAATCCGTAGAGCCCAACTAATGAGTGTAAACAACGGCCTGGGCAAAAATTACAAATCCCAAAAAAAAAAGAAAAAAGAAAGTGCCACAAACTGTTTGATTTGTCGCTTAGGACTAATGAAACCAAACATTAGAGCGAGCACCCTCAATATGCTTCTGGTCCTGGTTTTGGTTCCGTTCTGGTCTTGTGTGGAGTTCCGGGGGTTGCCAACATTGCCCTCTCTGCCTCTAAAGTGTTGCAATTTTTGCCGCGCTCAGGCACAAAGGGATGTTGGCAACGCCGTCGCTGCTGGATATGTTTACTATTTCAGATAGACCGACGGACAGGCAGACAGATAGACATAGCGACTGGTAGACACAGGCCAGGCCGTTGTGTTGTAAGTTGATTACGTGGTTGACGTTGACGTTGTTGTTGCTGCTGCTGTTGCTGCTGAGTTGAGCGGAGTTGCAATATGAGGGCGCACGTTGCTGCCGTGGAATCGGCAGCTGTCTTCACGTGAACTGCAGCCGCGATACTCAAACTTACTCTTCACTAACTCTTCATGAATTTTTCACCTTTGTTTTATAATCTACGTGCCTGAACTGGCTAATGCTCTGCGGCAGGGCAGCCACCTGAATGAACTCCAACTGGTCGCGGGTTTCGCTAATGTAGCGCCAGGTCAGACCAGGCCTTGGTCAACATACATAAGTGCCTATGCACTGTAAACAATTCCAATTGAATTATTTAAGTTGATCAAATATATTTAGTAATCTCAAATTCTGGCATCCCCTCTCTATGTCGAAATATATTATATTTTGCAACAGCATTTTCGGTATTCATTTAATTGTTATTTACACATTATATTCTGCGGCAGCAGTACATTTAGATAAAAATTGTTTACTGTGTATCTATGAGTATGATTAGCTGCTGCCGCGGCCACCGTGGCCACCACTTTCGTGGGAAACTCTCTATAACGGCATGCGGGTGTGGTTTTTCCTTCTATGCTCTTGTATGTTTTGGCTACAATTAATGAAATTGTATTTTGCTGCTCATGTGTAGATGCTACAGTTTTGATTAATAGTCGTCAACGGGGCAGCCTGAGAAATGCTTTGGGGCCAGCCGTTGTTGCATGCCCTGCAAGCTCAGCTCAGCTCAGCACAGCTCATCGATGTTGCACTTGTTCTAATGAGCCAACCTAATGGAACGGACAGGTACCAGCCTCAGCCGGGGCGCCTTATTGAGCAATTAGTTAAGCGGCCACTAAACTGTTGACAGTTAATGTTTTATCAATTGGTTTTTATTTATTTTTTTTTGATTTTGGGGCTTTAACATAAATCAAATTTTGAAGTACAACTTTCACATGTTCTGACGGACAATTTGTCAGCGTTCGCTGCTCACGACATGCTTGATATGATAGACCACCAGTAGAATTTTTGACATGCTCATTAGAGATCCCCCCAAAACCATGCCCCGTCCACTCCTGCGACCGCTCACTAAAACAAATAACTCGCGGGCTCAGGAATGCGAGGGCTGTGCAAGGGGATACACTATCGTGCATACCACATCAACAAAAAAGTGTTCATGTATTTGCTCAAGCAACAGTTCGATTTATATTGAGTCAGAAGCAATAAAAAACAGAGCTCGGCCTACGCCGAAGTATGTGTTTTTTATCAGCTCCAATGATTTCAAGGTTAGCCGTCGGTCAGCGCCCAGTAATCGATAATATGCCTTGCATCGGTACTCAAACCCCGTATATTTTGTAAAATTGTTATAAATTATTTATAAGAAATAAGTAAATATAAAAATAAAATACATTTTGGAAAATAATATAAAATGATGATTTAAAACTTAAATTATTTAGTTATGTATTTATTTAATTTGATTCAAAGTAATATATATATATAAATATTTCAATAAGCAGAAATACATATTTATTTATTAAATATGAACATTAAATATTCAAATCGCTTAATATCTCTTTATGTCGATTTATTTGTAACTTGAAAGTATGCTCTCTCGCATAAGCACACTAAATCAGCTAAGAAAAAATACATTTTTGAAATCGAAAAACTGTCTGGCAATAAGCACCACACTGTAATATGGCATACCTTAAAATATACTGATGAAAAACGCACCACTCCTAGTTGAGAGGCTCGACCCACTGTCAGTTAGTCAATAAGCGACACTGTGCAACATGATCCATCATCAGTTAAGTTGAAAGCTGTAAACAAACAAGGATGAGCTAAAAACTATTATTGAAACACGATGCCGCGATGACAACGGACAAAACGCTGCTCAATAATGTTTGTTGTCTGCTCAGATAGACAGGGAGTACAATGGGATGATCCGCACAGAAGGTAGCAGGCTGATGCCTGATGCCCGATGCCTGACAGATCAACGTCAGACAGCCCACAGCATGAGATGAGTTTCCAGCTCAGCTTGCGATCGGCACGCGACACTCAAAAAGCTGACGCTTTTGCTACTTCACCGCATATTGGTTGAAACGCTGCAGGATCGCACGAGTTATTAAAAATGATGAGTGCACAGTTTGGTGTTGGCCTGCTAATGGCTTTCTCGACAACTTATCAACGTGTTTTTATCGACTAGCAACTTTCAATTAGCACCCACGCACCGCACACGCACGCAATTGCCTCTCTCTATGCTAATTAGACGAACTTCAGTACCCAGTTCAATTGCCAACCCTTACCTCTGGGGAATGCCATACGCATAAAGTTGATAAAAAAAATTTCGACGAATTTTTTTTTAAAGAAAGTAGCTCATTATTTGCCATGTGGGCGATTAAGAGTTTGCTATTGTGCGTCGAATCTTGACATTAAATTGAATCACATTGTGTTGGATTAGATTTTGATTTATAAACAAAATAATTATATATCGAGCTTGCAAGCCGCTCTTAGACCTAACTAGATCTTGGCAAGAATTCCACATTTTTCTGATCATCTCTGCTAGTCATAGTCAACCAGATCTTATCAAGAAATGCACATTTTTCCAAATTACCTTTTCAAGTCAAACTCAGCTCTTTCTGTATGCTGTGTGTTAAACAATGTTTCAAAAAGTATTACTAAACGTTGGTAAAATCGTGACTCAGTGTTAATAAATAGGGGTTTTGGAAATATGACGAATTTGTGAGTAAGCTTTTGTGTGAACCTTTTCGTTTTTCTCGCGAACTTATGTTCAAAAATCGGTGTGAACATTTTTTAAATTGTTGCAAAATTTTTTTTATATAAAAGAAATATAAAAAGGAAAATAACTCTTTTCTTTAAACTAAACTGCACAACACTATTATATAATTTTAATTATTTAATTTAATAATAATAATTTTGTGGTCTTGTCGCTTTCATTTATTTGTTTAGGCTCAGCTTAGAGTTGCCCGGGTTATCTTGATATTAAGTCCCTCGACTTTTAACCCACTTATATTGAGCACACAATATTTCACCCAAATATCGCAATTCCCACACCCACACCAAGTTGAAATATGTAAGCCAATCCAATGACCATCTGCAGTGCATAACCCAATAAATAGTTTGCATACTCGTAGCAGTTGCGAGAGTTGAAAAGCAGAGTTCGGCTTTGGCTGCCACGTCGAGTGGCCAAGTGAGTCATAAATTGTGAAATGCAATGCACATTATCGTCAGTGTGAGATACCAAAAAGTCAAAGAGCTGCAGCAGCTCAGAGGCTGGAGCAGAGGCAGACAGCATGGTGGACACTTTCTTGCAAAGAGTTGGCAGCTAGGTACTCGTACTCGTAGTACTCGTTGCTGAGGTTGCAGTTGTAGTTGTAGTTGCAGTTGTTGCTTGCGCTGTGTTATTTATGAGTTTTGTGATGTTTCTGCAAATTTTTCTATGTAAGAGGCTCCTTGGGTCTCTCATGCAAGCTTGCAAGTTGAACTTGTGTCTCCTCGCGCTTTGGGACCTTATCGCACGTCAATTGCGCAGACAACTTCATTGTAAGCCCAAAAGATTCCTGCGCATTGATGTTGACAGCAGGAGTTCCAAGCACGCGTCGTTCGCATCCAAACCACAGAAGGTAGTTGCTTAGATGTTATTATTTTTGTCTTTTTCTTATTTTTTATATTTTTCGTTTGCTTGCGGTTTATGTTGAGCAGACTTTTTGGTGCCTGGTGCCTGGTGCCTGGTGCCAAGCAATCTAATTACATTTTGTGGCCAAAGGCGCTGCGAAAATTCAATAGTGTTTGAGCGATTTCCATCAGTCAATAAAAACTGAGCCTCAACTCGTGCGCATGCGTCTTGTGGATGGGGCACAGCAGGCGTATATGCCCCAGCAGTTGTGGCTCAGGCTCTGACTGTGGTTGTGGCAGCGACTACATCTGATATGCCCCCGTTGCTGACTGGAGGAAGGCGTTCGGCTCACAACTTTATTTGCGCTGCATTTCGTGGAAATCGAAATCTGCGAGCCTCGAAAAATACTTCGTTGGAAATTGGAATGCAAATGCAATAGGACAAGAGCTTTCTGTTTATTTGTTTATTTATTCTTTTTTTGTATTATTTTTTTTTTTGGTTTGCCATACATCCAACAAATTATTGAAACGTGCTCGAGGACAGAGTGGACAGACGGACATGAGTAGCATATGCTGTGCTGACAAGCCAAACAATTAAAACTAAAGTGGAAACGATCAAAATGTGCAACCCCGGCACAGAGATCTATTGCTGCAGATATAGTTGCAGTAAACCGCACTCCCTGCCAATTTGCATATATTAATATATTAACTGTTGTCCAACACCCTCACAGGACCTTCATGATGCTATGACGTGACTCATGGCGTGCTGGAATTCTAGTTGCATTTGTTTTTGAATCGACTCGACAGCAATTGCCAATTGGCATTTGGATGTTCAGCGTCATGTGTTTGTTCCCTATGCTAATGAGTCGAGCGAGTCGGCGTCGAGCAGGATACTTCAACAGAGTCCAGTCCAATACGATGATGATGATGAGGCGGCAGCTCGCTTTTGACGTTGTCATGCTGTCAAGCGTAACCAAACTCCGATAAGAGCAATAAAAATGAAAATAGGTTGCCGGTGGCCCACAAAAGCAACAATGGCCTGCGAGTAACATCTGTGTGCTACCAGAAGTGATAGAGTGAGTGAGTCTGACTGACTGTGTGGCATTGGATGAGAGGGTTACACTTAGCGGAAAATATGAAGTATTGAATAGTGTATAAGAAGGCTAAGAAGTCAATGGAAGCTTTGTAAATACTGAGAAATAGCATGTACTTCTATTACGAAGTTCAAGAAATAATATGTATTTATTAATGGCTTTTCACAACGCGATGATCTATGCATCTAACTAGGTGTGATCTTTGTAAGGTGAACTACTGCAATTTTGGATTGATTCTGCCTTTAAGAAGCAATTACAGCAAGTAGTGTGACTAGAAATAGTATCGGAAATTTGAAAATTATAATAAAAACAAAAATACCA
This sequence comes from Drosophila atroscutellata, assembly GCA_035041605.1. Classification (NCBI taxonomy): domain Eukaryota; kingdom Metazoa; phylum Arthropoda; class Insecta; order Diptera; family Drosophilidae; genus Drosophila; species Drosophila atroscutellata. The sequence continues at coordinate 9,072,929 of JAWNLA010000092.1, read as the reverse complement.
TCCATTATTAAAATATAATAATAATAAAATATATATCATATGATATACTGCTACCCATGTTTCCTAACTGAAATATGTGCTGGTTATTATATGCAGTTAAATATAAAACTAAACTATAGTAGATGCGCAGAGCTCAATAATTTCTTTCAGTGCATGTCATGGCACGCGATCAGTGGTAGCCCATAATGCACGACACGTACCAATGCTATCACCCGGCGACTGACTTAATATATGCACCCACACAGTGATGACACGCATACCTACCAAAAAAACAAAAATAAAAGAAGGAAAACCAAACATAAACACATAAACAACATTTCAGGGACCAACTCATCAAATTGGAACTGAAAATTATGCCAATTGGTTTGTCACTTGGCAACAAAACAATGAAAAGACCAAAAGAGGGAAAACAATTGCACAGAATTGAAACAAACAAAATGTTTTGAATGCCAAATTGCATGAATTTTATACAGCTAAAGATAGGGAGTATTCATGCTTAAGTACAGTAGGCGACAAGAGCGATTTAGATGTAATCGCTGAGCCAACGCTCCTTGGTCTGACGTCGCCAGTTGAGGGGAAACAAACGCTTCCAGATCTCGTAGCGTGCCGAGTTGAGGCCCTCCTGCAAGACGAGCTCATCGCCAATATCCAGATAGAAGCGCTTCTTGAAACTAAAGGGACGCCAACGAATGTTGCTCAGTTTCTCATCGCTGGGCTTGTTGGGATCTCTTCAATGAATTAATTAAGATTTGATTCGATTAGAAATGGATTTTATCGTTTTTCTTTTATTTTTTTACTTACCCCTTGTAGGCAAAGGCGGAGAACATGCGTGTCATAACGTCCACCATGCGAAACTCGTCGTCGTCCTCTGTAAACATGCGACTAATTGAGGGCTCCACAAACAGATACATTAGATCATCATGATGGACAACGCCAAAAGGTGCATCCTCCGGATAGTGGATGTGGCTGCGTCCACCCTGATAGGCAAATCGATAGTAGTACACCTTAGTTGAACGCGCCGCCAGATGCACAAATCGATGTATGCCGAATCCAGTCAAGGCATCCGAATACAAAGTGGCTAAGGACTGCAGAGAGCTATTCGCATCCAAGGGAAGCGAGCCAAAGTATTGTTGGCGCAACTCCCGACTAACATTCTGGGCACGTGGACTACTGGCATTGTACAGGAAACAGACCGGAGCCAGTGACTCAAAGTTGTCATTGAAGGCACTAAGCAGTGAGGGGCTTTGCAGAATAGCTAAAGGGAGAAACGAAAAATATTAAGATATATTATAAAAAATTATATTACAAATATTATTAATATAATGTAATTTAATTTTTTTCGTATCGTTTTGATCGCGTACAACATTTCTTTACCAAAAAAATGATCGAATTTACACAACAAAACCCAAGTTGATACTCACATATAGCTGGGCCTACAAACTCATCCTTAGTCATGCCCGTTATGATGGGTATCTTCATAAAATGACCGTTTTGATAGCTTTTGACGGGATCCTCGATGAGGAAGCGCTCCTGCCCAAAGTCCGGCTCCACCACGGGTTTCCACAATATCAGCGGATTGTTGCGCCCAAAGTCAAACATGCGAGGCAACGAATTTGCATATTCCAGATAGTGTTTCTGCAGATATTTAGAAAATTTATACCTTTGAAGCTCTACATCTTTATATCTGGACTGGGCAGGTCAAACCAAGATTAAACTGATTTATTTATATTGATAAACGACAGTTATCAAAATATTTTTACCAGTTTTCGAAAAGTTGGGATTTTTAGTATTCTGCCGTTTAGATTAACTCACCCCACGCAAGCAGTTTAGCATCTCCTTCATGTCGTCCGAGCTGCAGTGCAGAAGCGCCGCTTGCTTCTTGGCCACATCGATTTGATGCTGTGGCAGCGACCACTGCCCCGTTGCGGAGCCACTCATCACAATGGCGCGTTGGAACAGACCCTGCGACATGGGCGATACCATGTGCAGGGTTACAGCCATGGCACCGGCTCCATAGCCGAGCAATGTGATCGCATTTGGATCGCCGCCAAAGCGTGAGATGTGCAACTTAACCCAGCGCAGCAGCTGCACCTGATCCTTGAGTCCCATGTTGCCAGCGGCCTGCTCTGTGCCCGTGGCCAGAAAGCCCAGCGTGCCCAGGCGATAATTGAAGGTGACCAACACCAGATTGCGATCCATAAGATACTGCGGTCCCGCAAAGTTCTTGCTCTGCCCGGAGAGCGAGTAAAAGCCGCCAGGATGGATGAATACAATGACGGGCTTCCTGGGATTCGGCTGTGATTCGCTGGGCAAATCCCGTGTGTAGATATTCAGCCGGAGGCAATCTTCGCTCACATCCTCACTGAACAGACCCGGCTGTGGGCACTTGGGTCCATCGAATGTAGCATCGAAGATGTCGAACCATTGCTCGATCGGCTCCGGCGGCCTGAATCGCAGATTCTCCACGGGCGCCTTGGCATAGGGTATGCCGCGGAACGCATAAAAATTGCGACCCGCCTGCGAGGGTAGAATGGTGCCTCGAATTTTGCCCAACGCTGTGGTAATGACCAGATCCGAGAGCTCCTTGTCACTGCCAATGGGTGTGTCGTCTGGATCCTCGATCTCAAGTGTCTTGGCCAGCCCGCTGCTGCTGTTGTTCTGGCCACCGACAAAAGAGCTGCCAAGCAGCAGTAATCCAAACAGTTGCCACATCACGACTGTGGAGGCTGTGGCTACAGCTTGAAGCTTTTATAGTTGCCAGTTGACGCTCGGATTATGTCAAATAAAATGTGCAAATTGATGAGATTCCATTAAATGTGGGCGTTGAATTTGCATTTGCTGTTAATGTTGCTTCCTCGTTGTGTAAGCTCTTCCCATATCCAATTGCTGCGTCAATGTAATCCATAAATAACTAATCAGCTGCCTGCCAGTTCTTTCAGTTCTTGGTTGGTTCCTTTGGCTCTTCCCACACACACCCAGTCCAGGGGCACCACCTATCCCAATCTGCCAGATCGGCCCACGCACATCTCTCCCAGTTTGGTGTATTGTACGATTGCATTGTCTATTAATTTGATATTGCTCCAATTTTCCCACGTGAACTTGTTTGCGTGTTTGCGGCTTATTAGATTAACAGAGCATTTAAACACCCTCCCTCGCGCACAACTCCGATGACCTACCCAAAAAAGACCACAATAACAGCAACAGCCACAGCAAGGAAAGGAATGTGATCCTTAAATGGCCGCTAATAGCGTTTAATGATGAGCATAAAAGGTGAGCACAAGTCATAAAGTTCTGCAGCGCAAGATGATGATGATGATGACACACCCCTCTAAGGAACCCTGAGTGAGACCAAAGCCATTCAAGTGCGTTAAGTGTTCCTTTGTGCTCGTCTTCCGTTTGTTCTTCCTTATTTGTTTTTTTTTCCTTCCTCCTTTTTTGGACATACATAAATTGCCAGTTGTGCACGGGCAGACAAAAGCGTGCTAATTGGATTTATATTGGTTGTTGTGAAAGCAACTCGGTAGCAGCTTCTTTTCCTTCTTTAAAGTGTGAAAGTATATCGTGGATAGCTGCCTGGGCTGTGAGTGTTTGCCAATGGGAAAGTGCCAGTGGATATTGTTGGGAACCAGCAGGAAATTGAACTCAAACGATTCTCCTTAAACCCTGAACTCATAAGAGATGGATGAAGAGGATATTATGAAGTTATGGCAATATATGTGACAGGTCTATGAGGACAAATTCGATCAGAAATTATACAATTTGATATATCTTATCATGACGATGAGCCTACAGTTTTGTTTTTTTGTTGCTTATATATAAAAATATTTATTTCAAATACCCTTACCAAATCAAATTAAATCTAAGTAAAGTTTCTTATTTATTTTGTATTATTTAAACGTACAGAAACAGCTCGATAGTTATATCCGAATTTCAGCACGAGGTGCTGTTGCCGTAGGGGCTAGAGTCAGTCTTACAAACCATCCGACTTTGAGGATAAATGACAGTCATTTAAACTGGCACATGATTCAACTCCTACACTCCCAGCACTGGAGCTGTGTGCCATAATTGATGATATTACCTTAAACACTCCCGTTTGCCTCGCCCTCAAATTAATGCCAAGCAGAGCGGAGAGTCAAGATCTTCTCCTCCTTGACATCCTCACGTACGTACTTATAGCCAACAATATTATGGCCAGCTGTGCTGTTGTTAGACATTCTGTGGTCGTCTTCGTCTTCGTCTCTGTCTCTGTCGCCGTCGACATCGTATTACCAGGTAATTGTAATATCAGCTCTAGCTTGGACTTCAGCTCGGCAGGTGACACAAATGCAGACGCCTCCGGTGCTGTGAAGGTTGTGGCCAGACACTAATGACGATGACGACGACGACGTCGTGCCATGCGCCACAGGATGTGTCTGCGACGTTGTCGTGAGGTGTGAAGAGTGGCAAAGATTGTGCCTCCAGGCGTGTGTGTGGTTGTCTGTGTGTTCTGTGTGTTTGTTTTTATGACTCCTGCCACGACTTGGAGTGTGCTGCCCGTGGTGATTTTGTGGGTTTTTCGCATTAAAAGTGTTATGGTTTTAGCATTCAATTTGATTTAATTAGTTTGGCAAATGTTGACATATTGCTAGGAGCCAAACAAAACTCGTTTGCTTGTGTGTGGTCACAACCTTTCACTGGAAACGGGTACACTAACTATCTCTAAACACTATCTAATAGATATGAATCAATAGCATTTGCCAAGTGTGCATCGGTCTCATAAAAAATGTGCATTCCTCTCGATTGTCAAATCGTTTAATTTATTAAGCATAATCATTAGATCGTGGGGCGTTTGACTGTTGAAAATTAGCATTCCATTCTAATGCCAGCTTGCTTTCTAATGCGCCCCTAGCGCGATAGGGATGAACCAAAGAACCACCCTCCCAAAGAAAAAAAAGAAAAAACACACACAGGGAATGTTAAATGCACATTGACTAATGAAATGTTTGGCGATTTGGTTTCGCATTTCGAGTGCCCGACCGAGAGGTCGTTCTGGGCCAACTGATTTTAGTAATTTATGGCCCACAAAATCGTGGCTGCTGCCAAAATGCCTTTGTTTTGGTGACAATTGCACATTATATTTGGCTGTAAAAATTCCACAAAAATATCTCGTTGTGTGTGCTGCTGTTTGTATGCCAATTTGCATTTGATAATACGCGAACTGTTGTCGCCAGAATGGTAGCTAATTAGTGCGATTTGTTTGCCAGCTTTTAATGGTTATATGAAGCGCCAGCGAGGCGTGTGCCCAAAACCGATACCCATTCATGGACCCGGTGCACGCGTCAAAGGTGCGCCGCCGGAGATAACATTTTTTTCGGAATATGTTGGTGAAAATGTATGGCAAGCGCATTGGCATTTGACATGCATGAAAAGAGATATGAATGCCAAATATATTTATGCCCATATATGGGTAAAAGTAAGTAAAACAAAATAGTATAACTTGCATTTGAAATGGTAGCATATGAGAGAGCCCTTATATCGAGTTTAATGTTTTCAACTTTAATCAATGTGTTTTAAATATAAACGGAATACATTTGAATTCATTAAAAATACATTTACTTATGAACACCTCTCGTAGTTATGTTTTAAGACAATTTTACTTTCATTGCATAACACTTTGAATTTCTGAAACAATTTCGGTTTGCTAGAATTTAACTTAATAATCAAAGAATAAATATATGAACGAACTTTTCTTTATTAATATTTAGCTTAAATTACAATTAAACAAAGACAAAGTTAAACGCCTCCCAAAAATTATAACACATAATAGAGTCTTTCCTGAAATCCAATTGTAGAAATTTGATCTCTTATTTTGCAATTTATTTCCCATTTATGGCACTCTCCAGCCAACCCATTTTAAATGGCCATCGACAGCTGCTTTAAACTGTTTATCTGCGTTTTTGGGCAGTACCAAACTGGTGATGAGCATATGCAAAAATAAGTGCATGGATATGGATGGGGAATGGATGCGCACACTCCACATAAATAATCCTCCCTGGGCGACATAATCAGGCGCGACATAAACAACAATTGACAAACGGTAAAAACTGTCAAAGGCAATTGTCGCTGGCTTTGTTCGGATGGGCACAACAAACTGACAGACATACAGACAGATAGACAGACAGACAGTCAATGAGGCTGGCAAAGTGATTGATCATTTGATGAGCTCTTTGATTTGCAGTCATTCTTTGGAGTGAAGGGGAACTTCTCGCGCACAACTCGTACATCAATTTCGAGTGGGCTGACTAAATGAACGTGGGAGTTTCTAGTTTGCACCTTGAACAAGATTCGTTTACCTTAATGCCTATGCGAAGCACGTGCCGCATGCCAATGCGAAGGCGCTGTCTAGCATATAAAAATCAGTCTGTGCCACATGCAACATCAACAGCAACAGCAGCAGCAGCCGCCTGCTGCCTGCATAACCTCGTAACGTTGCAGATGAAGTGCAGCTGTTTAGAGCTGGCGGCTTGCCACAGTCTTTGCCACTTCCTTTTCGTGGTCTGTTTGAGAATATAACCCGTGCCGTCTACGTGCTCCGTTGCACTCAGAGGTAAATGAATTGTTGTTAATATTTACTTGCGCCTTGTGTAGCATTCGCGGCTAATAGCACCTGTTGGCCATCGTCTGTGCACATTTATCGAATCTTAATTAATTGTGATCCTTTGATTTCGCATGCGCACAATGCAGGCAGCACTTTTCATTTCTATAATCGCCTCTGATGTGCTGATAACTCCAGACTCTGTCCATCATAATCATAATCGTAATCATAATCATAATTAAGTTAAATGTCTATATGTGCAGCGTTTAGCGTCTGCTTAAGCAACTTACCCCGCTGGCTTTCGACATCTGGCGTCTCCGTCTCCGTCTGCCGTGTGGCCACCTCTCCTTATCGTAGGTCATGCGTGATGCTGCCCAGTCGGATTGTCGTCGGGATCGGTCGCACCTAAGTGGACTGGCGCTACTTCTGCTCACTTGATTGCTTATGCGCATATATTTATGCGGGATGAAGGCAATTGTGTACTGATTTCGCATCTGGCTTTGGATGTTGTTCGTGATTGGCTTTGGCTTAGACCTACATATAATAAGATCGAGAGAGATATATAACTGTCTGATTGCTGACAGAGCATCTTTCACACATGATTCATATGCACTATAAAAGCATGTTGGTCGTAATTTATTGCTTACTCAATCGTTGATCGTTGATTAGTTGATCGAATATATGCAATTAAGTATAATAATTAATGTATTATAGTTTCTTTCTATTCATATTTACAGCTTAAAAATATTAGTTGTGTTATTCGATTTACTAATAGATTACTACTTAAGCGATATTAAGGTGTTGTCTTATATCGTTTATTTTGAAGATTTAGGTACCATCCAACTCTACTTCAAAGTGCTCACAGCCCGACTCAAACTAAAGTTGAGGTTAATGCTCATTCACAATTAATTATGAACCGATTAAAATTTCAACGCCACCCAGTAGGCAAACAAGTTCTGATCGTATCTCGGCTTGATTGAGCACAGAGCTATTGCAACACAACTGGCCAAGCAAGTAATTGAAGTCTTAATAAGGACAAGGTGAATTGGAAGCACATTCATGTGTTTATGTAAATAATCACATATAATTTGAAAACTGCTGTCCAAACACGTTGATGGGAAAGGCTGAATGCAAACTGAGTGAATGTGCATTATAAAGAAAGTGGAATTTTAGTAATATCCCGCACCTTGGAAGCCTGTGATCAAGTCCAGTTCCTTAACACTTATCAGATGCGATACAATTAGAGGCGAATCGCAACGCAGATGAGATTCGTGCTTGTGCGTTTCATGGCCAAAAACACATTAGTGTCAAATGGCTTTTCCCCGAAGCAATGCAAGTGCCTACTTATTGTTTAAATAAGCGGAAGGACGCGTGGTTGGGCCAGGCTGTGTTGGCCGCCAAAACCGTCATTAAAATCATTATGTCGCAAATTTGGCAAATTTTCAACAGTTCATTTAATTGATTAGAGTGAACGGCACCAGCTTGTCAATTTTGGCCAGATAGCCTGCTGAAACAAATGCCGAAAGCAGCCACTGGGGAACTCTTTAAGCTTGTCCAAGGAAAGCATATAATTTTGACAGCTTTTATTTTTTGTATTATTTTGTAATTTTCATAATCAAAATGTCTAATGCGTAAGTTGGGGCGTCTATAATGGATGAACAAATCATCGTTTTATACTCTTATACAGAAGGTATCGTAGTATCTTGGATTTGTGCAATGTATGTCAGGCTGTGTGCCCGTCTGTCGGTCTGAATGAATGAAACTTTTTTGACACCCTGGTATTACTTAGTGTAGCAAGGTAATTCGCAGTCGGTCAAATCCGACTGCAACGTTCTCTCTTGTTTGTAATTGGGTTCTAATCGAGCTCATTTATAAGATTACAAGCCCCTGACTTTTTAACTTCAAAAATCCATTAGCATTTGCCTCAAACACATTTGTCAAAAGGCATCACAAACCAAAAAAAAAGAAAACGATTTTTGTTTTTGTTGTGGGTGATTCGTGTGTGTTTCTAAAATATTAATCAGTCAATAGGCAAAATGTTTATCCGCATTTAAAATACCTTGCTGTTGCTGTGGTTTCCCTTGATCTATTAGAGGACCGCCCAGTGTGGCGACCAATTAATTGCGTAAATGGAAAAATTGCCTTTGGTTCCCCTTTGTCGTTGTTGGGTGCCACAAGTCACACTTTGGTTATTTTTTAGAGCTTGTGTGATTGTTGTCACTGAGATACACTTCAAATATACCTACAAACAAATAGTGCTGAAGGAGCTCAATAAGTTTTAGAGTATACTCTATAAATGCATTCATTATAAGAAAGATTCCGTTAATAATCATTTTATATTGAACTATTTTGTTGTGTGTTTTTAATTCGACTCCTTATAGGGAGTAGAGTTTTATTTTTAATCCAAAATACAAATTATTAATTAGTTTCTTAAACTTACTCCTAATATTACACCTGTAAACATATTGTGATCGCTTTAAAAGTATTTTTCAGTCTGTTGCTTTGGAATTTCTTTCAGTGCATAGCACAGCTAATTAATTAATAATATTTGTGTTCAAAAGCGTTAGAAATCCATTTGAAACTATACCAATTTTTATTTATTTTAACAGCACAATGATTAATTTGATGCGCTAAAAAACGAAATATGTTTTTTTTTTTTTTTTTGTAATAACGAATGTTTTGAATTTGTTGTTATTGTTGTGTTAGTTGTGGAGTCTTCAATGACAGGCCCTTTTGGAACAGCTTGAGCTTTTGGAGCCGAAGAGCACGCGCTCATTAGAGCACAGTCAGCCTGCGCCGCTGGAGTCGGAGTGTGGAGTTTGGAGCTTGGAGTCTGGAGTTGGGACCACACCGGGTGTATCTACATTTAAAAAGGTATGATTAAAATAATGTTGAGCAATTAATTGCGAAAAGCCAAAGAAGTGAGCACAGCTGCAACAAACTAAACAGTTAAATAATGTGCATACTTATGTGTCTGCGTGTGTGTGTATGTGTGTGTTTATTTGTTTATTTCTACTATTTATGTTGCGTTGAAATATGTTTTTGTCACCCGTATAATTTGCGGAATGGAGCGTTAAAGCGACAACAACGATGGCCAATAGGTAAGAGTTAAGAGTCTCTCCGGTGGCTGGCTGGCAGCCATTGTTGCTTATTGGTAGTAGTACACATCTTAAGGCCCAATCCCGTATAATCAGCCCAGTTGACTGCATACTGCCCTTCTAATTATGGGTCACAGTCAATGAGCAGCAGCAGCAGCAGCAGCAGCCGTTCTTTGTCTTTTCATTGCATTTCCTGTCGACGGCACCTGAATTTTCACTTTAACGGTTATTTGAAGCCAAGTGCTTTTCCCTGATGCCTTCTGCCTACTGTCCCTCTGCAAGCCCATGGCCATTGTCTAAAGGCACAGTTTTTATTTAACAGTGTGTTTTTTGTTAATTGTTAGTTTGCAGCTTGGCTACCAAATACTCCATGCCAACTGGAACAATTTGTTTTTTTTTTTCATTTTGTTTGCTTTTTTACTTTGGCGTAAATGCCGATGCGGGCTGATCAGGTGAAAACACAAGACGAACGCATCAGCGCCAGAGCCAGTGGGTATCCCCATCCTTGTTCACATTATCATACCAATTTCCGTTCTCATTTGCTGCAATTTTAAGGTTTTATTTTCAGTTTATTTGTTTTTGAAACTGAAGGCTGCTAATTTATATGTAGTACCTATTAATTTGTATAAATTGAGCAATTCATTGGCATTTATAATCACTTATTTTAATGTTAAGTGATGTAAAGGGGAAGAACTCATTTTTAGCACGCTCTAAGATGTTAGAGAACGCTTGTCAGCGTCATCGTCATCGTCATCGTCATCGCCGTTGTCATTGCGTGCTCAAGCCGAACAAACTAGCGACGGCTGTGCTGCGTATCTGCTATTCGCTGCAGATAGATACAGATACAATTGTGTGTTAGCGCCATTGCGACGGCATTCATATATTATTATAATGGCCAAGTGCCTGCAATTGTGAAGTGAACTCAGTTTGACAAGTGCACAGTTAAGCTCAAGTATTGAATATATATATGTATATATATATATGTACATATACACATATGTGCCACAACAACACAGCTCAGCGATACATACGCATATTTTGGATTAGCCGCATTTTTTTGGCATATGGTTGAGTCACGGGCGATAACGCGCTTTTATCGAAATATAATTATAAATTCGGCAATCTTTATAGTTGATCCGATCGACCACGTATGTGTATACCCTCTAATTACATTTTCCATCCATCTATTTATGAAAAACTATGATAAACCTATTTATAAGTTTTAGTTTCTAGAAAAAAACTCCTTACTGATTAGTTTTACACGATATCATGACAAGATTTATTGTTAAATTGACTCGAATTCAGATATACATATTTATATTTATTTTTTTGTTCGATGCGCTGGACGGCTTATTAGCATTTTACGAAAACCATGAGTTTCAAATTAGTTTGGCAACTTCTTTTTTGTAAAATAGTTTCATTTATAACTACGAATCCAACTTTCACAAATAAATTAAAAAAATAAAATATATTACTTACTTTGATTGTGTATAGCTTAGATAGAGCTCTTTTCTAACAATCCAATTTTTTAAATATAGGTAGAAAACGGAGATCAAAACAAATCTTTCTGAAAATGTAAGCCTTGCTAATAATTGAATTTTAAATTTTCAATGCATAAATGTCCAACGCCACCCAGTAGGCAAACAAGTTGACAATCTTCTGCTAGTATCTCGGCTTGATTGAGCAATGAGCTATTGCAACTCAACTGGCCAAGCAAGGAATTGAAGTCTTAATAAGGACAAGGTGAATTGGAAGCGCATTCATGTGTTTATGTAAATAATCACATATAATTTGAAAACTGCTGTCCAAACACGTTGATGGGAAAGGCTGAATGCAAACTGAGTGAATGTGCATTATAAAGAAAGTGGAATTTTAGTAATATCCCGCACCTTGGAAGCCTGTGATCAAGTCCAGTTCCTTAACACTTATCAGATGCGATACAATTAGAGGCGAATCGCAACGCAGATGAGATTCGTGCTTGTGCGTTTCATGGCCAAAAACACATTAGTGTCAAATGGCTTTTCCCCGAAGCAATGCAAGTGCCTACTTATTGTTTAAATAAGCGGAAGGACGCGTGGTTGGGCCAGGCTGTGTTGGCCGCCAAAACCGTCATTAAAATCATTATGTCGCAAATTTGGCAAATTTTCAACAGTTCATTTAATTGATTAGAGTGAACGGCACCAGCTTGTCAATTTTGGCCAGATAGCCTGCTGAAACAAATGCCGAAAGCAGCCTCTGCGGAGCTCTTTAAGCTTGTCCAAGGAAATTACGCTCTCGAGACACAAGCATATAATTTTGACAGCTTTTATTTTTTTTATTTTTTTGTGGCCAGTTCTTTCGCAGTGGAAGAAGTCATAAAATTAATTTTATGAGTAGTAATTTTTATAATCAAAATGTCTAATGCGTAAGTTGGGGCTTCTGTAATGGAAGAACAAATCATCGTTTTATTCTCTGATACCGAAGGTATCGTAGTATCTTGGTTATGTGCAATGTCCGTCAGGCTGTCTGCCCGTCTGTTGGCCTGAAGGAATGCAACTTTTTTTGACACCCTTAGAGATATAGACTTGAAATTTGGAGCACATGCTGGTCTGTGGCCACGTCCAGCAAAATGTAAGATGTAATTTGGAGTCCTTTGTCCAACAGAGTCCACACCAACAATTTTTTTCTGCTATATATACACCGCCTCCAAAATTCACAGAAGCCTATATCTACCACAAACTTGGACTGTATTTCTAGGCTACACCCACACTGTTCTTTGCTAGCGGTTATCAGCGGGTATTACTTAGTGTATCAAGGTATTTCGCAGTCGGTCAAATCCGACTGCAACGTTTTCTCTTGTTTGTAATTGGGTTCTAATCGAGCTCATTTATAAGATCACATGCCCCTGACTTTTTAACTTCAAAAATCCTCAAACACATTTGTGAAAAGACATCACAAAAACAAAATAAAAAAAGAAACGATTTTTGTTTTTGTTGTGGGTGATTCGTGTGTGTTTCTAAAATATTAATCAGTCAATAGGCAAAATGTTAATCCGCATTTAAAATACCTTGCTGTTGCTGTGGTTTCCCTTGATCTATTAGAGGACCGCCCAGTGTGGCGACCAATTAATTGCGTAAATGGAAAAATTGCCTTTGGTTCCCCTTTGTCGTTGTTGGGTGCCACAAGTCACACTTTGCTGTCACTGAGATACACTTCAAATATACCTACAAACAAATAGTGCTGAAGGAGCTCAATAAGTTATAGAGTATACTCTATAAATGCATTCATTATTAGAAAGATTCCGTTAATAATCAGTTTATATTGAACTATTTTGTTGTGTGTTGTGTTTTTAATTCGACTCCTTATAGAGAGTATAGAGTTTAGTCTGTTACTTTGGAATTTGTTTCAGTGCATAGCACAGCTAATTAATTAATAATATTTGTGTTCAAAAGCGTTAGAAATCCAATTGTAATTATACCAATTTTTATTTATTTTAACAGCGAATGTTTAACGAATGTTTTGAATTTGTTGTTATTGTTGTGTTATTTGTGGAGTCTTCAATGACAGGTCCTTTTGGAACAGCTTGAGCTTTTGGAGCCGCTGAGCACGCTTTTAATCTTATTTATGTCTTACACTAATATTACATCGTAACTTAAGCAGGAGTTCTCATTCTTTCAGTCTTTCGTTCTTTCATTTTAAAGTAGTACAACTTAAATGACTTATTGATCAACTATGGAAAATAATGTTCTGCAGCGAGATAAAATCTTTCAAGTGTTTTTAAAGCAAGCCAAAAAGCATTCACAAAATAAGTGATAAGCTTGCACAAAAGCATGAGTAATTTAATGTTTTATGATAATTATCGTTATACACACTCTCATCACACACGAGATGCTTAGCAAACCCTTAGCGTACTTGAAAACTCTCCGATACACACACACACACAGACACACATACATGCAGAGATAATGGGCAATGACAGCTATACACACGCTTGCCACACTCCAGAGAGCTGTTTGTGTGTGTGTGTGTGTGTGTGTGCCAGCTATTTATCCGACCAATCGCAGTCGACTGGAATGGTCGTGGAACTGGCAGCGCTCACACATACAAGCACAAAACAATGCGATACGAGTATCTAACGGATACATTTGCAACGAGCATACGAGAAACGGCAGCTGTGCAGCTCCCTATTGCTCTGTGGAGTTGTTGGCTGCTTAATGATTATGCGCCGAAGTCGTCGTTTGTGGAGTTTTTTTTCTTCTTTTTTGTTGCCAAATTTATGCGGGTGTACAATGGGTCCGTCCGTGGGTTCATCTGTCCGGGCGTTCTATCCGCTCGTTTCTTTGTGCGCCTCTCAGCAGCTTGTTGTTATGTGGCTGTTGTTGTTGTTGTTGTTGTTGGTATTTGTAGGTGGAGCCAGCCATAATATCATTTCATTGTTGACAAAACTTTGCCAGCGTCGTTTTTGTCTTCAGCCCCGAAGTTTATGTTCATTTCTATTTATTGTATTTGTTTTTTCGTTTTTGTTTTATTTTTTTTGTTTTGTTTTTTTTTGTTGTCATGTATGTGGCAGATACGTAAATTTTGCCCTGCTGCATGGAGCAGAGAGCGCGCACAGGTTGCCACAGTGAAAGGTCGTCTCCATCGTCAGCGTCATCGTCATTGTTGTCGTCGTCGTCGCCGTTGTCATTGCGTGCTCAAGCCGAACAAACTAGCGACGGCTGTGCTGCGTATCTGCTATTCGCTGCAGATAGATACAGATACAATTGTGTGTTAGCGCCATTGCGACGGCATTCATATATTATTATAATGGCCAAGTGCCTGCAATTGTGAAGTGAACTCAGTTTGACAAGTGCACAGTTAAGCTCAAGTATTGAATATATATATGTATATATACACATATGTGCCACAACAACACAGCTCAGCGATACATACGCATATTTTGGATTAGCCGCATTTTTTTGGAATATGGTTGTTCTGTAAGTTCTGTTTTCTCGCCTCCTTTCGTAGAAATTTACTCATGGGCGATAACGTGCTTTTATCGAAATATAAACATAAATTGCGCAATCTTTATAGTTGATCCGATCGACCACGTAGACACCCTCCAATTACATTTTATAAAAAAAAACCCTTACTTATTAGTTTTACACAATATCATGACAAGATTTATTATTAAATTGACTCGAATATTTATATATATTTTTTTGTTGGATGCGCTGGACTTATTAACTTTTTACAAAAACCAAGAGTTTCAAATTAGTTTGACAACTTCTTTTTTGTACTTGCACAAATAAATTAAAAAAATAAAATATATTACTTACACTGATTGTGTATAGCTTAAATGGAGCTCTTTTCTAACAATCCAATTTGGTCGCTGCACACTTCTTTTTTTTAATATAAGTAGAAAACGGAGATCAAAACGAATCTTTCTGAAAATCCAAGCCTTGCAAATATTTTAATTTTGATCAAATTGTTTTATACAATATTTATTTTATTTGGAGAATTTTCAGTGCATAAATGTGAAAATATATTGGTAAAATAAGTATGATTTTATATTTATAAACAAGTACATATCGGTGGTTAAATAATTTGAGTGCGGGCGCAAATAAATTAAAAGAAGTCAAATTAAGTAAATTGCTTTATTCCAATAATAAATTTCGCAACCACAAAATTAATATTAATTCGCAAAAATAAATAAATCATGTATTTATAATTTTATAACTAAATGAGTGTTACAATTACTTTCACAAGAATTTGATATGGGCTGAAATATTTCGTCTTAACCTGTTAAACTTTTTACGTGAAATTATTGAGAATCCAAGAGTTAATGTATTGATTGAGTATTTTTTCTTTTTCATACTTTAACATTATATATATATATTGCTGTTGTTCTTATTGCTGAAGATTTATTACATTTACCACATAAAATTCGTTTCTTAATTATAAAAATAATAAATGTGCAAGGCAGTAAAATTTGGAAAGTAGAAGATCAGCACGCCGAAGATGGAATACTCTTAAATATTCAATTATCGTAAGTCGAGTTCTTGTAGATTTAATTGTTGAACGTCAAAGACAAAATGATATTACATAAGTGCTTGAAAGGAACAAACCAAACTTGTATCCGCTTGATTTCAGTTTTCATTTGAGCTCTGTTGTATTTCGACCGAGTTTCGAATCGTTAAGATAAGGCTGGAGTCTAAACAATAAATTGATATGCGCCAAATATATATATATATATAAGAGAATTGAGAAAAAGCACAATAATAAAAAAAACAACTTCTTAAACACAAAATTATTCAAATTATTTCGAGCGCTTTATTATCATGCTGAGCAGCCTACCCCTGGGACCACAGACTTAGAGAAAGAGAGAGGTACACGGAGAGAGAGAGAGAGAGAGAGAGAGAGCAATATTAATTTAATGGCACTCGAGAAAAGCCGAGGGGAACGACCACACACATACCTATGGCCGGGGGCCCAACGCGGGGGCTGACTGTGACCAGTGAAAGGGTCGAAGTTGAGATACAAGAATATAGGCATATATTTTGTAGGTGACAAAATTATTATAGGCAGCATCGAATTGAGTCGTACAGAAACAGAACCATGACACAGCCACCAAAAACAACGATGTGACGCTATCAACATCAGATAAGCGCTACGAAGTGTCAAGCAGTCAATTTACGAACCCAAAACAAAGCGACAACCGACAAACAACAAACACCGAACAACAAGCAACAAACATGAAACAGAACAGGTTCAATGCGGACCACCAAGCGGCCGCTCGATCAGGTATCTGCTTATTAGAGCCTACTTGGGCCAAAGAGCGGCCTGCTGCTGACTTCTCCGTACGCATAAAAAAAAAATCTGTTCTAGGCCTCTTTTGGCCTCATAGAGCCGAGGCCACAGGGCGCCCCTCTAATGAGCAGCAATGCGACGCCTCGCGTTGCATCGACAAATTTATTGCTAATTGTTGAGCGAGAGGCCCACTAAACGTTTGATGCATAAATCTAAACGTGAGCCTCCCACACACACACGCACACATGTACACATATGTACTTATATGTATTTATAGCTGCCCCATTGCGAGACGAGTTGGAGTCTCTCTCTCTCTCTCTCTCTCTGTCTGTTAAGCGTTGATCTGTTGATGAGTCAGCGCCGGCGCTTTAAGTGCCAATAATTTTGTAGACTGGCGCTCATATTACGATTGAAGAAGGGGCATCTTCTTGCCTCACTTGGGTGGGTTAACTGGGCTAGTGCTAACGGTACCAGCTGTCTTAGCTGGCAGTTTAATGTGACGTTTAAGCGTAAGAGTTATGCGTTCCCCGACACGCATAAAATCAAAACATTTCATTTGATTGTGTCGGAACCCACGCAACGCAGACGATATCATAAAGTTCTGCTCTGCACCGTTTACAAATGTAATTAAGATAGAATCTCTTATAAGCATTTCGATCATTCGAATCAAAGCTATTGAAAAGTCATGACTTTAGTGTGAGCAGAGCACAGAGCACACTTTAGCGTTAATTATCAACAATTTAAAAGTAAAGTGCTTGAACTTAAGCTTAAGGATAGTACAGATAAGACCTCAGGTTACCCGCATTGCATTTGAATACGGCTTAAGCTGACCTAGAAAACATTCTTCAATGTTTCTGCTGATTGCTCTCGTTTAAATTAATGACGGGCAGAACGAAACAGTTAGAATAGAAGAACAAAGGCACCCATAAATAGGAAATGATTAACAAGTGTCTATCAATGTAGAATTGTAAGCCAACTCTTCTAGAAGTACAATAAGAAATAAAGTATAGCAAGTATCGAATAATACTGAATTGTAATCCATTTCTTATAGAAATAGTATAAGCAAAACAAAGAAAGTAATAATATAAAGTGATAATCAACTCTACTGGAAATAGGTTTCTTAACTGGTTAGATAGATATTCAAAGCAACTATACATCAATCAGTCTGTCTATACAAATAATTATATTATTATTTATATGTCTGACTAACGATACATAAATACATAAATGATCTCTTTCGTAAGTAGAAACATTGAATATATGTCTTCATTATCATTATTATGATGTCTTCATTATCATTATTATCAAATTGCGTAAGGTATTGTTTTTAAACATTTAAGTGATTTTATTCTTTATTTTACTTTTTTTTTTAAATTTACATTTATTTTATCTTTATTTTTTTAAATAAACTAATAACTAAATTAATAACTACAACGTACTCGATTAACACCTTATTAAAGAGATGTTAATCTCTTGCAGAAATGGCTACACTTTCAAAGCACACTACCAACAACTCTCACAACCAGAGCAGCATACTCAGCTACAGGGGAATCAGCCGCATCCGCATCAGCATCCACATCAGCATCCACATCAGCATCTGCACCCTCAGCATCAACAAGAGACGCAACAGCATTTGCAACAGACAGCGCCCAGTTCGATGACGACGCAGAAGAGCAAACGGGATTGGGACATCAATGATGCAATCGTGCCACAGGTGGCCGACATTGAGTTCGATGAGTTCAGCGAGTGGAGCGATGGGCATGTGCGTCTGATCTACTCGGTGCACAACGAGGAGGCGAAGAAGCACATCTCCGGCTGGGCGATGCGCAACACCAACAATCACAATGTCAACATACTGAAGAAGAGCTGCCTGGGTGTGCTGGTCTGCTCGCAGCACTGCTCGCTGCCCAATGGCACCAAGATCAATCTGCGACCGGCCATTTGCGATAAGGCGCGACGTAAGCAGGAGGGCAAACAGTGCCCCAACAAAAGTTGCCGCGGCGGCCGGCTGGAAATCAAGCCTTGTCGCGGCCACTGCGGCTATCCCGTGACCCATTTCTGGCGGCACTCGAACAATGCCATTTTCTTTCAGGCCAAGGGCGTGCACGATCATCTGCGACCCGATCCCAAGAACTCCAGCGTGTCGAAGCGTGCATTTGGCCGTGTCTCCCTCACGGCCAGCAAATCAGCAACAACATCAGCTAGGGCGCACAAGAAGTCGGTCATAGCCGGTTTGGTTAAGCAGGTGAAGGTGGGTTCCATCAGCATGCACTGTGCTCCACAATTATGAGATGTTGTATGAGAGGAAACTTCATCTGCATCTTTTCATCTGAGATATGGACAGTTTTTATTATCATATTTTTAAAGTTCGAAGTGTTATTATTTGATAAACTAAAAAACTGTGTATTTTAAAATCGATGCAATGAACTTATTATCTGACTATTTCGCAGCAGCATCAGAATCATGGGGCCAAGGTGCTGAAGCGTCCGGCTGCTAGCAATCCGCTCAGTCATGCAGCATTGGAAATATATCAATTTAATGGTAAATTAAATGTTTTTTCGAAAGAATTTTACTCAAATTTTTACTTTGACAGGCTGTGGCAAGTGCACCACTTATAGCCACTGCACTTGCAGCTATTTGGAGGACACGACACGCGCCCATCAGCTGAGCCAATCGTCCAACTATATGAGCAACTCCTGGCCACTGGCAGCAGCCACGGAACCAGCCACGCCCTGCGAGAGCTCGGCGAATGTGTTTACGGTGAATCATCAGCACATTACCTACAATTATCCCATCTATCATGCAACTCCGGCTGCGGCAACTGCTGCGCCAAACAAATCGCCCAGTTTGCCGTACACTTGCATCTCGGAGCTGGCATATCAGCCCTCACTGAACACTCCGGCCAGTCAGTCCAGCTACGGCAATGGCATCGCGAATAGCAGCTGTCAGCTGGCGTACGATTCCAGTTCACAGCTGGCCACGCCGGAGCCGGAATTTATCAACTACTCACAGATAAAGCACTTAAGCGGCGCCAACGGAAACGCAACTGCAGCCGGAACGGAACATAACAGCAAGAGTGAAACGACGCCCACCATCAAGTACAATGCGACCGTGGAGACGCAACCGGTTGCGGGTTATGAGGACAACTACGACTACTACTACAATCGCGAATCCAAGTCGGACTACGAGCTTCAGCAACAGTTCGCAGCGAGCGCTGTCAATGCTGCCGGCCACGGACACTACTATGAGAGCCCCAATGGTTACAATGGCGTCAGTTACTTCGACACGGGCACACCAGCGCCAGGCAATGGCAGCGGCACTAGTGTGAACTCCAGCACGAGTCTCGATCCCGGAAGCTATGGCAGCTACTACGATCACTATGCCAACTATGAGCAACAGATGGCGGCAGCGAGTGGCTATACCGCTGCAGGGGGCGCTGCTGTAAACGGTGTCGGGCCAACTGCTGTGGCTCCACCTACACCCACTTTGACGTACCACCATCATCATCATCATCATTTGCATCACTCACAGGTGGCGCAATCAGCCCACGCAGCTCATTGATAGAAATTTATAGTACTTAATTAACGATACTTTAACACATTACTCATAGTTCTTAGTATTTAGTTTACGTTTAGTTTTGAAATCTTAATTTCAATATGTAGCGTTGTGTAATTTCTTATTGTTTTATTTGGAATAAATAAATTATAAAAATGTTGATTTGAAATTTTGGTCTATTTGAAAATTTACTCAACCAAAGAGGTAAGCTCAAATTACATTAAAGAATAATTGCACTGAAATTATTAATGGAAATGCTTACACATCCTTTAAAACATTACGCAAGGCTTATAACTAAATATACTTCAAAAAATGAACTTGAGTTTCAGATTAACTAATAATAACTCAAACTGGCGCCATCTGTTGTAACGCAGGAACAACAACACATGTGCCAGCTGGTATGCATAACGCTAGTTTTACAGTGTTGTATTTGAAATTAAAAGACAAACAAGTATTTAAAATAAATAAAATACTACATGTACAAGTCTTTTCACAAAGTTGACATTAAATATGTAAGCAAAGCTAAAATTACTCTTATAAATGAATTTACATGATATATATGCTACCACATGCCACACACAATTCACTACGCACTCACAACGTTGAGGTCTCTCAGGCGCTCTCTGCTAGAGTGGTGAGTTCGGTGGCTGATATATGACTGCAGTGGTAAGCTGTGACCATTGGCATTCACTAGGTTGTTATACCACGAGCTGGTTGCGTGCGATATTCGATTGTCCGCTAATTAAGTGAACTTTATCATATTTTACCGGTTGTACTTCACTTAACCCCCAAAAAACTACAAACAAAATGGTGTACGCTGTAAAAGACTCGGTGAGTATGCTGCAGTTATACTAATATTGTTTTGTGAATTTATGCCTGTTATCAGGTTAAGTAATAAATGTGAGAAAAAAAGTGAACTACCCCAAAATACTTATGCATATTCCCCACACACACACCACACCACATATTTTTGTTAAATTTCTGTGCGCCTTGCCTCAATTGCCATACGCTTTCGATATAATATTATTCATTTGTATGAACGTATGTCCGTATATCGATATGTATTAAAAAAAATAGCGACTGCTTTGCTCTGCTGTGCTGGCAACAGAGATAAATTGTAGAGAAAACCAGTATATAACAATGATATCATCAACATCTCTTTCGATGTTCGCCCCAAAAATCCATCGGCACAGAAAGTGGCAACTTTTTACGCGTTTTAGATACGTTCCGCAAGATATTGCCACACAGCGGAAGAGCTTGACCAATTAATATAATCAAATGTATATGTATACATGTGTCTGCTTACCATGCCATTAGAGTGTTCTGTTGTTCTCGTATTTGCTAGACAGAGTCGAACCCCCCATTTCACCATGATGAGTTTGCTATTTAATTATCAGCAGGCTTGCCTTTATTTTGTGGTTAGGCACATACTCACAAGGTTATTGTTGGTCACCCCCTAACCCCTACCATCAACCCCTGTTTTCTCCTGTTACCCACTAATGCGATTACATATCGTTTTGGCGGGCGACTCGATCTCAAAACCGGTTTAAATCGTGAGGCATTTATAGCTAAATACAAACAAACTTTTTGATTTGCTTCAGGAATTAATAATATAATTATAAAATATTGCGTCAGTTTATGTATGTAATAATATATTTATATATGTAAATATATTTTTAACTTGGAAAACGCGCTAACTAAAGACTTGACGTCTAACTTCTGACGTCATAAAAGAGAGAGAGAGAGAGAGACAGAGAGAGAGAGAGCACTTCAAAAAAAAAAAAAAACAATAATCATTCTTTAGTTTTTTATTAGTTGGCAACAGATGCCTTGTGAAATATGTATGAGTGTATAAATAAAAGCAACTGTTGGGCGCATTTTAATTTTATATGCTTAATGATACAAAATTGTGGAAATGAAAAAATACAACACAAATAATAATTGTATTCCAAGCTAGAATTGCATTACATATATTTTAATAAGCAGCGGTTTAAGCGGTTAAAGAAAGTTCTAGAAAAATCCCAAGTGAAACAAAATCCGGGTCGCATAATTATTTGTGAAATTAACTTATGATTAATATTTAAATTCAATGATTCAGATGTATAAAATGTTTCTGTTCGTAAAATACCAGAAAATGACTCATCTGCTAAGCTTATTCAAAGCTATTGTGGGGGCTTATAACTAACGAGACTGACTATGCGAGGAAAGAATAAACTTCCCATGTCAAGTAGAAACAGGTTTCAAAGTATTTAAGCTTGGCAAGATACAATTTGATTAGTAATCTGATCAATAATCAAGTCGGCTGCAAATGTTAATGGCAGTTAAGGACATTCATTTCTGGCGCTAACTGTTTGTATTTAACTGAACTGGTTTTAGTCAAAGCTAATTTCGAGTAATTGTATCAACGGCTACTAAAATGACCAACACAAATGTGTCGTGCGGAAAATGACTACAATTAATGAAAGGTCAGCCTGATAGACCAGGGGTGATTAGGAGTTGACCTGGGACAGACCAGGGACAGTTCCTTCTCGACAATACCCCAGCAAGTCACAAATAAAATTAATGTGAAAGTAAAGCTAGTTCGTAGACGCCTCCATGGCTATGAATATCGATTTGAGTGCGCAATTTCAAGTATTTTTTGTATTTTTTAGCGAGTTCAATATGTTTAACTTACACTCGTATGCGCATACATATACTCTGTAGATCTGTGAGTTTGTAATTTACTGCTAAAAGGCGTCAATGAATTTAAGCATATATTATTTATTGTATTTTCATTCAGCTTGACCTAAATAGAAACACACCAATAATATTAATGTATAAGCATTTGAATGAAATGTAATACGCTGGTATTTTACAAACTAAATAGCTGAAAATATTCAACTCAAAAATTTGAATAATTGCGAAACAAAGGCAAGTGTAATGAGTTCATTTTTCCCACATTTGTTCGAGGCATGTCAAGTTAAGTTCAGGTCAAGTCGACTCGAATTCGAATGAGACACGTTTTCGATTAAGTAATTAAGTATATGGCCCCGTTGAGCACTGCACGGGAATTGCGAACGCAGAGGCGCGGTGCCGGAGGATTAGGAGGGCATTTAATTAAAAGTTCACAAAGGAAAAACATATTATTAAATTGCAAAAGCATATGAAATGTGATGGCAACCATC
Organism: Drosophila atroscutellata; assembly: GCA_035041605.1. Lineage (NCBI taxonomy): Eukaryota > Metazoa > Arthropoda > Insecta > Diptera > Drosophilidae > Drosophila > Drosophila atroscutellata. The sequence goes on along the minus strand of JAWNLA010000092.1, from coordinate 9,049,770 downwards.
ATAGCTAGTTCAATTGTATATAAAGTGATTGACATGTGGCAGAAATAGTTCAACTAATTTGTATATGTAAAATTATATATATATATATGTATGTATATACATTTACATGCACATCGAATAAACAGAACTGTTTGCTCAAAGCGCGCTTACTGCCAAGTCCATAAAGTTGTGGTTGCGCTTATCACACTTGTGTGTTAGACCCCTCCCCCCATTTAACTGATAAGGCTAACGTGCTCCACTAGTTGCCAAATCGATCGGCGACTGCAAACTGTAAATAATAATAATAAAATATCTGTGGACATTGAAACAAACTCTAAAAGACACACACTCATTTGGCAACTTGTTTGGGGGACCAGTTATTGTTATGTAATTCGGTCATCATCTGAACATAAAATCAATAGAAATGTCAGCATAATAATAGCATAAAAATATTTGTGACATTTGCAGAACGACTTCAAGACTCAGCTGACGAATGCTGGCGACAAGCTGGTCGTTGTGGACTTCTTTGCCACCTGGTGTGGACCCTGCAAGATGATTTCCCCCAAACTGGAGGAGCTCGCTCAGCAATATGCCGAAAAACTTGTTGTGATCAAGGTGAGTCCAAATTCGAATTCAGTCCAATGATAAAATCACCTAATAAATCCCCTTTTGATTGCAGGTTGATGTGGACGAGTGCGAAGACATTGCCATGGAATACAATATTTCCAGCATGCCCACGTTCCTGTTCATCAAGAACTCCAACAAGGTGGAGGAGTTCGCCGGCGCCAATGCAACCAAGTTGGCCGACACCATTAAGAGGCTCCTCTAAGCAAAATGCTGCGCAATATCTAAAACACTTTGGCCTCAATGTCACTTCAATGGATTGCAATGCGATCCCGGAAGGAGACAATTCGTTTTCTTCTTACTATTTAGTTAATAATAATGTACCTATTCCATAAGTGCAACGTTTGCCAGTGACGCGTGTCCTCAACCGAATCAATTTGCACAATGGCTTTTCCCCCGTCATCTATTATTGTTTGTGTTAAGCAGCAACAAACACTTTGTAGCGCAAAATTAACAATTGAGATACACATGTGGCTTTTAATGTAGCTAAATTAAATTATTTTGCCTAATTAACTAATTACTTAAGAAGGGCTCTTTTTGTAACGCAAATGCATTGTAAACAGTTTTTGAAAACAGCAAACAGAAGCAAATCCAATAAATAAATGTAAAACACTTTTTCATATCGCTATATTTTATACTTATTACCATTCCAAGATATGACTATTAGCTCCATAAACTGCTAAAAAGAAACATTTGCCTTTGTTGCAGACATCTTATGTAAATTACTTCTCTTTATTATTATTTTTGCAAACTAACTAAAATGCTACTCCGTTTCTTGCAAAAGCAGAGCACAGTTGAATTTTATTCGGATATTGTTTTTAAAATTTAATTTTAAATTTAAAAAAATATTAAATTTCTATTGGCGAACCGTTAGCAATTTGAGTGGCGAAAATCAAATTGGAACTTAGCAAAGACACCAACCAAATAGATGTGCTGCGAGTCAAAGCAACTCTGTGCCAGCAGCAGCTGGTGGTGGTGAGTGCGGCTGAATTAAAGGCGCGCGTGCGAGCAAAAGACAGAGAGAGGACGAGAGAGAGAGAGAGAGTGAGAGAGAGAGGTGCTTCTGTTCAGAGTTGAGTGCGCTCTCCCACAAAGGTGGCATATATGCCGTCAGTGCTACTGTCAAACTCATCGCGACAACAACAAAAAGTGGAATAAAGGCCGAAATAAATAATAATAGAATTAATATTAAGCAACACTTTTTTTGTGTTGTAGCAAAAAAGAGAAGAAAATAAGAATAATAAAAAGCACCCAATATTCTCTCTTTGAGTACGCGCTAGTCTGTGTCAGTTTCTAGGTGTGTGCGTCTTTGTCGGGGTTTTTCACGCTGTTGTCTGGCGTCAACTCGCAAATAATAATAATAATAACAGTAATATTTATAGATATAAAACAATGGCATATCACCCTTCCCAATCGTATAACACACGATAGGAAAAAATAAACAAATAAAAATAAAGAGCAAAACGAAGCAATAAAATTAAGAAATCAACAACCACAAAAAAAAAAACAAAAAACGAGTCTCAAAAAAAAAAACAAAAAAAAGCGCGCTGCTCCACAAATGGCAAACTCTGCCCGGCGCTGTCGTCATCTCTGCCGTCTGTGTCTGAACCACCAGCTGCCACTGTTGCCGGAGTTGCAGTTGCAGCATTTACAATTACAGTTGCCTTGGTGAAATAGTGGAGCTGAACCGGCCACACCATGCCAAGTGCCCATTACCAGTCAGTCGCAATCGAACCGCCAGCATCAGACGACAACGACGAGGAGGAGCTCATTGTCCACTGGGCACCCAATCTGCAACCGTCCAGCAATAGTCAGAATAACATACGCTACCACAAACAGCTTGAAACATCCAGCCAGTGGGAGGATAGGCTGCCGCCCACTGGGCGTGGGATGGCGCCACGTTTGAGCAGACGGCGCTATTGGATGCTGCTCGTTGTGCCGCTCTTTATTGTATGCTATTTCGTGTTCAGTTCACCGCTGCTGCTGGGCCAGGCTGGCGGCGACGGGGACGATGATGATGCGAATAATTTTGAACCGCACAACGGCATAGGTAAGCGGCGGCATCAAGAACAAGTCTTGTAGCTGCGGGAATTCATTCAAAACGGGATTCTTATGTAAGCTTCATCTCCCCTCTGCATACTCCATTCTCGTTTTGGGAAATACCAAAATAAGTGAACAAGTCTACCTCTCTCTGTCTCTCTCGCTCTCTTTCTCTTCCTCTCTCACATAACGATTAATGCAGTGTTGCACCTTGCCGAGTGTTTGAAAGTGAATTCACACTAAGACTTTCACTTTTGAAGTGCGCTGCTCAACACACATTTTGCGCTGTGTTGATTTTCTAGTAGAGTTGGCTGCGGAACTTTTGCGAATATCTTACTATATAAATGCTTAAAAATTCAGATAAACATCAAAATATTGGCCAAGTAATCTTATCAAATTTTTGGTGTTTCATTTGCTATTCAATTATTTTTTTTTTCACAAATTAAAAATTTCAACATTCTCCCCAAGGGTGACTATAGCAGAAAAAATGGATAAATAGATACTTTTTGCACGGCGAAGAAATAATACACTCTCCGTCTTGAATAGTATAATGTGTATTTGTATTAAATTGCATTGTCTTTGATATTTTAAAGTAATCTAAAATGGATTAGAATTATAAAGCATTATACAATTTGCGGTCGGTTAGTTATTCTATATTTCCATTTAATCCTATGCGGACAATTTGAGAAACATTTATTATATGTAGAACAGTCTGGGAAATGACGGTTATGGTCAAATTTTTATCAATATAGTTGTGTAGCTGAGAGACTAGTTTTCAGACGAACAGACGGACATGTAAACTAAACAACTAGCTAACAAGCAAGCACTCGAGCGCCTTACACACGCAGCACACACACACGCACACACAAACACACACACTCTCCTTCTATCTATCTATCACTATCACTATCTATCTATTACCATTACGCTCAGTTTTCAGTCTACGGCTGTCACCGCCAGACTCACCCCTCCTACACACCACCCGTGGCTTAGGCCTCAAAGTGTTGCGGCTATCATTGCATGTTTAGCTGACGGGTTCGTTTCGCTACTTGGGTTAGTTGGTTTAATAGCTGTTGGTGTTGTTGTTGTTGTTGTTTTTGCTGTTGTTGGTAGGCTTGTTACTATTTATTATTTAGCCGTAATTGGCTTAATTTGCAAAGCATTCATTGTCTCTATATTTTATCGATACCCGCTCGCACCCTCTCCTCAACGTTCCGCAACTCTTCATGCGATTTTATAGCCGCAACATTTCCAGTTACGCTGCATACCAAGGCCACATTTTCCGGCTCTCTAGTTTTAATTTCTTATACGTTATTCGTTATTCATTAGATAATTCCGCCAACGGTTGCTGGCATTTGTTGTGTCATATATCGATTGATTTCCCCGTTCGTGGTGGTGCATCAGCACGCGAATGTGTATCTGGAAAACGTCTTTGATGTGGGCGCTGACTGTTTATAATTTCAAATGAGCCATTAAAACTAATAATTCTGTTAGTATTTGGGGCAACAAACAGTGAAATAGATGCGAAACTTTACAAATGTTTGCCCAAGTCATAAATCATAACTGGAAATTTTGTAAGCATTTTGAACTTACAAGTTTTGTGCCCTGCCAACCTAAAATTCCTTTATTAATGACACTAAATTTCGAAATCTTTAGAGAAGTTTGATGAAACTGAATAAATGCATCGCTTCAAACAGTGATCTTTAATTTTTGTTGTAGTTTAAATTTTATTTCCAAAAAAAACTAACTAATAAAACCAGCTTGGTATGTATTAACCCTCTAATGCCCAAGATGGTCTAAGTTTATTTTCCGCTTATTCGCTGACAATTTTTTATTTCGCTGAAGTTGAGAATTGGTGAAAGTCGGACCAAAAATGTATTTTGAAAAAAGTGTTAATTAAAAATATTACAAAATATAATCAAACTAGTCGCAATTTAGGATGAAAAAAAAGTTTTTGTCAACTTTTTGTAGGTCTTAAAATATAAGCGAATGAGCACGAAAATATGCAGGGTTGAGTTGCATATATTATTTAATGTGAGCTCAGCTCTCAATTAAGAATGAAAACTGTCGCGTCTCACAGCTCACCACACACACACACACACACACACACACTTGACTTAATTGTAGTTTTTTTTCCACACTCAATAGCTGCATAGTTCACATGTGAATAGTTTTATTTTTGTATTTTTTTTTAAAGCGACTAGCTAATTGGAATTTAAAAGCTTTCCTTCTCTTGGAACTGCCTTGTTGCATACACCTAGTCAGTTTTTATTTGCATTGTCTCCGAAAACATTTTGAGTCTGTTGCTCGCAGTGCTTAGTTGTCGTTTTGGCAATTCTGAGCTTTGTTTAAATCTGAATTTTTGGATTATTGTTAGCCTCCAAACAGTTGGGGATCGACTTACAACATGTACAATATCGCTTAGCGTGGCATTTTGCCATTGCTATTGTTATTTTAACAAGCTGTCAGTTCATGCACTTTGGACATGCCATGGCCTTAATTGACTCCGAACTGCCTGTATAAATATTTGAAATTCTCAAATATGCAACATTTGTCCGTATGTATTTCGGTTTGTAATTGTCCAGTCATTTGGCCTCAACTAAAGCTTCAAATGGAAATTGCACGCGATTATGTAAGCTAATGGAAAATACACGTGTTTAAAAATCATATATAACCCATAATAGACGTCGGCATTTGGACTTTCCGAGTTAATCTATGAATAACTCAGTGCGAATGGCGAATACTATATTACTATATTATGTTGTGTTTTGTGCTGAGTAAGTTAACTGAATGTTTTGTTAGATTAACTAAAGTTCATTCAAGAAACTGCTTATCTCAAAGTTCTCAACGCTGCCAAGCGTGACGCACAAAATGAAAAAAACAAACATTTAAATTGTAAAGTACGTGAGTCACACACACTTTGAATGATTGCAATAAATAATTATTGAATCGAAATGTTCTTATCTGGCCGATGGTAGCTTTATTTACCAACTTGTAACTGTCAGCTACAAGAGAAAGGTAAAAGCTAATGAAACAAGGCCAATGTACTGAGTGGCGAAACTCCCACACACTCGGAAAAATACTCCTTAAATTTTAGAAAAGAGCCTAAAATTAAACAAAAGAAAAATCTTAAAATTTGACATGCTTTTCTTGTATTTTTCAGAAATATACTTAAAATATTTGTATCAATTATCTCTTAACACATTAATGTATATTAATAATATAAAAACAAAGAGTGTACACATAAATCTTGACCCTTCGATCATAAATGTCACGTACGTGATTCAAAACCACACATTTTCCTAAAAAAGGTCACACACCTGCCACTCCCCCACCCACAAGCAATAAATGTCGTGCTATAATGAAGCAATTAAAAATATAAAACAATAAAAAAAAAAGATTTACGATTTCCTGTCATAGAATCCCCAGTTCCCTACTACTAATATAAAAACATAGGGAAAAACGATGGCTTGTAAATATATGATTTCTGAATACTGAAATTAATTACCTTTGGCAAATTTCTAGTGCAAATTGTTTTTGTTAATGTAGGCTCAATCACTCTAATTGAAAACCAGTAGGTAAAATTGGTTTGTTGTTATAGGAATCGTGACCCTGATAAAGTCGCTTATCAGTTGTCTGACGGCAAACCATACTTCGCATATTAAAATATAAAATTCGCCCACATTGTGATTTTGAAATAGTTGTTGCAATATGCTGAAATACTGAAGTCCCAGCACTTTTCTGAATTTACATTGGGACCCCCAAGCGAGAGTATAAGTGCAAACACTTAACTTGAGGGCGAGCTTATGTTCCATGAAAAGCCAGATAATGTATGAGTGCCAGGCCTCTTATTTGGGTGGCGCTGTTTGCCTTTGTTGCGTCTCGTGGGACAAGTCAATATTTAATTAGTTATTAAATTGAGCCCAGTTGTCTGTCGCTTGCCACCAGTCTCTGCAATTTGTGGGCCCCACACTGATAGATAGGCACCAAGGCAAAACAATTATTCCTATTACCGTTAATGCACACGTGAAACTTATCGGCGCCCACATATCTTTACATTGGGGCGGTTCCAATGCGTCGATTTCCTGTAGCTTGCGTGTTTTCGACTGCAAGGGATGTTTTTAATGGGTTTTCTTTTCTCTTTTTTTCGCTGTCGTTCTGGCAGATTGAAAAACACATTAGCGCTAATTTACATCAAATGTAGGCAACACAGAAGAATTAATACACATACTATATTATTCCCTATGGGACATTCCATTACGTAATTGAATTGGCTTTGTTGTTGTTTGGTATTTGATGAGTAAATCGAATATCTTTGAGTTGAACGATATGAAATGAATGCACGTTTTTTTTTATGGTTTGTTTTTTTGACTGATCGAATCGACCTTCACAGAGTCATGTGAGCTGAATGTTCTTGTTAGCTGTTGTTTGATATATTTTATTTATTATATAAATAAAACTGCATTAAAATAAAAAGTTAATTTAAATGTGTAATTAGGGGTCTCTACCCAACTTTACCCACTCTATGAAAGTGTAACAACTGTCGGGCTTCTAAGCCATTACATCATTATTCAAATAATATTTGCATGTTGTTAGTTATGTGAAGCTAATCACATAACAGATTAGCAGCAAAGCAAATTATTGATAAGCACGCAGAAGGAGGTGTAAATAATCGCATAGGCACGTATTTAACATGAATATATTATATTATTATGTGCCAATGGTATCTGCTAATGAATATACTTATAAATAAATACAATGTATAAATAGTATGAATGGCTGGGCGCAGCCAATTCTATTATTCATGCAGCCAATTAGATAGTATTATAAATAGTGAGCAGCGAACAAGGTGTTGGTATTAATCTGCCCGACTCGTAATCATAAGTACTTCTTAAATCTTGGAAAATATATGTGTGCTTAAGGAAAGGCACTTCAAAGTGTTATAGTGCTAATTGCGTACCGTAAGCTGTTTATTCTTGGCCGGTGGTCTCGACTAGGGGGCCTAAAAATATAACAAGGTTCTGCGTATTGATGTCTTGCCTACTTTTAGGCTGGCCCACAAAATATTTGCCAACTATAATCGATCTGTTATATTTCAGATGGTACAACTGCACACGCTCTGAATGAGCCGCTTTTCGTATGCAGCGATTTCAGCGAGGATCATCGCCTCTATATACAAGATAAGCCTCGAATTGCCTATGCCCAGCTGCCTGTGATTTATTTCGTAACGCCCACTTATCCCAGACGCGAGCAAATACCGGAACTGACGCGTCTGGCGTACACCCTGCTGCATGTGCCTCGTCTCCATTGGCTGGTGGCCAATGATCAGGAGAAATGTGATACGTTTCTGGACACACTGTTGGTCAAATTCGGTACGTTTGATCACAATAAACAACTATTAATACGTAGAAGTGTCGAGATTGGTGATAGTCATACAATTGATTGAGAAGTAGCTAACGAAAGCGAAAACGATTCCTCTAATCGGGGAAACTGGGAAAGCTTGCAAAAGCCTAGACTTGGTTTCTTGTGTAAATATGCGAAAACTGCTGTTAAAATGTTATTAAATATTTAATTACGCCGTTATTCACTCGGCAGCTTGTTTAGTTACTGCGAATTGATATACATTATGTTCTCGCCATAAGAAATGATTATAAATGTTGATTCTATGAATTCAAAATAATCGATTTATTATTATTTTTCAGGCATACCATATACACATTTGGCCAGTCCTATGCCCAGTAAATTTCGTAAGTCGAAACCAGCGCCCAGGGGCGTGGCAAATCGTCGGGCTGCTCTGCTTTGGCTGCAACAACATAACCTCACAAATGGTGTACTGTATTTTGGCGATGATGACAATACTTATGATCTGAGACTGTTCTCGGAAATAAGGCAAACACAGCGTGTCTCTATGTTTCCCGTTGGACTGATAGCGGACTATGCAGTCAGCGGCCCGGTAGTCCGAGATGTAAGTGAATTATAGTCACCTATCATTTGAATGATAGTCTTACTGACCGTTCTTTCTTTCTGCTCTGGGTAGGGTAAAGTTGTGGCCTTTCTGGATTCTTGGGTGGCTGGTCGTCGTTGGCCCGTTGACATGGCTGGATTTGCCGTGAACCTGGCCTACATGTCACAGTATCCAAATGTAAATATGCCGTACAAGCCGGGATACGAGGAGGATCTGTTTCTGCGTAGCATTGGACTACGCATCGATCAAATTGAGCCCAGAGGAAATAACTGCACTGAAATTCTCGTCTGGCACACGCAGACCAAAAGCAAGAAGTCCCCGGTTGTGAATGTGGAAAGCAAATACCTAGATGGGCGGTCCAACCTGGGTCCGCTATTTCGATCGCTTAAGCTGATGGGCGTGGCTAGTGTCTCGGATACTGCAGGTGCGTTTTCAGTTACTGTTCAAATTCGAATTGCTTTGATTGTTTGGTTTTTTTTACTCAAAACAGGTCATGTTGCAGTGATAAGCAAGAATGGCAAGGGAAGGTCGCACTCATATTTCCTAAGCTGAGTTGGTAATTCGAGTGCTAAACGGAGGTAGCGCAAATACCTGGGAATACTTATGTTTACACACCATTTGGTTCATATCGTTTAATGATGCAGCACAAAGTTTTGGTGGAGTTTTTGAATAGCATCCATAAATTGTATGATTAGCGATGTCTATGTGCCAGGCTTACAAACTTTTCAAAATGGCACAATTAAATTAGGACTGGTTTCAATCTCTTATATTGCACTGCATATTATATTAATTTGTAATTCAAATATTCTTTTCCCTGGTTCTCATATTTATAATAATTGTAGCAATATTGTTAATTAGTTCTAGTTATTCGTATATGTTTTGCATTGTGATAAGCTCGCTTATGTTTATCGAATATTCCTTATTGACTATTGTACGATATCATATACAAAGCAAAGACAATTTTGAGACCCAATTTAGTTAGATTTATTATTATATTATTATATTATGCTGCAGTTAGGTTGTATATGTTGCTTCAAAAGCTTCACAATTTGTAATTACAAATACGAATGCAGTGTGAATTTCATTTGCTAAGCAACAAATATTTAAAAATATTTAACTATTAGTTTAGTTTAAGGACACTCATCAACCATGAATAATACTTACGAAACAATACCCAAGATAGACTATTATATATGAAAACAGCTTCGAATTGAAGTGATTTAGATCGCTTTTAATGAGTGCACAAAATGAATATTATTATAATTAGAAAGAATGGCGCTCATTATTGAAAACTTGTGTGAAAACCAGCTGCTTATCATATCATATAATAAGTTGTCATTTCAGTGGAACTTGAACTCCATTTGCTTGTTGTTTAACAAATATTATGTGTAAGTACATTTTAAAAATGAGTACATAACAACGAATACTAGTTTTTAAAATTAATTACATATTTTTGCAAAGTCCAACACATATCGGAAATCGTTTGATTGAGTCGTTGTAGGCTGAACAAAATGTTCTGCAAAAAATATGATATTGTGTAGTTAGAAGCTAAGGAAAAGCGGCCATCAGTTATCCTGTTCATACATTTAAGCATAGTATTATCTAAGAACAAAGATCAGCTTTATTTTTAATACATAAATAACATCTCATAAGCATTAAATGTGGCACACAATTGACGTTGGACTAAAATCAGGGAGCATTGTTAAACGAGCATTTCAATAATGAGCAAAGATTAAGCGATAAGCGATATTAATAAATATATGAAGTAATAGTTTTGAATGGCTTTCTCTGAATGACGTATAAATTATATTTAATTTGAAACGTAATGAAGTTAGGAATAGTTCTGCTTACAGATACGAATGAAGATAATCAATATTTAAGTACTTAGCACATTCTCCAGCTAAATGGCCATCGCCATCAACTTGTGCATATTAATTAAAAATTAAAACGCTCATCTGTTGACCTTTCCTCTCAGAACTGCCAGCAGTGTTGAGACAGCGTCGTAAAATAGCATACATTATTTTTCAATTAACTTGCCACTGTCGCATTTGCAGCAGTTACTTTTCCGTTTAGCGGAGCTGAGTTTCGTTCAGTTCAGATGAGCTCAGTTGTGTTGAGTGAGAGTGCGGTTCGCTTGCCTTGAAGCACTGTGCGCTATCTGCAAAACCCGCACACTTAAGATAAAGTTCCAGCTCATCTTGCCACATACGAATGTATGTGCACTATATATATATATATATATATATATATATATACATACATACATATATATCTATATTGCTGAAATTTACTTTGAAAAAGCCATATATATGTATGTACAAGTACATATATCGATGTATTGAATTGCAAGTTTGTCGAAGGCCGGAAGGTGGTGCAACACTGAATGCCACGAACGTGTTGCATATGCATCTTCTTCAATGTGAAGTTATGAGGCAAAGTTTCTTTTCCCAGCCAAAACCAACAAACAGCGAGAATTTCAGAGCTCCGCTCCTCTCCCATTGCTGTTACGTGTGAATGAATTTCGCAGCGTTTCTGTTCTTGTTTTTTTGCTTTTTGTTTGTTTTGTGGGGGAGGTTGAGCCCTCTTGCAATTTGGGGCAAATAAATAGTAAGAGCCCCGTTCGCCATATCTTTTATTCGCTTCGGTTGAAGTTTGTCTAGAAGGAAAATGGCTTTAAGATGTTGGGGTTGTGAGCTGCAACGAGACATAGATAAATTCTTGATTTAACGTTGTTGGGTTCTCAAGTTTTAATGGCAAAGCTTAAAAGGGTTTAATTAATTGTTTGTTTTTTGACTACTATCTATAAATCTTTGGTTTAGAGGTGCAAATTCTGTTTATATGAAGTGGTTGAGTAAGTTGAGTGTGCTGTCTATTAGAATTAGAATAGAAAAATTTTAAATTGTACAATTTTGCAATGTCCAAAGAAATTGGCATGCTAAAATATATACTCATTACTCATAACACTATAATCATTACCAGATTGGTTCATAGGTATCCAATTTCCGGGAAAAATAAATACATAAATTAAAATAAATTGAACAGTGAGTGAAGTGAAGCACACCCAGCTTTTGTTATAAGCTCGGCTAGCAACTGATAACTATGGGTTGTCATCATGCGGAAATTGCATCTCATTCTGATTCCAGCATCGGCACATCCGGTTGGTCAACTAGGTCAACTAGGCCAGCTAAAACTGCTTGTCTACGCAGCAGTTGACATTTTTACATGCCCAGCCACGCACGACAGCTCGAATTCCCTGCATTAAGCCATTAAAGCTAATTAAACTCAACCCTAGAATGCCGCCCAACTCCATCCTGCAATTCCATGGCATCCGGTTGCCGGCATACGCTTGCCATCAACGGAATGAGAGCACGACTGCTGCCGCTGGCAGACAACAGGATGATGCTGCGATTGATGTTGCAAATGAAGTGCTTCGCAGCTGCATTGCAGTTTCCACACAGTGCTCCACGGGAACTGATTTTGCGCCACTTAAACTTTAAATGCCAAGCATCAGCATGCGGCTGAGGTTAAGCATGAGATTGAGGATAAGGATGAGCAGTGTATGGGGCTGAGAATGGCAGATAGCTCATTCGCCGCATATGCCACTTGATGTCAGTCGCGTGCACTTTAGTAAAATGTAAAAAAAAAATAAAATGAAGATGTATATAAAAAAAATTCGACATAGCAAATGGAAAATGCCGACCCCATTGGCTTTGCGGTTAGGGCAGACTGCAAAGAGTAGCGGACAAATGTCAGTAAAACCAAGTGGTCAATGAGTAAATCACAGCCAGGTCAAATATTTGGCTCGCATTGCACCAGATTGTAGCTACCCCTGTACTTTTCGTAGGTTAGTACTGAGCTAAGTGCTATTATTGTGTAGTTTCTAATTGAAATGTGTACCTACTTGTAGTAGATAGCCACGATGGCGGCAACTAAAATGTCTTAGCAGGGATATTGACATTTAATCAAAAATTTTCAAGCTGTTAGTTTAGTTATATAATTGGATTTCTTCCAAGGTATCTAAAGTTCACACTCCATAGGATAATCATTAAGATATGCACGGTAAATATTGCGAATAGTTGAATCAATCGATTACCTGTTGAAGTAAGTAAAAAATAAATAAATTCTTGATAATGTGTGCAAACATTAAATGAGTTTTGCATATCCGATTTTAACTTATAGTCAATATTGCAGATTCATAATGTATAACAGTTAGTAGAAATATTTCTAGTACAAAAACCTTGAACATCAATGCGTAGCTAAAACCATTGTTTCAGCGACCACACCCACAAGGCCAAAGGGCACGCATCAAAAGGAAAAGGCATATCACAAATCGAATGTCATTTATCAATAAACACGCCCATTCACTCCGGCAGGCCATCGATTATTTTAACAAGTTAATTTTAGAATATTCGTCGATTGAGAGCGTGAACAAACAAATTGCATGGCATTTGCAGGGACATTGATGGAATGTTGACGACATCATTTGATCCATAACTACAATAGTTAAATTATTTATTTATATGTATATATACATTTATACATAGAGTGTATTTATATAGAAATGTACAGCCGCAAATCAACGCAGGGACACAAACCCACAACTCAAATTGAAAATTGATTACTGATTGTTGCAATTTCATCAGCAACAACAACAACAATAGTTTGCCGGTTGTTATCGCTAATAATTTGATAATCATCATGGGGGTCCACCCCAAAAAGCTTAGTTACCACCGTGTTTACACGAGATGGGTTACTACAGAATTGAATTGATGTCAATTTGTTTGCAATGGGGAATTCACAGACTTTTTCCTTAAATCACAACTGGGCTGACAAGGTTTTATAGCATAAAGCTATTCCTGTAAATTTAATGTAGCTGCTCGACAATTGTAATAAATACAAATTAAATTCAATAAATAATTAAATTCAATGAAAGCATTATTACTATATGTATTTCAGGTAAAGACATGAGACATATTCCAATTTACAGTTGATAAAAATGATCAATTTAAATAGATTTTAAAAGAAACATATTACTTTATGCGAATATTTATGTGTTTGAGAAAGAATAATAACAAATAATAACAATTCAAAATTTATAAAAATAATGCCTGAAAGTATTTTTTTTGTCAACAAGGGTTTTGGCAGCTCTTTTAAATCTACCCCTTTAAAATGTTACCCGTAACTCATTGACTGGAAAATGTGCCCACATGTATGTACGTGTATATGTATAAACATGTTCAACTGTAGCTTTATTAGCATGAAGTGTGTGTGTTTGTGTGGGGATGGGCGGATAAGGGTGGGTATGCTACACACGGTAATACAGTAGTATGTATTATTTATACATTTACACACTCGGCCAAACATTGCACTTACACGCGCTTGTGGGTGATGGTACACACAAAAACTAATTACATGCCACAATGATTACATTTTACAACACCGTTGAGCGTATGGAGAGAGACTACTACAATGTAAAAGTTGATACAATAAAGGATGACTCACTTGGAGACATCCTGTACGCTCTTCATTTACTTAGTCGCCACAAGTCGCAAATTCGGTATTTTTTTGTATTTTATCTAAATGGTTAAAGATTTCTGAAAACTGAAAATATATTATTTTGAACGTTACTTACATTTTCACAATATTATAATATTCATTTTAAATATTGTTATGCGTACAGGGTATAATAACAACAAACAAGTGATGGACAACAAAAAATTTTGGCCAGTTGAAATTTTAAATATTTTTTAAATAGCAAAGTCCGGAGGCAAGTTTGTATATCGGTATTCATAAAAAGTTGCTGGTCTTATTAATGACACCTGTGGGACAGTATTTTCCAATTGTTAGAGACCGTTCACAGTTGTGGAATGAATACAGAAACTGACTTGTTTACAACACAAGTATAGATTTAACGAAAGAGACATGGCTTAAACTTACTATTCAACTATTTAGTAGGGAATTAATGAGGGTCCACAGTTTGCCATTTGATGCTATAATAAATTCAAGCAATACAAATATTTTGTAGCATCGGAAAAGCTCAGTGAAATGACTGAAGTGCATGCATAAACAAGTTTTCTTCTTTTTTTTAATTACGTGATGACAATGGTAAAATGCTATGAGAGCATGAAGGGTAGAATTAAACTATAAAAGAAAAACGCATAGTGCAATTAAAATGTACAAAAGCAATTACTGACTGATTTAAAGTTGGCTAGTATTCACTTCCCATCGGGCAGCACAACTTGTTGGGGAGCAAATTAAAGTAAGCCTACAAGAACAACAACATGCACCACAACTTTCATTCACCAGATGGCCGCACATTTTGTGGCTGCTATGAATGTGTGTGCCACATCCACAATTGCAGTCAACAATGAGGCGAATACTCAAAATAAAATGTAGTCTACTTAACAGTGACCACTATTGGACGCAGGTGCAAGGAACACTTATGAGCTGAGCTGCTTGCCACTTGATGTCCGGCGGTGATTTAACATGCTCTATGTGTGTGCAAGCATATATAAACATTTATTTTAATAACCACAATTTCATCAGCATATCAACGCTTGAAAAGCACTTATGCCTGATGATGAAATAAAATGAAATTATTAAACAACAAACAGCTGGAGTACCAGCAACTCATCCAAGCACGCGCTGCAGTGGTTTGTATTTTAATTATATCCGCAGGACAGACTGAACAACTGAGTAAAAGTACACAGACACAGACTGTGGTTCAGATCTACCACCATTATTTGTGATACACTCGCAGAGGGTATGCTAAATTTGGCAATGCAAATGAATGCATAATTACAAGTTTGACATTCACCAAATGAGTTGAAAGTGTATTATGAAAGCGGAAATTCCAAAAATAGCTGATGATTTTTTTGACAGTATACTTTTGTAAATCAACCCATAACGGCGATAATAATACTTCAGATGAATATATCTGTAAGGGTAATAAAAGCTTCGGGGGGTTGCGATTGTTGTTCTTGTAATCTTGTCCAGCACTTTGCTCAACTGTGGCTCTGTGCATCCGTTTTGCTTTTATTAAATTTCTGTTGGTCGCACGAATCAGTGGCCGGAGAGGGAGACAATGGCGCTTTTGAGTAATGTGCGAAAATGGTATTTGAAAATTAAAATAAAATTCTCTGGCACCAATTACAGACAGTGCTGGACTTCGAACTCCGTTCGCCTGACACCGATTGCATTTGCATTGGTAATGCTGGCAGCGATGTCAGCAGTGCCAATTTTATTTCTTGCATCGATCGGTGGCAAGCAGTGTGGTGGGCCAGGGGCATTACCATTGAAATATGGCGAAGACAAATTATTGGTCTTTCTTTGAGTGCGCTTCAAACGAGACAAACAGTTTAATTAAAATGAAGTGGAGTAATGCGTGTGAATGGCAATTCCAATTGTGGTAACTTCAAAATTGATGAATGCATTTTGCGTGCCAACGTTCAGCGCATGAAAATGAGAATTGGCCAGCGGTTTGAGGTGCAATTTAAATGAGAAATGTACCGTTTACGTACATAATAATAAACCTACCCATAATAATAAACTTACCCTGTTGTGAAATTGCTATGTATTTTACAATGTTTGTGCACATACATTAGTATTGAGCAAAATTTATGCTTTTCGGATGTTTTCTATTAGCTTTTACTGCTTTTTGTTTATGATAAATGTATTTGTACATAAATTTGTGACAGTCAAAACTAAATCACATATCTTTTAGAAACACGTCTGCTCACTTTACTTTATTCACTACGATTCCGCTGTCCTTCTCAAAGTTGGCAAGGATCGATATCGATATCAATGTTATTCACATATGTATCTTGAGATTGAGCATAAACAAACGAGAACCAAAAAATGAAGACATTACTCTGCTTATTAATATTTGAAATTTCGTAATTATCCATAGCCTTACAATATTGTTGCCAGCTTATGTAGTAGTTTTTTTTTACAGATTTTTAAAAATAGAGCTGCTGCTTTATTGTTGTACTCATCACACTAATCAAATTAATCCAGAGCCAAATAAACTCATCACTCTCCATAGTTCCTTCATTTAAATTTATTCGCACGTTACATTAACTGGATATTTACGAGTCGGAACTGAAATTGCGATAATGTTTGATTTTGAGTTTGATATTAATATTATTTTGTTGCTCAACCTCAAATCAATCACTCTGCCCACATCCGCCCCGCTCTTAATATGCGTTCTCATTTTAAATGACATTCGTAGAATATGCAACACGCTTTTATATATTATATGCATTTATTGGATTATGTGCGCTTAAAACGGTTTAACACACATATGTATTCAGGCGATTATGCATTAATGAGATAACAAACCGCAAATTTTTAAATCCCCGCCAATGGGTATAAAATGCATTTTGCCTACGCTCTTTCAATTCACACATTTTGCTGGTTTTAATTTCCGTTTCAATTGTCTGGACCATAGATCACAACAGAATATCATTTCGCTAAGTGAATCGGGGATATTCGGTGCAATATAAACAAAGATACTTGTTTGCATTATTCCAAAAATAATAAAAGCAGTCCAGTGATTTTTTTGCGTTTAGTAAACATTAATATTTATACATAAAAGGAATCTATATAGTGTGAAGTAAAGTGGTCAGCTTATTTTTATTTAATTAACATTGTAAATGATTTGCATGGCTTAACAAACTGTCGGTTATTATTTAACTATGGTTTACACTCAACACATAAATGACAAGATTATGATGATTGAAATGTATAGAAAAACATACAAAACATGTGGAAAGCTCATTCACAACATAATTATTTGTCACTATCAAAGTTTGTTTAATTCTAACAGGCTATTTGCAGTGCAGGGCCGACAGGCGATTGACGCTCGGACAATTGACGACAAATTGTTGAGCTGGTTTTATGTGCGATGTTCTGGTAAAATTTCGCAGCATCCTCACTACAGCAGCCAAAGGGAAAATGAATAAAAGGCAAAATATTTAAGCAGTGGGCCATAAGCAAGTATTTATGTGTGTATGTGTGTGTGTGTGTGTGTGTGTGTATGGGTGTATGTAGCTGCCATCGTTTCTATTTCATTATCGCACATACGCAGCATGAGATTGTCTGTGCTGTCGGCGATAGCGTGACGTATACGTAATGTGTGTACTTCCAACCCATGCACACATACACATACACATACACCAACATGTGTGACCATGTGCTTACATAGAATGCAGCCCTCGCATGCTTTGGCCATTGGTTGCGCTTCAAACATGTGGTCTCTGTGTGTAACTGATGATACCATGGGGAACTTGTATTAATTAGTCTGGGATTGTTTGCATCTACCGCACATCAGTTGCCAAAATTGAAAATTGGTAAGCTAGCCGAAATTCAATTACTACTTATTGAATTTAATATATAATTTTGGCCATTAATTTATATTCCAAACTTATAAATTAAGCACCACTTGCTATTGTTTTGTAATTACTAAATTAGTTATATTTCTCAATAAATGTGGTTTGCAATGGAATCAAAATGCAGAATAGGGTGGTATATAGACAGAGATACATAGACCTATATTTAAAAACAATGTAAAAAAACTGCTCCATTATTAACCACTTTTTCAAGAGTGCTTATCTAATCAAAATACAAAAAAATATATATACGAGCATTCATACTATACGGAATAGTATGTAAAGGGCATCGCAATGTCAGAGAGCTCATTCTCAGCAATCCTTGCCCATTACATCTGCCTGCATATTTGTTCCATACTTACGGGCAACCATTCACTCAGCTGCCGTTGCCATAAGTGACCAAAGGGCAGCATAAAAAAGAGGTGGGGCTTACCCACATGACCCATAGCAATCCAAAGATATTTCTCTTATGTCTTGCTCAGGACACATACTGGATATGAGGTAGTATAATGTTACGCTGCTGACGAGATAGTTTATATTTATGGAGCACGTCTGGAGCAAGTGTTTCTCGAACTGTCCCCAATTGTTGCGTTTCACAATTGTTTCTGATTTGGCGCAGGATGCTAATAACGAATTCGCCTCCCCTACAAATAAGGCCGGCGAGTGCGCTTAAAACCTCATTGAACACGAAGATTTCGTATTTTTGTTTAAATCTGACGCCAGCGAGGAGCTCACATAGCGGGCTGATAAAGTGGATTAACAACTGTTACATCCGGTTTGCATTGTTCTTGTGGTACAACTAGTAAAACGTTTCCCCAATATTTTACCGGCGGCTGTTTAACAAACTTTACCGGAGTCGTCGTCTATGCAACGTTTTCATCCTTGTACTTTTCACAGTTCACCCAGCCTGCAGGCAGGCAAACAAGCAACTGATAGAGATTCAGAGAGGGAGGGAAAGAGAGAAAAATGGGAAGTCAGGAGAGAAGATGTAGATGGGTGCATTTTATTTCATTTCCGCCCGTTTGTAAGTTGTCCGTATATTGATATATGCACGGATTTGTGTATTACGGCTGTAATTTCTATATAGGAAATGGCTTTGCCAAGTGCAACATATTTGGCTTCGAATAATGCCCCTGTTGGACGAGCTGGTAGCAAACTGTGTTCAGCTCCACAAAGTTAAAAGTTTGGTATTTATGCTTTAAGTTTTGAACCGTAGATTGTGGGCTTTTCGCACAATTAAGAAGCCTATAATTAATTGATATACTTTTCCAAGTAACTCATTAATATTCCCGGAAAATGCATTCTGTATTTGCAAGTGGATTTTGTGTACTTTACTTTATTAAATCACAATTGCGACTACAACTCGAGATAGAAGCTTTTAATTCATTTAGCTTTTGTCAAACTCTAATTTAAATATAAATTGCAAGAAATTAAATATAAATACTCTCACCGCATAGAAAACCTCTTTTTGCAACGTTCATTAAAAAAGTTTTAGGCCAAAAGCAACACGAATGAAGAAAAACTTTGCAATTGTCAAAAACTGCAACAGGGAACTCAACCGCAAAAAAGACAGCAACGAAAGTTTTGCGAGTCAACTGCTCGGCAAATTGCCGCTGTACATTCTTAATAAAAAGCAACAGACTCTCTTTCGCTTTCCCCTAGACCCCCTCCTCCCCTCCCCCCCATCTCTGCATCTAAGACATCGAAAATTAGATGCTCCAAAAAGTTTGACATCTGATGCCAGAAATTGGCCGAAGCCGAGAGTTCTACAAATTAAAACAATGTCAGCGACTTTGATGCAACAATTTGCAGTGTAAGCCTTGATTAGAGTTTCTGATGGGCTACCTGCCACCTAAAACGAGTTGCATGCACTCCTAAGCGGCATCCATATTAATTTTTTATTTCGCCTTGCTACTGTGTCCTTGCTATCCAGTTATATATTTTTCGTTTTTGGCTTCAACTCTTCCACTTCAGAGGTACATTTTGTATTTGCTTTTATTGCTAGGGCTTTCCGTAAATCTTTCATCAGTTGTCTCTGATCCGTTCTGCTGCTCATCCTTTTTCGTCCTCGTGGACAGCTGCAGCTGTTGGTGTAATTTTTCCACGTCCACCAATTTGTCGCGCACCCCCTTCGCCCCCACTCACAGCCCTCGTGTCTGCGCTTGTCACACTATTTATGAGTTTATTATTTTTTCGCTGCTCTATTATACTGTATTCGCACAACTCCCAGCGCTTAAAACTTCTTTCATTACAAGTACCGCCATTTCTCATAGTTTTCATTTATGTATTTCGATGTCTTTTTTTTGTCTTTTTTTTTTAGGTTTTTTTGTATGTTTTTGGAGCGGTTAACGTTTTTTAACCGTTCCGTTTATTTTGCTGTTATTTGTTTTTCGTATATTTTCCTTTCGCCATTTTCCACAGTTGCTTAAATAGTTTGCAATTTTTGTCAGTGGCGGTTGGCACTGCGTGTTTTATTATGACAGCAGAAGTTTCGTCTGTGTTGGCTAGATAAATAGTTGTTCCCTTTACCCTCAATAGTATGGTTGTTGCTGTTGTTGGGTTTTAATTATTGCCATGTTGGTTTTTGGTTGACGCTGCACTCGCCGCAAATGAGAAATTTGTGTACAAAAAAAAAAATTATGAGTAGTTGGCAATTTGCTGCAGCCAATTTTCTACTTGGTTAACTTATGAGAACGGCCCGGAGAACGACATTTTAATAGACATGACAAAGTTTTCAGCTGCCAATAATAATCCAATATAGTTGCTTTGACAACTTTGTAAGCTTTTCACTGAGACGCTTTATACAGCCTTACAAATAGGTTGTTGTTTTAATAATCTTTGGCTTACTTTGACTACTTAAAGGAAAAATATAATACAGCAGCTATTCGTCTATGTCTTTTGGAAATAGTACCAGGTGACAACAACTTAAAAATTGCAAAAGGAAATACAATCAATGTAATGAAACTGTCATTTTTCCAACTATTCTCAGTACGAAGTAGACTATAAACTATGAAAACTCTTGACTAAACTTTACAATCACTTGCAGCGAAAGTCACAAACCACAACTGAACTTTTTTAGTTAAAATCAAGTCAAGAGATGTGTTTTGCAACTTTACAAGATGCCAAGATTTCTTTGCCAAGTATTTACCATTTGTATGTATAAAATGTTTAAAAGACGCAGCGGCAAGTGCCACATTTATTGGCACGCAAATCAGCGCATCGGAGGCGTCAGACAAACAGAGTTTCATAGTTTACACTCGAGAAGGGGAGTATCCTGTTCCACAACTGACCCGAGGACAAAACTATTTGATAAATTTTACATTTCTCCCCCATAACTTATTGCAAAACAAATTAAAAGAGAGCCATTTCAGATATATCTTATATTTTCAAAGAGGTAAATACGCGTTTATCTGAGACATAAACAAATTCCTTTTTGTTTCATTTTTTTTAATTATTTTAAATGATTTATACTATATCAAACTCGCATCTTGAAAATTTAAATGTGGTGCGGTCTATTTGGAAAAGGAAAATTAAATGAAAGAACAAATAAAAGATTGCAACAGCTGGAAAAAATAATATCATCAACAACGGCAGCCCAACAGCTGTAGAAGGTCGATGGACAACGCATTGTTATGCTAACCAATATCTGGCAAAATATTTTTGCTATGCTTTGCTTTTTACTTTTACTTTATGAACAATCGGATGCCAATAAAAGGCATAAGCCAAACATATATATTGAGGGAGAACAAAGCCTAATATTTAAATTGATAATGTAGAATTGAATTTACGCTTGATTAATTTGGTAAAGAAATCGACAAATTGTTCTTCGATCGGCCATGCTCCAGTTAATCCTTTTGTTATAAACAAACAATACAGCATGTCAGGCTTTGAATGCAATTTTTAACTGCCCAGAACATTTCAAAATAAGCATTCAAATCCAGATGAAGCAAATCCTTGATGCTGCCTATCATTATTGATGTGCTGCTCGACTGTCTGTCGGAAGCTGTTGAGTTTAATACAAAATAAATACGAGCACTGCGGGACAGAGGGCCACAGAGAGACAACACAGAGTAAAATAAATAACATAAAGTCCAAAACTGATAAGCAAAAACGGACGTCAATTGACACAGTACGAAAGCGAAGCGAGACCCAATGGAACGAAATCAAATCAAATCAAAACAGAGAAACCGCCACATTTTCAGCTACTGCTGCTGGTAGGCATTGATACAGCTGCTGGGCATAGGCTCAGATATATATGTACTGAGATGTACACATAAGTAAGTCGATATGGGAATGTCAGCGATAGTCCCCGATGATAATACAAACTGACAATCATTAGAATGGCACATGGCATCAGTATGAGTTTGAGTGTGATATATTTTCATTCATGCAGCACCGAAGCAAAAAATAAAAAAAAAAAACATGATAGGAAATGCACAGCGACATCGACAGCGACAGCGACTATGGCACTATCTCTGTGTGAGCCGAAACGAGCCGAGCCGAGACCGAGACTTGAACATCGTCGGCTCAGCACGAGTCGAAACGGACGAATCTAAGTCCCATCATCAGCAGCAGCAGCAGCAGCATCAGCATCAGCGGGCCAGCCAGTGGCTCATTCGTGTTTGCCGCTTCGTACAGAGCGGACGCAGTTTCAGAGTTGAGAGTCCACAATCGAAAAATTGTTCGCCGCGTTAACCGGAAGTAAGGATAATTTACAGTTACGGGGCAGACGCTGCCTCTTGCTTTTCATCCTGTTGCGCCGTCGCATTGTTAACGGCTAAGCCGTTAACCTGGCAGCCATTCAAAATGGCGCCCAGTCTCAACTCATCTCGTGTTCAACGCACCGGAAATGCTTTCGGGGTCCATCAATGCATTGTGCTTTTTGAACCTCACCAAATGCATTCAAGTGTGAAATATCGTGCAAAACTGTGTGGAAAAATTGCCAAACGAGAGTTGAGGTCCTTGAAAAAACTGCAGTCAACTCGAAAAATGCATAAAAATGTATAAAAATAACCTCAAAAACTTAAAAATAAAAACTGTGCCACATGTGAAAGATTTTAAGTAAAAAATTCAACGTTTCGTGCTGAAATCAATCGTGCGCTGATAAGACAGTTCAATGGTTCAACAATGAAAACAGAAAATAATTCTATTACAGTTGTATAAATATATAAAATAATATGTGCATTTGTGTGATAAGAGGGAGCATCGATTACGATTTTTCATTAGCAATGCTGAAAAATCCGTTTGCAATACATTCATATCACACAAGTAATCCTAACAACGGCATAACTAAGCAAAATGTGTTCCGACAAGTTCAAAATGATACAATACAAAGTTATCAAATAGTGTTTGATCTTTTCAATTAAATTAAATATTTGAAAAATGTGTTAATGCTTTAGCTGATAAGTGCTATTTAATTGGCAAAATCTTAAACGGAATCAGCGAACAAATATAATCAAAGCAGCTAAGTTGAAAAAATAGCAAATAATTTATTAAGAACTACGAAATTATATTTTATATATATATATAAATAGATTACACTGTCCTATAAATAGCATTTCATAGTATAAAAGCAACTTGAAAGAAATAAATTTCGAAGAATTTGAATATATGCCGTGGACAGAAGAGTATCTAAAATTTTTTTTGTTTACTTTAAATTTTACATTTGGATTCCTCAAATAATGCATATGACTATGTAAAAATCACATTCAGTTAATTGGTTAGTTGGCGAAATGAGTTTGGTTTCAGATAATATTTCCGAAAAGGCAACCCTCTCACACGCGGGAAAAAATATTTAAAATTGACTTCAAATTGATAACGAATGTAACAATCTTTCTCAAAAAATTGTATTTTGCATTAATTGAGAACAATATTTGCGATGACCAAAGACAAGCGATAAGAGCTGTAGATAATGGCTGGTGAAATATTCCTATGAAAAATAAAACAAATATATAAAAGAATAATCTCAAATGAAACTGATTAATGCCAGAGGTTATATAAAATGAATAATGACTCAGCTTTTTCGAAATAAT
Source organism: Drosophila atroscutellata (assembly GCA_035041605.1). Lineage (NCBI taxonomy): Eukaryota > Metazoa > Arthropoda > Insecta > Diptera > Drosophilidae > Drosophila > Drosophila atroscutellata. The sequence continues at coordinate 9,025,741 of JAWNLA010000092.1, read as the reverse complement.
ATACACGACAGAATTATAAGGGAATTTCATATTTAAAATTATAAACTGAGCTGAGTTTAATTAAAGCCAAAAAGAACCGACATCAGATTGTATGCACTATACAAATGCACACGCTCAGATAAGTTATGACAGTTGCTGGCGGGAAAGATAGTTATTGCCACAATACTTTGCACCCTATTAAGCTGCAGTCAACTGCGTGAAACATATGCTCCCACATGTGTGGTAGGTGTCTCGCATTTGTTAAGCAAGTCGACTAAATGCAATGCCTTCACTTTGCTTAACTTCCGAAAATTTGCGCACAAGTGGCGAAAGGACTACCGAACCCACGAAAGAGCTACATGGGAGAATGTGCCTCCATTTACTACTTTTTTCACCTTTTTTTGCAACCATTCAGGTGTGAATTTTTTTCCGTGTCACGCTGCGTATGATTGTTGCGCCGAAAATTGCACTGCATGGTGAGCCATCGCCACTCACAGTTGTCTTTGATAACTTTGTGAATATATATATTTTGAAGCTGTGTGTGTGTGTATATGTATGTAAGCTTCCCATACATGCAAAACCGTAAAGTGGCAGTCAAAGATGTAGCTATGAAAATAAGTAAAAGCATCGCTTCGGGTATTATAACATATATACAATTTCAGCTTTTGCCGTTTGTTTCTTCTGCAAGAATGAATTTACATCATATTAAAGCTAAAGCCGCTGGCCCAATTTAATTTCATGGCAAACTTGCCCACTTGTTGGTCACCCAAATCGCACTTAACCTGAAGTAAACCCTAAATGTTATAGCCGTAGTTTTTTCATTAATTTTTCTGAACGTAGCCAACATTTGACATCATTTGCGGTTCGCACAACTCGACGACGCATCAATCTATTGTAACCAGAAGAGCTCTATGCTAAGACCTGCTGCGGGTGTAGGAGTGAGGCAAAACGTGGTGACACATGTAGCTACGCAGGCAACACCTTGACGGAAAACAGCAATATTCTTTTAGCCCGCTTATGCACAAGATGGAGTGATGGATTTAGCTGTGTATTTGCCGAAGGTGCTGGATCAAAGAACTAACTGAGCTGCGGGCTTACCGTGGAGCGATTTGTGTCATGTTTGATTAAAGAGAAGTGCTTTAACTAAGCATAAGGTAAACTGACAGTGGCGAAGCTCCTGAGAATTGCATAAGATAACATAGAGCAGCTTGTCTTAAATATGATGTACCATTAAATGTTTTTAAATTCAAGCACACCTTACAGTTATGCAAATAAATAGATTATACAAAAAAGTTGTAAAGCTAGAAGTAATGGAATAATTGGCTCCTAATCTGCAACTCTAAGCTTCAATTTCATATTAATACTAAATAAATTAGTCCAATTAAAAATGAATGTGGAAAATATAACTACATGCTAAAGTATTTATAGCAAAGCCTAAATGTATCAAACAAATACCATGATTTCAAAATATGCCGCCTACGTTTGCTAATAAACATTGATTATATTGAATGTTTTAAGTGGACTGAGCAACTTTATTTACAAGGTAACAAAAATGCATCGATAACTACAAAATGTGATGGTAAAATTCTAAAATATTAACCTTGTTAAGTTGACACTTTGGTAATTGTAATAAAAAATTCATTGTTATCATTATCAAAAAGTTTATTGTACTATAAAATGAAGTAAGTCTCAAACACCTGAAGTGATATTTAATGTGCAAAGCCTAAGTAAATGTATGCTTACATAAATATCAGATGCATAGTGGCTCAGACACGAGCTGAGCTTAGGGCCGAAACACTATTGGCATTAAAGGACCAGACACGCAACTCCCACCTGCCTCGCCAGTCTCTCCTCAATTACAGCAGTTACTAAGTGCTTGTATGCTCTACATACATACACAGACACACACAGGCAAACATAGATGTACACACTCGCCGTCGTGTAATTATTAAATGCGAGGATGATTCCGCATGTCTGCCTGCAGAAGTTTCGCATAGTTCATTGCACTGGGAGAGGGAAGTTGATGCCACACTCCCCAGTACCGTTTAGAGTTCAAATCAATACGCACACGCACACGCACTGGTGTACACTGAAAGAATCAAACCATGGCAAACATTTGCATAATTTGGCAATGCTCACTTAGATCTGGATGCCAGCATCCCTGGAACATTTGCACAGCAGCCAAATGGAAAAATTGTTATGCAAATTTATTTAAATAAGTAAAACTATCCCGACAACTGTTCCCACTTGAGAACTGCAGCTGGCAAAGGACTTTGGGCGTCTGTGCCAAGGTGTTCCCAAGCATTTAGCAGCCACTTTTTGCTGCTTTCGCAGCCAGCAGTTTGGCTAACTCTCTAAGGGCTCTTGCCCGTTTGTCTAGCTTTGTTGGTATATGTGGCTTAAATCGTTGCCCGAGCTGCCTGCTTTTTCGCCCTGTTGCATTACTGTTTTCCCCAGTCAGACGTCGTTAGGCTACTTAGGTTTTTAGCTTTCGGTTGTGCGTTTTGGATTTCATTTTCCTTTCATTTCGTTTTTTGTGTTGTGTTTTCTTCGTCGTCACACTTTTGTTTCGTTTAGTTTTCATAGCGTTGTAATTAAAAAAAATTGAGCCAAAACTTGTAGTTGGTGTACGGCAACCACGGCTTAAGCTGCTGCTTTATGCCATCAAAGTTTTGTAGAGCTTTATATTGCCTCTAATTGATATATGTATGTGCATATGCACGTGTTGCTTAAACGCTCAGTTTTCAAACTTTTTAAGGAAAAAAATCGTATGAGCAGAAAGTACTATAAGTCTTTCTGCCACTAACTTAAAGCTTAAAGGGCTTATGGACATATTATGAACAAATTAAAATTGTGTAAAAATGTTTAATAAAGTTGTGATATACGACATAATCTCCATCTCTTTAATAATGAACTTAAGTGAGCGATTAAGTTAACGTTATTACTTGAAGTAAAACCGAAACATATTCCTTAATTCAGATTCGGATTCAATCAAAATACAAAATTTGTACATTTTACTCTAAAGCAATTAGCGCAATAATTACATAAATACATATGTAGGTGCTCAACTCCCAAAATCGGTTCGTAAATGGGCCACGCCACATTGCAGCAATGGTATTTAATTTCTGACGAAATGAAAATAATAGTCCTTTGTACGTAGAATATATATTGTTAACACCGAATTGAAATAGTTGCATTGGCAATTTCCCTTTAATATTTGTTCCTTTGTACGTGAACATCCGGGTGCAGACGACGCTCCCGTATGGTCTGTAAATCAGAAGCATGCTGTGGCAATTTGGAATTCAATGCATTCTGCAGGAACATCAGTAGCTGAAAATCACACAGCTGGCAATTTTAATCTCGTTTATTAGCCATTTTTCAAGTGATAGACATAATTTTCAATTTTGCAATTTCTCGCCCTGGAAACATAGCAGCACATTGCTACAGTGCACCTGCAGCCGGCTCGTTTCCCAAACCCCCACTCTCAATTCTCGAGCTCTTTGTCTTTATCGAACATGAAAAAGTGCATTGCATACATGCTGCGAGAGTTTGGGGTGGTTGGACATGAGAGTGGGTTGTTGTTGGATTCTGAAAGCAATGACCAAACGTGGCGACCCATTTCGTAGCCATTAGAGCCGGTTGCGTGGTTGGCCCCGACTAGGTGGCAGCAAAAACAACTACGAAGCAGCATCAATAACAGAAGCGCCTACGAAAACAGTGAATCGGCTCACATGGAGGAAGGTAGCAAAACTGCATTTTTGCTAGAAAAGTAATAATAAAAGGCACTTCAAACGCATATTGGTAACAAATTTTTTATACATGTTTTTTTTCTCTATCATGTAGCAGTCGGCAGAGTTGTGGCACAAACAGCTTTGTAACTCTCTAAATTGAATTTGTGCATCCGCTGCGCCTTTTTTTTTTTGTTATTGTTATTTTTGTTCTTCTGTACACTCGAACTTTCAATAAGCGTTAAGATAGACGCAGTAGCTGTGTTCCCATGGCAAACTTCAATTTGATTGCTTGCAGCAACTCGTCAAGGCTGATGTTGCTGTTGATGCTGTTTGCATATGCAACATTCTTCGCTCACTTTATTATTAGATTTGCCTGCCGTCGCAACTGAAGAGTTACATATGAACATGTGTAAGAACTACGCATGACCCCCAGAACACCTCACACCTTTTTTGTCCCATTCAAGTAGAGTCCTTGGCCATTGTAAGAGTCTCTGGTTCAGGACTTCAGCAGGCTGCATTTAGCAGAGAATTTATGAATTCCAGGAAAGTGTTACATATGTCAATGCCCTTTGCAAAGCGTATTCAGTCAGAAATGGGCAAATATTTTCTCCATATTGTCTATATTTAATTTCTTTTAGTATGATTAATTTTTTGATAATTATATGCAATTTATTTTTTGCCATTGCCAAATTTTGAAATACATTGCAATGCAATTAAAGCTGAATCAATATCATCTGTTTAATTTAATAAATAAATACGATGTGAATGATTTTAATCTTGTAATATTTATAGCTTCGATTTACAATTTTTAAATTCCAGTGTATTTCTCTGGTTTTTACAGCTTTTCTGCTAAAGTTTTTACCCATATTTTACCCATATTGGTTGCTTGGTTGCTTCCTCAGGCTAGTTCCACGACTCCCAAACTCTTAAGTCTTAGCTCAACTTCACCTTCAGTTGAAATTGCATTTTGTATAAAAATGCTTGCCACGCCAGGAAATTGCTTAACTGCAGATGTGTGTGGTCCCAAGTATGAGGTGGGGCATGGGAAATATGAAAACAAATGGCGCTTTTGCTTTTGGCTTTTGCCAACCAAATGAAATTTTTGTTTTTTCAAGTTCCATTTAGATGGCCAGTTTTCGCTTGGCATTAGATGACAGACGATTTATGTACATTTCTTTTTAATGGTTTTTTTCTCTCTATTGCAAGGGGCTTATTGGTAAATTCGTTGAGTACCAATTATCGAAGAATATACAAATCAATAAGAAAGCTGCTGTTATGTTGTTAAGGCTTAGGCAAATACTTAGCCCAAAAAGAAACAAAACCAATGACAAATTGGCAGCTTAACAGTGCTTGCAGAAAATAAGTTTGTTGATATGTCAAATCCTGAATGTGGAAATGTCTATTCAATATATATCGAATTTTTCTCTCTATAATAAATGATGAAGAAATTGTTGACGGGACAAGAAAGTTTACAAATATTTTTTGTAACAAATGGTGTGAGTGTTTACTTACCGCAATTCTTCAACTTTATGTTTATGAAGCAACTGCAAATATAAATGTAAAATTAAATTAAAAATATGTTTAACGTCAACAATAAATGGAGCGAATAAAATATACTCTTATAAATGAATCTCTTACCTTTTTTTGAATTTGAAATCAGTGGGCATCAAACTAAGCTGAAAGCACTGCTTGCGCTCGAATCAAAGGGCACCTTCATGATTATTGTGTGGCAAACCACTGAAACCCATAGAGAATTAGATTTATGTCCTTTGCCTTTCCATATCACATTGTACATACTATTCCCATCATAAATGTACAATGTGTGTGGGTGAGCCGCTTATCGGCTTTGACCTGGGAGATGGGGTGAGCGAGAGAAGTGACCTGTGGCTGGTCGCCGACAGCCGGTACAGTCAGATAATGAAGTAGACATCAACATTAGTAATAGAGCGATATGGTTTCTAGTCTGCTCTATAAAATACGAGTACTGTGGTAATTTCAATTATGAACCACAGTTGATCAAGTTAACCTGAGATTTTATTGTAGCCGTAAGCGTCCTTTTAAGTTATCTCCATTTCGATTTGGCTGAGCACTATTAATTCTACTCTAGTAATTGAAAACTGTGCAAATTAGTGTATCATTAACAACAAAATGCTAAATATGAGCAAAGTGTTGTTCAATGCTTTATAAATTATGCGAATTATGCAACACTGATAAATGCAGTACGCAGATCATTAATATTGATAGGCAAGCAAAATGTTGAGAACCAGTTCACTGTTCACTGGCAAACAAAAATTCGAAAATAAATAAATAAATATAATCCCGTCTGCAACTCGATTTGTAATCATTATGTACCCTTCAAGTAAGAACTAACCAAATGCAATGCAATCTGTGACAGCACAAGCATTTCGAAACCATCTAGTGAAGAATTGATATGCGCACATATGTATGTCTACATATACATTTATTTGTATGTATATATGCATGTTTTCATTTGTATGTATGCAGGACACATGAAGTTTGAGCGTTCACTCAAAAAAGTGTTAAGTGCTTTTGCTACTTCTTGCAACCATTGCAACAGCAATCATTGTCAGCAAATACCCCACAGCAGCCAGTAATCAGTAGGACGATCAGAAGTAGAAACCGACCCGACCACAACTCAGCAGCGATTTATATACGTAGCAAAGTGCAAAGAGCAACACAAAACAAAAGAAAAAGAAAAACGCAAATAATTTTTTCCCATGCTCTAAAATCAAATGCAAATGCAAGTAACAGTTGGCATCAATCGCAATGTCGTAAGTTTCCCCTGCACACGGCATCCTTGCCCCAATTTCTTCACACTTTATTACTGGAATTAATGATGAAGAACTGCCTTCTGCTTCTGCTTCTGCTGCTGCTGCTGCTGCTGTCGCGTTTAGGTCTTCGACTGATTTTGTTTTTTGTTTACCTATTATTTTTTTTTTTGGTTTTCTGTATTTTATGTTGAATCAAGTGGAAATTCAATTGATTTGCTTTGGCTTTGCTCCGACCAAAGGGAAAGACGCAAAAGGCGTTATAATAAAAGGCGATTGTTTCCGCCACGCCCACATGCATAAGTTGAGCTTCAAAGGAGCCAAACCGCCCTCATTGCCAACAAGTGTGAATCGTGTTTGAGCGCAAAATCATTTTGCAAATACTACGTTAAATAACGGTTGCTGGCTTCTGGTCGTGCTGTGCCAGCAAGTCAGTTTATTGCTTTACTTAGTCACTACAACCATCGCGTTGTCTAATTGGGCGTTAAAGTTGTTAAAGTTGACTGGTAATCATTTTGCTTACTGGCCTTTCTATTCTAAATTCAATTTGCGCTGTGAATGAAATAAAACACCGCAACTTGATTATGCATTAATGTAATTTGCGTTGTAGATCAAATATGCAAGGGGAGAAAAAATGAAAACTATTTGAGCAATTTTTGCCTTGTTATTAAAATGTATCTAACGAAAAAACTTTCAAACGCTTGTTTTCAGCTAAATATTTACGTCATCTGTTCAATGATCGAGTTATGCTAAATTATTTTCTTTTATAACTTGGGAATCAAACGAGCCAAGCCCACGATGGGCGCATTAAATCCTCTGGCAGCTGTATGGCTGCTTCTCATGCTGATCATAGCATCAAGTCAGGCGGCAAGAGAAAGTAAGTCCTAATGAAATACCAATTTTAACAATTACTATAAAATTCAATTACATTTCAGCGAAAAGAAGTAAATTAAGAAAATGCTCTAGATATTTAAATAAATTCACTAACTCTACAAATATTACTTATATTTATTAGATTAAATATTATTATATTTCCATTCTTAGATCCACTCAAAGATCCTCGCATCTGTGGACGTCCACAATGTGAAACAACAAATCCAAAATTCGGCTACGGCGATATGTTGTACAAGTATAATTATACGGTATCACTGCGCACTGAGTTCGCCGGTTCCGGCGACAACAGCTCAGATCTCTTTTTGAAAGCAAACCTGGAGATATTCTTTCCCAAGCCATGTGAGGGATACCTGCGTATCAATACTGTCAAGCTCTACGATACACTCCCTCCGGTCAGCAATGACACCCCTCCTTCCGAGAACACACCCGCCAAAGATTCTTATGACTACTATGACAACTTGAGTAGTAGAGAGTCAACGTCTGGAGAACTAGAGATGCCAGATTTTGAGGACCTGCATCCCAAAAGCAACGAATTGGCTGACGATTTAACAAAGAATCTGCTGCGATTTGCCTTTCACGATGGCCTGATCAGCGAAGTGTGTCCCACTGAGTTGGAGACACCTTGGATACTCAACTTTAAGAAGGGCATTCTGTCCAGCTTTCAAAATACGATGATGCGATTCGATGTGGACTTAAATACCACCGAAACGGATGTCTCCGGCGACTGCGATGTGCAGTATGCACTAGCATTAACCGACAGTCCCTATGTGACCATACACAAGAATAAGGACATTGCCACATGCCGACGCCGTTACGCCACACAATCGGTGCTGCAGACCACGCCGTACACATTCCGGGATGACAAAACTATTTGGCCAGTTTTAAACTCAGAGAGTTACTGCAATGTAAGTGCCAGCAAAACATAATTTGGAATTCTCTTAACTGCAAATTTAAACATTGCGATTTCTTAACAATCAAATTATATAATTCTTGTTTGAGTTTATTATTTGATAAAAGTTTCTTAAATTTTATGATTTTCATTAAAGTTGACCATCGACAACTACATTTATCGTGAGATTAGTTGCGTGGAGAGCCACTTGCTGGTGCCCTTCTCAAATGGCAGTTTTGGCGCCTTAACCTCGACAGTGAGTAAACTGCAGTTGGAGGGTGAAGATTTCTACAGCATAAGCGAGTTTTTGGAGCAAAGTAAGTACTCAATATAAAGACACTTAGCGCCTCTAGCCATTGTTTATCTTATGTAGATGTCGAAATGGTTGAGCGCCGTTCCTCCCTTATTTTTGATCACACGCCGCCTGTGAAGCCCAGCCATGATGAGATCAAGGCCGCTCGCGATTTGCTCGTGCAGATGTGCGCCGTGGGCTTTCCGAATATACAGCGGGAGTTCATCGAGGTGTTTACCAATTTTCTGCAGACTACGAAGAGTTTGGACTACAAGACGCTTTCAGTGCTCCTGCAGCGCTCGGCAAGCACATGTCCGCAGGGCAAGTGAGTAGAAACTGAACCCCGTTGAAGGTCAGCTGATAATTGTTTACCATTTGCAGGAACCACGTACTGGAATCGCTGCCCTACATTCAAAGCACTGCTTCGTATCGGGTGATGCGGGATCAAATTGTGAATGAGAAGCTCTCCAAAGAGAAGGCACAGAGTTGGATGACCTCGCTGTCCCTCATCAGGCGTCCGGACGCTGAGACCTTGGAGACTTTCCACACCATACTCGAGTATGCGAGAAAGAAATTAGAACCGGAATACACCCTAGGCGCCACGGCTGTGGTGCACAGCTACTGCAAGCATCACGAGAATTGTGAGGAGGATCTCAAGGTTACACAAATTGTCAACCTTTTGGAAACCGAATTCCTGACTCAGTTTAAAAAGTATCGTGGCAATCGCAAGCAACGCGAGCGTTTAATTATCCTGCTCAAAGGGTTGGGCAACATTGGTGTCATGTCCACTAACTTTGTGGAGCAATTAAAATTGATAATCAAGGATATTGTGGTGCCAGTGGATATACGCCTGCAGAGCATTCTAGCATTTAGGCGGGTCAATTGCCTTAAGTACCGCAGTTACTTCTTGGATAACTACGCTGACTACACATTCAATTCGGAGCTGCGCATCCACAGCTACTTGCAGACGATGCGTTGCCCGGACTATATATCGATTGGTGTCATCAAGTCCATACTGGAGCACGAGGAGATCAATCAGGTTGGCTCATTTGTTTGGTCTCATCTCACCAATTTGGCCAAGTCCAATTCGCCGGTGCGCATTGAGGCGCAGGGTCTTCTTCTGAACGATGATCTCTCGGATAAGTTTAAGATGGACATTCGCAAGTTCTCCAGAAACTATGAGCACAGCTTGTTCTTTGATGAATACAATTTTGGTATGTATAAGAAATTCAGCATTATCGCTTTAAATTATCACTAACACATGAAATTCCTTAAATTTTTAAATTTTTTAGGCACCACAACCGATGCCAATATAATATTTGGCACCGACTCCTATCTGCCACGCATGGCCAGCGTCAACTTTACCGCAGATCTGTTTGGTCAATCTGTGAACTTCTTTGAGTTCAGTGCACGTGCCGAAGGATTCGAAGAGCTGGTGGTCAATGCCTTTGGGCCCAAGGGACCTCTCAACGGTGAACTGCTGCGAAAGAAGCTCTCATTCCTCAATCGCTGGCTGGGCAATGAGAGCGCCGAGGAGGAAGATACCTTGGACGATCTCCTCAATCTCGACAACTTGCGTCTTAAGCGCGGAGTCGCAGACACAGCAGAGGAGCCCGAAGAAGATCTCGATTACGTACACGAAGAGGAGCTGCAGCAACCAGGGCGAAACAAACGCAACGCTGACCCTGCAGCAACGGCACGCAAAAATGGCATCGATAGCAATGTTGACCAATTGGGCTACAAGTTGAAATACGACTACAATAATCCTCGAGCACAGTTTGGACTACGAGTCTTTGGCAACGATTTGCGCTACTACAACATAGAGTCTTTGGCGGAAGTGATGCTGCTGGCGACACAGCTTAATCCCTTCTACCAGGCGCAAAAGCTGCTCTCCGGCAAACCCTTTAGCTACACGCAGTCACGTGTTTTTCTAGACGTCTCATATAGTGTTCCCTTGGCTGTGGGCATGCCACTGACAATACACGCGTTTGGTGCCTCGTCCGTGGACCTGAGCATCTCGGGCAATCTGGATAAACTGAATGTCGATTGGCATTTCGATGTGCAGGGCCATTTCAAGCCATCGGTGTCCGTAGATGTGATTACCACGATGCAAACCGACATGTATTGGGGCCAATCGGGCATCAAAGTCAAGAGCAACTTGTACTCCAACACGGAGGTGGAGGCCAACCTAAAGATGCGGGGCAGCAATCTCGTTTCCTTCTCCTTTAATCTGCCGCAGGACAAGAATGAAATCTTTAGCGCACGCTCCGAACTCTTGATCATGAAGCGGGACGAGCAGTTGCCACAGGCGGGCATTGAGAAGCGAAGTTCAAATTCAACTTGCACTTGGCCAGTGTTGGACAGCGCCATTGGACTGCAAATGTGCTCTTATTACAGTGTGCCCGATCTGAGCAATGCTACAACCGCTTATCCCAGTTTATTGTTGTCGGGACCGCTGAACTTAAGCCTCATTCTGAAAAAGACCGATCTGTCTGCGAAGAAATATGTATTCGAGTACAACTGGGATCAGCAAGATAAGGACAATAATTTTACACTCGTCTTCACGACGCCCGACTCGAAAATTCGGCGCATTTTGGTGGCCAATTTGACCACTGTTCCCGAAGCCTTCAATGCGTCTGTGGCCTTTGTTAATGGCAAGAGCCGAGCATCTGCTGGCTGCAGTTACGACGGGAATCCCGATTTTAGGCGCCTCGATGTCTATCTCGATAACAATGGCAACCGCTCATTTGATTTAGCCATGGAGCTGCGACGCCATCAGGACTTTACTGCCTGGATCTATAAGCCACGCATGCTGCTGGCCATCAACGGGGTGAACATCACTGGCCTGGTTGGCGCTATCAAGATCAATGAAAAGAACGGCATCAAGCAGCACGATGTAGATCTCTCATTTGAGACTAAGAAACTGCAGGCTCTAATAAGCGGCAATTTTGTGCAGAGCGAGGTGACCACCTCAACAAATATGACTGTCAACTACAGGGTAAGCACAATTATAAACTAATAGCTTGGATAATGAGGAAACGACCCAGCTAGTGAATTAATGTTCAAAGTTACATTGTGCAGTAAGTAAATACTATAAGGGCTCAAGAAATCTATCCTTACCGACTTTTGAAAATTCTAATTAAGGTTGAGGGTTAACTTGTGTTGTCGAACTCTCCAGCAAAATTTATTCATTTTTTTTTAGTTATTTTTTCGCTGTTTCCTACAATAAAATAAATGGTTTGTATTGCTATTATATTCCTCAACCTGTCTTTCAGTTCCAGGCAAGCAAAATAGAAACCATTAATTTCGCCGGTCGTCTGGTAAACAACGGAGATAAATCGAAGACTGAGTATCACGGCCATGTCAAGCTGCGCACCACTGCCTATCCAAAACTGAACTTTGCTTCGAATGCTACATGGCTCAGCCTGCAAGGTCACACCGAAGGCGTCTTGACCTATAACAATGAACTCGATTATGTCAATCCTAATTACACCAGCATGGTGAGAATTATTTTTGCACGCTCGAAATCCGAGGATGTCTTTTTGGAGGGCTCACGCACGCGTGCCAGCTTGGAGCTGAAGGTGCCTAGATCTAATATCGATTATCGCATATTGGTGAAGTAAGTAAATCTAAATGTAAATAACTGATTCGTGAATCTAAAACGATAACGAAATGGATGTGAAAAGTATTGGTCAAATAAATTCTATTTCAAATCAGAATCATAAATAATATGTCCATCCACTTATCAGGCATGAGGAACGCAGCAAAAACGGCACCGAAAACAACGTTATTATTGGACTCAAGTATGCTCCCGAAAAGGAGATAACGGGCCTATTTTCTGTACACCTGCCCTATCGCAACCTCTTTGCTATTGACGCCTATATGAATATATCAGTGCCCGAATTTAATTCATGCACAGCTAGTGTGAAGATCAACGAAAAGGCCACCAAAGATTATATGGTAAGTGCATAACTTTGAGTCCAGTATGAACATACAATTAAATCTAATATATTTCATTAGGTGTTTATTAATGGTTCGTGGTTTACGGGTCACTCGATAGCGCTCAAGGGTAACTATAAGGATCGCAGCTCGCGTGTGCAGGCTTTGCATCATATGAAAATGATTGTGGAAAGTCCCTCCTTTGAGGCGACCACTCTAAATATTGTCTATAGACGAAATCAGCTGTTGATATTTTCTGACGTGCAGGCCAGATACGGCAAGGATCCGTACGGACTAACCGTACAATACGCATCCAATGCACACAATAGCAATTCCAATACCGAGGTGCGACTTAAGATCAAGGAAAAAGATTATTGGATCAACTCAAAACTGTTATCTGAGCAGCCCAAGCTATTGCAGGTGGAGATACACATCGACAAGTAGGTTCAATCTTGTATAAAAAAAGCAAGAAAATAGATTTAAAATTACTTTGATTACAGAATCCGTGATGTGCATATTAAGGTTGGCATGCTAAACATTGTGAAACGAAAGGAACTTTCGCTGGAGCTTAAATGGGATGCCAATCGCGATCCATCGGAGCGCTTGGGCCTGCTCATCGAGTACAACAATCCAGGCAATAAGCACTACGACGGCAATGCCATGCTAACCTATCCAGAGCGGACAATAAATTGTGGCTTCAGCACCTTTACGGGTGGTCCCAAGTATAATGGCAAGGCACAAGCTTCGTGGAGCATCACCGAGGTGATTGAGTTCAGCTACGATGCGGGCATCATGCCGGGAAAGTCATTGCACAATTGGGTGCATGCGGATCTTAGTACACCATTTGAGGGTTGGCGCACAAACACGCTGCGAGCTGGTGTTTACAATGAAGGCAATTTAATACTGATCAACTCAACGCTGTCCTGGGCCTCAGATCAAAAACTGGAGCTGGGCTTCAAGAGCGATCACGATATACACGACCAATTGGTCAGTTTCGATGTACGCTTTGGCATCAATAGCACCATCCAGGACATACCCACGATTAATGTAAAGGTCAAGCACTGGCAGGACCCCAAACTGATCGACACCGATCTCTACTTGGGATACAAGGGACAAAACGATACATTCAACACCTACAGCATCAACTCAGTATGGGAAATCCTACGCAATCCGCGCTATCAGAAAGTAATCGGCAAAGTTTCCCTGGTCAGTCCATTTAATGACTATCGCAAGGGTGGACTGGCAGCCATGTTTATGCTAAACGATCAGCGACAGGTGGAGGGAGCAGCCTCATTGGAGTTTAAGGGACGAGAGTTTACCCTAACAATGGATGGGTATGTGAAAAAGTTTACGGATAATATGCTCATCATAAATATCACATCTCCACTAAAGAGATTCAGCACAATTAATGGCCGCTTCGGATTGAATGAGAAGAAGCGACATGCTGTGGCAGAGGTGCGTGCTCCAACTGACGTACTTGGAGTCGAAGCATTGGCAGACATTAAGAATCTACTTGACTTCGACGTCAAATTGAGCATTGCCACGCCCATTGAGAGCTTCCAGCAGGCAGCCATTTTGGCGAAAGTCAATCCCGAACGTGTGGACATGCGTGGAATCTTGAACAATGCCACCTTGGGTTTTACGGGGGTCTGGCATATGCACAATTTGACTGACTTTGAGTACTCGTATTTGGTGTTTACACCACTGGCGGGCTTCGAGGAGAATGGCTTCATAGCCCAGCTGCTTAAGCGGGATATATTCATCTGCAAGCTGCATGGAAAGCTATCGAACTACAGGCTGGGCGTCAAGGTAGATGGACATCCCAAACCGAAGCTGGTCAATCAGTTGAGTAGCCAGAAGATGCTACTCGATTTACGTTTCGATGATGATTTCCAGCCGCCCAGAATTGAAATGGATACGGAAGAGGATTATTTCTCCTACTTTGCCAACTTTGAGTTAGACACCTTTGTCTGGCCCACCATTCTTGGTGACGTGGATATTCAAGAGAATGAGGACTTATATTTCGTGGTAGGTGGCGTGCAGTTACCTCAAGGGCGCCTCGAGTTGAGGGATCGCTTGTACTTCCCGGACTATCTTAATGTGCTCAATGTGCTCACTGTCTCCACGCCCTTCGACATGGCCAAGGACTTCAAGTCCGTATTTGAGTATCAGATCGATTTGAATTTCAACTCGTTCTATCAGCATGCGCACTTCCTGATCCAGGACAACCTCACTCAGTCCCAGCAAATGGGCTTTGAGCTCAACTATACCAAAGTCGTGGACAACGTCAGGCCCAAGGCTCATAATGTGCAGCTGAAGCTCATTACGCCATATGAAGAGTTGCCAGAAATCAATATTCATGGCACCATTGAACTGGATGACAATGTGTACAAGGGCAACATCACCTCGACGACAGCTAATACTCATCTTTCGCTGGCAGCCGCTATTGAGGTTAGTCAACTTTCAAAGAAATATGATTTGTGATGTTGGAATAAACTGCATGACTATTTAATTTGTGGCTTACCAATGATTGTAAATATTCATAACTTGTGAGATTCCTTTTTTCTAGAATGAAGACAACTTCCTGGAAACAGCTATTGGTATATTGCTGGAAACGAATGTCATTCCTTATTATGCATGCAACGTCTACTTTAAGAAAGACTTTTCCGCTGTGGATAACATTATTGATATACGTTTTGAGGTCACCGACAATGGTAACCTAAACAAGGTAAGAGACCCTTTTAGCTTTTATCAAAGACTCTGCTAATTTATTGCACTCGTCTCCAGCTGCACATTGAAACGGACTGGCACACGGATCCAGCACACTATGTGAATGTTAATGGTAAAGTGCATACGACGATGTTGCCCCTTCAACTAGCCTCCACCTCTGTGCTGGCAACGAAAGGACCCAATCCCCAGTTGAACGTGGATCTCATCTTCCTGAGTCGCGACGGTCAGAGCATTGCGTATGGTACACGTGCGAATAAAAAGAAGGATGTGTTCAACATTGAAGTGTGGACGCCATTAAAGAATTATAGAAACATCTCAATGCACGGGACAATCATTCGCAATCCAACCGATCCAAAGCGCTATGATGTGTTGGGCAATTTGTATCGTAACATGGCCACCTATGGCGTTACGGGTGTGGTGCGCATGACAGATGCTCTGCCCATAGATGTCACACTGCGTGTGCAACCCAAGACAGGCGGTCGCGATGGCGTGATTGAGCTAAATATACAGGAGGCGGGACCGAAGAAAACACGCTTCTCGTTCAGTGCCATTGAGGATGGTAAAATGTGTCAGATATCTGGCGGATATAGTCTCAGCGACAACAATGGCCCCATGGACTTCTCGGTGCTGGTGGAGAGCACAGAGCCAGAAATAGCACGCATCAATTTCTATGGCAATTTGAAGCCAGTGCAGAATGGGCGCATCGTAGGCGATGTGAATCTGGAGACACCCTGGAAGCAGCTGGGCATCGACTCAGTGCATCTGCACTCCGATGTGGGTATTGCCGCCGATGGTGGCAAGATCATTGGCGAGTATCAAATTGGAAAGCATATTGGACGCGGCAGCTGCATGTGGTCCTGGATACTGCCCGAAAACCTTCAACTGGTGCTGGAAAGCTACATGGAACGACCAAATGCCCAGCCGCGTATCGTCCACGCCAGTGCCAAGTATTTAAATCCCGACAAGAACTTCAAACAGCTGCAAACTGGCGGTCGCCTCAGTGTCGATTCCAAATGGAAATTCGATGTGAATGGCACTTTGCACTACAAGTCCACGGATGAGTTTGAGTTTGAGGTGCTCAGCCAGCTGCCGCTACCCTTGGCCGACACGCATCAGCTGAGCGGCAAGTACCGTGGCAATGTTATCAGCAAACAGTTGACACAACCAGACATCTTTATTGAAGCCAGTTATGAGGCGCTGGAGGCGAAGCGCAAGCTCGAAACCCGTTTGTCTTATCATAATGCCGAAAATGATCTGAATGGGTTGGCCCACGTCGCTTGGGGCTTAAAGGAAGATATCTCTGTAGTGGAGGGTGATTTCCAAATGCAGCGCAAGGAAGGATTGCGCAGAGAGTTCCTGGCCAAGCTGACAACGCCCAAGTTCAAGGGCGAGCACACATTCGGTCTGAGAGGACACTATGACATAACCGATGCTGACTATCACAATGTGGTCTGTGCATTGGATTATCCAGCTAGTCGTCGTATATCCGATTTGGATGTGTTTTTCAGTTCCCATAACAACATGCACGGCACGATTAACAGTAGCACCCCCTTGCTCAACGTCTCGTGGTTCAAAACAGACTTTGAATTCACCACGACGAGGTTTGTACTTTAATTCAATATATCCGCATAATCTAACATTCTCGAATCTCTCGCATAGTGGTGACAGTTATCGTTACGTGAAATGTAATTGGCCAAAGAATACCGCATTCTTTAAGCTTCGGAACAAGTATGACAGCAATGACAGTAATCGTAATATCAATGGCAACCTAGAAATCGAAGTACCAGTGACGACGAGACATCGCGCCGATGTTTCCTACGGTTTGCAGAAATCACACAATTTGGATTCGGGAAATCTGAAGGTTGTCTACAATGAGGCACAGATATTGGATGGAAAGTACAAGCGCGTCGCACAGCTGAAGCATCCCGTCTACAAGGACACAACGGACATTACCCTTGAAAATTATATGAAGCCGCTGGGAATACATTTTGTGAATATACGGGAAATACGCACTTCGGGTTTGCGAGATTTCAAACACATTGAAGTCTTCGAGCTGCGGAATACAAAGAACTTTAATTTAACTGGAGAGCTCCATGCGTTGTCCACTGCCAGCGCCCAGGAGTTCAAGCTGGTGGCTATACATCCGAATCGGGCCGTTGTCCTCACCACAAAGTACGAGGAAGTCAATATCCATGTCGTCAGGCAGCATGCTAAAATCGAGCTATCGTCAACAGCCTGGGTAGGCTACAATCTGGAACTGGGCAACTATAGCACGGTATGCGAAGTAGGATAGGATAAGAACAGGATTAATATCAATTGGTTCATTTACTTATTTTCAAATATAAAACAATTATTTATTCTCTTTTATATTTTGAAATTCTTCCATCTTATTCTTTTAGAATGGTAACGAATCCCAGCGCTTTGAACTTGAAGTTTTTTATCCGAAACGCAATCTAACTACCTCTGGCTGGTATTACCTCACCGACAATAACTTCAATGCGGACTTGGCCTTAAAATGGGCCGGAACTGGAAGTTACGATGAGTCTAGGAAGATTCGCAGCAACTTCCATTGGACAGCGGAGCCATTGCATAAGAACGATCGGGATCATCAGACATTTGGATTGACGGTAGCCCATCCATATCTCGAAAAGGACATCAAGTGCAAGGCCATCTACTACCGTGGCCTGCAGGATCTGCTGAGAGCGCACCTGACTATCGACTACTCAGACAGCCCGGAGCAGCTGATTGTCTTGGGTGCTCACCTGCGCGACTTGTATCACGAATTGGGACACACAAACTATACATTCAAGTTCTATGGATATCACCCGGCCTCTGAGCTGGATGTGGAGATGAATGGCACACTGGCCGCTCGTCCGTCATACTACAAGACCGAATCAACGGCTCACTACAAGCGCGACTATGTGCCAATGTATGGCAGCTTCTTGGCTCTGCTGGATCTCAATAAACGGGAAGTGGAGTATGAGCGTCGCACGCCCTATCACACTGTTCGTCTGTGGATGCTGCCCACCATGGAGTATCCGATTTATGGGCTCAATGCCACCGTCTGGGACACACCCGATACGAATCACACTGGCTACGTTTTTGTGGATCTTGCCGATCGCTTTGCACGCATGGACTTCAATTTAACGGAGGATGCTAGTCAGAATCTGCAAATGGTGGGCTACATACCCGACACACGCAGTGGTTATTTGGATATTTGGCGTAATTACGAAGAGATACGTATTATTGATGTGAGCTCCTATCTCAAGATGAATCACTCGCGTCTCATTACGGGCCGCTTCCACTGGCGTCCCAATATCAAAAACGACCTGAGGGAGAAGATCAATGGCGTGGGTACTTCAATTTATAACTCATTCTCGGACGGTATTGATTTCTGGATCAAATCGCTGTACACCGAATCGGTGGAATCGGTGGGTGTCGTCTGGGGCACAGCCAAGGAGTATAACAAGCAGTTCTTTGAGGACATCAGCCAGCTGAGCGTTCTTGAGGAGGATCTGCACGATCTGCGCTTGTTTCTCAATCAGTCGTATGATGCAGATGATTTCTATATCAAAACAGTTGTCAACTTTACGGAGACCATACTAGAGGAGCTGGCAATCAAGGACCATTTCGAATCCCTGCCCAAGATTTTCTCGGAAATGTGGCAGTCAATGGGTGATTCAGGCAAGGCTCTGCGAAACAGCATTCTTTGGCTAATAGAGACCATTAAGACGACCTACAACAATGTGCTGGATGCTGTTAGTCGCTTTTTCCATGGCGAGAGCTTGAGCTATATCTCAACGCTGATGGAGAAGGGCATCGAGAAGTATGATAGGTTTGTCAAGGATCTGCACATCAAGTTCATCAAATACATTGAGAATCTGTGGCACAAATTCTGGCACCTGGCAGAAACCTACTGGAAGAATGTTCTGAAACGTTTCGAGCCCCACATGTTTAAAATAATCAGCTTTATTGAGACGAGCGTCTGGGATCTGAGCAAGGAGGTCTTTGACTTTATCTACAAACGCACCAATGAATTGGCCGAGTCGCCATATTTTAATAAGGTCTCCAGTTTTACGGCCGATGTGGAACGTTTGTATAGAGATATTCAGGCGAATGATGCGATTACGAATATCAAAAAGTATTCCACACTGGCTTGGAATTTCATTAAGGAAAAGTACTTCAAGTTGGTGCCGTTTGGGGCCGAGCTAAATGAGGTGATCACCGAAATCTGTCAGGAGATCAAAGAGCTGCAAAAGATCGATCAAGTGCAGTTCGTCGTACAGAAGTATAATGAAATTCTGGCCAGATTGGAGTGGATAGCCGATGAGCTACAGCTAGAGTATCGCATTCATCAGCTCTATGGACTGGTGCGCAACAAGTTCCGCAACTATGCGCTGAATGCGTTGGAAACTGCCGACATGTACAGGGAGGCCAAGACTAAGTTCATATTTGATCCGGAGGTGGGCATCATTGATTTGGAACAGAAGCTGCCCATGTCCTGGCATGCTTTCAATGAGACGCCCAAATTCGAGGAGATTCCCGAGTATAGAATACTGTATAAGGCGCAGGATTTCTTCAGCGAAGCCAACTCCTCCATTCTCATGAGCCTGTACAATCTGCGATCCCATTTGGATCCCAAGACCTGGCTGCCACCCTACTACTGTAAGTAATATAAATGGCCAGTGACGTTTGCTTACTAATTGTAATTACTTACAGCCCGCGCCTTGCTTATTGATTCACGTCATTATATGACCTTCGATCAGCGTTTCGTTGGCCTTAATCTGAACTTCGAGCAACTGACCAACGGAGATCGTAATGAAAAGTGTAGCTATTTGCTAGCTCACGACTTCTTCCAACGCAATTTTACGCTGCTACTGGAGCCGGCGGTAAGAAGAGATTTAGATGTCATCACGTTTTGTATTGAATCTTTGATCTCGTCAAACATTGATCAATGAAAATTGGTTTTTATTATGTTTGTTTATATCAAGCATTAAGAAAAGTATCATATTTCATTCGCTAAAGTGTTTACTCTTCTTTTAGGAACAACCACTGACAAGACGAGGAAACGGGGATATTTTGACGCGTAAGCTGAGTTTTATTGCGAATGGACAGCTTATTGAAATAGATCTTGGAACTGATGTACGTAATGCGTGAGCTAAATGAAATTCACAACTAACAAATTACTGCCATCACATCCACAGCACATCACCGTGAACGGCAATCCACAACCCGTACTGCCGCTCAAATTGGGTGCCGTTAACATCTATCGAGAACTAGATATTCTGTCCATCGTTTCGGATACACAGTTCAGTCTACACTGCAATGTACAATTTGATCTGTGCTGGTTCGAGGTGAGTGGCTGGTACTTTGCCAAGACTGCCGGCCTCCTGGGCACCCTCAACAACGAGCCATACGACGAGTACACGATGGCCAACCACTTGATATCGAAGCAACCCAAAGAGTTCACTGACTCCTGGAGTCTGCAGCGCTGCCAGCAGAACCAGCTGGCCAAGACAGAAGCAGTCAGCAAGGAAGTGAGTCAAACGTGCGACAGTTTCTTCCATTCAGGCATTCTGTCGAAATGCAGTGAAATAGTCAACCCAGCACCTTTCTATGAGATGTGCCTGGATCTGGGCATGAAATCGCCACCCATCCGTCCGGGTCATCCGGCCGTGAAGGGAGCTTGTACGGCAGCCCTGGCTTATATTGAGACATGTACGACACTTAAAGTACCCCTGCGTGTGCCAGATCAGTGTGTATTGTGAGTAAAGTCTATAGCTTAAATATATACTTAAATATATTATTAAAATATATATATATATATATATATATACTTAACATTTAATCTTATAGTTGCCAGCTGTCGAATGGTTCCTATGTTCCGGAGGGCACTTTCATGGAGCTCGGTGGCGCCGATATACCGCACAGTAGCGATGTCGTGTTCATTGTGGAGGCCAAACCCTGCAATGAAAATCTTAAGGAGGCCAAGAGCATTATGAGTGTCGTTGCCAGCATTGAGGAACAGCTCCAAGCTGCCAAGATAACCAACAATCGGTAATTCAATTCTTAATAATTTTTTTAACTTGTAGTTATAGTTCTACTATAGAATGGGTTGGTTTACAATTGGATTAATTTTATCGTGAGAAGCTAGATCATGTTTCTGCTAAGGTTAATAATTAGCTCAGCAAGGAACACTCATCCTTTTTATTTGATTTGTGATTAATCTGTGTTTCTTTCCTAGCTATGCGGTTGTTGCATTTGGCGGTGTTTCGCCTTACGACAAGCCTCGAAGCATAATCTATGAGCACAATGTGTTCACCTCGGACCCCAATCAGCTAGCTGATTACTTTGCACATATCAGTACCGGCAATGGCAGCAGCAGCGATATACTGATGGCTATTTCAACGGCATCCCATTTGAACTTCAGACCGGGCGTATCAAAGACCTTCATTCTGCTATCGTGCAGCAGTTGCGCTGCAAAGGACATGCGCTTTGATTACACATCCATACTGCAGTTTATGCTGGAGGAGGGCGTCAACTTACACATTTTGGCGGACACAGAGTTCGACTTTGAACGCACGCGGAAACTGCGCCACTTCTTCGGGCTGGACAGGGAGCTGGTCTACTCGAAGCGATACCCCGAGGGCGATGCTGAGACACGGAAACAAGTGCATATACCCAAGAGCAATTTGGGCATTTGTACTCCGCTGGCGTTGGAGACAAACGGATCTGTGTTCAGTGCTCGCAAATTGATGCCAGAGCGCAAGTATCCAATTATGCGCTTTGCCACCATCTTTGCCAAACGTGTGGCGCAAAGTGCCAACCCCATTGGCACCCAGACATGTGAGTGCTCCGGCCATAATTCGGGTGTAGCTTATGTCGCCTGTTCGCCACGAACCTTACCCGAGGAGAAGGGCAATCTGGATGATTACGTGAGTGGTTTCTACATCCATTAATACCAGAGTTATGCTAAAGCTATTGTTTTTTCTAGGACGGCTTTGAAGCTTGGGAGTGGGATGATGATCTGGATGCAGCGGCCTAAGCGAGCGCATGACTTCAGCTTGTAGAATGTAAAGATTTTGTCAAATAACACATGAACATTTTTTAAAAATAAATTATATTATAATGCCCGAAAATTTCGGACCTTAAATTCAATTTAAAGCCTGATTCCTTCCCAGTCGTTCATCCCGGATAAACTAAAGTGCTTTTGGCCCAGATTGACTTGTGTTTATAAAGAACGGATTCCATTTATAGAGTCGGCGATCACCTAATAGGGGCAAATTATCTTTTGTATGTAACCCCTATTAATAATACCTTAGTTTACTATATTTAACTATGAATTTTGGTTCATTTGATTTCCTGTTGTTACATTTTCATAAACTTGCAACATAATTCTATGTTGGGCTTATCGAAATGATAAGTATATCTGACACAAATTGCATCATGGCTAACCAGTTTTTGGGTTTCCTTTTTTTTGGCCTGTAACTGAGACAGCGCCCACAGCCCAACGAAGTGATTCAGCCCATTTCCTAGGCAACATTCAGTGTTTGTGCAAATCTCAGACGACTATTAAAAGTGGTCTGACTGGCTGGAGTGGAGCTTTAGCCACTACTAACTATCTCTTTTCGCTAGTGCGGGTTACGGTTGACGGAAGCGATGGTAATAGCAGAACTCAAGTACGTGTAACAACCTTAACCCCAAAGCTGGGCCAGGCCAGTTCCAGATAGCGTCAGGAGCGGGGTGGGGCGGGACTATGCGGGGCCATTCACTTTGACAGCATCAGCAGGGGATACTTGATACCCACTTGAACCCAATTTGTTTAACGTTTGCGTTGCAAAAAAAAAAAAAAAAACAATGAAAATTATGCGATCCGAATGAAAAGGTAATGCAATACTTTCTATTTCAATGTTATGGTTACATCAACCAAACAGTTGACCAATTGCAATTGCACTTGCAATATCTTTCACTTTTGCCCAACCCAATGCAGCTATATAAAAGCCACCTAGCCTATGCAGCAAAACGCATTGTTTAACTGCTTTTCGCCGCGCGTGGAACTACTCGTAAGCAAATCCAAGAAATAAGAAACAACAGAAACTATGTGGCTACTAGTAAGTGAATCTACAAATGAGAAGGATCTTAAGTTTTAATACCTGTTCATCTGCACAGCTGTTAGTCTGCGGTCTTTCTCTTAGTTACGCTTCGGAGCTTCACGGCGAGGGACACTACGAAGGCGGGAGTGGAGGTGGTACGGGAATTGGAGACTATCATCATCAGCATCACGGCTCATCACCCACCACATACTCGGAGATATCGAAACACGTGCCAGTCCATGTCATAGAGAAGGTGCCGTTGCCAATACCACATCCAGTTGCAGTACAAGTAAGAGTATTAAAAGGACTTGCTCAAAATATGTTTACAAGGTGCGTCCTTCATTCTAAAGGTACCCAATGTTATAAAGCTGCAAATACCCGAACCTTATGCGGTTCATGTTCCGGTGCAACAGGAAATTCAAATACCTGTCTACAAAATAGTTCCCGAAATTACGGAACGCAAGATACCCTACACGGTGGAGAAGCCCTATCCTGTGGAAATCGAGAAACCCTATCCCGTTGAGGTTATTAAGCATATTAAAATACCTGTTCCGAAACCTTATCCTGTACCCTATACCATTTATAAGCATGTCCTCCACAAAGACCACGGCTGGTGAGCTAAATGAAGTGGTTCACTAAGCCCTCTAATATTTGGCAAGTTAAGATTAATCCAGTATTAAAGTCGTTGTTATTTTTCGATTACATTATTTGTTTATCAATATAGTACGATGTGCCTAAGTTTAGGACATGACACTAAAAGATTTAATTATTACATCAGAACTATACTTCAACAAGTGAGAAAGAATATTGTATAATACCAATATACACTTCTATCTTCGGTATCAGAATATAAAAAGCACAGAATACGTTTGATATTAATATCCTTATAAAGCGTTTTGCATTTCAATTCAATTCCTAAAATTTCGTTAAGTCTTTTATGAAAATTTCCCGACAGCCCGATACGCAAACCCAAACAGATTTACTGAAAGCTTAACAAAAAGCTTGTAAAGAGCTTATAAGCTTACAGCAGCAAAGTTGTAAATTAAGGCTTTTAGGACAAAGTGAGCTCTTCATTGCATTACAGCAAATTAATGGGGCGTAATGTGCACACGCACACATTTGCATGCTGCGTACTGAGGTGGTAAGTTCGTTAAACTTTGTTGAATACTCCCCGCCTGACTGCAAGAGTGACCGCCTCTGTCTATGATTAAACCTACATTTGCGTTTAACCGATGATGTGCTTGAAATGTGCGCACACGCAACCGGGCTCCTCGTTGCCGCCTAAACCCCGTTGAGATCAACTGCCGCGGAATGTGCAGCTATGTTAAGTATTACTTATGCCTTTGATAGAGTAAAGCGTTTATCGTCCTAAATGTTAGCAAAGTGCACGAAGTACGAATGTTCGTGCGTCGGCCCAGAATGTACGCGCGAGGGGACGCGTGCGTTGGCCCACAACGGACTCGTGCGTTGAAGCGTACATTTTCACAAAAACGTTATGATTAACATCATAAAAATTAAATTTTATATTCTATAAGGAAATAATCATATGCCTTTAATCGAATTTCGTAGAGTGTAATATGTACATATAAATACATTTCGCGCTCAAAAATACAAAGAACGTACAATTTGCACATTTCGCGTGCACATCCAACAACAATTAAATTTGTTTAAAGATCATAATCAAATAACCATTAAATTTGGTGGCGGATAAGGCATAAATTTGTCAGTTGGTCAATTTAATAGTTGACAAAGTGGAAAAAGCATTTAAGTTGTTTTCCCGGTAGAAGGGATTATGCAATCAGAAAGCAGCTTACATAATTGGATTAACACGCTGCTTATATGAATATATGCATTAGCAAATGAGATGTCTTCAATTGAAAGTGATTGACTGAATTATACCCTTTTAAATTGCATAAGATACATGTAAAAACACACCTTCAGCTGTGTGATTCAGAAAACTCTTCTACGTATACTCTCCGAGTGTTATGTAGCATTGTTATAACAAAGGGAGTGGTTTTACTCAAAATTGAATAGAATCCTTAGAACGATTTCGCTTTTCGTTATAACGATTGCTTTACATTTACAGTTTATAATTTACGTAGATTATAAGTGAAAATCAACTAGTACTTTTATAATATCTACTTATTTGAATATAGTAAAACATTTCTGCATATTACTCAAATGGCACCCGAGAAACCTTTGTGTTTTGTGGCAAACACACAGCTTACAACAACTGATTCTGCTATTATCCATTCAACGGAAGCTGATCTAAATCAATTTGTTATACACGTACCTGAGCTGGGTACTATTTGTATGGCACGTATAATTCAAATTAAATTGTTAGCCCATTGGTATTACAGCACTCCCAAAGCTCTCCGTCAATGAGCTTACGCTTAGGCCAAGTCTTGCAAATAAATTTACAAGCCTAAGCTCATGGGAGGCTGTCAAAAAAATAGATATATAAATTTGAAAAATAAGTAAAAAAAAAAATTAAAATAGGAGTAAACGATTTGAGCTGTCATTTTTTCCTGCACATGCT
Source organism: Drosophila atroscutellata (assembly GCA_035041605.1). Lineage (NCBI taxonomy): Eukaryota > Metazoa > Arthropoda > Insecta > Diptera > Drosophilidae > Drosophila > Drosophila atroscutellata. The sequence continues at coordinate 8,999,866 of JAWNLA010000092.1, read as the reverse complement.
CGTTTGCGCCAACTTTTAACAGCGCAAATATTTTGTGGAATTAATTTAAGATAATTGATTTCGATGCCAGAAGCTTGCACGTGCGACCATGGAAATTGTATATGTATGTATAAGTGGAGAATTTTATTCAGCTTGCAAACTGGCAGGAAGCTGCCAGCCTGATAGATAAAAACAGCAAACTGAAACGGAAGCTTGCCAGTCAAATAGTCAAACGCATCGACAGGCGGAGGTGGATAGAGGGAAATATGGAAAGGCAAGACAGACAGAGTGACAGACGAACATACAAAAGGACAGAAGGATTCGATTGCGTTCGGTGCTGAGCTGTAATGAAATAAATTTCCTTTTCAGATACACACGTTTACAAGCACATACATACGCACACACACACAGACACACATACTCGCACGCACACTTGGCACATGTGTCAACTTTCTTGGCAGGTAGACATTGTATGTGGTCCCGTGTGTCGCCTTGTCGATGGCTGTGCTTGACTTTGATGAACTTCCTCGAAAGAGATGGTTAAAGACGAACGCCGAAGTCGATAAAAATAGCATCACTTGACACCATACAATGTGCGCTAAAAGCGAACTCCCAAACCAACAGCTGCCGTGTCTAAAACTAGCTCAACAAAATCGCAAAATATTATTAACGCCAAATTAAATAATTGCTCAATGAGTTGAGCGTATTAATTATTATGTATAGCTTCTGCTCCTGCTGGAAAAGTTGCCTTCACATTGTTATTTTTAAACAATGTCAAAGCGAGAGCATCACACAAAGACACTCTACCGCCCCCTGTTCTTGTCCCTCTGCCTCCAGTACCACTCACAGTTGACAGATACTCGTTCGTCTAGATTTGAGATACTGCTCGTACGCGTCGGCTGTCTAATGAACTGTAAAGTGGTGTGAATCCAAAGAGTCCTTTGATGGGCAGCCATGCTCCTTAGGAAATTTCAAAAAAGCCCTCTCACAAAATTATTGATTACTATGCCAAGGTGTAGACACGATTGCTCCTAGGTGAGTATTCAGAAGTTTCCATGTGCATATGCTGCTTATTACAATCGACTACGTATCAGTGAGCTTATTACGTAATTAGTTCATAAACTGTCCAGCTGCAAACACATTACCCTAGGCCACATAATCGTTTACATTTTCAACTATCTTGGAAATTTAATTGATGCTAAATTGCTTTTACTTGATCTAGTTAGCATTTAATGGACAATTAAGTGTCAGAATTAGCTTGGATGCATGCCAAGACATTTTGGGGGAAAATACTTGTTAAAACAAATTAATAATATGATTATAAACATGTTGATGTACAGCTACAACAAACAGTTTATTCATACAAATAAATTCACGAAAGACTCACCAACTACAGCTAAAATTTGTAATATTAATATTATTTAGTGCTAATGTCTCATATATAATTCTCTGACTCCATGTGAGTCATGTGTTCTGCCAAATTCCAATTATTTTTCTTGGCTACCTCAAAGCACAGCATCATTGCATTGAGCCAACTGATAATGCTTCGAATATTATAACGGAACTGCCAAAAAAACGGCTCATTGTTGTCCCCTTGTGGACATAAAAAATAAACTAAAAATAGCCACTGCGCTTGTGCTCAAAGCACAATAAGAAGCGACATAAAAATGTGCAAAAATATAAATCAATGCTGTGGCACAAAAGGCAGCCGGCCAACTTACCTAATCCCAAAGACAAGCGGCAAGAGCAAGAATAACAACAACTACTATAATGCCTAATGACAAATCCCCAGGCTCTAGTCAAATCAGGGTATTGCGGGGCATGCCAAAGTGGTAGGCCATTAAAGTCATAAAAGTCGCGTGGACTAAATTAGAAAGAATTTTTGCGACTGGACTCGCTGTCGACGTTGCTTTTGCTACTGTGGCTGCTGCTTCTGTGAGGCTAAGTCTTTTCCTGATGCTTGTCCTTGATGTACATAATTTTAAATGACTTTCAGGAGACGACCTAAAACGGCGCTCGGCTCTATATACACACACACACGCACACAACTGGGGAATCTCTCAAAAGTAGCAGATGAGATTAGACGACCAAGCCCAATGACAACAGGCGGCTTTCGTCAAGATGGCGCTGCCAGAGACGAGCCAGAAACGAGAACCAGGAGCACCAGGACACTGGGAGCTCTCCCACGCCCACTTTGAGTATGCGCGCTCGTGTATGCCGTAAGCGAGTCAAGGTTAAGCCCCAAAATTGCTCAGCAGCCGTTGAAGGTGCCCTCAGCTCCCATCTCTTCAAGTTCGGCGCCTTTTACAGAAGGAAAAACGCAAAACGTAGCAAAGATAAAAATGTTCGAGCTTGGCGCGTGGCAGGGCAAACAGCTGGCTAGCTCGTAATGATTACGAGAGTTTTCTGAAAACAAATAAAATAAAATAAACCAAAAAGGTGCAGCGACGGCAGCTAAACAAAAGCACAGGCTCCTTGAGCTAAGGATAAATATGCGTCGACGCCCCAACACCCATTCTCTTTTGGCACTTTATCATTGGCACATCGTTGGGAAAAGTTGGACAGTATTTATTGAAATTAGGCTAAGAGAGAAGAAATGTTTTCAGCCAGATCCAATAAATTATAGCATTTATGGCGCTGCCTAGAAGTAGGCAATAATTTTCATAAAGCAAGCGTTTTAATGATAATTACGTCATAAAACGAAATTTGCAGCGGTCGAAGGATGCTGAAGAAATAATGCTTAAGACAGGTAGCCGTAGGGGAAATGTTTGGCGTTTGGATAAGTATTCAATAAAATCGCTTTTATAAATAACTAAGGTACTAGCCAGCCCTATACAGTTAAAGCTATAATATGTATTTATATATACAGTTTATGAACTTAAATTCTCAACAATTTAATAAAAGAAAAGCATTTTGTGTGTAATAAGTGGCGATTTATTCCAATATAAAAGATTGCTCTGAACGGAATTTCATTCGAATTTCCAGGAGTATAAAAAGCATTCTTTTAAAAAATGCCAACATGAAATTTGTCGACGAATTGATTTATTCACGAGAGAGCCACTGAAATAAGTCCAAAATATTTGAAAACATTCACCCTTTCTGATATATCGTCTCAGTTAACATCGTGAGACCTGAAACTGCTATGATATAATAAGAAAAATAAAAAAAAGAAATGTTTTTTGAAGGAAAAAAAATCAAATTCATTTATAAGTAAAGTCAGTTTTATACATACGTACAAAAACACAATATTTCGAGCTCCACCCGAAATTACTCCAGTCTGCAAGGGCGTGTAATCTTCGGCGCGCCAAAGATAACCGTTATGTGTTGTTTTAAATCATTTTTATTTTTATTGTATATATTCAACAATTGCTAAACTTCTTTTCCGCTCAATACTCCACAATCCTGTCAGGCATATACATACACACAACCACACACACTTGCTGCTGTTTGCTTTCGTATTTTTCTTTTGTGTGGATTTGCGGAAAATTGTTCAAACAGATCCCGGGGGGCGGCACATAGCCAAAATCTGGCGCCACGTTTCTGTTGTCTTTTGTCAAAAACGTGTCGTGTATTTTTCCATTTTCATTTCTGTTTCAGTTTATCTCTCTCTCTCTCTCTCTCTCTCTCTCTCTCTGTCTTCCTTTCTTTATTTCTCCATATCTCCTACCCTATATCACACTCCTTCTCTATACGTCATTGTCTTTGTTGGGTTGCGTGCAAAAATAGAAAAATAGAAAAGCGTAATGTGCAAGTAAAAGCGCATAAATCAAAAGTATATACAAATGCATGTATATATGTATATATATATGCACATACATGAATGTAAGGTTCATAAAGACATACTATATATATACCAGTCTTAGCACATATAAGTGCGTGAGTATCTCATATCTGTGGGTTTCGTACTCTACGTGTTTGTCATATTTAAATATTTTGTTAAATGAAGGACACATAAGACCTTCACATCCCATTTCAACCGCATCAGGGACCTCCAATATGAAGTGTGGTATTATCATTAAAGTATTTGCATACGACACATATGTGTGTGTATTTGTATCTACTTGTTTCGAATGTGATGCGATGGAATTAAGAGGCAACCTTGAAAATGCCAGACACGTATTCGTATATTTGGCTCAAGATAAATGCGAGCTATAATGACACACAGCCCGTGCTCAAATATAGATGTTTTTTAGGTACGGTTTTTGCGGTTTTCTGGTTACAACTTTTCAGTCTTTGTCAATGAACATTGCTGCCAATTTAACGTTTGAGCAGCTTTCCCATTGCCTTTTATTAGTTCATTTAAGCATTGAACCCTTAAAACCCATTTCAAACAAATGTCCATCATCGTTTTTATATACTTATAAAGCGTATTTGTTAAAGCGCGTAGTTGAAAAAAGTATTATATATTTTTTATACAAGTTATCTAAAGACAATTCTTAATGTACAGTCAAAACAATACAGCACATAATACATGATTATAAGTAACTAAGTGAAATTACAAATTTATAAAAAAAATTAATCCCATCTTGTTACTCATAATAGTATATATAAAAGCATTATTTATTTCTTACTATTTTTATATTACATTACATTTAGTTAAGTATTTTTTATTCTTTAGTTTATCAATTCTAAAATTATGCTTATTCAAAGAGTATAAAATCTTCATCATTCCTTTAATAGTTACCACTTTATGGTTTGTGGCTAAGAGACCAATTTACTGAAAAAAACAAAAATAAATGTCGGCAAATGGCTTGCAATATTTTATGCCTTACAAAAACTTGCCGCCATTTTGGCATTATGCTCTGAGCCCTTGATGATAAAAAATAAAACAAAGTGCTGAGTTTATTTATGTATGCTGCTCTTTGTGTCTGAGTGTTGAGCGTTCAGTGTTGTCATCTTCTTCCTTTAAGTCTACGCCAGTGCGTAACTAATCAATGTTCATGATTCTCATGTATCCCCCTGTGAAATGAGGTGGGCGGGGCAGCGAAGCAGCAAAAATAAACCACAGAAAAAGTTTTGGTTCTGTAAAGTGTTCTCGGCCGTCGTTTTGTGTCCTTTAGCCTTCAGGTAGGGGTGGAAAGAGGGAAGTGGATGTGGATGTGGCAATCTACCTTCATCAGCCGCCTCCAGTGAGCCAGTCAGCCGTTTCAACTATCAGCGTTGAGTGAAAGTCGCTGATGCAAAGAGCAAAAAAGCCAGCGAGCAAGGAAAAACATTTTTTCACGGCTTCTGCTTCTGCTGCTGCTGTTTTTTCTTATATGGCCGCTGGTACAGATGCCAAAAGGTTGTGTTCGTGACCTTTGCCTGGCGCTTTCGTAGTTGTCGCTGCGTTGTGCGCTTGGCATTTCTTTGCCTTGCTACTGATTTGGCAGCAGCACACCTTCTCCCACACTCTCTCACTTAACGCCCAAACAGACACACACACATACACACACTCATTTGAACATATATGCTCATGCTACATTCGTCTGCTAGTTATACGCTTGCTTAGTACGTGTCAGAACTGAGCCACTTGCTTGCACGCACATTTACTTCAAGCACATACGTATGTACATATACATCCCCATATATACACATACTTAAATACAGTTATATAAGCTTGTGTACACAATATACTTGCAACTTGTTTAACTGCCAATGCCAGCACATAAATTGCTCGCGGTGTGTACGCAACGCGACAACGCGCTAAATAGTATGCTACACCTTTTTCGAGGTCCTTTCAGCATGAGATGCACATATTATCTTTGATATTGAAGACTTAAAATAACCATCACAATTGATAACTCAACTTAAATGGGCTGCCAAGATACTCCAAAACAAACCCCAAACAAAATATTATACTTATATAGTATGCCTGAAAAACTTAACATCAGGTTTATATGGCTTTTATTTCAAATCGAGAAACAAATAGAGAACTCTAAAATTATAAAAACATTGTTGAAAATATCTCATTTACCTTTAGACTGCCACACCGAAAACAACACAAATTCTGCAGCCTAATATTTATATCAAAAATATTCCTTACATTTTTTTCCAATACAATATGGGAAAAATTCGGAGGACTGAATTCAAACATAAGCCGCGACGTAAGACTTCAAAAACTCAGAGAAAATCTAAGCAGAGAAAACCGACAATTCTTCGAGATTGCGATGTCGATGTATCTGGCGTGCTGCGACTATTTATAAGAGTGGTGCAAAAGCTAAATGATAATATAAGCGATGGGCTTCAAAAGAATAAAAGAGTGCGCAGGAAGTTGTCATCCATTGTCGAGATGCCGGTTCGAGAACCATTACCTCGATATCGGCAGCGAAAACATGTCACCAAAAGTCGCAAAAAGGCAGCGCAACGCATCAAGAAGAGACAAAGTCCCTTGGCTTGCGAGGAACCTGTATCTACTTCCAAGCAAAAACGCAAGTCCCTGCTTTCACAGGAATGCCTTCAGCAGGAATGCTTTCCTCCCAAAAGGGTGGAGGAAGTGGTGCAACCAGATGAAGAACGTGTAGGACCACGAACTGCTGCTGTTGTTGCACATATAGTAAGCGTGGCGCCAGTTGCTGCACCAGCTCCATATATTTCACAACCAGCAGTTTCGAAACAGATGTATAGTCCAATAATGGTGGAACCAAGCAATGCAGAAATTTCTATCCTTAAAACTTCGTCTGCAGTTTCAGTTCAGCCTTCTAATACGCAAGCCAAAACCCAAATCGCTTTGAATACTTCCATACCACCGGACCAAGTCGTCACAGAATGTGAAGAAAGGATGTTTGCCGCATTTCAGCCAGAGATCCCGACACTTCAACAGCCTCAAGATTCGAATACTTTATTCAGTAACATTCAAAATTATCATAGCACGAATTCTATCGAAGGCGATTTTATATTTGGATCCGAAAACAAACGATAAGAACCCTTTGTGGAAGAATTCGTCGGATGAAATACAAAAGTTTTAATTTGTGGTTTAACATTGTGAATAATAATAAATAATATGCTGACAACAATCAACAACAATCAATATTAAAAAGTTGCTACAAAATAAATAATTAATTAAATAAGACTTAAAGATAAACAAAATTTAAGACTTCGTTCCAAGTCCTCAAATCAATGTACTATTGCTGTAGACGCAAAAGTAAGAGTCTGTACAAAATTATCTACGTTTTCCATTGTGTTAGTAAGCATTACTTTGACACTAGTGTAAGATGAACAAGTAGGAACTATTCCATAAAACAACGTGTCCAAAATTCGTTTACACGTAATCCCATTCATAAAACTAAAGTCAACTATTAAAGAACAGTATATAATGCTATTAATTCTCCTTAACTAATTGAGTAGTCGCCAAACAGCGCAACTAAGGTTATACATGTATATATATATGTATATATATATATACATTCCCTTCGAATACAAATTTCAGTTTATACCTTCTCTCTTTTGCCTTTTTGTGCGGTTTTAGCAACAAGGTTAACCTTTTCAAATAAGTTTTACATGCATAAATTATAACCTTTTACTGCATGCGTGTGTTTTTTTCTACCACAATTGATTATTCTGCGTCTAGCAACTGACAAAAATGTATCCTTGTGCCAGGGGACCTTCAACAACATAAAATTTAGTTGTTCCTATTTGTTTGTGTTGGATAAAATTTGATAATTTATTTTGCCATTGAGATGGCTGCAAGGGCTTTGCCAGCCTTGGTTGTGTGCGATAGCTGCCTGCCAAAAGGGCTTTTGTTTCCATAAAATGCGAATCGCAATTGGCAATTGCATAGTTCAATGATTGTAAATCAAATGACCCAGAACTTTTACTGGATGCTGCACAAATTTTAAGTGACACAAATACAAATGTCAAATGCATGTAACGACAGACTTGGCAACAAAGGTCCTTTGGAAGGGAAAGGCTCCGCATCCATCTGATGGGCTTTGGCTTGACTCCACATTTTGCTCATATGACTTGTGGACAGACTTGTGCTAAAACAAGCAAGCCACAAAATTGATTTCCTAATTGAGGTTGAAGAGCTGTTGTCTTCGGCTTTACATTCTGCATGAATCACTCCGGAAAGGTACACACAATTGATGATTGATTCGAGTCACACAATTTTGATAAATTGACTTTGCATATGCGCAATTCAATTAGAATTGAAAAATGTGGGACTCAGTGCGTTCATGTCCTTGGCAATAAACTGATGCTGCCCTGGACTCATTTTTGTCACACAATTGCGCATTGTTATGTTGCCCATTGATCTCTGCCACCTCAACCGAAGTGTCTGGTAATTGATATTAGGATAAAACCAGCGCGTCAGGAGTCAAAGTCGTTTGCAAAAACAAACTTATTCATTCATAACCTGTAGATTTCTACAGTTAAAGAGAGTTTATTGGTATGGCTATGCAAAGCATAAGACTTGATCTAAAAAGATAATTCATTATAATTGTCAGCTTAGTTATAAGTTGACATAGTATCGAAATCATACATCCTTCAATTATGAATTTGTTTAGTAACATAAAAGTTGCAAGAAAGATTAATTTAATTTCTGGAAGCAACTTTTTAAAACAGAAGCATTTAAAGAGGAATTAAACGCTACTCAATCTGTAATTTACTCTAGATGTTAAATCTTTCAATAAGTATTATGAAAACTCGAATTGTTCTGTGACATTCAGTTTCGAACTCAACTATCTGAATTGTACACCACGTTCAAGACGTATTAGTCAATTATATTTAATATAGTGAAGTGTCACTTGTAATATTTCTGAGAGGCCATAGATTTAAGAGAGGTATGAGACGATAATCAATTGAGTGCTGCGTATATGTGTGGAAAGTACTTTGTAAGTCAATCAATCAGCTGCCTTGCCCAACGCTGGCCAATCCCAAATTCCACTTTCCCAACAAAATATGTTTGCTTTCCTTCCGACCAGCGAAACAACGGCGCAGTTGTCTTTCGATTTATGTGTGAACAAAAGGGCACAACAAAATCAACTGCAAAAAAAAGTAGAAAACAGAACAACAACAATAACAACTTCATGTGCAGTTACAATGCAAAACATAACAAAAAAGTGCAATGTCGATTGCAATGGACCTGGAACTGGTCAAGGGTGTGTTGTTTGAATGGGGTAAAAAGGGGGTATACGCATACGCATACGCATGTCCTTGGCACGCTTCAATGGCTACTTCGACTGGCAAATGGTTCGCTGATTAAAGCTTCAAAAACATTTTGCAATGGCTGAAGCAAGTTACCAGCGTATCTGGTGCCCCTCACTCGCATATTGTTCCCCAACCCCTTGGCCACACATCGCCACAGGTTAAATCTCTAATGACGTCAATGGCAGCTCTTGTCAAACGCAAGCCACTCTGTGCCTGCAGATCGTCGGAGATGACGGTGCACATAGGTGGTATCTGTTGGTTTTGTTGTGCTGGCACGTTGCTACATAACATAACATGCAACTGGTCGCTTCCCGTAGAGAAGTTGCAAAAATGCAACAAAACTGAAACAATTTTTGTTGACGTTGCTCGCTGAAAGCCGCAACAAGCCACAAGAGAGAAACAAGTTTACCGCTTTTAGGTATGGAAATTCTGAATGTTCAGAACATTTATGAAGCCCTTTGGTAAAAAGTTGCCTTATTCATTATAATGATGCTGACGGTGTGCGGCAATTAATAGAGAGTTTGTGGCACACTATTATCTTCGCTATGTTTCATGAAAAACTTTGTTTGAAACTTTCCTATTATTAATTATTTGAATGAAGGAAGTACGAAATAATGAAATAACATATTCTAATAGCTTGACATCAGGCTATAAATTTTCGTCTTAAACGAATTGTGCTGGAATTCTTACATTTTATACCCGAATTACTTAAATTAATTTACGTTAATACACCCCACTTTTATTTATAATTTTCAAGCCCAACATAATGTTGTCTGAACTTTACTATGGATTCTTTGACGTGGCTTTTGAAAACAAAGCCACAAATGGCTGTAACCGAGTTGACTACAGAAATGTACTCATTAGGGAAATGGGCGCGTTTATTCAGTTGTCCATTCAACATTTTAAATGGCCAACGAAATGCGTCGCCGCACAGCTGCCAAGGTTTGCTCTCTTCCCCTTGTCTGTCCCCCTTTCTGTGGCCCCTATTTTAGGGTTTCCCATTGAGTGCGCAATTAAATGCGCATTTGCGCAGCATTTTTTCCTATTCCCCACTTTATTTTTTTACTTTGCACAGCTGCATTTCCGCTCCAAACGAGTTTGCTTGTTTACGCTACTTGCTGAAACGTGGAATCTCAGCTTCCATTTTCCCCATACTCTATATTCGATTCTGACGTCTTCTGCCTTTTTTCACATCCTCCATATGTGTCTACAACGTGTAAGGCGATGTCTGCCTCTGAAGTGTTTCATAAAATTTGCGTCATTAGTTGGATTTTATTTTTAGGCTGTTGATATTGTGTCCCGTTAAACGTTGTCTCGTCCACAGTAACAAATAACCGTTAAATTTGTCGCTCCTTTTGTTGCTGCCCGAATGAGACGCATAAAAACATTTTTATCTACGCCATTTTGGCAGGTCCAACGAAATGTGTGCACCGCTTGAGACTATGCAACAATGAGATATCCTGTATAATAGTCGATTATTGTGACCAATTCTGTATATGCTACTAATATGCTTAAGTAATTTAACTAATATTAAAAAACTTATACTTTGTATAATTCATTTCATATACAAATCCGGAGTATTTAATTTATAATTTTCAGTGTCCTTACGTGATATCTTAAAAACATACAAAAAGTTTATTTGAATGAGAATAAAAAAAGTAAAACATAAATAGAAACCGTTGTCAGTTATCGCGTGTTAGTGTCCTTGAACTTTATAGCCAGGTAAACTGTGAAAAAGCCAAATACGTTTCTGCTCACTTTTGTGCAAATACAAATACAAATACATCACACATATTGGAAAGCAATCATGGCGAAAAATATGGTCAGCGGCCCCCTTTTGGGCAATGGATATGGATAACAGCAGGGCAAGAGAATTGAGCAAGAAGATATAACAAATTGCCTTGAGACCGTTTGAGGCAGGCTAGAAGTGATAAGCGGCTTACAACGATTGGTGGAAGGTCGGGTGGAAGAGTTAAATATTGTATTAGATTGCCTTCGCTGAACAAGCTGCCAAAGTTTAAAGTGATTGTTTCAGCAGTTGGAAGCAATCATTTGACAGTTGCAATAATTAAATAAAATATTCTATGATATTTTAAGAGCCCAGATCAAAATAAATAACGAGCCATTTTGGAATTTTGTCTACCTACTTTTTCGAAGAGCAAAACTACTATATTGTTTATCATATGGCAACAACTGTACCGATTTCTTATTAATCAGATATTCTGATTTGAGCCAACAAGAAAAGCAACGGTCATCATTTTATCAAGCTATAATAAATCGAACTTCTCTCGTTCCGTTTATTTAGCTGTCTTTCTTTTGGGGCAAGATATATTTTTATGTGCTCTTTTTCATGGCTTTATTTATTTGCGGCCACAAAATGGTGCATAATTTGGGAAGCAAAGCGTATGCAAAAACGTGGCATGTCCATCCTAGGAAGATTGCCACATTTCCCATTTTTATGTGCTTCAATTAAGTTGTTATTTTGCCGACTGCGACTGCCAGTCGTAATTGGCAAACTTTGCCACAATCAACACACCCTTTTCTATCGATTTTGACTAACCGTATATACTCGATATATTTATCAGTTAATTTTTATTTTTTGGACCAGTGCAAAATACACTCACTATGAAGTATTATAAACTATCAGCCCAAATGTATAATATATAATAATTTCAATTTTGTGTAAGCCCTGATAAATTGTTGACCACTATCTAAACATAATACCAGTAATACATCGCTACTTATGGTTTCTATTAAGTTCTACCATATATTACTATTAATGTATATTTATAACTCTATATACATATCTATCAGACATCCGGCAGAATATCTTGACGTCGATGTTTACAAGTTACTTGCTATTTATAAAAGTTCCATAACTTTGCTACATTACCCCAACTTGTCGCTCAGTTTATGCGTTTGTCTGTGTGTGTTGTTGGTTGGCCAGCACGTGCCGTGGATTAGTTAAGCCTGCGGCGGGTATTTTATTATTAGTACTACTGCTGACGATGGCCAGGCCTTATTAGAATGCGAATCATCTTGGCTCAGCCTTAAAGTGCAACGTTAAAGACGATTTAGCCAAGCGGTTTGTAAGTACACAAAAAGGCTTTCGCATGCATAAACCACAAACAGCTCCGATGTTGGTGCACCGCATATGCCACATTGTCACTAGTGTCGTGTAAATTACGTCCTTATCACTCCCCTACGACATCCGCCCGTCCTCTATCATTGCCGTTTTCAGCCGATTTATTTCCTCTCTCTCTCTCTAAATGGATTGCTTGTGCATTTGTTGTCCCTGTATATTGATTCGATTAAGTCACTTTTCGCAAATTCTAATTCTCTCCCTTTTTCCTGGATCCTTGCATTAGATTTACTTGCTCTTCGTTCTGTGATTTATTGTCATATGTATTATCTGCAGCTCTTTTTCTGCTGCCACAAATTGATTTCTGTAAATTATGACGGTCAATTTGAGTTCAGCTGAATGCTTTTCAGAGAAATGTGTGTTCCCAAAATCTATGAGGATGAAAAGTTGATTTAAATGGCTTCGTGAGTTTCGAATACGGTCGGATATAAACTCTTCACTACCAAATAAACTAAGTTGCTAATACATTTATTGGCTTTACATATTTAATGACCTTATCGATTAATTTGCTTTTATCTAAGTAACTGTATATACAATAGACAATTTTAATCATTTTAATTAGTCCTAATCACAACAAATTAAAAAGGGTTTTACTGCATATTTGCGAGATTTATTTTTAATTGAATTTATATTCGTGAGCACATACCATAAAAACTAACGAATTTCGGTTGAAAATAGAACAAAACTATTAATTATTTTTTGTACAACAATAAAATACATTAAATATGGAAATCGATTTTTTTAATTACTACAAAGGACAATTACTTGTTTTATTTATTGCCAGCTAATTGCATAGTGTAAATATTATTTATTAAGTGTGTACATCATTTGTTTTTTCTGGACACTAATTGAAGTTCTCGGTAATACAATTTACTTGATTCTACCTGTTTGTTAGTATTTTCTAATGTGTTCCTTGGGCAATCATTTGTTGTGCGTTTGTATTTTCTTATGACATCTTCGACTTTTCCGCAAGCCCACACAGACTTCTCATGGTTTTGCTCCATCTTGCTGTCATTTTAGTTCACTTGCGCTTCTTGCGTTTATTTGTGCGTGTGTGTATGTGTGTCATGACAGAAGTCCTTGACGCGTAATTACTATCGATTTCTGGCAATGACTTAGGAGTATTACAAATGCTTACACACACCACTAAGCCACTCAAGACGCACGAGTAAAGGACACACACATTACGCTTACTGTGCGTAATTGTAGATATATTTTTTGTTAGACGTTGCATTCGGTTATGTCATCGGCAACAGATGCGGCTACACAAACACACACACACACACACACACATACAGATGCAGCCACAAGCACTTTGAGGCACACACACACACACACACACACACACACGCATGCTTTGACTGCTGACTGTGCCTTGCAATTTGTCGCCTAATACGAAAATTAGGCGCTGTCGAGTGAAATGCGGACAAAAGGGAAATGTAATTTGCAGTGCCGGACATGGGCTGGCCGCATAACGTCATTTAAAGAGCTGTGCATCATGGCCAGCGTGCACTTAGTGGCCCCGAAACGTTTTCGACCACAAAAATTAATTTGCCCAAAGAGACTGAGACACTGTTGGACAGATGGACGGACGCTGGCAATGACACTGGGACAGGCGAGTGAAGTCATTTGCGTCAGCCATCCGATCTTGCAGCTGACAGAAAATTCAATTTGTAAATTGTTGTTGTTGTTGTTGTTGTTGTTGCCAGAGGGAACAGGAGGCCAGCTACCAAACGGCTGCAGCTGTTGGCAACATCATAGGCTGCAAAAACAGCATCGACAAGGCAATAGCTTGTGCTCTCAACTTTATTTTAATTTTGTTAGCGTTTTAAAACTATTTAAGAAGAATAAATCACATATCCAGTAATGGAAATTCTGTTTCAATTTAACTGCGACAAACACTCGAAATATATGCATTAATACAATAAAATATAAATACTCATAAAATCAAAAAACATGCAAATCGAATCAAATAGACACATTCAAATTCTACCTTAATATTGAATCATAAAAATAGGAACAACATTTGACTTCAGTTTGGTTTTTCGCACTTTTACAATCAGACGGTTTGACCTTGTAACAAATATGCACAAATTGCAAAACAACAACACACAACAAATAAAATTGCACAAAATCAGCACGACAACATCGAGTATCTGTATCTATAGTCGTAGCTTTTGTGCGAGGCGCTAGTTTTAATGCATACATAAAGTAGCGTGTCGAAAAGTTGAACAGAACAAATATAAAAAATCACAATAGAAAATTGAGCTAAAGTGCATCGATACGCAAATACTCTTATGGAACTAGAATTAAGTGAATTGCAGTCGCTGACCAATTTTATTAATTTCGCAAACAATATTATTAGAAATAATAAAAGAAATGTTTTAATATTAATAATTTCATTATAAATAAATATTTTATATTTAAGTAATCGTTTGTAGCATATTTTTTTAACATTTCTCATATTTTTAGATAAAATATAAAAATAAATCAGCGCCCAGCTAAAACACAAACTGACAGACAACTCACTCGCTGTGTCTAAGTTTGCCAAGTCAATTGTTATTGCTTCTCTACATTCATCTATCTTTGCATGTCAGCTTGGCACAAGTTGAGTTTTGATTGAAATCTATGGCAGTTTTAGAACTGACTTGCTTTCTTTACAATTTGACTTGGCGGTGAATTTGCAAGTAATGTGGTTCAAGGTGCTTTCAATTGTCAGAAACGCCCTGTTCAAAATTAGCAAAGAGTTGTTACCAAAAACATGACAGCAAATAACAGTATATAGTATTGTGAAGCATTTAATATGCTTTTCATCTTTCAAATTTTATCTATTCATAGAAAATATGTGCATAATTAGTTTATGTAACTCTGTTTAAAATAGAGCTATGCTAGTTGGGTTATGCAATAGATAAAAGTGCAATTGAAATTTAATCAAGTGTAAAGCAATTACCAAATTGAATTCAGTTTAGGACTTCAACTAAGCCTTTGCTTAATTGCACTTAGCTTAAGGCCAATCAAGTAAATCAAGTATGTCAATTACACGTCATCCGCTCACTCAGCGGATGGGTAATCCAACATAATCAATTATGTATACGCACCCATCCCCTTGTGCAAAGACCATTGAATAAAGCACTTTCTTAACTTAAATGCCTTTATAGGAGAAATGATTAAATTACGGATCACAATAACAATGAACAAGCAACAACAACGACAGCAACCTAACAAAATCCCATAATAACACAAATCACAAGAAGAACTGTGAGTAGTAAAAAAACAACAACAAAAAACTGGCTTGTACTTGTTTGGAGCTATCCGCAACTACGAAGCTCATCATGACACCGCAGCAGTGGGACGCATATTTCACATTTTTAAAGTGCAGTTTATGGAAGGCGTCTAGAGAACTCTACCAAACTTTCTCTAACCCAGGAGATTAATCTTAAGTGGCCTGCACTTAAGTGTCGTTTAGTCGCGAAACTCGACCCGATTCAAGTCACAACGAATTATGAATAGTTTATTTTGGGGGTAAGCAAATGTCAAGCCAAGCAATTAATAAACAATGCAGACGAATAGCGCTATTTATAGCTCCGCCAGCATTTTATCAATAATCATTTAATTGGACGTATCGGTGAGTATGGGGATTAATATATATATAGGCTAGAGTCAAAAGCAATTAGATAGAAGAACTGTGTGTTCATAGAACTGAAGTCTTTATATTGAGGTAAGCGAAAGATAGCTACGCGAATCTAATCAGTAGCTATGTGTAGAAGACTTAAGTAAATCTTGATCCCATTTAATTAATGATACACTTTTAAAGATACTCTTAAGGATTAATTACTTACTGTATGTGTATTTATAGCCGCGTAACTTTTTACTTGGAAGACTTATCATTTGTGCCACATCTTAATTTGGGTGTATACCGAGATTCAGGCAACTTAAACAACTGCAAATAAATCAACAAATACTTTGCAGAATCTAAACTACTAATGAAACTATTGAAGCTTCTACAGCAGTTAGCACCCAAAATCACTTAATTTTTTTACAGTGCATTCTTGCCTAACGTAAGGTACACGTGAGCCTAAAGAATTTATCTATTTTAGAAACACTTACTGATATTTCGGTTGGCAAACATTTTTGTATAATTATTATTATTTTTATTTTTATTGTGAAGCCCCAATTGAACCAGCTACCATAATTACATATAATTTGTATTCACAATGAAATTTGTAGCGTGCGTCTGTCCACATGTTAGAAGAGAGAGAGAGAGATGCCCGGGGTCTGACGACAATGTGTGAGAGCACATAAAATACAACAATTTATTTGAATACTCATCAACTGTCTGATATTGTGGGTATATTCTTGCAAACACTACAACTTTGATTCATTACAAACATATTTATTCAAATACCCATCAACTATCTTACATTGAATGTAATTATTGCATTAAATACAGTGATTAAAAGCTTAAAATAACTAAAAATAATATTAAATTTATAAAAGTTCGCAAAGGGTATCAAATATTCGGTAACATCTGTTCATTCTCGATTTTAGTACAAGCAACTTTTGACAGAATGCCCAGTGTGCATGGCAAGCCAACAACAATAGCAATTTATACAATCAAATTTTTGCGCGACATTTCTTATATGCAAACGTATTTCTCAACTCAACGTGAGCATCATACAAAAGAGCACAAAAGTAAAGAAAATAATATGCGAGTACATAAATGCGACACAGTTGAGAATCGGCTGAGACTGCGGACTGGGTGCAAAAACTGTAATGTCAGCTAGTCAGGCAGCAAGTCTTCATAATAATAAATTCATAAACGACTACACAAAGCCAGTGTGTATCTCTATGTGTCTGTATTTCTGTATCTCTGTGTGTGCGTGTTCGGGGCTAGTTGTGCTGGTCAAGTGGAACTCCCAACATACGTTGCCATTTTTGGCGAATTGCAAGTTACGCACTTATATGTTGAAACGTTTTGTTGTTTGTTTATTTGTCTTTGCTTTGATTGCTTGTTTTTTACATTTGTTTTTTTTTTCCATTTATTTGATTTGTGCCCACGACAAACACAGAAAAATCGAAACTGAACATTTTCAAAATACTCGAGCACGTTTGGGACAGACATTGTAGGCGTGCATTTGAAATATTTGTGGCGCAATTCGAAGCTCATTCAAGCCAAAATAATTGCAAGCCAGCCAGCCAGCCAGCCAACTGCAGTTTCAACTGCGAAACTGTCACACCAAAGCAGTCGCAGTCGCAGTCGCAGTCGCAGTCGCAGTCACAAATCAAAAGTTACTGTTCTGTGCTTTGAATCAAATGGCACATCCGTTTATAAATTGCTCGCCATTTAGCTTAAAAAACAAACACTGCTGCACAGACAACAACTGCAGATACAGATACATTTATATACAATAGATGCATTAATACACAGCAACTCAGCTACACACGCACATATGTTTACCCATTTAAAGTTAAGTGAGGAACGAGTAATGAAAGAAAATCGAAGAGTGCATGGAAAACAGGAACAAAGCGAAATGAGCGGAAAATACTTAACCAAATTGTAGACCTCAATGATATTAAAAGATAATGGCATGTCAAGAATGTGGCATTAAATATAATAGCTATATTCAAAGCCTTTAAGCAACAGTAGGAAAAATAAACCGATTTAATGTTTGTATTCTGTTTTTTTTAGCTATAAATGGGTTAATGTAAACCTCTTGGCCCTCGTACCCAATTTCTAGAGTCTGAACTCTATAATCCAGTCGATTATTATGGATGATTAGTATATACCCTACTTGCCTATTAGATTTTATGGTTAGCCATAAATCTGAAAAGTGTTCACTTGTTCAGCACCATAAAGTTTTACTGAGTATAAGTGGAAAGCATACTTTATCACTATCACATGCACAATAACTATAACTGAAAAATCAGAAATTAAATTACTTACAATATATTTTTGGACTAACTTTTAATTTGGTTGAATTTTTAAATAAACAACAAATAGATTGTTATTTTTTCCTTGCTCATCATTTTATAAATATGAAGCTAAAATTGTTAGCCCACTTAGCCCACTTCTGCATGAGTCTTTGGTTAATGGTTTCCAAACACCAACAAAAGCCAAACGTTTTTTATTTGGCTTCTTCCACGCGCTTCAGACAAGTTTTCAATAGACGACGTTACATTTAATCTAATCTGAGACAAATAATAGTCAACGCACACACACACACACACACACACACACACTTAAATGAGCGTATGTGTGTTTGTTTTTGTGTAGATAGCCTGACTTAGATATGATTTTGGTTTTTTGCTGTTGTGGGCGATTAAGTGGCGCTTTGTGCTGCTTTTGTTTATAAACAATTTTTGTTGCTCCACTCATTTTTGTTAGCCAAGTTTGTACGCGTTGAAAGTGTTGAAAGTTGTGCAGCTAATATGAGTGATTGGTTTTTAATTGAATATAATCATGAGCTGCCTGAAATGATAAGCAGCTGCTGAACTGGGTCTTAACAGTTGAGGCAAATGGTAATCGATAAACACGTGCATTCGGATACGCATATTTAATGAAATGGGTCAACGAGAACCGAAAGCTAAGCGAAAGAGAAACGACGTAAATTTGTGCCTGCTATAGGAAATCGACCCTGAGCAGGCCAGCTGCAGCAGCACCTGGCCACTGCTTACGCCGCCCACATCCACTCCCACTTTTTTTGTTCACACATGTACACATAAGTACACACATACACACACACTACACCACATTTCAATTTCCGTTTTGTTTTACGGCTGAAAGCATCAATTTTCATTTGATAGATTTCGAATTTTATTGTCAACAACAACAGCAACAACAACAACTACGTTGTGGGCATCGAATGGAAAACAGCAAACGTTAAAATGCAAATGGTAGTCAAATTATAGTAGTAACAACAACAACGACAACAACAACAGCGAAAGCAATCGCCAAGTATTTTTCATGTGCGCTCGCAAAAACACGTGTCATAAATAGCCAAATAAATCCAATCATAGTTTATCTGTGCTGCATCCTCATATTCACTATGCTACATCATCGACAACTTTCCACTCGAATCCGCTTACCAGCTTATTGATTTTTGATGCAAGTTTCATCAACAGATCAAAAATTCAGAGTGAATGCACAAAGACTTTAGCCGTTGGGCGAACTTTACTCGTTTTTCTTTTCTGATGGTTGAAATGTGCATTCTCCATCACAGTATTTGGCGGAAAAGGTTGTCCGTCTGTTTTCTGCTTTACAACTCGTTCACTCACTCAATTTGTTCATTGCCCACTGTCCATTGTCTACGACATCCATCGAGTTTGATATGCTGCCCTGCGGGGCAGCGATTTGAGAAGATTAGCGCAGCTGGCAAGCGCCGGCAGCACTTTTGCCTTTGTTGTTGATATGCCAATATGTTCCCTCTACTTTATATATGCAAATTCTGTGTATGTACTTCACATATACATATTTCTAGATATTGCCAACAGATAAATTTCACACGGTTGTGAATGAAGAGAGTAACTGTAATACTATAAGGCTTATTTTAATCCCAATCAATTATATTCTTTTAAATTTGTACATTACATGTCTTGTCAGGTAAGCAATATATTGATTGATATTGTCAACAAAAAATTGTGCTCCCATTAGAAAATTCCGTGCAGGAACCTAACTATATAACTTTAATTTAGAATAAATATTATATAGTAACTAATGATTGGATTGTCTTAAGTGCTTAATAATATTCCTTTATTAATTTTATGTCAAAGCATTTATGAATTTATTAAGGCTTAATTAATTAATAATGATTGTATATTATTCACATTTGAAATACTTATGACCAAGGCCAGATTGTCAGCCAATCAAAAGCTTGAACTAATTCGCTCAGTTGACTGGAATATCAGGCGTCTGTTACAAATAGCTTCCAAGTAGTTACCTACTTGTATTTACGGGTAATTTGTTGCACATTACAATAAATCTAATTTGAAATAAGACAAGACAGACGGGTTTATAATTGTGCTCGCCCTGTTTATGATGTATAATCATTGGCAATCAATCGCATTACTCATACGTCACGTGTGCGGTCGTTAAATCCAAGCAGAAGAAGCAGCTGGAGCACAAAATATACATGTGTATTATTATTGAGCAAATATTTGTGAAGCAATCTTCACTTTGGCATAGCTTTAGAACTGGGTATGTGAGACAAGGCCAGTTGAAGAAGCTATCATATCGAAAGTCCACTTAGCGCTAATGTATCTTAGTTTCAAGGATAAACAAAAGGATAACAGCTAAGTGGACGAAGGATTATGACTGGTTTTTCCTATCGGTTTTGGTCAAGGATTTTGAGGTGTGCCTGTTCGCTTGTTCGTAGTTGACATTACGCATACGAAGCGTTAGACAACGAAGAGCGCGAAGCATATTGATTTGTTGTCGTTGCGCTGTTTAACATTTTATAGCGCAACCGCATCGAAATAATTGACTTAATTAAGTATGCAAACGTTCAATATGCGGTCTGCCAATGGCATCAGCGTACCATCGTGGCTAACACCACCTAGCACACCTAACCGCCTCGTTCATTGATTTATTATCAGCTGACACGACTGGCGCAGCTAAATGCCATTTTTCATCCTGACGCCATTGGAGCAGCAGGTAACACAGTCCGCGCACCTGTGTAAATCAAATAAAACTGCTGGCGAGCAAAGTTTAACTTTCACTTCATTTGTTAAACGAATCCGTATGCGAATCTGGAGCAGAAGCTTCGCAGAAGGTCGGCCGCCGCCTTCGCCAGAGCAGCCCATCTCCGTTATCCTTTGGCAACCTCTGATTGCGCTAATGGCGTCGGCAGCTGCCCAGCTCTCTTGGGCTTTTGCTTTTGCCACTGAAAAGGCATTTTCGGGTAGCCATGGCGCATCCTCGTTGAATAATTGAATGAGCACCCAATGCCCGTTTGGGCTAAGAATCCCCATGAATTTGTAAACCCAGTTGGACGCCATAGTTCAGTTGAATTGTTATTGGGCTGTGGGCGAAAAAACTTTTCCTTGTAAGTCATTGCTAAAGTTTTGATTTTGAAATATTCTTGCTGGCATGCCCAGATATTTAGTTTTTAGTTATTAGTCACAGGCGAATCATGGTTATTTATACATATATATATATACATATACATATTAATTAACAAAGAGCTTGCAAAGTTCATGCCCTGAATCTTATACATTTATGCTACTATAATGAATCGATTTTTGAACACATGGCTCGCTACTATTTGGATTTTCCCATTGCTATTTATATTTTGTGTTTCGTATTTATAGTATTTACTTTTAGTACGCACATTTGGAAGCTGTTGACGCGTGCGGCCTGTCTTTGTACTCCACTGGATAGATTTGTTGTTGTTGTGCCTATATTCGCTGCTGTCAGTTTTAGTGGCTTCATGCGGTTCAATGAGTTTCATTCGAGTGACCCCGCAAAATGTAATGTGTACTGCGTGAGATGAGTGAAAGTAATTACGCATACGTATATATACGTATTTGGTGTGAAATTCAACTTATATTTTATTACATTTATAATTTTATTTTGTTTGCTTTTAAATGATTCTTAAGCAATATATTATTATGTTTGTAATATTAATTAATTAGAATTGTGTGGCCATTCAATATAGTTTGTATTGTTAATATATACCAACCTCATTGTTCTGTAGAGCACATATAATTATTATTATAACAAAAGTATTTATTTTTTACTTGTGGTCTTAGCTATTTGTTTACAACTATAGTAAACCTTCCTTATATTAATAAATCAGCATAAGACCACAAAAAATGTTATCATCGTTAAATCTGACTTGCGTAACTCTTAAGCCTCGTTACGACTAATAATATATTTAACTCTATAATTACAGCCCACACATCAAATTGCATCATCTGATTTTAAAATCCGCTTCTGAAATATTGTAAAACCTGTTTTATGCCGAAATTGCGTCAAGCTTAAGCAAGTCATCTTATTGAATTGGTTTTAATTTGGGAGCAAGCTATGAAAGCTGAGAGAAATGGCTTTAATCCTCTAAAGAGGCTCATTATATTTAAATATAGCAAATAGACATTCCGAATTCAGCAACCAACATATATACAAATTTGCATAAATTCTATAATGTATTTTAAAAGAAAACATTCAATATGCACACACTATTCAATAGAGATTTTAAAATATCTCTTTAAATTATCTGTAGATAAAACCCAAATGAAAAAAAAATATATATAATTACGCGCATGTAGCCATTGAATACACGAAAGTCCACAGAAATCTTGAAAACGAGGCGGCTAATTAATGAACATTCCCAACATATTTTGAACAATTTAACAATGAGCTCATCCCAACGACTGACAAAAACAAATCCACGACCCAATTAAAACGCTGCGGCGCTGAGTGCGGCAAATCAAATTAGGGGCGAACACGTTTACCGTTTTAAGCGCTTGAGCATTCGAGATCTACTCGAGGCAATTACGGCGACATCAGCACGGCGTATGAGTGTTACATGCCACGCCGTTGCGTTTATCTCAATTTTCGAAATATTTTTTGGCAATACTAGACGCGACACATGTAGACCCACCAGATACAGGTTGCTTGCATATGTAGACAATATATAATATCTCGAAATAGTCACGTGTTAACATCATTTCCAATTAAAACCAGTCGAAAGCGCAAGGGGGACCATCAGATACCCTATAACCAGGTCTAAATTTAGCAGATGCATTCGCAATGATAATAATTTAATTATTGCCCTTGCTGTCTACTTCTGCTCTGCATTGTTCAAAATAATTGAAATAGAATCATGAATTTACAAAAATTCTTTAAAAAAATCTATTGCAATTACGATAATTCAAATTATTAATCTAGCTGAAATCTTTGTTTGTTATAACTCGAAGTTGTAAGGCTACATCGAATTGACTTTATAAATAAATACACCTTTATCTCTCCCTCTCTATAATCAGAAAATTTTCTTCTGCCTACTACTAAACATCTCAGAAATTTGTTGGACCCTTTATTGCAGCCAATTATAACTCGGAATGTGTTTACTTTTCTAGGTAAACTTTTACAGAAACGCAGTAAACAAGGTAATGAGTTTAATGCACTGTTAATGGCAGCTATAACCGTAAATACAATTAACTTGTCAAAGTTATAATTTTCTAATACGCTCAGTTATAAACTGAACTGGTTAATAATTTGTTGAATTTGTTTATAATTTGATTGCGTTTAACATAAGATACTTGAGACTTGAGCCCCTCTTTAATTCTACATTTGAACTATTGAAGTACATGGCTTAATTGAACCCTTAAAAATTAATAATACTACACTTAAGTATTCCATTTAATGTTAAATTGTAGCAGTGACTCATACAACTTTAATCCTTGCACCGCACTTCATTGAACATTCTATGCAACTCAAATTACTTTTACTGTGTCCCTTACTTTAATTGCATTTCTGTTTGCTTTCTTGCTTGGCTTTCTGTTTGATTTTGCTAAACAATCACAAATTAATTTAATTTCGTTTTTTTTACCATCTTTATCGCTGCCACGCCAAATACATGCCCCACCCAAACCACAAACCAAGCCCCGAGAATTTTAACCAAACTGTTGCCTGCCTCTCCGCAACAACCTTTCGGCTTGCCAGAGTGCAAACAATGGTAATTTGCCATTGCCATTACATTTATCTGCTTTCTTTTAGCCGTGTTTGTAAATTCTGGCGTCGCTTGTTGCTGGGAGACACGGACCTTAATTAGTTGCCTACCTCACGCCTTCGAGGGCTGGTCCGAACTGGTCAAAACTACTCTCTCCGCTGTCTAGCTTTGAGACACGAGACACGAGACACATTTTGTTGATTAACACTTCTTGGCATGATTCAGCTGTTGAAGATGACAACTTGATTCGATTGCTTGAGATACGATTTACCAAATTTTATTTTAATAAAATACAAAAACTAACAATTTGTATACAAAATATTAAAATGAACTTGCACACAATTAAGAAATCAACCGCAAAATTTATTTTATGATAATTTAACGACACTCAATTAAATTGAAATATATACATATTTGTGCCACGCAAATTTTAAACAAACCAATGCCACAAATGCCATAACACTTCTTATACACAGATACAGACACATATATTTATATTTACTATGTATAACGGTATGTATGAATTGTATACACATCTGAGCCGAGGCACGCCTCCGCAATGAACCTGCGCAAAATAAACACACGTGTGAACATAAATTGAATGGCTGGCCACAAGATGCGCTGCAGATACAATCGCACAGATACAAAGATATTGATTCAGTCAGTACCCAGCCGATGTGCATACTCAGCTCGATCCACACAAAGATACATTGACTGAACAAAATCAGCGCGAAATTGACGTAATTGTCACAATTTTTTCGGCAGACGACGGCAAACTACAATTGTCTGAGTTTTGGGGCACTGACGAAATCTAATGCTGCACGAACAGAAGCTATAGTTAAGAACGGATTTGGCGAACTGTCAAAGAAATATCCAAAAACTGACAGCTGTTTAAATTTCCTCAAGTACGAAAGACTTTAACAAGATCTGTCTGTCAATTTATTATTGAATTTTCTTACAAAATTTCAGATATTTTTAAATGTGTTCAACTTTTTTATGAATAAATATTCAACAGAATTTTAATTTTTATTTCTGAGAATTTATTTTAAAATATATTATTGGAATTCGTGAAAATGCTTTTAATAACACGACTGATCATTTTATTGGCAATTAATCAATTGACTTGGCCGATATCGACCAAAATCCATTTAGACGAGTTTCACTGTCGCAGTAAAATGTTTTGATGGTGTGTGTGTGTGTGTGTGTGTGCGTGTGTGTGCTTGGTGCTTTTGACATGGCGCAGGCGCATTGCCAAACTTTTTAATGACGACTGGCAACAAGTTATTGTTGTTGCCATTGATGTTGCTCTTGTTCTTGTTGTTGTTGTTGTTGTTGTTGTTGCCAATGCTGCGACTTGTGTCAGCTTTGTCCTCACCATCAATTAACACCACTTTGGCATACACGCACACGGGGCACACACAAATAAATTGAGCAAATAGAAAAACACAAACCGACAGCCAGACAACAAGTCAGATTTTATATATGCACTAATCACCGAGCCGCAGCGAGACGTGTATTATCATCCGCACCCACTCCACGAACTGGAAGGCAAAACAATAAATAAATTAGCACGAAAACTATAAATTTAAAATAAATTCGATATATATTTTTATATATCTTTGTTTTGTGCTCATTCTAAACATAGCAGGCGCCTGCAAATGTGTGATTAATTAACTTCTGCTAACTGCTAAAAATGAGAAAGTTTTACTTCATTCAACTTCTTGTTTGGATACTTACTTACTTATATACTAATGACTCTCTAATGTTGGTTAATTTTTGGCATCAGTTTAATTTGAAGTAAATTAGTCATACACAGTGTTTGCATAGTTAGAGATAATGTTCTAAACTGTCAGAGCACTTGTACAGCGCATTAATCAATTTGAAATACTTTCAGCTATATTTAACTAATATATACAAGCATCTTTAGGTACATATCCTCCCAAACAAGCATCAAGAGTATGAGTCAAGAGTTTTTCTACAAATTTGTATATGCTAAGATACCATATTACGCCTAAGTAGCTTAAATATTTGTTTATATTTCTTGGCTTGGCAATAGTCTGTTCTGTTTGTTTTGGCCTTCTTAGTAAGACAATAAAATATTTCAATTGTTTTCCATTGACTATAAAATTGTGCATAATAAATTCTATATGTTTATATATATATATATATTTATTTACTATATTAAAATCACAATGCCAATTCCATTCGATATTTTTAGACATTTTTGTTTGTTTTATTTATTAATTTGTCCGCAAGTTTTCTTTTGCTTCATTTGTATATATTTTATACATACTTATACAAAAATGAAAATAATTCCACACGAAATATTTTATTTTAGATTTGTGAGCTATTTTCAGCAGACTTCTTTGAACATAATACATAAGTAAGCATGGTTACGAATATATATATATATATATATATATATATATTCTTTATTATTTACTTACCTCATTTATTATGGCTGCTGGGAAATGCTTTCAGTTAATGCTCCTCGAACGTAACTTTTCTGCCATTACTGTAAAGTGCTCCTTTGAAGTCATAAGGCCTCTGATCATATATCTCTTATCTAATTAACATCAGATGCTGCCGAAAGCCGAAATAATTTTAACAATTGCACTAATTAAAATGCACAATACAATCGGGCTGGCGCCCATGAAAACGAGCTGTACAAATCGTAAAAAAATTAACTTTACGAGTTCGGGGTGCGGGGTTGAGGCAGCAGCCAACATCAAGCGGGAGTCATAAAATGCACCACCATCATCCCCACAAGGCAGGGGCAGTGGCGGCATTTTGTGTGTGCAGCCGTTTGGAAAATGAAATCAGAAATCACAATCAGCCAGCCAACCAACCGGGCAAGCAACCGGTCCCAGTGCCAGTCTGGCTGACTCAGTTGAACTCGCATCGGGCACGTAACCAGCGGGGGCAGGGCCTCATTGGGGCCAATGCATGCTTCTTGGCCCACTCTCTGGGCAGCTGTTCTCGGTGCATCACGCCAAATGAAAATGGGCATTGACAGCTTTTAACGGCACATGCACTGAAAGCAACACACAAACAACAACAACAAAAAAAAAAACACACACACACACACACAATTGCCATCTGAAATCAAAATCAGAGCAAAGAGCAAATTATTTCGTTTATCAATTGTCTTGCCAACAATAGCGTGTTAATAATTAACTTAAATTAGCCCGCATTTTACGGCATGAAACAGTCTACACCCTGTAAAGCTCAACGAGCATGTTGATTCTCATGATTCAGCGCAAATTTGATTTAATTATTATGCCATTTCATTATTTGACCCAGAGTATTCGCAAGTCGGGACTTTTACTAGCTTCTATTGATCTTTAGCTTGACTGCTGTTGTTCAGTTAGTATAACTCATAGTGCAAATAGTCCACTAATTGATTTGGCGGAGGGGTCAAATGGTCAAATGACTGATTATATAATAACGTGATTAAATCTGTACTTATTTAATTAAAACTCAATTACACTTAGAAGGCATAAAATTAACAAGGTACTTGGAGCTCACACACTTGCCACTACATAGTCTATCATGAAAGCAGTGTATCTTATCTCAGATTTTAATTAGCTTTATCTTGCAAACTACTCCAGATTTAACTTGACTGTAAACACTATCTTCATTACTCATTATAAGTAAGTCGTATCTTAGCTTAATCTAAGCTAAACTCAACTAACCGCACCCTTTTTCAAAATTGGGCACGTTTTGCGGAACAAACACGAAGTGTGAAATTAGTAAAGTTGATTACCAAAACGAAACACGATAAAATGCATATACATATATATA
This sequence comes from Drosophila atroscutellata, assembly GCA_035041605.1. Classification (NCBI taxonomy): domain Eukaryota; kingdom Metazoa; phylum Arthropoda; class Insecta; order Diptera; family Drosophilidae; genus Drosophila; species Drosophila atroscutellata. The sequence goes on along the minus strand of JAWNLA010000092.1, from coordinate 8,972,149 downwards.
TATATATATATATATATGTATATTCATCAATATTGTTTGGCTTTTCTCCAATATTTGTTTTTTGTTTATTTGTTGACACATGATTTATTTTTATATAAAACTATATTTAAGTACCAAATTGAATATTCTCGCCACAGAACATGGCACCTTAAATGTTTACACAGGTGCCAAATCCTTACAAAAGCATTATTCATTAATGCAAATTCCGCATTAAGTCGAGCAATTTATTCAAAATTATTATATTTTAATTTTCCACACCTGAAAGCATACTCAAATGTGCCATGTAAATAATTCACAACGCTTACAATTTCAAATTGATATTTTCTACACATAAAAAAAATATTTAAAAAAAAAACATATTTATTTATATATGTTTATATATACATACATATATAGTGTTTGTTATATCAGAAATTATATTTGTGTTTTGCTTATTTTGGTTCTTATTATTATTATGCTTGTTGTTTATGTTTCCGATATTGTTATATACACAATCCCTATAAAATCGTGCTTGTTGCTCTTCAAGTCTGGCCATCTGCTGAGGAATTTGATGGTTTATGATTTGCCGCGTATTTTATATCTGGATATCTGATTGTTGGCTCATTATTATTAGCAATAAATTAAGCTAATGTTTTTGGCCATCCAACTTAATAATAGACGATGCTCGTGGGCGAAATCGCAAATGAGTTATGAAAAAATAAATTGTTCACGTATGTATATTATGGAAAGTTTTGCCATTGCCAGTGTTAATCTATATATTACTTGAAACAGCTTTAAACTAGTTTTTTATGACTACGGTTGAAACAGACAACACATCCACAGCTATAGTAGCTGCCTACTTAGGGGTTGTTGGCCAGCACAGGACAAGAAATGGCCCCAAAAGCTGTGCCTGCCACAACCATATTAGTGGGTGTGTGTGTGTGTGTGAATCAGAACTGTATGTATGTTTAAATTTTTTGCAAGCCAGTATCCAATGGCATGCCTATCCATCAATAGCATAAGTTGGAATTCCAGGATATGTTTAATGTTTAAGGTGAGTATGCATAGGGCTCAATCATAAATCCGCTTAGTTGATATCCTGTCGCATGTCCTGGACAACTTGGCTGGTAAAAAGTTGGCAGCAAAAGTCGCAGTCAAACAAACGAGGCGAAATAATATTAATATGTATGCCCAAAAAGTGTTGCTATAAATAACCTCAGACATGCTCCGTACTTTGCTCGACACACAAGCCTCGCCCTAACCTCACATGCCATACATGTATGTAAGTCTGTACACATATACGTATGTATAAGTATTCATTATGTATATATATATAAATATATATATATAATATTGTGCATGTGTCGTGTGTGTATACACGCCAACTTTTGCCTGCAACGAAAATCAAGGAAACAAAGTAAAAACCGCTTTTCGCTTTACTTTGTCCTTTTCCTCAATTTTTTTTTTAGTATTTTTGTTTTGTTTTTGTTTGCATGGCAAAGCTAACGGCAACTGTGTCAAAGCTGCTCGTACTTTATGGCGAAAGCCAGCAAAAATTATGCAAAAGTTTGGCAGTCGCTGTGTGTGGCAAACCTTTGTGTGTAAGTGAGTTGAGAAGGTTGTTGTGGGTTGTCCGGTTTCGTAAGTTTCAAAAGTTTGTTTGTTCGGGTAGCTTCAAAGCTACATTTGTTCGCTCGTTGCACATCTACTTGTCAGAGTCAAAGTAATTTAATAATAGTTAGTTAGGATTTAAGTAAAAAAAAAGAAAAAACTTATCAAACAAAATGTTTAAAATATTTGTATTAATATTGACAAATCAGAATCCAAATAAGATTTAATATGTTACAAATTGCTCGTCACTTATGTTTACTTTAGTTTCAGCTAATTATGTATAAAGTAATGTTTATTACAATCATTTTTTGCTACGACCAGGTAAACATATTCATAATGGAAAAAATCGGATTTTCGCAGGGAATTGGCTTATCCAACCGATTGTACGGTAACCTAGTTCAACTGGCCCTGTATATACAATAATTATATACGAAAATATACATATATATATTGAACGTATGCATATAATATGGTCTCAGGTGTTTTTAGTTGCCATTTACTTACATGTGCCGTACATTGCGATTAAGGTTGAGTGTGTGTGTGTTTTCCCTAACACACGTAATGCCCTGGCAACACCTTGGACTGGTGAATTAAATATGAATATGTGTAAGCGAAATTCTACAGTTCTGGCAAAGTATGTAATTAAATTATGCTGGATTTTGTTCGCGTGTGAATGTTGCCTATATGAAAACCTTCATCGTGTTTAATAGCTTCAAGAAGTTTTCACATCACGGGCCTATTCTCGTCACGTCACAATAGTTTCACAAAGTAGATATGCACACTTCCCGGTACGCTGAGAAAGTTGCAAGACCCAAGGCGTTGCCGTTGTGCTGCCCCAAACAAATAAGTTCAATTATGTAATGCTGTAACTGAATGATTGTGTTAATGATTGGCATGCCTTTACCCAAATGAGAATGCACATATTTTTCATATATATTTTTTAAGGATTTCAAATTCATTTTATTGGTTTTTTTTTTTTGTTGTTTGTTTGTTTTGTTTTCGCTTATCTTTTGCTCTGTGTTTGTTTCCACATCTTGTATTTCTTCCATCATTATTAATTATAATTGGTTGATTTGCTCGCAAATTTTTATTTTTATTTTTTGTTTTTGTTTTTTTTTTTTTGTATGCTGTATTTTCCTTAAAGACATTTCATCTTCATTTTTGTTGGTTTTGAATTTTATATATGTATTTATTTATATACGCACCTGCTATATAAACTTAAATGTATAAACTAAATTAAATAATTTGAATTTTGTTTTTGTTTGTTTTTTTCGGTTTTATATATATGTATTTCATATCAGATTTTATATATATGTATATATATATATATATATATATATTTATATTATTATATGTACCACGAATTTAGCACGCACACACATAAAACAACAACAAAAGCGGCTTAAATTTTCCAATTGTTCTCACAGTATTTGACAAAAAATGATTTTCACTTCAAATCGAAATCGAAATCAAAATAGGTATACAAAATCATATATAGATCATATAGAACATAATATTTTCATTTGATTTGCAGTTTTACTAAATAAATTACATAAAATTTGAACTAATCAAAATTGCACAATATAAATAATTTTCAATTTACAAAACAAAAATAAGTTAAACAAATTCATTTTGTAAAAACAAACGTTTGACTTTTGCAATGCATATTTTCAAATACATATGTATGTATGTATTTATATGTATATGTATGTATATATATATATATATTTTCAATATATTTATTTATATACTCTTTTTCCTGTTATGTATTAAATTGTTTGCTCAGACTACCATCAACTATTTATATGCTTGTATGTATGTTCATTCTTCTTCTTCGATTTTTTTTTATTTTTTATAATTATTTATTAATGCGCCTATTTAAATTTGTCGCTGCTTTGTAGTGTGTGTGTGTGTGTGTTTATTTATATGTTGTGGTTATAACAAAAATATAATTAAACATGTAGAAACAAATGTGATGTATGTGATGTGAGTGAAAAATCGGTGGCTACGCTTTGGATCCTTGAGGATTACGCAGCCAGAAATGAAAATGTTTAAATTTAATTGTTTAATTGTTAAATTGTTTAATTAATGCCTATTTATGACTTTTTGACGCAACTATCAAACAAAATGATTAGATTTGTTTTAGTTTAAAACATACGTTGTATATTTGTATAAATAAGTATATATTTTGTTTATGATCTCGTGTCTGTGTCTGTGTTTCACAAATTAACTGAATTGGCTTGGCATTTTAAAAATAAATTAACAAAAAGTACAGCAATTAAAATTATAAATTATATGATTTGTTAAATCCTTTAGCCTATATTAAAAAGGCTTCGCTGCTCCACGTAGTAAACTCCTAAGATCTTGTTGTTGTATATATGCCGAACCGCATGTTGAGAAGGTTGTTCAAGAAGTGTCAAACAATAAATATAAAATGGATCTTTACTCGAATATATATATATATATATGTATATAACGTTTCGCACACTTTTAAATTATTAAACTTAGTTGGCGCTTCTCTTTCTCTATAGCTTTCTCTCTTGCACTTGTTGTTGGTATTATATTGATGTAAATGTATTTAATATTTATATAGACTTTTTGACGCCATTCCTTATTAATGCTACGAATTTACGCTTTTTTACACACAAATTTCAGTTGGTTTTTTTTTTAATGTTTTTATGTTTATTTTTTTTAGTTTTTGTTTTCTTCTTTATGTTTGCGACTTAATTGTAAACATTTAGATTTTATACTTTTTTTGCTGCGTTTCTTTATTTATTTTGTATGTTCTTCATGTTAATATTTATTTTAGAATTTGAGTAGTTGATGTGGTTCTGGCGCAATTGGCCCTAGATCCTTGCGAGTGATACGTGGATATATGCGCCTGACATTTTAATGTGTGTGTGTGTAAATGTATGTATATCGTGTATATATGTAGTTGTATGTATGTTCGGTGAGTGCGCTTACTCTTAGGTGCCACTGTTAATGAGCGTGTGTCGTGTAGTTCCATTGGATGTCGATTAACTCTCGGCTCTCACTGTCCACAGAAGTTGTATTTGTTGTGGGTGTGGTTGTGTTTGTGGTTGTGTCTGTTTGTGGTGTGTGTGTTTATTGTTGCACGTCGTCGCTGATTGTACAACATTTATAGTACATATGTATGTATATCGTATGTCTAAAACGCCTAAAACATCAAGAGCTAATCGCAAGCTCAGTTAGTAGCAGAGGGTTAAAATGGTTTTCTGGGCACAGAAGAATTACAGCTTTTGGAAAGTTTTCATTTTTTTCTTTTTTTTTTGGCGACTTTTGCAACACTAACAAGTGTGTAATTCACTTCGCTTGACAATACAACAAAAAATGCTCGAGCAGTTGACAACACTTCAATTGTTATTGTGAAAGTCGCGTAGTTAACCAACACTGGCCAAAATTGTTAAACTGCTTTTGACAACTTTTTTCTTTTGTAAATTTTTATTTTCCTTCTTTTTTCCTACTTTTTTTTTTGCTTTGTTTGCTTGGGAGTCTCAGATTTTTTACGAGCACAAGAACTTTAGAACTTTGCCTAATGGATTTCTTTATGGCGACTTCAATTATATAGCTCATCGTTTCTGTCTAAAATCGTAGCTCGCTTTTGGTTTCATTAAATATTTTTGGTTGTTTTTTTTTTGTCAAGCGCACTATGTGCGCCATAATTTTTTTTTTTTGTTTTTTTAATTTATAAATTAATAAAGCGTTTCATACTTTCACAAATATATTGTTGCCCTTGTTGTTGTTGTTGTTGTTGCTGTTGCTGCTGCTGCTGCTGCTGTTGCTGCTGCTGTTGCTGTTGGCTTGTTTTCAGCTGCTAATAAAAACACATTCTTTTACCCATTTTACCGAGAAGTTCTTGCATCGCCTTTATATGGTATTCCAGGCGTATCTGGTTTGCTGCGCTTCTTGCTTTATATTTTATGTTTTTTTTCCGTTTTTTTTTCTTTCAGTTAAACTAAACTATGTACTTTACAACTAAATATCTGTAGTCTCGTGGTTATACTATACGCTATATGTTATGAATGATTATTTATGTATATGCCATAAAATTGTATTACTTATTTGTTGCTGCTTGGTTACTCCTCACTACCTCTCCATCTCCACATCGCTTTTCTTTCTATCTCCGCCAGTTAGTTCAGCTGTCTTACGAAATTACATCAAGTTAAATATTATACGAAATTTGTAATATTTTAATTGTTGTGTTGGCTGATGTTGCTGCTGCTGCTGCTGTTGCTGCTGCTGCTGCTGCTGCTGCTGCTGCTGCTGCTGCTGCTCCTGCTGCTGCTGCTGCTGCTGTTGCTGCTGCTGCTGCTGCTGCTGCTGCTGCTGCTTGCATGAAGCTCTCGTTTAATGGCAGCTTCGATTTGAGGTGCTGGGTTCAAAAGTACGTTCACCAGTTTTCGGGAGATTTTAAGTTGTTCCATTAGTGGTATCCACTGCTGACACATATCGTGTATGCACTGCAAAATATAAATGAAATAATCGGTTAATAACAACTCAGAGCAGCAGACTTAAAAACTACAAGTCTAAATATAATATGCATAAATCATTAGGCGGTTTCTCAGTCTCGCATTATGCAAACAACGCTTTTGGGCAGCCTTGACAGCGAGTCAAGCCACTTCCTATTTGAGGCTTTTCAACCCAGTCTGAGACTAATAATCAAATTGTCATAACTATGACGAGAGCACTCAATAACCTTAAAAGTCTAACTCTAAAATTTGATGGGTCTTTGTTGGGCAGCGATGCTTTATGCTTTAGGTTTAGTCAGTTCAACAAACATACTTGTCATATTGCAAAGAGGTCAAGGTCAAGATAAACAAAAGAGTTTATTCACTTTCCATATGATATAGATTACTGATATCTAAAAATAGACGTGTATTTATTACTCATAATTGGTAAATAGAAAGCTACTTTAATAAAAAAACAAAATAGGTGGACAGCTTTGGGCATTTTACGCAAACTGACAGCCAAGGCCTGCATACAAATATTTCTGTAACTCAAACACTTGTCTGAGCCAGTTTGCTTGCCACCTGAAGCGTTCAGAAGCTTAAGTCTACTATATAATTATTGCAAATATAATTTTATTACATTCAATAATCAAAAAAGTTATAGCTATTAACTTTTTCTTACTAAAAACAATATTTCCTTGAGTCTGTTTTTTTTGCTAATATAGCATTGAATTGAATGCAGTGCATTGGCTATAAATTAAAGTAAACAGTTATTCTTGAACTCCACTTTAATTAAACAATAAATAAAACTCGTATTGTTATAGCATTGATAAAGCATTAAGCCGTTGAAAGCCAAGTTGAGTTGCAACTGCTGCCATAGCCAAAAGATTAAGACCGAATAACTGGTTAGGAGCGCAACTTCTACAAATATATTCAGCGGGTGATTGGTTTCAAACTACAAGAGAACAAGCAGAAATCATTAAGCATTATTAACTAAGTTGAGTGCTTGTTGGCTATATCAGAAGTATGTATGTATGTCACTTCCTGCATATGCTCCTTGCCCGTATTTATTAAACATGAATCATCAGTTCATTAGGCAAGCCAACATTATTGAAACCGAATTAACCATGTAACCGAGCGTATAATTTTCAGCACCTTTTTCTCATTTCCCATTTTCCCACTGTTGCACAGCTGGCATGTGAGTGTAAAAAGTTGTGTATAGTTTGCTTCTTATCAGCAGTGCCGCACACACCAAACAGTCTGCTGGCGTCGCTGCCAATGACGTAAGCAGCTGGCGGCAGCAACAGCAGCGTGCTATATTATATATACATACATATATATTATATCTTTTCTCACTAAATCATATAACACAAAAATAACAACAACAATGAGAGAAGAGCGAAAAAGAAAAAAAAAACAAGATACAAAAAAAAAAAGATACAAAAAAAAAACAGCAAAAGTTTTGTATTTTCAGGCGGCGTTTTATCGCTGAAAACAAAGACCGTCAGTGACCGAGCCGGCGACGGGTGGTTGTTTGCACCCACGCTACAACATCCAACAATAACAACAGCAACAACAACAATAACGACAACAAGGAGAGCTACCTAAATATACCAAACTGAATAATGGTGAGGCGCAGAGATATACAATACCTAAACATATATACACGTATCTGATGTGCTATATGCCATCGAGGAGTGCAGCGCGGAACAGATCAGTTAACTCTTCTAGTTTTGCTGTAGTTTTTGTTGGCCATGTGTAGTATTACATAAGCGTCATTAGCCATTGTCAGTTAACGTTTCATACGTCAGATACAATTGACTACTTTATGCCCAACTCCGAAACAAAACTTTCACTTTGTTAAGTGATTTTGTGACCTTGAAATGTGATAACGTCAACATATTGGTAATAACCTAGCACACCGTGCAAGAAACGAAAACCTCGAGAAAGACAAGGAAATGCCGATCATTAGTTGCCATAGAAAGTGTTCCCATCAAATGGAGTGATTTTTGACTGACCTAACGTTATATAAAATGGAAATCTTATCCGAACTATTAGTCTTTTCGCTTAATCGAATTCATAAATTTAATAAAATTTAGTACAAAATTCTGTTTCATTCGTTTGAATTAAGTTTTTTTTCTTTAGTAATTTTTTCTTATCTCTATATACATGAATTGAAAGATATGCTGATAATAATTGAAAAGTCTTCACAGCAATAGTTGTCTCTTAATTGGATGACGGCGAGAATTAAAAATAAATGTGAGTTCGACACTGAGCCTTGGAGCAGGGAGTTTCCCATTGTAATCTTAACTCAGCAGCCCTATCACACACACTTGCAAGCACACAAGTTGCCAGGCAACCGACTAACTAGACTCAGCCAGAGAATTAACTGGCAAAAATGAACGTGTGTAGCAAAAAAAGATGGCCAGATGACAAGTTTTGTATTCTGTGTTTTGTCAGCATCTTTTTTTGTTGCCTTGTGCATTTTTAATAAGGCCAACTGACAGCGGGGAATTGTCGGCCCCTTTTTTATTTTGTGTGTGGCACTCAGGGCGTGCATATTCCATGAAGTACTGAAACCAACTGCATTTGAAAAATGCGTAATTAGCACCTGGGGAAAATAAACAACTGTACTGACTTAACGGGACTATTGACTACATATGTTTTCACACACACACACACACACTCACACAGTACATACATAAATAAAGATAACGACAAATGTACATGGGAAGGGGTGTGTGTGTTTAACAATATGCATGAATATAAATAAGCTGATCATATATCAGGCGAGGTACAATATATATATAAAAAAAAGGTTAAACAAAAGAGCGTGAAAGCTTGGAAATCAAAAAAATAACAATTAGTGCAGAGTAGTTGTACTTGAAACCATTTTACAGCTCTAACCCACTATGAATCATTTTCGAAATAATTAAATATGTTTTCATGAGGCCGCAGACTTTAGACTACACTGTAATTAAAAAAAAAATAGCCCCTTACATTGTTGGTTAAATGATGGTCGCACCCTCGAGCAACTTTAAGCATCATGCTTTATTATGGTGTGTGACTACTGCAAATGAAATGAGTTGAGGAGCCAAATACTGACGACAGACAGACACAACAACTGGGCAGTCGAGGCGACAGTTGGAGAACCGGCAACGAGAGACAAGCCACAGACATCAGGAGCTACGGCCAGACAATCAGACAGTTGGACAGTCAAACAGACAGACAGACGGACAGACGGACAGACAGACATATGTATCTATTTGTGAATTTGCCAGCAACAACTGGGCGAAAATAAATTTGTTCATTTCATTTTCATAATATTTGCGTCTATATCTTGTGCAAATATGTATCTAGAGTGTTTTTGCTCTTAGTATACGATATTCCGAGCCTGTCCAACCGCTAGCTCCCCGGGCCTGTTGGTTTAATAAAAATGTTGTGCCGAGGCAGATTGGTTCGGGGTGGGGGAAATATGTATGCTTTTATAAATTTGTATTAAATTTGTTGTTTGTTTGTGTGTGAGTGTGTGTGAGAGTGTGTGAGTGTGTGTGAGTGTGTGTGTGTGTGTGCACATTCTTTAGCTGACCAAGAGCATTGCTTATATAATTTAATTTATATTCATATGCTGGGCGCATATATAGTTTTTATACATATATTGTACAAGCAAACATATTTTTCTACGAGGCTCGAAATTGTTGTTTATTAAATCAGCAACATATTTGTCATTGCCTCTAGGTCAAATATGTTGCAAGAGATTCACCAGGGGAGTGATACAGTTTTGTTTGCCAAACTTTCTGTTTCACAATACGCCAATCTGGTCATCTTTTGGACTTACTTTATTATTGGCAAAAACAGAAAAGTTTTAATGTCAGCAGTACCAAAAAATCTGCGTGTCTCATTGGGCATAAAGCTAATGTTAATGTTAAAATAACAATTTTCGGTTTACCAAAAAATTACAACTGCAAAAAATGCAATTTTTCCATGACTATTTGCTGTAGACAAACACAGATTCAGTTCACTTAATTAATTCTTTGAAAAGACAAAGTTTCTTCACCTATAAATTGACACTGGATGCAAATTTGCATTCACCCAGTGTTGATGACCGCACTTTTGGCCTTCTCATTTGGTTTGACTCAGCGACAGCGACAGCGACAGCGACTGAAGCAGCGTTCCGAGCTTATTGAGACCATTTAAGAGTGTGCTCTGAGTTCAACAAACGCCATAAGATCTGTAATTCGTTGATTTTGATTCAGTTCTCAACTCTTTATCGAGCTGTCGACTGTTCTCACACTTATTACGTGCTGCTCAACGCTTTGAACTGTCAACTGTTTTAACAAGACAACAAAAGCGATTTGGTTGCATGGCCAACGGCAAATGACAATTATAAGGCGTCCAATATCGACAACATCGACAACAGCGTGGAAAACTTTTGCGGCAAGGCAACTGTAAAAGTATATCTGAAATACGCCTCTGCCTGCTGGCGTATCTAATGTCAATAAACTTGTTGGCTTTGAAATTTAAATCAATTTTCGAACTGAGAAAAAGATATAAATATACATATATATATATGTATATAATAAAGCAGAAATCGATTGAGGGCCTCGGGACAAATCAATTAATAAAAATTGGGCTCGCTTTTCGTGGAACTAAAGGCAAACGTCAGATAAAGTATAAAATGTCAGCCTGGAAATGAACAGGAAACGGAAATTGGACACGGCCTGAATACAGAGTACCTGACCTCAGTATAGACCCAGGAATTAAGAGTAAATTTCAATTTTTGCAATGACATTGACAGTGTTGTTATTGTTGATGCTGCTGCTGTTGTTGTTGTTGTTGTCGCTTTTGTTGTAACAGAATTAACTACGAAAGTAATTAAAGACAAGGGGCAGGTCGGCACAGAAGGCAGAACAACTCGAGCCCGCAGGCTTTGTGCCCCATCTAAAGGACATGGCTCTGGGAGGTCAGAAACTCGACTTGCGCGCGCATGGAGGCAATTAACGTTACACACACTGACGCATCCACTTCGAGAGGGCTGCTCAGCAAAAAAAAAAAAACACACTGTATTTAAATACAATCAATCATGCTGTCAGCTTACAGTGTCAGCCAGCTTATTCAATTATAATAAGGTATTTACTCGCTTGTTTTGCCAAACATCAGTTCAACTCTAGAAAATGCCAAATTCTTTAATATTTAACTCATAAATATTTCATTTTCTTCCTAGAATCTTGTATTTGTCAGTCCATTTTAACATCAGTTTAAATCAAAGTCTATCAACAGATTCAAGATTCTTTTTTTTTCTTTGGTGGCATATTTTTTTAGTTTAAATATGTTTGGTGTTTATTCTTTAATTTATAATTTACATAAAATATATTTAGCCTCAATAAGTATTGAGCACTTCATTTCAAATTACAAATAGAAAAGAAGTCGGCAACTATAGGGACAGCCCTCGTACAGACTGAGGTTCAGGCGTACACGCAAGAACGCCGCTGGCGCACAATTTGTGCGCTGCAATAAAATAAAATTAAAATTTGAAACGGCAGCAACAACAGCTGACAGGCAAAAGGAAGCTTTTTCTCCCCCTCCCCTTCGGTTTCTCTCTCTCTCTCTCTTCCTCTCCCCCGCTCTGAGTAGCACGCGCTACACTCATTCACCCTGTGGCTGCGCCTAAAGTGCACTTGTGTATGTGTGTGTGTGTGTGTGTGTGGGTTGAGTGTGGTTTTCCAGCACAGCTGAGCTGATTCGCAAGCATCGTCATTCATCGTCATCATTTGTAACCCGCTCCCCTCTCCCTCCCCTTGCCCACTGCGGTCGCCAGCATTTGTTATATATATTCTGTTAGTGTTTTATTTTTTTTTTCTTCTGCTGCTCTCATCTGGCTGGTAATTATGATAAGACAGTAATTACATTTATCTGTTGCTCGCAGTCTCTGGCAAAACACAACAATGCTCAAGAGCGCGTGGGTCGCGTATAACGCTGCGTATGCGTAATATATCCCAACATTTACATACATGCAAGCCACATTATGTATACGCCTGAGATAGCCAAGGCAAGTTGCTAAATTACAGACAGTTGACCTTGCCTAATGCAAATAAAACCTGAAATACTATCTTTACACGCTGTCTACAGTTATTTGGCGTGTGTGTGTGCCTGTGTGTATGTGTGTGTGTGTGTGTGTGTATACAGTTCTTCTTTAGCTGTTACAGAATGCAGTCAGTCAATGTATTGTTTGATAATTGTAGCGAAGATCGCTTACAACAATCAATCAATCAATCATCGCTGCTTTCAGACATTTCTATACGTAATAATCAATTCCAATTAAGCAGCCAATCTCATATTGGGAAAACTGATAGCTAAAGTGTTACACTGAAGAACATGTGGTTGAAATTCTACCCTCACTCTTATAATGACCGACAAATCAATAAACAAAAGTTTTTTTTTACATTTTGACTAACTTTTTAAGCAGTTAAAAATAGAAGCAAAACTTTTAGGAATATGATAAGGAATGAGGTTTAATGTTACTTTCATTTTAGTTACTGCAACATTAATCAAAAATGTCAAACATTTATAAAATAAAAGCTACAATTGTAGAACAAAACCAATTCGATAAATAATTTCACAATCACAATGACCAGTGTAAATTAGAAAAAAACAATAAATTAAACAGACAGAAATACCAAACAAATAATTAATCAATAATTGCGCCTTGCGTGCATAGCATTTGACTGCAAGACAGAGAAACTCGGAGGAGGGGGCAGGGGGTATATAGGCTAAAAAAAAAAAAGAAAAACGAAAAAATAAGTTCAATTAATTTGTTGGCAAGCACCTGGCTTGGCTATATGCAGAGAAGAAGCCCCAAACCGCACCACCCGCCGTCTAATGCCAACGCAACAACAAATTATTATTATTGATTACAAGCCATTCGCATAGAGCACAGGCCGAGGGAAACGAGGGGCAAGGGTTGCTGCGAACAAATTCAATTAGGCGATCGACTCGCCTCGCACTAAAACTGCAATTGTGTTTTATACACACATACAGACAACCAATACAGATATACATATAAATATGCATACAATGATATAATAAAGTTTGTCCCAATGGTGCTATTATTGTGTATATTACTTTTCGTTTGCATGACGTATTTGTTATTGGGTCCCCAAATTAATTCATTATGTAATGCCTGGAAGATAAAAAGTCAACCAAAAAAAAAAAGGGGGAAAAAATAAAGAGTTCTGTTTCTTCACCCCCGTGCTGTGCGTTCTCTTAACCCATTTCGTTGGCTAAACAAATTAAAAACAAATACAATTAAAACACATTTCTGACGTTGACGATGGCGATGGCGTTGACGACCCGCATAATTCGCTAGACTGAAAAACAAAATAATGCAATAAATGTATTTGTTTGTTGCCAACTCTTATCGGAGACGCCCAGTTGTTGTTTGGTTTAATTATTTTGCTAGTTTTTCGAGCACACAACAAGAAAAAATGGAAATATACTCAGCGAAAGCCGAGAGCCGTCAATAGTTTTAACGATTGTTTTGTTGATAAGCCGTCACAGGGGGAACGAACACTTGACTTGGCTACTTGGCACTCAATACGATTCTAGACATTTGCCATTTGTTATCATCGGTCTTTCTTAACGGGTTGCACAATTGAAAACAAACAACAACAACAACAACAACTAACGCAATTCGGTTCTGTTTGAGCAGCTGATGCAATGCACCTGTGTCAATTAAATAATGTCAATCATCCCATATTACGTATATAATATTTGAGATTATTATTAGCAAATCATTTGTCAAATTTACATTATCAATTTTAGTTAAGATACTCAAACTGTCAGACGATTATCGAATCAGTTTTTCTCAGGAAACCTGATGAGTTACGTAGCCAGCAGCAAACACACACCTGCTCATCAAAAGAGAACAAGAGACACGTAACAAGCAAAAATGGAAGAGTGCAAAACAAAACGAAATCAAACAAAATAAAAAACTACAAGCTAGGCAAGTTTTCAATTTTCATTGTGCGCCTTTTGCATGTTCAAGTCTATTCTATTTGCCCATAAATTCTGAATGAAAATTGCATGGCACTGAAAAATGTATAAGCCAAAGAGACAGAGAGCGACGAAGCGAAGCGAACACAACACACAGCTAAAAGCAGCAGGCAACGAGGGGGCGGTTGACAGAGCGACAGAGACAGAGAGAGAGGCACAGAGAGAGAGCGAGCGAGAGACAGATACAAAGAGAACGGGTAGAAGGCAATACAAAACGGGGAAAAGCAAAATGTACGCGTTTTATCTCTCAGATATACACACACACACACACACACACAAACCAAATAGCAGCTACAATTTGAACGCAAAAACAAGAGGAAAAAAAAAAAACAACAAAAATAATTGCTAAAGCGAAAAAAAAATACACACACACACACACGCGAAAAAAATTAAAACGGGCGCAACATGGCGACGACGACGTGTGCGTTATTTAAATGATGATTTCGTTGCTGTTGTTTTTGTTATTGTTTTTTTTCTTTCTTTGTTGTTGTGTGTTTTCGGCTGTTGTCTCAATTTAAATACTTTATTTTGTAGGCTGCATTCGGTGGCGCTCCTAACAAAACTCGTTTGTTTTTTGCCACAGCCACGACATTTTCTTCGTACAATAATAAAACAAACGCAAGCAAAAGCAACAAACAAAATCTTTTTTTTTTTTTTTTGCATACAGTGAAATCATTTAATTTATTCTCGATGCGTATGAAAACGCTTAATTCTCAAAAAGCCACTAAACAGTTGAGTATTTGTTTTGCTTTCCACTCACTTCATTGCGTTGACACACAACGTTAAGAATTCATTATGAACATGAATACCCTGAACAAACAAAAACAACAACAACAATACAACAACATGAGTAACTGTGTCATCAAGCAAACTGAGGCGCTTCTGTGAGTTGGCAATCAGCAGCATTGAAACGCTTAATTTGCTGCTGCTGTTGCTGTTGCTGTTTAATTATTTGCTGGCAACAGTGGAAACCGTTAAGTGCAGCCAGCCCAAAAATCTTATTTTGTATAATTAAATTGAGTTACTTTTTAATTATGACTAAAATGATATACTATATTTACACAATGATAAAAGTGAAAGATTGTTGCGAGCCTACATTTAATAAATATTTGAATCGATTTGTATTGAGAATATTTATTTTTGTTAAGCGAATATTTAAACACATGTTTCTTCATGTACAAACAAAAGCTGATGCCAGCGAAAAGCATACTTAAAATATAAAAAGAGGTCAACAAATAAAAAAAAAACAATCAAGTAAAAACTTGAATGCTGTGCTAAATTTAAGTGATTTTCATCACAAAATGATTAATCGATAGTAATAATAATTAATAAGCACAAAAAATATATGAAACTAAAAACTGAATTTAAACTTTTGTATATGCAAATGTTTTTAAGATTGATTGCCTGATGAATGCTAGAGTTACTATTATTAATACTATTATTATTAAAACTGGCTGCTAGAAAGACCTCTAAGACTAAGACTTGTTCAATTAGACAACTGAGCTCGCGCTGCATGCAAATTGCAAGAGTACAAGCTCTTCGTCATGTCTAATTGATAATTGTTTATAGTTTTTATGCAAGCAGTTGTTGCGATTAATTATGTGCATTGTTTTTTGCCATGACTGTCGTTACTCTAGCTGCTTCTGTGGCTGCTGTTCTTGTGGTTGTTGTTGTTCTTGCGGCTGTTGTTGTTGCAGCGCGTGCGTGTTTGCCAGTTGATTTGAGGGCACTGTTACAAGGCTGCCTGGTCGGTCTCAGAGTCTGTCCGCGCTCGTGTCTGTCTGTCTGTCTATCAGTCTGTCTGTCTCTTTTCGTATTTCTATCTTGTCAGACGGGCAGCTCCCAGTTGGCCAGACAGCGTCTCTGTTGCGCGTTGGCAGTTGCATTTTTTCGTTAGATTTATGTGGCACGTTACTTGTGGCGTTGCATCGAAACTTGCTCTAGGTGTTTATTGGAGCGACACAAATGTGAGCAACGAATTTGTTGCGTGCGTGTGGTGTTCTAAACGAGTTTCTGTGGCGACAGTTAGTTTGCTGTTTTTTCGGTGCCACAACTACTTGTTCAGTGGCATCCAGCAGCGCTCTGAACTTTGGCCAACTCAACTCAAGGCACCCAACGATGTAAAGGCTGTCGAATCGTGGTCGACCTCATTTCCTCAACAATCACACAAGTTCCGTCCAAATCAAGTAATGTCGCCCAAACTCTTACAACAAAAATAAACCAATTAAAGTCCAACAAAATCGTTATTGATCAATAAATCATTAGATATGGCTGCTAATGACGAAAGAAGTAGACAATTGTAATGCTTGCCCCTGCTGATAGCAAAGTGATCAATATGATAATACTATTTAGACTATAACTTGCCTGATTCGTCTTCGATCATTTTCAAAATATGTCTGGAAATTTGATGTGCCTATAAGACTATACCATTCCAGTTGTGGCTTGCACCAAAACTGTTCACAAAACCATTAAGTTCTGATGGGTATAACAAAAAAAATGATTATATTTATTAACTTGGCTTATTGACAATTGTTAAAGATTATATTTACTATATGTACCACCAATAACTGACTGACAATGAGTGTTTTCAAAAACAGAACACAAAATTAGAGACGTTTCAACTATTTTATTTTATTTTATTTTATTTTATTTTATAGCCCCTATATGGGAATTAAGATACTAATGTCAGTAATTATCGTTGGCAGTTTTAATTCCTATCTCACACTTACTTAACGGGGCAACAGAACTCTAGAAAATTCAGTGCAATACTTAGGTAATCGCCACACTAAGCCCCAGAGCCGTGTCTTAGTCGTATCTTAGTCACGTCAATGGCAACTTGACTGCCCCCACAAAGCCCGGCGCTGATAAACGATCGCAAATATTCATTGAGCAGTTTGGGGCTGTGTAAATAAGTAAATACTTAAGTGCTAGTGCCCCAGACTATCATTATAATTGCCATGGCTAAAACAACAGCAGCACCACCAACAACAACAACAACAACAGCAACAAAAAATGATTGATGAATTTACTTGACTGTTTTGTTTGCTTTTGCTTTTATTTTCATTATTGGCGAGCCAAATGGAAACCAACAATAATTAGTGCCAATAAAATTGAACAAGTAAAGTGTCACATCAAGGAATATTTGAATAAACAAAGCGAAGAAGAAGCGCACATTTTGACACAAATCTGAAAAGCCAAACCAAATGCTACGCCAGAGGTCAAACAAGGTCATGGTCAAATTTCACCAAATAGTTTTTTATGTTAGGCAAAAATAACAAAATAAATAAAAACTTAACATATTCCATAATATTATGCAATGGCGACCAATGTCGGCCTACGCCTCAACTTCTACATTTTATAATTATACATTTTCAGCGGATTTTTGTTTTATTTTGTGTTTTTTTTTTAGATTTTTTAATATGGCCTCTGTTGGACGCAGTAGCTGCTTACAATTTATGATTATATTAACAATGAGCAGCTTCTGGCCCGTACAATACATATTTGGCTAATGGCCCAAAGGCACGCAAGAGCAGCAACCGCAATTTGTAACTGCACAGCAGAAGCGCATAAATTGATGTATATAACTATACATATATATATATATATAAATACTTTATTTTGTTTGCTGTTTGGCTGGGCTTGACATTATTTATGCTCGATACAAGCACACAGTTACTGCCAAGGCAACCAAATAGGTCAAGTGTGAATATCTATTTTTTAGCTGCCTTTTTGGTCTACATGTTGATTTCGGTTAAACGCAAAGTTCAATGCGAAATGTGGGCGTTGGTGGCGAAGGATGCGGGCATGTTGGAGGAGTCGGGTTGGTTTGCGACTTAACCAGCTGCAAAAGTTATAATAAAGAAAACCCAGATAAAGTAAAGGACACAAGCCGGAGAAATTCTGGGAAAATAATACAATACGAAAACTAATAATAATCGATAACTATGATTAACAGCTATTCCAAACAATTTCACACTTGGATTGTAAGTAACAGTTTTATTAACAACATTTGAATTGGCCTTAGAATTTAAAGAATCGTATGCTATATATGTAGGTTAATATGAATTACATATATATCTATATATATTATTAAAATAGTTAAAGTGCAGCCATGTAGCAACAATATCTAATCGCAAGTTGCCTGTCGGAACACATGTCATTTTCAGTTAAGGCCCTCTGACGGTTATTATCTCGAATGGAGTTTCCCGGCAACTGTTGCTGATTGAGTCAGTCTACAAAATAATTGACCAGAGCACGAGCACGTAGTAGGGCTCATTGCGATGGATTCAACGAACATATGTTCAACATGTGCCACAAGCAGGCTGCCAGTCAAAGTATCTCCTTACCCCCCGACACAACCCAGGGTCCGAGAGTCCGATGAATACCGAGAAACTGAAGTCACTCACTGGCTCACATCACAGCTGCAACGAGTCAAACTAATTAAAAGAATGACCGGCACGCGTTAGCAAATGAACAGAGAGTGGGTGAGTGGCAAGTGGGTGGCAAGCGGGTGGTAAGTAGTAGGAGGTTGAAGCTGTCTGAAGCACAGTCAGAACTGCTCACAGTTGATGAACTGACTGGATGTATTGTTGTGTTGAGAGGATTGCTTTGTTTAGTCAAATTCCAAGGCAATGCTCAAACAAACATCCATCAATCTTAAGTCCCAATGAATGGAATTGGAATGCTGATCCATCGAAATTGTGAATATATAAATTCCAATGAGCAAACAAAACAAAAAAAAAACATTTACAATCTGAGAGGTAGAAAGGTTATCGATAGGTAAAACGTCGGCCACTTTTAGAGGGAGTCACCAATCCTAAGTCCCTGATGGTTAACATAAATATTTTGTTTGTCTAGCGAAAATTCCAATGCAGGAAAAAAAACCTATAAACAATCGAAAAGCCAGAAAGGTTATCGACAAATAAAAATGATCGCCCAAGTCGAAAGATGGATCACTGATAATATTTCACAAAAGCTGCTAGACACACCCCAATTTAAAGCACTTAAAAGCAAAAATATTAAATATATATTATATATTTTTGGGGTAATATATTCAACTTTGGATACTTACTGTAATGTTATTTGTTGCTGTTTGGGTATGAGAAATCCAATTTGTGTGTGTGGGTGTGTGTGGGTGTGTTTTTGGGTGTGTTGGTGTCTTGGTGATTGATGTTCATTTGGATGATTAGAAAATGGCCATCTGCTAGACGCAAATAGATGCGCGATAGCTTCAGTTGTAGTTTTAGTTGCTGGATTTTAGTTGTAGTACATGTACTAGTAGTAGTTGCGTAGTAGTAGTTGTAAGTAGTAGACATATAGACGAGACGACGACAACAACGACGATGGTAACACATACGAGTTGACCAGGGAGGGATGCGCAATGGGTGTTTTCGTTTTCTTTTTCTCTGCGGCTGCTGTTGTTGTTGTTGTTGTTGTTGTTGCTGTTGGGGTTGTGCATCTATCGATTTAGAATTCAGCAAACTCCTTGGCGCACTTCTCGGTGCTTGAAAGTCGCAAGCTCTCCTCCTCGTAATCATCGAAATTGCTTGTGTCGCCGGGACCTCTACACCGGGGTATGAACGGCGCCTCGATTTTCTTTTGGAAGATCGCTATCCAGTCCGTGGAGGCGAACCATTTCTGATTCTTAATATCATTGACGCCCGCTTTCAGATTGCCATAGCGCTTGGTCAGATCGACCTGCAGCAGATTGCGCAGCAGATCCTTCAGATCGGAGCCAAAGTGCGAGGGGAAACGCACCTTGCCGGAGACGATCTTCTCATAGATCTGTATGGGCTGGTCGGCAAAGAACGGCGGATAGCCGGCTGCCATTTCATAGACCAGCACGCCCAACGCCCACCAATCGACGGCCTTGTTATAGCCCTTGGACAATATAATTTCGGGCGCCAAATATTCGGGTGTTCCGCATAGCGTCCAGGTGCGTCCTTTGACACGCTTGGCAAAACCAAAATCGGTCACCTTTAGATAGCCCTGCGAGTCAATCAACAGATTCTCCGGCTTCAGATCGCGATAGATCAGATCCAGATAATGCAGATACTCAAAAGCGAGCACTATTTGGGCCGCATAGAAACGCGAATGCGGCTCCGAGAAGCGTCCCACTTTGCGCAGATGCGAGAACATCTCGCCACCTGGCACATACTCCAGCACCATATAGAGATTGGAGTTGTCCTTGAAGTGATAGCGCAACGAGACAAGAAATGGGAATTGTATGGCCTGCAGGATGCGTTTCTCATTCAGCGTATGCTCCACCTGCTTCAACTTGACCACCTTCTGCTTGTCGAGTATCTTCATGGCATAATAGTCTTTTGTCGGCTTGTGCTGCACGATCATCACACGGCCAAAGGAGCCGGTGCCGAGCGTCTTGATCCTCTCGAAATCATCGAGGGCAGCGGTATTGGTTGGATTGCGACGCCATTTATCCTCAAATTCCTCCTTGGCCTGTTCGAGAAACTCCTTGACCGTTTCGGCGGCGTCCACCTTCTTGTTGGATGTGGTAGCGTTATTGCCCATCTTCGAGATCGTTCCAGTTAGCGAGGACAAACGGAACGTGGCGCTTGCGGAGACCTGAGCTTGGGGAGAGCTACTGCTGCTGCTAGATTTTGGCTGCTGCTGTTCCTCACTGGCAGCAGCTTCAGCGTTGCTTGTTGCTCTTGTATCGACTATTGCTCCACTGCCACCTCCTCCTTCTGTTGTTGCTCCTGATGCTGATGTTGCTGCTGCTCCAGATGCTGATGTTGCTGATGCTGATAGCGTGTTTGAGGGCGTGTGTTTTTGGCTAGCGGCGGCTGCTTCCTGCTGTCCTCCCCCTGCACCACCGCCTTCCTCCTCGTTGCTGTGCTGCTGCTGTAGTTTGCCCTCTGATCCGCTGCCGCTGCCGCTTGCCGTTCCTGAACTATGATGGGATTTTTTCTTTTTAAGAAATTGTAAAATGGATTTAGCTATTTTGGCGAGTTTATTGACAACGGTAAAAAGAAAATTTTAGCTACGGCCTTTTTCGCTTTTGGCGCCTTTGTACTTAGCAGCAAAGCGCAGCTATTCACTTGGATCTTGGACTTTTTTTTTTGTTTTATTTTTAGCAGTTAGCGCTTTTTATATTTCTATTTTTGCAGTTTGCTGTTGTTGTATTAGTGGAAGCTGGTGCTCGTGTAGTTGTTGTTGTTGTTTCTTATTTTTGTTGTTTGCAGTTTAGGATTAGATTTTTTAGGTGTGTATGATTTTTCTTATTTTTTTTTTTTTTTTGGTTTTATTTGCTTAACACTTGGCGGCTTAAACTAGTTTAACACTTTAAGCTTAGGCTAACATTTGGTTTAACACTTTATTTTCTCCGCTTCTGTATAATATTATTTTTATATTTATTTTACTGTGTAGCTGCAAAGAGAATGTTGAAGAAAAGAAAATAACAAAAATTAGCGTCTAAAATTTGAATTTTCCATCTCTTTTTTTTTAGTGCGTGCACAATAATAGTAAAAAAAAAATTAGTATATCATTGCCAGACAAATTTTCACATTTTTTTATTACTTTTTTTTTTAAGTTTACTTCGAACTGTGTTTTTTCAAGTGTAGCACAAATTTGTCATTACTTTTGTCTTTGCTCTTTTGGATTTGCTTTTTAGTCAATTAAAACAAAGCCATGCATGAAAAACCATTTAACTCAATAAATAAATCAATTTGCATTAATTAACACAACGCAAAAATCAAAGCGCAACTCGATTAGGAAAAACAGCAAGAAAAAAAGCAAAGGAAAACGAAAGAAAAAACATTAAAAAAACTGTCGTCGATCGTGTCAAGTGTCAAAACAGCTGATGGCCGTCATATGTTGCGTGCTCGCTCGCACTAGCACACATCACTCGCAGCTGCATCAGCTGCCAACTCAGTGAAGAGAGCATTTGAATAAAGCTAAAAAGCATTAAATTAATTATTAAATCTTGCGCTGTGCGTTTTGCCTTTTGCTTTGCATTCACATTCACAGTGTGTTTTGCTTTTGTCTCATTTACTTTTGCACTTGTGTGTTTTTTTCTCTTCTCGCAATTGCTTTTGCGCTCATTTACTTTGTGTACGCGCGTATGCGTGTGTGTGTGTGTGTGTATGTATCGATGTGTCTGTGTGCATTTCTGGTTGGACTTTTTTACGCTCTGCTTTTGGTATACACTTCTCTACATTTCGCAGTCTGCTTTTTTCAGCTTTGCTTTATTTTATGTTGTTTTAATTTCAAATTAGTTTTCGTTTGGCATATTTGTTTGATTTTCCGCATAGAGTTTTATGGCCTATGCATAAAAAGCGATTTAACAAACACACATGTACATGCACACGCATACAATACATACACGTACACACACACAGATTGAATAATCGATTTTGCTACACACACTTAAAGATTGCGTTACATTCTGTTGGCCATTTACCTTTTTCAACTAATTCTATGTTGTTTTTTTTTTGTAAGCGATTTTCAACACATTTAAAAATTTTTACAATTTTTTTAATGATTTTTTTTGCCGATTTTTGCACTTTGGATTTGTTGCTTAGATTTAAAATACCCGCATTTACCGCCGAAAAAACCCGACTACACGCGTCAACAGCAAGATATACAATAACAGACTCCACTAACAGCTGTTAACGGCAACTCGGATGTTATCAAGCGCTGCTCTCAACACTCCAACAAGAAACAGCCAATAAGAGGCGAATAAGAGAGAGCATGAGAGCAATTCTGTTGCTTAGGAACATGTTGCACTGTTAAGCGCAATTCGTCGAACTATTCGATTTCATGAAATTCACTCGCTCAGTGTAATCGAGTGGGGAGCATGTCAAACGCTGGCTGCATTAGATTTTCAGATAGAAAACTCTAAAAGCTTGAATGTGTCTATTAAGCCACTAAAATAAATATAGAAAATATATGAAAAATAATAATTTTTAAAAAATCGAATGAAATTGTTATCGTGGGATATTCCTGCTTAGTATTTCGCCTAAAACTAGTATTTTTCCAATTGGTATTTCTGCAATTGGACGCAATCCAACCACGACTCCCAAACAAATGTAGAACAAGAAAACATAAACAAAACAAGAGTCTGGGAAGATGGAAGAAGTGTGCCGCATTTGCACCAGCAGCAGCGTCACCCTCGTGGACATCTTCAGCCAACGCAGCCCATCCGAAGCTGAGCCCTGTTTGGCCGACATGCTGAACGAATGCGCCAATTGCCACATTCGCCGCGATGATCCGCTTCCCCAACAGATTTGCCTCGCCTGCATTCTCGCCGCCCAAAATGCGTTTCACTTTAAGCGGCGATGCGAGCAGAGCCACCAACACTTTTGCCGTCTGTTAACAAATTGTGCTGTCAAAGTGGAACAGGCGCTGGAAGCGGCAGACCAAAGACCTAACAGCGGCTTAACAGAGCGCATCAAAATAGAGCCACAGGAGAGGGACGGACAAGAGGAAGAAAAGAGCAGTTTGCACGAAATTCAAATCAATCGAAATTCCAATGCAGAGAAATGTCCGCATTGCGCCAAGGCGTTGGCGAATCGTGGCAGTCTCAAGCGACACATACTCATCCATTCCGGCGAACGGCCCTACAAATGTCAGCACTGCCCGAAGGCCTTCAATCAGAGCTCCAATCTCATCAAGCACATGCGTGTTCATTCCGGCGAACGGCCTTTCCAGTGCGTGCATTGCAAGAAGGCATTCAACCAGAGCAATCATCTGGCCAATCACATGCGCGTTCATCCAGTAGAGGTGCGGCAGCAGACGCCTGCACATTCCAGTGAATGTTCATTTGAGTCGACTCGCACTCATTCCAGCGTGGGTGCATTCCAGTGCCCGCACTGCCCAAAGCGATTCGTTAGTCGTGGAAATCTGAAAAGACATAAGCGGGTCCATTCCGGCGATCGACCGTACAAATGTTCGCACTGCCCAAAGACATTCACGCAGAGCGTTAACCTGGAAAGGCATGAGCGAGTTCATTCTGGGATTCGACCGTTTCAGTGTCCCCATTGCCCGATGGCATTCACCCAGAGCAGTCATCTGGTTAATCACGTTCGCATTCATTCGGGCGAGCGGCCCTTCAAGTGTCATCATTGCCTCAAGTGCTTCACTCGGCGCCAATATCTCGAGAAGCACAGTTGCAATTACTCGACGGTTACTAAGTGAAATGCAATCATAAATAAAAATAAACAAATCAATATCAAATAAATTTACTGTTTTCAAATGTTGTCCATTTATCGACATCGATTGCAGCTATCGATTTGAGCACATTAACAGTCTCTTTTGAGCACACGATGTCACGGTTAGCTCTCTGTTATTCCAATTGTGAACCATCATCAGTTTGGAGCAGTAGGTTAACAGCGCGTCACTGTAAAGTTAGCTGCGAGACAAAAAATACAAGCAACAAAATTATTATGAAAGTTTAAACAAAAATAAATAAGAAATATGTGGAGAGTGCAATATCGAAATTAGCACACAGCCACATTGCACAAAATCTAATTTGTAAAGCAAATAAATCGTAATATTACAAGTACAGCAATCTGCGACGCTGCTGGTATAAATATACATATACCTATATGTGAGCGCGCGTGAGTGTGTATCAGTCCGTGTGTGTGTGCACTTTGTTACTGCTGCAAAATTTGTAATACATAATTTTTGTTTGGAGCATTCACCACGTGAGTTGACAATAACAATTAATTTTGTAAATAGAATAAAGAGTAATAGTATTACAAAATCTTATCAAGCAGTTGAGTCGCTGACTCAATCAGGCGCTGTTGGTGGGCATTTATTACCTGGCCGAAACAAGCATTAGTCATTCACTCGAAAAACTCACAGACAATGGCTGAATGGCTGCAGTTTGTCTGCAATGTTTGCACTCAGTGAGTGATTTTCGGTGCAGCTGCACTCAAAATGTACCCGGCCACACTGATTTGCGGTTAATTTATCCAAGCAGCGTTGTACGTTAACCCTTGTGTGTTCACATATTTGTGGTAGTTAATTATCAGTGATAATAAGTGGCATGAGCGATTTGTTTACTTAGTGCAAATCGCTTTTTAATGCAGCTTAATTCTAGCTTTCAATATAATTTAAACATTATGTCTCTTGCTATGCCAAGCAGGCCCCATTTGCGGGTTAATGTTTGTGTGCATACGTTCACTCACTTCCAAATTAGCTTTTTTTGGCGTCGCTCTTCCGAAGCTTTTACTGCTGTCATTTCTGGTTTGATATTTAGTAATTACACTCATGCTCTCTCTCTCTCGCTCTTACTGAAATTGCGCAACTCATTCTAACTTTTTTTGTTTCGCCGCCTGAGCCAATGTTATCTATTTACATGCACCGAGGAACGGTTCTATCTAGGTGCGCGTGCACCGAGCCAATGATAAAAAACAAGGTTATATTTTATATATATGTGTGCGTGTGTGTGTATGTGCGATCTTAATTGATATAAATTGAAAAAGAACAAAACAGCCATATCAAATGCAAAGAAAATATATATTATTAGAAACATCAACAAGTTTGTTTTTAGACTTCCAAATTGTATTTCCACAGAAATGTCGCAAAATGAAAGCTCATTTCTAAATAAAACCTATATAATATGT
Organism: Drosophila atroscutellata; assembly: GCA_035041605.1. Classification (NCBI taxonomy): domain Eukaryota; kingdom Metazoa; phylum Arthropoda; class Insecta; order Diptera; family Drosophilidae; genus Drosophila; species Drosophila atroscutellata. The sequence goes on along the minus strand of JAWNLA010000092.1, from coordinate 8,946,450 downwards.
ATATAGTATTTACAGAATACTTTGTGAAGCTAACAAAAGCCAACACCTTGTCAGGGCTAACGTATTGAAGTGAATACTTATGAAATTAAATTGCACTTCTAGGGACGCTTAACTGTAATCTAAGTATTCGCTGGCAACAGTTCAAAGACCATTTTCACTTTCCAATCGCGAGTCACACGCAATGCTGCCAGCCAATCGCCGTCATCTCTCAGAGGCATTTCACTTAAAAGTGATTGAATCAGTTTAATTGACTGCACACAATAAAGAAAAATACATTTATAACACATACATATACATATATGTATATATATATAAGTAAGTGTAAGTGTGTGTTACACATGGGAAGCATGATTTGTTGTTTACGCTTATGATTTTGCTGCAACGCTCGCAATTTGCAATTTGAGGGCAGGTCAGTGCGCAATGCTGCCGCTGCCTTGCCAATAAATACAACAGCAACAATAATGAAAAAAAAAAAAGATACTCTTGCAATTAATTTGCATTTATTACGCGACCCCCGCAATCTCCCTCTCTCTATCTCTTCCTTTCACGCTATCTCCAATGCGCTTTCATTCTGTCTTTCACATGTCGCCGACGAGACACGCGCTCAGGGCAAACGTATGCCAACCCCACCTACTGGTGGGAGCGAGGGGGCTTCGCGGGCGAGTTGAATATGCAAATGGAACTCACTCACTTGGCTGCCTTCTGCCGTATAAAATTACTTGCCTCACGTCAAATGCGTGCTAAGGCACGATGCGCATGATGTTCTTGCATGGAGTACGGGAGTAGTGAGGGAGCACTCTGCGTAGGTGGGGCAACACTTTGGCACATATATATATATATATATAAATACCTTTGTCCCATACTGTATACTCATTTGAGATACATTTGCAAGAGTAATGGAATTCCACAGCATAGCTAAGGCCTTGGCAGAGGTTGTATCTCAGCTGATGAATACGTTTATTCCATTAAAAAAAATAAAGCAAGACAAAACAGACAAATGCAGATTTGATTATATGTGCCATGCTCTTCCCTATGCGCATATATCTTGGCAAATTGTTAGTTTGGAGTAACTGAACTGACGTATAGGTATTATATATTATATATATTATTAGTACATAATTTTCTTGGGCTTAGATAATCTAGACTAGCACACTTAATGCTATCTGTTAAACCATTAACCTAGCTTAGCACTCAATTCTCGTCTAATCAAAGTCCAGATTAATTATTCGAGTGAGCCAAACGCTTAGTTATTTATTCAAGTGTTAATCACAAAAATCAATAACTCATTTAATATTCGAGAGAGTAAACACCCATTCACTAAAATGTCAATGTGGGGGCGATAATCTTTTCACCTTGCCGTGGATTTGGTTGGCATTTGCCTGTGATTTACATGGACATACACATACACTTGCGGCTAAAATGGTTTTCATCTTGCAGCTAACGCTAAGTTAACACAGTGGCTCAGAAAATTAGTTGCACAGTGTTTACCCATCCATAAAACTAAGCACTCTCCATGCATCGACACGTGCGGCTAGAACCAGTCACGTGAGTACCAAAACTAAAGTCATTTAATTGATCAGCATTAAGGCAACTACAAACTAATACCAATATTTATTTGATTTAATGCTTGAGTTTGCACAGTTTTTGCATGTGATGAGTTTACTTTGTAGAAAATAATATATACGTGTGCGTTAGAGTCTATTATTATTTATCGCACTGCGCAATCAGCAAACTTCATAAATTTATGGTCTTTGTTGTTTTCTACGATATACTTTTCTGTGGAATTATATTTATTGCCTTTTAAGGGCTTACAAAAAAAACAAAAAAAAACCGTAAGGAGAGGAAAATATTGTTTCTATTGATGAGTCAATTTTTGAAGTTTACTTTTGCCTATTACAATTCAATGGATCCAAAGTTGATTCCATTTTTGTCTATACTGATATTAAGCATATTTCAAGTAAACAACTTATGTTGATTCACTAAAAACATAGTATATAGAACATTACTTGGAACCCTGAACTAAAACAGTGCATCTAGAAACTGAGTCTCGCTTTAGTGTCATGTGCGATTCAAGGCATTTATTCCATTGATTTCTTATCTTATCAACTAGTAATTAGAAAGTCATTTTATGCGTCACCTAATCAACATGCTGATAAGACTATTAACCCCATCGTGACTAAGCTGCTGACTGCGTTGTGAGGTATATGCTGCGTTTAGCCGGGTTTTTTACGTGATACCAATGTCAACACCATATGCTTAGGCCTTTGGGGGTGATGATGCGTAATCCACCGGCGATATGATATGTGGCCATTATCAGTTATCATAAATACTTATGCGTAGTTTGGTATATCTAGGGTACCATATATTTCATATGATTCAGCTATTCCATTCATTCCGAGAACCCATTTAACAAACTGCTCCAACAAATATTTTTTTTAGTTTATAATTGCCTCCTATTAAGAAGATGTAAATGAATTTTCACAAAAAATATGTTGCCAGCATGTGGTAATATCGTTACTTAGCGGCCCGTGAATTTTTACTACAGCTACCATCTGTTTCCATATGGCAATTTATTTCACTCCGTAACTTATTTGGCCGTAAAAAACTTTGGTTGCTTGCACCTGAGTTGCGCCTCTAATGAACACTAATATCAATTAATTAAGTGTTCTGCTACAATTTTATATATATATTTTTTTTTTTTTGTTTTCTCTACTTGTCCGATTCTCGGTAATCAAATTCAGTACAGTAAATTGGGGGTCACGACTCAAGACATTGATAGAAAACTCGTAGCAAAGAGATCATTTATCAAGGTTATCAAAATATTCTGCCATCTGCTTATATTTTGTACAGATCTCAATTTGATTGTTACAAATGCTGTAAATATTAATGCGATTATTCAATAATATTTAAATGTTGATTTCGTTGTCAATATTCAAGAATCAATTCAAATTCTAATTGTGTACCATCCAAGAATGGGTTGCGCCCCACCATTCAAATTGTGATTAAATATTTATACATTTGTAACGCGTTTGCCCCTTTGTAGCTTGTAACTTGTGTGTCCGTCCTGTAAACAATTTACATACATAAAAGATACATGACTTTGAGCAGCAATCAACAATTATCAGCTGAGTGTGACTGCCATTAAGTTTGAATTAATTGAATCATTAATAATTAAGCCATGTCGTGCGCCTTGGTTTTTAGAGCAGTGCTAATCTCGACACTAGCTTTGCCAAAATCAATTTTAAGATGAGAAAATCGTACATATATCAAGTTGCGAAACTGTCTCGTATCGTGACAAGATTAATATTTCTGTTTACACTGTCAGTGTGGGTAAATATTGAAAAACTCTCACGACCGTTCGTTCAACTATGGACCCTGATCGTCACTCTATTTCAATATATGTCTCCCTCTCTCTCCCACTCTCTCTCTCTCTGTATCTGGTTATCTCGCTGAACAGACGGGCTTCACATAGACCGAAAACCAGTCTATTGTAACTTAGCTTCGGACACCAAAAACTCGTTTTGCTGTGCAATTTTTTATTATTACTTATTTTTTTCAATACTTGACCAGTGCTGAAATACATACTTAAGATACAAATATATAGAGAGATGATATATATATATATATATATATATATATATAGAGGGAGCATATTCATTGTTATTGTTACGCTTCTGAAATTTCTTTGAAAGGCGCAATAAACATTTTCACATTATTGAATTTTAAAAACCAAAACAAGAAAACTGAAATGTTCACAATTGTTAAGTGGGAATAGTTTATAGTATTTACGTATATAAATATCAAGCTGATCTAGCGTATATATGTATGTATAAAAGCATATACATATTTCAAAGCTAATTTTCAATTATGTCTGTATATAATAATTACAGACAATTTTGTCAATTGTTTGTTTGGCAAAATTTATGTTTGCTAATTGGCATATATATATATAAATGTATATATGTATATATATATGGTGATCCATCGTTCAAATTTATTTCAATTTGCAGCTTTGTTATTTAAACAGACGTGACTTCAATGTATGTGTTTGCTTATACAAATATATCTAATGTAAATGTATTACGCATGTTTGTAGGCGCTACTTTAATTGATTCGTTTTTGAACTATTTGTACTTCCATAGGCCTTACCCATCAGCGTACTCGTTTGCACTGCTTGCCCATCGGCGTCAGTCGGGCGTGACGTATACGCAGTGTGCTCTCCTGTTCGCACTGCTTGGGGCCAAACTCAGCACGATCGCTGTTAAAGTTTGAACAGTTAACAGTGCCAGCTAGAGATGAGCGTGTCGCGTGATAAAAATCCGATTTCATTTATTTTTATTGTTTAGTTGACGTAAACCATAAATTTTATGCGTATAAATAATAAATAAATAATTTGTATTAGAAATTGAAATGCTGAAATGCACTTGCTCATCTCTAGCGCACATACACTGAGTAGTTAACAGAGCGCTCGCCGCGATACGCATAACAGGCAGAGGCACGAAGAGTGAGAGAGAGAAACATTTCAGTTAACAGTCGGGATCGCAACTGGTTCTCTTATTTAGTATTGGCAGCGTCGGCGTCGCGTTATGATCGGATGAGTGCGTTGGCACGCGTTCACAAAAGTAGTGTGACTTGTGCACAATAAACAAACAAACAAACACCGCGACTATCTATACAAAAAAAATAATACATATTAAGTATAAAAGGCACACAGATATACATATATATTTACTCGTACCAGCAGCAGCAGCAGCAGTGTGGTCTGTGTGTGTGTATGTGTGCTATTTTCGTTTTCGGAATTCTTGTAAAGTGAAAAAGTTGCTTCATTTATAACGGACACAGGCAGACTAGTTAAAATGTGAGGGACGCTGCTGGCGTCTGTGTTTGACGAAAACTGAGCAATAATTGACAACAAGCAAAAAAATGCAATACGGTGGGTACTACTCTCTCTCTCTCTCACTCTCTCTCGCTCTTTCTGCCTAACCCTCTGAATGTTTAGTTAGCTTTACAAGCGTGTGTCATTATCACATTTGCCCTTTTGTCGCGCATTGGGGTCGACTTTACGAGCAATGCAATACATACAAACATATTTCCGGTCTAATAAGCAGCATTCAGCTGCAGCCCTTAGCTAAGCCACACCTTATTTGTATCCCCATTTAATATAGACGATTTCTGCAAAATTTCCATTAATTGCGAACTGTGTCGCCGTGGTTTGTCTCTGACTACATTTTATCTTATCGCAAGTCAGCTACTAAAGTTAGTCGCCTGGAAAGCAAAAACAAAAAAAAAAAAGACAAACAAATAAAAATTATTTGTGGAACGGTTTATTGTTTATTGTGTATATAGCGTAAACATTTACATTCCGAATTGATTAATGGCATAATTCAGAATTTTGTGAAATTTCGTTGAAGAAACCATAAAGTAAATTTAGAATTTGTTTTGTGAAAATAATGGAATTTTTCTGTTAAGAATGATATATTCCACAATAAAATTAAGTAAGATACAAATAAATATATAGAAGCCACTTCTATTTGGAACTTGTCACCGTATATATGTATATACCGTCACTTCCCAGAAGTGTGTTATCGGTGCCAATGAATGGGACAGAAAAAGAAAAGAACCTAAACAAGCTAGAAAGTGCAAAAGAAGAACGGAAACGAGCGCTCCATCGAATTGTAAAGCCATAAAATAAAAATAAAAATAAAAATATAAAAAGTATTTTATCAATACTTAAAAATCATCTGTTCAGCGATTTTTTGCGCTTGACCAAATCAGACAAACTTAATTTTCCGACACGTCTCATGCATTTCAATTGGCCAACAGCTCAGCTCAATGGCTTTGTCTATTTCAGTTCCATCCAATGTATTTATTGCGGGTGTCAAGCGCTGGCAGGCATTTTTATCGATGCACTCGTTTCGTTTTTGTCTCACATCATCCATCCATCCATCCATCTATCTGTGTATATATGTATATATATATATCCATTCCTCCAGCTTGTTGTTTGTAAACATTTTGATTGATGGCTGTCTGACTTAGAAGTCAGTCAGTTTGCCGACAGACGGGCATTCTAATGCAAAGCCATTGCCAACCTTCTGACATTTTCGCAGCCCTTTCCTGTTGGCTGATGGAACTTATGTAGTCAACGTCGTCAGCCAACAGACTTGTCACAATATTCAATTATGAGGGGTGCTCAGTATTAATATGGCCCATGAGAGTCGAGCTAATTGATTTTAACTTCGAGTGTAGAATAAAATATTTAACTCAACGTATTTGGGATTGATTGCTAAATGTTTGGCTAAGTTCCTTGCATGAAGCAAGTGGAAAATTCTACTCTCTATATTGAGTATTGTATATAAACTTGGTAAATTGTCAACGCCTGATTTCTTGGCACATATTCTAAGCAAATCATCTTAAACTATATACTTATATACAGATATGAAGTGAATATTATTTAGCATGCATGAACACGTTTTGGATAACTTCAACAATACTTTTCCATTTGATTTAGCATGCCATCATTAATTATCAGTTTTTCGAATACCCCTTGTGCGAATGCCCCCAAGGCGGCGCTTGTACGGATTATATCTTTTCTCCAACACACACGATACCAAAACACAAGCACACACTGCGATATTTACATACGTTTTTAGCGACCCTAGGCGAAACCCAAATGTTTATTCAAATGACAAGGGGTGTTTGTCATTATTGTTTGCGTCGCGTTGCGCTCTGTTGTTGTGTTTTTTTGTGTTGTGTTGCGTTGTTTGGCTTGGTTATTTAGTTAGTTTGTGTGTCAGTTTATTCGTTTATCGATTTGCAACCTTGATACTGTATTAATTAAGGCGTCAGGCCACATCTGAGAAAACAGAACTAACTTCTTGATTCTATTCGATTTGCAGCTAATTTGATATAGAATGCTACCCAGCTTGGACACCTTAATGCGTTGCTCGAAGCGTGTGCTGCAATCGCCGCTGGAGTCGGTCAAGATGGGCAGCTCTTCCATTGGACAATACGGTCCCTTCACACCCGCCAACGATCTGAGCTGCTCCGGCCGCGGCGATTGTGTGAACAACACCTGCGTCTGCGACATCCGATATGCCGGCGATGAGTGCGACTTCATAAATTTTCCCTACTATACGGGCATATCCACTGTCTTCTATGTGGTGGCCCTCGTCTCGGTCATCCAGCTGCTCATTTGCATTGTGGCCGAGTATCAGCGGCTCAAGCAGCCATCGATTTTGCGCGCCTGTCGCCTCACCACACAGAAACTGCTCTATTTTATGGTATTTGTGGCATCATCGCTACGCGGCGCCTACTTTACAACACCAGTAAGTGAAATATCAAATATTATATCAATGTAAATATTAAATACGCTTCTGTTTATCCATTGCAGCTGCAGCCTCAGTGGGCAGTCACGCTGATGTCCGCCTACTATCCGCTCCTCATGACCTGCGCCTCCCTCATTGTCTGCATGTGGGCCGAGGTGAGTCATCAATGCCCCCAATGAGCGCCATTCGAGTTGAGCATGATGCGATCTGCTTAATTACTCAAATGGGCGCATGACCAAACAAATTGCAAGCGTTTTCAAAATTCGCGTCTGTTTAAAATGACGAAAATCTTGCCTCTATAGTTTCTACTAGTTTTTGACTTTCCGATACTAAATATTCAGTAAACTGTGTAGAAAACTGCGTTTTCAGAGGCCATCAGTATTCCTAGCTTCCTTATATATAAAACTATCAAATTGTTTCTTACGACTGTTCTAATGCAGAATCTTTGATGTCGAGAAGTGGACTAAGTTACTTGCCACTTAAACAAATAATTAACACAGCAGCACAACATATTTTGAAATACAGTTTATAATTGAAGCGACTCGCTTTAATCTAAGTGGCAGTATTCGTGCCAATGATAAGCAGTATCCCAGCTACAATTTTGATAAGAACATCAAAGAAAGAATATGAAAGAAGAGAGAAATTTATTTGTAGTTGCGTTCAACTCTGTTTAAGTCTTATCTGGCATAAGTCGACGAGAGTCACGAGAAAAGCGAGCGAGTACAGCTAAGAATCATGTGAGTGCGCACAAATTTTGATCGCACTGGTCTATCAAAAGTCTTATCTTAATTATGCTAATCTCCTGAGAACTGGAGAGTGTATATTTAGTAAGTAAGTGCGAATAAAAGGTTCTCAAATGCTAATAATAATAGAGAAACAATAGAGGTAAAATAATTGTACTTGTTAACGCTGTCACTGTGACGGGTCTAATCTCAAGTGTTTTGGGTGCAGGTGCACCCAGTCTTTCATTAAAAATAACAATTGTTGTTTAAAGGCAATCGCAATTTATAGCGGCCTTTAATTAAACTTGTGGGAACGTCCAAAAGTCGCGAACGTGCGGATGCGATGCGCATATTGCCTATAGTTGAACTTGTGCTTGATTCGTGTTCTTTATTTTAGATTTTTCACTTGCGGGACATTCGCTGGGAGAAGTCGCAGTTCCTGTCGAAGAGTTTTCTGGGCTTTGTGGCGTTCAACTTCTTCCTGTACAGCCTGTTTGGCATCGAGGTCTTCAGCTCACTGATCAACTCCGATCGTCGCGATTACGCTCACATCTTCAATGGCTGCTACGCGGTGCTCCTGCTGATCGTCGTCATCTTCTTTCTCATTTACGGCGTCGAGGTGTTTTTCAAGCTACGCGGCGGCTTTGTCTACGATCAGACGGGCAAAATTCTAGGACCCAGCGAGGCAATTGTAAATGCCTCGCAGCTGCATCAGTCGCGCTTTGGCCTGCTCAGCCAGGCCATAATGCTGATTGTGATTGTCGGTTTCCTCACCTCCGAAACGCTCGGTGATTTCTGGAAGACCAAGTAAGTCCACAATTGAAAATCAAATTGAATTAAATGCAACTAATAAATAACTATCATTTCCATTTGTCAATCGTAAAGAGTGCCCGTCAATTCGCGCAATTGGCATGATATCATCTTTCGCATCGCCGAAATTGGAGTAGCATTGTGGTTTCCCTGCTGCCTGTGGAACTGTATGGCACCGGAACAGCTCTGGATATTGAACCCACGCAAGCTGCTGTCGCGTCAGATAGATCCATCGATACCCACACTCAATGCGGACAGCAATAAGCTATCGCCCGAGGAGGGCCAAACTTTCCTGAGCAAAAAGGATTGCTGGATATGCTATGACAGCGATAAGCCAGAGCCACTCATCCAACCCTGTCGATGCACGGGCGACGTCAGTTCGGTGCATCACGAGTGCCTCAAACGCTGGCTGGTCGAGAGCTGCGGCAGCAATAACGAAGCCCAGCTGGCCTGCAAGGTCTGCTCACATCCCTACGAGATTGAGAAGTCGAAAAAGTGAGTTAAGCAAATAAATGAATAATCCCATCTCGGATATATATTTCTAGCTTGCTACAAATTGAAAATAATAATTTATTCGATATTACAGACTCGAGTGGGACAAGGGCTTCACCATTCAGCACTGGCTGAAGACAGTTATACTGATCACGCTGATGTGTGTCACTGGTGCCATGACCTGGGCTATTATACAAATGTATGTGGATCCGCTGGTGCGTGTCCTTACCGTTGGCGTCGCTGTGCTCATTGGCTATGTGTGCGTCAAGTGTCTGGGCGAGAACACTGTGGTCGCCTATCAGCGGGCCAAGGTTAGCTCCATTAATATTGTGACCAGCTCGGAGATGGAGAAACTGCACACCATTTGCGAGGATGTCAGTGCCAGCACATCCGCAGCAGCGGCAGCGCGCTCTGCCTCCTAGGCGCGCACGACAAGCAATATTAAGTTGATGCCATAAGGAAACATCACACATACACCCACACACACACACACAAACATACATACATATTATGAGCATATACACAAACAGACGACGTACGATTTAGTTTAGAGAGCGCGTTTTGCACACAATTTTGCTCAAGCCTCCCAAAATCTTCCCCGCAAACTGTGTACATAGGTTTTAAGTCATTTAGGAAGTAGGAAAGCGATTCGAAAAATCAAAACGAGTCAATTTTGTCTCTCAAAGCAGTACGCATTATTCCAAGCGCGACGTGTATTAAAAAAAGAAAAACCAACAAGCCAAATATTATATAATCTATATACTACAACCTACATGCTTAAGCCAGTATCAATTATATTACACAGTATAGTACACAACACAAATTACCGAGAAACGTCTTGAGATTATGATGATGATGATGATGAGAATGATGAGAACACATTGCCAAGTAGCTGGAGAAGTTTTTAACAAATTAAATACGGATTAGTTAACAATGGCACCAGTCAATGTCTGTCTAGCTGGGCATGTTTGTAGTTTGTAGTTTGAATACACGTTAAGTTCAGAAATCGAGAACGTACTCAATGCGTACGTTTGCATCGAGCACAGCTAAGTTCATTTTGGCGAATATTATTTTAGGCAAACACACACACAAACATCACGCACTTGCAAACATACATACATACATATACACATACATATACTTGTATTTTTAAATTTGTATTCAAAGCGAAAACGGTTCGCTGTACACCTTAAGCGTATACTTAACAAAACCTAATTTATAAACGATATACACATTTATTTATATAAACGCCGCGCCCACATTTGAATTGTGTTATCTACAGCGATTTTGCTATGCATAATTTCAACAAATTATCAACAACAAATCAAACACAACATATTTACACGTTAAGCTAATATACATTTTTGTGATAAACCAGTTAAATATAATTACAACAATTATGATATCAAATGAAATCTGTGTCTCTAATCTAATCTACTAACTGAGAATTTGCTGCAGTTCCTTTGGACCAAAGATACACTTGACGAAAAAGTCGGTACTTAATTTGCAAATCAGCTTAAAGAGTCCTTAAACTCAAAGGATCCATCACCCAACATCAGTTATTTTGCAGGATTGCAAGATGCAATTTGAGGCGGTGTCAAGCGCATCTCCAGTTGAGGGGATCTGTGTGTGATTCCTTGGCATTCCCTCTATTGGTCCCATTCCAGCAACTCGCAATTGTATTCATTAGTAAGAACCAAGAAAAACATATCATGGATAAAGAAAACACTTCATATTTGTGGTCGTTTTATTCTATAGTTATATATTTATTATGCACACAATACCTATAAAATATATATATGTATGTTTATAATTTATGTATACAGAATATTCTTACATAATATCCACACTATATAAGCCAAGTCAGACAGACGACTATGACAGACTTTTGACGTAAGTTATGCATCCATAATGAACTACAGTGTTTTTAATTTAAAAGATCAACAATTTAACTTCACTTAATGAAAATGAAATATAATAATAATAATAATAATAACTGAACTAAAATTCATACAGTCCTTCAACTGGCAAGCCACATTCGATGCCAATATTCAATTAGAAGATCACATTACTAGCTAATATGTTATAGATGTATATATATATATGCTAAATCAACTAAAAGCCATAAGCTAAATATTTTTTTTATTTTCGTTGCTATATAACTATTCCAATTTAGTTACGAAAAATGTTACTTGACCGAAAGCGACTTAATTTAGAGCGACTAATGCAGATTTTGGTATGCTAAGCCGGTATTTTATCAACTACGCGAAAACAATTCATCTAATGGGGAGGAGAGTCCCGGACTCGTTGGATGATCAGTGCCAGGGCTTATGTGACGACGGCCGAGCGCTTGTCGCGATTCTTGCCACGCGTAATGGATCGAGCCTTGAAAGCGGCGGCATTCATCAGATGCTGCACATAAAAAACGAATATTTATTGTAATCAATCTGTTATAGACATGTGTGTCATTTGAACTTACGCGCTCCAATTTGGATTGTTTGGTTGGGACTTGACCATTGATGCCAGTGTTTGTGGGCTTCGGCCCCAGCTGGAAAATGTCGCGTATGAATTCGTTCTCCTGCAGCTGTGAGGTAATACCAGGACCCATAACGGCGCACAGAGACGAATACTGATGGTGGATGGACCAGGCATCCAATGTGAGAGCATCGTGTCCGAAACGTATATTAATCTCCGGTGAGATATCCTCCTGAAATTCAACAATTTCAATTTAGTAAGCTTCGAAATATATTTCAATCACCTCATTTCTGGCAGTCAGTTTTACTTAATCTTAGCACGGACAAAATTTAGTGTATAAATTCTTTAAATTAAAAATTAAATTAAAAATATAAAAAAAAAATTAACTTTTATCTTTTTTTTATCTTTGATCTTCAAAATGATACAGTCCACATATCAGCATGACTATGTGCCGCCAAACACGAAGCGCTACGAGTTCATGAGCCACCTGAAGGGAAAGGATGGCTTTGGTGGCCCCAAAATTGTCGAATGCCAGTGCGTTGAGGAGGACAAGATTAAGCCGCCGACGGATGCGATACAGAATTGTGAGGGTGTGGAATGGACGGGCATTGCGCCGATGGGACGTTTAGTGGATCCGCGTCTCATACCCACAGCGCTGGCGCAGGATCAGGTGGAGAAAATGGCGTTTGCCCCGGAATCGGATTGCCTGAAACTGCAGCCCAATCGTTTTCTCAAAATCTTACGTAACGTCTACCCAGATCTGTACGAACGGCTTAAGGTGATGCCTAAGGAGGAGCTGGGTCGCCGGCTAGAAACGAACCGGATGTATACCACCTATCAGATTGACTACAGCGACGTGAACGAGTATCCGGAGGGCATCTACGAGAGCCTGAAGCCCAAAGATGAAGCATCCAAATTGAAATCGGACAAGCTGATGACGCATAAGGCGCCCTGCTCCGAATTCCGCCAGGATGTGATGAAGCAGGTGGAGCGCGAGAACACCACCGGCTACGAGGTGAAGGCAGATGAATGCGAACAGGCCTACAAGCCGTTCAAGACCACCTTCTCCGACTCGATGCAATTCGTCAACTCGGGTAACAACTCGCATTGGCAGACAACTGGCAGCACATTCCGTAAGGTACCCAACTTTACGGAATACATGGACTCGATTAGCCGTAACGGCTGCATCATAATGCGCAATAAGCTCCACGATCACTCCAAGTGTCTGGCCAAACATTGCCGGCACGAGATTCGCTTCAACTGCACCGACATGAAGCAGTGAATGTGGATGGGATGATCTTCTGCTCCATCTCTGTCATTTGATTGTGTCATTCTCTCGTTTAAATTAAAGTGCGCAATTTTTATATTTATATTTATAATTGATAATTGTTCATTCGGAAACAGTTGACTCACCTCCAAATAGCGCAAAACATCTCGGAATGTGGCGCGCTGCGCCTTGCGATCGCGTTTGGCGCGATATTTGTGCGAATCGGTGGCCAACTGCTTCACAGCATGGCACAGCTCGGCAATGTGCTCATCCATAAAGTTATCATCATGGGCGCGGCCCGATTCGAATATCAGTGCGATCGTCTCTCCAGCGGCCATGCGAACATCCAAATGCGGTGATTGCAAGAGACCCAAAAACCTTTTAATCGAGCTGCAATTGGAAATTAAATTGTTGAGAGTGACAATCTTTGTATGTTATTTGCCGATAGATTACTAACGGAAACTTGTGCTCCCCAGTAGTCATCAGGGTGACAAACTCGCCAGAGGGAATGAGTGTTAGGAGCAAACCCCAGGAAGACAGAGCCTCGGCATGCAGGGCACCTGCTTCGGCCGTTACTGAAACGGGTGTCTTGTCGTCGCCGCGCAAATAGCTGCCGGCAAAGATGGTCTCGAAGATCTGCATCAGACGCACCAGTTCGCCAACATCCTCGCAGTCGACAAAGTTGAGTAGCCCCAAGGCTGTGCAACATTTGGCACGAGCATCGTAATTAACCGACTTGTCCAGCAAGGTGGTCAGCAAGAATTGGCTCATGTCCTTGGACATGCTTTCCTCACCGCCCAATTGCAGCACCAGTAACGGTGCGAGACGTGCACCCCACACCTGCTCCTGGGCCTTGCCACGGCGCACGCTCTTCTCCACAAAGTCCATAACCGTCAATTTATGATCGTCAACGTAATCGGGCATATAGCGATGCATCAGCAGCTCACAGATGGACTGCAGTGCCTGGAGGCGTGTCTGTGCCGACTTCTCGGTGGCCTGTTCCAGTGCCTTATCAAATTTCTCCTCGAACTGCTCCATGGACCGTTCCTTGATCAGCTCCTCGGCACCTTCCGATGAGGTTTGAGCCATCGAAACATTCGAATAAACGCTCACATTGTCAAAGGACTCGTCCTCAGAGTTTGTATCGCTGGTGCGATCTGTGGAAGCTATAAGGAAAATGTTTCAATTAATGCTCAACATATTGGCTAATGTGCTGCTCTTAACAAGAGCTAAATGGCTGCCTAAACTGTTAAGATTACTTTCAATTTCTCTGACTCTTAGCCTCAACTTGCCATTGCTTTCTAAACTGTCAAAAATCATTAGCTCACATTTGACGGTTGCTTAACATTCGTTATGTTAACGTACAGAGATCAGGGGAAATGAAATGAAACAGTGCTGCTCAAACTGTCTAAACAATTCAGGTAGCAGTTTTAGCTCGCTGTTAAATGATTTCAAATTTATGTGCTTGTGAAATGAAATGACTCAGCTCCGAATAGCGACAAGCAACAAGCAAAAAAAGAAAATAATGTACATTTGTATATATATGTATTTAGTAAATTGGCAGCACGATAACTTTCCGCCTAGCAGCGGATTTCTTGGCAGACTCTATGTGTACACATCTAAATAAATGAATTGTGCATAATAGATATATACGTCTATATATATATATATATATATATATATATATATATATATATATATATATATATATATAATTTGTATAATGTAACAAAGGAATTGAGTGCACGTTTGTCGTGTATTTGGGGCAATTGAACGACCTTCAAACGAAAATGTTGTGCAACAAGTTTTCTTGTTTGTTGCTGCCAAAAAAACTTGCTCAACTTTCTATACACACACACACAACAATTTTCAGTTAGTCCACGCCTCTACTGACTTAGGACAAGGTAATTTCCGGCATTGGGCTTTTCATTTTCACAACAACACCAACAACTTGTTTTGTAATAATCAAAACAACTTTGAACAGCTGTAGTGAATAAAAACTAATCAACTGTGTTTTGAAAGTTGTTTGGTAAGTTGAGATTAAGGAGTCTCACAAACATTTGGAATTCGCCTTATTACAAAAGTTTTCATAAAACCTTAAATGAAGAAAATCATTTTAATGACAGTTTTGTGTGTATCTGTTTCCGCCCAAAAGGCGTATTTTAATAGAAGTATTATATGTTTATTTATATGATTGCCAACCAAAGACGCATGCGATTATATGTGCATTTGTAATTATTTACATGTAGACATACACACACATACATACGCCTCTGGCCATGTGTTTCTTGATAAGCTGGCATTGAACGTTCACACACTTGAATCGCGTGTAAATACCCTTAACTTAACGAGTGGATCGGGTTTTAGGGACTTGGTGAAAAATTCAAAAAATAAAAAAAAATAAAAATGAAGAAACCCTCTGCTAAAAAAATTATGCTTAGTTATATGCACAGTATTTTTTAACTGTCAATAAATAATTGCGTTATAGCATGCAAGTTTCCTCTGTTTCCCTCCCTCTATCAAATACAGGGTATTACAGCAGCACTTCTTCGTGTTGCGACCATCTGCTTCAGCAGCTGAGCGCGTGCAAAGCTTTTTTTTCATTTGCCAGCACAGCAACACAAAAAGTATATATTTTGATGATTGCCAAACAGGTTGAAGGCGAAAGCTTTTAGAGCGAACAAAATTTATGTGTATTTCGTGATGTTCAACATTGTTGTATGTGAATGACTAATGCAGATGCCACATAAAGCAAGCAACATTGTGCAAAAGGTCAACCGAATTGATGGAAAATGTGCATTTCACACATTAGCACAGCAACACCCACTCAGTGTCTCGACTTTCTTTGTCTCTTTGTTTGACTCACCTTTTCCTGCTCCTGCTCTTTTATTGCGTCGCGGCATATTGTTGCTGTTGCTGTTGCGTTGATTGCTGTGTCCACGAATTTTGTATTTGTTGCTCGAACTGATCTTGCCTATGATCGTCGTTGCTGTTTTACACACACGCTCACTAAAAACACAAGCCCTGTAGGGCAGTGTCCTTTCACCCGAAAGAGAGAGAATGCGAGAGAGACTCTACACAAAGATGTCTACACAGACGCGTTTGGCGGCAACTATTGGCGGCACTTGCACGTGTTTACTGCTTTTATTGATTTTATATATGCGTGCGCGTTCAGGAATTTAGGTTAGAATTTTTCAAAGGGATGTTTTACGTTTTATTTTCTTTTGTTTTTTTGTTTATGTACTTTTTGAAATTGGAAGAGTTTTAATCAAGACGCAGCTATGCCAAATCTTTTATGTTTCCAATATTGTCTCTGGTGCTGCGCTTGCTGTTGCCTTTTGTTGCACAACACGCGTTTAGAAATGTTGAGAACTGATACGCTACTGAACGTTGTTGCTTTGCACGCGCGTTTTTTATTAATGCACTCCAGCTGTTGCTGCTTCTGATTAGAAAAATGTTGGTTGTTGCCTTGTGTTGCCACAAATTTCATGTTTAATTGCAATTGAATTTCGTTGCGACTTCCTTGGCCTTGAGACTCTGACTGTGTCCGACGTCGACAGCACCGCCTTTTCCGAGGGTGTTTTTTATTCGAGTTGTGAAATTGTTTGCTGTAGCGTATTAAGTTTGTTTCTTTGTTATTGACTCTCGGTTTTACAATGCATGCGTGTACGACTTTTTCTTTGACTCATACAGCTTTTTCAAAAGCTCTGTGTTGTTGGTGTGTGTTGTTGAAATAATAATGCAAAATATTAAGCACTTTTCATATAGCTAGATTTGACGAAATTATAATGACACATTCAATGTAGTGTTGAGAAGTACCG
Source organism: Drosophila atroscutellata (assembly GCA_035041605.1). Taxonomy (NCBI): domain Eukaryota; kingdom Metazoa; phylum Arthropoda; class Insecta; order Diptera; family Drosophilidae; genus Drosophila; species Drosophila atroscutellata. Next base: position 8,929,538 of record JAWNLA010000092.1, on the reverse strand, counting down.
CGAAATTGATATCGCAAATAATTTATCGAAATTGAAAATTACACCACCTACAGCTCGATGTATGTACTTTGTTGCTAGTGATGAAATAACATCGTACCGTTTTTGAATTTCATAATATTTATTAAACATCAAAAAATTGCTTGAGTGTATATATATATTTATTTTGATTTTTGATTTGATTAAGGATGCGAAAGCAGTGTTGATTCGATTGTGTTATCATTGCCAAATGTTTGATTTGAAAGTAGGCGCGATCCACCACTTTAAGTGCACAGACGTTTACATATAAATTTGTTGATATTCTGTACATATGAATAAAGACAGCTGATTTGGCATCGATAACTCTAAATATATCAAATGAAAATTATTTAACTAAATCTGACAAATACATTTTACATATATAAAATTACTAAATGGGATACTCCAATAAACAGTTTAATTTGAGAACTATCTGTTGTCCCTTATTCTTCCGATTCATTAAACTTAACCAATCAAATCATTCATAAGTTTTTCAGCTAAGCTTGCAAAGTCGAAAGTGGATTGATTCCTGGAGTACCCTGTATATGGTATCGATACCGACATTGCGCATTGCAATAAATATCGCCAGTTTCATAGAATCGATATTTACTCTCACATTTATTCATTTCCATATAATGTTTATTATTTATTGCAAAACGAGTTAAAAACAAGTAGCAGGTAGTCAGCAAACTGACGTATCGCTGCTACGGTGTACGCTTAAGCAAATCGCCGCCAAGGCCGATTAGTTGTCGTTATCACTAAGAAATTGTTTAGCACGCAGCAACTTTAGAAGCAGCAGCAGCAACAATTTACGTTGAACTTCGGCTCTTGAGAACTCGAACTTTGTTTCATACTCATACATTTGTATGTAGGTGTGAATCAATAATAATTAAAAAAAAAGTCCAACAACAACAAGAACAACACTGCCCGCAAAAGCCTACGGCGTCATTGTTTTTTGGGTATCTGCACTTGCACAAGATAATTAGGTAATTTGTAAACTGCTTGCGACAGCATCAGCGCCATTCACCTGTTTGTTTGTGTGTGCGTGTGTGTTGGTGCTGCTTACATCCATCCGCGTATGAGAGGGAAAGGCATAGGCGGAGGGGAGCAAGCTATTTGCGATTAACGCTTAACCTTAGCATCACCAGTATGACTAAAGTTCCAATTCGATTTCAGATTTCACACACACAATTGTAAATATGGCCAGCATCGAGGAACGTTTCCAGGCGGCTGTCAACGTGATCAAGGGACTGCCCAAGAATGGACCCTATCAGCCCAGCACCAGCATGATGTTGAAATTTTATGGGCTCTTCAAGCAGGCATCGGAGGGCGGCTGTGCGCAGAAGAAGCCGCCGTTTTGGGATGTTGTCGGTCGGGCTAAATGGGATGCATGGAATCGAAATCGTGAGCTGAGCAAGGAGCAGGCGATGCAACGCTATGTGGAGGGTCTGCAGGAAATCATCGAGACAATGTCCTTCACGGAGAACGTGCAAAACTTTGTGGGCAGTCTCGATGGGTTGACCAACATAAATCTGGATGAGCTGGAGCTGGTCTCGCCCGGCATGCGTGAGCTGGCCGAATCGCATCCGAACTCACCGTTCCATTCGCGCACAAACAGTCCGCAGCATGGCAGCAGTTCTAACTTGGCAGATGCGAACGTGACTCCAACAAATTCGGATGCGCTCATCAATGGCCACAAGACACCGCTGACCAATGGTTATACTTCCAAGACGAACACTGGCTACGCAATGCACAACGATTGCAACAGCAGTGTGGCCATTGTGGAGCCCTCCGACGATGAATACGATGATCCCTACGACACGATGTTGCCCCAGGAGCTCAGTCAAGCGATCACACACAATACGGAACTGCTGCGGCAAATCCAGAGCACAGTGGCCACCATGAATTCCGATATGACCGCAGTGCAGCGACGAGTCCGTAGCATGGAGCAATCCCTGCTTGAGGTGCGCAATGCGCAAAAGCTGCATGGCAAACGTGCGAATCCCGTCTGGTGGCCATTCAAGGATATTTCGCCACTTTGGTTTGCTGTGCTGGTGTTGTGGCCTTTCCTCGTGCGTCGCCTGGCGCGAACTGTGGAAAGCAGACGCCGCTGACCCGGGAAACCATTAGATTAGCTTTATTCTTATCGTAGTTAAATTGTAAGTATTATTTATAAATCGAGAGTTAGTATAAAAAGATCCGCCAAATAGGAATTCTAATTTCCACACGTTTCAAAATCTTCAATGTGGGAATACATCCAGTTCATCCAGACCCAGTAGTGCTTCATATTAATCTTTAAATACCAAGCAGTTGTCATTGCTATAATAATTGTAAATATTTTTACAACTCGTTTCAGATACTCTCGGTTATGGGCATTAGCTTTATCCGGCTTGCTTTAATCATCCTCAAATGCGACACTTCTTGTACAGAGTTGGACTTGTGTTTAGTTTTATCGGTTTATCCAGTTGCAATATGTATATGTTTTATGTATATTTATGTTTTAGTAACAAACAAACACGAACAACAAACATAAGCTATTAGTGGCACATTCCCCCCACAAATACACATTTATATATTTTTAGTTCGTAAGCCGAAAGTTTTCCGTGCATTTTTGTTGCCCAGGCCCAGGGCGCGCTTTTGCTTTGGCCCAAAGCGTTGCCCTTTGGTGGAGAGACTGGCGCAATGGTTGTAAAACAATTTGATTTGTTTGTTAATTATAATTTTTGTAATAAAGTCATGTAATGTGATTCGAATCACAATGCTAGCTGTCAAGGAATGCTCTTTTAGTCTTCAGTCGGCTGTGGAGTGATGCGCAAATAGCCTTTGCCGGATGGCACTTGGATAGTCTCGATGCCATTGGGGAAAAGCTTTGGCACATCGGCCGACTGCACAGTGGGCAGCACCATGCACTTGCCGCCCTGTTGCCAATCTGCTGGAGTCGCCACGCTCTTCGTTTGTGTCAGCTGCAGCGAATCGATGACGCGCAGGATTTCACTGCAACAATGAAAAAACCATACAGTTAAGCATAAGAAATGGATCGGTTCAAGTTTTAAGCTCACTCAAAATTGCGTCCTGTGGTAGCTGGGTATAGAATGGATAAGCGCAGCTTTTTCTTCTCATCGACAACGAAGACGGCGCGACAGGTGAGCGGTATGCCTGCCGCATTTAGCTCATCCTTGTCCAGCATATTTAGCTTCAGGGCCAACTCACGCTTGTCATCGGCAATGATGGGATAATCAAAGCTCGCCAGTTCTGCAAGTAAGGCACCAAATTATGCTCAGAAGCAACAGGTTTAACCCTATTGCAGGCCACAACTTACTGCCATAGCTTTTAATGTCCTCAATCCAAGCGTTGTGCGATTCTGCCGTGTCGCAGGACAAAGCAATTGGTTTAATGCCGCGCTTAACAAACTCGGGAACTAATTGTGCAACCCGTGCAAGTTCGGTTGTGCAAACAGGTGTGAAATCTGCCGGGTGAGAAAAGAGAATGGCCCAACTATCCGACATCCAGTCATAGAAATCAATTTTGCCCAAATTGGTCTGAGCCTCGAAATTGGGGAACTGATCTCCAATATTAAGTGCTTTGCCAGCCATTTCTTTTCAATTAACTCAATTAAATTGGTTGAACGGAAAATAACTATTAGACAAATGCAGCGAAAATTGCCGCTGTCAAAAAACTATCGAAAGCAGGCCAACATCTCTAGCGATAAATAGCTATCGAATATATCGGAATCAACAATAACAAAACCACTTGATCCACTGTTTCAATAATATAATAATAAATAAATTATCAAATAAAATGAGCATGTCGGATCTCAGCATCAGTGGTACTCACGTCCAGGCTCAGCCACACACGCCGCCACCCCCCTCACCACCGGGCAGGTGGCCCTTTCGCATTACGACAAATGCACCACAAATGCTCGATGCAAATTTGACGCCAGGACGGCGGAAGCTTCAAAAGTGGCTGGGTCGCGTCCTGCGTATCGTCATAACGGATGGCCGTGTCCTGGTTGGTTTCTTCAACTGCACAGATCGGGATGCGAACATTGTGCTCTCCATGTGCGCCGAATATTTGGTCGAGGGCCAAGAGCCCCGTTTGCTTGGCAATGTTATGGTGGCCAAAAAGCATATTGTCTCCCTAAATATTGACGAGCCTCGGGCGTCAACGGTTCTTTAATTAAATGCAATTGATTGAAAAAATAAAAATGCTGGCAACATACTTGTACATACAGGAGGTAAGAAAAGTTAGGCAACAAAAATCTTGTATTCTTATTAGTTCAATTAAAATTAAAATATACCACATATGAAATGTCTGTAAAATTGTAAGCATCTTAGCCTAAAAGTGTATCTAAACAATAAAAGCAATTTAATATTTATATAATTTTAATATTTATATAATCCGAAAATCAATTTATGCAATCTCGAAGGAAATTTAAATGATCCTGATAAGAGGTTTAACTTTTCTCGCTCACTGTAAGTGGTTTTTTTTTACAGTGTCATGTGAATGACAAATCGACGGGCTGCCAACTTTATTGTAAATAATTAGATTTTAACTATTTATAATAATATTATATGCGAAGTGCTCATTGAATAGATAAAATAAATACAATAAACTCTACAATAAAAAAAGTTTTTATGAAATTTGAAATTATTCTCAAGTGTGTAGCAAATCAGCTGGGAATGTTGTGAATGGGATTGCGAGTATTCGGGATTTTTTAGTGTGATTCTCGAAATGTGTAAAAACGGCGATATCTAAATTGTTGCAAAGCATTAACAATGGCAATCCAGCAGTCGAACAATTAATTAGTCGAAAAAATTGAACATTCAATTGAGCACAATCAGCGATGGATTTCACGACCTTCGTTAAGCCTTCAAACGGCGGCGACACCACCGAGCCACAAAGCGATACGACGAAATTACAGTTTTGGAAGCACGTCGAATATATTGAGAATCATGGCAAACAGGAGGATGACTACGAGTATTGCATGACCGAATTCCTGCGCATGTCGGGCATCTTCTGGGGCGTAACGGCACTCGATATTATGGGGCAACTGGAGCGATTAGATCGCAACTCTATCATTGAGTTTGTTAAGCGTTGCCAGTGCCCGACAAGCGGTGGATTCGCCCCATGCGAGGGACATGATCCGCATCTGCTCTACACGTTGTCAGCGGTGCAAGTACTGTGCACATATGAAGCTCTGGACTCCATCGATTGCGATGCAGTGGTCCGTTATGTGGTTGGCCTGCAGCAGCCGGACGGCAGTTTCTTTGGCGACAAGTGGGGTGAGGTGGACACCAGGTTTAGCTTTTGTGCGGTCGCAACTTTGACGCTCCTCAAGCGCATGGAACAGAGCATTGATGTGGAGAAGGCGGTCAAGTTTGTCATGTCATGCTGCAATCCAACAGATGGCGGATTTGGCTCCAAGCCAGGCGCTGAGTCACACGCAGGTGAGTCAGCAAGCTATCTCTAAATTATACGTATAAAATATATTTGTACTGATCGCAGGACTCATTTATTGCTGTGTGGGCTTCTTGTCGCTGACACAGCGTCTCTATTTGCTGGACGTGGATAAGCTTGGCTGGTGGCTCTGTGAGAGGCAGCTGCCCTCGGGTGGACTCAATGGGCGGCCAGAGAAGCTGCCCGACGTTTGCTACTCGTGGTGGGTGCTCTCCTCGCTAACCATAATGGGCCGTCTACATTGGATTAGCTCCGAGAAGCTGCAGCAGTTTATACTCTCCTGTCAGGATACGGAGACCGGCGGCTTCTCTGATCGCACGGGCAACATGCCCGACATATTCCACACACTCTTTGGCATTGGTGGACTCTCGCTGCTGGGGCATGCCGACCTAAAGGCTATCAATCCCACGCTCTGCATGCCGCAGTATATTATTGACAGGCTGGGCATTAAGCCGCAGGTTCACGCGGAATAAAAATGCATTTGCGATATTAAGACAAAAGCTAAAGCCAATGATTCGCATTATGATTAATATGTATATCCAAGAGAAAACGCCTCGTTTGAATCGATGTCCAGGTTAATCCCTTTTGTATCTACTCACAATCCTGCTTCTTTGTTATTGCATTTCTTTAGTTAGCTTTATTTTTATATAGACACATAGCCCATTTCTGATAATTGATAAGCCAGCCGTGTACAATTTATAATTTGTATTTGTAATATTGAGCAGAAGTAAATAAAGACACTATTTAACTATTGCATGCCCGTATCTAACATACTTGAACCGATCGCTATCCAATTTCAAATCGAATCTAGAACTGGAAGTGTATTAAATACATGCAGCATTATAATTCTGAAAATAAGTCGAAACTTTTGAAAAGCAGCACAGTTTTCGTAACTTTCATAAAGCCTAACGTGTGCAGATATTAAAACATTCAAGTTTCAAATATTTCGACACAAATCGATTTGTTTTAAAAAGTTGCCAGATTCACAATTGAGAACATTGAAAATTTCCAAATAAACATTTATTTTATTGCAAAAATAAACTAATAAATATGCATGAAAAACCAGTTTCAATTTATATAATAATATTAAACCATTTAAAAATTAGATATGTATGCAGATATATATGTATATATATGTATATGTATATACAATAGGAAAATATGGAGTGTAAGACTACGGATACAAATATCGCAACGTATTAATTACAAATACGAGAAAAAAATCAATCACACAAAATTGGAATTACAAACTAGAAACGAAGAAAAGTGTAGTCACAGTGCGGCCTCGAAATAAGTAACGGAAAATAAATGAATTCGCTTTCAATTAAAGACAATTGAAATGAATTTATAGCGCATAAACATATCAAAACTGGCCAGAAACGAGGCTATATTTAAAGTGTATCTGTCTTTAAGGGTGTAGTTGTGTGTGCAAGTGTGTGAGTGTGTGTGTGTGTGTGTGTGTGTGTGTGTGTGTAGTATACTTCGATGCACGTCTAAGGCACTCTAGAAACAATTTCAGCTATATATTCGTCTACACACTAATAGAGGGAGTACTAGGAATTATTGAATTTCTCATCGCTGGTCAGCACGTTGTAGGCACAGCCCAATGCCCAGGAGATTTCGTGACCATCGATCTTCTTGTAAAGCTGAAATGAAATTATAATACAATATTAATTGAGATATGGATTCGGATTTAGAGCGGGATGGTTGCTCACCTTGACTTTCTTGCTGTCGTTGAGACCAAATCCTTCGCGCAGCAGCACCGATATGAACGTCAGATCAAAGCACATGAATGGCTGCTCATCATTGGGTATGGCGCAGATTTCCTGGGCCTTTTTGCGATATGCCTCCACGGTCGTTTCGCCACCAAGCGTCGGATCCACCAGACCCGATTCGATGGCGCGCTCAAAGTAATAGCTAAATGCAGCGACTGCATGCTGCTTGAGGGTGAATGGTTTTGGCTTCACCAAGGGCATCACTTTGCTCTTGACCAGCTCCAGGCAGGCATCAAAGTCGACGACAGGCTGCTCGGCACTGGATTTGATGTTCTCCTTGCCGCTCACCTGATACTTGACATTGCCATAGATCCAGGTGCGATTGGCAATAATGGGATTGACACAGACGCTCTCCACAATCGTATCCTCGGCACTGTAGCCCTTGGTGAAGACGGCATGGCGAGCGGCCATCAGCCCCAAACCCAGATAGCTATGCGTGAACACATTGATCTTCTTGCTGGAGGTGGCCACCTCGTGCATATACTTGTCATAAACGGGCACCTGTTCCGGATCTGTTGGCGAAAAGGTGACCTGTGTGCTGCCACCACCCAAATCCAGAGCAGCGGCCTGATTCGTCTTGGATAGACGGGCAAGCAAAAAGTTAACCGTGAACCAACTGAAGATGCCCTCATCGGTGCCGTCCATAATCTCCACGGCGTCGATGTCCACACTAAACTCCGACTTGGCAAACAAGTCGCGCACAGCATTCAATAGATTCTCCGCCTTGCTCTGCGGCAGCAGACGCAATCCGGCTGTTGCCTTCAGCACCAGCGGCGTGGACGACCAATGCTCCTTGGGTATGAAGGCGCGCGCCTCGTCCAGCAGCAGTTTAATGGAGTGGGCACCATCTGCAGGATTATCGGCGAACGAGCTGAGACCCGGTTTGCGCTCCTTGAACAGCTCCTCGTACAGCACCAGTTTGTTGTCGATGAAGCTGCGATTGAATTTGTACGCCAGCACCCGAGATCCTGTGGAGCCAGCATCGATGATCGCCGCATACTGCACCTTGCTGTAGCCCAGCTTGGAGGCCAGACGCGCCAGATACGGACTCGCATTGTCCGAAACAAAGCCTGCAGCATTGGGATCATCGTGTTTTTGGTTTTTCATTGGTGGTTTCAATGTCGTTCGTGATGCGTCCGTGTGAAGCGATGGATGATAACGCACGGTGACAGTGGGAAAATCAGAGGTTTTAGTTAATATTTTAGTTACAGTGGAAGGATGGGGATCTGCTTGCGCATAATACAAATGATACACACCAAAGACGAACAGCAGCAGAACGACGGACACAATTAGACATAGAAATGAGAGCTTTAAGCCGCTGGTCACACCGCCACGAACATTTCCGTTTCCGATGCCGCTGTTCTTACGGCGAATTGCCTGCGGCAATTTATCATCGCTGGCCAGCTGCGTAATCAAAAACAAAATAAAAAGAGAAACAATAGCACAATTAGTAAAATTAGATTTTTTTTTTATCAAATTTGAAAGTGATTATGTTTTTTTTGAATGATTTTTGGTTAATGGGGAGAGCCACACTCTACCAGCTTGTATTCGTATCTCATTGCGGCTCGTTTGCAGTCTATAAATAAGCAGCATTTTGGTGGAAACACATTGTGGCTGCAGCGTCAGTTGTTTGCACGACTCCGTCTGTTTTCGTTCTTTCTATGTTACGTTCATCACAATTATTAATTGTGTGTTCTTATCTGCCATTTGGCAGGCAACGTATTTTTTTTTTGTTGTTTCTTCTGCTCATCGGCAGCAGGCAGCGAGGGCTGCACTTTGCATTTGGTTATCGATATATTGCTGGCCCAGGGCTGCCACAAATCAATAAGCTTTGCTAACTGTGCTAGTGTGCTACAAAATAATGATTATATTTGACTATGCATTTTTAAGAACTGTTATAAATTTCCTAGACATCAATAATTTTACAGAATATAATAAATAATAAAATTAGTTTTTTCTTGATTAACATTTTATTAAATTATGTATATTCAGTAAGCAAATATTATTATTAGTTTATGTTATGACGTCACTTTGACTGATAAATAAAGATAAAATAATATTAAAATGATTATAACTATTAAATAATAACAACAAATAATGCTGATAACAAATATAGTATAACTACTGGCGATTGAAATTCTTTGCAATGAAATTAAGTCCATAAATGTTATCGCTTTTCAGATAATACAACTTATCTGATGAGTGTGCTTTTTAAATTCACATAATAATTTCTCTGACTTTTTACATGGACAGCGAAATACATATATCTTATGTATATTCAAGTCTCGTACAATATGTGTAACGCATAAATTATTAAAATCCAATTCCAGATATAGATATACGGAATGAAAAAAGAGTCTGATCATTTTTTTGTATGTTTTCTTTTGAAGGTCATCGTGTATTGGAAATCTGTGGACAAACTATGGCAGTACATGATGAGGTATTCACCTACCATTTGGCTTGGTTTGTTTGTTGTTCGTTTGCTTAACTATTTTTTAGCTTGATTAAATATTGCCGCTGCAAACAACAAAAGGCAACTGGCGAATTTCCCAATTCCATTTATATAAACAAATGTGTATTATAGCGCTAATGCCGCCAAAAAAAAAAACAATTGACTTTAATTTCGTCTTTTTAGTTGGCAACAGCAATTGTTGCTATGTACTGATAATATATATGTATATATATATCGTACATATGCTATTTGATTAGCATGTCAATTCCGAATACATTTTTAAAATGCTTTAAACTTGTGTGTATTACAACATCTGCTTAAAGGTTGAGGTTGAGGTTGAGTCGCCCGCTTCCTAATCGATATCAAATACAAAAATCAATTGATAATTAAACATGCGCCTGGCCAAACAAAACTATTTATACTATACACATACATATATACTTTCATGTGACGATGGGGGCTGGAATTGTGTTTGCTTAAGTGCGTTTTGCTAATCAGTCGTCTTTATGAAAATAGCCATGCCATAAGAACCACAAATTTCATCAGATTTGCTGACTATTTAACCATCGGCCACGCAAGGGTTAAAGTTACACACACACACATACATCCATCGATGTGCCCGAAACTGTAAAGTGCAACCTGTTTTGGCGCCCACGCGGGCTCCTCAAAAAAAGAGAGAAGAAACGAAGAAATAGACAAGTTTCCCGTGCATTGTTTGCCATCTCGAAAAGAATGCAATTGACTTGTGTTGGATGCCAACAATTTAACGACCTTGCTGCCGATCGCCGCATATACGGCAATTTAACCGGGTGCGACCGGGAATTCGAGCGTGCGTAACTATTTTAATTATGTAAATTGGCCGATAATTTATTCTGTTCTATGTATATATACAAAAAAAGCGCTGAGCCAGTTGGACAACTTTTTAAGCGCAGAAAAAAGCTAATTTAATTTGGAAAAGTAATCGCAAATCATGGATTGCAAAATTATGTGCTATTTTCAGATTAATTTTTAATTTCAAATATTCTTTGCATCAAAAACTACTTTTTGAATTCAAATAAAGGCTAAGCAGCATACAAATGTATTATAATGTTGTCTAACACCTTGATTAAGTGCTACAATATAAAGCAATTAAATGATTGCCACAAATACATCTACCCAAATGAATCAGCAATAAGATGTGTATAAGATTCAGATATACCGGCCGCTGTAAATAGAAAGAAATAACAAAACCGGGGCAACATGGACAGGGGCAATTAATTTGATATGTAAATAGATTTTGGCACAATTATTTATTGTGTTTATCAGCGTGTTGTGAAGCGCGCCGAAATGAGCATTTAAAAACAAATTACGCTCACTTTAACCCTTTAACCTTTGCCTACCTTCCGCTTTCGCACATCGTTGGTTGTCATTATGTTGATATTATGCTTTGTACTAATCGTGTATGAGTAGAAATTGTTAACTTTATTCACTAACACATTCGTATATGTTTGGCAATCGATGACCGCTTTGTGGATCTCAAATAGCGTTCGATTTGCGCTTAAAAACTAGAAATAACTAAACGGCAAGGAACACGTCACGCACGAAATGGCGTACTAAATTAAACTACAGGTCCGAAATCAGCTGTTGCTGTTTTTAAGTGCGCCGTAATAGTGTTGGGTAAGTACCAGGCAAACATATTATGGGCACCCTATTAACAGCTGTGTTAACACTAGTCTTAACGTATTATGTTGGTCAGATTGCCTATTTTGCAGTTTCGGCCAGCATGAATAATTTATTTTACTAATTTTTATGTATGAATTTCATTTTTGGATACTTCTTCAGCAATACATATACAGACATTGTGAAATTATTAATACGGGGAAATAGGTCATGTAAACGCTTTACTCAAATAAGACTGTTATTAACATGTATTTACCATAGATTCAGTGTTGATTAAATCAGTATAGTATGGTGAAGCATAATTTAGTATTTTTTTTTGGGTATATCTTCGATAAAAATTGTTGGTCGGCTTACGGTGCTTACTGTTTCCCTCTGGTTCTCTCAAAGAACCTATCGTTTTTCAGATAGACTCGACCGGTCACACTGCAGTTAGTACCAAAACAAATGCCGTTCAGAGAAGTCGCGCGCGTGTCTGTGTTGCGCCGCGAGCGTTGTGGAAAAAAGTATTTGTCAAAATTTCGTTCAATTACACAAAACAACTCCAAATAGCACAATCCAATGTAAAGTAATACACTCAAATATTTCACAAATAAAACTAAGTCATAGTTTCAAATTGATTAACAACAAATAAAATGGCCCCAGGCAAAAATCTTTGTGCATGTTTTGTTGTAGAATCGTACAAATGTGGGTGTAGTTATGGTCCATGCGGATATGTGTATGTGAATGCGTAGTGGAATTACAAAATGCTGGCAATGGAACATAAAATAAGCGTATTTCCAAAATTAAAGTCTGACTGCATAAGATACAGAAGCAAAGGCGAATCTTAATTCAAGCAGCGTAAAACAACAAAAGTTGTAAAGCAAATAGCAAATGTGGGGCCTGCATGTGTATGTGTGCGTGTGTAACAGCGACAAGAGCGCAATAAGATAAAATTGAAGGTTATTCTTTACAAAAGCAAAACAACAAAATACAAGTGCTTGTGCATATGTATGTGTGAGAGAGTGGAAGAGAGAGAGAGAGAGAGGCACACACACATGCACACACATAGAAATAGGGAGCGCGCACGCTCACTCAAAGAAAGCAGCGCACAAAAGCAAATGCTGAAAATGTCAATAAACTCTGCAAAGGTGAGGAAAAACGCAACGCAAGAGTAGCTTGCCAGTGGCAGAGACAGCGGCAGCGGCAGAGCAGCAGCGCTGTGCTCTGCTGCCGTGTAAAATGAAACCCAGAGCAGCAGCAGCAGCAAAGAAAGCAGCCAACAAGCAAGTGCAAAAAAGAACAGCCCACACACACACACACACACACACGTAAATATACATGTACAATTGCAAAGAAAGCGCACGTATGTGTCTGTGTGTGTTTGTGTGATTCTTATTGGATGGCGTAGCAAAGGAAAAAAAATATATCTGGTTTTCAACTTGCAGCTTCCGCGTTTGGCTGCGCCTTGCAACTTCAACAGTTGCCGTTTTGCAGCATTTTGTTTATTTACTTTTTTGTCAATTTGCTGCTTGGTCGCCTGTTAACCCACACACACACACACACGTTCGCACACACCGACGGCAACACTGAATGATTAATTTACCGTTAATAATTTGCAGGTGAAAAAAATAACCAACAACAACACAACAAAAGCAGCGGCATTCATTGTGCAATAATTATTATCGTTCTCGTTATTGTGCAAATATTTTTTATAAAACCATTTTTACAACAACCAAACAAAAAAAGAATCGGCATAATTTGCATAAAATGTGCAAAGCAAGTGCATAAAAATTAAATAAGCTTATACATTTAGAAGTGTGTAAACAATACTATAACAAATTACAAATAAACAATAAACAAAAAAAATTAACTCAATTTGAGTTCGGCAAACGCAACATTTTAGGGAATATCGAAATAAATCGTATTAGACTGAAAACAAGGACAAATGGAATATTAATATTTACAACTTGGAATGGTGAGTAAAGAAATAAGTTTGTATCATCAAAAGTTGTGGTTGATGCAAGAATTTGTCAAATCGCATATATTTCAAGCTGATATCTTGAGCCCTTAACCAACATTTCCGCCCACTTATCGATAACTTAACTTAATTCGCTTTGGAAGGCTCGTCTCTTCAGCTACACCCACTTGAGTTTTTACGGCAAAATGAAAAATAAAAAAATACGAAATGAAAACAATTTAATTAACGCCCAATTCGTTGAATTGAGAGCAAAAAAAGACTCACGAGCTCTAAAACCCAAAGCGGCGGTCCCAGGGCAAAATCAAGAGCAGCTCACTTCACTTGAAGCAGTGAAATGTAACGGCGCCATTGGTCACTTGAACTACTTTCTTGGGGCGCTGACTCATGGAACCCATGGCACCCATGGTACCCATGGAACCCGTGGACCCAGCGACTCTCTGCTTGGAACGCGGATCGCGTCTGTTGTAGTTGTAGCTGTTGCTGGAGTAACTGCAATTGTGCAGCGCTTAGCACCGGAGGCCACCGGAAATTGTTGTTTCCAACTTTAAAAAGAAAAAAAAATAACGAAAAAAAAGTGCACACGAGAGCGGTGCGCAGTTAAGAGAAGCTTTTAACGATGCGGCTCGGGCACGTTTTGAACTCTATCGCACATTTCTTTCTGCCTTCGTCTTCCTCTGCGGCTGTCTCTTCCTCCAGTTTGTCGTGTCGCGTCTTTCGCGTGTGGCTTGACCCAGAAAAATCGAAGACTCTTCGTCTGTGGATGTGCCGTAGGTGTATTGTAATCATGATGATGGACATCATCATCACCACCGCCATCATCATCATTAGCATTCATTGTGGTTGTTGTTGTTGTTGTCGACGATGATAATGACGCTGCCATCTCATAAACCATTTTAAATGTTGGCTCATTATTATTTTGACTACGTCGACTTGCGGTTTTTCGTGTTTACTGCTCGTTGCTGTTGCAGTTGCAGTTGAGCTCCTCACCTACTCTTACATACCCTGTAAAAACAGAAGCTGTAAATGACAGACAGCATATATGGGGTGGAATAAATAATAGTTCAGTTGCAATTTAATTAACAAATAAACAAATAAAAAAAAAACATTTGCAGTTGGGATATTCTGAACAAAATACAGGGCATTAGCAGGTCGAGCTTCTTGGAGCTAATCACTCTTACTTGTTCGTAACTGGGTTTATGTGCGGTCTTTGCTTTTATCAGTTGGCAGCAGTCAGCAGCAACAGCTTCCTTCTCCCTGCTCACTCTCCTCTCCCCACGCATTGCATTTTTTTTTCCACCTTTTCAGCCAAGGTTGTCGGCATTGGCATCGACGACTTTTGTAAGTTGATTGGCTCTGGCGGTTGGTTTTCTTCATCTTCTTCTTCTTGTGTTGAGCACGTCCATTGCTTTGTTTATGTTCTTGAACTCTTTTTAAGTGTGTGGCTAAATGCGTCGGCCCCAAATGTTAATTTACAGCCTCTGCTGTCATAATTTAAGCAGAAGCCTGATTGGTGGGTTGGTTGACGGGGGAAGAGAACGCAAGAAGAGAGAGGGTGAAAGAAGGCAAAAGGAGCGGGGGCAGCAGGCTATGCAAGCTTTTGACTGTTATCGATTAAAATGAACAGAGTGTAATGAATGAGAGCACAAAGCAGACAAGAATATCGATAGCAGCTGTACAAAAAATCACTTTTCTATAATAATATGCATCGAAGCTGATGTTACTGATAACAATGTGAACATATTATGTTTTCGATAACAAAGCAACAGTATTCATGTGTAAATTGTCCGCTTTTGAGCATAGTTTAATTTTAATGTTTGCATGTGTTCTTGAACGACGTCCAAAACATAATGTTACATTGTGCATTTTATTGTTTACAATTTGTTTTTATGTCTGTGTGTGTGTGTAGCATGTCAAATGTATAATTTGTTCACTGTTGCTACAGCAACAACAACAACAGCGGGAACATCTTTTGTTTTCTGTTAACCGGTTCTCGATATGTCCGCGGGCACATATCGATTGTAAAATGCAATCCTCTCGCTCCCTCTCTTTCTCTCCCTCTCTCGCTCGTTTTGACTGCTAATTAGCAGTTAACAATTGCAGCATTGACCTCCTCCCATAATTCTTCAGCTGTTGCTGCTGCTGCTTATGCTGTTCTTGTTGTTGTTGTGGCTGTTGTTGTTGTTGTTGTTTTACGAGCAACAGCAACAACTTTTCGCTTTGTTCTATTGTCTGAGGCGAGAGATCAAAGCGCAGATACAATAACATGGCAGCAAGTTTACCTTGTTGTAACCTCAGCGCCAAGAAGAAGACAGAGTAGTAGTAGAAGAAACTTGACTGAGTTGTTGTTGCTGTTGTTGTTGTTGTTGATGGTTCAACATTCGCCACAAAGCTGGCAACATTGTTGCTGAACTGCTGCTGCTGCTGCTGTTGTTGCCATTTGACTGCAACAGTTGTCGTTGCTGCTGCTGACTTTTTGGCCAACATTGAATGGCTTTTTATCGTTTGTTGGCTGAATGTCTGTTTTTGTTTTTTTTTTTTGGCTTTTTGTTTGATTTTTGCAACTGCAACTTTGGCGATTGCCATAACTGTTGTCGTTGCTGCAGCGGCTGCTGCAAAACATGATCGTTTTGGCCAAATTTTGTGCAGCAGCAACTGCTGCCGTTTTGTTCTGCAGTTGCCCCGTTAACAGCTGCCGTTGCTGGGGCCAACTGTGAAACATGTTGCCCAGCAAATACTGCTGTTGTTTATTTGCTGCTGCTGCTGTTGTTGCTGTTGTTGTTGCTGTTGTTGAAGGGTTGCGTAACAATTGCAGGCATTTCGTTGTGCAGCTGAACCTGGACATGAACTTAGCTGCTTGCATCTAGAAAGTAAACTGTTTGATAAATAAAACATTTGGTGCCATATAAATTTGATTCAATGAATCTAATTTGAGTAATTAAGCCAGCCTTGATTATTCATAAGGGGAGGAAGAAGTCAAATACATAATATTAAAATTACTTGCTACTATTTTAACTAACTGTAAGTAGAGAAAGGCACATGTCTGTACGTTTATTTCTAAGTTTACTTATTTAGAACTTAGTCAGTCAGTTTTGA
Organism: Drosophila atroscutellata; assembly: GCA_035041605.1. Taxonomy (NCBI): domain Eukaryota; kingdom Metazoa; phylum Arthropoda; class Insecta; order Diptera; family Drosophilidae; genus Drosophila; species Drosophila atroscutellata. The sequence goes on along the minus strand of JAWNLA010000092.1, from coordinate 8,913,130 downwards.
ATAATCATCTCATGATTTCTATCGATATATAAATATGATTTGCTAGTTTATAGCTCCTACAGATGCTGAGAACGGCTTGTTCATAAGAAGGACTTTTGTCCTGACAATCATGGAAAAGATATGAATTAATAACGTTTATTTTTTTATATTGTCTTCTAGCAGTTAAGCCCACGTTAAACTATTTGCCAAGATCATAGCTAGAATCAGCTTAGTGCTGTTGAAACAATTTAATTGCTATGTTGCAAGTGTCTTCATTTCTCGACAAGCCGCAGCCAGCTGTTATTTTATGTATTGTTGTAAGTTTAATTATGTATAACGCTGAAGGTCAGCCAATAAATCGCAGCAGCGTTTAAGCCGAGACACTACAAAAGCAGCAGCAGCAGCAGCAGCAACAACAAAATGTATACAATTTATGGCCATTAGCCATTTAATTTATGCAAAACAAAAGATGAGGCTGCCACAGCAGCGGCTAGTCAGGCGGGGCAGAACAAGAAATCGATAAAAATCTCATCAAATTAAAGCAAAACGATAAAAATTGATTGGCCCACGGGGCCCGCAGACAAAGACAAAACCCAAAAAACCACTTTGAAAGTTGCTGCCTGGATTAAAACAACAACAACCACAACAACAACAGCAACAACAACAGCAACAACAACAACAAAACAAGCGACTCAATAAAAAACATTTTATTAGAAACTATTCTAATGCGACGAGCAAAAAAAGAGTTAAAGTTTACTTTTGTAATTTGAAGGAGACATTCAAATGCCAGTCTCTCTCTCTCTATCGAGAGCTCTCTGTTTCTCTCTCAATAAGCGATACAGCCCAGTCCCCCTCCACCCCTCTAAGCACACCTGGCCCCCATGTCTTGTCTGGGCATAGGTTTTTACTCGGTTGCTTCTCGTTCGATGACTAATCACATGAAAATTGCCGCCAGCGAACGAGAGCTGAGAGTTGGGCTCCAGTTTGTTGTTTGTTGTTTGGTTTTTGCTTTTATGCTTTGGTCCTCTTTTACTTGCTGCTTGGCTTGATTGGTTCCACTCCCTCCCCAAACCCAACACACACACACACACACACATGCATTCGTACAACAAGAAACGGGTTTCTTCCTGTTTCAGGTTTCTCTTGGATCTCAGTTTGAGTGACGCTTCACATGACGCATGGCGCATGATGTTTGGCGCTTAGCTCCAACTATCGACTCCAAGCTGGGAAGGGGCGAGGGAGGGGTGTCGATAGACATATGATCAGCAAAATACACGTACCTTTTAAAGGTAACACTTACCACTGATTTATGTGTGTGTGTCTGTGTTTGTTTAGGACAGCATCGGCAGCAGCAGCAGCAGCGGCAACAACACTCGTGTCGAGTCATCAAGAGTCAGTGAATACACCCAGTAGCTTAAAATCTGAAAGCAATCAATTCAATTATTCAAGTACATACTATATAGCTGTGGGTGCGGTTGAAATAACATCTCAAAGATAACTATTGAAACATTTTAAGCAATAGCTGCAACAATAACAGTAACAAGACGACTCTTAAGTTCAACTACATCGTAAATATATGAAATATATTAGAATAAGAAATCGGAAAATCCTTTGAACAAGTAATGAATTTATATAAATAAAAAAAAACTCGCTATTTTCTTATGGTCAAATTTAATTTGAAGACAAAACTGTCAAAACTATAAAAGTTTGAGAAAAATGTGTTAAATTATTAATTGTAAATGTGTGTATATAAAATCTTTCAATAATATATCAATATATATATATTTATTTGCATATTTTGAGGCATAATGAATATTTTCTACATTCTTCATAAATATTAAAAAAAAAATTCTTATGGTCTTTTTGCGGTATGCAAGTGGAATAGTTAATGAGGTTTACTTTTGTGAACATATCGATTCTTATGAATTTGAATACATGTATGTACATAAATACTTATCTATGTCTATGTCTTATTAACATTATATAAGCTAATACCCAACAGGTGTTTATCAAATGCTGTTGACTTATCTGCCAAATTTTATTCCGATTAATTTTGCTTTATGGCATTTACGTTGGCAGCCTCTTTCACAGCCAATTAGCGGCAACCAAATATCACACGACTATCTCAATGGATGTACAAATGTATGTACATACATGCATAAATACGTTCACACATGCATAAAGATAAATTGACCGGAATTATATCTTACAATCTGGTAGAAAGCTATTGAAATGCTGTCATGATTCATTTGGCGAAATCGTTGCGAAATTTTTCATCAGTTCGTATAAAATTATATACATATGTGTGTGTGTGTGTATGCTTGTATAGGTATAATTGCGTGTGTATATTTCAAATCGCTTCAAGGTCGTTGCTTGGCTTTCTATAGAAGCACAAGCACACACACATACACACACATACACACACATAGAACGTTCTTCAGTGCTTGATTATTTAGTGGTTGTATTTCCTGTTTGAAATGTGCTAATTTATTTATGTACATTATTTGTTTTATTTTCTCTCTTTTCGAAGCTGCTTTATATATTATGTACTTATGCAGATAGAGCGAGCGAGCGAGATGGAGCTACAACAGATACCGGCATTGTCAACCTGTCGCTTGATTGAATTGGCGCATTGATGAATCGCCTACGTTCCTTCAACATGAATGTTTTATTGCGTCCACTTGTTATTTTTTTTTATCGTAGTCAGTCGATAAGGATTTTGGCCACAGTTGAAGTAGGTCAATTTTTCTACCCACGCGTGTATTATGTGCAGTGTTTGTTATAAATTGTCTGTGGTTGGCCTGGCCTGAAGGTCATCGAAAGTTCCACACAGCGCTTCGAACCCATAAAGAACTCTTATATATTACGTACTCATACATAATGTGTGCATAATTCAAATAATTGATTAACAACATGCTGGAAATATATGTCACAACAGTTTTTTTTTCATTTGTTTTCCGACATGATTCATAATGTGTATGCAATATTTAAATGGATTCTTCTTCATGACATTCGGAGAGATACATCTGACTCACCGTAAACCACATAAAAGCCTTGTTTTCTATGAAAGAATTCAAATCATTAATATTCGTTGTTGTTAAGTATACACAATAACAATATAGTCAATAAGTAAATCCTATAATAAAATTGATCACGCACAAATGCATATGCATGTAAGTAAATTCTGCGAGGAGTTGAGTTGAAGAATTAAAGATGAGAAGTCGTCAGAGCGCCATAATAAGCGACGCCTGGTAATATATGTTTTCTCAGGTCCTAAATTAAACGAATGTCCTTCAAAACGGGGAAACTACATCACGTAAATATATACATTGGAACCGACAAAAGGCCACGAGGCAAATAAACATAAAAGGAAACACAGAAAGCAGAGCGAACGATAAAAAGCAAAGCATTTTGGGCTGCTTTAATCAAAACAAATCAAGTTTACGGGAGGATAGTGGACGATGGGGAATGGGGAAGGGGAACGGAGGAGTGGTGCCGGGAAGGTGCAGAACGAAACGATGCAATAAAATGGGCAACGAAAATATTTGTGCAAAAGTGTGGCAACAGCCCGAACTGCGAAACTGAAGCGTATAGACGGACAGACGCACAGATGGACAGACAGACCGAGACTGAACTTAACAAGCGGTTCGTACATAATTTCAAGGATTTATGTCTTATTCAGCGCTTTAAAAGGTGGCTCAGCGCAGAGTGAAATCCAAATGAATGGGACAGAGCACGGCCTTAAAGCGAACTTAAAGCGGTTTGTTTTGATGTTTTACATATTTATGTACATGCAGCTATATATAAATATAGTATTTAACTAAGCTTTGTGGGTGTTACATACTGCACTGCTTAATTAGCTTGATGTTAGGAGATTAGCTTATAACTGATTTGTCCTTAAGATGGACACAAATGGAGATAGACGAAGTCAACCTCTAAACAAAGTTATTTTATATTATGCATTGCATTCGAGTACATAGTTTTTAATCCGCGGCATCCTTGAGAGATAACATAAAGCTTACTATGTTGTCGCACATGTTTTGGGTTGTGAATGATCCGAAACAGCCAGTGAACATAAACTGCAAGTGATCAATTACGAAGATTAATGCTTCAAATATGAGATATCGATAAAGCAACAATCAATAAAAAGTGCTTCGTATTGAATATGTACCTGCAAGAGAGGTTAAGAGAGTTGTCAAACTCTCCAGCCAGCGCCATTGGCGCAATAGTGACAACACTGACAGCGAACCATTTATAACAAAAATAAAAACACACACACACACACATCGAGAAACGCCTGCCGGGGAGGCTGAAGAACTCGCAGCAGCAGAAACAACAACAAAACAAAAGGCAATAAAAGCAGAAGATCATTGGACACATTTGCGAAGAGAAAAGAAACACACACAAAAAAAAAAGAAAAAACTAAACACAAAGAGGCTAAACATAAAAATAAAAAATAAAAACAGCAGAAACACTGAGTAGCAGCATACAGAGCCAGACAAAAGAAAGGCCAAATACGTTCAAACATTGTCAGCAGAAGTCGAGGCAGAGGCAGAGGCAGCGACGGTGACGTTGACGTTGACGGCGACAGCGACAGCGACGACTTGTTGCCAAGACATAAAAAGCCAAACAAAGCGACAGACGACGACGAAGAGGAAACACAAGCAAAACTATGAAATTAAGAAGAAAAAAAAAATGAAAAAGAAATGGGCGAAGAGAAGAACGCAAGAGCAGTAGAATAAAAGTAACACGTCATCATGCCTGAGCCCCTTCGGGGCGGCCGAAGCGGCAGTCGCCAATGCCAAGAACAAGTTGTAAATGAGAATGAGGCGACGGCAGTCGGCAGGCGGCGAAGAAAGAGCAAAGAAGCAGTGCAGAAACGAAACGAAACGAAGACTGGCCAGAAGAAGAGGTCATTGGCGGCCATTGACTTTGTCTCGCTGATGACCTTGCCCCGAAAAATGGCGTGGTAAAGCAAAGGGAAAAAACGAAGAAAAGAAAAAATAACGTAGCAAACGTACATAAGTATGTATGTATGTATAAAACGGGCAGCTGAAAGCTGAGCGAGCAGTGCAGTCAACATTGAAATGCACACGCAAAGACAAAACGGCAGACAACGAGAGACAGACAGAGAGTGAGAGAGTTAGACTCAACAGAACAAGAGAAAGCGAGAGATAGAGAGAGATAGATAGAGAGAGAATTGTAGGTGCGCGCATGCAGCTGGTGACACTGCACAGACTGCAATGCCCTTTTCCATTGGAGAAACTGGAGAAACTAAAACGGAACAAAGGACAAACGCACACAGGGAGACACTGAAAGGACAAACAGACAGACAGGCGGACTGCGTTGGGCACAGGGCCAAGGCAAGTGGAGCAATGACATTGATGGGGACTCTCTCTCTCTCTCTCCACACTCACTTAACATGTCTGCAGAAAATACTTGCATATGCAAATTCCCGCAATTGCGAAGCGAGCATATTAAAACCGAACTCATTTCGAGAAAGTGTTTTCACACAATGTATTTATGTATTTAAGCTATGAAGCACATATTTCGAATTTAATTATATTATGATGTTGCGTTAATCTACATAAATAATAAATATATGTTCATATTTATTTAAGTTTAAAGTGTTTTATTTCAGTTACTTTATTTAAAATGTGTTAATTATATTATAATCGACATCAATTAGCAACCACTAATTGCTATTACTGAAATATGTTGGCTTTTTCGATAAACGACAGAGAAAATCACGATTTAAAATTGTTTTTATGTTTGGACAATAACAATTACAAAACTAATTTGTGTAATAAAAATATTACACTTACTAGCCATAATAAAAATGGAAACCATTTGCTATTGTCATAAAAATGAGGGCTAAATCCAAACAGCGAGCCAAATGGCATGAGGCAAAAGGCAAATGGCCGATGGATTTGGCATACGATTTGGCTACGAGCACGTTGCTTCCATTGGCATTCCCATGACGAGCTGCAGCAGGCAGGCAGGCAGGCTGCCGACAGCACCAACTGATTGACTGACTGACAAAATGACGAACTGTGCTATCCATTGTAGTATAGTATGTGGCTATGCATTGACTCCATTTGACTACGCAAAAAGGTCTCTCGAACGGGGCCATCAAGCGATATGCTCCCAAAACGCAACTGCTGCTCAGCGGCGCATGCAAAACAGTAATTGCAACGCAAAGCGTGCACAGTGGTTCAAATATGAGAATGCAATATAGAGAAGGGGCAATAAATGAAGCCAACCTATAATAATTATACTTTTTTGAAGAGGTTACTTTCTCTCTTCTTTTCGTTGCTTTCAGAAAGTGCATAAAACTCCTTAAAATTGGAAATTGTTTGCAAATTGAATATATATATATATATATATATATATATATAAAGAACAACTAACAGTTTGCCAAATTATCCACTCTATCTCTATATATCCATTTATATTTTTATTTATTTAACCAAGCGCTAAAAGTCGCAGTCAATTATTGTTAATCATGATAAAAAAGTGAACATAATTTAGTTAACATAGCTTATGGCCATGAATATCGTCAGAATATAAAAACATTATTAAAGACTGTAATTTACGAGAATGGAAACCACTAATATTGTTAGCAAAGCTGAAGTTCTGGTTATTAACTCTAATGCTGTTTGTATATAAATGTATTAAAGATAATATTATTAAGTACATTGTGCTCAGTACAATGTTCTGCTGGTAGTTAACTCGATTTTATAGCTGTCGTACATACGTACCCCCTACTCGCCCCCCAAACACACACGCACGCACAATACACGTAGCCCATGTTCAAGCCGCCCACCATCATCGACGCACTGCATCGATGGCACAGGCAGCCAAAGCCGTTGACTTCTTTTCTAAGCCAGCGCGAAACGCTTTGGTTTCAGTTTGTTCTCTCTTGGAAACCCGTTTCCTCGACGCTGGGTGGGCAAGCTGCAGCAGTTGTTGCAACAGTTGTTGCTGCTGCCGCTGGCTCTTTGCGTGCTTTTAATTAATATCGAGTCAAGTTGGCAAGTTGGACTTGCAAACTCCACATACACGTATGTATTGCCCATAGCATATAGTTATGTATGTGCACAACTGATATATTAAAAGGAAAAACGAATTACTCGCGCAAGTTGTTTTGGGACAAGGTTGTTGGCGATCGCGTTCTGGTCTCGCAGGCCGTTTGGCAGCTGAGTTTCTTGTTTGTGTTTTTTTTTTATCATTTTTATTTATTTTTATTTTTTTGTTTTTGTTTTTGTTTTTTTTGGCTTAAGTGCAATGTTAATGCAATGTGTGCGTGCTGGCATTCTTGATACTCGATACCAGTTAGATAGATGCAACTGCACTGCAACTGTTAAGCCAGCCAGTTAGGCAGTTTAGTTAGTTAGTGAAACTGTTTGGCAGGTTGCACATAATTGTGTAACCGATAAAGTGGAACGTTGTGTCATTGAAACAAAACGCTAGTTGCCAAAAAATGAAGAAATAAGATGCAAGAGGCATAAAACCAAATTCAAGAGGCAGAGATGAATATGTGTATAAGAAAAACCAAATAAAAATAATATTAATAATAGTAAATATATAATAATAATTATATAAAATTAAATACATAAAAATAAATATTTAAAAATAAATATTTAAAAATAAATATATAAAAATAAATATATAATAAGAAATATATAAAAATAAATATATAAAAATAAGTATATAAAAATAAATATATAAAAATAAATATATAAAAATAAATATATAAAAATAAATATATAAAAATAAATACATAAAAATAAATATATAAAAATAAATATATAAAAATAAATACATAAAAATAAATATATAAAAATAAATACATAAAAATAAATATATAAAAATAAATACATAAAAATAAATATATAAAAATAAATACATAAAAATAAATATATAAAAATAAATATATAAAAATAAATACATAAAAATAAGTACATAAAAATAAACATATAAAAAAAAATACATAAAAATAAGTATATAAAAATAAATATATAAAAATAAATATATAAAAATAAATATATAAAAATAAATATATAAAAATAAATATATAAAAATAAATATATAAAAATAAACATATAAAAATAAATACATAAAAATAAGTACATAAAAATAAACATATAAAAATAAATACATAAAAATAAGTATATAAAAATAAATATATAAAAATAAATATATAAAAATAAATATATAAAAATAAATATATAAAAATAAATATATAAAAATAAATATATAAAAATAAATATATAAAAATAAACATATAAAAATAAATACATAAAAATAAGTACATAAAAATAAACATATAAAAATAAATACATAAAAATAAGTATATAAAAATAAATATATAAAAATAAATATATAAAAATAAATATATAAAAATAAATATATAAAAATAAACATATAAAAATAAATATATAAAAATAAATACATAAAAATAAATAAATAAAAATAAAATATATAAAAATAAATATATAATAATAAATATTAAAAAAAAAGAAATATGTTTTCCTAACTATTTTCCAATCCGTTCACATTTTTAGCATTCAGTAAGTTACAATATGAAATCCAAGAACACAAACTCAAACATAGATAACACTCTAGATAGTTGGAATAAAATGTTAAAGTAAAAAATTAATTTAGTCTCTGCCACTAAATATATACTTAAATATATTTTGTTGCAAGTTTTTTTTTTTGGCTGTATTCATAAAAAAAACCATAAAATTCATGCATATCATTAATAATCTCCAATGTAATTAAATTTGGTATTTTTTTATTAACATATTTAAGCGTTTATGTATTTATGTATTAAGCGGTCCTTGTCATTTTTTATGTGTTTGTCATAATAACGATTTTGGTTTATTGCATTTGACACAAATTAGCTTTGCTTTTGAAATCTACATTTTGAGTCTCTCTCTCTCTCTCTCTCTCTCTCTCTCTCTCTCTTTGAAAACCTGTCTTCCAATTTGAATAACACCGTGTGACGATAAATCTCCAAAATTGAGGAAATCAAGCCTTTTCTACATCTCAAAAACATTTTGACTGCAATGATTTATAAGCGTGTCTTTTTCGCAGATGTATTTTTATTTTTTCTGTAGAAATAATTAGTTTAATTAAATCGCTTGAAAGATAATCTTTTCGATCAGGGAATGAAGTGAACAGATATATTTATTTAAGCAAATCACGACAATAAAAGAAACAAATGACAAATGATAATAAAGAATACATGTATTACTGAAAGCCTGTTGAAGTGTGTGTGTGTGTGGGGGGGGAGGGTTAGGGGGCATAACATGGATCTGGGAGTTTTTTGCATTATATAAAGTGAGAACGCGCCGCGTACACGATTTTTGTTTGAATACTCTATCAGAGGGTATTTTGATTTTGTCACAAGTTGTGAAAAAAACTCCGATTAACATTGAAATATTTATCGTTTGTTATTTTTTATGTCTTAAAATTTATGCCACAACAGAAATATAAAAATTGATTTCGATGCTTATCAGTATTTTGACCTTGATACATAACTTATAAAACACTGATTTCACAGAAAAGTTAACAACTTAAAGAGTTCAGTTTATTTATTTACTTAATGTTAACTATTAGAAGTTCAAAGTGAAAAATAATCATTGAAATAGTTTATGATAAGCGAACAGCGTTACTTAAACTATATATATTATATCGATGAACTGTCTCGACAAGTGTATAAAACATTCATCACGACTTTACTTCGTTTAATTTATTTTTGTATATAAATAAAGAACATTCATACGACCTTGAGGCAAAGATTGTCAACAACAACAGCTGGGCGGCAGCAGCAACAGCAGCAGCAGCAGCAGCAGCAGCAGCAGCAAGTTGAAACAATTTATAAATAAAAATCGGAGAACTGTGTTTCTGCTGATACCGATACGAGGCTACTCCCCTCAGTCTCTGTTGCTGCGGGTTATCTTTTGTTGATATTGATAGCGATGAGCTGAAGCGTGGCAGCCACGAAAAAACAAAGGGTTGTCGCACACAAAGCAACAACCTGATAAAGCTGCCAGGCCAATAGCAATGACATAAATGCAAAATGAACGGACCAAGCTCTGCCTGTGGTATGTACATAGTTCTGTTTTGGGGGTATTTGGGGAGTGCCGCATTCTCGAAAGACTTCGGCAACTCATAATAATAAAAATGCAAACGGCGCAAGCGTAACATTTCCTGTTTGTCGTACGGTAAATTGTAATTGTTATGCAGACGAAATATTGCAGGTTTGCAACTTTGCAACTTTGCAACATTGCAACGCCCCAAAAATGCGGGTTCTCTGTGCAACCATCAAAACAGCAACACCAACAACTGCAACAGCAACAACGGTGGCACGCCTCTCTTACTGGGCGTTTAATTTGCAGCGTCGCGACGTTGACAAAGTTATCAGCGGGAGCTTTGTGGCATAACTTGCCCAAGTTTTCGAGCTACCTGTCACATAAACTGAGAGAAATGACAGACCACAAATTTCATTATTTGAATAATAGAGAGTACTGGGACTGATCACACTTTGAGGCAATCGGGAGACTGTTTTATTTTTATATTTTGAGTATAGAATTTTTCGCATCGTGAATTTTTAATTTATTTAAGAGCATATTTTTCTTTATCATTTACATTTTTTGTTAGTTCTTACTTTGTAATTTCTCTCAGTGCACCTAGTGCTGTTCTTGCAATCGTACCGGTTTTGCGTTTAGCTATTTGCCAACCGTGTCCATATCCATGTCGATAATGGCGACCAGACGACGACGCACCTGTTGGAAATCAAGTTCTGCAGACGTCGCGTCGATTCGCATCTATGTTTGTGGATTTATAAGTGTACTCGGCCTAACAAACACACACACACACACACACACACACATGCTCGCACACTCACACACTCACTTGTGGATAGACACTAGATTTTGTAAACCAAATGACTGCAAATGGCAATAGGAAATTCTATGAACGACCACGCAGTCTTCAATCCAATAGCTCCGTTCAGTTCAGTCCAGTCCGTCCGATCTGTCTAGTTGGTTATGTGTGCATGTCTATATAACCTGTTGGCTTTAACGAATATTTCTACAATGTTTTTGTGTTGCATTTGTGTTGGTGCTTTGGCAATTTGTTTGCCATTTTCCATAGGCAACTTCTGTTGCACATTATGCTAATGACGTGCCAGCTACGATCCAGCCCGATCCGAAACACAAGCACAAACACTCCGGCACAGCTGCATGCACCGATGATTAATCAAAAGCGAACACACACACACACACACACACACATTGATGAATGTGGCCCGTTGCCAGGCAATGTAATTGCAATTTGCAATTGTTGTTGTTGCTGGTGCTGCTGTTGTTGTCGGCCTGGTCGGGTCGGGTCTTGGTTGGCTTGGCTTGACTGGGTCTCTAGCCCGACATGGTCCGGACCCGGGGTTTATGTTTAAGCCTCTACCTTTGTTTGCAATTGGCGAAAGGTGTTGGAGGTGTGTGAGTGTGTGTGTGACTGGGAGTGTGAGTGTGTTGTCCATGGGGTCTGAAGCGTGTTAAAATATTAGACAGCCAGATTGCGATTCGCAGCTAGCAATTGCACACTCTTTGGGCCAAGTTATGCAAGCTTCTTTTATGTTTCGTTTGCCTCAACATGTCAATGAAAGTCGTATAACTTTTTGCTACCTGAGTTATTTGTTTAATGTTTAAGGAACACTAAAAAATTCTTCATCGTAAAATAAAATTGCTATTTACATAGTGTTTTTTCCTTATGCTTACTAGTAATAATTGTGTATAATATAATATGATATAATAAATCCTTTTTCAAGGCGACTGACTAACTTTCTCAACTTCCTTAAGGATTATTGTCAAAAACTCTTTGAAAAATACTCTATTTAATTGTTCTGTTTATGATTCCCAATTGTAATTTACTAAGAAACAAGCTTGATATGATAGCAATCTCAACTTCCATAAGAAATATTTTCAAAATGGTTTTCTCGTAAAGTGTTGTGTTTATATGTACCAGATCTAAAGGGTTATACAACGTATGCATTCGCAGGCATATTTTTCTTCCCACTACTTACGCAAATTAATCCCCAACAGCTTTTTAACACCCACAAGATAACGACATTAACTTCATCCCTAGCCACTACTACCCCATTGCATGTCGAACCGAGCGAGCACCGAACAGACAACAACTCTCTGACTCCAGCTTGTTTTTCATCCCCAACAAACCAAAAACATTTGTGCTTTTTGGCTTATTGGAGTGGGGAAACAAAAAGGGTCGATTTTCCCCAATTAGAGCACCCTACACCCAAGGCCCGACAGGCGAACCCTCCCTAAAATGCGCTTAACGCTTTCATGTTACGCATAATTGAAACCCACTTCCTATTCAGTGGGCACAACTACGCAACATGCTAACAAACAACTCCAACAGTGAGCCCTAACGTTGACGTCAACGTCAACGCCAACGTAGACGTCAATTGCAAAAACAACCACCAACAACTTTGGATTTGGCTGTGACTGTTTGGCTCACAACCCTCCCCCCAGTAAGTGTAGCAGTTCAGTTAGTGCCGGCCGGGTCTCTTTTGGCCCACAAAGCAGCAGCAGCATGTCAATGTCATGAATATTATTGACATGGATTTACCACAATGGGGGGGACGACGATGACGACGACGACGACCACGTCGCCATTTTGTTAGGCAACGGCATTTTCACGTGTTTTTACACCCTCCGCACAGAAATAAACGTGAACAGCGCCCACGCGCGCTAGCTGCAAGGAAACAAAAAGAAAAAAAACTGTGTGCTGTGTGAAGGTCAACCCCTTTTGTCTGCCAGGAGTTGCACAGCGAGTTGAAGTTGTTTTTTCATTCTATTTCTTTCTTTTTTTTTGTGGCCTGTCAAAGTCATAAGCATTTTGTGCTGATAAAAATCGATAAGCGGTGGCAGACAAGTCAGACCGTCGCTCAGGGGCAACCGTCGCCCAACCCGGTTGCACATTTCTTGCTCAGACTTTAGATACTCGGTCAGCAGCAACTCCAACTTGAGAACCCCCTGCCCCTGCCGCACACAACCTTCACACAATACGGCTTTGGTATGCCGTTTTGACTTATGCTTTTTTTTCAGGGGCTTGTCAAATTGCCACAAATCTCTTGGAATGCTGCTGCAGTCTGCGGCAATCGGTGCCTATTGCAATATGTCATGGTTAAAAACTGCTATCGATGCTAATTGCTATGCATTTTTCAATGGTGGGCTGCTACCATAATACATACACCCGTATTTAATAAGCGTAATTAGATCATGACTGAGGTATGCGACTCTTGACAGCCAGCATCGAAAGGTAGCCCCAAGGGGGCGTTTACCTCTCAAAGGTGTGGAGCTGTGTTTCGCTGTGCTTTTGTGTGTTTGCGTATTTGGATAGCTGGTAATTGTCGCCGGAATTTGCACAGCTTAAAATTGTTTAAACTGAATATGTTGTTTATACAGATATGAATACATAGCTATAGATAGATGTAGAAAGCATTTAAATGCGCTTAGTTACGGAAATAATGTCACGTAAAAAGTTAGCTTACAACAATGTTGTATTATGAATGTAATTTAATTGTGAAATACGCGAGGCAGTAGTTTTGCGGATATGAATAAGTGTCATAAGGGAGAGATACCTACTTTTTAGCCATATAAATATCGATTATATAAAACAATGTTAATTTTTCCTTTTCGTTTTACTCAAATATAATCCTCAACTTAAATATGTATGTACTACATAAGTAAATACATACATATATACAATGGGTTACAATTAGCAACTAACGATTAACACTTTCTGGATGATCATGAGGCTAATCCCATATGATGTAGCTGAATGTTTATGAGCCATTTAGCAAAACACTTCCGCCTAAGCGACAAGGTACAGTTCTAACAGAGAGCATATAGATTGTACATGTTTGCATGTCTGTCTGTGCTTATAACCAGAAACAAGCCGTCATCAAATCGCTTGGCTGCATTTGTCGGCTCCCAACTACATTTATAAATACATACATACATATGTGTGTATGTTTGTATGCATGTGCGAGTAGATTTCCCTAAAAAAACGGCTGACCACATCATGCTCTTCCTGCTCCCCCTCTCACTCTATCTCGCTCTCTCTCTCTCTCTCTCTCTCGTTGTCATACTGCATTCAACGCTCTCTGCTCGGTCAGCATTTTGTTTGAGTTTGCTCTCAGTGTGACCTCTCGGCGCCCACACAACTTTAACAACGAGAATTGTTCTTGATTGCTTTGCTCGCCGCGCAACTCACCGAGTGACGCTCTTGATATCAAAATTTTTGTTTATTTTCTTTTGTGCTACACACAGGCACACACACACACACATACAACACACCCCCGTCTGTGTCTGTTGATGCCTTTGAATGTGTTTTTCGTGTTCTTTCCTTCGTCGCATGCTTTGTGCTCTCCTCCGCTCTTCACGATATCTGCTCACCCGCGCCGCTGCTGCTCGCTCGCTCGCGCATGTGTGTGTGTGTGTGAGCAGTGTGGCTGCTTGCTTCGTTTTCGCTGTTGTCGTCGTTGCTGTTGTCGTCGTTGACGTCGCTGCGTCTTCTTCGTGGTTGCTTCGTCGTCTCTCGTTGTTGTTGTACACAAGGTCGTTTGCGTACAAATTTCAACATTATTTGAAGGTCGTCCTTTGCCCATTCTACGCTCGCTGGCTCGCTCTCTCTCTCTCTCTCTCTCTGTCGCTTGCGTGCGCTCTCAGTTCAGATGCCGGTTGGCGTCTTGGCCGCTGCGTTTTGGGTTGTTGTACCGGCTAAACAAAAGATGTCCATTAGAGGTCGACGTCGTCGTCGTCGTCAGCTGCATTTAATTTACTGCAATGAGCATTTGCACTTAACAGCACAGCACATATGCCAATAAGTGAAAACCATTTGCAATTATCCACTATCCACCCCCTCAGCCAAAAAGCACTGCCCAGCCGCGCCCTTAGCATAATGAAAACGATACAACAAACAATTTCCAGCTGCCGGCTGGCTTTGGCTGGGTTAATGTACCTTTAATTTATTATAATATTCCAATCGGCTTTTGCGCCTCTTTCGCTTTCGGGTCGTTGACATTTTTCGTTTTTCGTTGTTGGCGGCGCTATTGTATTGTATCGTTTGGCTTGTTGCTTTGAGCTATTCATTCGTGTGCGCATCGCTGATAACAACAAAATCATCTCTCGCTGGACAGCGTAATATTATTGCGTGTGTGTGTGTGTGTGTGTGTGCGTGTGTGCGTGTCTGTAGAACACATGTCGTGGACCCAATTAGCATAACACTACTCGTCTCCCGCGTCACGAGTGTCTTCTGCAGAGGCCAAGGTCGTTGGCTTGACGGATGAGGCTGAGGTGGGGCTGAATTCAGGCATCGTTGTTTAGTTAGTTGTTGCTAGGCGTTTTCTATGTCGGATATGCTCATACATATATATATATATTTAAAAATAGTTGAAGACGAACTATGCACGATTGCCAAATGTGGATAATTGCATAAAAAAACTGATACTGAATGGATTAATTTTACAACTGGAATATTGTTCTTTTTTTATTGCATCTTCTTAGTTAGCTGTTGTAAAATTTGAATTTTTTAATATTTGGCCCCGAATGTTTTCAATAATACAATAAAATTTATGCATATATGCCTAAATGTTGTTGATTTTAGAACTCATTTACTTTTTTATAAGGTTCTTCAGCTATTAAACATGAATGTTAATTTTTATGGCCAATAATCATTAAATAATAAAATATTTTGGAATAGAGACGGGAAAGCAGCGATACAGTCGAGCCCAAAACCCGAAATTTATATAGAGAAGAACTGAGTCTAGTCATTTATATTTATATTACACACTCACTCAGCAAGTCTCTTCTTGGCGATTTTTATTGTTTGAAGTCATGTTTACTGATGGCTGTGGTATCATTACTATATGCAGAGTAACTGGAATATTTGGTTGGTTTTTTTTAAGTTTAACAAAGCTTGGGAAGTGCGCCACATGATGTGCTGACTTTGAGAAAAGGGTTTCTATTGAAGAAATCTTTATATTCTTTCAAATTTTCAGTGTATATGAATCTAATTAATTCATGTAATTTTTTATTTTTGACAGACTTACAACACAATGGAACTGCATCAACGACATCTTTCCAATTTCTACAAATTGCACAAATAAATTAGTTTAAGATCGTATAGCGTGTAATTGCACAAGAATTGCTAAGTTCAACATCCCACACACACACACTCACTCAGTCGCCGCAAGGATGCCAAATATGTCGAGCATTAAAACGGAGCAGAGTGTTTCACCCGGTGCCAGTGGCAGCTATCAGCTGCCCGAAAATATGTCGACGGCGACAGTGACGCCATCATTGCAGCAGCATCAGCAGCAGCGTCACAATGTCTCCGTGACGAATATCAAATGTGAACTGGACGAGCTGGCGACGCCAACGAATGGCAACCTGGTGCCGGTCATAGCCAACTATAATAATCATAATCACAATCACAATCACAATCATAGCGGCAGCTTGCGCATTCCCCTCGGTGGTAATGGGGATGAGTCCGATTCGGATGCGGAGCTGGCGAACATTGAGAATCTAAAGGTGCGACGACGTGCGGCAGACAAGAATGGTCCGCGTCCCATGTCCTGGGAGGGTGAGCTGAGCGAGAATGAAACGAATGGCGTCGCCGTCGGTGACGAGGAGGAGCTCATGGAAACGGAAACGGTGATTAAGAGCGAGGTGAGCAGCAGCACCAGCAGCAGCAGCAGTACCACAACGATGGCCAGCAGTCAAGTGAACGCCATGTTGCAGCCCATCAAAACCGAACTGGAGCACATAGCCGGGGAGATGCAACAACAGCAACAGCAGCAGCAACAGCAGCAACAACAGCAGCAGCAGCAACAACAGCAGCAACAACAGCAGCAGCAGCAACAACTGCAACAGCAACAACTTCAGCTGCAACAACAACAATTGCTGCCACTGAAGCAACAGAGCTATGCACCGAACAACAAGCTAAAACTGGCGCCAACGCAAAGTGATCCCATCAATTTGAAATATGAGCCAACGACCACGACAACGTCGTCGCTGCTCTGCGACAGGAGCAAGTCGAATAGTGGCGGCCATTTGCCACTGCTGCCCGCCAATCCCAGTCCCGATTCTGCCATACATTCCGTCTATACGCACAGCAGCCCCTCCCAATCGCCGCTGACGTCCCGCCACGCCCCCTACACGCCCTCGCTGAGCAGAAACAACAGCGATGCGTCGCACAGCAGCTGCTACAGCTACAGCTCCGAATTCAGTCCCACCCACTCACCGATTCAGGCGCGACATGCGCCACCCGCTGGCGTTGCTGCCTTGTTTGCCGGCAATGCAAATGGCGGTGCACTGCATCATCATAGTGTGCTCTATCGGCCACTCAATGTGGATGCCGCACAGGAGGCACAAAATCTGAGCATGGATGGTACGGGTGGTGCAGCGTTGGATGCCAGTGCCACGTTGGCTGCCTCGCCGGCGGGCATCTCGCGTCAACAGCTAATCAATTCGCCGTGTCCGATTTGTGGGGACAAGATCAGTGGCTTCCACTATGGCATCTTCTCGTGCGAGTCGTGCAAGGGCTTCTTCAAGCGCACCGTCCAGAATCGCAAGAACTATGTGTGTGTGCGCGGCGGTCCCTGCCAGGTGAGCATATCGACGCGCAAAAAGTGCCCCGCCTGCCGTTTCGAGAAGTGTCTGCAGAAGGGCATGAAATTGGAGGCGATACGAGAGGATCGCACCCGAGGTGGTCGCTCCACCTATCAATGCTCCTACACGCTGCCCAATTCGATGCTTAGTCCGCTGCTCAGTCCGGATCAGGCGGCAGCCGCTGCAGCCGCCGCCGCCGTTGTCAATCAACAGCAGCAGCATCAGCAACACCAACAGCAGCGACTTCAACAGCATCAGCAGCAGCAACAACAGCAGCAACAGCAGCAGCAGCAACACGGTCCACTCAATGGCTTTGGTGGTGGTTCTAACTCGCTGCCAGCCAGTCCCAGTCTCGGCGGGGCATCCATCAAGACGGAGCAAGCGGAGCAGCTTAATCATCATACGTCATCATCAGCGCGAGCCTCAAGCATTCCAGCCCTTTTGCAGGTAAGCAAGGATTCAGTTTATACTTTGAAATGGATAATCAACTAATTGTTGACTTCTTTGCTATGTCCATCAGGAAATCATGGATGTTGAACATCTCTGGCAATATACCGATGCGGAATTGGCACGCATTAATCAGCCGCTGTCCTCATTTGCAACTGGTGGCTCGTCGTCGAGCGGCACAGGCGGTTCAAGTTCCGCCGGACAGCAGACGGGCAATGCACAACAGATGACCAATCCACTGCTGGCCAGTGCTGGTCTCTCATCCAACGGCGAGAACGCCAATCCCGATCTGATCGCACACCTCTGCAACGTGGCCGATCATCGCCTCTACAAGATCGTCAAATGGTGCAAAAGTTTGCCGCTTTTCAAGAACATCTCGGTAGCTATTAGCTCATCCATATTTAAATGTATAAACTCTTGCTCATCTTCATTCTCATCTGTTGCAACAGATTGACGATCAGATCTGCCTGCTCATCAACTCGTGGTGTGAACTGTTGCTCTTCTCCTGCTGTTTTCGTTCCGTCGATACGCCCGGCGAGATCAAGATGTCGCAGGGCAGAAAGATCACGCTGGCACAGGCTAAAACCAATGGCTTGCAGGTTAGATCTGAACAAATTTGTTAGCTGCTTTTGGCTATATTTAATTTTTATCTTTTTTATATGTATACTCAATAGGCGTGCATTGAACGCATGCTGAATCTGACGGATCATTTGCGTCGCCTGCGCGTTGATCGCTACGAATATGTTGCCATGAAGGTAATCGTGCTGCTGCAGTCCGGTAAGTTAGTCGCAACAGTCCAACAAATCGAACATTGCCATTGAACATGCCACATTATTATGTCGTTGCAGACACAACGGAACTGCACGAGGCAGTCAAGGTGCGCGAGTGCCAGGAGAAGGCGCTGCAGGGTTTGCAGGCCTACACGCTGGCCCACTATCCCGATACGCCGTCCAAATTTGGTGAGCTGCTCCTGCGCATACCCGATCTGCAGCGCACGTGTCAGGTGAGTGTGTGTGTGGCGTATTCTACCTGTGTGCGGCATATTGATCTTTATCTTACTTCACCCCATTGCAGCTGGGCAAGGAAATGCTGACGATCAAAACGCGCGATGGTGCAGATTTCAATTTGCTGATGGAACTGCTGCGCGGAGAACATTGACAAATGTTGTGGGCCATGAAATTCTGTCGCCGTAGCCGTAGCCGCAGCCGTAGCCGTAGCCGGGGTTAAGGCGGCGCGCATACACAAGTTTTATATGATTAGTATTAGTATATCTATGCGTAGTATTAAGTGCTCTATGTGTAAGCTCTGTAAACATGTGCCTAAAAAATGAACCCACAGCCAAAACAGCAACAACAACGGGCAACAACAATAACAATAACAACAACAATAAGAACAACAACAACAACAAGCAGCGGCAGCATTAACGAAACTCGAGAACAAAACTGATAGCACTTAATATTAAAAGGAGGAAACGGAGGAGACGGGAGAATTAATTTCAAGCGTGAAATTGCCAAATTTTTTATACAAAAAAATATATAAATAAATAATAAAATGTAAATATACACATATATATATATACATATATATGTATGATGTATATATTTTGTCCAAATATGTATGTTTGCTGAGTGTGTGTGTGTGTATGCATTCGTTGTTGTTGTTGTGCGGCTTGAGTTTATTAAATTATATAAAGTTTTTTGCTATGTATACATATACATATGAATTATGTATAGTAACTAAAGCACACATGGAAAATGAAAAGACTAAGAAATTTATTTAACTATAATATTAAAATGCAAATCAAATTATAATTTTTAGTTCAAGTAATCAAACAAAATCATACACAAAAACAGATAAAAAACAAAACATAACAAAAAGAAATGTAGCAGCAAGTGTTTTTTATATGCATATATGTATAAATATCAGAAAAAAAACAAACAAAAATAACGAAAACAACTGAAAGATCGAAGTAAAGCAGAAACATTTAAGAATATTTTTAAATAAAATGCCAAAACCGAAATTGGTTTAAATGAGAGCTGCTAGAATTTTCTACCTACATATATATATATAATACGTGAATTCATTTTTAAATGTTGTAGCATTTAGTTTTAGTGCAATTTCAGACATGTCTACTTATATATATATATATATATATATATGTGTGTATACATATATAGAGCGCCTTCAATGGCAGCGAGAAAAAAAGAACTATACAAGAAAAGACCACTCGATTAAATTGCCGCCTCTTTGTGGCAGGGCGTGGCAAAAAACTATTCCAGTGATGCTATTTGTTGCATAAAAAACATAAACAAAAACAAAAAAAAAAACAAAAACAAACTACATAAATCAAATTTATACTTTTGTCATAAACCACATCTATGAATATTGGTATCTGTATTCGTATTTGAATTGTATTTTGTATTTTTTAATTAATGTTTTAATATTATATATATATAATATATATATGTATATACGCATATATACCTGTGCATATATGCGTGTATATATATTTTGTTTTATTGTAATTCTACTTAATAGCTGAAGCAAATCCTGTAACAGGATTTAAAACATTTAAATTACATACATTTATATTTTTTGTCAATGCATAAAACAAACTTAGATTTATATAGTCTGCATATATATATATATATAATGTCTATATGTGTGTGTATGTCAACTATAAAGCATCAAGCCCCACCAGCAAAAAAAAAAAACACACACACAAAACGATGTGTAATTCCAATAATTTAAACAAAAACCACAACAACAAAAAAGAAAAACAAAAACAAAAACCATACAAAATATGCTCAGACAGTTAGAGCCGGCAGAAATATGAATGGGTGTTGTTTTGCATTATTCATAACACTTGTGTATACCTGTGATTTCAGAAGGGTCATTAAAAAGTGTAATCAAAAGACTAAAATATGAGATTAAGTATCTTATGCCACAGTTTATACATCCAATATTAAAATCGCTCACATTTAGTGGGAGCTCTTCTCATATCTGTATTTGTGCATTCAATTTTTCCCAGCATTAAATCATTTCATTCGGTTGCTGTCTGGCCCCCGTGGAGTACCGTTAATCGTAAACCTAAAGTATATGCAAATAGAAAAAATGTTAATTTAATGAATGGTCGAACTAAGTATCAATATACAATACCATAGTTAAATGCAATTGTAAAATGATAATGATAATCAAAATTAATTTATAGTTTTTCCACATCAAAACGAAAATTGTAGCATCTTAAAAGGCACAAAAGAAAACTTAAAAAATCTCCCAGATTTTTTTGCTCCTGAAACTTGAAACACTTTCGCAGACAGTGCTAATATTTTACTATTTAAGTAATTCGCTTAAATAGGCAAAGTTGCGCAATAAAATTAAACTTTTTCAATTCGAAATCGTTCTAAACTCAACTTAATTATTCAGTTGGAATAACCCTTGCGTGTGCTTCGTGCTACTTTTTTCATCTACTCATCCATAGTGAATATTTAATTTCGTTTGTTTATCATTTTAATAATTGAAATTAAAAACGGAACAACAATTAAACCATTAATTGTCAATGCAATATTTTGTAATAAATATTTTTTCAAAAAAAAAAATCGACATATGTAAAAAAATGAGTTTTATTTTTCAATCGTGAAAAATGACTGACTTTCGATATGCAAATGAACAACATAAATGGAAAATGTCCATGGCTTCTTCGTCCTGCAGTCGTAAAGTGAAATGGATTATATGATATATAAATAAGAAAATTTGTTTGCCAAAAAGCTGATTTTATGACCCAGTGAAATAAAATTTCGATTTGAGTGTAGGAGCAGAGGTCTCCAAAATATACTCACAATTCGATAAAG
Source organism: Drosophila atroscutellata (assembly GCA_035041605.1). Classification (NCBI taxonomy): domain Eukaryota; kingdom Metazoa; phylum Arthropoda; class Insecta; order Diptera; family Drosophilidae; genus Drosophila; species Drosophila atroscutellata. The sequence continues at coordinate 8,891,151 of JAWNLA010000092.1, read as the reverse complement.
TTATGGAAATTTATGCAGATGCCACAGCAAATGAACCGCTGCTGATTTGCAATGATGAACAATGTTCCATGTACGAATGTATCTACGGAATTCATCATTTTAGCATACTCAAACACACAACCATGACAAGATGACAATCAGTTGATTTATCTAAGTTCTGTTCTTACAATTTAGCTTATGATTTATTATAAAGATTATCCCAATTTTAATTTCAACTAATCCTCAGCCAGTGGAAATGTTGTGCTTTGCAATTTTATGGTGCCCAATTGCTAGTTGCAAGCTGCAAAGATAATGTCTCAAGTGTGAATGTTTCTATTGACATAGTTTAGTTTTGTGTACTTACTGGAGTATTGAAACACAGCTGGTGGTTGCCCGTGCGGCGACATCAAGTTGCAGCCAGAAGGCATTTCGCAAGAAGCGGCATTAGGAGCAGGAAACTGCAATATTTGCCGAGTCTAAGATAATTGTAATTTTCGCTATTAACAAATAAATTTGATCAGAACTTTGGAGTATGTTATTCTTCTGAAGGATCGTGAAGGCTAAATGGGATAATTTAATGTTTATATGTCATTGATTGATGTCAACTGTTTTCAATTATGATTTTTTTAATATAACTTTAAATGAATAAAAGTGATGTAAGGAAAATAAGACTCAGCTTATCAACTCTGATCCTCACCTTGCTCCAATTCATTGGTGAAATAATACGCAAGTTTTGCATTTGTGATTAAATTATGTCTGAGTGTCTACAATTATTTGGACAACTGCAGCAGTTTGTCAAATTTTGATAATTGGTGATAAATGGAAGATATGGTAAACAGAAATGCTTATGACGTCTTTTACTCGGATATTTGCTCAGTTGGTAATAATTCCGTTTCACTAAGCGATTATTATTTGGATAACTGGAGCATAGCTTGTCAAATTTTGATTATACGCCTAAAAGATATGGTAAACACAACATGTATAGAAGGTTTTCCTTGGGATATTTGCTCAGTTGGTGGTTTAGATCCGTTTCATTGGCACATTTTTATATAAGCTTCACCTATTCAAAATTAGTAAAAGCGGACTCCGTCTTCGCTTGTTCTTCGCAACGGACTTGTTTTTTTTATTATTGCGCATCGTAATCTCTTATTTTCTTTCGTTTTAATTCGAAATATCCATTTATTTTTGTGATCGTGTACAATTTGGTGACATTGTTGAACATTAGTTATCGGTTAAACTATTAATTAGTGCGTTTCAAGTGCAAAAACAAATAGTAGCTCAAATTCAAGCTCTTGTGCAGTATTTGAGTTAGCTTACAATTTGGTTTTTGTATTTTTACGCTCTTGCTTGTCTCTCTGTCTCTTCAAATCGCATCTCTCTCCCGCGCTCTCCATAACATTGCTGGTGATTGCGGTTGTTTTTTACTTCTATCGAGTTTTCCATTCCTTTGCGTTTCTCGTCTCATTTTTCGGTCGTCGCGCCCGCGCCGTTTGATTTTATTTTTGCTTCACATTGTTCTTGTACGTATGTAAGTACACAACATATTTTGTAATACTTTAACCCTTGTGTGTTCTTAAGGTTTACTTTGTGTCTGTTTATTATGCAGTTGTTCTTAAATGTTATTAATTACATTATTTACCTATTTCAAATGTTTGCTGCTGGCTGTGTAAAGTGAAATTGACTATATAATATATACATACTAAAATTAAGTGCTGTAAATAAAGGGATTTTTCTTTTTGATGCATTTTGCTGCAGGTTTTCACTATATATGTATATGTCTGACATCCAAATATTCAGTCCATAAGGGATTTGTTTGCCAAAAAGCTGAATTTATGACCCAGTGAAATAAAATTTCGATTTGATTGTGTGCCAGAAACGAGCAAATGAATAAAATCCAATCAATGTTGTAGGAGCAGAGGTCTCCAAAATATACTCACAATTCGATAAAGTTATGGAAATTTATGCAGATGCCACAGCAAATGAACCGCTGCTGATTTGCAATGATGAACAATGTTCCATGTACGAATGTATCTACGGAATTCATCATTTTAGCATACTCAAACACACAACCATGACGAGATGACATTCAGTTGATTTATCTAAGTTCTGTTCTTACAATTTAGCTTATGATTTATTATAAAGATTATCCCAATTTTAATTTCAACTAATCCTCAGCCAGTGGAAATGTTGTCCCTTGCAATTTTATGGTGTCCAATTGCTAGTTGCAAGCTGCAAAGATAATGTCTCAAGTGTGAATGTTTCTATGGACATAGTTTAGTTTTGTGTACTTACTGGAGTATTGAAACACAGCTGGTGGTTGCCCGTGTGGCGACGTCAAGTTGCAGCCAGAATGCATTTCGCAAGAAGCGGCATTAGGAGCAGGAAACTGCAATGTTTGCCGAGTCTAAGATAATTGTAATTTTCGCTATTAACAAATAAATTTGATCAGAACTTTGGAGTATGTTATGCTTCTGAAGGATCGTGAGGGCTAAATGGGATAATTTAATGTTTATATGTCATTGATTGATGTCAACTGTTTTCAATTATGATTTTTTTAATATAACTTTAAATGAATAAAAGTGATATAAGGAAAATAAGACTCAGCTTATCAACTCTGATCCTCACCTTGCTCCAATTCATTGGTGAAATAATACGCAAGTTTTGCATTTGTGATTAAATTATGTCTGAGTGTCTACAATTATTTGGACAACTGGAGCAGTGTCAAATTTTGATAATTGGTGATAAATGGAAGATATGGTAAACAGAAATGCTTATGACGTCTTTTACTCGGATATTTGCTCAGTTGGTAATAATTCCGTTTCACTAAGCGATTATTATTTGGATAACTGGAGCATAGCTTGTCAAATTTTGATTATACGCCTAAAAGATATGGTAAACACAACATGTATAGAAGGTTTTCCTTGGGATATTTGCTCAGTTGGTGGTTTAGATCCGTTTCATTGGCACATTTTTATATAAGCTTCACCTATTCAAAATTAGTAAAAGCGGACTCCGTCTTCGCTTGTTCTTCGCAACGGACTTGTTTTTTTTATTATTGCGCATCGTAATCTCTTATTTTCTTTGGTTTTAATTCGAAATATCTATTTATTTTTGTGATCGTGTACAATTTGGTGACATTGTTGAACATTAGTTATTGGTTAAACTATTAAATAGTGCGTTTACAGTGCAAAAACAAATACTAGCTCAAATTCAAGCTCTTGTGCAGTATTTGAGTCAGCTTACAATTTGGTTTTTGCATTTTTACGCTCTTGCTTGTCTCTCTGTCTCTTCAAATCGCATCTCTCTCCCGCGCTCTCCATAACATTGCTGGTGATTGCGGTTGTTTTTTACTTCTATCGAGTTTTCCATTCCTTTGCGTTTCTCGTCTCATTTTTCGGTCGTCGCGCCCGCGCCGTTTGATTTTATTTTTGCTTCACATTGTTCTTGTACGTATGTAAGTACACAACATCTTTTGTAATACTTTAACCCTTGTGTGTTCTTGAGGTTCATTTATACATACTAAAATTAAATGCTGTAAATAAAGGGATTTTTCTTTTTGATGCATTTTCCTGCCGGTTTTCATTATATATGTATATGTCTGACATCCAAGTATTCAGTCCATAAGGGATTTGTTTGCCAAAAAGCTGAATTTATGACCCAGTGAAATAAAATTTCGATTTGAGTGTGTGCCAGAAACGAGCAAATGAATAAAATCCAATCAATGTTGTAGGAGCAGAGGACTCCAAAATATACTCACAATTCGATAAAGTTATGGAAATTTATGCAGATGCCACAGCAAATGAACCGCTGCTGATTTGCAATGATGAACAATGTTCCATGTACGAATGTATCTACAGAATTCATCATTTTAGCATACTCAAACACACAACCTTGACAAGATGACAATCAGTTGTTTTATCTAAGTTCTGTTCTTACAATTTAGCTTATGATTTATTATAAAGATTATCCCAATTTTAATTTCAACTAATCCTCAGCCAGTGGAAATGTTGTCCTTTGCAATTTTATGGTGTCCAATTGCTAGTTGCAAGCTGCAAAGATAATGTCTCAAGTGTGAATGTTTCTATGGACATAGTTTAGTTTTGTGTACTTACTGGAGTATTGAAACACAGCTGGTGGTTGCCCGTGTGGCGACGTCAAGTTGCAGCCAGAATGCATTTCGCAAGAAGCGGCATTAGGAGCAGGAAACTGCAATGTTTGCCGAGTCTAAGATAATTGTAATTTTCGCTATTAACAAATAAATTTGATCAGAACTTTGGAGTATGTTATGCTTCTGAAGGATCGTGAGGGCTAAATGGGATAATTTAATGTTTATATGTCATTGATTGATGTCAACTGTTTTCAATTATGATTTTTTTAATATAACTTTAAATGAATAAAAGTGATATAAGGAAAATAAGACTCAGCTTATCAACTCTGATCCTCACCTTGCTCCAATTCATTGGTGAAATAATACGCAAGTTTTGCATTTGTGATTAAATTATGTCTGAGTGTCTACAATTATTTGGACAACTGGAGCAGTGTCAAATTTTGATAATTGGTGATAAATGGAAGATATGGTAAACAGAAATGCTTATGACGTCTTTTACTCGGATATTTGCTCAGTTGGTAATAATTCCGTTTCACTAAGCGATTATTATTTGGATAACTGGAGCATAGCTTGTCAAATTTTGATTATACGCCTAAAAGATATGGTAAACACAACATGTATAGAAGGTTTTCCTTGGGATATTTGCTCAGTTGGTGGTTTAGATCCGTTTCATTGGCACATTTTTATATAAGCTTCACCTATTCAAAATTAGTAAAAGCGGACTCCGTCTTCGCTTGTTCTTCGCAACGGACTTGTTTTTTTTATTATTGCGCATCGTAATCTCTTATTTTCTTTGGTTTTAATTCGAAATATCTATTTATTTTTGTGATCGTGTACAATTTGGTGACATTGTTGAACATTAGTTATTGGTTAAACTATTAAATAGTGCGTTTACAGTGCAAAAACAAATACTAGCTCAAATTCAAGCTCTTGTGCAGTATTTGAGTCAGCTTACAATTTGGTTTTTGCATTTTTACGCTCTTGCTTGTCTCTCTGTCTCTTCAAATCGCATCTCTCTCCCGCGCTCTCCATAACATTGCTGGTGATTGCGGTTGTTTTTTACTTCTATCGAGTTTTCCATTCCTTTGCGTTTCTCGTCTCATTTTTCGGTCGTCGCGCCCGCGCCGTTTGATTTTATTTTTGCTTCACATTGTTCTTGTACGTATGTAAGTACACAACATCTTTTGTAATACTTTAACCCTTGTGTGTTCTTGAGGTTCATTTATACATACTAAAATTAAATGCTGTAAATAAAGGGATTTTTCTTTTTGATGCATTTTCCTGCCGGTTTTCATTATATATGTATATGTCTGACATCCAAGTATTCAGTCCATAAGGGATTTGTTTGCCAAAAAGCTGAATTTATGACCCAGTGAAATAAAATTTCGATTTGAGTGTGTGCCAGAAACGAGCAAATGAATAAAATCCAATCAATGTTGTAGGAGCAGAGGACTCCAAAATATACTCACAATTCGATAAAGTTATGGAAATTTATGCAGATGCCACAGCAAATGAACCGCTGCTGATTTGCAATGATGAACAATGTTCCATGTACGAATGTATCTACAGAATTCATCATTTTAGCATACTCAAACACACAACCTTGACAAGATGACAATCAGTTGTTTTATCTAAGTTCTGTTCTTACAATTTAGCTTATGATTTATTATAAAGATTATCCCAATTTTAATTTCAACTAATCCTCAGCCAGTGGAAATGTTGTCCTTTGCAATTTTATGGTGCCCAATTGCTAGTTGCAAGCTGTAAAGATAATGTTTCAGGTGTGAATGTTTCTATGGACATAGTTTAGTTTTGTGTACTTACTGGAGTATTGAAACACAGCTGGTGGTTGCCCGTGTGGCGACATCAAGTTGCAGCCAGAAGGCATTTCGCAAGAAGCGGCATTAGGAGCAGCAAACGGTGCGGCACAGGGGCAAGGTGGGGGTGGGGGTGGGCCACAGTAAGCGCCCGGTGGCGACATGTAATTGGCTGGACAAGGCACATCATACACGCAACCAGGCGGTGGCAACATGCAGCTGCCACCCAAACTGGAACTTGTTAAAAAAAGGTCAAGTGTTAACTTTTGGATAAACACCAATAAATTTTGGAATTTAATTCCATTAAATAGTTTTTTTTTTTGAATTTGATTGCTCTCTAAACGCCGATTCAGCTCAAATCGAGAGTAACTGGTTTAATTACAGTTTTGTGGCCTGCCCCATTTCGCTTTAATCTTAGGAAGCAGAAGAGTTTCCATATATAATTAATAAATTAATTATTAATTAAAACTCAAATAAAGGCACCCAAAAACGGAAGCGGAAACGGAAAAGGAAAATAATTTACGAAAATTGGAGCCCAAATCCTTGATTTGATTGTTTTAAAGACTATTATTAGTAGTCCTATGATACTTACCACATTGGTGGCATGCAGACGCCGCCTGAATCGCAGGTGCCACAGCCAGCTGGGCTCAAGCATGGACCGCAGTTATTGTAGCCATCGCAGCTGCCCCAGCTGCCGGAAGTTTGGCAATTGGGAAAGTGATGGAAATTGTTGCCGGGTCTGCAAAATGGATTGAAATCGGTGTTGTAAACAGTTTGAGCTTGCAGCTTGTCATCGTTGCAATAGGTGGGGTTCATGGGTGGGCCATAGCTGGTGGAGTAGTTGGTATAATAGCCAGCACTATTGGGATCACAGCTGGGTGGATAACTGGGACCACAACTGGGTTGCATGCCCATGCCGGGCGGAGCTGTCTGGTAATTGGAAACACATTCAGGCTGCGTTGATCGCAAATCTTGGACAAAGTTCCGACCAAGCAGGCAGTTGCCGTTGTAGGCACAGTTGCTGGGAAAATGTGAATAACAAGGCATCTGCTGGCAGCAGGATGGAGGAGTGCAGCATTTTGGTAAGGAATACGGAGACGAGTTGGTCGTGGAAGCACTTGGATATCCGAACGGCATTCCAGTTTGGCTTATTGGGCAACTGTTTTGGCCGGCGGACCGGTAATCCAGATTGCAGGCTGAAAGGATATATATATATAATTTTTGAGGTTTCAGTAGATATCGAAATCCAATGTTCATTTATAATAAGCGAATTTGCTGAACTTGTCTGGACTTACCTTCGCCAGTGCTTGTACGAGGCATTCTCTGATCCACTTGGCATTGGTGAATGGCTGTCGTCTCATTCATTCCGCAGTCACAGCTTGGAGCTGCTGCAGCTGAATCTTCTTCCATTTGACGAGCTCCAAAGGAAGAAATACGCGCTCCAGGATTCACATCTGAACTGCTTTCAATGTAATAATTGTTCGATTGGGAGTGCAAGTAGCCGTCTGCCCCCGACATCTGTGCCTCCTGTGGCATGTAGGCATAATTGTCAACGCTTGTCGAAGACTGTGGCTGCAATTGTGATTGATGGAAATAGTCAGCACTCACTGACTGGTCCAGATAGGAAACCCTTGCAGTTTGCGGTGGCATAGCATAGCTACAGTTATCCATTCCAGGATCCATTTCCATTTCCGTTTCCGTCTGCTCGCTCGCTCCGTTTTTAAGTACTTTAAATCTGGAGCTATTTTTCGATTGATCTGCATTACTTATCCCACAACAGCCTATGAAAGTAATATAATTTGAGTACTTGTACTTGTGAGAACTAAGAATCGCAAGCGCATTAGGTGTACACTTAAAGAAATATTTACAGATGCCACATTATAAGCCATAACTTCTTAATCGGGCTTAAAGCAGAAAAGTTATCAACTATCATACTCACATTGACAAACAGAAGCTTCAGAATCGCTGCACTCAAATTCTTGTTCGTAATTTTTACCTGTTTGACCGGAAGCAATTCGAAATGCCGAGCTGCAAGAACAAATTGCTTTTAACCATTAAAGTTGATCAAATTCATTAACTTGCCAATGACTTTTTATTGGCTCTGGTATGACATCTTCGTAGAATACTTTAATTGCATTTGTGGCACTTTTCTGTGATGTCGAATCAGCATCTGGCTCATCTGTTTCGACTGAAGTTCTGACTAATCTATAGAACTGATTTTGTTCCTGTGCTCCGGCTTCGATTAAGGTAGACGTACTTGAACCACTTAACTCGAACTCTAATGCTTCTGGCTTAAAGGTCTCAGTGTCAATCAAATTGTTTATACTCTCATCACTTTTACTCGACATTCTAATCTTAGTTCCTGGCTCGACAGCTTAACCGAATCTAGAGCGCTATATGTCACCCATAACTAGAGGAACTCAGTGAAAACTCTCATCAATTTTGGGTGTTGCTTTAAACTTATTTATACTGTTATAAACAATTTACACGATTGCTTTGTTCTCGAAAATCCATTTACCAAAAATGTATATGATTTACGTTAATATTTACAAATTTCGTTATATATTTGATATAAAAATCTTTTATTTTAAATGTGTTGCGTAATTAAGTACACACTTTTACCTCAAGACGTAACATTGTCGAATGTTCCGGGAAGATGTGCTTTGAGTGTCATTTGAACTTCTTTTGAGCTTAACGCAAGACAGACAAAAATGTAATTTCCGTTTTGCCTGCTGTCAGAATTATGGGCGCATAGAAATGGGCGGGGTATAATTTTTCTTTAAATTCCCTTATACCAAAAGAAAATTTTGCCTACTTTAAGGTGTGGCATTGAAAAAAAATCGGCTTCTGCCTTCAGCTTGCAACGCCCACACATTCGCCCACACCTCCGCCTCCAACTCACACAACAACAACGCACAACAACAACACACAACAACAACACACAACAACAACACACAACAACAACACACAACACCCACACAGACACTGTGTGAATTTCTTTTCCAGGTTTTTATTATACACTTGGAAAAAGTTTTATTATTTGATTACGCATTATGCAACTCAAATTGTAAGACATCAAATTTTACATATATATAAATACATAAATATATATTTTTTTTTATTGTTTTTTATTAGCATGCAAGTGAGAATTTGTAGAACATATTTTATTGACGGATCCAAAGGCAATTTCACTTCGAACTCGCTGATATTTGTCAATATTCTTTACTTTGTTGAGCAATTGTATAAATGTTTGCAAAAATTGCATAAAATAATATATTATAATCAGTCATGTGATCGATAAGGGTGTTTTACTTTCGACAAGCGTTAAATGTGCTCGAGTTCTTTGGGGCTTATTAATTGCCAGCAGGTGTCTGAATAAGCCAAGCATTTTAATTGAATTATCGGATTTCGAATGCTTGGAACCTTCTGGTCCGCAGCGCCAGCTAATTGTTGTGCAATTGAAAACGAAATCGGTTTAAATTCAAACAATTTGCACACTACATTAATTACACACATGCAACAGACAACTTGGATTAATTGTTGTTGTTGAACACTTGGTATTCGATCAAATATTCAATATTACAATATACAATATACATTTCCACAGGAAAGATGAAAAGAAACCTGAATAGAAAATGAAAAATCTTAGAAAATACAAATAGAAAATATGAAATACAACTTGAAATTCAGGTAATTTACTTTGAGTATAGAAGAGCAGGGAGAACATTTTTTGTGTCCGCCTCTTTGCACCTGTCCAGCTGGACAGGTTGAAATTTCGTGTCCATTTTGCTTAATGCCTCTCGCTTTTGTGGCACTTTGGATTGCAAACATTTGCTAACCAGCTCCAGAACCTGTCATTATCATCTTTAACAGCTCGAAGACATTTGCATGCCAGCGGCTAGTTAGGCACTGGGATTGAAACGTTAGGTTGCAGAGCGGTTGACTGATTGATTGGTGCGTTGTCTGTGGCAAGCAGATGCAGGACGACTGCAAAGTGGTATGATAAAAAACAGACAGAGAGACAGGTAGAAATGGAGGAAATGTCGATTAATGACATATAAATACCGACTTCAACTTGAAATTAGAATAAAAAACCGCATTTTGGTGTTGTTTTTGTTATTGGAGGCTGTTATTATGTGCAATGTAAGACTTAGACGAATTTAAGTTCATTTGGTCGATGATGTAATTGGAGGCTTTGCTTGAAAACGTTTTTCATTTGTTTTTGTAAACTATGGCATCAAATTGCAAGGCGTCTAACAAGTTAAGTAAGTAATCTACATTATTCATTATTATTCCAGACAATTTTAAACAGTTTGATCAATTCAAATTTTTGTGTGAATGTCAAAATTGAGCGCTTCTGCTAACAGACTAATTTTTCACATTACAAATGGCTCCTGTTCGAAATCAAATATTAATTCTACATAATGTAAACAAGAACTAATAATAATAATTAGAATATTAACTTTATACTAATTTTTGTTCAAATTTAATACTTAGTTTAATATTTAAGTTGAAGTTTAAAAAAGACCGCTTCTCAAATTCTTTACAGCCACTCCTAGTCTGTTAAACCACTACTGTTAACTCAGAGAACAAGTATAAAGCCGCTAAAAAATGCCAAACATATAAATACCAAAAGTATCAACAGCTGTTAAAGCAAAATCTGCCAGTTAACATCGTACTGTAAACAGTCTGTATAGAAATTTCCAACCGTGCGGGTGGGTACGCAAGTGCGCCAAACACAGCTGCAACCAGAAATTGGAAACTAACAATGAAATTTTCGCAAAATTACACTTAAAGCATAACAAAAACAAAGAGCCTAAGCAACGCGTGCCAAGCAGTGGAAGTGCAAGGTGTGTTTAAAAGTCAAAGGCTAAATGCAAAATAAGCCACTGCCAGGGCAAAACGTAATCAAAGCACTAATAACTAAAAACAAGTGTAACACACACAATATTAATATACGAGGCGTGCGGCCTGCCAAACTTTCAGTGTATGCGTGTGTGTGTGTGTGTGTGTGCGTTTGAGTTTGTGTTTGCTTGCATTTGCGTTTGCATTTGTGTGCGTGTTTGCGTGTGTGTGCGCGTCACCTAAATAAACCAATTCTAATTGGCAAGAAGAGAGCAAGCAGCTTACTTTTGCACTTGCAGCCTCAAATCAGCTGTCCGAGATGTGTTTATGTGTATGTGTGCGCAATTTTGCATTTGTGTGAGTGAGCAAGTGTAACATTTGTTGTTGTTGTTGTCTTTGTCGGCTCGCCTTAGCATTTTGGTGTTAAATTTTCGAAGCTTGCGTTGGTTTCTTTTTCTTTCGCCTACATGCGGCGCTTATCTATTTTTTCAAAGCCAAAGCCACAAAACTCGTTTCGATATTAAGTTGCTGTTGCTGTTGTTGTTGTTGTTGTTACTGTTGTTATTGCTGCTGTATGAAGCGTCACGCCTTTTGTGTTTTTAATCGCGCAATTCATGCATGTGCCCCCACAGCAACAGCAACAACAATAATAACAACAACGATCGTCTGGTCAATTTGGGCCGCGCGGTTTTCTATACAAAATTTCTTTTATTTTCACACAAAAAATAACAAAAAAAAAAACGAAAGATAAAAAAAAAACAAGGAAGCAAAATATCAAACAAAAGCAAAATCAAAAGAAATCAAATTTCAAACTTGTAATAGCGTCAGCAACGGCAACAATAACAGTAACAGTAACAGTGACTTCCAAAGCAATAATAACACCAAATATTCACAGCAGCCGCAGCCCAAATTGCATTTGCTGCTGCTCTTATTGTTGTAGTTGTTGTTTGTGATTTGTCAATGTGTGTGATGTAAGTTTTATATTTTAAAAGTATTTTAAACACACACACACACACACGTGTTTTTTGTTGTATTTATTACGAAGACGCTGTGGCTTAGTTTCCTTTGGTTGTTTTTGTTGTTGCTGCTAATGTGCCTCTTTCTTGTGCGTTGTTGTTCAGTTCACTTTTAATTTTTTTGCTGGCTGGCCGGCTTTTTTTATCGCCGCATAATATGTCGGTCAAACAATAACAACAACTCAATTGTATATAAAAAAAATGTTTTCCAGTTTGAGTTATTTGAATTGTGATATGGGATTTTTATATATATAATTCACAGCAACAACTGTGCTCAAATAATTAGTCCGTAATCTAATTTGTTCCTTACTCTTTGTATATATATACACTTAAATGTGTCAAGTTATTTTTGTTTCTTGTAAACTCTGATAAACTGTCGTAAAAAGTATTTGTAATTATATTCAGAGCTGTGGGTGTTTCTCACTCGTTATGAACATAATTATAGCGGTAGCTATTCAAATCAGGGTTTCCGTCGCCCATTATAAGTCCCAGAAGTCCAAGTTGTTTATTTTGTCATGGAGGTGTTTTGAACGGGTTTTTTTTTTAGCGGTTGCATGCTAGATCTTTTCAAATTGACAAGCTAAATTGATTTACGGCAGCAACCAAGAAAAATGTGTTAAATTAGTTACATTTTCCAGCTTAGAATGATTATAGAATTCATATTTTCAATTTGTTTGTGCAGATTATATTATATATGTATATATACACTCATTGCGTAAGTTAGCAATTTTGAGAGAGGTTGTTTATTTTTCAAATGTACCCCATTAATGTAATTGATGGTTTTTACACACAATCATGAAATTGGCAAATGTATGTTAAACCGATTGGGCTTTTTCGGTTTTATTCGTTCGAAACATCTGTATCAAACCAATCGGGGATCGTATACGTTACTTGATTTATTTGTTTACTAATAAATATCATAAACAGATTTAAAAGCGCTTCTCGGTAAACACATGTTTACCGCAACGTTAGCAAGTCTTTCAGAATATATATTGCGTATGCTTCCTTCTGCAGTTCCCGTAGTTCCCCTGCTGCTGGGGGGATTGACAAGAGTCTTCTTTCCTTGGTTAAAGTGCTTCAATAACATTTGCAAGTTGTCACAATAAGTATTAAAAATTTTACTACTTGTCTTATTGTGTCATTAGCGTTTAGGATTGGTATTATTTACGAGTAAACACCTTCATAGATATAATCTCTGTAAATAAATAAATCCATAAAATACTTTAGATATAATTGATGGCATTTCATATAATTAATTTTCCTCAAATTTGTTTCTTACCATTAAACATCTGCTCTTAATGAGCCGAGACTTTAATTTAGTTTTCAACGCAACATTCCATTTCATTCACGCTCATTGGTGAACAGATTGATTACTTTTTAGTAAGCTTTATATATATATATTCAAATAGAAAGAAAAATCGCCAACTAGTGTGTCTAGACATTAAACTGTCAAATAACATTTGTCGAATGTCTACAAACTTAATTTATGCACCGACTTTTAAAAATAGCAGCTGATGTGCGCCTGATGTCCACAAGAATGATAAAAACCATTTATGAAAACAAGCAATCAGCGCCGGAAGTATTGTGGGATGCTTCCTTCAGATATGAATATGAATATGAATTGAAGCGACAATTTTTCTTGTGCCGACACTTGAAGACTCTATCCTAAAGCACATAGACTTCGATTTGTAAATTTTGTTCTTTTTACAATCTGGCGCATTATTTTTACTGAACTTTTAATTTAGCTCACGATTCATTTGAATATATATTTCCTTAAACTGTTTATTTAATTTATAGATGTTTATTTTTGATTGCATAGTGATGAAGAGCTGCTTTATCTACATTGATAACTGTGATTTGTTGCACAGTTTGTCTGGCTTATAGTTCACTTTCAATTGCATAACAAATATACATGTTTTCTTTAGAGCGTTTGCAAAAGCATTGTTGGGCCATCATAAACTCATTTTGATCCCAAGAATTAAGTTAAGATTAAATTAACTGATAAGGTGTCACCAACTAGGCTACTTAGCGCTGTTACCAAACTGCACTGATAAGAGCCAATGCAGTAGCTGTCGTCCAGTGCGAACGATAAGCTTGACATAACTTCACTGTTTGTGTTTGCTGGACGATAAAGAAATTGTCAAAACGGAAGTCATAAAACGAAACGCCTTCGTCGTCCAGACAAGATAAGTCAAGATGCCGTATTACTGATTATTTCTAATGTATTATGAATCACAGAAAGCCCAACTTGAGTTATGTCTCAATCGAAAAGATGGAGAATTTTGGCAGTTAACAAATGATGCGCTTAGTTTAATATTAACAGTTAACCAGCAAATGCTAGCCAAGTTAGCAGATCTATTAAATACTCAGAAAATCCATACTGAATAATCACAATTCCTCGGACCCAAAGAGCAAAAGTTGCCTGGTTACTTTTAATGACAAATAACATATTTATGCATGAATACACTCTTGCTGAGTTATATATATATATATATATATACATTAATATTTATTTACACATTTTCACATAATTTGTTTGTGGAAAAACGTCATGGCAACCAGCAACCAGCAACCAGCAAAAAATGTTCAAAGGGGGGGCGCGTGCCATTTCAGGGTTCAGCAGGTCAAATGCTGAGCAACTTTTTTTTTTCTTTTTTTTGTTAAGCTGTTGGAAATTTTAACAGACGCATTAATTTCAATTTTGGGTTTTCTGTCTTTTTATCTTTGACTATTTGATGTTTGTGCGTTTTTAATGAGCGCTTTGGCAATGTTTGAAATTTGAGCACAAATGAAAATGGTTTCCTGATTTTGCTTTTAAATTTAAATAAATATATTGCCCACACTTAAATGTGGCTTTAAGTTTGCTGTTAAATTAAGTAAATGATTTTTTATATGTTACATCTTAGGCGTAATAAGTAATTTAAATAAACAAGCCAAGTCATTAATAGACTTTTCGTGCTAATGAGCTGAACTTTTCATATTGTTCAATTAAAATTTTGAACCACAAGCAACTTTGACTTCACGGTGCCCTTTGATAATGAATTTTAGTTTTACAAATTGTGTGCCATTAACAAAAATGAATCGAGCGTGGCATGGAGAACCTTTGTACAATTAACGACCCGGCTCACGTTCATCGATCAACGTCCAGTCGAATCCGACCCAACAGCTAAGCCCAAACTAACCGAACCCAATGGATACTTAACCTTGGCCCAAATTATTATCAGTCGAAGTTTGAGCACATTTCAAACCGGACACAATGCAATTTACACTTGAATTAATCACAATGTTACCCTCAAATGTAAGCCAAGTTAACTGCAGGAGACATCAAATCAGCTGTCAGCATGGATTAAGTCAAAAACAAAATCCCCACGCTCTACGTCCCTCTGCCCAACCCTAGTAGTGACAATATGCCACTGGTCTGGCATTAGTTTACAGTTTTGTGGTTAACCGCAAATAAGCATTTTGTTTGGTTTTCGTTTCGTTTGGTTTGCTTCTTGCCACTTTCCCAACTCGACCTCAAACTCAGCCATTTGTAAAAGTTAAGCTCGGACAGAGGGTGGCATTTTTTTTTTTCTTCTTCTTGTTTTATTTTGGTTTGCTTAAGGAAATGGTAATGCCTGTTTAGTTGCTCCGAGGGTCCAGCTTGTGGCCAGTCATCAATACAATTTATGTGTTTTCCTTTTTCCATTTTATATAGAATACATTTTTACACTTTGCTGCGTTCTTATGAAATTCCAATGATTTTTTTTTTACTTACGTTTCAATGCGTAGTAAGTGTGACTCTATAAAATCAGTTGTTAGGGACTACAGTCCCCCAAATATTGAATAAGCTGTGAGCAAACATATCGAGGACAATGAACTGATATGAAAACTCGAAACTGAGCAAGTTTTCTCATCACATGAAATATCTTATTAGCTTGCACATTCAGTTCAAAAGTTTCAAATTGTGATTATATTTATAACAGTAATTAAGTAACTTAAGTAAGTAATTGAAAACAAAATAAATATTTTTATATTTTTGAGATCCGCCCAAAACATTTCACACATGCACATAGATTCTAATTGAAGAGCTTCTCGCGATGAAGCGTGAAATTGGTATATTTAAATTAATTGTGCTTATGTTAATAATGTTTTCAATTTGCCCCTTAGGGCTTTTGAGTTCTTTGCTGTCGTCTTGGGTAAGAAGCATGCAACTGTCATGGCAACCGCGAGGCAGGCAAAATGTTTTCTTTCCTTTCGTCTAACAATTAGGCACGCAACCATCCGTGGGCGGGTCGGCACAGGTGGGCCACTATTAAGGCGTGCGATGTGCCGACACCTTGTCGAGGGGGCGTGGCCTGGGGGGGGGCACTGCCATGTTGTCTGCCTGACAAGCGCCTGTGGCCTGTGGCGAGGGCATTCTGTTTATGGTTGATTGAATTGAAATGGGAAGCATGTGGCGTCCGCTCAACTAGAGCTCAACTTGGAAAGTGTATTTAAGGGTGATTCATATGTTAGTTGTTCAACGTAGCATTAAAACGGCGCTTTTTTGTTGCCCCCTAATGTTATGAATAAATATACTTAAACTAATAACATTTAATTATTAAATATACCTTCCACTAGCCAACATATATTAATTATGTTTACAAAGTGTTTGTTATACTATACTAAATGATGACTATTTCTATCTTTGATATAAAAGTAAAAATTGCGAGCAACGAGCAGTGCTTCAAGCAACCTTTTAACCATAAATTCTCCCATTTTGTAAGCATCCTCACTTCGGATGTTTACATTTGCATATCGAATCATTGATCTTGAGTGCCTGCGTATATTTGATTCAGTTCACAAGCTCAAATTCGTCTTATGTCAGCTCTTTGAGAAGATTTCTATAAATAACAGATTAGCACATTTAAATTCAACTTAATCATGTCTTTAAGGCGTCGCTTATTCATCTTTAGTTTGCGTACACTTTTGTGGCGACGACGATCGGTAATCAAATATCAAACGTTTAACGTTTCGAGCTGTATGGTTCAACAACCCAAACAGAAACTTAATTTATATATAAAAAAAAATCTTGTTAAATGCTCCCCGTGCTGACTAATTTTCAGAGATTTTAAAGTGAATTCCATTCTTCGCACAGGCTAATGATTTTTATCTGCCCTCTGGGGCATCGAATTTTTGTTGTTTCTGCCGCAGTGGCTACTATAGAGACGCAACAACAGATACGCATAATATATATGTATATATATATATATACCAGATACAGAAGATAAATCTGTTTTCATTGCTCATTAGCATAGCCTCTGGGGTATATTATCTGGTTCCATTGACTGAGCCCTGCATTTCATTGAGTTATTTGTATTTTTCACAAACGTTATGATTTTTTTTATGTCTCATTTTTACTGCTGTGTTTTGCAATTTACAAATCAATTGTTGGCGTTATTAAAATCCCGGACACGGCGTGCTATAAGTCGTTGGGTGGCCTATTACTAATAATGTTATCCGTAGAGCAGCAGGATAATAAAATTCTATAATATATATATATTTTTTTTATATTTAAATTAAGTTTTTCACGTTTCTTTTCGTCACTTTCAACTTATTATTGAGCAACTTTGTGCATTTTCATTTCATGTTCTTTAGTTGTAGACAATATTGTTCAACTTCACGTTGATAAGTTGTTATTTTGTTACCATTGGCTTAATGTACTTACGGGAAAAATAACTTTTGCTCGTTTATCTAACTTTATTATGGATCTGGTCGCATCGTTGTGTTGTTCTTCTCGCTGCTTGCTAACCCAGAACATCCTTCAAGCTCGTTCCAACTTGCAAAATTCACACAAAAACCAACGAACCATGCAAATTGACTTCCGTTGTTTTGAATGGGAAGTGTGCGGACTCGTTGGCCACTCTGTTGGCCACATTGCACTTGTTCTGCATCAGTTGATTTAAGTTCGGTTCTCCACCCACATGGACTTGAGGCAGGCGTCGGCAGACCTTTGACTAATTATGTTTATGGCAAATTCGTCGATAAAGTTTTCTGTGTCACGTAGATTGTTGAAAAGTCATTACAGTTATGGCCACTTTGCTTTTTGGGCAGAATTAGCAATCTGGTTTTGCTTTTGGTTTTGTCTTGCAACTTGGCACTTTATGTTAATTACAATAGTTTTCTCTTTCCACGATGAAATTCAGGCAAACCTGAGGAAAATTTGTTTTTCCACTGATTAGCTATTCAAGTCGCCGGGTTTTTGGTAGGAACAAGTTTAAGGAATGATTATAACGAGGTCAGTTGCGATTTTCTGTTATTAGCCTTTTTTGCAATTCCTTTATGTAGGAACCGGCTCCAATTAAAATGCAGTTAAAGTGTCTGTAAAACTAAAATAAAAATACAAATGTTGAACTCTTAATGCGCCTCTCCAATCGAGTGCTGCTTGATAAAAAACACTTAAAAAACAAAACACTTAAAATCTTGAGAGTAACTCGAAAATGTATTTGGAGCACTTGAATAATTCCATTCAATTGAGCAATGCAATTAGCCGACGCAATGTTCTGGCTAATTACAAAAGCATTTTAAAGATTCCAATTTGCCCAATTGCCGACCAGTTTTCACAGCACTAAATGGCCTAATTACTATTTTTTCTTATCGCTTGCAGACATCGCACAAGGCAATAAAGCTGCGCCCATCTCACCTCATTTTGGATAAGGTAAGTCAATTCAAATGCCTACAAATAATTATAAACCAAAAGCAGCTGATAAGCAGTATCATTTTCTTAGATTATCAACTCTGCTGAGGCATATAAAAGCAACAACCTATTCGTATCTTAGAACTCTTCTTTTTCAAATTACCAAAATATTTCCTTATATTGTCTGTGGTCTTTTTACATATTTAATATTATAATTTTAATATCTTTTTTTTTAATATTACATTTTGAAGATGGCAAATACCAATCAGAAATTCTTGATCAGGGTCAACAGTCGAGTCGTTATAGTCATGCCCGTCTGCTCATTCGCAATAAAACTTGATTAGATTAGATGGCTGTGCTCAGAGTATACATATCTTATCATTCTGCTCTAGCAATGGATTATGTTGGTTTGATGTTCAATACGTAAATAGAACAAAGCATTTAAGCTGCTAAGCGCTCGTCTAAGTGTCGACTTAAGCATTTATCGGGCATGTTATCTGTCGCCCTTCCTGGTATCTATTAATCAGCGACAATTGGCTGCCACTTATTGGCACAATTGATTAGCCACAGGCTGTCATAGTGCCTGCTTGATAACACCAACAAATCCATTTTGAAGTAGTCAAGTAGCTCCCAGGGCAAGCACTTGGCGGGCGCAAAAAGTGTAGTCTGCTTTTAGGAGACGCAGGCACAATTAATCTTGCTGGCACTTTGGTAGCAACAACAACAATATCTAAAAGTGGCAACAAGAGGGACAACCACATCTGCGTGCTTTGTTGTAATTAATATGCAAATGAAGAAGTCTGGGGCCGGGCCCGAGACAAAGCGCAGCGCCGACGTCAAAAACATTTGCACAAATCATCGGTTAAAGTGACATAGACTTAGGGAGACAAGTGAACCAAGCGAAGCTAATTGTTATGCAAACGGGCACACTAAGAATTTTCAGACAGTTGCTGTTCTTGTTCTGGCTGTTGCTGCTTCTTTTTTTTTTAATGCTGCTGCCCTTTTTTGCTGTTGTTGCTGTTGCAATTGAAGTGCTTAGACTGCTGTGAACTTGGGGGACTGGTTAAAGTCCACTCTGAAGTAAACGACGCTAAATAGGCTGAGTGCAGAAAATGTAATTATAAAACGTTAGCTGTTGGCCTGCATTGGGTTGAAAGCACGTGCTTTCTGCTCTTTTTCCCTTGTTTTTTTTATTTTTAATTTTTTTTGGCACTCATCCAAATGTCATCGATGTAGTCTCTATGAGCCTGTCCAAGGCACACAGCAGTTGAACAGTGGCACCAACAGCAGCGGAGCCACTCAAACTTGACATCGGCACAGGGACCAACTGAGTGCGGGGCACTTCGTGTGCTCAGGCACAAGGCCAAGAAGCAGCCAGAAGCATCTCTAGAATAGCACTCGCCCATACACACACTTGTTCTCTCGCTCTGGCTCACGCTCATGCTGTCTCTTTCAGATGATTGCCTTGGCCAAGTTTGAGGCTAAGGCTGAGCATCCTTTTAAATGAATTAGTGCAAAATACATTATAGTTTTCGGCTGTATGAGCGTTTTGCAGTAAGTTGATTGCTTAAAAGCTTCCACTAACTCACTCACTCTCACACACACCACAAACACTCAAATCACA
The DNA here is from genome assembly GCA_035041605.1 of Drosophila atroscutellata. Taxonomy (NCBI): domain Eukaryota; kingdom Metazoa; phylum Arthropoda; class Insecta; order Diptera; family Drosophilidae; genus Drosophila; species Drosophila atroscutellata. The sequence continues at coordinate 8,871,104 of JAWNLA010000092.1, read as the reverse complement.
CACACAACAAACACACACACATCTTTATATTCATATGTGTTTATCGATATCAGGCAAGTGCTTTGTGGCATTTGGAATCGATAGTTTTGTGTTTGTATTTGAATTGGATTGTGGTTTTCATTGATGACACTGCAAATTGATATGGCATATCTTAAGAGCTTATGCAAATTTTCCAAGATGCGCTCAAATTCAAGTCAATAAATACTGTTATTATAAAATAAGTGCAAAAGAGAACTGTGGATATTCAGAAGAAAATTGTTTAATTTACTGATTCCATTTGTATATATAATTCGTTGTAACATTTATTTTGCAAATTTTTATATTATATTAAATATAATTCGTCAAATTTTGACTGCAAACTGAATTTAGTTGAATCACATTAGCACAAAGCACAGCAGCCGCACAAAATTGTTTTTTAAGCTAAATGGAAAATATGTATGAATGGATTTGGTAAAGTAGATAAGTCTTGGCAACTGAGTGCTTTTGAATAGCCCGAATTGGCTTTTAAGCAACACCAAATGGGCCAACATATTTTGGAGTTACGCGAAGCGAACCAAAGCACTCAGAAATCGCTGCTCAACAAACTGGACCCATATCCCCTTTTGTAATATTGTAGTTCGCTGGTGATGCTGCTTATATTGAGTGTGTTTGGTCACTTTTGCCAACTCATTAAAACTTCGACAAAGCTTACCATGCCTAAGAAAAAAAATAGAAAGTTTGACAGATGGCCACATGTACGGACAGTTAGTAAGTCAGCTAGGCATCCATTTTGGCCGGGATACAAACAGAACCAGGCAGGGCGCCTGGACTAGAAGAAGGACTGGCCTGAAACTGTGCAGACAAATAAAAGTGAAAACTGAAAAGCGGAAAGTGAAAGATGCTCCAACACTGTGCGACAACGTGGAAATGAAAATTAATGTGTGTATGTGTGTTAGTTGCGAGTGTGTAGCTTTTGTTTCCTGGGTGGCGAAAATCGTTAAGACAACTGCAGTCCTCAGAGAGGAAAACAAAAATGAAAAGCAAACTTTTCATAAGCTTTTTGTGGTGTGCAGCGCAGGAAAAGTTGTTTTGCCAGTTGTTTTAATTTATGCCCATGAGAGAAGCCAGTCGGCGACAAATAAATATACAGGCTACCAAAACTTATGGCATGCACTGTAGGTGCGGATAAAGCCGCTCTAAAGAATTAGCATGCAACGAGCAGGGAGTCCTTGACCAAAATTCGTATATTCATAAACTTAGAAATGGGGACGTTGTGCATTGTTTTTGGTTTCCTACAACAAAAAAAAAAAAAAACGCGTTGCAACCAAAAATGCAATAATAATTTTTAAAATATATATAAAAATTCGCAAGTAGTAAAAATTTGACAAAACACTTCAAGTTAAACTATAAGCATTGAAGCAAAGAACAAATTTAAGTTTAACAATTTTTTTTGGCTGGAATAAAACCAAAATACTAAAATTAAACTCATATTGTCAGGGAAAATACAAAGTTTTGCCTTAAATAATACAAATATGCCCGAAATTGCTGCAAGTAGAACTTAGTATAGGAAACATATATTTTTGAAAAGAAATTATCTTGCTCTTGTGAACAAAGCTGCTTTATTAATATAGCGTAAGTTCCACAAATCTATTAGCATTTCCGACATTCTTTGTTTAGTTCGGCTTAGCTGCTCATTATCCTTATTTTTCCCTTGCATATATTTGTTGTAGTAGATTCTGGAATACTTGCGCTTAATCATTTCGTCGTTTTGTGTGTTTGACTTCCAAGTTACTAAAGTTGTATTTGCTTTTTGGCCAAGTCACTTGGCCAGAGTTTCCATGTCCATTTTCCTTGGCCCCAGCCGCATTGTGTTCGTTTTCCTTTGGCTACCCATTGTTATTGCTGTAGTTTTGTTTGTTTGCGTTTTGTTCGCTTCAGATTTGTTTGATTCTTTTTATATTTTTTCGGTTGCTTTCAACGTTTTAGTAATTGGACGTTTTCTACTCTGTTTCTGAGGTTTTCCTCTTTTACTGATTGGAAATTGAAAAGTTTTTTCCGCTCTTAATGCTGCGTTAAATAGGATGCAGACTAATGGATCTAAGAAGGATCTATGCACGAAAAGGCCTATGAATTTGAAATTTGTTATCAGAAATGTGAATGAGAATGAGGAAAATTATTTAGAGAAATATTTAAAAATAAATTAAAAATATTAAAAAACATTTAGAATTCAATTTGTAAATATTTCTCTAAATATGCTCAAATGATTTGTGTCTAGAAACTTGTTTTAAAGGCAAAAATAAGCTATTGAAAACAAGCTGGAAAATATTTGTAAATTTATGGCGACTTTAGCCAACTTTCAAGACAAACAACATTTTGTGAAGTATTTTACAACACCTTACACTTTACATGATCCACACGGCAAGCCTCATTATCATACGTGTAAGCACACAATACTTCAAACTTGGCTTGTTGGCGCAGAGGGATGTATTCTGGTATTCTGCTGACAGTCAGTGCAAATATTTACGACATTTACTTTTAACGTAAATCAGGACATGTTGCTCTGTCCACAGCTGCTCGACACCACACACACACAAGCACAAACACACAAGCACACACACAAATACAAACACAAGCAAACTGAGGTTTCATTAAAAAAAATTGAGCACATTAATAAATATGAATTATGATTGTTAATAAAAATAATGGTCATAACGGCGTGGTGACCGAAAAGCGATGGCCAAAAACCAAGAGCCGCAAATGAGAGCAAACCTCCAGAGAAACATGTTGATACTTCGTGCAGTAATTGCATTTGACGGCTGGGCGCTGCCACGCCCATCACATTTATTGATGTTGGCCACAGCAGATATGGCAATATTTTGCTGCCACTTGCCACACACTTTGCAGGAGGCGGCAAAACATTTTCACTTCGTTGTGTTGCATAACTTTTGGCGCTTCAAAATGCGGCAGACATAATAAATCAATTTTATATTTTAGCATGCAGACAATAAAAGATAGACGGATTGTGTGTGTGAAAGAGTAACACAGAGACTGAGAGAAAGAGAGAGAGAAAGATAAAGGGCGAGAGAAAGAGAGACGGCTTAATAGTCAAAATGGTTTAATATGCTGGTATCTGGGGCTTATGGCCACCCAAGTTGAGTGGTTTCAGTTGTTCTGGCACCTTCTGACAAACGCAAAGCCGAAATATGCCTTCTAACATGCCTGAAGAAGATATTCCCCAACCAGGTGCAGGTGTAAATAGGCTGAGAAGTAAATAACGAGCTGCTCCAAGGAAATGGCATTTGAAATACAGTGCAGATATCTTAGCCTGTTCAGTGAGTTGGTTTTTGATATGTGCTATAAATATTATTGGGAAAAATAGTTGAATGGCTGATTCGGTAACAATTCAACTCTTGCAAATTTAGTTTGTGCATTCTTAAGTAAAAAATGCATTAAAAATGAAAATTAACGAGCATAAAAAAGCGGTATATGAAAATATGAAAACTAGCGTAGCGATTGGGGCATGAGCAAACTACGAGGGAAATGTACATAAATGACGTGACGCAGCTGACTTTATATGGAGTATATAAACGTATAATTCAAGAGCTGGCTAAAGCAAATAATATATATACGATTATATAGCAGCGCACCTAAAACAAGCCCAGTTGAAGCCCCCTGCTTTTCCATATATCCCAAAGAGCTTACGCAAAAAGTTATGCAACGAGGAGGATGATTATGAAGAAGCCACCTATCAAATGTGGCATGCTGGTGGGCTTTAGCGTTAATCTGGCCGACGGACGCCATTTTGTTTTTATTAATTTCACCGTTAGCTTGCAGCTTTGCCGATGTGATGTTGCGTGAAGAGCTGACGAATAAAAAAAAAAAAACGAGCTGCCTGTTTCTCCAATTTTATTTTCCCCCGCCACGCAGATTAGCCCGTTGAAGGGGCACCCACGCAATAGAAAAGTAGAATATGAAACGGCCCCGCCAAGTGTGATGTACACACTTTTTTTTTTGACTCATTTGCACTCGATTGTGCTCAGTGATAATGTCAGTTTGTCAGATACATATATATTTTTTTTCAACTTTTAGTGTTCAGAAATTGACAGTGAGCCATGAATTGCGCAGAAATGTTGTGCGGCGACTCCGAGCCAGGCCGTTGCCACCAATAGGCATTTTGTAGGGGACATCTAGGAGATTGAAGGCAAAGTTTAAGGTAGTCAAAGAATCAGTGTTGAGTGGGGGACCCTCCACCCGGATTGCTCACATTTAAGCGTACTCATTTTTGACAGTTTGTAATTTGAGTTTCAAGTTGAATTGTGCGCGTGTGTGTGTGTGTCTGTGTGTGTGTGTCTGTGTGTGTGTGTCTGTGTGTGTGTGTCTGTGTGTGTGTGTCTTTGTGTGTGTGTTTGTGTGCGAATGTCATCTTTGTATCGTGTTTTTCTTTAGCATCATCATCATCATCGTCGTTTGGTTGAGTGTATCGTTTTCTTTCTCATTGCGTTTGACAGACAAGTGTCTGCGCTGCGGCATCTCTCTTTGCCTCTTTGCATTGGCATTTAGTCTACTTTTATTGCCTTTTTGTGTAACTTTCCTCTATTCAATTTATGTGGGTGTATGCGCGTGTGGGTGTGGGTGTGGGTGTGTGGTTGTTTATTGCATAAGCAATAGGTTTCAATCTTTTGATAAGACTTGATGTGCTCAACGTGACGTAAAATGTACCCAATTAAGTGCTAAATTAACTCAGGTAGCTCAAGTGCCTGCCGGCCGTAGCGTCTGTTTGAATATGATTAACTAGAAATTATGTGTGTATAATTACTAATTTAATTAATATATAATTGCAGTGTTTTGTTTGTTTAACTCCACTAATAATTAATTACTTTACACAACATATTTTTAGAGTACTTGTAGTTTGTATGGATGCTTCTGGACATAATAAAATTATGTATATTCGATCACTGAGACAGATAGAAAGATAATTCGTTAAATGTACTGTTCGAAATCGTTATCTGTAATATTTCAATATTAAGATAAACAAAATCTATAAAAAAGTTTGTGTCTAGTATATTTTTATTAGTAAATTACTCTTCCACTTCCCTAGCTCTTACAGGGCTATTATACTGCTTAAAATAGTTCTCATTCTATTGTTCTCAATCGTTCCAGCTAAATTGGGAATTCTACACATCCCGCCTAATGAATTATTCAGTCAGTTAGTTATTCAAAAAACCACAAGTATTGTTTATAAAAAACATAAAATGCTAAACAAAATTGATAAAATTACCTTTCGCAGATATTTGAAATATTTCGCTGCGCATCGGCTGAATTAATTTGCATGTATATATCAAAAGATATAATTCAGCCTGTGCTTAAGCCGTCATTTCCCTCATTTTTAGACAAAATGTTCTTTACTTTACGTCCAACTGACTGATTGCCAGTCTGTCTGTCACATTTATGGTCATTTACTTGCAGCTAAAGTTGGTGGCTTGTTGATCTGTGCCGGAGAAACTGCAAATGCTGTCGCTTTTGACTGATTGACGCCTGGGGCAAATGCGTGAATGCAATTTGTTTTGTAATTTAGTCAAATTTGTATACTTTTGTTGGATTACAGAGTTGAATGTTTGTTTACTCTGTACTCAATGGATTGAAGAGTTGGTCCATTAAGTTGATGATTAAGATGATCCGCAAATATTGTGCAACAACTGAGTTCAAGTTTAAAGTTTAAATACTGAACTAAAACTTTTAATGATGAAAACCAATTATACATTCTAGAATACGTAAGTAACATTTGCTTGACTCAAACTAAAGCGTATCTTTTAGTCGATTACATTTAACTTTTTTTTACGATTTATTTACATAAAATAGTTGGCCAGTCATTCGAAGCCTACGTAGATTACTCGGCATGAGGCCAAACGATAAATTGAATGAGTCTCTTGAGAGTTGCACTTGAATGATTAAGTATTCGAATGACATAAGTTTCTTAGCCTTTGAATGATGTAATTCCTAGCAGCTGTCCACTGGTTAACAGCTCTATACAGAAATCGCATCTTTAATATGTATGTGCAAACAAAATTTATTTGCAATCACTTCATGTCAAGTGCTTGTTGAAATTGCTTAAGCCCGATGAAGTGCAACCTCGATTTAATTGACAAGTGATAACCACAAACTACACAGAAAATTGATTAAATTTATTGTTTTTGTTGGTCAAACTAGATGGGAAATTTATTCTGTTCAGTGCTTAGTATTCTGTGAGCTTAGCTCAACTTTGTGATACCATTAAATGTGCTCAACTAGCTATATCTATACTTTGGGTTGAAATGCGCTCATGTAGTCCATAATTGAATTCAAGGTGCTAAAAATACCGTATTATCTAAGACCAAAATTATTTTGCTTTGCCTCATAAACAAACAAATGGAATTAGTTATCACAAATTAAATATTCAAAGCTTAAAGATATCTTATAAAATATGATTTGAATACTAAACTTAACTTTGAATCAATGATAGTGGAATATAAAATCAATTTTACCACATTCCTAGCTGCCTAAGCATATTAACCTCAGACAACATGGCGCTACAGTATTTATCAAATGATAAAGCGCATTTTTATCAATGTTCAAATTGGCATGCCGAGCACACAAGCTTGAACATAATCGTATACTATTCGCACTGCTGACACACAAAATTAGTTTGTTTTCCACACGCCATTGCCAAACCAGCGATGTTGGTTGTATCTTGGTTGTTGGTCGTACCTGAGAAAGCGTCATCTATTATTTTACCTTGTTGTTGTTGTTGTTCCATTGTTCGCGCTGTTTTAATAGTGTCTGGCCATTATTATTATTATTATTTGTGGCTCTTACTTTTATTTTATTGCGAACTTGTTGGCCAAGTTACGTTTTCTCGCTCGCCGAGGTGTCAGCTGTATATTTCGTGACTTTTGCACATACCATTTTTTTTCTCATTATTTTACAGAAATGTATATTTTTGTTCGGGGCTTCATTAACAATTTGTATGACATGCGCGTTTGCTTATAACTTGTATATTTAAGACAACTAGCTTGGCTTTCAATGAATTCATTTCAAACAATCAGTCAATGTTAATGTACAGCTGGCCTCAAAAGGGATTAGCTGGGAATTTACCAGTGAATCACTTTGTTATCATTAGCTTGTCAAAGCAAATGTATATCTGCAGATATCAACAAACTTGATTGAGTGTGCCCCAACCAGGAAAACCCCGCAGTGACTCGCCAGAAGAGGCTTTTCTATCATCGGCCTTGTGCATGATAATTAAAGCTCGTGTGCTCGTGCTCACACGTGCTGTTGCTGTTGCTGTTGCTATTGCGTTTTTCCCACTCCGTTTTGTGGCACCATTGAAAATGAATCGCACGTCATAACTCAAAACCATCCAACGTCTGAGTTGCAATGCACTTTCACTTGCACATCTGTGTGAAGATATACACACAAGTTGCGTTTTTCTAACGGCTGCGCTCGGGCCCAGATAGAAAATTGCTAGGCACTATGATGAATGCTTGCTGTCAAAGAAAATTAATCACATTTTCATCATTGTTTTACCTAACTAGACCGAAGTGCGAGTAAGTAAAGTACTTAAGCTCATTTGCCTGAATTACATAGGTATTTTTGGATTTTTTTTTTGGTTGATTGCATCGAAGCTTACTAGTATTTATAGATGTAAACCTTCTCTAAACAGCTTTTGTATTTTAACCGGCCTATTTTGAATTTGCTCTTAATTCACGTCATATAACATTAACAACATAAGCAAAGAGATCTTAATGCTATTAGCCTATTATCAATTAGCTGATTTTGAGCTTGTACCCTAGTGACTTTCCCATAAATCACGCTTGATAGTTTTGTGTGAAATGAAGCCTGAAAATATTTATTTTTAAGCTGATTTTTTATTTACCTCTTGATAAGTTTTAACTTCTCACACAACTTATAATGGGTCAATGCAAAGCATGCTTGTGTCACGAGGGTTTTCTTATCACCAATTGAAACAAGCAACAATAGTTATGTTTCTGTTTGTAATTGATTTGTTTAACACAATGATAAGAGCTAGTCTACATTATTGCGTGTATAGCGCAGCCACTCAACCAACTGGAATAAGCGAAAACAAATGTACTCAACGGCTATCTGCTTGTAGATGCTTATCCGATGTGTATGTGCTGAATAGTTCTGCTATAGCACTTGTGTACATATGTGCACATTATGCATATTGGTTGAATATTTTCTATTTTATTTTTGCATGGCTTAAATGGCTTAGATAAATATATGGTAATAGTATTTGGTCACAGCCAAGGCTACTTAAGCAATTATTTAACCTAATGAGCTCGTTAAAATTGTTATATAATGCTTGGCTGATATGAGTTGTATTATTTAAGAGCAATTGCTCGACATCACCACTTGCTGTGAAATTGTCCACATAATGTCCACTCGGATGCCAACGGCGATAACCGCAATTAAAAATGGCAAGCCCGGTGCCAAGGCCTCAACAAGCCACTTAATGGCTCTTTCAAATTGCTCTCGATTGCTTGCCAGACCACGCCCACCGGGAAGCTCTCCACACTTCTCACGAGTGACTTTGTCTCTTTTATATGTGCACTTGAATTGCAGCGGATGGCAACACGTTTAATACCCTTTGCAACTACCTTGGAATTGTGGGATTATGACCCTTATGACCACTTACTTTATCCGCATGTTATGAATATTTATTTAAATTTGAGTGAAAAACATTACGATAAGCTTCGGATTTTTTCCGCTTTGGTTTTTTAATAAATATTTATAGCGTGTGCATAATTTCTGTATGACAGCTTAAGGGACTACGAAAAATTAAATAAATTTGCGAGTTAATGCGAATTGTATGTGAAAAATTATAACCAAATATGAATTGACTTATTCATTATGGCATAATGACCACAAGCTTCCTGCCGCACAACACCAAATTCCAACCACATTTTATATGATGAATATGTGCATATTAAAAAAAAGTAAAGTATATATATATATATATATGTACATACACATACATAATTATTGTTAAATTCGATGGAGATTTAAGAATATCTCTAGAAAATTATATGTGCGGTTCAGAAATCAAGGCTAGATCGATTAGGCCAACAAAGATCTTTACTTTTGTACATAAATATACACAACTTACCCAGTTTAGCAATTTTGAATGGGTATCAAAGCAGCAACATACCATGATTGTTGAGCTAATGTTAACACATTAAATACGTCTTAAGACGGTTGGACACATTCTGGAAAATAATACGAAAGCAGGCAGCAAGTCAGAGTTAAGTAAAACAGCAGTGGAGCAGCTCCTGCTGTGCCGTGATTTCTTGACTTTGTCAACCTTCTTTTATTTTTCACTTTATGCAAAACACACACACACACACACACACACTCTAACACATACACACTCTTACACACACAATTACAGCTTATTAAATTTGCAGTCATCGTCAGCCGCCCGTTGGCTGAAAATTCAATTAATTTCAAATGCAATTTTGAGTGCACTTCTGTAAAGAGGTTCGCTTCGCTAAGTATACGCTTTCGCTCCGCTGAGCTTTCTCCATCAGTGGAGCTTTATTTTCGCTTCCGAAGCAACCTTTTTTTTTGGTTTTTTTTTTTGTACATTTTGGTCCGAGACTGGTGATTAATTATGCAAATTTTAATTAGCTAGGCCTGAGCAAAGTGGTTTTGCTGGCCAATCTTATTTGACAATTCAATTTCCTTTTGCATTTGCCACGCTTGCGCAAATATGTTTGCACAAGTTGTTTGCCCTATCCAGGCGTGGCATTATCTATAGCTCTCCTGGCACATACACATGCTGCATTCAATTAGTGGAGCACACTCATTGCGGCCAAGCCCAGGGGAACTCTTTGGCTTTTTGTTGTCCGTGCGATTTATTGACGCATTTAATTAAAATTACGTTATTTGCATTTGGCCAACGTATTCACACATGTCTGATGTCTGTGGACAACTGGTTTTGTCTGTTTAAAGGAGGGGCGGGAAAAACACAGAATTGGGATGTCAGTGAAAGAGATTGCACGTTATTGGAAAAGGTAGTTAAAACATTATTACACATCAACAAAAGTTGGAGGCAAGATGAGTTAATTGTGTGCGTCATAAGCCCAGGTATTATACAAACTTTAAGCTGCTCTTAAGACATGTGGTATTCAAAAAAAGAAAAACCCGTTTTAATTGAATTGAATTTGCATTTGAATAGATGGTTAGTGTGGCAAGATGTTTGCTAAGCTATAAAATTCCAGTGAATCTTAATGATTTATTTCATTTAATTATCGAAGTACATTTGTAAAATATGCGCCAAGCTAGTAAAACAACTTATACGCTTCTTTCGCTATTTTTTAAAATACTTTGATCATTATTATAATCGAAACTGTGCTTCACTTTTTGTATTCGCTTTGGTTTGTTCCCTTAATAAACAATAATGGTAAGTTGCATAGCGATAAGTTGCAGAGTCCAACTCTGAGACCGTCTTCTAGGGTATAATGCAACTTTTCAGTACCGTAGTTTGTCTAATCGATATGCCGCCCAATTTGGGTTGGCCTTTAGGGAGAGTTGCATCTCCAAAGCCTTTTTAATTAAGGCCACAGTCTGTGGCATGAATTAGGCAAAACCATTGTAAGGCTCACTGCCAGCTAGCCAAAGCAACTGACAGCTGTGGCAGCAGTACAGCAGCTGCATACCACAACGTAGTTTAGTGCCACACAGTGTTGCCGCTTTTATTCGAGTATTGCCAACTATTTGGAGCTGCCAAAAAAGAAAAGAAAAAAGGTGAATTGAAAAAGATGGTGAAGTAGTGAAAAACTCGTCCAGGCCCAAGGTAAACAGTTTCCATTGCGGCCAAACTGGCATTTAAAGATATTGTTATGCTCTCCTATCTGGCCACAATGCCCCACCACTACACACACACACACAATACACATACACGTGCTTGCCGAAATCTAGGCTGCCGTTTTTATTATGGGCTCAAGTCATGCCAGACCGATGTGGAGACCGAACTAAAAAGTAGGCAACAAAATGGTGCTTCGCCTGCAGTTCGTGCCTGCAGTTGTAAAAGTAACAGATTTACCCTGTCCCTTGATATACCCATTGAAAACGGTTTTAAGGGCATAATAAAATATATATTGACGCTTATAGGCTTAACTGAATTTTGGCTGCATTTTTTTCTTTAAAATTACTTAATTTTAGGCTACCAAATTTAATGTGTATGTTTGAATTTGTCTAGCACACACACAATAATACTATTGATATTTTTTCATTCCCTAAGTAGCGCTAAACTCCCAGTAGCACTTAGCCAGATGAGTAAGATCCAAACAGAGTATCCCATAGTCCGACTATCATCAACTAAAGTAGTCCTTTATCTGGCGTTTTTTGTTGTGTTTGTCAAAACAAATAAATTTTGCATTGTGCATGGTGCTCGCTGGAACCATTCACCTGTTAGTGCCACAACTGCAACGCGTTATTTTATGGCGAATATTTCTTGTTTTATTGGCAGCTTGTGCTGGTGCTGTCCTCTGCTCTGTCTTAGTTATTTAGCTGTGCTGCATTCAAGGCAACTCTGACAACACCTGCAGCTTGATGGTGCTCTAAAACTTCACGTTTTATAGCTTACCTAACAAAAATTTCTTTTAGTGTCGCTTTTAATATTAACGCGTATATTTCAAACCACCTTTTCTACCCCTCTTTTAGCAGAGCCGTCAAACTGTATTAAATAAATATGGCTAATACTATATCGACCCTATGTAAGGCCAATCAGCAACGCGTTCATATTTTCTAATCAAAGCCTTCTCATCCGTATTTTCTTCCCCTGTTGGCAATCGCACCTTCGTCTACGGTTTACTTCTGTTATACCGGATATCCGCATATTTATAGTCATGTACATTACGTGTTCATCATAAAGAGAAGTTCACGAGCAAAACGAAAATGCTGACGGCTGCTGTGGGAAATAGCCGAAAGTAAACTTTAAGGATTTACACATGATTACATCTGAATTTATTTAGACGCCTCTGTATTGTTGGCATGATTTAGTTACCGCTAGCTGTTGTTGCTGCTTGTTGTTGTTGTTGACATTGTTGCTGTTATTGGCCGTGTCTCTGAGCAACTGTCGCACATAGTTTGTGTTTATGGCGGTGGCAAAGTTTGTTATTTCGACTTGCTCGGGGATTGCGCCACCTAACAACAGCAACAACATTTGACGACAACAACATTAGCTAACCGAGCAACAACAATAACCATTAAAGGGGCAACAACAGCAGCAACTGCCGCATGGACATGTTAAAGCTGATGAATGCGAGTGTCCTAGAAAATCTGATGATAACGTCGAAACGTTTTTGGGAGTGTTGCAGGGCGTTAAGCCTTCCTTTACACTACATTAAATAATTCAATACACTTTTATGCTGACTTTCACATATTCTGCACTTTCTTTTTGACATTTGCACTTTCTGTTTTAGTATTATTTTTGTTGTGCATGTCAAGATTCTTGTTGTGCCTTTTAGTTATATTAATATTGGGTACATTAAATATTAGACAGAATAGTGTCTACCATTCGGATAAAAAAGTAACGAGTGAGTAAAATGGATGGGTAAAATTTGTGTTTTTTGTAAAAATCGTGACATAATAAAAAACCATTATTATCATTGCTTTTCGAGACTGTGTTCCGCGATTCCCTGGGTCACTGCCTTTTAAATGAGTTGTAGTTCTCGACCAAGTCCAGTCAGGTGCTGAAATGCGATGTGGTTTTAGTATGCTTATTGCCGGGCCATTTCCATAATTGGTTATGGAATCTCATCCTCAACTAACTACACATTTTTTTCATCTGAATAAATGCTAAGCTTTTATTAAGTACTCAAGAACTAGAGTTGATGGAAGGAGACACAATAGATAAAGCAAAGTCCCAATGGACGAAGTCCCCCAACAATAATAATAATAATGAACATTTGTTTAGATGGATGTTTATTGGTATCCTTAAGTCGAGCAGTTTCCTTTTGCTGTTTGAACATGAATTTATTTAGTTGCATGCACATATTTGTGCTTGCTGGAAGCCATTTCGCAATGTTTTATGGCAATTGCACAGAGATGCTCATTGAGCTGATGGCCAAACTAACTTTTGAGTGGTTGAATGGGGTCTTCAAATTTAAAATGACATTAGCATTAAGTGTATCTTCTTTTTAGATCAGGCAGTAATTCAGTATAATTAAAATGTATGGAAATGTGGTACTTGCAGGCATAGATTGAGGTATGAACACAATTTATGTTTACTTAAATGAATTCTCTTAAAATGATGTTGGCAGGGAATTCGAAATATTCGTCAGCACTCAGACATTTTCAGAGCTACCTTTCTTTTGAATTAGATATTAGTTTTCAAGTTCTGAAATTGGGTTACGAGTGTTGTGTACATTTTTGCTAGTGATTTATTGCAGGACTGCCCTTTGGTATACACACCCATATGTTTGCATATATTTAACTAAAAATTTATGCCAGACTCTGTCCCAAAACTTAAATAAAAAAAATACCCATTTCAAAAAGGCAACCCTTGGGAGTGTATTTAAATATTCATGTCAAATTATGTTGAATATTTGCACAAAAAACGAATAAGCGCAGAAGCTGAATGACAAAGCAGCTGAAACTGTCGGAGCATTCCATTACATTTGTGTCCTGTCACTTGCGACGCGTGTCCTTCAATCCATCTTGTGCACCATGTGCCAGCCCCTTGATTGTTTGGCCTTTGGCCTTTGGCCTTTGGCTTTTGGCTGTCAGCTCTTGCAAGCGATTATATAGTCATTTTAGTTTAATTATCACACATAAATTATGACTGGCAGTCGCCACAGTTGAACGCCCGAAATATTTCCCATTGCATTTGCATTCAGATTTAATGCCGCATAATTTGCATTTAAATCCAACAATTACTAATCAACAGAAATTGTTGTAACTTATGTTATTACAATTACAATTATTATTAAATATACGAAAACAGGATTAAAATAAATCAGCTTAACTCGTAAACACACTTAAAAACCAAATAAATTGATTACTTCCAACACATATCAAATATAGTGTTCGTTTTTTTTGGTCTTCTGTCAGTCATACAAAATAATTTTATTTACGAATTTATCGTATTTTTTTTAGTTTATTTTATTTAACTTATTTCTTGATGACACAATTTTAATATTCACTGTTTGTTTTTTTTTTCATTTTTGCATTTGTAAATTGAATTTAATGCAAATGGTATTCAGTGTTGATCCTATTAAAGCGCGTTTACTAATTAATACGCAAGACACACGACGCCAAAAACAATCAAATTAATCGAGTATTCAGTTTCAGTTTCAGTTTCAATACAATAATACTAATTACTAAGGGCAATACAGTTTTCATATGCTATTACAAATTGGCATTCATTAAGTCCGAATATATAAATATATATCAACTGCGGAAACTAAATGTACTTTCTTTGTTTTTCAAAAGTCCAGGTCGATGTGATTCGTAGAATCATTTTCTCGTTTAAAACTCAACTTAAAGGCAAGCAAAAAAAAAACATATTTTGTGATGCAACTTAATTGCTTTGCTGTGCGGCTTTGTGCCAAGAATTTCATAACGTGCTTTAATAAAATTTAAGTATCGCTGGAACTGGAAATAACTTTGTAAGCACGTCAAGCCTACGTTGGGCCTACACAGCGTATGAAAAACATTTAATATCATTTACTTCAAACGCTTCACGCCGTAGCTTGGGGCTTCTCAATTGCTTTGTATGTAAAATCAACAGACTGCGTTAAATGATACACACACACCACACGCACACACACACACAATCACACACACACTCCTCGCCCCAGCCGCAGATTTTCATTCTATGAGCCATTACGAACACGTACGATGAACGTCTGTTTTGAAATGTGTATTTAATTACGCTTCATTCAATTACATATCAATTATTCACTTCAAGTATTATTTAATGCACTTTCCTCTTGCGTCAAATATGGTTTCAGACATTCTTTTGGTATTGTTTATGTGAACATACAAAAATAAATATATAATTTTGACCTTTAGTTTTGCTTGCAAAAATGTGCTTCATACAAATATCTGTAGAGGCTTCTCTTAAAAATAGGCAGCATAATGATAAAATAATATTATTGAAAACGATTTAGAATTTGAATTGCTTTCTTCTTTCTCTTATGTGTATAATAATAAAAATTCACCTTTTTTTCTATTTATTTTTAAAATTATATTGATAACCGAATCTGAATGATGTAGTGCTTTGCCAGCAAATAAGTCGACAAACTATCGCCACAATTTGCACTTATTTGTCGCATAGGTTGTAGCATACAATTTGGGGCAGTGACAAATTCTTGCACACAGTTTGCCACATGACATAATCGGCAACGCAAAATACTTTCAATGAGCACTTCCTGTGCCCACACAACACACACACACACACAGTGGCATACACGCGGCCTGTAGTCGACTTCCTTGGCAAGTTACTTTCTTTGTGCGAGTATGCACGCTACCGTGCCAGCCTGTGTGTCTACGTGTGTGTGTGTGTGTGTGTGTGTGTGTGTGTGTGTGTGTGTGTGTGTGTGTGTGTGTGTGTGTGTGTGTGTGTGTGTGTGTGTGTGTGTGTGTGTGTGTGTGTGTGTGTGTGTGTGTGTGCCGCTAATAGACGTCAGGAGCTTTGCCAAATTTTTAACAACATGCCACCGCACACATTTGTGTGCCGTCAAAGGACCTCATCGCTCGCTCAGCCTGCGCTGTGGCTGCAAAATGGCGCAAACCCCTTTCAGTTGTTGGAGAAACAAATACCGTGGCCATTAATTTAGTTTAGTCCTAATTAAATTGCATACGTTACCATACACACACACACACAGAGAGAGATACTGGCTCATTTATAAGCAGCTGACAACACAAGCACGCCCCTTTGAAGGTCCTTGAGGGTCTCTTTTTGTTTGTTGCTTAAAATTCCATGCCATGCACACAGAAACTTCCTTTTTGGCCAAATGCAAGCCTTTTTTTTTTGTTTTGCTCTGCGCTGCTTTGCGCTTTTCTGTGTGTATGTGTGTGTGTGTGAGTGTGTATGTGTGTTGGCATAATTTTTTTTCTTGTTTTTTGTTTTTGCTTTCTTTTTTAACATGCAGGCTATATGTGCTGAGCCGCTTGCGCTCGTGGGTACAAGAGTTTTAAATATTTAATGAGAACGCCGTTCACTGCAAGTGTGTGAGTGTGTGTATGTGTGTTAGATAGTGGATTCTGTTCGTATTGACGTCTGCTTAAGTTCTTTGTATTATATATTTTGGTTTTTATTTGATCGTCACAGTTGTCATCTATCTTCAGCTCTGAAGGCGGTGTCCGAAACTCAATTGTGCCACATGTGTGAAATTTTGTATGTGGCCCATAAAAGTTGTGAAATTTGTTGACTGCATTTGGAAGTAAAACTTTTTACATTCGCTGACAGTTGTCGTAATTCCCAGCCGCAACGGAAGTGTGTGCTTAAGCTGTGCTGCCTACGCAGATAGTTTAATACTTAAAAACTCATACATTATTTCTGCACTGCGAGTGACACATCAATTATTTTCAATTGTGTATTTTTAAGGGGCGCTGAATATAAATAACTTTATAGTGCCTCTGGGTTAGAAACTGCATTATTTTGAAATTTATGTGTGCTTCCACGTCTGCAGTCAACTACTTTTTACAATTCATGTCTAGCAAAATAGCGAGAATGCCTGTGCCTGCCTGTCAATATAAATACATCCGCAAAGCATTTTGCTTTCAGTCCAAAGGGAAACTACGTCAAAATGCACCAAAATGTAAAACCAAAGAAAAATGTAAAAAATATATATAAAATATACCCGTATAGTGAATAACATGGCAAACCTGCGCGTCGAGATATGTCTGTCGACAGATGGGGGCGCATTATTTTTGTTTGCTGTCGCATTTTTGTTGTTTGTTTATTGTTGTGTTTATTTTTGTTGTTTTCGTGTGATGCGGAAGTTTTTAAATTGTGCAGCAAATTCATTCATTCATGAGCATTCTCATACACAAGCAAAATCGCCGTCGACATGGTTACAAGTTCTGAGTTCGCAGCCAGAGTCAGTTGCGGAGTCCCCGATGCGGCGGCTTAGTTCAGCAGCCGTTGCTCCACTCTGCCACTGCTGCCACTTGACTTTTCGAGTGCCGGAGTGTACGCCCGTATGGGTGGGCCGGAGCGTGGCAAGGGGCGAGAGACACGGATCAAGTCACGTCGGGGCAAGGCAGGCCAGCACTGTCAAAGCAAACAAAGTCATTTGTTGTTGGGATAATATGGAACTGCTGTGCAATTTGTGGACTGGGTCTGGAAGTCAGTCGGGTCAAGAGCAATAACGCTGAATAATAAGAATCTGTTGGAGTGAAATATGCTTGTGTGTGTGTGTGTCTGTGCGTGTGTGTGTGTGTATGCGTGTGTGTGTGTGCGTGTGCAAGTGGGCGTGGCAGCCATTTATGTGCCTGAGCATGGCAAATGTAATTCTTCGCATAAGCACCTCGAATATGAGCAAAACTAAAATGACAAAAAGCATGTTTACATAATAAATTAAATTGGAATGGGAATGGGAATGGGCATATTTAATATGTAGATTCAAATAATGCTCTTGCAGTGCAAATTTGGTTAAGCTTTTATATTTATATAGATATAATATATTTAAATACATGAATGAATGTTATTAGCTTTATATTTCAAAATGTACATTGATTAATACACTTCTAAAGAGAACAGAGCCCACCAGGCTCACATTTAACTCAAATTATTTATGAGTATGGTATATTTATAGAAAGATGTCAGATGTTCATAATGAAAAATTGTACTAGTAATTAGGTGTCAAAATTTGTGTGATTGATGTAAAATTTGACGCTGCTTGTCTAAAGAATATGTATGCGGAAAATATTAAACATATGTATGCTGCTGGTTCATGTACCAGTCGCAGAAGGTCGCCGCAGTCGCTACTTGAACAGTTTGGGCTGAGTTGAAGTGAATACGTAAAGAATTCTTTTCGTACTTATTTATTTAGCAGGGCTTATATAAAGAATTGTAAGGCAAGTTAACCTTAACAATCAATGCTTAGCAATGCGATTACAAAATGCAATATTTTAATATTATCTTCTTTAAGAGCCTGGGAGTCTATAGCTAACTTGAAATATGATCTTTGCTGGCTCAATTGGACTTTTTTAATCTTGTTATCTAACATATTCCGCATCCCGACGGAAGAGAGTCACAGCGTTCGATTTTCTACAAAAGCTATATTTTATATTAGTTCAGTTTCTATTTAGAGATAATATGTCTAGGAGCAGTTCACTTATGCTCTGTTATCCTTTGGATCTGAAGAGCCCTTGCCACTTTCCTATTCGGACTTCCTTTTGTGCTTAACTCATTTGCTCGCCTTGGGCTACTTTTGCCAACATTTTTGCACATTTTCCCTTTATTTTTTTCTACGAGTACCTAACGTTGAACGTGTCCTGGGGCATCATTTATGCTGGCACTCATCTCTTCTCCTTTGCGTTGCTCCCCCCGCGTTTTACCATTTCTTTTTTAGCGCATTAATTTTTGAATAGTGCACATGCTACCTAAGAAAAAAGGAGCTCGCTTTGAAGTTTGAAGCTAATGCACTTTGTCCAATGCGTAATGCGCGTGGATTATGTGGCAGGACTCACTTGCAACACTTAATGCCAGTGCTGTAGTAGCTTGTTGGAAAATGCTTGGAACTGTCAGCAGTTTAGTTGGATTATTGTTCACTTCTCGCGATTTTAGTTGTAAGTAGATTTGCTGTATTTAGCTGAATTTTAATTACTACCGGGATGAATGTAAACAAACGAAAAGATCTTAGAAATAAATAAGTATTTAGAGTTCTGGGTCAACTGTATTTTTCCTTTCCTTTATTTAAAACTACTTTGAGGCGCAATAAGCATTTATATTGATATTATTTTTACGAGTAATAACCCTATTTTGCCTTTGAAAAGTTTTCTAAGTTAAGACAGACTTTCTTCTGATAATGCCAACTAACTTTTGACTCTTATTCTCATTTTCAGCAAATTTGCAAACCGAATCAGGTGAGTTAATGAAGCATTCGGATTACGACAATAAGCGCTGCGTTGACGGAAATCGTTATCCCTTTAAGTCTCCCGTATTTAATTGTCTTAAATGCTGCGTTAATTCAAAGGGCTCCAGCCATTGGAATGGTCTCTAATTGGGGCATCACATTATTTGATTTTCGCATAAAACTTCAAAGGTCTGCCCCCTCCGCTGTCTGCAACACTCCGTTCTCTTCGGCCCATAACAAAAAAGTGAATGACTCATTTAGCGCTGACAATGCGAGTCTCTTTGATTTATGAGAAAAAGGCAGACAGGGTTACGGGGGAGGGTGAGTTGTGTTGTTCAGCGTGCTAAACTCCAGGCGCCGACAGTTTGACATGCCGCATGCGGCAAAGTCGACCATCAAATTCAGCGTCAGCGTATTCCAACAACGCTATGCAAATAGTAAGACAACACCGCAGAGAGCAACTCAAGCTGCTCACAACAAACATCATACATAGTCATTTGTATGATTTTTTGTTGTATTTGGCAACACAATTAGTTTGTGTGTTTAGACTACAGCTTGTCGCTTGTCGCTTGTTTGGGCAAATCTCCATTTATGTGAACAGCCGCTTCTCGTTGATGGCCTCGTTAATCAATGTCTGTCGTGTGTCGCATTTGCTTGCACTTCATAAGCATTGATTTTGCTTACCTCTCTTAATATTGCCATTTTGATTAACCTTAATTAGCGGCACATTGACATTCGTCCGCAAATGAGTGCCACATGCAACCGGTCAACCAGCCAACTAGCCAACAATTTTTTTTTTCGCCTCTCCACTCGTCTCCATGTCGTTGAAATGAGAGTGACATTTTGTGGCACACGTTTTCTGCTGACGATGGCTACTACAAGTTCCGTCCAGCCACTAGCCGCCTGCCACCTTCATTCTCTCCCCAGTGGCAATTGCAATTTCAACTGCAGCCATCTCCTGCTGGTGTCAGTTGCAAATGAGTTTCTGTGCATTAGCCGATGGAAAATGCATAGAGCGAAACGTTTCAGTTATAGGCGACTTGCAAATACTCTTCTCACTTTTTTTTGCTTCATTTCATATAAATTAAAATTAACTTGCAATTTAATTGGATTGAATTCATTATAGTTAATTCATTTGTATTCATTCATTTTCTGGTATTAAAGAAACACAAAGAAGAGAATAACTAGTCGGCTACGACCAGTGCGCGTAATGTTTTGCGAAGTTAAAAGATGCCCAAGCTGGTATGCAAAACGAATTGCACTTCATTTGTCTCACTCTGATGCTGGCTTTGACTCCCGGTCAATCTACTTCTGTGTGTGGCAGGTGCACATTAATTATGCTTAAACGGGTTGATGCTCCGGCTTTATGAGTATGTGTCATTATTCTCATTCATTATGCTCTGCTCTATTAACTTTACTTGCCAATGACAGTGACTGCGAAAAGTGTCTCGACCTCTGCCCACATGAGCGGCAGACTAGTTCGCATTCACTTGACATTGATCTCAATAAGTGCTAATTACTTGATTTCGGTTTTGCAGCCGGCCTTTCGAGGACTGCCCCCGGGCCAGTTAAAAAACAGATGCTGAGAATAAGTCGGAGTCAGAGTCGGAGTGAGTCAAAGACGTAGGCCTCCACTCTCGTCCATTGGACTGGGAAGTTGTGCAAAACTTTCACGTAGCTCATTTGTCAATGCAAAAATATTTTTCGTTTTTGTCGTCATGCATTTGTTGTTGTTGTGGTTGTTGTTGTTGTGGCTGTTGTTGTTGTGGCTGTTGTTGTTGTGGCTGTTGTTGTTGTGGCTGTTGTTGTTGTGGTTGTTGTTGTTGTGGTTGTTGTTGTTGTGGTTGTTATTTGTGTGTTTGTTGCTATTGGTACGCTTGCAGCCTGTCACGTTTCCAGTTTGTTTTGTTTTATTTGCTTTCATCGGCTTCTCACATGGGAGTTTGGGATCGGGTTCGGTCTATGGTCTTTGGTTTCAGCTGCTGTCGCTTTCTTGTTTTATTGTGTAAACTTTTTTGCTGCCAGCATTACGTTGTGTTTGCCAGTCAGCTTGAGGCCTGTCAATAAAGTTCTTGACACCTTTACTTCATTTGCTCAGATTTTCCTCGAGATGACTCTAACTTTGCTTTCTGTTCGAGAGTTTTCCTTCTTTTTTTTTTTGCTTTTTTTTGCTCTCTAAGCACACACTATGCAAATTTCTTTTTCCTGTCCTTTATTTCGTGTATTATATTTCATGTGTTAAGTGGCATAAAGCCAAATACTACATATTTATATGCAGACTGTTTATCGAGGTATCTTTATAGTCGTTGATATAAGCTGTTACATATTATTTTTCATGTATGTTATACATCCATCCATAAGTATTATTAAATAGCTGGAGATAGGCCAATTGGCCTTTGCTGACTTTTCTCCTTACTATATATTAAGTATACGTCTGTATATGCTGTCAGCGACCAAAATTAAGTGCTGACTGTGAAAATGACGCCCACATTTTTGCATAATATACGTTCATTTCATATGGCAGCTAATGTCTTCTAGATCTTCTACATAATTTAATTCATTATGTTATTCTTTTCATATTTACGAATATTACTCACACATATTCGTATGAATTTTGAGCGTCAGTTCGAGAATCTTCTCTGCTGTGTAATTAAAAACATAATGGCCCGAAAGACGTCAAGGTGCTTGTCGCAACCTTGAAAGATCAAGAGTTCACACAGTCAAGACAAGGAAGCAACCAAGAAGCCAACAAACCAACCAACCAACCAACCGGTAAACCAAAAAAAAAAAAAAACAAAAAACAAAATAAAAATCCACAGCGAAAAGCAATTAACCGGAGAATCCAAACGAATAAAAAAGTCTGAAATAAATGGGCAGGTTAGCAGCTGAAACGCCAAAGATGGCACTGGCCAACTTTTGTTTGCACAATTAAATATTTGTATTGCTACAAAAAGAAGAAGAAGAAAAAACATTTAATGGAAATGAACAAAAAAAAAAACATAACACAATAAAAATGAAAATATTCGCTGCAAAGGTCGTCTGTGCCGTATTGTTTGCCTAACTATCTGCAATTAGCTGCAACAAATGAACGCCAATGATTTAACTATTGTTTGTGCTCTTTTGTTTAGCCAGTAAGCACGTCTGCAACTCATGTAACATTTGCAAAGATTAACCAATATTTGCGACCTGTCATTAACCATTTTATGTGACTCTTCGCATGCGAAACTATGCGACTAATCACGAACTACAATTAAATGGCAAACCAATGGTTTTGTGTGCGACATTCGCTTATTTAATTGAATTCAGTTTTAAGTAGTGAAAGCTCACATTAATTGCATAAATCAATAGTAATAAATCAGTTATTAGTTGTTTATAGTTGAGTATAAAATATTTAGCTTGTTTATTGTTTCGTGACTTGTTTTTGACTGGCTCCAAGTCAACGTGCTTCTTTTTTATTTAAAGTGGTAATTATGTTTAAATTAACTATTAAGTATAATTGCAAATTAATTATTTATTACTTTTATCAACTTACCATCAACTTTTATTAACCATAAATTAAAGTTTACGTTCAAATGTATTTAATTTAAATACTATTTACATTTTTTTATTGGATGTTGTGATTGCAAATGAGTTATCAAAAAACAATAATATTGATGGCAAATAGTTTGCTTAAATTAAGATATGTATGTATACATTTATTCATAGATCTTTGCGCAAAATACAATTTACCGCCGTTTTGTTGTTTAGTTTGCCGCATGCCTGCATATCAAGGGGCATGTCCGTCTGACCGTCTGTCTGTCTGGGAATCCATACGCAGTATATTCGTATTGCTCGCATTTCTGAATCCCATCGCTTCGCTCTGAATGCTTTGATGGGGGGCCCCAATGACGTGCAGTTATTTGCTGCTAAATATCATCTACCCCATCGTGATGTTACACTTCCCAAACACCACTAAGCCAAAAATCCGACTAAAAATAGCTGACACTATCAAAATCAAATATATATATATAAAATATATAAACCAAGCCGAGCAAACAATAGTCAAATGTATGAGCAGAAAATCAAAAGCATAGCATAACAAATACATATAGAAAGATTTATAGTAATTTAAAATATTTGCAAGATGCTTTGCATGTGACATGCAAAAGCATTTCGACATCACAATATGTATTATATGAAGGCAAATTAGACAAGAAAAGACAGCCAGTTTAGACTCGTCGATAATTGAAATTACTTTTAATTTAATTATTAATTTATGCAAAACTACCGATTCATTTTGTGGTAGCAGTCAACTTCACTTCACGCCAAAACCTTCTGTAAACTAGTGACGATTAAGTTATAATGTTTTTTTTACAGTTGCCACTTAAACGTCAATTAAAATTTGATATATTTTCTAGGGCGAGATAAACGTTTAGGTGGAAATCGAATCGCTATTTCATGCAGTTAATCCTTTAGACGCCTTTATGATCGTGCTTTTTGCTGTTTGTCGCTAATTGCTGTACATTTTTGACTTCCATACTTGAAATTGCCTTGCGGTAGGCATAGCAGCAGTTTGCAAACGAAAGGCAGGCGCTGTTGAAGAATGAAAAAACCAAAAATAAAAAAACGAGTATCAAGAATCGAAAACCTAAGAGGAGCCACCGAAAAACTTGTTTGCTGGAGCTGTATACACTTAAACCTCTTTTGTGGGCCAACGATCGGCGCCATTAATGACAGCCTTGTGGAGTGACCCCCGTCCATAGCATTCATTGTGGCCATACATAGCCTGGGCTATTTATAAGTATATTTGCTGGCCACGGTGATAGGCAGGGGCAGAGGCAGAGGCTCTGGCACTAGCACAGGGAGTAAGAGTATCCATTTAGGGCGTGCATTTTAAAAATACCTTGCAGTCGCATTATGTGCAACAAGCTGCTGTCCTGTGGTAATCGATGGCATTGCAACGCCTGTCACGCGCGAGAATTTCACCCGATAATGCAACATTTGTATGCTGCGCTTAATCTATCATTGCATCTAAATGTCGTAAACCACTATCTACAGCAGGCGATGCTACATTTTTGGCCTAAGTGGCCTTTTGCGTGTCGAAACGAGCGACTATCTGAACGATCTCTCATATCTTCTTTCACCAACTCTGTCTCTCCCTCTCTTTCTCTCTTTATCTCTCTCTCCCTCTCTCCTTTAATTTGTATCTCTTTCTATGAATAGATCCAACTCTTTTTAGTTGGATGGCCAAGTTGTACAATGTATCTGTGGCCACACCGCCTTTTTGCTGTTAGCACACTTGACTGCACCTGATACCTCGTAGTATTTTAATATGAAGGGTGTCTCTGTTCGATGTTGAGCAATTCTACAAATTGCTTAAATAATGAATTGCTTGATTTGAAGAAATCTTGACCATATGTGAAGATATATAAATTGCAAGCAGTAATCATTAAATTCTGTTGCTGATTTCTTGATTCAATCATGATTCTATCATGATTTGGCCTTATATCTACCAGGGCATCTCAAAGACGATACTTCGCACAACTTGTCAGTGCCATAAAAAAGACTCATTGTCCAAAGATACATTTTGTGCCGTGCAATTCGCTACTTGCGACTGCAATGTGACAATTTCTGTGTTCGTTTCTTACTCATTAAAGTTTATACTTGTGTCACTTAAAGCGCATTTTGGTGCGCTTATCTACCGCCAACGTCTACTCACTCACATCTTGGCCAGACGTTGGCCCAGCGTCGCATCCTCGCACTCTTCCTGGGCTCCTCGTCTTTGAGTGCGCCAAGTCTTTAACTTGATTTTGATGTCGTTGGTTTGTCTGCTTGCCGGCTGGCAACGTGTTTGCATTTGTGGCCCAATAAATCAAATTGTTTGTATGAGAGAAGTAATGTTTAAATGTTGTACGGCTTTCGTTGTTGTTTTGGCCCTCTTCTAGCTATCTTTAAGTACTTCTGGGAAATGCTTTTGGCATTAAAATGTCTGCTGCGCAGGTGTTCAAGCAGATTGGAATTGTTATTGTGTGTGTGCGTGTGTGTGTGTTTTTTTTTAAAGTGAACCTTGATTATGAGTAGTAATGGGCATGTTAGGCTCTACGACTTGATGGTGGCCAATCGCCAAATACGGAAATGTGAGCATATAGATACATATATTTGGATATCCTACAAGAACTCTGTTCACACGATCTCTTAGTTTCGCTTCTGCATTAATTAAAAGTGACTGCTTTGAACCCTTGTTTTGTGGCTTTCAATTGACTGCCTTGTAAGTTTTTGATGAGCCCCACCCAAAGAATTTTTACAACTTGCAATTAAACATCAGTTTTGCTTCCACGTTGTATGCATACATACATATGTATGTATGTACGTATGTGTGCTGAGCCCCAACTATTTATGGCGCTAACATAACTCCACTCGTACTCGCAATTCAACATTGATGTACTTGAAGCCGCCACAACAACCACAACAACGGCAAAAACTACGTACAACAAAAATTACATCAACCTTGGCTTTGCTTTTGGCTGTGGCCTTAGCAACAACTTTGGACTCTCTTTTGACATTGCGTGCTGCGCATGCGCATTGCGTTGTGGTTTTTTTTTTATTTTATTTTATTTATTTATTTTGAACATCTTTGTTGTTGGTTTTTTGTTGCCGCCGGCTGTTAATGTTGCCCACTTCAATTTGCCATATTTATTTTGCCTTTTGCGTGTACGTTTATTGAAACTAATGACTGAGGAACTGAGTAAATGATTATCTTGACCATTTACTGGGCCCCCTTGACTATGCAGCTGCACTTTGCTTATTAATTTATTATTGCCATTATTTTCAATTGGCTAAATGAGTTTATCATTAGGTTAGTTTTCTTTTTTTTTGCATAAGAAAACTTATATTGTCATCAGTTGTTGATATTTTGTGACTCTGTTTAAAAAGAATCTATTTTATAAAAAGTTATAGAAATTTATAGTCGGCACTCTGCTTATATACACATTTTTGATATATGGAAACAATATTTATTCGGTCTTCTTGTTTTTGTTAAGCTAATAATAGCCTAATCTTCAAATGTTTTTATTTAATTTATAAGCATACCAATATATTTATTTAATTTGTTGGTAAATTTTGAGCATTGAGCATTTTTTTTTTTTGCAAATCGTTGATTATGTTTGTGAGCCTTGACGGTTTATTGGGGGTTTTCGGTTAATGACCACAATTAGATAGGAAGCCTCCTCAACGACCTTGTGCTGATAAGCTGATGAACGGTTCGTTAATTGCTTATGCGCGTTAGAAACGTCGAATGACCATTTGTTTAAACATTTTCATTATGCAAATCAGCGTAACGATTTGCCGCATAATGCAATTGGAAAATCATTTAACTTTAGCTGCTTATGGCAAATAAATAACAACAATTGTCAGCCTCTGCCTGAAGCCGTTTATAGTCAACCATCAAACCATCAACTTGCAATTGCAATCACAGTTGGGCTCAATGCCTAATTGCAATGTTGTTTATTCTCCTCTGGCTCTGCCCAACCAGTTATGTGCTGGCTAAGCTCAGGCGCTTCATTACCCACTTGGAGTCTTGCCTCCCCGGAATCTTGCCCACTTCGTTAATTTATGCCTGTGTGTGGCAGGAGCATAAAACTAATTAAAAACACGTTGCGAGTGTATAATGAAAAGAATTAATCATTATTTAAAATTGAAAAATTATTTTTGTATTTGTGTTTCGTGTACGCATCATAAATGAAAACCAAAAAGTTGAAAATGTGGCAATTAAGTAATATTTATTGTTTATTAAGAAAATTCATTATAGATGCGTGGCGCTGTTAGTCGCAGTTTTTATGATGAATTATTATTATTACTTACTAATTATAATTTAATTATAATATAATTTTGGAAAATTGTAAAACTGATATTTTTTTGTGTATATTTATAAAATAAATTTAAGATTGAAATCTATTTAAAATGATATCTTAAAAAGATAATTTATCAATTGGCGCATAGTAGTTGAATTTATATACGATTTGAAATATTCTTTGCATTATGTTTATTCTTTCCTTTGTACGTCGTTCTTCATATTACTAATATGTTTTTATTTATAGATGTATTTTTCGCTCTTTGTTATATTTGTGTCTGACTAATTCAATCTATTTCCTGTTCGAGTTTTGTCTGTCCGCCGCTTTTCAATATTTAATCATTTTACTCTTGGCATAGAGAGATTTCATATGAATGAAAATGCTGACATTCCATCAGACCGCCCACGGCTTAACAAAAGGCAACCGCCCAAGTGAATAGATGCCTGGGTCGCGAACTGGTGCTATAAATCGGTGGTCTTATCACAAGCATTACAGCTCGCAGCTCCAGTTCGCTAGGGGAAATAGCCAAACACAATGGCAACTGATAAATGCCGAGAAACAGTGGCAGCAAAAACGAGAGGGAGTAAGGAGGCTGGGAGGATAGAGGGCGTTTGTTGTACAAATGCGCTGGCCTGTGAAATGAATGTTGTGAGAAAGAAATACTGTCAGACCGAACAAACACTCGAAAATACTCGCAGCGGCCACGAAGCGGCAAAATCAAGAAGCCTGCTTCTGCTTCGACATCAACATCAGCATCAGCGTCTGCGGTTTATCATTGAGTTTCATGTCGGGAAAAGGCGACGTGACGAGAACATCGAAATGTTTTCAACAAATTTCAATTTAGAAAATTTCACAACTATCAAATTTCCTGTTACACGCCAGCATTTTGTTGTCTTGAATTTATTGCAACAAATGAATTGTTTACTTATGTAATTGCCACTTATGTAATTGCTATGCGGCCAGTTTCTAAGAGCGCTTTTTCTTCTTTCCGTCTTCTGATACATGTTTCAAGGTAAAGGCCAGTAAGGCCAGCAAGCCGCACATAAGAAGTTGGCGCTGTTTAAGCCGACGACTATCCACTCTCCTTGACCATAGTCTACCGTCCACAGTCTATAGTCTACAGTCTGATGCGCACATGGATTAGATGACAGATTATTAAATGCCCATGAAATGAGCAGCCGTATTGGCGTTGCTTCCTACTTTTCTCTACGGCCTCTCTACAACCGGCTGGCTTAGCCATAGCCATAGTGGCTAAGTGGTCGGTGCTTGGCTCTCTCAAGGTGTTGCCACAATGTCTTCATTTAATAATCGGGTGTTGGACTTACTCCGCCACGAGCGAAATGCTTTTGAGACACGCGTAAAGCTGCCTCTCTTAATAGGCGTTGCAATTGTCAGGTGCATGCAACTGATTAGCTGACGTCCAGTGCAAAGTTCAAGTTTATGTAGGATCGCTGCTTCCGATACTAATAAAAGCGCCTCAAGCGGTTGCTATGCTCATTAAAACTCTTTAACAACATTTCGCGGGCACCTTACTGAAGAATTATACCACTTTCTGAGGAACTCGTTGCTCTAGTTCCGACCTCTACGTGCACAGCACATAAACACATATGTTGTATGTACACTTCTCATGGCGAGCTTAAAATGAACTCGTTGCGAACCTCTACCCAAATTTATTATGGCTTCCTTAATGAGTTAATTTAGTCAACTCACTTTATGGCCATTAATTTGGCCATCTGCTTTAATTATACTCTGAAACTGCTGCGAAGTAAAAGAGTGAAGCTTGAGAAGAATCTTTAAATTGAATTCTATTGAAATTGCAATAATTTTTGATATTAATTTAACTTAAATTTTGTTATATTTTTATTATTAACGAATTAAATCTTATAAATGTACCGAAAATCGAAGTTTACTTGTTTGTGAAATGGCCTTTTTTGTTCAGTTTTCAATTATTGAATTTTCGATTCAATAATTCTGAACGAAATCTAATTTTGGTTTTTTTTTAAGAATTTGGGTTCTTTTATGCACAAACTTGATATGCACTTAATATCTTCTAACCGCCAACTATTTTGGCCAAACAAAACTACAATTCAAGTTATTTTATTAATGCAAATTCTTCTACGATGGTGAATGTGTGGTTGTTTAGCTGGTATTAGTGGAATTACGAATCGGTCTGCTCCAACGAAGGCGGCCCCTCTCTGCAATTTCGTAATGACCGAGGAGTATTTATTATAATGGCACACCCATTATTGGTCAACACACGCCAGTCTTTTCGTACACCCACACATTTGTTGCACAGTTGTTAATCGAATAGTTGGAGTGCTATGCTGCCAATTCCAAGTCCAGGACTAGTAGTTCTCTTCCGCATGGCGAACCGCAAGAAACGTCGCTTGTAAATTGACTTTCTTGCAGTCATGGGAAGCGACTGAAACACGAAAAAAAAAACTTAAAATAGAAAAGAATCACAATGTTTGTGAAACTGATCGAAGTGGCAATTTTTCTCGCCGCAATTCTTGTGCAATTCTTGCAATAGAAGTGGCAACTAGATGCCACTTATTGCCAACAATCTTTACATTCTCTTGATAAGTCTCACGCATCGCCAGTCCGTTGGCATGCTGATTGTAGAGCTTGTAAATGGGATCTGTGATATTAGAGCTGCCATCATTGGAGTTGGCTATGATTTGCACTATTACACTTAACGGAAAATGCTTCACTTGAGAGTTGAAACTGTGCAATTTCAGTGGAACTGTTAAATTATGTGTTTGGCTCTTGTTCGTTAATCTGTTTATTCTTATATACGACTTGCCGATAAAAGAGATTCAAAGTGTTAATAAATTTGATTCAATGTGGAACTCATATCTTGTTCTGGCATCTGGTAAGATGTGTTGCAAGCAACTAACTATCAGATAAGCAACTGGCATCAGATACAGAATTCAGCTTGATGGGCTGGGTAAACCGAATTCATTCTCGATCATAAAATAAGAATATGATATGATAAATGAAATTAAAGTGAGCATTTGGCATTTAAAACACTTTGCATTAACTTATTATTGGAAAAGCCTATAATGCGATTCGTTTACATTTCATTACACTTAAGTGAATATAATCCACAAAACAGACGCATTCAAACAAATATTTATAGACATATTTGTACAGCTCAGCAGCAGGCAGCGGCTGTGGCTCTTTGGCCTTCTACTTCATTGGTTCGTTCTACTATTTGAAATACTCGTAGCTTGCGAGTATTATCTTTTCGCTGAGTTGGGCAGAAAGTTACACTTACACTGGGCTCCATGCTGATAGGATTATCAGCGCACACAAGCACACATTGTGGCAACAGAAACCAGAACGAGATACGTGAAGAAAAAGAAAAATAAAAATTGGAGGCAGCAAACACCGAATATCATAAAGATGAACAATGTGCACTAAAATATTATACAAATGTTGTACAATGCTTGAACTCGAGAATGTTTTGCATAGCATTTGTTGTCTTTTGTATTTAGTTTCACTGTGTATTGATATATTTTCCTTTCTGCCCAAACAAATGGCTCAAAAGGATTAAATGCGTATTTGTAAACTGTGTGCTGCTTGTTTATCATTGTATTCACTGCTGGTATTTGTAGTAAATATTGTGGGGGATATTGTTATTAATGGTGCTCATAAAAAAGGATCAAATATAAATATAAGTAAAAAGTTGCGCGCTTCTGATGTGTACTTGGTATTATGCAAAATTCCGGATATCATGCTGGTTAAAGACCTCCAAATTAATCAACCTAAAGAATTGTATTTAAGAGGAATATGATAAATCATAAGTATTTCGATATCGAGAAATATTATTGCATATTATTTTAAAACGAACATCAACAAATCAACTTAAGCGAAAACTTTAACAGCCAAACATTTGGTACGCAACTGTCTTTCAGAGGTTCTCTTGCGTACATATAAGTAACAGTATTAAAAAGTTTCTCAAGCAACTGGAGTTTGTGTTGCATCTTATGTATAATTAAAATTGGGCAACTTGTTTAAATAAGGAACGGCGTCTGTTTACAAGAACTTTACTGCTTGCAGCACACACTGCCAACTCAGAGTGCCAGAATGTTGGTGTACCGCAGAATACTAATAAACTTTTCATTTATTCATCATTCTTAAATTGGATGTTTTCATTACATTCAATCCAAGTAGCCAACACTGAAAAGCGTCTGTTCTGACCAACAAGTGCTATTGAATTGGGTCGTTAAACGAAATGCTCTGAAATTCAGCTTTCATCTTAATCTCTTGCTAGTCAAGTGCCAAGTGTTCGGGCCAAGTGCAGTTGGTCGATTGCGAAATGTAAGGGAAATGAAGGCAGCGCGCAAACAGTGAAATTTTGAGCGCATTTTGCACGTGTTTTTGGTGTTTTTTCTTTTTGGCATAAATAAATAAATATATGACTGTTGGCATACAGTGCTGCATGTGTGTTTTCTGCCCGTGCTTGTGTGTTAGAGACGTTTTGAGTGCTTATTGCTCTTAACTTTTAGCGCTTGTCTTTTGTTGCCTACTTGAAGGCGTCTCCAGCCCCGCTCCCCCGCGCCTCCCGCACTCACATGCGTTCCACGTGCCGAGCTCCATACTCCTCTCCATATTTAGCTTTTTGACTCCTCAGCAATTCATGTCTGCCGCTCAATTTAGCTCTCATATTATATTCACGTTGCGTGTGCGTACCTGAAATTGTTTTCAGCACTTTAAGAAAGTATTAGGTTGAATGTGAATGTGAGATAAGTCTCATTTAATGTCGATTGTTCGAGTTGTTGAATAAGCACAATTTCTGCTTAAATTCGAAAGTGATATCGTTGCAAGCAAACTGAATTAATTTGAATTTTTATGCTTAAGTATTTTAAAATTACTTGAGCTTTCATATAAAAATTGAATGATAATGAATCTTTAAAAACTTGGTGAGCGAGATACTTAATAACCGATAATATGTAAATGATTGTCGATATCAAAGTACTACAAGAGCAGTATATCACTTTAATCATCAATACAATACCAATTAATTTGAATTTTCTGCATTTTTCCGCATGTAAGTAAATAATTGTTGCACTTCTCTTGACTATTTCCAGGTATGTGGCCAAGACCTTGACCAACGACGCCTTTGTAATTGGTTACTCGACATCTAAGTCAACACACGCGCGACAAATTTTCATTAGGCTGGAGTGTAACTCGGTCTCGTATGTATGTATATGGCAATTGTGTATATTATGTATTCGTGTTGGCAATGCAAATGCATTCAGTTGTCGATTGCGTCATTTGAAATGTGCCCAAAGAGCTAACCAATCAATTAATGGCCAAATCACATAATGCATGTAAACGATAATGAAAATGACATTTGCCAGGGCAGCACGCAAAACAACAAGAACAACAAGAACAACAGCAGACACTGAACAACAACGGCATCATCGCTACAGAGGCAGAAACATTCCGCAGTCCCACGAGGGAAAGCGCACAAAAAACGAGCGTTAATTAATGAAATTAAGCTTGCAAATTGCGACTGATTGTCTGTGTGTGCCAGTGTGTGTGCGTGTGTGTGTGTGTCTGACAATATCGAGTGTACGCATAACGGTGTGAATGAACATCAGCATGTATTAGTAACAGTGCCTGACGAACAGTGCTTCCACATAATGCTCTGCATTTCGGTTTGTGCCAACACAAGATAATCGATTATAATCGCACCTGTCCCCCTGGCACCTTAAGTGGGCGTGACGGGCGTTGTCACTATGCTGACATGTTGGCCGTGTCAGTTCCGTGCCTTCGACGAATGTCGCTCATTATTCGGCTTAATGTCGTTGACTGGCTTCCCTTTTGCTGCCCAAATTATGAGGTATGCGTAGAGTTGTTTTTGGCTTGGTGCAGAGCTAAGTTGAAATTGTTCGATGCTTTAATTAGTATTCTACTCAGAGTGTGAATGCCATTCCATGAATTATCCAAAATGTTACTGCTCTTGTTCGCAGGGCGCTCCTGAGCTTAATTTAAGCAAAAAAAGAAAGAAAAAATGAATTAAATTCTACCTATATAATAGTATCTATACTCCTTCATCGTTGGGCTTTCCCTTTTTCTTTGTCATGGGTGCTGTGCAAATTTATTGGTTTTCGCGGGCATTACTTCATTTTGTTGGTTTGCGCTGTTGGGCTTAGATCGCGTGTTACAATCGCCTGTAAATAGGCAGCAAACGCTGAAAAAAAGGAAAGGAGAACAACAAATATAAAAGAATAGAATTAAAGCTGTCTGCCTTGTTTTGGGCCTGGGACTGGGAATAAACTAGACACCTACGCTCAGACGTGGCGTGTTTGTTTGCTTTACGCGTTTGCCCGTTGGCGTGTGTCGTGTTCTGCTATTTTCATTATTATTATTCTTTTTTTTTTCTCTTTTTCTTTTGCTTCATTAGTGCCAATGCACCCGGCGAGAATCGAGAAATGAAAATCGCGAATGAAGAATCGCTGGCCGACTGTCGCCTAATGCCCCAACGCTCTAAATGTGTGCTATGCCCCGTATGAGGTCAAAAACAATCGATTTTCATTTCATTTTCCTTTTGTGTTACTCTTTCTTTTCTGTGGCCCGCTTGTGTTTTTGGCTCACGTGCCACTAGAAAGTATTAAATGTGTGCAGTTATGAAAACATTGCGAGCGCTTTAAAAATAATGCTTGTCACATGCTGCGTATGAGTAATGGCCTAGCTTGCAGCTCAGTCCCTCTAGGATTTTGTAATCATTTGTTGTAATTAGTTTTGGCTGAATTTGACAGCTTTGGGACATACCTTTGGATACACACAGGTATACGCTGAATCCTTAATTTGTAACACAACATTTACCTACTTTTTTACATACTTGTTACATTACGAAAAATATAATTAAACCAACATAAAAAAATGCATATTTTGCTGAGCAATATTAAAAGATTCCCCAGCCTCTTCCATTAAGTTTTTCCAAAGGAAATCTTCAAACAATTCGTACACATGCGAGTCACAACTTGAGGCGACTAAACCTGCAACAATATTTGTTTATAACAACAAACTTTGTCAAATTGCGATGCTTTATTTTGTGCAAACGCAATATCACAATCACATGCTCAATATATAAAAAAATCTATATAATATATATAGGTATATATATATAGTCTATGTGCGACTATATAAATATGGGCAGGCAGCTTAATTTAATGTTTCCGTGACCAATGTAATTATTTTTGTGGTCATAATAATTGCCGTATTGTGTTTGCGTTGCTTCTAAGTATATAAATGTTTGTCTGCAGTACTACGGACTATGTATCTGATATATATATACTCCATCTACGATATACATGCATTCGTGACATGTATCTTATGACTATGTATTTATGACTAATAAATGTCATATAAATAAAAGTTGATTTTGTCTACTTCCTGTGATTTATTAGATTATCCATATAAATATTTATATCTGTTATACGTCGACCTGTCTGGGGTTACTTAGAAAATTGTACAAGTTTTGTAAATGCGGGTTATTTCACCTGTTCTTCTTGTTTTTTGTCTGCTTATTTTTTGGTATCCTTTAAACTTGCGTGTTTGCTGGAAATGACCCACTTCCAGTTCGAATCAGATTTGCCTGCCTTTAAACAGTTTTCGTGGTCAGTTCTCAGCATAATTTATGTGCGTCATTGGGCAATTCACGTACGCACTTTACCTATCAATTACCCCAGGGAGTTAGCTGGTAAGCTCTGTTTTTTATCAGTCTGATTACAATCCTTTACACGTGTGCCTCTTGCCAATAAATAATATATATGTATATATAGTTTTCATATGTACAATACATTTATATTTGTTCTTGAACATTGCTTAATAAAACTTTAGTATAGTTTTACCAATGGCTTGTACGTACGCAGAAATTGCTTATCGCACGCCATGCAGTATTTATCATCAATATCAACTTCCGACTTGTTTTTGTTGTGAAAAATTTAATCTTAATGATAAGCACACTTTGGTAAACCCAAAAAAAAGAAAGATAAGGATAAATTTGAATGTCAAATAAACTGTAAGGCGAATGGAAAATATGAAACTTATGATTCTGCATGGCTATCTCGAAACGACTTTTATTAAAATTCTTTTTTATCTTATCAAATTCTTTAAATGACGCTCTCAGCATTGTTGGCGATAAGGCGGAATTCGATTAATTAACAACTATTAAACGTTAAAGTACGCTAATAATTTTGATTTATTAAAAAAAGTTAATACGCTTTTGAGCATATATACATTAAATAGAGGTACAAAAACTATTAAGAGAATTTCTTCCGGCATTAAACATTGTACATCATTATATCAAGTTAGTTCCTAATGTGTCCCTGTGCCTGTCCCTGGTCAAATCAAATGTTTATTTTGTTTTAATTTGCTTGCTGTGATACGGACTGCTTTATGACACTTTTAATGGCCTCACATAAATGCTAGAATTGTAATCATAATGAAAAATCAAACACTAGCCGACCAGAGTTAGCGGCTGTGAAAGCTTTCTGGAGATTAGCCGGCATTGAAATAAGTTGTCGATTGGTTAACTTTGGTCAAGTGCCGTTAGATGGCATAAATGAAAACAGCAAGCTGCAAACGGCAAACGGGAAACGGCCAACCTGAAGGCGACTGCAGAGGATGGCATCGAATAAATAAAAGTTTTATGATCCGGCATAAATCTTACGGGGCAGGCATGTCAGGCCACCTCAGTTGCGACGCCCTGGGGCCGCTCCCAATGGCGTGGCAGACCATTAAACAGTTGTAATTCATGTTGCTGCCATTTCCGTTGTCTAACCAAATGAACCAATATAAATTCAATATTTTATGAGTATATTTTCCGTTCAGATGGTTGAAAATATATGTATATATATATTGTTTATTTATTTATTTTTCTTTACTTTTCCCACACAACAACAATATATACACAAGCGAACACTCACGTAATGGACATTCATTCATCAATTACCCGTTGGAAATGTGTCGCTCATTATGTGTCTAAGGTGGTCACTAACACAGTGTGGCCAATACCGGGCCTATTTATAGAGCCATTAGACAACAACCAACATGCCAAAGTATCATCATTAATGGCACATAAGTCAGTATGTTTCGGTATGTTTCTTTGCCGCTCGATTTGTGGCCATGTTGATATTTATTAATGTTCAATTATCGATAATTATCTGTTTATCTATTACTTATTGATCTTGGGGTCATTCTGTATGCTCTTGTTACATTTATTTACTATATACACATTATTGCTAACCTATTTTGCGCGATTAGAATTCTGGT
The DNA here is from genome assembly GCA_035041605.1 of Drosophila atroscutellata. Taxonomy (NCBI): domain Eukaryota; kingdom Metazoa; phylum Arthropoda; class Insecta; order Diptera; family Drosophilidae; genus Drosophila; species Drosophila atroscutellata. Next base: position 8,834,920 of record JAWNLA010000092.1, on the reverse strand, counting down.
AACACTAGTCCACTGACATGAAAGTAATTGCGTCTTTTAGATAGGATGTTCGCTAATTAAGCCAATATACAAGCGGATATGTCACGGCCTTGATAGTCCATATATTGTTTCAGAAAACACGATAACGTATTGAACACACTTTTAATTGAAAGACTGTTAAAATGACCAAATGATATAGTTTGAGATAATTACAGAAATTACGTTTGTAACACGTTAAAACTCTCTTTGATACGGTGAATCAGTGTTAACAACAACTTGCAGCTGCAAGGTCAGCTTTTTATAACTTGTATTTCTATTTATAGCGACAAAACTGAAATGTAACGCAGCGTAACAAGTTGCAATTAAGAAAGCTACATTTTAATTCTATATGTATAGTTTTGTAGGTTTTAAGTCGTCCGCCCATAGATTTATTTATACACAGAAATTGCTAAGCAACTTTGCAAGTTTGCCGCAACTTGGCCTCAGGCCTCAGGCTCATTAGGTAGGAGATGTGCACAAGAATCGCTGGTCCGGTTGCGCCTTTGGCTTCACTCACAGTCATTTACCATTGTGCAAACAATTTGCTGCGTTTCATGTTACGACTTTCGCAGCATAACAACCAGTGCAAAGCACAAAACAGAAAGCAGATGATGGCCACGACAGAGGCGGGCAAGCGATGACGTTCGGTCTGGCCAAGAAAAATTCATCGAAGAAATGCCAAACTACAATTGACTTGCATGACCATAAAAATTAAAATATATACACCAAAGCGGGTACTGTGACCGGGTACAACGGGTCCAGCGGGTTCAGCGGGTGCAGAGGGAATCGGCTGCGGGAGCGGTATCTGGACTGCTCCCGACCGTAGCTCAAGTCGCTGCCGGTTGGCTGCCTGGCCTCTTCCCTGGTCTGAAGCGCAAAAATAAAGTCGAGTGAAATTGCTGCTGTAATATATTTTAATAGCACAGAGTGAGCACAGGCCGGAAAAAACTCGGCGATTGAGTCGCTAGTTGTAGTCGAAGACGAACTCGCGCTTTAATACTTTCTTGTTACTTGGTTGTTTGGTCAATAACCAGCGCGCACTGAGTTGGTAACTGGCAACAAACAAACAGTTGACCAGACCTTTTGGCCAGCAAATTTCGACTCTCAGTTGGTTGCTTTTTGCCTTATTATGTCTAATTAGATTGCGCTAGCTGCTGCTGCCTCTGCTGCTGCTGAAGCTGTTATTGTTGCTGGAATGTTTTATTGTTTCGTTGGGCTGGCAGTTTTTTAAAGACTTTATTTTTGACTTCATGGCTGAGCTGGGGAGGGGGGAACTCGATTATCGAAGTGGGGTTAATCTAAGGTGGCTGAATGAGTTAATTGTAGACTTAGAAAATTTCCGTGCGATTTATTTGATTCGAATAGAAACTTGCCCCTTTTTTATATTGCAATATGGGCGATTTGCTGAACAACACCGAGATGCTCAAGAAACCTGGCTTCGACAGAGCCAACCAATGGATCGTTTACGACGAACGCTTCAAAAAGTTCTTCCAATTCCTGTTCTGGAATATTAGCGACACCAACAAACTCACCGACCAAGAGCTTTTGGGGCGCGATGAAATGATGCAACATGGCGGATGGCTGAACGAGACGGAGCGTCAGCTAAAATTACAGCAGATTGAGTCGGAATGCCCGGGTCTGTTGCAGCACACGGAACACGAACTGGAGGCGCTTGCCGCTGAAATCGAGCAGCTGCAGCAGGCAACATATGATTACAATGTGCTTATCGATGAAATGCAGAACTCAAAGCGCAGAATTAACAGTAATCTGTCCGAGCTGGAGTATGAGATTAGACCGCTGCAAGTTGCGGAAAGGGAATTGCTGAGCGAATGCCAAGCGAATGCTGGTCAACTGGAGCAGCTGCAGCGACACAATCGTGAGCTTATTGAGGATACAATCAGGGAATTTACCGTGCCACAGATGCCGCCGCTGTTCACAAGTGTTCACACTCTATATGAAAGACAATTTCAAAATACGGGAATATTCCGAATTTGATAGTATGAGTATGAAAAGTTTGGACGCCTTTTGGCCTACTCACTGCAAAGTATGTTCAATCGAAAGAGCCATGTCTATGTGCAAGAGCAACTGGCCGATCTGATGCGTTTAGAGGAAAAGCTGCGTCCTTTTGTCTACGACTCGCCACTGGAGCAACCAATGTTCGAGCATACTCAATATTTGTGTCAAATGTTTAATATCGCCGAGCAGCAGCTGTCTCTTGATAAATCATTCCGCCATTTGCGCACTCAGTTCCAGCAAACGATCACACAGCGTATGCACAACGAGAAACTCTATCGCTACAGCAAACTATTGTGGATTTGGTTTCTCACCCAGCAAGAGCGCATGATTCGTGCAATTGATGAGGTCAAAAGGTGTTCAGCTCTAAACATCAGCTTGCCCCGTCTGGCCGTCGGTCTGCAGCATAAATAAATCAACTAAAACACTTATGCAAGCATATATGGTGTATGTAGAAGTGGTTTACAGAGATTCGTCATCATCTTTACTATATTCGATTCGATTAAATGGAAGAAGTAATCAAAAATATAATCGTATGCTGGTCTACGGCCCATGCCCAACAAACAGCTTCGAAATCGAATCTCGTTTATGAAATAAAGTTTTTCATGTTCTTTCAGCATATAAAGTTTTGTTTAGCAAATTAGAAATTTGGTATTTTTTGTTGAATCATCATTATTAATATTTATTCTTATATCATGAGCAGAGTTTATTTATGCTGAACCACTTCCTACAAATATAAAAGCCTTTAACAAATAGTAAATCAACTCAAATATGTTTTTTTTTAAATTTTATGTAAATTTTAGCATTTTAAATTTATAAGAACTTAATTCAAACTCAACTAACAAAATTGATGCATACTAATTTCGGATTGTGTTTACATGCATATATAAATAGAATTACTTCTAGCTGAGTGTTCGAGTAGATGTTGATTTTATCAATTGTTTGGCCCCTAGACACTCTTAACCTGTTTTCAAGAGAAGCCTTATTAAATATTCATATTTCAATAAGTAAATTGCCAAGCTCTCAACTTTTTGCTCATTCCGCATCCCTCTTTGCCGACCCGCCACGCTGTGGCCAGCCAAATTTTTGACACGCACTAGCAGAAAGCAAACCAAAAACAAAAAACCAAAAAAATAACCGAACAATTAAAAACCATCTGTGTGGCGCACTTTCGGGCCACATTGGTCTGGGCAATTGGCAAATTGAAAACTCATAAAAATTATCACGTTTTGCTCCAAATTTTGTGGAACGCTTTTGTGGTCTGCATAATCAGCGGAGACCAAGTGAGTGGGCTGAGCGAGATCCATAAAAGCGACGCCAGCTTAAGAACCCGCCAAGCAACCCACTGAACGCTAGAAGTGGTGCCTGCCATTGAACTCTACACACGATTATTAAGATGGCAAATGTGACCATAAAAGAGAGGAACTCAAACTCTAAACCCAAACAACAAACCCAAACCCAAACTCAAACTCAAAAGCAAACCAGAAGACTTGTTGCGAAGCGCGTGGAAAAGATTTTTTTTATTTTTTTTTTTATCAAATTGGCCGGCGGGCTGTGTAAAGATTGACGAGATTCTCATTCTGATTCAGATGCTGATTTCTGGTTGGTTTCCTGTGCGGTGCGGATTACTCGAGGCGTTCGGCTTGAATTGTCCGCAGGCTATGCAAATTTATGAAGCACATACAACTACTCGCACTACAACAAAATCCAGTCCCATACGGAGCGGAGTTGTTGTCCCACAAACACCAAAACCAGTGGCACTTTATTTTTCTATCCAAGCTACCAGGCAGATTCTGATAAAAATCGGCGACCGCAGCCCTGGTGGGCCCATCAGTCAAGCCGGTGCATTGAACCTGAAACATCTCACAGTTTTCACTCCAATCCATCAACGACGGCAGCGGATTCCAATGACGCGTGTAAAATGCGCGTGCCCCCAGGGGAGACTCTAATGAATGGAGCACAGCTCCAGCTCAACAGCAACAGTACAATTTGTATTCTTCTGATACTTTTTCTGCTATAATGAGCACGAGCAAGTGCAAAAAAATAAAATAAAACAATAATAAAACAGAAAGAAGCAAATACAAAAATAATAGTTTCAAATCTCTTTCCCTTAATTGCTCTCCGTACGTTTTCGAAAGTGTCAGAGTTGTTTGCCAAAATTTATGAATCGTCACACTTGTTGATTTCAAAAGTGTCAGCGATTTGCCAAAATTTATGAAACCGGCACACTTGTTGATTTAACAGTCAATACGTGCTTTAGTCTTAGTTTTTACCATATATGTCAATGATTTGACTCAGTTTTCTGATCCTTATTGACAGGCACTGTCTAAAAAAGAAACGGACAAAAACTTACCTATATATTTCGCACTGTCTAGCAATCACTATGTATAACGCACAAAGGCTTATCCTCAAACTCTCTCCACAAAAAAAGTGATTCTTATGCTGGATTAATAGCTCATTTTAATGAACACTTCGCCTGTTGTTATCTTCTCCATTTGAAAGACACTTTTAATAAAACTTTCACCATTAAATTATCACCCAATTAAACAGGACGCCAATGAAAAGATTCTTAATAATCCTTAAAACTTTTTCATTAACAAGTAATTAAAAAAAAAAACAAAAAAAAAAGCGAAACGGCAGAATAATGCAATGAAATCTGGGACCATTATGAAGTTTTAAAGAACAGCAGTCACCTGAGGCCTTGCGAGCGTTGAGTAATGAATGTGGGAAACGTAACTAATTCTTATTGCTGGTGTTAATTTAATTTCTGGCGGCACTTTAAACAGAGTTCCACAAAAAAATAAGAAAAGATAAAAAACACAGCTAATTTCACGCTTCCTGTTTTGCGGCATTTGCTTTTAATTTTATTTTTTTCACGCTGACTAATGTTGATGACATTTCGTCCGCTAACTTTAACCGAAAGAGTCGTTGCACTCTCGTTTTGGGGATCCAACAAAATGTAAAACTTGTTTTGCTATATACCGCAAGCTGCAGTTATAATGTGCTTAAAATCACATTAAGTACACATTTATAATATAAACTGTGCAAGGACTTGTTTCCATCTAAATTGTAGCAGTGGCGAGTAGCTGTGATAAAGTAGTGCTTATCAGAGTTTAATATGAATGGAGGTTTTTAATCGATGATAAGCTGTTCATGGGAAAAAAAAATTCCAATCTTCCAAACGCAAATTAGCGCAATATTCCTGACGCACGATAAGAAACAACAAGCGCAAATCTAAATAGCAAATAGCGCAGAAAGTACTTCGTCAAATATTAAAAGAACCGTTGCTGCCCAGATATGAGTCAGTTCAAGAACGCCGACACCCAGTAACGGTTTGCTTTACGCTCTTCCGATAATGTCAGCAACAAAAAGGCAAGAATACGCTAAGACTAACTAAACAAACGTGTTAACAAAATATTTACCTTCAACGTGCGCAGTGCCAAATTCGAAATTGGATGTGAATTATGTGCAATCAAATTGAAATTATAATTAAAGCATTTTTTAAGTGTTGTAAAAGAACCAAAAATACAAGCTGTTAACGAAGACTACAAATTGAACAAAATAGTTACAGGAAACTATTTTTTTTCGAACCAAAACCAAAAATTTACCACTGTTGTCTTGATGCAAATAACAGTTACCCATTTGAGCAAAACTTAGTATATTTAATTTTATACAAATCAACAATGATTTGGAGCATAATTGGAAACGGCAAGCCTTATATTAAGTAATTCTAAGTAGCATTACATTGAACGAAGTTGGATGCACAGCTAGTTCTGGCAACACATTCACTTTTTGGAGAAGAAGCTTGTGATGCTGCCCTGTTTGATTTTAGGCGTCTCCTTTGCGCTCTTGCTAGCTGCAGGCGGTGACTTTTTCTTTGTAGTTGCAGCTGCAGCAGCAACTGATGCAGCTGCTGTTGCTCCTGCTGTCGGCGAAGCTTTTTTCTTGGATGACTGCGTAGGTTTCTTGGCCTTTACAGTTATAACAAAGCCATCATCATCCAGAAACGTTTCATTTGTGGCCGCCTCCACTTCCATAGCCTCCTCCAACTTCTTCTCCTGTGGCTCTGCTGATTTCTTTTGTGGCTGCTCATCATCATCAGAGTCGACAATGCGACGTCGCTTGCTACTACTAGCTGCCATCGCATTCTCCGTCCCATCTGACTCGTCACCTGAGCCAACAACGTTTCGTCGCAGCTTGTCCAATTTCTCCTCCTCGTCGGAGGAGGCTTCGTCAAACAGCTGCATGGAGGTATTGTTGATGTTGCTCTTGCTTGGAGCAGGCTCATCTTTTTTCACACAGTTAGTGGGCGTCGGCTTTGCCTGATTTCCGCCGCTAGACGTTGGTTGCTTCTTTAAGAAGTTATCCATGGTGCTGCTGGAAGCAGGTTTGACCGAAGCAGAGGCTTTTGTTTCCTTTGCTTTGGCCGCAGGTGCTGCACTAAGGAAGCTGTCAATGCTGCCCTTCTTTGCGACGGCAGCTTTGCCCTTCTGCCCGCTCGGTGACGCCTTCTTTGGCTGCTCTGTGGGAGCGTCCACTTTACTGCTACTTGGTTTCGATGTTTCCATCTTGACATTGGTGGGCTTTGTTGTTTCTGGCGGTTTGTGAACACCGTTACTGACGCCCTTTGGTGTTGCGGCGCCGACACGCTTTTGCAACATGCCCAGTTGCACCTCCACCTGCTCCATGGGCTTAAAAATAGGCGCAACACTTTTCGAACCGCCAGCAATCTCCACTGAATACAGTTGCGATTGTGAGTTTTGTAATTTGGCTAGCCATTCCTTCAGCTTGTCTTCGCCTTTCACAATCGTATACAGTTCACCATCGCCATCTGCCTGCTTGCCGTGCACGAGAAAGCGTTTCTCATACTTGTTGTTGGCGCTGGCGTCTTCCTGCTGTTTAATGTGCGCCTCGAGCAATTCGTGCACCTCTTTATACGTTAATTTGTACTCCTCCAGCAAATCTGTGACCAGCACACGTCTATCAAAATCGATTAGGCAATCGTCCAGAGCCTGTTGCAATGACATTTTCTGTGTATCTGTGAAAATGTAAATATTGCTTAGCTATAATTAAATAAACTAATTTGCCAAAATACCTAGCAAAATTAATTGCCAGTCCACTGCAAAAACGCGCCTAAATGCCGACGCGAACAGATGTTGAAGTCTACTCGAAATGGTCTACAGTGGAGATGAGCGGCATTTGCGTGCTCTACTATCGCATAAACTTTACTATCGCATCGGTGATTCAGTATTTTAAATAACAGAATAAAAGGCACAGTAAAAAATGTAAACGTTTAAGTTATGTTATTTTCACTGCGCAGTACCAGTTACGCCCCAACTGTTAACACTTGCGCTGTGTAGTACAGAATTAAAAGTATAGATGGCGCTGCCGTCTACAGCTCTGTTAATTGTCCGCTGTTCTCAAACTCAAATTGTAACGTATTGGTTTATAATTTAACTTTTAATTTTTAAAATTTATTTTCTTAATGCAGCTTCAACATGCGTTTCGAGCCGCTGGGTCAGAAAATGTTCACACGTCGTAATTGGCTACTGCGCTGCAGCATACTCATAAACGTGGCCGTCCTACTTTACATAGGCTGCCTTGTGACAATTGGCGGCGGCAACAATTTCACCAGCGGCGGCGGATTTCTGCTGCAGGAGCAACAGCAACAGCCAGCGGCATCCGCCTTGCAGGCTTCCTCACTGCTGCCACAACAACAACCCACGCCCAAAAATGCTAATGTGAGTAATGTGCCAAACGAATAAGGTCCATCGATAGAACAAACAAAATAAATAAGCTCCTCTCTTTAACAGATGGAGGCGGCCTTTGCGGAGGAGAAGCTACTTGCAGTGGGCACAGGCAATGCCAATGGGATTTCAAATATGGAGGCAGCGGCGGCTGCAGTTGTCGCACCTCCGCCCGCAGTTGCCAACGACAGCGGCTTGTCGTCCAATGTGGCAGATGGCGTCAATGGCCAGGTGGTCGGCAACATTGGCAGCGGGAGCAGCAGCAGCGTTGCCTCCGAGGTGAACAACACACAGTCGGATAGCTACATAGTCACCGGCGATGAGAAGGAGCTGGATGAGCGAGTGCGGACGCTGCTCAATTGTTTCGAGCACGACTACAATCAGCAGACGTTGCAGCGCGGCGACTTCTGGGTGCTGCAAAACTATGTGCAAGCCGAGCACGGCGAACTGAAATGCCACGAGTCCATCACCTATACAACACACGCGGATTACACATTTCTCGACAATCTTGTGCCGCTGCTGGAACGGTGAGTTATTTCAAATTCAAACCTTAAGCAAACTGAACTGACCCTTTTTTAATATGCAGCTGGAACGCCCCCATTAGCATAGCTATGCATGCGCCCGGCAATGATTTTCAGCCAACGTTGGACTCCATTAAGTATCTGAGGGATTGTGTGCCGGGCAATCAGTTGGTGCGCGCTTTTGCCACCTTCCATGTTTACTTTGGCACCAAGCACATACCCAAGAGTGTGCCCAAGGCACAGGATGCGCTCAAAACGGGCTACAACTGTTCGCTGCCAGCGCCGTATTTTAATGTCAGCTCCGGGCATCTGTATAAGGCGCAGAAAAAGCTCCTGTATCCAGTCAATGTGGGTCGCAATATTGCACGCGATGCAGCACTCACGCACTTCATACTCGCCTCGGATATTGAACTGTATCCGAATCCCGGACTAGTTAAGAAATTCCTCGAGATGATTGCTCGCAATGAGCAGTATCTGCGACGAAAGGCGCCCAGGTGAGTTTTACTTCAAATTGTGACATTTCCTCACGCCTTCCCTCAGCCCTCAAGAACAACTGAAGGAATGTGTAATTTAAGAAATATATCAAGCTGGTTTAGAATTTGGAAAAGTTCAAGAAATCTGCAGAATTATTAGTATATAAAAAAACAAATGTAGAAGTATAGGAACTTAATGAAGCTAGCGAAGCTTATCAAAAAATAGTCGATTAAATGTAAGTAATAAACATTTTTGATATATTCAAAATGATATTATTAAAAACCATAATTATTTTCATTACAAACACTCGACTCTTAGCATACTAAAAATTAATAAGAAAATATAAATAAATGAAATGAATCATAAATTCAAAATATTATTCATTTCAATTCGCAGAGTCTTTCCACTCAGCATTTTTGAGGTGGACGACAGTTCGCCGGTGCCGCACGATAAGACGGAGCTGCAGGAGTTTCTGCGCAATGGGAAGGCCATACCGTTCCACAAGCGAGTGTGTGCCAGTTGCCATGGAGTGCCCAAGTCCAAGGAGTGGATGGCGGCGAATGAGACGGACGAGCTGAGTGTGTTTCACATAGGCAAACGCACCGGCTACTATGTCCACTGGGAGCCCATCTATATTGGCACCCATGCGGATCCCCACTACGATGAGCGGCTCAGCTGGGAGGGCAAGAGCGACAAGATGACGCAGGTGAGTAACTATTAAATACACATTTGTATAGTCATAAAAATATTCATTTTACTCATACGCAGGGTTACTCGCTGTGTGTGTTGGACTACGAGTTCCACATACTGGACAATGCGTTTCTGGTGCACAAGCCGGGCATTAAAGTGCTGAAGAAGGATAATCGACGAGCGATGTTGGCGGGCAAAACGAATCAGCTGATACGCAAGATCATCTATCCGGAATTGAAAATCATGTACGGCATGCGCAAAGGCTGTGCAATATAGTAACTAATTGTGAGGCCAAGCTGAGCACCGATTTCATTCAGTGAGAGGTTAGCGAAAAGACTACAACAACTAAAACCACAAAACACACTATTTCTATTCGCAATGCTGTAGAAACAAAACAAAACAAAACAAAACAAGACAAGACAAGACGAAGAGATGATAATGCCGTTCGCTGTTCTATGTACATATATATCCATACACATATCGAATGTGTGAGTGTGTGTGTGTGGGTATGTATGTTCTACAGTTAGTTAGTGTTAGTTAGTTGGTTAGCTTAGTATTAGCTGAATTACGTAGGTTTATAGACCAGTAGAGTTCGGAGCGGGTGTTTTTTCTACTCTATGCATAAGCGAAGCCTTAGGAGCACGGCTTAAGTACGTTAAACGTAGTTAGTTGTTGGTTTTTTTTTAAATGCTGAATATAGTTAGTTAACCAGGTTAGTTAGCTGCCATTCAGCTGGAATGTCGCGCTTTGAGCTTAAATGAAGACAAAACAAAAAAGTAGGAATAAGCCGACTCTCATTCAGATCCAATGCGTCCTATTTATGACTTCAAGAATTCCTCCGCACTTTTTTTGTACTCATATACAGTCATAATTTAGGTTTAGTTCTACACACAATTTGTATGTACTCGTTAGCCATTTATTTTATATTAGTTAGCCGATTTATCGCGAATGGAATATAATTATAATTAGTGAGTTAAAGTTGATTTTCATGAATTTTGTACTTCCTTCGGAACACTCAAATGTATACTTTGCATCAATTCCAATACCAACATTTGTATACCAGCTGCCATTTGATTGATTCAATGATTGATTAGCTCTTCAAGACACAATAAAAATACAGAGATTCCTAGCCACAATAGTCTAACCATTTATATACATATTAATTAGTTCACCAGGTTGGCCGACCTTTTCAGAGTTTAAGTTTCAAAGCAAATATATTTGGCTAAAAAAACAGCAACAATTCAAAATAAAAGCCTCTTCAAAATAATGCTTAAAATATGAAATACAGTAAATAGACTTGGGAAATTTAATAAAGACGTTTGAAATTAGAATGCTGAAGATTTGACAGAATACGTATAAAACATGATACTAACGAGTATGGAGATAGAATTAAAAGATATTAAAATGAAATGCAATTATAACAACCTTGAGAATCAAGTTCGAGTTAATGCCTAATATTAAAAACCAATTAATTAAAAAATACGTCTTAAAGCGTAAATGCAAACCGTGATATTTGTACTAGTAATGGTGAAGATGAGTTTGAGCATTAATTATAAAATTCAACTTAGGCAGTAAGAACCGAAACGAAATAAAGCGAATAGAAAAAAAAAATGAAATACAAATGAAAAAAAATCATAGGCATTAAACTAGTTTTGTATATGCTTTTTTTTGAGTGTTGAACTTAAAGTCAAACCTGTGCACATATAAATGTTAAAAACATAACGAGAAGTCGAGACAAACACTAAATTTATGCCGCGCTTTTTTGTTGTTTGTTGGAGCTGCGGACAATTGAGAAACTTTAAAGTGGCTGAAACAATTGTCTAGCTTCGTATGCTTAAACAATTTTGAAAGTGTCTTGGGAACAAAATACAGCCACAATTGGTGTTTGTATCTATTGTATGCCTATGTATAAGCCTACACTTAAGCCAGTAATGAAAACATGAAAATCGCCAAACAATTTTATGCGCTCAATTGTTACAAAAAGTTAGTGCATCCAAATCAATTTTTATTAGCCCAACAACTGAATAATTCCAAAATAAATGAAACTAAAATCTTATATCATTAAAAATTAATATTAGAAAAGAGAGAATATGAAACTATTGAGAACGTAGCTAAAATAGTCGCAATAAAAAGTGTTACAAACAATTTCAAATAACAAAGAATACAAAAATACATAAGAAAATAAAAAAAATAAAAAAATTATTGATGTAGTATTAAAGTGCCTTAGAGAATGAAATAATAAATGAAACACTAAAATCATATAAGACGAATCTTAATTACTGCGGCAGTGAATTGTATTTCAGTTGTATTTTTATAAGTAATTCACAGACACCTTTTGTTGTGTTGGCTTAGCGGCATATTGTTCTGGCCAAATTGCATAAGTCAAAAAAGATTTTCGTATAAAATGGAGAGCATTATTTTTGTATGTAAATAATTATGTAGTATGTATTTAATATTAAGATACATATATTATGTACAACAGAATGTATTAATCTATTTGTATATACGTATGTGTATGAAGATTTCAAATAATTATTTACTTAAACAAAACCTTTTTGATATAGTTTTCAAAACGACTTGAAATTTAAGCTGCAGTTAGTCGAAGTCATGCCCTATTGAATGAGTCTTCTTATAGCTAGCCTGCCAATTTTATGTTTAATACAACTATTATTACATATTTCAATTATTATTAATATGATTATTACGTATTAGTTAAGCACTCGGAAGTACATGCGTTAACGTTTATCTTGTTTAGGCCATAAATATCACAAAAGCTACTCTAACCTAAAGCCTTTTTGGGTTCCTTTGAGCGCAGCATTTGACCCATCGTTTATATGATTAGTGGCAGAGTTTCGAGGCAATTGTTGAGCAAGAACTATTAGCTGAAATTTAAGAAAATTCACAAAATTATGTGAAATGATGTCTATGCATAAGGATTGTAAAAATAAAGAAAATAATATAAAACTGGTTAAAGGACTTGATTATTCCAAACGCACCATAAGCCTCAAAAAATTCCTTTCAGATCGTGAAGAGTTCTATGCCAAACTCTTTGTCCGCCAGGTCTACCAACTGGCTAAAGAAAACATAGATTTTGTTTGCTGTTTGGGTTTTTCGGTAGATGTGTGTTGAGTGTGAGTATGTTTTCTTGTCGCCTGTGTATCCCTAGAAGTATGCCGCACTTTTTAGCTTTAGGGTAATTTAGCTAATGCAGAAACCTGAATTAGGTCACTGGTGTGTGCATTTGCTACCAGGTTTACAGCAATCTGGAGAGAGAATGTGTAATGACAATATTTCGAAATCGACAAACGAAAATAACGGGTTTTGATGCACAAAGTATTTGTTTATTTGTAACTTAATTTGAAAAACCTGTGTTATTGTACTAAACATTTGCTTTGCTTATTGTTATTGTTATAAAGAATTCTTCTGCGTTCAATCTCGTTCAATATTATGACGACATCAGTTGATATTTTATGTAATTATGCACAAAATCAAGTAGATTCCTTATTCGCTCGAAACCATCAATATAAAATTAAAGACAGGCTTTTATCTTGTTGCTAATCGGTTTGGCCAACACGATGTTCAGATTTCTACGAATTATAAGCAGACAAATTGTCAAAAATTGAGAAAAAAAATCCCAAAGCTGCTCACGTTGAGTTCCAAATTCAAGACCAGATCAGCGAAGACAACTCTGACACAATACAATGGTGTAGCCCCGCACTTGGCACAGCCGTAGGCTCCGGCAAGCATGGGCGTAGCTCGTCCCCGTCCTTGACTTTAATAGTTAACTTGATATTTTCGGGTTTTCTGACAGATATTTTATTGTATTTTGTTGTTTCTTAATGAAAATAAGAGTGTCAAAAATGCTAATTCGATAGATGGCATTTCAGTATTTGTTTAAAATAAATTAAGCACAACTTTTTGATTAATACTAAGGCAGTTGCTAGCCCAGCCGAACGCAACCAGTTGGTGTCTTGATCTGCCATTGACTCATCTCGAGCGAGACGAGCTTCGTATTGTGTATTATTTGTTTTTGTTTTATGCCGCTCGGCCACATCTAGAAGCTGCCGGCTCCCTCTCTCACGCTCGTGCACTCTGTGGTTTGTTTGTTGTTGGTATGCGCTTTGGTTATTTATTAACATGTTTGCTTTTTATTGCAGCAGCAGCGACAAAAGTGGTCGTTGTCGTATACGTAACCAAAGCAGAAGAAGATCAGCAACTGCGTCAACCACAGTCTCAGCTCATGCTCATCCGCGTTTTTTGTTTTTTTGTTGTTTTGTTTGTATGCGTCGCTTGCCATTTTACCAGTTAAGATCTGAGCCGCGCATCTATCGCAAAACAGTCGAAATTGTCTGCTCGTTGGTTGTACATCGCGTTCGCTTTCCGCAACTGAACGGAACGTTGTGCCTAAGGACTGCACTTGAAGGATAACCACCTTTATACATACGTTCACACACACAGTCATTTAACATGGCTAAAATAATAATCAGTGCTTTGTTGTGCCTAGCCATGTTTGGCTCATTGGGTTAGTAAAAACCAAATTCCATTCCACAAAAAATCCATTTCGTAACGAAAGACTCTGGCGACAAACTTATCCACATTTGTCAATATTCAAATTAGTTGTGGGCATACCTTAAGTGAAGTTTAAAGTTCATTTTTCCAAAGCATTAAATATTGTATCTGTATATATATTTCACGAAACTACGGAATAAAAATATTCACGTATACGAAATTAGTGATCCCAAGAGCCTAAATACCTCGGCAGGTTTACTGCAAACATCTAAATTATCTTAAAGATATCTTCAATTCTTCTTATCCTACTTAGGACATTATCTATGTGTCAAGACTCATTATCTTATCATTGTAAGACTGAAAACTATATTATACAGTGATTCAAATGTGCATATACTTAAAATTTTATTACTTTTTGTCAAATCAAATCCAATGCAAAATAAACTATTGAAATCAGAAACATCATCAAATCAGGTTATAAAACAATCACATAAGCATATTTGAAAAGCAAATATTAAAATAGATATATATTAACTTGTTTGTGCTTTATTGAATAATCACAAAGGAGTCAAGTAATATAGAATTCAGACACTGGTTTTGCGGTTTACGCATACCTTCGAAAATTTAATAAATTCTAAACACATATCACAAATATTTCATATATGAATGTACAAATATTCTCATTTATTTCATAACATATATATTTATATATATACTTAAAATTCAATTCAGTGTAAGTCCAAGATTGCAAAAAGTGCAAAATCTCGCTTAAAATATTAAGAAATCCTCCAAATCGTAAGTTAATGAATTCTCAGCTTTAATTATGTTTTCAATGCACATTAAACTAAACGTTTCACTAAATTGACGTCGCACGCTCTTTCAAAAACAAAACAACTGTAATTGCATCAATTAGAGACGCCACCATTGAAACTGAAAGTCTCAGTCTTTGAAGAGAACCAAACAAAGCTCGACACCAACACACATTTCCCCAACTGCATTATTCAATTGATTCAAACACGACGATAATTCAACTGATCGAGCAACGTCATCTTGCAATTAAGCAACTGCCACTGGGATGGGCATAAAATGGCAGGCATCCCATGTGAATGATTTTCCAACAATACCAGGAAATTGCATGGAATGGAAACTGTCCAAAGAAAAGTGCAACTAATCAGCGCAAACTTGGCCAATACATTTGCCTGTAGATTTCCGGATGAAAAGCACAAAAAATGTGAAAATGTGAATAACTGCATTTAAAATGTTAAATCAGTGAGCGTTTTCATCTTCATATTGTTTCAAGGTCGAATGGCAACTCTTTCAAAATTAATTCACACGCCGCCAGCATCGCATAAATAAATTAGTACCCAAAATCAATATTACATAACATTTGCTGCTGACACTGTTGCTCTGACTGCCGCTGTTGCTTTTGCTTTTGCATTTGCCACTTAGTTCATTGTGGCTGCCTGCTCGCTGCTGCTTATTGATATGGCAAGAAACAAGTTTCTGGCCTGGACAGCTACCTCAATCTTAATCTGAATCGCGATGCGTGCCCAGCCGGTTGACGTGACCTTTGAGCGCTTTAGCATTCAAGATCTTTTTTATTAAACGAGTGTTTTGTTTTGGCCACCTCACTGAATTCAATATAAAATGATAATGATGACCATTTGTGTTGCACTGAAATGAAGGGAGTCAGCAGCACATGTGCTGATTCCGGCGAATGTTGTTCACTTCAGTGTGTGGGAAAATGTTGAGCAACTGCTTGCGACAGATAAGTTTCGCTATCTAACAAGTCTCTATATATATATATATATATAAATATTGTTATACATGCATAATAGTTTGAAATTTAGCAAAAAGAGTTACGATTTAAATGTTATTCACAATGATCGATATATTTTGTAAGATTTTCATTACAAATGATTGCTGAATAAAAAGCATGGGATTCCCCACAGCGTAATTGTCTAAAATGTATTTTGTGTACACATTATGCAGACACAATGCCAATGAGAGCCAACTCGAGTTCAACAAACGGGGTGTGTACCCACACTTAACAACCACAAACTCATTAAAATTTTCAAGCGTCTCAAAAGCTGTGCGAAGATAACAATAGTTACAAACGGAGAGACTCAGACATTCAATATGTCCATATGTCCATATGTCCATATGTACATGTTTTGTCAATTTGATAATGGGCAACTGGACAAGTCTTGGCTTATGTAAACAGTACATTTTTTACTTAATCCTGTATATTTCTTCATACTCTTGAGAACTTATCTTAAGAGCGAAACTTCAAAGCAACTGTAAAGGTTTTAAATAAGTGCAAATGTCTCTTTGTTTGAGGTCTCTCGAGTAAATTGTGTTTTATGTAAGCATTTAATTATTATTATGGACGTTGCTAACAGTCTTAACAGTTTTTCTTTTGTATTGCTAACAATTGATTGAGTTTGTATGATTTGTGGAATTCGATAACTGAAACTGCTGTTTGTCCGGTTAGAGAGTCATGGCCATAACTCGGGCTTTAGTGTGTGGGGGCGGTGGCTTAAACACCACTTCACCCTTGTCATTTTTGTAGTCGGCGTAGGCCAGAGAGTAGACGCACTTCATGCCCAAGGCCTCCTTCTGGCGGCCCGAGTAGTAGCTGGTGCAATTGGCAATCATTAGGGTGAATCCCTTGGAGCGGCCAATATCTATCAAGGTGGTTGTGAGGCGTGTTCCCAGCCCCTTTCCTCGCATGGACGAATCCACTGTGGTGATGAAAGAGAGAAGTGCCTTTGAGACGCCGTAAAGCTTATAGACATTGGCCTCATTCTCAATTACGGAAATGAACTTGTAAATGTCTCCATAAATTTCCGCTTTCTGGCGATGTTCCTCCAGTTCGCCTGGCAATTGAGCGCCAGCAAGGACCACGCCAACAACACGATCTCCGTTGTTCTTGTCGATGGCCACGATGCTGGTGTCCTGTTCAATCAGCGAGATGTGATAGAAATCCTGTATCTCCTCAAATACTTTCTGCATATCTTTGCCAGCGATCATGCACAGTGGTTCGCCCGGATAGAAATGTTTGCCCAAAAACGGTTTTACTTCCTTATAGTCATCCACCGTCATGGAACGAATAAGAATTCCATTGACTACGCTGGGTTCGATCGGCATGTTGAATTGCAGCCACTAGAATTTAGAGTGCTCCTATTAATCACTGCACGCTGATTTTATAGTTTCTGTTTCTTATCATGCTGGCTTTGCAAGTGCACAATTTAATATTTCTAGTGTCTTTAATCTAATCATTGATTGCTAGATAATTTTAGAGTGTACAACCTTAAATTGTAGATAAACCCAGAGTAAACTTACATCGAACATTTTTGCTGATAGTGCCTGTCTATTTTATGATATTAAAGGTAATTGTATATAAATACTTATTTCTTTCCTGGACTTCAATAAAATCTTCAGGAAAGTGCTCAACGAACGGTTGGATTGTAGAATCCCTGTGGATTGGGTTGGTCGCTTCAAATGAGGGATGGAGCCAATAGGTTATATCTTACTACACAGAAGACTTTGCCAAGCGCATAATTTTAATAATCATTTCGAATACTATGAATAATAATTATAAACATACTTTCATGAAGCCCATTCTTGAACAAAGTTCATGTTTTTGTAGAATAAATCCCTTCATATGCACCAACAATAATCATTTAAAGTTTGTTTTCACTATGGTTTGATTCGATTAATTGAATGTGGATGATAATATGTATATCCACTCCGAGGTCGATAATATCCACGTAAATAGCCGCTAAATAATTTAAGTGTGTGATTTAATTTTAATAAATACAGCGTAAACGCAACCCGAAATGTATTTGTTAAATAAGAAATATTTGATTTAAAGTTGATAAATTGTATGTTCATTTGCATAAAGTTAAAAACAAATAGAAAAACAACAAAAAAATAATGCAGAAATAATGCAAGCATCAGTTCTCATCATAAATCATTAGAGGTAAGCCCAACCCACTCCCAAGCCTGACCCTATTAACATCCAAACCTATCCGCCTCTCTTTCAGCCCAAGCAGCAGCTGGCGGCTGCCGGGAAGCCAACGGTACTGCTCCCGTCTCCGGCTCCTGCGATGCCTACATCGAGTGTAGGAATGGCGTTGCCGAGGAGAAACTCTGCCCGGATGGCCTATTCTATAATGAGAAATCCACCGGTTACCCATGCGGTTATCCCATTGATGTGGAGTGCACACAGGCGCAGTCACGCCTGCAGTCTGCTCAGCCCACGGAAGATTGTCCGCATCAGTTTGGCTACTATCGCATGGGCGATGCCAGGAACTGTGGCCAGTTCAAGAACTGTGCGAGTGGTCGCGGTTACGTATTTGACTGTCCCGAAGGATTGGCCTGGAATCCGGCCACATACAAATGCGACTGGCCCGATCAAGTGGAGGATTGCGACGCTGAGGCCTTCCTAGGCTTCAGTTGTCCAGCACCATCACTGAAATCGGATCTGCTGGGAGAGCAGGAAGCGGATTACACGTTCCATCCGTCGTCGGAAAATTGCCAAGTGTACTTCATTTGCATTGAGAATCGCCCGCGTCGCATTAGCTGTGGCGAGGATCAGGCCTTCAACCAGGAGCTGAAGCAGTGCGACGACATCGACAATGTGCCCAACTGCAGCAGCGACATTCGCGCCAAGGGCGCCGAGATCAAAGCGGCACGCGCCAGTGCCGCCGCGGGGCGTAAGGCAGCCGGATAACTCCATTAGCCGGACCACTAAGGAAAAAGCGAGGGAGAAGGAGAAAAGTGGAAGCTGATGTTGAGTCAGAATTCAGGTTTTGGATATGCAAAGCACGCAATAGAGCTGCTCGAGTTTTCTAGTCTGTAGTTAAAATAGGCATTGTGCCAGTTTATTGTATACAATTTTGCCATTCACAATTATAATAAATAAATGTCGACATTTTTGTAGCAAGTATGTCTCGATGAAGTCTTTCGTTTGGTTAAGGAAAAGCGTCTACAAATATTTAACTCAATTTATTCAATTGTTTCCCTCTTCCAATTTCAGCCCTTGCTTCACCGGAGTGCCCCGTTGCTAACGGACGCTTTGCCAGTGGCGAACAATGCGATGCGTACACCGAGTGCCAGGATGATGTGCCCATTGCCAAACTCTGCCCGGATGGCCTGCTCTTCCATCAGCGCACCAAGGCCACCGGTGAATGCACTTATGCGCCGTACTCCAGCTGCAAGGAGCGCGCACGCCTCCAGCCGGCGAATGGCACAGAAGAGTGTCCTCGCCAGTTTGGCTTCTATCTGAATGGCGATGATACCAAGTGCGGTGTCTATCGCAATTGCGCCCATGGTGTGGCCAGTTTGACCAAGTGTCCCGAGGGACTGGCCTTCAACGAGGAGACCTATCAGTGCGACTGGCCCGATTTGGTGAGCAGCTGCAATGCGGAGGCTTTCCTGAATTTCAACTGCCCTGCACCGGAAGCCGTCGATGGCCTGACACCGGAAGTCGATGTTAGTCCTGAGGGCGATTTACGCTACTATCGCCATCCACAAACCTGCAAGAAGTACTTTGTGTGCGTCAACGGACATCCGCGCCTCTACAACTGCGGCAAGTATCTGGCATTCAATGACGAGACGAAGCTCTGCGACTTCTACAACAAAGTGCCCGAGTGCTATGCCCTGCTCAAGGAGAAGCAGAAGCAGAAGGCCGAGCGTAAGTTGCCCACCCTGGGAGAGGCGCTGGCATAGGACTCTTCACCTAAGTTGAGCATTTTCATAGAGGCTGCGTCTCGTCGAGATTTCTCTTGTAAACAGTAACAGAGTTGTGCAATTCATTTTGTAAATATATGAATACATACTTATTATATACCATAATATTTGCGTATTGTTTTTTAAATAAATGAAAAAATAATAAATGATCAAGTGGCAAAAAACATTTTTAATGAACATTTTCAAGAACCACACGGAGCCAAGACTAGTGGCCCGGATTTGGAAAAACCCCCTTTTCCCATGTAGTTGATTATTGATTGCAGATTTTAGGTTTTGTAAGATTTAAATTTTATTTTTATCATCGCTTGTCATTTTGGTTTATTAGTTAGTTTATACTTGTTGCTTACTCGTATTATTATAATTTATTGGTAGATATTAATTCGAATTATGTCAATTTCACATGGTTTCTTGACTTCCAACTGTCTCTCCACAGATCCCTCATTGAACATTACATTTTTAAACTTGACCGCACTGGCTGCTGCTATACAACACCATAATGTGGCTTAAACAATTCCAGTTTAGAGAACTAATGCAAAATGAATTTCTTTCGCTTTTTAGAGTTTTTGAAATAAGTATAAGCTCGAATTTGTTGTTAAAAACATTTCTCTGTTATCACTAATTAACCAATTGATTTTTGTAAAATTTATTGGAGTTACTTAAACTAAACGATCCAAAGATCCAGTTATTCTGCGCTCTCCTCTTCATATGCTTTTGCTTCATTTGGTTTTTTTTTTTGGTTTTTTTTTTTGGCTATAAAAATTAAGTTACATTTAGGTTTGCTTTTTGAACTTTTTGCACTATTTTTCTGCATGTGTGTGTGTGTGTGTATGGCTTTGTTTGTGTGTGTGTGTATATTATTAAATTACAACAAATAATGAATATTTAAGTTTAAGTATTTGCTTTAGAGTATGTTTTGTATGGTTTTACAAATTTTTCTTACCGTTTCGTTTTCGTTTTGTTTGTGGTGCTAGGCTAAGGCGACTTTTGTTTGGTTGTTTCACTTTGTATGTTTTCATTTTTGTTTTACATTTTGCAATATATTCAACATTTGTTGTTTTTCTCTGTTGTCGGTTGTCCGTCGTCGTCATCTCGTCAGTGTGTCCCAGTAATTTCTGTTTTCCATTCTCATTTCACACAAAAAACGAATAATTTGCATTTGAACATAGGTTTAACCAAAAATGTCAACTAAAAACTTTTGCAATGGAAACAAAAATATTTAAATAAAAAACAAAAAAAAAAAACATCTTTTAGTCGTTACAATTTGTGCTAGAAATTCGGCTATTAAAATTATTTAAGTTCATACCACGTCTCGTTTTTCTTTTGATTTTTTTGTTTTTTTTTTTTGGTTTTGCTTGAGAAAAGTTTTACACATTTTTTTCGTTATCGTTTCGTATCGTTATCGTTATCGTTTTTGTTTTCGTTTTCGTTTACGTATCGTTTTTCATTTAACATATTCAGTCTTTCAGCTTTCAACATAAATAAATTAATTAAATTAATTTATTTAATTGCATTACAAAATGTTCAAGTGATGCTGCCTGTAAATAATTTCGTGTTCTATTGCATTTATGTGGTAATTTTCGTGGTCTGCCTTACGTTGCTCGTTTTAAAGTTTATAGCCAAAAAGTTGTCGATCTCAAACAGCGACGAATCGCATTTGAAGAAAATTTTGAAAAAATTTCATCCTTAGTCAAAGTTGGTTGTAAAAGCCAAAAGTTTGCTTGCT
Organism: Drosophila atroscutellata; assembly: GCA_035041605.1. Lineage (NCBI taxonomy): Eukaryota > Metazoa > Arthropoda > Insecta > Diptera > Drosophilidae > Drosophila > Drosophila atroscutellata. Next base: position 8,813,468 of record JAWNLA010000092.1, on the reverse strand, counting down.
TGCTTAAAGTACTTAACTTAATGCTAGATTCTTGGGTTTATCATTTACATTTAATTGTAATAATTATATTTTTCTTGCAATGTTTCTTTTATATTATCCCTCTTCTTTCTCTTCTTCTCTCTCTTCTGTTTGCTTCACATGCGTTCATTTGTCTCATAAACTGCTTAGTTTTTCGCAATTTTCCTGCGTTTGCTAAATTTAATAACTTTTCAAGTGGACGTACGCCTTATTTCTTTTCTTTTTTTTTGCATTTTCTTATCGTTTTGGATTATTCAAAAAGGTTGCTTAAATTTAGTTAATATACTTGTATTTTATGTATAATAAATATATAAAATTTTGTGTCCAAATTCAGTTGTTTTTAGGAGTTATTTGTTGTTGTTTTTTTAGTAAGTAAATCAAGAAGATACGGCCAGAAACATAAAACTCTCCAGAGTTAAACATCCGAATGGAACGTACCATCAAAATTCTGACTGTGATTTTGGCATTAAGTTGATTTCGTTTTCGTATATTTTACTTTTGGGTGGGGCTTACGTTTATCATATGCTACATAAGTATCTTTCCTTGCTGTTCCTATGTCAACATAAAAACTTGTTGTCAAATCTTTTCTTTTTTTATTTTTAGTTTGTGCTCGTTTTTTCTCTTACTGTAAGTATAACCGGTCTCTTGTTTTTGTGTTAAGGCAACTGCTTTTGTTACTGAATTTGTAATTTGTTGTGTTTGTTTTAGTTTTCATTATTTATTTTTGGTTTTTTTTTTTGGAATTTTTACAATTTGATTTGGAACTGCATTTTTGGATTTGAATTTCGTTGGTCAACTTTTGCTATTTGAACTAAAGAATTACAAGTCTCTTAAAGCATATCATAAGCAGCCAGAAAGTGGTTTCATTTTTTTTGTGTGACTCCTAAAAACAACGAAACATTTTAGCTTTTGCCGTTTGCAAAAATTTTGCTGTGCCTTAAGTGTTAGTTTTTAATGGAAATTTCGTTTATCAATATACTAGACTGTTATATATTTTGCCGACATATATAATTTTGAGTTTGGTTTTCGCTTTTATCGTCAAATTTTGCAATTACTTAATTAAGTTTAAAATACTCGTTACTCGTAAATTGAAAGGAAATTATTAAGTGCTTAATTTTTTTTTGGCCTAAATTTAATGCAGTTTACAATTCGCATATACATCAATTTTTTTTTTGTATAATTTTTGTATTATTTTTGTTTTTCATTACGCATTTTTGTTGCGGCAATTTGTTGCTGCTTTTGCTCGCTTGCTTAGCTTTAAAATTATATATATGAAAATGATCCAACGCACGGAAAAATCCGATTCCCCCAATGGTGCATAGGTAATGGACAAAGATTATATATAAATACAAATAAGACAAATGATAACTTGACCAAATATGAAGAAACTTTAATGGGGGTTTGAGTAATAAGTGTTTGATTATAAATCATCATAAACTTAACATTAATCAAAATGTAATAAGAATTTGGTTAAAGCAATAAAAATTCAACTTAACTGTTCTTTAAACTATAAACTAACTGAAAACACAATCAGAATGTAAATTTGTTAAGGTATAATTGAAAATATCATAAAACAATGGAAAACTGTTATTACAAATTATTTATTAAACTAATGCAAAAACTATAAATTGGGCGTGGCGCTGCATTAATGGAACTTTCGCTTTTTGCCGCCGCGCTTCTTTCCCTTGCCGCGCGTCTTGGTCAGTTTGCGTTTTTTGCTAAGGCCATCTCCACGCAGCGCAGACTCGCGGCTAATCTCACCAAGAATTTCATCACCCACATTGCCTGCCAAACAGATAAGAGTTGAGTATAAGCTGTACGACTTGAACAGTACGTGAGTACTTACCCAATGAGGTGAGCTGGCGCTGACGATGCTTCTCCGCCTTGGTCACTGGCAGACGCACATAATATTTCTCCTCGTACTCCTGCTTCTCCTTCTGCGCCTGCGAGAGCATCTGCTGAGCGCGCGAGCCCGACGACAGCTCGGTGGGCGCATCCAAGTACTCCTCCTTAAGATCTTGCAGCATGGATGAGCTGTATATCGAATTAAATGAAATATATTATCTGCCTTTGGAATCATTATTATTATATTATATTTTGTTAGCTTACGTGATGGCACGCTTCTTGGCACGATCCAGAGCCTTCTTTTCCTTGTCCGCATCGCGTTCATCGCCATCGTAATAGACGGGCTTAATGCGTGGCGGCACATAGACGCCAGATTTGCCTGCGGTGGCTGCCTTGCGCGGCTTTTTCGCAGCGCCTGCCTCATCATCGTCGTCGTCTTCGTCATCATCCTCGTCCTCGTCGCTGCCTGCCTGGTCGTCATCATCCTCATCACCACCGGCGCCAGCAGAGCTGAGCATGTCCTCCGGATTTGGCTTATAGAGTATGGGATCTGTGCTACTGGAGACGCCTGTAGTCGCTGTCTTGACCAGCTTGTCAATCTGATACCGCAGCTTGTAGTCTATGGGCCGTATCTTCTCCAGCACAGTGCGTATCTCGATCAGGCGCTCAATGGATGGATCACCCTCAATGGTCTCGCCGGAGCACTTGCGCAGCACCACGTACGTCAGATTGATCAAATAGTCCAGCAGCATATGATACTTGACCTCAAGAAAGCTCAGTCCATACTCGGTGCTCAGCTCGCCGCGCTTGACGCGCTGCAGCATTCCTTCAACGAGATCTGTCACCTGCTTCACATTGCTGTTCATCTCGCCCAGCAGCTGAATAGCCTGCGGTATGTCCTGCTGACCCTGCACCTCACAATCGTAGTCCAGTGCCTGTGCAATAAATTTCAATTTGTGTGATTAACATTTTGTTATGAAGTTAATATATATTATGTAAATAAATTTTTTTAGTTAACTTATCTATCTTTTCTTTCCATTTTTCTAATAAAACGCTAAAACTGAACCTTCATTTAAAAGATACATATTATTTCTTCCATATACCTATTGTCAACTGTTCAGTTCGCTTACCTCATGCATTGTAAGCATGGACTCTTGACTATGCCAACAAATGGCAATGATACTTTTGGCTATTATAATTGGCAGTTTTCACAACTTTCGCACCTAAGCAATACAATGCTATATGCGTGTTGATATGCATATATTTATTCAACTATATATGTGTGTATAAATATATATATATATATCAACTAATTATGCCTGCGAAACGAAGAATCACTCGTTGGCCAATCGCCAGCAGCTATATGTCTAGTTGTCTCGCTCGCACTGCTGTGGCCTATTATATTGGCCATAATCATATTTAACAAATTTCGTGCACAGGAAATTAAATTTGCTACGCAAATACACAAATAAGTTGTTTAGTATATGAAATGCCATAAGCAGATAGCAGAATGCATTCTCCCTACAGTTGGTGCCACTCCAATCCACATTACCAGCCTCTGCGCTCCCCTTCCTCTTCCTGTGTCCCCATCCATGGTGCATGTGCTGCGCCTGTGTGTGTGTGTGTGTGTTGTGTTCGTCCTGTGAACGCGACACCGCACAACTCATTTGCATATTTTATTGGTTGCCATTTAATTATTCGCATTTTGCAGCATTTTTGGCCACGGCCCCCCCACAGCCACCCTGCAGCCAAAGTGCCTTTTAAAACCCGCAGCTTATGCTGCATTTATTTTCAATTAATATTAATAAAGCAATAGGCGGGGGGAGAGGGCGAGGGGGCGATGGAATGCTGCTTTGTCCATGTCACATTTAGTTTTAGAGATTAATTGCAATTTCTGAAATGGATTGATAATTTCTTTTTGTGTTGTTGTTGTTGATGCTGTTTTGTTATTGCCATTTGCGGCCAGCGACTAAGCGACGGCTGCAAAATATGCAATTTCCAAAGCAATTTACCCAATAATTAAATTGATAACAGTTCTTTGAGTACATTTGCGTTCGTTTGCCCACAAATAAATACGCAATTTTCAACAATTTGCATATTATTATTCGCAAGCTAACTTTATGGCATTGCGCGGACAGACAGTGCTTAAAAATTGTGGCTTAATTGATGTTTGGCTGGATGAAATATATCGAAGAGCTAATACTTAAATTTCTTAATTTAACGATATTTTGGAGATTTCGAAGAAAATTTATCGATTGCTGAGTAATTTTAATATTTAACTATATTATTTGTTAAAAGTATATAGCTTAAGCTGTATTGATTATTAGAAGAAGTGTGTCTAATGAGTTCTTTGAGTGTTTATCTGACAATATCTGCATTACAAACATAATGCATTTTCAGTTAGCCATGACTATTTAGCCTTTAAGGTAGTAATCTTTGAATTATTGCGATCTTTGTCAGAGTCAAAACTAATACTGTTTGAGCAGCTTTCGTAATGCTAATTTATAATCGCATAAATTTGGAACTATTTTACAATGGCTGTTTGAAATTGTTATTGACGCGTTAGAGGCCGGGCAATATGCATTTACAATTAAGCCTGCGTCGCGCATTGAGTGCGGTTGGAGCGGGAGGGTTGGGCTGGTCAACTAAGGGAGGACAAAGATAAAATGCATATGCGAGCATATTTTAGGCGACAGCCAATGCAAAAACTAACTGTAAACAAACAGCAACAACAATCGCACATGGAACATATGAAGGCATCGCTTTCCAAAAACTGTCCCCAGCGAACCGCAAAAGCGGTCTGAATGCGTATAACGACGACCGTTTATATGCGTTGCCCCGTTACACGAACACCAACAGCAAAACAAACAAAAACAGCAGCAGCAACAGCAACAAGAGAATGATCTGCAACATCTACATATACAGTGCACTGCTAACGGCAATTTACAATAAATGGCCAAAGTAACCCGCACACAAATACACTCACACACACAAACACACACACACACACACCATTTAGAGGTGGCCGCCCTCACAGACAACGTGCCAAATGATTTTAAATTCGTGGCAATTTTTGTTTAATTTTCAAATGCAACGACTGCAGCAGCAACAACAACAACAACAAAGAAGGCAACAAACTGTGGTTGTTGTTGTTTTTGTTGTTGCTGCATTTGCATTAATGGTATTTGGAAATGCATTTTATGCGCAGGCCTGTAAGTAGGCAACAAATTGAGCTCACACACACACACTCACACACACAAACAAACATATGCATTTGTGCACATACATCCTATTGCTGTCTCTGTTGTGTGTAGACTGGTTTTAGTTCCTCCTACATTTTTTTTTTATTAGCTGCGCTCAGGAATAAAATATGATTTACATTTGCCGCTTGTCTGCCGAGCAGGTCATGTCAATTGTGCGTCGCTATCCCCACCTGCACCTCCACCTCTGCTTCCCTCAACGAGTTTTGACAACTTTTAATGATACCATTTGATGCCGGTTCACAATCAAGCCGTTCCCCTCTTTCTCCTATCCCCCAGTCGGCTGTGGTTTTGTGTATTTTTGCCAAAAATTTGTGTGGCTGCAATCACCATCAGCCGAAATTTGCAAAACATTTTTTTTTTTCATTTTATTTTGGTTGTCGTTTGGCATTAACATCATAAATTAATGCGTGCACTTCAGCGATAATTGCACAAAATACATTGCATATTTACGAGCATTTTAATTTGCCAAATATATGTGCAAATACATATATATTGTATATTATGTGCATCATTTGACTGGCGACTGTAGTTGCAATTGAGAGGTGGACCCGTTTTGCAGCCGCTATTTGGACGGCTCGGTATTGGCCAATGAGCTCTTTTAAGCCAGACCCTGCCGATAGCTGAATACAGTTGATTCCCAAATTATTTATTTTTTGCATTTATTTAAAATAAAGCACAGGATATGCACATGAAAACACAGATGTGCAAAGTGTTGCTAATATGTTTGCGACATATGTGGGGGAGGAGCTTATGGGCTTAAGATTATTGTATTAAACATATCAAAATACAAGAACTAAGCTGAAAAGATCTAATGGTTGATTTTGAGACAAAGTACACATTGTTATTTGAGTATATAATGTAAATGACATTGTAATTACTTCAATCGAAAAGGTAAACAAAACATACCATTTTTGAGTCATATGAAAGTCTATTTTAATTATCTATATTCTAATAATAATTTGATAATGATATGATTAATTCTACACATCTTTTTGATCAAATTTCGGTTTCGAGTAATAGAAAAGAGATCATCTGCTAATTTTAAGCGTTAACATGAATTACAATTAGGCAATGCAGGCGTGAACTTGAACGGAACTCGTCGACAGATTTGAGTACAACTGGCAGTCCCCTTCAGATACGCTTGAACCTTGTAATCAGTATGTCGTTTGGGGGCACCTGGCAAAGGAGCGGGCAACTTGTTTCAATTATAAAACTACAAATTGTGCGCTTTTCAGCCAACTCCAATGGCCCCAACACTCATGTGGGCGTTGAGGGAGGCGTAAATGGTGGGGTTGAAGCACAACTACGCGACGGCCATTAGAAATCGATTGACATAACTCAAAAATTGTGCAAATTAACGTTAAAACCAGCGAGCCAGCGACAATATGGGCGAGGCGACTGCAGGCGGGCAGCGGTGTAGGTGCAGTGCTGTGCTGGGGTGTGGTGTACGGGGGTGTGGTGTGGTGTCAGCCAACAGCCTGTAAATAACGGTGCAATGTTCCAGCATAGGCAAAATTATGGCCTGTCCTAGAGTTGGGGCATAGTGTGGTGCTAACACAGCATACATACAAATGTGTGTGTAACTATGCAAAAGAGCAAACCCGATATATATATATGTGTGTGCGTGTGTGTGTGTATGTGTTTGTGCAACGTGGGGTAGTACAATGCTTGGCGGCCGCGCCTGATGAAGAAATACGCGCGACTGTTGCAAACCGCAGTCAGACCAAGCGAGTCCGACTCTACCCCACCAGTCCCAACCCAGCAGACCAGTTCAAAGTGGACCTCAAATTTATGCAGGGCCTCGTGCAACGTGTCGTTGTTGTTGTTCTGCTGGTTGCAGTTGCATTGCCAATAACCGAATATTGATTAGAGTTTATAGGCACAACCCCAAGAAACCGCGTGGACTCGCTAATAAAACGCAGCCAAATGAACTTAATTTCGCAAAGAAAATGTTTATACCATATAATATAAGATTTTTATATTAAAAAAAAAAATGTTGTAATATTGTTGAAGGGATAAATTGCATAAATATGAATTAAGTAATGCCAGGCAGTTGAGATTTTGGTTTTGGATAATTAGTTTCTGATTTTTTTGTATTTCGATAAATGAATTTATTTTTGGCTAAGAGATCTAGCATTTTTCGCAATAATACTAGTTCCAACCATATCTCATTCAAAAGTGACATTAAAAGACGAATTAGATTCGAGGAACAAACAACGCCACCAGAATAATATGAAACTTCTCTTCGCGAATCGGGCAGATAACATTTTGTATGTGTCATATTATTTGTTGAAGTGTTTGTTGATTTTTGGTGGTGCTTTTAGGTGCTCACCGAACGGAAATGAAACTTTTGCGGTCGCGTCAAATGCAAATATCCACACACAATGCCATAAAGTAAATAAGTATGTATATATATTTGAATGTATGTGTACATACTTGTGTGTGAAGTGCATGGGTTTATATACTAATAGCTTATATGGAAACGGCAAATATAATTGCATATTTTATGCAGCGGCGCACAAAACAAACATTGCATTTGCCGCCTAAATTGGTATTTGGCAATTTTCAATTCGGTTTCTGCATAAGACCCCCAGCAAAACCACGCAGCGCAAAAACGAAATTCAACCCAACAAACAAATTGAACCAGTCAGCCATTATTTATTTAAATAATTGGCTAACCATAAAAAATAATTCTAAAATACCAAAAATGGTCGAGCAGACAATGGAGTATGAAATCCCAAAGGGAATAAGGGAGCAGGAATGGGACGCTTTGGAGCCTGTACAAACGGTCTGAATAAATGAATAACGAATGCGACCATATTGCGAGATTAGAACCGCAGTTGTGTTCAAATAGGCGCTGAAATGAATGTCTGGCACAGCGAACGGAATACCTAAAGAATAAAATACGAGCCATTTAAAAAACAACTTTCATTTAAATTTAAAGAGATAAAGGATAAAGGACTTCTGTCTAAATAGCTTCAATAAAGAATTATCAAAAATGTTGAATCGTTATCATATTTTAAAGAACTAGATTTTGATATTGCATAATATTTATTGTTGTTCCATAAACTGTTTTTTTTTTTTTCGAGTCAAATGAAAACAGCAACAAACACAAAGCCAAAAACGCAGTAAAATGCAATGCAAATTTATGAAAGACGGAGATACGAAGAGGCAGCAAAATATATGCATGTGCACAGAAAAGACTGACAAGACAAATACGTCGCCTGTTAGAGCCAGGCCAAAAACAGATAAGTCCAATGTCAGACGGACAGTTACTCAGTCGGGCAGACGAGCAAACATTCTGCAATTTTTTTGTACATTTGTGGGCAGGGTATGGAATGGTTTGGGGCAGTGTTGCTCATACGCCGCGTTGCCAGCGGGGCAAACAATTTCTTTTTTTTTTTTGCTGTTCTCCTTTCAACATCACAACAAAGTGTCAAAGCGACGCACATATTTGTAGGCGTCAACGGGCGTTGGTTTCTGTAAAAGCAATTTTCATTAACAAAAGGGGCGCGTCCGAGTGTTGGGCGTCAACGGGTTAAGGACGTATGAATGAAAATTAAAATAGCAAGCAATTTGAGGATTCACCATCGAGATTATATACAAAATATTATAAAAAAAATAATAAATAAATTACTGCTCTTAAATGGATTTGCGAACGAACCTTAAAAATAATGAAATAAACCAAATGACGATTGGCATGAATTGGATTTGACATTTTACGCTGAAATTAATTAAATAATGTACAAATATGTAAGTATTTTAAAGTGTATTTTAATGTTTGCTGTACGAAATAATTTGTAAAATCTATTTTTCAGAAACGGTTCATTTTATCTTTATATTCTCTCTCTTTGCATGGGAAGGTTGTTATTTTGAAGACAATTTAAGATGAATGTTAGAGTATTTTTGTAAGTGTTTGAATTCCAGAAAACACTTGGCCTCCATTAGATCTTTATAACTTCTTTATCACCAGGTCAATTTAGGCATTGGAAAAGAGTTTTGTTAACTCAAATTCTTGTATAAGATATCAATTGGAGTTAGAATGGAATTGGCATAGATGGCATTCAAAAAATCGATCAAATCGAAAAACTCATCAAATTTACCTTCGGTTTTCTGTTTTCATATCGAAGAGCTTTGTAATATTAAAAAATGCAACAAACCAACACAGCTGCAAATTGACAAACAAACAGGCAGCAAAAAAATCAGATACACAGCGCTCGTATACCCCATAAAAAAAAAATAAAAAAAAGGAGATATCAGCATGAAATGAAAATAAATAAAAGGGAATGAGGACGAGTAGAGCAGAGAAGAGATGAGATGAGAAGAGACGGAGAGTGTAAAAACACATCGCTATGAAATATTGCCAATCAGAAATGAAACCGAAAATAAATCGATTGTTTCAACAAACGCACAGAGCACAAAAACACGAGCCACGGCGACAGAGTTGCAGCCAAAATAACGGCAACAGAACAGCAAGGCTAACGAGGACATGTGGCAGTGTTGTGGAGTGAAAGAGCCAGCTGGTTTTTGCTGCCCAACAACTTTGCTGTTGCGTTACGCGAAAAAAAGGCGAACGCGATACGGGAAACGGCAACAATTGGGGATAGTGGATAGAGGGCTATATATATGGATGTATGTATTTAGGCGTGGCAGTGGGCGTTGGGTGGCGCGTTGCACGCTGAGTGATTGCTGCGTCTGTGGCTGTGTGTGGGTGCAAATTGAAACAGAGTTGAGAGCTGAAGCTGAAGCTGTGCTGAGCTGAGCTCAACTCAACTGACCGGGCTGGCTAGGCTGGACCGCCATTGCTAGGCCGACCTCATCGTGTCGCATTGCTGCTCCTGGCCAGCCTCGCGGGCCCAACAAGCGCGCTGAGTGCTTCCCAGTGGGCTGCCAACCAGAGAGAGCGAGAGAGAAATAGAGAGAGAGAGAGAGAGAGAGCGAGTGAATTGCTGGGAGTGCGAGGGGGCAGCAGACGTTGCATTTGCATGTGCGAGGCATAATTGGACAGCACCCAGTATGTTGTTTGATATAAGTGTGTCTGTGAGCCTGTGTGTGTGCGTGTGTGTGTGTGTGGGAAAAGGGGTGGCCAGGAGGAAGCTAGTGAATCTCCGGCAGTCGCATTGAATGGCAGCTACAATTCTGATGTTTTTTTTTATTTTCTGTTGCCTGCGCCCTATGGAGGTCCTTGCATATTGATGACGATGATGTTGCCTCTTTGTCTGTCTCCCTACCTGGTGCTGTGTCGTTTGCCAGCTCTTTCTCTTTTCCTTTTAGGCTTTCCCCATGTTCCAACTAGTTATTGTTAAACCTTGCCCCAGCCCCAGTCAAAGGTGACATGAGGAATGCGCATGGCGCTTTAAGCGGACGCTCATGAATCTGGGGCACATCGAGTGGACAAAAGAAACTCAGCTTTAATTATGCATCGTTTACCATCTACTATGTCCAGCTTTGTTGCAATTTTATATTTACCGTAGAAGCCCAGAAACCCCAACTCGAAGCGAATATATGAATTAATAGATATGGGCTGATAGATATAGCTTTTTAATTTGAACTATTTGTGAACTATATATACACATTTTCTGGTTAATCGAGAAGCATGAAAAATATGTCATTATCACAACCTTTCACGTGTTAAGCAAGCACACAAAAATAATATATACACACACACATGAAAATCTACAAATGTGGCACAAGCAACGTTTATTTTATTATTTTATTTTATCAAACACAAAAAAAAAATAAGTAAGTAAGCAAAAATTAAAATATTTACTGAATATACTAATTATGAGACTTAAGCTATAAATGAATATGCTAATCGAATTATTTGCAGCTCTATCTACTCTGGTAGGTGCCATTACACCCGACTTCTGTAGTGGAATATAACGGAATTTATTATTGTCAAATAATACATAACACTTCAAGAATTGAAAATGGATTTCTAACATGTGCTTGATGCCCCTGTTGTGGTCAAACTGCGTCCCGCGTCCACAATCTGTAGGAACGCTCGGCAATCAAGTGCAAAAGTTATATAGCGAAGATCATTGTCAACAGTATTAACACTACAACAAATAAAAGACATGTTCTGATACCAATGCAATGCCAGAGTTGCGTTAAAATATTGGCATTTGGTTGATACACCACACGCCACTCTGGTCCTGTGCTGGAGTACTGGCACTGAGATCCCCGATGGATGCGACGATATTACTTGGCAACAACATCATTCTGTTGCTGAGTGTTTAATAGTAATTCAGCGCATTTCAGCGGCTGCAGCTCAAACGGAGCTGTCGATTCGGTTTGAAGGCATAGCTGGTCAAAGTGAAAATCATGGCTAATGCGAGTAGCATTGGCGGCACCCTTAAGCCATGCTCAAACATGGATCATGCCTCAAATTGTTGTTGTAGTTTTTTTCTAAAGTTGTTGTCGGCGTTGACGTCGAACTCCTGAATGGCGTTTTAAGAGGAAGGAAAATAATAAACTGAAAACTAAAGAAATAAATTCGATTTTGATTTTATATTTTATAAGTTGAGTTATTCACTAAATAATAATAGAAGATAAGAGAGTGATGAAACAATCTTTGTATTTAAGCTCCTTGAGTGTAAGATACACCTAAGATAGGCGTATTTAAAAGTTTAACTACAAAAATCTATATATTTATCTTCCTGGATAAAAAATGACTGCGGAGCATTTGTTAAGGAGTAATTTCTAGCTTAGTAAGGGTATCTAAAAATAAATCATACACGAAATATTTATAATCATTTTTTTTGTTCGTATTATAATCCAAATAAAGTGGCCATCAGATTCAGTTGTCATTCGGCATTTACATGTACCACAATAGGTCGCCTCCCGCCCAGCGCTGCTATCAACTCTATTTCGCGATACTATTGGTGAAAAAAACCAACAGCGACATCATATTTATGCCTGCATATATCTGAATAACTCGTTGATTTATTTCTGGGTGTGTCCATTTGCCGTGTTCAAAAATTATTTTTAAAATACATACACAATTGTATATGGCAAATGGAATAAATGCTGAAATGAAAAACCTGCACAGCTGAAATAGCAAACAGCAACAACAACAACAACAACGACAACAACAACATTAGCGAATATAGAACTCAACATTAAATTTACGTGCCAATAAAATAAACAAGCGTCGAGTTTTTTGGTGACTCGCCAGTTGAAATACCAAACGTGGGCAGGACGCATATATATCTGATGGAGTGCGGGGAGTTGTGTGCTTTTTGGTTTTCGAGCGTTGGGTGTAGGATGTAGGCGGCACAGGAAGAGCCAGCGACAGACAGACACACACACACAAACACACAAACACACCACCACACACCAGCGCACACAGACACACACTGGCACTTCATGCATGCATAAATCGCGCGAATTTTTCACGTCGGTCGCGTTGATTGTATAGCAAAAATAACCAAGTGTGGTGGCTGCATGTTGTTGTTGCTGTTGTTGTTGCTATTGCAAAGGCGGGGCTGTCACTGCTGGACTTAGACGCGGATGGGGGGGTTGAGGGAGGAGCTGGCCAGGAGTTAGTGGAGACACATTGTCACAAAAGCAACAAATGCGACGCGCATTTTATATAAATTTTAAATACAATTTGCTATTGAGCCTCCCCGCCAAACAGCGGAGAGACAACAACACGACAACAACGCGGCTACAACACAAACAAACACAACAAGAGCAGAGACAACGTGTGGAAAGAGTTGCAATATCCGAGTTAGACAGCGCACAACTGTCGCGTAATTGGAAATGTGTATTGTTTTGAAATATCAAATGTACTGGTACTTGCTGCAGGTATACACACATTCATATATATCATACAAATATATATATACATATACGTATGTGTATGTGAGTGTGTATTTATTTATGGTTGTGTTCATATACGTACATGGAAAGTAGTGCTTATATAGGTGTGCCAGCAAATATACAATTTTGCATATAGAAAAGTGACAAAGAGTTTGCAGATTTGCAGCCTGATTACATTATATATTTTATATTCTCAATTAGTAGTTAGAAACTCACCCTGACTATTTGCAATGATTGATCAAATTTCGCGTAGACAATCTGCTGATTGTGGAATCCAGGATCACGCTCAGTCTTATATAATTTGTATCATCATGTTTCTATAACAAGTGGCATGGCTAAAGCTCTCTCTAAATGACTAAATACTGCTGTCATCATCTGTGGTACTACGCACTTAGCACTTAAAAAATGCATTAAATATCCTTAGACTGGCCAGACAGCTGTATAGCGATATAGCCCGACAGTCTATCAACGCTTAACCCTCTTCACAGCATCAATCATACAACTGCAACACACGTTAAGTGTCCAGCAAGGCTACTCATGTATGCCAAGCCTGTTAATCCTTCTTTATGAAGCGTCCAGCTCTATTTTTTCCCCCAATTGCACAAGCCCCAGTCGTCTCTAATCTATTAAGACCCACATGAGCGAAATTAACCAAAAACTGGGCAGTAAACAAAAGGCGTCAGAGGCATGGGGGCAAGGGGAAATCCCACAAGATTGTTTTTAGAGTGATGAATGCATTTTCACATTTCCACATTTCCACATTGGCAGACGTAAATGGAAAATAATAATGGGGACCGTGCACGCCTCGATGCGAGCCGCAGATAAATTTCATAAATTAAATAGACGGGTTCTGAGCATATTAGCGTAAAATTGCAGACAACCCTTCGCAGCAGAAATCTCATTACAATTTCAACGCGATCAGACAAAGCAGCGGCAAGAAGAAGAAACAAAACGCAGCGACGACAGCAACGGAAACCCCGATGATGAAATGGATTTTTATCCCAAAACAGGACATGGGGCACAGCCGAGAAAGTAGAGACAGACTAAGCGAACAACAGAGACAGAGAAAGACAGAAAGAGAGAGAGAGAGTGAGAGTGAAAGAGTGGGCATAGATAGAAATATGGAAAAAAAGCAGGAAAACCCGCAGCAAAAGCGTCAACAGCCCAAAAAAAGTTACTTAAATATATATATATATACAGTGGGACAAAGCTCAAAGTAATCAGGGTCAGAGAAAAAAAGGAATTGCCTGCCATAAAGTAACCATTCATTATTTTTCAGAAATTCCAAAGACCGATGGTAGGTATATATATTAGCCACCAATATGAATGGATGACCCTAATAAACTGGGGTTTCCCCACCTGCCAGGTAGAATTATAAAAATGTAGCATACTTCACGGCATAATTTTCATTTGGATCAGGTACATTGTGGACACCTGGGTGCCATAAAACCCGGATTTTTAACCTAAAGTTGAGTATTTTCGGTATAAATAGACCAATCCTTCGAAGTCAGTTTAGTTTTATCCTGCATCTCGGGTGCAATAAGCCAAAAAGGACTATGGACAAACAGACTACCATTGAACTACGAAAACTCATCCTGGAACACTTCCAAAACGGATATTCACATCGCCAAATAGCTGAAATGGTCAGTCTGAGCAACTCAACTGTGTATAACATCATTCGGCGCTTCGTCGACGCAAATCGGATTGGGGGCAAGGGCAGAATGGCACCAAACAAGATCTCCACCGAAGAGGAGGAGCGAAGGATCACCAGGAAAATAAGGGGAAATCCCAAGCTATCGGCTCCAAAAGTGGCTCAACAGGTGGAGGATGAAATGGGGAAAAAGTGCTCTGTGGAAACTGTGTGCAAGTTTCTGCGGAAAAATGACTTTAATGCCCGAGTACCACGAACAAAGCCCTTTATAAGCGTGGAAAATATAGGGACTTGGATGACGTTCGCCAAAAACCACTTGGGACAAGGATTTGGAGTTCTGGAACATAGTCATAATTGCAGATGAGTCCAAATTCACCATTTTTGAATCGGACGGGCGGAATTATGTGTGGCGACAGTCCAATACTGACCTGAATCCCAAACACGTAAAGGCCACAGTCAAGCATGGTGGAGGAAGTGATATGGCATGGTATGTATCTCGTCAGCCGGATTCGGGAATTTGGTGATTTTTGAAACAACAATGGACAAGAATATGTACTTCAACATACTAAAGGAAAATTTAGTCCAAAGTGCCGAGAAGCTTGGAATCTGACTTACTTTCCGGTTCAACCAGGACAACGATCCCAAGTATAAGCCCAAGATAGTACAGTCCTGGCTCATGAGAAACTGCCCCCACATGATAATTCCGCCGGCTCAGTCTCCAGATTTAAATGTCATAGAGAATTTGTGGGCTGTGCTGGAAAATAACATCCGGAAACACAACATATCCAGCAAAGAAGGCCTCAAAACTGCTCTGCGGGATGAGTGGAGCAGAATCAGCCCAGAAGCTACCAGGAAGCTGGTATCTTCGATGAATAATAGGTTAAGGGAAGTAGTTAAGGCCAAAGGATATCATACTAAGTATTAACATCCTTATTTAATTTATTATACGCCAAATATATTATTTTGTTTATACTGTTCCAAATGAAAACTATACCTTGAAGTATGCTACATTTTTATAATTCTACCTGGCAGGTGGGGAAACCCCAGTTTATTAGGGTCATCCATTCATATTGGTGGCTAATATATATACCTACCATCGGTCTTTGGAATTTCTGAAAAATAATGAATGGTTACTTTATGGCAGGCAATTCCTTTTTTTCTCTGACCCTGATTACTTTGAGCTTTGTCCCACTGTATATATATATATATATATATATATATATATAGATATATGATATATACATACAAAAAAATCACAACATCAGCAAAAGTGGAACCCTTGTTGAGGGGCAGGATGAGGGTGATGGTCCACGGCGCGTAAAAAAAAGCAAATCCCAAGTCAAAGCTTAGCGTCGAAGCTCTGCACGTGGCAACCTGGCCAACATACGTGCCCCCTCCCCCGTAGCACACGCCCCCTCGCATATATATATGAGTAATGGCAAAAACAAAACAAAAAAAATGTGCGGAGAAAAGAAAAGTCTACGCAGGAATGGCATTTCAAAACGTATGTCTCGGCATAATGCAACGAGTCAGTTGGCCTGGTCAGTTGTTGTTGCTGTTGTTGTTGTTGTTGCTGTTGTTGCTGTTGCTGCTGTTTTCGTGGGAAGGAGGCAAATTCAATAAAAACCCCGCTAGAGGGTATGAGATAGTCAAGAGCCTGCTGCTGTGTGTGCGGAAAAAATGCTGCAATGGGAGTTGGAGTTGAATTGTAGATGAGAATGTGTGTGCGAGTGTGTGTGTGTGTGTGTGTGTGAGTGTATATGTGGGTAGCTGCCTAGTTGAATGTGGATTGCATTGCGCTAGCGGATCAATGACGAAAGTGCGTTGAAGTGTAGTGCAAACAATGGAAAAAAGGCATCAGCAAATAGATATAGTACTACTCGAATCTATGTGGAACATATTTGAATTCCTGTATAGCACTCACTAGTACTCATGTGCACTCGTGTGTTTGGGTGTTTTTTTTGGAAATACACGCATGAGTGCACTCATTTAAGCAACTATCAAATTAAATGACATATTCATCAATGACTTCTCCCTACCCAGAAGACATCTTATTTTATCTCATCTTGAAACCTACATTTTAACATCTTTTCAAACGTTAAATATTAAATTCTAAAAAGTTTGGGAGTAAGTAAGCAATTGTTGAGGTATTCGCATTCAAGGAACGGATCCCTATACCAGATGTCAGCTTTCATTGCCATTGCTGGCTGATTAAAAGACGCTGTCCTCCATGGGCCAAGCACCTATGGAAAATCGTTCGAGAAGCCATTAAAAACCACTGCAACAACGACAAGAACAAATTGCCATTAGTCTTAGTAGTGGGCAAGGGGATCGGCACCAGTTGCCGGACCTGGACCTGGACCAGGAGTAGAACCAGTACTAAGAGTACTAAACAGCCGTCAAAATCATTGCCATTAAGCTGGGACTGGGCAACTGCGAACAATAGCAAAGACGTCACAAAGAAGCCGCCTCCTGTCCAGCTGTGGTGGTCAACTGTCCGCCTTAACCCGTCAACCGCATGCCTGAGAGTTGAGCGCGGAAAAAAGGACATGCCAGGATTGCTGTTCGAGAGTGCTTGCCTGGCTGCCTGCCTGCCTGGCTGCTGGTCAGCTCAAGTAGCTTGTGTGTCGTTTTAAACTCATTTTTTCTGCTGTATTGTGCGATGGTCGCTTGGGGAAACTTTGCTCTATTTCCGCCGTCTGGCTGATGTTTTGGCGGTTCGTTAGCGGTGCTGGAGTGAAGTGGAAGGCGATGTCGGATCAGATGCTGGCCAAGAGGAGCCACCGATTGCGAGTGTGTGCGTCTGTCGGTTGGCTTATGTGACTCGCGCCATCCTGTGCGCCTTTGTGCCTTCATTTTGCATGCAAAGCGAAAATGTTGTCGCTGTTTAATGTCAAGCGATGACGGTGTTACTTTTTTTTCTTTGTTTTTTTTTTCTTTTTTGGCCAATGCTTATTGTTGACGATGACCCCGATATCCCATCTTCCAGCTTAATATTTGGCATGTTTGCCGCTGGCTATCTGCAGACAGTTTCATGCCCATTGCGTATTGGACCCGTCACGCCCACTCCACTCCACGGTCCGTCTCAGTTGATGCGCTGTCTTGATGGATTTGTCTGGCTAAGTGTCGGTTCGTTGACTTGCTGCAGTTGGCGTTGAATTGATTAGGTTTACATTAGATAGATAGAAAATACAAATTCGTAGTTGTAATAAAGTTAAGATACATTTTTTGGCGCATCTCTCAGACATTTGTATTTATTTATTGTATTTATTTTTTTATGCAACAGGAATCAAATCACAATTTGAAACATTTAAAAGAGCATAAGGTTTCATAAAGTGGCAGGAATAATATTCCACATTCCGAGTCTGTTTTCACTGGCAATAAATTATTTAAAAAATTCCTCGCGTATATCGAAATATTTTATTGATTGGGTTTGAGTTTGGCAATCCAAAAAAGTTCTTTTTTTTCGCTATCTGAAGCAGGCAGCTGACTGGATTACACACTGAATATTCGTCTGGCATTGTCAATACACTCAAACCGGGAAGCAGCCCAATTTACTATATACACACACAGCACACACGCCCCCCGAATCTGTGGGAGGTCGCTGGCAACTGCCAACAGCCGCGAGCTGCGAAATTTGAAATAAATAAAAATGAATCGTGGTACAAATGACAAGCTCAAATGGCTCAAATGTTTTTGTTTGCAATCATATTATATTTATGCAGTGTTTGCCTCTCATTCTACACGCTTTCGCCAGTGCCCTATGCTATGATATATTATATGTGTGCACATATGTACCATTATACATACGTTTGCATGTATTTTTCTTCTTTTTTTTTTTGTGAAACTGCGCAAACAAAGTGCGGCTATTTTGAAGGGGGTTGTGAGTTGAGTTGAGTTGAGTTGAGTACTCGTCCATGGTATTTGTGACCACTCTCGGCTGGCCTAATGCTCGTTTCTGTTAATCAAGGCTCGAGATTTTAAATTGTATTTATCATTTGGGGTAAAGAGATTCTTTTTTCTCGGCTTCTTGATGAGAATGCGTTTCGGTTGTTTGTGATTCCATTTCGCTTATTCGGTTTATTTACATTGGTTACCCAAATTGCATATATTTTGCAAACGGGACACTTTTTTGCCGTTGTATTCCGTAAATATTTAAATATGTAATATATAGAGAGGTGGATGAGTATATATCAACGACATGGCCCGTCCCCGAACCCAGCATAGCGCATCAACTTTATTATTACATTTTTTATATTTATTTTATTTTTTTCTGTTCGGTTTTTTTTTTTTTTTTGCTGTGCAAGGGTTTAAAAGCTTGTCAGCGTGTGTGTGTGTGTGAGAGTGTCCGTGTGTGTAACGCCCTTTTTTCGGACAGTGCATTTTTAATATAATTTTTCAGCCCCCCTTCCTACTTCGTTGGCTCACACTTGCCGCCTCAGTTGCCGCGGCCGCAAATTTTTTTCCAGATTTGTATTTTTATTTTGGTCGCTTTTTGCCCTCATCTCCCACAGCTCCCACAAAACAGCAGCCTTGTTTGCAGTGGGCGTGTATATATTTTTTTCCTATATATGCAATGTGGAGTTCCGGGGGTTGGTCGCCGCCCATTGGCAACTGTCCGGTTTGCAGGTGGCCTCGCTCGCTGCATATGCGAAATGTTCGCAAAGCTTTGTTTTTATATTTTTACATTTTTTCGTTTTTTCTTTTCACATTTTGCACTCACGCTGCGCGTGTGGGGGTTAAGCGGATGGTGGACAATTGACGGTGGGGAAGGGGTGGAGAGCCCAGGCGTAATAAGCAGGCGGCGTTGTCACGCGTACCGTTGAAACGGTGGTTCGAGGTTTGTTCCGCAACAAACAGGAAAAATACTTTCTGCCATATAAGCAAAAAGTATTTTTAATGAATTTTTATGCTGGATGGAGTATTGTTTTTTAGTGTTTTTTAATTAAATAAAAATATATGTTTAAAATTGCATAATATTTTAATTGAAATGGAGTAGGCAAACGAGATAAGTTGAGCCAAATGAAAGGATACAACCAGACACTGGAATGTTTATACGGCTCATAATCAGCTGCAGATTTTAAGAGTCGCTAGTCTGCGCAGTTTGAGCCGATATAATTCACAAATCATATTCGAATCCCTTCATTCAAAAGTAGAACTAAGAAAGGGCGTTAATTAAATATTTAAATAAAGATTAAGATTATGAAAGATTGTCTACATTTGAAACATCAGTTTTCGTTTTATATATTTTCAAACAAACATCCAAAAATATATATTTTCGTTCAACATTTTCCATCAACATGAATTTTGTTCTATCAGCCAAAAGAAATTCGGTGATGCTTCACAGCAATTTCCACACCAAACATAAATAGGAATTAAGCTATTAACTTGGTTATTTAAGGGCTAAAAATCCCAACATTGCTGTGCTTCGCTACTCGAGTCTTTAGAATACCATTCACCTTCCAAGTTTCACTTGGACAATCCATTCTCAACTGGGCCGCACCACAAGGAAGGGCTGTTCTTTACTGGGGCAGAGGAACTTCTCAAAGGGTTTCGGTAGGATGTTGGGTCGTGGCTTCTGTTCATCTGGCAGAAGCATGCTGTTCCACAGCAGATTGGAGACGATCGCATGCATAAGCTGGCTAAAGTGGAAGCAGTCGTGGGAGAAGATACGCCAATCGGTATTGCCATTGGGCAACATGGGCGTCGTCAGATTGGAGATGAGGGGATGGCCAATGATGGCGAAATCCTTACGCTGAAATTCGGGCAGTCGTGCCACATCCAAATCCAGCTGCTGCCATCGTCGTATCGTGTCCATGCGCTGCTCCAGTTGCTGCCGACTGAGGGTATCGCTCATCAAGCAATGGCAGGCAACACGATGCACTACAAAGCATTCGAAAGGGACTTGCGTCAGGTGGCTCATTGTGAGCGGCACATTCGGCACCGCTATCATATTGATGAGCAGCCGTGGCACATTGTCGCGCAGTAGTCGAAATGCCTGGCGCAGATCTCGGGCATGCTGATCGAGCAACGACTGTGGATCGGTCCAGTGGCACATGTCGGAGCAGACATCGTTGTTGCCCACGTACACGGTGAGCAGTTTCCAGTGTCGCTGCATATCCACATGGGGATCCCGCTGCATCAGATCGATGAGCACTCGTGCCTGATAGAGCAGATCATGGGACATGATCATCGGCTCGGCAATGCTCAGGCGTGATATCTTATGATTCACGACCAGACTGTGGCCAGTGGCATAGCCATACAGCTGCGGATTGAACTCCTTCAGTATGTTGGGCAACGTGAGACTTGTGCGCCAGTTGCCGATGCCGCCACCCGAAAAGCCCAGGCCTCGAAACTCGTTGATCAAATCGAGGGCACTATGCGACATAATGCCATTGCCAGCCGACAATGAGTCGCCAATGGCAGCTATGATGTCTATATCGCCAGGTCGTAAACGCTCCACGGATGTTGGTACAATACGCGATCGTGTGTTGTTCAACGGGCAGGGAAACGGCGCTCGACTGGGGATCGGAGTTTGCAGTTTACCCTCGCGTCTGTTGCGTTTGTACAGCGCCTCCAAGTCTTGAAGAGCCCAGTTGAGAGTAGTGCTCCGAGTTTTGACAAACAAATGGCGAAAATCTCGATCTATATTCGTGTACGGTGGCAAAGCTTTCGACACGGGTTCACGCACAGGCTTGTAGACCTGGGCGTGTATTCCAATGCTGGCCAGCAGCTGATCTGAGCGATTTTGGCGGCGTATGCGAAGAAGATGAGCAGCATTCGTTGTGAACACGAGTACCACAAGGAGCCCAAATATGCTGGAACACATAGTTGGCAATGTGAATAACTTGGTTATCTATTCCGCTTTGTATTGAATAATTTATGAAACGTAACGCTTTTTCGTTGCCTCACAGTTTGCACATTTATTAATAATATTTATTACTTATTTTTATTTTCTAGCTGACTGGTCACTAGCAGCTGCACACTCTCGACAACGACTTCTTGACGCGTTCTCAATCGAAAAGCAAATGCGTCGAGCGCTTAAATGCCGCTAGTTTGAATGGAACCTCAAACAAAATGAGGCGAACTCAGCGAAACAACAACAACGCGAACAACGAGTACTCCTCAAGCACTCATTTCTTCCATTAAAGGCAATAACAAAGCACAGGCCGGCGCACTAGGCTACACAGAACTTGACTTGAATGCGTTGACCGAGACACTGGCTATTATTAAAAAAACAAAACAAAAATCACAAATGACAAAGCAGACAGCAACAAATGGATGGTTGGGACAGACAGCTGGGGTTCAACCTATGCACAAGTGCCGTGGGGTTCAAAGATATAGTCGAAAATATGGTTAACTGAAACAACACAGAAACAAAATAATTACCTTGGTACGGCCGTAAACCACATTGATGCTACTACAACATGTCAGACAACAATTAATGTTTTTAGACATTTATAAAAATTAACAAAACGTATAAATAAATTATAACTACTTAATTTCTGAGGCTTTGAAAACAGTGGCGTAGATTTAGGCTGACATAGAAAATAAACCTGATTTTGTTTATTAAAACTCAAGAATAATATGCTATAATTAAAATAGAAATATCGTCAAATAATACTTCCTTAAATTTTAAAAAGTTGTGCACTTGAAAGTGATATGAATTTATTGCATAAACATTAAGTGATTAAAGATTTGAACTATCGATAAAAAGGGAAAACAGTTTAGTGTGTAATTAAATTTCAATATCGAGCCATAATAATAATAATTACGAAATGGACTTTGCTCATTAAATTGTGGTATTTAACTTTCCTCTAATTATTCCGACTCTCAACAGCAATCACAAAGTGTCAGTCATGCCATATACACCTCAAAAAGTTATCTACTTCATTTAATGTACTCTGCTCCTCGATACCTTTATAAGAAGTGGATAACTTCCGACACCCCTTGTTACGCCACTGTATCGGTTATATTTTTTATTGTTGGCTTAAATTCCATTGTGAGAGTTTGCTGAATTGTTATGCATTCATTTGAGCCAAAGCTCAGCTGCAAAAAGATCAACAAATATTTGCTTATTGAGCAGCTCCAGTAACTTCATAGTATTGCTGTTGCTGGCTGTTAGTTGTTTTCCAGCCACTTAAAATGTTAATAGCTAATTGTTTGCTTAGATGTTTGTCAAAGGAACTCAAGTATCGAGTCGTAAGTGTCGGAGCTATGCGAAGTGTAGCCTTTCTGTGTGTACTTGATATAGGTTATTGTCCACAGAAATAAAAAAATAATATTGCAATAATAAAACAATGTGATGTGATCTCAAAATAAAGTCGTTTAGTTGACTCATAAAGCGTCGAACCAAGGCGTGTCACGGATAAATCATGACAACTAAAGAGGCTGAACTGCGCTGTGCTTTGTTATTTATTTCAGTTGTTTATTTGAGCCAACTCGCACTCGCACTCGACTTCCGCCTTAGCTGATTCTCAGAAACGGTCTCTCTGCGCTGGGGCACAGCAGGTGCTGCACCGGTTGCCGCCAAGCACGTGCCTCGTGCAAATCCAATTTCTGCTGCATGCTGTTCCAAAGGGCGCTGGATGCAATCGCATGGGATCTCTGGCTGAAGTGCATGCAATCGTGCGAGAAGAATCTCATGTCCATCGCTCCATGCCTGAGCACAATGCCCGTTAAATTGCTGAACAGATCGTGGGTCACAATCACAAAGTCATCGCGCCTGAACTCGGACAGAGCGGCCAGCTCAAGCTGCATGCGCTGCAGTCGCTGCACTACGTCGGGATAGTGTGGCCGGAAGAGTCGAGTCATGCACGAGCATATCAACTGCAGATTGCACTTGGCCGGAAAATGTGCGAGCAGGCGCAGAAATTCATGGATGTCCGGCAACAAAATCCAATTGATCATCAGCTTGGGCACATTATCGCGTAGCATGCTGAAGGCGCGATACGCCTGCTGGCGTTGCAGTTGCAGAAACTGCTCCGAATCGTCCCAGGAGCACATCTCAAAGCAGAGGTCATTTAGGCCCACATTAATGGTCAGCAGTTTCCAATGCTGCTGCATATTGACCTTTGGATCGCTCCGTAATCGCTCGATCAGCACCAGTGCCTGAAATGGCAAATCCCGTATGGTCAACATGGGCTCGGCCACATTGAACACAGATCGCTGCTTGTCTGCAACCAGACCGTGCGTTGCATAGCCGTACAGCTGTGGATTGTACAGTTTCAGTATGTTGGGCAGAGTGAGAGATGTGCGCCAGTTTCCAATGCCGCCGCCGCTAAAGCTCAGGCCGCGAAACTCGGAACTGATGTCGAAGATATTCCGGGAGAGCAGTCCATTGCCAGCTGTCACCGAGTCTCCGAACGCTGCCACAATATCAATATCGCCAGGACGCAATTGTGAGATTAGGCTGGGCGGCTCTGGTGATCGCCCTTGGCTCAGATTACAGGGAAAAGGTTGCTCCTCTGGCACTGGCTGCTGTAGCTTGCCTTCCGCTCTATTGCTGGCCATCATCTGATCCATGCTGGCCAATGCAATGTTAATCGACGCATTGCGCAGCATTAAGACAATGTTTCGAAATGTTTCCAGATTCGTATAGTACATGTGTCCGTTGCGCAAATCGCCGAAGTTGAAAGGAACGCTTTGAATGCCTATGCGTGAGAGCATTTGGCCGGACCGGTTCAATATGGGGTTCCCTGGTCTCACAGCCGTTAAGGACAGGAGCTGCAACGTGAACAGCACTAACTGAATCACGATCATAATTAATTACCGTCTCGACTGCTAAACAGCTCGAATTTAACTTGCTTTTATACTTCATTTTTTTAGGGAAGTTTAGCAGGTATTTATAATTTGGCTACGATTTAAAATACAAAATATTAATAAATACAATTGGAACAAAGTCGAATGATTTATTAGATTAATAATTATTAGAAGCCAACTTTTCAACTGAAAATAATCACCAAAATAATTATGTTAATTTATTGAAACATTTCAAAAATATAGTACTGTGAAACAACGGAATTATTGTAAGAAACTTTTGATCGAATAATATTAGCTAAGTACTTAAGTAAATTTTAGTTCGAGTAGTGATGATTCGATTCGATTCGATTTCAATGGGTCATAAATCGATTCTTTTCAAAACATTTGAAATATTTCAATAGGTCATTTGGTAGTCGTTTGGAGTTTTTGCTGCTTGCCAAGCACATTTGGGTACAAAGTTATGGCTATAAAGGGCATCTTTAATACTTGTAGATTAAAATAAACTGTTTAATAAGCAGTAATTATTCTTTGACTTTTGGCTTTTTCGCCTTAGCAATTGTCCATAAAAAGTTTGTACAAATGTTAAGCGAGCTTGATATTTATATACACATCGAGAGTGTTTTGTGGACTCTGTCGACAGCCAACAGCAACAATTATGGATCTGGAGTATTGCAAGATTCTAGCTGGTTAACAGGTAACAAGAACTCTACAACTGATCACCCACTGTTCTTAAGAAAGGTCTTTTTTTGTTGGGGCACAGAAAATGATTGAATGGTTGCTGCCAGGCCTCCGGCAGTTGAACATTGTTTGGCATTATCATATTATTCCAGAGGATTTTCGCTAGCACAGCATGCCCCAATTGACTATAGTGAGCGCAATCTTTGGAAAAGAAGCGAGTCTGTATGATGCCATTCTCGGACCACAAGTTGCTTATATTCCTCAGTATGCCATGCGTCACAATGGCAAAGTCATCGCTACGGAATTCGGGGGATGTGGCAATCGACAGTTGAAGATGCAGGAATCGCTTGGCTGCTTTATACAGTACCTGCTGATCATACTTGTTGAGACAGTTGCAAAAATAGGGGATTATCTGGGCACAGTTGCTGGGCGCTTTTCTAATAACACTCAGCTGCTCATCGATTTCCGGCAGAACGATATAGTTGATCAGCAGTCGGGGCACGTTATCCTTCAGTATTCGAAAGGTTTCGTGCAACTGACGCGCCGCCGTCCGCACAAAGGCATCATTGTCGGGAGAATTGCAAAGATACGTGCACAAATCATTGGCGCCCACCTGAATGCTCAGCAGCTTCCAATGCTGACCTATATTCACTTTCGGATCCCTGCGAAAGCGTTCGATAAGCACACGCGCCTGAAACGGCAGATCCTGCATGCTTAACATGGCCTCGGCCAAATTGAAGCGAGACACATTCACATCTGCAGCCAGACAATGACCCACGGCATAGCCATACAGCTGTGGATTGTACAGCTTCAGTATGTTAGGTAACGTGAGCGCTGTGCGCCAAGTTTCGAAGCCTCCGCCAAGGTAACTATAGCCACGATAATCCACCGTGGCATCGAATAGTCCCATGTCCAGGATGCCAGTACCCGCATTGGCGGAGTCACCAAAGGCCGCCACAATATCGATATCGCCTGGACGCAGCTGGCTTATATGAGTGGGTCGCTCTGCAGAACGACCATCGCTCAGATCACACGGAAATCTGTCGCTGTTCAACGCCGGCTGCTGCATTCGACCATCCTCCAAATTGCGTGTTCGGATCCATTCGAACTCTCTTAGCACCAACTGTTGCGTGAAGTTGCGTACTTGAAGGAGAAGATTACGCAGATTGCTGTCCAGTTGCGTGTAGTATAAACCATTCCCGAAATTGAACAATTCAAAGTTAACTTGTTTGGCGCCAAGGCGCCTTAGCAGCTGCGTCGACTGATTCACAATGGCTGGATCTGGGCGAGCACTCGACTGGCAAACCAAATGGAAAAGCAGCAAGACAAACATTCTAATTGAAGTTTATTTGTTCTATTAAGCGACTTTTGAGAACTTTATCTCCTTTTGTAGGGTTTTTAAAAGCGTCTAAAAAGCAACATTTTTATAGATTCAAGCGTTAAACTAAGGGGTTAACTAAGGGGTCAAACCATTTTTGTTTATTTTGCATCTAACGCTGAATGATGCGTGGGGTTTAGTCTACACACGCGAGTTAATTTAAAGGTTGCCATTATAAAGTGATTAACTCTCATGTTGCGGATATATGGGATAAAAAGCTTTTCAATAATTACTTAACGCAATTTCAAAGTCACTAACACTAAGTGATTGGATCAATGTATATGATTAAACTGGAACAACTGTCAGGGGTTAAATAGAGTGAAAGAAGTACAATATGTAAATTACAAACTTGCAATTAAAACAAATTAACTAACCCGTTTTCACAACACTTTCAATTTATAGAGGCCAGCCGACAATAGAATAATCTTATAGATTCCATTAGCTAACAATGTTTCTCGACATTTTCTTAGCTTAAATTGCACATAAATAATTTATTTTAGTTAAAATATTGCATATTTAACGATTACTGCCTACATTGTAATAACCCGTTTTATTGTTGCCAAGATAGATTAACTAAATTGTGTTCAGTTTAATTGAAATAATTAAATCTAGCTGAGCTTAAGGTATTTTAAAATATAAAAACGTAGTAAAGACGTTGTTTACCTATAAGACTAAAGTTCTGACATGGCTACATGACCACGCGCAATGAAACTGATCACGAGTATATATACTTTGTGGGGTCGGATGGGTCTCCTTCAATACGGTGCAAATTTGAAAACACAAAATTAAAATAGCATCTACAAGTGTATCAAAGAATACAATCAGCTGCTTTTATAATGTAGCATATTTTAGGGGTTCCTATGTGATGAGGTAAGCCAGAGTCGAGCACCAGTTTGTTGCTCATGTGTCTTTTGCATTGACTCTGATAGATCTTTAACATTCCTTCCCACATTCCAAACGGTTGGCCACTAAATGGAACTCAATTACATAAACGATTCGCTGTTGGAGTTGTTGCTGTTTCTGTCTACGCTGTCTATCAAAAGGCCGCAGCTTCATTTCATTTAAACTAATTGAGGCTCATTAAACTGCTCACACTCGCTTCACTCGCTGGAGTCGCTGCTGCTGTCTGCTTTGTGTTTGCTGCGGCAACATTGTTGCTAAGCCTCGGCTGGGAAGCTTTCGTCGAAATATGTTGCCAGATCGATTAACGCAACATGCCGTAACATGCCGCAACTTAATTTCAGTTAAATATGCACACTAATTGATTGTTTATTAGGAGTTGCCCGTTGCTAGGCCAGCTAAAGAGTTGGCTTAAAAAAGGCGTCTTTTTATTTAAGAGTAATTAAAGCTTTGCGTGAAAAGTTGCTGTTAAAGCTTGATTTTCGGAATAACTGAGTATTGACAGCTTAATTAGGGTTACCAGGTTTTGTTTTATTTAAATAAACAAAAATATCGATTAGGTGTTTATGGAAGTAATAATTGAGTAATTATATTGTGGAAGCATATTTTTAATATACAAGTTTACATATAATATATAGTCGCAGAATGTTACTTAGTCTTCCATTAGTTAAGAAATTGAATTTTTGTGAGTTCGAAAAGACAGCGAATGCTATTTTTTGAAATATACGCAAGTATAATTAGATACCCGTTTTTTGGTCGCAATGCTAACGTAATATTTCATATGCCCTCATTAAATAAGCCGCAAGCTAGCCTTTAATCGCTATGGAAAACGTTGCCTTACATTACGCAGATCACGATAATTGGTAACATAATAGTACGCAACCTTGAACTGCGTCAGCAACGTTACCAGAAATGCAGTCAGCAGCAAATTTGGAAAACAAACAAATATGTTAGACGCTGAAGATAACATAAAAGCACAATTCAAAATGGCTATTAAAAATTAATTTAGCCATAATTTTTAATTACAGCTATCAGTTATCAATTGCGAAACAAGCCATAGACACGAACAGAACGTGCAAAGGAAATGCGATGATTCGTTAGAGATAGCAAAAAGCTCCACTTAAACACGATAATTGACAACAGGTATTTGAAAAAAAACGGTTGTTTTTTTTTATAATTTTGCAGTTAAATTGAAATATTGTGTCAGCACAATAAACTCATAAAATATTACAAAACTTTATAACCTCGTTGCAATTATCACACTGAAAGAGAGATAGAGATAGACAGAGAGAGAGAGAGAGAGAGAGAGAGAGAGAGAGAGAGAGAGAGAAGAGAGAGAGAGAGAGAGAGAGATGATTCCAGTGCAGAGTAAGAGAGCGGGAAAGAGAGAATCATAGTGAGAGAGAGAGACAGACAGAGAGTAAATTTGGGGAGCGCAGCACAATTGCATTTCCATATGTTGAGATGGTATTTGTTTAAATTTCAGCAATTAAACATGACTCTTAAAAAAAGCATATTCGAATTTTGAATACTCTTTCAAGCTAAGATTATTTTGCTGGGATATTTAAAATATATTTAAAACCATTTGTATATAAAAAAATAAAATTTCATTACATAATTCGCATAAAAATCAATGGGAAACATTTAGAATCGATTGGAAACTATATGAGTATCAGTGTCGTGGTTATGTGTGCACATCCAAATGACATGCAACGTCACAAAGTCAATGTGCCCATTACAAGTTCAACACAAGACTTCAGTTGTGCAAAGGCGAGCTAGTTAACCATTGCACAATCAACAATAACGACAACAGCAACAACAACATGTAAACAGAAAAAAAAAAAAAAAAAACACTTTGCGACATTTCTGTTTTCGGCGCTTTAACCAAAATTACAAGCTCGTCTGTCTAAGCGCAGCTATTTGCTTGCTGGTGGCTCTGCTGATCAATAAGTGAGCCGACGGACGAACGCGCGAACAGGTGAGGAGCTCTCGGCTCCAGCCGAGCTAAGCGTTGCGTTCAACACACCCTAAGTGGGTTAATTTGTACGACGCGCTATTGGCTCTCTGATAACAGAGTGCGAACTTCAGGGGCGAGCGGGGCACTGGGAGCGGCGCCGAATTGAAGCTCTGTCGCTTGCGCAGTCGCAGCCGCGTCAAGGTCGACTATTGTAAAAGAAAGCGCCAGCGCTGGCCTTGAACACGAAATTATATGTTAAAGTGATGCCGAAAAAGAAGCGCAACTCCAAAATACAAAAAAATAAAATGAACCAAAGCACAGCAAAGTAGATGATGCTGCGCGTCAGACGCGAATGCAGAAATCGTTCGACTCTCAAATCAAATTCGAGTGCTGGCTGCTGATTATCCAAGCGGCTCTCTTGTCTGGTGAGTGTTTGGCTTGTTTTGCATAGAAATTAATGTTTAAACTACTCGTATCGCAACAGTGTCGAGTGTCGTGTCATAAACTTTATGCTTGAGTAAGACAATGGCCCAGCAAAATGTATATTTTTCGGACCAATTCATTTTGCGAACTTGTGCAACAGATGGGCAACAGCAAAACAAAGTATATGTGCTGCAAAATAAAAAATAAAAAATAAAATAGACGAAATGTTCGCAATCGTCTCGAAATGTTTGCATATACAAAAAAATACTAATAGTAATAAATTAAGACTGCGACGAATCGCAGGTAAATGGAACACAAATGGGTTCATTTGCATATAGGCAAATTGGGCCAAAGTGCAAACAGAAATTGGAAAAGGTTAAAATACAATGGGATTAAGTCACAGTTCGGTATTAGTCTCAGTCTTAAAAAGCAATCAGTTTGTGTTGACAGATCACAGCATTTATAGAAATTAGTTTAATTACACCTCAATGCAATTAAAATAAATTGTGCTATTAAATGTCGTTGAATGCTATTGAATTCATTAAGAGCTAGTTTCCAGTTAAAGAAATATGTTCAACTTGGAACTCACAAGGTGATGCTAAGGTAATGGAATTCGCTTTAGTCAGATTGGAATATTCTGAGCATGAAAGCAAAGTTCAAATGTGTTTTCCTCATGTGTTTTGGCATTTTCACCCCAACTTTTATATGGCGGACACTCGCCACAACAATTTCAAGCAAAGTTAAGGTCTCAAGTCTGGGAACAGATCACAAAAGTAATAGCTAACAGCAAGCAAGTGACTTTGTCAACAGGTTGGCGTCTGGAAGTTTATTACGGCAATTAAGCAAACGATTTAACTAAATTCTCTGCATGCAAATAATAATTCTACAAATTTCATGAGATAGGAATTTAATAAGGTTATTAAACGAACTTAATTTAGCTAATGCCATAACAATTTTTAAATGTCATAATCTTTCTGTGCAGCATACAATCCTATTGACAATTCAGCATTAAAATAATCTAAAATTGTCCATAAAGCAATTGAATACAGTTCAGTTAGCGAATGTTACCCTAGCAATGAGACCTTATATAAAAATTAAATGCGCACTTAAGCTGCCAATCAGGCAGACACTCACCATAGAATAATAATTGCTATTAAATATTTCCATACCTGTAACAAAGAAAAAAATAATATTATTATATTAGTTTACTATGTAACAAGTCATATACTTTTTTCAAACACTTGCCCCTACAATAAGTTTATTTTACCTTTTTTAATCAGCCAAAACGAAATTATCCAAGCAAATGATGATGAATACGACAAGTCAGCAAAAAAAAATTTTGTGTTGTGGCGCATTAACAATTTTTATACAATCTATCTTAAAAAAATTTTTTTCTTATGTTGCTTTTTTTTTTATTATAAGTTGTATTAAGGAAGCAACAAAAATTCGCATTTCAAACTCAACTTTGTTTTTTCTTCGTGTGCCGCTTTAAAAGCATCGCTAAAGCGACGCGAAAGCTTCCCGGCCCCAAGTCCAATTCGAAGCTGAAGTTTCGACGGCGGCGAGCTTGCGAGCGGGCTAGCGTCGGCTTTGGGCGCTCAGTCGATAAACGGAGCTTGGTCGCGACACTTGGGTTAAGCGGAAGCGTCAGCGTTCATAAACGGTGAACACATACACACACCAAACGGTGCGCGCAGCGGCCAAACTTGGTAGTCAGTCGGCGAAAAGCAAAAAAAAAAAAAAAATCCAAAAAACAACTCACTGCTGAAGAAAATTGCAACACACAATCCAGGCGCGATCAAGGAGAAGTTCATTAGAAGAGCGTTGAATGGTACGAAGCTAATGAAACTATTCGAAAATATGCTGTAAACATTTTAGGCACTAAACAAGTTATTATATTAAGTGAAAACTGTGGTCTAAAGAACTGTGTGAGCAAACATGATAAAAGTGTATTTCGAAAATGTGAAAAATATCGATGCAATGGAAATTTCCGCCTTTTAAATTTGGTCAGCGAGTGGCCCAATGAAAAAGTCGCTATTAATCAAAAAAACAAAATAAAATTCAAAGAAAATTTCAAAAAGTAAAACGAAAGACTTAAGACACAAACTTGCGCGGGCTGGCGCGTGTGCGCAAATGCATGAAGCAGCAGCATTGGTGTATTGTGTTTGTTTCTTTGTGTGTGCGTTTATTGTGTTTTATTGACAAAACAAAACAAACAAAAAAATTACTGAAGAAAACCCACCAAAAGCAGACGCAAACGCAGAAAATGAAAGAAGCTTGCCAGCTGAGCTGCCCATGCGCAAAGAAGTTATTTGAAACTGTTTCGTTTATCAGCGAAAAGTGCAATAAAAACCAACTGTAAACCTAACATCAAAATAAAAACACAAATGACAAAACTTCACGCAACGAACAAAAGCATCAACTTGATGGTTATTTGTTTGTTTTTTTTTCGGCTGCCCCTGCTACTGTTAGCTGCCTTTCTGTTTGTTTATCCACACACAAATATTTCGAAAATGAGCGTACAGCACAAGTAGATGAACTTACACATGTATGGGAAATGGCATAGTTGCTGGGGCCAGCTGAGCGAGCCGAACGGGATTGGGCAAGGCAAAATATTGCAACAGACAATGACTACCATATATTTATTTTAACTGCAGTTTTAACTCCGCATTCGATTCGTCGAAATTTTTACTGGTTTCTCAAAATATGAGTGGGCAATCGAATTGATTAAGACGCGAGAAGTTTAACCTAACCTAGGCCGGTCAATATGCATTTGTGGAAAATGTCAAGCCTGCAGTTTCTTTTGTTTATCTCATTGAACAGTTTGTAGCTCATCATCATATCGTACTGGTGTATAACCCACTTTTACCGTTAGATTGGCTTAATTATGCCTTCCTATAGTACATAACTATGCATCTCTTTGTCTGCGGCAACATGCGATTAAAAAGTGAGCAAAATAGTTACATGTTTACAATGCGCTGGTGAGAAATGACACAGAAATAAAAGACAAAACGGCAACACTAACACAGTAAATATTAAGGTAAAGGAAATGAAAGAAATTTCAAGCAAACCAAAAAAGTTGAAGAAAATGCACAGCATGAAGCATAAATTATAATCAAAGAGAAATAAAATTACATGCGAATACAATGAGCCAAAGAAATTAAGTTACGAATGTGCTAACATCCATTTTGGATCATTTACTTTCAAGTTTTTAATTTTTACAAATAATTTCAAAAATATATATGAATACGAGGGAGAAATTCTGATTTGGTTGTTGGAAACAGAACAAGTTTGTGGATATATCAATGGGTATAGCAACATAAAGATTATATTGTAGATAATGTTACACTTTAATACAATATAAATATACATCTGGTGAGCAATTCAATGCAATGTGCAAATTGCACATCAAATTTAAATGTCCACTCATAAAAAAAGTGTAAATGATGTAAACAGTGCAGACAACCGACTGAGACAGCTGTTGTTGTTGATTGTTGCTATTGGTGTTGCAGGCTGGCCGAAATGATTGTTGCTATATTATATAACAAGTGGCCATGCCACAAACTGAAAATCAAGAGACCAAGACAGACAGAGAAAGACGGAGAGAGAGAGAAGAGTGCGCGCAGTTGGTAACAGCGCAGCTGGTGACAAGCGAGAAGGAAGCAACTGTCGAGTAATTCGGCGATCAACGATATCTGAATGTTGCACGAACTAAATACCCACTAACAGTGGCGCAGCGATCGATCGATCGAAGATTTTTGTTTGTGCGTCAAATAAGCCGTTTCAATTGCATCAAGGTAGTTGGCGGCGGGAGGCGACTCCAAGTTCTTTCCGCTGACACAAACAGTCGTTATTTCTGACTCTGTTTGTGTTTGAGTTCGTGTGTGTGTTTTTTTATGCAGCTTTGCAGCTCAGGGCCTCTTGACTCGGCAATGCAAGCATTGCAACAGATTTGCAAATTTGCAAATTAAATTCGTTGCATATGAGCAGCAAAATGCACACACATATACACACACACACACACTCATATGTGTGTGTGTGTGTATGCACTGAGAGCAAATCGATAAGCCAAACAATTTTGGTAACACAGCCGCGACGGCAATTGGCATTACGAAGCGACGTTAACGTGAACGTCGACTTTGGACGTCGACTGCAACGTCTGCTAACCAGTTGGCAACCTTGGCGTTGTTTTGTTTTTGGCGCTGCGCTTTGCGTTTGTTGTTTTTGTTTTTGTTTTTCTTGTTTTTTATTTTTTGGGGTTTTTTAATTTTCGTTTTTAATTTTACACTTGCACAGGGTATTATCATTTTAGCATGCAGTTTGCGGTTCGTGTAATGACGGCAGACTGTGATTACAATTTTAATGTACGAGACCAGAAAATTATAATCTGATCAATGCAGAATAAATGTATTCAGTTATTCATAAGAATTGATTTAAAAACTTGCATGTGGCTTGAGCAGTTCTTTAAAGGGTTTCATGTTTTATTTATTAACTGGTGACAATTATATTGCCTCTGAACTTAATTCTAATATTTATTCAGATTGTTTCCAGCTAATAGCTTGAATATGAATTGTTGTGCAGGGAATGGTAAGACGTTGCCTTCTGTATCGATTGTTATTTAAATTTTTATTTATTTATTTATTTTGTTGGTAATCGCACCGATGTTGATTTAATTCATAAGCACTTGCAATCTGAGTATTTAATGTCAAGTCGTTATTTAATGGCAAATTCGTATGATAATAAAGCGCAATAATTTCACGCCTCTCTTTTTTGGGTAAAAACAGCATCAAGTCAAAAATTGTTGTCCTTTGCGTCATCTGCCACAATGTTAAGCAAACAACAACAACAACAATAAAAACAATAACAAGAGATACGTAAATTTATGACACCGAATTTGTGTTACTAACCTTACTCAATTTTCGGGGCAGTCTTTTATTTAGTTTTTAATGTTTTTCGAGTTTGACTTTCGAACGTTTTATGGGCCTTTTGCTTTGTGTGCGTTGCTATTTGGTTTGGTGTTGTTGTTGTTGTTGTTGTTGTTTCTAGTTAGCCGGCGCATTTGATTATGTATCTAAGAGACGCTGAGCTATAAGAGAGCTGTACCCCACTCACTCACATGCTGTTTGTTTGTTTGCATTTGGGGTTTTGACGGATTTCAACTAAAACATGAGCTGGCACTCGAAGTGGGTCAAAGTCTGACAACGAGGTCATTGATTTTTGGGCGGCAGTTAAAGCTGATAGATTTGACATAACAGCAAATTAAATGAATTATAGAGCACCCATAGTTCGGATCTAGCCTAAAATTAAATGGAGTGTTAGCAATATGATATTAAATATGGAATAAATTTGAAGTCATTGAATCAAATTATTAGCTCATCTTCATTTCTAGTGAAAAGCTTTAAGACAATTCAGCAAACATATGCAAATGCTGATTTGATTGACATTTGTTCAACTTGCTATTCTGGGATGCCATTTAAATTTCTATATAAATATGTACAAAATTCGGACACTTCCGACACTTCTCAAAATAATTAATCATTAATTGTCTTTAAATTATTCTTTTTGTTATTTACTACATTTACTACATTGCTCTTTAGAGCATTTCGCATGTATTATAGCTACAACCACAAACCGAAAGAATTTCTAAGCAGTTCTGCTTAGCTATGCATTTCACAGTTCATTTCACAAAACATTATTTGCTTATTCTGAGTGCATTTTCTTGACATTGATGTATGTTTAAATGAGTGTACGCTGGCTACATACATCACACAGACATACGTACGTACATACATTGGTGTAAGTGGTTTCGTATTCGCTTCCATTATTGTTATTCAAGACGTTTTGTCATTTCATTTTTTCCGTGTTGTTATTTTCCGAGTGCCCCGCAGTTCTGAGCACCTTTGTCGTTGGCGTTTACAGACATGCATAAGCAATGTAGTTAAAGTAAATTTCACCTGTCCTCGTATTCTGTAACTGCTGTCAATATTTGCTGAATCTGTTCAACATCGACTTCGAGTTTTCAGTTTTTTTTTTTGGGCTTTGACTGATGACGGCAGCAAAACTTCAATGACCCGCGGCTACTTAAAGCTTGAAGGTTCTTTTTAGAAAACTCATCAAGTAGTTTATTTGTGAATTTGTATTGCTAATTCTTGTTGATAACCACAATGCTACAGATATGACCTTCAAGCGGACTTTTGAAGTCACTTCGGAGTTAAACAAAATTGCGAAGATGGCTTAATTGATTGCTTTGCAGTTCGAGGTGTAGCTGCATTATGTAAAACTGAATTATTATTTAAGATTTTTCAGCTATTCAAAAGTTAAGTTAGAAAAAACAAGTCATTATAATTAATTTGTTTTGGGTTCATTAACGCAACGAAAAAAAATTAAATAATTTTGACCTGAGATGAGATCAACTCTAAGATCTCTGGAACAATATTTTAGTATGCAAAAAAAAAAGATTGCAAAGGTTAATGAAGTGCGCTACACACCTCAGAATAGAAAAAAGGCAATTAGGTTTTGTCAGCTGCTGATATTAATGTTCAAGTGACTTTTGATGAAATACCAAATATCATCATCTATGTAAATAGATGGGGCATTGAACTACACTAGCTGTAAGTTGCTTAGCTTTATTTTCACTTTCAGACATTCTTTAATGAGTTTCATTCGTTGTTGGCTTCCTAGTGAGTGATTTAGAATTTAGCGTCAAGTTAAGGCACCTTTTCGGCTGTGAATTTTTGGACGCTTTGTCTGCCTTGGCACGTGTCTGTCATAAAGCAGCGCAAATCAATAAAATATATATCCAAATAATGATTTATTGACGCAATTGATTACTCGATATTCAAATTCTTTTTTCTTTTTATCAATCAGCACATTAGCAACGTCAACGCAAGACAAACACTGAGAGAGAGAGAGAGGAGGCGGTTTATTAAAGAGCACAAACACACTCAGGCCCACACACACACACACACACAACATGGCGGCCGTTGAAGTGCGCAATGGTTATAAGTACTATGGCTCCAAATCGAGTCCCAAGATTGTGCTCAACCAACTGAATATGAACGTCATGCGTGGCTCCATGTGAGTGGAATCCGTAATGAGCTTAGCTCGTTCGTTGGATCGGTCAATCGATAACTTTTACACATGCCTCTTCTTTCTCCTATTAGCTATGGACTGCTGGGTGCCTCGGGCTGTGGGAAGACCACACTGCTCTCCTGCCTTGTGGGCCAGCGTCGCCTCAATGGCGGCGAGGTTCGGGTGCTGGGCGTCAAACCGGGCGAGCCGGGCAGCGGTGTGCCAGGTTCACGTGTTGGGTTCATGCCACAGGAAATCGCCTTGGTCGAGGAGATGACGGTCAAGGAGACGATCTTCTATTTCGGACGCATTTACGGACTCACAGATGAGCGCATTCGCGAGAAGTTCAAGGTGCTCAAGGATCTGCTCCAATTGCCGCCAGCGCGTCAAATGATCAAGCAGTGCAGCGGTGGACAACAGCGACGCTTGTCCTTTGCCTGCGCCATGATCCACGATCCCGAGCTCCTCATCCTCGATGAGCCCACAGTCGGTCTCGATCCCATGTTGCGCGAAAAGTAACATTTTACTGCTCGAACAAAAATGAAGAAAATCTTAACTAATTTGAGTTGTTCCCTTACAGAATATGGAACTTTCTGGTGGAAACGACTCGAAGTAGCAAACTGGCTGTGATCATCACCACACATTACATTGAGGAGGCCAACCAAGCGAATTACGTAAGTTTAACCTTTTCGACTCTGGGCAAACAAGTAAGAATGCTGAAGTCGTCTGAGCTCGTTAAATATATTCTAGTTTTATTGCCAAATACCTTTCGGACACTAACGTGGGTGTTTCTTATCCAATTCTACATTATACGATCATTAGAGCTCAAAGATGCTTCCTTCTGTTGAACAGATAATGGCTAACGTATACCAGTAAAAATACTGGTAAATGTTGGCTTACCTACGATTCGAGCAAAGCTTTTTTTTTTGCAATATTATGAAATATATTTTTAGTTTTCATTAAAAGTAGTTTTCTTGTAACGATGACTGCTCTGATTTATGCCTTCTCTGCTTTAACCTTACAGATTGGTCTCATGCGAAAAGGCGTCCTACTGGCCGAGGACACGCCTACAAATATCATGATTCAGTTTGGAACACAATCCATTGAGGAGGCATTCTTGATACTCAGCCAGCGCCAGGGCACTGAGGATCAGATCATGGATCAGAACAGAAATCCATCAGCGGCGCTGCCTGCCGCAGCGCTGCCGCTGGAGGTGATCGATGCACATGATCTAAACACGGACGAGAAGCCGCCCATTCCGTACGAGGAACCACCGAACGAGAATCGCAAGAGAGTCTTCTTTACGACCAAAGGACGCCTCAAGGCGCTGATGACCAAGAATTTTGTGCAACTATTCAGGCAGCCCTCGTACGTAGACGAAGCCATAAATATGCAATTATAGTTATAGCCATAACCGAGTCTTCTTTTGCAGGGGTATCATTTTTATGCTGCTGTTTCCCATCATACAACTCTCCTGCTTCTACCTGGCCATTGGCAAGACACCCACTAATCTGGAGCTGGGCGTCTACTCCGGCGAGGTGGATAGCTACTCGGAGTGCTTTGATCCGGTTTTGAAAACGATTTACAATGCCAATGATAGCTGTCACTTCAATAAGCTCTCCTGCCGCTACATACTCGAACTGGGCGACGATATAGCAACCAGAAAGTATTACGCCACCCCGGAGGATGCCCTCAAGGAGGCCAAAAAAGCTCTGACTGTCGGCTATATTTATTTTGCGCACAACTTTAGCGCATCTGTGCACGAACTCATAGAGGAAGGTATCAATGCCGACGATGGAGCCGTCGACAACGCCGAACTGACCGTACACATCGATATGACAGGTGGGTGCTTGAGATCTATAATCTATCCTTTCTGATATCGCTATCTAATTGCGTTTGCAGATCAACAAGTTGCCTACTATATGCAACGCAAATTGCGGGACAAGTTCAGCGATTTCATGAATGGAGTTGTTCGCGATTGCAATGTGTCCTCGGCGCTGGTGAAGCTGCCCGTTCAGTTCCAGGAACCCATCTACGGCAGTACGGACATTGAGTTCCAGCAGTACTGCGCACCCGGCGTGGTAATGACGTGAGTACCTTTATTTAATTTTAATTTAATTAATTTTCATTCGCTTACTAATTTAGTTCTTTAAATATGTTAAAATAGAATCTGTCTTTGATTGGATTTAGTCGTTATCAAAATTGGATTGCTAATCGAAGTGATTAACTTACTGTCATTATTATTAATTTGGATTTAAATCATTATTTGTTTGGATTTAATCTATGCGTCTATTATTTATATGTATCATTTTATGTACATGTCCTATCAGGTCCTTTACGTATAACTTTCTGTTCCTTTCTCTTGGTGTTCAGCATGGTATTTTTCCTGGCTACTTTGATGACGGCTGCTGTTTTCATATCGGAGCGCATGGATGGCATTTGGGATCGTACTTTGCTGGCTGGTGTCTCGGCAACCGAAATGCTTTGGGCACATCTGTGCACCCAGCTGATAATTATGACACTGCAATCGTTCGAGGTGATCATGTACATTGGCATCGTATTCGATACGTATAACAATGGAGATACGACCACGCTGATAGGACTGCTAACGCTAACAGCTTTCTGTGGCATGTTGTTTGGTAAGTGGAGCAGAGTTAAGCTTTCATTGTGCAAGATGTAACAACTCATGTGTGCCTCATTAAACAGGTCTGTTTATCTCTGTTTTCTGCAAATCTCACACGGAGGCTAACTTTGTGGCCACTGGCGCTTTCTACCCCATGATTATACTTTGCGGTAAGTCTTCAAGTATCTATAGAATTGCGTCTGAGATTTTTGCATATCTTAGGTCTGCTGTGGCCGCTGGAGAGCATGCCAAGGATATTGCAGGATGTGGTAATGGTGCTGCCGTTCACCATACCCTCGATATCGGCGCGAAATGTCATCGAGAAGGGTTGGGGCATCACCAACGCAAAGGTCTACAACGGATTCCTTGTGATGGCCGCCTGGACAATCATCTTCTTTGTGCTGTGCCTGGTGGGCATTAGGCGCAAGGCGTAGTGGTTTGGGGTGGTCTACATTCTAGGCGTAGTAGCGTATTAGCATTTCCCCTTAGGCGATTTTATATATGTATGTATATTGTCATAGTATCTATATAATTTAATAATTATCGGAAGCATATCACTCGCATGTCGCAGACTCTCATTATAAAAACAAAAAAAATTTGAAAATAATCTCATCATCGCATTGTTAGCCAGACTGCAATTGGGTTGCCCGGGGATTTTCAACGAGTTGTGCTAATTAAGGTAATAAAGTGGTTTTTTCATATTGCGTGTAGTACTAAATTATGGCAACCCAATGTACGGACTGTACTAAAACATAAGGTCTAAAGGGTGTCTCACAAATATTTATAGTACATAGCACACAGCATTCGCATTCATGAACGAAGTCTAAGCAATCAAATGAGTTTACATGTTTAGTACATTTATTATTATTATTATTATTGTTATGATAACAACCAATGTAAATAGCCCAACAACAAATGAACAAACACACAAAACAAGAAAACATACCACATATTTTACATGTATTGTAATTAAACATGTGCTATATATAGAAAGAGTTCTCAAATGTTGTTCTAAATTGCAAATTCTTAAAACGAAATTCAAATGCTACCAAAAACAAACTTAATAAAAAGTCTCTTTAATGGATATCGAACTAAAAACAATTCCAATTTTAAATGATAGATGAGATAAAACAATACCATAAGAGAACCGTAACTAATACTGGTTTAAAATGCAATTAGTTTTTTGCATAAAAGTGAAATGTTCTTCACTCCAAAAGCGTAAGCAAATTAAAATAACTGTCAACAAGTTTTCCAATGCCTGCCTTAATATAAAATGCAAACCAGCGCAAAACTAAAGCGAAAGTTCTCCAACCAACCTCCAACACCTCGCCCCTCCGCCCGCTCTTTTCCCTAATGTATATAAATATCTGAGAGTGTGTGTCTGAGTGGGGCCAAGGACAAGGACAGGTTCACGACAACGACAGCGACGTTGAAGGGGAAGGGGAAGAGGAAGAGGAAGTCG
Source organism: Drosophila atroscutellata (assembly GCA_035041605.1). NCBI lineage: Eukaryota > Metazoa > Arthropoda > Insecta > Diptera > Drosophilidae > Drosophila > Drosophila atroscutellata. The sequence continues at coordinate 8,772,613 of JAWNLA010000092.1, read as the reverse complement.
AGGACGTGGCAAAGTTACTGACACACTTTGAGCTTGGAAATTGCTAGACAAAATGTCTGCCCGGCTTGGCTTGGCTTGGCTGGACAGGGCAGAGCAAGCTCCTCCTTTCTCCCATCTCCGCCCCACTCCCTTCGCCGTTGAACTAACTGACTGTCTGGCAGACTGTCTGCCGGTGTCTACGAGCAGACATTTTTATTACAAAACTTTATCTTTGCCAAATACGAAAGCGAAAACGACGACGACGATGACGAAGAGAAAAATACATAAAAGCCAACGCTCGGCATCTGTGGGCCGTGGGCGGTGGGTATTTTGTGGGCGGGACAGGCCAAAGTGTCGCCTGCCATTTATATAAGTTGCATAAAATGTGCAAAAAAGTAAATTTTTATCCACTGCAATTGGGGGCAGAGTGTGCGTGAAAATTGCTGAGAACTTGTTGATTGCGACAGCTTTAGATGTGTACGGAAAATATCGAAGTCAAGGTCAAGGTTTCAAGTGGAAAAATATGCAGGCTATGTGAAAATGAAATGAAAACAGGCCGCAAATACTATTCTTAATTTGTGTATGCGAATCATGTAATCATGATTGCTTACTATTATTTTAACTGCTCTAATCGAGAAACTAACAAATTATTACTTTTCGACTGATTCCTTAAGAAGATTTACAATTATACTATCTGAGTCACATATCCTTGCATATATAAATTAAGTATTTAGCCGAAATCGATTTATATTATTGTGGGGCTTAAGGCACTTTGACCTGGTTGTATCTATACTGCTCTCTTCTGAGTCTATAGCTCCTCCATCAATATGATTTGCTTTATACATTCTTTTAGATAGCACTAAATCACCAGATGATACTCATTTTACGTAAGAAAATCACCTATTTAATTAAAACGAGCAGTTTGAATTATGATTATTTATAAAAGAACCATCAGAAACACAAAACACCAGTCCATAAATTGTTATGTCATTTAATCTTAATCCAAATAACTTAATTATGATTCTTATTCTTATATCCTGTCTGTCTGTTCGTCCGTCTACACAAACATATCTGCTTTAAAATTTAAATTAATTCTGTGAGTTTCACTTTGGAGCTAACAATATATCTCTGCGGTTATTTTTGCAGCTCTTGCTTGAAACATGCCTTGCATATTTATCTTCAAAATATCTGTGGCATTTATCTCAGCTCAGCAGACCACATAGTAGATACATAAACACAGTCGCTCCACTCACTTCAGCTGACAACTGCATCCTTTGTTATGCCGTGTACATTTTTAATTCAAGTATTCATCGGTTGGCAGGAACAAATAAATTTGCACAAGCTGTCAGTAGGTCAAGTCGCCTGGGTCTATGCTGCAAAAGTTTTAGAATGTTGCTGCAATAAAAACATTTGCAGACACACCGTCTGGCGTCCTTCACACACACACACACCCCGCACACACTCCAACATGCAGACTGGTCAAAGTTTTGTTACAACTTTTGCTCCATTTAATAAATACATATAGTATATTAAATGTTGTCCAGGGTGCTAGACACATTTTTGTGTGCGAGATTTCGTAATTTGACCTTCAAAACAAATGAAAAAAACACACACACACATACATATATAAATATAAATATGTATATATATATATATACATATACATAGAAGAAGTCTAATATTTATATGTAAATCTAATGAAGGTAAAACTGTTCTGTTTACATTTTCCGTTTACTTTGTGGTCAACAATGTGTAATTGTCAGTGTGTGTGTTTGTGTGAGTGTGTGTGTGTGTTTGTATGTATCTCTTTTGGCCTTTTATATTTATCCTGTCTGACTGCCTGGTTCTTTTTGGAGCAGCTTTAACAAAAATTCTTGCCTCAATTCCATTGACTAAAGCTGTAGGCCGTTGAAAAGGCTGTCAGAAAGTTAGGTAAACATTGAACAATAGAAACAAAGCCCAAATCTGATTCAAGGTGTTCCTTCTTGTTGTGGCTTCAATGACAATTTGGTTATGCAACTGTTGTGGCCACAATAGCTGTAAATGAGCACGGGAGTTGCGCTTGGGAGCAACCTTTTTGTCATAATTAGTAAGAGGCTCTTTTTTATTACTATTTCAAAATGTACCCTATCCACAATTAGTTTTCTACAAAATTCGAATATTATTAGTTATAATCACTAATTATCCGGCATGTCTCAAATTGAACTTTAACTAAAAAAATATCTAAAAGTACCATTTGTTATTGTGAATTTAATACTAAATTCAAAAAGGAGTAGCATGCATTACATTTATTTTTAAACATCTCGTCTGGCCTAGATTTGAAGTTTCTTGTTAGAATGCCAAGCACAATCTATTTTCCGACATAATCAATTCCCAATTTCCACCTCCAAACCCTGCACAGCTAACTGCTGCCTACTGCAATTGAAGTGCCCATGATTGCTGGACATGCTTTCACTTCGAATGAAAAAATAAGGAATAAACATTAAATGAAATGTTACCACAACTGAGCTGGTCAATAAAAACTGGCAACTCGAAACTGTAGATTGACCAGAAGGCAAATATATTTTGGCTACTATATCAAAGCTAATAAACAGAGAGAAAGAGAAAGAGAGAGAGAGGAGAGAGAGAGAGAGAGAGCGAGGGAGTGTAGCTCCATAAGGAAAACCACAAAACATATGAATAAAAACTGGGTCCGCCCAAAAAAAAAATATTTCAAATTTTATTTGGGAGGCGCTCGACTAAAACTAAAAACGACCAAGCAATCAATGAAGGATGCGGACGAGCACGAGGACATCGAAATGGGCATGGATGTGGATATGGATGAGATGCTAGGATAACCTTTGCATTTCATTGACCCTTTAAATGGCAAAGATGGATGCCAGTGTGTGGGTGGCGTGTTGCACATGTGTATAGATGTGTGTGTGTGTGTGTATATGTATCTGGCGAGCAGCTGGCAGTCACGTCAGTTCAGCAAAAGTGGTGAACAATTTGATTTTGGGAGTTTATTCAATTTGCTCCCTGTGTATATGTATCTATATGTGTGTGTGTGCGTATGTTGTCATTGCATGTAGCCTGAAGCAGGGTCCTATCACTTAAGTGCATGACGAGAGTGACAGAGGCAGAGAGGAGGAAGAGCGAGAGGCAGCACGCTCTGTGGCAATATAATACAATCAACATTCGACTTGGACTCGATACGCATTCAATACGTTTGGCCTTTGCGTTTGAGGTGCAGCCGAAGCCGAAACGCCAGCAACTAACAGAGAAAAGCTACCGTTGCGTAGGTTCACATATGCAACACACATACACACACACACACACACATACATATTCGCATCCACATCCGCATCCGCAGAGAATTGCACACTCACACACACAGTTGCATTGGTTTTTCTGCTCATATGCAACGCCATTTTATGTATAGGCCCGACATTCGCTCACTCGCTCGCACTCGCTCAGCAATTTGTACTGACTGCCTCTCGCTCACTCGTCTATGTACTGTGCACACAACATGTGTTGTTGTTGCTGTTGGGGCAAGGCTTGGGTGGGGTGGGGTTTGTCCTTTTGCCTGGCACACATAACGAGCGGCAACTGCGGCTGTTGCCACGGCAGCGGCAGCATCGGATACATCGGCAGCAGCGTCAGCGTCGCGTCCCGTTCGCTTCTGATTATTGGACTGGCACAGTGTGGCAAATGTGTTATGCAGTTCTCACTTGTAGCTTACCTGGAAAAAAAAGTACAATTAATTAATTTTATATTTAATATTTATATATTTATATTTATAAAATAAAGTGTATAAAATATATGTCAAATATTTCATTCACTTAATTATTGTTCGAAATTTATTATAACTGTGAACTTTCGTATTTAACCGGATTTATGCCTGAAGAGTAATCTAAGCTAATTGTAAAGTATCCTGAAGCCAATATGGGGCACAGCCCAGGAAACCAATGTGATAATTCTTAAAAATTCCTCAACAAGGTTCTTAAATTCCAGAACAAGCTGCACTATACATTAATGTATAGCCTACATATCAATGTATATGTGATAGGGATAGATTGTAAATGAAGAATAATGGTAAGCAAAAAAGTTAATTAACGATTAATAATGAAATCATTTTGAATTATTTACTGTGTCCACTGTGCAGAAGGCAATGTAAAAAATGCAGCGGCCGAAAAACAACGACATGAGTAAATGGAGAGGAGGCGTGGGTCACTCGTTGGAAGAGTCGCGACGACGACGTGGAAATGGAAAAAAGCCGTGGCAGAGCCAGGGCCAGAAGCTGAAATACACACACACACACGGAGAAAGACAGAGAAAGAGGATGAGTGTGTGTGTGTGTGTGAGATAGAGAGAGAGAGAGAGAGATTCAGAGAGAAAGGGAGGTAAAAGCGCGGCAGCGACGTCCACGCATTGCATGTGACCCACGCGGCACGCACACTGGCAAACATACGCACAATATGCACAATATATATACATATATAAGGGGAGCTTGCAGGAGTCAGGAGCCAGGAGCCATGGGGACAGCTGTAGCTGGGGTAAATTCGATGGCTGGGCAGCACTCAGAGTGGGCGAAGACGGCCACCCCACAAACAATGGACAGGCACTAAAATGCAGTACAGAATGAAATGTGCACACAGCATCACAGAAAACACAACACACACACACACACACACACACAGATACGCAGAGGGGGCAACTTGCACACACACACACACACATAGCATACTTATATGGAAATGTGGATGCAGGCAAGCGGCTATGTACGAGAGCATCGGAGATGGCCATGTATTGCCATTGACCAGGCAACTCTTAATGCTCACTCCACTGCATGGCGCCTTCTCTTTCACTCACAAACACACACACACTGGCACTCTCTCTCCCCCTCTCTCTCTCTCTCTCTCTCTCTCTGTCTATCTTTCGATTAATGTCCCTGTCGCACTTATGCGTGGCTCGCTTGTTTACCAATTTATTTTGCGCACAAAATGAAACACGGAAAATGCATGAGGCCCGAAAAGCAGCAGCGTGGAGCAAAACGAACGCATCGCAAGGATAGCAATAGATGGCCACAGTCACAGAGAACCAGGCAACAGCAACAATAACAACAAACTATAAAAGCAACAGCAGCAGCAAAAGCAACAGCAGCAGCAGCAGCTGTAAAAAAAATTGCACAAATTTCGGTTCGATTTTTGGTCCATAACGCAAAAAAAGCACTGCTTGCCTCACAGTCGCTATCTCTTTCTACCACCCCCTCTGCCCCTATCTTTTCCTCTTCTCTTCCTCCTGCTTCTATGTATCTTTTGCGTTCGTTTGCATTTTGTGGCAATTTCAGTTGGATTTTTTTCTTTCTTCTACTTTTGCCTGTTTTCCACTTTGTGCGTAGATTTTCCTTTGCCTTGGCTTTTTTTTACGAGATTTTTTGCTTACTTTATTTTTTTTTTTTGTTTACTGCGACTTGCGCTTTGATAGAATGACCGGGAATTTCTTGTAGTTTTTTGTTTGGCCCTGACTTGTAATTCAGGAAGAGCTTCTAGGCGTTTTTTTTCTGGGGCGAACTGTTACTACGTAGACCCATTGCTAGTTTGTTCTCGTAGTATGCAGCTGAAAAAAGACTCAATGGAAAAATGCACCTACGACGAAGCAGAAGAGAATAAAAATGTGCCACAAGGGACTGGCCATGTCTAAAAGCTAACTGGGAAACCTGAAAAGAGAGAAAGAGCGATATGGAGAGTGGGAAAGACAAAGAGCATAACATTGGAGTACATATAAAACAATATGGATCGAAAGATCTGCTATATGCATTTCAAAGCTAGGAACTAGGAACTGACTTAGAGGAATGGAAAATTATTAAATGTGTATGCAATATATATATATATACATATATATATTTTCTAAAATTGTCGATTGCCTATTGTCTGCGATTTAACAATAAATTGCTGTGCAATTAAATTTCAATACATACTAAATGCAAAAATGTGCCACAGAACACGACTGTTGTTGCACGCCTGAAAGGCGACTACAATGTGAAAACTCTTGGGTTCGTGAGTAGGGCGTGTTTTGAGTACGTTGCAGAGTGGAAAGCCATCGGTGGAGGCATGGATACATGGTATTAGTGTGTGGCAATCCAAAGACAAACAAATGCTTGTTGGTCATCAATTATTCAGTTTGAAAAGTTTTTTGCAGTGCCAACCCATTTAAAGTTTAATTTACTTGATTACACATATTTTGCTCAATTATAAGTAGGGTAGTGTCTACTGCAATCTCAGCAAAATCAATTATGATTCAATTTAAGGCAATTAAAGTCGAAATCAAATTCAAAATCCCTCAAGCTTTAGCAATGACGATTACCTAAAAACTAAGCGATAAATTTACTGCGATCACACATCAGCTTTAAGAATCATTTTCTTCTGCTATTATTAATTACTTTTCATTGTTGCAAACCGGATGCGCAAAAATGGAAAATGCTTCTTACTGTTTTTCAGAAACTGATTTTAAAACTATAACAATGAGACTAAAGCAAATGTAATTGAAAATTTTTTAAAGCTTATCAGTTTTCATTGTTTCTCATATTTTGTAAATATTGTTTGTAGTATTTAATGGGACATGATTTGTTTCGATCAAGTAGGCTCAAAATGGTTTGAAGGCCCACTTTTGTTTTGTATATATATTTGAATGTAAAACCGATCAAAATCTAACGTCTCCGCATTCAGTAGCTGCGGCTGGACAACATCTTCCAGAGCAATCGACTGCAACTGCAGCTGATGCCGCTGTCCTGCCGCTTTTTATACGCTGCTTGGCCCAGATTTCGAGCCCAGATGAACTGATGCGGTCGCTTTATCAATATGCAAAGTGTCTCAGCAGCGACGACCACTTTGTGAAGCTGATGCTAATGCCAGATACCAACAGACAGGATTGAAATAAAGGACGATGACGATGAAGATGCAGATGATACAGATACAGACTCCACCAGCTCGAGCAGATCTCGCTGCTCGTCTGAATGGCTCTAATGGGAATCTGTACTCCAATCGCCGCCTGAAGCATTTGCCACGCAGCATCTAAATGCATTTGATAATTGAAATATAAAGCGTTCTATTGGCAGTCATCTGCAGAGGAGCTGCTCCACAAAGCACACACACAAAAAAAAGGGAAAATTGCCTCGCAGATTGGCAACACAGCCATCGAATCAAAGCAAAACTGCCAAAACAACAACATATTAATTGGGAGGGACATGAAAGGAGGCAGAATTTCCTTTTCGCCACTGGGTGGTGGAGAGGCAGGTATAGTGTAGCAGACAGGTGTGGTAGAGACTGCGTTGCAAGCATATAGGAACATAGAAACATGCTAACAAGAGCCAAGTTTTCACATAACTAGCAAAAACATACAAATACAAATAAAAATCGAAGTTTCTTAATTGATTAATTATTCGTTAATCAAATCGTTGGAATGCATACATAATTAAATTTGTATTTCACAATTATAGCTAGGAACGTATCTTTTTGTTGGTATTTCTCCCTCTTTCTGACGATTTCTGCTTCTTTCTGCTTCTTTCTGCCTCTTTCTACCCTTTCTGCCCCTTTCTGCCCCTTTCTGCCTCTTTCTGCCTCTTTCTGCACATTGCACAGATTGCAACGTGGCCAGGAAACTGGCTAAAAGTGCGTGAACAGCGTTACAAATAACTCGAGCATTTTCAGTAGATTGGGTAACGTTTCGTGGTGCACACTGATGTGGGCCTATTACCCCTGTATCACACACACACACACACAGCACACAGTTATAGATACTTTGCCGACTAAACAGGCAGAAATAACAACAAAGTTCAGTCAAACATCAGAAAATGTTCGAAAGCATCCGGATATCGTCTGCCCCCACAACCAGCCCAGCCCCGCCCAGCCATTGACAGAGCCGGGCCAAAATGCAAATGTGGAAAATGCGCTTTGACATAGCCGTATGAGTGTGTGCTTTTATAACCGAGCATTTATGCTAGCGAGTGTGTGTGTGTGTGTGTGTGTGTTTATGGGGACAGTTGCAAAACGCATATCAAATCGAAAAGTGTAACTTCAATCATTTTTCGTAGCAGGTAGGCGAGCCATTTTAATTATTTTTTTTAAATACCCTGTACGGGGTACAATAGAGCGGGGAGTATGTCCATTCTTTAATGATAATAATTAAATATACCTCTGATAGAATCAAGTTTTCACTGTTCATTTCAACATTTCACTACTCAAGGACAACTCGATTTTATTGAACTTTTTATTTACCATAGAACATAAGGTATTCTATAAACCTTATAGCTCTTAAAAAAGGGCATTCCGTCGCCTCTCAAAATGGCAATTTGAGAAACATATATCAATGATTTTTTTTGGCTGACTCCAGTTTGCTGCTCATTGATGGTGGTTGGAAAATTGACTAAATGCAACGTATGGAGTTCATTACTGTGAGACAGGCGGGTGGCGGGGAGGGGTAATAGGCGCACATACACAGGCCAAATGGACAAATTTTCCCAGTCCTTGGGCGTTTGCGTCCCATCGTGTCCAGCACAGCCGAACGAATCCAATTGGGTTTTTCTATGCGAACACATTTTTGGTGCCGCTTTTTCGCTGTTTCGGTGGTGCGGTGGTTGTTGCTGATTCCCGTTTGGGACAGTAGAAGGTGGGAAATATATACACAAATCGGCCAGCGGGGTGGTTGGGAAAACTGCATAGCCAGTCAATATTTTCCTCCTTTCTTTTATTTTTTTGGTTTTTGATGTCCCGCACAAGGATTTTTTTTGCAGTGGGGTTGCAAGTTGTTCTTGTTGATGTTGTTGGACAAAGTTACGTCAAAGGTCAGGGAACGGGCGCATATCGCGCGGGGGGTTGAAAAAAGTGAAAAGTTTTTCAAGTTTGATTGTGTGCAGAGTTTGCCTTTTTATTTGGTTTGTTTTTTTTTTTTTTTTGAAGTAAGTTGACTTTTAAGGGTTTTATGGTGTATATGCCAGGCCAAAAAATAAGGATTTAAAAGTTGTAAATAGGTGTTTAAAGTTATTATCAAGTGAGAGATTATTTCTGGCTGCTGAATGCAGGGACTTTTGAAACAAAGTGAACACTAAGACTATCCAAGAAAAATCGCATTCGATAGTCGACGAAATTAGAAGAACTTTCTTTTAAAATCAGCAAATTGAGAAATATCACATTTGATTATTAACATAATACAATTATAAGAAGCCGAATGAGGTTTCCAACATTGTTCTTAGCCTTTAAAAAGGTCTAAAGCTCTACTTAAAATAGAGTTAAACTTCAGATTAAATTAAATTGAGTGTTTGTCGAAATAAATAATTCGAAATAGTTATCAAGCAGATAGTCGTGTATATGAAAGTGTATTATACTTAAGCTTTTACTCTTATCAAACATATCTAAATTATTTACTAACCTGCACCATTTTGTTGTTCCTTTTATAGTTGTTGTTCTTGTTGTCAAGCAAAAATTAATCCAAATGCCAGCCAAAATAGACACCGGCAGCGACGGCGACAACGAAAAAGTAAAAGCAACTGCAATAATTAATGTAAGTTGGAGAAGAACCAAAGAGCGATTGCTAAAATGCACGTGTTAATTTCACTTTTGTTTTGCTTGCTGTATTTGCGATTGCTTTTCAATGTATTTGAAATTTGCATTTATGTACATTTGTGCAATTGTGTTGAATATAAAATGCAGTAAACAGTTCACTCAAGAACACAAAGGAAACGCGTTTGCTGCGGTTGTTGCGTCGCGGCCTGTGCAGTTGTAGTTGCAGTTGCAGTTGCAGTTATGTTAATGTGTTTGTTTTTGTGTGCACTTTACGCTGCTTTAACTCGTGCCTGGGACGCGTTGTTAGATTTTTATGCGCGGAAACCAAACAGCGAACCGCACGCAACAAGAACATCGAGAACAATGTTATGTTATCGGTAGTCTTGCAATGCACGTGCGAGAATTCTGTTGCCAAACCTGAACTAGTTCGATTGGCACGATTTGATAACTGAACTGTAGAACTTGTTCTTCAGCATAGTAGATAACGTTTTAAAAACAAATAACGATTTATTCACGCTATGCCACTAAACAATTATGAAAGACTAATACATATACATTAAAACCTAAAATATTTCATAAAGGGTTTTCTCCAAACTGCAACTGTTAAATGTTTAATTTTGGCGCCTAGACATGGTACACAAAGTTTTTCAATGAAAACTTTTGTTAAGAGACATACTTTTAATAGTATTATAGTATTACCCACAATATGAAAATGTTAACTTCAATAAATTTTACTCCTTAATAGATTATAATGATTAAAATTAAGTAAATTAATCACTAGTTCATCGACAAACGGAACCGCTGAACTTTACAGTTGCCAACATTCTGTTATGCATTAGTCATACTCAAAATGGCACTGTTCAATATAACAGAGTATGTTGCCTGATTTACTGCTGCTACTAACCTTACATGATGATCTTAACAGAACATCTGATTGCATTTGGCAGTACTAATTGTCATTTCATCAAATAATCAAATCTGAATTGCGGAAAAATTTGAGTTAATATTTATTGTGAATTAATGCATAACAGTTAAAAAACACCAAAGCACACATCGAAAAATTACATACAATTCTTAAAATAAATAATAATAAGCTCAACAGTGTGCTAACAGTTCGAAAGTTAACAGAACCGCGTAGTCAGTATTCTTACGTTGCACATTTTGCAACACTAATCTTAAACGCCTGTAAACGTTTTTGTCTTCTTAATATTAATATTGATTTAGCTTGAATATTTATGGAAATACACAATGTCGGACAATGAATATGAGCGCTTTGAAATAACGGACTATGATTTGGACAACGAGTTCAATATAAATCGACCACGTCGTCGTCAAACCAAACATCAGCAAATCTACGGTGAGCAAAAGCAAATACAAATTTAGTTTGTCTTCAATATGTTTTTGTTTTGTTTTTTCAAGGCATTTGGGCCGATGACAGTGATAATGAGAGCGAGGGAGAAGTCAGTGGTCGACGTGGCGGTAGGCGTGGCCTGGGCGGCGGAGCTGCCGGCAAAGCAAAGGACTACACGGCGCCCGTTAATTTCGTTGCCGGCGGCATTCAACAATCTGGCAAACAGCCAAAGAAAAAGCAGCTGGAGGAGGGCTCCACCAAAGATGAGGCTGCTTCTGGGGAGTCGGAGGACAGCGACGGCAACGAGCCACGTCCATCGTTTGGGGGAAAGCAGCCGCAGCTGATGGACAACGAGGATTACAGCTCGAATAGCTCCGATAGTGCAGATAATAAGAGAGAGCAGCAGCAGCAGATGCGGTCCCGGAACATTGCTGGTCTGCGTCACAAGTCGCACATTGCAAGCGGTCGGAATGTTGGTGCCTGGGAGCAACATACGCGTGGTATTGGCGCCAAGCTGCTGCTGCAGATGGGCTATGAGCCGGGCAAGGGATTGGGCAAGGATCTGCAGGGCATCCAGCAGCCAGTGCAGGCGCATGTGCGCAAGGGCAGAGGTGCCATCGGTGCCTACGGACCCGAGACGGCGGCAAGCATTGGCGGCCAGGCAAAGCCACCGAAAGAAGACGACGACATCAAGGAGGCCAGGGAGTTCAAGGAGCAGCTGACCAAGTGGAAGAAAGTCGGCGTTGAGCCGCGTGAGAAGTCTGGCAAACAGCAGCGCTACTACTATAAATCCGTTGAGGAAGTCATTGCCAAGAGTCTCAAGGACAACCACTTGCTACCCGAGAAGCTGGCCAAGCAGCTGGGCAATGTGCCCGTCATCGACATGACCGGACCGGAGCGACGCGTCCTCAGTGGCTATCATGCCTTGGCCCAGAGCAAGATCACGCCTGAGGAGACTCTCTACGATGAGCACCTGCCGTCGGGCGGAGGAAAGAGTTCACCGATTAGTGTGTTTAGCATGCCGGAACTGGCGCACAATATGTCGCTGTTGGTTAGCCAATGCGAGCAGGAGATCATTGACATCGACAAGGCGAAGCGGGAGGGCCATGATCTGTATGCATCGCTGGAGCACGAGCATCAGCAGCTGCTGGAACTGGTGAGTCTGGAGCGCAATCACATGAATACTTTGGAGCAGGTGCTCGCTCGTGTCGATCAGCTCAGCGAGAATCCGGAATTGACCATGTCGCAGGCGGAGGAGCTATTTCTCGACCTGCAGCGCGACTATCCTGCCGAGTTTGAGGAGTTTGGCATGGAGGATATGGCTGGAGGCGTCATTGCTCCATTGCTACGGCGGGAACTAGTTGATTGGCGCCCGCTGGAGAAGCCCATGCAGCCGGTGGAGATGATAAAGCGTTGGCGCAACATATTGCAAAAGGATGAGGATGCGCCGGCATCGTTGGAGCAGCTGCAGCTGCGGCAATCCCGCAACGTTTTTGATCCATACTCCTCGCTCATCTGGGTCGGGGTGATGCCGTCGATTCGTACGAGCGCACTCAACTGGCAGCCCAAGGAGCATGCATCGATGGCCGCCTTGCTGGACGCATGGGCGCCAGTGCTGCCCACGTGGGTATTGGACTCGGTGCTGGAAAAACTGGTGTTGACCCGGCTGAAGATTGGCGTTCGCGACTGGGATCCACTGACGGATACGGTGCCCATTCATATTTGGATTTTGCCATGGCATGGACTGCTGGGTGAGAAGCTGGAGGAGTCTGTGTATCCGCAGATACGCAGCAAACTGGGTGTGGCATTGGAGGCTTGGTCACCACAAGATCGGTCCGCACGGGCCATGCTCACCCCTTGGCAGACGGCGTTTCCCGAGGAACAGATGCTGCAGTTCCTGCTGCGTCACATTATACCCAAACTGCAGGCTGTACTCGCCGAGTTCATCATCAATCCGCTGCAGCAGGACTTGGAGCTGTGGCATCAGGTGTGGGAATGGCATGAACTAATACCAGCCGCCCACATGGCCCAGCTGCTTGACAAGTATTTCTTTCCACGCTGGATGCAGGTGCTCGTCATGTGGCTGAATCAGTCGCCGGACTATGCCGAAATCTCGCGCTGGTATGCCGGCTGGAAGAGCATGTTCAGCGAGGCCATCTTACGCGAGCCCTGCATCAAAGAGCATCTGCGTCGCGCCCTCGACATGCTGCACCGCGCCACGGATGCGGTCCTACAACCCACTTCGGCCCCACCACCGCCCATGCCACCAGCGCCCGCTCCTGTGCTTCTCGCTCCCGTAATGCTCATAGATGTGGCTGCGCCCGCTCAGCTGGAGTTCAAGGAGCTCGTCTCACAGAAATGCGCCGAACTGGGCATCATATTCGCCCCATTGCCAGGACGACGCGAACTGGGTAAACAGGTCAGCAGTTGCAAACTTTCTGCATGCGGGAACTATTCGTTAATTTGTCTTTTTTTTCAGATTTATCGAGTGGGGAAACTATTCTGTTACATCGATCGCAATGTTTGCATGCTGAGCGATGTCAGCTTTCAGAGCTGGCAACCTGTGGCCCTCAATCAGCTCCTGGAGCGTGCCCAAACTGGCCTCATCTAAGTGCAGTATCCATGAGAGTGTTCCACCTAGTCAAAGACTGTTCAACGCTTTAGCGTAAGGAACACAATCAATGTGCTAAATGTGTGTCCTTTTTTTACTTTACTATATCTATATCTATAATTGATAATAAATAATAGATAGTAAAGATAGGTGTAGATATCACTATAGTCTTTGACAGTTATCAAGCTATAATAATTAATTTTAATCTAGCCAAATAAAACCAGGAGATAATCTAACGTCACAGCTCCCTGACGAAATATCTTAACCATATAAAATCTAATCTGCTAATAAATATTATCTTTTCCCCTTATTTTAGGTGTATGCTAAATGGACGCTGGACGCACTCAAATGTTCCATATTCAAAATAAACGAAAATTGCATTTTTCATTTAGTTATTTGCTATTCGACACTTTCGACAGCTTTCATGATTATTTTTAAGGACACATAAAGATAATTTTAATTGTTTAACGATATTTTATTTTAACGATTATTGTTTTCCCATTTACTACCGCGATATTTGTAATTTTAAAGTAAAAACTATTTTTTTTTATTATTTGCTTGTATCCAATTCTTTAAATTGTATTCCATTTATAATACTTGCAACTTATTCAAAAATAGCAAATATTATTCACGCGTAAGGCAGGTGTAAGAGAAATGACTATGCACTTCTTTGGGATGCTGAAATATGTTTTTGTATTCATGTACCAGTAACAAAGTGTCGCCGCAATCGGTACTTTGGGACAAATTGGGCTAAACGGAGTGAATACGTCAAGAGATCTTTTCGTACAGATTTATCGTGTAAAAATTCATGGTTTATGTACAAAATTCTTAGACGATATTGTTTGCTTAGGACTAGTTATTCCATTTACAAGTTGACCTACACAATTAATAGTTAATGTCTTAATATTATCTTATTTACGACGCTGCGTCTAGTAGCATCTGCTTACTGCAGGTCGCCCGGCAGATAATGCGAAAACCCATTTCTAATCGCAGCCGATGGCTCGGGCTCACATTTATTCGTTGAGTCTCCGCGCCATCTGAAGCGTAATATTTTCTGCTCGTGACGAAATCGAACACATGCATTATGCAGGCATTGGCGATAAAAGTCTAGCGCTTTCAGCATTATCGGCAGCAAAGGAAGTTAAAACTCACAAATTCTTTGAATATTCCTATTAATATTTTTTTTACAGTGGGCATTAAACATCAAAAACTCCGACAAAAATCATTAAAACTCATTAATTAATGAAAAAGCGCAGACATTTTCCAACTTTTATATTATTTTGGTAGTGCTTAGATAATAAGATAATTGAAAATAATCTAATACTGATATGAACAATATAATATTATTTTTCTATTATCTTATTAATTGCATTATTATAAAATATTAACGGAAATATTGATTACGTGGGGCTGTAGAGTCGCCTGCTCATTAAATCAATCAACTAGATAGATAATTTGAGTTGTGACGGAGAAGAAAACACTTGTGCAACCTGGTAAACAAAACCTTTACATATATATATGTAAAGTACAATTACTAATAGAATTTCAAAATTTGTTTGATTAGAATTGTCATTTACACCACTGTTAGATAAAACTTAACTTAACCCCTAGTTTCAGTCGGTAGCTGCTTATCGCAGCTCCTCGAGTACATATGCTATATAAAATTCGTTGTGTTCAGTTTAGTTGCCTTCCATCTTCTGTGGCTTGCTGTTATTATCGGGGTTTCAGTATTTTGTTTACGGGTTTTTTCCAAAGTGCGCCCAAAATTCGCATCCAAACACATTTTAACAACCAAATTAAATAATCTACAAACGTTATCTAATCAAATGCTGGACAAAAATTAAGTTATTAAAAGATTATAACATAATAAGCAATTTGAGCTGAATTGTTTACCGATTGTGTCGTATAACACACCTAATCAATACCAAATATAGCAACCATAAACTACGCAAAGAAATACCTAAAAATTTGGGTAAATTGTCCTCCACCTGATAGCCACTCCCGTTGTTCCCACTTAGTTTCGTTCGCTTCTGTTCAGTTCAGTTCAGTGCGCGAGTTTAGCACGTACGGGTGTATAGTATTTCTAGTAAGGTATATAGTATTTCGCAGAGTGATGGACGACGTGTTGAAGTGCAATTTATCAGTGCAAGTGTGACAGTTTTAAAACGATCGGAACCAAAAAACTTAGACATACATATATATATAAATATATGTCTGGCACTGGAGTAGTTATTGTTGCATGCTAGTTTTGCACTCGTGTGTTCAGGTCAGACCAAGTGGTTCAACAATGATGGGTTTTCAGGTCCATAAACGTGGTCTGCTGCTGCTAGTGCTTATACTAGTCTGTTCTGTGCTCGTACTACGAAATCTGCATCAGGCGCAACAATTGAAAGTGGTTGTTGTTGACCCGCCCCCTCCTCCGCCCAGCAGCGAAGAGCCAAAGCGGATATCGCCACGTACAGCAAAGCTGCAGCAGCTACTCGAATGCCGCAATCGTCGACTGAGTTTGCAGAAAGTGCATCATGGCGACTACTGGGTGGTTCAGAATTTAATTGTGGGACGACTGAGTCGGGACATGGGCTGTGCCGAGTCCATCACGTACACCACAAATGGCGACCACACATTCTTTGATAATCTGGAAACGGTCGCCGAGCGGTGAGTTAAATGTTAATTTCTTATCTATTCCCCTTGTGCAACTTCAATTGGATTTATCTGTTTCAATCTGGAACTATCTCGAGTTTTAACCAAAAATAAGATGTTGAGATCTGTAATTTTTATGACCCAAAGTTTTTAAGTCTTTTTAATAGTGTTGATAAGTGAACCTGATAGGCAAGTGAATTATGATGCACATTTGAAGCACCTACAGCGCAATACTCCGTTTGAAATAGGTGGAAAAGGGCCTTCTTGATAATATATAGTGTCTGACTTATCATAATTTATTATCTACGTTTGAAGAACCCCAACATTAATGAACTGCTAATTTTTTTCATTGAGAACTATAATTTCGAGCGTTTAATGTAGCATATAAATTTTGTGGAACAAGACATGTTTGCTGCCCCAAGTGAAATGCCAAACTACTTGTTAATAATTCACAAGTTGACAAGTTTTTCTTCACTTAAGGTATAATTAAAAATTATTTAAATAATTCTGCATTTGGCACGTTTCGTAAAATATGAGTGTTGCTGTCGCGTCATAATAATTGGAACATTATGCTATGAAAGAAATCAAAATATTTTTGTTTTGGGTGGTAATAAACATTATCTCCAAGTGGAAATTCTAAATTCAGCAATTGCTATCTCAGGCACGCCTTTTCGACATGAGCTATTAAGCTCGTGTCTGAACAAAATTATACTATCCCCACGTCAAAATCATACTGACATAAATTAGCTATTGAGCTTCTAACGTATTTCCTCACCTCAAAAATGTTACAATATCAGATTTGATAACAATTATGAGTCGAGATGCACGAATCCATTGACGTCTAAGGCTTTCCGATCATAAGTAAACACAATCAATATATTGTTTTATATTTACAATTAATATTGTCTTATGGGTTGCTAATGAAGCACATATAATCTAGAAAATATATATATATATTTGAATTTGAATATAAGCTTGGAGCTCCTTCAGATAAGGTATATAATAGTGTAGAAAATACTCATTAATTACTGGATTACTCATCAATGACTCATCATAATTAATCCCAAAATTTGCAGATGGAATGCACCAATCAGTTTTGCGATTCACTCGCCTGGCTATGATTTAAATTCGACGTTGGATGCCATTCAGTATGTGAGAAACTGTTTGCCTGGCAGCCAGATGATCAGCGATTTTGTCAGCTTTCACGTTTACTTCTCCCATGATCATATGCCCGAATATGTCCCCTACGACGAGGAGGAGGCCTTGAACTGGCCCTACCAATGCGTGGAAGCTAATGGCACTCTGATGGAACCACCATATTTACAGAACAGTGCCAATATGTACAAGGTGAGGGCCAACATGACCTACCCCATTAATGTGGGCCGCAATATCGCCAGATTGGCGGCCAATACACACTTCATATTCGCCTGCGATATTGAACTATTTCCGAGCTTGGGCCTTGTGGACCAATTCCTGGATATGGTGCACAGCAATAGTAATGTGCTGGCCTTGAGGCCAAATCAGGCCCGTCGAGTCTATCCCCTTCCCGTCTTCGAGGTGAATGCGAACGAAGATGTGCCAAATGACAAATTCGAACTGTTAACATTGCTGGGAGAGAAGCGAGCTCAGCTCTTCCATGCGAAGATCTGCAATAACTGTCACAAAGTGCCCGAATACAATCGCTGGGTAAATCAAACGTTTGACCCCACCGAACCACTCAAACTATTTAGCATGACGTTGCGCCAGGGCGCCTTCAAATACTGGGAACCCTTCTACATCAGCGACAATCGAGAACCAATCTTCGATGAGCGTGTCACGTGGGAGGGACAGTCCAACAAGCGAATACAGGTTGGTATTCAAATCGTCACACAAATCACATAAATTTAATATAAATTGAAGTACCATACTTATCTAATCTAATCATGACAAATACGTAATTGTTGCATTTAATCTATGGAATTTCAATTCTTAAAATGAAATACTGTCTTAATCAAGAACCAAAATCAGTGAATTCCTTTTTTTAATTATCTTCTCTTACTTACAAATAAGGGTCCATTAAAGTATTCAACATATTCAAAATCGTTTCGATATTCATTTGAATACCTCGTTTTTCCAGGGCTACGCCATGTGCCTGCTGGGCTACGAGTATCATGTGCTGCATCCTGCCTTTCTAGTGCACAGTCCCGGCATTAAGACTGCGAAACGGAATCCGGTGCGTGAAAAGTACGCCAAGGAGATGACCCGCTTCATCAAGAAAAAAATCGAGCCAGAGTATAAAGTGCTCTACGGAAAGAACAAGAACTGCGTGACCTGATGCAAGTAAATGCGATAGTTATTAGCAAGAATGCCAGAAGATTGCCACGCAATCAAGTGATGTAATACTTAATGTAGAACTTTAAAATAATGATATTAAAATAAATTGTAGTTGAAGAAATATTGCTTGAATTTTGGCTATGCCTAAGCATTCATCTTCGTCTGCTGAAACCGACGAATTTCTGCATGCCTGCTAACCAAATCATTGCCAAATTGTACATTTTAAGCTAATCAGAGCTTTACATAACTTTACTGCCAATATTTGTTGTATTTTTAGCTTAAGGTGATAGTTAAAATATATTTTAGTTGTATTAGTAAATAAATTAGTTGGTAAATTTACTCAATATGTTTTTTGTTTAAGTTTTGCTATTCGAAACAAGTTCGTAGATGGATTCCAGGGCGCATCGCTCGTCAAGTAAAGTGGCTCCAGTTCATAGATGCTTGGAATGGCAGCATTTTAAACTTGCTTAATAATAATATGATTGCTGGCTTAGCTTTCAAATTGAGAATTCACCACTGTGCATAGAGTGGCAACGCTGTGTGGTATGCAACGAAAATGGTTTCACCACAGCTTTTTAGTCTGCTGAGAGCTTTAAGCTTTCCAAATGAAAGCGTTTCGAATCTTGAAGTTTTAGCTCATTTTGCTATTGATGGTGATTTATTTCCTAAATATTTATTTAATTCTAATATTATTAATATCAATCTTTATCTTATTCTGAAGATTAGAGATTAAAAAAAAATGATACCAAAAATTGAATGTCTGTCAATATTTATTATGCAATTACAGTTACAATCATTCTCAACGACTTATTTGTTGTCGAACTTAAAAATATCTGTGTGCATCATGCAACATCATATTTTCCTTATTGGTTTGCTCCAAACTTTCCACTTGCCACCATTTGGGCAAATTTGCATTTGTCTTGGGCGTTATGTAAACTATTGTGGCATGCTCCTTCAGTTGTTGATCTGCGTTATGGTTGAGTACGGGATTAAATGGGTCTGAGCCATAAAGCTGCTGATAACGTGTACTTCTCACAAGTGCAATGATTTGCTCGAAAGCCACCAGAGCGAAAAAGTCATAAACAACGAGAACTACGCGGAGGATATCAAATATATGTATATATATAAAATAATGATATGTGCTAAGTACTCACCTGAATAGGCTGTTGCTGAGAGGCACAGCAGTATCAATTTTCCAAGGCCAACAAAATGTCTGACAATTCTCAGGAAAAGGATGAAAAGCGTTATGATCTCCGCAATATACAGAAACTCCAAAGTGGCAAGGGGCACCACATAGAATCTTTTAAGCTGAAAATAATTATAGCAATATTACGAAAAGGGTATTTTTACTACAATTGCTACTCACATTATAGGCACCATATGCGGCCATGAAGCAGAAAATGGCGTGACAAACGCAATATAGCTGAGTTGACAAAACAACCACATTTCGATCTGTAGATAATTTAATTGAATATGAATATCAATTAATATATTATATATACTGCTCATAAATTAATGTATATGAATATATATGTGAATATATTACTTAAAGCTTACTTTTGTCCATCCAGAATATGAAATCTCTAACCATATAGTAGCTGGCTCTGTAGCTCAAATCATCATCAAAGGCGGGTATTATGGGAAGCATAAAGTTAGTGCCTTGGGTGGTGATTACGTATAAGATGGTAATGCTTTTTCCCTAAAATAATTTAATAATAATTTTAATTTAATATTATTATTTCTTAGAGCTTTAATCCAAATTAATAGTACAGTTATTTTAGACTTTTAAGAACATTATTATAAATATTAAAGAGCTTAATAAAAGTACATCAATAATAAATTTTTCAATGCCTGAGTTTTAAAAGTTGTAGTAACTGGCGTACTCCCTTCGACTGACTTGATATGTAGAAAATGAGTCGATTTTCAATTTCAATACTGTATTTTACACTTTGGATTTCAGAAGGTACAGACCAAGGCACAGCCACTGATAATGAGAACACCCAGTCGCACTGAGGCGTAGAACATATAGGACTCCATACACAACATTCTGGCCACTTACTGAGGAGTCGTCCTGGAGCGCCTTGCAACATTGTAGCGAACTCTGTGACGTTCAGCTGGCGAATGAAAAATGTTGTTCATTCAGGTTGCATTATGGGCACAGTTATGACAACAGTTTAGTAATATATGCAGATTGGCATCTCTCTCGCCGTGGAACAAGTTTTAGTCCTTTATGGCCTCCATTGTGCGTTTAATTGTTCGTGTTTGTTGTTGTTTTTGTCATTGGCCATTTGTCCGACTCCGACTCGAAAGAGTCCGGCAGTTGTTGAGTGAGTCCGGCGGGGCCAGGTTGTTGTCGCCTGAGTTATGGCCAGCGATTAAAATAATATCGCACTGAATATGCTGTTCATGGAAAGCTATTTGTGCTATTGCTCGGTGCGCCTAGGCGTTCTGATTGTGGCCTGCCTGCGCATTGTGAGAAAACCAGAAAATCTTGGTAGTAGTTGCATATTGAATTAAGATGAGTTTCCCTTCTCCAGATCATGTGTTTGGCGCTGAGCACAATATTATTTGTGCATGGCGTGCACATTTTCGACGCACTTATCGATTTGCTTGAAAATGACTCACAGTACAAGAGCTCCTATGCTGTACTCAAGTTCATCAACGGGATACACAACTGTGAGTATATAATGTGCGTCTTATGTAATTATATATCACTGTACTATGTATATAATTACAGCACCCGACAATCTGCTGATCTCTTTGCAAATATGTTTGTACGCTCACATTGTGACAGCCATTTTGGGCATTGTGGGCGCAATCAGGGTGAGTACTCGATACTCGACTTGAGTATGCCCTGTAGTATGATCTTTAGCCGAAAAAATATCACCATCTTTCAGCTTTTATCACTTGATTATATATTGTTTAGGTTTTGCTGTTTATTTTTTAGTGCCTGAGTGATTTTACTATATTTGTTGAATCTGCTTTAAATAATAATTATAATAGAATAATTTGAACTTAGGCCACCAACAAAAGTTGCATGAATAAATTGCTGCACTTTAGATTTAGCTTAACTTTTCAAATAATTTAATTCTCTTTTCTGTCTTCTAGTTGCAAAAATGGATGTTGTTGCCGTTGGCCCTATTTGAATGTATTTACTTTCTGTGTGCTACAATGAGTCACATTGTGCTGATGATCATGCTCAAGAAGCTTATCAATTTGGGTCTGCTCATTATACTCACTCTGGTGGGCAGTTTCTATTGCCGTAAGTGGGCGCTCTCTAAAGTGAAATACTCTTTATATGTAATCGACGATTGTTATACAGTTTTTGCTGGCTACAACTGTATCACTTGTGTTGCCATGTTCCAAATCATATCACTGGTCAAGAGCACCAAGTATCGTCAGCTGTATGGCGAGGATCCCTTTGACCCAATTCCGCAGAGGCGTTCCCATGTCAGCAATGATGGAGTACAACAGCTGCGAATGCTGGGCACACCTGAGAATACGGACATCGATGAGCAGAAGAGATTGGCTAAGCTGGGCCTATGGCCACCTCGCCAGTCTCAGATTATTTCAGTCATACCAATGCAGGCGCCAGCTGTCAACTTGAAGTGGTGGCAGCAGCAGGCCATGGACAAGGACGATAAGCTGGACTCATTTGTCTATCACAACTGGCAGCGGGAAGAGCTACAGCGGGGAGTCGGCGGGGATACGGAGCGTAAAAATGCCTTTTATCGCCGTTTTGCGGAGTTGCAGCGTTATCAATTCAAATAGTTTGTTAGCAAAGCTATAAATGACAATCAAATTATGCTTTTTTTTAAATTACAATACTTAAATTTGATTTGAAATATATATTTAATTACTCAAATTTAATTTAAAAAGAGTCTTATCCCAAACTTTATGCAATTTGCAAATCAATACAAATCCAAAACCTTGTAAGATATTTTCCAGATTCCTATTGTTGGCCATTTATTGACAAGCCGCAACAAGAGTCTTATAAAACTACTAAAAAGTGGCAGTGAATTTGGAATACAACTAAGAATAGGAAAAGTATAAGAAAGAATCAAGCATGCCCTATCAACTTATTCAATATTCGATTTCGATTTGCGCTGCACTCAGAGGAGCTCAACAATTCAGACACCTCTTAACATTAGCCCAGCCCCACATCTTTCCCGGAGGACTTGTTTTTTACTTTTCTTTTATATTTTTTAGGCCACTTTGCATAAACGACAGTACAGATTATGCAACTGTCTGGGATTGTCAAGCGTCGAGTCGACAACACGCTGCACACTTTGCATATCCTGTCCAGGATATGGCACGGAGAGAGAGAGAAAGGATGAGGCTGCTGAAGGTGCGGTGGTGATGGAGTGAGGGCGTTGCAGTCGCCTTACAAATGCCTTTTGCCTTTAGCACTCGCAGTCAAATGCTCAGCTCAGTCAGATAAAGGGTGGAACGGAAAGTTCCTGGACCATTGTGATGCCAAACGAAAAATCAAAGTGTCTAGCAATTGTGCCTGGCACTTGGCGGCGGGTGCATTGAAGCAAAAGTCAGCAGAGAGAGAGAGATAGAGAAAGAGTGAGAGAAAGACGGGAAGATAGAGAATTTGAGTCAGTTTCAATGTTTGCCTGCGTCCGCCATACCCAAATGCATTCGACGACTCCCGCACAAAACTCTGGTCACATAGTCGACCTCTAGAGATTCGAGCTGTATGTTGACAGTTGCCGTTGCTCTGATGTACTGAGCACTGCCAACTTGCACACTAATTTAATTAAAACTTTTTGGCAAGCAAAAAAACAAAAGTCTATCAGTCGAGCCAGTCAACTATTCCAGCCATTCGAGATTCAAAAGTGGGCCAGCAAATAATTGTTTTGTATGGTCCTTCGACAAAGTTCGCAATTCTATTATGCATAATAAATTAATTTAAATACATAAGTTTATGAATACTATTAGTTGGCAACAAGAAGTTTTCAGCGAGCTCAATGAATAATAAAAATTTGAAATCAAAAATATAGCAAGCATAAAAGTTTGTAAACAAAACATTTTCAACTTGATAGAAATTATGCTAATTTAATAAAAGCATTATAAAAAATATCTCAATAATAAATTAATTTAATTAAATATCAATTTTAAAGATGAAAAGCGAGATTCAATATTAGAAGCAATCCCACAATTTTGGCCAATCTCTTTTCATAAATATCTTCATCATTCAATATCGTAACGACTGCAATCAAAAGTCAATGCCACTTAGTTAGCGATTGTTTGCCCATTTCCGGAACTGGGGGTGAACACACGTAAAATGCTACGTGTCGTTGATTATCTGCCGTGTGCTTAGCAGTGGATTAGCTTGCCAAAAAAGCAAGTCGAGCCTTTGCCAATACACCTAGTCTCCGTCTCCGCCACCGCCTCCGTTTTCGCCTCCTTCTCCCTCATCGTCTCCGTCGGCGTTGGCACGTGGCGAAGTGTGACGTTCACTTGGTTAGCTCTGGGGGCAACAAGTGGATGTGGTAGATATGGTTAGATACGGTTTGATGTGTGTAGTCAAGTAGCAGCCAAGTTCGCGACTGCTGCCAGTGGGTTACGGTGTCTGCAGACGCATCTGTGTAGACACAACATTTTCCATGGCTCCCGGCCTGGATCTTAATTCAATGTGCATGTATGTGCATGGCTCGAAGGGATTTAGCTGGTACATCACATTATAATCTCAAAATAAGATATAATTAATTATGTGTATAGCAGACAGAAGGCTTCATTAACCAACCACCATTTTCAGCCTTGACACCCAATTTTGGCCTCAGAATTCTGAACATCATCTGTTTACTTTTAGACTTCATTTAAAAAATACTTATTTTCAACTTTTAATGCAGAATTGATGTATATAAAAAGGGCTTCGTAATGCTGAAAGAATTATTGGCTTAATAATTTCACTCGCTCCCGAAATGAAAAGTATTTTGTATTTTTTCACACTTTACATTTATTTTTCCAAGTAATTAAAGAAACTTATGCATGGTTTTTTTTCACAATACGCAGTAAAATAATAAAATATGTGAGCCAACTGCTGGGGGAAAGTAAAGATTACAATTCAGTGCAGAAGTAGCGAGCTCAATCCTCAAATGGTGGGCAGATGATGCTCGGTGCGATGCAGCATCGCTGCATTCTTATTTAGAGGCTGCAGCTTTACGTAGTCCTGATGCGTATGATGATGATGATGCTGTGTGCTCGGCAGCAGCGGCAAGGAGGTGTTTGAAGTCTGCAGGCCAAAAAACGGAAAAATTATTCCAAAAGTCAACTACGCTCATACAATAATATTGTTAATGAATTCCCCTAATGCAAAAGTTGGCAAAGCTGAAAACTTTTTATTTCAAAATACTTATCCAAAAAATGTCTAAAGAACATGAGTGCTAAAGCTAAAGTTAGTTAATTTTGTTAAAAGCCGATTTTTTTTCAAATTTTTACAAAATTTCATACACAAAATTTGTAAAATTTAAAAAGTTAAAATCAAAGCCGAAAACCCAATTTTTCTCAAAATAAAATGCCTTTGCGAAAGACTTTTAGTGAAAGATTTGCTTAACTTGCATAACTAGCTGACTTTTTAGGAAAATTATTTAAGGAATTATATTAAATTGATGATATTCAATATGCTTTTTACGCTAAAGCCTAGAAGTTTCTATTTATATACATTTTTTTGGCGGCTGGACTTTTTAAATCCCTAAATCAACAGCTGCCAGAAAAAGACATTGTGACGTATCCAAAAGAAACACGGAGATGTATACGGAAAAACGGAAGTGATACAAATCTGTTCGGCCTGCTGGAAATAGCTTTATGTAATCCAGCAATGGACCTCGTATTAATTTAATGGCCGGGCATATTTCACAGTGAGTGTAAGCTGTCCTTTGCTCACCTTTGATTTATCACGCGCTGCGGCGATGGCCGCCGCCTGAGCGGTGCCCGTTTGAAGCTGTTGGGCGGCCGTGGCCAACATGAACTGTTGGGAGGCCAATTGCTGCTGGCGTAGTGTGGCCGCCTCCAGGCTATTGATGTGGTCCAGCTCGCGCTGTTTGGCTATGTAGTCATCGAAGTAGGAGTGCTTGATTAGCTTGTCGCAGGACCAACGCTTTGAGGGATCCTTGTCTAGGCACTTCTTCAGCACATCGATGGTTAGCGGATTTTGCAGCGCCTTGCCGGGCATCTTGTCCTCAAGTGGCTCCAGCGTCGGCGGCACTGGCAGCGTTATGCCCTTAAAGTACTCATTCTGTCCAAAGATTTGTATGTGTCGCGGCAGCAAATCACCCAGAGACTTGCGTATCAGATACAACTGATCCACATCACTGCGTCCCGGCCACAGCGCTTCGCCGCGCACCAGTTCCGCAAAGAGGCAGCCAATCGCCCAGACATCCACCGGCGTGCCATACTGTGTGTCGCCAACGAGGAGTTCCGGTGCCCGATACCAGCGTGTCGCCACATAGTCTGTGTAATTCTCGCCCGGACTGAGCATTCGCGCAAAGCCAAAGTCACAGAGCTTCACTTGACCCTGGGCCGTCAGCAGAATATTCTCTGGCTTGATATCGCGATGCAGGCAGCCCTGCTTGTGGCAATATGCCACGCCCAGCAGCGTCTGATAGCAAATCTGTTTGGTCAGTGGCTCCGGGCAGCCCTGAGGATGTCGCTCCAATTCGTGCAGCACCGTCAGCTCACAAAACTCAAAGACCAGATGCAGGCGCCGCTTGCGTCGAAACACTTCCAACAACGACACCAGATTCGGATGCTTCAGATTCTACAAAATTGAATTGTTTATTAGTATGGAATATGTAAAGCTAAAAAGCACATTAATTTTAGAAAAACTTCCATATGTATAATTAATAAATATATTTAATTTTAATTTTTATTAATTTGCAATTATTTTGTTAAGCATTTGGCAACTTCAACTTACCTTCAGCAGCCTTATCTCTCGCAATGCTATTTTACGTATGGCCGGATCGTCCTCAGATTCGACAAATCTCTTAACCGCAACCAGGGCGCCTGTTTCTCGATCCCGACATTTGTAGACAACGCCATATGAGCCCTCGCCAAGTCTACTGAGCTTCTCATAACGATCCATTTTGCTGCTACCTTGTGGTCTGAAAGTGTTTCAATCAATAGTATTTTAAAAAATAGATCGTCTTCCATATGTGCATAAAGTTTAGATTTAGATCAAAAGACATTTAGTTGTGAATTTTACCTTAGACTCAGACATTGACCACGTTTGATGTTTGCACGACGCATTGCTTTGCATTGAGCACATAGAATGTTAATGATGCTATTTGTTTGACACGAACACATGAGAGATCTCAATCACATATGTGTGTGGAATCGGGTATACATATGTAAATGTATATGGCATTTGAATGAGCGGTGATCATTTGATGTTGTCTACTATATATGTACAGACTTTGATTTTATTCTTTTGTAATTTTATTTGATGTCCAAAAGTTGATTTTTGTTTAACGGATTTGATTAGTTGTGCTAGTTATTTGATGGGTTTCTTTTTGCAACGAAAACGAATGAGATTAGAAAAGTTTTCATGAGTTATTTCAATGCAAGTGATGCCTTTTTTTTAAGCATAAAAAGAATTCGAAAAGACTACAGATGAGACATAAACGAATGTTAAGCAAAGAATGTGTTTGAAAGTGTAAACAAATTAAGGAAAATGTACTAAAATATGGAACATTTGTAAGATAGTTTAAAGCTAATAAATAATTTTAAATATATCAGTTTCCTTAACTTATTGTACAACTCAATGAGTTTAAGTCGTTGAGCACAATAAATAAAAAATAAATGAAAAAGTTTGAATTTTTCCAACTCAAAAGTTAATGATCAACATTTGAATTTTAATTATTAATTTAATTAGAAACTGTTTTAATTGGTTTCCTAATATACAAGTGAACAAACTAAATGAATGAATCTATATCATAATATAATTATTAGTTTGTGTCTTCCAAATAATCAATAACACTAATGTTCTTAAATGCTTTGTAGATATTGTAGCCCACTAATGAGTTCTCTACCCACGAAACAAACAAAAGAAATAGGAAATAAGTTAAAATCGATTTTTCACACTTTGAATTCGAGTCCTTTTCAGACGATTTGTAGCTGCATGATTTTGGCTGATGGTTAGCGAGTGATAAGCTTAAAAGCAAAATTTACTGGCATTTCAATGTCATGCATAGGTAACTGAACTTTTGGTGGGGTTGGAAGGACACAAAGTGCAGGAAACGAGCCACTAACATGTGTGCAGGTCGTAAACACACAAAATGCAATTAAATTAAATATTCATGTGCGGCTACAAGGTCTAAGTGCAAATCAAATTGGTAAATGGATGTGGGGGGGGAGTGACGAAAACTCAGCAAAAAACAGAAGGATAAACGTTGAGGAGCTGTCCAACTGAGCACTTACCTAGTAGGTATCCATCTGGCTATAATCTGACGTATGTGCCACTACGGTGTTTAAAGGGATTGACGTACATACGTACGTATGTAGATATGTATGTTTAGAATGATGCGATGTATGTACAAATGCAAATTGTAATGATGGAAAGCACAAGATTAGCACCAATAAATCTGTTGTTTAAGGACTAGCTGAATACACACCATGCGCTAAATAATTTTGTAATTAATTGGAATACCGATCAATATGGGCTCTAAGATTCTAAGCAGGTTCCAGCTAAAGGTCGTCAGACGCGTGCGACCTGTACGAGAGCCGTTTGTTTGACTGACAACCAGCGACTGATTTCCCGGACTTTTGGCCCGACCTGAAGGCCCTCCGCCCCCCAACCCAATCCACCCCACCCCTTATCGTTGTCTGGCGTCCGACCGAGCGGCCCAAACCGAGAACCAATGTCATAGCAATGCGACCAAAGTTAACAAAGCAAAAACCACAACACAAAAGCTAACCATGCGCAGTGCTCTGAAGTTTTTCAAGAAGTTTCATGTTTCATGTAGAATGTTTCACAGCTAGCTTCCCTAGCTCCCCTTTGAGTTCTGAGCTCGGCGCTCTGAGTTCTGAGCAGTGTGTGCTTTATGGTTTGCTGTGTTTGTTTTTGTTGTTGTTGTTGGTTTTTTGTTGTTGTTGGTATTGTTGTTTGGTGGCTCACTAAGGTGAACAGTGGGCTGATCGGTCTTAACTGTTGAACAAATTGTAGCTTCTAATTCTAGGAAGATAAATAATATATATAAACTCTTTAGTATATATAGTAAAATTTGTTTGCAACATCGAACAACTCTTCATGTTGTCCTTTTGCCGTCTATTAAAAACTCTTTGGTTTAGTAAATACCAAGAATTTGTTTTGAGACCACTGTGCATTGAATCAACCGTCGTCTGTCGACGACGAATACCGGAAAGAATTTGAGGCGTAGTTTTTTCTTTGCCTTTTGAGGTTACCTGGTAGTTTCTGGCGAAACGGGAACTGTGGGCGTTGTGGCCCCGTCGCCATTCAAACTATGCTACAAAGGGACTCGTGAGCTGAGTCAAGGAAAGGGCAGCTCTATCTTAAACTAGGGAAGACACTAAACTGGTGCAGCAGTGCAATCGACTTGGCTGAGTAGAACGGGAGCTTGGGTTTGCCTTATCCATGACATTATAAGTTATTAATGTCTAGCATTTTATGGAGCAATTATGGCACACTTTACTAGAATATTACGATTCACAATGTGGATAAATTGCGCTTGAGTTGTTTGCCTGCAGGTGCTTAATTGTGAGTTAAATATATAATGAAGTCCAATTATGCGCGTTTTCCCTTATCAACTCGCAGCACTTAATTTGTAATTAAATCAGTGTGGAAAGTCTTTCTTATTTAATTTAACAGTTAACGGTATCGAATTAACGGTCTGATTAAAATAATTACGACACCAATTATTTGATTCTCAACAGATTTAATAGAATTTGAAATAAAAAATCAGTCAATCAAAGATAAATACATATATATTTTATGCTGATTAAAAGAAGTTGCTGAATTGGCAACCAGAAATGATAATTTGATAAAAATTGTTAATTGTTGTTAATTATGAATATTTGTACTTTAAAAAATACTATATTTAAAATTTTTGAAACAAAAGTATACACTATTCAATTCTGCAATACATATAAATATTAAATTTGACAGATAGATATATAAAATAAAGTGGTAATGAGGGAGTTAAAGTCTCGAATGGTTAAGACTCTAGAGTCCATAGAAGAAGTTGTACTCAGACTTACCTCCGCAACGAAAACAACTTGGATATCTCAAACATTTTCATGGTGAATGTCGTAATATATTATTTTCTTTTATTCACCTCCGAAACTTCAGAAACAACAACAAAGACAACAACACATAAAAGTGGAGCGCAAGACGATGTCGAAACGTCAAGAGCCGGCAACCTACTGAAGTTTCTTTTGGTTAGGAACAGGACGTTAGCAATGCCATCGAAATGGCCAACAAGTCAGCACGCCAAGCCAAGCCACAGCCACAGGCTTTGGCGATAAAGCCAAAATGGCCGCTCAACTTGCTTGCATCTGCGGACATTGCATAAATGTGTATATATATGTATATGTGTGTGTGTATATAAATGTATATGTGTATGTGTGTGTGTGTGTATGTCGCAATGGACATTGGCGGTTTGGTTTCCGGTTTGGTTCATTTTATATTGTTTCGTTTCGTTTGTGATGCGGTTGCGTGTTGCATTAAATATGAATTGAATATACTCAAAAATGCATTGAAATCCAAGCTGGAATTACCAGCAATTGTCACGCATACGCCGCATTGTACAATCGCACAAAGAGCGCTGGCAGACATGCAATTGTACTCAAAACAATGATAACTCTGACCAACACCTTTTAATTCCAATGTCCATTCCCTCTAATTGCTCGCACTAATTTCGCCAATACGCTGACGGCTTTTGACCTTTTGTTTTTGGCCAACTGGCAAAGAGATTTGCACAGTTTGTTAGCGCCATTCAATTTGCATAATTATACTCGCAGTTTGCAGTGCTTTCATTGCGGGGTCTCTTCAATTGTGTGGCTATTTTTGAAACGGGTTGTTTGCCACACAGCCCCTGCTTTGATTTTTCCTACATTATTCATGTAATTGTAGTCGTTTTCATGGCTCTTAATTATATTTTATTCACGGCTTGAGTCTTACATTCACGTTAACTACAATACTCTCCTATCCGATATTCATTATTTTGTGCCGTGAGAGAATTTCGGGCATATTGTTGGCTTGAGTCGGGTTCAATACTCGACACTTGTCGAGGCTGTTCAACTTTTGGTCAAGTGGGTTGGCAAACCCATTGTTGTACATATTATTGATTGTGTAAGTGTTTTTCCAACAGAGCCGCTTTTAAGTGTGTGCGAGAATCGACAGGCCGTTCGAGTGCAAAGTTTGCAAAATTAAGTAATAGTCTGCTGAACAATAAGAGAGCTCATTTTTGGTCAATATAATTAGATTGTGTGTATGTAAACAAATAAGAGCTAACCGACTGCATAATACTCTTACTCTAATGTAAAAACAACTGAAATGAGAGATCAAATATTTACCCCATGAGAAGCGTAACAACTTTATCGATTTATCCAAAAAGTTAAAACTCGATTCTAGCATGAAATTCATGATGAAATTAGACCAAGAAAAGTGATTATTCCCAGAGCCGTAACTATGTATGTCAAACCTGATCTTCAGAAAAAAAGGCCTTTCATCAAACTTTACCCACAGCTGTGCACGTCTCCAATTAATGGCTTGCATAACACAATGTCTAAGCCAAGTGACCTTTGCAACTTGAGCATTTGCATTTTGCTAAAAACAGCGAACTTGGCTTATAAATACTTCTCACAACGAACAACTTTTGCTGGCCAAGTAACTAAAATTGTTGTGCGAAAATAGAAATGAATATGCCAGGAACAAACTTTAACACTCTGCCAATTTGGTAACCCAATCGCTGAAGAGCGGCAACGTTGCGCTCCATTCGCTGTAAAAAGGGAGTTGGTTAAGCGGGTTTGTGGGATTCTAGTGGGGATGTGGCCTTGTTGGCTGGATACATGGAGTGAGAGTGCAATAAATAACAAGCTATTAATGCCAAATGTGCAGCGAGCACACGCACGGCGGCTCGGAAAAGCATTGTATACTTACGGGCTGCAGACAACTTATGGGCTGCGTAACAAAGGCCAAGGCCAATGCACATACAAACAACAAACAGGACTAAATGTCATTCGGGCAAAAGTTATTCTCGTATTTTTTTCTTGTTGTAATTTGCACATTTTTCACTTTCAGCTGCTGGCACCAAAGTTTAAACGAAGCTAATTACGGACGAGTTTGCCGCAAAGGCGAAAGTTTTACTCGATACGAAGTGAACTTCGACCTACCTGTGCTGCCTAGCATTTACAGTCGGCTCATTGCACACCTGTATCTTTTGTATGAGACGATAGAGAAATGAGTCGTGAAACGCTTGCGGTAAATAATAATTGTGAAACATTTCACACGGCCAACAGACACGTTTGCACCGCAACAGTGCAAAATGTAGACTACGCCATTTCTCAATCTATTTTATCGATATATGCTTTAAAATGCATTGGACATGATGCATATTTAATGTACGACTTGCCATTTTCCATGAGCCAACCTGCTCTCAACCCCGTTCCTCCCATTGAAACTGGCCCAGGTGTTTGCCGCTTTGACTGTGACGAGTTTCGTGTTGGCAGCGTCGCCATTTCCCTTCTTTAGTTTTTCATTCTTTTTTTTTTAGTGCTTTTTTCTTAGTTGGTTTTTTGGGGTCAGTAAACAGCTGCTACATGGGAAAGAACGGAAAGGGGCGCATGCAAATGAATCAGCCAACTAAAGTAGCTAGCTGCACATGCAGAGAGCGAGAGTTGTGATGGCAGTCAAAAAGATTCAAGGAAAACACGGCACATGCAAAATGAAGCTCATAAATGTCCAAACCAAAGGCAGCTATGCAGTCGATGCTTGGGTTCAGCAAGAAGGGAGCTGAGTAGTTGCGCTGAAAGACCCAATATACAACTGATGAACACAGTTTGGGGCGAATGTGCCATTGCCTTGTGACTGAATTTGAAAAGCATGGCGTGAATAGAATGAGCAAAAACCTAGCTACATGGCGAACTGGTCTAAAATGAATTTTCAAGATATATATATATATATATACATACTATATATATATATATATATATATATATATATATATATATATATATATATACATTAAATTAAATGATATACGTTTAGTGCTAGAAAGTATTTTATGTCGAGTTGATTTTCTCCAATCAGTTTGACATGTGAAAATTAGTCTGCAAACAAAAAAATATTTAATTTTTTGGTATATTTAAAGGTGAGACACTTGACTGAGCACAGACGCCCCCAAATGGCTTAATTATTTTAACTATTGACTTAACATTTGAAAAAGCAAATGATTAATTGAGTTATAGTATGTTAAAATGTTAGCCAAAAATAATATATTATTTCCCCTCAGACTAATGCATTAATTTTCCAATCGAACTGCCTGTCAGCAAAAACATGGCCGCGACAAAACTTATTCCTCGCAATTCAACTAGCTGCCAATGCTGACAGCGAAATGAGCCTCACGAAAACCAACAAACCTAGCTATTAAGCAGCCAGCTATCGCACAAACCCTATCAGCGAAACCCAGACCGAGCCCGCAAAAAACTGCAATCAAATTGAAATTCAATCAAAAAAAAATATTTACAAAAAAATAACGGAAAAAAATACAACTTGCATTGATATGCGGCCAACGATTTGTTTGTTTTTGTTTGGTTTCTCCAGTGCCCATGCCATCCGAAGCCGGATTCGTCATAGAATTGTGAGACTCAAACATGGACCCGACAACGACTGACAGCCAGACAAGCAGCTCAAATGGAATATTGCATACTTATTGGCAGCGGTAGCGGATGATTTAGCGGTTTTTAATGCTCCTTCCTCAGCCAGAGAGGCATCCGGGTGGAACCGGGTGAAACTAGGTGAAACCTTTGCGCACATGTCAACGCCATTTGCGCGTCTGCATGGAAACTGCGAGCGAAAATATGGAAAATATTTTCACTGCTGCCTGTGCGGCAGCACATTACAGAGCAGCGAAAAGAGTATAATGAAGATGTACAAAAGTATGTAACAGACAGATGGATGCATCTCCAACCCCATAATGCTTATACATTATTGATCAGCATCAGAAGCCATCTGTCTGCCTGTGCGTATGTATCAACGAAAAATCAGAGACTGTGCTAGAGACTTTAATATTGGAAAGTAAGTTCTCGTTTAAATACGTAAATGGAGTTTATTTCATTTTATCGATAACTTTCTACGTTTCCCTCAGATGGTGAAGATTTGATCAACGATATCTTTAAGAACTACCATTTCAAGAATGTTTACACCATGAAACAATATTGATAATTTCTGCAAGTTAAAGAATGTAGAATGTCTTGTATACATATGTATGTATATACCTTGTAAATATGCTAATTGTGATAGAATTTGGTATCTTTGTAGGGTATTTGCTAGTCGAGCTGTCTCTCGCCTGGGGTGTCTAACGCGATTATTTTCTTCTTTGGTGACTATGTAATTGAAAGCATTTCCAAGAGTCAGCTCAACGAGCATGTTGAATGCCATATGTCAAATATTTGAAGTAAAAATCTAAGATGAAATATGTTGCACATCTCAAATTCACTACTAATGCAAACCTTGAGGATCATATGTGATCATCTAAATTGATTTTCTCATTTGGTAAGTTGAATATGTAATCAATATAATATTTTAAGTATCTCTCATTCATTTTTGCATGTACATTTATAGCACTTAATTCATTTTCACTGGCATTTCTGAAACTATTATTTCTGTTGAGTGGGTTCCACTAACAGCTGAATTTAAAATACATTCATAAATTCAAAAAAGCTTGCCTTATTTCCGGTACTCTGCAAATAGTTAAACAAAAGCAGTGCAAAGCTTTACAAAAAACCAACATGCAAAGTGGAATATTTTTGCCGAACATATGTACACATATCAGTATTCTCCAAGGCTTATTCAAATGAACATCCATTTTATTCAGAATATAACTTGCTCGCTGGAATTTTCAGTGTCAAGGAAACTTTTGCCTGAAAGGCAACTGTCTGAGGTTATAGCTAAACAATATCAGGGACAATTATGCCGTAATGGCAAATTATCTACGCGGCAATCTTAAACATCAAGTTCAAGCCAAACATTCCAAGGCAGCAATTTGGTGTATCATAATTGAAAGCTTAACTTGTTGAATAACAATTCAGTGACTTACCTCCTGGGCAGAAGTGGAAGATGATTACCAAACAGCCATAGACGTTTCTCTCCAAACCATTTGTCCATAGACACTTTAGTCTGTAGAGCGTAAAGTTGTCCTTGAAATACTCGTTGATTTGTATTTGTATGTTTAAACTCCAAATCACAGTTACTTTTGCCACATTTTAGATAAGTTTCATTTAGTTGTCGCGAATTTTAGTTTTGTTGTACTTTATTTTATGTGTCTTGTGTCCACACGCGTGTTTGTGAAATTACGCGGCAAAACTGTTCGTCGGTCCACTGAGAAATGTTAACAAAGTTTGTTTATAGTAAACCGGAGCCGTAACCGTAGCCGGAATTTTAGTGCGGCATTGAAAACGCCGACAAGAACAGCAACGACAAGGGGGCTGAGGTTTGTTGGGGTGTCAGCGATGGTTGACATTGGCAACGCTTTGTCTTTGGGGAGTGTTCGCCCCTCTTTCTGTTCGTGTGGCTGTTGTTGTTTACGTTATTGTAGCTGTTGCTTTTGCTGTATTTAAGTTATTAATAGTGTTGTTATAGTTGTAGTTTGCTTGGGTCGTTTGTGTTTTGCGTTGTCAATCCATTGTCATTAAAAACAAACAATATTTGCCGAACATGTGCACAGAAGTTTGTGCCTTGATTTGGCGTTGCCCAGCAAATTATTTTAGAATATTCATAATAATTTTATGACCCAGAGTAGGGTGAGGGACGGCATTAGTGTGTATATGTATACATATTCATGTGTATTAGTGTGTATGTATTGCAATAGAAATGGGCGACATTTAGATATGATTTTAATGCGCTTTAAATGAGAACAGATGAGGATATTACAATTATTTTTATTAATAGAACATTTGCCCGATTTGTGTGTCTGATTTCGTGCAGATTGCCCAATGCAGATTGTGTTCATACATTTGGCCTAATTAACTATTCATGATATCCCCTAAAGCACTAGCCATTATTCGGAAGTGTCGTAAAACGAACCAGATTTAATCACCAAGGTCAAACAAAAACATTTATGTATGTTGATAGTAAATTTAGTGAGAACTCACGTGTATGAAATTAGGTAAGTACAATTAAAGAACTTGACTTTAAGCAGCGGAAATATATTTCGGAATAAAATATATATGTGCTAATAGGTATTACAAGCATAACGATTGCAGACATATGCATTCATACATATGAAATAAATAATTCATAATTTTAAAGAATTCCTTCTAATTAACCTTAAGATACACTTCAAATAATTCCAAATTATGCAGCATACTTAAATAAAAAGAATGAGAATAATCACAGTCATGCAAAGATTGTTTTGTCTGTGACGAGTCGTGAGTGGAAAGCTGCACTATCGATAAACATCGAAGACAGTTGTGCTTAACATTTGAGCAGAGCCTGGCAGGGCCGTTAACAGGGCTGTTAAGTTAGCGCTAAATGCTAATGGCAACGCGCGATTTAACCGGCTAAAGCGCATGCCACTAACACAAATGCAGATAAACAAACAAGCACGCTAAAAAGCAAGCACCCAAACACATACGCTTACACACACACACACACACGTGCACACACAACCACTGGTGCACTAAGGCACTTAGAGAAACGCCGGCGTCACGAGATGCAAAAGAAAATATGCACAAAACCGTTACACTAACAAAAGGCAGCAACAAGAACAACCACAGCCGGGAATCCAAACACTAACATTTTACTATTTGCCTTAGTCGATGGCCGTTATTTTCTTTGGCATTTTTGTTATTGTTTTCTGCTTATTCTGTTGATTTGCTTTGGCTTTGTATTTAAAGCTTTGCTTCGCTCCATTT
Organism: Drosophila atroscutellata; assembly: GCA_035041605.1. Lineage (NCBI taxonomy): Eukaryota > Metazoa > Arthropoda > Insecta > Diptera > Drosophilidae > Drosophila > Drosophila atroscutellata. Next base: position 8,736,081 of record JAWNLA010000092.1, on the reverse strand, counting down.
GCAGCAAGTTTCGTTTTGGTTTTTCCTATTTTTTTTTTACATTTTTGTTGCCGAAAAGAGCAGCGCAATGGAAATGGTCAATGTGAGATAACCTTTAAAAGCTGCTCGTATGCAAAAACTAAAAAATGACAAGCACAAGGAGCAACTGCAGGAGCTGCATACCAGCGAGAGCGTATTTGTGTATGTGTGTGCATAGCAATGCAAGTTGCTTAGACAACAACAACAACAAACCAGTTCCAACAGCTGCCATCTCACTCTTGTGGTCTGTGTGTGTGTGAGGCAAGTGGTTGCCAGGACAACTGACAAACGACGACAACTTGTGACCAAAACAAATGCAAATTGCGAACATTTGCTTTCTCTCTCTCGCTCACTCTTTCTTTATGAGTGCCTTTTTCACGCTACAAATGAGCGCAATTGTTTTCATGTGCAACAAATTTTTTATGATTATCTCTTTGCTCTCTCTCGCTCACTCTCACTGTCTGGCTCTTTCACTCTCTTAGGCACTGGCGCAAGCAGCTTAAACTTTTCCTTTTGATGCTGCATTGTTTTTGGGGTGTCGTTTCCCTTTTCCCTTTTGGCCAAGCAGGATTAACACCTGTTTGTGCTGGCTGCTGCGCATTTCGACGTTAAATTTTCAAAGCCCGGAATTTATTGTATTTGTTTACAAGGTTTTTGCGTGCACCACAATTCTGCGTGTGGCCCCAACTTATGGCTGTGGGTGAGAGTGCTGAGCATTTGGCTCCGGGGCTTAAGTGAAAATAATGTCATGAAGATAATGCGAAAATGGAAAGGGCACCTTAGCTTAAACATATGGCTTACCATTGCAATGCAATTGCGCAGCAAAGCACTCGGTTGCATTTCATTTGCATTAAAGCTGCCACTCGAATGTGGCCAAAAACACTTGAGTACAGCAGGTCGTGGGAATTGTGCGTCTCTAAATATGCCACATGGCCGAGCTTATGAGGAGTTAAGAGTTGCTTTACCTTATGCTGCACTGAGTCCGACTCCGCGTGCTTGTGGTCATAAACTTATCTTAGCAGCAGCAGACATAGAACAAAGCCTTTTCAGCTGTTGTACAAACTGAAAAAATATAGGAACTTGAAAAGAAAATGGTAAGAAATAAAAAAAAAGATTGCGTGACAAAATAAAGATAAACATTTACAATTCTTTTTAATATTAGTATTATTTTGCAATTATAATAATTAAAATGTATGAACATTAATTCCTATATACATATTTTAAGTAATTCTGTCTATCTCCATCTGTGAATACAAAGTAAATATTATTAATTTTGCTCAATCGAATTTCGACCATCATAATGCAAAATATACCAAACTTTAAGTTAAGGCTTTAGTCAAAAGTATCGATACTTAAAATATTCTGTACGTAGGTATCTCCTGCACTGCTCTTGACTTATAATCAATGGCTTTGTACCGGGGAGCAGGTAACATAATCTAACTAAAGTTTACATGCCATCATTGTACCACCTCAACAATAACACCGCAAGCAACTAAAGAAAACCAACGAAACATTCGCAACAGCAAAAACACAGCCAACAACAACAACGACAGCATCGACAACAACAACAACAACTGCAGCCAAAATGGCGTCAAAACTTTCACTACTAGCAGTATACGTACACGTACTCGTACAGTCCTTGTGTTTACAACAACGTGGAACCTTGCAAAAAGTTTCATAATAAAATTTATGCGTGTAACTGGGCGTAGGAAAAGGTTGGTAGTGGTAGCAACAGCAACAGCAACAGCAACAACAAGAACAACAGCAACGGTAATATTAACAACAAAGAGCCAACGATGCTGGTGCAACTTTTAAATGAATTTCTAAATACTCGACTCAAGGCGCGTACTCAGACGATCGCCGGTAAACGAGGCAAAGTTTAAAGGACTAAAAAATGCTTAACTTTGAGAGGTGGAAATGAGACGGTTTTTGGATCGGGGTCGCAACACTTTTGACTTTTGTGGTTGCAAACTTTTTAGCCCCACTTTCTCTGCTTGTGGGCCAACTTCATCTTAGCTCGCTGCGCGATGCGATGTTGTTATAAGAATTTATGTTAATAACTTTCTGTTTTTCCATGCTGTGTATTTTTTGCGCTTGTATGTGTTTTCTGCAAGTTATGCTTGTTGATAATAGCATCGATAGCGCTGTAAATATTGTTTATAAGTTATTGGCCTCTGTTTGACTTCTTGCCACGCCACCAAAGTTTCACTCGATGGGTCTGATTTGTTGTGGTGTAAACAGTGGTTGCAGCTTTGTGAAGCTCGGCTGGTGTTCTTCACAACGAAACAATGTTAGCAACTTAGCAATTATAGTTAGCTTGAAGCTTTTAGATTTGTTAGCTTTTGTTTTTTTTTTGGTAAGAAAAAAGCTTTAGCAAACCAGTTGTTATCCAGTTTTGGTGAATGTTTGTAGAACTTTGGTAACTGATGGAGCCTACCCCTTAAAAGCTTTAAAGGCTTTTTACCAACACATTTGGTAATATTCTAAAATAAATGGTTGGGTCCGAACTAAGATACACTGGAATTTTACAGATTAGATTACAGTCTAGAGATTTAAAATAAAATATGAGATTTCAAAAATATTATTCAATAAAATTGGTTACATCAAATGTTTAAAAAATAGTAGTTTGAAAATAATATTTATATAGCAGGCCTAAGACTGTAAGATAACATCTGCAGCTTAACATGCAACTATGCACTTAACATTTAGTATCGATATCGATCGATATCTTTGCTGTGATTACCAGCTTGAAGCACAAGAGCTCAATCGAGTCAAGTAAATGGAGCAGACGTGTCTAAAATAGATATATAACTTAGTTTTGGCTGCTGCAATTATTTCATTACGCGCTAATATCTGCAAAAATATGGTCTTTAAGAATTGAGACCACATTAAAGTTTATTTAAGCAAACAATTTCGAAAACAAAATCCTAAATCAATTCATCAATTTAAATTCAATTAATTTTCTATTTCTTCTTTGGCATAAGCCATCAAGTATTCAATTGAGCAGCTCAAATCGTCTCTAAGTCTCTACTTACATATTCAATGCACAACCTGAAGGAGCTGCTAATTTGATACTTTAACATAAACGTTCACACTTCACACATCAGCAGTTTTGAGCCAACATCCTTAGGTAAATGTATATTTTTACATATACATATATACATATATATATATATATATATATGTGAGTGCTGGTATGCGATAATATAACTTGACTACTACTCTTACTCTGATTCTGACACCCTGTTGCTGACCGAGGCAATTAATGCAAAATGCTGCAAATGCCTGCATTCGACCAGTTGGCTGTGGCAGTTATGAAAATGGTAGCTGTCTGTGAGGGAGGGCTGTGCTGGTGGGCGACACTGCGTATATATACGGCAAGCAATGGTTAGGCATGCGTAGACGTGCAGTCTGCCACAACAGCATTCAACCGGAGCTTATGTTTTGATAGCCATGTAATTTCCGCTCATAAACAAAGCCAGATTCTGACCCATAGTCAATGTGGGAATTGAACTCATGGGCAGGCTCCTTTTAAGTGCAACTATGCAAATTTAAACGCTGTTCGATGCAAGTTAATCCCGTAATTATTTCAAAACCTACAATGGAATTTGCGGCATGATTATTAATGGTCTCTGATAAGAACCCGATTTTTTTTTATCGACTTGGGCATTTAAATTGAAAACTGATTAGAAATATAAGGAAATTGATTGAATTGAATGTAAACATGGCCAAAATGGGTACAGGATATTTGCAAGTCAGGCACTCTCGACGTAGACTCTTGCCACGTTAAATGCTTATTGCTATTTGCATTAGATAATATTAAAAGTGTATAATAGAAACCAATTTTAGTTATTATTCATTTATGTGGCATCCCAATGAAATGCAGCTCAATATGCAGCTTATTATCTGCAATTGTTAATCATAATTGTTTCAACTCAAGCAATTCCAATTTCAATTAGTTTATTTCAAAATTTCCCTAGCTCTGGCGAAAATCAAGCCTTGGAAGGCTTTTCAGCCCTTTCCTAGCTTATAACATTTTGGCAAATTATTTTCCACGCATATGCCGTATTTTGTAGGAGTATTCGCACAAAAGTTTTAAAAGCCTGCCAAGCAATGCCTAAACCAAAACACTGCTCCGCTTTTTAGTTTCACAAATTGTTTAACGCTGCACCCGCCCCCTTGACTAACTGTTCCCTGCCCATCCGCCTAGCTGGTACGGTTCAGTTGACTGTGCCCCAAACTACTTTTGATTACTGCCGCAACTACAAGTACAACTACAACCACAACAACAACAGCAACTGCAACTAATGCGAACTCCACTCATTGCTAACAGGCCCCAACAGCCTCTGCCAGGCGAGGCAGTCGGATATAACTTTTACTCTATTGACTGCAGTCTCAACTCCGCCTCAACCCCCCTTCTTCCCTTCACCAACATCTCTGCAGCTCGATTGGTTCAAAAATGCTGAAGCTGAGTTCGTTGGTGGGCCAGTTGTGCTGTGCATTGATTAAATTTGACTTAAATTGCATTAAGTGTGTATGCACTCACACTCGCATACACTATTTTAAGTGTGTATGTGTGTGTGTGTGTGTGTTCACTGAAGTACAGCATCGTATTTTAAGTATGTGTGTGTGTGTGCACTGAAGTGCAGTATCGTTTTAGGAGCTTGTGCAATTCTTATTGTATGAAATTGGATTTTGCTGAACATTGCATGAGCAAGCTGCTAACTTGTTGCCATTACAATTGCCATGAAAACTAACTAAATTGAATTGCCGAAACCTCACTGTTTATTTATTGGGCTAATTGAGAATGCTGTAGATTATGTACTGATTTACAAATTCGCATTTTCGAAAATGCTGGCCTTTTGGAGAACATTTATGAAAATGGCCAGTAATGAAAAGCTATTGACCTCATGAACAAAATTATTATTACTATTAAAGTGATATAAATAAAATGGTTTCAAAACACGAAGTTTCAATTTGAATTCTTCCCACTATCGAAATTATTAGCGTCTTCGATAATTGAAAAATGGAACTATATGAGATATCGTGAAAGAAGAAAACTGAAAATCTTAGAATCATACTAGCAGCTGAGTGCACTTGGCTTTGCTGGGCGTCTCGGATTCTTCTGGTTCTCTGTGTCTGCTTTTACAATTTTCCATGCATATCTTATAATTATTTTGTTTCTTAGCTTGGCATATTTTATAGCTAGATTCCATATTGTTGTTTTGGAGAACTACTAAAAGCCGCTGAAAAACTTAGTGCATTGCCCTGTTTGCAGACTGCTGTCATAGTCGTAACTAGGAATATGGCTTAATCTTTTTGCTTGAAAGTTTTGGCTGTAATCGTGAGATGGTGATGTTGTCATTGTTGTGGCTGTTGTTTTATTGTGGTTTCTTGGTTCCATAACATGCCACACACATTAGGAAATGTTAAAATGACATAAAAACAGCGCAACAGCCAGCGACAACAATGTGACACCTGTTTTTGTGTGTACTCACTACGCTTGGGCTGGTGTGGCTACACGAGTGTGTGTGTATGAGGTGGGTGTGTTTGTGTGTGTGTTTATGTTGCCAGCGCATTTAGTGACATTTATGTGCAGCGTGGCGGTTTATTTGCAGCTCAATGCACAGCAAAAATTGCTTACGAAGTGTGCCATGAGTTGCACTTGCTGTAGATTTTTATATGTGGCGGAATACACTTAGAGAAACGTTTATCCGCTCCTAAAACATAAATCTGTTTAACTACATGTTCAAAATATTTGCTTTTGTCATTAGTATATTAGTATATCAGCCAAATTGATAAATAAACAGATTAGATTTTATCATATTAGATTAGATTTTGATCATATATTAATGATTGACATTGATAATGTTCATGAACAGAGGTAAATAGATAATGCCAGGTATGATAACAAAACAATAAGTGGTATAAATTTGATAAAACGACGATTGGCACTCGTCATAATATGTATGAATTGTTGTTTGTTGACATTTGATTTAAGTAATTGTCAATTATTAAGTTAATATATGTAATTTTTTATATGGCTTTTTAGATAGAAACCTAACTTGAATTTTACAATATCTTATAGTCTAAGAACCTTATTGTGATATATAAAATGCAAGTCTATCTTAGTTTGGCTTGAGCGAATCTGCTTCAAAGTTTCTCATATGGTTGGCACTTAGACAACCCATAAGCCGATAATGGAGTGCTCACTTTAGCAAGATTGCTTCAAATGGACAGTGAAATTTGTATCTGTGCATCGATATCCGCCATCACCATTGGATATACATATACCAGTTAGTATGTGCGCTTTCTTGCTACTGGTTTCGAGCTACGTTCCAGTTGGTTTTGCTCTGTCCGCACTGTGTGTGATATGATGTCGCATAAAATTTAACGGTTTTTTATTAATATGTATCGTAGAGTCCTAAGTGCGGGAAGGTCGTGAAGTTGAGATTTCACGCTGGCTTACTACGAGTGTTACTTGCACTTTTGTGCAAAGTGTTTGCTTAAAGTTGCTGCGCAACAGAGTGGTCATGAAAAATGCATGGCAAACTTTTGCCCATTACGCGAAACAAGCCTGCAAATGAAACATAATCATTATGCCATAATTAGCACGCACTAAGCCACAAAAACCAACAGCTCTGAGACACCCCGACAAGTGTCTCCTTAGTCTTCTAATCTGCTCCCCAATTGCTGCCTGGCTGATGCGAGTAAGCTTTTTGAATCAAGTTGTAAGCAGTTTGGGGCGTAGCCAGAAAATCTCGGCCAGGCAAGCGTACGAGCAGCTAATAATGTAAACAACTTTGGAGGGTGGACGGCGTCAAAAGAAAAACCTGTTACCAAACCCTGAGCCAAGGGTCGGCTGCTTGTTAAGTCTGCCATTATGGGTGTTGTTTTTGTGTTTGTGTTGTTCCTTTGTGTTGCTAGTCATTCGTAGTTGGTCGGGCGTGTAATTATGACAATTGCTGTTTTGCTTATGCGCATCGTTGATTTCTGAGGTGCCACTCGAGGCGAGAATTGATGAACTCTGAACTTTTGGCATACTTACATGTAGCTTGCATAATAGGCATGTTTTCCATTCACATATGTACACTTAATAATAGCCATCTAAAAATAACATAGAAGCTTACATTTGTGAAAGTACACAACAATATTTCTACACATTTTTAGTTACAGGTATGAAGCATGCTTTTAGTTTAACTTTAAACAGAAAACAACAATACTTATTAAATATTTTTAGAACTTTTAATATATAAAGATATTAACACAAATTAATCGATTTGTGCACCTTAAGTTTTTTAATATCTTCAAGTTTTTATTTGCGACTTTTTTCCATAGATTTGACAATGAGCATCTGAGTTAAATTAATCTGTCAGTAATTACTATCTCAAGTAATTTGACAAAAACATTCTGCTAGTAGAGCAACTTGCTCGAAACGGACGTTTAATTAATTTGACATAACAGCACATGGCGTATACTTAATATATTCCGCACATTGCACATACGCCAGCTGACTGCAAACAATTTGTGCCACTGACAAAGTGCAATTTAGTTAATTTAGCACTCAATTAACTTCTGAACTGGACTATAAAAACAAAACAAAAATTAATATCTATCCTCACTTCAGCCAAGCAATTGAAATGCGCATTGAGCCACAGCCTGTCCGAAAAACTCAAACTCAACTAACTGAGGACTTTTATTTTTATTTTTTTGCTGTAGTTTTTTGCTTGTTTTCATTTTGTTAGTAGTATTTTTTTAACTGGCTAGTAAAAGTTTTAAGCAGTGCTGGTGTTTGTTCAATGTTTGTGTGGTTTTGTCTGCGTTTGAGTTGTTTATATGCGGTCGACATTGTGAGCCAGTATAGTAAGGTGCAAGAGCAGCTCAAACTAAATATAATGATATAGAAAGAGGGAATGGGAGAGAAAGAGGAAAAAACAGTTGAGCTACTTATTTATTCATCTCATTGTACGCGTTGAATTATAACCGCATATTCAAATTTGTTTTAATCATTAATTTGTTGAATTTCAAATATTGCATGAATAAAATCATGGCAATGACGTTCATTTAGATAGAGTATGCAAATTACGGATTAGTGTTTGTTATTTTCGTATAAGTAATTATCAAATATTTTATTTTTGGCTTAACTCATTTTCAAAACTATTTCATTATTTGAATCCTAATAATATATTATTGTTCGTATATTAGTTTTAATATTTGGTATCTGGGGTTCATCCCATGCTTACAGGGCCATTAAGTACATATTTATGGACATGTGCTCGATTGGCAAGGGCCAGCTTAAGCAATTAAATATTTCCAAAAATAGTCCACTTTAAATGTGGATTTATGCGTTGCATGTCTTTCGACATGTTTGGCAACATTCAAGCGCAAGTTTTTCTGTTTTCCTGTGCCCAAAACCAAAAACAAATTTCCGCCACTGTTTGCCAAGTTTCCAAGTGTCTACACAATACAAGCTGAAAGGCCTCTCGAACTCCTTTCAATAACATGGCGGAGAGCTCAAGAAATAAATATAAATACATAAATATTATGGAGACGCACCCCACACATGGCCAACACACAAAGGAAATACAATATAAAATATGGTAAATAAATGGCGAATGCTTTTTGGTTGCGGCTTTTTGACACATATGCAGAGGGTAGGCGCCTTGGATTTGCATTTAGTAATTGAATTTTGTTTTGCAATTTATTTTTAGCTATACTCATGCCAAAAGCATAAAAAAAAAGAATCAAAAAATATGTATTTATATATACATAAATGTATAAAGTACCTTGAGTAAACAACGGGAAACAAGTGTTGCCTTTGAAGAAAGCTTTTGAATTAAATCGACTGGCACTTGAGCTAAGTGCTGACAACTTTCGAAGATGCATTAATGGAAAATGAATAGTTTAGGTAAAATGAGGTCAAATTAAATCAAAGTGTTCGAACAAAACGATTAACACACCATTGAGCCCTTAAGCCAAACGCTTCCGTCCGTTTTACATACATTTACATACAGATATAAAATACATTATTATGCTAAATAGTTGGTTAAGCTTGTATTTATTTAATTTCATAACAATTATTTAGTATAGAAAATGTTAGTTTATTTATTGTGTGTTATAGACTATCACAGCTTAGGTAGTATCCGTGCGATAAATTGTGTAAATGTAATTGCTTATTAAAACTTTCAAGGTGTTTAATTTGGTTGCGTGGTGAAAAACCTGATGGAGCCAGGTAACTTGGTTTAGTGCTGGCGCTTTGCGCAGTAATATTAACTCGAGTTATCTACTTATTTTTACCAATTTACACGATTTTTATTATGGCCAGCACAGCAAGATATAAAACTAAACACGTTCGGCTTCAGGCGCCGCCTGGGCTTGAGTATCTGTAACTTATCCTGGACACGCAGTGCAGGCCGAGCGTTTTGTTAGCCCGTTGCACTTTTCAAAACGTGTTGCAATTTGTGCTAAGAGCAGTTCGCTTTTACGATGCTCTTCCCATAAACAAAATGACACGCACACTCGCAAACACACACCTACATGTGTTGGATATTGAAAGATGATTTTAACGATAATGGGAGAATACTTGACGTGGGTCAAGTGAATGTTGGCCAGCTCGTTAAAAAGGCGCTGCGCATGGTCTGAGTCAACTTTAAACACCACTAAGTCATATTTACGGCACAAGTTCGAAAAGGATAGTGCCGGGAAGTGTTAAAGCCATCCGTGGATCTGAGCGCAGAATAATACTGAGCACAGAAGAGTGCAAAGATAATAAAAAGTTGCCGCAGCTCATGATAATAAAACGTACAATGCTCGTGGCACGTGCTTCCTCAAATGGACACGCAGCCTGGACACGAACCCCGGACACGGTATGCTTAGCTGCTGGCTGTTGACATTCCTATGTCTTTTTATGTTTTTTTCTATCTTCCAAATAGATTTCAAGCTGTCCAGCTGTGTGTGCAATGGCATCGCCTTGAAACGCCCGCAGCAATTTGTTGCTGAATGATGTGTGAAGGACATAAAAATGCTCAGCGTGCAACGAGAGAGGAGTGCGTCTGGGAGTGCGATTGGGAGTGAGATTGGAAGTGCGATTGCGAGTGATGATGGCCACAGGGATGCTGATAAACTAGACAACGGGGGGCAACAAATAGTCAGCGTTGCCCTTGTTAAACATGTTGATGCTTCATACTAAGAAGACACTGGCGCTGACAGCCAAGTACTGAGTGCCGTCCAGGGAATGGTAAAGATATATTTTACAATTTTGAAGTCCACTTTGAAATTTGTGCGTTAAATAACTATTTGTGGTTAGAATTGAAAATAATGAAAAACGTCATAACTATTTAGGAGATGCATTTTTATTTTAACTACTTTAATACAATTCAGTAAATATTATGAAAAGCTATTATCTTAAGAATATTTCGCATGAGTTACAGCTGTTGTATTGTTTATGCAACAAAAAACAATGCTAGCCACTAACAACTAAATTTATTTTAGTATATGCAAATTGAAAATGCCAGTTAAATACGCTGTGATTTTGCAGACTGAACACTGGCAAGGCTAATGAAAAGTTATCTGCTCTCGGTTATATCATCGAACAAATTGGATTTTTAAGAAATAAATAAACGAAATGAAATAGAATGTCTGTGATTATGCCATGCATCACAGATTGCAAGTTTGCATATGGCTTTCACATTTTAAAGAATGAGTATTAAATTGATCTGTGGACAACTTGAGCCGCAATCTGAATAATTTAGCAATTGGATTTTCAATTATGTGTTGTCACTTTGAATGCCAAATGTTAAAAAAAAAGTTTTATCACGACTGCAAATCCATATTTGTTTCACTGCACTTTTCAATTTCCCTGCTCGGTAACTTTATACACACACATACACACACACACACACGCACGCACACACACGCACGCACACACACGCACGCATACACACAATGCCACTCGACGTCTTGTTTACAACAAATTGAAGCCTGGAAAGAAAACTTTTGCCATGTTTGCTGCACAGCCTTCTTGCGTCTTGTGCGTCTTCATGCATTTTTGTTCGTTGCGGGCAGACAGGGCGTATGAATAATTAAATATGCACACTCACACACGCAGACACCCACACACACACACACACACACAGTGGGAAGCAGGCACATACTTGATGCAGCACTTTGTTGTTATGCTCAACTACTTTTTGTTTTAATGCCTTTCCGCCTGCGGGCTTTGTTTGGGTTCGGAAAGGCTTTTTCATTATTTCATCATTTGCATTTCTCATTTGTTTTTGCCGCTTCACTCCCGCCTCGGGTCCCTCACTAGGCGGTAGCCTTACGGTAATTTCAACATATTTAATGAGTCCGACTTTGTCTTTTCTTTACTGCGAAGTACTCATACCTGAAGCCTGTTTAAGTTTCAGTTAAGTATCAAATTGTTTTGGCTGAACAGAATCAATCCCTTTGGAATTTAAAACAGTTTTTAATTGGCCTGCTCATTTCGATAACCAATTAGTGCCGAATATTTTCGGAAATCAAACAAACTTTTTGGGGAAACTTTGCATTGTTATTATTTAAATTATTTATGATAATTATTATGTTATTTCAGATAGGGTTTGCTTTCGATTTATATATATATATATATATATATATATATTTCTGGTATATATAAACGAATCCATACAAAATAAAGACTTACAACGACTTTTTGGCTAAAATTGAAATAAAGGATTTGGAATAGCACATTGAAATTGTTGTTCACCTTTGGCAAACTCATCTAATTGTTCGCATTGAGTTTGCAAGAATTCCGAATCCTTTTGTTGTTAACGTGTGCCAGTTGCTTTGTATGCTGAGCGCAGCATTGGAAATTTGCACAACAAAATCTCCATAATAAAAAATGTGCGAGGAAAGAAAAAGAAAAAACGAAAAATAAACGATTTTGAAGAGTTCATGCAAATAAAGTTCGGGGAGAAAAGGAACCCTAACAAGATTTGCCAACAAAGCAAAGGGCAAGACCAAGAACAGTTGACTACGTGTTTGGCGTCAAAATGGCCGAAAAACAACTTAGGGTGCCAACAATGGCGAAGAGGGGCGAAAAATTAAGGCAAAATGCGTCGCTCATCGTTAATATTAACTTTTCCGCTCACTTTCCTTTTGCACAAAACTTTCGGCAAAAGTTACGCGCCGCCCATTTTTTATGCTTTACAGTCTTCCCAATCCAGCGAAAAATCCAGCGAGAAATACAAAAAAAAATTATACAAAACAAATGAAAAAAAGAAACGTAAGTAACTGGAGACAATGTGCTTGTAAATGGCCAAATGTTTTCTTTTGTGCTGTTACCAATTTTCTGTTTCTGTTTATTTTGCAGGTCATGCATAAAATATGAAATTATTAGTTGTAAAGAGCAGCGAACAAGACTAGCAGCGAGTGGGGCTCCGATTTCCCACAGTTATTTTTGTTGCCGAACAACATTAGCTGTTGCATGCAACCGCAAATAATTTAATGGAATTTTGTGGTATTTTCCCAAAGGTAAGCCGACGTGAATCTCAATTGCTTTTGCAAACAGTTCAAATTAATTAAAACTGTTTATTTCTAGAGTCAAACGATTCATTATTAGCTTATCATGGAATTATTTGAAGAGATTATGCAAAAAGAGAGTATAAGCTGCACTAGGAAATTAAACCAAGATACTTTTATGTAACGCTCGAACTCATTTGAATCCGAGGTATAAAGTCGAACTAATTTTATTTCTTAAAATCCTTGCCTCATATTGCTAGCAATGTTCAGTTATTTGCCTCCTTCAAACCCATTCAAGGGTTTTTTTTACCTTTATCCAGATCCTTTTGCCTGCTTAACATATTCTATTTCTGCTACTTAAACCAGTGTCCATTCTTGAACATGTAACATGATTTTGAACCAATTTTTAATTCGATTTATAATCAGTCCGATGAAGAGTTCAGAAACTACGAATCTAATTTATAAGTAAGCAGAGCTCGCTTATCTCGATCAAGTCACTGTGCTTACGACGCTAAATGAGAAATAAAATTCGACGCCACTCATGGCATTAAGAAGCAACAAAAAACAAACAAAATAATAATAAAACGAATAGAATATAAAATATAATGCCAAAACCGAGGGGTGTGAGGAGGCAGACAGACTATTTGATTAAGTGCCGTGCAATTGAGTCCGAGTCCCAGTTTAAGCATAACTTTGGGTAAGCGTAGTCTCAGGGGCTGCTAAGTTGCTGCTTTATTACTCTAGTTGCCCAGTGCTAAGGAATTCAATTTGATTAGTTGCCGTATGTGGTCCAGCTGTGATATGGAGTCAGTTGAGTATTCCGGCTGCAGACTTGTATTTCTGTAAATGAGAAACGTGCCATCCAGCACAATAAAGTCAAATCCAAGGCCAACCAACGCTTGTAACTGCAACAAATGAAGAGAAAGGATTTTCGTTCAATTTTGGTTTTAATTTTAAATGTAAACAACGATCTTAATCGAAATTGACTACCTTCGTTGAATTTAATTGATATGTGGACTCAGCATAGCGCTGATCGTTGAGCGGATCGTAGGCGTTGCTACTGACATAGGCAGCACAGCTATCGGGATCGTGGGTCACCCTGTATAAAGTGATATCGCCATCCCTCACCGGAGTTGCCAGCCAAGAGCGCCACTTATCAAGTTGCTCCAGTTCAGTTTTAGGAAGCCGGACACTATTTTGTAGAAAGGGCTGTAATTGTCTGCAAAGCTGCGATTTGTACTTGGGCAGCGAAAAGTCATTGCCGATTTGTGGGAAGACGGGAATGCAGTAGACGCTGATTGCAGATTTTGGAAGATTATAAAAATCAGTAGCACTACGAATATTTGTAATCACCTCTTAAGTGGGTTTTCCGGATAATACAGATGAACGAACTGAAGGAAAGTTTTGACGAAATGCTTTGTGGGCAGCATGCCAGGCTCCAGGGGAAATATATAAAAAGTTTCCGCATTTAGGAGTGCCAAATTCCTCAGTAGATGCAGCGGATAGGTGATATTATGGCTATAATTGCTTGAGGGTGAGATATGTATCTTCAATAGCTCCTTGCAGCGCAGGCCATTAGGATAACTGATCCACATGCCTTGGAAAATTTGCGCCATGTGCTTGTCGGAGAAGACCAATTGTAAAGATACGAAATGGGCCCAGCTCAATGAGTACGAGGTGCAATATTTCATATAGAAGAGATACTCTTGCGTATCGTGCAAGTCATCCTGGTGCACATAGATGGCCATGCTGATGGGACCACTCCAGCGAACCAGTAGCCATGGCATATACTTGAGATCCCTGAAGGTGCCGTGTGTGGCGAGGGTGACACTCGCATTTCCCTTCAGCTCACGACTCCACGAACGCATAAAGTTGTGATAGATCCAGTAATTACCATTCTGTTCCAGCTGCATATGAGGAAGCTCTAGGATAGCGGGACGCCTTATCTTCACAACTCCATTGAATTTTACATGCTGAAAGCAAACAACGTAGATGGTTATGAGTGCTATCAGAGCGGTGATAATGAACTTCTGTGCGAGTTTCCGACGCCACGAATGGTGTAGCATTTTGTGTATGTTTTTGTTCCGATGAAACTTAGTTGAAAGGATAGTTAAGGCAAAGCACAATATTCAGTTTCTAATTAAAAAATCGCAAGCAAAGAGCGAGAGACTAAAATTGACCCATACAACTAACAACTAATTAGGTACTTCAGAAAATGTTGCTGCCACGCCCAATGAATAATATTTAAAATGAGAAATGTCTTATCTGCGCAAATAAGATGTTAAATGATTTTGCCAATCATGTGCTCGACAGGCATTTCAATTATATGTAATATAAGTGTTACCTGCATTCGCGTTGCATGCCTCTGTGTCATCAGCGTGGGCCATAAATCAAGCGCTTACAATCTTTCCATTAGCCAAGCCGCCAAGCTTGAGCGCCCAAATAGCTGTCACATTTTATTTAAAACGCTTTGTGCTCGCAAGTGCATAGCAGAAAAGGTAATTGCCATTTTTGGCAGAGTTTTATCGCTTGGCATACTTTGGTGTCATTTCTATTTGGCACTGGATTCTTGAAGTTGCACTCTTTGCATCGGTTCGCCTTGGCAGCGACATTGGCATCTTTTTAATTAGACCAATATGAGATGGCTGCATAAATTGGCCAAGGAATTCACTTGACATTCAGTTGGTGGCCAGGGTTATTATGCTAAGCTGCCCGTACCCCAATATACCGAAGACCATTTATGATTAACACTGGGCAAACATGCAACGCTCGCTGTCATTAGAGCTGCACGGCTCGTCAGCTCCCCCACAGAAAGGACTTGAAGTTGGGCAGGCTTCTCCACAAAATTTTCCGGCTGCCTGTCTGGTGAACATTTGTCATTTTCACCACTGACAAGCGGAGCCATGCACATTGGCAAATAGTTTTCCTACTTTTTCGCTGTTCCCTTTCATTTTTCTTCTGTAGCTCGGCTTGGATGTAGGTGCGAAATTATTAATTTTGCTGTAAATTTATGAGCCTATTTCACAGTTACCACTAGGCAGCTGGTTATTGCTTTTTGCATGACAAGCAGGTGCCTGAATGGTTCTCAAATTGTGTTGCAAAAACACGATTTAAAAAATTTGCTAAATGTATTGAAATGAATTCAAATGTTCCTGGCGAAAGAGAGATGATGCCAAACAAATTTAAGAATATTTTTTTGTACAGCATAATTGGTTTTATAGTTATCTTCTTATGGAAATGAAAAGATGTCTTATTAAATGTTCGTCAATGATGTTCATATTAAATTAAATCTGTACTTCTATAATTATTTGAAAGCAGTATTCAAATACTAATAGGCTTTCACCTATTCAAACAGAGCCTAGATAGAAAGTCTGGGAAATTTATTTGCTCTGAAATTGCACAAAATTAAAATTTTCCCCCGCAGTTCAAACAAAGAATTTCCGAGCGGTTGCCAACATTCCGTCAGCTAATTGTGAAAGTTATGAGGCAACTTCCAGGAGGTAGGTGGCAGAAAAAATGTTGATGCCCCAGTGGAGCCAGGAGCTGTGAGGCGGCGTGTGAAAAGAAGTGAGAGAATATAATTCATAAAATGCGTAAAACATAAGTTATGCAAACAATGAAATGTTTTCACTAAATAACTTGGCCTGTTATTACATAAATGCTTTAGTTTGCTACACATTTAATTATGATTCTGCAATTGCAGCATTTGTTCAGCAGTTGACAATAGTTAGTTGGTCTAATTAATAGCCAGACAAATGGCTTTTATTATGCACAAATTCGTTTTCTCCCACGGTCATAATTGCCACAATGAACTCAGACAAAATGTGTTTTGTGGGATATCCGTACACAAAACAATTCAATAAAAGTCGTTGTTTGAAAATGGTTTCGTTAATTTTACGAAAAATTACCATAAATATAATGGAGCTCATTATCATAACTCGGAACATTTCGTTCACGTTTATTACCCAATTATTTTGGCTCGCTTAACCACTCCATGAATATTTAGGGAGTCTGCTTTACAGGATGCGAGTTTTAAGATAAATTAAATATCCCGAACGTTCTCTATATGATACAACTGTTTGGTTAAAACTAATCATATTGTTTAGATATCACGGAGATGTTTATTGCTGATGGCGGGCAATTGAGCATAATTAGTTAGCATCCGCTAATATGCAAACCACTTTTGAAAAGTCAAAGTGACACTTGACTTTGTGGACACCTCAAGACCACAGAAATGGCATTAACAAGAGCTGATAACTGGCAACAACAGCAAAGCCGACATAATTGGCCTGTTAGCTGTTCGAGCGGAAAAGTTTTACCTGCTCGACACGTAGACAACGGGCTCGAAACGAACTTAATTAATTAATGCTCATTAACAAACTGAAACTGTAACTGTAACTTTTGGATGGACTTAGGACACAAATCAAAAGGCAGACGCGTGCGTCCTCTCTGATTGCTCTCAAACCGGAGACAAGTGAGACAGAAACTGAGGCCGATTCTGGCAGTGAAATCTTTTTGAAACTCATTAGGTAACAGCCACCCCAGATCTAACAGAAATCAGACGTTGTTAATAATGGTTAATTACGTGTTTAATTATGCAAGAGAACCGCCCACACCAACACGACTGCCAGCTTCCCTTCATCCTGCTGCCCAAGTCCGGTGCCGGTGCCGGCCCCTAGTTTACCCAAACGGAAGGAGACGCTCAAACTCTCGTTAATAAATTATGTAAATTGTAGGCGCAACAATCTTTCTCTCTCCCTCTCTCTCTCATTCTCACTCTCTGCCTGCTTGTCTCTCTCCCTCTGACAAATGGAAATTTATGCATGACACCCTCAATGAGCGAAGTGCTCAGTGGGGCTAATGGCTTGGCAAGTGTCTTAAGCTCAAGCGGAAGTCAAGTCAACGCAGTTATGACTGGCCCCGGCCTTTATTAAATTAAATGCAAATTAACATTCATTATTAAAATGCCCCAAATAAAGTGGATCCTGTTGTGGCACTCATTTCATTTCATTTCCTTGCTTTGCTTTTTTTTCTATTTATGCATAGCAGATATTTTGCACACTTCCAAAGGCTATAGTTTGATAGTTTGAAATACGAGCACGTTTTTTAAAGTTTTTAACATTTTCCTCAACTATGGGACTACAAGAAAGGAGCTGACTAAATTGGCTGTCATGAAACCTTTACTTTTTAACTGGCAGCCAGTTGACCTTCAACTTTGTCGCCCACTTGCCCCCCCGCTTAAATGTGGGTCAGATTTTTCTTTTATCGTGGCCACAGCACCTTGGCAACAGTTTTGAATATGAGCTTGGGAACAAAAAGAAATATATGTATAAAATACATAAGCAAGAAATGCAAATAGTAATCAAAACTTCACAGCATGCGAACTTTCTATTCAATTTTAATTAGAAAAGTTTTCAACTTAAATTTAACTTACATAAAGCATTTTTTAACGATTTGGCCGCCATAAAAACAAAATAAAAGTTACCATTCAGGAAGTCTAAAAGAGAGAGTGAAACTAAGCAAACTGAACGAATGGTTTTAAAAATCATAATGAAATCAAAAGTGCCACGGCGGCAAGAATTTAAAGTTATTTAAGCGAAATCAAGCTAAAAGCTGAAGTGGGTAAGGTTAAGATGGAATCCAGCATTTTGCACAGATGGAGAGCTGAAATTTTTGTAGGGGCAGATGTGGAATTTTTCCTGCATTTTAATTTAAAACACATTTTATGCGTCTATATAAAGTTGAGATTTATAAATTGCTTGAATTTCTTTTGACATATAAATACTTTAAATGTATTCTTTTTGTATAGTTTATAGATCCTATTTGGAAGATGCTTTTTAAGGCATTCACAAAAATGCAATTTCATATTCTCGTGATCCTGATTATCGACTTGGTATAAGTGTAGAATTGTAGCACTGTAGTTTTTTCTTCAATCGATGTGTCGCATATTTATTCAGTTATATATTGGGTTTGCTCCTGAGCTAAGTTGATTGCTGGCATCAACACCTTGTCAGGCACATTAAACTCTGGGGGGGGGGAGCCATCAGTGCATAGCTTTGACTTGTCTAGGGGCGATTGCGCTGCTGGCATTTTAAGCTGACGGAACAGTAAAATTGCTCTTACAAAATTGACAATACGTCGCCCGAATTGTAATTGTGGAGGATGAATTGCAGGCAAGGAAGGGAGCGGTCAGGCGCAACTGTCCCCGGGCTCAACGTCAGCGATAACTGGCAATCGCGTGGCAATTTTCGACTTCCGTCCTCCGACGTCCGGCTCCTGCCAGCGACTTCTGGTGGCCAAATCAAATAACAAATGATTGTGCTATACTCGTGAGGGCCCCACTCCGAATCTCTGGCTGTGATTGTGCAGGGACGGATGAGTGCCAGCCACGCGAGAATATCGAAGTCCAGCGGATTTATTATGCGTCCAGCTGCAGTCAAATGTTTGCATTGCGTTTCCGTATGTACAAAAAACAAATATGCGTTCATTTAAGGTATTCTTTTTGATTTTAACGTTAATCTAAATTAAAATTATGCACAGTTGAGTTTATAAAATTTGATTGGAATTAAAACAAAGAAATTCCACAAAAAACAATGCTGTGACTGAATGCTTATCGGCAGGTGTGCATTTCTCATATCATACATAGTTTAATTTCAGACTGAGGGCCTTCGCCCTTCGTCAAGGTTTTAATTAGTTTTGTATAAAATAAAGTAAATTAAACAAATCGGGTAATCTGAGTTGTTCTATGATCAGTCTGTTATGATAAGCTATCTTTGGAGTGCCTAAGATAGTTGTTCTTTTTCGGGGCTTATTACAAAATTAAGTCGGAGAATGCTAGTCGAAATACATAACATTTTTTGCTGCCTGGGCTTTGCACTCCACAAAATTATCTTTCCGTAGAGACAAACAAACGGAGACATAAAAAACGAGAGAGAGTGGTAATAAAAATGTAATAAAGTAGCGACGCCGTCGGCTGTTGGTGTTTTAGATGGGTGCTGGTCTCAGGGTTACAAATGTGCCCGTTGGGTATTGTCATCACTCAACTGAGTTCATTCAGATCGTTTTGAATGCGCCCCGCTTATCAAAAGTGTTTTGCAGAAGGATTTACGCTTTGGTTTAGCCAGAAAAAGAAGGGGTTGAATATAAACGTGGAATATACTTGATGTACCTTTAGTTGATTAAAATTCTGGCACATATAAACATTTAACTTGCCATCAGGACATACGAGGGACCCGCATAAACTCATATTTGGAAGTTTATTCTAGATATTCCCATTCTATAATATCAGTCTCGATATTTCCTATCACTTTGTGTTTGGCTGTTGCCTGTAAAATGATATTATCTTAAAATAATGTGTTGCAACTTTTATTTAAAAAAAAAAGAGAAAAACAAAGAAAAATTGAGAAAAAATCTCTCGAATAATGAGAATAGATAGGATAAACAGTTGAACTACAGTTTTACGACTCGCTTGCCCGACAAGGCGATAAGAGCTGTCGTTTCAAGTGACAGCAAGCGTGCAGCTCGTTTTAGGAGGTGGCAACTGAACCTTAAAACATTTTACGGACTAAACTGGCATGTGATGTGCTCTACCTAATTTAATTAAAATCAACTTAGAGCAGACTGCGCCAGCCAATGCCGGCGGGCGATGTGTAGCATTCAGCATGCAGCATGCAACATCCGCTAGCCTTTTCCCCAAAGCCAATTTGTTACGCTTTTAATTTGTTAATTCATTTGCCAGCTGCTGCATGGCGAGAAGGCGATGCGGGAATGACGGGCAGTGCATCGCTTCGTGCTTCGCCTGCAACAAGTGCAGCATGCCACCTGCACTGTGGGCACAATTGTCCATATTCTTACATACAAAATATATATATTTACAAATATATAATTTGTGCAAGCAAACAATTATGCAGATACCAACGAATTTTGACGATTTCAATATCACAATTGAATTAAATACTTCGAAAGGAAATTGAAAACCACTTGGTAGATGAATGATTTATATAATATGGGCGTGGTACCGCCTTTTTTTTGAAGAAATTTGGGCAACTTTTTGATGTATTTAATTGCTGTATATGCTATTATTTTCTCCATGGTGCACCTTGGCCACACACAGAGCGGTGCCTATGCAGCATCTGATTTTATTTGACTTAGCTGATTTTACCTTTATATTTACGCTCTTTGTGTGCCGTACAAAATGAAAAACAACAGACCGTTGCTGATTAGTTCGGCAAATAAATAAACAGAGACTGGCTCACCTGTAAATTTAATACAGTCTATTTTCCGGCGCCACGTGTACTAATACAGTAAAACACCTTAAGTGTTTTTTTTTTATGTTGCTCCACCATACGCGTAATACATTTTTTATTTTTGGATCGTCTGATATTTTGATATATTAAACATGTAAACAGACAAAGCACATCATTGGCACAGCACAGCCCAGCCAACTAAGAGTCAACCTCATAACACGGAAGAGATGAAAATGGTTTCATAACTTCCGTCAATTCCTCTGCTTGGCCCATAAATTGTGTGGCAACCTTTTGCAATTTATGCAGCTGCTCAGAAGTCGCTAGGTTTTTGCTCTTTGTAAATTTGTCGGAGATTGATAAGTATGAAAGACTTTGTACAGCTAAGATAGTCTGTTATAATCAGAATTTCTCATTGATCTCATTTGAAGTTTACAAAATATAATATAACATTATATATGTTATTATATAAGATATTATTATTTCTCAATAAGGTATATTTTTTTTAAAGATTTAAATTTGTTCTTCAAGTTTGGTAGAGAATTTTCAAGTCACTGTCGGTTATTATGCAGATGCTTCGCATGTTGAATTAAATTTTGTTTGTTATGTACGCAGAAGGCCACGTCTGAGACACCATGTGGTACACAACATAATTTTTTATTTGTCTCAAGCAGACACGAGCGCAGTCTTCCCAGCTTGTGTTTACCTTTTCTTGCTTGTTCTTAAACAAGGCAGGACCTTGTAATGGTTTTGACTTTCACATTTTAATGCAACTTTAAGCAGGTTACCTTGCGGAAATCTTTGCAATGTATGCATTTTCAAGTGAAAATGCCAGAATTGCTTAGCACTGCAAATCAAATTCCAGCCAACGGATAAGAAGTTGTCCAAGGGGCGGAGCTGCCTTGAGTTGGGGGCATGGCACGGCAGCAATGTGCACAAAAGCCACAAACAATTGACCTGCTGCGGACAATATCTTAAATGGAGCAGCGCATTTGCAAGGACTACATATTTGGCTGCTGGGTTTTTCAACCAACGATTTGTTTTGAGCCTCAGACAATAACAGAAAAAATATTTGGGATTTTATTATATATTGCGCGAAAGCTGGTCAAAAGTGCCCTCATGTACAATTCATAAGCAGGTCCATTTTTTATTAGAGTGTGGCGATTCTAAAACATAATCATTGCCCCTAGGCTTTTGCATAATTTGTTGACCAACTTGAGTTTTCAATTCATTGAACGTGTAGTCTTAAATTATTAATGTTTTCCTCCCGAATTGTAATCTCAGCTTGCAAATTTTGAGGTGGAATATTATGACTGTTTTTTAAGTTTACTATTAGTTCATAAATAGTTGCTGAAATCAAAGTAAAACCTCTTGAATTTTAGACTCTTGAAGGCACTTCCGATTGGTATTTAGTAGTTAACGTTTAATTAATTTGTTATTATTTAATATTCAAGTGAGGTTTTTCAAACTTCGTTTGCACAATAGTCGCTGGAGCTGCTGGTTTTGCTTTCATCATCACCAGTTTGCAGTAAAACAATAACCAGCTTAGGTGTCCTTGCCATTGTTTTTCACATGCAGCATTTTCCCATGCTCTTTAATCGGCTTACTTTTCATGCGAATGCTTCCCTTACTCCGCTTTTGGTCTACCTCAACTAAGCCACAGAAATTGACTTGTTTACTCCGAACCGAACCGAACCGAACTGAAACCAGAAAAACTCAATACAAATGATTAATGTTCGCTGTGTCAGCCCAAAAATATGTGCGTTGTCTGCGCTGCCGATGCCGGATAGATGGCCAGGCAGCCAGAGGGCCTGGGGGATGGGGGCGTGGCCATAGGGGTGGACCACTGCAATATGGACAATATGAAAGAAAGTTGTCTAACTTATGCTGATTATAGTCAACATTGGCCGCAAGTTATTATCAAATGTCTCCCTTGGGTAATATATATCTAGGACCATACAAAACACAACATTTAGACGAGGAACTAAAAGACTACACACACACACAAGCACACCCCTCGCCTTGGGGCGTTGCAGCGTTTAACACAATAATCGAAATTTCATAGGGCGAATCAGACTTAGACACCAGCCACCAGACCATGGGTTAAGCCTTTGCGGGACTAATGTTTTGCTGGGGAACACGCCTACGCTTTGTTTTTGTTGACCGAACCGGACAAGGAGCGAGACAAGTGCTGTTAAATGACCTTGTTAATCATGTTCATGTTTGCTCGTGTGCGTGATTTATGCTTATTTATATTTTATTAACTTAAGCATTGCTCTACGTGGCACGGATGTATAGGATGAGGGGGAGGGGAGGGGGGAACTCGTTGCGGTTGCTGCTGGGTTTTTTGATATATGGCCTGGGCCAAGAGGGCATTACTATGAGTTTTTATGCTACTTCCGTTTGCTTCGTGTGACACTCGCTGTTGTGCAAAATTAATGTCATTTGGAGAGTTTTCATTGAGTACACTCGTGGGTTAAACAACAATAGCTTAAGCACAAATTGACTTAATATGCATAAATAATATTATTACTAGACCTTGGCAAGATGTAAGTAAACTTCAATTTGATTTGGCATACTTACATTATTGAGCTACTCCTTATCATTGGGCTTAAATCGTACTCATTGCCATTGTCATTCTATCCACACTAATTGACTCTCCACTTATGGTTGTTGCACACATCCGTAGCACCCTCAGCAGTCAGTTGAAACCACTTGCTGCACCATTCAATTGCAAATGCCAGAACAGGTCCTTCAGAACAGTGTTCGTATCTTGGCGATAGTCCATAATTTTTGCTGAGCAAGTGAGTGAACTTAATCAGATTTCAGCATTCAGCTTTTAGCTTTCAGCTCTTGATGTGACTGGCACCTAATTAACGCAATTAATCCAATTAAAATGTCATGTCTCATTAATGCGCATTAAACGCGAATGTTGTGCAATTAAATAAATGCACTTAAATCGACATATCAATGCCAAATAAACCAACCAGTCCAATCCAGCGAGAGGATGGTGGAACAATCAATAAGCTGGCAAATTTGCACGCTGTGATGAACAATTAAATACATTACGAGTTGTTCAAACCGCTTCGCATGTTAAGCCCAACACTGCAACTCCCAACCCAAACTTCCATCTCATCCTCTTCATGCATTCTTGGGCTTATTAACATAATCGTCTGTGTCATCGCATTGGCATTTCCCCTTTGGCAGTGGCTAATTAAATGTCGCAGTAATGCAGCCCAACACACACACACAAACACACCCAGACACACACACAGTCTGCATTTACAGTGAAAATGAATGTCGCTGCTCATATTTTATCAGCATCGGTTTGCAAGTGTCGCGCAAAATATGCAACGCTCAATTAAAAAGAGTCGTTTACAAGACCTATTGGATATACAAATTAATTGGTCTGCTTATTGACTGTTTGTCGGCTGGCAACAGCTTGCGTTGCGGCCAGGTTAAATGTCACTTACACAATGAGAGAGAATTTAATTTCGTTTCGGTGGGTGAAATAATCTGATTTATTCCATAAATATAAAGAGTTCTTTTTACACATTTACCATAATCATAACTAAATTATAGTAAAACAAAAGTAATTATGCGAAATTTGAATAAACTTAGGGATGAAACATAAATATTTATCGGCTTATAAACTATTTAGTAGTAAAGCCTTACAACAGCCAAGTTTCATTTCCGACAGCAGTTCATGAATTTGGGATTAGCAATAAAAGTGGCCACACTCTTTTAGCCAAAATGCTGCACTGATTTTGAGGCCAAGACTTACGGCTGTATCAACAACGCCTCCGATTTGCAGAGTATTCTTTGCTGGGCTGCTGCGGTCTCTCGCCAGACAAATAATTTCATTACAAATTGTTAATTTCGATGTGGCAGAGAAAAACATGCAATTTTCCGTTGGCAACTGAGAACTGTCTTCTATATCTCATGCACCTTGTATCTCCCCCTCTCTATCTCTCTCCCCTCTCTCTATCTCTCTTTTTGCTCGCCACTTGCTGTTGACTTCCCAGCTCTATGAAATTTTATAGCAGCCGCAAGTTTTTTAATTAGCTGCCGCACATTTTCTTGGCATTTCCACTTGCTGCCATTGTCATCATCTTTGTCATGGCTCTAAGTTTGAGGCGTGGCCGCTCCTCCCCCACCCATTCTTATCCAAACGGAGGCTCGCCTGTCGTTTCAAGTGCTAATTGCATTTTGTGCTGTGTTTTTGGAACTGATTTTGAACTTTGGGGTCTTATGCCATAAATGCAATTAGTACAAAGTTTCTCCATGAAATTGTTAATGGGGTTTTGTTGTTATTGTGGCATTCCCTCCCCCCAGCATGCACCAATCACTATCAAGGCAGTCAACCAAATCTCCTAATTAAATTAAATTTTAAATCATGTACCAGTCGTTTTTGGCAGCAATGTTGCCTGTCTTTCAATGGGGGCCAAAATAAACATTGAATGTGTGTAACTCATGCATGTAAGCACACACAGTCGCCCACACACACACACTGGCAGACACTCACACAAACACACAAAACACACACACATGCTATTTGTGGGTAAATATTTGTAAAACGTGTTTATCATCCTGTTGACAAGGTCGCTGACAAAATAAATTCTCTAAACAAAATGTTTTTATTGGATTTAACTTTTTAATGCTAACACAAGGTCAACTGGGCAGCAGGCGTGGCAGGGGCGTAGGTATATTCAATGTTGCTGTTGTTCAGCATACACCAGACTTGATTATGCTTTTATTTGAGTTAAATATTGACAACAGGATCATAATCTGTTTGTGGCAGTTTAATTTGTGTATATTTCTATGTACGATAAACTACTATTTGCGTTGCCATAGTTTGTTAATAGGAAACACATCAATTAATATAATGCAAAACAAATTAATTTTTAATTTTACCAGCAAGTGGTAGTTAAACCAATAATATTCTTGATCACTTGTCCAACTATCGTTTTTAATTTATGCAAAACTCATGCAGAGATTTCAGTTTTAAATGTTTCGCTTTGCGGTTGCTTGGATTATATTGGGGATTTAGGCATCACCTTGAGTTAAATCAACAGCAGTGCTAAGACCTGAGAGCAACAGATAATAAGTCAGACGACCGACAGGCGAAATGTGTAAACCCATTGAGCTCAATCAGCTTTCAGCTTAGTTTCAGCGCTGAATAGAGTGCAGTCAGAGCCACAAGTTTATTTGCTCATTCAGCTCAATCACAGATCAAATAACCAAGAAAAAGTGCTGCTGGGAAAACACCTGGCAAACAATCTGAACTACGCTCAACCTTTGAACTGCAAACAAAGGCTGTAAGCGAAGTCTGCCCAGCCGCACAGTTGCCAAGGCAAAATGGGGATCTAAAGTGCCTGGCAATATAAATTGCAATCGACCAAAGTCTGTGCGGTAGTTACTCTGGTGCGCGATGGTACCGGGTGTTGCGAGGTGGTTGCGGGTGTGGCTGTTAGACTAAGCTGGATTGTCTTCGCCCTTTGTTTTTCCGACAAACAATTTGGCAAATCACAGCCGCAGCAAATTGCAGATTGAACATGCACTCGATGCTGGCTAAAAGAAATGCATATGCATAACTTTGGCCAGCTCCGCCTGCCACTTACCCCCACCAGGAAGGAACTCTTGTCTGAGCACTTTGGCTAATGCAATTTATGTGAGCCTTTGATTTGCCAATTGGATTTGCAACATAATTCACATACTTTTCGAGTTCAAATGGAGCTACTCGCGCGTCTTTATAGAAGTGAAAACAATTATTTGAATTGAGTTTAGATATTGATATTGAATCACTCTCTGAATTGTCTTTCTATTTCATATCCAACTTTGACAAATATTACGACTCGCCGACTATGTAAAGCGGTCTGCTCAACTGCAATCGATTTGTAGCATTGATGGGCCCCAAATGTGATTTATACAACCGGCAGGCCGAGTGACAGCTAAACAAAGCACCATCACACGATCTGACAAGTAGCAAGTGTCAGCCGCTTGCCAGACATGAATAAATTACTAAATAAATACCATAAATATTTGTGTTTATTTTTAGTTGTTGACGTGCCCGTTGCCTGGCATGATGCGCCTAAAATTATGCAGCAGTAACTTGTCGATTTTAACTAACGTGTCTCTCTGCCAATAATTGACACAAGCTACTCAGCTGGCTAAGGTTCAATCAACTTTCACTTTCCAATACTTAGGTGCTTTCGGGGTTAAATTTCCCTGACAGCAGTTGCTGCTGCCAGGGCGCAACTTATGGCTGATAAAACTGTTTTGACACCTTTGTGACGTCTGATAAACGCATACTTTGATAGAATGGCATTTATGTATATATACACATATACATATATATTGCTTGCACAGTAAGTACGAGTCTTGGCAGACTCTTTTAGATGTTTTTGAATTGAACTCTTGCCACGAACTCGATATATACATATATATGCCTGACGTGTATTTAAATTAATATATGTATGTACCTGCATCAATTTTGGCTCGCTAAGTAATTTACCCTAAATACATCAAACAAAAATTCTATCAAAATGATTGAACAAAAAATCTATATAAGCTAAGCTTATTTATTCAGATAAGTCATGGAAAACAGTGGATATTATAAGGTTAACTGCTGCATAGACTGTAAATTATTTGGGGTCTTGATAAGTGCCCAAAACATACGTATCTGATTAATTTCTGCTTCAAACAATTAACTAATTATTTCATCAGTAAGAACGAAATGTGCATAATATCGACCTAATCAAAACTTGTGAGGCATGTCGATAATTCTTAAGTGGATGTCGTAAAAATGTTATCACCAACAACACAATAAACTCACAATAAGAATTAAGTCTCAATATCAAGTTCATTATCAGAACAAATGAAAATCGCAAACATTTAACGAAATTCAACATTCAAACGAATTTTGCAAACGTTTTTCATCAGCGTTATATTAATGGTTAAGATTCGACTTTACCAATTGGCCGTTTGATCAGATGCTTGTCGTATTCGTTTAAGGAAAACAATCTTTAATAATTAAGGATTGAACATTTGCTTTGCTCATATTTATTGTAAAACATCTTCAAATACTAGAATATTATTTTATTATTATTTTTTTATAGGTGTGTATCTTTTTGTATTCAAAATTAGTAAACATTAACCTTGTCCATTCGTTTAGTTGTCTTGATATCGTATTAAATCGCCGCTGGGGTAATATTTTTGTGAATTCAGCTTTTTCATTTACGTTCCTCAAAGTCCAGCCAAATGCCACCTTTAAGGTAGGTAATTATGCCTGTAGGCTCATAATCATTGTCCTTGCGGGTCCTGGGATTAACATGAACAATGAAATTGGAAATTACCTCGACAACAGCGGCCTTGATTTGTGTCATGGCAAAGCGCATTCCTAAAATATTAAATAATATATAATAGATAGACATATACTACAGAGAGATATATATGGAAGCTTATCCCACCTATGCAGATGCGTGGACCATCGCCGAAGCCCATGCAGACGCCTTGCTCGCGATA
This sequence comes from Drosophila atroscutellata, assembly GCA_035041605.1. Classification (NCBI taxonomy): domain Eukaryota; kingdom Metazoa; phylum Arthropoda; class Insecta; order Diptera; family Drosophilidae; genus Drosophila; species Drosophila atroscutellata. The sequence continues at coordinate 8,707,795 of JAWNLA010000092.1, read as the reverse complement.
CATTTTGGCCGCATCGGGCTGCATGAACCGATCGGGCTGGAAGGCCTTAGCATTGGGAAAGTAATCCTCGTCTTGCATGAAGCAGTAATGTGGCACAATAACGGTGGTGCCCCGCTCCACAACGAAGTTCTCGCCTTTGTTGTTGGTTAACTCGATCGGTTCTGTGCACAGTTTGTTGGACATGAAGGCGGGCGGAAATAGGCGTATAGATTCTATTGGAAATTTAACAACAATTTCTCATATTATTATATATATTATTAGGTATAGGCATAGCTCGATTGCGCAATGTCTCGTTTACTCTATAACATTTTTTTTTTAAAGATTTTCATGAAGTTAAAACAGTAAGAAATGAATCTTTATACGTAAACTCACCCTGCACACAGGCATCCAAAAATGGCAACTCGTTCAGTTTATCAAAGTCAACCACACCCTTTTCATTGAGATGTGCCTGCACTTCGTTTAATAATCGCTGCTGCACCTGCTGATCACGTCCGAGCAGCAGGAGCAGATGACTCAGGACCGTTGCCGTCGTTTCGAAGCCATCCAGCAGGAAGGTCATTGTGTGAGCAGTCAAGTGGCGTGTATCTAGATTCCTCTTGTCACCCAGTTGCATTATATACTCGAGAAAATCAACGCGTTCGAATTTCTTGCCAGCAGACAGCTGAGCACGACGTGTATCAATCGCATTCTGCATCAGATCCACAAAGAATCGTTCAGTGGACACGCTCACGAAGCGCACCTTAAAAAGTCGAACTACTGCAGGAAATATGTTTATAAAGATAAAGTAAAGTAAAAGAGCATAGCTTAGCGTAAACAGATTCTTGATGTGACCCATGATTGGGGTGGGTTTTTCAGAAAAGCTATCAGCCTTTAGACCCAGCACACAATCGGTGACCATTTCAGAGGTGAAGCGCAGGCTCATCTAACAAAAAAAGCGTAAGTAACTATGTGACCAATTTAAGAAGTAATTTTGCAGCACTTACATCCTTAGCATCGATTCCCTGTGGTGGAGATAGGCGTACTTGCTTGCGCAACCAGTTCCTCATTGTGCTGCAGACCTCAGTGGTCACCGGGTAGACAGATTTGACCTGCATTAACAGACCACATCGACAATATATTGGAAATGAAAGAAAATATAATTTAGTATCTCAAAACATTCAATACTCTTATAACTTACACGCCCCATGGTCAATCCGGGAGTAACGTCAGCTCGTCGGTGTTTCCATTCCTCGCCGACCAAGCTGAACGGATTGTTGGCGAATATATAGTCGGACTTCTCATCCACCATTTGAGAAATCTCGTTGTCATGAAAATGCTTGAAGTCCGTGACGAAAACACGTCGGGCCAGTGCAGGGCTGATAATCAACAACTGCGGTTTCCGTGCTCCATAGATGCCAACCGCATCGTACTTCTGCTTGTAGGCCCTGTGTTTTAAATATATGGAATTAGTTTGGTTATGTAAAGTCCAAAACAGACAAACTCACTTGTAGATTTCATCGATATCGTAGGAAGCATGTTGCTTCATTGTGTACATATTTGGATAGTTGCCAACAAGTAAGCTTGGAGTGGGACCCGGCACTTTCCGCTTGCGCCAGTAGGTGAAATTCCAGCTCATGAAAACATAGAGGAGCGCCGCCAGCAACCCCACCAGGGTCAAAGTAATTTCCAGCATTTTAGCTCGCTAATTCTTTGTTGTGATGATGCTTCGAGCAACTTTTTCAAACTGATTGTCGCTCAGTAAATGCTCAACTATATGTAGCTGGGGGTGCTGAGCATTTGGAGAGTGAATCGAGCGATGCTCTTTTTAGATTAGATTGACCTTGCCTTTGATAAATGTGAATGCCGTACTGTTAACTGATAATTCCGCTTATCTCGAAGTATCGGTAAACAGTGAACAGTTCCCAGTGCACTCTTGCACTTTAATCATATGTTTAATTACAATCACCACATTGTTAAATGTGTGAGTATGAACTGGGTATGATAGGCTAGGCGATACCTTGCACAAAATGTATGAGTTCTCATTTTTATATGATCTATTAGCGATAATGAATATATATATATTATATGCCAAAAAAAAAAATATATATGCACAATTGAAATTCATCACTGCTCTTGTGGTGTACGTTATAAATTGTTTTGCACGCTTAATAGAATCAATTCATAGAAACACACCTTAATTAATGCTTGCATATTCTTGGAGAGAAATAGAAAAAGCGAGATAGGGATAGAGATAAACAAATACAGAGAGAGAGAGAGAGAGAGAAAAATATAAGAAATGAGAGCGAATAAATGCTTTTTTTACGTGAAACGTGTTGGACGGGCTCTCAACTGTAATGAATATAACGTGAAGAACAACAACAAAAGATCAAGCCGAAATACAAAAAACGTTGATGATGTCATTATTTCCATTTTAACGTAATACATAACACAATAAGTTGCTGCATAAAGAATAAAATTTTGACGTAAATCGTAGAGAATATATTGTTACAGTGTAAAAAGAAAGTATTATTTAAAAATATGTTTGAATAAATTTATTTTGATTTATTCGGATTGATTTAGTTGTCTATTTGTATGTATATAACGACGTCTTCCTCTGGCCAGGTGATGGGTGTTTTCTTGCTCGGGCAAGAGTATATTCATCCTCTGGCTTGATCTCATCGTATTCCACGACACGTTCTACTGCCTTCGGTTGCCGCATGCCAAACTGAAGCACGCCAGTCATGCGTTTGACCTGAGTTATAGCTAAGCTCATCACACCTGAATTCTCGGGCGGATTAATAATGTAATTGAGTTTAATCACTTAAATGTACAACGCGCAGAAGATGTAAAAGCTGAAGGCTCGCTTAGTAGACTGGAACGAGTAGCTGCCAGCGCCTAACAATTAGTAGGAGTTTTTGTATTTGACTGATATTTAATTTATTCAGTTGCTTTAATTCCTTGTTGTTACAGTTGATTCATTGAGGTGCCTCAAGGTGCAACCAAAGCTATCATATATCATAAATTAGCTACAGTCTATCAATTATCTTGATTCGAATTATATTTTTATACTCTATCAGACTAAAAAGGTAGGGAAACCAAAATGATTTTTGCATTGGCCATTGGTCTGTTTTGGCACAGTGTCCACTGTTCACAACAATTTATTGAAAATGATGCGACAAAATATCTGTGCCATGTCAAGCCTTCAATAGCAAAGTAATAATATTTATGGCCATTGCAGCAGCGCCAATTGCCTGGCTGTCTGGCGTTTCCTTTTTCGGCTTCGTGTTGCAACACAATGCAGTTCTTGGGCGGCACATTTGTCAAGTGATGTGGTCAGGCTTATTAAACGGCTTTTAAGCGCCAGGAAACAAGCACAATGGATTCCCTCTGTAGACAGTAGATTTATGGATTTGACTAAAGTGTCTCGACGGCAAATGCATCCTTGCAAATTATGCGGCATAAGTTGTTCCAAGGAGCACTCATGAACTTTTTGAGGTTAACTACGGGTCTATTTCTTGAAAATGGTTTGGCAACTAAATAAATATGTATAATTATTATGCTTCAGTTAAGCTTTTTAAACTAACCCCTGTCTATTTTAGAAGAAAAACATATTCGGGCTTCTCAATTCTTCTTCTCTCTCAGAGACTTTTCGTGAAATAATTCTTCATGTTGTGGTATCAAAAATTAATCTGCAAATTGTTAATGGCTTACCTTACTCAAGTTAGGAACATTTTTTCATTTCTTTTTTTTTAAAGAGAAATTAAACAAATAGTTTATTTAACTAACCCACAGCAATTCTTTTCCACACATTGAGAGCTCGGCCCAACCCTATGGCCAGTCCCCACATCCGACTGCAAACCCTTGGGAAGAAAATTCGAAATTTATGAGGCAGCTCACTTAACTTGGCCGGGGCAAATACAAGAATAAAAACCAGAAAAAAAAGAAATGCCAACCAACAGTACCAAAAGCTGTTTATGTGTTTGGAACGTGTTTGGTTGTCATGGCATTTAACGTAACACGCAGCTTGTCCATTTGTAACCCCCTCCCACCCACACATACAGATACACACATGGGTACATACACATGTAAAAGTTAATATGTATCTATGAGAATTTGTGGAATGCAACCCAAAATGAAGTTGTTGCCTATACTAAATTGTCATTCTGCTGGTGTAAAAATGATGTGAGCCCCTAAAATGAGCTTGGTTAAGCCGCTTTAAACCTGGCCCTCCAACACAGAGCCTGCAGTGCCCGATAACAAACAGCAACAGGAGTAATTAGAAAGGAACTCGGCAACCCGAGTTGCCTGCTTGGCAAGTAGCCACAAAAATATTCTATGCATAATTAAACAGCAAATTAAGCATTATCAAGTTGCCGACTAGCAGAGCAGGCAGCATAACAACTGCTAACATGGCCAACAACAACAACAACAACAACAGCACACAAAGGACACACTGTGAAATATTAATAACAATTAATGCGCAACAAGTGAGTGGGTCGAGTGGCGATGCTACCATCAGGGGGCATTTCATCATCTTAATGGAAGGGCCACATTTGACAGCAATCCTTGAACTGTTTCCAAACGAGGGCCTACGGCAATTGAGCTGGGTGTCCGGACTAAGCCGTATTCTCTCAGTGTTGCCCATGACACATGTCGCGACGGACAGACAAGCCACACAAGAACTCGTAGGTATTAAGACGGTTTCAGTATGGTGTTCGTGTACGTCAGAGGGTAGAGAGGGGAAAAGTGGCGCCGTTAATCATACAAGGATACCGTAGGCGTTTAGTTGCTGGCTTTTGTTAGTGTCATTTACCTGAATGTGTTTGTTGTGTTTGGCAACGCAGATTAAGTGAGCTTTAAACTTGCTCATCAATTTTGAAAAAGAGGTAATCGAAAATGGCAACATGCAAAATATATGGCTGGTAATATAAATCAAGTGTAAATAACATAAACTGTATATAAATCTTAAACTGAATGACCTTAATCATAATACAAACAATTTTAAGATCTCAAAACTTGAATACCATTTAAATAAAATAATTTCAAAGTATTACGATCAAGTCAACCAGAAATATGTGTGCATAGATAATATAATAATCATAATTATTATAATAATAATAAAAATAACAATAATATTGCCAAGATGTGGTCACTAGACGATCAAATTGAAGTGCATCAAAAATGATTGCTTAATGTTATTCATTTGATGGAAATTACATTCTCAAAGTGTATCCAACTCACTGATTTTCCCCGTAATAATCACGGCAATTAGCAAATATAGCTTCCCCATCTATTGGCCTTTTTTTTGGTTTTTTATGTTCACACCTTTCTGGGCACCCGGCCAACTCTTATCCCTTTTAATTAGATGCCGCTAAAAGGCAAATTCCAAGCTCAAGCTGAGAGCCAAGTATTCCTCAATGCTCTCACCGCACCCTCTTTTCCATAAGAGTCCTTGTGGCCCTTTGACTATTTGCTTTTCAGGTGGCAGCTGCTTTACCTAACTGCAAGCGAGCTTTTCTGCCCATTTCTAATTTTCATTTTAATTACTTATTACGAGAATTATTCTGAAAATCAAGCAAGTGGCAACTTTGGCACTGTAATGGGCCTGGCACTCAGACAACGGCAGCTGCTACACTTTTTCTGCTCTTGCCACCTGTCTTTGGCATGTAGCCCCCCGCCTCTCTGTTTCCCACTTGGCATCTGTGAGTGTTATCATATTTCACGCCTATTAGCATTTTAATTTAATTAACATTTATGACGACAATTTGTGCGTTGGCAGCCGTGGAAATATGCGATAACTCGAAGTTGAACGCAGAATTGTGGGGCTCTGATTAGAATATGCACAGCCCTTGGCGCTAAGATGAAGTCATCGGAAATTGCAGGTGAAGAATACCGATTTACATTATAGAGAGAGAGATAGCTTAGACATATAGTGCATGCCGCCCTCATCCATTTCTCCGTTGATCTCTTAAATCTCTTCAATTAAATTTAGGGCTTGCAATCTTGGATGCTGTAAGTAATGACATCACTGAATGGAAATTGATAATAATTATAACTATACCAAAAAGAATGTGAAATGTATTATCTTAAAAGAAGGTAAAAGCACTTAAAAAACAACCTGAAGCCAACTGAAATGAAGACATTTGGTGGAGCCAATTCAACTCAAGAGTGGCAACACCAATGCTTGCCTTTGGGGCATTAACACGAAAAGTTGAATGCAAGTTGCCTGCAAGTTTATCCAGAAGAAACTCAAACACAATGATGGTAACTGACGCCGGAAATAATTTCGCGTAACTATTTGCACGTAATGTCAGACAGTCAGCCCAGACAGTCTCGCAAAACAAGCAACTAGATAGATATATACTTAGTTAGATAGATAACGGCCCAGTTAACGCCCTCTCCGTTAGATTTATGGACGCCCTCGGCCAGTCAAACATGTGCCTGGCAATTTCAGCTAGAAATTACATCCGCTGCCTGCCTGGCCAAAAGTTACAGCAGCACATTCAACCCAGCCGGTCATCTGTGAGGCGAATGCTTTAAACCCAATTGCCTGAAGCAGTTTAAACGCCTTCGAAGCTCCTTAAATTGTTTGTGCTGAGTGTAAATTTAATAAGTTCGTGAAATGCATGCGAATCACCGCATCAGTAAGTCAAGCCTATCAATAATTTTGAATATTGCTCTTGCTACACAATTTCCACTCCCGTTTTTTTCGAGGTGAATGGAATTTCCTTAGAAGCTAAGTTTTGAACTTATTAAAATGCATATTAAGGTTGGCTTCAACAAAGTTGGCACACAATTATTTTGCCTAACTTTGTAATTTTGATCTTAATCAGAGTTCTATGTCTTCAATTTTTAAATGATATAGATAGACTTAGCTAATGATTCTTCAGAACTTAAATTTCTACGAAAACAACTAACAGCAAAATATTGAAGAATGTATTGTATAACTTTTTTTTCGAAATGCAGCAGTTGCAAAAAGGAATCGCTCGAAACGCAACGAAATAAGTAAAGTGCCCAAACATTCAAAAGTGTCTCGACTGTCTGTCTAGAGAATGAAAACAATGACAAGAATGAATACAATTTTAAGCCGGAGACGAAACTGCACCGACAAACATGGGAAGCGCATTAAATGTGGTTACGTGTCGTATGAGCAACGAAATTGGAAATCGAAAAACTTCCCATTGCGTTTGCTCGCAATAAATTGGCTAACAGCCATTTTAAAGCCAATTCAATTCGTACTTTTTAAATATGCAAATACCCAAAGCCAAAAGTGGAAAAGTCCAATTAGTATGCGGAAAGTTTCAAGCTTGTTCCAAGTTAATTGAGCTTATTTCAGCCACAAAGATGGAAAGGCGAAGACAATTGATGTTCTGGCTTCTGATTAGCTCAATGAACGGAAACGTGTTAATTATCCGAAAGTGGCTGCAAGAGCTTATTAAGCTCATCAGTCAAGTGAATGCGATTTGCTTATTGCAATTGGTGCGTCTACCAAGTTGAATTAAGTGAAGTTTGAATATAATAGACTGATGGGGATGTTTTCTTCGTTTATTTGATATTTACTATCCAAATAGGTGCATTAATGGAACACTCAATAGTTGCTCTAAATTAACCGCAAATTTGTAAGCTTCAGTAATTCGAATAACTTGTACAAACACACTTTGTTCAATATGTACAATGCAAAGGCAAATTTCAATAACCAAATAGCATGGCACTGGGCCATATTTGATTGTCGAACAAAGCAAATGCAAGCGAACCGAACCGAGCCAGAACAAACCAAACGAAAACAATTCAAAATTGGAAGCCAACATTAAAAGCAATTGCGTAATACATACGAGTATGTGGCATTGAATATTTGACCATAACTAAATTTGGACAAAACCGCAAATAGCACATGGAACTAATTGCCAAACGCATTTCATGTGGATTCGTTGCGCTGCATGGCACCCAGATGTTATTAAATTGTTTGCGTTTCACTAAATAATTTTTACAGAGCATTTTGTTGTTGGATTTTCAGAGAGCATCGCATTTAATTGCAAACAGGCATTATTCAATATTAATGCACTGTCAATAACTCGATTAAAACTCACACTGCACTAAACTCCAACTGCAACTTCAAAGCCACAGTGCTGCTCATTAAATTATCATGCTTCCCTGCAGTTCTGCCTGAATTACTCCGAAGAATCCCACGAGAATCGTATCGTATTACACTGCACAATGCCTTTCGGCCGGAACTCGCCTCCTCACTCCTTTCACTCGCCGGCGCCTCCTCATTTGCTGTTGCCGCTTTTGTGGTAAACATGAAAGTAAATGTACCAGTGAAACACAAAAAAAAAAGCTAAATATTGCAAGACCCAACCAACCAGTCAAACCGTTCCACTAAAAGGCTCGCCGGCAGCGGTGATAAAGTGATTAAAATAAAACTATTAAGCAAAAGTCTACAAAATTTAAACAAAAAATTAATGAAGTGCTGCGCTTCTACGAGTTGCGATGCATGAGCAAATTTAAAGACACAACAGGCATTATTTTCACATTGACAGTAAAATATTTATTATCCCGGTTTGTCGTATTAGAAGTGTTGCAAATAATTAATAATATAAATATATATAGATATATTTATATAATACAAACTGTTGTATGCTCAGTTTTATTTAAACCAATGTATATACAGTGGGACAAAGCCAAAAGTAATCAGGGTCAGAGAAAAAAAGGAATTGCCTGCCATAAGCTAACCATTCATTATTTTTCAAAAATTCCAAAGACCGATGGTAGGTATATATATTAGCCACCAAAATTTATGTATGACCCCAATACACTGGGGTTTCCCCACCTGCCAGGTAGAATTATAAAAATGTAGCATACTTCACGGTATAATTTTCATTTGGAATAGTATAAACAAAATAATATATTTGGCGTATAATAACTTAAATAAGGATGTTAATACTTAGTATGATATCCTTTGGCCTTAACCACTTCCTTTAACCTATTATTCGTGAAAGATACAACCTTCCTGGTAGCTTCTGGGCTGGTTCTGCTCCACTAATCCCACAGAGCATTTTTGAGGTCTTCTTTGCTGGATATTCTGTGTTTCCGGATGTTATTTTCCAGCAGACCCCACAAATTCTCAATAACATTTAAATCTTGAGACTGGACCGGTGGAATTATCATGTGGGGGCAGTTCCTGATGAGCCAGGACTGTACTATCTTGGGCTTATACTTGGGATCGTTGTCCTGGTTGAACCGGAAAGTACGTAGGATTCCTACCTTCTCCGCACTTTGGAGTAAATTTTCCTTTAGTATGTTGAAGTACATATTCTTGTCCATTGTTGTTTCAAAAATCACCAAATTCCCGAATCCGGCTGACGAGATACATACCATGCCATATCACTTCCTCTACCATGCTTGACTGTGGCCTTTACGTGTTTGGGATTCAGGTCAGTATTGGACTGTCGCCACATCCGATTAGCGTCGACGAAGCGCCGAATGATGTTATATACAGTTGAGTTGCTCTGATTGACCATTTCAGCTATTTGGCGATGTGAATATCCGTTTTGGAAGTGGTCCAGGATGAGTTTCCGTTGTACAATGGTAGTCTGTTTGTCCATAGTCTTTGTTGGCTTATTGCACCCGGGATGCAGGATAAAACTAAACTGACTACGGAAGGAATGGTCTATTTATACCGAAAATACTCAACTTTAGGTAAAAAATCCGGGTTTTATGGCACCCAGGTGTCCACAATGTACCTGATCCAAATGAAAATTATACCGTGAAGTATGCTACATTTTTGTAATTCTACCTGTCAGGTGGGGAAACCCCAGTGTATTGGGGTCATACATAAATTTTGGTGGCTAATATATATACCTACCATCGGTCTTTGGAATTTTTGAAAAATAATGAATGGTTAGCTTATGGCAGGCAATTCCTTTTTTTCTCTGACCCTGATTACTTTTGGCTTTGTCCCACTGTATATAAAAATATTAGTATTTGTTTATGTTAATTTTATTCGAGTTGTTGGCTCGTTGTTCAAACTGAATTTCCATTGAATTTGAACACACAATTATAAACATAAGTTATTTGAATGCATGTATTATTATTATTTTCTTTTCATTTTTGTCAGATTTTCAGAATTTAGCTTGTCGTCTTTATTTTTTTGCGCATTTGCATTTTCTTGATGACGATAAATGTGACACATGCGAAACACGTTACACACTCGCGCCCCGTCGCCCACAGCCTCGCTCAGATTCAGCGTTACAAAAATTCGCTCAGCCTAGCCTTGAATATACAAAAAACTTTGCTTATGCATAAATTTATGTCGGCTCGTTTGGTTGCAAACTGAAATGTTTAAAAGCGCATGAAAATGTTCTTAAAACTTTGAACTTTGTGCCACAGCTTTTTGAGCCTCAAAACTTTTGATTTGAGTGGTGTAATGCATACGGAGTAATAACCTTTTTACATGGCTGTTCCTTTATTTGTCAAGAGTATTTTGTTGTTGCATGCATTTCCAAATCTGAAATTAATTAGCAGCTTTAAGCGAATCCAAAGCCCAGCAAGAAACCACCCAAAAAGGCCATTGATAAGCGCGCACTGGTCGCTATCAAATTTGCAACACTTTCCTCAATTTCTGCCCCGATGAGATGCGGGCTTCGGAATGGTTGGCGCTGTATGACTCGAGTACTTGCGTCCACCACCTGTCGTCTGAATACTCCATCCCATTTGATGGTGATAATGCCCACATCCACAGCCAGCTCGACGCTCAGGATGGCACCACCGATGAAAATAGCCAGCAGCTTGCTTACCTTGAACAAAACCAATCCTGTCACAAGTCCGCCGCAGGCACCGACTCCAATTTGTACATAAGGCGAGCGGTCACTCAACTTGATTACAGCTGTGCCTAGAGCGGACATGAGTGACATTCTATCAGTTAGTGTCCTTTACGTACTTGATTTCAGGACCTCTAGCGTGTTCATTTTTTTCATTGTTCGAGTTTTGTCTGGAAACTATTGAAATTCAGATTTTATTAACTGAAATTTAAGGCCAGCTGAATGAAAACTCAATGATGACCCTGCCACTCGGATTTGGTGCTTGTGAAGGTGCTTCAAGTGCACCGCTTTTTGTTCCGCACAATTGATCGCCAGACCGTAAAACTGTTTAACTGTTCACAAGAACATCAAAGCTAACTTTCCAGCACGCCAGTTATTCAAACTTCACCATTTGTTGGCCATTTATGAACTTGCTGTAATTAAGTTAAAACGCGCTTTAAGCTTCATCCAATTTGACAATCAATTTTTGCAAATCAAGCACAATTATATATATAAAATGTTAAGCCTGTGCTCAAAAGTGCCGCAAATTATGCGTATTATTTTAGGCAAATAGCCAACACTTTAATTTGGCTAACAAATTACCACAGACTTACATTTGTTTTGGTTAATTATTTATTGCGTTTATTTGCTTATATTTGATTCATTCATTTAGGCAGCAAACGAACAATAATTTGAGGAAAAAACTTAAATATTAAAATGAAATTAAGATGCTTTTGAATCGCTTTCTTTTATTTTGAGCTTAATCAGTTCTTGAAGTAGCATTTTTAGAAATACGCATTATCATTAGCTAATATTATTAATATGTTTTTGTTTTTTATTCTGCTGAAAGCAACATTTTTGACTCGAATAATTGAATATAATTTTATAGCTAGAATTCAAATACAAAAAAATGATACAAAAATATTTTGCACATGTTGTTTTCACTACTTTAAATATTCGATTCCGCTGATGATTTTTTAAATATTTATTGGAGCCAATCTAATTTGTCAATTGTCATATTTGGTCATTGTTTAAAATTGTGTTTTTGTTGGCATTGTTTGGGACAATGAGCAAATAAATATTTGATGAAATAGTTGAGCAAATTAATGCGTAGCTGTGAACACAACAGCTTCTGTATGACTGCTGCTCTACTGGTATGGCATTTCTAATAAATCAATAATATTTTAAGCGAACAAGTAAATTATCTAACAGATCGTAAAATAAATTTTGTGAATTTCGGAATAAACGACTATTTTGGTACTATCGCTGCCTAATAAAAGAACGCATTGAGGTGTGCATTATTGATGCGAGCCCTGGAGAAATCAATGCGAACAGTTCAATTGGCCTGCAAATCGGAATGGCAACTAAAAATGCCCGCTGGTTGAGTGCATTTCGAGGTTTGGAGTGTGCTCTGCTTAAATGGGGCGCTCGAAGCACCTTTGTTTAATTTATGGTTCAATTATGCGCTCAGGTACCGCCCAATGCAGTTACGTACCCCTCTCTCTCTCTCTCTCTCAGGCAGGCAGAGCAGTCGAGGTGTTTGGCTTTATCGCGAGTTGGAAATCAAATTAACAATGAGCACGCAAATAGCCGCAAATAATTGCAAGAATGGAGGCGCCAGGAAGTGGTAGATAGAGGTTTGAGATGGTTAGTCAAAATAGGGAAACCACTGCTAGATAATCTAGTTATGCAGCACTTAAGTGCCTCCCATTCGACTGAAATAAACACTTGATTATTTAAATTCTCAAACAAATGGCGAAATTTAAAACTGTCTCGTTTCGGCAGGCATAATAAAGTTGAGTATGGAACGCAACTTGACCATAAAATAAAAAGTGGATATCAAAAGGGAACGGTGCCGGGGCAAGGATAACAAAGGCAACATTTGCAACAGTAATTCGAAACGTGTTTGCCATGTAGCTGGTAAGTTTAAGTGTAGATTTTGCCGCTTCGCTCTGATTTTATGACTATAGTTTAATGGGACATTTTTGATGTACGTGAGTAGCCGCAACATTTTGCAATGTGTGTTTCGCATTCCATTCTCCCACTTACTCAGTGCTTAAGGACCCTTAAAAACTGGATGGATAATTGCGTAAGTGCTCGCATAATATGGAAATCCAAGCCAACATTTAACTGTTGCCACAATATTTACATATTAGATATAAATACTAATATGCATATATGTTTTTCTTTCTGTAAATGTATTTATTTTAGGGGTCTTAAAATGTAAAATGGTTCAACAAATCTTGCAGGGATTGAGGAAATCCAGAATAAAACCCAATCAGTAAGCAAAGCAAAAATATGTGAAATAACAAGAAAATGACAAACTTCTCATATTTTGTATGATTGTTAAACTGATTTAAATGATAACATAGTTTTGTATACCACACAATATATCGCAGTGTGGTACGTAAGCAATATATGCTTCAAGTGGCAGTCTAATGGTCACAGAATTTTGCATTTATATTACCAGTTTCTTTCACTTGATTTGTTTAGTTTGCGGCAACTACAAAAGAAGTAAAGCCAAACTTAAGTCAACTTATTTCCATTGCTGACTTTTGTGCTCAATGTATTGTGGTTGCCTCTAACTGGGAAATGGATGTTGCATCCTGTACAGCGCCAGTAAGGGACTGGGATGAGAATTAGGTGCTGCCTGTTGACGGCTGTAAATTTGAAAACATTCAGCCAGTGGCTGGATAAAGAGTTGCATGTTGGCTCAAAGCAAACGATTTCTGCAGCTGTTTTGTTTGCTGACTGCTTTATTTGTGTGTGGGTTTGTACAACAAATTAACTGCGGTAAGTTCTAAAGCTGCCCAACAGGCGAGAGGGAGAGAGAGGGAGATGGGATAATCGAGACAGAAAGAAAGAGAGATGGGTGCCCTTCTAGCTGAGAGTTTGCGACTTTGTTGGCTGTAAGTGATGAGCACAGTTTGTGGTTTGTTTGTGTAGTCGAAGCCCCAGCGTTTTATTGGGTTAAATGGTTTGTCTGTTTCAGAACATTAATTTTGTTGCCGGTATATGGGATGCAGTATGTGAAACTGCGAATGAATTCTATTCAAATTATAGAGTTTCGTTGTCTGCAATCATTCGATTTGATTTATTATTTTTAGTAGAGTGCCTGAGAATACACCAGATAGAGGGAGAGAATGGAAAGTTGGTAATTGAAATGTATTAATCTTATTATGTAGCCTAACTAATTAATTAGTAATTTAAATTCTATTGCAAACTGAAAACATAATAAACTATTTTGAGAGGTAGATCAAGTTGCAATTGTGCAACTATGTAGGATGAATACAATCTTTTCGAAAATGTATATTTAAAGGAAACTTAAGTGAGCATTGAAATGTGATGCATTTATTGAAAACAGATTTTTGCTGAGCAGATGAATCAGGAAGTAAGCAGAATAAGAATATATAGACTGCCTATGCAAACTTATTTAGTAAAGAAATTAGAAAATAATAAATAACTTATACAATATAAGCGCATTTCAAATATCTCTCAATTAATTTGGCTCTTAATATTCATAAATCGGTTGGAAATTGTGAAATATTTGTAATTGATTAAGAATACAGTTGCCATTGGCAATTTACCTACACATATCGAATAACAAATCTGGCGGTTAGCCAAATATTTGAATAATGGCTTGAGCTGGAGAAATATAAACCCAATCTAATAATTTGCCGCACAAGTAGAATGAAATAAATATATATATATAAACATTTCTCAGACGATATGTATGTATGTGTGTGTATTAAATTGTTTCTATGTGTGCGTTTGCCAGGCTGCAGGAACCACAGCAACCGCAATATGAAAATTTCTACGAAATTGATACTGAATTTGAGATATATTATACAATCAATGGCCACAATGCTCGACATCTTCTGTGGCAAGAGCAAACTGTATGTCAATTATTGAGGTGCCAGTGCAATTTGTGTTACAATCGAGATAAATGTGGTCTTTCGATAAGAAACTGGGGAAAGGACTAACAGTTTGCCACTTGCACGTAGACAGACGGCAATTGGCAGTTGGGCTTGGCTCAGACGCCGTTTGAGCCTCGTGAATTATGTAAATTGGCAAATGGCTGTAGCAACTATTCTGGACATGCAAGTGTTTCGCCTTCTGATGCACAGTCCCATTGAAATTTTTATAAGTTGTGCGTGCTGTCCACGACTCTAGCGCAAATTAGTGCGACACGCATAACACTCGAATGTTGCCCAACTTTACAGTTGTTGTTTGTGTGATGATTGTGTGTCGTTCCTGTTGCTCGCTTTGCATAAATGCATGGCGGGTATTTTTGGGGTGCCATTGCGACTCTCCAGGAATTTTTATGCATTCGCTACGTGACTCTTTGCTCGCAACAAGATGTGCAAATTGTTTTGGCCAAGTGTTTAATAAATAAATTATATGCAAAAGGTTTGTGCAATTTTCGCTTTTATGCTGGTTTTCTCAAGAGATGCAATGAAAGCAGACGCATACCTGTCCATATTCCTTCTAGTAGAAATTGCAGTTTATTTAATTAAAATTTAATCATATGCGTGAAGTATTAAAGTAAACCATGAAGAGTGGATTTGTTTTAACATAAACTCACTGAACGTGGATAAAAACTGCATTTATATACATACATGCTTCCTATAATGTATATATTTGCTTGATCAGCATCAAAGGATGAGTCGACCATGAAAGTCTTTTTGTCTGTCTGTCCGTTTCTACGAACCAACCGATCTCAGTTACTATAAGTGCTAGAGACTAATATTGGAATATAATATTTAACAGGCCTCTTATAATGTAGATAACAGGCCACTAGTTATGTAATACTAAGACTGTAACTTAACATCTGTAAGCTAACATGCAAACCATGTGCTTAACATTGATATCGATGTCGATCGATATCAATTGTGTGACCACGAATAAGAAGAAGAAGAAGAAGAGTTAATCGTTGTGAATAAACTGCAGCAAATATTAAAAATAAATCCATATTTATCAGATACGAGAGCTTATGCTCCCAAGTTTATTTCATTTTTCATTTCGTTGTGTTTATTGCTTTTCCCACATTGCGTGTATTTTACAAATATTTTCACCATTTAAATTAGTCGCATGCCATTTTGAGCAGCATTTATAATACGCAATAATGTTACGTTGTGCGAATTCCAACAATTTTCACTTGAGTGAATGGGTGTAGTGAGTGTGTGTGTCAAACACAGCTTGACGGTTCAATTTATGCACCTATAGCCACAACAAACGCACACACACGAAGTCGAGTGCTTTGGCCAATTTAAGGTTCATTTCATGTAGCCAGTTTCACCACCCGCTGACAGGCTACAAAATGTTCGGATTGGAGCAGAGACCCTGCAATTGCTATGACGACACAACGCTACTTAATTGGCACAAAATATAAGCCATAGTAAAGCAAATAAAATAGTATACCAGTCAGCAGTCGGCTTGTGGCAGGAGCACAGCAGCACAAGAGTTGAGAATATGTCGTCGCATTGGGAAAATTGAATGTGATATCTGAAATTTCATTACCATTTGTCATTCTGGGGCGTTTCAGCATGCACATTTGGCATCAACATTGAAATTATGATTAATGTGCAACATGAGAGCCAAGGCATGAACAACTTGGGGCCGAGTTGTTCGTTTTCTGGCACTGTTTTGTGGCATGTTGTGTCTGTGCGGGGGTTGCTTTCGATATAGAGCTGCATTAGAATGCAGCACACTCTCTGTTTGATTCTATTAACACCCCAGAAACATGGCCGCAAAACCGCCTTGCCCCTCACTCTCCTGACTTTTAGCAGGCTTTTCTGTGGCAGCCTACAATGTTTTTTTTTTTAGCTCCCTTGTTTTGTGTACTCCGCTCGTTGTCAGTCTTGTGTAACACATGTCTCCACTTTATGCGTTGAGTGCATGCACAATGAGACAACCAGCGTATGTGTATGTTCTCACTTATGTATGTATGTATGTACGGGTATTCGTGTGTGAAGGCCTTGGGTCGAGACGTGTGGCAACTGTACGCCGGCTGCCGCCATAGGCAAGAGCAGCATGTTGGAGTCCAAGTTGCATTTAAGTAAACCTTGGGCTTGTATTCCAGGCCAGGAATCATTTTCATCCACATTCATTATGTTGAAGTGTAGCACAGTTCATTTGAATTGGATTCGGAATGAACCAAATCAAAAAGAAAACAAGAAAATTAAATTCCAAACGAATTATGTATTTTTACACAGCATCTCTTCATCTTCATCTAGAAAAATCAAGAAAGATATCCGCAAAATTACAAAATTGATGATCTATATTAGGGTGGAAGAAGCATCGAATCTTAATAGTTCCGAAGAAATGAACCGGTGAAATGTGGCAACAATGCAATAAGTTCGCACCCAGTTCATCAACATCAAGCTGTCAACTTGGCACTTGGCAATGCAATTGCAAATTCAATTAATCAAAATGCCCAGAAGCAGGAGCACACACTTCAAAACACTCATGTGACGCCATCACATTAAAAACTAGTAGGCCCCAAAATCGTTTTATGAATTGTGTGCGAGTTGCACTTTCGAATTGAGGCAGAGAGGCAGACAACAATGCCACTGCAGCTGGGCAGGAAATTAGAAACGGCCACTTGATGGCCATGCCCCCAAAAAAAGACACCATCAGCAGCAGTTGTAATGTAAACCGAATCAATGCAATGGGTCGCATATCCTGGCTGGTGCCAGCTTTCTGGTTGCCTAGGTGCCATTTGTGCCGGACTCCATGTTAAATGAAATCTGTGCGATTGCAGTGTGTTTGGAATGGGCAAACATGTCTGACTGCTGTTTCCGCTTATGAATTGCTTCGATCTGTTTTGCTACACAGGGGCAGCTGCTGCTGCTGCCGCTTTTGGGTTCATTTGCTGTTGTTGTTACTTTCTTTTTTTTTGTGTGTATCTAATGGATGATGAGTGAAATGGCACCTTGAGCACCCCAAACATATCAAGGATTGCCGGGCAATAAAATATGAAATTCAATTACAGCCGAAAATAAGTCGTTGAGTACTTCGACAATGGGGCGCCAGCTGCCTAGGAGTCTAACAGCATGAGCCCAGAATTGGGCACTATATTGGAAAAAAAAGGAGGCATGACTTTTGTGTTGGGGTAGACGCCCATTGCTGCAGCTGACAACATTGTACGAAGACGCAGTCGCTCCACATGTCGGCCTGGGCTCAAGCCGCGATACCAGACAACTGGGGCACTGCCAAAAAGCAATCTGTATATGCCAGAAGTTGAAATACTTTTGTCGCGTATTGTTTGTCTTTTGATGGGGTGCAAATTAAAATGGAAAAATATTTAATACTTGAATTTCGCGAAATTCAGGACTTAATGCCTAACGACTGCTGCAACTAATTATTTCGTGCCACTCTGGCTTAGCGATCGTGTCGAGCTTCAAGCTTATACTAATATATACAAGCGAAACAATTGAGGTTGAAAGAAGGCTAAGCGTTGACATCAAGCCTCGGTGTAAATTGCTGATAAGCCCCATCACATTGTGTAAATAACTTTGACTTATTAATTGGGGGAAATAATTTGGTGTTGGTCCTTAGCTGCAACTGACAACATGCAGACGCAGGCCTTAGCTGCGATCCCAGACAACTGGGGCAGTGCCAACAAGCAATATGTTTATGCCAAAAGTTCAAAGACTTTTGTCGCGCTTTGTTTGCCTTTTGATGGGGTGCAAATTGAAATTGAATTCGGCTATAGCACAGAAAGAAAAAAAGATAATAAAAGTGCTTGCAACCCTTCTGCACACTTGGGCCCTTCTCGCTGGCCGCGTAGCAAACACAAATGTGTGTGTGTGTGTGTGTGTATGTGGCATAAAAAGAAAAATAATATTTGCAGGAAGCAAGCCTGAAATATTTTTGCCACATAAATCATAACAATGGCCATATGTAAAACTGCATGTACGTGTGTGCTGGCTGCAAAGCAAGAGTGAAGCGCATGTTGCACATGCCACAACAAACAAAACAAAAATCACAATCGAACGCAGTATAAATCTAACCGCTTTTGAGAGTATACTGACACTCTAGCCATCAAGCACATCATTTTCGAGTGCAACAACTTATTATCGATGAAGATTATTCTATATTTCAAAAATGTTTTCTTTTTCACAGGCAACAACTTTCCCAAGATTTGCAATTCCTTCTCGGAATACTTCTCCAAAATGTACAGTCATAATCTCCACTCTACACAATTTTAATTTAATTTTTTTTGTAATTATTGCGTGCAGTGATTTCGCGCAAGTAGAGTATTACAACTTCGTACAGTTACCTCTTAATGTTTCTTTTTCGTTTTTTCCGGAATTTTTTTTCCCCACTGTCGCTTTTCCCTTTCTGGCAATAAATTGTCAATTTTGAAATGTTTTCTCATGGCAAACGAGCAATTTTATGGCCATTTTGGAGCTGATTTAATGCGCTAAGCGCGCGGGATTAGCCCTAGTCATAAATTTGCCATTACATATCGTATTGTGGATGCAACGCGGCGTGAGCGCAACCAGCGACCTAAAGAGAGAAGCTCACACTCGAGGCAGCGCCTTCTCATAATTAAGTGTCGTTTTCTTGTTGCATTGCTGAGCCGACACTGTAGCATCATTAGGGCACGTGTCTGCATGGATCATCATCTTGGCAGCCACTTGAACATCACACGAATTTGCATGCAATTTACGCAACAAAAACGATGCTGCAGATGCCAGCGGCAACATTAGTAGCAGCAGCGCCAGCAGCTGCAAACCAGCAGCAAACGTGAAGGATGTGAGACATGGTTAAGGGGCAGGTGGCACTTTGGGCTCGCTGAGCAATGTGTGTGGGGCCCCGATGATGATGCGCTCACTGCCTCGTTAAAGATGCTTGTTTCGTCAAGGCGACGCCAGCTGGAGCATTCAAGTGCTCGTCATACGCTTAAGTGCGCCAGGCCACTCAAGTGGGCCCAAAGCCCCCAGCCAACCAACCAGCCAACAGGCAATCCAGCGAACCAAATATGGAAACAACGCTACATAAATGTCAAAAAGTGAAAAAGCAACCGCATAAGTTTCCAGTGTCGTTAACTACAATTATAGCCCAGTTGGATGCACTGCATAGTTTGTTTGGTAAATACATATTTTAAAAGTTTCGAAATAAGACGATATAGCCAAGTCTGTCTGCCGATCTCATAAACTATATACTTTACCCGCACTGACAAAACTTATTACATTTGATCCGTAACTGCCTCGTTTTGCAAAAATGTATACAAATCGATTTGTTTAAGCAATAAAAATAATATTTTAAGGGTATTCCAATATTTTCCAACTTGTTATTGATCATTGGAAGTATTGGAAGTAAGCGCAGTTATATTCAATAAGCATAATCAATAAATTTAGTTAAATGTGACTGCATAAGAAATGAGAGGAATTCTTCACTTGCACAGGGTATCACGTAGTTTATATTTATTTTGTCATTGCAACGCATTTATGCATTTATTTTACACTGAAACAATTCATAATTTAATGTGTAAGTATCGAATAAAATGGCGAAAACGTTGAGCATTGTGTAGATCATTGTGTAAAATGTGTGAATAAACGTTTAGTTCAGTTCAGTTCTGCAGTCCAGTAATCAAAATAAGAAAATTGTGAGAAATTTGTATGAAAACTATCGAAAAACACATTCCAAGAAGTAAACGTTCTTACCGAGCCGAGTCTGTTAAGTGTATAGATTTAGGATGAACGGCAGCAGTAGAAGTAGGGAGATTACATGCCCAGTCCTCCCATGCCACCCATTCCACCCATGCCACCCATTCCACCCATGCCGCCCATGCCACCCATGCTAGCCATTGGATTAGCCTCCTCCAGGGGCAGCTCGGTGACAACTGCCTCGGCAGTGGTCAGCAGCGATGCAACACCAGCGGCATCAATGATCGCCGTGCGCACCACCTTGGTGGGATCGATGATGCCACGCTCGATCATGTTGGCGTATTCGCCCTTGAGTGCATCGTAGCCATAGTCGCCGTCAAGAATCTCTACCTTGGCCACCACCATGGCGCCATCAACACCGGCATTCTTTGCAATCGTCATGCAGGGCATGCGCAGGGCACGACGGATTATATCGATGCCCAGATTCTGATCATCGTTGCCTCCGCGCAAATCGTTCAGCTTGCCGATGCAGCGGAGGAGCGCTGTGCCGCCACCTGGCACAATGCCCTCCTCAATAGCCGCTCGAGTGGCGTTGAGGGCATCATTCACACGATCCTTTTTTTCGTTCACCTCCACATCGCTGGAGCCTCCAACGCGGAGCAGGGCAACGCCCGACGACAGCTTGGCCAGTCGCTCTTGCATCTTCTCTTTCTCGTAGTTGGATGTGGATTCCTTGATGGCCTCGCGCAGATTCTCCAGTCGCTTGTCAACCATCGGACGCTGTCCTTTACCCTTTAGCAGCATGGTATCCTCCTTGGTGACCACAACTTCCCCAACTCGCCCAAAATCGCTCACCTTGATGTCCTCCAGGCGCACCAGATTGGAATCGTCGCCAAAGACGATGCCACCGGTGGCAATGGCCATGTCAGCCAGCGACTCCTTGCGATTATCCCCAAAGCCCGGCGCCTTCACAGCGCACACCTGCAGTCCGACCTTGAGGCGATTCACCACCATGGTGCTTAACGCTTCACCTTCGACATCCTCGGCAATGATGACTAAAGGTTTTCGTTGAGTATTGGCCAATTCCAGAGCTGGCACAATGCTCGTTGCTGTTTTGATCTTCTTCTCACAGAAGAGGAGCAGTGCATCCTGGAACTCTACCTTGGCGCCCTTGGAGCTGTTGATAAAGTACGGCGAAATGTATCCACGATCAAACTTCATGCCCTCAATCACCTCCAGCTCATCGTTCATCGTTTTGCCATCCTTGACGGTAATGACTCCATCGCGTCCGACCTTCTTGATTGCCTCACTGATTAGATGCCCCACGGACTTGTCTCCATTGGCCGAGATGGTGGCTACCTGGGCAATCTCCTCGGGAGTGCTAACCGGCCGCGACATACTGCGCAGATTCTCCTTGACCGAGCCAATGGCGAGCATGACGCCACGTCGGATCTCCACAGGATTGGCGCCACGCGAGATCTTCTCGAAGCCCTCCTTGGCGATGGCACGAGCGAGCACCGTTGCCGTTGTGGTGCCATCTCCGGCCTCCTCATTCGTATTGTTGGCCACATCCTGCACCAGCTTGGCCCCAATGTTCATGAACTTATCTTTCAGCGCTATTGACTTGGCCACTGTCACACCATCCTTGGTTATCTTAGGTGATCCCCAGCTCTGTTCGATGATCACGTTGCGTCCCTTGGGACCCATGGTCACAGCTACAGCATCCGCCAGCACATCCACGCCCTGCAGCATCATGGCCCGCACCTCTGGTCCAAACTTGACATCCTTTGCATAGCCGCGCAACAGATCCAGCCCCAGTTGTGGCGCTACCTTTGAGCTGCGTTGCAGAGTGCAGTTACTCAAAAATCGAAGCATTCTGCTATCAAAATCCTAAATAAGTAAAATATTCCAAAATAAAAAACAGAAAGAAATATTCCAGATTTTACACACCTTAAATGTGGTCTGGCAAATTTGTGGTAAAATGTTGTATTGTATTAATTTGTGTGTCTCTAAGCGTTGTTGACGCTGTCGAGGCAGAACTAGAAATAAAATTCCAGTCCAAATAAATGCGACTAACTTTGAAACTCACATGGCCTGCTTTATGCCTTTATTTTAACAGAGTTATGTAAAGTAGCGAAAAATTGATGAAATTAACAGCTGATCATTCAATATAAGTTATATTCTTTTCATTCCTATGCTATCTTAAACAACATTACCTTGTCAATATTTGTGTTTGTCTATTAAATTAAACCTCGATGAATTAAATCACGATTAGAGGAAACAGTTATCCAGCGATTATTAAATTTGCAATCTAATAATTAAAAGCGAATACACGATTTCATTGCTGGTTCCCTTGTGGCAACAAATTTCGCTCAACAGCTGCCTGACACTTTGCAGGTAATTAAAAGACAAATATTGTCGAAGGATTTTCCAGCAGGTTGCTGGATGCAGGGGCAGGGGCAGGGTATGCTGTACTTGACTGTTAACTCCCACACAGAGCCCATTTTGCAATTTAAATTTTCATGAACAAGCGCCACCATTTGTCGCTGTCGTCTTCGTTGTCGTTGTCCTTGCCTCCTGCTCCTGCTCCACTCGCGCATCCTTAACAGTTTTCAATTTGCTTGGCCGCTTGTAAGCGCAGCTGACAGCGACTAGAGAGCGACAGAACATTGGAACAGCGAGTTATCAACTAATGCCAAAGGGGCTCCCCACTCCACTCCTGCTGCCAAACGACGCGATTTGCCTTTCATTGTATTTTAGCCGCTTGTCGGCGCACATTTTTACGACCATTTAAATGGTTTTCGCCTTTTGGCTACAAATTTGTCACGCAGGTGGCTTACAGAAGTGGCTTAGATATGGCAACTGCGGATGGTAACTGAAGTTGAGGCTGAGGCTGAGGCTAAAGCACCAGCCAGTCGGCAACTAATGTAAATGCATTGTCAGACAGATTGAATCGCAACATATTTCCAATTGAAGTAAAGTTTTGCTTTTTTCTTGAGATCTGGATACATAGATCCTTGTAAACAGTATTATCAAGTTGAAAAACTAATCCACTCTTAGCTGATGATTATTTATTTATATTCTAGATGCAATTAGAAAATTATAGAAAATAATTAATTATATTTAATATTCTTTATAAAAGCTTTTCAAGCTCTTAAACAAGCAGTTGAGTACTATTTTGAACTAATTATTTATCCTCTTACTTATTTATAAACCATTGAGCATTATTTTAAAACTATTCCTTCATCACAATTACTTGTTTTTCATATTCCTCTGACTTTTACATCAGATTTCTATATTCAACAGCTAAGAGTAAGCGTTAGTTATGAATGGCCACTCAGACAACTTGTGCCTGCCTCTATCAATTTCAGACCCACAGCAATTAAGTTTGTACAACTGATGCATCTTATTCAATTACAAAGGCTCAAATTAGCAGGCATTAACATAAGCAGCGGTCGCTCCTCCCCCTCCTTCTTGGCCAGGATTAGTTGAATGGAGGGGAGTACAAAAAGAGCAATGCGAAGAGCCCACGCATCATTAGCGAAATGGCGTCGAAATTATAGAAATTATATGGCTTGGGCATGGGGCGGTAAATGAGAGGCATTTATTTGAATGTAATCCATTATGAAATCGCATAATGAAGAGATTAGCACGCATACGAGCCGCAATTAATAAATGACCCGTCCGGCAAAAAGGGGGAGGCCAAGAAACTTGGCCTAAACACTCTGGGTGGCTGTTTGCGTGTCCGACAAAAGAAATCTAATAAATTAGTAAAACGGCCAGCGGCAATCATTAGTTTTGGATGCCATGCATATGACGCACAAATATAAATCAGTCCTTAAAGTTGGGAGACATTGAAAGACGATGCCAGGTGGCTCCACAGACACAATGGACGTCAATAAAAGGGGCTCGAATTGTGATTCAGAAACCCCAGAAATTCAATGGTCACTTATTAACCCAGCTTTTAATAGCTCTATTGAAAGTTTTCACGAACACTTTGCACTTCATTAAACCTTTTGAATTTAAGCTGAGCAGTCGCACAGTTCTGCCGCACAGCTGGGCAGCCAACAAAGATATCGTCGAGGTCGTCTCTGGCCTCATGCTCATCGATAATTAACCACAGAAACTTGGCAAACAAAGCCATCATTGTGACGCAGATGGAGGGGGTGGGGGGGGGAGGAAACGGGGATCCCCACTAAAGGGGTCTAATGGCTAGGCACAAAATTTAATTAAAAATGCCTCGTTGCTTTTATTTAAAGTTAAAGTGAATTGTTCGCCAAATTCTAAGGAAGCCGTAAGCGGCTTTGGCCCACAAATTAAATGGAAGTTTCCGATTTGGGGTAGCTATTAACAAGAGGAAATTGATAGATTACGCAAGGCAATCAAAACAGGTAGGCAGATGTTGACTTAAATCTTTAAAAAAGAAAGCATAATTTTTATTTTGGCGCAGTAAGAAAAATCACACATTCAATTGTTGCACGTGGCAAGGAAAGTTTTCCCACACTTGTTTTTATCGTTATTGATTGTGATTGAATACAAATTGATAACCAAATTAGATATATTGTGCATAATTTATACCTACTTTTTATTATGTGAAATTTAAAGCACTCTAGCGGCTTACATATGTTGCATTTATGTAAATAACTGTATTATTTTCGTATCAGGAAGGTGACATAAGTGTCTGTTAAAATACATGACTTGGCCAACACTTGAATAGGACTTGCCACACGGTTCGCAGACATGCAAATAATTTTTGGTCATGCAAATGTTTCGGCTCGCCAATTTACCACCCAACCAACCAGCAGCAGCAGCAGCAGCAACCACTGTCCGGGCGTTTGCTGCGGTTGCCCAGGGCCATAACGAATGCAACAGCCTAAGCAAGCCACCCACTCTGGGGCAGAGTGGCACCTTTTTTACACACACCGCCCGCCGCAATGCTTTTTGCAGCTGGCTGCACATTTTGATTAGCCGTCGGCTTCGCTGGCCTTGCTGTGGTTTGGTTTTTACCATTTGCCGCCAAGCATACAAACATATATACATGTATACCAGCAAGCACACCTACACCAACAAACACCCACACTCACACACACACCACACTCAGCCACCTCCGCTGTCTGGGCAACGTATATGAGCCGGAAGCGCATTATAAAGGGCATTTCCGGTATTTAGGTTGTGTTGTTTGGGCGCTCGCCACTTTTTGTGTATTTATAGTTCTTTGAATTCAGCGCTTTAAAGGTTACACAGGGTACAGCACAGTGCACATACGACGTGTGGTACGCACACGCCAAGAAACTCATCGGGTTGTCCGGAAAATCTATTGCTAAAAAGGAAGGTTCTATTTTTCCATAAGCAATGACTATAATTTCTAAGTGCTACATCTCATAAAATACAAATTATCTTAGAAAAACAGTTGAAACACAATAATTTAAAGAATGTCGATTAGTGCCAAGCGTTTCAGCTTTAGAGAATTTATTTCGTAATCGTGTCACTTATTTCGATAAGTCAGAAAATCTTTCCAGTTTCCTATATTCTACAGCTATGGAGCTAAGCTGAGCATAAGAAATGAGATAAAGTACTTCAAGTGGATCTGTTTCTAGCTCAACTTATCGCAAACTTTGTCCAATCGGAATTAAGCTGTCTTCATTTGATTGTGTGTGTTGGTGTGTGTGTTGGTTTTGTGTGTGGGTGAAGGGTGTACACAATACAACATAAAACTTTAATATGCAACGCATCCGAGGCAATCATAAGTACACAAACAGAGCGAGAAAGACAGAGACAGAGAGAGAGAGAGAGAGAGAGAGAGAGAGAGAGAGAGAGAGAGGAATAGAGACATCGACACAAAGCCAATACACGCTTGGTAAAACTTTCCTTGGCCTTTTGGGGCAAAAGTTGTTAGTAACCCACTCAACATTGACGATTCGGAGAGTGTCCAAAATGTGTTTTAGGTTAAGCGCAAACTTTGTGCCAAACGCTTTTTGACGGTCATTTTAATAAATTGAAAAGTGGAAAATGTGAAAAAAAGAACAGAAAATGGCACATCGATAAGGATGGTCCGAAAAAGTTTTTCTTCTCTTTCGCGTTGTTTGTGCAGGCTCATAAAATCTGTTTACAGGCTTATAAATAAGCGATGTTGCCACCACCCACTTTCTCTCTATTTATATTTATGGTGTTGGTGTTGGCGTTAACGATTTGTTTTGCTTATAAACAAAAACTGGGTAAGAAGAAAAACTTTCGCTTCCGGTTTTGCGAAACTTTCTATAATGCCATATCTTATGCATGTCAAGGGCTAAACTAAACAAATCTGCTTGAACTGAATGCCTTCATGACAAAAGTTTTTTTTACATTTTTATTGAGTTTGCTTTGTAATTTAAATTGTTTGCCCTTAACTTGTTGACATGACAGAGGGCCCTGCTGATCGAATGAGAATGAAGGAGCACACGAGCACAGAGCACGCAGTGCAGCAGCCAACAGTGAAAAGCCCTGATAACAATATAGACCAATGGCATTTAATCTGTTCAGCTGACTTTCAATCAATCGCATCAATGTTCATTGTGGCGTCTAACAAATTGTCCGCCTGGTTGCCCTCCACACAGCCAAAGCATAATCGATGCCGATATAGCAGCAACAACCGAGAAAAGGGCAGCCAACAATTCACCATGCTGGCTGTGGGTGTGTGTGTGTGTGTGTGTGTGTGTGGGTGTGCGTGGATTTTGCGGGATAGGTTACCATTGAAAAGCAATATAAGCGTACAAATTCTGATATGTACATTAAATCACAACAACTTGTCATTGATGTGCTCACAGCAACGTTTCTCTTTTCAATTTTGCACAAAGACAACATCATCGTTGCCATGGGGCGTATACGTTATATGCACACAGCATGAGCCTGTAGTGCCTCTAGATTGATTCATAACCATATATAATTTTAGGATGCTCCCTCCCATTTGAGCAATTTTTGATTATTTATATATATTTTCTTGCCTTTTTGTTTATTTTTATTTCATTAGAAACCTTAAGAAATATTTTGATGTGTATTCTTGGCTTTCATTAAGCTTAAAGTAATTAAAATTTGTCAACAAAGCCTTGAAAAAAACAATATTTACATATTTATTTAGATACTTGTGCCTTAAAAGAAAATGTAATGGACAAGGTATGGGACAAATATATTTGATGGGCAAAATCAAAATCAGACGTCGAATACTGAAATAGAATTCATTCGCAAAAGCATAGATGGTTAGTTAGTTAGTTAGAAGCTGGTTAATTATTTACAATTACAGTCAACAACTTACCTTTATCAATTTGAATTCCGAGGCTAACAATTCTCAAAACTCTCAGTCTTCATTTGGCTCAAATGCCGTGGGGAACGACAAGTGCGCAATATGTTGCCGTTTGCCTTGCAACACTCGTCTTAAATGCTGCCACATTCTACCCCCCATACACACACTCCAGCTGGCTGCTTTGTTTGTGTGTTTAGCTTGTGTAACAGCATAATTCATTTTGTCACTTGTATCTGCTCGTTATTAAATTGTTTTGTGCTCCAACTCTTAACCTCACCACACTCGTTCAGCTGGCTTCATCCCTTGCAATCCTGCAGCGCAACGCCAACTCCAACTCCAACAGCATTTGCGGCTCTGAGATATTTATGTAAATTATAATACGCAAAAGTACTCAAGCACAATAAACAAGAAATGTGCACAGCGCCGGCAGTGAAACAAAAGAAATGGCAGCCAACGACAAAAACAACATTAACTCGGCTCAACTCGGCATGGCTTTGGCTTTCCCTTTGCTTTCTATGGCCTGGCAGGATAGATGTCCTTGTGCTCAAGCATAATTGCGAGAACTGCATGTCTGACGGTCCTACTCTCTCTCTCTCTCTCCCTCTCTCTCTCTCTCTCTGTCTGTCTGTCTGTATGCCTGCGAATGCGACATATGCAATCTCCCCGAGGATGAGTCGCCTTATGTGCGTGTGCAAGTCGAGCGTTGGTTGACATAATTGCAAGAATTGCATTCGTTCTCGGTTCTGCCATTCTTTGCCTGGAGTGGTCTTTGTGGCCGCTTTCAGTCAACACTGTACGTAATTGTTATTACTGTATTATAAGGGCTTTATGAGACAGTTTCAAGTGCCATTCCATTAACTCATTTATTAATGCGTAGCACTTAAATATACAAATCAGACATTTGCTAAATACAATATCAAAAGTGTTTACTGTGTTTTCAATTTTCATGTTCTATAGCTAATTGAGATGAGTACCTCCTCAACTTGATCAAGTGTTGTTTTTGTTGATTCTCACATATCCAATTCAGTTTAATTTATTTTACATTTTCTTACAGTAACTTTAGATTATCTTTATCTTTATCTTTTACATATCTTACAAATCAAGCGCTGCCGGAATTCTCAGTTGCCAATTGTTCATTAAGGCTATTAGCTAACTTATCGTCAAGTATAAATGTCATAGGAAATATCCATTGCTGCAACACTGCAATGTGGGCAACAAGTCCATCAACTGGCTGTATTGGAGCCAGGAGTTCAAATTTTATATCCTTTAGAGGCCATAATACACTGGCATTGGCTGCTGGCCAAACAGATGGCACTCGGAAGCCATTTCGACGATTATGAATTATTTTTTTGTGCCCTGCGAAGCAATATGAAAATGCATAAATTGAAACTGAAACTTGAACTTTATGCAGCTAATTGGAAGCAGGCAATTCTGGAAACGAACAAAAAAGCAGCAATTTGATAGATGCCGGGGCAAATGCTCGATGCTTCCGATGCCAACAATAATTTCTCTCATCTTTTTTTTGCGTGAAATTCAATTTGACTTTTGAGTGTCATTAAACGCACAAAAGAACATAAAAAGGAAGGTTAAATCCAAAATAAAAAAATAATATTAATGGCAAACAAAAAATGAGGGTGTTGATGCAGTTGCTGTAAATTTTTCAATGGCCAACAATTTGGGATGCAATTTAAAGGCAGCGCCCAGGCAATTAACATTGATGGCCAAGAGCGAAGGTGGACGTGTTGGGGGAAGGAGTCGGTCGGGGATTACAGTAAATAAAATGCACTGCAATTTAAAATGTCGAGACTTCAATCAATGTGTCTCAGTAAATTGGAAGCTGCGATGAATGCAGCCAATTTGGCCTTAAGGATATCCAATATCCAGTTTGTGTCGTCAAGTAAATATTCAATGTTAAAGAGCTTTTTCGATTAATTTATACATACATACAAGAACTTAATTTAATATATAGATATATACGCTTTTTCTCGTTAATGGGTTGAGTGGCAAAAATGAAATTTGACGAAGCCATTTTTAAAATTGCGATTTTCATGGAATTGCTGGCAATACAATAAATAATTAAATTTGTGATCAAAAAGCTTTGCACATAAATATGAAAAAATGTATATATATACATTAAATGGATTTATAACTAACTATATATTTTCATCCATTTTCATTTCAACATTATTTGTACTGTAAAAGATTGCTGTTAAAGTTTCGCTTATTGAGATTTTCTTTGATAAGAAATGAAATTCTTTTTAGCAATAAACATATATTTCATAATTTTTTAAGTTGATAAATGCATATATTGGCTTGGTTGTACACGTCGTATACGTAATTTGTGTTGGGAAGCGCTTTGCCCTTTAAAATATCTATGTTAAAGAAATAGTCCCTGTTGCAGTTGTGCCTCAGCAGATGGCAATTCTGCAGAGCTCAGCAAACATGCTGCAAGCAAGGACTACGAATAGAAGTCTTTTCCTTTTGCTTTACCTTTACCTTTACCCATACCTTGCCTTCTTCCTTTACTAAAAAATCGACAACTGAAAAGTATATTTATGCGCAATAAGTAACTCAAATCACGTTCGGTAAATGCTTGCAAAATGCTACAACAAATTTTGCACGATGCAAATCTTTTATTGACAGCACGTTTCAGTTGTAGACAGGCGTTTTGCACATGTTTCACAACTCATGTTCTCGATGTGTGTCCCATAATGAAACTATTTCTTAAATACTTGAATACTTAAATACTTACCTAATCCAGTATAGATAAGTTCCAATTTATTTGGGCAAAGCTTAAATTCAGTGCCAGAAAATTATGGCAATTATTTGGTTTTTATTCCAGGCATATTCGCTGGCTTGAAATGTTGCAACAAGTCACACAGATGCATTTAACCGGGAAATGTAATTAAAAAGCATAAGTGTACATATATATGTATAAGTGTACATATATATGTATATATGTATGTGCATTTTATGTCGTTTTTGATTGAATTCACCTGAAATGGTTGTTTGCTCATAACGCGGCTGTAGAAAATGCACGAGTGGAATGAACAATTTATTGATTGATTGATTGCTTGATTGAGAGTACGTGTCAGCCCTTATTCTCGAGTGTCGCTCCTCTTGTGTACTTTTATTTTTATGGCAAACTGGTAATAAACGAAGTCATACACATGTAATTACAATTAATTTTCATTTAGCGCCCCGAAACTCGTGCCAAATTGAGGCTGAGCCGGCTGCTCACTGCAGATGTGAGTGGTTATTTTTATGGCGTCGACAAATCTGGCTTTCTTAATCATAAAATAAATACAAATCAGAGCAAACAACAAAGCATTTCCTTAACGACCATTGCCAGACGACTACAAATTCGTTGGCCTTTGGAAAGAGTGACACGTAAAAGAATTTACAGCCTCAGTAAACTGGTATTTGCAGCGAACCCGAAGGCTTAAATATGTACGACTTTTAATATTCCAAGACTAGTCCAAGGACCCAGTTAAAGAAAGTGAGTAAAAAACAAGTTATCTTGTTATTGTTCTTGCGAATTTATTAGATGTATTGTAATAATTATTATTATTATTTTGAGAACCCCAGCAGTAGCTGAGGTTGATGAAAGAGCTGTGGGCTCCGAAGGGGGTACAATAGACCTTAAAGGTCGCAACGCTGGTTCCCCAATTACAATAATAATAATAACCTGTACATCTATATAAGTAAATATGTGCGAGTGCTTATGCTAATCTCACATTTAAGCACTTCACTAATCGCTTTCAGGTGGCAACTGTCTGTGGCATGCTTGTGTGGGGATTTATTGGCATTGCACTAACTGATATCCAAAGTGCCAAAATATCAAACATATTCTGTATGCATAAACTAAATTATGGTATGTTAATACAACCGATACAAATATTTATTGGTTGGCGGACATTTATCCAGTATTTGACAGTCTGGCAATAATTTGCGATGTGCATGCACTTAATGCATGCCTGCAGCAGTATACATTTCAGAGGCACTGTACTGTGCAATTTAATTTGTTGGAGCATTGGAAATATAAAAATATTTATCATATTTGCGGTTGCACACTCGATGCAGTGATGCTTAATACAAGCAATTGGCATATTGGTATTATTTTTCGGTTTATTTAGAAATTAATCTGCTAATTAAAATGTCATTTTGATCAGACATATCAAATCGATTTATTACTCCGTTTTTTGAATTCGTTAAATAAACTCTCAACATAAATATTTTGATTTAATTACATATTCGAGAATTTATTTGAATGATATTCTTTCAAATTCTATCTAAATTACTTGATGGTGAGTTTGATAGTAGCAGACTTGCCAACTGACCACTGGCAACTGCCACCTGCTGCATTATCACTTTGTACAATTTCGCAGATCGGACTCTTTGGTATGTAGGTGTTGGTCTAAAGCGCAGATACGCATCATTGCCATGGCCCATGGCTTTTATAACTAGTTTGGCCGCATTTCACGCAACGTGCAAACATGAGTCGGCTCCCAAGCTTGCCACCTGCCTGAGATTTCTTAATCAAAATTGCACTCGCCATGATGGTCACTATGTCAGCAGCGTTGTTGACAATGCAGGCTAAATTGCAAACGGCTGACAAGCCAACTGGTTAATGAGGATTCAGGTAACCCAAACAGTGGCTCGCACTGATTGCCAAACATGATTGGTAATCGACTAACGGACAGTTCACACGCGATTTCTGTCATTCCAACAGGGCACAAATTGAAATCATTTCAAATTAACAGTTGCAGCACTTGAGCTATTCTTAGTCTTCAGCGATGATGATTTGTGAAATGTTTAATTAAAGTGTGATAGAAGAAACTTCGATTAATCGATAACACCTACACAAATGATCTAAGCTTCTTTCAGATAACCATATCTGTTTATGTTTTAGAGTATAAGTTAGATTTGCATATATAAGGATCACTTACAAATATGACATTCGATTTTAGAAAGCCCATTTAATGCTAGCTAACATGCAACTATGTACTTAACATTGATATCGATATCGATTGATATCAATTGTGTGATCACCAGCTTGATGGAAAGGATTGAAAGGTGTTCTTGTGAATATTAATTTTTAATTTAGTTTTGACTGCCACACATTTAAAATAGTTTTCGTGCACATCGTTTTTTCAACTAATAGTTTTTAAAGCAAAAAAGTTTACTTTACAGTTTGTCCGCTGCACAACTTAAGGCGAGCAGAAGAATCTTATTTTTGTCTTGCTTGTTTTTAGCCATCTTTCACACTATCTATTGCCATTCGTCACCCGCTGGGCATTTTAGTTGCCTTATTAAGTTGGCGCCTTGACGGCCACTGAAACCTGCCCTTCTCAGACAAAATGTGTGCATGCAAAAGATATTCCTCAGTTTGCTCTCTCTCTCTCTCTCTCTGTCTTTCCTTTTCCTCTTGCTCCATTGTCAAAGTCATGAGAGTAGCGCAAGTGGATGAGAACCTTTTAGCACTGTGCGTTCAGCAAATAGCGACAGTAAAAAAACCTTCGCAGAAAAACGGAATGACAAAAAAACTCGACTGTGGTATTTCAGGTAAGCGCTAATTATATGTAAATAGATCTAACGCAGCTGATGCTTAAGGTGTAACATAATAGGCAACAAGATAGCTGGCTAAGTGGTCCAATGAATGTAAGTCCCTTAAGTTGCTCGAATTGGGAATACATTGTGGACATGTCATTGAAATTATAATAATATTTCTATTGGAAGAAATGTTAGCTTAATTACAAACTAATTTAAATAATTAAACTTAAAACTTATACGAATTATAGAAGTTTATTCTTAATTATTATAATATCTTAAGAAATCAATATAGTATAAGGGAAATCGATTAAGCTTAACTGCATTTTAAGTGACATTAAAAGTTGGAGGAGATTAATTTCATGGAACATGTATTTACTCAAGTATAAAGTAGTACTACTAAGTGCGTCCCATTTATAGTCATACGTTAATTGAATAGGTTATATCAATTAGAAGCATTACATTTTGCCAGATCCTTAATTGCCCAGGAATCGTTATCCTTTTTTAGGCAGCCTAATCAACATAAGAAACCCGAAATGAAAGTGGGCGGCACTTGGTTGCACTTAGTTGAAAATTTATTAGGCAGCATTTCATTTTTAATCAAATGCTGCTGCAATTAGCCAAAGCCCATTTGCATAAATTCCTTTGCATTTAAGTCATTAGCACCCGAGAAATTTCATTACACTTTCTCGTGCGTGGCTCCGAGGAAAGCATTCAAAATTTGCCAAAAAAAAACCAAAAAAAAAAAAACAAAATAGATGGCAAAAGAAGCGCACAAAAATGACAAAATGAAAACGGAAGATGGCTGGGTAAGAAACATGAGAGCTGAATTAGAAAGACGAGGCGTGGACCAGTGCGGGAGGGGAATAGGGATGGGGTAGTGGAGAAAGGGGGGCAAGGAGAAACACATGAGCGACAGCAGCTAACACGTAGAAAACGCATAAACATTCTTGCTTAAGTGAGTTTGTACATAAATTTCCCAACTTAAGTTGCAGTATACGTTAGAGGAGTGTGTGTGTGTGTGTGTGTGTATGGGAGTGAGGGAGAGGGAAAGTGCTGCAGAGCGATTCCAACTGAAAAATACTCAAAATGTATTCAAGTCTTTGGTTGGCTCAGTTTCGGTTTTTGGTTTCGGTTTCATTTGCGTTTGCATCTGTTTTATTTATGTAGCCGCAAGCGATGCAAAGCAAACCGGACACCCAACAACAAAAATGGGATTCTCCCAATGCGTAACTCTGCTCCAAAGAGTTGTCCAGCTTAGTCAATCTGTTATGCTCATAAATTATATTCCTCTTTAGCATTTTTAATGATGTTCACTGGAGTTTAGAGCAGCATTTGGAATCTTAATATATAAAATATATTCAAAATGAGTACATTAGCATTGAAGAAACATTCATATGACAAATATGAATTGCTCACTGAAAAAGATGCTTTTTCAATTTGAGCTCATTTTCTTGGCGTCTGCTTCAATCTGTGGAGCGAGTATGCAGCAACTAATGGTAATAACAGTGTAACAGTGTTCATAACAGTGTTCGTATATTATGCAAGCGTCCGCTGGCAGCGAACGGGAGAGCGATAATGCGACAGTTGTGAAGTGAACTGTCGAAAAACTTCTGTTGCATACTTTATGTTCACGCTTTGGGCGCTAAAGAGAGCGTCGAATGCGTTAAAGAGCAACACACCAGCACAGTGAAGAGAACGAAGAAAGTCTCAAACACAAAACTGACCTACATCAAGTGGAAATTTATTTATGCCGGCTGCCAAATAGCGTTCATTCGTTGCCAGCGAGAGTGGAGTGCCGTTATGACTACGACTATGACGGATTAGGTTGGGTGTTTTGCTTTTTTGTTCAGCTGCTGACTTGACTCCGGCGATGTTAATGTTATTGTTATTGTTGCTTTGCGCGCTCCTCTTCTTCTTCTTCTTGCTCTTGTTGGTCATTGCCTCTAATAATAATGGCTTGTAATTTGCATAAATAATTCTTGATTTTTCGATGGCGTCCGCTCTGTGTGTGTGTGTGTATGTGTATGTGTGTGTTTGAGTGTGTGGTGACTTTTAAATTATTGAATGATTTGCCTTGTGCGGTGAGGTTAAGGGGGTGAATGCATAGTTAGCCAGCTGGCAGATATACTCAATTATTTGGGTAAATGGAGGAATTTACGTTAGGTGTAAATATGCAGAGTGACTTTGCATTTAAATCGATAAATTTCACGCAACTTGAAGCATCGACATATTACAGTCTTCGCTTATAAGAAGATTGTCATATTAAATGGTTTAAATTAACGAAATATTTAATATAAATAAGCATTAATTATAAATTAATGTTCATAAAAACGAACGAAAGCAATCTTGAAATCATAATTAAATACCTTATTATTTGAAGGAGAAAAACAAATTAATATTAATAACTAGAAGTTCGTTTATTCTAAAAAATGTTTTCAAATTTGATTGTTTAAAAAACTTTCAATTGGCCAAACTCAAATGATGCATTCAACGAGCAAAAGCATTTCGATAACAGCGCGCTGTTGGGCTTAACAGAACTGCTCTCTTAGTCATGTACTCATCCTTTCCCTCTTTCTCTGTCGCTCTCTCTCTCTCTCTCTCTCTCTCTCTCTGCTACACAAACACATGTACTGTCAGAAACTTCGTTGTTGTTAGTCGGCAACTTCGTTATTTACTTCACGGCACGAACTTCGCGTCTCTCTTCGTGTGTTCGGCATAGCCGACGCCGTTCAGCGAGTACCAACGAAGCGCAGCGTCTGCCATTTGGCTGTGGACTCGGTGTAATCAGTGCGTGCTGCTAAGTAAATTAGTTTAGTATGATTTTAGTGCGCAACATTGACGGACGTGCCACGCGACCTCGCCAAACAATATTCACACAAACCACAACGACAACGACGCGTTCGTCTGCAACTCGTCTGTGTTTTCGGATTTGTGTTTTAGTGCTAGCTGTTTAGTCAGTGTTCCTCAGTGAGAGTGTCAAGCGTAACGGCACTTCTGCGTTCAATTTCGCATGCTTGGCCAAAGCGCTTAGCAGTGCGCGCCCAAAAGCATGCAACACCAACTCACTCACTGTACGTAAGCAAAGAGCAGAAAGCATATTTACTATAAGAATAAGAAGCAAACCAAAAAGAAGAGCAATGTTCCCAATACTGGAATAGAACCAACGTCAGCTTCATCTTCCTACTTCATCTTTCATCCGACATTAAATGCAAATTGTGCACCGAGATTTTTATTCATCATTTTTTTGTTTTGGCGTCCTGCTGGAAATTTTAACACTGGTCCCAGCTGCGTGTTTACTTTGCAACAGCAACTTGAGCTGGCAGTCGTGATTGCAATTTCGGCGGCCAACTCGAGCGTGCCTTATTATGGCCGATAGTTTACGGCCATCAACTTCTTTTGTGCCCAGCCAGAGAATGATAATAAACGGAAAAGCTAAGACGATTTCTCTATTGAGCATTGTTATGCAATTTAGTTGGTATATTTTCCCATTCCCCCCACTTCATTAATATATTTATTTTCTTATTTTGCAATATCATCTCAAGGAGTATTCTACTTATTTAATTGGTATATATTTATTTTAATTGGTAGCTGACACAAAAGCAGAATGCTTGCGGTTGCAGGCAGTCAATTCAATATTAAAATGAATAAAAAACGAATAGTTGTTGAGCAGTTTTGTAAATGATCCCACGATTATTAATATTAATAATATAAACAGAAATAATATTAATGACGAGTGAACGTAGATAAAGAATAGTTGTGTGCCAGTATTTTAAACGAAATTAGGATCTTAAATAATAATATTATAAAAATAACACAGGATGGTATGTTGTCAGTCACAGTAAAAAAGTTGAATAATAATTCGATTAAAGTGATATATATTTAATCTCTTTGTAATAGCAAATTGGACACACATTTGATTTCTCTACAAGTTTAAAAACGGACTTATTTCAGAAGGATCTAAGTAGTCTGGTTTTCGCTTATATTAAATTCAAAGTACTTTAATATTGATGCTGAAAACACAATAAGTAATAACAAATAACCACATAACAAATTGAAATATGTATGAATCAGTTTTTGTATATTTTTTTTTAACAGCTCTATCAAAAATGCTTTTCAAAATACCAGCAGCAAGTCCATTTTATGTTTTGTAGATTCGATTTCATTGTTTCCATTATAACATTAAGATTTTATTGGATTGTTTGTTTAGCGAAACTGCAAATTTCAGTTGTTGTTAATTGTGTGCCCCACTGTACCGTATGTTAATGAAATGGCTCAGAGCGTCTGCCAAAACTAACAAATATTACTCGTTTACGTCAGCCACAACTGCAGTCACACACACACACACACAGACACACACACACACACACACACACACACACACACACACATACACACACACACGCATACACGTCCAAGTGCAGTAAGCCTCACGCATATGCCATAAAACCAATATGAAATTTGTAGCATCCACTGAATGACCCTCGCTTGCGGCAGTGGCATTCAATAACCAACCTAAACTATGCGCGCACCAGTGGCGTCTGCAGAGGGGCAGATGTTGTACCCTGTCCTAGAATTTTTATACTATTCCCTGTGCTGAAACTCTGTCTGCCCAACAGATGTTGCGCCCGGCCACAGAATATTTATACTTAAGATATAGTATCTATAATTTTACAGACAGATCATATATTGGTCTCTTCGTTGCTCTTTGTTTTCATTTGGATTGGTTTTGTCAGCTATATTAAGCTACCTTTGGCTTAGAAACTACATTTAGCAGTTTAAACTCCATTCAACCCACTTTTCATATTAATTCCCTATTCTTTTAATGGTAACAGAATAGAATAGATTTGTACATCAATCAAAATAATACCTAGTGATCTTAATAAATTCCTCCACACACAATTCTTGGCTATGCCACTGCCACAAACTCATACACACACACACACTCACTCACCCACACATATGGCCAATGGCCTTTTGCTCGGTTATGTGAAGCTCAAATGTGTATTTTATGCTCTTTGCGCGGATTGGATGAATTTTTGAGTTAGCGTTGTCCGCTAATTAAGCAAAGCGCACTCGATTGTGGTCAAATCATTAAAACCGGAAAATGCACGGCTGCCAGAAACACACACACTTACTCACTAATACAAACGTAATCGTACAAAAACAGTTTCTTCCTAAATTTTGGAAATGCTCGTTTATTTTGCATAAATGTTGACGATCGCAATTTGAGCAGCAACTAAAAACCTCAATCAATTTTGGTAGCCTTAAAATCGATTTCTTTTATGTCGGTGTGGAGATCGGAATATATATCTTCTATGTAGGCAACCAAAATCGTTTGGCAACTTAATAACAAATGTTGAAAACCAAAGGCAGACATTTATTTGTACAACAAACAAGATATAAGTATTAATCAGGGGCTCAAACCGGAATTGAAATCCGAATCGAAGCCATAGATTTAAATTCAGAATCGAAATCGGAATTAGAACATAAATTGAAAATTTTTTAAGAGGAAAAGAATCGGAACTGATATTATTTGCATCGAAAAGAACGTAATGGAACTAAAACTTCCTGATAGCATAAATATCGATTCAATCTGATATCGAAGAGTTTATGTTCCAAATTTGAACCCTTTTGCTTTTATATTCTCCGGGATGCTTGGTTCAAACAGAAGGGCAGACAGACGGCTATCCTAAACATGCCTAAGATAGAAACCTTGCGAATCTTTATCCACCTGTTGACACCTCAATATTATTTGAAATTTAAAAACCGATCGAGCTATCCTTTTTGTTCTCAAATAC
The DNA here is from genome assembly GCA_035041605.1 of Drosophila atroscutellata. NCBI lineage: Eukaryota > Metazoa > Arthropoda > Insecta > Diptera > Drosophilidae > Drosophila > Drosophila atroscutellata. The sequence continues at coordinate 8,668,776 of JAWNLA010000092.1, read as the reverse complement.
AAAAAGATCTTTGCAAAAAATAAGCTAGAACCAACACTTGCCAGAATTCGTATAGTTTACACTACTTTCAGTGCAATCCGATATTTTCCCTGTGTCAATTATTTATTCATTCACATTTAACTTGATTGTTAAGGGAATATAGCTTGAAACATGATATTTTTGGGAGCCAATAACTTATGTTGTCAGCCAATTTAAAATTACTTTTGACAAGTTATTTACTGCTTCCCCTGAAATTTATTTAATATGTGTCTGAAAATTCTTCAGATCTGTCACGTGCCGACTTAAAGTCAAAAATAATGTGAGATGCTTGGCACAGCGAAACTCAACAGGAAACGGATGTGAGCGAAAGCAAACACGTGTTCCGAAAATCGCTGCTGCAATAATGCAAACACTCTTCCTTAAATATTTACACACACAGACACACACACACGCACACCCATAAGCAGACACACACACACACATACACACTTCTTCTTCTTACTCATTGCATATGTAAGCTGGTTTGTAAGCTGGCCAATTTTATATGTATTTATGCATTTCTTCGTTCATATAGAAGCATCCGTTCTTCCCCTTCCCTGCCACTTCACTCGCATTAAAGTTGGCTGTTGTAAAAATGCATCAGTGCAACAACCACAAGAAGAACAACATCAAATCCCCCCACAGCAACGCCCTACGTCCATAGTAGGTTAATCAAATGCAAGGAGAATAAAAATTGCAATACGTGTTTCGCGCAGCAGTGGGCGGTGAGGAAGAGAGAGTGAGAGAGTGAGAGAGGGGGGTGTTAGGGGTTCTTGCAACATCTAGTTAGTGTGCACTGTTGTCAGACCTCGTTGTGTGAGTGTTATATTAAAAAATTCGTGCTGAAGAAAGCCCAGCAGTTGAAGCAGTTGCCGCAGCAGAATACAAAAGAGAACTGACAGCTGACGTGGACAGGACGATGGACGGATAGGAGGAGGACGACGTGGAAGAGCACTGCTTGATTCAGCTTAACTTATGCAACACAAGGCAGTCACAGGACAAACACTAAAGCTGCAGCACAATATTCAACTGAGCATTTTAAGCTCTGCCTTAATCAGCTAATTAATATGGTTCATCGATTTCGTTGAATATGTTCAATGCTTCGATTGTCGTATTAATGCTGAAATATTATATATAATAGAATATATTCGAACACTGAGAATAATAATAACTGCATTTTGGTAAACCAATATTGGTGTCAGAAAGTATATTTAGTATCGAATATATTAAATATATATTTCTGAAAAATGTAAAAAGTTCTTTCTATATTTAAGCATTTTTTTCGTACATTTAAAAACTAGATCATTTCTATCAGTTTTCAGAGCGATTGTCTTTTAATCATATTCTGTAAATTTCAGATTAATTTTTTTCTGAGTGTACTAAAACCAAATTACTGTTCTTTTTGGAGTGCTATAGTTGGCTCTCATCGAATAAATGTGAGTGCAAAATGAGTCATATCAACATTTAAATCATTGAATGGGGATTTAAAAGAATACGAAGCGACTGTCAAAAATTCAAATAGAGAATTCCGTTTGGAAAGCGATTTCCGCTTGCTGTCACCTGTTTTGGCAATTCCAACAAAGTTGTGCAAACAATTTATGCTATCGAAAGAGAAACACACATTGCCAGACAATGTTTGTGACCAGCAGCCATTTGGCTTAATTCTTGACTCTTTATGCATATTATGAGCGACAGCCTTGAGTCCCAGCAACACCTTCTCCTGCCCCAATGTTGGCCGTGCCAAAAACGATGCCAGCAGGTGACATAAAACAAGCCTTTTATGTGACAAGCTGCTGCTGCTGCTGCTGCAGTTGGCGACACGCAAGAGTGGCTACAAATGTTGCTACACCCAAACATATAGAAGGGAATGCAAAGGAATGCGGCAAGGAATGAATAAGTGAGGCGAACAAAACATCGCGTGAGAAATGTGAAATATAAGCAACAATGCGACAGTGCTGAGGACCCAATGGGAAAGGGCAGGGGAAAGGGCAGGGGAAAGGGCAGGGGAAAGGGAACGGGATTCAGGTAGAGGATAGCGGATAGCGGATCGAGGGGAGAATCATTTGTTATTTTGTTTCCGAAATAAGCAAAAGAATGCAGGCAATGGCACCAGGATTAGCGGCATCGCCTGCCCTCCAATGACAGTTGAAATCATTGGTAGCCATTTTGCCTCGGCTTCCCGCGCGCTGTTGCCAAATTTCATTGTTTGTCATTTAACGATTGACAGTTGGCGATAAAAGGCAAAACGAAACGAAATGAAACAAAACGCAACCTGAGCAAAACAAAGCAAGCCAAAGCAAAGCACAAATGCCAAACAATAAGCGTATTCCCAAATAAAAACCGTAACAGTAAAAGTAAAAACAACAAAACAGCAACATTAACAGCAGCAACAGCAGCATTGACAGCACACCTCCCCAATCGAAATGAAAATGTTAATGATGCGCTGCCAAAAGGTGTCAACTGCTTAGCCAAAAATTGCTTCTTTGCCCACCGTCTGCTGCTGACTTGAGATTATTTTTGCTGCCTCGTCCCAAAGTCCGTTTGGCGTGTCGGAATGTCTGAACGTCTGAACGTCTGAATGTCTGAATGTCTGTCGGGCTATTTATCATTATGACATTGTTTGGCTTTCGGGCTGATTTGCCTAGGGAGCGCCATCTGGGCCGCTTGTGTCTCTAAGCTGTTAATCAAAGCTACCGCAAAGTTGCGAGCAATACTCAACATGGGAATATTTGACTCAAAATCATGTCGATCTGTTCTGACTCTCTTGCATAGAAAATCAAAGCATTTAATTGGAAATACGTTTTTGGAGAATACATTGGTATATTCAAGTATTTCTTACTTATATTGATATAGTTTCTCAGCTGATTAAATCCCAAATACTTAATATATTTCAAAAACAAAATTCATGATCAATGAAAGTGAAACTAATGAGAATAAATAAATATTAATGATTACAAGTGAAAAAATAATATGTTCGCTGATAGTTCCGTCACTACAACATCCTGAGTACTTTCTATTGTGAGTTAACACATTGTAAAAAAATCCATTGATCAAATATATATTGCTTTTAGGAAACATCAAACGACTAAGAATCCGTCAGAATACGTAAGCCACGCCTGATAATCGTATCACATTTACTCAATTACATCCATAAATGTCAGATGTGGCCCAGTTTTGGGTTGGGGTCGCTTATTTTTGCAGAGTTCATGGGCCATTTCACGGAAACCGGTTAAGCCAATTTATTAAATAAAAAACCATTTGTCACATTTTATTCAAGTTTTCAACGTCGGCTGTTTGTGTGCATGTGTGTGTGTGTGTATGTGTGTGTGTGAGTGTTCGGACCGCATGGCCGGTTGCTATCTTTATGACATTTCCAGCCTGGGCAATGAAACAGAAACCCCAAAAGCCATAAAGTCGAAACAGTGCCAGCTAAAAGATGGCTAAAAGGGCGCAAGCAGCACAAAGGGCTATGAGTGAAACGGCTGGACAAAAGGTCAGGCTGACATTTTTCTTCATTAATTTCACCTGGTCGACTGATAAAAAGCCAAACGACGACAGCAGCGATGATCATAAAAGTAATATGTAATAACCAGATAATAACAATGACAATGACCTTTTTGTTGTAGTTGTTGTTGCTGTTCTTATTCTTTCTGGCCAACCAAGGCCGGACGTATTTTAGACGTTGTCAGAACTTGAAATAAGCACTTACAATAAGTCAAGAGACTAAAGACAATAGCCACGCTGCTGCCAACCGCAATTAGTTGATTGCCGAGGCTCAACTCCATCAAAGATTGTAAGTGCTTTCAATTTCATAGCTGCTCATTCCGTTCCACTCCGCCCACGTCCTCCTTCTCCGTATCCAACGCACTTGACGGAAATTAAACTTGCCCAAAAGTTTAAAAGCCTTTCTTGGCGCTTTCCGTTGTGTGTTTCGCCTAACTTTTGCCTTCCTAGCTCACCATTTGCCTTGGCTGCTAGTTCGCGCCACCCCAGCGGACAACTATTCCATAAAGTTTCCATTTTCCTACATTTATTGTATGTGCTCAGACTCCGCGTTTTCTAATTTACGGAGACCACGCAATTAAACGAGGCATCCGTTAAAATGCTTGGAGCAATGAGCAGCGAGCAGCGCTCTCTTTAAACGCATCTCGTAGTTGGCTTTGAAATTGCGGTGCTCCATTCCCGAGCTGCTTATGTGACAAATGGAGCACGTCAAGTTACTCGTTGTACCACTTCATAAATAGAAAATGCGTTAAGTTGGCTCTAGTGTGAGCTGCGGGAATAAGCGCCATGGCCTTGACTTTTATGCATGTGCAATAGAGACTCTCTTTCTCCATTACTCTCTCCCTTTCTCTGAGTTATTTTGCTTTTGTATATCGAATTTGTTCATAATCAAATAGTAGCAAGATTTTTCAAATCTAGTTTCAAAAGTCTAACTCGATTATTTTTAAGCCTTTATTTATTTATTTTAGTTTAGTTTTGTTTCAAATTCAAATAAAATAAATAATTTACAATCTCAATAAACTATATTTACAAATTCTTGGTTTCTACTGTCACAGATATTTTAAAACATAAATATTTAAATACTTGTAAAGTGAACTTAAAAAAGGCTTTTGGTAGTTCAAGTGACATTGAATGGGTTAAGCTTAGCAGGGTTTAGAATATGATAAGTGCTGTTCATGCAACCACAATTAAAACACAACTATTAATACATATACATCCACATATGCAGATTAGCTCGCAGCGTTATGCGATTAAATAAATAATGATAGTATATTTAATAAAGCAATTATGAAAACTTGCTAAAAGTAATAATTGTAATACAGAATGCGAAAAAAAGGAGAATTGTTGAAACATGCCACGCATTTTTATGTTATTTATTGTTATTATGTCATTTATCATTTGCAGTTGAGGACGACGACAACTACAAAGGGGACGTCCCCTTCGCAGCTGCAGTTATGCAATGGAAAATATGCTTTGCCAGGCAGCCTAGGGTCGAGCAAATTGTTGCGCGTAAATATTTAACAATCGCAATGTATTGCGTGCCCAGCAATTGAAATTGAAAGTGGAATGCGAATCTAGCCAGCGGGCAAACCAGCAAACGAACTATGCAATTGCCGCCAAAGCGAAAACATTGACAAAAGCGCACAACAACAATAGTAGAAGCAAAAACGAAACACAAAAAATATCTGAAGGAAAAAAAAAGGAATAACTAAAAACACGCATAAAAACAAACACAAAAATGAATATTAAAATATTTCCGTTGACAGCGGATGCAAAGTTGGCGCAGCGACGGCGTCGCGTAATGAAACTGCAACGGAAACATAAAATGCCGGAAATATGCTCATGGCTAATTGTTGCCGCTGCCGCCGCCTCGGCCACTTGGCTGACCCTCTCCCGGTCACTGACTGCCGCACAGGATGACGACGATAGCGAAATGCATCAGCATCACATGGATCTGCTGCTCCATCAGCAACAGCACTCGGATTTCATTATTGGCGAGTCCGAGGAACGCGATCACATAGCACATCATTTGGGTGAGTTCAAAGTGCCAATACGCAGAAGATATGTTCAAAAAATAGAAAATTTCAGACATAAGAGTAAATAAATAAGGGTTAGCCTTTTTGTGGTCACAAGTAAATATATATTTTAAATACGCATTTTTAATTAATAAACATTTCCCCCCACGCACCGCTCATTAAAAATGAAATGGTTGCCATCATTATTAATTCAATAGTCCATTTACAATCAATGTTTAAGTCCACAAAATGAACCCTTTAAAATAATTATATATTTTATATGGTATTGCCACAATTTGATATGGTTTCTGTTGTTAAACTTGTAAGGAAACCTTTTTAATATTTGAACAAAAGCTGTAAGGAAAAAATACTAACTCTGACTGACTGCATTTTCTTTACGAATATTTGTTGATTTTGTAGCTAACCTACAAATGCAGCAAGCTGAGTGCAAATTCAGGATTCACTCATCCAATACCTTTGATATATAAAGGAGTCTCAAGACACGAGTAACTTTCATTCAGAGATGAATTCCATCCACGTCATTTTGCTCAGTTTTTGCCACACAGCATAGTTGACACATTTCAAGCACAGAAGGGCGGCTTAAGCAGGGCTTTTGGGAGTTATCACGCTCTATTTGCGTTTGCTTTTGCTTAGCGCAAGGTCAACTTGGCGCGGCTGCCAAGTGCAAACAAACTTTTAAGTGTCGCCGCCCTCTCCCTCGCTCTCCTCCAGGCGTCGGACGTCCATCGGTGTGTCACTTGAGCGGAATTTTGTGACTGGCAGCCGTCCGAGTTGTTGGAGCAAACCCAAAAAACAGTTTGGGTCATTGCACACTGAGGGCAGTTTGAGGAACGTGCTTGGTTGGGGTTTAGTGGCTATTTAAGTTGGCCCAAAACTTAAGCCGTTCTCAGAATAATTAAAGCGCCCACATGTCGTATGCGTATTTGTAGTCCTATTCGCATTGTGGCTGTTGTGGTCTGACATCCACTCGCCTGTCGCCCGTCTTCTGTCGTCTGTGTGCCCAAAATGTGCACACACACACAGACGCACATGCATACGTACACTTGTGGCACCCACACGCCAGCCCAGGGAAGCCCAAACCCGTGTTTGTGGCCACTTAAGTTTTCTTTGTCCATGACTTGTGGGCCTTCGCTTCTGCGCCTGCCGCTGCTCCTGCAACTGCTGCTCAACAAGTGGACAACAGTTGACATTGTTGAACAATGTTGAACCGCTCAAAATCCATGTACATATATACATATATTTATATGAACACGGATGTGTGTGTGTGTCTGTGTGTGTTTTGTGTGTTGCTAAACATGAGAGCATCTACTAAGACCAGTGACTTGTGGGACCAAAAAAAAGTGATTGACACTCTGATTGATGGCACTTTGGCTCGCTGGGCAGTTTTGGGTTTATGACTTGACTTGTTGACCAAGTTTTTCATTGTGATTGCGCTTAAGGCAAAATCTACCAAACTATTTGTCCGCATTTTTCTGTTGTCCTGCGAAGAAATTGATAGTAAACTGATTTTAACAGATGTTTGGGATTTTTTCAATATTATTTTTCTGAGTTATCTTTTAGTGCTCGTTTCATGCAACATTTTTATACACTTGCAATATTACTCGAATTAATCAGAATTTTATGTGTGCCGTCAAACGAAATCGATATTTACTATTAAGGCATCGATTTCTTGATCTAAATAATAAATATTTATTTAAGGTAAAATTTCACACTTTCTATATTTATTTTTCTCATACTCGATACATAAAGTCAACTATCAATTATCTCTTACCGAAATATTGCTGCATAAAATCAAAAATAGTGCTCAAAATATATATATATATATATATATATATTATGCTTTGTGCTTATTAATGTATAAACTTAAAAACTTTACCGCTCAACTGTCAGAAACTTATCGCTTAAGTCATGCCTGTGTGTGAGTCTGCCAATGTTTGACTTTTAATAACATTATAATCACGTAGTCAAAACTTTATCGCTTTATCAATTTTTCCTCACAATGTTTAACGGAACGTGCTCTGGCTGCCATTGTCAAAGTAAATTTCATGATTTAATTTTACACTGTTTCTCATTTTCGTAATATTGGTTAGCCTGTTAGCAAACGACTGTTTTTTTTTTCCATTTTTCTTTTGTTGTTGTTGCCAGGAATTCCCAATGCAGCTCAGCAGTCAGCAATCCTTTGCTGCAATTGTTTGACAATTTTTCAACAATTTCCCAGCTGACTTCAAAATTGTTGGCGACCCGCCACCCTTTTCCCACCCCATTACGAGAACCTGACACATTGTTTTTGCTTGTGCGTGTGTGTATGTGTGAGTGCATTTTTCACACGCTTTTGCGTTGCTGCTGAAAGTATGCAACACTTTTTTGCGCTTTACATTGTTTAGCGCTTCGCTTCCGAAGAGGCGGATGAGCAATGAGTAGAATAAAAGCAGCAGCAGCAGTAGTAGCAGCAGTTGGGAGTAGGGGACAATCACGGCTGGCGTTGGCCTTTTGAGGCTTTTTTTTTGCTGTTTTGTGGAGTGTGTGCTCCTGTTGTATTTCGCTTTTTGTTTTGTTTGTTGCTGTAATTTGTATCTTATTTTGTGTGCTCTCCCAGTTCTCATGTTGTGTTTTGTTTTGATTTTTTTTTTTTGGCTGCGCTTTACGGTTCTTGCCTCTTGGCGAATGTTTGGTTTTAACATCATTTCAGGTTAGCATCGTTTGTTCGTGTCGCTTTTGAAGTCGCCTTTGTAGTTGTGTTACACCCAAAATTTAATTTACCAGCACTCCCAAAGCAGATCACAGCTCGCCACTTCTAGCTAGCCACTTTGCATTTGACCTGTGGCCAAGGCCGCAGGCTGGACTCTTTTAATTTCGTATTTAAAACGAGTGTTTGCATTTCCAAGCATTGCAAGTGTGTCAGCTGAACTGAATGCAAAAGATTTTGGCCAAGGCAGTTGCTGGTTTGCCTCTTGACAAATACAATGTGATAAAATTGTAGGAATTTTTAGTGTTATTTCAATCTGCTAACATTTGACCCAAGACACCGCATTGGGAATGTAAACTGCACAGAGCTGACTATATTTAAATCTTCTAATTTGGAAGTTGCTCTACTCACTAGCCAGCCAGGCTGAATGCATAAAAGTTGACTTGCCAATAACGGGCAACTTTAGTTTGTTACTCGCAGACTTGCAATAAGGCAGTTGAGTCTCAGAGAGAGGAAGCAACACGCATCAGTAGTTTTCTAGTCTCACTCTGTGCATTTTCTCTGCAAACTCAGCTCACGTTCGCATTTGAAAGTTTCATAATCATCTGTAGAATGTACTGAGAAACTTGGACGAAATGCAAGGCCAATAATAGTATAAGCATAAAGAGTACTTAAAGCTGTCTAATTGAAAATATCATTTGGGAATCAGATTAAATGAAAAAGTATAAATAGTTTATTGTAAATTCAAAGCAAATATCAATTCAACATTAAATGACAGCAATTTGATAAATAAGTTAGAGCTTAACTCAAACCTAATTCATTCCAAGCGTTTGAATAATTTTGACAATTCACACAGGACTTGAATTGCATTCTAATCCTTTAGAACACATTATAAATCTATTGGCACGCCGCTCCCATTTCAATTATTTTAGTTTTAGCTGAGAGCTCAAAGTTTTGATTGTCTAGCTTTAAGCCCTGGCCATGCTTCTGAATTTTAAATTGTCGCACTGCGAGTTTAAGTGCACTTTGGACTAAAAATCTTGCAGCTCTGCCTGCTCGCCTATCTATGCCTGGAGAGTAGAGTGGCAACGGTGTCTGTGTGTGTCGTGTACGTGAGCAGAAAACTTAATTTACGCTTTGCAGATAATATATATATATATACATAGAACATAATGTAATTAAAAATGCTGCAGAGAGAAATGAGATATCTCAAAACGTCCAAAAATATTATGGATATTTTTATATAAATTCTTTTATCTAAGAATAGAGACTGGCTGTTCGACCATCATGAGTTTAAATTTAGATCAGATCAATTTACTTTTTCAATGGGATTTCTTTTGCAAATTATGTGAAATTCTGTTTTTTTTCTTCAAGATTCTATTTCTCATCCAAAAAAAAACACTTGAAAAGAAAACAAACAATAACTCAGACCCACTTTTTGCAACATGTCGAATGCCTGCGTAATTGTAATCATTAGGCAAACAAAAAAAGGCATTTACAAATTGTAGACAAATTTGCGCAACTTGGAGGCAGTTGCTGACACCTCCACTCGCTTAGGCTGAGTCGTTTCCTGGGCATTAAGCTGCTGCTCAGACGATTCAACTACTTAGACGGCTGCCAGGCACTGTCTGCGATGCTGGCTAATAAATCATTGAGACTTGACACGAAAATTGGCTTAAATGCGTTGGCATTACGGCCAAAATCAACAGACGACGACCAGGCGGCTCCTAGCTGAACCGATAAGAGGAGATGCCGCCTGTCGCAGCAGGTGCGTTAATTCTCAAAGGAGGCGCCACAAGATGCGCAAATTAATATGCCCGTGTACTTTTACGAACAGCAAACTCACAGTTGCCCATAAATACCAGATACGGTAGGCCCATGATTTTTCTAAGGCATCTTTATTGTTTTTGTTGCATAATTTTTGCTCAAACTCGTACATTTTCATTTGCTTTGCTTCCGTGTTTTTCACGATACATATTAAAGTTGTGCGGCATTTTGGGTGACTTTAACTGTGCGCAGCCAGCCACAATGGACTGTGGAAAAGAATTTAAGGCATATTTCTTGGCCCGTTGACGCAGGCAAAATAGCATAATAAATAAATCTACTTTGAATTAGCGCCATTTACTTTACATTTATTTTTGCCACCATACAATTTATTGCGTTCAACGCTTCAACGATTTTGTTATTGTACCGATTTTCGCCTTGGGTGTTCCCACCATTTTTGGGCACGTGCTTTTTGGCTAATGAAGTTTTGAGGTCTGGCCTACGGAACCTCTTAGGCGAAGTGGCCTGTCCCCAAAAGGTGAGTGCAATCTAGCGGTAAACAGAAATAGCTCAATTCGAAGTATGTTCAGAAGCTTTTGTGGGCTTAATGATAAGGAAATGAATGATGGGTATTGGCCGGAGACTTCCTTGTAAGAATTACGTTTATTTACTTTATATATACGGTATTCCGTATATAGGTACATTTTCACATTTTTTGCTTAAAAATTCATTAAATTGATGTATTTTGTACATAATTGTTTATTGCCCGCTGACCTATTTACATAATTTAAATATATTTTCGCCAGCCCAAATATATATCGAGTCCTATCGGGGTTCGTCTTTAGGGATTGCCCATCTAGTTAGCTGTGAATTTTCCAAATATTTAAAGTTGATTAATATTAATTGAATAAGCTGAAATGAGAATCAAATAGTAATTCAAATCTTATTGCTTTACTTTTTCTAACTTTGTTAGAAATCTTCAGAATATCATTGTCAAACAGTTGAAACCATTTGTCGAAAGTATCTTTTACAACATATTTCTGTGTGGAATTTGTAGGCAAATATCCATCAGTATTTCAAAGAGACGAGAATTGCTGCTCAAAGTTGACTTTGTCACATTTACATTCCATTTTCCATTCGCCTACTACCTCTACTCTCCTTCTCTCTCTCGCTCTATCTCTCTCTCTGTCTCTTTCACTATCTCTCTAGGGGCCCACATTTCTCGTCTATTCAAGCGATTGCTATTGATTTTTAGTGCTATTTATTGGCCACCTTGGCATATATTCTGACTAGTTTTCTGCACGATGACAGCAAACAAAAAATTAAGTTATTTATAAGCATAAAGACCTTGGACTCTAGCCAGTGCGTGCACACAAGTCAACAGATCAATTGAATTGGAATTTGGCATTTCCCAATTGGCAAATGGCAACATATGACATAAATAATACGAATTGCTCAGCAAACGACAGCCAACCAAAACACAAATTTACTATTAATTTTGATGTTCAACAATTTGGTTCTGTTTTCATATATTAATAAGCGCCAAACACATGCTAACTACCAGTTGGTGGAAGTAGGGTGGGGGTGGGCTTACTGCACAATACAATGGGGGGAAAGGGAATTTGCAGTGAGCTGAAAATGAGTTTGTGAAAATGTCGCAGCTGTGCTGCAAGGCAAATACATTTTGTGGTTGTCGCACCAACGCAAGAAAGTATACAATAAATTCGATTTCACAAGGAGTCGTCAGGAGAGGAGCTGGAGGGTGTGTGAGGCTGGCGGGGATGGCGGGAATAGCGAAATATCGATGTGCAACAAAAGCAAAATCAGTTACTGGAGCAGAAGTTAGGCAACAACTATGCACTCAACTTGGCAGCTCAGCCTGCCTGTGATATTTTGCGTTGCATAGTTGCAAGCCAGTGGCAAGCTCAAGTTCGCTGTCAGATTGCTGCCGCGCCTTGTGGCTCATGTGCAGCCATAGAAAACGCATTCGCAGCGGCCACCAAATGTTACGTGCCACCCCGACCGCACAGCTCTCCCGTAAGCTCTGCATAGCTCTAAAAAAATATTAAAAAGAGAGTTGTGAAAGTTTCTCTCAAAAACTTTTCTACGCTTTCTTTCACATTCTTCACGAAGCTTGCCATGACGTAATTTACCATCAAATTCAACGTGGCCATGAAAATATGGCAAGCACATCCGCGACGCCTGAAAGGCAAGTTGCGCTGACTTGATGCTAACTGATTGGCAATTGAGCAGCTGAATGATTGACTTTTAGCTATAGAAAAGACCTGACTGGCAAGTGATTGAGCAATATAGTTGTATTCTTTAGAGCACTACAAAATCGGAAAACAGTTTTTAAACTAGTTGCACCTGAATCCAAATACATATGTATAAATAATAAATAATAAATAAATACCCATTATAAAAACTACGAGCCACGCTGTGCACATAACAATACATTTTAATTAAGAAATATGTTTAAATAAAATAATAAAATTAAATTAAATAAAAAACATATTAATAAAATACTCATGCACATGTTCAAATATATATATACATATATAATATAATTGAATCAATTGTTTCCATGCCATTGAATTGATTAAATGATTCGATTGGCAAGCCCCGTTGATTTTGCGCCACAGGCGTAAAAACAAAAGTAAGCCACAATTATTTATTTAAGAAACTTCAATCAACTAATTACTGTTTTAGTCAGCGAGCGGACAATTTAAAGCCAGCCACTGACACCTCATTTCAAACTCATTGCACAGCTCAATTAAACGCTAATTACGTTAATTATCAGCTTTATACGAAATTCACATTCAATCGTTTGAGACTCAATCTGTTGGCGACATGCATTCAAGGGAATATTTCCCGCTCCCGCAATCCCCGTGATTGCCAGATTCTAATTACAGAACGCAGTTGCGTAAGTCCATTGGACATTTACCCATTCGGCCATTTACTAAATATTTTATGATGCGTGCACCGCACTGCATTACCTGTCTGGGGAATATTTATACCCCCCTTGGTCACCCTTGATGGTTCGTATATTGGTTTCGTTGGTGGCAACTTCATGCGCAGCTGCTGCACAAAAGTCACATGGCGTAATTTGTGCAACTTCATTTTTCGGTGCCGAAATTTACAAGCTGCTCGTAAAGAAGGCGTCGAACAGTTGCGCCAAATATTGGAAAACTACATGAAGCGAACACTCATAGCTCTCCAACCCCCTCCAACCCAGCCCTTCTCGCATCCCACAACAACACAAAGGCAGTTCACTGGCTTAAACAATGCGACCAGCAAATGCGGTCGCTATGTGTGTAACTGAGTGTGCGTGTGTGTATCTGAGTGTGCGTGTGCGGCTTTTGTTTTTTTTTTATTTTTGGCGGTTGCTGTGCAACCTGTCTATCTGTGTATTCAGATGTAAAGCAGCTCAATGCTCAAACCACAAATTGAATTTCCACCAAAAGCCAACCAAACTAAAATGAACTATGAAATATCTTTGAATGTTACTCTCTAACACGTTTTGTCTCTTTCTCTTTTCCGCCATCCATCTCGGTCGCTGTCTCAACTCCATTCGTCGCTCAAAGCGGAAATGCAAAACCACGAGGAACTGCTGGAAGACATACGCGAGGACACGGCCGTCAATGTAATACCAGAGAAAGGTACGTCGACTTTCCTTCTTACTCCCAATTCGACCATTTCAATTCACACACACACACTACACACTACACATACAAATGTGAGCACCTTTTCAAGTACATCCTGCCATGAGATTACATTGTTTGTTGGCAAAGCTAACTTAAAATGTACATAATAAAAATATATATTATATTACTTTAATAATAAATAAATGAAATAAAATCTAATAAGAGGTTTTCGCTTCCTTCGTGTGCGAACAATTTTCCAGTGTCTTTATAAAATCAAATTCAATTGTCCACTTTGATTTTTTGACACTATTTGATAAATAATTTAATAAATAGAAATTTTATTTTAAGCTGCTCAAAGTTTATTTTATTTATATATATATGTATATATTATATATATCTATAATCATTGGACTTTGCTTGAAACTTTAGTTAAAGTGAATATTCACAGGATACATTATTCACCTCTCGAATCAAGATTTGGCATTTGTGCATTTTGGTATAAATTTGCAACATATTTTTAACAAAAATTTACCACGAAAATGGGTTTTTTTAATACTTTTCAGTTAAATAAAAAAAAACCTCTCTTCTATAACGGGAAACAAGTAAAAAAAAGTCAGTTTTCTTTGCAGTCGTATTTTTTTAGGGCATATTCGCTTCGTTGTGCTCAAGCTTTAATTTCGCTGCATGTTTGTCGTATCGTGTTACTTATCCCAAGCGTCACGTGCTTTTTTCATGCCCCCTGCTCGCTTGCTGCCGCACCGCTCGGCGCCATTAAGTCAGTCGTTGAGTTGGTGTCTGTCTTTAGTTGCTTCAGTCGCGCTTGCTGTTGTCACAGCGTTTTTCTCGCTTTTAAATTTTATTTATTGTAAATTGTATCTGAAACGTGCTGAGGTTCCATTTCAGCGCCACCCACGCCATGCCACCAAAGACTGTGGGGCAAGAGCTGCTTTTGGCTCTAATATGTTCGTATGTGCTGTTACGCCATGTGTGTGTGTATGCGTGGTTGTATGTATGCATGTGTGTGCAGCTTAATAGAGTTGTTTAGCATTTAAATAGCACCATTTGCCGTTGTTGTAGTTGTTGTTGTCATGCTTATTAAGTTAAAATGCCGAGTCGAGTTGAGTTTACTTAATAAAGTGAGCTTAAAGTTGAATTTAGCAAAGGGGAACCAACTTGCGCTTAGTAGGCTTATGAATGTCTTGAGAATGCGTGCTAATCCCACTCAGCGATAAGCCAAAGTGGTTGCATAATTGTATTTTATAATACATATAACAACTGATATGAAATGAGTGGCAAAATGAATGCACGTGTGCACTGCATAAATAATAGGAAAATAAAGCAATTGCAATATAATTTATCAGGTTTATTACTGAATCGTTGCTCCAAAGAATGCATAATAAATGTATTCATCAACACTGGTTAAGTAAATGGATTGAAGTCAGCAAAATTGCATCTAAGAAGCTTACTAAAAACAGAGCCCATTTTCAAAACTGCTCACAACATAAATTGCTGTGCAATGCACATTTGACAGATAAGATTACAATTACAAAAATCCATAAGCCGACACCTCAGATGGCTTACACAAATGGCGCGTTTACTTGCCAAAACTCAGCAGGTAAGCCACTTCAAGCAGCGCAAACAAGCAAATCTGCATGTTTTGTTCTTTCATAGAGAGAACGCGTAGAACCACAACAAATATCCAGACCCTGGGGGGAACTCTAAAACGATTTGCTGTATTCGCATATATCATAAGTATTATGTTAAGTACAGAGGCACAAGGGATGTGGAGAAGGATGTGCAATAAATCCACTCAAGGCACAAGACATATGCACATTAAATCCTAATTTCATGTGCCCATAAATCCACTAAACAATCACACCCGAGTCTACCCCGAATGATGTGCCACAACAAAATATGTAACGAATTTGCGAATTTGCACATATTTACACACGAACGCGCCGAAAAGTATGCCATAAAAATACACGCAACGCTGCAAAGGGGTCGTGGCGCCAAGAGGCGTGGCAGCGGGGCAGGCACATATCAATATAAACGGAGCCAAATCAAATGAGTTGGCAAAAGCCAACAGCAAACCACAGCAGAATGGTGAGTGCAAAAGAGACAGACGAAGGCAAAAGCCGACGTTAAGCCAGTGCTGGCGTGAAGTGTGGGAGCCGTGCGAGGGAAGGGGGGCGGATAGCAGGACAGTCTGTGGTAAATTTTTATTGACGCGTCAGGAGCTGGGTAATCGAGCTTATTAGCTGGCACAACAACTGCGAGCAGAGTGAAAATGGAAATTATCGCTGTCTATACTTGAGCAATTGGACTCCCTTTTGGCCGTTATTATTACCTAGCGGAGCGTACTTCCGGGCATACGAGGCGAAACGATTAGCAAAGGCAAACCAACTCCTTAATACTCTCTACAATACATGCTATTTGAAAAGGCCTGTGTAATATTTAACGAATGCAACTGACCACAGACAAATATCAAAAGTGAACAGAGAATTAAGGAACTTGTAACACAAAGCTCTGAATACCTTCCAACAGCAAACAAAATAATGATTATTGTGCACAGCATATACAAAAATATGATGATACTTTGAGTAATAGAGCTAATAAAAACTAAGTAAATGCCAATTGGTTAACTAATGTGCATGCTTACTTTTTATTACATTCAATATACCCACTGCACCTATTAGTGTATATTAGGCGGTGCAGAATGTGATGTTTAGCCGGAGATTAGGCGACAATCCGCTACGTGACAACACAGCACAACACACACACACACACATAAAAAAAAACCCAAACAAACACACAAACAAGCAAACAGCTAAAGAACATATAAAGTTGTTGTCAGCTGTTGTTTCAAACTTTTGAGCTGTTTACCCCTTGCAAGTGAGATTTACGGCCACATCAATACACATCAAACAAAACATACTCAAGCCGTCGCATCTCTCTCTCACTTTCTTTATTTCCCCCTCTCTCTCTCTCTCTCAAATTGTGTGTCTCTCTCTTACACTGTCTGTTTATGCTTATCACATTGTTTACGCATTTTGCGTACGAGATTGTTATGTGTTGATTTGCTTTAACTGACGCGTGCCCCGCATTCATATAAGAAAGCATCTCCAGCCGACGGCTTGGCACATATACATATATAGATATACATATATACATATATGTCTATATATATATATTTTTTGTTTGTTTTCATAACATTCTAGGGAGTGTGCGTAACACCAGCTTTGAGGTCTCCTTGGCATGTCAGCGACACAAGCACGCAAACACACCCAACAATAAGCAGCGACAAGTGTGTAGGTTGGCGGGGCAACTTTTAAAGTTGCCACTCAAAACCACAAATCTGTTGCATACTTGTGGGCGCGCTTTAAAAGTCAAACCGCGCTCTGTACGCATCGCTGGGCTTTTGAGCGCCAAAGCATTGATTGACGGACTGACTGAATGACTGAATGGCAAGTCTTGTTGAGCACATCAAGCGATGGTTCTCAGAATGCGACCGCATAGAGAGAGAGAGAGTGAAAATTGTTATGCATTGTATAGACAACCCACATTAAATTACCATACAAAAAAGGCACAGATTAAATACGGATAGTGAAAATTATACTATCAGCAAAATGATCAATTACGAATTGTTATTATTATTGTTAAATCAATCAGAAATTGTTCTTGCCTGAGGTCTGAAGTCCATTGCAGATTCAGTCTACCGATGATCGGCTAAAGCTCTTATCGAAACAAGTTGTTGTTGTTAGAGTGGCAAATTTAGAGCCACAGGCAAATATTAAGTCAAGCATGTGTGAACGCTTTGAAGAAATTTAAATTATCATTCGGATCATATGTGATAAGTATCTCTTAAGTCGTTTAAGTTCTACTTGCTTCCTCTTGCCTACCCCCTGTAAATAAATGGCCTGGAAATGATGATGCTGGATTGGTTGATGTGTTGAAGCACAGAAAAAATTTGTATCGTCAACTAAATTCCAAATTTCAGCTTTTGAAATATTTCTTAGAAGTAGAAGACAAACTAAGAAGTCGCGAAACAAGTAACAAGCTAATTATAATAAAAATCAAATGATTTTGTTTTGGATCTGAGCTTTAATATGTATAATCAAAAAAGAAGTACAATCTTTAGAATTGGATGTGTAAAAGTTATTTATTTATATTAATCATAATTATTTATATTAATTTAAGTTGTGCACTCGCGATATTTTGTGTTTTTACTGCAGTTGGTAGCCGCCTTATCTAAGAATTGAGGATCTTAGCTCAAGTGCTATGTTAAAAGTTAAGCTCCCCTATTCTAAGATAAGTTTGACTTAATGCGGTATTCTAGTCAACTTAATTAATAACTAAATAACAAATTAAATGTGATTATCAGTCGAATCGAATCAAGGTATATACCAGAGGTTTCAATGCTCAAATTTAAGAAACGCTCCAATATGTACCTTGTTTTGGATTAGACTGTTTTTGTCTTTGTCTCACTGCTCACTTTCTCACTTCTTTATTTTCTTTCTTTTATTTACAGATCTGCCGAAATTCGGCGAACTCCTGCAGAATGTCACGGTGCCCGTCAGTCGAGAGGCTGTCCTCCAATGCGTTGTCGACAATCTACAAACGTACAAGGTGTGTTCTTATATTGCAATTGATGATCCGCTTAAAAATCAGTTGGCATGAATGTTAATTGTTTAGCAATAGGTAACAATTAGAAGCTGAGCAGCCAAGGCCAGGTGTCGGAATGGAATGGAAATCGCTGACGGGCCTGTCATTTCAAACAGTTTACACTTCATCAAATAAAACGTGGCATAGTTTCAGCAGACGCTCCTCCTCCTCATGAATGCCTTGTGCGTGTTGACGTTTATGTGCGTGCCCTCTCGTTAAACGCATAATGCGTAGGCCATTTGGGTTGACCCTTTTTGTAAGGGTTTTTCGGATCCAGGCTTTGTTCTGTCTCTCTCTGATTTTCACTCAGTGCCCCTCGAGTTCGGGGCACGTTTCAAAGCCCCTTGGGCGCCACTTTAATTTCGTGACCCGGTGTGTAAAAGCAGCCGGAAAAAAAATACTGCTCAATGAATTGCCGAAATGAAAATAGCAAACAGCTCGCCACAAATTTGTGTTAGTCAGCTTTTAGGCCCGTTGCCGTGTTTCTGGTATAGTAAATGGTAAGGTAAATGGACCTGGTGAAAGCGCACGCAACAAATTGATAATCTTCGTGCTGGGCCGGTCCTAGATGATGATATCGTTAGGGTAGCTTCCCAATGGTAAATGGTAAATGTGATGCTTATTATGCTGGTAATTCTGAATAATGTTGTTGGGCATTGTCCGTTGCATTTGAGCAGACAAATTGAAAGCTAGTGAATTGATGTCTTTTACAAACAGAAGACAACAAAATCGCTACCTTATAATCTGAGAGCTCTTGAGTGTGTTATGAAAATAGCTTGCTTTTAGTTAGTAGACCGAAAATTCAAAGAAATAATAAACTCATTTCAGTAATAGAATAAAGTAAAACTAATTCAATTGAGACAGATTTTTCTACGCACAACATTTTATTGGCAAGTCTTATATATTTATGTGAAGTCTTACGCTAAATTCTAAGAACGCCAAATTGTATAGTATTCAATTATAAACTATGCAATAAGGAATACTTAGAATTTAGCATAACCAAAGCCAATCAAAACATTAAAGCACTAAAGACTTTTATTAAAAATGCAGTAAGAAACTGCCACTCTTTGAGGTATTTTTGCCACTGCATGCATCACTCCTCACAGTTTTACACATTAGCCAAAACGTTGGGCGCCATTTGGTGACATTTTCTGTCTTTGGTATAATAAATGAGTTTGGGCCACGCTAGCTCAGCATTAACATTGCAGCTAAATCGACGAGCGTTTTAGTTTTACAATTTTCCCATTTACTCCGCAGCCTTTTCAAAGCGTATTTTTGTTCTTTTTACTATAATATCTTGTGCAGATTGCGTGGCTACGTGTCGATACACAAACGATTTTAACGATACAAAATCACGTCATAACTAAAAATCATCGCATGAGTATTACTCATGCCGAGAAACGTGCCTGGATACTGCGTATACGTGATGTCAAGGAGTCCGACAAGGGCTGGTACGGTATAGAACTATCAAAAATATGTAAAATTTATTATGTTCCACATTACCACAAAATCGAAGGTTGATAACCAGAAATAATAATTTTAGTACGCTTCACATTTTGTATATTTTTTATGTATATTTCTTTTTAAAAACTTCAAAAAAACGAATGATATTTAAAATATTCTCAGATTTTCACCATGATAATCAGTATTTTAAAAATATTTACAAAGTCTCAAATATATTATGTAAAAAGGATTTAAGTTTTAACAACTAAATATTAAATTATTTATTTAAACTAAACGTTTTTATCATTATTGATATAATTTAAGATCTGAAAAAAATATTACGGTATTCATTTTACCCGAAAGTATTTTTTTGAATACATTTTATGTTCGACTTGGGAACTCATTCGTATAAATCTGCTTGTTTACAGAGCAATTCCCTTTACGATTATGTTTAATTCGTATTTATGTCTGGCAGTTCAAATTTGTTCATAAACGGCTTTCACGCCCGCCGCTTGGGGCATTTATGAGTTGGTGTTTCCTTCTTGTTTTTATTTTACAACACAAGACCAGCATGAGAAGGAAACTAACATGAAAATATTTACAACTGACAGGTATATGTGCCAAATCAACACGGATCCGATGAAAAGTCAAGTGGGCTATTTGGATGTTGTCGGTGAGTAAAAAATAGCACCTAAGTTGCTGTATACAAACTGCAACCTAGCTGCCACTCAAGTTGTTTAAATAAGGGTATGTATGTATGAGTAAGTTAAACTAAGTTGGAAATTTGCTTTTTTTGGAAATAACAAATGCAATTGCAGTGCAATTTCTACAAAATTGCCCTTTATAGGGGAGTGTGAGGATAATTTGTTATGACTGTGGTTGGTGAGTCGATGAAGAGTGAGTCGATGAAGAGACGCCCTCTAGTTGTGCCTCATTTTGCAGCAGATAGTTTTTTTTAAATTGCGCTAATTGCTTAGCCAAGTGGCGAGTGAAAAGTGGAAAGTGGGCCAGTTAGATGTTTCAATCGGGTCGGAAAAGTTTTGTACAACTTCCAAGCAACTCACGATTGAGTCTAATTGCAGTGGCTGACGACTCCGTTTGGTTGTTGTCGATGTTTGCAGGAGCAGTTTTTTTTTTCAAGCGCTTTAAACTATTGGCTAATTGAGTTAGTGAGCTCTTTAAGCTGGGCACTGAGGCGTATTTAGAGTGGCGATGGCGTAGACTTACTTTTCACTTAGCCAGCACATTAGTTACTCCCTTTCCATCGCAATCTCTGTTTTTATACCTAGTATGAGACAATGAACAGCTAGGAAGCTCCTGCCGTGGCAAAGTGAAAGGTAATGAAACAATTTACATGAAACGTGCGTCTCGCCGGCTTCACCCCTCCGCTGTTTACCCAGTCGCATAGTCCTATGTCCATTTTCATGTTCATGTCTGTGCCCATGTCCGTGTCCGTGTCCGTGTGCTCACGTTAATTATTCAGCTGGCGTACAAAAAACCTCAGAGGGACAAGCCCAGCGTCGGATCCCAGACAGATTTTAAATGAATATACCGCCCCCAAGGCTTGGTTTGGGTTTGTGTTTCGGTTTCGGTTTGGGTTTGGTTCCGGCTTCAAGTTGGGGGCCAAAACCGCGGCATTTTACTACGGTCGTAAGTAACCACTTTGGTTGATTGTGTTTTCATTGATGTCGAAATTCATTACAGCCGCCTACACTGTGCGAAATTTATTAGCTCGCACAGAAACAAACAACACCAAACTCTCAACAATATAGCTGCCGGATTTGGAGCAGTGAAATGAACTGCGTCCATAAGCAATATGGAAAGCCGCTTTAAATCAGTGCGGCTTTTGCTGCCACTGACAAAGAGCGCTTTTCTTTTTGTTGCACACTCTTTAGCGGCACACACTCAACTATGCTAAGAGCTGAAATGTTGTCATCGTCATGAATTCATTGCTTATACAGTGGCGTTGTGAAATATTGTTTATACTTAAAGCCAGATCGATATACAACTTCCCTGCAATCTAAGAAAAATATAAGCTAATTATAATTACAATTAAAATGTCATATGATTAAATATTAAGATTTCTATCTGTGAAATATTAATTGGTGATTGGTGAGGTTTCGTACAAAATAATACTATTCAACTTAGCGTGATATCAAATAATTAAGCTAATTTGGCTATAAAAATAGGATTGTAAAATATTTTTAAAAAAAAAGCAGCATATATTGTAAGCAGGTAAAGTTTAGCTTGCTCTAAAGTTTAATATTAATATTTTTCCCAACAAAAAAAAAAAACAGCATGAAAGTCATATAAAATGCATAACTAAAAGAATCACACAATAAATATGAGAGCAGAGAACTACAGATGACTGCACCATCAACAAAACATCAATGGATGAAAACATATTGTTTCAAATAAATAATTCAATGCCCCAAATATAAAAACAATCAACAAACAAACAAAAAGATAATTTTAACAGTATAAGCGCGAAAAAGCAAATAAATACAAATTTGATCGAAAATGTGTTTATAGATTTTTATGGATGAGAAATTTGCTGTCAATTTTCGGTCAGCTTTGAGGCATAACAGTGGAGTGCTTGATTGAGGTCCCCCCCCCCAAAAAAAGAAGGGGGGCAGTCGTGTGGAGCCACTGGGCCAGGTCAATGGGCAGGCGTTCAAGGGAATAAGCTGTTAAAGTGTCAAAATGTCATTCGGTGGCGTTGAAAGTGGATTTGTTGGCACTCTAATAGTGGCAAATGTTTGAAAATCACATTTTAATGCAAGAAATTCGCAACTAGTCTTATCGTTCGTCATCGATGATGAAGACTAACCTAAGATATGTATATATATATATATATATATATAAATATGTATGAAAGAATACCACATTACTAGTATTTTAAGCACATTTTGTAGCATAATATCAATATCAATATTAAAATTTGTTTCTTTTTTTCTGCTTGAGCTTAGCACACTTGAAATTAATTTTTATCACACATCACATTTCACTTCGTTTCATAACTTATCACCCACTGAGCACAGCGATAAAAAGCCACCTTCTTCCCTGCAAACACATCGCTCATTTGTCGCTCGGCTCCTTTGGCTGCTTTTTGTGTTTGAGGCGTGTGACATGGCTGAGCCCATTACAGGCAAGTCAACAGCCTGCCCTGTGCCTACTCGACTTGTAAAACATGACGTATACGTAATGTGTGCAGGGAAAAAGGCAAAAGTACATTTTGTACAACATGCTCATCATTGTTGACACGAAGACTTTCAACTTTCAATATGTACATGATGTGCGTAATAACTTGGCTCTGTTGACTTTTGGTTTTTCTAAAGCGTAGGCCAATCGGCCACCCAGTGTGGGCCTGAAACGAAGGACCCCCCACGTCGCTGATTGTCGTCAATTATTTGTTGGAAGCTGTCGTTGTAATATAAATTATTAAATTGCAGTGAGCTGCTTGCTGTTTCTGTCATTTTCGTACATTTTTCTGTGGCCAAATTAAAAACAAATTGAACAAAAAGTGGTTTAAATGCCACGATTCTTAAAAGCACATTTAAGTTACTGTAAGGGAAACGGAAAGGGTTGCACTCATTCATTAAGTGACCTGGGAGCGCTCCTGGGTATTCCTTCCTTTTTTGGTCCACTCTTTGGGTCACTCGTTTTGGGCAAGTGAAAAATTGTCAAGCGTAAAATTATAATTAATTGCCAAGCAACACCAGAGACTGGCGAGCACAACAGGCGACAGCTCCAGGTGCTGGTCCCTTTCCTGGTCACGGTCCCAGTCCAGTGCATGGCAGCTAGCAGATAGCTCGCTGCATGCAAATGTCAAAAATTGGAGCGAGCGACGCGCCCTTGTGGGATATACATGAGCTCTGCTCCAGCTGCCCTCATATAGAACTATTGTGCTTGTGAAGTGCAGATGCACACAAGCCCCTTAATTGGGACGTATCTTGCAAATGTGTTTCTTTTTCTTAATGTTCATTGTTGAGGCTGTTTGCATTTTATTGCAGAAAGAAAAACGAAATCTTGTATTTAATGGCCAATTAAAATAATGCATAACATTTTAAAACTTTCACCCCCTGTAGAATATTTCTTCGCTCATGGATGAACTTATCAAATTGGTTTTAAACTGCGAAAACAATCAAATTGACAATTCAATCCATGTTTAATATAATACACAAGTTCATTTTATTGCGGAACATCTGTTGTTATTTCTTTAAGATTTATGTCTGTGCTTTTTAATGAATTCATATACAATCAATTATATACATATGTCAATATTTAAAAATTTATGAATTTCTATTATAGCCAGAAATTGGAGTCGGTTGTAAAAATTTGTTAAAAGCCTGCTGGAAATAAAGCCACTCAACCAAATTTCTTTATTGCATTTTCTCACTTACATGACACTCCGACGAAAACAACAACAACAACAACTATAAACCAACCAACCAACCAACCAAAAATGTCATCAACAACAACAATAACAATGTTAACTGCTGCTGCCAACTGCTGACACCTGGCGAACAATCCGCGGACCTCATGCTCATTTCATTTGTGCTCTGCAACGATGCACGGCCCACTCGTCGAATGAATAATATGTCGCTTGTAACTGTTACCATAACTATGTGCATATATATGCGTGTGTGTGTGTCCACCCGCCGCACAGTGCCACCAGACATACTGGACTATCCGACCAGCACCGATATGGTTATACGCGAGGGTTCAAATGTAACCTTAAAATGTGCAGCGACCGGTTCGCCAACGCCGACGATAACCTGGCGACGCGAGGGTGGCGAGCTGATACCACTGCCCAATGGGGCCGAGGGTAAGTATCTGGCAGACAGCGACTGTAAGTGTGAGTGGCCGTGTGAGTGTACCCGTCTGAGTGTGTGAGTGCCAGTGTGCGAGTGCCATTGTTTGCACTTTGCACGCTGAATGCATGACAAATGTACTCTGACTCTGGCAGCCGTCGACTTCACTGCGTGTTTTCTCGGCATTAAATTTTATGAGAGCATTTTTAAGTCAACTCCTCCAATTCGTATAATTAACTTCATGCGTGGCAAACACATGGTATTGCGAATGCTGCTGTCCCAATAACCACAAACGCACAACTCAGTATTCGTGACAAATTGCACAAATAGGGCAATAATAACACTCATCAAGAGTCGTTTGAAAAATAGCTTTTTCGAAGGGGGTTTTCCCCTCTCTTTATGAACTTATTGAAACAATTAAACTAAAGCTTTTTTTATTGATAATCATTTGGAAATTTGTCAAGTTCGATTTAGAAATGAAATAGCAAAATAACAGTAGGTGGATTTCTGAGATATTCCAGTATATACAGCAGTAAATGGATAGATATCGTGCTTAAATGTCACTTTCTGTTGACGCTAATCAAATCCTACCCACAATTCATCATTTGGCATTCACTTTGCAGAGGCTAAGCTAACAATGAGGCAGCAATAACGTTTGCCAATCTCTGACTTAAAACTGCAGAAGGCATTCGAAGTCCAAATTCAAATTCATATTTACATCCACTTTGCCTGGAGATGTGGCTTTTAGGCTGTCAGTTTGGGCAAATAGGCAAATGATATATTCATTACGCTTCTGTCACTTGGTAACTCGATAAATGGGACGTCGTTCATCGATTTTGACTTCGACACAAACGAGTTGAAAACTAAATGCCAATGTAGACCAAATAGCACACTGCTTCGAATACAGAATTAAGCATACACTGACAACGTCAGAAATCTGTACACATTTGTAAAGTTGTTATCAATATGATGAAGTTGAAGCACTGCCACAAAATGTGTTTTAAATTCGTATACATACGGAATGGGTTGATGGGTGTGAGCGAGGAAGTTGTTAATCTACAATTATTTACTTATGTGTTAGTAATTGTTTTAAGCCTTGGGTCTAAAATTGACAGTAACGAAAAATGTTGTGTTAAGTACTTAAAGAGGATTTTCACCTTGATTTCGACAGTTGTTCAAGCGAAATAATGCTCTGAACTGAAAATCTCTAAAGAATTAAAACAGAAGCTTTAAAGTAGTGAAAAAACGAAATGCAGTCGAAAATTAATTTGAGAACATTCACAAAATTAGTTATATACGCATTTGTGTACCAAAATTGTTTGTTGAACAAATTTGCTTGGTATCCCAATTAACCAGCTTAATTTTCTACTATCTCTCTCTCTTTCTCAATCTCTCTCTCTCTCTCTCTCTCTCTCTCTCTATCTCTCTGTGTTTTGTTTTTGTATTTACAGCTATCGCATACAATGGTTCGTTTCTGACCATTGCCAAAGTGAATCGCCTGAATATGGGAGCCTATCTCTGCATTGCCTCCAATGGCATCCCGCCAACAGTGAGCAAACGTGTCATGCTCATTGTGCATTGTAAGTATGGGGAATGGAGTGAGAACTGAAAGACTGTGGCATGAGAATCGTAAGGCTGGGGGCATATCAATTTTGCATATTTAAATATTTATAGTTTTACGCTAGAGCACCGCATGGCGTCGACTGTTGTCTGTGTCGGTGGCGTATGAGCAATGTGCTCCAGACTGGAGCAGAGTGGAGCGAAGTGGAGTGGAGTGGAGCCGGACAGAGACAGTGCGACATACAAAGCGCCACTCCAAATCTCACCATTGAAAATATGCTGTGCATTTTAATATTGCCTGAGAGCAGGGCAAACTCTATCCTCTTTCTCTCTACCTCTCTCGCTTTAGTACTTTGTCAGTCTGCTGCATACTTTTAGGTGCCATGCATAAAGTAAATAATTAAGTGTGCCCCAGCTAGTTAGCATTTTTAGCGCTCTTTCGCTTTGCCATTTTGCGCCCCTACTCCAAATTTTGGTCCTGATGCTGCCCTTAGTGCTGCTAATTAAATAAAAATTTAAGTTGCTCAACAATTTGCCAGGCGAGTCTATTGCTAGATGCGCTGTAAAGTGTGCTATATTTTTAGCGCCGGCTTCAACACTGGTGCTCAAAGATTTGAGTTTAACCACTTATCCCCTTGGCAAGTTATTTAACTTATACAACCATAAATAAATGGATCATTGCCATAGTTCGCCCACGATTTCCCTCTGCTTCTCCCTGTGGCTCTCAAATCAAATTAAAAAGCAATTAGTTGAACAAATATAGAGCAACCGCAACAAATTCGCATTGCAAAACAATAACAAATGGAATTTTATATAAATGCGAAAACTTTCCTCTTATGTACCCAGCATGTCATAGTTCCACTTCCTATAGCATTCATTTAATCCACATACCTCCACCTGAGCTGCCGTTGCAATTACATTCCAACATTACACGTCACTGCTGCTGTCTCCCCCTCTCTCTCTCTCTCTCTCCATATATCTTTGTCTCACTCTCCATTCCATTCTGGCTGACACAGAACATTTCAACAATTATCGAGCATTTATTTTTGCCGTACACAGTTCCGCCAATGATTTGGATACAAAATCAATTAGTTGGCGCTGCTCTGGGCCAGAATATTTCACTGGAATGCCAATCGGAGGCGTATCCCAAGTCAATCAATTATTGGATGAAGAATGATACGATTATTGTGCCAGGTAAGTGCGACTTAAGTTAACAAGCAGCTTAATTCCATATCACAGTTGAGCAGCATTAGGCAATCACGAAATCAAATTCTTGACAATAATTCCAAAATGAGCTTATTTAATCAACTTTGACATTATTTTGGAGGATCAAACATTTAGTTTTGATATCTATTTTAAATATTTAATACTTACAATAAAGTCAAGTGCATGTCCGGGTTTGCAATTCAATTTAAGTTTTGCTCCGTTTTCCGTTCGCCGTGCTGCACCACTCAACATTTCTTTGCATATAAAAAATAAATGTTGTCATTGCAGTCGCCCCAACTTCCATAAAATGCAGCTAAATGTAATTAATTTGAAATAGTGCCTGAAGATTCAATGATTGCTCTCAAACCCTTAGGCACCATTTCAACTTAACATCCTGCGGCCATTAAAAAGCTTACCATTCATCCATCCATCCACTCATCACCATCCATATCCAACCATTCATCCAATCGCCCACTCATTTTTCTTGTCAAATGAACTACATGACAAAAAAACTGATGGACAAAATGGCAACAAGGGTGAGCACACTCGAAACCGCAACCTTCCCAGGAACTGCACCATGCTTTCAGCTCCCTTTCACAGTTTGTCCTCGAGAGTTCTACCTCCATTTGCCGACCTTTGACTAGAGCTAAAAGCTCAGCGAAAAGGTAGCAGACAGCAGTTACTCAGACATACAGACAGTTTTCTTTTTCTATAAATTTTTTTCGTTTTTCTTTCTTTTTTTTGTGTTGTTCCGAGAAACGCCGTGACATAGAATGGAAAAAGTGATTGAAAATGACCTCAAGTCAAAAGCAGTTTCAGTCTCGTCCAGTCGTGAGTTTTTAATGGAGTTTCTCTTTCGCTCGCATTATTTTTTCTCCCTTTTTTTTATCATTTCGAAAGTACTTTGAGTTTTGTAAGTAAAAGGGTTTTTTTGAGAAGTTCTCTGCAACGGACGTACTAACATTGATAAGCTTATGAATATGTGCTTATGGCATGTAGCGAAGCTGCAATAATAGTTTGAGATTGATCCAGCAGCAATTTCGAGTTGACAAATTAATAAAACTCGAAGCATGTATATCAATATATCGAGGAAGATATATAATTTCAAGCAGCTTATGATAAGGAGACATATAAGAGGATATTCAACAATGACTTTGCTACCGTCCAATATTAAATTTGCTTAAGACCAAAGAAGATGTTTCAATCAAGAATAAGATAGGAATCCAAGTTGTGTGGGCATCCTTATCTGGAACTCAACACATATTGTGTAATTTAAACAAAAATAAGATGATAAGCACTCACAGAGTCCTGCGCAGATATCTTTTTTAATTGCAAATAAGGCAATTCTTCTTCTGGCTTAAATCTGATTTTGTAAATGGAAGATTGTAAATCATTTTCAAGAACACAGCCCAATTTAAATTTAATCAACAACATGTGCAAAGATCTCTCCACTCTTTCTCTCCCTATAATCCATTTGGAAAGCATTTTACTAAACTAATCAGTTGCTTAGCTGCCATGCATAACAATTACCTGTGGCCAAGTTGCCAAGTTACTAGCCCGAAAATGTTTAACAAAGTGAAATGCCAGGCTTAGTGCCAACTACTAAATCTAACCGACATCAAACGTAAATCAAAACCGGACCAGCAAAGCCAAGTAAAGCAACTCCATTGGGGGTCTGTCTGTGTATTGGGGATGGAACTGCTTTTGTATAAATTAAAATGAACCATTTGACAGTGGATGGGTGGCGGGGGGAGGGGGAGGCGGGGGATGAGGTTAAGACAAGGTTAGACCCAAGATGAAAACAAGTCGAGGTAAAAGTTGGCATTTCTTTTCTGTTTTATTTTTAGTTTATTTAAGCCAAATTACTTTAGTGAGAGGAAAGCCAGACAAAAGACAAACCAGCTCGGTAAACAAACGAATGCTGCTCAGCTCGAAGTGAATGCTTGTGTTTGGCCTGGTAATGTGTGTGAATGGCTAAATGATTAAACGATTACAGCTGCAGCAAGATGGGTTAAATTGCGGTTAAACACATATAAGCCAAATACGCCGCACACATTAGCGCATACATAACAATAACTAAATGTGTACATTACACTCTAACTATCTCTGTCTCTCGTTCCCTCTCTCTGTCTCTCTCTCTGTATCTCTCGCTTTGACAAAGGTGAACGGCATGTGCCCGAAACCTTTGAATCGGGCTATAAAATAACAATGCGCCTGACCATCTATGATGTTGACATTTCGGACTTTGGAGCCTATCGCTGTGTGGCCAAAAACTCGCTGGGCGACACAGATGGTGCCATCAAATTGTATCGTAAGTATTTCAACAAAATCAACAACAACAACAACAAGTACAACTACACACATTACTATAAGCATAAACGTAAATTTGAGTGTAAGTGTAACTGCTGCGCTGTGTCTAACAATGGCTATAAGTCAGGCAGCCAGTGGCAATTAGGCTCGAACTATTTGCCCAACTGTAGCTTTTAATTAATTCAGGCCAGTGACTGAAGACCATAACAATGTGCATATTAAATACCAAGACATAGGACACCCAAACTTTTCTACCCCTTGACTCAGGTCAAATTGTTCACTCCTTGCCTTCCAGCCCCAGTGGGCGTGTGTGGGCATATTGTCAGTGATTGATTTACGAGCGAGCTGTGCTGCTGTGGCAATCGCACTCCTCCTTGAAGTAAATGTCAGTGTTCACTTTTTGGGTGCATACTAAATACCCAGCTGGATAATGATGAGATCCATATCTCTAATGGATGACCTGTAAATTAATCATTTATTTCTATAATGAGCAGCACGATATATTTTGTTCGGCTGACGGAGAACAAATCTTTACAATCGTCTAGCAGGTTGACATGAAGGTTATTTGTATTAATATAAGTCAGACACTAGAAGCAATGCATTATGTAATGAAACTATATGTATATACTGTGTAGAATATAGTTGAAATATATGATATATAATACGTAAATGTAAATGGCTGATGTATATATGTATATCTTCAGCCTTGATGAAAAATCATTCGACTTGCATCCATTCGATTCACTTTACAAACTATACCATTTATATGTAACTACCTACATTAATGCATAAATTTATTCACTCGATTTCCTATATTTATATCCGCAGATATTCCACAGACAACAACGATTACAACAATGTCACCAACTGTATCGATCAATACCGTACCCGTAGTCATAGTCAAGTACAATAAAGGTAACTTTCAACAAAGAGCGTAGCACGAATACTACCGGATAAAAATAAATTCAATAGCTTATTGTATATAATATATTCGTTACTTAATTTTAAGTGTTTAATTAGAAAGCAGACGATAAACAAAAATTGCCTTGTGAATGTTGATACTATTGAGAGCAGCTATTGATTGTTATGTTGCACTATTTCAATATACTCATTGCGTTAAACCCTTTCGATCCGCAGAGCAACGATACAGCAGCAACAGCAATTCGAACAGCAATAATCCATACAACTACAACAACCAGCAGGGCAGCAACAAATCGCAGCGCACCAAGCCCAAGGCCTTGGATCAGACGCCCTCCACACTGAACAATGTTTATATGGGCGCCACGTCGAGCTTATGGAACTCACAGGATCACCAATCGCAGGCCACCTCGCGTGGCAGAGATCATCACCAGCAACAGCAGCAGCACCAGCAGCAGCAGCATCTTGGTAAGCATGGGGTGAAATTCCCGGGGGTACCGGGTCGGATTAACAGGACCCAACCAAGTCCTTGACAACGCCAAGCTACTTCCCTCCTCGAAGGACACTTCAAGTTGTTTTCTATCCCGAGGCGCGTATTTTTATTGGCAGACTGTGTGTTATAGAGCTCATTCTCATGACACAGCAGACTATAAATATTTGGCCATTTATTTTATGTTTATGACAAATCATAACGACTTTAGCCAGGCTTAAGGGCTCTGCCCTGCCGTCGACACTTGTTAGATACAGACACTTTGGCTCAACAAAAAATATTTTCCTAAGACAGATGGCTGCCGTCTCCCTCTCTCCCTCTCTTTATTTCCTTTTCTCAGTCAGTCTGTCTGACTGTCGTTCTGCTCATGAAAATATGACTTCCTAGCATGCAATTCCGTATCCTGAGGCCAGAATTCTCAAGGGGGTTGACCCGTCCCTTACGTAGCAACCCCACTGCCAACTCAATCGCATTGCTTGTCAGTGTGTCCTGTGTAATGTGCTACTAATGTGGCTCATCATAATGCACAATCATCATAAATAATAACGAGCGCAAATCTCGATGTTTGTTTTAAGCACATAATGTCCTTGAGGTGTCAACATAGCTACAAAACTATTTAAGCTTGGGGTAATGTGTCCGAGACAAGCATAAACAACTTTTAACTTTGCCATGAGTTCTACTTTGATTGAAAGCGTATTATCAAATAATATAATAATTTAAAGCTTATTTTAATCGAATTGTACTTTAAATGTTTTTCACTTTTCAAACATACGCAAAAATTTCAAGAAACTCTTTATATATATCATAACACCTATTTTAAGTTCAAACATAGATATTTTAATTTAATTTCTAAATTTGATTTGGCTTTAAGGCCTTTCAAATTGATGTTTGGATTTAAAAAACTCTTTCGCCGGACATAATTAAAACTTCTTTGATTTTAAAATATATATTATATATATTATATACAATTTAATATTATATTATATTTGCAATCTGACATCGGAAAATGCTGGAAAATGCACAGCTGCATTATGCAGAGTCAAAGTGTCGCAGCGTTGGTCACAGTGCCTGCCAATCAATGAACATAAAATTGAACACAGCAACCAATAACTTGCAGCCCCCCTTTGCCCCACTTTTGTGTGCTTACAATCAACGACAATATCCATATCCTGTAAGGGGAGGGTGTATGGTGTGTATGACTCCGTGTCGGAATACATAAAACTTTAGAGGCGCCCTGTTGTACTGGAAAATTTCTGCATACGCGTTTGACTAAAATAAAATGCACTCGG
Source organism: Drosophila atroscutellata (assembly GCA_035041605.1). NCBI lineage: Eukaryota > Metazoa > Arthropoda > Insecta > Diptera > Drosophilidae > Drosophila > Drosophila atroscutellata. The sequence goes on along the minus strand of JAWNLA010000092.1, from coordinate 8,636,432 downwards.
CAGAGCGCAAGAACCAAAAGCAGCGACAAAATCAAATCGAACAAATTGAATATGAGAGGACGAGTATAGATAGAAAAAGGGGAGGGGAAAATGGAGTGGGAATGGGAATGGGGTGCTTGTAGCAGCATACCATAAAAATAGCAGACAAATTGCACACAAGGCGTCAAGGCGAAGGGCTAACCCAAACCAGACGCAACCAAACCAAGCCAAGCCATACGAATTGCTCCCGCCCAGCCCCAAAAACTAAGATGGGGAATGCTCTTGCGTCTTGCTTTGCCCTTGGCTAGAACAGTTTTTGGCAAACGACAGCAGAAATGTTGCGTTCTCGCTGGAGGCAACGTACTCTGGGGGTGGTGGCAAGATTGAGGGGCACTTACGCCTAGTAATGGGGGAATGGTGGATGCAATGAGTACAACTCTCAAGCCTGGCATGCAATGTCGTAAGCGCTGCGTTTACAGTTAGATTTATTACCTGCTAGATGTTGCACATATCGCAGTAGGCAGGAGGGAAGAGGATGCAGCGAGAATGTTGGTGGGGGTGGTGCGAGGGGTGCTGCGGTGCAGCAATAGCGAATAGATTGTGTATGGCAAGGGTAGTGCGCTTATCGCTGCTGAGTTTTGCATATGTCGCGTCTGCTTTTTTGTGGCACTGAAACTTAGAGGGCGGAACAAGCGAACGAAGTTTCAACAGCAAGTTAAAGAACGGGGCAGCAAGAGAATGTGGCACGAGAAGCTAGATAGAAGCGTGAGTTACAAAGAGCGAATACATTTTGAGGCTTCATTTTTGGTTGCATATATAAATTTGTATTATGCAAATTTCATTTTCAATTAGTTTCATGTAAATTTGGTCTTAAAATAGATATTTAAGTTATTCTTAAAGTAAAAAAAACACTAACGTATAATCAAGGCACATTAAGTCGAAAATATACCAATCCAAGTTATGTAATCAGTTGGTTCTTCCTCAAATATGCCAAAGAAATGGTAGGAAATATGTTAAGAAAAAAGTTTGAAATCGAATTCAGAACCAGAATTCAATCAAAGCAATGCCACAATTTCATTTTAAATATTAATCAATTCGAATATTGAGTTAAATATGAATTATTTGCAATTTCAAAAGATCAGCAAACTTACTGCGCAATCAGACTATTTTGGCTTTGAAATGCTGCAGTTGCATTTGGTGCGCACTTCAAAAGTCATTAAAAACATTGCAATCAACCACAAAAGCTGCTGTTCATTTGTAATTTGCACGGCCAAAGGGCAACAATATGACACAAATTACAAGAAGCGGATGTGCAACACCCGGCGGAAATGCGACTGGCCAAAGGCTAGAAGCTGACAACTGTCAACCCCATGATGATTGCAGCAGACTGCAATAATTTGCTTATAATTTGCTCTCAGACAGCGGCAGACTGAACAATGATAAAGTAAATGAAATGCAACAGACAACTGCAATGGGGCGAGTGGCATCCAAGAGACGGGCCAGCAACTGAATGTGGCATCGCGTGCCTGCAAATGTGAAACGATTTCTGCCACATGGCACATAAATGCATTGCCTCAAAAAACAATAAAAAAAAACTAGCGAAATATAATGCATACGCTGTGTTCGCCGCTCAACTGAGTCTCAAGTGCCGCCGACGGCTGCAAGCTCTTGCCGGCAGTTTCTGTTTTTCTTTCTTTTTAAGTGCAACAGGCGCAACAAATAAGGTGTGAATCGCAGAAGGGCGAGGCAGGCTTTTGCCAAATGGGTGTCAGTTTAAAGTGCGCTAATGGAGCGCTTCAATGGTTCAATGGGCGCAGAAAGTACGCGGTTATTCCACAAATCAAAATCTCGATAAAAACATCAGTGAGCAAAAAGAAAAACCGTTGATAAACTTGGCACATTCAATACAATTTTACTACCTGCCAGAATCATTAATATAAGCCTAGAAGGGTTGCATACACTGAGCGCTGCCAGTTTATTTCTATTAGCCAAAGCGGATACAGTTTGGCCCGATTGCACCCGAGGGCATGCATAGAATTATGCAGAAATTACTTAAACTTTAGTTTCAAGTAGTTGCCAGCCTATAAAAACACTGTGTGAGATAAGATGCTTGCCCCAGCCCCACAGCAAGTCGCCTCGCCTCGGCTCGCCTCGTTTCGCTTTTCTTTATGGTTAAGCGCTTTAAAGACACCGCTGGGACTTTCTGAGACACTCACACACAAACTCATAAACACATGCTCAAGCGTCAATAAAAATCAGCCAGACATTCACCCACACCAGCACACACACAGACACACACACACACATATGTACTCACACCCACCATTGAGACAAGCACGGACATCGGAACCGTAAGGACAGAAGCAGGACAAGCACGATACCAGACCAGGGCAAAACTCCGTCCGAGATATTGTTTGCTGGTGTTGGTGCCTTTCACACATGGAAATGTTTGCAGACGCCAGCAAAACAATCCAGTCAAGGGTTGATGGCGGGGGTTGGGCAGCTGTATAGGAAAAGCTGCTTATAGAAAAATAAAAGCCAAAAGACATACAAATAAATTTTCGACCCGGTGCAAAACAATTTGCGCATTTCCGTTATAAAAATAAAAGGGTTTCTCGTTAGGAACAAAACGAACCAAACTCCGTTTGGCAACTGACAAATATCTAAAACAAAATGAAAAAAAAATAATTTATACATATATAAATTCCACATTTTCCTACAGTTATGACAAACTTAGTTCAATTTAATGAAGTCCGACTCGCTATCCGAATCTGACAAATCCACTTTGTCTACTTATGGCTTATGAGTGAGCAATAAACTTGAGATTAAAGACACGCTCCATTTCAAGATTGTGTTTAAAATTTCAAAGTGCTTTTCGAGTAAACTCATTTTGAATAAATTCTGAACTAAAATGTTAGTTTTTATGGGTCTACTTTTAATATCATCTATGCTATATAACTATTTGAACTAACAAATTATTATTGTGATATATTTTGTTTGGTTTCATTTTTATTTTAAGAAAATTCAATTCTGTAATAAAGTTGGGCATTCAAATACTAATATTTAAGAATTATTTTTTTAAAATCTCAATACATTTGTATATTTCAAAGCATTAATGCACAAAGATTATTATTATAAAAGTATGACTTAAAGCAAATAAATAATTCGATTCCATTCCTCATTTTTCAGTTTGCATATTTCAAAACAACTTTCCTTTTCAATTTAAAAGATTTTAAATCTGTCCGTCTCATGCTTCACTTAATATATATACAGTTTTTTTTTTTAAACTGTTCTCCACATTGAGTTTTATTCACTCAACAATTTCACACCAAGTTGCACCAGTTTTAAACTGCCACTGAATTCCCGAGCTGCTGCACCACAAGCCACTCGCGGAGCCCAGTAACCGCACAACTCCAAACAGTGTGCCTAATGACCAATTGCTGCCTACAGCAAGCCAAATAAAAAATTCAAGAATCCATTGCCCTTTTCCTGGCCCCTGGCCACCGTGCCACCAACAGCAGCAACGTCAACCCGCTACATTTGTAACTGCAACACACAAACAAATGTCCAATGAAACAGATTGCCGGGAAAAAAACAAACAAGCAAGCACAAAATAAAAACAGAAATATAAAACAAAAACTAAAAGGCACAATACGGAAAAGAAAAAATACAGAAATGTAAAGGAAAAAGGACCGATGCAGGATAAATTGATGGCAAAAGCAATACAGAGCGTCCCCTGTCCTGTGGCACCCACCAAAGCCCGAGGGTATTCATTTTATTTGTTTCTGTTTGTTGCTGGTGGAGTGCATGTCCTGGCGCAAGGGTTTAACGCACTTAAGCAATAAAAATCGAAACAATTTTCGATGGTGCCAAGTGAAATTGAAACAAAACGCCGGCAGAGGAGGAAATACTTTCGATTTTGGCCAAAATTGTAAATGGTGGATGGTGGATGGTAAACTGTATAAGTGAGAATGTTATAAATAAGTCGAGCAGTCGACAACACACACTTAAAGTTGTGTCCTTTTATATGCAATCCGTTTTCTACTTGCTCAGTTGACAAACAGTTTGGTTTTGTGTGTCGTGTCCTGCATCCTCTGTGTGCTGAGTGCCATTTCTTTGTCCATTTGTGTGTGTGTGTGTGTGTGTGTGTGTGTGTGTGTCAGTGTGTGGGTGTATTTTTGCCCGTTCGCACTGGCGCTTGCTACAAATGACTGGCCATAAACGCATCCTGTCTATTGTTTATGCTCGTTGGCGTGTGGCAAGCGCATAATTGAAAAAGGACATTCGATTGGCAGCCCAACTGCCGGCAATATGGCGGCCAGAGTTATGAAAAGGACACATCATAAAAGCCATTCACGTAAAATAAAGAAATACAGCTATTGATTAAGTAACTCAACTTTTTCTCTTATCTGTCCGAATTGTTTTCTCAATCAATGGAAATGTTTTCAACTCTCTCTCTTCCTCTTTCCAGCACCCGATCACAGTGGCACGTACCGGGCGGATGGGAAGAACACGCCACTGAAACATGACGCCAAATCGCTAACCGATGAAATGGATCGCATGCAGGACCTCAAGAGCCGGGGCATGCCCCTCAGCAGCAGCAGCAGCACATGTCCCCAATTGTTGGCTCTCTTTGCTCTAGTCGTTGTCTATCTGGGTGCGAGGAGTGCCTAGTTGCAAACAGACTTTAAATGTAATATGTACAAAATATAAAAAATGAGAGAAATACAAAAAACAAAGTTCGTAATCCTAAGCAAATAGATTTGTAAGCAATAAATTCACACATCGATTTCGCCCCGAATAAACGCTATATGATATTATTGTTTAGCGCCTAACTCGATTGAAATAATGTACGTGTAAAAAGTTGTTGTTGCCTAGCGAGTAAGTTGAAAAGGTTTTTCTGATTTTTGTTCAAAGACAGAGACAGCATCTAGCAGAGAGCTAGAGAGAGAGAGAGAGAGATACTCACATCGGAAATACAAAGTATTAGCATGTAAAACTGAAGCGAATCGCAAATGGGGAGAACTGCTAATGTACTACAACTTAACTTACACCTACATCTAAATCTAAATCTAGGTTTAAGTCAAGTGGTCAGCCAGGGCAACCCAAATGTCAATGAAATGTTGCTAAATCCCTTTTACTTTTGGCTCATTTTAAGCTTCTTTTTTGTGCACCGCAACTTGTTTATAAATATATATGTATCCATGAATATATTGTAATTTTAATTTTAAAAAGAATTGAAATAAAAATGCCGTCTTAAATAATTTGAACTGCGAATTTTGCTTATTCAACATTATTTCTACAGATTGCAATAAATTCCCAATAGCCTGTTGCTGTCAACTTCTTAGAGGTTTTTTTTTTTTATATGTTTTGAGTTATGTTGTGGCTCAATTCCAATTAATCACAATCAAAATATCACGAACATTATCGAATCATATCAAAATCCATTTAAAAAAAAAATTTGCATTGTCAGCAAAAGAATAGGAAACAAAATATGAAAAGCATATAAATCAATATTTATGTCGTTTGCCTCCCGCAACGAGACTGTTTTTTAAGGTCCCTTTTTTAGAAAGAGCAGCAAACGGAAAAAATGCATTGAACCACACATTGGAACCCTTGGCCCCGCCAACCGTTTATTTACTTTTTTCACAAATATTTTATGCCATCGACCCACATGGCGGAATTTTTCATTATGAAGTCAGCGCCAAACAAAAACTGAGTTTATAATTTAATTTCAAAAGTGCAGCGCAACTATAAAATACGCAGAGGAAAAAAATAAATGCATAATTATTAAAATAAATTAAATGTCTGCTGTTGCCCTCATAAGTTCCACGAGCAGCCAATTAAAAGCAGGTCCAGCGAGGCTGCCTTTTTTTTGCCCAAGAGTGCAACAGAATCCACAGCCGAATCAAGTGGTTCACAAAGCCCTCAACTAGGAGATACCCCCTTAAGGACTCCGTAAATGAAATGTTGAGAGAAGCAGCAGCTTCTTTGTGGTCGGCAAATAAAGAGCGACAACTAAAATAAGCGGCGTTTTTAAGCTATCCATTTAGGTGAAAGCTTTAATGTTCTTATACCTATCTTATATAATTGGCTCAGAATAAAATGCTTTTCAAATTTAAATTTGTTTTCGCTAGTTTCAGGTCAAGGATATGTTTTTTTTTTTTTTTTGGTTGCAGGTTTGTTTTGATGTCCGTCGGAATGTTTTTACACATACACTGGCACAGTTTTTTAACTAGATTTTAACTCAACGCACTCAAAACTCTGTGGCATAAACTATCCAACCTTGAACGCTCCCATGATTAGCTACTCCAACTAATGTTTAAGCTGAGAACGCATTAAGATTTGTACTTGACACTTTTAAGGTGCACGCCACACACGAGTCTTGCTCGTTTACACTGAGAAAAATATATGAATAAATAGTCAGGATAAGAAGGGAACAAACAACTGAAAAATATAAATTATACAAATATTTTTCATGCATTTTCTTAATTTCTTAAAAGATTTTTTCGCTTGCACAGCGAAAATCGTTCGTCAGGTTAGAAAAATATCTGAGTCGCAAATTTCTCAATGCTATAAAAAATGAACACCTCATGTGGCACTGATCAAAGTGTGTATTGTTGTTACCACATGCACCAAGCCACTATGGTAATATGCCCCATTGCTACGGTTTCGGCTTGGCCCATAAAAACTGCTACCACGGCAATTTGGTTGAATTTTTACACGCTCTGCGCAGTAAATGGCAAAAAATTGGCATGTGTCGAGCTATGCAGCCGGTCACTTTGGCTGTCCCCAGCCCATTGTCCCATCCCCTTTCCCCTAGTCGAAGTTCACACAAAAGGGAAGTTAATAAAGCTAACAGAGCCGCATGTGCGGCATTTGTCCCCAGAATGGAGAGCAAAATCCACGGTACCTAACCAGACCACAGCAAAAACCGCACACACACACATTGCCAAAAAATTAAGCAGCTTTTCGATCAGCTCAGAAAAGTAGACTTTTTGTTAACTTTATTTAACGCTTTTGACTGCCAAAATGTGCGAACTTATTAACAATTTGTTGTTTTTAGTGGCAAATGTGTTTAAATTAATTAATCGTGTACTCAATAATGTCAATTTGTGATTCTGATTATCTCTCTCTGTTCCAATAAATTTACACATGACCTCAGAATGTTGTGCATGTAAAGATGTGAAAAATTCAGTGCATAATCTTATGCATATTTTATTGTTTATTTAAACTTGCACTTAATTCACAATAAAGAAGTTATGGTATCCTTGGTTCACCACGGAAGTGTATGTGGTGAGTTTTAAAATGTGTTGCAGATTCCATAAAAATGACTAAGAGCTTTCAAGGGTTTAAGTACGAGGACTTAACGAAAACTCATCTGTCGAAGCAGTCAATACAACAACCAAAAAAGCTTTTTCAGCGCAAAGCTTTTCTCTCACTGTTAAAAACAGTAAACAGTCAATGAAACTGTTAAGCCGTTTTACAGGAATAGCATTGTGTTAAATTTATCATAGCAAATACGTTTTTATTACAGTTATTTGAACATTCTCACATTATAATAAATTAATTTTGAATCTTAAAGTGTGTTCAAATTAATAACCAGAAAACCCACGACAGGTAGACCTTAGCAGTTTGGAATTGCGTGTAGTTCTTAGTTCTACTAATGTATATTTTCTGTCATTTTGTCAAACAAATGATAAAAACCGGCCAGAATGTGAGAGTCTTTAGATTAGAGCCTGCTTTTTATCAATGCTTCCAAATATGTGGGTTATTATATATAGCCAAAATAGTCGCCAGTCGGCAGTCAACCGTTCAACTGTTCGCCAGCAGCTACTGTTTCCCCTTCGATATCTGTTTAAGTTTTAGTTTATTTTTATTGCGCAGCTCAAGGATGGGTTTCGTAATGTTTGTGTTGAGCTCGCTGCTCATTTTTGTGCTGGGCTATTTGCGGCACTGCTACAACTATTGGGAGTTGCAGGGTGTGCCACAATTGCGTCCGCATTTTCTCTATGGCCACTTCTTCAAGCTGAAGTCGATACACTTGAGCGAACTACTTCAGGAGACCTACGATGCTTTCAAGGGCAAGGCCCGTGTGGCTGGCACTTATATATTCACACGACCCATTGCCGTCGTCACAGATCTGGATCTGGCCAAGGACATACTGATCAAGGACTTTAACAAGTTCGTGGATCGCTCGGATGAACAGATAAATCTACATCATAATCCACTGGCTGGGAATCTATTCAACCTGCAAGGCGAGGAGTGGCGAGCAATGAGAACGAAACTGACGCCAACATTTACTAGCGGCAAAATCAAGTACATGTTTAGCACAATCACCGTAGTGGCAGATCAACTGCAGCAAACCTTTGACCAGGAGGTGGGAGAAGGTGCCGTTCTGGAGGTGCACGATCTGCTGGGTCGCTTCACCATCGATGTCATCGGCCATTGTGTCTTTGGCGTGGAATGCAACAGCTTGAAAAATCCGCAAGCCGAGTTTCGAGTAGTGGGCCGAAAATTGTTCAGCAACCCCTTCCGAAATGTGCGCTGGACTATCTTCAGGCTGAACTTTTCGGCTCTATTGCACAAACTGCCAATTAAGTTCAGCCGCTTCGGTCATAAGCACACGCAGTTCTTCCTGCGCCTCGTCCAGGACACAGTTGAAATGCGCGAACGAGAGAATATTAAGCGAAATGATTTCATGGATCTGTTGTTGAATTTGCGCAAAACTGATGAAGGCCACGGCTTATCGGTGGAGCAGCTGGCTGCCCAAGTCTTTATCTTCTTCATTGCTGGCTTCGAGACGAGCTCCAGCAACATGAGCTGGGCCCTCTTCGAGCTGTCCAGAAATCACGTCGTCCAAGCCAAACTCAGAGATGAAATCCTCAGTGTGCTGCAAAAGCATGGAAAACTAACCTATGAGGCAATGATGGAGATGACTTACTTGGATCAGGTAGTTAATGGTAAGTTCTCCGATTAATATTATAAAATAGCTAATCTTGCTTGCTGTGCGTAGATTGACAAGAGATTAGATAACACATATCTTTTATCTTTTTGGCATAATCTTAAAATGACTTAGCATAAAATTCCAAACAGCTGAATTATAATTCTAGTAGCAAATTTTTAAGGTTAAGCTAAACACTGATTATATTCCAGTTCGTCAATCAATATTACCTAATGGAAAGGCTTATCTATTATATACCTATTGCCTTATCGGAATGGATCCCTAGATCAGATACTATGGTATCTTCTTAATATATGTATTCAGAAAATGTGTCTCACAAGAAGAAAACTTTTTTTTAATATGAAATATTTCCTAATAGTAAACTTTCTTGATTCAAATTATCAGAATGCAACTGCTCCAGTTTATCAATGAGAACTGATCCTCATCTGAACTTCTGCCAAATATGTGATCTGTGATCTATCTTTGCAGAGACTCTTCGCATGTATCCGGCACTCTCATCGCTGACACGCGTTTCCGCCGAGGATTACACATTGCCCAGCGACAATGGTGATGGGCAAAGCTCTGGTGGACAGATAGTGCTGGAGCGTAATACTAAGGTGCACATTCCAGTGCGTGCCATACACTACGATCCCGAGATTTATCCGGAACCACTCGAATTCCGGCCAGGGCGCTTCGATGCGGCGGCCATCCAGCAGCGGCATCCATTGGCATTCCTTGGCTTTGGCGATGGGCCGCGCAACTGCATCGGGCTGCGCTTCGGCCGGATGCAGGTGAAAGTGGGTCTCATCACGCTCCTCGCCGCCTTCCAGTTCAGCCAGTCTGCCGAAATTCCGACCGTTACCAATCACCATTTCGTGATGGTGCCCAAAAACGGTGTCAATATTCGAGTGAATCGACTTCCGTCTGGTTGGTGGTCAGATTACAAGTCGCGACGAGTGTAAATAACAGACATTCAATAAAAACGCTGCATAAACAAATTCTGCTTGGAACTGAAACTGAAACTGAAAACTGGCACCGCCGTTTTGTGAAACATCAGCGGAAAATGCAATAAATTTGATGCCGTTTGACGGTCGCCCGAAAGACAAGCCCCAAATTTATAGACACCGCTGATTCACCATCAGCTGTCATTTCATTCTCAGTCCTTCAGACTAACTCCAGGCTAACCGATACACATTGCCAAAAAATTAAGCAGCTTTTCGATCAGCTCAGAAAAGTAGACTTTTTGTTAACTTTATTTAACGCTTTTGACTGCCAAAATGTGCGAACTTATTAACAATTTGTTGTTTTTAGTGGCAAATGTGTTTAAATTAATTAATCGTGTACTCAATAATGTCAATTTGTGATTCTGATTATCTCTCTCTGTTCCAATAAATTTACACATGACCTCAGAATGTTGTGCATGTAAAGATGTGAAAAATTCAGTGCATAATCTTATGCATATTTTATTGTTTATTTAAATTTTCACTTAATTCACAATAAAGAAGTTATGGTATCCTTGGTTCACCACGGAAGTGTATGTGGTGAGTTTTAAAATGTGTTGCAGATTCCATAAAAATGACTAAGAGCTTTCAAGGGTTTAAGTACGAGGACTTAATGAAAACTCATCTGTCGAAGCAGTCAATACAACAACCAAAAAAGCTTTTTCAGCGCAAAGCTTTCCTCTCACTGTTAAAAACAGCAAACTGTCAATAAAGCTGTTAAGCCGTTTTACAGGATTAGCATTCTGTTAAATTTATCATTGCAAATACGTTTTTATTACAGTTATTTGAACATTCTCACATTATAATAAATTAATTTTGAATCTTAAAGTGTGTTCAAATTAATAACCAGAAAACCCACGACAGGTAGACCTTAGCAGTTTGGAATTGCGTTTAGCTCTTAGGTCTAATCAGATATTGGATATCTTTAAAAACAAAAGAGTTGTTCATATGATATAGCGGTCTAGTTTGATTTTATCCGAATCAGAAACAGTACAAATACCGATGTATGCCAATTTGACATCTTCAAATCTATTAAAATTATGGGAACATCTGTCATATAGACTGAAAAACAGACACAGAATTGTTATATGTTTTCAGATCTGAATAAACATTCACTGAGTCATACATTTTACTACGTGGTAGTACAACATCAGACTTTAGATAGTGTGCTGATAGTTTGAAAGTTACAAGTCATTAGTCGTACCACCTGTTATCTATAAATGAATTTACGTATCTCTAAATGACTAAAGTCAAGGTTCTAATTGTGCAATTTTTAATTATAAAAGTGAAAGTTTTAATTGCTTTAAATGCTATTTTTAATAGTTCAAGTGTACTGAAACACAGACAATAAAATCATCATAATTTTCGCAGAATGATATATATAATAATAATATTATCTAATAATAAGTAAATATTCACATGTATTATAATCATTAATAATAAATGTATTGCTGCGAGAATAAACAGAATGTTTTTCTTAATAAGAACAAACTTGATCACAGCCAATAATTTCCAACAAAGCCGATCTATATTTGTAAATGGAAATCTTCTCTGGCAGGGTGCTTTGTTAATTTGTCAAACAAATGATAAAAACCGGCCAGATTGTGAGAGTCTATAGATTAGAGCCTGCTTTTTATCAATGCTTCCAAATATGTGGGTTATTATATATACCCAAGATAGTCGCCAGTCGCCAGTCAACCGTTGAACTGTTCGCCAGCAGCTACTGTTTCCCCTTCGATATCTGTTTAAGTTTTAGTTTATTTTTATTGCGCAGCTGAAGGATGGGTTTCGTAATGTTTGTGTTGAGCTCGCTGCTCATTTTTGTGCTGGGCTATTTGCGGCACTGCTACAACTATTGGGAGTTGCAGGGTGTGCCACAATTGCGTCCGCATTTTCTCTATGGCCACTTCTTCAAGCTGAAGTCGATGCATATGAGCGAACTACTTCAGGAGACCTACGATGCTTTCAAGGGCAAGGCCCGTGTGGCTGGCACTTATATATTCACACGACCCATTGCCGTCGTCACAGATCTGGATCTGGCCAAGGCCATACTGATCAAGGACTTTAACAAGTTCGTGGATCGCTCGGATGTTCCGACAAATCTACAACATAATCCACTGGCTGGCCATCTCTTCAACCTGCAAGGCGAGGAGTGGCGAGCACTGAGAGCGAAACTGACGCCAACATTTACTAGCGGCAAAATCAAGTACATGTTTAGCACAATTACCGTAGTGGCAGATCAACTGCAGCAAACCTTTGACCAGGAGGTGGGAGAAGGTGCCGTTCTGGAAGTGCACGATCTGCTGGGTCGCTTCACCATCGATGTCATCGGCCATTGTGTCTTTGGCGTGGAATGCAACAGCTTGAAAAATCCGCAAGCCGAGTTTCGAGTAGTGGGCCGAAAATTGTTCAGCAACCCCTTTCGAAATGTGCGCTTGGCTCTCTTTAGGATGAACTTTTCAGATCTGTTGCGCAAACTGCCAATTAAGTTCAGCCGCTTCGGTCATGAGTACACGCAGTTCTTCCTGCGCCTCGTCCAGGACACAGTTGAAATGCGCGAACGAGAGAATATTAAGCGAAATGATTTCATGGATCTGTTGTTGAATTTGCGCAAAACTGATAAAGGCCGCGGCTTATCGGTGGAGCAGCTGGCTGCCCAAGTCTTTGTCTTCTTCATTGCTGGCTTCGAGACCAGCTCCAGCAACATGAGCTGGGCCCTCTTCGAGCTGTCCAGAAATCACGCCGTCCAAGCCAAACTCAGAGATGAAATCCTCAGTGTGCTGCGAAAGCATGGAAAACTAACCTATGAGGCTATGATGGAGATGACTTACTTGGATCAGGTAGTTAATGGTAAGTTCTCCGATTAATATTACAAAATAGACAAGCTTGCTTGCTGTGCGTAGATTGACAAGAGATTAGATAACACATATCTTTTATCTTTTTGGCATAATCTTAATATGACAGCATAAAATTCTAAACACCTGACTTATAATTCTAGTAGCAAATTTTTAAGGTTAACCCAAACACTGATTATATTCCAGTTCGTCAATCAATATTACCTAATGGAAATCGCTTATCTATTATATACTTATTGCCTTATCTGAATGGATCCCTAGATCAGATACTATTGTATCTTCTTAATATATGTATTCAGAAAATGTGTCTCACAAGAAGAAAACTTTTTTTAATTTGAAATATTTCCTAATAGTAATCTTTCTCGATTCAAATTATCAGAATGAAACTGCTCCAGTTTATCAATGAGAACTGATCCTCATCTTAACTTCTGCCAAATATGTGATCTGTGATCTATCTTTGCAGAGACTCTTCGCATGTATCCGGCACTCTCATCGCTGACACGCATTTCCTCCGAGGATTACACATTGCCCAGCAACAATGGTGATGGGCAAAGCTCTGGTGGACAGATAGTGCTGGAGCGTAATACTAAGGTGCACATTCCAGTGCGTGCCATACACTACGATCCCGAGATTTATCCGGAACCACTCGAATTCCGGCCAGAGCGCTTCGATGCGGCGGCCATCCAGGAGCGGCATCCATTGGCATTCCTTGGCTTTGGCGATGGGCCGCGCAACTGCATCGGGCTGCGCTTCGGCCGGATGCAGGTGAAAGTGGGTCTCATCACGCTCCTCGCCGCCTTCCAGTTCAGCAAGCCAGCCGAAATTCCGACCGTTACCAATCATCATGTCGTGATGGTGCCCAAAAATGGTGTCAAGATTCGAGTGAATCGACTTCCGTCTGGTTGGTGGTCAGATTACAAGTCGCGACGAGTGTAAATAACAGACGTTCAATAAAAACGCTGCATAAACAAATTCTGCTTGGAACTGAAACTGAAACTGAAAACTGGCGCCGCCGTTTTGTGAAACATCAGCGGAAAATGCAATAAATTTGATGCCGTTTGACGGTCGCCCGAAAGACAAGCCCCAAATTTATAGACACCGCTGATTCACCATCAGCTGTCATTTCATCCTCAGTCCTCCATACTAACTTCAGGCTAACCGACACCGACAACTCTCGCCTACTAAATCAAACAAATGATTCATATGCTCCAGTGGAAAGCGGAGGGGGGAATGAGTTCATTATACTTAGGCCACCCTGTAGGAAAAGCTACTGCTGTGCTTACTTTTACAATTGGTTGTGGTTCTTATCTCATCTAATGTTGCAGTGATATCCTTTTCACACTATTTCTTAAAGTTTTAAAGTTGGAAAAACGTTATCCAATATGGGACCACAAACAATGCTGATCAAATATTAAAAAGCTTACATGCAGCTAAGAAATAGTCATAGTAAATACTTAATTCTTAATGTTATACATGTTAAAATATATTTATATATATATATATATATATATGTATGTATATATTATCTAGATAATTGTTATTCGTTTGGATCTTTTGATGAAATAAATAGATACATGCAAGAGTTTTTCCTCATTTTCTAAGAATGATAATCGAATTTTGCTAAGTTCCGCCGAAGTGCAACTATACCTAATCTAAGAGCTTAAGCCTCATATACAAGATGTGTGTGGCATCTTAAATTGGAATTGAAGTCCTCGCTAAACAGGGTTGTTGGATTTGCGGCATTGTTGCCATTGTTCAATCAGATCGATGTCAAGCTTTACTGCATGAATCTTTGAATATTGAATATTCTGCACAAGTTTCCTACCGGGCACATAAGCAACTGCTGCACCACACTTGATGCACTCTTTCCACCTAAAACCTGACTCCAAGTGTGTGTACAGGTGTGTGTGTGTGTGTAAAGCCAAACATTTACAATATTTTGCTAATTAGCAGAATATGTGTGAATAATGAACGCACTTGCTGTGACCCAACTCAAGAGTGAGTGTTTAATGGCAGGGGCTGGAGACTGGTTGATTAGTGGCAGGGGGGAGTGGCAACACACTGTTTCTCTTGCCAGTGTCATATTAAATTTATGGGCGGCCAAAACAGCCGACAAATCCAGGATGCCAGGCAACTTCCACATTTGGTGATTTCAGCGATTGGTTATGGAAACAGGCAAAGTTGGCGTTTCTGGGTGTGTGTGTGTGTGTTTCTGTGTGTGTTTGTGTTTGGAGTGCTGCAAGCGAACATTGATGCAAGACTGCCAAGGCTACTGTTGCACATTTGCAGCAGGAGCTGAAATAATGTGCCTGACATTAATCAATAGCTGACAAAATCAAAGCAAAGCGAAGAGAAATTTCTGTCGTCAGTTTGTCGCACAGACACTCAGGAAACAATAGGGCAACAGTTTGGTATTGTAAGTAGACGCATAGAAAGAGACTTTGATGATAAATGATAATTAAGCAAGAATGCCAATATTTTAACTAAATTCAGTGACAACAACAATATTATGCAGTTGATTTTTCAATCAACAGTCATATATACGGCTACTAATCAGCATTATTGGGATAAACCAGCTTTTGTCCTCGATTTATGAAGCAGTCAAGGAATAGTTGGTTATATGTGGTAGAATGTGTTTAATTATAAAGTAGCTCAATGTTAGTCGTTTGATGCACCTATTGAATTGTATTTTAATTAATCTTGAGATACTTACAACTTACCATTAAATGCAAGCTTATAATTGCCGAGTATTATTTTATTTTAATCGCTTGTTCTCTTTATAAATTGTTTAAGAAGGATATATTGTGTATATATTGCTCACTTTTAAATTGCATTACTTTGATTTATTTGGTGTTTGGAATATTTGACGTCGCGACATGTATTGCAACAATCGACACATGTTTTGGTATACTTCGCTACACATTCGTATTGAGTAGAATAATAAATGATAAGCAAAACGCGATGCAAGAATGATGTTTTCCAACAATTTGACTATTGAGTGCAGAGTCAAACTAAACACAATGCAAAGTGCCAAGAAAATGTCCATTTTAAGAACAGAGCCGACGACGACTTTTCAACGCGATCAGATAAAAGCAACTGTGCCGAGCTCTGCGGCAGCACCACTTTATGTAAGTTGCAAGCTGCTTATTAAGCAGAAATGCGTATGCGAAATAGATGAGAGCAGTAAGTAGGAGAGAGCATAAGACTGGGCTAAGAGAGAGAGAGAGAGAGAGAGAGAGAGAGAGAGAGGTAAGCTGCGCTCTTTAGCAGCGATCAACTGGATTGGGGCTTAAAATTTGTAAGGAAGAAGAGATTGTCTTGACTCTTAATAGAAATACTGCAAATGTGTTCGTGTTAGATGCAAGATAAGATCCGCGTCCTCTAAGATAGCATAGCATATTTTTCAATAATTTTCAATTGTTTTTAATTTTGTTTTGAGCGTTTAATTAATTTTTGGGCAGCCACAACGACAAAAAACAGAAGACTGAAAGCGATAAGTTAAGTTTACACACCCCACACACACACACATTTGGGAGGCACTTTTCAATAACGGTATCAGGTAGTGTCAGGCACCAGTTTTGCTTGAGTTAAAGTTGAAGCAGCTGCCTCAATTCCCCCACATTTGCCAACTTAATTGCACACCATACATCAGTTTTAGTTCCTTCGGGCTCACAATTTTCCAGCGGGCGGCTAATCACCACGTCAGCCCCCGCCCGCATACCCTGCTCAGGCAGGCAATGAATAGCCTATCATTTTCACACAACACACGCACACTACCAATAAATAATAGAAAACAACAACAACAGCGAATATTAAAAACAATCAAAAAACAAAAGAAAAAAATGTCTGCAGCATAAAAATGATTGTTATGAAGCGAAAACGTTGAAAAGGATATCCGCGTCGCCGTCGCCGTCGCTGTCGCCATAGTCATCGTCCTGGCTCCTGGCTCCTGGTTCCTGGCTTCTGCTTGATGGTTTCTAGCTAGCTCCTTCATTTTTGCATTGCGTGCCAATGCACTTGCACCACAAATCATTTTCGCCCTGGGCAAAGGGTTAGCTTGGCTGAAGGTTCGCAGGACTGCGAACATGTTTTCAAGTTTCTTTCGCTTCCTTGGCAACTTTTTTGTGTTGCTTCATTTTTTTGTTGTTTTCTTTTTGGTTTTTCGGGTAGACTAATATAAATTTTGACACCTGATAATTGCTTTGCACTCGCTTCCGCGTTTTGTGTGCTGGATGCGACGACGACAGCTGCAGCAACTGTTCACCCCCTCATTTTATGTGTTCCCCCTACCCTGCAGCACCTTGTAATTGTGAATGAACATGCAAAGTTTGGCAGACTGATCAGAAATGTGTGCAGGATAGTTGTTAAGGATAGTTGCTTTGAGGGTTCTAGTTCGGGGTTCCAATAAATCATAGCTACATTTTTGCTCTTTGCATTTTAACGATGCAGGGCGTTTAATAGGCAAAGTTATTGTGAATTATAGGCGCAACCTTGATGGCATTTAACCCATAAAGGGGAAATTGGCAATTATAAGGGCATAAAACAAGATAATTATATCAAACGGTGTCAGCTTAGCGAAATGTGAGTAAGTCCCATCCACAGAATTGAAATGTCCTCATTTAGCAACAAGGCAATTGAGAAACAAAAATGTATCAGATAAAGCGATCACCTAGAAGACACCCTGAGAAAATATATAGTCAAGTTGTGAAATTGTGAAATAAAGGACAATGTTTAAGAAATATGCTTATACACAAAACAAAGTAGAAAATGTAGATTGCAATTCACTTTTATATTGAAATCAAAAAACTCTATTGTAATTTGGAAGGAATTTTAAAATATTTACGTAGTTTATTATATTTAAAAGTTTCTTACTGTATATGTTTCAATCCTCATAGCTAAAAGAAAAGCACTAATTAATACCTTTAGCCAAGAAGCTTGTAATTAATTTTAAAACCGTATATTCAGTAATGTCGAGGGATCATAATGGCTAGTCCACATAAATACAAATTTATTTATTTGCAGACAGTAAGCAAAGGGGTTTTTTGCCTTCACGTATGCAACTATTTTTTACCAGCTGTATTACAAGGCAATGCCATGACCAATGACAATCAATTTGCGCTTAGCACGCACCAACAATCATAACAACAACAAAGAACGACAATAAAAAAAAAGTTACAACACCCAACTCACATGAGCTGCAAGCGTTTTGCAGACAAAATTCATTCATAAATTCACAAATGGCACGCTCCGAAAAGTATGCTGAGCAAATTTCCCACGATGAGCGGCGTTCGTTCAATCGAAAAGCGCGTTCAACGAGCGCTCAACTTGGGCATTCAACTGTGGTGAATTTGGACAGCCACCCCTTATTGGGTAATGCGCCAACACAGTCTTACACACTCTCACACTCTGGCACTCACACACTCGCACAATCGCACGCACACACTGTCGTGCTGCAAATAAGCCAAAAGTTAGAAAAAAAAACAACGTGAAACGAGCGGCCACCAACAAAAAGCCAAATAAAATGTAGCCAGCAACAACAAAAATCACAGTTGTCTGATTCGTTCGCGACGCAACTGCCACCGGTAAAAACCACCCAAAGCCACCCACCCACTCACCCGACCATAACCACAACAACAACAACAACGACGACGACAACGACGACGAATACGACGGAAACGATGACGATTTGCTGTAGAATATTTACATGTCTTCGGCTCGGAAGCGCTGCTTCGTGCTTCATTCGCTGCGGTTGCCAGTTTCAGTCTGACGACAACGTTCGTGGCAAGCGGTTGTGTTTGTTTGCAGTGCGTTCTCTGAAAGTCGTGAAAACTCGAGTGTTGCACGTTCTCCAAACTGTTGCTGACCCACAACAAATCTCAAATCAAACTCAATAAACCAAAAACACAATTAATAAAACTCTTCACAAGCCATTACCCAATCAAATTGAAATGCTCAAATCAGTAGCACAACTAATGTACAAATGTAACTAATAACAAGTTGCAAGAACCACAACAACAAGATTATTATCAACAAGCTCGAGATCAAAGCACGCTAATCTCAAGCGACTCGCTGGCGTGTTTTCCAGGCGCGCATCAGAAGAAAACGCGCGCGTTTTTCACCGCTTGGTGGCAATTTAACTTAGCAAGCGAGTTGCAAATGCGTGTTTACCGTAATTATATTTAAAACAAAGTACCTAGAAAACACAAAAAAAAAGCTAAACTTAAGCCCTGTTATTTATACGAGTACTCACAGACACACCCTCCCGTGCCCCGCCAAAAACACAACACACCCTCAAAATGATACCAGAGTGGGCCGGTCAACGGGCAACGTTCAACGGGCAACGTTCAACGGGCAACGGGCAACGGTGGACAATCGCTTTCGACGCTGGGATGCGTGTTTTTGATGTATTCGCGTTCGCATATGAATTATAGAAATTTGCCTGTGAATGTGTCTGGCTCTGTTTTATATTGCCCCACACTTGTCGTTGCATAGTTGGAGGCGGCGTGCACAATTGCAATTGTATAGTTCATGCCGCTGCAATTTAAAGTTCATTGATATCCATAAACAGCATTCGCTAACGAAGCGGCCGATTGCACACATACACATACACATACACATTCACACATACATCTACTTATGCACGTATGCAAATCGCCTGGCACATTATTACTACATATATTTTATTTAGAAATTTGTTGGCCATAGCCTGATAGATATTTGTTTGGGCCAACGACAGGAGGTTAGCAACTTTTGGACATTTGGGAGCACATGTTTTTGGCTTCTGCCATTTTCATTTCATTTGCATTTTACATAAAACATTGTCTGCCTTTGTTGTTGTTGTCGTTGCCAGAGTTGATTGCGATCGCATTTGTTTAACTATTTTCGGGGACGGGTAGGGTGTCAGTGTTGCATGTCAGGTGGCAGGCCAAATGCGATTTAAAATAATCGAATCGTTCAGAACACCATGAACAATGAATGCATAATTCTATTACAAATGCAAACACTTTTTGTTGTTATTGTTGTTATTTCTGTTATTGTCGCTTTGGTTTGTTTGGTAAGATAAATTTACTTCGTTTGAGCGTAAGCCAAACATGTAGGCCAATATAATCGAATGTATTTTTATTGAGTTAATTAAATATTAGCCAGCCAAAGTAGATAAAGTTACCGCAATATTAAATTCAGTTATTTCTTGCCAAAGGTTTCAGTTTCTTACAGCTCAAAAACAATCATCATTATTTATTATGCTTTAATTTTCATATACATATATCTGAAGACGTAACTGAACAAACATACATATTCCATTTAAAAGTCTATAAATATTAGTTATGGGGTTTTATATGTGTTCTTTATAAAACCAAACACAATTAAAACCATTTCTTAGCATTTTTTCTGTGACTTTAAATAAAATTTTAGAATAAAAACGTTTTTATTTCATACAAATTTTAAGCTTGAAAATTCAAGTATCTTTAAAAAATAAACTAAATTTTGATTGGACATTAAAGAAGTTTAATTTTGTAATTTTTAACGTATCATTGCAGAGTCAATAATTTGCTTACACACAACAGAACACATATTAAGTAGATACAACTGAACACAATGCATATCAATCGAAAATTACGCAGGCTCAATTTCAGACCGAATCCGAATCCAAGTCGCAATTGAAGTTCAGCATTGAAATCCGAATTCTTGTCCACGTATTTTGACATGCCCCATGCCGTGGCACGCGTCACTCTCCACTGTTTGACATGATGAGGCAAAATTGCAGACCTTCCTTTACAATTGCCACACTCGATCCTTGGCTTATTATTCCCGGGCAGTTGCTGCTGTTGTTGTTGCCGCTGTTAATAACAAGCGATAATAATCAACTTCCGTGCTGGAGGCGCTCATGTTCGTGGGTTGCGGAGGGGAGCTGGGCATGTGTAAAAAGCTGAGCAAAACTTTGCATACCAAAAGGCGCCGCCAAGCAGTGGATTATTTTTCCATACATTTTGTTATATACCATTATGGTAATTTTGTGCCGGACTCGTGTTTGTATGCATGTATGAAATGGAGCAAAACAAAAAGAAAGAATTTTGTGAAAAATGTCGAAGTTGCATCGCGATAAGAACGAAATATATCACGTGCTAATTTATTTTTGTGTTGCAAATTGAAAATGTTTTGGATATGCGGCGACTTTGTGCAGCATCTGCATCACTTTTGTCTAGTACTGCATAGCCCCAGGCCCTGTGACCTTGTGTATGGTTTTTGCACTGGACACAAGGATAACGGGGGACTGGATGACAAACAGCAGCAGAGAATGTGCCACATTGTGTGTGCCTCTCATGTTTTTGGCAGTGCACACCCACAAACATACACACAATTCGCACATAATTCAACAGCTGATTATACAAATTGTGCGGCATACTTTGGGGCAATAGCTCGCTTCTGAAGTGGCCCTCGACTTTGCATGTCCGAAACGATAAACATAAACATAATATACGATTATTTTCATTCCTCGCCGCTGCGACATACAAAATTCCATGAGTAGCGCTTATTACGAGCCATAAATTTTGGCCCGGAATCAGTCGCAAGAATTTTCTTTCGGGCAGTAGAGTTGAATGATTTTACGACCTTGAACATTTTTAAATCCTGCTGAACATACAACTCAACCGATTATTATCATTATTTCTTAATTGTGTGCAATAATCAAAGTATTTAGACAGATTACAAGCAACAATTCAGTTTATGAACATCTTTTTTTGTGTTTGTTTATAAATTGGTTTTTAAAGTACATTTTAATTAATTTAATAATAACTTAAGACCACTTAAGGGCATAATTCACAAAACTAACTGATATTTATGAAGTGAATAAAGTACATCTGCTCGAAGTTAGCTTCTAGAGCCTATCTTCTTTTATGTCAATATTTGTTTTTCTATGATGATGACGAACAAATTTAATGGCACATTTGAAATCAGTTTCAGGTGATAGTTAATAAATCAAATATCTATTCAAACATCCATGCAAACAGCATTTCGGTCGATAATCGTAAAATGATAATTCCAGGCCATTCTTTCGCTCCTAGTACTCCTTTTCAAAGCAGTGCTCTACCTCCTTACATGCAGACATGAATAACTTTCAATGGGAATTAAAGTCTAGTTGGTGGCGGCCGCAACTGACAGAAACAATTTTAAAATGACATTTCATTAAAATTGTTTGCTGCTTTGTTTTTACTTGAATTTTGTATTGATTTTCACGTGGCGCACTGCATTTGAAAGCAAAGTTTTGAGCTGCCGGCTGCCGGCTCCTATGTGTCCTTTGTTCACGTTGCACGCCCCAAGCTGAGGTCGTGTCAGCTGCCCTGTAAACCCAGTCGACTTCAACACAAGGCAACAGGGCAACACCCAATAGGCACGAGACTACACTAAAAATGTCTAGTAAAGAGGCACAGCAATATTATTAATAATTTAGAGCATGCGGGCCATGTCAGTTTAGACCGCCAGGACAGACAGACAGACAGGCGGACAGACACCCGCCTGGCTTATAACTATTACCTGCAAGTATTGCCCATCGGCAGGCATACAGATATGTAAATCTTATTTGCCAGCTGAAGCCGTAGCAAGTTTTTAATTTTTTGAGGCGTTGAAAATGTGATTTTAGATCGGAAGACAAGTAAAAATTATACCCTGAAAATCGATATATGGGCATTGGTCGAAACTTCAAAATGCCATAACTTCGACAAAACTCAACTCATTTTAAAAAGCGAGGGCGACTCCACTCGTCTGTTTGTACAGTTAATTGATGAAGGTCTTTATTATTTGTTTGTGTGTGCAACTACTACATAATAGCCTAAGTTGAAGCCAAAACAATTAGAAAAATCAATAAAGCAATCTATAAACATGCATGGTATAATTCCTACAATTTTTTACCAATTTCATATTTCTTTTATAATATAATAACTGCCTTCAAAAAATAACTTAAAAAAAAAACACTTTTTTATGTCAGACACTCAAATTATTAATTTATGAAGAAGGTATCAGGAAAGTTTACTAAATTCTCAATTAATATATTAGTTATCAGCAGCTTTTCAATAAATAGGATATACATGTTATATATATATCTGATTTGAATAACTAAATAGATAAACGTACTTATTTGAAACGTCATCAAAGGAATTCCTGCTTAGGCTTAAGTGCAATTACAACTGCATTGCGTCAGATCTATCAGCTATCAGTTGACATAAGTCACGTGCACTCAGCCAAAAAGTAGGCAATAGAAATGGCGACTGCAGCTATAAAGCGCAACTATTTCAGACTCAGCAGACAAATTCCAACCACATTGAGAGCTGCATGACTTTATGCTTTATTTACGAGGCATAAAAGGCATAGAGGGCAGCCCACACACACACACACACACACACAAACACACACATATGCACACGTTGAGGCACAAACGAAACATTTCATTTCCGTTCCATAAACAGTTTTGGCCCTAGGCACTGTTTAAATGCAACACCAATAGCAAAATGAAATCAGCAGTGAGAGAAGAAATGGGCGCCTCGGGGCAACATGCAACACCTTTGCCAGATAGTTGCAGGTCTCGGTTAATTTCAAGCAGCTGCTCGCCTGTACAATTTACAGAGCCTGAACACGCAAAACCTTTTGGCAAAAATGCCTAGCACAGCTAGACTAAGACGGAGGCGGAGAACGGGACTGGTAGCGGGATTGAGTCCGGGAATCCGGGCCCAATGGGCGCTTTAAACTTGAAACTTTCTAATTTAGCGTATTTTCGACGTCATGATTATTGTTTGCCTTACCGGCCAACCATTGTTTCGTAGTTTCGATTCTGTTTTCAAGTACTTTTGTTGAACTTTTCGCTGTTTGCACGCATAAATAGCAACAGCAACCAGGCTCAACGGCAACCAGCACAACTTTGTGCCAATAGAGGCGCGCTAATGATGGCCAATTACCACGGCCCGAACAACCAACATGAACAGTTATACGTGCAGCCCGGGGGCATAGAGGGTTCATCGGTCACTGAGCTCTGGACTCATCCCTTTCCTAATTTCTGTAAAATTAAAGTTCAAGTTTACAGCTCACAATATTATTCCATTACCTTCCGCTACAGTTGCAAAATGACTAATGCAATAAACATGTGAAATATATATAAAACAAATAAATAAAATCATCATTAACACGAAAAAAGTGATTAACAATGTCCAGAATATATCATCAAAGACTGGCAAACGGCTGGGCGAATGCAACAAATGTGGTTTTAGTGCTACTCATTTTAATGTGCCACAAATGCAGTTTGCAAAGGGTCGATGTGCCAGCCGAGGTGATTGGTAAGTTCAAGATCTATAATGCTGTCATCTATTATTTAGCAAATAATATGGATATGGACATTTAAAATATTATTATTATATTAATATTATTATATATTTATTATTATTATTATATTATAATAACATTATATACTCAGATTTGATGTCTAAGTCTGATAGAAGTTTGCTACCTAAGAATTAAAATTTTAAAACTCGAAGCCAAATACTTAAAATTATTAACAAATAAAAACACATATATATATAATGTATGTATGATATTAATTTATATATGAGAAATAAATTGGATAAGCCAAAATAATCCTCAATAAAGGCCCACAATTAATATCAGAATAAATATCCAAATGTGACCAATAAAAAGAAACAAAAACTCAATAATGTGTTAGTATCACAATAAATCGAATAATGCTAATAATAAAAGGCTTTATATGTTGCACTCGATTGCTATCACATTTTTCCACAATATACAAATTAATATTGATTCCGGGAGATTATTAAAATGACAACATGAATGCTTTGCTCCATTACAGTTGATCCCAAATTTAGTTTTCCAATTGCAAATGTGACAGCGCCGGTGGGACGTGATGCTTTCCTCACTTGTGTCGTTCAGGATTTGGGCCCATATAAGGTAAGCCGAAATAAACGAGGGAAGTCCCCAAACAAATCTGTTAATAACAGCACATCAAATCATAGATACCACAATACATATACAGCCACACACAAATACATACACATATACGTATATAGGTGGCGAACCCCTCGGCTCAATTACACACTCAATAAGCAGCCACAAAAACCCAACCGGTCGCATTAATATTCATTAGCATTTTACCTTCACCCAGACGGAAAACTCGTAATCTCAAAGACCAAATCTCGACACCCAAAACAACGCCAACAATCGCAACAACAGCAACAACAACAACAGCGATGAATTGAATGGAAATGAAAGTGAAAATAAAAGCATAAATAGGAATATGCAGAGCTTAGCAATAACAAAAGCGAAAATCACATAAAAAGTAATTGAAATATGAATGCGAATGTGTTAAGCGAAATTGAGGGTTGTAGGGTGCACCGTTTGAGGTTGCTATCAGGTGGGTTGAGGGGTGGACATGCTTCATCATCGTTTCTGTAACTGACTGTCTTTCTGTTTTCTCTGTCTGCCTGTCTGTCTGTC
This sequence comes from Drosophila atroscutellata, assembly GCA_035041605.1. Taxonomy (NCBI): domain Eukaryota; kingdom Metazoa; phylum Arthropoda; class Insecta; order Diptera; family Drosophilidae; genus Drosophila; species Drosophila atroscutellata. Next base: position 8,611,161 of record JAWNLA010000092.1, on the reverse strand, counting down.
TGCCTTTCTGTCTGCGGGTTTCAAAAGCTATGCAACAAAGCCAAAAGGTAAAGCACTATTGAAGCGGAAAGCTTTGTTCTGTCCGCAGCCCAGTCCAGTTAAACAACCCCAACCAACCCCAACTCCATCCCAACCAACCAACTCCTGTCCAAACTCCACCCACCCCGAAAACACCGCTTTGCACAATTAAGCGATGTTCTGCGCAAAGATAATTGAGCAGGCACTTGGGTGTAATTACTTATTTTATGCTGACAGTATGTTCCGTTTTTCTGTTGGCGCCGAAGTCAAATTCTATTTGATGGCCCATAACACAAATAATTCATTAGCCTGGCCCATTATCCATCGATGAGCTGTTATATTTATATTTATGCATAAGTATATATATACATATATATATATATATATATATATATATATATATATATCAGAACTGAGATTGAGATTACTCCAATACCCTCAAGTGTTAACAAGTCCGCTCAGCTGAGCCACTCGCATTGTTTTCCCACATTTGCCACTATTTAGCATGCAAAATTTTCAGTTTCTGGGCACAGCGACGAGGAGAACTGGTTATTATATATACTTTATACATAGTATACCCACTTGAGCCTCAACTTGCATACTGCGTGCTTTATCGCATAATAAATAACGGGCGTAATTGTACAATTATAGCCAATGGTGTATGTGTGTGCGTGACAAAGCTACAAACTACTTCTGAGTCTAAAGTTTAGAATAAAGGAAACAGTTCTTGGAAAAGATTTTTGGATAATTATTGTGCAGTACATGCCGTTATAGAATATTAGTGTGGTTCACAAGAACCCTTATCAGAGTTTATCGCTATAACTATAACTAATTAGAAAATTCGAGCATTTAATAATAATTGCATAAATGAGTCATTTATTGCATTGGAAAAGGGTAATTTAGGAAAAAAAATTAAATAATTAAGGCAATCTTCAAAATTGCCCATTTCATATATTAAACAATCAAGAGTTATAATTGGACATTTGCCTTTTCCTTTAACCACATATTATTAATAACTGTATGTAAATTGGGAAATTTATGTGTGATTTTGGAATCTAGATTTTCAGCTGTTGTCAACAAAAAAAACTTAAATTACATTTTAAAGTGGTTTGTTAAAGAAGAAAGGTAAAAATAAATCGTCCACTACTGTTAACTTTCCCACATAGGTTGCGTGGCTGCGAGTCGATACCCAGACGATATTGACGATACAGAATCATGTAATAACCAAGAACCAACGTATTGGCATTGCCAACTCGGAGCACAAGACCTGGACAATGCGCATCAGGGATATCAAGGAGACGGATAAGGGCTGGTAAGCACATAGCGCCGCTACAAGTGATCTCAACCGATCCTAAATAAGGGCACGTCTTTCAATTTACAGGTACATGTGCCAAATAAATACGGATCCGATGAAAAGCCAAATGGGCTACCTGGACGTTGTGGGTAAGTAAACAGTAGACAAAATTCAAGCGCTGCAATAAACCAACTTTTGGCATTTTAATTTCGCTTGTCAAACAATCATACGGCTCGTTGCCATTGCGGAGGGCCATTGTTCGAACAGTTATTCACCGCCACAAATAAAAATCAAAATACCAAAATGAAAATAAATACGCAAACAAAACGCTTCCACATCGCGGCACTGAGAGCACAGAATTAAAGATCGCTCCGCCATTTATGAAAAAAAAAACTTTGCTGGCTAATGCACACGACTCAACGGCAGCGAAACATCGAGTGGCAGCTCAACCACCCCTTCACCCTACCTTGCTCATTCAGAATTCAACGAGCCACTCTATTGTGACTGCTTAAACATGTTTAACCGTCCACTGAACCGCAGAAATTGTTGATTTTGAATTAAAACGGTGGACGGTAAGAAATGTGCCCGGCCTAGGAAATGGTTCGCTGCGAATACAAACCAGTTGTCCATTTGCGGTCTTCAAACCGACCCCTCCAACGCCACACAACCACCATCGGCACCTCTTCTTGTGCTCCAACCACTCACAGTTGCCCAAATACCTTTCGCTGGAAAATCTAAATCAACGCGCTAAATATTTTAGCCACCGTGCAACCGGGCTCGGACTTTTGCGCCAAACACGAAAAACTATAATCAACTGTGTGTATTTGCAGTGGATAATCAGGCCACCACAGCAGCAACAGGAACAGGAATGAGTAGCATTCGAGGGGTGAGCGGAGCCGCGCTTGGATTGCCTAGGCTCTGATGGGGTCCTGCTAGTGCTGATGATTTTCGTGACCAAGTGCAGTTAAATAGCCGACGACAAACGGCAGCGGTCACACAGTTGCCGGCTCCGTCCGTTTGAATGCCATTTCCTCCATACACACACACAGCCACACACACACGCACACACTCGTACACATTCGCATTCACAAAATGACAAAATGTATATGATACATAAGCACACCTGCCCAAAGGCTTTTGGCCCGAATGCCATTTAGGCTGATGAGATTCTCATGGAGCAATGTAGTTTGAGATTAATGCACACCATTATTTATTGTTTTGGCAGCGAAAATTGTTGAGCAAATAATTGAATAAGTTGACTTTTCTTTCACTTTTAGGGAGTGTTTTAACTTGAGAAAAACATGTCAAATTAATCACAAAAAACCTTTTCATTATAAAAAAATTGAATATTCTTTTATATTCAATATCTCAAGACACCCCAAATTCAAATACTATTGCTAACTAATAATTTATATACAAGACAAGCTTATAAAGCTTATGCTAGAAAAATAGTTTTTATTTTTTAGTAAGCTGAAATAAGTAATACAAATTAGGAATCGCTTATTTTGCTAATATTTGTCCGAATACTCTATTTTCTGCTATTGCATTGCAACATAATTTTGGTAACAGACTTATTACCGCATTAATATCAAGATATTCTTAGCCCAACACAATCACGGCGACTTATCTGTATTGTTGTCGCCCCCATCCAGTCTTCCCTTTTAATTAGCACCGGTCCAGTTGAATGCTCGCTTCATTCCGAATCCCCTTTCAGCCCTAACCTTGGACACTTAATGACCGTTCTGTGGTCAGCACAGTTCAGCACACAGCTGGCTACGTTCGGATACCCCCAGCATTCCCGCTACTCCCCACGCACCCCCCAGTCACCCGTCTGTCGTCTGTCGCCTGTTTTGACTCACCCTATGACAAGCTGTTTGTCAACACCAGCACATTTTTTGGTCATTTACCGACCACATAATTGCGGCATATTATATGTGTGCATATGGTACACATACAAAGTGGGGACGCCTATTCACCGCCCCTCCCTTTGTGCATTCCCCCAGATATTTCAACGGCATTATTACGTTTTCCCGGTTCAGGGGTTTTCCGCTGAGGGCGCAAACATTCGCCGCTGTGGTCGTGGTCACATTACGAGTATATATTTAAATTATTTTTTATTTTGTTTCGGCGCCGGGACAAGTGAAAAGTTTGTCCTTTAAACAAAGGCGCCGACAAGGACTCATTTGCTGTGCAATGATATCTTTTGGGACACATGAATATGAATCAGATTGCAAAGTGCAAATTGTTTAAATGCAATATTAACTACCAATTTAAAATACTTGTGCATATATTTTAAATTACGTGCAAATGCTCTCATTGTGTATCTCATTCTCTCTCTCTCTCTCTCTCTCTCTCTCTATCTATCTCTCTCTCTCTCTCTCTTTCTGTCTATTTCTCATTCACTTATCAACTTTCTCATTTCATGCATTATGCAATGCCTTTTTTTTTAATATTTGTTATAAACATTATCTGGCTGTGATGACGACAACGCCGACGCCGACCTCGATTGGAATGGCAAACCGATTATTATTGTTGTTGTTGCTGCTGTTGCTGTTGCTTCTGTTGCTGCTGCTGCTGTTGCTGCTGCTGCTGCAGTACCGCCGGATATCCTAGATTATCCCACAAGCACGGACATGGTCGTACGCGAGGGCAGTAACGTGACGCTCAAATGCGCTGCTACCGGTTCACCAGAGCCGACAATTACATGGCGACGCGAAAGTGGAGTGGCCATCGAGTTGGCCAACGGCGAGCAGGGTAAGTATTTTCCCTCCCCTTCCAAAGGGCTTTGGAATGAAGTTGAAGTTTTGGGGTTTGAAGTATCACCATGGCCATATGCATACCTGATCCTCTCTCTCCCTCTATATACATATATGTAAATATGTGTGCAGATGTGTGTATGAGTGGTAAGTAGTTTTTGCTGTTGTTGCCTGCTGCATGCGGTTTGCCAGCCAACATTTTCGAGTACTTTTGCACAAAAAGGCAGCGTAGTAGCCGGCTGGGTTATCGCCCAGTAGACAAGTGCACAACAGCAGCGGGTACGTGGCCAAAGTTCCCGAGTGCCAGTTCCTATCCAACCAGCATGAGCTTTTTTTTTATGCTAGTGTCGATGTGTTGGTGCCACCAGCATTTCGCTCAATGCCTCTGATGATGGCGTTCGATGGCTGCACTGACAGAATTAACGAGTGGTTAGTCAGTGTGTGGGTAGGAGGAACAACGGATCCTAATTGGCCTTGAAGCCCCTTTGGGAGAGGGGATAACAAGCGAAACACCGTGTTGAGATTTTGATTTTGTGCAAACTAGTTGCGAACGAAAACCATAAACAATGTTGTCATTAAACAAATTGAATTAGGCAAATTTTTAAAACAATAACCAATTAAAGCATTTATGAATATATTTATCAATTGCCTGATGAACTTAACTACTAATAAATTGACTTAACATAATCAATAATAGTTGTAATTATATTAGTTAAAGTTATTTTAAAAAAAATTCCCATCACAAATTAGATAATTTAATTATGTACCAATGCATAATTTAATAAGCAAATTTCATTCAATGCAAACTTAAATTCACTTAATACAAACTTTGAAATACGCTCTTTCACACACATTCAGATTATTAATCTAATTACTTGGCTTATAAGCTGCTTTAATTTGGCAACTTAATTAGGATTATCTTTTATCCCACAACATTCGCTCAGTGCAGTCTATTGCATAAGTTATGCTTTATAAACAGGTCGAGCCTCATCAAACTCCACACGAAAGGCCAAAATCAAAGGTTGCCTACGAAAAAGGCACACGGAAAAATGCAAAGACCGGCTAACACAAAGAGAAAAAAGCAAAATTGCGGTCAGCAAAAAAAAATAAATCAGCATAAATAGAACAAAAGTTGGCAAAATGACCTTTTCATGGTTTAAATGTCTGCCACCATAAAAAAAATAACCTTTCAGTTGAACCGGTGATTTTTAATACGCGATGTGAGTTTATTTTGCTATTTTCGTGTCTTGTGAAGGAATAGTTTAACGCCATCATTTCATGGAAGTATATTAAAGAAATTGCTGTGCTTCTTTATTGATCACTTTTCTTTAACAATGTTTTCTTAATTTAATTTTAGTTTACTTATTTTTTGGAAACGGAAATTGGCATATTACATATATTTTTAGATGTTTACATTTTTATTCAATATGCAGACCAAAAAATAGGGTATGTTTTTACATAATCCTAGCTGGCAGGTGGGGAAACCTCAGTTTTGTAGGGTCATATATTCATTTTCGTGGTTAATACATGTACCTCCCATCGGTCTTTAGAATTTTTGAAAAATAATGAATAGTTGGTTTATGGCAGGCAATTACTTTTTTTACTAGACAGTGTTCCAATTAAGCTTTGAGCCACTGTATATGCCCTCAATCGGCTTAAATCAAAATCATTTTAGTTATTAGAGTATTTTAACAGCGGTGCTTTAAAATTGTTGTTGTTGGCTGTTTTTAAACTGCCCGCCCCATTTGTGGGGCGAAAGTTTTTTGTATTTGAAATTTGATTATTTGGTTTGGTTGTTCAAATGGAATCATGGCGCCCGAGTAAAGTTTTTATGCTCTTTTAGCGTGGTGCGACTGTGGTGCTGTTCATTTCAACCAAATTACATGTTATTCGTGGCCATTACGTTTAATGACCACACAAAAAGTGTGGCTAATAAGCAATGCGGCTGGCAATGCTGGCATTAAAGTCACACTGTGAACCTACGCTGCCCGAATCAATAAGCGAAAAATCAGCTTATTACTCAGACACACACACATATTTACATATGTATATATATATATATATATCGCTGGCGTTGCATACGTTAGTATATCAAGCGCAAACTAGCCAGCACTTCCGCTTCCGGTGCACCCAAACACAAAAACCAACACACTTCCACTCACACACGCACATACACATAAATATATATGGGACATATCCATATCATCATCATAGTGCACTCGCAGTCTATACTGCTGCCGGCTTTGCCAAAAACTCTACAACTATGCAATTTATATAATAAAAACCGAGTTTGACTATCAAAACAGGATATTTGCGTGAACCTTGCCCCAGCGCCATTTATGGCCCCTAACTAAAGGTCGATCCGACTGGCGAACAGCATCATAAAAGTCGCTAAAAGTTTTGCGCTTTTGAATAGAACTTTTGTTGTACAAAATAAACCCGGAAAACATGCATGAACAAGCTTAGTCCAATGTAATAACTATTATTACATGGATAAACATTTTGTAGATACATTTGTAGTTATATTATAATTGCAGAGGTACTCTGGTTAAGCAACCACTTTCAAAGTGTGACCGCTTATGGAATGGTTGATTTTTCACAGGATCAATGAAGAAAATTTATCTTCTACATTTTCGTGCATATTGGATATGTTCATCCAAACTTAGCAACCAATCAATTCTAACTAACTTCTTATAAGTTTAACAACAAATTATATAAACTATATTATTATGCTTACTTTTCGTTAATCTGTAGTGCCCAGCATTGAGGGTACCGATCTGATTATACCCCGAGTCAAACGTCAGCATATGGGCGCCTATTTGTGCATAGCTTCAAATGGAGTGCCTCCCTCAGTGAGCAAGAGAATAACACTTGTGGTCCACTGTAAGTAGTATCATAATTAAACACAATTAATTAAATTAATTGATGTATTTTTAATTTATTTAAATGTTGAACATTAAAGCACTGTTTTTAATATTTATGTTTTTCATTAACTGAAGTGCTGTTTTAATAGTTTACCTTGTAAAATACTCTTTGTAGTTCCACCAATGATCACGGTGCAGAATCAACTAATTGGCGCTGTGGAAGGCAAAGGTGTTACTCTAGAATGCCAGTCGGAGGCATATCCCAAATCAATCAACTATTGGACACGTGAACGTGGAGAAATCGTGCCACCTGGTAAGTTAATACCCACATTTTTATGCTCTCTGTACATTAGATAGTTGAGAAACTAAATAATATACTTGACTCCATTTTTTCGTCATAACATAATATATAAACAAAATACGTATAATAAAGTTACTCAGTTAAGTCTACTGAAGCCTTCCCCAATACAAATTTAGTTTCTAACAAAATAAAAATTAGACTCACTAACGGTGTCTATAATAATAATAATTATATATATATATATATATATATATGTGTATATAAAAAAAATTCTTATTTTATAAACGTAACCATTAATGTTGCTAGCGAACCATGAATTCTCCTGACATTTGCCTGTTATATATGTAAACTGAAATTTGCATTAAACAATTCATAATTTGCGACATATAAATGAGCAGCTAGTATATATATTTTAGTTTATATTTGTGCAAGTCCCCGCAGACACAGGTGGATTGGCAGGCAGGTTGTGAAACAACTGCCCCAGAGGGCAACCCAACTGAACGGAGTAACCAACTGATGACAAAAAAGTTTATAATAAGCAGACAGACGATGATTCCGGGCTAATACCCATGAAAACCTAATGACGGTTGTCTGCCACACTACTGCGATTTCTCCACTGTGTGGGGGGGCATGAGAGTTTTGTGTGATCCTGGGATGCAGTGCAAAAACATTTAAATAGTGCCATAAATGAATTAAATTTTTCTTTTTCTGCCAGTTGCCTTATTTTTATGTATACTTTTACTTTTATTTAACCAGCAGCTCATTCATCCTTACCATATCCAGTTGTGAAGTGGGTTATTGCATTCATACATAAATTAATTGCCGGCTCGCCTGTCAGCAACATTATCTGTCTACTTTGCGTATTCGTACTTATGGGCAATAAGCTTGACATGCCTTTAATTCTTTATTAATGCAAAATGTCATTTAAATGATAATTGCTTGAACATTTTAAAGGAATGCACTAACAATATATCGAACATATGTTTTTCAACCGCAGGCGGAAAATACTCAGCGAATGTTACAGAAATCGCCGGATATCGTAGCTCGATGAAGTTGCACATCAATCCGCTATCGCAGGCTGAATTCGGCGCCTATCGTTGTGTGGCCAAGAACTCACTGGGCGATACAGATGGCACCATCAAGCTTTACAGTAAGTAGAGCTCTGGACTGAGTATCGTTGTTTATGAAAGCTGAAACTAACTTACACTTCATAGAAATACCACCCAATGCCGTCAATTATGTCGAGAACTTTGAGGCACGTCACAAAGGTAAGTCAAAACTTAAACTATAAGCCAAAGCTTTTGCCAGAATCAATTTAAAAACTGCAGTTGAAATAATGCTAGAATCCCCTTTATATAAAAACTATAGGTAAAAGAATTCTAGAATCCCCTAATTTTCCAATCTTTGCTTTAAAAAATCAATAATTTCAAAAAAAAAATATAATAGAGCTTTAAGCAAATGGAAGCACATTTAGGATCTGAATATATAACTGAGTTCACAGGCACATCGCACAACAAAGCACTCAAAATCGACTGAAAGGCGTAGTACAGGAGAGATATTTCACGGTGAGAGAAGACGCGAGAAAAGCGACATTTAATAGCCACTCGGCATAAATTTAAGATGAGCTGCAAATATTTCACTTTGCCAGGCCGAACTTCAAAAAAAAAAGGAAATAATAAAACAGAAGCAAAACACAAACCGAGCTGGGAGCAAAGGCATAAATAATTCATTTGGCATGCAAATCCGTTTCAAATTGTCAACACCACGAACCAGGTGAAGCAAGTAGTCCACAAGGAAGGGCAGCAGGTTCAGCAGGGTTGTGCTCAAAGAAGCGGAAATGGAAATATAAATGAAAAAGCAACAAACCTGTGAACTAGTCTTTTATAAATATAAATTAAGCATAAACTAGAACAGGGAGTTAAGGGAGTAATTTTCAAAACGGAAAAAAAACTAAACCAAAATTCAATAACTTCACTCAAAAAAAAAAAAACAGGCAAAAAGCGAACGAAAAGCTCCGATACGTATCATTCGTCCAGGGCGCAGGAGCACAGCGGCGAGGACACTGAGAATCCCGGCAAGCGAAAAGGTAAGCCAAGTCAATGTGCTCATCCTCCTCTCTCTTTCTCTCTCTCTCTCTTTCGGTTGGGTGTGCGTCGTGCCGATTAGGGTTACGGGCCATATTTCAAGCATTTATGGTCGAGGGGCCACCTCCAACCTCCAAGACCCCATCCTCAGACACAGCCACAGGCCCAAAACCACCGTCCCGAGCTACAGCTTAACAGGCCACTTGAGACGGGACGAATGCTATAAAAAATATAACCTAGGACCTAGCGACATTGTGGGCTGAATGGTTGCCGCCGCTTGTTTAACAGATTTTCACACTAATTTGCGAGCCGCAAGACCAATAAAAAATAAAACGGAGAGGGAAAAAAAAGGTTGTCCAAATAAGTAGGAAAAACGTTGCATTCTATTTTGGGGCAGGTAAAAGTTTTGGCTGCTTGGGCACACATAATTGTATATCAATAAACACGCTCGGTTTGGCTTTATGGCAATTTAATGATTTGTAAATACTTGGCTACAATCAAATAAATTCTTTTGTGGCCGAAATGGCAAAGTTACCAAGAGAAGGCCAGCAGTTTGGGATAGCTAAGTAATGGGGCAGTAATGTTTGGCTTAAGTGCTAAAAGTTATGCTATTTTTATATCCTACTTGAGTTGTGAATTCGAATGCGACATCTGAAATTAAATGAAATGTGTTCACAAATTTGAATTTAAAGGTGAACTTATTCGAATTTTAAAGATTAAATTTAGGTGTGTTCGTTATGCACTTGTTCAGAATAATATTGTATTTTTATAGTGAAAACCAAATCCAGTTATAAAAAAAATACCTTCAGACTAACAAAAAAATTACTAGGATTAAAAGTTCAAGGACTAGAAATGCAGTGAAATTCTCTTCTCAATAAAATCGAATGATTCGAAATCTAGAAAATATTTCACAGCTAGAGTTTAAGTGTTAAATGTTCCTGGTGCCAAATCCGCCTTATTACTGTCTTGTCAAATGTCAGCTAACGAAATCACTGCCCAGCTAATCATTTCAACAGCCCCGCCCACAAATACATCACTTACAAGCTTAGCCAATTTCCGCTTCTAACCCGCCAAGCCCATTAACATTTTCTACTTCACCTCCCTTTTACCCGTTTCTACAACACCTCTCCCACAGCCGATTTGAGTCTCAGCGCGGAGAGTAGTGACAGCATATATGGAATATCGGCAGCTGTGTCCCGGCACTCCGGCAGTCCTGGACAGACTCTACTGTGGCTATTGCTGCTGATGAGGACGACGATGGCAAGAACATTGAGGAAGCTGCTGCGAAAAACTCAACTGGCATTGTTGCCACAAGCACTGACACATGTTTGACATAGACGCCAAGCGCCAACAGAGATTAAGCAGATGCAGACCCGCTTACCGCAGCCAGAGCAGGAGCGGATGATGGAATCGGAGATGGCAATGCGATGATGGCATTTGGCTTGATTGAGTTTGCCAATGCCAAAACGTTAAGGGCTAGTGCTGATTTATGGCACGTGGCTTAGTTAAAGCTGAACGATGCAACATTCATATAACATAATAAGTACGATGGAGTAGCTAATAAATAATAAGTAAACCAGGCTTCCTAATCCCTACGCGTGCATGTTCAAACTGTTGAATTCTAGCATAAGTTGATCTTAATTTCAGCAATTTGTATTATATTAAGCAATATACATCAACTTATAACAATGCAAATTACAAGTGTATCTATCGCATGGAGTTCTATGGCACATGTACATAAGCGTACAGCAAACGGTTATTTCATTATTGAATAAGTGATTAGAGAGGGCAATGTACATTTTTATAAACCAAGTGGACATAATTAAAGAGACTGTATGTGTGCAAAGTAACATTTAATTGCACCTAAATTGAATGTTAAATTACTGTATTCATTAGCCAGTAGCTTAAGGACGGTGTTAAGCAAATTTTCTTTTCACTGGCAACGATTGGAGCGAACGGAGATTGAGGGCATACATATATCTATATAGAAAGACTAAAGCATGCCGGAAGCCTATAAAAAAAATAGCAAAAGCTTAAATTGGGTTACATTTGATCTGTGCGACATGCTCAGCAGCTGGCTGTGTGAAAACGCGAAGAACTCACTTGAAAATTATATATTTAATCATATAAAACAAATATAAATTTTATAAGTTTGAATTAATTTTTGTGTTTTGCTCCCAAGTCCATCATCCGTTCCAGGCCAACAAACACTAAAAAGAAAATTAAATGTAAAATTATAAATATATACTACATACATATCATTTACTTATCTTAGCAATCGTCATGGATACCATATATTTACGAATATATCAAATATATATCGAGTTAATTATTTGTTTTACAAACAATGAAAAATTCTCAAACATAAATACTCTTGACATAAAAGAAGGCCAAGTTTATATTGTAAAATACATAGTTAAGTAGTATATTTAAAGCACACAAAACTTATAAACAACCAAAAAAAAACCTTGCAACGCTATACAGCTTAAATGTAGTGCGTATATTTAAAAAATTAATGAATCCAAAAAAAAAATATTTATTTATCAAAAAATTGTTATATAAAAGGCGAATAATATGCAAAAAAAAAAAACAGCTACTTATTGTATATGTATAAGCATCACATGTAAATGGCAAAATCGACAGGAATATTTATACAATAAATAAACTTTAAAGCGTTAAGTGACAAAGAGGCTCCGTTTTGCTTTTGGGTCTGCGGGTGTATACAAATTAGCAAAATACTTAGTTAGTTTGAATGACTTACAAAACGAGTGGTTGCTGTCTTGATTTCACTTCGCAGTTAATCAAAATGCCAAGAATGCGCATAAATTTGAAATAAAACCTACTGAGTGCTAAAAAACAAAAAAATCTAATTAAAACAGGCAAAATATTCGAAATAAAACTAAAATTCTTGCATTAAAACCTCTTTAAGTGCAGGTCAGCACGCAAAAATACAAAAAAAAAAAAAATACAAAAAAACAAATCAAATACTCAACAATACAAAAACTAAACCAAAAACTCTTCAAGCCCGTAGCTAATAAAAACTACAGTACTTTTAAGTATGTGCGTGTGTGTTTGTGTATTACGAGTAGTTTTTATTACATTTGTTTTCCAGGAATTTTCAAACATGCCAAAACAGCTGCAACTTCAATGCCCGGCTCCACCCATTTGAAATTCAACCACCTGAGCGGGTTATATGCACCGTTTTTGTTTACCTTTCAGAGCCAACGCGATTTTTTTTACTGCCTTTTCATAGAGTCTTTTTTGCGGGCATGTGCGTTTGTGTGTGTAGAATATTCTGAAACATGCATAATATTGTGTGTAAATATCCGCCAGGATTTTGTTCATTTTTTTTTTTCTTTTTTTGGTGGTTACACACATGTAATACATATAAATCTCAAGGTTAAATGGTTATATATATGCATCATAGTAGTTGCATACAGGGCTTATTAAAATGCTTTTATACTGGCTATCCGGGTATCTGACCCGCATAAAGTGCATTTTAATAATGTCAAACTGGTGCGGGGCATTAAGCCCTGCTTTCTGGTTGCAAACACACAAAATAAAAACTAGGTTAAAAATGCTCAAAGAGATCGATTTTTGCATGCAAGCAGAGTGAAATGGCCAGCGATTTAAAAAGTTAATAAAGAAAGAAAAATATCGATACGCTTTCACTTTAACTGCACTCAATAGAATTACTCCCCAACCAGATATTTCCCGACTTAGCAAAAGATTATAAAATACAATGAGTCCCTTATACCTTGAATACATATATATATAAATATGTTTATATTAACCTGTAACTCATCTGTTAATTGCAATACGAACGGTTCTCACTTGAAATTCAATTAACAAGCTGGCCAGCAATTATATAACACTATTTGATGAACAGGAAAGAAAAAACTTTTAGATACGCTACCACCGAAGCGAGTGAACAAAAAATTAACATAATTATACATCAAAAAAATGTGGCAAAAAAGAAAAACAACAAGGACAAATGCAAAGGAAATGGAGGTGGAATGGGGAATGGGGGAATGGAACCACCTGGCGACAGCTGGCAGTCCTACACACAATTAACATTACTTAAATACACATTAAGGTTAAAGACGTGCAATTTTTTCATGTTCTGGGGCTATTTTTTCTTGGCCGAGTTGTTTATCAGAAATTTCGGGCTGCAATGTCTGAAGGGGAGCCACAAAAAATTGCGTGACGCAGCAAACAAAAACATTTCGATAAGAAAAAAAAAAAATCAAAACCAAAAAAAAACGCACAAACCCAAGCTGAAAGCTGCGAAAACTTGGAGAGGACTCGGAAAGCGGGAACAATGACGGTGCCGCGACGTCAGCGGAAGGGCAATGAAAATAAACACAGTAATTAGTTAATGAGCATTTTGAGATTTATTATTAATTTTCTTTGTTTGGCGGCCACTCCAGCCCGTCTCCCTTCCCCAGCAATCAAATCATTTCGAATTTTTCGTGGTTATTTATTATAATTGTTGTGCGCCCGCTGAATATTGTTGTGGTTGTTCTTATTTTCTGTTCATTGCTGTTGATGGCTTTCGATTTGCATTTAAAATGCGCAAATTTGTGTTAATCTGCATACATTTCTGGTTTGACTTATTTCGATGGAGTGGTGGTGGGACACACATCCTTAATTGCTATTTAAATGCTCGAAAATTAATTTAAATGCGAATAGTAACGGTTTATTTCTTGAAGCCTTCATTAGTTTTCGGCCTGTCAGAAATTGTTTTTTAATTTATAGGTGCCCATAAAAAATCTATGTATATAGACCACATGCTCTACAAGTGGAGGCACATTAACATTTTGGCATTGTCATGGCTGTGATTATGGCATCATCTGAGCTCCAGTCCCATTAGTTGTTTGCGTTTGGGACTTTGTCGTGCTTACATTTTATGATAGCCCATTAAAGTTTACAACCTAGGCAAAAGCGAATGCAAACAGGATCACAAACAGAAACGACAAAATGCTAAATTGTAAATATATTGCAGAGTAGTTAGGCACCCGTTAGTAGACAATAGCCATGATTTGTGTAAAGCTGATGACAAGAAAAGAAAACAATGTCTCAGAAAATATTCCAGCAAGAGTTCAAGAAAATAAGTTATACTACGAAAGTCGACCGAGTTTGACTACGATATACCCTGAAATAAGCTTTTTGTTTTGGCGTCTTTTGGGAGAATTGGCCCTCCATGGTCTTTTCTCTGCGGTACCACTTGAGCTGCAGGAGCAGTCTATACATTTGGACTGGATGGTCTTTCGAGCTGCTGGTGCAATGGGGTTTCGGCATGTTTTGTGTGAAGATGGTCCTTCATGGTCTATTTTCGCGGCGTCAACCCATCTGCGCAGTGCAATGCAGAGTTGCCTTTTTCAAATTTGTCATTGACATATCAACAATGTTTTCTAAGGTTGCTTTGATAAAGTAATGACAGAATAAATTTGGGGATAGGCGGCTGAATTTTGCTCAGTCGTCAGTCGGCAAAACTGGTCGTTGTATGCTGCATAGTTAAAGTCACAGTGCAAATAAAATTATTTATTTTTATTTTTGAAATTTTGTTTTTCATAGCCGAAATTTTTTGAGTTTTTTTAAATTTTATGAAGATATTTTATTTTTGGCTTTAGATGTGTTCTACACAACGAATGAACTACACCCCATCGACACATAGACTCGAAAAGCAACGCCTGCTAAGTAAAAATACGTTACCAGACCGAAAGTGGAAACTTCTAGAAAATCAAATAGTTTCTTGGACCGTAAGTCAACTTTCGATTTAATAAATATATAATCTTTGTAATCTCAGCGATTGAACATTAAATTTAGCGTCTGTAAAATGTTGCAGGGTTGCTGCATCCTGGCCTCAAAGCAATCGCACATCCGCTGCAAGCAGAGCTATTAACTGCCACAGTGAGCGGCGGCACTTGGAACACCAGATATTCTAGTTATATTGGCCTTTGCAAAATCTTAAGCACTCTAATGTAAGCAGGATTTCATATTGCATATTCCAAATTTGTGGTCTTCAGCTCTTATAACCTTTGAGATCTTACAGACGAACTATATCAACTCGGCTGCTGGTCCTCATCAAGAAGGAAATTATAAGAATATTCGAAAACACATCTGGTATTAAATACATTGCTTAAATGGCCTTGACTTGTCTTGTCTTTAAGTGTTTTATAATTTTAAGAAAAATATAAAGAAATCCTAAAACATTTCATTGCATAACATCATAATCATTTAATCGAACAGACTGAAACGCAACAAAAGAAATGTCTATAGACATCCACAATAATGATAATGATGAGGCCTGAAAAGCGATTAACAACCCATGGCACATGTAGACAAATTGCCGAAGCTTAGTGGAGACCTCGAACAAATAAGGACGATATACTAATCACCTGGAAGGAAGGGCAGAGCTGGCCCATACACTTGCTATAAATTAGCTTCGGACATATATAATCGAGCGTAGTCTTTGGTCTCTCAACATGTAAACAAAACTACAATTAATCAAAGATGTTACCTAACTGGACTTTATTACACACAGCTTTGCTTAATTGCATATATAAAGGTCTGACATGAGCAGGGCAAAAAACCTTAATTAAGCCTCCGCCCAGTACACAATCCCACACTCAAATTCCTACTCCCCGTGGAACTGACAAATAAATAATAAAAACACAAATTGACACACAAATGGGCAAGGGAAAATCGGTAAATATAGAAAAAGTTCACAATAGGAAAGCACAAACTGGTAAACAAGGAAGTGCAACTAACTCGCACACGGAGAAGTGTTGTGGCAAAAAGCTATTAGATGGCAAGGCTAAAAGGTTATCGTATTGTCAGTGTGCCCAGCTTGGGTTTGAGGGGTGTTCCACACTCCACTTTGAGGGTTCAAAACGCAGGCTTTTATTTATAATCTGCGCAGCAGGGAGGCAGAGTTGGAAATGTCCACTTATATGAAATGACCGTGGCTTGTAATTAAAACGATTATAATTGCCATTGCTGGGCTATTGTACACTGCACGCAAAATACAGCAACAAACTGATTAAATGGGTATTTAACATAGAAAAATTCCGAGTTCACTCTTTTACTTTGTGGGTTTGTGTGAATTTGCCTGTAATCTGCGGTTTCGCAAGTAAATTTCAGTTTTTACTGCCAATTTGCTACACTCGAAGAAAAATATTCCCAAAAAAAAAAAAATAATGGAACTTCTGTTGCAACTACATATTGGATTATTGAAATATGCACTTTATTAGTTAACATATTTGTGTAGTTTGATTTTTTTTAGTAGTATCCAATCATAGACGAATAATTAGAGCTTTTGGCATCATATTCAGTTTTTGAACTTTTTTTTAGATTTCTTAAAATGACTAGAACAACTTGTTATCCGATTGAGCTTAGAGATCAATTTCCGCGCGATTCATTCGGATCGATATTGGAGACCCACTCAACGGGATTAACGTAGATATTAGATATGGTGCCACGCAATGTGTCGAAGCCCTGGTTGAGGGGAACTGGCTTGGCCCGCTGGCCAACCGACTTCATCCACTTATTCCAGGCACCCTCTGACTTCTTTTTGCGCTGCTGCTCCAGCTGCTCTCTGCTCTGATGCTCTTGGAGCTGACGTTCCTGCTCACGTTTCAGCTGCCTTGCCTTGACGCGTTCCCACTCTTCCAGACGTTTCCGCCGAGCCTCCGCAGTTTCCTTGGGTGGCTGTTTCTTGCCACCGGGACAAATGGCGCTTGAGCCAATAGAACCAGAAAAGCTACAGCTGGAAGAGTTCTTGAAGCTAGTAGTTGACATGTTCTTCTGCTGCAACATCTTCTGCTTGCACCATTCCTGATAGCGCTCCTTGGCCAAACGCTGACGCATTGCAGTCTCCATATCCCGCCTCTCCTTCTCCTGTTTTTCCGCCTGTTGTTTCTGCTTCTGCTGAAGCTCCTTGCGCTTCACCCATTCCAAATAGACATGCTTCTTTTGGCGATCTTTCTCCTCATCAAAAGCACGAAAGAATGTAGAAGACCCAGACGACGAGGGTGCCGAAAAATTGAAACTCAGCGGCGGTACAACATCGTCGTTACCCTGGGACGGCTTGAGGGCATCTCCATACATCTCGGTCCAGCTGAAAGTGGACGCAGATGAGCAATCTTCGCGACGCACTGTAGATGCCTTTAAATTGTAAGTGCGACTGGTTAATTGACTCATACTGTCTGCCTTGCCGTCTAGCTTAGCGGGGCTTTTCATCGAATTGGATGGTTCTATTATATCACTAGCTACGTTGCTATCCAAGGAGCCCAGGCTAAAAGCATCCTCTGTTTTTGCGCTGGAGTGACAATATGTGCTGCTCTCCACAGAGCTGAAGCTTTGGGCATCCTCTGGCTGTATGTTCGACTTACAGGCTCGGGACCCATAAGAGTCCTGGCTTTGAGCATCATATGGAACTCTTAAGCTGCAAACTGTGTCGCCATCAATGGAGTCAAGATCATCTGCCTTGGAAACTGTGCTGCATTTGAATGTCTCCTCATCGCTGGTCAACTCCATTCCATCCTCATCCTCCCCAAAGTTGTCATTGCGATCGTTAAGGCCCAACACCGAAGTCGCATTGTTGCCTCCACGGTCCAAGGCAAAATTGCTGTCGGCATCGATGTCTTCCCCTTTGTTTGCCACATAGCGCACAGTGGGCGATACAAAGGAGCGGCTACTGTACCCTTCCAAAGTGCCCGAATCAGTATCACACAAGTCGGCCATCGGCATTGAGCTTGCTCCCCTTCCAGAAATCAGTTGGCGATCCACCAACTTTCCCTCAGAATTGCGACGTCCAACGAAAGCCATTCTCCAATGCTGCAAAGTGTCCTATGAAATTGCTGAGAGTTGAGAAAGTTAATTCAAAATTTATGTTATGTTGTGTTTATGTTTTTTTTTTTTGATTGTTGGCAGTCATTTGTGTTAGCACCTCTACTCCCGACTAATCCAATGACTAAAGCCTACTACGCCACTAAATATTTAATTGTTTAAGTAAGTGAAATATAAAACTAAGTACGTAAATGAAATGCCTAGGAATAAATAATTAAACTAAGTATAATAGAAATAAAAAAACTAAATAACTATAAATTATACATTATTTTGATAACAGTTCTTAAGAACTATCTAATATTTATTTGTTCATAGGCAACACCAAATTTCGAACAGTGTATTGAGAAACACACACTGTGCACCAACACAACCCGCGTCTCAATTCGGTCTCTGAAGCAAAATGAAAACATTTTAACTAATGACAAACAATTACTTAAACAACGAGTCGAACGAGAGACCCACACGACGACAGCAAAAAGGTAATTAAAACTACACTGCACACACTCGCACACACACACATGTCGCACACCCAACTTCAGCACGTGTTTAGATGTGCGTGGGTGTTTAAGTGTAAAGCTGCCGACTCAAAAATCGTTGCTGTTGTTGTCGATGCCTTGTTTGTTGTTTGTTGTTTGTGCGTTGTCAGTTACCTGACACAGTTAATGAGCACCGTTTTCATTTTTAATGAGACTCACCTACACACACACACACCCACACACACACACACACACACCCACACACAGACACAGAGTTATCCACACTCACATATCAGATGCACACACGAGCTGAGGTGTAATAAAAAACTTATCGCTGCTCGCTTTTGGGCGCCCGTGTGCGACGTTTGATAGACATAATTAAATGATTTTTTATGTGCTTAATTGTTGTATCTTGCGCCAACATCGGCCTTATTAAAACAAAAAACAATTAAGTGGCCTTTTCTACTTACGACCTGCAAATGACTTGTCAAATGAGCGACAAGCGCCAGACAGAAGGGTGGGCTTCGGGGTCTTTGTCCCTGCTCGCCTTCCCCATTCCAAGGCCGACAGTTGGTGTCGATTGGGTTGGGCTCCCAAATGGGCCACGCAGATTAAAAAATTTGTGCGACGCAACGAAACGTGATTGAACCATGCGGGTGAAAAGTCAATCCACGATTTTTTTTCTTAAAGCGAATTGATTGAAATGTGCTTAAAAATAATTTATCAGACATAATATTTGCGGCAGACAACCCTATCAGAAGCATTTTGAAAGAATCCAATTACCTTAATTATGGGATAATTTATAATTGCTATATGCGAATTAATTGGCACTCTTAAATTCCAATACACAATTAAATGTTACTATTTAATTAAATTCGTTTTACAAACACAAATCTTCATCCAAAAATATTTCACACTCAAACAAAAAGACTTTTATTCAATAATTCGTCGTAGTGAACTGTACTGCTGACTATATAGGTACTGAACAATTGTTAAACTTAGATGATGTAATATACTTTAAATACGAATAAAGGAGAACTCTGATATCCTTGTGAGGCAATTCTAGTGTTGGCTGTTAAATGGCTTAAGGTATTTCTAATTTAACCCAAATAAAGGCTGTGAACGGTCACAGATGTGGTCAGAGGACAGAGGCACAAATGCAGTAGAAGAACCTGTGTAAATTTAAAAGTGGGAGGTAAATTAATTATTTAGGCTACAAGGCAATGACATAGTTGAACCGAGAATGACAGAGCTCGAAGTGTACAGAGTGTAATCAATATCCAACAGATGTGCATATTAAATTAATTACAGTGAAAGAATATTAAGAAATTTTGACCAATTCTTATTATACAACTTAAACTGCTGAATTGCTGTATGAGCGTAAATGCAATAAGCCAGCAAATAGAATACTGGGCGAACTGGGCCAACAGGTTGTATGTTTTTCGGTTTCAATTACATATTTCAGGCACGCACTCAAATCACTTTTAATTTTTTTTTAAATTATAATTCCATTTCTCATTTTTTTTCTTGTTGTTTTTTGTTATTGTTACGAGTGTTCGCATTGCCATTGATTATTATTGCCTTTGTATTGTTTGGGTGGCCACACGTTTAATTAAAAACGTGACAATTTTACCTACGGCGAATGCGATACATATTTCATCACGCATACACCATGTGTGCCAAAAGCAAGCTTGCGGTCGCGAAATGTTTATTTAAATAATTCAAAAGTCTGTTTACAATATACGCAATTCGATTGCATTACATTTCAATTTTGATCTCCGCAAATTTAATTAACTTTATAAAATTCGGACATGCTTATGGGGCGCCAACAATTTGGAATCAATGAAAAGCAAGTTGGAATTTTACAATGCCACGAATGAAATATTTATATTTATCATATTTAAATTTTCTCACTAGTCGCCAAACGCTGCATGAGTAGCACACAAGCCAAAACCTGGATGACGCATGCTTCAGCAAAAGAAGTGAAAGAAGCATGTGCTGCTTCCACGCTTTTTTTGTTTAAGCCAAAAAACAAACTGTTGTCGTTTCGTATAACTACTTATTGTGTTTATAACTTTTTGGTTACTCACCGCAAATAGTGTTTCTGTTTATCCTTAGAGGATCAACGAGTGTGTATTTAGCTTAAATATATATTTTTGTCAAATGAAAATGTACACAAAAAAGTGTGAAATGTGTCAGCTAAATATTAATTTGGCCTACTTATAAACTCAATTTAATATCTAATCGAACATGGAAATGTTTCGGCTGACCAAAATCACTTATTTAGGTTACTTACCTTACTGCATAAGATTTACTTAGACAAAAAATAACATTAAGCGTTCAAGTCCTGAAAGTTCTTTAAAAGTCTTCCAATCAGCATACTTCATCTCAGTCTGCACACAAAAATCTTTTGCGCATTGGCACCTTACAAGTAAAAATGAACCGAAGACAACTCAACTTCAGTCAGACCACAAGCAAATCAGTTAAGTGGCATGAAAAAAAAAATGGGGAGACGCGACAACTTCAGTTAAGGACTTAGGTAAGTCAATTTACCTAATTGACTTATGGCCAGCAGAAAGTTTGGCAGTTGGCTCTTGTTACTTGGCTAACTTTCAAGTGAAAGATTTTAATTTGCTGTAGTTGATTCCGTGTGTTGTGCTTAGATATAAATATTATTTGGTATGTCGATACGGATATAATTAATTACAGTAATCTGTACAGTGGATATGAAATTTTACTTCAACTTTCTTTAGAAAATAAATAAATCAAAATAGGTTGAATGCGATATGTTCCGTTAAACAAAGTTAATTTTTATATTTAAATTGGATTTCATTAGATTTCATGCTTGAATATACATACATTAAATAATACAATCGAAACTCCCCAACTCCCTGGTATCATATTTTGCACTAATTAAGAGCGTGAAAGTAGCGTGACCAATTGTCAAGCTCTTTCTTTCTCTCGGTATTCATAATATTGTTGTCAAAAGCGTTATGAGCTTTTAATGGTTAAACAAACTTGCAGCCACAAAAACTTTAAAGCGTATAACAGCCGAAACGGACTAACTCAAACTATCCATAGAGTTGAAGCAACAGCGGCACGGACAACTTTGCCAGCTAGTTAAATAAACTTATGTTGAGCCAATGTCGCTCACATGTTTGTTGCACATTTCCGCTTACGTGAATATATTAATATCCAAAATTTCATTGCTTGAATGTGATGGGTGGGGCCAAGTCTTGTCGGCAATTCAATTAGTGGGCAACTTGCATTTATCCTGTTTTAATTCTGTGTACTTTTGAGGTGCACACAAACACATACAGACTTATTGAAGTGTAGCAGTGCGGGTGGGAGTGTGTGTGTGTGCGAGTTTGTCTCGGTGTTTGTTGTCGTCATGACAACGGCTCGAGCAGGACTCGAAGGACTCGCATGAATTCGTGACTTATGCACTGACGCAACCAATTATGGCCTGGGGGCAACTATTACTGCAACCGTCTCGCCTACTATCTCTACGTATGTGTGTGTGTGTTTGTATGTTTGTGTGTGTGCTTGTCTAAGTAGCTTCTCGCATCTTCGTCTGCATCTAAACCTATTTTCGGTTTAAAGCATCTCAAAAACTATGTCAAATGAAATTTATGCGATGCTCTCCAAAGACGGCAATGAAAATACACACGCACACACACACGCGTCTCCAACCGCCATATACGTGTGGCTCTTTATACCTGGGTATGTGTGTCTGGCTGTGTGTGCGTGTATATAGGTGTGTCTTAGCTCTCACTCTTTCACTTGCTTGCAATTGTGTCTCTTTTTTTGGCAGCTCGTTGCATACTTTATGACGTAGCCAGCATTGATAAGGCTTCAACGCAATGGTGACGGCAATATTTCATCAGCAATTGTTTGAAAAGTTTCTTAATTAAAAATGACAGGTTATCAGCAAAGATTTTGGGCTAACTAATTGAATTTTCCAAGTTGCCGCTGCTCGTGATATGTAGAGTTTTTGGCGTTTATAGCTGAGGATGCTGAATGGCGCTCAAAAACAGTGGCGCTGAGAAACTATGCTCAAGAGTTAAGAACAAGGGAGATCAAATAAATATGCAAATTACTATTTTGTTTTTAAACACAAAGTCAACAAATGATTTATTCAAATATTTCGTACATATTACATTTATTAATGGGTATGAGTAATAATAATCTTAATATTGTAATCATTTTCATACGCCATAAGCATCAAGAAATTTATTGTGGGCTGCAAAGAATTTTTTTCTTATGTTTAACTTTTCTAATTACTGTTTTATATATAATATATTTAATTATTTTGTCATTATTATTTGTTATTGGGCATATTATTTCCAAGTCGACATATATAGTATCTTTATTTCGTTTAATTATTAAATTTTAAAGTGATTTTGCATTTACCAAAGTTTTCCTCCCTTGAATCTTTAGACATTGGCTAACTTAACGCGTACATACATGAAATATTTAATACATTTAATGTGTAATATCTAAAAAGCTTCTCATTAGACTAGCCACAAATATGCAAAATGACGAGTCTGAGGTGACTATATCCGCACAAGCCAAATGCCAGACAGCAGAGAATTCGCAGTCTCTAACAGCATCCCTGCTCACTCCGCTGCTTGGCAAACATTTTGAGGAAGCTGCTGACAAACATTCCTGTTCTATTTGCCTGGCCTCCAATGTATCTGCAACACCGCAGCATTGCCGTAAGTAAAATGAAAAAACAAATTGTAAAAAGTGGAAATAAAACTGATTTCATTACCTTGATTAGTTGGTCGCTTCAAGTCTGCTCTGCGAGTCCGCGTGTGTGTCTGAGTGCATAAGTCTGTCGGCAGCCAGTTTGTTTGCCTGCCTTTTCCGGTTTTTTTCTACACATCTGAAAATCCAACACGGCGCTTATGATGGAAAAGGTGGAGGTAAGTGCGAAGGGAAGTGGGATTGGCCATCTTTTGGCCTCGCTGTTTTTGGTTCAATGCAAGCATTAACCTCATTAGCATGCAACTCTGAATGGCGCTCGGAATGTATAAAGCACAACCATCTCCACTGGGATTCATTTAAGCAGCAGATGCAACTTCTCTTTTATTATAACGAATTAAAATTAAATGCTGAGGGCGATTTGTTTATGTTTAATGGAATTGTAAACATTTAAAGTACTGAAAATTATTGCATTGATTTCATAAGCTTTTCTAAACGTCAATAATAGTAATAAAACATGGCAATTAACTTATTATATCAGCTCTGACTATCAAATTCTTAATGTACATACAGTATATATATATATATATATCATTTGTCATCAGTGACTTACAAAAATCTAAGGTTTTTTAATTCTATTGTTATAAAAACCGAAACTTCCAAATATTTGCAAACACCTCGGTAATTTTATTTAATCCTTTTCAGCAAGTTTCATCCGTGAAAAATAAGTATGGCTTCTAATAATTTCTCACTTTATCCCTTCTGATTATCATTCTTCATACCATAACAATAGCTAACTAACAAGTTTGCTCTACAGCGCCGTAGACGTTGAATACAATGTTTGGAGTTCTCTTCTTACTTCTATGTTAACTATACCGCTTGAAGCAAGCCAAGTGCCAACTGGCAGAAAAACTTAATTAAGCATAATAGAGTTGAGTTCTCGGCCCGACACAGCATGAAATGCAGCGGTAATTTTCTTGCCTCCTATTTTTTTTTATTTTTAAACACCCAGTAGCTATAAGTAGCTGTTGGTAATTTGCGCTTAGCCACACTTACAGCCCAACACGCTGACAGTGGGCAAGACGAGGACCAGATCCAGGCTGGATAGTTGGGTGTAGAAGCTGATGGAGATCTTTGCAGTTCCTTGCACATTTTAATTGCATTTCCGCTATTTTTGATGCCCTTTGAATTTATAATGCCTGGGATTGTGAACTCTGCTTACTGGCACGTCCTGAGAAATATAATTCAATTAATTACAAAGACGACAGGTGCAAGGTAGCAAACACCTAATATTAATCAAACGCAGCGTGAGAAAAAAAAGTTATCCTACGAATTTGTTAGACCAAAGGCCTTCTGGGGCAGCATTTGTATCTCATAAACATGCTTATTTCATTAGCGCTACACATGCGGCCATTTCGTGCCCAAAAAAAATAAAAATAAAAATAAATATATAAGGAAACAACCAAATGTTGGGTACTCCCCCAGGATATCATTTGCCGCGCCGATTGCCACGATTTCGACATGAAAAATGCGTTCGCGAAAAGTTGCTCTTTATGATTGGGATTTGCGGCACTAATGTGCCATTGCTTGCCCCACGTTTGCGTTTCTTTTTTTTTATATGTATATATTTTCTGCCTAGTGAATATCCAAACAGGAGGTCTTACCTAGGTCCCACTGCACAACATTTTGAGGCTTGTAAGTTGCCGGTTCTGCCACTGACATGCTGTCGACATCATTACAAATAAATTGAGCGTGAAAGATACATTTCACCGACATTGCCGACATGAGGCAGTGATAGGCACTTTTTTCTTCCTTTTTTTGGAGCTGTGGATGGAGGCTAAGTTGAGGATCTTAAGGTTATGCGATAGTACATACTCGAAAATATATTAAACTTTAAAATATTTGTGTTGACTTGTGTATAAATTGCCCGCATTTGAAGAAAAACAAAATCATTTATTTAAGTTACAGTGGAATAAAATAATTTGTTAAATACAATATTAATAAAAACAAAAAATAAATGAATTTAGTTCTCAAGTTTGTTAGAGACGCAGATTGCAACGTAATTATTCACTTTTTTAAATAAATTAAATAAATGTTGTTCAGCTTTCTTTATTTATATGTTTATATTTGTAACATATAACTTTTTGATAATATAAACATGTTAATGTATATAAAGTTGAGCGTTTAAGGCAAATCTAATTTAGAACGGCTTCAAGCTGATTAGCTTCAATCTTGTAAACAAGAATCAAGTAGGCTTTCTCTTTTACCAAAGCAATTGCGATAAGCTGATTTAATTAAAATCCCAAAGAATGGCAAAAATTCGATATAAATTCAAATTTCTCAATTCACACATACACAATTCACACATAAATATATAGATGTGGAAATTGCATGTGCCACAATTTCAAATGGGAGAATACAAAAGTCAATTTGCTGTAAGACGCCGAGCAGCACATTCAAACACCACATAAACATAACCATGAGAGATATTTGGTATAATAACATACGTGACCATATTTACAAATTCCAAATCAAAATCATGGTCATAGACAAAAGGGCGAACAGTCAAGTGCGTTTGTGGGGCGGTGGGCCGATCCATTGTCTATCGTCTATGGCGTTTTGCTAAGCATGTGAAAGGAATTTAATGCTCGACTCGGCTCGGGTCGACACTGAATGTGAAGTTAACGCAAAGGGAGATAAGTATGTGTGGCATTCTGTAAAATTTGTTAACATGTCTACATTATAATTTTAAGCTTATCACATTTAATGCTTCAAAATGCCAGACAATTTTCTGGGCATCATAATTGCTCTACAAATTATATATATTCAGTGAGCCAATTTCAAATAAATCAAGCCGAAATACAATCAATTGCCTTTGCTTTGACTTCGGATTCGGATTTTCCGCAATTTGCATATATGTATGTACGGCCAGTATAGTTAAAGTTGTTTTGTGAAATGTTCTCATTACTAATGAAGTAGAACACGTTGTGTAACTTAAATTATTAATAATTATAACTCAGCTGTATAGAAATGTAATTAGTAACATTAATTTTGATCTGTACTTAAAAATAATACATATCGACATTAAAGTAGGTCTTGTAAATCCTATATACAAATAAATGTATACATGTATATGTACATTTAGTTGTACATTTAGTACATTCAGTGCTGTGCAAAAAAAAATAAAAAGTGAGATTGTATTGCTAAATTATTGAATATTGTTATTTCTGCCACTTCTGGTGGTTCTTTGGATGCCTTGCAGAAATTATTCGGATTGGAAATTATCAAGTTCTTAGCTTCAATATTAAATTTGCAAGTAAGTAACGATTCTGGATAAGACAAATATTCACTCATCATTTTTTCATGAGAGCAATGGTACGGAAAGAGGTGACAAGTCCAAGTGTGTCAAACGGTTTTAACTATAACCCAAACACACACATACATTATGATTTGATTTGGCACCCAAAAACCGCTACAGGTACATATGTAATAACTGCCGAATGATAGTGTTATTCAATGTGGTTTCCATACGTATAAATTAGTCATGTTTTGGCATACGCAATAGCACTTGTGACAGGCAGCACTGTGTTGCCTTTATATGGAAAAGGGGGAAAGGGGGGTCTGTGGAAGGCAACGCGACGTATAATTAACAATAATGAAGTCGTTAAACCGCAATGCAATCAGCGATGCGCAAAACACACAAATTTTACACACACACATTGTCGCACAGGCAAAGGATGGACAGTCGAAAAGCCAAAATGCAAAACGAATAAAGAGTGAGAGCAGGAGCATGCACAGAGAGATGCGGCAAGAGGGGAAAGGATGGGGCATTGTGGCCACAGCTTTCAGTTCCAAGTCACGGCCTGTATGGCGTTATAAAATATTTATGAATCATTTGCACGCATAATTAGACTGTCATTAAATTTTGAGATTCTCGGTGTGTTGTCGTGAAACATATTTTCAATAATGAAATGTGAATACGCTTCTAGCGCCATTAATAATACACTCGTGTGTAAAATTGGCATGCAATCAGACGAAACTTAATTCATATTTTGCATTTACTTGACAAATTGAAATTTGCATATATTTATTAAGATCTAAATGTATGCACTTTGAATATGCATATGGTATGTTAAGACATATTCATTATTAAATCCATTTTCATTTGTAGAGTATAACATTTATATGGCCATATTTACAAGTCGTTGTTTTCGGTACCATAATATATTAAACACTCATTTAATAATTTTTATTTGACATACAGTTGAGCAATTTCTTCAACCTTTGTGCATTTAAAGAGATGCAAATTAATGGATTGAGCATATAAGATTCTTAACACGCATATTTATTTTAATTTAATTCCTTCTTATTGAAGCTATTTTAAATGTTGATATTTTCTTCTGTATATGTAATTAAACACTCGTTGTGTATATCATACACAAAGGGTATGCTTGTAAGGTCCAGCAGCGAGCCAGTCATCGTTTTTGCAAAAGGGTGGCTCTGCAAGTTGGGTGTTTAAATGTCATGGCATGTCCTGACTAGGGTCGTTACATTATACCTGATTGTGTGCATGTGTATGTGTGTGTTTGTTTGTTTGTTTGTTTGTATCTTTGTGTGTGGGACCACAAAGTAATCAGCGGAAATGTCAATGAGCCGCCACCATTTGCTGATGTGTCGGCGGCTGAGGTTTACAATCGGGAAACACCAGCAACGCCAGCAACACCAAGGTATACTTTTGCCCACTCTCCCACTAGTTATTGTTGTCGCCGTTGTAATTGTTGTTGTTTTCTGCATTGTAATTAAACATTTTTCATTGCAAATGCAGAAGCGATTGGCAGCAGAACAGTTTTAATTGCATACGGTGTGTGCGAGTGTGTGTGGGTTGTGTGTGTTTGCGTTTGAGTGTGCGTGTGTCGAGCGATGACAAATATTTTATGGTGCAGCATTGATAGGCGGTTAATATGAGTATCTGATGCATTGACAGCTCTGCAATGGGGCTGAAAATATAAGGCAACTGTGATTTAATTACGACCAGTTCAACCTGCACCTGTAAAATCCATGCAGCCGTTTTTTTTTTGTTTTTTGTTTGCATATAAGCTTGTAGCACAGCTGTTGTAAATAAAACGTCTGAACTAAGAAAGTGAATTGCTTGACAGAATGAATACTTCATTATAGTTACACTCATCAAGCATATTTGTTTTTGTTAAGATAATACAACATCCTCATCGTATTATTCTGTATATATCCATTTTTAAAGGTATGCATGAATGTTCTTCAATTAATTATATGATAAATTCACTTTCTGGGTCTCTACTAGAAAATAAAAGCTGATGGTTAATAATGAACGCAGTAACTCAGTTCAAATATGTATTTAAGACATATGTATATACAAAAATATTATTTCAGACAGGTGACTGCTTGTTTCTCCTTTAATAATTAATTTTAATATTTTGTTACCTTCCAGCTACACACAACAGCACAATGGCGTTTAGTGGACACAGAGATTCAGATGGTAAGATGGTATTCAGCAATCAGACTTACTCTGGACGCACACGCGTAATCAGTCCAACAACGCCATCGGACCAATCGAAGGAATCGCATTATACGGAGCAATCTGGCTCGGATTCGCCCGAGTTTCTTTCGGAACAACGATGGGAGGACATCTCCAATCTGCAAGCTATTTCGCTATTGTTTGACAAGAAACAGATTGAGTCGCCTAACTCATCGTTATCGCCTTTATCATTACCGACAGCAGGCAGCAACATTTATTTGAACAGTAAAGAATGCACCAAATCGCTTTATAGCCTCAAGGAGATGTACGGCTCCCTCAAGCAGACAGGAATGGAAACTGTAATACCTTCGCGTGGGACTTGGTTAAGTTGCAGCAGTCCAGATTATATGCGTGATCTGAAAGGCTTGAAGTTGGATCGTGAGCCGCAGGTGGCCTACAACACTTGGTTTGCCGCAAAGCAAATGCAGCGCCAGCAACAGCTGCAGGACCAGAAGACTCTGTTCGAGAATGAGCAACAGAGGAAGGAGCAACGCAAGCTGCAAGCCAAACAATGCTACGAGAAATGGTTGCGCGACAAATCGCGTCTAGCATCAGAGAGGCGTCTTGAAAATCATATGCAACACGCGGCCTTAAAGGCAGCCACTTCGGTGGCACGCGATCGCCCATCGAATAATAGGCGTGTGCGCAGTGTTACACAGTCGGAGATTAGGCAGGTGGTGCAGAGCTGGTGGATGAAAAAGCAACAGCAGCAGCAGCGCCAGCGCGAGGAGAAACAACATCATCTGGTCAGGAAGAGGAGAGACGAGCATCTGCGCAAGCAGCTGGCCGAGAATGCATGGCGAAAGTGGATCAGCAATGCTTACAATAAGCCCAAGCCGGTGCCAATGAATCAGGGAATGGATTCATTGCGTGGTACCATCTCCCAGATTTATATAAACCCCATGTCCTGGGTGCCACTTCAAAATATTAAAAAGGGGGACTATCTCACAAGTTAGAAGGTATTAGTGATTGTGCTAACATTGGCATTATAATTGTTGTTGACAGCAGCAGAAACAAACCATTAAATTTAATTAAGTTCAGCTTTGAATTTGGCGCGCTGCAGTCAATAATATGTTTCCTTAAGTCATTGGGTGAGATATTTGCAAATTTAGGGGTTCCACTTCAGATTCAGAAAATGTAAGCCGTAGTACTGCGTATAATTAAGCTCAATCTCAGCATATTGTTAATATAACTATTATAAATGTAAAGCAATAATAAAAAACACGCACTTTCCAAATGCGCTTTAAGTAAGGAATCCCGTCCTCTTTATAATTTCTATTTAGAATCCATTCTTAATAGCTAAAAAGAAACAAACTGATGAGACGACTATAGAAAGCAACTAGAAGTGGTAATTGAAACAATCGATATCTTCTATCAGAAAGTAAACTTTTATTTGACCAATATGGATTTAGATTGCGATATCTACAAGGTATCTTATAGTCACTACTCTCGACTGTGGCTTAACCTTCTAACCCTTCAAATTGTACCATCTCCGCTTTGTAGTTGGATGCAGCATTTTCGTTTCGTGCTTATTTGTTGTTATCAATACCCCTGCAAACATTATCGTTCAACATTTCAAAAGTCAATTTAAGCAATTGCGTCAGCAGAGCTTAAGCAATTTCGTAAACCAATACGATAAGTGAATCTAGTGGCACCAACAAACTGCAGATTTGGAGAGGGGAGGAAATTGTAAAACTGTGACAGATGAAAATAAAACGCAATTTGCAATAACAAGCAAAATACAAATGCACACAAAATACGATACCGAAAAGTGGACTTTACACTCAATAGGATTTCAATTGTTGTCCGTCTCAGTGTGTGTGTGTGTGTGTGTGTGTATCGAGTGTGATACACTATAAGGAGTTGGGGAGTGAGAAAGTGGCACAAACTGTCCATTTTCATTAGATTTTCGACACTGCTGCTTTGCCTGTAAAGTCACCAAATTATATTGTCAAAAATAAAATAAAACATGTTTTTAGATATAGAGATAGAGATAGAATTCAGGCATATGCAGAGCTCTTTGCAAAGCAAAACCGAAATGCAAACAAAATAAGCCAAAGGCCTAAAGTTCATTTGCACAATTTCGAAGAGCGCTTTTGTTCGCCCTAAACACCACACACCCCTCTCACTCCCACTACCCCGCTCTTCTAGCACCACTGCACCACTCTATTCTCGACTGCACTGATCAAAGTCAAAGGCCGTGCCAAGCTTGGCAAACAAAAAGACCAAAAAGACGCTGCCAAATCCTTTTGATGAGGTCAACACTAGTTTGGTTTCCAGCTACGAGCTCAACATACACATACCTACACACACGCACACACACTCGCATGCGTTGGTCAAGCGGATGTTTACATTTGTGTTCGATAGAATGCTTTCCGTATACTTATATATGCGTAGATGTGTGTGTGAGCATTTGGAGGATTAAATTTGGTAGGTATTGTAGCATGTTATTCGTCATCAATGTAGTTTGCTCTAACTAGTTTGTATGGCTGTTGTTTTGCTGTTGCTGTTGTTCTTGTCTTTGTTGTTATTTTGTGTTGCAAGTGCAACAAGCGTAGATCAGAGCGGACGCAACCATTCCGTACACACAGTCATGCCAAACTTGTGGATTCTACTCGATTTCATGTTGTTTGCATTGTTTACGCACTTTCGCTTTGACATTATGGTAGTATGCATTTCGGCCTGATGGTCAAATGGACCAAAGATGTCAGCCCGTTGCATTTGTGTGTGTGTGGCTGGCAACATGGCTTTGTGGACTTCCAAGCTTGTGTGCAGTAGCATGCTTCATTGGTCGTTCTATCTTGCTTCATGCGGCCAGAAGTGGCTTTAACGGAATTGAATTTCGTTGTGTGGCTAAGGTCGGAGACAATTGTATTGGACTTTGAAAATGAAGATCCCAATTCGAGTTTTGAAGGCATCGCGTATTCTAATTTTTCAATTCAAACAATTTTATATATGTTCGTTTTGTTTTTACTCTTAAACAAAAAGACTGGTTCATTTCAAAGGAAATCGTCTCGCTGCTACTCTTGGGTTAGTCTACCTCATGAGCTTCATGCACTTCACACATTTACTGATTGAAAATAAATTGCTTACAAACCACTGTTTGGGTTTCATTTAGTGTAATGGACCACTCTTAATCTCAATCCGCCATGCGTGTGAACATTTTGCATAAGAAAAACAAACACGACCTCCCGCTATGAGGCATAACTAGGTCCAAAGATAAAACACATTTGCAAAAAAAAAAAAAAGAACAGAAAAAAATAAAGAAAGATAAATCGCCCCATCGCTTGTAGTAGAAACAATGAAAACACCCTATCCCCAAAGTTGCGGCATGCTTGGCACATAAATAATGCATTGGCAGCCGTTAAGCAAAAGGAGAAAAATGAATCAGAAACCAACACAACAATTGAGCATAAGACAAAGCTACCTGCAAGACGGTCAGGTGAGCAGTCGAGAGCAGACCTGGTTTTGTGCCCACACAATGGACCCAAATAAATCACAATGATGATGAGTGATCAATAACCATGGGAAATGGTTGAGGGGCAAAAAGGAAGGATGCGATGGCGGTGCGTTGTCGGCGACAACAACTACAAATGGTAGATATGAATAGTGATGTATGGAACACTCGCAGAAGTGATGCTGTGACAAAGTACAGTAAAATTTTCTATTCAAAATAGTACTCACGGAGTCCGATGCTTAAGATAATCAAATTGTCAAAATTAATAATAACAATTGGCATAAATGCATACTATATTAATTAGAGCAACTAATTTCTCTTAAAAAAAAAGTTTTTAATACTCACATGATTATTATTAATTTATTATTATAATGTTGAAATTTGGAAAAATGAGTAAAAATGAGTACGACACCTGTCGTATCGGTAGATAAATTAAGCTACTCTGCTTATTAAAACAAGAAATCATTGAAACAACAAAGGTTATAATTCAATTGAGTTTGCCTTTAAGTTTCATATATTATTACTTTTGAGTAACAATTGTTACAGTCTTAGACATTACGTATGTTCAATATTTGTACTACTTTCAACATGTGCAAAGTTTCAGTGGAGCAATTTATATATGAATGTATATATAGTGGAGCCCCTGCGGCAGTCAAGTTAAAAGACGTCTATGACTTACTTACAAGTCAGGGACGCGTGTTAATAACTTTTTAGCCATGGCATGCAAACTTCTGCTGGGATCGAGCTGGGTGGTGGAAAGTAGCAATGTGTGTTATTGTGTCCTTCAAGTTAATTCTTTGCTGCGTGCGGGTCGCAGATTAAAGTGACAGACAGGCTACGCAAAAATAACAAAAGGTGGTTAAGTCCTTGTAAGTGTTTAAGTCGACAAGGCACAGCTACTACAGCAACTACAAGGAATTCAAAGCTTGGGTTAGGTTATGGGAGGACAGCAGTTCAACACATATAGTAGACGCTTGCTGCGTGCTTACAGCGCTGTGAAATGAACATTTTGCAGGTGATTTAACAGTTATTAGATTTTTCAAGCCTGCAAGTAGGCAACAGCCAGCCAGCAAATGGCCCAACTGGGAATTGAAGCTTGCCTTTCGGTAATTGTAAAAAGTTTTTATTTGATCGCATCATATTTGGATGCCCAGAAAGTATGCAAGATAAAATGTCAAAAGACATTTGCCAAGACAGTGCAAGAAACAATGGCCCGGAAAACTTTTATGGCAAACTTTCTAACTACAAGTATGCCTGATTAAATAAAGATTTTTCTCTGGCACAAAAGTTGGACAACGCAAAGCGCAATCCTTGCATAAGTAAATATGCAATAATCTTTTCAAAAAGTGTTGACACAAGTACGCAAAAGGCGCAAAGCGCCTAAAACTATGCTATGCATGCCTTATATTGTATTTGTTTACAAGTCAAAGCAAAAACAGAGGCATTCCGGAAACAAGTTAAGACTTCAAAAAATATCATACGTAGCTTTAAAACATTCAAAAATATTAACTCACAAAACTACGAATTCAATTACCTACAACTACGAATAAATATTTATTCTTTATAAATGTTTTGAGTTTTTTATTTGGGATTGAAATAGTATCGAAATTTATTTACGGAATTCTTGCAGTTGTTCACTTGGACTTTGCCTAATTATACAAACTCAAAGTTAATGTCTCTGAGCAACAGAGAATAAAAAATGCTGCCTACTTTCCTGCGAATAAATATGCATTTCGAACGGTAACTTGTCGGCTTTAAATAAATTTAGAGTGGAGTGTATTCAAAATAATGCCATGGCCGGAGCAACTTTGCTACATTTCTTAATTAGCTTTATGAGTTTTGGGTACGACACCTGCTGGAATTCCCATGTGTGCGGTCATCCAGGTGTCTAAGGCCCTGGCCTCGGCTCAACTTTTTTTGCATGAGAAATTATTATGCAAAATTATATTAAAACTTTTTGAGTGCTGCTTTTGTTCAACTTTTCGTCGTATGAGACGCATGTGGGCCAACACAAAAGAGGCGTAGGATGGTAAGTTCAGCCTATCAATAGCAACTGCAACAAAGGCCAATTTATAGTAAGTTTCCTGAGGCGCATAAATTACGCTTGGCCTCTAATTGGACCAGTGACTGCATAGAAATGACGACTACGGCTCTTCAAATCAAAATTCATGCCAAAAAGTAGGTCCACGAAGAAAGGACGTAAGGAAGGCAAGCCAAACTCTCGGCTTGCTTGGGCGTAAAAGCGAAAGGCAGCAAGGCGTGACATGCGATAAAATTGAGTTGAAAACGTGTTTCAAATCTGAAATTAACAAACTGAACTGAGTCAGCCAGTCAAGCATTCAGTCAGTCGGCCATTCAGCCAGCCTGTCAATCGCCATGTCGCTGCTACCCCGGCCAACTGCGCCGCCTGCATGTAAATGACTTTTTAATGAGGCCCCCAGACTGGCTGAGCAATGGGCTCTGGCTACAATCCCAGATGCCCACCTCCTCTCCCTCCACACCACTGTGCTGCTCTACTCGATTCTTTTCCCATGTGCGTCTGTTTCAAGTGTCATAGTTTGTCTGGCTAATTGCTGACATAATTTTACGCTTTAATAGTTTTTTCGTGTCCACGAACTGACCTGTCCCAGTAGATAGACCCAGTGTCGCTCCCATCTCTTTGAATACCTGCCATTGAGTTCATATGTAAATGAAGCTCTGATTAGCGCAAGTCATGAATTTCAATTTGTGTCTAATTAATTGTTGATTTAAATTCTTTTGCGTGCTGATGGAGCTTGTACAACATGAAACTAAAACTGACAATCTATCTGCCCATTCCTTTCAGCTCCATAATTGTCATTAGAATTGAGCGGGCGTGGATCGTATCAGCATTTGCGCCCACTTACAATTAATTACAGTTTGGCTAACGACACAAATTGAAACAAGTGTATTTAAGTGTGCTTGGTCGTAGTCATTGTTACATATTACATTATTTCATATTTAAAAATGAACATAACACAACAGTGTTTTTAATTTATATAATTGTTTGCTTTGATATGTAATATGAATTATTAACTTGTACATTTTATTTGATTACATTTCATTATATGTAATTTCGTCATTTCCACTACTAATTTACTAGTCGTTAAATATATTTTCCAGGATATATTTAATTTGTAATATTAAACAAATAAATATATTTATGTAAATAAATTGAAAGCTAACAATAACAATGACCAATTTTGAAAATAGATTAAATATAAAGATACCAGTAACAATAACTGAATGACTATGAGAATAGGATGCATTTATCTGCTTAAAAATTAAACGAAAAATTAATGAATAAAATATATCTAAGGTAAAAGTATAAATTTTACTACATTAACAAGATTTTTCGATTACAATTGGTGAGTTGCACTTAGTCCCATATATGAAGGGAGTTAATCTTATAATATTACTTTTGCTCATGTTGGTGCAATCTTTTTTAAATCTTCAAACATTCTAGTGTAATCATAGTGCATTGAAGTTCAATCGCTCGAGGCTTGCCCTAGTTTGACTATCAGATTGCTCAGATACCATCTGCGGCTGGCACTCAAGAGTGAAATATTACCAAATTATGTACTAAAGCATTTCGCTCATTTTGCATTCAAAACAATAATTTCGATTTCTATCAATGACATTCCGTAATACGTATAAAATCGACAGCGACCCCCACTCCAGCCCCCCAGTTCGAACTTGCCCCTTCGCTAATGGAATTTCATGTTGGAGTAGAAAATCCGTGTGTTGTCGATAAAGACAAATCGTGTAGCAGACGCCACCGTGCGGCTTGCTTGTACATTATAAAAATAATGTTGGTTGCAATGCCAACGCGGTCTGGGTTTTTGTTTTTACCTGCTGCACCAATTTGAGGGCTTGGCTATGGTGGAGGGCAATCGAGTAAAGTTTTTATGCCAGTACGGCTAAGTGGCATATTTTGGGCTTAGCTTTCAGACGGCGGCACTGAAATGCCCGATCCTGTGGTTACTATGGCAAGTCGGAAGGCTGAGCTGTGGGAGTTGGGCGGAGTTTCTGCATGTCTACCAGCACTCACATCCCACGTCCATGTACTCGCATAGTCGGGCAGTGCACTCGACTGCTGCCACTGTCAAATAACTGACATTACCTCGCCGCTGCCGGGATGCAACGTCGCTCACGTTTCGTGACTTTGAACAATAAAAATTTCGATTAGAATGTAAAAGCGGCCGTCGCAAACTGCAACGGCAATCAAATTCTTAGCCGGTGTGCCGCAAATGCTACACAATACGTATACACATACGTATAATAGCAAAATAAAATAGCTAAGCCGTACATTAATGGAAAATGAAATCACAAATGTTAACTGACATCGAGAGAAATTGTTGCGGAAAAAAATGATTGCGGCTAATGCATCCATAAGCAAACAAAATGATGGCAGCGTATCAAATGATTGGCCATAAGTTAATTAGCTGCTTTGGCAAGCCATTTATGTATTGTTTTATTGTTTGGTTATAAGTTGAAAAGGATATTTTAAAAAATATGTTTTTGTTATAATTATAGCTGAACATACAAAGATTAAATCAGAAACTGTAATTAAAAACAAATACAAAACAAAACTTATGTAAAACAAAACTCTGATTTTTAATAATTGCATTGTGTCTGCTGTCAAAAGTGAACACATTGTTTTCATTTGTTTCTCACTTTCATTCTGATTATTGTTGTGTACACTTTCACTTACATACAGTTTTATTTGCTTAACAATTTCTCTACACATTTTCGAGTTAGGCATTCCACAATTTGAAACGATAAAGGTAAGAACACGCCAGGTTGCAATGACAGCTACAAATATAAAATAAGTTTACATTTTTGTAGATCTTACGAAATGGCATTTATCGGTCGCATAAACATCCATGGAAATTATGTTGATTGTTCTGCGATAGGCAGCAGTCGCCCCAAGCTGAAGCGGGAGACTCCAGTTGTGGTCCATGCCACGCATGAGGTGGAAGACCGGCCCACAAACTGCTCGCGGACGTACATCAAGTTTTACGACTCGGAGCAGCTACCCAGTCCACTCACAGCGCGTTATGTGGACCACTCCGCATCGTCCTGCGACCTTAATTCGATGGCCGACACGGAGGAGCCCACACTGTGTTGTAGCTCGCCAGGATCCATGGAAACGGAAATGGCAACGCTGAGACCCTCTAACGCCAGTAGCGACAACAGCTCCACGTCAGAAGGTAGCCGAGATGCCGTTATACTCGTTGAACAGGAGAGGCCACATTGTGAGCAATGCCGGATGGTGGCGCCGCGGCTGGAAAGAGGCTCCACTACTTCCATGTGCAGCTGGGAGGAAGAGGAGACTGTCTCCATGTATCCATGTATGGATGAGCAGACAACCGAACTGGAGATTCAGAGCAGCTGCTATGTGCCTCAACTTGAGCTTGGCTCGGACACGGCCTCCCTCAACTATGACCAAGTGCAATTGGATGAGTTGAAGGTG
Organism: Drosophila atroscutellata; assembly: GCA_035041605.1. Lineage (NCBI taxonomy): Eukaryota > Metazoa > Arthropoda > Insecta > Diptera > Drosophilidae > Drosophila > Drosophila atroscutellata. The sequence continues at coordinate 8,573,306 of JAWNLA010000092.1, read as the reverse complement.
ATGCGTCGCTCCAACGAGGCCTATAATAATTGGCTTTCGGCCAAGAAGCGTCAACACCAATACAAGCAGCAGGTAGAGCTCGAACAGCGTCAGCTAAAACAACAAAAGGAGGCACTGCGTCGACGGATTAGTGAGCAGCGGGTGCAGGAGTGGTGTGAACGAAAGGCGCGCCAAAACACAAACACATCCTTGCGGAAAACAAATATAGGGAAAAACCAGACCCCTTCCCACTCCCAACCCTATCCACATCCATATCGCCGCCCACATCCCCAATTGGATGAGGTGGCGTTGCGGCGCCTGCAGTGCTGGGAGATAAAAAAAGCGCAACAGGTTAAGCAGCGACTTGAGATGCAGCAGCGTGAAGCTCAGCGAATGCAACAGCAGCAGCAGCAGCGCCAACAGCAGGCGACTCTGGCGTGGAAGCAATGGATGAAGGGCGTGGCACAACGCCCCAAGCCAGTGCCACTTAATCAAGGCATCAAAACGCTGAGTGGCACTATCTCCGACATCTACATTAATCCGAATGAGTGGATAAATATTGCGGATCAGACTTGCAACTAAATAAACAGTAGACAACTAAACTTAACTACAAATGTGATTTTATTTCCAAATTAAATTATTAATTTAGTAATTTAATATTAATTTGTTAATTACTGTCTAATAAGCGAAGATTATTCCGTTTTAATTGGAAAATATTTGTAATTAATATCACAGAGTATTAGCAGAGAAAGTGGCACTATAGTGTATAGATTCATCAAATGGTTAATGCAATTGGACTACCACTCTTTGGCTCACTAGCTCATCTCTGCATGCATCCTTGCTTTCATAAGCAAAACACACACGCTCAATCAACACACACACACACACACACACACACTCACGATTCACATACCTAACTCATGCGGATGTGTAATCTTCATATTCCACACTAGCACTTGCTATCAAAGCATTCGCAGACATTTGTGTGGTGTATCCTTTTCACAGGTTAACACGCCTGAATAAGATAATACCCTTCGAGGCGATTGCATTGGTTTTGTGCTTGCCAGCACTTTGATTTAGCTTTGGTTATAGCTCTCTTGAACAAGAAAACTTAAATTGATACAGTTGTAATAGTCGCAGATTTGATGCATCTTAAATAATTTTGATTTATTGCAGATTTAAATCGTTCTCTCTGATCTATCATTGAATTATATGTCAATTATTAAATACAATTTTCTTAATTCGACTTAATATTATCATAAAGCACACAAACAAATTCATATTTTCTTAAATTAGGTGATTCTGCCTGATTTAGTATGAGTTTGTGTGCAGTTCTTGGCTGCTTCTCTTCGAGCCTGAACCCAGCTGAGCTGATGAAACGCTGTGAAATTGTTCACCTGTCGACTCTTAAAAGAAACAAAAAATTTACACAACAACAAAAAAAATAAATAAATGGGAATAAGTAGCTCGTCGCAGGAGCACAGGAAATATATACAAAGTTATTTAATATGAAAATGGCGTGCAGCTGAAATTTTATTTGAGCTTCGGTTAGCATGGCTGGCAGTTGGCCTTAAGCGATTTATTTTTGGCTACATTTTTCGCCCGAAAAAACAGGGAAATTAAATGTGATTTCAGAATCCAATTGACGGACGCTGCCCAAGAAGGACGGTCATGTCTTTTCTCTGGTTGCTAATAAATACTATTAAAAAGTTATAGTTTTCTAATAGAACAACAGATCCCATTGGCTGCTAAAATATATACCAAAAAGAGATAAGCTCCTTTGATGTGCTTGTAATAGTTCCTTAATGAAGCCTACAGTTAAAACAGAAGCCAGCATCAATGGTAAAGACGCATAAGCAAATTAAAGTATCTACGTCTTATTAAACTACGGACATTCAGATTTTGTTGCTTGTGTTCTCGGCATTTTTTAATATTTTAATCCAGTGCAATTGAGCTGCACGGCATGTTTGGGCCGATTTATTGAAAATAAAAACAATATACTCACAGATACAAAATAAACACGAAGCGGCGTAAGAGTGTGGAAATATTTTTGCACAAACATTGATTGGCAAAAGCCGGATAGCTGAGCGACGACAGACGAATACAAATATATATATATATGTATATATACATATGTATACATATATATACATACAATAGCAAAGATGATCCATAGCACAGCGTTCAGGAAAACACACGCACACTGAGACCCTCCGTCATGTTAACGTTGCAAAGGCGTGATGAATAACCGACGCCCACTTTTGGTCTGAGTTGAAAACTGAAAATTCATTGAAAACTGATAGCGCGTTAAAAATAAACGATATGCGCAATCTGAAAACAAAATATGAAGTTCCAATTGATTGAGCTGTGATTTTGAAGGGTTGCTCAATACCGAGTATAAATCAATCACCTACACATCAAATATTACAGCGATGAGTTAGGCAAAAGCATTAACTATCCATCAAAATATTAATGCATTGAAAAATGTTCCTTTGCAATAGTTTTTCTTCTTTTTGATTCAATAAATTATGTTGGTTTTTTTAAATTTAAATAAATAGTAACTAATAATTGATTTATTTAATTAAATGATTTGTATATTAATAAATAATTCTACTTTTTACAGCTATAGTTGAGTATCTTCCAATCTGAGTGGTAAATTGAATCCCCTCAATCATATATTGTAGATCGCTTAAGTTCATATAAGCCTTAGCGAGTGAATCAAATACACTACATTGGCTTACGTGATAGCTATGCTCAAACATATGAAATTTATTCAAATCCTTTAATAAAAGTCAGTGGCGTGCCAATTTCTAGTGCCAATTAGCAGTGACACAAATGAAAACAAAAACCGATTCGATTTGTTAACATGCTGCAACAGTTGAGCCGAGCATTAATTAAAATAAATTGGCAAAATCTCGAATAGACGAAACTGGAAGTACGCCAGACTCAAGTATTGTTGCGCTTAACAAGTCAAGAAGAATGGATTTGTGGATTAAATGAGAATATCTCGAATTATTTCTGCAAAATGTCACTTAACAATTTCTTTTTCAATTGACAATTCGACGAGTTATCCTATGAATTGGTGTAGTTTATTTTATATTATCCAATTAATAAGTAATGAAAAATATATAAAAAGGTTTTCATTGAAATTTTCGCAAATTTGAGTTAATTGGATATGAATATGACAGCAGTGAAATATTATCGTCCAAATTACTCATATGGAATCACAAACTAACCTGAAATTCGAATATTGACAAAAATATGCAGCGCAGATAAATAAGCAACGTAGCGCACAATTATACTTTGTATCTTTAGTTATTCCAACCATGGACCGCAATTATGTGGAAAATAATAATTTAATTAGCCTTACATACACACACACACACACACACACACACACACAAAGATAGGCTCTTATGTAGAAAGGCCAGCTTATGACACGGACAAATTTTATGAATATCAAAAATACTAATTATGGCAACATTTTGTTCATCCGCCTTTCATGGAACCGAACCGTGTGCAATAATATATCTGGCGTGTGAGTGTGTGTGGTGTTTGTGTGTGTGCGGACATTTCAATGGTGCTTGAACATTAACGTTCAAAAGTCAATTAGTGGTTTTTATAAATGTGATTAAATTAAGTGACAATGTTGTTTACTGTTTATACGGTTTCTGAAATTTTGCTCGTTTTAATTGGGACAATGTTGGCCGAATTTTAGACTGCTGCGATGGTTTTCCATAGATTATCGAAATACGTTGCCAAATGTTGGGGCAATAATGATATTATGCGGAATGTTGACATGCAAAATGTATTTAAGCTGATTTATTAAGAAGATTAAGTACACTTTGCTTAATTACTTTTCAAGATATTCCATTTTGTGGCTTGTGGCTTCAGCTTGTTTTTGGTGACAAGTAATATTTCACAGTATTTAGGTTTCAAATATTTTGTTGCTTACAGTTTGTGATGCATTTTCATATGCAAGCATTTTTGTGTGGGGCCAGACAAAGCAGCTTTTAAGCCTTTAAGCGAAACAAACCCATTTTCCACTTGTCGCACACACACTCATACACATACACATATGCATAGATACAACCAACCACCCACACACACACAAACACACACACACACAGCTATGCCTTTCAACTCGTTCGTCTTACCATTTTTTTTGTTTAAATCAAAAAGCGACACAACGTCAAAACAATTTGTCGTCATTTAAAAGTCGACATTTAAATAAGAAAATGCAAATATGAAGGCGACCGAGCTGCCTGCCTGGCAAGCCAGAGCCCAACCCAGGGCCAGGCAGAGACAGTAGCTGTGCAGCTGCCTAAATGTATGCAATAAAATTTTTTATGCGCGCGAAAGACGCCGCATACGTTTCGTATGCATAAAATTAAGCCGGCTACGAGAACTGACTATGAAACCGAGGGGGACAACAGGGGCACAGTCGGGAACGAAGATGGGCAGATAGCTAGCTGGGCGTATGGGTTTGGTCGAGCGTGAGGAGCGCAGCTGTAAACATAAAGTGTGAGGCCAGAGTGGCACACACACACTTACCCCTCACACACTTACACGGACACACACTGTCATGGAAAAACGTGTCTATTACAATTCAATTTGACAATAGGCGCACACAAAAGCCAAACCAACCAGCCGTACTGAGCTGGCAAGCACACGCACACAGACAAAGAACTCAAACACAATCACACACAAAACCGAGGCAAGCCCAAAAGTAGACTATACAAAACACAAATACGACAACAATTTGGTTTACACTTACAATGGCTACTGTAACTTAACGGTCCGGCTTGAAACAAGCAAATATGGAGCATTATTGCCTTCAAAAATAATCGTATACGGGATATAATACTGAAAAAATAATGAAACTGTATAAATTAAAATTAAATTATTATTTTTGAAAAATATTTCTGATAGATAGATAAACCAAACTATTTAAAAATGGGACAACATAATGCAATTGATAGGAAACTCAAGAAAGATATATCAATATATATTTAATAATATTTATTTAAAACATTATTATTGATTGACTTCACTTAACTAAACTGAAAATCATGTTTAATGTGTATCAAAATTTAAAATTTGAATAAATCAGAAAATGAATACAAAATATAATAAAGTAAGAAGAAGATAATCTACTTTTAACGTCTTGGGGTATATTTTTCTGTTCTCTGTTAGCACATTCACTCGTCGGCTAGCCAATTGAGCTATTAAAAACTCTTGTTGGTTTGTTTGTTTGTATTTCGGCCATGTGTTTTTACTGCAACGGAAACGTCAAGTAAATTTTTTTCTCAACGTAGTTAGTTGATGGGAATAGAAAAAATCTGAGCGACGCAGGTGGCGTCGGCCACAACAATGGCGACAACAGCTCCAGTTTAGAACGTAGAGAACGTGGAACGTGGAGAACTTTACTTTGCCTAGTCCCTGGGGCGTTATTTGCACGTTTCCGGTATAAATATACAACGCCCGAGATTTGTTTATGCGAAATGAAGCGCACAAAAGACAATTCGCATAAATGTTGTTGGGAGACTTCCATTCAACCCGCCCCCTTGCATTGTCCAATGGCAATGTAAGCAAGTGGGTCGGCAGCTCAGTGACTTGTTCCCCGGTGCGTGACTTTAGCGGAAATAAAATTTGTCAGCTTTTTGCGAGTGTCATGACTTTAAATTAGTCACAAATATTAGAAAATGCTGCACGCTCCTGGCTGTGCTCAACAGCGATTGCAAATTATATCAAATGGATGCCGTATGCTATCGCCCAAACAAAGATGTATCACCGCAGAGCGAATCCATTCCTTAATTAAATTCAATGCTCGCACGCATATCTTAAGCATCTTATCAATCCATCAATCAATCAATCAATCAATAGAGTGCCCAGCAAGTCTCAAACTAGTAACTAATAAACTTACACAACACTGATACCATTAACATGACCTGCAACTTGGCCCACACACATGCTTACTGTACAGGGAGATTGGAAAGGAAAGGAATGTAAGGAGGAGGGACACTTCAAAATGTACCTTGGCATAGCTACAAATCAAATAAATAAATCATATGTGAAAACTTTTTTCACTTAGGCAATATTTTTACACAAAACTGTTATGCTCTTCGTATTACAATCACCATAAGTCTTGGCTGACTTGTGTGCTGAGGCACAGTGGAATCAAAGTTGACTTGCAAACAAACTAACAAAATTAAAATACACCACAAATTAGAAAATGTAAATACAGTGGCGGACACCTTATTTGGAACAATATCAAAGAAAAAAAGTAATTGCCTGCCATAAGGTAGGATTATGTAAAAAAAGTACCCTATTTTTAGGAAACAGCTTATTTGGATCAGTCTTGACATTGTTCCAAATAAGGTGTGCTCCACTGTATGTAAAATTATACGATATTTTCAAACAATTTTAGTAGGCGTCATCTTCAATTATGTGAAGGTTCCTTACCGTCTAACATATTTTATATAATTACTTATTTGTATATCCTGACTAATCACTAATATTTGCCTTTTTCGGAACACTCTGATTATATATTTTCTTGAAACATTTGAATAGAATTATATTTGATATATATTTATATGAAATATCGTATGCATTCAATCCCACTGTGGTAAACTTTGAATGCTGGTTTGGCCCAAAGTTGATCCAGCCAAATAGCCTTAGGCTGTAAATTGTAAGCTTATATTTCCACACACAAACGTAGAGATGCACACACACACAATGAAGAAGCGTCTACCTTTTATCCCGTTTGCTTAGCATACACAGAAAAAGTGCCGATTCTCGTATCTAATAGTAGCTCCAAAAGGCAATCTGCAGAAAGAAAAAATATATATACAAAAATGAAACTAAATAAAATATTCAGCTGCCGATGATGATGAATGGCGTTTGGTTGGCTAGCGTGTTTGTTGCTTAGTTGTTAGTTGTTAGTTGTTACATAGAAGAACATGTGAGCAAATTCACATCAATTTGTAAGCTCTCAAGAGTGCCCCACTGAGTATTTTTAGTCTATTTTCAACTTGAGATTTCTGGTGGCTTAAACACGAGTCGACTTTAAGAGGCAGCTGCTGGTAGTGGTAGTTCTGAGGAGCGACCAGACTGGTCACGTATTATTATCGCTTTGCATTGCCCACTGCGAAGCTTGTCCGGTTTGCCAGCAGAACATTCATTTGATTTCGTTGCCAGCTTATAGGCGTTGTGCATTTGGCTCGAACGCTTTGTGTTTTTGGCCACGTTGTTTTGGGTGTATGTTTTGGGCGTTGACAGTGTCCGTCAGTTTGTCAACTCGCCCAGGTCGTCCATTGATGGCGTTGCTGATAACGTGAGCTGCTCGCCTGGCAGACCCACTAATTTTTTATAGCCATCGTCACGAGGTCGCAACGGTCTCGCTGCTCTTTTTTGTTTGTGTCATTCTATTTTTTGCTGTTTGCTGGCCAAATGTCAAATTGTTTTTAGAGCTGTTCAGAGGGTCCCTTGCTTTTGTTTCTGTCAGCCACTTTTTATTGCTATCGTATTGCGAGCTTGCCGTTTGCCATTTGCCTTTTGGCTTGTAATCTGCGTTTCTGTAGTATGCTCTTTGCTCTGTGCTGTTGCCAGCTTTTAGGCGCGCCTGGGACTACAATGCCATGTGTGAAACCGCAGTGTGTTCAAAGCAACCAACAACAGGCAACTCGAAACGTGCTTATTTCGCGAACTTGCTTTTGAGACGAGAGCAGCAGCTGCAGCTGCACTCGTCAGTGGCTGGCCAACTCAATTAAAGGCTTGTGGTCTCTTTGCCTTCACTTCAAGCCACATTCTATAGACACACACCACCTTACCTATAAATAATAGTTTTCACCACACAATTTAATCATAACGCGTCGAGTAAACAAACTCAACTTGAATAAGGTGTGACTCATATCTTAGACAGAAAAGTAATCTAGTTGATATATACATATGTATATATACTTTATATATTATATATATATTTACTGTTTATTAAGTAAAATATATTCATAGAATGTGTTCGTTAGAGGTTTATGACGTTGATCAACAAAATCAAATAATTATTTGTTTAAAATCAAACATGCAGTTGAAAATATTTTAAGTACTTAGCAAAACAAATTTAACTATATCGCAATTAAAGCAGGTCATCTATATCTACGAGAATGTGGCAAACATAGACAGATACACAGATATTTACGCATATCACTTTAATTTTAACATCTTATATTATCATACTAATAAGTGCTTAATCAATTTAACAAAGTAACAATTTTATTTTGTGCTTTGAGTATTGTCACCAACTGTTAAAGGATTGGATACTTTGAAATTGTTAAATGCAAGTCTTATTGGTCCTGGTAACTTTCCAAATTGGCTAACCACATGTTGTGTGTGTCATTAATAAATTTGGTATTCATTACAAAATCTATAATTTATATGAAAATAATTTGCGCAACAAATTCAAAATTCATGAAAATCATCTTAATGTTAAATCTCAAATCAATTTGCCAAAATACCACACACTCACCCACCCACACAAAAGCACGCACACACATACATACATAAGCACGCACATGCAATTGAGCAAAATGTAATCACAGGAATTTATCCTAAGTAGTTGGGGAGCGAGAATCAGGAGGCATTTCGATATCAACGGCATTTACATAAACTTGGTGGCCATTTTGTATTTAGGTACCGTATGCAGACCAGATGCAACCCGCAGATACACAGGAACTGCAATTGAAGACATTTCTCATCCGAAGCATTTTGAACGCACTCAACGCTCTAAGGACTTGCGGGTCTGTGGCGGTGCACAACTGAGGAGCAACTCAGCAACTTGGTTAATTATAATGGCAACGGCTACCGCAGGTGAGCGATAAGAGGCGAAGGGAGACGGGCCAATGATAGCTGGCGGCTGTGCAGCAAATTGCAATTCCAAGAGACGATGCACCGGAAGGAAGTGTAAAATTCAAATATGACAAATGACATGAACTTAAGCGGCTGCTGCTGCAGCTGCCTGGTCAGTAAGTATGCCCCCAAACTGAGCAGCCACCCATATTCACACACAAAAGATTTATTGTGTGTGGTATATGGAAAATATGAATATCTTAATGTTGTCGCATAATTTTCAAAGAGTCTGCGCCCAGCTTGTCCACTTCAAGCTTTAATTAATAATTTTGTAATTTATCAATTTATATTCTGACTTCGTTGCGCCAGCCAGAATGGTTGTAGACTGGCAGGCGCAAATACAAATATTGAGACAAAATGCACTTAAATTCCAGACCCAAGAATTACATCGAAGATATTTCAGGTAACGAAGATTTCGTATGCAGCATGCATTTCGAGCGCCTCAATTGATTAATACTTAATATTCGAGTATCTCGAATGCGTTTTAGGCGATAATTTTGCTGCAGCTGCAGATGTCAAACTGCATATATGTATATATGTATATGTGGCATTTTATGTAAGCTAACCGGCTTAGCATTAGAGCTTTTGGTCAGTATTCCCCTAAGCCAATTGTGGCAACTTAACAGTGGCCTTATGAAAATGTTGCTTTTACTTCAGAAAGCACATAAGCTCATAATGCGTAGACTTAGCAGCAATCATCTATTGACTTCGACAAACTTGTATAAAGTTTACATACTGATTACTAACGCCATTTTAATCAGTCAAACTGTCGTCAGGCAAATAAACTATTAGCTGAAGGAAATATAATTAAGGAAAATGTTGTAAAATATATTGTCAATAAAAGAAAGATAAAAGAAAATGTTTTAAGTATTCTTTATTCACAGTCTTTTATATCTATTTTTCACTTGCGAATTCCTATTCATTGCGTTAATTGTCATCCAGTGTTGCCCCCTGTCAACAATCAAGTTCTCCTCCAACTTTTCGCTAAAACTTTACCAACTCGTGCTGCATGCTGTATGCAGCAATTCAATCAATTGAAATGTAAGCGAAATCAAATCCAACTCTGGCTAACTGTTGCCACACTTACTTTAGTTTCTGACACTTCACACACAGTTTCCAGTTACGAATTTCTTAATTGTGAGCGAGCTTTAATCAATATATATATATATATATATATAAATATATATATATACATTTTTTTTCTTTCAACCAAATGCACCAGACATACATATATAGATTTCCCATTTCCTCTATTTAACTTCTGTGGTCTGCAAAGAAAATGAAGAACTGCTGCTGATACATCCGAGCTGGTAGGAAGGGTTGCAAAGTGTTCATGTGTGGTACATTAGGTTTGATTTTGCTCTCAGTTTACTCACTTTGATTTCAATTACAAAGTTGCTGGAGTGAAACAATAACATAAAATAGCTGGGGGATAGCAAAAGGCATAACTTCTATAGAAATGTACCAGCTGCAAGTTTTATGCGCACCGCAAATTGCATTAGTAGCAGAACCCACCCAAGTACTCACACCCACACCCACACCCACACTCACATCCATATGCCTGAAGAAAGCCTTGACTCAAGTTGCAAGCGCCACAAGTTGCATGTTAGCAGCGCGTAAATTTTTTTGTTTATTGCCCCAACAGTCTGACAACGGACAGACAACAGAACGTACAAGTTTTATGTGCAGCCCAAACAGATAGTAGACAACAACAGAAAACGGCTTAGTAAATTTTTTAATTTATTTTCCAGCTCAATTGCACAGCGGAAGCGTTTAAAATCGTAAAAGCGGCCACGCCCCGCCCACTTCAAGGCACTTCACGTGTAATTAATTGCATTTGAAATATGTTTACAGGTAGGTTTTATAAGTAAGACAGATGGGAAAAACACATTAAAACGCTTAACTATTTTACAAATTTCGTAATACCAAAAATTCCATTTACTGATAATTATTTTATATATTTATTCTATTAATTATATTATTATTGATGAACAACAATTATCAAATATTATTCTCCTAATTACTCGAATGCAAATCTTATCTGCTATTTATCAGTTGTAATGCGAAAGCCACAAAATTCTCAGAGGCTCATTCTGTGAAAAGCCGCAAAACCACCATACAAGACACGGCCATTGATGCATCTACTAGGAGTCAACTCAAGCAGCAGCACTCAATTTAATCGCAACCTAAATCACTTGACCAAGTGGGCACTACAAGTGAGCACACACACACACACACTCTAGGAAAACCCTTAACAGAGTTTTAGCCACTTACACTACTAGGCGCCATCGGGAGCTTACGCCTTTCTCAGACTGGATTCATAAAGCACATCTCACAGACACCGCTGCTGGAACCGTCGTCGTCCGACCCAATGAGCCACTTCAGCATGGCCACATAAAGTGTCATTAGCTCGAGTAGAGGAGCTACTACTACTGCGGCATCGGCGACCGGGATAAAGATGGAAATGGAGATGGAGACGGAGACGGGAACTGTTACTACATTTGCCAGATTACATCGCTACCAGCCGCTAAGCAAACAAACGCTTAAGCACAAAAATATGAAATTATTTGCTTAAACTAACTTCGAACATGACAGTTGTATACTCTCCCTTAAAGTTTAATAAAAGTTCTAAAAAAAAAAAATATTATTTTCACAATATATCAAACTGATTTTAATTGAAGAAATATTTTATTTAAGGAATTAAAGCAAAGCCACAATTTCTTCTTAAAATAGCTATTCTCGATTTTTAAATTGTTTTCACAGATAGCAATACTTTTAAACCCTCAAATTGTAAGCAGTATGCAGTTATATTCTAGATATATATATATAGTATATATTATAGTATATAACATCGAATCCATAACCTTTAATACCCTGCAAGATGCCCTTACAAAAGTCACTACTCGAAGTTGTACTTGTATAAAAAGTTTCCAAAAGACTGCCATAAATGCTGATTATATTCGCTGGATAGCACTTTATTCCCCTCTCTCTCTCTCTCTCTCTGTCTCTCTCTCTCGCTTTCTCTCTCTAACTCTCTTTTTACTTTATCTACTATCTGTGCATCTGCTGATGCCATGACTGTAGTTTGCTGTTGCCTTGGCTGTTGTTGTTTATATTTTGGACAGCAGTTGATATTGCTTTGTGGTGGATTTTCATATTGGCACTAAGTAGCTAAGAGAGCGTCGTCGGACCATTCGAAATGAAGTGGCAACTTGTTTATTATTGTTATTATGCCATGTTTATCTTTTTGTTCAGGTTTAGTGAGAGTGGGTTGATTCGTAGACGGAGTCATGGTCGTAGTCGTAGTCGTAGTCGTAGTTTTTCGAGTGTCTACTTTTGGGCTACTTATTTTCTTTTAATTAAAAAGCAAATTGCAAACTGAATGGCTATGTCATTAGACTGATTGAAAACTGCAGAACGAGGCTTGAGGTAAGTAATTTGGCAAAAGTAAATAACAAATAACTGCATGCCGTGTCGATTTTTAAGTGCTTCTAATGAAAAAAAAGCCAACTCGAAACTGCAACTGCTACATAGTTGAAGGCACTCTCCATACAAACAGCCACTTGAGCCACGAAATGTTGAAAATAACCAACTGCATAATGACCACGGCAAGGGCTGCAATCGTTGACTATGCTAGTGTGTTGGTGTCTGTTTGTGTGTGCGTGCGAGTGTGTGTGTGTGTGTGAGTGTGTGTGCATACATCTACCGTCTAATGACTTTGAAACGTATGCAGCAAAGTCAAAAGCATGCACTTAGTGACTATTATAGCCATGTTAATCACAGATGCCAGCATAATGATAAGTTGGAACGCAATGTGCATGACGAGCATGTAAAATGCAGGGGCGAAATGTAAATATATATATATATATAATGTACACACATATGTAAGCACCTGTTCAAGCCTACATACATTGAAGGTATTTCAATCTCATCAGTGCCTATATGGAATGAATGCTAAGACTTTTATTTATACTGAAACCTCTATTAATTGCTTCAAATCTTTATTTAAATATTTATTGTTAAAGAATACTTCTTGGGCTAACAGATGCCTTTTTATCGGTTTTCTGACATGCTATTAAAAAGCAAGAATTCAATCATTAATATTTAAGCTGACTTCGAAATCTAAAAATCAATTAAGTTGACATTTTTTGCGCACTAGAAGCCAATAACATAATTGTTTACGGGAACGAGTTCTGATAATAATTTTATGTAAATAAGGCTTGTCAGGTTTGAGGTGAGTTTCTAACAAAGATAACGACTCTTCAGGCAAGGTGGAAAAAAATATAAGAATGAACATTTTGATGCGCATAGGAAAGCGGAAATGGAGAAAAAAAAAGCATCTAGAGCTATGGGAAAGCAACGAAATATGCGCAGCCGCCAAGAAACAAAAGCTCGTAGTACATACATATGTTCGTATATAGCACCTACTTATGTATATGTGTAAGTGCTATTGGATACATCAGCTACACCTGAAAATCTTAAGATTCGACTAAAAGTACAAATTAGTAAGTTTAATTGGCCGTCTACCAACTCATTCCGAGCACTTGATTTTCTGCACATTTTCTATAGAATACGTAGCGGCGCTGCTCTGCGCATTACATAAGATTTCAGTGTGTATGTAAGCGTAAATGTGTATGTGTGTGTGTGTGTGCGTCGCGTATTTATTTATTATTTAACAGGAACAGCCTATCATATGTCCTGGTGGGCGTACATTTTCCACATTTTCAATGTCTTCGCATTGGCGGCTCATTTCGGGCTTCGGCAATGTTGTGCTTCTACATTTTGAGTCTGTGTGCGTGCGTGAGGCAATGTCTATTATGGTTGCTTATTTTGTATCCAACATATTTCCATTCTTCTTTATTATTATATTAATTTGTGTGTCTTTGAGAGAAACAGCAGCTGTGTCACGCATTCGATTTGCAGTTATTGAGCGCAATTTCAAATAACGCATACGACATGTTGACGTCGCAATTGCATTACATTTCTAGAAACACACTCATAATTAGCTCATTAGTTGCCTCACTGGAAATGAGGCAAGAAACCATCATATAAAGTTTTATAACGCAAGAAAGTGTTATATTTTTTCAAATATATTTTTGAATTATTCAATTTTAGAAACGAAATAAACACACACTTTTGAATTAAAATTGATATATATATAATTATTTGGAGCTGATACAAGTGCAAAAGAAATTTGACAAAACTAAAGAAAATATTAATATTTTAACTGCTGGCTGCGTTAATCTAATTACTACTTACTTAAAATCTGTTACTTAAAAATCTGTTGTCTTGAAGAAAATTCCACCAGCTTAAATTGTTATTATGATTCATGCATAAAACTCAAATTGGAACAATTGAACAAATTTATAAATGGAGTATATATATTTAGTTTAATTTGTCTTCCGCTCGCCTAGCAAAGCATTTTCTAATTCGATTCAATTCAAGCCTTTGCGTAACAAACGTTGAAATTCACCACTGTGCTTCAAATTTCCCTCGCATTCACTAAAAGTCCCTTTCAACGGAACGCCCGAAGTTAGCAAGCGCAAATCCAAGCGTTTCAGTAATGGAAAGCAATCGATGGATTGAACGCCACGCGGACCATTTCAAAATTGACTTTAAATCGAGCTCATTAACTTTTACGGTCCCATTATGCGTGCTTGCGAAGGGAATTATGATGATGTTAAACATTGCACCGACATCGTGCTTAAATACTCAATTGAGATTTATCAATTTGTTATGAATAAGTCGAATTTAATTGATATAATTTGAACACAATTCGTTTAGTATTTCATGAATTTATGGCTAAATATTTTTAATTATTATCAGAACTGAAGAGCCATTAATTTGTTCAACATTCCGAAAGTCTATCAATTACATACCTATCGGTATACAAAAGTTTTTGGTTTATTTGTTTCAAAACATTTTTATTTATTTATTTTCTTTTTGCAATTTTTTATCCCGTCCAAATGCCAAACAATTAAATAATCATTAAAAATAGTTAACTCAATTATGAACTGACTGCAAATTAAATGGAATGGATGCGATGAACAAAAATAAGACAAACAAATACCCAGAGTGGTGACAAGTTCAAATTGCAATGCCATACAACAAGAAATTTTCATTAAAATAAAAATTGGGGCCAACTGGCAACTTAGTTAGAGAATGGGGCATTTTTCGGTTCTTACCAGTGTCACTCATACTGCAGATTGCGGTCGCTCTTTCTCTCTCTCTCTCTCTCTCTCTATCTGCCTCTCTTTCAACTCTTGTAGCAGCTAAAAACCGAAGGAACGTTGGGCAACACTACTTTGACATTGGCTTGAAAATCAAATCAATTTAACAACAGCCCAGAGTTTAGACCCAATCCACTCAGCATGCTCTTGTTGTGGGCTGCAGTTGCGTTGTAATTCTGTAAATTGAATTCAATTAATACGTTTGTAAACGTCATCAGAGAGTTCCAACTGGTATTCTTCCGCTATCGTCCCAGCAGCATTACAGTTGTGAAATAGCAGGCCAGCCAACTGCAAATAAGTTTAAAGCCAACTCATTTAAAGTAAGTTCAAAATCAATATAATTATAAAATATTTGAAATAATTTTCATTGTATATCGAGCTATATTGTAATATATTCCGTCAAAAAAACATTCCAAATATGTACAATTTATTTGCAGCCATTCGCGGACTGCTCTCATTTCAGCGCAATTAATTTGTTACCCCTGAAAGAGAAAGTGTCGTTTTTCGTGCCACATCCAAACAGAATTTAGAGAACTGCCCATCCGAATCCGACCAAAAGCGATTAAAAGTCAACAAACAGTGACCACAATTAATTTTCGTGCAAATTTAACGCGGGAATCGCGCAAATAGTCAAAAATTGGATAACAACAGATGCTGGTAATGCTTTTCCGGCCAACCCCCTCTGTCCCCTTACCCAATACCTTATGATTCACAACCTGATTCCCTGCCCGGTTTGCTTTGTCTACCACATGGTTGCCACTGATTGTGGCAAGTTGTCAGGCGTTGCTTAGGCCTGATTCTCGTCACAGTTGCAGTCATGAAACAATAATGTCCACAAATTGACGCCACAAGCTGTTGGCTCAACGAGAGCATACGCACCCACTCACACAAACACATACACGCACTCAGTCACATGCACATACACTGGTTGCGTCTGTAGCACTTCCTCTGTGGCGCCATATTGAATTTGTGCCTGGTTCCTACTGCCTAGTGCCTAGTCTCTGTTCACGGGGCCTCCTCTCTTTCAGTTCGGGTTCTGGCTCTGGCTCTGGGTCTGTTTTTATTTGCCTGCTTGTTTTCTGCTGGTTAGATGGCTGATTTTCCAACTGTAGCCTCGACCGCCTCGTTGCCGCGCGTGTTGCTAACGAAAATACAAGCAAACATATTGCCGCTGCCTCTTCACATATTGTTGTTTTAGTCGTTGCTGGCGGAGCGGGTGAGTGGGTGGGGATTGGGGAGTGGGGCTGCCCGGCTACTTGTTGTTCAAAATGCATTGTGGTTCTTCGTTCCAAGCATAGATTTCTGTGTGCCATGCAATTTTAAATGCATTTTTAAGTCGCATGTTGTTCAGATTATGCCCAAACTCGACTCGGTAACTTTCAAAGTATGTATGAAACTGTGTAACCCAGCAAATTGTTTACTGCTCGTTTGCAGCCAGATTTTGATGACTCGTTTTCGTGATATTGTGATAGCAAGTGCACTAAATTACGACATTGATTAAAATACAACATCCGTTTCGCAATTGTGTTCGCAAATCTGAAACATGAGTGTTCGAAGAAAAAGGACACAATTATCTTAGTTGTGTTTACAATATTTGTTAATTAATTGTGATTTATCATATGCTACTAACAAAACGATCATAAATTCCACACATCATACTAATAGGATTTATGTTTTTCAATGAAAGCTGCTCGAAATTCGTTGTCCTTATTTCAACTTAATAGACTAAAACTCAATAACTATTTAATTGCAAAGTTAATTTTGATTTACTTGAATTTATTGACATATAGTCAACATTTCATTCACTGAAGACAATTGAACAAAAAAACCAAAAATATTTACAACGAAATAGCTTAGATTCATAACTAGAATATTTAAGTAACTTTTAGGGTGTGCTTTAGTATGAACGAATTTCTACACAAAATAATAATAAAAACTTATGCATTTATCCTGTTCTACTTTAATTTAGTTTCCTGCCTGCTGCGAAATATCACATATCCCTATAAAAAGTTCGTCGGTTCTTTCAATCAATTAGCACTGCGACAGCTAAAATGGTCTATAAAATTTGCATGCCAAACTATAAATAACAATTACAATTTTATCCAGAAACACAATAAAACAATTTGTGGTTTGCTTTAGACATATGGCATTTCAAAACAAAAATGCACACAACTTTCACAATGTGGTTAAGCACTCAACAGCAACAAAAAAAAAAAAAAAACAATTAAACAATAAAATCAAAAGTACAAAAAAAAAATGCAATGCAAATGTGAGGGAAATAGGTGAAAATAGGTGACAAATCGAATGAGTTTGAGGTAAATCCAACTAAAACAAACCTTTCCGGTTTCACCAATCCTCTGTCTCTTTTCCTGCATACGCACTCTTCGCACTTGCACCGGCTACAATGTGTTTATTCTCCTTCTTTTTTCTCGTTTACCAGCCCTTTTCATTTTTTTTTTTTTTTGCCTTTTTTTATTGGTGCCTCATGTTTATGTTGTCAGGTTGATTCTTTTTTTTATTTTTGTTTGTTTTTTGCTGGCTGTGTAATCGAGTCAATTGTTTCCGCTCCGACGATGAGGCAATCGACTGCGTCTGTTTTTATAGGTTTGCGTTTGTGTTTGAGTTTCGTTCGGATTTGGGTTTTTGTTCCTCGTTGTTGTTGTTACTGTTGTTTTTGTTATTTTATGGTGTTGTTATTGCCAACATCCGTTTAAGGCAAAAGTTTTTTTTGTATTTTGTATTTGTGGGTGTTTTTGACATGGGCTAATAAGCTTGTTTCGGTCTGTCATTTTTGACAGAGATTGGAAACACTTGCATTTTTTGCAGATTTCTCACTTAATGGGCTTTTATTTAGTTCTGTGTATAAGCCTTTTTGATTAAATTGCTTAAGCTTGAAATATTTTTGTCATAGGTTTCAATTTAGTTATATTTATAAGCTCACTTTTATTGGTTTTTTCAAAGATCACTATTAAGAAAACTATATGGTACTTGAAATTATCCAGAGGATATCTTTTTGATATTTATTTTATTATTTATATTGGAATTAATATAATCTTATGGCATAATTATTCTTTCAAATTAGCTTATTCAAAATCAAGGAAGTTTCCCCTGAATTAATTGCTGTCACTGCCTTAGTATTAAGTAAAATCCAGTTTTTGTTACGTGATACCCACCCATAGGGCTGCACATCTTATGTCGAGCTCATTAAAATTGCTGTACGGCAATTGCCACTTACAATTTAAACATCTTATGTTGGCACTCTGAACGTCGACCAAGAGACATAATTAACCCTTATTTGCACATTTTATGAGCAGGACCATTAAATGACCATTTTAATTACAAAGCACAACACAACACAAAGGCTTGGCCATTTGGAAAGTACTTGGCAATTTGTTGATGGCATCGAGTATGCCCAAAAGCAGGCCATAAAAGACACCAAATTGGCAAAGATAAATGTGACGGCTTTAAGGCAAATTGTTTGTTGCGGCCTTAAAGCAGCTTACAATTTGAACGCACTGTGGCCAAGCCGCTTAACTTGCATAATCCATATATCTGGCCAGGACGCACTGCTGACTCTTGACCTTTTTTTATTCATACTCCTTTTTTTTTTGTTTCGGCAGTTCTAGAGGCCATCAAAGCTGAATGCGAGTGCGTGCCCCATGCGGGCAATCCTCTTCATGAAGTGGTTTGCCCCAAAGAAGAAGAATTGCTTGTTAGGTCATAAAAATTCAATAGCTAGGGGTTCGAATGTGGCAAGCCACTGATAGGGTTTTAAAACTTAAGTGCGACTGGGGTGCACTGACATTGTCAGCTATTGCGACTGCCAACTGATGCAACTGAGTAACAATTGGTTAGAGCTTTGGCATAGAAACTGGTTAGATTTTTATGATCAATAGTTTAGGGAGAGCTGGCACAAGCTCTTCACCCCTTCAAGTTCCTGCAACCCTTGGTTGTACATTTATAGAATTCAACAATAATTCTCAATATGTTTAGGCAAGCTACATGTATATCTGTGGCAAGTTCTCGGTGAGCAAAGTACAACCTTGTGCAGTGGCAATATCGCAAACGATGAGGTCACAACCGAGTTGCGATTATTGCTAGTTGAAAACTTTAACCAATAACTCGCCCTGTGTGAGCTCTGCTCTCGCTGAGGCAATTTTTCTAGGCTCGAAAGAGCCGACTTGATAATAAATTACAAATAAAAACTTGGAACTTAAAGCTATAGTAAATTATTAGTTCTCTTAGCTTTGAATAGTATTCAGACTAACCTAACATAATCTTCGCTATAGCAAATTAGCAAATTAAAGTAAATGTTTAGTTAATTTCATTACTTAATGTATTGAAATTATTTATGTGCATTCATCAAAACAATTGTTCATATTTTCCTATAAATATTTTATTAAATTTTTACAATTACAAATGCTAGTTGAATGAATGTTGCAAGCGTTAAGTGCTTTCTACTCCGATCTATTTTTGGATTTTTTCTTCTTCTTCTTCGCACTGGACATACTAGACATTGGTCCGAGCGAGGAGTAGCCCGTCGAGGTGGAGTCCCGACTCTGGCTATGTGTGTGCGGAGGCTTTCGTGTCTGCCAGACACGTATGAGAAACTTAAGCTCACCCTTTAATGCCACCATGGGTTTTATCTGCAGGAAGCAATCAACTGTTATGTATTCATTATATAAAGTATACAACTTACCTTCTCCTTGAGCGCAATGCGATGCACATGCCACAGGAACTCTGCCATGCCAATCAGAAAAGCCACGAATACGCCCACAATGAGCACCACAAATAGCCCACCCACTGCATCCATGTCAAACTGGCCATCATCATTCGTGACTCCGCTGCTGTCACAAACTGTGTCATTCGCATTGAACCATTTGTTGCGTAGATTATAAAGAACGCCTCGTTCGCTCAGCTTTAGAATGCCCACACTCAAATTTGATCGAAAATGTGCATCTAAATAGAAAAATAGAGTCATTAAATTTATATTTTATCTCTCTTCTAGTACACTTACTCAATGGCACTGCAATACCGTAGTGCTTCTCTCCAAAACTCTCCCCCAGTTGGGTTAGCTCACAATTTCGTTGGACATAGTACTGCAGATTTGTGGTTTCCATGAGGAAAGCATAGGTGCCGCGACTTAGTTTGACGCGATCCACACCCTCCTCATTATTTTTGGTAAAGGCATCTGGTTTCACAGATAACATCTTATTCCAGGCCATGCGATTTTCGGTATCGTTTGACTCGGAAAAATATACAGAAGTAGCCCCGCCTCGAATCGTACCAAATTGCACCTTATTCTGATCAATCAGATCGTGCAACGATTCAATGTTTCCAGTCAGTTTGGACGACGTAATAAAGGCAGCCAGTTTGGCAATGTATGTTTGCGAGATAAGCAGAGCGAAGATCCACCAAAATGCGGTCAGCAAACGCATCGGAAGACCCCTGAAAATGAGGGTTAGAGGCAGCAACCAGTTATGTATAGAACCAGGAATTCCGGCAGTAAATTTAAAGATCAAAATGTGTTACACATTCGATACTGCAAGAACGGCATTACGCACCTGGGTAACAGATCACAGCCCTGAGTGAGCATTGAGCCGAGGACAAGCCACATTGTATTGTGCAATTTCCAGATATTTTCGCGTTCCTGTTGATTGTTCTCATTCAGCACTGGCGGCTCCCATTCGCAGGGATCCATGCGACCGGCCAAAATCAATGCCATTGCCGTAATTAGCATGGCAACCATTACATAGAGCCACACATCTACTCCATAGGGATTGAGGAAGCCATAAATATCCGGCGGTGGTGGTGGCTGCTTGTACGACAAGATACTGATGCCCAGCTGCATAAACGGCACCGTGAAGTCCACAACCGAACGACGCGCCTGAGTAATGGTCAAGTCACAGATGCCAATCTGTGCGTTCTGCATGGTAAAGCGTAGTGGACGGACTAAGTCATAATTAAAATGTAAATTTAACGCGCACTCACATTGTCAATTAGCTGCCTAATTATGCCATCCCATTCATCGGTGGACGCATCATAGCTCCCATATTTATTATCCCTCACCGGCTCAAAGGCAAAATCAAATTTGCATTCCTCGGCCAGCTTGTATAATAAATCCACCGCATATCCCTCGAAACGTTCATTGCCTTCGTAGTGTACACCTTCAGGCTCCTCGCTTATCGAGTAGAATATAGAATGCATCAACTTGAGTTAAGTTTCGGTATTTCTCGCTTCAACTAATCCTACTCACCGCCAGCTGAAGTAGGGCTTGCCCACTCGAGTGGCCACGGTGTACCGCACGGGCTTTTGTGAGAAATCTTCCTTGTTCTCGAGACGTCGCCGTTTCAGCGCTTGCGTTGAGTTCTCTCTAATCTTATCATAGTCCACCAGCTGAAAATCCTTGTTCCAAATGTGCGTTACGCGATCAATGATCGGATTGTAAACCTCCAAATTGAAGTCCTCGCGTTGTCCCTCCGCTGTGAGTTGCAGCCGCTGTGTCTTAAATGGCGGCTTGACTTGCTTTGGAGTCATCTAAAATACCAAATAAATAATATATAAATATTATGCATTAATATGTCTGGTTCTTGTCACTTAATGATGAAATGTGAGTTATTTTAAATGGATATTTAAGTTGCCATAAGACATACCTCCTTCATCTTTTGCACTAAATGCGGTCCTGGCTGCCAGAAGCCACGCCCACAGCTTAACTGTGGTGTGTAGAATCCGGTTCGCTGACTCAATTGTAGCAGAGCATTGTAGAAGAGCACAATGGCATCGTAGACGAGCTGAGTGCTCAATGAGGTGAACTGCGGAAAAGAATAATCAGTAAATATATGAATCATAATAAAGTATTTTGTATTTATTGGCTCACCCTATCATCGATGTCATTATCGAAGACATCGGTTTCATCATGTAAGGGTGGTGGAATATAAGAACGAATTCTCACAGCTGCAACGGCAACTCTGAACTCACGCGAGTAGAATCGATCGATGCCACTAACGTGGGTATCCAGATTGGTTAGGAACAGGTTCTAAGATCAAAGTGAATGTGAGCAAAACTTTTCTGTCACTTTAATTAAGTAACTAACTCACATTAAACGATCCAGTCATATTGAAAGCTATCGAGGCGTTGACCACATCCGCCAATATATCGGAGGGGCAATCAAGCAGCACGAATTTCTCACGTGCATTGTTAATGCGTTTCCAAAGTATTCTATAATCATCGCCGCGCTGAAACTCCTGGAGCTTAATGCCAGTCTTGTGCAACTGCCTCCAAGCAAAGATATGCTGAAATCGGGCAAAGTCTAAAGAAAACAGTTCAAAATTAGACTACTTAAAATATATTTGGATATAAATATAATCAGACTACTTAAAAAACATATTTACTAACGGCCTATTTAATCTTTTAGCTTTAATATATTGTTTTTCTTTATTTCCACTCTGTCCCTCAGAATTTCAAATTACTTACGTGCATCCCGCTCATAGGCAATAGTAAAGGACTTCCAATCAAAAGCCTTGCTCCGCAGAATGTCAGCCAGGCCCATTGAGAGTATTAGTTCTGAGGGCGCCACATTGATGGTTAACTGATGATTTAGGCGCTCACGTGAGGATTGCTGTGGGTGCCAGTCGAACTGTAGATGGGGAATGCCCATCATATTGCAGAGCACCTCGACAATATCTAAAAGTGGGCGTGGGCAAGAGGAAATCATTAGGTATACAAATCTCATGGCCCATGTATATTTTTGTTTAGAATGACTTGGCGAACTAACAAAACATACAATGAAAGTGCCGAGCAAAACAACGGAATGAAATCAACGAATATTTTTTTCTGGCAGCGATCCAATAAACGAGGCGCAAGTGTCCCATCTATTTGGGATTTCATACATGAATATAAACACACATACATGTATTTTGTGTGTGTGTTCGAGTCTTGTCGTTTATTTACTACACAAATATGTGGCTATAATGTTTGCGTGGCCAATTTAATGCGAAACATGAAGAATCATTAACGAGGTTAGTGGCATCAATTGAGAATTGAGAATCAGCTGCTCTCTCTCACTCTCTGAGAAAAAAACAAAATTACTTTCTCTCTCCATCGCTTACTCTCTCTCCCTCTCTCTCTCCCTCTCTCTCTCCCTCTCTCTCTCCCTCTCTCTTCTCTCTCTACCTCTAGTTCTAAAATATTAAAATGTTCTCTCTTTTGTATACAGATGAATTTAGTCTAGGCGCAGAGCAGAACGACAAGAGGATGGCAACAACAATAGCAGCAGACATAATTTAGTGACGCTGATTTTGTTTAAAAATAATTTAACTTTTCGACATTGTTAGAAAGTAAACTTACCGCTGCTCGTCTTTGAACTTGGTCCCAAAATAGCAGCGACACCATTTCCAATCAAGTCACAGGCTAAGTAAAATAATAAATCACATATAAATGCCGGATAATTAGTATAATATTTCAAATACTCACACAAATCCTGCAACACAATGCTATCGTCTACAGTTATGTAGTGCTTAATGGGTTCCAGTTGTAAGTCTGGGTTCAACGCATTTACCTCCTCGATGACGGCATCAAAAGCCGCAGCCAGATTCATTTCGGTATCAAAGAAGATAGCCCCTATTCAGAAGTAAGATTCACAGTAATATAATAAAACCAAATATCTCTAATAATATTTTCAAGACTTAAGTGAATGAGTTGTAAACATTCAAACAAAGCCTTATCAAAAAATGAAAGTAAACCTTATTTATATTAGTAATTATTTATATTAATTTTATTAGTAAAAAGTATTTTGAAATTTTATTCACCAATCTTGATCACCATTCCTTCATTATTGTAAGCGCCGCAGCAGAAAGCTAATGCAGCGAAAACTAGGAACTTTAGTGTAACCATCACTTATAGATAAGATCACTTTCGCATGATCGTTTGTCCCTGGTCTTAAATGACATTTATATAATGCGATGCAGAGAAAACACTTCACAATTCACTTTATCCATCTATAAGTATCAAAAACATAAGTAACAAAAATATCCAAAATAGTGAGCGTAAAATATATATTCCATGCGAGTGGTGAAGACGACGCGACGGCAACGCTTCGAATACCCAGCAAATGCACAAATCGGGATCTGGTCGGGGACGCTGCTCATGCGGCACTGAGCTGCTAGAGAAATGAATTTTTGGAACAAAGCGATCGCTGGGAGAGTGCTGCTTAATTTAGCAGACGAATCGTAGGTGGCAGCTAGGTCCAAGAGCCATTTGTTTTATGGACAACAGACACAGACACAGGCACAGACTCACGCAATTCGGTGGCCACAAAAACAAGAGCAACTCACTCGCTCGGCCAGGCAGACTGCGACATGAGCTGCCGCTGGAAATGAGCCAAGTAAATGGCATGCAGATGTGGCCACAACTGGTGCGTGCCGAATGTCCAAGCAGCAGCATATGTAGGGTGAAACAGCATTAAAAAATGGTCGGAGAAAAAAAAAACAAATAAATATATAGAATTCTATATATACCAAACGACATGCATATGGCACACATCAATATAAAACATTACTCAATAATTATGTATACATTTTGCTGAATTTCTCAAAAACTGTTTATTCAACTCAACAAATGAATTAGTTATTTAACTTAATGCTTAACTAGCCGTTTTGCTGCGTGTTTTCTCCTTTGAGCTGCGCCTGGACGCCGAGGAGCGTCTGGAGGATTTGTCTCCGCCACTGCTGCTACTGCTGGATATGCGCATGGGCTTCTTGCGCACCCAGAACTTGAGCGCGAAGATCAGTTCCGCCTTCAGGGCCTGCCAGGGCGTCACACGCTCCTCAACGGCCACGTTCTGTACATTCCACAGAAACTCAAATATGCCAAAAACAACGCCAGTGACCACTCCTCCAGCTAGTACCAGAAAAACACCGCCCAGCTCTATAATAGACAGCTCATCGCCATCCACCTCGTGAGCCGATTCACAGGTAACATTGTGATTCTTCCACCATTTGTTCTTCAGCTTGTAGAGTTCCCCCTTTTCGCTGAGCTGCAGTATGGAGACGCTCAAATTGGTGCGATAATCGGCGCCTGTAAAAAATCAGATTGAGATTGCTTAAAATATAAACAGCTTATGACTATAAATGGAACGATTTTGTCTGGCTAAGATATCAAGACTCTTATATAAATAGCTGTAATTCAAGCATGGTTCTTTATTATCCTACTTTAAGGATCGGAAAATATAACTAAAGCAACTCGTTTATTGAGAATCGCATTTATTATACATTTTTAAGAAAACTTGTCTCAAATTATTTATCTTGAATATTGAAATATTATAAACACAACCGGAATAAAATAATATAAATAGGAATAATAATTATTAAAATATATGCATAATTTTTAGTCGATTTTAATATTATTATTTACATGGTATGGTCAAGTGTGTACTATTCTTAAGATTCTCTCTATAGTTCGAATATTTATATAATTTCTCTGAATACTCATCGTTATATATATTTTCTCAACATTGGACTTACCCAGTGGCACTGCTAAGCCATAATGCTTTTCACCAATCTGTCCGCCAATCTGGCGCAAATCGCAGTGGCGCTCAATGTTGTAAGTCATGCTAGTTGTTTCCATAAGGAAGGCATACTTGCCCTTCTCCTTGCGCACCCGATCGACGCCCTCCTTGTTGTTGCTGGTGAATGCGGATGGCTTGAAGCCCTTCATTTGACTCCACGCACGCTGATAGTCCGTATCATTCGACTCGGAGAAGAATAAAGAGGTACTGCCACCTCGCATGCTGCCAAACTTTACCTCATCCTGATCGAGCAGATCTTGCAAACTCTTAATTGTGCTCTGATATTTGTTGCTGGTCAGAAAGGCTGCCAAATTTGCTGTATAAGTGCTGAGCATCATCAGTGCAAAGAACCACCACAGGCCCGTCAGAATGCGCATATGAGGACCCCTGGGCAATATATCGCAGCCCTGTTGCATAATGGAGCCCACCATTAGCCAGCAACTGTTATTCACATTCCAAATGTTCTCCAGTTCATCGGGATCGACAATGGCTGGATTCGGAGGCATCCACTCACGATAGGAGAGTCTATGGAAAAATGACATTTCAAAAGCGATTGAGGTAATCAGCAATTCACAGCTCACCTGGCAATCAGCACAAAGGCCAGCGTCATCACCAACTGCGCAAAGATCACATAGATCCACACCTCTGGCGCAAATGGGTCCAAGAAGGCAAATGGATTCTTCTGCACCGGCGGACTCTTGTAATGCATTATACTAATGCCCAGTTGCATAAAGGGAACTGTGAAATCCACAGCCGAGCGACGCATCTGAGTGATCGTCAAATCACAAACACCAATCTGTGCGTGCTAAAAGAATTAAGGTTTTTTATTCATTATTATTAACCCAAACTTTAAAATTGATAAGACAACTCACATGGTCAATTAGCTTGCGGATAATGCCATCCCATTGCTTGGTTTCGGGATTATATTTGCCGTTGCCATTGACAATCATGAACTCGTAATCAAATTCCATCAGCTCGGATAGCTTGCTAATGAGATCCACAGCATAGCCTTCGTACTTTTCCTGGCCTCTATAATTCTCATGATCCTGCCTGAAGTTGAAGTATGTAGAATGTAATTAAATAATCGAATTACTAGAAATACTTACTTCATCATGAAATAGGGCTCCTCATGATGTGTGACCACAGTGAAAACCTTGCGCTGAACTGAGAAATCTGGCTTGAGCACTGAGTTTTCCAATTCCGGATTTAGTCGTCGGATCTTAATACCATTATCTGGTGTCCAGACCATTAGTGGCTCATTGACAGTCGGCTTATAGATTTCCAGGTTGAAACTGGTTCGCTGGCCATACTCATTGAGTTTCATGTTTTCGGTTTTAAAGTGCGGCTCAACATCGTCCTCCGATATGGTCTTCATTTCGTGCACTATGTAAGCACCCATTATCCAGGGACTGCCATAGCCGAGGGCACAGTGGCTATTGGGTGTATAGAACTGTTGCATGGATGCGATCACATTACGTGCCGAGTTGGCAAATAGAATTACGGCATCATAGATGAGTATGGGTAGCATCATTTGGCTGCCAAGTATTTGCTGCAAATGCAAGAATTATAATTTCAAATATGATTCACATTATATATGCAGTATATTATTACTACTCACATCCACTTTGGTGATGCGTGACTTTTTGCGTGCGTAGGGATTCGGATCGACAAGTTTAAGGCGTACTGAAGTTATATTCGCCTTGAAATCCTGATTGTAAATATCTTTCAGGCCCGAACTGTGCGTATCCAGATGGGTGAGAAACCAATTCTGTAAGTTTACTAATAAGTCTCTACTTTTCACTCAGCAACGTTCAGAAGCTTACTCGAAAGGGACCTTGCAGCTTAAAGTCTACGGAGATTTTCAGCAGCTCTTTCAGCGATTTGGGCTCACAGTCCAAAATAATGCGATGCTCATGAAAAGTTTCATCCGCCTCTTTCCATAGAACGCGAAAATCCTCAGCATAATCGGCCAAATTGCGCAACTTCACATAGTCAGTATTAAGGGCATGTATATTCATAAGATCTTGTAAACGAGCCAGCCCTATAATTAATCATAGGACAAATAATAGATGATTATAATTATAGATTATACATAACATAAATAGAAATATTTATCCAAATTTGAGTTGATATCTATCTTGGAAGGAACTTCGCACTGTTGCCACATAACTTGGACCATGATTTAGGTAGAACGTAGACTTAAACCCTTTGGAATACTTACCCTCTGGCGTCTCATAGATAAGCGTAAATGTGCGCCACTCGTAGTTGAATTTGATGATATCGTAGTAGGCGCGCGATAGGACTGACAATGAGGGTGCCACATTAACTGTCATTTGGTGATTTAAGTGCGCCTGCCGCGTTGCCTCAAGTCTCCAATCGTATTCTATGTGTGGAATGCCGGTCGTGTTTGCGATTTGCGCAACAATATCTAAGGTGAAATAAACAAAATGATTACAAAACGATCACATCATCTGTTGATGAATGAGCACAAAAAAAAAGTCAAGACAGCCACTACGAACCACTAGCTGCCTTTGAACTTGGTCCGAAAATAGCCGCAACGCCATTGGAAATCAGCTCACAAGCTATACGGAAAATATGTGCCTGGTATTAGTACCGTAAATATTGAATATTATTTCCATACTTACTGATCTGTTGCAGCAGGAAACTGTCATTGCTAGGCATATAACGTTTGATAGTTATAAATTGAAGATCGGAGAATTTTAAATTGTTGACCACACGAAAGGCCTGATCGAAACTCAATTCGATTTCCTGTTCATTTTCATAGAAAATGGCGCCTAAGTAAACATTATTTATAATAATAATATTAATTAGGAGTCATCATAAGAACCTACCCACTGTGATTTTTGTATGCTCATCGCCAATGGCGAGGGCATATTTTATAAATAACACCAAATAAATGTAGACTGGATACAAATGCATTTTTTCCAAAAAATAAATTCTGCTTTACCAACGCACTCTACATGAATTTTCTAAATGCAGCGGCCATTTCGTTGTTAAATTTTTTGCTATACATATGTACATATATGTGTTTATGTATTCAGGCAGACACAAGCACACAAAATTACGTAAAATATCTAAATTTTGTATTTAATATTATTTTCAGCTCTTGCTCCAAGCAACCGACCGCAGCATCCAGTCTTGGAGCGCCCAGTAAGCACACTGACCGACCGGCCAAACTATGTCCGCTCTCCAACTGACAGTAGACGCGATCTCCGATGCTCTTTTTAACACTGTGGAGGCACTCTCAGTGTGCTCTTGGGAAATTGCCATGTGTGCCATGTGCCATGTGCCTTGTAGCATGTCATTATTTATGGCGCTTGTCGATGACGTAGGCGGCATCCAGTCTAGCATGCCTTGCCATTTTCATTCTATGATTATCGTACTCAGACACAATTATGTTTGCCAGTAGCTCTTCATATTGTGTGCCAAATATTGTGATGTTTTTGCTTTTGTTTGCTCTTGGCAGCTTTTTGATCTTACAAATTGCTTGATCTATTCGAAAGAAGATGCTCTATAAAAGAAACTGGTACACCAGAGTAAATATGATAAAAATGTAGATCCTAAGCATATCAAAGAGGTTGCAAAATTAAAACAAAATGTCAGAAAAGATTAAGCAATTAATCAAAATGATAAATATAATTTTAGATCAATCGAACTTTTTCTAATCTCCTCTAATTCCTGTCAGCAACTATAACTTAAATTATATATAACAAATTTATAGCTAACACTAGTTTTGGATAGCGTTGACCATGTTTTTCTTGTCAACTGCCTTAAAATTGCTTACAGTTCACTTCTGTTCTCTCCACACACCAAAAAAAAAAAATAGATAAAATAAAAAAGAATTTACAAACTTCAAAACAACAAAAGGAGAATTTTATTACCAACCTATAAAATAAAAAAAAAAAACAAAAAAACAAAAAATGAGTGGCAAAGCGGTGGACACAAGTGTGTTAGGCTTTGCAACTTATGAGGATTATGTGAACTCATTCTTGACCAAAAACGATATCAGATATTTGGGCAATATTCACGTAGCCGGAAACCTTGCCAAATTGGGATATCGGTCCACGAAGACACCCTACACTGAGAAGGAATTCGTGAAGCGAGTCGATTTGGCAATGCTTGCGATACGACCAAAAATTACGGGCACCCAGCCATTCAGTGTATTTATGTCACCAAACAATACGGATCCAGTGCTTCTGGAGTTTAAGCGACGAGAGGTGCCCATATTCTCCAAAATCTTAGCTGTAAGAATGAAAGTTAAGCATTATTTCAACTTGTACTTAATAATCATATTCCACAAAGACAATTGTGTTTACAAGATATACAGCAGCCGATAGCTCGGATGTTTCGGCCTATCTTGATTTGGGAATGAGCTGGCAAAACACATTGCGCCAAGCCATAAGGCACACGAATTGGAAAGGCGTCTATGAGGGTTCTGCCCGACTTCTGCCCATGTCCCATCATCTGAGCTACAATAATCCACGGCATAACCTACTCAATTACACGGATAGCGATAACTTTTGTGTTATACATGATCATCGCTATGGATTAATGTTTAAGCACAGAGGCGATCACAAATATATACCGGTGGGCGGTGCTCCCACTCCGTTTGATAAAAACGTGAAAAGATCCATAGCAACGTCACCTAAATATGGCACTATCATTTTCTATGACCATACTGTGCGCAAGAAGGTATAAATATATGTATATATACGAAGTACTGAAATGTATGAGAATTATTTTGTTATATGTAAAGATACTTAATCACTGGCAATAGTCCAAAAATTGGATTGTTCCGATCTCTTGTTTAGAAAATGTTTAGCACAACAAACATTAGAGGGCGCTCTCCTTCTCTGTGCCTCTCTCTCTCTCTCACTGTCTGTCTCTTTCTCCCTCTCTCTGAGAGCATTTCCAATGCTTATGCTCATACCTTTTAAAATTAGCATAGTTCAGTTTTATATACGGGCGACATAGCTCATTGTATTGCAGATCTCTGAACATCACAGTTGCACTGTGTAGAATTTTCTTGGCCAGCTTTACATCATCAGTGAACACAACAATAACCAAAATCAACTTTAACTAAACAATTAAAATGCAAAAATATCAATAAAATGTGGCTTAAACATTTTATATGTATTTCAATGCTGTTACACTGCGCCACAGCCAGGGAGAAGTTTATGGTCGGTAAGTGAAACAAAAATACATATACATATGCATGTGAATAAGCATGTGCATAATGGGAAACCAGGTCAAATGCATTGCGGTTGGCTAAAAGTGTTTGCAAATATTTATTTTACTTTTTATTTCTCTAGGCAGCATTTTTACATCGGATAAGGATGAGGCGGAAATTGCATTTCGCACTGCTGTGGATCGTGCAAATATTTTGGAACGCAATATTGAATTGGTGCCAGTTGTGGTCTATGCCAACACAGAGGACAGTTTTATAATGGAGAAAATGGGTAAAGTTGATTAGAAGTAGAATGGAAATTATCCAAATTCAAAGATACAACTTTGCTTGCAGTTTGCAATCTTATTTCTCAGGGGGTTATTGCTATTTTTGGACCTAGCACTGGCGACAGTTCAGGCAAGTTTTATGTCCATATTTTAATGGTTTTCCCCGGTTTACACATGAACTACTTAAATAGACATCATATCTTCGATTTGCCACACTTTGGACATACCAAACATTGTATACGACTGGCGGCCAGATCATCGACAGTATGAACACTCTACAATGACCCTCAATGTGCATCCCGATCATTTGCAACTGGCACGTGGATTTGCCGAAATTGTACACAGTTTTGGCTGGCGCAGCTATACAATTGTCTACGAATCGGAGAAGGGTACGTGGGATGCACAATATGGAATAGCCTATCACAATTCTGTTACTCTATTCTGTTGCAGAGCTTCGCCAGCTGCAAGATATTTTACAAATCGGTGATCCAAGTAGCAATCCAACCACAATCAGGCAGCTGGGTCCCGACGACGATCACAGACCATTTCTAAAAGAAATTAAGCTTTCCACCGATAACTGTCTTATATTGCACTGTTCACCGGAGAAACTAATGAGTATCTTAGAGCAGGCCAATGAGCTTAAAATGTTGGGTGAATATCAGGTAAAGAATATTAACAGAAAATGAAATGAAATTATGACAATCTTATTATTTTATAAATTATAAAAAATATGAAAAGGGAAAAGTCATTTTTTCCCTGAAGAAGTGACACGTTTTTTTGTCTTTACTCTTCCAGAGTGTTTTTATACCCCTGCTCGATACACACACATTGGAGCTCGGTGACATCGTTAACGTGGAGGCGAACATAACCACAGTTCGCATCATGGATCCCACAGACTATCACGTCAAGAACGTGGTTCACGATTGGGAGGAGCACGAGAAGCGGGAGGGTCGCTATTATAAAGTGCCGCCTATCCAGGTTAAAACACAAATGATATTGCTCAACGATGCCGTTTGGCTCTTCTCCAAGGCACTCACCGAGCTGGGCATTTTGGAGGAGTTGACAGCGCCAGAAATTGAATGCAAACGCAAGAAGCCCTGGCCACATGGCAGACGCATCATTGAATTTATGAAGGCGGTATGATTCAAATATCGTCTAACTATATGATAATATATAATGATAATATCTTACAGCGCAAAGAGGAGGTCGCCACGGGACGCACCGACTTCAATGAGTACGGGCAGCGTAGTTATTTCAGTTTGCGTTTCATGGAACTCGAGGCGAGTGGCTTCTTGGATCTGGCCACTTGGGATCCGGTCAATGGATTGCGTGTGCTCAACAATGACGAGGAGAGCGAGAAACGTGTGGGTCAAAAGTTGTCAAATAAAACCTTCATAGTCTCCTCGCGCATTGGGGCGCCCTTCTTGACATTGCGCGAACCCGAAGAGGGACAAATCCTGCAGGGAAATGCCCGCTACGAGGGCTATTCCATGGATCTCATTGATAATATTGCACGCATGCTGAATTTCAAATATGAATTTCGCATGTCGCCCGATGGCAAATATGGTGGTCTGAATCCAGCAACACAGACCTGGGATGGTATTGTCAGACAGCTGATCGACGGGGTGAGTACAACAAAGGAAACTTAAGCAAAATATCCAAATTTCTTAAAGCTATTAGTTACTAAAGTGTATTAACGAACAAGGACTGATGTCAATTATTACATACACATTGATTATCTAATAATGAGTCATATTTTATGTATATCTAATCTTTAAAGAACGCTGATCTGGGTATATGCGATCTGACAATGACGTCATCGCGGCGTCAGGCAGTCGATTTTACGCCACCCTTTATGAATCTGGGCATAAGTATTCTGTTCTCAAAGCCACCCATACCGCCAACAGACCTGTTCTCATTTCTCTCACCCTTCTCTCTGGATGTGTGGATCTACATGGGTTCGGCGTATCTTTTTATATCGTTTTTACTCTTCGCTCTGGCCCGCATGGCGCCGGATGACTGGGAGAATCCGCATCCGTGCAAGGAGCCCGAGGAGGTGGAGAATATCTGGTTTCTGCATAATACAATGTGGCTTTCGATTGGTTCGCTTATGGGACAAGGTTGCGACATATTGCCCAAGTGAGTGGATTACAATTAAAATAATTACTTTATTTGATTTACTTGCACTCTTCCTAGAGCTGCCTCAACTCGGCTTGTCACAGGCATGTGGTGGTTCTTTGCGCTCATGATGTTGAACTCCTACACAGCGAACTTGGCTGCTTTCTTGACCAATTCGCGCCAGGCCAGTTCCATCAGCAATGCCGAAGATCTGTCTGCTCAGAGCAAGATCAAATATGGCGCTCTATTGGGCGGCTCCACAATGGGCTTCTTCAGAGACTCCAATTTCAGCACATATCAACGCATGTGGACAGCCATGGAAAGTGCGACTCCTTCGGTATTTACCAAGACCAACGACGAAGGCGTGGAGCGTGTTCAGGTATCTCAATTTAAAGAAAAACATTATTAATTATCGTAAATGATCGTAAATGATAATTAATAATTTGGTTAAACGATGAAATCAAAAACTTAACTTCTATTCACAAAATATGCATTCCAGAAAGGAAAGAATCTTTATGCGTTTCTAATGGAGTCCACCACGCTGGAGTACAATGTGGAGCGCAAGTGCGACTTAATGCAAATTGGCGGCTGGCTGGACTACAAGAGTTATGGCATAGCAATGCCATTTAGTAAGTGAACACTGAGTGTAATTATGGGGATTTCAAGACCTCTCTCGTCGTATATTATCTAGATTCACCGTATCGCAAGCAAATAAGTGGCGCTGTACTGAAGCTGGGTGAACTGGGAGTGCTGGCGGAGCTGAAGCGCAAATGGTGGAAGGAGATGCATGGCGGTGGCAGCTGTGGTGGCGACGAGAAGAAAAACGCCGACACACCGGAGCTGGGATTGGAGAATGTCGGTGGTGTGTTTATGGTGTTGGGCTTCGGCCTGATGTCGGCCATGGTGCTGGGCTTCACGGAGTTTCTGTGGAACGTCAAAGCGGTGGCCATCGAGGAGAAGGTAGGCAACCTGAACAGTCTCTTGTTGAACCTATGCTAAGCAATAGTTTAATGCGGCCACAGATATCGCTGAAGGAGGCGCTCAAGACGGAGGTTATGTTTGCCTTACGCATTTGGATTACCACGAAACCGGTGCACGCCAGCGTCGGCTCCAACAGCTCATCCTCGTCGTCTTCCAGTTCGTCATCGAAGTCAAAGTGTTCCAAGTCGCATTCGGTGCGTTCCAAGCATTCATCCAAGTCTTTGGGCATGTCCAGCAAGAGCCACAAAAGCTCAGGGGATCATGATGTGGAGTCTTCGGTGCACAGCAAGCTGAAGAAGATTGGCTCCATGTTCTCGCTTAGGTCTCACAAGGCTGCAACGCCTCCCATGGAAATTGGTTGGAAATTGGATAAGTCGACACAAATGACTGACTCACCACCGCCAGAGGAGAAAGTGGAGCAGGAGGACGAAGTACCCGTACAGCGACGACATCACCATCATCATCACCACCATCACCATCACCAACAGCAAGATGTGGACAAGTCTTTGGATCAACGTGGTAGCAAAATGAGCAATGGAGTTTAAGAATTTCTAAGTTAATGTTTTTCCCCTAAAAAGAGTTTTCAACTTATTACAATCAACAAAGTTTTTACAAAACTATCTGCAAATTTTTAGATTCGATTCGCGAATAGAATATTTAAAGTCTATATAAATAATGTATGACACGCAAAATGCATTTACACATAATTCTGAGATTAAATAATTTGTTAAATATCCATTTGATAAATCGAAATGCAAATAAGTTAAAAACTCCTTTTGAAATTGATAAACCCCACAAAGTATTATAATGTAAAAGAAAAAAACATTTACATAATTCGGTTTTTCAAGTTTTTATTGTTTTTTTTTTTTATTTTTGTCTTTTTTGTTTTTTTTTTTTTGCTTTGCTTTAATTGCTTTTTTTACATTGGGTTTACTGAAGTAATCATTTTTTACAGTTACTCATTTTTTGTTGTACAACACATAATTTGCTGTCAAATTAATTTGCATTGCTTTTTAAGTAAATTTATTGCGAATCTAAGATTGTTTATATTGTTTTACATACTGATATCAATCAAATCGAACTCGGTCTCCTAAACATAGATTGTTTAATACTTAAATTTTGTTGTTGTCATATTTGAAATATTTAATTAATATTTATTTGTTACACATATATAATAGTTACTTGCAAAGCTAATTGAATACGCACGTTGTTGCCCATTGTTTAAGGTACATTTTAGTTGATTATCTCCCTGTCCGACAGCTTCTTTTTTTCGGGTTTTGGATTTTTGAGCTTCATTTCATTAACAGCCTACACATACAGAGTAGAGTAGCTCCTCGCATATTAATAAATATACATTATAATAATATATTATACAAAATAGAAATTGTCATAATTTAATTCGTCGACTTTGAGGAAGTGCTGAGATAGAGTGGTGTACTAAAGGAATGAGATATTTGAGGAGTTCTGATCATACTTTTTAGTTACAGTTATATACAAATTGCAGGAGTCAGAAATGTTGCTTAGCAGGAAAATTAAATATATTTCTTAACTAAAATACTTTTTTTTTTGTCAATTTTTCTCTGTCGAGTATTTGTTTTGTTTTTTATAGTTTTTTTTTTTCTTTTTTTGGTTGTTTCACATTTTATTGCTGGCTTAACTTACATAAATTGCTTTAAATAATTGGATATACTTTTTTTGGGGGCATTTTCTAAGACTTTTTTTTGGGTTTACGAAATGCAGAGAGCGTTTTTAACCACAGTGTGATTCGTCCACAAAGACAATATCCTTTTGGCTCTTACGTCGCTGTCAATCCTTGGCCATTATGGCCACGGGCGGAAACTGGCGCTCATCGTACAGCTTTGTGGGCGTGTCAATGGCATCGCATAGCTTGCGAAACTTGGCAGAATCTGTAAAAATATTTTTTACTTGTTTTAGTTTTTTGAGGATAGAGTATTTTGCTGTATTGTGGGCCACACTCACCTGACATGGCATCCGCTTGATCGCCACGCAATATGCCCGCATAGCTGTTGTCCGCCACCGGCTCCGGATTCTCGATGAGCACACTGGCCGCACAGCTCTTCAGCATGGTGAGCGACTGCTGTGGCAGCATCGTCGTCGTCGTCGTCGTCGTGGTCGTCGACTTGCATTGCATTTTCAGCAGGCTTTCGCTCAACTGCAATTCGATGACGTCCTCGAGGGCGCCACGCAGATCGTGCACAGCCAGCAGCTTGCAGGCGCCACCACGCTCTGCATTGAAATCGTGCATGTAGAGGAATCCATCCTCGCAGGCAATCAGCAGACGCAGCTCCTTTTGCACATGCGTCAGAGCACAAATGTTCCTCAGGCCCGACTGTGGCAGCACCACCGTGGCAAAGGCCCGATCCTGCGCCAGCACATCGCTCACCTGAGCGGGTAACAGCAGCGATGACACCGCCTTGGAGAACATGCCACCCCAACTACTGGCCGAAGTGGCCGTTGCAGACGATGATTCACTACCTCCATCCTCGACTGCTGCGCCCGCCGCTGCTGCATTCGTCGCTTCCTTGGTCTGAATGTCCGCCTTGGCTGCCACTTCAGCTGCAAGCGTACATAAATCAGTTAGTCAATCTTGGTTTTAGTTCAATTAATTTGGCATAACTCACCAATGGCTTTCAGTTCCGCCAACTCCACAGCCCGCGCATCGATCTTGAAGATGTGCACCGTTTCCGTGTTGGAGGAGGCGCACAGGAAGTCGCCGGCAGCGGCAAAAACGAGCGATGCGATTCGCACGCAGCGTTTGACGCCACGCCGGAACTCTTGGACCCGCTGGCCGTTCTTCACGCAGAAGACGCGTATCACAGTACCCCTCTCGGAGGCGGTGGCAAGTAGCGCCCCGCTGGGCGAAAAGGTGAGCGCCGAGAGAGGCGTGTCATGCGCCTTGATTGTCATGCCCGTGCGCAGTTTGTTCGCATTGAAGATGCGCAGCTCGCCGCTGGACTGACAGATGGGGAACGCCAGATGCGAGTTGAGCGACAGTGCGCAGAGGCCCTGCTCATTGGGCGCTATGTTTTCAATAGAGTGCAGAATCTTCATGTCTCGTATGTCATGTATGTGTATGCTCTCCGCTAGACAGACGATTAGGCGCTGGCGATTCATGCGGACGCAGAGTATCTCCGAGGGATAGAAACAATTGCAGATGTCCTGTTTCTTCTTGAAGTGCAGCATTTTCAGGCAGTTGGGCTTCTGGGCGGTGACCAGCACCACCAGCGAACTGTTGAAGAGCCTCTCCACAATCCTTATCTGCTCCGTATTGTCCTTGGCAAAGATCTCCTCGACTTTGTCCTGGCCCGCAATCGAATAAAGACGCAGTCCACCACTGCTCAGCACGGACAGGGAACTGCTTGTGGCAAATGAAAAAAAAACATTTTATCAATAAATTAATTTTATAATTTATAATATATATTATCAAAAAAACAATGTGAGTCCAAAAGTCAAAAGATCTTAACGAATTTGAACCAAGTGTAACAATATTTTTGTGATTACGGTTAATAAGTTACTGACAGATTTATAACCTCATTAAATTATGAATAGTAGTACTCATTTTGCATATTTACGTATTAAAACTAACTTTACGTAAAATGTTGTTCAATTCAGATGTGCAACAACTCATAAAGAAAACGTAAAAGGTACGCAACATAGACAAAAGAAGTGCAAGGACAATATTCCAATATTCATAAAAATACTGAAGGAATTGAGTCCGAGTCTTAACTGTAAGTCTGAGCTTCAAATTTATTATGTAATTAGCCCTCTCGGGCTTCCAAAAATTGCCGTAGTGGACGGTATTTCACGTCCCCATGGCGGGGTATTGGTTAAAGTTTTCAACTAGCAATAATCGCACCTCAGTAGAACTTCATTGGTTACGATATCGCCTCTGCGCAAAGATAACCAAACAAGGCTGAATTGCGACTACTACATGCGCACGCTGCCACAACCAGTTGAGAATTCTATGCGAACTAAGCAGTCAACTCAAACGTTGACTTGTGTGGCATGCTTTTCGGCTGCACTTTTCTTGTTGTATGTGTTTGTGTGTGTGTGTGTTTTTTTGGGCAGCACTCGACGAATGCATCCCTTCTTGTTGTCGCGATGATGCTTGCGAGGGGGGTGAACGACAAATAGGGGAGTATTTAGTGCGGAGGATGCAGCTGCAATATGCAGCTAAGAACACAGCTAGCAAGTTCAAATCAAATATGTAATGACGTAAATATTCTGAAAAAAATATGTTTGAATTATAACGGAATAATTAAACATGTTTGAAGAATTTATTTTGTTATTTGTTATTTGATTAAGCCAGCAGTTTTATCAAAGTATAAAATATATGTATAAAGAACACATACAAATAAAATAAACATATAATATTAATATTAATATTAATGAAGATTTACATATTTATGTGCTTCATATAAAAACAAATAACAAACAGCGGCTGCAACAAGTTATAAATAGAAATGAATGAATGTGTTGCGTGTGCAAGAGCGTGACAACTATATGTGTGGCAAGAAAAAATACCAAAAAGGTAATTTTTAGTTCAATTTTAGATTCGATTTATTCGTGCTTAAATTTGAATTATGCTGCACAGATTTCATATTTTCCAAGCGTTTTTTATTTTAATGTAGATACTATTTTCTCTTTTGTTTAAATGAGATCCAACTATAAAATACTTTGGCGCATCTTTCAACTTTTCACTCTTCACTTTGTACTTGGTACTAATTGTTAAATTGTGGAGATGCTTAGATTAAATCACTGGGCGACAACTGAGACTCGCCTTCGGCCATATACATGTGCATTGCCTTGTGCAGGAGTGCGATGCCAAGCTGCTTCTTCTGCTTCATCGTCCAGATCTGGGCGGGGCCATAGTAATCGCCCCGCTTAAGATTCGTGAGATGCGTCAGACCCAGTGCATCAATGATCGATGCCTCGCGTGTGTACGCATCTGTGGGCAATATGTTGTGGAAGACGTGGAGGCAGACGACACCGCTGCCCTGCTGCCAAATGTCCAGGATACGCTGCAGTTTCTTACTGCCAGCGGGCACTTGACCCGCCGCTGGCGGGGATTTGAACAGCTCCGGCATCAGCTGGGCTCGTCGCTTGCCACGTTTCTTGTTCTGCTCGCGATGCTGCTGATTGGCGCGCGTATGTTGCCTCATTGCGTCGTACAGATGTGCATAGGGGCGCGAGGATTTACCCTTGCCCACATAGAAGATGGCGTCGAGGAAGCGCGACCAAATGCTCAGCGGATCCAGATATGCGCGTTCCCCCGGCAAATTTCTCGAGATGCGCGGATCAATCAGCATGTAAATGAAACTCTGCTTCAGATGCCCCTCCCGCAACTGACGACCCCCCGCACCCGCCGTGGCAAAGTGTGTGGCAGAGTTGACCTCGTGTTGCATAAAGCGCTCGATGTGCTCGTAATCCTGCTGGGTGCGCAGCGTGTGATGCAGTTCCACGGAGTACTTAATCTCGGCCGCCTTCGCGTGCTGCTGCGCCGCAAGCAGAGCTGCCGTGTTCCGCTTGTACTTGATCAGCTGCTTGATATACAGACGCTTCGTGGTGTGCGTGATGGGTCCAACTGGCGCACCCAGTTGCGTCAATTCCGCACGCAGTGCATCCGTCTCGTAGTCGAGGGGCAGCGTGAGATTTGTGCTAACACTGCTGTCCATGCCCTTCTCCTTAGGCACCGTTAGATACTGCTGGTGCTGCTGCTGCTCCTGCTTTCTCTTTCCATTAACCTTTTTGGTCGCGTTCTGCAGCAATTTGGTCTCGTAGAAGACGAGTCCATTCTCATCATCCGTATGGACATATGCCTCCGTCATTTGCAGATAGTACGCCTTGTCTGGCGAAGACTGCTGCTGCTCCTGTTCCTCCTCCTCCACCTCGTGTGCCGTGTGAAAGCTCTGCTCGAGGACGCACGCCTGCGCCACTTGCTCTACGAGCTGGCCAAACGCAGCGCGACCACTTTCAGCACCAGCAACTGCTGGCAACTGCTGCTGCTCAAGCAGCTCCTCCTCCTGATCGGCATCTCGGAGAGTCTGCTGCAAGTGCTGCTCGTAGCTAAAGTTGTCCTGGGACATGGCCTGCTCCACCAGGGACTCCACACGCTCCACCTGCAGCACAGATTTGCGGGCACGTGACCGTTCCACCTTATCCCGCCAGCCCTCGATGAGAGTGCGACGTCCACAGCCCGCCTCCTGATTCAGCTCCTGCAGATGATCTCGTGTCAGCGCAAAGAGATTCACAGACTGCTCCTGCGCCGGCTCCAAGTCAGCTGCGTCTGGATAACTTGGCTGTGGGTTGCCGCGTCTGTGTGTGATATTGATGTAGTAGGGCGAGGTCACATCATGGTTATACTTAATGCCCGTCTTTGGCGTCGCGAGCGATTGTTTCACTTGCTGCTGCAGCAACTTCTGCTTGTCCTGCTTCTGCTTCTGCTTCTGCTTCTGCTTCTCCTGCTGCTTCTCCTTGAAGATGTGGTCCCGCATCAGTTGCAGCACCTCAAAGTGGCACTCTTCAATCGCATAGTGCACGGCCAGCTTGTTTTCCTCATCCATCAGATCGGGCCGTGCGCCATGCGCCAACAGCAGACGCACCAGCTCCACGCGTCCATAGTTCGCTGCGATGTGGAGCGCCGTCATTTCGCCCTCGCAGCGCACATTCACATCCACCGGCTGGCCGCTGCTGGTGGTGAGGAAGCGCTGCAGTATTCGCAGCGCCATTTCCTCGTTATCCATGCCGCACACATAGTGCAGCGGGGACAATCCTCGCTCGCAGGGCACAATTCCGACGTTGATGTTATTTCTGTCCAGCATTGAGAATATATCCGATTCGTTTTCGTCCTCGAGTGCGTCGAGCAGAGTTAGGGCCAAGAAATTGGCACGCTGCTCCATCGCGTGCAATTGATTTTTCCCACACTTCGACGGCGCGAATTGCTCCAATTATTTTCCAATTTACGCTTTTTTCAATGTCAAATGCAGTCTGGATTTGTTGTTGTTTATGTTTTGTGTGCGTTTCTGGTATATTTCGTGGTATTTGTTCTGTATGGCGTTGCCAGATAACGCTGCGGCGACAGTGTTGCAAAACGCTGACAAGCGCGCTCATTTTGAATTTTATAATTTGTATACACTTAATTAACTAATAATGATAATTAATTACTTCATTTTTTATTTTATTTTTAGTTGCTTTGCATACGTATTTATTTATATATTTATAGAACCTATTGTGATGCGCTCATTATGCCTCTTTGTCTTTTGTTTTGATGTTTTGGAGAATTTCGCATTTGAGATTACGCACACTCATTTGGCCGTGCCAAATGTTGTTTGAGGCACGTTTCTCCGATAAGCAAGAGCAGCGCATTTCGTACTGAGCGCAACACGTGTCTCCGGCTCGGGCGATTTGTTTTTTGTTTATTTTTTTATGGGAATCAAAACTAGTTTCGCACAGTCGTCTCCACACACATAAAAAGGGGCTCAAGGCCACTGCGAATTGTGCGAGGCCCCCTTTTGAAAACAGATAGCACGACGGCCTTGTTTGCGCTTGGTGTTTATGTTTTGACTTTTTTTTAGCGAGCGCCTATTTTGTTTTATTTACTAACAAAATAACTTGAGCTTATTGTTAGTCACAATTAACAATAATATTTATGTGTTGACTTGCCTAATGTGAATCACTGATTAAGTGCATGATTACAAATAAATATACTTAAAAAAAATAAATAAATAAAATAAATAAAAAAATGATCAATCAGCGCTTCAGTCGACTTTGTTCGCTTTAAAAAAACAAATCAGAAAAACTTTCTTCTGACGAAAATTAATTACTCTATTTATACTATATTGTTACTATATTAAGATTGAATAAATATTTCTATAAAAGAATTAAAATTGTACTTTTGGATTTAAAGCAACTGCAGTTAGATTAAAAACCACCTTAAACAGTCACGTGAACTGTAAGGGTATAAAAGCGCAATAAGCACGATGAGTAACGGAATGCAGCAAAACAGCTGATGTAAACAAAAACATGAAAACTCACATCATGAAATTAACTTAACAGCACTATTCGAGGCAATCGAACAAAAGCCGTTTTACAACATGTGTTTTGTTGTTGTTGCTGTTCTCCTGTCTTCTTGTTATCAGCGTTTCCTCTCCACACCTGCACCTGTGACCTTGAACTTGACTCGATTCGATTTCTAGCGAGAAGTATAATTTAATTGATTTGCTGGTGCATTCACCCGCGTCGCGCTTCAAAAGATAATTGATTTTTTCTGATTAGAAAGCATTTTTTTTCTATTTTTTGCTGGCGGTCTTTGTTCTTGCTTTGTGACTTGTGACAATCAGTATTGGTAAATAAATATACGTATGTATCGCACAAACACACACAACATATGCAAAAGCTTTAAGTGCTTCTTCTGAGTGTTTCGCTATTAGCAGCAATATTGATTTGTATTGTTGTTGTTATATTGCTTCTGTCGTGTGCGTCACATGCACTTTGCGAGAGAGAGAGAGGGGAGGAGAAATGGAGGGACGCAGAGAGAGAGCAGTCTAATGACACTCGTCAAGTAACGGTGGTTTTGCCACAATATGACATCAGCTGGGCAAGAATAAACAACCTCTATGTACAAAAACAATACTTAAACAAATAATACAAGTTTCCTCAGTTTGCAAGTCACAAAAGAAAACAAAGGCAGCATCAGCTGTTGCGCATTAACAGTATGAGCGTAAACATGTATGCGTGTATGTGTGTATACAAGCCTCAAACACTATCAAGCGACGTACAAAGCTTTGAATTTAACATTTTCGCATGATGATGACGTCAGAAGTGTTTGGTTTACATTTCTTATCAAACAGCAGCAGCATCTTTAATTAAATGCTAATTCTATGCTGTTATTAACTTAGTTCTCAAAGTTTGCAGTTTAGTGTAGGTGAGCTAGTTTGCCATTGTCTATTAACTATATTTCATAATAAATGTATGCATGTCACACTTATTAGAACTGGTTGTTTGCATGTTATAATAACGAAGCAAACGACTGAAATACACGCTCGCACAAATTCACACACACATGCTCTCACAAACACACACACTGATAGGCGCTGTTACATTTCAGCTATTAGCAGTAGCCTTGCATCCGCTCCCCGCTGCTGCCCGCGCCCAGCAGCAGCTGTTTTGCTTGTTTACTTGTCTCGTTTGTCGTTGTATCTGATTGTTTTGCTATTCTTTCTTTTTTTTGCCACAATGACCTTCTTTCTTCGAAGGCTTTTGTGCTTGATGAGGATGATGAGTGGTGGGTGTGCGGTGATTAAACGCTCAATTTGTTGTAACTTACGTAAAATCCTGGTTGAAATTCATTTGATATGCTGCCATTTTAGCAATCTGTCACAGCTGTTTTATCTTTTGTTTTAATTTTTTCACCCACTTTCACTCCCGTTTTGTTTTTTCTTGTTTTTTTTTTTCTTTAATTTGACTTTGAAATATTTTTGTATTTATTGCACTTTTTATTGTACAAGAAAGTGCGAAAAAACCAAAGAGACAACACTGAGTGTTAGCTTTTTTTCGTAATATGTTTTATTGATATAAATTCGATTTTCGACAATGTTTTTGTCCGTCTTTGTTGTCTTTCTACGCTCTTCTTATTTGCTTCTGTTACATTTTCAAACAAATGTTAATATTACCCAAATGCTCAATTGAACTGCCAGCACCAAATGAATTCTCTTTCGTCAAGTGAGCAAATTTCGTTAACATATCGTTCGATGTTGTGTGACCAACCGACCACCACTAATACCAGTGATTGTGCGGCCACCACAATTAATCGGTCGTCCAATCGTCTATCGGTTCTCATGCGTTGAAAAATAAAGTAAAATATTGCTATAAAAACTGTTTTTAAATATGCCCAATTCGTGCAATAAAGCGCCGTGCATTAGGTGTACTTGAAGTTGAAGCAAATGTAGTGCGTTCTTTGCTATTGTGCTATTGCTGCTGTTTTGCAAGTG
The DNA here is from genome assembly GCA_035041605.1 of Drosophila atroscutellata. Taxonomy (NCBI): domain Eukaryota; kingdom Metazoa; phylum Arthropoda; class Insecta; order Diptera; family Drosophilidae; genus Drosophila; species Drosophila atroscutellata. Next base: position 8,529,045 of record JAWNLA010000092.1, on the reverse strand, counting down.
TAGTGTACAACTTTTCGAGGGCCTTACACATTTTTTTTTGAGCAGACGCATGAAAAATGGCGGCGTCTTCAGCTACGGCTGAATGCAAAGAAGAATGCAAAGATAAAGATGACGATGCATTAACCACAACGCTCCATTCGTGTGCAAATGATCCAAATTTCGCGGTAATCTGTGCGTTTCTACAAAAATTCGCCAAAGATTTGGGCTTGGCATTGCCAAATTTTAAGCATTTGCAGGAGTGGTTGACAAACAACGATGAAGGTACCTATCTGTGTGTGTGTGTCGCATTTGTATGCAATTGTATGAGTGCGTAAATGTGTGTGTGTTTCAATTGAGAGAGAGTGAGAGCGAGAGAGAGAGAGAGAGAGCGCATTCGCATGTTTGTATTATTGTTTGGTAAGCGGAGTAAAGCGGAGACCGTAAAAAAAACAAATCTACTTCAAAAACAAAACAAAAACAAAAACATTGCATTTTAGTTAACATTGCACACATTTTTTAACATATATATATATTTTTTTTGACAGTGGCCGAGCTACGCGATCTGCACATCAAACTGTTGCGCAAGACACGAAAAACGGTGCACGAGAAAAGCTGGGAATCGGCGCTAAGCAAATTCTGCTTCGACTACTCCTTCCAGGATGCCTGGGAAATTGAGCGCTTTGGCTACCGCAACTCCAATCTCAAGGTTAAGCTACGCATTCTACGTGTGAGTAAAAAAAAGAAAAGTTTAAAGCTGCTCGCTTGGAAATTGTAAATCTTACAAAAAAAAAATCACTAAGTTGCTAGTTTTCGTAAAGCAAGAAATTTACATTTTTGAAGTTTCGTATTTCCAAGCGATCACTTAGCGAACTTGGAGGCTTAATTAACTGATTATTCGCTTTTAGGAGCTGCTTGAAAGTCAATTTGAGCGCAATGCCAAATTTCGTGCTCATATTCTGACGCTAAATGCGAGCTCAATGCGTGCACAGCCCATTGGGCAGGATCGTTTGGGCCACGCCTACTGGCTGACGCAGGATGGCGACTGCAATTTGCGCATCTATCAGGAGCATTTGGATGAGGAGATCTGGCAGGTGGTTGCCACAAATCGCGATGAGTTCGTGAATTTGATAGCCCGCCTGCGCGGAAATGAGGTGGTTCTGCCCTCCAAGGACATTGGCGAGGCAGACGAGGACACCACCAGTAGCAGCAGCAGCAGCAACAATGCGGTGCCCACTCTGCCGACCGAGGAGCAGCCGGAAGAACTCGAAGAGGAATTGCGCGAAGCAAAGGTGCCCAATTTAAAGATCAAACTGCGAACGCCCGAACAACAGCAGCAGCAAGAGCAACAGGAGCAGGAGCAACTGAAGCCAAAGAAGGTCAAGGTTAGTATTTTAGCTGGCAATTAGAGAGTGAAACTCATTATCCAATTTAAATTACAGCCACTGCTCATAAGCCAAGCTAAACTGGGAAGTTCACCTGCGCCGCCCAGGAAACGGCCATTGGAGGATGTGGACAGCAGTCCCACTGCTCTGGGGACGGAGGAGCAGCAAAAGAAACAGCGGCCAACGCTGCTGGACACAAAACGTATTAAGAAACCCAGCCGATATGAGAGCACTAAATCTGAAGACGACAATGAGGCGGACTCTGAGGACTCCGAATTGGATGAAGGCGAAGAGGAGGAGGAATCGGTAGATGGCGACGACGAGTCGCTTGACAGCGCCGCTGCCGATGAAGATGAGAACGAGCAAAAGTTTAATGAAGACGACGATGAAGAGGACGAAGAAGGTGGCGATGACGATGACGATGGCGACAACGATGATGATGAGGATGATGAAGACGAAGACGAGGTCGGCGATGCCATCGAAGAGCCCACGTTAGTCGTTCGCGGCCACGGATCGGGTCGTGAGTGTCAGGCGACGCCGGAGGATGCACAATTTCTAAATGCATTTGCCGAAGTTCAGGAATGGGATGAGCCTGTAGGCGAGGCCATTGAGGAACCCATTTACTATGTGTTTGGATCAGGCAACGGAGCTGATTGCCTGGTAGGCAATGGCAAGAACGAAACGAGTGCCGAGGAGCCACCAACCCAGGCCAAGGAGCCGCAGGCAACGTTCTTTTTTGGCGAGCCGGGCTGCCTCAAACTGAGTCCCATCAAACAGACGCCAAAGCAGGAAACTAAACGCAGTATATTCGATAGCATGGCAGCGCCTGAGGCAGATGGAGAACCAGAGCCAAAGCCAGAGAAAACCAATGGCGAGAGCCTGAAGAAAGTGGAAGCAGTTGTGGAAAGCAAAGAAAAACCACAGACAGTGCTGAATGGAAATGAGTCTCTGGATGAGGTGGTGGAGGGGGAAGAAACAAAGTATCAGCCTAGCGCAAGTGACGAGAGTCCAATTGAAGCTAAGGAAAGAACTGTAGAAACAAATCAAAACGAAAAATCGCCCGAAACAAGAACTGAAAAGAGTGAAACTAAAGAAATCTCAAATGAACAAACCGATGAAATACCTAAAGAATCGGAGGAAATCGTGGAACAAGCATATAAGGTGAGGGTGGTTGAAACAAGCGAGGAGAAAGTGAAAATTGTGAACGAAAGCTTTAATTCTGTAAAGAAAAGACAGCCAGCTGAAGTGGAACAAAGTAAAAATGTTGAGCCTAAAGCTGAAAATACCGAAGATATTAAAGACCTAAACAAAAATCATACTGTGAACAAAGCAAATGCAAAAGAAGCATCCGAAACTGATGCAGAAACAGCTGCAAGCAGTAAAGCAACGAAAACAACTGAAATAAACTCAAGCACTGAACTTAAAACATTTTTAAACGTTAAGAAACCGCATGAAAAACTGATAGAATCAAAAGAAGAACTCAAAGAGAATCCAAAAGAAGAAGCTCAGGTCGAAGATTCTCCAGCAATTGTAGAATCAATTAAATCTGTTCATACAGATGCAAATGGAGGAGAAGCAGTTACCAACTTCGATAAAGCTAAGGAAACTGCTGATAAAGATGCTGAAATACTAAAAACTGATGGCGAAACGCCTGAAAACCTAAAAACAACAAAGTTAAAGGACACAGTACAAAATGAATTGCCCAGCACTTCCAAGGATATTAACTCATTAGATAAGCCAGAAACGCGTAAGGAGGAGAAACCCGAAGAGAAGCTCTGCGAGACAAAGGAAGCGAAGCCACACAATGCGGATTCGAAGACGCAAGCAGTTCCAGAGACCGCAGCTAAAAGTGCAATTCAGATGCCAAATCGCAAACGTCGCCTGGTCGATTTCACAGCGCCAACAGCGCGTCATTCCACATCGGAGAGTGAAATCGATGTACATGCCGAACTGGGGCAAGAGGAGGAGCAGCAGCAGCAGCTTTTGACCGTTGATAATGACAACGATGATGATTTGGATGTGGGCGGCAAGCGCATCAAGATGCGGCCCAAGATCACCAATGTTGAGGTGCGTCGGAAAGTGGAGGCGCAGAAGACACAAATCGAGGAGACAACATCGTCGAGTGGCGAGGAAGATCTGCGCAGTCGCCGCAAGATCATAGCGCCCAAAAGGCATTTGGAGAAGCCCGCCAATCCCATTAGGCAAAAACCTACGCTTGCCGAAATCATCGAGAAGAAACTGAAAAAGACGCCGGAAAAGCCAAAAGAACAGTTGCCCGAGCCACCTACGCCGACGACACCAACGACGCAGCCAGTCCGCGAGGCGACACCAGAGAAGCAGGCGCCGGTGCTGTTTGCAGCACCCAAGAAGTCACCCATTACGAAGCCACTTAAGAAGAATCTGCTGACACAAATCCGACAGGAGGAGAGCGACGAAGAGGCGACACCTCGGAAGCGCACCAACAGTGAAACAGTTGCCGCTGCAGCTCCACCAGCGGCATTGGAGTCTTCGTTGCAGCGTAAGCGTCGCAGCAGCGAGGAAGCCAACGTGTCCAATGAAACGTGCGTCAACGTGGAGTTGCCTGCCATCAGCGAGAAACTGATGCGCAACAATGAACAGCAGTTCCTCGTGGAGCAACCACCGGCCTCAGAACCTCGAGAGTCGGAACAGGCTATGCAGAAAATTTCGCCTGCCAAACAGGAAACGCGGCCAGTTCCGTTAGCAGCTTCTCATCCGGTCAAGCAAGCAACTCCCCCCCTGGTCAAGGAAGCAACGCCCCCGATAGTCAAGCAAGTCGCTGCTCCTCCAGTTAAGGAAGCCACACCTTCTCCAGTCAAAGAAGCCATTGCTCCTCCGGCCAAGGAAGCCATTCCTCCTCCCGTCAAGGAAGCCACTTCCTCGATGGTGGAGCAAGAGATTCGTCCTCCAGTTAAGGAAGCCACTCCACCTCCAGTTAAGGAAGCCACTCCTCCTTTAATTAAGGAAGCCACGCCTCCTCCGGTCAAACAAGTCACTCCTCCAGTCAAGCAAGCGACTCCTCCTCCAGTCAAGCAAGCGACTCCTCCAGCCAAGCAAGTGACTCCGCCAGCCAAGCGTGCCGCATTTCCTTCAATTAAACAATCAAGAGCCACTTCCAACGAGCAGTCGGCAGCTCCTTCCTTCAAGCAAACAACTCCTCCTCCGGTCAAGCAAGCAACTCCTCCTCCGGCTAAGCAAGCAACTTCTCCTCCGGTGAAGCAAGAGTCGCAGCTAGTCAAGCAGACTACGCCTCCGCCAGCTAAGGAGGATTCGCCGCCACCAGCTGAAGCTTTGGGACGACGTTCTGGACGTCGTGGAGGTGCCGCTGTCGTTTACTCCGAGCTGCCGCAGGCTAAACGCACCAGAGGTGGCCCCAAGGAGAAGCCTGGCATGATTAACAAGCCCTTGTTGCTGGAAGATCCACTTAAAATCGACGATCAGCCGCAGGAAGAGCAGGACCAGGAAATTAAGGCAGTCAAGTTGACTGCCAATTCCAAGTCACCAATCAAGGAGGAAGCTAAAAGTGAGCCGACTGCAAAGGCGGAACCCAAAAGCGAGCCAGAGATCGAAGTGGAACCGAAAATCGAGCCAGCGGAGCAACCAAAGAGTGAACAACCCAATGAGGAACAGTCAAAGCCAGCTGGGGTCGGTCGTGGACGTGGTCCGCGCAAGAAACGCGAAGTGGACACCACCAACATAATCGAATCAAATGATTCGGAGACGCCGGTCCGTCAATCCCGTCGCATAGCCCAGCAGAAGATCAAGGAGGAGGCGGAGCGACGCAAATTGGAGGAGGTGGCGCTGCGCACAATGAAGCAACAGCTGAAGAAGAAGAAGAAAGCGGAAGCCGAAGCTGATCCCACAGTGGTAGAGCCATCAGTGGAATCCGAGTCCTTTGAGTCAGCCAGCGAAGCGGAAGAGGCCAAAAAGAAGATCAAAAAGAAATGTCCAGGCAAAGATGGCTGGTCCTCAGACTCCGAGGAGCAGGCCGAGAGCGAGGAGGAGGAGGAGGAACCACCACACTATGACACAGATCACGGTTCGCCCCTCTTCAAATCCGATCACGAATTCTCCCCAGAATCCGAACTGGAAGACGAATCCCAGGTGGTGCCCATGAAGCGGGCACGCACGTTACGCAAGGAGAACGCCGACGACAGCGAGGAATATGCCGCAGCAGCAGACGCAGATGAGGCATGCCAGACGTGTGGCAAGTCGGATCATCCCGAGTGGATACTGCTCTGCGACACACCCGACTGCAACAAGGGCTATCACTGCTCCTGCCTCAGTCCCGTCCTCTTCTATATACCCGAGGGCGACTGGCACTGTCCGCCCTGTCAGCAGGAGCAGCTCATCGCCGCCCTCGAGCAGCAGCTGCTGCAGTTCGATGATCTAGTTGCTCGCAAGCATCAGGAGAAACTATTGGCCGAGGAGGCGGAGGTTAGTAATTATATTTAATTAATTAATTATTCCTATTCTGTCCGGTAATTAACACTTTGGAATTTGTGTATTGTTAGCGCCAAGCGGTCGCCGCAGCAGCTGCACGTACCGCCAGCGAACTGGAGGAGCGCTCGAATTTTAATGCGCTCAAGAAGTATGATGACGGCGATAGCGAGGACAATGAGCATGATGATGAAGATGATGACGATGAGGATGCCTCGTCCAGCAAGGCTAATAAGCGCGCCAAGGCGGACAAAACAAAGCGACGACGCGGCGATGGACGCAGCAATCGGCGAGCGGCCAAGCGCGGCACACGTCGTCGCCGTGGTGGCAAGGATGATGACTCGGAGAGCGGCAGCAGTGCCACGAAAAGTGGCAAACAGACGGGCGCACGCTCGGCCAGCTCCAGCAGCAGTGGGAGCAGCAGCAGCAGCTATTCAGACTCGGATGACGAGCCCATTTACAAGCTGCGCAAGCGTCGCCAGATCAATGTCAGCTATCGGCTCAATGAGTACGATGATCTGATCAATTCCGCATTGAAGAAGGAGATGGATGAGGTGGCGGGTGCTGGCAATCTGGGAAGGGGCAAGGACATCAGCACCATCATCGAGGCGGACAAGGAGAAGATGCGACGCGAGGAGGAGAGCGACCAGGCCGACGAAAAGGAGCCACTGCCGAAAGCGGCCAGGGTCTCACTAGATCCGCAGGACAAATCAAGCAACAAGGAAGACGACGATGACCACAGCAAAGACGACGACGATGATGAGGATGAAGATGAGAAACCACTAAAAGTAATTGGCAAAGCCAAGATCAAAAATGTGCCGCCGCCAGTCAAAAAGAAATCGCGCAAATTGACCACGTTGGATGTGAGTTCCGAGGAGGATCATGGCAGCGATGAGGACTTCAAGACATCCAGTTTCTCTGATGAGGACAGCTCGCAGTCTGCCTCCGATGACTCGGACTCCAGTCTGGAAGTTTATCGACGTCCCGGACGTGGCAAGAAACAACGAAAAGCCGCTCGTCGTGCAGCTCGAGAGCGTCGCAAGGATCGCAAATTTGTGGTGGAGGAGAGTGACGAAAGCGACGAGGAGGAACAGCAGCGTGCCAAGACCAGTAAATCCAAGAAGAAGAAGAAAGTGGATTCAGACTATACGGAAACCGAGACGGATGACGACGACAACGGCTCGGAGCTGTCGGAGAATATGGATAGCGCTGATCTGTGCGACGATACGACAAGCGAGAGCGAAGACGGCAACTGGAATCCCTCCAAGCGCAAGAAGGCATCAGCCAAGAAATCGTCCTGCTCCGCTGGAGTTGCACGCAAATCTCCCAAATTGAAGAAGCCCGCAGTCAAGAAACCCAAGCGATTGGAATACTCTGACGATGACATCAGCGAGAGCGAGGAGGAGGAGGAAGAGGATGACGATGATGAAATACAGATGGGAGCCAACGGAGCGCCCATGTCGGGCAAGGGATCAGGCAAACAGCCGCGTTCACAGCCCCTCAAGAAGACGATGCCGCTGTCGGCGCAGGCACAGGCATCCTCTGGCAAGGGTAAGGGCAAAGGCAAGGGTGGGAACAATAGCAGCGGCACACAGAAGAAGAAAAAGAAGCCGCCGCCAGCAGCAGCATCCTCGGATGAGGGTGGCGCCGGCTCCGATGAGCGGACGCGCACTCGCGGCCGCCGTTATGCCTACATTGAGGACTTTGACGACGACAGCTCCGATGGCGGCATCAAACCGGGCGTCCAGCGACCCGACACGCCGCCCGAGGAGCGGCAGAAGTTCATCCAGAAGCAGGAAGAGATCAAGCGCATGCTGGCCGAGAAGAATGCCGAGGGTGCTAAGCTGGCAGCCACGCCTCGTCTGACGCCCATTAAGGGCTCAACGCCTGGTGCAACGGCTCTGCCGGAGAAACGGACGCCCAGCAAATCGGGTGCAGCAGCATCAGCTGGCGGTGATTCACTGTCAACGGTGCCATTGTCTGTGATACGGCAGGCCAAGGTGCTGGACATTGACTATCTGCAGCGCAAGGGTGAGGCCATTGATGATCTGGACGATGTGGACGAATCGGAACTGGACGATGCCGAACTGCCCGACGATTTGGAAGACATGGAGGATGCAATCGCGCGCATGGTCGAGGAGGAGGAGCAATTCACTGCGGCTGCCGCGGCCCGAGAGCTGCCAGCACCGGATGAAGTGTTGCGTACGACACCCTCCAAAACCAGTAAGGCCCCCCTGCCCAAACAGTCAACGCACCCGGAGCAGCTGCCGAGTGTGTCCGGTTTGCAGGAGCCGCTGCGCAAGCGATTGCCCATGCCAACAATGCATCCGCCGCTGCTCCGTCATCAGTTCCCGCCACAAGGTCAGCTGCCCGCATCGCTACTACCACCACCACCTCCATCGCCCCAGCAACAACAGCTGCCTCCGGGCATGCATCCCATGCTGCAGCGCCACTTGGCACCAGCACCGCCGCCACAGGCCATGCAACTGCTGCAGAATGCGCTCTCCGCTCCGCTGGGACAGCCCCTGAGCCGTGCCAGCTATGCGCCCCCACAGCAGCAACAGCTGCCGGCCATGCAACGTCTGCCTCTGGGCATGTCCATGCCAGCTGCGGCGGCTCATCTGATGCAGGCAGCTGCAGCGGCGGCCAATATACGTCCACCTGTGCTAGCGCCAGAGCCCAAGCCGCGTGGTCGTCGAAAAAAGGTGACTCCACTGCGAGATCAGCTCCAGAAGCAGCAGGCCGCTGCGGCTGTGACTGCTGCCACGTCGACCAACGAGAAAGCAGCATCTTCTGGCAAGGCGCCACCTCCAGCTCCAGCAGCACAGCAGCATCTGTTCAAGCCGCACGAGGATGCGCCAGCTAGCATCCCACAGACATCGGTCATAACGCGCATGCCGATGGCCTCGCTGCTGCCGCCGGCTCACTCGCGCGGTCCACCACCACCAGCACCACCGCCCGGCGCTGGCATGTATCCGAGCAGTGCGGAACTGGCACGCTTCTATGGCCAGCCGCTGCCGCCAAGCTCGGCGCTGCGACCCACCTACGGTGCACCGCCGCCGCTGCGTGGCGCACTGCCCACATCCACGTCTGCACCACCTCCGGGCAGTGGACCGAATGCTCGACCGCCGCCCTATATACACGGCCCGGAGCATCATGGTGGTCCGCCGCCACCGCCAGGCGCCTTGTCTGGCGTCTATGGCTCTGGTCCGCCACCGGCTCGGCATGCCTCACCCCATCTAAATCCCTACAGGTGAGTTGAAGAATGCGTCCTGGTGATTCCAGCAGTTCAGTTTTTACCAAGTTACTATCCACTTATATTTATTGGAACTCAAATTAAGCTACAGCGATTTGTAGCTTGTTTCATTTTATAGATTGTTTAATTAATGCCAATGTTTTCCTTTTCTTTGCCAGAGCACCACCCATTTATGGCAATCCCAACTATGCACCGCGTGTGGCACCACCTGGCAGCGCCAATATGCGACCCGGAGCCGTGGATTATGCATCCGGTGCACGTAAGTAAAACCTACATTGCCAACAGATTACACAATTAAATACAAGCAGAACTAATACTCCTATTTTCCAATTGAACATTTAGGTGGCTATCCACCCTATGGCTATTATCCACCACCGCCGCTTACGACACCACCCGCGCATGCGTCGGCGCCCAGTTCAGTGATTGTCAGTGCACCGCCACCGCCGCCAAGCACACCCACAAATCATTCAGTCTCTGCACTGACACGCGGCAAATCTCCAGCACCGGCAACCGCACCAATGCCAGTGTCAGTTCCGGTGTCAGTTGTGGCGCCTGTGGTAAACGCAGTGCCACCAGTTGCACCACCAGCCGCACTCACAACGGAGGTGGTGCACAAATCATCGGTGATAACCAGCAAAAAACTGATTACATTGGAGGCCTACTCCAATACGAAATCTCCGCTGGCCGTGGTCGGTGATTCAACGGGTGATTCGCCATCAGCTGTTGCCGAGGAGGATTCCAGTTCGGCGCACGGCATCAGCAGCGCCGCTGCCACAGCAAACAGCGTCGGCGGTGCTGTTGGCGAGTTCAGTGGGCTGGTGAGCTATTTTAGCTCTCAGCAGGATGATTATGACACATAACAAACGCCGCCGGCAGCCCAAGCTTGTATATAATGTAGTTGATCTATATCAAAATGTATATGTATATGTATATGTATATGTGTAGAGTATGCAAATGACCTATAATTATGTGGGGGCGTGGCTAGCCCCTCGCTTCAGGCCACTTATTGGAAATTTCACTCAAAACACACACACGTAGGTGTCGCAATTGAAAAGTGCATATAAAGTAGCGTTAAATCTTTAAGACGAAAATTATGGAAAAATTGTCATTTCTCTTGTTTTAAACTAAATATATTTATTTTAAGTCAAGCCCTGGATTTTCCAAAATTCTTGACATCCTCTATGTGCTCCTAGAGTCGCTTCAACAGCAACAACAACAACCTTAAGTATTTTAGTTTAATTGTATAGTACGAAGTATGCAAAAGTTCAGTTTGTTAATGCTAGCAGACGATTATCAAGCGATATCAATTAGAAACATTGCGAAATAATGATAATAATTTATATAACTACACTTTACCCTATATGATATATGGTATATGCATATATATATAAATATATATATATATAAACTAATTTAAACTAAACTACAAATAATTAACAGTGCATAATATACAAAGTTAGTTTACGATGACAACTACTCTAACTATGGTTAAAATTACGTATATACAAATGAAATTACAGAGAAGCAAATCATCAAATAAAACTATTTAATATTAGTTGAATAAATGAATCAAATCAAAGTTGCACATTTTTAATTTGATTTTGATAATGTGCCCCAAACGTTTTGAGGCATTTTGCTCTCTAGTTCGCAATACAAAGTTGCAGCATATTCATTAATGGGTATATATTGATGTGAAAAGCAGGTAATGAAAAATACAAAAATAAAATTACATACCCTTTCAGACCTTTCATACTCTTTCTTGAATCTGAATATAAATCGCTTAAAATTAAAATCAATTATTTCCTTAAGCGAATGCATTTCGCATCACAAAACACTTATGCATATTTGCAACAACAATTAGTAACTGTAAACAACATTTAATCAATCAAATCTGACGCAAGACATTGTCATACATATTAACTTAATTTTATGCATATGTTGGATTGGGTGAGTTAATTTATTGAATGCATTTAGGTTAACATATGCAAGTAGTTTTATCGCAGCACAAATAGCGAAAGCCTTAAAAATCGATCAAGCAAAAGGTATTTCCAAAAAGAGTAAAGGTCATGCTAAATACTTTGGTAAAAATTCATGGAAAATAGTTTTACAGCAGACAAATTTGTATTTTCTGAAAAGTGAACTATATATTTTCGGACAATTTGAAGGAATTGGTTACTCCATTATTAATATTTCTATATTTTGACCATTAATTACCGACTTTCCATATCATATTCGAGCAATTTAATTATGAACTAAAATGGATAAATGAGATAAAATAATTGCATTTTTAATATGAATTTCTCAGTTAAGCGACGCTCAAGACCAAATGTTTGCTTATATTTTTTGCGCCACATTTTGACAACTGATTCGTTGACATTAATTTTTAACATAATACTTAACAAGTTTCATTGTTATTATATTTCTTTTGAACATCGTTTTTAAAGTGATAAAACCCTCTGATTTGCATAATTTTTGGGGAATTTTTGGAGGCACTTGATTTTGATGACCATTGAAGTCACGTAATGTTTAATATATAAAGGGTGCCCCAAAAGAGCGCCAATTGAAAGACGCGTGTATTTGTAATTTTAATTTTAACTTTATTTGCTAAAAGTCTCAGCGGAGACAGCACAATAACAACAAATGATCAACAACATAATAGGCGGAGGCCACTTCTTAATTTAACAAACGGCTCTCCTGAGATTAAGATGGCGATCAGCACTTAGAAACGGAAGCGCTTGGCTGGCACATTGTATTCGTATCCATTGGACTCGCCACCGGGTGCGGAATAGACTGGAGCTGGAGCGGGTGCGGAATAGACTGGAGCTGGTGCTGGAGCAGAGTAAACTGGAGCCGGGGCTGGGGCGGGAAAGTTTTGCACAGGTGGCAGATACTCAGGAGCAGGGTTCGAGAATACTGGAGCGGGTGCCGGGGCAGAGTAAACTGGGGCGGGTGCTGGGGCTGAGTAAACTGGAGCCGGGGCTGGGGCGGGAATATTTTGCACAGGTGGCAGATACTCAGGAGCAGGGTTCGAGAAGACTGGAGCGGGTGCCGGGGCAGAGTAAACTGGAGCAGGTGCCGGGGCGGAGTAAACTGGAGCGGGTGCCGGGGCAGAGTAAACTGGAGCGGGAGCGGGAATGTCTTGCACAGGAGGCAGGTACTCAGGAGCAGGTTGAATTGGAGCTGGTGCTGAGTAGACTGGCGCTGGAGCTGGTGCTGAGTAGACTGGTGCTGGAGCAGGGGCTGAGTAAACTGGAGCAGGAGAATCATGGACAGGGGGCAGATACTCGTTGGCAGGGGCGTGATATTCGGGAGCTGGTGCTTGATATTCAGGAGCTGGGGCCGAGTAGATTGGAGCTGGTGCTGGAGCTGAGTAAACTGGAGCTGGTGCTGGGGCAGAGTAAACTGGAGCGGGAGCGGGACTGTCGTGCACAGGTGGCAAGTACTCAGGAGCAGGATTCGAAAAAACTGGCGCTGGAGCAGGTGCAGAGTAAACTGGAGCCGGAGCAGGTGCGGAGTGGATCGGAGCTGGAGCAGGTGCAGAGTAGATCGGCGCTGGAGCAGGTGCCGAGTAGGATTGCCCTCCCGAGCGGATGTCAATGTCAAAAGGTGGCGTTGGCCTATCATAAGAGTAGCCGTTGCCGCCACCGCCACCGCCCAGATTCAAATGAGACACATCGGCCGAAACGGCGACAATGGCGCACACAGCCAAAACGAACAGTTTCTGCAACAAACCAAAAAAAAAACCATCGAAAAAGGCGATTAAAAATCCGGTGGCCGATTAAACGCTTACGATTAGTGTGTGTGACTAGTTAATTGACAGACCAATGCTAAGGGCACATGAAACTTAAGGTCAATCCCAAGCACATGTTATCTTGATGGATGTGTGGAAATGTGCACTTGTGCTTGTTATATATACTTACCATTGTTGTTGATGTTTGTTGTTGTGGTTGCCACGCTACGTAAGGTTCGTTGGATTGACTGGCTTTTGACCAAGAGGCAGACGCTGAATGATGACCAGCTGCAGATGCGCCAGCATTTATATACCTACCCAAATCTAAACACACACTCAAGACGCAGCACTCGAAAAATGGATTTAATACGGCTAACGGTTGCTGCTCCGCTGTTGGCCAAGTGAGCGGGCCCAAGACAAATTCAAATCTCTCGCACGATCTTCCCCTCTCTATCTCTCCTTCTCTCTCTATATATATATATATATATATATATATATATATATAAAGTTATCTATATCAGATGCTGTTGAGGTCGTCCCATGCGTTGCCAGTTGGCTGTTTTGCAATGTCGAAAGGGTGCTACAGCTGGGCTTGTAACCGCAGTAGCCGACACGCCAACGCATTAGCATATGCACAAAATACACAAAATAAGAAAACTAAACAAAATTCACGCACTCTCACGCGCACATAAATCAAAACACAGAGAAGGGGCCCAAGATGCGTAAGGGCAAATGTCAAAGTTTGTTAGTCCATTTTATGCATATGCATACGCATTTGTAAGTATTAACTGTTTTCATTGGACACTAATTTCTTTCATTATCGCCAGTGCTAATTAATGCATGCTTGACTTGACCAGCTCAAGGATACCAAATGCTTTGCATTAATATAATCATATCTGCATGTGTCCAAGTCTTTGGTCACATAATAATATGCAGACAGGCGGACCATTATTAAATTTATTTTGATATATGTTTCTCTGCTACTGACTTGCCATGAAAACATCAGTTATAATTTGTCTATTTTTGTATTACACAAAAGTTTTTATTGTATTTGTGCTTTTTTTTTGCAAACAGTCAGGTGTGGCTACTTTTACCCAATCATTGCATTAGTTGGCATTTTGTCTGTTTTCTTTTCTTATTTTTTGGGCACATCTTTGCTTTTCTTTAGTGTCTGGTTTTAGCGGGCAATACATACATATGGTATTATTGATGCGACCTTCAGGCGGCTGACAAAACCTGATTAATTTTCTTTTATTTACGGTAGCGCCAATCAAGGCATATTGGTTAATGTTTAATACATGCAATTTGGTTGGTATGTTTGACTTAAAACCAAATCATGTCAACCATGCCACGCATTTGCTTAGCCTACTTTAGAGCCAAAATCTATTGACCTGTCCGGCAGACAAAATGATCACGTATTGGGGCGTATATTTTCCAAACGGTTTTTGATAATCACAGTCTTTAAAACGTCACATGGCAACGACAAAGACATTCGGCAAATCGTGCGGTCCAACATTGGCTATTTGGCTATTTTTTGCCCATCAACATAGTAATTAATCAAGTAATGCCTTAGGAAAAAATGACTTTGAAACCTATTATTTCGAGGCAGGCTTTAAAGATATAAACGATGTGTAATAAAATTCCAATAACTTATCGTTTGCTATTTCGATTAGACAAATTAATGAATTAGCATAGAAATCTATCTGCAAATTCAATTAATTTATAACTATTGTCTAATTTGTATAGCTAAATGACATACATGCACACATACATGTTTTCACAATAAACATCCAGAGCGGGAGCAGCGGTATTATAAAAGCGAATTAATTGATTTTTGGTGTCACTAATTAGTGCCGATTACTAAGCAAAACTCCCATAAACTTTGTTTGTGAATGAGTAAAAAGCTTAACAAATACAGTTTGTTTAATTTGAAAGCTTTTGGCTTTTCAAATTCGAAAAAGCTGAGCGCGCACATACGAAACAACTAAAGCGGCGCTTTGCAGCACTGAAATCGTTTTGGGAGTCAACACTGTCTTATTTCGATAATCGAGTGAATAGGGCAACACTTTTTAGATGCAAGTGTGGTATTTTAAGATATTCTCTTTAAAAACCAATAAAATCGTCATTTTGGCAACTTCCGTTATTTCTTAAACCCAACCAATTTAACATCATAAGAGTTTAGGGACACTTATCATTAAAATTCTTTGTTTTGATAGACTCTTTTTAAAAAAGGACGTTATTCAGCTTCTCTACGAGAGTTCTTAATAGTTGTTGTCTTTTTTTCAATCAATTCAAATGTATTATAAATCTTCGCTGTCCTGTACATGATCCGTAGATTTGTTAATTTACAACTGACCAACTTACAGCCGAGAAAGATTTCCAAAGTAATGTTTGTAAATTTCAAGAATTTATTTTTTTCGTTTGATTATTCAAATTAAAACATAAATGTGAAAACTTTCTCTACACAAAACTTGTTCAAGCCTCATGCACTCGAGTCAAGAACTCATTGCGCATGCGTGTGTTGTAACGGCTTCGACCATCGAACCTGCTTTATATGGCACTTCCGTTCTGTTCTGCAATATTTGACGAGTGTCGCCTCAACGGTCTAATTGTCTGAGTGCCACTTCTGTTTGTCTATGGATCAGCTCTCTCTCTCTCTCCATCCCAGTTCTTGTGCCTAATTCTTTTCTGCTGTGCATTGAACAATTGCCGTCACCAAAATACTAAATTGACCTGTACTTGCCACAGTTTTCGTGTGTTATATACTGAAGCGTAAAAGGATTTGGCATTTGTGTAATTATAGCACATGTACACACATACAGACCTTAATTTTTATAAATAGACTTTTGTTTACCATGAAATCTAAGTCATTTCATAACATTTAAGTTATTTAATGCTTATCCTTAAGTTATATAACAAAAGGAAAAGTATCTGCAATTTGTAAATATAACGTATATCATATTTTTAGAATAGCATCTGGCATGAATCAAGACTCTTAGTTCCCCCAGGTACTAGATGAGATTATTATAAACGTGTATTTAACACCACATAAACCAAATTTGTATATAAGATTGAAATTGCAATATTATTTTTAACATTCAAAACTGGGAATCTGCATTGCTTCGAGCTCTATTTTCACCCTATTGCGAGTTCATTTTTCTCTTTACATTATTATCTTGTCTAGTTACTGATTCACATTCAAATACTACTTGATAATTGAATTTCAGCCGCTGATTATTGCTGCCCCCTTAATTATCGCTTTCTATTTTTATCATAGAGTAACTACTTTAAACGAGTTCCTTTGTTGACCCTTTTAGTGTCCTTCTGTAGATCTGTTTGCTTGCCCTTTTAGCATGGACCATTGGGTAAGTTCGTTGCCTAAGTCTTTCGATGTGTTAAATCGCCACAATAAAAGATACAACAACAACAGCGCATTAGTAGATTCCGCTTCCGTTTGCCATTCGGCACGTACAGGATTCTCGCACCATTTTATGGCCCAGGCCCAGATCCTGGCCCAGACCGGTAAATATTTGAAAACAGCCGCCCAAATAAAACCCAAAAAAAAAAACCCAACATAAAAGGGACATGTCCAGAGTGAAGTGTAATTAGAGAGATTTTCCAAGGAACTAGCGCCTAATCTCGATGTCTTGGCCAAGCTCACGCAGTTGCCTGGCCATAAAACCAACAGGTAAAGATCGCTCAACCTGCTGCAAATTTGCCAAGCTCTCGAAGCCGCCTTTTAATAACAAGTCAACGGCGTTGCAGTCGCCTAACTTGCCGGTTGCTCGTAGCCCGCCAAAGCTTTCAGTATGTTTTCGACTGTGGCGCGTTGTGGACGTTGAGGCTGTCACTTGAAGTAGTTGAGTGTATGTACCCGTCTGAAGAGTGTGTGTGTGTGTGAGAGCGTGTTTGTTCGTCTGTGTGTGTGTGTGTGTCTTAAAGCCGTTAAGAAGTCTAGCACTGAGTAAGCCAACGAACGAGCAGGCAGCAAAAGCCGCAACAGAGGCAAGACTGGAGAAAAAACAACAATCTGTAAAACGGGCACGTCGCGCTATTTTATTTTCATCTCCTCGTCGTACTTTTCTACCTATATCTAGTCGTATGTGTGTATGTGTTGGCTGCTCTGTGGCTCTCTACCTTCTTTCGGTCTGCGTTTCGCCTTTTCTGCTGGCGTGTCTTGTGGTCTGCAGTGTATGTGTGTGTGTGTGTGTGTGTTGCGGTGTCGACTGAAACTTCAGGTGCAGTCGCTTTGAATTTCTTGAACAAGTTTTAGTCAGAGTTTGGCCTTCGTGTGGCATGGTACAGTAAACGCATAGGCTCCGTCGCCGAATCTACGCTCAGACCCTAAAATAATAAGTGCCAGTGATTGTGCATTTATATATATATGTACTTATATATATATATATTTATATATGTGTTTGCGCTTAAGCGGCCTAAAACTGGATTTTGTACAATTGTTTGTGTACTGCGTGCAGTTGTTATTGTGTTCGTGCCAAAGGATTTGTGTGCAAAGTTTATTTTTTCGCCAATCAATGAGCGTACGCCAATGCGAAAAAAGCCCTGGCAAGCAATGAATTTTCTGTGCAATTTTCGCCATACTGTCTAAACTGCTTTTCCGAAATATATAACGTTTTCTAGCTTAAACAACAAAACCAATGTGCAACGTGCAAAACTTAAAAAAGAAACTTAAAAACTATAAATGAAATAGTTATTATATGTTTTAAAAATGTGAATTGGGAACAAGCTTTTATGTGAAATCTAAGAAATGTATAATTTAAGAAAGTATATGAACACGACTACAATTTTGCAAGAAAATTGTCTGACAATATTCTTAAAGCACAAATTTTCAATAATGGTCTTTTTATTCAGTCTCGAGCCTTGTGCTCATCAATCTAGATGTCCGTAGCTATTGGTCTCGACATTTGTTCAAGCTTATCCATCCATCCAAGTTAGCTGAACTCAAGTCTGGACAGCTAACCGCTTGCTGAGTTCTTTTTGTACCACTCCATTAACTTGTCTGTGCCTGTGCCATTTGCACTTTACTTTAACTGACATTAGAATTCGTGCGAGTACAACTCGTATTCATACTAACTTCGCATGCCAGCTGCGCTTTTACGCTCCCATTAACCAGGTAGAAATTACAAGCCCTCAAACACACACACAGCCACATACACACTCACACATGCATACGGGAAACGGGGAAATAGGCAGACACAACAAGAGCAACTGGGCAACAAGTGCTTTGCGCAATGAGCAGGAAAATTGAAGTAAATAAAAAAACATTTTAAACATCTGGAATAAAAAGTACTCAAAATTGTAGTTTGTGGTTGCAACTATTACACAGGCGTTTAGGGATGAAAGCAAGCACCGAAAATTGTTAAGCAAGAGCAACAAGTCAACTTTATTCGAACAAGTTTGTGGCTAAAGTCTTTTGTTTGTGATGATAGCAAGTCGCTTGTTCCCAGCCAATATCCCTCTTAATTAGCATATACATGTTTCTTAGATTTCTTCTACAAAAGTGTTCACATTGCTATCTTAGTGCATTTAAAAACGTGCTTAGCTTCTTCAAGGGGCTCAGGAGATGTGGAGAATTCTTGCCGCTTCTTTCTGCATGCATAATTAATAGGCCCCCATGTTAAGTCCCGCCCATTAAAATATTTGAGAACAGTGCATAGACATGTTCGTTTAATAATTTATAACTTTTGTGTTGCGTTGGAAATCTCGGTTTTTTTTCAATTCAAAATAACGTCTTTCAACTAAGATCAACTAATTAAAAAAAAAAACTCATCTATTTCTCTATAGTGCAACAGCGTTGGCCTTGCGCTTTAAAAACGACGCGTGTATTTAATAATAAATAAAGAAAAGTAAACCTAAAGTTGCCATAATCATCAAAAGACTAAACAAAAACAACAACAATACTCGTGATAAAGAGATCACAGTGTTGCATACGAAACAGGAAACTTCAAGGATAACCAGCTGACATGCCACATAAATTGGATTATTAAAAGGCGTATCGCGATATATAAACGAACGAACATTGCGTGTATAAGCCACATATTAAAGAGGTGAGTTGCATATTTAAATTTATATTATGGGTTACGAAAAGTGGAAGCGTATTTGCCTTTCTCGAACTGTATTGACGTGACCTAAAAAATAAAAGTCTTAGTAGACTTTTAATTGCTAAAAAAATATATACACTTTATCGTAAGAAAATTGAATATCTTACCTATGTGCCGTAAAAAATATATTTGCTTTCTAACTTTGGATTGATAAAATAGATTCTTTTTTAATATCATTATCAAAATATTTTGGTCATTGAAAAAAACCTCATAGGAACTGGTTGATTTCATTGATGCTGACATCATGCAACAAACTCGGTTACAATTTATTGGCAACCGCTGCGCGACTCAATCAAAAATCGTATTTTATGCCACGCCTTTTCTTGTTTTATTCGTTGGTGTACTCATTGCGCAAAAATGCGATTATATATCGATTATCGATAAACAATAGCCACACAAACAAATGGCACGCTTTCATATCAATTAAATTGATTGTTTATTAAGTGTCATTTTGATCGTGTTTAAGTAATTGATTGATCGGCACGATTGAGCCAGAAAGAGAAGGCTAGATGACTGGTTGTGCATCATTTATGGCGCATACAAGAGCCATACAAGAGATGGCCTTATAAGTAGCACAACAGCAATCAACATCAAAGAACAATTTCTTTTACTTTCTATAAAGCAAAACAAAAGCGTTGACTGTCTGCTTCAGCTTCAGCTGACTTTTAAGTGCGTCAGTCTGTCTGTCTGTCAGTCTCGCATTCGTTTGTCACATTTATTCAATAAAGGCCAAAGCAACTTCCAAGTGGAGAGTCAAAAAGCGAGAGCGCTACGGCACAAAAAGTTAACCTCAATTTTTCGAGACGCACTCACCGCGTGTTGTTGCTTAACACCAACAGAAAACAATAACAAAAAACGGAGTAGTCTAGATGTTATTGTTTTTTTTTTTTGACTGCTTTTTTTGTTGGCTAGCTGGCTTTAGTAGAAAATTTCACTAACTGGAAGTGAAATGCAGAACAAATGACGTGTTAGCTCCAACTCCCTCATTTCCCCACTCCCACTGTGAGATCGGTAAACAAAAAACACTTTTTGGCAAGCATTTTTATTTGCTGAGTTCATTTCGAGTATTTGACTAAAGCAGATAAACTCGTTTCGTCGCTGGAAATTTGTGGGCCATGATTTCTTTAGTACAGCGACTTATGAATTTTATTAAGATGAGTTCTTCTGAATAACTAAGATAAATGAAATTTGTATCTTGTGGTTGAAAAAAAACCTGTGTGACTGGTTTTAGCGCGTGTTTTAGTGCCAAGACTTAATGATTAGTCATAATTTGTATATTGGCATGCGAAACAAACGGAAGTTGAGCGTCTGACTAGCGACAAGTGCTGATGGAGAAAATATTTCAATATATATGATGATGAATGATGACAAATGCATGGTAGCATTATTCCATTTAGACAACACAATTCGCGGAATTTTTAAATGAATCCATAATCTATCCGTTTTTTAAAGACCTCTGATATAATCCACATTCCTTGATTCTCACATTTTCCAAGAATTTAAATTTAATCCACCAAATCAAAAACAACAACAGAAAGTCACCATTCAAGGGCTGTGATATAAGCCAGATACAAATAGAAGATGACGCCTAGACGGCGACAGGTAGACCTGTAGGAACCCTAAAAAAGATCGAATGCAATTCACAAATCCCAACTCATCTGCAGGTAATAAAATAGTAGCACGCACAATGGAAAAGAACTGAACGATTTGCTTACCTGAGTTGGGGCGTAAGAAGTCAGTTGAAAAGAAGTCAAAACTAGACACATTTTGATTGCTATTGTCGAAGAATGCCTTTAACCTATAAATAAGCCGCCTGCCTGCTTAAAATTTGACAAACATCCAACAATACATCAAACGTCAGTTAGCTACAAAATAGGGGTACGCATAAGGGGCGTGGTGGCATGACTCATGCAACAAGATCTATTAAACTGATTACAGCTAAATCATCAAAGAGCATTCCTTTTCGAATCTTGAAATATTTATTTGCTGCTCAGCTTTGCGTCTTAAGTCTCTCGTTTTGGACAGACATGCGAGCTATATATTTTTTGTATTCTGCTTAAGTGGGTTTTCTCGTCTGCAGCAGCAGAGCACAATCATTAAATAATTATGCGTTGCCTGCGTATAATTTGGATTTCAATCAGCATCATTTTCTAATCATCAACTTTTTCTTAATCGCCAAAGCTCAGAGTCTCCGCTTCCGTCTTATGACAGTGAAAGTGGTTTCGGCTTCAACTCGATTCTAAAACCAAATAATGGCACCCTTAAGTGTGTTTTGTGCGAATGAAATAAAAAAAAGGCGCTTAATCATCTTGAAAAACAGCTGACAATACTCTGTGCGAGTAAGTTTCATAAGTTTTCCGAGGCGCTTTCACGGCGCCGCCGTCGATTAGTTACAATTGACACGAAAAATTTTTCTTTTCTTTCGTTTGTTTTCATAAAATTTTTATTTTTAATTGTGAGAATTGTGCGGTACGTGCACATAATGCCACAAGAAAGTGGATCTGTCGAGCGTCCGGCAAAACGATTGACATTTCGGCGCTGTCATTGCCGACAATTGTTAAAAAGTGATTAAACATTGTGTGTTGCACGCATTGGAGGGGTGGTGATGTGATACCCAGTATGGCTAAAGTATTTATATCGATAATATTGATGAAAATCACTATACAACATGTGGAAGCATATCCATATTTGCGAAAAAAGCACAGATTTCTCTGATAAAAGTCAACTAGCATCAAATTGTTATTCGTAGCAAAAAGTTATGGGCTTAAGCGCTTTGCAAATAATAATTGTGCGTGAGCTTCATGTAAAAGAGATTGTCTTTAAGGGTCTTAAGATCCAAGATGATGTTGGTGGGCACAATTGCGACTGTACGATATATGTCTTTTAAGTGTTCAAAAGTTAAAGTTCGAAATTTTGCAAATAATATTACAGATTGACAGTCAAAAGTTAATAATGAAGAGCGCCCATTATCTTCTGCTGATTTTCCTATTCTTTTCGCAAAACTCGTCTAATGTTTTCTTCTTTTTCCCCATATGTTTGTATTATCTATATTTAGCTCAATCAACTTACGCATTCCTTAGACAACGCTCACTTTCAGCTTGCACTCAAAATTTCAATAAATACCTTCACATGACTGTTTCACACCACAGCTACATAAACACACACACACACACTTACAAAAGCAGTAACACACACACTCTTTCAGCTCTCAGTTTGACTCTTGACTTGTCTGCCTGCATAAGCATATACGTATTTCCAAGTTGGCTTTAACCTGTTTTGTGTATTGTGGCTTTTCGCTACATTCTTGGGCCATCTTTGTGTTTGGAGCTGCGTCTTGAATTTCAAAAAATCACTAAAAACTGTTACTGATTCCTTCGTTGGCCAGATCATGATAGCTGCTATATGTTTGTCTTGTACGAGTGTGTGTGCGCATATGTGTGTTTGTGTGTGTCTACTGAGGTGCGGCCGATTGCATATTTAGCATTTTAACTTCGCTTTTGCCAGCTTATGCATTTTTTTGGTTATGAGCAAGTTTTTCACTTCGCTTTTCAACGTAACGTAAACACACTTTGAAAAGCAAAACTTTTTCTTGTCTATTTACTAGTTAAGCATTAATTGCGCCCCCGGACTACGCCCCGTCCCGTAACACTCGACTTTGTCTCCTTGCATTGCATTGTGAAAGCGTTCGGACAGTAGAAATCATTTGACCATTTCTGTATGATTGCATGTTTGTGTGTGTCTCTCTGTATGTGTGTGTATTTTGCTTGTTGTGCTCTGCTCAGCTTTCGTCAGCTTACACATGAAAAGCAAACATTGTTTTTAAGATTAAACATGCTTGGAGCTAGTTGGTGTTGCAACGTCGGTGGCGGGTTACCCAGAAGACAACACACACACAGTGAAAAGTGAATTGACTGGTTTTAATTAGTATTTAAGCTGAACTTTATCTGGCTATCCAAAAATAGCCAATATGGTTAGCAAAGAAAAACGAAGGCCACTTATCTCAATGCAATTAACCTGCAGTCGAACTTTAACCGTAATTAGATAAGCACTTGAATGCTCTCGCAGGCCACAATGCTGACCACAAATTGTATGCGCACTGCACACCTCAACCTTCACAGCTCATTAGACCCTTTAAGCAGCGCTCTCTCAATAAGCCGCAACTCGGATACAGCCTGTAGCTTTTGCTACATTTAATATGGCAACCCAAATACCAAAAACACTCCAAATGCTACATGCCACAAAATCGAAACTAGTTCAATGGGGCTGCCCAGCTGGTTTTTCTCCAGCTGTAAGTGGTGGCAAGCTGGGCAGTGGCCTGCAAAGCTAAACCGATGCTACTACCTGCCAGCCGAAAATAAAAACACAAATTTGTGCTAAGGCAAAAGATCAATAGCACACACACACACACAGACAACAGCTGAAATCGCTAACAGAAATGAAATCATGCTGCGATCAGCAACAACAACAGCTTAAGGAAATTTACATAAAAATCTGGTTTTCGATTGTAGAACATTTGTTTTTGGAACGGTTCAGTTTGATTCGTTGCGCGGCAGTCATTTAGTCTGCAAAGAATCAGAGTTATAACGGCACCAAGGCGGATATTGAAATAAATGTTGGATTAATAATTAACTGAGAGTGAGTGTGAGTCGAGTATAAGCAAATAAGGAGTTTATTTGTGTATGTAGATGCCGCTTACAGTTAATTATAGAATACCTGTATCAGGCATTGTTCTAATGAAGTATTTATTTAATCGCCAATTATAATTTAAATGTTTAGCGATTGGAAAAATGTTTAATATGAACTCACACTGTTTTTTACGATTATATCAAATTTCAGCTCGTTTACATTAATTTTTGCGCATACCAATTTATTACATAATTCTGAAACACATATCGCATTCTAATCTCTGTCCCAGATCTGCCCATAAATTTCTTGCTCCTTTTGCAATCAAGCCAGACCCGACAACCCAATTTGTGGAATGCGCGCTGTCATAAAACCAATTGACCTTCAAGCGATACGATACGATATTAAGAGTAGCTGTAAGATCACTGAAAACTGAGACTAATACATTTTTGGTCATTAGTTGGCTGAAACGAGTTTGGCACAAACTTCGAGCTGTGTGGCCGGTCAATATTGACTGACTGACTGACCAGACGACAGACAAACGCGCGAGTGAAAGTTCAGTTTCGCACTTGGACTGAAAAACTGGTAAATACGCTAGTAGTTGCCGTAGTTGCCTATGTGAAATGGAAAACTGAACGCGGCCCATAAATGGCAAAGCGGCAGCTGCTGTTGCTGCTGCTGTTGTTGTTGTTGGAGCAAAAAAAGCTCAAAATTATTTACCAGTTGACTTTTACCATTTGGATGAGCTTTTCCTATAGCCATAGTCTACTGCATGCTTACCAGCCAGGCCGCATTTAGTCATCGTCAACGTTTGGCTCGCTTTGCTTAAATGTCGAAGGTGTCATCAGTAATGTGTGCACCATCTCCCCACCCCTGAAAAACCAGACGACCGGTTTGCCCGCACCAGTGATGCTGCTCTTTGGGTTTGTTGTTTTCTTATTGTGGCTTTTGTTTGGGTTTCCATTTCGATTGGTTTGCATATGCTTGAAAATTTGAATTTTGATTGACGCTCCATGAGTTTCGGCGTTTTCCGCTCTTCACTTGGGATTGCGAAACCAACTTTGCAGACATATTTGCGTAAAAGGTTTTATTTAGCACGTTGCCTCACTCGAAGTCTTTTTGTTCTGTGTTGAGGTAGATGTTGATGATGATGATGATGATGATGATGATGCTGATGGTCTATAGCTTTTGTAGTGGTTTTTTGTTACGTGTTCTGCAGCTGTCTGTACAGTTTGTGGTTTGAGTTTGTCATGTTTGTGGCCTAAGTCTTTTGTTTTATATCAAGGATATTTACAGGTTAAAAAACAATGTGTTTTATGAGCTTATACATATATCATACTTGCCCCTTATTAGCGGACTTGGAATAACCAATCTCTATTATCTCCCTCCACCGTTTATTGATAATCAAATTTTAATTAATGATCACAAAAGGGTCGGACTCATTACGAAAATCGCATTTAAGGCAACAAACACATTTTAAACAAGTTTATCTTAAGTAACGTGTAAGTAACCATGCCGCCTATTATCATTTAAATTTGCAGAGTGTTACAAAATAATGTTTAGCTTTGGCATATAATCAACTTTATGGATACATAATCAAGTTAAATAAATAAAAATAGGCTATAAAGCCAAGTGAAGACTTCAAACCTTTCACTCTTGCCTTCCACTTGATTAGCATGCTAAATACGTATTCACTTTTGATTATTATATAGTATGTGTACGACAACTGAAATTTGCATATTGCATATTGCATATTGCAGTTTGGTAAGTGCTTTCAAAATGAATATTGAGTCAGACAGTGGATGATGCGATTGTCTGTCTGAAATTTAAAGTCTTTTCCTGTTGTTTATCCAGACAATATTTTGGATTTTTGATTGCCTTTTGGCATAGTTCGTGCTATGGTTCGGTTCGTGCTCACGGTATTCGTTCATTAGCTATAATTATATAAGCAAAATATTTGCTGGAGTGTTGACTTCTAACAGACTGCTAATTTTATGGCTCAAGGGATGGCGACTATCTCAAGAGTTGAGGAGTATGATAAAGTAACTCAATTAGTCATAGGAATGAAATGAAGTTAACGGAAATCACCGTTAAGTTTGAGGCACTTACAGTTCAGTTTGGGTGCTTAAAATATAATACGTAATAGAGACTAAGTAATAGGCTATAATTATATATAAAATTAATGAAATGTTTATGATCTATCAAATAACAAATTGCTGTAAAATGACATTCAACCTCACAGTTCGTCAGTTGAAGAGCTGTGACTTTGACTCGTCACCACAAATTAATGTCAATGTTGAAAAACCTCCGTTTAATTCACGCTGCTCAGTTTAGCTAATGACTATGCTGTTTTTGGCCATGCCCAATCGGCCCACGCCCCCAAATTGACTTTGTCCAAGCTTCATTAAGCCACAGAGTAAATACACATGTCGTTTATAAACAAACTTTCGGCTCGCCTTACAATTTTTGGCGCCTTTCCGTATACTTAACAATGGCAGCCATCACCCACACACAAATATTTGTGTTGTTCAGCTAAATAAATAACACACAGCATAGACAACAGTGGCAACAATAACCACAACTTCGCATAGCTATGTAGCCAGTTTGTTGGCTGCAAATGTTTGGCTACAAGTTGCTTTCTGGGCCAAACCGCATAGCCAGCTAATTGCAACAACAAGAGGCAACAGCTGCTGTCTGGTGGCTTACAAAAATGTGGTTTGGGTGGCTACACAGCTGCAGTGTAGCGAACAACAACATTTTAAATGACTCGTATGCCCTGCATATAAAAGCTAGAAAACTATGCTTGCAGTGCAAAGAAGGAAAGAATCGTACAAAGAATGATTAAGAATTTAAGAATAAATATTCACATAGTTAAAAAACGTAGTAAATTAAATAAATAATTGTGAAAGCTATATAACGTCAGATTTCAATAGCCCAGTTTTCTCGCTCGGTCCAATTCTTCTCCATGGTCACTGAATTCTCATTGATGTTCTTTTCAATTCTCTTCTCATTTTATGTTCAATGACACCTATGTATTACTTCTTTTTAGTTTACTCTAAAACACCTAAAGCTATTATGGCTTAAAATATTTTTCAAATTCACAGTGTAACAACTTAAGTTTTAAGCCTGTTCTCTCATAATGCATAAAATAATCAAATTATAAAGAAAAACAGCGCGCGTGGAAATTCGTAAAGGTAAAAATTATGCGCATTGCATAATTCGAGAAATTAAGAAACGACCGCCGCCCTTTTGCTTATATTATTTGAGCTGCAAGTGCGGGAAAAACAGCTTTATAAATTTGTTAATTAACGTTGAGGGATTTTAAATCTTAGCTGGTGTCGTGTGGTGCGTGTGGAGTTCGCTGAGCTTACTTGCAAATTAATTTGCCTTTCAATAAAAAGACGCCGACGCGACCGACACCGTAAGCCGCTTTGAATGGCTCTTGGCTTAAGTTTCAGCCTTTCTCGCATGCATTAATCAAAGTTATCTAATATGTATTGTTGTAGCAATGTGTGAGTGTACAATTGTCTCGTTCCCCTCTCTCTATCTATCTCCATATTGGCAAGTGAAACATGTGCAAGGTGCCAAGCTGTACAGCCTTCGCGTTTGACTAAATTTTAAGCTGAGATTCGCTGTGGCTGTGTTGAGATTTTATTTGCGGAAGTTATTAATGGGCTGGGTGGAGAGTATCAGATACGTCCAGTCTTACGACTGCAGTACAAATCATTGTAAATCAAACAGCATAACAAATGACTTAGGCAACAAACTTGTTTTGGCAGCAAGCTAAATGTAATATAAATATGATGGCAACAAGTTGTTAGTTATTTTTCAAACCGAAGTAAAATTGTTAAGGAAAATTTATGAATTGTTGAATGCGGTAACTTAAAAACCAAATAATTGCTTAATTTTCTATTCAGCCAATCGAATTGGTATTGCGTAGATTTCAAACACATCTCTAAAAAAGCTTTCAACACAAATGCACCAACTCCCAAGTGCAAACAAAAAGCGAAATATATGCACAATGTGTTTGTTAGTTATATTAACTTGACAATAACGGCAACCTTGCGCCCCGATCTCAACTTACAGAGCGACACAAACGCCAGATCGTCTGGCTTATTTGGCATAGCATATTAATGAAAAGGCACAGACAAAAACACTCTCTGTGGCTGGCCACTTAACAATGAGATTAGAGCAAACTACAAAGTTCAGACAGACAAGCACTTGCGATTTATGACAACGACACAAACAGCCTTAAACCTTATAGGTAAATCGAGTTGAGTGGAGTAGGGGCAGAAATAAAAATGATTGTTTAAGTTATAGAGTCAAACGCGCATAATTTGCTCCTGAACTATAAATTTCTCAATTGATAAGCTAATATGGTTAAAATACCTTCTTAAAGGCAAGCATCAAGGAGCAGCGATAATTATTTTAGAATTCAAAGAATTCAGAGAATTTTTAACGGTAAAAATTTGTTTAAAATGAATCGCAGCATAATCTCCAAGTCTGTAAATCTCTTCTAAGAATAAGTTACTTGAATAACTAATTTATTTATGCTTTCGATATATTTGCTTTATTGTCTTTTCTCAAAAGTAATCAGACTATCTTTTGAAGTAGCACAATTCCGCATTTCACGCGACCAAAACATATTAACCCCATATTAGTTGTATTTATTACATGTCTGGGACCTCAAACTTAGTCAGTTAGCTAAACACATATATGCAAATCTTATCTGATTTATGTTGTGCGTCTTATGGCAAGAAACTTTCTAAACCGCATTCACAAAGTCTTCAAGCCACAAACACGTGCTGCGTTTCAAGGTGCAGATGTGAACAAATTGCTAAGCGTTTATTTATAAAATGGCTGAAAAGCTCAAATCGAATGCGATTAATTTTGAGGTGCGAGTAAGCAAACCAGTTCTAATAAAATTTATTCATTGATTTTTGTTTTGGATTCGGCTTATTTCACTTAGTTTTACTACAATTTTGTGGCATTTATTGTGTTCGAAATAAATCTTTAATATCAAACAAATTTTCTCGTATATTTCATACAGGCTGACCCATTCAACATTAATTGGCATTAAATCGGAAATATGACCAAGCCGACGGCAGCCAATTGGCTGGCCGCATTGCTGTTGCTGGTGGTGCTGGTGCTCCACACAACCACAGCGGACGAGGCGTTTTCGTGTCCAAATGGTAAGTTTGCATTCAACTTGAAATTCGAAATCCAATTTCAGCTGCACTTAAGCCACTCCAAAAGGCACGTGCGTGGCAACTGCAGGTGTGGCCAAAAACTTGCGCATAAATCAAAGCGAAGACAATTTTAATTATATAGATGTACATACTACAAATACATATACATACATACATACACACTTATATGGTTAAAACGGATGTCGAATTGTCTTTTTCCAATGGGCCCGGCAATTGTCTTTGATTTCCGTCGCCTTCATTGTCTTTCGCCTGTGTGCGTTGTATTAGTGTGTGTGTATATAATTGTGCCGATCGCTTAATTTAAGGTAAATCATTTGTTAAGTTGTAATTAAATTGCAAAGTTTCTTGGTTTTTTTTTACTAACTTCCAATTATGCAGTTAATTACATGTGTTTTAAGCTGTCTTAAATACTTCCTGTTCAGCTTTTTAAAACGATTAAATATATTTTATTTTGTTGTATATATTATTTAAAAGATTAACATTAAGCAACATTTATCAGCCGACTTCTCAGACAAAATATTTCACTTTATGTATATGTTAGTGACAATAGAATAATATTAACGCGACTTCTGATAAATTACGTTACTTGGATTAACCGTATTATTGATCATAACTTATTTGCTCACCTTGGCTCGATTGCAAGATTACACGCCTTGTTCTATTCTCCAATCTAATTAAGTAATCATGGAGAATAAACATTTTTTCTATACGACACCATTCCACGTTCATAAATCTTAATTATTTTTTATGATGAACTTTAACGTTTGAGTGCCGTCATAATTTCATCTATAAAATAAAGAAATTTGCTATTTGTAAACAAATTAAGTCTTGGGATACCAAACAAAAGACAAATAAAGATATTCAGTGTTCTGAGGCAGCATAATAAAAGTAATAAGAAAATTGTCGATCATTCTTTGCTTACAATAGAGGCACGCCTTGAAAAACGACTTAGAAATTACGCTACTCAGTGATCAGTGGCTAAGCTGTGCTACGCCCTAGAATAGGTAATCTTTTCATCTCTTCTAAACTGGCTTCTTTGAGTGCATGATTGGCTATCATTAGGCCTCGATGCTAAGCTCCTTTCATAAATATAGCGCACACTTTGGCCATTAAAAAGCTAGTGCGGCATTATCGTTAATGACAAATCTACACAAACGTTGGCAACCCGCCAAACGGGTTGCCTAGCTAAAATCTGCTACGTTTTGGCCAGAACAAAAACGAAAAAATGAAAGAAGTTGAGATGACGGAAATGCTGGAGTAGCTAATCAATCATTGTTCTATGGTCAGTAATGCAGTCAGCACTTGGCACTGCGGCTTTTCACTGGATGGCCACCTACAACAAGCCGCGGCAATGATAACGGTTATTACATATGCCAAACTGGTTGTTCTTACTGCTGTTGTTGTTGTTGTTGTCGTTGTTGGGTGCCCCACTGGGCGGTAACGCCAAGAATGCCCATGCCATGTGGCTATGACAGCACAGAAGTTACAGAGCAAGAACTCTGGCTAAGAGCATCTATGCATATATGAGTATGCGTATGGCATCCACAGAGTCACATATGTATGTGAAGCGAGACAAGTTGTGAGCGCAGAAATGAAAAACGTTAACGCGCTTCGAAACAAGATTTCTTAACGGTTGTTTAATGCCAAGCCACGTTTACCTGACTGACTGACTAACTTGGCTATTGGTTCGCCTGCTACTGCGTCTCCATCTCTTTCTCCTGTTCCTCCAGTCTCGATCCCAGTCCCAGTCTATCTGGAATGTTACTTCTGTAAGTCGTTGCTGTTGTTGGAATAGTTGTGCTGCCTCGTATTAACTAGCTGCAGTTGCTGTGCTTATTAACACTTTTATATGCATACACGCTTACCATCACACACATACACACATGCAAGCACCTGCCAACGGAGACGCCAACTGCAACGCGGCCAAAACAAGTTCGTTGCCTAAGTCTTTTGATATTTTAATGTTACGTTGGTTGTTTTTATATATTTATATGCACGTCAGGTTGTGCAGGTGTGTGTAAGTGACTTGTTTTAGGTGCAGTTGTGCAAAAAAATAGGCCAAACTGTTGGCGGCTAGTGCAGTTGTTGGTAAGCTGAATAACAGAGCTCAAGCATTACTATTATTGATGTGGTTCGTGTGGACTACCATATTAACCATGATATGGGCGTTTTAATGATTGCATTTGGTGCTGTATTCAATTTCTGTCAGCGCACTGATGACGCACAATCCATATTTCTGTTTTTATGTCTTACACAAAAGTGTAACAGGCTTCGTTAATACACTTGTAAAATATTTGTGTGTCTATATATATTTATATAATTTCATTTAAAAATTTTAGCCTTCAAAAGTTAATTTTTTTTTTGTAAATAATTTTGTTTTTGTTCCATTCAAAGGTTGCGAGTTAAGAGTTTTAGAACGAATACGCGCATATACTGCTTTCAATAAATAATAGATAATCTCAGTTTAGTGCATGGCGCTTCCTTTGATTTTATACATAAGAATGTAGAAAGCATTGTTAGGATTCCACTTAAAGAGTTTTATGTGGCTTTTGAAAATGATTTGATAAATCAGCACCATGAAATTCAAAGCAAACGGAAAACACATAATATAAATCATGAGTAATTCTAGCTTTGGCCACACCAATGTTTACCTTCATTATCCACCACTCAAGCATCACATCTAACTGTAAAAGCCTCAAATTGATAAACAGACAGACGGGCAAAGTAAACAACTCACAATCTTACCTAGAAACGAAATGAAACGCATTAGTAGGCAATACCAACGCCAACAACGTGAACCAGATCACGACGACTTTCAAGATCCACAATTTTTGGACACGCTTGAGCAAATGCGAAGAGCATTTTCATCAGTTCTAGAAGCTAATTAAATCAACTTGTTCTTTTTTCGTTTGCTGCTTCTTGAAAAATTCAGCACTTTGAATATGTTTCTGGGTCAGCACACACAATTCCAATGATATATGACACTGTCATAAGCGATGCTCATATAACACTAGTGTACAACTTCAGCGTGATATTATTTATGAATTTCAAAATTTGGTATTTAGCAAATCATGAAGCGTAAAATGCTCGTGTGCCTAAACCAATTTGTTTGACGGTGTTTTGTGGAAGTCAACGCTTTACTAGTTGACTGACTTCTGTGTGAACTGTGCGAGTGGTAAAGCAAATTAAGCAGAATATAAGGAAAAGAAAGAGAGACAGATAAATATGGCCATAGACAGAGCACAAAAAATGTGTGAACTTAACGCTAGACTTAAGGTTTAATGAACGTTTGGGCAACGGGCATTGACAGGCAGAAAAATCAAAGCTACGGCAGTTAATCCACAATAAAAACCAAATATTACAGCTAGAATTACCAGATACGTTCTTGTAATTCCGCTTTCTACGGATTGAAGATCTCTTTGTTTCTTTTGAAGAGATAAGTTTACGTAGCGGAGGCAAACAAATGCATAAAAGATTGAGGCTAATGAAAGGGGCACAAGAAGATTTATTGCAGTTGTGAAACTTATGCGTGCCCGCAACTTGATTTTCACTTTCTTGTTTCGGCAAGACAACAGAAAAGAACAAAGCGTCGCCAGAAACAAATACTTATGCACATGGTAAACTATGCCGGTAATTTAATTGCCAAAGTGAATTTCCAAATAACCAAAATACGACAAGCGACGCGGACGTTAAACAAATATTTTTTGAGGTCAACTGCGGACAGTTACACTAAAAATAAACAAAATTGCTTTGTGTATTTAAAAAATAATCAGATTTCGCACAAAAAATCCAATTAGCTAGCTAGCTAACAAGTCCTCTATTAAATTATTGAAAAAGTAAATATATTTATTTCCAATATATCTTTTGTGAACTTGTTGATAAAAGAGTTTAGTTCTATTATAAAGATAAATTGAGAATAGTTTTGTTAGTTCTAGCACAACTTTTAATTCCTCTATATTTCGTATATTCAAATAATCAGCTCGTGACAATATTTTCCCAGGTGCTTTAGCTGGTTTTGCAAGGTTATTCGATTGTTTCGTTAACTAGTTCTATTTTTAAATAATAAGCCAATCAAAGCAATGTTCTCACAGTTTAAGCATTTCAGTATCTAGTGCAAGTGTCTTTAGCTGTATCTTTAAAGATCTCTTTGCTACTTGAGTTTGATAAAGTTCAGAGCTTGTTCAAAAAAACTTGTCATTTCTTATTACATACATATGTATGTATGAACGTCTCATGAGTATGCAGCGCTCCCAGATACTTATGCATACTATACATGTAGGCTTCAAATTTTACGTAAGATATTCTCACATTATTAATTTGTATTGTGTTCACGAGATTTCGTCAGAGAGCGCTGGGTTCGCGCGATTCTTCGCGATTCACTGAGTGTTGAGCCCGAAATTATAGACAATGATCAGCAGCTGTTTGGCTTTGGGCGCTTTCAGCGGCTTCTACTCTGTCAATTAGAGCACGGCTAACAAATGCAGCTGCAAAAAACGCATATGGGAGCCTAAGACCCATCTTTATGTGGGGCAAAAAAAAAATATTAACATCAAGTCACGCAGCAAATTTGCATAGCATAATGGCTTACAAAACTTCCTGGCAGGTATT
Organism: Drosophila atroscutellata; assembly: GCA_035041605.1. Taxonomy (NCBI): domain Eukaryota; kingdom Metazoa; phylum Arthropoda; class Insecta; order Diptera; family Drosophilidae; genus Drosophila; species Drosophila atroscutellata. The sequence goes on along the minus strand of JAWNLA010000092.1, from coordinate 8,495,680 downwards.
TCAAATATGTGGCACAATTCAATAAAGCAGTCAACAGCAAAACATGTAAATGCATGCAAAAATAATAGACACAAACACTGACTCACTTAATAAAGAAAATTAAAAGAACTGAGAAACCGGCTAACCTTGTCCAGCAGCTGCTGCACCCAGTCCAAGAGCAAAGGAATTTTAGAAGCCATTGCTACTTACGTGGCTTCAATCGCCTATAGAGAAACTCAAACTGCTTGACAGTCGAGGTGACATATACACAAATACACACAACATTTGTGGGAGTAGTAAGAGAGAGAGAGAGACAGATAAAGAGAGTGAGTGAGAGAGAGGGAGACAAGCAGACAAATAGCTGGCCATTAAAAACAATTACTTGAGGTTTATTATGCTGACCGTTCTCTTTCGCCGTTCAACTGATTGCAATTGAAGCGTGCTAGGAACTGAAGAATCCAAATGTCTGTGGCTCTCCAGTTCTATTTTTTTATTTACGTTTTTTATTTTAAAGTGGAACAGCGTACGGTTTTGCTGGGGAATTTATTGCTATTCAGCGTAGCTAAAATAAAATAAAAATTACTGCGGTAAATAGGCAACAAATATATATATAGAAATTGGAATTGTGGCAAATAGCGGTATACAGTTAAATAACCAAATACATACAATCATGTATAAGCGGCAATAGGTTGTTGCTTTGGTTGGTTTTTGAAGTCGAGAAGAGCACAATTGGCAAAGAATTGTAAGCAATTTGCTGGCATGACAGCAAAGATTAATGAAAGATAATGAGATTAAGGTTCCACAACTGGCATAATATTTGGTCAAGTATTGAACTCAGTTTTGCTGTTCAACAAAGTGATGTAATTATTCTTTTCAACTTAAGCTGACTTGTAATTAAGCTATTATTAGTTTCATCTTATTCAAACTTGACATAATTGTGTCAGGCCAACTGGCTAAAACATAATTAATTGTGCGTGGGTTAAAAAACAGGAAAAACAGAAAGAGGTCTTAGATCAAGTTGAAACAGGCTGAAGCAATATTATCTGCCATTTGAGATTATAAATGAAGCTATGCTTTTATAATAATAAGTTTTTATTTTCTCATATTTATTTAAGATAGCTTAAGTTGCCTCTTCTTTAGATCTTATTCGCTACCAAGTAGTCTGAGCACATAAACAACATTCCGTGTGTGTTGTTTCGTTGGATTGTATCTACACGGAATCGTGAAAGTCCATTTTAAATACTAACTATCTAACATACTGAGCCATGTCAGGATATGTCAGGCTGTGCAGCCAGAAAAAATTGTAACAGCTTTCGGAGCCCGTCAAAGCCACCAAAGCCCCAATGGCAAGGAAGGCCCAGTCGATAGAAACTATTTTTGTTGGCTGTTTACAATTGGAGCAAAATTGTTTGAATGTTTTTTGCTGTTTTGTTGTCTTACTGTTTTGATTTGCGCGCGCCTTGTGGCATATTTTAGTCGATGTTAAATGAAAGCTGTCAATCAGGCCGCCAAAAGGCGGGCTCGACAAGTCGCATCAACTTTCCCATTTTACCAGGAAAACGCCACGCACTTAGACTAAGAAAATGAAAGCGACAGCACGAGCCTGCCAAATGTTTAATTGTAATTTGCTTAAGCTATCTCATAAGCAATCTTAAAGTTGAAAACTGACTGGGTAATTATCTCAATAAAAATTTATAGAATAAGCAATTAAATCCGCTGAGCTCATATGTCACTCAATGGCATAGAAAGCCAAAGCCACAGTTAGATATGTAGAAACTAAATTATGCAAAACAAGTCGCTTAGATTGAGGTCACGCTAGAGATATCAGCGGGAAGCCAACTGCAGCTGAATTAAATGTCAAGAGCTGCCCGAAGAAGATGAAAAATTTGTTGATTGTAGGGGGAAGCGAAGAGTTTGGTTATGGGAAGTAATTTTCAGAAGGCAAATTAAGCAGTTACATGTGTGAGGTTTTTCAATCAAGTGTTTTGTTGCAAAGTGCCAAGAGAAATCAAATGATTTTTAGATGTAACTTAATTGGTTGTTTATTAAAGCAAAATCGTCAAGTTAGATATATTTTAAGTTAATGTTTTTAATTATTAATTGAAGAATAGATTTGCTTTCCTTTGTTTTTTATTTGATTGCTGTCTTGGAAAAAATTAACTATTTAATGACTATTCATAACAATTTATTATATAACAACCTTTCAGATTTAAAAATTCACATGAAATTTGATCACATTTTGCGATTTTATTGCAGTTTCCCAAAAGAGCTGTGACCTTGTCTAATTTGAATTTATTATTATTTGTATTTACAGGCTGGGAACTGCGTGGATTAAATTGCTATAAATATTTTAATATTAAACATTCGTATGAGAAAAGCGCCGAACTGTGTCGAAGGTGAGTAAAACCATAGCATAACCATAATCAGATGTTAATTTGAATATATCAGCATACAGCCAATAGAGGAAGTTGTGGACTGCAACTTCAGTATTAGACAACTTGTTGAGCTGATTGCCAAGCACTGAAGTATCTCTAAAGCGGTTACGCATCAATAAGCACAGCTACCAGTTCTTCTAGGCAGATATATACTAGATAGACACTAGATAGATACTTGACTTTCTGTCTAGATGTGTGTGTAGTATATGTACTTGTTGCAGCAGTTGCCGTTACAGCACCGCATTGCATTTCCGCTGCCACTGCTGACAGCTAACTGTCAATGCCAAAGTGGGCAGCATCGATGGCGTTGTTGACCAAGTTTGAAATTGTTTTTCAGGCCTGACCGGGCAGGCCAATTGCGTCGATAAGCCAATTCGATTGTCGATGATTCATAATAATTTTCTTTTTCGTCAGCCACTTGATTCGAGGGAAAAGAAAGTCGACATCGTCGACGTCAACGCAGCCAATAAGCTTCCGGCGTTCGGCCCCAAAACATTCCTGATTTGCTGTTTTTGGGTGTTAACCCGCTGCTGACCCAAATACTTGTGAGTGCCTGCACCTGCTCAACAGTAAAGAGCTCGTGAAACGTGAACCTTTTTTTTGACTTCACGTTTCGGGTTTGGGTTGGAAATTGAGAGTGTTTCGATTTGATTGAAGTCGTAGTTTTTTATCGATAATAATTTCTGCTCGCCTTTAATGAGCGTGTGAATCGCTGCTTTTGGATTGACCGCGGGGCATGTGGGGTGAAAGTTATTCGGTATTAATATTTCGGTATTGTAAGCACAAAACATTAATAAGGCTATTGGCTAGCCGTAAACTTAGTTGGACCAATGTCAATGGCCTACGCAATTTCTCCCAGCAGTCAAGTGTTAAATGGCAATTACATATGCCCGGCACAAGCTACCCAGTTGACAATAGCAGCAGCTCTAGTGGCCACTACTCGAATGTACTCATCGTCATTTACATGCCATAGACCTCGCCCCAGTCAAGTCCAGTCCAATGGCTATTGAAATGCGGCTGGCGTTTCATTATTTTTACCTCAGCAAGTTCAACAAACGAAAGACAACTGTTGAGTGCTCGAAATGGTGTAAGCCATAGTTTTGCCAAAAACAAAATACGCGTATATGCAATATATCTGAATAAATAAATCTTAAAAGTAGATAGCGTGGCGTTGTCAAAATCTAAAATATTTGCTTGGGTGAAATTTTCTTGTTTCGTCTTTCAACAGTTGTTTTGCTTTTTGCGTGCACAGCATGCGAAATACGTAGAATGAAGGAAAGTACAGATAAGGCGTTAACATTTCAAGTTAACGGAGCTGTGACCAAAAAAAAAGCAATCATGGATTTGGGAATTGTTGGTTTAAGTTTGTTGGGCGTTGCCAAAGAAACGCATTGAAAACTCTTTGAATGAAGTTATGGCAGTTGTTTATTTGGGCAAAATATTTGCTGGTTAGCCTTTCAAATATATAGGTGCGGAAAGAGGCAGCAACAAGCTGTTAATGCCACAGAATTTTTGAAGGCATTGCTAAAATTGCAAAATTTCATATATTAAAAAATATAAAAATATACGAAAAATAATTTTATTATTAATATTAAAAGTAACTAAACTAGTTTTAAATTGAATTGTACTTTCTCTCTAAAAAATTAGTTCGAACATAATTTAACTAACTGATTTGACTACTCAATGTTTGTGTTAACATATCACTGCAATGTGCTAACCCAACAACTAATTTGCCACTTTGGTAAAAATCAACCAGCTACCCGTATAAATAATGAGACATACTAAGTGATCAGCCAAACATGCCGACATATCCATATATATTCACAAATATACACACAGCTGGATTTCTCTGGGTGTTAGGCACGCACAATACAATGATTAGTTATGTGGCAAGGGCGGGCAGCAGTGAGTGCAACATGCATAATTTTGGGCATGCAATCAGCAAACAGCTGCACAAAATTGACAGGGGCGTTGAACAACCGCCGTCAGCTTTAAGCCCCCACGCTGCGTATGTGTAATATGCATGAATTAAATGTGCAAAGGTAAAGTAACAATTGTATTTACAAAACGGGTTTCTTGCTCTTTGCTCGTAGAATCAAGCTGTGCGCTTTTGAAAAGCTAAGTTTGGCGATTGGAAACGAAAGTTTTCTTTTGTGTGTGCGAGTGAACGCTTGTTGTTGTTATTATTTTGGACAGCATAATTAAGAGAGGAAAATAGAAAGTAAAGCGCATTACAAAAAATGCAGCTGCGTAATTGAAAATGGATTTAGGTGTGCAGCGGAAGCTGGAAGCAGCACATTAAAGTTCCCATACCTTAATCTAATCACTAATCTCTCTTTTCATTTATTACGCTCTTCTGGCAGATATGGCGCCGAACTGGTGGCCGTCGATAGCTATGCGGAGAACAATGAGACTCTGGCAATAGCACGCGCCAGCGATCCAAACCAACGTGCCTCGGATAAATACTGGCTGGGTCTGGCCTCGCTGGATGATTTACGCACGAACACCCTGGAGTCTGCCTCCGGCGCATTGATATCACAGTACTCGGGTTTTTGGTCTCTGCAGCAGCCAAATGCTGCGTCCGGTGAGTGTGTTGCTGCCAGTTTTGCCAGCAAGGCGCAGAGCTGGGCTCTGGGCACCTGCGAATCCCTGCTGCCTTTCATGTGCCGTGCTCCGGCCTGTCCACAGGGAGCACTCCATTGCGCCAATGGCAAGTGCATCAATCAGGCTTTTAAGTGCGATGGCAGCGACGATTGTGGCGATGGTACCGATGAGCTCGACTGTCCAGCCCAATGTCATTTCCACATGCAATCTGGCGGCGATGTCATTGAGACGCCCAACTATCCGCACAAATATGGTGCGCTGAGCAAGTGCAAGTGGACTCTGGAAGGACCGCTGGGCAGCAATATTATACTGCAGTTCCAGGATTTTGAGACAGAGAAAACTTTCGACACCGTTCAGGTCTTGGTGGGTGGACGCACCGAGGACAAGTCTGTGTCCCTTGCAACTCTCAGTGGCAAGCAGGATCTGACCACACAGCCATTTGTATCCGCCTCCAACTTTATGATTGTCAAGTTCACCACAGATGGCAGCGTGGAGCGCAAGGGCTTTAGGGCGACATGGAAAACGGAGGCAAAGAACTGTGGCGGTACCTTAAAAGCAACCTTGCAGCGACAAACCCTAACCAGTGCCAACTATCCCAAGCAATATCCCGGCGGCCTGGAGTGCCTGTATGTGATCAAGGCGCAGCCGGGACGCATTATCTCAATTGAAGTTGATGATCTAGATATTGCCGAGGGACGCGATCATCTAGTCATCCGCGATGGTGATTCACCAATGAGTCGCACCATTTCCAAGCTGACTGGAAAAACTCCACATAACGAGAGAGTTATCATCTCAACCGGCAATGCACTCTATCTGTACTTCAAGTCCAATTTGGGTGAGGCTGGCAAGGGTTTCAGTCTACGCTATATTCAAGGGTGCAAGGCGACGATTACGTCTCGGAATGGAACAGTTACATCGCCAGCATTCGGCTTGGCAGACTACCCAAAGAATCAGGAGTGCTTCTTCACCATTCGCAATGGCGCACGTGCTCCACTCTCTCTGAAGTTCGACAAGTTCACCGTGCATAAGAGCGATAACGTGCAGGTCTTTGATGGCTCCTCCACATCCGGATTGCGTCTGCACTCGGGCAATGGCTTCACGGGCACTGCAGCGCCAAAGCTAACCTTGACTGCCTCATCAGGCGAAATGCTGATTAAGTTTACATCGGATGCGTTACACAATGCAGCAGGGTAAGTCGAGAACATCTTCTTATTTAATATTGACAACTGGAAACAGTATGGAATGGAGCAGTCCGCTTATTCTAACCAATTGCTATTATTGAAGCAATCTGAACTAACTAAGATTATATATATATGTATGCGTTGCAGCTGGTCGGCAACTTTCTCAGCTGACTGTCCTGAGCTGCAGCCCGGTATTGGGGCGTTGGCCTCCAGTCGCGACACGGCCTTTGGCACGCTGGTCAGCTTCACATGTCCCATTGGACAGGAGTTTGCCACCGGCAAGACGCGTCTGGTAACGGAATGTTTGCCCGGTGGCAACTGGAGTGTCTCCTACATACCAAAGTGTCAGGGTGAGTCTGCAAAACACAATTCATATTTTACTTTTGTTTACTCTCAACTTTCTCCATACACGCACATAGAGGTCTACTGCGGTCCTGTGCCACAAATTGACAACGGCTTTTCCATCGGCTCCTCGAATGTGACGTATCGCGGCATTGCCATGTACCAGTGCTACGCTGGCTTTGCCTTTGCCTCCAGTGAGCCAATTGAGAAGATTTCGTGCCTGCCCGACGGTCGCTGGGAGCGTCAGCCCCATTGCATGGCCTCCCAATGTGCTGCTCTGTCCGAGGTCCCACATGCCAACATGACGCTGCTGAATGGAGGTGGTCGAAGCTATGGCACCATTGTCCAATACGAATGCGAACCGGGCTATGAGCGTAATGGCCATCCCGTTCTTACGTGCATGTCCAACGGCACCTGGAGTGGGGATGTGCCACGTTGCACGCGCAAGCGCTGCTTCGAATTCCCTGTAATTGAGAATGGTTTTGTGGTGGATGCAGCACGTCCGTACCACTATGGAGATGAGGCCAGGGTGCAGTGCTTCAAAGGCTATAAGCTGATTGGCAGCAATATAATGCGCTGCAGCGAGGCTCAACGGTTCGAGCAGCCACCCACCTGTGAGGATATTAACGAGTGCAGCTCCTCTCAATGCGATCTGACAACCACCGAGTGCATGAACACAAATGGCTCCTTCCACTGTCAGTGTCGTTCGGGCTTCACGGCGACGACGGAGTGCAGACCCGTTGGCGATTTGGGTCTGGGTAATGGCGGTATTCCGGATGAAAGTATTAGCACCTCACCCAGTGAGCTTGGCTACAGCAAATCCCTGCTGCGTCTCACTACGAATGGCTGGTGTGGCGGATCCTTGGAACCTGGTGCCAATTGGGTACTTATTGATCTTAAGGCACCCACTGTTCTGCGTGGCTTCCGCACCATGTCCGTACAGCGTTCCGATGGCAATGTGGCCTTCAGTTCCGCAGTGCGTCTACAGTATTCAAATGATTTAACTGATGTGTTCAAGGATTATGCAAATCCTGATGGAACTGCTGTGGAGTTTAGAATACTGGAGCCAACGTTGTCAATACTAAATCTACCGTTACCGATTGAGGCACGTTTTATCCGCTTCCGCATACAAGACTATGTCGGAGCTCCTTGTCTGCGCATGGAGCTAATGGGCTGCACCCGCTTGGATTGCGTGGACATCAATGAGTGCAGCAAGCAAAATGGCGGCTGTGATCAGAAATGCATTAACTCACCTGGTGGCTATGCCTGCGCCTGCAACACTGGCTACCAGCTGTACACTTCCAATGGCACCGCTGGCTATCACATTGAGCGCTCCGAGTCGGGTGAACGCGATGGGGATACCTATCAGCGGAACAAGACTTGTGTCCCCCTGATGTGCCCCGAGTTGCAGGCACCGGATAATGGCCAGCTGTTGAGCGAACGCAGTGATTATCACTTTGGCGATGTGGTCCGTTTCCAGTGCCACTTTGGCTACATCATGAGCGGCAGCTCGGTGGCCTTCTGCCTGGCCAGCGGTCAATGGAATGCCAGCGTGCCAGAGTGCAATTGTAAGTATTTGAGTTACTTTATATAATATAAAATAGAGGTCCAAAAGATTGTTTAATATAATCTTCGAGAATTATCGATAACGATATTATTTTTGTATTCAATTTCAATCTTTAACTATCCAATTACAGATGCCAAGTGCGTTTCATTGCCTGATGACAAGCTGGAGGGTTTGACTGTTGCCCGCCCAGATCCTGAATCCGTACTGGTTCCCTTCCGTGACAATGTGACCATTAGCTGTGGCTCTGGCGGTCGTCAACTGCGCTCCACTGCCTCCGCTGGCTTCAGACAGTGCGTCTACGATCCCAAGCCGGGTCTGCCCGACTACTGGCTATCGGGCATGCAGCCATCCTGTCCTCGCGTGGACTGCTATGCGCCTATGCCAACACCCGGTGCTGAGTATGGACAGTTTGTGGATACGCGTTATCAGAGCAGCTTCTTCTTTGGCTGCCAGAACACATTTAAGCTGGCGGGACAAACTCAACGACACGACAATGTGGTGCGTTGTGGTGCCGATGCCATTTGGGACTTTGGTGACCTGCGCTGCGAGGGACCCGTCTGCGAGGATCCTGGTCGTCCAGCCGATGGACGTCAGCTGGCGAGGAGCTACGAGCAAAGTTCCGAAGTCTACTTTGGCTGCAATCGTCCTGGCTACATTCTCATTAATCCCAGGCCGATTACGTGCATACGCGAACCGGAGTGCAAGGTGATCAAGCCCCTGGGATTGAGCTCGGGAAAAATACCCGACTCCGCTATCAACGCCACCTCTGAGCGACCCAACTATGAGGCGAAGAATATTCGATTGAACTCGGCGACCGGCTGGTGTGGCAAACAGGAAGCATTCACCTATGTCAGTGTGGATCTGGGACAGATATATCGTGTTAAGGCAATACTAGTCAAGGGTGTGGTCACCAATGATATTGTGGGACGACCCACCGAGATACGCTTCTTCTACAAGCAGGCTGAGAATGAGAACTATGTCGTCTACTTCCCGAACTTCAATCTGACCATGCGCGATCCCGGCAACTATGGTGAACTGGCCATGATTACGCTCCCGAAATACGTGCAGGCTCGTTTCGTCATCCTGGGCATTGTAAGCTACATGGATAATGCCTGCCTAAAATTCGAGCTGATGGGTTGCGAGGAGCCCAAGCAGGAACCGCTGCTCGGCTACGACTATGGGTATTCGCCCTGTGTGGACAATGAGCCACCCATCTTCCAGAACTGTCCGCAACAGCCGATTGTGGTGCGACGAGATGAGAATGGTGGTGTGCTGCCTGTTAACTTTACCGAACCCACTGCTGTGGATAACTCCGGTTCGATTGCACGACTGGAGATCAAGCCACAGAACTTCCGTACACCCAGTCACATATTTAAGGATACGGTTGTCAAGTATGTGGCCTTCGACTACGATGGCAATGTTGCCATTTGTGAGATTAATATAACCGTGCCAGATGTTACACCTCCACTGCTGCAGTGCCCCCAGAGCTATGTGATTGAGCTAGTCGATCGCCAGGACAGCTACAATGTGAACTTTAACGATACACGCAAACGCATCAAGACCTCGGATGAGACCGGTGAAGTGCGCCTGCAGTTTACGCCGGAGCGTGCCGTCATTAAGATTGGCAACTTTGAAAACGTAACAGTAACTGCCACGGATAAATTCAACAATCGAGCCAGCTGTCACTTCCAGGTGTCTGTGCAGGCATCGCCTTGCGTCGACTGGGAGCTACAACCACCAGCAAATGGAGCAATTAATTGTTTGCCGGGTGATCGTGGAATTGAGTGCATTGCCACCTGTAAGCCAGGATTCCGATTTACCGATGGTGAGCCACTAAAGACCTTCTCTTGTGAGACTTCCCGCCTGTGGCGCCCCACATCTGTGGTGCCCGACTGCGTGTCAGAAAATACGGAACAGGCTGCCTACCATGTTACGGCCACGATTACCTATCGAGCCAATGGCGCTGTGGCCCAGTCTTGTCTGGGACAGTATCAGGAGGTGCTCTCCCACCACTATGCGGGACTGAATCAGTTGCTCTCGCAACGCTGCTCAGCGGTCAATGTGAATATGAATGTGACCTTTTTGAAGTCGGTGCCATCGCTCCAGGAGGAGAATGTCGTCAAAATGGACTTTATTCTTTCGATCTTGCCTGCTGTGCGTCAGCCCCAACTGTACGATCTGTGCGGTTCTACACTGAATCTGATCTTTGATCTGAGTGTGCCTTATGCCAGTGCTGTCATCGATGATCTGCTGAACATATCTAACATTGGCAATCAGTGTCCGCCGCTGCGTGCACTCAAATCGCAAATCTCTCGTGGATTTAATTGCAATGTGGGCGAAGTGCTCAACATGGATACGAGTGATGTGCCCCGTTGCCTGCACTGCCCCGCTGGCACCTATGTCTCGGAGGGTCAGAACAGCTGCACTTATTGTCCACGTGGTTACTATCAGAATCGGGATCGCCAGGGCACCTGCCTGCGTTGTCCCGCCGGCACTTATACCAAGGAAGAGGGCTCCAAATCCCTGTCAGATTGCATTCCGGTCTGTGGTTATGGCACCTATTCACCCACAGGTCTGGTGCCCTGCTTGGAATGTCCACGTAACTCGTTTACCGCCGAGCCACCCACCGGGGGCTTCAAGGACTGTCAAGCGTGTCCAGCTCAGAGCTTCACCTACCAACCGGCGGCTGCCAATAAGGGTCTGTGTAGGGCCAAGTGCGCACCGGGCAGCTATTCTGCAACAGGTCTGGCACCCTGCTCCTCCTGCCCACTGCATCACTACCAAAGCGCAGCGGGCGCCCAGAACTGCAATGAATGCCCCAGCAATATGCGTACGGACATCGCTGGCGCCAAGGGACGCGAACAGTGCAAGCCTGTCGTCTGTGGAGAGGGTGCTTGCCATCATGGTGGACTCTGTGTGCCCATGGGTCATGATGTCCAATGTTTCTGCCCGGCTGGTTTCTCCGGTCGTCGTTGTGAACAGGATATTGATGAGTGTGCCTCGCAGCCCTGCTACAATGGTGGACAGTGCAAGGATCTGCCGCAGGGCTATCGCTGTGAATGCCCCAAGGGCTACACGGGCATCAATTGCCAGGAGGAGGCCAGCGATTGTAGCAATGATACATGTCCCGCTCGTGCCATGTGCAAGAATGAGCCGGGCTATAAAAATGTAACATGTTTGTGTCGCAGTGGCTATACGGGAGATCAGTGTGATGTGACCATCGACCCCTGCACAGCCAATGGTAATCCGTGCAACAACGGAGCAAGCTGTCTGGCTTTGCAACAGGGTCGCTACAAGTGCGAGTGTCTGCCAGGCTGGGAGGGAATGCATTGCGAGCTGAATATCAATGATTGCGAAGAGAATCCTTGCTTGTTGGGTGCTGTCTGCACCGATCTAGTCAATGATTTCCAATGCACCTGTCCTCCAGGTTTCACTGGGAAACGCTGCGAGCAGAAGATCGATCTGTGTCTCTCTGAGCCATGCAAGCACGGCGCTTGTGTGGATCGCCTGTTTGACCACGAGTGCATCTGTGATCCGGGCTGGACCGGCAGCGCATGTGATGTCAATATCGATAACTGTGAGAATCGTCCGTGTGCCAATGATGGCATCTGTGTCGATCTGGTCGATGGCTACAGCTGCAACTGTGAGCCCGGTTACACGGGTAAGAATTGCCAACATACTATCGATGATTGCGCCTCGAATCCTTGTCAGCATGGTGCCACCTGTGTGGATCAGCTTGATGGCTTCAGCTGCAAGTGTCGTCCCGGATTTGTGGGTCTCAGCTGCGAGGCGGAGATCGATGAATGCTTGAGTGATCCCTGCCATCCCGTGGGCACCGAGCGCTGCCTGGATCTGGACAACAAGTTCGAATGCGTCTGCCGCGATGGCTTCAAGGGAGCTCTCTGCGAGACAGATATCGACGACTGCGAACCACAACCCTGCCTCAACAATGGCATCTGTCGCGATCGCGTTGGTGGCTTCGAGTGTGGTTGTGCTCCCGGCTGGAGCGGCATGCGCTGTGAGCAGCAGGTTACCAGCTGCAATGTGCAGGCTCCTTGTCAGAACGATGCTCGATGCATTGATTTGTTCCAGGACTACTTCTGTGTCTGTCCCAGCGGCACCGATGGCAAGAATTGCGAAACGGCACCAGAACGCTGCATTGGAAATCCCTGCATGCACGGCGGCAAGTGCCAGGACTTTGGCTCCGGCCTCAACTGTAGCTGTGCGGCGGATTACGCTGGCATTGGGTGTCAGTATGAGTATGATGCCTGTGAGGATCATGTATGTCAGAATGGTGCTACCTGTTTGGACAATGGCGCCGGCTACAGTTGCCAATGTCCGCCTGGATTTACTGGCAAGAATTGCGAACAGGATATTGCGGATTGCAAGGATAACTCCTGTCCACCAGGTGCCACCTGTGTGGATCTTACCAATGGCTTTTATTGCCAGTGTCCGTTTAATATGACTGGTGATGATTGCCGCAAGGCCATTCAAGTGGATTATGATCTGTACTTCAGCGATGCGTCACGTTCAACTGCAGCTCAGGTGGTGCCCTTCCCCACCGGGGAGGCGAACAGCCTGACTGTGGCGATGTGGGTGCAATTTGCGCAGAAGGACGATACTGGCATCTTCTTTACACTCTATGGCGTGGAATCCGCTCGCATGACGCAACGTCGTCGACTGCTGCTTCAGGCACACTCCAGTGGTGTGCAGGTCTCACTCTTCGAGGATCTGCCCGATATGTTCCTCAGCTTTGGAGAATACACGTCGGTCAACGATGGTCAGTGGCATCATGTGGCTGTCGTCTGGGATGGCATTAGTGGTCAGTTGCAGCTGATTACCGAGGGATTGATTGCCAGCAAATTGGAGTATGGCGCTGGTGGTGCTCTGCCAGCATATCTCTGGTCGGTGCTTGGTCGCCCGCAACCGGATAGCGTTAAGCATGAATTGGCCTACAGCGATGCTGGATTCCAGGGCACCATTACCAAGACACAAGTCTGGGCTCGAGCTCTGGATATTACTTCCGAACTGCAGAAGCAGGTGCGCGATTGTCGCTCCGAACCGGTACTCTATCCGGGTCTCATCCTCAATTGGGCCGGCTATGAGATGACGTCGGGCGGCGTGGAACGGAATGTGCCCTCGCTATGCGGTCAACGCAAGTGCCAGGTTGGCTACACTGGTGCCAACTGTCAACAGCTGTTAGTGGACAAGGAGCCGCCAGTCGTGGAACATTGTCCCGGTGATTTGTGGGTGATTGCAAAAAATGGCTCCGCTGTGGTTACCTGGGACGAACCCCACTTCAGCGATAACATCGGTGTGACCAAGATCTATGAGCGCAATGGACATCGATCGGGCACAACTCTGCTCTGGGGCACCTATGACATCACCTATATTGCATCCGATGCTGCTGGCAATACAGCTTCATGCAGCTTCAAGGTTTCCCTGCTAAGTAAGTGCACTTGCACTTTGTGCTAGTCACTAATTAAGTTGTGCCTTAAATCATGACTAACTTTTTCATGTCTGCTTCTTTGCCAGCTGAATTCTGCCCACCTCTGGCTGATCCCGTGGGCGGTTCTCAGATCTGCAAAGACTGGGGCGCAGGTGGTCAGTTCAAGGTCTGTGAAATTGCTTGCAACAGTGGACTACGCTTCTCAGAGCCAGTGCCAGAGTTCTACACTTGTGGCGCTGAGGGCTTCTGGCGTCCTACACGCGAACCCTCAATGCCGTTGGTTTATCCATCCTGCTCACCGGCTAAGCCGGCACAGCGTGTATTCCGCATCAAAATGCTTTTCCCATCGGACGTGTTGTGCAACAAGGCCGGCCAGGCTGTGCTGCGCCAGAAGGTGACCAACTCGGTGAATGCCCTGAACAGAGACTGGAACTTCTGCTCGTATGCTATTGAGGGCACAAGGTAAGTTTGTGGACAACAATGACTGCCATTTCCTTTACTAAATACCTATTAAATTGGCTTGCAGGGAATGCAAGGATATTCAAATCGATGTCAAGTGTGATCATTATCGTGCCGCACAAAACAATCGAGTGCGCCGACAGGTCAAGGATGGTGGTGTCTATGTAATGGAAGCGGAGCTGCCAGTTGTCAAGTAAGTTGTCCAGAATGTGATCCCTGAAGCCATTGCATATAGTGGGACTGCGGTCCAGCATGATTTGATTATATGTCTCTGTGTACTGTGTGTTCTATGTATATGTTTGTATATGTATGTGTTCGTTAACCCAATTTCTAGTGAGGATGACGAGCTGACGAGTCGCCAAGGACGCCAACAAACTGGCGGCGATACATACACACTGGAAATAGCCTTCCCGGCTGTTAAGTATGTCAAGCATCTGATGCGTTCATTATAGCGTTCAATTGCACCCGATCTCCAGAATTCTGCACCCTAGTACTACTACTTCATTCACTCAACTGCCTCAGACTAATTCAAACATCCACCAAATCTAAACCAATCACCAATTGCTATGTCTAATGCTTCAAGCTAACCCCACATGTCTCATGTCCTTTTATTTGTGCTAACTCAACTGATCAAACAACAACATGCAACAACATTTCTTACATAAAACGAGCCGATTGCTCTACTAATGACGGCTTGAAATTCAAATTCAACATATTTAATTAAAAGGTTTTGTTTGATATAATTACAAATGTTTTTAAGTTTGCTTTCCAAAAGTTTACACGTTTTACTTTATATCAGGGTTCATCGATCATACAATTAATATTTCAATCAGCAGGAAAAATAATAAAGATACTTACTATCATGTTTACACATTGTCCAATAACAAATAACAAATCATTTGAGGGATTGTTTTTAAGAATACATTTTTATATTGGAAAAATACAATGGTTGTTTTGGACTAATTATATTTTTATTGTTAATTTCCATGCAAATGCTAAAAATATATTAATTATTATGAATCTCTCCCATCCTTAGCGATCCTGTGATACATACTTCGACCGGTGAGCGCTCCAATGTGAAGCAACTGCTCGAGAAGTTGATCCTAGAGGATGATCAATTTGCCGTACAAGAAATTCTGCCTAACACTGTGCCCGATCCGGCATCCCTCGAGTTGGGCTCCGAATATGCCTGTCCCGCCGGACAGGTGGTTATGATTCCTGATTGTGTGCCCTGCTCCATTGGCACGTTCTACGATGGTGCAAACAAGACGTGCATTGCCTGCGTCCGAGGTAGCTATCAGTCCGAGGCTGGTCAGCAGCAGTGCAGCAAGTGTCCAACTATTGCGGGACGTCCGGGTGTGACAGCTGGTCCCGGTGCACGCTCCGCCGCCGACTGCAAGGAACGCTGCCCGGCTGGCAAGTATTTCGATGCGGAAACGGGTCTGTGCCGTTCGTGCGGCCATGGCTTCTATCAGGCGAACGAAGGCGCCTTTAGCTGCGATCTTTGCGGTTTGGGGCAGACGACACGCTCCACCGAGGCTACCTCAAGAAAGGAGTGCCGCGATGAATGTAGCTCTGGTCAACAGCTGGGAGCCGATGGACGCTGTGAGCCATGCCCACGTGGCACCTATCGTCTGCAGGGAGTGCAACCGTCGTGTGCTGCCTGTCCACTGGGTCGCACCACTCCCAAGGTGGGCGCCAGTTCCGTGGAGGAGTGCACACTGCCAGTCTGCTCACCTGGAACATATCTCAATGCCACTCAGAACATGTGCATCGAGTGCCGCAAGGGCTTCTATCAATCC
This sequence comes from Drosophila atroscutellata, assembly GCA_035041605.1. Taxonomy (NCBI): domain Eukaryota; kingdom Metazoa; phylum Arthropoda; class Insecta; order Diptera; family Drosophilidae; genus Drosophila; species Drosophila atroscutellata. Next base: position 8,479,862 of record JAWNLA010000092.1, on the reverse strand, counting down.
GAATCACAGCAAACCACGTGCATTCAGTGTCCACCCAATCACAGCACCAAGATCACTGGCGCCACCTCCAAGAGCGAGTGCACCAATCCGTGCGAGCATATTGCCGAGGGTAAGCCCCATTGCGACATCAATGCCTATTGCATTATGGTGCCGGAGACTTCAGACTTCAAGTGCGAATGCAAACCGGGCTTTAATGGCACTGGTATGGCCTGCACTGACGTGTGTGATGGTCACTGCGAGAACTCGGGCACTTGTGTCAAGGATTTGAAGGGTACGCCATCCTGTCGCTGTGTGGGATCTTTCACCGGACCACATTGTGCTGAGCGATCGGAGTTTGCATATATTGCTGGTGGCATTGCTGGCGCTGTCATCTTCATCATCATCATTGTGCTGCTCATCTGGATGATTTGTGTGCGCTCCACGAAACGCAGGGATCCAAAGAAGATGCTGACGCCAGCCATCGATCAGACTGGTTCCCAGGTAAACTTCTACTATGGTGCACACACGCCATATGCGGAATCGATTGCACCATCGCACCACAGCACGTATGCCCATTACTATGACGATGAGGAGGATGGCTGGGAGATGCCAAACTTCTACAACGAAACCTATATGAAAGACGGTAAGCAAGAATAAATCGTATTAATAGTGCTTAAAATTTGAAATGCTTTTCTTTTATTATTACTTTTACTTTGAAGTGTTACTAATAGCTTTTTTTATCTCGCTATTTGCAGGTCTGCATGGTGGCAAGATGAGCACATTGGCCAGGTCCAATGCGTCGCTCTATGGAACAAAAGAAGACTTATACGATCGACTGAAACGTCACGCCTACACGGGCAAGAAAGGTAGGTTCTTCAGAATCATTATTCCTTATTCGTAGGCGAGTTACTAATTATGTTTCTTAACTTGCAGAAAAGAGTGACAGTGATAGTGAAGTGCAGTAAACCATCAGCGAAATATACAAATAATTTAAACATATGAATAACTTTAAAAGCTGCTTTAATGTAAAATGTGGTCATAAATGTATAGCACTGCAACGAGGCAAAATTTGAACACTGCCACAATAAAATACTCATTAAAAGCTTCATTTGAAAGCTTTGCATTGAATCGCAGTAATCTCGAGCTACACAACTTTAGAACTTTATTGCTGTTTTAATTACGTGGCTTAATGCAAAGCTTGAAATAAAAGAAAAGCTGCTTTATGAAGAGAGAAATCTTAAGAAATAGTAACTTCAACATGTGCTCTTTAAATATGAAAACTAAACAGAAATTAAGTCGAACTTATGCATATAATATGAGTATAATAAAAAAGAATTGTTTTAATTATAAGTATTATTTACCTATACGCAAGCAAAACATTAATAACATTAACTACCTTCGCTTAGAAGGTATGCAAAGAGAGAAAGCATCAAATTGCAATATATTTTCCAAACTTGTTGAAAAATTCGCGAGTGCTGTAAAAAGCAAATCAAATATAGTCGTTATTTTGTAATTTAAATAAAGAACATTAATTTGTAATTTTATAAAATCTTTTGTATAACTGTACAAAAGAACCAAGTAAATAATAAAAGCAAAAGCTTATGTTTATATTTAAATTTCATTCAATCACACTAAATAATTTCTCAAAGTAGGGCACATTGGCAGCTTATGTGTCTGCTTTGCTGTTATAATTGTAACCAGCATCGCCAAGGAGAGTTGCAAGCAAAATCATGAGAGTTTTCCGTTGAAAGTGAATACCAATTTAGGTCAAGTTCCGTTTCAGTAGTAAGTCTTGACCCCAAATATTCCAGATGTTATACATTTTCAAGCGCAAGTCATATCTGATATACAGTTGCTCACACTTCAACTCGACCATTGTCAAAGAAAAAAAGTAATTTCCCACCATAAGCTAATCATTCATTATTTTTCAGAAATTCCAAAGACCGATGGTAGGTTCATATATTAACCACCAAAATTAATATATGACCCCTGTAAACTGGGGTTTCCCCACCTGCTAGGTAGAGTTATGTAAAAAAGTAACCTATTTTGAGGGGAAATTTTATTTGGATCAGTCTAAATAAAATAATATATTTGGAGTATAAGAACTTAAATAAGGATTTTAATACTTAGTATGATATCCTTTAGCCTTAACAACTTCCCTTAACCTATAATTCATGGAAGATACCATCTTCAGGGTAGCTTTTGGGCTGACTTTGCTCCACTCACCCCGAAGAGCACTTTTGAGGTCTTCTTTGCTGGATATGCTGTGCTTCCGGATGTTGTTTTCCAGCAGAGCCCACAAATTCTCAATAACATTTAAACCTGGCCGGTGGAATTATCATGTGAAGGCAGTTCCTGATGATCCAGGACTGTACTATTTTGGCCTTATGCTTGGGATCGTTGTCCTGGTTGAACAGTAAAGTACGTCGGATTGCTACCTTCTCGGCCCTTTGGAATAAATTTTCCTTTAGTATGTTGAGGTACACATTCTTATCCATTGTTGTTTCAAAAATCACAAAATTCCCGAATCAGGCTGACGAGATACATCCCCATGCCATGTCACTTCCACCACCATGCTTGACTGTTGCCTTTACGTGTTTGGGATTCAGGTCAGTATTGGACTGTCGCCACACATAATTCCGTCCGTCCGAGTCAAAATTGTGAATTTGGACTCATTTGCAAATATGACTGTGTTCCAGAACTCCAAATCCTTGTCCAAGTGATTTTTGGCGAACGTCATCCAAGTCCCTTTATTTTTCATGCTTATAAAGGGCTTCTTCCAATTTACTCGGGCATTAAGTCATGTTTGCGCAGAAACCTGCACACAGTTTCCACACAGCACTTTTTCCCCATTTCATCCTGCGCCTGTTGAGCCACTTTTGGAGCAGTTCGTTATGATTATTTGACAGCCCTGAGCATGTAATTTCTTAGCACCTAAAAGTATGCAACAGATCACCAATGAAAAATGAACAATCAGAGCAGTATTCACCAGAAATATAGATATGCATTTAGGAATTTATCTACATGATTTGAATTTATTCTCTTTGATGAAATAATGGTAAGGCATGCAAACTACCTGTTTAATTTATCGTGCACATACTAAAAAGCGCTTGTATTTATCCAAAAATGTATGTTCAATGCATTAATTTACAATGACTTCACTTTCAGTGACAGCGTCTCCTTAGTCTAGTGGGATATTTGCCGGCGTATTATTTGATAATGATCGGTAGCCTGCGCAGCCATTATCATAATCGCCAGAGACAGCGGTAAGGTGAAGGAGCCAATTATGAGGTTCTCGTGCCGAAAATATGTTGGTCTAGAAACAACGCCCAAGCCCAGTAGTGTTCCCTTGGCAAACAAGTAAATGGAATGCTCAATTGACGTCCAGATCAGCATGCCGAACTCCAATAGGACGATAGCCACCACAGTCTCAACAATATATTTAAAGCCCGCAGACATATCGTTGAAGCGAAGTGGAATTATGCGGTTATCGTAGATGATGTCCAGGAGCGCAACACCTACGATCGCTGTGGGTATTACGGGACCGGGGGTTCCTAGCCTTGACTGTGGTGTTATATAGAAGAGAAAGCGGACCATGATATGTACGAGGCCGGCTAGAAGCACGGTTTCAATAGAGGCCATTATTAATTAAAGTAAAAACAAACAATTTTAAATTTTCTCCAAAATAATTTATAATATATAGTCAAAAATTGACTCGCTGACATAATATTACATGTATTGGTAAATTTAAAAATGACACGTGAAAACACCCTTGAATTACACCAAGCTCTAACCAAATTTCTCAACCAAATATCGATTTTTAAGATGCAATCTACAGAGTTCAAGTAATGCTAATATTAAAATACCACGTCTATGAAGTGGGGTGTGTCATAATGACGCATTTTTATTTATTAATCAATTAGCTGTGTACTTTATTGCGTTTTGTGAAATGTGACTGGTGACCTTGAGAGTTTTGAAGTGTCGTAGTGATTTTTTAATGTATAGGCGATTTTTATGCTTTATACAATAAATGCAAATCGATTTTGTTTCATAAATCGCTCGCTCTGCAATTTGTGTGTTTAGATTATACCAAAAAATATATTAGCCGACAATGCCCTAATCCTTACGAAAGTAATAAATCAAACCGATGGCCATGCCACATATTAGTATAGGATAGCTCAGTTTACGGATGCCTTTGCCGCAAATTAATGTCAACAGCGTCTGCAAGAAACTGCCATTCTTTCTGGTCCATTCATATTCATTATCGGGGTTTATCTCCAACCGCTCCTTATCGGTGTCAGCTAGCACAAACTCATCCTTGGGCTGCTGCAAAGGAGTCGTTTTGCTATTGCATAGTTTGCTGTTCGGCTGGAGCAGCTTATCTAGCATCTGAATGTCATTCTCCGCTTCAAGGAGTTGCTCCACTCGCACATGCTTTTGCACACGTGTCGTAAAAATGCTGTTGGAAAAATTCTCAATCTGATCAATCGGTTCAATCAAGTCCACCAATTCTAATTCTTTTTTCGGCTCCTGATGCTTCGCCAGCTTCTCCGACAGTTCCACCGACAATTTCTGCGGCAACATATTTAGCAGCTCATGGGACAACTCCTTTAGCAACTCCTTTGGGATCTCCTCTAATTGCTCCTCACGCACTGCTTCCCCCAGCTCCTCCGTCGGCTCCACTTTCAGCTCCTCCTGCAGCAGCATTTTATCAATCTCTTGTTCGACTATCTGTTCAACTTCCCAATGCAGATGCTTCTCCACTTCCTGCTGCAACTGCTCCTCCAGTAGCTGAGCATTCAATTCAACATCCGCTTCCATTTCGGCCACTGCAATTTGCAGGACCCGGAGAGTCTGCTCCTCTGCCGCCTTCAATTCCAGTAGACTGCCACTTTGCGGAAGTGTCTCAGTGCTGCAATGCAGTGGAGACGTTGAGCTGTCTTCTGTAGTTGAGTCCATTTGGACACCCGAATCATTGCATGTGTGCACCAGAGTACTGGTGCTGTCGTAACTCTCGTCCAGTTTGCTCTTGCTCCTCAATGACTTCAGCCGGCTGCTATATTTTCGAGTGCTGATGGGGATGTAGGATCCGCTTTTGTCCAAGCGTATGGGCTCTGGAATTTTGGTAGGTAGCGTACGGGCTCTGGAATAGGTATTACGGTATTCGATAATGTTGAATGCTTCATCTATTCTTGTTTCATCCTTCACATTTGCATCCGGTGGTTGACTGACTTGCACATCGCAACTGAACATCGTAATTGCCTAATCGGAAAACTCGATTGCCTTTAATTATTTTTGAGTTTAAGGTCTTACTTACCCTGCACTATTTGTTGCAAGACTGACAATTTCAGATTAAGGAAGCAAGTCTATTTTTTTATTATTGTTTTGTCCAAAAATTGCGTTTGGTAAAATGTTTTAAATTTAGGACTGCACTGCTTTTATCTTGAATGTGAACAAAATCATTGCGACATATATTCATTATAATCACTTTGCCTACTCTGATGCTTACTACTATTGAAGCCTAACTGTTTGATTTGATTAACTTCAGCTCGTGCTACATTTGATTTGATATTAATTGTCACACAAAGCCTTCAAGCTATATATTTTTTACGTTTTTCTTGCATTACATTTTACCAATAAAAATTGTTTACATTGTTTATTCAAGATTAATTGCCAGTAACTTGTCGAAAATGACATACAAGTTTTCTGTTGTTTGATTTGGAAAGATGTAAGTACTAATTGAGCAAAAAAAAAAAACTCTTTTACGTTATTATGTATTTTTCTTTTATTGTATTAAACATAGGTAGACGCGTATAGGCGACTTAATAAATAAGAGCTTAGTTATTTTTGTTAAGATTTATGGCAGTTACATTTGCCTCGAAAGCTGGGCCTAAAACCAAATGCTGCAACACCGACCTGATTGCAATGCTTAGTTCTCCAGTTCCACCTTGAGCTTCAGATGTGTGGGCAACTCATTGTAGATGAAGGGCGGTAGGCGTGCTGTGGTATAAGGCGAATAGGTTGATGAGCTTGCGAGATGGCCAAACCAAATGCCAAAGGGCTACTCACTGTTGCATTTGTAAGCCAAATCCGACCATATAATCATCTCCTGTGAGAAGCAAAAAACGCCCAAACGTCCGCCCGTGAGAGTGAGGTTAGCATCAAAGACGTTGTCCGAGTCCAGAATCGAACGTTCGCCCTCAAATATGCTAAAGAGGAAGCCAGATATGCTCAGCTGAAATGTACAACAAATGCATTTGCCACTTACCGCAACCTGATGAGTCCAATGACAGGGCGATGGACTAGGGACCAGCGATATGATGTCTTCTCTTTCCAGCCCGCCATTAGCGGATCTTTCCACAGAAGTTTCGCTTGTCCGGGCGTATCGCCGGTATGCCACAAGCTGTTGCGCAACATTCTGCCGGGTCCAGTATTACTATCAATCAACTTGATCTGCACACCTGGCTCGCCTTGCGCGAGGAAGGGCGTGGGTTCCCAATAGGTTTGTCTTCCCTGCTTCCACTGCACCACGTAGAATTTGCGATTGCTTTGATAGCTGAAAATGAAGCCCACATAATCATCGTCCCAATCATCTTTGACGTAGAAAGTGCCCTCGAAATCGACGCCACCAAATGCATCACTGCCCACTGCCAGGCCCGGATCGGAGTTTAGAGTTTGTGTTATCTCCGAACCATTTGCAAGCACCTCCCAATTGGGATCCGTCTGTGAAATACCCTCTGGATCTAATACAACCGATCGGAGTGTGCGAAAATCAGTGCGATGTATCATGGAATTATTTGGACAGTTATCAAAGATGTTGGGTATGCCATCCCTATCCTCATCACCCTCACAAATGTCACCCTTGCCGTTGTGATTCAGATCCAATTGGTCAGGGTTTTTGACCAGTGGACAGTTGTCTCTATTGTTGGGAACACCATCGCCGTCTATGTCATCGTCACAGGCATCGCCTATACCATCGGCATCCGTGTCCAGCTGATCCGAATTGCTGACCTTTGGACAATTATCCAACGGGTCCTGTATGCCATCATGATCACTATCAATGTCACTGTCACAGACATCACCAACCAGATCCATGTCACGATCCTCCTGCGCAGGATTGGGAATTGTAGGACAATTGTCGCACACATCTCCCACATCATCGTTATCCATATCGAACTGAAGTGGATTATAATGCCGTGGACAATTATCGTTTCGATTCAGAACCAAATCGTTATCTATATCATCGTCGCACTCATCTCCCAGCCCATCCCCATCGTAGTCCAGTTGCATGCGATTCGAAATAAACAAACAATTGTCACAGATATCGCCAACACCATCGTGATCCGAGTCCTTCTGATCGCTATTGTAGGCAAATGGGCAATTGTCGTTGCTATTGAGCACCTGATCGTTATCCGCATCCTCATCGCAGCCATCGCCAATGCCATCCGAATCAGCATCCTCCTGTCCCGAATTGGGCAAATCAGGACAGTTATCGCGGCTACAGTGCGTCTCCGCACAGTTAAGTGACTCATCCGGCCAGCCATCCAGATCACGATCAACACCACAGATCCTTCCATTGCCAGCCCAACCAACGCTGCAGCGGCATTGATAGTGATTGTCATCAATTGGCACACATTGAGCATATTTTTCGCAGATACTGCCATCGGGACAGAGATCCGCTACAGACACACAGTTAAAAGTGCCATTGGCCACATAACCGTCATGACAGTGGCATCTGTAGGTGCCCTAATTAAGACACGATTAGTAAGTAAAATGTGTGTTACATTTAGATGGCTTACAATGCTATTGTTGCAGCTTGCATGTTCTGGACATGTAAAGACGCCCATCTTGCATTCGTCTATGTCCAGGCAAGATTGCTTCTGAAAGCCCACTGCTAGATAGTCAGCTGAATAACCTAATAAAAACACACATGTCATGAGGAAATGTATGAAAAAGTATTTCTCTCTTGGTTTACCATGAGCTTGAATGCCATCAAAGCCGGGCGGACAGGGACCACAGCGATAGCCTGGATTGAGATTCTCGCAAATGGCCATTTCATCGCAGGGCTGGTAGACGGCACACTCGTCTACATCTTGGCAGGTGGTACCATTGTTTTTCTGCCCAGGTGGACAGGGGATGCACTGAAAGTAAGGTTGATAGCCCACCTGAACGCACTCGGCACCTGGTAAAGAAATAGTTCAAATTATAAACCACAACTCAATGGATTTAAGCTTATTGCGTAATGAGCATGAAAACCAACACAATAAAAAGATATATTAAATGCAGATTTGATTTGTGTCAATCCGCTAAGCAAACCCACCCACGTTTAAGGCAAGACAACTTCAAATTAGCCGTAAAAAAGTTGAAAAAAAACGTGGCCCCAAATCTCCACTTGAAACTTAAACTAATCAAAAAGTCAAACAGGACGCAAATGCAAAAAAAAAAGATCCAAGTTCATACACCCATTGTTGTTGTTGTTTATGTCGTTGTGGCTGTTGTTGTGTTTGTGTTTGTTGACTTACATGAGGGGCATGGTGCGTCCAGACAAGGATTACGTATCGAACATGTGCGTCCATCACCTTCATAGCCAACCGGACAGGAGTCACACTGGGCACCGTTCACAGTATCGTGACACTGAACGCCTCTGCAAAACGGTGGAATGAGTTAAGTTGAGCTGAGTATTGAGTATAGAGTATAGAGTTAATCGATGATGGGCTGATTTTTGTTTGTGGCCACATACGTATGTTTTGTTTATTATTATTAATGTCTGTTTGGTCTGATGATTTAGGCTTGGGATGGTTTTGGGATATGCACAGGAAGAAGAAGAAGGGAGACAACCCAATTCCGAAAGAAAACAAATTACAATTACAAGAAAATGTTATTAAAATCCGTTGATTCAAAGCCCTTACTGCTCAGAATCCGTTTGAAAAGTAACTCAGAAGTAGGAAGTCATTTAAAAAAAAAGTCAATACTTTTGTTATGGGCTACACGTTTTTTTAAATGCCCTTTTTTAAGTGAACAAAAGTTTAACGTGTCTTGTTTTGACAAGTACAAATCAATCAATAGTCAAATTATACATTTTAAATTCTGGAATTGTGTCTTCTCGATTAACCAATTATAATAAGAAAAGAATGTAAGATTTTCAAATTATACAATTTTTAAATTATTTCTAATGCTTTCAATCACAACAAATCAGTAATTATAATAAGCAACTCAACTCGGATATAATTTGTAATTAACAAGTGCTGCAACCCACTACATAATATTTCTGTCAAATAGGCAAGTCTTGAACAACAGCTTGCTCCCAATGTGGATGATGGTTATAAGAATTCCACCTTGTCATAACCCACGTCAAATTCCTTATACTCCGACCAGGGAACAGCTAAATGCTGCGAATATAGTAGTAGAAGTACTGTGTAAAACTGAGGCGCAAATATATTCGAGTTGTTGTTGTTGTTTTAGTGTGGTTGGAAGAGTCTGTGCTGTCAGTTTGGTGGATTCATGAGACGCAGCTGCGGCATATTCATTGGTGGGCAACAACACTTGTCAAGAGTGTGTGCGACCGTCAATATTTTTGGTAGAAGCATTTGGCGGCAACGCGCAATTAGCAAAAAGTGTTAAGTACTTAAGTGGCAAGCGAGCCAAGCTGAGGCGGCGCTGTTGCTGGCCATGTTCGCGTCCATGTCCAAGAGATACACGGAAAGAGAGACAGAGACAGCTACACAATCAAAAATAAGAAAAAATGTTGCGTAGGGGTTTTCGCTTTCTGGCCATGTTCGCCAGGCTGTGTTCGCCGAGTCCGCCACTTTCTCTGTCTCTCTCTCTCTCTCTAGCTATCCTAATATGGTTCTCTACTTCTTGGAACTTAACTCTTTATTACTCTTTTTCACTCTCTCTTCACTAAATTAACTACTAATAAAAACTCATTAATTTGTAATAAACTCTACTTTCTTTTCGCTTAGCTAATTTCGTCATTAAAAGCCCATTTTAAATGGTAATCAGGCAGCACAGTTTTTGTAATGGAAAAACTTGTTAAATTTAGCAAAACTCAGTAGGATGATTTATGTGTAAAGTGATAAACTTGAATGACTTGGTGCTAAGTGGAGAAGCAAGATGTGATCTTAAGCCGACAAGGGATTACCCATTTTGCACATTTGGATTGGCATATCGAGAGACTGAGATCTAAGCGTCAAGAGAGCAGCATGACAAATACAATTAACATGGATGCATTGGACAGCCACGCCCTCGACGCCATTAAGGGACGTCGGATATGAGCATATAAAAGCACATAAATATACAAAAAAATTAAATTTTTAAGTTAAATATTTCGCGCAAGGCACTTACAGAAAGCAGGGTTTGTCTGCACAGCTGACACCCGGTTTGCAAGATTTTCCATCGCCAACGTAGCCGGCAGGACAACGGCCGCACTTTGGTCCCAAGGCGGCCTCATGGCAATCAACGCCTGTGGGCAGTAAGAGCAAGCAACATATAGAGTTGAGTTGGGTGTGCTTTGCTTTTGTGCGTATGAGTATGAGTCATATTGGTGCTTACCAGGATAACAAGGATTCGCAGTGCGACAGTTGGGCTCGATGCATATGTGATTGTCGCCGCTGGGCTCTTTGCAGCCGTCACAATTATCCAACAACTTGCGCAAGTAGGCAATCTCCGGACGCTGGGGGGCGACGTCTTCACGCAGCACCTTAACCAGTGCCAAATGATCGCTCAGCGATCGTGCGAAGGCGTCTGGAACAATGAGCACAGAGCGCAAAAACCGTACAAAATTAAGACTTTTAAATAAAGCAACAATAATTCATGAGTCGCTGCGTACTTGCAACAATATGTGTGCGAGTGTGCGAGTGTGTATGTGTGTGTGTGTGAGTGTGTCTGTTAACCACTGTAAAAATCGCACTCATTTTGAGAGGCTTTCCTGATTGCAACCTAATCCGCTTTGTCGCTTCGACAACTTCAAACCAAAGACCCAGGCACTGTGGTGCCTCAATATCCAGCTGCTAATGCGCTGCGCTTTAGCGCAGTTTAATGTGATGCGACAACTGAACTGAGCACCCAATGCGAACTGTGCACATTCAGAGATGGACCATTCCCGGTGAGTCACGGTTATTTACCACATCTGTACATATGTGAGACTACAAAGGTGCTGAACAAACACCAGAGCTACATTTATATGCATTTTTATGCATTTTAAGATTAATCAACATATACATGAAATATATATTTTTTTTATTATTCTGATCTAAGACTACTCTGTGTGAAAGGAAGGAGTGCATTACATTCCATAATAATTCATTTTACATATATGAAAATCTATAAAATATATGGAAATAGGTAAAAATATAATTGTTTCGTCATTTGGAACCATTAAAATTATTTTAAATATAATCACAGTAGTTATAATAATATAAATATTTATGACATGTAAATGCTCATGTATAAATTCTGATTAATCTACTTGAAGTTATCTATATTTCAAGACAATAACAACACTTGCAGCATCTGCAACATTCGCTGCGACTAATGAATAAATAATTCAATAGATTCTACACAATATTTATCAAACTGATATCTTATCCTCGTTCAGAATGACGCTAATAAACTTGCAGCTCATCTCTAGATCTCATATGTTGTCTGACTCCATGTTAGACACATAGAAAAAACTAAACTAGTCCAATGTTTCAACGGTTCCAACTGTCTGTGTACATTCGTCCGGCTGTCTGCTTGAGTAAGTTTTGTCAACATTAAAAAGACTGCCGCCGCCGCCACCGTCTCTACTACGACTAAATGGATCCGTTCAGGTCGTATATGATCAGGGGATTGGGTTCGGGTTCGCGTTCGGGCTCGGGGCTCACACAGGATCTGTGATATTGTTTTGGTTACGTTTCAGTTTTGTGGTGTGCAACCTTCGTTTCTATATCTCGACGGCGTCATTCATTACGTTTGCCTTTGCGATTTTTATGCCGCCTGTCGTTTGAGTGTGTGTGTGCTTGTGTGTGTGTGTGTTTGTGTGAGTACAGAGCGTGCTACCAATTTGGTGTTTTGCACTGGGCTAGATAAATAATAATTGTGCTGGGTCGACATCAGCCAACCAAACAGCACTCAACGTACCCAAAACGAGTGCACAAGTTATGCAAGGGCTTTGGATCGGCTTTGGCATATCTTTGGGTTCATTAGTGTTGTCTTTTCTGTGGGCGCTATTCGCTGGTCTCTCCATCTCTCTCTCTCTCTATCTCTCTCTCTATCTCTCTCTGGCGATTAGGGGCAAGTTATTGGCGGATTGTCAGCTGAATGTGGGTACTTACATATACTATAATACTAATGCAAATGCATTGTAATTAATTGGCTGCAGATTTATAAGGCATTATCGCATTAAGCAAAGACATTTATTGGCTGTGGGTAGGGAAATTGAGTTTGAACTTGGCAGCAATAGCAAATAGAGAGGAATATCAACAATGTATCAAACAAGTTAATAAAATCAGCTGAAGCTTAATTGCAAGTGAATACATTCAATGTGACAATATGTATTATAGCATTGACACATTCTTATATACCTAAACTTTTCTATATTTTCTGTAAGGCTGTTAATGAAAGTAGCCAATCAAAAAGTCGTACAATTTCGGCTGATATTTTAAGTGTCAAACATTTCTACTAACAAACGATTTCCATCCCACAAGCATATTTATCAGTTTTTGCTTAATTGAATTATGCGCCTTGACTGACATAAACGCCAACTATTTTGGGCTAATAATTTCATCAAGCCCAACATTCAGGCAAAAATTATTCATAGGGGCCACCGTCCCACTCAAAGGCTATGGGCAACCCACTAAGTATCGAAGTCAACGCCCCAGACGACGAGTGTCGTCGACTGTTTAACGATATGTATGATTGGTCGAAAGATGTTGAGGAGAGCTGTTTGTTGCCTACCTTCACAATCGTCATGCATGATGGGTATATCACCCCGCTCCATGTTGGTAGGTATTTCCTGGATACGCTGATCAACGCCGTCCCCGGCCAGAGTTGGCTCATGATACCAATTGCTCCGCAGCATGCGACGATTGCCCCGACGATGCAGACCCTTCTGACAGTTGGCACGCTGCAGAGAGTGCTCCATGTTTGCATCAAAGTGCAGTGGATATTTTCGTTCCCTGAACTGTATAGAGAGTTTAAAGTGATGACCTTTTGATACAATCGAAGCGGACGCATTCAACACTTACCAGTTTGATAACTGGATCATCCATTTGGGTATAGAGCTTTGTTAGGCTCATGTCCATGTCGTGGGAGGTGCTCGGCTTGCAGTCCACAAAGAGTGTGATGCGATTCTTGGAGAACTGCAGGGCCAGCGATCGTATGGTGCTCGTCTCATTGATGTTGGGTATCTCAAAGTTGCGTGACTCTGTCGCCCCATTGGCGCTGATGTCCAGCGTCACCCGCTGCTGCTTGCGATCCAGAAAGAAGGACATCTTATGCTTCAGCATGGGAAAGTCGATCATGAATAGTGCCTCGATGGATATATGCAACTTGCGTCGCGGTCTATCAAACAGAGGAATATCATTAACTTAAGTGTGCAACAACTTTCTAAAATTGTGCTAAGTGCTCTTCAAGGTTAGTTAATTTACCTTATGTGTCGCGTTGATATCACCACATCGCCCTGCCTGATAAACTGTTCCAGCTCGGCAGAGGCAACTGTGGCAAGGTGTGAGATTATTTATTTGTTTAGCCATATAGACAAACTATATGTGTTTCTAAATAAAAAAACTTGTTTCTCCGTCTTAAAGCCATCTGTATGAAACTATTCTGTCTTGTTACTGCAGGCAGCACATATATCAAACACTGACCAAAATGATGGTGTTTATTTTGGTCAGCACTGGCTAATCCCGTCGCATGTTAACCCAAATCAAAACAAAACTGAAAAACAGACGGCAAACTAGAAAGCAAACACTGCACTGCATTTGCACAATCCAAATATGTAAAACCACGTCAAAAGAAATTTATCAAGAGACCAAAGACGGAGGACTGAAGACCAGCCTATGCTCATGTGTAGAATTTCACGCATTTGTTCAGTTATTTGTCATGTGTAGGAGCAGTGCTTTGACAGGCGCATGTGAAGTGACCTTCACGATATCGTGCCACACTCAGTGAGGCTGTGGCTACAAAAAACGATTGCTGAATTGCAATTGTACAATTGCAACTTGGTCAGCTCGTGATCGGGCAACGCCAACGCCATTTATGGCGATGGGAGGTCGACTGCATGCAACTGCAACAACTGCAACAACTGCTGACAACTGCGATGTTTTCTGATGTGTGCTTGTGGATTTGTGATTTTACATAAATCGCTGTTTGAGTTGATTTTGGGCGAAACCAGCGTTGTCCAAGCGTCCACCAACTGTCCGGCAAATATTTACTTGCTGCTATCGGCCATGTATGTACGTCAATACAACGGTAAACACGACAACGGCTCCTACCTGGATCCAGTGAGAGTGATGCAACCTCAACGAGTGCCAGCGCCAATGCGGCCACGCCGATTAGCAACACGCGCAACCAATTCATTGCCCAGCGATGTCTTCTTCCTCTGCTTCTGCTTCTTCTGCTTTTTCTTCTTCTTCTTCTTCTTCTGCAGCTGATTTGTGTTTGCGTCCGCTGTATTTAAAATAAAGTGTATAAAAATAAAGGAAGACAAAACTCAGTCGGTGGTTGTTTATTTAAGTTTAAAAATAAAATACGATAAAATGCAGTGCGTTTGCCCCATAAAAACGAACTCAAATAATAAATAAAATTCAAATTAAATTTCTAATAACGAGTAAAATGTAAAAATGTCCATTTTTTTTATGAAACGTTTGCGGCATTTTTCAGATTCTCAACAAGCAGTGACCGTTAAAAATATTAACTTCCTATTAATATTTATACTAATAGGAGCTTTACGAATTTGAAAAGTTACAATTATTTCACTCAGCTTGGATTGCATTTCCTTTCGAATGCTTATTCCTCCAATTGCTGTGACTTGCTTAACCCACTTAAGAGCACTCTGTTTCCTTCACACTCACCTCTTTGTCAAGGACGTTGCACCACGCCAACGTTGTTTCCGTTCTCCGCCTTTTGCTATTGGCCACTTGGGATTTCAACAGCCTCTGTAGCAGCTTCTTAGGCACACACAGCACACATAACACATGAGCAAAATAAAGCACACGCGAAGATCTTTCCGATTGATTTTATTAGAACGAACCACACACGCGACGGAGGCGACAACGACGATCCTCCAGCGATGGCAACGGCTACGCAACTGAACGGACCTGTGTGGTGGATGTTGCTGTCGTGTAGGCAGTCAGAGGCAGGCCGTACGGTGTTCGTGCTAATAAAAATTAAAACACTTTTATGCTATTAACAACAAGAACGCGAACCGAAGGCGAACGCGAAGCCACCTTGACAGCAAAATGGAAATGAAAATCGAATCGAAATTCGCCAAAGGAGGAGGAGGTTGTCAAAATGTTCTACGGTGACAATTTAACAAACATACGTCCGTCCACCCTCTGTTGTTGTTTGTGTAGTAATGATTCTTATAACAACAACAACAAGCGAAACGAGCAACACTAAAAGCCGTCATAGATCACGATCTCGATCTCGATCAAACACAGCAAGTAATATCGCGCGTATTTGTCGATAGTCGCGAGCGTTTATCGTTTACCTCTGCTCTCGTACGTACCGTCTTGTTCAACGTGCAAACGCACACTGAAGGGTACCAGCCGCGACAGCAACATCAAAAGCAGCAGTCGCAGCACAACCAGCAGCAGCAAGAGCGACGGCAGCGGCAGCAGCAGCAGCGCGAGTAGCAACAGTTGTTGCAGTCGTCGTCGCCTGATTGCAGTTTGTTTTGTTCTCAGCTGTTGTTGTTGTTGCGGTGATGCTGGCGTGTGATGTGGTTGTTGTTAACTTGTTGCTGTTTGTCGGGAGAAAAGTAATATAATTATGTTTTACTATTTGTGGTTACAAATGAGTTCCAGAAATAAATTCATAAATTACAAACCTTATATGGCCATCCTGTATATAATATATTAAAAATAGCAAACAGGCAGCTAACCGCAGACTGACACATCGTCGATCCAGTTATAAATTGTTGAGGTAATGTTATGAGTGGGCGTCTTTTAATTGAATTGGCTGACGATACAGCACCCATTCAACCAGCCACAAATGTTGAAATCAAATAAATATATTACACAAATAATGCGGTGAAATGGAGTTTTCTTATGCCACATAAATATATTCATAAATTGGTCAATATGGTCAATATGGTCAATATGGTCAATATGGTCAATATGGCTAAAATTACAGCAATCGTGAGTTTTCCAAAATATTTATATTATTGGGCTTTTGGAAAAATAGGGAAACAAAACTTAAGGCTTTTGAAACCCGTACCATACATGCAATCATAATTTAATCATATAAAAAATGTTTAACTTGTGATTTATGCATTTATTTCTGCTACTCATTTGTAACCACAAATATTTTTAAATAAATATTAATCGTTTTTCTCAGTATTTAAAAAAATATTCCCATTTTTAAATAAAGCAAGTAACTCAGTTATTTTCACTTGAAATTTTAACATCTTTTTAATTCGTCAATTAAGAAATGTAAAAATTTGAAATTTGCGTATTAAGACAACAAAAAATTGATCCTTTTTTAAATAAAGTATCCCTCATCGTTATTGTTATAATTATATACATAGATATACTATTAAATATATTAAAAATGATTAATTTTTGTTTATATTAACTTCCTATTAATATTTATACTAATGGGAGCTTTACGAATTTGAAAAGTTACAGTTATTTCACTCAGCTTGGATTGCATTCACTTTCGAATGCATATTCCTCTTGTTGTTCACTTACAGGATTATTTCACTGTATTATTGACCATTAAGAATTCCACACTGACAGTTTTATTTCACTTTCTCACTTGAAAATTCTTTTGTTGTTAATCGCAGCATTAACCATTATTACCAATGCAAATATGCTTGTATTTACACAAGCCCCTATTTACTATCCAATTAAGCTCTAAGTTGGGCAATAAAAGCCTGCTCCTATTTTGAAATCGAAACCCAGCTAAACATCAACAACAACAACAAGTGTTATTCCCTGCAACTCCACTCCCTCCCCTAACCTCACCCCCAAAACTCTGTACAAACTATAAAAGTGACAACAAACTGATGCGTAACACGTCAGTAGGCTAGAAGGCAGCTTCAGATCATGGAGCGCTGCGACCAGTTCATCATTATGTCGCCAGCATGTCAAGCCCTGGCCGGGGTAATGTGCATATATCATAGCGCTATATTGCACACCCAGTTTGAGGCAGCAGCACAGATTCACATCAACATTATAATAATCATCATCATGATTTATACATAAGCGGCTGGCCTGTTGTTGTTGTTGTTGTTGTTGCTGCCGTTGCACACAGCATCTTCAGCGGGAACGACCCACGCATTTTGACGGCGCTACAACGCAGCTTGCATGTTGGCTACCCCTGTTATTTTATTGTTGTTGTTGTAGCTGTTCCTTTGTTGTTGCAGTTCATTTCGTATTAATCATAAAATTGTGTGCAAAGTGCCTTGTGAACGTGACTTTGTTGTGCAGTGTTACGAAAGTGAGCCACTTTCTAACACTGTAGCGAAATTATCCAATCGCTTTATCGGCCTACTAATACCTTATGCCCGCATAAAGGAAAATTAAGATCAATTTAATAAAAGAATCACAACATAAAACTCAAAATACTAACAATGTTCAAGCCAATATGAAACACTTCAGCTCTTGTATTATTATTATAATTAGAGGTTCCTTCCGCATAATTGGCCTGAGACAGTGTATTTTCCAGTGCTACCTTCTTGAAGCAAGTTTTTTTTACTTCGTTTACTCTTTAAAATTAGTGGTAATATGTATACACTGCATTTTACGCAACACGAGTCCAGAATATCTGTCATTTAATAGCTTAAGCCTAGTAAATGCGGACATTAACTTTGAGGCCGGATTAGGTTCCTACTTTAATAATAAATATAAAAATTTAAATTGCACAATGAATTGTTGTCGAATTCATTTTGATCGGACACTATTTGAGATATTTACAACACAAGCCCTCTATTAATATATATACATATATGACCGTTACATCAAATAGTTCGTTATGATTATTTGACAGCCCTGAGCATGTAATTTCTTAGCACCTAAAAGTATGCAACAGATCACCAATGAAAAATGAACAATCAATGCAGTATGCACCAGAAATATAGATATGCATTTAGGAATTTATCTACATGATTTGAATTTATTCTCTTTGAAGAAATAATGGTAAGGCATGCAAACTACCTGTTTAATTTACCGTGCAAATACTAAAAAGCGTTTGTATTTATCCAAAAATGTATGTTCAATGCATTAATTTACAATGACTTCACTTTCAGTGACAGCGTCTCCTTAGTCTAGTGGGATATTTGCCGGCATATTATTTGATAATGATCGGTAGCCTGCGCAGCCATTATCATAATCGCCAGAGACAGCGGTAAGGTGAAGGAGCCAATTATGAGGTTCTTGTGCCGAAAATATGTTGGTCTAGAAACAACGCCCAAGCCCAGTAGTGTTACCTATTTGGAAAGATGTAAGTACAAATTGAGCAAAAAAAAACTCTTTTACGTTATTATGTATTTTTCTTTTATTGTATTAAACATAGGTAGTCGCGTTGAGGCGACTTAATAAATAAGAGATTAGTTCATTTTGTTAAGATTTATGGCAGTTACATTTGCCTCTTTCGAAAGGTGGGCCTAAAACCAAATGCTGCAACAACGACCTGATTGCAATGCTTAGTTCTCCAGTTCCACGTTGAGCTTCAGATGTGTGGGCAACTCATTGTAGATGAAGGGCGGTAGGCGTGCTGTGGTATAAGGCGAAAAGGTTGATGAGCTTGCGAGATGGCCAAGCCAAATGCCAAAAGGCTACTCACTGTTGCATTTGTAAGCCAAATCCGACCATATAATCATCTCCTGTGAGAAGCAAAAAACGCCCAAACGTCCGCCCTTGAGGGTGAGTCTAGCATCAAAGACGTTGTGCGAGTCCAGAATCAAACGTTCGCCCTCAAATATGCTAAAGAGGAAGCCAGATGTGCTCAGCTGGAATGTACAACAAATGCATTTACCACTTACCGCAACCTGATGAGTCCAATGACAGGGCGATGGACTAGGGACCAGCGATATGATGTCTTCTCTTTCCAGCCCGCCATTAGCGGATCTTTCCACAGAAGTTTCGCTTGTCCGGGCGTATCGCCGGTATGCCACAAGCTGTTGCGCAACATGGAGCCGGGTCCAGTATTACTATCAATCAACTTGATCTGCACACCTGGCTCGCCTTGCGCGAGGAAGGGCGTGGGTTCCCAATAGGTTTGTCTGCCCTTCTTCCACTGCACCACGTAGAATTTGCGATTGCTTTGATAGCTGAAAATGAAGCCCACATAATCATCGTCCGTATCATCGTTGACATAGAAAGTGCCCTCGAAATCGACGCCATCAAATGCATCACTGCCCACTGCCAGGCCCGGATCAGAGTTTAGAGTTTGTGTTATCTCCGAACCATTTGCAAGCACCTCCCAATTGGGATCCGTCTGTGAAATACCCTCTGGATCTAATACAACCGAATCTAATGTGCGAAAATCAGTGCGATGTATCATGGAATTATTTGGACAGTTATCAAAGATGTTGGGTGTGCCATCCTTATCCTCATCATCCTCACAAATGTCACCCTTGCCGTTGTGATTCAGATCCAATTGGTCACGGCTTTTGACCAGTGGACAGTTGTCTTTATAGTTGGGAACACCATCGCCGTCTATGTCATCGTCACAGGCATCGCCTTTGCCATCGGCATCCGTGTCCAGCTGATCCGAATTGCTGACCATTGGACAATTATCCAACGGGTCCTGTATGCCATCATGATCACCATCAATGTCACTGTCACAGACATCACCAACCAGATCCATGTCACGATCCTCCTGCGCAGGATTGGGAATTGTAGGACAATTGTCGCACACATCTCCCACACCATCGTTATCCATATCGAACTGACTTGGATTATAATGCCGTGGACAATTATCGTTTCGATTCAGAACCAAATCGTTATCTATATCATCGTCGCACTCATTTCCCAGCCCATCCCCATCGTAGTCCAGTTGCATGCGATTCGAAATAAACAAACAATTGTCACAGACATCGCCAACACCATCGTGATCCGAGTCCATCTGATCGCTGTTGTAGGCAAATGGGCAATTGTCGTTCCTATTGAGCACCTGATCGCTATCTGCATCCTCATCGCAGCCATCGCCAATGCCATCCGAATCAGCATCCTCCTGTCCCGAATTGGGCAAATCAGGACAGTTATCGCGGCTACAGTGCGGCTCCGCACAGTTAAGTGACTCATCCGGCCAGCCATCCAGATCACGATCAACACCACAGATCCTTCCATTGCCAGCCCAACCAACGCTGCAGCGGCATTGATAGTGATTGTTATCAATTGGCACACATTGAGCATATTTTTCGCAGATGCTGCCATCGGGACAGAGATCCAGTGAGAGTGGTGCAACCTCAACGAGTGCCAGCGCCAATGCGGCCACGCCGATTAGCAAAACGCGCAACCAATTCATTTCCCAGCGATGTCTTCTTCCTCTGCTTCTGCTTCTTCTGCTTTTTCTTCTTCTTCTTCTTCTTCAGCTGATTTGTGTTTGCGTCCGCTGTATGAAAAATAAAGTGTATAAAAATAAAGGAAGACAAAACTCAGTCGGTGGTTGTTTATTTAAGTTGAAAAATAAAATACGATAAAATGCAGTGCGTTTGCCCCATAAAAACGAACTCAAATAATAAATAAAATTCAAATTAAATTTCTAATAACGAGTAAAATGTAAAAATGTCCATTTTTTTTATGAAACGTTTGCGGCATTTTTCAGATTCTCAACAAGCAGTGACCGTTAAAAATATTAACTTCCTATTAATATTTATACTAATAGGAGCTTTACGAATTTGAAAAGTTACAATTATTTCACTAAGCTTGGATTGCATTCACTTTCGAATGCACAGCAACACTAAAAGCCGTCATAGATCACGATCTCGATCTCGATCAAACACAGCAAGTAATATCGCGCGTATTTGTCGATAGTCGCGAGCGTTTATCGTTTACCTCTGCTCTCGTACGTACCGTCTTGTTCAACGTGCAAACGCACACTGAAGGGTACCAGCCGCGACAGCAACATGAAAAGCAGCAGTCGCAGCACAACCAGCAGCAGCAACAGCGGCGGCAGCGGCAGCAGCAGCAGCAGCGCGAGTAGCAACAGTTGTTGCAGTCGTCGTCGCCTGATTGCAGTTTGTTTTGTTCTCAGCTGTTGTTGTTGTTGCGGTGATGCTGGCGTGTGATGTGGTTGTTGTTAACTTGTTGCTGTTTGTCGGGAGAAAAGTAATATAATTATGTTTTACTATTTGTGGTTACAAATGAGTTCCAGAAATAAATTCATAAATTACAAACCTTATATGGCCATCCTGTATATAATATATTAAAAATAGCAAACAGGCAGCTAACCGCAGACTGACACATCGTCGATCCAGTTATAAATTGTTGAGGTAATGTTATGAGTGGGCGTTTTTTAATTGAATTGGCTGACGATACAGCACCCATTCAACCAGCCACAAATGTTGAAATCAAATAAATATATTACACAAATAATGCGGTGAAATGGAGTTTTCTTATGCCACATAAATATATTCATAAATTGGTCAATATGGTCAATATGGTCAATATGGCTAAAATTACAGCAATCGTGAGTTTTCCAAAATATTTATATTATTGGGCTTTTGGAAAAATAGGGAAACAAAACTTAAGGCTTTTGAAACCCGTACCATACATGCAATCATAATTTAATCATATAAAAAATGTTTAACTTGTGATTTATGCATTTATTTCTGCTACTCATTTGTAACCACAAATATTTTTAAATAAATATTAATCGTTTTTCTCAGTATTTAAAAAAATATTCCCATTTTTAAATAAAGCAAGTAATCTTTTTAATTCGTCAATTAAGAAATGTAAAAATTTGAAATTTGCGTATTAAGACAACAAAAAATTGATCCTTTTTTAAATAAAGTATCCCTCATCGTTATTGTTATAATTATATACATAGATATACTATTAAATATATTAAAAATGATTAATTTTTGTTTATATTAACTTCCTATTAATATTTATACTAATGGGAGCTTTACGAATTTGAAAAGTTACAGTTATTTCACTCAGCTTGGATTGCATTCACTTTCGAATGCATATTCCTCTTGTTGTTCATCCTGTAAGTGAACTGTATCTTCACTGTATTATCGACCATTAAGAATTCCGCACTGACAGTTTTATTTCACTTTCTCACTAGAAAATTCTTTTGTTGTTGATCGCAGGATTAACCATTATTACCAGTGCAAATATGCTTGTATTTATACAAGCCCCTATTTACTATCCAATTAAGCTCTAAGTTGGGCAATAAAAGCCTGCTCCTATTTTGAAATCGAAACCCAGCTAAACATCAACAACAACAACATTGTTGGCCTTGCTCATAAACCACATTTAGCCCGAATACTCTGAACCCTTTTTATGCGTTCAACCTTGCAACATTCCCCACATGATATCCCGGGCAGTGCACCGCCACACTCAAACACTTCAAAACTGGGCACTTTAAAAATGCCCAGAAAAGAGGCTCACAAAAGCCCGGCACGCTCTGCAATCATTAAAAACAACAACCAAAGCACTCATTAAAACTGGCAGTCCAAAATGAAAAAATGTGATACGCATGTGGCACCTACTATTAATGGCTACTTATGCACTACAAGTGTTATTCCCTGCAACTCCACTCCCTCCCCTAACCTCACCCCCAAAACTCTGTACAAACTATAAAAGTGACAACAAACTGATGCGTAACACGTCAGTAGGCTAGAAGGCAGCTTCAGATCGTGGAGCGCTGCGACCAGTTCATCATTATGTCGCCAGCATGTCAAGCCCTGGCCGGGGTAATGTGCATATATCATAGCGCTATATTGCACACCCAGTTTGAGGCAGCAGCACAGATTCACATCAACATTATAATAATCATTATCCTCTTCAACGCTGCATATTTTGCCTGTTTGCCTGCTTTTTTTTGGACACGACGACCACTTGCTGAAATTTCATTATGTGCGTGATTTATAAATAAGCGGCTGGCCTGTTGTTGTTGTTGTTGTTGCTGTTGCACACAGCATCTTCAGCGGGAACGACCCACGCATTTTGACGGCGCTACAACGCAGCTTGCATGTTGGCTACCCCTGTTTTTTCCAGTGCTACATTCTTGAAGCAAGTTTTTTTTTACTTCGTTTACTCTTTAAAATTAATGATAAAATGTATACACTGCATTTTACGCAACACGAGTCCAGAATATCTGTCATTTAATAGCTTAAGCCTAGTAAATGCGGACATTAACTTTGAGGCCGGATTAGGTTCCTACTTTAATAATAAATATAAAAATTTAAATTGCACAATGAATTGTTGTCGAATTCATTTTGATCGGACACTATTTGAGATATTTACAACACAAGCCCTCTATTAATATATATACATATATGACCGTTACATCAAATAGTTCGTTATGATTATTTGACAGCCCTGAGCATGTAATTTCTTAGCACCTAAAAGTATGCAACAGATCACCAATGAAAAATGAACAATCAATGCAGTATGCACCAGAAATATAGATATGCATTTAGGAATTTATCTACATGATTTGAATTTATTCTCTTTGAAGAAATAATGGTAAGGCATGCAAACTACCTGTTTAATTTACCGTGCAAATACTAAAAAGCGTTTGTATTTATCCAAAAATGTATGTTCAATGCATTAATTTACAATGACTTCACTTTCAGTGACAGCGTCTCCTTAGTCTAGTGGGATATTTGCCGGCGTATTATTTGATAATGATCGGTAGCCTGCGCAGCCATTATCATAATCGCCAGAGACAGCGGTAAGGTGAAGGAGCCAATTATGAGGTTCTCGTGCCGAAAATATGTTGGTCTAGAAACAACGCCCAAGCCCAGTAGTGTTCCCTTGGCAAACAAGTAAATGGAATGCTCAATCGACGTCCAGATCAGCATGCCGAACTCCAATAGGACGATAGCCACCACAGTCTCAACAATATATTTAAAGCCCGCAGACATATCGTTGAAGCGAAGTGGAATTATGCGGTTATCGTAGATGATGTCCAGGAGCGCAACACCTACGATCGCTGTGGGTATTACGGGACCGGGGGTTCCTAGCCTTGACTGTGGTGTTATATAGAAGAGAAAGCGGACCATGATATGTACGAGGCCATATTAATTAAAGTAAAAACAAACAATTTTAAATTTTCTCCAAAATAATTTATAATATATTTCAAAAATTGACACGCTGACATAATATTACATGTATTGGTAAATTTAAAAATGACATGTGAAAACACCCTTGAATTACACCAAGCTCTAACCAAATTTCTCAACCAAATATCGATTTTTAAGATACAATCTACAGAGTTAGGTAATGCTAATATTAAAATACCACGCCTATGAAGTGGGGTGTGTCATAATGACGCATTTTTATTTATCAATCAATTAGCTGTGTACTTTATTGCGTTTAGTGAAATGTGACTGGTGACCTTGAGAGTTTTGAAGTGTCGTAGTGATTTTTTAATGTATAGGCGATTTTTATGCTTTATACAATAAATGCAAATCGATTTTGTTTCATAAATCGCTCGCTCTGCAATTTGTGTGTTTAGATTATACCAAAAAATATATTAGCCGACAATGCCCTAATCCTTACGAAAGTAATAAATCAAACCGATGGCCATGCCACATATTAGTATAGGATAGCTCAGTTTACGGATGCCTTTGCCGCAAATTAATGTCATGAGCGAGTGCAACAAACTGCCATTCTTGATGTTGGAAAAATTCTCAATCTGATCAATTGGTTCAATCAAGTCCACCAATTCTAATTCTTTTTTCGGCTCCTGATGTTTCGCCAGCTTCTCCGACAGTTCCTCCGACAATTTCTGCGGCAACATATTTAGCAGCTCATGGGACAACTCCTTTAGCAACTCCTTTCGCATCTCCTCTAATTGCTCCTCAGGCACTGCTTCCCCCAGCTCCTCCGTCGGCTCCACTTGCAGCTCCTCCTGCAGCAGCATTTTATCGATCTCTTGTTCGACTATCTGTTCAACTTCCAAATGCAGATTCTTCTCCACTTCCTGCTGCAACTGCTCCTCCAGTAGCTGAGCATTCAATTCAATATCCGCTTCCATTTCGGCCACTGCAAGTTGCAGGACCCGGAGTTTGCTCCTCTGCCGCCTTCAATTTCAGTAGGCTGCCACTTTGCGGAAGTGTCTCAGTGGTGCAATGCAGTGGAGACGTTGAGCTGTCTTCTGTAGTTGAGTCCATTTGGACACCTGAATCATTGCATGTGTGCACCAGAGTACTGGTGCTGTCGTAACTCTCGTCCAGTTTGCTCTTGCTCCTCAATGACTTCAGCCGGCTGCTATATTTTCGAGTGCTGATGCGGATGTAGGATCCGCTTTTGTGCAAGCGTATGGGCTCTGGAATTTTGGTAGGTAGCCTACGGGCTCTGGAATAGGTATTACGGTATTCGATAATGTTGAATGCTTCATCTATTCTTGTTTCATCCTTCACATTTGCATCCGGTGGTTGACTGACTTGCACATCACAACTGAACATCCTAATTGCCTAATCGGAAAACTCGATTGCCTTTAATTATTTTTGAGTTTAAGGTCTGACTGACAATTTCAGATTAAGGAAGCAAGTCTATTTTTTTATTATTGTTTTGTCGAAAAATTGCGTTTGGCAAAATGTTTTAAATTTAGGACTGCACTGCTTTTATCTTGAATGTGAACAAAATCATTGCGACATATATTCATTATAATCACTTTGCCTACTCTGATGCTTACTACTATTGAAGCCTAACTGTTTGATTTGATTAACTTCAGCTCGTGCTACATTTGATTTGATATTAATTGTCACACAAAGCCTTCAAGCTATATATTTTTTACGTTTTTCTTGCATTACATTTTACCAATAAAAATTGTTTACATTGTTTATTCAAGATTAATTGCCAGTAACTTGTCGAAAATGACATACAAGTTTTCTGTTGTTTGATTTGGAAAGATGTAAGTACAAATTGAGCAAAAAAAAAACTCTTTTACGTTATTATGTATTTTTCTTTTATTGTATTAAACATAGGTAGACGCGTTGAGGCGACTTAATAAATAAGAGCTTGGTTAATTTTGTTAAGATTTATGGCAGTTACACTTGCCTCCTTCGAAAGCTGGGCCTAAAACCAAATGCTGCAACAACGACCTGATTGCAATGCTTAGTTCTCCAGTTCCACCTTGAGCTTCAGATGTGTGGGCAACTCATTGTAGATGAAGGGCGGTAGGCGTGCTGTGGTATAAGGCGAAAAGGTTGATGAGCTTGCGAGATGGCCAAACCAAATGCCAAAGGGCTACTCACTGTTGCATTTGTAAGCCAAATCCGACCATATAATCATCTCCTGTGAGAAGCAAAAAACGCCCAAACGTCCGCCCTTGAGGGTGAGTCTAGCATCAAAGACGTTGTGCGAGTCCAGAATCAAACGTTCGCCCTCAAATATGCTAAAGAGGAAGCCAGATGTGCTCAGCTGGAATGTACAACAAATGCATTTACCACTTACCGCAACCTGATGAGTCCAATGACAGGGCGATGGACTAGGGACCAGCGATATGATGTCTTCTCTTTCCAGCCCGCCATTAGCGGATCTTTCCACAGAAGTTTCGCTTGTCCGGGCGTATCGCCGGTATGCCACAAGCTGTTGCGCAACATGGAGCCGGGTCCAGTATTACTATCAATCAACTTGATCTGCACACCTGGCTCGCCTTGCGCAAGGAAGGGCGTGGGTTTCCAATAGGTTTGTGTGCCCTGCTTCCACTGCACCACGTAGAATTTGCGATTGCTTTGATAGCTGAAAATGAAGCCCACATAATCATCGTCCGTATCATCGTTGACATAGAAAGTGCCCTCGAAATCGACGCCACCAAATGCATCACTGCCCACTACCAGGCCCGGATCGCAGTTTAAAGTTTGTGTTATCTCCGAACCATTTGCAAGCACCTCCCAATTGGGATCCTTCTGTGCATTACCCTCTGGATCTAATACAACCGATCGGAGTGTGCGAAAATCAGTGCGATGTATCATGGAATTATTTGGACAGTTATCAAAGATGTTGGGTGTGCCATCCTTATCCTCATCATCCTCACAAATGTCACCCTTGCCGTTGTGATTCAGATCCAATTGGTCACGGTTTTTGACCAGTGGACAGTTGTCTCTATAGTTGGGAACACCATCGCCGTCTATGTCATCGTCACAGGCATCGCCTTTGCCATCGGCATCCGTGTCCAGCTGATCCGAATTGCTGACCATTGGACAATTATCCTCCGAGTCCTGTATGCCATCATCATCACCATCAATGTCACTGTCACAGGCATCACCCACCAGATCCATGTCACGATCCTCCTGCGCAGGATTGGGAATTGTAGGACAATTGTCGCACACATCTCCCACACCATCGTTATCCATATCGGTCAGACTTGGATTGTGAAGCAGTGGACAATTATCGTACTGATTCAGCACCGAATCGTTATCAATATCATCGTCGCACTCATTTCCCAGCCCATCCCCATCGGAGTCCAGTTGCATGCGATTCGAAATAAACAAACAATTGTCACAGGCATCGCCAACACCATCGTGATCCGAGTCCATCTGATCGCTGTTGTAGGCAAACGGGCAATTGTCCTTGCTATTGAGCACCTGATCGCTATCTGCATCCTCATCGCAGCCATCGCCAATGCCATCCAAATCAGCATCCTCCTGTCCCGAATTGGGCAAATCAGGACAGTTATCACGGCGACAGTGCGGCTCCGCACAGTTAAGTGACTCATCCGGCCAGCCATCCAGATCACGATCAACACCACAGATCCTTCCATTGCCAGCCCAACCAACGCTGCAGCGGCATTGATAGTGATTGTTATCAATTGGCACACATTTAGCATTTTTTGCGCAGATACTGCCATCGGGACAGAGATCCGCTACAGACACACAGTTAAAGGTGCCATTGGCCACATAACCGTCATGACAGTGGCATCTGTAGGTGCCCTAATTAAGACACGATTAGTAAGTAAAATGTGTGTTACATTTAGATGGCTTACAATGTTATTGTTGCAGCTTGCATGTTCTGGACATGTAAAGACGCCCATCTTGCATTCGTCTATGTCCAGGCAAGATTGCTTCTGAAAGCCCACTGCTAGATAGTCAGCTGAATAACCTAATAAAAACGCACATGTCATGAGGAAATGTATGAAAAAGTATTTCTCTCTTGGTTTACCATGAGCTTGAATGCCATCAAAGCCGGGCGGACAGGGACCACAGCGATAGCCTGGATTGAGATTCTCGCAAATGGCCATTTCATCGCAGGGCTGGTAGACGGCACACTCGTCTACATCTTGGCAGGTGGTACCATTGTTTTTCTGCCCAGGTGGACAGGGGATGCACTGAAAGTAAGGTTGATAGCCCACCTGAACGCACTCGGCACCTGGTAAAGAAATAGTTCAAATTATAAACCACAACTCAATGGATTTAAGCTTATTGCGTAATGAGCATGAAAACCAACACAATAAAAAGATATGTTAAATGCAGAAAAGTGAAATATGCTAGAACTACGATTAGTAAATTAGTTAACATAATGTTACCGCCACTTAAATTCTGTTATATTTGTTTTGATAGGTAGATAGGTATAACAGGAATGGGAAAATTTAATATTTTATTTACCAAAAATGTATCCGAAACGCAGACCAGTGAGCTATATAAATACTTTTTGAATTCGGCTGTAGCTCAAATTAAACAACGTTATTTTGATTTGCTTTTGAAAGAATATCGTATAATTTTTATTCACAATTCATTTTAGGCATTATAGACAGGGGAAAACCATATTTTCGTTATTAACTCTTATAAGCTCCACATTCTGGGTATTTTAGGTTGGTTTTTCTTTTTCAAACAAGATGATGAGTATAGTATTATTAAAGCATTTACTAAAAACTTATCTTTTTATGGTTTATTTATTTAATTTATTTTTGTAATTTCAGTAAGTACTTGTGAATTATTGTTGCTAATACTTTTGAATTGTTTAGATTGCCATTCGAAGAGCTTACAACTTATGACTAATTATAAGTGATTTATAATGTGCTCTCTTTCTAAGTAAGTTGAATTTATAATAAAATTCTACTGCTGTGCTCTGATTCAGTTCGTTACAACCGAGTATTTGCGTGCCGTGTACTGGCTCTGCCTCTGATAGTGCTGCACATTATGTGTGGGCATTAAAATGTTGCCTAGTAATGAGAATTGTGTATGCATTAATATCGTATAATAAAACATTGGTTATTTGTGTCAATCCGCTAAGCAAACCCACCCACTAACTAGAGCTTTGTGGT
The DNA here is from genome assembly GCA_035041605.1 of Drosophila atroscutellata. Classification (NCBI taxonomy): domain Eukaryota; kingdom Metazoa; phylum Arthropoda; class Insecta; order Diptera; family Drosophilidae; genus Drosophila; species Drosophila atroscutellata. The sequence goes on along the minus strand of JAWNLA010000092.1, from coordinate 8,450,294 downwards.
TTTGCCGAATTCAATCAGCCAACCACTGACTTATAAGGCACGACATTCCACAACACGCCTCAATGATGACTAAGTACCTGACCTCCAACACGTTTTCTGTCCACTACTGAGCCTGCCCTATAATTAGCAGCCTTGTTTCACACATACATTGAGTATTGCTCGGGCACCCTATAATTTTCAATCAAAAGGGTCCAGCGTTCCTCGGAGTTCTCTAAATTCGTCCGAACTGCGCATTAATAAATCAAACAATCGTGTGAATCGTATACACTACCAATCAATTGGCCAGGTATATACATACATATATTTCAAACGTACTTTCCTCGGATTTTCAAAGAAACACAAGTTTACCAGAATTTAACATTAATTCTTAATTTTATCAACTACAATAATGGGAACCCTTCAAAAAACTTTGCGCACTTGTCACAATATTTAAAATTTAATATTCCGTCAGAGAATCTAATTTCGGAATTTCCTCAGTAAAAATTTGTATTTAATCTTTCACTTTAAAAAAAATTTCCTAGGTCTTTTATATGGATTTTTCTTTAGAAATTACAATCAGGCTCTGTAGATTAAAAATATTATAAGATATTGCCAATGTCAATGGATATTACAATATTTCTCAACCGTAACTAACCGCCTGGTACATCTAAAGAACCCATACTGTTCACTAACGTTCAAGGCAAGACAACTCCAAATTAGCCGTAAAAAGTTGAAAACAAAACGTGGCCCCAAAACTCCACTTGAAACTTAAACTAATCAAAAAGTCAAACAGGCCGCAAAGGCAAAAAAAAGAACCAAGTTCATATACACATTGTTGTTGTTGTTTATGTCGTTGTGGCTGTTGTTGTGTTTGTGTTTGTTGACTTACCTGAGGGGCATGGTGCGTCCAGACAAGGATTACGTATCGAACATGTGCGTCCATCACCTTCATAGCCAACCGGACAGGAGTCACACTGGGCACCGTTCACAGTATCGTGACACTGAACGCCTCTGCAAAACGGTGGAATGAGTTAAGTTGAGCTGAGTATTGAGTATAGAGTATAGAGTTAATCGTTGATGGGCTGATTTTTGTTTGTGGCCACATACGTATGTTTTGTTTATTATTATTAATACTGACAAGCAGGAACAAATATACAACAAAAGATTGTAGAAAACGGAAAACAGCATACACAAAGCCAAATTTATTAATGATGTTCGCTGCATGAGCATACACAAAAGGGAACTAGAGAGAGAGACAACAGTGAAAAGGTTACAGTTGGGACCCCTTCGCGGACCCTCTTGGGCACAAAAGCACCGACAAAGCGCAATCGCCACATACGGCACATGTCTGTTTGGTCTGATGTTTTGGGCTTGGGATGGTTTTGGGATATGCACAGGAAGAAGAAGATGGGAGACAACCCAATCCCGAAAGAAAACAAATTACAATTACAAGAAAATGTTATTAAAACCCGTTGAGGCAAAATAAATAAAAGAAGACACTGTGTGCATGTCGCTTGCCTGACTGTAGGAGTATATCCATGTCCAAATGGCCCATGGCCAAAAAAAGTGCAGTTACATGCTGAATGGCATGTAAATTTCTCTTTATGCTCTGGCGAGTGTGGGATTCGCTTATGGCTACCATATAACATTTGCATATCATGCCATGGACATTAGTATTACTATTCAGATTACGGTTAGCCCAACTACAAAAGCTGCGTAACGCCGATGCAGAGAGTTCAAAACTCTCCCAGGACATAACTCATGGCAATCGCTCCACACGAGAATATTCAAGGAAGTCCATCATTCCAGCGGACATCCAACCTGCAACAACTGCGCCCAACTGACCCAGAAGCCATTTCTTGCCATATTTTATGACAAAATCTACAATGCTTTAAGTTAGAGAAAATAAATGACGTACTCTACGATCATGTGGGCAGAGACTGAGCCACAGAGAGTCGAGGTCCACGACCAAGTCAAATTCAAAGCCCTTACTGCTCAGATTCCGTTTGAAAAGTAACTCAGAAGTAGGAAGTCATTTAAAAAAAAAGTCAATACTTTTGTTATGGGCTACACGTTTTTTTAAATGCCCTTTTTTTAAGATTTAAGATTTTCAAATTATACAATTTTTATATTATTTCTAATGCTTTCAATCACAACAAATCAGTAATTATAATAAACAACTGAACTCGGATATAATTTGTAATTAACAAGTGCTGCAACCCACTACATAATATTTCTGTCAAATAGGCAAGTCTTGAACAACAGCTTGCTCCCAATATGGATGATGGTTATAAGAATTCCCCCTTGTCATAACCCACGTCAAATTCCTTATACTCCGACCAGGGAACAGCTAAATGCTGCGAATATAGTAGTAGAAGAACTGTGTAAAACTGAGGCGCAAATATATTCGAGTTGTTGTTGTTGTTTTAGTGTGGTTGGAAGAGTTTGTGCTGTCAGTTTGGTGGATTCATGAGACGCAGCTGCGGCATATTCATTGGTGGGCAACAACACTTGTCAAGAGTGTGTGCGACCGTCAATATTTTTGGTAGAAGCATTTGGCGGCAACGCGCAATTAGCAAAAAGTGTTAAGTACTTAAGTGGCAAGCGAGCCAAGCTGAGGCGGCGCTGTTGCTGGCCATGTTCGCGTCCATGTCCAAGAGATACACGGAAAGAGAGACAGAGACAGCTACACAATCAAAAATAAGAAAAAATGTTGCGTAGGGGTTTTCGCTTTCTGGCCATGTTCGCCAGGCTGTGTTCGCCGAGTCCGCCACTTTGCGCTTTTCTGCTTTGTTTCAGTTCAGTCGACCATATTGTCTTGGATCCCGACGATGGCATCGGCGTCGTTTGAGTGCTGGGAAAATAGCCAGCGAAGCACATCGAGGAACGCATTAGCATTTCTGCCACTACCTTCTAGCAGTTAGCATGACGAACCCACTTGCCATGTGGCTTTCCTCTTGCTTTTGTTGCCCGCTCTTTTTATTAACCACGCATTCATAATTCATAATTCCAATTTGCTGCCTGGACCAGACAAAAGGCTGCCTGCCAAAGAGCTATCCAGCAGCCGTTGTCTTCTTCCTACCTCTACCCCAGCAGCCTGGTCTCAAGTCCAGTTCAAACACTTTGCCAGGCACCACCCAAAAGACAAAAACCTTTGGACATGGACGTGAACCTCGGATTGCAAACTGAGTAATGTGTGAACATGGATTTGAAGCATACAAAATGCTTTTAGGCTCTGATCGCACTATGTGAAATGAGCTACAAATGCTAAAAAAAAATGCTAAAGTATATGGCTGAAAGCGTAAGACTACTGTAAATATTGTAAATTGAATTTAAAATTGCTTCCTTAATGATATAAGGTATTTTATGTCAACTGTTCATTTAACAGTTGTTGTTGAAGAATATTATTCTAGCTTTCAACAAGTAGTTTTTAAGTAATTGTAAAAATCATAGCCTGAAAATCGATATATAGATATATGGGCACAGATCAAAACAAAAACTGGAAAGATCATAAAAAGGTTTCTTTGTTATCAAATTTTTTATAGAATAAATTTGAAATATGCTAACAAAATATTTGTAAAATATTTTTAAATTAAAAAACGTTACATGGCCATAGATTTCTTTTAAAAAGCACTCCTCTTTATTCATATAGCGATCACACCCAACATTCAGTTCACACTTTACAATCTTATTTCGCAGCCCATTTAGATGTGTGCAAGCTATTTCTCATATGCTGATGATAGATTTGGCATCCATTTGGAAACCATGATGAACCCATTTCTTTGCCAAATCACTTTTCCATAGTGCCTAACTCTCTATCGTTACTCGCAGCTCGGCGAAACTTATCTATTATTGGTGAATCTCAGATCACTGCCCGCATTTATCCCACCCAAATTGCTTCTAATGGTAGCGCATGCCATGCAAATGCATACCACTTACTCCAAACAACAGGAACACTTGGCTCTCCCTTAAAGGAGTTGGTGCATCCAGCAACAACAACAACAACAACGACCATATGGCGCACGCTCTGGACAAACGACAACTAACTGCTATAAAGCGGCGTTTATTTTGCCACAGGCCACTTATCTGCGAGGTTGGCAGTAGGTTGGTGGTTGGCTGCTGGCTCCAGCTACAGCTATAGCTACAGCTACAGCTTTAGCTCAAGCTGCAACTTGGTCTCGGGCTTGGTCTCGACTTGCTCTTGACTGGGCTTGTTTTTGTTTTCATTGGTGCGCCTGCACACGGCGGACGACGGGCATCGAACCAAGCCAGCCAGCAAGCAGCCAGAGCCATAGCCAGAGCCAGCGTCAGAGCCAGAGCCAGTTGGCTATTAATTTGAATTCAAGCAGTCAAATGCTGCCTCAGTCCCGGCGACACAGTCAACAGTCAACAACAACAAGCACAACGACAACAACGTCAACGTTGGAATCAATGGCTCCACTTTTGCGGCGCGGCTGTTGCTTTTTTCGGTGCGTAGGCGAACTCGATTCGCGGCTGAGATATGCGTTCCACCGAACTTTGATGTTGCTGTGAACCAGCTAACTCTATCTGCTGTCTCTCTGCTTCTCACCTCCTCTCTACTCTCCACACCAATTCTCTCTTTCAGTTCACTCTGTTCACTCATTGTGTAGCTGCTTTTACCAGTCAATGTTTGCTGTAAACGTTTTGTTTCGCCCAGGCCTCAGAATCTGTGGGAAAGTTGCCATAATCAAATGGAATTCTGTTTTAGGAATTGTTCACAACATGTGTATACACATGTTGCAGCTGGAATCGGATTCGGATTCAGAATCTCTCCATCGCCATCGCCATCGCCATCTCCATCTGTATCTAAATCTCAATCTCCGCCTAAGATGGGTAATATAATCTCTGCTGACTGTAGCTTGATTGCATTGCTGATTATTTCATCATACGCATAATTTAAATTGAACAACAGCATCAGAAAATTGTGCGTTGAAAGGCAGTGAAACTTTTGACGGCAGGCTATGCAGCTGGAGGCTATGATTATAATTGGGTTTCTAGTTGGGGTCAGATTTGGATTTAGTAGTAGTGTGCCTTTTTGGAAATGGAAAGTGTGAGTTTCATTTTAATCGCAGACTATCATTCATCATTTATGAACAATTAACAGATATTTCATACAGGTCAAGTATTATTTCAAATATATTTATGTAAAAGTTTTATGCTGTTTAGATGAATGCAGGTGTTGAGACTTTTCAAATTTGTAATATAATAATTGGGCTCATTGTTTTTTAGTTTCATAATATGTGTTTATAGTTAGGAACTCAATTAATTTAACACTTTATAAATGATACACTATTCACTCGTTTATATCGAAAACACTATTTAGTCAACGATATGGACTAATATTGAAGCAATAATACGAAAACTGATTTATTTCTTGTATAAGCAAGCAGCGCACCTCTCTTAACACAAATATATATTTAGCTTGTTCACACTTCAAAATGATATTTATAGGGCTCATTATATAAATATATATTTAGCCTATTCACACTTTCCAAATGCTATTAAGAGGCATTATAAAAGTTTTATGCTTATAAGCACGCTTGATGGCAAATATTTAATTTTTATTATGTACCACTTTGCACAGCCAGCCCTAGTAAATTTCGAGTCACTTAGTTGGCCAACTCTAACTATATGTTTACAATGGGGAACTCAATTTGATTATTTTCAATTCAAGCACAATGGTCAAACCCTTATAAAACTCCATGATAGCAGCGTTCAACAAAGGATCAACAGGTGTGCATCTCATTAGCGCAAGTTTTATGGTCTTTTAATAGAATTGATCTTAAGATTCAATTCGGCTCAAAAGTCAAACCAACAAAGCGTTGACCATGTTAAACTATGACGCCGCTACGAATAACATTTCGAGGGTTCTAAATTAAAATGATGGACCATAGTGTGTCCATTGTGTGTGTCTGTTGGGTGTTTTTTCTTTATTTTTATTTTTTTGGGGATTTTGAACGTTAGTTTACCACACGCATTGGCCACATTTCATCGATAATGAAAGATGACAGTAACGAGACGATGGCGTTGCTCGACGTTGCTGACAACATTTAAAACAATTTTATGCAAATTAAAATACGGTCAGCCAGGGCGCACCTTCAACCAAAAGAGATCCCTGGCCTAAACACCTACAATACACACACATACACACACATGTGTACTATTGTGGCCATTGGTTTGTCTGTTCTTGCCCGTTTTCAATAATTTACACAAATTTATGGGCGGACTGCCTTCCACTGCGCGTGGCCAGGCGCTCACTTGTCGGGTCTCACATTTCACAGAGATGCCTATGGAACCGAAATCACTTTAAGTGTTTTGACACAATGAAGTCAGTCGGTTCTCAATGCTTCATACTCCCTTCTCAATCCTCATACCAGATATATCGGTGCGGGTTCCCTGCACATTTAACTAATTTATGCGGCAGTTTCAAGTGCTATTTGTGGTCCAGACCCCACAACTGACTGATTCCCATTCTCCAGCATCTTCAATATGCTTCATTGTATTATTGCAAAGGTTTTGTTGCATTTTGTTGAACAATTTCTACCAAAAATATGCCCTTCGATGACCGTTACTTGGCATGTTATAGTTTTGTTTAACATATTTATGGCATGTCTATTCTGATTTTCCAGAACTTCTACAATTTATGTATTTATTAGTCAATATTCGGTGACATTGCTGAGGGTCTGCGCTCTTATGCATAATTAGTTGATAGAGTCTGACATTAATGGGTCCAGTAGTAAAGCCAAGCAAGAACTAGATTTCCTTTCGACCGTGGCGTTTTCTTCCGGTACCAAAAAAAGCAAATCTCCATATGGGCTGTGGGTGGTTTAACGACTCTGTTCCGCAAATAAAGCTATAGGTTATTTTGAGACGGCTATTTCATGTTTTCCTGTTGTTGTGGGCTACTTCCAGCTGTGTTTCAGAGTATTTATCAGCAGGTGATTGAATTGTCTTTCTTTCTTTAAAAATTATATCACACTTTTAAGTCGATCGCAGCCGGCACAGTATCAGAGATCCATTTCTAGACCTTCCTCTCTCTCTCTCTCTCTCTCTCTCTCTCTCTCTCTCTCTCTCTCTCTCTCTCTCTCTCTCTAGCTATCCTAATATGGTTCTCTACTTCTTGGAACTTAACTCTTTATTACTCTTTTTCACTCTCTCTTCACTAAATTAACTACTAATAAAAACTCATTAATTTGTAATAAACTCTACTTTCTTTTCGCTTAGCTAATTTCGTCATTAAAAGCCCATTTTAAATGGTAATCAGGCAGCACAGTTTTTGTAATGGAAAAACTTGTTAAATTTAGCAAAACTCAGTAGGATGATTTATGTGTAAAGTGATAAACTTGAATGACTTGGTGCTAAGTGGAGAAGCAAGATGTGATCTTAAGCCGACAAGGGATTACCCATTTTGCACATTTGGATTGGCATATCGAGAGACTGAGATCTAAGCGTTTGTCAGAAGGGTATGCAAATAAATGGAGGATGCCTATCATAAGTATTTGCTTTAAGAATTTTCTATTTTATCTATGACTGTCAATAACAATCTTTCTTGTTCCTTTTTGATTCACTAATCAGCATTCTTAGTCAACTACTCCAATCGGCCTGCATGGCTGGCATTGAATTGAAATCTCAATGGGTAACACTTATCAATCATAGATAGGAAAACCTTTAGCTGTCTGAAGTGGCAGGCAAGAGTCGCTTGACTGCATCATTAAACTATAAACAACATCAAATTGCCATTAAGGCCATATGCAAATAATTGCAGACTCAGTGAAGAGAAACCCTTTGCGAAAGCGCCGAGCGACATTTTGCGTCAGGCGGCGCCTTTTATGCCACAGGCGTCCATCTGCGTCAAGAGAGCAGCATGACAAATACAATTAACATGGATGCATTGGATAGCCACGCCCTCGACGCCATTAAGGGACGTCGGATATGAGCATATAAAAACACATAAATATACAAAAAAAAACATTTTTGAAGTTAAATATTTCGCACAAGGCACTTACAGAAAGCAGGGTCTGTCCGCACAGCTGACGCCCGGTTTGCAAGATTTGCCATCGCCAACGTAGCCGGCAGGACAACGGCCGCACCTTGGTCCCGAGGCGGTCTCATGGCAATCAACGCCTGTGGGCAGTAAGAGCAAGCAACATATAGAGTTGAGTTGGGTGTGTTTTGCTTTTGTGCGTATGAGTATGAGTCATATTGGTACTTACCAGGATAACAAGGATTCGCAGTGCGACAGTTGGGCTCGAGGCATATGTGATTGTCGCCGCTATGCTCTTTGCAGCCGGCACAATTCTCCAACAACATGCGCAAGTAGGCAATCTCCTGACGCTGGTGGGCGACGTCTTCACGCAGCAGCTTAACCAGTGCCAAAAGATCGCTCAGCGATCGTGCGAGGGCGTCTGGAACAATGAGCACAGAGCGCAAAAACCGTACAAAATTAAGACTTTTAAATAAAGCAACAATAATTCATGAGTCGCTGCGTACTTGCTACAATATGTGTGCGAGTGTGTAAGTGTGTGTGTGCGAGTGTGTCTGTTAGAGTGTGTGGGAAGCGTTCGGGTATCTGAAAAGATTAAGGCCTAACCACTGCGAAAATCACACTCATTTTGAGCGGCTTTCCTGATTGCAACCTAATCCGCTTTGTCGCTTCGACAACTTTAAACCAAAGACCCAGGCACTGTGGTGCCTCAATATCCAGCTGCTAATGCGCTGCGCTTTAGCGCAGTTTAATGTGATGCGACAACTGAACTGAGCACCCAATGCGAACTGTGCACATTCAGAGATGCACCATTCCCGGTGAGTCACGGTTATTTACCACATCTGTACATATGTGAGACTACAAAGGTGCTGAACAAACACCAGAGCTACATTTATATGCATTTTTATGCATTTTAAGATTAATCAACATATACATGAAATATATATTTTTTTTATTATTCTGATCTAAGACTACTCTGTGTGAAAGGAAGGAGTGCATTACATTCCATAATAATTCATTTTGCATATATGAAAATCTATAAAATATATAGAAATAAGTAAAAGTATAATTGTTTCGTCATTTGGAACCATTAAAATTATTTTAAATATAATCACAGTAGTTATAATAATATAAACATTTATGACATGTAAATGCTCATGTATAAATTGTGATTAATCTACTTGAAGTTATCTATATTTCAAGACAATAACAACACTTGCAGTACCTGCAACATTCGCTGCGACTAATGAATAAATAATTCAATAGATTCTACACAATATTTATCAAACTGATATCTTATCCTCGTTCAGAATGACGCTAAAAAACTTGCAGCTCATCTCTAGATCTCATATGTTGTCTGACTCCATGTTAGACACATGGAAACAACTAAACTAGTCCAATGTTTCAACGGTTCCAACTGTCTGTGTACATTCGGAATGTCTGTCCGACTGTCTGCTTGAGTGAGTTTTGTCAACATTGAAAAGGCTGCCGCCGCCGCCGCCGTCGCTTCAACGCCCAAACGCATCCGTTCAGGCCGTGTATGATCAGGGGATTGGGTTCGGGTTCGGGCTCGGGGCTCACACACGATCTGTGATCTTGTTTTGGGTACGTTTCAGTTTTGTGGTGTGCAACCTTCGTTTCTATATCTCGACGGCGTCATTCATTACGTTTGCCTTTGCGATTTTTATGCCGCCTGTCGTTTGAGTGTGTGTGTGTGTGTTTGTGTGGGTACAGAGCGTGCTACCAATTTGGTGTTTTGCACTGAGCTAGATAAATAATAATTATGCTGGGTCGACATCAGCCAACCAAACAGCACTCAACGTACCCAAAACGAGTGCACAAGTTATGCATGGGCTTTGGATCGGCTTTGGCGTATCTTTGGGTTCATTAGTGTTGTCTTTTCTGTGGGCGCTATTCGCTCGTGTCTCCATCTCTCTCTCTCTGGCGATTAGGGGCAAGTTATTGGCGGATTGGCAGCTGAATGTGGGTACTTACATATACTATAATGCTGATGCAAATGCATTGTAATTAATTGGCTGCAGATTTATAAGGCACTATCGCATTAAGCAAAGACATTTATTGGCTGTGGGTAGGGAAATTGAGTTTGAACTTGGCAGCAATAGCAAATAGAGAGGAATATCAACAATGTATCAAACAAGTTAATAAAATCAGCTGAAGCTTAATTGCAAGTGAATACCTTCAATGTGACAATATGTATTATAGCAATTACACATTCTTATATACCTAAACTTTTCTTTATTTTCTGTAAGACTGTAAATGAAAGTAGCCAATCAAAAAGTCGTACAATTTCGGCTGATATTTTAAGTGTCAAACATTTCTACTAACAAACGATCTCCATCCCACAAGCATATTTATCAGTTTTTGCTTAATTGAATTATGCGCCTTGACTGACATAAACGCCAACTGTTTTGGGCTAATAATTTCATCAAGCCCAACATTCAGGCAAAAATGATTTAAAGACTACGCCTCATAGGGGCCACCGTCCCACCCAAAGGCTGTGGGCAACCCACTGAAGTCTCAAAGTCAACGCCCCAGACGACGAGTGTCGTCGACTGTTTAACGATATGTGTGATTGGTAGAAAGATGTTGAGGAGAGCTGTTTCTTGCCTACCTTCACAATCGCCATGCATGATGGGTATATCACCCCGCTCCACGTTGGTAGGTATTTCCTGGTTACGCTGATCGACGCCATCCCGGGCCAGAGTTGGCTCGTGATACCAATTGCTGCGCACATCGCGCTTCTTGTTCTTCTCTGAAAGATTGACAGAACACGGATATGGTGGGCTGTAGAGCAGCCCACTGGGCAAACCTCTGACCGTCTCAACTTACCACGCTCGGTTATCTTGTTCCGCAGCATGCGACGATTGCCCCGACGATGCAAACCCTTCTGACAGTTGGCACGCTGCAGAGAGTGCTCCATGTCTGCATCAAAGTGCAGTGGATATTTTCGTTCCCTGAACTGTATAGAGAGTTTAAAGTGATGATCTTTTGATGCAATCGAAGCGGACGCATTCAACACTTACCAGTTTGATAACTGGATCATCCATTTGGGTATAGAGCTTTGTTAGGCTCATGTCCATGTCGTGGGAGGTGCTCGGCTTGCAGTCCACAAAGAGTGTGATGCGATTCTTGGAGAACTGCAGGGCCAGCGATCGTATGGTGCTCGTCTCATTGATGTTGGGTATCTCAAAGTTGCGTGACTCTGTCGCCCCATTGGCGCTGATGTCCAGCGTCACCCGCTGCTGCTTGCGATCCAGAAAGAAGGACATCTTATGCTTCAGCATGGGAAAGTCGATCATGAACAGTGCCTCGATGGATATATGCAACTTGCGTCGCGGTCTATCAAACAGAGGAATATCATTAACTTAAGTGTGCAACAACTTTCTAAAATTGTGCGAAGTGCTCTTCAAGGTTAGTTAATTTACCTTATGTGTCGCGTTGATATAACCACATCGCCCTTCCTGATAAACTGTTCCAGCTCGGCAGAGGCAACTGTGGCAAGGTGAGAGATTATTTATTTGTTTAGCCATATAAACAAACTATATGTGTTTCTAAATAAAAAAAACTTGCTCCTCCGTTTTAAAGCAATTTGAATGAAACTATTCTGTCTTGTTACTGCAGGCAGCACATATATCAAACACTGACCAAAATGATGACCATATAAAATACCTGGCTTATGATGTGCCTAAAACATTGTCAAAATAAGGATATAAGCTTATTTTTAGCTAGTAAATTAAATAGGACGCAACCACCTACAAGTGGATTTATGTCCACACTGTATGTTTGGGTACCAAAGGTTATTTACATTTGTATCTCTGATAAACATTCCCTATTATAGAATATACATACATAGATAAATGTTCTGCAATAATTTATCACTGCTCACGATGCCTATGTTTGATTCTAATATTCTCCAAATTACTTAGGTGTATTCTTTATCTATTATAAACATTAGATCAGTTCCCATTAAGTGGAATCAAGAGCAGTTTGCTCCTGTCACAGCCTAGGTAAACTTCCGTTCCGTAGTGCAAGTAAAAGTTACAAAGTATTAATTTCCAAATCAACACAAACAAGTACAAAACCCCTAAAAACTAAATCAAACAATGCCCTGACCATGTTTACTAATCCTACCCAAGTGCTCTACTACTTGCTGGCAACTGGCAATCGGTCTTTGCGCCTGGCCAAGATTTCAACACTTGGCGGTGTTTATTTTGGTCAGCACTGGCTAATCCCGTCGCATGTTAACCCAAAACAAAACAAAACTGAAAAACAGACGGCAAACTAGAAAGCAAACACTGCACTGCATTTGCACAATCCAAATATGTAAAACCACGTCAAAAGAAATTTATCAAGAGACCAAAGACGGAGGACTGAAGACCAGCCTATGCTCATGTGTAGAATTTCACGCATTTGTTCAGTTATTTGTCATGTGTAGGAGCAGTGCTTTGACAGGCGCATGTGAAGTGACCTTCACGATATCGTGCCACACTCAGTGAGGCTGTGGCTACAAAAGGCGATTGCTGAATTGCAATTGTACAATTGCAACTTGGTCAGCTCGTGATCGGGCAACGCCAACGCCATTTATGGCGATAGGAGGTCGATTGCATGCAACTGCAACAACTGCAACAACTGCTGACAACTGCGACGTTTTCTGATGTGTGCTTGTGGATTTGTGATTTTACATAAATCGCTGTTTGAGTTGATTTTGGGCGAAACCAGCGTTGTCCAAGCGTCCACCAACTGTCCGGCAAATATTTACTTGCTGCTATCGGCCATGTTTGTACGTCAATACAACGGTAAACACGACAACGGCACCTACCTGGATCCAGTGAGAGTGATGCAACCTCAACGAGTGCCAGCGCCAATGCGGCCACGCCGATTAGCAACACGCGCAACCAATTCATTGCCCAGCGATGTCTTTTTCCTCTGCATCTGCTTCTTCTGCTTTTTCTTCTTCTTCTTCTTCTTCTTCTTCTTCAGCTGATTTGTGTTTGCGTCCGCTGTATGAAAAAAAAGTGTATAAAAATAAAGGAAGACAAAACTCAGTCGGTGGTTGTTTATTTAAGTTTAAAAATAAAATACGATAAAATGCAGTGCGTTTGCCCCATAAAAACGAGTTCAAATAATAAATAAAATTCAAATTAAATTTCTAATAACGAGTAAAATGTAAAAATGTCCATTTTTTTGATGAAACGTTTGCGGCATTTTTCAGATTCTCGACAAGCAGTGATCGTTAAAAATGTCTACGCGTTGCTCTGATTTCGTGCCGGAAGTGTTGCTCCGATATCACCTAGACGCACAGCCACATATGTTTCCCTATCTATGTGTATCTTTCATCTATGCAGCCATCTGTGGGCGTAATAAAGCATTTGCAGCTTAAGTTTTTTTTTATTTTATATCTTTTTCCACTTCTGTTGGTTTTGAGTTGGCCGAGATTTATGTTGGATTTTTGCAATCATTCTTTCGTCGACTCGTGTTAGTTAAATAAATGTTCAGTTGATGTGCTTTTGGCATTTTTAGCTGTATGTTTCTTTTATTCTATTTCTTGGGCATGTGCTTTTTCAGGTGCTTGCCCAGCGGAAGCTGAATGAAAAAGTTTATGGACGAGGCGGAGATTTCTTTTTGGGGATTTGAAAAATCTTTGAATTTGAATCTCTTGTGAGTATTTCAAAAATTAATAAAATGTACAAGCTTAATGCTCTACGCAGCTGAACAACATTGATGAAAAGATAATAAAATTGTCTAACAAGCTAGCATAATTCCATTATACATTGAAAATTTATAAGACCAAAGGCATTTTTGAAAAACTTACAATAAGTAAAAATGATATTGCGATAAGAATAACAATTCGAATAATATTAACAACATTCGCATTTGTTATACACATTTATTTACATTATACTAATTATACTATAAGCTAAAAGCAAACTGATCAATCTTAGATTAAAATCATAATTAATGAAATGTGAAAGACACCAGCATCACCTAAATATATTCAACAACTATTCGTGTATCAGCTGATCTCTCACTTGGCCATCGCATTTCAATTACAAGCCATAAATCCTGCTAGCATCAAGGCAACTGTTTATCTTATTGCTCCATTACCACATTCCCTGAACTTTTTCCACACTCTTCGGCTCCTGCACACACTAAATTAACCCGTTGCCGACCAGAGCTACCGTCAATTGAAGTAATTTGTTATCGGGCGCTTAAATCTCTAAGTGATCAAAGGCTCGAGTGGAACAACTTTATAACTTTGGCAGCTCACTAATAAATTGTTGAAAACAGAGAAGTTAACGATCAATTAAATAAAAGCAAATACCAAAAATAAAATCACTTGAGTAAATAAGTACGCATTAATTGGCATTAGACAAGCGGCAACCGTAAAAAAGAAAAAGACGAAACTGCATTTAAGTAGCCACAAACATTTGGAGAAGTGTCATAAATCTCTAGCCGGAGGATGCGCCATATAACAAATTGAAATCTAATAGATACATATCTTAGACTCTAACTGGCAGCACCCATTAGGCAATATTCATGTTTGAGTAACACTAGAATTTGTGGCCAAGTTAGCCAGCTGGGTGATCAACACGACAGCAGCGCAGCTTCTTCACCTGGCTCAAAGGTGTCCCAGGAATGTGGTAACGGTCGGGCCAACAGCAATGTCGTTATGGCCTTACAAGCCAAGCGCGTTTCTGCCAATACTGGTCCAAAAACCTGTGAGTGACAGTTATGGATTTATAGTGGCAATAGAACTGTTGCCTTCTGACTCCGGAGCTGATCTCCACGGGTTCTCTGTGGCTCTCTGTGATTGTGGCCAATTTCAGAGACGCTTGCTACAATAGAACTGTTGCCTTCTGATTCTGCAGCTGATCTCTACGGGTACTCTGTGGCTCTCTGTGATTGTGGCCATTTTCAGCGACGCTTGCTACAATGTCACTGAGTCACAGAGGCGCAAAACATATGCCATTTATGGCCGAAATCTCAACAGCCAGAGTAAAAGCAAACTTCACCAGCTAACCACTGTTGTACAAACATTAACTGAGAGCTTTTTAAAGTAGTTTAAGGCTTTTATGTGGCATTTGACAGGGTTTATTAAGACAATGTGCTTTATGTTTTTGTTTTTTAGTGTTCTGTTTGAAAATACGTCTAGACAGGCTAAGAAATACTGTTGGCAGTATTCTGATATTGATGTCAAAATGTATGGCATGTTTGGACAAGGCATAAAAAAAAACTGAAATTATTTATATGGCACACATAAAGTTCAACTTATAAGTTCTGTAGGAATTGAGTCACCCCGTACCAGACTAGACTTACACATATGCATATAGACTGAACCCAAATGCAGTACACTATATTTTATTTACATAATTACTATATTAATTATTCTAGAAGAATAAGAATTGCAATAAAAAAAATTGTACTGTGAAAGAATACGAATTTAATTGTAGATTAAACGCTTTAAGCTGATAATAATGACATCATTATTTTAAAATTAAATTATTTTGTAATTCTTCGATCATTACTATGGAAATCACAATTTTTTTTTAATTTTGATTATTTAAAGATTTTATTTATTTATCTGAGATTTCGATAATAAGCGGCTTAGCAGTTATGATAATACTGCACACAATTGTCCAGAAGTGTTCATCATTTAATCTTTAAAGATTGATGACAGGATAAAACGTATGTATGGATGGGCAATGAGTTCTGAGTTTCCAAGTTTCTATAGAACTCAGGTCATGCGCAATGCGTAAAGCTCATTAATTGTTCACTGAAACGTATAAATAGACAGTTGAGTTTGCTACTGACAGTCTGACTGCAGCCGAAAAGAACATTTCCCACCAAATGTCAAACGAATAATCTCCACAGTCCTCAGACAACGGGAGTCAACTCAAAAGGCACTAACTCGATACGAGAACTAAACTCATAATCCTCGGTTCAAAATTTATCAAATACTTTTTAATGCCTTCACAGATATACATGTGTATATATATGTATATATTTATATGTGTATTTATGCTATAATCATAGATCTCTGTCCAGCGCCCACGCAGTCAGCATAAGTCCAAAATGTCTTCAATGGATGACAGCGCGTCGCCATAGAGACCAGAGCACAAATCAAAAGCAATAATGCCGTGGTTAATACGTATACGTATACATGTACACATATATATATACGCACCAAATATGTGTACACTTTGATTGACATTCAATTAAGCAAAGTCAAATGCACACGGAAGCCGCCAATGACGACCACAGCGCAAAACTGTCACCCACTAGCCCCGGTTCGATCGCACTGATTTAAGTCGATCGAACAAGTTTGTCGGCATCATGACAAAAGGCGTACCCTGTTTATCAGCAGTGGAAATTTGATGCTTATCGGAAAAGTCATTCTATCAGATTGAAAGTAAGCGGGCAGGCACCCTAAACGAACTGCGACTGGACACACTATAGAGCGGGTTGCTCTTAAAGTAGTAAGTCTAGAACATATAAGTTGTTCTGCTGTTTACCTGTGATAAACTGCAAGAAATATAAACATGAAACCAAGTTCAAAAGCTGAACCTACTGATATGAAACCGGAAAGTTAAATCCAATTCCCAAACGGCTTAAAAACAAAAGCTTCCTAGTTATGGCCACAGTTGCCGCTGAAACTGTATAAATACTGTCTGCTCTCGTATCTTAAGCTGGAAAAAGTAATTAACATAAATAACGCAACTCTTTTTTATGATTTCAAATAAACATAAAACGTCTATGTGCATGACTCATCTCTATTAAAAGTTGGGACAGCCCTCGTATAGCATTAGAAATTCAAATATTTTGACTCGAGCATCGCTCACCAGCATGCAACGTGTACTCCGTACCCCAGGGCGATGAAAACAGCGCGCAAAAAATGAAGCATAACAAAAAACAAAAACAAAAACAAAAATACACAAAATAAGTGATCGCTGGCTACTGCGCATGCGCCGCTGCTTCTGCAACTCTGTCGCTGCTGTCTCTGTCGCTGTCGCTGTCGCGTGTGGGTAGGACAAGTTTCGCGTTCGTCGTCGTCGTCGTCATCGTCGTCGCCCCAGGCGTCGTGTCACTGAAATCAAATCAGCCGCGTTTAAATGCTCAACCGAAATCTCAAACTCAGCTGCGGCTGCGACTCCCAACATCAACTCAAACTCCAACTCCAACTGCAACTGGAGTTCGAAGCGCTGGCAAACCTGCTGTCAGTTGCTGGTTTGACACGGAAAGAAACGACGTTGGCGCCTACGCATCTGGAGATGGAGACCCGGCCCCAGACTTGGCAGCGAGTGAGAGACCCAACTAAGCTGCGCTTAGGGAAATTCTTCAACGGATTTTCATTTGCTGCAAAACTTTCTTTGGCTTTTGTCTAAGATTTTTCATTTTCAGAGCTCGTTCGCTCTTTTTAATTGAAAAATAAAAAAACTCAAGCGATTATGTGTCGCGTTTGCTTGATAAATCGGTTTCATTATGGCACGAGCATAATAGATTTATCTTTACTTTTTTTGTTTGTATAACTTCCGGAGCAAGTCGAGTGGAATTTGCTTAATTTTTTAAAAGTGACAAGATTCCGACGAGCTCAATACCACTTGACATCGACATTACTGTGATTTTGAATTTATATTCACTGCTCAACGATCGTAAGTGTCTATTTAAATTTGGTTTCCATCAAAAATGCAGTAGTTGACAGCTAAAAAGTTGGCCATTCAGCTGTTGCACAAACGAATTTCACGCTCTTTTCAGTCCCATTTTATAACATTGAAAGGTCTGTCAATTATAAACACATATGCATATATACATATATGTGAGTGCGGTGCGGTGCTGATTTCTGGTATGGTAATTGCCGCCTGCCAAGCGGTTCAATCAAACAACCAACAAAAAGCAACAACAACAAAAATTGTTTAAAATTTGTCAGTGCAATTATGGCGGAAAGTTGTTGAAACTATTTTGAAAAAACAGGGAACGAGAAATTATCTAAAGAGTGATAAAGATTGCACACCCTTTAGACATATAATAATAATAATATTTACTTAAATATCTATCTATCTATCTGTAAGCTAAATCTAAAAGTTATTACAAAAAATGCTTCACACGGTTCATAAAATTTGTATGTTAATCAAAGCTATTTAATTTTGAATGTTCAAAGTAAATCACATTTTAAAACTAGTCGCAAACATGCACATACACAAAGATGGTATTTATCAAATTCAAATTCGACATGTTTTGTTTTTAACAATCAAATTCCATTCTTTAAATCTGCTTACCAGCAGCAACAAACTGTCCCTAAACATATTATTATGCCATAAACAACAATAGAACATGTCACAAATATGGCTGCCATATAATCATGTGATTATCTTAGATTCCTAAGACACACCCAGTAAATGGCGCAAGCCGTTTCTCGATTTGCATTTATGAGCAAAATATAAAATTATAATTCGGTTAACACCAAACCGCCAAATAAACAGGCAGCAAATTTTACGTTTTAGGTTTAATGGGATTTTTTCTAAATCCAATCAACTGATTATAAATGATACCTTAAGCGATTTGTGAACAACCCGAACTGGCGCCATGTTTTCGAATTTTTGAAAACCTGTCAAAACTCTTTTGCTGTAATAAATACAAAAGTGGAAAAGTCATTAACTTATTTTGATGAACCATTAAAATGAAATTTCATTTTAGCTGAACTTGAATCACATTTGACACCGCCAGTCCAAACAAAAAAAAAAAAAACTGCTTTATTGAAATGCAAATTTAATTTGGTGCCGAAATGCAGTTAATACAAAGCATCAAAAATTTGTAAGCCTAATTCCAACCAAAACTTGAATGAGACAACAAATTACCTTTGTCTTCCTCCCCCGGGACGATGCGCTAATTTGTTGCCACAATTTCCCAGTTGATTTGCATTTGTTTATGAACTCATAACATGAATAAATGCTGGCAGCCGGAAATTTCATTAAAAGTAATATAATTTATGTTTTAATAACGCCACAGGTACAAACCTTATATGGCCCTCCTAAGTGAGTATATGGGAGCCAACCACAATGTATATAAGATAATATATTAAAAATAGTAAGCAGGCAGCTAACCGCAGACTGACACATCGTCGAGCCAGTTATCATTTGTTGTGGTAATGTTATGAGTGGGCGTTTTTTAATTGAATTGGCTGAATATACAGCAGCCATTCAAGCAGCCACAAATGTTGAAATCAAATAAATATATTATACAAATAAAACCACAAAAAAAAATAAATTAAACGCTTAGAGCTTGGCCGCTTTTGATCAGACAAAGTAGAGAAAATCTCCACACCAAAAAGGAAATGCCAAACAATATTTAAGCAAAACCGACAATTATTTTTATTCTTTTCGGACGTTTTTATTATGGTAACCAATTGTTCTCAGCTCTTAGAGACATTTTAATACGCCTTCATATACGACTCATAAACTATTCAGCCTGCTTTTGATATTTATGGTAAGTTTGGTAATTAATAGATTATGACTTGACTATGGTATTTATGGCGCCAATGCAGATAAGGCTAGAGATCTATAGATTAATGTGCAGACATTGTGGCCAACGGCCTTTTAGCCAAACTGGGCGTGTCTAATTAATATGTATCGATAGTATTTGAATTACAACAACAATTAGCAAGATTTATTGCCAGATAGGAAGGCGGTGAAATGGAGTTTTCTTATGCCACATAAATATATTCATAAATTGGTCAATTAATATGGCTAAAATTACAGCAATCGTGACTTTTCCAAAATATTTATATTATTGGTCTTTTAGAAAAATAGGAAAACAAAACTTAAGGCTTTTGAAATAATTTATGAATTTATTTGTGCTACTCATTTGTAACCAGAAATATTTTTAAATAATTATCAATTATTAAAATATTAAATTATTAATTTTTGTTTATATTAACTGCATATTAATATTTATACTAATGGGAGCTTTACGAATTTGAAAAGTTACGGTTATTTCACTCAGCTTGGATTGCATTCACTTTCGAATGCATATTCCTCCAATTGCTGTGACTTGTTTAACCCACTTAAGAGCACTCTGTTGCCTTCACACTCACCTCTTTGTCAAGGACGTTGCACCACGCCAACGTTGTTTCCGTTCTCCGCCTTTTGCTATTGGCCACTTGGGCTTTCAACAGCTTCTGTAGCAGCTTCTTAGTCGTACTTATATCAGACAGCTCTTTGAGCTTCTGTCACTTATTGCTGTCGAGGCGAATGTATTTAGAATAACAACAACTTAAGTTATTTTTATGGATGCTGCCACACTTAATTTCCTGAATTCTCTCATGTATTTCTCTCTTTATTTTGCGTATTTATACACTGGTGTAAGATCAAACAGCAACTAGCAGCAGCGAAGGCTTCTCACACTAGTATATGGAACGATAATAAAACGGATGCATTAAAAATTTAAAACCCTTTTCAAGAGACGACAAACATAAACAAGAAAACATACACAAGCACACTACACACAGCACATACAACACATGAGCAAAATGAAGCACACGCGAAGATCTTTCCGATTGATTTTATTAGAACGAACGGCACACGCGACGGAGGCGACAACGACGATCCTCCAGCGATGGCGACGGCTACGCAACTGAACGGACCTGTGTGGTGGATGTTGCTGTCGTGTAGGCAGTCAGAGGCAGGCCGTACGGTGTTCGTGCTAATAAAAATTAAAACACTTTTATGCTATTAACAACAAGAACGCGAACCGAAGGCGAACGCGAAGCCACCTTGACAGCAAAATGGAAATGAAAATCGAATCGAAACTCGCCAAAGGAGGAGGAGGCTGTCAAAATGTGCTACGGTGACAATTTAACAAACATACGTCCGTCCACCCTCTGTTGTTGTTTGTGTAGTAATGATTCTTATAACAACAACAACAAACGAAACGAGCAACACTAAAAGCCGTCATAGATCACGATCTCGATCTCGATCAAACACAGCAAGTAATATCGCGCGTATTTGTCGATAGTCGCGAGCGTTTATCGTTTACCTCTGCTCTCGTACGTACCGTCTTGTTCAACGTGCAAACGCACACTGAAGGGTACCAGCCGCGACAGCAACATCAAAAGCAGCAGTAGCAGCACAACCAGCAGCAGCAACAGCGGCGGCAGCGGCAGCATCAGCAGCAGCGCGAGTAGCAACAGTTGTTGCAGTCGTCGTCGCCTGATTGCAGTTTGTTTTGTTCTCAGCTGTTGTTGTTGTTGCGGTGATGCTGGCGTGTGATGTGGTTGTTGTTAACTTGTTGCTGTTTGTCGGGAGAAACGCGTTCAGCAGAGCAGCAGTCGCAGCAGTCGCCGCTGTTGCTGCTGTAGCATTTTGTCTTCGTTTGTGTTTCTTTTGACGCGTGAGTAAGCTAAGACGCCCACGTGCAAATTTGCGTAAGCAAGCACAGAGTTGCCAGACTGTTCGCATATGTTTGTATGTTACAGAAAATGAATTGAAGATTAAGAGTTGATCGATTGCTAATTGGCGCTTAAGAGATTTACTAGATATTAAATTATAAGCGAACCAACGTGAGTAGATTACAACTTATCTGATATGCATATTGATCATCAAAAGATCAAGGATTTACTTATAGAAACTATTATTGACCACTTTCAAGTTGTTCACTTACAGGTTTATTTCACTGTATTATCGACCATTAAGAATTCCACACTGACAGTTTTATTTCACTTTCTCACTAGAAAATTCTTTTGTTGTTGATCGCAGCATTAACCATTATTACCAATGCAAATATGCTTGTATTTACACAAGCCCCTATTTACTATCCAATTAAGCTCTAAGTTGGGCAATAAAAGCCTGCTCCTATTTTGAAATCGAAACCCAGCTAAACATCAACAACAACAACATTGTTGCCCTTGCTCATAAACCACATTTAGCCCGAATACTCTGAACCCTTTTTATGCGTTCAACCTTGCAACATTCCCCACATGGTATCCCGGACAGTGCACCGCCACACTCAAAAACTTCAAAACTGGGCACTTTAAAAATGCCCAGAAAAGAGGCTCATAAAAGACCGGCACGCTCTGCAATCATTAAAAACAACAACCAAAGCACTCATTAAAACTGGCAGTCCAAAAAGAAAAAATGTGATACGCATGTGGCACCTACTATTAATGGCTACTTATGCACTACAAGTGTTATTCCCTGCAACTCCACTCCCTCCCCTAACCTCACCCCCAAAACTCTGTACAAACTATAAAACTGACAACAAACTGATGCGTAACACGTCAGTAGGCTAGAAGGCAGCTTCAGATCATGGAGCGCTGCGACCAGTTCATCATTATGTCGCCAGCATGTCAAGCCCTGGCCGGGGTAATGTGCATATATCATAGCGCTATATTGCACACCCAGTTTGAGGCAGCAGCACGGATTCACATCAACATCAACGCTGCATATTTTGCCTGTTTGCCTGCTTTTTTTTGGACACGACGACCACTTGCTGAAATTTCATTATGTGCGTGATTTATAAATAAGCGGCTGGCCTGTTGTTGTTGTTGTTGTTGTTGCCGTTGCACACAGCATCTTCAGCGGGAACGACCCACGCATTTTGACGGCGCTACAACGCAGCTTGCATGTTGGCTACCCCTGTTATTTTATTGTTGTTGTTGTTGCTGTTCCTTTGTTGTTGCAGTTCATTTCGTATTAATCATAAAATTGTATTATTAACATGTTTATTTTTCGGTTTTCGAGTTTCGATTACATGCATTCCTCTGTTTATTGTGCGTCTTTTTTTTTGTCTGTTTGTGTGTGCAAAGTGCCTTGTGAACGTGACTTTGTTGTGCAGTGTTACGAAAGTGAGCCACTTTCTAACACTGTAGCCAAATTGTCCAATCGCTTGGGAAAACTGTATTTTATGCATGCGACAGTTAATTGGGTTACTCTCAGTC
The DNA here is from genome assembly GCA_035041605.1 of Drosophila atroscutellata. Taxonomy (NCBI): domain Eukaryota; kingdom Metazoa; phylum Arthropoda; class Insecta; order Diptera; family Drosophilidae; genus Drosophila; species Drosophila atroscutellata. The sequence continues at coordinate 8,427,360 of JAWNLA010000092.1, read as the reverse complement.
CCGCAGTCGAGCAACAGTTAAAACTGTCGCAGAGGACACGTGGGCGAGCAGCAGCAGCAGCAACAAGAAGCCGCATGTGTTATGATAGTTGTAAATATTACGACTTCCAAATGAATGGGGAAAGAGAAGGTCTTGGCCAATAGTGGAGCAGTTATAAATACTATGTACGGATCCTTTGACCAATTTTAAGACAGCAGAAGTAAACAAAGCAATTTTCAGGTTAGAGGCAACCTAAAGACTGCATCAGTCAGAAGAAACGACTCCAAGTTATTATCTTAACTTTAATTATAAAAATATACATGGATGGGTTTTTTATGTGCCTTTCCCTCTCCCACACTATTTTCCCCAAACTATCTTTATCTTTCCACCTGACATGTATTCTGTGCTTTTATCTTTTCGACAAGCGATTAAATTTTTTTTTGAGGATACAATTTTTAATTGTAAATTGTATAATAGGTTTCCTTACTCTTAGCAAAGGAGTAAGAATTTCATGGATCAACCCCAACTCCCTTTAAACGAGTATTACATGCTCGGGCTCCAATCCCAAACTAGTTAGGGGTCAATCGCTTAAGCTCCAGGGTTGCCCTAAAAGAGAACGAGTTTGCTATTCATCGCATATTCACGAGTTGTATCTCTGATATCTGATAAATATTTAAAAACGCGCACACACACGACTATATAATTAACGTCATCGCGGGCTATAAAGCAAATGATTAACGTCGTCTTAATAAAAGACCCAATGCAAATAAAGCGAGGGGCCTTTTATTATGGGTAGGGTGTAGCTCGGGCTGACCATTAATTACACACGTTAGGTTGTTGTAGTTGTTGTTGTTCGCTATTTTCTATTATTTTACATTTGATATTCTGTTTTATGAATAAATTAAATTAAATTAAGCAATAAGCAAACTAACTAGAGTATCTAATATTACGCGATACTACGTCTTAAGCGTATTTTATGATAGCTTTTAAACATTTAACGGCCTAGACCAAAATATATACATTTATATATTTTTTGATCTGCTCTGGCATATTTGTTGTCATTTAACATTTTAATCTGTAACTTAAATGAGAAAACTCGCTAGCAAATTAAAAAGCCTTTTGTTCCGAGCCGCTTCAGAAACGGTAGCAAATCTTAATTAAGCTGTTTCGGCTGTTCTTGTTGTCATTGAATCTGTCAGCAGATATCCCGTACTTTATGTCTTATCCACGCCAGAAACTTCACTGGAGTCGCCACAACTGAAAGTATATAAATTTGATTGTTTAGTCTCGCTGTGTCTTCCTTTTTTTTTCTTATGAGTTAACACAATATGAAATATGGGCTCTTAACTGGATTTACAGTGTCGGATTGAGATTAGCATAAACTAACTTTCGGTTGGTGCTATTGTTGACCACTCAAGGTCAGCAAATACTCAGAGGTACACATGTTGGATACCCGCGAAGAAGAATGTAAGAAGCGTAGATAGCAAAAGTTGCACCTACAACCAACGGACTTGAAACTAAGAATCAACTAAGTCACTCTAATAACTAACTCAAAGTTGTGTGATTTACATTTTGAAAACTAATTAATAAATAATAATTAAGACTAGATTACTATCTACTGATTAGATTACTATCTAGTGTTAACCTTGGGCGGCAACTTCGAGCAAATGGAACTCTATTGAATATTCATTTAATGTCATTTACGAAAGTATAAAAATATCTACCAATAAATTTAAAGATGGCTTTGAAAATGTATATCCAAACTTGATTTTGTATAATCTAACGTAATCCATTGATTTGGTGTAATCACTAATAACTATAACTATCAAAACCATAACTATAATCTCAACTCATGTGAACTTTACTCGTTAACCAAATCCAAATCTACAGCTTCTACTTTCATTTGTTGTGTGCACCACAGCTCCTGCTTAGGTCGCCATATAACCCATTAACCCTGTGCCTGGCTATCCTTAAGCTCTGACCACAAACTCACTTTCCTATTGTGGACAGCAGCTCTACGTATTTAGACCGCAACATAAAACCCAGCAATTTATGCCGACACCAGTGAAAAGTGAAGTTGATGATGGGGCGTCATAAAAAGGCAAACGGCAGCGAGACGACGACGACATTACTTCAGGTATATGTTGGGCGTCTTGGGCAGCTTGGGCTGGTCTGGAGTCTGCTCCTGGCACTTGATGGTGACAACACTGACGCTCACGTCGTCATCAACATCCAACTGAGAGTCAAGTGGTGCACTTGCAGCCGGAGACTGTACGTCGCCATTTGTCTTGAGGCGCACCACATGCGCCAGCTTTGTGGTTGCCGCCACTGCAGCAGCCACCACATTGCCATTGCCATTGCCATGTGGCAACGTGCTGATGGGTTTCTGCAGCAGCTGATTCGACGAGTCCAGTCGATTCGAGAGTGAAGTGTGACGATTGTTGACCGACTGCGTGAGAGAAAAAAAGATTTAATCAATATAATAGAATGTTAACGACTTAATAAAATTCAGACGAAGAAGGAAAGTTTTAGAGATAGAATTATATTTTTTGCCAAAGTTTTGACTATTAAGATGTGCATATCAAAAGGGTCAATAGTTAGACCTTAGGTTCAAGTGGGCTAAGTGGTAATCTTATCTAGACTTTCTACTCACCACATTGTTGTTGTTGTTCATGCGACCACGTATGTTATACAAGCCATAGACGAGGGGATTCATGCACGAGTTCGTCGAGGCAAATATAAATAGGGCCTTGCGTACCAGTGAATTAACTTGGTCCACAGATGACTTATCCAGGGAATACCACATACAGATGAAATAGTATGGAGTCCAGCAGATAATAAACACAATCACAATCGTTATGGTCATCTTAAGAGTGCGCTTCTTGGCCCGACTCAAGACATCATCGTTGGAGCGACGAAACCGTTCAGCGATCACATCCTTGTGCACGCGCTGATTCTTGCGATAGATCTCCAAATAGATGGCACCGTAGCAGTAAATGAATGCGATCAGTGGGAATGCGTACATGGCACACATTGTGGCGATCTGATAGAGACTGTCAACGAAATCGTTCACAAACGAATGAAAGGTGACGCATTGAAAGTAGCCTTTAACATCTGGATGCTCTTCCAGATGGAAGAGAAAGGCCTGCCGCATGTGGGAACATTGACATTGATGACATTAATTGCAAGACTACTGTGGCGCAACAAACCCACCTGCGGAATGCTACAAATGACGGAGCCCAGCCAGGCGATGGCCAGCATTGTGCGACCACGATTATGGGACCGTTGCAACGGCTTCAGTATCGCAAAATATCTGAGGGAAAAAAAAATAGATATATACATATATCTAAATTCAAATGATAGGCAAACGATTGACACTTTGTGCGTCGCCTTATCTGTGGCAATCAATTGGGTGCATTAGCGAGCACGAGCTGAGTTAGCAGGCGGATGCAAGTCAACTCACCTGTCCAGCGATATGCAGACCATGACAAAGCTCGACAAGTAGAGGCCGAAGACGCGAAAGAAACTCATGAGACGGCACATCAAGTCTGTGGAACGCCACTGCACCGTCCATGCCCACACAATCTCCAGCGGCATCAGCAGAAACGTCACCATTAGATCGGCAATGGCCAAATGCATTAGCATGATATCAATACGCAGGGGACCCCGCAATCGACGCTTCGTCAGTAGAAAGAGCACCGTGCTGTTGCCAATTGTTGAGATCACAAACAGTATGCTGCGGATGGGAAAAGGTCGTCGCGATTAATCGGTGAGTTGTCGTTGTTGTTGTTGTTGTTCTCGTTGTGGATGTGCTAAGGCAGCTAGGTGGGTGATAGGTGCGTAGGTGTGTTTGCTTCGATAAGTGGGTCATTGGAATTGAACACTTGGAAAAGACTTTAAGAGTGCTAAGGAGAAGTTGCAATTAACTCAAAGACAACATGCTGCAACGACTTTATCGGCATATTAATACCCTATACCCGTATAAAGGAAAATTGAGTTCAATTTAATAAAACAATCACAACAAAACATTAATGGCCAGAACTACATCAAATTAATAACAATATTCCGCATAATTGGCCTGAGACAGTGTATTTTCCAGTCCTACACTCTTCAAGCAAGTTTTTTTTTACTTCGTTTACTCTTTAAAATTAATGATAAAATTTATACACTGCATTTTACGCAACACGAGTCCAGAATCTCTGCCATTTAATAGCTTAAGCCAAGTTAATGCGGACATTAACTCTGAGGTCGGATTAGGTTCCTACTTTAATAATAAATAAAAAAATTTGAATTGCACAATGAATTGTTGTCGAATTCATTTTGATCGGACACTATTAGAGATATTTACAACACAAGCCCTCTTTTAATATATATATATATATATATATATATGTAAATCTCTAATAATTACAAGTATTTGTTCCTCATTCCTCATTGTAAAATTATTAAGTACTATAGATATAAGTATAGTTACATTAGCCGCAGTTAACGATTATATCCGCAAACAGCTTTTTGAATATAAAATTTTAGAGTAAATAAAACTAGATAATATAAAACTAGTTACCTAGTTAGAACCCAGTAACAACTATTAATTTATGTCGATCAATCAATCGCTATATATTGACTTAATAGTTGTTTTTAGTATCTAAGGCCCTAATGTCTTTATTATGCACAGTCACAAACTAGAAATATGTTAGTTAGATTACTATAGTATTCGTATCTTCTTGTTAAGATTATCAGATTGATATTTTAGCGGCAACAATCAGTTAACAATATTACGTATCCGCATTATAGCTCATTCCAATTCCAATATAAGCGTATCTCAATAATTCAATACCCGCAACAATAAACAGATATTGGAACAAGTAAAAAACATATTACTTAACTTAATAAAATGGATCCGTAAACTACGAAGCACTTTCTACGGGCTTCTTAGTTAGTTTTGTGTCAGCCAATCAGTTGAAAAGATCTGTGTAAGTTTCGAATCACTTTATTAAAGTGAACCCTACGCTGAACCACAGCGTTCAAATTCCAAGTGAAAATTATTAAATCCGAGACAGATAGACATGAGCACGACATGATTTATAACCACATCTACACCTACACAGCGACTGATAAGTTTAGAAAAGTGCATAGACAAACGCTGCTTATCAACCTGACTGTGACTGTGAATGTGAATGTGACTGTGAATGTGAATGTGACTGTGAATACCAAAGTACAAAAATGCCGGCTGGGAAATGTGTGGGTGATCTCACTTGCTCTGCTGAGTAGGAAGTGAGCTCGCATTTCTTAAAAAAAACAGGCTACTTCAAAGGTACAATATATATATATATATATATATATATATATATATATGTATATATATATATATACTTGTCTTACTCACCTGTAGACTATGATGGACAGACGATGACCGTTATTGAATATCATATCCTTGGAAAAGTGCATTGTTCCATTGGTATTGTTCACATTTGACCAATCACGCAGTATGCGATGATCATAAACAACTTCATTCACTTCCCCAGACTGGGCCATTTTCATATTTGGACTTTTCTTTATTCTTTTTGGCTTTGTTTACATACCAAAATTACATGCGGTTCACGCACGTGATATTGCCAATTTAATTTTTTCAATTTTAGTTATTCCCTATAACATTATAAATAAATCAAATATATATTACAATATCGAAAACAAATCTTTGCACTGTTAAGTTTATAATTTGCTTGCTTTAATACATTTTTTAATATTTTCCAAATTTGAACCAAAACAGAAACGGAAATAATCAGCAAATATGTTTATTAGAGTCGATTAAAATAGTGTTTTATGAATTGTTTACAATTTTCTCTTGGAATTCGCATTGTTATGCCTTTTGTTTGTATATAAAATGTCAACATGTTTTTGCAAAAATATATGGAATATATGACGCTCCTAGGCAGTGCGAGGGACTGTCAATTAGGATGCCATTCGAGAAAAATACTTGCACTTGATTGAACTCGTTTATTTGATAGGTATTCGCATACTTATACTTAATGTATGTATATGCTATTATTTATTTGCGTTCCAGCGAATTTGCTGTGTTCTTCATCACGCTCGATTGCCAGCCTTGTGTGATAATCATCGCAAAAACAGAAACTGAAACACAACCTAAAGATACAGAACGTTTTTGTAACTTTTCGCACTTTGTGTAAGGAGCTCCTGAGAGACCGGCCTCCGTGCCCTTAATCGTTGCCCAACTCAATTCAATTAATTAATTTCACTCATTTTGACACAGCTTCTTAGAATTTTTGTTGCGGCTTTTTATTTGTAAAGAGTCAATAACTTGACTTGTATTATTATTATTATTTTAATTTTCCATTGCACTTAAAACATTATTTTCTTTATTTCTTAGTTTTGATCTTGAACTAATTTTGATTGCCACAAATTGGAATTTGTGTATTTTTGTATGTGATAACAAAAATTCCACTTATGCTGTGTGTGGGTCTTTCATAATGAATAATACTCTTATGATTGCTGTCGGTTAATCTGTTAATCAATTGCGCTCAATGAAGTCGACACTCACTCAATTGATGGGCGACAAAAACAGCATTATAGATAATGATTGTGTATGAAACAACAAATACTAATTCCTCTCTCAGTGCAATAATCCTTGAGTATGCTCGCTCATAACTTGTTATTGTACACAAATGTATTATTCATTTCTTTAATCGCTGGTTGTTTGTTGTCTTTTGAACTTTTCGTTAGGTAAAATCGACTAAGTGCATGTTCTGGAGGCTCGCCACTCAAAATTGTACATCAAAAAGAAAGAGCAATGCTCTTTGGCACACCGAAGATAACATACCCTTGTAGACAAAAGTTAAACTAAATCTGATTATAAACTTGAAATATAATATAGAACACCAATGTTAGAAATTCTTTGCAAAAATACTATTCGAATTCTAAAGACAAAAACGCATCTGTAGACCAATAGTAAGTCTGCTAAATGATATAGTGCTTCGATCCGAACGAGCGTTACTCGCCTTATAACAAAATTATAATGCGCTTTCGCAAGTGTAGAAAAATACATATGAGTCAGGTAGTGTTTATCACATCATTAAAAAATTCTTGTTAAATATCTCTAATTAAATATGACGATTGGCAGATACCGAACGATAATTATACATTTCGAGAGACTAAGTATATTAAGTGCACTTCGAACGAAATACTATATATTCTTGGCCTTAATAGTCGAACTATTTTAGATTTAATTTTATCTTTACTCTCCAAAAATGCCAACAAATGTTGTACAACACTGCGGCTATTTACTTAACAACAACTTCAAGAAATCAGAAGAAGTACACCTACTGTAGGCGTAATCAGTGATTACATCTACACCTTAATTCATTCCTTTTATTTTCCTGTTTTTTTTCAGAGGTTATTTATTTCCGTTTTGTTTTGTGTTTTCTAAACACACGCATACACCGAGGTATTTGTTTTAGGTGTACTATTATAAACAAGCATATTAATATATATATATATATATATAATTTTCATTTCATATAAACACTCTTATTGTGCTCTGTTTGGATTTGGATCATTTGCACAACTCACGCTGAGCACCTCAAAGCGATCACTTTGCAACACTGACACTGCCCACCCACACATACACTGGGAGGCGTGAGTTATGTTATCGATATTGCATTTGCTGCCGACGCTGTAATTAACGGTAGAGCCGCGGAATAATTGTACTATTTGCACCGTGCGGCGTACAGGAACTGACTGAAATATTGGGGTGGCTGCTGGGGCAGCTGATGCTGCTGCGTTGGCGCCGTGAAATCGAAATCTCGACAACAACTGATAATCAAATTGAACAAAAAAAAAAATACATACATATATTTAAAAAAAAGTGCGACACATGCTCCCGTTAAACAAACTTATACGTGTAGCTGGCAACACTGCCCGGGCTGATAACCGGCAGCAGACGACCCCATATTGGCACACACACTTATGTGTATATGCATGTGTGTACTTATGTATATGTGCGTGGAGTCCGCCCGCATAAAATGCCGCATTTATCAATTGTCTGTTATAATTCAAAGTTCAGCACTGTTCTGTCTATCGGCATGTCTGACTCCCGAATTGACAAAAAATAAAAATAAAAACGCTTCTCAGCGCTTATCAACTTTGGACCAAGCGTGTTCAAACACAAAAAAAAAAGTTCATTAAATATTATAAAGAAATGAAACAAAAACGTATTGTGTTATCTGCGGTCGCTGTGTCTGGTGGCGGCAAATCTTGACTTTTCCTTCAATCATTTTTAGTATATACATGTATATTATAAAATAATTAAATAATAAAAAAATGTACTGCGTAGTAGTTTATCCTTTTCCGGCAACAGTTCCGTTAACTTTGAGCGCACTTTGTCTTCTGGTTTCAAGCGCATTTCTGCAGTTCTCAAGGTTAACCATTTTGCCCATAGTTTATTTGCCCAAGTCGCAATTCGCCAACATTTCATTAATGTAATGAGCACAAATGGCGGCCAACAAAAGGATTTCAAGTTCATGTTCCCATGTCCATGACAGTTCACGGCCCGCTATTGTATGCTATTAATGTGTGTGTGCGAGTATACATGAGTGTGTGCCTCACAAACACACACAGTTGCGTGTGTGGCTCGTTACCGAGATGCAACTGGTGAGATAAGCCAGCATTTTGTCGATTTTAATGAGGCACTCGTTTGCATTTCAGAGTATTCAATTTTCAATGAAACCTAACCAAAACACACTCGTGCAATGAAATATCAATTTGTTTTTGTTTTGCTCATATAATTAAGCATAAATTATTAATCATAAGCCTAAAATAAATAAATGTCAACAACAAAAATTCGGAGTATTTTCGTTCACCTATTCCAAATTGACGCATGAAAGTATGCAACTAAATTTTGGTTTATGTTAAGCAGCCATAATATATTTATGAATACATATATACATGCATCTACATATATCTACATTCCTAAAGTTTAGTTATACATTTTGCTTATGTGGGACAAAGAATGATCAGATTGTTTTCAAATCTAAGCATTAGATAGATTTCTTCAACAAACAATGGATATAGTTTTCTTCTTTTCTTCTTTGAAATGGGGAAACCTGAAACACAAATTAGTTGTTTTAAGAGTTGTAATGAATAACATTACCCTTAGATAAGAAATCATTCAAACAATGAAGTCGAGATTAAATAACTAAGGATAAATAAAATGTTAATGGATGCTGCTCCTCTAAAATAAAAATGAGTGCAAATTTAAAATATTTTCGTTGCTTTTTTCATTTAGGTGGCAGCACAGAAATATCGATAGCGAAATATAATGTTATTGCATATATCGATTGGCACACACCTCGAACCAGTTCACTGAACTGAACTACACAAGTCAAGCAACTTTCACGTGTTGCGGGTTTTATTGTTTTCATATGAAAAATTAATGAAAACCTAGCGAAAATGCTGCGCAAAGCGAGTAAAAAGCCGCAGACGGTTGCCGAAAAGGTGAGCAAACTGATCGCACATCCCAACGAAAGCGACAGCGAAGATGAATCCGATATTGATGTGGCAACTTCAGCGCGCATCGAGGAATTCAACGACGAATATGATTTACCCGATGGACGCAGCACCGAATTCCGTAAGCGCAATGTTAAATTGCTGTCAGAGCAGAGTGAACGATACAAGGGCAAAATCAGCAGTCGCAAGGAATTGGAGCAGGAGAGCAACGAGGAAGACGCAGATGATGATGACGATGAGGATGAGGAGCTGGCATACGAAGAGAGCGACTCGGAAGAGGATAATTTAAAGGCATTCAATGAGAAATTAAAGGCAACCAAGCATGAAGATCAAAATGATAATGATGATGATAACAGTATGGAGGATTCAGACAATAACAGTCAGCAGGAGGAGCAAGATGACGAGGATGATGATGATGATCAGGAGGAGGACTATGACGATGACTCTAAGAACGATTCCGATAATTCTGCCTCTGAAGCGGATGCCAATGAAATCATGTCGAAAAGCAATCAACAGGCTGAAATGCAAAAGGGACTTTGCGTGCAAAATCAACTGCGTATTTGGGAGCATCTGCTGGAGTTGCGTATCAACACGCAAAAAGTGACCAGCAAGGCGAATCAGTTGCCGCCACCCGAGGCGCTGCGTCACGATAATGAAGAGCTACAAACGGTACTTAAGGAGGCGCAGGAACGAAGCTCGAAGCTGCTCCAACAACTGCTTGCTCTGCAGATGGCACTGACACAGCAGCACGGCGAGTTGAGGCAGTCCGTCAAACGCAAACAGCCGGCGGAGGAGAGCGTGCAACCTGAAAGCAAACGCTTTGCAAATGCACTCCAGCATAATTTTGAAAATATGCGCAGCTATCGCAACGAGGTGCTGCTCAAGTGGGATGATCGCACCAAGCTGCTGACACCGGGCGCTGGTGTCAAGCGCAAGTCCTTGCAGGACGACCATGACATCATCAAGAAAATAGACAATGCGCTGGCGAATCGGGAGGCGCTCGTAGAGAAATCACAGACACCCAAAAGCAATCAACAGCTGCCGGCAGGCGATGCTGCAGTCGAGCAGGCAGAGGAAAGGCAGGAAGGAGGAAACAGCCGAAGGCAACCGGACATCTATGATGACAGCGATTTCTATCATCAGCAGCTGCGCGAACTCATCGAGTACAAGGCCAGCACCACATCCAACATGAGTGACATAACCAAACAGCTTGTGGAGCTGCAGAAGCTGCGACAGAAAATGAAAAAGAAGGTGGACACAAGGGCCAGCAAGGGTCGAAAGTTGCGGTTAGTTGGATTTGTGTATTCATTTAATATAATTGCGAAATAAATTTAATATAATCTCTTCTGCAGTTATGTGGTGCACAACAAGCTCGTCAATTTCATGGCACCCAACGAGGCAAGCGACTGGACGGAGGATTCCAAGACGGAGCTATATAGATCATTGTTTGTCTGAAGTCCGAGTTCCTTTTGTTGGATGTGGCAAAAGTGCTTGATAGCAAATAAATATTGATTAATTATAAATTTCGATTTTTTTCTGCTGCATAAAGAATGATTTCCAATGTTGGCAAAATCAACGATTTTAGATGTGAATCTAAGAACACTTTTAAGGATTTAATGATATATAGATCATTGTGTGTGAAAGCCCTTTATCCGTTATTCGATGTGGTTGATAGCAAAAAAAATATTGATAAATTATAAATCTTTTTAAAAAATATATATTTCTGCTGCATGCAGAATTTATTACAAATTTGTAAACAAAAAGTGAGATAACTTTTGATAATTCTAATTCTCATATTTATTTGAATTCTCAGAGATCGAAGAAACAAAGAAGTCCATCAGATGTGTGTATTTTTAATCATATCGAATTTCATTTTTATTTATTTCATATGTGGGTTTGCGTTTAACTGCTAAATTTGTATGTTCAACATTTGCTTCGTTTATTATTTGATTTATTTATTTACTTTTAACTGGGTATTTTATGCAAAAAAAAAACGAACCGGTCAAATTGCATAACAATATGGCTTCAAGATAACCGTGTAAGCGTTTTTTAACCCATTACAGTTTTGCTTATGGGTGACAACTTGTGTGTGGGAGTGGAGTGTGTGTGTATGTGGAGGGGAAGATTGCACATTGATATTATTTGCTTGCGGTTGTTCAAGTTGCTTTTTGCTTTTTTGTTTTGTTTTTGTTGTTGTTCTTCATTAGATACATATATAATATATATAAATTGTTAATATATTAAACTAGTTTTCCACTGATGCACATACATACTTGACTTGGTATTCGTTTAATTTACTTTGCTAGTTTCGTATTCTTTTCTTATTTTCATTTATAAAATTATTATTCTTTATGTGATTTAGTATGCTGTCTCTTCGTCTAAGTCACTCTTAGTTAATGTTTTTAATTGTTATAAATAAGATGTTATGCAAATAATCGCAGACATAAACAACAAATAAAAATTCCAATCGAATTTAATAATAATACAAATTACAAGACTGGTTTTCGTTTTTTTTTTTGTTTTAGTTTTAAGGGGACACAAGTTACAAATACTTTCGAGCACATTTTCATAAAATAATTTTCATTTAGTTCGTTAGAGGTTCATTTCGATTCCGATGCTTTGGATTCATTGTCAAGCTCTCATTAAAAATTAATTAACAATTAGAGCACATAATATAAATTAATTGTTATTTTCTTGTTTATATATTGCACTTGAATGCGGATGAGAATTGAACATTTTTGTTGTCGACTTAAATGCTAACAAAAAAGTACCACGACACAGACAAATGCGTACAATTTTGAAAAATCGAACGGAATACTGGGCATTTGGACTCAAAGGAAATACCGAAAAAATACATTAAACATACATATACATATAAACCTACAATGAGTGAGTGTGTTTATATATGAGAGTTTCGTGGGAGGGTCATAAGTTAATGTTGGTTTCTCGTTTACTTTTCGTTCTGTTTTTGTATACAAACTACCAAATACAAAGATTACAAAAAATGCAATAAGTCATAACTGCTTATCCGTTTTGGTTTTGGTTTTTTTTTTCGCCTAATTGTTAATGGAATTTTTCAGCAACAGCGGCAGCCCAGTTTTAGTTTTTGATTTGGAAACGAGTATGGTGGCAGTTTTGGTGCCAGCAGCAGCTGCACCACTTGAGGTGACGGCATCGGCCGCATCAGTGGCAGCGGAGCTGTGCCGCGTTGCAGCCTGCAGCAGCTGCCGCTGGTGTAGCTCCTGCAGAAGCATCGAGTGCTTGTCCAGCGCCTTCAGCTGTGCCGTGTTCTGTGTCTCGTAGAGCGACGACTGCAGCTGTGTGTGTATGGAGGTGACATTGGAGAGAGTGCTCTCGGCCTCGGCCGCCGTTAGAAAATTGCTTAAATAACGTTTGCTGGTTGTTGTGGTTGTTGGTGTTGTCGATGATGTCGTTGTAGTGGTTGCCATTGTAGTCTGTTCCTGCGCTGAAACCTACAAACACAATCATTAATCACAATCAATGTGGCAAATAATCGACATTTCAGACTCAACCTTTCTGTGTGCACCCAACTCTGCGTCTCAAGTGCACTTGGCGGGATGTATAACATTCTCCATATCCTTTTGCACCGCATATAAATCGGACAGGCTCTTGGCAAAGAGCACATTCAGTTCACTCATCTTTGCCAGCTGCAACAGTGATGTACAACAGTGATTAACCAATGCAGAAATAAAAAATATTCGAATTTGTTATTTACAGTGGTCGCTCGCAAATTATAAGAAATATATAAATTATGATTGCAATCGAGCGACCATTGTAATTACGACATACAGTTTGATCATTGCACTTCTCGCGTAAATTCATGTTAGCTGTTTTAAGCTCGATTTCGTGCTGCAACAGCTCCGCCTGCAGCGTCTCTGTGCGCGCCTTGAGCGCGGCGACCTCACGTCGCAACTCATCCTCAGTGACACCACCAGCTGCGGAGGCGCCACTGCCGCCCACACGCATCAGTTCCATTTCGCGCTTAAGACGTATGTTTTCCTCTTTATAAGTGTGCAGCTGGCGTTTCCATTCATCCACGTTGGCCGTCGATTCCTGCGGGGAATATATTTATATATTGCTTTAGCTGTAAGCAGCTTTGACAAATTATTATTTAAACGCACCTGCAAGGCGCTGGTCAGGCGTATATTATTGTTCTTCAATGTGGCCAACTCAATTTCCCATTTCTTGGCATTGGCGCAGCTGCAAAGCATAATAAATATGTCATTCAATTGTCAGAGTCGGTGAGGAGGCAGAAGTGTCCTATTTAATCTTACCTTTGCGCCAGCGCCATTTTCAGACGTTCGTTTTCATACTTGAGCTGCTGCTCAGCTGTGGCACCCGCACCTGGCCCAGTGTGCATGCCCACAATGCTGCCACCAGAAGAGATTGTAATGCCACCGCCAACACTGCCGCCACCAGTGCCGCCTCCAGTTAAAGGAGCAGCACCAATGACCATCGTTGGCTGTGGCGAGGGCGTGGCCGAGCCGATATCCTGCTTCCCATCGAGAGTGTTTAGCAGCTTATGCGAGGGACTATCGGGATTGGCATTCTGTGTATTGGTGTTACTTAAATTCGGCGGTTCAACGGTGTGTGGATCTATGTTGGTGTTATCATTCTGCATGGAGCCGACAGCACGACCCGAAATTGGTGATGTATTCGCCGAGGTGGTGGGCGTAACCGCATTCGAGCCATTCGCCGATTTCATAGCATTTTTGGTGGCCTCTTTCACCTCCTGGAATTTCTCCACAAACTAAAAATGGGAAAATAGGCCATTGAATGCTTTAATACAGCCTTTTTTGGTAAAAAAAAATAATGGCACTCACCTTTGTTAGTTCCGCCTCCGAGGAGAAGCCCAGTCCGTAAACCGTATTAGCGCGCACATCGCTCCACTGGCCAAACTTCTGTGATGTCTGTGTGAATGTCATACTGGGTGTAATTGTCGAATTAATGACCGCCTTGGTGCCCTCAACGCTAATGATGCGATACAGATTCCGTGAGCTATCATAGAAGAAGCTCACATTGACCGCCTTCATGCTGGCCGTGATCCATGTGCGTTTCGTTTTCGGATCAATATGAAACACGTGCGCCTGGCAAGTGAAAATCGGTTGTTCGCTAAACACAGAAAATGAAGCAGAAATGGAAGCAGCAGCAGCACCCACAGGTGATTAATTAAAAATTCCATTAAAATTCTTGCACGTCGGCCCTAAAATTTAATTTGTAAACGCTTGCCAAGGGACACAATGGGGATGAGCAGGAGTTGAAGCGGATTACGATAAACATAAATAATCATATGTGACTGGGTAACTTTATGGCAGCTCCTAATTCAAATGGCAATAAACAGTCGATTTGATAATGTCGTCGCTTCACAAGTGCCACAAGTCTTAATCGAGTGAAATTTATGAAAACATTAATTTATAGATGCCTGCAAAAATGATTATTATATATATAATATTTATCCAATTGTTTACCACTTTCAGATAAGCATTTAAATTGAATTTAAAATAGTTTTTAAATAAAATAATTTCTACTGCTTTACAATATCTGTGCATAAACATTCTTTAACTACAATCGATTCGTAGTAATTTTGACTAGACATAAAGAGTAATTGTTTCAAAATGCATAACTATTTAAAACCCTGTAGCAGAAACATTTCTAAACTTCCAAAAGCATTTGATCATAAATAATTCGTGTACTTTAGATAAGGCAAAGAATATTTACAAAGGCGCTTGGCTGTCATGGAAACGAAAAAATGTTGTTTGGGGTTTAAAGGCTTTAGTGAAAATTGATTTTGTTAATGTTGTTGCTGTTGTTCTTGTTGCTGTTGCCGTTGCTGTTGTCGTTGCTATTGATATTGTCGGCACCATGTCATTGGCATTGTGGTTTTTAGCGAAAGGGGTGCCGTCCAAGTTGGGTGCGGGTGGGGGGTGGTGGGCGGTGTGGGTTTTGCCTTGGCGTCTAAATTGCATTATGCGCTTAAGTGTTTCGTAGCCTCGTTTTGATTTTGCTCAAGTTTACTGCAAGCAGACACACATACATATTTACATACATGTATGTACATATACGCACACCTACACTAATACACACGCACGCACATGCACATCTACACTCACACATAATTGGTATCGACGGGCGGCGTTTGGCAATTTACACACCTACACAAATAAACACATACACACACCCACACACACATACATACGTAGATGAGCATCAATTCACATTGTATAAAAGCACATATGTATTTACACCTCTGACACCGCCTGCTACACACAGCCTACAACAACAGCAAAAACAACAACAACAACAACAGCAGCAGCAGTAAGGAAAATCGTCGGCGTCGATTTTTCACACAATTTACAACATTTGCAATTGCATTAGAAAAGTTTGCACACTTACCCCATTTTGTTTGTTAGCTGCAACGCTGTTTTGGTTTATATGGCAACTCGTTTAACACTATGCTAATTGTTTATTTTTGTTAATTAATACACTAAAAAATAAAACACAAACGATGCGCTTGCTGTGTGTAAAAACTGTGGGCAATGCGGCTAAAACTGTGAGTGATGTTGCCCTCAAACGTGAGCACTGTTACAATAACAGTCGAATGTTAACTAAACTGTTGTTGCTTTCGATATATAGGTTGGTGTATTCGATATGCATTATATCGAATGCATAATGTTATCTTGTTAATTTTATATTAACATTTCTATGCGAATTATTTTGATATGCTTTAAATATTTGCTATAAGAATAATTTCAAACCTAACATAAATATTTTGTACAATACTTTTTTTATTTTGATGCTCGGAGGAAATTTAAATGTTGCACTTAATGTTCGCTAATAACATCGATTAAGGCAGTTTTACAAATTCATCATAATAAACACGAATGCTAGCCAGACTTTTAAAAGTATACAAAATATTCAAACTAAGTGGCAACATTGAATTTTTACCGTAGTGGCAACCAAAAAAGAAACGAGCTGCGTTTTTTCGCACATAAAAATCAATCGGAAATAAATAAAACTTGCTACAATTGAATCCAATAAATAGCTATATATGCAAAAGCTGAACAGCAATCAAAGTTGTTGTCGCTGCTGCTGCGCTGTAGCCGTGCGATCGATCCTTGTTGGCTACGGGGTACGTGTTTGCGCCAGGGAGGAAGGGAGTTTTTTTTCGCTCTTTTTGCATAAAAGCCGTCCTCTTTGCCCAAGAAAAGGCGTTTTACCAATCATTAATTGAGACGAGTGCAGCAGCTGTTAACCTGCGACTGTGTTTTTCAATGTGTTTTCGTTAATTGGTGCTGAAGCTATGTGAGAAACATTATTTTAAATTACAAATATTATAATAAAAATGAAAAAAGTTTGCATATGTGTGCGTGCTGGCATGCGTGTATGTATATACATACACATGTATATACTGTGTGTATGTGCATAGGTGTGTGTGAGTCGCGCGTGTGTGTGAGTCGGTGTTAAAAACTTGTTATCAATGCGGCGCCTATGATAAAAGCCTTATTAGACATGTTCAGTGTATTGGTCCAATAGGAATGTGTTAACCCATTACGCGGGCTTTGCCATATTCGAGAGAGCGAGAGCGAACGAGAGAGGGAAAAAGTCAACATAAACAAAAAAGAAAAAAACTGCATTAGCTGCGTGGGAATTGTGTAGGCTTTAACGGCTTTAATTGTGTGACCAAATTTAATAGCTACTTTTATAACGTTAATTTATTCAATTACCAAAATATTTGATATAATTCTGTGAACATTTTATGGATGTTCTAACGGGTTCAATAATTCTGAAAAAGAATTTATTAAAAATAATTAGTTTTGCTCCGTAATTATTGATTTGAACTCTTCGCTTCCAGATGTGAATCTGATTCGTTAACAATTCTAAGTTCGGGAAGGAAACTACGAATCAGTCCTTAAATTATAATTTATTTGATTGGTTGAAGAATTTTATGTTCTCGATTTTAAAAATGTGTACTTCTGTCGGTTTGAAATACTAAAAGTATAAATAGTATTTTATTTCTTATATATAAAAAACTAACACATTTATTTTCTTTGCTCTGCAGTCTTGCATGCGTGCCCGTGCTCTGGTGGCCAACTAAATAATGTGGAACATGATGTGCGACGTGATGCCCACAATATCGGAAGATAGCATATCGCAGCGTTCCTCGCAGTTCAGCGGCGAAGATGCCAACTTTGAGCAGCTCATGGTGTCCATGCTCGATGAGCGGGACAAGCTTATGGATAGCCTCCGTGAGGCGCAGGAGCGGCTGGGCGAAACGGAGGTCAAGCTGCACGATGTCGAAAAAGAACGCGACAGTCTGCAGCGCCAGATCAATGCTAATTTGCCGCAGGTTAGTGCATTAAACATGAGACCACGTCCAACGTGAATCTAGTTAATAACATTTTTCAATCGATTTTCACAGGAATTTGCCACTCTGACCAAGGAGCTGACACAAGCGCGCGAAACGCTGCTGGAGCGCGACGAGGAGATTGGTGAACTCAAGGCTGAACGCAACAACACGCGAGTAAGCATAAATCCAACAATATCCTAATCGTAATCCCAAAATCCCACTAATCATGCGACGCTCGTTATATGCAGCTCCTACTTGAGCACTTGGAGTGTCTGGTTTCGCGACATGAACGCTCGCTGCGGATGACTGTCGTTAAGCGGCAGGCGGCGGCTCAGAGCGGTGTCTCCAGCGAGGTGGAGGTGCTCAAAGCGCTCAAGTCACTGTTCGAGCACCACAAGGCTCTGGACGAGAAAGTGCGCGAACGACTGCGTCTGTCCATCGAGAAGAACAATGTGCTCGAAGAGGAGCTGAACACAACCAAAGAGGAGCTGACCCAATACAAAACGGGCACTTTGCCAGGCAGCGGCGTTAACTCCGTAAGCATTGCCAGCGGTGAGAATGGCATCAAAGAGAAGGTATGCGTGTGTGTGTGTGTCCAATCAAGCGTGTATTTTATATGGCATACCTTTTGTTATTGCAGCTGGCAAGCGGCGGAGGTGGCGTCAACGGCGATGCCAGCGAGCTCAACGAATATGCGGCCAAAACACACGAGCTACAAACGATCATCGAGAAGCAGGTGAGGCAATAGCAACAACAACAACAAACTACATCATTGAAGCAAGTCGCACACTCGTACTACTTTTATGACTCAGATCGTGATAATCATATGCGTCTGTTTATATGTCTGCTTTGGCGGTGCAAATTTATTTTAAGGCTTTGTATTTTGCGCATTTCCATTAGGAATTGGGAAAAACAAAAGCCTTAAATCGACTTTTTGACATTTCAAATATGCAAATTTACTCAGTTTAATTTCCAATATCTAAACAGGCAATTAATTAAATTGCCAAGTTTGTATCAGGGCATGGTATTATTTATCCTTTATTTATTATTTGACTATGCTGCAAGTTTGATTATCCTAAAACCTTAATAACGTATTAGGCAAAGCATTAGAATTTAGATTTTTTAAGTAGAATAAAAATTGCAATTTGCCTAAGCATTATGTTGGTTATATCCCTACTCATGCTATAACTAATCAAAATTGTTTTCTGTCCAGACATCTGAGCTCTCGCAATGGCAGCGTCGCGTGTCCGATCTGAACAACAAGATCAGTGAGCTGGAGGAGAATATGTCTCGTGTGCAAAAAGAGCATTGCAAATCGCAGGATCAGTGTTCAAAGCTGCAGCGTGATCTGCGCGAAAATGTGGCACAAAAGGAGGATCAGGTGAGTAAACATAGCAAATCCAATTGGCTTCAAGAACTGATTTAAAAATGCCCTGCAGGAGGAGCGTATTACTACGCTCGAGAAGCGTTACTTGAATGCACAACGTGAGTCCACATCGTTGCACGATCTTAACGAGAAACTAGAGCAGGAACTGCGGCACAAGGAAGCACAATTAAAGGTGCGTATATTACAGGATATACATATAAATATTTATATTGGATATATTGGTTATGGTTACGAGGCATGGGCGAATTTCCTATTTTCATTAAAACATTGCACTCCCACACTGCCAATCAAAAACTCTTACTTATTCAAATCTGTACATATATAAATGATAAATATTATTTTAAAATTTTCGCTGTTCATTTTTATATATCTTTGCAAAACCAGCGACTAATTAGGGAATTATAAATTACATAAATGGTATGTGTATATTTTTTCAAAATGAGTTTTCATTTTGTTTTGTAAGATCGTTGGTAACAACTGACAGCAATTGATTTAAGTCCATTTCAAAAGAAATATCTGTATTTACAAGATTGACAATTTGATATTGGACATTATCCAGCTAATTTTACTTTAATGAACTCCCATTTATTTTATACACTATTTATAAACTTCCCATTTTGCTAATCCGCTTTGACAAGCAGTCACTTATATGGCCAGTGCCTTGTATCGCCCATGCCTGTTTTTGAATCGCTAAAACTGTGACTAATAATGCATAATCGATGTGCCCTCTCCATTTGCATATAAAACCAAACTAATTTAACTACCCCCACCAAAAATATACAAACAAAAAAAAAAACAAATTAACGAAAATCGACATGCAACTCGGACAGCTGCACGAAGAGAAAATCAGCGCCATTGAGGAGAAGCTCGAGCTCTCTGAGCAAAAACTAGCGCAACATGCCAAACTGCAGCCGGACATGGAGGAGCAGCTAAAGGCGCGCATGGAGGCATTGACAAAGGTAGGAAATAAGGTATGCACTCGAACTAATATGCGCGCCGACAGGTTCCATAAGTATATCAAATTCAATTCTACAATCTCAATCTTCTTTCTTTATTCTTTCTGTATAATATATATATTTTTCGAGTATATTTTTTCCAAATATCCACCTACTAACAACAACAACAACAACAATAAAACCCCAAGAATATACAACTCTCTCTCTATCTCTTATTTGTCCTGCACAAGAACTCAGCGCACCGACAACTGAAAACAATAAAACCTTCACAAAACAAAAAACTCCTCACTTTTTAGCTTTCATTACTAATGCAAAACTAATTTATTGTCTATTTGTGAGCATTGAACCCATTGAATAAACGTAATTAAACGAGTTTGGCTGAACGCATTGCAGGCTCAAGAACGTCACGGTTCGGCGGAGGATCGCATTCGGGGCCTTGAGACGAATTTGGATGAGAAGAGCGCCGAGGTGGTAAGACTGAACCAGCGACTCAAAATGAATGAAGAGCATAATTTGCGCCTATCCTCGACGGTTGATAAACTGCTCTCCGAGTCCAATGAGCGCTTGGAGGTGCATCTGAAGGAGCGCATGCGTGCGCTCGACGAGAAGAATGCTCTGACCCAGGAGCTGGAGAAGGCGCGTAAGGTGGCCGAGGAGCTGCATCACGAGAAGAGCGAAATAATGAAGGAGCTTTCCAAGACACGCCTCGAAATTGAGAATTTCAAGCGTCAGCTGCTTCAGCAAGAGATCGCCTACAATATACAGCAAACGGAGGCGCTCACCCGCAGTCTATCGCCCAGCAGTGTTCTCGATGGCGGCAATGCGTTCACACGCAGCGCATCTCACGCCAGCTTTGAGACGCATTCGCTGCGGCGTCAGAGCAAGTCGCGTCTGTCCGAGGAGAACGCACTGGCCCGCTCCATGGCCGAGCAGGAGTGGGAGAAGCTGCAAATGCAGCAGGTGGCCCAGCAGCAGGCATACGAGCTAGTTGCTAGCGTTGCCGATTGCGATGATAGCGATGTGCTGTATGCGGCTGCCACGGCGGATATGATGTCGCCCTCGGGGCATACGGACGCACAAACGCTGGCGATGATGCTGCAGGAGCAGCTGGATGCCATCAACAATGAGATACGCCTCATCCAGGAGGAGAAACAATCGACAGAGGCTCGCGCTGAGGAGCTGGAGTCGCGTGTCGGCAGTCTGGAACATGTGAATCTGTTGTCGCGCGGCCGATCCATGGACAGACAGAGTCCGCCCATGAGTGGGCGCAGTACGCCAAACAGTCCACAGCGTGATTTCATGCAAAAATATCATACGGTAAGGATTAAATGATCTAATGTTTCTTTGTTCCCGTCAAGTCTTCTCTCCATTTACTTATATAAACATGAATCAACATTTTCTATATTGTAATTTTTGAATAGATCTCTGAAAGCTAGCTTAATTCTTACAATCGCTTTTCTGATTTGCCTGTCAATAAGTAGATTTAAGTAAAGCTTTCGATTAATAACGCTCCTTTTCCAGTGGTTATTTTAAGATACGTTTAGATAGTTACACAGCTTTCTAAATATATTTTAAAGCAACAGTTATAATTCCATTTCAATATCATTTTCCTTCTTAAAAATAATAAAATAAGTAGTTATAAAAAGGGATTCATATATATATTATTTGATTGTTATGCAGCTTAACTTGCCCGTGCTGTCGAGTGATGCATCCCGCGAGGAGCTGCACGGCGGCATGTCCACCACCGGTGATTCCAGTTCGGGCGGTGCTGCTTCACCACTGACAGCACGCTCGATGCGCTTGGAGCGTGTTGCCCAGGCGCTGGCACACAGCCAGGAGGAGCTGCGTCGTCGCACCATGGCGCCCGCTGTTGCACCCCATGTGAATGCCCATATGTCGTTGAGCAGTCACAGTTATGGCCTGTCGCCGCTAAGCTCGCGTTATGGCAGCCAGGAATCGCTGCGTCACTACAACACCATGGGCTCCATGTCCATGCTGCAGACGCCGACGTCGGGCGTGTCGAGGGAGGCGGCGGCCGCAGCAGCCGTTCAAAAGAAGAAGGGCATCAAATCGTCGCTGGGTCGGTTCTTTAGCAAAAAAGAGAAGGTCAAGGGCGTCAAGGATACACTGCCAGATGGTTCGCCTAGCATGATGTCCATAGGCAATCTGTCTATTGGACTGAGTGAGGTCGATTCCAATTACGATGCTATGAGTATGACGGGCGGCATGATGCCACGCATTGCCAGCGCACAGGGCTCCAAGATCAGCAGCGTCGACTACGGAAGGCAGAAGAAGTAAGCTATTTTTGAATTGTGGAAAATACAAAATCAGAAGTCGTTAATTAACTAATTAATCTCCGCAGAGAACACGATTATCGCAACGATCTGCTGGGCGAGGCCATGAAAGCGGGCACGCCATTCGCCTTGTGGAACGGACCCACCATTGTCGCCTGGCTGGAACTGTGGGTGGGCATGCCCGCCTGGTATGTAGCAGCCTGTCGCGCCAACGTCAAGTCTGGCGCCATTATGAGTGCGTTAAGCGATACGGAAATACAGCGGGAAATAGGTAAATACACAGCGCGAAACAAATGGGACACCTGTACTAAATGCAACGAATTTCCTTGGCAGGCATTAGTAATCCCTTACATAGGCTTAAACTTCGGTTGGCCATCCAGGAAATGGTTTCACTGACTTCCCCCTCAGCGCCACAAACATCACGCACCACGCTGGCGTTTGGTATGTCACACAGAAAAAACATAGAAAAGATCCCTTTTGCTTTTATTTATTATTATTCATATTTGAAGAGTTTAGCTGGAATTCAATTGTAAAAAGTACAACAACTAATTTCGTACAAATTTGCAGGGGATATGAATCACGAGTGGATAGGCAACTATTGGTTGCCTGGGCTGGGACTGCCGCAATATCGCACAACGTTCATGGAGTGTCTAGTCGATGCGCGCATGTTAGATCATTTAACCAAGAAGGATTTGCGCGGCCAACTAAAAATGGTGGACAGCTTTCATCGCACCAGCCTGCAGTATGGCATTTCAATGCTCAAGCGCTTAAACTATGATCGCACCGAGCTCGAGCACAGGCGCAAGATGAGCGAGAACGGGCTCTGCGATGTGCTTGTGTGGAGCAATGAGCGTGTCATACGCTGGGTCAGCAGCATTGGGCTGAAGGTGGGCTACGACTGATGCTACTAATATATATATAACAAATCTAATCAATTCTTTTGATTTTGATTTGATAGGAATATGCCAATAACTTGCTCGAATCGGGCGTGCACGGTGGTCTGATGGCGCTGGATGAGGGCTTCGATGCCACTGCGATGGGTCTGGCACTGCAAATACCCACGCAAAATGCACAGGTTAATCTTTAATTAAGTTAATAATTGAATTGTGTAGTAAAAATAAATGTTTTTTAGGCACGCCAAATACTCGATACGGAGTTTAGAAACTTGCTGCAAATTGCCACCGATCGCAGGCCGGATAGCGAACAGCGCAGCGCTTCCTGATGTAGCTATAGTCCGCCCACAACATCGGTGGATGAGTGAACCAATCTAAAAACTAAAACAAAAGCCAGCAACAGCAAAGCATAGCGCCAAACTTCCTAAGCGCTGCGGAAGGCAACTAAATATGGATATTTATAATGAAAGAATGATGCATAAAAAACAAAAACAAACAAACAAACAAACCGACAAACAAACAACTAAGCCACAAAATTCTAACAAGAAAGACGCAACGCAAGAGACTCCCAGGCTCAGAAGATATACTGACTGGGCCCGAACCCCAGCATGATGCACGTCTAATCTATTTATATAAATACACACATACACCCACGCATACACACACACACACACACACACACACACACAGATAGTCATATAATCCATAACAAGACAATGTATACAAGACATAGCACATACTCGACGTAGGAAATACGGAATACGGAATACAAAATACGTACATACAAAGCGTGTATGTAAGTTATTTGCATGAGCGCCGTGCAGCTGTAGGCATGTACAAGTTTTAGATGCTAATCATTTTTTTAATTGTTTAATTTCTTAAATTAATACTTATTTTTTTTAACAATGTGACATATATAATTTAAATTGTAGTATAATTGGGCTTGCAATAGACTAACAGTATTTTGTTTTAGCTGCAGAATTTACAGAGATGCGTGCTTTGAACCAAATTCATAACCAAACTTGATTGTTATATAATTTTTTAATGACATTATGTACAGTTTATTATTTTGTTTATCTCTATGCTTTTTTTTTACACAAGCTAACATAGTACGCTTTACATATGACATTATGATATGTTTTAGTTAACTTTTGTGTTGTTGGTCGTAATGCAAGGCGCTCCAATTGTGGTTAATTCAACTGAAGAACAACATGCACAACAATCAGGCCTATATAGTAAACAGCTGCATATATATATATACAATTTATATAAATATATATACACGCCTAGTTTAATATACTCACATATAAAGCTCACTTATACATACATATATACAGCAAATATATAGATATATATATATATATATATAGATATATATAAATGTATAATTAACATTATCAAGCATACGTGTAACTAACAAGAAAGTATTATAGAGCAGAGGGGAAGTGAAGTGAAATTATTGAATGGAGTTGAAGGTAAAGTCACAAGCGCCCATTTATCAACTATTTACATATTGAAAGTCGAAATAGCGAAAAGCTTTAAAGGTAAACAAACCCTACAAGTCTACATAGTACTTAGCCTTTGCTTTTTATGAGTAAAATAAAAACGTTAGGTATGCCACAAGTTCATAATTAAATATTTTGCATAAAACGAAATTGGCAAAAAAAAACCCGAAACTCGAATTGCAATCCCAATACCTTGGCTTAAAATTACAAATATGAAATATTCACAAAGCATATCCATTGTTTTTCAAAACAAAAACCTCCCTTTATTTTATGTTGTTTATTTAGTTTATACATACTTACAAAGACAAAGGAGGAAAATAATAGAAATTATCTTAATTTTGGACTTGGTTCATTCATACTAACATTTACAACAAAAAAAAAAAACAAAAACAAATCACAAACACTAAGCAAATACTTGTAAAGCTCTTATGTACTTATATACATGCATACATACATACATATATACATACTTGTACATCAAATATGTTGAAAGCACACAAACTGCCTGTTTTGCTAACATATTATTAGTTTTATGCAATGGGGTATTATAATTAAGTTTTTAATAATTTGAACAAAAACCAAAACGACGACTAACGCTTTGTCTCTAAGTATATATACAACTTAAAAAAATAACTTCATTTTCAACTGTATTAGCAAAATTAAAAACATGTTCTTAAAAAAAAACCAACAGCTATGACAATACACTAAACGTCAACAGGATACATTTGACTATATGAAATGAAATCATACAATCCAAGATAACTAATAACTAAAAATAATGTACAATTCTAGTACTATCTGCTATTTAAGTAAAAAAAAATTCAGTAACAATGAAATGCTAGGTTTGTTAATTTCTACAATATAATCTTTACTATCATCAGATGAAGAACTCTTGAAATTGGAAAGCTCATTTCGTTTTTTTGGTCACTTGACTTCTGTTGACACTTAGCGTGTTTAATAATGTACGTAATTGTAGCATTAAAAATCTATAAAAAAGCTAATCTAAATTTATAAAATACTAACGGAAAAATTAAGTTAATTTGAAGAATAATATTGGGTTAATTGTTAACTTTTGTTGAAAATACATTTACAAAAAAACAAAAATACACTTTACTAAAGTAAAACTTAATACAATATATACAGTCTATTATTATAAAACGAATTAAAACAGAACATGCATATGTACATATATTTATATAACATTGTGAGAAGAAAACTAACAATTTAGTAAAGGCAAAAACTCCGTTTAGGAGTTTTTTATATGTACCATATATATAAATTAAAATTTATTACAAAAAATATTTGCTGCGTTTTCATAAAAAAAATTGCGTAAAATATTAAAGTCTGGCGCCAACTAGATTTCTGTATTAACAGACACCAACTATGTTGGTAACAGCTGTGCTCTGTTATGTTAATGCAATCCAGTTTTAGTTAACAGCTGATTAATTCCAAAATTACAATGTTTTTTATTGTTACATCTACCCTTCAAATATATCATATTTATTTGTTCAAATTTTTAATATTTTTATTTTAGATAAGATAAATTTCATTCACTTTTGCAAACAGTCCCGAAAAATTTTATTTAAGGAACTAGATGAACGACAGTTTGAAACTTATTTGTTCATTTAGTTCAGTGATTCCTGTAAATGAGCTCGATTTCAGTGGTTCGATAAAACAAGAGTGAGCAATAAAAACAAAGAATATATTATCAGACACGGAATTTGTTTACGCTACAGAGTCCAATAAGTCAACGGAACCAGTCGATAATAATATCATCTGTGCTGCAATGAATGCCACACCAAGCTTAGCCGACAAGTTGGCAACGAAAACGGCCAGTAGCAACTCACTGGATAGCAGCTCTAAGTCAAGTTCCCTGGGATCGAAGCAAGGTGCCGAGAACGGTGTGCTGCGAGACACGCCCTTTGCCTACCTGGATGGTGAGGAGGATCAGGACCAAAAAAACGATGTAACCTATGTGTGCCCGTATCGGGGACCTGTTTTTGGCGCACTCACAATTACCAATTATCGCTTGTATTTTCGTTCACTGCCGCTGGGCGACCAAGAGCCGCCCGTCGTCGTCGATGTGCCACTAGGTGTGATTGCTCGGGTGGAGAAAATCGGTGGCGCCACTTCTCGCGGCGAGAACAGTTATGGCATTGAGATATTCTGTAAGGATATGCGCAATCTACGCTTTGCACACAAACAGCAAAATCACTCGCGTCGCACAGTATTCGAAAAACTGCAATGGAATGCATTTCCGCTCTCCTACACGGGAAAACTGTTCGCTTTTACCCATGGGGCAGTGAGCGCCAGCTGGGATGGCTGGTCAGTGTATGAGCCGCTGGCGGAGCTGCGTCGCATGGGCGTGCCCAATGATATGTGGCGGGCGACGAAGCTAAACGAATCCTATGCCATTTGTGATAGCTATCCGGCTGTGTGGGCCGTACCCAAGGCCGCCTCGGATGACATTTTGCGTCGCGTTGCACAGTTCCGTTCGCGTTGCCGTCTGCCCGTCCTGTCGTGGATGAATCCACGCACGCAGGCAACCATAACGCGCTGTTCCCAGCCGCTGGTGGGCGTCAGCGGCAAACGAAATGCAGATGATGAGGCATATCTCAGCTACATTATGGAGGCCAATGCGCAGTCGGACAAGCTTAACATCATGGATGCGCGTCCCAGTGCGAATGCCATTGCCAATAAGGCCAAGGGCGGCGGCTATGAGTCAGAGGATGCCTACAAGAATGTTGAGATCAATTTCCTAGACATACACAATATACACGTGATGCGCGAGAGCTTGCGCAAGGTGAAGGAGGCCTGTTATCCAACCACCGATGAATCCAAATTTCTGTCGGTTATCGATAGCACCTTGTGGCTGAAGCATGTGTGCTGTGTCCTAGCTGGCGCTGTGCGCATTGTGGACAAGGTCGAGACAATGAGCAATTCTGTAGTGGTGCACTGCTCCGATGGCTGGGATCGCACTGCGCAGTTGACGGCTCTATCGATGCTGCTTCTGGATCCGTATTATCGCACCGTGCGCGGTTTTGAGGTGCTCATCGAGAAGGAGTGGCTGTCGTTCGGTCACAAATTCCAGCAGCGTATCGGGCATGGCGACAACAAGCACTCGGATGCAGATCGCTCACCAGTGTTCCTTCAATTTATTGATTGCGTGTGGCAAGTGAGTTGGCAGTTTAAAAATGCCTTCGAGTTCAATGAGTATTTCCTCATTACCATTGTGGATCATCTGTATTCGTGCCGCTTTGGCACCTTCCTGTGCAACACCGAGGCGGAGCGGGTCACAGATGGTAAGTCGAATTTGTATTACTTGATTACCAACTCTATTTATGGCATATATTGGTAATATAATTATTAATTATAATCTTATAACATATATCTAACAGTTTAAAACTTAAAAACGAAAATTAATTCGATACTTATCGAATGCATTTCAGATCTGAAGCACAAAACAACATCGTTATGGACGCATATTAATTCGTCGCTGGATCAGTATCTAAATCCGTTGTTTCCAGCCTCCACTGATCGGGCCGAGCTCGTGTTGCATCCCATTGCCAGCACTCGGATCATACGTCTGTGGAAGGGTCTCTACTGCCGCTGGAATCCCAGCTTCTGTACGCCACAGCATGGCTGCCAACGCACAAGGGAACTGCTATCAAAGCAGGATCAGCTCTTCAAGCATGTCAACGATCTCCGCCTGAAGCTGACCAATCGCATTGGCAATACCCAGACGACCACACGATTGGCGTCGCCCATGCGTTAAATGATAAATGAATTAGTTTTTGTTCAGCTCTTAACTAGTTTGCAATAACTGTATTAACGACAATTACTACATGTATTAACGAAATATTTTAATCCAAAAATCTTGTGTTTAAGCATCTAATAAATAATAATACATACACATATGTATTTACTATGTGTTGCATAATAATCAGTGGAAGCGTGTGCGTGTGAATGTTTCGCAAATGCTGATAAGAAATACTTTTGGATTTCAAATCATTTTCAATGCCAATTTGCCAGCGGTTTGATTGATGAGTTCGAGTTCTGCTCAATAAAGAATTTCTGCTTAATAAATGATTACATAATTATTCTGTAAAACCAACTGCAGATAACATAACAGTGTTTTTCAATTTAAGTGCACATCAGCAGTTTCGCTGTCATCTAACAGCTTAACTGCAACGCATATGTTTAAATATACTTGTGATTCAAGTGAACTGTCAATTACAGGGTGCACTTTACTCGCATCAGTGCTGTATGCAATTTGACCCATGTACCGTTTTGTTTACTCACATATGTATATGCATACCCATACAAGCACATTAATTCATTGTCATTGCCAGTTAGCGTTGCCATCTGTTGCACACATTCCATTTTCATTCATAAAATTTACCGCACTTTGGCGCCTGCGCATTTGGTACGCCCCCAACCCACAGTTCAGCAATTTGATGACCATTTTGCGCCAAAAATTTAGAAACACAATCAGTACGATTTCGCACGTTCATTAATGCAGTCGCATTCGGTCGGCGACGCGACTTAAAAGTGATTGGCAACGCGAAGCACACTAGTTACAGTTTAAAGTGCTGCTGCTGCTGTTAAGTGCATTAGTTAAAAACTAAAAATATGAAATTATCACTAATATTAAAATAATGCAGTTTAGATTAATGTTACTGCTGTTTTTATTGTGCCTAGGATGTGTGAGTAATGCTGGCGAAATTTTATTGCTTATCTCCTGTCCGCAACAAAGCTATAAAAATTGTCGGGCACTGCGTGAAAATCTTCACACACAACGGCAACTATCGAACGCTATCCCAGAGGATTATGATTACATTATTAAGGTGCACATAATGCTTGAACTATTCAATTACTGGACTCTGCTGGACGCGTTGCCGTATTTGCAAGGCAAGACACGTTTGCTAAACACAAACACCGATTGGATTATTTGGTGTCAGCACAACACGCACGTGTCTTCGCTGCGTGCATTGCTTGACCAGCTACATCGCCGTGATGCGCAAGAGGTAAATAGCCGACGCAAAAACAAAAATAAAATCTATGAAAATAGATTCTAAGAAGGCTTACGGCTCAATAAATTGACAACTTGGTAAAGTTCGAATACATATAAGACAAAATAAACAACTAAGAAAAGTAATAATAAGTTTAATCACCTAAAATGAGAATTCCTTAATACAAATGTGTGTATATGAAAATGAATAATATCAATCTTAAACCTATTCGTAGACTTTTTATATAAAATTTTTTATTGTGTATCTAGCGTATCTAGGTTATTTATAAGTTTAGTTAATCTAGGGAGAATATTCCTGCAGGTTATATATTATAGCTGGCTATGAAACTATAGCCTAAATATTTGATATGATCAATGTTTGAGGCCGGAGGTTTAATTTGCTTTAAGTCAGTTAATCTTTCCCTTTGAATGCATTGTAGATTAATTTAACATTCTTTTCTTTATTTAGTTTTATACATTGCTACAAATCAGCTAACAAATCGCAAAGCTAAATTTGGGAATTATTTATTTTGTATTTTCAGTTAGCTTATTATGGACACGCCTTGTATGATGCTGAGGCAACCATTGTGCATCATTTTGCAAATTATAAGGATCCAACATGGTTCCCATATCCAATGCTAAGTGCAGGCGTTGTTTTCACAGGTACTCTGCTGCGCAGGTGAGTGTTAGGGGCAGCTTACAGTGTGCATTGTGTGGCCATAACTCTTCAAGGAACATGCATTTTCAGCCTGGTCGAACTTGTTGCTGCTAATGCCCCAAACGCCACTAGGCACAGCGAATTCGCCATAGATGCGGCCCATGAGCTGGCCCGATTCATTTTCGATAATTTAGCACCCAACGTGACAAACGTTGATGAAGCCAACGGCAGCAGTTACAGTAGCAACATCCACATCAGCAAAGAAGACGATGGCTCTGACGACATGTTGCAGCGCAAAATAATTTTGAAAAGTGCTGACTACATTTGTCCCTGGACGAACATGTCGCCAGCCGGGTCGTTGGTATCCCCAGAGACAGGCGCGAGACCAACTACAGCTACAACTACGACAAGGAAAGGCTTCTCTCATGTGCCTGCTTCTGCGACTGCTGCGCCTGTGTCTTGTGTGTTGCATGCAAAGCCGGAAGTGACTGCTGGGAATTCCGTGCATTGTGTAAGTTAAATTATGGGTGTATATTCACAAGGCGGGCTCAATTTGAGATTCTGTTCAAAGAGTTGTAGCAGAAGTTTTGCTTAAGGCCTGAGTTAAGATTTTTACTTAATTAAATTATACAATTTAATCTGTGTCATTAAAATGATGACATATCGTATTTCCCACAAATTTTAAATTCCTAGCTTATTGACATAAACTGTTTTCCAATTGTTTTTAATTTCTGTGAAAATGTGTTTCATTAAGAAGACTGACACAAGTTATGAAATATTTAATTTTTTAATTGCTAGGAATGTAATGTTCTGCTTGATGTTGTGTCGATTTGAGTCAGTACAAATATTGGTGTAGCTACGACTGTTGATTATTGGGCTGTGAGGCAATTAGCATTTGAGACCAATAACCATAAATTCTCTGACAACGGTCAAGCACAAATACAAACTGAAAATCGTTTCACTTCCACCCACAACAGGTGCACACAACCAGCGCACACATCTATTTTGCAATCAAAACCTGTGCTAAATTCCATAAGGAGCGAATACCAATCATCGAACGCACCTGGGCACCCGATGCCATGCGGCGTAAATACTACAGCGATGTGGCAGGTAAAGCGGCACAACAACAACACTGAACGACAACGATGAGCGCAATTAAAGCAAATGTGTGGGGGGTAAATGGATACACGCACAAACACACAAGGACACACACACACACACACACACTTGCAAACACAAAAACATGGGGCAAACTAAACATACGCATGCAGCACGAATCTGCATGACTGCCAGACCAGGAGTCATCCAGCTTCCAGCTGCAGCAATTGCTCCCATATTGAATATTCATTGACTTGCAACTCTGCAACCTTTCACCCCCATCTCAAATCAACAAACAAAACCAACAACTGCGACTACGACTACTTCAATGGCAACCGCAATAGACGCCGGCATACCAACAATCAGCACTGGCCTACCCAACGTACCAACAGGACATTGTGCCAAAACATTGGCAATTTTGCAATTATCCCTCAAGGATATCAACAAGCAGACGGACATACGCTGGCTGATGCTTGTCGATGATGATACCCTGCTAAGGTGCGTCTCTAACCCCCTCTCTTCCTGTGTGTGTGTGTTTTTTTTTGTTTCTGTATGTGTGTATGTGTGTGTGTGCCTCGTATTTTTATGCGGCTTGCACGCCTCGAAGCACATTCAATTAAAATTATCATTGCTATTTTATACTCTGTGTCTACTTAAATTAAACAAAAAGGGTATTCTGAGGATGTGCGAAACTAATATGTTCTGCGACCCAATAAGGTTTATATATATATATATATATATATATATATATTCTTAATCAGGACAATCAGCTGAGTCGATATAGCAATTTAACCTGTCGAAAATATATTTAAAAGAATTGTGAAACCCCATTCTTAGCCATGCCACCAAAGTTTTCATAGCACTTACCTTTGAGCGTAAGGAGTCACTGCGCGTCGTTCACTCTCGACTAGAGAGTTCTGATTTTTTTTATATATATATATATATATATATATATATATATATTTCATTGATATCGATAAGCGGCATAAATCTCTTACAGCGTGCCCCGATTGAGTGCCCTGCTGAGCTGCTACAACCACACGGAGCACATTTATCTGGGGGAACGATATGGCTATCGGCTGTATGCGCCCGATGGCTTCAATTATCACACTGGCGGCGCTGGCATTGTGCTCAGCGTGCCGCTGCTGCGGCTCATTGTGGAACGCTGTAGTTGCCCGGTCGACAGTGCGCCGGACGACATGATACTCGGCTACTGTCTGCAGGCACTGGGCGTGCCGGCACTACATGCACCTGGACTGCATCAGGCACGCCCACAGGATTATGCGAAGGAGTTGCTGCAGCTGAATGCGCCCATTTCGTTTCACAAATATTGGCACACCTCGCCGGAGCACACATACAAGCGTTGGCTGAGCGACGCGCTGGGCAATACTAGTGTGCGTCATGTGCCCGGCAAAGATAAGCAGGCAATGCCGCTAGAGCTGAACGGGTCGGATCTGCTGCAGTTTTCCAATATGGCAACTGGCTTGGAGGGCAACTCTAAGCACCTCGATCTCTAAGGTGAGTGGCATACCAAACACAAAATAAATAAAAATAAATTGTTGGACAAATGTTGTCACCACAAAGTCATGGCTCGTCCAAATTTCAATTTGCTCCGTTTGGAGCCATCAAGCGCCTGCCAAGCACACAAATGCCCCATTTTCTACACGGGAAGAACTTTACCATTTTCGTGTCGAGAAGAGGGGTGCGGCGAGCGCTGATTTATTCGTAGTTCTGCTTGTTTGTTTGTTTGCATTTGTGTTTTGCGGTTTTTGTGTCACTTTAATTAGTGGAAATGCTCAAATGTGGTTGCCAGTCGCGGCGATGCTGCTGCCAATCTGCCAGACCTAAATGGCAACTAGGTATTCAGTGCTCGAATATTTATTACTATTTCCTGAACAGTTCTCAAAATATTTAAAAAATCTGATATTCCATATTTATTTACTTTGTGCTTAAAATTAATCCTTGATACATTTTATGTTGGTCGCTGCAGATTGGCCAGAAATATTCCATGAAAATATGCAAATAAAAGTTTGTTTCCATTTCAGATAAAATATTGCCATCGCTTAGCTTCGAACTGAAAAACAGAGTATAAATTGTGATTGAATTCAAATCTTTGGAAAAGGTAAATGTAATAAAGTCGATCAAGCAGCTAAAGTTAAAGTTCGATCTTCTTTAATAAATAGGAAAATGGTGGCATCTTAGGCAATTGCAAATATTCCTTAGTTTAAAATAATACATTTTGCCATATTTATCTTAACTTGTAAAGTAGATATCAAAAATGCTGAATGTTGTGAAAATATTACGATCAATTACAATTTCGTGAGCTAAATTTTTGATTTTGGAATTTAGAAAAATTCACTTTTATTAGTTTTCTAAGTTTTCTTATATATATATTCTTATAAATATATATAATATGTAAAGTAAATAATATTCTGATTGAGCTTAAATATTAATATAGGTAATTTCTATTCAAAATTATACAACTTAAAGAACTTTGAACTGAGCCGGCACATTCTGAATATTCCTATTTGCATTGAGAGCACAATTTACATTTAATTTCAATTTGGCCGACAGCCGTCATCCATATCACTTAAAACTTAAAGCATGGCGAATCATTTCGAATGACTTTCGCACCTTACACTTACTTAAACCTCATTAAATGTAAATTTGTGCAAGCAGCAAGTCGAGGACAGCTGTGCTTCACTAGGAGCAGGAGGTGGCATCAACAGTTTACGCTCGACTGCATTATTCGAGTGGTTTATCCGTCGGCGGTTGACTGGATGGCTAAACCGAACTGAGCTGAATTAAGGATGCATCTTTGAGATACACGCCGATAAATAAACAAAGCGTTTCGTTTATCGTCCCATTCCGCACGGTTTATCAATGGGTGTCCAGTGACCTGCACCTTTACTGAAGACGCATACCGCAAGTACATCTATTATTCAGATACTAATCAATACTTTCCACAAGTATCCAAAAGCAGTGGGCTTCTGGGAGGGAGCCGAATTGGGCAACATTGCTAAATAGATGAAAATAATGTGTCAGCTAATTTGGACTCGCTGACAGTTGTAATTGCCTGTGCTTGTTTCCTTCAATACTTGAATTATTCATCAAGTTAGTTAAAGCTTATCCATGTTTTCGAAGTGACCAACTTAAAGATTCGAAAGCGAAAGTAACGCATCAAGGAAGCTTAATGAATATATAGTGCGCAATAAAGTTACGCCCATGCTATTATGGACACCCTGCCCTAGAGCTAAGAAAAGTCGAGTTTAACTAAAACTAATAATTTAAGAAAACATATTCTTAGCATTGAAAACTCAAAAGCTTAAGAGCACTTAAAAAACAAAAATGTATTATTTCTTAGCATTAAAATCTGTATAAATATAGATATATTACAAACGAATGATATGGTATCCCCACAATTTATTGCAAAAACAAATATTGAAAAGTAAATCTTAAATAAATAAATATTTAAATTTTAAGTTGATTTACTAGTTGTATGAATTGTTTTGCACTCAAAAATGTAAGTTTTCATGAACCTTTTTGTAAATTTCAGAACAATTTAAAATGTTTCCGCATCTGTGGCACTCTCTTAACTATACCTCTGAATCTTAAGTGTAGATGCTATATTCCATTCCCGCATCTGTTTAAAAACTGTTCATTTATTTTGTGCTTGTGTCTGATTGTGGCTCTTCTGGCTGCCAGCATGACGCTCGACTTGCTTATCTCGTAGCTGGCAGAGGCAACACCTAGCAGAGGAGGTAGGAAACATTATTTTCCCATCCATGTCTATGTCTGCATGTACGTGCACATCCTGCTACTTCGTGGCCTAATTAGTTGCGGATTTTTCAATGAACGTGAAGCAACCATGGCATGCCGGCAGTGCGACAAGTTGAATTTCAAATAAATTTAATTACCAACCAAGTTGCAGTTAAATACATTTGTATATACATATTCAAGTACTTATATAAACACATATGTTTGTGTAACAACTATCGACGCCAAGGGTAGTCATCCTCCTCAGATTCCGCATAGTCTTCAGACACATTTCCAGCATCGTTGTCGTCATCATAATACTCGTCATTTTCATCTACTTCTACGGATGTTGCCTGTCTGGGACCGACAAAACTGACGGCATTCCGTGGCAGCAGTTGTATTTTGGCCAAGTTGCGTTGCTTCTGATTCTTGTAGTGCTGAAATAGTGCAGGTTGCATTGGATCACTGGGACTCCAGGGCAAGGCATTGAGTGCGGTAAGCAAAAGAGCTGCTGCAAATAAAAGTAAGTGTCATTTTAGTAAATTATACAATAATTAAAAACTAAATTTATTTTCCACATTTTAGGCCAATTTTCAAACTGCTGAACTGAACTGTTCAACGATTTTCACTCACCGAGGCTAACCAGCACAACTGTCAGCTGCATTTTCACAATACCAACTGCGGCAGCTTGCTAAATGCATTTGGGGTTTTATAAAAAAATGTTAGAGCTGAGCTCATTTGTAACATTCATTTTGGATGCTGATTTTATGAGAATTTAATGGAAAGTAAAAGTTGTCAACCTTTCTTTTACTGTCATTAAATTTCTTTTTGTTTTGTCAACGATTTTATTGTTGCAGAACTTTAAATAGTAAACCCCATTTTGGTTTTATGTCTTATGCAGATTGCGAGTTGCATCCACAAAAACAATTTGAATTTCAGCTCGATACTTGGATTATTTTGCGTAAAAGCGCCAGCTTTTAAATAATTTTCACTTTTGCTGCTGAAAAGTTGAAGCACATTGCTTTGGCACTTCCAGTTGGGGCAAGTTTAATCTACAGAATACATAAAAAAGAAACTCATAGTAAATGTCAGAAATTGTGCTTATTATCTTGAGAGTTTCATACAACATATTTCTTGGCATAAAATTACAGTTTGTCCCTTTGGCAGCACCAACACATGCACAAATGGTAGAGATTACATGGTATTTTGCTTGTGGCTACTTGAAAGTAGATTATACTACGAAACACGCACAATGTCACGTCAATGAAGGTCCAGCCTGGGTGGTGTCGCTTGCCATCCTGGCGTTAATCTTACTCCAAGCATCAAAAAGTTAAGCCACAAGAAAATGTTGCCCCGCTAGCCAAAAACACAAAACGAAATGAAGCATGAAGAGAAATTGTTTAAAAAGATTTCCGTTCATACAATGTGCAACAAACTGAGTCTGGGAATTCGACTAGCATTGGGACCATGTAGCTGCCTCCACATTGTCTTTGTATTTCTTAGCGCAAGTTGTAGTTCAGCTCAGTTTCTAATTCCCATTTGAGTTTAGTCAATTCGTTAAGTTTCCAGTTTGAGTTTTGCATTCTTAAACTGACTGGGCGACTTTTTGACTTAATGTGTGCTGCCGCAATAAGAGAATATTTTTGAGCAGTAATCTCAAATTATTGAAAAGAAAAAGATTTAAATCATAATAAAAATTAAGCGAAATGAATTACATTTGGAATTGTTGAAAGTCTTAAGTCTATTTTATTCTTACTTTTTCACTTACTTTAAAGTTGAATCTTGTGACGAGTTGATTTTGCTGAGTTAGAAAATCATTTGTCATTTCAGTTGCCTCTTAAGTAGTGCTACGCCATCATCAGCATGCCACTAATCTCCCGATTTCGGTCTAAACAAGTTTTGTTCGAAATACAATTTTGCCCCTGTGTGTTTGCTCTACTGGTTATCTGTGTATCACTCATTCATCAGTCAAAACTTGGGCAAGTTCTCAAATCGCTGCCAGGCATTTGCCAGCCACAAAACAAAAAGCTCAAACACTGCCAAGCGAACCCATTTAGATCAAAATAGGCAACTTCATTCAAATAAAACGCAAACGAAATACTTGCAGTTAGGCAGCAATAAATTTCTGTGTCCATGTCTAAAGTTTAACTCGAGGAAAAAACCATTTTGTGTCTATCAGGACATCTAATCTGCAGTCCGTGCAGTAACGCAACCCAACTCCTGACTAACTGAACTCGAACCCATCCAACCAACTTACCACGTGCAATAAATTCCAAGGCGCAATGTCTGCACTATTTGTGGTGTGCCTCAAGACTTTGGCTTTTGGGCGGGTAAGTAGTGAAAGGTGTGGTGCGCTAAGGGAGTCTTTGGGGTGGTTAGGAATTTACTCTCACAGTTAAACACGCGCCGCGTACGTGATCTGATATGGAATTAAAGCCGGCACAAACATGTGTAAACTTGGCCAAATCGCGTCGCATTCATTTGAAGCCCAACCACCCAACACTCCCTTTACTACCCGTCCTGTTCCTGCTTTTGTCCCTGCTTATGCTTCCGTTTCCATTGTGGTTTTGGTAGCACTGGCTGGCACAGTTTGACAGGCGGCGTAGACAACTTCGTTGCGCTAATTTACTTTAAATTGGTTTTTACGGCATTCGCTGCTTGTATCTGTGATAAATGACTGCAGGGTGTACTTGGCTGCCACACCACGCCCCCTAACCCTCGACCTCTGGCCCTTACATCCTACGCCAAGAAATGTCTTTGTTATCGCTAATGGCATCTGTGCCGTTTTTTTTATTCGGTTATTTTGTTTGCGCTCCCACGTGGGTTAATAAATTGGTAAATAAAAATTAATGCAGCATAAATTACAAATAGCCAATTCACAAACTTGATGACGTCGCTCTTGACAAATTTCCTTTTGGCCACTTTTCCACACATTTTTTTTTTTGCCATAATTAACGAGCAAAGTTTTTAACCTTTTGTGCAAGTTTTGTGCACCCCAGTCCAGTTCTGTCCAGTCCCGTCCCGTCCCGTTCCGTCCAAGAGTCAAAGCCACAAAGTATTGGCCAGAATATCGTTGTACTCATATTGGTTGCTTATCGTTACAAGCCCATCTCCAGTGGGCGTGGCATGTCAGCTAATGAGAGAGTGCGCGACTAGTCGAAAAGTTTTCTTTTCGCATTTTTATTGTGGCATAATTAATGAAGGCAACGTTAGTCAAAGTGTTTGCCCGATTAATCAGCAATGCTTTGGTCCCTCTATGGGATTATTGTTAACCCACTTTGTTGGTGGTTGGCTGCACTGTGGTAAACTCCAAAATCGCATTGAACAGCTTTGGGTCGCGTTCAATTGCTTGCCATTTGGTACATTTTTGTTTAGTTGACTTATATATATGTGTATATAGATATAATTATGCGTTAGCTAAATTTAAACAATTAACTTAATAACAGAATAAAGCATTTTAGCTAGTTATTTCCTTGTTAAATTGCTTAAATAATTTGAACATAAGTAAAGTTCTCAAAATTAAAAATGTATAATCACTTAAACAATGATTGATAAGCCTCAAACTAAATTTGTGATTTCCCAATCAATTTTCAGCCAACATCTAAAAATCAAAAATATTATTTTTTTTAATATATATTATGATCACGATTCCGGCAAATCTGATTGCATAACAAATCCGCACATTTGATATTAGATTTTTAGAAAACTTGTTATGCATCGTGCAACACGCGGCGGCGTAAAACAAATTTGTTGCACGTGACACTTTGAATGGCCACATCCATGGATTTTGCCAGCAATATGATTTTGACCTGGCCAATTGCACAATACTTTTGTTGATTCGTTTGTGGCACAAATTGCGTGCCACAAACGGACGCACATAAATCATGCGTGCGACAAAAATCGCTTGGCAAGTTTTCACGCTCAATTGGCCAAATTCTAAAGCTACCCACCTGCAAAATTCAAAGTTTCAATGCGGGACTTTTGTTTTAATGTTAACATTTCAAATGCATTAACTCTCATTTCAAAAGGAGAAACAAAAATGTTGAAAAATATTCTTCTACTGGAACGTGGTATACGAAAAACTTCTTTGGTCTTTAAATGAGTTTAAACTTTTCTGACGCAATTAGTTTTTAGAAATAAATATTTTAATTGCATGATATATATAGAAAAATTCATTAATACTGGTTTAACTTTATAGACGTGAATTTAACATTTTGACTTATATGATTTACTGTTGATTAAAAAATATGTGTTTCCCAACGAATTCTTTGGGCTTACTTAGCGCTTTCATAAATAATTTGCATGAATATGTTGCATCGACGCTTCAGCAAAGCGAACATTTTTAATGAATTCCGAACTTTTTACACACGTTCAAAATAAAAAGAAGCGCGACGAACCTTCATTTGTTTTTATGTGTGAGATACTTGAAAGTTCATCCAAATGCTTTTAATGCGGCTTAGGGGTGGGTGACCTGGCCCCCCACCCACACACTGTACGCCCCTGAACAAGCGCGGAAAGCACTAATTAGTCAAGGATTTGGCAGCAGAGATGCGCTCCAACCCCTCAATAAATCTGAAATGTAAAGCACGTTTCACGTGGTATTTAA
The DNA here is from genome assembly GCA_035041605.1 of Drosophila atroscutellata. Lineage (NCBI taxonomy): Eukaryota > Metazoa > Arthropoda > Insecta > Diptera > Drosophilidae > Drosophila > Drosophila atroscutellata. The sequence goes on along the minus strand of JAWNLA010000092.1, from coordinate 8,387,327 downwards.
AATATACAAAACATCATTTTTTGCGCACATTTTCAGGCTGTCTGTAAAAAAGATTTCAAAATATGCGCACGTACACAAAAAGTTCAACGAATTCTTGTTTATTATGGTGAGTTTTATGAGCTTTAAAATGATGTGTCTTTTGTGGTTAGGATAAATTGTCAAATGATTGTGCTTGGTGAAATATCTGCATTAAATCTTAACAACAACATTATTTGCCGCATTATCTAAGCTTTTGTTACATCATTTGCAATGCATATTCATTTGCACATTTAATTACACTCGAGACTTGCACAAAATCAAACCACATTCAAATAGCAATATTCAATCAGCCAGGTTGCCCCTTCGAGAGACTGCAATTGTGTGTGCGTGTGCGTGTGTTGTGCATTGTGCGTTGTGTGTGTGTCCAAAAACAGTGTTTCAGTTCCCTGTGCAATTAGGGACATTTTGTTAGAGTTTGACACTTGAAATTTTGATAAATGAATACTAAGAAATGTGTGCATTAACTAACAAAGGATAAATTTATTGAAAACTTATCTCATTATTACTAACGACCTGACCAAAACATGAGTTACAATGCTTTATCCAAAAAGTGCACATTCAATTAATTAGCATCTATTCACAGGACACAGGACACGACACAAGGCAAACGTGCATGACAAACTTCCGCTTTTCGGTTCGGTTAAATGAACGCAGGTTGCGGCCATTGGGCGTGGCTCAGCACAGCACGGCTTTTGGGGCAGAGTGGTTTGCTGCATTTGTGGCTTGTGTGCAGTTTTGTTTTCAGACCATTTCACGGGCACATACGAGCACGAGTACGAGTAGAAAATTGAACAAATTTCTACGAAACAAAAATACGTGCAAAGTTTACAAAAAACAATTTGGTTGTGGCTTGGCCGCTTCCGTTGCAGCTCCTGCTGAGGTTGTTTAATTATTTGCCATTTATATTTGGGTGAAACTTAAGCTTAGCATTCGGATGTGGGAACTGATCTAGCTTTCGATGTTCATTTGATTTGAAATTGCAACAGATAGAAAAAGCATCAATGTAATGATCATTAGGTCAACACTTCAGTGTTTAATTTATTATATCTATTAAGTATTCCAAAACAAAAGTTGTTGAAATCGCATCATGATGTTTTGTTTGCCAACATATATATTTTAAATGAGCGGTGCTCATTTTGCAGTGCTGCCACATAGCTAAAAACAAACGTTGCCTTTGCTGGTGCTGCCAAATCGATGTTTACATGCGAAGTTGGCTGCGCTGTCATAAACAGCTGTGAGGCAAATTATTCAGCCAGTTTGCGTTTGTTAGTTTAAACAAAACGTGTTTGAAATAGTTTTAATTGTAAATATACAGCATGACAGAAATTGAGGGCTACAGAGGTAGGAGTTTTGAAAATTGCATTGACTTTATGTTAATAAAAAAAATCTCCATTTACAGTTGTGCCGCTGCGAATGTCGCCGGATGCCAAAAATTGTCACAGCGTTTACATGCGGGAGCATTTTATACGATTAATGGATCCCAACAAACCAAAAGGCCGCACGCTATTTTTGCTTAACGTTCCGCCCTACGTAACTGAGGAGAGTTTGCAAACCTTCTTCAAGACTGCCGGCAACGTGGAGCGCGTTTTGTTTGCGGATAAACCTGGACGCGATGAGACGACTAACTGGTACGAAGGAATGGATGTCCCCTTCTCAAATGCACAGACTCCATTCAAGTTCAAAGTGGCCTATGTGGTGTTCCAGAACAGCAGCAGCATTGCCAAGGCGCTAGCCATACAGAGCATCGATTTGTACAACAGCAGCGGCGAGTGCATCATTAAAACGGGCATGGAGCTGTGGTACGAGGAATACGAGAATAACTTTAGGCTAGATGTAACGAAGACTCAGGCAGAGATCGATGCTTACATGGCTGCCTACGATAAGAGCGAGCGTGCCGCACTCGCAGCAGCCAAGGCAAGCCAAGCCGATCCTAATGGCTGGGTGACTGTGGGCAAGGAGGGACGCAATGCTGGATTCGAGCAGAAGGAATCCATAATTGGTCGCATCGAAAACAAGCTGAAAAAGGACAAGCAAACCAAGGAGCTAAAAAACTTTTACACATTTCAAATACGCGAAAGCAAAATGCAGAACATTGTTGAGCTGCGCCAAAAATACAAAGAGGACAAGCAAAAAATTGAACTGCTGAAGCAATCGCGTCGCTTTAAACCGTTTTAGCAACGCCTAACTATTAGGTAACACAATAAAACAAAAATAATTGCAATTGCATAATATTTCTACAAATGTTTTATACTAAGGTATTGGACAGAAACCTTTTTCTGGTTTTTTCTTATTCATAAGTTTGTGGTATGTAGACATAATATATTAGGCATTTATATTGTTGTCCATCTTACACGAGAAATCGTCCGTTTGCAATTTGAATTATTCCTCACTCAAATAGATTGATCGCCAAAATAAAGGAAAAATCGTCTCTCTACTACTTAGGTTGTTGAATAAAACAAAATCCGAAAGGCCAACTTTTGTTATTAATTATCGATCACTTTTATGATTAGTTTCATAAATCATTGTATCTGTGGTCAATAGGTTCAATCGGCGTGATAATTAAATTAGCAAGTGAAACGTGAAAAATATTCCCGAATACCAAGAGCACCTACAAAAAACACGTTGCAGCAAAATGTGTGCGCAAGCAAAGGTTAAAAGTTGAAGAAGAGAAAAAAAAGTTAGGGAATAAGTGCGCGAACATGTTGAATATGAGTTGCATGACATGACCGCTGGCCAAAATCCTCATAAATTTATGGCATTGACACTTTGCCGCGACTAAATCCTGGCCTGGCCTGCCATAATTTCACGGCAATGCCATAACTTACATGCATATGCCGTCCCGCAGTTGGGCTCAAGGAGGAGGCCATAAAAGCGAATAAAAAGCAAACAAAAAGCCTGAAGAAATACAACAACAACAGCAGCAGCAGCAACAAGAAGCAGCGCTTATTGTGTGATAATCGCATATGGTTTATGTTAATTTGAGAAATGATAAAAATATTTCGCTTATCAATTTTAATCATCATAATCGTCGCGTTGCCATCGTCGCGACACAGACTCCAACCAGCGCAGACCTCGCCCCAGGCCCGGGCTGGCACAGCACGCGATCCGGATCCATTGCCTTTGCTGCTGCTGTAGCTGTAGCTGTAGTCATGAGAGAAGTGCATGAGACATTTAGGCTTAATGTGGCGCGCGTAAATTTCCAATCCCAACCATCTACCAAACTGGGTAATCGGAGAGTCTGGCTCCGAGTGAAATACAAACGAGGTACGCGTTGGATAACGCATATGCGCGAACAACGTGGCTATCGTCGCAGTTGTTGTTGTTGTTATTTTAGTTGTTGTTGTTGTATGCTTGTCATTGGCTGTGGGGGCATGGCCTACTGTGGAGACTTAAGACAGCAACACATTCATAATTTCTTCCGATTTGTATCGTTTTTAAACATTTTAAATTGATTAAAACGCGATAAATCATAATCGGCCAGTATCTTCTGAAACTCTTTGGGGGCTTGTCGAGTGGAGCGTCTGCGACTGCGACCGGGTGATGGAACGATTTATGAGCCTTGAACATAATAAAGTGTTAACGGAACGAGTTATTAAGGTAATCTGAATGCGCATAAGTTAATAAAAGCTCGTTGCACTTTCGTTATGGCTGCGACGATTTGCATTGGAGTCTCGTTGCGGGCAGCGTCTAAGGTTGCATAGGCCCCGTTGCGGACACACACAAGATGTCGAAAAATATAACATAAAACGACCACACGTACGTCTCCCATGCTGCGCAGCAGGACGCCGGCTCAGATCCAGACGCTCCAGAGACCAAGACACCAAAAAAAAAAGTACAAAAAAAAAACACAAACGCCGTGTCTTGTGAGCAGAACAATCAATAAATTTGAACACGTGAGCGGGACGCGAATGCAGACAACAGCAACAACAACAACAACAACAGCAACATCAACAACTTAACGGCAACAACATAACAACAGCAACGAGTACTGCGCGATAAGTGATCGCCGTGTCGACTGATTGGCCACAAACAACAGCAGCAACAAAGTGCACATATATATATATGTATTTTTGTTGTTTTTTTTGCAGGACGGAGCTATTTGCAGCACAACATGCAGGAAGTTATTAGTTGGAATGAATTGTTAGTTTTGACTCTAGTGGATGTTCAGTTAATTGAGCTGAAAATGGAATAAATGAAATCGTTGCGTTTGATCGCAATCGGAAAGCTTATACCATAAAAATAAAGATCGGTGTTAAATATTTTTCATTTATAATTTTAGCCAAAACATTTAAAGTGATTTTTATTGTTCATTTTATTCATAGTGTAAGTTAAGTAGCTTCAAAAAGTAGACTATGCTAAATTCAATAATTGAATGGAAACTTAGCAACTGAAAAAAACACTTAACTCAGCCATAGCCCGACGATTATTGGGCTTACGGAGTGGGTGAATATTTGTTGGTGGGTTTGCGAATTGTCGTTAACTTGGCAACTCAATAACAATCCCCGAAATTGTACCAAGTCGTTGTATCGACATCATCCATCATGACTGGCATTCTGCGTGCCGCCGAAGCACCGTATAAATTATGTCGCCTCGAATTGGCAACAACCTCGCGATAACGACGCACCGGAGCACGTGCCATGTGCAGCTCCATCAGATCCCATTCGTTGATGTCCTGGAAGACGGAGCGCAGCATATGCATGCGTCCCAATAGTTCCGTCTCGCGCAGACCTTCGTAATTGCGGCCGGTGCGTGAGCGAAAGGATTTGTAGATCTCACCCTGCTCCTTCGTTTCGGTTGCCACTTGCAGCTCCTTGCGGTAGAGCGCTCGAATCCCACGACCCAAATGACGAATGTGCTCAAAGTCGCGTATATTCAGGGCTACCAAAGCGATGGCATCCAGATTGAGCAGCTTATGCCCATCGATATAGTTCTCCCTGAAGGTTTGCTGTGAACACAATTGAATGGACGATTTTTAATTCACTCAGCAACTTAATATGAACTCACCTCATACTCCGGGTAGCCAAATTCACGAAGCCATTCAGCCACATCATTTATGCTCCACTTGAAAACCTCTGTGCGCGCCTGGGCATCCACGGCAGCGGCACACAGATTGAACAGGGTGTCTGGCGAGGCTCTAAACGAGAGCGGCACATCATGCTTATCGTACTCCACATCAGGATACATATAGCTCGGATAGCGAAAGGAGAAATCCTGTTCCTCGTCGCAGTCAGCTGGTTCGCTGATGTTCAGACTTTCCATATCGAAATTGCGCTGAAATTGCGGCGTCGATACCGACGACGACGATGAAGACGACGACTCCATTCGAGCGGATGACACGTACTGTGTCCTACCTAACCCAAATTTAGTTGCCCCAAGTCAATCTGATTGCGGTTTTCCCCTAGAATATCCTGTTCGTGTTTGTTTGCATTGCTTGCTCACGTTTTATGATACCCTTCTATATGGAGTGCTATCACTATATAATGAGGTTTAAGATGTGATTTGTGAAAATTCATAAACAATTTTATATACTAAATTTATTGAAAATCATAAGATAAGTATGTGTGAAAAATAGGAAGTGAAATTATTGTATTTTTGAAAGCATATTCTTTTCTGGCATTATACATATACTTAATTAATATATATTAGAATAATATTCAGAAAAATGTGAGAATTCAGGTTAAAAGATCCACTTCCTTACTTACCTTAACCTTAAAAATATTGCAATTTACGGTTAACAGATTATTTACTTACGTTACCCATAAAATACAATTCTTTATTTTTCGGCCAATATGCGCAAAAATATGCTAAGGGTATTAAAACTTTCCTAATTTACGTTAACGTGTTCTTCTTTCATTTTCTTTTCCCGTGATTGCATTTGCATATCCGTTGTTTTTTTCGGGGTCAATTGAGCGGTTGCGAGGGGGCGGAATTCGTCGCCGCATTATGTGCTACGTACCGTCACGCCAGGACTCCTATTAATAAAACGAACTTTGCTTCACAGTATTTGCGTTTCAATTATTTATTTTTTTTTTGTACTGACTGTTGGTAAGTATTTTGCGAGTTGGCAAAGAATATTTAATGGGTCACAACATTTTAAGGAGCATGCAATTACAATTCAATGATTTGTTTGTGTTGCAGTTCTTAGGATCCGGATAGATTTATGAGTCGAACACGCGCCCGACACCGTTACCCACTTTATTAACAGGCCAGACAACATGGAATTATGTTGTGCAGAGATCACTCAATTCCAGACAAGTTGGGCATGTGCCCATGCCCATGCGCCAAAAAGAGATAAAACATCGTCGGCGATATCGTCTATGGCTCCGCCCACTTGCAGTGGTCGGCTCGCATTGGCTGCCGGCTGCCATGCTGCCTCTCTCCGTGTGGTGTAGGCGCTGTCGGTAGCTGTGTGTGAGTGTGTGTCTGCTCGCTTCGATGTGTGCGTGCCGAGTACGGCAACATATGGAGAAATCGGTAAACAAATCTCAATAGCGATCAATGAACGATCTCTGGCTGAGCTAATGACACAGCATTCTGTTTGTTTGTATGTAAACAGCCAAACCGTGCAGAGCCAGTTTCCCATGTGAGCAACAGTGGGCAACATTTGAAGAAATAGTAATGGAACTTTGAAAGAAAGCTCCTTACGATAGAATTATAAATTAAAATAGAGAATAAAAACTTAGGAAGTTTTGCTTATTGATTAGAACTTAAACACTATAAATAATGTGTAGCTTTAATTTACTTGGAATCGCATTTAAATATACATAAATGAAAATGACAACATCTTTATTGAATACAGTTTATTATCCAAATAATCAGATTTTTTATTTTATTTTACATTTATTTGACATCTTACTAAATTACCAAAATAACAAAATCACAATGTTGCCCACTGTATCGATCCACACACAATCACTGAGATTTACTTCAACACAATACTTATTCGTGTATGCGCCCAACGGCAATCGATGATCGCTGGTTGGGTTTGCTCCCGGGCCGGGTCCATTTAGTTCCGTGTGGGTTGTCTTAGCAAACGGTTTATGCTTGATGCGCCCCCAACATTTTGTGCTCTCGTGTCTCTTGATATACTTCTATAGCGACGGTGTTTTCCATGTGACATGATCGGTAATTTATGCTGTTTCCGATTAGCTGGCATAAACTGAGCAATGTTACTACACGAAAGTGCCAATATGGAACAGAGTGTGCCCGAGAATCTCAGCACGCATGTTTTTAGCGACTGTGAAATGAAGTTGCAAGCGTCCTCTCACGATCCCGTCGATGTGAGTGAGAATGGCTCCAACTCGAACAGTGATCTGCCAACCAAAGATTCGGTCTCGACTCCAAGTCCTGCAACAAGTGTAATCAATTCGAACACATCAGTCACCAGCAGCAACAGCAGCACAACCAAAGTGAAACTAAGTTTCAGTGTCGATCGTTTGTTAAGCGCCGAGCGCATCAATCCTTCGACATCCCTAAGCCCAACGTCGTCCAGACAATGCTGTGATGGCAGTGTCTTTGCCTGCTGCACTTTTCCAAGCTGCTTTGCACACTCCACGGAAGCTGCTAAGCATGCTGCAGTTTCAACACCTCCGCAAATACTGACAAATACACACGCCTACGCCTATGCCGGATTAGATAAATTCTATCCGGGATTATATATGGATTACAAGTCTGTGCTAAGACCCACCCCCATTCGTGCCGCTGAGCATGGTAAGACCAATGATGCCATATTATATCTCAAATGTCAAAAATATGAATCGATAACCTTAATTTAGATATAGTCTGCAAATCTTAAAACTTGGCTTGTGTAAGAAATTTAGAATGAAGAATCCTGGGTGGATATTTGGTATTGCGATCTTTTTTAGTTTTCTGCAAAGTTAAGAAATTCCAATTCAGCAACTTACTTAAATTATATCCGATTGACAACAATATTGTTAATGATTAGTGGCCATTCAAATTCTGCTACCAACTTGCCTTAGAGTTTCCGCATTCTTATACATAGTCTAAAAGGTACTCAGCTTATCGAATCTTGGGTTTGACTTCCAATTAAGTATCTCAAATAAAAGGGATCAAAGAAAATGTTATTAACAAAGTAAAAATTGTCCTCAATTATATCTCAAGGATAGGTAACTAACCAATCAATAAATTTGTACAACATTATTCGATTAATAGCTGCAGTTATTTATTCGATTTGAAAGTTCAATATCCCCTCATTATCGATGCTGGGCAACCTTTGCCAACAATCTTCCGTCATGATCAAAAGAATTTTTCCCATTTGCCAATCAAATTCGGACACATTCTTTGCACCCACTCATTATAAACTGCAATGCAATAGGCATTGTAAAATAAAAGATACAAAAATTTACAATTCAGAGAAAACTGGAAGCACTTTAGTCTCAACCAAATGGCTGGGCCATAAATCGTCCGTTTTTATTGGAATTATTAGTTGATCTGTGGCCATATTGTGCAATATTATTGTAGCCAACTGTTTGTGGCCTGTTCTTGACGAAAACAATTCGTTTGTTGAAATCGACAAATCGACAAAGATATCTCCTCAACGTCGGTTCGTATTTACGTTACTTCCTGCTGTTTTGTATATCAGGGGACGACTCATGGACTGCCTGCCTGCTTACCAGCCCATGCACTTTGATCTTGTTTATATGAAAAATAGTGAGAAATATGTTTTTTTTTTTTTCTTGTATATTGTAGATTGGTATTGTTTAACTTGTTGTTTGCCTTTTTGCTGATGCTCTTTTCAAATATGTTCAGCTAACTCGCTTGTTTTAAATACAATTCGTATCAAGAGGGTGTTAAATAGCTGAGAGCCTCAATTGATGCAGGCGTTGACGGGTGCAGCCCGGAAGTGTGTGTTGCATAATGTCATTATATTGGGAAAGATCGTCAATGAAAAGTAGCCATCAAAATCCGAAGAAATCATTTTTATAGATCATAAGGATTATTTTGATACAAATCGTTGGACAAATCATAATTGTTTAAACTCAAAATTAATTTGCATTCCAACTTCCTTGTAATTGTGTTATGGACTTCCTGAATCGCCGCTCTTGATTTGATTCATCCAGAAATGATATCATTCAACAACATTTTCGCCCTAATAGCACTTTTAAGTGGCACACAAATTAGCGCCACATGAAAATTAATTTGGCAGCCCATCAATTCAGTGTGAGCGTTTATGGAAATTATTATCAAAATTAAATGATTCTTGAATACATTACCTACTGAGGGCGAAAATGAAATGCCAATTAGCACGTGGCATTAAATTCGACATTTCCTCAATCAACAGCAAAGCCAAAGGCGAAAACCAAAATAAAAAAAAAAATAAACAAGAGTTTGAAGTGTTTCATCAATCCTGTGCTACATTAAATAAATTAAATTCAAAAGAACCAAACCGAAATTAACAACAATTTATGAACAAATTAAGAATCAGACTTAAAAATAAACTGCCCACACTGGCAGCATCAATTGAAAAGCGCTGGAAAACCGATTGAAGCGAATTTGTTTATTTGCTTGAGCAATTGACCCCGTCACTCAGGGGCAGCCAATCCATCCAGCCATATATAATGAATTGTTCCGTTCATCCAAGAGCTTTTTAGCTATGGCCAAAAGGAGCTGAATCTTATCTGATAGATTGGGGCGCCGCACGGCCAACTACTGTGGCTAAATGTGGAGGCTGCCGTTTAAGTTAATGACATGCAGCATTCTTCTGACTGACTGGCTGAAGAACTGGCTAACTGACTGATTGAAGCTATGCGGTATTTTAAGGGGCAATGCGAGGCCAACTATTTACGCAGCCACCCACTGTGGTGGCTCAGGTTCAGCCAGCTACCTGTGGTGCCAAAGTTATTTTACCAATTGCGTAGAGATAATATCTCTAGTGAAAAAATTGAGACAGAAAGAGAGAGACAGAGACAGAGAGAGAGAGAGAGAGAGAGAGAGAGAGTGACTTGTAAGCTTTCGGGACCTGCTCTAAGCATTCATTTTTGATGGATTGATCGCATCGCATCGCACATCATAAAAAACCATAGCCTCCAGCCAGTCACAGAACCATTCAACTCCAGGTTCTCCATACAATGTCTACAGCCAGTATTTGTTGCTGTTGCTGTTGTTGCATGGGTGTTGAGTAGTTTGTTTGATTGTTTTTCCCTTTGGCCTGGCGATCGATCGATCGATGGATCGTTGAAGATCTATTTTCTCTTTTTGTTGTTCCTCTGCTTGTTTCTGTGCCTATTTATGCATCGTTTGGGATAAATGCTGCGGGTCGGGGCCAATAATTTGGCGCCGCTTGCCTAATTAATTAACAATTTATATGTTAATCCAATTGCTTGTGTCTTCTTCCACACCGATGTGATCAATGATCAACACAAAGCATTCGTGTTGGCCGGATTCAAATCATTCTGTTTTAAATAAATATTGTCATAGTATTCGGCACGGTTCCCAACAGCAGGAGAGCTTTCACTAACCGAAGTGAGCTTGTAACTGTTCTCATTATACATTATTATATATATATACCAGATCAACACATATTTTTGACCAATTATCAACTTATTGTTGTTCAATATATATTCAACGATTTCGATTTTGATCTTTGGGAATATAATACTGATGATCGCTAATTGAATTTTGGTTTCACTTTGTCTTTTTTTTATTTCAAATGCATAAAATCAAATAAAATACACATCTTGATAACAAATTATATACATTTTGGATATTATTTTCGGCTAATTTGTTAAATTTGCATCAATCAATGCTTTATGTATGTGATCAGATAAGAATCGTTGATAACCAATAATGAGTCTTGTTAAAATCATTTAAGCCATTTAAAATATCTTAAATCATTTGGAATCTTATCACCTACAACGCTAATGTCAAAGAAGTTGAAATTTAAACAATACTGAGCACTAAGACTTAATCCGCATAAATTTAATTATTTACCAAAATGTGTATAGATAAATAGCGAAATAAATTTAAACGGTAAACAACTGTAGAATAAATATATATACATATATATCGGCACTGCTCTTAATTCCGTTTTGTGAATTTTAATTGAAATAATTGTCTGATTGTGATTCAGACTGAAGACTATATTGAAATCTAGATATACAAAGGCATTGCCAAATAATGAAGTCCAGTTGGCATCCATTTTTGTACATGTTTCACATTTAGCCTTTGTATTCTCATTGCATCAGGGTCACAGATCTGCGCCGCTCATGCACCTGATGCCCACATGGCTTAAGGAGCTCGTTACTCCCGCGTTTCTCTTATTACGGCAATTAATCGCCTTGCACTCGAAATGCATTCAATTGTTTACTCAAAATGTGAACTCGCAAAATATTCGCTAGACCATAAATACAATCGCACAGTGCTAATAAATCGATATAATTTAAAGCGGGCCATCAATTTGTTAATGGCCGCAAATATTCAGGATGCGGATGTTGGCCAGACCAAGACTGGTTGGTTAATGATTTAAGATGCACCGCAAAAATAATCACAACTCATTAAGATATTTACCAAATCGAGGCGCTTGGCCGACACATAACTTTTTTTTACAAGTGTATCTGTGTGTGTGAGATGCGGCAATTAAAGGCGAGCTGAGGCGTTGAAAATCAATGGAATCTCATTATAACAAACCGGCGGCAGTTGACACAAACCAAATGCCGCCAATTAAGAGAGAGGCGTGCTCGTTATTGCACTTGGCAGTTGCAGATGCAGATATACAGTTGAGATACAGACACAATTGTTGCTAAGCATTTCCGTTGCAATGTAAATACACATTAGATCGCTTGAGTTTTGAGTAAATAAAATGCACCATGAAAAATAATTAGACGCATGCCGCGTGTACAAACAAATTTCAAATTGATTACGCACTGTGGAAACCGTGCGCACAGTTTATAAAAAACCAATAAAAATGCATAAGCTAGTTTAAGCGTTGCCAACAACCAAAAACAAACGAACTAGAAAAACAAAATGAACTGTATTTTATGAATTGGTGTGCAGTACGCATATTTAAAACACATTTAACCGCAAAACACACACTTGGTCCAGGTCCCAATTCTCTAGTCGCAGCCACATCTCGTGCCCCATGTCGTGCTCGATTACCCCAAATAATTTTTTGGTCTGCTAAGAGGTATTTGCTTATGTGTGTTTTGTTGTTGATTTTTGGCAGTGTGGTGTAAACAATTTGTTTAGCCGCAACGCTGATTATTTCCAATTAAGTGAAAATTTTATTATAAACAAACTCATTTAAATATTTTCAACGTGTGTTTCATTGAAAATAATTTACTCAACCATTTTTTGGGAAAATTGTGTTTTAATATTTTCTCATCCCGAATATTATTGAGTTTTAGACTCTGCGATTAGGGAAATGCGTAAATTGTATTGCAAAGTATATTTTTACCCCGGCGGATATAAGCTTGCACATAAATACATGCAGAGGATGCTAGATGCCGAGTTGTAAAAATAAATAAAGTAGTGTGAAATTAAAGTTTTGGTTAAAAGCATTTCCGGAAGCACGAACACTAAAGGAACACAAATAAATACTATGCTACGAGTAAGTAGGCAATTAGATAAAAATAATTCGAGATCAGATAAAATAAAAAATCTTTTGTGCTAAGTAAATAACTATTAAATTATTTACTAAATTACCTATTTTGTTAAGTCAATTCAACCGCAAATAAAATACCTGATATTTCCGATCCCATTAAGTACAATCATTAAAAAATATACAATCGAAATATTCTTGCGACCTGAAATCAAAAATGCAAATGAATAATAACTATTCTCATCTACCACATAGAGTCACCCATTTGTACATGAGTGCTCAAATTCTCCAAAAACTTACATTTTTATATTACGGACGGATATGACTATGAAGGTTTCACCCAAAAATCTTTATAAACGAAATCGTAGTTGGTAAAGTTAACTAAGCCTTTGATGCTAACCAAGATAATATGTTCTTTATGGCATTGTCGCTTTCACGACATTTATACAAAATTGAAGAATGTGAGCTCCACATTTTTTTTCTATGGTGCGATTAAACAATGCTATTTTTCATCCCTTAACAGCAACTTTTCCTACACTGGCAACGAACGCTCTAATGCGATTCCATCAGCAGCAGCAACATCATCAGGAAAATCCGCGGCAACAGCAACATATACACCCGCAACACCAACACCAGCATAAGGCAGCAACTTTGTTGCACAACTCAACATCGGCGCTAAACGGCCTAAAGACGCTGCAGTTAACGCAGCAACAACGCTTTCTGGCCAAGAGTGCGCAGCAGCAGATGCTTGACATTCCCATAACGGCCACAGGTGCTGCCGGCACTTCACAAAATGGCGGGCATACACACAACAACAACAGCAACAACAATAGCAGCAACAGTGGCAGCAACAATGTGAATGGCAGCAACAGCAGCTGCAGCAGCAGCAGCAACAACAACAGTGGCAAACGCAAACGTTCCTGGTCACGTGCCGTCTTCACAAATCTGCAGCGCAAAGGACTCGAGATTCAATTCCAGCAACAGAAATATATAACCAAGCCAGATCGTCGCAAATTGGCGGCACGATTGAATCTCACAGATGCACAGGTGAGTCGTGTGTATGAACATATAAAGAAGTATTTTCGAAGCTCGTCGATCCACAGGTCAAGGTGTGGTTCCAGAATCGCCGCATGAAATGGCGGCACACTCGAGAGAATCTCAAAAGTGGCCATGAAAAGCAGCCAACACAGCCAAACAATGGAGCCGGAAACGGTAGTGCTGCTGCCAAGCAGCCAATGTTGATAGCGACTGGAATTGTCGCTGCCAGGCTCCACGAGCCCTTGGAGTACAGCTCCGACAGTTGTTCCAGTGTGGAGCTAAGCGAACGAGCCGACGACGATGATAATATTGAAATAGATGTTGTAGAGTAACGATGGAAATCATTTATGTATATATTCGATCGGATTCATGCAATACAAAGTGTGAAATTCTGATGCAAAATGTTTATATTGACTTACACTTAGCTAAGACAAATAATGTTTTTTATTATATCAATTAAATGTAAGAGAAATGAGCTAAATTACTTCATCATATTTATACACATATAATTATTGTACAGTAAAAACTCAAATGTTCAGTCGATCAAAAAATATATATACATAAATTTGTATATATGTTAGTCATATATATATATAAAAACACGAATTTAAATTATTACTTATGGTAAATTTATAAATTAATGATCAGCATGCATGTATTAATAAAATATTAAATAATTTTAAAAATAACACAAAATCAAAAAAATTTTAATCCAATCAGACAGAATATACATTTTATTCCACTCGATAACAACAGAAAAAGAACTGCGGTTTTTTTCACTCGGTACTCCAAGCAGAAATGAAAAGTGTAAGTATTCAAACTAAGAAACTAATTAGACTGCTTAATTACGGACTGTAACGCCTTCGAGTGTAATAAATGCCAAGGAAAATAGTTAGCACCTTCATTTAACAAAGAAACTTTGGCTTGCACACAGTTAACGCTCAATTGGTTAATAATTTAACTAATGACCAGTCATATTCCATAATTCAAATGGTCTGAGTATCCCAAATACGTATAAAAACACACATTTATTCATTAGCTCAGCATTTCATAATTGAAAAAGCTATATTCATTTTCCCAAAAAACAAAATTATTGCTGGCCATTTTCTCTTAGCGCTCTCTTTGCTCTCTTACTGCGCTCACAACATAACGAAAAAGAACACGCAATGCCAATTTCTTATACGTTCTCCACACATCAACAACCGAAAATGTAATTAAGGGTATACCGCTGCGATCAGCAAAATTTGAAACGGCGATGAGACCTTCTAATCTACACAATGATAAAAACCCGATACCGACGGCAACGCAAGACGACAACAGTTGGTCAACCGGAGGGGCATCTGCCGCAGCGGATCAGTGAGACAATTAGACAAACAGTGAGAGCAAATTATTGACGCACGACATTGAAATATTACTTCAAGTCTTAATACAATTATTGTTATACTCTTAAAAAGGGCATTGTTAGTTTGTCAACACATTTGTCTTGAATGTAAATAGTGCATTTCAGTTTAAGCGAATTATATTGAATATTTTGAATATGTATATATTGCACACTATAGTATTAAAAATTGGTTAAAATTTTCCATTTTCGACATATTTCAACAATTTTAATTACAAATTTAACTGGTAGTTTTTAAGACAACTTGTTGCACATCATATATTACTTTGGATTAAAGTATTTAAATATCTCTTTACCTATAAATTTAATTTAGGGGTTAAGCTGACAAAACCGAAGAAGCTTATCATATTTAGATATATGAGTTCCCGCAATGGAACTGTTTACTATTTAATAGTGTATACAAATATCGACCAACCAAATATTGTATTTTCTTAGTGTTGTTTTTCGAGAGCTTCGTTTGTTCAGTTTGTTGACGGTAAGCGCAGCGAGTGGTTGAAATTTCAGTTACTGGACGTACGGCAATGTGACAGCTTAATTATTGAGCTAAAATAGTTTGATACGAGCGCAGTCGGATCGGAGAACCTAAAAGTAGAATTGCCATAAAATGGGCAATGTGCAAACGCGTCAGTTCGAGTCTCGCAATGCGACAAATAGACGAAGCAGTAAGTGACATATAAATAAGAACAGCATCTTTATCATCTCTCTCTCTCTCTCTCTCTTTCTCTCTCCCAATCTCTCTCGCTTCCCATCTATCTTTCTAGGCATCCTGTGGAACTTTCGTTATCCGAATGCGTCAAGGCGTCGCGATAATGTCGCCATTATAATACACAACTCCAGGCTGAGCATTGACGAATGGCTAAATCTGCTGGATCTGCAGCAATATGAAGGTCAGTTTGGTCAGCAATTTCGACAGTATTTACTCATGTGTCACACACATCCGCTCAATTAGACAACCTGAAAGCGTACGCCACTGTCGATGATGTCGGTGACTTTAACGATCAAGATCTGAAGCGTTTGGGCATCCGCAGTACAACCCATCGCCAGAAAATGCTCAACAGTTTGTTGGGCGTGCGTGCCAAGCGTAGGCAGTCCATGAATCTGGAAGGTGAGCAGTGCTATCAATGTGATGATTAATTTATAATCTAGCTATAGCCACACTTTATCTATCCAGCAATGCGTAGTGCGCCCTGTTCGGTGCCGCGTCCGAAGAGCTCCTGCCCAATGGTTTATCTAGATGCAAATTCTGGTGATATGACTGGCAGTACCGATAGCGGAGGTGCAGCTGTGATTACCACCAAAAGTGGCAAGGTCTTAAAGCAATTGACTTTCGTTGAACCTACAACAATGTGAGTATATGCATATGAGCAGACAAGTCAGTTATTGATTAAGCTCTCAGAATACGCAAAAAAAAAGCGATTAAATTGAAACAGACCTTAAAAATACAAATTTAATTAAATTAGCCTGTCAACACAATTGCCTGCTGTTGATTTGCGACATTTATTTGAAATTTAACGAACCATTTGTTAAGGTCCACAGCAATAGCATCCACATGCAATTACTGACACTCACAATGCCCAGCGCCTTTGCCCGCATTTGCCATTTCATATTTGATAACAACCACCTCTCCAGTCTCTTACACGAATAAATTTCAATAACAAAAACTCTGCGCATGCCCCAAAGAATTTCCCATAAAAAATAATCAACCCAGTGCCGTTAGGCAGGCGGCAAAAACATCTCGAAGCAAAACCCAAACAAGTCGGGTAAAGCGACCAACCCTCACAAGGACATTCGACTTGTGCCAGGGTGGTCTAAGCCAGGGCGCAGCGCAGAGCGAATTTAGATGGCATAGAGTGCAGACGAGCTGTGCGATAAGAAAAGCCAGAGCACAATTTTAGATAAGCCTGCGAAAAATTGAAATTTTGTGCATTTTTGCTAGTGATACAAATTATATAAATTAATACGAAAAGTAAAACCAAAAGTTTTTATACAAAACTTGTATTGAACATAAAAGCGGGTTCTCCATCATAAAAAAAAACTTTTTAGGCGTGTCCTGCGTATATTTTCGGTTGCGAAAAAGAGTTATAGCAATATGGGCGTAGCAGGTGAGTGATAACAGCTTGTAAATTAAAAAAGCCAATATTATTTACTGGTCACATTTAGAAATATGACTATAAAAAGAAATCTCTTAAAAACTCGGAGTTTTTACAATTTTACTATGATTAAATTCGTGTGTTTTTTTTTTCATTTTGCACTTGAACTTCAGACAAAAGTTCGCATATACCAAGGAACAATTTTGTGGGAGTAAATTTCCCTCTTTCACCTAAAACCCGGTAGCTGAGCAACTCGCACAGCGCATATGATATATTACCCATAATAAGGGACTTACGCTCTCAATTTAAAACTGCTCCTCTCTCTCTCTCTCTCTCTCTCACTCTTTTGTAATTGCAGCTATGAAGAATTGAAACCGCGCTCCAAGTGCAACAGTCCGCATTGGGGCAACACCGCTGACGACATGGAAAGCGGCAACAACAGCCACGCATCGACGCCCATTGTCGCCTCGCCCAATGCCAACGAGCAACAGGAGGCCATTGCACTGAAAAAGGCCCTCGAATGGGAGCTGAGTCTGGATGCCCGGGAATTGCGCTCGCATGCCTGGTACCATGGTGCACTGCCACGCCAGCGGGCCGAGGAAATTGTTCAGCGCGAGGGCGATTTTCTGGTGCGGGATTGCGCCTCCCAACCGGATAACTATGTCCTCACCTGCAGCAGCAAATCAGCTGTCTTGCATTTTGTGCTCAATAAGGTAAGTTCCGGAATATGAATAAAGTGAAATCACGTAATGTGTAACTAAATTAAAGAATAATGATTGCGAATCCTCTGTTTAGGATAAGCACTATATATGTATGTGAAACTACTTACTTTATACATTTTGTCTGTTGCTGAAACTTGGAAATCTCTCCTTTGTTATTCATTTTACTAACCTGATCTCCCATTTAAATATTTTTTAGCTGGTTCTGCAGCCGGAGACTGTCTATGAGCGTGTGCAGTATCAGTTCGAGGAGGATGCCTTTGACACGGTGCCAGATCTAATTACATTTTATGTGGGCTCGGGCAAGCCCATTTCTGCTGCATCGGGTGCTCTGATCCAATACCCATGCAATCGCACATATCCACTCTCGTTCTATGGACACAAGATTGTGGGCAATCAGTTGCATACACAGATGCTGGCCGGACTGCGTGGCCTAAGTCCATTGAACTCGCCCATGAGCAGTAGCACTATAGGTGGGGGTTCCACCATCTTTCGCTTTGGCCAGCTAACTGGCGATGCTTCGCCAGCAGCACCACAGCCGGCGACGCCAACCAGTCCGCAATGTTCGCCGCCACGGGTGCGTCGGGAAGTGCCACCACCTAGGCTGCCCTGCAAGAAGCAGCAGCGCTCCCAGAGCTTGACCCCCGCCCAGGCAATGGTTGTATGCAACATCAATAAGCAGCAGGAACAGCAGCAGCAAGAAGCAACAAATGGACATAGCCTGGCACGTTTTCAGACCATTGCACGCTGCAATCCCACCAGCGATTTGCAGCTGCAGCCACAACATCTGGATAGCAAATTCACCACCCAATCTCTGCCACGTCCGAGCACTTCGGCTGCGCAGGCGTTGCGACAGCAGGCAGCTGCACGGATCTGCAATTTGGCACGCAACTTCAGCCTGGATACACCGGATCGAGCACCCAGCCCACCGCCCAAGCCACGTAAGGAGCCAATGGCCGCAGTGCTGGCGTATCAGGCGAGCGGCTCCGATTCGGGCAATGGATCGGGAGATTCGGCGCCTGGCGACGTCAGCGAGCTGAGCATACAACGTGGCGGTGTCATCATTAAGAATCCACGATTCATTACCAGCTCCACTTCCAATAACACGCTGAAGAGCTTCACTGAATTTGATGCGTTGGCTGCTGAGGAGCAACTATTTTCCATGCCCATTGAGGACTTTAAGCTGGTAAGCTCCTAAAAGATAGAAGCTGATAAACTTTCCATGAAATGCCAAATAATTTTTATAAATTATTATTCTTTGGTTACTTAATTCCCTTTTTCTTTTACGCATTTCAGTTTAGCAAATTTGATTTTGAGAACTTTGTCACATTGCTGCTGCCCTCGGTGGAGAACAAGCCACTGGATGGCGATGCGCTGAACACTTTCAAGATGATGCTGCTGGAATCTGGACCCAAGCTGCTGGCTGAACACATTACACGCATCGATATTGGTTTATTTCTGGACGTGCCGGTCAATGAGGTGGATTGTTACCTTAGTTGTTCGGGGCTGGAGCTGTTGACGCTACCGCATGGCAAAGTGTTTCGTGGTGACATCATTGAGCGGACGCAATGCATCAAGCTAATGGTCGCTGTCACCATACTCACATGTCAAACGGATCTAGACCGAGCCGAGCTGCTCAGCAAGTGGATACAAATTGCGGTGGAAACGAAAACCGCGCTGGGAAATCTATTTGGCTTTTGTGCAATTATGTTGGGCTTATGCATGCCGCAGGTGAGTTGAGATTTACAACAGGAGTAATAAGCCTAATCGATTTTACAATTTGAAGATCCAAAAACTGGATCAGGCATGGCACATTCTACGTCAAAAGTATACGGACAGCGCATTCACATTCGAGGCCAAGTTGCGCCCCACTTTGAGCAGCATGAATGAGGCTTCTAATCCGCAGGCTCCCAATACCACAGTACCCCATGTGCTGCTTTACGCTCTGCTGATCGATCGGCCCGTGCTGGATATTATTAATCATGGCAATATGGATGAGCGTCCAGCCCTTTATAATACCTGCATTGATCCTTGGGAATCGAAAGCCGATGATTTTGGCATGTCTATCAACTTTCTGCACTTGGATGCATCGCGTGGTTTTCTCAAGAATTTGGATTTGTTTCGCAAGAATGCCAAAATCATTTTGGAAGAGGCAAGCACTCGGCTAGATGAACTGCTGTCGGATGCTTTTCGGTAGGTTGTATACTATTATAGTATTTAAAAAATTTTGCAATGATATCCTTGAATTTCCAGCACGGAGTTTCACGTAAAGTTCCTGTGGGGCAGTTCGGGAGCCAGCGCCAAGCCCGAGGATCGACATGGAAAGCTCGAGAAGGTGCTAACACTGATGGCTGATAAATTTTGCAGCGTCAACGCTTAGATATGTATAAATATAACCGAAAAAATCATTATATGGACTCTAGTTTCTAAGCTTATAATACCTACCACAATCAAAATCTTTATTCACATAAGTCTCGTCTCTTATCTAGTCCCTTTATACTCCTTTTTAACTCATCCATAGTTTCAACTATTTCCTTGCAATTTTGTGCTGTTTCTACCTCAGCCAATGTGTGTATAATTTTACATGCAATGAAAAAATAGAAGCACTTTTGTTACAGTTCAAATAATTTATAAAACAAACAAAAAAAACAAATATTTAAAATTTAGTTAAGCCAAGAAAATTTACTTACAATTGTTAAAGCACTCCTTAACCCATCAAGTAACAACTTCAAGCTGGAAATAATCAAATTGCACTTACACAAAATGTATTCAACTCTCTGAGAGAGTTGGCAATTTTAAGATAAAATGAATATAATGAAGCACACTACCAAAGGCATTTATAGTCTAGTACTTAACACATACATATAATCAACTAAATAAAGTATTATTCATACTATAGATTGGACAATATACACATAATCAAATTAATCATCATGTACGTGCATAATTATATGATTGGAAAACATATACTGATGAAATACTAATATAATTTTTTTGCAATTTTATAAGTGATAATGCCGTAAATTAAAATAAAGAAAATAATGGAACTATTAAAACTACACACTTGCATGGGTATTTATTATCAAAAGTACTTTGTACTTGTTATATCTGACGGGACCTAAAAGGGAAAAATAAGGCAAGATAAATGTAGTATTTGATATCTGAATAATATATTACAGTGGAAAAAATTAATTTATACATTCGAATCTTAATTGTTAGCTAATCAAAGTAATACTCTGATGTAGAATACGATAACTAACTAAAATAATGAAAATAATGAAGTTAATAGCAAGATTTTCAAGTAGTATTGGCGATTATGTGTAATTATAATTGAGCTAATCAAGAAAGAGCGATAATAGAAAACCACTTGCGTAGTGAAAAACAATTACCATGTGCATTCAACTAAAACCAAGCACTAGCTTTATCAGACACTCGAGTCCTTATCGGAGTACATAAGAATTTATGTACATGCATGAAAAACGCGGTCCAAGTGCCAACAAGACCCAGCACAAATCCACTGACATTGTTCACTGCGCAGAGCTTGCGAGCGGTTGTAGTTTAAAGTGTGCTCTTAAATTATTAGATAGCGAGCTTAAAGCTTAAAGCTTAAGCTCAAGCTTGAAAGTCCATTTGTATAATGAGCAACGCCAACGCTGGTGCCGGCGGCGGCTTTCGCTGCACTCGCAAGCTAACATTAGCAATGAGCGGCTGTGTGATAATTGTGGTGATCGCGTTGACAGTCGGCCTCTGTGTGGGTCTCAGTGGCAGCGACGCAGAGGTGAGCTTTCAAAACTGGTAGACCAAGTTCAATTTGATATGTCAACTCGAAATTTTCATTGGAACTTTTTACTTTAATTGGAGCAGAATGCTCCCGCCTTTAGCATTGATCATGTTGCAAACACATTTCTTTTGAATGGACAACCATTTCGATATGTCTCCGGATCGTATCACTATTTCCGTACCCTACCCGAAGCCTGGAGAAGTCGTTTACGCACCATGCGAGCATCTGGCCTGAATGCATTGGATACGTGAGTAGTACCTATTGAGGATTCTTAATTAAGTGTGTCGACTAAGTTGAAAGCCCTAGGACGTGACTTTAGGTGACTGCCAACGAACGTTGACTGTAAAACGCAATTTCAAGGCAATGGAAATCATCAATCAAAACAATGAATGGGCCTCACAACTGTGATTGCTGTGCTTCGTACATGCTGATGATAAATAACACTTGGCTACAAAGCTTATAATAATAATAAATATAATATAAATATACAATAAAACAATTTCTTTCGCAGCTACGTTGAATGGTCGCTGCACAATCCACACGATGGCGTATACGACTGGGAGGGCATGGCCGATTTAGTTAGGTTTCTGGAAATTGCTCAAGAGGAGGACTTTTATATTGTACTTCGTCCCGGGCCCTACATCTGTGCTGAGCGAGATAACGTAAGCATTTCATAAATTAAACAACAACAATAACAATCTCTCAAACCCTAATGACCCCAACAACAATAACAACAATAGGGAGGCCTACCCCACTGGCTATTCACAAAATATCCAGACATTAAAGTGCGCACCAACGATCCCAACTACATCGCGGAGGTGGCCAAGTGGTACGCCCAATTGATGCCACGTCTGAACCATTTGCTAATCGGCAATGGCGGCAAGATCATTATGGTTCAAGTTGAGAATGAATATGGTGTGTACTACGCCTGCGATCATGACTATCTGAACTGGCTGCGCGATGAGACTGAGAAGTATGTGGGGGACAAGGCGCTATTGTTTACGGTGGACATACCCAATGATAGGATGCACTGCGGCAAGATTGATAATGTATTTGCCACCACGGACTTTGGCATCGATCGCAGTAAGTAGAAAAATATGAATACGATAGTAGTACAAGAGTTCAATGTAATTAAAAGGCATGGTAGATTAGTCCGGAAACTTTTTTAAACACCTTTTAAAAGTGAGAGTAATTTAGATTGGTGTGTTCTAGATAATCATAATCATGAAAGATTAATTCCAACATTTTTTGGCCGCTTTCTTATCTAATCTTATTTAGCAGGTCTACTAAATTATATAATTATCAAAATATCAGAAACGGAGATCCACTTGCAGTCACTTTTAAGATTACAATTCTTAGTCATCCAAGGTGCTTAACATTTTTTTATATATGCAGTATTTGAGATCGACAGAATTTGGGAAATGCTGCGCGAATTACAACCGACGGGACCGTTGGTCAACTCGGAGTTCTATCCTGGTTGGCTGACGCACTGGCAAGAGATGAATCAGCGACGCGATGGAAAGGAGGTGGCCGACGCTCTAAAGTATGTTGGAATGAAGTCAAAAATATATTCAAAGTGGTAATTTCCGGTTATACTTATTTTAGGAAGATTCTCAGCTATGGTGCCAGCGTTAATCTCTACATGTTCTTTGGTGGGACCAATTTTGGCTTCACGGCGGGTGCCAACTATGGTCTGGATGGAGGCATAGGCTATGCAGCGGATATAACCAGCTATGACTACGATGCAGTGATGGATGAGGCAGGCGGGGTGACCAACAAATTTGAACTAGTCAAGCAGGTGATAGGTGAAGTCCTCGAATTGCCCAACATAACACTGAATCCTGCCAAGCGTTTGAGCTATGGCAAAGTGGAGCTGACGCCATCATTGGAGCTGCTCTCGGCAGAGGGACGCGCTGCTTTATCTAAGGGCACACCTGTGAAGTCCGCTCAACCCAAATCATTCGAGGAGATGGATCAGTATTCCGGTCTGCTGCTCTATGAGACAACGTTGCCAAGCATGGATCTAGATCCAGCATTGCTACAGGTGGAGGAGCTGCGAGATCGTGCACATGTCTTTGTGGATCAACAGCTGGTTGGTACACTGTCCAGGGAGGCGCGAATTTATGCGCTGCCCCTGAGCAAGGGCTGGGGCAGCACACTGCAGCTGTTGGTGGAAAATCAGGGACGTATCAACTACGATCGGCTCAACGATACGAAAGGCATCTTTGGCCAGGTGACGTTGCAGTTGCACAATGGCGGCGCTTTGCCACTGGACACCTGGACAACCACTGGCTATCCACTTGAAGCGTATCCTACCGAGACATTGCGCAAGGATGCTGCAGCCCTAGATACATCCATTGCAAGGCAACGTCTGTTACGCACTGGACCCATTGCCTATACGGGCAGTTTTCAGGTAACCGAAGTGGGCGATACCTATCTGAATACGGCCGGCTGGGGCAAAGGCGTAGCCTATGTTAATGGTTTCAATTTGGGACGCTACTGGCCGCTGGGTGGTCCACAAATTACGCTCTATGTGCCCAACGAACTCCTCAAAGTGGGCCAAAACTCTGTAGTGCTACTCGAGTATCAGCGCTGCAATAAGACGACCAACGGTTCAGAGCTGCCTGCGGTGCAATTTGATGCAGTGGCTCAGCTGGATGGGCAGTCCAGTGAGGCGTCGCTAAAATAGATTTCGCAAGCATTTTCATTTTGTTATTTTTATTACAATTTACAAGCGTTTCATTAATTTTATTAGAAGCAGTTATTGATTTTGCTGTCGCAACAACAACCTTGACAAGCCGCTATTAATATTATAATAAACATTGCTTAATTAATTACAATTTTTAATTTGTTTTACTGACTGGCATTGTGTTTAACATAATTTAGCTCGTTTTCAATTGACTCATTCCGTATTCGGTTACATTTATTAAACTTTACAGAAATTTCCAGCTGCTCAAAAATTGTCTGATTTCGTTCAGTTTCTTTTGAATTATATGCTACCATTTGCTTAATTTTACTAAATATATATCTTCTTTATATAAATATTTATTGGATTTTGCTCGTTTTTTCAATTTTTGTGATTTTTGATTTCTTTCTTACATTTTTAAGTCAGTGTTTAAGTTCATTGGCAAATGGAGATTCTGATTTGATACTTTTCATAAAAATACTTTCGATGCGATTTCTGGCATTTTGCACACAAAAACTAAGTATTCTTTTGGTTGTTGTAATGAACTTGTAAAGCGTATTAAGTACATTTAGTGTTTGAGGTTCTCAAAAGTATTTCAAAAATGTTAAAGAGACTCTGTTGGTTTTTTTTAGTATAAATACGTAAAAATTTCAGTAGATCTGCTTTATAGTAAAATATAATAAATATATATTAATATTATTGTTTAGTAGGGCAGTGTTGCATAGGAAAAAATAAATGGGTAATCAAGAGATTCTTTTACATGTTCGCATTGAGTACAAGCACAACTCAGATGTATAATCGTTTAGATGTATTTCACCTTTCCAGTTTAAATGGAATAATCTATTAGATTTACTAGCAAATGAATTGAATAATTTCCTTGTCTTACAACCCATTACTTAAATTGTTAAATTGTTTATACATTCGCAAATGTCGGACCTCTTTCAAAATTAACGAATACAAAATGATTTCTGATTTGTTCGAGCGTTGTTTCGACTAATTCGACAGCAGTCTTTAAACAACAAAAAAAACACAACTCACGTACTTAGTATTAGCTCTTATACAATAGTAAAAGATGTGCAGCCCATTTCAAATAGGGAGACCCACAAGCGGACAACTAAAGTTTATTATGCAAAAATACGTTGTCTTCTAAGGCAGCTCTGCACTCCTCGCATTCAATTTAAGCTCGACACAAATTAATCAGCAATCTAATTTTGTTTTTGTTTTTAATTTATGTGCCTCCACTCAAAAAAGTTGTGTTTGTTTTTGTTATAAAAATATTGCAATTAATATTAGTTTCTTCTGCTTTAGGTCTTGTGATAGATTTTGCTGCTTACATTAGGAATGACTTTTCGTGTTTTCAACACCCTTGCAGAAAAGTTTTTGTTTGGACATTAGCATTATTAATCAGCCTGTAGCATATTTTACGTTGAATAGTTTATAGTTGTTGGTTCATATAAAAGAAAATTATAAGCCAAGGGGTCTTGCAAGGATATATCAACTTCGGGGCGCCGAAGGTTTTTCATTACAAGTTATGCAGAAAATTTCTTTGCATTTAAATTTTGTGTTTTTCATGTCATTTCTATACATTTATTAAAAATATATCACAGCTGCATTTCAAGTTAATTATTTTCCATATATTCCCGTTCGCCTTTTTTCCACGTTATTATGTAAAAATGTATAGAAAATGTATGCAATTTGTATTCTAGTTGGATTTTTTTTTTGGGTAAAGAGAAGCCTACGTAAAACAGCAAAAAATTTGGCAACCTAGTTAATATTTAGTCAATGTCCATAGAGACGGAATGCGTTCGGGTTTAGTAGATACACATACATACAATATATGGCTAGTTATTTATAGTATAGTTAACTAACCGAAGCGTCGAATGATAAGTACTGTTGTGAAGTTGCAGTTTTAGTTGTAGTTGTTGTAATTGATTTGCTATTTCTTGTTACTTATGTATCTTGTTGCGGTTGTTGTCTAGAGTGCTGTGGGGGCACCGTGCGCCATTTGTCAGTGCCATTTGGATTTTTGTGTATAAATATCGGCACGCAAGTTTTGCGCAAAACAAATGCCCAAAATCTGCAAGAACAAAAGCGAATAAGAATCCAGAATCGAATAAGTACATATAAATAAAACATTGTATGAAATAAAAACAAACTGAGACCTGGAAAAACATAATTCCAATTGCTGCCGTTGAAATAATAATTAAATTATGCTCAATCCATTCTTCGCCGGCTTGGACGCAGCCTTTTTCATTAATAATCTTGGACACCTCCATGCTCTGAGGTGATAAAAAAAAGAAAAGAAAATGGAAACATAAGCAAGACACATAGGAACATCTTAACCAAAATTCTTAAAATATAAATATATAAATAAAGATGAGGTGCAATAAAAAATCTCTTTTTTTAGCACCTGCATGATGAGCAGGGCAACGCAGGAGGCGGCCACGCCTATTAAATTCGTCTCCAGCCAATCCTCACCAGCGCGTAAACATCCGCGCTCGTGTATATTTCTGTCCACTGGCTGCTTGCGTATGTTTAAAATTTATGAAGCTTGTAAATCGCCTTCGGTCAACCAAACCAAAAGAAACAATAAACCAAAAACTTACGTAGCCCTCCTTGCGCACATCGTAGCCGCACTGTTTGTTCTTGATTACCTCCTGCGGGCGCCGGCGACAACAGGAGAAGGGCACACCACACGCTTCACGGCTTCCAATCGCAATTGACGAGCAATTGAAATAGTTATTGCTATCCCAGTCCTTGGGACCATCAATACCACAGCATTGCAGCCAGTCCTCCTGTATCCAGTCTATCAGGTTTTGCTGATCCGGATCCTCGCGGTAGTGCTTGATAAAAGCTCTCAAACCTTCGGTGGCTTGATCTTTAATCTAATAAAAAGGGATAGTAAAATTAACATTTTTCTCTTAACATTGATTCATAATTTGTGTTTTGAAGTTTTAACAGAAACAAACAAAAAAGAAAATCGTAGAAATATAATTTCAGTTAATGCATTGATAACTGCGACTAAAATAATATTGAAAATATAAAATAATATGGATATGTGGGAATGTACTTAATGCATTAAAAACGTATCAAAAATTGTAAGACTTTCTGAAACTGTATGTAATTACAAAAATATGGTAAAATACTTGATCTTCACAAATTCAAGATTAAGTTCAGCACTGAGAAAAAACGAAAAATTACAAGCAACTTACCAAACCTTTGTCCTTGAGCACAAAAGCCAGTCCGCAAAAGCCAATCTCGCCAAGAAGAAGCACGCTCAAAAATATGGCATACTGTAAATGAATAATGCATGAGCTTAACTCATCTTTATTGAGCCCAGTTTTGGCTGTATACTCACAGCGCCCAAGAGACAGGTATTTTCGCGCAGTGCACCCACGCTGCCCATAAAGCCCAGCAAGAATGTGATGGTGCCCAATATTATGAGTACAAAAGCGGGATCCAAGGCTATAAACGTGAGTTTACCAATGTTGCGAAACATATCCTTTTCAGTCCAGGCCCAAATGCCAATGGCGAGCACGAGAAGTGCTGACAGCCAGATGAGTACATTGCCAGTGAATAGCAAGTATTTGAGGCAGCAACTGATTTCACTTGTTTCGCGTCGATATTTACGCACTGCGGGCATTTTAGCGAGAGTCGATGGCGACAACAACTCGACAGATTGATTCTAATACTATGGAATGATTATGCTTGTATTTCTCACTATTTACTAATGACTTGGCTTACAAATTTGCTACAACAAAAAGCTGTGTTTACCAGCCACAGATTTTCGACATAGCAGTGGTGCGACAGAAACAACAAATAATAGAACCTTTATGTTAGTGCGAAAGGCATTATAGTTGTTGCCTTTTTGAGTCGTCTCTTATTAACAGCGAGCTGTAAGCGGAAAGCTTAATAGTTGCCAGAGAGCCACAGACAGCGTTGCCACATTTTTAGTACGCAATATTTATTCAGCATATAATCATATAACAATTAAACTAACATAGAACCATTTTAAATCGTTTGTGTGCTTTAAAAAAGTCCAGCCCAAAAAAGTCTTAGCATGGAATAGTTACGGCCCAAAACAGTTTTAACGTTTCCTGTATTGCGACACTTAACATTTTACTTCATTTGTAACATGCCAGTTAACATATTTTGCCGCTTGCTTAACAGAATATATTCTCATTTTAGCTACTGCACATACATATATATATTGGCTTTGGTATTTTCTGTATGTAGTCTTGCGGCATTGCGGTATTAAATTGCAGACATGAGTGAGCCACACTGATTTTCATCGTCGTGTGGAGTTGAAAGGCAGTAGAAAAGATCAGTGCCAAGAAAAAATAATACACAAATTCAATACAAACTAAATAAGAGTTTATTAAGTGTTGTGTGCGTGGATCTATGACATATTCTCGGCAAGTGCACGCATACAAAAGGCGTGCTCGGCCCATTACCTATGACGACAGTGAGTTTAGTTTTTCTTCTACCTTTTCTACCCTCTGTGTGTGTGTGTGTGAGTTTCGCTGATGGCTGAGGCTGAAAAAATGTTTAATTAGCAGGCAAAATATGGACAAATCGCGTACAAAGAATACGCCAAGCCCAAAACGTTGCAACCAATCAAAGCCCTCTACAATGAAAATCGTAACTAAACTTTATAAGTGCGCCCTGAAAAGACAATTGGAAACCACCCCCCGCGTTTTAATCAAAGAAAAAATTTGTATGTGTGCGGCTGCGGCTGCTTACAGCGGAATCCAAATAAAAAAAAATAAATATTAAGTGAAAATGTATATAAACGTTTGATACAATGTTTTGTAAATTTCTAATGAACTCACACTGCCTACAAACGCTATTTAGTCTGGCAGAGGAGCAGCAGAAGCAGAGCTGTAAAGTGCGTTCTCTGCTGCTGGTCGCCATCATAGCAGAGAAGTTGCCGTCGACGTCGTTGCTGCTGCTGCTCTTGCCTACCTCCTGTGCGTCCGTTTGTATATGTGTGTGTGTAGCGGAGTTAATCCCTTCAAATATTGTGATCCCACGCTTGAATTATATCAATTTCAGTCATTAATTAATTATGCAAAATGTATATCTTGTGTAAAAAGTACAGTGTTGCATTTACACACACATGTGTATATATGAATATATAATATATATGTGTACATACATACAAACATAAAACATTTCAATGTGCAATATGGTGGACGACAGTGCGTAAAAATCACAACGTCGACGTTGACTTTTGTTAACTGTTAACTGCTTACTATTTTGTTGTTATTGGTTTTGGGTTTGTTGGCAACGTGTTTTCAGATGCAGTTTAACGAGAAATATATTAAATCAATTACATTTGTTCAAGTAAAAAGACAATTAGTGCTAATTTCGCTAAACTAACATACATAAAATTTTATGTATGTATAGAGAACTGATGTGCATTTGTATGTATGTGTGTGTTTCTATACGTATACCTGTGCTCGCTTGTTGTGTGTACATATATGTATGTGTATATTTGTATGTGTGTGTAAGTAAGCTTGCATATGTATTTGACTGAAAATGGAAATTATATAAAACCCCTTTTGCGTGCGTGAGGCGCTTTAGATTAAAACAGCATGCGGCTGCTAGGCTTCAGTTATTTCCATTCCACATATATATATATATATATATATATAATAAATATACAAGCATATGATCAATATGGCAAAAAAAACTGGACGAAAAACGTTGCCAAGCCTTTATGAAATTCTGATAGTTGTTGGCAAGCCGCACAGCGCTCACATATTGCCAATCAATAATTTTGGTAGTGCCAATTAAAGGAGAAAACTTGTGACAGAAAAGAAAAACAAAAAAAAAAGGAGAAAAAACATACACACACACGCTGCCTACGCCATCACTCATTTGCACATACATACATAAACAGAGAAAAACGGCACCCGTTGCTCTCTCAAAGAGTTTGTCTTTCTGATCAAGGAAATAAGCAAACTTCACAACAATCACACGCACTCACACTCATTCCAATCTCTCTCACTCGCTTATTTCCCTGGCTTTTTGCATTGAAGTTGTTGTTCTTTTTGGGGTGGCGATGGCGGCGGCGCCCCACTTTTATATGCGAACCTTTTTTCCCCCGTAATGTGTGTGTATGTGTACGTGTGCGAGTTGTAACAACAACCACCAAAGGCAAAGCTTTTCGCCCAGCGACGACAACAACGGCGGCTTCCTTTTGTCTATTTGGACGCTGGAAAAAAAACCTTAACAGAAACTTTAACGTCGCTGCCGGCGTCGACGTTTTTCAATATGGCTTCTTCAACTTTTTCAATTTCATCACATAAATATAATTAGTTTTGCCTGGAAATACGCAATTAATTATGTGCAGCAAATGCAAAAATATTCCCCAACTGCTATAGCAGTAAAACTAATATTTTGGAACAAACCGTTTTTAGAATTTTACAAAATGCATACACACACACATAAGCATACGCAGTATGTTTTCATGTTCACACATGAACATAAATATGTAGTGATTTTAATGTGATTCTGTTGCTATCGTTCGCTGTGTTATACATACACACTGTGTGCACATACATACGAATGGCCTTTTTTTACTTCTGTATGTTTTTGTAATTGGCGTTCCAATTTTCTATGTAACAAATTCAATTCTTTTCCGTTGGCACTGTTGACTGCAAAAAAAAAAAAAAATTACATAAATATAGTGTTGGTGTCTTTGGCAAAGGATTTAAGGCTGAATTGTGCTTGTTGTAATTGTTAGTGTAGGTGTGAAAAACAGAATTCAATAAATAACACGGTAAAAATGAGTATGTTACCAACACTGCAATAATTCGAATGCATTCAAAACGAAACTCCCACTAGTCTGATGTTCGCTCAATTGTCTCTCGCACTCTTTCTTGGTCTCGCGTCACGCCGCCGCTAGCTCAAAATGACACCCCCATCCCTTCGGTCCCTTGTGCCGTTAGGCGTTCTTTGATCACGTAGTCGTCGTGTTTGTTTGACATCTGTTTGTATGTGTGTGTTGTGTGCCATATTTTTGCGCTTTGCAAAAAGGTGCTAAGATTTTTCAACAGATTTTAAAAAAAATTATATATGTATGCTTTCACATTTATTTTATCTTTTAATTTAATCCACTAATATTTTTATATCTACACGTATTTGCTTGTAAACTGAGTTAACTGAGTTTTTACCTGTATCCCCAATACTTTGCGCCTGTTTCTATGCGAACTGCTGTGAATTTAAATTGAAATATGATATTGATTAAACATTGTGCAGGAAAAATGAACGAAACAAAGAATTTCAGTGTCTTACCGTCAACAGGTATGAAACCTTACCTTTTTTCTGGTAACCTGTATCTGAATGAAAAGTAAATATTTTGTTATCTGTAGAAGATACTACCAATGATTTTCTTTACATTTCAACCTTCAGCTCTTGATCCATGTTCTGGCCGTATTGTGAAAAATGTTACTAATTTGATTATCACTGAGTTTAATTTCTGTGCGTTTTAAACTAAATCTAAATATTGAAATTTACAACCATTAATTATTTAAATAGGGAAATACATTTCTAATCTTTATAAATTTATTTTTTACACTTTAACAAGAATATTTCTAATGTTGTGCACACATATGTGGTGTATACGTTTGTACATTGCGTTGCTATTTAATTTTTATCATTACCAAAACTTTGACTGATAATGTAATCGAGCGTTGGAGCGAACTGAACCAACTGCAAATGCACTTGCAGTCGGTGCAAGTGTGTGCTTGTGTGTATGGGTGGTTTGTCTCCGATTTTAATACGTGTACTGAACAAAACGCAACCCCCACATTTAAACTATGAGAGGCGCTCTCACACACTAATTCCATAAATGTCGTTTACTGTTTTGTTTACCTGCTGCACATCAATACAGAGAGAGGGGTTGTACGGCGTTGTGT
This sequence comes from Drosophila atroscutellata, assembly GCA_035041605.1. Classification (NCBI taxonomy): domain Eukaryota; kingdom Metazoa; phylum Arthropoda; class Insecta; order Diptera; family Drosophilidae; genus Drosophila; species Drosophila atroscutellata. The sequence continues at coordinate 8,355,094 of JAWNLA010000092.1, read as the reverse complement.
GTGTAACTTGTTATGTCCCTCTCTCTTTCTCTCACGCTCTCTTTCAATTACAAGTTTGTTTTTTTCGTTCGTTCATGCGATGACAGTGTTGCCGTATTCTAGAAACACACTTGTAACTCAGAACTTCGCCTGCCTGTGGCTGGCTGGTCACACATCACAGTCAGCCGAGAAACTAGAAAATGGCCATGTTTATTGAGAATTGTTGTGTGATGATAGATTTTTCAACCCCCACAAACGAAATGTAAACGGTCGTAAAGTGAAGTACGTTTCACTATTAACTGTGATTTCGAGCTAACATAACTGATAGACGCGCTTATTGAGAAACACATTGTGTTTATATATATATTGTTTATTAATTGTTTACTTAACAGTATTTTGTTTTGTTTGAAACGTGTATTTACAGAGCTGTACTAAGTCCAGCAGCCGTTGCAGCACAGTTCATTAGAAACTTTTAAAGCTCCACATGTCCGCCAAAACAGAGGCGGACAATCCACTCGCCAGCGCCGGCGGCACAACGAGCGGCGGCGTCGGCGGCGTCAATAGCAACTCCAATGGGACTATAGCCCCAGCGAGACGGCTGCGCACACGCAACTCAACCGGCAGTGGCAGCGAGTCGGCCAAAAAGAATACCAACAGCGCCCACAACAATAATAACAACAACAGCAACAACAATAATAATAATAATAACAACAATAACAATAGCGAATCAGCAGCGGCAGGCAATGATTCAAGTGGAGCGGCATCAACAGCAACGCCTGCATCAGGAGGTTCTGCTGCATTAGCTGCGGCAGCACCACCACCCATCTCTGTAGAGCGTCCCATGCCCAGCGTGCCGATGAACCATGCCAGCAGCAGTGTCTCAGCCAGCAAGAAATATCACAATAGCTGTCCGCATCCAATGCCCACGGTGCACAAGAAGACGCTCCACACGAAGCCGCACAGCAGCAATAAATTTGATCAGGGCAAGAACGAGGAATTCCATTTTGATACACCGCCCGAGTGTCCAGTTTTCAGGCCCACAGTGGAGGAGTTTAAAAATCCATTGGCCTACATCAGTAAGATACGCTCCATAGCGGAGAAATGTGGCATTGCCAAGATATTACCGCCGGAGAAATGGTCGCCCCCATTTGCCGTCGATGTGGACAAATTGCGTTTTGTGCCGCGCGTTCAACGCCTCAACGAACTTGAGGCGAAGACGCGCGTCAAACTAAACTTCTTGGATCAAATTGCCAAGTTCTGGGAGCTGCAGGGCTCCTCACTCAAAATACCGATGGTGGAGCGCAAGGCACTCGATTTATATACGCTGCATCGCATTGTTCAGGAGGAGGGCGGCATGGAGCAGACTACTAAGGAGCGCAAATGGGCCAAAGTCGCCAATCGCATGCAATATCCATCCAGCAAAAGCGTTGGCGCCACACTTAAAGCCCACTACGAGCGCATACTGCATCCTTTCGAGGTATACACCTCCGGCAAAGTGCTAGGAACGGGAGCTGGTGCCGGCGTATCTGCGGGCGCTACACCCGTCAAGCTCGAGGATGTCGGCACCGATTACAAGGCCCATGAAATACCCACACGGCAGCAGATCGCGCCACCAAACGAGAACAATACGCGTCGCTCCAAACGATTTGGCAACTCCAATGCCGGCTGCGGCTTAAGCAATGCTAAACTTGGATGTGCTGCTGCTAATGCTGTTGCAGCTGCTGCTTCGTGTACTATCAAAACGGAAACCAAGGAGGACTTCAAACGCGACCTTTTGAGCAGTTTCAATGCGGTCAATGCTCCAGCTGGCAGCGGTGGTGTGGCTGCTGGCGGTCAGTCTGCTGGCAGCGGTGCTCCACCTGCACCCAATACACGCGCCACCCAAAAGAAGGCCACAACGGAGCCACAGCAGCAGCCGCTCATTGATCCGCTGATGAAGTACATCTGTCACATCTGCAATCGCGGCGATGTCGAAGAGTCCATGCTGCTGTGTGATGGCTGCGACGATAGCTATCATACCTTCTGTCTGTTGCCACCACTGAGCAGCATACCCAAAGGTGAGTTCAAGTAGAAAATATCCCCAATTCTAGTAATATATATATATAAAATTCCATAATGATTAAATGATTGTATTTAAATACTCAGCGGGAGTCCGGAATTTGAAATCCATATTCATTCTAGTCGAAAGAAGAGTTGAGCTCTGTAATATGTACATAATAATGTTTTATACATATATTTATATATATATATTTATGTATATATATATTTATATATATAACAACAACCGCCTCGAATTCAAAATGTACCATAAAAAACTTAAGCTAACTGGTGCTGAGCTGGTTGTTTTTCTAATCACACATCAATTTTATTTAATTACCAGGAGAATGGCTATGCCCGCGTTGCGTTGTGGAGGAGGTAAGCAAGCCGCAGGAAGCATTTGGTTTCGAGCAGGCCGAGCGTGAGTATACGTTGCAGCAGTTTGGTCAGATGGCCGATCAATTTAAGCAGGAGTACTTCCGAAAACCGGTGCACTTGGTGCCCACGGAGATGGTGGAGCGTGAATTCTGGCGCATTGTATCCTCAATTGATGAAGATGTGACTGTTGAATATGGCGCTGATTTGCATACGATGGATCATGGTTCTGGTTTTCCCACAAAGAGTTCGCATTACTTGCTGCCTGGTGATCAGGAGTATGCCGAGTCTAGCTGGAATTTAAATAATCTGCCGCTGCTAGAGGATTCAATACTGGGTCACATAAATGCTGACATTAGTGGCATGAATGCCCCATGGATGTATGTGGGCATGTGTTTCGCTGCCTTCTGCTGGCACAACGAGGATCACTGGAGCTATTCGATTAACTATTTGCATTGGGGCGAGCCAAAAACCTGGTACGGTGTGCCCGGCTCCCGGGCCGAGCAATTCGAGGAGACAATGAAGCGTGCTGCACCCGAGCTGTTCTCCTCGCAGCCAGATCTGCTGCACCAGCTGGTCACCATCATGAATCCGAACATACTGATGAACAACGGCGTGCCCGTCTACCGCACCGATCAGCATGCCGGCGAGTTTGTCATCACATTTCCGCGCGCCTATCATGCCGGCTTCAATCAGGGCTACAATTTCGCCGAAGCTGTCAATTTTGCGCCAGCCGATTGGCTGAAAATGGGACGCGAATGCGTCAATCATTATTCGATGCTGCGTCGCTTCTGCGTTTTCTCGCACGATGAGCTTGTCTGCAAGATGGCCTTGGAGCCGGCCAAGCTGACATTTGGTATTGCCACCGCTTGCTATATTGACATGGCCGAAATGGTTGACACCGAGAAGAAGCTGCGCAAATCACTGCTTGAATGGGGCGTAACACGGGCCGAACGTCGCGCCTTCGAGCTGGTCAACGATGATGAACGCCATTGCCAGGAGTGCAACACGACCTGCTTCCTTTCGGCCGTTGCTTGCGAGTGCAACGACAAACTGATTGTCTGCCTGCGCCACTACACCGTTCTCTGCGGCTGTGCACCAGAGAATCACACGCTCATCTATCGCTATACGCTCGACGAGATGCCGCTAATGTTGCAAAAGCTGAAGGTGAAGGCGCACAGCTTTGAGCGTTGGCTATCGCGTTGTCGCGACATTGTCGATGCCCACACGCCCACATCGGTGACGCTGTCTGAGTTGCAGGAACTCTGCAAGGAAGCCGAGACAAAGAAGTTTCCCTCTTCGCTGCTAATCGATCGCCTGAATGCAGCGGCCATTGAGGCCGAGAAGTGCGTCACTGTCATCCAACAGCTGGGCATCAATAAGGTAAGAGAGTGTCTACAAATAAACAAAACTAAATATATTTTTGAATTATTCATATAACTTAGTTATATTATATTAAATCTAACTGCAACATATAACATATTTAAATATAGCCTTGTCCAGATGTTTGTATTTGTTTGCTAGAGTTGTACATAAATTAAATAAACTAAATATTTGATTTAAAAATGTTTCAGGTACGCACCCGCTCCGATCACAATCAGGAGGCGGCCCAGTATAAGTTGACCATGGAGGAATTGGAGTTGTTTGTACAGGAAATCGATAATTTGTGCTGCATCATTGACGAGGGCGCCTCGGTGCGTGAGCTGTTGGTGTTGGGCAAACAGTTTGTGGAACGGGCCAAGGCGCAGCTGCAGTTGTCGCTGGAGGCGCTCGAGGAGAATGAACTCGAGACGTTGATCAATGAGGGCAGCTCTTTGCGCATTGAACTGCAGCAACTGGATCAGCTGCAGAAGCGTCTGAAACAATGCAAATGGTACAAACGCTCTCAGGGCTTGCGCGAGACCAGCTCCAAGCTGACCTACAAAGATGTCGAGACGCTGCTTCACACCGCCGCCGCTGATTTGGATCCCACCGATCCTTATGTGGATCGCGAGATGCGTAAATTGCAAACAATTGGGGCAGCAATCGAGGCGTGGGAATTGCAGGCAGCCAAATATTTCCGCCGTCTCAATCAGCAGCACGAGCTAACCGAAATCGAGCAGTTTCTGAAGTCCGCCAGCGATATCAACGGGCAGGTGCCATCGCATGGCATGTTGAAGGATGCGTTGCGCAAGGCACGCGAATGGCTGCGCGCCGTTGAGCAGCTGCAGCAGAACAATCATGTCACCTATTACCACACCCTGGAGGCGATTATCGAACGGGGCCTGAGTATACCCATTCAGCTGGAGGAATTGGGTCGCATGCAGGGACATTTGAATAGTGCGCACCAGTGGAAGGAGAACACGGGGCTAGCGTTCCTGAAGAAGGGCACATTCTATACGCTGCTGGAGGTGCTGATGCCGCGTGCGGATGCCATTAACATTGACTCGGATCTCAAGCCGCGTTTCCAAGATGATTTCCTCAAGGACAAGAATCCCGCCGAAATTGTGGCCAGCTTCAAGCAAGCCGAGGAGCAGGAGCTGCGCGATATGCGCGATCTTCGACGCCAGAATATGGCCAAGAATCCACTGCGCGACGTCTTCTGCTTGTGCAAGTCGGAATTCCGTGGTCTGATGCACAATTGCCAGCTGTGCCGCGATTGGTTTCACGAGGATTGCGTGCCGCCGCCGTCGCATCCAATAAAAGCGCAACAGAATGGCAATGCGGATGCTTCCACTTCAGCGCTGGCAAAGTGGCTGTGTCCCAGCTGTGTGCGCTCGAAGCGTCCACGTTTGGAGATGATTTTGCCGCTGCTCGTCCAGCTGCAGCAGCTGCCCATCCGCCTGCCAGAGGATGAGGCATTGCGGTGTTTGGCTGAGCGTGCCATGAACTGGCAGGACCGTGCACGCAAAGCTCTAAGCAGTCCCGATGTCAGCGCTGCTCTGGATGCCATCTTGTTGCAACAGCAGAAGCGACGCACGGAAAGCGGCAGCGGTGGCGCCGCTGCTGTCCTGGGCAACATCAACAGTCCACGAAAGCCGCGACGTCAGCACAAGCAGCTGGGCGCGAACAATACAACGGGTCGCTCCGAATCGGATGCTGAGGATGCCGATGATGTTGACGATGACGACGATGATGATGAATGCCGGCTGCGCATTGTCGAGGATGGTTATAGCAACGATGAGGACGAGCAGCTGCCGCGTTTGGCATCAACGAATCAAGCGAATCAAGCCAGCAGCAGCAGCACCACAGATCTCCTGAAACTGCTCTCCGACAGCGAAATTGAGAATCTTCTCGAGCTGATGATGGAGGGTGATTTGTTAGAGGTGTCCCTCGAAGAGACGCAAGAGCTGTGGCGCATACTGGAAACGATGCCGCCGACAATGCTGCAAGCGGACGCCAAGGCTCGCGTCGCTCAGCATGTGCAGCAGCAGCAGTTGCAACAGGGTGCGAATGCACCAGCAACAGGCACCTCGGCGTCGAGCATACACAGCGGCGCCGATGATTCCAATGATAGCCTGCTTGTGCAGAATAGTCCAAGTCCCAACGCTCAAGCGGTGCGCAATAAAAAGCGACGCTCCAATGACTCCAGCAGCGCCAATGTGGCTGTGCCGCGCAAGAAACAGAATACGCCCAAACAGACACCGGGCAAAAAGTCGCAAGCGGTGCGCAAAAGCGATAGCAAGGCAAGCAGCTCGCCCGGCGTCGATGCCGATGCCGAAAATAAGCAGTCAAATGGTGGTAATACCAAAACAACAACAACAACGGCAGCAGCAGTAACACCAACAACGCCGGGATCAGTATCAGTTGTAGCAGCAACAGCAGCAGCCACTGGCGCAACAGGCGCAGCTGGCACACCCACACCGGGCTCAGCTGGGCACAAGAAACGCAAACGCACCACCACCACCAACAACAACACCAATAATAATAACAATAACAGCAGCAGTGGCAGCAATAGCAATGCAGGCGGCACGCCCACAACTGGCGCCAACAATAGTCCGTCAACAGGTGGCGCTGGCGGCGGGCAGAAGAAGCATCCGCAACGCACACAGCAAACGGCGCAGGAGGATGACGAAGAGGAGTGCCGGGCAGAGAATTGTCATAAGCCAACGGGACGCGAGGTGGATTGGGTGCAGTGCGACGGTGGCTGCAACGAATGGTTTCACATGTACTGTGTGGGCCTGAATCGTAGCCAGATTAAAGCTGATGATGATTACATATGCATACGCTGCTCCAAGACCGTCAGCGTGGGCGTCGCTGGAGGCAGCAGTGGCAGTCTAACCGTTACGACAACGACGACCAGCAGCCTAACATTAAGCACGGGGACGCCGGGCAAACAGCGAGCAGCGCAATCGGCGAGGTAGACAGAGTCGAGAAGTTCCTGGGCAACAATAACAATATAAAATTGACAACGGTTGGCAGCACCCTCGATTAAAGCTTGCGAGATAATCGATAAACTGCTATCGCAGTGTTTATACATATAATTATCACACACACACACACACAAATCCGTAGAAAGAACAGACACAGAGCCACACACGCGCACGCAACATTGCTGTGCGTGCTAAAACGGTATTTACTAAGTGTTAGTAAAAAGTCACTTAAACGTTTTTTGTAGTACATATTTACTAATTATCGCTATTATTACACAAACGTATAAAAAAACAAACAAACAAGAAAACCAACATCAACAGAACACACACGAACACATTTGAAAAATAACAGATTAGTTTAAACTGTTTCAACTGTAAAATGCTAAATACAAAAATAAATTTTGTATGTGTAGGCGTCAAGCACATTTTACGTTCGTTTAACTTTCTCTTACATTTAGCTGATGTACATTTATATATATAAATATACATATATATAAACTGATATATATAAATTGATATATGTTTACACATATTCATATAAATATATATTTAATTACCACTACCTGCTACTATTAGTTTTTGTTAATTTAATTTACATTTTGTGTTCTTTTTAAGTTTTGTGCGACGCGCGCGCGTTTTGTACGTTTTTGATTATTTCCATTTAAAGAACTATTTTGAAAAGGTTTATTACACATTTTACTTATGTACAGTTTTTCTGTTTACTTAAAGTGGCAAGCAAAGTAAAGGTTAATTGTTATTTTAATACATACATTTATATCTTCCATAAACATTATTTCCGATCATTTTTTTATAAGCGTGGCGCGCTGTAATCCCTTCTTTTCACTTGTATGTTTTCTTTGTTATTTTCCTAAAAATCGATCGATTTAAACAACAACAACAACAACAACAAAAAATGTAGCATAAATACCAAGATTAATCTAAAAACAAAATTTGTTGGCAAAACAAATAATCATAATAAATATAAAATAAATAAATTGCAGACCTAATGCTAAGTATACATTTAAATATAAATGAAAATAAAAAATGTATAATTTCTAATTTTAAATTTAGTAAGCTGAATAGAGAACAAGCGTAAATAAGCATCATGAAAAAAACAGCAACAACAACAACAACAAATTGCAAACAAAAAAACTTCTCAACGTACAACAAGAAAAATGCTTAGAACTATGCGATAGAAAATCCACTTTGTAAAATCATTTTTTAAGCGTGTATAAAAAACGAGCGAGAGTTATGAACATGCAAAACAAAACAAAAAAAAAACAGCAACAAAAAAATTATATAAAGAAGATAAAATACCTTATCAGAATAAGGCGCAACCATTTTATTTAATTAAGCTATCACTGTACGATTTCTTTAAACGAGCCCACTTCACAACAAATCAATACCTTACGTCCCCTCCACGAGACCCCACAATATGTAATTCTATGATACATATAAATAAATTATATATAAATAGTATTTAAAAAAAAAAGATGCTCATGTGTTTTTTTTTTATTTTATCAATTTACTAAATACATTTATATAACCCCAGATCGAGCCATAACTATTATGACTTGAGGCATAAGCGTTGAACGACCTACGCTTCGATTGACACGTTCACCATGCCAACTGCCCCAGTGGCATATTCCCAGTTAGTCATTCCCATTATACATTTGTACATACATAGCCAGCCAATGTTTCCCGTCTAGCGGTGGGGGTGCATAGCTATCCTAAGGTCAGATTAATGCAAAGTACCTGGCGCCCTGATAACACACTTTTATGCAAAGCAGATAACGTTGCTTGTTTGTAAACACTAGAAAGTTTCCATAAATTTGTATTTGTTTGTAATACTCAGTGCGCCTATGACACATGTTTCGTCACCGAAGAAGTTAAATTTAAACGATTTGGTAACATTTCTACTTAAACGTAATATAGCCAAATGTGGTCAACACGGAAATGCTCTTATCAATTCAGCAACACCATTTTTTTTGGTTCCACATATACCTATTATTTGCAGAGTTAATGATTAGTTGTGTGATCGCTTTATGAGTCAATAACGAAATATTGATATTCTTAATCTAAATAGGCTAATATACATAAGAGTTATCGGACAAAAATCATTTTACATGTTTGGTTCAAAATATAACTTTTCTTTTTTATTGTTTTGAGTTCTTTGATTTCCAAAATTGGAAAGTCATGCAACATAATATTAATTAATTAAATTTAAGTCTCACGGTTGGCAATATATTATCACCAAACAAAACGCCAGCTCAAGCACCTTTCCATTCAGTTACCAACAGGATTATGTATCGACGAAGCAAAAGTCAAGGTCATTGCTTGAAACATCTGGGTCAACTTGAAAACTTTGTGCTGGGTATCTTCAGGTCAAGCACATTGATTTTTACCTTTCATCCATTTCATTGCAATTCGATATGATTCCATGTTTAAAATGGCGTTTATTTGTGTGTGTTTTGAGTAATTTTTTTATGGCTCATCAAGAATCGGTTATCAGTTGCAATTGGAGTCAATCAGGCAATGATAATTAGAGCCTGCGTGTTTCACATGACATGAAAACCATGCAATCAAAAGTGGAAATACAGTTAGCAAAACAAATTTAAAGTTTTTTTTTTATAGTTCATTGTTTTGTTTTTATTACATACGCATACGAGTATAGTACACAATCGGTTTGCTTTTTTGGTATTAAGGTAAATGTATCAGTTACAAGAGGCTATCAAAAATAGTTTTCTTTTGTTGCATTAGGCGACCATTAATTAATATACATACATATTTAGAAAATACTAATACATATTTTGTTTATGCAATATAGGACACGATTTACACACTAAATTTAACATGCCCCCTTTAGTAGTGTGATTGAGGTAACAATAATAATTTGATGGTAAAGCTTAACACTGGTCAATAGCCAACTAAAACTCCACATGTGCTAGCAATATTACTTAAAATAAGTTGCTTATAAAATCCCCCAATGACATTGACATTTGGAAAACAAACTAATAAAAGAAGCCGCTGTGTGTTGCTTTTCTGTTTGTTGTACGTTCTACATCTAAACACTGAGATTACATAGTGCGTGGAAACCCGTTAGTAAAATCATTGCATCAATCGCACCCTGCTTTTTTTATGGGGGTGGAGGAGCTGCGCCTTAGGAGGCGAGTCCACGCTGCCGACGCTTAACACGCGCATATGGACCCACAGATGGATCCATGACAAAGTCATAGAGCACACGCGTCCAGCTGGTGTGCTGTGGCATCGTCTCGTAGAACTCCTTGGCAATGCGCTTCACCTCCGGCAGTCGGGAGCCGGGCACGGCCGGAAAATCATGATGCTCATTGTGATAGCCGACATTGAAGGTGATCCAGTTGAGTGGCCCATAATACGAATACGTCTCAAAGCCCTTGGCGAACATGTAGTGCTCCGATATAAAGTGCCCCGCCACAGGATGCAGTCCCATCGCCAGAATGGAACCAATTAGCAGATAGGCCATCGCCTTCCAGCCAAAAAAGTAAACCACAGCCGTATTGAATGTCAGCTGGATGATCGTATTGACGATCTCCAGGCGTGTCGGTGGCTTCGGATTGATCACCAATGGACGGAAGATGTAGAAGAACGGCTGCAGACATACCCACAGGAACTTTCCAAATGTTGTGTTAAATAATCGCGCCTCCAGCAGTGTGGGTATATCAGTGTCAGACACTTCATCTCCTTGGTATCTAAAAAATATATTGGGATAAGTTACAAATTGAACTCATTATGAATTAAAGGAATAGGAAATAGAAACAGGAAAATCCAATCAAAAGTAAGAAGTATTGATCTACTGAATGAAACTTTGTTTGAGATTTACTAAAAACTAAGAAAATGAGAATATATTTGAATATCTGATTTTATCAAATTTGGATAAATATTGTCATGTCAAAAAATACTAATCTAGTTCATAACAAGGATTGTAATTGGTTTGTTATCAAATCAAACAAAACAACTTACATAGACACATGAGTACAAATATATATTTTTGTAGGTTTGGTGACCCAATTTTTTCCACATAGTCAGAATTAAATCATTTTGTTCCTCCAGGAAAGCTAGAGAACTAGGTATAAAGGGAGGACTAGAGAAATGAAACATTCGTTTGAAAATCGTTTTACATTTTTTATATAATTTAAAACTCTAGAGGAATTTCTATTTTAAGTTTTCTCACTCAACTATTGGCATTATAAACACGGTATTCACGTAACTGATAGATTAGATAAACGCGACCAGCTAATTATTAACACCTGCGTGCCCCAGACACAAGTGAGCCAAATGGGCCACCCATTACTCAAATGATTGGGCATGTGACTCATTTTGTTTTGTAGATAATCAAATACGTGAGCAATGACTATAGATTATTTTAACTGGTCGTACTGTAAGGCGCCATAGGGAAGATATTTTAAAATAAATAACAGTTTAATACTTATATGAGTTGTTTCTTTCATATAACTAAATATATAGTTGAGTGCGTAAATTGAAATCATTGATAAAAACACAATACTAAATATATAAACGTACTGGCTTCAAATATGTTGACATTACTGTTTGAGATTTGGAGTCAATTCACCTTCAAAGATAAGGTTAGTTGCGAAACTGTGATAGTGGCTAAGATAGAGACCAAAGAATATGGCGGCTTACTTAGTAATACAATAAATAGTGCCTCCACCCCTGAATCGCCTATCCAACGTCACTGTCCTTTTCACTTTGGTTTCCTTTTTAGGGTGTGACACAAAAATCAATTGAAGTCTCATTAAACTTACATTGCCGGCAAGAAGTGCGAACAGCCAAATCACGAGAAGTAAGAATGACTCACACAATGTGTATATATCGAAATATACACTATATATATATATCAAACTATATATTTAAGTGCAGGCGTGCAAACATACACAATTATACTGGCTACGTGACCAATAAAAGAAATTTGTCGAAATGCATAAACAATAGTTCAAATTCCATAAACTTTCAAATCTTATCACAATCATTAAAAAACATGGGAAAATCTGAAGGAATTTATTATAATTTGTATTCGACTCACAACTGAAAACATAAACTATAAATTGAAAATACTAGAAGCACAAGCAAACAGGAAATAGCCAAATAGTCGGAGAAGATAAATACTCTTGTGCTTGGCAGTGTACATTATTAATATACATATTAATAAAACTCATATTACAACAAGGAGAAGGAGGAGAAGTGGAGGAAATGTTGTTGAGTGCCGTTTGAATAGTGTTGCAAAGCGCTCTCGCCGGTCTTAAAAAAATGTATTGTGGTCGCGTGGGGAGGCGGCAAAATCTGTCTCATGGCTACGCCCCATTAGCATGAATTTGAACAAATTTCACATAAGACAGCCGGCACGTAGCGTTGAGGGCGCATGAGTGTATTTGTGTGTTGTGTGTACTTAGTGTGCTCGGCGGCAATAACGTCATCGAGCGAACTAATCGCAATTGAAAATACTCACCTATGATGCTCCAGATGATATTTCTTAAATGATATACTCATGGGCAGGCCAATGGGCAGATTGCAAATGAAGCCCAAGATGCGATTGTGCATGGGTCGACTGTGGCCAAAGGCCAGATTATGTGATATTTCATGCACGGCCAGCATAAGCGAGTGATTGAGAATGCCGCCAAAACAATAGGCCAACAGTGTTAGCCATAGCCATGACAGGTCCTTGACAACGAACAGCGCCAGTATTTGTGTTAGCACCATGGAGCCGGCAACCCATTTAAAGTTTGGATCGTGGCCAAAGAGTTTCTTGATTTGCGGATATTTCTCGAGGATGATTTTGCGACGCGAGGCATGCGGCTCTTCCGTATAAACCCACTCGAAGTCATTGCGCGACACTTTTTGGCCCATTTTTAATTTGTACTGTTTGTTATTGTTCTGCTTGACGGCTCAGACACAACGCTTTGGCATTATCGACCGACCAAAAAATGTTCACAAAAGTAAGCGTGCTTTTTTATTTCGTCAACAATGCGACACCAATGAAGTGAAAAGTGTTAATGAAGCCGCACTAGCAACAAGGTCGACGACGGGCACCCACACAAATAGCAGTGTTGGTAAGAGTCAAAGTTCCAGGGTTGCTCTGCTACTATCGTATCGATGAGAAAACAGCTGACTAGAGAGCGCTGCAAACTTACCACTACCCCTTCTTAAACTTAGGTACACCTCTTTGATACTACCTACAGGTGCAAACTGCAGCTGCCGCTGTCGAGTTTATGGCCCGTCCAATGAATGAAATGAATGCACAACAACTGTGTTTGTTCGCCATTTTATACAATAATTTATAATTGGGTTTGTAGTAGTTTGTAGTACATTATGTAAATTTTGTATTTCAAATAATTTCATTAAAATTATGCTCAAAAAACTGATGCGACGTGTTTTAGGCACCAAGCTGTTGCTGCTACCGCTGATTCGCATATCAATCGCGTGTTGCTGCGCCGCAGAATGGGCACTTGCACTTTGTTTCGCTTGCGTTCTCATACTTTGCTTCTTGTTCTTAACCTTCTTACTTTTTGGGGTGGTGCGGGGTTGACAGTGATTGTGACGTCACCGGGTTAACAGACTGATCAGCTGCTGTCCTTATCCCTCCTACTCTCCGTGTGTGGATGGGTGTGTGTGTGTGTTTGTGTATGTTGATATATTTAAACATAAAAGTGTGTACATATAATTTTTGTATTGTTTTTAATATATTTTTATCAATAGTTCTAGAAAATGCTAAAACAATGTGGTTGTTGTTGTTGTTGTAGTGGTCTGCCTCACACACAAAAATCGAAAGATGTGGTTTCCCCGCTTTAGGGTTTTTAATGTTTAGACTTCTGGTTTGTTGCTTGTTGACGACGCAGTAGTAGTTGTTTTAAATTGATGTTACAGCTGATGATCTTCCTCTTCTGTTGTTGTTGTTGCTGTTTGGTTGATGCGTTGTTGTTTAGGAATAGGGCAAAGCACCAGCCAGCGATTGTTGTTGCTGTTCGGAAGTTGTTGTTTTTCTTGATGTTGCTGATGCTGTTGTGGTTGTAATTGTTGCTCCTGCTGTTTAGTATTTGTTGTTTGAATAAATATTTAACGTGACTTTAGTTTTTTTTTTTTTTGCTTTTGTTACTTGTTTTTTTGCTTTAAATTATATATATTTTGCGCTTTTTTGCGCAATTCTTTGCTGTATAGCTCACTCACTTTTTCTTGTTTATTTTCTTGTTTATTTTCTTGTATTATATTTTTTTCTGCTCAACAAAATATTTAAATTAAATCGGCAATATTAGCAGGCATTTCCTCGATAGTAGTGTGATAGAATTGTTCAATATCCTTAAGGATTCGTCGATCATCATCTGTGATGAAGTTGATCGCAACACCCTTGCGACCGAAACGACCACCGCGACCGATTCTACAATAGATTAAATAATTATAATATTATATATATATATAATAGATAGGATTTAAAGTTAGTTGCTTGCGGCGTTAACATACCTATGAATATAGTTCTCGCGATTCGAGGGCAGATCGTAGTTGATGACCAACGACACCTGCTGCACATCAATACCACGCGCCAATAAATCAGTTGTAATCAGAACACGAGATGAGCCCGAACGGAATTGTTTCATGATAACCTCACGATCACGCTGCTCCATGTCGCCGTGCATAGCCGACACGGTGAAGTTGTGGCTCGACATCTCCTGGGTCAGCTGATCGACCTGTTTATGCAACAACAACAAAAAGAGACGAACGAAACTTTAAGAACAATACTTGGCAAGATACTCCCTACACACATATACCAACATACTTTTAAGGAACACGCCATTGTTCATGATGAGGTTGATTTTGGAAAATAAGTGCTTACCTTGCGACGAGTATTACAGAAGATAACCGACTGGGTAATGGACAGCGTATCGTACAGATCGCACAATGTGCCCAACTTCCAGTTCTCCTGCTTGACGTTCACGTAGAACTGCTTGATACCCTCGAGGGTCAACTCCTCCTTCTTGACGAGAATGCTGACTGGCTCACGCATGAAGCAACGGCTCACTTCCAGTACATCGGGGGGCATTGTAGCGGATAGCAAGATGACTTGCACGTCTGGGGGCAGCATCTTGAATACATCCTGGATTTGATCTTTGAATCCACGCGACAACATCTCATCGGCCTCATCCAGCACGAACAGCTTGATGGACTGAGTACGCAGCACCTTGCGATTGATCATGTCATAGACACGACCAGGTGTACCAACCACCACATGGCATCCGGACTCCAGAATACGAGCATCCTCGCGCACATTGGTGCCGCCAATGCAGGCATGCGAATGTACCTTCATGTACTCGCCGAGAGCCATAACCACACGCTGAATTTGGGTAGCCAACTCGCGAGTGGGGGCTAGGATCAGAGCCTGGCATTCACGAACTGCCGTATCGATTTGCTGAAGGATGGCAATCGAAAAGGTGGCAGTCTTGCCAGTACCTAAAACAAACAATCAATAAAGACAATTCTTTATAACGAATGATTCAACAATGATACATTCAAAATGATCGGTGAAATAATAGATAATGAAAACTAGTATTTCCATTTGAATTTAAATAGCGATAAGAAATATTTCCATTAGGTATCCATAATTATCAATTTATATTATGAGATCGAAGTTTCCATTACTTGAAGAAATTTGTATGGTTGCTAACTGCGTTCAAATGACACTAAATAAACAATAATAGTGCGCACATCAAAATATATACACAATTCTCTTGAATTTTTGTGTATTTGTTAAAAACTATCAGCATATTACAGTTTCATAGACGACTAATCGAAAGATGAAAGGCATTTAAAGAGCTGCATAAGCTACAATTCTTCGAGAATTTCATATATAAATATTAATGTATATGTAATTACATTTATTGCAATTACCAGCGATTCTCAACTTTTCGCAGTGTTGAATAAGCAAACAAAAAAGAAATTTGCTGATTCTCGATTATTGTTCAATTAGGGCAAACGATGAAGTTCTATTTCAGCGCATAAAAACGCGGTAAACGCGATCGAAAAAAGCGGCGCGCAAGCGCTGAGATGCAAGAGAGCGTATTCTCCGAGAGAGGTGGGGAGAGAGAGATTTATAGCGATTGAGAGAGGCAGAGAGCGAGTTTGCGTTAAAGAGAGAGAGAGAGAGCGCGAGCAAAAGCGGACATCTGAGTCACCGTGTATCGTCATCACATTCGGCCTTTGCGCCCCAAAAAACAAATTTGCACTTTCTCATCGAGAAGGAATGTTTTTAATATTCTGTTTTCTTCTTTGCTGTTTGTATTACTCACCGGATTGGGCCTGGGCAATGACATCGCGACCCTTAACGCAAGGAATGATGGCGCGCTGTTGGATTGCCGATGGCTTCTCGAAACCATAGCCATAGATGCCGCGCAGCAGTTCCTCGCGCAAGCTCATATCATCGAAATTGTCGTAGACCTCATGCCAGGTCGACTCGATGACGCCCTCAGGGTCCATGCCAGCGGGACCATCTTGAGCTATATCACTATTTTCATCCCTGTGTGAAAGCCAGAAAAAAGAAAGAAATGAAATCACAAAAGGTGTCTCAGTCAGCAGTAAAGAATAATGCAGTATTTATCACAAAAATTTTCATTGCTTTGCTTTTTTCGCTTTACGCTTTTTTTTTTTTTTTGGTTATGGAGAATCTGCGCTTGGCAACGAATGTAAGGCGGAAATCAACGACAAAAGAGAAGTCGGCGGTGGCGCGACGGAGTTTCGGCAGCACCAAGCAGGCTGCGGGTACTGCTGCAGAGCAGTGGCGGCGGCTATAACACTTACATTATCAACAATAAAAAATTGACTAGTTAAATTTGTATACGGAATTTCGACGGCTTGAGCACCGTTCAGTTAAATAATTTCTATATTATTAGTATGTCAAAAAAGTTGTGACGAAAATTTTTTTCAACAGAGTGCACACAAACGTGTTTTTTGTTGTGCGTGCTGCTCTGCGGTATTTTTACGTATGCGATGCCAGTGTGAGTTTTAACGACCGCTAGGCTGCCTTTTTGAGCGTCTTGTCACCTTCGCACTCAGAGTACGTGTGTGAAAGAGAACACCAGATATGTCAATGTCAGTGTTAGTGGTAGCTTCTGTTCGAATGTGCATGAGTCTGAGCAGTAGCAAGATATCATCGTTTAGCTGCAGTGTTGCATGTGCGTATTAGTAGTTGAGAAACAGTAGTAGAAAGTACGAAAAAAAAGTGGAACTGAACCAATGTAAGCCAACAGGCAAATTTAAGGCGTGTATTTCAACCACTTGCAGTGAGAGCGAATGAGCGCCAAATGAGGAGAGATAAGTCTGCGCGTAAGCGCGGCACAACCACCAAATGATTTAGAGAATTCTTTGAATTTCCCGCACTTGAAAAATATTTATATCACCACATAAAATGTGCATATATAATATAAATATATCTGCTCATATGTTATATGTATGACGACAGTAGCGTTGGCATTGAATCGCTATACGTTGCCATTGTCCAGTCAGCGACGACCATGAGTCAAAGGCGTGCTTGTATGTGTGTGTATGTGTGTGAGTGAGAGAACGAATTCCCATTTTTGCAATGATTTTTATTGTTGTAGCGGTTCAAATGAACCCCACTTTGCAAAGTAATAAACTCATTTTACATCGTATATAATTCATTATGTATTTTATTTTCTTTGTAATGTATTAAGCCTGAGTCGTTCCAA
This sequence comes from Drosophila atroscutellata, assembly GCA_035041605.1. Taxonomy (NCBI): domain Eukaryota; kingdom Metazoa; phylum Arthropoda; class Insecta; order Diptera; family Drosophilidae; genus Drosophila; species Drosophila atroscutellata. Next base: position 8,337,606 of record JAWNLA010000092.1, on the reverse strand, counting down.
AGAAAATTAATATATATGACCCAACACACACACGCACACAATTAACAACCACTACATTCTCTCTTGTTCGTTCTCTCTCTCTCGCTGGCTCGTTCGCTCTTTGTCAGTGCCAGTCACTCGTGCCGCAGTCGTGTAAAAATTCTTTTTTGTATTTCACATTTTGGGTTAAATTTTCGTTTTCAATTTTTAATGCTATTGCTCACTTAAACTGCCTAAATTTGGCAAGCAAATTTTTGCAAACTGCATTGTTAGTTCGTCTTTCACATATTATGAATTAAATCGTTGAATAATACTAACATTTTCTGATTATTATTTGGCACTTTTTATACACGTGCTGCTGATTGTTAAAACCAAGCAAAAGAGGCTCCATCTTGCGAAACTTTTAGTGATGTAAGGAACACATCGAAGTTATCGATATAACAAAGTCCAACTATCGTTAAGTCCAAAAGAATTTTTTAATTTTCAAAGGCTTAACTCCTTTTAATTATTTACCAAATATTATAATATACTATTTAATATGTTTTATAAAAGTTTTGAAGCCAACCGAAGTAAAATGATTGAAATTGTGCAGTATCGATGGGCGATTTTCGCAATATCGACTCACAATTATTGACGCATTCTGAATATTTTTGTAACTACATACAATAATTTTAATTCTTGGGTTAAAAAATGCATTGCTTAAATTTGCTGCTCATATTTTTATATATAGGCCTTAAGGAAATGTTATCGAGTACCAGTATTTCTTAGCTGCTATTTATTTTTTAATCGACATAACTTTAAGTTTAAATATTTATGACAATTTTAATCTTTTTATGAATTTCGCTATACATTTATGAAAGCTAATTCTGTCTATGACTACCAAATAAAACGCATTGAATCAAAAAATTATGGACAAAAAATTGCGTGGAATTATTCACGCAACTAAATATGTTAAGCTAATTTTCGTATCGCTTGCGCGGAATTATGGGTTATTGCCGACAATTATTTGTCAAATAAATCGAATATACAGTTAATCGAATGTATTGCGAAATCATTCAATCGATGATATGGAAGTATCGATGTTTCTGTTCATCCGCAGTCAGTATAATTTCATCGCCGCATCGCATAGCGTGTGAAAAGTGTGAGTTTGCATTGGATTTTGGAAAACTAAGCGTATTAGTTGAAATTCGTATGATATGTGCTAATTTTAATAAATGTTTGTGTGATCAAGAGGCTTAGTTGAATTAGAATATGTAGCAGCAAGGCGTAATTTCAATAAAAGTCCGACTAACAAAAGAAAGGCCGACTCACTCAAGCACACACACAATACGCACACGCGCGCATATTCGCCGACGGCGTTGGCTCTGCGCATACATACATACATTTCGATATTTGTGTGTGTGTGTGTCTAAGTGTGCAAAAAAAAAGAAGTGGAAAAAAGTTCAGCAGCCGGTCTGTGTGTCTGTCTTCTGTCTCGCCGCCTCATTTGGCTGGAAGAAATGTCTTGTCAAAATTGGCTGCTGGCCTTGCGCTTTCTTTAGCAAGTAATTCTGTGTGTAACAAATTTACAGCGGATATCAAATAATTTTGTGCATATTTTGTGTTTATATATATGCAAAAGTATGTACATCTTAAAAATAAAAGATCTATTTTTAATTTATGATTGACCATCGTCGTCGACCGGCCAGAAAAGTGCTCAAGCAGCGGCAAAACAGGCCGATTCATAACACACACATGCACACTCATACATATATACACACTCATAGAAGCAGGCAGGAGACTTAAGTTTGTTGAGTCATCGCCTGCTCTCACTCACGCATTTGCATTACTCGACCGGCGATTTATAACGGCCATATATGCCATTTCGCTCGCACACACGTTCCAGCGCATAGTTTTTTTTGGCATTGCACTCGCCGCTGAGTGAATCGGTGGGTGAGTGTGCGCTGCTAGCGTCGGCGGCAAATGTGACTCACGCGCGCTCTGAGTGTATTTTTTCTTCTTTCTCCTCTCGATTTTCCATGCTTGGAGCGCCAACTAAACAACATTTTGCATTCAATCGTTTTTGTCATTCTGTGCAAGTCGGACGTGTTGGGGCTGCTACTGCTGCTGTTTGCGAACGGTTTACCCTCCTCTGCTCACAGTCTGTGTATGTGTGTGCTATCTGTAACTGGCTGTGTTAGTGTGTGTTGCGTGTGAGTTTTTTTTGAAGAAACGAAACGAAATGAAACGCAGAATTTTAAAAAGAAAAGAAGTTCACGCTGATTTTCAAGTTTCAATCGTTTAAGAGGAGCGAAAAATAAATTTAACATTTTGATTGATAAGGCGTAAAGTTTTAATTCCGCCTAAACTTATCGTTAATTTAAACTCAACATAATTCTCTTTTCTTTACCCCTCTCTCTCATTGCAGTTTCTAAATAAGTTTCCTTAAACAAATTACGTAGAAAATTGCCAAGATTTTCTCTATCGCTTTACGACTAAATTCTTTGGTGGCGTGAACAAAAAAGTGTAACAGCAACAAATATTTAATAAATCCAAGTAACGCGTGTGTTATACTGCAAGCAAATATATATATTATATTATATATATATATATAATAGTTTTTAACAACCACCGCATCAACAACAACAAATACAACAACATGAGCTGGCAAGATTATGTCGATAATCAACTTTTGGCCTCGCAGTGCGTCAACAAGGCCTGCATTGCCGGACACGATGGCAACATTTGGGCGCAGTCCAATGGCTTTGAGGTGAGTAGTCGTAGTACCGTTAATCCAAAATTTAATTCAACTAATCTTTTGGCCAGCAAAAAAGCCGACGGCCTCTTTACTCAAGTTCAAGGGTGTGACCAACAACAATACGTCCTCACACACACACACACATAATCACCCACACCCTTCGAGAGAGTGTGAAGCGAGAGAGTGAGAAGAGAGAGTGTCAGTCAAATACTGACCCCAGCAGGACTTTAAATGTCAGGTTGAATTCCATGTAACAAAAGAAATTTCAACTTTTGCTAAAATTCTGCGAATCTTTGCTCTACACACATGCTAAGTAGATAATATGTACTCATTTCGAGCATTTTCGTAATTTAAAATTTGTAACAAAATTTAGTTCTCTCAATTTTTTTTTGTTCTTTTTTGCTGAACGTCCGCCATTTATACTTTTATTTCTTTTGATAAAGCGCAACTCCCACCCTGTTTGGGTGTGCACCCCCTGTGAGTACTCTCTCCGCCTCTCTCTCACTCGCTCTTTATCTCTCTCTCTCTCTCTCACTCGCTCTTTATCTCTCTCTCTCTCTCTCTCTCTCTTTGGTAAGGCAGTCATCTGTCTGCGCAGCGCTCTTGTCTGCTCTGCTCAGCCTCTCGTCGATTAGCGATGTTAGCAGTGAAGCTTGTCACATCTTGTCAAAGATTTTGATTATTTATAAATTAGAGGCAACCGGACAAATTAGGTGACGGCGCTTTAAGTAAGCATCAGCAGCAGCAACTGCTGTTCGCTATCAAAAATAAAAGGCAGCATACATTTCGATGTTCAATAATGTGACTCATCTCATTATAAGCGCGGTCTCCTCCGTACAGGTAGATTAGTCACTCAAAGATGATTCGTCATTTGGAGTGCATTTGATGAAAGGTGTTTGCCTGCAGCGACTGAACATGCTTTGATTGTATGCATGTATGTATTTTTACGTGCGTGTGTGCGTGCGCGTGAGTGCTCGTGAGTAAGTTTTCATAGCCGGCATAACGGATAGACATGTGTTGTACTTTTCAACACTGACATGCACTCATTTTTATACTTGTTAACAGAAGTTGAAGAAAGAGCGAGAGAGAGAACGAGTGGAAAAGTGACCCTTTTACTCAATTCACCGTTTGCCGCATATCATAGAACTACTACTAACCAGGCCTTGTTGGCTGTTATCAAAACACACACAAGTGCAAACAGCGCACTTTAGTTCAATAGCTCGATGTATGTATATGTGTGTGCGTATGTGTGCGTTTATTATTATCTTTGTTTCCTCTGCCAGCAAAGAAAAAAACAACCGAATTTATCACTAGAAATAATGAAAATACGCGCAAGTTTTGAGTCGATTGGAAGTGAAATAAAAGAAATGTATCTCGAAAAATAAAAAAACGCAACTCCAGTGTCGCGTCAGCACCAGCAGCGTACAAAATTGTATATGCTAGCCACGTTTTCGCATTTATTTAATGAGTATGACTCCGTGTGTGTGTTTGTGTGTGTGTGCAACTTCCTGCTGACTTCGCCGTGCGCGCCTAACCAATAAATATATACATATATATATATATATATATATATATATATTTATTTATATGGTTTATCCTTTGTTTGTGCGTCTGTTGTCCGTTCCACTCAAGCCTGGATTTTTTGCCATTCTCGTTTTTGATAGGGTCGCGGTTCTGGGACCACTCCCTTGTCCCGTTGTGCTTTGTTTTGAGTGGATTTGTATTTGTCGCACCAACCTTATTGATAATTATATTATCGATTTTAATTAACAAAGCTTTTTCAGGCATTGCCATTTATTTTGACGATTAGGATCAACAGATAATAACGAATAGAACAACTTCGATGAGGTCTTAGCCAAATTGAATTGGCTTTTTGTTCAATTTTAGTTATGTTTGAAAGTTGTGTAAAAGTGTTTCTTTTTGAGAAGACATTCGCGAGATGCCAACATCATCATCGGCCATCAGCAATCAGTAACCTTCGCTTTTAGCCATTATTTGCTGTGTATGTAATTTTTCTCCACATCTACACAGATATCACTTTCATTTTGCGGTGGCCTCCGTTTCGATGTATTACATACATTTTTTATTATTTTATTTTTATTTATTTATTTTTCTTTCTCTCTGGCTTATTGCCTTTTGCATTTGCTCACTTACTACGTTCGTTACCTATATTTTATTTATCTGAACATGATTGATTCTCCACAACATTTTCATGAGTCATCATCGTACAACTTTTATCGCTTAATATATTTATTTAGTTTTGCTTTATGCATGGATCAGCTGCTCTCTGCGGCATTGCCAAGATTATTTGTTCTACAACAGTGGGAGATGTATTTGTGTGTGTGCTGGCGACTTTGAGCCAACTTTTTTTTAACGCTTATCAATAGCGACTTTTTGCATATAGCACGTATGGCATTAAATTTTTGCAAAAAAACTCACCATAAAAACCGGTTTTTACATTATAAAGAATTGCAATTTTAGAAAATATTGAAAGAAAAAAACCCATTGTCATTCCCAATTTCAATGAAACAAATTCTATTTTTTTGACCAGAGGCGGCAAGGCAACCACACACACGTCAAGTCAACGTTCTCGATATTCTTGTCAATTTTGGTGGTCATTGCCATTGTTGTCTATTATTTGTATGCGCTGTTTTAATTAGCTGAGTGCTTTTGATTAATTTATAAAATATTTTTGGTATAGCTCTGACTGTGTTAGCAAAACCGGCTTTGCGAACCAGCGCGTTCTCTTTGCAAGCACACTCGCTCGGGTACACACAAACAACACACACACACATGCATGCATACGCGCACATTTTTACGCTCAAATTGGAAACTTCTGGAAGTTCTTATTTTTATTATCAATATCCTCTCTTTATTTAGTCTCATTCAACCGGTTGATATCATTAACATTTACGGCGCTGCGACTAAGCAAATAACTTAACCATTAATCATGTTTATTCAAAATACTTTGCCTAAATTCCTGACGCTTGACAACAGCGCTCAAAGCCCAAAAGAAAGATGTAGAGAAAGAGTGCAATTTGCAGTTGTGGTGTGTCCTGCAAATGTTAATGACATATTGCGTGGGGTATGGCAACGCTGCTCTGCTTAAGTGTTGGCAAACTAGTTTTTCCCTTCTACACAACAATAACAATATGGTGGCAAATGGTCAGTCGTTCCTTGGGCCGCCTGCTGTTGCTGCTGCAGCAACAGCGTGTCTCACATTTTGTTAACAAGTTGACAGACGTCGTCGTCGTCATCATCTTCGTTTCATGGGTGGTGAATGTTATTAGTGGTGGGTTTTTATTTGCTCTCTGTCTCTCTGTCTCTCTCACGCCTGGTTTGAGTGGGTTTTTGCTGATTACAAAATGAATTTTTTTTTTTTTGCAATGGCACACGCTCTGTGGCAGATACCACGATTCTGTGTAAGGACGCATATTATTTAAAATAAAAACCCGTATGTGCACGTACGGCTTAGCGCGCAGCATAATAAATTCCAAAAATTTATGACACGCGTGCGTGACTCACAAGCTTTAGTACAGGGTGTCACAGACATGCATAAAATAGTTACAAGCAATTGCATATTGTAATTTTTTTTTAATGAATTGTTCAACATTCTGACTTGTTACAGGTTACAAAGGAGGAGCTGGCCAAATTGATTAGTGGATTTGATCAGCAGGACCTGCTTACCAGCAACGGCGTAACATTAGCCGGCCAACGGTACATTTACCTCTCAGGCACAGATCGCGTAGTGCGCGCAAAACTGGGCAGAAGCGGTGTGCACTGCATGAAGACGACACAAGGTGAGTTAAAGTAACAGTAAATAAACTGCCGCAATTGCCAATCGCTTTTAAATAAAAAGTAATTGGGAGCGAAGTTATAATTGCATTTAACCAGAAGCAGTGACAAGTATTTTAGCATATTGGCTTGCGAGCCACGAGTATCGAATTGCAATCAAAAACAAATGCAGGATAGGATGTATGTTATCAGTTTTTCGCTTTATGACTTTCTTTTGTTTTGTGCATGTTTGTGCAAAGTATTTAATACCCAGATAAGTGTGGTGACTTTGGCAATAGCCACCCAGCTCTATATCATTTGATAAGCATTGAACAATGAAAATTTTGAAATAATTACTTTTAATTTGCATCTGTTGAGGGGGGTTTCATATAGGCAGCAGTGCATATGAATAGTGGCTAATCTTTCAATTTACAATATAAATATAAAAAAAAAACAGAAGTTAAACGAGCTGTAAATGATGGGCAGTCATTTTATGCCTGCAGTTGTCGTTCCTGCTCCATTTTTCCGGTCAATTGGCAACTCACCTCGCCACACACAAATGCATTTCAAACGCAAACACTAGCCCTCTCTCTCTCTCTCTGTGGCGAAAAATAAAACTCACTCATTTTTTTTTTGTTTTTCTTTACACCTTGTGCCTAAAAACGTTGATGTGAAAAGTCTTGGAAGCAGCTATCTATCTGTCTGTCTGTCTCTGTGTTGTGTGCCCCATGAAACTAATTTTGTTTTTGTAGCTTGTTTGCCGACTGCGTCGTCGTCGCCTTCCATATTTGTCTACTTTTATTTTATTTTTAGTTTTTTTTTTTTTTTGCGGCAACTGTTGAGCGGCGTCGCTGCCCGGCTGCCCGCTGCTGCAGCAGCAGCCGCAAAGCTCAAGGTTATTGCCATAATCCATTTCAAGTGCAAATGTTGCACAGAATAAGCCGTAAAAGCGGCCAGCTAGCGGAGAAGCAGCATATAAATGGAAATGGTAGACAAGAAATTGGCATAAAATGGCAAACTGGTCTCTCTCTCTCTCTGTCTTTTTTTCTGTCCCGTATGTGTTTGTTGTTTGGATGTGTGCGTGTGTATTGTGGCGCCTGGGATTAGTCTCTTTCGGCCTCTTGCTTTGTCTTTATTTGGCATTAAATTTGAGCTTTTCGTGGCTTTGGCATTTGAACAGCTGATGAAACACGCACACACATTTATATGTATTACATACGCGGCTTAAAATCGACTCAATTTACTAAACACATGATTTACCGCAAATTACACTTTGCTCAAATGGCACTGGATAAGCGACCATCACAGCTTAACATTGCCTTGTCTGCTTTTATGTATGCATGTATGTATATCTGAGCCTTACATTGCTAATTAATAGTGTTTAAGAGCAAAGTACAACTTGTTATGCATGCTGGGGATACGCTTCACATATCTCAAGGCATGCTGCTGCTTGTACAATTGTAATTAAATATGAAATGTGAAATGTAATACGTATTAAAGCATTGTGCTATCAAAGTACTAATTTGAGAAACAGCATTTTTATCGCTGTTATCAATTGAATGACATACTAACAGTTCTCTGTTACGACGTGTAGGTGTAGTTGGTTGTTGAGTAGCGATTTCCAGCTGTTGCTGTTACAAGTGTATGTGTGTGTGCTTATATGTATCTCGCTCGCTCTCTCTTGCAGACATGACACTTAACTTTTGGTTTATTGACCCCAGTTCAAAAATTTGTTGGTATTTTTTTGGTTGCCTTTGATTTGATTTGCTGCTTTGCTTGGAGCGTCGTCAATCAATTGGGTTAACAATTTGCTGCTGCACAATTGATTAATGTGGTAAGGAGAGGAGCTCCCCAAGAGAGAGTCACCAGCCACTTGACTCCGATTCCAAATGTGAGATTCGCTAGCATATCTCAGTATTTGAATGCTGTTCCTATACAAAAACATATACATTTACAGTGGACTAGTAGACTTGTCATTCAATATAGTATTGTGTGTGGCTATCTATCTGTGGCCGGCCGGTCTGTCCGGTTTTCACCTGGTTCACTGTCTCTCTCCTCGCTTTATTGCGCGTTTTATTCATAATCTTCTTGGGTTGATGATGTTGTGTAAAAATACGGTTAGTTCTGTTTCTCTATTGCCGCTGTCTCTTTTGCTTGCTTGCTTTCTCTATACGTCCGTGTGGCTGTGTGTGTGTTATATTGTCAACCGGATAAGCAGCAGCCAAACACATCTGTTTATGTGTGTGTGTGTGTGTGTGTACGTAATTATGTAGCCATGTTGAAATAGCTTAAGAGATCTTCTGATGATTAAATTGAATTCTGAGTGCAGAATGTAGAGTGTTGAACAGTCGCTTGAACAGTGGCCATTAAACCATTGGGCAACTGTGGGTTATCGATAACATTAGTGTTAAAAATATCTTACACACTCAAGTTACTTATTGTATAGTTAACTTATATTAAATACAAAAAATATCTATTTTCTTTTAGCCGTCATCGTTTCCATCTACGAGGATCCTGTACAGCCCCAGCAGGCCGCTTCCGTGGTGGAGAAACTTGGAGATTATCTGATTACTTGCGGGTACTAGAAAATAAAATATAAAAAAACAACAGCAACAACAACAACACCATCAACAACAACAAACACACCAACAACACAGCAACAAATTCGATAAGAAAGCTTAAATGAACTAAAAATCTAAAAGCAAGAAAAAAGTAATTATTAATATTTAAATTTATTGAGAATGCCAAGAAACATTTTGAGGTAATTGTGGTCAAAAATCAAGTAAAGAAATCGATGTCAAAAAATAAAATAAAAAAAAACTACAACAACAAATTAATTACCCAAAACAAACCTCTACAACAACATTATAAATTTCTGCATTATTATATTTAAACATTTTTGGTTCATACGATAAAAATAAAAAAAAAAACAAAACAAAACAAAATAAAGTAAAAATTAAAGAAATTGTATTGGAAAGTATTTTGTAAGCAACAAGACATAATGACAACATCAACGCAAAGCAACGCAAGCAAAATTTTTGAATACATTTTTGTACAGCAGTAAAGTACACACATATATACACCGATCTATATAAACACACAGACTATTGAAAGTGAGTGAGACACAGGGTGTTGAGAGGGAAATGAGATAGAGAGAAAAGTCAGTCAAGCAGCGATATATACAGAAAATACCAACCAATATAAATGAAAATATCTATATATACATATATTTATTTATATATGTAAACTATTTGGAGAAACCATGAAGCTCTATTTTTATGTGGCAGGGAAGAAAGATACACATACGACGCATACATACAAAATCAGCCGCGCGCAGTGGTATCATCATTTTTTATACAAGAGAACTTTGAGAAAATGTGTAATATTAACGGAAATATGAAATACAGTCTTTTAGCCATATTTGAGATATGCTCATCATTCGGTTAGGTGAACAGATATTCCAGACACACCAACACAAATACACACGCACACGCACACACATATGTATTTCGTTTTCCAACCGTCTCATCTAGCCATACATATATAGATACATATAAACGTACGTACATACATACATACTTGGAATCTTCCGCCATTTGCTCTCTGTATGCGCTTTTCATGTTTGTATTCTGCTATATTCATACATACATACATACATAATTATCGATAAATGGCAATTACGATTTGAGCGCTATGCAACACTGTCCGTCTTCTGCCAGCCTACATGGGCTGTGTGATTGAACGCGTTTCAGGAACATTCATTGCTGAATCAACACCAACAATTTGGCAGTAATAATTGTCATTAACACATACATTTACATACACGACACAATGTCTAATGCATGCATGCAAATAATAATAATATGAATAAAAAATGAGATATACAAAAATTTAAACTACTTACTACAAATCATACATAAATAAATGGCTTTTTATGTTAGTTAAACAAAAGTCTTTTTTCCGTCATATTTCCCCTATCATTTTTACGTAAAAGCGTCGAAAAGCAAACAAAAATTCATACACAAAATGAATGCATAAATATTAAATATAATATAAAATTTAAAAAAAAAAAAAACAAACGAAATGAAAAACATATATAATACGATACTTTAATACTATTGAAATAAAAAACGGAGCGTGGCAAAAATCCTGCTCATAAAAATTACATTAAAATGTTTTTTTTTTACTTAAACGCAAAACACAAAAGGTGCAATTTGGACAAGTCGAAGATTGCAAATCAAGTATAGCTCATTGAACTCTGTTATCAACTGAGGCGCAACAAATTTCGCCCGACATCTTTCGGCTATTCTTGCTTTGTGCTGTTTATTAATTAAAGAAACAATGCTCTTTATGGAGCTCGAAAATTGTCAACGTATATTTGTATCTACGCCCAATCATTTTCAGTGTCTGACGCAAATGCGCAATTATTTTAAAAATAATATACAAAAATATGCAAAATATATGTAATTTTTTTGGGGCTGTCTTCTCGCAGCTGCTGTTCTTTCAGTTATTCTCGGTTTCGACATTTTCTTTATGGCCGCAACATTGACCCAAATTACAACATTTTTCCACGACAGTGTGAAAAATCTTTGCACATTTTTGGCCAACCATTTGTGCTGCACATTTTTGACACTTTCATTTTCGACTGAGTTTCTTTTCTTTTTGGGGAAAATCAGCATTGAACGGTCCACGGCTTGTATCGATTGCACAATTAATCACATCATATTAAAAATGTTATTGTCATTGACAAGAGCTGACTGGGTCTGGCCTTTACACCGCCCCTTGCACACTTTTCCCAACAACCATTTGTGGCACGTCTGCTGTTTGCTTTTTATTTATTTTTTTTATAGCTCCAACGGCATACATACATACAAATTGTTTGGCTGCGGGGCAAGAGCAGCTGGAAATCAACACACATTAGTTCATTTAATAAAATGTATGCAAATTTTGTAAAGGCACATGTAATTTGTTACGATATGCATGCCTCACTACGAAAATATGTCCGGCCTTGCAACATTGTTTTAACATTTGAATTCGCAACACGATTTATTATTAGTATTTTGCATAGAAATCAGAAACGATTGTTAATTGATAGACAACTATCAGCATCAGTTGATTTATCAGTTTTTGTCCATTTGTTTATTGGCGAAAGGTGACACTTGATAAAAACATATATACAACTGCACGTGTTACGATAGCTATCAATTGGGAAGATAACGTAATTTTAATTTGAATAACACGATTGGAAATCGCCATCCAGATATCGTCGCCGATGCGGCATACAAGTGATAAATTCTCAGCTGCTTCGATCTGCAAATACAAACGTGCCTTGGTCACGTTCAGCAGCAGATATGCGAATAGTTCCGCAAATGATGCGCCTAAAAACGTGTTTATGTTCATCAGCTAGAATGGTTGGGGAAGCGCCTGTTTGACGGGTTATAGCCCACGTCTTGGGTAATCTCAAAATGTATATTTAACCATAACAAAATATATTTTGACCAACAAAATGTTTGGATATTCGACAGGTTACATGAAACATCAAGTTTTTAGCTTTATATTTGAATTATCCGGCGAAAAGACCAGCAAACATCGCTTCATCGTTTGATGAAGACCAACAAACATAAATCACTCATCATACATCCACCATTCAAATTGGAAGCAAGCTTAAAAGCCAGTCTGCCCTTCCCATACACGCAACTGCTCGACAGACAGCCAAAAGAGCACCGACCAAGGGCCCAATCTTAGCCAGCATGGTATGAGGCCCTTGTAAAGATTAAGGAAACCCTCCTCGCGTATCAGTTTGACAAAGCAATCGACAGAGCCCTTGTAGTATAGGCCATGACCACGCTCGTCCGTCGGCTGATTCATGACGCGCGACTTGATCACATCAGCGGGATTGCTCAGCACACTTGCCACAAAGCCAGCGACCATTGAGGAGGCCAAGCGCAATGGAATGCCCTCTTCCATATTGAGGTGCTTCTTCAATTTACGCTTGCAAAGATCATAGGCACCCACATCGCCAGCGGTCATCAGGCAAGCGCGCATACAACTGGGTCCCACTCCTCGCCACATGCCCAATGCGCCCGACGTCCTATAGATCGACATCATCTCTTTGAAACAGCTATTGTTGCGCGGCTCCAGACCCATAGTGCGACGCCTGCCGTCCATTTGCATGCGCACCTTGACAATATCGAAGGGATTGGCCAAGGCCTGAGAAATGCAGCCGGCAGCACAGCCACACATGAATGCATGATGTACTCGTATACTGTCCCGATGTTCATCATCCTTATAGAGGAATCCACGCCGAAAGATGTCGTAGAGCATCACACGCATAGAATTGAAAATGAAATTGCGAAAGACCATCGCCGAGAAGCCGGCATAGAGGGTCCTCGGTCCCTCCTCTATGGCAATACCTCGCAGGGTAACAAACATGTTGCGCGGCTTGCTGCCCGTCTTCTTTGCTTCCTCGCCATGGATCTGCTGGCGTGTCTTGCTCACGTCCAAGGGATAGACACAGGCCTCTGCAAAGTTGGCGCCAATGAATGTGTTTATGTACAACTGGAGTAAATTTCTGGCCGTTATTTGCTCTTGTTCGTTCTTTACGTGGAATGGAGCCTTGTCGTATGCGGGCCTTAAATGCCAATAGTTATTTTCATCTTTATCCATAATAATACCAAAATTTTTACTTAAAGAATATTTATCAATATGGTTTCTACGATCTGAAAGAAAATAGAAACATTAACACTAATCTCTGAAGCGCTTCGATTGAGTCTAGTACCCCCATCGCCACGCAAGCGACGGATCTGTTCAAAAGTCAGGGTCCGACACAGTCTTTGCACATGACAACAAATCTCTCCTTGCGCACCAGCTTTGTAATGCAATCGATGGTGCCCTTGCAGTGCAAACCACGACCCCTTTCATCCGATGTCTGATTCATAACACGCGCATTTACCATATCTGCGGGTGAGCTCAGCACGACGCACACAAGCCCGGCTATCATTGCCCCCATAAATTCTAACAGTCGATTATCGGGCTTATCCAAAATATTCATGAGACCACGCTTGCCCAGATCATAGAAGCTACCACCAATGGCGCCATTGACAACAGGCACTGCGGCGTTCCGTCTGAGGGATCGGTTCTGATCAGCTTTTTGCGCAGAGAGATTACGTCATAGATTCAAATTGGACTTGCTCGCAATCTCGCCCTGAATCTGCATTCGCGTTTTGCACACATCCAAGGGTTATGCGATGGATTCGGCAATACCCGGGGAAAGAACGGAGATCACATAGAGTTCGACGAAAGCTGTTTTCTTATTGGTGGATAAATTGCTGTGGTTTTTATAACCATGATGCATTTTAAGTTATTTTAATCAATAAACCTTTGTGCCCTATAATTAATGTGATTGATTTATTGAGTAAGTTGAAATACTAATCAACCGCTGTATATATAGAAATATATATATGAATCAGTTGATTAAGGGACAAACAAACTACACAGTAATTTGTGAGATTAATAAAATAAAAACTGCCATAAAGTTGCAATAATCACAGCTTAATAAAATGATTAACAAAATGAACAGTTTACTTTAATCTAAAACTAATCATAGTTTGCGAAAAGTTTTGAAAAGACTTTTTGAGTGGATGACGCATTTTTGTCATGAGAAATTTTATAATGCAACGCTTTGAGTTATTGAGTCTTCTCTGTTCGATCGGGGCCCAAAAGAGTGATCTTATCGCCATTGTTTGTGGAGCTTTAAGAATCAAAGAACGTGGGCAAAAACAGAGAAAAACGGAGACTACAAATTATGACGACGACTGTACTTTATGTTTAATTTGTACATTTTTATAAATTAAATAATAAATATTGCCAGCTTGATTTAAGCCACTTAAAGCCAGCAGAGAACAAGACTTGTTTGCTGTATACCAGCTAGTTAGTTGGCCCATATCTATAAAACGAAAAAAAAGAAACATATATGAAAACCACTGGCGATAAGGTAGATACGGCTTATTAAAGAGAACGAAGAACTCGATGACGCTGACATTGCACGCTAGAACGACCGCGCCCATAAGCTGCGAACTCTGTTTTTATTATGATTATCAACTGTGTGTGTGTGTGTGCTTAAGTGTCAGAGTGTGTGAGTGTGTGTGTGCGTGTGTGTGGCAATACACGTGGTGCTACCGTGCAGGCTACCCCCGAATATGGGTGCGGTGCCTAGTCAGTCGCCAGGGGGACTTGGTCATAGAGCCAGCCACTTAGTCTATGCCGCCAACCACCGTCTCACCAGTCAAATGAGTAAATGAGTGAGTAAGTGGTGCTGTCAGTCAGCCAGTGAAGGAAACGGGCACGCGCCCATACGTATTACACCTATACATTATGCGAAAAGCTGGCGTTTTCTTCCAACGTCTACCCCATCCTCCCTTCCATTTTCCATCAGCTCAAGAGTGTTTAGCACTTTTGTTAAATGAAAGCGATGTTCTGTGGATGCACTGGGTAGAGGAGTTGGAGAGAGTGTCAGAGCTCTGAAACAAGGGGAGCTGGGTAATTTGAAATTCCCGACACACGCACGATTTTTATGGCACAGGAATTAGCTGGCAGGGGTTCTAACAATGTGCTTATATACAGCTTACTTTCAAGTGCTTTATGTCAAACTGTTACACTAATATGTAACCACGAAACCTAACACTCTATGACCAACTGACCGATTTAACAAACAACTTTTACTTATGCTCAATAGCAGAAAAACATATAAAGTACACAATATAATGCACTATATACGTAAGCATTCGTATCACTCATTTGTTGACTGGACAAACTGTACGGTAATTTGAGAGTTTGTTGAACTGCAACACGGTAAAAAGTTGCGGCGATCAGCTAAAATACAAACTAAATGCTCTGAGTACAATGGAAGCATGAAAATTGAATGAATCATTGATAAGAGCAAACAGTGAATGCTCTGCCATTGAGCTAATGACTTTATTTATTGGATAATATATATCATGACGTCAGTACTCATTATATTTAAGATATGTCGTAAATCTAGTAATAGATAAATAATAATAATGACATCATTTTGAGATATAAAATGACAGGGCCTTTTTTGTGCTATTGACTTAAAAAAATATTTATCAAGAATGTCGAAAAATGTAGTAGCAATATTTGCACAAGGCGGCTGACTTTCGACAAAGAAATTCCTTATATATATATAAATATGTATTTATAAAGGTCAAAGAGATTATATGATGAATTTTTAAAACAATTTAAATTGTTTGTTTGATTTTCCTACTCGTTCTTTTATATGGCAATGTGATCATACAAATAGCTTTATCTAGTAATTGTTTTTATTGAAAAACATGAAATTGTTACAAGTCTTGGCTAAATATTGAAATGCCGCACGCTGTGCAGAGTAGTCAATTCGTATTGAACCTTTTGGGGACAGGCTCGGGCATTATGGATCGCTGCAAAGGTTTTTATTCAGTGCCACGAATTTCAAGTGAAAGAAACTCCAATTACCAGTGCAGCAACCAAAAAGACTGGCAGCAGTAGCCACAAGCGGAACAAGTGAACTACAAAATTGCAGCAGCACGGATTGCGCAAGATTACTAAGAATCCAGCAGGTAAGTCGTGGGAGTTTAGAGTTCGTCAGTTCTTATTCCAATGATTGGCTCACTTGCAGAGTATAAAAGAACCATAGACAGCTTCAGCGGAAGTTAGATAAACGGAAGCAATGGTCAATTATCTACACCACTTGCAGCTGCTGCTGCTGCTGTTGCTGCTAGGCATGCTGGCCATCAGTTCGGCCCACGAGGATCACCAGACGGATGTGCTGCATCGGAGCAAGCGCACTCTGACAACCATCTGTGTGGAGATCAAGCCAAGTGGGCCGCAGGAAGAGCCCTATTTCATGTGCAGGGGCACGGACTTCTCACGTGGCAACAACGCTGCAACAGCAACTGCAACTGCAACAGCTGATCAGCCTCAACCCATGCCGAATTATGTACAGCCAGCTGGACAAGCGTTGCCAATAAATCCACAATATGCATCGGCGCCATTTCCATCGTTTCCCAGCTTTGGGGCTGGGTTTCTTCCAATTCTGCCCAGCTATGAGGAGGCACCCAAGGCGGCGCCATACCAGAGTCAAACGCCAGCAGCCGCCGGTGTTGAATCCCAGTTTGGATCCTCTGCTGCTGCCATTGCGCCTGCGTCTGCTGCGCAGTCATATGGCCTGCCAGCAGTTTCTTACCCAGCTGCAACAAGCCCAGCAGCAGCTAATCGCGGAACTGCAGTTGGCCCAGGCGCAGCGTCCGCGCCCCCTCCATATGCTGATGCACCGCCTCCGAAACCGACGACGACGATTCACAAATCTCAGCCAGCGACAAGCAATGGCAACTCCTATGATGCCCTAGTGGGCAGTCGTTATCGCATTGCGCCCGCCGATGACGTGATGAACATGTTCGATTTGGGCCTTCGCCGCGAGGAGCTGCAACGGCGACCCATGGAGCCAGTGGTGGGTGTTGCTCCACCCACGATGTGGATGCAGCGGCCACAACAATTGCCTCTTCAATACGAGGATGATCCCGTCATGCGCACCTTCTATGCCAGCCAGGAACACTATGATCCACAGGTGGCTCAAGCGGCGCCCATGGAGCAAATGGTGGGACAAGCAACGCCCGCCTATGCACCAAGCTATGCGGCTCCACCACCAACACCAGCAGTTGTTGCACCACCACCACCGTCGCAGCCACAGCCACAGCCACCCGCTCCAGTTTATACAGAAAATCCAAGGGCCACCTCTGCTTCGGATGGTAACAGTGCCTGCAATTTGTGTAATCGCCCCTGCTCCACTTTGGACTCATACAATGCGGTACCTGCTCATTGTCCCAGCTTTCAGCCGGTCATCATAGCCATGCCTTGCTATGGCCAACAACAGCCCACACATTATCTGGCTGTGCCTGGCTCAGGTGCTCCAGCTGCCCCGCAACGTGAGCAGATGCTGGGCAGTGCATATGGAGCACCATTTGGCATGGCTACGCCGGGCCTGGGTTCACCGTTTGGCATGTCGCCACATTTCGGGATGCCTTCGCCGCAGGTGGGCTCCTCCTTTGGCATGGGGCCGCAAGTGGGTGCTCCGTTTGGCATGGCACCGGTGCTGAATCCCTTCGGGCCCTTTGGCAATCTGAATCCGTTTAATCCCTTCAATAGAATACTGGGAGCAGCTGCGCCAACGACTCAGCAACCACGAATGCGACTATTTGGTGCGCCCCAGGAGGCAACAACTGCTGCAACAGTAACCTCACCACCAGCCACATTATTTCCAAAGTCCTTTACACTCAACTTCTCCGGCAGCACCATAGCACCACCTACAAAAATTAGCACGGGGCCAACAGAGGCAACTGTTGGAGCTGCCCATAATTCAGATGGGAGCAAAAAAGATAAAGACGATGAAGACGACGATGATGATGATGATGATGAGGAGGAGGACGCTGGATCACAGGAAGTCACTGATGCTCCACGTTCCTCGGGCACAACTGAAGACGTTGACGCTTCTCTAGATGCTGAAGTCTCCAAGTCTCTGGAATCCAAGAATCTCTCTGCCGATGAGCTATTAAACAAGGGAGAAAATAAGCTCAAAGTCGACAAGCGCAAGCGTCACAATTCACGTAACAATAACACCCAAAAACGCAAATATCTACAGCGTTTGTAGTTCTTAGCTAAGTATTACTGTAAGCTTTAACTCTGTGCAGCAAATCATAATCCAATCATCAATAAATCTCATTATGTGTTTACCCCGTAAAATGCTGTCAAACTGCTTTGATAATCTTATCTATATTTTCTCAATTCTAGGCTTGATCTCTCGAATATTTATTTATTTGAAAATTAATTCTTTAGAAATGATTTCTAAAAACTTGAAAAAATATCTTGTTCAAGTCTAGTTTAGTTAACTGTATAGTTGCCCTCCCTTGCACCCTAACCTATTGTATGAATTATACAAAAAAATGAAAAGTATTTTAATTACCTAATAATTGTAGCACATAATTTTTGGTATTTTCTGTGCTTCGAAAACCATATTTGAGAAATTTAGACTTATTAAGTGTAGGCGAAACTTCGTGTCAAATTTGGATCATGATGTTGGCATATATTATCTAATTCAGTGATTTCAGCAATTAGCAATGAGTTTTTTATTGCATGTAGTCTGCACGCCTTCTTCCATTGAAAAACTCACTTTGCTCTTCGTGCCCAATTGGTCTCTTCCAACTTAAACGTTCATATATTAAACGCCCAGTCAATTACTGATGAATAAGCCAATGGCCACTTAAGGAAGTGTTTTATATATATATATATATATATACACATATATGTACACATATATATAGTTATATATTTATTATGCAGTTTTTTCTGCTTCTTTTTTTTAATGTATATTTTCTTTGATGTACTTCCGTTTGGGTTTGCGCATTTTGTTTTCCACTGGCGCACGTCTTCGTAAGTAGCAGCTACGCTTCACGGATCAAACAGGAACCCACTAACACTCACAGGTAATACGCTGAAGTCTTTGCTGCAATCTGCTGATCAGCCATGTTGAGCACGTAACACAATTTAAATAAACAAAAACAAAACTATAGATAAATACTCCACGCAACAGAAAACAATTTAGGCTTAGAGTCAATGTACTACCTGCGAATTGTCCAAGCTAGCAGGTTGAGTAAACCTTGGCCAGATTGGGCACAGCTGTTCTGATTGGGTTTCTATTAACCGGGTTACAACATTCCCTTGCGAAATCCAAGAATTAGTCAATGCTATTTCATGTCTTTCATCAAAATCATTGCCGAGTTGCAGATGGTGCCGAAGCTGTTATACACTATTACCTATCATTCATTTATTTCAAATTAACTTATAGATGTTGACCGTTAAACCACAACTGGCAAAATTGCAAATTAGAAAGATTAATTCAATAAATTTGTTGTTGTCTTTATGTTATTTAAAAATATTTCTTTTATTTACTATTGAACATAATATGTATGCATAATGTTATATGTATAATATTATTTAATCCAGGTTTAGATGTTATCCAAATCCATAAGAACTGTTAGCAATCTTTAAAGCGGCTATTTCTGTAGAGCATATTTAGCCTAGTTTAATAACGGCTAAATTTGGCCCACTTTATTTGGTTGCCAAAGCATTTTCCAGTTCAAAGTTGGCCTACTCTCGTGCGTTACAAAAAACGTGTCAATGTTGACAGTGCTGCTACCAGGCAGGGTATCAAAGTGCGAGGCTTGCAGTTTTTGGGGTAACTGTTGAGACGGTAAACGGTCAATGCAATCGGAGCTCATCGAATAGTTGCAACTGGGAATCCGCGAGGCGAGGTTAAAGTTACAAAAGTCAGCGCAAAATGCAAAAATCCGGGAGCTGCTTGATAACGTTGCTGATCTATTGGTGCACCATTTGGCCAGCTGGATCCACGCAGGCGGTGCTGCCGGGCAGCACGAGCATGTCCAATAGCATTGCTGCACCCGGACAGCCTTTGTACTATCTGATGGCCGATACGGGCTCCAGTGTGGGTCCCAATGATGAGCTCAAGCGCACAAATCGATCGCTCCTGAAGTGGTGGGATGATTTGTTTGGTCAAAACAATTGCTGCAATAACAACAACAACAAAGATCTGTTGTACAACAACTACTTGCCGCCAATCGGTAATATCAACAACTGCAATGGTTTGCAATTACAGCCGTTGGACGCCATTGATCCTTTCAAGCAAATGAAACTGTTCAAGAAACTGCCAGATCTGTGGGGCAATAACTGTGCGGGTCAGTGTCGCCAGTGTGGTGGTCAGCAACCCACCAGCAACTATGCAGCACCAGTTAATCCTGGCTATGGCGGAGATGGCTATGCGCCTGCGCCAGTGGCTCCTGTGGACTATAATCAAGCACCACCAGCGATTCCTAGCGGTGGCGGTTACGATGATGGTGATGCGGGCTATGTGGCACCAGTAGCACCGCCACCAGCATTGGATAGCTATGCAGCACCACCAGCTCCGGTAGACTACGAGGCACCAGCGCCTGCACCTCCTAGCTATGAAACGCCCGCAGAGCAAGCGCCCTATGGACCAGTTGCTCCGCTAGCTCCTGAGAGCTACAGCAAAGTAGACGAGTATGCGAAACCTGACAAGAGCTATGGTAGTGGTGCACAACAACAACAACCACAAATCGTTTATCAGCCCATAATTTATCTGTCAGCATCGCCCGCTGTCAAAGATGAGCTTCAATACAAGGCGAAACAGCCGGAACAAAGCTATGATAATCAACCAGAGGCGCCACCGCAGCAAGCTTATGAGCCGTCACCACAAAAACTTGAGTTGCCCACTTATGCGCCAGATCCGGCTCCTGCTCCAGCCCCAGCTCCAGCTCCGGCTCCTGCTCCAGCCCCAGCTCCAGCTCCACCCGTTCCTTGCAATGCGCCTGCCTGTGGTGGTTATTTGCCCCTTTTGGGCGTGCCTCTCTATGGCTATCCCGCGGGCCTAGCACCAGCACCCCCACCACCTGCTCCAATCTATGCAGCTCCCCCACCACCGGCACCAGTATATGCAGCACCACCACCAGTGCCGGTTTATTCTTCACCACCAGCGCCCTCATATTGCTCCACAACCTCTTGCCAGACACCCATACGATTGTCTCTGGTGGATCAACCATATCGCGTGGCGCCCGAACTATTCCAGGAATATCACTACCGCTTGTCCCTGGCCGATCAGAATAGACTATAGTAGATGGATGATCGCTGGTTTTTAAATAATCTAAACTGTAAATAAAATGTATAAAACGCTGTTCTGGGGGATCTACTTTTTGGGCTGGAAAACTGATTCTTCCTCTGTAGATTATATTGATCTATGATTCGCTTATTGATATTTGATAAATTTGAGTCTTTTGCCGGATATATAACAAGTAGGCCATCGGCTTGATTGTATAGAAAAAGCGCTAATAGCTAAAAACCAAAGTTTTCAGATAACGTTTTCTTAAATTAAAAACTTCTATGTAGAAATTTATATTCAAATATTCGCCACATATAGCTATATAATATAGCTATGGTTTGGTAAGCCGTCTGCTTTCCAATTGCTAGGTCTTTTAGTGATCTAGGTCTTTTAGTGATCTCTCTCTCTCTCTCTCTATATATATATATATATACAAATATGTACTTGTCATTATATCTATTAAGTCATTAAGTTCACAATCAGTGGAGTGTCTTGATTATACTCAGACTCCAGTGCAGTTAAGTACAGTTGTGTGCTCTTATTTCCGTTCAATCCAAACAGTAGCAGTGCTTATCAACTTAAATGCTCTTTTTGTCGGAGCTGTCAAGGTCCCCGGGTCTCCATCATCATTGGTTTGCATTTATCGCATATGTTCAGCGTCGATCGCCTGTTCAGACCTTAGACTCTACGCCTTTTCCTGTTATTATTATGGCTCTTTCTCTCTTTCGCTCTCCATACGTCAGTTTGCATACATATTTACACGATGACATCGGCAAGAATTTGAGCTGTAATCGCTTCAGTCAGTCAGTTGGTCGTCGGCTGGTCTTCGTATTTCCATTTCGTTTTCAAATTCAAATTCCATAACAAATTGCACAAGATAAACAGAGACTTCCTTTTCTATGCGGGCCTCGGGGATCGGTCTCTGTGAAATGCGATAACAGACCGAGGGAGAGACGGAGAGAGAGAGAGAGAGACGAGCGGTGCCCATGACCATGACCGTGACCAAGTGAAAGTGGCCTGCCTGCCTGCAGTTAGCACCCAGACGCCTGGGCAAACCATAGATGGAACGACAGAGAGAGAGAGAGAGAGAGGAAGAGGGAGAGAGACAGAGAGAAGGCCTGCACTCAGCTGGCTATCGTGTCTTTGTTTAGCATTGTCTCACTTTGCATGTGGCACGCACGCACTTCTTTCTTTGTTGTGTTTATCTGTGTCTGGGCGTTGATCATTTGCTGATTTGCAGCTCGTCCCGTCCAAATGGATGCGTCTGTGCAGAGCGTGACGTATGTTTGTAGTTGCTTACATAACCTAATCGCCTGTTGAGTGAGCAGAAAATATGGTTAATAAATTAGCGGCGAAAGATCTTGGCGTTAAATCGTTGCGTAACGAAAAAAAAGAGATCTACATATGAAATTATAAAGACAGTATCTGAAGCGATAAATGAGCAAAGATCAAATGTGACTCGTTGATTGAAATGCGTGGGAAGCGTTGTTGACTTGGTCTATAATCTAATTGCAGCGTGCGGTGTCAGCACTGATCAGTGAAGTAAGAGATAAGTTTATGATTAGATAGAATGAATTGGGTTTCGTTAAATGTCTACTATACTGTCATATTATTTCTTTTTCTTTGTCAAACATGATTGACGAACGTCGTCAATCAATCGAAATAAGTGCTGCTGTCAAAATTGAGCAAAAAGCTTTATGAACTTCCATTAACTGTCATCATCGTACTAATTAAGAATACAAATGGAGTTAACAGAGCTTTTATATTTCCTTCTCAAATTCTATAGTTAATTAATTTTCAAACTGTAAGCAATCTGTAAACAAATATTAAGTGCATTAATGTTAATTTCGAACGATGATGCATAATTTTTTCAATGTCTTACGATATTTTAAAATGAATGTTTTATTGGAAAACAGCTCAACCGGAAATGTAAACAATGAAGGCTAGTAAGCGGCAAATTTCACAACAATTTTCAGTTATTACGTGAGTGAAAAAAGCGTCCAAACAGCGTTGGGCTCATTATATATATCTATTTGAATATTATGTGATAACTGCTTTCTGATGTTTAACCCTCTGGTTGAAAAGTGTAAGGGTGAAGATCGTATCAGCAACAGTCAAATAGTAGAAGATAAGTTTGAATAAATCGAATATATTTACGAATGTAGCTGCTTAGACTGCTTGACACTGTTTGAGGTTTCTCCAAGTTCCATAAAAAAATAATTTAGTATGTTTGCTTATGTTAATCTATCAATTATCAACTATAATCAACCAATGATGAACGGCAATTTTTTGTATTGATTATTTAACTAACTAAAAATGATAAATAAATTATTGTTTAAAATGTTAAGCATTTTATAATTGAAGTCAGAGATAAGCAATGATATATAAGATTAGTTGTATTTTCAAAAAGTTGACATATAAACATGCTAAGATATTTGACGCATTTTACGATTGCCACTCTAACTATGCTAGTGAGCTGGAAATGTTGCTCCATAGTAAATTTCTTTGTAGTTTTCAGCAATCAAGACTTGATAGAAATATGTATTTGTTAGCTCATCATGATCAACAACAGTATTTCTAATATATAATTAAATAATAATAAAAATCGATATTAGCAAGATTTCAGTTAGCTATATTATATGTATACGGCTTGCTCTGATATCGTAATTGCAATTCATTCAAAACTTGCTTAAGGAACAACAATTTGAAGTCAGCCAAAACAAGCAACGGACTCCTCTGAGTGATACTCAAAGATCACAGATCGCGCTTGATCGCCTTTTTAAAAACAACCCCACGCAGATTTTCTCAGAAGTTGGACGCCGATGCCGCCGCAACTCTTGAGCGTAATTGAGTGAGTGTATCAGCAAAACGATTCTAAAAAAAAGTAACAGCACATAAACAACGATAGTGCCACAACATGTGTGCTGGCTCCCTACGCAAATGATGAGGGGCAATAGCAAGAGTTCCGATCGAATTTGCTGCTGCCGTCGTTGCTGGGCACTTGCAACCGCATGCTGGGTCTCAAAAATAACACCAATGTCGCCGCAAGCGCTGATGCCAAATGGAGCGCTCCTTATACCCTTGCGCTGATTATCTGGACTTTGTAATAATGTTTGTCGAATATGTTGATTAGTTCTTGCTAAAATTACTCAGCCTTTCTGGCATGCAAATGAATTTATATTTTTGCATACCAATAATGTTTGACAGTGTATGCAAAATTCGGTTTGATTAGATTGTGATTTATTGCTGGGAACTTATGTGCTTCTTTGAATGCATGCCCGTCGCCCCTACATACATATATATACATATTTTTGGAGTGAGTGTACGGCGGTGTGTGGTGTGTATAATCGTGGTGGTTTGCCACTGTTAGGGGGGCATTTGTGGCTATATATATATGTACATCAATTTGTATTTGTTGTTAAATGTTCTTTCAAATTTTATATATAATATGTTGTGTTTATGTAACGGCTTTGGCGGTGCGTAATAAATTTTCGAAACTCATCTAAAAATGTGGGTCGTTGGCACTTGCATTTCACTTTGAATCATCTACGAAAATACTTATTTCGAATATTCTCGTGCGTGGGAGTAAAAAATGAATGTGAAATAAAACAATTCAAATACATCTATCTATATGCAAATGTTCAAATGAATTTTCTTACTATATTTTCTGTCTGTAAAGCTTTATATTAAATTAGATAATCGGAAAATTGCGGTTATCTTACGTAATGACGTAAGACTTAGTTTTGAACAATTTATATGATATAATTAATTAAATTGGCATATAAATAATATATTTACACTTATAAATTCAAGCTAAAAATAATATTATGTGTAAGTGGAAAAGTACACACGTTTTAACTACATTTATTTATTAATGTCCAAATTACTTAAATATTTATTGTGTTTGAGGTTATGGTTTTCCACTATTATATATGTACATACATCAAAAAGACTAATTTGTAAATTTGTTTGGCAGAATTTCACTTAATTTACAGAATATCATGACATCATAATGACATTCACAAAATCTTAATGATCTATATATGACGACACTCATTGTTCAACACAGTAATAAAACCAAATCATGCATATATAAATATGATATCGCTCTTAATTTGAACTTCTTAGAATATGCCACATCATACGGCATGTTTATTTTTATATCTAACAAACATGATTGCCAGTTTATTTGAGCATATCTACTAGAAACAATAAGCATGGAATGAATTCAATATATATATATATATATTTTCTTATGTTGATAGACAGTATAGACAAAAATAAGTTTCATACATTTGGCAAGTATTAATCGAATAGATTATAAGTGGGGCACCATTTGTTTACTGTACAGAAACAACTTGAATTATTTCGAAATCTTAAAATATTCACATGCCAAGCATAACAGTGATCTATTTAAGTTAATGTCGACTTGTCTTTGGAAATGGAGCATTGCTCAACATGCACACGAGTCACAATTGACCCACCCACCTCGGCCACACATTTTTATGAATTTTGACAACCTCAACATCTTCTTATAGAAATTTAAATATATGTATATATAAAATAAACCCTCAACTGACCTCAAAAGATCTACATTCGACTGTTTGCCAAGCTCAGCGCAAATTTATGAAATGAACAATATTCAAAGTCGAAGAATAGTTAAAGTCACTAGTGCCAACTAGGCAAAAGTCTAGCTGCTATATAAACTAGTCATGGAATTGCAAATGACATCAATCACCGTTTGGTAACCACAGTAGCCACTTCAGCCATAGATTCAAGATGAAATTCTTCGTGTGCTTCGCTTTTATCGCCATCGCCGCCACCGCTCTGGCAGCACCCAGCAGTGGCAGCTCTGCTTCCATCACCAGCAGTCATGCAGGTGGATCTGTTGCCCTGGCCAACCAGGAATCCGAAATTGATGGCATTACCGGCCAAGGGTATGGTGATTTGACCCGTCTGCGTAAATCCGCTTATGGTGGCGGATCCAGCATTCCAGCTCCTCCTTGCCCCAAGAACTATCTGTTCAGCTGCCAGCCCAACCTGGCCCCAGTTCCATGCAGCGCTCCAGCTCCCAGCTACGGATCTGCCGGTGCTTACTCTTCGCCCGTTGCCAGCTACGCTATTCCCAACTACGGTGTGCCCCAGCAGCAGCTCTACGACGCCGCTTACGCAGCTCAGGCCTACGGCTACCAATACTAGAAGATCAACGACCCTGCACACTTGACTTGAACACAGCTTCCAATGCTGCCGACAGACAATAATCTTTGCAATGCTAACAGAAAATGTAAAAAAAAATGCAATTAAATGGACAAAAAAAAAATCCAAAATCAAATTTATTTTATTCCTTACTAAAATTTAATTTCAGAGGTTTAACAAATTAGTGAACTCTCTTTTACTCACATGTTACGGACCTTTTAGATTCAATACAAATTCTAGCCTGAAAATCGTCAAATGGGCATAGGTCGAAACTTCAAAATGCCATAACTTCGTCAAAACTCAACTTATTTTGAAAAGCGAGGGCTTTTTGATCATAGTTTTGCCCCTAAATCAGTCGTACATTTCAAGTTGAAAACGTGATTTTAGATCGGAAGACAAGTACAAATTATAGCCTGAAAATCGATATATGGACATAGGTCGAAACTTCAAAATACCATGGAGAATAATGCTGTTGTTGTTGTTATAATTAATTTCGTATGTTGAAACCCAAATGCAGCATGGGAGAATTGTAAATTATAATCATATTTCTTGGCTTAAAATATGTCAAATAAGATCTACTAACAAAAAGTAGAATTTTACTGGAAATTTACAATGTAAACCACACATAAAAGCAAAAAGATTAAAAGTATATTAATCTAAAACTCCTTTGCGAAAAGCAAACGTTTTTTATATAGAGTAAGCAAACTGTTTGAAAAATAGTTTTATTACAAAAATGTCTGCCTTTATTTTAAAAGCTTTATTATGAAAACCTACTTTATTCTTAAGGCCATCTGTAACTAATCTTGAATGAAGAACAACTCTTAAGTTATTTATCTTAGGCTTAGGACTTGAGCATACCTTTTATTTTAAGCATTTGATATTACTTAAAGTAATGGAAAATGAGCTCCTGACGGGACCATTTTTATAATGTGATTAAACGATGATTTTTAATACAATCCGGTGTGATTATCTTATCTTGATTGGAAACATGCTGCCTTGCAACTTATTTCAAACCGTATAGTTCCTTGTAAGATAAGCAAATTTTTCATCAAAAAGTTCACACGCCTTTTTTGATGACCCAGGTTTGACCAAAATCTTTCAGTTAGAGTTTTCAAGCCATTCATATATGTAGTTAAGATATGTATAACTTATATACTTTAAGATATGTACTACTTATATATATGTGTATATTGCATATTCATTCATTTAAAGAGCAAAGGAAAGATAGCTGATGAAGCTAAAGTGCAAAGCGTTAAACTAGTTCAACGCTCTTAGTTGTCATGCTATTTTATGCTAACTCGACAAACTGTGACTATATAAACTTGGCCTGTGGTATCAAATGGCATCAGTCACCTTTGGTAACCACAACAAAACCAACAGCTTCAATATGAAATTCTTCGTGTGCTTCGCTCTCATCGCCATCGCCGCCTCCGCTGTTGCTTTGCCCAACAGTGGCATCTCCGCTGGACAGGAATCCGAAGTTGAGGGCCTTTCCGGCCAGAGCTATGGTGATCTGACACGTCTGCGCAAATCCGCTTATGGTGGCGGATCCAGCTCAGTTCCAGCTCCGCCTTGCCCCAAGAACTATTTGTTCAGCTGCCAGCCCAACCTGGCCCCAGTGCCATGCAGCGCTCCAGCTCCCAGCTACGGATCTGCCGGTGCTTACTCTTCGCCCGTTGCAAGCTACGCAATTCCCAACTACGGTGTGCCCCAGCAGCAGCTCTACGGCGCCGCTTACGCACCCCAGGGCTATGGCTACCAATACTAGAAGAACAACCCGCCAAACACACTGAGAAACAAAAATCGTTGCTATTCCACCAGAAAATGTAAAAAAAAATATATATATATGGTTCAATTAAATGGTTATTCAAAAAAGCGAAATTCCAGCAAGTGTTTTATTCACCCAGCATATTTGCTTGCATTATAAATAAATCCATATCTAATTAGGTTTGCGGCCACAGCAGCTGCTCTGAGCAATTAGTCATATTAGATTGCAACTTGCGTATAAATAACAATACCAAAGACCTAAGCAATAAGGTTCACTTGTTAAACTATAGAATTCCAGAAGAAACGAGCTCTCTGTGGAATTTAATTCCAGGAATTTATCCACACATTTGCGTTTAAGTATAATCGTATTAGTTACTTAAATATAAATATATATGTCACACATTTGTTTGAAATGTATGAAATGGAATACTTGCTCGCAAGTGTGTCAATTTCCAATTTCTAAGTGAAAACCGATATCATATGAAAACAAATTTTTCTATCGGCCCTCGAAATTGTCGTTTCTTGATTTCAAAATCTAGTAAGACAGAACTAGAATAAAATAACTAAGAGAAAGAGATATAGAGAGATAGAGAAATAAAATTTCAGCTTGCAGAGTTATTCGTATAAGAGGTATATCATTCGAGTTTTAAGTTAAGTATATTTCTTAGTGAAATTTAATGGAACATTGAACCTTAAGTCTGCAACAACACCTACATAAAAGTAAAAAGCCAGATCAGCATTTTCTGTGTTTTCTACGCGTCAGCACTTTTTCTTTCTCTCTTTATCTGTAGAAATTTAACTAAATTGCATATTGTTTGCTTGGGGTCTCTGAACCAAGCTGATTTTAGCCGCAATTGTTGTTTTGAATTGGAATTTTTTCTATAGAGAAAGTGAAAGAACTGTCGATTGCGAAATGCCCGTCAACGTTGGCAATCCAAATCTATAGCTTAAGCGAAGTGCAAAAACAGCAACAGTATACAATTATTGACAACTGCAGGAAATTTTTTGGTAATATGATATTCAAGTGGCTAACATATGTGGGCTAGCTGGACGGCCTACACTAAAGTTTTGCTGAACCTCGGGTTTCGTTGAGTATTCGTTGTCGGGTTAGTGAACAGTCAACAGTCATGACTTGACCAGACAATGCATCGAGGATGTGTCAGGTATTAAATAGGAATTAACTTGAACCCACATGAACAACCCTTGGCCTACTAACCCAGATGGCGATATTACATTGAAGTTTTTCCGTTGCTCGCTTGATTTAATTTCCGCTTGACGCTGCATTTTGTCGCTGCATGAAGACTAAAAACTTAAACGCATTGATAAAAGCCAACTGGCTAACACCCAATGCCGGCTAGTCTTAGTTTACGTTTTCACGGCACGCCAGGTGTTAAGTTACCCAGCCTACATCAACAAATCAACATGTCCATCCTGTGGGCGTTTATCTCGCTGCTCCTCTGCTGCTCTTATCAGGTTCAGGAATGTATGGCCACTTGCGGTGGGCGCTGTCTTTCTATCTATCATGTCATTCCCGTTCGACTTGTTACGCCGCAACAGCTGGAGGCTAATATTGAGCTGCTGCGTCAACCACGACAACAGCAAATTGTGCAGGAAGTGGTTGTGGAGAATAATTTCGGTGGATCCGGTTTTGGCGGTCTTCCATTTGGTGGGCCACCGTTCGGCGGCGGCCCTGGCTTTGGAGGTTTAGGACGTGGAGGCTTTGGACGAGGCGGTCCACGTGGTGGATTCGGCGGTGGTGGTGGTTTTGGACGCGGTGGCAGTGGATTTGGAGGTGGCGGCGGCTTTGGCGGAGGCTTCGGCGGTGGTTTTGAGTTTGGACGCGGGCTTGGACGCAGCTATGGGGTAGAGGAAGTAGAGCTACAACAACCTGAAGAGAAACAGCCAATAATACCCAAGTATAATGCCCCCAACGTCCCAGTTCCGGCTTGTGCGAAAAGTTATGTGTTCTCCTGTGAACCGGTGCTGAAGCCAGTGCCCTGCTCATCATCACATAATTGTGGCTATTGAGAGACCAAAGAACTGATATTGATATCTATAAATAAACCATAAACCTGAAATTGTATAAATGATGTTGAACTTGAGTAGGACGGGGATCATACAAAAATGGCAAAACAAATCTAATAGTTGAAATAGCCCACTTCTCGATACCAAAAGTTATTACTATTTAGAAGTTCTCTGACTTTTCAGAGAAAGAGTATACAAAAAGAATCGGTAAAATAATTATAATGCCATAAAACTTAGTGACAATATTCGAATTACATAAATGTAGATATCTACGAATTGCGGGGGAGTAGGCTGATAAAGTCGCCTTTTCCGGCTATTCTCCTCGAGTTAGAGCATTAACAAATTTTACCGTTTTGTAATATTTTGTTATCAATTATTAAACAGAGTATTATTATTGAGAACAAACTCGATTTCTTCTAAATTCAATATTCATTAAATATACCTGACTAAACCATTTATCGAATACTTTTACTTTGGATGAAATGAAAAGATAATTTTCCAAGTATTTCAAAAGACATGGAGAACTTTAATAATGTGCAAGATCTCAATATTTTGTATACCTGTAAGTGAATTCCCTCAGTAATTGTTAATATAAGTAATAAAATAATCAATAGATAATATTTTTCTTTGTTGGTATCAGTTTATTGCAAGAGTAGAGCCAATTTTCCAATCTCGTGATCAATCAATGCACTTACAGAAATTCGCGAACGAAGGGAACAGCGTATTGGGGCACGTACTGGGAGTAGGCACCGGAGGAGCCATAGGATGAAGCCGGCGATGAGCAGGGCACGGGCTGCAGCGAAGGCTGGCAGCTGAACAGGTAGTTCTTGGGGCACGGTGGGGCTGGAATGGAGGTGGGTGCAGCTGGTGCTGGAGCGGAATAAGCTGGAGCGGCTGGGGCTGGGGCTGGTGCAGCGTAGGCAGGCGCGGCGGGTGCGGCGGGTGCAGCGTAGGCAGGGGCAGCTGGCGCTGGTGCAGAGTAAGCGGGAGCAGCGGGTGCAGAGTAAGATGGAGCAGCTGGGGCGGCATAAGAGGGTGCAGCAGCTGGTGCTCCATAGCCGCCATAGGCAGCCCTCGAGACACGAATGTTTTCGGCCAGTGGTGCCGGGATTAGTATGCCTTGCGTTGGCTGTAATTGAATCGTCTCTGCGGCGCAGCACATCGCCAGCATGGTGACCAAAAAGATGTGGTTAAATTTGAATGCCATTTTTCGTTAGTTGCTGCTGAACTGGAATCGAACGGTTGACTGTAGTTCAGTAGTGCTGAGGCTCCCAACTTTATAGCCCAGTCGAAAAACGCTGAGCATACTTGAAAAATTGAAACTGCAAGAACCGAAAGCTAGCAGACCGAAATGCGAAAATTGCTGACAATCTCAAACGGACAGCAGTTTGGTTTTGCATAACCAAGGAGAACGGCGTGGGGTGAAGCTCTGACCGGTTAACACCATTTCCAAATGGACAAATTAAAGATAATGTTGCAATTGCTTCTACTGCTGCTTTTGTTGACCCCAAAACGGGTACTCTCAGCAGCAGCACTTGAACCTATACCGTCATCAGTTTCTGGCATGTCACAGTTTTTAGAGCAACGAGCGAAGCAAAATGAAGACGAACAAAGCTGGACACATCTTTTGCCTAGCAACTACTACTCGGAGTTGAATCAACAGTACTATGCGAGATTTCGCAGGCAGTCGATGCTCAGTCTTAAGGATCTGCGAATAAGACAGCCGCATCCTTTTGAATATGCACGTTATCTATGAAGTTGTAATTTCTGAAAAATAAATATTTAAATATTATTATGATTATGGAATTAAAAGTGTGATATATATTTAGCAATTATGGTATTAACTAGTATATTAGAACAGTAAACCATCTTGAATGAAAGTTAAGCTGCAATATTTTCGTTTATTAAGTTAATACACTCTCAAAGTTAAAATAAATCAAATATTATTAATTTTTAATACAGGAAAACAAAAATAATGGAACAGTTACAGTTTCATACTGAACCATTCACAATGAAATAGTCGCTACTTCGATAAGTTATCGATTAAAGATTATAAGGCATATTAGGCGCATGCTCGCGTGGGCGCATTTGACGTCACTAGGTCGAAGGACTCGACATAAGCACAAACAAAACAAAACTACGCAAAAAACCTGTAAGCAGCTCAAAGGAAAAGGTTACGCTTCAGTTGCAAATCAAATATGAAGCTGACTCTGCATCGTTATTCCTGGCTCCTAGCACTGCAACTTGCGCTGCTGGCAGCCGATTTGTTTTTCAACGCTTTTGGGTCGTGGATATCGCGGAATAAGCTCCAAACGGCCATATTTTGTTTCGTGTAAGTTTCACAAGTTGTGCCTTTTCATGTGTATATTAATATGTATTTATAACCATGTTTAGCATTCAAGACTCCTTCATTATTGTTGAGTACCTATTATTCACATTGGCGCTGCATTCGACTTGCGTTTATCAGGTGGGCGCCTCCCACATTATCCTGCGCAATTGCAAGCTATTTCTGTTTTGCATTACCGTCTACTTTCTGCTGTCCGCCTCGCAGCACTCCTGGATTGTATATCAGTATCGATTATCGGAATCGGATACGGCTCAGCAATGGCCTTTGGCACTCTACGCCTTGGCGGTGATCCAGCGCTTGAGTAAGTTCCAAACTTTAAATACTTTCTTATTTCTTGTCACTGATTTGAAACATTTCAATATTATTTGATAGTGTCGGTTTTCTACTATTACACTTCAAAGTCAACAGCTTTGATTATGGCCGATCCACGCTACAAAGAGGAGCATCTCGATTGGATAGCCGAACAATTGGGTGATAAGTAAAGAGTTCGTGAAAAAGGAAATATATATACAGAAATATACATGTTTATTTTAGCTAGGAGGTGCATATTGTTAATATTAAAATGTATAGCTCAAGTACAATTAATAAATGTACAAAGCACAAATCAAATGTGGAATGAACCGTTTTTTTTAATTCGCCCAATCGAGTTCAAATACTGCTAATAATATTTAACAACGTGTGCTGTGATTTGTCCCAATCATTAGATATTCATAAGTTTATGACAAAAAACGGCAAACTAATTCAAAGAGGTTAAAATCATGTACAAACTGAATTATATATCAAATTAAAAAATTGTAATATGCATGGTTTTGGTACTTGTGGCGCCATCTACGGTGTGTTGGTCATATATAGCGCCATCTATCGCAATGTAGAGGCGCAAATAAAGAGGATGCATAATAATATATTGTAGAGCCTGCTCTGAGTGAATTAATATATTTAATAATTCAAGAATTACTGGAATTCTTAGATGACTCAATGGTCTTTGAACGCACTTGCCCCTTTGAATATCTGCAAGGAGGATCTATTTTTTAACTATAGTTAGGAATCATAATCCATAATCCACTCACATTCCCAAAATTTAAAATTAGCATAACGTAAGAAATATACAAACAAAATTATAATGACAAAATATGTAAATGAATAACACAATTTCTGTATTTTATTACAAAAACAATAACTATGCCTTCATGGCAATTTATGTATAAATATAAAAGTAAATATGTATGTCGAACGTCATTAGAATGGTTTGCTATACATAGCGTACAATGACTTCAATAGATTATTGTTTTATGTATTAGTATATATTATTATATTATACATTCAAAGGGTAAGCACCATTTCTTGCTTGGTTGTCTATATTCATATTGTCCATGATTGAAATACTAAACCTAAGACAGTTCATTATTCAAACATATTAATTTTACATATATATGCATAATTATAATATAATTAGTGTATATGTAGATTAATAGATAGCTCACAATTCAATTCAAATTTGCACATATGAGTAAACTGTAGTTATATAAAGTTCTCTGTTTTGATATGAAACTAGTATAGTTTGTCCGTGGTCAATAGACGAATACTACGTTCCGGAGAAGCTAAATGGCACGCCGAACAACTGCTCCCAGGACTGCCCAATGGTCTTCAGACAGCACTCGGCATTCGTCGGTGTTTCAAACTGCATATGCCACAATTCACATTTATCTTCGGTCTCATCCAGGAAATTTACATTATACTCGCACTCCGTAACTCGCTCCACCTCTACCAGGTTACTCATTTGCTGTGTGAGTGAGAGCTCAATCGACGGCTGCTCCGCATTTGATGTCAACCAATTGAATTTGCCATTGCCGGCAATGTGCAATTGTGTGTCCGTCGTGAGTAGTGTGCAGAGCTCAAAGCTACGCTTCTCCTGACCACTTATAAACTGGCAGCCGCTCAGCATGGCGCACATCTTTAGCGGCTCGGCGACTAGCGAACTGAGTCGCTGACGTACTTCATCGGTAGGATGTTGTATTACCTCGCATTCCGGCGGCAGAGGATTGTCTGGTGAAATATTAAAATATATATTAAAATATAATGTAGAGCATTTATACTGTCCACTAATTCACTCACCCGCCAAATACAATAGTAAACTGTCTGTGCGCAGCATATCCTGCATTATGAGCACGAAACCACCCCAATCGCGTAGGTTGAAGGACAAGCCCAGTTTCCAGGGCAAAAGCTGAAT
Source organism: Drosophila atroscutellata (assembly GCA_035041605.1). Classification (NCBI taxonomy): domain Eukaryota; kingdom Metazoa; phylum Arthropoda; class Insecta; order Diptera; family Drosophilidae; genus Drosophila; species Drosophila atroscutellata. The sequence continues at coordinate 8,302,814 of JAWNLA010000092.1, read as the reverse complement.
GCGTGACAAGCGATTAACTGAAACGTTAACCACCTGACGCAGCCACTTGGACACATCATCGCGAGGCGAGGCATAGGCTTCCATGAGGTAACACTTGCATGTGGAGATGACTACCAAGCCATCGCGCAGCGTTTGGGTTTGCTCATTATAAATCCGTCCCTTGGCCAGCCACTTGAAGTGCTCGCCCACCTCTTTGAACTTGCTCTGATAGAAATAGAGCTTCAAACGGTGATCAATGTCATTGAAATCGCTATAGTTGAACTTGTATGGCTGAATGGCACTCGCAGTAGTCTCCGCATCGATGAAATTCTTTGAACTGGACATCAGCATGTTGGTCGATTGGAAAAGTGCTGTCAAAGTAAATTAGTTATTATCGTTGTCATAACTATGATTTATCGCTAATAGTAATAACTAATCGGTATTTTCGATTTATTTATATTTTGTTAAAAAAACAAAATAAATTGTTAACAAAAGGACTGATAAATCAGATGAGCAAAATAAGATGCGTATTGCATTGAGAACTACAAATTCTCGTTATCTAAATGAGGAAAACACATCGCTTTATAAAAGTGATACACTTTCGAGCAGCCCAGCTAAGCTTAACACTTTCTGTATTCGTTGACTGAATTCAATTAATTTTTTACGCACCTCCAAAGAGTGATGATAATCCCGCATCTTCGGCTTGCTTTAACTGTTTCGTTTCATTTTGGCCATTCACGCCTGTCACTTCATTGCCAATGTTTTGTTGCTGGCTTCTGTTGCCAGCGGACTCGGCCAGCAGCATATTTTGAACGATGATCGCATCGCCCGTTTCTTGAACTTGTGTCTTCTCCGTAGGTTGTTGTTTGCCCTGCTGCTCATAGGTGGTGCAAATGCTGTCAGTAACCGAGCCCGATGAACTGCTCTCCGTTAGCTGGACGTGAGCCAACGATTTGGACTTTGGTGTTGTGTCTGCAGATGTTGTGGCTGCTGGTGCCGTTGGTTGTATTGTAGCCTGATCGGCGAGCAGTTGGCCAATCTCGCGTTCAATAAAACTTTGTGATTGGCTGAGGTCATCATCGATGGTTTGCAGATTTGGCGTTTGTGAAATGCGTCGCTCCTCGGAGGTCTTGCGACTTGCGCTTTGCACACAATTTGGATCCAACACCTCAATGCTAGACTGGCTCGGATTGGAAATGATATCCACATCGCTTTCATTGGCACGAAACTCCAAATCGCGTTCTGTGTTGGAACTGCCCACTACCGACTGATTGGAGTCAAAGGAGCACTGCGAATTGGTTATCTTCGAACAGGAGCTGCTCTCATTCAGCGAATTGGCCGAACCTGTGAAATAGTTGACAATTAGTTTGATGACCTGGCAGAATTTTGTGAAATTATTATTATTTTGAATGGAAGCAGCATTGCTTTGCTTTTTAGTAAAATGCGCGCGTTTGTTAAGTGGTGCGTTAGCTGATTTCAAATTTGGAAAATATTTGCTTTGTTTGTTAATTGTATTCATGCCAAAATGCTGCTTCACATTACAACAAGATGCCGAAAGCAAATTGTTGTTAACAACAGAGAATAGAAAAATGTATTTAAATACGTATACTATAAATTGGCATATTAACTTGTTGTGGGTTGCATCAAATTCCTACGCTTGGGTGTGATATTAGCGATGAGCCTGCTGTTGCCCACTAAATTATGAAATAGTATTTTACAATTGTAGTTGTTGTTGTTGGGTGAGCGAAAGATACAAAAAAGTACATAAAATATACAAAAGTTAGATTTAGTATCGTTTGCCATTTGATTAACTCATGTGTGCGTGTGTGTTTCGTGTAATATCATGCAAAAAGAAAAAGAAATAAAAATAATTAAATTCAAAACAATAACAAATACAAATACAATAATAAAATAAATTAACATAAGCCCAAAACAAAACTACACAAATATCAACAGCTCACAAAACCCAAATGCATCATAATGCATTTTACATAAATCTAATTGAAAGGTTTCATTATTTAATCTACAAACAACAGAAGTCTAGCTAAGAACTTGCCAATGCTTTGATTGTCCTCGCTGTTTTGCAATATCAGCGGGGTGCTAATAGGTGACTCCTCCACAATAAGCGCTGGAGACAACTTCGATTCCGCTGTTGTCCCTATGGGCTTGTCCAACGGCTCGCATGTATCATTTACCTCCGCCACATAGACGCTGCGGCATTCCGGACAACGCAACTCTAAAAGAGAGTTCTGCATTAGAATTTGCCTGTAAGTAGTGCTTACCATGTTATCGTCTACCTGATGTTCTATAATTCTTATTCTTGCGCTCTCTGCTGAACTTGATGCCACAATTGACACAGCTATAGATGGTTATGTTCATATCGGTGAGATCACGCTGTGAAAGAATATCGCGCAGGGTCTTTTCTAGTTCCTAGATAAGATCAAGGTAGAGAAGCATTAGTTGTCTGACAAGTGTTCCAGAAAGTTAATTTAAATTTTAAAATTAAGATTCAAATGTAATGGAAAATCTCCCTTCTGTAACTTGTGCATTCGAGTGGCCAATTTTGATTGTTTATACCTGACACAGTGCATTCTCTACACAGTAAATGCGCTCCTGTTTATCCTTTTGCACTGTATCAAAATGAATGCGCAATGTATTTGCTTTGATTCTCTCACAAGACTCCAAGAATTTAATGCTCCATTTCGTTTTTGTGCTAAAGATGGAAAGTAAGGTAGGTAAGTCAATATATGCCAGATGCCATATATCATTCAAAATACGAACCGTTCGCTGAGAGCATCCTTTTCACGCACATAATTGGAGGAAATGGTTAAGAACAATGGCTCGCTGGTCTTGTGAGCATGGTAGACAATATACAGTTTCTCGTCGGGTTCTTCATCAGATACTAGAGTAGAGTTAAATAAGACTTTAGATGGATTCAAATGAGAGATTGCTTTGGATTTTACCTTGTGCCTCCTCCTGCTCGGCGCTTGCAGATGCATAGAGATTAAGCACTTCCTTGTGCTTATCAATCTCCTCCGGCTGCTGCAGTGTGTTATTCACACTCTCATATTGCGTCTCGGTGCTGTTATTGCATGACTCGTAAACTGTTTGCTGCGTAATGTCCGCTTCAGTGTTGTCGCCATCTGCCTTGATGGGTGTCAGCGTCGCGTCAAATGTTCGCCAATTAGCATTGTTCGTTGGAGTGGAGCTAATATTTAAAGTTTCTTGTTCCGGTTTCGCCAGATGTGCTGACGGCAATAATTCGCCAAGGAACTCGTTAAAATTCTGGCGAGCATCGTTACGCTCCTGTTCACTGGGTTGAGGCTGTAGCCACTCGTTTCCGTACTTAAGCTGAAGTGTCTCAATTTGGTTTTTCGCCTCCAAATGGATGGTTGACTCTTGCAGCGTTTTCTGCTTCAGGCCATTTGTTGACTCTGTGGCGGAGACGGTTGAAGGAACTTTGTCTGCTGGCGTCTCATCGCCATGTTCTTCAATTTCCACCGTGCGTAGCTTCTTGGTGCGCCTTTTCCCTTCTGCTTCGGGAAATGAGTCCTTGCTATGGACTAACAGCGAATGCTGAGATCCCACACTGGATGCGGGCGTACTGATTGATGCAACAGAGCTATTTATGGATATTTGACTACTGACTAGCCGATGACTTATGGTGCCCCTATGAGGATGACTGCCAACTGATGCCTTCTCCGTCTTGGACAGCGGCACAAAGTCAAGCACAAATTTCACAGTGTTCGTATTCTTGTGCAAAAACTGCGATGTGCCCATTCGATGTTTGGGATGGCATGCCAAGGGATTACCCTGCAAATTGAGCGTGGTGAGTGTCATTAGAAAGCTCAGCGGAAATAGTTGCGAATGCTCCAGCAGGCAATTGTCGGACAGATCCATATTGGTCAGAGCATCCAGATTGGTTATATCCGACAGGTCTTCCACATAGTTATTGCTCATGTTGAGCACCTGCAGCCGCTTGCAGGCCTCCACATGTAAATGCGGCAGGTGCGTCAGGCAATTGAAGCTCAGGTCGAGGGTCTTTAGATGCGGCAACCATTTGATGGCCGTCAAGCTAGTGAGTTTATTGTGGCGCAAATTTAAATGCTGCAAGTGCTGAGCAAACTCCAGAGCTGTGTCCACGCAACGCAAATTGTTGTAGCTAAAGTCGACCGACTGCAGCTCGTTCCAAACAAAACCATTCGAGTTGTCTCCGCCGCAATGAGTGATGATGTCCTCCACATTGTTCAGACACTTGACGCATATCAAATGCTGCAACTGAGAACGGAGAGCGTGTATGCCCACCACCTGGCAAATGTTGATCTTGTGCACCTCCAGGCGGCGCAATGCGTGAAACTTTCCAATATCGATGACGCCCTCAAAATAATGCTCTCCGGGAAAAAAGTTCAGCTTCAGCAGCGTTGTCTTTTGCACAAAGTCATGGAGCAGCTGAAGATCGGGAAATACACTGGACTTGGCATTGATGGGCTTGACCACCTGAAACGCTTGTTGATGTTTGCTGCTTGTGCCCAGATCAGCGCCAGCTCCAAAATCGCTGTCCGCGATCAACGTAAAGGAATCATTCAAAGCACGCAGCAGCGGACCTGCAAGTGTATGTGTGACAAAATGAGTTCAAGCGATAAGCCAGCGAAATTTAGCCACAAAGCAAGAGGTAGGTGCGGTCACCATTTAGTCATGTTTCGCCCGCATGCCCGCTCACCTGATAGGGTCAATGTGAATTCAGAGCTGAGGATTTTGTCACCATTCTTGCGCAGCAAGTTGGCCAATTCGGTTATCTTTTGTGGGTCCATTTCAGCAACGAAGCAAAGGCCATATCAATGGCAGTGCCAGCTGCTATTATTATTTTGATTGTTTTATGCGCGTTTTACTTTATTAGCCAATGTAACGATTCATGCGCTTTTTGCAACTGTCAACTAAATAAAAATATTTATACAGAACATGTATAAAAAAACAAATATTTAATATGCACCGTCATAAATTAACACACATGAATACTGTACACAATAAGCAGCAAGCATTTTACGTAGTTCACCTAATTCTATTTTGATGTGAACGAGCTGCCCCAATGTAAAATAACAAAGGGATTTATGACGCCACTGTGTAGTAGATATAAAATGCACAGTGCTATATATTCAACAAATATATATCATGATTTGCAACAAATTGTCAAACACTTTGATAGCATTATTATGCGCAACTGTTGTTTGCGTAGCAGGTTGGAGGCAAAAATATTCCACTGGCAAAAGAAAAATACTTTTGTTATTGCTAATATCTGACAGTCAGCAAGAAACGTAAACACAGAGTTGTAACGCAGAATTGCACAAGTCGCCAGGGCTGCACAACTAATAGAACAGCTGTTTTCCATTAATCGATAAATCAACATTATCGGTTCGATACAAGCTTGGTGTTACAACAATCAACTTTGAAAACTTGGAACTGCATTAGGAACTAAGATAAGACAGATTTACCTTTATGTATTTTGTTTATTTAACACATTTTACATATCATTTATTACTACGCAGCTTTCTTGATTTTTCACTAAAAATTAATAACGCAAATAACGCCATAATTCTATGTTTGTAATTTAAAATTAACCATTGTTGTTCCGTTTATTACGCCTCTGCTGTTTGTATTGTAATTGTAAAATTAATTGTTGGTATTTACAATTGTTTGTTTAGGTACATGCGCACATTTCTTGCTAATTAAACTTGTAAGAACTAAGTTAAAATAAAAAAAGCAGACTTCAACATTGTTTTCTTCATTTCTGTGGATCGCTGGATATGCGTTGGATTGTACAATTAAATTAACAACCTATAAGTATTCTTGTCGTTGGCTGGGTAGTAGTAGTAGTAGTAGTTAACTGAGTGACGTCTGAAGACTCATTGACGGCTGGTGCTGAAAAATTACTATTGACTCTTGTTTGGTGCATAAAAACGTTTAAAAACTTGCATTACTATTTTACAAAGTTTGCCTGCGGAATAGAAAACAAAACTCATTAATTATATAAGGTGCTCGGTGTAAGTAAGCGTAACATTCCAAATTGCATTTAAAAACAAATGTAAATTAACAACGTAATATTCAATTATAAAATAACATCAAATTTTGATACGTACTGCTCTCTGCCGATTAGCTGCTGCCAATTCGTAAAAATGTTTTCATAAAAAAATATTTTTCCTAAATATGCTTTTTGTTGTTGATATGTACAAAATATAATTAAATACTTTATTAATGTTTAACAAAATTCATTTTAGTTTTAACAATATGACACTGACATTATCTCTAATGTACACATACATTGAAAATAATTAACGGTTAACAAATTAGAAAACCATTGTGATTTGACGAAATCGAAATGCATGTTGAACTTGGCGAAGGAAACGATTTTCTGACTGTACAATCTGTACTCAGATCGGTTGTAAATGCGTGTGTGGGCGTGATAGTAAGTAATAGCGTATGAATTGTTTGGATATATACAATTGATTTTATCATTTGCTTTTTTGTGTATTTGCTTGGTTTTTTGTTTTTACATATTTGGTGTAACACAGTTAGAGTTTTGGCGTCGGCATGATGGACGTATCCCTATGAGAAATCATATAAAAAAGAAGAGAAGAAAACAAATTTTTGTTGATGAAACATAAAAGTTGGTTTTGTTGTTAGCAATGCATATGAATTGGATTATGGAGGGTTAGGAAGTGGATTGAGGCTCTATGGAGGGTTGTGTTTTTGGATGAACTGATTTGAATTGGAATTTGAAATGATTTACAGTTTATTGAGAAAAATATGAAATACTTTGTAATGATTTTCAGTATCTTGAGAAAAATATGAAATACTTTTTTGAATATCTTCAATTTGGTAATTTGGAATTTTGTTTGTTTTTTTTTCAGTTTTATTATTCAGATTTTGTTATTCTATAATTATAATTCATTAAGAAAAGGAATATAAACCATAAATGCAACACAATACGAAAGAGATTAAAGAAAGTGCAATAAGTGTACAACTAAATAAACTTAAAAATTAAATTGGCAAAATTAATTAATTACAACAAAAACTGAAAATCTGGTGTTACTTGGAGGAAGAAAATAATATAATTGCAAATAAAAGGATTTGTGGTGGGTAGGGAGTTACGGGAAAGTAAGTACGGAACTCTTGGAGGTATCATGTGCGGTTGTGCAAAAAGCAAAACAATTGAAACTCAACACTTACATATGCTCAGGATGATTGCGTATGCAATCGATTAAATCATTAGGCTTAAGCTGATTTGTGCAAATTTTGTGTATGGCAGTAAACAGGGGAAATCTGAAAGAAAGTTGATATTAGGTTAATATAGTAAATTGATTAGGCATGAAATGTTTAGCCTAAGCATACTTGTCCTCCAAGCCTTTGTTTTTCAACATGTAGTTGACCTCCTCTGCCGTGGGTGGGCCCTGCAATTTCTGACCATTGAGCATTTCCTTCTCCAGTTCCTCAATAGTTTTGCCAGATGTGACAAAAGCCTCCGAGACACGACGATTGCGACCGCCTGTGTGAAAGGTTTCAAATGAATTGAAAGTGTATTTTAATATAATTGAATTTCAAATGTATTGTTCGACACGAACCATAGCACGTCGTGATAAGATCGGCAACACCGCAGCTCTCAAAGAACGTGGACAATTTGCTGCCCGGATAGAAGACATCGACGAAGCGAATCATTTCCATAAGGCCGAGACGAATGACCGCCGCCTTGGTATTGTCGCCCAGTTTGAGACCATCAACAAAGCCCGCACCACACGCAACGATGTTCTTCAGGGCACCGCAAACTTCAACGGCATCGGCATCCCCCACAACGACTACGCGGAAGTGATTAGCCTGGAAGAGATCGCGCAGCACCTTGCCATATTTTTTATCCGTGCAGCCGATTGTTGTCTCGCAAAAGTTGCCCTCAGCCACCTCATTCGCCAGATTGGCGCCCATCAGCACAGCGCATGGTATCTGATTGTAGATAGTATAGGATTAATCAAGATTGCCAAGAGTCACCTTTGCGAATAGGCTTACCTTCAGATGGCGGGTGATAATGTGCGAAATCAGATCAATGCCGCCACCCTCGGCCTTATCGAAGCCCTTGATCAGTGATATGGCAATGGCGTTGGGCTTGATCTTGCCCAACAATTGCTTACAGAAATTTGGTATAAACTGATGCGGCACCACAAAAATGAGTATATCGGCGTTCTTGGCAGCCTCAACTAGATCAGGCACTGCAATCTAGAAACAAAGAAAAATAGAGCAAAAGTAAAAAAAAAAATACAATTTCAAACTAATTTGCGGAAAGTGTGTGTCAATAAACACGCCAAGCAAAAGTTCTGATAAGCAGCGTAAATTACTCAGATAAGCGCATAGTAGAACAAACTAAAACACATCTCAAGGTTGAATGATTGAACTTTGAATACTTAAATACTTTCTGCACTCTACTCAAATACATACGAGTTGAGATTTGATATTTAATATTATGTTAGCTTATATATTATATAACGTATATTCAAATCTGGTTCAGCGCTGTTTGTTATTTGCAAGAAACTTGTTTTTTAGCGTTGGCCGTAAGCTATTTTGATAAGCCTTGCATCACATTTTGTATGTGGTGTAAAGTTCAGGCGTTGCTATAAGTTTCTTTCGATTGTTATTCGCTTTTGATAAGCCAACCGGTTTTGAAACTGCCAACACTCCTACAAATTTGTGGAAAAATTATTAGCACTGCAAATAGTTGCTAAGGCTTTGTCAAATGAAATCTAATACGCAAATCAAACAATGTTTATTTAGGTGTTCATTATGTTGTTTAGTAAATCGACAAATTCTTGTTTTTTCACCAAATGGTGACTTGGCTAAAAAGAAATGATTCTCCACAGCATTAGCAATTATAAGCTAGAGCCAAATATATATGTATAACAAATATGTGCATAATGCTGATAAACGTCTGTGCTTATTTTAAGGAAAACTGAAAAACTGTCAATTTATAGATATATATTCAGTCTGTCATCCTATTAACATATATATTTACAAGCACATATTTTATTGTGTCACAGATGCTATCTACAGAATTAATAATACACTTTTAAAAAATAGAGCACTAAACTATCAAACGGAAGTTTGTTATCAGGATTTTGCAATGTTTTCCCTCTTATCGGTCAACTAAAATTAGAATATTTTAACTCTTGATTTTACAAATGCTTATCTGATTTGAAAATTGACTGCATATTTGACATTGGCCCATGGTTATTTGATTATAAGCAATTTGTTTATTTCTTTATTTTTTTGTTTAAATTTGTTGTTTTTACAATTGAACATTTGCCAACAAAAATAGATATGTATATATGTTATATATCTATGCATACATCTACAGGTGCTGGCATTAAATTGTATATAAAACAAAAGAACATTTAAATGAAATTGAAGAAAAATTATACATATATTTGCATGTATATGCATAATTAAATTTAAGCGCTACATATTTATTGTGTGGCCACTTTATTTGGACAACAAAAATAGCGTGTTTGACATGAACGCCAAACAGTACGGCTTATCTCTAATCAGCCTACACGAACAGTCAAGTCGAACCTTATCAGCTGAACAACTAACTGTGTGAGTTATTTCTATTTGTATACATGCATTTATGTATGCATATTCAATGAATAGATATATGCACCTGTCACCGTGAATGCCGAAAGTGACATGCCAAATTGTTTTGCACACATTACACCAAAGAGAGAGCGAGAGAGAGCCACAATCAAAATAATTCAGAGAGAATAAAGAGAGTGAGCACACGTCAAGCCGGCCTTGACCTACGTCAAAGACACTGGCAGAGAAATAGATGTGCCAGCTTGGCAGGAGGGTTTTGCAGACGTCAGCGCAAGGTGAAACTTTTTTTTGTTTTGTTTGCTATTGGCTCTGAATAACTGCAGTGCGCGATAAAGAGCGCGAGAGAGGATGCATGCAGGGTGAGAGAGCTTGAGTGGATGTTAAAAATAACTGTGTGCATGACACTCACCCACCCACCCTCCGTCAAACATCTGATTAGATAATTTGGCGATGGTCAAGATCAAGGTAACGGCGTCTTTATGTAAGAAGCAATGACAACTATGACAAATGCATTTGCAACTAACAAAACTAATTCTAATGCACCCTCATATTACATAAGACAATTATTGTTCTCACACCTGAAGTAATTTTCTTGTTTTTCAATGACGCCGTTTCGTTTTGTTTATGAGTCGCACAAATGTCTATATTTATTTATATAAATAAATATGTGTATAGCTGTGTACTTACCACATTTGGTGGCAGCTTGTGTCCCTTAAGGTATTTAACATTCTCGTGCGTCTCATTGATAATTTCCGTTAACTTCTTGCCATCAATCATCTCCTCGTATACAAACATTGTGACGCGCTCCTCAAACTCGGGCAGCGCCGATGCATTGGCGCCCACAATTTTTGCAATGGCTGAACCCCTGCACAAGTTTCCAAAATGCCAAGGTGCATTTAGTACAATTATTATGTAAGTTCTCTTGTTGTTAATGCACTTACCAGTTGCCAGAGCCAACGATGCAAACATTTACTTTATCCGCCATGTTGCTGTTACTAATTATTGTTTTTTATTTTTTTTTTGCAATCGTTGTTGTCTTCCTTTCTATGACAAAGTGTTGCTTACTCCGTCGTTTGAATTGAAAGCGGGTCGGACACTTTTCAGTTTGTGACTAGCTATGCGAATTATTTACAACGAACTGACACGTAGAAAATATGGCACATTTGTTAAATACTATTCAGTAAAGCGTATTCGCAAGACAAAGACGATAGTACATCGATTGCGCATATATTGAAAGCTAAACGATAGTGTGAATCGTTTTTATATCTATTAATCGAATGCTTACAGCAGACAGCTGACCTGCTATCGATTTTTGTTCAGCTTTCAAAAACGAAGGTAAATCAAAATTACTTTGCAAAATGGACATAATATGAATAATTATTCTTACAGTAATGTGAATGCAAAAATAAGCTAAAAAAACCTTACAAATTATCTGTTATCCTCAACTGAATTGTTAATCGGCAATAGCAACTGTTAAATCAATGTTTCCACGTAATTAAACTTCATGGAATGGAATTCCGTGTCATTAGGGACAAAATGCATTTCTTGGCGCTTATGGAATAAATTGTAATAACACCTATTGCTCTCATATCACTACTAAATCTATTTTTATTTCAGGTTAATATTTCATTATTCTTATTAAAATCATTTATTCAATAAGCGCTAATAATTATAAAATTTATTGTACAATTGGTCTGGGTTACGTTATATAAAGCACACAATCTAATGAAATATAAAATATGTGACTGTTTTGAATTATGACATTTTTGATGTATATTGATGAATGTGGTATTTTGGGTTTTTCTACAGTTAAACGATAAGTGAATAAAACGCAATAAGCTTATTGCTCAGGGGAGCCGTTTAAATCTTGATTAAGCTAATTGCTTGTATATAAAGTAAGCCTCACTGCATACACCATTGCACAGCAAGTCAAAAATAGTAATAACAATATCAACAACAATTATAATAACTACAATAACATGTAATTATATACGCAATAAGCAATAAGCCCAGGGGAGCCGTTTAAATATTGATTGATTGATAAAGTAAACCTCACTGCGTACACCATTGAACAGCAAGTCAAAAATAGTAATAACAATAGCAACAACAATTATAATAACTATAAGAACATATAATTATATATGTTAACATTAAACCGCTTAGCTACATATCTGTCTAACCCACTGCAACACAGGAGATGATGCCGCTTTTATTTTATACTTAAAATTCCAATTTATAAATTAGTTACACTCCTTCACAGATTATTATAATTCGTCATGAAATGCGACTTCTCCGACATCATACAGTATAAGAATTCTTCCTCCAGGCAGAATATATATGCCGGAGAATATGCTTCAAAAAATTTGACAAAAAGTTAACTTCGGTCTACTGTACCTTAAAGTTTTCATATGACAAATCGGATCATTTGTTATAATTACTCCTGCCTGCAAGTATAAGTAAAAGTTGTTTCCTGTTTCTGTACAAAGTTAAACTAAAATGGATTATTTGGAAATCATTCAATAGAAGAGAATACAATATTTAATACTTGGCTCTAAATCAATATGAGGTGCAGTTTGTAATTGCGATTCCTGCTCTGAGGCGCTTAGCAATGTTAACTGTTTGGCTCCATAGCCATGGGTGCTTCATGATAAGCTTTGTCTGGTACATGACAAAAGCTAGGCCAGAGTCATGGCCAACCGCTGCCACGCCCACAAGCGGCAAACACATCGCAGACGTCCACCCAATGGAGGTGGTTAATCATGCAGCGATGTTGTTACGCGTTAATACCTTCATGTGAGCTGGACCACGTGCTGAGCACTTTCCGGTTGCGTGTCTAACGTTGTTTGGCCTTCATGTGTACATATGCATGTATGCGTGTGTGCATGTATGTGCATCTATGTATATGTGTGCGTGGGTGAATCGTGTCGCATCGAGTTTGAGTTTGGACTTGGGTTGGTTTGTGTGCTCGGGGTTGCTCTAATTCTGCTTCCTGATGTTGCTGTTACTGTTGCTGTTGCTGCCGTTGTGCACCCGTAAAATTGATTGCGGCGAAAGCTGGAAAGTTGCACGTTATGTTCGTGGCCTGACTTGCACTCCTGCTCAGCGTCTGTTGGTTTGTCTGTGGCGGACTCTCGGTCTACTCTGATGCTGCTTCTGGTTCTGTTTCTGGTGTGGCGAGCGGATTGCCTTGTTTCCATGGCAGCTGCAGAAGCATCAGCTATAGAACCAGCGACGAACCAAAAACTGATTTCGTGCAGTATTGCAATGACGATTAAGTTCTGCGGTTCTCATACCTCTGGACTCATGCATTCCCATCTAGGGACAGGCAGACTTTGCCATCTGCCGTTCACTCTTTCATAGACTTAATAGTTTTAAAGGAACAACAAGTTTAAATTGACTTTATTCGCTATACATAATAATAATAATTGGTCAAATCTGATTATTGGAAAGCTTATAAGTTAGAGAGAGAGGAGACATTTAAAATCAAATGTCTTCAGCCCGAACATATGTTCAGGTACTTTATATCTAAATATATATCTGATTATATAAAGTCAGAATTTCATGCAACAATTAATTTCATGCTTGGAAACTTTATATGCTTAATCAATCGAATTTAGTTCTCTTGACGAATACAAATATTCAAATCACAGGTATTATTAATAATGTAATATTGTATTACATTGAATTAAACAAATTTAGATTTCAGTTGACAGTAATTCACAATACCAGCAGCTTCATTGGGCAAAGTTCCTGATTAGAGCTGCTGGAATGGCAGCTACCCTTTCTAATATTGCCTCAGCACGCCTCACTAGGCATATGAGAAGTTTATATTAACATGTGGCGCACATCAATCCTTTTGCCCGCACACACACACACACACACACACACACACACACACACACGCACTTGACAACAAGTGTGTGAATTCCCATAGATGGCCGGAGTTTTGCATAGCCATGTCCAATATGCAGCAGACCACCTTTTGGCCATGTCATGCGGCTGATGATGGGAAAGATGATATGTGAGCGAGCATGGGGTGGGGTGGGGAAAATGTGCGATATGGATTGTTTTGTAATGTGTGTCCATAAAAAACAATGACGGACATTGGATCTGGGCATAGAATAATAGTATATCAAAATTTTACAGCAAGCCGCAAAAGAACGAAATAAAATCATTTACGCAAAACGAGACCCAAATTGAATACCAAGACAAGAATAAACGAAGAAAATACACAACGTTAAGCGGATGTAGCATGCTTATCCTTTTACACACACACACACACACACACACAAACAAATAACGACATAGAAAGAGATGGATTTTATTATTTTTATTTGATTTAAACCACACAAAATACTTAAGACGATTTTGTGTTTTGTGGTCCAAGATGTATTGCCCATGGCGATGCAAAAAAGTGTGAAAGGAAATGGAAACGACATCGAAGTTTTGAGCCAAAAAGGGTATGCAACATGTCCAGCGGTTGGTTGCGGCTTGTCCTGGACCGTCTTCTTGGGGCCCATAAGCGCTGGCAGATGTGTGAATGGAAAAATAAGCAAATGTCCTACCTTTTGACGAAGACATTCGGCTCAAACAATGGCACGTTCTTTGATGACAGCACCAAGACAAGGCATCAATAATAGAGCCGCTCATGTCCTATATCAAAGCATTGAGTCGTTCGCACAGCATTTACGACAGCCACAGTTACAGCTACAACTACAGCTACAGCTAAAAGTACACGCCCAACCTCTGGACAATGCTTAAGCATTACTGAATATGCGACAGCATACAAATTGAGGATTTTTATTTTCATTTTTTATGATTTACATTTTATATACGTATTTGCTCCGCTCGCTTGGACACCCTCTCTCTCAAATGATAAAATGTTTTGGCACTTTTTTAATGCCACACAATTTTTTGTTTTCTTTCTTCTCAGCATGTTTTTTACATTTTCACTTTGCAAATAGTGTTACCCAAAGAACGCGTCATTTAATTGTTTTAATTGCTCCTTTTTTTTTTTGGTTCTTCTTTCCGTCCATTAACACAATTTGCTTTGGTTTGTTCGGGTCTGTCTGTTATTTGTTTAGTGCCAACGAAATTTGCATGTTTTTCGGCAAAGTTTTTCCAGTGCATTAGGCGACAAGCAGTTACTGAAGTGGGCAGCTTAAGGAGTGAGACAAATGGACTAGAAGCATTATGCATTACACCACTTATACATCAGATGTGTGTGGTTAATCCTTGATATCGTCTATATTATATTTCGAACATAAAGCCATAACGAGGGAAATAAATATCTATAAAGAAAATCTATTATCAGGGTAGTGTTTGAAATCTAGATTGTGATTTAATACGAGTACTTAGTAAGCGATAGCAGTAAAATTACCTGCTTTATCTTTTATTAGATCTATTTATGTATTTCTTAGATTTTGTGGTAGGAATTTAATATTATGCAGTGCATAAGAAATACTAAGCAGACATTATAATTAGATTCGAAATATGCTTTTAGTATGAGTTTGTTGAATTGAATGTATTTATTCAGGATAAAATTATTGAATGGGTTTTTGTTGAGTAATATTTGATTGCAATTACTTCATAAATTGTAAGGAACTTAGTATATACATTTAAGCTAGACTATATTTGCCAGATGCTTATATAACATTATCAAAACTTGCCTTCAAATAATTATTTTATATAATTGTAGCCAAGAAAAATTGTCTGGAAAAAATGTAGGAAACAATCCAAACTTTTTTAACTGATCAAGCGGACTTAAATTTTCTAAAAATACTTTTACTTAAAAACAATCAAAATTCACATTAAACTCACCTCAAACCGTAATCCAACATTTTTTCATGTTTTCATGTTCATGTTCATATAATATTTAAATTTATTGAAATGTTTTTGTGTACACAATAATTCATATTTATTTACTTGCTGGGAACAGCAGCTGTTGCGAATTACTTACTATTTCCAACTATTATTGTATATCTAGAATTTATTTTATACTTGCATGTTTTTTTTTTTTTATTTATTTTTGTCATTTTATCAAAAATTGCACTGCAAACCATTTAACAAATTTCAATGGGCAAAAATCAATTGTAAAGCATTTGACATTTAATAATTCATAAGCACAGCTGGCATCAATACACATATTAATGTATCTACATGCTATATGTGTTACGCTCGTATATACCTCACATACATACATATATAGGTGTGTATAGCTAAATGAAACATCAAACTAACATCTGTACAAAAGGTAACAGGGACAAAACATACAGCATGCATTGAGGGGCTTGACCTGCGGCAAAGTTATTCTTTCATTTTCCACGATTTCTAAACATGTTCACAGCGAACGTAACAGCGAAAAAAAAATTAAGAAATGTCCTTACAAAAGAGCAGCAAAAAATATGAAATTGAAATAATATATGTACAGTTAAATTGAATGACTCAAAAGAAGCAAGTAAAAGCAAGAGTATTAATGGGTGCAGACAAATTGGGCAAATACTCTGCCGTGTATATATGTATATAGCTTAATGGCGAAAAACTGAATTTGTAACGATTGCGATGTATTGGAAATTTAAATATAATCGTAGTACAGGTGCAGTAAGAATTCTGTTAAAACTATAACACTCTGAGCTAGGGTATAATAAAGCCAAAATGTGGAATAGGTGAAGCTCGTATAAAAAAAAAATTGACTGAGCAAGGGGCTGCATCAGGTCAAGGGTGCGGGCGGCGGTGGCACGTTGCAGGTTGCTTGCCACGTTGAAATAACATGGAAAATTTTAGAAAAGCGACGACAAAACGTCGAATGAAAGATAAATAAAGTGCATGGCGCTGTGGAGACCAAAAATAAAATGTTAGAAAAAAGAAGCGAATAACTCGCGCACAGAGCTATAAATCAACGTGAAAGCAGCCAGAGGCGTTAAATGGGCGTGGCATGTATCTATTACATGAACACCGTACGCTGTGAACTGTCGCAGCTGCAGTCGAGTTAGCAATTTTTTACATTTCCTTTTTTTATATACTCTTCTATATTCGTGTTGCTGCTTCTTATTTTTTTCAGTTGGAGCATAAATATTTGTGCAAGTGACAAAAATTGTTGACGCTTAAGTGCTAAGCGAATCGATTTTGACAACATTGGACACGCCCAGTCATATACTTGTCAACCTGCGCCGGCTCCATGGTGTACATATCGCGCAAAAGTCGCGCAATCGGCACATTCCCGATGGTCTCCTTGAAGAAGAGCGCCTCAATTGTCGCCGCTCGTATCGTGCGCAGCGAGGGCAAAAGCAGCAGCAGGCGCCCAAAGCGTGTCGCCCACCGTGGATAGCATAACCGCACATGATCGGACAGGATGCACTGCGCCTGATCCTGCAGCATCTCTACGGGCTGCACGTCGCACAGGCCGGCAGTTTCGGGTGCAAAGAGAGCAATCGCCTTCATGCAGCCTACTTCGCTGCCATCGGGGGTTATCTGTCGGAATCGGCACAGAATCTCCTGAATTGTCTTCATTTCAATTTGAGTGGCTTCATCCTGCAGAACGCGCTCCTTAATGAGCGGTGATTCTAGTATAGGCGTCAGATCCAATGGTATCGTCCACTGGGCGAGATTAAGCAGAAATAGCTCCTTCCAGGATTCCTGATAATAAGTAAGTTTAAATGTTAAAGTTAAAGTTAAAATAAAAGTTATTTATTACTTGATTATATATAATTCTTGTACGCACCTGTAGTAGTAAATGTTGATCATTTTTGGACAGTGTCTGGAACGGCATCAGACACTTGACCCAACGCACGGCCATGAAGAGCAGACGCGCCGTCGTCTCCTGGAGCATCTCCCACGAGAGCAGACGCGAGTCCAGCAGCTGTTGCGGCAGCGGCGGCGGAAAGAGTAACGCATTATGCTGCACCTGGTACTGGATAAGCTCCTGACACTTGTCCGGGCTGAGCAGCAGTTCCAGAAATCCATTCGAGGCGTTGCAGCCGCCACTAGGACGTGGCGGTGGCGTTGGTGTTGTGGGCGTGGGTGAGCCCGATGTGTAGCTAAGTTGTTTATTGTTTACATTGTTATTATAATTATCGTTGCTATTGTTGTTATTGTTTGTATTGTTGTTGTTGTTGTTGACGTGAATGCTGTGCATGAGAAGGGCTGCATTGCTTGGTGGCGTTGTGGCATTGTTGTTGGTCTGATGCGAAGCTTCACTGAGGCAGTGCGTCGAATTCTGTGGCGGATGTGGCGACGTGCTGGAAGCTGCCAAGCTCTGTGAGTCTGTCAACGTTGGTGCTGGCGAGACGCTGCCGGCGCTCAATGGAGGCGACGCTGAGGGTGATGGCGTCTCCGTTTCCACATTAACTCGAGGACTCTCACTGCCCAAGCTGAGACAACCAACGCTTGCTCTTCCTCCAGCACTGCGTGAACCAATGGTCGATATGGACTGTATTGAGTTGCTGGGCGATGGCGATAAGTAATTGTTGCTGTTGTTGCCACCCATTGCTGCAGATGGGGCTTGGGCATATGGCCATGTGGAGACAACAGCGGCGACAGCTGTTGCTGCAGCCGATGTCGTTGCCGCCGTAATCCCATGCAACTTGCTGGCCGCTTCCGCAATGAGATTGTGATGCAGCAAGTGGGTTGGAAAGGTCAGGGAAACGTCAGAAGAACCACCGGGAGCACCATCAGCACCACCGGCACCAGTAGTCCCTGCACTGCTGCCATTGCCATGTGGTGCCAGCTGGTGTCCATGTGCCGTATGATGAAAGGCAGGTGCACCCGTATGTGCCGCCTGGTGCGGATGTGTTGTAGGTTGAGCCCCAGTTGGGGCCAGATGAAAACCAGTCGGCGGTGCATGCGTCGAAATGTGCTGTGTATAGTTAAACGAGGCGGACACGTTGGTAACCAGTGACACCGGCAAATGCCCGCCATGATGATGGTGCAGTCCAGCTTCAGCAGCTGTAGCGCCAGCGGCATGATGTGCCGCCGCCGCATGGCGTGATGATGATGATGATGGTGATGGTGGGCATGGGCGACGGCCGCATGATGAGCTGCCGCTGCAGCCGCCGCATGATGATGATGATGATGCAATTACGGATGCAGCTTTGGTTTGCGTGGACCACGCTCGTGCTGAACAGCTAGAAATATCCGATCAAAATTATGTTTTTCAAATAAGTAAATTCGTTTTTTTGCTTATCAATTTTTTGTTATATATTTTTGAGAGCTTTCCTATTGAGAAAATGGAAGTAACCCGCATATATAATAATAATGCTCTAATTTTTTGAGTATTGCATAAATGGGTATCATGAACTTAGGCCAATGTATGGAACGGGAGAAATAATTCAGAAATATTTTTGAATTGATATTTTTAATGATTTTAAAATATTATAAAATTATAATTATAACAAAAATATATTATATAAATATATTATAAAATTCGTTATTTACTCTGGTTTCTATAGTAAGCAAGGGCATTGTGATTGTGTAAATAATTGTCAACGATTTTAAGTTGTAGTTGTAGTCAAAATTCCGGATCTGAAGTGAGAGTGAAAAATTTATTTATAAAAAATGTGCCTACAAGTTAGCTTAATCTGCAACTGCTCCCCAAGGAGCTAAAATAACATAAAGCAAAGATTTCTTCTTAACAAGCTTGTCAATCGCTGCTCAGTTCTTATTAAACTTTTGGAGTATTGACACGTGTTAAAAGCAAACATAAATAGCAAAATGTTTATTAAATTACTTCAAATAATTTCATTAATCTTTGCAATATCCATAGTTTGCAATGGTTTAAGCAAGATAATTGGTAAAATTGATCGAGATGTTTTTAAATTGATCTTCGAGATAGACAGTCCATTTCCCAGCGAAGCTGGTGACTGTGAACTGGATTTAAATGGTGATAACTTTGGATTCCACTGTATTTACTCTTATGAAGAAACGCTGATTTTAATCAGAGAGTTAAAATTTCGTATTGATAGGTTTGCTGGAAAATGTGAATTGGCTAACGACGGTGTATATATGTTTGAATGTCTAGCGCAAAAGCAAGGACATAGCATACCAAAATTGATATGTGAACATCAAGAAAGATATTATCTAAAAAATGTATTCAGGAAATGTAAAAATTTGACTGTGCACATAATTAAAATCCTAACCACAAATGAGAGCGATATTAATATTATGAATTCCATGGGATATAATTTACGCTATTTGGAGAATATGCAATGGAACATGCACGAAAACTGCCAAGATGTAAATCAGTTTGTGCAAAACTTTAAACATTTGAAAATATTGTATTTGATTGTTGATATCGGTAATAACGTGTGCGAGAATTTCCATTTCACTAATATGACTCAGCTAAGAGCACTAGGAATATATGTTCGGTTTCTAGATGATACCAAAAATAAATTTATTCTCGATGAAAGCTTTTTGAGCGGTGCAACAAACTTGGAAAGCTTTGTTTTGAATGGTGATAGTCTTGAAGACTCTTTCAAGTTTGAGATTCATAATGAAAGTTTTTATGGACTGGCAAATTTATCGGAAATTAGTATTCGACACTGTAACACTCTAAAGCTCTATCCAGAGCATTTTCACAATTTAACAAAATTGACAAGACTTGATATACATGGCACATGGATAAATAATATGGAGTGGATGAGGTGTGATTATTTTAATTTAATTCTTATAATTATTTAAGGACAATCTGATTATTAAGAATAGCTTCTAAGTTTAGCGCTGGTTAATTTAACTTAATACACTTTTTTATTTTGAATACACTTCAATGTTATAAGGAAGAAATCGAATTTCGCAGAGTTATATATATATTTTATACTTTCTCTAATACTTTGTACTTATTTTAATCAAAATAATAACTGCGCTATAGCGACTATAAATGTCACTTTTACTTCGGCACTTTCTCTGCTAATAATAATTTAGATTTCCTGCCAGACATATATATATTTTATCTAGCATGACTTTCACACTCATATATCAACCGTTACACTCCCACACTCTGACATCTGTGCATATATCCTAAATCGATTTACATCCCATTCCTACAGTTATGTGAAAGAACAGTAATTTTAATTTTGGTTTTTCGTTTCAGCTCTAAAACCTTACAAAATCAATTGGAATACTTAAGTGTTAGTGATACTTTTATAAATCATACGATCATGGAATATGTTGATAACTTGTATACAAAATTAGCCATTATTCAAGTTTACACAGGATACGGTAGAGGTGGCAGGATTTATGGAAAGAAAATAAAAGCTTTTATTTGCATTTATACTGATATAATTTGTACATTCGGTTTGGACATAAAGAATAAGACATGTCCCTATGGCTGTGAGTGCTATTTAGAGCGTGAAATAAAACGATTTGTAATAAATTGTCACTACAATGATGAAGAAGAAGAATTTCCAATTATTCCGATCCCAATAACTGGAAACGCATCACTTCAATTGAACAACACAAACATTACCACATTACCAAACTTGTCCTTATACGGATACTCAAATCTACGTGAACTGATTGTGCCCAATAATAGATTAACACAATTAAAGTTGGATGAATTACCACCCAATTTAACTTATTTGGACATAAGGAACAACAGCATTCAAACTCTTGATAAGCAAGTGCTGGCATTTCTATCCATGAGATCAAATACTTTACGGCTTAGACTTTCGGGAAATAAATGGATTTGCAATTGCGAAACTGAAGCTTTCATTTTGTATGTTACCAACTTATCGCATCTGATTGAGGATCGTTATAATATAAAATGCAATGAGGAAAATCTAGAACTGATGAAATTAGTATTTGAAAAGGATATTTGTCCATCATATAAGACTTACGCTATAATCATTCTTGGATCTCTTGTTGGATTCAGTGTTGTAATACTGACATTTATTTATTTCAAAAAGTCTATTGTATTATGGCTTTATCATCACAATCTTTGTCTTAGTTGCATTTCACATCCGGAACCCGAAAATGCTAAAGGCCTGAGATTTGAAGCATTTCTTGCGTTCTCCCACTTGGACTCGGCACTCATTGCGGAGTACGTGGAGAAATTGGAGAATGGTCCCCGAGGATTTCGACTATGCTTCTATCAAAGGGATTGGTTAATTGGTGAATCCATTCCAGGCTGCATATCAAAATCGATTGACGAATCTAAGAGAATCATTCTACTGATAACCAAAAACTTTGTGCAATCATCCTGGGGGCGCTTCGAGTTCCGTATGGCCATCAGGGCTACTTCCATTGACCCAAGAAAACGCTTGATTATAATCGTTTATCCAGACATCACAGACTTCACTGATTTGGATGCTGAGCTCAGGACCTTCTTGAAACTACATACATATCTCAAACGAGAAGGTTCTCAGTTTTGGGAAAAACTGATTTATGCGATGCCCCATAACCATGTGCAGGCCAAGCGACAAACACAGCAAACTGAAACATAAATAAAAATAAACTTACAAAATTATAAGATTACAAATGATATTATCTTTTTTTATTTAATGTTAATTCAGATTCTAGGAAATGATCATCCAAATGGGCGTGGCATGTATCTATTACATGAACACAGTACGCATTCGAGTTAGCAATTTTTTACATTTCCTTTTTTTCTATATTCTTCTCGTGTTGCAAATGACAAAAATTGATGACGCTTAAGTGCTAAGCGAACACACCTTGGACACGCCCAGTCATCTACTTGTCAACCTGCGCCGGCTCCATGGTGTACAATCGGTACATTCCCGATGGTCTCCTTGAAGAAGAGCACCTCAATTGTCGCCGCGCCCAAAGCGTGTCGCCTGCCGTGGATACCGTAACCGCACATGATCGGACAGGATGCACTGAGCCTGATCCTGCAGCATCTCTACGGGCTGCACGTCGCACAGGCCGGCAGTTTCGGGTGAAAAGAGAGCAATCGCCTTCATGCAACCACTTCGCTGCCATTAGGGGTTATCTGTCGGAATCGGCACAGAATCTCCTGAATTGTCTTCATTTCAATTTGAGTGACTTCATCCTGCTGAACGCGCTCCTTAATAAACGGTGATTCTAGTATAAGGCGTCAGATCCAATGGTATCGTCCACTGGGCGAGATTAAGCAGAAATAGCTCCTTCCAGGATATCTGATAGTAAGTTTTACTTGGCCATTTGAATTTTTTATTTTATATTTCAAAAAAAGTTGCAATACTTTTTTTCTTACATATTTTAATAACTATTTACGTTAAATAAAAAAATATTAAAGTTAAAGTAAATGTTGATCATATTTGGACAGTGTCTGGAACGGCATCAGACATTTGTTCACAGTTCCAGAAATCCATTCAAGGCGTTGCAGCCGCCACTAGGATGTGGCGGTGGCGTTGGTGTTGTGGGCGTGGGTGAACCCGATGTGTAGCTAAGTTGTTTATTGTTTACATTGTTATTATAATTATCGTTGCTATTGTTGTTATTGTTTGTATTGTTGTTGTTGTTGTTGACGTGAATGCTGTGCATGAGAAGGTCTGCATTGCTTGGTGGCCGTGTGGCATTGAGGCAGTGCGTCGAATTCTGTGGCGGATGGGGCGACGTGCTGGAAGCTGCCAAGCTCTGTGAGTCTGTCAACATTGGTGCTGGCGAGACGCTGCCGGCGCTCAATGGAGGCGACGCTGAGGGTGATGGCGTCTCCGTTTCCACATTAACTCGAGGACTCTCACTGCCCAAGCTGAGACAACCAACGCTTGCTCTTCCTCCAGCACTGCGTGAACCAATGGTCGATATGGACTGTATTGAGTTGCTGGGCGATGGCGATAAGTAATTGTTGCTGTTGTTGCCACCCATTGCTGCAGATGGGGCTTGGGCATATGGCCATGTGGAGACAACAGCGGCGACAGCTGTTGCTGCAGCCGATGTCGTTGCCGCCGTAATCCCATGCAACTTGCTGGCCGCTTCCGCAATGAGATTGTGATGCAGCAAGTGGGTTGGAAAGGTCAGGGAAACGTCAGAAGAACCACCGGGAGCACCATCAGCACCACCGGCACCAGTAGTCCCTGCACTGCTGCCATTGCCATGTGGTGCCAGCTGGTGTCCATGTGCCGTATAACGAAAGGCAGGTGCACCCGGATGTGCTGCCTGGTGCGGATGTGTTGCAGGTTGAGCACCAGTTGAGGCCAGATGAAATCCAGTCGGCGGTGCATGCGTCGAAATGTGCTGTGTATAGTTAAACGAGGCGGACACGTTGGTAACCAGTGACACCGGCAAATGCCCACCATGATGATGATGCAGTCCAGCGGCAGCAGCTGCATGTGCAGCGGCACATCATGCCGCCGCCGCATGGGCGTGATGATGATGATGATGGTGATGGTGGGCATGGGCGGCGGCCACATGATGAGCTGCCGCTGCAGCCGCCGCATGATGATGATGATGATGCAATTACGGATGCAGCTTTGGTTTGCGTGGACCACGCTCGTGCTGAACAGCTAGAAATATCCGATCAAAATTATGTTTTTCAAATAAGTAAATTCGTTTTTTTGCTTATCAATTTTTTGTTATATATTTTTGAGAGCTTTCCTATTGAGAAAATGGAAGTAACCCGCATATATAATAATAATGCTCTAATTTTTTGAGTATTGCATAAATGGGTATCATGAACTTAGGCCAATGTATGGAACGGGAGAAATAATTCAGAAATATTTTTGAATTGATATTTTTAATGATTTTAAAATATTATAAAATTATAATTATAACAAAAATATATTATATAAATATATTATAAAATTCGTTATTTACTCTGGTTTCTATAGTAAGCAAGGGCATTGTGATTGTGTAAATAATTGTCAACGATTTTAAGTTGTAGTTGTAGTCAAAATTCCGGATCTGAAGTGAGAGTGAAAAATTTATTTATAAAAAATGTGCCTACAAGTTAGCTTAATCTGCAACTGCTCCCCAAGGAGCTAAAATAACATAAAGCAAAGATTTCTTCTTAACAAGCTTGTCAATCGCTGCTCAGTTCTTATTAAACTTTTGGAGTATTGACACGTGTTAAAAGCAAACATAAATAGCAAAATGTTTATTAAATTACTTCAAATAATTTCATTAATCTTTGCAATATCCATAGTTTGCAATGGTTTAAGCAAGATAATTGGTAAAATTGATCGAGATGTTTTTAAATTGATCTTCGAGATAGACAGTCCATTTCCCAGCGAAGCTGGTGACTGTGAACTGGATTTAAATGGTGATAACTTTGGATTTCACTGTACTTACTCTTATGAAGAAACGCTGATTTTAATCAGAGAGTTAAAATTTCGTATTGATAGGTTTGCTGGAAAATGTGAATTGGCTAACGACGGTGTATATATGTTTGAATGTCTAGCGCAAAAGCAAGGACATAGCATACCAAAATTGATATGTGAACATCAAGAAAGATATTATCTAAAAAATGTATTCAGGAAATGTAAAAATTTGACTGTGCACATAATTAACATCCAAACCACAAATGAGAGCGATATTAATATTATGAATTCCATGGGATATAATTTACGCTATTTGGAGAATATGCAATGGAACATGCACGAAAACTGCCAAGATGTAAATCAGTTTGTGCAAAACTTTAAACATTTGAAAATATTGTATTTGATGGTTGATATCGGTAATAACGTGTGCGAGAATTTCCATTTCACTAATATGACTCAGCTAAGAGCACTAGGAATAACTGTTTGGTTTCTAGATGATACCAAAAATAAATTTATTCTCGATGAAAGCTTTTTGAGCGGTGCAACAAACTTGGAAAGCTTTATTTTGACTGGTTTTAGTGATAAAAAGTCTATCAACTTTGAGATTCATAATGAAAGTTTTTATGGACTGGCAAATTTATCGGAAATGAAATTTCGATTCTGTAACATTCTAAAGCTCTATCCAGAGCATTTTCATAATTTAACAAAATTGACAAGACTTGAAATATATGACACATGGATAAATAATATGGAGTGGATGAGGTGTGATTATTTTAATTTAATTCTTATAATTATTTAAGGACAATCTGATTATTAAGAATAGCTTCTAAGTTTAGCGCTGGTTAATTTAACTTAATACACTTTTTTATTTTGAATACACTTCAATGTTATAAGGAAGAAATCGAATTTCGCAGAGTTATATATATATTTTATACTTTCTCTAATACTTTGTACTTATTTTAATCAAAATAATAACTGCGCTATAGCGACTATAAATGTCACTTTTACTTCGGCACTTTCTCTGCTAATAATAATTTAGATTTCCTGCCAGACATATATATATTTTATCTAGCATGACTTTCACACTCATATATCAACCGTTACACTCCCACACTCTGACATCTGTGCATATATCCTAAATCGATATATATCCCATTCCTACAGTTATGTGAAAGAACAGTAATTTTAATTTTGGTTTTTCGTTTCAGCTCTAAAACCTTACAAAATCAATTGGAATATTTAAGTGTTAGTGATGCTTATATAAATCATACGATCATGGAATATGTTGATACCTTGTATACAAAATTAGCCATTATTCACGTTGACACAAAATACGCTATAGGTGGCTGGATTTATGAACCAAAAATAAAAGCTTTTATTTGCATTGATTATAAAATAATTTGCACATTCGGTTTGGACATAAAGAATAAGACATGTCCCTATGGCTGTGAGTGCTATTTAGAGCGTGAAATAAAACGATTTGTAATAAATTGTCACTACAATGATGAAGAAGAAGAATTTCCAATTATTCCGATCCCAATAACTGGAAACGCATCACTTCAATTGAACAACACAAACATTACCACATTACCAAACTTGTCCTTATACGGATACTCAAATCTACGTGAACTGATTGTGCCCAATAATAGATTAACACAATTAAAGTTGGATGAATTACCACCCAATTTAACTTATTTGGACATAAGGAACAACAGCATAAAAACTCTTGATAAGCAAGTGCTGGCATTTCTATCCATGAGATCAAATACTTTACGGCTTAGACTTTCGGGAAATAAATGGATTTGCAATTGCGAAACTGAAGCTTTCATTTTGTATGTTACCAACTTATCGCATCTGATTGAGGATCGTTATAATATAAAATGCAATGAGGAAAATCTAGAACTGATGAAATTGGTATTTGAAAAGGATATTTGTCCATCATATAAGACTTACGCTATAATCATTCTTGGATCTCTTGTTGGATTCAGTGTTGTAATACTGACATTTATTTATTTCAAAAAGTCTATTGTATTATGGCTTTATCATCACAATCTTTGTCTTAGCATTTCACATCCGAAACCCGAAAATGCTAAAGGCCTGAGATTTGAAGCATTTCTTGCGTTCTCCCACTTGGACTCGGCACTCATTGCGGAGTACGTGGAAAAATTGGAGAATGGTCCCCGTGGATTTCGACTATGCTTCTATCAAAGGGATTGGTTAATTGGTGAATCCATTCCAGGCTGCATATTAAAATCGATTGACGAATCTAAGAGAATCATTCTACTGATGACCAAAAACTTTGTGCAATCATCCTGGGGGCGCTTCGAGTTCCGTATGGCCATCAGGGCTACTTCCATTGACCCCAGAAAACGCTTGATTATAATCGTTTATCCAGATATCACAGACTTCACTGATTTGGATGCTGAGCTCAGGACCTTCTTGAAACTACATACATATCTCAAACGAGATGGTTCTCAGTTTTGGGAAAAACTGATTGATGCGATGCCCCATAACCATGTGCAGGCCAAGCGACAAACACAGCAAACTGAAACATAAATAAAAATAAACTTACAAAATTATAAGATTACAAATGATATTATCTTTTTTTATTTAATGTTTATTCAGATTCTAGGAAATGATCATCCAAATGGGCGTGGCATGTATCTATTACATGAACACAGTACGCATTCGAGTTAGCAATTTTTTACATTTCCTTTTTTTCTATATTCTTCTCGTGTTGCAAATGACAAAAATTGATGACGCTTAAGTGCTAAGCGAACACACCTTGGACACGCCCAGTCATCTACTTGTCAACCTGCGCCGGCTCCATGGTGTACATATCGCGCAAAAGTCGCGCAATCGGTACATTCCCGATGGTCTCCTTGAAGAAGAGCGCCTCAATTGTCGCTGCTCGTATGGTGCGCAGCGAGGGCAAAAGCAGCAGCAGGCGCCCAAAGCGTGTCGCCTGCCGTGGATAGCGTAACCGCACATGATCGGACAGGACGCACTGCGCCTGATCCTGCAGCATCTCTACGGGCTGCACGTCGCACAGGCCGGCAGTTTCGGGTGCAAAGAGAGCAATCGCCTTCATGCAGCCTACTTCGCTGCCATCGGGGGTGATCTGTCGGCATCGGCACAGAAGCTCCTGAATTTTCTTCATTTCAATTTGAGTGTCTTCATCCTGCAAAACGGAAAATAAAAAAAAATTTAAAATTAAAGATTTTTATTACTTGATGATATATAACCCTGTACTCACCTGTAGTAGTAAATGTTGATCATTTTTGGACAGTGTCTGGAACGGCATCAGACACTTAACCCAACGCACGGCCATGAAGAGCAGATGTGCCGTCGTCTCCTGAAGCAACTTGTGGCCACACAAGTTCTAGTCCCGCTATAGGGCACCAAAAATTCTGTAGCTGTGTAGTAGTATAGTAGTGGAATGTTGTTCAATTGTGAGGAGGGAACATATTAATGGTGGTAGTATTACTAATAGTGGTATCGGCAGTTGTTTGTACTCGATCCCATTTTTGGAAAATAATCCAAAAATGCGAACGAACTTTTGCAAGGCTTGCCGAAATTCTCCACTCGCCGGAAATATTCAACCGTTCGGGACCCTTCAACGAACTAGCTCTGTTCGGGAATGTGGGCGGGGTATCTCGGCCCACTACGCGAATTTTTAATTATAGAGTCCCTAAAAGCCCTGTTCCTCAGTGTAGTTTGCTTAAAACAAAAAAAAATTGTTTTTTAAACTTATTAAGTGTTTTGTTTTGCTTTAATTTTTTTTATGGTTATATATATGCGTTTTTTCTCAGTGTAGTTTGCGTAAAGTAATTTTAATTCTAATTTTATTCATTCTTCATATTTGTTTAGCTTTATTATTTCTCTCTTTCTTTTCCCAGCACATGTTTTCAAAACCAATTCAGAAACACTGCTGTGAATAAAGTTTTATTTATATGTACAAAGTAATACGTGTATATGTAGAAAATTATTGATAACAGTAGGGATAATTTAGGTTAATTAAAAATTTTCTGTTTACCATTATGACAATATGTATTACGTTCAAAAAAACAAAAAGACAAAAGTTCTGAGAACATAAAAAAAAGAGCAGCATTAAAAATGAAATGGCAACAGTTAAACGGACCACACAATCTCAGTATCGAAGAGAAGAGAGTGCGAGAGCTTTCGAGCTTAAATATGATCAACGCTCACGCTGACGCGGCTCGCTCTCAATTTTTCTCTCTCTCACTCTCTCCTTTAGTTAATTTTAGTTGTGTTCGTCCGCGTGCAAAAGCCTGCGCTGGCCTTTGCAGTGGGACCAATAACACAATCACTCACCCAAATTAATCCACGATGAAGGCCTCCCCGTAGACTGCGTTGTTGTTGTTAGATTGTTGTGTTTTTCTTTTTTGTTTAAATTTACTTAATACTGGAATCAGAGGTCCGTTTTATTGTTTATTAATGTGATATTTAAATTGAATTTTATATTGAAATGTAATGTTAGATTACATATACAGTGTCTCACAGTTCAAATTGAGCATTGTCAAAGAAAAAAAGTAATAGTCTGCCATAAGCTAACCATTCAATATTATTCAGAAATTCCAAAGACCGATGGTAGGTACATATATTAACCACCAAAATTTATATATGACCCGAATAAACTGGGGTTTCCCCACCAGTGCGTCGAATTCTGTGGCGGATGGGGCGACGAGCTGGAAGCTGCCAAGCTCTGTGAGTCTGTCAACGTTAGTACTGGCGAGACGCTGCCGGCGCTCAATGGAGGCGACATTGAGGGTGATGGCGTCTCCATTTCCACATTAACTCGAGGACTCTCACTGCCCAAGCTGAGACAACCAACGCTTGCTCTTCCTCCAGCACTGCGTGAACCAATGCTCGATATGGACTGGATTGAGTTGCTGGGCGATGGCGATGAGTAATTGTTGTTGTTGTTGCCACCCATTGCTGCAGATGGGGCTTGGGCATATGGCGATGTGGAGACGACAGCGGCGACTGCAGTTGCTGTAGCCGATGCCGTTGCCGCCGTAATCCGCAATGAGATTGTGATGCAGCATGTGGGGTGGAAAGGTCATGGAAACGTCAGAAGAACTACCGGGAGCATTAGCATAACCACCGGCACCAGTAGTTCCTGCACTGCTGCCATTGCCATGTGGTGCCAGCTGGTGTCCATGTGCCGTATGATGAAAGGCAGGTGCACCCGGATGAGCCGCCTGGTGCGTATGTGTAGCAGGTTGAGCACCAGTTGGGTCCAGATGAAAACCAGTCAGCGGTGCATGCGTCGAAATGTGCGGACACGTTGGTAACCAGTGACACCGGCAAATGACCGCCATGATGATGATGCAGTCCAGCGGCAGCAGCTGCAGCGCTAGCGGCATAATGTGCCGCCGCCGCATGGGCGTGATGATGATGTTGGTGATGGTGGGCATGGGCGGCGGCCGCATGATGAGCTGCCGCTGCAGCCGCCACATGATGATGATGATGATGATGCAATTGCGGATGCAGCTTTGGTTTGCGTGGACCGCGCTCGTGCTGCACAGCCAGAAATATCCGATCAAAATTATGTTTTTCAAATAAGTAAATACGTTTTTTTGCTTATCAATTTTTTGTTATATATTTTTGAGAGCTTTCTTATTGAGGAAATGGAAGAAACCCGCATATATAACAATAATGCTCTAATTTTTTGAGTAATGCATAAATGGGTATCATGAACTTAGGCCAATGTATGGAACGGGAGAAATAATTCAATATTTTGAAGTGATTTTTATAATGATTTTAAAATATTATGAAATTATAATTATAACAAAAATATATTAAATAAATATATTATATAATATATATTATAAAATTCGTCATTACTCTGGTAGTAGACAAATGCATTGTGATTGTGTAAATAATTGTGATCTCCGTCAATATGCAAGAAATATAGTCTAAGGTTTTAAGTTGTAGCTGTAGTCGAAACTCCCATTCTGAGGCAAAAGTGAAAAATTTACAAATAATTTTAAAAAAAATGTGCGTACAAATAAACTTAATCAGCAGCTGCTCAGTCCCCAAGGAGCTATAAATAAACTTAATCTGCAACTGCTCAGTCCCCAAAGAGCTCAAATAACATAAAGCAAAGATTTCTTCGTAACGAGCTTGCCAATCGCTGCTCAGTTCTTATTAAACTTTTGGAGTATTGAGACGTGTTAAATGCCAACTTGAATAGGAAAATGTTTATTAAATTACTTCAAATAATTTCATTAATCTTTGCAATATCCATAGTTTTACACTGGTTTAAACATAATAAGTGGTACAATTTATCCAGATGTTTTTAAATTGATCTTCACGATAGACAGTCTATTTCCCAGCGAAGCTGGTGACTGTGAACTGGATTTAAATGGTGATAACTTTGGATTCGACTGTTTTTACTCCCTTTAAGATTTTAATCAGAAAGTTCAAATTTAGTATTGAAGAGTTTGATGGAAAATGTGAATTCGATAACGACGGTGTATATATGTTTGAATGTCTAGCGCAAAAGCAAGGACGTAGAATACCAAAATTGAGATGTGAGCATCAACAAAGATATTATCAAGAAATGTAAAAATTTGACTGTGCACAGAATTCAAATCCTAACCACAAATGAGATCGATGTTAATAATATGGATTCTCTGGCAAATAATTTACGCTATTTGGAGGATATACAATGGGACATGCGGGAAAACATTTAAACATTTAAAAAGATTAGTTAAGTTAATTGTTGATGTCAAATATAATGTGTGCAAGAATTTCCATTTCACTTGTGACTCAGCTAAGAACACTAGACATAATTGTTCAGTTCCCAGTGGATACCAAAAATAAATTTATTCTCGATAAAGCCTTTTTGAGCGGTGCAACAAACTTGGAAACCTTTATTTTGACTGGTTTTATTGATAAAAAGTCTATCGTCTTTAATATTCATAAAGAAAGTTTTTATGGTCTGGCAAATTTATCGGTTATTAAATTTCGAGACTGTAACACTCTAAAGCTCTATCCAGAGCATTTTCACAATTCAACAAATTTGACAAGACTTGAAATAGATGGCACATGGATAAATAATATGGAGTGGATGAGGTGTGTTTATTTTAATTTAATTCTTATAATTATTTAAGTACAAACTGATTATTAAAAATAGCTTTTACGTTTAGCGCCGGTTATTTTAAATACACGTCAAGGTTATAAGGAAATAATCGAATTTCGCAGAATTATGTATATATTTTATACTTTCTCTAATACTTTGTACTTATTTTAATCAAAATAATAACTGCGCCATAGCGACTTTGAACGTCACTTTTACTTCGGCACTTTCACTGTCAACAGTAATTTAGATTCCCCACCCGACATATATAAATTTTATCTAGCATGACTTTCAACCGTTACACCCCACACTCTTACATCTGTGCATATATCCTAAATCGATTTATATCCCATTCTTACAGTTATATGAAAGAACTGTAATTTTCATTTTGTTTTTTCGTTTCAGCTCTAAAACCTTACAAAATCAATTGGAATATTTAAATGTTACTGATACTTTATTAAATCATAGGATCATGGAATATGTTGAAAACTTGTATACAAAATTAGCCATTATTCAAGTTTACACAGGATACCGTAGTATTACCTGGACTCATAAAAACAAAATAAAAGCTTTTATTTGCTTTAATGCTAATAGAAATTGTACATTCGGTGTGGACATAAATAATAATACATGTCTCGATGGCTGTGAGTGCTATTTAGACCAAATAAAATAAATAATAAAACTATTTGTAATTAATTGTTACCACATTGATGAACTGCAGGAATTTCCAATTATTCCGATCCCAATAACTGGAAACGCATCACTTCAATTGAACAACACAAACATTACCACATTACCAAACTCGACCTTATACGGATACTCTAATCTACGTGAACTGATTGTGCTCAATAATAAATGAACACAATTAAAGTTGGATAAATTACCATCCAATATAACTTATTTGGACATAAGGAACAACAGCATACAAACTCTTGATAAGCAAGTGCTGGCATTTCTATCCATGAGATCAAATACTTTACGGCTTAGACTTTCGGGGAATCCATGGACTTGCAATTTCAAAACTGGAGCTTTCATTTCGTATGTTACCAACTCATCGCATCAGATTGAGGATCGTGATAGTATGAAATGCAATGAAGAAAAAACGGAATTTACTAAAAAGGAAATATGTCCATCATATATGACTTACGCTATAATCATTCTTGGATCTCTTGTTGGATTCAGTGTTGTAATACTGACATTTATTTATTTCAAAAAGTCTATTGTATTATGGCTTTATCACCACAATCTTTGTCTTAGCATTTCACATCCGGAACCCGGCGATGCTAAAGTCCTGAAATTTGATGCATTTCTTGCGTTCTCCCACTTGGACTCGGCATTCATTGCGGAGTACGTGGAGAAATTGGAGAATGGTCCCCGTGGATTTCGACTATGCTTCTATCAACGGGATTGGTTAATTGGAGCATCCATTCCAGGCTGCATATTAAAGTCGATTGACGAATCTAAGAGAATCATTCTACTGATGACCAAAAACTTTGTGCAGTCATCCTGGGGGCGCTTCGAGTTCCGTATGGCCATCAGGGCTACCTCCATTGACCCAAGAAAACGCTTGATTATAATCGTTTATCCAGATATCACACACTTCACTGATTTGGATTCTGAGCTCAGTGCCTTCTTGAAACTACATACATATTTCAAACGAGAAGGTTCTCAGTTTTGGGAAAAACTGATTGATGCGATGCCCCATAACCATGTGCAGGCCAAGCGACAAACACAGCAAACTGAAACATAAATAAAAATAAACTTACAAAATTATAAGATTACAAATGATATTATCTTTTTTTATTTAATGTTTATTCAGATTCTAGGAAATGATCATCCAAATGGGCGTGGCATGTATCTATTACATGAACACCGTACGCTGTGAACTGTCGCAGCTGCAGTCGAGTTAGCAATTTTTTACATTTCCTTTTTTTGTATACTCTTCTATATTCGTGTTGCTGCTTCTTATTTTTTTCAGTTGGAGCATAAATATTTGTGCAAGTGACAAAAATTGATGACGCTTAAGTGCTAAGCGAATCGATTTTGACAACATTTTGGGGGCAGGCCACGCCTTGGACACACCCAGTCATCTACTTGTCAACCTGCGCCGGCTCCATGGTGTACATATCGCGCAAAAGTCGCGCAATCGGTACATTCCCGATGGTCTCCTTGAAGAAGAGCGCCTCAATTGTCGCCGCTCGTATCGTGCGCAGCGAGGGCAAAAGCAGCAGCAGGCGCCCAAAGCGTGTCGCTTGCCGTGGATACCGTAACCGCACATGATCGGACAGGATGCACTGCGCCTGATCCTGCAGCATCTCTACGGGCTGCACGTCGCACAGGCCGGCAGTTTCGGGTGCAAAGAGAGCAATCGCCTTCATGCAGCCTACTTCGCTGCCATCGGGGGTTATCTGTCGGAATCGGCACAGAATCTCCTGAATTGTCTTCATTTCAATTTGAGTGGCTTCATCCTGCAGAACGCGCTCCTTAATGAGCGGTGATTCTAGTATAGGCGTCAGATCCAATGGTATCGTCCACTGGGCGAGATTAAGCAGAAATAGCTCCTTCCAGGATTCCTGATAATAAGTAAGTTTAAATGTTAAAGTTAAAGTTAAAATAAAAGTTATTTATTACTTGATTATATATAATTCTTGTACGCACCTGTAGTAGTAAATGTTGATCATTTTTGGACAGTGTCTGGAACGGCATCAGACACTTGACCCAACGCACGGCCATGAAGAGCAGACGCGCCGTCGTCTCCTGGAGCATCTCCCACGAGAGCAGACGCGAGTCCAGCAGCTGTTGCGGCAGCGGCGGCGGAAAGAGTAGCGCATTATGCTGCACCTGGTACTGGATAAGCTCCTGACACTTGTCCGGGCTGAGCAGCAGTTCCAGAAATCCATTCGAGGCGTTGCAGCCGCCACTAGGACGTGGCGGTGGCGTTGGTGTTGTGGGCGTGGGTGAGCCCGATGTGTAGCTAAGTTGTTTATTGTTTACATTGTTATTATAATTATCGTTGCTATTGTTGTTATTGTTTGTATTGTTGTTGTTGTTGTTGACGTGAATGCTGTGCATGAGAAGGGCTGCATTGCTTGGTGGCGTTGTGGCATTGTTGTTGGTCTGATGCGAGGCTTCATTGAGGCAGTGCGTCGAATTCTGTGGCGGATGTGGCGACGTGCTGGAAGCTGCCAAGCTTTGGGAGTCTGTCAACGTTGGTACTGGCGAGACGCTGCCGGCGCTCAATGGAGGCGACGCTGAGGGTGATGGCGTCTCCGTTTCCACATTAACTCGAGGACTCTCACTGCCCAAGCTGAGACAACCAACGCTTGCTCTTCCTCCAGCACTGCGTGAACCAATGCTCGATATGGACTGGATTGAGTTGCTGGGCGATGGCGATGAGTAATTGTTGTTGTTGTTGCCACCCATTGCTGCAGATGGAGCTTGGGCATATGGCGATGTGGAGACGACAGCGGCGACTGCAGTTGCTGTAGCCGATGCCGTTGCCGCCGTAATCCCTGGCAACTTGCTGGCCGCTTCCGCAATGAGATTGTGATGCAGCAAGTGGGGTGGAAAGGTTAGGGAAACGGCAGAAGAACCACCGGGAGCACCAGCAGCACCACCGGCACCTGTAGTCCCTGCATTGCTGCCATTGCCATGTGGTGCCAGCTGGTGTCCATGTGCCGTATGATGAAAGGCAGATGCACCCGGATGTGCTGCCTGGTGCGGATGTGTTGCAGGTTGAGCACCAGTTGAGGCCAGATGAAATCCAGTCGGCGGTGCATGCGTCGAAATGTGCTGTGTATAGTTAAACGAGGCGGACACGTTGGTAACCAGTGACACCGGCAAATGACCGCCATGATGATGATGCAGTCCAGCGGCAGCAGCTGCAGCGGCGGCGGCATGATGTGCCGCCGCCGCATGGGCGTGATGATGATGATGATGGTGATGGTGGGCATGGGCGGCGGCCGCATGATGAGCTGCCGCCGCAGCCGCCGCATGATGATGATGATGATGCAATTGCGGATGCAGCTTTGGTTTGCGTGGACCACGCTCGTGCTGAACAGCTAGAAATATCCCAGCAAATATATGTTTTTCAAATCAGTAAATACGTTTTTTTGCTTATCAATTTTTTGTTATATATTTTTGAGAGCTTTCTTATTGAGGAAATGGAAGGAACACGCATATATAACAATAAGGCTGTAATTTTTTGAGTAATGCATAAATGGGTATCATGAACTTAGGCCAATGTATGGAACGGGAAAAATAATTGAGAAATATTTTTGAAATTTTAAAATATTATAAAATTATAATTCTAACAAAAATATATCAATTAAATATATTATATAAATATATTATGAAATTCGTCGTTACTCTGGTAGTAAGCAAATGCATTGTGATTGTGTAAATAATTGTGATCTCCGTTAATATGTTGCAAGAAATATAGTCTAAGGTTTTGAGTTGTAGCTGTAGTCGAAACTCCCGCTCTGACCCGAGAGTGAAAAAGTTAATCATATATTTATAAAAAATGTGCTTAAAAATAAACTTAATCAGCAGCTGCTCAGTCCCCAAGGAGCTATAAATAAACTTAATCTGCAACTGCTCAGTCCCCAAAGAGCTCAAATAACATAACGCAAAGATTTCTTCTTAACAAGCTTGTCAATCGCTGCTCAGTTCTTATTAAACTTTTGGAGTATTGACACGTGTTAAAAGCAAACATAAATAGCAAAATGTTTATTAAATTCGTTCAAATAATTTCATTAATCTTTGCAATATCCATAGTTTGCAATGGTTTAAGCAAGATAATTGGTAAAATTGATCGAGATGTTTTTAAATTGATCTTCACGATAGACAGTCCATTTCCCAGCGAAGCTGGTGACTGTGAACTGGATTTAAATGGTGATAACTTTGGATTCCACTGTACTTACTCTTATGAAGAACTGCCGATTTTAATCAGAGAGTTAAAATTTGGTATTGAAATGTTTGATGGAAAATGTGAATTGGCTAACGACGGTGTATATATGTTTGAATGTCTAGCGAAAAAGCAAGGACATGGCATATCAAATTTAAGATGTGAAGAACATCAAGAAAGATATTACCTAAAAAATGTCTTCAAGAAATGTAAAAATTTGACTGTGCAAAGAATTCAAATCCTAACCACAAAAGAGACCGATATTATTAATTTGAATTCCCTAGCAAATAATTTTCGGTATTTGGATGATTTACTTTGGGTCGTGATGGAAAACTGCCTAGATGTAAATCAGTTTGTGCAAAACTTTAAACATTTAAAAAGATTGTATTTGATTGTTGATATCGGTAATAACGTGTGCGAGAATTTCCATTTCACTAATATGACTCAGCTAAGAGCACTACAAATATCTGTTCGGTTTCTAGATGATACCAAAAATAAATTTATTCTCGATGAAAGCTTTTTGAGCGGTGCAACAAACTTGGAAAGCTTTGTTTTGGATGGTAATAGTGTTGGAGACTCCATCAAGTTTGAGATTCATAATGAAAGTTTTTATGGCCTGGCAAATTTATCGGAAATTAGAATTCGAAACTGTAACACTCTAAAGCTCTATCCAGAGCATTTTCACAATTTAACAAAATTGACAAGACTTGAAATAGATGGCACATGGATAAATAATATGGAGTGGATGAGGTGTGTTTATTTTAATTTAATTCTTATAATTATTTAAGTACAATCTGATTATTAAGAATAGCTTCTAAGTTTAGCGCTGGTTAATTTAACTTAATACACTTTTTTATTTTGAATACACTTCAAGGTTATAAGGAAGAAATCGAATTTCGCAGAGTTATATATATATTTTATACTTTCTCTAATACTTTGTACTTATTTCAATCAAAATAATAACTGCGCCATAGCGACTATAAATGTCACTTTTACTTCGGCACTTTCTCTGCTAATAATAATTTAGATTTCCAACCCAACATATATATATTTTATCTAGCATGACTTTCACACTCATATATCAACCGTTACACCCCCACACTCTTACATCTATGTATATATCCTAAATCGATTTATATCCCATTCCTACAGTTATATGAATGAACAGTAATTTTAATTTTGTTTTTTCGTTTCAGCTCTAAAACCTTACAAAATCAATTGGAATATTTAAGTGTTAGTAATGCTTATATAAATCATACGATCATGGAATATGTTGATAACTTGTATACAAAATTAGCCATTATTCAAGTTCACGCAGGATACGGTAATATTGGCTGGCTTTATACAAAGAAAATAAAAGCTTTTATTTGCACTGATTCTGATATAAATTGTACATTCGGTGTGGACATAAATAATAAGACATGTCCCTCTGGCTGTGAGTGCTATTTAGAGCGTGAAATAAAACGATTTATAATAAATTGTCACTACAATGATGAACTGCAGGAATTTCCAATTATTCCGATCCCAATAACTGGAAACGCATCACTTCAATTGAACAACACAAACATTACCACATTACCAAACTTGTCCTTATACGGATACTCTAATCTACGTGAACTGATTGTGCCCAATAATAACTTAACACAATTAAAGTTGGATGAATTACCACCCAATTTAACTTATTTGGACATAAGGAACAACAGCATACAAACTCTTGATAAGCAAGTGCTGGCATTTCTATCCATGAGATCAAATACTTTACGGCTTAGACTTTCGGGGAATCCATGGATTTGCAATTGCGAAACTGAAGCTTTCATTTTGTATGTTACCAATTCATCGCATCTGATTGAGGATCGTGATAGTATCAAATGCTATGAGGAAAATCTAGAGCTGATGGAATTTGCCACTAAAAAAGATATTTGCCCTTCATAAGACTCACGCTATAATCATTCTTGGATCTTTTGTTGGATTCAGTGTTGTAATATGGGCATTTATTTATTTCGAAAAGTCTATTGTATTATGGCTTTATCAACACAATCTTTGTCTTAGTTGCATTTCACATCCGGAACCTGAAAATGCGATGCCCCATAACCATGTGCAGGACAAGCGACAAACACAGCAAACTGAAACATAAACAAAAATAAACTTAAAAAATTATAAGATTTCTTTTTCCTTTTTTATTTAATGTCAATTATAGATGCAGCACTTTAGGAAATGAACATCCAAAATCATATGCTGCCAAAGGCACTTATTTAGCTTGTACCTACCAACATTGGAAAAGGTTGTCGACTAAAAGTTGGTTAAATATATTTTAGATATCGCAATTGTAATTTCTTTATAACTGTGTATATGGCATATTGAAATAAGCTTGTTTGAACAACTTCTTTAGCATTAATCAGAAAATGAAAATGAAGGCATTTTGCAGAATTATCCTATACTCTCGAATGATTTTTATCAAAATAAGTTAAATCAATGTGTTATATTCCCAAAGAGTGTATCTTGAGGTTAGCATTTTCATTGATTTCTTGAAATTGCTGTTAAATGGAAAACGTTGCAAAATATTATGTATTTGTAATGTATGTTTTAGGTATATCTCTTTTCTTAGATATTATGAACATTTAACTAACTTTTCGCTGATTTTGCTATTTTCTTGCGTATCCATCGTCTGATTTTCAATCGTTTGGTTTCGTTTGCTCAACTGTTTTGCATAAAATCAGTTCAAGTGTGTAATTGCGTTAATCTGCTTTTAAGTAGTTAAATAAATAAAGTTAATTTCAAAGATACTTTGAATAGCTTTCTTCTTATTTGTTGGCCGCCCAGCAAACTTTGTCAACGCTTTGAAGTGTGGGTCGTTGGCCTTATCTGTATGCCGAACCAAATAGCAAATAACACTTGGCTCTGTATAAGTAGCTTCTTGAGGCGCACACACACACACACACACACACACACACACACACACACACACTCACATACACACCCACACATAATAAACCGATTATTAAAATGCGCAGAGATACACAAATGAAAAGATACAAAACAGTAGTCCTCTAGATTTGTTGGCCTGGTCGTGTGAACTGCTGCATATGCCCCAAGCCTGGACCTGGTCTGACATGTCGGGTTCACCGGCGCACACATGAGCGTGAATATGTGTGTGTGTGTGTGTGTCTGTGGGTGTGTGTGTGTGTGCGTGGGTTGCTGTCATGACTTTTATTTGTTTGTAATTAAATGTATCTATAGCGCGGCTTGTTTGTATCCTGTGTGCGTGACACAGCGCAAAAGGGGTGACATTTTAATCCGCAGCTAATCGCATGTGTGAGTGAGCGTCTGTGCAAAGTGACTGCAGCCACTTGACGGCACCGGACGGAAGCAGTAAATAAGTGTGCGATGCAGCAGCGAGTCTCTCTCAAAGCTTTCAAAAGATCACAAATTTCAATTAAAGAAAATGCCAAACTCATCAAATTTTTACGCTGCGGGTTAAGCGGCATCAAACAAACTTGCGACAATTCTACTCGACAGTCTCTTAAAAACTGCGGTCTGCAAAAAACTTCCAAGCCAGCAAACCCCCGCCCCCCCCCCCCAACCATCCCCCAAACAATGGGGATAGCCAACCCAATCTTGGGCAATGTTAACCCTTTGCACGAGACGCTGTCGAGTTGCTTCTTCTTCATTACTCATCCGTCGGGCAAACAAAGAAACGTGTGAAAAAGGCAAAAATTTAAGGGCAAAAATTAAAAATTAGATTTTCTTTTGCTTCGTTTTTTTATGACATCCACATTCTCTTCCCTTTTCATAAACTTAATTCTTTTTTAACTTGAAGCGACGGCATTTTGTTTTCATCGCTGCCAAAGTTGGGGCAGCGAAGATATATATTAAGTTCCAACTGGAAAAGTTATGGATGCAAAATGCAAAAGTCGTGTTGCCTGCGCGCAATTTTAACTAACCGGCGGCAGTTTTGGGTCTTACCTCGCAGCGATTTGATTAGTATAAAATATAATGCACAGAGGTCAAAGGTGGATTGGGGAAGAACGCACTGTTAATGGAGAAAATTAATTTATTCCGTAAATATATTTATCAAGAAGTATTATGATAATTTGAATTTAATGTTCATAAATTGAAGAAGTGATAATTAAACTTCTAAGCAAAGCAAGCTTGTCTCAAAGAATTGTAACCTATGACTTATAGAATTGTAGATTCTACCTTCATTTATGTACGTATAACACCTGCACAAGCTCTCAAGCGTGGGGTAACCAACTTAAAGGGGAGAAAAAAATTACAATCTACAAATCTAATTAGCAACTCATTACGCATCCTCAGAGCGTAGAGCAATAAAAACAAGAGATAAAAGAAACGGCAAAACATATTGACCGATTTGCTGAAGCTAATCAATTAATTAGGGTAGAGAACATAAGGCAGCACCCAGAAGTGAGGACGCATCGAAGCAAAAACAATTATGTCAAAACCGGGGCACGACCAGAAGCGGGCAAAGGCAAAAATGTCAGAATGCCAGACAGAGAAATGCGGTAGAAAAATTAATGATAAGTGGCAGAAGTGAGGAGTGAGAGAGCGAGAGGGGTGATGGAGAGTGAAGTGAATGCTTAACAGATGCTAAATTCCCAGAGCTGAGGGCCAGGCGACTTCACGACCGAGACACGCAAAAATCCCAATGAATGATCATCAGCCCACAGCCCAAAGCCCAAAGTAATGGGTGGGCGTCCAGTGCTCTTAAGCAGATAAGCACAAACCTTGCCAAGGAAATCAGCTGGCGTCGTATTGAGAGTGTTAGTGATAGGGATATATATCTATATATATATATATATGTATATGCGGATACTTTATATACGTGGATAATAAACATAACGCCAGAATGTTTAGTTGGCAAATGAAAAGTAAATAAGACAAGACTACTAAATGTTTCGAATGGGGAAACCAAAAAAAAAATACGCCGTGAAATTGGAAAAAAATAACACTTGAAGTGATTCGATGTGGTTGGCAAAGCGTTGAGGGGTGTCCTTTACGCATGGTGGGGTTGGAAGTTGAGATGAGCATCGCATTTGGCTTAACAACTGTAAAATGCATAATAGTGCATAATGGCCATTGTTAATGCCAGCTCAAAGTGTGCGTAGAAAGGAAGACAGGGAATCATTCACGCGAGTAACATACTGTTGAAGTTACAGGAAATTATACAATGATTACTCCTTAATAAATTGGTTTATTTTGAGATGAAAGATAACAACTTATAGGCTAGTACACATGGAGACTGTAACAGCTGTCTGATTTCATAATCTACAATAAATTTAAAGCTATAAACAATAATCACAGTTTTAAGAGAATATAAGCAAAGAATTTATTAAAACACCTAGAAAGTTACCCGATTCATTCAAGTTTTTAAAATAATTGTTAGTATTTTAGAGTTTGCTAATAAATTGTGTTGAAATATTTCAAAAGATCAGATATTAACCGAATAATTTAATCTGTCAAGTTCGTTAGCCTGTAATTCATAGCTTTTGATTATGCATTATATCCTTTAGCTACAGCACATTGTGAATATTTACAATAACTCTAGCTGCCGTTGCCTCTTTCCCTGGTACGCTCAGCATCAGCTGCGTGGTTCAGGAGGCCAAAGGCTTTTACGCACTGACTCTGTCGACAGGGCCAAGTGAGAGAGAGAGAGAGTGTGATTTTAAATCCGCTTTTAATGTTGACACTGACACTTTTGTCATTCACAGACACACACTCGCACCCACACACGTACACACACTCACACAGATTTGGTGTAAGTGCATGACACATGCAAGCCAGGCGCATTTACATGTTGCGTTCGCACACTGCCTACCAAATGTGTATGCACATAAAGTAGTAGGCTATAATGTCAATTAAGAGCAGCATGCAGCTCGTATATAAACATGCGTACATATTTGCATATATGTATATATATATGCGTGTGTGTGAGTATGAGTTTGAGCATGAGTATGAGTGGGTGTCTTGTGTGTTGCATGGCTTTCAGTGCCCCGCAGTCATGTGAAAATGCAATGCGTATACGTAATATGGCGGGCACAATGCATGCGAAGCGGGCGGCTTAAAAGCTGCAAATAAATAAATATACGTACATATCTATATACACAAATAAATAGATATATATATATATATATATATATATATATTTATGTGTATATACACAAAATCAATACGCTTAAATGTGGTCATGAAATTAGTCGCTAGCCAGCGCCAAAAAGTCGAGTATATAGATAGAAGAGCATAAACAACGACAACAACAACGATTGCAATAACGTCAACTTCATTTGCCTGGCTCAATTTAAACTTACAACCACAAACCGTAGACGATGACAACGGGCTAAGTTACAACACAGTCTGTTGACAAAGGGCTTAACTGCCCAAAAGTATGTAGAAGACGTAGAAGAAGAACAAGAACAATAGCAAAGCGAACCAACTACGTTGGACTGTGAACCATTTCCACTTACAGCTCCTTTTTCATTAAATCTGCACTTGGCTGATTCTGTAGCAGTTTTTACGACAATTTGTTGTTGTTGTTGCTGTTGCCTATCTTGTGTATTCTGCATCTGCTACTTGGCCTAGTTGGTAGGTTTTCGTTGAGCATTTTATTTGCTATTAGCTTTGTAAACTTTTCGATTTGTGGAAAGTGCTAAAGTTACAATTCAATGGGTAAAGTAAAATGAAAACGATCAAGAATATGACAATCACCAGTGCTGCCATGATGCATAAGTCATTGAGGAAATTCATGAG
This sequence comes from Drosophila atroscutellata, assembly GCA_035041605.1. NCBI lineage: Eukaryota > Metazoa > Arthropoda > Insecta > Diptera > Drosophilidae > Drosophila > Drosophila atroscutellata. The sequence goes on along the minus strand of JAWNLA010000092.1, from coordinate 8,259,244 downwards.
AGTGCCCTTAATAATATCGATTGCTTATCAAGATTTTAAATATAGATAAACATAGATACAAGTTTAGAATATAGGTGTTAGGGGATATGATGGAGAGCTTAAGAGGAATAATGCAAATCCTTGCTTGTCCCAATCATCATTTAATATTTCAATAATCTGTATACTTATACTTTAAGTTACTCTAAAGCTTCTATTTTATCTTGGTCAAATTCACACTTAGTCAAAGCATTTACTAACTAATTTGTTCTTTTAAGTATTTATAAATGAAATGATGTTATTACATCTATATTTTCGAATTGCCATCATTAGAGCTCACTTTTCAGCTCATCACACAGCCGGTAAATATAAATATCAAAATATTCACACGCACACGCCCATGAAAAAGTAGCCGTCCAAAAAGGACATTTTGTTGCTCGCTTTTTTATGCGAATGGGATTTGGGAAAGCGACATAAATCACTCAAAATGAAAAATCCGCTTAAAATGCCGCGTAAATATTTGTAAAGAAAAAAGAATCCAAGGAAAAGCTGGAGATGGAAATGGCACCGGAGTGGGAATGGAAGATGAAAATGGCAACTGGCAACTGGCAACTGGCAAATGGGTGGGGGCATCATCACTATGCGTGATGATGATGATGATGATGCTGACACTTTGTTGGTATACAAATGCAAATACCATTAAATGTGACAAGTGGCAACATAATTTGTTAAGGGAAGCTCCTTTCTTTCTTTTTTTTCTGCCCAAGATATTAGCATACACAAAGCGGCCAACATTTATAAGGCTGTTGGAGGGAGCGTGAAATGTGCGCTATTTGTCATATTTTTCAACGATAACATATTTGATAAGGCTGAAGTTCTTCCATTTAGCTGTGCAGCACTACTTTCTGGCAGTTGCGAACACTTGAAGCTTTTCTAATTAACTTTATGGGCAATATGGAGACCAAACTGAAACTAAACAAAATGAAAACCAACTAAAAATGGCTAACCACATCTACCATTTCTCCCTCAGAAATAAAAGAGGCAACATACAACTACTCACATGTTGGCCCAAAAAATGTAATACAAACGTGCCTTGAACGATTTTTGTGGCTTTTTTGCTTTTTGGTCTAAACAACAAAAGCACTTTGTCTGGCCATATCCTGGTGCTGGGACGAAGGAATACCGCAGTTCAAGTGCGAGCTTTGTCAGTTGTTTGGTATTTGTGCATGTGTGTGCGTGTGTATGTGGGTGTGTGAGTGTGTGTTTATTGTTTATTTACGGCAACCAGCCAAGAGAAACCCCAAAAAGGCAGCTAACATGAGGCTTTCTAGCGGCAAACTAAGAAAATGCACAAAAGAAAAAGGACAAACACATGTCCTGGCACGCCATTGGCATTTCCTAACCACAAAGAGTTTGATAGATTTGTCAAGGAGCTTGTGACATGTATGCTTCGATTGGATCTGGGGAGCAGTCTAAAATGAATAGCCAGAACCATTTTAGTTTTATTTTTTTTTAACAAAATTAACTAATAACAAGTTATTTAATTATTTATTTAATTGTTTTTTAAGTTACTATTTTTTTATACAATTGTAAGTTTCCAATTTAAATATGAATATTAATATATGTAATTTTATTTTATATTCAAAATATTTAAAATAATAGAACACTATTCGCATGCCATAATCCTAATCAGTTTATGTAGTCGATCGCCTTTATAGTGTTCTTGAACTATGAACTCAGCTTTTGTGGCATAAATTTAAGATTGTATTCAAGGGTATCTAATCTTTGGCTTTTCGAACTTATTATTCGGGATGTTGTTGTTGTTTAGCTGTGTTTTGCTTTTGCCAGTTGTGCTATTGTTGTCACCTTCTGAGCGGTGTTATTGTAAGGCAAGTTCATGAGGGCGTTAACTATATTGCGTGTGGCAACGCCTGCGCCCCTTTTCCCTTCCGCTCTATAAACTAACTTTCTTTCTGGTTCATTTCAGGCAAATCTTTTCCCTTCGATGTCGCTCTGACGTAGTCTAACGTCGAACGTCGAAGGTCTAACGTCTGAGTTTGGTATCATCATTTGATTGTCAATACATTTTAGTCGCATTTTCTGCGATGGGATAATGCATGTAATCCGCTATTAAGTGCACATTGTCAATCGACCCCCCCAAAGGCGAATTGTATGTGAGAAAATCTGCAACAATTCTCACGCTGTTTGTCCCCCCTGGCCACTGTTACTATTTTTGTTGTTGTTGTTGTCGTCCTGTGCAGTGAACCCATCAATGGTTGATGCTAAATGGTAAATTGTACCCATAGAGCTGTTGCCATACAGCCATATACGACCATAGAGAGCCATAGAGCCATAGAGCCACGAATGGAGCTGTTGTATTGCTGTGTATTGCTTTCATTGCCGCTGTTGTTATGTGTTTTTATGCTACATTTAATGTTGGCTTAAGAGCTTTAAAGCTAGCATTGTTGCATTGAATTGTTGTGAGTGCGTCCCATTCACTTCAAGTGGGTTAGCTTGGGTTTGGGTTTCGGTTTTGGTTGGGAGTTGGATTGGGAGCGGTCTGTAAAGCTTGGTCAATCGCATTGGTCAAATAAAGTTTTAACATACATGTTCGTAATATGCAAATCATTTAGTGACTCAGTTGAAATGGGTGCTGATCTTTTTGTTGCTAAACAGAAAAGAGAGATTGACAAATATATTAATGGCAAATGGCTTATTGTTATCAATAAATATTGAAAAAATGTCAGTTGTACTGCATGCAGCAATAGTTCATGTAACTAAAGGAATAGTTCGCAGACGACAGTCATATTAAATGGACCCAAGAGACTGGCCAATATTATGTACAGTATATGAGGTCAGAGATATTTTTAAATAAATTGTAGTATGGAATAAGAAACAGAAGAGCTTAACAGATTTCTGATATTTCAATTCAACAATGTACCTGCATTTAACTTTGAAATTCGCGCAATAACTTTTTGATCCACAATTCATATTAAAATGCAAATTTAAAAGAATGTTTAAGTAATTTATTTTTATAAATATAAACTTAACTTAAAACAACCCCAGATGCCGTCGTTACTGTCACAAATTAAAATCATTCCTGTATAATTTATGCAGTACACAAAAACAGTCGTTCAAAAATCAAGCTGAACATTTTCAATTGTGCGGCTTCTATTCAAGTGGTGGGGGAAGCGAGGTGTTCGCATAATTTGTAATCAGCTTAATGACAACTACAACAAAAAAAACGAGTGGCAGAGCTCTTAACAGACTCACTTTGAGAAGTCTTGTCGAAAAATGAGCGTCGCCCAAAAGCCTGCGGCATTTTGGTTTTTGAGTTTAATGTAATTTATGCCCGGGCTTTCACCGGAAAAGCAGCCCCAGCTAATTTGCTGCATAATTAAATGAATTTGGCAAGTAAAACAAAGATTTGTGGCCAACCCGTCTACTTACCGTCCTTATTCATGGCCGATTGAAAGCATTTGGCCAGGCGACAGGCACGGCATTGATTCCGATGGGTTTTGTCCACCGGACAGCGACCCTTGAGATCACCGGTGGCCTTGCAGGTGTAAATACGATTGCGATGAATACTACGCTTGAAGAAACCAGAACAACCTATTCAATCCAAATAGAGCAGCTCAATCACTTTAATCAGCTACAGTTTGTGTTCAATAAGGCTTACCATCGCAGCTGTAGATCCCATAATGTTTACCCGAGCTGCGATCGCCGCATACCTTGCAGGGTATGTCCAGCAGACGATCGCCGGCTGTGAGTACAAAAAATTAAAGTGGTTATTTGTTTTAATGCGCTTTTTAAATAATTAATTGCATAAATATTATTAAGAACACAATTTTTACTTTTAATAAATTAGTTTCACAGTTATATTTAGTATTGTTGTTAAGTAGGCAAATCACGTTCGGAAAAAACAGTTTTACATTTTTTTTTTTAATCTATTAAGGCGAAATCGGATCGAAAGTGATTTAATGCAGTTTCTAGCGAGATGAAAGCACTTAAATAAACTTTATATTGTCGAGACTAAAATGAAATCGTATTTAAGTAGATATATGCAACATAACGGCATATTTAACTTATATTAAGAGTTAAGCTCGGCCTCAAAGCTCCCCTTAAGCAAACACAGCGCAGCACGCAGAAAAGGTGCCGCATACTTTGCAGCGCTATTGTCGTTTATTTGCATGTTGTGTGTGGGTGTGTGTGTGTGTGTGTGTGAGTGAGTGTGTGTCGCGGATTAGCAAGTGAGAATTGCACAAAGCTAGCACATAATGCGAGTTACATGAAGAGACAGCCCTTTCGGCCGGCACGTTTCACAAATGAAGTTTAACACTCGACACTTGTCAAAATAAAACGAGCCGTTTTCGATTGTTGCCCTTTGTTGTGTACCCTTTGTCCTGTGACATTTGACATATTGTCAACTGTTGGTTGCGCTTTCGGTTTGCGACGCGTGTTGCCAATTTTCACACCCTGCGCATCGGCAATTGTCCGCAGCATGTTAACACCTCTCGAGTGGTTGTGCGTGCCCATTTCCCAGTCAGTTGCGGGCACCGCTGACGGCCCTTGGTCGTGGCACCTTAGGGTTGCATAGATGACCCCATTACATTTTTATTCCCATTGGCCAATGTTTTCTTTTTTAAAAATTTTCAATGTTGATTTTAAATATTTTTGTTTACTTATGCTATGGCATTTTTTGTTAGTTTAGCAAGTTGGGTCAACTTCCAATCCGCGAAAGTGTGTGTGTGTGTGTGTGTGTGTGTTTCTTTTTGAGTGGGTTATATCTGCATTTAAACTATATACAATATGCTTTTTGACTGGTATGGAAATCTCGGCGTTGTTTTCATAGGCTAAAAAGGTTAGCTTAGTGCAGTTACTTGGGTTTGAGCAGACGTGGGATTTCAACTGTTTGGGCGTGGGAAATGCGAGTTTGGCATATCAAAGTAATGGGATGAGTTTAAAGAAAATATTGCTTGACCGATTAGTAATTCTCACAATTTCTACGTATATTTATTAAGTACTCAGAATTAGTTGAGTTCCTAAGATAATCAGAATATATTAGAATATATAGAATGGAGTAAAGCGACAATTTCCTTGCGCTTCTTTAAATAATTTAAATTTTAAGTCATCCGTCAAACTTTTAAAGTTTTGCTTGCAACATTTTTAAATAAAAATTTCTCTGGACAAAATTTGAGTATTTAATTGTTCAGATATTGCGATAGCGGTTATGTAAAGCCTCTTTGAGCTATAAAAATGTATCTATTTGATTTTTGAAAATTCCGACGGCTTTTCACGGCACTTCCCCCATATTCAAATTAATTTTCAAATAGTTTTGTCGCCAAGTTTTACCTGTTCCCATTTTCCGTTGATGGAAATATTTAAACCCTAAAGTATCCAGCGTGCTTAAGTGTATAATGACTCTGTGTCACACACGAAATTGGCTACGAGTATGTAAATTAAGTTTTGTCAACAAACTTGAGGGAGCACAATGCGTATTTGGAAAAATCACAAAACAACTTTTGACAACCGCACGCCAAAAGTGTTGGTTACATATGCCGACGGAAAGGACGACGACGGCGACGCTGCTATGGAGCGGATGCGGATCGTTTTGGCTGACGGACCAACTGTGAATGGCGCAGCCAGCCACCGAAACAGTTGCAGAAAAAGTAGCAGAAGCTGAAACTGAAGCTGAAGCCGAAGCAGAAGCTGTAGCTGAACCGGTGCCGCAGCCAAAACTGAGCAGAGCAGACCGCCAATTACGAAAGTGAAGCTGCCAACGGAGAGGTCCTTTTTTGCAGTCAATTTGACAGGACGCAGTGCAAAGCCAAAGCCACCCACCCCATTGGGATGCGACACAAAGCCACAATCGTAGCACACCACGGGGCGTCCGGGGAATGGAAAAGTTGAGAAAAAAAACCCGAGACCGAATGAGGAAAATGAAAATGGCAAAGCGCAGGGCAGCACAGCACAGCACAGCGCAATGCGACTCGACGCGACGCGAACGGTGGCAGCGAAAAACCAAAACGTCGACGAAAAAGTCGAAAATTTACGAAAAGCTACAAAATGTTACATTTCATCCCTTGCGAGTGGGCGCTGGAACGGGACAGGACAGGATGAGACGGGACGGGACAGGACAGGCGGGCAGCCAACCGGAAAACGCCCTTTTTTCTGTGCCTGCCGCTTGATGCGATTACAGCAAATGAGGAGACTTCCTGCCGTCCACCATTTTACTTTTTTTTCCTTTTGCACTATGCGACACACACACAGACACACATACATATATATGCTGGCCATGCACACTACGACATATCCTGTGGCTTTCGACAATTCACCACAAAATGTCAAGAATGATGAAAAGCTAGCGACGGAACGAGGCCGATGCGTCGTCGTCGTCGCTCTGCATGTGTATTGGTAATGGCATCTGTTGTCCTGCTCTCTGCATGCCCTGCTCTCTCTCGCTCTCGCTCTCGCTGTGTGAGTCTGCATCTGTATTTGTATCTGTATCTGTGCCTCAGCAAATATCTTTGCCAGCAGAGGAGTCGTGTCTGCCGCTGCTCTTTGGGCTGTTGCCTCGCTGGCTTCTTCTTTTTCTGTTGCTTTTCTTTTTGGTTCGTCCTGCGCTTGTAGGCTGTCGGATTATTAGCTCTAAAGTCAGGATCTCAGAAGCATTGGCTCTACAATTTGGGGCATATGGAAACGGCAAGGCATATCTTAACTGTTGGAGCCCTTTTGCATTTGGTGGCTTTCAAGTTTCATAAGTCAAATAAGGAATTGGTGTTTGATAATTAAATATAAATTAATGAAGCTGCGGGTAAATTTATCATTGTGATTAAACACAATATATAGATTTTGTTTCTTATGTTCTTTAATAATAATAATTAAAATACAATTACCAATATTTATTTTGCCTTTTAATGACATTAATTTGAATTGAATTTGAAGATTTCTGAGATTTTATCCAACATTTTCGAAGTCTAAATTACTATTTATATATATATTTTTTATATGTAAGCGTTACATCCCCATTAGAGACCTGGTAGCGTATTTTGTTTGGAATGGGCAAGGATATGCCATATGCAAGATATACTACTGTATACATGCGCATGTAGTGTATGCCGATGTGTGTGAGAGTGTGCAAGCTTGTGTGTGAGTCGAGAAATTCGCAATGGCGTATCCTGGGCTGGCACTGGCTGGTTGTTGTTGGTATGTTGATAGGGGTTGATTTACTGACTCTCATCTAAATTGAAATGACTTTTGTGACATTGTGTATTGGTTGCACACACACATTATATATTGGTGTATGTGAGTGTGTGCGTGAGAGCGTGTGCGTGTGTGTGTAGATGGCTTAGCGGACAACGTCTTATATATGAGATTACGCTTTGGGGGTGGAGCCTTGTTGTAAACGGCACTTGGCAGTTGCGAGTGGGTCCTCAACGCGGCTATTACACAATCAATTTAGATGCCTTGTGGTTATATAGTTGCATACACTTCCCACACACACACGAACACAGACGCGTAGGGCTCAGCCCAGAGCCGTCGTTTTGATACAATCCTGCGGTAATATTAACCAGTCAGAATGCAAAGTCATTTGCAGCAGTACTAACTACTAACTCATACTCAACATTTGGGCGTCTCTCCCCCAGCCACCTATCTTACCCCAGTTCGTAACCATCAACGTGCACGCATACACCCTCTCACAAAAAACACACACTTACACACACACACACACATACACACATATGCCAAATTTGTGGCATCAAGAAGTCGCATTTTTTCCCGAAAACTCCCTGTCTCTGCCACTGCCCCACTGCTGCTGCGACCCTTCACAAATTTCATTTGACCACGCCCCATGCTAGAGGAAACTCACCACTTTATTAGTATCAGCGCAGGCGCACTCTGCACCAAATTCGAACATTGTTCGACAATATTTCGAAAATAGCAGGCTCTGAATTTCTGTCATCGCTTCTCGACTAACCCGGCAACTGTGAAGAGCTGTGTTGTTCATTCCTTTCGAACACATAACACAAATTAGAAGTATTTCCAGCGCACCAAGTTTTTGTTTTGTTTTTGTTTCTCTTTCCCTTTCCCTTTCCCTTGAAAAATAACGCACCGATTTGCCAGCTTGTAAAATTTAAATCCATTGTTGAAAACATTTTTCCCGAGTAAGTATACAAAAGTTGCTTTTTAAACTAAAAATACAATTAAAACTGAAAAGTCATCCCTTATTTATGGCACGTCAGCACTGAACAACAATGGATGGACACTCGCCTTATAATAATTCTCAACACAATTTTGGCAATGGATTGAATTTTAGTTGTCCAAATGGAAATTGTCCTCGCATGGAGGCTGGCAGCCGACAATCGTGTTGTCCCGGTTGCAATTGTTATCCTGGCAATTCTCGCATGCGCGATGGAACCGACAGGCAGCCATCTTGGACTACAAGCAATGGGCGTCGGCAATAGGGAGCTCCTCAACGCTGGCATTTCTGGCAAATCGGCGCGTGATTTCAGCAGACTCACATATTGTTGTCGCACTGCTGCTGGTAGTATTTATCTCTCCCCACACGCAGTGTTTTATTTTCGTGTGCAGTAATATTTTAAATAATTAAACAGTAAACATTTACAGACATACATATATTCTTGTCTTGATGCTCATTTTTTGTGGAGAAGGCAAAAAAAAAACTGTGCAGGCAAAGGAGCTATAAAATAAAAAATCAACAGCAAATTAACTTAAAATATTCTGTAATTTAATGGTCAAGAGGGAAATATAAACTTGTGGATTGGAAGTTCTCGTTCCTTTTGCTGGCATAGTGTTGCAATTTGAGGAATGTAAGTCAAATTATAACTGCAAAGTTTTGGCCATATAAACGTACTTTTAAAACTTTTAAATTTCCCACATATATATATACTTACCAATTATCATCATACCCAATTTAAATTACAGTCTTTGTTAACATTATCCGTTTTATTAAATCGTATTTTGCTCCTTCGCAATATGTTCTTATTACACGAACTAACAATAAATATATATATATTATTTTTATAATTCATAATATTTATTTGAGTTGAGTTTTCATCGTGTATTTGTTTCGCTATGGTGTTCATTTGTATTCCACCTTATTGGCTAGGGGGTTTCCTTCGTATAACTACTCTTCATGCTGTTCATTTGAAATGTAAGAATTTCGGGCTTAAAAGTCTTTACTTTGGATAGTTCTCGAAATGTTTTAGTTGAAAGTGCTGCGTTTTTCGTACTGGCGTGCTTCAAGTCTTTTGAAAATGTATTGGATTGATTTTGGGATTCCATGCAAGAGAGCTCTGGCTTTTTTTTTTGGGCGTTTAGTTTGTTATAATTGAAATATTTGTTGCTAGTACAACATTAAGTTTTGTATATAGCTGTCACATGTATATAATATTTGTAAATTATTATCAATGCAACATGTAGATGCTCTACAAAATACCGAATATCTTTTTAATTACTACTACGACCATTTTATTCATCTAAATAATATTCCATCTAAATATTCTTTATTGTTTGCTTCGTTATTTGTCTTTTATATTTACAAAGTTTTTAGTTCAGAGTCGGCTGCCATAATTGCAATAATAATGCGTCTTAAACTGAACAATGTGGGTTTGTTTTAATGGAAATAGATGAGAGACGAATTTTTATTTTGTTAAAATATCGACAAGGGAACAAAAATGAAAAGCGACTATGACAGCATTCATTTATTTTTACTAATATTTTTAATTGTCTTCCGTTTTATTCGTATAATTTTTACGCATCAGCTTTTAATTAGCAATTTTTCATATTGCTTTAACAATTACGGAATCATTAATTACATCAGCATATGTCATTGCTCTTTAGTTTATTGTTGTTTTTCATTTGGAAGTATAGTATCTTTTATATATATATACATATATATATATATATATATTTGTGTATATGTGTATAAATATATTGTGTGAGGTTCGTGTGTTGTGTGCTAATAGAAATGTCTGCCACCAAATTTATTCGTTTATATGTAAGTATTTGATAGAAAATTTCTAAAGTTCAGTTTTGTAATTGATATAACTGGCGGTGCTTGTTTGCGCTATTTAGTAAGCTTATTATTGATTTGGGTGTTGACTGTGTTCCACTTCTACATACATATAAACCCTATATAATGTAAAATGTATTTGAAATAACAATATTATTGTGCGCTGGTCGCATCGCTCAAGTAGCCTAAATACATGCGCAAATTTTATAATGCTACACACACAAATTGATATTTATTTAATTACACAATTGAATTACTTCACTACAAATTGTCAATGATTGTGGCATATATGTAATATTAAATATTTATTTATTCGGTGTATAATAAATAGTTAAATTTAAGTATAAAATTATATTGCAACATGTTTTTACTAAATAAAGTATTAAAAATCATATAATAACAGCCTTTTGATGTTCCTTGCGCAACACATTTTTGTTTTTGGTTAAAAATAGTATAAATAAATACGCAATTATACAATAAATAAGTAAGTAGTTTCGTATGAATGCCCCTAACGTCTTTTAACAGTTACGGTGGAAAGTAAACTCAGTTATTATATTTGTTATCTACTCATAGGTACACATCGCATCAGACTGTAGTTTATTAAGTTGCCTTTAATTGTCCAGAGAATTCGTGCGCAGCTGACTGTAACATGCCTGGCACACGCGCACAGGCTTTAGAATACGTAGACGGGATATTTCCGATTCGAAACGACTGCACTTGTTGCAGAACACCTGGCCGCAGTTGCGGCAATGATGCTTACGCTCATAAAGCGTAAATCTGAATTAATTTGGGATATGAATAATATATTGGTACACGTTTAAACCGTTCTCAAAACTCACTTCACGTGACACTTGACACACTGATCAGCGACCTCATCCTTGAGCCAATGATCGGCCACACCACGACCGGGCTGCTCCGTAACACTCCAAGAGAAAATGCGACCGCGTGCATCACCTGTGTTTTATAAATTATAATCAATGAGTATTCGTTGTTGGAAGTAGTCAGAATATTTGCACTTGTACTCACCCACATATAGTATTTTATGATCTTTGGATACCGTCAGCGCTGTTATGCTAGCCGGTTCGGTATTATCTTTGCGATCATAGGCCGTATGCATGGTTAGCTTTGATCTGAACATTAATTGACGTTGCCACTTGAAGCCTGGGAAATGGGACAAAAAGGTTAATACAAGCAAAGCGTTTAAATGCAATTGGAATACATGTTTGCTGTTATGGGAAAATAAATATCAACAAAATGCACCTTTCTTAAGCGCCTGCTCGCCATGATATCTATCATTGTCCAGCAAAACAAAGCCATCTGCTAAGCTCGTATCCGATTTACTAGGTCGTATGCTGTGCTCTTCTGTGGACATTAGACAATTCAGACGATATTAAAATGAAATAAGTACATTCCACTCTCATTGTTCTCACCTTCATTCGTCTTGTGCTCCGAACTGGTGCTTGGCCCCTCCACCGTTGCCGATTTCATTTCATGCAGTGATTTAGCGCCTGTTATGGAGCTTTTTCTACGCTCGGTCGAAGGCTCGACTTTAACAGTAGCTTCGGTGGATTTGTTCGACTCGTTGCTGTGCTGCGAGGCCTCTGAAATGCTACTCTCCGATGCTGATTTTACAATGTCTGCAAAGAGTTTTTAATTGGTAATTTTAGTGTACGCTTTGAGAAAGTGAACGTGTTTACTAACCATGTTCTTGCTCTGGTTGCGGGAGACTCTTCATTTGTTTAAATATATTCATTTTGTCCGCATTATCTTTCGACTCATCAACTGAGACTGAGTCGGGCTTATCCTGCGAGCTCACTTCCACGCCCCGCTTTAACTTGCGATCGATGGGCACTTGAGTGTGCTCCAGGGACCACATCTGCAGCGAAGTAGAGATTTTAATTAGCACTAGTTGCAGGCAAAGTAAAGCTAACTTGGCCTGCCACACATTCTAGATGTGTCAAAAGTTTGTTTTTGCTTCACACTCACCCTCACAACGCCATCCGTGGAGCCCGTCATGACCACATTTTGTTGATCCCATTCGCGTATTTGAGAGAAAGATACGCACAGTATCTGCTGCATGCGATCCGCGCTGCCCACACACGTATTGACCATGGCCAGAGCATCGCCGTTGATGGACCAAACATGCAACCAAGTTGCCGAGCAGGTGGCTATTTCACCCGTTAGTTCATTGATGGCCACGGCAGCCACAACGCCCGCATGCCCTCGCAATTGACGCACGAATGTGAAACGTGTCATGTCCCAGACAATTGCAGTGCCATCACGAGATCCAGAGACGATGACATTGTAGGCAGCGCTGGCGGCCAGACAGGTGACCGCATCTGTGTGACCATGCAATGAATGTCTCACGCTGAGACTCTTGCGATTCGAATCGAATTTCCAGATGGTCACCACGGAACTGGTGCCGGCTGTGACAATCATTTTAGCATTGGGACAGGCGCAGGTCAGTATCTCGCCGGAGTTCTGAGCCGCTGCCTCGGACACAAAGGAAGCTCGATCCGTGTCGTAGAGGCCCACGCGCAGCGAGTGATCGGCAAAGCCCCAGGCAATGTATTTGGTATACGATGGCGGCATCATCACCTTATTCTGCTCCACGGCAAACACAGTTTTGTCGGGCTGCAGTATTTGGCCCACTGGTCCCTTGAGCTCCTTGATGGGCTGCAGACTGGGCTTCAGATTGTCCAGATTGTGGAAAAACAAACGATCGTTTTGCAGCACGGTGCTGTTGCCCTGTATCAGTGCCGTGGGATCTATCAGTGCCGAGTGACGTGCGTTGCCCATTTTCTTTGCTGGATGCGCCTTCCTGAAGAGCTGTTTTGGTATTTGGCCAAAGTTGTTGATAAAGCCAATGGTGGCATTCTTTTTCAATGGATCATCAATGCTAAATAATTATTTAAGCATATATGAAGATTAATTGGGGATGAGTAGCTGCTTTGCTCTTACTTGTAAATATCCACATTGCCCTCGTAGAAGAGATGATGGAACACATTGACAGCATCCGAAGCGGCAGGTCCCTGCTGCTTGCAACCAAATATCAAGTCAATCCACTGTAAGGGGAAATTTAAGTTTACAGTTAAAACTATTTTCAATTATAGATAAGATAGTTGTGCTGATGAAGAATGAAATGAAAAGAGTTGACTTACCAAGTGCAACTGCTGACTGACATGGTCGCACTCCAGAGCACTGCGATGCAGTCGTATAAACTCCCTGGGATCCTGTTTGGCCCACGGCGGCATAATAACATGATTCAGAGTCTCACCATTTTGCTTGGTGCCCAAATCAAAGTTATTGAAATTGCTAAGGAACTCCGGCAAGTAGAAGAATTCGGGGATCAGCTCCTTGACATCGGCCATGTTTAGCTTGGAGGCCGACAGCCATGCCTCCTTGATGCTATGGAACATGCGATCCGCCAGATCGAAATGACCACCCTGAAGTTTCAGGAACGGCTGCGCGAACGGCTCCAAACGCACCAGGTACGAGCACACAATCATAGCGGAGCTGTAATGTGTGCCATAGTGATAGGGCGGAGTTTCGCCATGTGGATCGTCCCACTCTTTGAAACGTTTCTGAAACTGTTCCAGACGCTCCTCCGACTGTGCGCCCATGGGCCGTGAAAAGTCACGGAATGTTTTGGGATTCGTAAAGTCGAGCTCCTCGGAATCGTAATCAGCGAGTATCCAGGGAAATACCGGATACTGCATGAGATCATTGTAGCTGCGTCCGGCAAGCGTATTCAAATGCATAAGGTACTGGAAATTGGAGATCTCGCCACGAACCCAGCGTTGTGTCACCGATGTCTCACCAATCAGGCCGCTAAACAGACCCGATGTTTGCTCCACACTCGCCGTCCGCTTCTGTCCAGCCACAGACTGCTGGGCATTGTCATTCAATGCTGTGGCCAGTGCCAGGAATCGTTGATTCACCTTGTTGCGCACCTTTCGCGGAAAACTAAGCAAATAGTTGCGTCCATCCTCGGAGAAGACCTCCAGAGCAATCGGTTGCAGCAGATAGCGACGCTTGTGCACCTCGCGGATCTCCTCGTAGGCAAACTTCGAGCACTGCCTCAATTTGTGGCTAACTGCGCGCGACGTCGACGACTGCTGGCCGCCCGAATTGGGTATGATTGGCTCGTAGGCGCCGGGTGGTAGTGTGTCTATGTCACGTATCTCTCGGTTCTTGAGCAGTGTGAAACCATCAACGATATAGCAATGCTCCTTGCCAAACAGCAGCAGACCCTCAAAGGTGTCCAGGCCTTGAACACGCGCACAGCGAAACATAAAACTAATCTTCTCCTGTTCTTCAAGTAATCGAAGAAATGTCTCATTGTCGCTGGTCATCGAGGTGTCCTCCTCCTCTTCATCATCCTCGGGTGCATTGCCATCGAGAGATTCCTGTGGGTAAGGCGCACCGTGCGCCAGCAATTTGGGTGATATTGGCGGCGGTGGCGTTGATGTTGAACTGCTTGGCTCCAGACGATGTGGCTGCGATGCTTCCAGTGAGGCTTGCTGCTGTATCGAATGCTGTTCCGCCTCGGCGAGAATTCGCGGCTGCTGTTGGCCATGCAGAAAGTAGACTTTGCTATCCAAACTGGAGGCCACCTTGTACTTGAGCTGACGATTGTCGGCCAGCTCCAATTCAGGCCGGTACGGATAGTGCAGATAGAAGAGATCGTTGCGCATCGTCTTTTTGCGCATGCGATGCGGTCCCTCAGTGGTGTCCATTACCCACTTGTCCAGCGTGCAACAGCCCGTCGGTCCCCAGAGGCCGCGTTCTCGTGTTAGCTCCGTTTCGGATTGCACCCAATCCTGATAGACGTAGCGCTGTGTGTGCTGCAGCATTTGCTGGTATTGTTTTGTGCGTAACTCCAGCAGATCCTTTATCAGCTGCACGTGTATTGCGGTCGCCTCGTAGGCCGATTCCCGGCTCATATTCGACTTGGTGCGCACCAGTTCGTCCTTCTTCACCTTGCTGCGACTGGCCAGACGCGTCAGACCACCGGTCACCTTTTGTATCTTGGATTGTATCTGATTGTGCAGCTCCCACGGGACGCGATAGGAAGCCTTGCGTTCAGCATCGACGTAATTGAACCACAGCTTGGATGCTAGCTCCATCACCTGCTCGCGTGTCGTCTGCAAATCGGGTGCCTTGGAGTTGGCCGGTGGTGGGGTGAGCGATATCTTGAAGACCTCCTCAATGGCCGGCTTCTTGCACACGTAGAGCTCCTCCCAGACGCGAAACGCGGCGCCCACAATTAAATTGCGTCCCTGAGGGCAAACGAGGAAAATGAACCATTATCCAATATAAAAAAATCTGCTAAACATATTTAATTTGATTGGTCAAAGCTCACCTGCAACTGATTGAGATCCTCATCCTTGGGTTCGCTTGTCTCCGTTTGTGGGTTGACATGCCAGGTTGTGTTCCGACTTGTAGCCGGCTCCAGGATGATCTTCATGTCAGCCGTGAGCTGCATTAGACAGTAGGTGAGACAACCAATGAACTCCAGCTCATGATTGCCAGCGCCAAAGATGAGTAGACGATGCTGAATGATCTTGTGCAGCGCCTCCAAAACGCTCATCTGCTCGGCAATGGATTCGTCGGTGGGACGTGACAGTAGAAATAAAATGCTGCGATTCAGCGAGTGATGCAGGTGCTCCAACGACAGCGACGAAGATCGCCGCTTTGCCTGTGCAATCAGCTTAATGACAAAGTCAAAAATGTCGTGCGGATTCCTGGTGAGGCATCCCTGCCATAGTTTGTCCACAATGCGCGCCGTCAGGTAGAAGACATTGGGTGCAATGTGCTGGGTGTGGCTCTGCAGCAGCGGCACCAGTGGCAGTGCTGCCTGCTCACCCACCAGCACATCGGCGGCGAGCAGATGATCCATTAGAGCAATAATTATCTGTGTCTGGTATTGCACTTGCTGTGGCAGCTCCGCTGTCTCCGGTGCGGCATCCAGCACCATATCAATGACTGGCGTTGCTTTGCCGTGCATATTTAAGCCCAGTGAATCCACGACAATCACGCGCAGAAAGTCAATGATGCACTTGCGCACCGGATGCACAGTAATCTTCGGTTGATTGGCTACGGCTGCGAGTAGCGCTTCCGGCGCTGGCAGGACAAAGCTGCTGCCAGTGTTTTCGGTGGGCGTGGAGTCGCCACTATTGGGCTCCGAGTCGGCGGAACGTGCAACCAGTGGAAAGAGCACAGCAACCAGTGAGGTAATCACATCCCCGGCCATCATGACGGGCGTAAAATCGTTGAGATTCTGATAGAGACTGAACAACAGTTGTATGATCGTCTCCGGATGACTATGCAGCCAGTTAGCGCAATTGCCGCCATGCACAATGGCACGCACCATGGCCAGAAGCACACAGACGCCCTCGGGACACACATTCAGCTTGGGCAGCTGGGTATTGGCCGAGACTGGCGCACCCCAGAGGAACGACCAGACGCGATCCAAATCGAATTTCGTATGCTCGGTAGCCAGCACCTTGACCGGCTGGCCCATGATCAGTGCGGTCACCAGGAAATACAACTCGGGAACGTCTAAATGATGTTGCAACAGCCATTCAAGCATCTGGAAACCTGTCAATAAAAAGAACAAAATCAATATTCATAAAAGTCGATCAACTTTATCACATCTAAGTTTAAATTTTAATGTAAGCTAGAAGGAAGGGGTTTTTAGAATAGCTACCTTACTTAATATACTCCTAATCGGATTAATTTTATTTTAATGGAATGTTAATTGCTGTGTATATTTTAAATTGTTTATCACACATTTTGAACTTATTATATTACTTTTAATCTCTATCTATAAATTTATTCTTTACTATTCTAAAATTCCGATTAGAATTTGAGTCTACTCACCCGGAATATTTAATGCGGCCGTGCGCACCTCTCCCGCAATCTGTGTGGGCAAATGCTGAATCTTATTTTGAGGTGTGGCCACGATGACGGTGCCAGTGCCGTTGCTGGGACGTGTATTGAGTTGCTGAGCGCCCAGTCCGAGCATCTTGCGCTGCGAGACCATCTCGGTGAAGCGTAAGTAGCCGCCATTGTGAGTCGCCTCACGAAAGCGCTCGATGAAACTCTCAGTGGCACAGACAACGACAAGAATGCGCACAGCTATGATGACCGTAGTGAAGTGAACGTGGGGCTGCATGAAGAGCAGCAGCCAGTCCATGCCCAGTGTCTTGGATATGTCATCGCAGATGACGTAATTAACGGTGTTGCGTGGCGTGAAGAGTAAACCGTGCAGCAGCGATAAGCAACGATTGCGCAAGTAAATATTCTGAGCAATCCCATCCTGATCCTCTGCTGGCGCCTTCATGCTGGGCAATAGAACGGCCCGTTCTCCCTTGCAGGAATGCTTGCACGGCAGCTTGGCGGCCACATACTGGCCGAAGAGCAGAAGATCTGTGTGCCTGGGCTGGCCACCGAGCAGCGTCTCGAGCAGATTGAAGAGTATCTCTCGCGTGGAATGATCATGAATGTGTGTTATAATGTGTAACAGTTTGACCAGCAGCTGCAGATCGCGCATAATCTTGACGTTCTGCTTCTTTTCATTCGACTCCACCACCAACTCCAGCAGATGCTCCAGCAGCGAACGCAGCAGACCATTTGGCGCATTGTGCCAGATCTCCAGATCACAGAGCAGATCCTGAAAGGCTGTCACATTTGGAATGGCTGACATGTCGTGGCCACTGTTCACCGTGCCCACCAGTCCAAAGGTCAGGTGCAGAATGTGTGAGTTCAGAAGATGCTTCTTCTTCTTGAAGAACATGCCCAGGGTCTGATAGCAACGCTTGCGATCCATTTCCGCTTGTGCCGCACGATTGCTGCGCACCACACAGGTCAGCGCCTTGACGCCCGCATATAGCGACTCCACATCCTGCGCCATGGCAATAATCCCAAGCAGCACATTGCAGCCACCGACGGTGTCAATCATTGCCGAAACCGGATGCGGACTAAAAACCCGCACGCCCAAATAGCCAACAACAACGCCGCCCAGCGAGCGCCCAGCACCGGCCAAGTGTCCAGCCGAGTTGTGAAGGATTCTATAGAAAGGGTAAAAATTACTTTAGGTATATCCCTTATCTCACAAAATATATTATGGATCACATTATGGATCAACTTGGAATTCTTATATCGAAAATATAAAACTAAAATTCTAAGAAGAAGAGTATCTGGAGAGGAAACGAGCAGCTACTTACTTGATGGGCGTGGCATTCTCATGTGAATTCATGTTGAGCTGCTTGGCAATGCTCTTGTTGTCCGCCCGACTGTACACCTTGCGTATCTTGACCAGCGTCAGCTTGGACACTGCCTTCGCATTTAGTCCGAGCAGCACACGATCCTCGGGCACCAGCGGCGCCAGTGGTTCCGCCTGTTTGCCCAGCTGTGGCGCCTGCAGCGAGCCCATGTAATGCGGCCCTAGCTGATAGATGGTCTGCACCGTCTGCTGGGTGAGCACATCCTCCAGCAGATGGCAGACACCCTGTTTCCAGCACAAGCGCGAATAACGACGCCAGATGGGTGGCGTGCCAATGTAGCCAAAGATTTGGGTGGCTGAGGTGAGATTAGCGCTACTGGCGCCCGGATGCTGGGCAATGTAGTGCAACTTCTGCGTATGCATGGGCACACCATCCAAGTAGAGCGACAGACTGGAATTCTTGAGAACTGCACGATTGAGCACGACGACAAGATTGTGCCATTGACCCTCGTGCAGCAGATCTGGACACCAGATGCGGGCAATGCCATCATCAGAGCCCTCCGGCTCCCAATCGCCAATGCCTACAAATATAAATAATGTACAATTATGATAGTTCAAATATAAATAATCAACTAAAAACATACTCTTCCTGGGCGTAACTAGCGTCTCCTGTGTGGAGACCACAATAGCCTTATCCCTCGCTGAGAGCAGTATGGACAAGCAGGCCAAATTCTCCTCACGTGGATTGTGAATGGTGCGCACGAGCGTGAGCAGACGCACACAATGCGGATCTGTCTTGGGATCGGAGAACTTCTCCACACAAAACCACGTCGAATAGCTAAGTCCAGTTTGCGGTGGAAAGATACGATCCCCGGCCCCGATGCCACCAATCGTATTGGCATCGATGGTGCCGCCAGCTGTTGCGGTGGCTTGCGGCGCCAGCGATGGTAGATAGAGGCAGCCAAATCCCTCGGCGGACATATCCAACTCAACAAATGGCGGCAGTGTGCTAGAGCCATGAGCACGAAAATCGCGAGGCGTTGTCATTGACACCAGCGTCTTGATGCGCGTCAGTGGCACCGGACCGCCCTGTTGATACGGCTGCTGCAGATCAATATCCGCGCAGGACAGCGGCTCGCCGAGGCGCAGAAACTGACGCAGTTCTGTCGGCTGCAGCGCCTGCGCCGCCAGACGCTCCAGTATATATTGCATGGGCACGTGCAGCGGATGCAGCTCCTCGGCCAGCGCACGTCGCGTCAGACTGAGCAGGTGCTCGGCCAGCCCGTGATCGCACATTATCTGCTGATTGCGTTCGCTGCGCACCAATGACTTGATGATCTCGCTTAGGTACACCTGTAGCTGTATCGCCTGCAGCGGCGACGTCTCGTGCTGCACGCCTGGCAGCAGTTTTAGCATGCATAAAACAACGCCCGGATGCACAATTCGTGGCTCCGGTGTGGGTTGTGTCAGATTCAGTTGGCTGGGATGCGCTGGCGCCGCCAGCTCCTTGCTGGGCGAGCGTGTATGTGGCGCTGTATCACTGAAGAGCGTTATCACACCATTCAAATTCGGTGACTCGAAGTTGTCCAAGGCAATGCTGTAAAGCAGCCGAAACATCACACATACATAGGACAGCGAGCTGGGTATGTCCTCGGAAAAGCTGTAAGGAATGAAAGTGACCATAAGTTTGGAAAAAATCATCAAAACCGATGTGGGACAACCATGAGAGTTACTCAAAATACAAGTCTGCTTTACAAAAATTCTTGCTTTTTGGGAGTCTTAAATTGAAACGTTCAGAGTGGGGGTAACTCACTTGAAACTCAATATATCGCCGCTGAAAACGTCATGGTAGTATTTGAGTAGTGTCTGCTGCGGCTCATGGGTTCCGGTGTAATCTTGCAGCGCTGTGTCGCCACCAAAGCAGCCCAAGAGACGCAACGTGTCGCACAGCGAACTGTTGCAGATCTCTTGATGAAAGAACTTGGCATTTGCCGGCTCAAAGCGCATGGCGGTGGCCAGCGTCTGGCAGACGATCTGCAGCAAGAGTATAAGATCCTGTTGGGCAATGCTCGTCTGTGGCTGAGCCATGCTGCCATCCAGCGAGACAAATACGCTGGTCAGATAGACGAAGCCACCCACTTTGCGAAAAACGGTGCGTGTGCGATGCGAGTCCTTCAGGCAGCCCAACAGCATGTTGAGTATCTGGATTTTAAACTCTACCTGATGCGGACTGATGCTGTGCATCAGCGAGAGTATGTAGAGCATGTCGTCGTCACCACCGGCGGAGAGTATCAGCTCTCGTACGATGCCCAGGGCCTGTGGGCGGCAATGCTTGAATTTTACCAGCTCGTGGGTACACTTGGCGCCGCCGTATTCGCGAAAGATTTGCGCATTATTGCTGGCGCCACTGCCAAGCAGCATTGTGAGCGCCTCCATTACATGCTTGCCCAACGTATCTACCAGATCCTCTTGCTCCTCGGTAGTCGGTTGCACTACAACGAATTCGTCGCCATTGGTTATTTGCCGCACATATTCCGCATAATGATTCAGGCAGGTGACAAGGATCTCCAGTATGCCCACCTCGCGATAGACGTCCTTGAACACGCTATTGTGGCGCAAGATGTTGAGCAGCGTCTTGAGGCACAGAATGCTGCATGAGGTACTCTGATTGTGCTTGAGCAGTAGCGACAAACTGATCAGCTCCTTGCAGGGCACAAAGTTTAACTGAAATACTATAAACTCGAGCAGATCATAGAACTTCTCCTGTATCTGTGGACTCTTCTGATGTATGCGCTCCGCAAAGCTACTCAACGTATTCTCCGATTCGAGTATAAAATAATTGGCATTCTCCGAGTGATACACACGAGAAATGGCATCCAGTATGGTGCAGCACAGGGCGGGCGTCGTCGATCTGAGAAAGACCGTCTGCAGCACCTGAAATGCGTACACATTGCGCACACAGGTCTCGCGTGAACTGGCCTGGGGCAGCTGGAAATTCTGTAGTTTGAAGACCGTATTAAACTGGGCGGATGGGGGACGCAGCTCGTAGAAACCGCACATGCATAACGATGAGATCATCAGAACCAGATTACGTATAGCCGCTTGGATTTCTAGCGTTTGACTGCGTGCATTATCGAATCTACAAAGAGTATAAGTAGCTAACTTAAGAGGGCCATTTAAGTAATTTGTTTTTCAGCTTACTTGAGCAAAAAGTCACTAAGAAATACGTAGCCCTGTGAGGCGCGAAAGTCGTCCATTAGTACCTGTGATACTTGACTAGAATCCTTGAGAAAACAAAAGACGGTGACAAACATTTCGACTATTTCCAGCGGATTGCCAAATGTCAAACGTTGCATGTTGTCTACGCACAGCGCCATGCAGCCCTTGGCTAGAATCATAGATGATTAGTTGAGCCTTTGCTAGCCAGCTTCTGTTTGAGGTACTCACAATGTATATAGGTGACAACGGCATCGGTTAACCCATGCCTTGAAATAGTGGTCAGTATCTCTGCAGCATTCTTGCGCCACACAATATTTTGAGCGGGGCATGGTGAAGTGATGGCGGAAAAGAGTAGCGTTAGATCATCCATACGTGCAAGTTCCTCGGCCGGATACGGATACGAGCACAGTTTTACCAGCAATTGCACGAAGACCTTTTGCAGCAGTGTGCGACGCTCCTGGGCATTGAAATCGCTGGCACTTGCACCATCCTCGGGTGGCTCATCATCCTCCACTTCGGGCAGATCGAAGAACAAATATAAACACTTGACCAGAGTTGAGGGCACTGCGGCAGCTGTCATGACCTGAAAATGGATTTCAAACAGCATTATATTAACGATGATTTAAATAAATTAAACTTTTTCAACACAGCCGCAACCATAATATAGAAGTTTATGTCGTATGAAGGTTACTTGAAGGTCCCATTATGTAAATGTAATCTTTAATGCATAGTATTTGCCAATGCATAAGTAGTTTGTGAAACTATCAACATTGGCATTCAAGCAAGGACAGCAATGAACGATATGTGTATAGAGTTTTAGGAAATTCTTACTTACTTCTAAGATAAATTTATAACTGATTAAAATATACGCTATGCAAATGCATCACAAATCACAAAATACATATTCAACACAATGCCAGATAATAAAAATGTCTGACTATAATTGAGAAATGTATTTACTCGCAATTTGATAAAGTGATTTGATTATATTGTGATTCTATACACATAAATCCTTCACAAGCTAACCTGTATGAGAGAGACATCTCCATTGGCCAGGAGATTCAGTGTAGCGAGCAGCAACCAACCGCTGCTGGTGTCCTCCGTCGTTTCCACCTCGAGAAACTTGACAATGGCTATGGATGCAGCCTCGGTGCTCTGATTCGAGGCACGTTTGCGTATCTCGCTGACCATTAGACGGGAGACCTGCTGGCAAAAGGCGACCACGTCCCAAAACTTTTCGCTCATATCATTCGCAGGGCAGCTGCTAAACACCTGTTTACAATAGATTTAGATTAATTACAATCAAAACTTTGCATTGTTTAAGTCTACTTGGACTTACCTTGCAGAACAATGGCAACATTTCATACAGTTTGCCATCGCGTTCGTTTTCGCTAAGCGGCTCCTTGGGATGTGTGTACTCGTTGAAGAGCTTCTTCAGTGTGGCCAGGCTCATTTGGATGCGTGCATCGAGTAATGCTTCCTCGCCACTGCGTCCATTGGGAGCACTGGCGCTGGGACTGGCATTGCTGCTGCCACTGGTACTGCCCGATGCGCTGCCGCTGCCAGCGCTGGCAGCGCCGCGCAGCTTGCGCATAACGTTCATATTTCTGCTTACTTCTGCTGCTGCTGTTGTTATTCTAATTTATATTGCTGCTGCTCTCAAACTGGAAATGCGCAAAAACAAGTGGAATTACTTATTAGTGACTGAAATTCACATCATCCACATCATCCACTCTCGTTTAATATTCTACACTCTATTGCTTTGTCTATAAAACGCCATAAATAACGCCTTCGCTAACTGTTGAATCACCATCGAGTTTAGTAATTGTCTGGCACAATTGTTATTTCAAATACCCATTACTAAGGGGTATATCGTTGCCTTGAATAGATTCACCTTTGATGTGTCATTTTACACTCAAATGGTGGTATATTTTAAATCTGAAAGTATGTTACACATCAACACATTGTTTAGATATTACTTTAAGAAATAAAAGTAGGTATTATATATGATATATAGTATATTAGTACTATTTTGATTTTTATAAATAGGATGTTGGATGAAGTAATCAATTGGAATTAGAGTTTTCCTGGGAGCGACTATCGTATTGAGGAAATGAAGTCCGTAGCACCCTCAGTATAGGGTATTTTGCAGTTAGGCACTCCCGACTAGAACACTCTTGTTATCGTTGCTTTTACTGGTATTTAAAGTAAACACAGACAGACAAACACACACACATTGCCTCGAACACCGCCAGCTCTTTAAAGCGCAATGTTTTGCACACAATTCCATCGATGTGAACGAACGTGCGAACATTGACTGTGTGTGTGTAAGTGTACTTGTGTGCTTTTGGAAGAGTGCACAGTGTTTGAGCGTGGGCGACGCTTTCGTTTCGAGTTCAACGGGGTTAAATGAGCTAAATGCTTTTGCTTTGCCAGCTTATCAATAAATCACACATAAATATTTACACTCATTGCGCTCAAATGTGTGTATAATATAAATAGACACAACAGCTGTTTGCAGTTTGCAGTTTGAAGCGCACTTTTATCGCACAGTTTTTATTTACTCTTAGTTGGCAATTGTATTTGGTATTTGTATTTGTTTAACTTTTTTTATTTTTTGTACTGCTGCCAACGCATTTGGGTCTGAAAACGGGGACAGCTAACGGCAGCTCTTTTTCTGTTTATCGCTTTTTACACACTTTCGTTTTGCGCTCTTTGTTTTGCTCGTGTTAATCGCGATGCTACGACAATATTTATTGATTTTTCTGCCCTCTCATTCTGTCGCTCTCGCTCTCTGGGTCCAGCGGAGCACTAGCAATGAGTTGAAAATTTTCACAAGCTATTTTTGCACAGTTTGCAAAAATTTCCGCACTTACTTTTATTGCACATAATTAGTGTGGTTTTTGCTTTGCGTTTTTCATTAGTTTCATTAATTAATTCGTTTGTTTTTACATTGAAAAATAAAAAAAACCGTTTTGTCTCACACAAATGAATAGATGTTTAATAGGGGTGAACGATATTTATGTGACTTGTTCGAGATGACAGAAAGTATCGGTAAGAGCGTGCGAAGAGTCACGGTGTCTTTGATCACATAACACATTTTCTGGGACTGGAAATGTGAAAATATATTGGAAGAGTGTACTTTAATTAAATTGTTTTAAAATGTGAGTGTGTTGGACGCCATTGCATCTAGACAGTTATTAATGATATTCGAAAATAAAATCACTATACTGCTCATCGCTGTTGTCAGCTGACCGTGCTGTAAAGTGGTGCATTTACGCGCGTTGCCAACCGACAGAAAACAGGTACGCCTATTGCCAACTGACTTGTCGTGATTTAAAACGAAAAATCATGCTTGAAATTGTACGCTGTCATTAATTTTATTGTTTACAACACAAGAAAGAAAGTCAAATAAATACATGACAAACGTTGAATAGTTTGAAATGGCATATACCAGTTCGCAATCGCAATCCCGTGTTTCGGAATCAAGTCGCACCTCCGAGGATGACGATGATTCCTCGTGTGCCATTTGCATAATGCCGCCGCGGCCGGGCACCGCGCCCAAGAACTTCCGGGAACTGCACATTCCACACGATTTACTGACACCGGCCGACTATCCCATACAGGAGGCGCAGCGTTGGTTGACCCTCATGGGTAGAAATGGGAAGGTCCACCGCTTCCCACTGCCCACCATCTTGCCGAAGGTGATTCAGACACGTTTCGTGGCCAAGGGTGAGCTGCCCAAGGATGTGGCTGTCGATCGTCGACGGCGGCAATATGCCAAAATCAATTTAATGGAGGAGCTGAAGAAGGCTGGTCTCACCGACGACATCCTCCAGCCAACGGACGAGCAATACAAGCTCTTGTCCGAGTTTGCCTTTCCACACAAATTTCCGCTGAGCTACTTCGATGACAGCAACTATGACGTCAGCTCGCCGGAGGCATGGTTTGAGCTGGGCGTCGTTGGTGATGTTCATCATCCGTTGCCGGCTCGAGCTTACTTGCCCTACAATCGAAGTTTGTGCAGCTGCCGTTGGGTTATTGCTGCAGTTACGTCCTACAACGAGAAATTGGATTTGTGGACGCTGACTTCGCTGGATGATGAGTGCAGCTACGAGGTGCCCAAGCTGCAGTTCATGTTCCTCGCCGAGGATCCCCATAAGTACATCCAGCGACTGCAGTCGGCTGTTCACGAGCGTCACAAGGGTGAGCAGCTGATGTTGATGGAGCTGATTGTGGATTGTGTGCTCCACGAAGACATTGAGTCGACAACGCTGCAGAGTTCCAAGCCCATCGAGGCGATACTGCAGAAGGCGAACGTCTCCGATCAGTGCAAGCGTCGCCTGCGCTCCGAGGTGAATATTGTCTTTGAGAGATTGATGGCGTTGTATGAGCTGGAACAGTTCATTATTCATATGCCCAAGGAGTTTCCTCAATTCCAAAATATCTCCCTCAAGGAGTTTATGCCCACTGCAGTATGTGTCGAATTTTCGGATCAGGAGCGCCGTGAGCTGCAGGCTCTGGGCATTAATATCCAGGAGAGAAGCTACGATTGGCTGCGTGCCAGTCTCTTCTATTGCGGAGGCGGCATTGAGTCGATGATGGGTGTGGCCGGTGAATGCCAGCACATCGAGACACTCAGCATATTTGTGGTGAGGTTCAATAAGCCAACGGCTCTCGCGGACTTCCTGCAATCGCAAGAATCGCATGGTAATAGCGTCGCTACCTACCTCAAGGTCTACTGGCCACAGAAGCTGACCACTGTGATTACGCTGGTGTTGCGTGCCCTGGGCAAGGGTTGGCTGGACATCTCGCTGAACAATTGGACGGTCTTTGCCATGTGCAAAATATCCCGATTCCTTCTGCAGGTCAAGCTTCGCATGCAGGAATCGATGGAGGTGCTGCTGCTCACCTCCCTGATGAACTTTTCGCACCTGGTGTGCGATCCTTGTTTACAGTTCCTTGCGCTCAAGGACAACTATAAGTGGACTAATAATTTTATAGAAACGGAGTTTCCCTTTCCCAAACCCGTGTTTGCCTTAACCATTGGCATCAGTGAGGATCGTAAAGTGTTCTACTCCACCAATCCGGATGAGTTTCAGCCATCGCTAATGGATATCTATAAGCGGAACTTAGAGAAGACATCGGGTGTGCGGCTAATCGATGCGGATGTGATGACCAATTTGAAATTTGCCCATAACCTGTTTATACTAACTGTGGAGCTGATTGAGGACAAGTATCTGGAGCAGAATGAGTTGATGCGACACTGCTACGCCCAGGCTGTGATCCCAATTAAGGCATATGCCCAACTCTATGAGAGATTCATTGACTTTTATTTGCTGAATGTCGTCGATTTCATGAAGGACTATAAGGCAGCGCACAAGCCTTCGTCTCGGGTTAAGTGGGATATATTGGAGTACAGGCGGCAGAAGGAGGAGGTGCGTGAAATCTTGCCGGCTTTTATAACAGTTGGGCCCTTCTACATCAATGTCGACACGCTGAAGGAGTTTCTGATCAAGAAATATGTTGATCTTGTGCGAAGGATCTTCGACTACTATGTAGATCGGATGTATGATACGAATGACCTGTTGTTGGAACGATGCCAGGAAGTGTTCCACAAGATCGGTGTGCGTCCCAATAGCATTGAGCATCTGTACGAGATCCGTGACTATGGATTGATTGTGCCGGACATTGTCGAGCAGCTCCGTGCCGATATACAGGTCATGTGGCTGGAATACGATATGTTGGATAGTTTCTTTTACAATCTGAGCGATCATCAGTTTGCCATGAAATGGAACGCATTTGCCTGGCCACATCAGATCCTCATGCGGTTGTCCACCCTCAAGGAAGAACAGAAACTGGATATTGAGGAGTTTCTGCGTCAGCATAACAGCGAATGCCAGGGCTTTGAGGAGCGTCTGGAGTCGCTGAATGATGAGGTTCAGGCATTCTCACTTATCTTCAATCCGAATCGTGCACAGGAAACATCGGTGGATATTAAGAAGACGTGGGCGCTGATCAAGGAGCTGGAGAAGATCGGACAGACTTTGCAGTATCGACAGGAACTCTTCGATCTGGAGCCACTGTCCACGCAATTCCTGACCAGCATCATCGACAGCTTTGCCCCCTATCAGCAGTTGTGGTATGCTTGTGCCAATTTTCAAAAACTGGAGGATGCCACTTTGGGTAATCCGATTGCATTGCTCGACTTGGACGAGGTGTGGAATCATTTGATGCTATTGCGCAAGGAGCTCGTTGAGTCCCTGGATAATTTCTGTGAGAAGGCCGAGATTATGGAAGTGGCTAATGTGTTTATAAAGAAAATCGATAATTTTGAGCCCGTTTACAATAGCATCAAGGATCTACGCAACGAGAACTGGATGCATTTGCATTGGCTGGAGCTCAGCCGTTGCCTTGGCCAGGAGGTCAAATTCACGGCATCCATGAACTATCAGTTTCTCATTCGTAAGGGCATCTTGAACCATCTGCCCGAGGTGCACCAAATCTCTGTCAAAGCCAGCAATGAGGCCGAGGAAATCTTGCGTGCCATCGTGGAGGAGGAGCAACGCAAACAGGATGCATTAAATGCCCTGCTATTGCGCAAACAGTTGCGCAAATGTCGCACGGATATTCTCTAGAAGAGTGAACCCGTCTCCCTTTTTCCTACTCCTCCATTTCGTCCTCGTTATGTGCCAACACCCTTCCATTCTTTGCCAATGTTTGATGTCGAAATTCCATCTTATCTTAGTAAATTTGAAATAAAATGTCAATCAAAAATACCCAAAAGATTTATTTATTCTTCCAACATCTCATTATTTTTTACAGCTCTCTTCGGAGAGCCGACTTGATCTTATTAACTTGATCTTGATTAACATATAGCTGTCCAAGGAACGATCAGTGCAAAGATTAGTTCCTGTATGTACAAGTTTTTTGTTTAAATATCGAATTTATTCTTGTTTGAATTTGTTGAAATACGTTTGAATTTTAACGGCAACGATTAATATCGCTACATCGATTAATATCGTTGCTATGGTCACACATGTATTGTGTTTAACATTTCTGTATTCTATAAGTTAATTGCTGTAAATTCTTCCCAATGTAAATTCCTCAGAGATAAAATCAACAGAATTATTATGATATTATTAAGCAGATAATAGTTTCTTAAGGATCTTTATTTGGAATTAGTATTATATCTTATGCAGATAATAGTTTTATAAGGATTTTTATTTGGATGTAACAGCGGAAATTAAAATTCACACAGAAAAGAATATTTCAACAAAGATGCAAACTTTTACCAGTCATCAAAGAAATAATTAGCATTGTGGAGATCAGTCCACAATTGGCGGCAATTGCAATATGTGATCCATTTAGGCGCTTGTCCTGTGACTTGAAGAACCTGACGGATATGGCCAAGGGCAGTTCCACTTGCTGCTCACCGGCATCGAATTCAAGATCATGTCGCTGCCCCACCACCAGCCGCACGTGCTGTAGCACACTCTGATGCGGCACTTGGCCAGCCTCTCGCATCGTTTGATCTGCCACATGGAACTCGTAGCTAACGCTGAGGAGCATGTTACGACAGCTGAGTGACTGCAGCTGCTCATCGTAGATGCCCAGAATGGATGGCAACTGCTGGCCGCCATCCGCATAACTCAGC
This sequence comes from Drosophila atroscutellata, assembly GCA_035041605.1. NCBI lineage: Eukaryota > Metazoa > Arthropoda > Insecta > Diptera > Drosophilidae > Drosophila > Drosophila atroscutellata. The sequence goes on along the minus strand of JAWNLA010000092.1, from coordinate 8,230,126 downwards.
TGCAGTGGCAGCCACTTGTCCAGCTGCGGCCTGCCCAGCTGCGAGATGTACACTTGGCTAATATCCTCGAGACGTGTACAATTGTGCGGCAATAGCTTGGCCCAAATGTGCGCTTGCAAATGCTGGCAGTAATCCGTGTGATTGCCATGTTCCGGCTGCACCGGCGATAGCTCACTCAACTGGCATTGCTTGGCCAAATCCACACCGAAGCCGACAGCATGACGAGCACCTGAGTTGTGTGCGGCGCAAGGAATCAGCCAGTGCTGCTGCTGCTGATCCTCGCTAGCATTGCCCTGGAAATAACTGAGCATCGTTTGGCTGTTGTTTTGTGTTTGGAGAGTGGAAAGAAGAATTGGTGCTCCGTGCACATAGCCAAGTGGTCCAGAACTGGGCTTGGCCTTAATCTCATTTACAAACTCGAATGTCAGCTGATAGTTAAGCCAAATCTCTTCATTCTCGTCCTGCTGCGTGGCTTCCCGCAGCAGCAATTTGGCGGCCAGAATGTGTGTATAGTTGTGCAACAAGTTTAGCTCAATGCTGTCCACAAATATATCCACTTCCGTCTCATTCGCCTCCAGGCACAACTCCTTTGGCTTCAGCAGCAGCTGTTGGCAAACTTGTATGTTAATACCCTGTAAATCTTGTTCCTCCAGTTCACGTGGCTTGGACAGCAACTGGTGGCTGCTTGTGAGGTTGAGTAGCGTCCACAGATGGAGCTGCAGCTGCGAGGCATCGCTCATGAGGCAGCTACTGTGCATTGGTTGCAAGTGCAACAATGTTTGCCTCAATTGGCAACTGGCGCTCTCGTATCCAATTGGCAGCTCCAAGTGGGAAACAGTTTTGCTATCCGGCTGCCAAAGTTGCAGCGCTTCTCCATATTTGTAGTGCAAAGTGAAGTGTGTGGCAAGTGACAACTGGGATTCATAGGCAACCAGCAGCTCCGGCCATTTTTTATACTGCTCGGCATTGAAATTGTTGCTTTGAGTCTACCGAATAATATAAATATTTAAAAGTAAGTAAAAATATAGAAAGTTGGGTTGGGTTCATAATAAAAATAAGTTTTATATTATTATTCACCTTAATTTTGGGTGGTTTTGCGTTGCTGCGAAAGACGCACAGCCAGCCATCGTTGAGCTGGCATGTGGGCAGTCCATGATTATATTGAAAGTCCTCCAGTCGCCTTCGGAGTTGCTCATCCGTCGCTGATTCTGCGCAGCTAAAGACCTGCAATGCTTCCGGGGGACAATCGCGATCGCAGCAGCAATTTAATTCGCAAACATCGCTGTGCAAATCACAGGCGCAGTAATTAAAACTCTTCATCTTTAAGGGTGGTAGTGTTTTTGGCGACTCGGTGGCATTTAAGGGCTGTGTTGCAGCAGTCGCAACAGTTGCTGTTGTTGTTGTTGGCGCCGCAGTTGTTGTTGTTGTGCGTGGAGGTTTTTGTGTCTTGCGTGGCGGAAAAGTCTGCGTTGTGGTGCTGGCAGTCTCCGGCAAAGGACTGTCTGTGCTATTTGGGTCCAGCACCACAGTTGTTGCAGGAATCTCAGAGGTTGTTGTTATTGTTTCTGCTGTTGTTGTTGTCGTTGTTGTTGTGCTTGTGTTGTAGTTGTGGGAGATGCCGATCTTGATGCATTGGTGCATTGGCACTGAGAGCAGACCCAGGTAGAGACACAATAAAGCTTTTCTTAGCATGATTACTACTTGAATTCTACGCCGTATTCCTCAAATTTGCGGAAGATCAAGTTAAGCTCGACAATGATTTTGCCAGAGGTGCGCGTTTGTAGCTTGTAGCTGTAAGAAGAGATCATGGACAGATACAGAAAACTAGTTGGGATACACCTGATAAATATTAATTCCTTAATCGTGGTTTAAGGACGCGGAATGAATAAACTTTTCGTCAATATTAATATTGTCATATTGTCATTGTCATGGTCTACATACCGATCCGCGCCCGAGTAGAGTGTGTCAAGTTTGTGGAGCGCAACGCCGCCGCCACCGAAGCGTTCCTTGATGCTCTGCCACCAGTTGTTTGGTGCAATCTTCCAGGTGTTTATCTCGATGCGATGGTGTCCGGGTGAGGCGGGCACGTGGGCAACACCGTAACCAACTGGCCAGCACTGCTGCAGAAAATTTACGGCGTACACCTCGACCAGGAGACGAGGCCAACCCTGAATTCCAGCGGTGCACAAGTGCACGTCCAGAGGCTGTGCAAAATCGGCGCTGTTATGCAGACGATGGCTGGAAACGGGTGTCTGCCCCTGCAACTCGCCCTGAACCAAACGCCAGATGTTGCCTAAAATCGATTGTGAGGAATTTGGGACTGTAAATGAATTGCACAAAGTTCTGATTCATTTTCTTTTTACCGCTCTGCAAACTCCACTTGCAAAACAAATGTGGCTCCTCGAAATCAACAGCTTTCAGTATTTGGCCAATTATGTGCACTTCCGCCATCAATTAATTTATAAATATATATAAGACCAAGTTCGCTGCACTCTTTTCAATATAAATATTTATTCAATTTTTTTCTACTTGACTTTTGGGAGACTTTCGCGTAACTCGAATTTTTGTTTTGGCAGGCAGTTGATGTTGTCAGAGCAACCGATTGTTGCCATAGCAGCCATGCATTGCCCATGTTCTGCCACTGCGAGTGAATAAATGCAATTGCATACTGTAAACAGTCATATTAATATTTTTAAATTAAATATGCTGTGCTTTATTTCTGATTTAAGTTGGTTTTGACAATGCGCGGCATTTTTAACATACGCTTGACTCAAACTGTTATCGATAAATAAGGGCGTTCGTACGATATTATTTTTGTGGCGCTGCCAACTTGTTTACAACGCATGCGCAAAATGGTGTGGTAGTTTTCAATTTGAAATAGAAAAAACGGTGATACTCTGGTGAAATTGAATTATTTTAAGTGTAATTGTGTAAAAGGAATATAAGAAAGTACAATATCATTGAAATATATAGTAATATTTGTTTATTTTTGTTCATTTCTCTTTTATAATGTAAATATCCAAATGAAATATATATTTTGAATGTGAATTCATGAATTAATTTTAATGCTCTTGACCTAATTAATCAGATTTATTAACTATAAATTTAGTTGTTGTTACGATAACAGCTAAAGAAATGGACTGATGTCGGAATTATTAATGATTGTACCAAGGATCTTCCTTAATTTGCGGCACATTATATCTGATCTTAACGGGTGCCAATATATGCATCATCATATGCTTGCATTCGCTGGAAGCCGTTGGGTTTTTGGGGAACACCAGAGACTGATTAATGCGCTTCAGTAATATGTGTACATTGGATCCGTCGTAGGGCAGGCGACCAAAGACCATCGCATAGCAGACGACACCACAAGCCCAAATATCTGACATAAATGGATCGTAAGCAACGCCTAAGGAGACATAGACATATAAAGAATATATAAATATATTGCGCAATTGTGTTACCTTTTAATATCTCTGGACTTGCGTAGGCATAACTGCCGCAAAAGGTCTTTGATAGCACCACTTGATTCTCGGTGGTGCGCGTGTCCTTGCGCGCAAATCCAAAATCGATTAGCTTCAGATTCCAGTTCTCATCCAGCAATAAGTTTTCACACTTGATATCCCGATGCACGACACCCTTGCTGTGTATATACTCAACAGCACTGATCAACTGCCTGAACAGATTGCGCGACTGCGCCTCATCCAGATATTTCTTATCGCGCACATAATCCAGCAATGTCCCGTTCTCAGCCAGCTGCATTATCAAATATACTCTGTGGATAGTTTTAGAGATTGAGTTAATTCGACTAATTAGCCCAATTCGACTCACCTATGACTGGTCTCGATGCTTTGATAGAATGTTATGAGATTCTCATGATGCAGACCCTTGACAGCCTCAATTTCGCGTGGTAGAAACTTTTGCGTGTATTCGGATGGAGCTTTGACCTTTGAAATTATTTTGACAGCCACGCGCTTGCCATATTCCTCGGAGAAACCGATCTTGACCTTGGCATAATTACCTGTGCCAATCACCTTGCCCAATATGATGCCATGTTCCTCGAGAATGGTCTTCTGTGGCTTGGTCTTCTCATCTTTGGCCGCAGGAGAGGAAGGCTTGGGCTGGTTGGTTTTGTCGCTGTTGAACGTGTAAACCTTCTGCTCGACCCGTCGACCCGAATTCTGATCATCGACTAAGTCTTGCGATGAATTTGTGGTAACTGCGAATAGCATACAGTTGCAGTTACTCACCTATATATTTCTGTATATAATATGTGTATATCTTGGGTACTCACCTGGATCACCCGTTCGCTTTGGAGCGGACGCCATTTAAAATGGTCCACCAATCTGATTTGGTCAACCTGCACCAGGATGTTAACGAATTCGTCGAGTGCTGCTGTCAAACAAAATCCAACGAATCATTTACAGTTTTTCCTTAGCATTTTTGTTACAAAACTACAAATTTTCAAAGACGTAATACATTTTTTTTGACTATTACTTGTGACATGTTTTTGCCAGCATTTTTGTTTTCAAATTTACTCTGTTTGAAATAAGGGCAATGTGATTTATTCTATCAGAAAATATGAAAGGCAGCTGGCGTATATATATTCCTAATCAGCGCAAAAGAAAATATCCGAGTTTATAAGTTTTTGATATAGTTACAAAATATTTGACTTAAAAATGACCTCTACTAAACAAATTTAATATTACATTTGCAAGCCCTTTGAAAATTCCCTCTTATCACAGTTTGGTTATACCATGCACCCATCAAAAATGCGGTTTTCATTTAGTTTATGTTTAATCCCTCACCTTTCCATAAAAGATCGGATCGCTCTTACTTTCATTTGTCTGCTTGCTTTAGCTTTAGTTTATTCAACGAATCTCAAAGGAATTTCTTCAACTGCTTAATTGATAATAATTGTATTGGAAAGTCAACAAAAGCAGCATTTCAAAGCTCACCATTTGGAGGGCAAAAGAAATGATTTTTTAATCGAATTTGTTTGCTGAAGGCATTGTGGTTGCCAGTTGCGTAATAACTCAAGCAAAAATCAAATAATTCCCACAACCAACAACCTGCCAAAAGGTGCTTCGACAGGTAGGTGTGTGCGCGCGTGTGTGTGTGTGTGAACTGGCCGCTACTTTTACTGGGCGACTCACATTTTGTCCGCGTACAGCGCCCCTAGGCAATGGTTACCTACATTTTTACTTAACTTTTGGCGCTGTTTGAGTTTTGCTTTATGAAATTTTCACATTTTTTGCATTACGTTGCTTTTATTGTGCGGCCCCATGTTGCCCCACCAACCTTGTTGCCCCCGCCACCAGCTACCTGCCCCGCCCATCGGCTTGTGTTAAAGTAGCTTAAGGTCATTTGAGCGGTTTGTAAATTTCAATTGGAATGCTCACAAATGCAAACACACATTTTTTAAGGAGTTTTTTTTGTGTGTGTGTTTTTTCTGCTTTCTTGTTTTTTCATTACCTTTTTTTGGCATTGCTTCTCGTTTGCCTCGTACCATTGCGTGCAAGTGAAATTTTATGTTTCATTTAAAATTGAAATGTAGCTGGCAGCAAAACAAAGTCGCCTGCAATTGGCCATGGAATTTAAGGCAGGTTTCTTTTGGTCCCCACAACTGCTACACTCGGCCCCTCCACCCATCGCTTTCACATGCCACTGCTGTCCTCGGTTCTGTATTAAATAAAATATTTATAATTTCATAATGAAAAAGAGCAGCGCGCCAAAGATAATGCGAACTCTGACTATACTCTTTCTTTCTTTATTTTAAATCAATGGCCAACAACGGCATTTTGACTTTCCCACACGATATTTTTCTATTTCGTTTGAACTTTGCTTAAGTTTAATGGGGAATACGACTAATTTTTGTATATATTCATTTTAATTTCATAATCGAATCGAATAAATAGTAATTTACTATTTTAATCGAAATTGTACTTAAGCTTGAGCGCGATTTAATATTTATATCAGCTTTGTGTATTTCTGTGTATGACTGAGCATAATCGGTGTATTATTTTAAAGAGGTTTTGGATGGTTTTCATTTGCCTTCATTTTTTAATTAGCATTTGGATTTTGTAAGCCGAGTGTTCCCATATGCAATACTTCAATCATTCGAAAAGTCGTGATTATGAAGAATTGACTTAAAGTGTATTCCGAGTACGACTTCCAGTTTGAATTGTGGATTCTTGTTTTGTGGTGAATCTGCCCGGACGTTGCTACCTGTCGCCCTTTTTGCAGCATGCATGTTAATGCTCCGCCATTACGTTGATTTCACAATATCCTTGCACATCCTGTCCAGAGCACTCTGGCTGGCTTCTGAACGCCCCGCAACTGTGTAGCGCAATGTCAAAATTGTTTGTGGCAGTTGCCGCCGCAGCTGCGTTGCCAGCGGAAATGGCGCTACCCTTGGGCAGAGAGGTGGGCTACAAGCCATATTGGGCAAGAAGGGGTAGCGGCAGCATCCGAACACATACACGGATGGGCGGCGACTCCTTTTGTGGCATACGCAAAACTGGCAAAACAGCAAAAATGACAACTGAAATATGTGATGCTGGCCGAAATTTGTGAGTCAGAATCATTTTGGGATGTGTGGTGGGGCTTTGGTCTTGGCAGCTGCCGGTTTCTTCTGCTGCTGCTGTTTCTGTTTGCCGTTTCTTTAGCACTTTTGCCAGTTGGTTCAAGCCTGACTTATCTTTGGCCTAGTTCAGGAGCAGTGGCGCCATCTACCGACACTCAGTGACGTGTTTGCGCATAATGAGGCCAGCACCTTTGTTGTGGTCCATATATCCTTGTGTACAACTGAAACACGCCATTCATTTGTGGCAATCCCTAGTAGCCACATGCAGCGCCCATTGCAGGCTGACTGCCTTTGCCCTGCTCTGGTGCAGGATGAGCTTACGTCGTTTTTCACTTATCCGCTTAAGCCGATGTCTCCGTCCTCTGCCTTCCCAGCCGTAGTTCTGTCATTAACATCACTCGACATTTTATTTTGTTGTTGTTGTTGCTGCTTCTGCTGCTCTCTTTTTGCATAAGAGTAAGTGTATAAATAAAAAGGCAACTACAACTGCTGCCGCCGGTCAGGAATAATCGCAATGCAAATCTTTGTGCAACGGAAATGAGAATGAAAGAACTGCAGAGCACGGAATAATCATAAGGCTACAATACACTCCTGGATATCGGATACCCCAGCTGGAAATAAATGAACATCCAGAGGATATTCCGCAAAGGATTTCTGCTAATGCAGAAACAACAGTTGAACTGAAATTGAAATCTCTTTTTTGTGAGCTATTTTTCACGTATATATAGAAAATAAATCCAATCCAATATAAATCCACATTGTTCTACTTTTTGCAAAGTATACAGCAATCCATTAAATTTACGGCGGGATCTATTTTTCTCATTTACCCAACACGAACATTCAAGTGAGTTATTTCTTATAGTTTTCAAATTGAGCTAATTATAAAGGTGGCTAAATTGGCAGAAGTGGCTAAATAATATTCGTACAACAATCGAATATTGCGGATAATCTGAAGGTAGCTTAAATGATCTGTTCAATTATTAATGTATTATGTGAATATGCACTTAGTTCAATGAATAAAGTTATTGCATTGAGTAAGATAACGTTGAGCTACGATGCAGATCTACAGTTTATAGTTAATAAAGTTAATATAGCATATGCTGAATAGATTTGTAATTATAAACGTATTTTTTTATAGAGCACATTATTAATTAAAGTATAATTATATTTCTTAACACTTTTGCTCGCTTTACTTTATTCACATCGATAGATTCCTTCTTCTTCTTCAAGATGGTTATCGATCGACATCGATATCACTGTTATGTACAGATGTTAAGTTACAGTCTTATGTACGTCAGCCTGTTACCTACATTACAAGTGGCCTGTTACAATTATTAGATCAATTTCTGATCAAGCAGCGCCAGAAAATATATTCTGACATAATAGTACATTTTATTAAAGCAAATTTGAGGACAAAAGATAGTTTAATATCCTTGCAACGTATTAAGCTGTTTGTCTCAATAGTTGGCAATAATAAAAATATAAAAATAAAAATTGAGGCAAATTGTGGCTACTTTTGAATGCACAGCTTCGAGGCAGCCGGGCAAAAAGCAAAGCCAACGAAATACAACATGGATGAATAGTGTAATCCCATTGCTGAAAGCGGGCAGGCAGCTCGTAGACAACGTAACGTAATAAAATAATATTTTGGCACTGCTCCAGACCAAGGGCCAAGTGAAACAAGACCAAACAAAACAAAGCAGGCCAAACAGCCTGGAAAACAACAGGAGATGAAGTGGCTTTGGACTTGGCTCGTAGGTTACGGCCATGACAGCGACAGCAAAAGTAGCAGAAGTCAATGCAGTCAAGTAGTCCAGTCTCCAGTCGCCACTCCCAATCTCAGCTACAGCTCCAGCTCAGCACTGTTCAGGACCTGGACAAAATGTCCGCTTGTGCAGATGGCAAGGCCTGTTTTGAGGGGTTGGGCAGCCTGTCAAGTTCAAGAATTAAAAAAATTTAAAGCAAACTCAGCCAGGGAAATCAAAACAATAATAATATTATAGATGTGTGTGTGTGTGTGTGTGTGCTGGATTGTGTGTGTGTTTTTTTAGTATGCCTGTTGGCTGGCTTTTACTCTGCTGGCAGCTTCCCCAACTTCCTGTCTAGCTGCCATGATTTTATTTGCATGCAAGCGCGTGTCAATGTAAACTATGAGCCCCAGACGCGTTTGGCATGCCCCCTTGCCCACTCCCACCCAGATGCAGCACCAGTCTACACGCTTACTCAACCTTCTGTGGCAATCGTTGCTGCCTTGCGCTCAGTGAAGCGTTGCCTGTTACATTTTTGGCAGGACGCCGAAAAGTATGCAACGTCTGCTGCGGCATTGTGCATGTCTGTGCATGCCTTTGCGTAGTGGTTCAGTTGCCCTGCCACCAACCCTCCAACCTCTACCAACGTGCATATTATTCAAGCTTTTTTTTTTGCTTTTACTTCAATTTCCAAAATTTTTAGCCATTTGAAATTTTGTTGTTTGCTTATGTTTCAACAAAATTTGTACGTTTAAATGCTCAATTTTTGTGCTCTTGTGCACAGTCAAAATGCATTTAAATTCATGAGCCGTCAATGGAAAATAAAACTGGATAAATTCGCGGTAACTCGCGGCTTCTGCAATATGCATTTAAGTATGTGCATATGTATATGTGTCAACAGCAGCTGTTGCAGCGAATAAAAAACGATAAATGAGCTGGCAACTTTTTACAGGCCGAATGGGACAGTACTCTCAATAAATCAACAATATTTTAACTATTTTTAAAACTTTTGAGATATCACCAAATCTTTCCTTAACATTAACAAATGCAACGATACGACCCATTAATTCATATTGAAATTTATTTTCACTTTAGCTAATGGAAGCCATTTTAAAACACAGAAAATCCCAGTTAGACCAGTTTGTAGTTTGTAACTTAATAATAAAGACTATAAATAGTAGAAATGATTGTAGGTGTTTATATATATAATATTGTGTGAAACTCACTTTGCACTTAGTGGCAAATATGCGCTGGAAAAGTAAAGAATTTTTACGTCGAAAAATATATTCATGGAGCACAAATGAAAGGCAATCGCTATAAGAACATAAACAGCACGAAAAGAACATATTTGGCAGTTGCGCTCACAGAGCCGAGTTCTGAAATCGGGAACAGTGGAAAACAACATAAATTAATATTCAGTTAAAATTGTGCAAATATTTTATAGACGCATCTCGCTTGTTGCTTTAGTTGCTGAGCTCCGCTCGTTTATTCTCTTTTTCTTCGCATAAAATACATAAATATATATATTTGGATATGCAAAAGGAATGAGACACGCTGAATGCAGTATTTTTTAACCGTTTTTTATTTTTTGCTGAATTTCTTTTGCAGGTTTTTTTTTGTTGTTGTATTATTTCGTAATAAATTTATGAATTATTTGTGCGCTTGCCGTTGAATTTATGAATTGTAAATGTTGCTGTTTTTGGCCTGTGTAAATTATTGTTGCATACTTTCTGGCATCGACTTATCTGCAGGGCTGCATTTTTGTCGTGGCCCCAAGGTAATTTACATGCATTTCTGCTATAAATTAACCAACCAGTACTCCTCAATACATACAAATGGTTATGTTTGATTTATGCAAATGTTCACAAATTACAACAACAACAATAATAGCCCAAACACAAACCAACATATACATATATATTTGCATAAATGTGTATGTGTGTGTGTGTGTGTGTGTTTTGTATGGTTAATTAAAAATGCATAGAATTTTACATAAAGTAGCTAACTAATATTCATAGTTTGGAGCCTCCACTCAGCCAGAAACTCAAACGGCCCACTTCATAGGCGCACCAACCGCAGGTTTGAGGCATCAGTTATATTGCCTTCTAACGCTTAAGAGATAACCGAACCGCAAACTAAGTTCCCTATGCCACATGCCTCGGTTCCTTTAGCAACGAACCAATATTCGCACAACATATGTGCCGGCATTATGAGCTCATTAATTATTCATAAATATTGCCCTACGCAATTAGTTAATTCCAGGATTGATTGATTTACTTTTGTCTGCATATATTTAAGCTCTTCAGCCTGTCTTTATCTCTCTTTCACACCGTGTTGTTCTCTCACTCTGATTCTCTTGTGCCGAGCGCTTTGCGGCATCTCTCGATGATTTGTGTCCTGGTGTTTTTGTCGCTCTTGTTGTTGTCTCTGTTCTTGTAGCATTGTATTCGTGGTTGTCGTTTCAGGGCAAATAGTTCGCACAGCTAACGACAAAATGCCATAAATGCTTTTGCTGTCTTGTGTTTGTACATCGTGGTGACATTGGGAGGGGAGAGGGGGCGAATAAGCCGGCCACCTGCACCATCAGTGTGGGTGGTAGTTGGTTTTGTGTGTGTATGTGTGAGTGTGTGAGCATGTGTGCTTCTGAACGGTTCAATGGCTTTGCCTATTTGTAGCTGATAGTTTTGAGGCGCTTTGAAGCAGTCAACTTCCATGCCACAACTTGAGATAGAAAGCTATAATGACAAATGTGCATATTGTAAAAAGCAATACGATAAATATTCTGTCAATCAAATGAAATATAATTAATTTTCTATTCTCCAAATGTTCGTTCGCTAAGCCACTTACTATTTTATAATATTATAATATTAACAAAGCATTTACTTGAGATTATAATTAATTCAAGAAAGTTAATAATCTTACAATCAACTCTGTTGAATTCTAGCCAAAGATAAAACCAAAATGTTTCTAATGCGTTTCCTTACATAATTTATCGGTGATCTTTATGAAAACAATCATTTTACTTATATGCAACTCTCCATTTAAGTGTAAACATGATTCAGTCAGCCATCAGTCGAGTGGAGTTTATATTTTCAACAGTCTCACTCATCTAATAATCAACATGATTCAAATTATTACAACATCCCAATCCGATTGCAGTGAAGGGGGATAAGCTGCGCTTAAATCGATAATAATCGCAATAACAACAAGAACAACAACAACAACAACGACAACAACAAATGCAGTGGCAAATACACACAGACATCTGCGTATATCTAGCTAGGTGTATTTGTGTGCGTGTTGAACCCCAGCTGAAAATTGCAGTCAACATAAATCGTTTGAGGGACGCAACGCTTGGCAGTCGGCTTATGCAAAATGAGGATGAGGAGGGAGGCAACCAGAGAGGGGTTGGAATTGAAATGGGCTTGATCGAGGTGGTCGCCAAATGCCGCAGTTGTATGCCGTCTTGAGCCCAAAGCCGATGCCAAAGCACTGTAAGGCAGCTCGCTAAATGCAAATTAATTAGACAAGCCGATTCAACCTCAAAACAACAACAACAATAATAATAAGAGCAACAACAACAACAACAACAACAACAACAACAACAACAACACACCTAACCCATCTCCATCGAAATTTGGGAGATGTATAAGCAAAGCAGTGGGCATTAGTTTGCAAAGCTTTTTAAACAATAATTATTTTGTTCGCCATAGTTATGAGCAAATTGAGCGTCTATAATGCGGATCCAACTTTGGAGTGGGTGCACATCTCCAACTGGCCCAACAATGCGTAAGCCCCAATTAAGCTGCCGCAATTAGTAAGAGGCTTATTATGTGTATGTTGCGTGTACAATTTGTTTGTTGCCAGCAGAAGAGACCGGTCACTCGAAATAGCTAAGTACCAAATGGAAATTGCAGTTGCCAGTTCAATTATTAAATGAGATCAAATCATGTCTAAAATAATTACTTGCAACAGTTTATGGAATCCAACTAACAGCAATTCTTTTAATTCGATATTGGCTGGTACATTCCTACTGCCAAGCCTTGTCAGCCTGCTTACGGTGAAGTTTTGTAAGTTAATACCTTTGTCGAACTTCAGCTGGAGTTTTACAGCCTCCATTGCGAATTGCAATCCGACTTGAAGTTTGCTCCTGCTGGTGGAGTTCAGGATGCGACAGGAGCTTACATAACGGCGCACTTTGTATCATTTTGTTCCTTCTCTGTGCTCGCTCGGATGTGTTCCGCTCTTCCTTTTTTTATGTTGTACTGTTAGCATATTTTATGCAATGACAATGGCTTTGGCCTCGCCACTGTTGGTAGTTTATAAATCATTTGAGATAAGCTGCTGTACAACGTGCAACACCTGATGCCTTTTTGAGAGGACGCCGACCCAGGCCAGCAGCGTGCCATGCCATCGGAGTATGCTACGTTAAAAATTGCAAACAACGACTAAATGGGCACAAAAAACAAAAGTAGCAGTCACCGACCAAAGGCAGCCACCAGCGACGAGCACATAACAAAATTGAAAATAAAAAAGTTGAAAAAAAAAGAAAATGTTGAACGGCAACATGAACGACAAGAAAGTTCACTTTTCTCGCAAGCAGACGAATAAATACCCTAGCAGAACATCCAAATCAAAACTATTTTATAGAAGAAGGTAAAAAATTGATTAATAATTGCGGACACCTTTAGTAGATTTAATAATAATTCACCTTAGCAAGAATTAAACTACTTATACTTATAAATACTTAAATAGATCATTTATTCCCAAATAGGATAAGTTAAACATTTTAGATGGATATGGCAAAATGAGATATAAATGAATGAAATCATTGAAAATAGATTTACAAGTATTCAATATACAATATTAAAATGAATAAACATTTCATATTTATGCGATGTCATTCTTCTACATTGTCACAGCTTAAATTGAGTACTAAATTATGAGACGCCCTCAGTGGCAGGGTATAGAGATAACAACAACAACAACAACAACAACAAAATCGTGCAACAAAATTGTTTGCGGTGCGGCGCTGAGCAAAATATGAAAATGCAAATAACATAAAATGAAAACCTGCAATGGCAGCACTTTTGCAACACTTTCAGAGGTGGGGATGAGGCAGGGGATGTTGGCCTGGTATAGTAAGTCACATTGCTGGGCATGGACTGAGGGGTTAAGGGTTGTGGCTAGCAGGGGGTAGGCCAGCCAAGTGTATTGCTTCGTGACTGACGCTGAGTGCAAGCTGTTTAGCTTTCATGTGACAAAGTAAATTTCAATATATTGAAATTGTTATTTAAGTAGAGTGCACGTGGAGCCAGAGGTGGTAGACATGGAGACACACATACATACATATATGTATACATATGCATACAAATGCTCTGCTCCTAGTCCTGTTATGGTATGTATTGTGTGTCATGTATTATGCCCTGGCAGCTGCTGTCTCCGTTGCCTTCTCCTGCTCAACCCTCGCACAGGTTATTGTAAATAGTGTCATAAATAAATTGCCGTGATTTGTGTGTTAGCCAGAAGAGAGAGGCGTCGATAAAAAATATCATCTGCCATACAAATTGCATTTTAAAATGATGCCCAAGCGATTTTCTAACAAAACTATATAGTGTGCTTGCCAAAAAAATAAAAAAAACACAACAAAAAACCAAAAAACACAACAAAAACAGGCAACATGGCTGCCACAGCTGAGAGCTGGACATCCAGCTGGTGAGCAAGGCAAACGATTTAATTACAAATAAAGTAATTTTTAATTGAATAACCGCCAAAGTTGATGGAAAAACGTTTCGTCGCCGCCACCCTCTCGAAACCAAACCAAACCAGCCCAGTCCACTTCAGTCCACATCCTGGCTTAAAAACTGATCGATTTTCAGCATCGGCTTGATGCAAACAGCGTGAAAAATGCGCATCAGCTTCAGCGAAGAGGCCAGTTGGATGGATGCTGCTGCTGCTGTATATTGCCGTATATTGGATCCATCGCCTCACTGCCCATAACATCATTCGCACCACTGTGCGTGCCAACATTTGTTACAAGTATCTCTGTGTGTGTGTGTGTGTGAGTGTCTGCTTGTGTGGACATTAATTTTGCCACTTTTCCGCCCTTTGCATACGCAGTGCAGTGGTTTACTTTGGTCTTGGGAATGCCCTACGTAAGCGATACGGTTGTTTTAATTAAATGAAAGGTATTTCGGAAATGGGTATACTAATAGATAAGTAGATCAGTTCAAAAGAGCTATTATACAAATCAATGTTTCATAACTGATGTTTTCAATATAATTATATAATTCATCTCAAAATCATTTAATCATTTTTGAACATATTTTTAGAGTTACTTTTTGGTTGGCGTGAAAATCATGCAAGTATATTATGTTTCTAATGTTATTATACCAGTAATAAATATATTAAACTGTAGCGCATTTAGCTGCCGTAGAGACCGCTTTTTTTTTGGCCAGTACGACTGCCAGCACAGCATCATCCTATTTTTTCCACAATGTGCAGCCGTTTTTTTTTTGCGCTGCGCTTATTTGCAATTGCATCATCGATTTAATTGCAAATTAATTGCTTCATCATTGGCTCGTGCATGGCCATCAGCCAGGGCCTGGACATGGCCTCGATATGGCCGCACAACAACAAGCAGAACCTGTCCCCTTTCCAGGGCGAAGTCATCATTGGATTCGAGCAGCTGCCGTTTATTTTTACATTTCGCGCCGGACGCTGCATTACTTTGTAATTATTGTGGCAAATGGTTTGTTTGCATATTGATTACAGCTGCAAAAAGCCAAGCATGAGCCGGCCTAGCACCGGGCCACCTCCACCATGCTCTCTATCAGCTTCCTCGCCAAATCCCACAACCCCTCTGATACTCAGTAGACTAGAGTAGAATTCAGGCTCAGGATAACGCTCTCAGTTCAGTCAATCGATGGCAGCTTCCAGCTTGCATAAAAGATACAATTGCTATGTGGGTCATTTGTATCTTATTATACTTCTCCCGGTCAAAGTTAGTCTGGAAACGAATGGACAGAAATTTATTACTAACATAATTATAGATACTTGAATAAAGGAAAATACCGAAGGATGTTGACAGTCGTTCGACGCTTTTGAAAATATAAATCAAATTATAGAAGTCTATCCTGTGTTAAGAGATGTGTTTCAAGATAGTCAGGCAGGATAATGAAACACATTAATTTGTATAGGAAATTCTGAATTTAAAATGAGCTTGCAACGTGTGCAAAAATTGCCGTTACAATTAATCAGACAATTTAAAGGTTGACAAATACACAGAGACTTAAAACAGAATAATTTTTTATTGCACTTTTTCAAAATATCTAGATGAGTTTCTTCTTTTATTTTTCTGATGATCGAATTTACTTAAAGTAAATGATACTCGGTAACGACTACGTCCGTCTGAGCTTTGTCTGCACAATCACATTTGGAAAATGTGAGAGTAATGGAATTTGCAGCGCCAATTGCATTGCAAAAGTAGCCGCAACTGCTGAAAGTGCAACAAAGAGCATGTCCTACGCCTGCAGGACATAGACATAGACATAGGCAAAGACATAGAGATGGGCGTGAGCGGAAGATGGGCAAATGGAAAGATGGGTCGACAGGCACATCATAAAGGCAACACAAAAAATATGTGTGTGGTTGATGCGTTTTTATCAAGCGATGCACAAAGTGGAAGTGAATGAAATTCTCTGTTGGTCTCCCACTAGCTGCTTTTTTCCACTTTCAGTGAGTGTGTGTGTGTGTGTGCGGGAGTGCAAGAAAATATAATAATAAACTAGAGAAAATGACAAAAGACATGTTAAGAGCACCCACCAAAAAAAAAAAAAACAAAAAAAAAAGAATGAGAAAAGAGTGGCGAAGGCTTGCAAGCGCCGCTGACAGGCACAAAAAAGTAGACAGGCAGCACTTTTGATAGGCTGGAGTTGGGAACTGAAGTGCGGGAAGGGGGAGGGGTGGTGGATGCTAAGAGAAATGTTGCAAAGATTTAGTCGACGATAGAGACAAGAAAAGAGGCGTGTAAAGTGCTGCCAAGCTAAAAAATATTTGCACAACAATGGAAGCCACAGAAAAGAAGACAGAAATATATAAAATCCCAACACAAAAAGAAAAAACATGCTCTAAAAATATATGTATGTAAATGCCAAGGAAAAAAGTAACAAACGATGTACTCACTGTAAAAGGCAGCTGCCAGTTGCGTTAGCGCCCGGCTGGCCATATATACTGGTAGTAGTAGTTGTTGGGTAGTAAAATGTAAGTAGCTATAAAATATGAATATAATAGAGCACATCACATCATAATGCGACCGCACCGGGGACTGCCGGGTACAGAGTGCCGGGTGCCGGGTGACGGGTGTCGGTCGGGTAGTTGATTAAATCTGTGAAGTGATCGAAGTGACATGCATGAACACGACAAGGACACTTGAGGCGCTGCTTGCATAATGCCAGTTCGGTTAGTGCTACTTTGACGACGATGACGATGACGATGACAATGAAGTTGAGGTTGAAGTTCTTTTCGGAGTTGTTTTATGCATGGGGCGCGTGTGGAAAACTTCCGCCAGTTGAATGAATGGCAGGCAAATGATGTGTGGGCCACTTTATGAGGCTGTTGTGCTGATAAAGTGCATATTTTGAGTTGTCAGGTCGCATTATAAGTTCGATAGACATCCATTTGCTTAAGCTAGTTAAAAAAAATAACTATTTAAGTCCAGCTCAGAAGGAATGCTTAAGGTCACGAGATTATTGCATTAATTCTCGAAGCAGCATTTTTTCAAAACTAATTGCCTGACTCTCGCTAACCCCTCGAAAAAATTGCTATATTCTTGTAACTTTTTATTTTTACAGCCTGGAAAAAATATTTAGAATTAAATAAACCTTGAAAAGCTAAGATTAGAGAAACTGAATAATGACTACTTAGAGCTAGGTCAAAACGTTCATCTGAAAATTATTCTAGCGTAAAATCAACTTTATTGACAATGAACACATTTGCAAAAGCAATCCATTTATTTAGATTATGATTTTAAACATATGTTGGCGTTATAAATCAATATTTTGTTTTTATTTTTGATTTTCGAAATTTCAGTTTCGTTCTCATTTGTGAAGTCATTAGATAATTTAGTTTGTCATCAGATTCTTTACGTCTTGAAGCCTGCAAAGCCAGCTCAAATCACATGCTCGACTGTTTGTCTTGCCGTTTTTCAGTTGAGCGCACAATCAATAATCAAACAAGCAAACAAGCAAACAACAACAACAACAACAGGTGCAGCAGGAGCAGCAGATGTCAACGCCTATATCAACACCTTTACAGTGCAACAATGCACTGGCAGCCAGGAGACCGAGGGCCGAGACTGGTCGTTGTTATTGGGTTGAGTCTGGCGGCGTTTGGCGGGCAAAGTGTTATGCAATATATAGAAATATATGTGCAGTATACATATAACAACGGTATGGGCAAACATTAACGCCATGGAGCATGACCATCAGGATGTTGGCACAATCGGCCCGGCCATCAGCCTGGGAGTCAGGCAACCAAGCAGCCAAGCAGTCAAGCAGCCGGCGGCGTCAATGTCGTCCACATGCATTCGAAGTCAGCTCAACTCCAAGTCAGCGCGTCAGTAACTTGGAAACAAAGGCATGGTATATGGTATATATGCACTATATGCAGCGAAAGTCTGGGCAGCCCAGCTGGAGATGGACAAAGGCTAACGCAGCGAGCCGGACGAGTTTCCACCACAGGCCAGGCAACAATATTGGTGGAGTGGGTGGAGGGATTGAAAGGAACTGAGTGCCAATGATGCGTTGCGGTTTATTACCAATGCCATTGTATACTTTATGGCGTTGCGAAAGTAAATGGGCGTGGCGTTGCCATTGGGGGCGAGATCGAAGTATGACATTAAGTGCGCAAATGTGCAGCAGAGGGGAAGAAGAGAGAGGGGTCAGTATGCAATGAGTGTTGACTTTTAACTTAAATAAATTTGCTTTGCTGGCACACTGTAATATATTATGATGCAGCCATTAGGCCAGGGGGCACAGCTGGGAGCTGGTAATTTGTGGGCTTGGCTGCTGCCTGTCAGTTAAAAAGCAGAAAAACTAACCAGTTCAATTAAGTATGCATCAACTTTTAATTTTATTACCTAAGAGCTGATGAGTTAAATACCTGCAGTAAAAATAAAATGTGGATCCGGCTGCTGTATGTCCGTTAAAAAGCAAAAGACCTTGGCAGTTTGCCAGCATTTAAATTAATTTAATTTAATTAATTACTTTATATAAAATAAAATATTGTGTCAAAATTTCATAAGTCATAACCTTGTCAACCGTGATCAGATTTTTGAAGCCAGTGTCTTTTTAATGTTTTAATCACTTCTAGATTAATATTGCATTAAAGTAAAAAATGTGATTCCGACTGGATGTTCCTCTAAAACCTAACAATCAATGAGTGCTTGTGGGGCAGGTCAAAAGTTTCAACATCTACAACTTTCTCAAAAATTAATTAATTTCAAGATAAATAATTAGTTTCCTGACCAATGACTGAGTATATAATAATATGAGTGGAACAAGTGTCTCTCAGCTATTCTATTTGTGGGTACTGTCTACCCCTGTCAACATTTTTGAGTTGAAACTTGATATATTAGTCGCCACATTTCATATTCCATAGGACGATAGTCGACAACTTCAGCTTCTAGTCTCCTTGCAGACCACTTGCTTATATCTACTGATAGGTGTATTCATTTCCAAAAACTTATGAGACTAACCGCACTGGAGACTGTGGTGTCCATTTATGCTGACTACACGACTTTCTTTGCTATGCGGTTTCTGGGTACCATCGCTGCTTGCATTTTGCTGTGCGTGTTAATTTTATTTGCAGTTTTATTTTCATTTACGTTTACATCAGTGACCTTTTGGTCGGGTTGGCCATTGGCTGTTGACAGTGTGGTTGTTTGCCTATTTGGCTGTGATGATGTTGACGTTTGTTCCCTGTGCTACATTTGTGGCATTTTAGTTGAGTGCATTTTAAGTGCCGCCAGGCACCGACCCTCCAATCCTGCTGGCAGCATGACGCGTTCTTGTTGTTCTTGCTGTCAAGGTTATTGGTCCGCCCACTGCGAGAAAAGCAATAATTTCTGTTATTATTTGCATTTCCCAAGTTGGCCAGCGGCGTTTCTTTTCCTACACTTTTATTCGTCTCGTCCTTCAGACTGCGAAAGTTAAGCATAGTCTAGACGAGCCAAGCAACAAATTATTAAATATATAAACATTTCAAAGCACAAACGAGAAAAAATATACACGCAGAGTAAGCCCCGGATGGACGTTCAAAATATGAATACACTTTATTGTTTTATTTAAATTTTATAGCATAATTAATTAATTGTTATTAGTTGTACAAATTGGTTACACTTGTTTTTAACAAACCTTGTTTTTAACAAGCTGTTCGATTCTTCTGAATTTGAAATGTGCACATGCTGTTGCAAATTAAGTTGGAATGCAGCCCGTTCAGTAAGTAAAATCGTCAAAGCAAAAATGTGTAGATGTCTCCAACTATTGAAGTTTATCTGCTTTCAACTCCTTCTGCGTTTGCTTTTATTGGTTCTCTGTATTTCCCATTCTGTTTCTCTCACACCGTTTGACAGTCTCTTCTTCTCTGTTTTTGTAATTGCGAACGAGTTTTAATAAAATTCATTTTCGTGACGGCCTGTCTGGGAAACTTAATACTCTGACAAATGTGTCCTCAAAAGGCAGTTGATGGCATGGATGCAGGCGCCTTCGTCAATGCAGGTTTTGAGTTGCTCAAAGGAAATGAACAGAAATGTAACAACAAAAGTAAATTTCGCATACAAATCGAAAAAATGTAAGGAAGATGATAACAGCAAAGGCAGGCGACAAAACAAGTCCCCGCTTTGACAGGAAGTGAGTGCCCCAAAAAGTATGCTACGCATCTTCGCATTCGCCTTTCTTCGCCTCAAATGAAAGCAAGTTAATTTGATTTGAGAATTTTGAGAGCACAGTTGGCAAAACAGGAAGAGTGGAAGGGGCTAATAAACGTGTCGCCATTATCGCTTAGTTCACAAAACATGTGGTAAGTGGTGGTGGCAGAGGGGCAGGTAGGCTGCGCATGTAAGTCAAGTGAAAACCAAGGAAATTGAATATAAGTTGATAAATCCAAGAAATATGGAATGTTCTAAATGCGCACCTGCACAGTGTCACGAATTAATAATTTGATATGGAGATTTCATTATTTAGTATACACAACTATAAGCTCAATGAGTAGTAAACAAAATCAAATAACTAAAAGATTCAAATAATCTTGGAAGTAATTGACGGCTATTGTAATTATCAAAAATGGTTATGTATGTACCTCTGATAATATATGTATTTTTTGTTATTGTTTTCTTCCATTAGTTAATTTATTTGTTTTTGAGTCTTTGACTTTGGACACTGTATCGCTCAGAAGAGCTTTCAAGCAGACAACGGATGTATTCTCGTGAGTCAGACAACAAAAAAGAACGCAACTTTTGGCAGAACACTTCGACTTCTACTTCAATACGCCAAATGCGACGACGGCGAGGACGAGGACAAGGACGAAGACGAGTGCCAGGAGGACAACAGAGTCGACAGCCCTGTGGCAGCTGTCAAGCGAGACAAGCTGGCGAAGTAGCTGCTTCAATATAAATAGCTAAAGGTATACCTGAGCCAGTCAGTCACTCAGTCAGCGAACTGAACCCAACCTCCTGCCAATATTCATGGCAACGCACCGAGGACGCCACCAAACAGAAAAGTACATCAAATGTACATTAGTACGGTAGTTAACTTATTCATGTACACAACTCCGAAGCCCAATTCGCTGACACGCCCCCTCTCGCCCAGACTCCTTCGCTATCCAAATTTCCCCATCTGCATGTTCCTGTTGTTGTATCACTTTTTGCCACCGACCAAAAAAAGAAAAAGAGAAAGGAAAATTGTCAAATGAAATATAATAAGGGTACATTTTGGGTGGGCGGCACCTGCTTTATAAGCTGACTCCTTTTAACTCCTACGCACTTGAAGCTCCACAGTGGCAGCAACGGAGTCCTCCGTCAAGTGTGCCCTTGGCTGGCAACTTCAATGCTGTCACTTTGCTCGGCCAGACAGACTAAAATTTGTTTTTAACTCAGCTCCTGGCGCATAGTTCGGAGTTTTGAGTTGTGTGTCGGTTAGTCGCTGGTTGGCAAGGGCACCAAACAACTTCACCAAGTATGAAATAAAGTCAAATTCCAGAACGTGCCATCAAAAAAAAAAAAAAAAAAACAGAAAAATGTACAGCTGCTAAGAACGCGCCAACTTCCGACTGAGTCAAAAGCAACAGCAGCTGCAGGTGAAAGTTTTGTCTAATTAAAAAATGCTTCTTTGGCAAGAAAATTTGCGGCTTGATTGGGCTGCTTCCCCCTCTGAGATGTGATCTCAGCTTATGTAAGCGGATCATAAGCAGCTTAAGGAATTATGCAACTCTTTCGGCGGTTTATTCATTTTTCAATGTGTTATTTTGATAGCACAGAACTTTTTTTGTTTATCGTGCAGCGAAGTTTTTTGGTGAGTCATTCTTTGTATATTTTAAAAATATTGTGTTAAAAATATTAAAATTACAAGTATAAATTCAGATTTTACTCAGCCACCCAACAGCATTTGATCTGCTAAGTTTTTGAAGTGTTTAAGATAAATGTATATATCTCAGTCTGATCTATCTTCCACCTTTTCCTATATCTTATGTCTAACAGCTTCTCAGAATTGTTTTATCTATGTTACTTGTGTTTCAAGCTTGGCAATCACCTGATGAAGTGTCGCTTATGTTGGCTTCAGCTAGCCTAGAATTCATTTTATTACAAATCGTATGTAGCATATGCTTGCACACCCGCACACACCCGCACACACACTGTCAGAAGTCACGAAGTAACATTTACGCGTCTGCGGTTATTTTGCTTAATTTATGTTGTAATTATTTTGTTTTGCAGTCATCCCTCCGCTCTGCGTCGCTCCCCTCGCTTTTCACAGCAAGGCGTGCGTTATAAATATTTGCTTATAAATGTCTTACACTTTGTTCAAGTGCGCGTAGTGTGTGTGTGTGTGTGTGTGTGTGTTGCTCGGTGTGAAATGTGTGTAAATAACCGAAACAGCCACCCACAAAAGTTTCTGCTTGCTCTTCCGCGAATGGGTGGGGTGGAAAGTGGGTGCGCCTCTTGTCGCCATGTTTGTTTGAAAATAAATACAATTCGAAGTGTACTTTATGGCATTGCTTATGTCGTACTAATTAAATGTCACTCATACGCGCTGTAAGCCGCCACTACAGGACTCGACTTCAAACAATAAATGTATGAGTATTTTGCATGCGACTGCCACTGTTGTTGTTGCTACTGACTTCAACCTAGACACGGTTCTGCTACCAGTTTGAGTCCTTACAACTTTGCAATTGACATTTGTGTGCGCAGTGTGGCGAATTGGAGGGCGGTGTGTGGGGTACACACAGGTCAACCATCTATTAATGACAAGAGCTGCTGAAATTGAATTATACATACATACATATATCCATACAAACATACACATACATATGGGCATTGGTCGAAACTTCAAAATAACATAACTTGGTCAAAGCTCGACTTATTTAAAAAAGCGAGGGCTTTTTGATCATAGTTTTGCCTGTAGATCAATCGAACATACATACATACGTGCATACATATGTATATACCTATTACCTATTACCCCTTGGGTGCTTAAGTCGTTAGTCGAAGTAAGTTGTTGGCAATGAAATTACAAACAAAATAAAACAATTAAACTCTGCAAATGAGTGATAATTAAATTTCTTTACAAATAATACAAAAAAAAAACAATAATTTCTATATTACCATAGTTAAAAAGAATGCGATTGTATTTACAAATTGGAATGCTTGAAGATAAATATAAATATTAATTGTATATATTTCCGGCAATCGATTTGAGTGTAAGTTGTTTCATGTCATCAGCTTGGACAATATGTGCTTAAATCAATGTTGCCTCAAATTCATACTAATTATGATTATAAGTGAATATTTTTACAATCGCACATCAAAAATTGCTCAAAAACATTTAAAGGCGACTGATTTGGCTCCCATACAAAAATCTACCAAATAATGCCAAAAAAATATACCATAACAGCGCTGCCCATGCTGTAAATGTGTACGCTTAAGAGCGCTTGAAGCAGACCTTAAGAGAATGCGCACTTCAGTTGATACACAAACATGCGCCGAAAAGTATGCAGCAGAGCAGGCAGGGTGGCAGGGAGGCAGGGAAGCTGGGCAAAAGCGTTTATTATGCCAGGTAAAACGTAATGCAAATGTAAACTTGACGAAAGGTGCGATACCAAAGCTCTCACTCTCAGTCGCTCTCTGTTGCGCTTCCTCTCTCGCTGCTGCTGCTCTCCCACACATGCCAGCTGCTCTTTGGCATCGCTTGTTTGCTCTGGCGCGTTGAGTAAACACAAAATGGACAAATTGGCAGACACAGAGCTGCACGGCAAACAAACTTTATTATGGGTCATTGTAAAGTGCAGTGCAGCACACACACACGCGCGCACACGCACACTCACATACACATACACATACACAAAGTGAGCGAATTGAATTGAAGTGCCTATTAGTATGCAATAGATTCTTATCAAGCCATCGCACTTTATGGCTCAAATCGTTTGCCTGCAAATTGAGTAAGCTCACCAATTGATACATGTGAACTTATTTAATAGTATAGCTACCCATCTTCTCTCTCTCTCTCTCTCTCTCTCACTCTCTCTTTGTCTCTCTGTCTGCCATTCACTCTTCCTTTTTCATTCTCTCTCTCTTTTTCATTCAATTACTGACTTGGCCACAGCAGCTTAGCGACCCTTTGATTATAGTTGCCTATGTGTGCAATTTCGTATTTTGTTTGCTGTATTTTTGCCGCATTATGTGCTATTAATTTTTAAGCCTCCATAATTTTGCCATTTGGCAAAGTCAATGCAGAGAATACAGATATAATTTGTGGATTTGTAATTTTAATTAGTTTTTGCATTGAGACTGTGATTTCAGTTTTTGGAGGATCAAAGTATTGCCGGTCAGTTTGCATCCAACGCAAATTTGCATAAATTTGCGGATGGCTGTTGTTTGGTTGGGTTTGTCAATGTGCTAACCATAAGTGGCATTTACCATAAAGCACTTAAAATATTCAGCGTATATATAAATATGTATATGTATACACAAATCGCTCATTGTACGTGTGAAAACGATTTTAGCATGTGTGTGTGTCTGTGTGGGACTGCTTTCAGTAGCAGCTGCATTATATCAAGTACAGCGGGCAAACCATTATATGTTTTAATTATTACGCTTACTGTGGCACAGAGTTTGTTGTCACTGAATTAATTGCCACTTTCATTTTTTTTTTTTATATTTTTGCTTTTTTTTACTTTTTTGCTGTATCGGAGGAACAATTATGCATGTTTGCTACAACTTATCCTTTATTCGCGCGTAGTCATAATATTTTAAAACACTGTGAAATCAAATGTATTTATATTCAATTAACATTTTTTAAATTCTTCGCTTGAGTTAATAATCTTTTAATTATGATTTGAATAGTAACATTCTAAATATTACATTCACATCCTGCAGATTTCGAGCCACTGTATCATTATATATCATAAGCATTTACGTAATGTAATGAAATGAAATACCTTATTTTAATATACACACTCTTGTGAATGTTTATAAAAGGCAACTGCGCTGCGATTGTGACCCACTGGGCATCAAAGGACTTGCGGTGGTTGAAAGTGGGCAGTTGATCTGTCCAATGGTCCGATGGGTCCAATGGGTTGATTAAAAATCACGCATACGCAACGTTGCACAATGCATTGCATTGAATTTATTTCATTTTTTATTGTTGTTCGCTTCTGCTGTTTTTTGCGCTCGCTTTTTTGTCATCGAATGAAGCGCACTTAATAAGTGAAAATTCGCTTGGCATATTAAAAGTGACATATTTAACAAATAGCTTGCAAAAAGTCGAATCATCGTTGCAATATGAATATGACAGCCGGTCAGACAGCAGCAGCAGGGATGGTGTGCTCGATGAGATGAATTAAAAAAAAAATAACAAATTATAATAACAAAGTATAATAAAAAGTACAATTTACGACATTTTTATAAACAGAACAAATTAATTAAATTAATTACTCATGAATATAGTAGAGTGCATTCGCATTCAATTTTGTGTGGCTTACACAAATGTTTGCGAAGCCCGCTTGGGACACAGAAGCAGCGACATTCGCTTTGATACTTTTGCCCCTAAAATTGTTCAACCATGAACAGTTATAAATATTTGATTTAAGTTTAAATAACATATTTTTTGTTTGTTAATCTGGTTTTTTGTTTAATTACTCAGTTGAACGCAAACAGGAAATGCTTAAATACGCTAATACGAAATGGTTCAGTTTAGGGTTACGCCAAAAATATAGAGTACAAAATACACTAATAGGCAATTACCAATTACCAAAACTTGGCTCAACATATTTAAAACCAGCTCAAGCAAAACTTATTGTTTCTGAAGTAATTCACCCATGTTTGATCATAATTGAAATATAAGAAAATCAAGACTAAGTTCAATTAACATTTAAGTGCCAGAATACAAACGAATAAAAAGAGAATGACAGAGAAATCCGCAGAATCCTGTTCACTGTCGGTTACAAATCTAAACCAATTTGCAAGTCTGGTCGCACCGGCCACAGGGGAACATTTCAAGCGGAGCCACAAAAATTACAACTTAAAAATCAACTTCACTCGGTGGGCAGCAAGGCCGGAACAATGCGAACCGGAAACAAAAATGCGAGCATGGCATGGCGCACTTTCGCCAACACACTTAGCCACATTTTAAGCACATTTAAATGCAACAACAAGTAAAATATTCAGACGGAGTCCTTTAATGGAGGCGGGGACAATGAATTACGACGCCACGCACCGAAAAACTGCAAAGGAGAAGCGAAAAAAAGAAAAAGTGTGCGCCATGACAAGAACTACAGCAAGAAAAACAACAGCAACTACAAAAATAACAAAAGGAGGCAGGACATGCCGAAGGACAACTACAATGAGATGCCAGCAAACAAAGGCGGACAAAAGCCAGTCGACAGCAGCAGGAGCAAATACAACAAGCAATTTAACATTATTTTAATGCCAGCCTCTGGTGTCCTTTGTCTCTGGCAAGTAACCCCCTCTCCCCCCGCCCCCCCCCCTTTCCATCACACACCCCTCTCCCCACAATCAGACACACATACACTCACAAATTTTCGTACGCTTTCGGCATATTTACATGCGTGTTTATCTGCCATGTAAGTAGTGAGTATAAAATAGAGCGACAGTTATCTATGTGCCTGTGTCATGACCGCCTGTTGCGACTTCAACGAACAAACGCAGAGTGAGATGGATGACACACGACAGAGAGAGAGTGAGAGTGAGCGACAGACAGAGAGAAAGAGTGAGAACGCGAGCAAGCGAGCACTCCAGTTGTAATAGTGTGCAAATGTGTTTGTCATTTGTCTTTTTAACGCCGAACTGCCTCCGAATGCGTACGTGTGGCAGGCTCGGCTCCCAAAACTGGTTGCTGCCAACCCGCTGCGAAGAGGACATTTTGACTTCCGGCGGAAGTGAGCATTAAAATTGCCATTAGCCAAGCTACATCTAGCGGGCGTTAGCCATCCACTTCTCGCAGTCACACTTTTTGGCAACTGCCAAACAATAGGCTCGTAATTTGCAGTCCTCCACAAGAATTGAAAGAAAACGGAATCTCCAGCAATTGTCTTGCCACTTTCATTGCTGCCACGCTTGTCTAATGACTGCCGATTTTGGCCGGATCTTAGTTCCAGCTGAAGTAGCATAAAACAGAGTCAAGTGCTCAATAGAAGTAAATTTCACATTTTATTGCATACTGTTTTAGTGAAAACTTGAGCATAAAAGAATTTCTTTCATACTTTCAAGTTTCAAATATGGTTTCAAATATATAGAGACTATATTCAACTTATTTATTACATTTTAAGCTGTAAGATAAACCCTGCTATATTCCCCCAGCTATGATTTTCATAAATGCGCAAGGTGGAATTCGCATTGGGGGTTCTTGAAGAGACGCCCACATCCTCAATCATATATACAAACGATTTTCAATGTTTCCGCTTACACACTTTGGCTCTGCCATCTTAACTTTAATATTCGAAATTGTAAACTGAGATTTTTAATTTATTTTTGGTTTTGTGGAATTAGTAAAACTGATGGCATAAGATGAGTAGCTGCTGCAGCAGTCATGATTTATGATGAATCCGAGCTACCTGGTAGCCAGTAGGTTAAATATGGCCAGAGGGCAAGTTAACAAGCACAGAGAGATCGAAGAAAAAGAAACAAAATCGTAGATGAAAAAAATATTTAACGTCCTGCCTGCAATTGCTATGCAAAATGAAAAGCAGTCATTCGTTTGCAATGGAGCACCTAATGAGCATAAACATTGAATATTTGCGAGAGCACTTGATATCTTCATGCAATTCAATGATAGTATAATTCAGATTTGTAAATGCGCTTAATTCAATTAAATGGTTTCCCCGACTAATTTATGAAGCCACTCAATGATCGAAGTTTTCAAGTGGCCATTGCCCACCGCATTGCATTAATTGATTGCGAGTTGGCTTGCTGGCACTTGTACAGTGTGTACTCGGATGGCAGACAAATTGACATGGCATCAGAATGCATTTTTGGTATATTATTGCATAACAAATTATCAAGCACACATTCACACAACTGACATATGAAATTGCGTAATAATAAATTGTAAATCCATAAAATGTCACAGTATTATTGTAATTGAAAGCAGGCCAGTCGACTGACTGTGTGTGTAGATGACTGTAGCCTGAGATTCAGCTCGATGCATTTTAAAGCCATTGCTATTGATATTTCAATTAATTTTCAATTAAATTTGGTTTTAATAACACATAACTGCCGATAACAAGAGAACGATTCGAGTATTTTGGGAAATGATTTGTGGTGGCAAACATGGACTTTATATTTATCAAGCTTGTGTTATAACCGACTGTGTGTGTGTGTGTGTGTATTTGTATTTAATGAACCAGTTCTTGTGAGTCGAGGTAAAGTGAAATATAGAAAACTGTTCGAAATTGTATAAGGAATGTCAAAGCATTGCACAAACCTACTCTGTGGAGCACTTAGCAGTTGGATACAATTTAGTTGCAGGGCTAAATAAACGGTGGTCAGACAGAGATAATTTGCTACGACCAGCCACTGGCATCCATTTAGGGTTAATTAAATATTATATTTATATGGCCAATATTGTTCAATCTGTCGAGTAAAGTGATCCATGAACAACAAATTAACAGAATTTATTGATATCTCTAATAAAGTTATTCGAATATAGATTGTTGTGCTTCTCTGTGTAAGTACAAAGTTGTGCCTGCATAATGCTCTAGAGTAAGATTTGCCATGTATTGGTTTTGCCAATTGCCAGTCAATCCAGACGCCGCATTGCCAACAAAATCCAACTTTAATTCATAATAATTAGCCATTTAAAGCCCTAGTGTGTAATTCTCATACAAAAGCATACAAGTACAACAAAATAGTATTTTGGCAGAAAGCCAATTAATTAATATACCTTAGTTATTAGTTATTTTGCATTTACACTAATTAATTTTTGCGGCTTTATTTATTTTCTTTTATTTTATTTTAGTTTTTATCAATTGGCCATTGTTGTTCACTTTGCACTCGCCTGTTGTTGGTTTACCAATTTGTCGTTGTGTGAAATTGACAAAGTGCCAGGCTCAGAGGCAGCACTTTTAGTTGCTGCTGCTGTTAGTTTGTTTAACAAAACCAAAAGCGAAAATTTGAACAAGTTGTTGTTGTGGTTGAAATGCACTCGTTAAATCAACAGCAACAGCACAAATAACAACAGCAACGAGAGCAGCAGCAACATGAAAACAACAACAATCGAAATTACTCAGTTTCAGTCGATTGAGAATTAAAACAAACAATAACTGAATAATAGTTTCGTACATTTAAAACCAAGTGTAAAAATAAATATTTAATTGGCCTAATTGTCATTGCATTATTTCATAAATAAATATAAAGAACTTTTGCATATTGAACGCATTTATTATCTTTTATTATCATTGCTGCAATATATTGTCCGGAAATGGTTTGTTTTTCTATGATCACTACAAAATCACCAATTCTACGTACATATTGTATAATTTTTTTTTTATTTATGCCCATCAGGTTTATTTGATTATTTCTATGGCTGAACAGCCACATAGAACTGTGTTTTGTTGAGAACCAATCAATACAAATATAATTTAATAATTATTATTTTTGAGAAGCTATTAAGGCTGTCCAAAAGTAACATTTGCAGGTCGGTTTACAAATGGGTTTTTAACCAACTCAAAGGCGAATATAACATCTGGCCAACAAGTTGGTACAACTGTAGAGTTGTGAACGTGGCGAGTAGGTAGCTGAGGGGTCGAGTTAACAGATTCTGTTGCTCACTTTTTGCATGTTGTTTGCATTTAAATGTTTTAACATTTCCGTTTAATGTGACTGCACTTCCGTGAAAATTTAATTAAAAACTGTCAGTTTCCTTCTCCAATTATTTTCTTGTGGCGCTCTGCAACGACAAAGCCGATGGATGCTGCCCAATGCTATGAACGGCTATTAAATATATCGTGCAACATTTTTCCTTATGTTTAAATTGATGTCGATTACATTACAATAATCTTTTAAAAATTACTTCGAGTTTGATGTAATCTTAAAACCGGAGACTGCATTTTGTTGGAAAACATTTGAATAGCCTTGTCATGTATATAAAAAAGGTAAAGTTGGGGCATAATATTGGGTGAAATACATTGTATAGGGTATTTTGATGACGAGACCTTCCGATCAGTTCGCTTTAACATGTTTTTCATGCATTCATCTGCACTGCCACAACAATTGGTTGTTAAAAGTTCTGACAAGTAACAAGACAAAAAAGTTGTTATTATTGTTATTATTACAATACACCACAGTGCACTGCATACAAAAGCTGCGCTTTTAATTAAATAAATACATGTTTTATATGCCACAAACGAAAAATGCTTCACGAAAGTGCAACGACACGAAGTACCCACAAAAGTTGAAAATGCATCTGGGCGCGTATTAAAAATATAACAGAACTGAAAAAAAAAATAATGCCCAATGCAAGGAAAGCAATATGAAATTTAACACATAAATGAAAAATGTTCAAGTAGCTGCCACTTTTCGGTTGACTTTAACAAGTTGCTGCACACAAAATTAAACAACGTCCGCGCGGTGGCTGAGAAATTTGCAAATTATAATTATTTTATACCTGGACCAAAAGGCAAATTTGCGCTTCACTCGAAAGGACTAGCCGCAGCGGATAAAACGCTTTACAAGCTGTAACCAGCTTCAGGCCGAGACCGAGACCCGAGCTGCCAAAGTGTGCAATGAAGAGGCTGGCGAAATGGCAGCAGCGTTAGATGGAGCGAGGTGTGCTGCGGTGGCAAGGGGCTGGGGTCGGGGTACGTGACAGGTCGAAGCACTGGGCAAACTTCAATTACAGCTTAAAACTTTCAATTAAAAACTTTGCCGCGCGTGAAAAAAGAGTGTAGAGCACAAAAAAAAGCAAATAAAAAAATAAATATATAATCTAAAGAGCCTGGGAAGATGCATTTTGAGGCAGCTCGAGCTTAGCGAATTACATCCCAGATGAGCAGCTTTGCCGGGCAATTAATAGATGGAGGTGTAACTCTTAAAGTCATTTCATATGGGTCAAAGCCTTAATGGATAACTTATGTGAATGAATAAAAAACAAAACTTTAGCTAGCAAAGATTTGCAGAATTAATCATTTTATGTTAAGTAGAAAGTCTGAGCATAACCAAATAATGTGATCTCTGTAGATTTCTTTAAAACTAGTAGCTGAATGCATTATTAAATAAAAGGACCCTACATCCGAATACTGCATCTTTAACGGCAGCTGCAGTCTGGCATAAAGTGTGCTGAGTAGAACAACTTTACACCCAAACAAAGAAAATCCAACACAGACTTTGGCCATATGGCAAATTTGGTGTTGACTTCGCCGTCGCTGCACAGACTCCAAAGTTTGTGCTTAAATTTTTCAGTTTCTTTGCCATTCTGTGCGGTACAGCGGGCTGAGAATGCATTTTTAATGAATCCTGCAAAGGTGAATGTAACTTGCGACGTGGGCGTGAAAAGGTGAGCAAAACGAGACTAAAAGGAAATGTAACAGAAAATGTTGCAAAAATTGAAAAGCGCAACTTTGACTTTGCTGTGGGTGGGCGAGTGTGTGTGTGTGTGTGTGTGTGTGTGTGTGTGTGTGCATTGGTGTGTGTGGTGGGTGTGTTTGGGTGTTTGCTTATTCGTCAGAGTAACTTTACAATCCACGCAACAGAACAGCGCATGCCAAACTCTTAATTGAATTAAACTTTTTAGCTGGAAAGCACAAGCAGAGAAAAAAATGTTAACCAATTTTTTTTTCTCTGTTTTTTTTTATACCCTTGTGCTGGGTATTGTTTGTTACTTAGCCATCGTGTTTGTTACACTATAACATTTCAACATTGGAACGGCTGCTTTAGTACTCTATTAGATTGTGCATGCCAGGACTCTTTATTGAATTAAACAAATAGTAAAAGAGATATAACCAATTTTGTACACTATACATATATTAGCCTGTTTGTTACACCATTAAATTTAAAAGTCGAAATGATTACCTAAATACTTCACGTAGATCGCCAACAGATGCTTCGTTCTCTCTCTCTCTCTCTCTCTCTCTCTCTCTCTCTCTCTTTAAGCATTTGATTTTTTGAAAACTATTTTCAATATTTTCTCATTAAATAAATATGCAACCAGCAGTCTTGTGAGAGCATAGGATAATCATTAAAGATTTTGGGCAAAATGTTCCTTCATCTGCATATTACATTTCTATGGAAAAATTAATTTTTTTTTTTATTTATTTGGTAATTGAATTGATTTTGATTGTTTTTTACCCCTAAGCCCATAGGCAGGCAACATTTAATTGAATTTGCACAGAAATTATAAATTCACACAATTGCCCGTTGTGGTGCCCTGTTTTGCGCAATTTCCGCACTTTAAGTGCCATTTTGTGAAATTATTATAAATTATTTATTTGTCGCTTGGCGGGGGTCCTCGCAAAAAACCATAATCAAAACAATGAAGCGAGGCAGTCAACAGCCACAACAACAACAACAACAACAACAACCAAAAGCGAACATTAAAATTGACGCACGAATAGAAAATGTACAAAAATTAACTTCATTTCCGTTTTGCGAGCGTCAAAAATAAACATAAATACGAAATTAATATGCCACAAGCACGAGTATCATAACGAAAAAAGGGAATGGAGTTTCAATTGATGGGAATGCCTGTTTGGTGGGGTTGAGTTGAGTTGAGTGGTGGTGCGATGGGGGTGTTTAAGGATTTTCAAATCACCTGACTGAAATTATGCAAAGTGCCTGGCATATTGAAGTCGTTA
The DNA here is from genome assembly GCA_035041605.1 of Drosophila atroscutellata. Taxonomy (NCBI): domain Eukaryota; kingdom Metazoa; phylum Arthropoda; class Insecta; order Diptera; family Drosophilidae; genus Drosophila; species Drosophila atroscutellata. The sequence continues at coordinate 8,197,216 of JAWNLA010000092.1, read as the reverse complement.
TAAATTTTAATTAAATTGCACGTCGGGCGGCGGCTTAGTTCTCGGACATATTAGGTTGACATATGTGGGTCATAAAATGCCAAAATTGGAGCTGGCAAATAAATTGAAAAATGGCTCGATGCGCACTGCGACAAGCTACAAATGGAAAACAAGTCAATTTTTATGGCATACTCTTAGGCCGGCAGGAGTTCACAATAAGTACACATACTAAAGAAAATATGAAAGAATTTGGGAGTCGAACTGGACCGACTACCCGATACCCTATATCACTGTTAAAAATGCTCAAAAACACTTTAGATTGTATTCAAAGAATACAAAACAAAGATGGCCTGCCATTTATGCATATTTATTATAGAGTCGCATATATCTTATGAAACACAATAACAGTTATGACGTTCATATACACCTTTATATCTCTCAATATGTCTGCAGGGTATACACAAACAACTGTAATGCAAATATTGGGGCAGAGGGTGGAAATAAGGTACAAGCAAAAGGAAGCTGGGTGCGAGAAAAACGAATGCTGAGCACAGCAAATGCTGCTCCGAAATGTAATAAAAATCATGTAAGCAGATATGTGCCGTGGTGAATTTATAGGTCCACAATGTAAACTTTTGAAGGGTAATGGAGACAGCAAAAATAAGAGACTAAAGTTAATAAGAAACTACGTACAAAAATGCAATAAAATGCGTAACAAAAGAAAAAATAAAAAGAGGAATCAAGGAAAGGAGTGATGTTGAAAATGGCATATAAAAATTAATATTAACTATTGTATTTTGGTCTAGATAAGATCTAGAAATTTAAAAAATCATATTTCTGTTGGCTTTGTAGCTAAACAAAACCATTTGGAAACTTTTTAGTCCTTATACTTTAGATTTAGTTGCCAACGTCTTAATAAAAGCTGTCATTAGGCAAACTTTCATATTCTCAATCACTTTTATTTCTTATGACTCCATAGAAAGAAGAGAATTTTGACATTTTGCGCTACCCAAATCCGGTGCAAAAATGCCGATGTCCGTAAAAGATCGAGAATCTTTACTCAAACGCCAGGCTGGCTCTCGTAGGATAACAAGCCAAATAATAAGAGATACGTACATGCCGGATTCGAAACCGGTGCGAGATCCAAAAGCACAGATTACTCGGACGCAGCAAAGGAAAGAAGCCAATGCAAATTTGCCATGGGAAAAACGAAGATGTCTGCCCAAAAAAGAGCATTTGCAAACCAAACGGGAGATCGAAATAGCCAAGTTCAAGAATATCGATTTCTCTCACTCGGATCCGCAACTGACCGTTCAGACGCTTGAGTTTCCGGATGCGAATATCAAGCGCACAGAGATCGATACACACGATGAATGTGGCAAGAGGGTTCTGCCCAAGAGAACCGGCAAAGATTTCTCCACCTCGAGTCAGCCCGGTTTTCGCGATGGGGTTTTTACGGTCAAAATGCAGGCGAGGAGCTGCACCTCCACCAGCATACCAGGCAGGCCAGCCCCAACGAGAAAAAGCACTCAACGCTCCACCTCAAGCGCCCAAAGTGATATTAACTCAATGCAAATGACTGATTCGTATCATATGCGATCGTTGGGGCCGAAGCAATTTAAGGGCAATCAGTGGAAGAAGCCCTGCGAGGCTAGCAATGTGGTCGGAGCACCTCAGCCGCATATCGGACGTTGTCCGAAAAATTTTCAGCAGCTGTCGAAACTGTCGCCGATGCGACAGAAGTTCTTTCTTACACAGGATCCGCGCAAGACGCACTGCCTGGTCAATCCGAGTGCGTTGCGCTACAAGCAACTGACCGAGGATCAGCAGTTCAAGGTGATCAACAAGATGGTCAAGCATGGCGATAATGTGTGCGCCAGCACCGGCTCTGAGTCATCCGATACGCATATATGCGAGGTCATTGACTTGGAAAATCCCGTCAACTTGGACTTTCAGGGCATGGACTATAAGAACACGTACGAGAAGGACGAACAGGAGCAGCAGAATCAGCAGACCTACTGGCGTGTCGTACGCTACATGCAGCGACGTCGTACCAAGAAGCACACCGAGCACAAGGTGGAGGCGGAACTGCAAGCAGAACGCCTGGCAATACCGCCCGTATTCAATACGAAAATCAAGGATACGCCCGTTGCGGCGGAATCGCCTTTAAAGGATCCCAAGCTTGCCGAGCTGTTTCGCTCACCTGACAAGCCCAACAACAGACACAAGATTAACGAGGAGCAAAAGCGTCGCGAAGCGCGCTACAAGGATATTTATCTGCGCAACAAGACCCGAAAGGCTGTACGGGACTCACAGCATTTAAGAGAGTTGGCAGCTGCTAAGGAAATCGAGGCACGCACCGTTGCCGAACAGGATCTGCACGATGATGTGGCCAAAATTGATGATGCTATCGAGCGAAGCTTTCGCAAGTTCGAGTACATTCCGCTGGTGATAAATAAACGAAAGTTCTTCCCAAAAACACTGACAGAGACGGAACGCCTGAAGGCCATCATGCATAAGGAGAACTGTGTGCGCAAGGATCGGGCAAAGGTAGAGCAGGAGTTCTTTTTGGAGCGCACGGGCAAAGTGAAAAAGTTTCCCGATGCCGGTCAGAATCTGGCCTGCAAGGAAAGCCTCGAGGGCAGCGTCGGCTCCACGCCCAGCGAGCAGAGTAGTGATGACGAAGACTATCTCAAGGTGGGCAAAATCGGCGACAAATTCCAGCTGCGCGGATTTCACTTTAAGCACGGCGATGGTCTGCGTGGCAAACTGCATCGCCACCAGATTATGGAGGGTCAGCGCACCGCCAAAGGTTGCCTAACCCGTGAAGAGTGGATCAATCAGCTGGCGCCGCGCAAGGAGCCCATCAAATTGGACATTGAACGGGGCATTATCAAGGTGCTTGACCCTGACGATCCCAAACTGGATCTGTTTCCACCTCAACCGATGCTCCTGCACAAGCGCGAGAAGAAGAGCGCCATCAAGGAGTACATTGACAAGCGTCTGGGTCTCCACTATCATCGTGTGATGCACAAGAATTTGAAGCTGGTCAAGCCCCCGCTGAAATTCCATGTCAAAAAGTTTAATCTCATTCGCTATGTGTTCCCCGAAAAGATCATTGTGCCGGATGCACCTGATCTCGAAGCCGATATTGTGGACGCTTCCAAAGTGCAAACCACCCTTGAGTACATAACACTAAAGAGAAAAGTGGCCAAGGCGAAGGATCTCAAAAAGAAGCTAGCACGCATGAAACTCCTGGGCCTAAAATGTGTGGAGGCGAAACAATTGCGCGAGCCGTCGCCATGCGATGTCAAAGAGGAGCTACTCGATATGGACTGGGTGCCGCCACAGGAGTTGGTCAAAGCGCCAGAGCCCATCGGCGCTGATGAATTGGAGGATCGTATGATGGGCGGCAGTGAGCACGTGCCCCTCGAGATGAGGGGCAACATGCCGGCACCAAAGTTTCGAGAGAAAACACTACTCATACATCCGAGGCGACAACGTGACTATCTCGCTGAGAGACGACCAACGAATACGTTTATTGAAGGCATTCGCCAGTCGGGCATGCCAATGCTGGAGAAGATTGCGCCGGATAAGATTAAGTTTGCCAACGTGCGAGCCACAAAACGACCCTACACGGCGAAGTTCGAGGCGCGACATCATCACGATCACTGGGACCCGACTCAGGTGAAAAACGTTCATGTGCACTACCAGACGAAGACCGTCTACCCGAAGATCACGGTGCAAGAGCAGCCGGAAAGGGTGCCCCTTGTAAATTTCATCGAGGCAAATCCGCCCTGTAAGCAATACATGAACACTGACTTGACAATGCCGAGATACGATTTCGACAGCATGATCGCTAATCATTTGGCGGCAACGCGAACTGATAGCAAGGATGGAGCGCGGGAGGTTGTGCAGGATCTGTGCCGTGCGCATGACTTCATCTTTCACTCACGCAATCCCAAGGAGCTGACGACTCTCGATTTTCCAGGACGTCGCCAGTATCTCGACTTTTTGCGTGAAACTCGTGAGGAACTGTACGAGATGAAGGACATTCAGCCGGGCGAGGAGCGTCTGCTGGTCGACCGTAAGGCGATTGTCGCTGAGCTCGAGGAGGATCTGAAGAGCATCGAGGAATGCCTTAGCTCACTGAGTAGCTCGGAATGCACAAATCTTACCAAAGACAGCGGCAGCTTTCTACTGCTGGAGGATGAAACGAAGATACCTTTGGAATATATACGCAAACCCCTAGTGCCCTTTGAGGAAATGCGTCGCTCTCGCTTCCAGGCGGAAGTCATCGATGTGGATGCCGAGGAGGAAAATCCATATCGCATGCTGCCCTTCTCCGGTCAGCATAAGGAGCAGGCAGCCATGCTCGGTCCCAAGGACTCCTTCTTCACCTTTAACTCGCGACTTCGCAACGGATTGCGCCTCAGGCTTGAGGTACCTGTTCCGGATGTTCGTAACACTCTGCTGGGACCCGGCCCAACAAAATATTTTGGCTCTGTAATCACTGATCTCGATGAGAATTATATAGATGAGTTGAAAAATCGGGCAACGGTCAAGACTTTTAACTTCAAGACGGGCATGGAATTGTTGAAGGTTGCAACGCGTCTCAAATACGAATCGCTATTGATTCAGGGCAAAATGGTGCGCACCAAGATTTATGATTCTCTAAACGAGCTCCACTGGCTGGACATGAAGAAGACAGCTAAGCTCTACGAGGGCCTCTTTGCCAAGTGGGAGAAGAAGGAATACAATGCGGCCATGAAGCAGGTGTATCAAGTGAAGACCTACTACGAGATAACCGATAAGATGAAGCTGGAATTCCGGGAGCTGGAACGCGAACTCACCATGCTCAACATGGATATTGTGTTTATTGAGGGTCACTGGATACGTTGCGTCATGTTACAGAATTTCCACTACCTCCTAGGCGAAGAGGAATGGCGCGCCGAGAACGATTGGATCCATCGGGTGCCGGTAAAAAAGAGAGGCAATTTTGGGGCTGAGGAAGCCGAGCAACCCATTGAACCCTATGCACCCGAAGATGATAAGGATGTTGAGTATGAACTAGAATCGTATGATCAGTCGATTGCCAAGCGAACCACTGTCAACATTCGTGTGCGGGACAAAGACGACGCCTGGGCCATATATGACTTTTACTATGATGTCTACAAGAGGAATTTGCATCCCGTGTTGAAGGTATTTCCCAATGCCGAAGCCTTTCTCCAGGGCGTTAGCAATTTGAAGAATAAGACTTTTATGCTGCTGCTGGAAATGCATTATACACTGTCCATACACACAGAGCTACAGGGTAGGCTAGAGACCTTTGTTGACTGGTGCAACAAGGATCTCAAGGAAAAGCAGGAGTATGTGGCGCGCAAGTCCGTCAGGAAGTTCTTCATGGAGGATCGCGCCATTGAGATGGAGGCACGTGTTAGAACCTATCTAGAAAAGCCAATTGAAAACTCTTTTGCCGACGAGGAATTCAACAAGTATCGCGGCGTCTTGGCCGAAGTCTGGCGTCGCATTGTGCCCGCCACTGTGCGTGGGTCCAGTGATGTGATACCACTTGCCTCGGACATGGTGGCCTCTATCAGCACCGTTGTGTTGGAATTGCTCACCAAGTTTGAGCGCCTTGATATTGGGAAGGTGCGCGAACTGGAGATGACGCTGCGCAAGCGGCGTCGCTATCTGGAGAAGCTCTCCGCGCAGGCCTACCAGACAGAGCGACGTATCGATATGGAAATGAAGAAGGTACGACGCAACCTGGAGCCGCCTTTCAAGAAACCCAAGAAAGTGGGTCCCCTTCAGCGGCTGCGCCTCAAGAAGCGTGTCAAAAAGATTATACCACCGCCGGTAATCATCTCTGAGAATACCAGAAACTATGTGCGCGCATTTGCCGAGGATGGTGTGGTTAGTGAGGGCTTCAGTCATGATTCTATGATGGTGGTGGACAGTATGCAGGAACAGATTGTTCCCTTCTATTTCGATCATTTCCTTAAGCTTAATGGCTACACGCCAAATTATAATTTCAAGACAAATATCGAGATACGTGATGGACCCGAGATAAATCGTTTTCGCATTCGCAATGTTATCCCAGATGTGCTCCTAAAGGTCGAGAATTGGGAGAATATGAACAAAAAGATCATGGAAGACAATATTCAGCGCAATCCCAAGATGTACGAGAATGTTAGCTAATTGATTTATCTTAAAAACTTTTCAAAGTTTCCAGTTATAACACTATTAAATTAAATTGCAAGTGCTCAAGCTCAGATTTATTGATCTCTTTAAAAGTAAATGGGTTCAAAATTTCTTACAATTAATACTTAGGATTTTCGATTATCTTTATTTGGTACGATCTGTTCCCATTGAGATTTGTCTCTGTCCATCTGGCATAAACTTCATATTTGTGGGGCTTATTTAATACCAAACTATTCATATTGAAAGGGCCAAAATCCAAAAAAACAAATAAATTAATTCTAATTAATATTCCAACGTTTAAGATAATGAATTATCTCGACTTCTTTCTGTTTTTCTTATTCTGTCTTTCTCGCTGTCTTTAATCTTTCGATTTCTATTGAACAAAGACTTCTCTTTCCTGCGTGCATGCATATCTCTGTCATTTACTCTCTACTCGGTTTTTTAATTTTTTTTCTTTTCATATTTCACAAATATCTTGAAGTTTGCCGGAACAGCTTTCACTGCCGCATCTGTCGCTAAGCGTTGGCTCTCTGTGCACCCCTCCTGCTGCTACACCCGCAGTGTCCTACTCAGTGCCCCAAGTTTGTACTGCTTTGGCCGTCATTATTTTTGTTTGTGCTGCAGCTGCATCGGCCATTTTCATTTTCTACCTTGTGCCCTAATTCATTGCCACCTGCATTGGACATTCTATGTGTGTTTGTCTTCGTCTTTCTCCTCTTCTATCTCTCTCTGCCGCCTCAGTTTGCTGTTATTTTTATAGTGCAAAACTTGCTTTGCTCTTGTGTTATATTTGCACATAAATCACACAACTTTCTTGAAATTATTTTCTGCTGCTTTTTAGTTGAATTTTATAGTTCGGTCGTTTGCGACTATTTTTTGCAATGACTTGAATTTTTTTCGTATGCCGACATTTGTTTAAATAACAGCTTATTTTGCTTTTCTTTTTCATGTTAGTAATAAAGCTTAATATGAATAATTCAAGAATTAGCTGAAGAATTTCTTTTACCCTTGCGAAAAGTATTTTGTTTTTGTACAAAATGTTAACCGTGTTAAAGAAGACATCTTCGAACTCTTAAATTATTTACAGGAGCAGGAGCTACCACATTTGGAGGCAAGATAACTGAATAACTTTCAATGATTCCATGTCTCTATCTGTTTTCTCTCATGAACAGCTCATAGAAACCATGTATGGTATCAATAAGGAATTTTTTCGTGGATCTACCCCTAAACCCATGTCAAGCCCCCTAACAACTAATGGCAACTCCTGCCACGGTTTTTCGCAAAGTCACACAATTTCCATTAGTAGCTAATGAAGCATTAAAAGTAAAAAAAAGAACACGAAAATACTTAACGCCATATTTCCAAGGAAGTGGCAAGCTTCTGTCAAAAAGCACAGCAGAGAAAACAAAAACGGGATAAAAAATGAAAAGAAATTGAGAAATAAAATAAAAAAGGAAGCGTAATATGCGTCTGGCTGATGGCGAGAAGCTCGTGTAGAGCGTGGAATGAAACGAGGATAAACGCTGAAATATAAAAGCATCACGAATTAAATACCTTTTAGCAATTAATCTGCTTAGCTAATGGACGATTTCAATGCAGACGACAACAGCAAGGAAGGAGGAGTTGGTGGGGGCCAAGATTTAGTGGAGTGGGCACAAATTGTTCCAGCCATGGCACTTACATTAGGCTTACGGCTCGTTGACCAGGCCAATGCGCCCTGGCTTATGCTACACTATTTCCAGACTAATTTCATTCAATAAATGCGCGCTCCATTGATGCAGCCTCTCGGCACATGAAGATGGGCGGTGGTTGGTGCGAAGGCGGTTCACTTTTTGGTCTGTAACGGTCTGGACCTTGCTCTGCGCTCTGAGTTCTCCCGGCCCATTTCTATAGTCAGCACTTGTGTGTTTGCCTTTTGACCGATGACAGCTAACTTGGAATTTAATTTATTTAGTTGCAACTTTAATTGACGAGGCCAGTTCATTCTTATTTTTTAATATCACTTAAGATTCTTTTGCCAGATTTGTGATTTGGCTTTGATTGGCAGCAGTCACTTCGCTTAATTGAGAATTATAGTCATGTCGCCTTTCAACTCCTGCTCAAACCGTAATCGAAATCTTTAAAATGATTGCGTTCGAGCACAGTTTGAATAAACGAACAGTTTCTTCAAGCAATGTTACTCAAACGAGGAACTATACAAATAATATTTTAGCTTCTCAAAAGAAATTTAATTTTGTTGAATTTGCATTAACTATTATTTATTTATTTAATACATTTATAGCTAAATAACAAATGATATTATTATATTTATTTGTTAGATTGATTTTTGTTCGACTTTCAAAGAGTTAAATATGGCTAGAATCATATATGTCTTGAGACCTTTGAAACGGCGCTTTTATCAATATGCCAACAACTTTGAAACATATACAGCGTACTACCTGTGAGCTTATACCACATACTCAATATGTATACATTTATTAAATATGTGTGTGTATGCAACTTTTGCCAACATTTTTATGTGACGTGTGTTCATTTGTAACATTTGAAACATTTACAATATACTCCGGTTCGTTGCTGTTTTATTTATGTGGCAGGCCATCATATTTTATGTTATTATATATTGAACATGTACTTATGCTGCATAACAGGCGGTGTGTGGGTGATGTGTGGACTGTGTCGGGCTAGTCGGCCAACGGTCACATTATGATAAATCATGCCAGAGCATCGCAGCTGCTGTCATAAACAAAAATATTTGATTGAAATTACGTGGGCAGCTCCTGGAACTGCTCTGTCAGTTCACCTGACACAGAGGCTTGCTTCACAAATTAAAGTTTTCCACTCTCTGGCGAAATAACGCATTTCACATCAGTGAAATCAACTTATCCTGTGCCACCGAGCCCCAAATCAATTGAGAACTCGAAGTTATTGTTCTTGTCAGCCTGTCCGATTATGTACAACAAATTATGAAAGCAACATTGGTTAAATATTGATTGTCTCATTCATTAATTATAAACCACATCTAACTCAAGAGAGTTCTGAAGTTGAGCTGGAATTGGATAACTGTAGGCGAAGATGGCAGGGAATTTGTTGCTGAATGAGAATTGAAAAAATTGAGAAAATCCCTGTACTTTTATTATCTGCTAATAATACAGCAGGCAACGGTAGTTACAGTCTCAGCTCACCAACTAGTTAAATTTGGCCCGCTTTTAATCGAGTGTAGCTGAATTGAAATAAAATATTTGTTTATTGATTTATTTAGAAATCTTCGAAGTGGTGGGGGCTAGTTGGTAGCTATTGTAACATAGCACATTACAGATCTTTTGTGAATGTGTCCTGTTCGTTTGTTATTATATAAATTGACTGACACACGCACACACACACACACACACATGTGCACGCAGGACATCAGAGCTGAGAGCCGTGTCGAGACCTGACAGAGTCGTAGGTAGTTCATCATGTCATGAAAATTGTATGGAAATTTAATTGAAAACATAAGCCAAGGATAACAGGCCAAAAAAGACAGGCAATCACACTCACATACATGAGCACACACATGAACCACATCAAAATGGCGGCTACACACACACACACACACACTCACGTCCACGTACAGAGAGAGAGCTTAACAAGTATGGCCGCCGTCTGCCTCCCAGCTGACTTCTCTGCTTATAGTGGCTGACGCGCAGGAAGTGTACGAAATGATATAAATAAATAAACAAACTACAAGATAAAGCTATTTGCAATTTGATTGTCAATTTTCATGAGGCTGCCAGCAGTCAGGATTGCCAGGACATTTCCGCCGCAAAACGAAACTTTTTCTTTTTTTATTTCTCTTGTTTTGTTTTGTTGGTTTTGGTTGTTGTTTTTGTTGTGCCATCTGTCAGTGGTTTAGTCATTTGCTCATTGATGCAGTCAATCAAATTTCATGAGTGATTTTTGTTACACTAAACTTTTGCCAGCTTTGGCTGCCATATTAACTGTCAATTCTCATTTACATTTTGCACTTGATTGCCCCAAATGGCATCGGATGTATGTCTTTCCCAGCGACATATCTCAGAATTGTTCCCATGGTTTCCCACAGACCTCCACACCAAAAAGTTTAATTGAGTATTTCAGTTATGGACTCTACAACAACAATTTTGTAGTTTGAAATGCTTGCCAACAATTTTCCACACAATTAAAAACTGGCGTCAAATTATGGCGCACTTAATCCCACCAAACCCTGTGAACTGCCCTGTACCCACCAAACTGGGGCAACTTCAAAAGAGCCCCTCCCCCACCCAAAAAAACCTAATTAAAAAGCGCTTAATGCTAAAAACTCAGCGCACTGGGCGTGTGCTAATTTCATAATCCAAATAAAGTTTCAATTAATTTGGCTAGCGCACCATTTCAATTTTTTTACTTTCTCTTTTTTTTTTTTGCTAGCATGCAAATGAAAGAAATTTTGTAGCTACCAAAAGCTTTCAAAAATGTTCAGCTTCAATGGTTTGGTAATTATGATTTGAGTTGAGTTCAGTTAAGCTGCCACGGTGGTGGTTTGAATTTCTGTACGTTGCCCACCCAAGTGCTAAGCGTGCGGTTGGACTGTGAAAAATGGCGTCAAGTTGAATGGGGGAAATAGCTAATGAAATGAAAATTGTTGAAAAATAATTATATAAGAGTTCAAGCAATGATGTTCGCAAATACACCAAACTCAAATTGCCATTCAATATCAAGGCTTGTTCTTGAGATTCTACAGAGATCATTTACGCCTGGGATATTGGTTTACAGTTGAAGAGTATGCAAATTCTATGTATAATCAAAGGTAGATCCCAAGAGGACCTGCAAGTATAAGGCTCATTAATGGAATTAGGGAACTCGACATTAATAAGATAGATCACTCTGATAAAATGTGATTAGCTATGTATTAGAAAAGTAATAAGATAGAACAATTTGAGAATTCTCACAATAGCTGCTCACATTATCCGCTATTTTGCTATCTCTCACTCCTCCAACACCAGTGGACATTAAAAGGTATTTGAAATTTAAATACGCCCATAAATGTCGCAGAAGCGGGAAAGTACCAAACAAATGATGGTCCTTTCAACCCGCCAATTGTCAACTCATCTGGCGTGGCATTAACCCCATGACATCGACACACAAAAAAACCAGCGCAGACTGAGCCACAAAAAATGTTTGGCAGCAAAAATTATAAACCACTCGAGCATATTTTGCAAGTCCCCAAACCAACAGAGACTCCAACCACGCATCTTTCATGTGGATGGCCAAACTTTATTTCTTATTTTGTTGCGCTGCTTTCGCTTTGTGATTGTTGTTGTTATATGCTTACCATTTTTCATGAGCGGCCGAAAAAAGTTAAAACGGAAATGCGACCATACAAGCGGATATGAGACGGGTGGAGCAATACATATAGATGCGATATATAACCGAGAGACCGCGTCGCGTCAACCTATAAATAAAAGAAATGCGCCCCGAAATCCCCAATGCCCGACATGGAGTATGCAACATTTGTAACTGCGTGGACAGCGCCTGGATGTGGACGATGGATTGGATTCCCCTTTAGGAAGTTTTCGCTTTTTCTTTTTTTTTATATTTCTTATATTTTTCTGCGTGTTTGCGTTATTAACAGGCGACTAGAAGCAAATATATGAGCATACTTTTTGGCTGGCAGTCAAAGCGCAGTCAGCGACCGGAAGCAGGCGAAATTGTTTTGAAACGGCTTGATGTCTGACAAAGAAATGCAAAGAGCTAGAAAGAGCGAGACAGAGAGCGAGAGAGAGAGAGAGAGAAAGAGAGACAGAGAGAAAGAGAGAAAGAGAGAGAGCGAGGGAGTTAGAGTGTGTGCCCGAGGAATGTTACGACATAATGTGAAACAAAAGCTCTGAAAAACGTCAGTCATCAGGCTATGACTATGAAATGGGGAATGCGCTTTAAACGTCAGCCATTTATTAAGCCCGGCCACATCAGCAGCAGACGGACGTATCGCAAACGGCAAACGGCAACCGGCAGCAGCCGTCAGAGTCGATTGCACGAGTCACTCAGACGGTCAGTGTTGAATGCGCAGACAGTCCAGACAGTTGGTCCGGCCAATCCTTGCGGTCAGCCAAATGATAGGAGTATATTGTCGCAATTCTGGCTGGGCATTGTCCTTAAGCTTTAAGCTAAATGCAAATGGACACAACAACGAAAAAGAGAATAGCAACTGGCTGACCTTGTTGGTTTTATGTTTTGCATAGCTGCGTAGGTTTGTTGATCGGAGCATATCGAGAGATATGTCTGGATCAAGTTAATTGCCATAGCAGCACTTATCCGGGAGCTGGCGAAAAACGTATTTAAATAATAAAAAGAGGTCACCAATTAATAAAAAAGTTTGTTTTTACCTTAAAATGTGTTCACTTTTCATTCGTTTTTTTAGCCAAACAAACTATCATGTTCGACCGTAAAATTTTTTTGCAGAGGTTTATATTTAAAAGCCAAAAAATAATGCTGAGCATGTCACTCCTACCGTTCCAATGCCAGACTCCATGCGTCCACCCCATCTTCCCCCGCTCCAAACTCCTAGCACCACCTCCAGTTACTTAGCCAAAATACGCAAAAATTCAAACATTAAAAGTCCATTACCATTGCATGCTTTGCAGCAACGAGAGACGTCGCAATTTTTTTAATTATACATTTATTTGACAATTTGGGCACGGTGTTGAGAGGGGAAGCACCACCATATGGAATCCAACACCGAGTTTAACTGCTCACCAGGTTATTGTGGGGGTAGTCGAAATATAACGTATACGCCATGAATATGCACCCGAATGTATTTAATTCTTTTTTGCCCGACGAACGGAAATGGAGCTCTATTGGCGCCTCTGACATCCGGCATGCCAGCATTTTATTATATTTTATCTTTCAGTTTTTATGGACTGCCAGCCAATGCCATCAAAATGGCAACAAACTTAACGCAATATTCTGGCCCGCAGCAGTATTCATTGTTTGGCTAATTTTAACTTCATGCCTATTACGTTTGCCTGCTCATTTTGATCAACGAAATTCAACTCTGCTGCATTATATTCAGTTACCCGCACTTATGGTCAAATTAGCTGCACAACTCTGGACACAAAACAAATATTTGCCGCATTATTGATTTAACTAAGTTTTTTGCCACAAACCAAATGCAATGGAAATGTATTTAATTAAAAATATTTTTGCCGTTTTTTGCATGAATACTCAAAAGGTATGGCATATTCCCTGCAGCCATTTACGTGTTTTTGAGGCAACTGAGTGTTGAGCCGGTCTCGTTGGTAGTTTGAATGGAGTTAAACCTGAAATCCGTTAAACATTTGTAGAATTTGGGCAGTGTGTGAAATTTTCAGAATAGAAAACGGATAAGTTCAAACACGGATTGGGGTAACAAACGAGATTAAAGTAGATCAGAAGAAATTTGATTATGTCTGTTGAACATTACAAAATAATTTAAAAAGTTGATAGTGAATGTTATTTCATACTAAAATAGGCCGTTATGACTTTGCACTTGCTTTTAATTAATTACATTTAAAAATACTATCAAATTTACCTAACTAAGTTTCTCTAGAGATTTTTTTTTGAGTGTATAAGGAAGACTTTTCGGCTCATATGTTGTTCAGACCCCAGAACCCTTTTAGGGCCTTGACAAATACAGTCACATGTTCAACGCCACTTAAAGCCAGTCGACTGGCTTTTAATGCACGCCCTGAAATTAGTACACATTTAAAATGTTCACTGGAAAGCAACAAAAGCAACAACAGCAACAAAAACAACAAAGGGACAATTTGCGTGGGCGACCCGACGCTGATTATGATGACGACCTGGGCACATTAATGCTGATGATGTTGCCGCTAAGTAGCACTCCCAGATCCCATTCCAACAGGTAAAGCCCGCAGCGGGTAAACAAATGTGGCTTCAACTGCAAACGTTGGCAGAGAGAGAAAGAGAGAGATAGAGTGAGAGGGGGTGAGAGAAAGAGTTTTGTATTGCGACCAAAAAAAAAAGTCTTGGTGGTTGCCAGGATAGCAACAGCTCTGAAAATTAAGTCGCGCTTACTTTCTCTCTCTCTCTCTCTCGCCCCGCCATTGGCCTTCACATGCCATCTCGCTCTCTTGGCTTTGCAATTAAATATGCACATTCTCATTAAAAGTTGGCGCCATTAATAAACGCCAACAGGGATGTAATTTAATACGGTTAAAAAGTACGACACGTGGAACCCAGAAAGCAAGACATGCAGACTGCCAGGTTGAAAGAGTGGATTGGCGTTGGAGATGGAGGCGCCCAAAAGTGGGTGGGGTATTCTGCCAGCCGTCACCTACACATACACATACACACATTGCATTACATTAAACATGCAGCCCTTGGAGAGTTGCCTTAACGCTCCCAAACAAAGCTCATAAAATTTGCAAATGTAAATAATTTTCTTAACGAAATTTTCACGTTGCTCGCTTTGCTACTTTGGCTTAGACCACATTAAAGCTTCGTCAGGACACGGCGCAAATTTGTCAACTGACAGGACCAGTCTCGGCATAACACATATGGCTAGTGCTTGCTAAGATGCAGCTACTCCACTACTTCCTCCCACACATGCATAAATAATAAATAATTGAAAATGTCACACGAGAATTGTTCGCTTCGTGTGAACTCTGCCAGCCAACAATTTGGCCTTAATATTAGAACAGACCAGGCCAAGACTTTAGCCTTTATATATTTATCTAGCTAACCGGCATATTGGCTTTGTCATTTCATTCGCTACATATGCAAAAATAATTGAACAAATAGCGAACCTTAAGAATACACTTGTCAAGAAACTGTCTCTGAAGTATTTCTACTTTTTCTTCACTGAATTTAACCTACATGAAGGAAGTATAAAGATTTTATTTTATTTATTATGTAATTTTTCATTTCTATTTTGTTTGGGTTTCTTTACCTGACCCTATTGAGGTTTTCTATAATTATTATTAATAATAATAATTAATAGCTGAGGCTAACTGTTCATGTTATACACAAGCAGCTTGTATGAGCAATTAATATGTATAAATTATATTAAGTAAGTGTATCTAATAGTTAATAAAGTGAGTTTCGCTTCCGTCTAAGTAGTTTCTTGGAGAAACACATTAATTGCGTACAACTAGGCGCTGTGGCAAAATGTTGACAGTTCGCTGTCTTGGCTGGCGTTTTCTTGGGCCAATTCCGGCGGGAAATTAAAGTAAGAGTTTACGCTTTTTTAGCCGCAAAACAGAAACATACACACGCACCTCGGCCACGCACACAACAAGTTTGTTTGTGGCGGAGTGGAGGGACGTGAAGTGCGGGTGCGGGGAGGCGTTGCAAGAAAGAAGAGCACATGAAATTGTTGCTCATTATGTATTTATGTCAATTTCTGGGTCGCTCTTTCGGATTGCGTGAGCATTTATGTGTGAGTGTGTATGTGTGTGGCAGGCCGCAATGACATGTAAAACCTTTTTGGGCCTACAGTCTGCTTCTTACTCACATCCACCTGGCCAACATTTAATGACTTTGGCTTGCTCTCTTTTGGGACGCATTTAGCGTGTAAATTTTGCTGTACATTTTCGCCGTTACATTTTTACTCCTTCAGCACTCGTAAAGGTGTGTGCGTGTGTGCATATTTCAGTTATTTTTATTTGAGCGTTACTTTTTACACACACACAGATACCGATACACATATGTGTAAGCTCATATATGAGCACGTTTGCCTGTCGTTTTAATATGTTCGTGTATTTTGGCATTCGATGGGGACCTTTATATTCATGCAGCGTTAAAGTTTTTGTGAGTACTACGTATTGTAAAGGGATTTGCTTTGTGACTGACTCGCTAACGCTGATGACTCGGGCGCATGATGAAAATACATTTATACGGTTATCGCACATGGCATAAATCATAAAATGCCAGAAATGAGTACAGCTCATTTCGGAAGGAGCTAACCAGAAACCGAAAAGATGGCAAAACATATTCAAACAATAGTGTTTTACCTGTGTTGTAAGACCTCAAGATTTCCTTGCAAATGCGAAATTCAAGAATATTAAATAAACTAAAGCCATTTAATTTATCATAACTCCGTATTGATTAGTCATGTTTATTATTTGAAAGGAAAGCCTTGTTTTGTTAATGATTCACCAAAGTAATTCGAATTTTGTAATTGTTTTACTTCACTGAAACATATATAAATAGAATTCATAATCCTCCTAACCCATTAATGCGGACCCTTTTCAAATACTTGTGCATACATATGTAGTTAGCTTTCAGTTCTCGCACACACAGACTGAATTTATCTGTCCCTGATAATATGCGTGCTTGGCATTGTTGTTTCGTATGCATTAACTAAACTCTTTGCTGGCAACCTGATAAATAATTGAAAAGAAAGCAAAAACGAAGCACATGGCTGGCAGAACTTAAGCTCTTGCAGTCTTGAGTCTTTGACTTAGGAACTACCTGTCAGAAGGAGCCGGAAGATGCCACTGAGACAACGCATGAGTTTGTCTGCTTCTAAAATAAATTTACTTGCATGCCAGAAACATACAACACCCACGCCCACACACACACACACATACACACAGTCGAGTGCACTCTGCTAACTAAATTTTGCGCTGCGTACGCGACTCAGTGAAGTGCAAAAGGCATTGGACTGACTCGGACTGACTTACAGCAAGATAAGCAGCCGAGTATGAGTTACAGGTTAATTTATTATTGAAACTAATGTTGGCAGTCCACTGGAGTTCGAGATGAGATTGGGATTGGGGTTGATATTGGGGCAGGAGGGAGGGGGAAGCGCACACAATGTCTTTGCAGGTGCCATGCTGACGTCGCCGGTTTGGTGAATCGTTGGCTGGGGCCTTTAGCTGGCTGGTAGGCTGAGCCTGAGGCGCAAATTATGAAATTCAACTTGACAAATGTCAGTGACATTAATTAAACGCCAAGATATGGCAACAGCAGCTCGAAAGCTTACCATGCTGGCAGCTGTGCACTGCGAAAGGATTAAGCTCTTTAAGGGATTTAAGCGAGATTTGCGAACTTAACTATCTTGTACTTGTAAGCCGATTTCTCCGATAAGTCAGCTGCCGCGTCAAATTGCGCAGCTTGTTCGAAATTCAATTGAACTTAATTTGCACGAGCCTTGCACACGCAACATCAGTTTTGCTCTATGCAGTCTCTCGTGGATTCTTTAAGGCAACGATGCCTTAAATTAAATCCCAACAACTTTTAAAGCAGCCTGCTTTGTTCGATTCGTATTTTATATGTTTATTTTTTTTCTTGCTTTTTACGCACACTTTGCCAACTTCCGCTTCCGGCGGCAAGCAAAGCAAAGCAATGCAAACACAGCCCACTCTCGACTTCCTCCCCTCAGCCCGTCATTTTCTGGCTGCTTTTTGTTTTTACTGGCATAAAAATCATTAAACTGATTTATATTCCGTTTGATTCCCCCGTTTTCCTCAACTTCGCGGCATGTGTGCCTGTCGCTGAATTGTTGCTGCTCTTTCCTCTCCTTCATATATATCCTACACAATATTCCTCATGTGGCATATCAGCTTATTTTTTTGTAGTGATCCTTGCCTTGAACATATTCCGATTACTATTGTTAAAATAATATTAATCTTTGCGTAAAATGATTATCTTACACACAATAATAATATACATTTTAAGTATCTGCTCCGCGATTACTAATACATATTGTCTAGGTGGTATCTCAATCTCGGGTATTCATTCTTGTTTCTTATTTCGTTTTTCTCCTTGTTCCGACGACTGAACTTGAGTTCAAGTTTGATAAAAGGGTCGCCTGACAGACCATGCCCATGCCCAGTTGCAGACCCATACGAGATTCGATAATTCAAGTCAATTTCGCATGTGTCGGGGTCGCTCAAGGGTTAAGTGATTTCTTTTGTTTTTCTTTTTTCTTTTCTTGTTCATCTGCTCTTATGCTATGCATTTAGTCAACTGTAAAATAAAGTCGCATAAATAAACGCACCAAGCAGCAAGCACATAAAAAATTTAAAGTTTTTCCAAACAAATAATTTAAATATCCAACTATTGATTATAATCAGAAATAAGCACACTGTCCTTCATTCTCTCCCTCTCTCTCTCTCTCTCTCTCTCTCTGTCGTTCTCCCTCTCTATCGCTCAGTGTTGGGTAATGCGCTGCAGGCTGTGACCAATATCAAAAATTGTTGACCCAAAATGTTTGCACAGTTGTTGCCTTCAGTTTGGTTACCCAAAAAACCAGCGCAATCGACCAGCCCCGCTCCGCCCCGTCTCCCCACCTGGCCGTCTTCTCCCTGCTGGAAAGCCGGCCACCTTGAAAGGGTTGTCGTTACTGAAATTCAATTCAATTTCGTTGAAATGTTTTATTATATGCATTTTGTTGTTGCTGTTGTTGTTTTGGTTCTGCCTGATTTTAATGTAATTGCCGGTAATAGCAAACACTTTGAATGGGCTAACAAGTTGTTGTTGTCGTTGTTGTTGCCGTTTTTGATGTTGTTGTCTTTGTTGCTGTTGTCGTTGATGTTGCTGACTGCTTGTTGTTATTGCTATTGGCGGGTACGCCTAATGTTTGTATGATAATTTCTCGTATCTCATTTATACTTATTCCAAATTGAATTCTAACTTTAAATTAATTTTAATATGTTTGGCGGCATAGATATCGATATCAATTCGTATAAGCAGCAAAAGCTGTGGAGTAAATGTTGTGATTGTACAAATGGTAATGAACTTAAATTTATTGTTGCTAGTTGGCCACGTATACATCATAACAAAAGCAATTAATGGTTTTCGGCAAAAGTATTCAGTGGTCAGAAGAATGCCCTAAAGTATATATATTCTTTATCAGAATCAACTGCCGAGTTGATCAAGCAATGCCCGTAAACAAAAAGAAAGAGCCAAAGACTTCAAATTTTGAATATAAGCTCTCGCATAAATCGCCAGATCATTTTTGATTTATTTTATTATCTATTTCAGATAGCTTTAAACGAACTTCAAAGGTATGGCTTTTCAATTAATATACAATATACGTTGTCGTATTATTGATCAACTGGACAGATTTCATTAAAATCGATTTAATCTAAACAGATGGGTTCAGGGCATGTCCTAATAGAGCTCCTCTCGACTAGAGCATTAATTATTGTTTCAATGGTGCCTTTAAGGTTTGCGTAGTTAATTTAGTAAATGTATATACAATGTAGGTATTCACAATATTTTCGTTGATCACGTGAACATCTCGTGAACACCAAGCACCGTCTTTGATAATTGTTTTTGGAACAAGGAAGTGCCAATGTACTGATGTATTTATATAACTATGCGAGCGCAATATCTTATCAATTTGATTGTATTGAGTAATTACAACGCATATCGCATCTAATATACTACGAAATATAGATTCCACAAATAAACCAAAAACATGTGTTGCAACATTGTTCGGCAATTGCAACCTATAGAATTTATGCAAGGCACTAAAAATCGCCTAATAAAAAAGGGTGGAACACACTTCAGATATTTTTTAGATTAATAATATTATAAATTCTGTATATTTATTAATTAAAACATGACAAAAATAGATTTACTTGATATGTGCTCCAAAAATATTCAAATACAAGTATTTTCACTAGTCTGAAAATTGTTTGAAGAAAGAAAATCTATCTTAAGTATGGCAAAGATTATATACCCTTTCAGACCGAAATTTACCTTCCATTACAAAAAGGTCCATGGCTATAAAATCTGTTTGCTGACACGGTTAGTGTGTCTTTGTTTTTGTGTGTATATGTGTGTTTGTGGGTAGTAAACAGCTAATTAATTAAACAATTGTAAATTCCTTTGATAAATATATTTAAACATATGTATAAATATGTACATATACATAAAAATGTATAAATATATATGTGTGGAATGTGTCTGCCTAAGTGTCTGCACTTAGCGACGAAGAATGTATGTATTATCTATGCAGTGTATCCACGTTTAGTTTGTGAAGATTATTATTTATTAATTAAATTAATTGAAGAAAAAAAAGCAGCACTCAAGATAATATCGAAAGTATCACACTATCAGACATAAAGTATAGATAGACTTGCCGATAAGGCGCCCGAAAATAGGATTCCTTCCTCCAGATGCTTATCGGCCCAGTAGCGATACCATATAAAAGCGGGTGCCACTGGCGAACATGTTATATGTGTAAAGAGCTTTGTGCCAAGTCTTCTGATAGACCAAGCGAACACACATTAGGAATAGCTTTTCCAACTCTCAGTCCATTGAATATGAGAGTTCAATATGGTATGGAATGGCCAACGACCTTAGCACCAGCAACGAGTTAACCCTTAAACGTTCTACACTCTTACAGTTCTTGCCTGCCTGGCTCTTCTGGTGGCCGCCACCGGTGCTGCCAACATAAGACCTTCGCTTGAAGCTGTGGACAATGACCTGTACCGCGCCTTTCTCTGTTTGAACAAGCTCAATGGATTCCGCGCTCTGGTTCCCGGCAGCTGCTCTAAGTACTACGAGTGCCAGAATGGTGTCGCAGTGGAGACCGCCTGCTCACGTTACTTTGATCCCAAGGTCCGCGGTTGTGTCGACTACAACACCGGATGCGTTGAGACGGTGCAAACAGCAGCAATAGGTGGAGGCTCAGGTAGTGCCGCGCAGCCATGTGCAGAGCCAATAACCACCACCTGTACTCCACCTGTGACTACACCGTGTGCACCCATAACTACTACAACCACAACTACTGAATGTGTATCAACTACAACAACTACAACCACAACAACGACGACAACACCAACAACTACTACAACTACAACAACTACTGAGTGTGCACCAACCACAACAACAACAACAACAACTACTACAACCACAACCACAACAACAACAACAACAACTACTACAACCACAACCACAACAACGACAACTACTACAACCACAACAACGACAACAACAACCTCTACAACTACAACAACGACAACAACAACAACTACAACTACAACAACGACAACAACAACTACTACAACAACAACTACTACAACTACAACAACTACGGAGTGTGCAACAACCACAACAACGACAACAACAACGACAACAACAACGACAACAACAACGACAACAACTACGACAACTACTACAACCACAACAACCACAACAACTACAACGACAACAACTACTACAACTACTACAACCACAACAACCACAACAACTACTACTACAACCACAACAACAACAACAACAACGACAACGACAACAACTACTGAGTGTGCACCAACCACAACAACGACAACTACTACAACCACAACCACAACCACAACAACGACAACAACAACTTCTACAACTACAACAACGACAACAACAACAACTACAAGTACAACAACGACAACAACAACTACTACAACAACAACTACTACAACTACAACAACTACGGAGTGTGCAACAACCACAACAACGACAACAACAACGACAACAACAACGACAACAACTACGACAACTACTACAACCACAACAACAACGACAACAACAACGACAACAACTACGACAACTACTACAACCACAACAACCACAACAACTACAACAACAACAACTACTACAACTACAACAACGACAACGACAACAACTACTGAGTGTGCACCAACCACAACAACGACAACTACTACAACCACAACCACAACAACGACAACAACAACTTCTACAACTACAACAACGACAACTACTACAACCACAACCACAACAACGACAACAACAACTTCTACAACTACAACAACGACAACTACTACAACCACAACCACAACAACGACAACTACTACAACCACAACAACGACAACAACAACCTCTACAACTACAACAACGACAACAACAACTACTACAACTACAACAACGACAACGACAACAACTACTGAGTGTGCACCAACCACAACAACGACAACTACTACAACCACAACCACAACAACGACAACAACAACCTCTACAACTACAACAACGACCACTACTACAACCACAACCACAACAACGACAACTACTACAACCACAACAACGACAACAACAACCTCTACAACTACAACAACGACAACAACAACGACAACAACAACTACTACAACTACAACAACGACAACGACAACAACTACTGAGTGTGCACCAACCACAACAACGACAACTACTACAACCACAACCACAACAACGACAACAACAACCTCTACAACTACAACAACGACAACTACTACAACCACAACCACAACAACGACAACAACAACTTCTACAACTACAACAACGACAACCACAACTACTACAACTACAACAACGACAACGACAACAACTACTGAGTGTGCACCAACCACAACAACGACAACTACTACAACCACAACCACAACAACGACAACAACAACCTCTACAACCACAACAACGACAACAACTACGACGACAACAACTACTACAACCACAACAACGACAACAACAACTTCTACAACTACAACAACGACAACAACAACTACTACAACTACAACAACGACAACGACAACAACTACTGAGTGTGCACCAACCACAACAACGACAACAACTACAACCACAACCACAACAACGACAACAACAACCTCTACAACTACAACAACGACAACAACAACTACTACAACTACAACAACGACAACAACAACCTCTACAACTACAACAACGACAACAACAACTACTACAACTACAACAACGACAACAACTACAACAACTACTGAGTGTGCACCAACCACAACAACGACAACTACTACAACCACAACCACAACAACGACAACAACAACATCTACAACTACAACAACGACAACAACGACAACAACAACTACTACAACTACAACAACTACTGAGTGTGCACCAACCACAACAACGACACCAACAATTACAACCACCTGCATTGAAACCGTGACTACAACAACTACTTCTTTAGAAACAACAACCGCATGTGTAGAAACAACAACCGCATGTGTAGAAACAACAACCGCATGTGTAGAAACAACAACCGCATGCCCTTCAGCAGCTGGCTCTAAGGTAGGACAGTCATCGGTTCATGTGAGGCCCGCCTTCAGACCGTTGCCCGAGGTGCTGGCACAGACAATGCAAATGGCACATTCGCCAACTAAGGAATTGAACATGGAAGTCTACACGAGCTATGTGTGCCGCAACAAGCCGGATGGATTCTTGCTCGCCTCCCTGACCAGCTGCAGTGACTACTATATCTGCCGGTTCGGCAAGCCCCTTAAGGTTAGCTGTGGCAACAAGTACTTCAACGCGCTGAAGGGTATCTGTGACTTGCCCGAAAATACACGCTGCGTGCAGCCGAAGGCTTAGGTTTGACTCAATGACACCATTCGCAGCATAAGAGCGACTTATCCACCAGATGACCAATTCTAATACTATAATATAATACACTCGTGTTGTGCTTATACATTTAAAGTAATACCAATGCAAATGCTAATACAGGCCATAAAAATTCCAATCAGCTTGTGTTTTTACTTATTCTGGGTACATTATATAACGTGGTAGGGTCGCAAAAACATATATTTCTTCTATTGGAACAAAACATCATAAGTTTTGGTGGGATTTTTAAAAGTTGATGTCGGTCAGAGAACTTTTAAAATTCGCAAATCTCAAATTGCAATTGGCGAATTATTTGGTGACAGTTCCGAAAGAAATAATTTAAAATTAAGTTATCTACTCTTATACTTAAGATCTACATCCGACCTTTTAAAGTCATTAATTTTCCCATTTGAAAACTTCATGATTAGATATATATTTTGTAAAATTTGTGACTAATACAAATGTTTTCTTCGGTCTGGTAGCCATAGAATTCGAATTTAAGTAAGTAGAAAGCCGGACAAATCGCCGTTTCTTAGTCAGAGTGCCATTAACCGAAACTCAACTGGTGGCTCAAGCCATCCAGGAAACTCAGCTTGACAAGCTGCATCATCGTGCCCATATGGGCATATGGTATTCCATTTTGGGGCACATCTGCAAAATCGTGGATTAATTAAATTCAACACTTGCAGAACAAGGTGTTAAGAGACATCTCTGGTGCTCCAACCTATGTGAGCAATATGACGCTGCACAATGACTTCAGTGTACCGACAGTCATGCGGCAAATAAATCGCTATACGAGTCGTTATAATGACCGGTTGCATAACCATGTCAACCCATTGACTAGCTTACTAGGGTGAAACACAACCCACAGACGTTTAAGCGATCTCTGGACAGTTGGACGTTAATTGTAACGTAATGTGCAGCAAATGTTATATTTGATGTTATGTAATATTGTAATTTGTTAAAACGAGTTACATATTTATTTTAAATACTTTAAATTCACTGTAATTATTTATACTTCTACAAATCCATATTTTATAACCTTTCAATAGGTTGATCAATGTTAAATGACATTGTTTAGAGGAGGGCGCCTTTTTCGCGCTCACCTATGCTCGAACACTTGTTTGTTTTGTTTTTATCATTTATTTTTAATTTCTTGTATTTAGTTTATTCATTTTTCTATTCATGTGTATAGGTTTAGTTTACAATATTGTTGCTTGCTTTATGTGTTTAACGAGTTACAATTATTAATGTATTTGATGCGCGTGTCTCCGTTGCCGCTGCACAACCGACGAGTGCTAAATCGAGAGTGAGAGTTGATCTTGCATGTGCAAGGTGAAGACAAAAAAGAATGCAAAGACAAAGCCCAGGGATGGGCATGCAAATAATGTTAGAAGGTTACGTTACTTATTTTATGATTCTTATAACATAATATAATTAATTGCCCGTTGGCTGCTGCTGCCTCCGACATACTCCCCCCGTTGAAAGTCCAAGGGTTTCAACCGACTTGGTTCCAAGGGGCAGTACAGCGATCTTGCCAACGGCTCTTTTGACGGTGCCAGCTGCAGTTTTAATTATTGCTCGAGGCGCCGTCTTTTCCAGAGATATGTTATGTCCGGTTCTTCTATTGTGGCTATTACGATTGTGGCTCTGTGGTGAGGCTATGATTATGATTTTGATTCAGGTGCTGTTGGTGTTGTTGATGATGGTGATGATGATGACTTCGCGTGCTGCGAATTATTGTGGTGCCACCCAGCGCCGACGAGGCAATTGATATCGGCACACCAGTCGCCTTGGACACCAGCATGGTGGAGGAACATGATGTGGATGACGATTAGGCAATTGAGATCGGCACACCCGTCGCCTTGGACACCAGCGTGGTGGAGGAACATGATGTGGATGACGATTAGGCAATTGACATCGGCACACCCGTCGCCTTGGACACCAGCGTGGTGGAGGAACATGATGTGGATGACGATTAGGCAATTGACATCGGCACACCCGTCGCCTTGGACACCAGCGTGGTGTGGATGAAGCTGGCCAGCGCTGAGCTAAGCGTGCCCGTTGAGTGTATGATTGGAGTATGGAGTTGCAATCAGGAAATGCCCAGGAGTGAGACCTTCTAGATCGCTTGCGTTTTCTGAAATTGGACAAAGAGGTCGTGAGTTCACCATTGCAGAAATTTCGCATACAGGAGTACGAGGCTCGTGAAATGTGATAACCGATTTTCCAACGACGCGATAGGAGTGGTGTTGGTTTGTTGTATGCAGCCAAATGATGTGTCTGGCTGAGATGTTGCTGATGATCGCTCGCTGGCAGATGTTGCAGCACGTTGTTGCTGTTGTCGTTGCCAGCGCCCAGCGACAATGCAACGCCCGATGAGGAAGAGGAGGAGCCGCCCAAAATAGTTGTTTGTTGGGTGCTACCTTTGCGCACCAACTCTTTCCTGCCATCGACTTCGCTCCGCTTGGTGGCTTGTGTTGCGCCAGCCGCTGAGCTGGTGTTTGATTTGTTGTATGCAGCCAAATGATGTGTCTGGCTGAGATGATGCTGATGATCGCTCGCTGGCAGATGTTGCAGCACGTTGTTGCTGTTGTCGTTGCCAGCGCCCAGCGACACAATGCAGCGCCCGATGAGGAAGAGGAGCCGCGCACAATAGTTGTTTGTTGGGTGCTACCTTTGCGCACCAACTCCTTCCAGCCATCGACTTCGCTCCGCTTGGTGGCTTGCGTTGCGCCAGCCGCCTCCTTGCGTGTGGCAGTGTTGGTAACAGATTCATTGCTAACCCGGCTGCAGTTTGCTACTGCTTCTGCTTGCTGAACCGGCAGTTTGTGGCTTCGTTGTTGTTGCTGCTGCCGCATGGGTTTCCCGACAGTGTTATGCATGTCGAAGAAATCGGGCCCGTCGAGGTACGCACCGCCGAAACGTGGAAGCTCAAATTGTGGTAATCTGGAGAGACGCGCTGCGCTTCTTGTGCCACCATTTAGCTCGTTCGTATTACTCCGGATTGCTGTAGAATGGAGAATCGAAGCCTTGCGCATACTGGTGAGTTCACTAGTGAGCTTGGATGTCACCTCGCACCTGACTTGGGCAAATTGCCATCTTGCGTCTGTGGACAGCTCCGTAAGATCAAGCCTCTCAAGTATGGATTGTGCAGCATCAAAGCTAAGGCGCATTTCGTTGCTTAGATCCAGTCTGGCCTGCAACTCAGCTTCATTGAAGCGCATCAGCTGCTCACTGGTTAAAAACTCATTAAATGCTTTGAGTTGCCGAAATACTAATTCTGCCTTTGCCTTGTAGTAGTCAAAGTCAGAGGGCAGAATCGCATTAGAATTTGATTTGCTGGCCATTTCAATTTATGGTCACGATTGACTCACGCGATCAGCACTGTCGAATATGCGCGTAGATTTGAAAGTATGTTGTTATTGTGCGAATAACGGACGAACGAAATGCAAACGAAGTTAACGGCAAGTACCGGTTGACCGCTGATTGACCGCTGCGTTAACGAAAGTTCTTGCACAGCGCAACTAATGATTTGTTGGGCGATTTACAGTTAAGTGGTCAACTGTAACATTTACAAGCATATGCGAATGCAAGAATGTGAGCGGGCAAACGGAGACAAAAAAAAGAGTACACGCGCGTAATGAAAACGAGAGCGAAAATGTGTGTATGTGTGCGAGCGTATTTGTTGGTCTTTGCATCGAATTATGCAGAAGACGCTTAGATTAATTATTAACACGATAGTTAATAATCTTTCACTTGCACTTTAAACGAGAGCGAAACTGTATGTATGTGTGCAAGCGTATTTGTTGGTCTTTGCATCGAATTATGCAGAAGACGCTTAGATTAATTATTAACACGATAGTTAATAATCTTTCACTTGCACTTTAAACGAGAGCGAAACTGTGTGTATGTGTGCAAGCGTTTTTGTTGGTCTTTGCATCGAATTATGCAGAAGACGCTTAGATTAATTATTAACACGATAGTTAATAATCTTTCACTTGCACTTCAAACGAGAGCGAAACTGTGTGTATGTGTGCAAGCGTTTTTGTTGGTCTTTGCATCGAATTATGCAGAAGACGCTTAGATTAATTATTAACACGATAGTTAATAATCTTTTACTTGCACTTCACATGACACACACATGAAAGAAATTAAATAAAAAAAAATTCACGTCGGGGTCACCAAATGTTTAGAGGAGGGCGCCTTTTTCGCGCTCACCTATGCTCGAACTTGTTTGTTTTGTTTTTATCATTTATTTTTAATTTCTTGTATTTAGTTTATTCATTTTTCTATTCATGTGTATAGGTTTAGTTTACAATATTGTTGCTTGCTTTATGTGTTTAACGAGTTACAATTATTAATGTATTTGATGCGCGTGTCTCCGTTGCCGCTGCACAACCGACGAGTGCTAAATCGAGAGTGAGAGTTGATCTTGCATGTGCAAGGTGAAGACAAAAAAGAATGCAAAGACAAAGCCCAGGGATGGGCATGCAAATAATGTTAGAAGGTTACGTTACTTATTTTATGATTCTTATAACATAATATAATTAATTGCCCGTTGGCTGCTGCTGCCTCCGACAGACATTACTACATAAAAAAAAGTAATGTGTGAAATGGCTAAGTGTCTGTATTTCGCGACGAAGAATGGAAGAATGTATATATATTGTATGCAGCGTTGCCAAGTTCAGCTTGTGATGAGTTCGAGTGCGAACAATTAAATTAATTGAAGACGAAAAAAAAGTGATATCGATAAGATAAGATGTATTTGGCCAAAAGGCAACATATCAAAACAATAGAAAACACATATCGAACAGCATCCCGAGTAGCAGTCAATATCAAGGTAATATCGAAAAGTATCACACTATCAGACATATAGTATCGATAGACATGCCGATAAGGCATCCGAAAACAAGATTCCTGTCCTCCAGATGCTTATCGACCCATTGTCGCTACCATATAAAAGCGGGTGCCACTGGCGACCAAGTCATTTGTATAAAGAGCTTTGTGCCAAGTCTTCTGATAGACCAAGCGAACACACATTAGGAATAGCTTTTCCAACTCTCAGTCCATTGAATATGAGAGTTCATTATGGTATGGAATGGCCAACGACCTTAGCACCAGCAACGAGTTAACCCTTGACCATTCTACACTCTTACAGTCTTTACCTGCCTGGCACTTCTGGTGGCCGCCACCAGTGCTGCCAAAAGAAGACCATCGGTTGGAGCTGTGAATAACCGGCAGTACCACCGCTTTGTCTGTTTGGACAAGCTCAATGGATTCCGCGCTCTGGTCCCCGGCAGCTGCTCTAAGTACTACGAGTGCCAGAATGGTGTCGCAGTGGAGACCGCCTGCTCACGTTACTTTGATCCCAAGGTCCGCGGTTGTGTCGACTACAACACCGGATGCGTTGAGACGGTGCAAACAGCAGCAATAGGTGGAGGCTCAGGTAGTGCCGCGCAGCCATGTGCAGAGCCAATAACCACCACCTGTTCCCCACCCGAGACCACCTCTTGTGCACCAAGCACTCCAGCCACAACCACCTGCATTGAACCCGTGACTACCCCTTCACCAACCACTTGTGTAGAAACAGCACCACCCACAACCACCTGCATTGAACCCGTGACTACCCCTTCAACAACTACAACCTGCTCAACATCGACAACTACTACTTGCGAACCATCAACAACAACTTCACCAGCAGTTGAAACAACCACTTGTGTAGAAACAGCACCACCCACAACCACCTGCATTGAACCCGTGACTACCCCTTCAACAACTACAACCTGCTCAACAACGACAACTACTACTTGCGAACCATCAACAACAACTTCGCCAGCAGTTGAAACAACCACTTGTGTAGAAACAGCACCACCCACAACCACCTGCATTGAACCCGTGACTACCCCTTCAACAACTACAACCTGCTCAACAACGACAACTACTACTTGCGAACCATCAACAACAACTTCACCAGCAGTTGAAACAACCACTTGTGTAGAAACAGCACCACCCACAACCACCTGCATTGAACCCGTGACTACCCCTTCAACAACTACAACCTGCTCAACAACGACAACTACTACTTGCGAACCATCAACAACAACTTCGCCAGCAGTTGAAACAACCACTTGTGTAGAAACAACAACCGCATGTGTAGAAACAACAACCGCATGTGTAGAAACAACAACCGCATGTGTAGAAACAACAACCGCATGCCCTCCAGCAGCTGGCTCTAAGGTAGGACAGTCATCGGTTCATGTGAGGCCCGCCTTCAGACCGTTGCCCGAGGTGCTGGCACAGACAATGCAAATGGCACATTCGCCAACTAAGGAATTGAACATGGAAGTCTACACGAGCTATGTGTGCCGCAACAAGCCGGATGGATTCTTGCTGGCCTCCCTGACCAGCTGCAGTGACTACTATATCTGCCGGTACGCCACGCCCCTTAAGGTTAGCTGTGGCAACAAGTACTTCAACGCGCTGAAGGGTATCTGTGACTTGCCCGAAAATACACGCTGCGTGCAGCCGAAGGTTTAGGTTTTGACTCAATGACACCATTCGCAGCATAAGAGCGACTTATCCACCAGATGACCAATTCTAATACTATAATATAATGCACTTGAGTTGTGCTTATACATTTAAAGTAATACCAATGCAAATGCTAATACAGGCCATACAAATTCCAATCAGTTTGTGTTTTTACTTTAACAGTGTACATTGTATTAGATTTTTTGACAGTCAAAACTAAATTATCTATCTTTCTTAAACACATCTGATCACTTTACATTATTAACAACCGCTCCTCTTCTTCAAGTTGGCGATCACACAATTGATATCGATCGACACCAGTATCAATGATACGTACCTATTTCCATGTTAGGTTTCAGATGTTACATTACAGTCTTAGTAGTGTTTCACTAGTATCCTGCTGCAACTCGACCATCATGAGCATTAAATACTGCTATATCTCAGATATACTTTTTAAACCTTAATAACTATCCGTTTTTCTTGTGAATTATACTACAGATAATTGATTTTATAATCTTATTATATATACTTTCTAAACTATTTGATAAGAACTTCGGCAATCACATAATCTTCTGGTGGTGTGTTCTCTTTTCGCCTGCGCGTTCTGGGTTCTGTTGGTGGCTTTTATGGTGGTTTGTTTTTATGGCCAGCTGCCATCTCGAAATATGCGAGTCTCGCTGAAAGTCGGTGTTGGATCATCATGCAGCCATTGCAAAGCATCGCCCTTTCATTTGGCTACACATAGCAAGTGGCTCTGCCTCTCAGTCTTTATATGAAAAATTTCCGTCCAAATCCAATACAGCTTCCTTACGAACTAAAATTCCAGGACCGATAATGCGCTTGCCGTAGCCTTTTGCCACGCCTTCATGCATTGTTGTGCGTGACCCTGCTTGTTGAATTTGGCAAAGGCCGTTTCCGTTGGCGACAACTTGCCGGCAGCCGCCGTCGCGACTGCTACCGTTGATGATGACGAATTGCAAGCGTACCTTCTCGAGTAAATGTTGCGCAATAGCTATTTCATCACGTAAGTTTTCGATGAGCTTGGAAATATCGTCACGATGCAATGTGATGCCTGGCTTTCGCTCCTCATTTTCCAAGTCATCTTGCTCCGGAGCACTGTCAATTTCCATTGCGTTGAATTTCTTATCGCACTCGTGATATTTGTGGTAGTCAAAACTATATTATCTATCTTTCTAAAACACGTATGTTCACTTTACTTTATTCACATCCGGTCTTCTCTTTTTCTTCTTCAAATTGGTGATTACACATCGACATCGATGTCGATTGATGTCAATGTTAAGTACATAGTTGTATATTAGGTAACAGGCCTTTGTAATGCATCACTAGTTGCCTCCTACAAAATTTAATTTGTTCGGATCGCAAAAACTTATTCTTTCGGATTGATCATACAAGTAATGCATGTTATCATGATTTTTATATTGAAAAAAAAACAACATAAATTTCGGTTGGATTTTGAAATTTAAAATCAAATTTTGATATCGGCAGGTTGATCTTGTCCCGAGAACGTTAAAAAATCCCAAATCTTCTAATATAAAAACTTAAGCACAATTTGCTTGCAGTTGCCGAATGAATTCATTTAGAATTAAGTTATATACAAAAAACAGACCTTTTAAAGTTGAATACATTAATTCATTTCGAAACTTATATGCAGATATTTCGTAAAAGTTATGACTTATAAAAATTATTTATTCGGTCTGTCAGCTATATAGGCAATGCTATTAGTACAGCTGCTATGGTTATTATTCGACTTTTACAAAATTATGAATGCATGAACATTAATTGTTTACCGAAAAATTCGCCATTTCTGTTAGGTTTTTGTTGATACCATATACATATGTGGTGATTTTCTTCATATACTCACACGCTTCACAGCACACCAACCCCATTCCTGTCAAAGTGCCATTAAAGTCAAACGTAAGAGAGCCTTACAAATAAAACATAGGGGAAATTTGTTAGCCAGAGAATGTGACAAAATAGCCAACAAAACTGACCACAATACGCTTTAAGGCTTAGCGGCCTGTTTACTGCACACTATATTAAAGGATGTTTCCAGACCGTTCATTTCTGTTGTACTTTTATAGAATTAGCTGCGGCCAAGGATTGTGTATTAAGGGCTTTGCTGACATGTTTGGTCAATATAGCTAACACAGCCAGCAATAAAGCAGGCGTTGCCTATTTTTTGGGCGCTATCGGAACTTTGGGACTGTTTAACAAAATAATTAAGCGCAGAGATACATATACATATGCCACGCCTACACCATTTAGAGTCTAACGTTACTTTTATGTTAATTTTCAGACGAAAACTTTTTAGTAGCGCAAAACCGTGAAAGGGTTTTGCAGCTTAAAAATGATGGCAGAAAATAAATAACGTGACACAGCATGAAAATTGCTGGCAAATAGGCAGCTGGAGACGTTCTGGGTGCTGGTTAAGCGCAACAGGAATGCGAACAGCAAAAGGCTAAAAAGTAAAACCAAGCACACACATACACACACCCTCCTCATACACACGCCGAATACGCCATGACTTTCAGTTTCTTTGCAAAGTGAACGTCGACATTTTTCGCCGCCAGCCTTTTGCCACGCCATATTGTTAAGGGGTGGGCGTAGGAGCTACGTTCGTTGTATAGGGGCTTGTAAACAAGGTATTCTGCTTTGCTATGGGTTTAGGCTAACAGACACGTTAAGACCTGGCTTTGTAAAAGCTTAGGGGATTCATACTCCTTTAAAAAAGTTTTTGCAGATCTAGAGTTACCGACAATAGGTTTCTTTTCCTTGTGCAACTATTAATCGAGGAGCTGCATTTGATCTACAACAAGCGAGTTGTACATTTCATTTAGAGCTTATGGATGATTTTATTTATTTAGATTCATGAAAGTTAAAGAAATAATAAAATGACATGGGCAAAACTTATTGGATAATCCTGCAAATGTAAAAGATATTGATCTTATAAAAAAGTATTACCCATATTATTTATAAGTCTGAAACGTTGCCAGCAAAAAACCTGTTGTTCAGCCCACTATTAATAAAAATTGTTATTAGCCAAGACAGTTCGAGTTTTATTTGGCGCTATAATTACAGCATCATTTATCTGGAACAAAAAGAAGTTTATACGTTTATTAATCAAGAGCAGATACAATTCGCATTCATTATTCCTACTATTACTGTTGCTGCTGGCTTGCATGCTGAGCGCTTTGCAAATTTTTATCGCATACTTTGAAGCGTGGACCCCCACAGGGAAGGGCAAATTGCTGCGAGGGCAACGCGAACACCAGTGTGGCATACAGCAACGCACAATTGGTGGCACTGCGGGCGGCTTTTACCGGTGCTAAACTCTTCACCCGAAACACAGTCAAATAAACAATGAACACAAAGCACGAGAAATTTCGTAATAAAAATCACATACGCACACAACATACATATGCGAAACGAATCTCGCAACTTCACGCGCGCTTTCTTTGGCGCCTTTTATGTTGGCAACGGCAACGGCAACGGCCTCCGTAAAATGAAATCCGCTTTACCTATTGCACCTACACTCGACACGATTTCGTGCTCCAACCCCCAAAACTGGCAAAGGAATTCAAATTACGAGTTTTGTTTACAATCGGACCCGAAACCAACTCTCCCCTCCCCAGACCAAACTCTAACGTCAACTCTTTGCACACGAGTTATTGAATTGCGTTCTGGCGCCACTCATCTGACGTCACGAGCCCCCGGCCCGAAGCCTGCACTCCGTTTACGACAGTAAAATTTTTATTGGCAACGCGAGGTGCTTTGTTTCGGCTGTCAAGCAATTTTCAATTTGCCTAGCACCCGAAATGCCTCCACCTCAAGGCCAGAGACGCGTATAGGTAAATATAAATTTATATATATAGGGAGGGACCTACCTTTTGGTTAATGGTTCATTTGCGGCCCTGCTGCAGAACAGATTCCAGGAAATATGTAATAACATATTCCACTAGAGTTCAGATGCAATTGTTCCAAATTTCCTTCCAAAGCCTAGCACGTATATAATCCGAATGGCCAACAGGATGGACCCGCTGGACCATTACCTTTGGGCCCACAGGCGCACGGACCACAACCTCCGCAAACACCCCAGGGTCCACAACCGTAACTGGGTCCACAGGAGCCCCAATATCCATAGCCGCCACAACCATATCCACACATCTTATATTAGTTTTTTTTTGTGCTGCGTATATTTCAAACAAAGTTCTTATAATATTCTTATTATAGAGTAAAACTTACCGTTGCTTTACAGAAATTGGAACGAGAAAAATTAGATGTGCTTATTTTTAGCGCGAAAACGTTGCTGGAATTAATTTGGAAATATATATTTTGTTTGTGATATTATATGTAGTACTTTCATCCGATGTGGCTCAGACGAAAGTTCTATAAATAATGAGGCTACAAGCTCGCAACTGCTTCAAATCGAGTTCGTAAAAAGCTGTTCAAATGAACGCCTACTAAATTCAATTAATAGTTTAAGCAAGAAATAATGAAACCGTTAGGCACCCCTGCAGACCGAAATCCACCGTTGGCATCTAATTTTTATTGCGAATTAGGAATAAACTTTACCATTCTATATTGTATACTAGCAAAATGATATAGTAGTGCCCAAATGTGAGGAGCATTACAAAACTCTTAAGTTTGGTGCTTCGATTAGATATTTGTACTATGGGAACTTTTTGGGGAAGCTATCCGATATTGTCTGCTCCGATATATTTACTAAAACTGTGTATACTGTATTTGTAATATACATAAATTATTTATATTGTTTTGTGCACCGATTTAGCCAGCAGTTTTCTTATAGCTTGTATCCTGCAGAGCTGTCCCGGCAGTATCTTTATGCACAACTGTAACCAATTCAGTTGCAAGCTGAGACGTGGGTATGCAGCGAGGTGGATCGCGAAGTCTAAGAAAAGCAAGAGAAGCAGCGTGTAATTATTATACCTGAAAACTCCTTGGGGGGCTTCCAGGAGCTAACGGTGTCAGTTCTTCTTCTAGCAGTAGAAGCAGCAGAAACAGCAGCTGCTGCAGCACTTTTTACGACGTCATTAACCCAACAAGTAGCTTCCGTTGATGCCACTCGGCAAGGAGATGGCATCAGCCTCGCTAAAACGGGTTACAGACAGACACTGAGTTGCACATTCCGGCTGCAGCAGCAGTAGAAGATGCTGTAGCGAGGTCAGACAGTTATGCGCCTGCAAGTATGCGTTGCGAAATAGTTACTGGAAAATTGTTTTGGGGCCAGAGAGACGTTGTGCACAGCTCGTAATGCACTGCACCGAAGGGGTGTGGCACGTAGAACGGGAGAATGCCACGGTGGTATATTTTTTGGAACTGGCATGTACTTTGCTGCACATTGTCTTAAACGGTTTCCAGGCTGGCCGATTTGCTAAATCTAATTTTCACAGTCACTGAACTTAAGATAAGGAGTGAAACAAGTCTTAAAGTTCTTTTAGTGAGCATTCTGGACAAATGGGCTGACAATTAGCTGATTTATTACAGCGCGACCTTCATTTCAAATCTACAGTTGCATACTGTGAAATTTAGGTGTAATTATCTGTATATCGATTCGCATAATTTGCTGCCCTGCAGCAGCGTATAATTTTTAGAATTTAACACCGTTTTCATGGCCCAGCAACTGGAAAGTCATCTTTGCCAGTTTATAGGCAAAAGTTTTACAACATTGCCTACAATTGATGGTGCCCCAAGCCACTTGCTGAAACATAAAACTTGGCTAATGAGCCGCTAAGCAGCCGCCGCGTGGCAAATAAGACGCCAAAGGGTTAACGCCAACTAGAACAGCAACAACAACAGCAGATGCTGTGCCATAACAATTATAAAAGAAAATGCCGCAGAGCCATGAAAATCAACGACTTAGTCGCACTTGGGCAGGCACCAAGATGTAAAATTTAATAACACAATCACAAATTGGCTCTGGGTCTTAAATTTATGAAATTTAAATTGAACCAAGAAAGAGGAAAAAGCTCAAATCAAAGCCACCCACCCGCTGTGAGAGTGTGTGGGGTGTGCGCATTGTGGGGGGTGGCCAGCACAAGGGTAACATCTGTGCATGCGCTTTTTCTTTCGCCCCATTCTGCCCTGGAAGTCTCTGGGGATAAATTAGTGGTTTTGGTCTCTAATATAGTCATCGGGAAACGTTGTCGTCTTGCGACATTTGTCACCCCTAGCTGCCTCACTGATTTAATATTTATTTTATTAATAGAAAATTAACATAAAAAAAATTGCCGAAATATTTTGACACTTGGCACTTCGCATTGCCCTAACGCTTGCTGGCTGGTTTGGGGTTGAGTGTTGTTGTTGTTGTTGTTGGCTTGCCAAGGGTGGCTTGTTATTATTTTGACACTTGCCAAACAATTGGCATGCGAAATGAAAACCCAGCTGCCTTAAAGCAGCAACACAAGCAACGACAGAAGGTGACAAGCCAAGCAAAATTTTATTATGGAATTTTGTAAATTAAATATTTACTCGACAGCTGTGCGAAGATCTTCAGATTGCGAGCCATTTGCGCTGTTTTGATTCAATATTGAGCTTTAAAATAATTCAATTTAATAGCTTGTCGGTTAAAGTCATTAAAAAATATGCCTTAAGATATACATATATAAAATTCTTTACGTCTTTCACATGTACTTGTGTGCTTATGAGTAAAATCGACTTTTCAATAATATAAAATACTGCTTTTAACTCTTCTACACATTCTATGTAGCTTATGACTTACTTCATAGAAATTAGAGTTAACTTGCTATTTCAATTTGCTTCTAAATGAAATATTTTGCTTTATTTCGACTACTCTCAAATTTAATGCTCTGTTGTTGTGTCTTCTACATGTTTAAGCTTTCTTGCATTTAAAAGTTTATTTTGATTTTGTATCTAATGAATACGTTTATTGAAATCTTATATTTACTTTCCCAAAGTTACATTTCTATTTCACAATGTATTTTCAAAAATAAAAAGAAAACAATTTCTAGTCATGACCGCAAATAGTAGAACTTCTTTACATTGATTTCCTTTTGTTCAGCCCACTTAAGTTGCAGCGCAATTAGCTCGGATTACAATTAGGAACCTAACCAAAGTCAACAGCATTGACAATGACAACAACAACATCGGACGGTGTTCATTTTAAAATAAAAACAAGTACAAAAAAAATAAAAAGGAAACTAAACGAGCAGGCAGCGCAAAAGTGCGATGAACGCTGTGTCACTAATTCAGGTAATTTGTCACTTTATTTACATTTAAAATGAATGTTGCTTTTGTTGTTGTTGTTGCTGCTGGTGGTGGTGGTGGTGGTGGTGGTAGTGGTGGTGCTGCGACTTGTTGTTGTTATGCGAGAATAGCGAGAAACCGAGAAAACCAATTTTCATTTTCATTTTGTGGCCAACGCAGCGCACAGAAGACAAAACAAATGAGTGAGTGACGTGCGGGACGAAAGGCAACCGAACGAACGAAACCCTTTATATAAGACCCACCGCCCCCCGCCAGACACTCCCCTTCCCTACCGCCCGTCGAAGCGGAAGGACAGGCCAGCAGCAGCAAAACCAAGAAATGCGATTAACATTTGAACAGTGAGCAAAAAGGCAGCGATGCGAAGCCTTTTGTGGTGGCCGGCACGTAGGCTGGCGTTCCACACGGCGTATGCTTAATTTGAATGAAGTGGCAACGTTGTTAATAGCACTCCGCACAACCCTTTTACCTGCACAGGTGCTCTGCTCTTAACGATGCTGTTTACTTTGCATTTAATGTGACAGGCTGCCAAGGAAAAGAATTAGAATGTAAACCAACCCGAGAAAATGTTGGCACAGCAAACATTGTTAAAAAGAAATTGGCTAAAAATGTTGCCTACATAAATGATGACTACTGCAAAAATAACGGCGAACGAACAGATTAAAAGTTACTATTTAATTAAAATTATACAAATATGTATAGATATATATATATATTTGTATGCTCTTTTTTAACAACTTGGTGAAATTTGTTTCAATATGTAACCAAGAAATCGAGTACAAATATTTTCAAAGTTTTCTTTGCACTAACAGCAGAACGAAGCGAAATAATTCAATTTCTGTGCAAATATTATTTGCAAAATATTATATATATACATATTGTTTAATCTAAAAAAGATATAGGGTCTATTTGAATACAATTTTACTTTGTCTGTCTTCTTTTAGTGCCCCTCTTAACCCCTTTAAAAAGTCTGTAATGAAAATTTCAATCAGCCGAGCGACTCGACATCACCGACATTTATGAGCAGCTTGTAACATAAATTCTAGCGAAGAGCCAAGCTCACACACACCCACATATATGTCAGAATTGTAATCCTTGCTTGCTTCACTCCTATCAGGCTTTTTACATGTTCCTTGCTACCTTTTGCCATTGCCACAAATAAAAATAAACACACGTGCGCTGTCTGGTTCATTGCCAAAACGTGTGCTGAAGCTACGCGTCTCACATGATACCGCAGAACAATGGCAGGTGGGCGTTATAGGGGGCGAGTGGCGGTGGGCGCGGTTTTTGTCAAGCCAAAGACAAAGTGCCGCCACAATTATAGTTGGGCGGCAACAGCTCGCACCGAGATGGGCACATAAATATTTTAAACATGTTTACCTTGCCATATATTGTATCCCCTACTTCCACTCCATCTCCATCTGTCTTTTTCCCTCTAACTCTCTCTATCTCTGTCTCTTTGGGTCTGCATGCACTCCAGACCACGTACGCTATCAATGTCCAATCTTGGCTGACTCCTTACCACAGTTCCACATGGTATCCACACATAAAATTCAACAAATTTTGCAACGCAGACGCAAGATGAATTTATTTGCCCAGTTTCTGGTTTTTTTTTTTCTATTCTTGTTTTCCATAATTTGCTTATTTTATTTGCAATGATTTGCTCGGGCCAAGTCTGCCAAAAGATTCCACTTTTTGCTGGATTTTGCTACATTTTCAATGTATTTTGTTTGCTCAGCCCAATGTAAACAATACGATTAAATGGTGAACTGTGTGTATTCAAATAAGACTTTTGAATGGGTTATGTCACTCGTAAAACTACAAAAGGCTTGTGCCCTTCATGTGTACTGATACACACACTGTTTGTGTGCCTGTGTGTGTATGTATGTGTGTAAACTAGGGTGTCTATAATGGTGTGGTTGAGCTGCTACAGTAAGAACATCGAAGGAAAGCCATTCACTTAAATGTATATCCGTTAACTGGGTAAAAATAAAATTTATTGGGTTAAGTAAAATTGGAAATCATTTACTTGCTCGAGTACTACATTTTTAGATATGTTCTTAGAACAAAAATATATAAAACATATTTTTTATACAAGCAAGCTTAACTAGCCACTTTGTGTTATGGATTTATAATATGGAGAAGGTTATCTGTCAGATAATCTTTAATAATAATAAGGAAAGTATTACTATTACCCATCATTTATCATACACTCGGAAGTAGCCGACCTTCTTAGTCGTAGCCCACTGTGCGTTAGTGTGTACGCATGTCTTCGCTCTATTGTTTATATTGTTTTAATTAATTTCATTTTGAGACTTTCTTTAAGTAACACGCACCACAACCTCCAACCCTTCCCCAAGTCCCTCCCCCTCTCCGCATCCCTAGCCCCAATTTCAGGCAGCGTTATGCTCACGTGTGCAGAAATTATATCGCTCGAAGCAGCTCTTTGAGCTACAGAAAATTGTTGAGTGTTGAGAGTCGAGCGTTGAGCTTCGACCGCAAGCCAAGTTGTGTGTGCTCTGTTAAGTGTTGAGCGGCTGCTGTTCCCCAATACTCCCCATTATCCGGGTGTGGGGCGGTCCACACAACAGGCCTTTAGAAATGGCAGCCTCTCGGCTGTTGCCACTATGCTTGTGCAATGAAGCGTTGGGCTTTTATAACGCCAACAGTCAGTTAAGAGGCTGAGAGACTGGAATAGCGGGGCGAGCGGGCGGGACTTAGTCAGTCATTGAGAAGCTCTAAAAAGCAGCAAGAAAATTCTTAATTTACAACAAAAAAACACAAAAAAGTATATATATATTTTATAGAAGAAAACATTCTAAAAACAGAAATGGAAAAACCTCTGCGTAATAAATGAAACGTAAAGGCAAAAAATGAAACTTAACAACTCGACGTCGCGATGTAAAGTGGAAGTGAGGAGCGTGGAGAGGGGACAGTACAATCGCTGGACTGGCTGACTGGAGGGTTCCGACAGTTTTCGGTTAGGACAGACACTACTACTCCACCAATCCGGGCACCGAAAGCTTTACGCTCCACTTGGCTGCTGCTTTGATTCTCACGGTTGGTTTTCATTTGAATGCGCCCATCCCAGCACACAAGCCAGGAGCGCCACTTCCTACCTGTGTGCCCACCCTGCCGTTCGTATCTTTCAGATACTTAGATACGTATATATTTTAATGTGCGCTTTATCAACAGCTTTAGATAGCGGCGGTCCAAGGAACGTTACACACCCAGCGCCCAGCACCCAGCTCGCAGCCATTTGTTAGACTTGACTGCATCGGCTGCTGCTGATGATGTGGGTGTGGCAGGTTTGCCAGCCGGGCAGTTGAACAGTTGAACAGGTGGGCAGATGGGTAGTTGGGCAGATGGGCAGATGGTCAGCCTGCTCAGGGTTTCATGCTGTGCTTTTGTTGCCTCGAGCGAAAGATTTTAAGTGATTTTTCTTTGACTTTTCATGTTATGGATGTCAAATTTATCTTGATTGTAAGTTTTCAGCATGTAGTTGGCAGCACTGTCAATCAACGCAAGTTGGCAGTGTTCTTCGCTTTACATTCAATATTTCAATGTTTTGACCTTGCGATCGAGCTAACAGTTTAATAATTGCTTTAAGCACTTTTATTGAATAAAAATATTTACAGGTTCAAATGTAGCTCTTTTTTAGAATGTGCATTTTGGATTTGTGTATATACTTAGAAGCAGTTGATAACTTATCCATATGAAAATCTCAAAAAAAGTCTAGCTACGAATATACTGTTCTAAGCATTTCAATTCGTATTCGTCTTGCTTGCAGCTATTAAGAAAATGTTTAAAATGTTTTGTGCTCAAGTTAATACACACATATGTACATTTAATAGCATTTTCCAGGCACCTTATTGTCTGAGCCTTTAGCTCTTCCATCATCGGTTTGGGGCTTCTTACAAGCTCAGGACTGAAAACAGTTTCCCTTGAATATTACATCTTTTCCTGATTAAGACAACACAACCTGTCATGATGTGCTTTGAAGATTGCTTGTCAATGTCATCGGCAGCGTTTGCTACTTACTACTATACCTAGTTTATTTAAGTCGTTTCAAGAGACCAGAAAGTATTGTTAGTCTATACTTTAAAAAATACACTCGCTACGATTCGATTTCAGAAATTGACACAATTGTTTGAATCAGACGAGTTGGCAGCACCCTTTCGGCTTGTCTAATTAAAAACTTTGGCGCGCTTATGCAACATACATATGAGACAGGCTCACGCCTAGAACGGCTGCTGGTGCTTGGGGGCTGGTGTGTGATGCCTTGTGAAGCCGTATGCTGTCAGAACTGTCACAAAAAACACATTTTGCTGGCTAATTACAAATTCAAATTAAATCACAAGTAATTAGCTGAAAGTCAAAGCTAAAGTTAACAACAAATGCGAAAGGTGCTCGGGTTTGTCGGAAGGCGTTCTGGAATTTGACAACATTTTATGATTTACAAACGCTATGAAATGCGCCTAAATGGTTTGTTTGTTTGTTGTTTGCTTTGCTTTGGCCTTTTCAAATGGGGCGTTACACAAGCCCACCCATCGGTGTTGTGCCAAATGAAAGACATTAAAAATGACAACAGGCAGCAGAAATACCGGCAAAGGTAACCAAAATGACAGAACGGGCGACACATTAAAATACATTTTTAATGTTGATGTGTTTTGTATGGTGGGCGTGTGTTCAGAGTGTGTGCCCACCTGCCACGCCTACATCTGCGTATTCTGGGTATTCCACAATTTAGGCTCGTTTATACAACTTTTGCATGGACTTGTCTCCGGCTACCTCCAGCCAACCTCCGCAACCTCCTCCCACCCCTAACGCTCGTACGTTAGAATTGTAATCAAAATAATTAATTTTATTGTGATTTCGCTGAATGTTAATCAACGAACTCACAATACAAAGCAACAGCAATTCGGGGGCGGCAATATTCTTTTTTTTCTGGATTTCACATCTTGTTGGCTTTTGAATTATTGTTATGGCTTTCATTTTAATGGATTTTAATTTCCAGTTTTAGCATATCAAGAGGCACATAAAAAGAATTAACTTCCGCTTTCAGTAGTCTTTAATTACGCCAATTTATAAGATTAATATAATATATGTAATGGAATATTATGTCGACCCTTTTAATAATTCATCTCACTTTATAATTGCATTTCTTTTTAGACTTTTAGCACTTATGAAA
This sequence comes from Drosophila atroscutellata, assembly GCA_035041605.1. Lineage (NCBI taxonomy): Eukaryota > Metazoa > Arthropoda > Insecta > Diptera > Drosophilidae > Drosophila > Drosophila atroscutellata. Next base: position 8,154,717 of record JAWNLA010000092.1, on the reverse strand, counting down.
ACATATTTCAAACAAGATAGTTTTTATGTTTCGAATATTGAGCAATTATATCACACAAAGTAGGCTCTGGAAATATATCACTTGATTTTGACAGTTGCCAAATTCACATAAAATTATTGTATATAATCTATATCCACAGGGAACTCTACTGTCTCCTTACTGTTGTTGCAAGAAGGTCCTATGTGAGCAAGCTGAGCTGATCTGTGGCTCGCGTCCTTGTTAATTGTTTGCACTATTTTTCTTACAGGAATGATGAATTTCTGCAACCGCACAACTCTCATCGCTGTGGCAGTATTAACTAGACTCAGGAGCTCTCTTTAATTCCACAATTAAAACTAAACATCTGCTTTTAATTATGATAAGCATGCAACAGAGGGAAGGGGGGCTTGCTGTCTCACAAATCAACGCCAACATTAATTTCCATGTATTTCATGTAATCACAAGCGCCGCAGCTGTTGCACAAATTGCAGCCTTTAATTGCTATAAAAAGTCTGAGACATTTACCATATGTCAACAGCAAATATAATATATCTTTAAACTGAAACGAGTATTTACGAGGGCATAGCGCCAACCATGTGAACTCTCAGCGATTATGGAATGCTAACAATGAGGAAGATAAACAATGTGCGTAAATGCCAAAACTGGGCATACTTTGGTCTGTGCTTTCTGCACATTTCTGCATTTTGTGAAGGTCTAGATCTCATGCAATTCTATATACTGATCAGAGTTAATTATAAGTGCAGACTAAATACCAAAGTTGTTAATAGCCTATAAATGAAACTCTGTTAAATTTTCATATATGATTTCTTAACGTATTACTCTCCTTGTTAAAACATTAAACAATTTGTTGGCCGATGTGGTTCTTTAATGAGATTTCTCAATTATTGCACTGAACTTTGGACCATTTAGCATTTTATTTTCCCAGATTTAATGTATGCATCATTTCATTTTAAAATTAATTACTCACTTTTAATTGTATGTCATTTAATTATGTCTTTAATTGAAATTTGTATTTTTAAAATCCTTTTAATAAATTGTGAACTGTTCTCAGTCCACATTAAATAAGTACAAAAATAACATTAACTTAAGTTGCAAACATCTTTAACGAACTTGTTTAATAGAAAATAATTTGCGCTTATTAGAATGGTTCTTATGACAGATACTTTTTAGTAACCAAATGTAAATAAGGGCTCTGAGAGTACCAATTATAATTTAAGCGTCTTCCAAGACATGCGAGTATTTTCTTAAGTTTTTCTGTAACAGTTACTACTAGGTAAGGTACATTGCATAAGGCTTCTATTTGGTGACTTTTTTTTTGGTGTATGAACCATTTTGCTCATTGGCATGTGGCAGTTCTGCTCTTTCCCCACTCACTTAGTGCTTGTTCTTTTTGCCATAAGCTTTGCATAACTTAAGGCGCAACAGGAAATGAATGAACACGCCCCACCGACTGACTGAACAAGCGAAACCAAACGAAACCAAACGAAACAAAGTGAAACGAAGCGCAAGCGAGAAAAATGTTGCCATGGCACAGTTTTTCCATGTACTTACCACCCATTCCATCTAACGCTTGAGAGTGGGAGCTATACTGATAGAGGGTGGGTGCGAGTGAATAATGTGGTGGGGGGTGGGGAGTGCGGGTGTGGTGTATGCGCCATATCCAAAAACACAAATTGCTCCTGTAATATCAATTTAAAGCAACGCTCCAAAATTACGCCTTAAGTTATGCAAATGTTCTGTGTTGCGGCTGGCAAACAGCTGAAAACATGAAGGAAAAACAACATAAAATAAAATTTTCAGCTCGGCTGCCATTTGATTTTTATCCTTTTATTACTTTTATGCATGTTTGTATTTGCATTTAATTTGTAAATCAATTTTAATTAACTGCAGAATGCTAAGAACTTGAACTTGCAGCTGACAAAAACTTTCTGCACATCAAATTAATTTCGGAATACATAAATCAAAAACTGCAAAAAGAAAAATTAAATAACTAAGAAATAACTGATAAAATACCTGAGCAGGTGAAGAGTCTGAGTGAGGCTCGTGCGATGAGTTCAAACACACAAACAAGCAGCCGCCCAGCATAACTTTCTTTTTGTAGAAATAACTTTCTTAATATTTTGTTTTATACTCACATACATACATATACATACATATGTATATAATAACGTATGTACATTTTGGCATGGCCTTTGCCGGCTTTCGCCTGTTGTCTTCTCATATTCATCTTTATCTGTATCTTTTGCTGTGCTTCCTGTGCCATATTTCCTTTGAACTTTATCTTTGTTGTTTGCCGTTTGTTATTGCTATTTTCATATATAGCACAACAAACATTTTCAACTTTTTCCGCTCAAGTTTATGCAAAGCATTTCAAGTCCGACCACCACCACCAGCAACTTCACCCCTCCCCCGCCGCTTTTCCAACACATCCAAAGTTTACCATGAAAATAAGAAGAAAAAAAAAACCAAAATGAGAGCGCCAAAACTTTTTGTTACCTTTAAACAAATTGTCCCTTTTTGTGGGCTTCGTGTGTGTTTGGGTGTTTGGGTGTGTATGTTTCGACATCAGCAACAACAACAAACGACACTCAACAAAAACAACTAGAAAAGCGCATTACAAAAACCCGGCTAAGCAGGATATGCGCACTTTCGGCTTGTGTTGGTTTTACTGTGTGGTAGTGTGTGTGTGTGTGAGTGGAATTATGCTTGCCATATTTCCGTTGATGTTTCTACTCAAAACTTAGCCAAGTTTTCTTTGGCCCTATTTTGTTTTATTTAGACATTTTTAAGTTTTTTTTTCTGCCTGGGGACCAAATTTTCCAAGCAGTTGACGTTAGTGTTTTGAACTTATCAGATACTCTATTTGAGGGAAAGAGTACATTCAGTTAAACCTAGTGATGATTTATACTTAGAATTTACAAGCCTAAGCTTTGATTTATAATTTTTTTTATTATATATTATTAGTATTATTTGATTATCTGAATATTTTATAGCTTTCACTGTGAATATTGAATATTTTTAGGAAAAATTAGGAAACTATTAACATTAAGGGCATTATACTTTGGTAACTTGGAGCAGGATATGTGTTAGTCGATCATTTGTCCAAAGTAACAGAATTTTCTCATTTATGTCGATTTACTTTTCACTCTTGTACCGAAATTGTGTTCTTTAAATGAATATATCGAATGTATATTATATATACGCCTAAGAGTCAAACAAACTTTCAAATGAGATAGATAGATAAATGAATAAAGTTATGCAGCAGCTTTGCTTCGATGGCTTACATAAACACAGGTACGCTTTGATAAACCGAAATACCTTTGACAGAATACATCAACAATTTTACAACAACACGCTTTGCCTTTGGATTGGTAGGTTTATGTGCTTGACCGACTTTTTCATGAATTTTTTGTTGGCTTTGGCCAAAAGCAAAAAGTTTAAAAGCTCAAAAGCGAAAAATCAAGTAGCCGACGTGTGTGCTCAGCTATTATTAAAAATGCAATGCTATTAATATAAAATAACACACACTGAGCTCGCTCAAAGCGAGTGTGTAATAAAGACAAAAAAAATGAATGGGAAAAGGAAGGGCAGCGAGAGAGACAGAGAGAGAGAGAGAGCGAGACAGCAAGAGCTGCGTTGTTGCTGGACTACGTTTGGATTAAAACTACAATTAAATTCGCATAAAACAAAATATCCTGCGGTTCTTTTTATATGTACGCTTGTAATATAAATCCTTTGGCTAATGGGAGCCACATACACTCGCACACACAATCAAACACACACACACTTTCGCTCTCTCACGTTCACATGGTTTTAGCATTGGTAAAAGCTGCAAGCGCCACAAGCTCGGCTAAAGCTGCTCACAGCAGGCGGTGCCTTTGTCCAGAAATGGAGTGGGGGAACACAAAAAATATAGCTCGAACAGCGAAATGAACTGAAAATGCTGCAAGGACAAATGGACACAGAGACAGAGGCAGAGAGATACATGGAGGGAGAGAGAGTGCTGTGTGCTAAGCAGAAGTTAAGCAGAGCGCTCGCTTGCAGGTTTTAATGAACAAAATATGCATCCGAATAAGCAGTTGATGCAGGGTTCTTAAGAGGGGTGAGAGGGTTTCACAGGTACTACGTAAAATATGCATCCTTGGTGTGTGATTAAGCGTAAATCTCCTTTTCTAGTGTTATGAAAATGTCAGAAGCTCACACAAATCTTACATTACATTGGCTGTGAAGGAGTCATGCGAGTAAATGTTTAAAATGAAATGAACACTTTCTGAAATCGTTGAAATTGTTGCATTATAAATGCCACCAGTGGCATTAACTTTGACAATTATTAATAAAGTTTAATATATTTTGTATTTTATTGAAGGCATGGGAAGTGAGTTTGAATAGCTGATGCGAACTTGATTACAATACGCCAAGGCTACTCCAATCCAATTGGTACTGGATTCCTTAGGTTTCATTGCAACATTTTAAGGCAGTTTCCATAAATTTAAAAGTAGTAGGATGGAAATAACCTTAATGTAGGGTATTCTGTTTAAAAATATACTATGTACCAGTGAGTGTTTGCTTTTCTAAAAGAATGGAAATGATTCTTTAGTTGGTCACAGTATTGTTAACTGAAAAGTGCATTTATTGTTGTAATCTAAATACTATAGTCAAAATAGGTGTAGCTTATTTATCCACACAATAAATAAACCACTACGTTTTTAAATGGTTTACCGATTAAAGTTATTAAATCCGAAATCTTTTGTTATCTGACAATGCATGCAAAATGACCGTTGTTAAAGATAATCGCAGTCGTAATATGCATTATAAAGAGAAAATTCCTACAACTGGCTGACAATTCATTTTAATGTGCAAGTAAATAATTGAAATTTATTGCGCCTTGGCTGAAAGGCTTTTTAAACTGACTTCGGCTTAGTAAAGCTATACATATAGATACAAATATATATATATGTATATAAATGTGCATGTATTTGTATGTGGCAAGTACAAAAGTTGCAAGTGCAGTGTGGTCAGGGGTCATTACAATGCAGCTCAATTAAATGATTGTCATGTGGCGAGTGATTTAAACTCAGATGCAATTGAGTGCAATTCCAGTTGCAAGCATATTCGCAACTCAACTGCTTACAAAGCTATGCGCACACACAAACACACAGACTCGCACACACACTTGTGTTTATTGCTTCACTTCAAAGGCAGACAATGGCTTTAGCCGCTCTCTGAACCACAACGGCACAAAGGCTTTGATTCGAGCTGAGTTCTTCACATGCTACGCACAATTACCACGACAAAGGAAATTTTGGCAGTCGCTTTTCCAACTGGTTTTTCACTGCGCCCATCCTGCTGTTTTTGTTTGGTTGAGTTATTTTTTTAAATGGCTTTTGCTTTTTTATTTTTTAAGCTTTTTTTTTTTGGCTAATTAAGGTCACGTGACCTGGTTGCAAAGAGTGATGCCTTTTGAGGGGGGGCGGACAGACGCGCAGTCTCGTTGCGTCTTCTGTGCAGCGATGCATGCGCATGGAAAATGTGTGTTCGCATCAAATGCAGCCCAACAGCTCAGTTATTCCCTCCGCCCGCTAACCGGGCCCGGCTCCATCGACCTGGGCTACACTAAAAGAAACGCGACGCATGCCTTACGCACATTTGCGCACAGACGATGAGCGAACTCGCCCACTCGGGCAATTATCATGCGCCAAAATCAAGACCCCCGCCCTCTTCCCATCACCCACAGTCATCTGCCAGCACCGCCTGCCATGTTCAAAGCAAAGTTTTTCCCTGGGACAAAACTGAAGCAAACTTAACAGAGAAAATTACGCACACGAATTGCGCTGGACAATAAAAAAAAGCCGAAGCGTAAAAAAACAACAAAAAAAAGCGAACGAACGGCAAATAAATTATGAACAGTGGGTGGCTAGCAGCTTGCGGGGTAACCGCATCTGTGGGGGGGTTGGCATTCACTTGTGCGTCTAATTTGTTGGAAAATTAGTTTGTGTATTTTGTGCGTGTAATTTCCATGCAAGTTTTCGCTTCGGATGAGGTCTGCAGTTGATTTTGATTGAAATACGCAAAAAAAGGCAGCAACTGACAGAGTACGGAGGGGGAGCGTGGAAGGGGGAAGCTAGTTTCGAAATTTTGGGGGAGCAGTTATGACAATGTCTTTTTTTTTGTACCAACACAAATTGGCTACAGCTTTGGCACAATGACGGCGAACGTTGCGAAATTGTAAGTATGTCATACAAAAGACAATAGATATCGATAAATATATTGACGGATAGGTAGAAAGATATATACATAAAGTTATTGCTCATACTTAGGGAAGTTAATTGAAAGCAAACAGAGAAACATATTTATATACAAAACAAGAGAGAACGTTGAAGTCGGGGGTAACCTACTGCGAAATACTTTCATACCATAAGTTATTCCAGCGGATAACAAATAGCAATGAACAGGGTGGGTGTAGCCAAGAAATACTGCCCAAGTTTGCCTTTCAAAATGCGGTAGATATAAGCTACCTTCCTTCGAAGTTTGGTAACCTTAGCTCTTAAGTTAAGGAAGATATGGGATTTTGAAATTTTTGGGGGGCAAGAGAGAAGGTTATTAATCTTTCCTCCAACTTTGGATACATATGATCCTAAAATCCGAGGCTCCTGTGGCGGCGGGTGTGGGTGTTGTCCCATGTATATGCCGATCCTTGGAGAATGTTGCCACAAAGTTATCTTCCAGGTTTGGTGACCCTATCTTTAAATTTGTGTAGATAACGAATATTAGCTTTGATCATGGATTGTGAATAATCCATTAGAAAGAGATACAGATAGATACTTAACCAAATCACATCATAAAGTCATTGCTTAATTTATTTAATGTTTTGCAACGTACCTGAAATTGAATATATATTATATATACATTAAAAATTGTCTATCAGTGGTGATAGTTTCATTAGCGAAACTGCGATTTATCAAGGCAAACACTAAAATTTAATTTAAAATCTGTATGAGTTGATTTAGTTGATCTCAGTTATTTCGAAAAGCCTCAACTTGTTATTGCCCAGACACGTTTCTGCTCGACTTTGATGATGTCTCAGTGTGCCACGCCCACCTGCTAGTCACAGTTTAATGAACGTTGAACCAACTACACCACAGCCGCATCCCTTGCCCCATCGAATGCATCATCAATGGAATCCAAGTTGGACTTGGAGTCGGCGTCAGTGTCTTGCTCGTAATCATGACGATCTTCCATGGTAAATTGCATGCACGCCTTTTTAACCCAAATATGATGTGCTGCACAGTTCACCTCTCCCCCTTCGTTTCGTTGATTGTCGGGCAGCGATAAGCGGTGCACCGCATGCTTTTATTATGATGGTGGCTAGTGGGGAAGGAGCAACGAGTTGCCGCATGGATTAATGAGTCGCGATCTGGCAGCGGCCGGGAAAAACGTTTACGTGACTGAATTTTCAATTATTTTTTATTGCACTCGCTCCGGCTGAAAAGATGTTGCTGGCCGCCTTTAATTGCAGGAAGTTGCATTTTGAATGTGCAATTTATTAAGAAATTATTTATTGTCCAATGAAATTGATTTTGAAAGTCGCGTGACAAGAAGTATGGCATTGTGTGTGGCAGTCAGACAGGCAGCTAGGCAGGCTTGCAGGCAGGCATCTTATGCAGCTGCCTGCTGTTTCCACATAATTAGCCAACATTGCTGCAACGATCTCGCTGCGATCTAGCTGGGAACGTGCCACATTTAAGGCCTTTCCACATGACTTCTAACACCTTATCTCCGCACACGATCTGCTGCTGCATTTGGCCAAGCTGCCGATTCGATTTCCTGCCCCACCCACATTGCGTTGCTTTTCGCTGGCAATTAATTTGATTTGATGGCCAGGCTGGCTGCTGGGTTGGGCCGAGCAGGGCTGCTGAATTTCAGCTGCGGTTCTCTAGCTCATTGCCTGTTTTCAAAGTGCCATCAGTTGCGAGTTGCAAGTTGTGAGTTGCGAGCATCGCATCGCATCACATCGGCATTGAGTAATTGAGTGCTTTGATCTTCTCGCCCAGGGTGACGCCTGCAGCAAGCAGGGCATCCCCCTAAAAATAGGCACCTCTGTCAGGGCTGTCACTTTGAAGTGCACTCATATGCACAAATATAAGTATATACTCCTATATTTAATTAAAATTGCGCCTTTCAATAACAGAAAAGCGGCAAAGTGGCGAAAAGTTGCCGTCAAGAACCTATCATGCCATTTGTTAATCAGCCAATTTTAAGGCAAGTTAACTGACTAATTTATTTATTTATTTGTTTATTTAATAAATGTGCACCAATCTTAAAAAATATTTGAACATAAACTTCATATATAAAATACAAATTGGAAGATAACAAATTAAAGTGGAATATGTTACTTATAATTTAAAATAATTAATGTTAACAACTTATTTATTGTCCGGAAACATGCAAAAAATCTACAAAAATGTAGTTATTAAGGAATTTGCCTTTTTTTCTTTTGTTGTTCTGCTGCTCATCTGCTGGAATTGGGGCAGCAATTGGCAGCACCTCAAAGAGCTCGCTCCGGTTGCAGGCTGGAGAGCAGCGGGGGCAGGTCGCATCTCACGCTATCTTGGCTCATGCGGATCATTAATCAAATTAAATTGCATGTGAATTACGATGAGAATTTGTATCGGTCACTGCGTCCGCAACTAGGCAGCGGTGCGTGGCGATGGGTGGTGCTTGTGGGTGGTTGGCTGGGTGGTGCGAGTGCAGTCAACCAAAAAGATTTCGCGACAAAGCACTCAGCTGTTGAAGTCTTATCCAATGTGGGTGCGTCTTAGTTCAGCTGCGTAACTAGAATTCTATTAATATTAAGCACAGTTTTAAATTTAAAGCTTTCAATATAATTGAATGCTGACACCCAAAAGACCTAAGCTATTAAATTAAGTTGTGGTAGAAGTGTATTTATATATATATAATCGGTCTTTGTAATTTTTGAAAAATGATAAATAATTAGCTTATGGCAGGCATTTTTTTCTTTGACACTGCTTTCTTTGAACTGTGAGCCACTGTATATGCATCAGACAAAGTTCTTAGGCAGGGATGTCAAAACCTTTAAGGGCTGAACAATCACTAAAACATCGCAATTGCTAAACGCATCGATATCTTTCATTGCGATATTCAAATACAACGAAAATTAGAAGAAACCCATCTTGAAGGTTAACTGATAATATATATACAATATATGCATAACCATATTCAGAATATACATAATAATTAATATTAATCGTAAGTAAATATTCATATTCAATTGCTGGCATTCGATAAGCGATCACCAGCATAACTATCGATAAGAGCCAGAGCGTAAGAATCGCCTTGGCCACTTGCAACTCTGAGCTGACAGCATCTATTACAATTGGAAGTGAATTTATAAGTTAATAAATATTCCAGAAAACCATCACTAAGCGAAAAGGAGCGAAATATAGAATCTCATTGACATCAAGACGACCGATAATAAAGTGAACATCATTGAAATGAATAATGCCAAAGAAAGTTTCAGTCAGACACATTGTAAAATCGTCAACATTTCCCACACGTGGCTCATCGAAAAATTTACATTGGTAGATAAATTAGATTTTATTCAAGAAGTCGCATCTACAACGTTTGCAGCCGAAGAAGATAGTAATATAAAGTTCAGGTTAAAATTTCGTGAAAAATACATTGAAAGTGAATATACACTGTACTTAGAACCATTTTGCCCAAAAGGCCTTAAATCCAAGGGTCGCGTTACCATTTATTTGCGAAACGGAATAGAAAAAGATGGCGTTATTCGTTTGCCTGACCGTACATCTATCTATTTGGGTGACTTGGAAAATGCGTTTGAAGGACCGGATGAATCGCTTCGAATTCGCTGTTGTATCACTATGTTGATACATACAAATATAAACTCTACGATCCCAGTACCCGATTGCAAATTAGTATCACATATTGGCAATTTGTTCAATACAGAGGAGTTGTCTGATGTCACAATTGAAACAAGCGACGGCAATACGATACCGGCTCATAAGATAATTTTATCAGGTGAGTGGTAATGAGATACCGAATGGGGACTTGATACCAACCGATTATTTTTCGCACGCAGCACGCAGCAAAGTTTTTGCGGCCATGTTTAAGCATCCATTGAAGGAGAGTCAGCAGAATTGCGTCAAAATGGGCGACTTGAAATCCGATGTTGTCATTGAAATGCTGCGTTTCATCTACACGGGATGTATTCCGGAGTTGGACGATATGACTGAAGATCTGCTGTCGGCTGCCGACAAATACGATCTCGACCGGCTGAAGGCAAGCTGCTTGAGGTCCTTAAGCAACAATTTGTCTACTGAAAAAGCAGCCCTGACGTTAAAGTTGGCGGATCTATATTCGGAGGAAGGACTTAAGTCACAGGCAATTCAATTTATTGAAGATAATGCTGATAGCGTTGTGAAGACACTGGGTTGGAAGAGTCTCATTACAAATGAGAGAAATCTAATAATAGAAACATTTGGTTACCAAGAAATTCTGCTCAAATTGGATGAAGAATCTTAGCCATCATTAAGTGTATTAGAAACACATAATACATATGTACTAACATTACCATTGCAACTTGGAATAGTTGGCAACATAACATCAATCACTATCTAAACATATATTTTGCTGATTTTAAATTTACAAAAAATACTTGACCTTAAATACAAGTAATTTGAATCGAAGGTTTTGGAGACCAAAAGTACACTGTTTTCTTTTTTAAGCATTCTTTTTTCTACGCTTGAATTGAACTTGTTTTTTTTAATAGAATGCAAATAATTTAACTTAAGAAATATTTATGTGAATAGTTTCCATTTAGCGTGTGTCAGCGCTAGATGCAATATTGTCAGAGTATCGGCTAATAGTGAACGGGGCGTGGCAAGGGCAGGAGCGTATATTTTCTGTGCTAAATGACAAATTACATGTTTTACATGCAAAACACAGCAAGTGGCTGGCAGCCATGGCAACATAATCGATGAGACGAGCGCGTGTCTGGCTCAGCTCAACAAAGAGCCCAAGACGAGAAAAACAACTGCAGGTTGACAGAGTGCCGCCAACAAAAGACGAAGAAGGCAACAAACAGAAGGCGGGGCCGTGTAATTGAGCATAAGAAGCCAAGCAACTAGGGCGCTGGCGCCACCTGTCGTTTGGTGTGCGTATGTGCGATGTGTATGTGAGAGCTTAAATTGATTGCATTAATGATATAAAGTTGTTGCTGCTGTTGCTCCTGCTGCTGCTGTTATTGTTGTGTGCAATTAAATGGATGCAGTGAAAACAGCTAACGATTGCCAAGATTCATCGGCTACGCAAGTTCATTGAGTGTCTCGAGGCATGGAGGCATGGCAGAAGTCGCGGAAAAGCTCGCATCAAAAGCAATTCACAATTTAGTCAGCAAACTAACACTAGAAAACAATAATATTGAAGTATGATGTAATATTTTGATCTCAGCAACAAGTCGCTTTTTATACATGCCTTCTTGCGGGAAGTCCCCGTTTCATACTTTTTAAAAGACAATGGAAAACTGTGGTGGTTCGACAATCGATAGAGAAGTTGGATCTACTGTTCACAACTAGAGATGAAGTTTATTTTGATGAATGCGATGTTGATATTCAGCACCAATACTACATGTGAAAGGACAGTATTGACTACAATATCCTAGACTATCAGGCCTATGGTGACAAATTCTAAATTGTCAAGTTAGCAAAGCGAAAAAATACAGCTCCTCGCAGAAAACAGTAACATTTTAATACTAATCCTCGTCTAAACAATCGCTTAATATCTGATTTAGTACGTGAAATATTTTTAATTAATAAATAAATTTGTTATATATTTATACTTTATACTTATCCAATGCTGTGCTTTCTTAATAGGACAAAGTGCGGGTTCTGGGTTTCAGTGCAATTGACAACGATGTTGCGGAATCTTCACACACGCCAACTTCGAAATCATTTCGACGCCACGCCACATGAATCGCAGCCAAACATCGTTGTCCTCGTCCCTGGCCCCCTCCAGCTGTACATTCAGAGTGTAGGCATCTCAAGACTGCAAGCCATGGAGTGTGAACAGCGGGTGTCGGTTTTTTTTGTTGGTTTTTTGTTGTTTTTTTTTCTTTTGTATTGTGTGTGTTGTCAAAACATGCCTGGGGAACTGGGAAGGAGTCGAGTCTGTGGAAAGTAGGGGACGGGTACCACATGCTGGCAGTGGCCTGGGCTCATAAATTGCCGCTATCTGCGGATCTGTTGCTGAATCTGTAGCTGTATCTGTATTTGCAGCTATGTATCTGTTGTGGCTTGGGCTATTTAAAATATGCTGCTAATTGAATTGAATTGAACTCGTGCACAGTTCGATGAGCCTCGATATTCATGTGATTCACGACGGACACGGGGGTGGAGCAAAGCGAATGGAGTCTGCCAAATGAAGTGCTTGCTAAGTGCCAAGCCCTGAATGTCATTGCCAATTTTTAGCGACAGCGGCAGCAAACAATGCCAAAGACCCACAGTTGACTTTGGCAAGTGCAATTCCCCAGTGAGGGCCGTCTCGCATCGTTCTCAACCAATTAAACCAGTTTCCTGTCACCGTCGCTCGTTTCGCGGAAACTTTGTTTTATTTTCTGCTGCTCTCGATCATTTGATTGCACGCTGATGAAATAACAAGACCCAGATCCACTCACAGCTCGCCCTCATAATCGAGCAGACTCACAGTCAGGCGCTTCTGCGCAGTAACCAAACTGAATTAAAAAAAAGGAAGAAACAGTTATTGTGTTGACTATTAAATACCCTTTGCAGACATGTAGAGGAGGCATGAGACATGTCTAATGATTAACTATAAAGCCGAAACCTTCTGGTAGACCTTTGCTCACAATTATTCTTAATAAATATTTAATAAAAAATTTCTGCTTGGCTTCAGCACATACTTACAGAGAAAATTATGATATCCTCGGCAAGGGTATACTAAATAAAATAAAGAAAAAGACAAAAAACGAAAAGAATTTAACGCAAAACGTGCGAATGTTTACTGTGAGCAAAACGACAAGCGCGAACAACAAAACCGTTCCAACTCTCAATTGGTGCTGGTCTCTGATCCCTGAACGAGTCTCGGCTCCTGAAGGCAGTGTGTGAGAAGCGGACGCTCCGAGGCATAACTGGGCGGACAGCTGGACAAGCAAACCTTGACACCATGCGAATCTGTTGAGCGCGAAAATGAGCTGCTGGTATTCAGAATACGGCTGAGCTGGTGAATGTAAATATTTTGATTTTAAAAGTTTAAAGGAAACAAGCAAGAAACAGCAAAATATCAGTTTATATCTCTTCTTTTTTTAGAGTAATATAATTTTATTTTCTATGTGGGTTAACAGTTAAGTTGAGTAAAAAGTAATTTAAATTGATGCTATATTACAAATTACAATTGTCAATTAATTACCTACTTATTTATACAGATTAATTTAGTTGGTCTATTAATAAGCTCAATTTCAACTCAATAAACAAAATTTCTGTAAACTTTAGTATATGACAAAACTACGAGTTTAACTTTTTAAAAGTCGGCTACATTATCTTTAGTTTTTTTCCATGAGGTTGATCTAAATTTTTATCAATCATCATGCGGTAACAATAGTTACACTGAATCCCCATCATATTCCCTATTCCTGAGCTCCCAACCCGACTCTTGATGCCGCGGCATCCAACAGAGGAGGAGGAGCGCAGAACGAAGAGTGCAGAGTGGTCGTGGCTGCATCTACATATTTATGTGCGGTACAGCTGACAGTCTCAATCCAAAATGGTGGCAAGTTGTTCCTACTTTTTATTTGCAACAAAATACAAAACGCCAACAACAATGACAAGCGCATCGAGTTTGTTTCCCAGCTTGTCCTTTGTTTTATTTACTTTCTCGTTTTGTGTTTTCTGCTTTTTTTGTGTTGGATTTTTGGATGCTTTTCTCGCTGTGGTACTTGCGACGAAATTGAAAATGCATTTTTAATGATTTGTTGCTGTGCGCTGCATGTGAAAATATCACGGACGGTGCATCAATTGATGAGCTATGTGGGTTGCAGCTAAAGTGCTGCGGTGAGTGACCCCAACGAACACAGTCTGAGGAAAACATGACTCTGACTCATCGTTGTTCACGCAAACCAAGTCTTTGATTTCCAAGAAACGCTTCGCGCTCTCAGCAATCACCAAAAACAACAAAAGGTATTGGCAATTTATGGCTGAAGATTAATGCCAAAGTGGGGCACTTAAAGACAAAAAAGATCGGAACAATGAGGATCGTTCACTCCGTGTCGAAAACAGTCACGAAATATTGTTTATCGAAAGGAAAGTAAGTTCAGACAGTTGCCTTCGAATTGCCAAATAATAAAGACCCTTGTGGGCAAGTCCATATGTTCATCGACAGTAATTTATTTATTTATTTATTTTATTTATTTATTTATTTTTTGTCAACTAACACCAGTAGACATCTCGGAACTCCATCAGGACCAGGCGAATTCCCAGGCTTGATTGAGTGTAGGTCGCCAAGAAGTGACTCCAAAGTGCAATTAGCACTTTCATGCACTATGGTGCATAACCCTGTGTACACAAATATAAATACTAAGATCCCAGTTCCCGATTGTAAATTAGTATCAGAAATTGGCAATTTGTTCAATACAGAGGAGTTGTCTGATGTCACAATTGAAACAAGCGACGGCAATACGATACCGGCCTGTAAGATAATTTTATCAGGTGAGTGGTAATGAGATACCGAATGGGGACTTGATACCAACCGATTATTTTTCGCACGCAGCACGCAGCAAAGTTTTTGCGGCCATGTTTAAGCATCCATTGGTGAAGAGTCAGCAGAAGTGCGTCAAAATTGACGACTTGAAATCCGATGTTGTCATTGAAATGCTGCGTTTCATCTACACGGGATGTATTCCGATAGAAGAAGATATGCCGGAAGATCTACTGTCGGCTGCCGACAAATTCGGTCTTGACCGGTTGAAGGCAAGCTGCTTGAGGTCCTTAATCAACAATTTGTCTGCTGAAATAGCAGCCCTGACGTTAAAGTTGGCGGATCTATATTCGGAGGAAGGACTTAAGTCACGGGCAATTCAATTTATTGAAGATAATGCTGATAGCGTTGTGAAGACACTGGGTTGGAAGAGTCTTGTTGCGAATGAGAGAAATCTAATAATAGAAACATCATCAAAAATCACAACAGGGGGCAGCCATGGATTCAATTTGGTGACAGAAGGGTGAATAGGAAATTATAAAAGTGTTTAGATATTTCAGTTGAATTATTCAATCGTCAGTGGCATCAGTGGCGTCCGGGCATTGGATAAGTTCCTTGATGACTTTATATCTAATGTGAAATATTTGAAATTTTATTTTTAGCAAACCGATGTTGATGAAAAGTAGGAGAGAGACATAAAGAGCGCTGGGTGCATACTTGATTAACTGTCCTTGGAGTATCATCCGTAAATACCACACCAAAAGCACACTTGACTTTTAGGTGGAAGCAGTTGCTGCATATTGGAAATGAAATTTAATATGCCAAAATATTGCCTGACACTTGAGGCTGTCATTGGCAGGAGCGCACACAATGCAGAGACACAGTATAGATACATCGAGTGCTATAAAATTGATGATAATGAAGTGCTGCAGCTGCAGATACATTTGACAGGACGAAAGCTTGAAACAAAATAAGCAAATGCCGTAGACAAAAGATGTCTTTGGAATATCTAATCGCCACCTTGTGTACTTCAGCATTTTTGTGAAGCATCTTGAAGTGTGACATCATGTTGTTTGCAACTTCACAGTTGTAGTAGTAGTAGTAGTATTAGTAGATACAAAAGTATCCACAGCTATCAAATCAAGTGGCAGCTGCCTTGCGCCTATTATATCACACTGGACTTGGACCCTGCAAATTGCTGCCGTGTTTGTAGCAGCTCCTTCGGTATGTGGTTTTGTGTGTTTTACTGCAGTGGATCTTGAAAATTTTTAAATTAAGTGGATTGCTTTGAGCTGGGCATTATTATTAGCAATCTGGCCTGCGGTGTTTTGCATAATTGTCAACTATCCAAAAGGTCTCTGATGTTGTAATTTTAATTGCCAAGAAAGTCCTGAGCTGTAAGTCAAGTACAACTTATTTTACGTATTGTTTAATGCTCACTTACCTTCGAATTGGACGTGCTGCTTAATTGAAAGATGCTCACTGTCTGCCAAGTTGTTAGCCAGTTAGCCAAGCCAGTTAGCCGGTTAGCTAGCTGCCAATTGACTGCTTGACTTCCTTGGTTCCGGCCAAAGTCAATTTGTCGCTATACTTAGTCTCATACATACGGATGTACATAACTTGCCAGCCAGCCAGCAGTCCATGGCATATTACAGCTTTGAATGCCAACTCGCAAATGAACCATAAATAAATAATTTGAATTACCAGCACAAGAAAAATACAACGCCGTGCACCGAGCTCATATTGGATTTAGGCGAGGGTTGATTTGCGAATGCGAGCATCAAGAAAATGTTAATTTTGCTGGTGCAGGAGAAAAAAACCAATCTAAAACTTGCCTGATGCTTATCTATTAGCAGTACTTACATTTTTTACTCAGCGCAGCTTTATAAATTAATTATTTACTTTTTGGTGAATAATTTTAATCACTTAAAGTATTTATTATTAGAAAATCCCTCATACTAGTGTACAATGCCAAATTGATGATGAATTTAACTACAAATTTAAAGCTGATCTTACACACGACTAATAAAAAAAATTGGAAATCACTCATTTCAAGAACTTTCTCTGGCAACCCTCATGGCAGTTCGCAGGTTGAGCTGTCACAAAAACAAAATAAAATGAAAGCAACTATCGAAACGTAAATGCTCGACGGCAACAAATCGTTCGAAACAAAAGAAAAACAAAAGTACTTTATAACATGTCTGCAGCAGAAGCATTCGCAAAGATACTCCAGCAAAGAAACTTGAAGATACTTGTAGTCGTATTCGTATTCGTATTCGGATTCGTTTTCACATTCACATTTGTATTTTTATTTGTATTCGTATGCTATTCTATGGACATGGTGGCAGCCACAGTTCGGTACAAGTTCATTAAATAAATTATTCATACGCATCGTGTGCCGACAAAATGGCGACTGGCGACTGGCGCTTTGTTTCACTTTTTCGCACAGAGAGCGAATTTTCATTGACAGTTTGTTTTATTTGGCATGTGTCTGCACCGTTGTGCAGAATGAAAACGCATTCGGCTTAAATATTTATGGGCAGATGTCTGTGTGCTGTGTGCTGTGTGCGGGCCTCGCACCGAATTGGATCGGGATGCGGCAGATACTCAACCTGACATTTGTGAAGTGTGTGCCGGCCGCTTTCACCTAACGGCCTGTCAAGTGGCAGCATCATTAGGCCATCCATATACAAAAGGAAAACCTCTCCTCTCGCTCTCTGCAATACACTGCTCATTTGCAATGCTAAATGACAAGAGAGACCGCAAAGTGAGGTGAAAGCCCGCAACAAAGTATGCAACACTTTCTGGCATTGCAACAGTTTCGTAAATCAAAACTAATTCAATTCGAAATGCTGACTTCCACCTCCGTGCTGATGATGACTACATCACAGATTACAGCATACCCACAACTGCGGGCTAAGCGGCATCTGGACACCTGGATATCTCTGCGGCTTCGCAATTTAAGCTGTTAAATGGAATTTTTTATATGTGGCAGCACTCAAATGGAGATGAGTGTAGTTGTACTATTCCTGGGCTATGTTAACCAATAAAAATGCATAGTAAACTATGCAAATGTCAAATGTAAATGCCAGTAACTGAAGAGTGCATGAATACTTCTACTGGCCAATGCATTCCGAAAAGAGTTCGCCCAGCATTTTTGACAGTTGCAGCTTGTTGTCTGCCACTCCAGTCACTCATTTCCCATTTCGTGTGGCATGCAAAAGTTGTCCAACTGATTTTTTTTTTTTTTTTGTTGTGTTGCTTTGCGGTTGACTGCAGTTGCATGAGATTGCATTTTAAAAACTCGGATACATGGAAGCAAAGCGCAAGTTTCTAATATTTGGCTAATTTGAATTGGGGCGAATTGTTTCCGCATCACTGATCAACTGCAAAATTTGAAATGTGCTTTCCCAACAATGCAGCAAGAAAGGTCCTGCCTTCCCTTCGCTCTCCGCAGTCTGGCTTTTCTTGTTCCACTAACTTAAGCTTTTTTTTATATACGAAGCCAACAAGATAGCCAGTGATTTTGGTAGCGCTTTAATATTATTTAATTTTAATTATTTTTCTACACATTTTCAAATAATTTGCGTAGCTATTCAACAAAAATATTTCACACTACATTATTAATTATCTTTCGATATATTTTCCTTTTTTTTCATAATTTCTCTACAAAATTATATCATAGCTGCGGCCAATAGCACAACAGTAATAAAAGTTTCCTGATAACCTTTCAAGATCCCCTCACAAAATACTTACTTTACTTTCAGAGTTTCATTTCATTTACATTAGTTTCAAGTCTCCTTTGATGATTAAGAGAATATTTTTATATGTATTTCACAATCTTTAAATTGTTATAGAATTTTTAAATACATGCCTAGTCTTGAAAGTTTGCCACGCCTTGTGTCGTAAGATATATGTCCACTCGCACGCTGTTCCTTAGGGAACTGCTCTGTGGTCACTGCCTGGTGCCTGTTCTGGTCGCTTTGATGTTGTTTTCCCACGCAGTTTCATCACTGTAACAGCCAGCCAAAGAGTCGAGCAGCAGCAAAATGTCAACGAACTGGCAATTTTTTATAATTTGCGGGCAGCAAACGCTTCAAAATGAGAATAATTTTGAGCAACGGCAAACAAATTCATTAAAACGCACTCAAACAACAACAACCACAACAACAACAGCAACAACGACTTAAATAGCGAGGCTGCATATGAAGAATAACGATGCCAAACACAACAATTGACATTGACAAAGAGGCGTTGTCGCTGACAGCGACTGGCGGCAAGTGCGGTCGGGTCGAGACGGGGAAGAATGCGTCTGGGGCGTCTTCTAGATAGCGGCGTTGCCTTCTAATAAATCTGAGCGCTTTTGCGCAACACTGTGAATTTAATTAAAACTAAGCTCTTCATTTGCCGTCGTGCTGCTCAAATGGGTCAGCCGAGTGGGCGTGGCAGTGGCAGCTGTTTCTTTCATTTTTACTTGGTTTTTTGCCGCCCAAAAACTTTTGCTTTCAGCTCTCGCATATAATTGTGGGAATTTGTAATGAGTCTGTCAAAACAGGGGGCCTTGGGTCCATATGCAAATGATTATTATCATCATCTTCAGCATTTACTTACCCATACATTTTAATATGCTTGTCGCTGCCGAAAATTAACGTCAAATAATATGTTTTCATTATGTTTTGAAGGCGACTTCTTTCCACACCCGCTTTCAAATTAATTTCACTTCATTTTCTTATTAATGCCCACAAAATTATGCTTCGCTTTTGGCCCATGCAATATTTTTGGTTGTTTTTGATGGAATGACTAAATGGCCATGACTAGATTGAGGACAAATTAAGCCCAGTAAGAAAATGTTGAAAAGTTTTGCAATTAGCGTAAAACACTTTTTATATGTAAGAGAAGCCTTTCAAGAACTATCGGCAAACTTTTGGATTTTCAAAAATGTCTTAAGACTTAGTTTTTACATAAATTTACATTTAACTTTTAATTAACTCTTTTTAAATGCACTAGTTACATATTTAAATTATTAATTTACGACTAAAAGATACAAACTGGTTGTTGAAAGCCTTTTAAATTTGGCTTGTCTTTGTTATGTTTTACGTATAAGATTTTCGACTATAGATCTTTGCTTTAAACCCTCTTATTTTTTTCCCACACTTGCCAAATGAAATGTGCCTCATATCCGTACAGCCTTTCAGTCTTGCAAAGTATTATAAAAGCCGATTGGGGAACTAATGCGGAGCCTGCCTAAAGTTTCACCATGGCTGCTAAGACCAAAGCGCTGCACAAGCCACAATTGAGGGCGGACAACACGGCGACTCCTACAGTTGGTGTGTGCTGATGTCAGCAACTATTCGAGTACACACACTAACACACCACACACACACAAGCACACACGGGAATCCTTCCATCTCGCTCAGTCTCACTGCGCATTTTGCTCGTGTCGAATAAATTTATTTAAATAAATAATTTTTCCATTAACCGCAAACATGGATTTTGGCGCAATTGCATAAATGGAATGTAATAAATGAAGTGCACCTAAGCGAGGGGGAGGGGAAGGGGTGATATTCAGCGGGTATTTCATTGTTGTTGTTGTAATGTTTATATTTTATATTGTTGTTGCTGCTGCGGTTGATGGCGTGTTGACGCGGTCGCTTCAGCTTCGTCTATGCGTTGGATGTTAATTTGGTTTTTTTTTTTTATGTTTTTATACCCTGTTCACATTTATTCTGAAAATAGGGAGTTTTGGATATTTTAAGGAAGACTATCTGAATTGAACAACCTAAAACATTTTCATAAACTTATGCATCAGATAAATATTAATTGTGAACTATCATTAATTATAAATTACAATTAGGGGCTACAGTTGGTTGCTCTCCTACTTGTCTTATTAATTATCATATTATGTCAACTTAAATGTTTAAATTAAGTTCTAGCGAGGATTTCAAAGTAGACGAGAAGAATTAAGGAGTGTTTAAAAATCATTTTAATATTATTCACTTTATTCAACAGATTCTTTTTTTTTCAGTAATCAATTTCAACTAATACACGAGCTCGAGTTGCTCCAAGGAGAAAATAATTGAGCAGCTTTTGTAGCCGTATTATAGTAAGTTAAAATAACTGGAGGAGTATTTTTATCTTTAGGAATGAAATAAGTATATCTGCAAGTCGAACACTCTCGTTAACTGAACTTTACAGATTGTTGGTATTTGCGTTAGTTTTTGTGTGTTGTTTGAGACTGCAAATAAGTTTGTAATTTGTTTAGTTTACACAGAGAAAATGGCCGCACAATGCATTTACATATTACACATTATGTTTTGCGGTCGCATTGTTGTTTAGCGTTGTTCGGTTACCTGGTTACCTTTACTCCTTTTCGTGTAGCCTCCTCTCTCTCTTTCTCTGTCTCTCTCTCTCTCTCTCTTTCTCTCTCTGGGTCTGTTTGTGCTCCACAAACTCCATGGCTGACTGGCGGTTAAATTTTAATGTCGACTTTTAGGCGTCCGAGCGGGCAAATGCTGCCAGTGAGTGGAGTAAGTTAATTAATTAACTACTGATGGGCGGACTACGGGGCTTTTCGCCTTGTCATGTGAATTATAGTTAGTTAGTAACTTACATAATTGAATGCGGAGTAAAGACAGTGGTTGGAAAACTAAATATACAAATTTTATTTGACTATGGTGATAAAACTGATGAGTCAAATGAAAGTGGAAGAGTTAGAGTAAACAGAGTAAAAGCGACTAATACGCTTGACGAACTATTAGATGGGTTATTTAGAGCCTGGTGACCACTTTTTTAATTTAATTATGTTCTTAGCAGGCTTAAGTGAATCATAAGTGACTCATTATTAATGGAGGAGATATATTTGGGTTGTTTATATTAACGATGAGTTCTATCTTAGCTCGGGAAGAGTGATCATTTTTGCAAGTCTTATTAAATAAAATAACTTCTGATGAATTGATCGAAATAAGATTTTTCTTAAATTTTACAATAAAAGTCTTTTTTTTAGATGTAAACAATAATCTGTATTTAAAGATATGCTTTGTGGAATCATAAGGCGAGTTCTAAAGTGTATAAATAAAAGCTATGGCCACTTACATATATCTAAACTTGTATACAGTTGTTTTTAAGATGAAATGAAATTTCCATGCAAATCCATTCATTTATTCATATCTAAAGATATGCCATATAGCTAAAGATAATTCAAGTTGGCCGCCCTTTCGTTTTGTTTACTTTAAAACTCACTCAAAAAAACTTTGCCTGTTGACTTCCTAGTTTTTCCATAGACCTCCTAGTAGCACATACATAACATATTTGACAATTCACAGAAACTGACCTCACGCGGCAGGCAGCAGCAATAACAAAAGCAACAACAACAGCAAGGAACTCAACTTAAGACTGCAAACGCACATCTCATAAACAAAGTGACTTCAATTGAAAAATTATACAAAAATAACAGCAAATGAAAACAATTTGGTGTTGTTGTTGTTGTTGCAGTTGTTTCAGTTGTTTATCATTGTATATGTATAAGCAAAACAACACAAACCAAAACAAAACAAAGAAAAAATAACAAAATTAGCCAAAAGGCAACTCTCGAATCGTGTCCGCCGTCTCGCTGGCCACTTGAAGCCATCGCCACGTCGTCATCATCAACGATTTGAGTCAACTCGCCATTTCGACATCCTGCGTAGCATTTTTATACAGCTCTCAGTTATTATCGAGACGTGCATTGACAATTTGTGTATTCAATTTATGGCCCATTGTGCAATAGAAGCCACGCCTGACTGCACTTTAGAGTAGTCCGTAACGTATATATATAAATACATACATACACATTTATTTATACATATGTGTATTGTTTGTTGTCAGCTTTGGGAGTTTTTCAATAATTTTATGAGCGTTTTACAGCGTCACGTTCTTGGCCAGTTTTCGTTTGGAGCGTTTTTTTTTATGAATTTCTAATTAGGCATTTGCAACGCACATTTCTGACACCTATAGTAACCCTCTCTATAGTGTATCTCGCCCCCGACACCGTCGTTAAAGTTGCGAGCCGTTTTTTACGATATTTTTATTTAATTGCAAAAATACGCATTAATGTAACGCTGCTGCTGCTGCTGCAACAAGCTGCTTCCTCAGCTTTTACGACAGCTGCGCCCCATTTGGAGCGACGCTGTTGCACCAAGGTGTCGGCCAAGTCGTTACATTACATGCTTTACTGTAAAAATATTTAAATTTTCGAAACTGTTGCTTGCAAGGGAACGCCAAACATTGGCCTCATAAATGGCCGGCACACGCCTTGAGACGCCCCGAGACAGAACCGAGCGGAAGTCGTGATACGCACCTATATAAGTTGAAATATGAGACAGTGATACTAAAGTGAACGACATGTGTTGTGCTCATACTAATTATTCGTTATAAGGAAGCATTAAATGGAGACAATTCTTTGGCACATCTTACAAATTGGGCAAAAATTTATTTATTTATTAATATTAGTCATCAGAACAAAACACAAGATATGACAAGCAAGAAAATCAAAATTGGTCCTACATTTGTTGCACTGATTGTGAAAAACCCAATCATACCAAAAATATTTAACCGATGGAGTCTAAAGTGCATCAGCTCAGAGAAGTAATATTATAGGCCATTAAACATTCATATCGATGATATATATTATATCAATTTGTATATTTATAAAGCGATTTCATCAAATTATAAATTAATTTCATATTTTATATAATATATATTATATATAACATAACACATTATTCTAGTTTGATATTCAGCAATTCTCACAATTTATAATGATTAAATCTGAGTTTCATTAAGCGGTTAGTCGTTGAACCAGGCATGTCAGCTCTGTTCTTGGCAATGTAGTCCACCTTCCAGCTGGCTAATTCCTTTGCCTCTTCTCCTGCAGCTGCTGCTGTTCATCATGCTGCTCATGCAACTGAAGTTTTGACAGTTGACTGTGATTATTCAGCTACCCCCAACCCGACACACTGCCCCACCCCAGACCCCTTGGTAAATTTAGCAGTGCGTTTGCGATTTACATTGACGTTAACATTTTTGCTGTCTTGCATACTAAACAAAGGCTTGATTCAACATACCAAATGTTATGTCTGCTGCTGCTGCTATTGCTGGTTTGCTATTGTTGTTGTTGGTGTTGCACAAACCACAAAATGGACAAAATGTGTTCAATTTCAGGCCTGTGATTTTTCAATAGAGACAAAAACAACAACAACCACAGCATCAAGGCTGTATTGGCGAATTAACATTGATGGCGTGCCTATGAACGGGAGCAGGACAGTTGGCCAGCTTGTGAATGCAGGCTGGTGGCTGGGGGAGGGGATGGAGGCTGGGATTGGGTGGTGCATCATTTTGTTTGCCATTCAGCTGGTCCGTGCTGCAGTTGCAGGAACTGAGCGTTCATTAGCACGCACGTCGGCGCCATTTTGCAAACGCATTTCCGCTGCAGAGAGCTACGTGCAACCGTGCGGCGATTCCGTTAGTGCGTTCGACCGTCCGTCCGTTTCCCGTTAGTCAGCTTAACCCGTTAAGGCCGGGTAAATGTTGGAGCTACTCTGATTCCTGTTTTCGCTATTACTCCTATTTTTTTCTATTTTTTTTTTGGTTTTGTTTTAATTTGTATGTGCTGAGCTCATGTCATCATCAAAAGGCATTTTTAATTGGCGTGTTGCAGCTTTACGCTTCAGCAGCCCTCGGGGGCAGCGGCAGCGGCAGCGGCAATCGTTGGCAGACATGCAACAGTTCTCGAGTCGATAATTGGTAACGCGTTACGTGTAATGCCCCCAAAAGCCAAAAATGGAATTTCTAATTAAGCTTTACCAAACATCAGTTTCAGTTTCAGTTTCGGTTTCAGATACAGCGCACACAGCTACAAACTGATACGCTGTCTGTGTGTGTATCTGCATATCTGTATCTAAATTTATATACATATATCTAGGTTCGTGTCTGTGTCGGTGTCTGCCTCCCAGCGAGTGTGTACGAAATTTTGGTCAATTAACACATCAACGAGCTTAGTTTAGACCAGGCCAAAAGCCAGGGCAGTGCACTGAGCACCCTATTTCCCCTTGCCATTTCCAACGAGCTTCAGATGTATTCCAAAAAAAAATACATGCAAAAAAGAGAAAAACAGAAAAGAATGAACAAAATTTTGACTTACTTGCTGCAACATTTTGCAGTTGCTGTTTGATGCGCTTGAGGGATTAGCAGCAGCAGCAACATCAGCAGCAGGAATATCAGGATTCAGTATTGAGCTTGCCAGTCAGTCTGTCTCCCTCCCCATTTCTTTCTCCCACTCTCTCTCTCTCTCTTGCTTGCCATTGATGAGCACAAAATTGCATTAGGAATCACTGCAAGCAGCTCAAACTGGTCATTTGATAGGTTTTTATGGTCCGTCTGCTCTGTTCTGTGCTGGTCGCAGTTGTGGAGTTGATTGACTTGAAACTTCTCTATTAAGCAGCTGTCAATGGGTTTGTAGCTTGGCGCCCCAGATTGATTGGGCTTTAGTACTGCAATGAGATGAGAGATACTCGAGTGAGTTAATGGTGCCGCTGACTTCTTAAAGGTTGAAACATTTATTCAGAAATAATACTCCAAATGTTATAGAAATTGATGAAAAGATTGATAAATGCTTGGCATTTATTAAATTATTATTGATAATTAAAAACCCCATCGAAAGAGTCTTTTATTCATAGTTTCAGTCTGAATAACTGAGATTGGGTTAATGTTGAGTGTGGGTGCTTTAATGTTGACTTCTATATTGATAAAAGCCTTATATAGAACAGTAGACAGATGCAGCAAATCGAATTTAGCAGTGAATTAATATTAAGTCTGCAAACAGTTAAAGCAGACAGCTAACTGCAGATATGCAAAGAGAATCAATATTATATGTAGGGGGACATACAGACAGCCAAGCCGCGTCGCAGGCAACCCGTCAATCGCTCAGTCAGACAGACCAACAGACAGACAGTCAAACAGTCAGCCAAGCTGGGCCATCATTTGCCTAGAGCTGGCTGGCTGGCTGGCAGCAACAATTGATATATGTACGCGTACGTGAGCCGCATTTTGAAGCAGTTTGAAGCGTTTGAGCCCATGCATTCGTCCGCCAATTGATTTGATGTAAGCGGAAGGCATCAGGCTATGTTGAGGGGGACTGAGGTAGGCAGAGGCAAGTTTCTGAAGTGCGGTCGCAAACTTTGTGAATGGCACGCGTTAAACTGAATTTATGCGAGAGAGAAACAGAAGAGAGGCCGAGAAACAGAGAGAGAGAGAGAGAGAGAGAGAGAGAGAGGAGGGAGAAACGAGCAAAGTAGACTAAAGAAAGTGTTTAGAAGTTGATACATACGCTAAGCAAAAACAAGTTTGGAGTATATCAAGTGAGTTTGACTACGAGATACCCTAAATGCAGCAGTTAAATATATTATTCTAGTTTTGTTGGTCAGTAATAAGTCAATATATAATATATAATAATATAACAATAATAGCTCTTAGATTGGCTCAACTGCAATTGCTGATAAAGAATATATATTTTATCTTTGGGATCGTAGAGGCTTCCTTCTGCCTGCTGCTTACCTTGGCATAACTTTTGTATACCCTTTTTTCCCAAGTATGATAATAACTAGGAGGAACCGTTGCTGTTCAGGAAATGGCCAAGTGTCTGCAACTATGACAAACAGAATGCTGCAGCCAAGAACATATTTATCAATTAGCAATTTATCATTTATGCAAACAAGCCGGGGAGGCCGGCAAATGCCAGTTGCTGCATGCCGCATGGCAAACAAATGGGCTCAAAATATGAATGAATGACGGGTGAGACGGTGGACAAAGGGACAGGCGGACAGAGGAACAGACGGACAGAGGGACGGGGGCACTCTGGGTTCATTCAGCAACTCACTGAGCCCAAAACTGTTGCGCATGCGCCGATGTCGTCGCTTTGTTTGCCTCTTGCCAAGAGCGTAAACAAACACTCTGTCGTCCGACCGAAAGGAGCTGGCAATGCTGATTATTATTGTGGCATTGACAGGGCCAAGAATTTACACAGAAATGCAATCAGCGCATAGGATAAATATACAAAATGATTGGTCGGGCAAGCGAAGCAGTCGAACCCAAAACAGAGAACAGAAAACAGACGACGGCAACTGGCGCGTTATCATCAATGAATATTTACACAATTCGATAAATTTATCACTGTAGCCACGGCGATTAGCTTGACGCTGTTCACTGCTCATCGTAGATGTTTAATTTTCCATATTTAGCTGTCACTGTCACTCGACATTTGTTTGCCAGTTGATCAAAATGATAAAAGATAGTCAACAGCTAGTCGAGTTGCCTTCTGCAGACACAGACCAAAATCAGTACAGAAATTTAAAAAGAGTCAAAACAGGCACAAATGTTTACAATATATATATATATAGTAGTGTAGCAGAATATTTAATATGCAAGTTTAAACAGCTGAAGACACACTTAGTGCAAATTTAGGTTTTTGTTGTCTTCAAAAATGAAATTTACCCATTAATTACTAGATTCTAAAATTTTAGGCGTCTTAGAGAACTGCGGAACATTTTTCTGAATTATTTAAGATACTTTTGAAGAGTGCAAGAAGAGAACAATTGAGTTTTGAAATTATCTTTCAATATTATTTTTTGTCATTAGCCTCCACTATGAACAATGCTCTGAATAATACAAATTTAGGTCAACGGCTTATCCCAACTCAGCTAACTGATATAATCTAGTCTCGAACTCGAACATTTACCTTTGTTTTTTTCGGTTGCGTTGCCAAACTGTGTCACCAAGTCAAAATTTTCGAAAGTAATAACCGTCGTCTTGGATCTGGGCATAGTGTCATAAACCAAACCCAAAGCAAACAGCCTTCCTATCCATATACTTACTTATGTATATATTTATATATACATATATACGTATACATGTGCAAGCCAATCAATCAAACTAAGGCCACGATAACATCTACAACAAGTGCCCCTCAGAAATAACTCTGGATACCGACACTGAGAAAAATAAACCCTTTCAAACTATTGCTCTTAACAACTTAAGTCGTGAGAAACTTTACACTCTATGGCTTAAGATTTCAAATGAGCAGCTATGATGGATCTTAGAATTTGAAATAATTAAGTTTATTATTATTTTTCTGGCCTGTAAATATTTATATTTTTATTGATTAATTGTCGTTTGCTATTATTTATTTATTATTTGTTAAATGTTATTGTTAATATTATTTATATTTAATTTTTTATATAAAAAAATATCGTTTAAGATTATGCTCTGAAAACGCGGGTTTTTCTTTGCGTTGCACTCTCAGTGTATTCATTCACCCCTCACCGCCCTTGGCAGACCCCCCGCACTAAGACGTTCAGAGATCTGAGAATTTGTATCGCAAACAAAGTGCAACCAGTCATAAATCATGACGAGATCGCATGCTGCTCTCTTCTCTCTTCTGCCTCTTTCTCATCTCCGTCTCTGTCTCTGTGCTGGCGGCAAATCTCGTCGGCATAAAGCTGCTGCATAAGCTGCCTCATTATGACAAGTTGCGGCGAGTTACGCACTGCGTATCGGCAGCTCGTATCTTCTTGCCTCGTTCTTGGCACGCGTGTGAATATCTTGATTAATGCGTTTGGCCATTATTGGAAAATTGTCGAAAGCAGCTGATGAAATAAGTAAAATCCAGACAGATCAATGCATTTAACCACTTTGATTATTTATGACTTAAAATAATATTGTGTAAATGCAAATACCAGTTTGTGAATTTGAAATACATCTGATAAGAGCACAACAAAATCTATCTCTTAGATAGCCATGGAAATCAACAGTTAGATGCGCTGTTTGTTTGTTCCACTCGTATGCCACATGTTTCCCAACGGAATGAACGGAAACGGTGAGGAAAACTCTGCTACAGCCCAACAAAGAGAACGCACTCACTTCGGTGTAAGCTAAAGAGAGCAGTGTATAAGAGAGAACGAGTTGCACTTCTGCCTCTTCTGGAGTTCTATGTGACAGGTGAGTTGCTTGTTGCAATGTGCAACATACGCTGATTGGACCACAAAAAAAAGATTAATATGTATATAAAATAAGAAATATAAATAAAATCCAAAGATATGTAGAATGCAATGTAAGACAAAAATAAAAAAAATAAATAAATAACAAACATAATTAGAATAAAAAAATTAATTAATTTATATAGATAAGCATTTATTTTATTTAACAAATAAAATATTTTAAATTATTTTAATAAATAATAACAAAGTGAAAAACTGAATTAAATATTAACATTGTATTAATAATATAATTATTGTAAAAATAAAATGTTATTAAATATTGTAAACACTCCGCCCCCTCCCCACATGTGATAGTATTCTTGTCATTCCCTGCGCGCAAAGATATTTTCCTCGCCCACACAGAGACGAATGCGTTCCACAAACAAGTCGCGCTCTTCAATGCGCGCTCTCGCCTTCATTCCACACAGACGAACGCTCTCTAATTGCGATCCACAAGAAGGCCGCTGTTCGGTTACATCGGCGCTGCCGATATGCGGCTCCTGAGTAAGCTTACAACATTCGTTCAATTCAATCGCTCGTCAACCTTCGTTCGGCGCGTTACAACAAGCGAAACACAGAAGGCAGCGGCAGCAGCAGCAGCGACAAGAGCAGCAGCAGCAGTGGAACAGTAATCGCAGCGAACGTTAGCGTCGACGTCGTCGTCGGCGTTGTTGCAACAACTAAATTCGGTGGCGCTCGGTGCGGCAATGGTGGTTGCAGCCGTGGTACCAGACTCGTCCAGTTTCAGTCTCATCCCAACGCTCGTGGCGGCAACAACAACGCTCAGCTCAACGTGCAACGTGCAGCTCGGTTTCGGTTTTCGGTTCGCGTTACGTTCTATTTGGCGTGTGAGTGTGTGAAAGATACACTTACCGATAAAAAGTATCTCGCCGCTAGCCACAACAAAATGCGGCACCTGTGCACCGATTGCCGGCGCCAGTTAAGCATGCCAAAAATGTAATATCCGCTTGATAAACGCCCCAAGGCTGTCGGCATGCAACCAAAGCAGCAGCCGCATTGCAAAAGTATCTCAGCCGAGTGCTAAACATATCAAAACAGCCCACAAGATACACGATTTGTGTGCAACAGTGCAAAACAACAAAATAAATAATTAAATAATAATAATAGTAATTAATAAATAAATACAAATATTGCAACAGCTTCAACTGCATTTATTTTGTGCAAATGCGAATTCTGTGTGTGAGTGTGTGAAAAAATTAGTGAAAATACGCTTTGATGCATTTTGTGTAACGCTTTTTAACTATCAAAAGTATTATATACATATATATACCTATATACATCATTATATAAACCCTATATACAATGCTATACATATGCATACAATCTAAGGATACAAGCTATATACAAATCAATTGAAAACATTT
The DNA here is from genome assembly GCA_035041605.1 of Drosophila atroscutellata. Classification (NCBI taxonomy): domain Eukaryota; kingdom Metazoa; phylum Arthropoda; class Insecta; order Diptera; family Drosophilidae; genus Drosophila; species Drosophila atroscutellata. The sequence goes on along the minus strand of JAWNLA010000092.1, from coordinate 8,124,521 downwards.
GATGCAACAAATATTTTCAAATTAGGTGAGTCGAAGCAACGAGCAAACTATTATTTCCAGTTTTTATTTGCAAACAGTTAAAGAGAAAACAAATGAAAAACTCTAAAAAAATATATATATATTTAAAAGTTAAAAAAATAAATACCAACTGAAGGCCAAACGGCAATTTAATTTAATGCATAATATTCTGAAGCCCATATTTTTTTTTCATATTCATCAAATACTTTTTGATGCTAAATCAATAAAAAAGTAATCATCATTTGTGGCTTTTAACTTTGCTATAAATCAATCTGAACTATACAAATTTTGAACTGATGACGAAGTTCTTTTTTTGGGGTAAGAAAGCACAATGATTCATGGAAAGTAAATAAACAAATATTTGCTAAAACCAAAAAACGATTGTGAATAAACTCTAAGCCATAAATATTTTGCAACTTGGCTAAATGAATTAAAGCAGCTGGTAAAGCAAATGTTTAATTATTTCTCATTGCTGTGCAACACTTTCAGATTGCAGCAATACTTGCTACTAAAGTGTTTTGTAAATTGAAAAAAAGCAGAACGAAAGAGATTTTGTATACTTTTGACAAGTTGCGTTGTTGGGGGTTAAAGTTCGCGCTTTTCTCGTTTTCCCATTTTCTAATTCTCAAAAGCGACCCCTTTCGGCTGCGTCGCCATGTGGCATGTGGAATTTAGTGCGCACACTAAACATTAATTAAACACAAATTAAGAAAAGTCAAACTGTCAACATGCCAGACTAATCAAAATAACCTGCTGTATCTGGTGGATACACAAGCAGCACCAGCCAAGCCATAAAAACAAAACAAACGACACAAGCCGGAAAAAAATAGCAGAAAATTTGAAGTGAATTTCATTTCGTGTATCTTTTGATCGGGCAGTGAAAGATCTTTGCTCAAACCATTTCTAAATGCCTGGCCAGCAATTTACAAGATCTTTATCTCCCATCTCATATCTACAAGCTTGCCTCGTCGGCACTTTACAGTTTTACACAGCAATTTCATAATTTTCTCAGGTATTTGTGTGGAATTATGTTTGGCAATTGAAATGCCAAAGATCTGTAAAGACACGTTAATAACCTTGATGCCCATTGTTTGCTAGGCAAATTGGTTTTTATTGAAACGCTTGCGTGTCTCAATCTTGATTTCAATCGCAATCTTGAGCAGAGTCTGATTACTACAACCATAAGTTGCAGCCCCTGCGCATGCATAATTAATTTCGTGTAAAAATCATAATTACAGGCAATTAAAATTTATGTAAACAAGTTGCCAGCCGCAACGATTTTCGAGATGGGGGCTGCTTCAGGCGCCATTGGGGCGCAATCATCATAATAATCTTGAAAAGTTTTTCTTCTTTTTCTTCTTTCTCTTGTTGGTTTATATTCTCCTTGTGGCCGATTCACTTTATTAGTATTATGATAAAACGCAAACTTTTATCATGTTTGTTATGTTATTATTATGTGGTCAATGTACATGTTGATACTAGAGTCAGTAACTTAATTTTTTATCTATTTATTTGCGTTGCTGCAAAAAGTTGGCGAAAATCTTGCACTTAATACAAATTTAGTGCTTTTACGTAATGTTATGTAAATGATTTGTATGTTTGCTGCAAGGGAATAAAAAACTAAAATACAAAAATTCTAAATTTTGTAGAATAAAACTTTATCTTAATATATTAATTTATTTCAATTTCTGAAAAACAAAAAACAAACAAAGAATAAATACATAAATTAAATATACAATATAATTATATTTCATTTTATGATAAACAGATTTCTTAACTTTATCTCGCTTCATTCAACTGTATATATTAAATACTCAGTTAAATCCAAATATGTTTTCGCTTGTAATAAAAATACATATAAAAAAACGCTCAAGATAGAGGAAAGCAAACAATGAGCTACCTAAACCTTATCAGAGTACGATTAGCTGAACAGAAGAAAATAAATATTAATAACAATAAATAAGTTAAATATATATGAGAGAAAAGATAAATATCTGCTCTCTCGCTCTCTTAATCAGATTTTCTTTCAGTTTTAGTTAAAGCTCATTGCTACTTTTAGTTGCTGCAACTTTTGCATGCCACATCAGTTGCCTCACTTAACGGTTTCTCTCTGTAGTTTCCTTCATATCCTCCCACACACACACAGACGCACTGGCACTTTTTGCTCGTCAAACATTGAGAGACTGTCATGCAACCGCGTCTGCTGCTGCTGCCCACATGTGTGTCTGTACTTGCCACCGAATGGCCCCTCGGCTGTGTTGCGGGGTCTGCTTCTTTAATTAATTAGCATCTAACTAAGAATAATGTTTCCTGCGGCCGACTGTCATAACTTGGCTGCCCGTTTATTTGTTTCGGCTCGTCGGCGCAGATACAAAGATACAGATACGCGGCAGCGAAGATACATCGCACAGGTGCCACAGTTACAGCTACAATTTGTGCAGCGCCCGCTGCCTCACTCCGTCTCCAGCCCTCATCCCACACAAACACACACACATATACACACTTGCCCCTACGGCGCTGGAAGTCGTGCATGGAAGAGAAACAGCAGGAAAAAATTTTCGGGGCAGCCAAGTAGCTGTGCCACGCCCCCGCCACCGCATTCTTTGCCTTTTTTCTAGTCGTTGTTTTTCTTTTTTTGTTTAGTTTTATTCTTGGTTTTATTGTACGCCTTGGTTTTTATGCTGCCTTCTGTTCTCAGTTTTCCTTCAGTGTGTTAACTTGTAAAAATGCAGCAAAGAAAATTATTTGTGCTACTTGCCTCAGCCTCAGCCTCAGCTTTGCCGTGTACTTGTGAAAAATGTTCGAGTGTTGCGGCTCATAAAAGTAGCCACTGTTTCTAAGTGTGTGTATGGGTGTGTGCGTGTCTTGGCATGTTGTTAAGAATTTTTCATGTAATGACTTGGCGCCAGCTTTGCTCTTGTTGTTGCCTCGGCTGTTGTTGTTTTTTTTTTCCTTTTTATATGGTGGCACATTTTCTTTTTGTGCTGTTGCCAGCTTAAAGGCGGCAACATGAAGTTTTCCACAGTTCTTTATTTTTTTTTATTTGATGTTGCGTGTGGGACGCTTAATTAGTAAAAAGTTTCTGTTAAAGTATCCCAAATATTTCAAGTTGTCAGCAGAGCTTAGAAAATGGAATGAATGAATGAAGTAGATTTGAACTGAACGAAGTACAACGTAGTGTTTTCGAAAAGTGATCAATAGCACTGTTGCCGACAAACTAATTATTGCAGAATCGAATATATTTTCAAAGTTCATAATACTTAAATGCTACAATCTCCTACAACCCTTGGTTTATTATTGTTATTCAATAAAATATAATCATCAATCAATGTTTGAAAAATATTTGATTTCCTTCTTCTTCTTTATTTCCTTAATTCTTCATTTAACATTTTTCAGCAAAGCAAAGCACTCAAAACCAAACTGTTTTCACTTAATAACATTTTTTAATTGATAATTAATTTTTTTTAGCTCAATCAGATTAATTTAATTTGAGTTTTAGACAATTGTTTTGCATAGATTGCAGCTAATAAAAAATTACTCTTCTTTCTGCTTTTCTCTTATCTGTCTTCTATCTACTATTGAAGTTCTTTTGGAATACACAATACGATTACAACACTTAATGTTCCCAGCAGGGTCAAAACCCCGTTTTCTCACATTGAATGCGAACATGAAGTTTTCCTTTTTAGCTTCCTTTACATTTTGTTGTGCCTCTTGTAGCGACAATCCTATCTAAGCAGCCCGTCGACCCTTATAATATGGTTCGTCAATATTACATACACTCATACACATACACACTCATACATATGTAAATGTCTTTTGAATAGACACTGAATTCGTCACATGATTCCCTTTAGATGAGACTCGGAATGCAACTGCGACGATTTCGTTGAGCTAATTAACTTTTGGTTACAGTTCACTGGGCAAATTTGCGACCATGCCCCGCGAAGAGTACGAGTTCGCCTCGGGGCAGGAGACAGTAGGGGACACACACGTAGATATAAATATACATATACAGATATATATAGACATATTAAATTTGTATTTAGATGTGTTGAGACGTGGAGCGGAAATGAATCGCCGCTCATCAAATTGAGAGTTGCGTCCCGCATTATGGCTGGCCAATGCAGTCGGCTGTTGACTGATCGAGGGGGCCTTTGTCTGGCCCTCTTTGTCTGTGCAATCAGAAGACTTACTCGATTTGTAAGAGGCATTCAAGCAAGTCGCAGTCTCAAAAATTAGCCAGTCAACAAAACATTTTACGCATCACAAAACAATAAAGCGTCATTAGCGCCGTTCTGCAAGGCGAGCTTACAATGGGCTCAGGGTCAGACCCAACCCACAAATCGATCAAAATGCGGGAAGACTCTTCAAGAAAGCTACATACATACGTGAAATGTGGCTTGGTAATTAAGTTCTAAGTTGGTCAATGCAAAACTGAAACGCACACACACAATTTTAAGCAATATGCACGGCTTGGCTCATTAATCAATGCTGTGCCCATAATCCACACCCTCGACTTAGTATATGTATTTTTTTGAAAAAGTTTTGTCATACATGCAATGTAATTTTTCACAGTCAACACATTTGTTTAGATAGCAGGCTGTTGAAACTTGTTTCATTTAGTCAGCAGACGGTCAAAAAGAGAGAAAGGCCTGTTCAGTGTTAACTACTTGGAACACATCACATTCCCCCTGGGAGCTGCTTCTGGGCTGCGGCTATGCAAATGTAGCCTGGCCTGTTTCCCAAGTGTGTATCATGATGGGCTGCCACACGCCAGGTGTCAAAAATGTTTCAATAGAAGGTTTTGTCTCGAGGGTTGCCGCCATCAAATGGGCAACATGTTTGTGCAATTAGAGCGACTCGTCGGCCAGGCCGAGGGTTAAGTGCCAACTGTTCCCGAGCCCAGTTTTTCGAATGAGCAGCTGAGCGCTCGAAGAAGGGTTAAATGCTTTCTACTCCTAAAAGTAATCAGGCAGAAATATCGCTCCACTTGAAAAAGATTCTACATAATACAAAAGGTTTTTTTTAGAGATTGATGTTCTTTTATTCTGAGATATACAATGAAAAAATAGATGGAATATCAAGTAAGAATTTGAAATAAGTGGAACAAACAGTCGACTTATTTAATCTTTCTTTTTCATACATATTTCTTAAATATGTTTCCTTAACAGTATTCAAATCTTAGAAAATAATAACATTAATTTTATTTTAACTGCATCGGGAGTCTTTCATATAGCCCATAAATAAATAGATAAAAACATTTCAAAATTTTGTAGATTTTGATTATGATATTAGCATATTTCGACTCAAAGTGCTGCAGCAGAGTTCCGATAGGTTTCAGCTGCATTACGGTACCGCAACAAAGTAGTCATTTAATGTCCATTGCCTTATAAAAACAATCAGCTAATAAAGCCTTCCTGCAGGCAGCAGCAGCAGCCCAAACAAGCGGTAAATTTTATGACCACAAAACCCACAACGATTCAACGTTAACACAACAACAACAATGGCAACAAACACAACAAACGCAACAAAAACAAAATACACAAAAGTTTTTAACAAGCCGCCTTTCCGGCATTTGGGCTGCCATTAAAAAGCGGTTGTCCATATGGGCAACTGTGTCACAATTGTCTAGTACATGATTTCTATAATCAAATGGCCCAAGCCGCTGCATGCCACGCCCACGTGCAACATAGAATAAAACAAACTTTGGATGCATTATGAAATTAACAACAGCAACAAATAATAATAATAAATGACATGGCTATGATTATTAGCCATTTGGCTAATTTCACGTCATTAGACAAATGTTGGGCTGTTATTGCGCCTAGGCAACATATGCACACAGACACAATAGGTGTACCCATGTGTATCTATGTGTGTGTGTGTGTATGTGCATTTGAGCTTAGGCCAAAGTTCTGCTCACCTGCGTCTGCGGCTGTGGCTGATGTGCCTTCAACTTTGTTGTTGTATCTTTCAGTTACAGTGCGCGTCATAAAAATTAATCAAGCGTTGCTAATTTGTCTGGCTAACGGTACCTACCACTGAGGGTTCCTCCTCACGCGGCCATCATTAACAAAAAAACAACAACAGCAACAAACCATGTGAAAACAATGAGTGTTAACGGTTTGAGTTTGCCAACTGATGAGCCCGCTGCGACACAGCTGCAATTGCATTCAGCGTTGAGTACCCCCTTCAAAAATCGATAGAGCTTGAGTCTGCTGAACCCACACATACACACACACACACAGCAACACACACCAACAGGCTCACACATGTCCTTGCCACGCTCCGTTGCTCGGCCTAACGATTGTCTGCCCCTGCCACCAAGCCCTGTGCTTTTTTGGCTACAGTCTGTGTGTGCTGACATTTTTGTCGCTCATCATCCGTCTGCCCGTCTGTCGCTCAGTCTGCCCGTCCATCTGTCGCTGGTCCGCTCTTGTGTGCCTGGCTGTCAATCAGCGCTTTGTTGTTGCAGCCACTTACTACAGCCTCATTGTCAATGTCGTCGTTGTCATCCTCATCCTCATCCTCGTTCTCATTCTCATCTTCGAAAATATATTTTTGAAAATATTTTTACATACACATTTTGTTAGCAGCTTCGCTTATAATTCATAAAAATTTCAGCAGAGGCCCACACACGACGTCGTCATCGTCGTCGTGACCGTCGCCATCGCCATCGTCGTCGCTTAAGCTGCTGACAAGCCGCAGACAAAGCGATCCACAGGATGCTCTCTGTTGGTGGATTGGGGGCTGCCGAGAATCAACTGGGTGTGGCTCAACTGTGCCGCCTACTCCATTGACAGTTAACTGAATGCCCATGCGAGCTTATCAGCTGCGGCTTAACAAGCCGGTGAGGGATGTGCAGCCTGTAAAGTATCCCTCAATCCCCACCTCAACCCCAACCCCAGCCTTCCACAGTTAGGAGACTATACTCCAGCTCATCTGCATGGGGTCCCTTTAAGCCCATTCTGTGCTTATCTGAATTTATTATTACCTTTTTATCTGCTCCTTGATATACCCAACATTCTACAAGTTCTGCAGCATTTGTGAAAATTTCTTGTTTGTTTTTGCTTCCCGCAACACTTTTATCCTAATTCCAATTATTTATAAACAGGTTAAACTGCCACATTTATTGCGGAATTTGGTTGCTTGATTTAACTTGTATGGGTTATTTTACTTCTTCAATTCTTATTGGTTTTTAAAATACTTTTTTTTTGATTTATTAATATTTGATATTTATGAAGTAATTACTTAATCGTCATGAGTTTCTGGTTGAAACTTAGGCAAAGTAAAAAATCAATATATGTATGTTTATATATATATATATATATATATATATATATACATATTATTTTTTTTTTGTTCCCTGATTACTTTTTGTTGTTTTAACTGTCTGCCATAACCCTTTATTGTCTGTTTATTCATTTGAATTTTCCAGCGGTTGCTTAATTTTGTCATACATTACTTTCCCCAAGTAATTCTACTTCTTGTTACACACTTCATTCAACTTCTCCCATTCTTTTCCAAACCTGCTCCTCTTTCAACCCTCTTTTAAAAACTTCCGCTCATAGTTTCTGTTAATATCCCGGCGCTTTCATTTTTACCCATATCCTGTTTGCTCTGATGACATGGGACGACTGACAGTCAGCTACTTCGGAGCCTTACACTTGTATTCCTTGCATTTTGACTTGCTGCTCGCTCCCTTTTTTGGACACACTTCAAGTCACCACTTAGCATGCATATATGTATGTGGTATATATTATATAGTAGTCTAGTATTTGCTGCATTCTTTTCGAAAACTCGACTAATTTGATCCCTAGACGCTGCTCGGGTTTGTCCTCTCGGCGTATTTCTTGCGCCCCCTGCTTTGCCTTTTGCCGCTGTGATTTCCTCGGCTTGCCAGAGCGTGAAACATTTTTTGCAACCTTGCGACCCAACACACACCCACACTCACATACACACACACACTTGTAGAGAGACGAACGACCCTTGAGCAGCCACACAGGCATAGAAATTCAATATTGCTCTCCCAATGTCTATGCTAATGAATGACTCGCGAAATGCTATCAGATGAGGGGAGTTTGGGGGAAGGGCTCTTCAGTGTTTTCCCGTCTCGCCTTTTTATTTATTTTTCCGGCTTCCTGTTGCGAGCTTCGCTTTGCTTTCGGTTTGCTCTGCCGCGCTGCCGTGGACACCTTTTTTTTTTTGCTCTGCTGCTTTTTTGCGGTTTGACGCAGCAACTAAAAGTATGCAACACTTTTTTCTTCGCTTTTTCGCATGTTGCTGTTTGCATATTTAATGGCCAAGCACAGACAAAATGGCGTCGCCGATTTTGTTTTTTCTTTGGTATTTTTCCTATTTTTTGGTAGCTGCCCTCGGCCCGCCTGCGCCCTTTGTGGTTAGGCGTTGATTTGTGGGCGCGCCGTGCCGCATCTCGTGTCTATTTGCGGCTAGAATGTGGTCAGAGTGAATATTTGTTTATTATGTATTTTATTTCGGGTGTTGCTGATGTGACTTTAATGAACTTGCGACATGTTGAAAATCAATATTCGCTGCTTCTTTAAGTGCCTTTAAGCCTGGCAAAGCTCTCTGCTTCGCTTTGACAGTCGACAGTCAACAGTCAACATACGAGCTAAGACTTGCTGTCTGTCACAATAATAGAAGAATTTATTCTGCCTTTGAGTGGAGCTGGCAGTTCCTTGTTTGCCGCGACAGTAACTGGCAAAAGTATGTATGTATGCAACAAAAAAAGTTGTCAACTGTCGCTTGTGTGGCAGCTATGCAAATTTGTTACTGTTGTTGTTGTTGTTGCTACTCTGATGCTTGCCAGACAGCTTGACTTTAAGCCTGGCTACCTGCTTTGCACACTCAAGCACACACTCTACTCTTTCATTACTCGGCTTAACAACTTCAAATCCCCTCCTGCATCATTAGATCAACAAAAGTGTTGGCCATCAAATGTGACAATAGTCAAAGAAATCACACACAGCAACTGATGGCTGTTCCGACCGTCATATTCTACCGAGAGTGTTTTTTTCAAATTTGTTGTATTTTTTAAATTTCTCTTTTATTTTCCAGCTGCACACCTAAATAATTGAATTCTATTTGAATTGTTTGTTAGGCATGAAATTTAATTAGTTGTATTCAGATATTAATTTGAGGCTAAAATAAGCTTAATAATATGCTTATGCACTTAGTTTATATTTTTTTGATTCGATTAGCATTTTCATTCCACCACAATTCTGGAGAAATACAAAGTATGATTCAAATTTAGCTTTTAATGGAATTTTATTTGAAGTCTGCCTTTTTTTCCAGTGTGTTTCCCTTTCCGTTTAGTCTTCAACAAAGTCGTTGCAGTTTCCTTGCTGTCTGCGTTGTCATTTGATTTGATTACAGCTGGGGAAATTCGAGTCGTCTCCTATGTAAGAGTTGTCGCTGTCGTTGTCGTTGTAACTGCAACTGTCTGCTTGCTTGATGGATTATATGACGTTGCTGTCTGTGTTTGTCTGGCACATAACCCGCATGTTGGCTTTAAGCGAACCAGCAGCAGCAGCATAAGCAGGGCTACCACCCAACCGACAACCACTGCTGCATCAGCTGCAATCGCAGCCAATTTGTCTAGTTGCAGCTACTACAATTTTCAAGCTCCAGTTCCTGTTCCAACTACAACCCATTTAAATGCTCAAGAGTCGCTCGCCTGATTAGCGCCGCTGAATTGACAGAAATTGTCACTAGCAGGTCTACAGTTCTGATTCAGAAGCCCCACTTCGCCCCACCATCACCAATCCCCTTTCAACACGCTCCACAATTTGCGTCACTTGTTGTGTTTGTAAAAGTCGCAGAGAGATTTACCCCACTCTCCACTCCCCACACGACCATTCCAAACTCCCTCGATTCCCAAATTCCCTCCAGCTCGACAACTTTTCTCTTTCGTTGTGCATTTGTTGCATTTTTCAGTTGGGTTCGTTTTGGAGGGAGGGTAGCCGTCACGTCAATTGCTTAATTGATCAATTTAATTTGACACTCATTCAAACACTCGACGCGTTCGCTGGCAGACAAGATAAATATCTTTTGCTGCCGATTTGCAGAGCAGCCAACTCGCTTTTTGTGTTTCGATTTATGCAAATTGTGTAGAGCCATGTGGCCCACTACCTACTATATATATACAAATATATATACATAATATATATATATATGCGAATCACATTCTATATGTCAGTCGCTGTCTCTCGCTCCATTGATGTGTTCTACTTTAGAGATGTGTTCATTTGTATGTGTTTGTGCGGTTGTTTTTCCACGAAAACTGCGCTGCGCTTCATCAATTAATCAATTTAGTTGTTGGTATTTTCGTTGCGGGCATTTTTTCTTGTTGTTCTTCTATTTTCGAGTTAATCAGGAAGTCAGCCAAAAACACAGTTTGATGTTTAAATTTTCAGCACGCGGGTCTGCAATTTGTTTAGCTTTTAGAAGCCACACACACACAGATTTATTTAGTTCTACTTTACATTAGTGAGTGTGTGTGTGTCGACATTTTAAATGAAAACACTTTTGATTGATGACCTGAGTCCAGTTAACTAAATCCAGTTGTGGTTGAGCTGAGTTGGGGCAATGAAATTCGAGATTGCTTATACAGATAGTGAACTAGAAAGGTAATTAAGATTTCCAGCAAACTGTGAAATATATATGTTATAGACAGATGGGAAGATAGATAATTTAAATTCAAATATATTTTCAAATTGTTGTCAGGCAAAGGATAAAAATACAAAAATGTAAATGGAAAGAGTCTGCAAGGGGAAAGGTATGGAACTAAGTCATCCAACAAATAATATACCATGACTACAGCAATTATTTTATTTGGGATTTTGTGATTTTCGACAAAGTAGTAAACATTTTTCTTTTGGTATCTAATGTTAAACGTAACTAACACATTTATAAATTTATTAATATTAATAAGCACCTACTTAATATTGAAACTGTTAAGGAAATGCTCCAGCGATAGTCATGCAACACACTCTTCAATGAGTTCTTAATACATTTCCACTTTCTCAAATAATTATTCTACACAACAGGTTTGCTGAGTTGTGCTAAAAATATACGTCTGATTTAATAATATATATATATATATATATATATATATATGATTTAATATATATGATTTAATATATAAACACATATTGTACTTTTAGTTGAAGTTTGGGTTTCTCTGTACTCTACCTATGGATCACTTTACCGTTGCGACCTTTTCCCACACTGGCAATTACCATTAGCTGGTTTCGCAAGCTATTATATCATAATCTAATCGACAGACCAACTGTGAATGCCAATGATTGCTTGGCTCTATGGAGCTTTATAGCTGCTAACGCCTCTATCCGCTGAAGTTGCATCTAAGCATTGGGCTATAAATCTTTTATGACAACCATTAAAAATGCAGTCGTCGAGCTGAAATTGCTAGCCTGGTTCTGGCCTGGCTGGCCGGTTGGCTAATGCCGCTTTTAGAGCCAATTGAGCGTGTAATTAACTAACTGTACATTTCAATTTATGAAATATTCGCGCGCCACAACGAAACAAAAATGCAACGAAAACAAACAGCGCTGCGAACTTGCCACGAAAGCGCCGCCAGGTGCAACGAAGTCGACTGACCAGAGGCATGAATTGCCACGCGCTCGTCGTTCCACAGCGAGTGTCACTATTAATTTAACCTACATTGTGTGGCAAGCAGACAGGCAGACAGTGAGGCACAAAGTCGCGGGATCGTATAGCCGGATCGTAGCTGGATCTGTGGATCGCTGCTGCTGTTGCCGATGCTGTGCATATGAAGCACAGCAAGTTAAAACTATGACAGGCGGCATTTTTCAAGCAACATTTTTTGTATGCTGCTGCTGTTGCAGTTTGAGAATTTTCTAATTTGTTGGCCTGAACGCTGCACGTCAAAGGCCGCCGCTTGGCAAAAGGCAGTGGCAGTGGCCGATGCAGAGCAATACCTGCGCCCTGCGACGTTGAAAGATGAGCAATTAAGCGCTGAGTTATTGACAAGAGTCAAGGGAAAAACCAACACACTTACACAACAACACACACACACACATAAGGGGGAAGATGGGAAGGTCTGAAGAGAATATACTTCTTCTTCTTGCTGCTGCTGTTGCTGCTGCTGCAGCTGCGTCTGCGTGACAAATTGCCACATGACGTTGACTATATTTGTTTTTTTTTTTTTGCATTCATGTTGGAGGAGTGTTGTGCTGTGTGGAGGAGTCATCAGAGCATCGGTCGATAAGGCTGCTCAGGTTGCCAGCCCAGCACAGCGGCAGCAGAAGATGGGTACATTTGTTAGATAAACATCAGTGGAGCACTCTGTGGGCAACGGCCACTGGAAAACTGAGCACAGAAACTCTCGTTAGCTCTAACGGATTGTGCGGAGCAATGCGGGTGGTGGGTGGCTGGTGGGCTTGCAAATATGTTGGGTAAGGTTGCAGAGAGAACTCGGCTGTAGCAAGAAGTTCTTAAAGACTTAAAGCGTAATACACCCCTGCTAAATGTATTTGAACTACACATTTGTATGAATTCAGTGAGAGAGAAGCCAGTGCAGGAATTCGGATTCATTGTTAGTAATTTGTATGTTCACTTTTGTTGTATTTTATTTTATGCTTAAGCTATGTGGTGTAAAATGTCTATTTGGTTAGCTTATGGCGGTTGTCAGCAAACCAGGACAAGCGGGAGTTTGTTCCATGAATTGGAGAAATAATTCTTGGTTTCCTAGTTTGGGTATCGAAGAGTTCTGATTCGTCTGTAAGGAAGGGTCTTTGCTTTCCAAAGGAAAATGTCGAAAATTACTCTATAAAAAGCGAGCAACAGATATTCATTAATAATATTTAAGATATTTAAAAAAAATGCAAGAGAATGCACAGAAAGAGAAGTTGCGAAAACTAAATTAACAGTTTTCAAAGTTTTACTTTTTATAGGAATATGCTAGATTAATTTTGATGTTAATGTTGAAACTTGTTCCTATATGAATATAATGTCTTCACAAACTGATTCTTTTTTAGTTAGTTTATTTATTATTAAATAATAAAAATTACAAAACTGCTCCCTAAAACAACAAAAAGTGCTTTAGTTCAGATTCGCTAAAGGCAAATTCATAAACATTTTTCTTTCTACCTATTTAGGATGACAGGCTGTACTCTGTCTCCCTGCCCTACAGCGGTAGCTGTACAAATCTCCTTTGTCATGTCACTTGATGTAAATAGAAGTCACTTTAGAATGCCAACAGTCGAGGCTTAGATCTAACTAACTCTTAGCTTCAGCTTTGGCTGTCTTCGATCTGAGCTGAATTAGAAAGCACGTTTGGTTACCGCATCTCTTGGACTTAACTGTGAATGAATCTGAAACTCAATTGATGCCAAAAAGCCAAAACAGCAAACACATCAGCAACAACAAGCGCATTGCAGGCTGTCGTCGTCGTCGTCGTCGTCGCCGTCTTCGTCATCGTTATTCGACTCGACTTCGACTTTTCCTTCGACTTGAATGAATGCAAAGTGAATGTGCGTGACGATGACGCGGAGGATGCGGACTAGCCTAGAGTAGAGCAGAGGGGAACAAGGGGGCGACAAGTTGCGAATGTGGATGAGGTGGTGTATGTGTGTGTGTGCTAGCACCTAAGCCCCGCCCCTCCCTTTCTCTGACTTGATATGGTTGCCTGAATGACTCTGTGCTTTTCATTTAACATTATTTTGCAACAATTTAGCTTCAGTCAGTGTTGGTGGCAATGTAGGCGGGGGGCAGTCGGGGCAGACATTGGAGCCATATAGAAAGCGGCTAGAGCAAACATGCTGACTGTGTAGCCCCAATGACTAACCTCTTCTTCAGTGCCCGGCACAAGCCAGTTTCCGCTTTAATTTAACGCTGGCTTACAGCTGAAGAAAAAGAAGCAGCCGCCGCATCATCGTAGAGCTCGCAAACACGTCAGCTGGCATAGCAATTTAAAGCAGAAGCTGCACTGGCTGCTACCAAACCCCCTGGCAGACCACCCACCCCCTGGCTACACAAAAATCCAAGTCAGCCCACTTTATGATATGCTTGGAGAGGAGGCCCGGATGCCCGAAGAAATTTATTTAGTTTATGCAAAGCGTGCGGCGAAAATAAAAAACAAAAAGGGAAAAAGGTAGCACAAAAGCCGTCGGCCAGGACATGGGCGGGAAAGGGCGGGGACGTGGTCTGAGACTAACACTAGCAGTGCCAGTAGCAGCAGGACCTGCAAAAAGGACATCCGAGGCGCAGTGAGCGCCATCTGCTGCCGCTGTTTGTGTTTAGTTTGCAAATTTCTTTTGATGTCTTTTAATTTTAATGAGTTGCGATGTGGGCCGAGGCGGCGACTACCCTAAGCAAAACTAATTAAAAGAGAAAGCGGCACAATGACTTCCCTGAGTGTATGTGTGTGATGAGCAGTGCATAGAGAGCCTCTTAGCTGGACAAATTTCACATAGTGGCTGAGGGTGAAGTGGATGAATGAGTGGAAAATATGAAGATAAGCTCAACTCTTGAAACACATTTCGGATGACCATAAAAGCAGGTGTTCTGTTTTGAAAATTTTGCGGAAGAAGGAAACCATCTGATGTTATTCAATGAACCTGAATATTCTTTTTAAATTCTTCACACAAATAAGTTTTAGGATGCTCTAAAGAAATGTGAGGCGGGGATTGAGGCAAATCTTCCAATCGATTAAGACAAAAGCATACAACAAGTATTTAACACAATATTTTAATAATTTATAATTATATATAGCTTTACTAATAATTTATATTTTCTTTATAAGTCTTTTAAAAGTCGCTTGCCCATATATTGTTAATGATAACCTCTAATTAAAAATTTCTTCTTTTACAGATTCCACTGCCAGGCCAATTTCAATCAGAGTCAAGTTTTTTAACCAAAAATGACGCACAGTTTATCAGCAAAAAAAGAGAATAGAACAACAACTGCAACAACAACAACAATAAATTCCAGCTACAAAATGTTCTCCCGCCAGTGCCTTTCCAGCTCCCCACGCTCTAGCAACCCCCGCTCATCATCCACAACACCAGCTTTGATAAGAAACCACCGTCGAGTTCGCCACTTGGCCAGACCGACAACAAACTTGAACAACTGGAACTGGAACTGGAACCTTCGCCTCTTGGCATTGATCACTGCCAGCGGCTGTTTAATGCTCAGTACGCCAGCGATTGCTGCCTTCGAGATTGGTGAGTGGATGAACAAACCATTTTTGCCTTACTCGACTAGTTTCTCGACTCACTGACAAATCAAATAAATGAACTCTGGGTCAGCAAGTCCAAAGGTGCGCAGTATTCATCAATGTGCCTTTGTCTCAGATAAAGTCGATGCCAAATAAAAAATTACTATATGTTTACTTTGATTCGATTCCCAGTTGAAGTGGTGAGGGGTATATGTATTTTTTATTGACATTGAAAACACATTTTTATGTGGCTCATCATTCTGGGAGCAGCGACAGGCGGCACAGTTGGTGGCTGCTGTGGAGTCGCCACGGGGCGTCCACTGCTGCACTTGAGATCTGGCATCGCAATCTTTAGCTCTCCCTCTAACTATCTCTCTATCTCTATCTCTCCCTCTCAGACTGCCTCATTAATTGGCATATGGACATTTTTATGCTGCTTCTAAAGTTTGGCGCAGAAATTGTCCATACACATACAGTAGTAGTTATGGCAACGCGACTTTAATGAAGCCATACTAAAGAGGCAGAGGTAGAGGTAGCTATTGTAGCTAGAATCGGAGTCGGCTTAGGATTATGGCCACTTTAAATGGCCCTGGCATGTCAGCGGCTCATAAATTTCAATGCTGATATGAGGACAGACCGCTGGGGACATTGTGAAGGCTGCCTGATGTACAGCACAAAAGCGAAGCGGCATGGGAAGACTTTCAAAGGAGAGCTTTGGTCAGACGCAAATGGCATACATATAGTATACAATTATACAATTATACAATATGTATATTAGAAAACATATAATACATTTGTGGCAACTTGGCTTGAATGTGTTGCATGAATCTATAGATGACCAAAATATAATAGTCTTGGAAATGGTTTAATTCTATCATATGGAACTGAAGTGAGAAATATATTCATCCATTAGGAAACCTTTGTGAATTTAAAAGCTATAATATCCCCATATGCACATATACAATTCTCATACAGTATAAATTTGAATTTTAATCAGTATAGATTTTGAAAAGTTAATAAGACTAGTTTATTACTTATAATTCTTGTTGAATTTGTTTATGATTAACAAGAAACGTCATATAATAATAATGTTAAATATTTTCAGAATAATAGTTTCAAAACTAGACTTAGACTTTTATTTATACATTCATCCATATAAATTCGATGTCTTCTCTGAAGCAAAGTAAAACAAAAACTGTTCCATTTATTCTGTAGTTTTTCCATTCCAAGTTTGTGATAAGTTTGCCAGACTTGTTTTCCAGCTTGTCTTATTTAAACATTTTCTTAGACTCGACCACAACTTTTCCTGCAAACTTTTGCTGTTATATGAAGCCGCCTTGCCTGCCTGCCTGCTTTCCTGCCTGCCAGTCAACCTTTGTTTTCAATAAATCAAATCTGAGCCACAATATTTATAGTTAATCAAGCAAGCCAAATACATAAATACGAATTTATAAACATGTTGCCTCTGGATGGCAGTGGATACAAAACTGCCTGCTGACTTGGCTGCCTTCAATATTTGCACTTGCATCCTCCTCATCTACACTGCTCGAAAAGTGCATACACACAGACACACATAAGCAAATAAGCGGAGGAAGTGCCTTAGCAAGAGCATCAGTTGTCGTTGTTATTGTTGTTGTTTCTGATGCTGCCGTTGTTGTGCTAGACACATCGAGTGAGTTGAGTTACCAAAACATGCAACAATTTTCCAAATGAATGCATTTGCAATATGCAATCGTTGGCATTGGCTTCTGACCCGGCCTGGCACTCGCCCTCGCCCTCGCCTTGATCCTAGCCCTGGCCCAGCCTCAGTTAGAGTCACAGTTTCAGGCTTTGCCGAAGAGCTTCAGTTCCCATTAGCATTGCCAGCTATCAAATGCAATCAAGTGCGAATGCAAAGAGCGCTTCGACCAGGTTTTGCAATGTGTGTGTTGCTTGTCTGTTTATTTATAAACTTCTAAACGAATGCACGCACCTTGGGCCAGCAAGGAGGCAATGCAACACTCGAACTGAGAACTGAGGGAAGCTGGTCCATGCTGTGCCTGCGCAACAAAAGTCATGTCAAATCAGTGTTGATTCTGGCGAAAATGTCAGCAGGCAGTCAGACAGCCAAACAGCCAAACAGACATCTGTTGGCGGCGGCGGGGGCCCCAAAGCTCATATCAAAAGCCAACCCAGAGCATATGCTTGAGTTTATGCCTGCGAAATGCAATCGGTAGGCAATAAATTAACTAAAGTAGTTGACGTTCTGCCCGGCTTGGTTTGACTTTGGCAATGATTAAGTGTTTACCTTATTTAAAAGCAGATAGTAGTCGTGTCTGCTCACTTCCATGGGCTAACTGATAGGCCTACCTCCACGGACTACAGTCGGCCCCATTGCTGGGCGTGTCAGACCAAACACTCCAACCCAACCCCAACCCCAACCACAACTCTCACATCGAATGTCAAAAAAGTCAAATTGACGCATGAGTTATTTTGATAGATTTGATGGGCGTTGCTCTGACGTTGGTGGCAGACCGTCGAGATCTGAGAGCTGGGAGTTCTAAATTTAGTTCGGCTGGCCTGTTTGCAAGATGCCAGGCACTATCCATCATTAATTAACGTTATATTATTTTTGTGGCATAAGGCAATTTTTAAAATTGTGATATTTTCATTTATTTTACAGCTACGTGCAATGTGCCCCTGGGCATGGAATCTGGCACAATTACAGATGCTCAAATCACAGCTAGCTCAGCCCATGACACGGGATTTGTTGGGCCACAACATGCAAGGTGAGTTCTTATCTAACTTCAGTAAATGGATTATTTGTTTGGGATTGTCAAATAGCAGTATGAGCAGTTGAAAGTAAAAATATATATGTATTCCTGACAGTCTACATTTTTCTTACAATATTCATAATGTTTAAATTTCTCAACTAATATCTGATTCGAGTCCATTTAAATTGTCATAAAAGTATAAAACATTCACTTATTAAATCATTTCATTAATAATTTAAATATTGAATATTAATAATAGAAAACAACAAAACTATTTACAACAACTTCAGTTTTTTACTGCCCCATTCTGAGGCTGGGGTCATAACCGAAAGCTGCTCCCGCCTCTGGAACTGCTGCTCTTCCCCTGCCGACCCTTTCTCTTGCTTATCATTAATGCTGCTGCGTGTTCGTTTAATTGCTAATTTTATAGACAACTTCATTAGTGCGATAAGGCAGTTTATTAATCGAAATCTTAGCCCCACGGCTAAAAAAAACTTCAAAAAAATAAAAGCCCGAAACAATTTATGTTATGACAGAAACAGTTGTGCCATCAAACCTACAAAAAAAAGAAAAAGAAAAAAGAAGGAAATCAAATGCCAAACAAATAAAAAGTTTTTGCATATCAGTTGAAAATATTTTAGTGTTCAGCTAGCGCCCTTTCACAGATACTGACTTTGGTTGGCTAAGGAGAATTAAAATCTGTTCATGAATATGCAAGGAGCTCGCTGGGGCAATCGTTTAATGGGCCTGGCAGCGATATCTGAATAGTCAGCAGCCCTTTTTCCATACTAATTAAATGCAATTTCAAATCGCAAACCGGTTCACGAGGCGGTTCAACCAAAGGGCAAACCAGAAGCATAGAAGCTCAACTGAGGCAACTAAACTGAATGCATTTGCCCGGACCGGGAAGCAACTGGCTAGACAAGTTCAGTTGAGTATTTCTTTTTTGAGGTTTTGTTTACATTTTATTGACGCATTTTTCGTTTGAATTAAAGTTTTATGAGTCCGGGAAGTGTGAGGCAATGCGGGTCAGCCGAATGGGGCGGAAGTTTTGCAATTGCCACGAATGATTGACGACACCATCATCAGGCGCTCTGTATTGCCATATAATTAGTAGAAGATATCGAAATGTAACTCACAACCAAGTCAACCAGCAACCAGCAACCCACCCACTCTGGCAATATAAAGTAAAGCACTCATTCAAGCCATAAACATGTCAATTACCACGTGAGTTACGGCGAAATCAATGCAAACATCGGCTCTATATACACTATATAATCACAACAGATTCCACTCGTTTTCTGTAATAATTTGCTGTCTGCGTTTATAGACATGCACTTAAAAAACACTCAAGTGCAGGGCTGACTGCCAGAGACACACAAACAAACGAAGAGACACAGAGACAGACAGACAGACAGAATCACCACAAAGGCATCATTAACATTAACCCTTTATGGCGGCACTAAAGTAAAACCACAAAACGATGCGTGATGAGCACGTTGAGATAAACAAAAAATACATGAAAAAAAAGAAAAACAAAAAAAATATATATAGATGTACATCTTTTTTGTGCTTTCTTGATGTTTTGTTTTTATTTTTTCGTTCAAGGCAGATTAACTGGAATTTTTAACTAAAGAGCTAAAGAGCCAAAGTTGAACTCACAAAAAGCTAAAGACAATGTCTCGCATACTGGATTCAGATTCGGACTTTGTATCTGCATTTCAAATGCGGGCTCTCAGCTGCTGCTGGTCTCTTCACGGACTGACTGACTGACTGACTGAATGACTGACTCACCTGGTTGTGTCGGGTACTGCTTAGTTAGTCGCTTGTGGTGGGCAAAGTGGATTCGGATTGACAGGCGATGTGGCGTTGCCGCTAAGTGACTCAAGACTGAATGGCAACTGAAATGGATTAGCGGGCTCCTCGCGTAGCAGACTTTTATTAGAGTTGAGTACAGCATTTAGTACATGCTTTAGGGAACGAGTAGTTGCGTTGTGCAAATAGATAGTTTGATTTAATTTATTTGAACAAGTCTCTAATTGTTTACTGTTAGTAAGTAGTAGCAAGTAATAGAAGAATAGTTCCTTATTCTAATAATAATATCAGTATACAGTTAAGAAAGTATGCAGATTGATTGATTAAACGAAATCATTTAGTAAAACAGAATAATAACAATAATAAAATATACAATATATTTTATATCATATTTACATTAGTATTCTGCATCATAATTTTTAAATTCTTAGAATTAATTCGTAGTTTTAGTAGATATTTATAAAATTAGAGAGACTAAGGAACTTTTTTTAAACTGGATTATTTCTAGTGCCAGAGCACTTAAATCCCTAAAAGCTATAGATTGCAAAGTTTGAGACAAACTGCAATCGCAATGCGCCTTCAGCCTTTCACCTTTTACGAACTTAAGTTTGGCTTAACCCAATGACTGCCACACACAGCGCAACAAACTCTTCAAACTAGCTGCAACTTTCTTTTGTCTTTTTCTTCATCCCATCCACCCACTGAAGCCAATCAAGCGGACTGCAATTTGCTTAACTGAAGTGCCCTAGCTAAGCAGCAAAGTTCAAAAGTGCAGGCAACATTATAATTTGTGGCTGCCGTGTACTGGGCTAACTAGCCCAAAAACTCGAAACGAACTTTAAGTAATTCATTACAAGGAACATGCACTTCAAACAAACCACGCGCATTTGCCTACCGGACAGAGTTATAGAGATCTGAGAGCACTGAGCTCAGATCTCAGTCCTAGGCCCAGAGGGTCAACAGGATGCGAACATAAACGCTGATGTTGATGTTGAAGCTGTCCATGTTGGCTCGTCTGGAGCTATTGAATTACAAAGATTAGTTTAATGACAGTTGGCGCTGTTTGATTTTCATTACCTCGCCCAGCGTCCAACTGCCGTCAGGCCATTAAATTTACAACCTCTTACATATTAAAAACAGCAGAAAGGGGAAGAAAAAAGCAAAAGAAAAAATACTCTCGCCATTCGGTAGGCGGCTCTTGATTAGAAGCCTGTCCAGTTGACTCCACTCGGAGTCCAGTCCGGTGCCCGGCAGCGAGCAGTTAGTCAGTCCATCAGCCGCTTAAAATGAGCAGCCGGCGACGGAGCAGATTGTTAACTTTGGCAATAACAATAATTAAAGTCAAGTTGAAATGCACATAACGGCGGACATTAGCATTTTAAATGATGCTTATACGTATTTCAGTCTCCGATTTTCTCCTTCGCAGCTCGGCGCTCTCCGTGATTCGCCTCCGCCTTCTATGCCCTTAGGTTATTTGCTTTTTGAGCTACTGCGAGTGAAGGCGGTGGAGAAAGAAATCTAAGCAATTTTATGATGATTAAATTGACCTTTTTTGCCAAGCTGTGGAAGCTCTTTTCTTTTCTGTTTTTCCTTTTTTTAATAAGTCACTACTACTTTGATCTGCGCACTTGAAAGTAATTGCAGTTGGTAACGATTATTACTTGGAATAGCAACCGGAAGCGTAGCAAACCACACAGCTTGCGGCATGAATTCAAGTCATGAGAACCAAATCATCTTTGCGGAGTTTTTAAATGATGTGCTGCGAAATTTTGTAATATTTAATAATTTCACAAATGTACATGCAACAAATGTGTACAAATCAGACATATAAAGTAAAGGCAAACATTTAAAAGTACCTCTCAATTGCCGCAAAACCAAATGGATGCCAAACCACACAATTGATGTGGAAGACGTTACTAATTGCACTGAGTGGATATAAGAAATAAATAACAAATCGCACAAATGCACAAAACGCATGTCGACCACTCAATGAATATTGCAATCAAATTCAATAACCTGCTCGCTGGTACTGGCACTGGTTAAGACACCGATTTAGGCAGCAGCTGCTGCCAAAGATACAGCAAAGACAGGCACGACAGCAAATGAAGCAATTTGCAAAGAAGCAGCCAAACGATAACAGCAGCAAAAAGAAGAACAACAACTGGCTCGGGCAGCAAGCAGCAGGCAACCTGGGTCTAGGCCTAGTCACAGCCGATGAATAATGGGCAAACATTAAGGCCCCAAAATGCAATCAAGCATGTAAAACTTAATTGAAATATAAACCGAATAACGTATTTGTAGTGGTTAACATATCAATATTAGCGAAAGCCAGAAATTGATTAAAGTAGCAGGGGGTCGAGAAGGCACAGGACACCACAAATACACACACACACACACACAGGAAACTGGCTGTCTGTTCAGGCGTCTGTGTCTAACTTAAATTAATCCTTAATTACATAGACAACATCCTGCTGAGCCGAAAACCGCAGCAGCTTAACGAACGAGACGAGCTGCCAGACAAACGCAGTCCGGCTAAATCCCCCCACACCCCTACTCCCAGCCCCACCCTGCATTTTAGGCCACAAATGTCAGTGGCTTAGACTGTAGCTGTTGCTGGCACTGAGTGGAGCCTGGAGACTCAGACTCAGACTCGGCCTCAGACTGGGGCTGAGGCTGCGGCTCCAACGCCGTGTGGTGCCGCAACGCTTAATGTCAATTAATTTATAAAAAACTATCTGCGCAACTGGTTCTTCGCGCAGGCTACCGTTTGTGGAGGCTAATTAATAAAGTTGTCGTTCTTCTTTCGCTGCAGGCTGAAAACCGATAATAATGGCGGTGCGTGGTGCCCCAAGCACATGGTGTCCAATGCTTTGAAGGAGTATCTGCAGGTGGATTTACTGCAGACGCATGTGATAACCGCCATACGCACCCAGGGTCGCTTCGGCAAGGGTCAGGGTCAGGAGTACACCGAGGCCTATGTGCTGGAATATTGGCGACCGGGCTTCGACAAATGGCAACGCTGGAAGAACATTCAGGGCAAGGAGGTAAGACCACTTCAATTAGTTATCACAATTCAGGGCACTAAGCTGACTTTCACACAGATACTGCCCGGCAACATCAACACTTACAGCGAGGTGGAGAACGCCATGCAACCGATTATATTTGCCTCAAAGATACGCATTTATCCATATGGTCAATATGATCGCACCGTCTGCCTGCGCGCTGAGATTGTCGGCTGCCCCTGGGAAGGTAAGTTTTCATCTCTCTCTCTATTCTCTCTCTTTCTCTCCGTCTCTCTGTCCACAGGCACAATTTAAACGAGTGCGATAAAAACTCGACATGAGCAATGATAGCGCGGAAAGGCTAACAAAGTTTTAGTGTCAGCGTTAATTTATCATCGGTTGAGGAGTGCCAAGTGCCTCAGCCGGAACCTGAACCCAGACCCAAACCCAAACCTGGCCACTCGCTCAGTGCGCTCTGCGCTCTGTGTGTGTTTATTAGACAGGCCAAAGCGGCTTAAGTGTGTAGTTAGCTTGCGGACAGACAGCCATGAAGTGCATTAGCATAGCTTTGGCTAAAATGAAGATGCGGCATGCAACTAGAATGTCGACGATAGCTCGGCTTACTTGGCTGATCTCAGATATCTGAATACTTGGACAACTGAGAATGTGGATGCAGATTTTTGTTTTGCTTGGATACGAAATGTTTATAAGTCTTGCTGCACTTGAAAAAACTAGCTATGCATAGTAATTATATATATTATATATTATAGCTACACTGTAGCAAGCCTTTTAAAATTTCTCAGCTAAAAATAGTATTATTTTTTGTAATTTATTAAATTTCTATTTCTTATAAAAACTTTGCAAATGTGGCATTTATTCAACTTCAAATGATATGTTTTCACTGCTAAAAATTGCATAAGGATTCACAAATTAACGCTTTGAAGGTGATTACATAATAACTGCTGACTTATTCGCCATATAAAGGCGCCCACTTTTCCACCCAGTCGGCTGGCAACAATATTGCTGTTATTTGGACTCAAAAACATGATATTATGGGCAGCAGTATTAGTTAAACCGCATAATCCAATCATGGCAACGACTGCGCCTATGTTCTGTAGACCTTCTGCCAGTTGTGTTGTTTTGGCCAATAACACGTGAGCCACCACGCAATGTGAGCATTGTTGTTGTTGTTGTTGCTGGCGTTGCTCTCTTTGGTTGAAACATGCGAAATGTACTTGAAAAAAATGTATCGCGTGCAGACATTAGTTGTTAGTTAGCGAAACCAAACCGAAATCCAGACTGGCTGAGAAAACTATGCAGACGACAACCAGCAACAGTAAACAACCAACGCATTGTTGTTGTTCTTGTTCTTGTTGTTAGTGTTCTCGTATGGACAGCCGTTGTCGTTGCTTGCACGCAATTGTCAAGTAGTGCACGAGCAGCGACAACCAAGTACAACAACTTTAACTAGTCTGGGCAAACAAATTTTTCTATAATTTCCAGGTAGCAGCGATAAAGGCAAACGAGAACCAAGCCTAATGACAATTTGTTTAAGCAGCGTCAGAGTTGGAGTTGAAGTCACAGTTGGGATTGGAGTTGGAGTTGGCTCCTTTGGGAGTCGGAATTCGAAATTATTCCGTAAATTAACGCAATGTGTGGTTGGCTGGGGGCCCTGATAACTGGCGCCATTTGTGTTGAATGGCAGTTTACGGGGGGTTGGTCAAAAACTACATACACGCCCTTTATTAGTTCCTCGGGGTAGTTGAGACATGCAAGCTGACCACCGACGCCCCCCAAATAAAGGGGGCGCCATGCCAGTTGATTTGCCATGGGGCATTTAGATGTACACAGCGCATTTCATATGCAAATTAAACTAGATAAGTTGGCATGGGACCCAGGGTATACGGTTTATGGTTTGAGGTCTAGACAAGTGCCAGACAGACAAACAGACAGACAGAGATACAGCTAGATAGTCAGACGTAGAGAAATCAATAAAGCAGCAAAGTAAATGCGACTTGATTTTATGGCAGACATTAATCTCATCGATATTTAGACTGGAATCATAATTGTTTATAAATTGTGACCATAAATTCTCACTGCCACTGTCCAAAGTCAAAGCAACCTTAAATGCAAATCAATGGGCACACCTACGACTAGCAGCAGACCGCACCCAGTTTTGTGGCATTTGTGCTCTCTGGAAGCGCCGCCGCAAATAGGGCTTAGTCGTGGGTTTAGAGAGGGAGGAGGCGGTCACGTCATGGCTGCAGATTATCTTCGGGGCAAGTGACACACTCTGATTTCACATCGGGCTAAATACAAATTAGTTTCGATTTAACAAACAGCTTAGCCTTTGAAATTTGAATCCACAACAGATTTGGGATTGGGAGGGCTTTATGCATATGCTAAAGTGCATTTTATAAATGCACAACAACTGATTAGCGTTGAGCTACAGATCTACAAAGTACTGTGAATAATTTATGAGTGTTTAGGGTGCATTTAAAAACAGCTTTGTTTAAGATATGATTTATATTGTTCAACTATGGAAACTGAAAGTTAAGCTCTACGTAGGTGTTGTGTGAGCAATAGCTATAGCTAAAGTTGTAATATAGACGAATGTAGGTATTTGAATTGGAGCTTAAACAAAATAAAGATGATTCCCCTTCTCGGAAACTTTCCAAACTTAGTTAGAATCTAAAGTAAACTTTAACTACTCACTGAGAGAGAAAATTAATTTATAGATTCCATGTTTCTATACTTGAACACATTTAAATTACCCAACTTAAATCTAACCTAGATATACATGTTTATACCATTTGTGATGAGTCGGCATTGCAATTGTTAATGTGCTCTAATTTATTTGGCTGACAAAATTGGCAAATATGCACAGACATAAAATAAAACTCAATCTGGATATATGCAAGATTGTGATACGCACAGAATGAATACATTTGGTGTTGTCTCTCCCTTCACTGTGTCCCAAAACTGTGTACAATAACTCAGAAACTCAATGAGTAGTTTAGCCACAAGTTGCCTGCGATTCAGGGCACTAAGTATCTATTTATTCAATTCAACTGCTGCTCAATTTGACTCATCAGCAAAGTTCGCAGACGTCGCGACGTCGTCTTCTGCGCACCATGAATGTTTTTGTGAATCTTTGCGTGACGAGGAGCAGGAGGAGAGATGGAAGCAAATTACATTTTCCTTTTTATATACACACATACACGTACGTATATGGTAGTTGAACACTGCCCGATTCTGTCTCGGACTACATACATATGCCACATAACATTTATTTATGAGCTTGCTTCTTATTCTTATTTTTTGTTTTGGGCTGCACGCACTGCGAGGACTTTGTTGTGTTGTTTTATTATTTTCTTTTTTTTTTGGCTGTATTCATTTTGTCTCTCGTGGTCGACACGCAAATAAAAATCGCATGTGAGCACGCGAATAACAAGGCTTAAGTGGAAGTTCCTCCAGCCCCCCTCCGGCTCCACTATTTAGTGGGGGTTACGTGTGGGCATTGCGTGAAAGAAGTCGCGACGCAATTGTAAAACGCGCTGCCTTAAATGTCTTTGCAGTTAATTAAATGTTGCATATGTAGGATTGTATATCGTGTACTCGAATAATGAAGGCTTATCTCTCCGCCTGATGGTTCGTGCTTAAGTGGTCGAGAAAAGGACTCTGTCCTAATTCATATAATTAAGTGTGGTGTTTTTTTTTCTCTCTTATTTTATTTATTTATTTTTTTTGGCACGACTACCCTCACATTATAAATAAATTAAATAATAATTAATATTTGTAGCTGGTTCTTGCCACCCTTGACCCTGCACCACTTCTTGAACTAAACTCCATATGTGATAGTCGTTTAGGTGTGCCCCTAATTATCTATGCAGAATGCGTTGCGTTCGATTTAGGTTCGCTTTTCTATATTCATGGGCTGTGCCGTAATTATGTGTAATTATGTGATTTTTTGTAATTATTGGAAAATACCTTTGACTGCTTTGTGTATCTATTCCTGTGTCCTGCTTGCCACGTGCCCCCCGATTGTCTAAACAGAATCGTTAGTAAATTAGTCCTCCCCCTTGCCTGTTTGAGCTTTGTGTGTAATTATTTGGAGTGCCCTGGCAACCCAGTGGTTGCTGTTGTTGGTTTTCGATCTAAATGTAATTGTTTTGTAGGTGGACTCACTTAACTGTAGCTGTTGTTATAGCTGTAGCAATAGTCGTGGTAATTAGCGTCAGGTGTTGTTTGCCTTTAACCAAAATGCAACCAACAACTTGAGCCGGGTCCTTTAATGCTTAACGGGCCTCACAGCAACAATCCCTCAACAATCAGCAAAACACTTTATAAACTCGACCACAAAAGCATGACTCAGACTCAGTTGTTGTTGCGGTCTGTCTCCCACTGTGACTTTGACATTGAAAAACTACAGCAGTTGCCGAAAATACAACCCACAATATCGCAGCCCCACCCCACCTTACCCCAATCCTAAAACTAAACTAAACTCTAAACTCTCGAGTTCCCCTTTTTTGTGTGTCAGACACTTTGCTAAAAATAACCACAGAAACCAAATGGCAGACAAAAGACAAAAGTGGCCGCAAAACGAAATTATGTTTCAAGTAACTCAATATCCTGCACCCCTTCCCCCACATTCGTGGACTCCCTGCCCCAACATTTGGTAATCTTGTTGCCAGCTTAGCACAGGGGAAAACTTTAAATTTACCATACAAAAATACAAATTCCGTACTCGCTTTTTGTCTCCGACTCGTTTGTCTGTGTCACGTGACACGAAACGTGACGTGATGTGACGTGACATGAAATGGAAGCAAACTAAAGCAAGTAGCACATATGTACATATATGTGTGTACATACACACATATATATGTGTGGGCGGCTCGTGTTACTCTAGTCTGAATATAGAGGCTTTGTGGATTTTGGGTTTCAGTTCCTCGAATTGTGTCGCTTTGTTTAATATTTCAATTTCCGTTGTTGTGCTTTCATTGCAGAGGGCATTGTTTCGTATAGCATACCGAAGGGAGTACAACGCGGCATGGAAGTGGATTTATCGGACAAGACCTACGATGGCAATGAGCAGGGCGATCGCTATGTGGATGGCTTGGGTCAATTGGTCGATGGCCAAAAGGGCAAGGACAACTTCCGCACGGATATTCACGGATTTGGCAAAGGTAAGTGCTAAAATATCACAAGAACTTTTATTTACATGCCAAAATGTTATTTATTCATATAGCAAACACATATTTCACTTAGAGCCACCTCGCTCATTAGAAAGTTAACCCTTTTCTACACATATATCGGTGGAAGAGAGAAATTACAACTTATTACTGCAAAAAGTTATTTGCCTTTAAAGGTTGGCTGCTGGCAAAGTTTCGCCATATATTTAGCCCAAAAATTAAACACAAAAACATAGCTGGTGTAACTGCTCAGCACAGATTTATTGCAATAGAGAAAAAGCTGATTAACATCAAATAATTACAAAAGTTCACCGACAGAAAAAGCATAAGGCAAAGTCCAAAATAGGGCGACCGAACTGAAAGCTTACTTCATTGAACAAATCGGATGGGGGCGGGGGCGGGGGCGGGGGCGGAGGCGTGTTTTGAGGGCGTGGCCCCCGCCCAGCAAAACTTTTGACTTGCAAATAATTTGCTTCGCAACACAATAAACAAAATAAATAATAATAACTTCGGACTATTTGCTGGCGTCGCAATAAACTTGGCCGGATACAAAAACCTAGTGCACAACGCACCAAACCGAACCAAAACATACCAATCCGTACCACTCCGCGCACTGTGAACCACTCCGCAGTTCAAATGTAAACATTATGCATATTTGATGATTTATGGCAACACTGGCATTCATTTCCGAGCCGGCGGCCGTTTCAAAAGTTCGCAACTAGCAAACTGCGAATTTCGCAAGTCTATTTTTTTTTTATATTCTAGATTCTATTTTTCCCTTTTTGGCATTTCGCTGGCGCTTTGGCAAATGGCCAATAATCGAAATTATTGAAAACTTTGCGCTGTGCGAATTTAAGTAGAAAAGTTCGTACAGACAATTAGACATGCAGTCGGCGACAGACACACATAAAAGCAATCGCATTGCAGCGATTCCAGTTGAAAACTTTTAGCGCATAATTTTCCACAAATCATCTCCCCTCAACTGACTGACTTGACTTTAGAATGGCCATCTTCTTTATGATTATTATGTCCTGGCATTTGGCTTGTTTGCCATCGATATTGGGATATGTCCCCGTCCTCCTGCTATTCGAGTCTATTGATTTTCGGTTGTGTAGCTGAAAATTGTATAATTTCTAGTTAGAGCTATATCAAAACATTTTAACATTGCATGACTTGTGCACTGCTACTTAAATGTTTCCTGGCTTCCTAAGCTGGGCACGTAACCTCCTCCTCTTCGAACCAAACACATACTTCCAACTCCACACTGCCATCTCTGGCAGCTGCCCACCTTATCCAAGGCAAATTAGGGCCATGCAAACACAAAAACAGTGGAAAGAAATGGCTTTAATGTCGCGTTGGCCATAATTTCTAGTTATGAGCAGCCATCCAACCCCCACTCAGCCCCCGTACCCGTGCCGTCAGCATTTGTTTGTTTTGGGCTACAAAACTTCACCCCAAAGTGCCATTGACTTGGGCGGGAGGCTTAAATAGCTTTACATGTCACTTTGGAGCATATGTGCCGCCGGGTTGGCCTATTGATTTTCCTTTTGCCTTTTTGGGTAGAAAAAATGACGCTACATATTATTGTATATATTTCATATGGATGGGCTTTTCATATACATTTTTTTTCTTCCTGTCAGGCTACGAATGGATTGGCTGGAGAAATGATACGCCCGGTCTGTTGAGCAAACCCGTTGAAATTGTTTTCGAATTCGATACGGTTCGCAATTTCAGTGCCATCGTTTTGCATACAAACAACATGTATACCAAGGATGTGCAGGTGAGTGTAAGCCCTAGATGATTTACGAACTGGGCTCTGAGAGCTTCGTTTTTAAGTTTTTATGGCCGAAAATCAATAACCAATACAAATGGCACATTTTTATTTGAAACTATTTCTGAAGAACATCAATTGTTCAAATGTATAAAATATGTTTACCGTTATCTTACTATGCTATTCTTTATTTAATTTCTTAGGTTTTCGTTCATGCCAAAGTGTTCTTTAGCATTGGGGGACGCTACTTCTCTGGGGAGCCCGTACAGTTCTCGTATATGCCCGATACAATAATGGATCATGCTCGAGATGTTACGATTAAGCTGCATCATCGTGTTGGCAAATATCTGAAAATCAATTTGTACTTTGCCGTCAAATGGATTATGCTATCTGAGATCAGTTTTATATCCGGTAAGTACGTGACTCAACTGTCGGGCAAAAAAATTGAATGAACAAAATTTGCTGCGCAAATTGCCCGAAAAATGCATTTGGCATAGTAAAAACTGCACACGCGACTACAAATGCATTTTTCAGCTTCATTTCACTTTCAAGTGTGTGACAGCAGCTTCAGTTACAACTGCAACTGCAACAGCAACAGCAACAATAATGCATTACACTTAGCTAGGGGATAAAACATTTTTCCAACATTTGGCTAACAACAATGCGATACGATGGAGAAGAGACAGACGAAACGAGACAGGCGAGATAAGCGGCCCAAAAGGGAAAATCTCTTTAGCACAACTTAGTATTCTTTTTTATTCGTTTTCCTTTGTAAATTTCACGTAGGCAACTCGTGTGGATTGAGAGGGAGAGGGGGCCAAAGTCAATAAAATAACCAAAGCCCAGAAAGAAGGGTCTTTTCAGAGTCTCTGGCTTGGCTGTCCCTCAGCATGCAAAAGTAAACCAGTTGAGTAGGCTTAGGGGTAGCTGCAATGCCCCCTAGCTGGGCAATGCATGGGATGCCAGGCATGCACTGCATTTCTTCAACTACATTTCCTATGAATGCTGAGCGTGTCCCAGTCCTGATTAAATTGTACCCAGCGCAATGGTTCGGCATATTGGGATAGATATTTGGACAATATTTGCTCAGGGGTAGGCACGAATTGCCCATGAGGCTACAATGCTGTTAACATCAGCAGGATCGGTCACTGAACCAGAGATCATTTATATTCATTGATTCATTGAGAGGGGGTTGCGGGCTATGAATGAAAATCTATGCGCGGTAGGTGTGAAAATGACTAGGGGATAAAACTGCCAGTTTGCCAACGGCATTTGATTGATGAGGCAAATAGAGCGTGCCGCATGAATAGGGGATTTCCACACAGATGGCATAGGAAATTAAGTACGAATGGGTAGGGGAGGATGGTGTCCGTTGTAGGCTTAATGGATTTATGAAGGAAGTCGCTTATAAAACCAAAGCAACTGGGATTTAATAGTTCAATAATAAAAGTTATAGATCGCGAGTTTTGATTCAAAGAAAAGACAGGAAGAAAGCTGTAAGAAAGGAAATTAAACAAAGCTAAATACAAAGAAAAAAAATAATCGTAATGAAAGGAAACTAAAGCTATTGTGATACCTAAGAGACAGCAACCGAAAATTGTGAGAGATTTGAAAATATTAAACAATCGAAAATCATGTGAGTAATTCTTTAGAAAATCAACGATTCATTTATTTATATATTTACATGTAGTATCATATAAATAGGTAGTCACATTTACTAGACTAGTAGCTACCCAGTGTGTACATTTGTAATGATCAACACCATTCATCGTAAACAGCCAAATTGTATTTAAACATAGTGTGTATATACATATGTATCTAAAGTTCGACTTAATATGATTTACAGTTTCTAGATTTATTATTTAAGAATTTGATAGAGAAGATCTTGTTATACATCAAAGTACATTCAAACACTGCTGTCATAAACAACAGAACTGCTGAGCAACTCAGTTTGAAGTTTTTGAAAATCATCACAGTTCCTTGCAAGTAAAAAGAGCATACTCAAAGTCCCCTGATGAAGACTTTAAACTGAAAAGTAGAAGAGAATGCCGCACTTAAGATCAGAGCAGTGGATCAGCATTTTGCTTTCAAGTGCGCTACCGAGCATTACAAAGCACATTTTAATAATGGGAACTGCTGCCATTTGGGTTTAGCCCAGGCATGACATCCATCCATCCAACTGAGCCAAGGATATTCGGGCAGGAAACCACCAGAGAGCGCATACTGAACCGAGGTCGGTTTGGCTCGGTTGCACCACATGCTGCGCTTCCCTGGCAGCAATTACATGACGAGTAACAAACACCACGACGCATTTGTCACGCACAGGGAAGCTGAGGGGCGGCAAAAGGGGCAGCAGCAGCAGCAGCAGAAACATCAACTAGCAACCAGCTGTTTTCTGGTTTTTCTTTTTATTTTTACCAGTTTTTTGTGTTAAGGCTGACTTTTTTGTGCACTAAATGAGTGCTGGGGTATGGGGCGCAGAGCGCGTAGGGGCTTCAAAAACTAGGGTAAGGGTAAACAAAACAAACGCACGTACAACGTTAGAGGCAGCATCTTTCAAGTATGTGTGCGTATATTTTTATCAGGCACTGCAGAGATTTAACCCCAATTTGTGAGATTTGCTTGCGGTGATTGGTGCTGCTGCTGTTTCTGCTGTTGTTCTTGTTGTTTCTGTTGTTGTAGTGCTTTATGGAGTTGTATTTAAAGGTTTCTAAAAATACAAAGGCGAAAAAACAATGAGAGCATAGAGAAGACCCTGGGGACAAACACTCACGAAACGCACACAAAGAGAATTAGTTATAAAGGGCATGCGACAACAAAAACAAGAAGCAGAAAAGCAAAAAAAAATAAATAAAAAATAAAGGAAAGGATATGCGGCATATTTGCCATTACTTTTATGCCACACACCCCGTTCCCTAGATTCCTATCCCAGTGTGTGATAAATGTGGCTCGAAATATTTTAATTATTTTAAACGTTTTATGACGACCACAGAGAGACAGGCCAGAGAGGCAGGGCGATCTCAGAGCTCTGAGTACAGTGAGATGCAAGATATGCCTTTATAAGTAGGAAGCGAGTAAGAGGAGAGCAACAACACTAAAGGACAATGACAATGTCGAAACAAAAGGCAGCCAAGCACAAAATTCAGAGGCATGCCTCTGTACTCCTTCCTTACTCGGTGTTGTCCTCTGTGCTGCTGGCTGCTTGCTGCTGTCCAAGAAGGCGACATAGCTCAAAACAGCAGCCTTGCCAGCAACAACAACTTCACACAGTAATTACGCCATTTACTGTCTGGAGAAATGGGGTCACCCACTCGAGGAAGCATTTTTCGGCTGGCCGAGGGGTTTTTGGGGAGGAATTGTGTGTGTTCTTTGCAACAAAAAAAGCAGCCCTCACCAGAGGCAGCAACATTTTTGCTTTTGTTTTGCAATGCCCTCAAGATGTTTTAGCGGAGATAAATGACAACACTTTGCAGCGTTGAGCCATATGCTCGGGGCATGTTGTAGTTGGAGACATAAGCCGGGGGCATTAGAGATCAAAGTGAACGTCTGATGAGCAGGTGTTGTGGTAAAGCGCGCCTTCGAGCCATGACAGATCTGAGCCAATAAGTAGCATGTGCCTGGGAATAAGGTCAGCATGGAAATCGTTGGAGATATTATTGTGAACTCAGCTAAGGGTGGAAATGAAATGATAACAATCGTAATATCTAACAGTTAAGAGGCAAGCTAAGTGTAAAACATGCTAAGCCATGGACATAAAGAGGTCAGTTGCATTATAAGCCGTTTGTAACTCGATATAGAGGGTTGCTACAATACTACTGTTACCAACTACAAAAAGAACACAATGCGAGAAAGCTAAAAGCATAGTGAAACTTGAACTAAAATCTACCAAAAACATTGTAGCACATAATATATGGGTCAGACTATTATAAGAATTACTGAGAATATTTATATAAGGTCTCGCCATATGGGCTGGATTGTTAAAAACAAACCCATGCATATTCATAAGACAAGCGTCAGAAAGTTGGAAAAAATCTAACATCTGTATAAATTTAGTAATGCCGTCAAAAACCATAACGGTTGACAGGAAACGAACACGTTTGGAGGTCTAAAAGGTCTGGCGAAAGAAAAGCGTGGCGAAAGCAAAACACTTCAAAGTGGAACGAAAGGTGTAAAGAAAAGTAAAGCGAAGACAAACGAAAGAAAAACTAAAAAAAAAATAAAAAAACTAATCATGGAAGCGCAGCTGTGTGCAATGTTCAACTCGAAAGCGGTAACTTTTGAAGATGAAGTTCAGTTGATGTTGTCCACAAGTGATTCGCTTTTTCACTCTAACATGGCTTGTTTCTCTTTCGCTCTTGCAGTGCCGGCGATGGGAAATTTCACAGACGAACAGGAGCAGCGAAATAATGCGCCAGGCATCGCCCAGGATACACGAGAATATCCTTTGCAGAGCAACGACTATCAGCACAATCATAATAAAAACAAAATGAATGGCGGCATGGCTGGCAGCGCTGGTGGTGGTGCCAGCAACGGTGGCGCCACCGATGCCACCGGCAACAACAACAATTTCAACAACGGACCGCAGTGTAAGTACAGTCCACGTGCAGTTAAATTCAATTAGCACTTTTTTCTCTTTTTTTCTTTTTTGTAATGCTAATTATTTAGTTGAACAATATTTACTTTTAATTTCATTCGATTGGCCAATTGCGAATTTCGTTTATTTTCCTCTCTTTTTTTTTTGCTCTGCATTTTGTATGTTAATTGAAATGGGCTTTTTTGTTTATTGTCGCTCTTTGCAGTAATTGCGCCACGGCCCATCGATCAGGAGCCGAGCGAGGCGAACTTCATTGGCGTTGTCATTGTTGTTCTAACAACGATAATTATTCTACTGGTGGCCATCATCCTGTTCATCGTGTCACGCACGAAGCGGGCACGCGGCAGCAACGTGCTCGATGCATTCCAATACAGCTTCAATCCCAACACTCTGGGTGGCAATGTCGACAAGCATCGTCCCAATGGCAATAGCATTAAGGTGAGAATACCAAGGGTCTACACACACACACATGTACACACACACTATGTGTGTGTGTGATTTATATATATATATATATATATATATAAATGAGAAGGACAAATTCCAGCATCGAATTTCACATAATTGTTCAATGTAGCGTGGAGCTGCCACGTTCTCAACGTGTGCTCTCTCAGCCATGCCACACTTGACCAGACGCCATGCGGCATTTATTTTATTTAATAGAACTTTTCAACGGCTTCCTATATATGGCCAGTACCAGCCGGGAATGTCTGGTAAATGCTTAATGTCAGCCCGTACACCCCACCCCTTAGCGTACCCTCGATTTGTGGGCGCTAAGCTTAAGTGCCGTTTGTGCAACACTTTAAAGTCGAGGGTGTGCGTAGGGCATTAAAAGCAACTGCTTTAAGGCAATTGCCTTGAAGTTAAAAGAAAACGCCAAATGGCAAATGGCAAACGGCAAATGGCATTACAATGCAAAATGTATGAGCAGTTTAAATGAGCCAATAAGAAGAGTGCAAAAACAGCTAAGGAAAGTGGGCGTTCAAAATAGTTGTTAACTTAGACATGATTGCTAAACGAAAGTTGAATCAAATAATATTTTAAGGCGCACTTGCGAACCCGAAGTTTAAGCTCCCTCCACTGAAGTGAGGCGCTGTGTTTCATGCTTCACAAATGAACATATGGAATATCGAAGAGATGAGATATGTACTTGAAAAAGGGAGACAAAAGTATTTCAGTCATCGCCTACAAAAGCAGACGAAGTGCTGCACCATTTTCTATTCATGCTCATAAAAAGAACATTTCATTAGAATTCAATGACTTAAAGCTTATTTATTAGATTAACAATAAGAGAAGAGTTAGTTAAAAATCTGAATTGAATTCGACAAACAATGAGTTTGCTTAAAGCTGTGAAAACACTGCTGAATACAATTAAATATACATTAGAAATCGAACAGTTCAGCTGAATGAATTGGGTACGAACCAAGCAGAGAACACGAACTCTGATATATGTATATATTGATTGCCCTGACTTGACACTACTATATATTAAAAACTGTGCATTTTCACGCAAACCCCCTTCTCCACTCCACACACATTTCAGGCCAGCGTCGACGACAGCGATTCCATTGGCAAGAACAGCCTTTACCACGAGCCCTTCAATGTGAACATGTACACGAGCGGCGTGAACGGCTACGCAGCGGTTAATGATTTACAATGTAATATGACGCCAGACTATACAGGTGTGTATGCCAAAAGAGGCCATTACCTGGTGCCTAGTACACACAGTATCCAATACTCAAGCCCCCCAACACTAACCAAACTCCAACCAATTCCCTTGGCTCGCCCATATCCGCTGCGAGCCATAAAATATGGCGCCGCCAGCAACTAATGCAAATAAATTTTTGCGGCGATTGCGACAAACGCACACACATTATACATACATATATACATACACTCACACTCACACGCACACACATACACCTTTCCAACCTTTGCCATTTGCCTGACTAAGCGAAATCCTTTTGCGTCTTTTTTGCTGCCCCCGCTGTCGACACACAGATGTGCCAGAAGGTGGCTATGCGGTTCCCCATATGCAGGACTACATGCCGGCAACGAAAATGGCCAACGCAGTCGGTGGTTATGTGAATGTGCGACGCACGCCGCCGCCACCGCTGAGCAGCATATTCCCCAGGCCGCCCACAGTGCCACCGCCACCCATGGAGAAGTACTATGCGACCACGGCTATATTTAAGCCCATCAAGGGCGGCGGCGGCAGCTCGACGAGCGGCGGTGGCAGCAACTCCAACACAGTAAGCAGCGGCGGCGGCAAGAGCAGCCACAGCAATCAGGATCAACTAAATGGCATCTACGATGACGGCATGGGCACCATGAACACCCAATCGACGGCACCCATGATCAATCCGTATACCAGTGGCAATAGCGCTGCTGCTGCTGCAGCGGCTGCTGATTTTCAGCGTGCCAGAACTTATAATTTCCGCAGCTATCCCGATAATCTCTAGTTCGAAGCCTCGCTCAAGTTGGCAGCAGCAGCGGACGCTGGCGGCGATGTGCCCCATGGCAAACGCAGCAGCGGCAGCAGCGCAGCCTCCACAACGATGCCGAAGAAGCCGCAGCATCTGAGCATAGCGGGCGTCAGCAGCGGCAACACCAAACCAAAATATAGCTTGACGCTGCACAACAACAAGTATGCCACGAACAACGGCAAGCAGCATGCCACAACTGTGCGCGACAATCATCATCATTATCAGCATCAGCAGCAGCAGCAGAGGCAGCATCTCAAGGCGTTGCGGCTAACACGCGAGGTGGCCAATACGGATACAGGGGTCATTGACTATAAGCGACCGGTGCTAACGGGTCTCTCGCCCGCCGACGATGTGGGCGTTCATCTGAGCTGCAGAAGTACGGCTCTCAAGTCTGCTGCGGCTGTCAACAGTGAAGCTTCGACTAGTGTGACGACAACAAATGCAACTAAATTGACGATCGAAAATGGAAATGTTAACGCAACGCCAAATTCAAATCTGTTGGCGAACAGTGTTATCAGAACACAAAACAATAGGCTGTGGTATCATTGATGAAAACCCCATATTAAATGGATTTGAGGTGAGTCACATAAACCTCCATCTTAAATTAAGTGTTGCGCATTTAAAAAACTTACAGGTCAATCAATTATTAATTCTTACATTGAGCAAACATACAATTTTATTTTTTTAGGAAATTCATTAGTATTACCTTAAATATTTAACAATCGGTCTTCCACATTTTTCTCTGCTCATTCACAGCTCTAAAACTCTACTCGGACATACATGAACTAGAAAATAGAAAATGAAATGAAGAGAAAATATTAAGTACTCGAAATCGTACGTAATCGTAAAATTGTGTTAGTACCCGCCCCCTCCCTTATATGGAGAGCACAACGCGTCGAACAATTAAACCCACTGAGCAAATGGAAAAGTTAAATTAGCAAAGTTGAATATCTAAGCAAAATGTAGCGTCGAATATATGCCAACGAAATGATAATGATAATGATACAACTTATAGAATACAACCTGTAAATACAAATATATGAATACCTAGTATATTGCACGGTGTGCAAAAGGTAGTGAAAAATGCATATGATAGTAAACCGAGCTGAATTTTTAAAAAAATTTCAAAACAAAACGCATAAAAAAGGGCACTAGTTTCTCATAGATCAAATGCAATCGAACAGAACATAAAGAAAATATAAGAAAAGAAAAATTAAAAACAACAAAAAAAAAAAAGAAAACAAAAAACGAATTTAAGGTCTAGCACTTAGCGACACTTATTGTTTATAAAACGAGACGAACAGAAAAGAAGGAAGAAATATTATTAAATGAAGAGATAAAGTAACTAGCATATAATAGAGTTCAACTGATTTTTAGTACCTTTCCGAACGAAAAAAACAAAACAAAAAAGAAAAAGAAGAAAGAAGAAATACTGCAAAACTTGCTGTAAATGCCTGTACAACCCTAGCCCTATATACTATATGACCCCACTATTTGAGCCCCACTGTACATTTCTGTGTATACATTTAGAGAGGTATCCGTGAGATACGTAGATTGTTTGCTTACCGAGCAGATGAATGATGCCGCGTCAAAAATTATGTAGAGAGACGTTGATGATGATAAAATTGTAACGGAATTTAACGGACCAAGAGAGCGTGCAGAGCGTCGTCGCCTAAAACCAATTAAAATGAAGTTTTCATCAATGATTTGTGATTAAAAATATATATTCAACTACTTACGAATATTCAGTTTCTTAATGCTAATTATAATTTATGCAAACGTTTTACCCCAAAAACAAAAAAAAAAAACAAATGACTCTGACTATAAAAAGTACTATGAAGAAAACAAAAATATATATATATAAATCAACTATATACGAGTATATTTAATGTATAATTAATAAATAATCATGTATATGTTCCTTTTTAGTTTAATGCGCATACGATTTATTACAACAAACAAGTACTAAGAGTTAGAACATCATATTGTAGTAGCTTCGTAGTAGTTCAAAAATAAAGCAGCAAGTAAAGCAAAAGCAAAAAATAAATAAAATACAAGTGTAAACACCGCATTTTATAAAATATCAACTAAATAAGCGCGTTAAAAACAATATTTCAATATTAAAATAATACACACACACATACACACACACACTCAGAGACACAAACACTGAACACACAACGTGCAACAAAAAAGTAGTGAAAATAGTAAAAATAAAAGAAACGAAAAAAACAACACAGAGACATACACATAAAGTATTTAAAATGTTTGTGCAACACTTTCGAGAGGATTTTTATTAATAGCAACAGCGTTAAGGGAAACGAGCTAAACATTAAGCTAAACATTTTTAGAAGAAGAATACTTAAAAACGTTAATTACAATTATAAGCTGTCGAGAACCGAAAGGTATAAATATACTTAACAGTACATATATAGGATTCTTAACTTTCTGCACAGTTCTTACTTTTCCAAGTTTCCAATTGCACAACACGTTTTTCAATACTGGCCACGACAACAACACTCACACTATCACACACCCACACACACACTTACTGAAACACTTTCCGCATTCAAATGCAGCTCTGCAACATTGGAGACACTATCGAAACGAAACGAAATGAAATGAAAATCACGAACCTACCTACAAGACTTGTATAAATAATAATAATAATAATAATAATAATAAATGGCAATTGAATAATTAGTAATTAAGTTTAAATTACATTTTGTAAAAATTAATAAACCAGGCATAAGTGTACACTGTAAAAAACAAATAATATACTACTTGTAATGTTTTTTTGTAAATTATTGCAAAGTTACACAGACGAATTACTAATTTGCTGTTGCTTCGCATTTCATTTCTAGACTAGTTTAATTTCTAAATTAATTTAAATGCATTTATTACAAGTATGTGTAAATTTCAAGGCAAAAATATAGTATTAAATTATTTAAACAACAAACCCAAACGCATTTGATAACTTCACTCATTTAATTTCACAGCAGCAGCATTCAATTTGAATGCAATTGCAAACAAGGCAAGCAGCTGATGTTGGCAAGGGAGCATAACCATAAAATGCTATTCGAATTAAATATTCCAAATATTTAATTATTTATGGCAGACAAAGCAAGCACACACAAAAAACCATAAACAATTAAAAATGGATAATAAATCATGAAAAACAAAAATACAACTAGAAAAGAAGCGTCGAAATTAATATAGAACAAAAACCAATTATATAAAAACATTTTTGTGGCATCGATTTGTGGCAAGCACTTGTAGGCACATATTAAGCCGCTTACCAGCGAATACCCCTTTTAGACAATTTTTAATGGGTATAAGGAAACAACTGATTTGAGGCATTGCGCTTTTAACGAGATTACATTTATTCCAACTTCTCTAAGGAGTCGCTGCGAATTGAAACGACTGCTTATTGAAATGCTGTCGTCATTTTCAGGCGTTGTATAAACACAAATTTAGTAAGATAAACAAAATGTCACTCGCACAACAGACGCCTTGTAAATAGCCTGCGGGCTTGATCTGCCATAACATAAGGCAGGCTAATCCAGTTGTTTCTCCGGAGACCTGCTGCAGGGACGCGGAGCTGGAGCTGTTTACTTTTGCCTGGAAGACTGGCATTAATCAGAGCACTTTACAGTGCCCGGGATCAATGACCGCCATGGGCTACTGACATCTGTTTTAATTCACGCATATTTCGCATACTCCAATTCCGAATGATGGAAAATCGACAGCAGTGACCGCAAATCGCTGCTCTCGAGGGTGGCAGGCGGAAGTGAGGGGCGTCTGGCCAGAGGGCTGGGAGGGAAAGTCCGCACATGTCGCTTTCAGAACGTTTAAATCAAACATAATAAAATAATAACATCGATTGCTGCGCTGCCAGCCACTTGGCGTTTGCTGTTTTTGCTGTTGTCTTTTAATTGACACTTTCGATTGTTGCACTGCATAAATGACGCTGAATGCCCGTCTATCAATTCATCAATTCACTGATTGGTGCTTGTTTGGTCTTCCTTCACCTGTCTGTCAAGCGTACGTTGAAAATTAATTTAAAAAAAGAAGAAAATGAATTACGGACAAAGCCAAATTGCCCGCAAAATGGCCAAATGATTTTGTCTTTTATTTTTTTGATGCGCTCTTTTCTATTTATTTTCTTTTTTGGGGCAATGCGCGCAAAATTCTCCCAATTCGTTGAATTGTCATTGGGCTTTTCAGTGGAGTGTTAAACGATTTTATTCTATTTATTATACCCTGAACCCATTGAAAATAG
This sequence comes from Drosophila atroscutellata, assembly GCA_035041605.1. Taxonomy (NCBI): domain Eukaryota; kingdom Metazoa; phylum Arthropoda; class Insecta; order Diptera; family Drosophilidae; genus Drosophila; species Drosophila atroscutellata. The sequence continues at coordinate 8,083,388 of JAWNLA010000092.1, read as the reverse complement.
GAAAAAGGTATAATGGTTTTAAGCAAACACGGAGAAGGAAGCATCTCTGACCCCACAAAGTATATATATGTATATTCTTGATCAGGATCAACAGCTGAGTCAATATAGTCATGACAGTCTGTCCGTCCATCCATCTGTACGAAGACGCAGATCTCAGAGACTATGATAGCAACAGACTTCATATTTGGAATATAAGTTTTGGTATACCCAGCGCAGATTAAGTTTGCTCCATTTTATCAATGACTGCCTCCGTTTATCGTTTATCGATACATTTCGATTCCCGATTGCAATGTATGTATGTAAGTATGTATATATGTGCATACGATTGTCTCTGGGGCTTATGAATAAAAAATTACTCCGCCTTAGCTTTTTTACTCAAGTGCCTGTGCCTGCTATAAGAAAAGAGTGCTCACATTTGGGGACATTGGTCAATAATACTAGAAAATATCTTTAATAGATGTGTGAAGGGTATATCGTAGTCGAGCTCACTCAACTAGAACATTCGTACTTGTTTTTCTTTGCACTTTTTGGTTTTGCGCTGTTTACTTTACAACACTTCAATTTGTGACGCTCGTCCTTTGTCCATTTATTTTCTGTTTGTTCTGCTGGCCGGAATGACTTTATTTATCGCATTTTGTGCGTGGGCAATCGAAAAAGGGTTGAATTTTGTAGAGTTGACGACTGGATGCGACACGCATTCTATCTGTGTGACATTGTGTCGCCATAAAAACGCGTGAAATAATCATAATTATGTGGCATATGGGCGAAAATGCTGGCCAAACTCAAAGGTTACTATGACGCCAAAAAAAGGGTCTCATTTTGTGTCAAATGCGTTTTAAGTACTGGACTGAAAGTGAAAAGCTATGTGACAAATCGGCTTCAGTTGACTTCATGCCAAAATCATCTGTAAATCGTTTATTGATTCATCACATTTCAAGACAGAGAGTTTAGATTGATCTGTATATATTAGAATGTTACTTTTAATTATTTGGCTTTAGAACCGAAAAATAAGAGAGATAAATTAGAGTACTATGAATATTATGATGGTTGATATTAGCAATTTGTTGACATTTTCAGGCAATCTGTTGTCCCCAACCATATGCACTGAATAAGCAAAGTTCTTAAAAAAAAAGTATTTCCTTGTTTACTCTAGATAATTCCAGCTAATTCGTATATATACAGCAGCCGTTGTTATTCCATTGAAATCGTATCCCACTCCATGGAAGAACACCAGCTCAGCTGCCAGCCACTCAAGCTGTTGTGCGCAGAGCATCAGCTGCTGCTTATGGTATATCAGGGTATCATGATGGCCATCCTATTAACTAGATATAACAGCAGCTCCCTACTAAGCCGTCTGGACAAATACTTTAATGCTGCAGCGCAAAGTCTACGACGTAAAAATGCAGAAATATGTTTTTTATATGCCTCGCGAGCCACTCCAACAACTGTGCAAATAAGTAAAAAGTAATCCTAATTACAATTGCTAGTTATAAATAAACATGGCCAAGCAGCGCAAGGCGGGCAAGGCGCACAACAAAGCCCGGCTCGGCCTGTGTACTGCGAATGATGACGACGTCATTGTAATAATGAAAATCCCCAAACAAGCCATAAAAGGGATAAACGAAACGAAACGTAATAGAATGAATGAATGAATGAATGGATGAAATTTTCGGCAAGCTGCGAGTGTGACAGAGTAACAGATTTGATGCAGCTACGAATGAGAGACTATGCGACTCATAAACTCGTAACACACGGAGAGGAATAGGCACAGGATATTGGTATTTATAAAAGGACAGACAAGGACCATCAGATCAGGACCTGTGTAGATTTTTTTAGTGGATGATTTTCGCAATTGTTTTGTTTGTTTTTCCGCTTACGGATTTTAATAAAGCAAATCGCTTAAATAGCTCAGACAGCGTGCGGAACACTGCTCATAATTACAAATGTCGGCAAATGTCAGCGAAATGAAAATGTTTGAAATCGCTCAAATCGCATAGGGAACACGACACACCCCTAAATGCAGCCCGAAACGCATTTCAGAAGCCGTGCACCTTTCCCGAACCCTTTTTGACTTTTATATATAAGTCGAACTGGAATCAACAATGGAACAGCGCTGACCGAACAATAGATTTGAGTATTTCCTGTACCTGGGCAACTCCACCACTACCATTACCACTACCACATCATCATCATTATCCTGTGTTGTCAATTGCTCTATTGGAGCTTTATATAGTTGCCCGAAGTTGCTTATCAAGCGTTAAATTGCAGCAATTTGACAGTTTATCGTTGAGTCATCGTCGCATGGCTATTGTCAAAGACAATGACAAAGGCTCCCAGCCATACTATTTGCACAGCGCAAGCCCCGTTCCGTTCCAAGCTGCAATCAAACCCGCCATCCACATTCCCTACCCCATCCATCCCCTCAAGTTACCCCAAAAGCAAAGTACGAGTAAAATGTCAAATTGTCGGCGTTGCAACTAATGCAATTCATGTGTTGACTGTTCCATAGTCAACATCTCGCTCATTCCTCTCTCTCTCTCTCTCTCTCTCTCTCTCTCTCTGTCTCTCTTTCTCTTTGTCTGTTTGCATTTGTTTGTGTTTGTCAGGTCCTGGCGACTGTTCTCTCTGTCAATTTGCATGTTACCTTCCATTTGTATAGGAATTGAATTGCACTCTTCCCTTCCCACTCTATCGCTCCCTCTCTCTCCGTCTCTCTCTCTCTTTCTTTCTCTCGGTGACCAACTATTAGTTTGTGGGCATGTGTGTGAGTCCTTATCAAATGCAGCTTCCGCCGCACGTCCTTGCTGGCTTCCTTTGTCTGTCTGTGTTTGTATTTGTGTATTTGTTTATCTAACTATCAAAGTGCTGCGTGCTGCTTGCATTGCTCGACATTCGAGTGTGTTAATTGCTGGTCTGTCAAGCCCATCCTTCTCTCCTTGCCACCTTACCCCCTCTCCCACCAACAGTCTCTCTCTGCATTACCCTTTCCTGCTACTCTTGTGCGTTGCAGTTTTAGTCTACTAATTTATTATTTAGACCCACATCTCAGATAAATGTGCAAAAATCATTTTATTACTGGCAGTCAAAGTGCCACGTTCTGATTTTGCAGTTTCAGTTTTCGGCTCTAGACTAATTTGCAAGTACTTTAAGTAAGTCAAGAGATTACAGTTGATTTTGTCAGACGTTTAATTTAAAACAAATTTGAATCAGGTTAGTTATCGTCTCATATCAGCCAGCTTGTGTCCACAAATTCGTCATGTGTAGAGCTGCTTTAAATTGTATTAAAAGCCAGTGTATAAATAAAGTAATTGCTTTACTTAATGGTTATTTTATTATAATAATTATTTACATAATCTGTGTAATTAAAGTAATTTTCTATGTTAAAACTATATCGATTAATTGATGTATACAAAAATGCGTTTGTTTATTAAAATGTAAAACTAAATATTTAAATAGACGAAAGATGGTAAATTTGATAAGATTGCAGAATTTGTTTATAAAAGTTAGAATAACTGCACATACAAGTTTATTTTTATCTAAAACTGACGATTACAGCTTTCTCATTTGTTATTTAGCAGCTGATCTGCTTATTGTTACTGATTGGAGCCTAGTTGCAAAACGGTAGAGTCCACTTAACGCCAACTAATTAAATCTGTGTCCAATGCCTGTTTATGGACCAAACAACTTAAAGCGCGAAGATATAGGAACAGAGCGTGACTGGGAAGGAGAGTGGCAGGGTGGGGTTTGCGTGATGTGCCACATTATAAACTGCAACCTAAGACTTGGCAATAATTTGATAATTTAATTACACTTAACCTCGTTGAACCGACCCGAGCATAATTTATGCAACTGCTAATATGTGTGAGTGTGTGTGTTGTTGGTGTTGCTGGCGACATTCTGCTTGTAGAAGCGCATGCATAAATAAGTTCAACATGGGAGCCAAGTCGACGCCATCTCCAGATCCTCCTCCAGCCCCCAGCTTCGATATGTGCGGCATCCACATAATTGTCGGCCATGTATCTTACAAATGCAAATTAGATGCAAATGTTAATAATCTGCGTGAATGAATTTTAATGAGCAGCCCAAGTGTTTTGGCGACTTGTCCCAGTCGCAGTCGCTGTCGCCGCCGACATCGACGACGTCGTCGCCACTAGAAAGTGTCAGACATGCATCAAGGATTGGCCCTGGCCAGTCTCAGATTGTTGTTTCCACTGCTGTTGTCAGTTAAACATTTTTTCCAGCGAATGCCAGCTGGAAACGTGCCTCATAAATGCTGCACAGGTCGAGCTAACCCTTGCAGCTAGTTACGCAGGCAATTTGCAGTTGGGCATTTTATGGCGTGACTATCCTTATGCCCCCATACACTGAAAAGAATTTAAGAGGCAATTCAATTAATTGTGATAACTTATAGTCCAAAACAATAAGCTAACTTAGCTTTGTAGAGTTTACCAAATATATAATTGACGTGCTTACATAGGTATAAAATATATCTTGTATTATTTAGAGAACCTTGTTTTAATAAATTTAAGATAAGGTTAAAAATTTTCATTGTTTATTTGGAATTAAAAATAAAAATTAGATTGAAGCTAAGTAGAAAAATGTTGATAAGAAAAATGATCCAATTATCATTTTCAATCTTTTTTAAGGTAATTATTTACCAGAATAAAAACTAAATTAATGATTTGAAATGAAATTTGTTGCAGTGTAGCAGCTGCTGTGTCGTAGCCAAACATCAAGTGGCTGCGGCTAATTAACGCCGCTGTAAACTGCGTCGACTCCGACACGTGCTCCTATCCTGTATCCGACTATCAAAATTATGTTTTCTGACACTTTTTTGTGTCCAAATTTAGAAGGCAGTCTGCTGTCAGGGCGAACTCGTCGTCTGCATCATTTCCTTTTCATTGCGTTTTGCTGGCGCAGTGCCGAGGACGAGGAAGTCCAAAAATGAAAACAGATGTTGAAAATCAGTTGCACATTAAATGCTGTTCATGTGGAAACTTAATTGTTGCCACAGTCGAGAGTCCCTCGATCTGTCATTTTGCTACTCGGTTTGATTTGCGGCAAGTGCCGCACAGCTCTTGCCTTAAGTTTCGGGGTTGTCGCCTCAGTATTCCATTTATGTGTTTTATATTTGCCAATAATTTTCTACATTTACACACATTATTTTTGGGTTCTCTTTCATTTCTTGTTGGCAAACACACTGTGGGACGACCCATAACACAAACGATATGTATATGTACATATATATCAATTATTTGAGTTTATTTGTCCACACTCAAGGCGACATATGTTGAAAACTCCACGTAGTGGCCAAGGCAGTCAGCAGAGGTCATTTATGACGAGAGAAAGGCAATTGCCATTAGAAATCGAAATATGTGATTGCTAATGATTATTATGATAGAGACCTGATGGCACTGTGGAACCGATGCCACATAATATTCAGCTAGGTGATAAAAGGCAAAGACGATCCTAACTTCCTTCGTATATAGAGACAATATCTTTTAATTGTATATAATTTGAAATGTAACTTTAGTTTTAATTATAAACTTAGTCGTAAATTGCTGATTGCTACAGGGTTTTTCTTAAATTGTAATCTGATTTTTATTAATATAATTTGAATAATTATATATATACTTATAAGCCGTTACTGATAGCCTTTTGAAGCCTTTTTGATAAAAGTTACTTATATAAAGATATGCAGATAGACCAGAATTTAAAATGTAATGTATAAAATGATACTAAAATTTATTAAGAATCAAGTTGTTTTGATTAGATGGAAAAACTGTTAACATATGGCTGACTACCTTTTCTGCCTCTGTCGCGTAATCGAACACTCAATTAAATTACATTACTGTAATTTTTAGATTGGTAACAATAATGCATGAATTTCAACATACGTTGCGCACATGATGCATTTCTCAGATCGATGGGTGCAGTGGCTGAGCTGTTTCGGGGTTGGGTTTGCTTGCTGTGAGGATGTGTGCCATAACTGCGCAATTTATCAAGCAAATACACCTGGGACTACCCAGGGACTGCACTCGGGGATGTTTGGGTGAACCAAACTATGAGCAACCAAATATACACAGTAGTAGAAACAACAAAACAAGGGGAAACTCCAAATGGAAATGGAAAGCGAAGCGAACGTAAATTTTATTTATATGCGATTTGATGGAAATGGGAAAGAACAAATAAAAATATTGGATTGAATCAAATTTTTGGTAAAGAGTCAGTGGCTGCAGAGCTGAAACCGTAGATGGAAAAATAATACAAACAAAATATTGTAGACTCTATGGAGTATAGAAGCTGGACTATGGAATGTGCAGTTGCATCAGCGAGAGGCACAAACAACAAATGACAACAAATGAAGAGCAAACAGTTAGGGGGAGTTGTCCAGGCAAACATTTTGCAAGTGGAACGAATCCCACCCCACCTCCAGCCTCCAACAAATTCAACAAAGAACGGGCAAAAAAAACGACCTTGTGAAATGTGAATGTCACTTTAGTTCAACGATGCGATGGCGTTCTACTTTGCCTTAACCATTTTCATTTGGATGTTGTCCGAAACAAAAACAAAAAACACAGAAAAACCGTGAGCATTGTTGTTGTTGTTGTTGTTTCTACCGCCATGCTAATCCTGTAACTGAGCCCTCGGGGGTGGCCACAGTGGCCCCAGGCACGCATCAGTGACTTTCACTGTCGCCAGCGCAGCCTCGGCGCCCTTGCCTGGGATTAATTCCACACATTAGCCGGAAATTGTATATGTGTATATGTATGTGCCCTGCCCTGCCCTTTCCTGGCCAGTTAGTTGTTCCACGAATATGTTTTTTTTCTTTTTCGGTTTTTTATTATAATGCCTGAGAGCTAAGCCTGGAAATCTTCTCGAGCTAAGCTGACATGACCAATGGCAGCCACTTGTTAATTTCTCATACTAATTTTGTGTTCGCAGCTCTTTCGCTTTTTTAAGGGAGGGGGGTGGGAGGCGTATTTCTTTTATTTCCATATATATTGCCCCTTTCATTAATCACACTGATCGCTTTTCGAGCACGCACTATTCGCCATCATTTTTTAGGATTTGGCGAGCATGTGGAATTTCCACATTTCCCCCCTGGGAGTGGCAAATACGACGCAGTTTCTCTCACTTTTCGCCGAGTAATTGAAATTTGTGTGAGTGTGATAAATTCAGTTGTGGTGCGCCATGTTAAGCGCATGATTAGCGCATTTTCCTCGACAGCCAACAGCCAACAGCCAACTGGCAACCGCCAACCGCCAACAACCAACAAAAGACTTTTCCACAACACTGTTTTGGCCAGACCGCTGTCGATGTTCGTGCCTGGCCTGCCAACAATGGCTTTTAATTATTTATTGCCTAATGACCTAATGACTTTTCCATTGTCGGCCTGAGAAAGACCGAAACTCATTGTGATTGGCGCATTGCTAGATGACAGCGGAGACAACAAAACTAAACCAAAGTCACGAACATTTAAATAAGTAAGCCAGTTGGCGCATAAAAGGCAAGGGCAAGGGTAACAAACGAAAGAAAGGTTATCTACACAAATTAACAATTAGCCAAAGCTTTAAATGGAAATCGCTTTAGCTAAATCATATTTGTTTGCATTCTTTAAATGCCAGCAAGCCTAAAGATTCATTCTTCTTGATCAAACTGAGCGAGAATAATAATTTGTATTTAAATTACAAAATACATTGGAGTATCCAGATTGATCATTGATTTAGATGCAATGGGCGAAACATTATTAGCGTAAGTATTATAGTTTCAGTAATACGAATAAAAATTAAGTTAATTTAAAGATTTTGTTTTTATTTTATAGACCGATAGACCGACTATATAGATCAATCAATATGTAAATATATCTTGTATACGTTTATGTTTTAAAATTAGCATTTTACAATTTTTCAGTATATTAAAATAAGCATATTTGAGTCTTAACTCTTTCATTTAAATGCGCATAATGTTAGGTCAGTTTTATGCATTTTACCCTTTTCGAAACAATCTAATTGCCTTGTAATCCTATTAGCACCTTCATTAACTGCCTAGACAGGTATGGGCTGTAATTCAGAAGGCAACAACTCGTCCCGCAAGTCAATATACCCCCACAATCAACTCAATTTGCAAATTGAGGCCTGGCATGTGCCACACTTGAAAGTATTTTAAAACCATTTATTTCAAATGACCCACACGATGAACGCCGACGGCGACGGCAACGAGGACCTGGGCCGACAATTTTAAAACTCGGGACACGTAAAGGCAACCAGAGGCCGCGATTGCAACCTGGCCACCTGGTCATAAAAAATTCATTTGACTTAAAAACTTTCAGAGACAAAAAGAAAAAAAAAAGCGAAACTGAGGCAAAAACTGAGCAGCACTCGAAATTGATATTAAGTCAGGTGGCGCGTGTCCATTACACGCATTGCGGCTAGAAAGCGAAAATCAGATAGAAGTATGCACAGAAAAATATGGAGGAGAGAAAGGGAAAAAGTGAGACTGAGGAAGAGAGAGGGATAGAGAGAGCTCACACTGACAGTTTTGAAGCACGCACATCTCGTGAATAGCATAAACAAAACAATGCTCGCAAAGCAAGAATTCAGTTCTGGATGGGCAACAAATTTGCTTAGCCAGCGCGGAAATTGTGGCCGGTGCTCTATTGTCTTATTGAACTCCGGCAGAGTGTGGCAGTAGGAAACGGAAACGCGACTCAGCCCTACGCTACGGTCAGCGGCCGGCGTTTTGTCAAAAGGCGCACGTGAACTATTAAAATCACTTAAGTGCAATTCATGTCACGTTCGCGGCAGGCAGCCCAAAACTTACAGCCGATTGATATATGCGATGTCAGTCTATGTAATCTTTGTATGGTTGTGTATATGCGTGTGTGTGTGTGTGTGTGTGTGTGTGCGAGTGTGCGATAAGTGAACTGACAGAATGGTTGGCCAATTCCCGATAAACTTGAGTGCCCATGCAATTTGCATAAATCCACTTCTTCGCTCCCTTTTTCACAACTTGTATGTTGCTCTTGACGCATTTGTTGGTCAAGGTCGTTAGGAGCAAAACTAAACTTGGCAGTATATGTCTATGCCAGATATTAACTTCTGTTTGTATCGCTCGAAGATTTATATTGGGTTCACTAGGATAGAGCAATTCTTGGAAATCCATATTTATTCGGTAACAATAGATAAGATAACTGAATAGATAATAATATATATATATATATAATAATAGATAAATAATACATTATGTTGACGAATATAGTAACTAAGCTCTCGCAGCGCTTGCATTGTTTTTTTTTTTAATTACTGACTAAATATTTGCATGCTGCTAAACTAATAAAGTTTATTTGAATGCATTTTGACGGTTGACAAGGTTTCCAACACATTTGAAATGAAAAATGCTCACGGATACATCGAACAGCTTTTACTCATGACAATCTGTGATTATTCATCAATAGTTTCGATGTAAGCTGATTATTTGCAATGATAATAAAACTAATTTAATACAATTATTGTAGTGAGTTCGCTTTGAATACAGCTGCATGTTTTGATTAATTTTGCAACTATTTGCGCACATCCCAAAACAATTAATGTGGAACCACTAAGGTTCAGACCGTGTGCAAAAATCTTCAGAGGCGACCGACTCTCAATTAAATGCTGTAAAGTTTAACGCCACATGCCGCCGGTCTAATGACGCACGCTGCAAAGAGGGGCACAATATGTTGCCCCTCCATTTACCAGGGAGCCACTTGAGAGGCAAAAGAGCAACTACAAAAACAATAAGAACAGAAATCACGTTGCACTTCTTTCCTTTTGGATGTTGGTATCTCAGCTGCACTGATTAATTACAGGCAAATAAATTTCCACCTCTCCTCCCCGCTCTCTTTCATTTACACACTTTGCGTGTCATGTGTGGAAAATATCAAAATGCTTAGCACTGTGTTAGCGTTAATTTCGGTTTATTCTTTTGAACACCCTGTATAAGTTGAGGAAATTATAGTGTGGTGTTTGTAAATACATGTTTCGTATATTTTAGAGTTGGGAGAGTATAAAGGAGTAGGAATATTGTTATACATTCAAATATCTGACCTGCATCCAATATACTAATAACTTTTCTAAAAAAAATAACATAATCAGGAAACTATTGCTTGTAATGAAGGTGCGAAAAAGTGTGATTAGCTAAAATACCCAATTTTCTTTTATGTTTCTAAGCTTGCATCTTTCTCCTGCTGTAAATTTTGATTTATTACATAATGTTCTCATATATAGCAAGCATATTTACTAGGTAACTTCCAGTCGAACACAGTCCACTATTTTTTTTTTCGTTGTATTTTAAATTTATTTCTGCTTCTTTGCCTGTTTGGATTATTAATTACACTGACACTTTGGGCCTGCACTAATGAGCACCGAAATAGATTTTTTTTTCCATAATTTGGCTTCTGTCTATAAGAATTTCCTGCATTCGTGATTGTGTTTCGTGGCCAAGAACCGTCCCCACCCGCCTTTCAGAGCGCAGAACACCTCCAGCTCCCCTCCTGTTGCTGCTGCACAATTTATGCAAATGATGCTGGCTGAGCAAACATAACCTCATTTTGCATGGCTCAGCTCCAATATGGTACTCTGTTCTTGGCGATGCTGTTGCTGCTGCTACTGCTGCTGCTGCTGATACAGCCGTTGGCCATTCGCCTGTTAGCCCCGACGTACACGTTCATGAAAAATTATTATAAGTGGGTCACAGGATATGCAAGTGCTTCTTTTTCACGCTCAGCTAACGACAATGCCAAAGAATGGAGCAAAGTGGAGCACAGCTGCTGCCCCTGTCCGCCAGAGGGATCTGCTGGCGGCAGGTGTTGGGCCAACTCTTGAGTTATGTACACATATATATGAATATATATATAGACCGAACGTAGTGAGCGTACTTGGCAGGACATTTTGCAAATGTAACTGAAAGTTGGCCAAGAAAATGGTGAAAGTTTTACAGGGCTTTTGTATTTAATATATGCCATCGCAACCAGTTGCAACTTTCCATCTGCTGGTTGGCAGTTGTCAGTTGCAACTTTAATTTTTATAGCGTTGCCCAGCGTACTCGTGGCGTGCAACACTGCACACCATATACAAATGTGTCCGAGGACAACAGCAGCAGCAACAACAGCGGCAAACTCACATTTGATTTCATTTTCTTTGCCACAACTTCAACTTCAAGAACTTGCCGCAGTCGAACTAGCAACGCATGGAAAACTAATCAGAATGGTGCTCGTCCATTGGGAAGGCAGAAGCTGCACACTTTGTCCAGGGGACATCCAGTCAAATTGCTGCCCGTCTTTTGACCTTTCCCGTTTGTTGCACATGTCCCGAGAATGCAAGTTTATTCAGCTTTTTACTACTCCATCTTTGCCAGTCAAAAAGTCGACTAGTTTTATGATTTGTTTATTATATATATATATACATATATAGTATATATACAATTTCGCTTTAACCGGAATTGCATAAATAAATATTGCTTATTTACATAGCATTTTGCGCATTCTGTAAGGGAACTTTCGCCTCTCAAAGTTGGATGACTATGTGCTATGTAAATTAGTATTGCAATAACATGATAAAAACCATTTGTAATTTAAATATTTTTGGGAATTGAAAGCTATTATTAATAACCACCTAACTTGATATTCTCATAAATATAGAAGGAAGGGAAATGTTACTTCTGGCATGTATACCAAACAATAATAACAAACATCAAATCAACATTGAAAATTGAAACATTAAATTGCATGATTCTCTTTATCTTAAAAGCTGGAGCAGTCCAAACAAACAGCTCAACCTCAGAGCACTGATTACCAAAAAAAAAAGCCAACAATGTCCCAGTCCCAAAATCATACCCAGCTCCCGTTCTTTTTTTTTTTGTTTTTGTTGCGCTTCTTTAAGCTGCTAACATTTTGCTTAGTTTGGCAAAAACACGCAGCGACCATTTTTCATATTTTCATTTATAAATTTATTATAAAGCCAACAACAGCAGCAGCAGAAGCAGCCAGAGCAGCAGCAGTGCGAGCAACGGCTACACTTGGCTGGTGGATGGGCTTAATGGCTCCCCTTTCCCTTTCCCTCTCCCACATATCCACCTCTCTGTCTCTGCCACAACTCTACCCACTCTGGTAGTGCTGTGCTCTGGGCTGCGGTTTAGAGCAACGGCTACTTTGGCATTTATTTTAAATTATAGTTCGCAGTAATAACTAATGCTCAGAGAGCAGTTGTTGTTGTTGGTCGTTACTCGTTGGTTGCTGGTTACTGTTGGTTGTTGCTATCTGTTGTTGTTGCTGCCATCTACAGGAATTATAGACATTTTGGTCTGGGGCTTGTGTGTAGTTTTTAGCCGTTTAATGACAGTATTTGCTAGCGATTCCAAAGTTCTATGGCAGGTTGACATTAAATTCTGTTTTCGAGGTGGGGGCTTCAATTAAATTTTAGTTCAAAATGAATGTGGATTACACAGTTTCACAAGTCATCTGCATAATTATTGAAATTCTCCAGAAACCAGTTGACATTTTTCCGCCACTAATTGAAAATTCCTCAAGTCAAGTTAAAGCTGTCAAGCAGCTGGCAAAAGTCTCGCCAATTTACTTGGCACCACCACAATGCCAATCGATGTTGTGTGAACGAATTTTCACCAACATGGTTATCGCCCCTTTGAGGCCCTCTAATGGGCAAATACGCCCATTTCTGCCCCTCCCCTACACATCAGTAAACATGAATGAGTTCCATGTTGATGAAATATTGAAATATGAAAAGACAAACTCCTCGCCCTCGCACACTCCACAGCAATCATATGTCTATCAAAGAAAACTTTTCGCAGAGCCTGTACAATTCAAAAGGAAACCGAGTTTGTAAATGAATGCTTGAGTAAAGACCAGGACGTACCCTATACTAAATTGTGTAGTAGCTCTAACAGATAATGGAGGAATGTCCTACATACAATTAAATATCGATTAAATCTTCTTATTTTTTATAACTTTGCAGTCGCTATTATCAAATTACGATATGTAGGAGGACAAAAGAAGAGTTTCTTATTAACAATTTTTTTCTTTGCCGAAATGCGAATAAGAAATTTAATAAAAAAAGAAATACAATTATGTAATTGAGATGTAGCGAAAGGATGAATAAAGCCCTTATCGCAGAGAAGATCATTCGACAAAAAAGTGGCCCGAAACAAACAAAAATTACAATGCTTAATTATGAAAAGTGTTTTTTTCCTTCAGCTCGCCTAGGAAAATAAGTAAAAATGTAGAAACACGCGAAATGAGTTAATGAGCGAAATTATAATGTAGTTTTGCCTTGCCACGTCGTTCGACCCAAACGAAACAACCCCCATGGGTCGTCATTTAGGTCAGAGCTGGTTTTGGGGGCTGCTTTAATGGGGCTAATCAAATATTTGACATTTGTTTTGGGTGGCGCTGACGCTAAAGTGTTCTTGTCTAATGTAGAACTCATTAGAATTCACAGCTCGACACTCGCCAGAGCTCCTCAATTTTAAGATGCGCTGTTGTGGGGGCAGTCATGTGTGCAGTGTGCAACGAAAAATTTCATTAAATTATTTACATTGCAACTGCAGCCCAATAAACAGCCAACAGCCGACATCAACAGCCCCATTAACAACGATGGCAACAGCAGCAGAAAAGAATGCAAAAAAATAAGCACCAAGCAAGAGGATGGAGTGCTATAAGTACAATAAGTAGGATTGGGCCAGCAGGAAATCGAAATGACCTTCGCATAGATCAGATAAATTATACTACAGCTGATCAGCAATCGAAAGTAAATAGCCGTTCAGAGATTGATTTAAAAAAATTCAATTTTTGAATCCTTTTGTTCTTTTTTTTAAGTAATTATTCATTTTATTAATAATTCACATTCCTTCAATAATTTGTATATTATCACAATAGGATCAAATAACATAGCTGTAATATTTATTTGCCTAAGGTAAAATGTCAAGGTGGCTTCATTACAAATATATTATTAATAAAATAGATCACAGGAAGAAGCCATCATGCGTTGTAGTTTGTGCAGCTGGCTTAGACTACGAGTAAGACAACCCACATTAATGTTCCTTATAGTCCGAATCGTAGATGCTATTGGGAATTAAAGTGTAAATGCTTGCTCACAATCGAACAAGGGAAAATGAAAAAGGCAAAAGCGGAAGCGGAAATGTTTAATGCGGGTTTGGTAGCACTGACAACAATGCGTCGCCGCGTCCTCGCTCACCGCCGGGCTGGCTGGCTGACCAGAGTAAATCAGAGGCCAAGTCCGAGACCAGACCAAACCAGAACCGAGGACGAGGCCGGGACCTGCCCATGTGAGTTACGCGCTAACGAAAGCCGATAAATATTTATTTGCATGTGTATGTCTATGGTTGTGTGTGTGAGTGGCTGCTTGTATGTGTGTTAATTAAGAATTTGCAGCAGGCTGGCAGACGATTAAATGTGTACGAAAATGTGCCGCCCCATCCAGATCCACCTACCCTCCAACCAGTGCCATCGATGTGCTGGACACGCAGAGAAGGACCATTAGTTCCGCTGGCTGGGGCAAGGGTTGGCAGCGATAATCGAATGAATTAATGGAACACGCAAATGAAATAAAAATCGGCAGAGCCAGCTATTCATTTGGATAAATCTCTTTACTCGGCAACGAAAACAAATCACTTTATTCACATTGTTGCCCAATCTTCGATTGCGATAGCTTTCAACGTTTCCCGTTGATTATGGTAACATAATATTCCTTAGAATAAGTCCAAGATCATGGCCAATACAGAATATGGAATTAGCTTAAATAATAATATTAAATTGTCATAAATGATCTGTAATTTATTTAATAAGTCACTGCTTCAGTGTCCACTGTGTTGGGCTTTATTCTTGAAAAGCACTTTTGCCATTGATATTTCCACTATCCACCATGAAGAATGGCGCTGTGCAATGCAATCAGCTTGAAAATTCGGCAAAGACTGAACTGAGTTAGCCGAGTTAACGATGACTATTTGCATTTGAATGCTGATAATAAAAGCAACTGTTTTCTAATTGGACATTTATTGAAGGGAGACAGAATACGTGATAAGTTCGCAAACTAGATAAGATATTTAATCATATCTACTAATATTCTAATCTAATCAAGAGCTGGCAACAAACAAATATAATATCATGTAAGAATCAGTTTTTTTACGAAATGTGGAATGCTTTGAAGGAAGAGTCTTAATCATATCTCTGCCTCCCTGTCTCCTATGTAAGCTATACCCAATAACTATCCTAAGCTTCTGTCTATAACAGTTCATAAGATATATGAAATTTTCATTATAATCCTTTAATTAAGAGGTGCGTAGCCGAGCGTTAAAGACCCGACGACAAAGTTAGAATACCCTCCGTGAGTTTATTAAACGATAGCATTCCATGACCTTGGTCACTACATTAATTATTTTTAGCTGATAATTTCACCATAGGCTAACAGGCCTAATCACAGCAAATATAAAGCGTTGCACGCTCGTCTTTCGAACTATTGTTTTCACAATTGTGCCAACGCCGACACCATGGAAGGTTGCGCTAATCGAATTCTGCTTCTTGCGATGGTTGGGGCCGTTATTATCAGCGGCACCCACAGCGCCAATATACTTGGTTTATTTTTGAGCCTGAGTCCATCTCACTTGATAATACAAACGTCGATGGCCAAGGTTCTGGCTGAGAATGGACACAATGTGACGTTGGTTACCATGCTGAAGCCGCCAGTTACCCACAAGGATTTCAATATTGTGAAAGTGCCATTCTCAGAGGAAGATCAACGCACGATGAGCACAATGATTGGGCAAATGGCGGCCAGTGACAACAGCAACTTTATCTTGTCATTCTTTCGCAATATGGGTCAAATGAAGTTCGTGTTTAGCAAGATGCAAGAGGCGGCGGGGGACCAGCGAGTGAAGGACTTGTACGAGAACAAGGACAACAAGTTTGATCTGGCCATGATTGGCTTCTTCCTGAACAACTATCAGATTGGTATTGCCCACAAGCTGAAAGTGCCCGTGGTATTAGCAGTCCCAATGCAACCGAATCAATTATTCAGCGACAAGTTGGGTAATCCTGAACTGATCTCACATGGTCTCGCCCACGCCATGGGTCAACCAATGACCTACATGCAACGTCTAAAAAACTATCTTGTAAGCTATGCCTTTGGAATATTTATTTGGATCATGGAGATGAATAGCGCCAAATCATACAAGTGAGTAGACCCCCTCAACAATTTTGAAGGGATTTCATTAAGTCATTTCATTCCTAACAGGGAACTTTATGGTGACGATCCCAATATGCCCGACCACGCAGATCTTCATAAGAACATTTCTCTGGCATTCTTCAATTCCTACGGTATCAGCGAGGGTCCCATTAGGGCCAATGTACCAGCCATCATCGAGGTGGGAGGAATACATATTAAGGATACTCCAGATCCCTTGCCCAAAGAAATCGACAGTTTTATAAGCAATGCAATCGATGGCGCTATTCTCTTGAGCTTGGGCTCAAATGTAAAGGGAACTCACTTAAAGCCCGACACAGTCCAAAAGATGTTTAATGTGCTGTCAAAACTGAAGCAGAGAGTTCTTTGGAAATGGGAGGATTTGGATAAGACACCTGGTAAATCTGACAACATACTCTACTCCAAATGGTTGCCACAGGATGACATTCTGGCGCATCCCAATATTAAGCTCTTCATAAATCATGCTGGAAGAGGCGGAATCACAGAGTCTACGTTTCATGGAAAGCCCATGCTCTCGCTTCCTGTCTTTGGTGATCAACACAGCAATGCTGCAAAGATCGTCAGCGATGGATTTGGTCTCAGTTTGAGTCTGTCGACACTGGAAGAACAGCCGTTCCATGAGAGCATTGTTGAGGTCCTCAGTAATCCTCAGTTTACGCAGAAAGTAAAAAGCTTTTCCGCTCTCTTCCGTGACCGACCAATGACAGCACGTAAGAGTGTTCTCTATTGGACAGAGTATGTGCTGCGTTATAAGGGAGCTCAGCACCTGCAGAGTCCCCTAATTCATATGAATTTTGTGGCAGCCAATAATTTAGATGTTTACATTCTGTTGCTAAGTATCTTACTAGTATCTCTTTACATAAGTAAAGTCGTATTGACTTTTATATACAAGAAGCTGACAGGTAAAGCGCAGAAAGCTAAGAAAATCAAAACTTCTTAAATATTGCATAATGTCATTTCATTTTGTAGTTCGATTTTTTCGTATTTTGTGTTATTATTGCTTTGTAATTATCAATGTAGACTGATTGTGTTATCTTATCAGCGTTTAATTTGCGCGATAATCCATTTAGCATATACACATTATCGTATATAAATAATATTTCAGTCTGGCTGATAGTAATGACTGTCTTTATTTTGCAATCATATGTGTTATCATTTCAATAATTTATCCATATTATATCTATATCGAAACTTATAGTATTACTCATCACTGAAGTAAAGGAAACTATTAACATGTGCCATTTGAGCTTATACAGACTTTGAACTATGACTATCATTTAAAATTAAAGCTGAAATTTAAGAATAAATAACCAACGGACTTTTCTCGATTTTTCATTTTAGCACGCATCTTCCTTTTTGCACAAAAAGACCACAAGTGCTGTACCATATTTACACTTATTGCTCAAAGCTCAAGCCAACCAGTGGAGGCCAAAGGTTTCATTCCCGTTCCCGATTGCATTGCATTACTCATGGACATGGGGCTTCGTGCTGAAATACTTGGCAACTTTATTACATAAATTCACAAAATACTTTTGCACGTCACAACGTTGCTATCTAGGTTTATATTCCGCATACACTTTCGAACAGTACCATTTGCAAAAAAAAGGCAGCAAACTGAAAATTCTTCAAACTATATAACGAGAGCATTGGGAACAAAATAACATTTTGCAATAAGCAAATTTCAATTGAAATAGCAAACTGAAAAGGCATGCAGAAAACGCCCAATTCCAAGCACTCTTCCTAACCAAACCCAACCCACGACAACATGGTAGCTGGAACGTAGACAGCTCTAAATTATTTTTTCACTTTGCTACAAAAAAGAAAGCCAGGGAAAAACACATATCTTAGGTACGCCGAAGATTAGATACCCTTATACACCGGAGTTAATTTTTATACGCCTAGTGATGCAGATGAAGAATATACATATATAAGTTATATGAGATCGGAGATGTCTGCTTCAATGGGTTGCAAATTTGAAAAAGAAAATGAAATACTGATAAAAAGGGTATAAAAACGAAATAGTAAAATAAATAAAATAACACTGATGAGTATCTCAGAAATCTGTGCTATTGTTGTATATAGTTGTGTGCGCTTTTCATTATGGAAATGCCAATTGAGCTGAAGTACTCCAAGGAGCTGATTCGATTTCTAGATATTCGGAGTTTGCTGCGATTACAGCCAGACGGGCGAGTGAAATATTTTCCATGACTATATCGTCATAGTTTCACACAATACTTTTTATTAACCGCCAGGAGAGGAGGCACCACACTTATTTTTTTTATACATTTAGCAACGTAATACCGTTAAAATATTTATAAATGAAAATACGATTTACACTTGGTTGATTATTTTCGTGGCAGAATTGAAAAAATGTAGTATAAAAACGACAGTTTTCAGTTACGTGGATTAAACCTGCAATCAATTTTCATTAGGATGAAATTGTATTTGCAAAAGGAAAGAGCATAAAGCATAATTTAATAAAATGTGGAATGCTAAATACTCTTTCCAACTGCAAATTATAACTAAATTACTTTCTTAATTTTTATAACTAACTCCCCAAATAAACACTACTGCCAAGCTACATAAATACAACCACAACTCTGCGAATATTTAATTTACTTATTATTCTTACAAAGAATGATTCCTTTTTATGCTTCATTGCGTAATAGATTTGTTTCGAATTCAGGCAATTGTTGTCTAAATATTTACTTTGCTTTAATTTACTTAATTGCATAATGCGCCAATGCGGATCACTTCAAGCATATGAATTCGTTTCAACTAATTTGATTTGCAATCCTGTTTCTAACCCCCGAGAAACTAGTTTCACCAATTCTGTGGACTGTTTACACAAAAACTGTTCCCATTAATGTGTCGCTGTTGGCAGTTTGTTGAATTAAATGTGGAACAATAAAATGCCGAGAACTGCTACCGATCCCGAGATCCTTTGATGAATATAAGAGAACCCAGTTCCAGTGAATACCTTTTCAAGTGCTTAAAAAACAGGATTCTCTGTTAAGTGGTATACGCAAAAATGAAAAAAAAAATACATATGAAAACTACTGAAACTTGCCGCGTCATGAGCAATGTCAAATGAAAACATTTTACGCAGTAGTCGACGCATAATTCATAAAGCCGCAGGGGATATGACGATCCCCGTACCACACACAATTCCCAACCCATCCTACCACCGTTCCCATTACCATTCCCATCCCCATCCCCATTCTCATTCCCAGTGCTACTTGCTCTTGTCCCAGGCAGCAGTTCATGATGCGTGTGATATGCGTTACCTACCCTACAACCTCAACCTCAAGTGGCAATGGCATCTGATATGTCTCAATCAGGACAAGCACAAGAGCATTCATTCCATCTCTTTCTCTACTCTCCCTCTCTCTCGCCCACTCTCTGCCCTTTCTCTAGCAATTTGCACCCCGCACGTGTCCTCTGCAATTGCAATTACTTTTGGTTCAGCATTTTAACGATGGGAAACTGCATTTGCAGTTGTTGGTTTCGAAACTTTTTCGCGCACTTTGCCCAAATTCAATTTCGATTATGCCGATGAAGGTTGCGTGGGAAAATCGTTTGCTGCGGTTTGTCTGTCCAAAATGATGCTACGAATTTAATTTTTTTCTTCTGCCAAAGATCATTTGGCTGCTGTTATTGTAGGCGTGGCGGCGGCCCAGAATTGTGCAATTTTAAATTACTTGCGATGGGCTCTGTGGTGAATTATGGCCATAGAGACGGCGACGCGATCCCCATCCAACTATGGATTTGCATTGTTTGGCAGAGGCAGCTCTCCCCCCCCTCCCGCTCTGAAGTAATGCATTTCATTTGTTTCGCTTTGTGGGAGGGATTGGGGCGAATGTAAGTAATTCAAATTTGTTGCTGCGTAAATTGAATTGCCGCGAAAGCGCATAAACATTCCAATCAATTTGTAAGCAAATGAATTATGCATTGCAAAATTTCATGAATTCTGCGTTTGGCAGAATGAGGGAAATTCATTTTATTGGCTGTGTGGGCCTTTGCCACATCGCACACAGTAACTATTTATTAGAAAATATGCTTAAATTTGCGGAAATGTTCTGATTATATTCGGTTGCTTAATAATTCTATACATATTATATTACATCTTAAGTAGTATGTTGTCTATCACCATAATTAACTAAACTATTTAAATGTAATTTGGAATATTAAAATTATGCAATTTAATCAAACGGTGAATTTAATAAAATTCTGGCAATTTAATAACTTTGATTTTTCACACTTGTAAAGTCTTTATGCAGTCTTTCAGTACTACATATTACAAAAAACTGCAGTTGATATAAAAATTCTAAATGGAATACTATTTTGAAATGAAAATTAAATGATTACACATTTCTAGTTATCCTGTATAGATATATTGTCTGATTTTGTCGAGAAAAAAAGTACATAATCATCGCTTTCATGTGTTTTGAGTGATTTCACTTGGCTAAGCTTTATTTGGACAACGGACGAATTAATAAACATTGCAAGAGTATTTATTTTTATTTTGCCATCCCTTTTTCGAATGGATATTCAAAACATTGTTCGTCCTGAAGCGGTTTAAAAGCACCCTCCTTAAATAGTTTGCCATAGCGTGAAATCATACAACCTGCACAAAACTTTGAGCTAAAAAGTGTTGGCCAAATAAAATCAATAATCCTTAAAAATACAATACTTTACGCATAAATAGCTGCCATTTTTTTAATATGCTGTCCATCGAAATTCAGCACCAGCAACGACAGCATTAACGTTTGTCCAGTAAAAAAAAGAGGATCAACAGGAAAAAAGCGTGGGATTTGCGCGATGCGTTTTTTGCCGCGGTGGACGCGACAACCAATTTGTAATCAAAGTAATTTTAATGCAAATTTTATATGTGGCTGCACGTAACTGCAGCTGGAGCCCAAGTGGGCGTTACAATGCCCAGCGACTGGGCGCAGTCAGTAATACAAAAGCCGTAAATAAATACAAAAGTGACCCAGCGCGAAACGGGTCGCGAAAAACTGGTGCTTAACTGGCAACAGAGCCAACACTGCGATGCGCCACGGTTTGTTTATTTAAATGATTTTATGACTTTTCCAAAACCAAATGGTGACAACTTGTGGCGCTAAAAGT
The DNA here is from genome assembly GCA_035041605.1 of Drosophila atroscutellata. Taxonomy (NCBI): domain Eukaryota; kingdom Metazoa; phylum Arthropoda; class Insecta; order Diptera; family Drosophilidae; genus Drosophila; species Drosophila atroscutellata. The sequence continues at coordinate 8,061,984 of JAWNLA010000092.1, read as the reverse complement.
TGAAAGTTTTGTGGCCAAACAAAGCGAACATAAAAACTGGCCATAAAATGTATTCATCGAAAAAAGTTCACAAAACTTAAAGTCGAAGCAAAAATACACTAACAAGTCATCTCATCAAGAAATACAGACTACTACTATCTCTAACGAAACTAGACTAAAACATTGCTACAATCAATTGGTATTTGGAAGTTAGTTAGTTAGTTTCTCTCTCATACAAAATAAGATTCTAGCTTTGCTAAAAACTTTCTTAAACTAAAATCGACTTACTTCGTAGAACACCAATATTGAAAGGTTGTATAATTAGAGAGGATGATTGCTGGCCAATATATTTATTTGCATTATATCAAACCACATTCCCTATCTATTTTCCCAAGACCTCGTCACAAGCGCGATAGCAAACCCAAATTTACCCTACGCAAGGCTCATTTAAACTTAAAAATAAAAAGTTGCGCTCTTTAAAGTGTTTAGTCAGAACAAAACAGAAATAACACCTGTGGTCTTGTGGTCTCATCAAATGTTAGGAGCAGCTACAAAGAAGCCGTGGAAACTATAAAACATAAAAAAAGAAAACCCAACCTTGTCCATAATTTGAGCCAACAAATTTTCGATGCCATGGGCCGCATAAATTTTCCCACTGAGAGAACCCAAACCAAAAAAGGTCACATTAGGCATCATTAGCCGAGAGAGAATTGCGGTTAAGGTGCGGCCAGCGACTCCGGTAGTCGAGTAACTCTGATAGGGGCCCACACACATGGCACGGTCGATTGGAAACGGCAACCGGACAGAAGTCACATGTGCGGCTAAGACAAGAAAAGAGGATGAGGGGCAAGGACAAAGCAGCTTCAGGTAGCAGCAGTGCAGTTTTTCTTGAGAAATTGCTTTGAAGTAATTATGTAATTGACTTTCGGCTTGGGACGAGGCTGCTGCCGGGAGGCGCCATCATCAGCAGAGGAAAGAGTACGGGGAAACCCTATATTCTACAGCTGTCATTTTTCAAACCATTGTCCTTTCTTAGTCCTTACGACCCTGGCTTATTTTCTTCGTTGTGATGCCATCAATTGTCAGCTTCCGTTTTCATTTCTTATTTGTGGCCCAGCAATTTTCGCTGTTTTCTATTTATAGTATACATTTATTGCTTTGTTTTCTCTGTTTTTCTATATCTCTTTTTCTTTTCGGGTGCGTGGCATATGTCGCAAATTATGACATTTTAGCGGCATTTTGATAGACAGCCGCCAAGGAGCAGGAGCCTAACAATTGCCAAAGTTCCCAACTTCGCTCTTGTCAAGTGTCAGTTATCATAAATTTTGATGTGGGCCGCATTAGTAATTATTTAATGGTTCATTGCGTTGTGCTGATAATAATGTTCTTATAGAGCAGATGCTTTCATTGTGGTTTCTGAGCAGGGGACAAAAGAATTTCACATTATTTGTCGTTAGCAAGGTGTCAAGGCTGACAACCCTCTCGACTCATACAAATGAATACAGAAAACACAGTTGATAAATATGGGATTATGTGAAAGTACAGGTAAGGTGTATCGTGAGATTGATTGCTGTTGTGGCAATGTTTGTTATGTAAAGTGAATATCAATTACATTATTTATGAATCTTATTGGCATTCTCATAAACTTCCTAAATTCTCAAAAATAAGAATCACGCAAAATATGTTATAGTCAGCTATGGAACATGGAAACATATCTATATAGTACATCAAATAGACACATTAATGTTCAGCTTAAGCTTGTTCGAAATTGTAATTCAATAACTATCAGGCATATTTGCTTTTAATAAAAGAAAAAGATTTAAAATTGAAAACGAACTTTTCAATTCCATTGAATGTGATATATTTTTTACTTCAGAATGGTGCTGTCTACATTCATAAAAACAATACTCAATGTCTTTCCGCTGTTTTTTTTTAGCTTCCCAAGCCAATGGCACTCACATTTGAAAACTGTGAACTCAACTTCATTGTAAGTCGATACTTTTTGCCTGACAGCAGCAAAAAGAATGAAATCGATTTAAAACACATTTCGGCTGCATTTGCCCGTTGCCTCAATGTGGCATTTAAATTTAAATCAAATGCGACAAATGTCAAAAAGACAACAACAACCTCAGAAACAAAAACGAAAAGGTGTGCGTGCGTATGTGTGTGTGTGTGTGTTTGTACTGCAAGTGGTTGTTGTTATTTTTGTTACTGCTCGAACTGTTATTTAATTATGCGCTAAGCTGTCAAGTGACATGGGTGAAACTGCAGCTACTCCCCTCCACTCCTTCTCGCCCCTTGTGGCAACAACTCTTGTTACATTCAAATCAGCTAAATGAGCTGGGCCCAAACAGTGTCCAACTCTTCCACCCCCTCCCTGCTGTCGATTTAAACGAAATCCGCTTGACATTGATGGCAACCAAATTGACATAGAAGTTTGTACGTTGCATTCCTGGGGTTAAATACTTTAGTCAGCGTTCTTTTCGATTTTTGGTTTTCAATTTTCAATCTTTTTGACAGCCTCTAATTGCTTGCCAAGCGATTTCCGCTTGCTGTCAAAATACTCAACACAAATTTGTAACCAAGCACGAGGTGTGGCTGTAGGTGCACTATTTGGGATTGACGAAGGGAGTAGCGAAGACTGCACACTTTCCAGTGAGCTAATTTTCAATTAGGCCAGCCAAAAATGAAATCAATGCAATGCCCCCCAGCGCAGTGGCTTAATTGAAAACGGCGCAGGAGCAACTTTTAATGAACCAGGCAGTCAAAGAACTAGAGAACAACTGAAATTAATACATTTTCCAGTAGTTCTATGACGAAGTGCATATTCCCTTGAACAGAAAACATACAGTGATTGTGAATATTTTTCAAATAAATATGTGTTTTGAATATATAATTAAACTTATTTAGATGGTATTTACATACATTCTTAATTAATTTTTTTTATTTATTTGTTAGTTTGGTATTGTTTTGAATAAATATTTGCAGTGAATTGCACAATTTTAACTTTCTGAATTGATTTGAAGAAGTGAACTTAATTGTGATCTGAGTAAACTGTAAGCATCCTTAGCAGTTGCAAACTTTAAGAGTATCTAGTTGGAGCCAGGAGAATGCAACAAGAAAAAGGCAAGAAAAAGACGCGAAAATGCAAAATCTACTTCATTTGTTTGGAAACTTGTAGAAGTCGAAAGTTTCTAGTTTTATACTTAAATTTTTTTGTGCATTGTTTAAGCAACTCGAAGTTCTTGCCAAATTTGGGTTAAGTGAAAGTGCAATTTCAGGAAACTAAGCAGCGAGCTTTTTGGTTTGTTTTTTTCCGGTGTTGTTGGGGTCATTTGAGTAGCAGCGAAGTTGGTGAATTTGGCGTTGAGGCAGCCATTAAAATGCCAAGTTGTTAACATGGCCACAACTAAAATGCCTAATGAACCAATAAATTTGTCTGAAACCTCCAGAGCAGTTTGGACATATGCACTTTGCATTTGGGCCATAAAAACAGTTCCAAGTAGCTACAACTCTTTGGCTGCATTTCAAGATATTCTCATTTTAATGGCGTGGCTCTAACAAATTCTGTTTTGGTTTTTAATTAAGGCGCAGCGGCCGAAACAACAACAACAAAACGAACAACAAAACTTTTGGGATCAGTCTACAAGCAGAAACGGCATTCATAGTCAGTTTCATTGATCTTTTGTTTGTGCTTCGAGTTTTTTACGATGGCATCTGCTTAGATTTGTGGCTGCTGTTGATATATGATGGAGGGTTTGGCCGTTAACATTTTCAGAATATGGTTGCCCCCTAGCTATTGGATGCTTGCCTTACAGGCTATTCGAGATCTTATTTGTATATTTAAGTTATAAAAGTAAATATATTCAAGTTTTATGATGGTTCTCAAACTCGAACAAGTGCACATGAGGTGTAATATGAATAACCACAATATACAAGTATCAATAGCCAATTTTTATAATCGGTTGAAATTAGATTTCCAATGAATTTATCATAACAAATTTTGACTAGTTTAGCATATCTTTTCCCAATGGGAGATCAACTTCGATTTTCGACTTCGGGAATTAACAGCGGCAATTGTACTTAACTTGAAACTATCTTTTATCTACAAAGACTCGATTCTGAGATTCTATATTAAGTCTGGCACATGAATATGCGCTCTGGACCAACATCGAAGAAAGCAGTTCAGTTTTGATGGTCTCCTTCGCTCGATCACCCCTATTTGATTACAGGACTATACAGATCATATCAGCCAATTATTCGATTTTTGATGAAAAGGATGGTCGGAATATAATTGTGAACATGGCAGAAGGATCCCACCTGTACTGCCTTAATCCGAATAAAATGTGTGAGCCATCTGAAAAGTTATCAGTTGTAGTTCTAGTGTTCTGGCGTTGAATTATGAATTCTTTCTCTTTTTCTTGTATAAATGATTTAAATTTAAATAAATGATTTATAATACATTTATTTTTTGTTTAAATTGTATTTTGTATTATACCACGTGCCGCCCTGATTTGTGCTGTTATTATTTTGAACTACAGCTGGAACTTCATCTTGGGTGGCGCCACATGCAAAACAAAAATCAAATGTGAGGCATAACAAATTACGTGATGGATGCGGCATTTGCCAAACGAACGAATGGGTGCATGCAACAACGAAAGCTGAGAAGCCTCCGGGAGTAAAGAGCTGAAAAGTGCCAGGAAATTTCGTAGAAAACCTGTCAGTAAACAAATGTCAAGAGTGCCGCTCACTCTCTCTCTCACTCTTAATCGCAGACTATCTCTCTTTGTGGCGCTGTGAATGACGTAATTGGTTTTGCCGATAATTGATTTGATTGTGAAACGAGAGAAAACGCTGATTTTTCAGTGTGCGCCCATAAACGTGCTACATCAGCATCGAAAAGGGGACGAGCCCCAGCCCAGGAAACTTGCAACCAGACCCATGTGGATGGATTCGGTGGCTGGGTTTATGGACAAAGTTATTGCAGCGAGTGAAAATGAAAAGTCAACCAGCAAATTGGGTCAGCGTCATGAAACTTGACACACAAAAGGGAAAAGGATGCTCACAAGACTCCCAGATAAAGAGAGTCCACGGGGGCCGCCAGCTGCGAGGCAGGCAACTTTTATAGCTTGCCAATTTTTTCCATGTCGCCAAGTTGCAACTTGCAAGTCGCATCAATGACACCAAATGCAGAATGAACCAGTTCTCTCTCTTTCACACTATTTAGCTCCTTTCCTCTCTCTCTGTCTCTCTCTCTTTCTCTCTCTCTCTCTCTCTCTCGCTCAGTTTGTTTGTCTCACTCACGGTCTTCTTTTTGTTCGGTGCTCTGTAATTGTTTTAAATTAATTTCTCAAATGGGAAACTTTTAATTGTTATCGAAACGAGAATTCAATGCACATTGCAGCAGATAGCACAGAAGCCGTTCGGGAGCCAACTATGAGAAAGTGCCCCGCTAGATAATTGAAAACTTAAACATTCCAAATGAATGGAATGATAGCAGTAGTAGTAAAAAGTCATAATTAGAAATCATTGCACTTTCAATCTAATTGAAATTAGAAAGAATAAAAGCGTTGATTTCAATAAATTCATTAGAATAATACACACAATAGTTATTTTAAATTAAAACTTCAAATTTCGAAAAATTCGCACAAGTTATCATCATCATCTTCTTCTTATTTTCATAAGTATTATTTGAATTTGCAAATATGAAATGTTGCCCTTTATAAAAGTATGTACCATTAGAAATAAATAATAATCTCTTGGAAATGCTTTTCTGTAACTTTTTAGCTAAAAATAGATTTTATCGTTATCTTATGTCAAGCTTTAATTTCCACTCGACTGCCCAGAAACTTCAGCAATTCCGCACTTAAAACTTTCATCACTGTTGCATCTCACTGTCAACTTGTGTGCCACATTTCCAAGGCGATTCTCTGCTATGCAAACTTCAAAACTTCTGTCATGACCATAAGATTCGTTTCGATTACAAATCGACAAACGTGACTGGCATTTTGACTAGAAGCAGAGCTCGATGCCAGCTGCTCGAACAGACGCACTTCATCCACAGCCACGGGTAAAAAAAGCATTAAAAAAAAGCTGTGTTCGCATTTTGGATTTGCATTTCAATTTCAATTTCGCGCGCGGCGACATTTTTAAATCAAGTGACCCGCGGTGCTTCACCAGATTCACGAGATTTACCAGATATTCGGGCTGCTTTCACGTTCTGCAAATTGTTTTCAATTGAGTGCGAGGCAATAGTTTTTTCTCCAACCCCTTGCATTAAAGTTAATTTAATGTTGCTGGTCACATTTAATAAGAAGGTTTATGGATTGTAAATGTTTTAAATGTGTCAGTTAATTATCAATTTATGTTACATACAATTTTACTATTTCCTTCCTTTAGAACAATAATAATAGTAATAATACTCACCATAATCTATAAATTTATATTAACGATCAAAAAGTACTGATAAGCTTAAACATTTAAATAGCAGCGTTGAGTACATGAATACATTTACAAAACTACTACTAAAATGGCGGAGTTTTTCAGTTCTGGTCGTTTTACTCGTTGCACACCTTTTAATTACTAACAATTGTTCTAAACTGTCCACTTTTCGCCTGTTTCTCAAGTGGCAGCTCCGCCACCTCCCCCTCGATCATCGTTAGGTCCACTTTTCAGCTTATTAACTGCCATGGCGCTTCCCGTTTGCACTCAATTAAAATTGGCATAGAATTATAAACTTTACATTTCGCGTGATTCTCTTTGAAATGTTGACAGCTTTGCAGCAACTGCTTATTTCGCTTTTCCCATCTCATTCTCTATTTCATCTGCTGCTTCTAGTTATTTCTATTCGCCTTCGCCTTTTCATCTGTTCATCTGTTGTACAATTTGTGCTCATTCATCGCTCGTGGCTTGAGCCTAGAAATGACTTCCTCTTTTTAGGGGCCCAACACAAGAACTTTTAGCTAATTTTGTGGAATTGTTTGGGCAGAAGGCAGTGCACGGTTGGATAAGGGGTAGCGTGAGGGGTTTGGAAAATACAGGGGATTTGAAATGAGACTGGGACCTAGGACTGGGCACAAGAACGGGGCAGGCAGCAGCTGCAGCTGCAACTTTTACACATTCTATGCAATTTGGCGTGGCTCACATTTCATCCTCGCTGCACCACAATCCACACAAAACCCACCCAATCCTCAAACACTCGCTCCACCTCCCTCTCGCTGCCCGCTCCTTCGTTCAGTGCCTGCCACTATTCGCTTTTCATTCATATTTAAAGCGCAGAGCGAGGCCCGCTTCCCATTCAGTGCCGCTTTTCAAAACGTAAATTTCTAATTTTATTTGCCAAGGCACTGTACAAAAGCATCCTGGCGTGCGCTTATTATCCTGTGCGTGTGCTGTCCATCCTCACCTCCACCCTCTCCACTCTCCGCCTCATCGTATCCCTCGGCAGCTGCCCAGCTGAGCATTGTTTGGGACTGCTGCTTGGCATCGCTTTTAATGCCTATTAAGCCTAGCAATTAGTGAAGTATTGGTTTTTGAATGGCTGCAGTATGAAGAGAGAGATGTGGTGGCGGGGAGCGGACTTGTAGTTTGATTTATAGTCAAAAATTATTGGGAATAATCTATAAGAGCGACTCTTTAAAATTCTGCACACACTTTGTGCATAATCCTAAAAACAGCGCAACCAAAAAGAAAAACAAAATCCAAGTTTAATTGAAGGTAAATCAATAACAATATCTTATATTCGACAGACAATAAAGCGCAAAAGAAATAGCAATAATATGAAAATTAAGTCAATGCTACTTAAATTCATGAACAAGTCATCTGAATTTCAGCAGTGAATAATTTTTGAAGCCACTCGAGGACGGATGGAGGCCAAGTACAGTTGAAAGCAAAAAGGGAAAGCGAGTTGCTGCCACGTTGTTGTTGAATTTTTGGCATTTCGCATGCAACACAGGACATAAGAGTACCACCGAAAGCACGATGTGTTGTTCGACACTGCTTTGGGTGCAGTCGAGCCTTATTTTGGCAGAGCCGTGGCACTGCAACAAAACGACCAGAGCGGGGCAGTGGCAGAGGCTGCGGCTGCGGCTGAAGTCGAGGCACAGAGTCACGCACGCTGCTTATTAAGTTTGTTTATTTTTTGATTAAGCGAATTTACGGGGCACAGTGAAGCCCGGTTAGCCGGATAGCCGGATGGCAGTAGCTGTAGCCACGTGCACGCGAACTACCAAAACGGAACGTACACTTTAAAAAAAAAAGAAAAAAAATCGAGCTGCACGCTTTAAATATGATTTTTGGCAATTAGCAGGGCAGCCGACCAAGTGACTGGCGAAAGAAAAATTTTTCCTGCTTCCTCGGTTCGAGGGACACGCGCGTAGTTTATTATCATGGGCTGGCTGCAACCTGAGGGATTCGTGTGTATGAAAATATATTTCAGAATTGCATATTTCTTGCCCAACGCCCCCTCCCCCGCCCCGCCACCCCTCACACAACTGTTTGCCGCGTGCTGGTGCGTGCGTCCACGCCCACGTCGCACCAGCAACGCCCACTTTCCACCCGAGCTGCATAATAATGTTATGAAATTAAATATTTGCTTTGGGGTATAAAATTTCATAATTTAATTAATTTTTTTTCCATCAGCTCAGCGTGGCGACGTCTTGAAAAAATATTGAATTTTACGCTTGCTGTTTGATAAATGATTACCATGACTGCAATTTTGGGGTTGGGTTTGTGTGGACAGACCTCAATTTGCTGGGGGAAGGTGTGCCAAAGCTTATATTGTAGCAAGTGTGCCACCTTACGGGGTGAAAACAAGGGCAGCGTGTGGCAGCAGCTGCAAAAGGTCTAGGCTGATTTAAGTGCAGATTTAAATACACTAATAAGTTTGATTTTAAAATGACAAGCACGTATTTTTGCAGGTTTGAAGATATATTTTCTACTTTACACATATATGTTTATTTATATATATACATAAACACTGAATACCATCGGGATAAATCTACGTTTATTGATAAATTTATATTATTAGCGTATGTACAATTCAATTTAATGTTTTTATACATAAATGTGGGAAAATATTTTTAGTGAGCTGTTTAAATTGAATTTAAATCTTATTATTTTCCAATTCGCTCTCTAGCATTAAAAGTGGGAACGTGATAGTCCGGCGTAATTGACTGCATAATACACTCTTCCCTGTGTCGAAACAAATGAAAATAGATGCAAGGGAATCTTTTCAATATGATTGTTGACTCTGAAAATGGAGCACATATTAGCCAAAAAGTTAAATGCAGCCCAAATCGCCGTATATCCATAAGTCATGGATTGTTAATCTGTGTGAACGGCTGAGTTTCCCAGCTGGCTGATTAACTTGTCAGCTACTTAAGTGAGAAGCGACATCTTATGAGAACCTTTTCTTAAAGTGTTTTGTGGATCTGTAACTGATCCAAAATGCTTGAAAGCCAGTCACTATCTGACATTATCTTGACAAGCAATAACAATGAGTGCATTCTTTAGATTTGAGACAGTTGCCTGCTCAAATGCCCACTGTAATCTATTAAAGGCCTTACTTGTAAGCTAATCCGCTTGTACGGCTGTGCTCAGCTTTAGGGATTTTGTAATCCCAATTCCTGGGGCACCAGCCAACAAACACTTTCAGTTAATCTGTTCAGAGACTGTATGAGAGAAAAACCGAAGCCGAAAAACCGAAGCGTGTCTGATTTAACTGCTAAATGCAAATCACTTGCAATTAGCACCCATCCTGCAGTCAAGCCAATTAGGACAGGCAGTCGGAGCTGGATGCAAGAGGACGCACCTTTTGCCTGCTGCAAATGTAAGCCATGCAAATCCTATAAAGAAACCAACGTCGACTGCGACTGCAGCCAATTTCCGTTTGATGTTGCAAAATGTGTCAACTTTGGCAGGATTACAAAACGCACACACATACACTCGGCTTACACATACACTCGAAGGTGCCCCTTTATTAGTTATGCCAGCTGCCAGTTGGTCCCTTTGCCAGTCAGCGTGTCTGCCTCCGCTTCCGCGTCCCTAATCGCATTGCCAGCGAGCCGGAAATTTTTCTATGCATATGCCAATTTTGTTGTCAAGCTTTATGTGTACAACCTGTCGATTCTTTGACTCGAAACTTCGATTGCACTGTCACCCAATAATCGCCAGCAACACAGTGGCCAATACATGCGCTGCATTATGAGTCACAGCCCTTCAAAGGGCTAATTGCAATTTGATTGTGGGAACTGCTTGCAGTTGGTGTTTTAATTTCCAGCATTTGAACGAATGGCGATTTTTTAATAGTTGGACGTGAATTGTGCGCTAAAAGGGGCGGGATTGAATTATAGTAATTAGTAGCAGCTACAGACAGTAAATGAAACATTGAGGATGGCAATTGCAAGTCACAAAAATTCATGTGCTGCATTAATAAAGCAATTAATGTGTCAGCTATTCAAAATAAAAGTAAAAAAAATATATATATGTAAAACAGAAAAAATGAATTACAGCATTTTGATTTTACTTATAATGTCTTTTTGTCTTCGCGTTTCATTTACCTGCATTTGGTTTACTTTGTTAACTGCAACGAAAACCTATCAAGTTGCCTGGCATGAACTAAAATATGCATTACGGCTAAAATGGAATGACATCCACATGCATTGAAATTGGACATGGAACGGTATTACTTAATGCATTTTTCATGTCACCAGCTGTATGCCATGACCCGCCCCACCCCCCCCTACTAGCTACATCGAATTCAGTTCACCGCTCCACCATATTTAACCTATCGCACAATTAAAACAGGAAATTACATTGATTTATTTGGCTTTGTGCGGGTTGGCCGAGCGTTGTAAATTTACTTAATGCTACATAAATGTTTAAGCAGATGCATTAATAAATAGTTGCCTATTTATATATGTATATGTTTTTAAGATGCTTGGTTGCTATACTTACCATATTTTCCCAAGCATAATCAGACTATTTGAATTGATTTATGAACCTAACACTTTGCCTGCCTCGCACAATGGAAACAGACCGCAAATAAATTATTGAAACAAGCTTGGGTGAATGGGCCAGACTTCTTGCTGTTGTTGTTGTTGTTGTTGTTGTTGCTTATAAGGCTCTTTTTAGTGTCTTAATTTGAGTGTTGAATTGTTGAAATTTGTTGATTGAAGTGTTGATAAAATAGCCAACAAGCCAATATACGATGCATAAGAAATGATCGGCCCTTCATTAGGTTAGTCTCTAATCAGCTTAGAGCTGTTATACAAACCGATCGCTTGATTAATAGCTAAGTATATATTTCGTGAAGCTTTTTATTATTTTCTTTTCCTACATTGTAAACAGTTCTCCATAGATAATATATTTATCATTCGATGTAAACTTAACCGACAGGGTAGGTGTGCAAAGGAGTAAGATCGAAAATGACATTTTCGATAAAGCTGACATTATTACTATAGTATAATTATGTAATATATAATTGTTATTATTATTATTATCTTATCATTATGTATTCTATTATTATTATGAAATAAAATATTAGAATAAATATTATTTTATTTACTGATATTGAGCATTTTCAATCTTCTATCATTTTCAATATCAGTGGCAGTCATATTTAGTTATTTTGCCATCGCTCTGTTCCGGTGTGCCATGCTCAAAATTTATGACACACGCCACCAATTTGTGTGTGCTGCACAAAGCAACAAGAGCAACAGCAACAACAACAAATTTGTTGCTATCGCGTGGCAGCAGTGGCAACAACAACAACTGCATCGTCGAACATCGTCGTTTCCTCCCCTTATCGCCTGCAACGATATCTGTGGATTGCAGGGTGGCGACTAGACACCGAGCATTATTAAAAGGTAAATATTGCCCAGGCAAACAATAAAAAACCAAATCCAACAAATGTTCGACAACTGAACAATTTTTATGCGCTTTTTTCATAGTTTTTTGTTTTTTGCAGTCGACGATTTTTGGATTTTTCTGTGAGATTTACGAGACAGTTGAGGGGCAACACATAAATTCCAGTGAACCGTAGCACACACACCCGACTCCTGTTGTTGTTGTTGGAGCTGTGGCATTCTCAAGTGCATTTAATTAGAGCGTTGTTTTTCCTATGCCTTTGCTAGAGAGAGCAGAGCATTTCTCTAGTTGTTGTTGTTGTTGTTGCTCATGCTTCTTTGTTTGGCATATTTTCCATGTCTCCAATTAAAATGAATGCGTTCATTGATCCGCCTTCGGGCCGGGGACGGAGTCCGGGTCCCAATGTTTGCTGCTGCTGTTGCTTATCAGGCACTATAAATCTTGATACGCTGTCATGTTCTGTCTAATTAGCAATATGTCAATAAACTTAATTTAATTTTTTTTTGGTTTGCCTTGCTTCTGTGTGGCATGCGTGTTCCTGGGGAGTGGGCGGGTGTAGCGACATCCGCAAGGGGGTCTGGGGAGGAGAAATACTTTAAATTTTACCCGTCGCTTTTGTTGCTGTTGCGCTTGCATTTATTGAATAGTTGCATTCGCTGTGGCATTCACGTGGAATTTAATCTGGTATTTTTTTAGAGAACACTTTGTTCGAGCTATTTGTTTTTGACTTTTGTCTTATTTGATTTGATTATTTCTAGTTTGAGTTTGTAAATCGGCTTGTGGTCATAGGTCGAAACTTCAAAATGCCATAATTTGGAAGGAATGCATAAGCTCGTGGGAGAAAATAGCAAATGGTTTGAAGGTGTGAATATTTCGCAATGGATGCACATCGAAAATACAATGTTTATCAAAATGTCCTTAATATATGCAGACATTTGAGTCTTATGAATTGTAACCCAATCATATTAAAATAGTTAATTTCCAAATAAATTCCAAGTGCATTTCTGAATGTCGTAACAATCTGACAGTTTGCAACTGACAACATATCTGATAATTTAATACCTGTGATGAACTTGTGTTAAACTGTACACTTAAATACACACAAAAATTACGCATTATAACAGCTACACACATTATACCCTCAAACTCTGATGTGTGGCTGAAATGAAAATCCGAAAAACCTCTGAATGCCATCAAAATGCATCATCAAATTGCGGCAGTTTGCACCTTTTATACAATTTCCTTTAATCAATTATGTGTAACGACAGTTGCAACAACAGCAACAACCATAACAGCGAAATGGACAGCAAAAACAACATCAAAATCGACAGCAACTGCCTGCAATAATAATAGCAATTCGACAAATTTACGGCTCGAAATGCGCGCCGGCTGTCAACATGTTGAAAATAAATTACAAAACATTATTAGCATAGCCAGGGGGGATGATCGATGGGCGGTGTCAGTTGGGGGCGTGGTCACAGCCATTTTCAAATCAAATAAATTATCAAAAACAATTTTGAATGGCAAAGTTCGGCGTGCTTCCACACTGTGAAATGCCCTAGAAAAATTATCGATAACGACTGTAAATTCATTCAAAATCAAAACATTTCTTGCAGTGTACAAATCCATATTGAATTAATCATAATCATAAAAAAAACAAATTGTTTGTTGCTCCAGTGTATACAAAAGTTAAATGTGATAGAGAATGTACACACGATTTTCTGACTTGCATATACTCCGTCGGATATGCCATGTATACAAATTGAACAGAGTATACGATTGACCACACAAATTGTAAAATGGAGACAGAACAGGAAAAGTGCGAGAAGGAGACAGTGCGAGTAATAGAGCGAGCAAGGAGATGTGATAGAGAGGCCGAGTGTCATGTAATGAAATTTATTGTTTAGTTTAGGGATTTTGGCGATTTTGGTTGCGAGTTACGAGATGGATCATTGTTTGACCTGGAGACCCGGCTTCCGTTTGAATATGCACACACACACACGCACATTATATATATATACAAACACATAGACACACATAAGCACTGAGTTACTTACATACACGTATTTAATTAAAGTCGATGTGGATGCATTAAAAGTGCCATGTTTAATCATTGTTTGATAATTTGTCAAGCCTCAAAGAATCGGTCGACCGTAAATGAAAATGAAAATTAATTGATAAACGCTGATAAATACGTTTAATTGGCAACCAAAAATCACATTAATTGCATTACACACAGCACACACACATACATCAAAAGGCAAAAAACTCCGCAGCTAATGGTCAACCAGAGCCACAGGGGACAGAAGCAGCAGCCGAGAGGAGGTGGCACAACCAGCAGTACCAGCAAAATCATCGGACAATAACAGCGACAGAAACCACCAGTCAACAGCAGGAAGCAGGCAGCCGGCAGCCGGCAGCAGGCAGCGGACAGTTCTCAGTTCCAAATACGCACAGACACAGACATACAGGTATCCTTCACATTGTGCACAATTAGTGACACAGCGAGACCCAAGTGGACAATTCCTGGCTGCGGGGCACACTCGCTGCAGATAGCGAATATTTGCCTCAGGTTGTTGTCCATCTGTGTGTCTATGTGTGTGTTTGTGAGGGTTTAGTGCACTGAACACATATATCTTGGGCAGCTCTCTCACTCACAACATTTTCGTCAGTGCTGTTTTGTCTTGTTGTCAACAATATGCGAAATTAAAGCCGGCAACTCTTGACGCCCATCCTCATTGTCCTCTGCTGTGCGGTATCCTGCACGTAGTTTGCCGGTGCCCTCGATTGGCACACATCTGCGCAAATCGAATTAATGTTCACGCATGATTTGCAACGCAATCTTTCAGTGGGTGGATTCAACTGATGCTTCTGCTGCTTAGTAACGCCAGCGGAGTGTAGAAAAATTAATTAAGCAGCTTGTTATGAGATGAAAAACAAGGCTTAAGTAGGTAACATACAAATGAAGCTGATGGATAAACACAATACGGGTCAGAATGGTATTTGAAGAGGCAATATGCTTGGAGATCCCAAGTAACCCTGTCAACAACAATTCTGAAAAGTACTTACGAGGCAAAATAGGCATAGCTTATATTATAAGTTATAATTTCGTCATCATTCGAGATATAGTGAAAATCGAAAATCAGTAGTTCTTAACAGTAGATTCCTGTAAAACAGGAAGATTCTGAACATGCTGAAGTCTTAGACACATTTTCCAAAAGATCATCATCTTTTATCTTTTATTTTTGCACCTATCAGAAGATCTCCATCTTCATAGATAAGCAAACTTATTGTGAAAGTATTCACCAGTTCTTGAATAACTCAAATACAAGACAGCTGATTATATAATTAAAAGCCAACAAATAGTCAACAAAGAAAAAATGAACACAGCTGCACAAACTTGACAAGTCTTTAGATATGTAGTCAGCATATCAGCTGCTATAAAAGTCCATTTGACTTTCCTAAAGTCAATTTTTCGATTATTGAAATCACGCTAACATTCAAAGATGATAGCCAAGAGCATTATTCTGAGCTGGGCCCTTTTAGCAATACTTATAGCGTATCTGCCCACAGGGGAGGTTCCTGTACCGAGGAACCCGACAAAGTAGATAGCATTGACTGTACCGATGAACTCAGTGCTGATGATCCTGAATGTTTGAGTGATGATGAGGACGAGACGACAACAAAATCGACAACCGATGGTGTAGAAACCGCAACCAGACGACATCGAAGAAGACTTGGCCAGAAAGCAGACCTATCAGAAGACGAATCCCCAGACCAAGAACAATCCTGGGTAGAATGATTGAAAAGAAAATGAGCATCATAGGCTGAAGGAGATACGCATAAATGATTTAGAGAATATATTACTTTCAGACTTATTGAAACAATTGCACACATTACATTTTATTTGTGAAGTTATAGGTCTCTGAAAGTCGTAAGCTTTTAGTTGAATTGCATAAGAGGATCCAATTCGACTTGATCATATTTTGTGTGGCAGTGGTAAGTTTACCATTTTAAAGCACATTTCGTTTGGCCTTGAATTACTCGAATTGACGTCAACTGCTTAAAGATTGAAATGCAAAGAAGTGAACAAAGGAACATCAACAAAGAAATGTTGTTTAAAATATCTCAATTAAAACTTCAATATTTATGTTTGTGAAAAGCCAAGCAGCTGTGTAGACTCGGCAAGTGTTTAGTATTGTTGCCGACAACTGGGCTGCTAAGAGTTATGCATTCTTTTGTTTAAACAAACCGATCTTACAGAGATCAGTGCCACGACAACTATTATGAGTTGCGGCATTTTGGAAATACATATTGCTTACCTGCGCACGGTGGGAGCAGTTACCTATGCTCAAAAGATTAGATTCTCAATTTCTGTACTAATAAAAAACTGTCCCTCCTTGTTAGATAACACATACAGTGGGACAAAGCTCAAAGTAATCAGGGTCAGAGAAAAAAAGGAATTGCCTGCCATAAGTTAACCATTCATTATTTTTCAGAAATTCCAAAGACCGATGGTGGGTATATATATTAGCCACCAAAATGTATATATGACCCCAATACACTGGGGTTTCCCCACCCACTAGGTAGGATTATGTAAAAATGTTGCCTACTTTTAGGAGTTCGCTTCATTTGGATCAGGTACATTGTGGACACCTGGGTGCCATAAAACCCGGATTTTTAACCTAAAGTTGAGTATTTTCGGTATAAATAGACCAATCCTTCGAAGTCAGTTTAGTTTTATCCTGCATCTCGGGTGCAATAAGCCAAAAAGGACTATGGACAAACAGACTACCATTGAACTACGAAAACTCATCCTGGAACACTTCCAAAACGGATATTCACATCGCCAAATAGCTGAAATGGTCAGCCTGAGCAACTCAACTGTGTATAACATCATTCGGCGCTTCGTCGACGCAAATCGGATTGGGGGCAAGGGCAGAATGGCACCAAACAAGATCTTCACCGAAGAGGAGGAGCGAAGGATCACCAGGAAAATAAGGGGGAATCTCAAGCTATCGGCTCCAAAAGTGGCTCAACAGGTGCAGGATGAAATATGGAAAAAGTGCTGTGTGGAAACTGTGTGCAGGTTTCTGCGCAAACATGACTTTAATGCCCGAGTATCACGGAATAAGCCCTTTATAAGCGTGAAAAATAAAGGGACTTGGATGACGTGCGTCAAAAACCACTTGGACAAGGATTTGGAGTTCTCGAACATAGTCATAATTGCAGATGAGTCCAAATTCACCATTTTTGAATCGGACGGGCGGAATTATGTGTGGCGACAGTCCAATACTGACCTGAATCCCAAACACGTAAAGGCCACAGTCAAGCATGGTGGAGGAAGTGATATGGCATGGTATGTATCTCGTCAGCCGGATTCGGGAATTTGGTGATTTTTGAAACAACAATGGACAAGAATATGTACTTCAACATACTAAAGGAAAATTTAGTCCAAAGTGCCGAGAAGCTTGGAATCCGACGTACTTTCCGGTTCAACCAGGACAACGATCCCAAGCATAAGCCCAA
Organism: Drosophila atroscutellata; assembly: GCA_035041605.1. Taxonomy (NCBI): domain Eukaryota; kingdom Metazoa; phylum Arthropoda; class Insecta; order Diptera; family Drosophilidae; genus Drosophila; species Drosophila atroscutellata. Next base: position 8,044,608 of record JAWNLA010000092.1, on the reverse strand, counting down.
GATAGTACAGTCCTGGCTCATCAGGAACTGCCCCCACATGATAAATCCACCGGTCCAGTCTCAAGATTTAAATGTTATTGAGAATTTGTGGGGTCTGCTGGAAAATAACATCCGGAAACACAGAATATCCAGCAAAGAAGACCTCAAAAATGCTCTGTGGGATTAGTGGAGCAGAACCAGCCCAGAAGCTACCAGGAAGGCCGTATCTTTCACGAATAATAGGTTAAAGGAAGTGGTTAAGGCTAAAGGATATCATACTAAGTATTAACATCCTTATTTAGGTTTTTATAATGTAAATATTTTATTTTATTTATAATGATCCAAAAAAAATTTCCCCTCAAAATAAGGTACTTTTTTACATAACTCTACCTAGCGGGTGGGGAAACCCCAGTGTATTGGGGTCATATATAAATTTTGGTGGTTAATAAATGTACCTACCATCGGTCTTTGGAATTTTTGAAAAATAATGAATGGTTAACTTATGGCAGGCAATTCCTTTTTTTCTCTGACCCTGATTACTTTGAGCTTTGTCCCACTGTATGTATTTATATATATGTATTTATATATATGTATATATAAGTAGGCTAAATCTAAAATCTTTCCGTATACGCAGCTCTGATTACGCTGATGCTATCTGTTAGCCTGATGCAACTGGCAGCAATTAGTGCAGTGTTGCACGCCCTGAATCATATTATATTCGCTATACACCGACATATGTATATCTATATTACTTTCTAGTGCAGCTGCCTTTGCTGGCAACCCTTTGTCGCCTACTGCTTGTCGCCACTAGATATTCCCTTTCCTCTCCTGTGTACACACATCTGCGCTTAATGCACTTTTGTCTAGCCGCACACGGCAGTTGGGTTTTCTAGGCTGGGAAGCCAAACAAAGCCACAAAGGAGGGCGCTTAGGAGACTGTTGCCTCCTAGATTGAGTCAGTTATCAATGGCGCCAACTGCTGCCAGCCTGATCCTAACTGGCAAGCTCGCTAATTTTAAGCACCAAACACCAACCACACGCCAATCCCGCACCCTCCCCGTCCTCCCTCCAGGCGCGCTCAATCCAAATGCCATTGCCATTTTCCATTGCGTGTCGCGTCTGCCAAAGTCAGTGGTTGGCCTGGCTTTTCAAAGTCATTGCCAATATGTCGAGCTGCTGTTGCTGCTGCTTCTGTTGCTGCCAGTAAATTGCTGATAATTAATATTTTATGCACACGTCTGCGTTGATTTCTATCTTTATTGTTGTTTGTCTGCCACCGTCTCCATCGAACTGCTGCTGCTGTATCCTGGCATTGGCTTTGGCTCTGCTTCTTTTTTTTTAGTTGCCGCCATTGTTTGCCCAATGCCAACGCCTTTCAATGGCTTTTCATTTGGAAAATGTCTGCACGATGTGCGGCTGCGGTTCATTACACTTTCTGTTTAGCCCCCAACTCTGTGTGGATTATTAAAAGTCTATTAAAAATTTACGTTCAATGGGTTTCCTTTTTTTCTTTCCTTTTCGCCTTATAGAGTCTATCAGCTGGCCCCATGTATTTGTCATAAATTAAGTGGAAAATGGAGCCACACTTATTATTCGGCATTGTGTTTACGGTTTACAGATTTCGCATTATTTTTTATCACACTCGACAATTTGTTTGCCTTTGGGCTTGGGCGAGGGCCATCAAATGTTTGCCAGCCTTTTAAGTTGCCATCGTTCGGGGCATGCCTTATCTGAAATTTCTGGGACTACGCTTCAAGCCGGAAACTCTTATGTGCGAGTGGTAAGTGCGAGTAGTATCTCTCTTTTGCGTAGTTTCGATTTTCGAATTTCAATTTAAATTTGTATGTCAGTCCATTTAAGCAGTCGCTCACCTCAGCTGTCATTAGGCAGGTGTTTGGCCTCTGGCTGACATTTATGCTCTGACTCCAAACATTTCCTTGTCATGAGTGCGAGTCGTGTATCTTGTACTGCAATGCACTTTTCATTTTCTGTGACTTTTTCTTGTCAATGTGGGATAAGTGTCATGAGTCTCGGTGAGTGCTGCTGGCGAGCATGATTGGCAGCTGTACGTTTGTGCACTGCTCAAGCTAAAATAATCTGAATACTGCAACAATGTTCAATAATTCCTTTTGGCTTATAGTAACTAAAAATGTATAGAAATTTTCCAGTTTTCATTTTCATTTTTTTTTACTGAAATAGTAAAATTTCTATCTGTATAAGTGAGCTGATCTCAAAGGCAGCAGAGAGACAAATTTGTGTTCATTGCTAAGCAATCTCTATTTCTAGTTTGGAGGTTTGGAGGTTTGGAGGCATATGTCCAAACTATACATTCATTGTATTCTCCTTGATCCATTTTCATTAATGGTTTTTTGTTAAGCATAGTGATTTGTATTGTCATTCTTATCTTCCTCATTGCTTTAATGTGCCCTATACATATATGTATTTATTAAATTCAGTGTTGATCAACTATCAATCTTTCGAAGAGAATTCTGAAATATTAGTACAGCCAAAATATGACTGTTTAAAACACAAGAACACTGCTCGGAGATTCTCTTAGTCCACAGCTGCTGCATTGTGTTGTCGTGCAATATTTTGTTACTGCTTTGTGGTTATTCCCTTTGGGGAAATCAAACATTATTCTCTGACTGCATTCTTTGCTTTGCAGCGCCCTCTGCTACCTCTCCGCCTTGGCAAATGTCGTTTAATTGCGCTCGACTCCAGACACGCACAGAGAACAGCTACTAATGGAGCTGGAGGGAAGGGGGAGTACAACAGCATTGCATGCGTTGAGACAATTTTCGTAGGAAAATCCAGCAGCAAAATGCTTCAATAGTTCACTTAAATACGGCTCATGTCTTCGTCTAGTTGCTTATTGATGGCCTCGTGTTGATGCGGACCTCGAAACGCGACTCAAATTCAAATGGTTGCTTTAAATTTTAATTACATATATATATATATATATATTTTTTGTTTCTTTAGGGAGCTGACGTTACAAAGACATAGTATCATATTTCTACCTCCCCCGCTCTCCCTTTCTCTACATTATCACAATGGAACCCACAAACAGTTTTTAATTGTTTTACTACATTTTACATTGGTTGACAAATTGAACAATGACTCGGATACCAAAAGGGGTACGCTGCGTGTGAAAATTAATGTTAATTGGCGTTTTATTGATTCCTTGAGGCATTTATGCGATAGGTTTGGGAACGTTGCCATATGCTGAGTCAGAGTTGTTCCATGGAAAACCCACTTGAAGGCGACGCTACTGTCGGCCAATGTGAAATACAGCACCCGAACTAACAAAAGAGCCAAGCGGCAACCCACTTGAGATCATGAATTTTTAATGCCACAACACCCGAATGGTCCTAACAGGCTGGCAGGCTGGCAGGCATTTAGTCCTGTCCATGGCACACAGCCAAGCAAGCCGTACAGCGATAATAATGACAATGATTAGTGTTAAATGCGCTGCGTGCGCCATTTTCCTGAAAAAGAAAAATATGTTTTCTTAATAGTTTTCAAGGGGCCCACAGTGTGCCACAGGCGCCTATGTCCTTTCTCTGTTTTTGTCAACGCTGCATAATTAGACGACTTCCCCTACCCCCCACTATCTCTGTCTCTCTCTCTTTCTCCACCCTCTGTGTGTGTAATGTGCTGTCGACATTTTGGGTTATTTATTTTGGGCCACGCACTGCGGTAAATTGCTGTCCATTCTCCTTCACATCGCTGATATGCACGGACAGCACAAGGACAGCAGAGAGTTGCCCACTCGAAAGGATGTGTAATGGCCATGGGCCCGCTTATCAGCTGTGTTTGTTTAGCAACATGTGCGTTGAAGTTGATAAAATATGACACTAATGTCTGCCGAGGTTCTGAAAATAGTTATATGTATGGAGATATAGCCAGATAACGGAATTATTCTTTTCTCCTTTCCCTTCGGGTTGAGCGATAAGTGTGGTGCCATGTAGCGTTAACCTAATTGCTTTCTACTCAAACTCTTTTCTTTTTTGTATATTTGGTTTTTACTAATGTTATTACAATCTATTTTTTTTTCTAAATTGATAAGCAAGCAAACAATAAAGAAAAAAATATAATTCGAGGAATTCTTAGGAATTTGCAAAAGTCATTCAAATGAAAGAGAGATTTTACAAAATCATCCGAAAAAAACAGACTATTATTATTGTACTTTTTATAGAAATATTTAAATTTTTCTTCGGCAAGCTTGGTCTTGGTTTTTCATTGCTTCACGAGAGATATCGAGGTAAGTTCTCTTTTGTTATACTTCCCCTTTGATTTGCCAATGCTTTTGTTATCTCAAATCGACTTGTGTTAAAATGTTCTGCTTTTGACTTTGCTATCGCTTAGCAGTCGACATGCCCTGCTCGAATTAAGCTTTGTTCTATTTGGCCGCGACTGTTTATCAATTGTGTGCAACTCTTGGTTGATATGTTCACTTCATTAAGTTGGCCACAACAGTGGGCGAGGCACTTCAAAAGCCTCAACCCTTTCGTATCGCCGGCCACTTTCCTGCTGACCAGCTTCCACTTTATTGTGAGATACCCGCACCTTGACAACAAAAGAACGCTTTGAAGATGAATAAGATGGTCAACAGTCCAATCAGCGGAACCCTTGACAAAAACACAGCAAATAACGGGTTGGAGGTTGAGTCAAAGCGTTAGGGTGAAGTCTTCCATCATCGCAATGTTTTTCGGACAGTTAAGAAAACCCGTTTTCATAACAATTGAAGAGCTGCTTTCTTTTTAGCCACTCGATTTTCCCTACACCTCCTCAGCATCAACCCTCACCTCAACGGGGCTGTGTATGCGTGTGTGAGTCTGTGTGTGTGTGTGTGTGTGCCAAAGCCCCTTTTCCATTTCCCATTTCTCCTTTGTCCACTTTCTGCTTTTTGTAGCTGTCTGTCGTTCTCGATCGGCCTCCAGTGCAATTTTCAATCATGCAATTTTTTGTGCAGCATTTGCAGCTGAGCCTTCGTCTCCTCCATTGTCCTCGTACCACATGTGTGTCTGTGTGTGCGTGTCTTGCCCTTGTCCTGTGGTTCCATTTGGTCGACTGTGTGCGTGTGTCGGTAGCTGTCATTCATGCCATGGTCCCTTCTGAAGGCTTTTCATTAAAAATCGTTTAATCCACGCTATCATTTCCCGCTGCCTTTCTCTCATTTTTTTATCGTCCTCATCCTGCTGCTGCTGTTGCTGCTGCTGCTGCTGCTCGGTTTCGTGCTTATCCCAGCCCTGCCTGTTTGCCAATTGCTCATTGATGCAAACGTCATTTGATTGTCGTCATTGTTGCATTGACAACGACGAAGGCGACGTCATCAGCAGTTGCAAAGGGAAAAGCAGCAGGAGAAGCTGCACCAGAATCATCAGCAACATCAGCAGCTCGGCATGCCAGTCAACCGGATGTTGGCTCTTCAATTTGTTTTTCATGTTTCATATCCTGTCACACACCCCTCCCTCAACACTCACCTCGACATGTGTTCTGCGGTTGTGTGCATGGCACACTTGAAAGTTTTTTAACGCTCGGTAATTATTGGATTTGCCACGGTCCGCCTAATTATGGCGCAGCACGTGGGTGCCTTAAATGTGATGGGGAGACGTAGGCGGGGGCAAGAGAAATTGTGCAAACGTTGTCCTTGTATTAGCGCATCGTTGAACTGTGAAAATAATGGCCTCGACCCGGCTACGCATTGCAGTTGAGCTTATATGAGCGACACGCGGCCACTTGAGCAAGTTTCTCGAAGGAGTCCATACAGAGAGTGAGACATGGTGGAAAGTTTGCTCTTTGGAGCTTAACAAGATTGTGTGCGATTAAATAGGAAGGGATCTCAAGGAATGCCAAAGGGAAAATGAGGAAACTTACCAACACAGAGATGTGAGCAGGAGACGGAAATCTTAAAGCAATGTGGTTAATGTCCGACCTGAGATGGAAACTATTTAAGATCTTTATTTAGTTAAAGAGGATTTAATATAGAAATTCGAATGTTATTGTAATAATGAATATCCTTAATATCCTCATTTTAATGATACGATAACTGAATATTAGTCCATTAGTTGTTTTTTAATTGTTGCAACTCTTGACGCTGACTTTTTCGACTTGAGTTGACTTTAGTTGATAAGATACTTTAAGAGGCAACAAATTCAATAAAACCTAATACCGACAACATCCTAAACTTATGAATACTAACTGTTATAAATAAACTTTGTTGGGTTTCAGTTATAAGTGCCAATTAGTGTCACAGTGTCTTGTCCTATTTTTTTCTCTTGTGTACCTTCCGCTTGATGTAGCATTTTGTAAGGGACATGCTGAACTATTCTCGTATCCTGCGCTAGCATCATTAAAAATAACCCAACAACAGCAGCAACAACGGATATAACACAACAACGATGCTTCATCATAGACGATATTAACTTTTCTCTCTCGACCAGCACAAGCACCCCACCACAATTAAAGTCATTACCCGGCTATCATGTTGATAGTTCTGCTCGCTGTTGCCGCCAAGTGAAACTCTAAGCTCCGGCAAAATCCCATATATCAGTTGTGTGCATGTGTGCATGTGTACTGAGTGTGTGTGTGTGTGTGTGTGTGTGTCGTCGTCAGACCAACTCTAAGCTGCCACAAAAACTTTGAAAAGCCCCAGCCGCGCTTTAAAGGTGCCACCCGTCCAAAAATACGAGCCCCCCAAACGTTTAGCATACAATTAGCCCAAAAGGCAACGCACTGGAAGCCAGGCAAAAACTTCACGGAAAATTATTAAAATTCCTCATGTTGGGTCGTTGCTCCAAAAGGGTTGACCATATGGAAATTAGCATATGATACCCTCGGCTTCGGGTTGAGCCTGATCCTGGCTCCTGCTCAGCTCAACCCACCTAGAGTAAAGTGTACACTTTAAGCTTTAAGTCGCTGCAAATTCATGTCTAGTCATGTGGCACGAACTTTAGTGTGTATGGAAGAAGAGAAAAAATAACAGTCGACGAGTTATGATTTTCCATTTTAAACACTGAGTGTTCATTTTTTGCCGTTTGTATTTTTTGTAGTCTATTTTCCCGGCTGCTGTTCTTATATTTTTCTCAGCGTAAATTTTCCACCTTTTACACATTTTACTTCCATTTGATTAGATCGGCTTTTTAGAGCGACACGTGCGTCGCATGCAGGAGGCAAGCAGCGGCAACAACGCCTCGCATCCTGTTTTGTTTTCACAATTCCGCCTCCTGAATTGCGCCTGGCATACACTTTCCCCAGGGAACTTTAATGTTGTTGTGGCATTCGTAGCACAAGTGTCTGTAAAAAGATTCAATTGCTTTACTAGATTAATAAAATGTATACAAAATATCAACATTTGAAGTGCATTTTAGTTTAAGTATTAGCTAAATATAAAAATGAATGCATTGCTTTACTTAAATTAGGATAGCCTTACTTAAATTAGGATACTTATTTCTGTAGTTTTTATTGAAGTAGCTTAATTATTAAATTTTTATGCTCGATAGTTAATTTTTGTACATTTTATTTATAGGAGAGAGCATTGATTTTTCGTGATGTTGCTTTCAGTTTTGCTTTTGTAAATTCCGTGCTTTATAGAAATTTGCACGCTCATCGCTTGAGAGTTTTTAGGCTTATCAGACAGGCAGCAACTTTGTCATAATCAACATCAAACAGGCCCTGCCACAGCCTGATTCTCAGCTTCAGCCACTCCGTGCAAACTCTCTGCCGGCATCATGAGCAGCAGCTATTATTATCCGGTGTCCGCAGAGTCAGCCCTCAGTCCTCGGCATCGGCAGGGCACTTCTAATCAATGTGCTTAAAATCGACGTGATGTTTGGCTCGTCTCCAGTCAGCGGGGGAAAAGGATGTCATCAGCAGGCGAATGTGTTGCAGCTGCGGCTTGTTTTGTGTTGATTAAAATTTGCTTGTCATTTCGATAAGGTACGACTTTTTAGTGCCGAATCCGGGCTGGCAGTTCAATAACCCAGCCCCGGTTGCTGTGCTCTATCAGTTCCCAGAGCGGCTGCATCTCAAATGAGGGGCTGAAAGTGCTCATCGTTTCGTGTTTTTTATGTCATGTTTTATATCATGTTTTACTGTTTTTTGTAATTCTTTTTTTTCACTTCCATCGCAATATCACTTGTAGTGAACCACAAAGCTTTAATTTGGCATTTGCTTTTCATGTCATTTTGTTTTTTGACACAAAGAAGCAAGAATAAAAAAATACGTCATTAGACAAAACTTTGTGGGTGATTTTGTTGAATTGAGAGATTTATGTAATACTTGTGGTGGTATGTATTTAATTTGCAGTTCGTTATGCTGTGAAAAATATTTCTTTATTTCAATGAATTCTTGAATTTTAATAAATTTAAAAATATTAATTTTTGATTAAATAAAGTTGTGTAAAACATTAGCTATAGAAATCTGGATGTTAGAAAATTATATCATTTGGTACAGACATAAAGTGAGGGCATTAGGGAAAAATAAATTGATGTGTAATTAAAATGGGATTATCATCCAAATAAGAAGTTCAAAAATTATCTTTAGCTATGCGGATATCATAAATATTATGTTTAATTAAACAGATTAATATATTAAGAAAGCCTTATTAATTAATTAAAGAATGTTAAGTTATATTTATGAAACTTACATAATTCAGATATATTAATAAGAAATCCATTTGAACGTTAAACCTTGTTATTATATATTCATGCTGATCAAGAGTAGATACATATTTAGAATAAAGGAAGTTAATTGCAAATAAAAACTACGAACTCTCCAGTAATCTCACTTCTCATATAATATGTTTTTAATGCAACCACCTCTTACGTTAAGTTCGCCAAAATTTCCAACTTTTTTCTTGGAAAGTTTACACATCTGTTATGTGCGTATATTTGTCTAATATTCTTTTTGTTAGCTGTTTTGAAAGACGTCATAGAATTGATATCAGAATATCTTGACGTTCTGTTGATCATACTTTGATACCGAGGGTACAATTGTTATTGGTATAATGCCATGTTCGTCATGCCGTCTGTCCGTCCACATGAGCGCACGTGTTGTCGACAGTCTTGGAGTTAAAGCATTGAAATTATGAACAATTGCTGGCCTATGTCTGCGTCAGATCAAGTATTAAGCATCGATAAAATATAAAATAAAATATACAATTTTCAATATTTTGATGATGATATACATTTATATGTAAATATATATTTATAAACTTATGATATATATGTTTTTTCATATATAAATCGATCTGCTGATTCGGAATAAGTGTATATCCTAATAATAAAGAATAAAAGCACAACTTTTCAATATTCCCATTTATTTAGTCATTCAATTTCATGAACATGTCGGAGCGTAGTTTACTGAGAGCGACCTCTTCTGCCCCTACGCCTGGCAAGAGCAGCAGCACGAGCACGGCGTCCAATTAATAGACCACGTCCACCCAAAATACGACGTCCACCGAAAAGAGCACGCAAAATGCTGCAGCCTCTGCGCGTGGTGGCGGTTGTGGATGCCACTGTGGTTGTGGATGCCACTGTGGTTGTGGATACCACTGTGGTAACGCATTCAGGATTTGCCGCATTGGCAGCTAAAGTACAGTCAATGCAAGCCGGATCGGTTGGAGCTGCGGCGCAGGTGACTGCCTCTCCCGAAGGAAGATAGGCAAGCAGAAGTGCCAGAAGAGCACAGCTCAGAATTACGCTTTGGGTTCTCATCTTAGCTGAAGTGCTACTAAATTGGTAATAATTACCAAATTCACAGCTCTTTTATAGTGTCTGAAACCTCTCCAAAATTGCACATTCTTCTTTTGGTAAGATTACACAGCTGTTGCCTGGCTTATTTGTCAAATATTGCTTATTGTTAGCGATTTTGATAGACGTTTTCAAAGATAATACTGAACAACTTTTAATGTGACGTGTTCATCTAATCTTATGCAACCAATTTAAACAGAATATTTTAAGAACGTACTTATATTGCAATTATCATAAAAATAATAATTTACATTTCTGCCTTTAAACATTACATAAATAATGTGCGTCAGGAACGCATTTTTGGTGAATCGGATATTGAGGAGATCACGCACAAGCTCCATATTCCAGAATTGAACATGCAAGAGAAGTGAAAAGTATCTTGGTCGTAGTTTAAGGGTAATCAAATTCCTTTTCCCAATGCTTAGTAAGACCAGGAACTTGAAAGGCTCTATTGACAAGGAATTTAATAAGACTATAGAATTCGAACTTATGATCGAGAAGTAAGCCTATATCAACTACTTCATGCAGTTATCAAGCGGCATCCCATCTAGGGTGTAGAGCTACGATAACTTTAGATGACGTTACACTTAGAGCAGTTCAAATGGAGCAAATTCAATTTGCAGCTTTACAGAAAAGAAAGTAAGTCCGTCTGCAGTAAGCATTGAGAGGTTGCTTTATGCAAGGCGTAACTTGACATCATCAGCATACATTAACACTGGACCCAGGTGGCTTCCCCCGAGAGGTGATTACGATAGGTTTTGAAAGACTACTTTTTGGTAGGAAATACTATACGCACAGTTTGTGAAGCAGGAGACATTGAAAAACCGAATCAAAATCTTTACTGTGGTCTCTATAAGCGACATCAGTTTTACATTTTATTCTGAAACCCTCTTATCACAAGAGCATTAAATTCAAGAAGATTGGTTATAGTAGAATTATATTTCACAAAACCATTCTGGCAAGCTGAAATTATAGACTGCAGTTGGGGACAATTTGGAGATCCCATTGTTGTTTTTTATAAATATAATAAATATTTGCAGTCAGCAGATCGACTTTTGTACGTATAACTCTTAAAGGAATAAAAGCACAACTTTTCAATATTCTCATTTATTTAGTCATTATATTTCTTGGAAATGTGGCAAAGAAGTTTTCTAAAAGCGACCTCCTCTACCGCCACGCCTGCCTCCAGCACGTCCACCGCGTCCACTGCGGGCACCGGGTCCACTGCGTCCACCGCGTCCACCGCGTCCACCGGGTCCGCTGCGTCCACCGCGTCCACCAGGTCCACCACGTCCACCACGTCCACCAGGTCCACCACGTCCACCAGGTCCACCACGTCCACCACGTCCACCAGGTCCACCAGGTCCACCGCGGCCACCACGTCCACCGGGTCCACCACGTCCGCCGCGACCACCATGTCTACCGGGTCCACCGCGACCACCATGTCTACCGGGTCCACCACGTCCACCGCGACCACCATGTCTACCGGGTCCACCACGTCCACCGTGTCCACCACGTCCACCGCGTCCGCAGCCTGTCCTTGGACTGGTAACACCTGTGACAGGTTCCTCTGTGGATTCTCCCTCTGTGACAGGGTTCACTGTGGATAATTCCTCTGTGACAGGATCCTCTGTGGAATCTACCTCTGTGACAGGATCCTCTGTGGAATTTATCTCTGTACTATCTTCTGTAGTTTCCTCTTCGGTTACGCATTCAGGATCTGCTGCATTTTCAGCTAATGTACAGTCAACGCAAGCCGGATCGGTTGGATCTGCGGCGCAGGTGACTGCTTCTCCCGAAGGAAGATAGGCAACCAGAAGTGCCAGAAGAGCACAGCTCAGAATTACGCTTTGGGTTCTCATCTTAGCTGAAGTGTTACCAACTCGGGAGTGATTGGCTTGTCCAATTCAAAGCGCTTTTATAGCAGCTGAAACTTTGCCAACACCACCTTGTTTATTTTTAGACGCATGTGTACAGCTGTTAGCTGCGTTTGTTTGTCAAATATTGAAAACTGAAAGACGAGATACTGAAAGACATCATAGAATTCAGGTCTGAATAAATTTAAGCTGTGACGTTGTTATTTAATCCCATGCAACAGGTTCAAATAAATGGTTGAGTTTTTTTGAGCTTTTCAACAATATAATTAGTTCCAAAATCGACATTAATCATGCGGATCGTGTAAATACTATGTTTAAGGGCGCACTTTTAAATATTTCTATTAAATAAGATGTTATTTTATAACATCCCAAATACGAAATTGAAGTAGTATTGAATGTATATATAATGTATAGTATGAATGGATTAATTAGTTGCTTAGGAAGTAAACTGAAGTTCAAATCTTTAATTAATAGTTAATTAGTAATTAATGTCGTTTCAAGAATATGTTTAATTTCGGAGCATTACTTTCTTAAGACAGCTTAACTCATTCTTTAAATACCTGTTGGATTGGCTCTTTAAGGAGGGACCTGACATTCTGTTTTCCTGGCAAACATTTCCGTATTTTGCAATCAGCATTCCGTAGAATTTATTACAATTTGCTACAGTATGACTTTTGATATGCTTTTTAACGTGTCGTGATTTATTCTTTATTTTTCATCTCCATATATATATATATATATATATATATATACATACATATTTTTATTTTTTTAAGCTCATAATTTTTCGCATATTTGAGTCTCGTCAAACGTTTAGCATATTCTCTTTGTTCAGCTTCTGATTTTGCTTTAGCTTCTGCTGCGCATTTAATGGCGTGCCGTGTCCTATCGTCCTGTCTTCCTGTCTTTTTGGTGGTTGTTGCTTGTTGTTATTGTTGTTGCTGTTGTGCTCATTTTAACTACAAACAGCACAGACAATCACAGTCGCAGGATAATACCAACAGCAAGTACAACAACAACAACAACAACAGCAACAACAACAGCAACAGCAACGCTGCCACCTTTGTTCCATTAACAAAAACAACAACAGACAGCAGAAGCTTCACATAATTCCATGTAGACTTTGGGATAAAATGGTCTGAGGCATGACGCTTGAATACCGCTGAAAGCGGGTACAGGGGTGTGGATGGGGCTTATAATGTGCGCCGCTTCACTACGCTTATTATTTGTAGAATACTTATTTGGTGGGTGGCTTTTTAAATATGCATAAAGAAAAGCACGGCACACATCTCTGCTCTGTCTTGCTTGGCAGTCGCATATTGCGGCGTACGAGCGAAGCGGTGAGGAGCCGTGCGTTGGGGTCGAGAGCTGAAGGTGGCACACATATTTGTCTGGGGCTTTGCATTATGCGATGCGATGTCTTCCTCCGGCAGCTGCTTTTTTGCGTTCTGTTTTCTTTGCCGCTTTAACCTGGCGGCGTCTTTTCTCTTGCCGCTTTATTTAGCTTATTAAAACTTCACTTCACTTCATTTTTTGTTTTAAAATTTATATCGCATGCAGAGGCGCCATATTCCACTAATTATATCAATTTTGTTAGACTTTGGACTTTGATTGCATTTTTGGACTGCCTCTTGACTGATTTTTCACGAATGATTTGGCCAATTCCTCAATTGATCGTTGATTGTGAGTGAATCCTAAGCAATGGTCAAATTTTACAATTCATAATTTGAGAACGAAACCACGGCCAAAAAAAATTAGAGAACACCAAATAAAATAGTAAATTGACTGCGGAATACACTGATACCAAAGGAGTACCACCTGATCTTAAGTGGCACGGAACCTTGTTGTGGAGTTGCTGAGTTAATGGATGGGTGTGCATCCATCATTAAATAATCAATATTGTGCGTTTAAGATTTTGTGACAATAGCGACAAGATTGCGAGAGACATAGGCTATTGTTGGCTAAGAAATTGTTAAACGCATTTTAGAACGAGGCCCTAGCATTCTACTTTTCTACTTCTAGATTTTTAATCGATCCTTGAAGGGGATATACCATGAACTGATGAATTAATGGACGGGCAACATAATGGACATTTCACAAAATGAATATGCCTCTTGTACCTGCAGAATCAGAGTATAAAAACAAAAATGAAGTAGAAAATCAAACGGCAGCCGCCATGATACCGGAAAGAACTGCATGCCGACAAACACAGACATATATGCATATAGCAAGAGACAAATGCCATTTACAATTTTTGTTCATAAAGCCGCTTAAGCAGCACTCTGTGCGCCTCCCACACACCGCCCACTTGTCATGTAATTTGTTTTTATGTCTGCCCATATACGTGTGATAACGGGACGCGGTAAGTTTTTTATCTGCTCCTTTTTTTTATTTTTGGTTCTTCTTTTTGTGCAGACAACTTCGATTAACATTGCCAGCACTCAACGGGAGACTCTGTGTAGGGACAGGGTTTGCCTCAGGACTGGGAGTGGATGGCTGGATGTCCGACCAACAGCAACAAATAGCACAAGTCGCGACTTCGACTAGTGAATGGCGACTGGCGAATGGCCCTGGCCGTGAATTTTATATATAATTTTCGACGTGGCCTCCTGTCGCCTCCAAAGTGAAAAATATCCTTGCTACGTTGTGTTGCATTTCAAATTGTTCGCTAAAAAGCATTGAACGCATTGAACTTTATAGCCGGCTAGAGAGAAGCATGGCCAAAGTTCTTTTCTAAAAAAAAGGGGGGAAAAAGAACTGCCGTCCTACATTTCGCCAGAAGTTGAGAATTGGAAGGCGCTCAGCTTGGTTGGATTTGAATTGGTGGTGGGTAGACCACCCACGCTGTCGTAATTTGACGTAAATGGAAGTTTCTCTGCGGCATGGCTGGATATACGAAATGTGTTGATATTGACAGACTTTGTAGTTTTAAATTTAATATTATCTTAATTTTTTGAAGAGTGCCTATGCAAGAGTGATTTTAGAGACTCAAACGTATTTCCAAATGAATTGCGTAGTTGGTTCTCTAATTTTAAGTAGAATTAGTAATATTATTATGTGAACTCTGCCGCATCTGCAGTCTACAAATGAAAAAACCAAGTTGCTTTAGCGCTGGGAAAAAGTCAAACTGTTTGCACAGCTTGGCGAAGAATTTACATTAATAATGAGTATTTATTCTGTGTGTGTACACAAGTATTCTGTATTTACAGCACACTCATATGATTTTTATACATGTTTTTCTTTCGCAAATACATATATTCATAACTGGTCTTGAAGCCTAAGCTAATTGTAAAGCAAGCATATTCCAGAGATTTTCATTTTTATGGAAAAGAATAAAGTTTAAACCAATTTCTTAATGATTATTTATATTTTATTTAGTTTTGGAATGTTTCTAATTACTGCAAGACTACACAACGTGCAACAAAAAATGTAATTCCAATTAGGCAATTGTTGCGTAAACTGGAATCATTGAATCCTGAAGCAGAGCCAAGTAAAATTCATTAAACTGAAAGGGTGGTTGCTTAAAGAACTTTTCGGGGGAAAACTAAAAACATTTCGGACAGGAAAGTTGAGTTCGCATCACTTTCACCAAACGGGAATCTGTTTGATTTGGTTTGATGGTCACATTGCGTGACAGTAATTACAAAATAAATGCAAACATCATAGAAGACACAGCAGACACGCCAAGCCAAGGGGTTGGAAATTTGGGATTGGAAATGGAGCTGGGGTGAGCGTGATGCATGTGTTTGTCTGTGCGTATCGGTCTGGGTGGCTGTGTGTATCTTTGTAGTAATTCGAGTAGTTGTGTGATGCATGCAGCTCTTGATGGATTGGCTTACAGTTGCAGCCACGTAACTAAGTGGTGGCGTGGGGGGAGGGATTGGAGGTTTTGTTGTCCTTGCCACTGTATTTTATTACATGTGTAAGTTGCGCTTAAGTTTTTCCAAGTGTCTTGTGACAAATTTGACAACAGCTGAGACCAATTGCTCAAAGCTCTGGCCATGCACACTTTGCCGAGAGGCATGCATCGTTTCATCTATCAATCAAGCGATGGAAAGGCAATCATAAAACTGCCATTAAGCCACACACACACAGCCCAAACTCTATCATAAATCTTGGCTGTAATCTTAAAAAAAACAACAGTTACCCCCCAACAGCCACCAATTGTCCTCGTCTGCAGCATGTTTATACTATTAACATATTGTTTACTTTACCCAAAATCCAAACACATTTTCCTTTATCTGCATGTGCAGCAGCAGCTGCAACCTTCCCCTCATCCATGCAACCCATCCATTCCATTAGCTTTGCAATTTATCAAATATTTCATTCGCTAGCGGAAACGGAAGCTTCCGGAAGCTGCACAAAGCTACGTGTCATAATGGAGCTCTCTGGTTGGAAGGTTCAACTAATGGCGCTAATAACGCACCATCAAATATTAATAATAATGGGGCGAAAAAAGGACTTCCGATTAACCAGTGTCCTGCCGGTCGCCCCACAAAATGAAGTGCCTTTGGACAGACATACACAAAGAACTCAACGCAGCGATGCCGGCCCCTTGCCAATCCCTCCCCCATCCAAATTTCTTGTCCACGTCCATCAGATGCCACTCGGAGGCAAAGTTTGCACTCGAAACGCATTGAACTTGAGTATGTGTGTGTGTGCGTCGTGTGTGAAGTGTGTGTGCCGGACATTTTGATTAGCCTAATGTCAGGACATATACCGGAAATGGCAGCACAGCAACTAAAAAGAAAATGAAAAGAAACAGTGTGTATTTGACTTGCAGATATCCTGTAGCATTTGGTTTGACATTAATTAATTCATGCAAACTGGAAAACTCTTTTTTATTTGCATGGAAATTGAAAATGGTTAATATTTTGGCTAAAGCGTTTAAGATTGCTCTCTAAACATATCTGAAATTTGTGATACGTACTTGAGAATAAAAACCAGAAGCTAATTCAATTTCATCATGGAGTTATTGAGTATTGCAGGGTATTGAAGAGGAGCATTGATGCAGTGGCAGGCTACCCGAATTACACAGTTCGACTTATGAGAGGCACTCGATATGCAGTCGGGGCAGGCACAAGTACTGCTCTGCAAGCGGGCGACAGGTGCCAGGCGCTGCTCCTGGCGAGACAGCTTGGGAGCCCCTTCAATAATTTGGCACAAAACAACAATAAATATGGCACGCACACAAGCACAGACACTGTTGTGCCACATCTCACAGACACAGCCAGGTTGTGCCACAAATTGCTTAGCATACTTTACGGCTTCAATTGGCAATTGGCAGCCTTTGAATTTCGTTTGCCCCCTTTCCAACTTTTTGCTCGACATGCTACGCGCTTGACATGGCGGTGGGCGGGTAGTGGGTGTGTGGTATATGTGGTGCGGACTGAAGTGGTTACCTCAGCCATCAGCCGTAAGCCTGGTGCCTGCCTGACAACTTGGCAAGCGCTTTCATTGTTGTTGTTGGCCGTTGGGTTTCCCGACTGCTTCACTTTTTTTTCTGTATTTTTGAGCGCAAGTGGCATGTTGCGGCTGTTCGGATTTAAAGGCGAACCACTCCGCGAGACAAGAATATAAAGTTGTGGTAATAGAATAAAGAGCAGCAGGTTGCATAATTGAATTGTTAAAAGAGCCGGGTCGATCTAGCCATGTCCGTCTATCGGTCACTGATTTCCGATTTATAAATTCAGAATATGCGATTTCGCATATTACGCACAGATTCAGTTTGTTTTTCCAGCTCTAAGGATCATCATTTTAAAGATGTATCTGTCTAATCGGGTATGTGTTCAACTTATGAGAGCTATAGGGTATCTGCTAATCAAGCTATCCCTTGTACAGCACTTGTTGCACAAAACTTCACGTAAAAATAGTTAATAATACAAACTGATAATAAAAAGTAAATCGATTAGAATCGAATCAGAATTTCTCATCTGTGGAGATGTTTAAATCTACTTCTTGATTGGCCCTCGATCCGCATACATCTAACTGACTGTCTTCGGGCTGTGTGGCAGCTGCCGTTTAACTTCCGTCTACAAGCCTCTCTTTCATACACACAACACACACACACAACACACACACACAACACACACTCAACACACACACACACACTCAGGCATATTGGAACAGAAAATTCACACGCGGAGTCACTTTTGATTGAAATATTGACAGCAATTTTTGCATAGTTTGGCGTTGGGCTTTGCAGGTCGAACCGCCCGCACCCCCTCCACCATCGGCACCAGCAGCACCACCCGCTAAACAAGCTGAACTGCAATCGAATGTGGCTCATGTGCAATGCGGTGAAAACTTGAACAGTTGTAGCGAGGGGCCCACTCAATCGAGCCTGAAAACAGCTTATGACAGCTTGCCTTATTATAACTGTCAGGGTTGTCAGGTTATTAGAAACCTTTCACGTCCCCTCTCCCTCCCCGCCACCCTGTACTCGTGGAGAGTGTGGCTGGCGTAGGAGCCAGCGCCTAATATCTTCATTAGGCTGCCTGCCTCGAGACCCGTGCAACGTTCGCCTTTATTCTGGTGCATGACTTTAAGCGCTTTTCTATTTGTTTTGTTGCTTGTTGTTTCTTGTTGCTTTTTTCCTCTTGTTCTTTCATTTTCTACTTTGTATTTTTCAGGCCTCTGACAGGGCGACAGCTCAGGTGTAAAATAGTTTGCCACGTCAGTTGGCAGCGGCGTATTTTGTTTTCCCTTATTTCTTTTCTTTTGCCAGTTCGGTTTTGGTTCTTATTGATTTTCCAACACTTTTCGCCTGGCGCGTTTCTTCATAAATGTCAGAAAACACTTTGATGTCATGACTTTAAGGCTGCCAACCCACACAAATACACAAACACAAACACACACACAAACACGCATGCAGATAGATGGGCAGATATGAGCTCTTTAGAATTTGATTCCCTTTTTTCCATATTTCCTTTTCGTTTTTCTTTTTTCATTGGTCACATGTGGCACTTTGATGTGGTTCTGTCTGCGGCAGATTTTTGTCAAGTCATGGCTGTTAAGCCCTAGATCTTTGGGTTTGTTGTAGGTGTTGCCGCCCGTATCTTGGGATTTGATGGGTTTTACAAATCATTTCGACTAATTGTTTTGGGACGCAAAAAGAAAAAAGAAAGTGGTAAAAACCAGACATTTGAAAATCCTTGAACTAAGGGTCAGCCAACGCAGATTGTGCCAAGGTCATTTGCCTGCTCCCCTGCAACATCTGCGATTGCTTTTCTATTTTCACCTCAGTTCCAATCATTGGTCACTCTCCGGTCAGTCACTGAAACAAACCTAAAGTTAATCTACATCATCGACTATAAATAACTAATTTCAAATTCAAAACTCGTTTTGCGCTCAAGATTTAAGCGACGAGACTTGAAAGTTGGAGCCAAGCGAAAATTTGGGGGCCGCGGCATTGGAAAATGGGAAAATCGGTTTTTATCGATATTTGAGCGAAGTTTTATTTAATTTGCTGAGCAGAATTGCATTTTTTTTTTGTACCAATTAAAAAGTGTGAAAAGTAAATATAAATAAAAGTAA
This sequence comes from Drosophila atroscutellata, assembly GCA_035041605.1. Taxonomy (NCBI): domain Eukaryota; kingdom Metazoa; phylum Arthropoda; class Insecta; order Diptera; family Drosophilidae; genus Drosophila; species Drosophila atroscutellata. The sequence continues at coordinate 8,025,464 of JAWNLA010000092.1, read as the reverse complement.
ATTAAACTGTGGAAGGTTTCTACAAAGAGTACAACGTTTGCCTCTAATATATTTGATTAGTTTTCGAAATTTCCTAAAATTTATACAAAGCGTTCTTTGAACTCGAAAAGAATATATTGAACTCAGCTGAACTTCTTTGCAATCATTAAAAGTAAATATAGATGAATAGTGGATTGACATATATATTATTGTCAGTAATAAAAATCTATAACTTTTACTGTTTACTTTTTATTTTAATACGGTTTCTTAAGTTGAAATTATTAATCGTTTACTCAGCGCAGCTCAAACCATTTACATTTGATTACAAAAATAAGAATGTGATAGAAATATTTCAAATGCCATCATTGAAAACTTTACAGACTAATCCGCGGGCATTTGTCATATATATAATAACAAAACCTTATCAGTCTGAGATCGTGCTGAAAACTCATCGAAAGTTTTCCCATTGAGCAATTGAGCAAACATAAATCAAGCAGAATGCCTTCGTTTTTTTTTCATTGATAATACTTCGATGTTATTATTGAGTCAACACATTGATATGCACTTTTTGTGTTTGTTATTTTGTTATTTTGGTTTCTGTTTGCACTGAAAACAATTGGAGACATTTTGTGTGTGTGTCTTTGAATTTTGAGTTGCTAAGCTTTTGGCGCTGCAACTTTTGACAGCATTTGATTGAATGTTTGGCAACGTCGACGTCGCAGGGGATTACCACAATGTGTTATCTCTCCCCAAGGGGGGCCCGACAGGGGATTGCACTCAGGCAGACCCCTCAGTTGGCCCTAATTGCTGCGACATACGCAGAGAGTGGAGCAGGTGAAAAAAGTTACTCAATGTTCGCTTTGGAATTTTGTTCACTGCTCAAGAGTCGAGTTGTGCGTGGAATTCAGGTTTGATAAATTCGCCGACATTTTAAGCTAAAATAAAAGAAAATTGATCATAAAATAAATGAAGCTGAATATAAATAAATAATTTATAATATTAAAAAGTGGAAAAATATTGGGTGTGCTATGAATTATAATAAAAATTCGCATTGTGAGGACCGAATAAAATGGAAGTAGTAAATGGAAGAAAACTTAGGAAGAATACAAGGTACTAAAATGTAACTATTAAAAAAACATTTCTTTCAATTATTTAGAGCAGAGCAAACAAACAGAGTCCTCCAGCAGACCCCTCCCTCTCCCCGAATCAAATAGCGAGTACGAAGTTTGTTTCCTGCGTTGAATGCTCATCAACAGGCAGCTGCTGGCAGCTGTTCGGAGCAGACGCTCTTTATCAAATGCTCTCTTGCGTTTCACACGCCACGTTCCGTTTGGCACAATTTTCTGTCTTATACGCAACAATCTGGCATTGAAACACAGCAGCAAAGCAGAAGCAAGAGCGAGAAGAGCAACCACTGCAAAGAGCACAAACATTGCGCTCTTTCACTCTATTCAAAGTAAATACAAATGTAACGTTAAGTTTTGTTTTTGTTTTTTGTTTTTGTATGTAGGCGCCAATTGTAATCAATAATATTAAATATTTAATGTGGCAGGTAGAAAAATGTACAACATGTGAATGGAAAATAATAATTTTTGGTGCAGATTCATTGTCTTTTTTTTTTAATTTTTATTTTTATTTAAAAATAATTTCATAACAATTTTTTATTATATTTTGTAGGCATTTAAAAAATAATTATAAATAAGAATGAAAAATTACCTGTGCACCTGCACTACTCAATGCCACACACATGTGAATGGGTTCCACATGCAACAACTTTGTCGCTCTTTGCCTGCGCTCATATGGTCCCGCTCTCTCGCTCTCTCTTTTGATTTCACACTCTCTCTCTCCCTCTCTGTGGTGGGCTTCGTTGAGTTGCGCGCTGCTGTTTAACGAGCCGAACGGTAAAAGAGTCGCATACAGGTGCAAGCCAACGACTCCCCCGCTCGCTTCGGCTCCACACACACACACACACACACTATTACATGACTTACTTAAAACCGCTCTTCAGCAGCTCCTCTTTCGCTCTTTGCTGCTCTCTCACTCACTCACTCACTCACTCTCTCTCTCTCTCTCGCTGAGCAGGAAACGTCGCAAGGAAATGGCAAAATGTTCTACGTCCATTCGTATTCGCATGTGTGCGAGCAGCTGTAACTGTGTGCTGTATGTGTATGTGTGTGTGTTTTTGTTTGTGTGAGTGTGTGCCTGTGGATGACATTGCGGCAATCGTTGGGGCAGCGCCAGTTGTCGGCTAACGGTAGTCGTTGCGAAACTTTTGCTGGAGTAACGTGTCGCGCAATTGAAATTGGCGGCGTTTTCATCGTCCAGCTGCGCCTCTACTGGCTTCAATTCACGTACTCGCGACTTTTTCAACTGTGTGTGTGTGTGTGTGTGTATTGGTGTGGGTGTGTGTGTGTGTGTGTGTGTGTGTGGAACTGCCAATTAGTGTGTGTTACATTTGTGCAACAATCGGCTCGTGTGCGTGTGCGCGTTTGCCCCTGTGTGTGTGCGTGCGTGTGTGTGTGTGCGTGCCCCATGCTGCATGTGTGTGCGTGGGGCGCCGCAGCCGCCGCCGACAGAGCAACACAAATTTATTAAAATTTCATGAGAAATGTATTTCACAAAAAAAAAAAATACATACTGCCACATAAAAATACATACATACAGCATGTGAATAAATGTATGAATATATATATATATATAGAGTGCCCAGTAGGAATCGGCCGAATTAATTGAAGTAACCTTCTGCTAGGTAAGCTTAACCCGCACAATAAAATATAATCAAACTTGTAACGAGCTTTTAATTCAGTTTCCCCACTTTTGGGTTTGTCTTTTTTTGGTGTTTCTTCTCCCTTTCTGTGGTGTTTACTTATTTGCTGGCGAAAACTTTATCTAAATTCAATTTTGACTTGGACCCTTGAAATTGAAGTGGAATAAACTCGCAGAGCACACAACACACGCTTATGGTCATTAAACTGAATTAGATCAGTTAAACGATGTCTAATGTCAATTTAATTATGTGAAAATAAAACTCTCCCTCTCTCTCCAGTAGCCGGAGACTATTCCCGACTGCTCTTATTTCATTTTGTACTTATTGTGTTTGTGGATTGTCAATTTAAAGTCGCTCCCTGGGAAGCGATGGGACTGGATTCAGATCTAAAAAGAAACGATTAAGTTAAATGTGTACTAAGTTCCGCTTAGATACAGGGGATATTCCGTTTAACAGATATCATCTTGACTATGCCATAAACAAATATGAAATGTTAAAGGCAGCTTTTGCAGCCGAAAAGTAACCTGCATATTACTATAATTAAGTTATTTTATTTATAAATGATTAAAAAATGAAATAAAAATTAATAAAAAATAATAATCCCATTGGTATTTCAACATTAAAAAATACTTCTTCATGCTAATTATTTGAAATGAATTAATAGTGATTCACTCACTTCTGAACGATTAATAAAAATTAATCAAAAAAATATGAAAACCAATATAATTTCAATATTAAACAATTCCGCTTGATGATGAGTATGATAAATACATTAGTAGTGTTTCGCTCGATGACAGTCGATGAGAAAACTATTCAAGATTTTTTGTTATTAGTTATTGACTGTGGCTAATCCGAACCGCTCTCGACTGCATTTTTGAACTCTATTTAAATGAGCTCCATTCAGCAGTTACTTCATCTGTTGATCGTTTCCTCAGTTTTCAGCCTTCGGGTCATGCTAATTGGCGGCTTAAAAGCATTGACAAATTCGAGTCGTCGAAATTGACTTGACTATAAAATACACAGTGCGCAACTGTTGACCCAAGCAAATGAGCGTGAAAATTTAAAAAAAATTTGAAAAAAAAATGATAAAAGTTGCTGATGAATATTAAATAGACAAGTTGGCGGAAAATACCAGTTAACAGCTAAGCGGCTTGCGTGGGAAAACACGGGAGAAAAACAACTAATGGCAAGGTCAGCCAAGGGGCAAGTGACAATCGACAAGCGACGAGCGACATGCGGCATGCGACACGCCCAAAACTCACGTGAAGTGCAAATGCATTTGGTTTTAATTAAAATGAGCAAAAGTGACTTTCGAAATGGTCAAGAGATAAAACTGCAATAACTATAAAGATCAGTTTAAAACGGAATTGACGTTCGACAAGGGGTGGGCTGGCACACTGTGGTTGGGGGTTGTTTTCACATTGGGCTTGTGCTCAAGTTGGGGACGCACACGCGCCAATTTGTTAAGCGGGTCACGTAGTAACCGAGACCAACCCTCACACCCCAAAAACCCCGACCCCATTAGCCAGCCCAAGTGCCGCACGAGCCTCTTCCGGTCGCCTGTGTGTGTGTCTGTGGGTGTGTGTGTGTGTGTGTGTGTGTGTGTGTGTGTGTGTGTGTGTGTGTGTGTGTGTGTGTGTGTGTGCGTGTGTCATCAACACGAAAATAAAAATCGAAAATTAAACTCGCTGAAAATGGCAACAATTTTTTGTTACTGCTCCTCCCTTCGGTCCGCAAATCGATTTCAATAAAGTTCGACTTTGATGACGACTTTAAAATCTTACCAAATGACGCAACAAATTAAATGTCAATAATTTCAAATAATTACCAATACAAAAATAAAATATAAAAGAACGTTTAGCAACAAATCCCAAGGTTAAATCAATTTGAAAGAATTTTTATTGCTTTTTAATCTAATTAAATTCCCATAAAAACACAAAATACGCTGAAAAACTGTTACGAGAATTAAGTGTATAAAACTAAATCAATAAAAAGTCATTTATGCACTTTAAAGTCCGCCGTAAACCGTTCGATAAGAGAAGCACAAACAAATTGACTACAAAGTTGCCTACAGTCAAGGCGATAAAGAGGGCAGGGTTAGCAGGGGGAAGGGCGAGGGGGAGGGGCGATAGGGAAGGGCGAGGGGGAAGGGCTGTGACTTTGTTGTTGTCAACTGGTTAATGAGTGCGTGCATCTAACACGAAAGGGCTGCCACAGCCTTGGGGGTGCAGCAAAATGGGATCGTTGCAATAATGACCTGCATTTTGCATGTGAGCAGCGGGAGTGTCACAGGGGATGGGCTAAGAAGTGAAGGGAAGGCTGATGGAAGAATCAGTAAAATTAGCATGCAACAACATTATACATTAATTTGATTTACTGGCGACTTACGGAAGAAATAATAAGATAAGGTAACGATAGTAGCAAACATTTCGATGATAAACAACTTTTTTGCCTAACTATCTTTCCCACAATGCAGATAAGAAATATATACGTATATATACTGATATATAACAAAGTCTGTCAACTTAATAATTGAATAGCTTTTGATAATACTCACAGGTAGAAGTAATTTTCATGTGAGTACATTTTCTTCTACTTGTGGTTTGAGGGCAGCATTATTTTCTTCTCTCCATCTTCTTCTTTATATACAAAATAATGGCGAAGGGATTAGAATCCCGAAGATTAGACACCCTTTAGTAATAATCTAATAATCGCTTAACTGTAAAACAAGAAAAGTAATCTACATTATATAGAAACATAATTGTTATTAAAATAGATATATTTACTTCAACTTTTCAAGAATAATAAGCTGAAAATATATCTGCCTCAGTCTTAGACATACTAATTGAAATATAAGTTCGAGTAATTTTATTTACAAGAGTCTGATTTATAAATGCTTAAGTCAGTCCTGCCTACAACTTAATCGCCATAACAGTGGTTTCTGTGTGTGGTGCTGGCGGTTGAATCACCACATTTCCATCCTCATCTTTATAATCTTTATAGCTCTCAGACCGCACACACTCCAAGCCAAGAGAATCCATCACTCGCTTCGAATAGAAACTGGTGCAGGTGGTTACCAACAGGGGAAGTCCCTTGGCACGGCCCACGTCCATCAGGACAGCAGCCAGACGACGTCCCATTCCTTGCCGACGCACAGTGGCATCCACTGCTAGAATACTCAAATACAGAGCATCTGCTACTCCGTAAAGTTCAAAGAATCCAGCATTACGCTCAAGGTCGGACAGAAAGTAGTGAATATGTTCGATTAGAAGTTTCGGCTTCTGCTCGTTGACCTCGCTCCAATTCTTCTCCAGATCACTTGGGTGTATCACTCCAGCAAATGCCACGCCCACAAAGCGACCGGCATCAATGGCAACCAATGAAGTGTCCTGTGCAATGAGCGATAATCGGTATTCCCTTCTCCTGGCATCATCATAGGGAATTTGATGAGCGCCCGGTGTCTGCATTAGTGGCTCATGTCCGTAGAAATTGTCGCGCAGAAAGATAGTAGCCTCCTCGATATCATCCGCCTTCATTTGCCGCACAATTGGCGTCATGTTGCACGCATCGGCGTCTAACTAAATCAACTTGCTGAACGGCCAGCGAGTTTTTGAGTGAGCTTATCGTCTAAAGCTTTTTATGTGCACTTGAGATTGTTGCAAGTGCTGTATCACTTCTACATTGTAAAAACATTGTATGGCAATAATAGATAAAGCAATTTAACTGATAAGACTGTAAACAATTTCATCTCCCACGTCATAAACATACTTTCCGCGATAACACAAGTAAAGACTACAAAAATATTATACCAAAAAAAATGTATGGAACAATTGCTAAAAGTTAAAAAAAATTTATTATATATACACATATATGGGGAAGTTTCCTGCAATGTTTAAAGAATTGAGTATGTCTCCTAATATTGCACACAAATATTGAACATATTCGAATAGAATCTGCGGCTTCTGCTCAGACAATTCTGCACCAGATCGCTGGGATGCATGGCTTCTGCAAAATCCGAGCTCCGTCAACACTATCTTGGGATGGTGATGGGGTATTTTTATTTGGGAAGACTGTAGGAAAACTTAAAATCATATCTGAAAAATTTAAAAAAAATATATTTTCAATTTTTTCAATTCTGAAAATTTGTATAAATAAATTTTAGTGCATTATTTATTCGAATTTGATTGAATTTCCATTTACATCGTCTACAATTTCAAAGTCATTACACTAGCCTTTGTGTGAGGTCCCGGGGGCTTGAACACCACATTATCATCCTCATCCTTGAAGGCATCATAGGCCTCTGAGTGCACGCACTCCATGCCCACAGATGCCATCAGTCGGGTCGCGTAGAGGCCAGTGCAGGTTGCCACCAGCAAAGGGAATCCTTTGGCCCGACCCACATCGATCAGAGCAGTTACTAGACGGCGACCAAGACCCTGTCGATGCATTGAGGAATCCACTGCTATGATATTTAGATAAAGGGCATCCGTTACCCCGTATTGCTGAAACAATCGAGCGTTCCTTTTGATGTTGCACAGAAAGTAATCGATGTGTTCTTCTGGCTGCGTGCGCCGCTTCTTGCTCAATTCCACCCAATTTTTCTCCAGTTCGCTGGCATTGAGCACTCCAGCATAAGCCAAGCCCACAATGCGATCGTCGTTGCTCTGATCGATGACAACCAGCGAACAACCCTGCCGAACAATCGATTCGTGATACTCTCTCCTCTCCGGATCGGGTGCCGCTTTTGGTCGCTGGATACCGGGTGTCTGCTGTATGGGCTCGTGCTTGTTGAAGTGCTCAGCTAGAAAGAGCCTTGCCTCATCGATATGACTTGACTTCATTTCACACACGATCGTCGTCATGTTGCGAGCTTCGGCGGTTGACTGACTGAAGTTGGAGAGAATTGCACGAGCAAGCTTATCGCAAAACAATAAAAAAATCCGGTTTTTTTTGAGATAACGAAATGCAAACACAAAGTGTTTCGATTTACCGCCTCCCCAGCTGCCTACTCGACTGGGATCATCAAATGAATTTACTTACCTGTCATGCTATTAAATCTGCGGATTATATCTCATTTCATTTCTACGTTTTGTCATTAAAAACTAGTGAGAATGAAAAGAGCTGAGAATACAATTTTTTCTTCATATAGTTTTTAATGAGCAATATTTAGTTTACATAATCAACAATGCAACAATTTGTTGAAATTAATAGTGAAATTAAAATTAATGGTTGCATCCGTAATAATAAGTATAATCATCACTTTAGAGCTAGACAACAAATATTACTCCTTCCACTTGTATAGTCAAAAGCTTACAGCTTGATGGCCATAACGCGCAAGTGGGTGTGTGGTGCAGGTGGCTTGAACACCACTTTGCCACTGTCATCCTTATAGTCCGCATAGGCCTGCTCATAGATGCACTCCATGCCCAATGCCTCCTTCTGGCGGGCCGAATAGAAGCTGGAGCAGTAGGCGGCCATTAGGGGGAATCCCTTGGTGCGACCTACCTCCATAAGGGCGGCAGCTAGACGCGAGCCAAGCCCCTTGCCACGCATTGAGGCATCCACATTGGTTATATGGGAGTAGAGAAGTTTGGAGATGCCGTAATGTTTAAAGAGATTCACTTCGATTTCGACTTTGGATAGGAACACCTGAACTGCCCTTTTCAATGCTGCGGCCTCCTTGCGATGCTTCTCCAAGCAGCTGGGGAATTGTGCACCCGCAAGAACCAAGCCGACAATGCGTCCAGTCTTCTCCTCAGTGGCCAGTAAGCAGGTGCCCTGCTCAATCATAGAGATGTGATACTCATCTTTCTCCTTTGCATAGCATATTTCCACATCCTCTCCACAAGAGACAAAGAGTGGCTCTCCGTTATAGAAATGGAAGATCTTCGCTGGCTTGTAGTCCGACACTGTCATAATGCGAATAAGTATGCCATCTTTTGAGCACAGTTCTGTTGCCATGTTGAGAATTCGGTATTCTATGCTAAAATATAATTACATTCAGCTAAGCACCTCTATTTATATGCGGTGGCTTAACTAATCTTCTTCTTATTGTTGCAAAAATCTAATCTTGTTATCAGTATCTGTCATTAAAAACTAGATAGATATTTGTAGTGAGAATGAAAAGAGCTGAGAATATTATTTTTTCTTCATATAGTTTTTAATGAGCAATATTTAGTTTACATAATCAACAATGCAACAATTTGTTGAAATTAATAGTGAAATTAAAATTAATGGTTGCATGCGTAATAATAGGTATAATCATCACTTTAGAGTTAGACAACAAATATTACTCTTTCCACTTGTATAGTCAAAAGCTTACAACTTGATGGCCATAACGCGCAAGTGGGTGTGTGGTGCTGGTGGTTTGAACACCACTTTGCCACTGTCATCCTTATAGTCCGCATAGGCCTGCTCATAGATGCACTCCATGCCCAATGCCTCCTTCTGGCGGGCCGAATAGAAGCTGGAGCAGTAGGCGGCCATTAGGGGGAATCCCTTGGTGCGACCTACCTCCATAAGGGCGGCAGCTAGACGCGAGCCCAGCCCCTTGCCACGCATTGAGGCATCCACATTGGTTATATGGGAGTAGAGAAGTTTGGAGATGCCGTAATGTTTAAAGAGATTCACTTCGATTTCAACTTTGGATAGGAACACCGCAATGAGTCCCCAGGTGTTCGGCTCCATTGCTGCGGCCTCCTTACGATGCTTCTCCAAGCAGCTGGGGAATTGTGCACCCGCAAGAACCAAGCCGACAATGCGTCCAGTCTTCTCCTCAGTGGCCAGTAAGCAGGTGCCCTGCTCAATCATAGAGATGTGGTACTCATCTTTCTCCTTTCCATAGCATATTTCCACATCCTCTCCACAAGAGACAAAGAGTGGCTCGCCGTCATAGAAATTAAAGATCTTCGCTGGCTTGTAGTCCGACACTTTCATAATGCGAATAAGTATGCCATCTTTTGAGCACAGTTCTGTTGCCATGTTGAGAATTCGGTATTCTATGCTGAAATATAATTACATTCAGCTAAGCACCTCTATTTATATGCGGTGGCTTAACTAATCTTCTTCTTATTGTTGCAAAAATCTAATCTTGTTATCAGTATCTGTCATTAAAAACTAGATAGATATTTGTAGTGAGAATGAAAAGAGCTGAGAATACAATTTTTTCTTCATATAGTTTTTAATGAGCAATATTTAGTTTACATAATCAACAATGCAACAATTTATTGAAATTAATATTGAAATTAAAATTAATGGTTGCATGCGTAATAATGGGTAGAAGTGGAACAAAGTAATTTTATTTGCTCTTAAATATAAATATAAATGTGTAATTAAATTAATAAAATACCAATTCATTAATAATAATTAGATGATAAGCGTTCATTCATTCCATTGCACTATATTCCTGATGAACAACAACGATCGACCCTTCATAGGCTTGTCTTAATAATAACTGTTTCAATTTCCAGACACATTTTCAACGTGTTTATCATTATCACTTAAGAACTGGACAACAAACATTACCCTTTCCACTTGTATAGTCAAAAGCTTACAGCTTGATGGCCATAACGCGCAAGTGGGTGTGTGGTGCAGGTGGCTTGAACACCACTTTGCCACTGTCATCCTTATAGTCTGCATAGGCCTGCTCATAGATGCACTCCATGCCCAATGCCTCCTTCTGGCGGGCCGAATAGAAGCTGGAGCAGTAGGCGGTCATTAGGGGGAATCCCTTGGTGCGACCTACCTCCATAAGGGCGGCAGCTAGACGCGAGCCCAGCCCCTTGCCACGCATTGAGGCATCCACATTGGTTATATGGGAGTAGAGAAGTTTGGAGATGCCGTAAAGTTTAAAGAGATTCACTTCGATTTCGACTTTGGATAGGAGCACCGCAATGAGTCCCCAGGTGTTCGGCTCCATGGCTGCGGCCTCCTTGCGATGCTTCTCCAAGCAACTGGGGAATTGTGCACCCGCAAGAACCAAGCCGACAATGCGTCCAGTCTTCTCCTCAGTGGCCAGTAAGCAGGTGCCCTGCTCAATCATAGAGATGTGGTACTCATCTTTCTCCTTTCCATAGCATATTTCCACATCCTCTCCACAAGAGACAAAGAGTGGCTCGCCGTCATAGAAATTAAAGATCTTCGCTGGCTTGTAGTCCGACACTTTCATAATGCGAATAAGTATGCCATCTTTTGAGCACAGTTCTGTTGCCATGTTGAGAAGTTCGGTATTCTATGCTGAAATATAATTACATTCAGCTAAGCACCTCTATTTATATGCGGTGGCTTAACTAATCTTCTTCTTATTGTTGCAAAAATCTAATCTTGTTATCAGTATCTGTCATTAAAAACTAGATAGATATTTGTAGTGAGAATGAAAAGAGCTGAGAATACAATTTTTTCTTCATATAGTTTTTAATGAGCAATATTTAGTTTACATAATCAACAATGCAACAATTTATTGAAATTAATATTGAAATTAAAATTAATGGTTGCATGCGTAATAATGGGTAGAAGTGGAACAAAGTAATTTTATTTGCTCTTAAATATAAATATAAATGTGTAATTAAATTAATAAAATACCAATTCATTAATAATAATTAGATGATAAGCGTTCATTCATTCCATTGCACTATATTCCTGATGATGCAACAACGATCGACCCTTCATAGGCTTGTCTTAATAATAACTGTTTCAATTTCCAGACACATTTTCAACGTGTTTATCATTATCACTTAAGAACTGGACAACAAACATTACCCTTTCCACTTGTATAGTCAAAAGCTTACAGCTTGATGGCCATAACGCGCAAGTGGGTGTGTGGTGCAGGTGGCTTGAACACCAGCTGTTGCCACTGTCATCCTTATAGTCGGCATAGGCCTGCTCATAGATGCACTCCATGCCCAATGCCTCCTTCTGGCGGGCCGAATAGAAGCTGGAGCAGTAGGCGGTCATTAGGGGGAATCCCTTGGTGCGGCCTACCTCCATAAGGGCGGCAGCTAGACGCGAGCCAAGCCCCTTGCCACGCATTGAGGCATCCACATTGGTTATATGGGAGTAGAGAAGTTTGGAGATGCCGTAATGTTTAAAGAGATTCACTTCGATTTCAACTTTGGATAGGAACACCGCAATGAGTCCCCAGGTGTTCGGCTCCATGGCTGCGGCCTCCTTGCGAGTGCTTCTCCAAGCAGCTGGGGAATTGTGCACCCGCAAGAACCAAGCCGACAATGCGTCCAGTCTTCTCCTCAGTGGCCAGTAAGCAGGTGCCCTGCTCAATCATAGAGATGTGATACTCATCGTTTTCCTTCTCATAGCATTTTTGCACATCCTCTCCTGAAGAGGCACAGAGTGGCTCTCCGTTATAGAAATTGCCGCCCATGAAGATCTTCACTGGCTTGTAGTCCGACACTGTCATAACGCGAATAAGTATGCCATCTTTTGAGCACAGTTCTGTTGCCATGTTGAGAATTCGGTATTCAATGCTGAAATATAATTGCATTCAGCTAAGCACCTCTATTTATATGCGGTGGCTTATCTAAGTAGGTATGTCGTTGCACTTATTACACTTTTATTCATAATAGGTGGATTGTTTACTTTCTGACATTTTGCTGTTATCAGTACTTTATGAAATCGCCAAAATAACGTGCTGCTTAACTCATCAAAATTGTTTATTAACTTTACATAGCAATTGATTTTGGAGTGTTGACTACAAATGACAAAATATTTTGATTAAAATCTGTTTTTGCAATGATTTCAGCTTGTATCAATTGAATATAAAATATTATTTTTATTAATAAAAATATGAATGTGTTATCCTAAGTAAAAATGTTGGTGCTTACGCAATTTTTCAATATATTCAAAATACATTTGAAAAGTGTATGATTATGGACATAGTCTTCTAAAATAGCTATAGCATTCTCAGCCAATAGAGATATAGACTAATAACAGAAAAACATCTAGTATAAACAGTTTACCCATAAATATTTAACCAATCTGTTGAATCAATTCAGAGCCCATTAAAATTGTGTAAAGTGTATATTGGGTTTGTACAGTAGTATGAAACAGGCCTAACAATTGAGTATATAGTAAATGTAGGATCTTTCTGCTCATCTCAAACCTCTCTTAAAAGTAATATAAAATAGTTATAGCTATGGGGCTATCGCTTTCCGCCTATAGCTGCCAACTATAAGAAAAAATTAAAAGCGCTTTAAGTTAGACACAAATTGAACACTTTTAACTGTTGAGTGTGGGGGTTGTCTGTTGGCCGGAATGCTAGCAAATTCCGAAACTGGTCAAAACCAACATAATTTACATGTCTGCTGGGTACGTTCGGTGCAGAAGATGGTTGGTAAGCAAGAGGGGGAGGGGGTGGACTGAGGCTGGACCAGTCTGGACAGCTTAAACAGTCTGTTGGCCATGTTATGCCAGACTAGTTACATTTGCTGTTGTTGTTGTTGCTCTTGCTGTTGCTGTAGCTGTTTGGCGTAGCTGTTTGCTGTGGTTGTTTGTTGGTGTTGCAGCAACGCGTAGCATCGAAGTCAGGTGCTTTAAAATTAAGTCACTTCAATTTGCTGGTCGCAAGTTTATCAAAGTTCATCAAAAATAGTCCATTCGTTTAGTTAATGTTCAGAGATTTGCCATCCGCTGATTGAAATAAATTAAGTGTGCGGGTTTTAAATTCATTTTTATTAGCTGCTGCCGTTGTTGATGCCACACAGTGTTTGGCATCCGACAAAGCCGCAGGCATGACCAGGTGCCGTTGCCCACTTCGGCCACGCCCAGTTGCGGAGCACAGTTGCATACTTTTAGGTGGCATTCACAAGGCGACATTTTTGCACAAATATTTGCAGAACTGAATTTTTGATTTATGCCCCGCGCAACATGACCCAAATTTTTCTGGTTACTAACTAATTAAAAGCGGAAAGTTGACAACATTTTCCGGTTAAAATTTCTATAAGCGAGCAAATTAAATTCCTTTTTATTATTTTTCACTCGATGTTTTTATAGTTTTATGATTTATGGCGCACGTTTGCCGTAAAAGTTGTGACCGCAGCAGAAATTAATGAAAATTCAATCAAAGTTCGCGCCACTCAACACAGATGTGTGCAATAAGCGGGTCAGAGGCGGGGGCAGGCACAACTCAACACTTGCAACATATGCCCAGCTGTGGCACAGCGGCCTCAAAAGCCCTCCACTTGTGTGATTGTCTAGCTGACCTTAATGAAGATTAATTTAAAACAAGAGCTGCCCGGTGCTATGCTCTGCCATCAGCTGCCTCATCTTCTTCTCATTTAAAAATTAAAGAAAAGAAAACTGTAAGAATATAACTCTGCTCTTGATAACACACCAACAAAGACAAGGGCAACGTACGATACGAGCCGAGCGACAGAATGTCTGTGATGGAGATGACAACAATGCTTTGTTTGCTGAGCGTACAGATCAAAGCAACAATTTAATAAAGTTTAGATTTCTAGCACGGCATAGAAATGACAATAGACCCCGTACAATGTGAGATATTTGTATATGGAGCCTAGGCCATGATGAACACTGAATGCACTATTCAAAATAAGTTAAAAGATACTAACGAGGGTAATTGCAAAAAAAGAAAACTCTTCTAAATACAGTTTCAGAAAATTCTCTTAGGAATAATCAAAACCAGCAGAAATCTTAAAAGAAATATGAAATATGTGTATTAACTCTCATACTTCTTAAATAGATAAGTTATTATCTATTCTGTAACAATACCTTTAAGGGCTGATTAGATTCGAGAGATAAAAAAAAATAACATGAAACACAAAAATACAGTTCCATCTAATGAAATCATACGGTGTACTTTGAACTTTGCTCAGTGAAACTAAATATAAAATTTGAATAATTTAACAAAATCATCGAACAACTGCTACTTGTGCCACTTGACTTCGATGATATCGTGGGTAATTAATTTATTAAACCATTTCCCCATGCGACGCATGCCGGGAACACCTCGGGGGGTGCTCGGGTCCACATGATGCCAGTTTCGAAATCTTTTACTGGCCCTTTTGTTTACCAGATCATATTTATACATAGGTGGGGCGTCCCGCTCAATTCAGCTTCATTAATTAGAAAAGAAAAGCCGAGGAAACCTTTAGAAACACTGGGCGGAGTGGCTGTTGTTCGGCCTACACAATGTGTAGCGCATTATCATAATTTCAGCTGCCTACCGACTAACTAAATTCAATTCAATTCGTTTATCTGATTTTCTTTCAAGTGGTCGGACGGTTCCGCTTCGCTCTGCTCAGTTTTATTTTCTCTATTTTTTGTTGTTTTTGAATATTTATATGTTTATTACATTTGTTGTGTATATTAATTATGTTTAGATATATCTAAAAGAGCTAGCTGGCATAGCAACTGGGTCAGCAAGTAACATTACTTATGAACTAGATTACAAATATACTATACTACTATAGATTTTAGAATCGAAAAGCCCTCATAATCTATGGAAAACACATATACATATTAGTCTGTCGAAATTCTAATTGGCAAAAAGTACAATCAATTTACGCATGAAAAGTATCTTAATTACAATCAATTCCTCCAAAGGCATTTCATATTTGTCTCACACACATTTTATACGTACATTTGACATAGTAATGTATATGCTATCATGCATAATTAGTTTAGGCCAAAATGTTTTCTTTAGGCTATTAATAGATGATTGAGTTATTGCAATATATATACATATATTGAGCAGTAAATTTAATTTTTGACAGCTGAAGTAAATTTAAGTTGTTTTCTTTAAAATAGAAGATGCAGTTTTCTATGAGCTCAAACTTTATTCATTTTTAAGTCAATACCCAAACAATACTCATAAAAATATATATCTGCATGTTGTTCTTTTTGTTTCAAATATTTTTATGTGCTACAAGACAAGAGCAGCAGCGGGCAGCATTATAAAACGGCGCAGAGACTATAAAAAGAGCTGCAGGGCCCCAACTCAACTTGCATATAAATTTGTAAATCGATTTTGAAAACTAACAAAACAACTTGCCAAAAAAAAAATATAAAATACAAAGGAAACGGACTAAAGGCCAAAAATCCAGAACGTTATTAATAAACAAAAATGATTTATGTGTCTGCAGTGGTCGACAATGGAGGCTGAGAACTCGCCAAGCTCTGGGAACTCTGGCAACTAGCCGGGCTGCGAACAGCGTCTACTTTACTCTGTGGTCAGTAACAAAACTGTAGCACTTATTGCCCCAGCCACCATCAGCCAGTTGGCCCGTTGTTATCTTGGGCCGTTAATCTAATCAATTGAGCTGACTTCAAGTCAAACAACAGAGCAGGCCAGGGCAGAACCGAACAGCACCCTCATAAACAGTGCTTAGCGGCGCCTGCGCAACAGGTATAAGACAATAGATAGAAAGAGACATAGAGAGAGAGAGAGAGAGAGAGAGAGAGAGAGAGAGAGACAGAGAACTGAATGTCTTTCTCAGCACTTGTCTGTATGGGCATGGATCTGTATCTGGGTCTGTGGATTGGCAAATCTTGAGGCAACGTTCAGGGCGTGTGCATGACAAATGTTCTTTGATTTATTGACAGTTTCAAGTGGACGCAGTCGGCGTTCGCCTCAACGTTTGTCAACATGGCTAGTTGGTCACGTTCCTGGGTCGGTACTTCATAGACCTGAGGACACAGGCACAGGCACAGTCGCGCCACCTGCTGTGCGAAGGCTGCAAACATTTATAAATAGCACACAAAATGTGCTAGGGCACATCAAAGTATAAAATGCGCCAAACATTGTTCGATATTGACAATGTTTTTCTTCTTTTATTTGTGCTTTTCGCCTGTAACCGGAGCAGCCTACAAAGCGCGGAAACCACCCAACATACGTCAACCCAAAATACATTGCTTCCGCAGTTGAGTGCCGATTCCATGTATTTGTTATGCCCTACATTTGGGTATTGTCCTGATGTCTTATATAACGATCTGTAGATATCTGAGATTGGCTACAGTCTATAGATTTATGACTTCAATAGATTGGCCAGTCGACATAGCCTTGACTCTAAGTGTCATCATTTAAATATTATTTATGATGTCTACCATGGGAAATATCGCCAAAGTCTTATCATCTTTATTGCTTTTGAATATTCATTTAAACAGTTTCAGGGTGTATAATATTCGGCTTACCAAAAATTGCTGTGCTGTCTTGTTTCTTGATTTCTTTTCTTCTTTTTTTTGATTTCCCTCCCAATTTTTGTTGCAGGTGTCGCCTGCATGCACACTTGACATAATATTGTTGCCAGTTGGCGGCACATTTCATTTCATTTTGGAATTTATTGTGCGCCCTCGGTGATTTCTATATCATTTTATTGCCGTTTGTGTGGGCGCGCATTCAGTTATGGTTTCTTTATACTCGCATTCGAACTGGGGTATTTTATTCAAATTTATGGTAATGGTGTTGCGAAATGAAAGAGTTGATCTACACATGTAAGATTAATGCTTCCTAAATAGCAAATGATGTTGACAGTAGTGGGAGGTAATTACTAGTCCAATGCATATTGAATATTAAACAAATACAAATAAACATGTACATTTACTGAATTGTATGTATTGACTTATTATTATGAATAGCAACATTTAACTTCATAGCAACTTTGTGAAAATTGTTCACTCATAAATTGATCAGCCATAAAAATTTTTTCCCCTTAATTGATTTCGCTTTCGTTTGGGATCTTTGTGTATTATGCTCATTTAAAGGGAATTTTTATTGGTCATATATATTTTGTTTTTAGTTTTTTATGACTCTTTAAAGTTGGCGAAATACTTTTAATATCTGAAACTGTAACATTCAGCTCTCAATCAACGATCCATTCAGCGCATCAGTCAAGCAAACAGTGGAACGGAGCGAAATCACGGCCAAAGCACTGCGACGACAACAAAGCGAAAACACTAAACGAAAGTCAACATAACCTCAATTCGCCTTTAATGGCACAAACTTGGCAGGCTAAATACAATATAATATGGCAACGTGCAAACTTAGCCAGACAGAGAGCGACCAAGAGAGAGAGAGAGAGAGTGGGATAAACACAAAATGGGCAGAAACCGAAAGAAACTAATCAAGCTGAACTACAATAAGGACGTTAAGCAACAAAAACATGGATATAACAAATAGAAAAATAGAAAATTATGATGGAAAATTATGAGTTAAGATAGCAACGTTGTCGACGCTAACGTGAACGAAAGTCATTTGTAAAGCGAAAGAGACAACAACAACGGCAGGCGCTTGCCATGGTCAGCTGTGGTCATTATTGCTGAAACATTTGTGCACCCATATTAATAACAAATAAATTTACGTATATATAATCAACATTCTTTGTGTCCCTGTGACAAACACGAAGTCATTGAAAATGGGCCAAATTAAACGGGCACGCAAATTGTTCATTTTTCATCGGGCAGACAGTGGTTCATCATCAAGATCGTGTTCACTATTAGTTAGATAGCAGCGCAACAACCGGTTGACTTTTCGATTTTTCAGACATTACTGTACACAATAGCTGAATATTTTATAAATGGGCTATTAATGTTGGTGAAAAGTCATTCTAGTTGTTAAAATTGTATATATCCCAGGGCATCCTAGCATAAGAAAACTTTTTTTTTATTATATATTGATTATATAATTATTTTCTAATTAAAAAATGTTTGCAAGAATAAATTATCTGAGATGTGAATATATTTATTTTTTAAATTTAATTAATATCAAATCATATTATTTACTTTCTATTGCTTTCTATTTATTGCTGTTCATTTGATTAATTTTGTGACCATAATTACCTTGATAATATTCAAAATTTACAAATTTATGTTTTCAGCAAACATTTATTTAGTTTGTTATTTGTTAATTGTTTCTATTGTTTCTATTCTATCCAAATACTGTTGTATATAACATTATTATTACCACCACGCACCGTAAAATCAATATTTATAATCAAACAGAAAATAGAAGTCAAAGTATATTCTCTGCTCCTAACTATTTACACATACAACAAAGTGTCTAATCTGGCTGCAAAACAAAGTCATGGACTTGCAAAGCGATTAATTTGAATAATTTCTGGCAGTTAAGTCCCATTCTCCAAACTTCTTGTTAACTTTAAACTTCTGCTGATACCAGCGGGTGACAAAACGTAGAAAAAATGAGTCTCATTTTTATGCATATCCTGAACGAGAATCAGTGCCCCAACCCCGGCGCGAACTTCAACTGCAACTCGAAACTGAATCCGAACCCATTACCTTCCCGCACCACCGCCAGTGGCAGAAATGGGATTTTCAAACATATCGCATATACAAAATGCAAACATGTCTGGCAAACACAAATCCCATAAATGTTTTGAGTCCCCCAACCAATCCCCCTCTGGGCCGTGGGATGCGTGGAGTAGTGATAAAAACTTGCAAAAAATATTTTCATATGTGAAAATGTGTAAAGTGTAAAAGTTTCTACCGTTTGCAGCGCGCTTTTCGCCTTTTTGTTATTTCCTATTTCCACATTGTGTTTGGGTTTTGTGTATTTCTGTTTGGACTGTCTGACTGTCTGTGCATTTGTTTGTTTGTTTGCCCGTCTATCTGTCTATGTGTCTGCCGCTGTGTGAGCATCAGGTGCTGTGGCAAAAGAAATTACAACAAATCCATTTGTGAAATTGCAAACCGAGACAAACCACGACCACGACGACGACGACGACCATCTCGGTTGATGATGACGCCTCCAACAGTAGCGCTTATCCGGTTGCCTTTGATGCTCCTCTCTGCTCCTCTTTCTCATTTCTTTCACTAGCATACTCGAGCAGACTGCTCTTTTGCACTGGCACTGGCACTGACAGCACATGGAGGAGCACTTTAAGAGCGGCAGACAATGTGTCCCGTCGGTGCTAACCAATTACATGGCTGGCCAGTGCCCCAGTCTAGGGCCACCTCCTGTCATTATGCACTCAAAATCAAGATGGAAGGCGGCACTCGCTGCCTGTCATTTGCCTCGGCAAACATTCATCTTACTAAAGTCGGCCAGTCAGCAGGCCAACGACATCGCCTCCCAAAAATACACACACATTCCAACTCACTTTAGCTACTGTAGCTGGGAGAGCTCCTTGCCAGCGTCGAGACATTCATCAATTTGTTAAGCGAAGCCGAGCAAAAAAGCGAAATTGAAACGAACATTTTTCGTGTTGCCGCTGCAGCCTGCATATAAATTTGCAAAAATAAGTGCAGCTCCGGTGCTACAGCTCCAGGCTGGCAGCTACTACCAGCACTTAGCTACCAGCTCCCAGCACCAGGACAGCAAACTACACACGTCAAATTTCAAACAAGTTCGGCCGCCGCAGGACATGCAGCAAACGGTTGCGGGCAGCACCAAGCGACCGTGTCCGTATCCCACTGCTCGAGCTGCATAAAAACTCTGCCACCGGAGTTTCTACACCAGTGATGCCAATTTCGCATTTTTCGCATTGACGCTAGCTTTCTAGAATGTCAGATACAAAGCGGCGTACAATTTAAGCTTGTGGGTGCTTTAGCTTTTGGTTATCGGTTTCAAAAATATCCTCACTACGAGACATATAAATATATTATTTTGAAAGGTTAAAGGCACTATTTCAATAATCAAATAGGTTATATTGCTGGGGATAGAGTTCTCTACTGTCGTCAATAAGTTTCGAAGTAAATAGTACTCTGAATACATTGATATCTAAAGCATCTAATTCTTCGCCGATTCTATTCTACCTCTTTTCAGTTTGGTGTTACTTCCTTTTAAAACTAGCTGCTTTTTGATTCTCAAAGGTAGGCAACACTGTCCAAGATACACAGACAGTTGGTTTGGGGCCAGAGTTCAGCAGGTGGGCTGTGTAGCATTTTTTACTCACTTTGTTGTTGTAAGCGCTTCTGCTCGTCTCTCACTTTACAGAAGGGAAGAGACGTGCAAAGCGAAGCAGAGCAACAATGAAATAGGCAACGTCTGAGATAAAGGAATGCATCCACTATTTCCACTTACTTCTCCCATCTGCTATCACAAATCAGGATGGTCTGGCTAAAATATGCCTCAGCTTTAACGCTCTTTGCCAAAGTCTGCAAAGTTTTGAGAAAAACGGCCGAGAAAATGCTAAAATATATGTGTCTGATGTTATGTCGAAGGTAAGAAAAATAGAGAAAGCAACATAAAATATTATTCGATTTTTTCACGCACAAACAAAACATTCGAAGTCTATGCCATTTTTGGATATATACTTTTTGCTGTATTAGTTACTAGGAGATCTGAAAAACTATCGTATTTATTCAAATATTGCCAGAGCTTATCACAAGAAAGAATTTTCATCATTTCTGCCAATAGCTTGCAAAAAGTCATTAAAGCAAGATATATGGTGGCAACTAAATTGGCTTTCCAGCCTTACCTAAATGCAAAGCATTTTTGTTGGATACATGTTTTGTTTGAGTATAGAAAAGAAATGCATTTTGTACAAACTGTGCGCAACAATTTGTAAAGCTCACATCATTTTTGACTCGGCAAGTTTTGAGACTGAAACAATAAATGCAGCTGCAGCTCTAATATGAAAACTTTGGGTCTCTCCAGACCTCAAAGCAGTATTCGCCCATTCATTGGCTACCTGCTGCCGTGTTGTTAGCTGAATGAGAAAGAGAGAAATAAAGAGAAAGGAAAAGAGAAGTAGAGAGGGAGAGAGAGAGAGTGAAGAAGCACACGCCAGTTTGGGGAATTGCAAATAAATATTTCCACTGCAGTTGCAGATTATTTTCACTGTTGCGACTGCTCTGCGAATGCGAATTCACCAAATTTGGGACCAACAAAAATAGCAAAAATCCACCCAACAATATATATATATATACATATATGTATATGCATATAAAATAGAACACGAGGAGCGGAGGAAACAATGCCAAAGCTGCTGAGACAAGGAGAAACAGTGAAGCACAGAAATAGAGAAACAACTTAGCTTAGATTTCTCCGGGGAACTATGATAAAGTGCGCACCATGGCAAATGGCATAATGAAGACAAATAGAAAAGAGAGTTTCTGGTTTTGTTTGCCGGGCGTGGTTTAACTTGGCTTTTGCCTTAAATGATTTCAATTTATTTGCCTTCGATTCTCAACTGTGGTCAACTTTCATACATTCATGTTCACTTTTGATTCTGATTGTACTTCTTCAAGTAGATACCGCCAATTGCCTCCCGGAAGCGCCTTCGTCGATTGTCCTGCTTCAAAAATGATATCAAGTTTTTGGTGCTAAGTCCTCGATTAGCCTGTCGCTCCAGCAGGTCCAGCTCATCATCGGATGCAATGCCGTCATATGGATACTCCTCGCCGTCATATGGAACCAGTGCCGGCTTGGCAACCGCTGCTTCTGCTCCTCTTGCTTCCGACTCAGTGCTTGGAACATTGATCACTTCGAAATTGTCATTCACAATGCTGCCCTGCAGTATATCAGCAATGGAACGATACTTACCGCCTCGGATAAATCCAGCAGGAGCAGTGGGAGCAGCTGCAGGGGCAGCTGGTGGAGCACCTACGAAACTCAGATTCTGTGCATTGTTTGGGTTAACAATGACGATCGATCCACCGCTACCGGTCAGATATTCACTTAGTCCGGGGAACTGGAAAGGTGGACGGTTTGGCGGCTGCCCAACTGGATAGGGATAGTAGTTAGGCCAGTAGGGAGGATTATTACGGTTGTTTCTGTCATCATTTTGATTGGGTTGCACAATAATAATGGGCTGCTGCTGTTGGTCACTCCCACGTCTAATCCAGCCAATCAGGCGTGGCTGAACTCCACTTAGTACTGTGTGAATGTGAAATAAAGATTGAGTAATGGAAATCAAGTCAAAAAGTAACAAATTTGGAGCTGTTGCAAATCCTTTTTTTTAAATTTATTCCCAAGTTCCCTTGGCTTACCATCATTGCGCGATGCGGCTTCGGCCGAGCTGATCCTAGCCCCAGAGGCTAAGACCACACAGGCAGCGAAGAACAGCAAGAGTGGAATACGATTCTTGAACATCTTGGAAACTTAAGTGGATGAAGACTGTGCTCCAAGTGTGGATCAACAGTGGCTTATATAGTAGCACCTGTAATTGTAACTAGCCAAGTTCTGACTGCTTTCGCTTAGTTCACGGTTTAAGTGGCATTTCGCTGAAATTTCACTCAGGTGTCAAGTGCTAATTTAATAGATGATCTATTGAGTGGGACTGCTTGTTAATATTATCGCCTCGTAAATCAATTTCAAAGCATTGCTGTTTCCCGTTCTGCCCAGTTCTCTGTTTATTGCAATCGTAAAATGTTTCGAAACTGGACTGTCTCAATAGTTTTGTTCGTTTAGCGCGATTTTCTTTGACCGAGTTTATGTTTATGTTTTGCATTTGCCTTAGCCGCTTTCATGATCGATTTAGCATTAAGTTGATAGTCCCCACAAGACTACTTTTAGACGGCTGTCTGCCACGGGCCAATAGCGGGCGCTAATTTGTTTAGTTTACGACCAGATCAGATATTTAAGGCCTGCACTTGTGGGTCGCATGGATAACTTGCAGGCCTGCCAGGGGCCATTGCCCTCAGTGGTGAGTTTTGTACATTGAACTTGAGAAATTCTGTGGAGCTTATGAAAGCTGCTCCATAAAATACTAATGTGAAAGCAGCGGATTTAATTGGTAGTAAAAGGCGGAGCAGACACCAATCCCATAAAGAAGGTGCAAATTATCTAAAATAAAAGTTTTTTTGATGAAGAAGAGTAAATATTATTTAGGATGGTTGGGAATTTCTCAACATAGTTTGTTTGTATTTCAAATATAACTATCACGACCAGATCTTCTTTATCTCCTTTTTAAGTCTGCACTTTATATTTGTTATTATTCTAACTAACAATTTCACCAATAGAACAGTCAATCGTTTATTTGAAATACTTTCTGAAATCCTTTCTGTAGTTCAATCTTTAACAATTGTATTTTCATGACCAGACCCATCATTAGTTGGCCAATCATCGCATGTTTCTCCGATGCGTCCCATATCAATTTCCTTGTACGTTATCCCTACAATAAATCCATTTCCTTTCTTACGGCTGAGTAAATAGCAACTTATGTGCTAGCAACATACAAAAGCCTGCCAAACTAAAGAGTAAATGGCAAACAGCAAATAATATCAAACAATATCCGTTGGCATATACGAGTAATAAAAGTGAAAGTCGCAACCGTCGTAGCTGCTCCTGCTGCACTTATCCTTTGCAATCAGAAACCAGAGGCAACAATAAATCCTAGATACACAACAAGAAGTACAGCAGTCACATGAGGTAAATATTATTTAAAAAACCGAAACACGTAGGCAACACAAAGTACAAATCGCACTCAATCAAAATCACCTCGAGACCACACCACACAACACACCAGCGAAAGCTTAAAAGATGAAATACACGGGAAGTAAAAAAACGAAGAAGAAAAAACTGAAGGACTGGGTGAAAACGGATATTTTAGCTGGATGAGGTTTCTTCCTTTTTTCTGTCTACCGTAAGCAAAAATAAATAAGAAGTGAGCAGAAAATAGATGGCAACAATTGGGGCAAAGACAAATTCAACATTGAAACTCTATGTACGAGGATTTAACAGATTTAAATTCTATTTGGCAAACGCAACAAGGATTTTTGTGGGAGCACATCCGGTTTTAGATGGCCCGCACGAGACACTCCTCGATGGCTGTCATTTAATGTTGACCAAAGGCTTTCTCGTTTTGTTTTGCTAGTTCTGTGCGTAGCCTAAAAAGCTTGCCTCGTCATGTGGCAAAGTTGTAGCTTTGTTGAGCTGCTGCAGCCACTTAGCCCATATTAGGAGGCGTCTCCTTGTAGCAGCCCATGTGCAAATATTTATCGATTGGCATGACAATCCAATTCGTTATGCTTAAATCTACGGGCGCAGTGTGACCAAGCTGCCCCTTTTCAGGTGTCTAGCCATAGAAAGAGAAAAAGGTGGGGCTATTTCCCATTTTGCGATATTAAATGAAAAATCAGCACATGCACATCACCTGAGAGTCCAACCATCCGGCCCTATCTAACCTCTCTTTTTTCCATGCATGTTTGTGTGCCAGCATTTTTACGCAAATTGGCAGTTAAGACAGATTGGCCAACGACTGAACAAGTGGGTGTTCTCGAGAACCTCAGCTCAATCGGACTCCCAGCAACTGCAACAGTAGCAACAGCAGCAGCACCAGCAACAGCAACTTGGCTAACAAGTGTTTTTGTGGTAGAGTCAGGTAGTAACTGTGCTTTCCGTCTGGGTCTTAATTAAAGCTGTTGTGGCTGCATTCAGCACCGAACGTGTTAATCTGCTGAAAAGTGGAGGCGGGCTCAGCAGGTCTTCTATCTGAACTATTCTGGTTCAGGTAAGATAAAACTATAAAGTGACATAGACTGCTGGCCAAGTAGTTTAAATGGGGCATTATATACAACTTCTAAATACTACTGAATGAAATAAGAATTATAGGTAAAAATATAGAAACAACAAAT
Organism: Drosophila atroscutellata; assembly: GCA_035041605.1. Classification (NCBI taxonomy): domain Eukaryota; kingdom Metazoa; phylum Arthropoda; class Insecta; order Diptera; family Drosophilidae; genus Drosophila; species Drosophila atroscutellata. The sequence continues at coordinate 8,000,215 of JAWNLA010000092.1, read as the reverse complement.
TGCTTAACTTATGGTCATCTAATGCTAAAGCCTTATACAAAATAGGGAGCTACTTAAGAGAGTATCTTGTGATGGAATGATTAGATAAGAACTAGAAGCTTGAGAGAATGCCATTGATCATTGGACTCGCATCTTAAAAGTATGTCTTAAAATATTTTCCCATAGCAGCTTTGACACATTTGTTGGCCTGCAGCTGCTGCTTGAGCGACATTTGCTGCTTCTAGAAAAAGGCATTTCCAGCTATTTCCGGCGCGTTACGTATGTGCGTCTGTGTTTTGTGTCGCGTTGCCATTAGGCATCCGCCACTGGGCAGCAGCAGGACGCCGCTGGCCGAGAGCCTCCAAGAAGCAACAACAACAACAACAACAATAGCAGCAGCTCTCAGCTGCCACTCAGCACAAATTTCGGCAGCATGCTTTTCCGGTTTGGCAACGGAGCAGCAGCGCGACCTGTGAGTTTTGCTGGTTGCTCCTCCGTTGTGCTTCCTGCGCCTCAAGACCCATCAGCCTCTCAGGCTTACTCTAGTTCAATAAGGATTTCCGTTTCAATTCGTGCGCTGCGCCATTGTTGCTCTCAACATCGCAGCAGCAGTTGGCGTCGCAGTTGCTGCCTTTTGCTGGCGTTGTCCATTTTCGTTTATCGAATTTTTCACTTTGACGACCTTTGGGCAGAGTCGGAACTTTTTACACTTTTAGCAACAATTTCCTTGCCGTTGCCCCATTTTTGCCTTTTATTATTTATTTATTTATTTTTGTGCTGATTTCATGCGTTTGCCTTGCGACTTTTCGGCTGCTTTTTGTGCTTGATTTGCTTTCCAATTTTCAATGTGTCACTTTATGAGCGGGTCCATTAATCAAAAACCGAAAACAAAAATCCAAAGAAAGGGCAACCTGAAAAGAGCGTCAAGAAATTATTGCTTAAATAAGCGTGTTTCACTTCTTTTCTCTTCTTATTTTTTTTTTTGGAATATGGAGCGGTTGTGAAATGAAGCGACCACAGAATTGCTCTGAGTTGGCAATTCTTAAAAGTTTTTCACCCCTGCCACTTGCGCTTTTCTTATTGATTTTGTTTTTCATGCGTCATTTGGCTGGCAGCGTTTTGCATGCAACATACAAATTGCCACGCCTCAGCGGAGGCAGTAACGAAGATGGCGCCGAGAACAGTCTTGAGTGCATAATTTATAGAGAGCCACATTTAAAAAACAACAAATCAATTACTCGAGAGGCGGCTGGCAACACAACGTTATCAAAGACTGACTCAACATCTGGGTGTGTGAGGGAGTGTGTGGGCGGGTTACTGTGACAAAGACCTCAACGCATTCAGAGAAATTGAAGTATGAAACGAAGATATTCATGTGATGCTCTTCTATTTGTTCTAAGTCAAGATTCTAACTTGAATCATCCATTGCTTATAATAATAAATAATATAATTAATTCTTCTTTGTACCTATGACTGTCTAATTATGTTTAATGTCCCTTAACTTGTGTTCATTGCTTTCCAGTTGCTAATTATGAACCCACTTAAACTTTACATAAAACCACTACAAGCATAATTGTGCCAACGATTAATCTTATTATGGTATCGCTATCTTTTCGTGCTTTAATAAGCCAATCTGGAGAACTAAGCTACCCAAGCTGCAGGGAGCGCACTTAACTCCATTCCGCAGCCACTTTCATAGTCGCAATCTTCAAAGACAAATACAACGTTCACATTTACAATAGCATCTGGCAAGTGGAAATAAAAAACCAAGAAATTTTTAAACCCATCTCGTACAACAAGTCGTATGCGGAATGGGCAAAAAGAAAGACCAAGACTAACACCAAAAACCCAAAGACAACGGCAAAGACAAAGACATCGTCGTTGTTGTCGCATTTCTTTTGCAAGTGTCAAGTGTCAACGCCAAAATGATTAGGTAGGCGTTTCCAACAACAACAATAACAGCAAGAGCAACAGCAAGAGCAACAACAACAATAACAACAGCAACTAGTACTCTTGGCTGGGTTTGTAGGCGTGTTTCTTGTGTCTCTTGTGCGACTCTGCCCCGAAAAGCTATTAAACAGCCTCGCCAAGCGACAAGCTGGCAAGGGGCAGGTAGGCGGGACAGGGATAGCAAAGGCAATGCTCCAATCCCCCAACATCCCCGTTTTTACACTGTCAACGCCAGCTGCGGCCAGACATCAAAATTCCCTGGTCTGCAGTTCGCAGTTCCCAGGTCGCAACTTTAGCTGCAGCTGCAAGTTGCAACTCCAACTTCCATTTAGTATTTTAGTTTATAGTCCTGTTTTGATTTCGAAACATTATGACGACTGTTAAAGTTACAACTGCACGGCAAACTCATTCAACTTGAAATTGAAATAATTTTCAGTCATCCTCCTCCCACTCTCTCTCCGTCTCACCTCTCTCTCTCTGTCTGTCTTGCATATTCTGCATGGCTCTTTGCGCTTTTTATGTCTTCATCATTCATATTTATGCGTTCCTTTTTTAAATTCGCTTAGCACTTGGCTCTCCCAACTAGTCTAGCGACTCCACCTACTCTATAAGGTGTCCATGGACTCGGCGGTATCTTTCCTGCCCCCATTGCGTGGGGGCGTGTATTATTGCCCCCTGGCCCCGCTCGCCGCCTCGAGTCATTTTGACAGCTCTTCGGTGTGTGGTGTGTGGCTGTCAGCCAGTCAGTCAGTCAGTCGTCCGGCGAATCGTTCACATTTATGACTTTTAGGGCCAAAGGTTTTTTGCGTTTATGCGCTGAAATTGTTGTGCAAAAAGCAAACGATATGGCACCAGAATAGTAATACCAGACCAGGTTGTTAAAGTTAAGCACATCGAGCTGGCAGATAAACACGAGAATGTTTGTATGTTCTACAGGAACTGAAACTTTTTTCTGAACGTTGGATAGTAAAAAGAAATAACTGATATTTTTACTTTTCTTAATATTTTCGTAATTCTTATCATTGAATAACCGCAACTGGCATTAAATGGTACGCCAGTTGAATAAAAAGAATCGAAGAGTGAAAACTTTGTTAAAAGATAGGATTATCATGTAAAAAGATATTTTCAATAAATAAGATATGCACTTTTCTAATGGCTGGTTTTAAGGCTTTTCGAACTTAATTACAAAACCCCTTGCGGAAATATCAGAGTTTCTTCCAGGAATGCTCAGTCTGTTAGCTGTTTAGCTTAGTTTGCCGATATCCAGCTATGTTAACTAATATCTGACAATTTATGAGGTTAGCCTACTCACATTTCCCTTGACCAATCAGCTGAATATATACACAGCCAGTAAGCTGAAACCCCAATGACTTAAGCATTCCCCCGTACACATTTCAGACACTTTTTTGCAGGTCTGGGTGCCGCATATCTCACGCCTAATCATCAACTGCAATTTCAACGGCTCGACAAACCCACAACCTACGCAAAAAGCCAAAGGCACTTCACACTCCCAGGCACAGGGCGATTATTATATACCGGGCCGGGGATGTGAATGATGGTGCTTCAGCTTTGCCATTTACATGGCTATAAAATTTAAGCCAGGCAGAGGGGCAAACGGAAAACTTTCGCTGGCAAAGCGAAAATTCCCAGAGCCATAATTTTTCACAAAACGTCTCTGACGCCGCATAATTGCAGCGTAATTTTTGCGCATTTAATTTCAACGTCTGGCCCTCTCTGTGTGCTCTCCAAACCTTAACCTTCGCCAAGAAGTGCCAACAAACTGCAGCCGGCCATCGGAGGGCTCGGGGGAGTGTGAAATGTGACCGGCAGACAGAAGCAGAAGCAGCCAAAAGCGTTGACTTGTTTACCATATTCGCATGTGACGATTTTTTCCTTTTCTATTTGTCTTACTGGTTTTTGTTTTACTTCCCAACACGACCTCTGCGACGTAGTCGACTTGTGCGACTTTTGTATTCAATTAACAAAAAACACAATGCAAAAATTTGTGGCTACAACATTTTGCACTCTTTTTTTACCATGAAATGCTCTGTTCACAACTTTGTGGAGGGTTATAGTTGCTCTACCAAACATAATAAACCACCACCAACAAGTAACAATGTTTTAAACTGTCTTAAGTAAAATATGTAATTTGTTAATATATTATATGCTTAATATCAATCTATTTACAATTTGATAGAATACAAAAGCAGCCAGTTATATTTAATGTGAAAAGAATATTATATTTTCGACAGAGACAACCATATTCGGCGCAATTTTGCTGATTTTATTTTTGGCTTTTCCCTTTTCGTTTTCATGTGGCAAAAGTTGCGTCCATTATACAAAAATATTTTCGCTCGTTCCCTCGTCGTCGTCACTTTGCGGCATTTCAATGATAAAGTGTTTTTTGTGTCGCTGCCGCCGTCGCCTGCTACGGAAAATATATTAAAGAAAATGTTAAAAATTGCTAAAATGGGTTTTCTATTGTTCTCTGGCCGCTCGCTGCCTGCATTTTTTCGCTGCAGTAAAAAAAATGCCTGGCAAAAAATTGTTTATTACATTTTTAGCACTGAACAGAGGCGCACGGTAGGAAATTTATGCCCGACATTGAATGGTATGCAAGCAATGGCCGCAGAGGAATGGGTCGGTGGTGCTGCAGGGCCGGGCCAAGGGCAGCCCTGGTAGCCCTGACGCGGCGTCTTTGTTAAACAAATATTTTTTTTAGGTGGCAGGCGATGGCATTGAACTTTGCTCAGATGTCATTTCAGCTGTTTAGGAAATGAAAAGAATGCGTGTCTTGAATCCATTCAAAATGCGACTTGCACAAGGTGATTGCAGTTGAAGTGCTAGACTAGGAACAGCTTCTGAGAAAATATCCGGCATTTAAGTGACTTATTCAAGAACTCATTTCCATATGTCATAGACTGAAAGCTTCACTTAAAATATGCACTATTTTATACTTAGGTGGTGAGTTACAGCTCTACCTAAAATGGTAATCAAATATGTATCAGTATTATATATAGAATTATAGTAATTTTGCTTAATGTATAAATTATTTTGTTCTGATCATTCCCTTTTTTTGTTTTTGTGGTCTGGCCACAGTTAGGACCATAAGCATGTAAAAGGGACTGCTATCATGTGAATAATGAGCATATTTAAATATGCAATTTAATTATTTTTTTCATATTTATTATTTCAATTAAAAACCAGCCGGTAACAAGATCTACAACTCCCTGTGACTAATATACAATCGCAACTTTATCTTGTCCACAACTTACCCACATTACTTTATCTTTCTCTCTCTCCTCTCTCTCTCTTTCCCAGCAGTCGTCTCCCCCTTTTTCCTCTTGCGTCGTTAGTCCCACTTGAGTTCCCACATAAAATATCCATAACATTAACCACAATTACTATGAAATTGTATACCCAGCGAAATTGCAGAGAGCGAAAAAAATTGCCATTGCTTGTGTTGGTATATTTTTTGTATAGCTGTTGGTGCTGTTGTTGCCGCCCACAAGGTCCGAAATTAAAAAATGGTTAAAAAATATTTTTCTATTAATTTTCCAAGCTGTCCTTTTTTTTGCGCTGGCGTTGGCGTCGTCAACATGTGTTGCATTTGGCAATTAAATGCCAGGCAACACCAAAACCAAAAAGAAAGCAAAATGCTCCAACAAAAAAATACAACAACAACATCCACAACAGCAACAACAACTTAGATTGCATCGCGGGTCTGCTGCTTTTGCTGTTGCCTGTTGCCTGTTGGTAGTTGGTAGTGTAATAATTTTTGGCGCAGAGTTTCGCATCTTGAAGTGCAAATAAAATGCCGCTTTTTAGTGACTCAGTCGGAGGCAGTCGGGCCGGCAGTTTGGAGAGTGCGAAAATAATATGACCAGGCCGTAGGCAACGGTACTTCCACCATCAGCCAAAAGGGGGGAAAGCTAGACAGAACGAGCTGAACGCAGAATGGGGTGCCCAGGCATAGAAAACTAAATGAATGACATGCCAGGGCGTCTGCAATGTCTGTCTGCCATGGGCAAAGATGCAAGGAGACTGGGCAACTGGTTACTGGCAGCTGGCAACTGGGAACTGGGCAACTTGCGGTCCGACGCCAGCCAGAAAACGTCTGCGGCGCTGGCTTCAATTAATTTTCGACTTGGTTATTGTTTGCGGGTGTTAATGGTGCGCGTTATCAGAGCAGCAGCAAGAGTGGGAACAGCAGCCTGATACTGATGTTGGTGCAGTGGCAGTGGCACTGCAGTTGCCTCCGGCTGTGGGTTATGTGGCAGCGGCTACTGTTGACACTCCACATTGCCAACTGTCTAACTGAATTGTGCAACTGAATACTGCTATTGCTCTAATTGCATGCAGTTGAGGTCTATACTGAGTGGTGTGTAGTCCCATTGATTTGATCAGAAATTAAAAATGAATAAGTTAAAAAATACTTAGATTAATGCAAAATATATAATTGGCCATTTAATACTGACTCGAATTCGTGAAATGTTCAAACTATTTGATTAAGTAAATATGATAAGGAAATAATGTGTATATTCTACATTATACAACCATTTAACCTATTTTTATTAAGATAAGATAAGAAGACGGGCAAAAATACCCGAATCAAAAGCATAATTACATTTAAATAGATCTCACTGATCACATCTCTTCAAATCTCTTATGCATTAAGTTTAAGTCATTCACAATTAAACGATATCTCATCACAATCTCAATCAAGTCAAACAATTCTTAAGTTGCGCCTCAGTTTTTCCCATCAACACTTTCCGATGCAATCTCCACTCACATGGCTACCAAGATACGCGTCTCGACCTCTGGGATGATCTGTATGTTTCTCTGTGTGGTTGTATGTATGTGTGCGTGTGTGTGTTAGTCTGACCCAATGTCCGCCTCCAATTCCTCCGTCCATGGTTCGTGTCAGTCAAAGAGCGACGGCGCTTTTCACGCATCTGTTTTTTGCTTTCGTCACATAAAAAAATTTGCATTTGACGGCAGCTACCGAAGAAACGGTGCCAGTGCCAGTGCCAGTGGCAACCCACAACTAAGCAAGAGTCCGACAGTAGTTGAGTTCGGTGCCCCTCAGCTCCACACCTCCTCAGCTCCCACAGAGTAGGGACTAAGCGAAGCGACCAGCTGCTGGTTTCATTGCAATTGCAACTACGGCGAACATGGAGCACATTAAAAGGCCGAACCATGGCCATAAAAACTATGCGACTCGCTGTGTTGCTAAAATTTTATTTCTTTTATTTGGGACTGTGCCGCCGACAACACACACAGCAACAACAACAACAACAGCAATGAGTGCGACAACAACAAGGCGCATTTGCAACTTTGCTGCCACTTCCACTGTCAAGTTGGCGTAAAATTTTTCATTTCGCATATGAAAGGAAGTGTGGGCGCCAGTTTGGGCCACCCTACCCCTGTCCCTTCTCTCCCACTCTGTCCCCCTCTCTCTCTCTCTCTCTCTCTCTCTCTCTCTCACTCGCTCTCACCAGAGCCAAAACAGATCCCAGGCCACAGCCACAAAACGGCCTCAACGTTTGTCGTTTAGTTTTCTTCTTTTTTCTTCTTTATTTGATTTTTTTCATTTTGTACTTTGGTTTTCTTTTTGCATTTTATTAATTGCTTGAGTGAATTCGCGTCGGCTTTGCCGCCAGCCTGCAAAGTTTTCTTTGTGTTTTCACGCTTTTGATCTTTTTTGAGACACTTAAGCATATATGTATGTACTTTGAAAATGGCGCACATGGAAACTATCATGATAGAAATTAAAAAGTGCTTTAAATACAAAGATTGAACTAATGTGACTGGTTCACATAAAATATGTTTTCACCAAAGTATCGTGAATTGACTTCAAATTTGCCTTGGCTTAATTGAGAGACTTATTTTTAAATTGTTCATAGGTTTGCGTAGATTATTTTGCCTTATGTTTTCTCAATGAAAATGGTTTAAGGAATTAGCCATATCCTAGAATTAATCAAATTAGATAATCAAATTTTTCAAGCAATTTAAAGAGCATTAAGCACTCAAAATCAACATGCAGCTTAAAAGCAAATTCTGATCTACATTTTAACGGATTTACGATGCAAATTTAATCTACACTTACCATATTTTGCACAGAATAAAATCATTTTACTCAATTTGTGCAAATTAAATTAATTCGCATTGGATTTGATTTGTCCAGCTTTCACTGGCTGACACAAATAACTATTTGAGTATTTGCCATAAATCTTACTATGTATGTATTTATTTAATTTTTTCCAAACTTTAATTTCGATAGTTTAAAAGCAGGCACAGCAATTTTCATAGTTGTTGTTGTCATGTCGCATTTCCGACTGCCTAAAGGGCAAACATCAGACTGAGGCCGACCTCCCCTGCCTTGTCTGGGCCATCATTTTCGTACAGTTTTTCGCGCTGTTTATATTTTTGTATTTTGACACGTTTTGGCATGTCGCTGAGCTATGTGCAGGGGTTAGGCAGAGCAGAGGGAGAGAGAGAGAGAGAGAGATGAAGGGTTTATGTTAGGAACTGTATGTCTGGCATTTTACATAAATTTTGCCTGCTGCGCGCTGAGAAAATCGTGTCGAGGAACTGCGCAACGTCGCCAGCAACTGCGACATGACTTGCTGTCATGTGACACAAACGCGACAGTTTGCAAGGTCACGTCACATTAATTTGCTGACAATGATGTATTTAGAGGGCAGAAGGGAGGGGCAAACAGTCAGTATGCATAACTGACTGACTGCCTGCCTGCCTGCCTGTCAGACATTCTTAAAGCCAGTCCAATTAAGTTGCAAAATTTCAACAATTTCTCGCCAATTATGCATTATTTATCAACTGCATTTTTTCTTGCATTTTTTATCTTTGCAGCATGAAATGGGCGAAATTTAAATGAAATCGCTGAATGTGTGAACACTAAATTGGAAAACGTAACAAAAGTCAAAATGCCTGCGATAAAATTACAGAAATTGAATTGCTGGCCGAGGCAACAACAACGTTTGTCTATTGATTGGCCCGGCGAAATTGAAAGGCTCGAGTACAGCTGCTGGCATTCTGCAACAAATTATTTAAAAAGTTATTGCCGCATTCAGCGTCAGGGTGTTAATAACAGTAAAACTTTATGCTGGCTGACATTGACTTTGATTTTATTGAGCAGACCCAGTGGCAGTGGCACTGTCGTCGTCTCAACAGCAGTTGGAAACCCAGCGAGCTCAGCTGTGGCAGGCGTGGCAGCCCTGGAAATTGGTAAGTAAATGATGAGAGGCACTGTGGAATACCAATTACAATATTGAAATTATGGAATTTTTATTTTTTTTTGAAAGAAGTACACTGTTCATTGTGCAAAATATGTATGAATACCAAATACCACACATTTATTAAAACCTTTTATCATGCAATCTAATATGTAATATAAACCAAAAATGTGATAAACTAAATGAAAAATTTCAACAACCAATATAAGATAAGAACAATTTGAAATTAAAAGCAGTCTGACTATAAAATATTTCAAATTTCATCATCGTAGATAACAAATAATAAACAAAGATAATATATTTCGATTGTCAAATATGAAATCTATTAGGATATACTTGGCATTGTTTATTAAATATTCTTTGCATGTGCACAGCTTTTATATACAGCATGCAACTTCCACATTGATACACAATTTAAATGTTTTGACCAATACCCATTCCCCCTCTTTTCCCTGCACTGACCGTCCCTTTGCATTATGGCCCCTCTCGGTTGGCCATTGAACAAAAATACCGTCTGTTCAGTTCCCATGACATAAAATTTATGCATTTTTATTTCGATAACACACTCATACACACACACACAACCACTTTTCCCAGAAGAAGCAAAAAATATCTTGCTCTCAATATAAAAGGTACAAAAAGGTACAAAGCAATATTATGGAAAATATTTCGTGCATATGTAACAAAGCCAATTGGAACCAAATCTGTTGCTGTACTTAGTTGAAATGCTCAAAATGTGAACAATACATAGAAAGTTCAATAAGAAAAAAGAATCGATATACATACGACATGGTCAATAATACATCATGTGTATTTTGTAATGCATGAATGAGTTTTCCCAAAGTAGACTGCTTGAGTTCAGTTCGAGACCCTGAAAGCCAGCAACAAACATTACCTTTCTGACAGGGCTCGTTCCCTCGTTCGGCTACGATGCTTACAATGCAACTGCTCAGGATAGCTGAAGCTCGAGGACTGGCATTTAATTTACCACTGCACTAAATACGCAATGGTTGAGATGGGGGCAACACTGAGTCGGAATCTACAAATTTGCATTTGCATTCGGCAATCAACATGGAAATCAATCAACCGCAAAGGGGAATAGGAGCGAAACAAGACAGAAACTAAAACATGCCGACGCTCAAGTGTTTCCCAATAATGCAAACCGTAACTAATAACTGTTAAGCGGGAGCAGGACCAGGAGCAGCACCAGGATCAGCACCCGCCATCTACCAGTCACGCACTCAACCACAACCAATTACAGAAATTTACGCAAAGCGCCAGGATGCGTCGACGACGTCGTCATTAATAAACATGAGCCTTGGCATATGCCAGGCCAAAAGGTGGTTAGAGCATAGAAGCATACTCCAATACATGTATACACATATATATATATATACGTATACATGTATGAGATATATACACATATATGTATATGCAGAGCCAGGTGCTGAGATGGCCGAGCAAATCGAAGCCACAGCGGTGCTTTTGATAGATGACTGCTTGCGTCTTGGTCTTGGTCTTAAACTTGGACGTTCCTCATTACCATTGCTGATTGGCTCCATCGTGGCGGTGGCTCCCAATGCTCACGTGTGTGGTCGCGTCCATCACAGCTGGCGTAGCTTCGGTTTTGTTTCTTTCCCCAAGCTGCCTCTGCTGCCTCTGCTGCTGATGCTGCTGCTGCTGCTATTGTTGTTGTCATTGTTGTTGTAGCTTTCTGTGCCATTCGTCTGCTGAGCATAACAAATTATCTTGTTGTGGGCCTCTGGCTCGTTAGCAAGCAACTTGTTTGCTAAAGCCAAAGATATAAACAATTAAGAATCATCGAACATAATATACACTTGCATACTTTCATATACTCGATAACAAATGGATTTCAAGTTATAAATATTTTGCAGAATTTAAGCAAATTCAATTATTATTAACACAAATTATTAACCCATACTTTTTGTTATTCAATATTATTTCCAATAAGTTACTCGATTGTGTTATCACTTTATAAGCACTGGCAATTTTATTACCTAACTGGACAAATTTACAAGTTATTTTGTTCAACAGATTTATCGAAGAATTTTAAGCTGTCAATGGATCCATAAAATTGCACTTTTTAAAAGCACTTACCCTTTAAGATGGGTTTAATAATTTAAGTACGGCGAGTTTGAATATTTGTTGTAAGTAGTATGTACTTAAGTGCATTTTCTAAGACGCTATTAATATGTGTTATTTTAATTCCCATTTTATATATTTTATGGGGCTTAACATTAACGCTAAGCTAAAGTAGCCAGTTGCAGAGTATAACCAGGCCAGGTCAGTAGCAGGAAATGGATGAAGCTGAATGAAAATCATGTTGTCGGTTGGTTGGTTGCTTGTCCGGATTACTTGGTCTGTTTTGCTCGATTACGAATCGGCCAGCGAGTATTTATTTAAATGCGTAAATATCTGCATGTCTGACATATTTCATTTGACCGTAGGCGCGTTGAAATGTTGCTCGAATTGCCTCGTGGCGAGCAAATAAAAAATGACAACAGCACATAAACAGCATATACACACATAAAATTATATATTTGTGTACATAATACTATAGCGTTGCCGTTGCCTTTTTAAATGATTGTATAAATTGGCATTGAAATCGAAATGCCCCTTCGAAAAATGGCTTATACAAAAGAACTTGTAAGCAGTGAATATCAACTGCAGTCCGTGATATATTTCAATGGTTTTGCACAGCAATTTATTGACGTGTACATATTTAAATCGCTCAGATTTTCCATGATTTTTTTTTAAATATGTAAAAGTATTTTTATTATTATTTATTTATATGTATTTTGTTTTTAATAAAAAGTTTTTCATTGATTTATTCATATTCTGAATCTTACACAAAAAAAAATCAAGAAATATGCTTAAATAAAATATGGATGAATTGAAAAACTAATAATAAAAATACTCAGTGGAATATTTTGTAAAAAATTTGTCTGCAAGGCATTTCCATTGATTGCAGTTGATAAAGATAATCTAAGCCGGATTATTGTATTTATTCGTTCAATCCCAAAACACAATAACTTATATCTTTATTAACAAGTTAATAAACATTGACTGGGCTGTCTTTCCTTTGACTGTCGCATTTCAATCATAACCCACACACGTTCGAATATCTAACACATATGGTTAACAGTTTGGTGCACTGAAAACCCTCACAGCCAGCTGACTGCTCTAAGCTCTCAAAAGCAATTTCCGAATTAATTGCTTGGCCAGCCCCATGGCCCATTTACACAATATACACTTTTACTTTCTAGACTCAGATGGGTGACTTACACTGTATAGCCACCACACTGAACAAATCCCACACACGCCGGTGCGGAATCTCTTAAAAACCACTTTCAGCACACACAGACGCGACTCGTAGAAGCCACACAAAAAACCTGATATGAATTGGTCTTAGATGTTGTCAGTTGTCGGTTGTCGCTTGTCTCTTGGCATCTCCGGCAGCGATTACAACGCGACGGCCTAAAACAGTGGCCAAATGCGATAAACTAAACACCAAAGCGGCAAATGCTGAAATGCATGTAATTTGCCCCACTGGCCGCTAGCTGGCAGGCAATACAAAAATATTTATGCATGTAATGTGCAGCCACCGACCGGCAACCGCGACGGTGGCAATCAAAACTAAATGCAACACTAAGATTAGACGGTGTAAAAGGGGCGCAGGCAGAGTAATGGCCAATTAAGACTGCAGGCTGAAATGCGGCACTGGCAGTAAACAACTTGTGGCACATTTAGCGGAAGCTAAACAGAAAATGTGTCTAAAAGAAATAATGGAATATACGAGTTTTTGCATGCCTATTTGAATGGAAAACTGTTTTCTTACCAATCAAATATATAGCTGGTAAAATAAGGCTTAAATGACTACATTTATTGTAAAATAATACCAAGACTTTGGGAAAGAAAGTAATATATGTAAATAACCAATTAATATTAAATGATAATTATATTTTAATACTATGTTTGAGATAATATTGTGTCAAAATACTTAAACCAATTCAATGACAATACAATTAATAACAGGATTAACTTATTCGTGGCTGTTGAGCATTTAATACGCTTTAATAAATTGTTTAAATATTAAACTAATCAAATGAAGTAGTTTCTGAATGCCACCAGTACTCGAGGCATATCTCCTATCGAATATTAATACAATGCTTTGGTTAGACTACCAGATAGAGTCATTACCTCTTAGCGGCGATTGTTCAGCTCATACTTCTGCTTGAAGGTAATAGCACACTTTCCACTAAAGTTAAGTGCACAGTGGAGTGACTACTGTGTGCTGTTAAAGCGTTTGGCAACTGAGCGCTAGATACAAAAAAGAAAAAAACATGACAGACTTTTGAGATACATTTTATTTTACGTATACAGATTTTGCGATATAGATTTTTTGACAGCTCTCCGCAGGCCTATGGCCAAAGTTAATGTTGCTTCCAGGCTATAGACCTGCAGCTGCAGCTGATCCCTGAGCGGCGATAAGGAACACGAACCAACCACTGACATGCATGGCTGTGAAAAAAATTAAATAACAATTAATAGCCTAGCTGCCAGTGAAGGAGTTTTGGGGCCAGATCTGGCCCAGGCACCTACAACACCAACAACAACAACAACTTAAGTTAAGTAAAGTAGGGAACAGATTTTGCATGGTCAGTCACTCGATAAATTAAAAGGCCGTGCAAGAGCGCTGATAACTTGGCGACGATTAGGAGACAAGCACCGCAACATGGAACATGTTTTTCTTATGGTATCAATTTTTTTTCTTCTTCTATGTTTTATTTTATTTTTTTTTTTTTGGGCAGCGATTTATGTGTGCTGCGATAGAGCGTAAAAGTGAATGTTCGAAATGTGGTGACATGCATTTAAGATACTTTGCTTATAAATTATGTTAATTTATAGCCATATCGCGCTTGCTCTGTACAAAATGTTTTACATATAATGTGTACGTTTGTGTATCTATCGCTGTTTTGTTGCTGTTGTTTAATGTTGCGTGTTAAATGTTTGTCACGTCCATTTCCATTTCCACAGCTCGTTTTGTGTTGGTTGTTTTGTTTTTTTTCTTTTTGTCTTTGGCTACGTACAATTAATCAGCGCATTGCCTTCGAGCCGGGCCCTTTGTGTTTATGGTTGCAACTTCCGTTGCATCCGTCAGATACGTTTTTGCTTATTGAAACCCAATTAAAACGAGTGCATAAATTGCTTTACACGAATCTCTCGCTCACTTTCAGCCCCAACGAACCATAGCCAGAAGTTTGGTGTTGTTGGGGGAGCCGCAGATTGGGGCTAGGGACAGGGAGGACGATGCTCATAATCCACGCCTTGTTGCTTGTGTTGTTTATGAGCTTCGGTAGCAGATACGCGTCATTGAACGCGTTTCTCGAGCGGCTTATGAGCTGTTTGCTAGCTGCTTTTTCGCTGTTTCCAAACTTATGAGCAGACTCACAGCTCTCACATGCTCTATTAGTTTAATTGTGATATTGTATATTATACATATTACATAAGTAATGTCCCACTCAAACCCCAAATATTCATAATACTATCTGTTTATGCTCGTATTTATATATTTAAAACAAATATCTATTTATGTGGACTGTCTCAATAGTTGTTCAAGTTGAATACAAGCCACAAATATATTCATTCCTACCATATTCTAAGCAACTCTCACAGTTCCACACTAATAAAGTCATTGCATATCTCATTCACACAATGAACGAAATATCATATTAACATCACTTTTCCTCTTTCTCGTGCTCTCGAGTGTATTTAAAATGTTTGCTTATAATTTGCCATGGATTACGCCTGCAGAGAAGCGATTTTACGATCCAACCAATCTTGTAACTCCATCAGAACCGCGCAACCACTTGTGCCTTGCTTTGGTTTGCATTGAACTGTGAAATTTGTGCAATTTTCAATTTCATAAAGTTGCGCGGTGTTTGTTTGTGTTGTTTTACGCTCGGGCCCGAATGAACTTTGAATTATGATTATCACAAAAACACACACATACACTCACCCACACACACACACACACACACACACAGACATCCACACATACAGCAGGAGCCAGCTTGGACGCACTGCAGCGGACATACCCGGCCACGCACTCAAGTGCAGTTAATTAAATTTTGTGCAATTTATTTTGCACAAAACTTTACCGTGAACAACAACAACAACAACAACAACCACAACTGTTGTTTGCGCCGTGCGTTGTTTACTTTTCACTTTGTAGTTTTCCATTTTGCCGTCAGAGTTTAGCAAAATAGTTTTTCCTGTGCCGCATCTCCAGAGGGGAGCGCGTGGTTGAGGAGGCCGCGCATCCATTCAATAAATTCTGCGGCGTAAACTGCATTGTTTATGCAGTAAATAAAACGTTTCTTCATTTCCAGCATATTGCCATTGATTTGGCATAGTTTTCACATCTATGTAATCATCACTTTCGCGGAGAGGGGAGTGCAACTTCTTCTGTCATAATTGATTACCCGCACACAACTATATTGAAAAGTCTAGACAACTACGCGAACATCGATCAATCGGCGAGAAAAGCAAGAGTTCTCTGCACATAGTTTTTCTTGAACTTAGTCTCAATAATTAAAAATAATTTATGAGCAGCAATACGTCAGGGTGTAATGTAAATATTACAAACTGTTGCTGTTGTAACCTCTCTTGGTAGGCGTTCCTTAGCGGCTCTCGTGAATGATTGCAACAATTTACGGGCACTGGCAAAGTTTTGCTGTCTGTAGATAATTAAGCAATTGCGTTTTGACTAAATGAGTTTTCAGTGTACTGTGCTAATGCGCTGGGTAGAAAAACAGCATATTTTCAAGGACCAACGGGCATATAAGTACTTTCAGTGTTGATATGTACAAACAGAGAGGAGCTTGATAAGTTTCGGAAGGTGCTTAAGGGAATAATATGGAATAATAACATTTGTAGTGGGAATAGAAATACTTGATAGGGCTATGAGCAATCTATCTTATTTATAAAATATATATTGGAACGGTTACAATATATAAAATGGTAATTCAAAACCAAAATCATAATAGAAGAAAATATCTAAATCGTTACTAAGACGGGGAAAACTGCGAACAAGCAATGTTGGAAATTCCTTTCTTTTTCTTAAAATTTCTTATTAAATTATAAATTAGATTATATTTAGTAACAACAGTTCTTCACAGGCTAAACACCAGAAATTTCATGGGCAACCCGACCTTTGAAACCACTTAGAAACTGCCAGCACCAAGTGAAAGACCAAGACCTGGACTCAAAATAAGACACAGACACGACGACAAGCTAGGAGGTGGTGCTTACATCGTTGCAAGTAAAATGAAACTACGACAGCGAGATGTAAAAGTATCTATAACTGCAGATGGTGCGATAGGGTTGCCAAGTGGGTATGCGAGCAGCAAAGCTCACTTGGCTGCTCACCAAGTGCTTGGGGAATAGTAGTCTCCCGGTTTGACCTTTGTCTAGTTTCCTGCTCTTGGCTCAGCTGGCTTTGACTTATGGTGCTTAAGCGTTGACTGATTGCATCTAATTATTCACTGAATGATAATATTGTTGATATTTTTCTGTGTGCCTGGCTGGAGCAACAACCAACTAGTTGATGATGCTGATGACGGCGTCTCAACGACCTATTCATGACCCTTTCGCTGTCTCTTGGGGGCCGCTGTCCGCTTGAGTGGAATTTCATTTGAAGCGTCAGCTGCTGTTGCTGTTGCTGTTGCTCTTGCTCTTGCTCCATTCGACAAGTGGAGGAGCCTAAAATGATAATTGCGCTTTTCATGCATTCTCTCAGATTCAGATTGATGGCAAATGGAAATTGAGTCTGCCGATTGTATCTTCTTCTTCTGCTTCTACCTCCCTTCGGCACGGATTTTGGGCACTTATTTGATTTTGCTTTGTTTCTGATTTAATTAATTTATGCGCTCGCCCGACAGGTGAGAGAGTGCGTTGCATAGCTTTTTTGATTTGTTTTAATTTGATTTCTGAATTAAGCTCTTTTTCCATATCCCAAAAAGCATAAATATAAGCGTATTTTGTATAATATTTCCACATATTTCATTTTAATTGGGTGCCATTTTTCAAGTGTCAGTCAGCCTGATTTGGGAGGCATGTTAGCATGTAGTCTTGCTCGTTATGCATCTCGCTGCAGGCCACATTGCTGCGCATAATTAATTAACATACATAATTAGAGAGAGAAAGAGAGAGAGAACACTTAATTAATGGAGCTACTCCCATTGCACAATCACATCTAACTGATATTCAAAATTAATATAATTTTTCAGGTATCTGCAAACAGGCATTGGGCATGGAATCCGGGGCCATTGCGGACTTTCAAATTACGGCCAGTTCAGCACATGATATGGGCAATGTGGGCCCACAACATGCCAGGTAAATCCAATTAATATTAAATCACATATAATAATTGAAAACAATATTTAAAGCGATTGCAGATGTAATCATTTTGTTATCAGGTTTCTAAACTTATGTTGAGAATTAATACTAAAATTGCAAAATATCAACAATTTATAAAAATGTGCATAGATACAACATCAAACATATGCAAATATAAAAGCTCTCATTATGTTTCAGTTATGATGATTATATTACGAGTACGACTGAACATTATCTGGTGTCCGAAAGTAATCGATTTCATAACATGTGTGGAATTAATCAGAGCGAAAACTAAATACATTGATGCTAAAGCAATATTAAAATTTTAATCAGTTAGTGCAACGCAAAAGGGGATTTAATTACGACAGGCAACAAAAAATGACTTTGTAAAACTCTTATTCTTGCCCGAAGGCAATACAATATTTAAGTTAGAAACCAACACGAAAATAACAGCAGCAACAACAACATGAACAAACGTGTTATTTATGTAAACTTGAAATGATAAACAAGAAACATGCATTAAAATCTGCCACATAAAAACGGTTACATTGACGTGCGGCAAACGGATACGTTGCAAGGGGACGGGTGTGTTGCCAAATGGCAAGTGAGGAATATTTCTGTATCCTGTGTACATGGAAATTATTATGAATTATTTTATGGCGTGTTTAAATGCCTTTATGTCATTCCTGCCAAAAACAAGGCAAACACACAAATGACATAAATTTAAATAAGCACACAAAGGCACACACACACACACACACACACACACACACACACACACACACACACACACACACACACACACACACACACACACACACACACACACACACACACACACACACACACACACACCCACGAATATACTTATGTAAATTAAGGAGAATAATGATACAACTTATGAGCGCTTTATATTATGCTGACATTTATTTGCCTGCTGTGAAGTTGGCCAAAAGCATTTACTGATTTATCTTCTTGCCACACATGACAAATTCGCGCTCGCTAAAATAAAAAGAAACTCTCGGGGTAATTATTTAATATGTCCAAGCGCTGACCCCGAGCTCTGAGATCATGAATACATAATGCATAATGTTGTTGTGCCCGTAATAAACCCGCACCACACATAAGAATAAACAATTTTATGACGCACTAAAATCATTTGCACAATGTGCAAACAAAACAAACAACTTTGGATGGACACCAAGTAATGAAAACCCAAACAAGCCCACAAAATGTCAAATAAAATAACTTGGCAAAGTTTCTCCCTGCCGGAAAGAAAACAACCTATAAAATGGAACTTTTTAACAGTGTCCAAAGAAAACTATGCTTGTAGATCGAAAGTTTGGGTTCTCACTGCTAAATGTATGGCATTTAAATGGAAAAGACGTTATTAATTTTTATAATAGAAACATATATCAATATAATGCATATTTGATAGAGTAATCATTATGAGACAAACATAAATTATTATTTTATGAACACATATAATTTGATAAGTATCAAATAATAATAATAGATAATAATCATAGCACAAAGTTATTTACCCCACAACTGTTAAGAATACATATTATTTTGCATCAGGACTTAGTAATATATATCATTTATAATACTTACAAGAAGTATCCCATGTCGAAATGAATAAGGTCAAAAGTGAGAATATTTCTTATAAGCCAGCATTATTGGCTGATATAATGCCAGCTTTTAACACCCCCTTAAAATATCCCGCAGATCATTATAAATGAAGCATGCATTGCTGCATGCTCCATAAAACAAGTTTGCCCCGCTGAATGCCATCACATATAAATGGAGCCAAAGGTCAGTCAGTAATGGGGAGAACCCAGAGACAAACAAGGCAAAATGTAAGCAAAGCTACAAAAGCGATGTAACCAAAATACAAAAGCAACAACATGCATATATGAGTGAAGTAACAAAAATATTGATTATAATGTCAATGTCGTCTTGATGGGGAAGGGGGAGCTGTCAGAATTGAAGGGGGGGCTGTAAAAGTGGAACAGCAGGCGAATCGAGCCGAGGCAAAGCGCATAAAAATAAAAGAAAAGCAATAAAATTATGCAAAGTCAACAGAAAAACGACCAGCGACAGGCGACGACGACGCTGCCAACAACGTTGAGAAAGTGGATAAGGATGAGAATAAGGATGAGAGTGTCGGCGACGGTGACGGTAACGGTGCCCTGGTACGTGTTGACTACGAGCCTCCAGCTGTATCCATGAGATATATAGAAAGAGAGAAATAGGGGGAAAGAGGCAGATAGATACAGTGGGTCTACGGTGCGCTAACAAATGTTTGGTAGTAAAAATGTCACACATGGCGCTTTGCATGTGGCGTCCCCTGCAAAACAGAAAGCAGATAAAGAACGAGAGGTTGTCAGAGAGGAAGAAACGTAGCTGACTCCGGGAATGTGCGTGCCCAGGCCTAATGATGCCCGCTGTGGGAGAGGGGCTGGCGAATGGTGGGGGTAGCGGGCAGTTTTACGTTAAACATGCGCCAAAGTCATATGAATTTTTATTACAAATGAAAAGGTTGCCGAGGCAGCGAGCGAGAGAGGCAGAGATCCAAGAAAAACACTCAACGTATGATAAATGAAAGCGCGCTGCTTATTGAAGGGTTAAAGCAACAATGTCTAGTGCTTTTCAGAGCCAAGTTCCAAGATTTACGGCCTGCATTTGGCCCACTTAGCCGCAAGGATACAGCAAGGCAACTCTTATTATTAGCGTAGCCTAGTTCGCAACCAAATGAAAAAATAAAAAACAGAAAAAAACAAAAGGCGAGCACACTGCAAATGATGCCATTGAAGCATTCTTTATGAGCCTTACGTGACCAGAAACTCTTTGCCTATTTTAAGTTGTGTAGCATTCTCAGGTGATTCGAGCTAATAAACTTTAGCTTCAGAGAGTTTCACTTTGCGCGCGCCACTCGCAAAAAAGGCATTGAAGAAAATTGACTTTATTTGCCTGGCAGAGTGTTGCGAAAATTCATTGGGTGAGCTTTTTTTTGTCGGGCTGGGAAAATGACAATGTGAGCGCCGCGTGTCAGCAAACATGAAAAGTCCATATTCATGCGTGAATTTTGATGGATGTCGCCTAATGAAAATATGCGACGCTCACCTCCCCCCCTCTCTCTCCTTCTCGCCCACATATGTATCCTTTTTCTCTCTTTTTCACGCTCGGGAGAGCTTTGTGTCGTATGTGTTTGGCATAAATTGTTGACAGTTGAGTTATTTTCGACAGTCAGCCGTAGGACTCGGGCTCTCTCCTTCTCCCTCTCTCTCTCCCTCGGCCTATCTCTCTCTCCATCTCTCTCTCTTTCTCTCTCACGCTATATCTGCATTTAGTCGCGCTCTCTCTTTCTGTATACGCCTGACTCACGTTTGGGTTGCCTAAATGAAGGCTGCTCATAAATTTGTTTCGTTGCTTTTGATGTTTCGGCTGTTGTGGCAGTTGCCTTGATAATTGAAGCAATTTAAGAAATGGTCTAGCGAAGCACCAATACGCTCCTAGTCGCTGAAATATGGTTGGAAGTGGTTGGCATGTTAGGAAACTGTGTCAAAAATTGTACAGTCTAACAAAAGTTATCGTGAGAATTGCAAACTAACATAAAGCCTCAAGAAGTGGGCTAAAATCTACATATTAGGTACATAAAAATTATTCTTAGTATTTAGCAAATATTATATATGTGTTTAAATTTCAAAAGATTAAATCAAAAGTCCATGTTGAAGGCAAGATAAATGAAATCGACTTATTTGCCTACCTTTATTGAGTTTACTGTTGAGTCTTGTGGATATTGAAATGAGATTTGTGGTAAATATCTAAAGCTCACACATTGAATCCTTTTGGGATCTTAGATAGCTTTCATGCACTTGCTCTGCGTATTATCGTTCCTTGAACTCAAAACTAGAAAAATGACTTCCGCTGTCGCTCTGTTGGTTATAACCAGGCGGCATTCAAGCGGCACTGATTAATAAAGTTAAATGACTTATAAGTCCATTAAGCAAACTTCTTCATTCTTGCGTAAAGTAAAAATGCCAAAGAAATTAGCGAACCAAGGCAAAGAAAGTAAGAAAACAAAACAAAAAAAAAAAAAAAACAAAAACAGAACCGAAAAACTTTTCACGTCTGCCGCTGATGGACAGAAATACTTACACATAACATAACAAACGAGGAACCGAGAACGGGAAACAATTGCAAACATTTTCCAATACACAGCCAAAGAGCAGCTGAACCATCGAGCTGGCAAAAACGAACAAAATAAGGAAAGAGGAAAAAGAAAAGCATAAAGTGAACTACGTAAAATCTTATGGCAGCTTAGCATGCAATAAGCAGAAATCAATTGACCCATTTGGTTTATGTACTGGAAACGAAAGGGGCGGGCGACCCCAGCCAACCAACAAATGTCATCACATGGCGAATGCAAAAGGCGAGTGCCTGATTCGTATTGTTTTCACATTATATTGACAGCATCGAATCAAAATCAACGCAGTTTCAATTGAAGCTATCCTCGCTGGGTGCCAATGGGAACCGAAAGCTGCACTTTATATGCCCCAGCGCACAAAACCACAAAGACCAACTTTTGTTCACGAAAACTTACAACGTTTTGCAATCAATGGAACTTCGATTGTGGTTAAGGAGTGGCGAAGAGTGGCAAGGGTCGAGACTCTTAGGTTTTGGGGTGAAGGCAAAGTCAATCTGAATGCGACCAAATGTCAATGTCGACTCCAGATAATGCCTGAAAACGCCTCCTTCTCGCGTTCTCTGTTTATCTATCTCGTAGTCAAGGGTACTTATTGCCGGACAGAACACGTTCCGTATGAGCAACGCTAACTGGCAATAATTTTTGCTTGTTAGAAAGTTGAGTTGATAAAATCGCAAATTATTGTTTGAATTCATCCAAATAACGAAAAGAGTGCCTCATGGTCAGAAAGCTGCGAAAAATTGTATTCCATTGCTTTGTGTAGCGAAGAAAATATAATTATTGCATTGTTTTAGAGAAATTAAATGCATTACAATGAACACACTCAATTTTAATTGGAGTGCAGTGTAAGTTGCTGAGAGATATTATTTTATATATATAATACGAGAAACTGGTCCAATTACGCTGAAATGAAAATTTCGTATTTAATTTTATGCTCATAGTTTTCTGTACTATGAAACTATTTCTCATTTACTCCATAATTGTGAATCTGACAGCGTATATAACTGATTTGCTCCACTCCCCTCCAGTTGTTGTTCCTGTCAGTCATTTGTAAATTGTATATAAAATACTTTTGGGATTCTACAGTTACAAGCTCTGAAACATTCCAGTTGTTCTGAGGTTCAGCTTGTTGTTAATTACAAATATCTTTATGAACACTTGGATATTCCATATTATACATATTTGTTAAGCCAAAAGCAGATGCCATTGTTAGTTACGGGCATGTACTAATGTTACATGTAATCTGGATATGTTTGCCACAAATTGGAAACAGGTTTGAGCTCGCATTTCAAATTACGAACATTTTGCATTTCGGGGGCGAAGCTCTTGCCCGCAGCTTCCCCACCGCTCCGCTTCATCCCTTAATTGCCGTTCTAGACGCTGCATTTGCTTGTATTTAAGTCAGTCCCGCTGCCAACCACATTTTGTTACAACAACCATAACATTGATAAGTATTCGGGGGGGAGTGTGCCCAACTAGGACATACCTTCAACATAGCTCTGAGCTTCTGTATCTCTGTTACCCTTAACATCAAACAGGTGAAGTATTCGGTATCTGTGTGTGTATCTTGTAACCATTATACCTATTAAAATATGCTTAAAACTTGAAATATGTACCAATTTTCTAGTTTTTGTTCTAATTTATTTCCAAATTTTATATTTTTAAAATTCGATTCCCATGTGATTCAAGTCTACCCAGTTTGCTTGCTAGCAGGGTATAACAACAACAGAAATCCTGTGCTTTTTGGCTCCAATTCAGCTCCATTGTTGCTCACACGTTTTGGGTTTTGTCTGCGGCTGTCGCTCACTTAATCGTTGCCTGTCTGTCTGTCTATCTGTCGTTCGGTCTGCCTGTCTGCCTGTCTCTGGCATTGATTTTCTACTTTTAGGCGAAAGGCACGTCACGCGGCCGGAATAGAGGCACGGTTACGGGCACTGATTACGGCAGCCAGCTGCCAGTTTTTGGCCACTGGAGCAATTGTTGTTAACGCGTTTTCCATTTTATTGCATTAATGTTTGATTTGGTTTTGCCTTACCCATACACCCCGCTTAATGTCGGCCCGATTGAATTGATTGCTGTGTGTATCCGTATCTTACGCTGTGGGCGTATCGGTATCTTTGTGTGTGTGTGTGTTGTTCTTTTTTTTCGCTGCTAGTTCTTTGGCACTTGTGTGCTCTGAAATTCGATTTCAATGCCAGTTTCGTCTCTGGCTTCGTTACGCTTCAGCTGTCAGCAGTATCAAACTGGGGCCACTCCCCTCTCTCTCTCTCTCTCTGTCTCTTAACGTCCTTCACATGCTGCGTAATGTGTTAATGTGCTTTTTATGTTACAAATGAGTCAATTTTTATGATTTAATGTTACCCAGCGCCATCGTCCAATTCCAATTTTGATAACGGTTTGGCATTTTTCCTACATTGATTACCCCAAATATGGTGGACGGGACGACCCGACGAAAAGCATAAATTTGCTCGCTTATTGAATTATTTATAACATTTTATTGAATTTCTTCATTGCCACGCATTATTTCTCGCAACTTTGGCATTGATTTGGGTTACAGGCCTCAACAATTTATAAGCTTATTCCAACTTAAAACCGTTTTCCATTCTGCCCCACTTAATTGAAGAAAAATTACGGCAAGAAAATTCTTGCTCGCTTTGAGCAACTAAATTTAAGGCATTTCCAAGGCAACGGACAACGGTTGAGGAAATTCCTTGGCATGACAGGAGGGAAAACATGTTTTATTAATTTCATTTATTAAAAATACACACCGTTGGTTATCTTCATTAGATTTTGTCAAGCTGCGTCGTCGTGTTGCTTGGAATGCCGACGCCCATACACTTAGGCAAACAAATACTTGCAGCTTGGGCGTATACCAGAAAATTCCAAGAAAATAGCGACGTCGACGTAATTGCTGCAAAAGGTGTGAGCTGAGGAGCTGTTATAGCTAGGTACAACGTGGCAGCTGTAAAGCAGTTGTAGCCAGGGCAATACTTTAAGCAAAAATATACGAAATCAATGAAAGTGTTTTCTATTAAGCTCCCAAATGCTAAGGTTGTCTTCTATCTTTCTCTCTAGCTAGCTTTCAATCAACTTAAATCAATTAATGTTTAATATAATAAGCAAGCTCTTAATATAGTATTAAAGTGATATTTTATCTTATTAGTTATCTCATGATAAATAATTTGTAATGGATTTTTTCAGTGGATTTTCACATTCATATACAAAGATTGAAAACTGGAAGCGGAGTATATTTTGAGAACTAATTGGGTTACTTTTACTAGATTAATGAAAAACATAATAACAAAAATAACAGCAAATTCAGGTTTCTGCCATGTTCAACTTCTGCCTTTCTCCTCTTCGGAGGCTGCACACAAATAGCAACGGGAGAGATCTAAGCAGCAGTGCCCTAGAGCCAAGCCATACCCTCCAAGCGTCAACACAATTAAGATGCCTTCAGGCAGCAAATTGTGTGGCACGCATGCGTAACCAGCAGTAGCAGCAAGTCTGGGAGCCGCATTGACAGTGCCAGTTAAATTTAAGTACACCGAGTAAATACCGTGGAATTGTTTGCAGCGGTAATTGAAAGACAAACACAGTGCAGTGCCGACAAGTGGCCAGTAGACTAGCAGACTAGAAGACCAGAAGACTGCGCATGTGCAGCCGACAACAATGCGACCGAAACGACCCGGGACAACTCAATCGAATGCGGAGGTCTGAGACCCCGAGACTATTTGCCTACGCATAGTTATGGCACATTGTGACTTGCCTATTTGCTCAAAACGTTTTCACTCCGACAACTGCAACTGCTACTTTGAAAAGAGAAAAAAAACTGGAAAAAAAACAGTTACAGCTTCTTGTCTATTTGTATTTGATCAAGAGTGACTCTTGTTGGGTTGGGCTTAGCTACATCTACCTACATATTTGGTCAGCTGTTGGGGTGTTCAGTAGATTAAATACCACGGTAAGTGTAAAGTAAGATTAGTAAAAGCCATACGAGTAAGCCACAGTTGATAAAAAGCTTTAATCGGCAGTTTGCAAGCCGGCAGGTTTATCAAGGTTAAGTCAATCTTTCCAACAATGTGAAGGGCATTGTTCAATCAAGAATGAGTTCTTGGGAACGATCTGAAAAAATATTTACACAGTGGACAAAAAATACTAAAAAATAACATAAGGACATAAAGCCTAGATTGCTTTTGACAGTTTGAGTCACATTGTGGTATTATTCAGTTGCCTAAAATGCTTCCATCAGTTTGGCTGTCACCTTTTTGAATATATGACAAACCATTAAGACAAAAGTCAGGCGCGACCGCAAAGAAGGGTGGTGTTACCGCAGTGGAGAACCATGAAAGATGACTTTGTCACAGTTATTGCGCCCTGGCAATAATAACTCGAGAAAGCTGCAAAAACAACAATAAGCATGACAGACCGCAGCAAAAGAAAAAGTGCAGGCAAAGAAAACATAAACCCGACTTGCAACTAGCGAATAAGAGAAACAGCTGCCAAAAGAAAAGTAAATGGAAAATGGAAAATGACATGCGGAGGACTTGGTGGGTTCGTTTTGCCAACAGGCCGCAAAAATATAAAAGCATGCAATCCAAATGCCGGCAACACTTTACTGAAGCCAAGCAGACAACAAGACAGCATTAGAAAGGGGGTGTTGGGAGCTGGGTGGCAAAATGTTAAGAAAATGTGAAAAAAAAAACTGCAAAAGAGTTTTGCATTTTGTGTGCCATTGTGTCAAGTGGAAATTGCACGGAGACGACGATGGTAAAAACCTAGAAAACTGGCAAACACGCCAGAGCGATGACAACGGAAAAGATGACAATAAAAATGGTGGCTAAGGCTTAAGCGAACTGAAAAGCAACAATAACAACAGTAGCGGCAGCAAAAGCACCAGCAACGTCAACGGCTTAAAGTTCACTGGAAAATATGAAAAGCAAAATGGCGACAGCAGCTTCAGAGACGTGCAAGCTGGCGGCCATTAGCGTTTTATGGCACAGCCCAAGAAATCGATAAAAACACGCACACATGTCTTTCTCGTTGTTGTTATTGTTGTTGTCGTTGTTATTTTTGTTGTCGTTACTGTTGTCCGTTCGCTTCGCATGCAATTTGCCCTGTGCAAGGGTTAACGCCAGCCTCAGTCTCAGTCACTGAGTAAGAGTTAGCCTTTTTTTTCTTACTGTAATCATAAAAGCATAACACAAAAGCCATTATGCAATATGCCCAGCACAGGCAAAGGGCACAGGATATGACTAAAACAGGCTCTAATGTGGGTTAGACGTGAGACGTGAGACAGAGACAAGAGAAGACGGAGATAGCGAGAAAAGAAACGTGTTAGCTTTAGCATATGCGCTTTTAAAGTCAAGCTCAGTCAACCGTGAAAAAAGGGGTGCAGATTGAGTTTATTTAGCGCAGTTAACTATAATTCCATGTAAATATACATAAAAGTGTTTTGAAGAGCCAATCACATGTTCTTGAAAATATCTAGATTAATTTGTAGCAGACGGTCTTTGCAATCCTAATTTTGTATACTTAGAATATTTTACGTATAAGCAAGATGGTAAATATTTCAAAATGCTCAGTGCATGCCGTTTCTTCACTTAGCCACAAGCTTCATTTTAAAACACAAATTCGATTGTAATTCACTGATATTCATATAATTAAATCCCACATACCAAAGCAAATACTTTTCCAAATATACAAAAGTACATGAAATTCAGACTAAAATATTGTTTTGTGTCTTTCAAAAAGATCTTAAAATATGTAAGGTGTATAGTTTATTACTACTTCAGCAAGTGTCAAATGTAAGCAAAAATCGTTTGTGGAAGGGATTCCACAAGTATTTCGTAATGTTTCCCACTTTTATGTTATGTCTCTTCTGCCAACTGACATTCACTTAAGCCTCAATGTCAATCTATTTAGGTGCCATAATTATTTGCAGACACTGTGCTTAGGTACGTGGCAACAGCCAATTAAAGACATCTGACGACCATTTTGAGGCTAAAAATTAATTTGTTAAAGGATTGCTTGTCGGTACTGGCTTACGGCTTGCCACCACAGCAAGCGTCAAACTCTTCAAGCTTAGTAAAATATTTTGGTAAGGGTGCCAAAAAAATAAAAAAAAAAAATTAATTTAATTAAAAACTCGGCGAACTGAGGCTGCTGCTGTTGTCGCTGTCAGGCGCTAGGCGGCGCTGCTGTGTTCTGAGCGATAGAAACAAAAGCAGCAGAAATTGTTTCTGCCATGGTTCGAGGAAGAGACGAAAGGAGTTTCCTTTATAAACGTCGACGTCGACGACGACGTCTTTATGACAATCGTAAAAAATAATTTTTAGTAGCTTACAAGCCGTTGGCAGGAGGCGGTTGAGCCCGTTGCCTTGGCATTTTAATTGCATCAAGTGCCATTAAAAACGTTGAAAGAAAAATTGGAAATTAAATGAAAAATAAATATGTATGTGTGGGAGAGGGAAAAGTGAGTCAGATAGAGATAAGCTTAGGAAGGGGCGACCCTTGAGCATTGCACACGCACACACACACACACAAGAAATTGAAAACGTAAATATTTGGTCGTCACCTGTGTTTTTCTTACACTTCTCACAATTTGCACACATGCAATAAGATTGTGACGGAATGCTAAGAACTAAAGAGAGAGAGGGAGGGTGGAGGAGGTGGCAACTCTTCTGCTGTGCTACTTATTAGACAACCCACAGCATGTTGGGGGAGACTCTAACATATGTGGCTATATATACTCGAAATGGTAAGCCGCTTAAGTTTTGTCTCGGACCCCCACAAGGCAAAAGTTAAGTTGCCCAACCAAACGAGCTTCATTCAGTGCAAATCAGCTTAACTTTTTGCTCCATAAACTGTAGCATATTTTCAAGCCTTTCTTATGTGTGTGTGAGTGGGTATCCAAAGCACCAAAACAGAAATCTAGACAACCTCATTAAAAATAGGAAAACAGCCAGCAAGCAAGCTGAAAACGAAACTTAATAAAGACTCTGCCTCATATGCATAGACCCACAAAAAAGGATACCCAAATTCAAAGGCTAAAGAAGAAAAAAAAAATGGAGAAATATACAACACATATCAGCCTAGGGGCAAATTCTTGCCAAAATAAAAAAGGGTTGCCTTAGTCTGTTAAGGATTGCATTGTGCTTAGCACAACAAACCAATTGGGCACCTAAGCTACAGGGTACTTCCTCTATGGATAAAATATATGCAAATTCGATTTTGCATAGAGCAAAGCGCACAATAAATATGCCAAAAGGACTTAAAGAGTATTGTATAAAAGTATGTAAATAAATAATGGACCCGAATGTTGAGTGCATTGTAATGAAGTCAATGAACAAATTAGGAAGCTGTACCTCCACACAGGCATTAGAACATTAACGAACCTTAAAAGACCTTAAAAACATATGCGAAACCTTGTTTCGAAAATCCGTTGTTTGAAAACGCTTTTGTTGAAACTATATACGACTTAGACCTAAATCAATTTAATGTAATATTAAATTCGTATAATTATAGTAACTATAATAAACTTTTGAGAGACGCTTAAATGGCATTAAATTCTACATGGATATGTATCACTAAGATTACAGAAGATATATCAATTTATTTTACTTGCTTTTTTATTCATTATTACTCTCAATTCAATTGTGTCCAACAATTTGCAATAAGCAATATGTTATCTGAACTGAAAAGTATTCTACACTTTTCAAGTATTAACAAAATTTGCCACAAAATTTAGAAGCGTACCTGGTGTTTGCAATTTCACCCACCGCAGATCCAATGCACCACAATAACACACAAACCATATGGCGCCGCCATCGAGCCACATGTCCATGCATATATTTTCATAATTATCTAAATAAATGTGTGTAAGACCACAACACAACACACAAGTGAAAGCGACATGAATTTATATTAAAAACAGAGTATAACTTTACCAGAAACCGGGACCCAGTAGCCCACAAATGTATCTGTGAGATACTTGTGCGTGTGTTTGTGTTCTTGTATCTGTTGGTTGACTCTAATTTCAGCTTCGTTTGCAGCCATTTCGTGCTGGCGAGCATAAAGTAACACAAGACCTAGTTAGACTTGCCTGCAAACTAAATGTGTCTTGTATCTGTGTATGGGTAAGAGTGAGTGTGAGTGTGTGTGTTCAAATGCAACATTATGGCCACTTAGTTGTGCTGGTTTCGTGGTTTCGGGCGCCTTGCCCCGTTGTGTGTGTGGCTGCAGTTATGCGATAGCTGCAGCCTTTTATGGCATATTTTAGTAGCTTTACCTAAATAAAAGTGGAGCTAGGTGCCATTTCCTGCTGCTGACCATAACGCGCCAAACTATGCAGCGGAAAGTATGCTCAGGATAACACGCACGCACACACATACACACACACACACACACACTACTTACTCGAAACGCCACAAGGAATGCAAAAATTTGCTGTAAAACGAAACCTCAGCTCGAGCAGAAGCACCTCGAAGGCACAGAGTGAAAATATTTTGTATAGCAACATCAAATTTTTTCACATGGTATTTTTCGGACTCGTTTGCATTGCATACTTTTATGGAAAATAAGGTAAAATAAGTGTACAAGTTTTCGGGTATTGTATAGCCGTAGCAGTATAAGTATCACAAGTATCTGGCTCGTTAGTTGCAAATGAGAAGGCGTCGTCGAGAACGAAACGAAGCTAATGAAAACCTTTAGCTGAATGTGATGCAAAATGATGCTGTACTCAAATACCAAGACTCTAGCATGCTTATCCAGGCTGCATAACAAGCACAACTTTGTAGGTGGCGGAGGGAGAGGGTGCTGCATTATATAAGTGGAGCAGAGCACGCCTTTTAGGCCTTCAGTCAGCAATCGGGCGAACCACACTTGGTTCCAGGGTTCTTTTGCCTATGCCCATTATTCGCCCAATTTGAATGCGCATTGAGAAAACATTTGCAGCAGCCTTGTCATGCAAATGATGTTAAAGTGCTATCCCAGGTGACCCATATGTTAACGGTAATAAACAGCTCCAGAAGTGAGAGGCTGCTACCAATGACTACAGAGTGGATTATCTACGTCCGTACGAATATGAAATACTCTATAAATTTGTGTTGAAAGTGTGTAATATAAGGCGATGTAAGATCCGCTTTTCGAAGTAAGAAAATGTATTCATACTTAGCTTATTACGTTTGTTTTGTGCAATAAATATATCCATATATCCATCGAATTGAGTTCTGATTTTAAGTCTGCTGTAACATTAGTATATATATAATATTAAAGATGAATACATATTTGTTTTAATTATGGTATTTCTCCAACTACTGTAAAGAAATAACATGTTTCTAACCACACTTGAAGTGCATTTATTTAGCAATTCTCTCAAATGCCTAATGATATCACATTTAAATAGATTGCAGACAATTAACTAAGTTGCACAAATAGTATCCGATATAATAGTCATGCCTCTTGGCAATTTCTAGATATTCTTTGGCATGTTTGCTGGTAAGCAAAAAGTAACAGTCAACATTAAATGTCAAGCCGCAGAGTAGAGACCACATCTCATTGGATTTATGACAACAGAATTGATATTAATGTAGAAACTCGCAGCACACTTGCAAATAGGCCAGCCCCTGAATCATGAACAGCGTGGGGAAGGATATTGCAATATGGTAGCTTGGCAGACAGTCAACTTGGTGGCTTCCTCTGCCTGTTTTGCATATGAGTTTCGTTCCCTTGGCCCACAGCCGCTGTCCCGGCGTGTTGTAAACCGCGATTAACGTAAATAGCGGAAAAAATGGCGCACAGTGGCAGCAAAAAACAACAAAATAAAAAAGCAGATAGGCAGGCGAACATACATACACTTGGGGGGTAAAAAAAATTTGCAGAGAATGAGACAGAAACGGAAAATCTGACTGCGCAACAGAGGCTACAGCATTGGCAAAGCCACAACATAATGTAGGTCATGGCGGGGATATGTGCGACATTACTCCAGTGGAGATACCCTGTCTGTAAATCCCTCCAGCAGCCAACGCCATGCGTCAGGATAAAGAGTTCATATGTTTGTATGGCACCAGCCATGCGGAAAATTTGTAGCAATTTCAAGAGAACGAGGCAAGTGCTGATGTTGATGTTGATGTTGATGTTGCTATTCAAGCGACTGCTTCTGCTGCAGTTAATTAGCAGTTGAAGTTTTGTTTTTTTATTAGATAGCAGATTAGTTGAGCTATTGACATGAGTCCTCATGCTACGAGAAAGCCAAGAGAAAATGTACAAAACATGATTTTACTTCAAATTTCATAACATGCATTCAATGACGACTTTTAATTACTTAAAAGTCCCATACAGGGCAGCTAATTACTTTACGGAATGTTTAATTTATACTGAATTATGAAAGCATATGTTAAACAACTTAAATTAACTTGATGCCAAAGAGAAAATAAGGTTTCCTAAGCAAGATAGAACGAAACAATTTCTTAATAGTCGAAAATGAATATAAGTATCTAAATATGAATAATAAAATAAAAGAATTGTTAAAGATACTATCTAAATCAAAGTGATATGCAAATGTTGTCTTTTTTGAATAACTCACAGCATTATCGCAACAACTTAAACTGGGGCAGCAACAAAGAGCACATGTAAGCCACATGTTGCAGAAACAAATATCCATGAAACAATACCATAAACATTTTCCCCCACTGGATAACTCTCTATTTATGACTATATTATATACTCTATACAAAACTGGACAAATTTTTTAAATGGCTTTGCCTGAGTCAATAACTTGCATGATTTACTGCACTTTGCACTCCCCTCGCCGAGTACGCTATTCTAATAAAAACCAACTACAAACTAGATAAAATATGAATATGAACCTATAACGTATGCCACACACAGATTCGCACATACATACATATGCTTATAGCGTACACACCTTATCTGTGTGTGTGTGCGTATGTGTGTGGAAAGAAATTGTCGCAATGCAGTTGCAGCTTTTGAGTTTGGCGAAAAAGTTAGTGTTTGAGTTTTGAGTAGAGTTGAGTTTAGTTGAGATTTCCATTTTCCCACTGCTTAAAGTTTGCACAGCAGCACAGCATGTGACTAATGTTTTTGTTTTTCAGCTGCTTTACGCCAGTTTGAAAAATGAAAGTGAAAACTGCCAAACTGCCGCAGCTGTTGTGGATATAATTCATAAGTTGAGCGCGAATGTTGCGGCAAAATGAAAAAAAGTTGAAAAGTTTTATTGAATAAATATTGGCGCTTTATTGAAATTAATTGTGAAGTGGCAGATGATAATTTAATGAATACTAATACTACATATTGAAAAACTGTAAAGCTATTTAGGGAGTCATTTAACTAGCGGTATTATTTAGGCCTATTAGGCTAAGAAGTTTTCTCACAATATTCAATATTTTTTTAGATCATACATCCATAAGGCAGATGGCTCAATTGTTAGTGGAAATGTTCAACTTTAGTCTGGCATAAAAGTGTATGTATATATACAGATATATATTTGTGCACGCACTTTTAAGTGCGCAGCGCACAAGAGCTTTGTCAACACAATTGTCAATCAAAGAGCATCTCACAAAAAAAAAATGGACTCTTTGGCGTCCACGTACAGTTAACGACATTTAATTACAAGCAGGGCACGAATTCGATATGCAGCTCAATTACACGCAAATTCAACAAAAAAGTAAGGCAATTTTTAATTTAATTAAATAATTAACGCTGATTCTGTAAAACACAATGAATGACGCTTGGAAAAAATGGAAAAAGGACGGAATGACAATAAACATGTATTGGGCGTAGTCGTGCGCTGAGTTAATCAATGCAAATTCAAATTAATTATTGATCAATATTGGCAATAATCAACGAAAAAATCGTAACTTTGAAACCAGCAAAAGTGAGCACACTTGTTTAAAGTACAATTAAACATTTATTATTAACAGGTGCAGTGGCAAACAAATTTTTAAATATAAAAATAAAGCACACAGAATAAAATTGCATTTTATATATTTAATTGCGGGGCACAATAGACCTTATAGGTCGCAGTGCTGGTTCTCCCCAACTATAATAATATATTTAATTGCAATGAAATAAGTTTAAAATAAAATAGAAGAAAGCCTACGGAAAACTCGTTAAAATCAATTCAAATAACTCGGTTTTTTTTTATATCTATCATCAAAGTAATCATATTTTTTATGCTTAAATTAACATAAAGAAATTCTGTTCTCTTGCAGACTCAAGGTGGACAACAATGGAGGTGCCTGGTGTCCCAAGCATATGGTCTCACGTGGTCTCAAGGAATATCTGCAAATTGATCTGCTGCAGGTGCATCTGGTGAGCGCCATTCGAACCCAGGGTCGGTTTGGCAAAGGTCAGGGCCAGGAATATACGGAGGCCTATGTGCTGGAATACTGGAGACCGGGCTTCGAGAAATGGCTGCGCTGGAAGACCATACAGGGCAAAGAGGTGAGTGTGCTTCAATAAAAAAACCTTATTCCGTCTCTTTCTCTCTGTGCCCCCACTCGCTCCTACACTCTCACGCTCTCTGCATTCACACATTAATCAGGAACGGGCCGGGCGGCGATAAGCATCGCAATTGCCGCTAGCCACGAACAGATACAAAATGCATCCACATCTTTAGGCTGCACAATTTACGTGCGAATTATCGCGAGGTGAGCGAGAATTGCGTAGGTGTCGCTCGATTGTGGAGGCCCAGCCTGCAGCTCATACCCGTTCCTTCGATTTATTGTGTGCCGGGTAAGAAAATCAATTTGAACGCTTTTGTTTTTTCTTTCGGCCAAAGAACTCAACTTCCCCCACCTACACGCTCGCTGCTCGCTATCCAGCCGGGGCATTAATAACATTTTTTTCTTTAATATTATTTTTGTGTTTTCTTTATTGTATCTTGCAGATACTTCCTGGCAATATAAACACCTACAGCGAGGTGGAGAACGTGTTGCAGCCCAGCATCTTTGCGTCGAAGGTGCGCATCTATCCCTACAGTCAATACGATCGCACCGTCTGCCTGCGCGCCGAGATCGTTGGCTGTGCCTGGGAAGGTAAGTGGTCCACAGTCATAGCCATGAATTATAGAAAACATTGAGAGTCCAGCACCCGGCCCCTCACCTCGTACTCCAACTCCATGGTTCGCACTTGTTCATGCCCTGCGGCTGGCAAACAGTTAAAGTATCTTTTAGCTGCGGCAGTCAGAGAGTTAAATATTAATAATAAGACAAATAGAATACTCTATCGAATTTTCAACTAATTTACTTTAATCAAAGTAACTGTTTACATCTAATTTAAACTGGATTGTAAACAAGAAATTGGAATTGGTTTTACAATCCCGCAGTTGATTGCAAATCAGATAAGAAAAAATAATAATACCAAATATTAACAACGCTACTTAAAATCAGATATAAGAGCATCAGTTATAATTCGCGTTCCATATATTTTTATCTCTATATAATATTAAATGAATACTTTTATTATATAGAATTATAGAAATATAGAATTTAACTGTCATATAAATTCCGTCAAATCCAATATTTATTTATTGAAAATGTATTTATTCGGAAAATGTTTATTACTAACTTGAACTTTATATTAATTATTATTTTGATGAAAAAACAATGCATTGGATTCTTCACTTCGTGAGTGTATAAAATTATCTGCAAACATGCAATCAAGCGTGCGACCGGTTTTGATGACTTTGTTTTGCATTTGCAGGCCATTCCAAGCAAAAAGTTAGTTATTTTCTTTTATTGTTCTATTAAAAGTCTTGTTGTGGCTCGGCTGTTAGCCAGTCGCATGCTGCATGAATGATTTACTGATCTTAGACCAAGGTAACCATATTTATGTAACTTGAGTGGCGATACATAAGGTAGTATCATAATGACGTGTAACTAGGCACTGGCCAAAGCTCAAAATATGACTCCGCAAATGGGCTTAAATTGATCGGTTGCCTTTCACTAAATCATTTAATTCAGCCTTTCTTGACTTTTGCAGAGGGCATTGTCGCCTACAGCATTCCGAAGGGCGTTCAACGTGGCATGGAAATCGACCTCTCCGACAAGACCTATGATGGGCATGAGGAGGGCGATCGTCTTGTGAATGGACTCGGCCAGCTTGTCGATGGACAACGCGGGAAAGACCATTTTCGCATGGATCTCAATGGCTTTGGTAAAGGTATTAAATATTTGGCTGGCTCTTAAAGAGTAAAGACTGCTCAGTTCCAAACGAGGCTGCTTCATAACGATTTTTATAGGAGCCCATGTCCTACTTGTCACATTAATAGTCGAGTCTAGACGGTATAAGACTTAATGCTGCTTTACATGTTGTTTGCTGAACATAAATGTCAAATAAAGTTGCTCTAAACTGGCGCGGCTCTCATTTGATATGACATGTAATGGGAATATAGTACTCGACTTTATAGTTGATATTCATAAATGTGGTTCAGTAGGGAAAGGACAAAATAGAGACTTCGAAGAGCAGTCAAGTCAAGAGGGGGTAATGTTACTTTAATACTAAACCATACAAAAATGACAATTTCAAGCACCTTTTGCAATATCAAATATATTATTTAATAATGCAAAAAAGGCGTATTTTCAGGCTATGAATGGGTTGGCTGGCGTAATGACACATTATTTGGTCGTCCAGTGGAAATCACATTTGAATTCGAAACCGTGCGCAATTTCAGTGCTGTCATTATACACACAAACAATATGTTCTCAAAGGATGTGCAAGTAAGTAAAAAATCGCATTGATAGAATAAGACACAACAACACTACACACCCACCATTGTCGACAAAAACCCATTACTGTCAAATGCAACCGCAAATGCATTTCACCACATTTTTGTTGAGCACTCAATGTGAATGGAAGACAACACGATACTGTCATTTGCGGACAGATAAATTGGCTCTTTAAAAATAAAATACATGAACAACAAGCGAATTATATAAACAAAATGTGCTGCGCCTTTTGTTTGGAAATCGTAAAAAATCAACAGCCGCCGCAAGGTCCGATACGCAGCCACTCTCCGCCAATGGCCCCACTCACCGTTCCCGCCAGACAAACTGGCGGCGGCAAACTGAGCAAATAAATGCTAAACAGTTCCGACAACCACAACATCAACCGCAATAATAAAATAAAATTGTCAGAGAGCGGGGTAGCGCGAAAGAAAAAATACGAATGATTTTTATAAACAAAGCAAACACGAAATCGAACCTAAACAAACCGCAATTGATACGAACGCAACGATCTGACTCAGGTGGCACTTGAAATCTGGTGGCGGTACTTGTACCATACATATACATATACACATTTATATATGGTATCCATAAACATACGTATGTATGTGTGGGAGCATTATAGAGTCAATTTTCTTACTCCTTGCGGTCTTTATCGAAAGTAAACAATGTGAGTACATACGAATACAATCACACAATGATTGGGCGCTGTTTTGTTTTGCTTAGCCATACAAATGCTTAAGGGGCCTAAGCGTTCCCTCAAATAGTTGGCCCCCATAATCTGGCTATAAAACTGAAACAGAACGCAACATAACAGAATTTTGTTTCAAGTCCATTGACCCAAATTGTTGTGGCAATGTGTTAAATGGTAGATTAAGTTAGATATGAGCTTGTTGACTGATAAGAGCACCGAAATTGTTTCACTTCGCTACATTAAAAGGTAGCTCGGCAGCTGTGCAACACTATCTTTAATTAAAGTCAGCATTAGTGCAACTCAAAATGATTGCATTTTCTTGCAACCCAACTCTCGTATCATAAATTACTTGTACATTTTCTTTACCTGACAGCTTCGAGTGTCGTACGACAGTTTAATAATTGGAATATGCGCCCTGTTTGATCTTATCATTATTATCTATGTATATTTGTAGCAATATAACCCCCCAATGCAGCTCGTACGCTTGTCAAATTTGTGTCAAATTAATCTCGTTTGTTTTTTTTTGGGCTGTGCAGACAGATAACTATAGTTCAACTAGTTGTCTGGTATTTGTCATAAATATGCATTTAATTTGTACCTTTTATTAGTGATAAGTTGTACATGCTTTTCATTTGTTGCTCACATCTAAGAGTCAGCGCAGGTTGAGGAATGAATATTAGTGTACAGTTGGGGGTACAGGGTATATGATTTTTGTAAAATTTGTTGTGATTAGGTAGTGAATATGAGAACAATAAATAAATGTTTTTTTTTCATTAAGATCAATCAATCCTCTCCACAGCTATAAAATATGACTTACTAATCAAGCGTTCTCCAATTTTACTGTTCTGATAGCTTTTTGGAAACCTTTCAATCTATAATCTCCAATCTCATTCAAAATCTGTGAGTGCTTCTAATGAGTCTCAATTTCTTCTGCTTAAATTCAAATTTATGATCGCCATTTAAGCACATGAGTAATTTTCTCAAGCGTTTTAGTCTGAAAAGAAACGGCTTTATCCATCATTAGGGGCCGTCTGTCTAGATAACCCGGCTTAAAGAATTTCGTACTTCTCCTCAGTTCTGCTGACGTAATTAACAACAAAGTATGCAGTCAATTGGCAGCTTCAAGCGGCACATAAAATTTCAATTACCACAAATTTTCGCGGGCTTTGATTTGTTGCCGCCATTTATACGTGAACTTAACTGGGTCTGTAGTCAACCGTCTCTGGGGTGGCAACGTCCTGGTCTACCTGCTCTGCGGACACTTGAACGCTGCACAGTGGTGCGAAATCGTCGCTTCGCCAACATATATTTCATATTAATTCCTGTACTCTAATACAAAGCTAAAATAAAATTTATTTATATTAATTGATTCTTTTTCTTATTTCCAAAGAATCCAGAGTATAAACATTAACTAAAACTAGTAATATGTTCTCTTCGTAGCTAGGGCTTTGAACTTATGCCAGCAAAATACTATTTATTACCACTGTGTATTGACCATTCGGTTTATGGTTGCCATAATTTACACAGAATCAACGACGACGTCTTCGTAGCCGTTGCCGTCTCTCACTCGCTATAAGTCTCATTTTTATGATTTTTCATTACCATTTGCTTGGCCAGCACCATTCGGAATGGCCCATAAGTCATAAAATTACTTAGAGCAGCTCTGGAACCAAGCCCAAGCCGGACGCATCGCTGCCATGGGACACTCTTGGCCTGGCTGTCGTGCCATAAATACTCAAAATGCCATTTGTGATGCATTGATAAGCTCAAAATTATGCTAATTGCGTTTTAATTATGACACGCGTGTGGCTGCTGCACCTTTCACCGCACCTGCACCTCAACGGCAAACCCACTCCAGATTCAAAGCCAGCCCCAAGACCAACTTCAAGTCCCAGTCATTATATGTCAGATGTTCGATAAGCCTCTGGAGCTCTTGTGTTGTCGGTTAGCGTCTGCTTGTTTGACTTTGTCTTTAGCATTTCTAATGAGCCACAAACTCCTTGTGTACTCTTTAAAATGCGTGCCCAGATTTATAGTTCCGATTAAGACATAGTCGTGGGGGTCAACGTCTACGTGTGGTCCTAATAATTAGTGTGTTGGGGCTTAGTTTCCACAGATTGTTTGTCTTTACAAGTGGCTGACTTCCGTTAGCTCTAGCCATACCATGGGAAAGTTTGTTTGAGAACAGTTTGACAGGTGGTTTTCGAGTAAGGACTTAGCGATTAGTTGGTGTGTAAGGGTATCATTTTCCTTGAGCTATAGCTTAAGTTTTGATTACATTAGCTCGTCTTTATATATTTAGAGATTCAATCATTAGTGGGTCTAGTTAACTGAAATTCCCGAAAAATCTAAAGAGTTTATTTATTTATTTATTATAAGTAAATTTAATAATAAGAAATACTTATAAGATTTATTTAGCTTTAGTTAAACAACAGTTTATTCCCTTGTCAATATCAATGAAAACCGTTTATACATCTAACCCACACTGATCAACTAACTAGCCCATGCCTTCGATTGATATGCAATGCTTTCAGCAATGCTGAATACAAAGTCCAAGTAACACCTCTTAGTGTTAGCGACAACTCATTAGCCATTCTCAGCCCAAATGGCAATGGGAAAGACAACACTTACACATCCGGCTGGCACCAAAAAGTATCCAACGGCCAAGCCAAAAGTAAGTGTATATACAAATAATGAAATTTACAATTGTATATATACGGACATATATATTTTTGTATTTTTTTCGCCTTTATCACTTCCGTGGCACGTCCATAACTGAAACTTGCTCTGTCGCTTGGCCAAAACGGTCGACAGGGCTAACAAATATGATAAAAACAAATACAAACAAAGTGAAGAACAAGCGCATCGTAAAAAAGAAAATAAATGTGATTACTTTAATTATTATGCCACTCACACACACTCTCACACACACACACACACACACACATATACAAACATAAAGAAGTCGCAGTCCAACTGTTACTCATATATGTCTACCGTTCCCCTCCCTCTGTCCATCTGTCTGTTGCAGGTGTTTGTGCACGCCAAAGTTTTCTTCAGCATT
Source organism: Drosophila atroscutellata (assembly GCA_035041605.1). Lineage (NCBI taxonomy): Eukaryota > Metazoa > Arthropoda > Insecta > Diptera > Drosophilidae > Drosophila > Drosophila atroscutellata. Next base: position 7,959,897 of record JAWNLA010000092.1, on the reverse strand, counting down.
GGTGGACGCCAGTTTACTGGGGAGCCAGTTCAGTTCTCCTACATGCCCGACCAAGTGCTGGATCACGCACGCGACGTGACAATCAAATTACATCATCGCCTGGGGCGTTATCTGCAGTTGCATTTGTATTTCGCCGCCCGCTGGATGATGCTCAGCGAGATTACATTTATATCAGGTGAGAGCCAGAAAGCAAAGAAACGAAACTCCCGCAGGGCCAAAAAATAAAAACAAAAAAAATATGTTGCCGTACAAATTATTTTATTAAAAATATGTAACATGAACACGCAAAACGTGCGAGTTGCGTGAGACAGAGAGAGAGAGAGAGAGTGAGAAACAGAAGGGTTAACTTGTCTGCCACCTTGCTTGTGTTGGTCACCACATGGTGCATGTTGCACCACTTGCAATAAATGCGAATTCATTCGTTGTCAACGCCATTGCTGTAGGAGGTGCGATGAGCATGCTCGTTGTTGATGTGCCACTGTTGTTTGTAGTTTGAATTAATTTTTATGCTGGTTCCCGTTGGCTTGTTAGTGGGTTTACAACGCTGATGCAGCGACAGGTTGCGTGAAGGCCCAACGTAGATTGGGTATTCAATGTGGAAGACATTCAAAGCAAACAAATAGTTTAATATGATAAAGCAGAAAATTAAAAATTCTCAATTTCTTACGTAGCCGATTTAAATATTAGTTAAATATTTTTAATTAAAAAAGGTTAACAACAATTTTAAAAGCGTAACATTTACTTTAAGTAAATGTGCAGTTAAATTTTCCGTTCTCAAATTATGCCTAACCCAATTGTATTGCTCTGGCAGTACTTCATTCAACTATGCAAGTTCTGCGCTCCTATAGGTCAACCCACAAACCAGAGAGGCTCTATTTACATTGCCAACAGTTTAAATTGCATATGCTGTACCCAGGTAAAAGCGACGTGTAAATGAATTGGAGGGCGGGAAGGGAAAAAACTCACTTAAATACCAACACGGCTTGTTTAGAGCAAGTGGTATAACATACAACGTATAACCCAAACAGTAAACATAACTTAGCCAGGCAAACTACAAGACTCAGTGCGCCAGCAAACATAAACTGCAGCAGCAATGGCAACTGCAACTGCATTGGCAACGGCTGCAGCAGCAACAACAAAAATAACTTTAAGCAATTGAAAATTCCACTGACACTAAAAATTCGTTGCGCATTTCATTAAAACCCCTTGCAAACGACTCGTCTCCACTCGAACTCGACTGTGTGTCGATGGTGCAAAATATATTACCAACTGGGAAGCAGGGCTATGAACCAATTTTTACTTAACTCACATCGCTGCTAAGCCAGCTGGGAGCTTTGTTTTTGTACGAGTGTGCTGTGTGTGTGTGTGTATGTGCGTTGTGTGTGTTGTGTGAATGTTGTGTGTGTACTGTGTGCAATTGTGCATAGAGTGATACAAAGCAGGCTGACTGTGTGTGGACATGCAGGGGGAACCGAACTTGGTGGCAAGTCAGCCATTGTAGCCAGCATAGGAAACGGAAGCACACACATACAGAAAACCAAAGCAACAGATAGACAAGGACAGAGACAAAGGGCGAGAGAACGGGAAAGAGAGGTGTGCTTAAGCTTACACAGACGGGGCTAAAACAGCAGCAACGGCATATGCTCGACTACAACCAGAAGCAAAGCACAAGGATATTGTGAAAATTAAATGAGTTGCATTACTTTTGTGCATTTGAAATTTGCAACTCAATGAGCACACCGAGCATAGAGCCAAGCAGCCAGCCAGCCAGCCAGGCAGTGCAGTGCAGTGGAGCCAACGGTATCCAGGGAGAGAGCGAATCGATGGAAATGGTGACGGCAACATCGTGCTTTCCTGTCTCTAGCTTCCTCCTCTTACACGATGCATAATAAAGCGCTGCACAGCTTTCTAATGCTCTATGCCGGATTAAGTATAAGAACTATGCACTAAAGTTGGCTAAGCACAGATATAGCTACAGATAAATATAGAGACTGAAAAAACTGACGTAGTCAAGCAGCCTTTCCCATAGATCTTCATCAACAAATATTGATCACAATCAATCATTATGTGTAGCAACTTTTTGGAATTCTGAAAAAACCTGCTCCCTATATCTTTCGGCTGCAAAAGGAACAACCGGCGCCTTTTTAATTAAATTTTGAAATAATTGAGGAAATGTTATTACTATTTTTGTCAATATAATATGCATATACCAAATGCATACTTATTGATTCTCGCCCATATTGGAAAGGGAATTTAATCATCTACTTGCCTCATTTGTGATTCTCTCTTTGCCATTGGCGCTTGCTGTGCCGTAGTTCGTCTTGCTTACAGATTTGTTTTTTGTTCTCCCTTTTATAGCTTTCTTTCAGCATTTTTTGTTTTCAATTTTTTTTACAAATTTTTTTTTATCCGAAGCGTACTTAAGCTTTGCAAGTGCTTTGCTTTATAAATCAATATATTTGTGCCATATATTTTTGCATGCTGCATGCCCCTTACCCCAGATTTGCTTTACACACGATTTTGATTTTGTTGTTTGTGCGCTTGGATTTTGATGCATTCTGTTCAGGCAGCCATTCATTCCGTCATTCAGTCAGTCAGTCAGACACTCATTCATTCGCTCAGACAGTTAGTCAGTGAATCAGTCAAGCATTCGCTGCATACAAATTCATTTCAATAACTTCGCTGCTGCTGCGCTTTAAATCCTTTTGCAATTTCCCTCGCTTAATCCTTTCTAATTGAAAATCGTTTTGTATTCGAGATCCGAGAGTGCCTTTTGAATGTGTTATATATAAATGTATGTCTGTTTCTGTGTGTGCAGAGTGGTAGTCTGTATGGTAATGCGTATAACTGTGTGTAGTTGATGCTTCATGAATTGCATCAGTATATGATGTAGTTGATTTGCTGCATTGTAGCCTCCGCCTGGCCTTGAGCATTCGAGTAAATGGCAACAATGTGCATCATTTTGTATTTGGAATTCCGCTCGTAATTTGCTTAATGGTTGAGTTGAAGTGCCACCCAAAGTGCATTGATATTGAAAGCATTAAATTGCCAAGTGCATAATGCAATCAATGCAACTGGAGAAAAGGAAGGAAACTGAGACAGCCAAACAATGCGCTGTTAATGGAGGTCACGTGCATTGCGAATGATTAAGATGTACCATGTGCGAGCAGATCAGAAAGCTTACTACTAGATATATGTATATATTTGTATGTACATAGAAGCATCTCAAAGTTGACGATAACTTATTTGGCAGGAAATTAAACTATACAGATTAGTTTGCATACAAAATATATTGAGTGCTGCTCAAGGTATTAAAACTAATACATATTTAATAATTTTCATATATCAGTTATTGTCATTCCAAATAAAAAGGAAACATATTATAATATCTTATTAAATATAAGAGTAGTTGCAATAAAAAAATTAAAAAGTTGAAAAATATTACTCAATTAAAAATATTAAATCTCTCTAGTGTCGATGGTGAAATGAAATACAGAATGAAGTTGTGAACGAGAAACTGAAAACCTTCAAAGATCGGCATATACTTTTCGCAGTCGCTTAGTGCCGACTAAAACGTACTCACTTTTTTAAATATATATATATATATATATATATATATATATTATATTCATAATTTTCACTATTGAACCTTTAAATGCTTTTCAAACACGAGGAGTATAATATAATTTTCAGACACTCTGCTATCTGCCATTGAAACTTTTGCCAAGTAAATCCTTTACACTATCGTGTCTCTAAGTGTCTATATGCAATCTGTATCAGCGCCATGCACCACTCGAAATATCAAGTGGTGCTATTAACATTTTGTCTCTGGCAGCGGCAACAAATTAACATATTTTAGGTTCTCTGTGGTTCACAGAACATATGACGCGACATTTCGGAGTCCGACTACCCAATTCCCAACGGTTCTATTTGCTGTGGCGGACGAACTTTGATGCCACAAGCGACGCCCAAACCAACAACAGAATGGCAAAATTTTGTTGCCGTCGCTATTTGCATGGCAAATTCAAACACACGAAAGTAAACAAAAAACTTTTGTGCCAACAACAGAATTTGACGCCAAAGAAAATAGACGACACGCGGCAGCAACAACACCAGCAAAAATAGCAACAATGCCAACAACCACATTAAGCAAACAAGTTCAAAATCAATGCCAAGAGCTGTAAAAATTTGCATTTCCCTCAACGGTTTTTTTTTTCGAAAATTTTGTTTTTAAATATCAAGCGAAGTTCAACAAAACCTCGAGGCGAAAATGCATTTGGAAATTGTGCTCCGAACCAGGATAACCATCCGGGCTAACAAAACAAAGTCCACAGTCCACAGTCCATGGTCCCAGGTCCGCTGGGTAAACATTTTGCCCAGTGAGACGAAGGGGGTCAGCTGTTGTTATTGACGACTGTCTGGCCTGGGTTTGTCGCTGGGTGATAGCGTATTTCAACGTTTCTGTTTATTGTCTGGCTGCGAAAGGTCAACAGCAAACAATGCACACGCTTCAACGCCTACTCTAGTGTTGTGGGCGTGACGACACCTAAAAGTATGCAACACTAATTGGCACTCAAAGGGCGTTCTTCTCAGCGTCAGCGTTGACATCCCCACTGAAGTGCAGCTCAGCAGCTCATTTATCATAATAATCGCGATTCCAGACCGCAAACCCTCCATCTTCCTCTCTTTCTCTCTCTTTCTCTATTTATCTTTCACTAGCGCACTCTCTTTCTCTTCCTCTCTAATTGCTCGCTGAGACCCATTAGCTTAGTTGGTTTATCAAGACGGGCAGCTGTCAGGCAACAGTTTGCTACCCTGCCCCACTCCCAGTTAGCTGGAATCTTTATGCAGCCTATTTAGCTTGCAAATGAGCAAAATTCTGAATGCATTCTAACCTACATTCTCGTCTCTTCTAACTAGTGTTAGTGTTTTCTCTTATTGTCTCTGTCTGTGTCTCTGTCTCTGTTTGCAGTACCCGTTGTGGGCAATTTCACAGATGAGGAGCTGCTCAATGTGCCGCCTTCAAATGGGGCCGCTGTGCCAAACACATCGGAATATCCTCTGCAACGCGATGAGGTGGGTCGTGCAGTCAGCAGCGGTGGCGAGAGGAGTCAACACACCACCCAAGGTAAGTGCATTGAGACAGATTATCGTTTAAGTTTCGGAAATTGCTGGCTTACGACTTATCTGCCCCAATATGTTCGAGGTAGTAATAAGGAAGACCTTAAAATCACAGTCCAGCCAAGACGCTGCTTTCTTTAAGATTTTATTTAAATTACCATTTCAACATATGCAATATAAAATATTTTTATGTATTGTGCAGTTCTTATTATTATGTTTATATTTATATACATAGAATGATATGCTTAACTGACTTAACCGACTCTAATGGAACAACGTTGGGTTCCAAATCTCCCTTCTAGGGACTATTCAAAATTAACTCAAATAAATACAGCATTTAAAAAAATCTTCATGAAAAACATTTATAGTAGCTACTATCGAAATTTCTTAAAATTCCCCAGTTACCGTTTACTAATTGCAAATCGGCGACTGTAAAACTCTATAACAAATCTATCCCATCATTTGCAATGAGTTAGCAAACAAAAGTGTGTGAGCAATTGGCATGGCAACAATAATATATATATTATGGAAACCCGTTGTACATAAATATTCTATTCCGTCCGACACAGCAAAATGCTGAAAAACTGTAAAAACTTTTTCATTAAATGCTTGCGCTTCACTTTTTTCTCATTACTTTTTTCCGTTGCTTGCCACAGAGTTAAGCCGAGTCATTGTCTAATGTTGTTGTTGTTGTTTCATATCACACCACGGAGTTATCTTATGCTCTTGCTTTTCGCAGTTATCTCGCCGAAGCCCATTGACCATCAGGAACCAGAAGCAAGTTTCGTTGGCGTCATAATCACTGTGCTGGCAACAATCATCCTCTTCCTTGTCGCTATTATACTTTTGATAATAGCTCGCAATAAACGCGGACGCGGACGTGGCAATGTCTTGGATGCATTTCAGCATAACTTCAATCCGGACACGCTCGGCGGCGTAGATAAGCGACTGAATGGCAATGGCGTCTTGAAGGTAGGCAAATGAATAACTGCCACACACATGCAAAAGCACACAAACACAATCTACTGACGTCTAGTTCGGCCACTAACCGGATGACATGAAAAGTGCATAAGCTGCTGTCGCACTGTGGGCTGGCGCCACAACCAACCCAAAATGCATGTCCGAAATAAGAAAAAAAAACGTTGAAAAAAAATTGAAAATTGCTGCTAACGCACAAGGGTCTTAGACGGTAGAGAACCAGCTCCATATGCAAAAATCATGATTAAAAACTGTACTCTATTGGCTGTCAGAGCACAAAAAAAAATAAACTTTTCAACTTTTTTCGTGCAGTGCATGCCACACATGTGTGTACATTTACATTTTTTGTTTCATTTTTTTTGGTTTTTCATTCTTTCACCTTTTGCCCTTAGGTGGTCACAACAATGGATGACAATGAGTCGTCCATTGACAAGAACAGTCTGTACCATGAGCCCTTCAATGTGAACATGTACACGAGCGCGGCCAGTGCTTGCTCCATGAATGACCTGCAGCGTCAGCATGTAACTCCGGACTACACAGGTGAGTTCACGCAAAGAGGAGGGCGCACAGAGTTTGTTGCTGCTACTGCCGCCGTGTGGCACAAATAGCGCTCACAGCATTGCCAAGGCTTTAGTTCCAACTCCTGTTTCTGCTACTGCTGCTACTCCTGATGGTGTCGCTGCTGATGAGTTTGATGTTTTGAGTCCTGCCTGTGACAGGACATGCAAATGTTTCTGCAACGTTGCGACCAAAAAAGAGAAATGCGATAACGAAGCAATGCTTAATTTAGCGCACAACATGAAAGTTCAGCCTGATGGACTTTGCCAGCGGCACTACAGCAGCAGCAGCGACAGCAGCAGCAGCAACAAAACAAGAACAGAAGCACTATCAATCAAAAAAGAACAACAAAAAAAGAAGAAAAATTCGCGCGTTGTTGGCGCCGCAGGACATAATTTTGAATTGCTTAGTCGCCGGACGGGGCAAACTAACTGAAAGGGTATGCCAAAGGAAAATCTGCAGTTTAATTCACTTTACTTTTTATTTCAGCAGCTCAAATCTGTGATATATTTCGCAGAGCATTCCCAATCTCAAAGCTGATACTCTTTATAAAATATCTTTAAAAATGTATTTCAACTTTCCTTATGACTATGAACTAAATAGCAAAAATACAAAGTAAATGAACTCAAATGTAACCTAGTCGGACGGTACTCGCTTAATCCGCTTACGAACTACTTCTTTGTCTCAAGCCTAAATCCGCCCAAATAGCCATTAATGAGGCCCAATTCATTCAAATAGTAGTCAACGTACCTTAATCTGCCCAGTTAAGAGCTGAAAAACGACTACCACATAAAACATGTGAATGCTTTTAGGAGAGTAACTAAATGTCAGTATACAGAATTTGAAGGCAACTGTTAGAGTTAGATGTGCACTGTTTAATTGCCACATGAAAATGTAGCATTCGGTTTGGGGTAACGACCATAGCTACATAATTTGTAATGAATTCTAATGTCTCGTGTCCGCTGCCCAAAGGCGTGCCACACACTTTTTGCGGCTCTGGCGCTTATCTCGAATAGAGAATGAGACACTGAGACACTGAGCCAAGCGAAGCATGGCACATAAAATCGACAACACGCAGGACAGAGCAGTCACATTGTTTGCACACATTCCTGGACCATAGTCATCGTCATCATCATCATCATCATCATCATTATTATTATCATTATGCTCATCATAGCTATTGTCATCGTCATCATAAACGTTTATGGCACGCCTTTCATGCGCTCGAGGCATTTGCCAAAAAGTTTTGTGATGTTGCCTTTGGGTGCATTTTATAACTGGGCAGCAAATATTTGTCATCGTCCCACCACCCACCTGCCAGCTCCTCTTCTTAGTCTGCCCGTTGCCATAATAATTTAATTTAGCTCAAATAAATTATAACTTTAGCCATGGAACTCTACCATTCCTCAACTGAGTATCCATACCCCAGCCAATGCCCAGCACTCGTCACAGTCTCGCGCGTACCGCACGCTTCAAATTGAGTGCTTCAAACTTCGTTGGAAAACTTGTACTTGCCACACTCGGCTGGCAGTCCTCCTTCACACACACAGACTCAAATTAAAGACCATTTTTGAAATCAACTGCCAATTTGCACTGCCGTAACGATCCCCTCGACAAAATCAGTGCAAGAAAATCCACATAAAAACATTGCATGCAAACAAACATGGCAATAAGCCTGGGCCAAAGCACGAAACTCGTTTGAAAGCAGGTTTGCAATTTACTCAGCTACACCTCGCCGTGTTTGTGAATATTGTACAAGCCGGCAATTAAAGTAAACTCCCATTGAAATCAATAAATTCAACTCATTGCCAATGTGTATAATGAGTGATAACCTGAAACTTTTTAATTAATTTGTTTATTTTAATTTCATTTTCCTCCAAATAAAGATGGGATTATTTTGAAATCACGTAAAGTTGAATACAATTCAATGCAATTCAACTAATAAAAAGTTAAAATACAAACAAAACTTATCTTTCAAACCAAACAAAGTTAGAATTGGCATATGAAAGAATTTTATTTAAAAGTTCATATATATTTTTATTTTTTCCTAAGCCATGAAGCTAGTTTATCATTTTATATTCGACTATGCTCCAATTAGAATAGCGTATTTGAGATCTCTGCAATTTCAAGTTGAGAATGTAAGGCCACAAAACTTCAGTGCAACATCAAAACTAAGTCACTGATTGCTCAAATACATAGATAGATATAAGGACACACACACACACACATATGCACATTTGAGCAACTTGCATACGAATTTTGCACAGTCGTCGAAAAGTTTTGTCATTAACGTTCTTTGGTTGTTTGTCTGTCTGTCTGTCTCTCCGTCTCATTGGCTATCTCTTTCGCACTGTCTGTTATTTTATGTTTTCCACCAGCTTTTGGCACAACGAATGCAAAAATGACAGGCACCATAGAGGCCGAAAAACAGACAGACAATGAGCCGCACACAAACTAAATAATGTTATTACAACAACAATAAAATTAAAACTTATCTTGCCGCCTGCGTCGAGGGCGAGTGCGAGCGAGACGACACAACGCAGTTGCAATTAATTTCATTTAGTTTTTTGCCACACGCCATTTTCTCTTGCCCGGGGTTCTACCCCCCTTCCTCCAGTTTTTCCTTTCTATGTGCAACGAGAGTTGACTAAATGGGAAAAGTTTGAAGTTGAAGGCACAAAAGTCCTGGACAAGACAAATGAAAATCAGAGACAAAGGCGCCCATTTCCTAGAGCGAGATGGCATTACATGACGGCACTGTGGACTACTCCCAGCAAAGCAGAGTATAGCACAGACAAACTGTTCAACGCAGAGTTGCAGTCTGTTTGCCCCGTAGTTTCAATTTATGAGTGGGACAGTTCACCCACTCTCCAGCATACGCTTGAGCAAGGGGCAACAGTAGAACTGCTAAATAAATTTCTCTAGCAACACTCAACTTTCTGGCATATGTTTTGAAAATCAGTTTTACCTCATTTTACAAAACTTTTCTGTTGGCAAAAAGTATTTTAAATATACAGAAATTCAGAAGTTTACGTAAAAACGAATATGAAGAAAAACTTTAGAAAGGATTCAGTATTTTACATTTTCAGAACGACACTTCTGACATGATATTTTATAAAGATTATATCTACTACCTGCAATTGTTGATAAATCAATAGTGTACTTTAAGAAAATGTGATTTAATTAATTTCAATTATAAAAACAAAAAACTGAGATTTTTCATAATATCATCATTAATTTCCAAATCTTACCAATACTCTGGAATTCCTTGTTATTGCCCAGCCAAACTTTAGCTAAATGAATTTTAGAGAAACTTGCCATTTACAACCTGCAACGAACATTCATCTGCGTCTTGTGTAGTGGAGTGTGAACCTCACTTGAATTTGCTAGTAGAATTTTGTGGCATCTTTTGTATAATTCGTTAGCCCGACAAAAGTTTTGCCTGGCACGTAAAATGGCGCTTAAAACTTTATTGTTTTGGTGAGGTGCAGTTTGGCCGTTCTGTTTTATGGTCAAAAATTAACACTCTCTGAACTCTAAAAAGCATCCTCTGCATTTTGCTCCCTCTTTTTTCACAGATGTGCCGGACATTGTGTGCCAGGACTATGCGGTGCCTCACATGCAGCAGCTGCTGCCCAATGCCGCTGGCACCGCCACCGCCCGCAGTTCACTCAATGCGTCCATCGTTGGGGTTCCAGTTGTTTCAGCAGCAGCAGCAGCAACAGCAGCAGGGGGACCAGGGACAGCACCACCCGTACCACCGCCACCAGAGAAATATTACGCAGCAACACCAATTTGCAGCAAAGCAGCGTCGGGCCCGCCAGGCTCACAGAGCAGTGGCTCGTTGAGTTTGAGCTCCTCGAATACGGCAGCGACCACGCCCACGCCAACGGGCGGCAAACCACATCATTACAATTTGGATATGAGCGCTAATTTCGCCGACATCAACGCGGAGCAGGCCAATTGCCAAGTGCAGGAGTTTCCACGCCAGTCGCTGGTAATCGTCGAGAAGCTCGGCTCTGGTGTATTTGGTGAACTGCATTTGTGCGAAACCAATGTGCTGAAGTAAGTATCCACTATACACAACCAACCACCCCAATGTACTTAACCGAGTCGTGTGTTGTGTCTGCTACAAGCGAACCAAAAATCATTCGGAAAATGCAACTAAAATAGCTGCGTTAGGCTTATTGTACATTTTCCGGCTACACTCACATGCCAGAGAGCTGCCTTTTTCAAAAGCAGCGAGACTTCAATGCATTTGAACAACAGCACAGATGGAATGCCATAGCAGAATTTTAGCCCATAGAAACTGTAGCCCCTGGCTTAGTCTTAAAACTTTAGGTGATTTTTGAGTGGAAGCAGGAGATAAATGCACTCTTTGGCTGAAGTTCTTAAACTCGATCAGGAATGTTATGTGCATTAAAAAATTAAAAACGAAATTCAGTTGTTAGGGCTTCTACATATATCGTAAATAAGCATTTTAAATATAAGTTGTTTGACTAAGTCATACGTGAAAAAAATCTAATTTCAACGAAAAGCAGCAAGTCAATTGACATTTGTGGAAGGATTCAAAAGTTTACAACAAACGAATCATCTATTTTGACATATTGCCAGTTTGATTGCTTGATTTACAACAAAGAGCGAAATAAGAGATTATCCAATTCATAGAAGCATCCAGATTTGTACATCAAATATGTCGCTGACGTTGGACAAATGAAAGAAAAAATCAAAAAGTCGTATAACAACAGTTGACAATGAGAAAACCGCAACGCTTTAATGCCAGACGCACATAACCACAAATATATATATATATATATATATATATATATATATAGATATTTATATATATAGAGAGAGAGAGTACATCAAACGGTTAGATAAAAAGATAAACGAATCGGAAGGCTGCAGGTAGCTGCATGCAGCAAGCAGCAGGTTGCAGGTTTTGCAGGATATAATACCACGTCTGTGGTAACAACAACAATAGCAGCACCAACAATAATAACAACAGACGCACATGCTGGCCACAAAAAAGCTTATCAGAAATTCCATTATGAAAACTTTAACCAAAAAAGGCAGCAACAGCAGCAGCAGCAGCAATGTCAACAACCAAAACCAAAAGCAGTAACCAGACGCAGGCGAGACAAGTTGAGAGCTGAAAACAGCTGAAACCATTGTATTCGTCGGGTAACTAGTGGGAGGGGAAAGGGTGGTGATGGTGCAAGCTACCTTTGATTTCATTTTTGCCGTTTAATTAAAGCTTTTTATTGCACATTATACATATATGAGCAAGGGCGTGGCCTGGCCATACATTGGCTACAATTTGTTACATTCTGCTGCTGCTCCTGCTGCTGCTGCAGTATGTTTTCATTTTCGCAGACAGACCGGTGTATGCGTCAAGTGTGTGTGTGTGTGTGTGTGAGTGTGTGATTGAGTGTGTGTGTGTGTGAGTGTGTGAGTGAGTGTGTGCGTTTGATTTTCCACTTGCATGTCTATTATTATTTTCATCTGTGGTCTAGCACAATAAAGTCCATCTGTTGTCTGATAACTGTCTATCCAGCTGTCTATTAATATTTTATCAGAGGGCCACGCCCAACACAAGTGGTAGACGGCCGACCTCGTTCGATGCGGACCACTTGAAGTCTTAACCCAAGCAGACCTCCAGTGTTGTGCCTGTATGTGTGTTAATTATTTTGCATACAGCTGCCCAGAACATGCAGCCAGTGGTCATCCTGGCAGCTTTTGCTTCTAGTTTTTCTACAACTGCAGTGCGATATTACGTATACGTAATACGTTTTGTGGCTTTCTAACCGCAAATCTATTAAAGCAAGCAGGCAAATCGAATGGTAACGGAACATATCGAAATTGCCAGGGTAACCAGGATTGACAATAGCAGCAACAGCAGTCCAGGACTCTGACCAGGACACTTTTGAGCTACAATAATTGATTTTTGCGCCAGGGAGCAACTGTCATGGGCATACACATTTCAATTGTTATATATGTAATTTGTAACTGGTGTTCAGATAGAGGAAATGGGAGTGAGTTGTGGCCGAATGTGGAGAGTAATCTGCGGCTTACACACTAGAAAAGCTGCAAAAGGAAGCAGTTGTTCAAGTAAAATAAATCGCTAAGAACATCTGCATGAAAACGAATGCAGTTAAATCAAATAATTTTTGATTCATTGTTGCTGTTTTGATCGAATTAAATTTGGATAGGCTAAAAAATGCTAAATCGAATTATTAAGAGCATTTTCATAAACATATTTTTTAAAATATCTACTTTTACTGATAAAAAAAAATGTTGTTTATCTTAACATCAATTGATTTCCAATCTTGAATCTCAACTTCTCTTCTAAATGTCAATCTTAAATCTTACAGTGCCACCCTAGTTGCTGTTGCCACCCTACGTCCTGGTGCAAGTGATCATCTGAGAAAGGAGTTTCGCAGCAAGGCCAAACAACTTGCGCGTCTTAGCGATCCCAATGTGGCACGTTTGGTGGGCGCCTGTTTGCGGGACGAGCCTATATGCATTGTGCAGGACTATTCGAATTGCCTTGGTGACTTGAATCAATTTCTGCAGGAACATGTGGCCGAAACAAGCGGACTGATGGCCAACAAGAGTCTGAGGTAGGTGAACAAACGGGGAAAGAGAATGAAAGAGAGCGAGAGAGATAACGAAAGAGAGGGAGAAAGTGGGGAAGTTGAGTTTTTCCCTTTTAGCTAAGCGCCACTCTAATGTGTTTTGTCTCTTTTCGTTTACTGGCTGCGTTTTTGCGTGCGTTTTTATCATGTTTCCTGTACCGACGCCATTTGCCGACGCTACACTTCCGGTCTCGTGTTCAATGATTACGCCGATCTACCAACGAACAACCACCGAACAACCACCAACAACATGCGCAAACGGATGTAAAAACTTCGTTAACTTTGCTGCTGCTGCTGTTACTGCTATCGTCGTCGCCGTCGCCATCGACGCTGTCGTTGTCGTCCTTGCCACACGCGAAAACTTTTGAAATACTCATTTGACGTTGGCATCCTCCGTTGGCATCCGTTTCGTGACCTCCCAACCTCCACCCACAACCGAACACTCATGTAGCTATGGCTGCTTAGTCTACATTGCCACACAAATTGCATCGGGCATGAAGCATTTGGAGCAAATGAATTTCGTACATCGGGATCTGGCAACAAGGTAAGTACTTGAGATAAGAACACCTTACACCACTGATTGTGCCCCCTCTGTTTGAATTTCTGTCGCATCATTGCAGCAAATTGAACTTTAAGTTAACATGTTGAAAAGTTTCTCTCCTTATTTTTTTGTGTGGTGCGTGCTCAAAAACTTTTTCAACTTGCGGTTGAAAGGCAATCGAAAATAAGGAAGATGTTTTAAAAACTATATTAGCTTTAATTTCACCCATCTCCTTTTATTTAAAAAAAAGTGAAAAAATATATTTGAAGTGAATTTTCTGACCTTCTAAAAAAATGTATACTTATGTAGAAGAAAATATTCATCTTGTTTGAAATAATTGAATTACTCACCCTGTTATTTATGATATTAAATTAAACACTGAACTGTTAAGTATCAAGTAAAAATTCGTGAATTTCTTTTTTCACCTATAATAAAGAAATTTGATCCTAAAGTTATATTTTCGAAATGGCATACCAATTGAGCACCTGGGAAAACTGAGACCAAATTGGTTTATGGAACACACTTTGCATTGCCAATTTCGTCAGAATTCTCAAGTTACTTTAATGAAATTGCGTTGCCCCACAAACGAAATCAACTAATAATATCACATTATTACCAGCCGAAGTGCCGGCAAGTGCGAGTAGTAGGAACTGAGTGAAATGCCATGCAAGTTATAAGTAAGATGGTAATTCAATATATCGAAGAGCCCGAACGCTGATGCCGCTGTCTGCACATTTTCGCATAAAATGTAATCAATTAAAATTAATTTGCTAATGAAAATGTCAACAAGGAGAGCGCCATCAAAAGCAACAAACATGACAGCAACAATAACAAGAACAGAAGCTACAACAATGGCCATGGCAACACTTGACGACGTTCCTGTCGCTTATGGGCGAAATTCTTTCTCCTTCTCTCAATTTTTTTATTTGCTTTTAGCTTATATAAATGAATGATAGACATTGTTGTTATAGCAGCGCCCATCGAGCGCCGCCGAGCTGCCAGCGTCGTCATAACAAATCAATAGACTTGTAGAGCATGTTCCGTGGCATGTTCTGGCCATATTTCTTGAATGTCTTTGAAATCCAATAAGAAATTTTGCTATTTTTGGGCACGCAATTGTCAAACACAATCGTCTGTCAGCCGCCCAGCCCACACTCCACGCCAGCACTCAAATGACTTCCATTGCATAACAATGCAATCCAATAAAAGTAATGAAAGCAAAAAATAGTAGAAAGGTATAACATTTGACAGCAATTGGCCATGACGCCCAACGAGGGCCGTGAGTTATCTCTTTTTCTTTCGTTTAGCCATGTACAAAATTCTTTGCTCAGCAACGCCATATGAATTGCAACCTATAAATTTTTGAACATGACAATCCGACGTATGCACAACAATACTATGTATGTATGTATGTATATTGCGTATGTATGACATGGTTGCAAGTCCATGAGTTATTTATAATTTTCCTGTAAATTATACAACATATTAAGCTAAAGTAATATCGGCTTAGCAATGCATCAGGACAAGATTGAAGTTCAGCTCTATTAAATGGGCTGTCTAGCCACAATAATGTTTTGGGTCTATTTTTAAACTGCTTATCCAAATCTCTGGCATGTTAACTGACCCGTTGTGTGGCATTTTGAGTTACATATGGCTACAATTAGTATGTCAAAGCCAGCGAGCTTAAGCCTGTCAGTGCGGGCATCAACTGAAGCACTTAGAGACAAGGCTCTGTATGTTCGTGCCTTTTTGGTTAGCTTAACATATTTGCCATAAAAATTAACTAAGATTTCAGGCTGAATTCACTTAAATAGAATTTCTGCTACATTTGCCCAGGCAAACAAAGAACCCAAGCACAAGCACAAACACACACACCACACACTTATACTGTCACACACTCGAATGAACGAATGTATTCCAGGCATTGTTTGATTTGCCATTTTACCTAGCACACAGACAACGACTCAGGAAACAGCAGCAAATATTAGCTGCAAGAACCGCAACGAACGACAAGTGATGGATAAAGCTGCCAAACGATGTTTGCACAGGGTTCTAGCAATAAGAAAAACAAGTCGGGTAGTTTCTTTAAATAATATAAAGTAAAACTGAGAGAGATTAATTAATAATAACTATATTTTATATTTTTACACAGAATGTTAAATGTGTTTTGCCTTTGTTGCACTTCTAGAGCTTTGTTTGGTTTTAATTTAATAATATTTGCTTATAAAAGACTCCACAACATTTTTTTTTTTTTTTTTGGTACTCGGTTGAATTTGTGCAGCTGCGAAATCTTAGGTCTAAAGTACTTTTCCAACTGCCACAACAAACCGTTTCACGCCGCTATGTCCACTTATTAGCTAAAATTTCACAACAATTTCAACCGCCTGCCCGCACAACTGTAAAGTAGTTCTGGCCACAAGCCAAATTTGCACAAATTTGCTAGACACTCCCGCTTCTGTCATGTCCCTCCTTTGGCTATGGTGAACTTGTCACAGCACTGCAAGGCATACAAATTGTTGGCCAATGTTTGGGAATCGGAGTGGGGAATGGTGGTGCGACGGCCACTATTAAAATTTTATACTTAACTAATGTGCTGTTGGTTGGGATTTTACTTCTGGTCGGATTCCGACGGCAAACAGCTGACGTAAACAGTGTACATAAAGAAAATTCTCAGAAGTACCACAAAAGAGGAAATTCAGTAAATAAGCGTACACAGTTGCATGGCAGCTTAGACATACAAGCTTACATGTGTTTAGTCAACAGGATGTAGAATTGTCTTTGGATTTGTGCTTTTGCAGTTACTTTTGTTGCTTTTTGCTTTCGTTTCTGGGTTTTTGTTGGCAACGCCCATGTAGGAAATGAGTTTATTGCTGTTGTAAATATTGCAAAATGTTTTGTGTGCACCAATAAAAACAAAAAATGATTTTATTCCACCCAATCCTAAGCTATGCCAAAATAGTCCGCAAAATTCGAGAATTCTCTCAGCTTCTGCGGTTTTAGTATGGTCTTCCGTTGACTGGCCAGAGTAGCCATGTATCATTGATTTCACAGTTTTTGTTGAAACATTGCGGAGATTGGGTTACAAGCATAGCTGTGGATGTTTTATAATTTAAGTGCTTATCTTTAACCACAACTTGAGTTCGTCTTCACTCGCTGTCTGCCTTCAGTCAGATTACTCAGTTGATGTGAGGTGTTGCTGAAAAACTTAATGTGGTTAAGAATATGAAGCAGCAAAATTGTTGAAATAATACTTATGTATATTTAAAAACAATTCTGAGGTAATATTTATACAAAGTCAAAATGCAAAAACATTATAAAGACACTGAATAGAAACTACTCGAAATGCAGACCTTTAACCTCATATTGACAATAAATTCCCACAACATATTTGAGAATTATTTATTGCAAAAATATAGAATATGGAAAACATTTTTTATTCTGAGATCTTATAACTTTTTTTAAAATTTATTTCAACATAAAATAAATTTATTCCAACTTGAACTCAAATCTGTTGAGATACGTAGTAAAACCCAAATAGTCTACACAAAATAAATTACTTCTAAACTCTTTTGTTTATTATTTCTTGTAAAATTTCTTTGAGGGATTTCATAATTCCAAACGTTTTTCATCCACCCAAGCATAACCATAAAATATTTTCCAATCAATTTCACAATTAATCTAGAAGAATCTAGAACTAATAAGCAGTAGGCATGGCCATAGTCGTAAACTAAAAGTGATTTAAATGGAACGACGTTGTCGTTATGGCAACACTTTTATCAACATTTCCTGCCAACAAGGCGTGAACGCATGTGAAGGAAGTTGAGAACCACAGGACATGAAAATAAAACAAGCAGCTGTTGTTGCTGACTCTGCTTCCGCTTCTGCATCTGCATCTGCATCTGCTTCTGCTTCTGTGTCTGCTGCAACTGAATCCTTGGCCGAAAAGAGCAATGCAATTCAATTTCGGCCTTTAAATAGTTTTGCCTACTTTCGAGCGAGAAAACAGCTTCAGCAGCAGTGCCAAAAAAAAACAATGTGCCCTCTTTCACTAGCTCGTTTGGTCTGCTGAAAGTTTACACTGTACAAATATGCAGAGCACATCCACACGCACACACACACACTCACTCACATGCATACACTTATCTATATATACACACACTCATAGAGGCACCCTTCCATTTCCTTTCATCCCACTAGACTGCTGCATATTCTATAACGACGCATTTTTTTTCCCCCTTTTGCTGCTGCTACAAAACTCTTATCAGCGCCATTTCCCTTTTGGCCAAGAGTGGGCGGCATGTAGGGCGGGCGTGGCATTGCTTGCACCCAAAAATTGTTTAAAAATAGTTTGCAACTGGTAAAGAAGATGATGAAAAAAATAGACCCCCCCCCCCACACATACACACACACAGATATAAACTCACACACTCGAGTGAAAGCCCCAAGATATGAAATTTTGCGCTGAGTGTTGAGTGTAGGGCAGCCAAAGTGGGCGTGCTCCGGCCGTGTTGTCATTTATTGCTGTGCGTAGTTTTCATGTAATTTTCAAGTATTTTTTCAACAGCCAAAAACTGTGCAGTCTCTGCGACTATCCACAAACTGAGTATAGGGTATATTAGGCTTAACTAAACTTAACTGAAGAAAGGTAATTTGAAAGCAAATCTCATTTGCCCTAGTTGTGAAATCGAGAGTTTAATATAAATTCAAATGACATTGAATGTGTGTCAATTGATTAAATATTTATTAGCCACTTAAGTTGATTCTTGTTGCATTTGTAATTAACTTTTAATTGAATATTTAATATGTAATAAACTTTAAATGAATTTCACTAAATTTCATTTGTTTTTAATATTGATAAAATGTTATGTAAAATGTTATTTAAATTATTTTTAAAATCGTTTTAATTTTATTTTGATTTAATTAAGTCCAATATTTAACTATTTGCAGTTGAACTAAATATATTTAATCCGAATACATCAATATATATACAACAGAGTATCTAATCGTCTAAATCGCTTGATCTGTAACATTCTAACTTATTTCTCATGCTTCTTGTTGGCAGCCGCAATGCAGCAAACTTTTGTCATTCACCCACCCACACAGCGCAAGTGTGTGTGTGTGTGTATGTGTGTATGAGAGTATGGGTGTATAAGTATGTGCATGCATGGGTGGGTGTGTGTGTGCATAACCCATCGTTGTCGTTGTGTCTGGCCCCATAGCGCACATCAGCTAAGTAAATAACATTTTTCGCACTCTTAGTCACGTTCCTAATCATTTTTATTTGGTAACTGTTTGGAAAATGTTTGCACACCAGCAGCAGAAGCAGCAGCAGTAGCAGTAGTAGTAGAAGCCGCAGTCTACTACTTGTGCAACACACTATCTCACACACACACACATACACAATACTTGGCACACACATATACTATGACTATACATAGAATATTTGTTGAAATGAGCTTTGGCACTAATATCGTTTATTAGCTTGGCACTTGAGTGTTTAAATGCTGAAAAATTGTTCGTGATAGTCCTTGGCAGGACAACGACGGACGTGCAACGCTTGATGGCTTGAGAGCGGAAATGGTTGGGCAACGGGGAAGGAGATGAGGGAGGTCAGCAGCGCGCTTAACGTTTTCGCCATCGTTGAGTTTAATTTGAAATTAGTTGAACATTTGTCGGTTTTGCGTTTTGCGCTAACCAAGCATATTTGTGTGCTCGAATACTTTGCGGGGTGTAGTGCGGGGCACCAAGATTGCAGGGATTGTTAGATTGCTGAGAACGTTGTAATAGGTCGTGGGCTCAATTGGGCTAAGGAAACAGCCATCGGCTCTCAAGTGATAGCTAAAGATGTGAGCAAGGCCAGTTTTGCCGCGTTGCACTCGAAAAATGCAGCAGAGAAGTCGAAAGAAATTTTAAAAAATTCACCGTAGTCAAACTGATCAGAGCTTAAAATTAATTATAAAAAATGAGATAGATCCAATGAAAATTAGGATGTGTGCTTAATAAAAAATGATAATGTGTATTTTGATAAAATAAATTTAATTTCCCATAATTTAACTGTATGCAAATATAAATGCTATATTTGCAACCACAAAAACCGGCATATCAATTATAAAATGTGGAAATGAACTGCTTTGTAGTTCATGTAGTTCAATCGATTGTTGAACTTGACAACTTTGCATTAAAAACTTAGTGACAGCTTTTCAAAACCCACTAAAAGCTGCACCTGCATTTGGTTAGCTTACAACACACACATTTATCCAACAGTATATACACATAGATTATGTGGGCGTGGCTGTTTGTGGCAATGCGATTCCCGTCATTGCTTCTGCTGCTGTTGCCGCTGTTGCTGTTGCTGTTGCTGTTGCTGCTGTTGCTGTTTGCATATTGTTATTAATTTTCATTTTGAATGGCATGTTGACAGTCACTTTGACAGTGACAGCTTTGGTAAAAAGTAGCAGCCGTGTGGCAGAGAGAGATAGAGAGGCAGCAGCAGCGGCAGCAGCAGCAGAATGGAATACGTTGATCCTGCTGGCAGAGCCAAGAGATGAGAGTTGAAAACTGCTACGACCAGTCGGCGTCAAAAGGTTTATAATTTCAAAACAGCCAACTGAAGTGGCACGTCAACAATATACAGCAGGTGTAAATCTCGCACACACACACACATTGTTTTTGTTTACTTGTGTGTGTGTGTGTGTGTTTGTAAGTTTGCAAGCTTAACTTTTGGCCAAAATAGAGCAGCAATTGCCGCTTGCTGTTGAACAGCTGATAAGCAAGAGTCGCCCAACCACAGTTTCAAGTCTGCATCTCGTTGAAACTGTCAGCTAATGATATTTTTATTTAAAACTCTGTTGGGGTCTTTTCAGTTTTCTGTTTGGCTAAGCTCAAGTGACGTTTCCTTGGCTCGTTACAGCCTTTCGAGCATTCGCTTTTTGCTTTCTTAATTACACCACTCGACAAATGGCTCGCAAAGTGCAGCTCAAGAAAATTGCAGACACGCAAATAGCCGCAACCCCCGAGGTGCTTCACAAATGCTGAATATCTGCTGAAGCGAGGGGGAAGCCAGTGAAATGTTAAACTTGAAAGCAGCAAATGCTGTTTAAAGCAATTGGAACACTTAGTAGGAGCATTTATGAGTTCTTAGCAAAATATACGTTTTATTTTAAATTATTAAGATAAAAGGGTATTTTGTACTTCATGTGTGTTACATGATAATCGCCAAAGTCCAGATACCCAACGACAAACAGTTTATTTTGAGTCATAGCCAAACAATGCCGTTGGTGTGGCCTTGGTGTTTCGAATGCAGCCCTTCTGTGCTCACATTGCATGACAGAAAACCTTGGACCAACTCTACGTATGCGCAATATTTTCAACTATATTTATATACTTCTTACTTTGCGTGACGCGTTCAAACAGTGGCCAACGGTATGAGCATGTACCCATATAAAAAACCGGCAATTAAGGTTTATAAAGTTTAAACATAACTGTGCTTGTAATTCAAGAAGAAGCTATGGGTTTCAGCAATTAATCCTTGACACAGAAATAAATTGAAGATTTTTTTTTTAAATTCTATAATATAAAAATAAGAGAGTATAAAATGTTTAGTCATTATAAAATTGTAAATATGACTTAACAAATGAAATGAAAAATAAAATATTAATATCAATTGCATTTTCTGTCAATAAATGCAGCTGAAATACATTCCATTGCAACTTCCACAGACCGTAAAATAAATAACTATAACCTGCTATAATTCTTTTTGTTTCCCACTGCAACTGGGAACATTTCATATAAACAACCTGCATGTTCTTCATTTTCAGCATATCTATATTCATCATATTGTTGAAAATAATATGTGTGTGTAGGTGTGTTTTTGTGTGTATGAAAATATTTCGTTGGCCGTGTTGTGTTTGTGTCGTTTGGGGTTCGGGATTCCGGTCCCATGTCCGTTGCTGTTTCTGTTGTTGTTGGCCCGCATTTCGACACCTTTTCGCACATAAATTTTAATAACACATTCCGGGAACGTAGTGCATGTACATTGCACGGTCCATACGCCCCAAAAATATATTATATATATATATTCAAATATATATATTTATATATACGTGCACAACACACAAAACAATTCCCAAATGTAGCGACACGTAGCTCTGAAAAACGCTGCTGTTACTGCTGCAATTGGCAAACAAGTTAAGGTGGTAAATATCAGTGGAGTAAAGAGGCTGTTTGGTGGGCGGGGTGTATCCAACTGGGACGACCTACATGGCGCTCATTTTGTGTCAACTGCACAACGTAAATTGCCAAAAGGGCAGTCAAGAACAACAACATTAACAAAAACAGCAACAACATGAGGCAAGCAACAAAGTAAACGCCCGTTGACAAGTAAAAAGTTGGTATGGGGCATCAAACAACAAAAACACTTACACACACACACACAGTTGGAGTAACAGCAACAGCAGCAGTCAATAAACTATAAAATATGCAATGTTTCATTTTTTTTTTTTTTCATGGAAAATATTTTATGCATGCAGGTGAATTGATTCAACGAGCTGCCAACGAATGAATGCATAAGCCAAGCTGGCATTCAGTCAGCGAAACCAACCAAATGGCAACCAACGTTGCACCCAAAGGAAATTAGCTTGACAGGAAATTCCACAACATTGCGACCTCGTCGCGAAGCCACCAAGACCACCCACAAGCCAACCCACTGCGCCAGTCGCCACCCCTGCTCCCCCAAAACTCTGGTTGCAGCAATGAACGTTGACATTTTCACTCATGCCGATTTTCATATTACATTTGGCTGGGCTTAAATGACAAATGTGGTTGGTAAGCCGACGTCTGGGAACTGCGTCCCAGGTTCTGTTCCTGCTGCTGACTTTGGTTTTTGGTCTGGTTCTGAGCATGAACTGCTCGACTGTGCAGATCGCTTGCCGGCTTGCATTGAAGTTGAGGCATTTTCGGTTTGCGGTATTATTGCTGAATGACAGCCGAACGGACTGACTGACTGCCTGACTGCCTGAATAACTCTATATTTGAGTTCCACATATTGTGTGTGTGTTCTGTGGTGTGTTTGTGTGTGTGTGAGTGTGTGATTGACTGCATACTCCTCTGTCTGGTCGCGTTGGCTTTGTGATTCAGATGAATTGCGTCGGTGGTGGCAGAAGTGCGGCGACAACGACTACCATGTTGTTGACTGCCTATCATTTTTATACTCTGTTGCCATATGTAACAGAGTATATTGTTTTATGTAGATTTTATATACGCAATTGCATCTAAAGACTTGAGAATTGAACTTATGTGTGCGTCAGACACAATTAATTACAAATCGAAGCGTATTTCCAGGAATGACTGCCTTGTGTCCTTGCCACCTTTTTCCGCTGGTATCAGAGCAATATGCGGTCAGTAAAACCCAATTACAACGTTCGCACTTGCATGATGTACGAAAGAGAACCAAATCGATAAAAAAAAATATGAAAAATAAGGGAAATGACGACATTGTTTTCGAGCATTCTTTAAAACTGAATTAAGAGCTGTCAAGAGTTAACATGTCCATGCAAAAGCAAGCAATAGTAAAAGACTTAATTGCTTAACACTTTCTTGCCAACAATAATATTAATAATAAAATATTTAAAAAATGTCCGAAAATAAAGGGCAGGCAGTGCAATGAAAAAATCGTCGATACTGGCCAGGCCAACCACGCAGCAATCGATGGCCTCCTCCTCATTCCACGTCAGATGAATGAATGAAAGCCATCAGTGATGGGCCTGCGGTCAGTTTGATCGAGTTTCTGTTATTTATGTGTTGGCCATTAGCAACCGAATTAATCAAAATGGCTTAGCTAATTGGCACAGAATGTTTCAATATATATGCAATTAACAGTGAATGTAAAAATTTACCACGATGGATGGAAATGAATATTCAATGGGAATATATGTATATGCAGCACACTCTTACATCATCATCTAAAAAGCCTGAATAGAATTAAAAGAAATAAAATACACCAATAAACGCAATATTCATGTCTTTACTCTCTCAAAATGCACATACAAATGTAGTTTAGATACGCAGACCAACTTGGGACATTTATATAAGTAAGAGAATATTTGAATAAACAAACGATTGCTTTAGATGTAATACATATATACACAACTCAGTCATCATTGCCATTTAACTAATATTCGTTTCGATGGAAGTGTCTTAATGGGTGTTCTATCGCATGAAAAGGTATTTTGGAGCAGGAACAACCCCAGTGCATTTGCACGGCACAACACCAACAGTGGCAAACAATTACAACGACAAAGCACAACAATGAGATGCCTATCAAAGCCTATAAATAAATTTGCCAACGCCAAGTCAAAAGCAATACACAAAAGGCAACAAAACTGCGAAAATATTTTGGAAATTAATGCAGAGGCGGGCATACACATACAAATAAAAATGGGAAGGAAAAACACGCATACGCAGTGTATGACGGCGGCCGATATAAGAGGAGTGGGAGTAAAAGCAATAAAACCGTCAAGTTGGCAACATTGACGACATCGAGCAGGACGAGTGAATACAACGTTTTACGACTGCAGACGATGTCAACAAATAGAGCAAATACTGTCACAGTTGCGGCAGGACCTAGGAACAAGGACCAGCTCAGTGTGGGCCCAGCACCTGCGGCCTAAAAGTATGCAATAAAAAGGGCAGCCGCTATTTTCGTTGCCGGCATTGCGTCGTCGCCGCTTTGCATTACTCCTGCCTAAAAGGACTTGGTTGCGTTTCTTTTGATGCTCTAAATAGGCTGTATGTAACGGGTATACTATACTTGGTTAGAATAAAATATTTAGATTGAAGGTTCAGTTACTCAAACTGCACAATTCAATTCATTTAACGAATATATAATAAAGTGAGTTTTTAATTAATTGTTAGAGATTATGATGGTCTTTATTAAAATAAGAATAAATAACTTTATACTGTGAACTGATAATAAAATCAGAAAATTGTACAAAGCTCTATAAAAATAATAATTTAAAAACGGTTTTGCCTTGAACTTTTGGTAGGATCTAATTGGTGAGACATTTGTTAGACAAATAGGCAAATTTATGAAACTTTGTGTATATTTACAGAGTATTGCGACAGCGTATATCTATTTCCGTTAACAATGCTGACTTTGTTTGCAATGCGCTTTTAATTTGACCGCGTCTGGCAGCAACGATGGCGATGACGACGACGACGACGACGCCGACTTTGGCGTCCTTTCCTTTGCCAACGCAGCGGCGCAGAAACTTAATTTTGCTTACTGTTCTTGTTGTTGCTGTTGTTGTTTTTGAAGTTGCGTTTTTGCATTGCTTTGCAAAGTTTGTCGAGTCGCTAAAACTTTAGCCATTTGTTGTTCTTGCAACAGTTTCCAGAACGAGGCTATTTGTTGCTTTGCTTCGCTGGGCCAGACGACATCAACGTAAATGTCGCCCGAAACCAATCATTTCCTTTATTCTCAGACCAAGGCCGACGACTCGTTCCTTACTATCTCTCAGCGGATGCCTTACTAGCAACATTTTAATATACTTGTGGATGCCATTGGCTCAGTGCCATTTTGAACGACCCATGCTCTAGTGTCGCACAATTTTCTTACCAAAATAAATTTTATTTCGCACGGTTTTTGGTTTCTCAACGTCGTTTTTCATTTCATCGGGCGCCCTGTTTATGAACTGCCTGCCTCTAAATTGTCTTTATGCCATGGGCCAACTGCATGCCACTTAGACTTTGTCCTTTGACTCA
The DNA here is from genome assembly GCA_035041605.1 of Drosophila atroscutellata. NCBI lineage: Eukaryota > Metazoa > Arthropoda > Insecta > Diptera > Drosophilidae > Drosophila > Drosophila atroscutellata. Next base: position 7,934,301 of record JAWNLA010000092.1, on the reverse strand, counting down.
GTCTGCTCGCTGCTTAACTTCCTTCATTTTCTTTCCTGGCTCAATTCCTGTTTTTCTTATTTGTGTTATTTTTTGCTAATATTTTCATTTTGGCACAATGTCATCCTTTGGGTAAGCGAAAAGAGCGCCGAAATTTTTGCTCAAATTTAGTTTTATGCTCCTTTTGGTCGTCTGGCTGCATATTTAGTCATCGTATCCTGGGGGAAATTAAAATGTGCTTACCGAATAATTTGAGTCCATTTGGCTACTACGTTTTGATGCCCTGTAATGGAAATGCATAATGGGTATTTAAGAATTTGTGCACAACAGAACTGAACTTGAGAATGCCCATCTGAGCCTAACTTATATTTGTGGCTACACATTCGTTATGAGCGTATACATAAATTAAAATTAAAAAACTGTTTGTAAATACGCTCCAAAATGCAATATTTTACAAATCATCAAACCCAAGGCTAACACAATTTCTTGTGTATTTTTTTCTGTATGGCCTCCATCGTTGTCTCTATTTGTGCATGTCAAATATAATTTGATTGAGTTTTGCAATTTTTCGAGTGCACACTTTGAGCATGCGGCATCAAACGATTAAACTATTGCAGTCTGTGTGATTCACAGAAGAAGAAACCTTCAGAGTTCGTTGATTTCATTAAACACAAGCATTGAGGGAATATAAATCGGAACAGCATTTATTGGAAGCAGAATATTTTGTAATAGTTTCTACATTTCATACAGAGTTGATTTAGCCTGGGAGACTCGATAAACTTATTTTAATCTTCAACGAAAGTATCTTATTCATTCTTGTTCTTATCATTTGTCAAGTTGCATTCATAATCGGGCTGATCATGTTGTTCCTTCTCAATTTTCTTCACGTTTCCATACTTATACCATATAACGGATATGATGCCCATGCCAAGCCCAAACACAATTCCAATCAAACAAATCGCAGCCAGAAACATCAGATAGTGCACATCATTCAGCAAATATGCCAAGAAGTCTATAATCGGTTGAGCCACATAGTAGCAAACGATTTCAATTGGATTTAACATCATTTTGTTACAGTTTCGATCTGTCTTTGAAAATATTTTGACGATTGATTTCAAATATGACTTACAAATCGAAGATATTTCATTATACTCGAAAATCTGTTGGCACTTGAAATTCTAAGATATTTCATTTTATTTCCGATTCAGTTCGAATATTTTCTATTTAAAAAAATTCTCATGGAGTATCAGGAGTATATGCGAAAACAATTGAACATATTCAATTATCATTTACACTCCGATTATGGATTGCTGATCAAGACCGCAACCTGCATTGCCTTTGGAGCACTCTGTGGCTGGCTAATGTGCGTCGTAACTTGGATGCTATATAAGATAGCCAAATGGCTGCAAATACTGCCTGTGACTGAGTACAATTATCAGGATGATGATTTGGATTTGGATTCACAAACAGATATTGGGTATAATATGCAGCGCGAAAACTCCATAACCACTTTAATAGCAAGGCAACAGCAAGGGCAGCATTAGAATCGCCTGTCATTGATCCTTTGAGTGTGTGCAATAAAGTTCAAGACGCGAGCAATAAAAAAATGCTTTTGCTCGCTTAAAATTCCACTTAGACTGTCTCAAGTGGCGGGCGATTTGATGCCGATACTGTGGCAGAACATGTATTTAGCAACTGACTGTCGCAAACTCATTAGCAGATTTATATATTTTATCAATGTTGCAGCGCTTTAAATTCAATTACTCATACGCCATGCAGCAACCAAGTCCACATGAAAAGCTGCTCCACACTTGGCATGTGTGCTTGCCTTGAACATTGCCGCAGGCTTGCAATATTTAATAAACCATATCTTTTATTTTCTGCCTCCCCTCCGTTGTGAGCTAAATTTTATAAAATTCGTGTTTTTGTTGGTCTGCGTGTTGCCTGCTGCTGATTTTCCGCAAATAGCCGGTAGCTATTTTTCCACAATTTCTATATGATATGTATATATTGGCTGTCTTTTGGCGTCTCTGCTGTGTGGGTAATGAAGGTCATGACTTGATTTTGAATTAGCCTTCGAGCTCACTTTTGCTATATGTTTTTTTCGGTGATTGGTTCTTGCTGATTTATCTTAAAAAGTTACACCTTATAAATTGCAAACTTTAACGATGCTTTCTTTGCAGGAAGCTCAAAAACACTAAACTGAAGCGAAAACGCCAACAAATTCCTTTGGTCTAGAAACAAACTCAAGATTGATCAAGTCGATGTAACTAATAGTGACAGTAGGAATTATTAGTGGTTAAAACTGAAACTGAGATAATAAAAAAATAGTGTTTTATTATTGCTTTTGTTGTTACATAAGTTGTACAAGTAGCAGTAGAGCAAAAGCGAGCAGTACGAATTTTAAGAAGTCGATCAGCAGCAGGCAACTAAAAATTCAGCTCACAATAGAACTTAAAAGAACAAAAATATCTGGAAAATGTAGCGGAGTTTTAATATAAACTTCATGATATAAATATACTTTTTATTATTCCCCAAATGTACAGTCCACATTTATGAAAGCGCGCTTTTCATTCATTGCTTTACCCGCAGTTATTAGCCTACTTTCAACAATTTGGCAACGTCGTCTGTTCTATTGTTGTTTAAAGACCATTGTCTATGCTTGAGCACTTGAGAAATGTTTACAACATTTCAGAAACAGACTCAGCAGCAGCAGCAGCACAGTGAAGCCTCTGAGAGCGACTGGGAGCTAAGGGCCAAGAGATGCGACTACGACAACCCTAATTCTGGAAAGCGCGATATAATTGCAAAAAAAGTTACAATGAAGTGGGTGGAGAGAAAGGGTGGGGGGCAGCCATATTGCGGTAAGACTGAAAGAGAATCTGAATCTGAATCTGAATGAATGCCCTGACAAGAGGGTGGGTGGTTCAAAAACATTTAATCACCCAACGCAACCCACACAAGCCCATGTAATTCATTTGACGTTGAATGCAGAGCTTAAGCCAGATGGCATTTCCCTTCCCTTTTGCACGGGGGTTGCTTGCCACCCAAATGCAACTTATCCGCCGTTCTCGTGTTCCTCGTCCACGGGACACAAAACAGCTGTCAGCCAAGCAACATTTTCAAAATGCAGCTCCCAAAAAGCTGCCATGCACTTTAGCAGGCTGGGAGAGTGGAAATATGCTTTAATTGATACATAAATAACAAGGGAGACTGTAACAATTGAGAATACTCGACAGCAAAATACCATTTTTATCGACTTCAGTTAAAAATACATAGAATTTAATTGAATATTACAATTAGATAAATGTATAGTTTTGCTAACTAATGAAAACAGAATAATCAGGCAATTTAGGCAATTATAAAATTACTAACAAAAAGTATTTGGATTAATCAGAAACTACTACTTCAAATGGAACCAAAAGTTAAACCAAAAAGCAAACACCCCTTGAATTGCATTACAGGGTGTTCAAGTGCCAAGCCGCGACTAGACAGCCACACACTCTAAGCCTTCGCTGGATGAAGTGTGTGTCGGTTGTGGGATTCATTAAGGTTTTTCATTTCATTGAAACATGAGCATTTTGAGAAGTATTTTTCATATACATATGAATACGAAAGCGCCGTCGTTGAAATAAGTACTACAGTCTGTATATATATATATATATATATTTATATATATATATATGTGTGTACATAATTTATATTTTTACGATTTTTCCCGTACCGTGCGTAATGAGGCAGTCAGCTTAGACGGGATGGGATTGCGTTTGTTCGAGTGGGTGTGCCTTCTATGGCTGTATGTGTGTGTGTGTGTGTGTGTGTGTACGCTAGTGTGTATGTCCTTTTGTTATTGTCTAGGCAACGGCTCAGCGCCCTTTTTTACATGCATCAACAGCGCAGCAACGTCAGAGTTGCATTTTCCGGCACTCGCATTTCCATTGGGGAAATGCCATTTCCAAGTATTTTACACGGCTAGGATGCTCGTCTCACTATCTGCCTGTCTCGCTGTCTGTCTGTTTCGTGCTCTGCCTCTAATTTTGGTACATTGAACCGTCGCTCACTTACGTTTGCATGTGTATGCGGTTCACTTGCAATGAGATTTCTTTTGGGAGTATTTTTACACATTTTTGCCCTGAAGAAAGGAAACTAAAACAGAAGAGATTTTACAAAGAGCGGCCTTAAGGAGTACTCTCAACAAAAAGAAAGGATTAATCGAAGTGGAACGTTACTTTTCTATACAACATTTCTAATTTTGTGCATCATTAGAAGCATCCACATGCCTGTTCAACTCAATATTGATTTATTCATTCGAATGATTTATTTTATGTTATGCCTGGGTCGTTTCGATTAATTCGCCTGCTAATGGCCAGCACATAAATAAGAACAACTCAAACATACTGACCACAGGCACAGTATCATTGCCGGCCTTCATTCATTCGCTGGCCGTCATGTGGAATACAGAGGACATCCGATTGCTTCGCCGTGGACCCGCCCAGGCAATCTATCGCCGTTTTTTCCAGTGTATTGCCTGGCTGCTCTACGGCATCGCGCGTTGTTGTCATTTTTTCAAGTTGCGCTACAACTCACAGCACAAGCGATTGGAGCCGACACAGTATCATCCCATCGCCTCCAAGTTGGTGGTTATTGTGAAGTTTCTAATATTCCTAAGCGATTCAGTGAATTATATTGTGCTCGGTATTGTCCTAAAGATACGTATCTTTCGCGTCGATGGCAGTGCCGCACAGAACTTTATGATTAGCATCGCCATGCAAGGCTTCATTATGTATGCGATGCGGCGGATTATAATATTTTTGCATTCGCAGGAGGATCGCAAATTGATTATGCATCTGGTCAACGAGATCTTTTACGTTACAAGGAGCATTGAGAGCAAATTTGGTATGATCTATCACTGCGAATTGTCCCTCCTTTGTGTTTACAACGTCAAATTGTGTTTGGTATACGTAATGATGGAGTCGATGTGGCACAAACCCTACTTTCTCTGGATCAACTTCTTATATTGGGTGCTCTTAGAGTATTGCAGTCTGGCGTATTTCATCTATCAGCTGATTTTGCTAAATTGGTATCGCAATTTGGCCTACTTCCTACAACGGTTTATCGAGTATCATCAGAGTCAAAGTTTTATATCTGGTCGATATCACCGCCGGCTCTTGTCGCTGTTCAAGCTCCACTTGCGTATCAATAATCTACATCAATGTATTAAGAGGAATGTCGCCTGGCTACCGTCAGCGATCTACTTGGCAATATTCAGCAGTATTTTCAACATGACTTTATTAATTGAGTGCATTGTCTTTGCGGTGGATGAGATTGAGAATAAAATGTATATCATATCGGACGGTTGTCTAGGTCCTACCATGATTCCCATAATCAATGTTTTATTAATTGGAATGTGCACGGATCGATTACGCAGCGAGGAGTTGACACTTCAACAGCAGATTGTGCTCATAAATGTTTTGTATGTCCGCAAAGCATATCCGAATGATTATACAATGAAAGTGCTCAACAATGAGGTGGGTTGATGAATTTAATCAATACAATAATTGTTATATATTTTCGCTTAATTTTAGCACACTTCCTTGATTGTGCACCAGAAACTGGAGCCGTTGCAAAATGTGATCATTTTGGATACCACCTGTGATCGAGAATTTGCTTTTAATTACTTTCTGACAGTCATTCTAACCGCACTGTCATTTATTCAATACACCCTTTCGACAAATCGTAATTTGTATGAGTGTGTGACCCATAAATAAGCTATATATAAATACATATTTTTTGTTGTTTAATAAACAAACTTTGGGAAATTAAAGACATATATTCAATTAGTTTCGATTAATATTTGTGTTGCCTTGTTTCCAAGTAAGATTCCTTATTGGAGTTCGAACTTCTTCAAACTGGCTTTAAGTATAGTTCAGCTCTCACATTTCATCGACAATAACTCAATCTATTCTTCAATTTATCAGAAACTTTCCCAGCGGGTAAAGTTTTCAAGGATTTACACTCAATAAACGCAACAATTCTAACACTCCACAGTCACGTACGAATTCGACATACATACTACATTTTGCAGAGCGTAAAGGACTAAGCCGAATATTCAATTTTTGATACATTTTGCTGGTACATTTAAATTTATTTTTACAACCCTCCAGTGAACGTGTGTCGCTAACAGTGCCTATACCAGCCAGACGATAAAATAATAATCGATTTGACTTTGGTTTGAGTTTTTTTTTTTTCATTCTCTCTCTATTGGTTAAAAAGCCCACAACTCATCTGCGTCGCCCCACAAAAATAAGAAGCAAAAAAATGAAGCTGCTCTGGCACTTCCTGCAGGGAATCGATTTTTATACATCTCCCCAACCTGCGAAGCTCCCGAAATTTATGCGAATTTGAATTTGATATGGTTAAACTGTTTGCCTAGGCAACGTCAGCCATGCAAATGCTTTGATAAGAGTGCCAAAGGTGGGTGGTGGGTGTTGGGGTTATGGGGTGGTGTATAGTAGGCTGTCATTGTGCCTAGCTTTGTCGCTTTTTAGTGTAAAATTAATTTGCTATAATTCATCAATGGACCCAGGCAAAGGATTATTTTGCATAAAAAATTGTGGCACTTGTCGATTTTGCATAGTCGGCATTTGGGGCACAGTAGCAGCTGTTAGACAGGGAATAGGGGAGGGTGCCCAGATATGGGGTAGGAGAAGAGGGAAGGGTCGGGGGGTATTGCTATGCCATTCGGTGTGTGTAACTGACGCACTTTGTGTAATTTATGGCTGCACATTTATTTTATTGAGTTTAATGTGGGCGCAGTTGTTGCCAGCGCCTTACAAAGGTGAAAGGTTGGGGACGGCAACGGTGTGGATAAGAGCTGTGCAGGCAGGCATTCAGCTGGTTGAAGGATGGGAACTGGTGGCCCATTGGCGCTTTGTTATGCCTGACTGAGCGCACTGTGCTGTATTAGATGTATTAGATTTGAACAGGGATGAATTGTATATATTCGAAGATGCCACAAACCGGATTCATAAAATTAATTATTGCTTTCAAGTTATTGAAACATTATATTCAAAAAAATTTCTGCACGACTAAGTGCTGCTCTACAGAATATGTAATTAAAACCATTTCAAATACATTTCATAGTTCCTCTCAGCGAAATATTAAATTAATTAGAATATATTACTAAACTAGTTGGAACTCATTTATCTGTAAAATCGAAAACAAATAATTTTGTCCTTTGAACCAGTTTTTTATATATGCCTACCTCAAATGTCCATAAAAGTGTATTCGAAACTTGTGGAGCCTCCAACATTAGCAACTTTTATTAATGCTTTAAGATTTCTTTCAGGTTGGTATGCCATGGCAAACAAATAATGGACTAGAACTTAGCATTAAAATTTAATAACGTCAATTAAATGAAATATGTTTTGTTTGGCGACTGCTACGCTCAATGGGCAAACAAATTATATCGTTAGCTCCAGTAACTTTGAGAAAACACAAAACACAAACAGAAAATGCCGCCTGCTTTGTGTGCGTCTTTTTGGGCTGCCCAAGAACTAATTAAGCATTCAAAAACGTTTTGCCATAAAGTTTAAATTGTCTGTGGACATGGGACTAGGCTACGAAAATCCAATAATAAAGCCAAAGTCGACGACGGCGCTTGACGCTCATAAATTATAGCAAATTATTAAGCAAGAGTCAAAAAAGTTTGTACCGCACGCTCCAACAACAAAGTTGCGAGTACATTGCGTATACGTAATGCGGCGTCGCCTTGTGCTGTGCAAATGATTTATTTTTATTATTATTGGCGGTGAATTTTAAATCAAAAAGCGCACAAATTCTGCTGCCCCAAAATTACGAGTGACTCGTCCCCGTCCCCGTCCCCGTTCCACCTTCCCCATCAGCGTCCACCAACGAAAAAAGTATGCTACAGTTTGGTGCGCTGCCGTCGGTAGCAGCTGCTTTTGTCATTATTAATAACTGTTAATTATTCACCATTATAACTATGCTTGAGAGCACGTTCTTGTTTGCGTTGTCGTCTGGACGTCGGACCACTCTCAGCGCACACCCACTTCTCTCCACTTACCCCTCTCTCCGCATTGCTCTATGTACTTTGCCGCTCAAGTAAATTCTCTTTTCACATTGTTTGGCATTATATTTTCTTTGCTTCTTAGTTAACGCCTGTTCGTCTTGTCTCAGTTTTGCGCTCTCTCTCTCTCTCTCTCTCTCTGCCTCTCTCTCTCTCGCTCTACGTGCCTCCTCGCACTCTCTGGCACTCCCCTGCTCTCTATTATTCTCTATTGGCCATATTTACATATTATTAAAAAGTTTTTCAAGCTCAGACGACAACAAACGAGAACATCGTGGAAAAAACTTTTCTATTTTGCCTTGGCCAAAGTTATTGAAAATTCATGAATAATTGACATTTATTGCAGTTGGCACAAGTGATGGCCGATAATGGACGACCATACGCCCACTTTAGAGATGGCGTGCCATTTGAAATTTTCGCTCTCTCTCTCACTCTCTATCTCTCTCTCTGTATCTATCTGTCTCTCTATCTGTGTGTGCGCTTGTGTGTCTCTCTGCCCATTTATAGACATAAATATTAAAGTAGCTTACGTACTTAATTGTAAATTATGTATTCAATTAGTTATGCCAGGCTGCCCAAACTCAGAGCTGCTGCTCACAGATGCAGTCTTTTGAAGCGAGTGCAATGTGATTGCAGAATATTCAATCAAACTTTGATTCTACATAATTTACAGTTCATATGCAGTTTTGCAACTATTAAATATTCATTTATTTTTGTGCAATGATCTTTCTAAATGTTTAGCATATATAATAGTTTAAGATGATTATATTAAAAAAAAAAAATACTTCGTATTCAGTAACTCAGCTATGGAACAAATTTTAGATGCACTTTATTTGTATCTCGTTTTCTAATAGGCAAAATTTGTATCATCGTTGTTTATTTGTTACCATAAAATTTATGTGCAATCAGTTAACATGTGTCAAAAAGTCAAACAATCAGCAAACTAGTTCAAGAACAAGTGACAGCTAATTAATTACCTTTTTTGCTTATCAACTTCAACAAAAAGCACTTACCAAGTGAAGAGCTTCAATGTATGCAAGCACACTGCAGATTAAAAAATCGTTAAATTATTTAATATATGCATATATATTTAATGAAAACCACATGCTTATCATCATTTAATAAATCAAATTCTCAACAACAAACATTTTATTGCGATAGGCAATCAAAATGACAACGACAACGACAACGTCAAGTGCTCTGACCGAATAAATTTGAAAAATCTCCCTTGAGTGCAAGATTAAATAAAACATCATCATAAGATACAAGTTGAAAAGCAAATTAAGGTTTTAGTTTAAAGAACTGCTAAAAGCAACAAATAGCTATGAACTGTGTTGTTGATGGCAATGCCATTTTTGATTAAATGTGGCCCGCAGCGAGATTACGGAATACTCGACAAACCTATATTCATATGCATACACAGACACATTGCCCACTCAGTAGATGTACGCACTACAAATATACATATGTGTGAGTCTCTCGTCCTTTGGTGGCTCTTTGCCATTGTGGCTGCTGCCTAAATATATTTTGCCATAAAATAACACCAGAGGGCGCTGTCAATAGCATATGCTCAGCATTTCCGTTTTTGTTTTAGTTACAACTAATATATATATATATATATATATATATATATATATATATATATATATATATATACATATTCAAGTGCGTGTGTATGCGAAAGGTATACATATACATGTCAAAACATTTATGCTGGAGTATGTAAACCGCATGTGCTGATGGTTTTGAGAGTCGGCACTACGCATTGGCAGGCATTTGCATTCAAATGCATTTAATTAAATCAACTAGAACCAACAGGAAAATGCAGCAGCATCAGCAAAGAACTTAGCTCAACCAAACAAATGGCCTTCCATCCACACTCGGCCACACACACACACACACCCACACAACCAACCCAACCAGCCTCATAACATTTAAAACTACATTTATTTTGTGCAAATTTTGCCAGGTTCGTTAGTTATAATTGTGTTTAGTTTTCATTTTTATTGCGAGCTAGCACAGTGGCACAAAATTGACAGTAAAAATCGAAATAATTAGCTGAGAGCATTAAGTGTATATATTTATTCGGGTTGTAAAATCCAACAACTCATTTGAAATCATAAAATTCCCCTCAGGTTAAGATGAACTTTTTAATTGCTTTAATCTTGTGTACGTTTATTTTTTGTAATACTTATGTATTTTATTACGAATGATATATATAAAAGCGTTCATCCTTATCATTAACAGCATGGCATTCCATTTTCAACTACTCTTTTTTATAATTAGTTTGACACCAGGGTATTTTGCCTTTGTTTAGCTTGACAACAATTTTTGCCTTGCTTACAATTAACTTGCCGGAAAATGTTTTTTTGTTTTGTTAGTCAAATGCTTTTGCTTTTTCTGCCAAATTGACAGTTTTGGGATTGCGGTTTTTAAAAACAAGCGAAGCCATTAAATCGATAGAGCTGTCTACCTGTCTGCCACCTACTGCCTGCCAGCCTGGCCCACTATCCCAAGGCCAATCGCACTGTCAATTAACCAACGGCAGAAACAGCGTACCCGCATCAGGCTGTCAAAAAGTTAAATGTGAAAAACTCGTTCGCATCATTAATATTATTATCGCTAATTGAAGACAGCATTGAAGGTAATGCCCAATGGCTTCAGATAAAAGCGTCATCTCACAATATTGCACTTCGCAGCCTCACACCCGCCCCGTCACCAGTTCACAATTGAAATCAAATCATGGCTGAAACGAACCAATAACAACTTAGCCAACCAGCCAAGCCAAGTCTAGCAAAAAAAAAAGGGTGGAAAACAAAAAACATTGTATTCAATTTTATTAACACTCGAATGCATTTTCTTTGTGCCAATTCAGTTTGCTTCTTGCCAGATTCAGCAGCTGTCATGAAACTTGACGGTAGGCTCTGACCCAATGGGATAATGTTTTGAATTAAGTTCATTTTCGTTTTTTCAAAAGAAAATTCTGCACGACTTCACTGATTTATTTGGGCCTATGCCAGACGGACGACATTTGTTTAAATAAATGGCGAAATAATTTTATGTGGTTGATTTGCACATGTTTGAATACGATTAATCATAAGAATCTTCTCTCAAGTTGTGGGTGCAGATTTCTTATTAAAGAATCGATTGCACCATTGCTACGCATTTTTAAATTTAACAGAGATTTGAGTAACTCATATTTTAATTGGCTCCCTCAACATGGAAAGTAAGAATGCAAAGAAATGCTCTTAAAGTAAGCCTCGCAACATAATAATTATCATCATACGTGCACGAGCATTACAGCAGTAGTATATTTAATTAATTGAAATGCCGTCTTATTCTTTAGACCATCCACAGGAGCGAAATTGAGGCATTCTGCTTAGGAGTACCCCAACTTAAATATACATACCATCCATTAGTGGGGCAGCGAGGCATAATTGTGCCAACATTTAGCATCATTATTTTTGCGCATTATCTTTGATCTTAATAGTTTGCTTTGACAATTTACCATGGCAGAATGTTTTTACTTGTGGGGCCAGCCCGCAAAGCATTTAATGTGATTAATTAATTTAAAGTCCCCAAGGAGCACGAGGCAGATATTATCATCATCTTTGACGTCCAACGTTATTTCAAAGCAACGTCTAAACATTTCTGCCCACCGGCTCTAATTGCCTTCTATCAAATGAAAACCTTTCGTTGACACTGACACTTGAAAAATATGATGATAAGATAAAAAAACATAAAAAACAAAAGAAAAGAGTAGAAAAACTAACGAAAATGTTGATGTTGACTACCGCAAGGCTTCTTTTTGAAAAATGAATGCCTAATGAAGAGGTTGAGTGTTCAGCGCAAGTTGATGGTGTTTATTTATTTTTTGTCTTACTGGTAGGCGGGGTAGAACCCTTTGATAACTGACACCAGGTGAGCAGCAGTCGACACTTTTGATGGACAAGCCTCATCGGTACAGTCAAGACAAAAGACGAGCAGAGCTGCGCCGAACCATTTATCAAGGCGTCCTGGCTTAATAAACAATAATCAGGCTGTAATTATATGATGGTAATGGCATAATGCGAGCCCAGACAATACGTCAACGTCCTTGTTTGGCTCGATAATTGAAAATGTTTGTAATTTTCGCCTGGCTTTCCTTTTTGTTTGTTGTCTTGCTTCCCCTCAAACTTTGCACTTTTATCTGTTGCAAAACTTTTGCTGGCCTTTTTTCCTTATCCTCTTTTTTTTTGTTGTTGGCTGCTCGTACAAAACTTTTGCGACAGTTTAGGGATTAGCAGTCCCGACAAACAAAAAAAAAAGTTTCAGGTCATGTCCACATTTAAAAATTCGCTAGCTTATGCGGCACTTGATGAAGTTGTTGCGCGGGGAATAAAATGCCAATATTTTGGCTTAGTCTTTATTGCGGCTGTTACTAATGGATTTGTCTGCAAAATATTGAAATACAATAGAGCAACAGTATAGCTAACCTCGAAGTAGTACCATGGATGAATCGGGCAAACTAAACTTTGGGTTATTACTGCCAGCAGCCCACACGCATAAAACTTAAGACAAACACAGCTGTCGGCTAAGAGGGAGATAATATAAACAGATAGATGCAGACACTTTTGGGCAAGAGAGAGGGATAGAGAGATAGAAAGAGAGAGAGAGAGAGAGGAATGTGGCTTGAAGGCGGTGCGGCCTATCAAGATAAATATTAGGCGCATTTTACGCCCGCTTATTATTTTTAGGCCAGGCAAAGTTTAACTTTCAGTTCGGGATGCTGCTGAAACTAACAAAAAGTAGAAACAAAATTTCAGCAAATCGGGAGAGTAACACACAAAGGAATGATTTTGATGATCTTTGCAGAACTAAGACGGTCATATACACTTCCTGAAAATATAAACACAGTTTCACTTATAATCTGTCTGACTGATTATATACAAATGACATTATCGTTAAAAATCAAATGAAAGGAAATATTTTCTTATAAAAAATTGATTTTTAACAAATTCATAAAACCTTAAGAGTATAATTATAAAGTTAATAAGCATTTGGTTTTTTATTTGTTTGTATGATTATTGAGTTGACATTTTTGTAATGCAGCAATCACACCTGAGTATACGAAATCGCATAAGTTTGCTCATCGGGATTATCAGCCTAATGACTAACACCCAAATCAAGAGTATGGTAGATGGTAGATGTAGTACAGCAATTCGGATGGAAAATTAAGTCCCAGCGCAGCTGACGTACTAATAATTTTCGGTAGACGTCAGACGTAAGCCCGAAGCTGTTGCTTTGCCAACGACTTTGTAGTTGAGTACGAGTGTCCGGGGCCAATAGGGACATTATGCGGTGTGTGTGTGTGTGTGTGTGGGGGGGGGGGGGGGAGGGTGTGTAACTTTTTACTAAGATGCTTGTACTTCCAGGCGCTTCGACTGGCCGCTTGAGCAATTTAACTAAAAGCTCAATCAATCATCGCACATAGACGGCAAGCGACTCCATGGTAATGCTTAATTTCAGCTTTGGCTGCTCCTCCTTTGTCAATGTTGTCATAGAGTTTCCTTGGCCAGCGACCGTTTTGCCCAAAGAAGTTTTAAGCCGCTTTTCAAGGCGCTTTTTGAAGTTTATCTGCTCCGTTGGCAAGCTGTCTTGGCTCAGAGACAGCAGCTACCTGGGCAAAATGTGCGTTGCATGCAACATTAGGTGCCCGCTAGGAAAACATATTTGTTTAGCTGCAAAAGGGTTGATTATTAGGCAACGAAAATTGTCGAGACTAATGCGCCCAAAGGCGGCTTAACGATTAAGTCTGCAACGTGACGAGGCCTTAAAGTAATTGCTTGGAAATGAGCCCAGCTTTTGATGTACATGTTGTGCAATTAAAATGCAAAGCCTTAAAGTAGGCTACATAAAAGAAACGCATAGATAAAAGGTGTGAACGACCATAAGATGCCCTGACACAGACGAAGCATTTAAAGTGACAACAATCGGCAGTAGTCAATCTAGTGTAGAAATATGCGCTACAATACCGACCATAAACTATAAACTTAATATATTAAGCATCTGAGCATCTGCATTGCTTTTCCCATAGCCAAAATGCCCAGCTGCACTATTTCAGGGCTAGAGTTGATGGCATAGGAACTATGCTTTATAAACTTACAGCTCTAGGCTGTTGCCACTCTTATTCCCAGACAACAAGGACGACAATGATGATGATGAGCGAAATAAAAAAGAAAAGAATGAAAGAAGGAAAAAAAGTAAAAGAGAATGCAGGCAACAGTAAGGAAAACAACAACACGAATAAGAATATAATTATGTCTGCTTTCTGCAATTATTTCAATTATAAACACAAGCTGTTGCATTTGGCAGTGCGCCACAGCGGCAGCAGCAGCAGCAGCAGCAACGCCAGCAACAAACAATGCACAAGTTGCTGCGGGGCGAACAATGGGGTGGCGGGCGGGGCAACAGGGCGAAGGAAGGCATTTGGCGTTCGCATAAAAATCTTTTTGCAGCGCGCAATGAGGGAGACGCTTACATAAAATGAGCACATTAGCCTAAAAGCAGGCAGCATAAACTGTGCGAACTCCGCAAGCAACAGAGGCAGAAGCACAGGCAGAAGGTGTTCGACTGAGCAAAGAAATAAAAGCCACCGGCAAAGAGTTATCTTCGGGTTAATGTGTATTAAATACCCTTGCAGACATATGGTAGATGCGCCATCAACTTTTCTGATCCTAATATAATATGTATTGGTCAGTTTATTATGCAGGTTTTTGAGGGGTATCTAAAGTATATTTATGCAAGACAAATGGCATATTCTGAGCTTTCTTGGTGATATATTCGCAGAGTAATAAAACATTTAAAAAGTGAGTTTATTTAAGCTATTGCTAAAAATACAAAACAAATGCAACTCGAAATGAATTCTCAACTTATCTTCCCCATGCTGTCAACTGATAAAGTGGTCTAACTCACCCCTTTTACACGTTTGGAATGTGTAAAGGGTATAAGCATAAAGAAAAGCACCAGTGCATGCAGCAGTTTTTTATGTAAGTGCCACTGCTTCTGTTGCTGTTGCTGTTGCTGTTGCCGTTGCTGCCGCTTGTTGCATATGCATGCCTAGGCGTAATGCGTGAAGTCTGGACAGCTCAACAACAACTACAACAACAAAAACATAATTACTATATAAACTGAACGAGCTTGACTGACTTTTGACTGTGTGTCTCCGTGTTTCTCCTCGTGTCTCCCAGTCGCTGTTGCAGTCTATTTGTTTTGTGTGTTGTCTTATTTTTGGCATGTGCCGGGAATTGTTTTTGGCTCACGTTTGCAAGCAGCAACAAAATCAACTCGTGCTCATAATAAAACTTTTACTATGACAGTAAAATTTTAATGAAATCACTGCAAAACTACAAAACACTTGTGCTACAAAAAGCGTACCACAACCAGCAACAGGACCAGCACCAGGACCAAATAGTACCCGCCAAGAATGTTGACTTTGCGGGCCAGAAAGCTTACGAGGATGAGTGAGTTATCTGCTGTTATTATTGTAGTTGTTGCTGTTGCAAGTCGTGTTAAGTGCAGAGCAGGCAATTGAAGACAGCAAGTCGAGGGAATTTGCAGTGTTTGTTTGCCCTGGCAATTTGTAACACATTTGAAATATTTATAAGAAGTAAACATAATCTCAAAGATATAAGTATACTCAGAAGCAGTACGTGCGCTGGCTAGAAGTTTTGATACAATTGATCAAGAAAATGCATTACTTTAAAATACAACTAAGTTTAGAACGATTTTCCCTTAATATATAAGAAATTGTATCATCTCCTAGGTTAAATCCAATATTTACTTCTTAAATAATCTTTGCCCGAAAAGTGCCATTTTACAAGTGAGTTGCCTTGCTATACAGACGAAAATAAAGGTACTTAACTTTGATTGATATATATATTGCATTATATTATCACAACTGAACATCGTTGAACGTCAGATTCTAGTCTCAATTGGTACTTACGTTATTTAATGCCCCTTTCTACTAAATAATTGCCTGACATGCAGAAAATACAGCTTGTGCATCTCTCACATAAATCAATTGAAGAGGCAGTGCTGCCTTGTGTCGCCCACCTCAAATATATAAATCAAATCACATCCATAAACCTAACCCCGAAGAATGACAAAAGCAATATAAAATTGCCGCCCAAATGATAACCTCACAAAAAAAAATGAAAACAGAAAAAAGGCAAACGCAAACGCTTGAATTAATTTGCATTATTAAATCGTTCGCATAAATCGCAGAGCAGCAGCAACAAATACAGTAATGAAATAACAAAACAAAAATACAATACGATAATTAAAACATCCCCAAGGATCTTGGAACTAATTGCCGCAGCCCTTTGGCAGTCGGCAGCAGCGAGTGTTATAAATAAATAAATGAAAACCAAACCAAACCGAACCGAACCGAACCGAAACAAAGTCAACGCCATGCATAAATTATAAGCAAGTGTGGCGATGGCGCCTTAATTTATGCTTTAAAATATCATATTAATACGCACAGCATGAAAATTGGCCCGCAGCGACAAAGTGAGACAGCCAAAATAGAAAGAGAGAGAGAGAGAGAGAGAGAGAAAGCGAGAAAGCGAGAGAAATCAAGAGAGCGACAGAAACGCACTAATTCAATAATTTATGCACATTTTTTAACACATGAAGGCATTTACGCAACTTGCGCAAAAATTCATGAATCCTTTTTTGAAACTTTTAATTAAAATGAAGTAAAAGCACTGCACTTTTGGGGGATTTATGTTGTAAATACCCTGTGGTATAATGTGCATATTTGAATTTTCAATTTAATCCCATCGAAATTGACAAATGTGGCTTTAGCCAAGGCTTAAATATTTGAATGCAATTTATGCATATATACACATATATATTTTTTCTTTTGAGATATTTTCTACTGAGTGATATAAGAGTTGTATGACCTCTGCTGGATTTTGGTTACAGGGTATATAAATAATATTCAATGGCACTTTTGGCATGGCGTGCGTTCCAAATTGAGCGGATTAAGTTTAATTACAATTTTTCGGTGGTGGCGGGTGGGTGGGTTGGATTTTTGTCTTCAACGATAACACATGCACGCCACACAAATACAGGGACCTCCTTTGTCCAATGCAGTTGTAAGGGTTGTTCCTTTGTCTGCTGCATAAATGAAAAGTAAACCTTTATGCAACGCTGCGGGATGCAATGCAATGCAGACCAAAAACGCGAAGCACAACCGCATCAAAAGCCAACCCCCCGAAGCAACCCCCAAATAATTACACACACACACTTATACACATATAAATATATTTATGTGTATATAGACGAGCATGTCTGACGTGAATTCGTTGCGCACACGTGTTCCATTGGCCGACTACTGCAGCTCCTGTTGCGCTCTGTGCCCATAATTGGATTTAGTTGTCGTTAAGTTTGGACTGCTTATTGTTTTCCTCCGGCCGTGCATATGTCGGCTGTCATTATTGGCACCCAACGACCAAGGCGACGAGACGCCGGCAATCTTCGCCAGCTTCGAGCCAGCTTCGAGGCAGCGACTCGTGTGCGTGTTTGTGTGGATTTTAATAGCTGGCATCGCCTTAATGCATCGCATTTGGGGTTGTCGCCTCAACGACGCTCGAGCATTGAAATAACAGACCAAACATTAAGAAAACTGATTACTTGATAGACGACGTGTCAAGAGGGTTCACAGACTTCCAGTAGACTTGTAAGCTTAATTTAATTCAATGTGGAATTTTAATGTGTGTGTTTCTCCAGCTCATAATGAATATGAATGCTGCCAAGACTTGATTTATAGGAGCAAAATAAACGAATATACAACAGTTGTGTCTGGGGAAAACAGAAAAACACAACATGTGGAAATTTGAGCCCGGAATTAAATAAATACTTTGAGCAATTGCAATTGTTTTTGTGACACAACTCATAATGCGTTCAACCTGCAGTTAATTAAACAAGAAAACAAAACACGTTGTTGGGGATTATAAGAGCAAGACACGTATAAAGTTAAATGTAAATGAAGCTGCAGTCAATTCAAAAAGATAACAATTTAATATCGGAAAATATAAAATCATTCTCATTGGCCAATTTATTATATACGAAACATTCATACAATTGTTTATACAACATAAATGTGAAGAGGAAAACTTTAATACACTTGACACATTTCTGTGTCTTGAATACAACTATACTAACAGCATTTATAGCCAGAAATTAAAATTAAAAAATATTAAATTCATATTCTTATAAAATATTCTTGTAAATCTCATAAATATATAAAATATTAATGCATAATAAAAGGCTCTAAAAGATGCTAAATCATTTTTAAAGAAACGTTATCATATTAATTCAATATTTTACTTGTCTTCTAAGACATTTTGCCCAACCCACCATAAAATAATTAACTTCATTATTTTTACTGTTATTAAGGTCATAAGCTCAATCATTCTTGGATAACCATAACCAAATTAATTAAATTTGTAAAAATAAAACCCTTTATCGATTTCTGGGTACGCAGTCAACATTTTGATTGGCTTCTAAAGCATTTATCCACAAACTACCTTAAAAAGCTGTCACTTCTGAACATTGAACGCATCGAATTATTTACAGAGTAATTACATCGAATGATTTTCTCTGTTCTGTGGAGTCCACTCAAGCCACATGCGCCTCTAATTACTTTCGGAAAATTGTGATCAATCACCCGATATGTACATATATATATATATATATAGATATAAATGCACCACATTGAGGTTGACATCGCCACCCTCGCGACTCCCGCATAATGACCACCATAGCGACCCTGGCAAACACCTAACAGTCAAAGCCAGAAGCCAATGGCATGGCTAAAAGCTTTTGAGCCTTAATCGTTTCATGTCGCGCGACAAGTTAAACCCCCTTTGAGTCTGACTGGGTATTTGCTGGGTGTTGGATGGTGTAGCTATGGAGCTTGAGCTGGTTGAACTGCCATGGTAACCACTACAACGACAGGCGGTGTGGTCAGCTGTGCGTTAGATTTGTGTAGATTAGGTGTGCAGCTGGGTTTGGTTTGCCTTGCAGGCGCTCTTAGTAATAATTGCAAATCAATGACAGGGAAATTCAATTCAAAGGCTGCTGGGCGATACCCCAACAACAGCAACAACAGCAACAACAAAACCAATAGCAACAATAGGAGCAACTTGATGGCAACTTGAAATTTCAATTGGATCGATTGGCAATTGACAAAAAGCGTGTAGACGGACATTTGAGTTGAGGGCCAGCTCCACAGGACTTGCGCTTAAATGACCAACGCAATTATGGCCAAGCATAATTATAGATGGGTGGCTGAATATAGATATATATGTATATATATATATATATATGCACATGTCTGACTATGTGAGCGTATGTTTTCGAGAGCCGTTGTGCATTGATGTGCCTGTGCCACGCTGTGTTGTTTTGGAAAATGTAATTGATTTAATCAAACAATGACAATGATTAATGTGGTTTATTAAAGTGGACATATTTGAAGTGGTGGTGGTAATTGATATAAATTTGTAGAACGCGATTTGTATAATTATCAAATTGAATATTTACAACATTAATGAGTTAATCAATTGCTAGTACATTACATAGTACATATATAAAAACTACTCTGCTTTTGCCTGATGTAACTTGTGAAATTGTGAAAAATTTAATAAAATGTTAAAATAAAAAATATTTAAATAAGAAATCTCAAAGAAAATGATTTCAAATTACAGAATGATTTTTATTATTTTCTGAATTATTTTTCGCATATTTCTTAAAAATTAACTTTATGATGATAGAGTAAAAACAAACTCAAGTTTCACCCAGCACTTTTCCAAAACTTATTGGTGTCATTTCCCAAAACACATACAAATATTCAGGGTGATTAATTAAAGAACATATGCGTGATAAGTTGTTGGAATTCGTAGAATAAATGCTGTATTATATTATAATAAATATTGTCATTTTTATATAAACACTTTTCATCACCTTCATTGTATAGTATGGGATTAATCGCTTTTTTATATTAAGCCCCGCAGATAATTGGCATGTTTATCTTATATTTTAGTGGGTGTGTGCTTTGTGTAAGCGAGATAATTGTTTATAAATGCAAAACTATAAATATGCATATATATGGGATTATTCACATATATGTGTGTTTTTGTGTGCGTGAGTCCATTCAATAGCTGCACATTTGCAAACAATTATTTATTAAATGGTAATTGTTTATGGCATATTATGGTTATTATGGTGCATGCCTCCATTTATTTTAATATGCCTTCAATCAACATACACAAATATCAGTACATGCAGGCACAAATGCACGCACACACATACACACTCACACATACACTCGAACAACACTTGAAAATTGCAATCAATTGTCATTTGCATAATATCAACATTAAAACAGCCGCGTTCCCCTGCCACAAAAATGACATAAAAAACTCAGAGCGAGCGAAATTTTAATTAAAAATCAGCTTGCAACAAAAAATTGCCGGAAAACATGTAAAATTTGTTTTGTAAGGTGAAAAAAAAGTAAAAGTTTCTAAAGTTAAAAAAAAATAAAAATAAAACGAAACGAAACGAAAATTTCAGCGCGCGCCGAGAAACTGCAATAAATTTCTAGTCAAGATCCACAAGAAAAATACTAGAAAAATGCGCATAAATTAAGCATAAAATGTTGCCAAGTGCAACGCTGCTCAGAACTGGAGTTAACGGTAGTTAGTTAGTTTTATAGCGAGTAGGGGAGATGGCGGGTTGAAGGGGGGAGGGGGGGGGCACTTAACTTAGATGCAGTCATCCGAACCTTAGGCATTGCAGTGAAAGCAGTTAAAGTGAAAGCCCTCAAATGCGAGCGATTTGCATAAATGCAAATTTATAGCGAGCAAAGAACCCAAGCACATCACTCAAAATGAGTCGACGCACTAATGAAGCAACAAAGGAGGCGTGGCTGCAAGCTCAAATAAAGGTGGCGTTGCGCTTAAGCAGCGAGCAGCCATTTAAGACAACGCCCATTTCATCAAAGTAATCCCACAGTGAGGCTAGAGGTATACTAAACAATATATATATAAAAACAAACAGAAAAAGTTTAATGATATACTTAACTTAGATCACACAAAAAAAAATCAACTACAATCTTTTGTACTGATTTGAAAAGGAAGCTTGGGGAGTATGCTCAGAGCTATATACATAGATCGCCACATAAAGATCGATCGATTGAGAGATCTGGTTTACTTCAATTTGTATAAAGTAATATTGCTAATCAATTTGATATTATTATTTTATTTGACTTATTAGACGGCTTCACCTTTATATATGCATTTCATTAGCCTTGCAAGTCAAGTGAAAAGTTGTATGGTTGCTGACTGGGAAACTTTGATTCCAATTATGGCTCCCATTGAGTTGCATTCAAAGTCAATCAATTCGCTCGGATATAGCAACTACTTCCGCCTGGCTGCACATTATTTCCCGCCGGAGTCAATACTTCTCCAGAGTATCAGTCTCGCTCCTCTCCCCAGACTGCGCCAAGTTCCAACGTCAGCGTTGGTGCAGCATCAACTTCGTTTCATTTTATTTCCACGCATCGCGTTGTCAAGAGTTAAATGTATGTATTACCAAGCCCACCCACCAATTTGACCTTATTGGCAATGGCTGTCATTTTCCTTCCACCTGATCACATCTCACATGGTCGCAATGATATCTGTTACCCTCTTACCCTCTGCCTGTCCTCCCACGAGGCCGGTTCCCGTTGCTGTAACAATTTTTGCATGCGTTGACATGTGAAATTGTTGCACAAGTCTCCAGGCGATGTTTTGCTGCTGTTTGTAACTGTCTTGTATTTGTTGCAATTGTTGCTGTGTACCTGTTTGGGAGCATGGCGTTGATGTTTTAATTAATGGCCATGTGTCAACTGCATGCAAATAGGTTAAAAGGCTACTACAGCCAAACACCACTCGAAAAGCTGTTCAGGGGCATTCATTTGAGAGTGCCGCTTACGTGCTTGTGGCTAATTTTGAAAATCTTTGAAATGAGCACAGTATTTATTTACATAAGATTTTGGCAGATACGATTTTAGGCAACAGCGCGACATTCTCTCATTTCAATATAATCTAAAATACACTTAACAAAGGACACATCCAATTAAGAAAATGTTAAAAATTCCACAATCTTGATAAATATATCCAATATATAATCGATCTCAGTTTTAGTCTCTTATTTTTGCTAAAATGTTGTTTATTAATATTGCACAAGTGTCAACTTAGTTTTAGCTTTAAGCCCCAAAGTAAACTAAAATCAAAGTTATGGCTGCTAAAAAAAATCAATCATAAATGGCAAAATGAGGCCAGGTCGTAACCTTTGGCCCATCGATGCTGGGACACAACTCTTCATCGTAATCATTAGCATACATTAAGGCTTGACCCTCAAGTGCTGTCCAAATGGCCTATTATGTGCTTGCAGCTGGTTGCTCCATTGGTTTCCTAACTCACTTTTCTGCTTCTTTCTATTTTTTTTTTTGTTGGTGTTGTCAATGGCAAAGGTCCTTCGGTCCCTCGGTCTCCGTCCAGCAATAACTGCAAGTGTGTGTGCGTCCAGAGCAAATGATAATAGTTGTTGGCCAGCTATATACACAATGTATGAGAAGCAGCAACGGGAGTTGACCCTCAACTGATGCCGTCCAAGTGATAAAAAAAAGCTCAGTTCCACTCATGTGTTGTGGGTCATTTTAGTTGATGTTTCGCTGGCATTCTTCATTCATCGGTTCGGTCATTCAAGCGTTTCAATTGAGTGGAAAGCTAACGCTGTCATGGTCCAATCCGGAAGCATGTCCCGGTTCTTCATAAGCTTATAAGCTCGTTTGTGCCTCCCTCCAAACCATGTATTTCCTTCTCGTAGTTTCGCTTTTGGTTTCATCTCCCGGTTTTTTTTTCAATTTGACATCCGTTTTTGTGGCTACATCATGTCTATTATGTTGATGATGTCCTTTGACAATAGCCCTCGTCTTGGCTGCCAGAATGACCAGTAATGATAATGGCCCAGAGTTTGGCGTTTGTCGTTCGCGTTTGGCCATTGATATCAAGGATTGTCGAGAGTGCCTGGTTTATGTTCCTTTTTTTTCAATTGGGATGTAGTTGATTTTTGTGGTTTGTTCCAAAGGCAAATGGGCAGCTTATAGTGTAAGCGCATCAATAGATCAATTTAAACATTTTAAATGAGGTCTTGAGTTTGCTATATATACATATTATTATTAGCTCTCCAGAAAACAACTAATTCGCATGGATGACCTATATAAAGCTGCTCGTACTTTTATAATTCAGAGCGCCCCCGGTTTGTGTAAGCCTTCAGCAATCGATTTCAAGCAGATCTATAATGTCCTTTGAGACAACGCCTAGCGGCATTTGACTTTATTGGTGGTTGTTCGTGAGCCTCGCTGACCAGAACACCCTTTGACCTCAAGCAACTCATCAGACTCGAGTTTAATTGTTTGTTTTCTTAGTTTATTGAACTGCGGCCGACGTTCGACTGACAACTGACAACTGGGCAATGGGCAATGGGCAATGGGCAATGGGCAATGGGCAGCACTTTAGTTGATGCACTTAATGTCGATGGCGTGTTTTTAATGGCCATCAGCTTGTCTGGGACTTTAATTAACTCGCTTAAAGCCCACTGGGCAGCACATGAGTCTTTCTAATTTATAACCAACTGGCAAGACGCGTCCAACGCCAAAGCAAATCCCAAAGTCGTTTATTTGTCCTTGCTGCCAACCATTTTATTTATTTTACTCGCGTCGCGTCTTGTGCAAAATAAAGGCTAGTACGCTGCTGCCTGCCAGAGTGTGTGGGTGGAGATTGTTTTTCCTCCGGCTCGGGGACAACTAAAAACCCATAACTATATGTTTTTCTGACACATTTTTAAAGTACGCCGCAAGTCGCCTGCAATTTATTGTTATTGCGTTCTGTACTCGTTTTTCTTTTTTTCGCTGATGTTGTTTTTCCCCCCTCTCTCTCTCCCTCTATATACAGATACATGTTTGCCTCCCTTTTTCGCAAATCCAAGGACTTTCCGTTGTGCATTTGTGTTAACCTAATATGCTTGTAATTGCCAGCTAAAAAAAGAGAAACGGCTTCAAAAACTAGAGCAATATATGGTTCTGATGTTGTTTGTTATTTTTGTTTGTTTGTTTTTTTTTCAGTTGTTGATTTTGTTTTTGTTGCTGCTGGTGTATGCCAGATACAGACGGTTAGTGAAAGTTTCGAGAACAAGGACGCAAACTAACGGCACTGTTGTCCATTGTCTGCCCTATTATTATAAAAACATTGTAATGTCCTAGCCGAAATGGAGACTATCCATTTTCTTATTATGTTTGGCTGGAGAGTAGTAAAATCTTTTTATATTTATATACAACATAATTCCAGGGTATACAGAAAAATTCAATTTTATTTATAATCTTCACAATCTGCACAATTACAAATCTTAAAATCAATTAACAGGGTGTGTACTAGTCGTGCAACTGCTAGAAAAAAACACCCAGTTTTGTGTTACTTTATTTTGGAAAAGCATTTTTAGTCGCTTTAATTTGTTGGTCAGCTTACAAAATTTTTACGACGCGTTTTAATTGACGCTGATCCTGCGCCAGTGTCCATATCGCAGTGTAACCAAATTTATGGTCCAGAGTGTGTGTGGAAAATTAATTGGGTTAATAGTGCCGGCTCTTGAGTTAATGGCTTGCAGTAGAACCATATTTAAGTCAGTAAAACGGAGAGCTATGCGAATAAACACAATTCGCTTTAAAATGAAGATGACTAAACACATATCAATAGGCCAATTGCGAAGACAGCAAGCAGATACATTTTATGTGTACAAAAGTGATGTGGGGAATTGGGTAGGTGGGTGCCGTACCATGTTTCAACCCCCCCAGCAAAACCTCGACACGTGTCAGTGTCGCTGTCAATAGATGTCAAGAGCATAGAAATAGAAATGGAAATCCTACCCTCAGCCATAAACTGCCTAGACAAGCCTACTTAACTACTCACTCAACAAGCGACACTCTATCCATGTTGCAACTGCGTCGTCATACACACACATTCATCGCATGACAGCTGAAAATTAAACCTTTCACTCAACTCAAATTCAATTGTTGTTGTTGCGTCTTGCGAAATCGGAATCTATAACGCACGAAATCAGAAACTGTCCGCCATTGCATGGGGGAAAGGGGCGGTGGTGGCTCAAACTCCCAGTTCAATTCAACTGAACGGTGCTGTGCGGTGTGTGGTGCGGTGTGGTTTGAGATTTGGGCTAAACGCATTACACAACGAACAGCAAACGAGTCCGACGAGACGTCGAGTCGCGCTTGACGCTGGCGCACTTGTGGCAGACATTTTATTTGTAATATGACAGCACTTCATATCCTTTTCCAATGATATTAAGAGGCAGGCGAACAACAGGAAATTATGCACGTCAGACCTGTCTGCTTATGTGTAATGCCCCATGCCCACATCTGGGTATATGCTATATGCGAATTGTGGGCAGGGTGGCGTTTACATTTGCCCGCTGGCCCTTCGTCAGTTATTTGGTTAGAAGCCCTCCCTCCCTCCCCATCCCCTTTGTCATGTTCGCGTGGGTCTTTGCATACTTGATTGCATTTCCGTTAATGAATTGTTGTTGTCGATGAAACAGATGTGCGATAGTCCTCATAACTATAACTGACTACAGATTTGGGCATCAAACTTCCAGTTGAATTAACTTTCAACGAAAATTTGACCTTTTTTCTTAACAATCCTTTGTTTCTGTTATGTTAGCCACATCTATTATCCATATGTGTGGTTTCAAAAAAGAAATATTTATTAAACAAACAAATGTTAAATTCAATTAAATTATATTATCCTTTAATATTAAACAAATAAGTATTTATATTTGCTTTTATGAGGCAACAAACGTATTTCAATCTGTGTATTTTTATAGTCTATATTTCATTGTTATTGTCAGGTTGACGCCATTAGTTTTAATGGAATAAAGTATAAAGCAGCTAAATTGCTTTGTTCATTAAAAATCCGTCTGTCAACATTCTCTGCAGTTTTTCTGTGTTTTTTTCCGTCATTTCCAGTTAAACATTTGTCGCATCATATTTTTTTCGCAAGTACACTCTGTAAATTTTCGCAATGCTTGAAGTTCTCAATTGGCCTCTAAGGTATGTCATCAGTCATAACCCAAAGCTGTCGCTGTATTTACTTAACTTTGGCACACTCCGTTTTCCTCGATATCAAATGTTGGTTGTGTTTACCATTTCATGGTTTCATTTACGACACTCCCCCGTATGCAGGCCCTGCCAGAGCCAACCCAAACCCATTGCTTTCTTCGTGCTCCTTGCCATTCGGCTTATATTGTCATTTTCAGTCATGCTTCAACGTTTGTTGATCCCCAGTTTTTGTTGCACAGCCTCAGCAGACTCATCTCTCTGCTTCCTGCTTGGCTGGTTTGGGCTGCGCCTGAAACAATAACACAGAAATACAAAGCTACCAACTGCTGCCGTCGCCCTCGGGGTGCTCAGTACTCCGTGGACTGACCACTTGCCAACTTCCAAACGTAACATGAAATCTGTTATGCGCCGGTAGTGCCCTTAAGCAAGAAATAACAATGGACATTTAAAACTCGGAACTATGAATACCCTTCCGAGTCTTATCGAAATGCTAAGCTTCCTTGAAGCTATTCACAGAATCGAAAGTTTTATTTCGATAAATTGTTAAAAACAACCAAAACAACTGCATTGATTAGGCAAATGTAATTAAATCCCATTGATTATCATGAGATCAATTTTTAATTACTTCGTTAGATTACGCACAAAATGTTAATACGTCTCAAAGTCCGAGATACTAAGCTAAACTGTTGCAAGTCCCTTGATCAAGTTGCCAATGCCATCTCAAAAAGTAGAAGCAACTGCTACACATGCAACCCCTTCAAGTGAGGCACACAGCAGCAATGAAGACTGATAAAACGATAGGAAGGGTATGGGGTGGGGAGGTGGGGTTTGTTTGACAGCGACGCTCATTTGAAATGCATGCGACGGGAATGATGCGAGAATGGCTATGTGGCACGAAAGTGGGGAACGATGAACGAAGCAATCAACTCGTGTTAGCAAGGAGCGTATCCTGATATCCTG
The DNA here is from genome assembly GCA_035041605.1 of Drosophila atroscutellata. Lineage (NCBI taxonomy): Eukaryota > Metazoa > Arthropoda > Insecta > Diptera > Drosophilidae > Drosophila > Drosophila atroscutellata. The sequence goes on along the minus strand of JAWNLA010000092.1, from coordinate 7,907,056 downwards.
ACTGACTCTCGTTTGACTTTTTTGGCCTCCGGATGTGTTTGTTTATTTAATTTCTGTTATTTTTAATTGAATTTTCAATGCTGCCACAGATTTCTGATGCAAAAATCTCAACTTAATCCCTCTCCCATTGCAGAAGTTGCATCATTGGACCCGAGCTGAGCGTCAAAGTCTGCTCCATTGGCACTGTGATAAACCGTTCGGCCTATTCGTCGGACTATTGCCAGCTGGAGGGCACCACGGGTCGACAGACGCAGCCAATGCCCATACGCTGGATGGCCTGGGAGAGTGTCCTGCTGGTAAGTTTATCCAATCCCCCTACCCCAACACTTTCCTCTTCTCCCAAGTGCAAGTCTTACAACAACAACAACAAAAATGCACCTTGTTCACATTTTTATTATTTTTTTTTTTATTTTTGCTCATTTACTGCATGAATTGTGTGCAGAGGCAGAAGTTTATAATTATAAATTAATGAACAGTGTTCACTCTGGCTCTCCTTCTCTCACTACCTTTCCCACTCCTCCGCCCACCTGGACACTCCAAGAAGCCAGTGCAGTTAGCCGTCAGGGTAGGGGTAGTCGATCCTTGAAGACAGCTTGACAGCAAAATGAGTTGTAATTGTGTTAATTATTTTTAATTTGCTTTTTCTGCTGCCCCTTTAAGCAGACGATTTATGTCCGTAACCTTTTCCGGTCTTGAAGATCTGCAAACCACATTTTGAGAAGTATTTTAAAAATCATTATTTGTTTAATTTAAGAAACAAAAGAAGAAGTTAAGTGTGAATATAGATAGAAAAGCGCTGTTAATATATATTTTCATAGTTCAGGAGAAGTTGAGCTAAAAAAGAGTATTCCAAAGGTAGAAGCCATCTCCACTTTAGAGATGTTCATTCGAAGTATAATAAATATGATAAATGCTATTGATAAATTTAACTAAATGTTTAGCAAGCCCAATTAACTAATCTATGCATTAGATGGAATCGACTCGTATCAAATGACAAGTAAAGCACTTTAATTTCAGCTGAATTTGGGATGGGACAAGAGTTGTATTAGCGGGTAAACAAACGAACCAACAAAATGCGAAAAACAAAAGGACAACAAATAAACAAAATAAAAACGAAACTGAGCCAAATATTTTGTAAATCCCCGAGCGAAAAACCGCACTAAATAAATTAATTAACTACATGAAAAACGGCGCAGACAACACACAAAACAGCCGCACAGACAAAAAGGATATATGTATATGAAAAGGCATGGATAAATTCCACGCATATAGCACCAGATATATACATATGCTTGATGTTGTTGTTATGATTATTGTTGTTGTTGTTGTTGTGTGCGTGTGTGTGTGTGTGTGTGTGTGTGTTTTAGACAACAAAGTACAAGCTGCTTGTAGAGCTGTGCCATTGCCTTGGGGGCAAACGAATGGCAAAAGGGTTGGCAAAGGGTTGGCAGCGGGTTGGCTGGGCTGCTCTTTGGTATTCAAACATATATGCATATTAAAAAGCGCAAAAGTTGCCTTAAAGGATATATATACGTATGTATGTGAATGAATGGCTTTGTGCCGGTGCGCAACAGCAACCGTAGAATCCTTAAGCCAAAAGCCATGTAAACAAAAATAAAGCGAACCAATCTTTTGGTCGTGTGCGTTTGTTTGTGTTAGTAAAAATAAAAATAAAAATAAAAATGAAAATAAAGAAAATACTTCCATTTAATTGCAGGCCAAATTCAGCACCAAATCGGATGTTTGGTCCTTTGCCGTTGCCCTCTGGGAAATATTGACATTCGCCCGGGAGCAGCCCTACGAGCACATGACAGATGCGAATGTTATTGAAAACATCGGACATATCTATCAGGACGATAAAATGCATGTAAGTAACAATGCAGTGTGCTAACTCGTAACTATATATATATATATGTATATATACACATTTACTCTATGCAATTCGATTTTTCTTTTTGTATATTTGCAGGAACTCTTGCCAATGCCACTCAACTGTCCGCGCGAAATTTACGATCTCATGTGCGAATGCTGGCAACGCAACGAATCAAGTCGTCCCAATTTCCGGGAGATACATTTGTTTCTGCAGCGCAAGAATTTAGGTTTTAAGCCCAACACCCAAACGCTGATGTATTAAATTGTATTTGTAAAAAAAAAACAAAACTAAAAAAAAAGAAAAAAAAAAATTAACAAAAATTAAAAGCGATTTTAGCACACATTTGAAATACATATATATCAAATATTATATGGCAAATTTAAAATAAAAAGAAGAAACCACAAAAAACACACACACACACACAATGCGCATTTAACGCATTTAAAAGAGAAATGCAATTAAAATGAAATGATTTGTAAACAAATTGTGGAAAATGATAGTCAAAAAAGTGTCCCAGACAACAGATGAATGAAACACTCGAATAAACAAATTAATTCCCAGTTGAAATCTATATTTTGATTGAACAAATTAATGTTTTTTTGTAAAAATGAATGATTATAATTCAACACATGGTTATATATGGTTTATACTCGATTTAATCTGGGAAAAATCGACTCACAAAATTGCAAAATGTATAATTCGAATTAGAAACCACATTTACATCAAAAATGGGTCAACAACTTTTGGTTAGGGCACCCAGCACATACAGTAATATTATCATAAGTGGTTTATTGGTCAGACACAGGATATGCTTAGCGTTAAGTTCAATATTTCGAGTCAATAAGCTTAAGATTTGCATTCACACTCACTCGTAATTTGAATAGAATTGTAAATATATTTCAAACAGACTATACACAATTGACAATTTCGACATATGATAGATATAAGTATTTGTTGTACTGTACGCGTATTCTATGAAATAGAATCTAAAATGTAAACATTGACATATGTGTGTACCTATCGCTCCTCCACCTGAACGCTCTCTATCTGATAATTTTGCTTTAAATGTATGTACATACCTATACCTATGCATATAGTATATATACACATATATATACGAAGAACTCTAAATAAATATATATACATATATATTTATATAAACGTAGTTCTATGCAAAAACTCCCCTCCTCAATTCTAAAATGAACTCTATCAACCACAACTCAAAATTGAATTTTGAAGACGAAAACCTGCGTATAATTTTGACAATAAATGTTTGAGCAACTGAAAATTAGAATTTCATTTTATGCATAACGCTTCTAGAACTGCCGACTAGAGAAGTGTTATATATAAAACTCGTATGCTAAGCGTAAATACTCCCAGCTAAGATAACACTGTGTTTTCAAGCCAAAGCTCGAACCTTTAATCATGACAAAGTCAATTAGACGCATATCAAAATATTTCCTTGATTCAGGCTTTATCTATCACATCCCTTCGTTGTTTTCCTTTCTTGATCAAATAAATATAGTTTCTTGTGCCTTTTCCGCGCTTCATTTTATTTCCCACACATTATATAGAAAGTAAATTGATTGCTAATTTGGCAAGTTTGTGTTTAATGAATAAGCTTTAAAAAGGTTTCGCTCTAGCAACAAAATACTTGAAAATATATTCTTAAAACTATGGAAAACCATAGCAAAATGACTTCAAGCTCGGACCGAAGACCGAACTTAACTGTCTTTCCAAAACGAAACATTTTTGTCAGAATTTAAAAATATATATATGTATATATGCATATATATGTATCACTTAATTGTTGTGTGAGTAACTTGGAAAGCACATTTGATAAATTATTTAATTGTGCAATTATTTAAATTAAAACTCGTTTCGTAGAATATTCCAATCATAAATGCTGATTTGCATTGTAGATTAATCAAAATGCAATTAAAACTATTATTACACACCTAAGTATTCAAAAAAAAAAAATCGACACATTTACAATTATTTGGAAAATGCTGACGACTAAATGAAAAAAGTTTCAATTGCAACGAATCAAATATTATATTCATCAATTAATTTTCATGTCATAAAAAACATTTTTAAACAAAAAAAAACATTAAGACCTAAGATAAAATGGAAAAACGTTGAGCACAATCATGTTGAATAAAAGTTTAAACATTTAAGAGCATTGGAAATGGCAAATTACTTAAAAAATAAATAATAATATTGAAAAAGAAATTTACATCTTTGGCTCGCCGAAGATTACATATCCTTGCAGACCAAAGTGCAACTGCTCACACCTTAAATTAAATATTAATTGATACAAAAAAAAAACCAACTAATTATTTCAAAAAAACCACAAAAATACACAAACAAAACTCAATGATATATATTCTTGACTCGATAGACTTAAGCCAAGAAAATAATCCTAGATTGAGTCCGTTTATTCTGCAATAAAAACAAAACTTGGTTTGCTAAAAAAGTCATAATACCCTCTGCAATGGTATAAAAAAGAAAATTACAAAAAGGAATAACGAATAAATAGCTTAAGAAAAACTGCAGCTAAATACAAATAAAAAAGAAAAAACATAATTTAAAAATCACAAGTACATTAAATGCAAAAATAAAACGAAATACACATAAAAATTGCGTGAGAGTATCTATTTTTTGTTGTGCCACATGCCACTGTTGCATGCCTAGTAAACGGGAGCCAGGCAAAAACTAAATGAGACTTTGAGCCGCTGTGTGCAGTCCAACAGCTGAGTCTCCTGCGATTCCTCGGCCCCAATTATGCTGGCCTCGGCGAGAGGAAAATTAAATAACATAAAATACAAATCCGGCACGAATCCGAAGGCCAACTTGAAAATAATAAACTTATTAATTCAAATTGCTGGCCTCGGCGCCAGCCAGCAGAGTCGGCCTACACAGGACCTGGGCCCAGAAACCTAGCGGCTGGCTCATCATTGTCGCATTGTTAAATCCTCAAAACATCTGTGACCCTCGAGCTCAATTACAGCCAGATTTTCCTAGCCGCCATCTTTCTTCTGCTAGAGATGGGCACGTGAGTCACGACCATTCATTGTATTATGGAGAATTGCAAATCGAAATATAATGAAACCACTAATGCATATTTTAAGGTATGTATAATATTTATTAAGTTGCTCGATGTTGAGGATTGTAAGTAAGCCTCATCCCTAGCTCCCACACACTAATCCCCTAATGCAAGTTACTGAATTTGTCCCACACTTTTGTTGCTTAGTTTCCAGAATTGCGCTCGCACATTATTTTCGCTTCCTTGTTGAATGTGTGCATGTGTGTGTGTGTGTGCGAACAACGGTTACGCAATTATTTGTGCGGTTTTGTAGCGTTTCGTTGTGAACTGGGATTTGGCGAATCCGGCTACTAATTGGAAAAAAAGGAAAGCAGAATGCCAGCAGTAAAAATGCCGGCGACAAAGTTGTGATTGCAAATAGTCGTGGCTACTTTAATTTAAAGTAAGTTTGCATTAACTGTCGAATCGAAATCAATAAGTTATTATTCGAGGGAAGGCCTCGAGGCTCGACTAGCTGGCTTTGCCGGCTGCTCCCGCGGGAATGAGAGTCGAACTGGAACTGGGACTGAGACTGGGACTGGCACTGGCACTGGGACCTGCGCTTATTTGACTTGGTTTTCCTTTAAGGTTGGCGAAAACAAAGTCCCAGACGCAATCTTTGATTTTATTGTAAGCAAGCCAAACGAAAACAAAGCAAACGCAAAAAGAGCACACAGAATGAACGCCAGCAGCGATGCGTGGCGTCGGCGTCGGCGCCGGCGTCAGCGGCAAAAGCGCTGAGATTTTGCTTCGGTTAGAAAAACAACAGCAACAACAAAAACAACAAGCAAGCAAAATGCCGCAAGGAGCACGAACCATAGACAGAAAAGGATAAAGGGGAAAAGTAACAACAACAAAGATATTTTAAAAGCATATATATATGTGTGTATGTATGCATGTATGTGTACAAAAGCATATGTGTGTAAGTTCTTAAATATGCATATGTATACATGTATGTATGTGTGCATTTTTGTAAATTTATGTTAATTGCGCTCAACAGGTAAAGGATACAAATATGTAAATAAATAAAAAGCTATATTAAATTCGGAGAGAGCATATCTGGGACTGTGTTCTCATCTCAAATACAAATTTAATATTGTTTTGAGAAGCCATAAAAATGCAGACGATGTCAGTGGGTAACGGTAAAGCCATTTGCACTGGGGACATGAAGTCATCAAGCACTCCCCCCTCCCTCATTGCGTGACCCTTTGCCATGCCTTACCTAATTTTTTTGCTCGACGAAGATCAGAAGGAGAAGAGAGCAAAAATAGCCCACTGCACCTTAAGGATTTGCTTTTTATGTTTATTATTCTCTTTCAGCCACGTGGCTGACTGTGGCACCCTTCGCCAATTCGATGCGCTAGTTTCACACCCTTGTGCCACGCACCCTCTGCCGTGCCTCCGCCCCTGTCTACGAATCGCTTCCCCCTTCAAGAAAAGCCACAAGCGAAACATGTTGCGTTTTTTTATGTGGCCTACTCTACGAGGACACCACCAGGGGTTAAGATAGGTGTGTGTGGGGGGGTTGAGTTGCCTCCTGTCTAAGGTCATCAATAATGGCGCAAACATGTATTTAAGTTGCTTGCTTTGCATTAAGACGAAATTGCCACACAACCTGAGCCCTTTCCTAATGCTTCCCTTTCCGTTTTCTTATTTTTGTTTTTGCTATTACTACAGCTCTCTGGGGACCCACTACTTTCAATAAAAATTTGTTTTGTACATTGAGGACAGTTTTTTGAGGTGGATTTAACCTTTTTGCTAATAGAAATGGACGGGATCAGAAAATACGGCTTTGGGGTGTTATTGTTATTGTTGCACTGTTATTTTAAATATTACTCTGCCGCTAAGGCTAACGGCGCTGACTGTTAACGCAAATCGGAGTCTGTTATTGTAAATGTCATGTACGATAAGCAAGAATATCGACTGACCGCCACATCGAAACGCTGTTCAAGTATTCACGTTTATCGGCTGGGGCAACACTGGCGCGGCGAAACCCATTGTGCATTTTTTCTAAATTAAAATGGCATTTGCTAGCTTGAAAAAATTAGTTTAATAAAGTGCAGTACAATATACGAAATTTCATGCAGGTATGCTGTGCACCAATAGAAAATACATATTGAAAAACAAGCAACAAAGTAGCAGGTTTTCTCCTTTTAAAAACTATGCGCGTGTGCCCATCTATGCAAGTGTGTGTCTATATGTGTGTGCCTGAGTGAAATTCCAACAATGCGCAGGGAGCGAGTTGGCTGAAATTTCTTTATGCAAAGCGTACGCAACAGAAAAGAGGAAGAAGTGCGAGCAATAAAGCCAGGAAAATTATATATACTTTGAAAAAGTGCGTATAATTAGCAAGTGCAACAACAAGCGTTGTCAATATATATTTATGTGTGTGTGTGTATCGAAAGTAGCCTACACAAAATCGTTGAACTGTACAAAAACACGCCCATATTTAGTATGTGTGTAAAACGCCAGATTTGCTTTGCATGTGTATGGGTGTGTGTGTTTTTGTGACAGTGTTTATTTATTACACTTTGATTTTGCAATAAGCTGCTGCTGTTGCTGTAATGGGAGCTTATCCAGTGAACGGAAGTCGTCGCCTACAATTTTCGTGTTTTTTATTTTTATTAGTTTTTGCTGCCCCCACAGACACACACATACACATAGAAAACAATCAAACAGGCACACGCATACATACACATGCGTGCATACATACATGTATATATATACATATAATTCACAGCCAGTGTTGCCGTCGCGGTTGGCTTCGGCGTCGGCAGCACAGACTCAATTGCATGAGAATTTTTTTTATATCTCTCTTGTGTTTTTGTTTTACTTTTTTTGTGTTTTGTTGTCGTCGCCGAGCAGCAGCAACGTTGACTTAATTTATTGGCAGCATTGTTGCTGCTGCTGCGCCTGCTGAAAATGAAAGTGTGTTTGTATGTATATATGTATGTATCCGCTGCAAATTGTGCGCCCAGCGAAACAAAACCAAAAAAAAAACAAAACAAACAAAATTGACCAATAAAATCTCACAGTATTTTTTTTTCTTTTTTACGAGAGATTTAAGAGATTTCCCGTTTATTTATTTTTTGTTATTTTTGCAGCTAATTAGGTGAATTTTGTAAGAGTCTTAGCCTCTGTCAATATGATGATTAATAATCATTAAATAATTATGCATATAACATTCAGAATTTTATCGTATATATTTTTTCTCAAAGTTGAACACATTTACTAAAAAAAAACAAGTAGAGCAATAACAAGAGGAATATGAAAATATATAAACGTAGCTGAAGAACTTAGTTGTTTGGTTTCTTGCAGCTTAATCACAAGGTCTAAAGTTCAGCACACATATCACCCAACTGATTGGCATGCCGTAGCTGCAGTCGCTGAAGTAGCAGCAGTTGCAGCAGCAGCAGCATTAGCAGCGCCTTAATGGATCCATATCATCATATCAGACATCATGTGAGTATCTTCAATCGTCCTCAACCATCATCTACAATCAACCAGCCATTGTATGTGCATTATGAACATTCATTTGATATTTTCCTTTTGTAGTATCCACCCACTAGTACAGCCGGTTCAACGGTGGTTGGCAGCGGAACCAGCAGCACAATCAATCGACCAGAATTGCATCAAAAATGCAATCGTGGCTCGCACTCGAGTGACACAAGTTCAGCGTACAGCGGCAGCGATACAATGGCCTCTGTCTACGGATCATCGCTGGAGGCCGAGGAGATCGATCTCTCTGGCCTCGTCGAGTCTGTGGTCGACTCCGATGAGGAGGATCTCGCCGAGAGCATGGATGTGAGTCGGTCATATCAATCCAAAAACAAAAGAAAAGAATTTATTTTCAATTTCTTGAGAGTCAATTTATTTAACGAAATAAATAAGCGCTATTAGCGTTTAATAAACGCTAATTTATAAATTAGAAATTGAGCTTTTACCAATCATTAAGTTAAGATCACTTATTATTGAATCGTACTTTATCGTTTATATATATGTAATCGTTATATCTTATAATCTATCCTGTCTCCACAGAGCCTCAACGTGCGCGATGCGGTGCGCGATTGCCTCGAGAAGGATCCGTCGGAGCGCAGCGAAGACGATGTGGAAATCCTGCTGGAGTTCACGCAGGGCCTGAAGGCATTCACAAACATAACGCTGGCGGTGCGACGTGCTCTCTGCTCTGTGATGGTGTTCGCTGTGGTGGACAAAGCCGGCACCGTTGTCATGTCCGACGGCGAGGAGCTCGACTCGTGGTCAGTGCTTATCAACGGCGCCGTCGAAATCGAGCATGCGAATGGCACACGCGAGGAGTTGCAAATGGGCGACTCTTTTGGCATATTGCCGACCATGGATAAATTGTATCATCGCGGCGTGATGCGCACCAAATGCGATGATTGTCAGTTTGTGTGCATTACCCAGACCGACTACTATCGCATCCAGCATCAGGGCGAGGAGAATACGCGCCGACATGAGGATGAGAACGGACGGGTTGTGATTGTCACCGAACTGCGCTCAATTGGTGGCAGTGGGGCGGAGAGCGCCACAACAGCTGGCGGAAGCGGATCAGCGGCCACAGCACATTTGAATACGAAGCGCGGTCATGTTGTGATCAGAGGCACACCGGAGCGACTGCTGCAGCAGCTTGTCGAGGAGAACTCGATGACGGATCCAACGTATGTCGAGGATTTTCTGTTAACGCATCGTATTTTCATACACAATCCCCAAGAGGTGACAAGAAAACTGTTGCACTGGTTCGATCTCGAGCAGCTGGACACACACAAAACGCAGGAGCTGAGAGATCGGGTCACTCGAGTCGTCCTACTCTGGGTGAATAATCATTTTACCGATTTCGAGGCGGATCACGAGATGATGGAGTTCCTGGAAATCTTTGAGGCTGGCCTGGAACGCAAAAAACTGCTCAGTCAGCTGCGTTTGCTGCACATTGCATGTGCGGCCAAAGCGCGCATGCGCAGCTGCATTTTGACGCGTTCCTCACGCGACGAACCACTCAATTTCCAAATCATTGGCGGCTACGAGCTGCGCGGCGTTGCAGCTGCCACAGGCAATGCCTCTGTCGGCATTTACATATCGCACGTGGAGCCGTGCTCAAAGGCCCAAGATGTCGGACTGAAGCGTGGCGATCAAATCCACGAGGTGAACGGCCAATCCTTGGATCATGTGACCAGTAAACGGGCCATGGAACTGCTGACGGGCACCACCCACCTGAGCATTCAGGTGAAAAGCAATCTGCTCGGCTTCAAGGAGATCATGCAGGCCCTGGAGCATGGCAGCGGCAGCTCAGCCAGCAGCGGAGCTGGTGGTGGTGGCGGCGGCGTTGGTGGCATTAGCTCCAGCGGCAATGGCAGCTTTAAAAGTTTGCGCAGTCCGCGTCGGATTTGTGCGAATGACATTGCCAAGCTGCATGGACGCAGCGACAGCACCAGCGAGGAGCTGGCTAATCGGGCGCACATGGTGCGTCTCAGTTCGGTGGATATGCTACTTGATCAGCCGGACTGTGCGCCGCCTCAGACGCCGCCGGTGAGTGGCGGCGGCGGTGGTATTATGGCCTCGAACTTTATGCAACAGCTGCTGCAGAGCGTCAACTCGAATTCGGCGAAAAAGGGCAGTGGCGAGGACGCGAAACCGGGCGGCTTCATGACCCTGGCGCCCAAGCGACGTCTGCAGAAGGCGCTAGCCAAAATGAATCTGCTGAACAAGCAGCAACAGCCGCTGGTGGGCAGCCTCAACGACAGCTCCGACACGCTGCTGAACGAGCCGCAGAGCAAGTCCAAGTTGTCCGCTGCCAGTTCCGGCAGTAGCAGTTGCGCCTCCACAACCAACATGTGCAACACGGCAGGTCGCCTCTATCAGTCGCAATCGAATCCGGATCTGAGCAGTCTCAACTATGACAACGGCAACAGCGAGCCTATGGCCATGCTCCAAGTGAACTATTTGCAGGCGCATCTACATCGTCCATCGGCTGCGAGCACGCTGACCGCCAGCTCCATGCTGCCGCCGGACTATCCGGAGCATGTGCTCAAGGTGTACAAGTCGGATCAGACGTGCAAGTATGTGCTCATCTACAAGGAGACGACGGCCCATGAGGTGGTCATGTTGACACTGCAGGAGTTCGGCATCCATGATCCGAGCTCGAATTTCTCGCTGTGTGAGGTGAGCGTGGGCGAGGGCGGCATGGTGAAGCAGCGTCGTCTGCCCGATCAGCTGCAGAATCTAGCGGAACGGATCAGTTTCGCTGCTCGCTATTATCTCAAGCTGAACGATAGCACCGAGCCACTGGTGCCCGATGAGCTGGCCTTGGAGCTGGTGCGGGAGTCGGGTGTGCATTTCCTGCAACTGAACGCATACGAGCTGGCCATCCAGCTGACACTGCAGGATTTTGCCAATTTCCGTCAGATCGAGTCCACGGAGTACATCGACGAGCTGTTCGAGCTGCAGTCCAAGTACGGTGTGCCGATGCTGAGCAAATTTTCGGAGCTGGTCAATCGAGAAATGTTCTGGGTCGTGAGCGAGATATGCGCTGAGCACAACATTGTGCGTCGCATGAAGATTGTCAAGCAGTTCATCAAGATTGCCCGGCACTGCAAGGAGTGCCGAAACTTCAACTCCATGTTTGCCATCATCTCGGGCCTGGGACATGGCGCCGTTTCGCGCCTGCGTTTGACCTGGGAGAAGTTGCCGTCAAAATATCAGCGTCTCTTCAATGATCTGCAGGATCTGATGGATCCATCACGCAACATGTCCAAGTACAGGCAACTGGTCTCCGCCGAACTGCTCGCCCAGCATCCTATCATACCGTTTTATCCCATTGTCAAGAAGGATCTGACTTTCATCCATCTGGGCAACGATACGCGTGTGGATGGTCTGATTAATTTCGAGAAACTGCGCATGCTCTCCAAGGAGGTGCGCCTCCTGACGCACATGTGCAGCTCCCCCTACGATCTGCTGGCCATATTGGAGCTGAAGGGACAGACGCCCTCCAACGCCCTCTTCTCGTTGAACCAAATGTCTGCGTCGCAGAGCAACGCTGCCGCGGGCACTGTTATTGCGGCCAACGCTGGACAGGCTACGATTAAGAGGCGCAAGAAATCGACAGCGGCGCCCAATCCCAAGAAGATGTTCGAGGAGGCACAAATGGTGCGACGCGTCAAGGCCTATCTGAACAGCCTGAAAATACTCAGCGATGAGGATCTGCTGCACAAGCTCTCGCTCGAATGCGAACCGCCGCATGGCTCCACCTACTCGGGCAGCATTTCGCATGGCAACACGTCGCATCGGAGCGCGGGCAGTGGCAGCATCAATGCCAGCAATGCGGGCGCTGGCAGCATCAATGCTGGCGGAGATCAGCTCAGCATTTACTCGCACACCAGCTCTAGTTCGGCACCGAACTCATCGCTGTCGCTGCGCAAACGGCATCCCAGCTCGCCGACACTGTCCACGACCAGCTCAACGAGCTCGACCAGCGATCATCAGCGTCGCCAGCAGTTGCACAACAATGGACCGAAATTTGGCACCGCTTCGCCGCAGGCGGTCAAGAAAATGCTATCACTATCTGAATCCTCAAAAATTCGGCCACATCAGCCATTTGTGCCGCGCCACAATTCGGCGCTGCCCGGCGTCATTCCGCCGTTACATCATCTACATGCCGCCCATGGATTTAGCACACCAGCCGCCGGAGGTGTTGTGCCACCTGCTGCAGCTGTGGCTGCTGCTGCTGCAACAGCTGTCCCAGCCAGCGTGGTCAATGCGCAGTGTACGCCCAGTCCGAGTCCATGTGCACATCGACGTTTGGCATCTGGAGGTAAGTAAGCCACGTCCATTACTAAGCCATGGATTAGCGATTCCGGGCATATTCTGCTGGCTTATCGTCTGATCTCTGTCATAAATGTATTTTGGAGTTCTTGGGAACTGCTTTTCTTTTGAGACGAAACTGCTTAGAATGGAAAATCAGAATTCTATAGAAAATTATGTTTGTGTTTGGGATTCACAGGAAGCGTGTGAGAAAAACGTGTTCCAAATTGTGAAGATTTAATATATGAATACGTAAATTCCATTCAAGTCTTCTCAATTGGATAACAGCTCTAAGATTAACCATTTATTTTTGTAATTTTCATCCACTCCATTCTTAAACAGAGGAGCTAATTGGATGACAATTCTAAACCAGATTATACCAATTTAAGCTTGTACACATATATATATATATACATAAGTTAAATTCAATTACTAAACGCAAATTTCTACAATTTTTCAGGCAACATACTGCCGACTCGTGCGATACACGAGCGTTCCCATTCCGATACGCCCGCCCCCCCGCCGCCGTTGCCTTCGGTGGATCTCTCGCTGGAGAGCAGCAGTGTGACAACATTTCGTGATTTACCGCTGCGCAAATCCGTGACTTCCGGTAAGTGTGCTGCATATGAACTCTGTGGCAAGAATGCCTGCCCCTCTGCTGCCCCCGCTGCCGTCATATAAACTAAACGCTTAGCGCTGCCTACTAAAACCAAGGTTCAATCTTAGATCATAGTTCATAGTTAATAATAATCATAGTGCCTAATTGTAGCTTAACTTTAGTTTGAACTCTAGCTAAAAAAAAAAACAAAGCAAAAAACAAAAACCTTTTTTAGATATGCTTTAAATATACCCCGCTCCTCGCTTGCATTGTGGCCGATTCTATAAATTGGTGGTTGGTTATCGCTGCTTTGGCATTTGGTTGGTGGTCAAACACACACAGACACACACACACACACACACACACACGCATTTACAACACTCACACATACTGTGACACACTTTACGCTACTTTTACTCTACTCTCATTGCCACAAAAAAAAAACACACACAACCCACAGGTTCGGTTTCATCGTGTGACAGCGGGCATGGCTCCTACGCCCAGCAGCAACAACAACATTCGCATCATCAGCAACACCATATGACATACCAACAACAACAATCGCAGCAGCAACAACAACAACACAACAATGATCCATCGCCGCCCGTTTATACGGCCGCTGATTGCCGGCTGTTGCAGCAGATATCGAACAATGCCGTCACACGGAATTTGAATAGTCCCTGCCAGAGCACGAGCACACCACCCAGCACACCCACTCCACCAACACCACCACCACCGACACCACTACAACAACCACCAACAGCATCCATACAGCAAACACCGCTTCCTGCACCGCCAGCGCCATACTTACATATGCGCAGCCACCAGCAACTGCAGCAGATACAACAGCAATTGGCAATGCCACCACCACCGCCACCGGTCTACACAAGCAGCCTGTACAATCACCATCACAGCAATGCAACCACCAACAGGCATCTAAACCACATGCATGGTAAGTCGAGAGCAGCAGGCCCAGAAGCGACAGAACCACCAAATGCAGCGTAAGAGTAAACGGGGACTGAACTCTGAGGACCCCAGATCCTAAGAACATGCGAGAGTAGGCGAAATCTTCCACTTAATCCTCAGATCCTTTTCTTGATTCTCGATTTGGGCAGATAACTGATTGATATAAACCTTTATTCATATATAAGTAGTAATATGTATTTAATGTCTGAGGCATTTTACTTTTTAGGTCTACTTATATACTTTATAGATATTATCGTATTGAAAACAAGCGAATCACTACAAATAATTTCTTTACATCATTTTCTCCGGCAGGTGGCCCGCCAAATTTTATGGATAGCACCAAGTGTACCATATGCCCCATGCCACCCATGAATCAATAGATCAAACTGTGCTGTTTTAACTACTAAATGTTAATTTAATTAGTTGTGAGTACGGCCATCTAATCAATTCCATGTTTAATTACTAATCTGTGTATCTCTTTACTTTACAGCATATATAGATGCCAAAATTTGTTAATGGTTGTGGTTTCCATGTTACCAACAAACAAACATTCACCTACATCAATCGTCATCGTCATATATACAACAACAACAAGAAACGCAAAAAAACAAAAACAAAAAGTGAAAATATGTTGCATATACATGTTCAAAATCCCATTTATCATTTATCAGCGTCAACGTTCGAAATCCCATTGTCACGTATTCTTAGATTAAGCGCCTAACATTTAGTTTTGCTGTATGTTTTAAGTGGCTTACCATTAATTTTAATTTAGCACAATTCTTTGTAAACATTTTCCTCAAGAAATAACTCAAAACACTAAGAATGATCCACAAAGTTGTTGTCTGCAGGCAGACCAAATTAGCAGACCCCCCAATCAAAACTTTTGCAATCAAAAACTCTTTTGAAGACTTTCAGTTGGCATTTAGGAAAACAAACAACAAAAAAAAATACAAAAAACGAAAAAATAATGAAAATGTTTTGCCCAACCCAACAATAATAATAATAATGATAATGATGAAATGAAAGAGACAAGGCCGACTTATTCAATCTATTGTATTCCATTTATGTGTACTTTAGCTCTACATATACAAAAGTTAGTTATATCTATGCATACACATACATATAACACACATACACGTACATATGCAAAGTAAAGTATGATAAAACAAAAAAAAACCTTCGCTCCAATTCCAAATATTTAGTTTGTAAGCTGAACGATTTTTTCGAATATTTTTCAAACGTTGTGTGTACTCAATGTTTACTTTAAACAACAAAAAAGACAAACGCAATTAATGCAAACGATAAAAGACAAACCTAGACAAAAAGAAATGTGAAAGTACAAGCAAATCGAAACCAACCAGAAACAACAACAGGAAAACAAAAACCTGAGACTCGAACATCAACAAATATAATAAGAAGAAGAATATTTATAATGTTTTGTAAACATATTTTTCTCACACGTTAACGACTCCAATATTTTTGTGTGTGTATTCGATTGCCTGTTATATATACATAAATATACATTATATAAACGACTATATACAAGAAATCTCTATATCTATATATATATATATATATATATACATTGCCTATATATACCTGAACAAAGTGCAGCCCGACTCCCCTAATTTATATGCAGCATCAATATACATGTTTTTCTTACATGAAGAAAATGCTATATGTTTAAATGTACTATATTTGTGCTCTTTTAGGCTTAAGCTAAGATAAACTTTTCCTTTTATGGCTTACACAAGTAAATGAAATAATGTAACAAAGAAATTTTTGTGCTGTTTCGCTTGAATCAACTTTTAATTAAAGTAAAAATCTCGTCTAAAATCTCTTTTCTAAAGTTGCGAGATCTATTTATCGCTTGATAATTAAACTCCAGATCAATTTATAGGATTAAAACTGATTTAGCAATGTTTAAAAAAATTGATTTTACTTTAATTTTGTTAAGAACTGCTTTCTAAATATATAATGTGTCTCTTTGCTATATCATTT
Source organism: Drosophila atroscutellata (assembly GCA_035041605.1). Taxonomy (NCBI): domain Eukaryota; kingdom Metazoa; phylum Arthropoda; class Insecta; order Diptera; family Drosophilidae; genus Drosophila; species Drosophila atroscutellata. The sequence goes on along the minus strand of JAWNLA010000092.1, from coordinate 7,890,718 downwards.
AAATCCAGAAATGATTTCTGTCGATTACCAATTATGGATTAAAAGTCAACTTTCGCTGAACTCCAACTTTAGATTAGAACGGAGAAACCCCAAAATAAAATAGAATAACAAAACTGTAATTTCGACATGCTTGACAGCTAAATAAAATATTTACAAATAATTTTAATTAAAAATTGCAATCATGTCGTTCATTTAAACTTCTCTATGGATGTGTATTATATATGTCATATATGGCATATATATTAATGCGAATTACTTTGGAAAACCCATAAACAAAATACATTCAGTATTTGAAAACTAAAATGTGTTTTTATTTTATATATTTTAATGAGTTTTACAGTTCATTACATAATCATAACACTTCCTGCAAGAAAGAAAACAAAAGTTATATCGAAAAATTTAAAATTGTTTTTGTTTTTTATTAGTATTGCTTTGCGTTGCGTAGAGCATATCAATTGGTTCTTTAAAAAAATGTATAAATAATTTGGCTTTAAACCTAAGCACTATGATTAACACAAAAATTAGCATTTGTATTGGGTGGAGCGCGTAAATTTTGGTAACAAATTCTGAGCTTAAGTGTAAACAGTTTTGGGGATCACGAAGCGTATAAACTAAATGATCGTCTCTAATGGTTGGTGGCTGGTGGTTTATAGCTGCACACTTGGAAGAACACTCGCATGATACTTATCGTTATTATTATATGGAGAATATGAAACTAAGTCTTTAAGTAGTAGTAGATGCAAAACAGTTGTTCGTTTCTCTTCTTTTCGTTTCGATTTTTGTTTTTCATTCATTTGTTATTCAAACGTTGGGCTTAAACATGAAATACTATGTGCAAATGAGCCAGTTTACAATCGCTTCAGATTAACCGCGTGCGTTTCAGATAGGTGATGAGCAGATTGTAGATAAACTTATATTGCGCTAGCGATGGTATAATGCTGTCCCGCTGATGTCGCAGCTGGCCAATGACGCGCGGTATATCCAAGTCCTGCCAGAATTTGGAACAAGATTAAAATGTGCACAAACTGTATTTATATTATTGATCGTACCTCATTGTGATCCAGTGTGTAGAGCAAGAGGTCCGCTGTTAGGGTGACACCCGAACGACCGCCTCCCTCGAGGCAGTGGATGAGCACGGGCGGATTGGTGTTGTGGCCGGGCGGCACCTCGTGCGTCGATGCCAATCGCACCGAGTTGAGCTCCTCGAGAAAGTCGAGAAAATGATTGACATCCCGCGGACAATTCTGTTCGACCCAATCGGCGTACTGTAGATGCCACACGGAGCGATAGCGACGCGACGGCGCATGATACAAACGCAGCTTGCTCGTCGTGCAGCGATCGGTGGTTTGTGAGAATTCCTGATACACCTGGAACTGTGAAGAATTGATTAGGACTCTTGTTAATTTTGCAACTTGTCGTCCTGTCTGCTCACGTGTCCAAACTCCATGCGCTGTTGACTGCTGAGCGGTATATAGCTCATGTCCTCGGTTAGCTGCACCACCAGGTAAACATCCGCCTCCCACACGCACTGCCAGAAGATGCGCATAGTTTGCGACTCTTGCGGCGATTGGGCGACAATATAAAATCGCTGCTTTGTGCCCACAGTGGCCTACACAAACAACAAATGCAGAACGTTAGCGAGAACACAGATCAGGCAAGATTGTAAACCCACCGATATATAGGATGCATTCACGTAGCCATGTCGATTGTCCATGGATGGCGTTAGACGCACTCGATTATCATCGTATGGCAGAAAATTGGGATCGTGATTCTTCGGCTCGTTCTCCTCAAGCAAGGCACAATCGTATTGGGCATGCTCGCGTCTCTTCGGTATGCGCTCGAACTCCATAAAGAGCTGTGCATCCTGCAGCTTATCATTTAATATCTGGCACTGCAAGCGAGTAACCAAAATAATCAACATATGTAAAATATTACAACATTTATACTAAATAGCTAAAGCTGAATTCATACCAATTTATCCTTGGAATACTGGCCTGATATGGGCTGCGGCTTGGTTTGGCCCGTTGACCAGCGATGCGGCAGATTCAGATCGTCCTGGGCCAGCTTCATTTTGGTCGCCAGCTTGGCTTGCTGGGCGGCCGAGGAGGTGGCCTTCTCTCTGCCGAGTGTGGCTGACTTTTGTTTGTCGGGCGTTTTGCTGCGCGACAAAATGTTCCAACGCCGGCGACGCTTCACTTCTTTGCTGGCCGACGAGGAGCCGGTGGTGTCCAGCGTTGAGCTGAACATCGAAGATGCCGTCGACGCCGAGGCCGAAGTATTGGCTGATAGATTCATGGCACTGAATTGCTGGTGCAGCGAATCGCCCGCCGGCGAAATCACATCCACCGTCGACTTGTTCAGGCTCGCCGTCGAGCGATGTTGGCGCGGCGGCGGCGTCGCCCCAATTGCTGGCGCCGCACTTGCCGCACGTGCGGCACGCAACGGTGCGTGTGGCTCCAAGAACTGTAGCTCTGTGCTCGCCGCACGATCCGCGCCATATTTCTTAATATTTCGGGTAATCTCATCGTCTGCCGGTGCATTGACCGTCAGCGTAACAACATTGTTGCTGTTGGCGGCTGCTTGGCGTGCAGCTGGCACTGGTGCCACGCCCGGCGGCGCTGATTGTATGGAGGCGGCACGTTGCCGCATGGCATCTGCATTGGCATTGCCGCCGCCGCTGCTGCCACCGCTTGCACGCTGCGGCAGTGGCACATTCTCGTAAATCGGCTCAATAGAGCCATTCATCGCGCTGCGCTGCAACGGCGTCGGCGTTGTTGCCACTGCCGGCTGTGGACTGCTCGCCGGCGGTGGTGCAGAGCTGCGATAGCCACTGGGTGGCAGAGTTGGTGAACTGCCAGATTAAACGAGAATTGAAATAAGTTAATCCATAACAAGCAATGATTAAACGGGACATTATTATAAAAGACCAACACTGCGACAAGTCTTGCAAGTCTATGATAAATTCCTAGAGAGATTCATTGCTAATCTTATAATCTTCACCTTTGGACCGCTGCTGCTGCTGCGGCGGCCGCCTGACTCATTGCCGACTGACGGAGCTGGGACATAATGGACGGCTGCTCCTCGATCATGTTGAGGTTCTCGAAGGTGCCGTGCGGCGGCAGATACGGCTGCGAGTGGCCCATGTGGCTAATGTACGGATACTGATGCAGCATTGTGGCACCCGATGAAGTGGGCACGTTGCCACCAACGCCGACAGCACCACCGCCGTGCACACCGCCGGCGGCAGCCAACGCGACAAACTGCCCGCCGTTGAGCAGATTGCGATTCGACACCAGATCGGGCGATGAGCCCGAAACATAATTGCGAAAGCCTTGCAGTGGACGCGGCGTGGCCACGGCCAGATCCGGCGTGGATGAGGAGCTCAGCCGATTAACAGGATACGGTGGCGGCGCCTTGTGCCTCATCATTTGCATGCGCTGTGAGAGCTCCAAGTATGCAGAGGGCTGTTGCTGCTGTTGTTGCTGCTGCTGCTGCTGAGTCTGGTAGAGATTGAGATGATGATGATGCGCATGCAGTGCAGCCGCAGGCTGTGCCACATCTGGATAACGATGTGCGGCCGTCAGATGATGACTGAACAGCAAACTCTCGCCATAGACGCCGGGATTGTGGACATCGGGCTGCGAGCCGGCATAGTAGGCGCCCGCGTTCCCAGGCGTTGCTAGCGCCAGTGCCACATTGTGCAGCTCGGCGGATGGGGTGCGATATTTGAGCTGCACGGCTGTCTCATAGTCCGGAGCAGGGCGATAGGTGGGCAGCATGGCCTTCAGGCGCTCCCGTTCGTGGGGATCTGCGTTAATATTCATATTGCTGCTGCCATTGTTGCTGCTGCTGTTGATGTTGTTGTTATTGTTGTTGTTGTTGCTACCACTGGCGTTGAGATGCAGCATGCTGTTGCTGCTGTGCAAATTGTTGTTGCTCAAGTCCAAACAACTGCTGCTCTGCCCCAAAAGCTGACTATGACTGGCAGCAAGCGAAATATTTGATGATAGCAGCTGTTGCTGCTGATGTTGTTGCTGCTGCTGGTGCAACTGTTGCTGCAATTGTTGCTGCTGGTGTTGCTGTTGCTGGTGTTGTTGCTCCGCAGCTGCCATATAATCATACTCCACATAGCCAACGCTGTCGGCGCCCAGAGTGCAGTGTCCATTGTTGCTCTCCATGTCGGCGCCGACGCTGCTGCCCAAACTGGAGGGCGTCTCTGTGTCGATGTAACGCTTGAAGAACTTGTGCTGCATGATGCACAGCTTCCAAAAGTAGCGTGCCACGTCCGCTTCGCTAAAGATAAAACTGCCGACGATGCTGCCATCGCCATCGATTTTATTCTGTTCGATTTTGATGGTGCGCTTATCAATGGTCACCGTGTGAAACTCCTTCCACGGAAAGTACTGTCTGCCATTGTCCGCATTGACGACCATCCCATTGATAGCCAGGCCCAGCAGCAGATCATTGCCGAGCGTATCCTTGGCAGCGAAACGCTCCTCACCATAACCGTCCAACTGCTGACAGCACTGTATATACATCTCCTCCGCTTGGCTCTGGGTCAGATGCGCTATTCCCGCATGCTGCTGCAACACCTCCATAATCAGGCCGTCCAGCATGCTGTCATCATTGGCCAATCCCTGCATGTTACGCGGCAGCACCAGAGACTTTTTCAGATAGTCCTTTGACTGCTTGTCGCCCTGATAGCTATCGTATTCGGCCTTGCGGCAATAGAGCGCCAGGAGGATTGCTGTGCGTATATCGCATGCAATGCGTCCCTCGTAAATGTCACTCTTCAGCTGCAGAAAATAATAGAAACGCGTCGCTTCGTCATTCAGATGACGCACTCCCGTTGTCACATAGTGTCGCACTCGCAGATACATCTTTGGTGCAGCGGCATATTTGTCCCTTTGCCGGCTGAGCGAACGCTCCAAATCGATCCATTTGTATTCGTCCTCCTTGTCCTTGACCAAATAGCGCAGGCCAAAGAATTCAGGCTGCTGGATGAGCAGTCGCTGGCACACATTGTCCAAGCACTCCTGGCCCTTGCTCTCCGAGCTGATGGTGCAGTCAACGGTGCTCGAGGTGTCTGTCAAAGAGACAAAACGAATATTTCAAAGACAGATACACATAAAATACGTGCGCAGATAAAACTCAACAGCAACAACGAAATGTGCTTGGCAACTCACAGCACGCGCAAATATGCTAATATGCACACATCGAAGATATAATATTTGTGTGCCATATACATATATACAAATTATTTCTGTTGTCTAATCGATTTTAGGATTGCCTTTTACGTTTTTATTGAGCCACCAAAAAGACCAAACGGAAATCATGTGTTGCTGTTGTTGTTGTTGATTACTGTTACCTAACAGTGCCTGGCTGTTAAATAAGTCGCGTAACATTTGCACAAGTTAGTCTTTAAGAAGCAGACAAATCTGACGAATGCATTCCAAATGAGCATATGGATAGCAAACCTTAATTCACTTGAACATTATTAGCCAAAATTGATTTGATTGCAGATATTATTTGTATAATTTTACTAAAAACAGAGCAGAATAAGAAAAAGCAATCCGGTGTTAACAGCTTAACAGAGACGCAACGGTTAAAAAGATAAAAAAAAATTGCCGTATATGTTAAATGTATGTTGTTGTTGTTGTCGCTGATATGTTTTGGCAAAAGCGAATTCCACAAAACTGGTCATAAAACGAAAGCCGTTGCCAAGATAAACGCGCTGCTTATCGGCACTTGTTGTTGTTGTTGTTGGCCATATAATAAAAAAATTAGTTGACACACTCAATTAGGTGTTTCCAATTAAAAGCGCTCCAATGACTAAATAAATCAACAAGTGTACAACAAAAAAGTAGAAAACTCGGCGTCTTGTTACTGGTGTTGTTGTTGATGTTGCTGCTAATTATATAGGCTCGTGTAATTGAAACTTGTGGAGTGCCGTTATTGTTATTTAGTCTTCTTCTTGCTGCTGTTTTCTGTTTTCTTGTTGGTGCCAGGCTGATACGCCCCCCACACACACACACACACACACAGACGTAGCCACACACAAATAGACACACGCACTCACCTAGCAAATGATGCACAGATATAACAAATAAACTTTTTGACGTCACATTATATTGTCGACATTTTTTAAATAATTTCAGTGGCATTTCCGTGCCGTTTTCTACACACTCCGTTTTTGACAATGTGCAAAACACGCTGTGCTGCTACTCCTCTTGTTGTTGTTGGCCTTTGTTGCTGTTGTTGGTGTTGTTGTTGTTGGCCAGCAGGTATAAAAGACATTTGCATGTAAATTACACAATTGGTTTTTAGTTGGTTGTTTTTCAAGCTGATTGCGTACAGCTTGTAAGGCACTTTGAATCGAACACAGTTGCGTACACGCTTAGCATTTAAATGTAATTATAAAAACTAATTGAAAGACGTTGCAAATAATAAATAAAAGAATTAACAAAAAAAATAAAAACGAAAGAGTAGTTTGATAGTGGTATCGAGTAAGCGACTGAGTACAATGGCTGGGTGTTAGCGATGTGCAGCATTATCGATGCTCAATGTGTTTGCTGTTAACTTAATGTTAAGCAATAATTTGCTTGCATTTAGTTGATGGTAACACTTTCTAGACAAAGAATATTTTAATTGGCTTTCTATCTATTTCGAACTTCTATCAGTACTTCAGGTGTTTAATAATAATTATTATTATTATTATTTTCTGATTCCCACTAAGATATTGCCCGCCCTAGAGATTATGATCTGCATACTCTGCTTGCCCGGGCAGGTTTCGTTAAGTTTACTCACTTGACGATAGTCCGGCGATGAATACCAGCAGCACCATTTGAGCAACAATAACAGTATCACTTTGTTAAAGCTGCTGATCGGACGTGGGTCGTTTTCTTTGCTGTTTTTAATTGGCATCGAAATAAGCACAAATTATTTATCAATTGACGTACGATATCAGTTTAGCTTTAACCGCACACCGACACGGTTCTATCATTGAACAAACATCAGCTGCACGCGCGTTAAACTGTAATTAGCCAAGTACGCATACTAAACATAGATAACTACACGCACATATATTCATATGGATGTGTAGGTGCGCTCGTCGTCGTCGCGGTTGTTGTTGCCTATGCAGTCGTCGTCGTGGCTTCCAATTTAACTAAATAAAACAAATTAAGCGCTCGTGATAAAAAGAGAGAGAGAACACCCGAAAAAAGGAGAGCAACAATAATCGTGTAAGGCGCATGCACAACGTGTACAGATCAAATTAACTTTGTAAGTTCTAAGCAATTATATACATATATATCCAAACACATACACACACACACACACATAGATGAAACATACACGGTAAATGATCTTGAACCAATTGAGAATTTCGTTTGCCGCTTTTGATGGTCAAGGTTACACTGACAAGAAGAGATCAATACATACACACACACACACACAGCCACATGTATACATCATGCATACATAGTGCCCTCTGTCTGCCTACGTGTGTCCGTGCGAGATAGCAGACGTAATGTTGATTACCTGTTGCTGCTGATTCGCTTTGAGTGTGACTGGGACTGAAACGGTTGCTAAACAGGTTGCATGCTCATTCAATTTGAGGTTACATTTGACAGGCCAGCAGCCCTGTCTCGTTTGCACTCTCGCTGATTCTGCTCTGCTCAATAAATTTTGTGCGTTCTATATATGTATATATTTGTATCTGTGCCAGACGCGCCCTGAAATAATACACAACTGGAATTTGCTCTTTTTGCTTTAGCTGCTGCAATCTGTTAGCTGTCAGCTGTTTTTGTGTTTTATTATTGTTGGCGACTGGCTTATGAGATTCGCAATTAATTTATTAATTGTGTATAATTAGTACGTACTCATATTTTTATAGGCACACTCACACAAACAAATAGTTTTTATTACATGGCAATTATCTTTACAGTCTAAAATGTTGCAATGTTACATTGTTGTAATTAACATTGTCCAGCAAATGTTAACTTTTACTTTAACATTAAGTGAACAGCAACAAGTCAAAAGTTTGCCTTGCATTGACTTTGAAGCTCAGTTTGAATTTGAAAAACTACATCCGCAAATATGGAATTTGAATATATTCAAAAGTTTCTTGACTTTTCAACAATTTTTTGCATACATATTCATAGATTTGTGTGTTTTATGCTTAAACTTTGCACGTTTCGTGCTATTGACCAAATCAAACCAAAAATACAAAAGCAACTGCAAAATTGACTTTGAACCAAATAAAAGCGACTGTTGATTTTGTTTCTTGTTTCGGTTTTTAATTCGCTAAGTTTTTGTCTTTTACCTTGACTTCCCCTCCCCAATAGACCGTTTTGTTGTCTCCACAGCAGTAGCAATGTGCTTCACCCCTTGAAATTGCCCCAATCTGGAGACAAACAACAATTTCAACGTGCCAACGACTTTTCACAGCGACAACAAAGTAAAATGCAAACACGCAAACCACAGTCCAAAAATGCCTATTCATGCTTACTATTTAGTTTAATCACTCGCTCACAGTGACTCGACACGCTTTCAATAAGTAATCTCAGTCTTTGAAACTTGGAGCAACTCATAATTATATTTAAGTATATATATATATATACCGTTTAAGAAGTGATTTTTTAGATTACAATTTTTGCTCAAGCAAAGTAGTTTTATTTTTTAATTAAACAAAAATGTAAAATAAAAACAAATTCTTTCACTTTGTTGCATGAATCACTTAACGTATCTGCCGTTTCCAAACTTATCTGCTCTTGAATTTGATGTGAATGTACTTGATAAGAATAGGTAGTTTTGTTGTGCTCTATAACTTTATTTTGGCTGGATTACGCTCAGTCTTAGTACAAAAGTACATGGGTTAATGAAATATGCACGGAACGCACGTAGACCACGATAATCCAAAGGAAATATGCAAAACTATAAATTAGAATATGTAAAGAGTTGATTAAAGTTGAATGAAGACTTACAATAATGATTATGAGTTGTACATTTAGAGCGCTACGAATCGAATAACAAATTACACATCAGCTATTAAGAAGAAAATATGCAAAAGTAATATATATATATATATAAAATATAAAAAATAAAAAAATGTTTTTGCAGCTTTGAATTTGAGTATCTTATGAAAAACTTAATGCGCTTCAGTGTCGAATCAATTGAATACAACATTTCCGATTACTATATATTAAGGCAGCAATTCTGGACACGATGGCGTCACACATCACCAAAGCATTTTAATTCTGACCTACAACAAACGAGTGAAGAGCAGCTTTTCCCCAGTTTGCTGTCTGCCACTTGTCATAGATGGTCGATGCCGGTGAACGAAGTCGCATTATTTGTGGTGGCTACTCAACTGTGGGTTGACCATAGAGCAACCTTTCCTTGTGCGGCTGCTCGAAGGTAGTTCTACCTTCGATTTGCATACGCGTCGTCGATTGTCGTCGTCGCTGGCAAATGTTTAATATTTATTTTTTTGCCATTTGCTGACCAGCGCCGATCACAGCAACAAGAACTAAATATTGCAAGAGCATTTTCTATGCACAAATACGAACGCACGTAGCCCCAAACCGATTAGACATTAAAAACTCGGCTCACAATTCCAATTCAAGGTGCCACGTCAACGGGTTTTTAATGATTTTTTCCCTCTGAAAAGCGACGAAAAAATTTGGAAGCGAACGGCAACGGGGATCAGAAAACAGCTAAATATTTTAGCGCATATTAACCAAAAAAAAAAAATTATTTTAACGCAAATTAAAAAATCACAAGTTAACAAATATTGGATTAAATTTGCACATATAATTAATGTAAACTTAAAAAAGAAATTCAAAATAGTTGCATTATTAGTGAATACAGAAAAAGTTAAAAAAAACATGTATGCAAAATAATGTAAAGAATATGGTAAATATGACGATTTTTAAATATAACCTAAAGCTAAAAATAAAATCTACAAAACAAGATTTTATACAAAGTTTAAATAATTAATTATTCAAATTTTTGATTGTCTGGATGATAAATATTTCATATTGAACCTGTTATTTATTTTCAATGCATTAAATATTTTTTTGATTATTTTTATACATTATTCAAGATACATTCCAAATGGTTTTTACAATATATATTATACAGTTTATGTACGAAAAGTAAGTTAATTAATATTAGAACACTATTTCGAGCTGTGCATGTTAAAAATACAAAAAATACATATACAAAATTTAATGCGGTCAAGCAGATCGCGTACAGATCAAGGGTTAAATGTGTACTCACAATACTGTGACGTAATAAACATTACGCCATGTGAAAAGAGCACACAAAAGAAAACGTAACAAAAACGAAATTCAGTGCGAATTTTTGAAATAGAAAGATATCGTTATTCGCTTACGTTCGTGTGCGATAGTGTGATTTCCTAAAAACATGTTCGTATTAATCATTGTGAATAAGCTCGTTCTCTTATCTTTGCAAATTTTTTAACATTGTTGTTTATTTATTGTTGCTGTGCAGTCAGTGGCGATTACTTTGACGCTTAATCGCCGCTGTTGTTGATAAGCGCGATGAGTTTTGACATAAAACTGTAGCGTAAATTGAGCTGTGCTGTTAGTTAACAGCGCGGTGTTAAAGCGATCAGACGAAGGTGAGCAGTAGTGAGTCAACCGTTAATTCGAGTAGAAATAAAAATAGTATAAGAATGGAATTAATTGCAGCACACGCGCCATAATAGGTGGGCCGATAACAAACCAGTTGCATTAATCCATAGGGTCAATGTCAATGTAGGCGCTTGTGAAAGAAAGAGATTGTCAGATTGCTAGATTGTGTGAGCGAGAGAGAGAGAGAGATACAACACTAGCGATCGTGTTGTACCGTTAGAACAAGTGCGGAAGCGCGTTTGCCGTTAGGCGCCTGCGGTCGCATGCAAAATAGTCACCAGACTGTACTCGCATTATATCCTGTACATTTTTGCAACTGCTGAGCGGGTATAATAACTTTATAGACATCTAAAATATAAAGAGATTATTATATTTTTGTTCGGTACAAATACAAATATATCGTATACTATAAGATACATTGACCATTATCGATTACAAAAGTAAAGTTTACATCACATCGCACAACTTTAGAACTAGGTATCTTTTAGCCGGCACAAATTTGTTGTTTCTTTTTGTGTGTGGCATACGTGGAATAAATTTAGTGCGTGCTCAAAGTGCGGTATGTAAATAATATGAAGACAGCCCACCCTTGCTACCCCCTCGAGCAGTTTACCCCTATCGACCCCACCCCGTTGCTCGTGCAAAGTGTATGCAAAACTTATGAAACTAACACGCAACATTTTTCACTCTTCTATTCGTTTTGCAGTCAGACTTTAAAATATGGCCAGTGAGCAGATACCGATGGATGTAGCCGGAGCTGGAGCAGCTGCTGCTGCTGCTGCTATTGCTGGGGATGAACCGTTTTTGGGGCTGCTTGATGTTGCGTTGCTAGCGGTGCTGATCGGTGGTGCTGCATTTTATTTCCTGCGCAGCCGCAAGAAGGAGGAGGAACCCGTGCGCAGCTATTCCATCCAGTGAGTCATCTTGACCATTTGCTAACTATTGAATATTAATTTATTAATAATTGATTTCACCTAATCGAATCGCTCAGGCCGACCACAGTGAGCACAACGACAGCGGTGGATAATTCGTTCATCAAGAAATTGAAGACCTCCGGTCGCAGTCTGGTCGTCTTCTATGGCTCACAGACGGGCACCGCCGAGGAATTTGCTGGTCGTTTGGCCAAGGATGGCATACGGTATCGGCTGAAGGGCATGGTTGCCGATCCAGAGGAAAGCGATATGGAGGAACTGCTGCACCTGAAGGATATCGAGAACTCATTGGCCGTCTTCTGCCTGGCCACCTACGGCGAGGGCGATCCCACCGATAATGCCATGGAGTTCTATGAGTGGATCACCAACGGCGATGTCGATCTATCGGGCCTCAATTATGCGGTAAGTTCACAGATTCCTAATTACGCCTGTATTCCGCTGTTTGTTCCTACTTCATGAATAGCGTGGCCTTCCACATTTTTAATTGGGGAGTGTGGCTCTTATCAATGCTGATAGGGCGACTTATCATTAAATAGCAGTCTACATATTTTATTTTTGTACAAACAATATCAGCACAGATATTCGATATATTTAATATTTATATGAAATGCACATGTGCTAGTGAGATATTTGAGAATTGAGTAGCGGGAAGTGGAAACCGCCAAACGTAACAAATCTCAGGCAGTCAGTTAAGCTTGGAGGGCGTCAATTATAGATTAATACACTGTTTTATTGAGATTGCGAGCAATCGAGATAGTTGGGGAGAGAGACAGAGAGGGAGATTATTAGACCACAAGGTAATCAAATATTAACACGAATTTACATAAATTCAAAATAATTACAAAACGAGTATGTTAATAACTAATAACTAATATTTTTTAGTTGAGAGACAAGTAAATATTTTAATTACCACGTTTGACGTGATTAATTACAAAAACTTGGAATTATTTTGCCAAATGCTAACAGACGCAGTACATTTTGTGACGTCACGCATGTTTAGTTACTGTTGGTCTACCTCACATTGCCATGCTGTTAAGCGCTTAACAGGTTGTGTTAATAGTTCTGTAGTTGGTCACACTGCCGCGTACCAGCTGTTGCCACAACGTGCACACTTCGCTCGCACAACTGTTGCGCAATTTTGTTTGCAGCATGCAATGTGAAACATTATAATTTAGCTAATTCGCATTTGCTGAATGAACATATTTGCCATGTAAAACGTGTCCGATTGCGGATGCTGAGCGACACAAGGTGCACGACAATGCTGAGCAGCGCCAGCGTCGCTTTTGGCCTTGGCACGCGCCGCTGCCAGTCGATGAGGCGTACTTTGATCTGGCTATTAAATAATTTATGTAATACACACAGCACAACAACAACAGCAACAACAATAAGAACCCATCAGCCCGGGGTAATTGATCGTTGTGTGACTATCAATTGTTATAACACTTCCACTCCATTGTTTACCATACTTTCAGGTATTTGGTCTGGGCAACAAGACTTACGAGCACTACAACAAAGTTGCCATCTATGTGGACAAGCGTTTGGAGGAGCTCGGCGCGAATCGCGTCTTCGAGCTGGGGCTTGGCGACGATGATGCTAAGTGAGTAGTCGCCTATACTCTGGGCATTTGCGAGAACTTATTGTTACTAATGCCTAAAACTTTTTCATATGCTTATAGCATTGAGGATGACTTTATCACGTGGAAGGATCGCTTCTGGCCCGCCGTCTGTGATCACTTTGGCATAGAGGCCAGCGGCGAGGAGATGCTGATACGTCAGTATCGTTTGCTCGAACAGCCCGATGTGCAGCCGGATCGCATATATACGGGCGAGATTGCTCGACTCCATTCTATGGAGAATCAGCGACCGCCGTTCGATGCCAAGAATCCGTTCCTGGCCCCAATTCGCGTCAATCGTGAAATGCACAAGGGCGGCGGTCGCTCGTGCATGCACATCGAGCTGAATATTGATGGGTCGAAGATGCGCTACGAATCCGGTGATCATGTGGCCATGTATCCCATCAATGACAAGTCGCTGGTGGAGAAACTTGGCCAGTTGTGCAGTGCCGAATTGGATACGGTCTTCTCGCTGATCAACACCGATACGGACAGCAGTAAGAAGCATCCGTTCCCATGCCCCACCACCTATCGCACGGCGCTGACTCACTACCTGGAAATCACGGCCATTCCACGCACGCACATCCTCAAGGAGTTGGCCGAATACTGCACGGATGAGGCGGATAAGCAGCTGCTGCGCAGCATGGCTTCGCAGACGCCGGAGGGCAAGGAGAAGTATCAGAGCTGGATACAGGATGCGTGTCGCAATGTCGTCCACATACTCGAGGACATCAAGTCGTGTAGGCCGCCCTTGGATCATGTTTGCGAGCTGTTGCCTAGGTTGCAGCCGCGCTACTATTCGATATCATCGTCGGCCAAGCTGCATCCAACGGATGTGCATGTGACCGCTGTGCTTGTCGAGTACAAGACGCCCACGGGTCGTATTAATAAGGGCGTGGCCACCACCTACCTGAAAAACAAACAGCCCACAGATGGAGGCGAGGAAGTTAAGGTGCCGGTCTTCATACGCAAATCACAATTCCGGCTGCCCATAAAACCGGAGACGCCCATTATAATGGTGGGTCCGGGCACGGGTATAGCGCCGTTCCGTGGCTTCATCCAGGAGCGTCAGTATTTGCGCGACGAGGGCAAAACGGTGGGGGAGTCGGTGCTGTATTTTGGGTGCCGCAAGCGCAGCGAGGACTACATCTACGAGAATGAGCTGGAGGAGTGGGCAAAGAAGGGCACACTCACGCTGAAGACGGCATTCTCCCGCGACCAGGAAAAGAAGATTTACGTGCAGCATATGCTCGAGCAGGATGCAGATCTGATTTGGGATGTGATTGGCGAGAAGAATGGTCACTTTTACATTTGCGGGTGAGTTGGCCCTCTCCCTAATCTCTCCTGTTCTCTTCGATTATACCCTATCTAATTGTATCTCCCATTCCCGCAGCGATGCCAAGAATATGGCCGTGGATGTGCGAAACATTCTGATGAAAATTCTGTCCACCAAGGGCAACATGAATGAGGCGCAAGCCGTGCAGTATCTGAAAAAGATGGAGTCCCTGAGGCGCTTCTCGGCCGATGTCTGGAGCTAATCGTCGAGACATTAGTTCTCTCTACTCCTCCTCTACTCCATTTGATATATATCTGGCTGAGTCAAAGTCGCGGAACAAAGCAATGAAAACAAATGAAAAAGAAAAGCAAAGAAAAAACAAAACTAGAAAGAAGCCACATTTTTTTACATAACCGTAAAGTCGTTTTAGTTAATTAAGCTATATAAATTAATTATATTAATCGGTTTGGGAACTCCAGCTGCGGTTCAACAAACAGCGTTTTAAGTAACGTTTATGCCTAATTTTTAGTGTTAAATTGATTGATAATATAAATATGATATGATGACTCTTAATTATGTTGCACTCGAGAATTGGAGTGATTGATGTTAATTATTACTGAGAATGATTGTAATTACTGTAAGTAGCCTTATATGTACGTGTGCAATTAATTTGAATGTTCGCTGGCAGCCTTTTAATTTAAATTGTATAATTTTCTTCGGTGATTTCATGCAAACAAATGAAATAATTTGTGCAATTTTAATCAATACAAAATTGTATTTTGTTTCCAAACGTAGGCGAAAAATAAATATTGAACAAATTTATACAACAACTATTGCTGTAATGCATAATGCGAAATTCATAATTGGTTTACAGAACAATCGGTATTTCATTTCTTTTCTTAATTTCTCCCCGCATATTGTATTTTTCAAGATCTGGCAACTCAAAGTGAAAGGTAATTAACAAAATAATATAAAAGGATACTTAACTACTTTTGGTTCAACTGTTGTTGTTCAATATTTCCATTAGTGAACTAAAATAATGCTGTCAAACATAATAATTGAATAAAAATAAAATTTAAATTGAGCGATCAGCAGGTAAATTCGGTCAGAGAACTCTGGCAGCACTGGCAACTCGGCATGCAACGGTAAAACTCAGCAGATCAAAGAACAAAAATCTGTGAAAAGTGCGTGTTTTGTTGTTTTAAATCGTTTTTATTTATGCAAACTATGCTATTATATCAACTAAATATATGTGCAATATTTGTAAACTAAGCAAGAAATAAAATTTATGAAAATTAAATCGTTGCCGGGTAAGCGAACCATTTATTATAATTATTATTATTATTAATATTATGTATCAAAGACACCAGCGCGCTCGAAATGCGGCAGAGTATAACGCAGAATTTCGGCCAAGCGAAGAGAATTGAACCTTTGCTCGACCTTCTGCGCGGAATCGGCTATGTTCTCCAAACTGTTGTCACCGGTCTGCGCCTTGTCCTGGCTAACCACGGGCAGAATGCCATAGCTGGCAAAGAAACCGTAAGCCTCGCGGCGATGCACCTCTGCCAGCAGCTGGTCGTAGCTGGGCACCGGCACGCCCATGTCCAAACTGAGAAGCGTTTCGGTCAGACGATTGTGATAGCATCTCAGCAATTGCGGCCTCTTATGCTTGAGCAAATCGAATTCGAGACTAGTGTAGAAAAAGTAGTTTAAATCGATTCCGGGACTGCCCCAAACGCTCATCTGATAGTCAATGAAGATTGCGTCCTGCGGTTGTTCCTTGTTGTCGTATTTGAAGAGCATGTTGTTGACCCACATATCACCATGATTAAGCACCTTAATTTCGTTGTCCACTGGCGCCTGGGAGCGCACCAAATGTTCGCGCTGCTTCACAATATATTTGGCAATCTTTTCTGCAATACGCTCGTAGCCTGGCCAGCTGCTTACCAGCTTGTGCAGCTGTTGTGCATTGGCGGACATGAACCGCATCATTAGTCCGTCGTCCTTTTCCAAACATTCTGGCGCTAACAAGCCATAGCCATAGGCTTCAATGATATCGGGATCCTATACATGAACAGACAAAGCTTTACCTTTTGATACACATATGGGAAAACATTTTCCTATTTATCTGACTTTACTTTTATTTACGAACTTTTTAAAACATCCAACTTAAGCTTTAAAAAGATAAAATTCTGTTAGGGGAAATGTGCATAATTCGATCGCATAATGAATATTGGTAAATAAATACGAACTCAGGAATATATAGATTTGGCCTGAACAATATTTTTCGATTGCTTTTTCACTTTTATTACTCTAACTTCACGATTGAATAATTAAATTAAATATGTCGAACGGTTTGTTATATAAGTATTTGTATGTTCTTGATCAGCCTTAGTATTTGAGTTGATAAAGCTATATCTGATTGAGGGTCAGTATAATTATCGAAATATCCAATGTCGAACATTCCAATTGACAGTTGAAATTAAAAATTAATTGTGTACAACAAAATAACCCGTAATTAATATCACAGATCACAGGGCTAAACAAGTTTTGTTTTACATATATCGGGTTTTATAACAGTTTAAAAAATATTTGCTTAGGCACAATAATTTATCATATTCTTTTCTCTATCTGGGTACTTTATTGTGGATGTAGATTGAATATCTCTCAGTTTGACTTACCAGAACGGCCAGCACCATGGAGGCAGCATGAAAATCGGCGAGGCGTTCCAAAATCAGACGACAATGGACCTCATCCAGACCCGTTTCGCGTGAGCCCATCACATAGCCCAGCTGGCCCAGATCCTCAAAGACGAGCATGTTCTCTGGCCGCCTTATGCACTGATATAGTCTGAAAATCGATATTTTTAAATGCCATCAATTTTTTCATTGGCATAATTGCTTGCTCTCACTTTGGCCCAAAGCGCACTTTACATTGCATGAGAAGTTCGAGGCGTGGCAGGACCTCATAGTATGTCATCTTCTCCTTCAGATACACCTGCAAATCGTCCACAAACTCCACACCAGGAAGGCGCTCTATGTGCTTGACAATGAACGACAACTGCTGCTCCTTTTGTGCACTTTTGCCATCCTGTCGCCTGTAATTTACGCGCACACGATAGATTTTACTGCAATAGTTTTCGCCGTTGCCGCTGCCCATGCCACAGTGAATGTCCACAATTTGAACACGGCTGGTGCGCAACGCCGTCTCCAGAACATCCTCGAAGAGGGGCACATCCAAATGATTGGTCGCCTGCGAGTCCTGCAGCTCCTGATCGTAATCAATGCTGCACATGCTGCTGTGATCGCGAACAAATGAATCAATTTTGTCGATGCAGCTCGCATTTTATATGTGCTACTCAACGTAGGCGTAGATCGTTTCATCGGATTTAATTATTGTAATAAGTATATATGTTTTAGCGGGCATTTACCTGTTCGAGACACGCTCGAAATTCTCTTAACCTGTTTGTCGTTAGAACGCCATACACTCGTTTAATATTGGCCATATGGCTATATGGATATTGCGCCGGCTTATGTACCACAGTAATGCTAATTACATGCTAAACACGTAGAACCGAGAAGCGTAGACTGCAAAGCGAGAGAGTGACAACTGCACTGAGCCTCGTCGTACACTGTGCAAAACTAATCATCGCATTTCTATTGTTTTGCCGCTGCTCATGATTTTGATTTTTTTTCCCCATTCCCAGATTCTGTGCGCGTAGTTTAATATTTATATATCTCACTATTTTTTTTTCTTACTTTATTTCAGCTTTTGACAGGCAAATTATAAATTTTTACATATTTAATATATCTTATTATAGGCATGTTGCGTGTGTGGTAATCACGCAGATTTATTTTTCTAAATAAATTTAAGTATATATGTATATAAGTAGCACAACTGACAGATTAATTTGTATGTGGCTATTATATTTAGCAATTATACGGAGAGTTGATTTTCGCAAGCAGTTATTTAACGTATACCTATCTCTACTGATCAATCGAAGATTTGCAAGTCATCTAAACGCTTTAGCGTAAACTTGAGACTTTCGAGGGTGCGTCTGTTGCCGTCAAACATAAGTTGCACCTTCTGTCTGGCAAATTCCTCATCGTGAAAATTCTTGAGCGTGTTATCCTCAGAATCAGTGCCAATCATGCTCATCAGCGGAAAGAAACCAAAGGCCACAAAAAATCCGTATGCCTCACGAGCGCGTATCTCTGCAATTATATCATCATACGTGGGTAGTGGCTGGCTCCAGGGAAGCTCCTTCAGGCAGCCCACCAGGGCATCGCAGTAGGCATCTATGAGTTGCTCTCGCTGATTTTTGAGCACATCCAGCTCCAGACTGGTGTTGAGAAAGTAATTGACATCGAAGCCCAGGCTGCCATAGAAGCATAGCTGAAAGTCAATCTAAGAGAAGCAGCCCCAATGAAACTCACTCAATCCTCTCAATCACACTCAGCTGACTCTTACTTACAATCTTCACCTGCTGCACTTTGTACTGCTCATCGTACTTGAAGAATATATTGTTTACCCATAGATCGCCTTGGTTAAGCACATTAAATGCTCCACGCAGCGGATAAATCGATTTCAGTACACGCTCCGTAAAATGCTCGTGATAGCGATAAAGTTTCCCTGTTATCGAACCAAATCCTTCACAGTCATTAATCAATGCGGCCAACTTTAGCAATTGTGTGCCAAAGAGCAGCTTGAATTGCTGCGATTTGATCGCATCCATGTGCAGCAGTCCGAACGGATAACGGTCTATAATCGTTTGGGGTTCATTGTCGGCCATCACCATGGTCAGAGCATGATACTCGGCCAACTTGCGCATCACCAGCTCAGCATGGGCCGCATCCAGGCCCAACTGTCGACACTTTAACTGATAGCCCTCACAGCACAAATCTTCAAAGATAATGGTCTGCTCCGGCTGCGTGGTTGAATAGTAATGTCTGGCATAGACAATGCAAATTGGAATTAATATCTTTTTTGGATGCAGCATAATGCAAATGAGATTGTGCTCGATGAACTAAAAGGGCCATTAAAATAGGTTTTCAGTTCTCTTATCAGCATTTTCACCCATCCCAAATTATGCAATTACAAAGTCGTATATAATGTATGTAAATAAGCACTCCCTGAACCAGAATTTTCCAGCTTACCTGGCCCCCAATGACCATATTTCTTGGCCTGGATTTGCACGCCACATGAGCGCCTCCAGTTTTGGCTTGATGTGCATGTAGAATATGCTCTCCTTGTTGTAGATGTGAAGACGCGAGAGGATTGCCTGTTTCTCGGCCGGCATGCATTTGACTATGAGCGAGGTCTCAATGAGATCCGGTTCCGCTGTCTGGTACTTGACATGGGCCCGATATATATTGCTGCAGTAGTTCTCGCCGCCTCGCGTCAGATCTGTCAGCTGAACATCAAGGATTTTGAGATCCTGCTGTTGCAGACCGTGCTCCAAGGCGTGCCTAAAGAACTGCGCTGTTAGGTAGAGCGGTAGCGCCTCCGTTGTGGCCGACATTATATTGGGCTATGAATCAGTTTGAGCTCATCAATGAGCATTTTATATGGAAAATCAAAGTCACTTCCAATTGACCCCAATGGAAAATCTTTGAGTGCATCTGCTTGCAGTTTGATTGGCTTAATGAAAATGCATTCTATGTCTCGACGGTGGATTAGCGGTGGCTTCTTTTGAATTACACTCTGGCTTCAATGTTTATGTTCAGATTTAGTCAATTAAAGTATATTGAAAAGGAAATATATTAATAATATTTGAATACGCCTAAAATAGAACAGTTTAACTAGGAATATTTAATGAAATTCATTTGCTTTTACTATTGTCGTGTTTGAGTTAAGACTATTGTCTCTTGAGATAAGCTAATCATGGTAATTATGGGCATAATAAAAATAACAAACTGTCGCTCAAAGTACATCCTCATAGCTAGCATATTAAAGTAAAAGTATTTGCTTATAGACATCCCTAAAGTATTTGGATCCGTACATATTATATCTGTAACTTAAAATGTGACGTATTTATTGATATATTATCAAAATATTGTTTCTAAATATGATTCTAGACAATATTATGTATTTTATATATATCCAGAGTAGGTAGGTATATTTTCTAATATTTTTCTAATAATATACAATTTTACGAAACATAATTAAATAAGATTTTGATATATATGCACATCTTTATTTAATCAAGTCATATGTGTTAAGTTGTAATAATTTAAACAGAGATTAAATGCTGAAACGTGTAAACAGCACTGCATTCAATTGTTTTTTAATGCTCTGATCAGCTTCTCTACCCAGTCGCTAAAAATACGCTCCCCAATAAAACATTTCATTAGGTTCCCTCAAAAAACACACCCATGTTCGATCATATTAATTGAACTCTGGCCTAGTAGCCATTAATTGACTCGGCAACTGCCTATGTGTGTTTGTGTGCTTGTGTGTGTGTGTGTGTGTGTGTGTGTGTGTGTGTGGTTGTGTGCGTGTGCTTGATAGTTTCTCATAAGGGTTGATGAGCCAAGTGCCCCAGAAGTGGCTTCCGTTTAGAAATCCGCAAAGACACCCAATTCCTCGGCGCGTTTTAGAGCCCATTTGTGATAGTCATTAAGAAACTTTTGCTTGAAGATGATGTCCATTTTTTTTTTATTGAAATCCTCATCCTGCAAGCTCTCAATATTATTGTCGTGTGACAGCTCTTTGGGAGCTGTAATCACGGGTAAAAAGCCAAATAAGCCAAATAATCCATATAACTCTCGGCTGCGCAGCTCCCAGAGTAAATCCTCATAGCTGGGTATTCGCTCAAAGCGTGCATATTCCAAGGCATCACTAAATGATTTATAGTATAGTTTGATCAGTTCCTCTCGACGCTGCTGCAGAATCTCCAGTTGAACGCTGGTGTTTAGAAAGAAGTTCAAATCGCAAGCGGGACTGCCATAAAAGCTCAATTGAAAGTCGACAAAGATGGCGCGCATGGGAATTTCAGGCTGAGCCGCATTTTCATAGGCAAACATAAAGTTATTTGTCCACATATCTCCATGATTGAGTACGACATAGCGATCATTAGATCTAGGCTTAGCAGCAGATGCACAAACTTTTCTAAAGTTATCTGATAAACGACGTAAGTGCTCGGTAATCTTCTCGTATCCAGGCCATTTGGACGTGGTGCCGATAAGACCCTTGAGAACACCACCAAACATATTCTCAAAGGTATCGCTTTTCATCAAAGTTTCTTCACTTAGCATGCCGCATTGGTATTGCTTAAAAATTTCGGGATCCTTTGTGGGATATGAAATGATGATTAAACTTTATGCAACTATTTATTTATGTGCTTGTTACCTTCTTGGCCAGCACCATAGATGCTGCATGGAATTTGCCAAGCTGCTGAAGAATGAGTGACGCATGAGCCCAGTCCAAGCCTGACTGGCGTGAGGCCACCTTAAAACCATCCACTTTGAGATCTTCGAACACAATAGTCTGCACAGGCGTTTTTATTGAATGATAATATCTGCAAAAAGGTCAAGGTAAAAAATCAACACACTTTTTCTGTTTATTTTACTTTATGAACTCACTTGGCTCCGAAGCGGTCGCCACTGCTCAGAATATCCAAGCGCGGCAACACATCTGTGTAGGTTTGCTTCTCCTTGATGAAAACTTGAACATCCTCTAAGAACCTTGTTTCCTCTGTGATGGGAATTGTTTTGACTATAAGCGAAAGTTTCTCTTCTTTCTGGGAATCAGCGCCATCTGCCCATCGTGAGAATGTCAATAGCACTTGATAGATGGCCGAGCAGTAATTATCTCCCGGATTGCTGCCCCAAGCGAAATTAATCTCGTGCAATGTTACTTTACTTTCACGCAAACCTTCTTCCAACGTTTCCACAAAGAACGATTCAGTTAGATATTCGGGCACAGAAATACTGTGCACATTCTTCGTAATTACCATTTTTCAAATTGTACTTTTCGAGCTGAACTCAGACGAACTGTGTTGCGACGTGTTAAGTTTCAGAGAGTGACTGGTTTCTATACTCGTACAAACATGTCTTATATATACTGATTAGGGTGCTGCGATTTTTTCCAGTTGTCGAGTCATGATTAATAGAGGGCAATAACTGCACGTGGCGAGACTGAGTGTAGATCAATACTCAAGGCATAACTAAGAAATTGGCAAAGTGCTTACAAAAACGAGAACTAACTGTAAACAAATGAAAGCGATAATATATAAAATATTATTTTAAGTAACTGAAGTCCAGAAAGAGTTTAATTTTTGGCTTATTGTTTAGTATTTCGTTTAGTACATTTTTACTTGAATCCACTGTGTGTTCAATGACGCCATAATCGGGCTTAGTTGCGGCACCGACGACTTGAGCATGTCATTCATTTAAATATTTGCATAAGCATTGCCAATCTATTTGCCATGGGTCTAGGGCCTCTAAGTCGATCGAAAAGTGTCGTATACTCAGATAGAGTACAAATTTGAGACTGAAAATTGAATACAATTATGAAGCTGTCCACCCTTTTGTTATATTATTTTTAGTTTTTATACATTTAAGTTTGTTTTGATAAAACCCGCTTAACAATTACACATTGTACGACTTGCAGTAAATGCTTCGTGAGAACTACTTTGTTCGTTGGATAAGCAAAATATTTATAAGTTGTCGTAATTGTTTAATTAGTAACTATATGATATATACTATAATACTGAGTAGTATGCATATATTTATTAATGTCATACTAAAGTACTAAACTACTATTATAACAAATACGAGATTGTCGGCTTAAATAAACAAATGGCTTGCGCGTGTTAAGCAACGTACTCACGTCATCACTTTGGCACAATGAATAAGCAAAATTTGATCTGATTGTGTACTATGACTAAGTATACACACAATATTTTATTGTACTATTCAGTGTCCAGTGTATAGTTTAAATGTTGACTTAATGTTATCAATTTGATTGAAAGTAAACAAACTTGTGTAATAAACACTTTTAAAACCATTCAATTTTATAGTTTCTTTTTTGATAAAGGCAGTATCTAAGTCGAAGCCTATGTATCACATAGGAATAATTGGACAAAAGACGAAGAAATGATTAACATCGGATTGCAATCACAGCAATCGGTCGGCTTCATTATAAGTTTATTATGATTTTTAGTTATTTGCAGATAAGTTTCGGTCTGTATGATAAACTTATCACGAAAGAAGTCGTTCCACCCCAGTAACCAACCAGATTATTGCGCATGCGGTCTGAGCAAAGTGTAGAAAAACACCCTGTTCCTAGTGTTTAATCTTGGTCTTTGATTGGCTGATTTCTGGTGGCGTTATCTACTCAAATTGGGTTATGATATGAGACCGGGTTGTTCCCATTATTTGCGCCACTTTCGGAGTTTGGTATTTAGACAAGATGTGCAGTAATTTATACCATAAAATGGGCCGAATTTTATACCGTAAAATGTACCCTGGGCATTTTAATATTGGGATATGTGCAAATTGGCAGCACAAAATCATGAGGTTGATATATAAGCTAAATTTACCAAGCCACAAACTAAACTAGACTAAACTAAAACTAGACTAAATGGATAAAGAAACGGCGTTTGTTATTATATCTTCCATATCTTTTTATATTTATATATTTGTATATAATTATATATTTTTATTTTTTATATATTGAATAGTAACAAAGGAGGGTCATTTGCTATTTGAATATCATTAATGTTAACTAAACAAAATTAAATAAAAAAAAACAAACGGTTAGTGTCTCCGAGTAGTATATATTCTGTATGCAGTTGTAAGCTCATCGTGGAATATATAAGGCCCAAGGCCATATTTATTATTGTCATTAAATTTAGAGAGAACAGACTTATCTGTTTAAAGGTCAAAAATCAAGGTCATACCTCTAACATTGAGGGAATCTGAGAGTCGTTTACAAAGTGAGTTAAACCCGATCTGCGGATGCTAAACTATAAGTCCATTTGTTTATAATAAACTAATGTTATTTAATATTCAAAACATTTTGTTCACGCAATATATAGTGTTTGTTTTTAACCTATATGCGTAGAGCTCACAATACGTTCTAGTCATGGTAATACTACACACCAAATCGATTGACTTCCGTTCTAATTCTGAGCACATATTTTTACACTTTTCCGCAGTTTTCAAACTGCTCGCTTATGTCTATATGTGCATATGTGTTGGCCTCTACCGAGATGCTCTTGGTGTTGTATTAAATGCGTTTGCAGTGCTTTTTGCTAATAAACAAAACGACACAACAACAACAATAATAACAAGAACGGCAACATAAACGAACCTCTGCCACCTTTTCTCGGCCATTGCATTTTTTGCTGCTGCTGCTGCCGCTACTGCGCCTTACGATATGCATCACCAGTTGCTTTTTTTCTGTGGCCATTCAGTTGGGCTAATAGATGGGGTCGGGTGGGTGGTTCATGAAAGGCCAGTTCGCCATGTTGGCGATGTTTGGCAAATTTGCTTTTGAGTTGCCAACGGGGAAATACATATGCACACACACACGCAGCCACACAGTGTGCATGTCACGTGTTTTTGCAGTTCATGACGGCTTAATTAACTCGCATGTTAGTTACATTTTCCTTTTTTGTGCACTTTTTTGATGCTTCTGAGATTTTATGTCAAGCTTTGAGGTGTTTTGCGTTAGTTTTCCAACAGCAAATATAAATTTTACATTACACACGTTTAGCGAAATGCATTAATAATCAAAAGCGTTTAAATGCGCGATTGCACAGAAATTAGTGACGAAGCCACGGTTGTCTGGCCATGCCACCCCACAGCTCACCTCTCTCATCCCTAAACTTAACCCGTCACAAAACCAACCACAGGAGCCTCCCTTCCCTTGTCAGCCGTCCTTTGAGCAGCGCTGATGTATGCGATTTTAATCGTACGCTCAGACACAAACATGAAGCGAGTCCCCCCCACAGAAATGGCCAGAAACCAAAATCCATGGCAACCCCCAATGACAAGGGACAAACGATAATGGCGCATTGCGAGGGGAGCAGGCAAGGGGAGCAGGCAAGGGGGGGGTGGGGGCAACACCAAAAAGTAGACAATAACCCAGCCCAAAATTTGGATGCAGACAGTACTGAATAAATGACCATAATCAAACACTTTACGCCTGAAAGCATGCCAGGCATCCTGTTCTCTTGCCGTTGATGAAGAAAACAGTAAGCAGAAAGCAGCTGCCCTAGCTTCATACACCGGATTTTAGATTCAGTTGCCCAATCTGTGTGCATCAAAGTAGCCGTCGCCGAATTTAATTAGTACCCTCCAATAGGGTTCCCTTCTTTGTCATTGGCTCTTTTTATTTTCCGATTGGGTTTGCCGATTGAAGTTAGTTTTGTTGGGTTATTAGTTAGGATTACCTTAAGCTAACGAACGGATGAAAGAAAAATTGATTGAAAAGAAAACACCAAAAGCTATTTTTTTTTGTTATTTTTTTCATAGTCATAGCACTTATTACAGTCATAACAAATTTATAACTAATTTTGGCTTATCTAATCAATACAGAGCTTAAGGTACTTATCAACAAGTGCTTCCCTATAACACTTATTAAACTCATATATAAATGTTAGACTCGTCTTCAGTCTACACAACAGTTTTCAACCGGTCAGTTTAAACAATGCATTCTCCCATGAAACCTACGGCTCTGGCGCTGATTTTCGCCCAGCTATTAGGCGCAATACATTGTGGAGTGTACGATAATACAGATAAGTGGGTCATATCCGACAAGTCAAAAAATTTCCCTGAGGACGCTGTTCTCGGGGGCTTTGATCCAGAAGGCTACAGAAATTTCGTGGGACGCGTCGCTTATGCAAACTCTATCCTGCCAGCACGTATTAGAGCCGAAACTGCATATGTCACTTTTAACAACGAATCGGTCGCTGGTTCAGCAATATCCTACGAGGTTCTGGTTTCCAATGCAACCGTCAGCTATCAATGGGTGCGCAGTTTTGATGGATTCTTGGAGGATAATCTCGTCTCTGTTGGAACGAGCTCTACGAACGATCGCGTTTATATCTGCCGGGCCAGAACTGATGGTGGAGTGATCATTGGCACATTGAATCTAGCACAAAGGGCATGCCTAATCCGCTACGAGTTTTTGCCCCTGAGAAAGTTAGAAAAATACGAGGTGCTGGTTCGAAAATATAAACTGGAGGAATGGGTATTATTCCATAATGAAATCAATTGATAAGATTCCATTAAAAAATGCTTGAATGAGCTTCAATGAATATTGATATACATATGTTTTTGCTTAAGTTGTCTTAAATCGAAAATAAATTGTTTTAATTCGGTATACAAATATAAATGTAGATCATTGAAATAAACGAATAAATATGGAATTTCAGTATAATAAAAAGGTTCTCCTTTTTGCATAAGTTTGATGTTATTTATTTTACTGAATATATATTGGGTAAACATGTTAACATTTGTCTTCTCGTAAATGTGATAAATCAAGAATTAGTCTGAAAGAAAAGAATTCGGAATATTATTTTAAATATATTGTTTTTTGCTATCTGTAATTTTTCGGTAACTGGAAATATTGGTTACTTGGGTTTCATTGAAGACTTACAATTATTGGTTAATAAAAGATAATGAGATTCTAGTTATTTTATTGATATTGATTCGCTGGCTAGAAACAGTACTTTGTTTATCATTTTATTTATTATATAATCCAAGTATAGTAATGATATTTCGTAACTTACTGCAGAAGGATTGTAAATGCGGCAAGAGCTCCAGATCCTTAGAATATACGCTTTCTAAATAGCCTCAAAGCAGCCTCATGTGAAAGTAAATTCCAGGAAATTCTACAACTGAATCCATCTTAATTTTATTCAATTTTGTATATTTTATATTTGAAATAACTTATAAAAATAAATAAATCAAATCACAATGCCCTACTCAACTTATCAGATAATCAAGTAACGAATTATTTAAGTACATTTTCTCTATCTGCGTATGTCTTATGAAAAACTAGAGATAGACAATTAAATATGAATTTTGTCTAAACTTTTGAGCTAACAGAAATATACAATAAATGCTAAATCGATTACGCCGTTGATGCGGATGTCTTCATCTAGCGATGCATATATTTTACCTTGAATATTTAGAATTATTGTGAAATCTGATCAGATGGGAAACACCCATGTCGTATTTTTGTCAGAATGTCGCCACGGTAGTTCCAAAAATTTATGTTCATAGACATGAACAATATATTTATAGCCAATCAATTATTTAATACTTATTTTTAATGCTAATCAGCGAAACTTGACAAATTCTGAAGAAAAGTTTAGTTCATATGTCAAAATCCTATAACCCCCTAACCTACATTGACTACAATAACGGCGCTTATCAACAAGTGCTTCCCTACAACACTTATTAAATTATTATATAAATGCTAGACTCGTCTCCAGTCTACACAACAGTTTTAAATCGGCTTCCGATCAGTTTAAACAATGCAGTCTCCTGTGAAACTTACGGCTCTGGCGCTGATTTTCGCCCAGCTATTAGGCGCAATACATTGTGCAGTGTACGATAATACAGATAAGTGGGTCGCATCGGATAAGACAAAGAATTTTCCCGAAAACGCTGTTCTCGGAGGCTTTGATCCAGAAGGCTACAGAAATTTCGTGGGACGCGTCGCTTATGCAAACTCTATCCTGCCAGCACGTATTAGAGCCGAAACTGCATATGTTACTTGTAACACCGATACAGCCGCTGGTACAAGTACTGCCTTCGAAGTTCTGGTTTCCAATGAATCCGTCAGCTATCGCTGGGTGCGCAGTTTTGATGGATTCTTGGAGGATAATGCCGTCTCTGTTGGAACGAGCTCTGCGAACGATCGCGTTTATGTCTGCCGGGTCATAACTGATGGTGCAGTGTTCATTGGCACATTGTATCTGGCACAAAGAGCATGCCTAATCCGCTACGAGGCTTTGCCCTTGAGAAAGTTCGAAAAATACGAGGTGCTGGTTCGAAAACATAAACGGGAATAGTGGATG
Source organism: Drosophila atroscutellata (assembly GCA_035041605.1). Classification (NCBI taxonomy): domain Eukaryota; kingdom Metazoa; phylum Arthropoda; class Insecta; order Diptera; family Drosophilidae; genus Drosophila; species Drosophila atroscutellata. The sequence continues at coordinate 7,862,202 of JAWNLA010000092.1, read as the reverse complement.
CCATTCCATAATCAAATCAATTGATATGATTCCATCAATAAATGCTTGAATAATATTAAACTAATCAATAGATTGTTTTACATTAATTGCCGTAAATCAATAATAAATCGTCTTAAATCGATTCATAAATATGAGTACTGAAAATTGAAATAAACGCATAAATAAATATATTCAAAATAATAGAAAGTTTCTCTACGGTTTTCGCATAAGTTGGATGCTATTCATTTTTTCAAATACTTTTTAGGTAACATTTTGACATTTGTCTGCTCGTAAATGTGATAAATCAAGAATTAGCCTGAAAGAAAAGAATTTGGAATATTATTATAAATATATTGTTTTTTGCTATCTGTAATTTTTCGGTAACTGGAAATACTGGTTACTTGGGTTTCATTAAAGACTTACAATTATTGGTTAATAAAAGATAACTAGATACCAGTTATTTTATTGATATTGATTCGCTGGCTTGAAACAGTTCTTTGTTTATCATTTTATTTATTATATAATCCAAGTATAGTAATGATATTTTGTAACTTATTGAAGAAGGATTGAAAATGTGGCAAGAACTGCAGATCCTAAGAATATGCGAATCTTATGAAAAACTAGACATAGACAAGTAAATATGAATTTTATCTCAATTTTTGAGCCAAGAGAAATACAATAAATGCTAAATCGATTCCGCAGTTGATGCGGATGTCTTCATCTAGCGATGCATATATTTTACCTTGCATATTTAGAATTATTGTGAAATCTGATCAGATGGGAAACCCCCATGTAGTACTTCTTTTGTCAGAATGTCGCCAAGGTACTTCGAAAATTTTATGTTCATAGATATGACCAATATATTTATAGCCAATCAATTATTTAATACTTATTTTTAATGCTAATCAGCGAAACGTGACAAATTTTGAAGAAAAGTTTAGTTCATATGTCTTCACATGATTTTCGCAAATCTAATCAATACTTAAAAATCCTAAAACCCCCAATATACATTGATTACAATAACGGCGCTTATCAACATGTGATTCCCTACAACACTTATTAAATTCATATATAAATGCTAGACTCGTCTCCAGTCTACACAACAGTTTTCAACCGGCTTCCGATCTGCTTAAACAATGCAGTCTCCTGTGAAACTTACGGCTCTGGCGCTGATTTTCGCCCAGCTATTAGGCGCAATACATTGTGGAGTGTACGATACTACAGATAAGTGGGTCATATCCGACAAGTCAAAAAATTTCCCCGAGGACGCTGTTCTCGGGGGCTTTGATCCAGAAGGCTACAGAAATTTCGTGGGACGCGTCGTTTATGCTAGCTCTATCCTGCCAGCACGTATTAGAGCCGAAACTGCATATGTCACTTTTAACACCGAATCAATCGCTAGTTCAACGACCTCCTTCGAAGTACTGGTTTCCAATGAAACCGTCAGCTATCACTGGGTGCGCAGTTTTGATGGATTCTTGGAGGATAATCTCGTGTCTGTTGGAACGAGCTCTACGAACGATCGCGTTTATGTCTGCCGGGCCAGAACTGATGGTGGAGTGTTCATTGGCACATTGTATCTGGCACAAAGAGCATGCTTCATCCGCTACGAAGCTTTGCCTCTGAGAGTGTTTGATAAGTACGAGGTGCTGGTTCGAAAATATAAACCGGCGGAGTGGATACCATTCCATAATCAAATCAATTGATAAGATTCCATCAATAAATGCTTGAATAATATTAAACTAATCAATAGATTGTTTTACTTTAATTGCCGTAAATCAATAATAAATCGTCTTAAATCGATTCATAAATATGAGTACTGAAAATTGAAATAAACGCATAAATAAATATATTCAAAATAATAGAAAGGTTCTCCACGGTTTTCGCATAAGTTTGATGTTATTTGTTTTACTGAATATATATTGGGTAAACATGTTAACATTTGTTTTCTCGTAAATGTGATAAATCAAGAATTAGCCTGAAAGAAATTAATTTGGAATATTATTTTAAATATATTGTTTTTTGCTATCTGTAATTTTTCGGTAACTGGAAATACTGGTTACTTGGGTTTCATTGAAGACTTACAATTATTGGTTAATAAAAGATAATGAGATTCTATTTATTTTATTGATATTGATTCGCTGGCTAGAAACCATACTTTGTTCATCATTTTATTTATTATATAATCCAAGCATAGTAATGATATTTTGTAACTTACTGCAGAAGGATTGTAAATACGGCAAGAACAGCAGATCCCAAGAATATGCGCTTTCTAAACAACATCCATGCATATTAATCATTTATTTCATGTGGAAGTAATTTCCTGGAAATTCTACATCTGATTCCATCTTAATTTTTGTCAATTTTTCGCACATTTATATTTGAAATAACTTACAACAAACACCTTTAAAATGCCCCAACTTATATATTAAATAAATGGCATTTATCTGTGCATGCCCTATAAGAATCTAGAGGTATACCAATAAATATAAGCTTAACTTTCGAGATAAGGAAAAAATGCACTTACCATGTTTTCTCCTATATATGCGTATAGTTTACCCTCGATATTTTGATGACAAGTTAAAATCAGATCAGATGAAAACCAAATGTGTTATATCTTCTAGTCAAAATGCAGGTATGGCAGGGATTGAAATCCCATATCGAAATAACATAAATGTTTATCAGCTAAGCGTGATTATTCTAAAGATAAGTCTTCACAAAATTTTTGGAAATCTAATCAATGCTTTAATGACCTACAACTCCCCATTATAGATTGATTTACAACATGGCGCTTATCAATCTGTGATTCCCATCTAACTAATTAAATTTATATATAAATGCTAGACTTGTCACCAGTCTGCACAACAGTTTTAAATCGGCTTCCGATCTGCTTAAACAATGCAGTCTCCTGTGAAACTTACGGCTTTGGCGCTGATTTTCGCCCAGCTATTAGGCGGAATACATTGTGGAGTGTACGATAATACAGATAATTGGGTCGTATCCGACAAGTCAAAAAATTTCCCCGAGGACGCTGTTCTCGGGGGCTTTGATCCAGAAGGCTACAGAAGTTTCGTGGGACGCGTCGTTTATGCTAGCTCTATCCTGCCAGCACGTATTAGAGCCGAAACTGCATATGTCACTTTTAACACCGAATCGGTCACTGCTATAAATACGACCTTCGAAGTTCTGGTTTCCAATGCAACCGTCAGCTATCACTGGGTGCGCAGTTTTGATGGATTCTTGGAGGATAATGCAGTATCTGTTGGAACGAGCTCTACGAACTATCGCGTTTTTATCTGCCGGGCCATAACTGATGGTGCAGTGTTCATTGGCACATTGTATCTAGAACAAAGAGCATGCTTTATCCGCTATGAGGCTTTGCCCATGAGAAAGTTCGATAAATACGAGGTGCTGGTTCGAAAATATAAACCGGCGGAAGGGATACTAGTCCATAATCAAATCAATTGATAAGATTCCATTAATAAATGCTTGAATGAGCTTCTGAGAATATTTATGAGCAGATTGTTTTGCTTAAATTGTCTTAAATCTGTATAAAAATATGAATATGGGACATGTAAATAAAAAAATAAATGTAACTAGAGATAGACAAGCAAATATGCATTTTATCTCAATTTTTGAGCTAAGAGAAATGTACAATAGATGCTTAATCGATTCCGCCGTTGATGCAGATGTCTTCTTCTACCGATTTTTTCACCCTCAATGTTTAGAATTAAATTGAAATCTGATCAAATGGGAAACACACATGTAGTATTTATTTTGTCAGAATGTCACCATGGTACTTCCTATGGCAACAAACTTAGTTTCGTAGATATGGACTATATATTGATAACCAATCAGTTAGTCAGAATTTGATTTTCATTCAATATTCTAAGCTTATCATATAAATTTTATTAATGCTTATCAGCGAAATTCTAAAGAAACGATTTCTCACGTATCTTTTAGGACATATGCATAATACCCTGCATGCGATTACCATCAACACTTATTAAATTCAAATACAAAAGTTAAGTAAAAGTTCAATCGGCTTCCGATCAGTTTAAACAATGCGGTCTTCCTTGAAACTTACGGCTCTTGCGCTGATTTTCGCCCAGCTGGTAGGCGCAATACATTGTGGAGTGTACGATAATACAGATAATTGGGTCTTATCTTCAACTAGCTGTGTATTTGTTGAATGGGACTCTTAGTACTAAATCTGTTTTGCCATTAGAGCATTCAATTTTCGATGTGTCCTACCCTTAAGATGTATTTGTTGTTTTGGCCACTGTTAAATTAAACTTCATTTGCACTTAGAGCGTGGGTTGCAACTCGCTCCCGCTGTCGACTGGCAAACTGGTTGCCCTTTAATCACAGTTGGCGCAAATCAAACATAAACAAATGCCCATCATCATCATCATCGTCATCATAGGCAAAGGGGTGGTTGGAGTGGAGCTTTGGTTTGGTTTGGTGATGGTTTTCGTTTGTGTGCTGGGCAGCTGCAAAAACTGTTGCATACCATTGGGCGGCATCATTGGATTGTCGCATGCCTAGCATACTTTTTAGCTGCGTGGCCAAGCGCATGAATAATTGATTTCCATTGCCTGAATGCTGCGCGCTATCTCACTCACTCTTCAGCTATTGTCGCATTGTCGCTATACCTTTCTCTCCGACGACGTGTCGCATTCATTTGTCAGTAGAGTTCCTCGCCCACCGACTCAAAAATGAGCGACAGGTTATTTGTCTGTTTGTTTGTTTGTTTGTTGGCTGTTGTTGTTGTTGTTGGCTGTTGTTGTTGCTGTTGGCTGTTGTTGTTGTTGTTGGCTCGTCGCTGTGGTTGTTTATTTGTTTGTCGCTGTCGTCACATGCAACATATATTTTTAGCTCGGCCCTTGCATAATTCGCCAGTGTCCACCGGCCCCAGACTCAGCTCACCCACCCCGAGCGCTATTGTTTTTTCAGGCTGTCGCTTATCAGTTTATTTTTGTTCATACCATTTGCGTGCTACTGTCGCTGATCCGTCGCTACCACCTACCGCTCATCCACACACACACACTCACACACACATACATATATTATTGGCATATGTTTTGGACTGGTCGCGTGTTTGGCTTTAATCCCAGCCAACGCATTACGTTGCCATGGCTTCGATGTTCTGGCTTAACTCGAGCCCACAACATTTTTGCTCACTTATGGCTAAAATATTTGGTCGCTAACGGGCAATTCAATCGCAGCTTATTTTCTATGCTTACAATCATATATATCTGTATATATATATATATATGTAAATGTTTTTAATGTAAATGGTTGGCTTTTGCAGTCTGTTATTAATTCTATTCGTGCTGTCTATTTGAGTTGAATTTATTTGTGTACAACTGTTATTTCTTGCCCTGCTCAATATTAACATTTCACATATTTTAAATATGCACCTGTCACGTTAACTTCTTAAAGTAAATTACAGCTTTCCTTAAACTTGCGAATAATATATGCAATGATTGGGACTAACATTGTTAGGACCACATGCAACGATATTGGCTTCAGAAGATAGAATGTCCACATTGTAGAATCACAATTGAGACAATTGAGATTTGTATTAAAAGTCAATTACATAGTTTGTTGGTTGTATGTTAATCCTTTTAAACTAAAGATTATTAGGGCCAATTACTTGCATATTTATTAAGAAATCCATTTTAAAAGCATTTATTTTTACAAATTCTGCAAAAAGTTAAAATGTTGTGTATATTTTCTTAAATTATGATATAAGATGCAATTAAATATATTTCAGTTTATTAATTTAATTTAGCAATAAGAAATAATTTATAAATATGCCTTAAGTCATTTTGTTTTTAATTAACCTTTCAGCTTATTTGACTTCAAAGGTTTTTTGTAAAACACTTACTATCACAATTGCAGACATTTCTGCCTAGAACCGTAAAGTCTCTTTTACTCGAATAAGCTGTCCCTTATGCCAATGTTGTAATATTTCTGGCTTATGTCCTCTGTACATCTAATAAAAAAAACAATCTCCGACTTTTTGATCAACAATCTTTATGGCCTTTCAATCTCAATTCGCGTGCTTCTGTCAGTGACAAGCAAGTTATCGGGACAGGTTCGTTTTGTGCTTCATATCACTGTAAGGACTACCAACTCACCGCTTTGACTGTCCGTGATATATGCGCGGACATTGTCTGTCTGATATCCTGGCGAGGAGTGCATGATGCTGTCCCTGAAATGACACGCCGGACAGCAATAAATGTCAGACGGCAATTAAGCCAAGGTATGCACATGGTACACAAGAGCAACCCCCTGATGTAAGTAGGGGTAGTGAAAATGTCCCAAGTGACGTCACAGTTTTGAGGGGTGTTTACATTTGCTTAGCTTTCCATGCGTTCCATTCGCACTTCCAGTGAGCGGCAGTCTTTGCTCTCTCAAATACTTTCCATTTGTTTTGGGAAATTTTTTGTTGCGCTTTGGCGGCAAATCTTATGGAGTTGGTCCGCTCCAGTCCATTGGGGTTTGCTTTTGCTTCTGGTTATCACTAATACTCGAGACGTTGTCAGGTGGGTGCGTCAGTGTGTGTGTGTGAGTGTATGTGTGCGGTACTGCTAATGCGGAGAGTTCTCTGTGTGGCGTTGACTTAATGGAAACTGAAACACCAGTTGATTGCCTGGTGGTGTTGCATTTCAGCTTGGTCTGTTGCCATTGCCTTTTGGCAGCGAGTATATTGCATGTGGTTTCTGTGGCAAGCATACAGAGAAAAGGGAGAAAGAGAGGGACAAGGAAAGAGTGGTGCTCGTAAGCTTTTGCAAACGGTTTCTAGTTTCTAATGGCTAAGAGTTTTGACAAGCCAATATTAATGTGTAACTTCATACAAGAGCTCTAGTTGCAAAATTCCGTTTCTGCACTTTTTCAATGCCCTAAGTGTTAAAAAGTGTATAGCAAAGTTGCTGAAGTGTATGCAAAAGGCCGCATCCATAAAATATATACATATTGAATCTCCTTGTCGTTCACTTTAAACTAGAGCACGCTTTTTCTTCTGCCTCTTGTTGTTTTGAGTTACATGTCTGTGTGTGTTTGTGCCACAGATGGAGGCAAAACGTAATTAACATGCGATTTGCCTTCTGCATTTCAAGGTGTCATAAATCAGTGCATTGTTTGGTCTATGACTGTGAAAAAGGGGTGTGTTTCCCCTAGTTAACTTCTGCAGCTGGATGAGGGCGTTTACTGCCGGTAAGCTCTTCATTAAAAAGTTCAATTTACCCTTGATTTCCTGGAGGCATTATTGTAGTAAACAGGAATCGTTTTATTGGTATGTCGAAGATGTGATACCCTGGTTCTTTTTTAAAAAGCAAAAACAAATAAGCCCAGGCCGTATACAATTTGGAATGGTTTTCTTTATCTTGTCCACAACCGGTTTGACAAACACTCTAACGTGAATTACCGAAACTTAACTTATCTTTACTTACCCTATTGTCTTCTATGTTCATAGTTTGCGAATTCTCGTTAAATCAGTGTCTGTGATCAGGCCTGTCGTAAATTAAGTATCTCTGATAAAGATTGTGACAGTGGGGATAAGCAACAACAAAATTGACAGCCCTTTACACATAAATAATACACTAATTGTGTGTGTTTGTGTGTGAGAGATGGGGTGAATTGAATTATGATTAAGCAGGGTTAGCCTATGGCCACAAATCTGGCTAGAACATAATGCAGTAAAATGACTTTAAATTCACGCGAGGCGACATTTAAATTGAATTGCGAGCAACAAACACACAAATACAAATAAACACTAAGCAAACACTGGGAGAAACACTTCCGTCTGCAGCTTGCCATTTCCGTTTCCGGCATGACGCGTGCGTGTGTAATGAAAGCTCTGATTTTGATGGCCTGCCCAAAAAGAAGACGCAATACAAAAAATAACAAAAATACGCAAAAATAAAAATATCGCCTGACTGGAACTTAAACGTGATTGCTAAAACACCATCAAACTATATGGTCTGGCCCAGGCAGCTAATCCAAAGACAACGGAGCATTAGGCCATTTAATTTTTGCATAAATTAAATGGCTGAGACGTCACCCAGTAAGTTGGTACGACACAAAAAAGTCTACCACACTTCAAGCAGCTCACAGTTGCCATGATTGAAATGTTTCAGAGCCTTTATGGCATATTCATGCGGCTTGCAAGCCACAAAAACTAGCAGCGAGTATGTGAGTGAGATGTAACCAGCTTGAGCCTGGTGTGTTGCGGTTTGATTTATGGGTTTGACTTTTGCATGACAGTTACCGGCTACAATGTATTCACCTTCTCATCTGTCCCAGCAGCTAGAACCTGGTCTTGTGTGTGAGTTTGGAGTTTTGATCATGCATCGCAGCACACCCAACAAACGTTTCTGACACATTTTACTCATGTGGTTAGGCAAGCACAAAGAGTCTGTGGCAATCATTGCAGGACCTCAAACGAAGCGCTTTCTAAACAGCCTCAGTGCACATTAATCGTTATGGTTATGCGAAAGTAATTGCCAGGCAATTTTACAACTGATTCCGTTTTGATTTTGTCAAATTTTGTAATTTTTATATTTGAAATTACTTACTTTTAGAATGCCGCAACTAATATATCAAATAAATTTTATTTATCTGTGCATGCCCAAAAAGATCTAGAGGTATACCAATAAATATTAGCTTAATTATCGAGATAAGAGAAAAATGCAATTACCATGTTTTCTCCTATATATGCATATAGTTTACCCTCGATATTTTGAAGACAAGTTGAAATCAGATCAAATGAAAACCCCATGTGGTATATCTTCTAGTCAAAATGCAGGTATGGCAGGGATTGAAATCCCATATCGAAATAACATAAATGTTTATCAGCTAAGCGTGATTATTCTAAAGATAAGTCTTCACAAAATTTTTGGAAATCTAATCAATGCTTCAAAGACCTACAACTCCCCATTATAGATTGATTTACAACATGGCGCTTATCAACATGTGATTCCTATCTAATTAATTAAATTCATATATAAATGCTAGACTAGTCTTCAGTCTACACAACAGTTTTCAATTGGCTTCCGATCAGTTTAAACAATGCATTCTCCAGTGAAACTTACGGCTCTTGTGCTGATTTTCGCCCAGCTATTAGGCGGAATACATTGTGGAATATACGATTATACAGATAATTGGGTCTATACCTCCACGAAGGATAATTTCCCCGAAAACGCTGTTCTCGGGGGCTTTGATGCAAATGGCTACAGAAATTTCGTGGGACGCATGTTTTATGCGAGCACTGCAATGCCAGCACGTTTTGTACCCGAAACTACACGTATCAGTGCTAACAGCGAAACGAGCATTATATCATCATATGGCGGCGAAATTCTGGTTTCCAATGCAACCGTCAGCTATCACTGGGTGCGCAGTTTTGATGGATTCTTGGAGGATAATGCCGTTTCTGTTGGAACGAGCTCTACGAACGATCGCGTTTATATCTGCCGGGGCAGAACTGATGGTGGAGTGTTTATTGGCACATTGTTTCCAGCACAAAGAGAATGCCTCGTCTTCTACGAGGCTTTGCCCAAGAGAAAGTTCGAAAAATACGAGGTGCTGGTTCGAAAATATAAATCGGCGTAGTGGATACCATTCCATAATCAAATCAATTGATAAGATTCCATCAATAAATGCATGAATGATCTTCAATGAATATTTATCAACAGATTGTTTTGCTTAAATTGTCTTAAATCGGAAATAAATTGTCTTAAATTGGTATAAAAATATAAATGTAGATCATTGAAATAAACGAGTTAATGTGGATTTTCAAAATAATAAAAAGGTTCTCCACGGTTTTCGCATAAGTTTGATGTTATTTGTTCTACTGAATATATATTGGGTAAACATGTTAACATTTGTTTTCTCGTAAATGTGATTAATCAAGAATTAGTCTGAAAGAAAAGAATTCGGAATATTATTTTAAATATATTGTTTTTTGCTATCAGTAATTTTCGGTAACTGGAAATATTGGTTACTTGGGTTTCATTGAAGACTTACAATTATTGGTTAATAAAAGATAATGAGATACTAGTGATTTTTTTGATTTTGCTCACTGGTTAGAAACCGTACTTTGTTTATCATTTTATTTTCAAGTTTAGTAATGATAGTTTGTAACCTATTGATAAAGGATTGTAAATGCGGCAAGAACTGCAGATCCTAAGAATATGCGCTTTCTCAACAACATCCATGCATATTAATCATACTTTTCATGTGAAAGTAATTTCCAGGAAATTGTGCAACTGAATCCATCTTAATTTTGGTCAATTTTGCATATTCTGTATTTGAAATAACATCAAAAAATAAATAAATCAAATCACAATGCACTACTCAACTTATCGGACAATCAAGTAATCAATGACGAATCTTATGAAAAACTAAAGATTGACAAGTAAATATGAATTTTGTCTACATTTTTGAGCTAAGAGAAAAATACAATAAATGCTAAATCGATTCTCCCGTTGATGAAGATGTCTTCTTCTACCAATGCATATATTTTACCTTGAAAATTTAGAGTTATTCTGAAATCTGGTCAGACTCCCATGCAGTGTTGTTTTTTTGTCAGAATGTCGCCAAGGTACTTCCAAAAATTTATGTTCATAGATATGGACAATAAATTATTCAATACTTAACAAATTCTGAAGAAAAGTTTAGTTAATATGTCTTCACATGATTTTCACAAATCTAATCAATACTTCAAAATCCTACAACTCCCCATTATAGATTGATTTATAACATGGCGCTTATCAACATGTGATTCCTATCTAATTAATTAAATTCATATATAAATGCTAGACTAGTCTTCAGTCCACACAACAGTTTTCAACCGGCTTCCGATCAGTTTAAACAATGCATTCTCCCGTGAAACTTACGGCTCTGGCGCTGATTTTCGCCCAGCTATTAGGCGGAATACATTGTGGAATATACGATTATACAGATAATTGGGTCATATCCAACAAGTCATTGAATTTCCCCGAAAACGCTGTTCTCGGGGGCTTTGATCCAGAAGGCTACGAAAGTTTCGTGGGGCGCGCCTGGAATACTGCTTCTGTACTGCCAGCACGTATTAGACCCGAACCTTCACTTGTCACTTTTAACGACGAATCAGTCGCTTATTCAGCGACCTCCTTCGATGTACTGGTTTCCAATGAAACCGTCAGCTATCACTGGGTGCGCAGTTTTGATGGATTCTTGGAGGATAATCTCGTCTCTGTTGGAACGAGCGTTTTAAACATTCGCGTTTATATCTGCCGTGCCAGAACTGATGGTGGAGTGATCATAGGCACATTGTATCGAGCAGAAAGAGAATGCTTCATCCGCAACGCGAATTCGCCCATGAGAAAGTTCGATAAATACGAGGTGCTGGTTCGAAAATATAAACCGGCGGAGTGTATACCAGTCCATAATGAAATCAATTGATATGATACCATTAATAAATGATTCAATGAATATTGATCAACAGATTGTTTTGCTGAAATTGTCTTAAATCTATCATAAATTGTCTTAAATCGGTGCACAAATATAAATACAGATACTGTATAAAACCAGATACTGCAAGGGTATGTAATCTTCGGTGTCCTATTCTTCTTGTGGTTTCGTGTCTTTGGTTTTTTTTGCACACATTCTTATTGCAGAAAGCCAACACAACTAATTAAAAGCACTTTGTAGACTTGCCAGCAGACACATTTATTAGTGAGACGCAGCTGCAAAGTCTTTTATAAAGCGAGGCGTGCTGCGAAACTTGAGCCTTTTGGTAAATGCCGACCGCTAAAGATGAGGGCGTGGCTGTGGGCGTGTAGAAACAAAAAACCGCATCGGCAAACTTCATTAAAAATGCACACGAAGCTGCTAAAAAGCCTCTCAACTTCACTTCAGTTGGATAAAGTTACAAACAACCACACACACACACATACAGAATGTTTTGGAATGTGTGTGTGTGTGTGCGAGTTTTCCGGCTTTAATTTATGAAGTCATTAGATGCAATTTTCGAGCACCTGAGCAGACGCTTTCCAAACAGGCAATTTGGCATCCGTTCAAAATTGCTGCAATTGTCCCAAATGCCACGCATTTAAGCTGCGACAGCGATCCTTGGAAATCGAGGCCAGTCGGTTTGACAGCTGCCAGACGATTACACCCCGACCGAGGTCAGTGCATGAGGCCAATGCAAACGTTTTCTAATTTTCCACGCCATTAAATCAGGGATTTCCAGCCAGACGCATGCGATTCCAACTGCCACTGGCATCGTGACATGCAATGTGACAACGTCTAAAATGCGGCCAAGTTGAGCCTGCATCTGCAGACTTCAAGCGAAACGGGCAACAGAAACAAATGTCCTTTTTAAATGTGGAAATTATGGCAAACTATTGAGCTGCTTGGTCAAGTGAGTGACCAAGTTTGTGGAGCTTTATGTCTCCCGTTCCCATATACGTGCATCATATCCAAGGTCTATCAATATCTCTTTACAATCTTATACATTAAAGATAGTTCATTGTTTTGCACCAACAGCTTCACGGGGTATTGCTTCTTATTCCTGCCAAAGAAAAATATAATAGAAATAACAGTAAGTCGGTAAAGTTTTAATTTATAGCACTCTGCGCGAACCTAGCTGGAGGAAAAACTGACCTGGTCTGAGCGCATCCTAGACCGAGAAGCCCAATACAAAGAGATATTTCCCAACTAAACATAAAGAGAAACAAGTTTTTGTGAAAAGTTTTCGCACAACGTGACAGGCAAAGAAAACTTGGCGAAAACAAGTTTTCAGGTAGCAAGCCACGTCTGCAAGCCCACGACAGTACGCCCACTCATTATGTGAGTTAATTGAATGCAATGCAATTAATTGTCAACGCATCTTCAAAGTATTTACGGCTTCGGCATTGATTGCAGCATAAATTTAATTGAAAAACTTTTGCCAAAGATCGAAATACGTTTGCAATTAACGTATATTGTAATTAACATTAGTTGTACTCGTACGCTGTCTTCTCTGTTGGCCTTGACAGTAGCATCATCAATAAAAACTGCAACAATGTCAGCCTAACATCTTTCAACCTGCAAACTATTGCGATCCCTGAGCTGGAGTTGCACATAACTTTACCTGTGCTTCCTGCCAAAGTGCAATTCAGCGTCGTCAACTTGAACTTTGTGTTTTGTAACGTGCTTGGAACTTTGTTAGACTCCTGAGGAGTGTAACACCTAACTTGATCATGTAATATGATACGCTTGGAGCAATCCAATAAATATTATGTTGAATTCATTTTAAAATCTAAAATCTATTGTAAATTTCTTATGAACATTATAGATGTGAGATAGAATAGGCAGCTTATTAGGTTAGGTTTATGCAGGGGATTTTATGTATTCAACTTAAAGAACGTGTAAAGATAGAATTTATGTAATGTTGACTCTTTAAAAATCTACATTTTATAAATTGGTCATTTCTGATCCAAGAACGCGGTTTGTCTTCAATATATGTATATATAAACAAATAGCACATCGAAGAACTCCCCTTAAATCTGTTTTTTTTATCACCAATGCAAGTATGCCAGAGACTTTATTTTTGTATCTAATTAAAGTATATTAATTTATTAAGTTTGGAAGGAAGATTTAATGCTTGGACTTTCAATACTAACAACAAATTTCTAACCAAAAGCCAATAACATGCGGGATCTTAATTTTGCTCCACTGGAATGAGACATTTTTTTAAAATAACATTTTAGAAAATACAGATTTCATTTTTCATAAAGCTTCAGCTTAATCTTTTAACTAGTAAATTTAAATAAGCCCTCTAATGTATTTACTTTCTAAATCAAACCAATTTCCTTTTGCGTAAATTAAAGTAATATTATGTTCTTGATTTCTGCTTTTATGATTGATATGCTTTTACTTCTTATCGAATGCTATTAATGGATTAATCTCATACTATATTACATTAACTTAAGTTATAATTTCTCGTCATATTTTGCTGTAGTTCTTTTTTTCACAACTGTGTTAGAACATACAAGATTCGATGTCATAAAGATAAGTTTTACGTTCGCTTGTTGCTGCTGTAATTGGTATGCGACTGACTATTGTTGTTGTAGTTAAAAGTTAGACTATGGCGACGACATCGTCAGCAGGTGTAGCTCTCCATATTATTTACAAGTGGAGAGAGCAGAAAGGTGCAGCAGCGCTCGGCATTCGCCCACGAGGCACCTATAATTTAGCGCTGTTTATTTGTAAATGTCTGTGGCACACAGCACTGGATCGAGTTGCAGGGGTCGCAGTACTTGTTCTCGTCACGCTTCATGTCAACAGCGGCAACTTCATTGTCTGCCCTGGGCTTGAGCTCCCAACTCAGCGCCTCAGCAGCGATACCCCCTCCCCGCTAGTTTGTTTGTGGTAAGAGGGGGAGTTATGTGTGTGTCACTGACATTAAGTGCAGTTGGTTGCTGGGTTGTTAAGTCGTCGGTTTGTCGATTCGCAGAAAAACGTTTTGCAATTTATTAACTGACATTTGAAGTGGTTGTTGTTGTTGCTACGGGGCAAGTCGGTGGCTCCCGATAAGCGTAACCTATGACACTTATTACTGAAGCAGCTGTGTTTGCGGTGGTAAATAAAAAGAAATGCCGTTGCATGCATATTTGATTAAGCTGCCTCAGCGTCGCCGCTAGGTAGGCAATGATATTTGCAAGCCAAACTTTGCAGACAAACGCGCCCGCGGCCCTTGATACAAACACACAGGCAGCAACCCAGACAGACAGACAGACAGAGAGAGAGAGAGAGAGATTAAGAGACAGAAGGGTTAAGGCCGAGTTGGCAACCTGCAACAACAATACGTAAGTTTCTGGACCTAACCAAAGTTACAAGCGTTACATATATTTAGGTTGGGCGCCGACAAAACTGCCGGAAGCGGAAACTGTTTTGTACATTGGCAAATTTGATACATTACTCGTAGTTAAGCATGTGGAAGGACAAGAGTCCTAAGCCCCAAATATGTAGGCAGACAATTCTCAGTTCCATGTGGTTATTAAATGCTTATTTCGTGGTCAGGTGGAAAAGGTTCACCAACGCAAAAAGAGCATAATAAAAGATTATACACAAGTAAAAAGGTCCCATGGACCTATACAAGTTTTGACGATTAGCCAAAGGAGCAGTAAGTGGCTCTTAATAGCTGCCTGTGAACCCACACAAATGTTCCTCGCCGCGTGGTGCCTAATTGATTATTTATGAACTGGGCAATCGAGGCAACCGAAGTAAGTAAGTGGTAAGTCTCTGGCTTACATACTTATATACCGAAAAATTGCAGTCTTAAATATTTAGTTAAATTAGAATAATTAACACTTTACTAGGTATTTTATATCTTATCATTCAGCCATTATTATTATTTTGTATTCAATTAAGTTCATTTGTTAAAACAATCCTGTTTGAAAAGTGTAAAGATAAACTTAAAGGCAGGCATATAGTCTTAAAGATAACTGGACTATATTGAGCTGTTTTATTGAAGTGTAGAAACATTAGCTTTAAGTTAGGCGTATAGTTTCAAAGGCAATTGGACATTCGTCTGACATGTCTTTCGCTCAAATTACCTGCAGATATCTATAGCAAGCATTCTCAACTAGCCGCTTTCCAAATAACAGCTGCCTTTGTTAACTATTAAAGCCACATGACATTACGTCAGTCCCTTTGTATGCTTGCCAATTATTTTTGCCGCTCATTTCGTGGAATCTCAGGTGTCATATTCCAGATGTAATGATGTAGACCCTTAAATCAGAGGGTGTGGTGAGGATTAATTTGATATGTATTGCACGACAACCAGAAAAGAGGAACAAAAAAGAAAAAAACACGATAAGCAAACAAACAGACAAATGCTATTTAACACTTTAATGTGGCATACAACCAAACAGACAGATGCACACGCACAACCCTTCGACATGCGCACATATGTATGTGTTGAAAAACTTCAATTAAAATTCCAGCTTAACAATGCACAATGGAGATGACACCCTTTCTCTCACATTTGGGGGTTCCTTTTGCCCATCTCATTTGCAATTTAATGTAAAATAGCCGTAAAGCCACAGAAAGGCCAAGTAAGCGACCTGGAAACAAGCGAACCAAACAGTCAAACGCTTTGCAATGCCCAAAATATCATAAAACGCAATGGAGCCCTTAACTGGCAACTGGCAACAGGCAACTAACAACAACAAAATGGCTGCGCTGAGTGACGGTGGCCCTGACAATTGTTTCCGCTTGCCCTACAGAGTGAAACGTTTAAAGAAGTGGGTAAGAGAGAGGTATGCGCCACGAGCGAGGTATTTTTGCACAAGTACATTCCAAATATTAATTCTACTTGTAACTCTCTCTAAAACAAAACCAAAAAAAAATATTTTTCGCTGTGTGATTGTCTCCCTTAGTTAGAATAAGCTTGTGTAAATAGTTTGAATACCAAAATTCGAGAAATGCAACTTAAATTTAAAATTTTATTATTAATTAAAATGTTTTGTTTTTTTTAAACTAAACTTTATAATTTGTATTTGAAGTATATTCAAAAATAAATATATTTGGCCAAGCCAAAGATCAAAATAAATTTTGAGACTGATACCCCTTATTCAAAAATGACAACTCGCGGAATTGAGCAAACAGCGTTTCCCGGATAACATTATTTTTGCCACCTGCCCACTGACATTGTTTTCTTTTGGGTTTTCACATGGCGTAAGAGATGCTATAAAAATTTACAGTTAAGTGATTTTGTAGCAATTTGCAGTTTGTTGGCATTATACACGACCAGGTGAGTGGAGCAGCTAGCGCCAAGTGGCAGTCGTGCAGGCCACAGTCGTAAATCCTTGGCAAATGTTTGCCAAGTGTGAGCTCTCAGCAGTCAGTCGTAGCACGAGCTTGTCCAGGCAGGCCATGTTGTCAGTTCTCGCTGTGGCAGGTTTCCTGTTACGTTGATGTCAGTAAATTCAATTTATTTAAAAGCTTGTCAACAATAAGTCAAATGAAATGCTCTGCTCAGCTGTAAATATGGCGGGCCCAGTAATAAAGCTGATTTATTTGCCCTGCTCAGATTTACAAATCCACATAGCTGCCAAGCGTTTGCAATCGCATCGAAACTAAGCACAACTGACAATGGAAATGAAATGAAATTAAATGCTTGAGCGAAATATTTGTGGTTATTGTGGCAATATATTCAAATTTAACGTGAAATACATTTGTTGGCAGCTCCCTTTCTAAAGCCTTTTATTTTGGCATCTCCTATATGTTGTGTGTGTGTGAGTGTGTGTGTGTGTGTGTGTGTATGTTTGTAAATATGTATAAATAGATGGACATACTGTTTTCTAATAGTAGTTCTGCTCGGCAACAGTAAATAAATCTTGTCTGTTTTGGTTGGGGCTTGGGTAAGGCTACAGATAAGCCCAATACAGTTAGGAGAATGCAATACAATGGAAACAGAAATTGCCCTGCAGGACATGTGGTTGCTGTAGCTGCACAGGACATCAGCTCAACTTAAACGGCTGGTAAAGTGCAATGGGGACTGGATGGGGCAACAGGGCAATGCCACATTTGGCAAGCAATATTAAGTGTGTCCGTTTTTTAACATTTGAAGCACAAATAAAACAATGCAAAGCACAGCGAGCAAACACAAACAATTATCAATTCATGTCAGATAAACGAGGGCTGTCTGGTTTATAAATAGATATTCGTTATATTATATATACATATAGCAAGCATTTTCAACTAAATGTTGACATATTATATTCTCTTTTTATTGTTTTGCTTTTCTATTAAAATTTTGTTTCAAATAAAGTATTTTTATTTTATTATAAAATAAATTATGAATTTAGCTATTATTTATCTTAAAGCAATTATTTTTTATTAATATTTGTGAACTAATACGTGCAATTGATAATGATTTTAACGTGCATAATATTATTTGAATATATAACATTTTGTAATTGTTTGCTACACACTTTAAATTATCAACAATACAATGCAAACAATATGTGTATGTACATACGTATATGTAAAGTTTATGTATATGCATATGTATATGTGTGTGAATGTGCAACATAAGTGTTCGCAGATAAAAAAAGCAGTTTGCGAAGCTTAAACAATGTTATTGACTGAACAAAATTCTGCTTTTGCTGTTGCTATTTCTGCTGTTGACTTGGCTCATAAATCCATGCGAGTGCTGTTGACTGACTGCCGTTTTATGTTTGTTGTATATGTACATATATTGTGTATTCTTCTGCTCTAGTGAAGTTACTTAAATTATTGATTATTGTGAAACTTAGCCACAACTCAACTGAAACTCATATCGCGTTGCCAAAAGCGGAAGTTTGTATTTCCGTTTGTCTCTGGTATCCTTTATGTGTACACTTCACTTCATTAAAAGCAACGAAAACATGCACTAAAGCAAATGACATTTAGCAGTTATTTAAACCAAAAACAACAAATTACAAACCTATGCAATGTCGTACTTGTCTAATGGTCATAATCACTGAGCTTCCCTTTGTCCTTTTCCCATGTCCCTTGACATGTGCGCAGTGCTAAGAAAAACGTATCCCATTTTCAGTTTTTGTGCTGTCATAACAAACAAATTCCCAGCATGTGTGCGGCGTGTGGAGGCAGAACCCAAGGGCGGACATTCGCTTGGTCAGCTCTTCTGAGCTCCAAGAATTTAATTATACTTTTGATTTTAATGAAAAAAAAAAACAAGCGCACACTCTCGCCTTATGTGTCCTATGCCCTTTACGCACGAGTTATATACGAATTTTTATTAAGGATGTGAATATGCGAACCATGTTTTATGTTTTTTACTATCTAATAGTACAATTAAACTAATAGTAGAATATAAAATCAAGTCAATTAATATTTTGTCTTAAGAAGGACTAATTTGATAAGTCTCATGGCATCTAAATCCAGGTCTGCAACATATTATCGGTGTTATTTTTGTTTTGAGCAAAGTTGCAAAAAAATTAGTTTTATCCGCAATTAGTTTTTAAGTAATTTTCTTTGAAAATTGGCAAACTTCACAGAAGTTTCCTCTCGGTGCACTCACTCCATGTTTTTGTGACTTTGCTGCTCTTAAGGTCGTCGTTGACATCAACGTAAACTTCACTTGTCGCTTTTGTGGAGTTCATTTCAGTAAATGTCAACGGAGTCGTCACTGTGAAATTGCAGTTTAATTACAGTTTTTATACATTGTAACTTGCCTTTGAATGTCATTGTAAATGGACGACATTAAATGAAATTGGTTTATGGGGGAAGACAGGCTACTAATGTGTTGGCATAAATGTCCTTTGTATGGAGATTTACATCGTAGTACGAGTGGCTTCCAAACATAAATGAGGCAAACACCCAACATGTAGATTGCCATTGAGATTTTTAATAAATTTAAATAGTTTTGAAAGCAAAGTTATAGCCGATACACAGATGTGGGTCACATGTAGGAGCAATCGGAAATATAAAATAAATAAGTTTTAGAATACATTAAATTGAATATTTATGAATAAAACAAAATTGTGGTTCTTTAAATTATTTTTCCCTGCATTTTTTAAAAAGGCATTTGTGTGGCTCCTGTGCGGATCGTGTATGTGTGCAACAGGTTCATTTTTCAGTCGTGTAATCATCTCAATAACAAGTCATAAATGCATTCAAAACTAACTTGTGAATACATTAACAGTTATTATAGATTTCATGTGAGAGGGCAGAATATTTCGTTATAGGATATGCGAGGCCTTGCACGCAAGCGAATCTCAAACATATCGCATTCTGACCGCACTTTGAGCTGCACTTGAGTTGCGTTTGCCGTTTGCCATCACCCATCACTCATTTGTGAATATGTACATTTAATATGCAGCGCATGTTCTGACAGGCCTTGCCAGAGCTCCAGCTACAATACCAAAACCAGCTCCAGCTGCATTTGTGGCCGGTCACTTGCCATCTTGCATGCACAACATGCAGTCGCAATCAAACATGTCCGCCAAGTGAGCGTCACGTTGCAACATCCGCTGTGCGGAGCTTTTAGGGTCTTCAAGAGCTGTGGAGGGCTGTTGCTTAAGACGCAGTAGACGACGACGTTGCCTCTTACAATTGCCGACTGGTTGCTTATTTGCATACAACACTTTGACGCATTGTTCGCCCACCATCCAGCGAGACAGATGGAAGCACAAGCTGTGCCCACTGGCTTCCCTCCACAAACTTGAGCACTAATTAAAAGCAAATTCAAGCATACTTGTACTCAAACTCCAACTGCCGGCAAGTTGCCTAAAGACAGACGCACGAAATTTGCCAAATGATTAAGCTTACAAACGGATCGCAATCCGATCCGATGGGGCGTATGAGGTACGCAGACTTTGGCTTTGCCACTGCCATTGTCTCTGATTGGAAAGCGCTTTGCTCAGCAGCAGCCAAATGAGTGTTAATTAATGCGAATTTAAGCAGCAGACAATCGATTCGAAGGCTTCAGAAAATTCAACCGCCTGGCAGCCATCATTAACCCATTTAAGGTGCAAATCCAATTAGGCAAAGACGTTAAACAAAATTTTAAGCCTCACATTGGCAAATTGAAATTCGAGTGTGCCCGCAATGCGCATTAATTAAATTTAATTTTAATTGTGTATTAGGAGCAACACAGATTTTCAAGTAGCAAGAAAATGTGATTAATTTATTGGACTTAGGATGTGTCCTTATCTCTTTTAATGCCATTATACTGCAATAACATTATTATAGCAATACACTAAGTAATTTGATAAGTTTGAGGAAGTTCTTATCTTATCTTATCTGAAGCCATGCAGACATTTAATTATAATTTAATTTAAAACTGTTTACTTTATAATATGTAAAAAGATTATTTTTATCAGGCCGTCTCAAATAATTTTGATTAGGAATACTATTTTAGACATTCCAGCTGGTAACTAATCTTTATTTTGAAATCTATTCAGATCCGTCCATAAATCATTTGCTGCTCTGAAAGCTGCTACAGCCGGTGGCGCTAAGTGAAAATCTTTTAAGAGCGCCCAAGTAATGCACATAAATAATAAATACAACGCAAAATTAACTTTCCGGCGACAGTCGTGCTCCACGTGCCTGCCCTCAGCCGTCTCCGACTAGACCAAAAAACCAACACTAAGGGCCAGTTCTTTCTTATATTTTTGATATACTCTCTATTAGTAAGTTGTTATTGTTTATTTCTGATAAATATATTTGTATTTAGTTGCAAACAAAATTGTTTACTGTTTGGTGAGTTCTTTTTATAATTTAAATATGCTTTATAACTACGTTTTATATTTTTATAAACTCCGATATATTTCGAATGTCGTTGGTATTCGTCTTCAGGGGTAGATTCACATCGTTTATTCAGTCAGCAACTACTACTAATAAGTTTTTGCAAAATTAAAAAAAAAAAATCACCTTCACTAAGAACAGAGTATTGCGTAGTCGCGAGGTGTCAGCCTTAAAAATCTTATTTGGTTCCTTTTCGGCTTTTTACCTGGACTGGCGTCAACTATTTAGAAATGCAAAGCACATTGAAAGTTGAAAGCGTGCAACGTTGGTTTTGGTTTTGGTTACGGTTTTTGCTTTTAAGGTGCCACAAGCAAACAAAAAATGGCTGTAAAATAAAAAAAATAGAGGGAAAGCCAAGGAGAAACTGTCAACGTACGCGTTAAGTTGACAGCCATGCCCGTTGTGGTGGTGGGAAGGGAAGATGGTATGAAGTGAGGCAGGCCAAATCTCAGTGCGCCAGCTATAAAAATCATAAATTGTATTATGTATTAATGTTGGTGGTGCCGTTAGCGGTGACGTCGACAGTATTATTATTTTTTATTTGGCGGAATATATTTGTGAATTATTCAAAAGCATAGCCTTGGAGCGAGTAAGTTTAAGGTCAATAAAGAAGACCACTTTAAGGAAGCACAATAAGAAGAGGGAAAACGGTGCGTGCATATTTGACAATTTTATTAGATTAAATTTCATATAAATGTGTTGATAATGCCAGCCAGACATTGTCTAGACAAAGCACACATTCAGCTGAAATTTGAGACTGAAGTGAAAGGTGGCAGCAGTGGATCACGGAGACAGGGGAATAAGGGAACAGGTAGCCAGCGCATAACTTCATTGCATGGCAGTCACAAATGCCACAAAATCCGCACGAATGCAGCAATGCAAAATTAATAGCTGTTGCATTCGAGTCCTTCAACTACTGAGTGGATCAAAAGTTTGTCTGGCTGCCTGGCACGCTCAGAATGTCAGAATGTCAGCGACTGTCTTCGACTCACACTCGCAATTTCAACATCATCATCATTTAGCAAAAATGTCAAGGGCAACGTTTACGCATAGTAGTAGTAAAAACTTTTGCTGACGTAGGTGTGTGATTTATGCGAAGGCAATCGTATTCGAATTTTATCATTTTGCTATGGTGCACTTGAAGTGCTCTAAGCCTTTAATCGTTGTCCGGCTAAAAAAGTTGAGAAAAATTGTTGCAGGAAATTGCTGGTGAACAGTTTTCCGTACGCTTTACAATTTACAGGGTGATATAACTGCGCATGACGTAGTTAGTGTTTGTGTTGTGAAATAAAAATTAGAAGATTCATGAAATTGAATAAGTTTAATTATAACATAAGCATTTATTATTTAACTAGTTAATCAAAAATTGTAAAAATAGGTTTAAATTCGCATCTATTAAAATCAAACTCTGCTTTAAAGCCGGATTCAATGTTGAGCATACAATCAAGTTGGTAACCCTGTATTTATTGCCATAAGAAACATTCAAAGTGACATTTGCATTTTATTGTTGAACGCCGGGCATTACAACTCCAACTTTCCGCTCTTTGGCTTATTGTGCAATTTCCCAGCTGCGTCTGCCTCCCATCCTCTTATCTTTCCTTTGCCTTTTCTATTTTCTTGCCTCTGAGTGTGTCTGCATGAAATAAGAGTTAATCTAGCGTCCACTGGGACACACACACACACTTGCACATACGATGCTAGGTTTTCTTACTGTAACAGATGTCCTTGATATTTCATTTGACTGGAGCATTGCTTGCGATATTTCAAAGGCAAAAGTCGTCTGCTTTAGATTTGGCTGCAATTCTCTTTTGTGCGACATCAAAGTGCAGGCGGGCTTCATCAAGTAAATCCGTCAGCACAAAGCCGATAAGGTTGCCGAAAGTGCCTGCTCATAAGCTCAAATATGCCACAAAGTATGCAATAATAATGGAACAATCGAATTGTCAACGCGACAGCGCGTCCTTCTTTTCTGCTTTTAATAATATTTTAATAGAAACAGCAAAGCGCACATTTTTTGTGGTTTCTACTTTTGCGGTCGGTGGTTGCTTTTGATGTCGGTGTGTTCGCCCAGGTTTTCGAGCAGCTGGAGACGTTTTGATGGATGGCTAGAAGTACATAAGCATAAGCGAAGTTGTTTCCGTCCAGCTTACATATCATAAATCATGTGTGCTTGTTATGATATTGTTGCCAACGGGCACATCAGCTGTTGCATGAGCCTTGATTTCATTCTTAGCATAACAAATTTTACTATTCTTTTACTTTATACATTTTCTTCACTTCTTTTAATTAAATACTTAATATTGCTTAATAATTTAAAGTAAATAAATATATTTAGCTTGAATTTATTTTATTTATTAAAGGTCTGCTGTACATAAATACAGTGAACGGCTCTGAAAGGTGTATCTATGTCGGTTTTTTCTTTACACGTATATACATATGCCATCTTTCTGGTTGCATAATTATTCATGACACTCGTGGCATGACGCACGACTTGTGTGTTGCCATAGATACCCCCTGTGCATCGTGTCGGGTAGCTTATTAAATCCGGTGGCTGAGCGTGTGTTGTATTTTCAGCTCCACTGAAGCAAAATAATTGGGCCATGCTGCACAGGTAAGAAGTGGAACTTATCGATGTTATCATAAGGTCAAATACTTGTCGCTTTGCGCTGTGTTTTTTGCTTGTTAGTCGGAATACGAAAGACTTATGGCTTGGGCCAATTGCGTCTTGTTAGTGTGCCTTAAAGCTATTGATTTTGGCTTGTCATTACCTCAAGGGATTCTCTCCCAATGCATCTAACATTAATCTTTTTGGGGACGTTTTTAATTAAAAGTTTTTTCGCAGATGACTTTGTCAAAAGATTTAACAAAATTCTGGCATTATAAGTTGCACGTCCATGAGTCAGCCTGAATTTAAGCATTTACTTGGTGGCCAGTTTAGTCTTTTACTTTATTTAACCAAGGTAATTAACTCCCATTTATCTGCCACAAAACACTCACCATTAACATCAACCCGGTGCAATTCAACGCTTTGCCCGACAACCTTTGGTCAACAGTTGGCGAGTTTCGACTATACAAAATGGATGCTGGGCCAACAAAGGACCGTTAGATGGCCATTTTGCAGCGTCGCCTGATTGCTAAATTTCATGTTTAATTGCTGTGGTCTCTAACAACAATGAACTGCAGGTGCCCAGATTTGGTGCTTTGTTTTAAAGTTTTTGATTATTTTTTCTTTCCGCATACGCTGTTGAAAATTGAAGTTTTCACCACTGAAAATAAACATAGCAATATTAAGGTGTTCGACCAAAAAATATAAAACTTTGTTAAATACAGTACATAGTCTGTACATAAATGCATACGCTCCATCCATTAAATACTTGTCAAATGAAAAAATTGGGAATTATGATTGTGAATTGCAGATTTTTCTTTATATTATTTACAAAATATATTGTTACTTCGTAATAATAATTGCTTCTCTATGAATCTCTCACATTTATTAATGTTTTCAATTGAAACTTCATATTGCAAATAAGAACCACCAATATTTTAAGTTAAAATTTACCCTAGCTTTAAGTCCTTCATTCTGCCCAGAACTGATTCCTGATTGTATGCAACAGCAAATTGCTTGTTTGGCTTTGGTGTGCGTGTTGAAATTTTCATATTGTCTGGCAATGGGTAAAGTTTAAATTGCGAAATCTGACGCGCTCGATTAACGTTCCGACAGGGACACATGTGAGCCAGTGGATGCCAAAGTTTCAATGGACAATCTGCAGTCTTATTTGCATTTTTAATTAACTAACAAGTGCTTGCAATTATGGACGGCCAAGTCCAGAGCAACCATATTCATGACACATGTGTATTATAGCAGCTGTGGGTCCCATTCTGGCGGCTGTTAGCCGTAAATCAATTAGGCATAAATGTGCTTGCAGGCAACTGTAGTCGGCATAAATTACAAACTTACCATCTCTTGGCTGGCACGTCAACTGTACATCATTTGCATACTAAATTTCATATTTTAATTTTTCTAATTACTTAACATTAGCGAACATTTTAATAAAATGAAAGCCCATTCGTCAAGCGCGAACTGTCAAAACTTCTGCAGTCGACATCTGTGTCATGTTTTCAGACCCATGTGTTGCCGCCATGTCAGATTATGTCGTGAATATGTTAAGCGGTCGCCTTTTTGACAGCCGCCATTTGGCGTTGAGCCAACTTGAAAGACGCATTTGACATTTATTAGGCTTCCTTCTTGCACTGCCGCGTTGCATTTGCCTTCAATTGCAGCCAACACAATTTGACAAGTTGAGCGTAACTACGCCAAACAACGACTGACAGCGCAAATATTTTAACAACTTCGACTTACCTCGCCAACTGACTAACTGACTGAACGACACAGTGACTGTGTGATGGCTTACCTGCCTGCCAGCTAACTCTGTTATTTTCCCTTTGTTGGCATTGAGTACATTTTCCTTGCTTGACATAAATCAATTGTGATAATATTTTATAGTACCACATATTCAAAAGTCGTTGGCCATATTTATTCTTGACTTATGACTGCTCGTGTGCAACTAATTTGGTAATCAATTACAGTTATTTTCGTGCATGCACTCATTGAATTTCAATAAGTTCGATGTGGGTACATTTTTAAAAAATCTCTTTTTTTTTGCTTGGCTGCACAGCGAAAATTTTGTGACCTGCCAAATGGATATGGAGGCAAACCTTGTGTGGAATTTTTGTATGTGTTCTACAACATTGTCGACTTTTCAATACTTGGTACAGTAATAAATAAATAAATTTGTTAACATATGATAAATAAATGTGATTGCGAAAACAAATTTAATTTATTCACAGATTTATTTGTATAAATTTTAATTGAGAGAGCACCTTTAAAAATGTTATCGATAACATACTTCGATTTATTTCCAGCGCATTCAAGCAGCTTATAGCCCAAATCAAACATTTACAAACAATACACATTCCCCACATGCAACCCAGAAACGACCCGTGCCACATATAAAAATACTGTCGCGACATTGAAATGAAAAATGATTGCCTGCTGTGCCTTTTTGGTCGCGCAACTCACAATTCACGTGGCGTATGTATTTAAAGCGCGCGCTGCTGCCTTTTCTGTGTAAATAAAATTACGCATACGCCCCGCTGATATATCACAGAGTAAATAATGTGAACTTAAAGCCAAGCGGGTATCGCACAGGGTCCCAATTGAGACCCGGCTTTCATGACAGCCTGACCTACCACAAGCACCGCAGACAACAAGCACAGCAGCCACAAGCAAACAAACTATGCTTAATTGCAAAGGGGTTTGAGGCAACCCCGGCTCTCAGAAAGTCAAGTCCATGTCTCAATAAACTGGAAAAGTTGCACTTGGGAGCAGGACTTAACCTCAATTTTGATTAACAATGTCTGGCAATGAAGCTGTCAACGTGCGGCAAGAATGAACGAACCCACAACTCACCACAGAGTCTAAAAGAGGCCTCCCCCGGACCAGGTTGTCTGTCCTGCCTGCACGAGGCTGAAAAATGAGAACAATTTGTTTGTTGGCTTGCCAGCTGCGGCTGCGGCTGCGGCTGCTGGTTAGCAGCCACTTGCTTAGACCTCAAGCTCGCACCAATTTAACGCAAATATTTATTTTATTTGTGCACATTATTCATTTGCCAATAACATGTTTACGGGCGAACGTATGGCGTTGCCAGTTTTTAAATTTGGCTGTCGATATCTGTGGTGCCTGCTCCGCCTTCAGCTGCATAATGTAATGCTCCAGATGGTTGGGCATACCCGATCGCAGTTTCAATGTGGGCGTGTTTACTGCCATATCCATGCGTCGCTTGGCTAGAAAACGCTTACGCAAACCCCGCAGGCCAACTACGGGCACTTCAATGCACACAAAATAGGCCAGCTCCATGCCGCTAATGAGCGAGCAGCCCAAAAAGAGTCCGGCAATGCCACCAAAACTAACTGTTTAAAAATATAGTATTGTATACTAGACAGTCATTAATTAACTGTCAATTGCATATGTCGAAATGAATTTGAATAATTAAATACTTTTATAAAATAAATTTTAAACAAAAAATTGATAAATTGAATTTAATTGACTAAATTATACATATAACAAAAACAGCTTAAAAACTGTTAAATGAAGTTCATTTAAAAGTAATATTTAAAGCTATTATTTAACAACTGAATTTAAAGACTGAGGACATCCTAAGGAAATTATACAAATCATAATTTTAAATTGAAATTGATAAGAATTCAAAGTAATTTGATAGTTAAGTGTGTTTAAATCACTAAATTAACTCACAAGAAATAATTTATGCCGATATAGCAAGCGAAGTGAATGAATCAATCACTGACTTTTGCTTATGATTTTGCTTGTTTTCATAGGCAAATACTAACCCATTAAATCGACCCAGCCAAAGACCAAACTGGTGCGATAGACCATCATAGTCTCAAAGCGGAAATGCACATCCAAGTCCACATATGATGAATTGCCGACCACTTCCGGCGGCAGAAAAGATGGACGCACATCGTTGATGTAGTTGAGCGAGTAACAGTTGCGAAAGCATTTACATTCCATGCCCTCATAATTGTTGCGCACAAAACGCTCCTCGCCCGGTTGATGGTAATAGAGCAACCTATCTGTGAATATGTGCAATCATAAGGAGACCTGACCACTGCGATGATAGTTAGTCATAGTTTGCTACTACGCACCATTGTGCTGGGCCAGGCAGTACAAGTCCTGAGAGCGGCATGACCGAAACTGACCTGCAAGTGCAAGGGCAGAGTTTCAAGTCATTTATTGCGGTTAAGAGGAACGTGCTTACCCGGCGGAAAAAGCAAGTCCATTGTGCAATTACAGTAGCGCACCAAGTACTCCTGATGACACTCCGATTGGCAATTCTCAATCATGTAAATGTAACCCATCAACGATTTGAAGTCACGACTATTGTGCTCGTCCTGCAAACATATTGAAAGTGCACTTATTAAATTCGTTAAAAATATGCTGATTTTCAAGTTAAGCATTGGTAAACTACTACTGAGCACTTAATTGATTAGTGCTTCTTAATTAAAAATGATAAAGTTTTGACTATATGTATTAATGAAGATATGGAACAAGTTTTCGTTCAAAAATTGGACAGCAAACGAAAAATACAAAAATCATAAAGTGAGTAAGGCAAGTTTAAGACGCCATAAAGCTAACTATTTCGATAAATTTTGGGTTTCGAAGAACAAGCTGCATCAAGCACGAGTAGAACAAATATAAACCGATGAAGCTAAAGTTAAATATTGATTTTTCATGTGCAATTATGAAGATAAAAAAAATGCATTTATGATTGAAATTGAAATTACAGTAAAGTTACAAAAGTGAAAAGGAAAAGTGAAAGAAAACTAACATCAAACACACATTGACGCTGATCGGAGGACACGGATCGTGTTTCGTTGTCGTAAAAGTAAATTGTGGGGTTAACCTCGATGTTAGTTTGAGTGTCGGCTGGTATGCTAAACGGGGCCTTGTGCCAGACATACGGTTCCGTGAGCATGACATCGATACCCTTCTCATTGCGCCGTCCCGGCCAGTGCTTATCCGGCTGAATGAGAACTCGCACGGAAAGCGCGCTATTTGGGCCGGCGGAACCAGTGCGCCAGGGCCACAATGAATCCAGCAGCTGCATGCGTTTGCCCTCAACGGTTTCCAGAGAATTAAAAGCCCAGCATAAGCCATTCTTGCTGCGTCGCTTCGAGAAGATCTCACAGCAATTGTATGGAAAATTTCGCCACTTGCAATCAGTGAGAAGCTCATCACAGGTCCAGGACATAAAGTCTACGACCAAACTGAAATTTATGTGGCTGAGTTGCTGTGTGGGCTCGTTGCGCAACTGGTTGAAGGACTCGAAATTACCGAAGGACATATCATCGTAGCTGCTGACGATGCGCTCAAACAAATTTAGTTGCACGGCATCGCTGGCATTGGCCAGGAATCGGCTCTTGGCCTGGTCTAAACGCTGCCAGTTGAGGCGATTGTGATTGCAAATGGTGATGACCGGAAATGGTATGCGATAAACCGGATAACGTGTACTATCCACCACAGTTTGGAATTTGCCGGCGGTAAACCTTTGCGAGAGTATAAGACACACATAGACAGCGCCCAAAAAGGCGCACACAAACGTGCACAGCCAGACGAAGCGTTCCCAGCGACTGGCCCGTGCAGCGAGCAACTTATCCAGGCCATGGATCGATGTCCGTTTGCCAAAGCTCACCAACAGCTGCCAGGCGGCTTCACCTAGTTGACGCAGTAGGACATATCGTTGCGGTAATGAACGGGACTGCAGGTGCAGTGAACGTGCCGCCGTATAATAGGCCAGCGTCATGGCTGGTCAACAACTGAATCCGTTGCTAGCTCATTTACGGTCTTTTATATGGTGCGATTTTTTTGGGGTCTGCGTGCTGGAATATTTTGTGTGTGATAATTAGATACTTAACCATGTTCTGGGCGCTAACGTGCTTAACGCCTATTAAACTCGTTGGATACAACTATTGCCACAAAGGTCAAGGCGGACCTAATCGATGACAAAGCGCTTGACGCCTACCCAGGGGACAAGATTGACAATATTTGCAGTCAGTGATTTGTACCCTATTTGTATCTATATACATATGTCAAGCTAATTGGACCAACTATTTGTCAATTCAATTAAATGCTTTCAATGCCAAATGATTTGCAAACAGAGATTAGAGAAATGAAAAAGTTTTAACACACATCAAATGCGCTTTTGCATGCTCTTTCTGTGAAACTTCAGACTGGCTTCAATGTTTGCGTAAGTTTAGCTGAAAGCTAAAGTCAAGAAAATAATAAATAATAATCGAGTAAAATTCTTCTTTCAAAAAGATTAGCATCTGATTGCTTACCGTAGTTCTAAAAATCTTGGAAATATGCGTTTTTTAGCCATATTCGTGAATTTATTCCAAGCTCTCTGAAGCAGAAAGAAGAAAAGTAATCATGAAATGTATTTACCATTTTTTACAAAACACCCTATTCGTTAAGAGTATTTAGCTATAATCCCGAACGGTATAAAAGGCTTGACCTACAAACAAAGTGAACACAATATGCAATTTCGTCAAGTGAGAAAAGTGAAACGGAATCGACTGCCAATCCGGGTATTGAAGGAATACCAGCAGCCGAGCAGTGAAGCAGCCCTGATGCACTTGCTCCAGCCTTACAATGGATCACACATACATGGTTTCTATCAGCTCTTCTGGCCCAAAATGAGACGTCGTATGCGGTGAGTGAAGCGAGTGAGAAGGAGTCTCACTCATAATCTGATCTGAGCAACTGATCTGCAGTTTACTCTGGACGTTGGCGCTACTCTCTGCCTTAGTTGTGCTCATCTATATTAGCTATCTGCTGGGAGAGCGACATCAACGCAAGCATTTCCACACACTAATTGCGGACTCGCATTGGCCTATTCAGAATATTGCTTTTCCCGTGATAATCGTGTGCAACAAAAACCGCTTAAACTGGTCTCGTTTGCCCGAGATTAGTCGACGCTACAACATAAGTGCTGCACAGCAGCCCCTGTTTAAACGAGTGCTGACTGCCTATGATGCTCTGACCACATCACGTTTCGATGTCTTCGAGACACTAAATGACCAGCCTCTGGAAGCCATCAATCATCTAAATTTTACGCAGATTGTAAGCGCGTTGAGCTGGCGTTGTGATGAACTGCTCGGAGATTGCAGCTGGCATATGCAGAATCGTAATTGTTGTGAACTCTTTCGCCCACGTCGTCTACCCCAAGGGCCCTGTCTGGCCTTCAACGAGGTGGAGCAACGTGCCAGTGCGGAGACGGGAAGGGGTACAGGCCTAATTGTTCGCCTACTGTTGAATGAGCAGCAGCATGCGCCTGGCAATCGGGAGACCAAGGGTTTTGTGGTGCGTATAAGTGTTGCACCTCGGATGCATTTACCTGACAGACTGGGGTAGTGAAATATTGTCGCTCGATTACTGGCGCGACACTCGCTAAAACTACCAAAGTTAATATATTATTCCGCAATATATTAAAATGTGCTATATACAATTATCTAGGTCGATCTTATGGAGCCAGGTATTTGGTTCAGTTTCCCCATTAGCTTGATGCCTTATACGGACACGGACATTGGCATCAATGCCATCTATCATTTCTACGATGAGGAAACCTATTCGATGCACAGCCAGCAACGTCAATGCCTGCTGGATTACGAGCTTGAAGGTCATCACTACCAGACGTTAAAGGGTTACAAGTACATGATGGAGAACTGCCTGGCCGAGTGTCAGCAGCTATACATGCTGCGCTACTGCAATTGCACTTTGGATCTGTTTTATCCACCTTCCGATCATGTCGCATGCCAACTGAAGGATATGCTTTGCTTGGCGGCACACAATCATCTGTTTCAAAATATGGGACAGCCCGGCGAGCAGTCATATGTAATCCAGAATGAAACTGGTATCATTTGCGATTGTGTGCACAACTGCAAGTCACTCACGCTGTTAACCGATGTGCGTCAAATGGCAAGTGGAAAATGGCAATGGGACAACAGATTCTTGAACAGGACTAACCGTTCCATTTTGCTCAATTTCTACTATACGAAAAAAAACATTCTTGTATACAGGACTAGCTTAATATATAGCTGGATGGACTTGATTGGTAGGTGATTTCGCTGCTTCTTAATTAATTGTTCAATTTAAAAGTTTTGACTATATTTTATGCTAAACTTTTGAAGACGCTGATTTTATTTAAATTGTGTTTTCTAAATGAAGTAGGTATAAGTACGAATTTTGGAAGCATCTATAAGCGACATGAGTAATAAATATCAGAACTACAAGCTAGATATCTTAGCACAATCGTATAAAAAATGTTTATAATATTCCGATTTTTTAATAACTAATAATTTGAAAAAATGTTGCATATTTATTTATTAATCTTTAACCTCAACTCTTACTTGCAGTGTCTTTTGGCGCTATTTGCCAGCTCTGTTTGGGCTGTTCCATTGTTAGTCTCCTTGAGCTCTGCTATTTTGTGCTTGTCGACGTGCCCCGCTTTTGCTGGTCGCGTTTTGGGTCAAGTTGACTTTGTTAATCTATCCAATAAAAATGCCATTTGGCGATCATATGCATATATGCATCTTATTTTTTGATTGTTGCTTGACTTGACTTGCATATGCAAAGCATTTACTGCCAAATGTCCTTTATTATTTCTGCTTATTCCAAATTTCACGTTTCTAAAGTTTTCATGGGGTTCGAGAACCATGTGTTAACGTGTAAGCTTTCTCAAAGCTTAAAAACATCCAAAAGCTCGAAGTGTAAAGTCCATTTAAGCAGTGCGCATTGTAAGCAGTGCAACGGCAAAGCTACACCAAGAGCAAGAACATAGAAATTGCTTCGTTCTAAAGCACACAACATTCTTTTAAAACATAGAACTTAGTAGGTGGAATATAAAATATCGAATATAGAACACGAAATATAGAATATAGAATTTAGAAACATCGCTTGGCAAACTGCGCATCGTATATTATAGCATGAACATAGAATTTGGATTTAACTAAAGCAGTCAAATTTCTATGCCGTAGTTACTCTACTGACCGCTATGTGCGAACTTACCACTTTAAACAAAAGGCTGTTTTTCTGAGTTCTGATAATGGAATATGCTGGCATATATATGACACTTGTTTGACACGTGATATACATTCCCAAAATTATATGGAATATTGCAATTTTAGCCGCAGAGAGGAACATCACAGGTAACATTTAGATTGCTGACAAATTGTTCTCAAATCAAATAGTTTTCCATTGGCGAATTTGCAATATCCTAAGAAATCCAATAAAAATAGTATTCATAAAGCGTATATTCATTGTTTTATGGTTACAATTTGATGCAACAAATGAAGTAAAAAGTTCTGATTTGCTGTCTTATCGAAGTTGATAACCGATCAGGTCCAAAACTAGTGAGGCAATGTTTATTAGCACCCTGTATTTATCGCAAGGGAAATCATTTTTGTTTGTAATATTCAAGTAACTTTGTAAGTTTTCTTGTTGTCTTCAGTTAACAGCCGTTTCTCTTACATTAAGCAAATTTAATTACTTGTGCGAACAATCCAACGAGCAAAGCAACAAACAGATATTTCTGCTTGCATTTTTGCTTTGATTAGTAATTATTGTTGTTGCTCAGTTTGTAAAATTGGTTCTGGTTATATCCTGAACCAGCTAAAAATGGGTAGAAGGATATAGAGGCAAAAGGAATCATCTCCGACTCCATAAAGTAAATGTTTTTGTGTCAGCATCCAAGCGGCTTCCCGAGCTACGTGGGATGTTTACTATATGCAACATCTGTTCTGATAGGACGTGTCAGGGCGGCAAATGGAGATGTTACTTTTACAACCGAATCATCCACATGTTCAGGGATCTAATCTGTAGCAAATGTATAATTAATCGCAATAGATAACTCGTAGAACAAACGCAAATTAAAAGTTTTTTGCCTTTAAATAACTTTCGGTAGTCGCTCTAAAATGGAAACCGAATGCCTTTTTGGGTACATGTATATTCATTTGTATGGCGTTTTATGATCCTACTAATGTTTCAACGATCGGATAATAAACATTGCATGGTGCTGTGAGTAGAATCAGCATAGCGTGCGATACCGTTAAATTCGAATAGTTTAAGGTTAAATTTTTTTGTAAATACACATGAAATTGGCTAGTATATAGCCAAGACATTTTTAGCAGATGTATGAATTTCCTAATCGTAATCGCGGATTATTAAAAGAAGCATCGGTACACAGACTTAGACTGTTACTGATATCATATACAGCTAATGCTATATATACTGCGTAGTCGATTAGCAATGGCTGCCCAAATATACATAGAAATCCTTACTGTCGCTCAAGTTGTTTTTTAACGGTTTATTGACTGGCCGCGGGCGGCGACTTAACTGCTGAAATGTCGTCCTAACAAACAGCATCCGGGCACAGTTACGTGGGTCCTGCTGTCCTGCTTGTGTGTTCCATACGAAGATACACATATATTCTTATATATATACACGTACAGCTACGGCTGCTTTGTGGTTGGGCGTCTTTGCCGAAATTACGCTCATAAACGTGACTTGACATAATAATAATCTCTGACTGGCTCTCTGAGTGCAGCCGCTGGCTTTGTCTTCTGGCTTCAGCACTTGCTGCTCCTCTACAGAGAGACATACATATATGTATGTATATATATAAATATTTTTTTTTTTTTGGTTGGGTGGCGTTAATTTTTCTCGCTGCCTCTTGTTGTATTTTCTTTTAATTTTTGCTATTGTTGGCATTGCGGGGTCAACTTCTCTTTGGTTTCTTGTTGTCTTTTAGGGTCAGCAGCCGGTTGGATAATATTGCAAAAATTTCATTAGTTTTACAAACAAGCAAACAAACAAAGCAAGAAACAAATATTTGTACTTGCATTTTTTAGCAGTTTAGTGCCAGTTGTTGTTGTACAGCTTGTTGTTGTCCCTGTTGGCAAGCCCTACGTTTTTATCTAAAATAAAAAAAGGAACGCCAGCTGGGGTTATGGGCAGGTTCAGGTGAAGCCAACGGTCGCCTGGGATCTAGCGTAAATAAACAAAAAGCAAAACAAAGAGCAAAAACTAATATCAAAGCGTCGATTCGAATATACACTTAACAAATTATTTCTTAAAGAGATAGCGACAGACAGAGAGAGAGAGAGAGAGAGAGATAGATTTGTAATAATTACAATAATGATATTTTATTTATGCAAATTGACGAGGTTGTAAAACAAAATAAAAATATTTTCTATGAGGCACTGTAGTTTTAGGCAAACACAAAGAAAAAGAGTAAATAATAATAATGTTTTAATTATAATAATTCGCAATATGCGTGAGTACTCAATATCAATTCAATATTGAGCATCCAGGATTGCCCAACAGTTTGTATGCCCTGACAAAGGGCATAAGAATACAAATGGCGCGTGCGCTTTTTCAAAATTGCGTTGGCTCTTTTAATTGAAAACTGTAATGGGGCGCACGTTGAAGCACAGCATATAAATAGTGTCGCGAATACACGTAAGACCACATCCGTATATATATCAAAACTTTACATGCATACGCATACTCGTGTGTCATATTTGGGCGCCTCGCTAATTTGGTAGTTTAAAATGCATAGCGTCCAGTCAAGTGTGCTTTATGGGATTTCGTGTTGTTTTTTTTTTTTTTTGTGGCCCATGTGTGCGTGAAATGCTCTCATGACTTCACAATAACTAAACAGAAAAGCTGCGACCCGTTTCGGGGTAATTAGACGTCTCTGTTGTCCTTTGCCGCCACATGCCCTCCAGCCAAAAGCAATGGCGCAGAGCCGCTCGGGCTGCTGTTGTCGTTTTCATTTTTTCTATAGCCCTTACTTATTAAACGGACTAAAAGTGGGAATCGTGATGTCGTTTGAATACACGTTTCTCTTGATGCTCTAAATTACATATTAAATTGATTATCTGCTCACCGTCAATTTCAGAAATATTTCAGATCCAAATTTTGCACTCAATTAAAGCATATATACGCCCAGACGATAATCAAGAAAAGCTTATATATTTTTATCTCCCTGCTTTCACCTTTTTGTTTAACACAGGTCTTTCTTGCTGCTTTGAACTATAATTTCACTTATAGCAGAGTAGAGTATGTGGCAGTCAGGATCCCGAATTCTTTAAGATATTTTTTATCATCTTTATTGTTTACATAGGTAAGTATGCAACAAAAATTAGGTATTTCGGCTGTAGCGCTACGTTTGCCGGATATATGCATTTCAATAGGTAACTGTGTGCTTAAATTGTTCAACTCTTAAAATGTACTTCATACGACAAAGGAATACTAAAAAGCATATGCATATTCTAAAGAAGGGGTACTTGATGTATGATCAGAAATATTTGTATGCATTGGTATTATATCTTTAATCTTAAATGCAAAATGTATTAATTTTCTGTACAAGATTGCTTTATTTATTGGTATTTCGTGAACATATAGTTGGGTTCATAAACTTGTTTCATGCCTCGCCTTACTTTTGATAGAGTATTTCGTGAGCATTTTGTTTTGGTCAAGTAACCTTTCGCCCCTTATCACCTTGGTTCATAAATTATGACGATGAGGTTACTTTTTAATCAGCAAATTAAGTTTATAGCCGCCAGCTTATATATATTTATATACATGTATATATATAAAGACTTGCAAACACCGAAATGAAAAGTAAACTTGACAACGACATTTTTTTGTTTGTTTTTTCTGTTGTTTTTTCAAAAAAATGAACACGAAAAGTGTTCAAATTTAAAGCGTTCTTTTTAGAATTGACAGCCGCGACAACAATACACAAATCAGTCATTAAATTGTGCAGCCATTTTGCGTTAGATAATCGAAATTTTAATGCCACGCCCGCAATGTTTGCACAGGACCAAAATGGGTCACATTACTCAGACGCCCCCATCGGGTTGGCGGCGCCGTCCAAATTTGTGGTCTCTCCCAATATCGCTGGCAATGTTTTTGGCACACACATACGCCGTGTAAGAGGGCGGGTATGAGGGGTGTGAGAATTTGGATGAAAGCTGGTGTAGACGGCGTCTGCCCGCAGCCGGTAACCGACACATGCGGTAATTTACCTAATTTTCGGGCGTTACGCCCACATCCACTTTGTTGTTGACTGCCGCCGATAGAGCTGATTGGATTTCCGACTTTGCTTCTGCGACACTCACGCAAAACATGCGTTTTAATCGAATGCGTCTTTCAGTCTGTTAACGCAGCTAAATATCAAATATTGTCGGTTTCTGTGTTTGCCTGCCCTCCAATCTACTCTCCTGTTATCAACGCAAGTTTGACATAATTTGACAACGCTTCGCTCTGAGTACACAAGTTTTCATTATGCATTTTTATGGGAGGCACCGCAGCAGCCGCTTCACATTTGTTAATGATGCTCCTTTGAGGCTTTCAACTTGTTTGCGTATCATTATATTACGTTTTTTTGTGTGGCTCCTTGCCAGCGAAAATTGCGATTTGTGGTTTTAGGCTGTCAAGGCTGGGAACGGTGATGGGATTTGGCAGATAGCTCGCTGGCTTATCAGCGATTTCTATGTACATTTAACGGTCAGTTGTGCGCATTGATAGCGGAGTTTAATAGTTCAATAGGCTTATTCGGTGACCCTTATCAATATTTGAGTCACCTATAATCTTGGCAAGAGTATAACATTCGAGCATAGTACACTTTGTAATCAAACTTGACTCGAATTCTAGATAAGAACTGAGCAATGACAAACGCTTCTTGTATCTTGAGCAATAATTGTACACAAACTGTATAATTTTTAAAAACATCGCAAATATAATAAAAGAATTCGTTTGTTATTAGTATTATTATTATTCTTAAAAAGAGCAGCTGATTCTTAAGTATTACCTGTAATTAGATAAAAAAGTTATACAATATTATTAAATAATCGAAAAAGAATGCACAACAGATATTATTTCGATTAACATGATAAAGAAAATAGTTGGTCTTCTTAAAATACAATTATTGGGTTCTTAAAAATGATAAGCGTATTGAGAATTCGATATGTTGGAATGTTGCATATGCCGTATGCTTATCTTTTCGGATATATTGGAAATAGGCTGTTCAATTAATAAACTGAAAAGGGCAACTGCAGCAAGGGATTCAAACGGCTGTCAAAATGTCACAGCAAGTGATTTTCATTTGGTTTTGGGTCAAATCGGAACACATGTATGTATGTACATAGGAGTATATACATATGTACATATGGATATTGGGTGGATATGTGAGTTGTGCCATATGCTTGAGGGGCGCACCTGCCAGACCCAAATCCGCATTGGGCTGACGCGCTTGCCGGAGTCGTTTTAATAAGACACGGATTATCGCCTGGCATTATTTCAATCACATACCAAGTGTCGAGTATTTAGCAGACAAGAAACACGCGCCCAGCTCATCCCTATCCCAGTTCCACTGTCAGCCAGTCGAGCTGCTAAAAAAGCCAATAAAAATACTTTGTTTGACAAATAAAAGCCGCAGTGAGAGCTTTGGCGATAAAATTTTGTAGATTGCGCCCAGTTGGTTGCAAGGGGCAGCGAGGCTGTGGAACAGCAGTTGGCTGGCGAATGCCTGCTTAACTGACAGTCACATAAAGCCACATGTGTAGGTGTGAATATGTTTGGGTATGTCTGTGTTTGTGTGTGTGTGTGTGTGTCTGTGTGTCTATGTCTGTGTCTTTCTGTTTAAACGGATGTGTGTTTGTCGAGCAGCTTCTTCGCATCGTTTGACTTTACGAGCCGAACTTAGTGGATAAGTCCTGGCCATCTTGTCTGTCTGACTCCCTGTTCACACACTGCAGCCCATTTTTGGCTAATCCTAGAATTAAGCTTAAGCCAGCGTCTAGTCTTATTTGTTTTTCATTGAGTAACCTAAAATTATGAAGTCAAGAAAACTCAGCTATATAAAAAAGTTTAAAAAAGATTACATATGGAAAATTATGGACATAATGTTCAAAAATCGATCGCCACCAACCAATTGAAGATTATTGAGGAATATTATGTATTCTACGTTGAAAACGCTGAAGCTTATTTAAATTAAAATCATGTTGATTAGGCTAGAATATACCAAGGTCGACTACTGTCTAGGAAAATAGTTTTGCTGGTATGCTACTTGGCTAACTTAATGTTTGCTTCCACTCAACGATCGTTGTTATTGTAAAGGAGGACGACTGCAACAGCAGTGACAGCAACAACAATAACAGCTGTTTCCTTATGGTCCGCCAGCTGCTTTCATCGTCGTCTGTTTGACAATAATCAACGCCGACTCTGATGTCGCTATGTCGCATTTTATGTGCTTGTCAACAAGAGCGGTCATCACTGATATACTTTATATTTTATCCGCGCACATATTTATTCTTGAACCTTGTTGCCTTAAATTGACTTCAAAATCAGCTGACGACGTCATCTCATTATCATCATCATGCTCAACCCGTTTTCGTGACTTGACGTTGTGCTGTCAGATTTTCAATTCGATGGCTTAATGTGGAAGGGCGTATTGTCAAAAACTAATTAAAACTGTATGGCGGGCAGTATTTTTTTTGGCGGCACTGTTAATGTGCAAAAAAAAAGACAGTTGCCTGCTTTTGGGCGCAGTTTGCAATTGCACTTAAAGATGACACAGCAAGCGTTTCAACTTATGCACTCGGGCACGTTTCGGGCTTCAAAAGCTCGTTACTTATTGCGTGTGGCCGTTGTTTGCTCATATGCTGCAATTATGTCAACACAGTCAAACACACGCACACACACGCACATCTATGAGCACATTGATATATGTATGTATGTTCCACAATTTGGCAACATTGACAACATCAACTATCCGGCGATTGTAAAGTCATCCAAAGTGCACATATATGTATATATATCGTCATCGTTGTTGAATGTCCTGCCTGCCGTTTGACTCTTGTTTAATTGCAAGCCCATCCAATCACATCCATACATACACACGCACACACACATACATACTGCTGCTCCTTTCCACTACTGATGCACCAATCGCTCCCTCTTACTGCAAGCTTCAATAATATATTATATATTTTTAAATATTTGTTGTAAATGTATGTTTGTCATGTTTTTTTTTTTTGTTTTTTGCCTTTCTATTGGCTGTAACTGATGCTAATTTTTAAGCTTTCTTTGTGACATCAATCATAAATCACATTTATTCATATTGTGTCAAACAAGTTCTATGGCAATGATAATTTCAATTGCACTTTTCAATATAATAACTCTCTCAATTCTCTTATGTGGAATTACTATTCAATTAAGTAAAGTATTTTAAAATGTTGGTCATCTAGTTTGATTATTTTATTTGGAACTGCCGAGATAAAGATTGCTTTTTTTTGCTGAGGTCAGCAGGCATTAATTCAGTCACGCGATTTTCAAATATACAGATACCGACATAAATGCAAATATAGTATTAAAATTCACTGTGATGTTCAGTAATTATAAATAAAAAATACATGTTTTTATGTATGTTTTTTTTTTACATATGTGTGTCAAATTTAATGTGTTCGCATTATGTTTATTCACAAAATAACTTTTCAAGTGGTCTGGGAAATTTGGCACGTGTTTTGGTTTTTCTGTTTGTCTTTGGGTATCTAAACAAATATGTTATATATATGTATATGCATATACGAGTATTCGTGTGTGGTTGTGTGTATGGGAGGGGTCTTTCTCTTACAGCCATAACAATGAAGTCGCTAACAATAACATATAAGCACTCGGACAGCTGCTGTCAGTTGGGTAAACAAATCAACAACAACAAAAACATCAACAATTACAAACGCTGCAAACACCAAAACATTTGCAAACACTGTGGCAAACCACAAAATTTGTTGTTACTTTTGACATTCTGGCTGTGCCGCAGTTTTGGCAATTGCGAAAGTGCCATTTAATAAACACACAATCTGCTCCTGTTTGTAGCTGCAGCTGCAGATGGTTGGCGGAAACGCTGTGGCACATAGGACAATAGTGTTAAACACTCGGACAGCGGACGATGCCGTTCATGCCACAGACACTCGGAACGTGCGAATTTAGCCACAGATTCTGTTTTCTTGTTGCTAATGTTGTTTTTACTGCTGTTGGCCGGTTTTATTTTAAAAATTGCAGCAAATGAGTGTGATGAATGGTGAATGGTGTAAATGAAGGTACGACATATGCATTCGCAGTGATGGAATTCAATGGAGTGATTTCACAAGTTGTGAAACATTTTTTAATACACACATAGATAAGAGAGACAAATAAATATGTTTGTAGAAAAATATTGATAACAGATTATTCGAAAATTTAAGCTTCTATAGAACATTTCTATAACCTTTTATTATAATTTGTCGTCAAGTGTGCATATTTTTGATTCGCCTCAGTCTGCCACATTCATTGCAGAATAGTGTCTCAGTCCTAAAACTATCTTCATGAAACAGTAAATATATATGCAAATATTATTAATGACTATTCTATGAAGCAGAAAACAGATCACAGAATATTGATACTCTTCAGATTGCGGAAGAACAAGCGAATATGACTAGAGAGGTCAGACAGCCTATGCAATGTATTATCTACGTATTTAGATGTGTTTGGATTCTTTTTCCAGACTTATTTTAATTAGACTCATAAAGGTTAATATTCAGTAGTTCACAAGGGTATCTACGTTATCCCATTAACAAGATGCGCAATAAAAAAATACATATATATGCAGACGTGTAGATATATATTTGTTTTCCACTACAGGTGGAGTTAAACCAATCAATAAATCGAGTTATTGCAAACCGAAACTATAATGGAACACGTGCATCGTGCATCACAAACCGATTAGGGTACGGACAGCAACAGCAATAGCAACAGCCACACGTGACCAGCTGTACAGTTGAACGCATGTGTGCGGTGGATTGAGGCGGTCATTTTGAGCAAGTGGATCAGCGGTTGCAACTGGGCAACACCCACTGAATGGAAACATGGCTATATGCAATTGTTGCTATTATTGCGTCACTCGAACACGTGAAATGCGAGCTAAGCAGTTTAAAATTAAACTTAATTATTAAACGATTCGAAACTTGACTTACATGAATGAATGAAATTTCTCACTGATAAGTCGCACAAATACAAACGGAAGCACAAAAACACAAGCAGCACAGGCACACACACAACCACACCCGGGGGCAGCGAGCAAACCGCACA
Organism: Drosophila atroscutellata; assembly: GCA_035041605.1. Classification (NCBI taxonomy): domain Eukaryota; kingdom Metazoa; phylum Arthropoda; class Insecta; order Diptera; family Drosophilidae; genus Drosophila; species Drosophila atroscutellata. Next base: position 7,820,162 of record JAWNLA010000092.1, on the reverse strand, counting down.
TTGAATATCAATTTGTGTGGTCGCGCGAGTTGGCGGCGAGTTCAGGAAACCGCAAGTTCAGCACGCTGAGTATTCGAGCCGGGGACCGTACAAACTGCCGAATAAGCACTCATATGTATTTATGTATGCACACGCACATATGTACATATATGCACATATAAATATATATGCATGTAAGAGTTGTCAGCCAGACAATGTGAGACAATCGCATAAGTGCGCATAGGACAAGCGATACCTCCTAAAACCGGGTACATACATTATATAATGTACTTCGCGATGCATTCATATTATTGAATCTGAATGCTTATTAATATTACAATGATTATCCATATGCAAATACTTATTTTTATTTTTATTAATGTTTTATTCATTTTATTTTATTATTATTAAAGCCAATAACAATAATCACAAATAGTCTACATTATCAATTGTAATTTTGTATTATTTGTTATCAGTATATTATATATATTATATTGCTGTATACAACAAATAAGTGAAATATATTTAGATCGATTCCAAAGCTGCTTAATTATTGGCGTTCTTTGCTGAATTGAATTAAGTGCAATAAATTCTGTTGGGCATTCAACATTTCTGCACATTGGATTATTCAATTCGAATTCGAGTTCGTATTCAAGCACATTTTATCTGCTTAAACAATTAACTCGAATTTCATCATTCCTAAAGCACGCTTAAAGAACAAACTCGAATTTCATCACTCCAACCACTTAAAAGTTGACAGCTCGTTAATTAAGTTACTATAGCTTAATAATGAATAAGATTACCATGTATTTATTTACATTATACTATGTAGTTTTGGTATACTATACAATACTTTTAATTTGTCTCTACAAAGAGCATGTGTTGATCGGCTATTTGTTGGCTTTACTTATTAATAACTGAGGCAATGCAGTCAGGACAATTGACATGTGGATCACGTGCAAGGATTCTTGTACTGGTGCCCTGTTAATGGTCTATTAATGTGGCCGGCAATTGCGATTGCCAGGTGACTGGGATCTATGCTGCGTATGAGTAATAAGTCAGAGCGACGTTCAACCAGTTGTCAAGTGAAAATCGACGACGGCTGCTGCTGCCGTTCAGCTATTAGTTGGGTTTCACAGGAAGAGCGTTAATTAGCAAATAAATCGGCAAAAAAAGCGTGCCGGCAAACCAGACAATCACGGCGCGCATATGTTTGTGAATTTACGTGAAAGTTCGTGTGTACGGGTGTTGATATACAGATGTATGTATGTGTGTCAGTGGCTGTTGTATCTGTGCCTCTATTTGAGTATCGCTTCTGCTGCGGCTGCTGTTGCCGTGCCACATGCTGCTGATTTCAATGCATGACGATGCCAACGAGAATTTTCTTTATGCTGCCTCTGCATTTCAGATTTCCCATTTGCAGTTTGTCGAATGCGCTGCAAGTTAAGTTAAGTTAGTGTCCATACACAATGGCTGTTAAAATGTGATGAATAGTATACGATTATTTTGTATTGGCAGTAAGTTACATTTCAATTTATTTCTGATAAGTCATTTAATTAAATTGCATTGCATTATTAAAACGTAAACGAGTACTTAATGTAAATCAATTTTAATAAATCTATTAGGCCATGACATATTGAAATTATACATACGTACAAATGCATATATAAAAAGTGCACTAACCTCATTAAAATTACATTTTCTCGCGCGGAAAACTAATCCAAATACTATGAACAATGATGAAACAGTTAAGCAAATAACACATAACTCTATACTCCGAAATTAATTATTATCAGCTAGTTAAAACTCTTACCTCTAATACCTACAGAGTTTCGATAATGGAATCTGCATCCCAATTTAATTACAACTGGAATTTTCTTTGCAGCTATTGTCAGAGGCTTGGGTGCAGTACGTTTGCAAATTCATGTAGCCTAGTGTTTTCTGTTGGATCCGTTTGTAGACGGAGTCGCGTATGCTTTTGGCATTCGACTTTTGCCCGTCTCGCACGTTGTGCACGTAATTGAAAATTAACTTGTCTTGCCGGCTGCTAGTTACCTTTTTTCCTCACGCCCGGTGCTTGAGCTTTGCTGCTAGGCTGTCAATGATTTCTGTGGGCATATTGCGTGCCGCATAATAATGAGACAGAGAAGACAGATTTAGAGAGAGCGAGAGATACAGAGAGGTAGAGAGTGATAGAGCAGTTACTTAAGCATACTTTCATTTACAATACTTGTTGGCTTAACTAGTTAAAGCTATACACCAGCTGCGAGAGTATACAAAACCATTTATACTTGAGAAGCGATACTACCAATATCTGCAGCGCTCGACAGGATTCATGGGCATGCCCGGGTCACACTGAAATACCTCAGCGAATTCGGGCATTTGGGCTAAGGCATAATTTAAGCGCTTGCTGCCCGTGTCATGGTATATATCCGCATCCTCGCCACAAAAGAATTGCGCAAACTGCAGAAAATACAAGCGACCATTGTTGCGCTTCTCCGCCGGGTGTTGCATATAGGTTCGCAGGGCCAGCCGTGTGCCACTGATATCTGCGGCACGCTCATTCAACATGATGACTTCGCTGTCATTGAGACAATTCACGCCACTCACATAGTGGGTATTAAGCAGCAGCTGCTCGCTGTAATCGCGCATCGCACCCTGTGCATCATAGTCCACAAAGTAGGTGTCAAAGGCGTGCAACATCTCGTGCCCCAAAGTATTGGCCAAATCGCCATAAAGTAACGCTGGCCAAAACTCAGCATTGTAGAACGGCAACTGTACATAGGCATAGGGTATTATGATGATGCTGCCCAGACAATAAAAATATGGCGTTGCATCAATGTTGTCCAGCAGCTCGGGTCCATGATGATTGAAGCTGTACCACAGTTGTCGCATGCTGACATCCATACTCCTCTCCAGCTCCGTCAGATATCTATAATAATGCAGCAGGCTATCCAAGTGATTCTCATAAAAATCACTGCCCACACGCCAACGCTGGGTGAAGTCCACAAAAAACTGTTCGCTCGCATTGCGTGGCATGTTGCCCAAGTTGAGTCGCAAACCGTAGACTTTACGCAGCATCGCCTGCAACAGCGCTGCATCCAAGCCAAACTCATTGCGTCGCAGCTGGTGGGCAAACTGTGACTTCAGCTCCTCAAAGACACCAAATATGACGCGCTCATCTACCTCACGCTGCTTCCCATAATAGTTGTGCTCGTAGGCATAATTCATGGGCAGATAAAGCGTTTTACGCATATGCTGCACACAACTAATTGATGAACTGGCGCTGGGCGTGAAGTGATTCTGGCTCAGTGGATTGTGGGGTAACTTTTGCAGATGCTGCAGAAACCGAGCCCAGCTGTACAACTGCAACAGGCGTGCATTGGCCTGATTGAGATAGGCTATCAACTGTCTCAGAACCGGAGGCTCATCCACCAGCAGCTGATGACCACTTGGGTATGTGGCACCCAGTTGCAGCTGCAATGCATGTGTCCAATTCAGATCAGGCAGCTCCCGCTGCAGCTGCTCCAGAGTGTACAATTTTAGCGTATCCTCATCGCTGCTGCCGTTTGTTGGCGCCGACAGCTGCTGCAGCTTCGCGTCAAGTTCTCCGAATTGTGAACGCAACTGCCCCAAATGTGGCAGTTGAGCATGTGTGTGCCGCCGCAAGGCACCGTAAATGGCCGTGGTGAGATTCACGTTGTGATGGTAGTTGTGCGGCTGTACTACCACCATATGCTGTGTGGCATTGTGCTGGCTCACCTCGATCTTCACATAGTGCTCGTGATAGCCATAGCGACCGAGTATCGCCAACAGCTCCGTCCAATGATTGCTGGCTGCTTGTGGCAGCTGCTCCAAATAGCGACGCAATCGCGGCTTACCCAATGCCCGACAGCTCTGATAGTAGCGCAACAATTTCGCATGCATGGGCAGCCGATGCTCCGGGGCGTTTGGCTCCCTCAACAGCCGCTCGAAGAGGTCCACGTAGCGTTGATCGATGCGTGCCCCGCTTAGCGACATTGCAGATACGCCGGCTGCATGCACCGATCGCCAATTTCCGCAGGAATACGCATGGAAATCCTCGCATGGAGACAGCTCTGGTCGCATATAACGCTCCAGCTGTTGGATGTGCCGCAAATTGATGGCCGAGCTGCAACCTGTTGTTAGGCGGCAACTTTGATTCAGTTGATTGGTGGGCAGCGCCTTGGCGCTAGCCAGCAGCAAACAAATCGCCCACAGGCGTCGCATTGTTTGGAATTGCTGCTTTGCCTTCCTTTGAACACTTTCAATTAATTTTGGTTTTCTTACAAAATTGTATTTCTTTTATTTTTTATTTTTTAATTTTATCCTGCAGTTTGGTGCGGTAATTGCTGTTGTTGTTTTTGTTGGTTTCCTTCGGGCGCACACATGTCATCTAGCGATTTTAAATAAAGTATTTTTATTTACGTTTTTTTTTTTCAATTGCCGCTTTGATTTGCAGAAGGTTTTTGTTGCGCGTTCGCCGCTTGCTAAAGTTCAACTAAAAACTCATTTCATGCGATTTCAATTTTTATGTATTCGTATTTAATTCATTCCACACATACACATTTATGTATTAACATGTATGTGTGTGTGTGTGTGTAAGTGTGTGAGTGTGTGTGTGTGCTCGCGCTACTGTTCATTTGTGTTAAATTCTTGCAGCGCGCTTTTAACATTTTTTTTCTTTTTTGCTTGGCTTGCTTATCAACCTTTTAAATACGTCTTTTCTTTTAGTTCGTGTGCGGCGGGCTTATCTATGATACACTGAAAGAAATGCACGTAGATTGGCCGACAGCATCTTAAATGAATTATTGAATAACATGTTCATTATTTGTAATGATAAAATCATTATTGTAGTTGCATTTTTTGCAAGTCACATTTTTGGATTAGATCTGATCTGGCTTTGAATTCACACAAATTTCGCTTATTATAAACAAATTGATAAAACCCATATTTATTTCTAACGTTTTTCAGTTAATTTATCATTTCACAATTATTACGTTTGATTTCGCTCAGTGCATCTGGGCTCAGCTTATATTACAACAAGAAAGAAAGGCCATATTAGGCACACCGGCGGTTACATACACTTGCTGGCATCTAAATTTGACTATTATAATATTAATTATAATAAACTCTTTTAATTAATTGCCGGATGTTGTTTTAGGAGCATGTTAAGGCGAATAACTGATGACTTTGTTAAACAGTAATTTTTGTCTCATCATTCGGCTGATTGTTTCTATATAGAGATAAGATCCGACCAACTTCAACATACTTACTGTCTGCTTTAAAAGCGGAGGGCGCATAGGAAAACATAGATTTTGCTATATCGACTCGGCTAGTGACAAAGATCAGGAATATTGGCTCGGGTTCGACCCTATGCAAGGGTATAAAAAGAAAATTGTTTCAATTCATGTTTTAGTTATTAATTATCATCAGAGTCGCCATCGTGTTTAACAGCCGCCTGATAAGGCATTGAATTAACGAATGACGCAATTTGGCACTGCAATTAATGAGTAACATTAAGCTCGAAAGGTTCTCTCTGGATTCAGAGAGCGGCTACCGCTGCGATATGCTTGGCCATCGCTTATACATCAATTCAACTCGATGCTTTTGGTCGCGGAGAGGAGGCTTGGCCTGGGCTGACCGTGCATTGGACTTTTGACTCCCGACCAACAGCAGCGAAAGGTCACAAAATGAGGGGGAGAGAGAACAAGGGGGATGTGTTTAATCGCAACTGTTTCCATTGTGCCGCCGGCGTCGGCTGTGACGTAAGTGATCCCATATAACATAATTTGCCATTGGCTGATTGTTCCAGCACTCAAGTGTGCTTTGATTGCCAGTATTTCAGTATTTTCACTTATGTATTCCATTCGTGCATCTTACATTCGCAGCTAAAATACAATAATGAGTTGGAAACTTAAAGCACACTTTTCTGAATTATAATCCCATACATTAAAACGAATCATGACACCGGTCCCAGTAGCACTCTGATCAATTATGACAATACAAATGTTATTTGTATGACAATTATTAAGCGTCATAATCTCAAAAAATATTAAGTCTAGATATTACATGGTATGAAAGCTATCAAATTACCATGAGAACATTTTAATAGTTGGTTTTGTGTATATTGTGAACTTATTTAAAACGGAATCAATAAAGAGAAAGCTTAATTTGATTTTAATTGATTGAATTTTAATTAAACAGCAATTTGTGGCTTTCATACACAAGCAAACATACCCACAGATTCATTGGCAAAGTCAGCAAAATTGACAACACATGAATTAATAACTATTTTTTAAACATGCCAAACTTGAAACACGCATAATTACATTGACAAAGGCAGATAATTCCTCAAAACTATGCAATATATTTTTAACTACTTTAAAAATATTTGATAAGCTGCAGAAGGGATGAGCGTTGGGTGTAATTTATATATACACACAAAACTACATCTGTATGCTAGGCGCCATATAACAAAGTGAAAGCTTTACGAAAGTTATTTATATTAAAATTTTCACTTTTTCGTTACATATTTCATTAAAGCACAGTGCAAAGTGTTTTTGATAGCCATAAAGCAAAATTTCCTTTTAATTTTTTTGTTTATTAACATGAGAAAAGCGCGAAAATTAATCTGCTCGCATCGCACATATCTCGCGCAATTGTGTGTGTGTGTGTGTGTGTGTGTGTGTGTGTGTGTGTGTGTGTGTATGGTGTGTGCGTGAGTGTGTCTGTGTCCGTACAGAAAGTGCAAGCATGTTGAAAGTTGTTGCCGTTAACGGTTCAATGGCAACCCAACACTTGCTCATCCTCCTCGATGCCGTGTCCCTGCCCATGTCCTTGGCGAGTTGCCTGCATCAATGCATTGGCATCGCCGCCTTGTCGAGGCATGAATTTCATAATTCAATTACGCCTGGCAAGTCACGAAAATTATAGCGAGGCGCAGCCAGACAGCCCCGTCCGGATGCTCTTTCCGAACAGCAAGTCAGATAATAAACAAAATTATCGTTAAGATAGAGTAAAAAGTAAAGAAAAATGAGAGCTAAAACTTCCAAGGTGGGTAGATCTATGTATATCTATGAATATACATATATTTATATGTGTATATACTAGGGCGAGCACAGATTTTGCAGGGGTTTGATTTCAATTTTAATTTGGTCCTTGTGGATCTCTCTTATGCATCATAAGGAACGTTCCGTAGGTTTCACAGTTTAGTTTAATCTATTTGTTTGCTCATTAATATTTTCTTAAATGTTTGTTTTTACTTGTATTACTATTCCCAATAATTCTATGTACGCACTTGAGATAAATCTTATTTAATATATTATTATTATAATCTTCAAAGCTCGTATTGGTATTATAGTTTTACATTTCAACGAGATTTTAGGTTGGGGCATTGTAAGCCAAATTCTGATAAAGCTGCGCAAGATAAAGGGTATACAAGGTTTCGCTGAGCCATTCTTTGAGAAGCGCATAAAAAGGAAAAGTAACCCGTAATCGGGTTGAGTAAACTGTTTGCCTTGTTTAATGCTCACTTACGCATGCACTCAACATGCCGGAAGCCTTGTTACCCTTCTGCTTTTTGCCGACCAATAGAGTGCTGCGTCCTCTCTGCACTTTTGCGATTTGCTCTAAGAGAAGGGCACTAAATACTTGCGGTTGGTTCTGCATCTTAAAGTCAATGGTTAGATGCACTCATACATAAATCTTCCTTTCTATTTTCAAGTTTTTATTATTTTTATTTTTGTTTGCTCTCAAGTTACTCAAGTAATTCAATTTCCGGCGTCTGTGAGCTATAGAAATGATATTAAAGATATTGAAAGCGAACGGCAAACAAACAAACAGACAAAGAAACTGTTCAGCAAAAAAAGATGAAAATTCGACGAAATGTGAAAAACCTTTTACCCATTTGGTTGTGTTTGGTAAATTTGTTGTCTAGACTAGATTCATTTGATGGAACATTCCATACGTGGAAATATGCCACGTGGCTATTAGCAAATTGAAATGGTCGATTTTAGGGCTCAAACTCTGTCGTCGATGCTATTGATAATAATGCAATAAAGTTCGCTACCTTACTCACAAATGTCATCATCAGCATTCAGCATCAATTCCAGCTTAGCACCTGGCTGGCGAATACCTCTCACTTTCAGCTTTGTCGTTGATTTGCATAAGGCGCCAAGTGGCGACGAGTTGCCAGCTGGCTCAAATCCAATGAAATCAAAGCTCATACCAAGCGACAAGTTGAAATTTTCGTGTGTGATTTTTATTGTGGCACACACAACCCTCTGGGGTCTAGTTAGTACTCGTAATTTTGTGGTTATTTCTGCCACCTTTTTGTAAGCTCTTTGGTACTAGCATCAAGTATTTTATTGCTTTCCTTGGTGTTAAGGGTTTTGCATGAGTATTTTCATTAAAACATTTTTACACCAGATTCAACGAACTGGAAATTGTCTGGTGATGCTTTCAAAAATGCTGTAACTTCATATACTTCTTACTCTTCTTGATACTTAACCAGACTCTCCTGTTACTAGTGATCTTATATTTTCATAATATGGTCTTTAATTCTTCGTTTAATTAACTGAATTATTGATAATACCGCTAAAAATCTCTTAAAATTAAAATAAATGTAATATATTTATAATGTAATTTGTATTAAGTTCATAGTGTCTATAATTCTTATACTGTAGTTTTATTCTTGCAAAATTTCATGTATTACAAAATTTAACTTTTGAATGTAATTCTTTTATAATGAATGTGCAACTGTTGTTAATTTTGGTGTCTACAGTAGTGTTCCATCTTGCTGATCCTATTGTCCTTGTTTCTTTGTCTTAATCCAGTTCTAGAAATCATCAGAAATTATCACAATCTTTTTTCATCGTTAGGCTACTGTCAAGATTTATTAGCAACGTTTCAATGTTGCCCAAAGCCCAGTTCGCATATGTCAAATCAACGAGCGCAATTCGTTAACTTTATTAGCAACGCATTACCTATGAAAATTTCGAGACTTTTCACTTACCTTTTTTTTGCCTTTTTTGTTTGCGCAGGTCATTAAATTGGAGGTTTCCTGGAAGGTACGCTGGATTGCTAATTCTATGCTGTGAAAACCCAGAAATGCAGCTGTGTTTCGATTACGATTACCTGGCCTTATGTTGCACAGATTAGCGGGCGTCGTAAAATTTGCATAGTATTTACCTGAGGCGTTTAAAAAGGCGCTACACAACCTTTGCCGATCACAGTTACAAACTGCAACGTCTAACGTGAACAACGCTAAAAGAAGATTTCAATATGGTGCTAAGCAATTCCACACCCAATAATCAAAAGCAAAACGAACTTGTCGTCGACACGGCGGCAATGAATAGCGCGGATCTCAGTGACCTTTTGCAATTGAATGCAGAAATTGAGGAGAGACGCTCTCGACACTCCTACTGTGATGGCAACAGCGATGCTCGGGGATTGCTCCGAGCAACAATGACGCGGGAGGAGCTTTTTGAGGTCTCCTCACTGGACGATGATCGTTTCCTGACAGCCTTGGAACACCAGAACTCATATGTAGGCCCGTCACGCGTACAAATCACCGATCTAGATCTCTCCAGCATTGAGAATATTATGAAGTACTTTGACGAGGAGGTTCCCGTTACACCCAGCAAGCACACAACATCAATAACAACTGCTACTGTAACTGCTGCTGCTGCTGCTGTTAACTGCACCGGTAAAGTGGCCAGTGTCATTGCCAAATTGGACAGCCAGCCAATGTCAGTGACGTTGTCCAAGCCTAAAGTCGATAGTGGCAAGCTGAAGATCACCGAGTTGAAGCAAAAGTACGAGGATCAGCAGTGTCAGCTTTCAACTCACCAAGCAGCTCGTGGCGCCCCAGCGCACAAGTCGGCCAGCGGCAGGCTACGCATGAAGGTCAAGGAGATGGCACAGCTGTTCAACTCGAAATTTAATCAGGTAATGGGTCGAGTCGAGCTGCCGCAATACGCCACGCTGCACAATGATCTATCAATATCACCAGAGCCGGCTAAAACACAGCCAAGACAGAGGCAAGCCGAGCAGTCCTCAGTTCAGGGACCCTGTCTGGTGGCGGAGGCTGTCTTTCGTGAGCTGAGTGTCAAGGATAAGGTTCTGCTGTTCAATAAGTTTGTCAGCGACATTGCCGCCAAGCATCCCAAATTCAATGAGCATGCTGCCGATCTTAAAGCGCAGGCCAAAAAGCAAATGGCACGCGGTGAAGTTATTGCCGAGCAGCAGGCCAGTGTGAAGCATCTCGCCAAGGAACTGGAGGCCAAGTGTGTGTTGCACTCAACACCGCCACGACCAACGAAAACAACATCTGAAGCAACAACAACAACGCCAGCAAAATTATCTACACCATCTCTGCATGTAAGCACACTGACTGTGGTGCTGAAGCCGAGTCCAGAGCGGAATGTTATTGAACTGCAAACCTCCAGCGATCGACTAATGCCATCGCAGAAGCGCAATTTGTCAGCTATACGACGAGTACTGCCGACAGAGCCGTATGCGCCACCCAAGAAGATACGACGCACTCAACAGGAGCGCTATGCTGGCAATGAGAGTCACCTTTTTTTTCAAAACGAACCGTTGGAGAGTCTCTTCTACAGTTGGCTAAGAATTGAGAATAATGTGCTCTTTGACATAACCAGTGCCTCGAACAGCGAGCAGACCATTGAGATAGCCAGCAGAGAGGATGAGGAAGAGAAACCCGGTCAGATCACAGCCAGCTCCATGGGCGATATGAGCCAAAAGTCTGCCGTTGAGCAACTGCTCGAGGAGGCCATTGCCAAACTGGAGCTGGAGAGCAAATCTAAGGACTCCAGCTTTGTAGAGAAAAAGGATGTGGATACGACCACAACGGTACTCCAAACGTCAACGGCTGCACCAGTCACACAAGTCACGCCCACGCCACGTAAAACCAAACGACCAGCGCCCCCCGTTCCTGCTCCACGTCCAAGTCTGGGGCAGCCGCAATCCGGCTGCATAACATCGAGCAGCTCCTCAAGTTGCAAACAATCTGATGCTGAGGAAAGTGAATCAGGCTTGTCTACATTACCTAAGGTGAGTGCGTCTCCGTTTCAGACTGAAGATCAGTTCTTTTATTGAACTCTCAATATAATTGATAATCTGGGCAAAATTAAATTGCTGCCACAATGCCAAAAACATAATTTTAACTTTCAAAACAGTCTACTAAAATGGTTAAGATCAGAATATTCCCTAGACTAGCAAATATTATAGCACATATTAATTAAATATTTATTTTCATTCTTGCAGATAACCAGTGATGAATCTCAGCCAGAAATGCCTGAAACACCAAATGAAGCTACCGATTTTGATTTTGCGAAGCCCGTGCGACCGCCGCGTAAAAAGAAAATGCGTCGCACGCTAACCTGGAAAAAGGAGAACTCCATTGTGGAGGCCACTGCCAATGCAGTGACCAGCACCGACTCTGAATCCGATTACAAGCCAACTAAGAAAAAGGCAACTAGTACAACTAGTCCAACTGCAGCTGCAACTGCACCGCATCCACTGCCTTTGCCCGAGCAAAGCTACATTGAGCTGGACAAGTCGCTGATGCGTCAGGTGAACTCCCCCAGAAAGATCAAGTCTGCGTATACGTTGACAGTGATGTCTTCGCCATCCCCGAATGCCGACAGTGATCAGTCACCCTCACAGACGCCGCGTCAGTCGATGGATCAGCAGCTACGCGATAGTTCCGTTGATCAGGGCTTTGAGACGTGCTCCAATGATGCCATGGACAACAGTCCGTTGCGTCGCTTCTCACTGGGTGTCGGCCAATTGAGACCCTCAGACTTCTCCACGCCAGTCAAGGGACGTAATTGTGGCAGTGTTGCGCAGCAGCAGCTCTTCAGTCCCGGACAAGTGGAGAAGCCACGTCGCAGCTCGTTAGCCATGCAAGTGATACGGGAGGATCACCCGTTGGATTTGGCCAACACATCGGATGCCCCAACAACACCTACGTGCAGTGAGCACGAATTTTTTGCGAATGCACCAACTGTGGAAATGAGCTCTTCGCAGCTGGAGGAGTTACCGCCAAGCAAACCGCAGTCGAAGTTTTGGATTAGCGCCGGTGATTTTACAGTCGCAATCGAAATTATTCTCAATGTACCGGAACGTTTGCGTTTGCTTTACGAGATCTTTACGCAAAAGGCATGGGAAACCCGGGAGCTGACCTTTGGCATTGATGGACACAAGTTTTGCCAAACCAAAACTGGCGTCCAGGAGACAAAAGGGGGTCTGCCCGAGCGACCGCCGAGTGTGAAAGGATTCTCACACTATTGGTTTGCCAGCGGTGATCTGGCTGTGCCCTTCAGTGGCAAGCACATGCCCAGCGAGAAGATTGACCGTCTTTTTCAGTTCCTTGATGTAGAGCTAAGCACTGACGTAGGTCAAGAGCTGCGTTTTGGCGTCGATAATTTTGAATTTAGCAGAGTGCCAGAGTTCTGGCTCACATCACCCAAGTTCTCCATTGAGAGCAGCTACAGCATGCTGGTTGGCCTGCAGACAGGTAATAGCAATGGGCTTGAGGGACGGAGCAATTATGCCTGGCCCAACAACACTCACAACAATAGCTCCAGCAACGCGATCAAAACCAGTGATCTGGACCAAACCGAATTCGAGTCGGACAGCTTCAGCAACAATAGCGGTCGACTCTCCTTTTCGCCGGATATCTTTAGCCAGGAGTATGAAGCGGTGCCGCTGGATGAGCTCTTTGATAAAACACTACCCGTTATCCGCTCAAAGCCGATGAGCATGTCCCAAATGCTACGCACCATGCAACAGCAGCATAGTAAACTAAAGAGCGTGGAGCAGCGCATTCGAAATTACGAGTTGCCATCTAATCTGAACGAGGCCACGTTGAAGGAGTCCCGCGCCAAGCCGGAATTTGCCAACAAGCTGCGTGAGATTGACAATATTGCGCGCAGTAATGGATTTCGCGCTTGCTCCATGGAGGAGCTGGAAAGCTACATGCAGTTCCTTATCAAGTATGCTGACATTTGTCTGGGCAGCTGCAGTGAACACATCGAGCAGATTGTCGACACGCTTCTGGACCGATGCTCGGTCACCGTTTAAATCAAAGAATTGCCAATAAGCACTATTTAAAATCGGTATAATCAGCATATTGTAGCCACTAACATATAATGTTATAAATATTACATTATTAATAATCTTTTAAAAGAATAAGGCTTCATTAATTTACTTTACCCTTTAATTAAAATTCAAGAATGTATAACTTGTAAAATAAAAAAAAAATAAAAAATTTTAGTGAACTTAGTACAAATACTGTCGATATCAAATAATTTTAGCTCCACAGTTACACAAATTTTACAAGTGTTTTACATTGCAGAAAAAGCTAAAAGTAATATGTTATACCAAAAGTCTTGTAAAATATGATTTTTTTTATTATATTATAAATATAATTTTATAATTGATACATTTTTTTATTATCATAATAGATACATGATTCCCAGAAACTATGTCTCTTTTTTAATAAATACGCGGAAATTATGAAAACAATATAATATTTGTGTCATATTGATGCTAACGTTAATAGATATTAAATTAAGTTAATGGAATCCAAATAAGGTATTAAAAAAAACTTACAACACGAATAATATGTACCCATAACTTGTATATTAAATTGACTTCCCTGAATTGTTTCCCGCTTACTTGTTTGTTTCCCTTTTTTTGCAATCAAAGCATATTGAACTTTTTGGTCGGATTGGTTGTCCAGCTGAAGTGTAGCCATTGAAAAGCTACAACTTGCTGTTGAATTGGCCCATTCAGCTTTAGTTGTCAAGTAGGATACCGAATGCCTTCTCAGCATCTTTATCACATCGATTCCGTTACCCTGTCTTTCCTGTGTGTTTACATTGCGCATACGCCACGTAGGACAAGCAGCGTCACGTTGCTCTTGACGTCGCTTTGCAAGATATTTGCTTTGAGTTTTTGTGGCCAACAAACAGGTCATGTGAAGGACTTAGCTATGCAGCAACTAAATCTTCTACTTGCCGTAAGCAGTTACAGATGTGCAATGTGCAATGTCAGTTGGCAGCCAAGTGAGTAACGCCCCCGGAATCAATAACAATTTCACGTCCTAATACTCAAAGTGCTGCGCAAACACGAAATCAAATAAAATCTCTTCTGTGCGGTATTTTGGGCAATCTCCTCGTCGCTCTCGAAAATTATGTTAATGAATCGTATTATTAGTATGAATAATTTATTAAATTGATATCAAGTACAAATTAATTTTTAATTCATTTATCCTCCATTATTCATTTCACCAATATCTTTCGACCACATTGTGATTTCATTAACAGATCATTAATTGCAAGAGACGTAAGCGTGTATGTCATATAAATTGTAGTATGTAATTTGCTTAATGCTATGCGTGTTATTTAATGATCATATGATTTTAGTAATACATACTTTCAACGTATATACTGATAATTCTCTAACACTCTCACACTCTTTATTTCCCCCCCTGCAATTTTTTCAAATTTTGAGTCTTCGACAACTACACGTATTTGTGGTGAGCAAGAATATGTTGTCATTGTAGTGTAGCTTAAGAACAGTTTATATTATGATTAAGCTCAACGTCACCAGCACTTTGACCCATTTTCGCTCCTCCTATCCACCATACAGAAGTGCACATAGTACTTGTACTGTTTATGTCACCGGCTTGTCACCAGCCTGTAATTGGCTTTCCTGTTCAATACAGTTACAAACTAGCTGGACTGTGATTGCATTCCGAACTATCGGCGAATTGAATTTCTTTCGGATATGGGAAGAATATAAACGAGGTTGTGCCAATTGCACGCCATAACTGTCACAGAGCCACATGAGCTTTACATATATTTAGAAGACTTTTCAGAGACTAAGCATAGCGCTACGATAATTTATTGATTGGCAGAACAATGAAAACATGCAATAAATTAATTGTGCATCGATTCTGTGTATATGTTAATAATAATATTTTAGATACTTTTGAATTTTCGTTGAAGTTTTAGTTACTTAGCTTATTTTAAGTGAGACAGACTTCGTAAAAATAAATTTAATCTGTAGAGCTGAAACCAATTAACAACAGGATAATAAAAATATCTGTATATACATACATATGTAAAATAAAAATTACAAATGTATTTTTTAGCTTGATACCTGAAGGGTGCCAGAAATCTATGTTCCAATAAGTATATATATATACGAAGATCGCTAACATTGGATACTTTTAAGGGTTTCTGGGGGATATTTTCAATGACTCTCTCATACTTACCAAGGTATTTCCAATATTCAGTACTTAAATTGTAAAAGCAAATTATTTATATTTTTTATTTATTTATTTTTTGCATACGAAGCAATCTTATAATGTGGTTTATTCCGCTGCCTCCTGTTGTTTTTTAGGGGATTAATTTCATTAAATGTACATTATCACTCTTATCAATTAGAAACACAAACTAAAGCCTATGATATATTTATGTATGTATATATGTAGTTTAGTTCTTAATTAGGCTGCCATTTATGTATGTGAGCATAGATCAGGATATTTAAATATGTATATCATGTCATTCGAATAGAGTTGTACGTTAATTAATAGTATAATTGCTATGTATAAAAAGAAACTTGAATTTTTCTCTTCGTTTTGATTAACGCCTCTCCAGCGAGATGTAAGAGTAATAATAGAATGTTGTCTAATTTCATACAAATTAAAGCGCAATTTATTATAATGCTTATAACGAGTACATAATTTACAATTGTTTATGTGTGTCTAATTATTTACATATGTTTGTTTGAGTGCGTTTCTATTTTTTTTTTTTGCTGTGTGTGTTTTGGTGTCGGATTTTTATCGTTCAACAATTTGGCAACAATATGTTAAATGCGCATATTTAATAACTATTTGCTTGCTCATTTGCATTGATTTAAATTTCAACATGTTTATCAAATGGGAAACTGAATTTATGTGCTCTTTCTCTTTACAAACACTCAGGCACTGAACAAATAAATATTTGACAGTGAATATTAACACATAATTGAGAGAATAGTTCAAGGAATAGGTATAGAAAGTTAAAATCAGAAATAAAAATCGATAAACTAATTACATGGGAACTTATATTTTGCATTGAATAACTATTCGTTTTGTACTATAAAATATTTGAGATGCAAGCGTTACAAACTGCAAAAGCCGCCCAAAATGTAAGTACTGGCTATTTTGAAAATAGGAATAAGAATAAGGGTATTTTATTTTCGGCTCGACTGTCTACTCGTGGAGTTGCCTAATTTACTGGTTTGTTTGCCCAAAACAGTTGGTTTTTGTCTCTTTTAATGGGGATCGAGTAAAACGGTAAACCAAAATTTAATCGCGATGCAATTGGCAATTTGCTCAATTGTGTGTTTGTTGTATTTTTTTTTAATGTTGTTGTAACGTGTGTTGCTTGTTTTTGGCTTTTCTCTTTGCTGTGTGTTGTTGTGTTGCTTGCGATGCTTTTGTTTTTTTATTTTTATTTTTTTTGTGTCAATTATTATGTGTTTTTTATTTTTATTTTGTAATGGCACTTTATTAATACAGGTTCCTCTTATTTTTTAATGATGCGAATACGTTGCCAGCAGCGAGAGAAACGTTAAAAGCAAACAGACAAAGCCCGGTGATTTTCCAGCGCCACTTTTGCCCTTGGACCAGTCATAGCCTTCCGAATTGCTACCCATAAGTTTCTGTTCAGATTTGCCGATCTCATTTAAGTTAGATTGGTACTTGATGCCCACTGTTAGTAAATATCAGAGAAGAACAAACTATAAATGTAACAAAATGACAGTCGAATGCTTTTAGCAACTTACATTTGTCAATCACAATCACCGAGTTCGTGGGCACATCTCCGCCGAAGCCATTGAAGGGCGTATTCGAGTCATAGGGCAAGTTCATTGTTATTGTTGTTGTGCGCAATGTTGTGGTTGTGGGCGGTGGTTGTGTGGTTGGTGGACTGGACACTGTAAACAAAAGCGAAACATGTTTGGGGCGTCTGATTAGGAATAACACTTAATTTACTATTGAGTTCTTTCATTAGATTCCTAACTTATTAATGAACGGCTCCGGTATTCATACCATGGAATGCCCAAATTGGCAAATAAACTTTAGAGATAGTTAATTATGATATCATATTTTATATATATGTGTTTTTTTTTTCAATTTGAGCGCATTAAGAGAACACGAGAATATAAAGCGAGCTTCTGAAAGACTTAAGCTGCTATTTTCATCTCTGTCTAATCAGATTGGTTTAATATGGACATATAAAACATACAGCTTAATTAAATAATATAAACATATTATCATAAGGGCAATCAGTTAAAATACTCGTAGTCTATTATTTCATTTCTAGTTCAATGCAATTTCGAGTGTATTTACACTTCTTTAAGTCTTTCATTTATCCAATCTTACCCCTCGTAAATTTTTTTTCGATATTGGCTTGCCCTTCGTTTTCAATTTCTTTCTCTGTGGATGTTCTCTGGTGCCATATCATTATTGACGGCAATTTGTTGGGTAAATTTATGAGGCTGGGCGCTTGGTGCTTGGCCTTGTCATGCCATGACTCCTTATCGGGAGCCATGCCAAAGGATGCGCCAAACTTTCCTAGCAATGCTGACCACTTAATAACATTGTCACAGGTTCATTGTTCTCATTGTATTGAGTGGTGCCATTATTGCCGCCCTCTTATTATCAGCTGCTGTGGCTGCTCTTTGTTACCTTTAATTGGTAGATCGTTACCACCCTCTTCCCACCAACATTCTCAATGACAGACCAGCAGCCCAATTCACTGTATTGTTGTTGCTGCTGGCGTCGCGTCAGCCTCGATGCTGGCTGTGTTTTTATCGTCTGCGCGCCCAAAAATAAATTAACTTGTCGCATTTTCACATTGACAATTTCTGGCCGCTATTGGCCATGGCCTTTTGCCGGCGCCCTCTTTTTATTGTGGCGCAATGAACGAAACGAACGAATGGATATTTTATATTGTTTTATGAACTTTTGTGACCGGAAGCCGAGTTACGTACTTGCTGATACTTACATACATATATATATATATATATATATATATATATATATATATAAATATGTATATATTGCAGCCGGCTTCTTTAATGGTCCACCAACTGGGACTGATTTAGCAAATTGACAGATTATTGGCATTTTATTGGCCCCATGCCCAACACATCAATGGAAGCAGTTTAATTGTCGCGTATACGCCGTGTTAGCTGCCTATATCACTTTGTGTTACTTGACAAATTGTCATATCGATTTACAATCAGTTTTCATATGTGCCACATCCAAATTTATGCATTTAAAACTACAAAATAATATCTACCTCAACATATTGTGGAAAATTAAATACAAATATTGCTAAGCTATCTGAGAAATATTTATGGGATTTAATAGGATTTAAATCAATTTTGTTAAATTCTTATGAATAATACACAATACACAATAGAAACAAATGTATCTGAATGAAAAAAAAAACACAAAGCTGTTTTTAAAATACAAATGAAATTGTAATATATATAAAAATATCTGTGCGGATCCACAGTATTTTGAAAATATATTATGAAGATTCAAAAGCTTTAATTAGATGAGCTGTGTAATATGTCTGATATGTGAAGTAAATTCAAGCTTATATTTAAATATACATTTTATACTCCGTACATAGCTGGCTATAGCCTGTTGCCCAACTAAAAAAATTACCACATTATCTGGCACGCACACAGGATGACCCCGTCGGACGCCGTGCAGTCAAGCATACATAATTGTGCGCCATAATTAAAGCCACAAATGGTGTACTTTTGAATTTAGCCGTGTCAGAAAAGAAATGAAATAAAATAAAATAACAACAAGTACAAACAAGTCCACATACAATTGGACCAACACTAGTTATTTATTGCACCTATGTGCGTTTGTGCCGTGCCGCACTCACCACGCATTATGGGCCAATATTAAAAAGTATAAATAACATTGCGGGCACTTACTGTAGAGTTTTATGTTGCCATCCATGTCGCCACGAGGATTTTTGGCGACACATTTGTAGTTGCCATAATCGCTGCCCTCCACATTGGTAATCGTCAGCCGCATTGTCGCCTTGTACGATGGATGGCCCGGAATCGTTTCGGTTCTGCAATGAAGCAAACAAAAACAAAAGCCATTGTAGTAATAAGATAAATATAAACAATAGATTGTTGTGTACACAAAACGATTGCAACAGCAGCATAATTTGAGCAAGTTCAATGACAGCAATTGCGCCGTTCCTCGGTATAGGTCAGTGGCGAGTGGCGTAGATTCAATGAGAGTCAATCAGGGGAATCAAGGCCAAGGTGAAACTGATAAGCATTGTCTGTGACCAATTAGGTCTAATCAGAATGCGACCCGGCACCATGCGCACAGTGGTCACAAAGCGATAGCAAAACAGGGTGTTGTGCATTTGTGGGTTGTCGTTTCTCATTCACAATTACAATAAGCTTTTAAAAAATTATAATTATTAAAACTTTAATTAATAAAATAGTTTCATTAGTTTGAGTAGTATAATAAACTACATTATATTTGGAACGAAATAAGCATGGATATAAGGTAAGTGAATTACATAAATTAAGGAAGTTAAAACACAAAAAATTAAAGACAGAGATAATCCATTTAATATTGTCTATTGTCTATTTTTCATATTGAATTTTTTTGTTTTAGTTTTCGTACATCCGTAACAGTGTGGCGAGCGTTGCGATGAAGACTGACAGGCAGTCAGCGCTGCTCGCCGCCGGCTAGGCGGCCAGAGCCAGCGTGTCGGCTTATGCTCTGGCCAGTTATAGTTCAACGCAGCAACATGCTGAAGCTCAGCCTGATTGGCTGGCTGTTGTGCTCGCTAACATGGCGCACTACGCCCACAAGCTGTCGTCAGACGCGAACAGCGCCAAGCATACAAGAGCTGCTGGCTAATCAACTACATAGCTACATGGACATCAAGGCGCGTCCGTGCGAGAATTTTTATCAGTATGCCTGCGGTAATTGGCAGTTGCAGCAGGAGGTGCACCCACAACACACACCACATTCACAACAGCAGCAACAACAGCAACCCCAACAGCGACATCAACAGCAGCACAGGGAACAACAGGAGCAAATACAGCCAAGTGATACATTGGCTGTGCTGGACTATACACTGAATCGTCAGCTGGAGCAACTGCTGCGACGCACGGGTAGCAATGATAGCAGTACGGAGGAGCAGCAGCAACAGCAGCAGCCTCAGCTGGTGGTCCAGGAGCAAATGCGTAACTATTATCGAGCCTGCAAGCGCCTGAAGCCGTACAATCTGAAAAAGTATTTGCAACTGCTGCAACCGGGTAACGGAACAAACTGGCCACTGCTCAGTCGCAGCTGGCAGCCGGAGAAGTTCAACTGGCTGGCGACAATTGGACGATTACGCTTGTACGGTCTCAATGGGGTGCTGCTCAAAGAGCAGGTCTTGCCGCGTTGGGATGACTCCAGTAGCTATAGCCTTTATCTGGATAAGCCCAGCCCGATGGAGACGGCGCCAATGGGTGAGGGTGCCATGATAGAGCTGCTTCTGGACATTGGACAGACGAAACGTGTGGCCAACGAGCTGGCCCGGCAAGTGGATAGCTTTGAGCGGCAGTTGCATCGATTGCACGAGCTGGAGGATGACGAGGGTCCCAAGGAGATGCAATTGGGCTATTTGGCTGAGTTTATGCCGCAACTGCAATGGCTGCCGTACATGCAGCAATTGCACGCCACAGCAACAGATGGCAGCGAACTGGATCTGCTCTCTACACTTATCATCCAAAATTTACCCTATATGCGCGCCTTGGATGAGCTGCTGCAGCGCCACAAACCGGAAGCAATTTGCAATTATATAATGCTCAAGTTGCTTGCCTTTCTCAAACAGCAGGGTCCAGCGGAAATATCCCGCGTTGAGTGCATGGCCAGCTTGAGGCGCGCCATGCCCCTGGCTGCAAGTTGGCTAATTGGCCAGCGATTCCATGAGTCCAGCTTTGAGCCGCTGGTGAATGATTTGTTTAATCGGCTCAAGCAGCACTTTGATGAGCTGCTCAGCGCGAATCGGCTGCAATTGCAGCAGCCCATTGTGCAGGTGTTGCGCGAGAAGTTGCAAGCAATGCGTTTGCAATTGGGCTACGTCCAGCTGAATGACTTCAGCTATGTGGAGGATTACTATGAGGGGGTGCAGTTAAATTCGCACAGCTTCTATGGCAATCAGCTGGCGCTGCTGCGACTGCGCGTCGAGCGGAATCATCAGCTGCTGCTGGATGGCGGCCAGTCGGATGCGAACAATGTGAGCTACCTGATGGAGCATTGGTTAAGCAGCAGCTCATCACCGTTCTATGTGAAGCCGAGAAATCTGGTAGTGGTGCCCTTTGGCCTGCTGCAGCTACCCATTTGGCATCGCAACATGAGCGAATTGCAGCAGCATGCGACACTGGGATTTGCATTGGCCCATGAGCTAATGCATGGGTTCGATAGCTCGGGCATTGACTACGACAGCGTCGGTAATATTATGGGTCCCAGCGAAGAGATATCGGCTAATGCTCGCTTTGTTCAGGGTCTCAATTGCATGCAACAACAGCTGGCCACCGGCTCCAGATCTCTCAACGAGAAGCTGGCTGACTACGAGGCACTGCGTCTGGTTTATGAAACATTTTTTGGCGAAGATATGCTAATTGAGCGGCGGGAACCACGTGATCCTCTACTTCCGGAGTTCAGCCAACGCCAGCGCTTCTTCATTAGCTTTGCGCAGTTCTTCTGTGGCAAGTTGCAGAGTCTCAGCTTACATGCTCAGCATTTGGAGCATGCTGTCGACGAGTTACGTGTGCTGCAAACCCTGGCCAACTTTGAGGAGTTCGCCCGAGAATTTGGATGCGAGAGACGCAACAAGATGCAAGCCAAACAAAAATGCAGAGTGTGGTAAAGTGTCGGTGCAAGCAAAAATGTAAGAAAAATAACATATGATGGAAAATAATGTGGTATTTAATTAAGAAGAGTGGGTCAGTTGGCGATCTGTCTAAAAGTACGGTGAATTTAAAGATAACGATAATACTATCAACAATGTTAAGAAATTATAAGATATTTGAATATTTAAAATACTTAAATAATGCTTTTGACATAAAATGGTTAGTTGTGTTATATAAAAGATATCTCACATTCGTATTTTGCTTTGGTTCAAATAATATATATTTAACATTGCCAACAGAAATATAAAAGGTGTATTTTAGCATATTATTAAAATATTTGATATCTATTTAACTTGTTTGTTTCATTATAAAAAACTTCTTAATTGTCTACATTATTTTTTACCACAATCGACACTTTTGAGTCGGATGCATATTATCGAGACCTTGGCGGCAACCGTGTGTCTCCGCAAAGGCTGAGAAGTTGACCAACAGCTGCCTCAGACGCACCTCATCCGGATCGTGATCCTCAAAATCAATTGGCGTAGCATTGCCACAGAAGAATTGAGCCGCATTCAGGAAGAAGAGCTGCTTCAGTGTCCGATTTGTGAAACTGGGCTGCGACTGGCTGAATTTTGAGTCAGAATCAAAGTAAACATCATAGGCAAGGCGGATGCCTGCAATGTCCGCCTCACGTTCATTCAGATAATCTGTTTTATTTTGATTGAGACAACGCATTCCCTCCTTATACCGACTTGTATTAGTGATCTGCTGACCCCGTTCATCGAAGTTGCCGTGGGCATCCATGGCCAATCCCTCAGATTCGAAACCGTGTATAAGCTCGTGGCCGAGAATGAAACCCAACAAACTAATCTTGAATATATCGTGTGCGTCGTGGTAGAAAACGGGCTCCTGGAGTATACCAAAGGGCACAATGATTGTATTCTGGCGGACCATATAGTACGGTGCCGAGCTAATGCCTTGGTCCGAGTCCGATATGAAGAAATTGCCGCTCGCACTAAGCGGACTGTCCAGCTGCTCTAGCCAGCGGCGAGTGCGGAGCTCCAGCAAACGCAAATGATTCAAAGCATAGTCACGACCCTCAACCAGCTGCAAGTCTGCATAGAAGCTCGTAATGAAGCTGGAATGATTTGCATTCATTGGCATATTGCCAATGTTGATGGTCATGCTGCGCATCTTGGCTCGCAGCAATGCCAGCTGAGCGGACTCCAAGCGCAGATGATTCACATCTATCTTCTTGAGAAACTGATTGCGTAGCAGCTCAAAGAGCTCCAAGACATCTGTTTGATACTGTCGCACCTTGTCCGAGCCAATTAAATGCTGCTCATAGATCGAATTGGTCGCTAGCTCCATGTGACGTCGCACATCCTGAACGCATGCAATGGACTCATTGCCATCCGTAGTCTCCGCCTGCACATGCGAAACAAAATGCAACATAATGTAGGTAGCTAGTACCTCACGATCAAAATTAGCGAGTAACTGATTTAGCTCTAATAAATATTCCACATTTTCCACATGCAACACAAGATTGGCGGGTACGATGCGACCAAGCAAGATTTGCAAATATTTTCGCCATTGTCCGCCAAACCGTAACTCCAGCCGCCGCAGACTAATCTCCTCATGCAAATTTGATTCGGACTCGTAATCCATTTCGGCCAACTCACGCACAGCGATCTCCAACTGTATGACTTGTTTCGCCAGTGACCATGCTTTACCCCAGTGAACGCCCAGCTTTCGTAAAGTAATCCAGAACATAAATGTCCTCAGTCGCTGTGACTTCTGCCCGAAGTTGGGCATATCAATGTATATTAAGTATTTGCTGCTGTTGAACAGATCGGGCCGCACATCCAGCTGGAAGACAACATTCTTCAGTCCGTAGCGTTGCAGTCGTGCCAATGTTTCCATCCAATGGAATTTGCTGCTACCCCAGACATCCGATCGGCCCTTGAACTGTGGCCATGGTATTTGCTCATTTGGTGGCACCAGCTCCAAATAATGTTTGCCTGACCGCGTTGATTGCTCTGCCTGGCGGCAGGTCTGATAGAAACTCAAGACCTTGGCCTCCACACTGTTTGGTGGGAATGGACGATTCTGCTGCTTCTGTTGCAGTTTAGTCATAAGAGTTACCAGATTGGTATTAACCTTGTGATCAATAAGGCCAGTTATCTCCATAAAATCATCGTCCTCATGCACTTCTCCCCACTTGCCACATGCGTATTTGTAGTAATCATCGCACACCGGGACACTCTCGTTCATATAGCTAAGTATCTGATTTAGTAGCTTAGTATTGGGATCAGTTGTGTTAGGATGTTTTGTCTGACCACCAGCTGACAGACACAATAATATTATTAATATAAATCGCAAATTGCGACAACTTGATGTTGGTGTCGACATTGTCATTAACGAACTGTTCGCTCCGCTCGGATGTTTTTTCGATTTGAGCTGAGCAGCTGATCTATAATCAGCAAATATGTATACTATGTAATAAAGATTGTCTCAGTTTATTTTCGTAGAGAGTGCAATTAGACAATATAAATAGGTTCTTTTATTAGTAAGCCCCATAAGGTAAATTCACAGATAAGCATCAAAAAATATATGTCAAAGGTCATGCGTAATGGTTATTCAGTAGAACAGTATCAGTATTGCGTTTTTATTGTAATTTTAGTCTTATTTTGTTGAAATAAATGTGATTTTTTAATTAAACCAAACATTTAAGAGCAGTCTTGAGAATGCGGTGCATATACGAATATTCATTTATTTGTGAAACAGAAAAACAAAAAAACCCCATTTTTTCGAAGAAATATAAAAAATACATTTTTAATAGAACATAACAAGTTCCTTAGGCCATTGTTGTGAAAGTAAAATCGTACCTAAAAGTATTTTCACATTATTTTTGAATATTTGAATAAAATTTGCTAACAATAACAAATCACTCTTTTCTCTCAAGCACCCAAAAGAGATCTATTTACAATTAAAATTATAACAATTCGAACGAATCTACATATTTTAAATCTGGGGAAAAAGTAGATTGTTTTTATAAAATGTTTCAGCTAAGCACTTTTTCGATGTTATAGAAACTGCAAAGACCTCAAATGACACATGCAACATATCAAGTGTATAAGTTTTTATCTTATTCACCAGCCAGCTGATTTAGATATCGTATTAAAATATTTGTATGCTCTTCTTTTCTGTAAGACGCTGTATTGTCTGTTTTGAACCTCTTATTGTTGTTCTCACTCTATGTGTCACTATCTTATTATGTGTATTTAAATTACAAATTATTAGAAAGCTTTGCATAGTTTTGGTTGTTGGCAATTTGCAAAAATCCCTCTCCCTCTCTTTCGCAACCTCTCACCATCAAGAATATTTATAAATGCCCGCATGAAAACAAGGTATTATCAATGCTTACAAGATTATCAAATATAAATCCGACAAATTAAAAATGGGTGGAATTTAATATGTATCATTACAAAAGCTGGCGACGTCAACCCGATTTACATACACAGACATATGTCAGTACATAGATATATAATATAACTTACTTGTACTTTGCTGACTCGGTTATCATTTGTTCATTCTCGCGCGTCCAATAATTGAGCGATGTGGGATTTGCCTCTATGAAGCATTCTAGCGTGACATTGAAGCCCATAGGAATCCCAACCAGCTGATGGGGTATCCAGACCATTGGCGAAACTATAATGCAATTTCAAGCATTGGATTATGTGTTTATGTATCGATTGAATCATTTCCCAACTTACAGTCAACGCTGACTTTGATGCGCTTGGAGACGCTGGGCGGCACACCATTTGAGGCAATGCAGAGATATGCACCCATGTGCAGGCGAGAGATCCGCTCGAGTTCCAGTGAGTCTGTCTCCAGGTCATTCACTGCAACAATCAGCAATGCAATGGAGTCTAATATATTATGCGAATTGCCTTGCAGTTGAACTCACCTTCGAGCGTCTTATTGATGACAATTTTATGGTTGTCATCTCGTTTCCATTTGATGGACGGCTCTGGGCTGCCTTTCGCCTTGCAACGCAGGGTGACATTATCGCCCTCGCGCACAATGACATCACTGGAGGTCAGCGCATCGTCAATGTTCGGGGGCACTGTAAAAACAAAAACAAAATATGAAAAAACAGAAACGGTTGTGGGTAAGGAAATTGGTATTGTTATTTCTGCCAAGCTAAATATAAACTCAAAGCGAGCAGTGCTTGATTTAAATGCAAAAACTTTTGCATTTTGGCAAATAGCCTTGCCAAGAAAGTGGACACAGCTAAAGCCGAAGAAGTCAAACAAAGCGTGCAACCCACGAATCAAATATACACTTTTAGATTTTATAAATCCAGTCCATACAAATTTATTATATACAACATAAATTATTAATATTTGGAAAAAAAAATTATGTGTTTAAATTTCTGTTCACTAATTTATGTACTAATATATAATATATTTATCTACTAAGCTCTTATATAGCCATGATTTTATTTACTCAATATAAAAATTACGAACTTTGAAAGAAATGACTTTTGGCTTTTTTCTATAAAACAAGAATAACCAATTATCTTTTTAATGCTTTCATTAATTCAACTTTGGCAGATATTCACCGCAAATATGCAACATGTTTTGGGAATCTCAATACCAAATTCTTTTAAAAACAATTCGCAAACGAATAAGCAGCTATGTAATGCGAACAAACAATACGACAAAGTTCGATGGGACTTTTGGGAAGTGTAGAAAAAAGCATTTCACGCATTGTTGACTTTGACGCGCTGATTCAACTTTGTCCCAAGAGATATTTTAGTTTAAGCCTAATTAGCTTTGCGACAAGACTTTGGCCAGGCTAACTTTTTGGGCGAGTCTGTTAATTTAAAAATCGATGCAGCAACCTTCATCAAATTGTCATCAGCCTTGGGGGACACCGTTGCGCTCTGGCTTTCAATTGCTGGCCGAAACATTTCTGTCGAACCCTTTATTTTTAACTTTCTTTTTGACCATCTCTATGCTTTGCCCTTCAAGTTGAAAATCTGTAATGAAAAATCTATGCAAATCAAATCGCACAAAGCCAGAGGCCATGGATTTGGACCAGACGAGCGGACAGACGTAAACGGGCAGACAGGCAGACAGACAGACAGACAGACAGCTAGCTGGACATATGGACCTGAGCTGTCGTTGCCGCTGACAGACGCTGCAGTTTGTCTCATTTTATATTCAGAACGGCGCCTGTAATCAAAAGATATCGCATGCAATTTTTTTCATTTGGGTAAAGCCCGGAAGAGGCTTGTGAGTCACGTGCCCGACGCGTTTAGTTGTCGTCTGACGTTTGACGCCTTAGCTGTTACATCGATGCCTGACCTCCAATAATCTATGCTTCAAGAGAATTTCAATTCTTAAGCGTGTTACCTCAAGCGTAACTTTGCATAGCTGATAATTCAAAATGGACAACATTTAAATTTGCAGCATGATTTTTAATTCAGCTTTTACTAAATACCGATTCACCGACTTTTCTGTATTCCTGTTGAATGGACAATCTTACGCAACTTAACTCCCTCGAGTAACTATTTATTTTTTAGTTAGAACCACATATCTTCATTGAAATGAACCAAATATGAATTGGGGAAATCTCTTTAAATATGTTTCAGTATCATTAAATCTCAATTAAATTTTTGAAAATTTGTGCAGCTCTGCCTCAAGCTGTTTCATGCGCATTTAAACTGGTTAAATCTTTACCTTTCGGTCACATAGCCATAGGGGACATGGCGCAAAAAACCGAACTGTAATTAAAAGTTCCAATTACTTGAACTTTTTCTATGAGCTGTAAACTTTTGTCTTTTAGCTCCTTCGATCCGCTTGCCCCATAATGGCCAGAACCTTTATGAGCCAAAAGTGAGAGAATAAAAAAGTTTGCTCGAACCGTTTGCTGTGCTATTAATAAACGCTTGATGTGCTAATCGCCGAGCTGGACATAAGCGCAGCGAATTGCTCCTACGGCAGCTGTTGCCCTCCCTATTTGACAAATTAGTTTCTTTATTGATATTTAGCAGCTGGCGACATAAGAAAAGCTAGAAAAGTTTTCTTTACCACAGACGTGATGGCTCGTATATTGTTTTTCTTTGTAAACTTTTCACATACAAGCTGGAAATTTAATTAGCCAAACTAAATCCGATGTACAAAGTTTGATTTTGAGCCTTGTCACAACTTGGGTGCCTCATAAGCCAGCCAAGCAACGTTTATTCAATTTATAATCACAGTTTACAGTTCACAAAGAGTATTAACCGAGGCAACACTATGTGCCAAATTATTTAATTGCCTTGTCCGCTCCCAAAGTTTTTCAGTGTCCTGATAACAACGTGACCACCTAGCCGCCTAACTACCTAATGAGCTGCAATTAGTCTTCATATCCTTAGCGCACAAAAACACAGGCGACTTTATCATGCAATGCATACATTTTTGTTGACCAACACTTTTGAAAGTTATTTAAATGCGCTTTTTGAACGCTCTAGTAATTTGCTTGTAATATGAATAATATGTCTGCCTTTTGATATACCATAATCATAATTATACTTCGTATTATTTTCACACTATCACACACTTGACTATCGAAATGCATACATACATATGTATAATATAAGCACGGTATTTTTGTTCAAGCCAGAATGATCTCCGCCTGAGGTTGGCTGCAAATTGTGCAGTCTTTTGATCATTTAGATCTAAAAGTAATAAATTTACGAGCATGTGAGTGTTTTTTTTAGTTGAGTCTATGCTCATAGATGCAGTGTTGCACATAACTCAGACGCAATGCTGTTCACCCCTTGCCTTGGGAATGTCAACGTTGTAATTGAATTTAATAAATTGCCTCATTATGTGAGTAGAAATTAAAAATTATACGGCAACAGAGTCAACATTTTGCAGAGCTCGTTATTGTTGTTGGTTGCTGTTACATGTTGTTGCATTTGTTTTGCATTTTGTGCGGTCATTTGGCCGACTTTTGGGCTGGGGATTTCCCCACCAATTGCGCACGCTCCATTCCCTGGGGCGCCGCAAAGCATGCAACACAACTGCTGTTGCCAGTTGGAGCCGCATTTAAATGCATTTTGTGTGCGTGGCTCATAAATTCAAACGCGTTTAATGTTTGTTTTTACCGTCCCGCCATTTTAATATTTCGTGCTCTTGGGCTCGTGTATATTTTATTTCGTTTGCCTCGTTTCGAATTTGGCGTTTTCTGTTTGGCTCAGCAAATTAAATACACAAATGTTGCTCCGAAATGTATTTATTTATTTACTCGTGTGCCCCACAACATTCCAAATATATTTGTTGCTCTCTCTATTTAGACGGCAAATGCAACGATTTCATTTAATTATATTTGCTGCACAATGTAATTATATTTTTTTTTCGTACTTAAATTGTTAAATTGAGTGTCTTTCTAAGTGGCGTTTCATAGAACTCTTTCCAATAATCGTGTAGTCTATTTTGTTGTTGTTTTTTTTTTTGTTGTTGTTGAATGTTTTGGTAAACATTATGCGACGTTTAATGTTGTTGCCATTAATTGGATTTGCAATTTAAATTAAATGCATTTCATTTGATTCCGTTTTACTACGTTTATCAATTATAAATTTGTGTTTATAGTCTATTGTTAATTTGTATCCTCTTTAATAAAGTAAAGAGGATATCAAATTTCATTTAGTGCAATCCTTGATTAGATCTATTTCAAGTTGATGTTTTTAGAGATGTAGTTAAGTTCTGACTATAGGGTATATAGCAATCGAGCTTAATTATTACTTTTAAGTTTCCCATGCAGATATAAAATTCAAGCTCGCATTTGATTTTCAAATTAGCTTAACTTATTTACACAACAAGTTTCAAATAAACACAGATTTACATTTGAACATTGTATCTAGGCACAAATCAGATGAAATTGTAAATCCAAGCCAGTTTTCCATTCATTTATTGGAATTTACAAAAAAAAACCTTTCAAATATAGAATTTAAAATTTCACCTATTTTTGCCACAATTCGACTAGATAGAACTGAACAAATGTAAAATAAGAATTATTGAAGGATCTTCTGCACACCAAAGCAACTTGTATTATGTTATAGATACAGTCTCATAACAAAAACACATTGGCATTGTCTCTCTCTCTCTCTCTCTCTCTAACGCTTAATTAATAGTGTTTCTCTCTTTTTGAATTGCTGTCAAATATTGCCTGAGCTATATTTAAGTTTTTAATTGAAATATTTTAATACTATCTCACTTTTGGCACAAGCAAATAAGTATAGCGACAAAGGCTGCAAACAGGTCCAGATGATTGAAGCTCTCGTATTTCAATAAAACCGAAAATATGAAAAGGACTAAATGGCGCACGGGGCTTGCGGCAAACAAAGTTTCCACAGCCAATAAAAACACAATAAATGGAAAGGATAACTGCAGCAATTCAACTATACAAAAGTTGAGGCACAACATGCGTTCGGAGATTGGGCAATTTTCAGCATGCATTGTTAATAGTTTGGCAGTTCATCGTTTATTTTTTACACAACGCGGTTTTCAACGGATTGGAGACTCTGGCAATGGGGCAATCGGAAAGTTGGCCTATAAATCTAACAAAAATGCAAGCAAGTTTTCAATGTCGTGGGAAATACAAGAATTTCGCACGAGATCCGCTTTTCAAGTTGACAAATAAACATCATCCGGTGGACAAACATAAAGCACACTGGGCAGCAAGGCGTGGGTGTGTGTGTGGATGTGGATGTGGATGTAGGCAACATACGTTTTGCGGCAGTCACATAAATCAGTTTTTGTGGCAAAACTTGAAAAATATGTGCGCAACCAAATGGCATCCAAACGGAGTCTGCTGCAAAACTGAAAACCGGGAAATGCAACAGTTTGGACATGGACCAGTGGCACGAACAGCGACTGGGACAGAGTGGGGTCCGCGTCGTTCGTACACATGCAAATGTGCGACAACATACGGAAAAGGCACATATGCAGTATGTGGCAGCATTTCAGATTAGACTTGTCACAACAGAAAAACAAAAGGAAATTATTGAAAAAAAAATTCAATAATATATTATAGCTGCTCGATTGCCATAATAAGCAATAAAAATTTAAATTTTTACAATTTGCTAGCTAAATAATTACGTTTTGAGTTTTTGTTTATTTTCTCTGAGTGTTACAAGCTTCGAAAAACAGCTAATATACCCTAGCGAGTATTAAAATGCCTGCCGCATATCTTAAATTATTTTTTTTTTTTGTGGTATTTTTTTGAGGTTTTTGTTTTTTGCCAGTTGACCAACGGCCAAAGTTGTCCTATTTTTTTCCGGTAAATTTGCCTTACCACGACTTTTGCCACATCAGCATGTGTGTGTATGTATATAGAAGATAAGTGTAACCATCGTCAGTATGTTCGTGTGCGAAAAAAATTGCACAAAAAAAAATCAGACGAGATTTCAGAAAATTTTGTGAAGCTGCCGCCTCCGTTCTGGTCACGCCACGTCGAATTGCCAGAACACGCATGTGGTGCGTGTGGGGCGTGTTATTTGAGCATTTTACAACACTCAAGCGTGCTTAACGGCTTTTTGAAAGTGCTATCAGAGAGCGAAGCCGAA
Organism: Drosophila atroscutellata; assembly: GCA_035041605.1. Taxonomy (NCBI): domain Eukaryota; kingdom Metazoa; phylum Arthropoda; class Insecta; order Diptera; family Drosophilidae; genus Drosophila; species Drosophila atroscutellata. The sequence goes on along the minus strand of JAWNLA010000092.1, from coordinate 7,788,562 downwards.
AAAAAAAATTGTTCACAAAAAATACAAAATAAATGTATGTACATAAAAATGTGTTTTCAGGCATATTGCAACGCTACGTAAACGTGAAACGCTTAGCCTTACACACATATGCACTTATACTATGCCATGTAATGGAAACTATGGGTATCACATATGAAACAAGAGACAGGTGGGCCAGTTATGCAAATTGCTAGAACACACCTTGTCAACTTTGCCATAGATTTTAAGTTTTTAGTCAACACATTTTTGAGTTCAACTCAGAAGATCACAGCACTATTCAATTAATTCCCTCTGACAGCATCTAAATTTTATATAATCTCTTAGCTATATAATGTGACATACTTAAACATTTATGAGACGTCAACATCTTAATACTGCTAGAAAAATTCTTTGTCTTGCACAAATTCTCATACATTCAAATGTCTATAGAAGTCTTGAAAGAAAGGGAAAATTCAAAATGGAAAAGTAAAAAAAAATCTCTAAATTTGTATGAAAATACAAAAAGTAACTAGTTTGAATTGCAAAATCAGCAATGAAAGAATATTTTATATCCTTTGGCGTTCTAATGCTGATATCTTATAATATTTATCTAATGTCTGCTACCTGGACTTGTCACAAAGACAATTTCGCTGACAGAAAGTCCAGGAGAGAGCCAATGACTATTGCATTGTCGTCCATTTCCCAGTAGGCCAAGTGCACCTTGCAGGCAGCCCGTAGCCATGCAAATGTTCATTCTCAAATATCACATTTCTTTGAGTGTGTGTTTGTGTGTGACTGGCCGTCAGAGGTGTGATTGTGAGAGGCAGCATTTGAATTGCAATTTTTAAAGCATACTTCTATGGACAGAGTAGACGGCACAGACCTGAGTCAAAGTCCAATGTTTGCTTGCCTTAATAAAGTGTTTTGTATGGAATTTAATTGTATGTTTTGGTTTGTTTTACTTGACCGAAACAAGGCCTAAGCAGATTAGGTTCGGACTGCGTGTTCCAGGGAAGGGTAGGAGCGGGGGTGCATCAACTAATACCTGGCTATAGTTTGTCTGGCAAATGAAATGAAATATGCAAGGGACATGTGTCCAAGTTGCGACGAGTTGTTCATGTAACTAGAGGCGCACGCCAGAACAAATAATTCAATGTCAGCCATGCTGACATTGTATACTCACACACACAAGTACAAACGCAGGCACACGGAACAGCACATATAGAGACATACACACGATCCCACTTACCGACAACTTTGACAAAGCCGTATTGGGTTTTGGCCGTCACCGTGTTGATTTGGCACATGTAGCGTCCCATGTCCTCCTCCTGCACGTTGTTGATGTGTAGAAACCAGGTGCGATGTTTGTCGTGCTTATCGTGCGTCACGCTAATCCTCGGATTACGCGTTATCACATGATTGTGCACCGTCAAAATGGCCGACTGCTCGAAGTGCATCCACGCCACCTGCAACAGAAACAGTGTTGACTTTTATAAATCTATTTTTAAGTTATGCTTAAGGCCGTTTATCACGCCAAAAGTATCAAATGTTAATTTATAAGCAGCTGACAAAAATGCCAGCATTCGTTATTGGCAAACTTCGTTTGCCATCATCATCAATTTTTATGAAGGATTAACGACAAACTACGGCGTCCTGGTCCGTTGGTCAAATTGCCAAAGTTCGCGTCACATGTGACAACAGCTGCTGTCACAAACTTTATTGCCTTGGTGCGTCATCAGGATGCGCATCCTGGACGACAGCAACCGCTCCATTTCTGTCGCTTATGCAATAGTTTTACAGAGAACAACCAGCAATTTATGCAAATTTAAGCGAACAGAGAACATTGGTAAGACGTGCTAAATATAAAAATAAAAAATATAAGCAACCTTCCATTGTAGTCTGCGTCTACTCTTCCGTCGCGTCGATGCCATTTCAATGATAAATTCAAGCACACACACAAAACAGACAGCAGCGGCAACTCGACAGCAACAACAAAAACAACAACTTTCAAAAGAAGTAAATAAAGGGGGTAGTGCCCATCAAGTTGACGAGTAGGATGCGCTAGTGTTGGCTCTGCATACATAGCAGAGGCTTAGGAAAGGGTGCAGAAAATATTTTGTAATTTGGCTTGATTACAAAATATAACTAGATATATGTATATAAAAAATATTATGGGATTATTTGAATAAATATAAAGCATAAATATTTAGGGTTTTCCTTTGTAGTCATTCAATTTTACACAATATTTAATAATACTTGTATTATTATTGATCACATTCTTATTGAATAAATAAGTGTATTTTATAATTTAATTTTCATCTGAACTTTTAACAAGGCAAACTGAACAATGAATTCCAGAATGGTAATAAATACAGAGGAGAGCATTATATGGATTATCCTTATGGCAGCGGAAAGCAACACATTACTAATTATATATTTGGACATAGACTACGCATCAACCGCTATGATTGATATGCCGCGGCTATCACTCACAAGGGACCCACTCGACATCAGACTGCACTTAACTTGATGGCAGTGACTTTCACTACAAGCTTTCACCTAGTGTCTGCTTTCGTTGTGCTCCTCTTCGAGGCCACCTCTGTTGTGGCGCGCCCATTGACATGGTTGGGAAATGTGGAGCGAGGTGGATCTGAAGGAGGGGAAGCCTGCCCTGCTCATCGCATTGCCGGCATAGTGTCAGGCAGCATAGACAGATATCGGTTAATTTTTCAATGTCTGCAATGAAAACGTGCGACAAGCTAACAAAATAAAAGGACCTCCTTGCCTATTTACATTGGTTCGTTGTCTGACTCTTTGGCATCTCGACTTGAATAAAAATCAAGCAGCTGTAGTTTGCTTAAGTAGTTCGCAGTTCTCAGTTCTCAGCGAACGCCCCCAACCTTCCTTGAATAACAACAAAGTCAAATATTAATGAAGCCACGTTTATCAACCGAGTGAGGGCAAAGAGCTCCAAGTGGCAAACAGGAGAGGCCATATGCAAAATCAATAAAACTGCATTAGCGCTCAACTTGGCAAAGCTTTTAAAGCGTCAGATGCCAAAAATGCATGCACACCCACACACATACACACACACATACATACACACACACTCAACAACATCCAGATGGTCCGACATTTTAAAGTGTTGCGCACAAAATTTGCTGAAAATTCGCTGCATTTGCATTTCACATTTTGGTAGTTTTTGAGGTCATTTAAATAAAATTAATTAGGCTCATGTAACGCCAGCGAAAAAGTTGAAAAGCCAAACAAAATGGACATTAGCTCCCCTCTACCCAATCCGCAACACCTCGATTTGCACAGTCAAAAAATGCTCTGCAGATTTTGGCACATGGAAGCGATGCCAGTGGTTTGAGTGTGTGATATTTGGCTTAATAATATTCGGTTGGAAAATGTCAGCGGAAGTCAAGGCAAATTTGACTCTGCTGTGGGATGCTGTGACTTTTTAATAGGCTTTCCATCTGCCATTAAAATTTTACGCATATTTAAGCCCATTTACAGTTGCAACGTCCTTCCCAAGGATTATAGGTAGGCTGGCTAAGCAGATGAGATCTCCACATTCAGACTGAAATTCGTGCTCGTCTCGCGGACGACTATGCGGGCTCAGTCTGCATGAATCTCAATTTAGACTTTTGCCTAATTTAACTTATGCCAATGAACTACATGGGCACACAGTTGTGGATACAAATTGTTCGTTTGCTAAGTGGACAGAGCTCGGCGAAAGCAAATGTTACTTGAAGTTCATGTTTAACTAATGAATAGAAAGTGCTGTCTGCATTAAGGCTTGTCAAGGCTTTTGGCTAGAAAATAGTAATATTTAATGCAGTAACAATCCGCCCATCATTATTTAGACAAACTCACACAAAAATAAAAGGTAATGTTGCTTTTAACTTTCGTACAAATTTTTTTTTAATTAGTAAATATGAACTTCCAAATGTTATGTTGTGTAACGCATCAATAAAAAATAAATACGGCTTAAATCAGCAAAGCGCATTGTAAACAATTCGGGGGTAATTTTCTAGCGTTCAAATGACAGCTTTCCATTATAATTAGTTGGCTTTTAAAATTCAATATGTATATAGCAAATGGACATGACTGAAATAGAAATGCAAAAAAATGTACAAAATGTAGAGGCGGTATATCTAAAAAAAACCAGAAGTGAGGGTTTATTCTGTCCATGTTTAATGAATGCTTTCAGTTATTTTGTCAGTAAGCAGAAAGGTAAGCAGAGATAAAATGTAAATTGAAATAGTTGTCATGCATATCTTCGCTAATTACTTGTAAAGTTTCTAAGAAAGGGGTACCTAAAATTGAAACACATAACTAAAGTTTCATAAAGTTATCAGTTGTACGCGAGTTCTGAGTTGGTAAATAAATAAACTCTGTTGCTAGTGGTTGCAGCTGTTCATCTATTCATTAAAAGACTATATATATATATATTGAACAGAATTCAATTTTATTTTAATTTCGTAATGTCAAAAAATAAAGTTGGATAATCATAATATTCATCATTGTACATATAGTCATTATCGTTATCTAAATAATCAGTGTCATTATCTTTTGATGAGCAGGTATCTTTATTTTCCATTAAAAAGTTTGCTTTCTCTGCATTCGATTTTGTTAAGGATTTATTGAGAGCAAGCAACTGTTTTTTATAATAATCGAAACATTTACTTCCGTTTTCTAAAAGATTCCAAAGCTCATCAATACGATCACTAATTTTTTCCTCAAGCTCTAAACGTCGCTTGTTATACGATTCAAATGTCTTAAAAACGAACTCCTTCTCTGTATAAGATTGTTCCGACAATTTGCTGACCCGAATTACATCGGCGATGTAATATTCATACTCTTTATTGCCATGAACGAATCCTTCTTTGGCATCGATAAGCCTTTTGAGCTTCTCAGTTAACTGATTATCTAGACCTGTGATTGTGCTCTGTAAATTAACCTTTGGTTATAATTGCTTCAAATAATAAAACAAAATGCTGTATTTTACTTCTGTTGTTGTAGTAGTTGTTGTTGTGTCACTTTTTACCGGTTCGCTTCCTCCGATTAATATTATGAGCAGCAACGCCAGTACGTATGTGAGTAAACTCCAGTTCCCGATCATATTTATGTTACCTTGGATTTTGCCAAGCTCGACTGAAGAGCGTGCTCCATTAGAAGGGCCTTTTATATCATCGCCAAGAACAGCTCGTTAAATAATGGCATTTTTCTATTAAGCTTAATCTGATAAGAGATATCAAAAGCAAATAAATCTACTTACATACCCACAGTGTAAAGTTTCGCGACTTATCTATACTCTGTATACAAGCGCCAATTTGTTATTGGTGACTATTTTTATTTTTATCTAAATAAATCTGTATACGGGATTTCTCACGTGTTTTTTATGACAAATGGCTTATAATTATTATAAAAACAAAAATACATTAATCATTCTACTCTGCTTAGACTAAATAACGAAAGCAACATTTGTTGCAAACAAAATATCATACCTGCAAAAAAGCAGATAACTTTGAAAATTGTAATTACAAATGCTAAAAAAGAACATATGTGTCTAATTCATTCCCATACCGGGAATTGAACCCGGGCCTTCCGGGTGAGAGCCGGATATCCTAACCACTAGACAATATGGGAGATAATCAGAAAAGCGCCAAAAACTAATAAATGCATGAGCTTGCTAATTTAAAAATAGATTAATTTATTTACATATAGAATTTTAATTTTAATAAATAAGGTCTTAGTTTATTAAAATAAAATTGTAACTGAAAATCGGATCATACTTTTCATTATGAACAATGGCAACGAATAGAAAATCTCACCATATTTATAGCTTAAATAGTTAAATTTCTTTCGGGCTGCTTTTCTGATTATCCTCTTAAAATTGGGAATGAAACTTCAAGCTTGTCAGTCATTGTCTGGTCAGACTATTACTGGAGCTCGGACTTTTTTGTTTAGTGTGCTTTAAGTCCATGCATATTTTTCCAGAATCACATGGATGCTGTCAGGACTGAAGCATATGCCGAAGGCGTAAATCGATAGACGAGACAGACAATGGCCAATTTGCAATTTGCGTAATGGCATAACTTGATGTCTTTTGTTCTCACTTGGCCAGAGACTACGCTATATGCACGATATACTAAATGAAGTCATAAAAATTTAAACAAAAACTACAAGCGGAAGAAAGCAAAAAAGAAAAACTACAAAAACTTTCAGCCAGAACAGAAATAAACACACTTTATTATGCCTGAAAATGTTTATGGTTGACTCCGGCGTACAACGATGGAAGGCACCCATCGGCAACAACAACACAACTAAACTTATGCTCATGCTAGCCTTGTTGTTATGTCTGGTTGTTTGTGTAGGCGTTGAAAATTGAAATACAAACAAGAACATGACAGCATAAGAGCCGACAGTTTTGGCATGAAGCTACTACTAGGCAACTCAGGCAAATGGTTAATGGTAAATGGCTGAGCAACGCTCGAAATATTAACAATTTAAGCGTAAACGTGTTAAAGGGGCGTCGGAGAACTACGCGAGTTAATTTACACGCAACTCAAATATTTGCACGCCAAGAATAGCAGCAGTTGAAAAGAATTAAGATACGAAATTAACCATTAGCATACCGAAGCTAAAATACTCTAGCTGACGAAATTAAGCCAACCGCCAAACCATTGAGATCCATTTGAATTCTTATTAGATTTTCGAGCAAATTGGTCTAACAGGATGTGCTCAAAGGTGATGTCTAAAAATGCATTCTCCTTTATAGAAGAAATTTGACTACGATCCAAAAACTCATTCAACTTTTTACTAAACATCTATTTACGGAAAATTCATGCGTAATTAAAACTATGCTGCACAATTCCAACTAATTATAGTCACATAATATAAATGTACAAGTTAAATAAGTCAAACGATCAGCTGCATATAGCCCAAATTTGAACATAGACAACTTCTACGGCCGTGTAGAAGTCACCAGAAAATGCACTTTGGCCAACTTTATAAGAAAGTTTTTGTACCCACGGCCAGGATATAAAAATCAATCCCAATGTAACCTGCTGCTTGCTGCCGGCTACGCAACTATTTTGCATGCAAAGTCACGTTTTATTGCAGCTACGCGTTGTTCCTGCTATTTTTGCTGGTCTTTTTTTGCTGGTTAACTTTTGAGCATACCTGCGGCAACTGCGGCAGCGAAGTTGGTCGCCTGGGCTTCTGCGCATTGTCAGTTTGGGGCGGTTGGGCTGGCATGGTGATTGCTATTGCATGCCAAACTTAAGGGCCATAAAAATTATTACGAGCACATAACATGCGCTCGCTGATAAAAGATGAAGCGAATATCTCGTTATGTCTCTCGTGTCAAATGGAATTTATGCACGTTTCGGCCGACGCATATTATGGAAATTCAATTGGATGCAAATTTAAATCGTCGGGCACTCAAACAGACACACACACATACACACACAAACTCACTGATAGCCATTGAAGCTCAAAGCGTTCGAGAGCTATGCATATCAAGTGCAGCCCAAAAGTATGCAGCGCACAATGAATATTGAACAGTATCTCTACAAGTGGATTGAACAGACCATCCACCTTATTAACGTGCCCCGACATGGCCATTTGAGTGTTGCATCTGGGGAGACTTGAGCACAAATTACTTAATTAAAGACACAGCTCTCTGTAATGTTTGGCTGTGCTGTCGAGCGCTGAGCAGAAGGCAAACATGACTGGCACAATATTACACATAAACAGAAAAACAAAAACAACTAACAACAACTAAGAGTACAACTCATGTGTTTGGCAGAGCCAGGCAAGTCAACAAGTTCAATGTGTTGCCCTTCGTGTCCAGTCGCCGGGGGGCGCCTGTTGCTATATCTATTGTTGTTGTTGTTGTTGCTACTGTTGATGTTGCTTCTGTGGACCTTGACTTGTTTCGGTTTGTTGTTGTTGTTGAATGCCCCATAGACATGTTTGTCTAAGACAGCGGCATGTTAGTTCCCCGCAGGCTTTCGTGTCTGTCTGTTAAACACACTCACAAACTCTAGAAAACTGAGCTAACTACAAGTTGGTTAAAGTTAACTGGCACTCAAATAAAGTTCACTCTATGCGGCAGATTAAATTTTGCAAGCAGAGAGTTGTTAAGATACTTGAAAAATTCATTCCTGCAAAAATACAGGGTATTTCCAAGCACATTTCACAACAATTGTGATATGGCTATGGTGTGTTTACCTTACCTTATATGAGCCGAGATTCTTGACCGAGCAGGCCAATTTGACATTGCGTCCCGCGGGTACTGTTATGTTATCAATGACGTCCGTGAATTCTGGATCCTCCTGAATGACTGCAAAGAAAACAGCACAAGAAAAGGACAAGTTATTGTGACATAACTAATTAAGGCAGCAAATCAAACTAATTTTCCCCAGAGACAGACATATTTGTAATATAGTTTCTCTTTCATATTGTCATATATGTAGAGTTGCTCTATTTATAATTGGCTGCGCTCCCAAGCTACAATCAAAAATAGTTTTGGGTTGTCGTTAATTTTCGTTGAAGGAGGCAGACATTTTTATGGAGGCACTTCAAAATATTAATAGCTGTAGTAAAGAGGCAAGGCAAAGTGATTAGCTCAACGTTCGAAAGTATTGACAGCCAAAAGAAAAAGAAAAATAAACTGCAATAAAATATGCATTAGGCAATACTAGCTCATAAAATTTGAGTGGGCTGCTTTGAGGCGCTAGCCGAACCCAATACAAACACACAGTTATTTGCACACAATAGATAAGCCTAGCAAAACAATAATTCATAATTGAATTTCACGCTATGCGCCTCTTGATCGCCAATGGTATAAAAGCTATAATACTCAAAACCAAGTGTCGGGCGAATTGCGAACCGCTGCTGCAGTTTAGCCTAGTGTGAAATTGCATTTCGTGGCATTGTTGTGTTCCCCCTCTCGCCAGCTCTGTATTGTTGTTACTATTCCCACTGTAAGGGCTACTCGTTATAGACTTTGCCTTGCCAGCGGGCCCCATAAGCAAACCTACAACATGCCCCCACGAACCATTCACACCCAAAAGCGAGCTGCGCTGTTGTTGCTGGTTCTGTTGCAGCATTTAAGGTGATAAATGTTGTGTAAACGTTTGGCAGTTTGGCAGCTCAGCATGGTGGCTTTGGTTTGCTTAGGGCTGAATCAATAGTTTTATTCTCTGCGTAAAGGTTTATTGGCAAATAAGTTGGCTTGTTTGCACTTTATGTAATCGTCTTAATGTTCTCCGTTTTATCAACATTACAATGATGTTGCCATATTTAGTTGAATAAACTCTTTTTATTTACATATTATACATGAAGTCAATACTGAAATGGAGCTGATTCTGCAATTTTCTGTTAGTCGTGTCTTATGTGGAAATTACATTGTTCAAAATAATTATTCAAACCCCAATAATAATATTAAATTAAAACTTAGTTTTTATTTAAACAAAGTTGCATTAAATTATATTTATTTAAGATACAACTTAAATGAATATTAAAGTAAAACTTATTTATGTATTTAGATATTAAAAAATTAAAAATTGTTCAGAATTACATTCACAGTTCTATGCACAATTTGACATCTTGTTACAATGCTTCTGAGAAAACTAATCAAAATATACGAGCTTGAAGAATATCTCACATTTGTCTGATGTCAAAAACTTCTAGGTTCTTAAATATTAAAGTGTGCATAAATGGTGTAAGTGCAGATTTGATCGAAATTCGGACAAATAAGTAAAATTTAAATGTCAACTATGTAAATATTGTCATCGCATTGTCCAATGCGATTACAGTATTTGAGCTCAATGATGTTTGCCAAAATGTGATACAGTCAAATGACAACAACTCAAACATATTGGATTACTTGCCACAAATGTCGTTCTGGACACAGCCATGCAGACAAACTGTGTCTACTACTGTACATATTTTGCAATCGTTATGGTCACATTTTGGGATCGCTTAGCGTTAGTTTCAGGTACGCTGATGCTGTGTGATGCTGACCGCCGCTGCTGCAACTCATTTAAGTTCTAATCACCTGAAACTGCGGCAATTAATTAGCCGGCTTGGGCTAACGACAACGGCAGCAACAGTCATTAGTTTGGCAGCCGGGCTGCCCCAAGCAGCCAACTAGAACCAACCTGGACTAACCTGATGGCAGCATCAGATAAACAACCACATCAGCATAATGCGGCAAAGCACAACCAGGATGGCTGCGTGCGACAAGTGCGAGCGAGAGAGGGGCAGAGTTGCGAGTGCCCCGAGTGCTATTAAAGCGACATCCGATGCAGCATCCAGGCAAACCGTGACGGATATTACAAAGTACATAGCAAAAACAGCAACAACAACATTGCAATACGAAATATAATTAAGCTGTGCTTTTATTTGACATCCCTCAAAAGCAACGCTCCTTAGGCTCGCCTTTAGCCATTGAATACTGAGCCTCATAATATTCGCAACGGAACTTATCATTGGGGCTTAAAGTGGTATTAAGTTTCTTATTCCTGAAATTACGTGGATGCTTGGCAACTCAGTAAATTACATGTACTATGACCAGCCGTTTAACAAATTTGACTTGAATTTTATTGTTGCACGTATAATATTGTACATTTTAAAATTTGAATATAGTATTATCGCATATTTTATTTGGCATTATTATGATTATCTTTTATTTGCTATAAATGATTATGCATGCATTTTAAATTAAAAAAATAGTAGTGAACTTGATTTGAATAGGTTTTTAATAATGGAATTGAAGAGAGAGATAAGTAGAGCTTAATAATGTGGGATTTCGTAGAGGAAGCGGCCGAAGCTATCTGGCAACCTTGTTGCAATTGCGCCGATACATATTGAGAGCACGTAATCTAGTCAATAGCGATAGTATCGATATATGATCGACATCGATACATTCAGATGCAGTACGATGCATGAAGCGCAATTAAGCATAAGTTCAACTTCCTTATCCATTATCCATTATATATATAACATAATATCTAAAACATAATATCGACAATAATAATTTCGAGTTCTCAAGCAACACTCAATTAATTCTGTATTTATGGATTTGCATTTTAAAGTATTCCTAGAGAAGTCCCTTGCACTTGGCCTTAATCATATTGAATGTAACGCTGCCCACATTCTGTGCTGCATTGTTGACCATCTCGAAGATGTGATGATTCTCCTGACCCTCATCGATAGTGCGCTCATGCAGGCGTCGCAATGCCCCAGTGTATGCCTCATATTTGGCTGCACTCTCCGTGTCAAGTTTGAAGCTCTCGTAAAGCTTTTGTAAGTCATACAGCTGCCGGCTAGTCTCATCGTACAGCAAACTGGGCGTCTGCGGCAGCAGCTGCGACCAATGCTCGTGCACCTGCTCCAGGAACTCAAAGTTGCTAAACAGAAAGATAACAAACAGATCCAAGCCCTTGGTCTTCAGTTGCTCCATTAACTGTTCGGTAAAATGTTGCTCGATGTTGTCACCATGGATCACTTGCTCCCCCCTTGGATTGAGATACCGTTCCATAAAGGCATAAATACTTTGACGTTTGTCAAAGAAGTCCGGTATGGCCAGCATTTCGTCCAGTTGTTGCACCAGCCGCTCAAGTTGTGTGGTCTTCTCCGATAGATCGGCATGCTCGCCATCGAGAATGTCCTGCAGTAATCCTCGTAGTATGTGCACATAGCTATCGATAATCTCGGCACCGGAGACTTTAACACGCTCGTAAAGCTGCATTCCAAATTGACTCAAATCCAGTCGGGTTTCATTTGTGGCAATGTGCGTGAGATTTAGCTGCTCCAGTGCTGCGCCCACACTTTGATCATTGATCAGGCGATGTTCGCTACTCGGACGAGGTCGCTCGAATTGCTGACAGAGGCGATGCACTCGCAGCTGACGTATCTCCTGGCTACTGGCATCTCGGGCAGCACGCAGCTGCTGCTTGAGGCGGCTTATGAACAGTAGATTGCGCAGCACACATGTGTGCCCCATGTCCAATTTGCTGTGTTGTTGTGTATCCAGCAACTGCTTTATCAGCAACACCTTCGGCTGTAGCTTCTGGGATGAGCGTGCATTGTCCAATTGTTCAGTGTAATTGGCATAGATGGCATTACGCTGCAATTGTTGCAGGTAATCGTTGAGGCTCAGCTCGGCACGCTGCTCGGCAAACTCGGCCAAGGTGTGCAAAAAATCCAACTGAAAGTCCTTGGCGTTTAGCTGGGATTCCACAGAAAGAACTGCAGCTGCAGTCACCAGCCACAACAACGAACAGCAAAAAAATAGCGGCAAATTAAACATCTTTTCACGAATACCTTGGTTTGCCAACTAACTCGGAACCCAGCGTGGGTCAGTTTCAGTGCAGTCGCAATGTAAACAGCACTTGTAACAGCTGTCTGTCTGATTACGATGGGGAGCGGGGAGAGGGCACAGAAAGGAGGAGGCGGCGGTGCTGTGGTTCAGCGCTGGGGTCAGTCGGTTTGTCGATTGCAAGCGACAGCTGCTGCTGAATGAAGCCTTATCGCCAAGGCGACGACTGCAGCACAGACTGCATCTACACTGAGCGAAATGTTGTGGGCAGCCACGAACACAGCTGCATTTAACTTTGGCACGCCACTAAGACACAAGCCAAAGCCAATTTATGTTAAGCCTCACAACAATTTTTTTTCATGAAAAGTTGGCTAAAAATTATATTGATTAGCGGCAACTTGTATACTCTTCTTAATCGGAATCTTAACCTACTGTTAGCACAATAAAAAAATGCTGAATTAGAGAAATATACATATGTTTACAGAAATGTTCTCATAGTCTGATTTGTGTATTTGCCTATGCTTTAACCTTCATGACTGTCTATAAAATTCCAAATGCAGCAACTTTAAGCATATTGATGTATTTATTGAAGTAGAAGCACTAAAGAGATATTCTTGTTGCAGCAACTGCAAAGCTGCATTGAAAAGTCTAAATCATCAGGACTTAATAGGGACTTGAGCAGAAACTGCTGCAAATAGCTAAAAAAAAAAACAACCGACTATCCACGAGACATTGGTATACCACTATACCGTTGCCTTGCCCCGTACACTGTGTTTTTGTTTGTGTGTATGTGTTTCTGTGTGTGTGTATGTGTTTCTGTGTGTGTGTGTGTGTGTATATTTGTGTGTGACCCTCTACGTGAGTGCACGTTCTAGGCGGCAATTGTTGACCAAGCACGGTTGCTCTCTGTGTGTACGCTGTGTGTGTGTGTGTCTGTGTCTGTGTCTGTTTGTGTGTGCAACTGTGGCCCTCTCGCAAGTTAAATAAAAGTTGCAGACGCTTTTCATTCATTGACAAAACTTCAACGGCATCCTAATTGTGCCATGGCGTGACTAGGGATGTACCTGGTTGAACCTGGACGCTTTATATCTATCTAACTGTGAGCTGTGAGGCAGATTTCACCGCAACCTGATTGAAATTTGTCAGGTTGATTGAACTCGTTTTGATGAAAGCCCGTTTTATTTGAGGATACCTTTTTGCCGCTTTAAATCATTGCAAATGCCAAACGAGTTTAGTTGCAGCTTAGGTTCTTCTTTTATTTTAATTTTGTTCGTTTATTTATTGGAAGTTGGCAACGAGCCCATTTTGTTCATTAGCTTTAAATATTTGATCAAAGCGACTAATGGCCAAGCACACACACTGTACAACCAATCGAACTAAAAAGTTCGCCTCTGTTTCTTACTATTTGTTATCCCAATTCGCGTCCTGCAGCCGCAAGAATCTTCATTACTGCCAACACCTATTAAGGCGGCAGACCACAGGTAGGCTCCGACTGGCGCTGGTAGCCACAGCACACAAAGCTCACGGGCGTAAAAAGTGGAAAAAGACCAATCCAACAAAAAAAAAAGCCAACAAATGAAAAAAAGTCGCAACGTACAAGTTTTTAGCTAAAGAAATTTTCCAACAATTGCACAATTGGCATGCGCTACGCATGCGGATGAATGGGCTGCTGTTGGAACTAAAAGACAGAGTTTACTCAACAATAAAGCCAAACTGTGTGTCCTGTGCGGAAGGGACAGCAGACCTGGTCAAGTCAAAAATTTAAAGACTTTATTTAATTAATTGAAAAGCTTTAAAGGAAACTGTGCTTTTAAAAAATTGATGATTTGCATTGGAATTACTTTTAAAGAACTCCTAGATATATTTCAGACTTTTTATATCTACTTTAGTTACAATATCCTATTAGCAAATATTTACACATTCACCTATTTTTAATTAAGATGAGAAATAAGAAACAAAAATAATTACTAAATAATGACATTCGTTCATTTTATTATTGAGCATATATTAATTGTTTAATTAGGAAGTTAACGAAACGAAACTTTGAAAATTAGTTAACGCCAATAAAGGAACAAACACGATACAATACGCCCCCTATTGCCCAGATTGTGGGAGAATTTTCTACGCTAGTTAGCCTTATTTCGCTTACTTGTATTATTCCGATAGTTTCACTACGTAAGTCGCGGAACTTTGCCATTTTTCCCCATCAGCAACAGCGCCAGACATTTTTTATAAAACCGAAACAAAACTTTGTTGCTCTATGGCTGGCAATCATGAGGCAAAGAGACAACGATGTCGACTCGGGGCCATCCATAAAACTTCAGAAGAGTAGGAGACATCCTGTTTGGCTGGTGTGAAAAGCGCTAAAAGCGTTTAAATGAATTTAAAACAGCAAAACTTTTGTTTTTCCAACAAAATGCAAAAAAAAAAGAATACAAAAAATACTCAACTCTTTGGTGAAACATTTCTGCTTTTGTGAGTTTCACATTGTTTTTGCAATGCTGTGATTTTGTTTAAAGTTGTATAAAGTTGATGCTCCTGCGGTCGCTAGGAAGAAACGGATTGAGTGGTGTCTTTGTGTGTGGATAGGATAATTTCCATGCAAATGATAAGCTGACTCTTCGGTTACCACTGCCGGAAGCCAGTGCTAACTTAATTGATATCCTTTGCAAGAAAAACAGACCCCAGTGACAGTCACTGAAACTTGAGCTTAGCAAACTTTGCAACGCCCCGCCACGCCCTCTAACGCCAACGCCCCTACAGTCGCCATTCTTTATCCCTGGCCCAGTCTACATATTGCTCAGCACAAACTCCGTCTCCATGCAGTAACCCAATTCGCAAGTCGCACAAATTGAGATCTATGGCCCATATAAATGCAACGGAAAATCGCAAGAGCCAAAAGACAAGGAGCACAAATTGTTCAGCGTCGAATCCTAAGACACTCTTTAAAATTAAATTTTTATGATAAAAGATGTGAATATTTTAAAATTTAATTTTATTCTTCATAGCTCTATTTCTATTTTAATAAAAAACATTTTTTGTTTTTATTATTATTATTATTAAACTCATTTTATGGCATATAATTAATTTTACTTAGAGTTTACTTACAATTTAAATAAAAATCAACAATTATAAAATACTATCAGCGTAATTGTAAGCTTTAAAATATAATCCCTTTCTGTTAATTTGGTCTTTATAAACTTGTATAAAGATAAAGTACAAATTGAAAGGCAAATGATATAAACTTCAACTTTGCAAGTGTATAGAAAGTTGGTCTTTCTCAAAGTTCACACTCAGTGCTTCATGTCTCTGTCTATCTCTCTCTCTCTCTCCCACACTCTGGCGCTGTTTCTAGTTGGCGGATTAAGTGATGAGTTGAGAAGCGGCCAATAAACATACCAGAAAAAATAGTCATATATTTTTCTAGTTTAGTTTGCGTTGTCTGCCGCTTCAGCTGATGAAAAGTTCGCTTTAAATTGTCTGTGGCATAAAGTATGCTACAAATACAACTGAAGTGTCTAGGGGTATACTTTCTGTTCGGACTGGCCTCGAATGTGTGTCAGGTTGGCAAGCCTATGCATTTAACAACGTGTCTCTTCCACTTAGGTTGCTCACTGGATTCTAGTTTTTAGCCAAATACAGGCGGCTGCCAGACTCTTTGGCTGCTGTCGAGAAGCGGCTACCATCCAAAAATTCAAATGCAAAATCACATGCAACCACAAGCAGCTCCTGTGCGAATGGGTGGGGCATGGTGCGTTGCGTGTGGCGAAGGGATACAAGTTCAATCAAGCAAATGTAAAGCTGTTTCGTACGCCAATTGCAGGCGAATACGTATAAGACAAAGATTGAAACTCGCATTGACAGTTTGACTGAATGAATGAGTGACATGGTAATAGTGTGTGTGTGTGTGTGAGTGTGTATGTGTCTGTGTGTGTGTGTTTGTCTGGTTGTGAACATATACTGTTCTTGCTGTTGTTGTTTTCCCTACTGTCCAGGTAATTATGAATGCAAGTGGGCTGTTCGAACAGTTACTTGACTATGAAGCTACCAAATATCTCTTAGTAAGTTTAAATTTATAGCGGAACTAAAACTGGTGTTGGAATTCTAAAAATCATTCAAACATAAATTGCTTAAAATTACTTAATTAATTGCTAAAATTGTTGACTTGTTATGCATTTATTTAATTTTACATAATTTCCATAGACAAACTTTTGGGTATTTGAAAATTACAATTTGGAAAATTCCAAAACAATATTAAGAGATACATCTACTTGTGGACAATGCTAATTTCTGAAAAAGCAGTTTACTAAATACCACAAAGAGTGCTGAATAAAGCTGTTCAGCCCTCGCACATGTAAGTACGCAGCTGCACACACAACTACACACACACGCACTCACACACACATACGCATGCGTACTATATGCACTTAAATGTAAGCAAAGCAAGACAGGAATGGAAACTACTCAGGCGGAAATGCGCATAACTGCATCACAGACACGACACAAAGATACACACACTCACACACACAAGGACACACTGAATTGCGCTCAGGACTCAAGTAACAGCCTGGTCATCGGCAATGGCAATGGAAGCGTCCATTGCCTTTGCTTTTGCCTTAGCCTCTCCTCTATCGAACGCTAAGTGCTGCTTTATTAACCAGAAGACAATGAGGACAACGAACACGACAGCGACGCACCATCGAGTGCTTTGATGTTGCACTTTGGCCACAAACAACTAACGAGTAAACAAGTACACGACCAAGCAACAGCGCCAGCAGCTAAAGTCCACGAACACTCAATTATGCACTTTATCTGCTGCTTCTGCTGTGTCCAATTGAATTATAACTAGATCGGAATTGCATTAGCCAGCTGGTAGCAGATTACATGCTTGCAACTGATGCCAAATACAATGCCAATTTCATTATATTCATCAGTCGCGATCAGTTTAGTCTTCGCCATGAACTGGTGCAGAACCAAAGGCTGCAACTACGAATATATTATTGTGTTATCGCTTCTGTTGCTGCAAGCGAATTTGACAATTGCTCAAAACTCACAAAATGTCACGGGGCAAGTACAAGTTACTCAACTACTACGTATTTGTGGCTTTTAAGCACAACCTAAAGAAAAACAAAACATTATTATTAGTCTATTATTAGTATATTTATAATGAAACTGAAATCATAAATTAACAAGTATTTTCCATGTGGACAGCTACTATGCCTTATCTGCCGCAAGCAGCATCTATTCGGGTCGTCCGTATGGCGTTGTTTTGGCCACCTTCAACTGCAGTATCAAGACCAGTTTTGAGGTGTCTGTTAGTGGGCCCAGTATCAGCTTGAGCGTGCAATTGAATACATCACCGCTGCATCCGCACAGCTCGCATGTATTTACTGTGCCGCAACTAGTAAATGGCAGCTACTTGCTGCGAGTGAAAGGTCTGAAAGGCTTGAAAGTTGATAGCTCGACGCAATTGATGTTGCGTTATTTTATGAGTTTTATTAAAATACAAACGCCAAAAATGCTTTACCGACCCGGACAATTGTTGCAGTTCACTGTGTTCTACCACAATGAGAAAATGCAAGGTGTTATCCCACATTCCAATGCGCTCGTCTGGATTGAGGACTCCAAAGGGAATCGAGTCAGAGTTTACAACAAATTCACGGTTACCAGAGGTATATTTCAGTCGGAACTGCATCTGAGCCGACAACCCAATCTAGGAAAATGGCGCATCTGCTCCCAGAATGGAATTAACTCCGTTGAGGAGTGCGCTAACATAAGAGTAGAGCACTATGAGCTACCTCCATTTGAAGTTAGCATTGATGCGCCGCATAAAGTTAAGTCAACGGAGAAATCGTTTGAGGTAAAGATCGAGGCCAAATACGCCATTAATAGACCCATCGATGGTAACCTGACCCTGTACATTCGAACCCTCACGATGAGTGAGACATCGCAGAAGCCTGTGCTGCTCAGGCGATCGGCCACGCTTGAAAATGGCCAAGCTACGATCCTGTTGCCACTATCACATTTCACATCAAGTATACCCTTGCGAATGCCGCTGAAAGTCAGATTAAGGGTACTGGTTCAGGAGAAATTCACAGATAAACTTGAAACTGCCACAAAATTTGTGACTTTATTGGGTGACACTAAGGAATCTTTGATAACCCCAAGTATCGGCAACGTCAGACTGCAGCCAGCACCCGCCGAACCTGTCAATATGTAAGTATTTGCTGACAAAATATATAACTACTCCTAATTAGCAACATATCTAAAATCTTATATGTAGAATAAAAAATATAAATTTCGGTACACCATTAAAAATCCCAAGGAAGGTACGTTTTGAGCTGAGCCATAAACTTACAAATGCCATATGCGTCGTATTGTTTATTGGTCGAGTCGTGGGCTCCGGGCAGGTCTTTCCCGAAAAAAATACCAATAATTTTGATATCCAAATACAATTTACAAAGAAAATGTGGCCATTTGTGGATGTAGTTCTGTACGGCATGGAAGCGGACTCCGACGTTTTAATTGTAGCTAGTCAGACCATTACAGTATCGCGAATTGAGCACGAACACGTGAGTGTCCAAATGCATAAGCAAAGTCAATCAATAAAGTTCTGTACCCACATAGATTTATATAGAGGCACCGACGCAGGTAAATCCTGGTGAAGAGATACAATTTCGTATTAGCACATTGATCGATTCATTTGTGGGCCTCACAGCAATTGATAATCGCTTAGTTCGCATCGCAGGCGATTCAGTTAATGACTTCGATCCAGACTATTTTAATCATTTGGCGAACTCGATGCGAGCAACTGCTTCTAATTTTATACCCAATGAGAAGCTATTGCATCTAACTTCCGGCTTAATTATAATGAGCAGTGCAACTAATGTTTTGGATATAACAAGCGACACACAGTCGAGAACCACACGGTCAGAATTACGGCGTAATAAGCGTTCTGCAGATAATTCAACTAATATACGCACACAAGTCAGCTCAGAGCAGGAGACAATCTGTTGTCCATTACCAAAAGTTAGAGAACAGTACAACGATGTTTGGATATACGACAGCATAAAGAAGTAAGTGGATTTTGCAAATATGTTAACAAAGTTACTTGTTGTTCAAAATTTAAAAGCACATTTTTCGATACACAGTACCAAAGCTGGCTGGACAAATTGGAAGACACGTGTTCCCGATGCAATCGCCAACTGGCGACTGAGCGCTTTTTCAGTTAATTCCGAAGTTGGATTAACACTGCTCGCTCCCCAACCCTTTATAGATATTAAGAGCAGCAAGCTCGTCTTTATGTCCATTGACTTGCCTTATAGCATTAAAGTCGGTGCGTTGGCATTGCATATAATGATCGGATGGTTTCATAACGATTTTCTCTTACTGTCCATCAGGTGAAGTTCTAAAACTGTTTTTGATATGTTCAAATCAACACGACATGGAGGTTGAGGTCGAAATCAAACTAAATCAAGATGTCAATCGGTATCAACTGCTCAACAATGATGGCACACCTTTACCTGCCTCGGATTTCGTTAAACAGAATACGAAAATAATGAGCAATCGAACGAATGCAGTCATTTTTAATCTACACGCCGTAACAGCGGGCACATTGAATCTAACTTTTAACGCAACATCTGATTTTGAATGGGATATTCTAAGTCGGGAAATAGTAGTCTTACATAGTCCCCAACGGTCGCAAAGCAACGTAGTATCCTATAAAAAACTTACAATGCACAACCCAAAAACTAAGTTCAAACTGTTTTTACCACATCAACCATCAGACGATGGCATCAAGTGTTCTGTCAGTTGCCATGTGATTTCCAGCAAACTGCACAATTTAAATCTTGTTAAGCTATCGGACAATGGTGAAGAATTGATCAGCAAGATGATGTCCACTTACCATTTGTGGAACTATGTGAATGATAAAAAATGGCTGTCGAATCGATATAAAAAGTTTCTTCAGGATCAGCTAAGCGATGGCTTTCAATCCTTGATGCGATTTCGTGCACGCAATGGAGGATTTACGTATAATGCAGCTAAATCAGAAACGATCTGCAGTTCAACATGGTTGACCACATTTGCCCTGCAGCTGATACAGTTGCTACGAAACACGCCCATCAGTTTTGCGGATAGTGTGGAAAAGCAAGCAGAAAAATTTCTGATCAAACGTATTGTCAGTGCAGGACACTTTGAGGAGCGCTGTGTGACGCCAGGTCGGCGTAAGATCGAGACATTGGAGTTGAACATTGAGGTGCTCAAGGTGTTGCAGCATTCAAATAGAATACTGCCTCTGCAGGGGCCCCAGAAATGGATGAACGATCAGATGAATGCTGAAAACGATTACCACTTGCTGGCCAAACGTGGACTTGACGCAATCGAATGGAAACGACCGGAAAATCATTCAAATGTCAGCTGGATGGAACAGCGTCGTAATCTGGAAACCGCTGGTCGCATATTATCCAGTAAGATGGGACAACTACACGGTGATCAACAGCCTGAAATCTTTAATTGGCTTACGGTCCAACTTTTTGAGGTTGAGAAGAATATCGAATGCTATGAATGCTCTGTGGCCAAGCAGGCTTTTTTCGAATATCTGCAAAACGACGTAACTAATGTACCAAGATTAAACGTATCGATTTGGGGGGCAAAAAATAGAAAAAACCAAAAGCAGATTTCGATCAATGACAAAAATCGCTGGTTGCAGCAACAAGTGCTAATCTCTACACAAACTCCAGTCATTAATTTAAAAGTTGAGGGCATAGGTCAACTACTTATACGCTGCACCTATCAATACGAGCCAGTAGACGTAAACGACCAGAGCAAACGTTACAAAATATCAGTCCAAACCTCCAACGGTTATCTGCTTAATACTACGTTTTGTGTGACCCGCAATCAACTCGATCTGGGAAACTACGTGGGCAGCAACATAGAGTTGCACCTACCCTCGGGCTATGTACTGGACCCTGGAAGTGTGCAGAAGCTGCTGTCTACTCCAAAAGTGCATGTAAGTTATATCCAAATATTATGTATTTTTAACAGATTATATTTATTAACAATAACGATGCATAGTATCAGTAGAAATAATCTCATTTTTGAATCTATTTGCTGTTCAGCTTAATCAGTCAAAACTTCATATTATTTTTTGACTATAAGGATACAAAAATAAATCGATACAAAAAAACGAAAATACATCAAGTAGTTTAAGTATCAATTAAATTTATATTTGGTCGACATAAAGTAAGAAAATTATTAAATAATATAAAAATATACACTTTGAATCTAATATATTTCTCGCTCATTTTATAGCAAGCCAACGAATTCGATGAGCGAACGAAGCTCTTTGTAAATCTGGTAGGACTTCAGCCTGGCAAATCAAGTTGCTGGTCTGTGATGGCTAGGAATTACCACAAACTGAAGCATCTGAAGCCAGGTATGGTGTATGCCTCGGATATGAATGATATGAAAACGAGCGAAGCGTTCGCCTTCAAAGTAACTTTTAGCTAGATTTCTGCTGCTTAATTACCAATTTCCGGAATAAACAGGTGTAGATTTAATATTAATTAGTCGGCTTTCTCATTAGCAATGTTGCTGATCTAACTGGCAAGGCCATGGTTAGAGTTGAAGTTGCTTACCTCCCACTCTCCACCAGCGAATAAAAAACCCCAAAAAAAAAGAAACAAAAACACTCACACGCTGCTTGTAAAGTTCAAAAGACACGATGGGGTTGAGGGTGTTTCAGGATTCGGAATTTAATGACTGACGCGTGGCAGTTGCATATTTGTTTACGCCCCTAAGCAAAAGTGAAAGCCACGATTTCTGTCTCATGTGTTGCTGTCGTGGTACTTAAATTGAATGGGTCTGGCACAGGAAATGGACTTCAACACTCCGGCACTGATGCAAACTCAACAAACTCAGTACTTAAATATTATTGCATATTAATGAAGGTGCAAATGGGTGTTGGGCTTGCAAAGAGGTGTTTGTGTGTGCAGCACGCCTCAATAAATACAAATAAATTAAAAACATATTACAAGTGCCACACATCACAAACAATTAAAATAAAAATGTAATGTGAGGGCAACAGCTTAAGCACAATAAAACTGTGCTAAAAAGTGTACCCAGCTTAAAGCAAAACAACTGGAATTAAACGTGAAATATTATTAAAACTAATAAGCGGATGAGCTTAAAATACAATTAATGACTTGCTATTAACTATTTCTGGGTTGAAAATAAAAAATAACTAAATAAGAAAATAAGCTAACAAAAGATTAAACAATGATGCTTAGTTTCTTAATTGTGAACATAAAAAAATATGATTATTCATTTCTGCAGAGGAAATACATTTAAATCTAAAGATTATATTCCAATTGCATGTAAATGCAAGAAATTTCTTGTGTCAAATAAAAACATTTAAATTGTTTGATCAAAATGCATTTTACAACACACATATACACTTTAGGTCAACATTATCATGAAATTGTTCAATTCAATCTTTTGAATAACTTAAACGGCATAAAATGTTTGATGAGGATTTTAACAAAGCAGACATTGGCCATAAAATAAACATAAAATATTTGATAAAGAGTTTGCATATTTAGAATGGCCAGCAGGTGATGGAGAAATGCAATCGCAGCGAAATTTCAAATATGTGATTGAATTTCCAACAACTTTTCAGAAAAATTGCCCAGACAAAAAGCAAAGGAAACAATAAATGCTGACACAGCCGTCACATACATCACATATGTATATAGCACTTCGGTATGCTAAGCTTATGATAATAGCCAAAATGTCCAAATGCTAATATAAAACCTTAGTTCCATTCACAATCTCAGCCCTTAGGGCAGGGCAACAAAAGACCAGGGCTGCCTACTACTATTATGACGTTTGCTTTTTTAGTAGTCCTGCAAAATTTTCAATTTCTTCAAAAACTACAAAATGAAAAATTGTGCAAAAATATACATAACGTATGCAAAAATAACAAAAGGCGAATAGACAGCAAAGCCAACGGCATAACCACCCCATGTGTGTTTGGGACTGAGTGGTGCAGTGGTGCGGAGAGATTGGTTCGAGGCGATAATGTATGAAATAGTCTCAATTATGTATGTGTCTCACACATAAGCACAACATGTTCAAGAATAAACTCAAAACTCGATTCCATAAACTCTGCCCAACGAGCAGAGCAAAAATTCATTTAATGCATTGAAATGCTTTTAATAAAATGCAACAAAAGCATTTATTTTAAATTGCATAAATGCGCAAGAATTAAATAACGTATCTAAAGCAAAGATAAGCACAGGTATATTATGATTACTTGATTACATTTGATTTATGGTGTCATAGTTTTTGAATTAGACAATATTTTAATCAATTTGCTAACTAAGCTATAATTATGAGCTTTAAAACGTGTGAAAAAAATAGTAGATGCATAATATAATTGCTGTTTAATCGGAATCGAAGTCAATTTACAGCAAAACCACAACAAAAACAATTTCTTAACTCGTCTTAATATAATTGAATAATTGGCCAATAATCTTAATTAGCCTGCAACCCAATTACATCACGGGTCTTGTCAGTCCCAATAGAACTCTGCTCAAACTTTTCGAACGAACCTCGCTTCTCACATCATCACTCATGCTGCATGCCCATGCTTTACGGCTTTATGCATAAGTAATATCATGTTAGTGTCAATAGTTGTCAACGAAACGTTGTTGACAGACCCCATCTGCTAAGCTGATGCCTCCCAAAAAAGAAGAAGAAGAAAAGTACTACCCACTCACAGTGATTGTGTTTTTCGTTTTTTTTTTACTTTATTATTTTCTTTTTTTTTATATATGTTTTTTTTATTTCTTTTTTTTTTTGTATGTCGTACATTTGTTTTGTGGCACTTCGTTATCGCCATATACGCCCATCTAGTTTGCTTTGACGGGGCGTGGCGCCCCCTCAAGGCTAACACATGCTACACATTGTATTATTTTAGATTGGCATTACTTTTGGGGCCATTGGAGATGCCTGTGCTAAATACAACGAAGCTCGTTAGTTTTGCTCTCGGCGTTTGGATTCAGTTTTTCGTTTTATTTGTATTTTTTTTTATTTATTTATTTTTTTTTTTTTTGGCGATGCGTTGCCAACTTCCGGCTGGGCGCGTTACGTTGCTTGTGGCGTGTCCTTCAGCCAACGCCTTGCTAGTTACTTTTACGTATACATATGTATGTCTATCCATGTGTATATGTGCATGTGTGTGTGTTTGCGAGTGTGAGCTTGTTGGAGGGCCGCATATGTTACTTTATTGGCATTCAATTTGAGTTATCGCTATTTTTTCCTGTTCATATGCGTTATTTTTTGTGCCAGTGAAAATGAATTTTCCTACTCTTCACAATGTCCATTTTTGCTATTGGTTGTTCGAGATTGAATGCAACGTCCAGTTTGAGATTTCCACGCTAGTTTACTCATGTATCTGGGCACGTTTTTGTGCGTCAGACCTCGACTATTCGGATAATCACATTTTATTTTAACTTTTATCTCAGTTTATTTGATTTTATTCGTTTGCCATTTGGCCAGTTTGCTGTGCGTTCAAGTTGATTTAGCAGACAGTTTTTGTTTGCCATTGTTGTTTGCCGGGCCAAAAGTCTTTTCAAGCACACACAAAGTTCAAAGTTTATTTATATTGATTGGCTGTGCAGGTCATTTGGGTATAGTGTGTGCCTCTCTGATCAAAAGTCATTGCAACAATTTTGATTGATGTTTATGGAGAAATCAAAGTACAACCACTTGACAGTTGCATCATTTAAAAATAACTAACCTGTTTTTGTAAATTGGGTCAAGCAGTTTTTGAAAGGACAGTCGATTCAAATTAGAATAGATCCGACCATCAGATGTGGACTCTTTGTATTGCTTAATACAAGAGTTAAGTGGATTTATTTTAGGCTGCAACAGCTTAACTTTAAAATTTCTTTACATTTTTCACTCACAATCTTTTCTTTAATTTCTGACCGCCAAATTGAATATATCTTTCTGTTATTATTTAAATTTTCTCAGCTTTGCTCGTAATTAACAATCCACTTGTTTTCGTTGTTTTACAAGACCCGCGCTGATTGTTCATCATTTGACTGCGCTTCCGAGTTTAAAAACTTTTTTAAAAACTTCCAGCTCTCAGTTCAGACAGCTGCCAGCCACACACACATACACACACACACATACACACACAGAGATACACACAGAGAAGTGAACGCCAATCGTTACGCCGTTGAGCGGCGCTTTTAATTAAATTAACAACACAAATTGTCAGAAGCAGGCGTTGCAAATGTTACACGAACCTCAGGTATGCATAGAGCAAAAATAAAATCAAAATAAACAACAAGTATAACATCGTGGAGCAACCTTATTAAAAACGTGTCAAAAACATTTTCATAAATATATCAAGTAAACTTTTTGCGGCCTCTCAAAGTGCCAGTTCCAAGTGTCAAAGTATTTGCGGAAAGGCTACGAAATCAATAAGCGGCGAATTCTTTTCTTTTAAAGTAGGAAAATTATCGAAGTTTGCTTATTATCCCCAACATAATTTATTTCATTCAACTTGTGTATAAATAAATATAGGAAATTAGAAATTTAATGAATTATGAAGTTTATAATAGTTTATATTTACCCGTCCACTTTTAACTACTTGAATCGCCGATGAATACTACAGATTTTTGTAACAAACAGAAAACGAAATTAAGTCAATAAATTTTTTTTAATTTGTGTTAATTAATTTACGTCTGTTCTGGTTGGTTCCTACCAAGGCTTGTACCCAGGATTTGTATTCAATAATTCTGTCGATCTTTGAAGCGATAGGTCGGTGATTTGAGGGAATATATACCAACAGTTTGGTTTATTTAAAGCACAAACTAGTTTTCAACTGTAAATATAAATTTATATCATGGCAATTGAGGAAACTGTTTTGGGACACTGTTTGGAACGTCCACTCATAAAAAAAAATCCCAACTTTGTACCGCTTGCGATAAAGCGTACATTGTGTTAGGTTTCGGCTGATCATACGCGTACTTGTATAAAAATGGGAATAACACACGATATCAATAAGCGTGGCAAATAAAATCAATTGTTATGATGCCATAACATATCACATGCCACATCTTTAGAGATGGAGATAGTCACGCCGTTGCAATGTGCGACAAAGTTTTTCGTTTGCGTTGGCGAAAACTTCAGAGCCTCTGTGAGTGTGTGTGTGTGTGTGTGACTGTGGGTGTGGCTTTTTTTATTTTTCTTCCTCTTTGTGTGCGTCTTGGGATAAACAAAGCCATAACTCAAGCAACGTTTTACTCGTAGCCTCGACTTGCATAAACAAATTGTGCCCAAGTGCTGTAAATGTTGCTTTCCGGGTTGCGGGTAACAGGATAACATATCTCAGTTGTTTTCTCCCCGGACTTCTGCGTAGAGTGAGGGAGCAAGCTCGTCAAGCTCAGCGTAAACATGATAGATTTATAGTTGGCTCGGTTTTCTGTGGTCGCCGGCGACAACATTGCAGCAGTGAACAGTGAGCGCAACGTGCGGCATACTTAATGGCGCTCGTCGTCTTGCTGCCACAACCACAGTTGCCTGCTTAGCCTTATCATAGCTCGTAAACACATGGAGTACCCACAGAATCTGCTGCAATCTCAGCTGTAGTCTCGAGTTTGGGTTTGCTCGCCACTTGACTTTGTTTTCGTCAATAAATTTTGGGGCAAGTTTTTGTTTTTTTTTCGTCAGATTTTTTTTTGTTGTTTTTTTCTTTTGCCCCTTTTGCGCCGGCTCAGCTGCCACTCCGAAGTTGGGTAGCCGGTTAGTCGGTTCACCGAAAAAAATAGGAAACCACACGCTGGGCGCCTGTTGGCATGCCACAGATTTCACGCATTTTTTGCTGCTCTTTTTGCGGCGCCCGAACGTAGGCAAGCGTTGTGCAAATTTGCCTTTAAATGGCGTGTTAACATTTAAATGTTATTTTTACGCCTCATAAAATGGCTCTATAAAAACAAGGCAGACGTATAAAAATATAAAAGTTTTACAAATGTTTTGTTATTAACCAGTGAACAAAGCGTAGGCGATACGCTTTGCTGCTCATTTACGTATTTTGGAGCGAAACGCATCAGACAAAGTGAAAAACATTTCTCAACTGATCCCAACTATCTTGAGAAATGTACTTAGAAATGAATAAATATTTGTATACCATTTTCACTGTGTATATTTCCTATTTTGTTTACTATTTAAACTACTTTAAGTAAATTATGAAGTATATTAAATAACTACAATTTAGGGCATTGTTTCTCTGTACACCAAAATCAGCATTATTAAATTATAAAATGCTGACCAATTTATATGTCAGTGTTGAAGCATTTGTGTATTTTCAAGAGAATTAGAGCAGCTTTTGGTTTTTGTGTCTGTTTTTTGTGTATTTTATTCCGAAATGATGTTTTGTTTTATTGCTTATGCAAATTGGCTGACTAATTTTGTAAGGACTCGCAACACAAATCCTTTAGCTTCAGTCGCTTAGTGAACCATTTCTATAGCTACCAAGTTTATCTAGTTTGCTTTTCCTTTTGGAATTTATACACACAAGCACCAACACACACACACACGCACACACACACACGCACACACACACACGCACACTGGCATATATAGCAGCAGAGTTGTTCTTTTCTTTCTTATTTTTGAGAAAAGGAAACTTTATTTTCGCTTAATGCGCTTGAATGAGTTGTGCGTTGCATTTGTTGTTTTTTGGCTTTTCTTTCTTTATTGTTTTAGCATTTTTGTTTGCTTCTCAGATATTCCTTTACTAAGCATTTGGCAGGTTATTTTGTTTCCGATATCCTCTTAGCCGAAAATGCCTTCAGCTCAACTTTGTGCGTACTTGTTTTGTCCAAGCATTTGTTTTATTTGCCAAGGGTTGCGAAATGTGCAACGTGAGCTAAGTTATGTTTAAATTTTAGTACAAATTTAAGATGTGTTTATGCCTTATTTATAATTTTGGCAGACTTCATACTTTAAGTGTGTTTTCCAAAACTTGCAAAAACGTTTTCAGAAACCTATTTTAAATACAAAACAAAATACATTTCAAATTTAAAGTTTGCTATGCGCCAAGTGCAATGCGGGCGTCTGCTTTCTATCCCTTTTGATGGCACACAGTGGCAGAGGCCACGCCTCGCTGCCGCCGAAAGGACTCGACTTGACGCCAAGGTCTTTTATCAAAGCGAAAGTTGTTGCACAGTTGCATGGCCAACACACACACACACACAGACACAGACACAGAGTCATACGCACCCACCCACATAGATATTCTAGCTCTCGCCCGCTTGCAGGTCAATTATCGCGCTTTGCATGCCGCGAGCAGTTCAGTTCAGCTTAACCCCTCCCTCCCTCTGCCACCTGCAGCTCGCCCTTCGCCCCCACCTCCTGGTGGTTGCCGTTGGCGTCTGTGGCTAAACCGAAAGCCAAACAAATTTGTAGCTTCAAGTTGGCTGTTGTACTGCTTCAGCTCCCGTCGTTCTTCCCTCCGTCCGACTGTCTATCTGTCTGTCTGTCTATTTGTGTATCTTTGGGTTTTGTATGACCTGCGGTTAGCAATTGCAAGGCACAAACTTTTTCTCTGGCGCTAATTAGGCATTACGTATACGCCATGGTTAAGCATCTTGAAGTGCACTAAATTGCGCTAATCATAAAACATGCACACACACACACTCCCACATACACATAACCACAGCACAACTTTTAGTTGGTGGCCTTTGTGCGCCTGAAAGTATGCGTCGGGTTTGTTTCAAGTGTTGCTGCCATGTAAAGTATGCCACCAACACAACAACTACAACAATAAGAACAGCAACAACAAAGCTCAACAGTGCCCAAGAATTGTGGCAATGTGCACTCAGCGTCATTTAGTGCCACGCCCACACACACAACGCCCACATGGTGCTCTATTGTGCGCATTGACGGCGCGTGCAACGAAGTGACTAAGTTGAATGCATGAACGCATGCTTGCCTAGGGGAGGGGCATGAGGTGGTGCCAGGCGGCAGTTTGGCAGTGAATTGAAGTGGGTGTGATTAGAGTGCGATTGTATGTGTGTTTCTGTGTTTGTGTGTATGTGTTTGTGTGTGTGTGTATGTGCCAGTTGTCAGTGAACACGCATAATGCATGTATATGTATGTGTGTGTGGCGACATTTCCAGAGTCCACAGTTAAGTGGTTCACTATGTTGCTACAATGGTTGCCTATAAATTGGTTTGTTTATTGGTAAATAAACAAGCGCACAGCACACAAAAGACAATTTACTTGCTGCCACAGCACAAAAGCTACAATACATGATTATATATACTGGAAGTGGGCCAGATATTAAACAACACCTTGCTGAGCACAAGCTGAAAGCGAAAAAGTAAAAAAACACAACGAGCACTCTCGACTGAAGCATTTTTACTCAATTCACTGTATGCCTGATTTCTAAACGCACATACGACCATTGAAGTGAAGAGCTGCAGCTATTTATCTGTTAAATATGATCAATATGACTGTGAATTGTCCGTTCCACTCATAATCAATTTAAATTGTCTCCAGTATCGAAAAGGCTTTCATTTGCGCAACGTTTTGGCTGTTCCTTATCCTGTCTTGATGAATTTTGTTCAGTTGGTCAATAAAACAATGTATATTATACATGAATTGGAAGTCTTGCCTCTAAAATTTAGGCTTTTATTGCTATCGGAAATCGATATGTATCGATATTCGTGAAATGGGAGCAGTGATCGATCAAACTTGATAAGTCAACTTATACTCTTATACCGACTCGGCAGTCGATCCTAATCAAGAATATATACACCTCTTGGGGTCTGGGATGCTTCCATCTGCCTGTTACAAAACAATGATACGCTTTTTACCAAACTTGAAGGGGTTCATGGTTAACAAATAATACAAAATTGATATCATTATAAATTAATATGTGTATGTATTTGAAAGCTAGAAAATGAATCCAAAAAGTGGTTTTCTTTCACTTAGTCGCCTCTTTTGATGTTGTTGAGCTCGTCGAATAGCGTCTGCCAGCTAAAACCCATGCGACCATCGGCCAAGTGCAAACGACAGCGATCGGGAATATGCTTGAAGAGGCGCTGGAAGGGCGTGTAGCGTTGCAGGCAGCTGACATCGCCTAGAATAATTAGCTTGTGTTTGGCACGCGTAATGGCAACCGTGAGACGACGCTGATCCTCGAGGATTTCGGACTCACGCGACCGTTCCGCGGAGTCTGTAGAGCTGCCCGTTTTTGTGCAGCTGTAGATGATTAGATTCTTATCACGACCCTGATACTGATCAACCGTATTGAACTCGACACTGTTTAGATCTTTGCCCAGCTGGCGCAACAGCTCCACTTGAGCGCGATATGGTGCAATGACGCCAATGCGTGTTGCATCATAGCCAGCAACGAGTAATTGATGCAGCAGGTGCCTAACAATCGCCGCCTCGCAATAGTTGGTATATTTGGGCGGACGACGGGAGCGAGCGGTGGTCGACACTACTCGATCCTCACCGTAGTGCTGTTCAATGGAGTCGCCGGTCTGGCTTAGCTGCTTGCTGGCTGCAGCATAGTCCAGGCAGCGCTGTGAGCAATCCGATGTGTCCAACAGCAGCACAGCTTGCTCGAGATGGGTTTGCAGCGCACGCTGCACCCAGGCGCTATTGCTATTGCTTATCATTTCCAATTGGAGCCTGGCATTCTCCACCTGCTCGCTGGCACACTGCAGCGCCTGGCCGTAGGTCAGCTCATTGGCCAGCCGAGTGATGGTGCGATTCATGCGATACTGGAGTGTTAGCACTGCCGTCGCCTCACCACAGTCGAGACGCTGGAACAGTGTCTCATCAGCGCCACGCTGACGCGCCTCACGGCTGCGCACCAGCGGTGGCAATTGCTCCGGATCGCCGACGAGTATGAAGCGGGTGCAGTGACTCAGCGCACGCAAAACTGTCGGCTGTAGCACCTGTGTCGCCTCGTCCACAATGCAGTAGTCAAACTGACGCTGCTGGAAGAGGGCGTGGCCGGCTCCCAAACACGTGACACCCACAATGCTGGGCTTGTGCAGGGCCTGCGTTAACTGCTCCACCGTTTCGCAATTGGAGGTAAGCTCGGCCTCGCTAATTGCCAGCAACTGAGGATGAATCCGAGAACTGTTGCCCAGTCGCAGCATGGGTAAATTGTGTGGCAGCAGTCGCAACAGCAGATTATCCACAGCAGAATGCGTTTGCGCTGTGATTAAAACACTGCGTTCCATCAAATGCAGTAGTCGCACAATGGCCACCAGTGTTTGCGTTTTGCCCGTTCCCGGCAGGCCCTTAATCAAGAGATGTGTGCTCGTGGTGAGCGCTCGCAACGCGGCCAGCTGTTGCACCTTGTTCAGCGGACGCAGCATGGGTCCGCCCTTGCTACCAATAATGCGTGGCACAATCTTGTGCTGCTTCGGCGGTGTTCTTGCCACCACAATGGAACGCAACTCGGCGGCTTTTTCACTGGCAGCCAGCAACAGCGCCAGATTGGTGTAATTAAAGCTGGCAAAGCTTTGCGACTCATGCTTGTCCACAATGAAGCTCTCCTGCCCATAACGCTGGCCAAGATCACGCTCCAGCTGCACGCACAAGCTCTGCTTCTCCAATCCCGTTATGTAGCCAGCGGCAATCGCCAGACGTGAAGTGCAGCTAACGATCACATATTCTCCCAGCTCAAACTGGAAATGAATTTGGACTTGATTCGGCACTGGGACAAATACAATGCGTCTGATTGGATCTGATTAGGATTGCCCACTTGGCTATTTGTTATGTAATTGCCCACACTTTAAATTGAATGCCTGATTAATTCTTTATCCTTGCTGCAGCTACAACTTGAAATTATCTGTTTATGTTAAATTAAATAAACAAGATGGAACCAACTGAGGATCGGTATATTAAATATACAAACCGAATTATTTTATAAAATTATAATTCAAGAACTTTATCGAAATTGAACTATATAATTTATACAATTCTAAGTATTGCATAATGTCATATTATTAATAATCAATTCAATTACTTCTGTCACTAAAGCCGCCTAATATTGAAGCGACACAAACATTTTTGATAAATTAAAAGCTGTGAAAAATGAGATTTGTAGCTGCTAAAGATAAGTCTCCTAATCAGGCTCAATCAAATATATATTAATATATAACATATATATATAATATATATATATAGCATATATGGGGCTATTACATAAAAATGTTCCCGTAGAGACATTTTGAGAACTCACGCCGCTAAGATTTAGATTGAAATCCTTCTCCGCCTGCGCTGATAGCACCAACTTGTGCTCGAAGCGGCCATCCTGGGAGCGGGCCTTATGCCCCTTGGGCAGCTCCAGCTGATGAATGGCGCGTCCCTGCTGTTGGCGCCTCGCAGGCGTTTCTGTCCAAAGCGAACGCAGCTGATGCGACTGGCGCGCTTGTTGCTCCTCCAGAGCTAGAAGGCCGCACCAGTGCAGCACATACTCGTAGTCCGGCTGGCCAAGATGCGATAGGACTTGCGGCATTAGGCGACGCAACGGATGCGATTCACTTAGTTCCAGCTGAGGATCGGTGGTGGCAAAGCTGCAACAGAGTGTGGCATAGGCACAATTGCCACACGCACTATGATGTGAGATGGGATCAGGTAGTTCAAACGGTTGCAGCAGTTTGCCGGGCTGCTCAGGCAGCGAGAGCGACACCGATTCTTGTCCAGCCGGTGGCAGCTGAGCGTCGCGTGTTAGATAATGCGCCAGATCGTTGCGCAACAGGATGAGATCACGCTGCTCGTTGCGACCCTCGTGCACCTCCCGCATGATGCCTTCGCGCAGATAGAGCAGAAGGCCGCTTCTTGTTTCTTGGCCAAGGGCCGAGTGCATCAACTGATACAGCAGCAATTGGCCTTTGTGTTCCATGGAGAAGCTGGCGCGTCCTGTTTTCAATTCGAGGGGAATTGGCTGCATCTTGTTGCGCACACGCACAGACACATCCACTTTGCCCTTGAGTCCCATTTGCGGCACCCACAGATTCTCCTCAATATCGTGAATCTGCTCAATGCGACCAGCAAACGTTTCCGGCAGCTGTACGGCTGGAGATTCACCCTCCAAATATTGTGCAACGAACGCAACAATAGGTTCCACAAATTTATACAATTGCAGCTCGATCTCGGCACGACTCAGCTGTGCGGCATACAACATCTGAGCGAGCTGGGCGCTGTGCAGCATTCGCTGCAGTGCATCCTTAATCTGCGGCTTGCGACGTAATCGCTGTGCGAGCACCGTTTGCAGCAACTCATGTACCAGGGTGCCAATGATCATCTGTAAGTGGTATGCTTATTCAATATATATTAAACACATTATCGGGGACTTCCACTTACGACCGCATTAGCCGAGTCCACGCCACGAAAACGATCCTGGAGCACCGCTTTGCGCCGGCAGAAAAGAGAGCCGGTGACGGAAGTGCTGGAAATCAACAGATCCGGATGGATCACACAATAGCCATGCTCCTTGTTGATCACATAGGCAGCCAGTGCTGATTGCCAGTGCGCCTCTAGCGAGAGAAGGTCACCAATCTGGATGGGCGTCTGGTTCCAAGGTGCCTGCAAATGGCAAACAGCTTGTCCAGCTTCCTCCTGCTCGCTGCTCAGTTGCAGGACCAAATCTTGCGTTTTGTGTAAGCGCTCCACATAGCGTACCACACAGCGCTGCCAGCTGCTCAGCTCTAGGCGAGGTTTCGCGCTCACAGCTGCATCCAAAGCACTCACATCGAAATCGTCGTCGTCGTCCAGCAGAAAATCATAATTTTCCTGTTCTTGCGGCTGCAGCGGCGTTGGAATATCGAGATTGATTTGCTTTTTGTACTTTTTGCCTTGCGCCGGCAGATTGTCGACCTTGCTGGGCGATAGTAAGCGCTTAGCCGCATGCATAGCTGCTTGCTTATACACTTAAAATTAAACTATTTAGCGCATATTATTATATTGTTCGCGCCAAAATATATAAGCCAGTGTGCACACACTTGTTGCGGCACATATTTATACAGATAACAGAGAAACCGAACGAACGTTCATTTAGTTCGTTCGTTCGTTTGTTCGCTCTTTTGATTCCGATAACAGTTCTTTTCAGTCCGATCGTTTGAATCCGATCATCTGTTTGGCGCGCGCTTATCGACTGCGACTGAATAGTTGGCGGTATTTTTGCAAATTACATCGACTGTATTCACATATATTCACAACATAATTGTGTTTATATGCATGCCTAATGTAATTAAATATGCTGTATATACTGCATTGCAATACGAGATATTTAAAAATGAGAAGTCTTTTTTTTCCTGCATTTGGGCTCACAATTTTCAAAAACAATTAAATTTTAATACAAATTTAATGGTTAGCTTTAAAGTAATTTCCAATTATATGTAAATACAATTATTTATAAAGATCTTATTTAGATAAGAATAAAATGTAGAATCAAAGAGCATATTTAGATAAGAATTGAATGCAGAACCAAACTACCTGCAAGTGTAATGGGAAAACAAAAAACACCCTTGCCATTCACACCTTTCCAGCTCGTAACCCTTATGATGCTCATTAAACTGAAGACTAATTGGCTAGTCAGGATAACACGCCCGAGACATAAAATGCTCTTAAAAAACGAACAGACTTTCAGTGTCCCAGTCGCAGATTGTCCATTGTGTTGCTGTTGCTGTAGCAACAGCACCAGCAGCAAGGGCGACATTAAAACACGAAAATCCGCAACTGCTTGTGGCTGTCAACTAAATTTCATATGCAAATCCTTGGCCCTGACTATCGCTACCTGATAATCTAGTTGATTTATGCGGCTACACTGGGGCACACAGACAACGCTAATAATGCCCTGCCGCCTGTGGCGTGCCGGGCACATCATTAATCTCGGGCTCATGCGGGACGTGGCCGACTTGGCCACATGGCACTTGGGCAAGCAGTCCAGCTGAATGTGTATGTGCGTGTGAATGGATGTGTGTGGCAGCCACGTGGCTGACCTTCAGCATAATAATTCAATGTTAGTGCTGCTGGACGGATTTTGTTCGCACAGCAGAAAAGACACGTGCTAATTGCTAATCAGAACAGATAAGACAATGACCCACCCTTTCCTCCCTCCCACCTCCACCCCCTCGCTGCTCAGTCCTCCTCACACTCCCTGCGGCCATTAAACGATGCTGTGAAGCAAAAGGCATTTTATTTTTAATGGTCATTGAGGCACTTCCTTAAAATGCTTCAACCATTTGGTTGCAATGCCTATCGCATACAGCTGTCGCTCTTGAGTTTTTCATAATGGAAAGCACAGATTTTGTGCCCCCCCTTTTTTTGGGTGCTTTTGCGGTGGGAGGAGGGCATGTGGGGGAAACTGACAAATGATCTTTGCTTATGGAAATAACTCACATTGTGTCTGTCATCTGGCATTAGAATGCTGCATGCACCCCACTTTCAATCTCATTTTCAGTCACTCTCTCTCTCTCTCTCTCACACTCTCTCTCTCTCCCTTTCTCTTTGTATGCCCTTGCTGAGCGTATTTTTATTTGGTGTTGAAATTTATAATGCATTGAAGGAGAATATCACTGAATCCATGAAATATATTCATATGTCAACAACTTTCTTGACTGACGTCTCAAAAATGATTAAATTTAAGGTGCTAAATAATAAATGTTGCTAAGGATTCTAAATACTAAAGAACAACAGCATTTTCTAACCTATGACTGACAGAGACATCTGATTGAAAACATAAGATGAGTAGCAAAAAAATATATGCATAGAATTAGGAAACTATATATTTTTTATTCTCAACGTAACTACTTTTATTTCAAAATTGACTGTCTAATAAAAGTCTAAAAGGGTATTTAGTATTCCACATGCTGCAGCTAATATTCCTGTTATTCTTTCACTTGTTATAGTTATAACCACTTGACTTCTTCGAGGGCACTCTTTCAGTCTCATTTCTTTTCACATGTCAACAAAGCCATCAACACATTTCACACGCGCTCCTTTGTTTAAATGTCACATTACATAATGATACTTAACACATAGCAGAGACGTTGGGTTTTGGGGGTGGATGGCGGGGGCTACATTAGGGATGGTGGGGGAGAGTACGTCCTTTTTATGGCTGGAGCGCTAACAAAAGGAAAAACATTTTCGACGTTGTCTTCGTTGTCGCCACTTAAATGCCAAATTAAGTGTAATTTTTATTGTGTTTACAGCGCCACAACAACAAAAACAACAACAGCTTCAGCACTTGACAAATTTGATTTTTCCTGACTGACTTTGTTACTTCCCGTTACGAGCCGCCCCTTGACATCTCTTGACTGTCGTGTGTTGCCTTAACTTCTAATTGTTGATGTAATTGTTATGCACATGTGCGCCAGCAAAAGATAGACAAGCCGACAAACGACAAGAGATTGAGCAGGAAAGAGCAAGTGCTGTCTGTCGGGTTAACTAATTTTAACTGTCGGCTAATTGCTGCTGGTTGCGAAGGATATGCTTACCTAGAAATGACGACAACATTTATAGACAACATTTTGACGAAATGAAATCAAAACGTTTCTAAAGCACCTTGACTTAAATGACTTGCTTTCAATTGGCAAATCAAATTATGACTAATTGGTAAATATCATTTGTCAAACCTTGTTAGCCAAATTGAAAGCAGCTAACTGTTAAGCACATATTTCCACCAAAGCATAAACAAATGTGACTTGGAAGCTGGAATTGCAAGTTGATGCGTGTTAACGTGTTAACGGAGATTGTTAACAGTTCAATACGTCAAATTTATATTGCTTAAACTCGAGAAAAGTTTATAAATGATTTAGATAAACGCATTTAGATAGAAATGGCTCAATTAACATATACACATTTTTTACCCAAAGGATGAATTTTCTTAACAGAGTAATTCAACAAATTTTGGTAGGGACGGGTCAAAACTTTCCAGAGCCATAACTCTGTAAAAAGTGGCCTGATTTTCACAAACAACGTCTTTCCATCATGCATCAGCTCTTAAAGTTGGAAACGCG
Organism: Drosophila atroscutellata; assembly: GCA_035041605.1. Lineage (NCBI taxonomy): Eukaryota > Metazoa > Arthropoda > Insecta > Diptera > Drosophilidae > Drosophila > Drosophila atroscutellata. The sequence goes on along the minus strand of JAWNLA010000092.1, from coordinate 7,751,179 downwards.
AATTCAGCTCGAAATTCTTATTAAAATACCCCGAAAAACAATTGAAAGTAGAAATGGGTCAAAACTTTCCAGAGCCATGGCTGTGTAAACCCTCAAGAATGCAGAGTGCGGAATTCTAGCTAATTATTTGTCAGCATATACAAAAAGTCAAGTCTTAATTGCAGCGCGACAAACATCAGTATCAAAGTCAATGTCAAAGCCAAAGTAAAATATCCCATTCTGCCATTATGCGCATTTTCAGCAACTAAAAGTGGATGCCACTTGTTAACTTATACTAGCCACATGATACACAATACACAGCCCCACACACAGCCACACACACATACACAAACAGCCATATTTGAGGCAAGCCACTAAAAAGTCATCAAAGTCACACAGCTATTTCGTTAGGAATTTCTAAAAGAAAAGTAAACATAAAGTTCTTATCATAATTGACGCTGACCACAAATAAACACACAAAATGGCACACACTCTCGCCCCCATACACACACACACACACACACTTATTTACGCATACCCGCACATTTCACACGCCGTCAGTTTTTGTTGCATATTTAGCGGTGCAAATATTTGGGATGTCAGGCCAGAAGTAAGCACACATATACATATACATATGTATGTATATATACAGTCACATGCCAATGTGTAGCATGGATTTAACTTAACCCCAGCATATCACTTATGGTGTCCACAACCAAACAACTCACACAAAGCCACTCCCTCTCCTCGCCCTTGGTGTGGCAGCAACGCATTTGCTCATTAGCATTATTGCCTCAGACTTCACTGTCTGCTTGACTTTCTCGTTTTCTTTTCTGGCCACGCAAATGAGAATTTCATTAACGTTATTAATATTTTCATTGTTGAGCATTTTGCATGCCTTCCAGCTGCCTCGTAGTTTGTTGTATATATGTACATATACATATATATATATTTATATATATATATATAAATACATATGTATGTGTAGTATATGGCAAAGTAATAACTTGATTATGACGTTTGTTGACTTGGCTCATGTTTTTGTTTGGTTGTTGCTTTGTATGTTGTTCTTTGCTTTTTGCGTTTTACATTTTTCATGGCTTAATAATTGCTCATTTCAACTGCAGCTGCCTTTTGTTTGGATTGTTGTCGTTGTTGTTAACAATTATGAGGCCACTTAAATAAATTTTATTGCCGTCAGGCATTGTCCTGGGCCGCCTACAAACAAATTGACAATTATTTCGCTCGTTGGCCAGCCCCAAAATGATAAACGAGCGGCCAAAAACTTTTCGTGCCATTTATTAGCTCGAAAGTTTTGCGGGTGTGATTTTGATTTAGCTTCGAGCCAAATACTCCTAAGTGGCAGCACCAACAGAAGTGGCTAGCAACACCAGTGGCAGCAGCAGCAATAACAACAGCAGTTGCCTAATGAAGTTTTCAATGGCCAAGCAGTTGAGTTAACTCAACTTTGCCAAACAATTGAGAGTTGGCTTGTTGAATAAGTGGCAAAAACTTGACATTTGAGTTATGACCGTTATATTTATCTTTACTCACATTTTAATAGTGAGCATTTTGCAAAGTTATACTTGATTATATTAATTACTGCAATCAGGTGAACTTATCAATCGCAAATTGACCTCATAAATAAATACGAATGACATTTTGGATAAAGGACAATAATTACAGGAACAGCAAGTTCAGCAAGCCAACTAAATTCACAATTTATGTAATTGGCACTTTGGCCAAACTAAATGTTGTTTGTTGGAAAATTGGCTATTTATTACATTTTGTGTGCTGTTGCTGTGGGGTCTGGCAACTTATTTCATAGAAGCATAAGATAGTTTGTGGTAAAGTAGTTATAGTTTTGAGTTGATAATTAGCTTAAAAACAAAATTTAGTTCTAGTTTATGAAATGTTATATTTAATTGCCAAACTGTATGGCATAATTAAAACAGAGCCATAAATAAAGGGCTGGCCGCTCGGCAGTATAGCAAGATACGTTTTCAATCTACGCTATCTTAACCACTTTCCCAATCAAGCACTTAAAATGTGTATCCTGAGGGTTCGTGACTTGATAAGATAAGATACTCTTGGCGCCATATGTTGTATGATTGTCAAATCTTTAAAATTGAAATTGAATTAATATTGAAATATGTTTAATTCAAGCTTAGATAAATGGAACATCGTATTGGGGAAACACAGCTAATTTGAAGTCCAACAGTTAATCGCTTTAATGCACGCCAATTTAGCTATCCAAATATAAACACTTCACATTTTAATTTCTATGTCGTTGTCAGTGTTTTTGAGCGTGTGGCATTATTAATTAATTATTGCAACCAACTAGAAATCGCATGTTACATGTTAAATAATAAGTGAATCGCATTTATTTTGGTAATATTTGCAATATAATTGAATAAATAAATTCAGCGTAATGCGCTGCCGGAAATATTTATGAGGAAGCCAAACAGGCGTGTCAGAATGCAATTATGTAATCGAATTATTGAACAATTACTTTACTCACCATTGTTAACAGTGGAGCCGCCAACGCTGCCGCCCACATTGCCGTCGCTGCTCAGCGCCAGGGTTGTCAATGTCTCGAATATCAGCAGAGCTGTCAGTATGCCGTAGAGCAGGCTGCACATGTTGGCCAAGCAATTGATACCACTGTGTCTTCCAATTGTATGATATACTACACTAAATTTTTTGTATTTTTTAACTCTTTCAATTAGCGCAAACTTTTTATCATCGCGAGCAGCACTTGTTATGTATGACCTTTTTTTAATTACAAGTCTTTAGCTTGTTGAGTTGATTTAAATGTTGCACAATTAATTAATTCTCAATTTCTTTGTTGCTTTTTTGTTTGTTCTTTTGTGCTGCAAACAGAGGAAAAAAAAAACGAATTATGAAATATCATGACATGTTTAATCAATGGCGGTCATAAATTTGCTGTTAAATTAAGAGACGCGCGCCAATTTGCTGATACATTTGAGTATATTTAATACAGAGCCCCAAATGCCGACTTTTCTGATTTATTTGCTTGCCAAACAGCGCGGTCAAGAAACAACAATAACAACAACAACGACAGCAAGCGGGACGGCGGGGGTGAAAAAGCAGTGAAAATTCTTGATTGAATTTCGCCTGACGTAAGCGGATTAAAAAGAAATTCTATGAAACCGAAACAAACAAAAAAAATTAAATAAAAATAAAAAAAAATACAGAGCAAACAAAAATAATAATAAACCAAAGTATAAAACAAACCAAAGCATAACGGTCAAGTCATAAAAACGCAACAGACAAATGAGAGCTTGCGTGCTTGGCAGGGGCAATCAGCAGCATACAGAAAAGGACACGAGCCAAAGGATTTTCAATGGGCGACGTCCGACACGTACCCAATGATTGCAGTATGTCTCCTCAATAACTGTAACCAACTGAGGCATCCGCCCGTGGAGAGACAATTAGAATGTAGTTATTAAATTTAAATACATTTTATACATTTGCCATCAACATATTTGATTTTGTCTCAGGATTATTCTCATTTACTTGCCACATGTGGCAGCTTATCGGCTTGCCTTGGTGTTCGCTCTATAAAGTGCTCATAAATGAAGCATCGACTGCTCATTATGAACTACCCAAAAATCGACGCCACTGCCAATAACTCTGCCAGTTGTCCAGCACTTGCAAAGCGCTTAACAGCTCACAACCCTATTGCTGTGGCCATTCAAGCCAAACAAATGCCATGGCCATCATCATCATCATCATCAGCATCATCATCATTATCCTCATCATCATCAAATCCCTCGTCAGTCTCTTAGTCTCTTGGCATCATCGTTTGCTCTGCTTTTGGTTTGCTTTTGCATATATGACAAGAGGAGGAGGAGGAGGAGGAGAACACGTTGCCCTTAGTTGCACGTATACCCTGGACTTAAATTCCTACAATGCTTTTGAACTGTTCAGAAATACAGAAAAAGGAAAAATAGAAATACTGCTGGATATATTTAACAATATTAACTGAATAAATAATATTTTCAAATAAATATTTATTTAAAGTTCACAGCTAAAGCCAGAAAACAAGACAAGGAAGAATTAAGTTCAGTTATGCTCTATATAATATTGGTTTCTATATAATGTACATTAAAATTTGAATGTTGAAGGAACTATTTTTTCCTTTCTTTCTTCTTACGGTATTTGGTAGTCAATCAACTTGCAACACTGCCTTCATATTTGACGTTTTCTTTTAGCCTGGTCTTGTCATAAGCGCAGAGCAATTTGCCCTGTCAGCTGTAGATCTCTGCATAAACTTCGCCGTACACCACTTCACTACTATGTCAGCCAACTCCACTCCACTCCGCTCCCTCCACAATACAACACAACACACCATTTCACAATTTAGCCCTCAAACTTTTCGCTCTATTGCAATAAGAATGCATTTTAATTGAAATGCTGCCGTTGCTTTCTTATCAACAGCTGTTGTGGTTTTCTCGCTGCGTTTGTATTGTTTTTATTGGATTCCGCTCTGTTTTGTTTGTCTTTTGTCCAAGTTAGTGAAATCAATTTGTTAACTTAATTGAATTTTGGAATGCCTTTAAGCCGTAGCCACTCGTGCATCAAAAAAGCTGGCCAATTGCAATTTGCCTGAGTGTATGCAACACATGTATGAGAGACATGTTTGACATGTCTATTAGACGCCAAACACTTACACTCACCACACACACTCACCAAACACATACACAAGCAAACAGAGCTATGCATGTTTTAAAATGTTGTTCACAGCCCAACGATTTGGTACAAGGCAATGTGCCAAGCACATCCCTCTGTCCCCCACTTTCCCTCCTCAGACCCAGTTCACCTCAGTTCACCCACGAACTCGTCAGGGTAGGACAAGCAGCATGCTTTTTGTATTATTGCCAAAAGTTATTATGCTGTGGCATTCCATGAATTTGGCTTTGTGCTGCATATTTTGCGGATGGTTGAGAGTTGTACCAGTTGCTGATGTGGTTGTTGTTGCTGTTTTTGATGTTGTTATATTGTTATTGTTGCAGGTTACTATTTGCTTGAAGAGAACTTTAAGCGCGTGATTTTTGCAATTTGGCTAATAGCGAAAAGTCAACTCTGCACCGACGGCTTTCAATGGTCGCTGACAGTGAGTAATGATGGACTGAGATAGCGGTAGCAAGTGCAACTGCGCGTAATGCACACCACAGTTGCTTTCTCGCTGTATCGCAGTTAAATCAATATTAATAGCAATGTTTATGCCCACGCTGCTGGCCAACAATGAATGCAACACCAACTGAAGATTTACCTACTTTTCTACATCTTATTTTTAAGTCTTTTATTATTTCGCCCTTCTTGTTATTTTTTTTTTAAGTATTTGTTGGCCACCAGGCCAACATAACAAAGGAGCCGGAGGGGGGTGTGTCGGAAGTGTGTGTGGGTTGTGCGTGTGCAGCCGGCGCCTCCTGCCAAGTGCTTCATTCAGCGGCTTGTGCATAATAAATCAATTTACGTTTTCTCTCGCCACACGCAGAAATGAAATGCAAATAACGCCAACAAACCGTGAACGATGCAGTTTATATGCGTATATACATATATAAATGTACGTAGAGTGTGAGCCCCAAGCAACTGATGAAGCAAGAGGACCTGGGACAGGGACGGGGGCTGCGGCAAGGGCATTATCAATGGCTGAGGAGCTGGCAACACTTTTCACCGCAAAGATTTACGCGCACTTAAATCACAGACACCAGAATTGATCGACATCAATGTAAAGCAGCAATGAAATAAGAACCAGTAAGAATCTTGTCGCACTGCATACGCACGACCAGGCTTATACCCTGTACACACCCTGCCAAAGACACCAAGAAAGCATTGCATAGCATTTACATATATCCGTACAGCTTTATCTTCTCCCTTTCAGTCAAATTATGAAGTGCTGATATTGACGGTTGTGAAATCATAACAATTAGAGAGCATATCAACTTGACAAAAGACAAATCATCATGCCCAATGTATGCCCCTGTACAGGGTATACATGCATAAATAGCAACAGCTTTTGCAAAGAATCTGCCATGGGAGCTGAAGGCGCCGGCAGTTGGCCATTTGGTGAAAGTTGAAGTGTTTGCACTTATTGTGACACTTAATGAGCATAAAATATGTTAAATACCCAGCTATTGTTGTTACTATATTCCAAGCTGATGCGATTCGCGTTTTATGCAAAATAATTGGTGGACATCAACAGTTGAGTCACCAGATAATGTGCTAATCATCATGATGCTGTATTGTAATGGAGATATTGAAAGTTGGAAATGTAGTAGAAATTGATTTTCTTGCTGAACTTCATTGAAATTGTATTTAAATAAGCATCGACTCGATTTAATTTTGTTTTATTTGGGCCAAGTTGGTTGTTCAATTCCTTAAACCGTTAAAAAGATATTCTAGGTAAATTATCCTTTAATCTGTTCGATTTAGAAAAAAAGGCGTGACCCATCAGACTTTATAAAATATCAGAATGTTCTTGCCTTACAACTATATCGAATTACTCTTGAGCTAAGATATTAAATTGACCAACTTATCTCAATATGACTCCGAAATAATTATAATAACTCATAACTTACGCCCTTAAAGACGGCATTACTCTATTTATTCCAAGCTCTCTTGCTACCCATTACAAGATGATTGTGGTAACTTCAATTGATTTTCATTTTCCACGATTTTCATAACTTGACTTTAACGAATTTTCGCACTGTAATTGGTATAATTACTTGTACAAGAAATTCAGTTAAACCACAATTGCAATACACACAAGTGAACGTTCTGAGCCAGACATACACACATACTCACACACCAATACCAATGCCACTACATACATGTAGCACTTAACGCCTAAACTACTCTAGTGTTCAATTTGCTACATTTGTTAAGCCAAGTTAAGATTAAGTTTTCAGTGCGTGATTTTTCATGCACATCCAGGCCTGCATTCGGCGTTGTAATAAAACTTGCTGAGAAGTTTCATACGGTGAAATTGCTATTGGGGGAGGGAGTTGTAAAGAAAATGGGGGGACTGCTTACATTTGGCGCTGCAACGGAAGCAGAACATAAACAACAAAGCGAAGCCAAAGCACAAAAGGCAACATTTTGCAGCGCTTTGGTGCTGCACGCATTAATAAACAAAGCAGACAGCAAAAGTGTTTAATACTTCACTCAACCAAAAGGGGGGCATGCAGCAAGGGTTTGGTAGTGCCTTGTAAATGACCGTCTGAGATGGAAATGAGCATCTGCAATGCCAGCTGCCTGCACTCACTAAGAAAACACAACGAGTATTTGGATCTGTTTGTATTCGATGTGCATCTACCGAATTTAGCCACACTTTAAATATATGAGTATGAATCGTCTGTTTGGCCCCCTGCAATTCATTTGATTTGTTGAACTCAAATGCAAATGCAATTTTAGAGCAATGCTAATTAACCGTATTACAAATTTGCTTTCATTTGTCGATTTTACTCACATTGTATGAAGGAGAAACTATTTGCCAGGATATTATTGCTAACTAACAATTGCATATCCTAGCCATTTCTTTGAATCCTATAAATAACTAACTTTGCAACTATTTACTCTGATCTTATTTTCGACACGCTTTACATTTAATGGATAGTTTATTTGTAGAGTCATATAATTCTTAGACAACAAACAAATTTGAATGCAATGAATACAAATATTTCTATGATCTTATTGCTACAAGAAATAAAATTACAACTGATATTACCTTCCCTTTAATAAAAATATAAATAATAAATATAAAATGCGATCCTTTCTTAGAGCGAATTCAGCTTACTTTTGTTATCCTTATATTTTTAATATTCAAACTAGTTTTCCCCCGTAGTTTTGTGGTTTGCTATCTCATGGATTTTATTTTCATTATTCTGCTCTTTGTCTTACCATCTAATTTACAAAAATTCATTTGAGTTTCTTATAAAGTTTGGTTCCCTTGCCTTGCTAACTCACCGTGTCTTTTTTTTTTGGCGAGGGGGCTGTGTAGCTGGGCAGCCTGTAAATCTAATAATAGATCGGCGAGAAGACAACTCGACGCATTTTCATGTTTGTTGCAGATCGGTATATTTGCAGCACTTGAAGCACAAGAACTTAATTAGGTAGATGAGTTAGAGACATATATATTTAGTTGCAGACACACCGACGCCGGCACAAACAAACACACACACACATGTACACATAGTATATTAATACATATATTAGGCAATTGAATGCACAATGATCAATTGATGGACATCAGCTTGCAATTGCAAATAGATTATTGTGATTACTATTCTCGCTAAGCGCTTCACATAAACAACAACAAACCAAAGACGCGTCTGTGGCTTAGCTAGGGCAGCCCGAAGCACGAATTATGGCAACGAATAAATTACAACCGCGCACAACGACAGCCGATTTGGCACTGAAACGAAGCAAGAAACGAACGTAGTAGCATCAGCATCAGCATCAGCAGAAGCACCAACCGCCGATGTCGAACCCGAAGTCCATAGCAAACAGACACAGAGCCGAGACGAAATGCAGACAAAAGTCATCGTTGGTCGTCGTGGACTTCGGCAACTTTACGTTCTGCTGCATGGCAAGCGTGGCAAGTACTTAGTCCCAATACTGTTTTACAGTATCCGATTGGATTATATTATTCCATTTTGCTATATAGCTAATTCAGTTATCAAAAATGTGCGTAAATATTGTGGCCATAACAAGCTTATACTGACAACAACTACAACACAGATTTCTAACCACTATAAAATCATGACCATCAAATTCATTTTGAACATGTGAAATAAACAGTTATCCTTTGGGCATATTTAATTATATCCAATTTAATTACTCATGGTATCAATGAACATCGTACAGGAAAAAACTCTGTGTTTCTTAACATCTATCAAACTAATTGAATGATATTAAATATGGTATCATGTGTATGTAACACAAAAATAAATTTAAAATGTGGTAAATTTATATTTTATAAAACCTAGAACTTGAACTATGACTTCTAAGAATCTATTTCATTTTTCGAGTTTAATTTGAAAAGTCTTTCCATTCCCTTTCCATTTCTTTTTTTAATTGTTTCTTTTTTGTAATTTCTAAAATAATACATAACTCATAAAATACATAAAAACGAGCATAATGATGAAACGCGTCTTATAAAAAGCTTTCATCGTGTAAAACGTTTTCTCAAACAATTTACAAAGTAGATTTCATCTGTTTATGTTGTACGGATCTGTGTCTAGCATATGGTATTAGAAACATAAGCAAATGTTGTTGTTGCACTACTTTAACATTTCAGTGTCTGCATTTCACACGCATGAACATGTAAGTTTTAATAGTAGCCGGGGGCTTGAAGCCGTTGTACTGTTAATGTATTTTAAAATACATATCCAATGGCATTATGCTTGTATGCGTGTTAAACGCATTAAAAATTGCTGGCTAGTCCAATTTTTATGGCTAACATGTGTGAAAAAATAAATATTCTGAAGGGAGACTGCTTGATGGAAAGCAATAAGAAAAATATTTTTGAATTCTGTGCACAAGGAGTTGTAGTCAGTTTTCAGCTTCAAATTAGTTTTAAAAGAGAAAAATGTCGTCTCGAATGCAAACGATTATTTTTAATTCACTTATTTTCCTAAAAGCATTAGACGCGTCCGACACCTCCAAATACATTTAAGAGTTGTGATGATTTAACATAAATTTCTGCTAACCCCTCCATCAAAATCAGCATTAACAGTGGCGATGGAACAACATCAACTTTTCAGCTGCAGCGGTATGTAAAGTACCCCTTGCACTTATGTTAAGTAATAACTGTTACTTACTTCTATGTTAAATCATGAAAATTTCCCACTATTACCCCCAAAAGTTGTAACTGAGCTTTAACAGGGCAGCAGTGCTGAGCTTTTAACTGCGAAAGCTCTCGAAGTTTAAGCAGTTTCGAAAAGCTTTTCGCACTTGACGCTTCCTTATTGACTTCAGCGGCAACTGACAACTGCAAAGCAAGTGGTAGAAACAACAGCTGATTGTCAAAAGTCAGCCCCAACCCCTCGCACAGACAAGTTTGCCAGCGTCAGCTGAAAGAAAGTGTAGTACAACAGAAAGTTTGCAACTGTTTCAGTTTACACACACGAATGGAAGCCAGTGGAATCATGCGGTGCGTCACCAAGTGACGTTCACACATGGTCAAAACAGTTACGCGTGTCTCGGTGGTTTTTTTGTTTAGTGCCACAGTGAGTGTGTGTGTGTGTATGTGTGTGTATGTGTGTAAGTGTGTTTGGAGTAACATTGAAAAATGGTTGGGACAGACAATATAGCCAAAAATAGAAAAAGGAGAGAAGCAAACGCAGCAAAGTAAACCTTGACCTCAAGCAATGTAAGTGCGCAGCAAACAACAACAACCAACAAACAAAGGAACAGACAATCTGACAAAAGGAAACAAGTGAAAAGTGGGCGCATCATGCCACCCACAACGAGTCAATTAGTCTAAAATTTTACTCGCCTCAAAAGAAGCATAACAACAAAAATCAACTGTGGCAACAACAGCAGGCAGCAGCAGGCAGCCCTGTAGAGCATGGGTTCATGTCTCAGCAGCTGCGTTGCCGCCACCGCCACCAACTCTGCCGCCAACTCCGCCACAGTCTCAACATCGTCTTCCTCCTCGAACAGCTCCGCAACCTGTGTTACGGCCGTGACCAACAGCTGGCTGCTTTGGTAAGCCTAGAAAAAAACACTAGGCAAGCTATTGCCACATTCCACACATACTACTGCACACGCTTAATTAAAATTGCCTTTTGTTTACCATGCGACTCGCACAAAAGTATGCTATGCCACGGCAAATCCAATAAGCGAGCCGCTGACAATCAATACAGCCCCAAAAGGGGCACGCCACCAATCCACCCTGCCGTTAGCTCCCTCTAATTAGCGCAATTTGTGTGGCCGCCTCCATTAAAGGGCACTTTTTATGTCAGTCTTGGTAAACGTCCCGTTCTGCTCCGTCCAGCGTTGCAGGTCAACAGCCTAAAAGTATGCAACGCTTAAGTGCGTGTTGCCATCGCAAAAACAATGGCCGGCAGGGGCTTCGCGCGCCCCATGTCCGGGGCATAAGCAGCACAGGCAAGGAGCAACATATTTTTGTTGTGACATTAATACTTTTTATGTTGATAACGTTATTCGATTTGGCTTTAAAGCCTTAACGATAATTTAGCTATTTTAAGTAGCTTTTTTGTAGATTGTAGATTTCATTTAATGTTAATTCAATTTCTCATTTTTAGTATTCTTTGAAAATTGTATTAATTCAATTTAAGATTTATTTAGATATATTTAGAAACTTTCAAGCTGTCTAATGAAAATTTAGTCGAGATTAGAAAATATCAAAAATATATATAAATTCAGGAAACAGCTGTATTCATAACTATCATTAGGATTTGAAACATATCGAAATATTTATAAAACATCAAAAAAACACTTGATCTGGAGCCAGCGAAAAATATATTTAAATTATAATAAAAGGTCACCAAACAATAATCAACTATATTAGTTACTCTTAATATATTCTCATGTGTTTTAAAGTCGTTTTGTTATATACTTAAGTTGTGTAACCAACTGATTGAATAATGCCACATAACCGCTATTTATTTATGCAGAAATTACATACAAATTGCCCTCTCTTGACAGGCGTCGTCCCAGAGCGAGGGCCACCCAAGCCACAGGAGCTGCCGATGAACCGGAAGTGGAGTTGCTATCGACTGCCAGTGAGCGATGCCAGCGACGTGGCCTTGTCTATCGCATACTGAAGTACAAGCGGAAGCAGCAATGTCCCCAATTCCTGGATAGATACTGGGAGCAACAGCCAAGCTATGCAAAGCTACAAAATGACAGGTGAGTAGAAGAAGAAAGACGCACTTTCGAACAACCTAACACTTTATTTATTAATGCAGTGGCCTGGCGGACATACAGCTGCAAAATCTGGATGCACACAAGCTGCTTAATGCCACAGCGACGCCCAGCAAGGAGACGGAGCTACAGAACTACACACGCCTCACGAGCTCAAGAGCTAGCTCCTCGCTGGATCTGGAGTGGGAGCATGAGTATTCCCAGCTGCGCCAGTACCAGCAGCGACAACAAAAATCGCAGGAACAGGAGCGACAGCAGCAAGCACAGCCACAGGACACCCCATCCAGGATGGCGTCGTCTCAGGCACGCTATGCTTCATTGGACCAATTGACGACAGCTGCATCGCTGGCCAGTCAAGGACGGTATGCGACTGTGCGGCACGCACGTTTGGGTGGTCAACGTTATGGTGGCTCCCTTACGCGCACCTCCTGCTGCTCGTCGACGCAGAACTCATGGTCACACATCTCCACGCCCGAATCCCTAGAGTGGGACATTGATGCCGAACAGGAGCAGCAGCAACAGTTGCGGCAAGAGGATGATAATTTGGATGACGAGACACTCAAGCTGCTGCATCAAATCGAACAGCTCAAACATCATGTGCTCCAGGAAACGGGAGATGGCCTAAGCTTGGGCATGGGCGTAGGCGTCGGTGTAGGCGGGGCTGTGGAGGAGCTCAGCGATGGTCTTCAATTACGTGCGTCCCACTTTGCTGTGGCAAACAGCTCTGAGTTGGAGGTGCATATTAGTTGATTAGTGCAAAAAACCCTGTAAATATATACTAGACCTACAAAAGACCTGTGCGTGGTATATTAATCCATACTATAATTATTTAAACAGCTGACAATTACAAAAATTAACAGAAGTGATTAGGAAATAATTTTAAAAATGCACTCTACCAAAAAAGCAACTATTTATTTGAGGAATTCAGTACACTCCCGATAAGAGCCAGTTGGCAAATGTCTAGGAAAATTTGAAGCAATCAGTTCAATTCGAAATAAAGATTCTAAGCCCTTGCAGATATATGGCATAAACTACAATATTCCGACCGATGTTGATAAGGTTTTAACAAAATTTTAAAAGCATTTAAAACTAAATTCATAATTATTTGAGAGATATGTTTTCAACATAATTATTCTATGGCAGCAAAATACTTCAAGTTTCAAACAATATTTAATGAAATGAAAAGTCAAGTTCAGCTAGAGGAAAATACGGAAAGTCTGACAAGCAAGCGGAAATAAGTAGCTACAGACCAATGATATACTAATTTTAACTTTAAAAATGTCTCCTTTAAAAATACTGTGCGGTTATAAAAGCAATTTCATTTCCAGCACATAAAAGTCGGCACTAACTCGAAGAATCTCTTACAAAACTATTGCGTAATTTAAGTGCCTAGCAAACTACTCACAAACAATTTCTTTTAACTCTGGTGCTACCGAATTAACAAAGAAATGTCACAACAACCAAAAAAATGTATCCTACACAACACACATACACATATATATATTTAAATGCCTTTTAAATCATATCGCAACAATGAATCGAGAATACAGTAATTGAACTATATACATACATATATGGCAATTATATTATAAACCATTTCGTTATGTTTCTAGATATATACGTATATATAGAGATATGCTCATTGCAGTTGAGAATCTGATTATGATGATGATGATGAAGTACAGTAAATACAAATTATATATTTTCAAAGTTTATTAGGCAAAATGCAAACAAAATACAAAGGTACGTCCTTATAGAGCGAGTATTACACATATATGTAAGTAAGTATTTAGTAGTTATTGCGGTCCAACTGCGACCGACAAAAATCTTTTCGTTGTAAGTGTAAACTAAACTGATTAAAGAAACTTTTGTAGAAAAGTGTTTGCCCGTTGTTTTGATTTATGATTCAAGTTTTTTGGGGATCATTTCGGGTTTCGATGCGCTTAAGTTTTTATGGCAGTTCTCGTTGCGTTTCGAGTTCTAACCGAAGAAGTCGGTTATCTTATTCTTCAAATTGTCGAACGTGCTGGTTCTCGTCTGCAATTGAAAGATAGAGATAAGGATTTTAATTGATGATAATTCGTGAAAACTTAAAATTTGCATAAATATTCGTTTTGTATGCTATATTAGTAAGCTTCAAAAATGATATGTATTTTTTGACGCAATTATAAAGTGTTTGTTTGTTTGGTGTTTTCGATTAAAGAAAAAAACAACGAATCATTATAATTATTAAATATTGTGAATTCTGAAATCAAAAATTTTCAATACTTAAAATGTAATTGCTCTAAAAGATATTTTGATACGGACTTATACCACACTCTTTAATCACAATTGTAAATACCAAAAGATCTATTCCTAAAATAAAAATAATTATCTAATAATTGCAAATATACAATAAATTTTAATTGTGCGTTGAAAGATTTTCAAATGCAAATCTCCACAAGTAAGAAATTTAGCTTGAAAGTATTTTCTATCTTTGTATTATGCGGAGAATCGGCAGGATTTAACTTACCGTTGTTTCAACTGGTTGAGCTCGCTGCAGCTGTCCGTAGTTGGAGCCGTGGGTCTGGGCATATCCCTGGCCACTCAGGTCCTCGACCTGCACCTGTCCGAGGTCTTCATCGAGCAGTTGTTGCTGCTGCTGGCCAGCATCGCTGCCCAATTTGTAGTTGGAATTCCAGTCGACATCTTCCACCTGTTGCTGTTGTCCACCATCAAACTCATCATTATTCCATCCTAGATCCACCTGCTGCTGCTGTCCCAGATCCTCACGACCCGGCTCCTCGCCCGCTGCCCGACTCCATTTGCCCAGCTTGGCATTGGCACTGGCAGTGGAGCCACCGAGTCCGCCACTTGCTGTAGCCGAAGCGCTACCCACAGGCACATTGTATGTGTAATCTGTGCGACGATATTCGAAGCCAGCATTAGCGCCACTCGGTGAGCCACGCTGATAGGGCAAAGGCGACGGGGTCGACACCCTTGGTATGGGCAATGGCAATGGCTTCTTCGTCTCACCCTCCAAACCCGGTTCGTCATCCGCACTGTATGTCTCATCGTATACATGGGGCGGTTGATCTCCACGATCCTTGGAGAATATGGTTTTCTGCACAGCGGTGGCATTGGTAGTGCCCGGATCAACCACAGAGCCACCTATGCCAGCGGGCAGATCGATCAGACCCTGACTCAACAAATACAAAATGCGACGCCATAAGCTCAACTCCTTGCCAGACTTATTGTACTTTGTCTGCAATATCTGGAGGCGCCGATGTTGTTTGTTCTCCCATTTCTGGACTTCGGACTCCTCTAAGAGTTTCCGATGATTCAGATAGACCAAGTAATGCAGTTCCTCATCGCGGAACTGCTGGAGCTCAGATAGGGACATGCCATAGTTATCGGCCACATCAATAATTCTTTGGAATTCCTTCAGCTGCCAGGATTTCAGTTCATTCAAATTGATATAATATTCTTGGGCAAATATCTGCAGTTTCTCCTCATGCTGTCGCTGCCAGTCGCGAAGTTGTGGCAACGTCATTTTCTGTGTGCCAATAAATTCGTATAAGCGATCACGTTGCTTTTCCTGCCACTTGGTGAGCTCATTAAGTCGTCGCTGCTCCAACTGATTCCTGTCGGACATACCGTCCACAGAGATCGCTTGGAATGGCGCCAATTTTATCAGGTCAACTCCATAGAGGCGTGCCAATTCCAATTGATACTTTTCATCCTGTTCAATGAGCTCGAGCAGCTCTCTCTTCGTAATGATGACACTGGAGCCAATCTTTTGCAGACGTTGGAGCTCCTGGTCCTGCCATCTGATGCCCACCACCTGGCTATCTACAATCAGTCCCATATCAGCAAAGCGCTGCAGTTTCTCGCGAATAAACACACGCAACTCTTCAGAGCTGATCTGATACTGTGGCGCTAGATAATTGACATTAATCGTCAACAGCTTCTCCAGTTCAGTCCGATTGATCGGATGACGCAAGACGGTCTGATAGATGCGTTCCGTTTCCTTGGTCTGCCACGGCAATCCAAAGTCACTCTTAATTTCACGCTGAGCCAGCAGACGCTTGAGTTCATTCTTATACCAGAGTTTGAGTTCCTCAACTGTAATCTGATATTGACGCACCAAGTCCTGTAAATGTGTCTGATCATTGAGCAACTTCAATTGCAGCTCTTCAATGCTCCATTTCCGGCCACGGTGACGCTGTTGATCGATTAGATTTTGGATATATTGTTGCTCCTGAAGCTGCCATTTCGTCAAGGATTGAGAGTTATAGATGAGGCCCTCATTAGCCAGCTGCCTTGCGGATTGCTCCAGCCACTGATGAATGTCCTCGATGGTAATGTGATATTGTTGCGCCAATCGCTCAAAGTTCGGCCTGTGTCTCTCCACATACAGGTTAAACTCCTGCCAGGACATGGGCTTCACAATTGTTTCGCTGCGCAGACCGGCGCTCAAGTATTCCCTCCACGGATGCGACTCACTAATGTTGATCGTTTCCTCATATCTGAAGTTATCCAGCGGCTTTTCGATGACACCAATTAGCGATAGTCTGGCCGTCTCCTTTTGCACCCACTGTTCGACTTGGTCCACAGTCACATGATAATCCCTGGCAATGCCATTGAGACGAGCCTTGTCACGTTTCAGGAAATCCACAAATTGTTGATAGCTCGTTGAGTCCCGTTGCTGTTTCAGCCAATTATCGATGCCATGACTAATTTGTTTTTGCCATTGCGTCTGCTGCTCAAATTGCACCAATCCCGATTGCTGCAATCGCTGCAGTTCGTCGCGCAGCCAGTTGTCCACCTGATCGATGCTCACGTGATTCGTTTGCGATAGACTCTGCAGGCGAGCGTGATCCTTGCGCAGCTCATTCTCCACACCCTCATAGTTGAGATCCTTCTGATGCTTCAGCAGCAGCTCAATTAAACGCTCCTGTTCCGCAATCTGCCATTTGGTTAGATTCTCCACCTTGGCATTGCCGGTGGTCCTTAAGTTAATCAATTGCTGTCGCAGCCATTGCTCAATCTCCTCCACATTCACCGAGTATTGATTACTCAGCTTTTGTAAGCGATCCCGCTGCTTTTGCAGCTCCATTTCAAACTCCACATAGCTGATGTGCGTTTGTTCTTTAACGAGATTCTGTAGACGCGCCAACTCGGACACCTGCCAGGCACTCAGCGTTTTCAGAGAGTTCTCTGTATTGCCCCGCAATCGCTTCAGCTCGGATATCATCCATGTCTCAATTTGCTCCACATTAATGCGATACCAATCGGCCATTTGATTCAAATGTGCCCGATCCGCCAGCAATTTCTGCTCATATTCGGCCGTGGACAACCCATTCTTAGTTTCAGCTATCATCGCCTTGATATAATCGCGTTCCTTCAGTTGCCACGTTTGCAGCTGCTCAATCTCAAACTCTCCCTTCTTCGCCAGATCCTCAATGACCTGTTTGATGTACGTCTGAATTTCTACGATGCTCACATGATGTTGGTCTGCCAACCGCTGTAGGAAGTTACGATCATTTTGCACCTGTTAATTGCAGAGCAAAATTTCATAATTTTAGATATCTATTCTTTTTTTTAAAAGTATATTTGGATTTGAATATATATATTGCTGATACGCACCTTGATCACGAACTGTTCCATTGTAATGTTGGATTGTGATTGAAGGAGCAACAAAATCCGCTGCTGCTCCGCCTGCTGCCAAGCGGTGAGCTGCTCAATGTTGAGTTTGCCCTGCTGCTGGAGTCGGCCGATCTCCGATTGGACCCAACGTTCGATTTCCTCCACGGATGTGTGGTACTGGAAGGCCATTGTCTGCATATGCTCACGATCCTTGCGCAGCTCAGCCTGAAGATCCTCGGCGCTCCACTGTTTGTTCTGCTTGAGCAATGCTTCGAGGCGTTCGCGTTCCGCCAGCTGCCAGCTGGTTAGATTATCGATCTGGAGCTGACCCTCGTCACGCATACGGGCGAGCTCCTGTTTCATCCAGCTCTCGATCTCCTCAACCTGAACACTATATTGGCGTGCCAGTTTCTCGAGCAGCTCACGATCCTGACGCAGACGCGCTTCCAACTGCTCCGTTGATTTGTATTGCTGCTGAGCGAGATTCTTGAGATGCAGACGCTCCACTTCCTGCCAGCTGGTTAGCTTCTCGCTGGGTTTGAGGAGACCCAGGCCAACGAACCGTTGCTCCTCCTTCTTGACAAACTGTTCAATCTCCTCGATCTGAACGTTATGCTGCATGGCCAGACTCTGGAGGCGTGCCCGATCCTCGAGCAGCCACTTGTGGAACTCCTCGACGGTGTAGTCACGCTCCTGCACCATATTGGTTAGATTACCGCGCCATTCCTGCTGCCACTTCTGCAAACGCTGCATCTCAAAGAGGCCTTCGCTTTGGAGCTTCTTGATTTGTTGCTGGATCCACTGCTCGATCTCCTCGACGCGCACCTGATTCTGCTGGGCGAGGCTATACAGATGCGTCTGATCCTTGGTAATCTTTTTCTCCAGCTCCTCAATGGACAGATCGTTCTTGTTGATTAGATTGAGCAGACGCTGTCGCTCAATCTTCTGCCAATTGTTCAACTGTGTCTCCATATGCAGTTGTCCCTCCCGCTGTAGTCGCTCTCCTTCCGACTGAATCCAGTGCTCGATCTCGGACACTTGAACATTGTAGGTCTTCGATAGCTCATTGAGACGAGCGCGATCAGCGAGCAGTTTTCGCTCAAACTCATCGGTGGAGTATTTGTTCTGTTGCACCAACTTGGAGATTTGTAGGCGTTCCGCTTGTTGCCAATCCTTAAGAGCTTCCGCCTTAAGGAGACCCTCGTTCTGCAGACGCGTAAGCTCCGTCTTGAGCCATTCCTGTATATCCTCGACATGTATTTGATACGTCTTGGCCAAGTCAAAGAAGTGCGATTGATCCTGCTTAATCTTCGCCTCCAGTTGTTCCACAGTGAAGGAGTTGTGCTGCACCAGAGTCTGAAGTCGCTCGCGTTCCCGTTGCTGCCACGAGGCCAACTCTTGTTGGACATCCTTGAGCAGACCCTCCGATTTGAATTTCTGGAATTCACTCTTAATCCACATTTCAATCTCCTCCACGCGCACTTTGTAGGTGCGTGCGAATTGCTCGAGGCGTGCCCGATCATTGATAATGGAGTTTTGGAACTCCTCGATGGTTAATTGATTCTGACCGATAATATTGCGCAGTCGGGCACTGACTTCCACCTGCCAATCCTTGATGTGACTCTCCATCTGCTGTTGGCCAACCACCCGCAAACGCTGCAGCTCGTCCCGCTGCCATCTCTCCAGCTCATCAACTCCAACACGATATTTGGCAGCCAGATTCTGTACATAGCTGCGATCCCGATCTATTTGCTGTTGCAACTCACTCAGACTGCCACGATGCTGCTTGAGCATCGTTTCCAAACGGGTACGCTCCGAACTCTGCCAGGCACTAATCTGCTTCACCTGCTCGTTCTGCTCCTTGATGAGATCGCCAATGCGTGCCACTTCACCTCGCAGCCACTGTGTCTGACTCTGTCTATCGCCCTGATATTTCAAGGACAAATCCTTCAAGCGTTGCTGATCGGTCAGTATCGAGTTCTGGAGCTGTGCAATTGTTGCGTTGTGCTGGCGAATGAGCTCTTCCAGACGCTGCTGCTCCTGAGCATTTTCCACAACCAGTGAGCTGGAGTCGTGAATGGTCACCTGAGGGACTTGGATTACGTGTGAAGCTAGTGAATCATTGATGCGATTATAGGTGGTATGGAGACGCTGCACTTCCTGGCGCTGCCATTGCTGTAGTGTGTCCTGCGATATGCCATTCCTTTGGGCCACCATGCGCAACTTTGCGTTATTTTCCCGCTGCCAACGCTCAAAGTCCTGCGAGCTTAAACTATTTTGATGGATGAGCCAATCGAGACGACCACGCTCCTGTCGCTGCCATGCGGTCGCATCTTGCACCTGGGGCTGATACTGACCCAACAATTCCTGATAGCGTACCAACTCCCTGCGATGGAACTCCTGCAGTATGGGTAATGAGGTATGATAGCGTTGTGCAACGGCCAGCAGACGATCCTCATGCTGAAGTTGCCAATCCTCCAGGCGCTGTGGCGTCGTTAGATACCAAAAGAAATGCTCACGCTCCTCGCGCTTCCATTGATCTTTCCCGGTAACGGAGGTTTGGCCAAACGGTTGCCTGCTGTTGTATACCAGTTGACCATCCTGCCAGCGCTCCTGCGACTCGCTGCCATCTACAGAGCTGGTGCCATCGGCATGTGTTGTTATGGTCTTATTGAACCGTCGAACTGTTACCGTGGAACCTGAACTGGGTGCACTCATCTGGCTAAAGGAGGGCATCGCAATCTGATGGCTTGAGTATGTGGGAACGGGAGCAATGCCTCTGGAGCCATCGATGCTAATCACTGATTTGTAGTCGACCACTGTTGGCTCCAAACTCTGTCCAATATAATCCTGCAACGAGGACTGACGATTAACGGTTGTGCTCGAAATGCTCGAACTGGGCACAAAGTAGCCATGATTCCCTGAACCCTGAGCTGCGGAATTGCTGTCAAAGGTAGAGGACAGTTTGGTGGCCTCTGTGCAATTGCGGTGCACCACATAGGTCTTGCCATCGATGACTTTGACCTCAGCGGGATATGCATAGTTCTTCACCTCATCGAAGCCGCTCAAATCGACCGGTTGAAATGGATGCAAATCCACAGTTTGCCGCTGAAAGCCGCCCAGGGCATATTTCTCCAGCACCTCTCCGGCCTTGGCATCGAAAAATCCTGCCTGAGCGATCTGGCCGTAGCTTATTAGCTCCTGTCGCATATCATTGACCAACTGCTGACTGGTCTGCTTACACAAAGCATCCAGTTCGCTGGCACTCTTCCCAGTCAGCTGCAATATGTTGTCTAGAAAAAAAGAAATTCATATAAACAAACATACAAATAAAAGTCTGATTAGCTGATATATCTTAAGACTCTCACTCTAGTGATCTTTCTCTCGCTCTCTAAATGTCCCTCTCTGTCTATATTTCTTGGTTTCCATCTCTCACTCCAAGACTCTTTCCATCTTTCTCTCTCTTCTTTCTACTCGGCTATTTCTCTACTATTACTTCAAATCTCTCTAGGCCTCTATCTGTCTCTGTCTAATTGTCTCCCTCTCCTTCTCACTTATTTCCTCTTTTTCTACGTAGGTTTAATTACAAGTCACAAATTGAAATATAATTTTCAATAACTATGTCACTTATTATTAAGAAATCAAAAGTTATCGCTAAAATTCAAAGTGAAGTATATTTTTTGTCCAGTTGATTAGTTAATCACTCTGTGTTAATAACTCAATCTCCAAGTGGACCGATTAAGGTACAAACATGACCTTAGATACGTACGGGGCGCACCAAATAAAATCTAATGATCTCGCCTGAACTTTTTTTGAGGTTGCTATATTAAAAGGTTACCAACCTTAAAACTGATAATAATAATAATGTTTCAATGCTCTAAGCAATACGTAAGCATAAGTAATTGTCTTGAGATCTCTGGATTAAATAATAGCCTGAACTATTTTTTATTTAGAAATCACACAAATTTATATTAATAAAATGGCTTTAAGAAACTAGAGAACTTATACATATTTAAATAATATATATATATATATATATATATATATATGTATATATTATATTTTTCCAATTAAGTGTTCAAACACAAATGTCAATATGATATATCTATAAGCTCATTTTATTCAAATAAATTCTTAATAACATTTCTCTTTCTTCATTTCATTTCTAGGTCTTTAAGGGTCTGTGTTGGAAATAGGTTAACTGATTCATATGATCGTAGATAATGAAATGTGTCTTATAATGCTTATTCTTTTGTTGCATGCTAATAAATAATATATATTACTTAAGCACTCAAATGTGTTTGTTATATATTCTTGACTTGTGGTTCACATTTGTTTGATTGTATGTTGTTTAGAAAATATGCTATGGCATTGGTGTAAAACCGAAAAATACTACTGGTAATCAGTTCAGTTCTTTAATCATGACTTACCACTCCATTTCAAGGTATATCCCACACTGCTGCTGCGGCCCGCGGACATTGAGTTGAATTCATTCGTGAGTCGTATGGCAAATTCGCGCACTTCCCTCAAATGACTCTGTGCCCAACTGGTTAGCGGGGATGGCAGTTGGAACTGCATCGATTGCGATTGTCCGTTGCCGCCTCCAAACGATGACGATGAACTGGAACCGTAGCTGGTTCTGAAGCTGTTGTAGCCCTGGCAACTACAGATTGCCAGGAGCAACGCACAAGCGAACACAGCTCTCATTCTGAGCAAACTAGAACAGAAAGAAAAACGATGTCATTCATAAATATTAAATATTAATAGTACTTAATACTTTTATTATGTAACGTCGTAGTAGGCTAATAATCTCGCCTCAATTGAAAAGATTTTTGGGTGCTTCTTTGTGTTTTGGATGATAAGCGCTTGAAACTGAAATCTAGTTCAGTCTATAGCCGGGAATTATCAGCCCACTGAGGACAGAGGTTAACCAGGCGATAATGTTCATATTACTTAGCATACAATTTGTTTTAAAAAAAAATTTTTATTTTTTTTTATTATTATTATTATTTTCTGTCACCAAGCTGGATTCCATCATTCATCCGGTGTCTAAAAATATCTACGTCGTAATTTTCAAATCGAATTTTTGAATTAATTGTGTGTGCACAATATGTGCTTCTTCAGCAGCATTGGCCCATAAATCAATGCTGTCGATGTATAAACAAGCGCTTCCATTTGGGTCACATTTGCCTATGCGCGTCCCGAACTCAATTTTATTTCTGGCTTGAGTGCAGGCGCTGATTATTTTTAGATGCTGTTCGCAGCACAATAAACCAATATAACTGCAATTTTAATTTAAACTCGCACATTCATATATATGTATAAGTCTCTTACTCACTCTCACTTGCGTTCCCACTGCGAGCACTTAATTGCTCTCTATTATTGTTTTTGGGGATCGACAAACACACACACACACACACACACTCACGAATTCAATTCGCAGGATCAACACTTGTCTGCACTTTCACAATTTTACCGATTTCACTGTGGATTTTCACCGCGACTTAAGAACCGTTGCGCTGCGTTGCGCTGCCGAACAGCAACTGGCAGTCGAGCGCATGGCGTAAAGCTTTTATTAGAAAAAAGTGTGCGCTGAGAAGATTCTCTGAAAGAGCGTAATGCCGTTATCAATTCAAGAGATGTCTATTGGGAAAACAACGAAAATATTACTAATTAATTATTAAGTAAGATTATATTTGGTGGACGTCATAGTTAACGACAAAAAACCGGTATTATGATTCTTCTAATGAGCTCATATTTGGCTCATTTATGTGAATCACAAGCCGGTAGCCGTCTGACCGATTTGATTTTGTTTACACCCGATGACAATAGATCAAAAATATATTTATTGCGAATTCATACAAGTTTATGATCTCATATAAGCTCATGAGTTGTTTGGAGAGCACATTCGCTTACATGTCTGCCTGTCTATCTGTCCGTCTGTCTGTCTGTGCTGAGTGTCGGGGGAGGCATGTCGTTTGCGTGAGCGTCGGTATTTAAAAAGTGATTCAAAACAATTAAGAGGAAAACACTTGCAATAATGCAAATTTGAATGACCTTACAGAACTACAAAATTTTGTTATTTTTAACGAATTTTTGAAAGAACACCAAACAACAAAGGGAAAAACCACAGATCAAACCACAGATCATGTTTCGCATCCAGTTGATATTTAAATTTCAAATTTAGAACTCGTTCTCTTTATTAGCAACCACAAAAGTCACAAGAAAATGATCTAAAATGTAATCTAAAATAATTTTAAACACCCAAAATATGTGTTTGGCAATAAAAAAATGTGTTAATGCGAGATGAACTCAGAAGAAAATTACAAAATGACACAAGTAACAAAATATGGAATTAGTCATTAACGATTTGAATTCTTAGAACTAAATTAGTAATTAAATTAATTGATCTTAAATTTTGAGAATAACGGCCGGTGTTCTTGGCATAAAATAAATACGAGGTGACTAACTGAAGATATGTTAGCGCCATCTAGTGTCCTTGGGCAAAGCGCAACCTAGTGGCAAAACTAAAAATCTGTTAGCGCTATCTAGCGTCATCCCACAAAACGCAACAGAGCAGAGTTGGACTGCTGATCCGATATATTTCATAACCATTTATTTTATGTATAAATGTATACCTGTAAACAAGCCAAAATTGCTGCACAAATCATTATCGAGAATCGTATATTGAAATGTATTTTGGAATTGATCAAGGAGTTTTCCTCGTGCCTTTTCATCGTGCATGCTTAGTGATTCATATATCGCATAGGCGACCATCACTAGCATATGCCATGGTATTAAATAAATACGTGGTTGATTTGTTTGATAAATTGAACTAAAATGTATCAGCTGTGCAAATCAAATGTGAAACAGAAACTGGCCCTCAACTAACACAAAAGGCCCAAAATAAAAAGGTACAAGGCACGAGATATATATCGAGTAATAAAGGATGTACAATTCTCAGTTATAGGCTATGGAAACGGGCAAGGCGAATCAGGAACCAAGACAGATGCAGTTCACCTGTCGTTTCGCCTTCTTCTTCATAGCTGGCAGCGTGGCAGCATTTGTCTTCCACGCGCTGACGTCGTCGTCGTCGGTGTCTTTTTTTGGATGGAGGCTGCAGCTGCGTCAGTTGCATCATCTGCCAACTGCCCACTATTTGCAGACGCGCGACGAGTTTGCCGTTTATTCGGTGGATGAGTTAAATGCGTTTAAGGAGTTCTATGACAAGAGTGTCAGCGATAGCGTTGGTGCCAGCTACACGGAGGCGGAGCAGACCAACATTAAGGAGGCATTGGGTGCCATGCGTCTCGCCGTGGATATGCATATAGCTGGCAAGGATGACAAGGCTGCACGGCTGTTTGAGCACGCTCTGGCCCTGGCGCCCAAACATCCGGAGGTGCTACTCCGTTATGGTGAATTTCTCGAGCATAATCAGCGTAATATTGTGCTGGCGGATCAGTACTATTTCCAAGCACTCAGCATCAGCCCCAGCAATTCGGAAGCGTTCGCCAATCGCCAGCGTACAGCGAATGTTGTCCAGACACTGGACGAACGTCGTCTGGTATCGCTGGATGAGAAACGGGATGCCCTATCTGCCATCCATGAGGCGAACGCAGCGTTGCGGCGTGCCAAGAAAGAAGCCTACTTTCAGCACATCTACCATTCGGTGGGCATTGAGGGCAATACTATGACGCTGGCACAGACACGCTCCGTGCTGGAAACTCGTATGGCTGTCGATGGCAAATCCATAGATGAGCACAACGAAATTCTTGGCATGGATTTGGCCATGAAGTACATTAATGCCAGTCTTGTGCAAAAGTAAGTAATGAATTAAGCGTCTGTTAAGCGTTGCAGCTAAACTTATAAAACTACTTTCTGTTATAGATTGGAAATCACGCTAAAGGACATTTTAGAGCTGCATCGCCGCGTGCTGGGCCACGTGGATCCCATAGAAGGTGGTGAGTTCCGACGCACTCAAGTTTATGTGGGCGGTCATGTGCCGCCAGGTCCCGGTGATTTGGCGCTGTTAATGCAACGTTTCGAGCACTGGCTAAATGCCGAGCACAGCAACTCCCTGCATCCGGTCAAGTGAGTTCATAGAATGCTTACCCAAGTTAATCTCGAGTAGCACTCATACTTTTTCTATACTACACAGCTATGCGGCTCTTGCTCATTATAAACTGGTGCACATCCATCCCTTCATTGATGGTAACGGCCGGACTTCGCGTCTGCTGATGAACACGCTCCTTATGCGCGCTGGATATCCGCCAGTGATTATACCCAAACAGCAGCGTAGTCAATACTATCATTTCCTTAAGCTGGCCAACGAGGGCGACATTCGGCCCTTTGTGCGTTTCATTGCCGATTGCACGGAGAAGACACTGGATTTGTATTTGTGGGCCACCAGCGATCTTCCTCAGCAAATTCCTATGCTCATCCAAACCGAGAGCGACGGTGGCGTTTTGGCCCAGCTACAGCCGCACATTGCGCAAAGCGCCCCTGAGCCATATGAGTCTGGTTCAGGATTAGGATCAGGCGTCAATGGAATGCCCTGACCCCCAATGCATAAACTAGCCCAATGGTTGCTCAACTTTATTAGAAAATTGTATGTTGTATATTGTATGGATTAGCGGCAATTTTGTGTATATTTTTAATTTATTTATTTATCAAGAAAATTGTTTGTCAGACTGTGATCGTATTTAAGCTAAAAGATTTAACCAAAAATAATAATAACTAACGCACAAAGCATTGTTTAAGCCAGTAAAATTTAACGAATAATTGGTGCGAATTTATTTTTAAGACATTGATTATATAACAGACATATTTGACGAGGGCTATCAGTAGACGTATTCCTACCAGAAATCACATAAGTTATCAGTGATGGGCGTATATCAGCTCAATATTTCTAAGTGATCAGATAAGTTATCAGTGTAGGGCGTATATCAACTCAATACGTCGACCGATAACATTATTAAATCTGTAATAGGTATCAGTTGGTCAAATCATGTATTAATAAAAGATTCTCTTTGAATGCGCGTCACATGTAAATACAATACAAAAATCCAACAATTGTACAAAATAAAAACTCAATACAAATTTGCAAATACTTTTTTTCAGCAGGTGTAATCTAAAGGTTTCAAAAGAGGAAAGTTTTAAGTATAAAGTCAACGAGAATATTGCACAACCTTGTTATTTTTTATTTCGTTATATATTTTATTTGTCTAGAGCAGTCGTAAATTGAAGCTTTAAGCAAAGTTGAAAAATTAAATTGCCAAATAGCACCTTTAAAAAGATAAACTTTTTGCGTAATGCTGTTAGCGAACCGTGATGTATAAAAAAAGTACAAACAATAATTAGCACTATTGCTAATGTCTATATGTATATCACGCATAGTTAAGTAGCTGGTTAGAAGCTTTAAAGTTCAAGACTGTTTCAAATAATAGTTGTTACACTTATGGCAAAGGCACTCATAAAATTGAATATACTATTACGAGAATAATAAAATGTGATATTTTGTTTGTGTAAATTGTGGAATCTTACAACTTGGCGCGTTGTAAGTAATTCTTGTAAGTAACATCGCGCCACCAGGCTGGACGCTCGTATACACCAGGTGTGGACACAATGGTGCGCTGCAAGTGCTGATAAACCTGTCGAGTGGAGGAAATAGTTAGCGTTAATATTTTTGGTAATTGCTTAAATAGCAGCTACTCACATTGCCATCACTCATGCCCAGCGGCGAGTTCATAACGAAATCGGTGGGTGCAATTGCATCCACCAAGGCAATGGCTTCGTTCTTCAGCACTGGCAGCAGCTCCAGGATGCCCTGCTGAAACAGTTCAATGTGCGAGCTATTGCGGAAATAGCCTCCTTGATAGAATATAGCAGAGTATTTGGTAACCAAATTGGCGCCATAGAATGACAGCACCTGATGCAGCACCTTCTGCTCGGCAGAGGCGGGCAGACCGGTCACAAACTTATAAAACACATGGTAAATGGTGCGCTGTGGAAATCAAAAGTAAAAATCATTTATAGCACGCAGGAATTATGCATTCGATTTGTATAAAAATTCGCACCTCTGCATAGATAATGGATAGCTTTTGGGCGGCAAACACTTGAATATTGTTGCGTGTCTCGAATGCATCTTTGCCGGCAACTTGCAGCTTCTCGAAGCGTTTAACTGTTTCATCCAGTACCCAGGCGGTCAGCCAGTTCAGTGCCTTAAGCAAATCTGCAAAATACAAAGTTTCCTTTAGTATATATGACTTCGGTACAATGTTTTGTGGTAATCACGCACTGTGCACATCGAGAGCCTGATCAGGGCTACGCTCCTGTCCCTGGGTCTGCAGTATTACATTAATATCTTTCAGAAATGCGACTGTCTCCAATGGCGACACGTCCACAAAATTGGCATTGCTGCGACGCAAGCTAATCAGCCAATTGGATGCCTGCTGAATGAGTGTATTATTTTCACCCTCATAAGTGCAATTGGCATCGTTGTCATTTCTCAGATCGCCCAAGCCAGCTGCACGCAGATAGCCATGACCGCCGCAGGCTTCACGGCTCTCCTGGATGCCATCGCGTGCTGCCCAGGTGGCGCATGGCTTAAATGCCGATGAAATTGCATGTATTTCCATGCCCTCCCTGGACGTATCCTCGCCCATCATACCCTTGACGGTCAAGTCCACATTGAGCTTGCAGATCCAGAGCGTGGCCACACGCAGTGCTATTGTGGTACCCAGATGTGGCAAAATTCGATATTGCTGCGACTGATACTCAATCACGGGCCACTCCACCTTACTGTCGTTAGGCCCAAACTGCCGACGGCTGGCCGAGTAACGTGTGGCAATGCAAATTGCCTTGCTCAGCGATACATACGCCAAAGATGTGATATTGACTCGACCCGTCGATAGAGCACCTAGAGAGGCTCCCAACCGCTTACGATTATCCTTGATGGGGCTGCTGTAATTGCCCTGGGCATCAATGTCGCCTGTCTTTGACAGTAAATTGTCCTTGGGTATGCGATACTGGTTAAACATTACAAATCTGCAAAACAAAATTAAAATTGTTTCTATTAATATATAAAATATTAAATACAGCCTTACTGTGCAGTAAGTTTAAGTTTTGTATGAATTTAGTTATTTATGAAATATATCTATTCGATTTATTATTATTATTATTATTACCCATTGTCAATGCCATTGAGGCCAATTTTCTCGCCCAAATCGCCAACGGTGACACCAGGCAATGGCAGCAGCGTGCGCTCATCGCGAATGGGCACCAAAAATGCATTCAAGCCCTGATGCTTCTCATCCGGCACATATAGCTGAGCATAGACAATCGCATGGGTGCAAGTCTTGCCCAGATTGCCAACCCAGCACTTAGCTGCCTCAAAGTCCGGTGTGTGCAAAATGAACTCACTTGTCTGGACATCATAAGTGGCGCGTGTGCGCATACCTATTCAATGAAATTTATGGAATTGATTGAATTTGTTAAATTTAATATATAACTTCATTAATTCAAACCATTTGCGTTCGTTCCATGAGAGACCTCGGTTAAAGCATAGGCGCCCAGGATGCGATTTTTGGCTGACTGGGCCACATATTTGCCTAGACGGCCAGTGCCCATGGACGCCAAAGTGCTGGGAAACATGCCATTTGAGAGCCCGAACTTGACAGACATGCTAAAATCATAGCTGAAGATTGCTTGGCCAAAGGCCAACATCAAATGCGGAGCCGTTAGATACTGCATGAAAAATACACAAAGTAAAAGTTATTAGCTGCAGACAGACACTGATTGCATGGAGTTAAAATCAACCTCATTAATGCCGAAAAACCTTTGCTCCCAGATTAAATGATGACGCTTGTTGGCCAGCTCTCTTGTACGCTCCAGACTGGGCGCTTCCAGTTCCCGTTGAAAGTCAGGATGTTCCTCCATCCACTGCCAAACTTTGTGCTGTTCATTTTTGGATAGGGAAACTTTGATAAGTCAACAATTGGATAAGGTAACTGGTATCAGATAAACTTTCTTGTTCTGTGAAGTGCTTGAACTATTGAACACAATTTCAGATAGACAAAATCGTAATCAGTGAAGGAAATGGTTTATGGTAAAGACAGATTATTTTTCTATGTACTTGGGCATATTTAAAAAACAAAAAAACACTTAGCTGATTGGATCAAACTTGAACTTTTACCCATGTTCATTAAGCAAAAAAAAAAAATGGATAAGCCCAAAGCCAAATGGGAGAATGACTAGATGATTTTTCAACAGGGTTTTGCTGTCTCGAGTGGTATATATAAAAATTGAACATTGAACTCAGCCTGCTTGCATTGAGATTGATAATAAATCTAACCTTTAGACGAATGTGCTCCTCGCCCTCCAGCAGAACATTCAAGCGCTTGTAACAGAAGGTCGCCTTTTCCCGATACTCTGCCAAAGGACCGCCACGAAAAGCTGGAAATATCTTCGTGTCCTCGTATATGTTCTTCGGCTCGTCTGCATTTTCACCACTGAAATAATCCGTTATAGATTCGATTAAGTTACTCAAGTGGTTTGCGTTCTCATAGCTATCGCTGCGTCCACTGGCCATCATCACGTAGACAGCAAATGCCACAAATACTACACTACTCAAAGCAGCACCAAATATGTAAATGAAAGTGTATTTACTTACTTAGTACTTTGAAATGCAACCATGTTTGCAGCTGGAGCCATTTGCTTGCGAAATATTTTGTTGTGTGTTAACGGTCAGCGCTACTCCTAAACTGTTTTAAAATTTAGCAAATATACGCCTTTTACAATATTTTCGAGGCGCAAATGCTTATCCGATTTTTATGGTCGTTAAGACGAATAAAAATTCTTATTCGCTGCGTTGAGCACACTTGCTACAGGCTGTTCATTCAGTCATACTGATAAGCGGCATGATAAGAACTTTGTGTTGAACAGTTTTTACATATTGATAAGTACTGAATGTGCTATTAGCCAATTTGAACTTGTTTGCTTTTAGTTAAAGCCAGCAATAAACTAAAGTGCCGCCAGCTGATAGGTGCAGTGCTCTAAAACGAGCAAGTCTGACGTTCTGCGTTGGTCACACTGCAAATCACGTTTCAATTTAACAGCGCCAGATTTCAAATAATTTGACGCTCGTGCTGAAATGTAAAATGTATAACATAGAATATAAGCTGCTTTGTCCCAACACCGAATGCATAGACGATATCATTAATGAGTATTGACAAACACATGTACTTGCATTTTTATTTTATCTTATACAATTAGGTAACATGCACTGCATTTCCTTGGCTATTTAAATAAAATTCTATATTATGTTTTTATTATTGGTTATGATTATCATCATCATGAGCTTAACTTTAAATATTTATCGCTAAAATTTGCTGCATAAATTTCGATTTCTAAACGGAATTTTATTTTGATATTGTTCCAAACGTTTGTTGTGTGTTTTGAAATCATTGCAATAGGCTAAAAGGATTCAATCGTTTGATTTTTAGACCCAGAATTAAACTAATTAGGTAACATGTAGTCATTGATTAGTCATAGATAATGTAAATTTCTAAATATTTGATTTCTAGCGTCTAAGGCGCACAAAATGTCGTGGCATAATTTCGTTATATTCATTGCTACTCTTATAAAAAGCCATATAAAATTATCTGCGCTACTAATATTACGTTGTATGTACTTATATATGTGTGTGTTTCTATGTCTGTTTGCTCGGTTGTCTGTTTGTATTTATGATCAAAAGCTAATACATGCTAAAATGGACTAATTGACGCTTTTTGAAATGAATGTGAGAATTGCGTGATATTTGAATTTGTTTGATACAACCGTGTATATGTCCTAATTCACAAATTTCATTTTTGGCTTAATGTTGTTAAATATATATATACGTATACATATATATATTGGTATACTATAAATAAACAGATAATTCTACAAAATTAAACGGCAAAATTGTGCTAAATATAAAATTAAAATCAAACTATACTTTTTACTAAACGAGATTGCAAAGAACGAGCTTAAATAAATATATCCGGTGTATCGAATAGATTTAAGCTCTTCTCCATCAGCGTGCCCGACAGCAAATCCAACTCAACCTGATCCATACCTACGCCCTGTGTGCAGGGCGACGTTGTGGCCTGCCTGTCCACGTCGCTCTGCCTATTCGGTTCATATCATCGACTCTGGCAGGAGCTTGCCGCCGATGAGTTCGATGAGAAGGCCGATTGTAGGCTGGTCATCGAGCCCTTGTAGTTAACCGAGCTGAGCACTTCGTAGAATAAATTTAAATGCGCACCCGATGGACTGAACCAGTGCATTAAGTAGCTGTCATTGTGATGCATAACATGCGAGCCCTGAACACTCTCCTTGTGTCGGCAAATGAGCGTTGGTTCCTCCCTGAAATAATTGCATCCCTCCACAAAGTCCTGCAGATCAAAGTAGGAAACGGCCGCATCTGCGAGAGAATTGGAAGTGATTTAGCTTTAATGATCAACACTGGAGTCCATTAATCTACTCACCACTTTTCTCGGGCAGATCTTCGGTGAAGCGGTAGAGCGTAAAGTGCATATCATTGCGCATAACATCAAAGTCCCAGGTGAGCACACTCTTCGGATCCGTATTGCGTATGAGGAGCTCGTGTGTGAAACCAGGCTTTAGCTCAACGGTCTTGTAGAGATTCTTATGATCATGCTGATGTGCAGCGGACAATCGTTTGCCTTCTTTGCTCGCATCGACAACGCATGCGGAGGCGGCACGTGACGCAACGGGCGTCTCATCATCATGATCCTCCAGTGAGTTCATCTTATACAGTGATTTGGGCACAAGGCCTCCTTCGTGTATCATGGTCTGTGATGGAAAGAAGGCACAGCATTTAGTAACAATCATTAAGTGATTGGCATTTGCTTTGCTAAGCTTTTTTGATTGTTGTTTCCAAGGTACAAAGTGTATGTGTATGTGTGTGGGGGTGTGGATATGTGTGTATTTGTGTATGTGAAGGACCACACGGACAATGGGCACAATGAAGAGCGTACGCAGCGCAGCAACAAAACGCATATATATGTATATACATATATATATATATATTTTAATATGTATGGACTTGACATAGTTCGTAACACAAAGGCTTAGGACAGAAAAACAAACAATGTGAAAATTAGAAAAAACAAAAATCATAATTAACGGCACTGAGTGATTTTGTTGTCGTAGAGAAGAGTTTCGAAAGCTGCTTACACAATCGCATTCAGCTAAATAACAATGCGTTAGGTATCTATGATTGACTTGTTCCACATGCGTTAAATGCGTCTAAGGAGCGCCCAAAAAGTTCAAAAACGGAATTGGATAAACAAAATAACGAAAATAACAATCAAATATTATATTGTACGTATCTCTAAATAGCGGTCGCTCATAAATTAGAAATTGCCACAATTCATTGTATTTTCTGCTTTTCAATACTTTTGAAGAACATTGAGAAAAACTAATTTAATAATTATAAGAATTATACACGAGTTAGAATCAGTTCCGGAATTGAGGCATTTTATATTGCGAGTGACCGCTGCATCAATATATATACAAGAAATAAATGAAAATTTTGAGACAGTTCTTGAGATTTACAGTGATTCCCCACCAAAATGTACCTTGCATGGGCCACCAAGAAAATCGGGTATAATCTCCTCATCAATATACTGAGCGAGTCCGTCCCGCATGTGCTCACAGTCTGGGCCATAGAACAAGAACTTGGAGCGGGTATGCTCATCTGCAAAGAATGGCATAAATACGTTTAAGGACTAAATTAAAGACAAGTAATGAAAGTTAGCCAGCTCACCTATGAATGCGCTAACAATTGTCCAGGCAATGGGAAATACGCGTGGAGCACGTACGACCAAAACACGGCCCATTGTCTCCGGATAGTTGCGCTCAACGGTTTCAGTGATGTAGAGCAAGGCCTTGATGCCGGGACGCCATAAGTGACGCATGGATAGACCCTCCAGATCGACCAGAAGCGACCAGTTTAGGATAGGCTTATCTAATCTCTCGGCAGACTCATTAATCTTCTGTATGCCCTCCTCACAAATATGCAAGGCCTGAGGAAAACAAGGTTTTAAAAATGAATGGAGTTAAAATTGAGTAGCTAACTGACCAATCTGAGTAAGTCCTCCATGCCGAGGGACTTGAGCAAACCCTTGACATCCATGTGGCCCAGTCGTAGTATATAGATTGGTCGCCCATCCTTGTCATGATGATGCCAGCCACCCGGGAAATGTTCGACAACAACGGCTGGTTTGCTGTACTCCTTGAGCAGTGAATCGATGCGATGTTCACGGCGCCATTTGAGCGAATCACAGAGCATTGCATAGGCCTGGCTGACGTGCCAATCACGTGCTGACAAGAAACGCAAGATGGTCTGATAACTGGGCATACGCTCCAGATCATCAACACCATCGAGCATTTTTCGCAGCTCCAACAGCTTGGACTCCTGCATGGGCGATAGTTGACCCAAATTGCGTGCTATAAAATCACCATCAAGCAGTATATCATGATGTTGTTCTGTGGTAGGCGATTTGGGTGCATCCAGTGGCGGCATCCAGCGTTCCACATGCGTAACGCCCTCATCCTCCAGCTGCCTGATGAAAAACTCAATGATCTCCTTGCCTTTGAGCGTCGTTTGTGTGTATTGTTTCATGCCCATTTTCTCCATGGAATGCTCGAAACCGAAAAAATTCTTAATATCAAGCGTTGCGGTCTGATCGAAGCACGTCCATTCGGCATTGTCCGGATGGACATAGTAGCGGCAACGCTCAAAGATCTCAATGCGTGACGAGAAGCTCTCGTTGACCGCCTCGATGCTCAGCGTTCGATTGGACATGTCCAAGAAGTTGTGCTGCAGAAAGAACACGTAGTCGACGCCAATCAGTTTCTTGAAGATGTAGGGCGCATCGACGGCCAGCTTGCAGCGACGACTTGTATTCCTCTTGGCCCCATTCTCCAGGCACTCGTCCTTGATGACCTCGCAGTCCAGCACAATTGGCATCTGGGGGCATATGGGAAAGCGTCGCTCGTAAGCCTAAAGAATGAGAAGAGTCGGTTATAGTTGTATTTGCATGATGTGTGCATGTTTGTCGACTATTGTCGGCATGCTGCCAATGGCTCTATGCCCTTGAGCAGCGGCCAATTTATGAAATGCAAGTGTACTTGAACTTGGCCTATAGCCATGGGCTCAACAGATATTGATACAGATATATATATATATATATATATCTATATATATACAAATAGACGCTAACAATGTGCATAATCATTGCCAATTATAAAACCAGCTGTGTATGTGTGCCAAAGGTGAAAATATTTATATATAATTATCTGCTTCGCAAAGGAATTTTTGAAGGCATTTTAGAACTGATTTCTTGTACTCGTTTTAAGTAAATGATATACTAATTGGAGAGTTAACATTAAATATAAATTACGATCGCACTTATTGAATTATTTCGATTTTAAAGTAAAGACTTATTTACGTTTATTTTTTCGAAGTACTGCAGCAATCGCTTATAGATGTTGCACGATAATTTAGCTAAACAGTTTTCGGTATTTTTTTATGGTTATTGCTTAATGCTGACCTCATTATCTCGCCATGAGGCGTAAACAAACAAATACGGAAAAATACATTTCTACGCAGCATTCTAAACAAACGCGTCTGCAATTATGCAGCATACAAATATATTATATATATATATTCTTTTCGACATATTTATTGATTTTGAAGAATAAATAAATAATTATAGTTTTTTTTTTTTTTAAGTTTTATACGCTTGCCACATGCCCTTTAAAGTTGTACGCAGCTGACATTTGAAGGGCTCGCACGCTCAAGGATAATTAAGTCGACTGCATAAATATTTAAATAAATTCCAGGCATGCAGACGATGTGCTCGGCACGTGAACGTTGCCACTCGGCTGGGAAAATGGTGTCGAATCGACAACTTGTTGTTGTTCACACCCTCAAGTTGTGCCCCGTTGAACTCGCCATTATTGAGAGCGTGTGAAAAGGAGCATAAGTTCAACTGTGGCACAGACTCAGCCGCCGCATAAGAGCCACGGTCTCGACAGATTTATGGCCATGTATAATGTTGCCACTGTTGCCGTTAACCAAACTCGGCAGTCATATAAAATGATAATTGGCCGTTAAAAGGTCTTGTTGGTTTACTTCACGATATTTGTTCTAGCTTTTTGTCGCCTCTAAATATAGCCGAAGTGTGCAAATACTCTCGGACCATGTGACGTATGCGAAATTAAACACAAATGCTTGTCACGTTGGCGGCTTGCCGCAGATGCCAAAGTGTTTGCGATGGCCTTGAGCACACTCGTCTAATCGTTTTTACGTCAATGTAAACAAACTCACAACTTTCATTATGTCCCCTCCTGCAGTGTTTATAAATAGCTGACATTTTCTTTTGCATGTTAAGGAAGAAGTTTCTCAATACAACAGATAGCGGCGTATACTCAACCAAAGTCAGTTCCAACTATTTCATTAAGTCTGTGTTTTTCCCTACAAGTGTAAGAAATTGTTGCTTTCCCAGCTAACTAGCAAGAAGAGTCGAGATAATAACACAATATATATAATAGTGAATGAATGAACTCTGCAAATGATAAGAGTGCAGTTCGCCAATTATTGAATGGTTAATATATAAATGATAAAGTGCGCTTTTGCTGCCAAAGCTGAATAACTTATAATTAATCATCCATTTAAATATATAAAATTGAAAACCATTTATTTTATTATTTATACATTGCAAATGAGTAACGAAAAGTTGTGCAATAGTATTTTGCGGCAACCCCGCAGGTATATATATTCTTGGTCAGCCATATATTCTTATCAGTATTACGTATATTTCAAGTCTCAAGTTCTACACTTTTTTGTAATCAGCGAATCGCTCAATTTAATTTCCAGATTGTGTGGGTCTATAGTCCAAATAGACAAAATGCGTCAAAAAAGTGAAAGCTGACTCTGTGTAGCTTAAAGTGATTATTTTTACTGTTAAGCCAATTAGTTAGTCTTACTGTGTGTAAAAGCACTGCGCAATGACTATTTCATTTCTGTATCTTTTGTTTTTTGTATTTTTTATTCTAAAGTCAATGACACCAGATGGGTGGTGTTTGTTACACCCAACTACAAGTGCAAACTGTATAATTTGAAATCATAATAAATTGATTTTCGACAGCTTATTTGCGTCGCAATAGTTTTATACGAAATGTGATAAAATTTCCAGCTACCCTTATAGTTACTCAGATAGGACCAAAAGTGATTTGCAGCTGCTTATCAAAAAGGTAGTCAATTAGTATCCGATATGATAGGATTCAGAATGAGCCGTTGCGACCTTATCAGCTGTTATCAGCTACCCTTGCCGAGGGCATTATAAATTAGTGAAGCACTACTAAAATAATTAAAACTTAAAAAAAAATAATAATAGTAAGCATATTTGAAACAAATTAGATATTTTCAATTCTTTAAGATATTTCCTAAATTTCTAAAATATGATCTGACAAAGAATTGTCTGTAATATATCAGCATATGTTATGGAGAGCACCAAGCACCAAGCTAACCAACTGTTCATTCTTGTTAGTTGTTGGTCGCCGTGTGTTATGAGTGCCATTTGTTTGATTGTTGTCGACAATTGGCCATAATCGCTTATTTCCTGCCTGTCTCTGTCTCTGTCGCTTTATGGAATGCAAAACACGAACCGGGCAGTTGCCCGGTGTTCTTTACACCGCGACCCGCAGAACGTCAAAGCGGACATATGCGACGTTCCATTCATGAAATTATAAACGCGGATTATTCAATTAAGCGAACAGCAACAGACACAGGGAGAGAGAGAGACAAAGAGAGCGTGGGGAGAGCACGAGATGAAGATGGAAAGCGTCAAGGTTAATTTTATTAAACTGCTGCATGCTATGCGACACCCACAGATAAATGTTGGCGGAAGGAGTCAAGCAGCTGGTTGAATAAACAATGGAAACAATGGCAGCTGTGCTTGATTAATAACTTGTAAGAAATATATTTTATACGATTGGTATTAACACACAGTCACGCGCCTGGCGCATGCACACACAACTGTCACACACACCTACACAGAGCGAGGGGAGGGGCGCTGTTTATGACACGCCTACTGCAAATAAGATACACACCTTCATAACGAGCTCAAAAGGATATTTGTAGACGCGCACAGGCGATTGGAATTTTTGCACCATTTTGTTGTTTGCTGGTTGGCACTTGGTCACTGGTTAAAAATCAATTTTTAGTTTCTAATCAATTGCAATGTTTCTATTTCAATGCACCAAAATGCGCCAAAAAGCGCCTTTTAATTCTCACTCAAATTTTGTATTTTGTTATTAA
Organism: Drosophila atroscutellata; assembly: GCA_035041605.1. Taxonomy (NCBI): domain Eukaryota; kingdom Metazoa; phylum Arthropoda; class Insecta; order Diptera; family Drosophilidae; genus Drosophila; species Drosophila atroscutellata. The sequence goes on along the minus strand of JAWNLA010000092.1, from coordinate 7,713,258 downwards.
CAGTTAAGTCAGTTTTTTGTTATTGTTTTTTTTTTTATTCTAATTTTGTTGAAGTTTATTCGAATTCGAGTTGTTTCTTTTGCAGCCCCAGCGTTTGTTATTGTGCTTGCAACTGCTGCAGCTGGCTGAAAAGAAAGCCTTTCCTTTTTTGTGTACACTCCGCGAGCGTTTGACTGTTTTCGTTAGAGCTGGCACATCAATATATCAATCTATCGATATCGTTTCTCCCATTTACAATAATATCGATGAATGATGTTAAACTTCAAATGGAACTGTTAGTTTAGCAGCGCTGTATGAAATCGGTTTTAATTTGGTATTTCTTAAAAACAAAGTAAACTAGTTATGTTTTATAAATATTCTGACTTGCTGCTATTCTTAACTCAGGATAACTATGGATGCAGTTAGACCTGCATGTAAAAGGCGCATCTGTTTCATTTATTTCATCACATTATCACTTCTTGTGATATTTTTCTATCATTTGCTGTGGCATAATAGAAATACAGTTTTGGAAATTTCGCGTTTGAAAGAAGATATTTCCCTCCTATCGGTAAATATTCAAATTGTGAATACTTCGCTCTTTTGAGCCAACTTGGACTATTGCCTTTCACAGGAAACACTGCAGCAGCAACAACATTGCACAGAGAGGGAGATACACAAACACCTCAGAGGTGACCCTGCTGCTAGCAAAGGACTCTCAGGTGGCGGAGCATGCGGTTCGAGCGAAGTGAGTGCGCAGGTGGATACGCTATTCAAAAGCAAAATCGGCTCTCTCATGGACGATATTTACAATCTCAAAAAGCAAGTGATGACATCGGGATGTGCCTTCCAGGACAGCGCGCCGAAGACAAACAATGATGCAATGGCCCTGTCCACGATGAGGATCAACTACGCCTCCGAGGAGCTAGGTGCAAGCATTATTAATGTGTTGGGTAAGCCAATAGAAGAAGTTAATTTCATTAGGAAACTGCTCGGCTTGGAATTTATGGCTAATCCGCCAATAAATATGCTAAGATCAAATTTATTGCCTGGTTCATGTTTTGGCTTTCGAGGCTCGAGTGCAACGGTGTCCTTACACTTGGCCAAAACTATAATTTTCGAGGAATTCCGATTGACGCATGTGCACAAGGAAATGACTCCCAGTCTATGTGTGGATAACGCGCCAAAGGATTTTGAGGTTTATGTAAGCTCAACGCTGACTCATATCAAGTTTTTCTTTGTTCTTATTTATTTTATTTGATTTGTTAGGGTGTGCCGCCAGGCAGCTACAACAAGGAGCTCTTGGGTCAGTGGACTTATGAGAATGCGCCCAATAAACGCACACAGAGTTTCTTTAGTAAAAATACAGGCAGCTTCCAAAGTTTAGTTATTACATTCAACTCAAATCATGGCGCAAATTCAACCTGCATTTATCGGTAATTACATGTTAGTGCAACAACAAAAACAATATACAATTTAAAGATTTACTTTCCATATGCAGCATAGAGGTGTACGGCAAGTTACCATAGTTAAAACGTGTACATTTTGTTAAAATTTTTAAATGTTCTTTTTAAATCCAAATACAATTTGTGAAATGATGTGTTCATGTTCACAGTTTGTTTTAAAATTGTGACTGCGTCACTGCTACTTGTTCGCATGCGATTACATTTGAGCTGGTAGCAGTTACTGGGGTACACATTCAATCATCGCCCATCTCTAAGGTGTAGGCTTAAAGTTAGACATGAGCGATAACGATTATCGTTTTGGTTTTGGCAAAGAAAATAAGATTGAAATAAATGAGTTAAAACACGATGGCTTGTGGCGATTGAATCTCAATAATAACAACAATCTTGTGGCGTGTAACTCAACACACAATTACACCAGCCCCGATGGCAAGGAGCAGGCAAAGCTGCAAAGGACAATGGCAAAAGCGAAACAGAAACAGACAACAACAGCAGCAGCAGCAGCAGCCGCCGCAGCAGCAGCAGCTGCCACAGCAACTACAACAACAATAATACCAATACCAATAGCTACAACAACTACAACAATAGCAGCAGCAGTAACAGCAACGATGGGCGCTGTTGCTGTTACGCCCACTTGTGTCGCACACATCGAGGACGAGGGCGGAGGAGAAGAAAGTGACGGCGCTGTAGCGGATGACGATGACGGTGACTGCGCTGCTGCTGCAGCTGCAGTTAACAGTGATAAGGCAAGTGGCCAGCAGTGAGCCGAGCACCCTTCCCTTGTCGAGGGTTTTTTGATATTGTTACACATGCAGGCAGTATATAATTACATTTATTATTAGTCAGTCTGGTTCCGACCGTCTGTTCGTCTGTTGCTATGCACACCAGTCTCAGTTTTAATACCCTTGCAGCGGGTATTTCAAATTTGTATTTTGTGGTAAAACCCGCATCGAACTTATTTTATATACCATATCATATAGCTAAAATAGGAACAATCGGTGCGTCTTTTAAATGTATAAAGAGATCAGCATATGGATGGATATTTAATATTCTTCAAGCTGTCCTTGACTGCTTGACTATAGCTTGTAGCTCCCAAAGCGACGCTTTGAGAATTTAGCTCTTATCGCAAGGGTATTCACACTTTGGCAAGTCACACAAAAACAATTGTTTTGTGCCCATTGTTTATTGTTTTTGTAATAATGCAATTTTTGTTGCTCCATCCAGTTGAATGGCATCGGCTTCGGCATGGGCATCGGCATTGGTCTCGGGATCGGCGCTGCCTACGCGCTGAGTGCGCTGCCTGCGCTCAATTGTGAGTTGGCTGCCTCCGCACTCTCGCCCACCGATGCAGCCGTTGGGGGACTCAGCTCGAGTCGCACCTCGATGAACAACTCGACGGAGAACCTGAGCTATGCCAGCGACAATTACTACGCCGAAGATCTCATACTGCTCGACGATGATGAAGACGATGACGAGGACGATGATGTGGAGGCCGAGGAGATATCTCTCAATTCCGATGATTGCGTCTATGCATATCGTGGCGATGCCGCTGATTTTGATATGGCAGCGCTGGATGCCAGCACCGGGCGTGGAGGGCGTAATTTGGATTTTGGTCTGGTGCGCGATGATGAGACGGATTTTCTCGAAATGGACTTTGAGCCGGATCCATCGTCGGAGCTGGAGTTTGCGGCCAGCGCACAGGAGGCGGCAGCAGCTGCCGCTGGTCATGCAAATCTCCTGCTCATGCCACGCGACTATAGTCAGTTGCAGAGTGGCAGGCACTTGTCCACGCCCACACAGTCACGCCAGCTTTACAGCTCGCCCATTGAGGAGCTGGCGATGCCGGCGCCACAGGAGGCATTGCAGCGTTTGAGCAAGAAATTTGCACGCATTAGTCTGAATCTCGATCAGATCAAGAATGATGGGGATGCCGGCTCCGATATGGATGCGGATGAGCTGCTCTGCGGCAGTGGCGGTGTCGGTAGCGGCATAGGCGCAGGCAGTGGCAAGGATGATCAGGATCTTTTAGGTGCAACCACTTCTGGTGCAGATGTAAATACGACCCTAGCCCACTCGCTGCCCAGCACATTGGTCTACAGCAGCTTCAGTCGCAGCACCAGTGTGCCCAGTGGAAATTCACATGCCACGGAGGAGCCCTGCAATTCCAAACTAACGGGCGCCAAGCCCAAACGTCTCAGCACTCTCTCAAACTCATCATCACTGGTGTCCGCCGGCAAGAGCTGTGCCTCCTCATCAAAGTCGCGCCGTTCGCAGCCCAGTTTCGATGAACGCTGCTACAGCTGCACCGATTTTCGTGCCGTCTCGTTGCAGCAGCAACAGCAGCAGCAACAAGATGTGGCGCCCATGCTGGTTGCCGCGGCAGCTGTAGTGGCAGCCAGTGCCGCCATGGCCAGCAATTCGACACAATTCGATTTGGGCAGCGGCGAGGAGACGTGCTTGGACTGCCTGGAGAAGGAGTTTTTGGCCAACACCATTGGGAAGGCCCTCGATCTGAGCAGTTGCGCCAAGTGCCGGCGACGCGGCGGCGGTCGGGGCAGCAGTCTCTCGCTCTATGCACGCGCCGAGCAGACGCGCTGTCGGAGCGGCTCACCGGGCTATCTGGATGAATATGGCGGACTCTTCAGCTGGCACAATCCGGCTGGTGGCGCCGGCGATATTGGTCATTACAACCAAAGGTTTATTTCGTGTGATAATAATTTTGGCGGCATGCAGGTGAGCTGAAATATATTTCCTTTGTTTTGTTGTTAATCATGTTCAAGAAAATCCATATCTAAAAATATCTTATAGACTAACTACCACAGACCCCTTGTGGATCAAAGTTGGCGCATTGCTTGATTATATTTGCTTGTTAATAATAAATGAACTCTTTGTAAACAATTATTCACAATTAATAACACGCAACTGCAATTATTACTTTCGTCATGTTAAATGATTTTTAATCCTAAATTTGACAATTTGATGTTTTTGGAATTGATTTGTTTGTATTTTATGTGAACAGCTGCTCAAGCAAAGCTTTTCGACTGAACCGCTGGTGGAGCGCCTGTCCACGGCGCATCTGAGTGAGGAGCATCTGGTGCAGGCGCTGGACAAACTTCACATTTCCTATAATGCATCCATGTTGCATGCCTACTTTGAACAGCTTGCGGCGCCGTCGCCACGTGTCACCGACGCAGCCAATCTGAAGCAGCTGTTGCTGCATGCCTCCAAACAACAGTGCAATCATCGCAAGCTCAAAAAGCTGATCGAGCTGATCACCCGACAGCAGCCCCAGCAACATCAGCTCAACGTACAATTCAAGCGCGTAAGACAGAAAATACGCTTCAAACTATACCGAATGTATATATTAATTAGCTCGCATTCAATTGCAGACCAACGCTGGCCAAACAGCGCTGGTGCCCGTGAAGGTGACGGATATTCTGGCGGCCTGGAAGCGCCATCGCGATCTCAATGTGCTGCGACAGTTGGATGCGCGTTTCCATCGCGCCAATGTGCTGGGTGAGCTACGTTAATTTATTTCCCTTGAATTGCATTTTAACATTAACGCATTGCAGGCAAAATTGGACACATTGTGCGGCAGGCACAACAGACGCCGGCGGCATCAGGCTCTGCGGCAACAACATCCGCATCGGCTGCGGCATTAACTTCAATCTCGTCAACGCAGCTCGAGCTGCCTGAATTTCTAATGATACCGCAGTATTATGCATGTGGTGAATTAACATTGACACGCAAATGTTAGAAGCTGCCACACACTCACACACACACACATATACACACACGCACACCCATACAAACACAAACAAACATACACGCCACATAATACGCTTATGCGTGGTTGATCTTTGTTAATTTCTCAATTTTCGAGATTCTTGAATGCAACGCTGCAAGTTATATAGGTCTGTGCCGGTTAACTTCTCAGCTTATCGGATTGATAAGTAAATTTCACTTAAACAAATATTATAATATTTAAACTGGTGACATGAGCTCGTTCCATATAAGATCTGTAATATATATTTGTTCAGTTCTGTTAAAGTGCAATTTAGAAATATGTTTATAACGCTATTCCTCAAATGATATCAGCAAATTCTCAACGTATTCTTAACTACTGTTATATATCTTTCTATTTTTGTGGCGAGATTTTGTTTTGTTATATATTATTTACACTTCTATTAGTATTTGTTTGTGCGTTAAAGCATAAATTGCATAAGAAAATCTTATACACAAACAGTTCATTATTTAAGAAACGATTCAATCAGATTATCAGATTAATATGGGATATATGTCTTTAATCTCGATGTCAAACTATGTCAAAGTAGCGAAATTTTGTCATCAGTTCAAATATTAGGGATTTATATTGCCACGCTGATACTCAGTTTATAAATGACTGAAATGCGACATGAATAAACCGGAACAGATCTGTTTATGTTCGAATTGCATTTGAAAGCCAATGCTGCCTATTAAATGAAAACAAAATCAAACAGCCACGCATAAGTGCTAGAAATAATTTTGTTGCCGCTGCTGCATCAGAGGGGGGGAGATTTGTGGCGACTCGGCAGTCAAACAAAACGAAAAGGAAAGAAAGTAAAGCGCGGATTTATGTATGGTTTATAGAAGTTACTCACAATAACCGTTAATCGATTTGCAATATTTATATAGAGTACCACATATTTGAGTACATGTCACGCCCACTAACGTATATCACAATATAAAGCTATATAGATACATACATGCATATAATAAATATATATACATATATATATATATATAAATATTTATATATATACAGTATATATAGCTTAGCTTGTATACTAATTAAGTAGCCAAGTAAACTCGCACACACACACATCTACACACACACATAAGGCGTTTATACGTGACACTAATCGTGACTTCTGATTGATTGCAATTAAATTAGATTATTAAATTCCGCACACAATGACATACTCCTTAATTATTTTAGAATTTGTTGCAAGCAACTTTGGGAGAGACGATTAGAGTCGCGTGTAAGCATTGAGATCGAAATTGAAATACACTTACTCATCACATTTCATGACAAAAAGACGCAGCCTCAACTCATTGGACTAGAATTCTGTCCCCACCCCCCCTGAAGTAATGCATCAACGGTGAGAATAATGTTTTTGTTTTTAATAAAATTACGCTTTATAATATTATTTCATGTGTGAATCTCCCTGACGCTGAACTCCACCAATTGGTTTACAAAATAGGAGCACGACTTTTTTTCTATTGATAGCGTTGCTGCTGCTGCTGCTGTTGTTGTTGCTGCTGCTGTTGGCGTCCTGCATTGTAGTAGCCGGGGGCACCGCCGCCACCACTGTTCGCTCCTGGTCCCGGTCCCATGTTAGGGGGCATGGATGGTGGCAGTGCCGCAGCCGCATAATGGGTCGGGGGTGGCGGTTGCTGTGTCCACGAATTGCTCGCATATGGCGGCATGGGCACAACGGGCGGTGGCGGCGGCGGTGGTACATGATACATGTGATAGTTGGCAGCATTGCTGTTCATATTGCTCGTTGGCGGTGGTGGCAGTGGTGCACCCACAGCATTCACACCAATGCCCAGCGGCAGCGTATCGCTGGGCGGCGCCAAAGGCCCAGAGACTGACACCACGCTCGCCAGCGATTTAATGGTCTGTATGTTATTTAGCTCAATGTTGCCACCGTTGCCACTGGGCTGTTGGGGAGCTGCTGGTGGTGGAGGGCAATCGACGTTGGCAGTCAGAGATTTAACATTGGTTGTCGGTGTGGGGCTGTCGGCACGACTGGGTGGCTTCTGGGGCGGACTGTTCGGCTCCTGGCCCTCCTTCTGCGTCGACTGGTACAGGTCCAGCACCTGATGGCAAATATCCTCGAGTATCTCCATGGTGACATTCGACACGAACATATCCCACCAGCGCTGATGCTGCGCTTGCCGCCCCAGCCAATCCAGGACTGTGAATTTGCTCAGCTTGCTGGCCAAGTGTATTAGAGCCACAGCGATGATCTCCGGCTCCCATTGCAGGCAGACAACGGTGCTGAGGGAATCATTTACGAAATTCCAGGCCATTTGTACCATCTTCTGCAGTTTCTGTTGGTCGCCCTTGAAGCACTTGGCATACTTGAGGAGGAACGTATATGGATGCTCCACCTGTAGATCAAATTTGATCGTCTGCAGCAGTATGCGTTCCAGTGTCATTACCTCCTCCTTGGGATCATCGCCGAATGAGTAGAAATAATTGTCATTGAGTATGCCGCGTGCCGTTTTGATAATGTCGCGACATTTTTTGGGCGTCTCCTCCACCTTTCCGGCGAGGAACAGGCAACAGCACGCGGTAACGTAGCGTGGAAAGCTCTTGAACGAGTGAAACATATAGAAGCGATGGAAATAGACGACACCGGTGGCCATTGTGTTGTGGCCAAGGCCCATTTTGGTCCCGCACTCCATGATGAAGCGTGCTCCTTCCTTACGATAGCGACGCTCCGTCTCGTATGTGGCGCCATCCAGGATTGAGGGTGTCTCACGTAGTTCTTTTTTGTCATAGTACCAACAAGGCATCTTATTCCTGGACCACCAATTTTTTTTTGTTTTGTTGTCGATCACAAAAATTAGTGCTTTTCCATCAGCGATTTTTTTTGGTATTTATTTAGTATTTCTTTTTATTTGTGTACGTAGCCAACGCTCAAAGAATACCTATTTGATGCAATTTATGTGTTATTTTTGTACTTTAGTTATTAATTCTATAAACAAATAATTTTCAAATAAGTACTTAAGCATGCCTTAATATTTGTGGTATGAAAAACATTGTATTCTAAGAAAGGAACAGCTGTTGCCGATTTCAGTGTGACCATGTTCTTGTAAGTAAAGCGCGTTGTTTATATTTAAAGTGATGCCTAATTACATATGTTAACATTAATATGCTAATATGTATGTTGACATGTTTTTTACAGAATGTGGCAACGCTCTTGGGAATAGCAGTTGCAGCCTTGTCACTTTTATAGCGCGGTTTTTGATTGAGTCTTGTTTATATTTAAGAAAAATAAAGAATGTTTTTATGTCAAATGCGGCTAGTTAAATGGATTGGGAATTTTTGGGTTGACATTGATTTTAAAGCTAACAATGCAAACATCTGATCCAATATTTGCTTAAAGTTTTTCAGGCTGGCGTTTCGGCTAAGTTGACTTTCCACAATATTAATTTTATTGCCGGCGCCGCTTGCAGCAAATGGCACGACAACTGCTACCTGTTGCTAGTTGGCAGTTACCAGTTGCCATGGCCAATGTACAGCCAATTAGCCGCAATGCCTTGGCTTAGTTGAGGTAACTACTATTTTTATAACCAGCCTTTCCAGTTGTCGTCGTTGTCGTCGGCCTAATATGCCATGTGCAGACATCAAGTAATGCGGTCAACAGCTCACACAGCGCCTCGTCTAACAGGAATTTGGCTATGTGCCGACGACTCCTCCAGTCTTCCAGTTTTTCCCCGCCCACTTTTGTTGCATTTGGGAACCTTTTTTTATTTATATTTTGTTTTTTTTTTTGCATTTTGCATAACAGCAGCATTGCAAAATACGAAAAACTGGTTTGCATTTCGCTCGAGGAAGTGTTGAGAATGAATAACAATGGCGCGCCCTAGGCTGCCAACCCAGACAAGTCAGCAGCTTTATGTGGCTTGATGCCTATGTGATATACATAGATTTAGATCCTATATATATATATATATATATATATATATATGCAGTAGTCGCATACAATTCCTATTTATGCCAGTTGTTAGTAATAATAATGAACTAGATTTTCTAAATTATTCCATACATTAAACTTGTAATGCAATGAAATGGATCTTTTTCTGATATAAATAATTTCCTTGGCGAACTTAAAAATGTTAAATAATACTTAAGAACAGAAAATAATAAAACGTAATTTGATATGTTCTAAGCTGATTTATTAAAAATCAGAAAAGCTTTAAGCGTAAATAAGATCTAATTTCTAAACGCTGCCTATTTCTGGCAGTTTGCATTTCCCAGCGCTCGCTGCAGCTGTAAATTCCAGCATTGAGTTTTGTCTCACATTTCACATACAATTTGTATGCACAGTTGCAGTCTGTGCATTTTTTATTTTTATTTTTGTGTTGCTGTTCATTTTCTTGCTGCTGATGTTAATAACCTTGCCCAGTTGCTTGGAGCCTGCTGCTTCCTTGGGGGCGCTTCCAGACAGGTCCAAGTTAGTTAAATAGAATTGTGCCGGTCCGAGTGATGAGAAGTAGAGAAGCATACTATAACCAGTTTATTGACGTTCTTTAGCTTTTACTTTGCCCGTGGTCTGTAAAACCGATCGCAATGCGCTCCACCAGCTCTCTCTCTCTCTCGCTCTCTTTGTTTTTGTATGTGTCTACCTGCTTGTCGCGTACACCTTTCGGCCGTTTAAGACACGTTTGCAGCTTCGTTGCGCTTGGCGTTCGCTCGACGCTTTTTAGTCACTTTTGAAACGTCGTCAGCGTCGCCAGTTGCCAAAGCCGATCGCGCAGCTGGCAAAAGCAGCAGCAGCAACAACAACAACACAAACATTCCGTCCAGTTGCCTTGTAGTTGTATTTGTTATTTTTTATATCTTAAATACGCGTTCGTTTCGAACAACGGCTCTGCAAATAAAGCATAAATAATAATCAAAGAAGTGGCTGCGAGTGCTAAACAACAAAAAGAGTGCTTGCCTAGGCAAATAACAAAAAAAAAGAAGAAGAAAAGAAGCTTTTCAATAATACAAAAGCAAAAAAGCATAAAAGCAAAAGAAAAGAAAATATGTTATAAAGAAAAAGTTATAGAGTAACCACAAGCTTCGTATCGCGGTCTAAGTCGCTCTCTCTCTCTCTCTCTATCTGTGTATCTATCTCCCACTATCTCGACAAGCGTACCCCAACTCCCACCAAGCTTACCTCTACTGCATGTATTCTTTGGAATCATTCTATGTGGATTATCGTTACGAGTCAAGTGTTGCGTTATTTGGAATATTTTTTACGTTATCCCTAAGTCGATAACGATAAATAAGTAAGTTTTCATAATAATAAACATAACTTATTAACACTAAGTCAGTGAATACAATTTAGTAGAATATAATAATTCGTATTACATAGTCATCGGTATTTTAGTTTGCATTAATTATTAATCTATGTTTTAGTTGATTCAGTTGTAAATTTGCTATTCCTCTCCCCGTAAAGTCACGCTGGACGCCTACATTGTAAATTGGCATTGCTGCAGCATTATTTGTGATTTATCATCCACGCTCGCATTTCACTAAAAAAAAGTGGTTGTAGTCGTCGTCAGAAAATGAAGTGTTAAGTGTTTGTCGATTAGATCATCCGTGGGGAGCGTCAAGCTGCTTAGCCAAGCTAATGAGTGTTTTAGCCGTCTGGGCGCAAGCCAAGGCCATTGGAGCCTGATTTCTTCGAGCTGAGCAGCGAGTTGATTGAACCTGCCACACACACACGCACACACACACAAAGCATCCAGCCATGTGGCAAGTTGCAGGTAGCTCAAATACAAAATACACTCGATTGATGCAGTGCGCTCTATAATTACAGACAATTTCTGTTCAATTAATGCAGTTGATTCATTTGCATGAAAAGAAAAATATTTAAAAATATACTATGTTTGTGGGTATGACGAATCTCTCGCATCGCTTTTCTAAGATTCGTCAATTTGTTTCGTGAGTTCATAGGTAATGTGGCAAATACAATAGCTAATTAGAGTCAAGGCCTTTTAAAATTGCCACCATCAAGTTAACTTGTGTAACGTAGCAGATAAGATTGAATTTTCCCTTAAGTAATTTGTGTATATACTTAACTATTGAGATTTGCCATATTTGTGCTATGACTAACATAATCTAATTTAAACTGAGAGCAGTCACTAGCTCTGGAAATTATAATATAATATATTAGTCAGATTGTATTTGCTTCATAATGGTTCGTAATAAGTATTAGTTATCGATTTTGTTGGCCTTTCAAATTTAAACACTCAACTATTATGCATAATTATAAGGCAATCAAATATAATCTAGTTTGCATGGCGTGAAACAGTATTTATCATATAAATGATGCGAATTTATGCAAAATTGGCTTTTACTTCGTAGAAAACTGAAATAAAGTCGCTTATGAAGAAGACTTCCTGCAAAATGCAAAATATTTGCTATTACAATTTATTCAACTTTTAGACGAGTTCACTTTGTTAGCCAACATCACAATACCAATTTGTTTCTTGATTTCGCACACTCTCCATTGTTGTTGTTGTTGTTGTTGTGTCTGTTTTTTATACCAGGCTTTTGAGCTGTGTGTTTTGAGGCTTTGCTTTCAACAATATGTTAACAATTTTGATTGGCAATGCGATGCGTGGTGTTTGCATTGTTTTTAGTTGCTCCGCCGTTGGATCTGTTGCATGTGGCAAATTGCAAACAGCGCTGTTGCGCGCTGTAATTGTTGTGGCCGCCGCCAAGCGTAACCACCAACCAGCCCAATGGAGCGGCGTTGAACTCGCCGCTTGGCCGCAAACACTTTTCAAAATGATTCTCCACACATTCTTGGCCATCTCTACAAACCGCACGCAATGGAAGCTGTGTAATGGACAAAGGGAAGAGTTGAGCGATAGAGAGAGAGAGAGGGGGGTAAGAGTGGAGATGCGGAATTGTGATCTGTTGTACAACGCACAACGCACTCGACGTGACCATAAATCACGCGTGTCTTGGCCATATTTGTGGCTCAGTCGCGGGCCACAACCCATCAAATGTCAGCTACCTTTTAAGTTGTTTTTTTATTGTCTATATAGAAGTTGTTTTGGCCATATTCGTACGCACCAAAGTGCTCGTAATTTTTGTGTGCCTCTTACAAGTTCCTTGACGCATCTGAACTGCTGCATGTTAATTACCACAAAAAACCTAAGAAACCAAAAACACAAAAGCAGCTTAAAGCCATTTGAAACATAACTGTGCTTATTATGATATGGCAGCTGTGACAGCTGGGTAAGCAATCAGTCAGATTGGTGATTACTTTGTTATTCCGTTTCACCATTTATATAATTTGTTTGAACTTGTTTTTTCTTTGTTTTTGTTTTTGTTTCTGTTATTTAATACGCTTTGTAGATATAGCTGCGCTGCTTGCTTGGTTCATTGAATTACACTTAGTTGGAAAAGCTGGCTCAAATACTTAAGCCAAGTTGAAAGCTCTTATTTAAATATTATGGTTGATTAGCGCACATAAATATTTGTATATATCTTATGCCAAAAGTTTTTCTTTTTTTGTGTTTACAAAGTTCCTTTGAAATTTGTCTTAAAAATAGTTTTTATTGATGAAAGTGAGAGCTTGGTTATATATTATTTATATTTCTATGGTTTACAAATAAAAAAAGCGATTTTAACTTTTACTTTTATTTATAAATAGTTGAAAACATTCATAAATGGAAGAAAATCGTATATACAACTAAGCAGCGCAACATGAAGCCGCAAAATGAGGCAAAAAGATGTTGCGCTTGGCTATTTAATTGTGACGCGCCACACTTAATTCAATCGCAGTTGGAAACGGCCAAATGAACATGGCTCCTAAAGCTGTTCGCTGTTGACCCAGTTCGCATTCGAAGAATACGAAGAAGAACCATTTCCCCGAGCGCCCTATTATTGTTTTTTTCTTTATTATCATTGTGCGAAGTAACAGAAACTTTATATATCGACTTGCAGCCATCAAAATTTCTTTTAATTCATTTAATTTGATTTGAGCCAAGCAACTCGGGCGAGAACAGACATCAACGAAGCTTAGCCTTTGGCCAAACTTATTATTAAGTGTTTTTTGCCTCTATTTCTGTAATTTCTTTCTTATTTCTTTATGCGTTCTACTACCTATATATATATATATATATATATATATGTTGACCTGATTAAAGACAAGCACGCACACTCAGTCAACAAGTTGCGGAGCTCACTGAGTCTGGTAGAAAGTGTCGCCACTCTCTTTTCAGTTAAGAGCTTTTGACATTTGTTGACCGCGTTGCAAGACGGCTTATTGAACTATCTAACTTGGGCCTGGGTATTGGGCTTGGACTTGGGATTGGCCTTTGTATTTGGGAAGCCATGACGCGTCATGACGTTGCCTCTAATTGAAAAATAATAAAAGTCAACCAGTTTTCAAAGCTGTCGCTCAACTTTGACATACAAAATGGGTTTTGTCAAAAGTTCATTCAAAACGCCATAAAACAACATCAAAATAATGTTGGTAAAAAGGTTTTTAAATATTTTGACAATGCCTGGCAACCAAAATGAGCTTTTAACTTCAGCTTGTTGTTGATTTATAACCAAGCAGCGGAGAATTTTTGACTTTTATGTTTCCCCCACGTTTTTTTTTTTTTTGTAATTAAAATGTTAACAAAACAGAGGAAAAAAATTATAGCTGAGAATCTTCTCACATTTATGTTGTGTTGCTTGGCTTACAAGCCATTGTTGTGCAGGAACCTGCCAAAGATCATATGTAGATATGGTGTCTTAACAACAAAAAAGATAACTTAATTAGAGTCTTGCATTCATTAGAGACTTCAATTCACTACTTGATTTCATAAGCCAAATACTGCAAATACTTTGAACTTCTAACTCATGGGAAGCAGTCAAACGAAGTTTTAGATCTTAAAACTCATATTAAGATATGCATTCATTTGGTTTCAGATGTCTGCTTAGTGTTCACAAATGTAATTCTAAAAGTAGCTGATATTGATATTTGGCTTTAAGTTAGCTTTGTAAACAAATGTAAGCACAAAGCCAAGTTGTTGTTCAAGCAGTGGGAGACGATTGCTTAATCAGCTTTGTGGAACTAAGCTATAATAAAAATTTTACTTGAGCGGCATTTTCAACAGCACGGTTGAAGTTAGACTTACCTAACATACTTCAACTTATAAATAATTAGGGTTGCCTAATTATATACTCTTCGATCGTGCTTAGTATTATTTTTCTTTTCACAATTTCGATTTTTCAGCGCCCTTCATTTGGTCCAAGACTAAAAACAGCATTTCCCCATTTCGAACTTTCAACAAGCGCTCTCCCAGCTAATTATTACGCATTAACAAAAACAAAAAAAAAAAAAATAGCATAACAGCTACTACCACATGAAATTCAATCATTTAACAATTTTTGACGCCCCATTTTGGGCCGGACCTGCGCTAAATGGATTGCGCAGCTGGCCCAGCGGGCAGCGTGAAGGCCGCACCGTCGTTTGGTGGAGCCAAGTTAGTTGGTCTCCATGTCTCTTGACTGCATATATACTGCATGGCATATTCATTTTACGCGCATAGTCGTATGTGTAGCCACATATAATGACTAATAACGCTGTCGATTTGCATGCCACAAGGCAACAGCAGCACAGCAGCACACAGCAGCATCAAGCAGCACAACAATGTCTTGGGAAAGAGCAAGCGAAACTGGTTTTGTTCAACAAACTACTACTCACAACAAACATGCGATTTGCATTGCATTTGTTGTTTGTTTCTTTTGTATTTGTGTTGTAGTAACAAAATGAAACAATTATTAAATGCTGTAGCCAGATCCGGTCTGAAACTGGAGTTGCAGAAATTAATTGATACGTATTCTGTGCAATCCGTATCGTTGATCTCTTATAAAGGCCATTAATTTGACACAGGAATCGCATTTGTAAGCAGTCTTTCTTCAGCGCATAAGAATGGTTTTTGAAAAATTAAATGATATAGAGTAATCTGGTGGGTTATCAGAATCTCTTACTATCGCTATTTATATTGCAAGGATATAGGTATTATTGTGTATAGTAATAATCGGTTTTATCGATTCGAAAAGTGTATTCTTGATTTTCTTAAGGAATGAACTCCGTTGTGAAAAACCTATTCCATAAACTTGGATCATTTTCCAACAGCTTAGTTTAAATGGTTTTGAAAATGCATGCGATGGAATCTAATTTTAAATATTTTTTTCTCTGGCATTAATACTCAATTGCCCGATTTTTTTTGTATACTGAAAATCGTCTTGCCAAATTGTACGTTGTTTGCTTAGTGCTTAGCATAAATCATGTACTTATGATAATAATAATGATTTATATAAGCAGCCTTGATCTATTGGTCCATTACAGCTATTGCAGCTTGAGTTTGAAATTGTTTTGACCTCCGCTTAACCAAGTTAACCAATCAATTTTTTTGGCCAATAACCAGATCGTCACAAATCGCGCAAATTGTTAAATGAACGTTTTGAGTTTTGGTCATTCCGGCACGTACCGTAATTTGTAATTTGTAACTAATTTCCTGACCAACTGCGCACTGTGTGCTCAGTCGGCCAAAAGGCGTTCGATTTGACCATATCTGTGTGTGTGTGTGTGTGTGTGTGTTATTTTGCCTAGTGTAGGTAATTGTTTTTGGTTAGGTCTTGATTAGCAGTGAGTTGAATGAACCACGGCTTTGTCGATTCTTTTGAAATCTTCAGTGGTTTGCTCTGTTAACAGTTTTGCTGTTGAAACTTCCGCTGCCAATTGGTTGCAATTGGCCACACTTTTACGGACGGCGGCAGTTCAATGCGTTTAATTGAAAATTCATTTTGTTAATTTGTTGGCAATTATAGTGCACATTGATTGAGAGCGTCGCTGTCACAACTTTCACCATTCAAATGTCCATTTTACAAATAGTAATTTCATAAATGACTTGACTACTTTGCACTCCACAGCTGTCCATCTGTCTGCCATGTTGCTATTCATCCCCGAAACAATATCACAATCCTACAATAATATTTGGCCATGCTGAACATTATGTTGCACACACACACACACACACACACACCTCAGGTGTAGGTAGTTGTAGGTGTAGGTGTTTGCTCGGACACGGTCCGATTTCTTTTTGTTTTGGTTTTCTATTTTGGTTTTGTTTTCATAGTTCGACTACCGCTTTTGGCTATCTTGGCCTAAATTTGCATAATTTATGTAATTTTTGTCTTCTTTGTTTATTGACTCTCATCGCAATGTAAACAAAAGCGAAATATTTTTAGCCTGAAGCTTCGATAATTTCCCAGTTAGTGTATTTGTGCATAATGGAAACATCGAATATTGTTGTTGTTTTTATTTTTAGGCATTTTTGACTCCAATCCCTAGCTTATTTATTTGCCATAGTTAGCCATTTGACATTTGCTAGTTGACGGACAAATTATGTGAGCGTATTGAGAACGTTTTTTAACAAGAGCACAAACATATATTGTGAAGAACCGAGAAGTTGTAGCTAACTTGGCCCATGTTTTGTTATAGGAAACCAGTTTGTATACCCTAGAGAGTATTTTAATTTTTCTTTTAGATTTATAAGGTATATCTGTTCTTTATCAGCATCACTAGCAGAGTCGATATTGCTGTGTCCCTCTGTCAGAACTCTGCCAGTTTAAAAGCAGAAGATAGGCCGATCATCATCAGATCGGACTACTATATCATGTAGCTGCTATAAGAACAATCAATGAGTTTGCCTGACATATAAGTCAACGCTGATTACGGTCAAGAAAGAGCGGTTTCTTGGGTATGCCGAGGATTGTATACCCTGTTAGACCGGAATTATGGTGAAATTTAGATTATTTTATTATAATATTATTTTTGTAGAACTTACAATATATAAGTAGATAAGTAATAGTGAAAATTTAATTTATTTCTAAACGTTGATGTTTGCCATACCTATATTAGTGCTCAAACACAGATTATTCACATGATACTGAAGACATAAATATCATCGAGTCAAAAGCGTGAAGCAGACAACTCCAGTCCGGAAGGGTATTCAATCATCGGTTAGTCTACAGTAACAGTTCTTTTTTGTTTATTTTTTTTAGTTTTCATTGACAATTTTACTATATACAACATACATATGTACATATACATATATATGTGTACAATAATTCAAATAAAAATCAGTTAAAATCCACTTCGCATTCAAAATTGGCTGCACAATGGATTTCTCTGTTTGCCGCTGGCTTCAGTTCAAGTCTAGCAGCACTTTCCCAGTGGAACAGTGGCAACAGTTCTCCGATCGCAGCTGTACGGGAGAGTACCTTGGATGACCTTGTTCCCACAGAACTGAGCCGTACTCTGGCTCTGGCCAAACCAGCACCATTCTGTTTAATTTACTTGACAACGACTTTTGTGTGTGCTGCGGTTTCATGTCATTTGTGTTTCACTTTGTTTCGCTTCGTTCGCAATCAGCAAAAGTGGAAGACGAACAAGGTAAATGGAAAAACTTAATCAAGCGACCGCAATACACAACTAAGAAAATAAAGAAATGAAAAAAGGTAGCCACGAGAAATTCAAATCACAGTCGGGTCTAATTTATGGTCTTGCCAGATAACTGAATCTGCAAGCGTTGCACGTAGCACACACAGCAATGTTGTTGTTGTTGTTGTTGTAGGTGTTGCTGCTGCTGCTGCCGCTTGCTGCACCCACGTTGTCTGCCATCTACCCAAACCGATCCGCCCCGATCCGATCACGGCGTAGCTGTTGATTACCCGCCCACCTACTTTCCCGTAGTCATTCCTTCATGCTGTCATTCTGTCCAATCTGTCTGTCTAACTGGGCTTATCATTGGCTTGACGTTGTTTTTGTTTGGGTTTGCCTGACTGGCGGCCATTCAAGTGCTGGATTCTTAAGTGCCACATTTTGCTGCTACTACTGCTGCAGCACAAGCGCTGAGGCGTGTCAGGCCTGGCCTACGTTTTGGAGCTCTGCATGCATCATCATTGTTTCTCTCAACTTCTTTTTTTTTGCTCTCCCGTCCTTAATAAACAATTTTGCGGCTCTTGTGCTACTTCCACGCGAATTTGGCACACACACACACACACATACAGTCGCTGCCTCATTGCGATTCCGTTCTGCCAGTTTGGTTGCCACATCTTTGCCCATTTGCTATTCAAAGTGCTTAAATTTTGCCAAATGGCATTTTTATGCATTGCAAATTACGCTGCGAAATTTTGCAGTTAGGAATTTTTGTTTAGTCACACAACATGACAGTAAAAGTTGAGACCCCAATGCTAAACTGGAACAAAGTGTTTCCTACTCAGCTTCGAGTGAAGGGAGCAGCTCGACTGAATTATGCTGCTCATCATCGCATACACTTTTTATACATATGTACATATCTGAAGTGGGAAGTTAAATATATCTGGCTGGGGCTTGGCATCACTGCATTTCGATAAATCAGTGGCTTCAAGTGATATGTAGGAAGCCAAGCCTAAAATTATATAGGATGCGAAATATAGAAATAGTTACCTGGTTGAGAGTACAGTTAAATCAAGGTACCAATAGGTAAGCAAATACTGTAAAAAGTTTGGAAAAATACTCCATACCAAAATCAGAATCTAAACACAAATTCGTTTTAGTTTGACAGCCCGGTTCATAGGGGCTAACATATATAAAAATATAATTAACGATTTCCAAATTCACTTCTTACAATATAAAAATGAAGTGCGATTTCATAACAATTGAATATATACCAAGCTATTCTTAAATATCTAAAGAAATAATGTTGTTTTTTGCAAGTTTGTATAAAAAATTATTCAATACTTTGTTTATCGATGGAAAAACCTGTTCAATAAAAAAGCACAATCAAAACTGGCTAATATTAATTGAAAATTGAAATTGATTCATTAAAACGCCCTCATAATAATCAAAATCATAATAACAAGCTGCTGCTGAGCATTATTAAGGCGCATTTAGAACATGTTACTGCTGCTATGTGGCAAGTTGAATGTTGAATGATGAATGATGAAATCGCAAACAAGATAAACGCTGATTTATACAATTGCTGGCACTTCGAGTTGCACAAATGACAATAGCAAAAAATGTATTTATAGAGCGATTGCAAATGGCATTTTTGCATAATGACGATGACAACGTTGAACTCGTCTTTAGTTCGTATAGTACAAATAATTTGGGGCTAGATGCAAACTTAATCAATTGCCACACACCAAAAAAAAAAATCATTCGCAACAAGTTATGCGGTTTTCCCACGAAATTTGTATTGTATGTATTGTTTGCTCGAGTGATTTGGCGATTGATGTTGTTGTTGTTGTTGTAGATGCTTGCCATTAAATGTCACCATATACACTGGAAAAAAAAAGAGAGAGAAACAAGTAAACAAATGAATGTATTTGGCCCAGTTACGACAACAGGAATGAAATGAATTTGAAAAGAAACTGCAAAAATCAAATTATTAGACCACAAAACTGGCCACAATTGGCCCGCAAGGCTGCAACTAGCTTTGAGCATTTCATTAGAGCAGAAAATATGTTTTATAATGAGCTCAGCTGAATTTGCATAAAAAAAAGATAAATGCAAAAAAAAACCGAAACAAAAACAAAAGTGAAATAGAAGGCGTGCCACAAGGCACGAGATCAATTAATACCTAGCTAGTCTTACAGACACGTACCCCCTCCAACAGACAATATAGTATTAGTATATAGGTGTATATTGCCAGGGTTGGCTGGCATTCACTTTTTATACCACCAAAAGAAACTTCCTGCTGTGCGCCATGCAGCGAGTGAAAAGTTCCAGTTGCAAACGTCCCAAAAGCAACATTGCACAACTCCGCAGAATGGCCGGCAACAACTGGCTACAATAAACAATGCTTAAAAGAAAATTTCGTAAGCTTTCCGCAACAACAAATGGCCAAAAGGCAGCCTGAAGAAGCCACAAAGAAACAAAAATAAGTTTGCAATTGTGTAAAGCCGTATTGTGTGGGAGGAGTTGAAGTCGAGTCGAGTCGAGTTTTTGGCTTTTGGTCGCATCAGCTTCAGTCTCGACAATGGTTTGCACTTTGGGAAGAAAATCCAAACCAAACCAAAAAAAAAATGAGAAAAAAAAAAATGTTAATGAATCTTTTAATTTGATTCGTGGCCAGACGAAAGTGAAAGCACGATTTAGAGTGTGTGTGAGTGTGTGTGTGTGTGTGTGTGTGAGTGTGTGTGCAAAATGTATGAATAGAAATGCGAGCGCGCCTTTTGTTTAAACTGTTCGTGCATTTCACACGCAAGTTTATTACACTTTCAACTTTGACTGTGCGAAAACTCACCACAAATGTTGTGGCGAAAGGTGCAACAACAACAAGTCGCTCGTTCACCGTTCAAGAGAGCAACAGGTGCGCATACGTTTGTGTTAAAGTTCAGCCATAAACCAAACTAGTCATATAAAGTCAAATATTGATTTTTTTAACCCATGTAGAGAATATCAATTATTCGGTCTATTTGTTGCATGATTTATTGCTCTCAGCTGACAGCTCATAACTTAAGTTAAGTTATTCACAATTTAAATGGTATTTTTTTATGCTGTAGATACTTTTTAATATGAATGATATGCAAGCAGCACATAAGGCCAACACAGTTGCAGCATCTGTGCCACATTTTCTTCAGCACAAAAGAAGCTTAATCGACATTATCTATATGGTTTTTAGCTCTGTGCGTGCTTTTTTTCTATTTCGCAACAGTGCACAATGAATTTTTTTACTCATGCTGCAACATTGATTCACATATTTTGCAGATAACACTTCTTGCGTCAATTATCACACAGCTGTGGTTTAACATTGCTTATATCTATGTTAGGTATACTGACTTTAGTTGATCACTTCATACAACGACGCTAATATAAACAAATTGACCATAAAATTCGTATCTTTCAGCTTATGCAGTTTGACAAGTACTTAAACATTTAAGCAGACAACAAATGATAAACTTTGGTCTATTTTATCATATAGTTTTCATCGGGCGATTTTGTATAGTTATAGATGCCAATTAGACTCTGTTGCACAGGGATATGTAATTTTCGTCGATATTCCTTGGGTTTTGATTAATCTTTAGCCAATTTCTTGTAATGTTCCTTATACTTTAGTACAAAATGAAAAAACATATTAGTTTTTGAATTTGCTGTCGACCGGCTGATTGCTCACTTTGCCATTCACCTTCTGCTCAATGTACATACAAAAGTATTAACGAGTGTCCAAGACAATCAGTGTGTATCTCACACTGATAAGCTGATATGTCTTATCTGCCTCAATGATTGTGTTCGTTTTTTATTTCTTTTCTTTAATTGCGTTGGAGACTTGCAAAAAAATGGAGCATTTTGAGCGTTTTTGCATTTCGATGTGCTGGCCAAATTGCTGACCAGTTTGGTTTGCCAGCTCGCAAGGAATGGAGGCGCACCATGCCCCACAAAATGTGGTAAGCGGCCATTTGGCGGCGGCAGCTATCAACAACAACCAAAAACAAAGTGATTTGTTTGCGGGGGCGTTTGCTGCTGCAGATTACGAATATTTACACTTATTATCTGTGATGAGTGTGTTGTTTTCCCTTTCCACTGCTGTGTAACGCTCGGCAGTCGCACGATTTGCCGATTCGCTGCGTTGAAAAATATTAAACTGTAAATAAATACTAATAAAAAAACAAAAAAAAACAGCAAAAGCAAAAACAAAAGACAAGCAAGAATTATGTTCGTGTGTCGCCGTCGCCGTCGTCGCTGCGATTGTTGTGTATGTGTGAGTGTGTGTGTGTGGCTTGTTGTTGCTTTTTTCAATATTATTTTCTGCCTAGTACTCAAGCGCACCTCAGACGCTGCGGTCGGCGTTTAGCAGTCGGAAATGTCGTTTGACGTCGCGTTCACTTTTGTTTTTGTTTTTGTTTTTGGTTTTCTGTTCTTTGAGAATCGCGCGCACCTTTTGCCTTTTAGACCCGTACTAAATGAGCGCTGATTTTAGTACTAAATCGAACTGTGCGAAAGTTGGCAACGAAATTTGCCAAAACGAAACGCTTTCGACCAAATTGCTTGCCATTTTTGTGTATATATCTAAATATTAATGTGCGTGTGTGTGAGTGTATGTGTTAATAGAACGCTTATCGCAGCTCACAGTTGTTATGTTATATATGTATATATATGTGAAAGATAGCAAATATAAAACGACATTTAACTCTGCTCTGACATGAGCTAAGTATGAACTCAGAGTGCCTTGGTGTTAAAATTTGTGAGATTTTAGCACATCGCTTAAGGATTACACACAAAACGAACGATCCGATTCTTAACGAACACAGGTGAGATAGTCTCGATCACCAAGCAGTTCCGCCGAAAGTTATCGTATATAGACACAAGATAACAAACGCTGGAAAAGAGAAATTGATGCATTTTTCAACTCTAGTAACTACTACTAAATGAAGCCTGAACATGTTATTAATGACGTCTACTCCAACAAATGTCAACAATTGAAACTTAAATGTGCTAAAATGAGAAATCTGTCTATACCATCCTATACTATATCGAAATGATGTCAAATGTGTACTAAATGCATTTCTTTATTGCATGACTCACACATTAAAAAAAAACATTAAATGTACAACTGTACAAAATGTAGCTCAACTTAATAACTGTTTACTTTGCATTTGGTTAAAAGTGCAGCAAATGCGAAAATGTCTTTAATATGTTAATACCAGCCAAGACACTTATTCACATATGCACACACGTATTTATTTCCCACTTTGGTCATACTTATAGCGATATAACAACGTAAAGTCCCGCGACACTTGGCCAACGAGACAAGTGAGTCATGTGGATAGCAAGCACTGAGACACGCCCCAAAAACAAACGTGTTCCGTGTGCCAGAGATACAGAGAGACAAAGAGATCCACTTTATCCAATAATTCATTTGAGCTTTATTGTTTATGAAAGGCCAACAAGAAATTCTACAACATTTATACGAACCAAAATAAACAGAGATTCATGCCCTGAAGGAAGCAAGACCAAAAAGCGTGCACTAGTCGAGAGCGCGCGACTAGGAGATACCTTGCACTCAAGTTCTCAGCTACAATAAGTCTCAGCTGCTCAACTCAACAATTTCATATTTGTTCATATAAATCTGATATTGTTAGAATACTTGTGACGATTTGAAAGATATATGTTTAAAATTGTGATTTTTATTTGCCATCGAATATGGATTCGAATCGATATTTGCAATACAAGCAAAGCTATCAATGAATTGAACTGAATTTCAAGTCTTCAAGTCTCTTGTAGACTCGGCTAATGCTTATCAAGAATATATATACTTTTCTATACCCTTGCACAACTTCGTTATACCCCTTTTACGTATCTTAAATATTGAATGGGTTCAGGGTATAAAAGACCATGCGTCGCCATGCCGGCAAAAAACAAAATGCTAAACATTTTCCTAGCGCCTCTAGAGAGGGGAGAGTGGGGGCAAGTTGGGAGAGAGAGAGAGAGAGATCTAAAGAGGGGCAATTGAACTTTTGCAATTAAAAGCTGCTGGCAGACGGAGCGTGATATCCGCTAGAAGCCAGATGGCTACCAAGAATTTTTGTTAAAATTTTTAAGATTTCCGCAATTCCCGACCAAATCGACGTTCAAATGTACATTTTACTTTACACACATATATATATGAATGATGTATGTATACATAACAGGAAAACAACAACACTCAACCACATCATCTAATTAAATAATTTATGCTTTTCTCTGAACTTTTCTTGTGCCCTTCCCGAGCCGTTAGAACTTTTTTTGATTGTAGTTTGGGTTTTTTTTAGGCATTTTATTTATAGAAGCGACCGTTAAGTGACGCATTTCGTTTAATTTGGCATGTGAACTTATTTATTTATATATATATATATAAATATATATTTTTTTTTTTGTTTTTTTGGGTGCTTCGTTTTTTATTTCGAGTGAATGACTTTTGTGTGCGCCTTTTTTTTTAGTACAAGTGACAATCTTTCAATTGGACAATTGCATTATCGCCTGGTACACATTATATACACATATATATATATGTACATATATATTTATGTATGTATGTATATATAATACGCCTTCCTCATGTATCTCTGGCCTTTTTTTTGGCACTGTCCAAGGTTCAACGCTGTTGAGCTTAGTGGGCCAGAATTTGATGGATGCATGCGGCAAAGCCATAAGTAAATAACTTCCGATTTATAATTATTATATAGGGTGTCTTCTTTGGCCAGTATTATTCCACGCACTTTTTCTTTATCTTATCTTTAGCAAAAAAAATGAACACTTCTATCATTTAAACACAAGTCTCTATCGCTTGTACTAAAATACTAGGTAAAAAAGACAGCCTTCATTTTGGGATTTAATATATTGTCTGGTTCCAGCGATAAGCTGCATAGGTAGCCAAAGATACACGATTGATGTCATGCCCCTGATTTCTAATGCCAAACATGTGTCTTATTTTTAATAATCTTTTCGTTTGGTTGTTGTTGCTGCTTTTGTTGGACAGCTGTCAAACTGTTCGTCTTGTACTCCCAAAACATTTTGAATGTTGAGGTTGATTAATTGGGAAAGATATGTTGCATTTGCATGTCAGTTATGACAGCGCTTTCATATTTCATGTGGCAACACGAAGAAAGTAAAAACTGATGAAACAACGTAAAATAAGCTGCTCGAAAAAGCGCAAACATGTTTAGCAAATAGTCTTTCAGCTGTTCAGCAAAAATCATTTATATTTGTACTAAAAATGTACTAAATTGTGTTAGGAGCTTTTTTACATTGATAGGTATATATATATATATATATAGGTATATATGTATATAGGTATATATAGGCTTGGCGTTTATTGTTGGCATAAAATCATGGTTATCAACACAGTTATAAATATTCACATCTGCACTAAATATATATATATATACATATATATTGGTGTCGTAGTGCTGCTATTATGATTTCAAATGAGATTATTATACAATCTAGTTTCTATAATCGCATTTGCAATGAAACCACTTGACACTTGAGCCAAAAGCTGGCAGATATACATATGTATGTGTAATCAATTATCAAATATCCAGTATCTGGTCAACTCCTATTGCCTTGACAGATCGCATTTAATCGAGAACATCTATATATATATATAGATATACATATATATGCATATAAATTGATTTTCTTTTGTGCCAAAAATGTGCTTTGTGTGCGTAGCATGCTTATTGTGCAATATGTATTTCCAATCGATTTATAAATAACTTGAGTTTACATAGCACGAATTGCGAAACTGTAAACAACTGGTCCACAGACCCACAATGACGATAGAGCAAAAAAATATGCCCAACCTATACTATATACAAATGTACTAAATATGTATTTTTTACTTACACACGAACTGCTCCCTGGCAACCCTTTTGACATTGAAAAGTGCGGACGCTGAATTGGGTTATCGCTTGTTTCTTTAAACTGTAAATTATACTATATGTGCTGCCAATCATCATTTGTGTGTGTGTGTGTGTGTGTGTGTGTTTCTGTGTGTGTGATGCAGCTGTAAACAAAGCAAACAACTTGCGAGTCGCCACTCAATTGCTGATCGCCCACGGGCACCGATTTTGAATTATTATATTTATATATTTGCCATGTGCAAGGCATACACAAATAAAACTTATTTTGCATTCAGCTGAATCAATTCATTGCGCCCCCAAAATTCCCCCCAAACAACACCAATTTCACTATCAAGTATAATCTGTAATATATATATATATATATTTGTATATAAATATAAGCATTTAATTCTGTTTTATATTTGCATTCTCATCGCATATATCCGATTGGATAAGTCAGTTCTTGAAAGTGTACTAAAATTGAGTTGTTGAAAATGTACTAAATGTACTAAAATACACTTTTGAAGTCCTTCAAGCATAGCTCAAGTAAAGTAAAGTAGTTTCTATATCCGTGTATTAGCAACTGACTTGTAAAGTATTATAATAAGATCTGTACCGTTTAATATAGACATGCTGAGTGCTAAAATCGAAAAGTAGTGTTTGCCAAATCAGTTGCAAGGTAGCAATTAAGAAACACTCCCTGCCTTTATGCCTCCATTCTTATCAATTTGTACTAATGTTGTTTTTCCATTGGTTTTGTTTTCTTTTCTCTTTTCTTTTCTTTTTTTTTGGTATTGTTTACAGATATCATTTTCGCTTATCGAAAATACAACAAAAGTCTGTACCGAATGCTGCCGCCGAATTGCACAAATACTCAAAGGTTGTGCGATACGGCGACTGGAACTAAATGGTGCTAAATGCCCCAGTTGCATTCAATGAGGAGAACCTGAAGAATCAGAAACCGAACCGATGTGATACTTGGAGACTAAGCATTGCAAAAACGATATAAATACATTAGTATTTAGTATTAGGCTAAAGCTATTCAAAAGCAAAACTGCAAAAAGGGAAGAAACCACAAAAGACTACACAAAAATAGGCTAAAAGGCTTGCCAAATTCAATATGGAACACTTGGATCTGGCGGGTTATCTAAACACACCCGTTACTTGGAACTTGGGGGCATTTGAACAGCAAGGTGAGTGCGAAAGTAATTAAGAGTTTTATCGATAAGAGAATGCATAAACATTTGATTAATATAGTAATATATAGCCAAGAACAAACGGCCAATATCGAAAATATGTACTCAATGCCAATAATAACCAATGTTTTGCGTCATTATCTATTGAAAAGATAATTTCAAGCTGGTATTTTATCAGCAAAGTCAATTTTACTTATATGCTTGAGATTATGCCTAAGCAAAAGCCATTTCAAAAGTGCTAAGGTTTCAACATTATTGCACAAAGAACTTTTGAACATTTATAATATTCCGAAAAGTAAAGCTTATAGAGTAAAACAGCTGTTTATTTAACCCTCTAGTGCCCAAGACCACCTTTATATAGCCCAAGTTTATTTCGTGCTCATTCGCAGACTTTTTTGTAGGTCTTTCAAGAACATAAACTGAGAGCGCTTAAATGTTGGCCACTATAGGGTTAATGGATGACTTGGCGAATCAGAAGACTGCATTTATGATTAATTTGCAAACAAATTAAAGACGCAGCCCTAATTAATGAAGCTACGTATAAAATGGTACTCATTTATTAGGGATTTTAAGTAAGATCGAGAAAATGCTTGCAAGGGCTTACAATTTTCTCGTTGATTCAGCTTTGAAGCACTTGTATCAAATGTGTGTAGGTCTGACTGCCCAGATGGTCAGTTTGGTCGCATTGGCAAACACACACACACACACACACACACACACACACATACAAACACACACTCGCACACACACACACACATTTAGCTGCTGTTTGCCGGCACTTTATTAATAAATTGCATAATTAAGCCGCATGAATCATGCATGCCCTGGCAGCGATCCCGATAAGATTGCAGAAGCAGTTGCAGTTGCAGTTGCAGTTGCAATTTCAGTTGTTGTGAATGAAGACAACTGTGGGGCAGGCTGACTGTCGCGATGCGCTTCAGTTTTGCTGCAGGCACAGCTGGAGACGGTGCTGCCAAAGATGCGCAAGTGGCAAACACGACTGCAAAGTGCGCCCATTAAAAATAATCTACTCTAATGGAATTAAAAATAAACATCGAAACTTGTATTTCTATCTCTCTCTTTCTCTCTCTCTCTCTCGCTCTCTCTTTCAGATGGCATTTACTTGTCCAGCTCGCGTCAAATGCTGGAGCCCATCTTGGAGGAGACCTCTGAGGATGAGGAGCATGCGCAGAACAGCTGGAATGGCCACGAGCAGCGTGGCAGTTGTGGCGGCTTTTGGAGCTCCGCGGAGTCCGAAACGGGATCGGTCATAAGAGTCGAAATTACAAAGGGTGAGTCACAAAATCCCAGTACAGTGATCGCTCGCAAATAGCAACAACAGCAGATTACAATTGTCTACTTTTACTTTATGTCATCTACAACTACAAAATGGGATCGGATTTGTTTCCTCTCTGACACAATTTGAGCACCCTCTTCAAAGGGTTTTCAAAGGGCGTAATAGTTTGCGAGGGATCACTGTGCTTAGTAAATAACTGAAAAAATAACTGTATTAACTGACTGATTACTTTTTGCAGATATCGACGCCATTTCCGAACGTGACTTTGCCTGTCCGCCGAAACGTGCGCGTCGCTCCCAGGAGGAGCAACTGCAGCAGCAGCAACAGCCGCAGCAGCCGCACAGTCTGGAGGATGTGGTGCAGCTGCGTCGTCCGCCGCCGCCACGCTACGATGCCGAGGCGCACAATAGTCTGGAACGCTTCCTGGCCCTGGAGGCCTGCTCCCGCGACAGCTACGGCAGTCAGGGACAACGCAACAGCACGGGCAGCCGTCGTGGCGGAGGAGGATTCGAGGATTTCTACTCGGACAACGATTCGTATCATTCGCTGTCGCGCAGCTCGTCGCTGGTGCAGTTCGAGTCGCTGGAGCGTCAGTTGACGCTGCAGGAGCAGCACCAGAGCATGAGCAGTCTGGGCAACAGTTCACCATCGCTGCTCAGCTGCGAAACGGTGGCCGGCAGCAGCAGCTCCAATGTCAGCAGCGGCACACACAGCAACCCGGACAGCCGGCGAGGATCGGCCACATCGCTGCTGAAGCGCTACGAGTCGAGCGACGGACGTTTGCATCAAACGTACTACGAACTGCACAAACTGGACTTTGAGGAGCAGCAGCGGGAACTGTTTGGTGCCTGCAAGAGTCTCGTGCATCAGGCTGAAATCAAATCCGACTCCGAGTCGAGCAGCACATCGTCCACATCCAGCACTAGCAGCAGCGACAGCAGCGGTCACAGCTTACTCAGCGCCTGTCCGGGCAAACAAGATGCTGGCGGTGGCCGACGGCTGCCCCTCAATTCGGCGGAGAATTTGTCTGAGGATTCGGGGTATTGTGAGCCGAGCACATTGCGACGCACCAAATCGAAAAGTATACCAAAGAATTTCGATAAACTCTGCGAGGAGGAGGAGGAACTGGAGCTGGAGGAGGCCGACGCTCTAAACTCCAATGATTTGTGTCAGACGAAAATAGTGCAGCAGACAAACGTGGACGAGACGCAATCATCAGCCTCCGCCTCCGTCTGCGTCTCCGTCTCCATCTTAGCATCAGCCTCAGCATCAACATCAGCGTCGTCCGCATCATCGCTGCTGCTTGCCTCTCCGACATCGTCTATAAATAGCTGCGAGAGCGGCGCAGCATCGCCGAGCGATTCGGCGACGTCAGCATCGTCGGTTGCCTCTTTCACTTGGCTGCGGAACAGTTTGCCCGATATACGCGAGCCGCGAGGTTCGTCGCCCATCTTGCTAACGGACAACAACAACAGCTACGTGCTGGCTACCAACAACGCCAACAACAACAACAACGACGACAGGAGCAGCAACAGCAATAGCAGCAGCGGCAGCAGCAGCTCCTCGCCAGTGTTGAGTCGAGAGGGAGCAGGGGGCTCATCCACATCGGTGCCCAACGAGCTGCAGCAGCTGGGCAGACGACGGCGCACACAGCAGCAACAGCGTCGTCAGCAGCGTCGCCACGATACGGGTGCCGGTGGTGGTGGGCACAGCTCTAGCGAGGATCTGGATCAGTTCGATTGCAGCAGTTTCAGTTTACCGCGCATGCGACGCAGCTGCAGCTGGAACGATCGCGTCGGCCTAGGAACAGCAGCAGGAGCAGCAGCAACAGGAGCGGGAGCGGGCAGTGGAGCTGGTTATCTGAATGCCAGCTATCAGAATCTGACGCTACTCGATTACACGGATCCCAGCGAGAATTGCAAGCGCGGCATGGATAAGCGCAAGCAGCGCATTAGCTCGGGCGACGATTGCGAGCAGTTCATCTGCAAGGACAACTTTCTGCTGGATGAGCTGAGTCAGATCTACGACAAGAATGCCTCCATACTCAATGACAAGACGGCCGAGCAGGAGCTGCTCGAGCAGCGACCGGCGCGGGAACTGTTCGAGTTGCAGCCGGAGGAGCAAAAGGAGGCAACCCCACCGCCGCCGCAAGTGCAACATGTCCAGTTGACAATACGCAAGCCACCATCGCGTCAGAAGCGAACAAATCTGGATAAGGAATCTGTGCCGTCACCTACAATCGCCCCCTCGCCACCCGTTGCGGCTGTCATTACTTTCAGCAGCTTTGGCAAGACATTCGATCAGGATCCCACCAATTTGCGCACCTCCTACGCCCAATCCTTGGAGCACTGCGATTTCGAGTTGCCGCCAAAAAGTCATAATGCACAACTCACCACCGCCAAATCCAACACACGTGCGCTGCCCAAGCGACGCTTTCAAAGCTCGACGGCAAAGCAGCGCAGTCTGGTGAGTAGCACTCCGAATCTGTCAGCTTTTGACAACGGCAGCCAGGAGGCAGAGGATGATATCTATGTGAGCAGTGCGCACAATTCTATGCATCAGTTGCCGCTGGCAGCAACTCAAGCGAAGCCTTTGGGCATTCTGCTGCCAGCTGGTTCGCGCAATTCGTTCAGCAAGGAGGTGAGTTTTTGTCCGGTGGTGAGTAAGTATTGCTGGCAGGAGCAGTCATCAGAGGAGCCACAGGAGGAGCAGGCGAGCAGCGACGAAGAGCAGGTAGATGACGATGACGATGAAGAGCAGCTGCTATTGGATAGCAACGATGCCACTGTTATTTATAACACCAAAGAGAACGAGAACATAGCAGTGCGCTACAATGAAGAGCAGCAGCTAAGAGCAAAACAGCAAGAGCGACAGCCAAGAGCGCAAGAGCATGAGGAACAACCAAGAGCAACGCAAGATCAACCGCAACAGCAAAGAGCGCAAGAGCAACAGCAACAGCAAAGAGCGCAAGAGCAACAGCAACCGCAACAGCAAAGAGCACCAGAGAGCGTGATCGATGACAAGAGCATGGAGAGCGATGAGAACAACGAAAACATCGCCAGCATGGAAACGAAACAGCAGCAGACGACGAAAACATCGCCTCAGCCCGTTTCAGTTTCAAGCGTCGCTACTGCCGTCAGTCTTGAAACGCGCGTCGACCCGAGCTCGTCAGCAACGCGCGCGATCGTTAAACCAATTGTTACAACAATTACGCCAGTTACCGTTATAAGCGCACCACCTGCCACACGCCCCCTCAGCCTGAATTTGCCCATATTGAGCGAACCGCCCACAAATCGCGCTCATCAAATACTCTACGCATCGCAGCAGCTGCTGCAGCGTTACGACGACACCCACGAGGACAACAATTTCGACAAATTCGGCAACATGCCTAAGTCACAGGCTGCAATGCCCACTTCCGT
This sequence comes from Drosophila atroscutellata, assembly GCA_035041605.1. NCBI lineage: Eukaryota > Metazoa > Arthropoda > Insecta > Diptera > Drosophilidae > Drosophila > Drosophila atroscutellata. The sequence goes on along the minus strand of JAWNLA010000092.1, from coordinate 7,681,759 downwards.
TTCCGCTTCCGCGTCCGTTTCCAGCAACAACAATGAATCGCCGCTAAAGCAGCGCAGTGCGAACAAAACGGACGAGAAACATCCCAGCTCCAAAAGTTTTCTCTCTCGCTTTGCACACGGCCTGCGCTTTTCCTTGCGACGCAAGAAGAAGCAGCAACAACAACAGCAGCAGCAACAACAACAGCAGCAACAACAACAGCAGCCCAAACATACAGCAAGCAATGGGAATGCGCAGGATTTTATTTATATACCGTTAAAGCCGCCGCGCAGCAGCAGCAGCACTGCTCACGATGAGAGCAACGCCTCCGAGGCGAGCACTGTTAGCGCTAACAGTCGCCAATTAACAGCAGCAACAGCTGCTAATGCAGAGCAAGAACAGTCAAAAACATCGACACTGCAAAAGCTTGTCACTGGTAAGCCGCCGTTGCCAAAGCTGCCGCCACGACAAACGCATGCGCCTGCAAACAGTGTTGCCCATGTCGCAAGTCCCTCGAGTGCTGCCCATGCGGAGAGTAACGCTCTCTTTTTGGATGCCGAACGGCAGCAATATGCCGCATTTGCCGCACAGTTGACACACGGCCAGTTGCGCGAAATGTCTGAACGGGATATGGCTCGGGACAGCGAATCGCCGTCGCGCGCCAGCGTCGCCCAAAAGACGCAAATGTTCAATCAGCTGGGCGGTCCACACACAGCCGGCTTCAAGCCGCGACCACTCACCATGGTGACAGCCATTCCGGTGGCTGTTTCGCCCATCCACGATGACGAGAGTGGTAAAATGGGTCTAATCGAAACCAATTTGGACACACACGAAACGGTTATATCGGGCAAGACACGCTCCCTGATGGACATCACCTGCAATCCAACCCAACAACAACAGCAGCAGCAGCAACACAAACGTTATCTCGTCAAGCGACTGAATGTCACCAGTGCCACCTACAACATGGATAATGATGACGATGACGATGATGAGGATGATGTCGACAGTCGCAGGAGCCGTATCAAAACATCTTCGCAGGCGGGCGGCGTTCAAATTGCTTCCGTGCGAAGACCGCACAAAAGCATGGAATTTCTGTTGGACAAGGAGAATCAAAAGAATGTTTTGGTAAGCAGCCCACAAAATCTGTGCATAACAATCCACAATTCTGTACATCTAATATATACCACATACATATATATATATTTAACACCTCCTTTTATCTGAACCGCCCTTGGGGCACACACACCACACAATACTTACTACTTGCCCATAGTTTTTATGGCTTTTGTCTCGGGCAACGCCATCAACGTCCTCCCCTCTTTAATGGCTTTGAGACGCTCCCTTATTGCTTAATATTCGCTGGCCAACAGTGGAGGAAGGTTCTATTCTCTATGAGACTCGGCATGATTCGCATCTAGTTTTGCTAAGTCTGGAAAAAAACAAAAAATTCGAATTTCATTCCAATTTTACTTATTTTGTTGATTAAATATTTAATAACTTAATTTGTTTAAAGCACTTAATTTGTTTACATTTATAAAAGGGTATTTCAAGTTCGTTGTAGGCTTCTTTTTTCTATTACAAGATTAACATAACTGTTTTTATTTTTTTGCGATTCTATGTTATTTTTTCGCTGATTGTGTGAATTATGCATACGACATGATTTTCATTCATTCACTCTCCCCCTCTCACACTATCCCACTTTCGCCTTCGCTCTTATTCTTTCGTTTCCAATTGAGCGCAGCTTTGATCTTCCTTATGGCTGTTAATTGATTTCGTCATTTACAGCCGGCTCATGACACTTCCAGCCCCACCTTGTCTCTCCCCGCCAGCTAGCTGTTAACTCACTCGCGCGTAACAGATAAAAAGAAAACTGAAATTTGTGTCATTTTTTTTTTGTTTTTTCGTTTTTTTCACTCGTTTTCGTTTTGAGGGCGCTTCCTCTGCTTAATGCTCGTCGCATTTGCATTAACATTAACATTGTTCGTGTCCTTTTGCACCCACGATTCGCTCGCTAATCGGCTTTGGCGCATGGACGCGTTTTAAAACGGTCTTGAGTGGTATATCGGCTGGATTATGATTTATTTGATATTTTCATAGTTTATGTGTATAAAAAAGTATGTATGTATTCGTGTGTGTGTGTGTGTTCTCGCAGTTTACTCATTATTTCCTTGGCGCTCAACAAATTACATCCAATTTAATATCATCTTCCAGCAGAGACAATGACCACTTGGCCTTTATTCTATACTGTATATATATGTATATATATATTGTATATAATATGTGTAATGACTGCTGGTTACGCCCTATTTTTGGGTCGACCTTTATTAGATTTGGCCTACACAATTTGTTGCTCGTTATGTTAATCAAGTCGTTGTTTGTCTTGGGTCTGACACACAATTTACAAAATAAAAAGCTTTGCAGAATAATATTCGTACATCTTAGGGTGAGCTTTAAACACTGTTACTATTTCGTGTTCGTTGTGTGCACTTTATTTCGGATGCCAGTGTATTCATTATTTAGTTACGCATAATTCCATGGCAATTACAAAGTTCTTTTATCAGGTCAAATATTTTGATTACCCTCAAAACCTGCATTCCTTAAAACCCGCTTTAAATTTGCCAAAAATGTTTTGGTTTTTGCGTATTTGCTTTATAAATAGAATCAATTTTGAATAAATCATCAGATGACTCAATATTGCTCACTAAACATGAAAGAATTCAGTAAGCAAACAAAATTTATAAACAAGTAAACCGAATTTCCAAAATTTTTGCTTTAAATATTTTTGAGAATACTTTTATGCATATAAATATTGCTAAACAAAATGTAGAACTCTTCGATAGAATTCAAGAAATGATTCTATACACTAAAAAAAATTAATTGTAAAATTAAATTACAATGTCGATAATCACAAAATAAATTAAGCAAATTTTCAAAATATATCAAAGAATTGCCAACATTTTTTTATTGATCTGGCTATATATTTATTTTTCTGAGGGCATTAAGGCTCCGATACGCCTCATTTACACATTAATTTAATTTATTGGCGTTGATACAAAAAAAGGGCCATAAAACTGCGCCCTTTTTGGCGCATTTTCTTCTATTTCTTGTGCTCAACTCCCACGTTTGGCTGAAGTCAAAACTTTCGCCTCGATTTCCGCTATAACTTAACTACATATATATGTCTATATATGTATTTAGTTCACACATACATGCAAACGTATTTGTTTGCTCTTGCGGAAATATTTTTATTATGGTTGTCATTCTCGTTGCGCTTGTCAGTTGTCGTCATGTGGAATAATAATGAAAAATAGTAATAACTATGCTGAAAAGAAAGCAAAATATAGAAATTATGTTGTCGCTAGGCATACAAATTAAAAACTTAATTAAAAAACGGTATTATAATCTCTGCTTCGTCTTGTAATGTAAACAAACAAATCGCGTGATAAGAGAGACAACTGAAAAAGCTCTTTCTCTTCTCTAATCCCCGACAGAGAAGCGTGCCAGATTTGTTTTCTTTTTCTTGTTTGTTTTCTTATTGGTTTTGTTTTCGGCCACTGTGCTTGCTTATTACCTTTGTCAAACTGTGTATTTACTGCTTGTTCGTATGTGTGTGTACACATTTACTTATCTTTGCGTGTATTTCCTTGTCGCCTGATAAAGCACAAAAAAATCAACACTCCCCACAACCTACCTCCGCGCGCAGCGGTCTTTCAATTGTCCGCTGCGTTTAGATTTCAGTTTCATCAAATATTTGCTGTTAACAGTGTTGTAAATATTGAAGGCAAAGGCGAACGTAAAAAAACATCGCACAAGGCGCTTGGCCGACAGCCAAGAGAGCGAAGGAGAGTGAGATCAGTGGTCTCTCTGTCACAGCAAGTTTTACAAGTGCTGTTATTACATTATTGCCTGACTGTTAAACTAACATGATCAGAGAGCAAAAGGCAGAGAGTAGTCTGTTAGTGATCTACATATGATTCATTACATAATCTGGTTAGAGCTGCTGTGTTTGCTGGACTGACTGCTGTAACTTTAACAAGTGCACAATGTTGTGCTCTTATCTGTGCTCTCTTTGCTTACGCAGCAAACATGTGAGCTCTCTCTCTCTCTCTCTCTCGCTCTTATGACTGGCAGCTGTTATGCGATCGAACTCTTTGTGTCAATTTCTACCTGTTTATTTTGGCCACACGGAAAGCGTCTTATCTTTGGTAACATTTGTACAATCTTTTGTATTGCTTTGCCTTATTTGTTGCGCTTCAACGAGTGCACATCTGAAACATTGACAGCCATCTTGCTCTCACCTGCACACACCTAAAATGTCAAAGTGATCGCGACAAAAATAGCGAAAAATGCAACTTGCTTTGCTTCTTCTTCTTTTTTTGTCATAGCTGCGGAAAAAGTCAAATTGAAATTACAGCAAGCCAAATAAAAACCGCTTTCTTTTAAATAGTTAACAAGACGCAGAAATTGCGCCAATAATTTGTCCATTCATTTTTTTTTTGTACATTTTCTTTTAGATTTTGCAAGTAATTAAAATACTTCAATATTTAGTGCTTAGCTGAGCTCATAGCTTAAGCATTTTTATTGTCTCGTAGAAACTGTAATTTATTCAAATTAAAACGGCATTTAGTCTGCCTTGAAATGTGCCCCGTTCGCTTTACACTCGCTTCCCACACAGTGTGCACAGTGTGCACAGAAAGTGCGCACAAGGCAGGAAATTTAATTAATTGAAGTTTATTTTTCGTACATCTCATTTGCGTTAAGAGTTTTGTTTGTGCTTAGTGCGCCACTTGCGCTTGCCACACTTTATTTTATTTTTCACACGCCTTTAATTTCGCTTCCATTTCATTCACAGTTTGTTATTTTCATTTTTTGCGTAAACATTCAAAATTGAGCAACCAACAAAACTGACAAACAAATTTGTCGGTTTTTTCGCTTTGCATTTTTTTTTTTTTTGCTTTGCCCACAACTGTTATTGTTATTTGTTGTTGTTGTTGTTGTTGTAAAGGAAATGTGTGGGCGCTTTTCAGTTTTCCCAGTGTGTGCGCAGTTTCTTGGGTGCAGCCCGATCTTAGGAAAACAAATTGCTCGAAATCCATTGAAGCTAATTGATGAGTCTTGTATTTTTTTAATTATTACCAAGGCGCGAGCTGATTCAACTGGGCCAAGCTCATATCTAAGTTGACCTAACTTCGACATATACATTCGAAATTTGAATAAATATATTAATATTGCATGAAAACAATGTTCAAATTGTACTAATATATAGTTTTGCATCATATATGCCTTAGCTCTATATGCATATATAATAATGCTATATTCCCAGATTCTTCTTTTAGTTTCTTAGATTTCGAATGATTTATTTTGAATTCTATAAGCAATTTAATGGCTTTACTTATTCTAGTATTTATTTGGCAAACACATTAAGCCAATGCACATATAAACATTTATTTCTATAGCTTATGACCAAGTTCTTGTTCAGCTTTACTTTTTATCCGTATTCTGTATTTGTTTTCGGCCATTCCATTCGCACCTCAAATGGCCTTCATCGTTTGCCGCACAACATGCAAATTATAATGCCAATAATAACCTATTTGTTATATACTTGGATTCTTATTTTTTATTTATTTTAATTTTTTTTGTTGTTTCCGCCAAATGTCATATCGTTTTACGAGTTGGCCAAAAATGTGATATACTTTTTGGGCAAGTCAGCTGACACGAAACCATAAACGCTTTTGATTTAAACACACTTTCTTCGCACAGACCAGATATGCTCAAAAATATATATAGAATATATGCGAATATTTTTGTATCAATCATTGATTAACTCAACAAGTGCTTTTCAACGATTTTACGCAGTTTGTTGCCACTTTTAACGAACCGTTAATTTAGTGCGGCCAAGTTAAGTAATGAAAAAATAATACATTTTGCGAAATGAACTTGCCACCTACAAATAACAGTGTATAGAACCCCCAAACCGCCCCCAATGTGAAAAACAATTTGCACATGCCATCAAATTTGAATACTTAAAAGCAAAAAAGTATATATACATATATATATATATATATATATATATATATATATGTATTATATGTATTTGCTTCGAGATTTGTGTATGCTGGAATTTTAAGCTGGTTGCAGCTTGTTTTTGTTTATTATCGAATTTGTGGCCTTTTGGATTTTGTTTAACAGGCAAGTGGCCAACACTCTAGACTTGTTTCTACACTTGTTGTTCTTCTGCTATTTTTAGCCATTGTCTATAATAAAAAAATTATGATAAATGATTGCCAGTGGGGCCAGCTGTGTGTTCACCTATCTATGTAGACACAGCTATTCATATGATTCACATCTCTAGTTGCCGATCCATTCAACTAATATTCAAATGCTGAGTAATGTTGTCTCGCCAGAGCCCAATTAAAAGAGGCAAGTAAAAACTATATGCAACAAAATAAAAGTAAAAACAAATCCGTGCCACATTTGCACATGTGCGTTTCACACTCGGGGATGTATTAAAAACAAACCTTTTACAACCTTTGGTTTGAAGTGGCCGTAAGCTGTGCACAGAAACGACGTCAAGATATGCGGAAGTTGCAGTTGCATAAAATCAAAAGGGTGCCACAACACAAAAAAGAAAACAAAAAATGTCGAGCAAAAGGTTAAAGGACTTTATTATGTCGCGTTGCTGGCGGAATTGGCACAAGAAGGGTCTCTGGGCCTAAGTCACGGGATGCGCCCTCTTTGTGGGCATTTAAAGGCGGCTGCCAGCTGCCGTCATTGTTCTAACTAGTGTGAGAGCGAGAGAGGTAGAGAAAGACAGAGAGAGAGAGAGAGGGAGAGAGAGAGAGAGAGAGTGCCTAATAGAGAGAGGGAGAACAAAGGGAAAGGCACGGCTTTATTTTTACTACCACAAACTCTTTAATTGTTGGGCGAGGCTTTAATTGTTGAGTTACAGTTATGAACTCTGCTTTAAACTGGATTAACATGAGTTATACTCTTAGACTTATCATTTCAGTTAATATTTTCCACCAGCCCATAACAGTTTATTCTAATAATCAACTGAATAGATAAAATGTACGACAATCAAATGGTTGAGAAAGCATTTGATTAAACAATGGCATTTCTAAGAGAGCATCAGAAACGATGACATCATCATCGAGTCTGATTGATTACTGCGTTCATTATTTGTTTCATTGTTCATCCTCTGAATGAGCACATTGTTTATTACCATTTAAAGGTCACTGAACTCGCCACGAACAATGCTAAGTATGCACAGTAGCCCAATGGCCAGAAGAGGATACTTCAAAGTATTTTGCACTCTTTCATCGGCCACTTATTTTTGGCTCTTATCCATTAACGGTTTTTTTTTACTGCTTAAGAATTTCTGAAGCTGCCACAGTTGGGAGTTTTTCATGTAAAATAAATGTATTGTTTATTATATATATACTGGATAATACAAGTATGAGTTGAGTCTGCTAAAATTTAAAATATATAGTTACAATTGAATCTAAGTTTTCAATGCTAGCTATAATTATGCTCATATATTTATGTTTTAATTATATGTACTGATTTGGCTCAGTGTAGTTATCTTTAAATGAATCGAGTGGTTTGGCTGCAAATTGTCCCGTTGGCGGCCAAACCTACAAAAGTTGCTCATTTGAATTTTAAGCTCGGCCTCAAACTGGGTTAACACGACTAGGCTCGAGTGTGTTTGTGTGTGGGCCAATGGCAAACAAATTATCGTAACAGCCAATGTCCAAGGCTAAACGACAACTATGCTGATTGGAAAACGCACAAACACACACACACACACACACACACGCACACTCAGGCACACAGCACAACAGTGTCAGCTGCTTTCCCGTATTTTGCCCTCTCTTTGAAAAAATGCACACCTGCCTTGAGCCGAGCTGCGTGAACAGCAAGCGGCGCATAGTTCAACATAACAACAACAACTGCAATGGTTACATATGTACATCATGCATTCCTACAAACATACATACATACATACATACTTATGTGTATGTATGTATGTGGAAAGAGGGGCAAACAAATAACGCGCACTTCCTTTTCCGCTGCTGTTTGACTACCCCGAACAGCCCCTCACCTTGTTGGCATTCCAAAAATAGTCGCACACTTTGCCGTTCGGCATTGTTGTTGTTGTTGTTCTTGTTCTTGTTGTTGTTGCTGTTGCTGTTGGCATTTTTATATAAATCACATTTAAATGTGCCGCATCTTTCAGTCAAATATTCTGCCGCCCTGTTTTCTGGTTGCATTTTTGTTTACCTTTTTTTGTTGTTGTGTGCCATATGTTGAGAGTTGCAGCGAGACATAAAAAAGCGAGCGAGACGCTGAGATCTCCAAATACTTTGTTATGTAAAACACACACATATGTATCTATATACATATGTGTGTGTAAGCATTTAGTAAATTATGCATGCCCCTACTTCTCTCTCTCTCACTCTCTCTTTCTCTGTCTCTATCAATCTCTCTGTTCGAGTCATATGGCATTTGGCATTTTGGTTTGCCCTACCACCGTTTGAGGCGGGTATTTGTTATCTTTCAATGGGTTTGTCTGAGGGCTAGCGAAGAAATGCCACACCTCGATCCTACACGGGCGATCAATCATAAAGAACTGACAAAAAATATGTAGGGTTTTGGACCTCTGACATTGTTAGTTTGTTGTGGACTTAATGCAATTAAAGAGTTAAAGAGCTATAAAATATATAACTAAAATTCATCATTTTTATTGCAAGAAATGTGTCCTTTGACCACTGGCTATTACTTGCTCCCCATTGCCAGAAGTTCTTGATTTTGTCTGTAATCTATTCAACGATTTAATTACAATTATTTTACATCATTATCTTTAAATCGCTTTTGCGTTTTTTTTGCTGGGCGTAATAAATACTTCCGATAGCTTGTGCGTCATCACGCTTATCTACAGCAGAAATTCTTGCCACATAGCATTAAATTTTCATCAGTTTAGGGCATACAGCACAGCATATGCGCGGTTTATGTAAGATCCCTCCAGCTCTCCCCACTTCTTTGCCGCTCAATTCGATGTCAGTTGCCAGCATTTCCTTGCGGGGTTTATTTACAGTGACACATGCAAATGGAAATGACATTTGCGTCTCGCTTTCGCCTTCGCCTGCAGAGTTTATCTCGTCCGCTGTAACCCGCTTGCTCCTCCTCCAAGTGAGCATCTAAAAGGTCAGGTTGTGTGGCGCATTCTCTGCGCTTGCGGCTATGGAACGGATTCGCCAGGGGAGCTACTCCCGGCTAAGTGAATTGAAATAAAATGTAAATTATTTGTATATGGTCGTTAGACATACATTTACATTCACATATATATTTAGATAGTGAGGGTCGCTCATTAGCCGTGGCGGGGGTGGGGAGGGGACTGCACATCAGTTCAGCGTGGCGTGAAGTGCATTTGATAAATGCGTGGCACGTGTTGTCCTCGGTCTCCAGGTTGTTGTTGAAACATTTACAGTTGCTGTCAGAACTCCATTTGGTAGCTGGCCAACTTGTTGGTTCCATTTGAATACGGTACATATTTGCTGCCTCCATTTGTGGGTTCTGGCCATAACCAAAGCTTGGGCCCAGCACATTTGTTTGCCTGTCATCAGGTACGTAAGTAGTGAACGAGGCATGACAATGGCTCTTTGCCTCGAATGCCACTTCACACGGACAGTCAGTCAAACAAACAGACAGACAGACAGTTGACAGTTGTCTATCTGTCTGTCTGTCTGGCTGTCTCTCCCATAATTTGCGTTCTTTTTGCCCATGCTTTACATGTAATTATGACATGCCCGCTTAATTGCAATCAACAGGAAGCATAAAATGCACAGATGCAGTTATGGATGCCATATGCGATAGCTGACCCAACTGCTCATAATTATAGCCAGAACTTATTTACCCTCGGCCGGAAAGTACCTGCCCCAGCCAAGTCGATTAGCTTGGTGATATATAAGGGAACAAAAAAGCATAAACTAAATATGTAATTGCTTTACAGTGACTAAATTCTAAATATACATATAATTATAATTATTAATTATTATTGTTATAGTTATTAAATGGCATTTAGTCATTTGATCCTCGAACAACTTCATTAGGTCCTTTTTAACCATTTTGAAATGGGTGCAGTGCATAGGACATCGTTGAACGCTGATAGGCAGAATTGCACTAAGTCCAAAGAGCGCAACTTCGAGTTGAGCACATTTAACTGGACTTTTTTTTCGGAGCCCCCTTTAACGACTTAGTCGCCCACATCCGCTTCCGTTTTGCAGTCACGTCACCTCCGAGGGTTAAGTTCTGTTGAATGTTTTTTTTTTTTTGTTGTTTTTATTACCCTTTTTGCCAGGGTTGCTGGCGTTCAAATCAATAGCAACGGGCAAACAACAAACTTTTTGTTAGTTGGCCAGGGCAACTGAGGGAGCTGGGCTCAACAGTTTGTCAATTCATCAAGCAAACAGGCAGTCCTTACACAATGCCCAAGTATTATGTGGAATGTGTCAGTGACCTCCAGCCATGGCTGACCACAGACACCGCTGGTCAGCCAGGTATTCCCCTGTGCTCCATGCACCCCCCGGGCGCCTCAAGTGCAGTCAGGCATAATTTACCAATTTTTTTTTATTTTTTATTTTTTTCGTTTGAATAAATTCTTAAATTGTTGCTCGAATGTTACAAATTGTGTTTGAAAAGGGTTGCATTTCACAGTTCAACTGGACTTGGGGTTCAGGCGAGTGTGCTGAGCACGTTATTGGTGGTTGATTGCGAAGATATAATCTACATACGTTTATGCACACACACACATTGAAAACTATATGTTGCTTATGCAGGGTGCATCGTAGTAGTGATAGTTATGAATGATGAAAGTTAATCAAGTTGAATAACAGCTGAAAAGCAAAACCAAACATGATTTTTCACTTAGTTCTCTAGAATTTCCGGGTTTCATTCTGGACATGCATTTTTTGTATAGCACTCATCATTGCTAGATTCACGTGACATTTCCAACATTTGTATACGTATTTGTTGTACAACAACTAACCATTAACCATTGATTACTGTGCTATTAAAAACGAATGTGATCAAATCATTTTGAAGTTTAGATTTTGCCTTTTTTCATTTGTGTTTATAAATAAAAGTTTTCTTCCTTGCAAAAATCTTTGCATAACTTATTGATTTTATATGAATCAGCAGATTTTGTTTATTCTCATTCGTTTCTCAACTCAAACTAATCTTTTATACGTTGGAGCAAGGGGCTGCTTCCCGACTTTAGATTGATATGTATGGAAAAATCACAATTCGGCCTTCGTCAACTTCCTCCTGTCTACGCCCTTGACTCCAACTAAAACTTATACCTTTCTACACACTTTGATCAATTGATTGCGTTTTTATCAAAGTCAATGTTTAATTTTGAGTCTTAGCCAGTATTACAGTATCTGCTGACCTTGTTGCTGGCTGTTGCCCCACATTTGCACTAAGTGTTACTTAGTAGCCTATATTACACATACGCTCCATTGACCCAATGCCGTTTGAAAACTGGTTTGCTGCTGCTGTTGTTGCCTTCAATTACACAAATGATTGTGTGCATACAATGACTAGAGAGATATTTGCCTGACCGTGTGTGTTTACATTTACTTCTATGCACATCCAGAGATACATCCGCTGCCCAAATAGCACGCCATGTCTGACTTAATTCACATTGATTTGACTGCGCCAGCTCCGTCATATGTCAAATCAACTATCATCCATCAACACATTGCATCACAGCTTGTTGTGCTGATGGAATTAAGGTGTTCGGGCGGCGGAACAGACTGTCAAATAATAATAATAAAACTGGCAATAACGCTGCCAAGGTCAGGCTCACAAATAGTTGGCCAGCTAAGTAGTCGCCGCCAGAGACCCACCCACCCAATCAGACAGCCTCACACCCTCCACACACTGCCTGCATGATTGATGACAGTCAAATATTTGAGCTCGTGCAATTGAATTACGGTTCTGCACAGTTCATAAAATTGCCATTTCTGTTGTGGATACAAAAGCAAAACGCTCTTCAGCAATTATTGCATATTTATTTATAAAACGCTTAGCATTGCTAAGTTGTTGTTGTTGTTGTTGGTGTTGTATTTGTTCGTATTGCTGGCTTTGTAAACAACTAAAGGCGACTCAGTGTATATATGCAAGTATTTGTTTACCATAGTGTGACTTTCAGTGTGTGTTTGTAATAGAACTCGTTTATTGAAATTCCAGTCGTGTCTGCGACGTTATGTGATAATGACTGAGTCAGACTTACGCAACTTATATGAACACTGAACGGAGAACACTTTCAAGAGGGTCACCTAATTAATTGCGTTATTAATTAACGTGTTAATCAACATTTCTGATTCATTAATATAATCACATTCTCATTATTTTGTATCATTTAAAAACTTGGATAACTTATCCAAGTTCTTCAGATTAACTATGTCTATATGTAGCTTCACACTCTGTGGTCTCTCACAGCTATTGTTTAACTAAATTAAGCTGATGTAATCAATTTCTGTAGCTATTTCCATCTATCCCTTTCTCTCCAAAACTTTAATTATTATGACATGAATGTTTGCTGAACCAAGACTTTGAGATACTTGCCAATAAGCAGTAATATTTGTTATCTAAATCAAAAAGATGATGTGGAGAATGCATTGGTGAATCGACCCTCGTATCTAAGGCTGGGCACATTGCTTAGCTGATGTCAGCAATTAGCTTGATCAACGCCCAAGCTTAGGCAATTGAATTCAATTGCTTAAGTTGCTTGAAAATTATGCAAAACGCACTTTTCACCTCGACGACGACGACGACGACGATGCTGAGTCAGCAGCCTCAATCGGCCCAGTTTCGATGTGAAATCTTAGATACTTGACTGGCACCGTTTGCATTGTTTGGGCCACTGAAATGTTAAGGTGCTACGAACTCCCACTGACCGAGTGCACCAAATGGACGCATCTTGCCAAAAGCTGCCGCATGCCGCGCATTACAATTTTTGTTTGAGTTGCAATTGTTATTGTTTAAAAGTTAATTGTACAGCGTACAGTGTACAGTGTGTGTTGGCCCGTTGCCCGACAGCAGCAGCACACGCAAAACTTAATTAAACCAAAGCCAAATTGCATTTGCGTCCAACTCGCCGCGAAACTCAATTTATTTTCATTTGTGTTGCGTCGCTTTGTCTATTTCCCCAATCGCAATGAAATTCTGTGGCAAATGCCGCCTGGCGATCGGCGCTTGCATAAATTGGCGATACACAAGCGATGGGCATTAGCCATAACGCTGCATAATTAAGCTTGTTATTAATATTTACAAATTGCGATTTGAATTTCGCTCGCTCCTCCCCACCGACCGGGGGGGAAACTCGTGCAATTTTTTGATACTGCCCATCAAAATCCTACAAATTATAATGACCTGCACTAATCGTGGTTAAATATTGCCTTTCTTGTTTGAAATCGAAAACAATTATGTAAGCTCATGAGAACATCACAGGAATTACAAGCAAAGAGTAAGGAGAAGCGGTGGAAATATATATATTAATATTTATATAATTGATATATATATATATATGTATATGTATATATGTTCACAGCGTCCGTTCAGCCAGCAGTCGAGCTTGAAACTAATTTCTATATTTGTTTTTTATTTCTGTTTTTAACTTTAACAAATATATATTCCGATATATCCGCATGAGCATGCTCAGCACTTCTGCCACTCCGGCAGTTGTTTTATCAATTTGAAATCCCATCAGCACTGTCAGCATTTAATTGCAATTTTCATCATTTTTTGCTTGCTTTCATTTTATTGTTATTGTTATTATTATTATTATTATTATTATTATTTGCTCTTTGCTAAACGCCCCCATTTGCACGCACAATTTGTTGCAATTTGAGCGCAGTTATCAGAGAATTTCTCTGTTGATTGAGTGTGTGGGTTTTTCGAGTGCAATTTATCAATGAGACGACTTGAAGCGGTGCCCAAGTCAAGCAAGAATTGTGACAATGAATTTGCGTAGCTGCTGCTTACAATGCAGCATAAGAAAGCCATATAAGTCGAGTTGTGGCCAAGCACAGTCTACGTCTACCCGTTCCCGTACCCGTACCCATACTCTTACTCGTACTCGTACTCATACGGTACCATGTGCCATTTATCAAAGCACGCCATTCATTTGCTAAAGAACGCACTTGTGGAGGGGTGTTGGGGGGGGGGGGGGGGGTAAATTGCAGAGCAAAGCAAATCGCAGACCGCCCCACATGTTGGCCGAAGGTTCAACAACCCGCGAGACAGAGTAAACGCCTCGTTTAAAAAAAAAGAAAAAAATCTCTGGCAATAATATTTTTAATGTAAAACAGAGACGCATAGCTCGTTGAATATTTGCTAGATGAGATCACATAGGAACTGATGTTGTTGTCTGCTGGGCTGAAATTGGGTTGGGTTGGGCTGGGTTGAGTTGGGAATTGTTGGAAATAAAATTGGAATTGGAATTGGAAGGGAGCAGCACATTAATAATAATTACGCGACCGGCGGCTTGACATCTGTTTGAAGTTTATGCTGGCATCCCAGCACAGTAGCTGCTGCTACTTACTCTAAATGCCCGCCCATGGATCACTTTCCGCTGCTGATGGAGTTATTACAATGGCCCTATAAATAGACACTCCACAGCGCCAATGACGATCGGCACGCAACCAGTCCAGCTGTCCAGCAGTCAGAGTGCCACAAGACAGCAGTCGACTTTTGTTTTCGTTTCTTCTTTTATTTTTTTGACCCTATTACTGCGTATATCAGAGCTGAGATGAGCTGCACTTCTTCATACATTCCATCACTCAGTGGCGGGGTGGGTTGGGGTTGATGACTCCCGCTTTCAAATGGGGGTTTGGCACTTATCATCTGCAAAGTGCAATCGTAAGACCTGTGATCATTTTTGGATCTGCTAAACTTGAATCGATATTTTAGCTCTTAATTCATCGTATATATCTTAATGGCTCCGGGCTTGAGTACCATTAGATTCCTTATCTGAAATCAAAATATATTTTTTGATCTTTAAGTAGCAATATTTTATACACATATACGTAAATCAATCTGGTGGCAAGTGTCAAAATTGTCCCCTTATGCGTTACGCCTCTATTTTAATATCAGAATTTTATTAACGTTGACAAACGCAAAATTCACTCCAGATTGCACTTAAAGCTAAATTCATTGACACTACATAAAGACGAGGGGCATTTTGAAGCTGCCACACCACTATATGTATCCATGCTGCCCCTTGAAAGGCCTGAGTCCTACGCCACTGTTGCTTTGTCTTTAACAAATGTGTAGCAATTGAAGTTTTGGTTGTTCGTTTGTTCAACATCGACAACAACAACAACGACAGCTGAAAACGACGACAAACGACTCGTTGAATGTCTGCACAGTTCGTTCTGCCCCACAGCCCCTTCAGCCCGTGCCCCTTGTTGTGGTTTGTAGCAATCGTCTTGGGTTTGTCATTTGCCAATTGGCATTTATGTGTTTGTAAATTGATATTTCCGTAGGGTGCAGTCTGAGCTGCTATCAAAGTGCTGCATTCTAAAAACAATTTAACTAATTTGCTTTCTCTGTATATCTTCTCATTGCAGGTACGTATATATATCTGAGTTTATATATATCTGTGTAAATATGAAACTCGTCTCACGAGGCAACTCATCGCGTAAGTTGGTACATTTAAGTCACTTTATAAGACGCCAAAAAAAACTAAAAAAAAAAATGCCGCGGCTGCGTTTATTAATTTAAAGCAATTAATTAGAGCTGTTAAGTGGCCAAAAACAATTTGCAGCTCGTTAAAAGCAGCGGCAGCAATGGGTTAAGTGCCCTGACGCCTCACTCTCGCCTCTCACTCGACTCTGCTACGTGCTTAATTGAAAGTTCAATGGATTTGAAGAACAGCAGCAGCTTCCCAAGAAGTAGCCAGTCAGCCAGCCAGCCAGTCAGCAGTTCCCTTCAATTTTTAGACTACTCTCATCTCATCTCATCTCAGCACTGAAGTGCATTTTATTTTTATTGGAATTCGGGCAGCAGCTGCAAACTGTATTATAAGTGCATATATCACACGCTGTGAACTTTATTCCCCTGGCAAAGTCAAAACAAAAGGCACACAAATCAGCTGAGATTTGCAACAAAAAACGGGACAGACGCTCCACAAAACACAAAAAATAAAAATGTAATGAGTTTAATTAGTCAATGAGGCGCGCTTGCCTTTAATTTGTCGTCGCGTTCCAGTCTGTCGTCTGTCCTCTGTCGTCTAGACAAGTCCAGTTACTCTTGACTGCACCTGCCTCGTCGACGTATGAGTTTGGCTGACCACGTTGAGAACGTGTCCGCTGCTTATGCGACACTCATTAATCAGACCTCAGACCTTAGTTTTAAGGACTGTTGTCTGGGCCGCCGTTGATGAGCTGATGTTGACTAATTTGCACAACTCATTTGAATTTAAGTTCACAAATTAACTTACCAAATCAAAAATGCTTAATGCGCACTTAGTAGCGGTACTTATTTGGTTAACAAAAGTGAAGATGCACTTAGGAATATTATGGCTAAGTTATTACCTGTGTCCCAAGTAGCTTAAGTTGTTACCACTGTTGACCTGAGTCATGTTTTGTTTCAACTAATCATTGTCTCTAGCTAAGCTGCTACTTAAGTTAAGCTGACGCCAGCTTAACGAGCAGTTATACAACAGATTACTTAGGCCACAAGAACAATGTTATCTTAGGTATATATACCCCTATGCTACAATTCTTTCTTAAAACTTGTATTATTACCAATTAAAACTTGAGTATTGCTTGTAGTCATCGTCAAAATATGTTAAAGAGAATTCGCTATGCTCTGATTTTTGTTTCTACTTATTCACGACAAATACCATGAACTATATTCACATCTGGACATTATTGACATGTGCCACTGAGCTCAACAATTGTTTCTAACTATCTTTATTTATTCTCCCCTTTTACCTACCAACCCCTTCAATCCAGACTGTTTACAGGCGCAGTAAAACGAAACCCGATTTGCAAAGCGTTTTTAAGTTTTGTAGCCTTGTTAGAGCGTGTAAATAGTACTTCTATAAACGTTTTTGTTTACTTTGTCTATTATTGTGGTATCTGCGAGCATAAATGATTAGAACACGTAATCTTATCAGCTTTTAATGAGCTAATTGATTCTTTTACGCCTCCTCCTACAGTAAACATTCGTCAGCTTTATTTATAGTTCGACTGACCTTGTCTCATATATAGAATGGCTGCAGGTGTAAATTCATAATATATATACATATATATACATATATATAATTCTAAATAATTCGCAAGCTTTACGGGAACTCTCAGTGACTGACAGTCGTATTTAGTTGTACAACAACTGTTTAGCTATGCAGAACTGGTAGCAGATGTCAGCCAGGTGTTCGCAGAGATTTATTTTATGGCAAGCTGACCCTAGGCAGAAAGATGACAACTGTCAAATGCAATTGTCATGCTATAAAATTGAGAACTGCCAGTGTGAGTGGGAAATGCCGAAATTAAAATGCAATCAAGGAAAATCCCAGGTCACCCACACTAATTACTCAACAGGGCACTTAGCGCTAAGGGTTTTTGCTTTGCGTTGGGGGTGTGCGACCAATACGCGCCTACCTGGCCCACTACCTGTGTGGGTCAGTGCAAAGGGATGACAGTTCACATAGGCTGCCTGGCTGACCTGCCCGCTATATAAACCCCGTTTGAGACTGCTTGTCGACAACAGTTGCACAGCAGCCGCCAAAGCCAACACTTCTATTCAGCATCTACAAGATTATCTCCAAGCAAACATGACCACCTACACTTGCACACAGTACGTGAACTTTGCCGATCCTGCCAGCTATGGCTCGATGAGCACCACTTATACATTGGATGCGGCACGTTTTGGTCAGCACGATTTGGGTCTGTTCATCGAGAGTCTGGAGACCATTGAGCGCATCGAACGGGAGCGTCATGAGCGACGTCAGCGTCGGCGGGAGCAGAAACTGAGGGAGGCACGCATTGCGGAGCTGGAGAGCGATCGTTGTGTCAGTCCCACGCCCAGCGCCGAGGAGGCTGTCGATGAGCCGCTCATGTACTTGGAGGCCAAGTGCATACCCTATGCCATAAGTGAAGCCCAGCCCATCGCTATAGAGAAGGACTCACCCACCTACGATCTTTGTGATGATGAGGCCTATGGCAGCGCTGATCAGTCGCCCCGCAGCAGTGTCACCTACTGCAGTTGCGCTGGCGGCCTGGACTCGGATTCCGCAGAGTCAGGAATTTATGGTGGCTCCACACCGCCACTACCTTTACGTCCACGCTCCCAGGTCATAAGCAAGCCAAAAAATCGTACCACTCGCTCCCGCATCATCAGCATGGTGCTCAAGCGGCACTTCGCCAAGGCGCCCTCCACGGACAGCTTGGGCCATAAGATCCATTGTGATCGACATCAGTTCAATCCAATGTCATGCAAAGCGCGGCACGGCATTGCCTGCAGTCAGGGCTCGGTCAATGAGCGTTTCCTCGACAAAGCGCTGCGTTTCATGACCTTGTGATTCAGGCACACCAAAGTGCCTTCAGCTTTAATATATAGTTTACAAGTAAATCATACTATAATAATATAATTCGATTTCATTTTTTGTTTGTAAAACATATTGATATTAAAAAAGTACCTAAAGAAAACAATTGCTTATATAAAATTTAATTACTTTTAATTTTATTTAGTTTAATTTGTTGCTTTGCTGCTTACACGTAATAAACAGCGAACAAAGTACTACAAGCAACTCTAATATATATGGTGGGCATATAATTTACACTTAATCCTACTTGAGACGTCTTGTATTACATTTTACGCGTATTATTCGAACTCTTCCATGTGTCAGCTTACCTTTCCCATATCACTCTATATCTCTCTCTCTCTCTCTCTCTCTCTGTCGCCCTATTGTAGCTTTGTTAATGATTTTAGATTGTTTCGCAAGCTCTTCAGACTTTCCATTTGGACGCAGACGACCCAGTGACACGTTTGTCAACTGGCTGCATCATCTCAATAATCTGCTCCAATTTGGCAGGCTGTCAGCGCGTGTGTCTGTCTGTCTGTCTGTATGTCTCCTGTTTTTCGTGCCGCATATGCACTGCTTAAGTATGACGAGTGTCGGTTGTAGCTTGCTGGCAATATGATCTAAAAATAAACGACCAATTGACACCCTGCTCGGTTAGGCAGCTGTCATTCAGACAAACACCTCATATATATGGTGTTCCAGTATGTGTGTGTGTGTGTGGAGTGTGTATGTGTGTTTGAGTGTGTATGTGTGTGTGAGTGTGTATGTATGTGAGTGTGTGCTTTGTTGTCGCTGAATTTACCGCCTGTTGCTGCTGTGGATTTGTTTATCAACCTTGCGCACAGGGTGGCTGATTCACAGGGCATTTCATTTGGCTGCCTGTCTGCCTGCATCCTTGTTGCCATAAAAAAAGCTCGCCGCTGTTGCGCTGCCTAGTTTTGGCCATGCGCCGAAGCTGCTATAAAAACGGTTACAACAGCTTTTGGCATTAGCCTTTCGACTCGCCTGCTTTAGTATCTATCACAAATTCCAAAGCGTAGCACACATTTCTGCGCCGGAAATGGCTAACGACGCGTAGTGTCTGCGCTCGTGTGTGTGTGTGTGCGTGTGTGCAAGTGCGCGTGAGCTGCTGTGTGCGTATATATATATATATAAATATATATAAATGTATGTGTGTGTTGCTGTTTAGCGTTGCATGTCGCGCGCGCCATGTTTGCTCAAGTAAAAGCCAAATTTGATTAATTCATTTAGCCTTAGCGAGACACAAACACACACATTCACACACATTAATACACACTCACGACGAAGTCTTAAAAGTGTCCCCCCCACCAAAAAAAACGCATTTGCGAAAGTCTTGCAAATAGTACCCAAGACTCTATACCACTTCCCTCTCGAATACTTAGTGCTCTGTTCCCTTGACAATAAAATATGAATTGATGCGCGCGCTGCGCCATAGTATCCTTATAGATACGTATGTGTGTGTGTGTGTGTGTGTCTTACTCCTCGTGTGTATGTGTGTGTGTGTGTGCGTGTATTGGTGTTTTGCTGCGTGCGTTTTTTTTTTGTTTGTTCCCTACACTTTTTTGTGCTAGTCAAGTTTTGTAAGGTCAACTCGCTGCTGTTTTTGGGGCGCGTTCGACCAAAATCTAATCAAAAATATGCAAAAGCTATAAAAATACATTTTGAACCTTTCCCATCAAAAAAAGAGAGTTTTGCTTCCTGTTTTTTTTGGGGTGTGCCTATTTTATGGCTTGCAGTTTTTTGCCAATGTGTGTGTGTGTGTGTATTTTTGTGTGTAAATGAATTTGCGTCTCTGTGTGTGTATGTGTGTGACACTTTTATTGACTTTCTTTTTGTACATGGCTGAATGTGTGCGTGCTAATTGAGTTTTGTAATGTATATGGAAATGCACACAAATATATATATATATACACATACATATATAGATACAGTAGTCACTCAGCAGTTAGAAACAAGCTAACAACTGCAAAGCAACCACTGTGTCTAAATGTACAACAATATGTATAAGTGTGTGTGTGTGTGTGTTTATTTTTGTTTAATGACAAACATCTCAACTCACACAACGCACCCCTTGTAAATTCATTCAAAATTCAAAAAACCAAAAAACCAAAAACTCAAGGAAATCAAGAAACCTATATAAATACTCTATATACTATCATACAGTAAAAACAATATGCTGCAATACGATCAGGTAAATGTGTGCGATAATTTATTTAATATTCTATATCATATAACACCACACAATGTTGACGTCAAATCGAATGCCGGCATTAGAATATGACCCACATAAGCTTTGGCGACATCCAACTGCTTCCGCCTGCTGTGCTGCACCAGTGCACCACTGCACCACTTTCCATGGCTGGCTGGCAAGTGGCAGCAGCAGCAGTAGCAGCAGTTGTCACGCCAACAACAACACGACGACATAAGCGACTTGACAGCAAAAGCAATGTCTTTGTTTCCCCACCACCACCACTACCACCTCCTCCACTGTCACCACCAACTCCTACCCGTTCTGCTGCCATTCTCCGGCAGCACCTCCACTTTCAGCGCTGAAGTGCCATTGCATACGTGTATGACGACTGTGATTAACTTTTGTCTGTCTTTTGTTGTTTCCGTCCATCTCAGGTTTTTTCGCACTCGTGCTCGCTCCCTCCCTTCCACTCTCTCTCTCTCTCTTTCTCTCTGTTTCTTATGTTGTGCGCCTTTGTCTTTTACACTGTGCTACATCCCATGCAAAATGTTGGTAGCCTAAGCATTGTTTACACTTGGGATGCTAGCTCAAGTTTTTACTATGCACTTGAAATCCTTTATTAAGCACTTGCCTTGACAGATGTGCATATTTATAAGTGTGTGTGTGTGTGTGTGTGTAGCCCGTGTGTCTGCGTCTGTTGTCTAAGATATGTTGAGCTTTAGCCTTAGATGATGCCAACAGCGCCTGTCCCAAATAAAACTAATTAGCCCAGGCAATCTCTCATTAACATGGTTAAAACTGTATTTATTTAAACTCTATGCACCAAATTATTGGGCAATATAATGTGCCGGTTCTAGCTTTAAGTTATAGTAACTTAATCTTCAATTCTTCTACACTGACGTTATTATTTAATATGTGAGGAATATATTTTTAAAGGAACATCGATTTGCTCTTCTCTCATTTTCCACGTTACATTAGCCAAGGCTTAAAACTTTGTCAAAACAAATATGTTACAAATTGCCAAATAGTTAATCCGGCAAAAATCTTTTGGGTGCCAAAAAAAAAAAGGTTTCAACTGCATAATCTGTTTATAACTTTTACGGTTGACATAAATCTGGACCTGCCCCAGACCTAAACAAATGTGCTATTTACCTTCAGACTTAAGCGCTTGCCAGATTCATGCCACCTCCCACATAACCTCGAAATGTCGAACAAAAAGTTTTGGTTTTGCTGCGCCGCTGATGACTCCATGTAGTCCACTCCACTGTCGATTATAATGCCACAAAGTTTTTTTTGTGTGGGCTGTGCTGACACAATCGACAAGAAACCAAACAAAAGCAAAAGTTCGACTTGAGCCATTGAAAACTTTTCGCTCTACTGAATCATCACAGATGCGCCCCACCCACTGAGTAGTGTCCTTTAAAAAAGAAAATTGAATCATTCAAGTGTCGCTTCTTATGCACACGCAATAAATCATCTGGCTGGGGTGGAGAATAGACCAAATCCAATCTCAGCTGTATTTGGGTTCCGGGTTGGCAATTCACAAATAGCCACAGTGCAAAAATGATGGGAAACCTGTTGATATGCAGTGAACAGGCTCAGATAAGCTAAAGTCTACAAAAGAAAAAAAGCGAGTTGAAAGATAAATAAATATTTTAACTAGGATTTTATTTTATTTTTAAGGCAAAAATTTTAATTATTATTAGTAATGATGAATTTAAATTCTATTTTGAATATGCGAAAGCTCTCTTCGACTGAGATCTGTGAGCCATTTAGACATTTCTCTAGAACTATATGGGACTAATTTATCGAAACGAATGCTTACTTTAAGTAATCTACAATTAATTGGGTGCTGATCATCTATTTACAGTACCAGCATCAGTATTAATCTCTTTCATTACCTACCAACTCTATCTAACCTGTCTCTCTGCTCTCTCTCTCTTTCTCTCATATTGCAGCCACCTGAGAATGAGCTACAGAAATCGCACGAACATAATCCGGCCGCCCTAAGCGAGCATCAGTTGCGAGTGCAGGCGTCGCTGCAGCGCTTGAATATACCTGACTGGTTCCGACAATACAATCAAAATGCCGCCCGGTCGCCAGATGGCGCCGTTGCCGGCAATGCTGGCGCAACAGCGTCCTCTGGCGGCTACAAGCCGGGCAATTTTACACGCAAGCGCACACAGGATTCGGGTCGCTGGCAGGGCCTTAACTCGAAGACGACTTCGCTCAGTTCGCTGGGATCACAGCGCTCTGATCGTAGTCCCCTGCTGTTGAGTCCCTCGGCGCACAGCCATCATGGCGGTCAGAGTAGCGGCGTCACCGCATCCGCGTCGGCGGGTCATCAAGCGTCGCATGGCCATGGCCATGGTCATGGTCAGGTGAGCGCCACCCGCTGGTCCACCTCGCATCTGAACTCAACGCAGACATCACCGAGTGTGTCGCAGCGGGGCAGCTTTGCTCGTGGTGCACCCATCAACAGCAGCTTCATGTCGGTGGCCAGCGGCAGCAGCGCCGGCGCGGGCGGTGTCCTGAGGAACTCCTATCGTCAGCCCTATTTGGGCTGGCGCAGCACAGAGAAGCTGTCACAGCGCACGCCACACGAACGGTGAGTGCAAGTTAGCACCTAGTAGAAGAGTTTTCACAGTATTTATTGCAACTCAAACTAATGAATATCTCCTTTCTTTATTTTAGACTGGCTAACTCGCTGCTGGCGCAACGCACCTCGCCCACAACGGCAACTGCCACGAATGGTGCGCGTACGCTGCAGCCAGTTACGCCGGAAATACAAAGTTCCATCAAGGAGGTCACCTCGGCCATCGTGCATTATGTGAACGATCAGACGCAGGCGCAGCACTTGCAACAGCAGCAGCAGCGCAGCCGATCGGCGAGTCCCAATTCGAGGTAGGCAGCGGATCCATCAGCCATCAAGTCATCCGGCGTTGCAGTCTAAACAGACAGACAGACAGACAAACAGACAGACAGAGAACATACAAAATTGACTTATTGAGTGTTCAAGTTGTGGTAGTAGTCGCCTACTTTCCTCCATCTGTGTGTAGTTGTTATTACCATATCTATATCTATATATATAATTTGATCTATGAATACCCGCACCCATCTCTTTATCCCTTCACATTTCGTACTGAAATCTTTAATTTCTCTTCGGCAACTACACAACGCGTAGCTATCTGTAAAGTCCAACACCCAGCACCAACTGCAGCCATCAGTCAGTCAGTCAGTCAGTTTGGCAGATTGTCAGTTTGTCAGTCTGACTGCTGCCTAACTGCCACGACCTCAGCGATGTCCAGAGGTAAGCACGCCCCTACCCTATTATTGGGCTTTGTCATCCGCTTCATCGTCTTGGCGTCCTCCAAGTGGCTAACCATGTGACTAACCCAATCCTCGTGCAATCTACAATCTACATGTGTTACTCACACCAAGTAGCTGATATCTGTGCTGGTTTCTACTAAAAACACTAAACACAAACAAAAAATGAACTAAAAACAACTTTCACCTCAAAACTTTGCTTGGCTTGTTGCCAATTGATGGACATAAATGGGTCAGGTCAATCCTAGTGCTTGGTAAAAGGGATGAAATTCTCCGTGTGGTTATGAAATTGATGCTCTTCAGGATTTTATATATATCAATGATAATACAATAATCAGTTTTCACCTTTTTTTTTAATCAGTTACTTTATCAATATGAATATGAGATTTATTCTTTCATAAATATTCGCACAATGGCCAACTATTCATGTCGATTTTGATTTCGATTTGCTTTCACGCTCAATCTGCCAGTCCATTCGAGCTGTCAGCGCAAAGTGTCCCGCATCTATTAATAAGGTTCAATATATAAAAGCAAGCCAATCCCAAACACCGCATGCAATTTAAATGCCAACAATGCAGCTGTCGGAAAGCCCTTATGATGTGGGGCTACTGCCACCCTGCTCTGGCAATGTGTCAAAGCCCAGCTCCTAGCCAAAAGCCCACTCCCAATACCTGTGCAATCAGCGCGGCCCATTCGAACATGTTTCGAATGGAGTCCGCATAGCCCTCCGGCAGTGCCAATCATAATGAAAATCGATAATATTAAAGTGGAACAATTTCTCATACAGGGTGCTTCGCTTGTGGCTCAGCTGATTGCAACATTTTCCTTGCTACTGGCGAAGGTTGTCTATAAAATATATGTGATTGTCCTCAGCGGGATAGAAAATCGAAAATCGGATAGAAAAACGATTTGTATCTCTTGCGGATATACATTATGATGTCTGCATAGCTAGGCCTATGGTTCATTCTTTATACATAATGCTATGCAGTTTATTCATATGAAATTTATATATAATCTCAATTAAAAGATATTATTTTCTCTATGAAACAGCTCGGATTTCCCAGCTTAAATGAGTAAAATTTACATATATTTATCTAGTAAGGCACACGCTTTATGCTTCGTCCTATTTCGAATATGTTTTGCCGGTTTTCAAAGAGTGTGTAAGCCAATTTCTGGAACTGTTTCAAAAGCTCTTTTCTTATTGCCAGGCCGCCAGCCAGGCGCCCCACATAACCTCAGCTTCCGCAGTTCCGCAGACGCAGCAACCCTCCACACAAGCAGCCAAGGTGTCCTATGTTTATCTCTCTCCGTCTCTTTCTCTCGCGCTCGCACACACCAGTGACACAGAATAAACCAACCCCCCAGCCCCCGCCAACCCCAACCCCCGAAAGGAAAGGCTCTTTTATGCTCTCGATCCCACAATTGGGTTTTGCCTTCTGGTATTTGAGTGTTTCACATCATTCGTGTGCGACGTCTGCTGCCAAACGCTACTCGCAAAGAGCGCTGCGCAACAAAATATACGTTCTACATTCAAAATACAGTTATATAAATCAAGTGAGTTAATTGGCCAAGTTTAGAGTGTCTGACTCACATCTGCTGCTTGTGCGTATATTTATTTTTCATATTCTTTTTTGGGTAACGCGTTTGAAACGAGGCATAACATGCAAATCGTTGTGTAAGGTTAGTGCAGTTGCGCCTGCCACAAGTGCAACGTCAGTTGGGTCACAGCTGCTGTGACGTCACTTATTGATTTTACTACTCGCCTGGTGTTTTGCTCTTTGTTTGTTTGTATTTGTTTTTGGCTTAAATAAGACGTACTAATCTGTGATTTCAATCCATTCGTACAGAAAGTGCTGGCTGGAGAGCAGTTTCGTTGGCACACGTCCGCTCGACTCACCGCAAACGCCCGTCATTGACAGCAGCAGCAGCCCGCCCCCAATACATCAGAAGCAACATCAACAGCTCCATTTGGATGCCACAACGGTGGTTGCCATTGGACAGCCGCCACTACGCATGAACGGACTTAGCCGAGTCGGCGGCGGTGGCGGTGAGTCCACCATTTATATCTGACCAACAGCAGTAGCAGTAGCAGTAGCCGCAGCATCTGGCCAATAATGGCGTGCTTACATTATATCCTAGTATCCTAGTTATCTCTTTGATTTGTCTTCATTTATCACAAATTTGCTTTTGTAATTGTGCACAAAGGTCACAAATGAGAAATGCGTTTATATATATATATATATTCATATGAATACATATGTAGCTATGCTTACATATGCTTATTATGTAGCTAAAACTAAAAAACCTGATTTCGTAGACGCACACCCAAACAAACACACACAAACACACACACACACAACACACACACACACAACACACACACACCCATACACAAATGTAGCCTGAAATGCAATTTTCTACATTTGTTTTTTTATTTGTATTATGGTTTTTATCGTAAAAAAGAAATAATATTAGATAATAGTTTGCAAAGTGCAAATGCATTTTAAGTTTCTGTTGTTTTAACGACTGTAAATTACAAAAAAAAAAAGTTCTTAACAAGTTTTTTACACAAATTCATTCAAAATTGATATATCGAAAGCAAAACTTACATGAGTAGTTTTTTTTATTAGTGTTTACAAAACTTATTTTAATGAATTTAATATTTAGTTTTATAATTAATTTTTAATAAACACAGCTATGGCATATACAGTTAATTATTATTGTATTATTATCAATATTATCAATTATTACATATTTTTATTATTATTATTATTATTATTGTACTCGTCCCTCCCTGTCGCACAGTTTTATGCAACTTCAACTTGCATAGCTTACTTATCTGCGTATAAGTTTGCTATGCATCTCATTGGCATAACTCATTTCAAATGCAGCTCAAAATACACACACACAAACACACACCAACACACACATTCACAACAACACTATTTTTTATTCAGAATTTTCGATTTTAGGCTTGGTTTTTAAAATTAGCAAAATTCGCGTACCTAACTCCACGACAGAAAAGCACAATAAGATAATCAACAATAACAGCCGACTATTTAACAACTAAGCGTGCTATATATT
Organism: Drosophila atroscutellata; assembly: GCA_035041605.1. Taxonomy (NCBI): domain Eukaryota; kingdom Metazoa; phylum Arthropoda; class Insecta; order Diptera; family Drosophilidae; genus Drosophila; species Drosophila atroscutellata. The sequence continues at coordinate 7,654,567 of JAWNLA010000092.1, read as the reverse complement.
TAACTTTTTTTATATATATATATTTATATGTCATGTAATACGAATAGAATGCAACGAACGACGACTCGAAGATATTTCCTTCTCGATCGCATACTCTTATGCCACATACATATATACATCTATAATTTGTGTAAAAATCATTATTATAAATTCTAAACAACAAATAACGATATCAAGTGCTTTATATGTCTACAAAGCGGGCACAGCCCTCGCTAATGGTGGCTATAATAAAATCTGAACAATATATACATATATTTTATTCGAAATGTTATCATTTTGTAGTTTTTCAAATGAGTTTTTTTGGTTTATTTTTAGCTGCATTGTAGACATAGTTGAGATACCCTTTGCTCTTTACATCTGATTAATACACGCTTGTACATAAACCATTTTCTCAGTGTAATTTTTGATAATACCTTTAATATATTGAACTCGATCTCTTACATCCAACACATAATGAACATAATTACTTGCCCCCCTTTTAGATATAAGAACATTTAATGCGCTATATATTTTTTCAAGCCTAACAACAATTTGTTTTTGTATTCTTATATTTTATACCGTGCATTATTAACAAAAAAAAATAATTATTACAACAAATTTGGTCCCCAAAAAAAAAAAACTTTGTAATTGAAAAACAAAACAAAAAAAACAATACAAAAAATTGCATCTAAAGCGCCTGAACGCTCGTTGAGCAATGCATCGCTAGAAGATGTCTTAGCCTCACTTTTAGGACTGCCAACTACCTCCTCCTCCAACAGCCAGAACACCAACAGCAACAACAACAACAACAACAGAAACCAAGCAGCAGCGTCTACCATAGCAGGGTCCTCGACGACAGGTATGAACCTGTAAGTTTTTGTTCCAATATATCCGATACCCACAACAAAAAAAAAACAAAAAACTAAACTAAAAAACGAAAAGATAACAACAAAAAATGTATTTGGAAAATTATGTGAAAAGAGAGAAGAGACAAATGGGTATAGGACAAAAAAAAACACTACTTCAGTTCTTGTTTGTTGTTTGCATATAAAGCTCTATATCCCATATATTATATATACATATATATAAAATACATACAATATATAAAGGCCGTTAACTCAGTGCTATGTGTTCTCCTTATATCTATACTTTTAAATCCTTAAAGTTTCGAGTAGTTTTGCTTAAGCAACTTCATTATAGCTGGTTAAATATTTGAAAGTTCTATCAAGCGCATTTAGTTCTAGTTTGAACATTTTACTTTCCATTCTTATTTTCTAATGAAATTACACTGAGAAAAAAATACATGACATACATATACCATATACGCTGCGCTTGCGTCGTTATTCAACGCAAACACACTGAAAGTATCCTTTCCACTTGAACTGCTCCCAGCATGCGAGGCAAGATATATATTAAAAATAGTAATAAAAAAAAAAACAACCCATTTCCCCATTTGAATGCTCATTGTTGTTGTTGTTGTTAATTGTTATTCAAGATTTTGGATGTGTAATGCACGCGTTCTACTAATCGGCTTTACGCTTATCGCCTTCGATTCTCTTCCACAGCAGATACAACAGCTAGTAGTAGGAGTCGCCAACAACAGCTGGAGGTGGAGCAGCAGCAGGTGCTGCGTCGTCGCAGCGAGGGAGACGCGCCCAGCCAGAAACAGAAGCAGCAACAGCATCCAAATCAGTATCAACCAAACCAATCCCAATCTCAATCGCAATCGCAATCACAAGCTCAATATCAATCGCAGCCACAGTCACAGATTTCGAGCAATGCAAGCAATCGACGCGTTTCGCTTGGCGACTCCAACTCCGCACAGGCGGATAAGGGCAATAACTGCGATCAGCAGCAGCAGCAGCAACAGCAGCAGCAGCTGCAGATCCGTTGCCGCAATACCAAGTGTGAGGCAAGTGCCACACCCGCCGAAGCCAAGAAGCTGTACAAGTCATGCCACAATTGTACCCATCTATATTGTTCACGTGAATGTCGGCGCGCCCACTGGGAGAAGCATCGGAAAGCGTGCCTCCACTCGCGCGCCTCCAATTTGTGCCGGCAGGTGTTAGCCACGTGCAAGGACGACGTTGATTCTCAGCGGCATCTTAGCCTGCTGGCGCGCAGGGGTAGTCTGTCGCAGGGACGCGGTGTTGTGCGTGTACTCTTTCGCAGCGCGGAGGCAGCGGAGGGTTTTATCAAGCATGGATTCCAGTGCATGGGCGAGGCATCGTATGTACGCTGGCCGGATCTCATGCCGGCCGAAATGGGTCTGGAGCTGTACTCGGAGCTGCTTAAGCTCAGCACCGAATACAAGCCCGAGTCAAAGATGCTGATCTATGTGGCCATTTGTGTGGTCTCCGAGGCGCCGGGCATGGGTCAGGCACCGGTGCGCTGGGAACGCCAGCTGGTCTCACGTTGTGCCAAGCTGAAACTGTGCAAGACCGTGCTCGCCGAACTGGAGCTACAGCAGCAGGCACTACAGCAACCACTCGCTGTGATGGCCGTGCCGGAGAGCACCGAGATACTCATACTCACCTTCAATCCGGGTCTGCGCACCGTGCCCGGCAACCGAGAGTTAATATTGTCCAACATCTTGGACATTCTATCGCGGCGTGGCGTTCTGCTTCGCAAACACTATCCGGAGATCTATCAGCGACTGCAGACCTACACGGACGGCCAGGCGGACAAGTTTAATCCGGTGACGCTGCATCCGCGTGACTCGCAAACGGGCCAGAGCTTCGTCTGCATCATAATGCCCGTCCACACGGACAGTGAGTTCATTAAGCTGCCCTCGGCGGCAGATGGTGGCGGCAATCGTGTGACCACCATTGATGTCGGCTCACCCGCCGCCCTCGCCCAGCTGGACGATGATGAGCTGCTCACACGCACCACGCCATCAAGTTGATTAAAGGCTGGAAACCGCAACAGCAGCATCAGGCAAAAAAGGTCCACCTTTGGCGATGATGCCCTGAGCTGTGGTTTGGAGAGCACACGGATGTGAGAGTGCCTCAATCGCTTCCAGTTGCTTGCTCCCTGGATTTAGTAAATAAGTCTTTGGACAACAAGTCGCTTCTACTATCGTTCTCTACTCTACTACTACAAATATTCATGTTAGTTAGTCAGCTGCTCAGTTACTGCAATTAGCTAGTTAACTACTAGTGGGCTAGTGTGAGCACACACAAGAGTCATATATCAGTAGTGCCCTCCACTTCCAAAAAAAACCAAAAAAAAAAAAAACACTCGTTGTCTGGAACACCATCAGCCCCTATCCATTTGTCGGATCCTGATAGAACTCCCGAAAATTATCTAAAAAACAAAAAACAAAAAACCAAATGAAAAGAAAAACATTTATTATTTGGGGGAATTGAAGCCTCCAACAAAAAACCAAGTTCTAACTTTAAAAACTAATGTTAAAAAACGTCAAGCTTTACTATCATATATCTCTGAGCTTACAGGTGACAGTAAGTCACATGCAAAAGCTGCACGCTATATAACTGCAAGGTAAGGTTGACAAAGTTGAGACCCATTAATTGTTGAAAGATGTCCTTCACAGCTCCCAATGGATTTCACTGAAAGTTACCCCTGAATCCTTCACATATATTCTGCAGCTTCCAAGTAGCAAGAAAGAAAAACTAAAACATTTTCAACTTTCTAGCTTAAGAGACAACAATTAAGTTAATGCGAAAACACAAGACAATTTCCTATATAAGCTGCTGCGCTACTCGATGCATAACCTCACTTTTTATATTGCAATTCACATAGACACATCAAAAACTACATATATATATATAAATATTTATATATATATATATAACTAACTACAAATACTTGAGTATTTACATGCTTACATACATATATACAAATATCTTCTTCTATGTGTTAAATGTAACAAGAGCAAATTGTTTGCTTATGGCCTTATTTAAAGTTTGTTGAATTTGTTCTGCCCCTCCAAAAATAAAGCGTAACATTTTGTAGCCTTTGAAATTAGGTTTTTTATTTATGTGTAAGTCAAATGCGGATCTAGGTTAGCTTAAATATATATCTATTAGTTAAATTTTGTGTACTAAATAATAGAGTTGAGAATCAAAAGCTAATATAATGCCCAATAACCAAAATTTTGAAATTCACTTTTAGCTAAAATAAATATTATTAGATCGGTAACTCTCCAAATATTCCTTTTCTAGTTCAAATTGCTTAGCCAACACAACAATTTATACATTTTTGTGTAAATAAATACAAAAGAACTTGTATTCAAATACATATACATATACCAATACATATACATATTCATACATGCAAACATTCATTACATTATATACATATGAGTAAAAAAGCGCTTGAATTAACACAATTCTACAGATTCGTACAACAAACATCATTAGTTCTCAAACAATATGAAGAAAACTGTAAGTTGTTTAGTACTTGTAAGAAGGACTTGAAATACAATAAATAAAATGCATTCAACATTATTGATATAAAATGAGTTTCAATCCATCAAAGAGGCTGTGTTGTCTTAATAATGCAGCTACAATAAAATGGTAATAATACAAAGTTCTGTTAGAAAAACAACATTTATCAGCATACTTTTAGGATGTGCAAAAAGACTGGAACAGCAACTTTTCAGATAAAAATATAAAAACTATAATCCGGGCGTATACTTGCGAATTCGAACAACATCGTGAGTTGGGATCATAAGGACTAAATTTATTGATAGGCATACGAGGCTTAGGTTGTCATCTAAGAATTAAACAAAAAAATCAATTAAACGGCGAACGAAAAACGCAAAATCCCGGATAACTCGAAAACTACCAGAACGATTTGGATTTCCTTTGGTCAGCTTATGGTAATTACGAGTAGTTGGACAAGGAAGCACAAGGATACGACTGAGATATGACCAATAATATGTACACAGAAAATAACTTTAATCTCAGTGGTTTGAAGGGTCATCCAATATATTAATTTGGCTTGCTTTTAGCGTGAAGGACATCCTAATAGTTTTAGGCGATTTTCCGATATTGCATAAGTAAATAGTTTTGAAATTATTCAAATATGATTTATTTATTAAAGTTATAATTGTTTCGTGTAATACTTATTTAGATTTACATAAATTGTATTTAAAATGTTGGTTTGTTTTTACTTCTTAATGCTAGTATTGTTTTTAAACGAATTAATGTCCTACCCATATATGTATATATACATATACCAATGACGATACGGATGTAAATTATGTATGTATGTATGTATATAGTACATGCCTGCGTAGATTCTTACGTATTTGCTTTTGATGCGCCTAACGCACGTTCCTCCGCTTATATAAATCCGTGTAAATTACAGCTACAATTTGTATACGGAAATAGACTATAACACTTAAATATACCACACACATTGCGCCATATCTATGTTACATTCTATGAATAAATTAGGTTCGATTCGTTTTGTTGTTTAACGTAAAAAAGCGTTTTGGCGGCCCTCTTTCGAGAGCCCCCAAGCCCAATTTATAGAGCCCTACATGAAAACTACGATATTAAAAAAAATAATAATATTAATAATATATGTATAACGTTAATGGTGCCTAGCTGGTAATGGTGATGATGACGATGCTCCTCTCCTACCTCGATTACTATTATTATTATTATTATGTACAGGCGCCAACTCAATAGTTTGATGCCGAACTAAAGGCGGCGCCCTGCTCTGACAGATCATCCTGCCGCTGTGAATCCTGTGTCGTTGGCAACTGATAGTAATAGCCTGGATACGGGTGCGTTGAAAATGAGCCTGTTCCCAAACCCGTGCCCGTGCCCATGCCCGTACCCGTGGCCGATTGGTAGGCGGACGCCGCTGCCGTAGTTGTTGCTGTGCTAGTCGTCTTGGCATTGGCCTTGGTTGCTCTTATCTATAAGCCGCCGATTATCACCTCCTGTTGCGCATCGTCATCCATGTCGGGCAGCTCCTGCTTGTGCACGACCATGCCATCACCAGCCGGCTGCCTGGGCGCCGTTTGTCCATACTTCTGATGTATGCCACGGTGGCGTTTCAACGCGAAACGATCGGCAAACGCTGCCGAGCATATTTCACATTTGTACGGCTTCTCGCCGGAGTGCACCTTGGCATGGTTCTTCAGATGTGCCGCCTGCGAAAAGGCCGAGCCGCATATTTCGCACTTGTACGGCTTCTCGCCGGTGTGTATGCGACGATGATTCCACAGCGTGGCGTGACGCGCAAATCCCTTGTCGCACACCCCGCACACATACGGACGTTCGCCGCTGTGCGTGCGCTCGTGATTCTTCAGATGCGGCGATTGCGAGAACTGCATTCCACAAGTTTGACATCTGCACACAAGTAATACACACATATATTAATGAGTAAATGATAAACTTGAAATGTGTTTTGTTTTGGGTGTCGTCACCTACTTGTAGGGCTTTTCTCCAGTGTGTATGCGCGCATGGTTCTTAAGATAGACGGCCTTGGCAAATGCCAGCCCGCAGATGGTGCACTTATAGTTCTTCTCGCCGCTGTGCAGCTTCTTGTGTGACCACAGGCTGGAGTAGCGTGAAAAGAGGCCGCCGCATATGTTGCAGCTGAAGGGTTTACTGGGATTTCTGCAAGCAAAACAAACATTAGCTTCTCATATGAAATAGTTTAACGAGGAAAACCCACTCGGTCTTGACAGTGACAGAATTTTGTTTGACGGAGCCACTGGCGCCGGTATGTGTGTGTGTATGTTGACCCATAAGAACGACGCCGGATCCATTGCACTTTTGACATTTGGTCATCTGTTGGGAGTTGCGCTTCTTCACCGGATGATGGCCGGATGAGCTCGGTTCTCGCTTGGGAGTTGTGCTGCCAGTTTGCTGGGCAACAATCTGCTGAAGCTGAGCTTGCGCCTGGGGTGTGGTTGATATGATTTGTACAGGATGCGCCATTTGTCCTGTATTCATGGATGGGAAACATTTGGTTTATAATAACATAAAGTTTGAAGAAATTGTAATTACCATCGGGTGCCACAAATATTTGTTGCTGTTGCGCCGCCTGCTCCGCCTGCATGCAGGACTCGCAGCGTACCTGCTTGGGACCTTTGCGCTTCGACTGATGCATCATGGCAGTGCCGCAATTGATGCACTTGCTCGACTTGGAATTGTCGTGCTGCTGTTGCTGTTGCGATGCCTGCTGTTGTTGTTGTTGCTGCTGCTGCTGCTGTTGCTGCTGTTGCATGACAGACTGTTGCACTGGCTCCAGTGAATCGGAAGCAACGATTTGTATCTGACCCATCTGTCCGTTGCCGGTGATTATGTTTTGCGTCTGCACCAGACCCTGTGCATTGACCACCGTGATGGCATCATTCGATTGCTGTGAGTTATGCTGCTGCGGATCGGAGCCATCAGTGTGCATCCGCTTGTGAGCGTTAAGCAGTGCCAAATGCTGAAACATCTCCGAACACACATCACACTTGAAGCTTATGTTCGATATTGTGTTTTGCAGCGGTGAAATTGTCTGGAGAATAGAGTTAGATGATTTATTTATTATTTGCCCCATGTTTAGCAACAGTCAACTACTTTATCTACACTCTTTATGAGACTTTAAACAAATGCTAAACTGACATATTACATTTTTGTTTAGCAAAGCCTTCTATTCGGAGAGATTGTAACTTACCGCTGCAATTGGCTTATTTTGATTGACAATCTGTATGCGTCCTTGTGCATCTACAGTGGCGATGCCCACGGTGCCCTGATTAAGGGGCATTCCGTTGACCAGAGCATAATTGTAACCACCCACTGGCTGTGTAATGTAGCAAGTCTTATTGTCGTCTGTGGTGGCCAACTGTGCCAGATTCACCGTGCCGCCATTGCCCTGCGTATTGCGATAAAAACAAAACAGAAATAATGAAAATATGCCAAAGCATTCAACGTATTTAACGTTCCACTCACATTTGTTGTGTAGTAAAAGGTGGGCTGTTGATCGGCCTTCTGGCCCTCTATTTTGGGTTGTTTGAGGATGGTGCCGTCTGCTGTTTGATATTGAATCGTTGTCGGTTGGCCGTTGATGGCGTTTGTGAATATTATGTTCTTGGTGAGGTCTTCCATTATGCGCGCAAATCACTAAATGGCAATGCAAATTACTTCAAATATTTATTGTTTTTATTCAAAATTAAACAAAAATGTGCGAAATTCGTTTAAATAAAATGCACATTGAGTTGTGCTTCACAACACTGGTGACGCCACCAATACGGCGTGTGCGAGCGAGCCAACCATAGAGCACACACGTCAGCGAAAAACGACTGATTAAAAATGGCGACGATGAGACAAAAAATATGTATGCGCTGCACACACTTCACAAACGAACACAAAATTGTAACTTCATTTCAAAATATGCCGCTGTCTGCACTCGTCAATTGCACAATATGCATTTAAATTGTACAAATTTGCGCAGAATAGCAGGCAGTTGCATGCTTACGCTTGATTTGGCAATTTACCTTTTACGCAACCAACCACAAAAGATAGTTTCTGCTGCGCCTTGCACGCCCAGCGCAGCACACACAGTAGCTATATTAAATAGATTTATGTTGGCACTGTTAATTGAAGCGGCTAATGCACGGCCGGTTGTCAATTTTTATCCACTAAATTTTGTTTGGAATGAAAGCAAAACTTTATTATTGTTTTTTCTTCCTCTAACAAATTAAATTCCAGCACAAAAACCTTCTGCTCGTTTGTTCTTACGTACGTTCGAATGTGGACTGCTGAAGAGAGACGGAGAGTGAAGAAAGCCATGGAGAGAGCAGTAGCACATTAACCACGCCACTGGGTTGCCAGACTGCGTGGTTTTATTTTGTCTGCGAGGGTGGCCAGATCGTTGGTTTCAACATTAAAATATCGGGATAAAAAATACCACACTTCGTTGGTCGCCTTTTTACTAATTAATTTTAAAAATTTACAAATTATACAATTATGTATAAGGGATGCTCACGCATATATTGATTGAAGTCACTACATATATGTACTTACATTTAACATGGCATTTATGTACATCAATTTTTAAACGTTTTCTGTTTGCTGTATAAGAATTGTAAAACGTTTTTGAACTTCATATGAGGAAATAGTAAGAATGTCTTTTAAAAGTTCTTAAATAAAAAATCATATCGCTCAAGGGGCCATTATAAGAGTGCGGCTCTTCTACAGTCGGCTTTTATACGTATAAGCCGAGCGTGGCCAGATCAGTTAAATATGATCGACTATGCTGCCAGATGGGTTTTAGCTGAACCATTTTAAGTACAAGCGAAAGTCTCGCGCCAATTTAAAAAGAAATTGGTTTGCAGCTCTAATAAAATAAAATAAAATATTAATTTTTATTGCAAAACTTGTGCAGTTTGAAGCACATTAGCCGGGTGTTCAAGCAAAAGACTGCCGGCATTATGCCAGCACTTGCCTTCGCCCACGCCAAGCGCTGCACTGAAAGTTTTAAACTGGCTGCCGTCGTTGCTGTCTGGTCCAAGTCCAGGTCCCGGTCTACCAAGTCCAGCGTCGTGTCGCAGTCATAAATTACACTTTCAAATTATTTGCAACACTGCATTTTGGAAAAGCTGACAGTGAATTTAGGTCAGCAACAGTGGCAGACATGATGCTGGTTTCAGCATCGACGTCGGCGTCGCCGCCGACCACATCAGCCTTCAAATGAATGCTCATTTCCATTATATTTTATTCATTTGCCTTAAATTAATTGCTTTGTGCAATGGCCGATGAAGCTTTTTGGAGCGCAAAATAGTAGACAACGTTATTGTTGCGCTTGCACAACATTAAAACAGAAGAAGAAGCGCTAGCAGAAGAAGAAGATGCCTACCGCAAAAGCAGCAGCAACAACAACAAAGGTAATTAAGTGCACAACAGCAACAACAACAACATGCACATTTTGATTGCATATTCATTTTTTTGGTTCAACGTTCTGCTTGCCCCAAAAAAATGTTCATGCTGCACGCTTCGCTACACATCATTGCATTAATTTGTACGTTCAAGATAAATTTTTACACAAATATTTCAACATATTTTGTATGTTGCGGTACGCCATTTGTAAATGTATCTTATTATTTTAATTTTGTACTTTTTTGGTATGTTTGCAAACACGAACTGCCGCCTCTTGTTGTTATTATAATTAAGTTCATGGCGTGCTGCCATTTTATGTACGCATTGCAGTAGTTAAGCACTTTCAAAAAGCCCATAAAAATAGCAACGCAATTGTCTGTCTGACAAAACTAAATCAGCGCAAGTGCGTGGAGAAATTTTCACTTCACTTCGCATTTAACAGCGACTGCGACGCCAACGCCGCCGCCACCGCCGTCGCTGCCAGTGAGCTGTTGTAATAGAGTCAAAAAAATAATAAAATCAACATAATCTCAACTTTGACTTCAAATGAGCGAATTTTACTGTTTTAAGAATTGTAAAACCATAAGCATAAGTAACCAGCCAGCTAGTGGCATACAGGTTTTCACTTTTTTGTTTGTTAAAAAAGATACTTTTTCGCTATCGCTTTTCATATTTTTACAGTTTACAGTTAATTTATGCCGGCAACGAATTTTCACTCTCGCTATTTTTCCGCATTTTAGACTCTGTCTGGGAAAGTGGGCACAAGCAACAAATGATGGCACATCCGCCAAAAAAAATAAAGACAGAAACGACACAGAAATGAAAAGTGCGCCGTTAAAAATAGTTGCAGACAGTCAAGAGCCTCCAAAAGTCTGAGCCCAAAAATTGCGACGACGATTGCAGCAGTAGAAGCCGAAGCAGCAGCAGCAGCCAAAGCAGCCGCTTGTGGGTTAGATTAGAAAGTGGTTGGCATCGCTTCATCGCACCAATGCTGCTCAAATCCACGACTGCAGATTCTTGATCGCGAAAAACTGTGCCGGACTGCAGCCGCAGCACACACACAGATAAACACAAATAGAAAGAGTGCTCTAGAGCAGAGATCACGACTATTCGATACCCTGTACCACTCACTGAGCGTACAATATTTAGAGGCGTAGAGCCGAATGCAACGCGTCGAACATTTTATTGTATTTTAACATATATTTGTTTGATTTTATGTGTGTATATAGAATATCGATTTGCTTGAACACTATTATGTATCTTAGAACATATAATTTGTTCAACTGATTACGATTGATCACTAAACAGACAATACAAACATTATAAAAGGCTATAAATGCAATAAGTACAGGGTATTAAAACACACACTCACACACACAGATAGCATCCGCATTAATTGGCATTTTTGCATGCGTTGCGGAGCTGTTGGTGGCACAACCGGCTGCAGCTAGTGTTGGTGCTGGTGTTGCTGCTGCTGCTGCTGCTGGTCCCCGTTGGCCGTGGCCAATGAAAGAGAAAATTGGCCCCAAATCAAGTTCACAATCATTGGCCGACGGCATCGCATCGCTTTTTGATACCAACGAATACTTTAAAATTGTTGATTATGATGACTTTTCATTTCGTTCGCCAAGATCTGGATTGCGCATCAGCATCTCGATATCTCGGCATCGGCATTAGCTTGTACATCAAATTTGCACTGGCCTCAGTCAAATTGCACTTGCAAGTGTTGTTTTTATTATTATTTTTTTACTTTGCTTTTAATTTGACGCTTGAATGCCGTCGCCGACGCCGCCGGCCGAGATCATTAGCCATGGACGGATTGCAGCTGCTTGGACTGCACATGCAGTATACGCACCATTGGCCAGTCCAGCAATCGCCAGCATAATTATTACTTAACGTCTCTCCCGCTCCATGTGGAAATGGTAATGGAAATGGAAATGAGAATGAAAATGGCTAACAATATTTCACGGCACATTAAATTGTTGGTCAAGTTTTCGCAATGCGCGTGGAAAACTATCCATCATATTGCACATTCCCATGTCCGCCCATGTCCGAAAGCTCTTTGCCAGGAAGCAACTGGCTCTTGGCAACCAATTATTGTTTTTGACCCAATCGCCAACAGAAATCGTTTGACTTTGGAGTGCGCATGTGAAGTATTTTAATTTTCCACCATGTACATTAAAATCGAAGTTGGAGTTCTTCAACTATATGTTTTAGAAGCAAAATTACTCAAGCGGTCGACTTGCGCCGAGTACATTTGTATGCAACTTAAGGTTAACTGATTATGTGCCCCAATTGCGCATTGAGGCAAACAAATTACAAAAACCAGATAAGAATCCAAAGCTATGCCCGCAAAAATGTTACCTGTCTTAATGCTGTGTTTTGTACTTCGTGTAGCTAACACTACAGTGACTACCATTTGTATGTATACACATGTCTAAGCTTGTTGACACTCTAACAAAAGAATTTCAAATTTCTTAGCAAACTTTTTATATACAACCATTAAAAATTTGTATAAAATAAAAATAGGTAAATATATTTTGTTAACCTTGTTTTTAGATGTATTTAAACAATGCAATTACAACTCTAGATTTCTTAGTAATGCTGAAATATAATAAACATTGAAGACTTCCTCAGTTGCCATCCTCATTGAGCTTACCTCAATAACAAATCAGCTTTAATTGTAGATTACAGCAGTGACTGTTCTTCATACGCGTTTTCTCAGTAAACTGAGTAAACAATTGTGTTGAGACCTTATCGAAACTATAACTTTGATCCGCCAACCTTCGGTCCCTTATTTTGGCGTCCAACCGCATATTATTAAAGATCTTTTGAAGATCTGGTGGGGGTATAGATTTCCGTTGGAAAGCAAAATAGAAACTATATAATTAGTAATGGCTCTAGGAACGCCCGAAGGCGTTACTTTTTCTGAGGCCATGGCAATGACAGCAACAAAAAGCTTTAAAGTTGGCCCAAACGAAACTGAAAACTCTCACACGCTCCGGCCTGAAGATGACAGATGACAATGATCTATGGGATTCTTGAAATTGAAACCGCTGTTCAGAAGAAATACAAGTATGGGTTCAAACAAGAGCCAACTGATAGCCGTAAAGCAAACATGCAATTGACTTTCGCGCCGTATGACACTTGAAGAGCGCATGGTAATGGAATGGCCCAAGGAACCGGGAACCAGCGAACCGATCGACGATGGAGCACAAACTGGCTAGAACCACTTTCTACAATGATCGTCGTCGTCTGCGATTCGTCTTTCGTGGGGCAAAGTAAAAGTCAATTTCTTCGCCCGCTGTCGCATTTTTTGTTTCTGCTGCGAAGCAACGCAGAAGACGACGTTTTAATTTGTGGCTTCTTTTTTTTTGGTTTTTTTCGTCTTTTTTGTTTGTGCTTTTTATATTTATTTTGCTTAATTACGGCATGAAAATCGTAAACCGTTTTATGTTTTAAGGGCAACCGAACGAAAATTTTTGTGCTTTCTGGCAGCCCGTGGGCAAATTCGTTTGTGTTGCTTCTGTGTCCGTTTGTTTTGTTTTGGTTTCATTATGGAAAGGAAATGGGAAATTATTACGAAAATTATGTTGCGCCGCTTGGGAAATTAGGCCACAATGAGCGCAAAAAAAAAACAAACCTAAACAAAAGACTTAAGACACAAACTCAAAAAGATACATCAGCAAAGGCGACGGCAGCTGCGCCCGCATCCAATTCGAGCTACAGATTAATTATAACATGCAGCACCGCTTGTCTTCTGGGCAGGCGCATTAATTATGCCAAAACCAAAACAAAGACGAGCAGTCGTCGAGGAAGTCAATTGGGCACAGTGGAACTGGTTCAGAATGGAAACATTACTAAAACATAATATTACCGTCAATGGTTAGCCAGAAAAATCATCTATGAAATATGAGCTCAGTGACCTATATAAATGTTGGCATAAGCTTTAAATATGTATATATTATGGGGAAGAAGTGGGGAACGTTCTTTTTATATGTTTGCAATGACTTAAAAACATTGTTTACTTATATAAGTATTTAAATTCGATTTTAATGGTATATAAAAAGGTGATAATGATAATAAGATATTTTATTTATATTTTAATGTTTCTGAATTATTTTGTTAAACTGTTAAATATATAAAAATAATAATATTTTTTGTAGTCACAAACAGTAGTTGCTTCTGCGACATTTATAGATAATAATATAATTGTGTAACTATATAACCAAATGAGTATATATTCATAAATATATATGATTGAATCGTTTTTGCTCCACTGTTGATGCTAGCAAATAATTTAATGGCGCAGTGGCACCCAACAGCCGCATTGCTAATGATTTGCATACAAACTACGATGCTATAAAGTAATCAACCCCAATTCAGCGCAAAGATTCGCACGGTTAGGTGACGCAGCATCCGCTTAAAGCGTCGCCAGCGACGCAGCCAACGTTGGCGCCAGCGTCGCAGCGACTGCGCCAGATTCAGGCGTCGATAGAAGAGCTCCAGCAAGAGCATTAGAGCTAAAAGTGAGGGAGTTTCATAATAATGAATGATAATTCGGTCAGCGCTTGGTTGACCTGACCCACTGACCTGCCGTGAGTGAGCCCACGCCGAGGGCAATGAAGGCGCCCTGGAGCATTCGTAGATTGAGGGCGCTAATCATCTCATTGTCCTGTGCGTGCTGTGGCTGGTTCTTGGCCTCGTTGCCCTTGGTGTTGGCATTGGCTTGGGCATTCTCAACAGCAGCCAATTCCTTCGATTGCTGTGCATGATCCTTGGTCATCTTGCGAGATTGTGCCTCGTATTCGGCCGTTGTCATCTTGTCCAGTATGCCGCCCTCAAACAAATGCATTAAGCTTAATAAAAATCGATCTCTCGGTTAATAAATAAATGCAGCATTGAACAATATAATAAATATAATAACACTGATCTCCGGGTTGCCGAAGACTTAATGCTTTGCAGACCTTTGACAATTGATTGAATAACACTAATTTTCAATTCTTTTGAATAATTAAATATTAAAGTTTGGAAACGAAAGCTTGGAAGAGAATTTAATCGGATCCCGCCGACTCCAATAGGCATATAGCTTTATCGACTGGGCCTTTAATGCCGAACGGAGAAGTCTGATTACAAAACTTGAGTTACACCTACACATCATTGAGACTGTCCAGGAAGGGACAACCGATTTGCACGGCCACAGCGGAATAGCGAGTGTATAGCTTCTGACTGAGCTGAAAGTTCTTGGCGCCGTATTGCTGTATATTGAAATAGAGGGTTTCACGTCCACCCAACACAGCCTTATTTTCGCGGCCATCGGTGATCAGCTTAATGCCCGCCTCCACAGAGTCGATGAGAAAGGCACGGGGATCATCCGGCTGCTGTTGTTGCATCAGGGCGTACAGTTGACGAAACAGCTCTGTGCCATTCTCGAGCATTTCCAAGGAGCTACTCTCCTTTTCCACATACAAACGATAGCCATCCCTCAACATGGCCGACTGCAGACGCTGCAAGGTATTAATTGGTGCCTCACGTGCCGGCCGTGCAAACTGTGACGTCAGCTGGGCGGAGTATACATCGGCCAGCACGTAGGTGGCAGCGATCCAATACACAATGGTCAAGAACTTGGCGCGATAGTCATGGTACAGTTCATGGCATGCTGTAGACCAGATTCAAGATAAAGATTTAGAAATTCAATTTGAATCTCCAATGGAATTGGTGAAATATGGTCAAACTCATCGCGTTCTTACATTGCTTGAGGAACAGGCGCAGTGTAAACCAAATGCAACGTTGGAAAAGCTGTGGTGGCATCTGCGCCGATGGCTGGGTTCTCCTCAAACGCTTGACCTTAAGCACACAGGGCGTGATCTCTTTGATGTATGCCATGTAGATGCACAGATCACCCATGTGCTCCACATCGAAGGCGATGCGACGCCTGCGCCATTTGTAGGGCATGGCAATGATGCCATAGAATATCGGACCCGAGAACACAATAGTCAGTATGAGATATGGCCAAATATCCAGCTTAAACGGACGCATAATGGCCAGGGCCTCGTTGAGCCGCCTCGGCGCATGTGTTGCAAAGGCGCCAGAATCGGCGAGCGTAAAGAATGAGAATTCAATTGCCTTGCGTCGTTCCCAGCTGAGACCAACATCACCCAGAAAGAAGTCGGCCAACTATGAAGCACAGGCAAAATGCAATTAATTAGCTATATTAGACCCATTGGATACCTACGCCACTCTGGAGCATGCCTATTCCACCGGTAAAGCTGTCGTTGAGCTCGCCATTGTCATCTGTGGCACGCAGTGATCCTTGGGTTCTGCCCGGCGCCTCAATGTAAGCAAACTGAAAGTTCATGTGCTGTGCCAGGAGCATCAGCAATCGATGATCTCTTCCGCCGGTGACATTCACCTCATTGTACTCCATATTCTCGTACTCCTCCAACGGCTCCTCACTGCTGTCGTTGTTGTAGCTAACCCAGAACCAGGGCGGAGACTGAGAGTTTAAAGGGTTTACAGATTATACAGAATTGAATATGTTCCTATGAAATTAACAGAAAAACGTTTACTTTCACCTCACAAATAAATCGAATGCTCTTGTGGCATAAATTGAATATCCTCTGAACCTTATTCCTCCTTTCGCTTATCCTCTTTCCTCAAGAATAAGCTTCATGATTGTTGGAGTCATTTACTAAAGCTACTCTGAATCAAACTGTCTCTGAACTCTATTTTAAAACATAGCCAAACTAAGGAAGAAAGAATACAGATAATGTCTAAAACAGACTGATTATGGAGCTTTCACTTCGAAATAATCTCTAATCTTAACTTAATAAGGTTCACAAATCTACTTATTTTTAAAGCAATACTAAATTTTACTTACGTGAAAAACAGGCACACGAAAGACGCGACTTTCAAAATTCGCATAGACTGCAGCGGCGCTGGGCAGTAGTGGGGTCTTCTGCAGACCCAGATTGTCGCCATCGTACCAGTTGACCAAGCGGAGCTGGCTGGTGCCCGTGGGCACCGCCTGATTGTAATAGATGCGAAATGCCTTGCGACGCGGTCGTGTGATGACCACCGCTCGCATCGGCTCCTCAAAGCTGAGGCGCGTCGCATTTGGCGGCTGCCTGGCGCCCCAATAGAAGATGAAGAGGCTGAGCCGATGGGCCAGTCGGCGTTCCTGTATGCGTGCCGATAGCTCATCCGGTTCGTGGAATATTAAATTGACGCACTCGATGGCGCCCAACAGATTGGCATCAATGTAGTCAAAGAAGAGCTCCGTGTCGTAAAATATGACAGACTTGTAGTATAGCTCATGCAGTCGCTGTATAAAGTCATCCACTTGGATGGTGTCATCATTCTCGCAATCCCCACTAAGTAGCCGCGAGCTGCGCAATGCCAATATGGCTAATTGACGTGGCTGCAGGCCATTGATGATCTGCGAGAGCGCTGCGAATTGCATTGAATTTAATTGAATTAAATTGAATTGAATCGATCATTTTATTGGCCTGGCTACCTATCGCCACGTCGGATTCGTTGCATGGACTGTAGCTGAGCTTGGCCAGCAGCGCCAGCGATCCAGAGAGCAACAGTAGCACAATCCAACTGCACTGCATATCGAGTCATGGAGTTTTGAGCCCTGCACCACGCCCTTTTATAGTGCACTTTATGATTGCTGTTTGATGCCCAATTACTGCATCAGGGCTTAAATATCACATGTCATATGGCTGCAGACAGCCCAGACAGGCCGACAGACAGTTGAATCGATTAAAATTGCTAAAATGCTAAAAAGAGTACGAACATTCCGAACGGCTTTACCCTTTTTTCAAATTATACGCGCAAAACTTTATATATAAAATCAAATATCAAGTATTTATTAAAATTTTCAAAAGTAAAAATGCAAACTTTAATCTTTGGAATAAATTATTTCTGAAATTAAAAAATGGTAACAAAATTTGCACTCTCAACTGATATGTTTGAGTTTAACTGCTGTCCTTTTTGTAGACCGTCTATTTTATAGGCTGGCAATTATACATATTTTTTCTACATGTTATTTATTATAGCAATTCAAGCATCGGGCCTTAAATATCACATGTCAATTGGGCGCAGACAGCCCAGAAAGACATCTGTATAGCTTAAAACTGTTTAAATGCTGAAAATGTGCACAGGCCGACTATCGATTTTCATAATCATAACTGGGGCCTTCAGCTGCGGCAATCTCACGCACTCTCACGATGGCCCACAGGCCAAGCAGAGCTGCCAAGCTATTTTTTAATTGTCAGAAGTTTGTCATTGCCATTTTCGCAGACAACAATTTCTCCCCGTGATCGTCGCCCTGCCTCACTCTCTATTCATGTCTGTGTATTGATAGATGGATCGATGGATCGCTCAATAGATGCATGATAGCAGTTGCCAGTTGCCAGTTGCTGTTGTTGTCGTCAATCTTCTAATGTTGTTGACATTAATTCCGTGTTGTGCGCATTTTTCTTTTACTGCCGTGTGGCTGCTGCTGCTGCCGCTGCCGCTGCTGCCGCTGCCGCTGCTGCCGCTGCTGCTGCTGCTGCTTCTGCCGCTTTCAACTCACATGTCAACGCTCTACTTTGGTGCGCCAGTCAATGATATATCGCAGCAGCAGCAGCCACAGAAGCAACAGTCAAGATTACAAGTGTGGATGGATACTTAACTAGTTTGTGGGTTGCAATTGACTGCATCATTATTCTATTACAAACGAAGGGCTCGACTGATATGTATATACGAGCGTACATACTTATGTATATATACTTAAATATTCACACATATGTACCATATTTTCAATCTTATACAGTAAAAGTTGTCATTTCATATTTTCAACAATCTCTGCTTAAAATATCATAGCAAAGGAAGACGCACATTCATTAGCTGACTTTTTCCCTTATTAAATATTTATTTCTACACAATTGTATTTTGCATTACACAAACATTTACATAATGCATAAGGCAGTCACATAATTTGAAACATTAAAGCAAATTTGTGGTGAGTTAGCTTAAAACATATATATTTAAATTATTGTTTAACTTCTCTTTAAGCTTAAGCAACCTTTCAAAACTCACAAATAAAAAATATTACTAAACAATTACTCTTATTTGCGAAAAATGGATTGTTAAGAATATTTTTGAAGGTAACCAATAGAAAAAGAAATGTGAATACATACAAATTATCTTATAGCATACTGTAATAAGCAGCCCAATAATTTTACAAATGATTTCACAGGCGTAACAAAATATTTCTTATATGCCCAAATGGCAATGAATGAAAGTCGCTTTTAGCCGTTTTGTTTGACCAAATGTGGGTTCTGACGCCATGTTCGGCGATAAGCTCTAAGAAGCGAAAGAGAAAAGCCAAACAAAAAAAGAAACGAAAGAACTGATGACCCGATTATGATATGAGAGCGTACATAATTGCCATAAATGTCTGTGTGTTATTAATTATGCCCAAAGGGCAAGGCCAAAAGCAAAATAGAGTAGAATTAAAGAGGGACGTGGGGAGGAAGAAATAAGCTGAAACGGAAACTAAGATTTTGCATAACTTTTGATCAACACGTGTAGACACACACACACACATACACACTCACACACACACATATGTATATACACTGAGAGTATTATATGGAGAAGTGCAACGTTTAAGTCTGTGGCTATTTATAAAGCCGGCTAACACAAACAACAACAAAAAGAGGAGTTAAAACAAATAAACCCCGCGCTCTGCGTTCGACAACTTGTTAAACTTCAAACTGTCTGCAAACGCGACATTGTCTGATAAACGACAACAGCAACAGCAGCAGCAACAACAACAACAACAAACACAACAAGAAGAAGAGCAATGTCCATGCTGAGTGGGCAACTGTCTGGCGATTGCATCTGCTCTGAGTCGGACTCTGACTCTGACTCTGAGTCGGACTCTGCCTCGGACTCTGCGACTGTGACTGTGACTCTGGGCAAGAGCTGATCTGCGGCCAGGATGCAGCAGCACGCCAACACTTTTTGTTTCAACGCGCACGATAGTGAAATGTGGCCCGGTTTGGCCCTTCGATCGATGCCGTTGTTGCATGGGGCAGCGGCAGCAGACAGCCTAAGTGGATTGCTGCGTGTTATACACTCAGAAACAAAAAATCACCCTGCAAGGCTAACGAGGCTTATTACTTAATAAGTATATTCTTAAAACGGTAGCCCAGAGGTTTTCGTTTCTTAATTCCAGGGTTTGTTTTAGAATTTTCAAAAAAAAATATGTATAGTTTTCAGTTTGCTAATCTATATGCATACCCAACTGATACATTACCTTATTTGTTAAGTATATAATTAATAAACATCACTATTTTAAGATTTCACATAAAAAATTAAAGTTTTTGCATTTCTACTTTTTGGGAATATTTTATATTATTAAGAAATATATTTCAGAAATGTAGAAAAAAACTTACATAATTTTTAGAAATTGGTTTTCATTTGTCAAAAAAATCGAATAATAAGAAAAACCTTCTGCTTTTCATGCCGATTTTCATTTTAGTGCAGTTTTTTTCTGAGTGTATGCTGCTGCCTGGCTGGTAGAAGGGGGCCGGCACGTTTAAATGCACTTTATTTGTTTTGCCAGCGAGCCGTCAGCCAAGAGGCATGAGCCGAGAACCGACAGCCGAGGGCCAAGAGCCAAGATCCGCCCTCTCATCACCATAACGAGCTGTCAATTGCTAGAGCACGAATGTAAATCACTTACTAAAGATAGTACTAGCCCCAGCCACACTACATATCAAACGAGGTACTAAGACCGACTTAACGTGCAAAATCAATCTAACCGTTAGAGGACCTTCGACAACAAAAAAAGTCTGAAGTGCCGAAAAAAATCTGTGTTATGGCTCGCAATTTTACCTAAATTAGCCTTCATGATGAAAGTTCTCATATTTTGTAGACGTAAACTCAATGAAACTGTATTTGCTGATTACCATATTTAGATTTTAAATACAAGCTTAGATTAACTCTTAAATAAAATTCACAAAATAAGATTTGATTTTCATATTGAAAGGCCCAAGAAATGCACATTCACTCATTAAGTGTTCTGTATTATTTTTTAATTATTTGGATATACTCTATACTATATTTTGAAAAAAATAAAATAAAAACCGTTCAAAATGATAGAATGAATGCAATCTTTTACTCGGCAATCTGATCTTAACAATTGATTATATTTAACTTGGGCAGCATTATTAGAACAAACCGAATATGGCATCCCACAAGCAATTGTCCTGGCTGTTATCCTCGTCATCGTCCAGTTCGTCGAGTTTCTTCTTTAACTTCATCAGTTGCTTCTCGTCGCTGAATATGGCTCTGAAAACGCGCTCCGTAAACTTATCATATACGCCCAGTCTTTTCAACAGCTTGAGAACACGTTGCTCGAAGGCTGGGTAGGATTCGGGATTCACAATGGTGACGTTGCCAAATAAACTTCCGCCATTATCCCTGAGTTTGTTTCGCTGAGGCTCCATGTCATGGGCCAGGTATGCATTATAAACCCTAATCTTCTCATCCAGCTGAGCAACGGGCAGAGCAGCAGCCTTTGCCAGGCGTTTATATTGCTCCAGAGATTCTTTTTTGCTTGATTGAGTCCTCAAATCCTCATATTGGCTGAGCATGCTATTGATCCTGCTTGTAAGTATTTCGTTTAGTCGCAGCAGAGGCGGTTGTGGCACTTCGGAGTTCCCAAGGATGCACTGCATCTGCAGCAGCAGCAACAGCAGCAGCGACGACACTTCCAACGTTCTGATTAGTATTGACATAACTGCAAACTTCTATCGATGACTGTTGCCAGCATGTGTGCATCGAGTGCTTTTAAAGCGTTCACATTTCGCTGATAAGCTCAAGTTATTAGCCGACATTTAATGAGTTTCCAAGGTTCCAAGGTTCCCGATTCTGACTTGAAGCCCGCACAGGTCTTATTCAATTTAGAACAAGGAGGTCAACAATGCTGCGTAATAGGTTTATTTTATGTTCGCCAATTCCCCAAGCCAAGTCAATACTGAACATAATTAATGTCACATAGAATTTTTGTAGGTATTTTTAAACCGGTTTTTTTTAATTGAGAATTGTTAAAAGGGGTACAAATATGTGGTGCAAATGTAATAATAAGTAAAAATGCTCCAGTTGAGGAAACTCGACTAGGATAAACGCCAGCAAAGAAAAACTGTGACTAATTACTGTATTTATTTGTGTTTCCCTTTTTATTTAAATGAAAATTATTACATAACCAAGTTGATTATTTCTAACCCAAATCGTTTACTTTCTGGGCATTAAAATATATATAGAATAGTTTTTTTTTAATTTGTCCCCGATGTTCTCCTTTTCCCATCATATCTATTCATAACTAGTAGTTAGTCAGCCAAATTGTACATTTCACGATATTGGGTAAATCATTACATGGATCTTTTCTCGATAAATATAAATATATGATCATTGGGCTATCAAGTCGAGTTATGGGAAAGTTTTCCCGTCATCTTGGCATATTGATAATGTTTGGTGATTTCAGATTTGCCTACAAATTAGAAAGTAAGTGTAAACTACCAACACCACTTACCAAAGCCAACAACGACTATTAAGGCTATCGACAAGATATTGTTCGGAGAAATGCTAAAGTGCAACTACTCTTTATTTCCATACATTTTAATGTATTTATTTAATATTTGCTAATGCACAACCAACATTTATGAAAATAAATAATTATGTCATATTGAAATCCATTGCGAAGAATTCAGAACTATTTGCCAAAGCTATAATTTTTGAAATGAAAACCAATCGGTACAAAATAGACAAAATTCCTCATCCTCCTCAGTTTCCCCGCTGTCTTTGGTCTGCTTGTGGGGACAATTTTCGCTATGCAATTTTAATTTATGCGACTTTAAAAAATTGGGTTCATTCAGAGCGCGGCTCAATTCACGTTTCTGCTTCTGATAGAACGCTCTGCATTTGTTGCCAATTTTCTCAGTCTGCAAATAGTTTTCGGTGACGGCAATTCGGTTTTGTAAATCAGCCTCCAATTTTAGTCGCAGTAAATTGTAACTCAAAAAGTTATAATAATGTCGTTCTTTGGCATGCAGGAAATCCGAGTCCAGACTAGCTGCTTGCCGTAGAATTGCTGCTTGATGATCAAACTCCTTATTGCCAACAATATGACCTGTTCTGGATGTACATAAGATAAGCTCGATTTTCACATTTAACTTTTCGCTCTCAATATTATTCTGCAAAAATAAACAAATAAATAACAAAAAATCTTTTCCAATATTTTGGAGGTGCAATTTTAAAGCTTTACCTTATTTGGTGTCGATGGTGTTGGCGATATTGTTGTCGATGTAGATGACGGCGATGATTCTGTTGATGTTGTCGATGACGATGTGCCTGACGATGTTGATGACGATGTGTCGGACATTACTCGTTTTGTTCCAATTGTCACTGTTTCATAAATATATTATTCGATATTATATATATAATATATTATTCTATATTATTATAATATGCAAAAGTTTATTGAATTATCTTTAGTCTTTGTTTATTGAATTATATTTAATACTTACAAATTGTGCTGAGCAACAGACACACAGTTACAAATTGCAATCTCATTTTGCTTTGTGAATTTTCTTTTCTTCCAGCATTGAAACTGAGTTCTAAATCTGGCTCGGTTTCCTCTTTTATACACAACGTTTACACAGCTTAAGCAATTGGCATTGTGCTTGATAAAATCTAATTGAAAGTGTCAGAACGTTGTGAAACATAAATTATGAGCTCTGCCATAAATTTCCATATATAGTTTATGGCGTATTTCCCCATTCTTGCTAACATTCTTGGTAAACATTCAGCTTGGAAAATTCATAGAGAAAAGTATGTTTTTTTTCTGAATTGGTTTCTAATATATAATTATTTATTTTTAACAAATATAAATCTTTATTTGTATGGAGTTGCTTTCAAAAATGAATTCATTTTCAACGGTTTCACGAATGCCTTCCACAACGTGTGGAACCCAACAGACACAAAAACAGCTGCATTTAGTTGAGCACACGTGAGCACAGGTGAGAGATTAGAGAATAAAGAGTGTGTGAGAGAGAGAGAGCGCGCTCGATCCACAACAATGACGATTACTATGACGAAGACGACGTCAACGACGACGCTTACGACGACGACGATGTTGTCGGGTCGTCTTGGTTGCTGTGTGTGTGCGTCCGGTCTCTGGTAGTCTTGCAGTTGGTTTTCCAAGTCGCCGAGGGTTAAGTTCAGTTCTTGAACGACTGCTGGCCGTGTTGGTGGCAAGACGCGGAACGCTGCTATAAGTCGTGAACGAAGTCGAAGTCGGAGGCGGCAGACGACGCGGTTGCCATTGGAAGACGTTACTTTGTTCGGTTTAAATGGACATTTGTGAAATGCTAAACAAAACCGAATCGCAAAAGCAAATCACACAATAATAATCATCAACAATAAAGTGAAATTTTTGAATGCGATTTGAAAATTAATTGGAAAGAGGGCATACATAATACATAAATGATTGCAAATTAGTCTCGTAAAGAAATCGCTGACAAAAACAAGTTTAAGTCAAAAGGTGCAACAGCAACAGCAACAGCAAATAAGCGACTACTTATAATGCAATTCAAATCAATACAAAGTGCCAACTAATTTCTGTGCAAATAAATAAAAGCAATAATTATACAAAAATATATACCAAACAAGGCGTTTAACAAGGCGCAGAATCCCTAAAAGGTGCGTAAATGACAAATAAGACAATTATTTAATATAAGTGAAAGAAACAAAACAAAACAAAACAAAAATGAACAGCTGGAAAAATAGCAATAAATTACAAATAAGAAAATAAAGCTTATCAGCTGCCAAAACAAAAGCATAAAATAAAAACTGTTAAATATTGAAATAGTTAAAAGCAGTGCTTGTTGTTGATGTTGTCGTTGTTATTGTTGTTGTTGTGGTGTAACGAAAAGTTTGGTGCAAAAAATAAATACGACAATATCTCCTCTATATGCCTATAAACAGAAACAACAACAACAACAACAGAGACGAGAAAACTGTTAAAACCAGTTTACAGCGGCGCATGCGCCAAGCAGAACTCAGGAGAACTGGCAAAGGCAAGAGTAGAAAAGTTGGTAGGGCTGCCGAAGCGAATCTTTGAGCAAACTGTGAAGAAGCCGGCCCAACAGAGAAAGCGAGAGGGAGAGAGAAAGAGAGAGATACACAACATCCGAAAAGGAGGCGCAACAGAAGCTGCTCGCTCGGACTCGCAGCTGAAGAGAGAGAGAGAGTGAGAGAGAGACGATAAAGCAGATCTCGAAAATAATAAGCGCAAAAGAACCAAAATTAACCAAAAAAAAAAGAAAAAAGAATCCAAAACAAAATCAAGCAGCGAACGAAGTTTTTCGTTGAGACTAGGAAACTGAAACTGAAGGGCAAGGGACGAGCCAGCAATGGCAACTGCAATGCACTTGTGCAAACAAACGCATCAGTCAAAAAAAGAAGAAAAAACACACACAAAAAATATGTATTTCAAGGCTAACACCTTCAGAACAAACCACATCCCCACCCCCTCCCCCGTGTCTATCTATTTGCACAGCAGTCACTTTAATTTCACAAATCATATTATTGTTATTGTTGTTGATGTTATCTGAGCTGGCATAGCTTTAGATACGAGCGTGCGAGCAGCAGCGCCAGATAAGCGAGATAAGCTCAAAGAAAGGCCAAAAAAAAAAGAGATGAAATACAGAAACACGACAGACAGCCGACCGACCAACACCTGCCGCATGTAGCCAAAAAGCCGAACCCCAAAGGGAACGACGAATGGAAGGTTTGCGTGTGTGTGTATAGGTGAATCCCTGGCGAGTTCTTGGCTCTGCTGGACCTTTTTCCTTGTGCGGCCTCTTTTGGGATTTGTTCATTCATGCATTTCGTGTCCGTTTCATTTGTGGTGCTCTTCTTTGTCTTGCATGCAAATTTTTTGCGTTTCATTTTCCTTCGGACGAGACCGTACATAACTGAATATATACATGCATAAATACACATGTTGTATGCACATACATACATACATATAAAAAAGTGTAGGTAGAATTACGTTGAGTATGCATGAGAGGCGTACATAAACCAAAAACCAAAAAAAAAAACAGAAAAAAATCAGACATACAAGTAAAACACAAACCGCACAAAGCTCTTCGAACAATTCCTGAAAATGTCTGCCGTGTTGCCGTGTTGCCCAGGGTCAGGCCAAGTCACAAGCCAAGCGAGCAACTTTCATTAAAGCCAAACCCACAAAAGCATACCGAACCATTATTATATGTATGCCTATGCACTTACCAGTTTGTATATATGTATATGTATATATATATATATATGTTACTCTGTCCGATCTATAACACAGCGTTCAATCAAAGCCAATGCGAACGAGCGTGTCAAAGATCAGAGTGGCAACAAACAATTTATGATTATAATGAAACCCATATCCCAGCCACAACTTGGCCATTATGCAATTCAAAGAGTTTGTTATGCTCTGAAACGATTAGCAGTTTGTTCTAACCTAGCCGCACCCTACCAGACAATAGAAGTTGGATAATTTAATGTTATTCACTTAGATTCATTGAACATAGTCTCAAGTTAAAGTTTTCAAATCTAGAATCGTTAGAGACAGAATTCTGGCTGGTATTATAAATGATATAGCTTTAACGCATTCAGTAAAGTTCATTCAGTTCAAATTTTAGTTTCTGTGTAGGAAAAACAATACTAAATATTGAAATTAAAAGATTTGTATTTTATATTTTATGTTAACTAGTTAAACTCGTTCTTGAGATCATATATTTGTTTGCTTAATATTTTCAAAGTTGTTTTCTGGACTAAAGCATCTCAAATTTCTCTTGCCTCACATTGAGTTTTTCTATACCGTTTTCACGGATTCAGTCAATTTCTTCGCACATAAAGTCTGAAATTGGGTTTCTATGTTTTCATGTTATTTAATTTCTAAGAACATTGTGGCTTTAGTTAATGTTACTGTTGTATTTGTATTTTTAACTTATGTTGATTTTATTTTTTGTCTATTGCTTTTGTTTTTTATCGGCCTTGACAGCGCCCGCATAAGCGTTAACCCGTAATTAACTGTCATTGAGTTGCAGTTTGTTTCTTGGCTTTTGGCTCATCGCCTAATTAATCATTTGTTCAAAATGCCAATTTGTTTTTTTAGTACATTTTTTTTATTATTATTTTTTTTGTTTTTTTACAAATAAGCAACTTTTGTGCAATTGTATAATAAAATTGTGGTCGAGTGTCTTTGATACTCCTATCACAAAATTGCTGGCGCTTTGTGTTTTTTGGCTTATCCACGGCGAGGTTAAACTTTGACCTAGTTATTCAATTTGAATTATTGCGTCGCCGTGTGCCGACAATTCATCATGTTGCAAAAGCCATTCAAGATTGTGCAAACATTTGCATGGCATGTCAAATTGGCAACACCAGCAATTAAATTGAGTTTACATATCGGAGTCGCCTCCACTCTGTGCGAAAACTGAAAGTCGCCGGTGTCTTCTATTGGAAAGAACTTGACCACTTAAGAACCACTTGGCTATAGCCTATAAATAGCCAAGTTGAGCTTACACCCGGCATAAAACAACAACAAACCGACAATAAAGTTATTAATATATTAGTTATTTAAACAATGTGTAGAGCACAAAAGCCAAAACCAAATTAATAATGGCTATGAAGAGTTCTCAAGAGACACTCACAGCTGTCAGCGATCACATTGTGTGTGGTGTGTGATGTGGGTGTGTGTGAAACTAGGTATGGCAACTATCATAACGATAACTATCGATTAGGTAACCAAATTCGTACATCCTTTATTTATTTTTTCCGTTTTAAATTGTAATTGTAGCTTTACTTTGCAATTTTTATTACGTAAAACTTCGATTGTTTATGTCTGAGTGGATTTATTCCTCTATAATAAATAACATTCGAATTATTTAGTCGACTTTCTAAATGCCTTTTATAATGACCAAATAATAGCAGTTGTTAGATAAAATGTGTATAAATAGAATCGAAGTTAATTGGATGTAGGAAACTTGAAAATTCGATTTATTACTTTTGTCTTTAATTTATATGCACGTTCGACACATGTCTAAATAGAAATAGTAATTGTGCTTTTTATGCTAAAAATCAACCCAGTTGGTGGTGTCCAAGTTCTCTATTCATTCATAAATCTAGCTCTACTTTAGACGTACAATATCATTAATCATTTATTGAGTTCACACACTATATAGATCATCGCTGTATTGCCCCGAAATCCGAGGCTCGAATTGAATGGCACTTGTCAAGCGATTTTCTTGGGGGCGTTGTTGGTTCATTATGCCAAATTGGGCTAACCTCATATGGATGTTATTATACTTGATGCATGCACTCGTATTTCGGAGCACGTATTATTGTCGACCATTTGCGGAAGCAGCAATCAACAATTTATAATAGTATATAACGTAATACAATTTCACGCTTGAGACCAGGGCCAAGTTTTGTGTGTTGGCTACTGGTTATAGACCGGACAATTAGCCACCAAAACAAAATGTTTTGATTTGTTTTGTTCGCAACGGCACTTAATAGATCAAAATGGAAATAGTTGGCAACAACAGTTGTTGTGGACATAGATGCTGACCATATATATGAGAGAGAGAGAGAGAGATATGTTAGAGGTCAACTTGGCTAAGAATACAAAAGCCAAAGTCAAGGCAATAAACTGTAACAACTTCTGAGCAATGAAGTGAAGTGTATCAAATTGGATTTGCCAGCTAACTTATTATAGTCGCCGCACTTGGCTTAAACTCAGTTACGGGCGGACTGCAATTGGGTCAGTTCAGCTGGGCAGCTGTTCCGTTATGACCATGTGAATGTCATGTGGAAATTATGTCACAAAAAAAAATAACTTTGACAACTTGAGGAAATGGTGCTCCAATAAAAAACAAACAAAAAAAAAAGCGCAACAACAAGTTTCAACTCTTCAATTCATTTGCGGTCATGTTGCAAACGGAAAACGTCGCTCTGTTATAATCACAAAATAATAACCAAAAACTCGGCAATCCAACGGCGTTACATAGACACCCCCCTCCCCACCCCTCATTCCATCCTCGAAAATTGGGCAGCAGCTGCGGAAATAGCGGCCAATAGCGGGATTTGGGGCTTTTGGGCTTTGGGGTTTCCAGACTTGTGAGATATACGTACCTAAAGTGCCATCATAAACGCCATTTAATTGTACGAGTAGCAGCCAAAGCCAAGGGAATGTTGTCAGCGATAAGCCAACAGACGTTGGACAATTGCCTGACCTGGTTTCCATTCGTCTGTTTGTTGTTGTTGATGAGGAGTTGGAGATGGCGCTGGAGGTGAGGGAGGAGTAGTGGGCGGTAGCAGAGTTAGGGTTATGTAAATGACTGCATTCGTGAGTGCACTTACCAAAATTAGTTCACAACTTTGAGTCTTGGTTACAATTTGGTTTCATTTTACACTTACCTTTAGGGTATACATACTTTGCAAGATCACAGGCACAAGAAAGAGAAAAGCTGGCACGGAAGCAAGGACGTGTGCAGGCTTAAAAATGCTGGAGGCAAGTGCACCGCCACATCTCAACTTTGCATAGATACAAAGAGGGTTAGACTCAAAATTGTAAGAAAAATATGATTAATAAAATTAGCAATAATGTATGATAAATGAAAATATGACAAATACTAACAAAATAATTAGCAAGGCCAAAAAGCGACTCCAGGATAAGAAAATTTGTTTGTTTCTTTTCCGATTTAAAGAGCATTTGAAATTTGTTATGTTTGCTGAAGTTTGTGTGTTATCCGATTTGTTTTTGTTGATGTTTAAATTGATTGTTGTTATTGTTATTGTTTTAAGTCAAAAAGTTTGACTGTTTTACATGCGGCACACACAACATTGTCGGAGCTCCAAATGGGTCAGCTTGGCACGATTTTTGGTGTAGTTCTTAAACGCAATGTCGTGCTATGAAATGCAAACACATAAAACATATAAAAAGCGATTTAAAATCGTGCTGCAATGCTACAAATATTTGGTAAATAAACCAAAGCCATTCAATGCCAAAGCGGAACCTGCTCAAAGACCCAAATGAGACAAGAGACAAAGAGAGAGATAGAGACAGAGATGAATGTTGAACGTTGAACGCTGAACAGCCTCAACCTGTGCCACTTCCCAGAGTCGCGTTGCTAATCAAACAGACGGCCGACAAAAGACAATGCGCCAATGATGACGACAATGAGAAGCAGGCAATAAAATACAAATTGACAGCCAAGAATGAAAGTGGTGAAATTTATTTATTTCTTTACTTCTTTCTTCTGTTTGGCCACGGTCCGGTCCGATCGCTGTCTCCGTCTCCGGCTGAAAGTGAGCGACAAATGACAAGCCACGGTGAACATATAGCAGACCAGACCAGACCAGTCCAGATCCGATCCGCATCGTGGCAACCCGTCCAGACCAATTCAAAAGCCATAATTCTTACAAAAAGCAAAACCGAAACCGAAACGTGAGAGAGTCGCCATGGCGACTTTCGTTGAGCGCGTTTTCAGACGCGCACAAAACGCACGCGGATCGCAACAGCTGCAGTAAGCGCGTCTAATTATGACAACACAACGAACCCGGCTCTAACTTCAACCCGGCAAGCGGCACGCGGCACTTTTTCTAATGAGCTTTGCTCCAAACTGAATTCTAAACGGCAGTTGACAGGAGCGAATTGGGGCCGAATAGCTGACCAACCGCATGGTTCATACAACCGTTACCCCCGTTACCAGTCCCCCGCGTCACAATGGCGACGTCACAGGTCGTGCTTTGTCCAAAGTTGTAATTAAATATTTTGTGACTCGTCAGAAGCATATTTGTCACAGTTACAGTGCTGTAAGCTGACACTTGCTTCAGATTGGAGGGGGTTAGAGGTTGTTTTGGACGTGATTTGGCAAAAGCTTGTTTACAGCTATAATTCAGCTTACAGCGCTTTAGCGCAGTATATTTCTAAGTCTGAGATATAAGTGTAAACAGTTGAAATCTTTGAGCATATATATTTGATTCAAGAATTTTAGGATTTTTTCTTATGAATCTATTAAAATAATATTTTTTTTACTATTCTTAATTATGTTGCTTATCTAAGTATTAGCTTTTAATACTTAATACTAAATATAAGTACCAATTTCGTGTCATTTTTTCACCAACTTATGACTACGTCACTGAACATAAAAACCGTTGGAGTAAATAAGTTTTTTCTTCAGTTTTATTTACCCAGACAATTTCGTGCCGCTAATTAGCAGCTAAGTTGTTTGGCCAGCCTTTATTTAATGGCTTTCCCGTGCTTGCCAAACTTGAGCGGAATGGCCCAGAACATGGGCCAAGAGCTCGCACAGTGAGTGCGACAATAACTATGCTAAGTTATGCAGAAACGTGCAGTTTTTATTTGGTTATTTTATTTACTTTTGTTTTTGTTTTTGTTTTTTTTGGTCATAAACCTTTACACGAGCATAGCCATGCAAAAGCTGGCTGACACATAGCGGTGAACAGTGGATGGGGCAACTTTGTTTTTTCGCCGTTGTTTTCTGTTGATTTTTTTTTACAACTGCCGGTTATGTTTTTTTTTGGTTTGCTTTTGCTGTTGCAGTTGTTGCAGTTGTTGTTGTGTGTTTCAATTGTTTCCCTTTTTTTATTCGTGCCGTGGCGACTTTAATGGCTTCTGTGTGACGACGTCGTCGAAGAATTGGCAGTCGGCTTGGAAAGCGTGGGTAATTTTCATTTCGCCTGACAATAAAAATATAATTATGACTGCGTTGTTTATGTTGCACAAACTTGTACTTCACAACCTATCTCGCATATGCAAATAAGAGTGTATATATATATATATATATATTTATATATCTGTACAAGTATATGTTTAAAATGCTGTTTGGCAATTCGCCAGTGTTGTGAGAATGATGTCGAGTCACAGCACGTTGTGGCAGGGAAGTTGTGCAATATATCTGGCCATTACAATAAGCCAGTTGCCACATGTATACATACATATATCCTCGCTAAGAAAGTATCTACGCATGACTGGCGAATAATTCCAATGTGAACAAAAGACTTTTAGTTTCCAATTGCTTTTGTTCCACATTTCTTTCTTTTCAATATGGTTATATATAGACTTTTTTATTATTGCATCCTGTTGCTTCCTTTCTTTTGGATTTGGGGTTTTTTTTTGTGTATGTATGTCTGGTTCCTCCTTCACTCTGTACTTGTGGGCTCGCAAAACTCGTTTAATGTCACGTTGCTAATTAGGTGTTTTTTCATTTTTTGCACACTTCCCAAGGGTATTCTTATTTCGTTGTGAAGTTTGTAGTGCATTGAGGCAGTTCACAATTTTATATATAGAGATCGATGGAGATAAAGATCAACGTTAACATTTACAAGCATTTTCGCCTAGTTTTGAGTTTTGAATATCCATCTTTTTGTTGTAGGAACTATCAGTCTACTTTTGGTTTGCCACTAGCCGCTGCACATCTGCAAGAGTATATAATGTTCGGTGTGCCTAAGCTGGCTGTTCTTTGTTGTTTTTCTCCTTTTGCCTGAATTTGAGCAAGTTCGAGCAAGTCTTATTTATTATGATTTTTATACGTATGTGGTGCTTTACTTCGGGTGGGCGCTCACTTCTCGTCGTCGCCGTCTCGAAGCAATTACAATAAAATCAGCTTCAGTTCGTGCTCTTGCATTTTCAGTTTCCTGTTACCAAAAATAAAATAAATTGCGACGACTGATGTAGCACTTAATGAATTGCGCCAGCACCACGTCGAAACTCTTTAAACCAACGGCACGTCTTGGGCTCTTTACTGATTAATTGTGATAAAAACATACACACTCAGTCAATGCAATCGAGAGAGAGAGAGAGAGAGAGAGACATATATATATATATAGAGAGAGGGAGAGATGCAGAGGTACTTTGGTGATGTTATAAATATTATTTTACAGCTGGCTGCTAAATGAAGTTGCCTTCCTTGTAAGGCACTAAATGCCTATGTCCAAAACGAGACTACAGCTCACCAGATCCGAGGATCGGGAATCGCTGTGCTTGTGAGCGCCTTTCGAAATGTCAAAATGCACATTGGGCAATGAAAATCGTTCAATTTAATGGATGTTTGTTGCACCATCATATAATCATACAAATTACCTGTAAAAATACACTTATTATAGCTACAAAATCCTAGATCGTTTCCAAATAATTGCAAGCCTATTGAAGACTACATCTATTTATCTATCTGCTTAAAAGCAGAAACCTTTGATACCTTCATAACGATAGTTCCGTCTATAGTATTAACGCTTTTTAGATTTATTTATAACTCTTGTCAGTTCTTATTATTATTATATCATTATGTTTAATTTGTTCATTCTGACAAATTTGAACAGACCTGCAGGACAAATTCTTTTCCAGACTGGTCAATAATTGATGCTTAGCCATCCGCACTGCACTAACTGGTTAAGTTGGCTACAATCTGATTTGTAGCCTATCATAAACAAAGCAAAAGTATTTCCGCCCAAAGCTATTCTATGACCAACTGCCTACAGCGGTGGAAAGAATAAGAAACGCAGATCGTTGGCAAACCGTAAACTCTTCAGTTGACGACAATCATTAGCTAGTTGTGGAATTTTACTCCGCCCTTTTGAGACATATGCTTGTCTGACTATTTGTTTGCCCTAAAGAAAGCCAGTTAACTTAAGTCCCCGTTTGTAAACCTTTTTCCGGTTCTAATGACACGACTTGAGGCCAAGCCCAAAAAGCTGCCCAACACAAAGTGTGTGTGTAAGTGTGCGTGTGTGTGTGTGTGTGCGTGTGTATTTAGTGTGTACTCACATTACACTGCACAAACTCCATTAATTTCTGAATGCTATAGACAACTTTCAGCCATATATGGCTGGCAAGAACAACAAAGGCACCAAGAACCAAGCACAAATAATTCTTATTGCTGTTTGTCTTGGCTGCGCTTTTAAAGAGGTTGTGGGAATGGTGGAAGGGTAGGGGGAGGGAGGCAAGTAAGCCTGGCTTGGCCACCCCAGTCTCGAGTCGCGTTGAGTTGCGTCTGAGTTGAGCCGCAATTGTGACTCATATGCACTTTGGTATTGTTCAATGAGGCACACAAAGCGGCACTAGCTTCATAAGTGGGCCGACAGAGACACGTGTGTGCCGTGTGCGCTCCCTCCCCCTGCCCCTCTCCCTTCCCTTCTCTCTCTCTGTCTCAGTTTCTGTAGCTGCCTGGCTGCACAGCAGCCCACATTGGTCTTGTGAGATTTAGAAGGCAGTCGCATTCAAAATAGACTTGCAGTTCATTAATTTTCATTGTCAGCCATTTTCGGGGCGGCTATGCAAATGTCAAAAACTTTTAACGCTCAAGAAAAATGTCACAAGCCGATGACTCAGAGACCAGATGCGATACCCGGACTAGCCGCAATACAGCTCGCCATCTCCCTCTCCCTCTATATCTCTCTCTCTCTGTCAGAGTGAACTGCATTTTTTTGTACAAGTTTTTATGGGTCGATTACATAAGTCGCTCAAGTTTCAGGCCCCTGTCTCTGCAGTCTTTGATCCGGGCATAAGTTTTAAATAAATTATGTAAATGTCGTTTAGCCTGATTTTTTTTGTTTTGTTTGTGCCACATGCGGCATAGTTCTAAGTCAGCACAGTGTTGCCTCTTCCATGTGTATCTACCTCTGATATTTGATAGTGTTCCCCATGTTTTCAAAGTTTTGGCTTTTGGTTTTTGGTTTTTGTGTATCCCGCTGAGGTTTTCACTTAAATTGTTTGCTTTTGCTTGTCTTCGTGTGCTTGCTCAATGAAAAATTCCTTGGTTTTTTGTTGGTTGTCGTTTCTTAATTAGAGAGGTTCACAAAATATAACCATCAAACACGACGGGCTGTCAGCACATTTCTTCCAGACACTTTCTAAGCAAACTCTTCTCCCAGATAACAAGTCAATTTGGTCTGGACACGATTCGAGCATTATGTGTTAAACTGAGCATATGATAATCATAATAGTGTTGTCATTATATTAGTTTCTGTCAGAAAATATTTTTAGATAATGTTTATTAGCATAGCTGAAATGCTATTGATATTTGTTTAGCGCATTTAGGATAACAAAATATTTGGTATCAACAAATAATTCACACTTTTTATGGCCAACAGCTTTTCAAATGGTAACACGCGCACTTGAAAGTCAACTTTTAGTTGGCAAAACTGACACAAAAGCCTCTTTTGATTCTTTCGATTAATTTGTCTTGAAAGTAAACTTTTTGTTGGCAATACTGATGCAAAAGCCTCTTTCGATTATGATTTCGAAAATACATTGAAATTCTAGAAGATTTTCAAGTTATCGTTGAGGTCAATTGTAAAACTACTTTGTCTAGCATTATTCAAACCTTTTTTTTCTTAGCCAGCTTTCTAACAACTCTTTGGCCCTTTCAACAACATTTACACATATTCTCGCTGCGCAGCTCATCCAAAACTCAATTAGCTGCATACATGCGGCGGGGGCAGAGATGTTTAGTGAAAAATTGCTTTAAATTAAGGCACAAACATACAAAAAAAAAAAAAACGCACACAGAAAATGTTTTCAAAAACGCACCGAAACAAAAGTGAAAACTTTCACTTTTGATATCTGTGTAGAGCGCAACATTTATGTTTAGTCAGTTATTGTTATTGTTGCTGTTGTTGCTGTTGCTGTTGTTTTGTATATACTCTCGTACCACACGATTTAAAATCTGACTGGGCTGTGACTGTTATTTCTTTGATATTACCATAAATTTGAATATCGTTTACATCATCAACGAGTCGAGCGACGAGTCTACGTCGACCTCTCTAAAGAATAGTCGATGCGAGTGCGGGGAATGCGGAGCGAAGTTTTGGAGTAGGGGGGAACTGAGGCAGGGCCTTTCTTTAGGCCAGGCCAAGCCAGGCCAGGCCAGGCCACGCCATAATACTAACACACACACCAGCACACACAGACTGGCACAACAAGACGACACGTCGGGCATTGTGTGCGTTTTAATGCGATAATTTAAAACTTTTTCGCTTTCATTTCGTTTAAGCTTTGGCTATTAATCAGTTATGAGTCGGCTCTTCCACTCTCGATACAACCAGGCAATCTTTTTCCGAATGCCGCCAACGCCTGAAGAATCTCCCCCCAAATGATACAAATGATTGCGCAAGTAAAAAACTGTCGGCGCCGTGGGGGAGGGTGCGGGACCTCACAGCAGGCCCCATTTATCATAGAGTTTTTCAATTAAACTTTGCTTATTTGAAACGCTGCGTTCGTTACATGTTTGTTTCTCTCTGCATAGATAACATTTTAATATTTGCGCCCCGTCCGGACTAACATGCATGCCAAATTGTTCAGATAAAAAGCACATTAAGTTGAAAACTATTTTGCGGAAATACAAATGCAAAAAATGCGGGCCTTGGGCTCGACATGAACACGTCGACAAAGAACAAGGGAATATTTACTTTTTTGTAGAGTTTTGTGTATGTAAAAATAATTAAAAGTTAACATAGCTCGAATTTGACCACTATATAATAATAATACAGCTGCTGTTGAACGAGTAGTTCTAAGTGACATGTATGTCAAGAAGAAACGTTTAACTTGGGCATGGCCAAGATTATATACCCTTGTAGACCGCAGTTAATTGGCTGACATCTGCATTTTTGTTTGAAGTTCGAATTAGTATGTTTTTGTATGTTGCAGTTGAACTTCTACTTATTTTATTGTTGACAAAATCTCAACTTTTTTGTAACTTAATAATGCAATTGAAAGAGTCTCAAAATTATACTCCTACCTTTGAGGAAATTCTCTATGCTTAATTAATATTTTATCCAATTATGCAACAAATTTTAATCGTTGTAAAAATTACTAAAATATTTAGTATAAGATAACCGTTGTTTTTTCTTATATGTACTTGTATTTAATAAGTCAGCGAGTATTTAAAGCTCGTAACTCTCGTTTCTTGACTTGCCAGTTATCTTTAGACCTCAGCTGCCATTCTTTGGCGAATGTGAACGAACTCCGGGCAGATACATGGGCAAAATACCCTTTTAACCCAGTTACAACAAAAGGCGACCACCAATGAGACGCTACATACAACGACTATTTTTATAGCTTGGCCGACAGACAGTTGGCAATTTTTTCCAACCACTTTGAACATTTTTCAATGGAATTTCTTTCGGAACGACACCTTCACGGAGCTAAACTCAACTCAGCTCAGCTCGGCAGCCAGTCAACAATAATAGCCCTGAACTTTCGTTGAGTTGTTAATTTTCTGTTGTTGCTGTTGTTGTTGTTGTTGTTGCTGTTGCTTTTGTGTTTTTTATTGCATACGCTCCACATGTGTACAGCTGTTTTTAATTTAAAACTTTACTGAACTGAAACTTGTTTTCCAGCATTTTGTTGTATCTTTTTGCAGTGGGTGCAGTTGTCACTCCGAATGCTACCAATATACGTATATATATTTATGAATATTGTTTTCTGTCACCTTTTTAAAATATACAAAATCAAAATATGTAAAGAGAAATGCATATTTAAATCAGCAGCAAAATTGTCAGCATTCATTTTCCTTTGTCAATATTTAAATTTTTCGGAATTTCGAGTTCCAGACATATCCTAAGTGATCACTGCCTCTGTTTCTCTGTCTCTGTCTCTATACTACTCCCTCTCTCTCTCTCTCGCTCTATCTCACTGTTTACTGTGTGATTTCCATTACTTGCCTTAATTTATGTGATTTCAATTTGTTTTCGTTGGCTTTTTTGGCTTTTATTTATTTTGCACCTTTTGTTTTTTTGCTTTTTGTTTTTTGTTTTTTGTTTTTTCGTTAATTATGGTATGTATTTACTTATTAACGCATTTATTTGCTGCTGTGTTGCCGGTTATGTATAAATATTGAAAGATTGAAAGTGCTTATTGCAGCTTTTTCGTTATTTGCCATATTCGTTGAGCAGCTAAAGAATTTCAAAGTTGTGTAATCTCAATTTCATTGAAGTTTTGCTTTTAGCTGGGAAATTTCAGTGGAATGCAAAACAACCAAAAATGTAGACTTGCTAATAAAGCAACTTTATTTGAGTTAAAATAAGTCAAGTTAAGTTAATAAATGACGTATATGCTTACTAATTTAATTAATTAACAACATATTCAAACAGAAACGCTTGAAGCATATTTCTGACAGTTCATTTTCACACTCGGTATGTGCTTACTGTGCTTACTTTAAATGATATTGAAGGCAATTACCATTACCTTAACTTTTCCAAATCGTTTTAACTTGTGTGTGTAGCTTTTGAAAAATGCTTGAGGTACGAGTTAATAGGGGGTTTCATTCGAACTTAGTCTGCCTGATTTTCAGTCTGCTTTTAAATGCTAAACGTCGGTGTCTATCTCTAGGGCACAGTTCAGGCAAAGCGTATACATGTCTGGGCCAACAAAGTGCAGGAAGTTTTATTTGTATTTGCCCAAACACTTGTCAAGACCAGTCCCAATGCCCCTCCCCAGGCAATGTTCGAGCCCCGATCTGTAGTTGTGGCATGTGGTTTGGTGTGGTGCGATATTGCATTGGGTTACCTGTGTATGATTTTGTTGTTATTGCATTTCTTGTTGCCTGGCTTCGACTATATTTAAATAGGAAATTAGGGTCGACTATTGGTCTCCGTCTCTTTGCCGTTTGTCGACAGTCTGCTGTCTTCTGTCTGCTGTCTGCGCTTGGCTTCCGCTGCCAGCAACGCCCGAGGGATGGGGCTGCAACTGTTGGTAAAACGAGCCCGAGGCGCTTTCACAAGGTTTCCCGCTTCGGCTTGGTTAGAACAGAGATTGCAGATGTGTCTGACTATTCGTGTTCTTTTTTTTTCTTCAATTTTTTTGAGCCATGCTAATTAACAACAAAGTCGTGTGCACATATTTATTTATTGCCCCGGTCCGTTGTAATTAACTGATTTTTACAGTTAGAGCTAAACTGGTGCAGTTACTTGGCACCTTAGCACATTAAAGGATGCACGTCTTCTTGGCTAATGTTTACAATTTTTCCATTTTAATTGCAGCTCAGCAACGGCAATTATCTGTTCATGTGTGTGCGTGTGCGTGTGCGTGTGTGTGTGTGTATCTGTGTGGACAAGGAAGCTCGTGTTTGAAGGTAAGCGATTCAGCTTGGCCTATGCAATTATTACGCACTTGGCCAACAAGTTCTCGTCTTCATAGCATCAACCATTTGCTCGCCTGCTGATTATTTCAACCGTTTGTGCAATCATCATACGAAAACGTATTTCACAATAAATATTCATACAATGCCGAATGAGAGAAAAACCCATTTGGGTAGATGACTACATTTAGTAAATGTAGTCAACATGACTAAGAACTGACAGCGAATTCAACTTGTAGGCAATATTCATCGAATTATATCAAATTGTGCAAATTACGAAAATTACACTGTTCAGCTAAATGACAATTCGCTGCAGCCTGCGGTGGAGAAAGACAAAGTGGGTGGGGCTGTGAACGATAAAGAAAAAAAAAAAAAACAAAAAAAAAAAGAGTTCAGTTTGGCTTCATTTGCATTGGAGTGTGAGTTGAGTAGGCCCGCTTTGAATACCGGTTAATGGAAAGTTACATTAACCGGTTTGCTAATAGTTCTGGCCTCCGTCTTTTTGTCTTTCACTTAAATTGGCTAATCTCTTACGCAAGGGTCGAACGTGAGTTCAACGTTCTCCAGATGATCTCAGCTGTTATCCGATGTCGTGGCCAAAGTTATCTGTCAATGCATGTTTTGAGGCTTCTTTGTTGTGATGAGCAAATGGCAATGATTCATATTTATTCATAGCAAAATGCAGAATATTTAACTTAAAGCTCACAATAATGGAGTTGATATTTAAGAACATCTGTTGGCATTATTTTATTTCCGACAGTTTCTTATTTATCATGACTATTAAATTTTATTATATATTTATTTTGTAAATATTTAATTTTGAAAATAAAGCTAGCTGTTAGATCAACATTCTTAACAACAATCTTCTCATCTTATATACATATATATATATTTGTATATTTAACACGAATGAAATCGTTTGCTAGGAACTGTTGAGCAATCCAAATGTTTTTCATTTTATTGTATTTTTTCGCAGTCTAACACTTTTAATTATACTAATAATAATAAACTTCTAATTCTCGATTTGAAAGTCTAATAAGAAACAACCTTCTGTCATAATAAACTCCATTAGTTCTTTGAGCAAACCGTATCAATTACATTCCGTGCAAGATAGCTCCAATTTTCAGTGTTATGACTTGGCAATTTCCGTATTGCCAGTTGTACTTTGATTTGCAGTTATGTGCTTTTAGCCAACATGCCAAAATGGCCAAGTTTTGTAAGGTTACCGCAGTGCTCTTTAATTGGATTAGAAAAAGGTAAGAACGAAACAAAATGCGTATAATACCCGTTGCTGTTTTCGCACCGTTCTTGAGCTTTAATTTAATTAAAAGGTCAACGTACCTCAGCGTCGCTGCCAAACCAAAACACTTTATAACAAAAACATGTTGCGTATAACAGATATCTTTTCTTGGCCAAGAAATTAACAATTAGTTGGTCAGGAGGCGCATAGGAAGAAAAAAAAATGTTGTAGATCAAGTTTTCGTATTTGAGATCTGGCGGGCATTTTGACTGAATTGTTGTCAGTCCGTCTGTTTTCTTTCGGCCGATTTTGTTAATCCAAAAATTAATTTGCATTTTTGAAAATCATTAATTCGCCTGCTATTCAAAATTGCCAGCTACGAAATCTTGCGCTCTTTTATTTATTTTTTTGTGTTGTTTTTACAACAAATTAGCCGTCGTGTGCGCAACTTATTTGCATTTTAACGTTTTTTTTTAACTATTTCTATCGCATGTTTTTGGGCTAAGTTTTCGTAGTTTTAATGCAGCTAACAGCTCGTAAAATTTACACTACACGAAATTGGTGAAATTTGTAACGCCACAATGCATTCAACTTTCGTTTCTACGGCTATTCCTCAGTGGGCAAAAGAAAGCTGCTCAAAAGGGGTTGAAAGCGCTTGAAAAGAAATTTATTTCTTATTTTCAAATGTAGAATTCAGGACCCGAAGGCTTCATTTGAGTTGTGTAGATTTGATTAAGATTGATGTGATTGAAACAACAAACAACCGCTATGCTCACCCAATCTTCGGGATGAAATTGGAAATCATCTGAAGTACAGTACTTGAATGGGTTAAACTCCATGGTCATTTTACATCCAGAGATTTCTTTGCGATCTCATCACTAAAGCAACTGTAGAAAGCATGGAAAGCATGGAAAATTGTTCTTAAGATGTTGAATTCAAATCAATAGAATTACAAATCAAGTAGTAAACTCTTATGTCATAGCCAGCTATACCGGGACGTATCATCGGGCGAGTTTAATTATGCCTCTGAGATAGCAGATCTGGAGACATGCGGAAGTCGCGTTATTGGCCTGGCTGGCATCTTAACACATTTCGTTCCCGCCCAGCGCGAACACGCGTCAAACACAACTCTCTTGGGCTAATCAATCACGCGGCAAGCATTCACAAGTCTTGCGGCTTGAATGAAAGTAATTTGAATAGCGTTTGTCGGCGTGGGCTTTGCTGGTCTCTTCGTATGTCGATTATGCTTGGCGATATTTACCTGTCTCTGTGACAGGTAGTTTTACAAATGCATTCACACTTTGCCAACGCTCGTCAGTCAGTCAGTCAATCAGTTTGTCAATAGTTTTGTGCCGATCGCTGCACGTGTCAACTGTAAAAAATAATAATATCGGAGTTATTTAAAGTTTGTCTCACTCTCCCTCAACTTATGCCTATCCATGGTCGTCAGTACCTTTTGCACACTTGAGTTTTATGAGTTTTCCCAGTGGGATGACGAGTGTATTTCGGGCAAACTCAGCGGTCAGTCGCTCAGTAGGCCTCGGGGCAATAAACCGTTATGCAAGATGATGGAAGGTCTAGAAAAAGACGTTTCTGTTTTTCTATTTTTCTTTCAGCTTTGTCACTCGACGTGATTATGTTTTTTTGTTTTTTTTTTTGTCAGTTTTCTTTTCGGTTTGCCCCATGAAATCAGGTCAGAACTGTCAGTGGGTCTGACAATTTGTTACCGCATTTTCCTGCCCATTTCACCCGCCCCCTCCTTTTTCACATAAAGATCGATGAATGGCTTGAAAAGCTGACAATTTAATTGCCATCTATGCTTGACCCATTTTCATAGCATTTACCGTTCATTGCATCATTTTGAGAACATTCAAAGTTTCTTTTAAGTATTTTTGTACATATAAGTATACAGTATGTATATAGTTTCTGTATAGAGCGGGTCACTCCCGCATACGGAGTATTGTTTGGTGATTTTCTTTTGTTGTGCCTGGTGAGTTTCATTCGTATTTGGGATCATTAGAGTCCGCGATCGTTGACTTTGATTACAGACTGTGTGCTGCTGCTGCTGCTGCTTCTTGCCTCATTTACATCTTGACCCGAGGCTGAGGCACTGTGTGACTAGGATTTCATTGAGTTTACTGCTTTTTTTTCTCAATTCCCAAACATCAATGGGCACTAATTAATGCCAACACATCAAAGTGTCAAACCTTGAAATTTGACTAGGTATAACTAGGTACCTGTTGCGTGTTGTGTGAGTGCGTATGTGTGTGTATATGTGTGTTTGTGACCAGGCTAGAAACTACCAAACTACTTCCAAGTAAATACATATATACATACATATATATACACTTATTTACAACGCAGGTAGTTTGTGCGCACTTTGGAGTGTTATCATCATCGTTTCGTTTTTTTCTTCCTTTTTTGATTTCTTGGGTCCTTTTGTGCCCATATTTATGCAATGCTGGCTTTCGGTCTCTTTGTTGTTAGACCTGTTCCTGCTAGGCTCAAATATTTTTGCGTTTTTGATTTATTTCAGGAGGAGACAAAGACCACAAGCGGGCTCTGATTGTTGCAATTGAAATTGGTCGGTTTCGTCTACGAGAGACGCCACCCAAGGCGAACGATTTTGAATTTGGAAAACTGTAGCACTCATATACCTCCCCCGAAGCGGCTTAGACGAAGCTGTCAAGCGTTGGCACGTCCACGTCCCGCATGGTGACAATAAGCCCCTATCCTTAAGGCATCGCCTCTGGCCACTTACCTTTCACTTTTTATCGAACGCAGCTGGATGCAACTCAGTTTCAGGCTCGCCTGTAGGTGGTCACAGATTACAGAATTACAGAAATACCTGTACGGTAAACCCCGGACTCTGTTCCCCATACCTGTTTACATTGCCGTAGTAAGCAAAGCCAAAGCTAATCTTGAACAAATGTTTGGGCTTAGTGTTCACTTCAGTCAGTAAGTAGTCGAGGGGGCGTAGCTGGTGCAACATTTACTTTGCGCAAATCCAGAAGATTTGTGGCATTAACGAGATTTTAATATTTCAATGCAAGCGTTTTTCCCTCCACCCTCCCGTTTCGGTACACACAAAATTTGATTAGAGCGTGGAACAACAAACATTTTGTCGTCACCGGCGGCAATTTGGCGTCGCAGCGTTTCGAGCCTAAAAAGGCTGGCCAACTCATTCGTCTTGGCCAATTAAGACAATTTGTTTAGACTCGCTCGTTCGGCCGGTTAGTTGATCGCTTTGCCTGTCAGTCAGCGTTCGAATTTCTAATAAATCTTTGCAGCCGTATGTTGAATCTATTTGTTAGATTATTGTGGCATAAATATTGTCTACACAAATATGGTAAATTCCAGTTAGACAAATGATTAGATGGACCCCCTCCTGCAAAACTGCCCAGTCTATGGTCACATTGCGATTTAAAAATGCGATAATTGAGAGCCTGAAGTTAATATCCGAGCTTGACTATTGACAAGCGCACCAAACTGTCAACCAACTTTTATTTATAATAAACGATCTCTGACTGAGATAGGCTCCGAATGATTCTTTGCTTAAAATGGTAGCAAATAGAAATTTATTGTCAGTCAAATGCCCAAATTAACATAAAACCAATTAGGAATTTACCTATTTTTTTTAAGGGATATTTTTTGATATATGTTCTTAAAAACTATTTTGTAATCATTCATTTATCAGCAACTTTCTAAATAGAATATTCCAATCGGAAACTGAAACCCTTCTCTATCATTATACACTGACTATCAGTTTCAGTCGAAGAGGATTTCATTTGAACATATCAAATGATGATTAACAGCATGATTTTGTGAAATTTCCTCATAAAAATTATTACGCCCAACTTTCTAACTGAAATGTGAAACATAATAAACAAAATAATAAGAAATCAAATATATTTTTGCTTATGATACTTTTAATTTGGAAATTGTTTTGGATATTACATTTTGTTGAATTTCTTTTGCATTACATTATCATTATCATCATCGTCAGCAGTAATGATCATTGCTTTTGCTTTTAATTGGCCTCAAGCACGCGCACAAAAGGAAAAGCGACTCCGCTGCCCACTTCAATCAGTGAGCATGCGCAGCGTCGCAGTCGCCGTCGCCGTCGAAGCTGACGCCTGACGTCGTCGTCGTCGTCGTGTCGTTGCGCTTGCTGAGCATTTTCTTGGCGATTTTTAATTGCCTTACTTTACAGTTCATAAATTTGTTTGCGTAGCGTAACAAACCCTCAAAAATTGAGTTGCCAAAAAGAAGAGCGACAGTTATTATTATTTAAGCAGTTGCTCAAGAATATGAGACTAACGGTTG
This sequence comes from Drosophila atroscutellata, assembly GCA_035041605.1. Lineage (NCBI taxonomy): Eukaryota > Metazoa > Arthropoda > Insecta > Diptera > Drosophilidae > Drosophila > Drosophila atroscutellata. The sequence goes on along the minus strand of JAWNLA010000092.1, from coordinate 7,609,955 downwards.
TTGCTCTACTTATTACTAGTATTATTGATTATAACACTTTTGAACTTGTTACAAATCGTATTACATTTATGGCTCGCAAGCACTGCATCCATAAAGCGGGGCCGTACAAGTTTACAACAGGAACCTTCGCTTGAGGTGCCATATAATTGAACTCAAACTCACATTTCAAGGTTACGCTTACAACAAAGAGCCTCGGGCCTGCTACACACAACATCTATCAAATAAACACACAACAAACAACATTTTATTTTTTTTTTTTGGTAGCGACCAGAAAATCCCACCTAGTCGTCGACAATGAAACAATTTTCGGCTTGTTTGTTCAGAAATTAATAAATAAATAAGCTATTGTTATAAATGAATGTTGACGCCGACAACAAAAGACCGAAGCGAAAACTTCAAATTGATAATTGATAAGAAAATTAACTTTAAATTAAGCAAACTGAGATAAAAACAAATTTATAGGGTAATTGAGAGTTTAAGTTTGGCTTTCTACGAAGATTTAAATGAATATAAGACTAAATCCTATATGATGTGCTCAGTTTCACAGAATACTTTTAGCCAGCTTGCGACAGATTGTTGTCATAAATAAATTATAAAAAAATGTTCAGAACAAACACAATAAATACAAATACAAAGACGTCTGTTATCATTTACTTTTTTTTAATCTTAATCATATATATTATTATCTTATATCTGTCGGCTAAGTTACACATGTACCTAACGAACGAATTATTATTTGAAGCACCTACAATAATGAGTACCTTTAAATACAGTTGTCAAAATGACAGCAGTTTGAAAACCTAATGCACTTACGATATTCTCATATGTTTATAAATAATCACTGATAATAACATCAAGTTAACAAATAAATTGAAAACCCGTGGAATATCTCAAAATTGTGGACGTGGGTAAAAGTAATGCGATAAATATGTCAAATTGCTGTGACAATTTCATGATTGCCACATATCAATCAGTTGACACATTATAGGCAGCTAATTGACTTGGTTATAACACATTCACATGTGTATCTCTGAGATACATATGTAACTATCAATCCACTTAGTTGAGCATAACTAATAATGCAAAGGAATTTGTATTGCACGATCGTTGCACACATTATAATTGAATTATTTTTAGATATGCTTGGCATGTAAATTAGTTAGCTAATCTTTTCACTCTTTCTTTTGCTCGTTTCAGTGCTTTTTAAGCCAACATCGCAAGCCATGAAGTTGCCGTTAATGAGCGTCTAATTGCCAAACTAGCCAGCCAGCAGCAGTCCCCAAAAAAAAAAACAAAAACAAAAAAAAAACAATATGTTTAGTCTGTTAAGCAGCTCCCAGATCTATGGCCTGCCACAAACAACGACAACGGAACAAACGACGACATCCCCGGATGAGAGCAGCAGTGGCCAGAAGAAGAGCAACAGTCTGCCACACAAGACTCAGAAGCAACAACAGCAGGAACAGCAACAACAACAGCAACATCGTCGCTCGACGAGCAGCCTCAGCGACACGGGCGGCAAGTTCTTTGCCAATCTGAGCGCCAAGTCACCCAGCCAGTTCATCGAGAAGTTCATCAAGAGCGAATTGCTCAACGGCTACGATACGCTCAAGTGCCAGGGCAGCGGCGGCGGTAAATCGCCAACGGAGAAGGATAAATCGTCGGCGGAGAACAGTCCTCTATATAGCAATCTGCAAACGGATTGGGGCAGCTTCAGTTGTCTACAGGGCAGCTATCGCAGTCACGGCGACGGCGAGTTCTATGAGGCCGTGAAGGTTAAATCCCCCAGCCCAAACAACAACAACTCTAACACTAACAACAACGAACTGAACATGCGCTCCAAGTCCACAACAGGTGCGGCAACGCTGCAACATTATCAGAAACTGCCGGAGCCCAGTTTGGAGTCACACTTCAATACACAAGCAGCTGGACATACGCCTGCATATAAAAAACTTGGATTCGGCGCGAGACTGCAAAAGCAGAGTGCAGAGCAAGTAAGTAATTGGAGGAACGGAGGAATGACTCCTTAGTAAACCAAAAGTATGCTACAATAATGATAAAGCCAGGCGTGAATGCAAACATTTCAAAGATCCCACCAACAATTAATTTAAAACTATATAGAATTGTTAAAATATGGCTATAAGTTAATTTTATTTAGCTATATTTAAGTTGCGATTAGATATAGAATTCGTTATCAAACAATTTGCACTGTAACAAAGTGAATTTAATGTAGCTATTTTTAGATACTGATAGAACTAATTCAGCTATATTTATATTTATACATGTATGTATATACTTTCTACATCTTTTGGCAACAAAGCAAAGCCACAACAAACAACTACTTAGTCAGCACTTAGTCCACATCTTAAAGATACAACATTCAGTTGAAATACTTCAGCGCGTGCAACGCTGTCAAAAATGCTGTTTCTTATCAGAAGAGCACGCGGCTGGGTTTTGCTTATCAGCGAAATGTTTAAGTCAGCCAGATACATGGGTGGCCTGATTGCTTTCTTAGCTTTCTAATTGGTTTGATAAGCGCATTGTCTAATGCGCTGGCCAATTCACCTTGGCACCAATTGTTTTGTCTTTTAATTTTGGTATTTTTCAACGCCATTAACCAAATCGCGAAATGCTTGTCGCGTTTTTCGAATTTTTCGAGCTCACGCTGTCCAAGAATCTGTATCTATTTGTACGTGTCATCTGCGGTCAGCTGTACAGGTGCTGCCACAGTTTCCAAAGTTGGTCGATAGCACGCAGATGTTAACTGACTGTGCCAATGGCCTTCGATGAGGGCGGTGTCATCTGGCAAGTGGCATGTGGCGAATGATTCAGATTTTTGCAAAACAAAAAGACGTCATAAATCTAGACGAATTGATGGATACATTAAATTCACTTTGGACACTTTTATTCTATTTTTTTTAATAATAAGCCCAATCAGGTGATAAGATAGAAAACAGTCCAAAGCTGTTTTTGGTTTATGCACAACTGAATGCTCTTTAAAAGCTAAACACAATTGATTGATGGTAGGCTAATTGAGTTCGATTATAATATTTGGGTGAAGGCTTAACCAGGGAACCAAACTGACCATGGATATAGACATGGATGAAACGTGAAATGATTGCAAAGAAGCACAAAAATCTACCAAACTTAGTAATAAGGATAATACTCAACGAAAGAAATGTTTGTTTATTTGAGCACAATCATATATAATATGTAACCAGATGCATAAATAGCCTCTATTCTCTGATATTTTATAGCCCATTTGCGTTTTTGTAGCATACTTGTAGGGATATACAAAAAATTTACCTCCCTTTTATGTCCCACTTCGTACAAGTTTGTATTACAAGTTATTTTTTAGAAAATATGTAGTAACTTTTGCCTATGTCTTACGATCCAAATTAAAATTTAAATAGAGCAGATAATTTAGGCCGTCAGATCCGATTTCAGTTATTACAAGTCATCGATCAGAGTAAATTTTAGATCGCAATTTTCTAAACACAAACCAGATAAGTTCACTTAGCGACCAGCAGAAATGTTAGTGTGCGTCATGAGAACAAGAACCCACTCAGATAAGAGAATCGCACCACACTATCAGTTAGCCACAGCTGTCAGGAACAGTTGTCATTTGGAGCTGTCCAAGCAAAGTGCACAATCCAGAACAATGGTGGGCAAATGGAAATTCGCTGGTCATTTTCATGTGCTGGGACATCCAAAGGTCGGCTTCAAAGCATCAAGGATAATTGTACATGAGCAACAACCACAACTAATTGATTTATACTTTTTCGCTTGCAGAACTCAGACAACTCGCAATCCTCGAGAAAAACGCACAGCAGCGGCGCCAGCAGCAGCAGCGAAGTGCAACGGAGCTCCTCTGGCTCCAGTTCGTCGGGCGCACCTGTCGTGCCAGCGGCAGCCAACTCGCCGGAGCGACTGCAGCGTCGGCGACTGCTGCAAATGATCTCCAACTATGATCAGCAGAACAAGCAGCTGCATCGCGAACTGGCCAAGGAGAAGCGGCGACGCAGCGAGGAGCTGGCTTGTGTGGTCAAATCGCTGCTGTGCTTCGAGTCCAAGCTGAAGAACGATATGAAGACGGTCAATCAGCGTCTGTTGGATCGGGATACTGAGATCTGTCGCCTGTTGCGTCAGAATCACGCGCTGCGCAAACGTCTGGTCGAGCATCAGCGGGATGAGGGCATGGTCGCCGATCAGGATCCAAATGCCGACGAAGAGGAGCATGTGGAGGAGTGCCTGGTGCTCGAGGCTTTGCAATGCAACAATTGCCGCAAGCAATTCTATGACATTGAGCTGAGAGCCAGCGGTACCCAGACCTGTGGCAAGGAGTTGGGCATCAGCGTCAAAGGTAAGAAGACACAAAGTTTTCCAATTTGAAGCTAGAGCAGGGAAATCACACAAATGCCACTTAGAATTATTGCATTCATTCTCCTGATTTCTTTATTTAATGTTTATTTTTGAGTTGGGATTTTGCAAACGCTTCCTCAGGCATAACGGGGATTTACCTTTCTGGATTTTTTAAAATTTGACTTATAGTCTTTGGCGGATATTCAGAGTTTACAATCAAGATTAGCAGCGTTTACTTAGGTGTTGTATTTTTTACGAACCGCTCTAAAATACTTTAAATTGTTTACTTAGACAAAGTGCAGTATCTTTTAATGATATTTGAAATTTGCACCTGACTGATAATACGCTTCATAAAGACGCTTAATCATCAGTAGGCTTTAATTAAAGTCTATATAAGGGTAGGATATATATTGTATGCATTCTCTAATATGCATATAATATATAATATATGTATATACGTTAATGAATTTGGGCTTAATTGAAAATAGCACAATTTAATCGCTCTTAATTTTTGGCCATATTGTTTTTAATCAGCGTTATTAAATAGGTTTGATGATAATGCTTTTGATTCTCTTTTTCGTAGGAACCTGAGTTATTTGATAGCTGATAGTTATTACTATTAGCGGAAAACTCTTTAGTTCTTGTGATATTCTGCATGCCTTGATCTTGACGGCAAACCAAATCTTTTGTAAATGATGTATTAATTGACTTTCCTTTGTTGCAGCTGAGCACGGCTCTTCCAGCGATGACACCGTCTCATCGTCGTTTTATGGAGCAAGGCGCAGTGTGCGCTACACGAGCAAGCGAACGGCGGGCACGTTCCGGGATTACATGCGCTCCCGGGCGATGCACATTGATGATGCAGCGCTGGAGCAGCAATCGGAGGAGAATACGAGCAGCATCAGTCGCGAGGATTCGCAGACCAGCTACGAGCAGCTGCACAACTATGCCAGAGCCATGGAACGTATGCATGGCGTGAAGGGAACAACGCTCCAGGATGGTGACTACTCCGAGCACAGCAGCTTGGAGCTCGAACAGCAGCAGCAGCAGCGTAGACGCAACAGTTCCGCCTCCAGTCGCAGCAGTAGCAAGACGGCTTCCTCCGTCGCCGCACAGTTGGAGGAGGATGATGGCATATTTTCGCCGACGCAGGATGACGAGGATTTCGATGAATTGGATCCGGAGCAAGAGCAGCAGCTGATGTCGCGTGGCGCTATCAAAATTGTGCAGCGTCGGTGCGCCGATTTCTCGGAGGCGTCACCCAAGCAAATCTATGAGACAACCACTGATGATTGGTATGCCAGCGCCTCGGATCAGGAGGAGCTGAGCACAGCGCCAGCGGTGTCCAAGCCACACTATGGCCAAGGTGCCGTCAATCCCGTGCTGGAGTGTGTCAATCAAATCCTACTCCAGCAGTCCATGGAGGAAACATCGCGAGAAACTACAACGCCAACGCCAAAATCCTCGCTGGCGCCCAAAGCATCAGCCAATCTGCCACGTCGTAGCTCGCTGAGCGGACGCACTGGTACAAATGGACGCAAACGTGTACACTTCTCCACAAAGAACAGCATGGTGCACGTGCCACGGCACGAAGACGTGGAGGAAACCCATTCCGACCAATTGATCTCACACTATCATCCCAGCGTTGCTGCCACGACTTCCGTCCCAAGTGATACCCTCAACTACGAGAGTATCTATAGCAATGAGTACGAGCCCATTGGCTCCGAACGTGCCTCAAATCTCTATGTGGACATGGCAGCCGCTGTAGCGGATTCCAGCCTGGCCACCACCAAGACGCCACACAAATTGCCGCCGGCTCTACCCCCGAAGCCAGCGAATCTGCTCAAGTTTAGAAAATCGCTGCAGCAACTGGAGGAGCAGCTGGAGGATGATGCCGATTGTGCAGTCTCAACGACAACGACCAGTGAGCCGGACTACTGCTCCATTGCCGAGGTGGGCGTCACATCCGTTCAAATTGTGGCCGTTGTCCACAAGGCGCCCGAATCGAGTACGACTACGGATGCAGAACTGAATCAGAATCGCAATTGTTTGAATAATGCCGCCTCGCACAAGACTGAGGAAATCGAAGAGATTTTCGCCGACATACCAAAGCTACCAAATGTGGCGGCCATTATAGCGCCCAAACAATCCGCTGACTACTTAATGATGGCACCCAAGACGCAGTTGCGTCTACAACTTCCTTCCAACGCGCAGACAATGCCTTCGCAGTATAAGCGCAAGCATGTACCCAATATACTGGCCGAGATTAACAAGCGTATGAGCTTGCCCAGTTCACCAACGACGCCCACCACACCCAAAAGTTTGCCAACAACACCCACATCGAAATCACTGCTCCAGTTGGCCGATGCCAGCAGTGGTCTTCCACTTCAGGCCGAGTTCGATTGGTATAATCTCGATGCGGAGTACGACAGCAGAAACAATGAGGCGCCGAAGAGCTCCCAAAGTGATGGGATGCTGGAGGAGATTAGCGAGGATAATGAGTGTTTGGTCACCGCAGCAGATGAATACAATTTGGATGAGGAGTTTCAGCTGCAGCCCGAGCAGGAAGAGGAGGCAGAGCAGAAGGAGAATGAGCAACAGTTGCCGGAGGAGCTGTTAAAACCGGAGCCTGCAAAGACCAAGCAAATGAAAAAGAATTTAGCAAGTTTCGAGAAATTCATAGAAGGATCGGGTCTGAGCACCAAACCCTTGCCGAGCAAACGCAAAATCTACTTTAATGCGCCCTTCGTTTAGTACGCCAGTTCCCAAGATGTACCTACTATAAATATATATCTATATACATATATATTTATCGGTATATCAACCAATACTATATTATGTATATGACGAATTTAAGTTTTTGTATGTGGTCCGTCTTTTTGTTTAGTTTTTAAGTTGGCAAAGTATTAAAATGTTTAGAGAATTTTCACATGAATAAAAGCAGATAATTTAACAATTACAAAGAGAAAAAATTGTACATTATTTAATTTTCGCCTTACCAGATAGTTCACCCTGGTAACTTTTCGATTTATATTATTTTTAAGGTTTGATTATCGTTTTCTTCCAATTGGATTGCTTGGTTGATTTTATATAGAGCATACTTTGGGGAACACACAAACGGCGAGAAAAATGGCTCTAGATCGAACAAATCTTTACAGAATTTCGAAGGAGATGGTGCGTTAGAATCACAAGGATTATCTCAATCGAACTTCATTCAAGGAACATAGAGTAATGTAAGACCCACAATTGAACCAACTTTTCATCGCTTCGAATTTTTCCCGGTAAGCGTCATCAACTGATTGAACACTTTCGACCATATTATTATTAGGTGGTAAATTTCTCATAAGCTATAACAGGACAGGAATAATTGACAACGTTAAATAGCTGATGTTTTATTCATCATTGAGATTATAACTGTGCGAACATTCAGGCGGTGCATTAGCTTATGTTTTACAATTATAGAAAGGAACACACTTAACACTTACATAAAAAGCAGCTCAAGTTGAGCAAATCCAGCAGTAACTTGGCAATATAAATTAGCTACACAAAAGCTTAAACTTAAACTTATTAATTAACAGTTTAACTTAGACAATGTGAATGTGAATGTAGCTTAACACTATGAATTCAATTCGAATCCATTGAATAATTGATTAATACAAGCTGGTTTTCTTCATAATGCGCAAGAACTCCTCCTGATTGACTTCGCCATCGTTGTCCAGGTCCGCCTCATCAATCATCTCGCGCAGCTCCTCGTCCGTCAGGGTTTCACCAAGTTCGCGTGCAACACGCTTTAAATTTTTAAATGATATTTTACCCGTTTCGTCGTCATCGAACAACCGGAACGCTTTCAAAATCTCCTCTTTGGTATCCTTTTCGGCCATTTTCATTGTCATAAGGTGTAGAAAATCATTGAACGCAATCCGTCCGCTGCCGTCCTTATCGATTTCCGCTATCATCCTTTTGATTTCCTCCTTCTTTGGCTCAAAGCCCAACGCACGGATGGCAACCTTCAGTTCCTTCACCTCAATGTAGCCGGTGCACTCGTTATCGAATAGATCAAAGGCCTCCTTGATGTCAGATTTTTGTGCATCGGATAGCTCAAATTTCGGTCCAGACTTTTTACGTCCCTGCTGCGTGCCGCGTTTCGTATTTGCTGCTGTCGTTGGTCCCGGCACTGGTGCGGAAGCCGTGGCAATATTAGATGCAGTTACGCTTTGCTCCATTTTGCCGTTTTTTCTAAAATCTAAGATAGGTTAAATCAATTTCACAAATTTTGTTTTAGTTTCTTAAGGGGAGCCGCCAATAAATGTAATTTCATAACACACGCAAATGTCAAAAATGAAGCCGTCACGCGGTCGCTCACGGCGCTCACCTTGACTCTGACGGGACGATAGGCCTGTGACAACAACAACTGTAACTGTAAATCGCGTATCCTTGCACTTGTGGTGGCTGACAATTACGCGACGCCTACTCACACAACTCACAACTGGGGGTGGGTGGTGGTTTTCTTTTTGTTGTCGCTTGTTACTATAAATAAACAGCTGCAGTTCCCTAGTTGCTGCTTGTGTTACTCTGGGCTACACAAGTTGTTTGCTAACACCTGCTTGACATCCGTCGTCATTTGTTATGTCGCGGGACGCCTGTTTTCGTTGTACAAATTTTCAACAATATTTGTTTACCAGCCGCTGCACACAGGTTGCTTAGCAGCTATCGATAGAGTGCTCTGCGATGTATGTGGTGATAAACCGATAACAGCTATCGCACCATGGTAATTTTTAGTGCGTTTCATTTAGGAGCCTGCTTTAATTAGCGCCACGTTTAAATTTTAAACCTATTGAGAGCACAATATTTATGCTTAAATCTTATTAGGATCTTCAAATATTTAATAACGTATTAAACTCTCATTAATTAAGTATATTGTGAATGTGAGTTATTTGCGTAAATTTAGAAGTTTAGAAATTTCTATTCATAAAGCATAATTCAGCATTAAAAAATAATATTAAAATCAAATACGAATTCTGCATTCAATGCATTTCTCATAAATTGACAATCTACTATATAAGTTAAAATATTAAGTAGTGTCTTCAATAAAGCAAAGTTCTGGGATATTTTTAATAATTAAAACTAACATTTAAGCGTAATGAACTACCAATATCAATAGGTTATTGACTGTAAAAATGATTGAGAAATAAAAGAAAGTCTAACCAATGCGGGCAGCAGTGCGAAAAAGAAGAATATGTTAATTAATTACTCCTCTTAAGTTTGCTTAACATGACAGCCGAGGAACTGGCTCAGCTTCTGTTGGCCGGCGACATCGGTGTCTGATGATGCATCGTCTCTCACTCGCCGGTTGTCGCTTTTTTGTTTTTATTTCCACATTCGCACCTAAACTTCACAATGGTCGGGCGTAGAAGAAAAAAAGCAGAAAGCAGAAAGCCGAAACTGGCAACAGATTTGTTTTGATTCTTGTATGAATACGTTATACATGCTAACAATATGAATGTCTTTTGATTTTTGGAAGTCATTATGCCAATCAGAAATTAACGCAGAAAATGAGATGGTGAAAAAATGTGTAAATCTGAAATCCTCAGCTCTTGAAATGTTCCGAGTAGCACTAATTAAAATTTTTGCATTTTAATTAGAACAAATAAATTTGTTTACAAAAATAATTTTATTAAAAACACAGTGATTAAAATTTTATTTTTATGGAATATTAATGTCTCCTCGCATTTTCTTAACAAAACGCGAATTAATTGGAAAGGGATTTTAAAGTACATTCTTTTTAGTATAACAATTAGTTCCATATAATTTTCAAATATTTCTCTCATTTATTTAAAATATATATTTTTTTTATGTCTTTTCTCTTTTTCTATGAGAAATGTGACTTTATTAAGAATTGAAAGAGTATTTGGCATGCGACAATTCAATCAGCTTTCCCCTCCTGTTACTTTAACATTTTAGAACGTTTCTTCGGGCGTTTTTTTATTCTTTTTTGCAGCACGCCTAGTTTGCGTATAAATAAGAGTCTCCCCGGTGCGATCGGCAACAGTTTCGTTTCGGGCGCGCACGCGTAAGGGTTCTCGCGGCACAGAATTGAAAGAGTGAACATCCATTGGAATATAGCTACACCTTTTGGAATATATATACAAACAGCCTTTAAGTAAGTGTGGTTGGATGAGTCAAGTGAAGTGAGAACGTGGATACTTTCTTTAAGTGAACCTTTGTTGCTGCTGTTGTGTGTTATTGTGTCGATTGTTCCAACAGTAAACGGACAGCAGAATGCATATGAAGTGGAATTTTGGTGTGTGTACGTGAAGTGCATAAGGAATTCTTTGTGTTCGATGAGTAGAGACTGGCCCAAGCCGCGGCTTTTGACCAGGCTTATCGCTTTTTAATAGTGCCACATTAAATGCAAAATTATTGCATATAAAACTGTAAATGTGGATGAAACTGACTCACGGATATGCACATTTAGTGGTTTGCTTATATCTAAATTAAATGAGCTTAAAATTTAAAAATTTCTAAATGATTATTGAATTTTTAACAAATCTTCATTCTTTAATGCACAACTATAAAAATTCAGATATATTTATTTAAATAATTGCATACAAGGATAGCTTCATATGGAAAAAATGTTTCCTAATAAAAAGATATCTGTATTTCCCTACTGGGCAGAAGCAAAAGAGCTTGTGCATCAAATACAATATTCTTTTTACATATATGTGCATTAGCATTACAAGAGGAAAGTTCCACGCAAGCAGGCAAATTTAAGTTTGCTGCCTTTCACTGATGTACAATCTCTCTTTTTGCCACATCTTTAATTTGCGAACTGGGAGCAGGATCAATGTATGCTGTTCTTGGCGTTCAATGAACCCCAAATGAAAACCTGCCTTGTTCTGCGGCTGGCAACTTATGAAATTTAATCGCAAAACTTGTTCAACATCTTTTCACAAATGGGATTACATTTCTTTTCGATTACCATACATAATGTCGTCCATGTTACACCTGATTTCGATATCGTTCATTAACCGCAGCAAGAACAAAGTAAATCGCCCGAGAACCGGTCAACGTCGAAAAGCTTTTAACCTAATTCCGAATACAGATTTGCATATTAGCAAAAAAGAAATAAAAATATAAATATATCAAAAAATATGATGGCATAACAGAGCATGCTACGCAAACTCAAATGAACCGAAGAGTTGTAAAGGAAAATAATTATTCAAAAGCAGTGAGATATTTATGAACTAGAAACGGCGAAAGAGAAACAAAGAATAAGCCAAAATACAAAATACAAACAGGCATCGTTTCTGGGTCATCGAGCTGAAGACACCTACGCTACAATTTGAAGCTTAAGAATTCCTATTGTCATTATAATTATTGTTAATCAGTATTGCTTACACATTTCCGATTGGTGGTTCAAAATTTTATTAATTTAATTATTGTAATTAAACGAAGAATGTTGCAATGCAAGGGTGCATCAGCAGAACTTGGGAGCTAAAAATGTTCAGGGAGTATTAAAACCACATCTTAATTTATCACTCGACGGCAAATTCAAACACACTTTAAATTAATTCAAAGTTAACAAGGCCATTTATGAAATTAATTTAAAATTTCGCTGTGGTAAATTATCTTTAAATATTTATGGCAATATTTAAGAAACGGTGTGAAAGAAAGCCAGTTTTAGAAGCTAAACCAGAAGTACAAATATGTACAATTTATTTTTTGTCTATAACCAATGCATTTTTGTTTTCAATTTGTGGGCCTGGGCCTACTTCGTGACATGCCTGCCAATTAACTAAAAGCCTAGAAGACATTAAGTTTGATAAGTTCCGGACAACACGCACAACACAAAAAAATGAACAATTACTTCCCAATTTGTCAGCCAAGAACACGCAGCTCAGCCTTAACTCATCAATATGTGCCGCACATAATATGAGAGGACAAAGCTGACGTGATAATGCGTGCAACTGCCTATATAAATCATATGCAAAGCTGATTTAATGGGAAGTATAACAGCAGGCAACAAATAAGAATAAAGTTCTTCGCGGTAAACTCAATGCAGACTCACGCTTTGACTTAAACAAATACCAAAACATGAGCAAATATTTGGCATACCTACTTAAACCAATACTATTTTGTTTCTTTCTTGCAGCTAAAAAGAAGCGCCAAAATAGAAGAAGTGAAAGGGGCACAAGCGAGAGCTTTCATAATGCGTAGAAGAGCTACGCCCATCGGGCTGCTGGTAAGTCAGCTAGTACTACTCATACTACTTCTACTACTACTGCTCATACTACTTCTACTACTACTACTACTATTCATACTACTATTACTTCTACTACCATTTCTACTACTACTATTACTTCTACTACTATTTCTACTACTACTCATACTACTACTACTTCTACTACTACTACTCATACTACTACTTCTACTACTACTATTCATACAACTATTACTTCTACTACTATTTCTACTACTACTCATACTACTACTACTTTTACTACTACTACTCATACTACTACAATTTCTACTACTACTACTCATACTACTACTACTTCTACTACTACTCATACTACTACAATTTCTACTACTACTACTCATACTACTACTTCTACTACTACTATTCATACTACTACTACTTCTAATACTATTTCTACTACTACTCATACTACTACTACATCTATTACTATTACTACTACTACTACTTCTACTACTATTACTACTACTCATACTACTACTTCTACTACTATTACTACTACTACTACTCCTTCTACTACTTACTACCTTAGCATATATACATTATAATAAAAATGTTACACATAAATGTAGGTAAAATAAAATTTAGCAACATTTTAACATGTAAATTTCTTCAATAAAAAACAATTGTATTATATTGCAGTAGTTTTTTAATTATAAATACAATTTCTAATTTTATTATATATTTTACTATTCTACAGTTGAACCATTCCTCTAATAAATAAATACAATTTTTAATATATTTTACTAATCATACTAATAATGTTTGCTACCAATAAATGTGGTACCTAAAATAAAATCTCATTACGTGATTATTGCAGTTGATATGCCTGTGGGCAACAGCTGCAACGGGGCACATTCGCATCGAGGCGCCCGAGGTGCATGTGGCGCCGATCTATAAGCCAGCCTTTGTGCGTGCTGCCGTAGAGAGCATGCCCCTCGAGGAGGACCCGATTGCACTTAGTCGCTTCAGCATACGACCCACATTCGGGGAAACCTTCCTGCCTCTGCGCAGCGCCGTGGAGAGTGTGCCCAGCATCAATGAGCGAAACGTGGCCCAGTTGCGTGAATCCTCGCCACTTCGCTCCTTTGTGCGCGACTCCGTGGAGGCACAGCCCAGCGACGATGACGACGACGATGAGTCGGAACAGTTTGGAGCATCGCCAGCCAGCTATGTACGCGACGCGCCTGACACGCCCGTCAATGAGCAAAGCCACTTTGTGGAGCCGGATCCGTGGTCGGTGTCTGATAAATATGCGGCCTTTATAGCACCCAGCGCAGATGATGACTATCAGCCGCATCCTTATCGCTCGGGCTCGCCACATCAGCAACTGCTGAAGTCGGTGGACATTGAGCAACTGGAGCGCATTGATGAGCTCGATAACTTTACGGAGCAGCAGTTCTATGGAGCACTTGCCCAAGCGGATCTCTCGTCAATTGGCGCTGCCTATGGCGCCTTATCGCAGGTGAGGACTACAACGGAGAGGCGGAAGAACTACAATACGGCACCCAAGGTGCTCTGCTACATGTCCAATTGGGCATTCTATCGCAAGGCTGATGGTCATTTTGTGCCCGAACAACTGGATCCGAAGCTGTGCTCAGCAATTGTATATTCCTTTGCCTCGCTGGATCCCGATCATTTAACCATACGCGAATTTGATCCGTGGGTGGATATGGAGAATCAGTATTATAAGCGTGCTGTTGCCTTGGGTGTCCCGGTCCTGATTGCCATGGGCGGCTGGACGGATTCGAATGGCGATAAGTATTCGCGATTGGCGGGCGATGAGATCAAGCGCAAAGTGTTTGCCTCCAGTGCGTCGGGTTTTCTGCAGCGGCATGGCTTCAGTGGCATACACCTGGACTGGAATTATCCCAAGTGCTGGCATAGCGATTGCTCGAAGGGACCGGCGAGCGATAGGCCCAATCTGACCAAGCTACTTCGCGAGATCCGCTCCCAGCTGAATCGAGTGAATCCCAAGTTGCAACTGGGCGTGGCTATTTCGGGCTACAAGGAGATCATCAGCGAGGCCTACGAGCTAGCCCCACTCTCAGATATCGTGGACTATATGACGGTGATGACCTATGACTATCATGGTCCATGGGAGCATCAAACTGGTCATGTGAGTCCGCTCTATGGACGGCAGCAGGACAAGTATCCGCAGTACAACACAGATTTCACAATGCAATTGCTGGTGAAGATGGGCGCGCGTCGCGAGAAGTTGATCATGAGCATACCCTTCTACGGGCAGAGCTTCACGCTCGAGCAGAGCAGTCAGAGATTGGTCGGTGAGGGTGCCCCAGCCAATGGTCCCGGCGAGGCAGGCGAGCTGACCAAGCAGCCCGGCATGCTGGCGTACTATGAGGTCTGTCAGCGCATCCGTAAACAGAAGTGGCAAACGGGCCGAGATTCGGACCGCAAGAGTGGTCCATATGCGATGCTCCGGAATCAGTGGGTGGGCTATGAGGATGCGGCCAGCGTCGAGGCCAAGGCACGCTATGCGGTCAATAATGGTTTTGGTGGTGTGGCCGCCTGGACCGTCGATTTGGATGACTTCCAAAATCGCTGCTGCAGTGAAGCGTTTCCCCTACTAAAGGCCATCAATCGCGCATTGGGTCGCCTGGACTCGGAGCCGCCAACGAGAAGCAATTGTGAGCGTCCACCACAGCCAGTTACGCCACAGCCACCACAGATGACGACGGTCAGTAGTGATGGATCAGCGGGTGGTAATCATAATCATCACACGACTTCCTGGCCCAGCTGGGACGAGATGAGTAGCACAACCACACGAAGACCCGCAAGCAGCTCAACCACTCGAAGATCCACCACAACCAGCCCAACAACAACCACAACAACTCCCACCTGGTGGACCAAACCAACAACAACTACAACAGCATCCACAACCACAACTACAACTACGAGACGTCCTAAACCCAGGCCGACACCCACTAAAACCACAGCAAGACCACCACACACCACAATACCGGTGCCCGCGATAGTTTATCCCGTGGTGCAGATCTCCAACTGCGAGGCTGGTGAATTCTATCCGGATACAAATAACTGCAATGCATATTACCATTGTGTCCAGGCGGGTGAGCTGCGTCAGCAATATTGTCCCGGTGGTCTGCATTGGAATAACGAGGTCAAGGGCTGTGATTGGCCCGCTTCCGCTCAGTGTTCGGTGAAGAAGCAACAGACCACTGTGAGCAAGCGCACCACCATAGCAACCAGCACCACACGACGATCAACCAGCACCACACCACGTTCAACCAGCACCACACGACGATCAACCAGCACCACACGACGATCAACCACTACCACACGACAATCAACTAGCAGCAGCACCACCACTAAAAAACCCAGGCGCACCACAACCACACATAAACCCAGTCGCAAGCCACAAACAAGCAGCACTACCCATAAACCACATCGCACCACCAAGAAACCACACAAACCACGTCCAAACCAGTCCTCACGCTGCAACGAGGCAGAGTACTACACGCATAGGAACTGTGGCCAATACTACATCTGTGTGAATGGAGTCCTTGTGCCCAATGAATGTGGCGCTGAACTCCACTGGGATGCCATCCGAAAGATCTGCGATTGGCCACAGAATGTGCAGTGCCTCACTAGCAAGAAATACTTACGCATTGTGCAGTCCAAGTCCAGCGAGGAGGATCCCTGTAATGGGGAGGAGCGTGTCCCATATCCGGGTGATTGCAGCAAATATTTGTTCTGTCTGTGGAATCGTCTCCAGGGTGCAGATTGTCCACCTGGCCTGCACTACAACGAGGCCTTGGGCAACTGTGATTGGCCAGCGGCAGCGCAGTGCAAAGAAGAAGGTGCTGTACCAGGAGATGGCTCCAGACCCACCCCCAATCCCAAGCCACCAGCTGTGGCGAAACCAGTGCCGACGACACAGCCACCAAATACGACGCCCAGACCCACATATCCCACAGATAAACCGCAATTGGACCAACTTGATGGCTATTACAAGGTGGTTTGCTACTTTACCAACTGGGCGTGGTATCGCAAGGGCTTGGGGCGCTATACGCCCGACGACATCAACACGGATTTGTGTACCCATGTCATCTATGGCTTCGCCGTCTTGGATTACTCACAACTCACGATTCGCACTCACGACTCCTGGGCGGACATTGACAACAATTTCTATACGCGCGTAAGTGCACTGAAGAGCAAAGGTGTTAAGGTGAGTCTGGCTCTGGGTGGCTGGAACGATTCGCAGGGTGACAAGTATAGTCGCCTGGTTAGAAATGCGGCGGCTCGTGCCAAATTTATACAACATGCCTTGGACTTTATTGAGAAATACGGATTTGAGGGCCTCGACCTGGACTGGGAGTATCCAGTGTGCTGGCAAACAGAGTGTAGCAAGGGTTTCCCCGATGAAAGGGAGGCTTTCACTGACTGGGTTCGGGAACTTTCGGAGGCATTCAAGCCACGCGGTCTGCTCCTCTCCACGGCTGTCTCACCCAGCAAGAAGATCATCGATGCTGGCTACAATGTACCTGAGCTCGCCCACTACTTTGACTGGATTGCCGTGATGACCTACGACTTCCACGGGCAGTGGGATAAGAAGACGGGTCATGTGGCACCATTGTACCATCATCCCGATGACGATTTCGATTACTTCAATGCCGTAAGATTACATCGAATAATTTGCACTTGATTTATTTCATGTTTGCCTCATCTATTTCAGAACTTCTCGCTCAACTATTGGATAGAGCAGGGTGCTCCTTCCCGCAAGATTGTGATGGGCATGCCCTTGTATGGTCAGTCCTTTACACTGGAGAATGCGAACAACAATGGTCTGAATGCCAAGGCACCAGGACCGGGTAAGGCGGGTGAATTTACAAAAGCAGCGGGCTTCTTGGCCTACTATGAGGTGAGTCTACAAGGAACAGCTTATTGAACCAGTCATAAAAGTATAATATTACAATTTCAATCCCTTGCAGATATGCGAACGTGTCAAGCATCAGGGCTGGGAGGTGGTGCAGGATGAACGTGGTCGGATGGGTCCATATGCTCGCAAGGGCACCCAATGGGTCTCCTACGATGATCCGGCCATGATACGCAAGAAATCGCAACTGGTGCGTGCCTTGGATTTGGGTGGCGGCATGGTCTGGGCACTAGATCTAGATGACTTCCGCAACCGGTGTGGTGATGGTGTGCATCCGTTGCTGCGTGAAATTCATGCGGTGCTAAAGAATCCACCCACTGACTATGAGCCGACACGTGAGTCCATAAACATAATACAATGCTCAACCTTAAAATAAACTGAAATCAACTGCAGCTGGCCTCATCCTAGCGGAAGCGGAATCTGTAGAGGAACAGCCCATTTCTGGTGAGGTGGGAACTGCTTCAGTTGAAGTCGACGCCGAGCAAGAGACGCAAGGATCAATTGGACAGGGGAACAAGGAGGATGAAGACTTGGTAAGTGAAGCCGTAGAGGAAACGGATGAGGCAGTAGTTGTGTCGGTAGTTGCGCCGCCCGCAGAGTCGGATGAAGCCATATCCCAGGAAGCGAGCAATGAGCAGGAATACTCACAAGAAAACGAGATTGATCCCAATGGCGACATTGAAGAGGGTGATTTTGAAACGGAAGCCACTGACTCCAATGAGTACAAGGTGGTCTGTTACTTCACCAACTGGGCGTGGTATCGTCAGGGCGGTGGCAAATTTCTGCCAGAGAACATCGATGAGAATCTCTGCACGCACATTGTATACGGATTTGCAGTGCTCAATCGCGAGAAGCTCACCATACAACCACACGACTCCTGGGCGGACCTGGACAACAAGTTCTACGAGCGTGTCGTGGCCTACAAAAAAAAGGGTGTTAAGGTAACGGTGGCTATTGGTGGCTGGAATGACTCGGCTGGGGACAAGTACGCGAGATTGGTGCGAAGTGCTGCAGCGCGAGCGAAGTTCATTCGTCACGTTATTGATTTTATGGAGAAGTACGGATTCGATGGCCTCGACCTGGACTGGGAGTATCCGGTGTGCTGGCAGGTGGACTGCAAAAAGGGCACCGCCGATGAGAAGCAGGGATTCACTGATTTGGTACGGGAACTCTCGCTGGCCTTCAGGCCAAAGGGTCTGCTGCTCTCCGCAGCCGTTTCGCCGAACAAAAAGGTCATCGATGCTGGCTACGATGTGCCGGAGCTCTCAAACTACTTTGATTGGATAGCTGTAATGGCCTATGACTACCATGGACAGTGGGACAAGAAGACGGGTCACGTGGCGCCCATGTATGATCATCCCGATGGCACCGAAACTTTCAATGCCAACTTCTCCATCAACTATTGGCTGGACAGTGGGGCGAACCGTAAGAAAATTATCATGGGCATGCCCATGTATGGACAATCCTTCTCACTGGCCCAGGCCAGCGACATTCAGCTGAATTCACCCACTTATGGTGGCGGAGAGGCAGGCGAGGCAACGCGTGCTCGAGGATTCCTGGCGTACTACGAGATCTGCTCGTATGTTCAGCGTCGAGGCTGGAATGTGGTGCGAGATACAAGAGGTCGCATGGGTCCCTATGCCTATTCGCGGGATCAGTGGGTCTCCTTCGATGATGCGCCCATGATACGGCACAAGAGCGAGTATGTGCGTGCCATGGGTCTGGGTGGTGCGATGATCTGGGCCCTGGACTTGGACGATTTCAAGAATGACTGCGGCTGCGAATCGTATCCATTGCTTAAGACCATAAATCGAGTTCTACGCAATTATCCGGGTCCGCATCCCAAGTGTGTTCTGGAGCAGAGCGACAGAACAATGAGTAAGTGACGTGGCAACTAAAACTGCAACTGAAGTTTAAACTTGTTGATATTGTTTTTACAGTTGCTGGCCAAACAGGCCACTTGACGTCGGCCAAACCCACCGTGAACACCGTAACTGCAGTCAACATCATAGCAAGTACTCAAGCCGACCCACATTATGGAACTGCACCGGATTGCAACGGTCGCAATTATGCACCACACGATCGTGACTGCAACAAATACTATATATGCCAATATGGCGAGCTAATCGAACAAAGGTAAGAGCAACTTCTGTAATATTTAATCAATTAAGTCCAAAGATCAGAAATAACAAGAATGCTGCAGTCGAGTCGGATCGACTACGATATACCTTGAACCCGGTTGTTAAATATATTCTAACTTTATTATACATTTTCGTCTACATCTTTCTCTCCGTCAGGTGTCCAGCTGGCCTGCATTGGAACGAAAATTTCTGTGACTGGCCAAACAATGCACATTGCTCAGTTCGAGCTGATAAAACCACCCCGGCACCAGCGGTGCAGCGCCCCAAGCCCACAAGCACGGCAGCACCACCCACCAAACCTCCAACAAAGCCCACAAAGAAACCCTTGACGCCACCCAAAAATCCCATTACACGTCCAAAGCCAACACCAGCTCCACCACTGAGCAGCAATGAGGATTACAAGGTGGTTTGCTATTTCACCAACTGGGCGTGGTATCGTCCCGGCCAGGGCAAGTATGTGCCCGAGGATATCGATGAGAATCTCTGCACCCACATCGTCTACGGCTTTGCGGTGCTCAACAGCAATACGCTTACCATAAAAACGCACGATTCTTGGGCGGATATTGACAATCGGTTCTACGAACGAGTCGTCGAATATAAGAAGAAGGGATTGCGAGTAACTGTCGCCATTGGTGGCTGGAATGATTCATTGGGCAGCAAGTATGCGCGCCTGGTGCTCGATCCTCAGGCACGGGCACGTTTCATCGAGAGCATTTTGATTTTCGTGGAGAAGTATGGATTTGAAGGCTTGGATCTCGACTGGGAGTATCCGGTGTGCTGGCAGGTGGACTGTACCAAAGGTTCGGCAGCAGAGAAGCAAGGATTTGCCGCACTCGTTCGTGAGTTATCGGAGGCATTTAAGCCACGTGGTCTACTCCTCTCCGCTGCCGTTTCTCCAAGTAAAATGGTTATCGATGCTGGTTATGATGTGCCCAAGCTCGCCCGCTACTTTGACTGGATTGCCGTGATGACGTACGACTTCCATGGACACTGGGACAAGCAGACGGGTCATGTTGCGCCGCTGTATTATGTGGAGGGCGATGCGAATCCCTATTTCAATGGCAACTTTAGCATACACTATTGGCTGGATCAGGGCACGCCGGCCAGCAAACTTATCATGGGAATGCCACTCTACGGCCAATCCTTCTCCCTGGCGAATCCAAATGCTCGCTCGCTCAATGACAAATCAATTGGACCTGGTCAGGCGGGCACGTATACCCGGGCCGGTGGCTTCTTGGCCTACTATGAGATCTGCGAGAAGGTCAGCGGCGGCGGCTGGAGTGTGGTGCGTGACGAGGAGGGACGCATTGGCCCCTATGCGTACAGTGGCAATCAGTGGGTCTCCTATGATGATGTTGCCGACATACGACGCAAGGCTCAATTTGTACGCAATTTGCGTTTGGGTGGCGGCATGGTCTGGGCTCTGGATTTGGATGATTTCCGTGGTCGCTGCGGCTGCGGTAAGCATCCATTGCTGCGCACACTCAACCAAGAGTTGCGAGGAATTCCTGGTCAGCGAGCCAACGATTGCACATAGTAATATGCAGAGTATATGTTTATTATATTTTTTTCATATTATACATTTATGCCAATATCATTGCTGCTGACTAGGCTCGCAATCTGTTCTCAAGATTTTTGCCAATTAGTTGTAAGCATACACACACACATACAAACTATTAAATAAAAATAAAATACACATTTAAACTTGTACGTATGATTTTTAGCGCGCAGTACCCTAAAAATACCAAGAAAAAATACCCACAATTTAGTGTGACCATGCTGTCAATTGGCCTGAAATGTAGCGATTAATCGACAATTTGTTTAGGCTTTTAGCTAAATTTTCTGTGTATGATCATTTTTTTTACGAAATTGTAATAATTGAATATGGTAAGAGTAAATTTATAGTAATAGTAAAATTTATTTAAAAATGATATTTTACTGCATGACAAGCAACAATATATGTTGGGCAATTTGTAGCGTGTGTGGGTCACAAATAAAGACGCTGTTCATCGTCGGTTTGCAATCAAAACAGCTGTTGTGTGCTAGAATTTCAATCGCAAAAAAGTACCTGCGAAACTTTAGCGAGCACACGAGAGAATTGTACAGGCAAAGCTTTTTTTGTTAAGCTCGCCGACGGTGGGACTGTCGTCATCGTAATTGTCGCTTGTCGTCTCAGTCGAACGGGCAACGAAGTTGCATACGCAACGCATTTACTGGTCTGTGGGTCGCGGCTGTTCTTGTTTTGTGTGGCTACTGTTTTGTTTTTGTGCGTGGCAAACGGCAGAGGCCAAAGTAAAGCTTGTGTTTTGTTTATATACACACGGACGTGCGCGCACACACAACACACACACACACATATGAAAATCGAAAATTAATGCAAACACAAATACACACCTGAGTGACGTCACAGGTTTTGATCGTGTTTCTGCAATTCAGCAGCAGAAAATAATTGTATAATAAGTGAATTAAAAATAGCAACAATGAGACAGCAATGCCGCGACACCTTCAGGCATTTAGTGCGTCAATACCACACACAGTCAAGGCAGGCGCTACTTTTAGCCAACAGCAACAGTCACAGATTCACCTGCAATAACAATATCAGCAGCAGACACAACAATATGCGGCAGCAACAGCAGCAGCTGAGCCTGTTTGCCAACAGCCGCAACTACTCCAAGTTCGGCACACACCTCAGCAGCGAGCGCGCCATGGAGCTGCTGTGCAACCTGGACGAGGACGAGCGTCACAATCTGCGGGATGCGATGTTCAAGCTGGAGGCCGACAAGGTGAAGAAACAGTTCGAAAGTAAGTGCTAGCATTTTAAATAACTTCAAAGGAAACTTTGACTGTAAATTGCCAGCTAAATAATAAGAATATTAAAAATAATATTAATATTAATAAAGAACAATGAAATCTGAAACCTTTTTCTTGATATTTTTAAAAAGAAAATTGTAGTTTCATTTAAAATACTTTATTTTCACATTTTTAAAAACTAAATTTTTCACATTGACATCAGTTGGCAGCGCTGTCAACTGCATAAACATAAACTAATTTAAGCATAGATATTTAACTACAAAATTGATTGGGTCTTGGAGTTTAGCCTGGGGGATCGTGCCTGTGTCCTTTTTGGGTTCAACCTTTTACATGAGGCCACGTTTGGAAGCCTCCGTTGAGAAGCACGTGCAGTATGCCTCAGCTGCATCACAGTGATCAGCCGGCACAGTTAGCGCCGCACAGATGTTGCCAATCTCGAGGGCTAACTTCACCTTGTCGGGAATATTTCCGATGTACTGCATGGCCTTTTCGTGGCCGGCTTGCACGTCCAGTTTGCCATTGGCATCCATTAAGTTGACGCTCTTCATGACACAGGCACGCAGGCATTTGCCCTCATGTGTTACGGATGGCACATGTTTGATGATTCTCTCCACATCGCTATCCGATGCACCCACTTCACCTTTGCACTTCTCGCCCACCTCCATTAACTTGGCCATGGCAGCCTGTTCGTCAAAGGCTCGGACCAAAGCTGCTCCGAGCAGGGCGACAATTACCAGCAAGAAACCGAAACGTTGCATGTTGTTAAGTTGATTGAATTCCAAAATAAAACTGTTGACATTTACGGCGAAACATGCGCGTTTTATAGCTGTCAGCTGCAGTCTGTCAGCTGTGAAATTATAGAGTTCAATCCGTCTAGCAACTTAACAACTTATGCAATTAATTGTCCAAATCTATAATTAGTATAATTTGGCAGTTTTTTCAGTTTATTCCCATTTTAATTGTTAGTAGCAACGACTCCCACTTCAAATATAAATAATCTGCAAGTAACTCAGACTAAACATCTATTTGTGTGTGTTGTTTGTCTTAGTGTGTTTGTTTTCATGGCAGCACACAGCTTTTGCTGCGTACGTGACTCCAAACGAGACGAGAGACATCAACAAATCACCGCACAGATTTGCCATTTCCTGTGAGCTCATCATGCTAGTCTCTCTCTCTTTTTATCCTTATCTCTAGCTGCCAATCGACCTGTGCAACATGTGCCATTGCGCATCATTTATTCAATTGATGCATATCGCAGTGATTTGGTGTTCGACAAGCAACTTGATGGGCACAATTTACATATCTTATAGAACTAATCTAAACCTGAGCTGTAACTCTTGTGGGTCCTTACTAATATGGGTGGATAATGTGTGTTTTGGATTTGCTAGTCAAATCGATGGCGCTACTCTTTTGTATCTTTCACTGGCAGAGTTTGCACACTTTTAAATTACATATGTATTTTTTTGGAATTCAAGGGTATAAGCTCCAGCGCCACAAGCTCATTGTTGCAACATTCGATGTTCGATGCTAAGAATGCAGAGTACACAAAAGTGAGCAGCAGAAATTTATTGTCAGGCTGTGGCAACATTCGATGTTTGATTGCTTGCTGCTCATATCTGTGATTGATAAAAAGAATAACTTATCAGGCTCAAGCTTTCAAGTGATTTGTCGTTTGACGAAATTGTAAATATAACAACTTAAATATAACAACTTAAATACGAAATTCGAGCAGCCCATTTCGGGTTATTTTTTGTTTTTCGTTTGTGGTTGCTCTTTAAAATTTCATCGGACAACAACAAGAAATGCACAACTTTGCTCAGCAAGTTCGCCACCCACCTAGAGAAAATTGTTGTTTCTTTTATAATACTTTATTTTCCCATTTTTAAAAACTATGTGTTTCACATTCACATAAGTTGGCAGCGCTGTCAACTGCATAAACATAAACTAATTTAAGCATAGAATTTTAACTACAAAATTGATTGGGTCTTGGAGTTTAGCCTGGGGGATCGTGCCTGTGTCCTTTTTTGGGTTCAACCTTTTCATTTACATGAGGCCACGTTTGGAGGCCTCCGACGTGAAGCACATGCTTATTGCCTCGGCTGCATCGCAGTGATCCGCTGGCAGAGTAAGCGCCGCACAGATGTCGCCAATCTCTAGGGCTAACTTTACCTTGTCGGGATTATCGCCGGTGTACTGCTTGGCCTTCTCGTGGCCGGCATTCACATCCAGTTTGCCATTGGCATCCATTAAGTTGAAGCTCTTCATGACACAGGCACGCAGGCATTTGCCCTCACGCGTTGCTGATGGCTCATGTTTGATGGCACTCTGGATATCGCTATCAGATGCACCCACTTCGCCTTTGCACTTCTCGCCCGCCTCCATTAACTTGGCCATGGCAGCCTTTTCGTCAAAGGCTCGGACCAAAGCTGCTCCGAGCAAGGCGACAATTGCCAGCGAGTAAACGAAACGTTGCATGTTGTTAACTTGATTGAATTCCAAAATCAAACTGTTGAATTTTACGGCGAAATAGGCGCGTTTTATAGCTGTCAGCTGCAGTCTGTCAGCTGTGAAATTATAGAGTTCAATCCGTTTAGCAATTAATTGTCCAAATCTGCAATTAGTATAATTTGCTTGTTTTTTTCTGTAGCCCTACCCCATTTTAATTGTTGGTAACAACGACCCCCACTACAAATATAAATAATCTGCAAGTAACTCAGACTAAACATCTATTTGTGTGTGTGTTTGTCTTATTGTGTCTGTTTTCAAGGCAGCGCACAGCTTTTGCCACGTACGTGATTCCAAACCAGATGAGAGACATCAACAAATCACCGCTTAGATTTCCCGTTTCCTGTGACCTCATCCTTGCTGCTTTATCCGTATGTCTATCTCTATCTTAATCGACCTGTGCAACACTTGCCGTTGCGCATCATTTATTCAATTGATGCACATCGCTGTAATTTGGTGTTCGACAAGCAACTCGATGGGCACAATTTACATATCTTATAGAACTAATCTAAACCTGAGCTGTAACTCTTGTGGGTCCTTGTCTTCTTGGCATAAGTTCCAAGCCATTGTTGGCAACATTTGATGTTCTTGCCAGGCAGTGGCAACATTCGATGTTTGATTGCGAGAAAATGGCTTGCTGCTCAAATCTGTGATCGATAAAAAGCCGAGCTTATTCAATGTTCTAAGCAACCTTAGCTTTCAAGTGATTTGTCGGTTGTCAGTATTACAGTTACAACTATAACAACTGGAATAAAATTGTTCATTTAACTAAGCATTCCAGCAAGCTCTTTAAATATGCGCATTTAGTTCTACATTTGTGTATTTCTGTTTGCTTATGGTATCCACACATATGGAATTCCGGCAGCCCATTTCGGGTTTTTTTTGTTCGTGTGTGGTTGATGTTCATTAAAATTTCATCGGCCAACAAAAAAAAAAAAAATTCACATATTTGCTCTGCCTGCTGCTGGTTGAAACTGCTTTACGCACTGAACGTCGTTTCAGCCGGCGTATAAACTTTCGCTCTTGTTGCTCTTGTTGGCAACAGTCTTTTTCTGAGTCTGTAAAAAGTTTGTTGATTAGTTTATTGGCGCTTAAGTTTGGTGTTGCTCTTGAATGCAGCAAAATTGGCTTATAACAATAAAAAAGAACTGCACTTGCCAATTGTTTGGCAACAATCTGCCGTGATTCACCTTATCAACAGAAGAAGTTTCACGAGTTTGCTCACGTCATTATTTGTTTCCTGATAAGAGCGTGTTGAGTGATTTCATAAATATTTAAGCAACACAAATCAAAACTTGTAATCACGTTGCTGATAATGTCTGACTAGTTCATATTAAGGTAAAGAAAACTAATGCGTTAACGTTAGTTTCTGGAAACGTGAGACGCCAAATAAAAATGAAGAAACTTTGATTATAAAAAAATATTATTATGGAAATAATAACTAAACAAGGAAGGAATGAAAGAAACGATCAAAATTTCCTTAGACTACATTTAAAAAATATAAAAGTCTATTATGTATATAAGAAGCGTTAAGACAAACCCCAATGCTTGAACTTTCATACGCCCGTAATAATTTGTTTAGGTCTCCGTAACCTATTAAGTCCTGAAGTAAAATATATAGTATTCAAGGGGAAACCAGAAATGTTTTAACTGTTGCACACATTTTGGCCATGAGCAATAAACAAAGCTTTGTGTTATGAACATTTGCCTCTAAAGCTTATGGTACTTGAGTAAAAAAGCTAAGTTAATCAAATTAGCGGTTGGTGGGCACTCAAAATGCCAGCAGCAACCATGAGAAATATCAGTTAAGTAAAATGTACAGCAATTTCTGCTCCAACAATTCGGCACAAAACTCAGAAACAGGCAATTCGTTTGCTATTAAGGGTGGTCGTGCCACACCGCCACCGCCCACTTGTCTGCCCTGAGCGCCAAAAAGCCATGGCACATTGAATGATGTTCATTGTACTGTGCGAAAAAGTCGTCAGCCTTGAAGCGAACATCTGCTCAAGGAGCTTTACCTCTCTTTTTCAACACTCTCTCTCACTCTCTATCACTCTAACTTACTCTCTCTCTCTCTCCTTTCTCTTTCGGAAACCTCATATTTGACCTAATTTATTTCGAAACAACACATTGTATCCTGTCTGGAGTTTACATTTATCTGGGGCTCCATTCATCACAATTTGCAAAACACACACAAGGGCAGAGAGTCGAGTCCTTCTGCATCCCTTTTAACAGCTGCATCATTAATACACTAACCACTGGAGTTATGGGCTGCGAATGCATCACTCGATGTGCTGTAAAATGACCCGGCAAAATGGAAAACTTCTGACTATAAACAAGCAGCAAATATGGCAAACCTGAAAATCAATATACATAAAGAGTTGAAATATGATACATACAAGTAACAGAAAAAATCGGTATAAATTTAAATCAATTCGAAAGAAATAAATAAAAAGAAAAGAAAGAGCAACAGCTGTCTTGGCAAATAATAAAATTGGGTGAAAATCAATCACTCTAAATAAAATCCCTTACAGCATTATATTAATCATAATCCTGTAATAAATAAAAAGCCGTGCTGTAAAACTGAACTTTATTATCAATCATAAAATTGCGTTTTATCTTGCATATTTTAAGAGCCCACAAAATTCACCAGACGCCTTGAATACTGGTGTATATATGAATTCAATTGTAAACCAAGTGGGCTTACAGTTTGCTATAAAACCGTCTACAATTTAAATCGTTTTAATTTAAAGTTTAAATTAAGCTCCTTACAAACTTGTGAAAGTTTGCTATACGGGCCGGAAGAAATTCAGAGCACAATTTGATTGAAAAATGTGGAAGCAAATTAAATATAATGGCCCTGCAGAAATGTGAGTTGAGTATCTACATACTTAGTATATACATATATATCTGTAAGAGGCTGTCGACTTTTATGACAGCATTGTGAAAGCAACGCCCTCGTCCTTGTCCCTAATGGAAATAATTCAACACTAAATGAGCCATTGATGGCATAGCGCTGCAAAGTATGCAACATTAAAAGACGCTGCGAGTTGTCGTTTGCAATTTGAATCAATTTAGCTACTGCTGGTGTTGCTGCTACTGCTGCTGCTGTTGCTGTTGCTGCTGCTGCTATTCGCTATGCTGAAGCACGCGCCGATTTCCTTGGCGGCAACTCAAATTTGCCGGGGCACCTGCGCCGTCCCAGAGATGCCAGTGAAAGTTCGCTTAGTTGCTTGTCCAGGCAACAGGCTGCTGCTGCAGCTGCTATGTGTATGCGTGTGTGTGTTTGTGTGTGTGTGTTTGTGTGCTTAAAAGTCATAAAACAAAGCAACTCATCGCTCGCAGAAAACGAAACAGACAGTCAAACAGAACGTCAGAGTAAGCCAACAAATGGGAAGTAGCATAAGGAAAGTGAAAGTGAGACAGAGATAGAGATAGAGAGAGAGAAAGACAGACGGACAGAGAGACAGAGAGAGCAGCATGAAAAGGCAAAGCGATAAATTGAAAAATGTGTACGCTGAGCTCTCGCTGAAGCTGAAACTGAAGCCCAGGCAGGTGTGCAAGATTCAATACCTGTATACACACCCACACATACACACACCTACATCCGTAAATTTGTGGCATATCTGCCAGCTTAGTTTTTACGTTCTGTTTTCATGACCTCTTTGATTGTACACATTGTTGCCGCAGGATTAATTGAGTTTACACATAAAAACAGGAACTAACAAAATGTTTTCATTTAGCAAACATTAGCAAAATATGGTAAACCAAGAACAGAAAATGTGCAGAATACGAATTTTTTATTTAGCCCTCAATGATACTGAAGAAGATATGTAAAAACGGTTATAATTTAATTATAATTTTATTATATATTTTATTATTGATTTTTGCAGATATTTATGATTTGTGTAGATTATTATTCGATTCTTTTAGAGCCCACGTATGAAATACTACATGTTCAACTTTAAAAATTCCTTAAATTGGAAAATACCATCAAATTCACAAGTACTTTCCCAGCACTAAAATTGTAAATTGCTTTGGTCTACGGTACTATGGTAATTCGCAAACAGTGCAAAGGAAAACTTAAAGGACACAGGGCACATTGAAGTCTACAACGATGATAATTATAGTGCAGCCAGAAGCCTAACCTTCTTCAAGTCATTTATATACAGCTCCTGTGACTAAAGCAACACACACTCACATTTACATATCCCCACACATTCCACACACACACACACTCCCCCTGCAAATATGGCAAGCAGTTTCCAAGGTCTTCAGTTCGTTTTGTTCATTTTGTCTAGCGTGGTTTTGGGCTGACCTCAGAAATTTCATTTTTTATTTTTAATGCAAACTAAATTTTCTGAGCTTCTACTTTGGATAAATAACGGGAAACTGTATGCATACTAATAGTTTTAGTCAATTTAAATGCTAAACAGCAGGTCACAGCCAATAAGCGCTACTAAATGTTATGCAAATTGTCTCAACACACATATGTATGTATATCTGAAACAGCATACACACACTCGTAGGTGAATTGTGCTGGAAAATTTAGTATGAAGTGAAATTCTCGCTCGGCTTGTTTGTCAACTAACACACACACAATGGCACACGCTCGCAGATACTATATAAAATGTCTTCCTGTTGCTTCTATAATGGCATCAGCTCCCAGCAGAAATGGCGCTGGCCAAGATAGCAGCACGGTTTGTCATTTGTGGCCTTTCCAATGTGCCTAGAGTAAAAGCCAAAAGAAAAGGAAGCAAACCAGTAGAAAAATTCGCTTTCAGTGCGCCTCTCAGATTTCAGTTAAAGTGAAGTTTGAGTGCTGCCTACTTTCAGGCGCCCTTTCAATTTACGCTAGGTTCGCAATTGTGTGTGTGCGCGTGTGTGTGAGCGTGAGTACGTGTACACACATGTCACAGAGTAAGCGAAAGCTCGCTCAACAAATATATAAGGATGCGAGTACCGGGGACAGTTGATTGCCCCTGTGGCCTCTTTAACTCAATACCCGCATTTGTGGTAAGCATTGGGCATATGCCCGAGAGCAAACAAATACTTCGTATAATTAAATTAACTTCTTCGAAACGGAATCTACTACTAATGAAATATTTTGTATCTCACCAGACTTATCACTTTAACTGAAACCTTCCTAATACTTACGTATTGATTTATTTGGACCTCACAATTGAACTGAAGTCCAAATTTGAAAAACTCAAAAATTCGGTATTCAAAAAGTTTAAACTGAAAGATATATAAAAGTATTGATATGCACATTTTTTGTATAAACCATAACATACGTATTTTTTTAAACATGCCACAGTAAGGATATATGCTAGGTCGAGCACTTACCTATAAACATTGCACCATAGGTTTTATGACATGTTTTATTTGATTCGGTAAATCAAGTGCGAATTCCATGTTGAACACTTAACCGTCAGCTAAACGACATAATTGCCAGGAAAACTGCACAGTAGCCATGCATAAAACAAACCCCCAGACATGGTTGAGGTTTTTATGGCCAAAACAGCAACCCATGCTCAAGTTTATTTGTATACACGAACACACATATGCTTATCTATGTACATCCATCTGATGGGCGTCAGCCTGTGGCAAGCAACTAAATGCGCCCTTAACCATACCACGTACTTTAGTTTCATCGTGTAAATTAAACTAATGGACGGAGAACTTTATGTTTAGAAAGTCGTATAAGAAATTCATCTAGCGGTATTGATAAACTTCTTATAATCTGTACAAATATATTATTCACCATTTAATACTGTTGACTGTCTATAGGATATCTATTCACTGTTTATAGGATATCTTAAACAGCATTATTTCAACACAACAAAAATGTCTTTATGTCTCCCAATGTAATTTCTCGGCGAGTAGCTGTTAATTAATTGCGCTCTTTGGGAGCGATAACGATAATTACAGTAACGTTAATGAGCACTGTTTTACTTAGGCAAGTGTTCAACATACATTTTTCTGTTGATTTTCGCTTCTCGCTTTTAAGCGTTATTTTAACTCGTGCAAAGTGCTGTGTAAACGGTAACATTGTAACGGCACCCAAAAGAAGCGCTAAAGCGTGTCTGTTATACGCTTAAGCACACACAGCCGTTGCATATTATATCCACACACACATAGACAGAAATGTGAATGCGTTTGCGGCGCGTGAAAGTATACAGCGGTAAAAAGGCGACAACTGAGGCCATTGCAAAATGTTAATTGAGTTTCACTGCACTGTGTACTGTGGAGAAAAAGACTCCTGTTGAGTCATAAATTAACAGAAAGGAATAGAAAAATACATATTCATTTAACAGCAATCTATTTTGCCAGCTTTTATTTATGTTTGCCACAGATGATACATAATAGCCTGATTTGACCAACAACATTTGTTATATTCCTGAAATTACAGTATGTAAATGACAATGACAATGTGTTATTTAAATTGAGCAATCAATTTGTAATAAACACTCGAAATGTTAATGGTAATGGGAAAGTACAAAATGTTGTTCATAGTGGAATCGGGCAAATGTTGTTTAATGCTTTTTTTTATCAAGTTATTTTTGCGAATTATTACTTACTTTTCCCATGGTGCAGCACACACGCACACACAGATGTACTAAGGCTTCCGAACTAATTTATATGTTTTATGAGTCTGTGAGTTTTGTTTTAGTGTGTGAATTGAACAGCAGTTATGCTTGTCAGCGGTGAAAAAGTGCATATTTACCAAGCATAATGCAACACATCTAATATTTAAATTTCATTTATTCCTCTTTCAACTGGCGTTGAGTGTGTATTGCATATAGAGATACCCTATAGACTGAATATAAGTTCTTAATTATTTTTTATCTAAATAAAATGGGTATGCTGAACACAGAAACTTTATTCGGTTTCAACTTTTTAAAGAACAAATTGAATTGATTGATATACAATTTGACAAATTTGTATTATTCATTATAATACTAAGCACTTAACAACACATACAAAATAATAGTTACACTTACCACCCTGTGTTTTCAAAATACTCCATTATTTAGTTAGTCATATCATCTGCAATCTATATCAAAATGTCTATCATCGCAAGACTTTCAAGTTAATCATAATATGATTTCACATTTTATTGAATTCAATTAGTTTGGTTTATTTAGTATTAGCATGATCGCATAAGTAATTATAGAGTCGAAGCATCTGTACTGTACTCATGTTTAATAACTATAATCTCTTTTTTATTTGCATACGTAACTTCCTCCACATGTGTTTTGATTTTGAACAACAACAACGACACATTCAAACAACAAAATAAAACAACAAAACAATTACAACTTTAAATATACACCATAAACACCGAACAACACTCTGTCTGTCATCAAATTAAAGGTCAACTGGCGGTTGGCAGTTGGCGGACACGCTTTGGACGACTCTCCACAAAGGTGGGCCAAGTGGATCCAAGCGGCACTTTCTGTGCGGTGCCCGATGAATGGCTGAAAAAGAAATTGGGTAAAAGCAACGGCAGCAATTAAGGCTCGCTTGCTCAAACGAAGACTATAAAGAAAACAACATTACAATTCCAATTTAAGTTGAAAACTAATTCTATTTGTCTTTGTTCTTCTGTTCACAGTGGAAGCGGCAGAGCCACCCACCGCAAGGCAATTGTACAGCAGTAAGTACAGTGAAATTACAAACTTTTCTTCCCAGTTTTTACATAGCTTATACTCGTTTGCAGTTTTCTTTGTGAATGCCGTGCCTTTTGTAGCCTTTGGTTTCCTCGATAATTTCATTATGATCATGGCCGTAAGTAACTTTTAATACCATACCATTTTAGGATTTTTTAATGTGTATAAAATAGGTAGATGCAGATATCGTACAGGACTCATTCTTATATATTCTCCTGATATCAGCGCTACTTAGACCAATAATTCTATGAATTTTGCTAACTTTTACAAGGTATTTTAATAATATTCGCAGGGTGAATACATTGAAAGTACACTGGGTCATTTTATAACGCTATCCACCATGGCTGCCGCTGGACTAGGCAATACTATAAGTGATGTTATGGGCATTACGATGGCCACGTATGTAGAGGAAGGCTGTCAGCTGCTGGGTCTCAAGCCACCCCAGATGACTCCGGCACAGTTTGAATTGAAATCGAGCAGACGAGCTTCCAGTTGGGTACGCATAACATCACTTACACAGATTATACCCTATAATAAATATTTCTCTTTTAAAGGGTCGCATTATGGGCATCACAGTCGGCTGCCTAATCGGCATGTGTCCCTTATGGTTTATGAAGGAAGAACAGAAAACGAGCGCAAAGGATTAGGAAGACGAAATCGATACTAACATAACTAGTGAAACAGTCAATTTTATGGGGTATCCTAACAAAATGCAATCCGAATGCAAAGTTTAACTGTAATAAATTTTCAAAAAAATTGCCATTTTTCTGAAAAGCCGTATAAATGTTAAGTTTATATCATCGTTATGATCAGACAATGATTTCCATTGAATTTAATATTGTATTTGTATTTACATTTACATTTTTCACGCCATGTAAAACGAATTAATATAACACTCAAAGTACCTACTAACTAACTACTATTAACGCTCGTCTAGTTCATAAAGTTAAGATTAAATGTGTTCTAGCTAAATGGTCTACTTATTATGCTATTTCAAGCTCGCACTGATTCTGACTGCACCTACAAATCATCTTGTTTAAGTTCTCGGAATGGGCGGGCAAAAGGCCAGTGTTCATAACACGGCAACATAGAAAACAAACACCAAAAGAATTATTTGGTAATCCTCGGATTGATAATCAAACTAGTGTTAATTATATATATGGCAATGTAATGTAGCTGCCAAAGGTCCAAATATAACACCCAAAATCAAAATAGCCAGTTTTGTAGAGAAATTAACTGAAATTACTATGCCAATTTGTTGTGTCTCATATTAATTGGCATTAAAATGTAGTATGCGGTACAACTAAATACCAAACTCATAAAATAAAGTAAAGCCTGCCAAGTCTTAAAATCCGCGTAAATCAACAATTGACTTCCGACTTTTAAACTCGCCACACTGCAAAGTGCCTATCAAATGCTTTAACTTTAATATATATATACATATATACATTCTCACTATTCGAAGCTGTTCCAACCATATTGCATTAAATGAATTGGCTTAAATATATTGAAAATAAAGCAGTAGCAGTACAATATTAATGTCCAAATTGTAGAGCTTACCAAATAAATAAACCAAATTGAAAACAAAAAATGGCTTACACTTATAATACGAGTAAAAACCAAATAAAATACTTTGCGTATATCGATTTATTTAGATTTTTAGTTAGTTTAT
Source organism: Drosophila atroscutellata (assembly GCA_035041605.1). NCBI lineage: Eukaryota > Metazoa > Arthropoda > Insecta > Diptera > Drosophilidae > Drosophila > Drosophila atroscutellata. The sequence goes on along the minus strand of JAWNLA010000092.1, from coordinate 7,575,619 downwards.
TTAGAAAATATATAATTTATTAGGCAAAGATTAAAATGGTTTCGACAGTTGAAAAGAATTTCACTCTATAAGTCGAAGAAAGTGAATTACATATGAAAATTTGGAATTTTTCAAATGTTTCAAGTCAGTAGCTTAGATCAACTTTGTCCACAGCTCCGGCCAACGCACAAGAAACGACTGATGGGATATTGCATCACTGAGCGCTTGCCAAAAAATAGATGCATTCTTGACATGATTCCAATTTCTTGTGTATTTCATAATATCGGTATCCTCAATGCCATCGCTGTACTGCGACTTGATGTTGAGCCAGTGCTGGGCGTCATCCTGCTGAGTGGCGTCCAGCTCCATACGATAATTTGGCGGCAGCAGTGGATTGGGCGGTCGCTCCAAGCGTTGCCTGCGTTTCAGTTCTGTCAGTCTTGCCTCGGCACAATATTGTTGCTCCAGTTTCAAAAGTTCCGCCTCCACATTCATAGCACTGCAATTTTCATCTGGTACAGCGACTCCAATAGCGATCTCATCAGTGACTACGGGCGCAGCTTCAGTGACATTGGGTGCGACAATCGGAGTCGTAATTGTTGTGCTAACCGTTGCAGTTGCATGTGTTGCGCTTCGACGGTGCCACAGAGTGCCCGGCACTTGGCTGGCAATGAAAAAGGCGCCCGCAATTGTGAACACACTCGCCGCATAGCTCAGCGCCAGCACGGCCAGGTTATTTAACAAAAATCGCATTAGCGTAAAATTGGGCAGCAGCTGCATCAGTTCGCTGTACGTAAGCCAGCCGCGTCGCAATCCCTCGCGCTCCGCCAGCGTTCGTTCCACGCTGCTTAGCTTCTCAAAGAATTGTTCGTTCGATATGTATATGTTCCAGTCCTGTGTACGAGAAACCGAAATCTATATATTAGCTTAAGTCTATATTTGAAATGATGAGATTTGCATTTACAATGGCTGTCAGAAACTCGAGTTCCATTTCCTTAAGTTTGTCCTCGGTCATGTTTCCCTCTTTTGCCCAGTCTTTCAAATAGAAACCCTCATCGTGGCCGGCATAGAATTTCGTTGAAATCATCTGCAAGCAAAAACATAACGAATTTAGATTTACATTAAATAATGATTATTTTTGGTTAATTATATTTATATCAGACTGTTTGTATGAGTACATAAGTACATGTTTATCACATAGCTGTCTCTAAAATAATAATAAAAATTGTTAAAAAATGCCAAACTTGATTACAATTATGACTAAGCACTGACGTCATCGCTTTAGCATGGACTACGCCAAATACAACAAGTGCTTACATAAACAAAAAAATATGCAGCCATTGCAGTCTCTTATCAGCGTTGCCAGCTGACCTCATTTAATTAAATATCTATATGCTAAACCACAAAAACAAAGCAAACAAATTTGCTGGCGATCACCAATACTTTTAACTATTTGCATACATACATATACAATACACAAAGTATTGTCTTAGAACAATTCGCTTTATGTCAGTGTATGAGTGTGCGCACATGTACATTTACACTTACAAGAGACGTGTGTATGCGTAATTGGGTTATCAATCAACAGGTTTTGCACGCTTAGCTCGTGATGCCAACATCAATACAATCTCCACTAAACACACACACACACACACTCACCAATGAGACAACAAAGAGCTCCTGTGGCGTGATTCTGTAGCCATAGCCCGGATCAATGATGTTCAGGCGATCCAAGTAAATTAATGCCATTATCAGGGAACAGGGTGTTGCGTGTGTTTTGCCCGCAGCAATGGAGCTCAGACGGTGCAGCGAGTGGCCGCGATGTGGCTCCGAAAACAGATCGGCTGCGTACTCGGCGAAAGGCATGGAAACCTCCATGTCCGCCTCCGTTGTGTCGACGCCTCCATAGTAAAGCGTCTTTCGTATGCGGTTTATGAACTCGCCGTGCTGCATCACCTGCTGCAAAATGGTTAAGTTCGATTCGCAATGAATAATTAGGTGTCAATTGTTGCTTTTGATTACCTTTTTTGGCGTTGAGGTGACGAATTTACTTCTTCGCCCCATTGAAGTAATATGTTCTGCGTTTCTAGCGTGCAAAAAGGAAATGTCTGCAATAAGAATGCACAGCGTTGCCACATCGATGGAAACCAACTGTTATGTCGTTTGCTCAGAGTAGAGCTGCCATTGGCAGCAGAGTAGATTAAACGTAGCGCAATTCAACTAGATATGTTTACTGTAATAGTCGAATAAAAATTTAGAATTCTGTATTGTGTACGTCACACATGCTGATGTACTGTGTTTATGCTATCAAACAATTGTATGACGACTATTTAAAATTGTGCTGCAAGCGATTTTGCCATTCGCTTGTTCACGAGCAAAACATATGGGCTAAGTAAAAACATTCACTAACTGCGTTATTTTAAAGACTAGAGTTTAATCCAGAGAATCCCCAAGCATGTCGCGTTTCAGCGGAGCATTGCAACTGACCGACCTGGATGACTTTATAACTCCGTCACAGGTAAATTTGAAATGTTCTGCAAATAATAAATGCGTAAATACCAATTTAATGCCTGACTTCAGGAGTGTATAAAGCCTGTGACGATTGATAAGACAAAGTCAAAGACTGGCGCTAAAATTACAGTGGAAGCTGATGGATACTATGAGGAATCTGAGGTGAATGTTATGAATTACATATATAAATGCTGAATACAACGACTAACCTATATGCCCACTAAAGAGCGGCAAGCAAAAGCTACATAAAGTTGAGATCACACTACAGGATTGTCTTGCCTGCTCCGGCTGCATTACGTCCGCGGAGGGGGTGCTCATTACCCAGCAGAGTCAAGAGGAGCTGCTCAAGGTGCTGCGCGAAAATCAAACGCTCAAGGCCTCCGGGGACAATGAACAGGTGCGCACAATTGTGTTTACAATTTCGGTGCAACCGCTGCTGAGTCTGGCGCATCGCTATGACCTCAGCTTGGAGGAAGCGGGCCGCCATTTGGCCGGCTATCTACAACAATTGGGCGCCGATTATGTGCTGTGCACAAAGATAGCCGATGATCTGGCGCTGCTGGAATGCCGGCAGGAGTTTGTCGAACGCTTTCGCGATAATGCCGAGGTGAGCATGCTGAGCTCCTCGTGTCCCGGCTGGGTCTGCTATGCGGAGAAGACGCACGGCAATTTCATTCTGCCCCACATTGCCACGACACGTTCGCCGCAACAGATAATGGGTGTGTTGGTCAAACAGTTGCTGGCCGAGAAGCTGGGCGTGTCCGGCTCACGGATTTACCACGTGACAATCATGCCGTGCTACGACAAGAAACTGGAAGCATCCCGCGAAGATTATTATAGCGAAGTGAACAGCTCACGGGATGTGGACTGCGTAATTACTGCAAGTGAGTGAAGTCAGATGCTAGAAGTTGACGATTCTAATTGTGTTGTGCTTGCAGTTGAGGTGGAGCAAATGCTTCAAACCGAAGAGCAAACTTTGCAACAGTTCGAGCCAAAAGATCTGCACTGGCCATGGACCGATCAGCAGCCCGAGTCGATGCTCTGGGCACACGAGTCGACAATGTCCGGCGGCTATGCGGAGCACATATTCAAATATGCAGCCAAAGAACTCTTTAACGAGGACACACCCACTGAACTGCAGTTCAGGGCGCTACGCAATCGGGACTTTAGTGAGATCTGCTTGGAGAAGGAGGGCAAAGTTCTGCTCAAGTTTGCCATTGCCAATGGCTTCCGCAACATTCAAAATCTAGTGCAGAAACTGAAGCGTGGCAAGGGGCCGGGCTATCAGTTTGTGGAGGTGATGGCCTGCCCCTCCGGCTGCATCAATGGTGGCGCCCAAGTGCGTCCCACAACGGGACAGCATGTGCGCCAGCTAACCCAACAGCTGGAGGAGCTCTACAAGCAGTTGCCACGCTCCAATCCCGACAATGCCCACACCAAACAGATCTATGCGGATTTATTTGACGGACCACATACGGACAAATCCGCACAGCTTTTGCACACTAGCTATCATGCCGTGGAGAAACTAAACACAGCCTTAAATATTAAATGGTGATGCAGAATATGTTTTTATTCTTTTTCATTGGAATCCGATGGAGAAATGTTTTTTAAGGTTTCTGGGCAATTTATATTTGACCTTCATAGTAACAAATACATGTATATTGCAGGTATTTTTTTTTATTTTGTATTAATTACATTTTGGTCTAAGATTTGATCTCAAAACAAGTGCTAGGAAATAACAGAATATTTCAAAGCAATCGACTCAATATGTTCCGTTAAGTTATCAAACAAAAACTAGGTCATATTATTGTCTATAATAATGATAAATGAATTATTCAATTAATTAGAATTGTATTATATTTGCAGTTAACAGTCAGGCAATTTTTAATATCGATATTATAATTCGATAGCTTAGTAGTTTCTCGCAGGTTGGCAGCCCCAAAAAATGGCAAAGAAAAATCCCAAATTAATTTTCCTTGGTGGCAGCCCCATCATAAACGTCAAATAATTCCTTTCTTTTTTCAGCCTCTTTCCGGTCGGTCTGCAGTGTGTAAGTTTCTATGTAATTTGTATACAAAAATAATTTTAAAACATCAACTCAATGGATGTGTTTTATCGACCGCTAAGTGTGTAACATTCATGACATGACAATGAATGTGTTACAAATGCTATTATTTCGCACTCTCTGCCTCAGCATACGGCCCATATACCAATTGAAAAACCCGAAGCGAAAACATATCCATTGAAGTGATTTTTGTTTATTTTTCTGCTAACTGCAAAATGTGAAATTAGTTAAGAAACAAAATGCAAGTGAAATCCAACCATTGAGATTGTGAAATGTATGGAGTTATTTATGAATATTGGGATATTTATTAATCTAAAGTATTTGTTTACGATCATTTTGCTTGCTGCAGTGTCGTCAAAATGCGAACGATCAACTCGAATCAGTGTGTCAAGATCCCCAGGGATATTAAGGCGTCGGTGAAGGCGCGCGTGGTCACGATCACCGGCACCCGAGGCGTCCTCAAACGCAGCTTCAAACATCTCGCCCTGGATATGTATATGTCCGACAAGCGCACCCTCAAAGTCGAGAAATGGTTCGGCACTAAAAAGGAGCTCGCCGCCGTGCGCACCGTTTGCAGTCACATTGAGAACATGATCAAGGGTAAGCAAGGAATACAAAATTAATTACAACAACAGCATTGACTCATAATCCTCGGATATCCACAGGTGTCACATTCGGTTTCCAGTACAAAATGCGTGCTGTGTACGCTCATTTCCCCATCAATTGCGTTACCTCCGAGCAGAATAGCGTGATTGAGATCCGTAACTTTTTGGGCGAGAAATATATTCGTCGCGTGGAGATGGCACCCGGTGTGACGGTTGTCAACTCCACCGCCCAGAAGGACGAGCTCATCGTTGAGGGCAACGATATTGAGGCTGTTTCCGGATCAGCGGCGCTCATCCAACAGTCGACCACCGTCAAGAACAAGGATATCCGTAAATTCTTGGACGGTCTGTACGTGTCGGAGAAGACGACTGTTGTGAAGGTCGAAAACTAATGCGCTTCACTTGAAAGTTTTAATAATAAAGGAAAACGCTGATGAAAACTTTACAATACTTTTGGTTCATGTATATAGTTTTGATTAAAAATTGTTTACTTTATTGGAGCTTTTGCGGAATATTTATTTTAGCAAAAAGAAGAAAAAAACACAAGCAACACTTCAGCATTTAAAGGGAAATCAAAATTAATAAAAATAAATTCAATTCAATCATTTGTAGAAATATTTGTGAGTCAGCCAACTTCAATTTTAGAACAGAAATTAAACATTTTCTGTTTAGATAGTCATTAACTATTAGTCGTATATTATATATGTACTTTAATTTAAAATTAAATGTCTTATAGAAAGTAAAGTTGATTCTCCAGGCCAGCTGAAGGGGCACGATGTATGCTCTCGGCCACAAGGAACGCCAACTTGTGGGCATATTGACACACGGCTGGCACGCGACAGGTGCCCGACCAATTGTAATACATGTGGGTCATCTTGTAGGAGAGCATTTGGAGTTTGTCAGCGTTCAAGCCCATGTTGTCATGTATAACGTTGTAGCTGGTCGGTGACACTGTGCCCTGCCGCACGGCCTGAGAGACGAGGAAGAAATCATAGCGCTCGGGCAATGTTATTATGTCGTCGACAACAGTTCCCGGTGCGGGATTACGCTTATTGGCAAAGTAACGTGTGGAGATTCTCTTGGTGACAACAATAAAAGCCATGCGACATCCTTCATCTTTGCCAGCGGACTTGTAGATTTGATCGAGCTGCTCCTTGAGGAACTTAATCTCAGTATTCACAACCTGGTAGAGCTGGCCATCGCCAACGCCATCGCGGAAAAATAGAATGCGTTCGGGCAATGTGCCATGCAGCCCACGATATGCCCTCAGAGCACATGTCATTTTCACCGACATTTGATCAGAGAGCTCCTGGCCTTTCAAATGCTCTGTGACCGACGAGTAGTACCGTGTGGATACTTTCATATCCATTGTGGCCACAAGGGCGCCATACGATTTGTTCTTATCCTTGGACGAGTGGCAAACATCAAAGCCAACAGTCATTAGGCCACGTAGCGGTAGCTCAATCATCCAGGGTGCCCCCATTAATTTGGAGTTCATCTGGATCACAACTTTTGTTGCGATCGACATCAGGCCACTTGCCCGATCCGGCCGTGGCGCAATTGTACGCAGTGTCACCACTTGCGACGGCACTGGACGATCCACACAAGTTCGTTTTTTGATACAACTATATCTGTTGATGCGAAATAGAGAATAAATATATTGTTAGTAAGTGTCCCCCAAAATATATGTATATATTATTTTAACTCGTTTACTTTTCCTCATTTGATTGTCTCAAAACCAGCATTATAATCTGTGGATCCCTACAGACTGCGTTATCGATTGATTGGGAATAGTTCCCATTGCGCTCCTCTGGCATTTCGTCGCTGCAAAAATAATTACATTTTAGAGTCAACGACATCAGGTGATATTAAATAGTGTTTTTGATACATACTATATCGGTGGCGCAATATGCATTCGCATACCGTTCGCTACACGGATGCAAAGCCTAACAAACTCCTGGGTTTCGCGTATGTTCCGCCGTGGGGTTATCACGATCCAGCGTTTTATGTCTACATGCTTGTACATGGAGTTGTTGCGGAACTCGTTCGTCCAGTCAGCACGTGAATCGCACACATAGCGTACGTCATTGCCAAAAACTATTTTCTCCGGTGGCAGAACGCGACCGGTGACCTCTACCAATGCCAAATCCAGTTGAATACCCCACGACTTCAGCACCTCAATGCTCTCAGACGAATTCTGCAAGCGCTGACGAAAAACGCGCAAACGATCAATACGGCGATCAGGCGCCAACCTGGTATGCTCGCCCATGGCTTTCATTAATCTAGAGATCAAATACAGCAATTCACTTAAGCAAAACCAAGCAGATAATGCAAATACAAAACTGAAAGCTTACTGAAAGTTAGCTCGGATTTCATCTGTTAATCCTGTTGCGCGAGCCAATTCTGGAATCAACAAAATAAGTTGATTTTCGCCACCACGTATGTCCTTCTCATTGGGTCGGTGCACGAGCATCGGTTGTTTAATGTCCCGAATTAGAATATTATATCGCTTAATCGATAACAATAATTAAAATTATTTGGATATTCAATGTGCAAAATATATAATTACCTTCTTATAATATTCTACAAAGGAAATGTCGCCTTCCTTGGTTTTAAATGTAGATAGGGGCGACGATTCGAAATCAACATCATCGATGCGATAAGTGCGATTGTTGTAATCAGTTAATACAATGCTACCTAAAGGAGCAGATTCGAATATTACATACTTTATATTCTACCATACTAAAGAGGGGAAACAAATAAGCTTACCGATCACCTCCCGCTTGAAAGCCGACTGATAGTTATCGCTTTCACGAATGACTTTAGATAAGATGTGATACATCGTATCTTTCCTCATCACCTTGTGAGCGATCTCAGCGCACATTAGAATGTCAGACTCATGTTGGCGTATGGATGTCTGGTAGCCGGGCCATAATTCCATATTAAATTTATCTAAAACAACCTAGACATATACATCAGATTATAAACAATAATATAGTAAACATTGATAAAGCCTTACCTTGGATTGTGGATCATAAAAATTTCGGGAGACAAGTTGAAGCTTGAGTCCCTCCATGGCCCGTCGTAGTATCAAATTCAGGACTTGGAACTGTTGATTGTTCGCTGCTTCAACGGTCCCAACCAATTTCATCTTAATTTGGAAGGTTTCACCGGCACGACTTTTAGTAAAGAGTTCTATGCCATTTGAACTGCCAGCCTTCTCTTCAAACCGAGTGGTACAGAACAAGGTACTTCCGTCAAATACGTACCCGCCCAAAAGCTGGCGGTGCTCGCTTAACAGGCCGCGACGCAGCCTGGTATTGTCAATGTCCGGGTGAAACGCCACATAATACTGGTATAAAGACCAGTTTTGACGCTTTATCAATTTAAAATAATTGGTTTCCAGCGTTAAACGGCGGCCAGTAACACCCGTTTTCGTCGTTAATCCTGTGGGCCGTGAAACTACTACATCGGATAATACGCGTCTACCGCGTAACGAACCTCGGGAATGTCCGGTTGCTCCTACATTAAATTAACCAATTTTAATTAAATTAACCAATTTAATTTTACACAAAGCTAGAATATATTTAATATCAATCATCAAATTTATCCTGAACTTTAAAGAAAAGCCATGGTTTTTATAAAGCCACAACCAAACACTTTAGAAATTTACTTTCTGAATAATAGGGTAACTAACCATTGGCGCCAAAAGTATGGCGATTTACAAAAATTTAGAATGACTATTTTTTTATGAGTGTACTTGTTCTAAATCTGAAAATTGTGTTAACTTACCATCGTCAGCTTCCTGGCTGCCGCTTGGCTCAGGTGCAGCGGGATGTGATTGCTGCGGTGCTGAAGCCTCAGCCGATTGGCCCCCCTAAATTAAAATATATTTTATATTATGCGTCGGTATTGGAAAATTACATAGCCTTAAATCGATTTGCTCATTACATATTTTTCATAACATTTTAATGAAAAAATAATCTTGCACGGACAAATTTCAACAATTATGTTTACCAAGGTCAGACACAATGCAAGTCAAAAAAAATCGCTCATTTCTAACGGAATCGGCCGAAAAGAGAATTGCAAAACAGTGACCAGCCGTTATCCAAAAGCTGTCTTGACAGCCTAAATAATGTATAACTTGCGTTTTTAAAATTTCATAATTGTTTAAATGAATGAATCTTCTCAAATTTTTTTTGAATGGTTTTAAGAATAGTGGCAAATAAGAAAAAAATAAATGTCAATAATAAAATACTTTTTTTTTGCAGAAGAAATGAGAAAATATGCATTTTTTCCTGTGTCTAAACACTTTCTTGACATACTTTGTTATTTAAAAAAGAGTTTTCAATTCGGTCGTATGTATCGTACATTCCTTTTAATACAATGCCGTTCTTCCATGATTTTTAACTTATTCCTTCTTTCTGAGGGAAGCGATCTCGTCGCCATGAGCATTTTTATATATGTATTTTATGTATATCGACTTATCCATGTATATATGAATATGGGTATACTCCATATGTACATACATAAATTCACTTCCATTTTCAAATCAATGTATTATTCTATTCGCAGTAGTTCGCATTTTCATTCCATCTTCCTTATGTGCTCACTTTCTGCCATGCATATACACACTCACACAATAGAATTACAGTTAGAATGGCCATGAACAAAGTTGTCCACGTGCTTACATTTATATGTATACAGAGTCCGTTGTAAAAAAAAGGCAATGGTAAGCAGTAAATATACTTATACATACAATTATACGAATTTTAATTTAATATCATCGGATTACGTACCAACTGAGAGCCCAGTCCACATTTAATTTCTTCTTTCTTCCCACGCCCACGTCCACGTCCACGGGAGTGTCCGGAATTTGCCGGTAAATTATACATCTCTTATAATGTTCACAACACAATGTTGCCTGCAAGAATGCCGCAGCACGAATTAAAAGTTGAGCGGAAAACTGACGCCTGATTTTGAAATTTATGTTAGAGATGCGTGCAATAAAAGAGGACCCTTCAAACTGGCTTAATGTCATTTTATGAAAAGTATCGATATACTCTGTTAAGAGGATGAAATTTGATGACACTATGCGGATTTAACCGATTGTTTTTGCTGCCGTTGTAGCAGACCGCTGTCCGTTATTATTCAAAATGTAAGCCAATCTTGATGCTGACACAAAAAGTGAACAGGGAACAATAAAATTGTACAAATAAGAATTAACAAACTTTTACATTTAGATTTTTTCATAAATAATATGTTTATATATAGTTTATTAGCGTACTTTCAAATTTGGTTCCTAGTCAACATTACATAAAATTTTATTTAGTTTTCGAACACATTGAATACGCTTTGAGCATTAAAACTTGACCTTATGAAAAATTGATTTGATAGACCGACATATTTGTCCGGCGACAAGTTACTGTTACTTCTGTGTGCAAACAATTGATAAATGATCCATTATGTTCAGTCTTTTGTATAACAAGATGAACAGTTTGTGAATCTATAAGTAGAAAAATAATCGGATTTAGTTAAGTTAATCAATCACAGACAATTGTAAATTTCACAAATTACCATAACATTTTAGCTTCAATAAATTGTTTACTTAAATCTTCGTTCTGATTGCGTTTCTATGACTGACATTTACCGTTATTCATTGGTATCTTCGTCGCAATCACTATGTAGCTTTTGGGCGGTGTTTTCCTCAGGGCTAACGTTCAAGTCCTACATTTCAGAAGTTCGATTAGTATACATATGTAGGACATGCGTGTTGAGAACAATGGATGGGAAACAGAGCGGATAAAACATAACATAACAAAATTGGTTGGAAAATACAATGTAAATTTGTCAAATTTTACCTTACACATATAGTCCGTTTATACGAAAGTTCCTTAATAGAATTTTGAACTTTTCAAATGCAAAAATCTGCTTAAAATGATAGTATTATCCTTGAAATCATAAGGATGTTGTTTTGTGTTTACAAACACAACTTCAGATTTATTTTTTTTTTAACAATTTCTAATGCAGATTTAGTCATTTCAAAAATTTGTAATCAATAATAGCGATATGTTCACATAACAATGTACCACAAATATTCATATAAATTGAATGAACATTTTCCAAATCAATTTCAAATACATAAATACATGTGTTGCTGGTATTCCAACTATACTTTTTTTTATATTTTAAGATATAACAGCGACTTAAGAGTCAAATTTGAAATAGCTTTGCTTTAGCGGTAAATTTAGACTAAGTATTTATACGTATGATGGATTTAACCAAACAACACATGTGAATGTTAATTAAATAAAATATAGAGAGCATGCGTGATATATGTGAACTCACGCTTATACCGATTTGAAGTTATAAACGCAGTATATATGTATGTACTTGTTAGATAAGTTGGCAAAAGAAAAGCTAAGTACACACACAGACGATGATATCGTACAATCGATATAAATATTATTTATACTTATGTATCTAATTCAGAAACATATGACACTGGTGGAATGTTCAGTTATTGAATTTACAATATACATATATATTATGTAACAATACAATTTGCTTTAGATTTATTATTTAATTGGTTGTTCTTAATTGTCAACACTAGTAGCACTAACAGCCAAATCAATCATACTTCTGCTGCCACTTAATTAACGACAAAAGTTATGTAAAGCTAGTCGTTGCAACCAGACTATGAGTTAACTGTGTAACATTCTATATATCAAATGAACTCAATACTCTATTATGTGTAGCTATGTATATTTAGTTCCCTTTCAGAATAATTTCAAATTTCTGTATTTAACTGATCGCTTTCAGACAAGACAGCAAGCGTTCGTGCTAACAACAAACTAACTTTTACCAAATTTTGGATTTTTATTTATACTTTGATATCGAAGGTAGAAGCTGGATTCACTCATTTTATTGGGCAGATATTTATATGGGTATTTTTGAATGAACTCACTCACGTAAGATTTCAATCAAGGATAGCCAAATACCTCCCACAAAGTCTCCGTCATCCCAATCACTTCAGTCCCAAAATCGGAAATACCCTCCACAGTTTAATCTTTCCCAGTTGTTAAGCTATAGTCTCCAAATATTGAATTTATATTCCAGCGCCAAAGTTCCGATGTGCTCGATTGTGTAAATTAATAATACCCCTTATATTTCCCACAAGTTAAAAGTTACATATGTAAATAAATTCATCCGCCCTCAGCCTCCGCCTGGTGTATGAGATTATTCCACAGACGGCTATGTCCGACTGCAACATTCTCATTGTTTTATTTAAGTACATCTATCTGCCCTCCTTTCAAAATCATCGTATACTAACAAATAAATAAAAGGAAAATGCCCGTTCAAAACTAAATTCAGATTTTCCATTATCAAATTGTTGCAGTCAGTATGTACAGAATTTACAACATGGTTTTTGTTTTTTGGATTTCAAATAAACAATTACATCTAGAAAAAAGCTTATTCCATAAATGTTGGGTTTATAAACTATGTATATAGAAAAAAACAATAAGGAACCACTAAAAATAACATCACAATGTTTTAACACGACCTTTAAGTCTTACAATATCAGGTACTTAACAAAGAGAATGATTAAATAACGTTCAAGGATTGGAATGATCACTGGCTCAAGTGGGTATAATGAATAAACTAAGATCGGAACAGCTAACTATGTAAGGAAATTGGAGAAGCGATTAGAGAGGCAAATCTGTAAAGGGTGCAGCAATAAAAGACTGCTTAAAATCGTTACTTATCATCTACAACAAGGGCTACAAGGTGAAAAATTAATTACTTCTTAACACAACCAAATCACAGATTTGCTTCTTTAATACAAATTTTGATTAGCAATTAGTACGTATATTGTGACCCTGTATGCATTTGTATGTATGGTAGATAACAGCGGGATATACGCTGATGTATGTACATCAACATTCAACTAAATATCCCATCCATAGATATGAAATATGTATGTATTGATGGTGCTTGTACATTTTGATATACGCTCACATTACATCTAATTGTAATAGAAAAAAATATATATTAAATGTTTAAATGATAGATTCTTATGGAATACATTTTAATACTGGCTTATCACTAGATTGTTTGGTTTGCATTTATGTATGTATATGTATGTATATGTACATATATACACGTGCAGTTAAAATTAAAGAAAACGTTCTATTAAATCAGTAAGAGACCAATACAAATACGATAGCAGCGTTTATCACTTTAATATCCATCTCATTAATTTGATGAAGTAGTCCTGCAATTTTACAATTACAAAACATTGATTGTAAATTGGTTGACATTACTTTGTGTTGTGTGTGAAACAATAATAAAACTGTACAACAGCAATGAATGGTAAGATCTAAATAATCATTAAATTCTACTTATCAAATGAAATTAAATGAAATTAAACGAAATTGTGGTTGTTGTTGTTGTTCAAAAAGTGTAAAAGACAAAAACTAAGATGCATTTTTGTTTGGTGTTCTAAGAGTTGTTAAGCTAAAAGTCTGTTTATATAACTAGATTAAAGTGGAGTAGATATTTTAAGGTTTTCTTTTTGTTTATAATGTTTTAAGCCTAATAGTCAATTCGATTAATATAGTACATTAACAAAAGAAAAAACTGCAACAGCTAAGAACAGAATGGACATACATAAATATATGTAAATATATAGATATGTAAGCATGTTTTTCGAAAAAAGAGATTAAATATATTATTCTGCATCCGACCATGAAACAAAGTTATTATATAGTCCCATAAGCACGGTGACTTTTCTTATTTAGTTATTCACTTAGCCAGCATTTAATTTTGTGTTTATTTAGTTGAAATACTTACTAGCTAACACTAACTTGATTGATAGTATTCACTATATTAATGTAAAGTACAATTATTTGAACGCGAGACCTATCGCTACTTAAAAACACTAGCAGAAACGTAACGACAGTTAAGAGTAACTAAACTTTAAGTTATAGTTATAGTTGTAAGCATTAGTGTTAGCAACTAAATGCCAAAGTAAATACTTGTACAATTTATGATTATATTTTGGAGAAACAGCTGCAACGGAATTACGTTCTTACTTTAATCAGTACTTTGACCTAGGCACAAAAATTAACCAAAGGGGAAAAAAACAATATTTTTTTTTTTTTTTTTTGTATTATTTTGAACAACTCAAATTTACTTTATACCTTTTTTAATTTGCTTTGACGCATTTTACGTAAAACCTAATTTCTGTTGTTATATATATATTTAGTACTTAAGCACAATATACGACAATGGAATAGAAATGTTCAATATATCATACTTATATTCGATTAAATGCCTCTACATACAATTTTAATATATACATATATATATATAAATATATATATATGTAATAACAATTTTATTCTACCTAAATGTATACGTTTTGTGGTTAGCAACTTTGCATTTGCGAGCCTACGAAGTTTATCTATGGGGTCAACAGATAGAACTTACGACAATAAAGAGCACGACAGCGCCAATAAAAAGATTGAATAGCTCGCCAACAGCCCTCAAATTCAATGGGATTAAGAACGTAAATATTTTGTTTGTAAATAAATGGTTTTTCTCTTGATCTTTGTACTTATTATTATTATTAATATTATATGCATTGGCATAGTCAATATAATACAATATCAATGGGGTGGTGGTATGCAACATTGCCAACATTGAGATTATTATTATTTGAGCATAAGCTGGTAACAGATTTCGATTTCAGAAAAGTCTCATTTTGTTTTCGTTTTTGTGTAAGGTGTACATGAGTAGTGAGTACTATATAAAGAGTACAGATTTTTCACTTGTTTTTGTCAATAATCTGTTAACACTTACCTTTTTGGCAGGCGGCGCAGGAACTTGCAAGTGAAACTTGCTCTGACAATAATCTCGCAGGAGGGCAATGCCCTCTGTGCGATTATTGGCGTATCGTGACTCCCATGCATCCAAAAGGCGATTATAATAGCGTGGCGTGTCATTGTATTTGAGATACTTGTGCGTCTGATCAGTGGGAAAAATGCGCTCAAGTGGTGCACAACGCGCCAACTCATCCTCGGCGATTATCAAACAGCGTACATCATCAGGCGTCAATTTTTGAAGTATTGCATCGATGTACTAACAATTTTAAAAAGCGACCTTAACTTAATCAATAAATAATATAAGCGCATTTATTTACCTCCTCACGACTTTCCATGGACTTGCGCGTGAAGTTTGTGTGCTTAACTTTCTCCTCGCGGGACAAATAGTTGATGTATAGACGCTTATCATAGCACAGTTGTGTACCACATGGAAATGATAGCTCGGCGGCTAGCTCCTTTTGCTTTTCCTGACTTAGTTTCGGGGGTATCTGTGCCAATAGATATGCATATATGGTTATATAAGTATTGATCCGTCAATTGTGCATGCTTACATTATACAAGGCGGTGTTGAGAACACCTTGAACCAGAGGTGCCTTAACGTGTGCATCGAGTGGCAGTTCGGAGTGCAAGCTAGGCGATATGTTGACCTCCAGTAGCCAGGGCACCAGATCAGAGTCCAAAATCACATCAAAACCAAACAGTTCAAAGCAACTATATTTGGACTCGACGTTCGCTCGAATCATGTTATTTATGCCATTCTCGCCAGCCAAAATAGTGCGCAACACTAAACTTCTGAGAGCTTCCCAGAGGCCATCAGTGCGCACACCACGGTTGGCCAAATATGTCCATAGCGATTTGATGGTCCACTTGTGACCATGGCAGGCATTCACATCCTCGTTCTTGGAGTAGTTGGACGAAAACTTATTGATGCTATAGTTGGTCAAATGCATGCAGCGATCGTTTAATGTATCCGCCTTGGCGCTGTATTTAACTACGAAGTAATCAAGAACTAAGTAGACATAGCAAAAGGCTGAGATTAAATACGTGTCTTACCCGAGGCAAACCGCGCTAGACCATTGTGATACATGAACACCCGCAATGGATTCACAGATGTCACCAGCACATACAGCCGCAAATCGAATTTGCTGCCATTGATTAACAGCGGCCGTTCAATATATCTGAAATAAACTTTGATTATTAAGTGCAAGATAATTTTAGGTACGCACCTCTGCACGATTAGGGGACGACGTTTGGGTATCTGGCCCCAACGATTAACCACACGTATTCCAGCACCACGGGCACTCGCTGGCGGCTTGATAATCCACTTTGTATTGCGTTGCGCATACTTTGGCCAACGTTTGCGTAAAGCGCACAGATCGTTGGGTATAACGTACGTGCGGGGCATGAAGCCAAACTCCCGGTTGCTGTGCTTCTTCATTTGCCGCTGTAAATTCTTCCAGCAGGAATCTTTGCGTCCGATACGAAATGATCCGGGCAAATGATT
Organism: Drosophila atroscutellata; assembly: GCA_035041605.1. NCBI lineage: Eukaryota > Metazoa > Arthropoda > Insecta > Diptera > Drosophilidae > Drosophila > Drosophila atroscutellata. The sequence goes on along the minus strand of JAWNLA010000092.1, from coordinate 7,559,068 downwards.
GATCTTCTGATACGAACGAATTGTCTTAAAACAAGGCGACTTTAAATGCTTGCCCCAGACGCCCATCCAGTCATTGGTTTCTATAACAAATGTGAATTTCGTTATTACTGATTGAGACTTGACTGTAAGCAGCATACTCTTCAACATTCGCATGCCACTGTTGGCCAAGATTAGTCGGACAACTTTTGGCATTATGTTTGTCACGCGCCACTTTAGCACTCGATGCAGCTCCGGCGGCACACTAGGTCCCTTTTTAGTGTTCGACGAGAAGGATAGATAGGGTGGAACGTATGGAAAGAGACTGGGCACCAGTACCGATTCCGGATTTCTTAAATCCTCGTCTGAAGACTGCGACAGTAGCAAGGATGTGGAGTCCTTCGGCGATGATAATAAACGATCGCCCGAATGCGTCATCTTATACGCATGCGCCCGATAGCCATCTTCAGTGTCGGAGCTAATGCTCACCGTGTCGCTTTCATCAAAATTGGAAACTGCAAATAAGGATAATGCAAAATAATCAATATGCACGAATCCAGAATATTTTTTTGTAGATAGATGGCACTTACTGTTATCTAAATCGTCATCATTATCAAAATCGACGTCACGGAAATCGTTGCTTTTAACTTCTGGTTCGTCTAAAATATATTTGGTTAATTGAGCTCCACCTGCACTATGACCTTTTTGATGAGGGTTTTTTACAGCCTGGTTGCGCAAATTAGTCGACTGATGCTTACGTGCCAAACGGGGACTTTGACTATTATAAAGAAGAACTCGGTGCACCGTGGGCAGTACCTTCTTGGCAGTTGTTGTTGATGTTTGTCCGCCTCGGATCCTCTTCGGCGTCAGCGGCATGCGAGGCAGAGCGGGAGATTCGGTGGCATTTCGTAGTTTCTTTGATACATTATTATTGATTTTAACGACGGATTGACCATTTTTGCTTAGGTCATTGATAGTATCACCATGCTGGACGTAGCGACGATGGGTTAGCGTACTTGGATCGAATTGATCATCATCATCATCATCATCTTCATTGATTACTTTTGTATCATATACATCTTTAATATTGATCATTTCCAAATTTGTCTCATTGACGGGTATATCATTCCAATCGCTATCATTATAGCCGAAAGGCATTGCATTATTTTCTTTCAATAAGTAAATATCATATTCTAGATTTTGATTATTATTATCATTGGATATGCCTCGACGACCATTATTGGCATTATTGGACGATCGCTTAATGGGCGTCTCTTGAAATAAGCTCATTTGTGTTTTGTAGCTGGATGATTGCGGGGCTTTGGACAGCTTCTCAGCTCCACGATTGTAAAAGTAGGAGAAATAATGCTCGTAGTGCTGATCAGTTGAATGAAAACGTGTTGTTTGCCGTTCAGAGCTACAATTAAAATTGGAATGGAATGTAAATGGATTAGAATGGAATGCAAAAGCAAAACTAAATTCCAAATCGTGGGAGTGTTTACAATAAAATGAATATTAAAAATATTGTAAACATGTAAAATTAAAATGGGAAAGTAAGCATTTTCTAAATTAGAAATTAAAATTAGTGTAATCAACTATAAAATGTATAACGTAAGCAGATGGGGATTTATTTTTGGTTTTATTTTTTTGTTTTAAGCAATTACGTTAGAGAACTCCATGTTTGCTCCAGCGCGGGCGATCTTCGGTTATGCGAGTATGTGGAGCCTTCATCCAGATATTCGCATTTATTCCGGGCTCTGAGTTGCCGCTTGAGCTGATCCTTTTCAATGGTAACCTGAGGATACTTCGTTAGCTCCTGGGTGGCAGGTGTATTATTAGTATGTGCATATTGTCGCACTTTATGCTGGGCGGGACCATTGTAGTAGTCGGCTTTTTGTCTTTGCTGATAAATGTGACTATTGTTGTTGGCAGCAGCAGCAGCAGCTGTCTTGCGGGCAGGTGCATAGGAATTTGCGTAGGCATCAGAGTATTTCACTGGATCCAATGCAGGTACTGAATAGCTGGCTCTCTCGATCTGTCTGCCGACGATCTCCTTATTTTTCGACGGACTCGATTTGGATGCACGACTTGGACTGTTTAGATTCCAAGCCGGTGCAATGACGCTTGCACTATTGTAGTAATTAAATGCATTGTCAACACTGCAATAGCGTACATTGTGTTCATTGCGATTGTTGCTGCTATTGGTGTTGTTGTTGATGTTGTTATTGATTAGGTTGTTAGGCTGGCTATTGTGGTGCTTTTCGGGTGGAGCTCTTCCGTACACCTCTGATGCGTTATACATGAACATATTATACTTATATCTAGATAGATTCGCGCATGCAACATGTGTTGTCACACCTGCTGGATAAACAGATTGGAGAACAATAGAGTTGTGCTATGATTAAATGGAAATGCTGGAATTGACCAGCAAGAGAATCTTAATTTTGAGAACATTCTAATCCCATAAGGCACTTGGTAACATTGTAAGCCGAGTAAACAGAATACATTAAGTTAAACAATATTTTATAAATCTGTTTTTTTTGTTTCGAGTTTTTGAGCTTCGATTTCGAGGATTCTTCTATAACTAACCGATTCAACATACGTATATGTTCGGATTCACATACATTTATCGCATCAATTACAAATGTACACATCTTTATTGTAAACACGTGTATTTATTTATATGTTACACATTTTTAAGCAACGAAATTCAATTTAAAGATATTCATTTACATACCGCGTCCGACTTCGTTCGGTGACCTTCACTTTTTATGGCTTGTGCTACTTTTGCAAGTAGGTATCAGCTGTTTGTTTGTGTGTGTGTGATTGTATTCGTATTGGTGGTAGTTAAATTTAGGTCACAAACATAATATCCTTAGAAAGGTTTTATAACTCATTTGTAAAGTGTGCTGCAATTTTCAATTGCAAACGTATTGCTGCTTGTGAGTCGATTGGTTTGCTAAAATATCGACGTTGAAGCTTATCTTAAGTTTGAAAGGCTGTTTTTATGCCTTAAAAACTTAATCAGAGGCGATTTGCATACAGATTCACAATATTTATTTACCGCTACTTCTTTTTTTATATATGCCAAATGCAGTTATGTAAAATTTGTAAGCGATGTTGCTTAAGTTCCGTTTGTTAAATTTGTAAACTTATAATTAGGAACAAAAATCACTGTCTTAATTTTGATGTAAATTTCAACTGTAGATAGAGCAAACAAAACAAACAATACACAAAACCTGCAACCTCAACACGTGTAGTTCACTATTGAACTAACAGTGTGGTTCTTCGTTCGCAGCATGAACACTAAGAAGATTATGAACAACATTTACATTCCCTGTTAACTTAACAGCGAAAACGAATCCCCGCCTTTCCGTTACTTGTGTTTAAGCTTTGCAAAACTTTAAGAACTATGCATTTTATTCTTATATTTTTAACAGAAAAGGTCACAATTTATTATTTGTAGTTGGTGCCATTTGTATGCAGAAGTGGAACAACAACAGCTGCAAGGAACTTGTGCTATTAGAATACACACTGGTGGACATAACAAATGTCAAGCTTGTTGAATAGTTCAATGTGTGGTAAAAATTTGAATAAGTGTTCCATATTTTAAAAGTATTATTTATATATTTATTGAAAATGTATAATAAAATTGTTAAGTGTACATTGTACATATATTAAATAGTATAATTGAAATTAACATTACTTATCTAAAATTAATTGAGTGATATGAAATTAATACAAAACAATACTCTTTCCATTTATGGATTAATAATGTTTAGTTGCTAGCAAAATGTGATTTAATAAAATCCTTTCTATTGCGTTGTTCTTCGACCAGCGAAATGCCAGGAGCATAACTTAAAAAGTTGGGCTTGTAGAATGAGATAATGCTATCGGCATCTGAAAACAGAGAATGGAGATTAAAACATATATAAAACTTGATATGAATGGTTCTACCCATAGAATGGTCTCACCTATGCTTGGATCGTTCCACTCCATTGCCATATTATGAAGCAGAGCCAATGCGGTAATTGTTTGCTTTGCCGATCCAAATGTGCCCAAGAGTTCACTGTCCAGAATTCCGAAGCGACGCATCCATATATTGAGACATTTGATAGCCGGCGCAAAAGTGAGCGCATGTGCATGATTATAAAGCTCTTCAGATTTCGTTTTTGGATGCTGCACGGGCGTGAAGAGACTGTTGGAGCAAGAAAGCGAATCATTGCCAAGTAGAATGCGTCCACGGAATTCATTTTGTTCAAAACGTTCCTTAATTCGCGATAGCGAAAATAGCTCGGACGCATTGTTGAGATCAAGCTCCTCAGAGAGATGTATGTTCAGATCTCTGATCTTAAACTCGCCATCTGAAACGAGCTGCAAATGCAGCAGCTCCTCGGTTGGCACAGATGATTCAGATTCGGTGCCACTGTAAGCACTTCGGTTAGCCTGCGCCCGCGAACTTTCCAGCTGTAAATGCACAGTGGTTTGGACAAGAGCGCCAATCACTTGTGGCATATTCGATAACGCCTGAAAGGAGCGCATCATGCGTTCTTTCTCGGAGAGCGTTGTCGGCATTCGAATATAGCTGGATGCCTTCGATGACAGCACGGAGGCAACTCGACGTGTTATCTTTGCCAGCGTGTGTAGTGTGACTCCATGCGCCATGGCTGTCAGATGGGGATGCTAACAGAATGCAGACAGACAGTGAGAGAGTGCAAGAGAGACGGGGTTTAAATATGTGTTTTTGTGTGTGTATATACAATTTACCTCAGTGCCACCAAAGAAGCGAATGGCGGATAAGATTTGCAAGTCGATGGGCACTTGATTTCTTTTCATTGACTCAAAATAGTCAACTTCCAGATCATCGCGCACAATTTCAATAATTCGTCGCATATTCTCTTTTGTGTAGCGATATTTTTTACGGAACTCAATTTCATTCATTTCATCTAGCGGATTAAAACGTCGTTTCTTCACCTTGCTGACTTCACTGGCGTTGATTTGCTTGCAGGGGAGACCAGTTGTGTTTTTAAAATGCTCAAAGTCCTTGATTTGCTGCATATCATTCAGAAATCGTTGAAATAATTTTATATCCTCCATTATTGTTTAATAGTTTGTTTGCTTTTCTTTCCGACTTTCCTCCAATTGCGCTTACTCTCAGTTGAGCAGAAGAAGAAGAATGTTATTCTGTTGTCTGTTAACTTAACACATTTTCCAACATGTTATTAGCATTAAATTGTTGTTATCGGCACTTAAAATATCGATGTCGCTGATAACATATTCATCGAGTAGTGTTTGAATTTCCAACATCGTTCATTTTGATTTTACGTATTCGATGGAGAGGACGTTATTTTCCTCAGGGAAGAAGTAGTTGTCGCTTTTATACGTCATGGAAAACCAAGAAAGGGGCCGTCGCCGCCCTTTGGAAGCTGATCATCAAAAATTACCACAGGAGCCGGTAAGTAATTAGCAAATATTTCATACCATACAATATATATCACACATGTCATACATGTGTTTAGATGTAATTGTATATGCACATTATATTCGTATGCAAACAAATACAATCGCACATTCTTATGTACAATTTCAAGCGCGGCGTCGTAAGCCGTCTTGAATTCCGTTATCTGTGCTTGAGAATAGTGTATCGTTGACCAACTCAAGTGGATTTTTATTTTTGTGTCTTAATTTTTGCTGATGCGGATATTTTTCCTAACAAGTATGGATGTGTAAAAGAGAAGCCGAAGTTTTCAAAGAGTGAAATGGATACACATACAAATGTATATACAAACCTACACAAGCGTTTCAAATGTGTGTGTGTTTGTGTTCTCGATGCTCTTAAAAATCATACAAACAAAATACAAACAAACCATGCATATTATCAAAGAACTGTCCAAATTTCATCAAGAACGGATAAGGGACACTGAAATTATAGTCGAAAGTAGATACTATTTATTGGATTCCTTTCTATCAACAGCCGCAAGCATTTTCTGTATGTATACATTAAAGATCCCATGATAATCGCCGAGAGCGTCAAAATGTTTTTGTGTGTATTCTTCAGAGTCCTGTTACTTACGTTTGCGTGAATGTATGTACGCATGTGCACGTGCTTGTAGCCAGTCAGTTCGAGCTTGTGAATAAATATATGGCTTAGTTTTTCCTTACTCTGCAGTCCCTGTCATAAGAAAAGAGTGCACTCACATTTTGTGTGCTAGACTTTTTAAAGGGAAATTAGTCAATAAAACTAGAATATGTTTAACAACTATGTTTAGGATATATCGTAGTCGATCTCACTCGACTACAGCATTCTTACTTGTTCATAAGTTTTGTATGCAAAAATTATTTTGAAGCGGCAAATTTCAACAGAGTATGATTTCCAGAGTCACAGACTAAATGCAAGACAAAGGAAAAAAAACTAATATCTAACGTGGTCTGCCAGAAAGGGAATAGCCAAATCGTAAACAGCCGTTGCCCGAACACTTTCATCTCATGTATATAAGTATAAATTTGTACATACTTTTGTATATGTGTGAATACATACATACATACATATGTAAAAACGTTTTGTATAAATTGATTGCAGACTGAGCAAAGCAATTGAAAACGCGCTAAAGTAACGGCATAAATTCGCTGTTTTTTTTTAACGAAATTGAATATTGAATCGGAACTGAAATTATAATGAGTCAAAACATCGTATTAATCCAGCATATTTGTTGATCCCATTGCTTGAGGGTGTTTGAATGTGTCGGTGTCTACCATCCATAGCCCTTCGAATCAGTCGATCAGATGACTTCGAATGAGCAGCACAAGAGCAAAAAAAAAAACGCAGTTAGCGCCGATACACTCTGTGCACTAGATTCATTCGTTTTGCTTTGATGCTTTCTTGCCGCGTTGCCTGCATTTATGCTACTGTCGAAAAATTTGAAATCCACATATTCGCTATTTCGCTTTGTGTTAGAGGACTTGAATGTATGCGTAGTTTTTCGTTTTTTTTTTACAGTTCTCTTTTTGGACGTCTCTGTGTATGCACAGGCGATACAAATGCGTAGAACAGTGTTTTGAGTTGAAGCAAAAAAATGAATGCATGAAAATGAACAAAATACCAATATAGTATAAAATGTCAAAAAAGTGTTTGGCAGAGTAAAAAATTATTTCATTAAAAAAAGTACTTGTCTTATATTTTTAGACTTTGTTACCGAAAGTGTTTTAGTATATTTGTTTGTGCAATGTCCGTCATGCTGTTTGTCCGCATGTATGAACGCAACTTTTTTCGACACCCTTAGAGATAGAGACTTGAAACTTGGCACATATACTGGTCTGTGCCCGCGTTAGACAAATTGTTAAATTTGGTTGGTATGTTGTTGGCGGTGTTCAAAGATCGGCCTATGCCACGGCCATCTCCGCAGTCCCAAGATCCCCCCCCCCCCCTTAAAATTTGTTACCTATGTTACTTTAAGAACCGATAACTATTTTATGGCTATGCCCACACCTTCGCCTCCAACTCGGAAGATAGATTACTAACATCGTTCTCAAAAAATGTGTTTTGGGCACGCTTACTTCCGCCTCCAAAATTCTCAGGAACCTAAATCTTCAGCAGTTTAATAGCTACAGTTGCCAAACTTGGATGACAGATTATTAGGAGCCTTCTCCATAATTTTTTTTTCAACCACGCCCATGCCCCAAAATTTCCAAAAGCCCATATCTCCCATAATTTAAGAGCTGCAGTTACCAAACTTGGATGGAAGGTAAATAGCCCTTATCTACCTCAATTTGAAAGGCAACTTGGAAATCATTTCTTGGCTTCGCACAACTTTCTTTTTGCTATGTGTTATCCGCTGGAATAACTTATGGTATCAAAGTATTTCGCAGTCGGTTACGCCTGACCTCAACGTTCTCTCTTTTTTTTGCGGAAGAACAAATTCTTTTTAGACAAATTGTGTAGTACATATTTTTGCAAGAGAAATAATCGAATGATTTTTTTCTTTTGTCAAAATACTTTCTTGACATAGAGTATGTATATTCTTTATCAGCATCACTAACCGATTCGATTAAGCTATGTTTATGTTTACATACATTTTTTTCTCAATAATTAATAAATATATTTCATAAAAATGAGCACTTTTCGGATAAAAGATTATTCTAATATAAGTGCGATCCAACCTCTATTGAAAATATGTTTTTTTTGAACAGGAACCAAAGGTTTTTCGTGGCGATAGAGATAGATCGGATGCTCCGAGTTCACGAAGAGCGTCGGCTACCCATGGAGCTTCCACATCCCGTGGAGATCCTACACCCCATGGAGCTTCTAAATTCCATGGAGCTTCCACATCTCGTGGCACTAGTGTTTCAATATCTCGTGAGGCTTCCACATCGCAAAGCGCTGATATTCCAGCAATTAGTGCTTCACATAATGCTCCAGTTCACGACAGTGGCCCCCAAAACGCTCGCAAGCGAATTGATCATTATGAAATTGTTAACAGCAGACCGGCGGATGTACTCACAAAACGTGGAGAGGAAGGCACACCCATCAAATTGCTATCGAACTTTTATAGTCTGAAAACTAAACCGCAATGGGGCATAGTCTTTTATCATGTGGGTTTTGAGCCTGAGATTGAGATTGTGCGAGTACGCTGCGGCGTCTTGTCGCAGCACGCTTCTGCGTTGGGCACTGGTTACGTTTTCGATGGCATGCAGCTGTTTACGACCAAGAAATTAGAGCAGGATGTTACTGTGCTGAAAGCGACTTCAAAGCAAGGCGTCGTTTATACCATTACCATCAAAAGAGTGGAAAATATATCGCCGACCGAGCCGCGTTTTCTGCAGGTTTTAAATTTGATATTGCGTCGGGCCATGAAAGGTCTAAAACTGGAGCAGGTCGGACGTAACCTTTTCGATCCGCACGCACGGGTAATTTTTGCATTGAAAAACTGATTTATTATGGTAAATTTTAATTGGGACATACTAATTCAGGTATCTCTGCGTGAGTTCTCTATGGAACTGTGGCCCGGTTACGAGACATCAATCCGTCAGCATGAAACGGATATATTGTTGTGCGCCGAGATCACACACAAGGTAATGCGCACCGAAACAGTTTATGATATTATGCGCCGCACCTCTGCCAATCCCGCACGCCATCAAGAAGAGTTCCGTGCCAATGTCATTGGCTTAATTGTACTCACTGATTACAATAACAAAACTTATCGCATTAATGATGTTGATTTTGCACAAACGCCGCGTGCTACATTCAGTTGCAAGGGCAAAGACGTTAGTTTTGTTGAGTACTATCAAACGGTAAGTGCTTGTGCTTGAAAAGTTTGAATTTTAACAATTGCCTTAATTGTTAATTGATCTTGTTATAGAAATACAACATACGCATCAGAGACCAAAACCAGCCTCTGCTTGTATCCAAAAATCGAGATAAGGCCCAAAACACCAATGCTAATGAAATCGTTATCCTTATACCCGAGCTCTGTCGCGTAACTGGACTCACCGATAGCATGCGATCAAATTTCCAGTACGTTTCTCTTATTCACTTGCGCATCATATCGCCTGATGTGAATTTTAAAAATATAAATTTATAAATTCGCTTTAGACTTATGCGTGCAATGTCCAATCATACACGCATGAATCCAGCCAGACGCATTGATCGTTTGCAAACCTTCAATCGGCGTTTGCAGACAACAGCAGAAAGTCGCAAGGTCTTGAACGACTGGAACATGGAGCTGGATCAGAATCTAGTACAGGTTCAGGGACGTGTGATTGAGCCGCAGAAGATTATCTTCAAAGACAATAGGTATATATTTCCTATTCCAAGGTCCCACTTCTCGCCGCAATAAAACAATTATTCTGAGCAGGGTCAGTGCTGGGGAACAAGCAGATTGGACGCGATACTTTCGGGATCAGCAGATGTTTACAACACCCAGGAATGGCTTGGATCGATGGGCTGTGATTGCGCCGCAGCGCCACTCACATGATTTAAGACAGTTTTTGGAGAATCTGAATCGCGCTGCAAGAGGCATGGGTTTTCATATTAGGAGCCCCCACGAGTAAGTCGTCTAATTGAACCAACAGAAAAGTTTTGTAACTAAAATGTGAATATATATTTTTGTTTTTTTTTTTTAGAGTAATGATTTATGATGATCGCACAGGCAGCTATATACAAGCCTTGGATGATTGCATTCGCAGTGACCCAAAACTGGTTCTCTGCCTCGTGCCAAACAATAATGTCGAAAGGTTTATATATTTTGTGTAACTAATTTATCAAAAATTAAATTAAATTTTCAAATATATTCTATTTTAGGTATTCATCAATCAAAAAACGAGGTTGTGTGGATAGAGCTGTGCCCATCCAGGTAGTAACCACAAGGGCTAATCAGAGAGGCTTGAGCGTTGCCACTAAAATAGCCATACAAATCAATTGTAAGCTCGGCTATACACCATGGATGATCGCTATGCCGATGTCCGGCCTGATGACGATGGGCTTTGATATTGCCAAATGTACACGTGATCGCAACAAAGCCTATGGAGCATTGGTGGCTTCAATGGACCTACAAAGTAATGCCACTTTTTTTAGTACGGTCGCTGAGTGCAGCGCATACGACGTATTGGCCAACAATTTGTGGCCAATGGTTTTGAAGGCTCTCAGGAAGTATAGGGAAGAACACAATGCATTGCCAGCTCGCATTATATTTTATCGCGATGGCGTTAGTTCTGGCTCCTTGAAACAGTTGTTCGAATACGAGGTGAAAGATATTGTCGAGAAACTGGATGCTGAATATCAAAAGGTTGAGGCAAAATCTCCAAAGTTCGCCTACATTGTTGTCACCAAATCTTCAAATGCACGTTTTTTTAACGATCGTAAGGAAAATCCGCCACCGGGAACGGTCGTTGATAATGTGGTCACGTTGCCCGAACGTTATGATTTTTATCTCGTGTCGCAGGCAGTCCGCCAGGGAACAGTTTCGCCGACTTGTTATAATGTTCTCTTCAGTAATATACATTTAAGTCCCGATCGTATACAAAAGATTACATACAAAATGTGTCATTTGTATTACAACTGGTCGGGAACTACTCGTGTTCCAGCCGTATGTCAATATGCTAATAAGCTGGCAACGCTGGTTAGCACTAATTTACACGCCATACCACAGAATGCTCTTGAGAAGAAATTCTATTATCTTTAAGAACACATTTGTCATTATTATTAAGATTGCTGAAGAAATAATTCTACTACCATTAAGTTCAAAAATGTTTATCATATATTTTAAGTTTTCTGTCTATATATAATTTGAAACAAATTCAAAACCTTATCTGAATATCACTTGGAAATTTAATAAAACCAGCCGAAAGTTGCTATTTGATTTTTGAATATTCTGATTAAAATAAATATTAAAGTCTCTTTTCAGGGGCTTGAAACCAGTATTGACATATTTGTGGTGAAGATTTCTACTTGAATGTACATATGTTGGAGCCGGACAAATCAATATATAATAAAGCTGTCCTGGTTTTATGTTTATGCGAACCAATCTCACAATTTACGCTCTCGGCATATGAACAACAAATTATGAACATCAGACTGTTCATCTTAGCTTTAAAATGTATGGATGTTATTTAACCTCTTATTTTCAATTTATAGATATGTGCGAGTTGACTTCGACACAAGGGTATACATACCATAAAATGAACAATCTGTTGAGTTTTAATAGATGTAAACAGATTGACTTTGATGCTTTCTTGACCTGTACTAATTGATTGGGCGCGACTTTGTTATAACTTCTAGTATATTCACTTACATAGAGTTATGCACATTTATTACATTTAATGTTGAATTTTTATTCGTTCACGTACATAATCGTTAATGATAAGTTCGTTCACTACATTATTCGTAACTGTTAATTTAAACGTTGTAGCCAACAATATGACGCTTGCCGATGCACTCGCCAATGTAGAACCAGAATATAACCTCAGCGGTGACGAGTGTATTTAGCCAAGCCTCCTTAACGGAAAGGTTCTTGTAGGATCCGGTCTTTGCACTCTTGACCAGATTACCAAGACCTTGGCGAATCGCTGGAATATCACCCGGTGTTGGGGGAGTAAGCTCCACCTTCGCGTATTTTAAGAAGACATCCAACTGAGGTCTTGCTTGCACAAGCAGCCCTGTCAAAGTAAAATATTACATAATTTATGAAAATAATCATGTCACGTATTCCACAATTGTGGCCGAGGAATATATCTTACTGTTTACGAGACCGGATCCTTTAGAAGCTACGCTCGCCATTTTATGATAATCTTTTATAAAATAAAATCTTAGTGTTACGCAGCCAAAAAATGTACAAATGTGTGAAAACCTTACCCCTGCAGAAATGCAATGAAACAGGGTCGTTCTAATTGATCTTTAGTGCGATATGTTATCGATTACGATGTGCGAAATGAAAATAAAAGCCAACGAAAAATTTTTTGCCTTGCTGACATCCATAATAACTTCAAAATTCATAACTCTAAGCAAATATAAAAATTTATTGGAAATTCAAGCCTATTGACTAGCTTATCGGAAGCAACTCTAAAATTCCAACTTGCAGTTTTTTTTTAAATATATTCGATTACACATCGATAACTGCAATGCTAATGCAATTGTGCACCACTACAATAAAGGTGTGGAAATCCAAAAAGTTGACAAAAAGAAAAGCAAAAATATACATATTCAGTGCAAATTATTTTATAATCAACTTTCACAAATTACAGTAAACATAACTGTAATGTTAAGGTTTTTAACAACGTACAGCAAAGCCTAAATCTGATATTGTTGTGAAGTGTGAAAAGTGTGCGCGTGTGTGTTTGTGTAAGGTGAGGTGAGTTGTGAGGGGGTGACGGAAACCAAATGAAATTTTAAGTGCTATCTAGTTTAACAACTTGCCAAGGAAGTTGATCATTTTGAAAGTAATATGTGCGCGTCTGTGTGTGTGCTTGTGTGTGCGAATTTCAATCGAAATTTACATAGCCTTCATTGTACTTATATGAATATTTGTGCGTGTGTACATGCATACTCACACACACACACAAGTGCGGCGGGGTTCCAGTTGGCAAAAAAAAAAACAACTATGATATATATATATTTCTTTCATTGTTTTTTTTTTTTGGAGGCAATGGCGAACGATAAAAGCAAGTGAAAGACGCAGTCAATAACACAAGATAATATTATGCTGTAGAAATAGTTGTGCAGGGTGAATTGGTCATTGTGCTTATCACAATTTCGGTTCATATCTCGTGGGTGTGGTCCAGACAAAACGACAGACGACAAACGATTGGCTATAAGTGAACACATTCTCAAATACACAAACAAAATGCAGAGGGTGACATGGCTTTTGCAAAATGTGAATACATCTTGAACAATTGTTACAGTGTATTTTGATTTATGCCTCATGCCAAGCTGCGAATCCACATAAAAATGATCGGTATTTCGGTTCACGGCTTTTTTAATTTTAATTATGGATTGACTGTCTTTACAAAATTAAAATGAGGACTTTTCTTTTTTAAATAATACCGTTTCGAAAAAAATAACTTATGAGAATCCACATGTTAAAAACTAAATGGCAATGCTACATTTTCAATTCGGTTGATAGAATATAAACATGCTTGAACCGGTTCGGCTTGCAATCTTAGAGTTAAACGCGATATAAGCTCTACTAATTTAAGGAGTTTTCTTTTGACCGCATTGTTAACATATGTAATCAAAATCATTGAGCGGAACGAACTTGCGGCGTTCTGGTTTTCACTTCTCAAAAGGGGTTGCGCCGGTTGCGCAGGTTTTATGAGAATGCATTTATTTACTGATTTTTTTTTGTTTGCAAATTGCAGTCAATGAATACGCGTTAGGCGGCCAAATTGTTCAGTTGGAGGACTTTACGGATCTAAAACACACGAGAATATGCCGTTGCCCAAGCGATCCATTGAGCCCGTGCATGTGGCGCGATCTGTTTACCAGCAGGATGAGCTGCAGTCCGTGGAGCTGGAGACGGTGACAAACACAACACTGACAAATATAATACGACAATTGTCGTCCCTATCAAAGCACGCCGAGGATGTCTTTGGCGAGTTGGCGCGCGATGTGGGCAACATTGGGGACCGGGCGAATTCGCTGCAGGCGCGCATCGATCGGCTGGCGATTAAAGTAACGCAGCTCGACAGCACCGTCGAGGAGGTGCCACTCACGGATATAACGCGCAAGAAAGCGTTCAAATCGGCCAAGATATTCGATCAGCAGATCTTCTCACGCTCCACAATGCCAGCACCAATGCTGGAGACATACGCGCTTTGCGACAAACCGCCGCCGTTGGACAAGCTCAATGTGTATCGGGACGATGGCAAGGATGGTCTCAAGTTCTACACGGATCCCAACTACTTCTTCGAGCTATGGCGCCAAGAGATGCTCAAGGATACGGAGCGTGTGATGCACGACAAGGGCAAGAAGATGCATCGTCCACGACAGGAGGGCGCTGGCGGCAACGGTCCCAACAATCGACAAAAGAAACGCGTCCGTACGCCGCACAATACACGAGAAAAACAGCGGCAAATAGCTCTGGGACACGGTGAGACCCTGATGCCCAACAACGTCATCTATCGCACGCCCAATGCAATGCCCAATGAGGAGGCCGGATATGACAGTAAGTAGACAGACGGACTGAGTGCTCTACATCTTAACTAGACTAATATAACTAGCAAGCATTCAATAATGTGCTGTAAGTGTTTGTATATGTGTCAAATTGGTTGTGATGATATAATTTGTAAGTCAACTATTTTATGTGTAAAAAGTCAAGCAAAATATGTTTCTATAGGAACGCATTCGAGTGTAGATGCTAAGGTTGCAATCTAATCAAATTGAACACCTATTGGCCATATAAGTTCATTGAGTAAGGACCTGAAGCTGAAAGAGCTTTTGCCACGACAATAAAATTGCAACACAATTCCCCTAATTAGGTGTCACAGAAAGTCGTTGTGTTGGTAGAATATTGATTAGAGATTTGTGAAAAAACACCTGTTATTAGAGAAAGAAATATTAAATTACTTTTGTGATTTGGCTTTGTCAACAAACAGCTGAAATTTGCAACATGGAGCAGAAAAAGACGTAGTACTGTAATAATTTTGAAAGTGCTTTCACTTGAATGCTCGCACAACATTCAGAATGTTGTCACATTGTATGCTGTTGTTGAACACTGTTTTTAACGCCCATGTATTATGTATGTTATGTACAATCCGTATGCACATTTAGCCCAACTAGTCGAAATCCAAACTGTAAACGCTGACAGCGATTTGCAGCTGGGGACTCTGGCGCGTCGAAGACCCGTAGAACTGCAACTAGAGCTACAGCTACAACAGCAACAAGAACAACAGCAACAGCTGGCGTATATCGATGATGATGATGATGATGATGATGTGCAAGTAGGTACGGCATCAGTGCTTTGCAGCCTGTTCTGGCGTCCAAGGACTGTGCGCACTTCTTGGCTTTCGTTTTGGTTCTCATTCAAAAGTTCAAAATGTTTATCCAAATTAGTGTTACCCAAAGAGATTCATGTAATTTGAATATCCTACAATCGTTCGCTCGCTAGCTTTGCAAAGCGCCCGCTCGCCAATCGAATATGATTCATTTCATTTGTACTGTACATTCCTATATAATATAGTGCATACATATGCTCCACACATATGTACATAGCTCTTCTCGATCACATCATACTATATACATACATATACCCAGTTACATGCTTCAACTAATATTTTTACATTGAAATCGAGCACAGCCTCAGCTGCTGCTTTCAATTCAAATCCTTCAATAATCTATATGTTTCCAATGCGATAGTACTAAGCGCAGCAGTTAAAATCTTATTGTATATAAAATTGGCACATTGTTGATATAAACTATATATGTATATATATACATATATATATATAGACTGATAAGTTTTGTTAATTGTTGAAAACAATTCATTGGGGGCCACAGAGAACTCAGATATGTCATTGTTGTGTGTGCTGGTTGGTTTTGTTTATAGCTTTTGTTTGTCGTTGTTATTTGTCGTAATAACTATATTTTTTGTGTATACTCTACATATTCAATTTCAATTTCAAGTAGCTTAAACGAACACCGCATGATCATCTCCATTTCCAGATTCAGTTAAGCCCTATAATATGCTCTCACATTTGGAGAATAACAGTAATCTCACAAAGCAAACGGCTATCGCTATTACAGGTCAGATTTACAGATTAAATGCAATGACACACACACGCTCAATTGTGTCTGTATGTGTGTAAATGTTCCTTCATCTACTTCTATCGTACTTACTACTACAACTACTACTACTATTACAACAACTACAACTATAACTATAACTAACCACTTTAGTCGTCCCCCCCCCCACACACACACACACCTACATAATAATCCAATCAATATATACATATGTACCTATCTACCCATGTATACACACCTATGTGTACTTAACTATAATGCCTCTGTTGATTTAGGTTCAGATAAAGAAAACATCTCACAACAATGCAAACATTTCTTTTTGTTTTTTGTTGTTGTTTAAATTCGGAACCATCAGAAAATGAAAAGAAAAATATTTGATTTTACTATCACTAAGTAGTTTATGGTAATTACTTAATAATAGTACTCACAAATTGGCAACTAATTGGAATTTATAAATGTATAGATAAAAAACAACACCCCCATATCAATGACACTCTGTTAGCATAGTAATTGGCTCTGATCCCACACAAAGTTTAATTAAACAGCATTTGTTTTCCTACTACTACTACTACTATATAAAACGTACCTGGCTACCAATCTGGCATACAGCTGTTGATAAAAGTTCGCCGATATTTGTTATCCTCATTTTGGCAAATATTACACTAATCATAACTCGTAAGACTCATAAGACGCGGCCTGGAATTGCTCTCCTTAGGGTACAGTTTGAATATTATACACATGTTTTGGAATATAATGCATTTAATGAAAACTGCATTAAATTACCATATTTAATAAAGAGGGAGAACATATGAGAGACTGGAGAGTAGAACTTAGACAGAGTAGTATTTAGAGAGAATACGCTGAGAGAGGGGGGAGGGAGTCAAATTGATAGAAAAGGAAAAATAGCTAAGATAGTGGGAGTTCTGCTATAGTATAGAGATAAAGTACATAAGAGAGAGTGCAAGATAAGAGAGAAGAGATATTAACCTGATGGACCGAGAGAGCAAAAGAGTACTTCTGATACAGACAGAAAAACTATTTCAGAGAGAGAGAGTTTCTCTGACAGAGATGGAAAGAGATAACTGGGAGACAATATACTTAGATATAGTAAGAATGGCTGGGAGACAGAGAGAAAGACACTTACAAAGTCGCTGTGAGTAAGAAGCTGAGATGAGGAGAGCTAGGCAACAGTAAGACTAAGAGAGGGAGAGCTGAGAGATAGAGGAAGAGTTCTTTTCGAAATTATCAAATCTATAATCGTAACATATTTAATAATGCAAAATAGATCAATAAGCTTTTCGCGCCTTAGCCAGCAATTTCCAGTCTTGCTCATAAGTCTTACCTTGTTATGCAACATGACGCACTTCCCGTGACTCTTCGCAATAATCGTTCAAATATTTACATATTATTTATTTTTATTTATTTATTTCGTCGCATTCTTTTCTCAGCTCTACAAAAATATAATATTTGTTTTTTGCTTGCAAACAATTGTTTTTCCTGTTTTGCATATTTGTGTGTATCCTTTCTACCTACTTTGGATTTGTATTTGTTTCCAATTGGAGTTTATTTATTTTTGTGTACTACAACGGTATCAACTGAATAATGGGGATATTAATGTGAATTCTGTGCATATTTATAGATATGGGCATATACGATTCGCGCCCACCGCGACCAAATTCAATTGAGCTGCGGCGCAGCTACCAGTCCGAGCAGATCGATGGAACCGGCTATGAGCAACTCACACCACAGGCAGCGGTCAATCAATATGCAGCCGCATACGGCACCAACGGCATCTCGGCCTCGCCGCATATGCATCTACAGCAGCAACATCATCATCAGCAGCAGCTTTACGACGGCACGCTCTATCATCAATCGCATGGGATATATGGCCAGGGCGGACAGGGCGCAATGTCGCCGGAACAGATTTATGGGCCGGGAACTCCGTCGCGCAACAAGCCGCGACCATCGCAGCCGCCACCGGCGCCTCCATCGAATGGCAGCGGTGGTGGCACACCGACCACATCGAACGCAAATACACCGACACGCGGTCGGAGCATGTCGACGAGTCGAGATGCTTTGCCACCGCCGCCGCCCGTGCCGGATGCGGTGTCGCCACTGTCGGCCATGAACGGCATGGCCAGTGCTCACATGGCAGCCAAGCTGCTGGGCCGCACCAACAGTACATCGCGAGCTGGTTCTCCGCAGATGGCGACCAGCAACAGTGCACAGAATGCCAACGACATGGTGATGGCCCAGCTGAACAACACTTTCAACAATATGGGCATTGTGAATAGCAATCAGTTGAACTCGCTTAGCGATTTGCCACCACCGCCGCCTGTGCCCGACCAGGTAATTTCCATATCAATAATAAACATAAAATAGTTCATATTCTATTTATATTAATTGCTTTGCTTTTTCTCAGCACTCACCAAAAATGTCGCCGCCTAATGTAGCGCCACCGCCGCCACCACCTCCACCACCGGTAGAAGATGGCATGGGCGCTGTCCAAATGCAGTCGCATCCACACCAAATTCTGCCCAAGGCATTGACTAATGGGGAGCTGCAGCTGTGCCAGCCAAACGGTGGAGCGCACCTTGTAAGTGCTAAAAAGATTCAGCCTTCAATTTATGATCCACGCAACGATTTGATGAAATCCATACGAGATGGTTAGTAATTGTTAATGACAATTTTAAAGTATCCCCAATTTAAAATGAAACAATGTTTGATTACAGGCATTAAACTGCGAAAGGTAGAAAAGTCGGAGCTAAAGGAAATTGAACGTAATACGGCAATGCTGGATGTGGCCTCGATATTGGCCAGGCGAGTAGCCATCGAACTGTCGGAGTCGGAGGACTCCGATAGTGAAGATGACAGCGAGGGTTGGATGGAACCGAACGAAACCTCCGCTTGATCCCTGATAGCTTCGGTAAAGCTGGATAAAATTGCGAAAAATAAAAAGAAAAAGTAATTCCAAAGAACATAATTTGATGCAGGGGATGGGCCCCCAGCATAGACAGACAGTTGGGATTACGACAAAGCGCCAAAGCTTTTTTTTACCATACTTTATAAGAGTATCCCTAAACCCGGTAAATATCTACATACTACACACTAAACCTTAAATCAAAATATTAATCGAATTGTATATATAATATATATGTATTAACCCGCATATGCGCATACCAAGAGTAATTATGGCTAATAATATATATGTAATCGCTAATGAAATTGTATATGATTTCCAATTACATATGTATATGTATTCATATTCATATTCGTAGCTTGGCTAAGCCTAAGGCCTCGTGAGGGAATAAATACTCGTCTCGTTGATGCAGAATGCAATTAAGAATTAAAATCGCTAACTCTTGTCTTCAGTTTGTTTTGGAGCGCTACCCATGTCTCGGATTTAGCGGTATGGCAGCAAAACAGAAACTTAAATAAAACACAAAACAAAAATATACATTCATATGTAGATATTGACTTGCTTTTTCGATATTAACCGATATTAAATAATCAATTATAAACTCGAACTCAAAATGATTATTAACAATGATAGAAAAAAGGCATCATGAATACGGAAAGGGCAAGCCTTAGGTTAGAAGATTGTAAATAGAGAAAAACACACATAAGTACGTAAAAAATAAAACAAATATTTCAAAGAAAGAAAGTCGGAAGCATTTACACACGCTATGAAACTGCAATATCTAAAGTATATACCGTATAACTTACATACATAAATATGCAAGTACTATATATAAATAAATCATAATCTTAACTGGAATTTCTAAACATTGCTAAACATGTACTCGCTCCGGTATGTACATTAGTAGTAACAATACCGTGTATTATTTTTTATTTGAAAAGCTTATTAAATATATAATGGATATAATGCATATTTAATAATTGTTGTATATTTTATCTAATTTAAAATAAAACTATTCCAATTGAATTATATAAATGCGAGCGGATTTGAGTTTATGTTTTATTAAACTATTGTTACACCCTTCCACACACCCTCAACTGTTCACACATTCACTCATCGAGCGTCTCCATTGGAGTTTTTTCTATGGTTGGCGGCTTGCCACTTAATCGATCGTGTATTGAAAATTGCATTGGATTGCCCGCCTGAGATTCGCGCTTTGGTGTTTCCATCTTATGTTGATTCGAGAAGGACACATTAATGCGTCCATTGCCACGCACCGTTGACATTGCCGACGGTGGTTGATAACGCACCACCGGAGTGGCCTGTCTGTAGTCCGTTGCCGACTGCTGTTGCTTTTCCTGTTTGTTGGTGCTTTTGATGTCATTGTTGCTGTTGCTATGTGGCTTGGCGTGAGTCTCTTTACGCACGCCTACCATGAGTGCCTCCTGGCAAGAGGTTTCCTGAAACTTTTTGACGCGATCTTTCATGTCGCCTTCACGCTTGACTTCTTTCTCGATTTCAGCGCGCCGCTTGTTCTCATAACGCTCCAAGGCCATCTCATCACGCTTCTTATTGCGTTCCACAATCAGATCGGCAATCTCGAGCCGCTTTTGCATTAGAGTCTCTCTGTTGAGCTTCTGGAACAACTCAGGCCAGATGCCTCGCTGTTTTTTGATCAGCACAATACGTGCCTCATGCTTGAAAATGCGACAGTAACTGGCCATCTCATCAATCTCCTGGGCAAGATGCCGCTCAAAGAATATCGGTGGATTATTGAATTTAAAATACTGTGGCAACAGGACAACATCCGGTTTACGCGTGACCAGCCTATTCAGTTCAATCGTAATTTTGATATCCTCCTCGGTCTGCGAAATCTGCACCATTATTATTTTAATTATTAGCTACTACTACTTGTCGTTGTAGCTATTTTGTGAATGAGCACTTGTCGAGCATTTGATTTGGGATTGATGGGACTGTGCCTACTGCAACCCGGAGTTCATTTAAATATCATATTTGTTTTTATTTATTTCGATTTGAATATTAACCGGCAAACGAGTTTCGCTGCATATCGATCAAACAATGATTGGCTATCCATCCCCTGTGTATATTGGACACATTGGTGGGGTGAGGAGTCCTGCAAGTGCGGAGTCCACTCACGCAAGCCTCTTTTTTTGTTGCGCACACCTGTAACTCGACTAATGCTAAGTTATTTGTGGCATCAACTTAGTCATTGACCCTCGAACCTAGTTATTTGCAACATGAATTGAATTAGTTACAACTCCTTTGTAGAATGCTAGAGCACGCGATCCGATTTATTTGCTGGCAGCATAATTTCATTGTTAGTGTTATTGGTTTTACCACCAAATTCACAACTGCTTATTGTTTTGCACGAACCGGACGATTTATTACCATGGCTAACAAATTATGGATTATAATCCATACTTAAGAAACCAGACTCATTAAAAAACAAATTAGAATATTCAGGTCAAAGTTATTTTGAATTATATTTATGGTTCAATTTTGATTAAGCTTTCGGGTAGAACCTTTGCCACCTTTCTCGGCTCCTTTATCGTTGTTTGTGGACACTGCATCTCGCCCCAACCAATGGGAACCATGGGTATGCGGTTTTTCCGTATATCACTCGCATAAGCAACCACAACACCGAGCTCTGCTTCGGCCGTGCTTAACATGAAGGATTGTTCCATTTGATTGATGACGCGTGCCAGTATGATATCGCCTGGCTTGAATGACTTGTAGATGTCAACTCGATCCTTTTCCGTTTCGCGCACATCCTCCTTACGCAGCAGGCCACGATAACTGCTCTCGAGCAGCACGTTCCTAACACAAAATATCGCACACTTTGCAAATTTTGGTGTCGTTACCAGAACGCGTGCCGTTACAACATCTCCCGTTGCCGGAATGGTCAAATGGAAGCCCGGTTTGTGAACACTTACAATTTGGCACTGAAATGGAAAAAGGTTCTAAGTATAGAAGTACCACAACATTATGTATAGGCACGCACCTTTTCAGAGTCATCGATATTAACTATTCCTGATTTGCAGGCGTAAATGTAGCCGCCCTGCTCGTAGGTTCCCTCTCCAACTATTATATTATCCTCCACGCGGCACAAGCGTTCACCAGGTAGGCAGATCAATATATCCTCCTCATTGGGAGACAAATCTGCAGCACTTGTACTCTTTTCAGTCATATTTGCATTTTTTAAAGTAGCACAGAACGTTGATTAATGACTTCTATTCATATAAATAATAACAACAACAGGCACATGGTTTTGGCGTCTAGATCTTAACGATTACAGAACTGTTATTAACAGTGGACAGCTGTTTAATTGAAATACTGACCGTGGCTTTCTATAAAATTAATTCAGTGGATGCTATTTGTGCAATTTAATGGAAATCTATTAAAATATATTTAACTATTAAAGGTAGTTTCAGGTCTTAAATCAGCAGAAAAACTGCATTTAACTTCTCGGCCGAGAGTTATAATAACAACATATGTCCGCTGTTCAATTTATCGAATTATATTTTCTCAGCAATATATCGAATAAGTTTTAATATTCTGTCGGTAATAAAATGATGGCCTCAACAGAAAGAAAAAATAATTTTATACAGTGTGCAGTGTGTTATAAATCAAGATAATAGTTAAACTGAATTTAATTTATACTTTATTAATAACTTTATTTTAGATGTCAACTCTAGCTGAGGAAAGGTAGCACCATTACTTATCACAGTAATCGACAACCGATAAGACGCGCGTGTTTTTTTTTAGCCGGTGTCTGTATATGTGTTATTTAGGATAATTTTGATTGGACTGTAATTCAAGATGAACAGCCTTACAAATATCAGTTATAGAGAGGTCATACCGAAAAACATAAATCCAGAGGAATGGATAGAAGTCGAAATAAATACAGGTTTGTTGTGTGCCTTGAGCTGAGAGAAGTGTTTGCAAGCGTCTTCGTCATAATGTTTTCACTTGCATTTCTGGACAGGCACACAAAGTACTCTGCAGGACATAAAGGCATTCGGAAAGTCGGGAAGCCTGTGCTACGATTGCCATGCAAACAGCCAAAATAGGAATCGCTTCATTTACTGGTAAGCAAATTGAAGACAAATTGTGCAGACGATTCATATTCACATTGTAATTGTTGTATTTAAGGCGCACATATCAAGATGTCCTGGAACTGTCGGAGGTTAGCCTGGATATTACGTTGCTGCGAAACCATCTGCGTCTACGCTTTACGGACTCCGCCGTGCTAAATGTCTCCCTGACCGAGCATCCAAAAAGTGTCACATTGTTGGTGGTCACCGTTAGCAGCGTGCACCGTATTCTGTTCCCATTACAGGGCGATGCATCATTAAGCGCAACAGCAGGAGGCGATTCGCAAACGCATTCAATATTTTACGATGCGAATGAAAAGCTGAAGGATCGCAACATATTGTATGTGTTGGATGGGAGCATAAGTGTGCCGCATTTCGCATCTTCCGAGATGTGTGAAGATAGTGAGGAGGCATATTTTGCCGTCGGCAACCATTCCAAATTAATGCTTTATATTATGAACTGCCGCACTGGACACACGACTTCGCACGAAGTTAAGGAACCCAATTTAATGCCACGTTTCTTTTCCAACTTGAAAGGCGCTATAACGTAAGTCAATTACAAATATAATATAATTATATGTATATAAGCATTTCCTAAATGCCATTGCAGTGGACGAGGTGAAAATTTGGAGGCAGCCATTTCCATGGCATTCAGTCGCATCGAGGGTGAGATGTATCTCCTGGTGCTCTATCGGGATAATAGGCTACGTTTGTGGTCAGTGGCCACTTTTCAATGCGTTGCCCTGCTTAACTGTGAAGAGTCTGAAGGACCACAGGGTCGTAAGTACAACTTTTCGTTTTATTTTTAAGTATACATTTGCATTAATGCGTAACATCTTCCTTTTTATTTTAGCGCAAAATAGTTTACTACGTAAAATAGATGATCACAATTTTTGTGTATTTTTGTCGCATAAAAAGGACGCTGAATTCGTTTGCCTTAGCATTGCACGCAATGTAAGCGATATGAACACAAAAACTGTAAGCATGGCCGTGCGTCATAAGGTTACAGCTCCTCAAATGGATCTGGCTGATTTCGATGCAACGTCCTCACTCATTTGGACGCTATGGAGCAATTCAGAGGGTGATTTCAATGTGTCGGCGTTTCTTTTGGGCACAGGGACAATTCGTTGGGTATCGGCTGTGTTGGAGTCACCGCCGGACAGATATTGCCTGACCACTGGACAGGGCGTCGATCCACGCGAAGCGTACTGCTCCTATATATTTCATCCCGGCCGATTTGATCGCAATGTGATTGCCAAGGCACTTTATGTAAGTTTTCTTGTTTGAAACTGTGATTAACTCTAATTATGAATATTGCTTCTGCAGATGTTCAGGCGCGTCAACATGCAATTCGATGTGAAGCAACTGACAATGGCCATGCTTAAGGAGCAGGTGTGTCAGGCTGTTGAAGATGAGATACAAAATGAGTTGAAAGACTTCGATGTAAGCGACGAGGAGTATTTAGAGATTGCAAACAAACTCTGGGAACGCTTTTACTCTTGCTGTGAGCAGTATCATATTAAGTTCTCTGAGCCCACCGGCCTGGCCGTTCTCGGCGACATGAATGCTGTTTGCATTGTGAGGAGACAATCGTTTGCTTTGCTTCGGCCATGTGAAATGCTGGAACACCTCATTGTTGTTGGTGAGCACAAAGACGAAGTGGCTGCATTTGTTGCCCCATACTGCCGCAACGACTCCAATGTGGCTTTGGGATTCATTAACGTAATGAACATCATCAGTCAGTTGGAAAAGTTTCTACCCGGACATATTAAAATGAATATTGATCAGAAATTGTACCAGCGGGATACAAATCTGATTAACAATCTGCTGATCCGAATCACTGGAGGCGATGAAAATGCTAATGGATTTACCTTGTCAGGGCAATGTGTGAGTGATATCCAGAAAAAGCTAAGGACAATAACAGACCTGGATGCGGTCATAAATATGCTACTCGATTTACTCGCAATTGTAGACCAAGACTCAGATCAAGATCCCTCAGGTATATATACAATATATATTATCCCAAAAGCAAATACATTTATTAGATTGCTTAATGTCAATTGATTTGTATTTAGGTGGGCCTACAAAGTCGACGCGCTTTCTGCAATCAACTGGAGCATTGTTTGGCAGCGAATATGGCATTTCCATTCTAGCCGAGTCAATCAAGCAAATAGCAATGATACGGTGAATAATCTTAATCTTCAGCACAATTTAATGCTCCTCTACTAACGGGTAACATTTTCAGATTTGCTGTGTGCCGCAACCTTTTAATTTTACAATACATAATCCATCAATCAGCTGCGGCTGAGCAGTTGTCTGTCGTTACCAATATCAATTTCTTAAACTCCTATTATACACTCGTTTGGATCTGTGAGACACCGATTTCCCTCAATGCACCAGTTAATTTGTAAGTATATCGTATTGATTTCCCTTTCTTATAATGTATTTAAATTTCTCTGATTTATTACTTTGCATGCGCAGTGAGTTCTCAATGCAGCGTCTTTTTCGAGCACAACTCTTTAGTGGTTATACGCGACCCTATTCAAGTCAAATACGTTTAAATAGTCAGACAACTTTGCTGTGCTTGTTTCTGCAATCAAAGGGTTTGTTTAGTGCACTTTCAATGCTGCTAAAGGACCAGAATCAGTTGGAGGATGAATTATCAATGCGGCAGACGCTGCTACAGCTGGTTGCATTTGTCAATCAGATGCTGTAAGTTGAATGAATTTTAATCTTGGTATAAACGTATATTACATTTATACATTTTGCAGTTGGCCTGATGTCTGGAATGATGTATTCCCCGAGTGGCTTTTTGGCACTTGCCATCACATTATTATTCAGGACTATGTGCGCCTATTGTCTGGCTGGTGTACCGAGAAAACTGATTCGCGTATGTGCTTTGCTTTAAATATTTTAATATAAATTCGAATATAGTAGTAAACATTTTTTTTGTTGCTAATTTCAGGCCGTTTTATGCTGGCCGTTTCTAAACTGGATTGTGGCGAACCGATAAAAGCGATTCATCTCTTTAAGCAAGTTGCCCACAGCGTGCTAAAGGAACCATTTTTATTTGAGCAAGTACTCAAAAACACTCCGCTCTATTCTAAGCTTGCTGGCATTTTTAACCGACTGGAGAGTAAGCCAACAGAAGAGGATGCCAAAAATGCTTTTGTGCATTATTATTTGAAAGTTATACAACTGTTCGAACAGAATTCGGCATCGGATTATATCATTCAATTGGCTGAAAGTGCAATGAGCAAACTGGTTGTCGAGGACCCACAGTTGCCCATGTTCCAATCGATAGTATTTAATAATCATTTGCAACTGGGTCATTATGAGGAAGCTTATGATGCTCTAGCCAATAATGCTGATACATCACGACGCAAGGATTGCCTGCGTCAATTGGTCAATATGTTGTTTCAGTGCAATCGATTCGATTTGCTCATTGATCAACCGTATGAAACTAACTTGCAAGACGAGTTCGAGAGCATTGTGGAATGTCGGGCTCGTTCCATGAGCATCGATCAGAATGAAGTCTATAATTTTCTGTATGCTTTCAATGCCAAAAAAGGAAATATGCGCAAAGGTGAAGTTTTGTTTTTTATATACTAAATACCAATTTATACGAATGTGTCGTCCTCCAACAGCTGCGACTGTTATGTACGAGCAGGCGATGCGCCTCCTGGTGGACAGTGATTCGCCCGATGCTCTGCAGAAGCGCTTCTCTTCACTGCTGGTGTGCGTCAATTGCTTGCATTTGATCGATGAGCGATATAGATGGATTGCAAAACCCACAATTGGTGACGAAAAAATTGTCATCGACCAGGAGGACTTAGCAGATGAACTTACTAGCCAAGAAGTTGTTGTACTTGAACTGGTTGATATACAACGTGAGCTGCTGCACGCAGAGGCGCTGAGGGAACTGTCGCACCATTGCAAAGATATAAGTGCCTATAAGCTGACAGCTGCTAAAGAACTTTCCTACCTTTTGGCCACCAGAGGCTTGTATACAGCAGCGCTCAAGCTTGCTCGTGGAAATGATTTCTCCATGCTGCCAATATTTGAGAGTCTCACAGCTACATGCGTAAGCACCACAGATGAGAAATCTAAGGATGCTTGGGCTTGGTTGCAAATCAATGATTTGGCAGGTGGGCTAACAACACATGCTAATTGTTTTTCTTGTTCTATTTTATTTTTACTTGTTTACCCATTATTGCAGATCTTCCACATCGCAACAATGCAGCGCACATGGCTTGGTCATTGCTGGAGAAGCTGATTGTTGACCACGAGCTCCATGAAACGACTGTAATACGCAAGTGCGTTGTTAACCGAATACTAACATTGAATGCAACTGTGCCACAATGGCTGCACAATTCCTACAAATTGGCCAACACACGGGAGCTGCTCCATCTTTATGTTAAGCACAACCATTTGCTCGATGCCGCCGATTTGGCATGTGAAATGATTGGCGGCATGCTGGGCGCAGGCAGTGAATACTTTGACTTCAAACATTCGGTGAACGTTGCAAGTCCACAACTCGCATTTCCCATTCATACAATTGATCTGCTGTTGCATGGCCTGAAAGTCAATGGTGAAAAGCACACCGAATACGAAATGGTAATTTAGCAATATAGATGTCAATTTATCTTTTGTTTGTCGTCCTAATGCATTTCAACCTTCTGCAGATGCGTATCAAGCTGGAGGACGAGGTCGCTATATACGTTGAGACTGTGAAGCGCACAACAGAGGACAAAATTAAATTATCCATACTCAAGGAAAGGGAAAACCAACAGCAACAGCAATAACAGTTCAATTAGGCGCTTTTCATTTATTTTTGTGTAGGCTCATTAAAAAAACAAATAAACTAAGATATATATATGTATGTAAAAGCAGCTAGAAATCATCCGTCATTACCAGTTCGGTCAAAAACTTCTTGTAGATATTCATAAATTGGGCCACAAATGCCTCTAAATGGAATATATGCTTAGCACCGTTCTGCATGCGATGCTCGTATTGTGTGGCAAACTCCAGAGTCTTTGCCTTAATGGACATATCACAGTTGTTGACCAGCTGCTCGACGAGGCCACGAAAAATTAGATTTGGTGGTACACCCTGCGAAAGTAGCTCGTACAAGCGATCGCGGATCTTCTCCAGCTTGGCGGGCGTTTGCTCGCTCACAATTTGCGTGGCAGTTTCACGCAGATACACTTGCCAGTCCAGCTCGACGATCTCCTGCTGCGCCGTGAACGGATATTGCTGCACTTTGGATGCCTCCAGCATCAGTAGGGCTCGTCGCATGTTCCGTTCCGATTTGTCCACCACCCGCTTCGCCAACTCGGGCGGTAGAACAAGACCCTCACGCTTGCACGTGTTCTGTAGTACAGCCGTCATATCGGCCTCACTGGGCGCTGGCACCCGAATGCCCAGACAACGCGATCGAATTGCCGGAATGATGCGGGATGTGGAATTGACTGAGATTATTATGCGACATGTGGCAACGTACTTCTCCATGGTGCGACGCAGCGCATGCTGGGCATCCTTTGTCAGCTCATCCCCCTCCGAAATGACAATTACCTTGAATTCCCGCTGACCGTTAATATCGATTTGTTGCGTTTGTGCCACCTGTTTGATCAGGTCGATGACAACGGTGCGATCGTACATGCCGGCATCCGAGGGATTCACCTCCAAGTGGTAATTACTGCCGACAGTCATCACCTCAATCTTTCGATTTGAGGGCGTTGTGAAATTCATCGTCTCGTTGCGAAGCCTCTCCACACCGGCACCGTACATTTCACGTAGCAGGCACATTATGCGCGTCTTTTTACCAGCGCCAGATGGCCCGTAGAACATCAGATGCGGAAAATCGCTTTGCTTGCATAGATTACGCAGATTCTCGGCCTGATCCTAATCACGCAAATTTTGCAGTTGTAGTCGTTCATAATGCATGCAGCAAATTAATATTTACCTTGTGATAATCCAATTTGGATAATTCACGGGGCCGATATTTGTCTACCCAGAGTGCCATGAATGTTTAATTCTTCACCATACAAAACAATACAAAAAATAAACGAAATTAAGCCGGCTTCCCTGCTGCAATGCGCGCTTTTTTTGCGGCAAAACAATCGATAGTACCCATTAATCGATATAGACTGCATGCTCATGGTATTTTTGCATGCAGAAGCGCGGGCAATTGCAATCGAATATGTTGATTTAAAAAAACTAAATTGGATTCGGCAGTAAAAAATTGTATTTCTATTGAAGGCACAAATTTGAACATAGATTTATATCAAGACAGTTTCAAGCATCTCCTCGGCTTTGACAAATGTCTCACTGTGGGCGAGGGAATGGCGCAAAACATTTGCTTTACTTGAAAACCGCTTGCCACAAATATTGCAATTGTGGGGAGACATGCCCGCATGTGATTGCAGATGTATTTGCAGAGTGCGACGAGCGGCAAATGCCTTATCGCAACCATCCTGGCTGCATTTAAATGGACGCAATTTCAGATGGACGGCGTTGATGTGATCTTTTAGGTGGCATAGCTTTTTAAATTTCCTGCCACACGTGCTGCACTGGAATCCATCCCTGTTGTTGTGTCGCGCCAAATGGGTGTCCAATTCTTCTTGGCTGGCTTTGCCATGCGAGCAAATCGGACATCGAAACTGCGGTACCGCAGCGTGGTCATCAATATGAATTCTGAGATCAGTCTTCTGGCGGAATGTTTTCTCACAAATGGAGCACATAAACGGACGCTCATTTGTATGACCCATCAGATGGATGCGTAACGTTCGCGCCAATCCAAAAGAGCGTTCACAAAACTCACATTTGTGTGGCCGAACGCCTTCGTGCACTAATCTCACGTGATCAGTTAGGTGATGTTTCCGCTTGAACTCCCTTTGGCAATATGGACACTTGTTCTCCGCCTTGCAATGCACACGTTTCGTGTGCACACGCAACTGGGCTACTGATTTGTACTCCTTTTGGCAAGTTAAGCAGCAAAGCTGACTTGAAGATTTTGATCTGCTCTCAATAAGTGGGATTCCATCCTTTTCAACTTTCTTTTCACTGCCAGAGTCAATAGGAGTGATTCTGTTCTGCACTTTCTAGGAAAATGTATTTTAATTTATTTGTAGAAAATATATAATTTAATTTAATAATTACTTGATTTCCATTTTCGTGCTTCTCTGTGTTAATCACAATTTTATTGTTCCCAACACATCTCGTTAAATCGTCTGTTTTTGACAATATGGTAGATTCCAGATATTTTTGGGTTTCTTGTAATGTGCTTTGAAATTCTTGGAAAATTCGAAATTTTTGAGAGCAAGGCTTGCAAATGATATTTCCGTTCTTGAATTTTCTTTTGGCAATTCCTGTAAATATTAACCGCAACATATTGTGTGCATCCTGTGCATTATCAGTCGGTACAACATTATGGTCGGACTTAAATGTACAGCATGTTGCACAAATCATTTTAAATTTGGCATTGTCTGTTAATTCTTTCTGCTCGACAGCCAATTCATTCAGTACAACATTTGTGCAGATGGACATCTCTGCAAATTTGCAGAACATGCTAACTTTTGTGTAACAGGAATGGCACAAGCAGGTTGGCATTGCCAAATTTGTAACAGTTCTTATCGTTTGTGGACCATCATCTGCCATTGCCTCCAGAATGCGTAAAAGTTGCCGTTCATCTTTTAAGTCGTATTTCAGGTCTTTTGTGCTATTGCATTTATCTAAATTCTGCAAACACACTCTGCAAAAATTTTCAATTGTCGCACGGGTTATTGGCAACATCACTAAAGCTCCTTATTTATTTGCAGACGCTCACATGTTGGCATTAAGCAATGGACTGAGTTTATTTGAACAATTTTCTCAATTTTGGTGAGAAATACAAGATGCTCACAGAGAGCCAGATGCTTAGCCGATAAGCAATTTATCTTCTTTTCCACAAATTATTTTATCGATTAACGCCAAAAACAGCTGTGTCTTTAATGGTTCTGTTAATATATGTGTAGCACCTGTTATATTTAAAATTTATCGAATTTTAAGAAACCTTCATGCTTTTGTTGTTCTTGGCAATTAAATTGATTTTAATCTTGTTGAATGACGATGCTTCTACAAGGTATAGCATACCTATTTTTGAATTTTTGCAAAACGATAAGAATAATCGGTACGCGTTGTTAATAACATTTTATAAAATGTTATTTAACAGGCCAACAACAATGTTCGTTTGAGGCACGAAGAAGAAGAAGCGAAGTCGTGGAATACATACATAAATTCTGCGGCTGCTGCGGCAAATCGTGATTTTTTTAATAGGTGTTTTTTTTTTAAGCGCTAGACAAAAGGCGCATGGAAAACGGTGTGGAAAATGGTTTATTGCCCGATGGCGACCAACTAGGAACGCGTGAAAACCAAATGGGCAGCAGCACAGACGGCGAGGGTGAAGCTGAGGGCGATGCGACGCCTCTGCCGCCGCAAACAACAAATGACGATGTAAGCGACGGCGATGCGGATGGGGAACGCGATTTGTCTGTTTCGGACGCGGCTGACGCAGAAGCCGAAGCAGAAGCGGACGCAGACACAGCGCCACCCGAAAGTGTGGCACCATGTCGCATTTCCATTTTGGAGGACAGTCTGTGCGAAAAAGATGCAGACAGCGATGTGCCCGATGACGAGAATGATGATGAGGTGAGCGTCCCTATATAGTGCAAAAGTATGTCAAACCGAAAGCTACTGAATCATATTTTGTTTGTATTTTGGTAACAGGCAAAGGAGAATTACGAGGGATTTAATGGCACTGGGCGAACAGTTACGCTACAAACACTCATGGCTGCCAATGTCCTGCAGCCAGGCAAATCGCTTATGACTATAGATTATTTAGGGCAAAAATTTGTTGGCGACTTACTGCCAGATGGTAAAATTAAATCTCAAGAGACTGAAACCATATTTCTAACACCAAGTGCATGGGCCATGCACTGCAAGCGGATCATCAATCCCGAAAAGAAAAGTGGCTGCGGCTGGGCATCCGTCAAGTATAAGGGCAAAAAACTGGATGCCTATAAAAATACCTATTTGCGAAAATGTGCTTTACAAAAAGAGTCGACACCCGAGGACGGTGATCCAGGTAATATATTATATAATTTCATGCATAGTTTTACCTTATATGCGTATAAATGCGATGGTAGATTGCATCATAGTAATTCATAATTTTATAATTTCGCACAAATATACTATTTTTAATTTATGTTAAAAAATTAGTAGATATTTGCGATTGATAACTAAAATTATGCTAAAAGCAATGCTATGCAACGAATGGCAATTGACACATATATTATATGTGTAAATATGTATGTTTATAATATTTTTTCTCTTTGTATAGATGCCGAACGAAAAACCGATTCGCCGGATTTGGTCGTGAAGCGTACAGTATTTCCGCACAACACAGTCGCCAATCGCAATATGATTCAGTAAGTTTTAATTGGGTGTGGGTTCAGTGACTTGAGAATCTGATTAATATGGCTTTTTTTGCAGTGATGCTAATATGCTGATTGAGGCAGTGCCTTTCACATCTGTTGGCAAATTGCAACCGTTTCTATTGACCATCACGTCCTCGGCACTGTTACTGGCCGACTTTCATTGCCATTTGACCGTGCGTGAGGTGTGCGGCTATCTGGGTGGCACTTGGGACATGAACACCCACAGTGAGTCCGGCCTTAAGAATTTCGTTTATCTATCTACTGTCTTTCTAAACATTTGCGTGTTTACTTTGTAGCATTAACAATTACGAAAACATATCCATGTCGCAATACACGATTCGATCAACAACGTGCCGCGGATGTGGAGCGCGATATACAAAAGATGATGGTGCAGGATCAAGTGCTGCTTGTCGGCTGGTACCACTCGCATCCCAAATTCCAGGCTGAGCCCACTCTTCGCGACTGCGATGCCCAGCTTGACTATCAAATTCGCATGCGCGGCGCCAGTGATGTCACATATACACCATGTGTTTCACTGCTCATTTGTAAGTGTGATTATAGCTACTGCAATTTGTTGCACAATATATAAATGGTTATGCATTTATTGTAGCACCCTATTATGAGGAGAATCCCACTTTGGAATCGGTGGTCAAGTGTATATGGATAGTGCCACCAAATGAAAATAGACAGTCTATGGAATATGGACGACCGATGCTAATGCAATATTCGGTGCTGCCCGATAAAGAGATACCCGAAGAGGTGCGCACAGAAATTCAGTCCTGCGTCGATTACTACACTCAGTATCGGGGCGAGATAGTCAAGTTTCGCAACATTTACAGCAACGATGTCACCTACAACGAGAAATTGAAGAACACTCTATATCCGAAATTCCCATCGAAGCAGAGTGACAAGGCGTTGTGGAATTGGTTGTGCGCCGTCTTGGACTGTGAGCAGGAGGATGATTTTATACCACCGAAAACCATTAAGATCATTGACAATGACACAGATAATGACGTTGTTGTTAAAACAGAAACGCACTCGCAGAACGACACGGTCAATGAAATCAAACTGGAGCAGCCCAAGGAGGAGCCAATGGGAGAGTCCATTCAATTAAATTCCGTTGATGATATTGCCGCACGCAGCAAAGCGGATGAGGACTCCTCACTGCAAGCCGAACAGAAGGCAAGTGAGCTAAAAGTAATGTCGCTGCAAGAGCAACTTTGCATGCCTTCGGGCCTCAACATGAATCCGGTGCGCATGCTCTCACCGCTGGCCACACCAAATCCCACGAATCACACCGCGCCAGCAGCAAACTCGAATGTAGTGGCACCACTCATGCCACTGAATGCAGTTGCTGCCAGTCAACTGCTACCACCACAGGCAATGCCGACACTGAACAGTGGTGCACTACCAGGAGCAGTGGCTGCAGCAGCTGTCGCACAATCCGCCTCGTCGCGAGACAGCCCAACAAATCTACAATTACAATCGAATGCCGCCAGTCCCGCTAAGTTTGAGCTGCCCGTGCGGGCTTCGCCATCGCCGGCTAAATCGGATGCTTCTTCGCACACATCCCGCACCCGCAATTCGCCAGCGCCGAGTCCGGGTAAGTTCAGCGTCAGCGACATTGCGCGAAATAGCCCGAGCATAACGCCCAATAAATATGAGACGCTGGCCACACCGCTGGTGCCGCCGTCAGCTGCATGTTTGCCCACGGCCAATGATCTGATGGCGGCCAGCTTGGCTCAGCTGGCCGGACAATTGCCGCCCAATTTTCTGCAGGCCGACTTGTCGGCGCTATTCCAGCAGCAGCGCAAGGATTACGGCAGCTCATCGCTCAATCAACTGGCTGCCGCGGCAGCTAAAGTCGGCGGCTCCAAGCAGAGTAGCAATGCATCAGCTTTGGGCAACCTAAACGATCCTAATGTAGCCGCAGCAGTAGCTGCCTATTCAAATAGCTTCAACATGCCGCTGTCAACGGTCAGCAACAACAACAGCAACATTGGAAATAGCAATAATAATAATAATAATAGCAACAACACTAATAACAATAGCGGCAGCAAATCAAAGATGGAACGCTCCAAATCATCGGCGTCATCATCGTCGTCGTCCAACTCGAGCTCATCATCAAATTCGTACAAAACGAAGCTCATGAAGGAGCTGGACGAGCTAAAGAATGATCCATTGAAGATGAGCGAACTAATTCGTTCGCCGGAGTATGCCGCGCTGTTGCTGCAACAAGCGGAGGCTTTGGGAGCCACTACATTGGGCACTTTGGGCTTTGGTTCCGATTTGAGTTATCTAACCGGTACGCCATCAACTGTTGTCAATCCTACAAGCAGCAAATCATCGAAATCAACGTCATCGTCGTCGGCCGCATCATCGTCGCAAGCATCGGCAGCAGCAGCTGCAGCGGCAATCAGTGCCGACTATAACAATTTAATACAAGCATCCAAGTTGCTGGGCTATGATTCCTACATGCAGCAGCAGAGCAAACAGAGCAATGACCTCAACGCGTTCCTACAGCAACAGATGGCTGCAGTTGCGGCTGCCTCGATACCACCGCCGCCTGTTGCCACCAGCAGCAGTAGCAGCAACTCCAAGAAACAGCATCAGCAACAGCATCAACAGCAGCAGCAGCAACAACAGCAGCATCAGCAGCAGCAGCAGCAATCAGCTGCCGCCCAGGCGGACTACACAGCCTTGCTGCAAACCTATACGAAGCTCTTCGATCCGAACAATCAATTTGCCGCTGCGATGGCTTCCACTGGCAGTAAGCACATGAGTGGTGCACACAATGAACTGTCCGCATTGCTTGCCGCTGGCGCTGGTGGCATCTCCGCTGCTGCTATTGGTGGCGGCGGCGGTGGCGCTGTCAGTCTCAAGCAGAAGCAGAAGGACATGCAATCGGATATGCTGAATCAATTGTTGCAATTTGAGAAGCAAGATTCGGAGATAAAAGCGCTGCTTTATCGTCAAAATAAGGCAGCTGCTGATCTGGATGCACTGTTTGCAACGCCATCTGGCGCTGCTGCTGTGGCAGCGGCCACTGGGAATGCCAACAATAAATCGGGCAGCAGCAGCTCAGCCGGTTCCGGTGCGGGTACAATTGCAACCGGCATGCCATCGCCATCAACTTTGACCAACTCGGCTGCCTACTATAATGCGCTGGCGCAGGAGAAAATGCAAGATTATGCGTCATTCTTTCAGCAGCAGCATGGCAAATATGGCATTCCAGATCCACTGTCGAAGACCACGTTAGCGGCTAACAATATGTTTATGTCGCCATCGGCGCTGTTTAAAATCCAGCAAGAATCACTATCGGCCATGATGATGAAGCCGCCAAAGTCGACAACGCCATCGTCGGCACGTACCCGAGAATCGTCCGCTTCACCGGCACTCGAACGCCTCACGCCCACCAAGTCTATCAGTAGCAGCAGCAGCAGCACCGGCGGAGGAAATTCGAATTCAGGCAGCAAGTATAACTTCAGTGCTGTTGATTTGGCCATATCAAGTGTGCCTTCGAACACACCATCGCCGGCACCATCGGATGGCAGCAGTGGATCTTCACACCGCCGACCGTCACCGGACTTGAGTCGCTTGTACAGCGAATTGGCGCCGCCGGGCGCACTCCTCGGCAATGCACTGCCCAAAAAGCGCATGGAGTTTGCCTCCGTTGCCGATTTGGCTGCACCGCCACCGGCGAAGATACCGAAAAATAATATTGGCGATGATGTGCTAAATCTATCACATGATTAGGAAAGGCGATTCGCAGGGGGTTGCTTCAGCCTACCAAGCGTACTATGTCCCAGTGAATGCAGTATTTCCTCATCAGTATTTACTACTCTACCCGTGAATGCAGCATAGCATTCAACTAGTATACATGTATGTGTATGTCAAGCGAATCTCCCCAAAAGTCATAACATAGTCCCCAACTCGACAAATGGGCAAATGCTGCAGGATAATGTATATGTACAATGAAATAGAATTAGATGACGGGATTCAGTATTTCCAGCGTTAAATTTCGTAATTGTTTTAAGCGCATGCTAAAAAAATACATTTATTTTTATGCCAATTAAATATATAATTTTATACTAACAACAACAACAACAAAAACAGTAACAAGAACAAGAACAACAACCACAATCGATATTGACATCCATACTGCATCGCTGATCGTTGTAAGCAAAAATTGTTATTTAACAAAAAAAAAAACAATATTACCAGAATGTAGATAAATACATATACATATATATATAAATATAAATATATATACATATGCATATACGCATGCAGCCCCAATCGTTGTTGTTGGGTGCAACTGGAATTTTTGTAAGTCTCTTAAGCGCTTGATGTCCTTAAACATATAATTTATACTATTTTAGGTTTAATTACTGCACAAAGGTACTTTAAGTATTTTAAAAAACATAGTACATACACACAAACACACTCAAACACACACAGACACAGACACATACGTATAAATTGTAATACACGTAATAATTTCGAATTGACTTTGCCGCAATAAAGTATATATTATAAACTAGGTATTTAGTTTACAATATTAAATAGTAAATACAATGTTGTATGATTTTTTTTATCATGTGTGCTACACAACACCTGTTGTTGCCGTGCCCCCCGTTGCTTACCGGTTAAACTGAAATACCGGTTGGAATTTTGTTATGATCCATTCGAGCAAATCAAGAACTAGAAGAACTGCTATGCAAATCTTTTTTGATATGGTTATCTTGTTTCTACAATGTGTCTTTTTAGAGATCATAACGAAAAACAGCAACAACATCATTAGCAATCGAGAAGTGTGGCAATGATAAAGATGCAAAGGTAATTCCTAGGAGCAGGTGTATGCGACCGGCTTATCGCAGTGACCAGTTTCTCCAACAACACATCTACAAAATATTCGAAAAACAAGATCTCGCAATTATTGTGAGTCCGACTGTATGATACCCTAATCCCATAATATCTAATTATAAGTCGGTAATCGTTAAGGTATTTCTAATAGAAGTCTAAAAACGAAGTGTTTGAGTTTGTCAACCAGTAAAAACCTTTAAGTGTAGTGGATAATTTTGGCATTTAAAGTGACTTATTATGCTATCGCTGTTGTGGTATACCCCAATTACCTATGATATAGAGTATGAAAATCAAGTGACTTATGATATAAATAGCAGCGATTTAAGCTCAGGCGACTTTAGTCTTTTATCCAATTCCTCGCAAAAAGAATCTACACATGTCTCAATACAAGGTATACAAATTATATCGTTAAATACTGGAAAGAAGTGCAAAAGTGAAAAATAAGTTAATTATATAAAAGATTAAAATAAAATATGGTCAATTCGGATCATTTACAATGTGCTTTACATTAAATCATAATGTTTAATATTGTACAACAATCAAATCAAAACCAAATAAATGATGACTTGCAAATTACAGTATCTGTCGGGATTCGGTTCCCATTTTTCGTCAGAGGATGAACGCTGCCCCAACTCGTTGCCCGTGGCACAGAATTCGCCTCAGCTGTGCCCTTACGGTCTGTACGCGGAACAGCTCTCCGGTTCAGCTTTTACTGCGCCACGTACTGAAAATGTACGCACCTGGCTATATAGGAAACTGCCCAGTGCCGTTCACATGCCGTTTCAACCGTATAACTATGCTAAATATTTGACGCAAAACTGGGATGAGCAGCCTCCAAATCCAAATCAGGTTGGTGACCATTATACTTGATTATTATTATTTTTTTAATGTACGAATCTTATATTATTCAGATGCGCTGGAAACCATTTGATATGCCTGCGACAAGTGGCAAAGGAGTTACGTTTGTGGAAGGAATTCACACGGTTTGTGGTGCGGGCGACACAAGGGTGCGCCACGGATTAGCTGTCCACATATATTTATGCAACATCTCCATGGATGATTCGGCGCTGTACAATAGCGATGGCGATTTTCTCATAGGTGTGTTGTTCTAGTTGTTAATCGTTGCTCCAACTTCTTACCATATTAAATACCTTTAACAGTGCCACAAGAGGGCATTTTGGATATAACAACTGAGCTCGGACGAATGACGGTGGCACCGAACGAGATCTGTGTCATTCCGCAGGGCATACGATTTGCCGTGAAGGTTAAGGCGCCAAGCAGGTTAGTATATATATTTATATTTAAATATTCAATTTTCTAAATCGGATTTTTATTGTATAATTTAAGTCATGATCTAGAAATGATTTGTGATTTATTTTTGTTTGCCAGCCCTCATATACAGCGCAGTCTTTATCTATCTATCCCCTTTTACAACATTTCAGGGGCTACATTCTAGAGGTTTATGATGGACATTTTTGTTTGCCCGATCTGGGTCCGATTGGCGCCAATGGTCTGGCCAATCCCAGGGACTTTGAGACCCCAGTGGCTTGGTTTGACAATGCAGATGTAAAAGGTGAGCTTTGTACTAATTTACCCATTATTCAATTAACAAACTTATTTTTTTTGCTTATAGAATTTAACGTTATTTCCAAATACCAGGGCAGTTTGTTTGTGGCAAAGCAAAAGCACAGCGTTTTCGATGTGGTTGCCTGGCACGGCAATTATGTGCCCTATAAATACGATCTATCGAAATTTATGGTCATCAATTCGGTTAGTTATGACCATTGTGATCCGAGTATTTTTACGGTGCTTACTTGTCCGAGCTTAAGGCCGGGCACGGCTATTGCCGATTTTGTTATATTCCCGCCGCGCTGGTCTGTGCAGGAGCACACTTTCCGTCCACCATATTATCACAGTAAGTGTTCTATTTATCTATTACTAGAGAAGACTAGGGAAAAAACTAATCACTTTCCTTGAATATATTGCAGGAAATTGCATGAGCGAATTCATGGGACTCATATTGGGTCGCTACGAGGCGAAGGAAGAAGGATTTGCTGCTGGCGGTGCCACTTTACACTCCATAATGACGCCCCATGGACCAGATGTGAAGTGCTTTGACGGTGCTTCGACAGCCGAGCTTAAACCGGAACGCATTGCAGAGGGAACTCAGGTTTGTTGTTGTTTGCCGATCAAACTTTCTAAGAACTAACAAAAAATGTAAATTTTTATTTAAATTTGAAAGGCATTTATGTTCGAGTCATCGCTTAGCTTGGCTGTTACCAAGTGGGGCGTGGAGACGTGCCAGAAGTTGGATGCTCAGTACTATGAATGCTGGCAAGCACTCAAAAATAACTTTAAAATTGACAATTGATCCATGTAAATGTACTATGCATTAAAGGTTACGGGTTAAAGTTTACATTTATTTATGTATGTCTTTTGTTGCAATGAAACATTTGTAGCTGACAACCTTCAAAAACAATTGCTCCGAATTTGATCTGTTTTTTCTAAATTCTTAAAGTCTAAATGTGATACTGGGCGCAGATCGTGGACTTCTATTGCTTATCACCTGACTGCCGTTCAATCGACAGACGCACAACTGGTTGCAATTAATTTGCACGGTTTCGGTCACCTTTGTCACGGTGGAGTTGGTGACATTGTCATTGGAGCGACGACTGTATAGGGATTTTGTGGCACAGTTACACGAACCTGTCTTCTGAAACTGAAGCAACGGCAAGTCATCGCCTCTGGACTTTGAGCAGCAACCATTGGAGGCATCCATTGTACTTATGAGATCCGGTGCCCAATCGTTCATCATACGTGGTCGTATTTCCGGTTGCAAACGCTTGCTCAACCAATAGGTTCGCATATCGCCCTTGCCCTAAATGTGGGAAATCACAAGCTTTCCTTAGTTGCGATACTCTCAGTTAGATAGAAATGTTATACCTTTATGCTGGTCAGTCCACGTTCGACGCACATGTAACCACCGATATCCTGTAGCAACTGATAGGTCAATTCGGAGATATGAATTTTCATTGCTTCACCGGTGCTCTCCATACGCGAGGCAGTATTCACAGTATCGCCAAATAGACAATATCGCGGCATCTGTCAGAATTCAATATTTTATATTAGAAAACAATGAGAACAATGAATCGAGTCAGGCATCAGATTTATTTCGAATTTATAGTCTCATCTGCAATTTAGAGAGAGTTTACCTTTTGTCCAACGACACCAGCTGCACAGGGACCCGAGTGAATGCCTATGCGAAATTGCACCGTCTCCGTGGGTTTGTGGCGGATTTTCAGATTTCCAACAGTTTCCAGCAGATGCAAGGCTAGCGAGGCTATCTCCCCGGCATGCCGGCTGCCATTTTTTAGAGGCAGCCCAGATACAACCATATACGCGTCTCCAATCGTCTCCACCTAGTTAAGCATTTCAAACATATCATTTTGCATTAGGAATGTATGTCAGTAAAACAACCTTATAAACATCATAATTGGATATGATGGAATCGCAGCATGTATACAAATCGTTCAGCATTTCGACAACCTCAAATGGGGTGCTGGTAGAGCAGAGTTCGGTAAAGCCGACAATATCACTAAATAATATAGTAACACAATCAAAACATTCGGCCTTAACTGGATCACCAGTTTTTAGTAGTTCCGCTACCGTTCTAGATAAAATACATATAAGACTTTTCGATTTGTAAAACTTTAATTAGAGCCTCCTACTTTGGCAGCATTTGATAGAGCAGCACGTCCGTTTTCTTTTTTTCTTCGTATAGCAAATTGGTTCGTTCCTGGACTAAACCCTCCAGATTATAGGCGTATTTTTCCATAATCGCCAACATGTTATCAAATATGTTGGGCTTTCTGCAAATGTATGCGTTGTGAATTATATATCATAATAATATTTTGCAAAATATTGCAACCTACAATCCAGCCTGCAGTTCCTTTAAATGCATTCGCACCAGTCTTATATCCGGACGCACTTCGGCATCTTCATCCCAGCAGAGACGCAAACAGTTTCGTATATAATTTGGTATATCCAAGTAGGTCAGGGCTGGTCGAAATATGCCATGCTGTAGCAGATCCGGACTTATCACAAACTTTATTATCTCTAATTGGCAAAAATCAAAAATTCATTAAAGATATTATTATTAGCCAAGAATTATGATATCAGTGTAAGGTTTTTATTATTTATGAATACCCTCATTTGTGTAGGCTGTCTCGCCCCAGGGTCCCTTTCGGCCAATCATCTCGTATAGCAAAATGCCAAATGAATAAATATCACCCTTCTGGGACCCACGTGCTGGCCGATAAGGGTCGCGTAAAAGCTCTGGCGCCATTGAGAGAGCACGTTTCACTTCGAGTTCCGCTCTTTAAAAAGTCAAATGCTAATTCAAAAATTCAATTAGAATAATGAATACAGGAGTAGTACTTGTTTGGCTCGTCCTGACCCGCTTTAAGTTCGTGCAGCCCAAAGTCAGCGATTTGGCATACCCATCTGGAATCGATGAGGCAGTTACTGGATCGTAAGTTTCCATGCGATATTATCTCCGAGT
This sequence comes from Drosophila atroscutellata, assembly GCA_035041605.1. Lineage (NCBI taxonomy): Eukaryota > Metazoa > Arthropoda > Insecta > Diptera > Drosophilidae > Drosophila > Drosophila atroscutellata. Next base: position 7,516,923 of record JAWNLA010000092.1, on the reverse strand, counting down.
CGTGCAAGTATATGAGACCTTTCAATATATCCGAAACCAGAGAAGAGATGAACATATGATCCAAATGCAAATCCTCGTTTGCGAGCACATCCTCAAGACTGCCCCGAGCACAGTATGTTGTGAATATTATCACAGACCCATGGTCAATCGATGCTCCAATAAAATTAATTATATTCTCGTGTCGAACCTAATAAATCATTTTTCAAATTTCATTCAATAAAATCGTCATATGAAATAAGCTGAAATTTGGGTTCACTTATTTCACATATTGCTCACCTCCCGCATCAGTTTTAGCTCTTTACGGATTGAACGAGTTATGTCCACATTCTTTTTATGAATCTTTTTCATGGCTACGATATTGCCACGAAAAAGCGCTGTAAAGAATGTAAGGGATCATTAAGGTATTATTATTACAGTGCCTGGTTAGACCTACCAATATTTGTAAATGATCTTTTGCTTGGCTCTCCCACAACAAGAATACTCTGACGGCATATTTGCACCTTATATAAAAAAATGATATCACTATTAAGCATCGGAAAATATGAAATTGTTACGCACAATATTCTTATGGCTGGGATTGTTATATTCGCCCAAGTTGATAACAGTCACTTCCTTCATGTCCACCTTCCACAGCAGACCAGCCAATGTCTGCTCATAGCGATAGTGCCTTTAAGGGTTTTCAGTTATTCTCTCTCTATATATATGTATATATAATATTGATTGTGTTTACTTGAGCAACAGGGCAATCGCGATGACCAAAACGAAGGCACAGAGTGGACCAGTTACTAAATATCGCCAGTCCAGCTTTTTGCGAGGACACAACTCGCCATGGAAACCGCACGTTGGCTCCGCTAATGGGGGTCGTCCATTAAGCCATTGTATGGGTCTTCCATTTTTGATGTACCGAAATTCCTTGAGGCATACATAGAGTGATAAAGTGCTACATGTGTGATTCAAGACGTAGTATTTCTTACTGGTATTACGGAGTCCTTGTTGTAGACAAAAAAACCAACTGGCTGCATGGACATCTTTGCTAGCGAATTTCCAGATCCTGCGTTGGCATCGCTTTGCAAAGTAATAACCGTGTAGTTCCCCTCTGCATCGCCATTTGAGTCAATGAACACCTGCGAATACAACATGATTATCCATATATAGCAGTATAAACAAGAGTTTAATCCGTGTAATTTATGAGTACTGACTTCGAACTTGCAATAAGATTCAAATACTCGACTATTCTTTAGTGTTATGCGAATTTTACTTACATCAAAGCCCTGTATTGAGTGATAGGACCTGTTAAAAATGTGGCTCATAACAAGACTCCCATCGTTAATATCGCCGCCGATGTGAAGAATTTCGGTTATTGCACGTGCATAGATCATAACACTATCGTACAAGTGTAATCCAAAAATGGGCACCTATATTGATAATGTTTTAGGTAAGCAATGTGAATATGTAACTCGATTATTACATACGGAAATATTCTCGAAAACTCGTTGATGGTAGGGCACCAGGAATGGGGCTTTACGTGCATACTCTTTAATTTTCGAGCATATATGGCTGAAATGGAATGTATGTATGTATATTTAAAATAAACAAAGCTGTATTTATTTCAAAAAGATAAAGAAAAAGTGAGTAGAATATAGTTTGATATATTTTATATCCACTAGTTAGATTATTAATCGATGAATAGTTAGATTGAATAAAATGACAATGATTTATATCAGGTGTTTGATCAAAATTACCGAATATGAGGGTTTTGTGGATATGTCATGCTTATTTTTATAACTGAACGAAATGAGATTTTATCCAGTGATTTGCTCTTTTCTTTTCTAATATAAGGATCTAAGTAATCTGCAATAAGATGTTGCATGCATTAAGCCTCAAGAGTTTATCAGCACCGTTAAGCAATTAACTTACTACGCTCCATAATGCTCACACGACGATTCGAATTGTAGATCTCATCATCGACGGAGACGACAATATAATTTCCGCTCTCAAGGAGCTTACGGTTTTGCAAGCCACGAACGAAGTCCACCATGGCGATGTGCTCTCCAATAAATACGTATACTTATAGTATGAGTAATATGCAGAAATTAAGTACATGCCAAGTGAATAAAAAAAGTCGATAAAAAACTTACTTCGAGTTGTTGTATATGTTTCCTCAATAATTTTCTCAATTTGTGACAAGGTTTTCTTAATTGGTATATAGTCCGATATGTATTTTAAGTGCGTTATTGTAAAGTTTCTCGATTCAGCAAGTTCCTTGTTTCGTTGTGAAATAATAGTTGTTAGTAATTTGAAAGCAAAATTGAATTCAAAGACTTATTACCTGAATAGCGTTTGCAACATCGGAACCCCAAATTGGCTTTGAACTCACAACAATAGAAAATTTCTTCCAGTCGTATGCATTTAACAGACTTATCACACTCTTAGAGACCTAATCAATCATTTAAAGAACTTATAATTATTCCATACAATATAAATATTTACCTTTGAGGCAGGGGCAAGGGTTCGTGCAAAGGTATGAAATGTACTCTTCTTGGATACAATCGAGTCTGAACATTTCTAGAATTCATTTGAAATGTTTCCTAAAAACTTGATATTCATGTTACTCAGTCGATCTACTTACGAATGAGAGCATTGGTGTATTCCAGGCGGAAGCTAGCAACGCCTCAGTAGTGCAACTTTCGTCGGGCCCTATAAAAGCCTTTACCTTCTTTTCCCTCATTTCAGTCATAAATCTATAATGGGTAAAAGGTGCGCCCATAAGTCCAGCTGAGTATTATTGGTGCACGTCTGCATGATAATGAAATTATACCTCAATGGCCTCACTCGATATGCGCCAGTTTGGTGACCGATGTCGAATGGCGTGAAAGTAAGTGTTTTGCCAGGCAGTAAGTTAACGTTTTTATTGACATCCTCGACGGCGAGCGGAAGACCACCAAGAGTTATCTGATAATGCAAATAAATACAGTAAATAGTGAATATAAAATTATATTATATGCGAGAACTTTAATATTCTAGGTACTTCTTTTGATTTATCTTGCATGAATTTGAATCACTTCGAAGCCAATTGATTGATTGAGCGCTTGAGCATAGTTACGAAGTTCATGATTCTGTCTATCTTGAGGTATCTGTAGAGCACATTTTAATTTTGTGTAATACTCAATAGCTAGAAAGCAACCAGCCATAAATAATGTAAGCTGTGCCAGAAAAATTGTTAAGCCGCAAAACAAAAGTAAATAAGATACGAGTTCGGGATGTGTCAGCAATTTCCATAAGTGTGACGCCTGCTCATGAAGTTCTTGAGACATTTTAAGACCCCAAGGAAGAATCATTAAGAAGTGTAATTGTCGCCAAACTTTCAGGCTTGCCCCACATAGCCGAGACAGAAAATCACTTGTGGGTCCTGCTGAACGCAACTGTATAATGCCATATCCGTAATAGAAAGAACTTAACGCAAATCCTGTGTATAATAGACTATATGCCAGCGTAAACGGAATCTCATAATTATCACGTTCATTTATTGGCTGTATTATGCCCAATATTTGGGTGGCTTCGAGTATAACACAAATCAAGCGAATACGATTCGCAAATGGATAGCACATTATATACCAAAGTCTGTCTATCATATTTTATGTTTTTTTTTTTGTTAGATACATATACTAATTTTGTACTTCGATTCTGAAGGCTTGATAAGATACTACTTTAATTGGATTATTTAATATTCAAGAGCGCAGACAATTCATGTTTGGCTGGTGAATTTATGATTGATTGCCGTTTGCGATTTGATTTCAGATGAGTGGAAGCGAATTCGACTTCCCCAAGCAGCAACTGATTAGGAAATCTATTTATTGTATCGATCTGTGAAACGTATTTCAATATATTTGTATACAAGGATTTTATTTAAATTGCTGTTGCTATTTGTAAACATTTTTTTTATTTTTATTTTATTTTGGTTCTACCTATAGCTTTAACATACTCGCTGCGTTGCCATATATTTTTTTTATTTAGCAAAAGTGACAAGCCTTTGGGACTTAAGCTAATGCCAGCCATTTTTTATGAGCTGTGTGCAACACAAGTCTGCATTTTAGTTACGTTGCATTTGTATGTCCGGAACTGCTTTTGAAGAGGCTGCAGTTGGGATTAGATCTCTTATGCCATCGTTGCCATGCTGATTTACTCATAAAGAGCTAATGGTGGGTTGCCAGTTGTTCACACACATGGTGTGGATACTTATGAATTATGAACGAAAATAAGTATGTGCTTTACCTTTAAAGAGTAAATGAAAATGTGCTGCTAAAAATGTACGAAAATGCAGTATACCTTCAGGTATAAATTAGAGTTTAACGAACAGCCGATGCAATTTAAAGCCGAGCTTGATAAATTATTCAGCTGCTGATTATGTAAGTCCGGCATTTCGAGCAGAAAATCAACATAAAGTAAAAATTTCAATTGAAGCGTGCAGCAGACAAACTAAGAATTCCGACGAGTGTATTTTACAAAATATTAAATATTCAAACAAAAAATAGATTTACCTTGGACATGCTAAAAATAACACATCCTGGCTCCTCGCTGGATATATATATATATACACTATATTTAAAATGTACTTATATTTTAAACACAACAAATCAATTGGGAGCTATATTATATTGTAGTCCAATGCAAGATTATAATTAAAATCAAAACATGTAGCATTCAAATATTCATGTATCTACTTTATATATCTAATACCTTCTATTTAACTTTGACCTTTACTTTTACTTACTATTAATATCCCAATGCAATATAATTCAATAATTCCAGATACATTAAGTTGAAATTACTTCTTATGCTTATTTATTCACTTCAAAATTGCTTTTAAAATTTCAATAATAAAATATTTAAGCTTATAAATAAATAAATAAATCGGTTTATTTTCAATTGAATTAAATTTTAAGGAACTTACACGCATCTGAGAATACTCAGCAAGGAATCCAATATTGATGGTGTCCGTTGTGGCAGCAATTTGTACGCAGTTTTGCTGACAGGACAGCAGTGCTATGGCCACAAGCAGGATACGAAGATTGCAAAATATGTGGCTGTGTGCCATGTTAACCGGATACTTTAAAGCGGGAATTATTCAGATTTAATGGCAATAAAGTTCTGTACTCGCGACACGGACACCTACTTCGACATCGACAACTACTCTGAGCGAGTTGCGGCTTACAAGTGAAGAACTGCACATTTCCAGGCAAATATGCCAGCGCTTTATGCGTGCAATGGCATAGTCCGTAATCGTAATTCACTTGTTGCTCCGTTGCGCCGTAGTTGTTTGTCCGCGGTTCCGATTCAGACTGCTGCTCGGCGAATGGTTACTGGATCCTTTTTATGCTGTCAGCTTCGGGTGGTGACACTTCGTTACGGTCCTGGCTATGGCTGTGGGTGGTCTCCCCGCCAAAATTAAATTGCGTATGACAGGCAAGAGGTGCTGCTGCTGCTGCGGCTGCTGCTGCTACCATGGCTAAATTTACGAACCGTGATTGTTAACTGTTTGTCCCAAACCCCCATGATATTCAGTCTGATTTAAGCTGTAAAATAATTCTGGGCTCTGCAAAGCTTTTAATTAAGACTGACTCAATGATTAAGTATTCATTTCAATTAAATCAAATTCTATTTGAATTTTCCTATCAACTAGTATTCCAAATCTTTATATAGAAATTAGGGTGTATCGGGGATGTGGGAGCCCATCTAATGCGCTTATGTTTGGACACTAATACATTCGTTGCTAAGCCATTTGCTCTGGTTCAAGGTCTGGTTGCGGGGATTAGCCATACGAATGTATTTAACACTTTTTTTTTTGGAATACTGACCACATTGCACTTGAACTCCAACGGTAATTTACGATGCAAATTGGTTTTATGTGTGGCAAATCGTGAGAGCAATTGTGTGATTCAAGTGTTGCTTACATGGGCAGAAATAAATAAGATTTTAAATATGCAACATGTACTTTGTACTTTTACAACAACAATTTGCTGCTTAACTAACAAATATAATTTTGAATTTATTTTTAAATACACAAACCTTAAACCATTGGCCGTGGGTCAGACGAGGAGTTCCAGTACCATGCTCATTAAATTGAAATCAGCATTTTTGGTCGATTGAAATGACATTCGGTGGAATTGGATTTCATTCAATTATAGCTTTTATGTCAAATTTCAAATAAATAAATAGCACGATTTTGCTCATTTCAAATTGTACTTTTGGGATATATATGTATGTTGTCTGGATCTACAATTAGTATGTGGACTGACGCATTGAAAAACAAAATGAATTGCAATTTGTATTAGTATAAAATCGACTCTGTTGGTGTATATGTATCAGAGATGGTGATAACATCAACGTAACTTTATTACGTATACTTTACTGCAATGAATTGCTAGTCAAAATCAACCTTTGCCTCTGCGGTGCGTCCACTGGATGACGGATGAGCCTCAACCTACTGTTTGCATTTGGATATGAAATCTGTGCGATACTAAACAGCATACGACTTAAGATTCAAAATAGCTAAGCTATAGAACTGACTTTTAGATGTCGATATTAAAAAAGTGCTCACATTATATACATTAGCCCAGCGGTTATGCATTCTAAAGCCGTAATGGGCTCATACTCAATTAGCCACAAATTAAGCGAAGTGCGAATTCAGCCGATTCGTTATTAACCTTTTGACACAGGACTTCATTTGTATCGCTAATTTGTTTCGAATTTCAGTGTTATTCCATAGAGCTCCATGTTGTTATGGTGTTTCCTACGATGCTCTGGGCGGCTGGTACGACGGGACCCGCCAGAGCGCCAATTATAACGCATGCCAATTCACAAGCGAAAAATCAATTGCCTCCTGGTGTGCTAAAAGCAAAAGGGTTTTTTTTCTTCTCCTTCCGTTTCGGTTAAACACACCAAGCTCCACAAGTCGTGCCCGAAACGTGGGAGGCGGATTTGCACGGAGTTGGGAAAGGTGTGCACTTGTTGTGACTAGACAGCAATATGCTAATTTTGAAAAAAAGCGAGTGTTCACGTTGTAGTATCCAGTTGGCTCAATGGCAACAAAGTGCGCTAACTCTTCTCATTTTCTACATAAAGCAATGATGCTGGAAGTCTAATTATGCATGGCAAGTGCTAAAATTCGACCCCATCTTTTGTTCTTTTGCTTTCAGGAAACATTTGCTTACCTAAGGACAACGACATTGCTTGCCACATCGATGTTGTCCTCTTAGGGCAGCCGGACCACACATAAAATTCAAACTTTTACGTATTCCAACGCATATCGTCAATGCGTATGTTATTGAATTATAGTAAACGGATTGCTAGCAAGCATGGAAGTGCACATGTATCTTTTGAATTATGATTCTCTATAGACGTATTTGCACTGACACATTCACACATAAGTTGAATTTTAGCTCGAGCAATTATATTCAAAGTTTAACTATCAATTCTAAAATACTAATAACAATAATTTTAAACGGAACAAAACATGTTTGAGTAAAATTTGATTAAAATAAAGTGCTTTGATATACTCGCTGTCAAATGGGTTGTTTCCATTATTGTGCAGTCAACAGGCATGCCCAATAATAATTTAATTTAGATTCTATTTAATATTCTGCATTGTAAGTATGCACGTGGTTTCAATGGCATAATTATCTAGGATGACTTGTGGACTGCATCGTAACCCAAATACTTTAAATGGTTATTAAGGCATTCCACAATAATAAATTGGAAGACGGAAGATAAACACACTGATAACTAACAAATCTAATAATTCAATAACTTCATAACTTTCGCATATTACCAATGATTTTGTCTGAGTATATGCATAGAGTGCTAAGCGAGTCTCGGTCGACGCTGGCTGTTTGAGGATTTTCCATTTCGAAAAACTTGCCTCTGGCAGGGAAACTACAATTTAAATGACTTCAGCTGCACTGGATGTTTGTTATTTGCTATTTTGACAGCATGGCGTAAATACGATAATTATTATGCAATTGACGTTATCCCCTGGAGCTTTGCCGCGATTATTAATTCATGAATACTGGCTCAAAATAAAATAAAATAAAACAGAAATATAATTTTGGCTAGAATTAAATTTGCAATTTGTTTTTGTACAACTATACACACATCGAAATAAATATGTGCAAATATGTATACTTTTCAAAAGACAGAGATAAACTTAATTGAACTAGCATTAGAGTATTTATTTAGGCTGATTTCCATTTGGTGCTGCCGATTGCTTTGCGTGGTTTATTTTGTGTTGCAAGCTAAGATGGTATTTAGTTGATTAGATAAATATATTTTTAGTTCATGTCCTGTTAGTTAAGATAAGTGATTCCGTCGACTTTTGAAAATAGATTCTCCGAATAATCCTTTAAAATGGCTTAAAAAAGTACTCTTGGCTTCCAATTAGCTTTTCAATTACAACTTGTATATATACAATGTAGATATTTTAATATAATAGAAGAGAGAAGATCAATCAGACATCTGGAAAGTATAATAATCAGTAAGAACTAGTAAAATGTACCAGATAGTTAAATCAAACAACGTTTCTTGCAATTATTTAGGAATGTTGTGTTTATTTACTCATAGAAATATGTGTATGGACTTTAAATGTACCCTCAATAATCATGAGTGATTTTATACGACTATTTTATACATCAAATTAACAAACAGTTTTCTTTTTGGATATACATATCGTGGAATGAAACTCATTATATACGCGAGACTACACATTTTTGACTTAAAGCTACAAATTAAAAGTAAAATATGCGCCGAATGTGCACATAGGTATATAGCATATAGATATATTTGGTAAGTTGGGACGTTCATTGCCGTTGCTTTAGCTCTCAAGGAATGTCAGTTGTGAATGAAGTTAAACTGCTCAGAATCGCCGGGCATGTGGCCACTTTTTTTTTTGGACCTGTGTGCCCACATGCCTGGCAAGACGGCAGTTAATCATTATAAGATTATATAGATTGATATACAAATTATGATGTTCCTCTATTCCAAATGTAAATTAGTGATTCAAATATTTGACATTCCTCGTAGGCTAAATATTATTATATAAATTCATTTACTAAATGTGCTACCAGGGTGCTGTGATTTCATTTGTGATGGAATGCTGTGCATATTAATATCATTATTAATTAATCGAGCGCCATTATAGAGAGATTATAGAGAGCATGAGTATTGTTTATGTGTATGTGCGTCTGTTGCCAGTGTATGTTAAAGTAACTAATTGAATAGTCGCTTCAATATACTTTGAATCGTCGCCAAGGACTGATCTTCTATGAGGAAACTGCGATGATTTCCTTCCACTGTGTGCACTTCCACGGGCTTCGTGCAAACCTTGAAGAAAACGGAAATGGGGATGTGAGTATTGATAAGGATTTTTATTTGTTTTTTACTTTTAACTGCTAACTCACCTCCTTGAGCCGATAGTCCTCATCCATTTTGGCCGAGTTGTCTGTGGGTTTAACGAGCGTCACCTTTGACTTGAGTTTCAGCTTGGGCTTGAAGCTGTCCGCCAACTCCAGTTTCTTGTAAAATAATCTTGCTGCCGTTTTGATCTGCATAAGGGAAGCATAACGGATTAATAAAATATAGTTAAAGGACGTTAGAAATGTTGTGCTTACAGTTTCCACAGGTTGGTTAATTTCAACACTCATTATTTCAGAAAACTTTTCGAGTTTCTCCTCCCAGGTGGGTATCACCAAAAGCAAACGCACCAGCTGGAAACGAAAAAAAGGATTAAAATCATTAGATATGGGTGGTCAGGTTTAAATGAATATTATCGATTACACTTACCGATTTGTAATCAATGTTGGCCAAGACAATACCAAAGTAGGCGAGACCATAGCTCTTATTGCTGTTGTCATCATCGACTGTGTATCGCTGCTTGAAGCTGCTCGTATACCAGTTGACATAGGTGGGCGCACCATCCAACATCACAACATTGGTAATTTCGTTGGTCTCCTCCAGAATGCCGGCCATCACGTAGGTGAGCAGACAGCCAAAGGAGTAACCGGCCAGCTTATAGGGTCCCTTGGGTTGCACTGTGCGTAGCTGTTTAATGTTAAACTTTGCAACCGCCTCCACAGAGTCCAAGGGCACCGTGTTGGTGAATTGCAATCCGTAGGCAGGCACCTCGAGCCTTTTGGCCAGTGGCTGCAATGCGTTCGCATATCCCTCGATTGGTGCAATGAAGAAAATTGGACTCTGTTTGCTATTTGAGGGAGCCAGCGTCTCCAGGCGCACAATTTCCTCGGTGGGCATCAACTGTGTGGTGAAAACCACCTGAGTGCCATCGCCTAGTGGACTAACTGTGCGTGGTGGAGGCTTGGCTTTTGCTGGTGACACAGCAACCGAAACGTCAGTGGCAACAGGTGTTGCTGATTTCACATCGGCACCACCATCCATTTGTTTCAGCGCACCAAATGTGAGTTGACGAACCTCCTGCGTGGACAGAACAATGTCAAAGTTACGCTCCAGGGTTTGCTTAATTTCGGCGCCCATCAGCGAATCCATGCCCAGATCTGATAAGGAGGCGACATCCTGAACATTTTTAGTATCACGCAGACCCAAGATATTCGATATGGTCGCAATTAGACTGACACCGGCAGACTGATCCGACTTGCGTTTCTCTGCCACGACCATGGAGGCCACGACGGGATGCGGTTGTTGCAGGAATAGGTCGATGGTCTGCAGGCAGGAGGGCATACGCTGGGGCAGGGTGCCACCAATGACGGTGTCATTGTCACCGAGATTCTCCAGGACGAGGCCAGTGTCGCCAATTGCACCCCATTGTATCGCTGTGCCTGGGAAGCCGCTAATCTGTCGCTGCTCACAGATACGCTCCATGGCGGAGTTGGCCAAGCCATAATTCGATTGTCCAATGTTGCCACGTCCACATGAGACGCTCGAGAAGCAGATGAAGTAGTCCAACTCAGTGCAGATGGTTCGCGAATATTGATCCAAGAATTTGGTCGCTGTCACCTTGGGATCGGCTACGGTCTTAAAGTCCTTGGCCGACTGATCCTCAATCAGGGCATCCCGCAGCACGGCAGCCAGATTAAAGATACCACCAACCAGGGCCAACTTGTTGCTGCTCTCCAGCAATTTCTTAGCTCCCGCGGCTGTGGTCACATCATTGGTATCAATTACCACTTTTACGCCACGCTCCTGCCAGCGACGGATCATGAGTCCCTGATAGCCAGTCTTCACGCCCGAGCGTGAGGTCAGGACAATGTGGCGTGCTCCACGCGTCACCAGCCAGTTAGTTAGCTCCAGGCCGAAGCCGCCGAGACCACCAACCAGGATATAGCTCTTCTCTGGATGCATATAGGTACGTGGTATGGCGTTAATTAAACGCGACTTGGGTATCAGCGTCTTCTTGCCATCCTCCTCATCGCGCACCTTGATAACGACCTTGCCAATGTGCTTACCCGACGCCATGAAACGGAAGGCCTGCTCCACCTGCTTGTCATTAAACACTGATGTGGGCAGAGGCACAACTGCACCGCTCTTGATACCCTCAGCGACGAGGGAGACCACTTGATTCTGCATCTCCTCCTCGCCCTCCATAACACTGTCCAGCAGAATGCCATGAAAAGAGGTGTTCTTCAAGAAGACGGACATACCCAGCGGACTGTTGTTGCTCAAATCGAATTTGCCAATCTCCAAGAATCGTCCGTTCAAACCCAAGCAGCGGACGGATGCTTGCAGTTTCTCTTCAGACAGTGAGTTCAACACCAGATCAACACCGTGACCCTTTGTCTCGCGCATGACCAGCTGCTCAAAAGAAGTGTCACGTGAATTGCCAATGTTGCGTGCCTGCAACTTTGGGAAACGTTTCAGAAGGAACTCCCGTTTCTCCTTGCTGCCGACCGTTGTGAAGACTGTCAGACCATGATGAAGAGCCACAGAAATGGCAGCTTGGCCCACACCACCTGAACCAGCATGGATGAGGATGCGTTCACCCTTCTTCATCTGTCCACGCACAAGTAGGGCATAATAGACGGTTGCATAGACACAGGGCACCGTTGAGGCCTCTTCCATAGTCCACTTATCCGGAATTTGCCACATCATTCGCCTGCTAGCCTGGCAGGTAGTTGCTAACGACTTGGCCGGCACCATGGCCATTACACGGCGGCCGGCTGTGTCGCGACCGGCAAACTCCAGACCCAAAACGCAATCCTGTTCAGCCAGATCGCCGGGCAGAGCATCCGCTGCCAATTTGCCGGAGGACAGCATCACATCACGGAAATTAACGGGTGCATAGTAAACGGTGCAGATCTCAATGTCCTTCTTGGTGGTCGTATCGACCTTGGCTCCCTCAATCCATTTCAGCGAAGCCAAGTCACCCTTGACCAATGCATTCACATAGGCGTGCTCCACTTGAAGGGTGGCCTGCTGCTTCTCCAGCTTCAGATGACGGAAGGTGCCCCATTTGCTATTCTTGAGCACATTCGAGATCAGATCCTTTTCCAGTTGTTTCTGGTACAATGGCGCCGTCACAGAGAACTTCCCGGATACTGCATCCTGCACGAATACCAAGCGTGCCAGCTTGCCACCATTTTCATTCTTGATGCAGGTCATCAGGCCAATGGCACCAAAGAGTTCCTCATTCTGGCAAACGACATAAACATATTGCTCCTCGGTGGCAGCTGTCGCCAAGGCAGCCTTAAGATCATCTACCCAGTTAAAGTTTTGTTCCGTGACCTGTACGACAACCGATTTACGTTGCTTCAGGTCAACGCCTCGTCGTGCCAGGACGAGGACACGCGTACCGCCCAGCGTCTGCTCCTGCACAGCAATGAAACCGAATTTCTCTAGGAGGGCACGTCCCGTCTTCGTGTACGTGGCTAGACCCTCCTCAAAAATGAGGAAACCGGTCTCGCGAATGCTGGCAATGCTATTCTTTAAAGTCGATGTATCCGGACGGGACAGTATATCAATGCCAAATATAAAGTGACAGTTCTGCTCGACGGGCTCCTTAAGCACATCCTTGGCAATGACGCGTACACCCGACTCTCCCAAGGTGTTGGCAATAAGCTCCTCGTTATTGTTGGATGTGACAACAGCCACATCGCCAGTAAGCACTGGTTCACCCTCAATGATCTCCAGCAAATTATTTGCCATCAGTACATCAGGATTTCGTCCGTTGGCTAACTCGACACCCTTCAATTTGACGGCGCCACTCGAGTTCTCGATGATCAGTTGAATGGCCACGTCCAGAGCATGCAAGCGAGCCTTTTCCGTATTCTCGTTCAATTCTGCAACGTTCTCGTTGGGCACAAAACAGTAGCGTTCCAAGGTGGGTGGACTCTGGTTGTTGGGACGACGCTGAGCCAGTGAAGCCTTCAGGCCACGCAGCTCCACGCCGCCACTCTTGATAACATTAATGTCATTATACCAGTAGACTGGCACACCAACATTCGACTGTGATTCTTTGCTCAATCCGTTGACCAGCTCCAAATGCTTGAGCGGATTAATCACTGCCTTCTCTATGCGGGTGGGCAAATAGAGCTCACGCAAGTTCTTGCTAAGAATGCTAAACTGCAGCATGGTATCCATGAAGCTGATCCAGTTCTCCACCCACTGCAGATTGCCGACAGAGGCACAGGTGTCTGAGTTGACAATGCCTCGGAAAATTCCACCGTAGTCGTAGCCACGGAGACGCAACTCCTTGTACACATCGTTGGTGACTAGCTGCTTGGCTGCGGTGTTGGGTGTCTGGGGATCCAGAGGCAGTTCCTCCATATCAATGCTTTCCGGTATGCTGATCCGGCCAGAGACGGCCAAGCTACCACTTTCGCAGATCTCAAAGTTGCCAGTGCCATCGAAGAAATTGATGCCAAACTTGACAACGGCGCTCTTATTCAAAATCGTAGCCCTATGGAACACCAGATTCTCCATAACAACTGGCGTCTTGTGGAATTCGCCGCCACGCATCTTAGCGAATGTCATCCAGGCGAGAGTCATGTAACCTGTTGCCGGGAACAGGATGCGTCCATCGATGGTATGTCCGGCGAAGAAGGCATCCTCCTCCTTGGACAGATCAATCTCAATAATGGTCTCACCCGAACTGGTCTCCTTGCCAAACTTGGCAACCAGCCATTTCTGTGTGTGATCCCAACCGATCTTTGAGTTCAACATGGGAGTACCACGTCCCACCGGATAGCTAATAGGTCGCACCAAGTTTAGTACTTGTGGCTGAGCACCCGCTGCATAAAGCTTGCCCACATTGCTAAGCAAGAATTCCACATTGTTCTCGTGGGTGCGCTTGACCAGACTCAAGTTGGTGGCATCCGGGCCAAGAGCTCGCTTCAGAATCGCCTGGAGTAGGCCATGTGGTGCAATCTCAATGGAGATAGCATTCTTAGGTACATGCTGCAGTGCCTCATGGAAGAGCACGGGCGATAACAGATTGTTCACATGATAGGCAGCCGATGATTGGATAGCAACCGGGGTGTTCCATGCGGATTCTGGAATGCTGGTGCTGATCCAGCGTGCAGAGCGATTCTTCGCATTGGGTATAATCTTCTCCAGGCTCTTGCGCAACTTGGGACCAGCATCAGCGATATATTTGCTGTGGAATGCATAGCCACTGCTATTTACAGCCTTCGCAAAGATCTGCTGGGTATTGAGTTTGGCAACAAAGGCCTCAATAGATTCTTCCGGTCCGGAAATTGTGCAATTGTCCTCGCTGTTGTGGCAGACGGGGAAACAATCGCTGGGCACCAGCTTGTGCGCCTCCTCCCAGTTGAGACCGACGGCAGCCATCTTTCCCTTGGGCAGCTGTGTATCCAAGATGCTCTTGCCACGCCAGTAGGCGGCCAGAACGGTCTGCTCCGGAGTGAAGCAACCATCGGCATAGGCACAGCCGAGTTCACCCACCGAATGACCAACAATGCCATCGGGATGAATGTTGAGAGACGTGAGCAGATCCGTCAGCGCCACCTGCATGGCAGCAATTGAGATGAACGAGTTGAGAATGTTCTCAAAACTCTTGTCCGTGGAGCGGATAAGCACCTCAATTAGATCGACACCCTCGGGCTTCAAAACATCAGCGCAACGCTGAATTGACTTGGCAAACACATCGATTTGCATCAAGTCCTTGGCCATGCTTGCCCATTGGCTGCCCATGCCCGAATAGATATACCAAACTGGACGCTTCACGTCACTAGACTCAACCACTTCACGCTGCAGCGATCCCTTGTTGCTGACCACAGTGTAGCCACGGAAATAGTGCAAGGGAATGGGCTTTGAATGAATATCGTTGATTAACTGCAAATACTCATCGTCATCGTTGTGATCCGCGGCGGATTCCAGCATCTCCTGTACGGCCTCGAATGTACGGCCGGATGCAATCACTACCTTGGGTGCCCCATTCTTTGGTGTTATTGTCTTTGGCTTGGGATTCGATTTGAGAATGACATGAGCATTAGCGCCACCAAAGCCAAAAGAGTTAAGACCAATGATGCCACCATTCCATGGGAGATTCTTGTCGACAACCTTAAGACGACCATCGACCAGACCATAAAGATCCGGATTGGGTTTGTTGTAGTGCAGATTGGCGGGTATAACGCCCGACTCCATTGCAATAAGAATCTTTGCAACGGAACAAACACCAGACGCCGGCTCTGAGTGACCCATATTGGATTTAACCGAACCAATCAGCAACGGTGTGGTACGATTCTTGCAGAAGAAATCCGTAATGGAGTTAACCTCCTGGGGATCACCCACTTTGGTGCCAGTGCCGTGCGCCTCCACATATACAACATCGTTGGGATTGAGTCCGATCTCCTCGTAGGTCTCCCGTATCAAACGATTCTGCATGCTGCCAATGGGATATGTGATGCCCTGCTCCTTGTACCCATCCGTATTCGTTCGCACATTTAGAATAGAGGCGTACACACGCTTGGCTACCGCGGTGCGCTGCAGCAGCAGCACAACACAGCCATCGGATCGGACATAGCCATTGCCCGACTCATCGAACGCCTTGCAGCTGCCATCGACGCTCAACATGTTTAGTCGCTTGAACTGCAGCGACATGGTGGGTTTCAGAATGATGCCAGCGCCAGCGACCAGTGCATTATCTATCTTGCCCTCGCGCATATCGGAGAAAGCCTGCTCCAATGCGTACAGGGAGCTCGAGCAGGCGGTGTCAATGCTGTAGCTCGGTCCCTTGAAATCGAATGTAAACGAGATTCGATTGGCGAACATGGCGCGTGCACAGCCCGTCAATCCATAGCCATTGACACGATCCGGATCACAGCACCAGTGCTGCTCCGTTTCTGATGTTGAAACACCAATGTAAACACCAGTGCGGGATCCACGTAAATCTGTGGGATTTAGACCAGCATCAATGATTGCCTCATGTGTCAATTCGAGCATAATGCGCAGTAAGGGATCCATGCACTCGGCCTGCTTCTGATGGACACCAAAGAATTGCTGATCGAAATTCTCCAGATCGGCATGCTTGATTTTGCCCATCCTGTCCGGCAATCCATAGAGACCTGCAGCAATTGTAAAGTGGCTCTTATAAATATATCAACTATCTTATTAACTGTTAAAGCTTACCGCGCTCCCAGCGTATAGGTTCATCGGTGACCATGTCGACGCCGTTGAACAGATTCTGCTTGAACTCTTCGATGTTGGAGCTCTCGGGCAGACGACCGGAAAAGCCAGTGATGGCAATCTCCTCATTTAGTGCCTGCTGACGCGGTGCATAGTGTCCACCACCCAGGTCCAATTGGGGGGCAGTACGCGACGCTGGCTCAGCAGTGATCACTTCCTCGGCGAAACGGGCTGGCATCTTCTGGCTGTCGTTGCTTTTATTGTTGTTCTTGTGGTTGCCTGTTAGGGTATGATGATGACTCGTTGCAGGATTGCAAGCGGAAGTGCTAGGTGTTAGCTGCGCAGTGGGTGGCTCCTCGAAGGAGTCAGGTTGTTGCGAATTTTGTTGCTTCTTATTGCGACGGCGGCGCCGACGAAGGGCACGGGCACTTTTACCGTTACCGTTTTGTACAGCGGAAGGGCTCGGATTGTGATTATTTTGATTATTGAGCGCAACAGTTTGATGATCCACGACTCTTAACAAACTTTTAGCGTCTATAAAAAAAAATTGAAAATAGTTATAGTTTTTATATTGCTAATAAATGAGTATAAATGATAATATAATATAATACATTAAAATAGTCTCTTCTCTAACTCGGATCTCATACAATATTTATAACTCGAAAATTGTCTTCTAAAAATTCAATTTTTTTATAATTCGAAAAAAATATGTACGTTTACTATAATTCGAATTTTGAACTGAACATTATATTTGTGTGAAAACTATAAAAGTATTATTTATTTCAACTTGCTGAGTTCGGGGTTAATATATTTGACAAAATTTTTTCCATACAATAAATAAATTTTCGACCAATTTGATGTATTCAATTTATTACAAAATTATAATTATCCATGTCAGGGTATAATAACAATCATCTGGTTAGTTTTCCTCCATAAGCTAAATTTTTGTAATTTTCAATTTAAAGAAAACCGAACCATCATATTTAAAGATATTTCATTTTTAACAAGTTTGAATACCTTCATTGTTTGTTATTAAAAGAAAAAAAAAAAAACAAAATCATTGCATATTTTAATAGCAAATTACAATCTTTTGAGCTATTTATATTAAAAAAAGATACTGACGTTATAAACTTTGACTCGGAGAGAAAGTGCGAAAATAAAACAAACACTCAGCTCTGAAAATTTATGTATTGATCGTATTTCTATTTATTTCTTGGCCAGCTTTGTTTGCTAACAAAACAGTCTGAAAATAAGTTAATTACTATGGGAAATTAGATCTATTCATATTTTCTTAATTGGAAATACCAAACCTGAGTCGTAAGCTGTTGAAATTAATAATTAGTGATATTTTTGAAGTGTTAAGTTCATGATAATTGGCACGTATATGTAAATTTCTGGGTTTTTACGAATACTTAGAATGTAGGGCTGTACAGATATATATTTAATACAGTATGATTAAGAGAATTTGAACATTCACATAGAGTTTGCAAATTTATTAACTGAAAAGTATTTCAAATGTGTAATAAGGTCATTTACAGTGGTGGCAACAGTAAAACTGTACAAATACAGTCGCTGTTAATGCTACTGTTACTAATGCAAAGCTTTTCATCAATGTTGGTTTCTCACAAAAAGCTATGGCAGCAGCCCGACCGGTCGAATGAACATTTCTTAGACGAAAGTAACTGAAAATCAGGTGATTTCTGGAGACGCTGCGCGTGCAACGACATTTGCTCTCTGCTGTGTTTGTGGCGTGATTATTGTGTGGCTAACAGTGCGCGGCAACATTATGTATAAGCCCACAACGTATACAATAATATGAAGAAATGTATGTACATACAACCCACAAGCACATCAGAGTGTGTATTCAGCTTAACAGTGCAACACAAAAAATGTTATAATGACAACATGAGTCGCAGCTGACACGCTCACCAACACTAAGGCAAACACAGTAATAGCGTTTCGCACGCTGCTTTCTTATTCGCCGACAAAACTCGTACGATGTGCAGAATGAGAATGACACAATAAAAGAAAAAGTTTGTTAAGCTAAACCAGTGGTTTGTCATGTTTGTTTGCCTTCGATAGGAAGCATGGACAACAAGAACAGTTGCACAGCATGCATACATGTGTATATACATGTATACATCATTATACTTATACGTACATAAGAATAGAGGGAGAATAACAGAAGAGACGCTATGATTTCGGCATCAGCCGGCATAAAATATATATACACTCAGTTCATACCCATACACTTACACACATACACTAACATAAGCGCAACGCGTGTTCATCAGCAATTTGTGGAGAGTGAGATAAGGTGGCGTGATTTCCAAGTTCATTTAAGCAGCATTTGTATACACATTTTTGTTAGTTGAGCGGCGTCATCTGTATTATTGCTGCTGCTGCTGTTTGTTCGTTCGATTTGTTGTTTGCATAGACGCGATATTCGCATATCCTTTTACATTAATTACATACTTCTACCTATCTAGGCATATTGATTTTCAAAATTGCGTCACTCAATAAACAAACAATGTAGCAATGTAAACAAAACGGTTCAGCGCAATGCTAGTCACTGTTAAGTACCCCAAACCACCAGTTCTTAATGTTATTTATTTATGCACTTGCTTCTATTTTCACACTTATCGATTCTGGGGAAACCTACCTAAAAACATACAAATGAATATACTGTTAACGTGCAGAATAGGCAAGCTATCCATCATATTATCCATCCACATCCAATTTCCATTTGAGCCAAGCGAGGGGCGCGCCTCAAGTTCATTACCAATGTGATAAGCGAAATTAAAGTAGGGTGATTAACTCGAATACGCTAAGTGCGTTGATAGCGGTTCTTTATTTACAACATTTTTAGTGCATTTAAATTAACATGTATCTATCTACTGATTCACTGTATGTAGATTAGGAAAATTTCCAATCAACTCTGTCACTCTCATTATTACTTTCTCTTATTACAGAAATCATAGAAAAATCATCAAGCAAGTTGTCCAATTAGTATGCGAAACCCTATCAAAGCCATCAAAAGAATGAAGCCAATCGCAATCTTGCTAAAGGTCTACCACAACATTTTCGGGAATTTTGACTTAATTTGTATAATAAAAAAATAGTATGTATAATCATTTCAATATAGCAAGCGAACATTGTTAGGCAATTTATATATTACATGTATTTGCATATTTCAAAAAAAAAAATTATCCAAAGGTAGGAAAGTCACTTATAATATGCCATATTTAAATTCTTAATTTATTATTAATATTTTTAAATTAAAATTTAAAACCAGATTTACATCAAATTTTAATTCTGCACAAAACCGGCGTTAGGCGTTTTTTTTTTTTTGTTACCCTTCCTCCTTATTTTTGACTAACACACACACATGAGTATTACAGCTACAGCGTGTACACCCGTATCCATACGTATGTTTGCTTGTGCTGTGTGCATGCGTGCAGAATACATACCTAAAAATCAGGCGATTCCTCGACAGCTGTTTTGTTGAGACAAGCGGCAAGCACTTTTGGTAATGCGATTGGTGTTGGTGGGCGGCAAGGGTTTTTTTTTTTGGGCAGTCGGTCCTTACTGCTGGCTAAAAAAAACCGTTAGCTTCTCAATTAGCTGTGCATATATTTATTATACACAGTTGACAATTGTTCCCGTCTATTTTATATCACTGTTAAGCACTTTTCGTTGAACAGCAATGTGTTTTAATTATTTGTTCTTCTTTAGAGCAATTTTTCTTTTACACTTTGCTGCGAAACAGTTTTAATGTCGGATCCGTTTATAGTATGAAAATACCGTAAACTTTTGTGCGACCTACGACGAAATGTGAATAACGAATAGTCGCGGCATCAGGTGAGCGGCGGCTTTTATACGACTACAGCGGTTGGTGTTAGTCGCTGCAAAAGCTTCTCTTCAGTGCGCAGCAGAGAGCAATGTGAAACGAGATAAGCACAGAAAGCTCTTGCTCTCTGTTAACCTTTCAATGCAGTGCGGCTCGCCTGTTAAGTTAATGAGCTGTTGTTAGAGTGCCCTAAATAACAGTTTCAGTCTCTTTATCATTTTTTAGGAACTTTGAAATTAACGCCGATAATAGAACGGAAAGCGATAAATGCACAGTTGAATATCGACATACATCAGAATTGCGCCACATTTTCTGAATAGCACTACGCGTTTGCACTGTGCATACATATTCATAAATGTATGTGCATGTATCTTGCTTCCGCAGAGTAAAGCTGATTAAATAGATGAATGAGTTTAGAGTGTTTTTGTTATTTATATTATTTATGGGACATGAACATATAATCATAATAATCGAGGCAAATCTGACTATGAACCTATCTGAAACTGAATCCTCAGCGGAATACGAGTTAAGAAATTAAAGAAATTAATTTAATATGTACAACAAATTAAACTTGTTAAACGCTTAAATGTACTATTAAAAGTGACTACATTAGTTGTGTACGCAATCGACGTGTAAAACTATGTCAACAACACGCGAAGCGATTAAGCAGACTCTTTTTGTAAAACCCGCTCGATGATCTGTAACGTTTGGGCTTCCTTGAGGAATGTTCGATGGGTGCCTGCCACAACGTGCATATCGATCTGGGCGCTGCAAATCTGCAGAGATCGACAGGTTAACATTTTTACGTTATTCGTCTGTATCTTATATGTAAATAATTTACCTCCTTGAGACCGTAATCATCCTGCAACATAATTGCATTGTGCTCTGCGGATTTTATAAGCACCACATCGCTGTTTAGCTGCTTCGCTCCCTTGTAGCTCTCCGAGAGCAATAGCTTCTGTTTGAACATACAGGCGGCTTTCTTGATCTGTAAATATTTTTTGTTTGTGAATAGAATGACGACTAAAAGTGGTAGTTCAAATTTGGGTATACGAAATGTACCAAAAATTGTCACTTTTTTTCGCTTAATTTGCTTAAGTATTATTTTTAGATATTTGCGAAACAGAGAAACCATTAACGAAAGAAGAAGGAAGGAATTTAAGTTTAATTTATGTAATACATAATATTATTTTATATATATACTTTTTTGCTAATAAAGATTCAGCTAGCTACTACTACTTTAAGAGTGCATAGTTAACTCACCACTTCCTTGGTTTGTTGAGTGTGCGATGCCAAAGTATCCGCTAGCTTGTCCAGCTTTAAGGGCCACGTCTTGACGCCCTCCAGCAATTGCAGAAGCTGCATACGTTAAGTATTAGGAGTGAGTAGTGTTCAGCAAGAGAGAATGAGGTTGCTTGGACCCACCTGGTTGTAGTCCACATCTGCGAGCAGTGCACCAAAGTAGGCCAGTGTCATTGATTGCTGGCGGTTCAAGTCGTCAGTCTGCTTTTTGGCCTCCTGCACGTAGCCACTGGCCATTGTGGGTGCACCGTCCAGCATAATGACTTTGACGCCAAATCGACGCTGTTCCAGCGCCACGCCAATAGCATGGGCGAGGAGGCAACCGTAGGAGTAACCCACAATGTTGTAGGGGCCACGTGGCTGCAGCTTCTGTATCTGTTGCAGATAGTAGGCGGCGCAGGCTTCAATTGAGTCGAGGGGCACTTCCTCTGTGCACTGCAGCCCATAGGCGGGGCATGTGAGTGAGGCGGCCAGGGCTTCGATGGCTATTGTGAAGCCTTCGATCGGAGCAAGGAAGAACACTGCTGGCTCATTGCAAGCCTTCGTTGCCATGGAATGCAGACGCACAAGTACGTCCAGGGGTAATACTTCCTTGGCGAATACCTTGCGAGTTTCATCCGTTTGGGCTATGGTCGTCCGACCGGTCTTATTGGTATTGGACGCCGCTAATGCCGCCTTTGGAGTAACTGCATCTGAGCTTACGGCCTTACCTTGAGCTTCTTGGCTATCAATTTGCTTCAGCGCAATAAAGGTTAGCTGTCGAATGTCTTGTGCTGACAGCACCAGATCGTAGTTTCGCTCTAGTGTTTGCTTGATCTCCGTGCTCATTAGGGAGTCCATGCCCAAGTCAAAGAGTGTCGTCTTATCCTGTACGCTATTTACATCGCGCAATCCCATTATGTTCGCTATGGCGGAGATGAGACTCTGGCGATTCGAATTCTCCGCTTTGCGCTTCTCGGCCAGAACCATGGATGCGACGACAGGATGCGGCTGTTGCATGAACGTATCCAATGTCTGCAGGCAGCTGCTCATCCGCTGGGGCAGAGTTCCACCAATCACAGTGTTATTGTTGCCCATGTGCTCGATAATGAGCCCAGTGTCACCAATAGCACCCCATTGTATAGCTATGCCGGGATACCCTTCTGCTTGGCGCTGCTCGCAGATGCGTTCCATGCTTGAGTTGGCTAGAGCGTAGTTTGTCTGGCCGGGATTACCGCGACCCGAGGCCAAACTGGAGAAGCATATGAAGTGCTCCAGAGCTGGGCACATGCTGCGCGAACATTGATCCAGATGCATGGTGGCTTGTATCTTAGGCGCTGTGACCAACTCAAAGTTTTTCACAGTTTGTTCCTCAAAGACAGCATCTCGGAGTACGGCGGCCAGATTAAAGATACCCCCAACCAATGCCAATTTGCGGCTGCTCTCCAGCAAATTCCTGCAGCCAACAGCGGAGGTGACATCGTTGATGTCGATCACGACTTGAACTCCACGCTCGTGCCAACGTCGGATCATCAGGGCTTGATAGCCGGTCTTTAACCCGGAATGTGTATTTAAAACAATATGGCGTGCCCCACGACTCACCAGCCAGTTGGTCAGCTCTAGGCCGAAGCCACCCAAACCACCGACGACAATATAACTCTTCTCTGGATGCATGTAAGTACGGGGAATGGCGTTGATCAAACGCTGTTTGGGTACGGCCGATTGTTCCTCCTCGTTTCGCACCTTGATAACAACCTTTCCGATGTGTTTGCCCGATGCCATAAACCGGAAGGCCTTCTCAATTTCCTGGTCGGCGTAGACAGTGGTGGGCAGTGGAATCACAGCACCCGACTTTATTCCCTCCGATACCAGCGAGACGATACGCTTCTGCATCTCCTCCTCGCCCTCCATAACACTGTCCAGCAGAATGCCATGAAAGGAGGTGTTCTTCAAGAAGACGGACATACCCAGCGGACTGTTGTTGCTCAAATCGAATTTGCCAATTTCCAAGAATCGTCCGTTCAAACCCAAGCAGCGGACGGATGCTTGCAGCTTCTCTTCAGACAATGAGTTTAACACCAGATCAACACCCTGACCCTTTGTCTCGCGCATGACCAGCTGCTCAAAAGATGTGTCACGTGAATTGCCAATGTTGCGTGCCTGCAACTTTGGGAAACGTTTCAGAAGGAACTCCCGTTTCTCCTTGCTGCCGACCGTTGTGAAGACTGTCAGACCATGATGGAGAGCCACAGAAATGGCAGCTTGGCCCACACCACCTGAACCAGCATGGATGAGGATGCGTTCACCGTCCTTCATTTGCCCACGCACAAGGAGGGCATAATAGACGGTTGCATAGACACAGGGCATCGTTGAGGCCTCTTCCATTGACCACTTATCGGGTATATCCCAAAGTAGATTCTTGTTAGCTAGGCAGTTTGTAGCTAATGACTTGGCGGACACCATTGCCATGATGCGACGACCTTGGGAGTCACGGCCAGCAAACTCCAGACCCAACACGCAATCCTGGTGAGCCAAGTCGCCGGGCAATGCATCCACGCCAAGTTTGCCAGATGCCAACATCACATCTCTAAAATTCAGGGGTGCATAGTACACAGTACAGGGCTCAAATTTGTTTTGATTGACATTTATGTTATGCGGGCTTTCGATCCATTTCAGCGAGGAGAGATCACCCTTGATCAGTGTATTCACATAGGCTTGTTCCACAGTTAGCAGTGGCTGGTGGCCATCTAGTGGCAAGTGTCTGTAGCTGCCCCAGTTCCCATTTCGGTAGACATTGATGGACATATCTTTGGCCAACTGATTGGCATAGAAGTCATCTGTCAAGGAGAATGCAGGTAATCCCTGATCCTGCACCAAATAAAGTCGAACCCGATTGCCGATCTGCTCTCGCTTTAGACAGTTTATAAAACCTAGTGCTCCAGTGCTCGTTTCTCCCTGTGCCACCAAATAGACGTTCTTCTGATCTGCTTGTGATTTGACAAGCGCTGTTTTAAGATCAACGAGCCATTTGAAATGTTCGTTGGTCATGCGCACCACCAGAGAAGTGGAAAAGTCTTTATCGATTGACTTTCTAGCAAGGATCAAAATACGATCACCATCATAGACTTGCTCCAGAACTGGCAATAGTTGTTGACGTTGTAACTGTGCCCGTCCTGTGCTCTCATAAGTACTAGCACTCTCGTCCAACAGCAGAAAACCACTCTCCGCTTTGATCGACTCTGTGCTTTTTTGAAGTTGAAGGTCGATTAATGTTGGTTCATCCGAGAGCATATTGAATGCATGTAGAAAGTCACATTGCCGTTCCACAGCTGCCTTGGCTAAATCACCGACAATCACCAGAACTCCCGTGTCTTGCAGCAATGTTGCAATCTCTGACTCATTGATTTTACTGCTTGTTGCAACGCTTATATCAGCTACCAGAGTTGGCTCGCGTTCGATAAGTTCGAGTAGCTTGATGGCATTGAGGGTCTCCGTTGTGTTGCGTGTGCCAGCGATTTCAACTCCTTTGATTTTTGATGCGCCACCACTATTCTCTGTGATTAGCTGCATGGCCACAGTTAGGGCCACACTCTTCGCTCGATCCTGGTCTCCACGTGGAACGGTGTGTTGAATGTAGGGAGTGAAGCTGTAGCGCTCCAGAATCGGTGCACTCTGTCCGCCCGAGCGACGTTGCGTCTGAGTTGTCTTCATCTTATGTATCTCGACACCGCCGCATTTAACAATCGATATGTCGGTATGCCAGTAGACAGGAAGCTTTTGCTGAAGCTGTTTGGCCAGCTCCAAATGCTTGAGGGGATCGATGACGACACGTTGAATTGCCGTCGGTACGTACAGCTCGCGAATGTTGTTACTGAGTATGCGGAACTGCAACATGGTGTCCATGAAGCTGATCCAATTATCCATCCACTGAAGTCTTCCCATTACTGCTGCAATGTCGGCATCTAGAATGCCCTGAAAAACTCCGCTATAATCATAGCCACGCAAACGTAATTCCTTATAGACATCCTTGGTGTTGAGTTTGGTGACGCTAGCGCTACCGGGCAGTCTGGAGAGATCCACCTGCTCCTGTTGTACGTTTGAGATTAGACGAATCTTGCCCGATGCCACCAGACTGCTACCTTCGCAAATCTCAAAAGTGTTGTTGCCCTGACAGTAGTTAACCGATAATTTGACCGCTGAGGTCGCATCCATTCCGAGGATGGTAGCGCGATGGAAGGCGACATCCTCAAACACGACGGGAGTACGCTGATAGTCGCTGCCCTGTTGCTGGGCCAGCATCATCCAAGCCAGTGTCAAGTAGCCCGTTGCCGGGAAGAGGATTCTTCCATCGATTGTATGGCCAGCCAAGAAAGCGTTCTCCTCCTTACTCAGATCGAGATCAATACTTAGCTGGTTTGCCTGTCGGCCACCCTTGAATTTCGGATAGTTCCATTTCTGGGTGTGATCCCATTTGATAAGTGAGTTCAACATGGGCGTGCCCCTAGAGACGGGATAACTGACTGCTGCCGATGGAGACATTCGCGACAACTGCGGCTGACCACCAGCTGCATACAGCTGTCCAATCTGACTCAAGAAGAACTCGGCATTGTTGGCGTGACCCCGTTGCATAAGGTTCACATAGCTGACTTTCGGAGATAGTGAACGTAGAATGGCCCGGAAGAGTCCGTGGGGAGCAATCTCCACAATCAGTGCATTCTTTGGAATATGGCGTGTAGCTTCATTGAAGAACACGGTTGATATCATATTGTTGACGAAATATGCGGCCGAGGCCATTCTACATGAAGAAGTCTGCCAATCTCGCTCTGGAACGCTGGTGCTCAGCCAGCGTTGGGTTCGCTGTTTTGGCTCGGTGATCAAACGCTCTAGATTCTTGCGCAGCATTGGAACAGCATTCGCGATATATCTGCTGTGGAAGGCATAACCACCCGAGGCGACCGCTCTAACGAAAACTCCCGCTGCATCAAGCTTCGCAATCGTTGTATCCATGGAAGCCACTGGCCCGGAAACTGTGCAGTTATCATCGCTGTTATGGCAAACGGCATAACAATCTGGTGGCAGATGTTTTCCAATCTCATCCCAGCTCAGTCCCACTGCTGCCATTTTACCCTGAGGCACTCCAGGCGTTTCAAGGACGCTTTTGCCACGCCAATAAGCCGCCAGTACCGTCTGCTCAGCTGTTAGGCAGCCATCCATGTAGGCGGCTCCCAGTTCACCTGCCGAGTGCCCAATGATGCCATCTGGCTCAATGTTCAGTGTTCGGAGTAAATCCGTCAATGCCACCTGGACGGCAGATATTGATACAAAGGAGTTCAGAATGTTGTCAAATGAACTCTCCGTTGACCTTGTGAGCACATCGATCAGATCAAAATCCACTCGAGACAGTACCTATAGAGTGGGTGAATGGTAAAATGGTGTGATACACCCGATACACAAGTACTTTCCTCTCTTTTAAAAATCAACAAATTTATCGAAAACAATCGATTACACAATTGACAAACGGTTTAATCGATAAATTAGGGTTGTTATCACTTTACTAACCTCGGCACAATGTTGTATGGTCTTGTTAAAGACCTCTAGCTGCATTAGATCCTTGGCCATGCTAGGCCACTGACTACCCATGCCAGCGAAGACAAACCAAATTGGTCGTTGCTCCTCTTCATAGGGCAGTATCTCCAGTTTGCTAGCACCTGTGGACCCCAGGACGGCGAAACCGCGATACGGATGCAATGGAATCGGCTGTGAATGAATGTCATTGATGAGTGCCAAGAATTCATGGTCGTTGCGATGCATTGTGGCTGCCTCCAAAAGTTGCTGTACGGCGTTCTCTGTGCGACCCGAGCAAGTAACTAGTTTTAATGAGGGATCCTTTGGTGTTTTTTTCGGCAGTTTCTTTTTCTTTTCATTTGATTTGAGGATAACGTGAGCATTGGCCCCACCAAAGCCAAAGGAGTTCAGACCCACAATACCACCCTGCCAGGGTAGATTACGATCCACGACCTTGAGTCGACCCTCAACTAGAGCTGGGACGGCGGGATTTGGTGTACGATAGTGCAAATTTTTGGGTAAAATTCCCTCTTCCATGGCGATAATCATCTTCGCCAGTGCACTCACTCCAGATGCGGGTTCTGCGTGGCCCATATTCGATTTGACAGATCCAATTAGCAAAGGATTGGGTCTAGCTGGATGGCAAAAGAAGTTGCCCAACATATTGGCTTCCTGGTCGTCACCAACCGGAGTACCACTGCCATGGGCCTCGACATAGACGACTTCATCGGGACTGAGACCGATCTCATTATACGTCTCTCGTAGCAGCTGATGCTGCATGCGACCATCGGGAAAAGTGACACCCTGCTCCTTGAACCCATCCGTATTCGTTCGCACATTGAGTATCGAGGCGTAGATGCGCTTCGCCTGCTCACTCCTCTGCAGAAACACGACGGCACAGGTGTCCGCACGTGCATAGCCATTAGCCGCCGCATCAAAGGTCTTGCAGGAACCGTCGTGACTAACTATACCCAGGCGCAGGAACTGCAATGCAAAGATCGGCTTCAGTATGAGATTGACGCCAGCAACGATAGCATAGTCGCTGCGACCCGATCGCAAATCTGTGTAGGCGTGCGATAGGGCTACGAGGGAGCTGGAGCAGGCGGTGTCCACGATGAAACTGGGACCCTTAAAGTCGAAGGTGTAGGAGATGCGATTGGCAAACATGGCCCGGGCGCAGCCAGTCAGGCAATAACCATTGATGCTACTCGGCTCCATGTTCGGTATCTCGTGTTCCGTCTCCACGAAGGAGAGACCTATGTAGACGCCGGTACGGCTACCGCGCAGCTCGGTTGGATTGATGCCTGCATCAACAATCGCCTCGTGTGTCAGCTCCAACAGTATTCGCATACAGGGATCCATTAGTTCCGCCTGCTTCTGGTGAACGCCAAAAAATGTATCATCAAATTTCTCCAGATCCTCGTCCCGCATTTTGGCCATGCGCTCTGGTAAACCATATATGCCTACCAAAGAGACTCCAACAATTCATCGATTTCTTAAGCTAAGCAGCTATTGCAGCTTACCTGCCTCCCAACGTCTGGAATCATCTGTAACCATATCAATACCGTTGAGTAAGTTATGCTTGAATTCTTCTATGTTGCCGCTTTCCGGCAGTTTTCCAGATAGCCCTGATATGACAATTTCACCCTCGGCACTGGCAGCAGCATCACTGTTTTGTGCCTTTGATCGTTCCGTTTTCTTCTTACTGCCCATTTTGTTTCTGTTTTGTTGCTAACTGTGGTTCAGGGTCGGATTAGTGTCGGATTTAATCTATGTATTGAATAGTTGAATCACATATTACGAATCTTGTGCCATCTTAATTTCAATAAAAGTTAAATATGATGGACCATTAACAAAATCAGTGTATAAAAAGGACAACGAATCGTAATGAGGGAACTATAAGATTTAATGGTTCCTACCTTATATGCGATAGTCGACAACGAATGAACTCGAATTCAATATCATGAAAAGCTTAGCTATGATGAAGTTTAAAGGAAGAGTTCATTCCGTTTTTAGTGTGTCACATACATACATATATGTATTTTAAAAAATATATAAATATTTTAATTAAGTTGTTTTGCTAACCAGCAAAAGCTTATCTCCAGAAACTAATCTAAAACCATATTTTTGAAATTTGTTCCATTCTATTTCCTATTATTATTATTTATTCAACCAAGTAAGTAATAGCTATGACAAATAGAGACACCCGTTGCCAAGTGAATGAATCCATTGATGAGTTGACGTATTACCTGCTGATTCTAATCGATTGCATTCCTAGAAATAGGTAGGCCAACATTAAACAAATTTTGTAGACTGCTGCATTTACCGAAATTACTATATAGCATCCCTTAATCGCCGATCTTACATCAAAATCAAACATCAGATTATGTGTTTATTAAAAAAATGGCTATAAAGTGTACGGATTGGGTATTTTTCTTAATGGAAACGAACGTGAATTAAAATAGTTGAAGGACTCAAACGTAATAATTTGAATTTAAGAACTGAAGTTAATATCAGGACTTATGTAAACTTTAGTATCAAACTAGGTACTAAATACATTACTTTCAATCAGCATATACCCGATCTTTACATGTTTTATGAACGAAACTGTTTTGAAATGTCAACAATAAGGAATTACAAGAAAAGATCGTGTAAGAATAGTTTAGATTTCAGATCTAAGTTGTATAATCTTGCAAAAAGATCTGTATTTTTTTTTATGTCTACTACACTTTGTTGTAAAATATTCAGACAACGTTGTCAACGAAATTGCAAACACGCCACTATCTAATAAATTAATCAGCAAAGGGTTTTGACCTTTTTATATTTTTGCACTTGGCACACATACACACACACACACACACACACAGTGGACACAGTAAATAAAATTGGAAATTTTTGTGATTGCCACTCACATAATATTCCTTTGTGAGTATGATTGAGTATATTCCACTCAATATGTATCCTTAAAAGTCCTTAATTGCAATAGGATATTATCTAATTGGCACTTTATTTGTTTTTTGTATTCCTGTTTTTATCCACGATTAATGTTATCGCTCCGACTAGATCCGAAGACACACTAAACGCGTCGCGTACTCTTCGAATTCATTTTATGCATTCGGTTGAACGGGGTGGGGAGGGGAATGGGTGATATAAAAGACCCAAAGACTTGAAAAGTTGCATAAATAATTGCCCATATCATATCCATACTAAATGCTAAGCAAAAGATTTCATAATGACTGCGCCACTCAATCGTGATCCACTGAATAATTCATTATATCTATATGCTAAGCAATTCAAACAGCAACTGCGACACACACCAGGAACAGAGTAGGACAGAACAGGTGTCTGGCTCTGGTGTGTGGTGCGTAGCGTAAGCTGTACATCAAGATGTGGACGCACTGTATGTGCCCGTGCCCATGCCCGTGCTTGTGACCTGTTAATTAGTCCAAGTCCGGCGCCATGTTAACCCAATTGCTAGCCCAGTTCAATAGCACAATACCCAAGTGAAAGGCACCCTTCAAACCATCACAATTTTTATTAGCTAAAAAGCGACTTTTTTACATAGCGGCAACGTTTCCCCTGAGTTACACGGGCCTTTGTACGTTGAACTGCACGCCGAGGTTTTACTGAAAATTTCTTCTTTTGCTATATATATAGTCAAGAGATAATGCATACTTGTGACAAGGCAAAAAATGCATCTTACCCATTTGACCAAGTTCTGAATGATCTTTTGAGGTTTATTGGCTTTTCGTTTTGATGCCTGCGTCTGCTTCTTGTTGTACTTGCCGCGAAAGTTAAGCGGCAAGCGGAGCCGCTTATCACTCAGTATGAGCAGGCCGAGATTAGCGCCAAGATTCACTGCAAGTTCGACGCCACGGCGGAGGCCGCCCAATTGATTAAGAACATCTTCAGATATCATATTATGCATCTTTTCGCATATCACATCTATTGTGGTGCCTGCGGTTTTGTGCATTTAGTCCTGGCCAGATACATACATGTGTATTTACACATATAGATATGTACTTACACAAATCAGTCTGACGACTTAGTATATCTAACACATAGGGCAACAAGGTTGAGTTAGTAGTTTCCATGTTCAATTTAAATAAATATAAATATCCTTTTTCAATAATAAATCTGTTTTTGTCTATATATTGCTTAAACTTATTGTGTATTGGGAAATGTAAGTTAGTTCGAGTTTGAACATGTTTGGCTGACACTTCTGATCGACTGCTTAGTTAAACAAATTTATATTATTTTTTGCTTAGCTTAAAGCAACTATAATAATACAATTATTAGTTCGTATCTGTATGTTTGTATTTCAAGTCTTCTTCTATAAGCTTTTAGTTGTTACCAAAAAGTAATATAATATTCGTTTAGTATATAAAGTTATAGCCACTCGAGTCTACATGATAATTGCAAGAGCTATGCAAGCCTTTCATCTCCAAGCAATATTCTATCAAATGCATGAAGCTTCTTATCAATTGATAATGGCGGGACTGGTCTGCATGGGAACAGTAAGCTATTCATAAGAAACCAAAATAAACACGCTTGCAAAAAATAAATAAAAACATTGACGCGTGCTTCGGCCGGCTTCACCTGATCGTCGGGTGCCGCTGATTGTGGTGTCAGCAACAGGCGAGGAAAACATTTTGGTAAGCTATGACCTTGTTTGGGTGATAACGTGCTGTTAGAAGCAATGCAAACAGCAGCCCAGTTAGTAACAATGCACTAAAAAAAAAACCAAAATATAAAAAAAACTAATAAATATGAATAATAAAGAAAAATTCAAAAATCAAATAATAGTTTCAATAATAACTAATGATTATACTTTTCATAAGTAACTTCCCCTGCACTGCCCGATTGCTCTTAACTAAACCATACTTTAGTCGCTTCGATTTTTTGCGAGTGTATATGTATATCTAATCTCTTATAAATTAATATTCGAAATAACTGTATCTAATTAAGTATACTTAAATCCATTGAATCTACTGTTTTCTCCTTGAATATCTAATCTCTTACATATTAGTGTTCACAGTTGCAGAACAATCGATTTTAAGTATAATTGAATAGATTTGAACTATATGTTTTGGCGCATATTGTGACCTTAAATCTTATAGCCATATCAATCTTTGTCTCTGTGTGTACAAACGGCTGGCACATGAGCTGCAGTTGTGATTAGCGCTAAAAAGCCGCGTGCCGACAATGACCAGGCAGTGGTCTGAGCGCTGATAACCGATAACCTGGTGATTGGCTAGTCAGGCAGACGCTGATGTTAAGCACTGGCGTACGGAAATTTTCACCGTACAACTAACATAGAAGTGAGTGCGTGTGTGTGTGTGTGTGTGTGTGTTTGTGTATGTCACGCGACAAAATGAACAAGAGAATTTTATAAGCTGAGTCTCATCGCATTATCAATTGGCGCCGCTCGGAAGTAAGCTATATGTTTATGTCCGTCGGATTTTGGCTTCTGCCGATTTGCTATCTGAAGTGTGTTTGCACATTAATATTGATTCAAATCGCGCATACGGAAAGTTGCCCTTGGCAATACACAGAAGCTGCAGCTGATAATCATTGCCGAGAGCTCTGGCTCTGAACTGAAGCTTTACGGCTTTTCACGGTTAATTAAAGGTGAGCCCAAATCGGCGTTTTTGTCTACGTCAGGTGCTTTGGGTGTTGAACCTTGGGGCAGCTTTTATGATGCACTTACATGCGGATTGTAAACTATATACTTGCGTCATAGAACGTAGCATCGTTTAAAATTCGCATCAACGCTGATTGCCCGATAATTTGTATTATAATATTCCGCTTTAAAGCTGCATGCTTATATATATACAATATATAATAGAGTAAAAGTTGTGGCCCATGGAATTGCTGAATCCTAAGATCAGAAACACTTTGGAAATGTTTCAACGCTGTTGCCTATTTTGTATATAATCTATAATCATTTTCATATTTTTGATTTATATTACTTTTACAAACATTAACATCAACTTGGAAGTATTTTTCACAATTCAAATAGTAAAATACAAATATTCAAAGTGCAATAATGGAAGAATATTGAAAGCAAAGCATATTTCCGATTCAAAGTTTTTCAGAAATTTTGTATTAAATAATTAAATGATATATATATATATATCCTGTAAGCAGTGGTCAATAAATTAATCAATTCGATGCGTTGCTAGTGGAATAAAATTGATTCTACAATTTGTTTATCGTTCCAAACTTATTTTTGTATTATATTTGGCTATCAAATTAAAGTTAATGAGTACTAAACATTTCTACATGTGCATGTATACGTTCATGTTTGCACATATGTGTGCAATTAAGCGCATATATTGGTATTAATCAATTCGATTTGACGGCATACCACAAATGGGTCCAGTTCAATGGGTTCAGTAAACAAAGAAAACGCTGAAGTTTTTTTTTCTTTATTTTTGTATTTGTTTTTCAGTTAATTTAATCTATGATATGTGCGAGTGTGCATATATAATTGTATTTGCACATGTGTGGGTTGTCTGCTTGATAAACATATTCAGCCGATTTGGAATAGTTAGAAATAATTTTCGATTTAGGTTATCGAAGAAACGTCAGGGAAATTAGCGAAAATTATGTACTAAACATATGCAAAAACTCAACATTTTTGTTTTCTTTGAATTTTACTATTCTTATTCAAATGCAAGTTTTAGGAAAGCTACACTGCAAAAAAAATATATATGTTTAAGTTTCATTAACAATTTCTTTCTTCTTCTCTTTCGCCTATAAAATTTGATCCCCTTGGGTGTGCCAATAAATGATTACCAAAAAAAGCTCAATGCGGAAAAGTGTTGCATATTTTTAGGCGGTCCCTTAATATTAATTATATTATTATTATAATTAATTGGGGGTATATTACACAACTCTGATTGCTAATGCTGACATTCGACGGTTTAAATTAAATTTAAACATCATCTAATGTCTCTCAATTCAAACAATTTTCACCAAAAACCATTTAAATTACGCAACTAAATATTTTCAATTATTAATTAATGCAAGACAAATTTTATTTGAATGAACCAAATATTAAATACAATAATGAAATAAACATAAACTTTAAACAATTAATCAATATGGAAAGGCAAATACACAAACAAACAAAATAAATAATATTAAAATGACAGTTGAGCAAAATAAATAATGTTAAACTAATTACGTAAAATTTACAAAACCGTTATTGAGATTGTTCTCGGAGTGTTTGATTCACAGATGTAGGCTCTATGGTTATCACAAGATGTGGATTGCATGCACGGCTTTGACGATTTCGGGTAAACAATATTCACACAGTTTTCTTCGTAGTTACGATCTTCATGATTCTTGCACCAATTAATGAAATTTGGTTTCAGCCCACTCGACATGGAAACGTACTCACCTTCCGTGCCGAGATCGCTAAGGTCCACCCAAAAGGGAATATTTTTTACATGCTGACTGATATCGTGCAGTGTTTCGTTATCGGTCAGGCTTATTAAATGCCCCCCAGCGGAGTGACACATATGAAGTGCCTCATACCAAGAGATGATATAATGTGTGGATATGTGGTAATACTTTCTTCCGATCTTCTGAAAAGTATCATCGCTGTAGTAATTTACTGGTATACCCAAATCATTCGCTATTTTTATCGTTGGTCCTGTCGAAAACCATTGCATTAGTAACTTAGATATATATTTATATTTATCATTTTAAACTCACCCTCAATTTTAGCAAGCGATTTACCAAAGTCGCTAAGCATTACAATTACGAACAGCGTTATAACTATAGCTCGAAACATGACAAAGATCGTGAGCTCTGTGTCCACACAGCTTAAACTCTATTAACATAGTGAGTTGGATTTCAATGTTGCAACCTCTTCAGCCACATGCCAGCTCATGCAAAAATTGTGTGGCTGATTTTAAAACCCACATTTAAAGTATTATTCATTTAAAGTTGCGGCTTACCAACACAACAATAAGTTCAGCAAGCTGAAGCTATACATAATAATAATGTAGCAAATCGAATTCCCCATTTAATATACAATTTGGTTAACGGGAAAAATGACTTTCTCAAAGCTGAACATATTCCAAATAATCGAGAACAAACTTTTGCAAAACTTACTTTATTTCATCAAGACAAATATATTTTTGTAACATTTGCGTGTCGAGTGTTATTAATATCTTTAGTGTTATTAATATCAAGACTGTTGTATATTAAGTATACAATTCAATGGTTTATACAAAATAAATAAAAATACTGCCGTCTCACATACACTTATAAACTCATATATACACTCAGAGAAAAACAATACATATTTTACTTATTTTTATGTGATATCCAGATGGTCTTAGAAACTTTAATACCTCAATTCCTCCAGGCACTCGAGTTCTTTACTTAAAAAAATATCCCTACATCTAATTGTTATTTAATGTTATTCTGAAAGTGCATTGAGAGATTTTGGGGATTAAAAAAAAAGAAATAGTTAAAAAGAAACTTAGCATTCTGGTTCCGCAAATTGTTCCTTTTTTTCCTAAGTGTACATATAAACAATTGTATGTGGAAATGAATACAAACATATACGAATAATTGTATACACATTAAGATACATTGTCGTGAATATTACATAAGTGATAAGATTAAAATATATACGAACAAGATGAGGTACAGGTAATAATAATAAAAATATTATTATCAGGGTGAATGAACTAATCCACTTGCTTGCTCTCATCTCGATTGCGCTTGAAGGAAACCGAATGGATGAGAAGTGGGGGCAGATTGCCACGAAGCATTTGGAGGCGCTTACTCTTGGTCTGTTCGGGACGACGTAACTCATCCTTGGATGACGAGGATGACGAAGCAACTGACGTTGATATGGATGCGAGGGATGTCGAGCCAGGCAATATTTCGGTGCTCTGGGTCACCAGACGATTGGAATGTCGGAAATAACGTGGCATAGAATAATCGTCCCTGGAGGCACGAGCAGCATTCGCGTTCTGTATGGAGTAGAGACTCTGGGATACGCGATACTTTTCTATAGTCGGTGTATCCTCATAGTTCTTCGGCAGATAGCTGAACGATGTAGAGGGTACCTCCGGCGTCATACTGATCTGGCTACCCGTGCCCGTAATGGCAAAGATGTCTGTCTCACTACCCGCCACATACATGTGTGGCACACTTTTTGCAGAGCGAAGGATGCGCTTGGGAGTGGTCGACATTGCACTCACACTGGGGATCAGATGGGGATGACGATTGATGAGGCGTGGTCGCAATATCACCTCGTCCAGCATCTCCTTTTCATCCTCTTTCTCCTCCTCGGCGATCGGCTCGAACTTTTTCGGCGTCAGCGTTTGGCTGCCCTCCGGCGACGAGTCCGAACTGGCCAATGTGAATGTGATGCGCTTCTCAGACGTCGCTGTTCCGGTTGACGCAGGCTTCACTGAATCGGTGGCATCACTTTCAAGACCAGCTGCAAATAAGTTAAGTGGTGATTTTAGCTATTGTTAGATAAATAAATTCAATAAATTCAAATTTGGACTCTAGAAGTATGCACCTGGGCAAAACTCCTCGAACTTGTAACCACAACTTTAGAAAATGTTATCCAAACTGCAGTTAAGAGATCTTAAGTAGACAAGTAGACTCCGTCCTTCACGCATTTGCATAGAAAAGTCGACCATACTCAAAATATACATACATATTCATCTGTCTACATATCAAATTCTGCTACGTTCTTTTTCTTTATTTTTAACCATTGAACCTTAATTATACACGAAATGCTTAAACTAAAAAGACCTTAACTTGATACTAGATATTACTTAAACATATAAATATTATATATAATATTTTTGCCCATTGTAACTTAATATATGTGAAATTCTGAATCTACAATGATTTCATGGCTTATTAGAAATTCGTTCAATTTCTGACCAGTGGGATTCCCCTGAATGCACTTCTACAGCTTTCTTATCGTCATGATGCATAGGGTTATTTATAAATTTTTAAGTATTATGGATTTACAGAATGAGTCAGCGATTAGCAAATTGGCGAGCAAAACTGAGTAACAGAATCTGATATGTCGTCAGCTTTTGAATCGAAGAATTGAGAGAGCGTTTATTGATTGCCATAAATGGCAATAATCGATTTTTACGAACTTCAACTGCCATAAAAGTGAGTCGTTCACTGAAATTACTTGTCTAAAGTTCGCCTGAGAGAGAGAGCTGACTAAATATGTACAGATGCATTGGAATTCCATTAACTAATTATATCACTTATCTACGCTATCTGTAGTTTTGTTATAATTTATTTAAACGCATCTAATAATTGCTATATGAAGGCGATCACCTTTTATTATTTTATTGGGAATGTCAAAACAGTGATTATTATTTGATATATTAATCACTGTTTACATTAGCAATATATAGGTGTGTAAATAGCACAATGTTACAGGTTTGCAATCTTGGGTTGCGGTAAACAAATGAATGAAATAGAATGTAGCTCTCGATTGCTGCAGTTGTTATATATAAATATAAATGTGCCACGTTTGCTCGCCTAAGGGATGATCTTGGATTCTGTTCACAGTAAATCGAAAAGCAAAATATCAATATAAACTGAGTATGAGAAATCGGTGGCATTTTGTGGAGCATTTATTATCACTGCTTGTACAGATCTAAAATTCAGAAATCTGCGAAAGCCTTTGCACAAGCAGTCTGTTCGCACAAGAATAACTATCGGTTGACTGTGTATATATACATATATATATATATATTTATAACATTGTGGATTAACACATGACATTAAATATAATTTAATTACTTACTCATTTTACGCAATAATTTGAGGCAATGTTGCATTAGCTAACAATAAAAGATGTGGAGTCTGATTAATGCTAATAATGAAAATATATATAGACATATATTGATTTATGTGTTTTTCTGTAAGGGGAATGCGAATCGAAAGAAGAACAACAAGTAGAGTTGAAGAATTCCTATCACCTTATCAGCGCACAAATTTGATAGCTGCATATCAGTAAAGCAACACAAGACAAAACAAAAAACAAGAAAACTGTTTTACGCTCTTTACCTGTACAGGCGTGATAGGAACATACTCGATTACGGTAAACTTATTAACATTATCTGTTCAGGTGCAATTTTTTGAGAGCCAACAGAAAAACAATGCCCTGGAATATCAACTTGCTTTTGTTTCGATTGAAAGGTGTGTGGATTTAAATAGATTTATTATCATTGTCATTGATTAATTAATTATCGCTTAATTATTTACCACTTTATTTGGGAAATTAATTCAGCGAATCCAATGAAATCTTTTTCACACATACGCATACGTATATCATATATATATATCAACAGCCAACACCTTATTTGGATTGGCTTTTACTTTCCACACGGAGGTTAAAAAGGAGTAATACCAAAAATAAGTAAAATATACGGAAACCTGTATTATTATTGGTTTCTTACTCAGAGTTATAAAAAAACTTGCGGTGATTGGGATTAACTTCCATTATGATTTCTTCATCGTACAAGATGAGAAGTGTAAAGATTTTGCAACAATGGGGGCTCGACAATAATTAAGGAAATGATTTAAGATCTTTTTTCCAGTACAATAAGAATTCAAAAAGCACGACTCTCAATAAAAACGACCAATAAATAAAATATATAAGCAATTAACAAGGAATGTGTACTGAATAGTTCCCCTTGGCAGTGAATCGGAGAATATATGGGGAATAAAGCATGGGTATATGACAGATGCTGATTTTAAAATGCATGAGTTGAGTTTTGTGATTACGTTTCGAGTTTATCATTGTTTTCATTTCGCTTTTGTGATTAACAATACAGCTAATCGAGTTAAATATGGTCTTAACAAAAAAGTCGATGTCGAAATACATAATATGACTTAAAGGTAGCTAAGTGCTTACAATTGGTACGAGTAATAATACTAAATGCTAGCCGGTTGGTAAATAATGTTATTATAATTGTTATTATTAGTTCGTCAACTTGTCGTTTCTCACTCTTAACTGGTTGGAGTTGTGGCCTGGTTATCAATATACATATATATGTATGTACTTATTTCTAATTAAAAATATTAAGTCACATTTTGTGCTGTTGTTACCATT
Source organism: Drosophila atroscutellata (assembly GCA_035041605.1). Lineage (NCBI taxonomy): Eukaryota > Metazoa > Arthropoda > Insecta > Diptera > Drosophilidae > Drosophila > Drosophila atroscutellata. Next base: position 7,477,489 of record JAWNLA010000092.1, on the reverse strand, counting down.
ATCAACTACATGTATGTATTTAAGTATCTTTGGCACAAATACTGCTACAGCAAATCAATTCCACCGATTCGCATTTAGTTTAGGTAGAACTTAACCTTGGGCACGCCACCGGAAACGATGCTACTGCTGCGGGTGCTCTTACCGCTAGTCTTGCCACCTGCCCCAACAATTTGTGCATGCCCTTCATTACCTTCCAGACGTCGCAAAAGACGCTCCTGTTCGCTGAGGCGAGGCGTCGTCGGCATATCCTTATTGGGCGAATGGATGCCAGCCAAAAAGGTCTTGGTGCTGATGCGATTCAGCTTCGTCGGCTGATGATCCTGGAAGATCTGCGAATTGGCAAAAACAGCCAATATCTCTGGCCCCAGCATTGGCACATTTGTCTGAGTCACGCGCCGATAATCCTCCTCATGTATCTTGGCACTGTTTAAAAATAAATCATCAACATTAAGTCAACATGCTTGGCAAAATCGAGAATTAAATTAAAAATCCCGCCGGACGGACGCAGAGGTGACAATGCATAAGTCAAACATCGCATTGTCATTTAATCAGCAAATGGCCAGCAAATCAGATATGTAAGCAAATGAATGACTGGCTAAGTGACTGACAGACTGAGTGACCGCACTGACGAACTGACAAATTAACTAGGTTTGGTCCGTCAATTAGTACCTCAGCGGAATCGAGCTGGTGCGCCCCATTGGCTGATCGCAAATAGGTTGTGGCACGGTCAACAAATTGTTGTTGTCGGCCACCGCCGGTTGAATGCGTCCGATGATGCTGCCATTCTTCTGTGTCGCCAGATATTCCTCGTCATCCTCCGCATTATAGTTCGCTGTGAAAGTAACCGTAAATAAACACTGTGATAAGAATTGCTCTTACTCAACTTATCTCTATCTCTCTATCTTTACGATTTTTTAATCATAATTTCTAAATAACAAACTGCAAATCGATTGCTTATTTATAATGAATGTCTGTAGCTGAACTGTAAGTGCTCAGTTCGACCCTGATTTACATTTTTTATTCCCCTCCAAAGTGTACAAGTGTACTAAATTATCTGTTATCTTGCTCAGTTTCTATTATCTGCAACGCCATTAAATCTGCTTCGATTTCTTGTCATCTCAATTTAGTCAGCTTTCCATACAATTCAATTCATGATTTTTTTTTGTGACTTTTTTGCGCACACATTTTTTTAAATGCCAATCACGTTTCACCCAAGGCGCATGTGTGTGTGTGTGTTCAAGATCTACATTGTCGTCGTCTGTCGCATAACATTATGGCTCAAAATACGAAATACACACACACACACATAAGTATGCAATGTGTGTGTGTGTGTTTGTGTGGAACCACGTAGGTAAACATACACCGGCTGACTAGCCGTCAACTGTCCAACCATAAAGAAGAGAGGCCCCGCGCTGAGAGTGAAACAGCAAAGCTGCGACATAAATGTATATTCAAAACTTACCAATCGATTCATCATAGCAAAAACGTTCCTCGAAGCAGTTCCAGTATAAATCTTCCAAGCAGCTGTATGAGCGACAGAGATAGATAGAGAAGAGGGGCATACGGGAATTGAATTCAAATGTGAATCGCCAAAGTCGAATGTAAATTAAATATGTATGTGTATGTGTTGTGATGTTCACTTACCTCTGACAACAGCGGCACATTTTAGAGGCCCGTCGTAATAGCTTCAGTTGATGTGGTAGCAGCTAAGTTGTATCCCTTTTGTGGAATACGTCTTTTTTTGATTTGTCTTTTTTCGTTGACTTTATTTCGCCACTGCTGGGCGGCATTAAAAAAAGAGCGCAAAAAAGTACATTAATGTAGTGTCGTGGAATGCGTTTGACTCGTCCGAAAGTTGTTGTTTATGTGGCGTAGCGTAGAGCGGGGAGCGTGGACACAGCTCGACGTTTTATCGACAACTGAAGTGGTAGTGTGTCCAAACGTATATCACAGATAGAATGCCACCTCGCTCTTTCAGGCCTCACTCTTTTCGAATGTGTGTGGCAGAGAGCGGGAGAGAGAGAGAGAGCGCGGAGTTTCTAAATGTGACTGTTTGCAGGTGTGTGCGATAATATAAGCTATGACTTGCTCAATAAAGTTGAATGCAAGGGGAGCTTTGTTTACTGTCTACTGGTCACCACAATTCTAACTCTTTAGAGTCAAAACTCCGGAGCAAATTTTCAGAGAAAGTCTTGTGATCGATTGAGCGCATCAGCGAGAGAGTAAACTTAAACGTGAGCGTAAGAGAGCGACCGCGAGAGAGAGATTAAAGTGTTTCAAAGCTTACGCACGCAAGTACTCTACGGCTCTGCACAACAAAAGTCAACAAACTTGCTCTCTGCCTTCACTGTGACGCAAAATGATGTACAACAAATAATGAGATATATTTGGTAGTTAACTTAGCTGTTAGAGTAATAACAGCTTTAGCTGAATTTGAAGCTACAAATTATTTTGAAAATTTCAGCGCAAATCGAAAGACTTTGGTTTTCCAATATAATAGCCAATAAATTATTAAAACAGAAGCAATTTTATCGAATTAATACCACTGTACAAGCAAACAATTAGAAACTCTTATTGCTAATTTAAACTTTTTAAGCTTGCACCATGCATATGTATGAGAATATACACACACATACCCTTATCCAAGTATGCACATACACAAGTATCTGTATCTGTATCTGTATATGTGTTGACGTTCAACACATACTCGAAGGCCCTGTGCTATCATTTGGTTTACTTAGCACTTTTAACGATAAGCAGAACGAGCAAAGATTCTGTGAATTGGGCCACATTCTGGGCGCACGTTGTGTGATCGTAGATGGCCTTTTCTTTAGTGGACGAGGAACCTGTCAGAAATGTGAAACATACTTTTAGGCAGATGTGAGCGTGTCTAAAAGCCTAGCTACTTATGCAGATTATAAATCGAATTGGTTTCTGCTTGTAATAATTTCTCCAATTAAAATGGTCGTCTGTTTACAATTGGGATATTTTTAATTAGATATATATAATTGTTGTTCAATTTATTTTTTAATACATAATAATTCCAAAATCGTATAAGCCGATTACAAACGGTGGATATTCTCGATTAGATATTTAAACGATTTTTAAGTTGATAAAAACCATATTTATAATTTTATTGTAATATTTTCAATCGTGTCATGCATGAGAGCCCCCTTAATTACATACAAATGTATTGTCTATATGTGTGTGAACATTGTGTGATAAGTAAATTGAATTTTAATGACAAGGGCATTCAGGCGAAAAGTAAAATAAATAATCTTACGCTCGATTAGAAAAATACATACAAACAAATAATGCAAGCATGTGACAAGTAGACAATCAAAGTATTAAGATAAACAGGTTTCAAATAAGTGTAAACCCGACTGCACGATGCACTGTTCTTCTGTTCAAAGCAGGTGCGAGAGAACTTGAAGTTGATAACAATTACAGACAACCCGAATCCAAGTCTTTGCCTATAATAAATCGTGCGCTTATATAAATATTTATGTATGTAAATAAACCAATAAACAGTAAAAGCTGGCGCCCATCTGTGCGATTTGTTAAATATTATTCTTGTCAGACTTGAATAAAATTTGAACAGTTAATCAATTTGATGCCAAGGTATATTTCTACTGAATTGGAAAGTCTTATCTTCAAAATAAACATTTTATTGCTATGGGTAATCGATTCTTTGGACTGCTCGTGATATACGAGAACGCATAAATTTGAAGTTTGTGTCTAGATATGGCTATATCGACCTGGCGAAAAATTCTGTATAATATATATATATATATATATATAGTGTATATATGACTGAAAGATCATCTATAAAACTATTGGGTATTTTCTTAAGACAATTTCTCAAAAAGCTATGATACCGATGTACATTCCTTTCGATCTATATATATGTATATATAACATATATTTATTACTTTCACTTTGCTAGGGTATACATTTTCAAGATTTGTTAAAAAAAAGAAGTTTATTACAGTTTAAGAAATGATAAAAGTTTATAACTTCTTGTTATCAAGGTAGCCTTAATCTTTGGCTGCAGATACGATATGACTGAAGTGACTACTTCTTTATTTGTGGGTGTGAAATGTCAATAGTGTAAAAAAAAACTTTAGTACTTGAATCTTGAATCATTTCAAATAAATATTGGCTTATTAATACAACATAAATTATCCATAAAACGGGTTTTTTTTTTATTTTGAGCTTCGTTGCAGCTTTTCTTGGCAGCTCAGTTGCAAACGAGTTACAGTTCAAAGCTCAGTAGTCATGTGAGGGCCTAACCGTACAAGCACATCTCCCTCCAAGCACCACCAACTTCATTAACAGTCAGTGGAATCCATTTCACAAGTCAATTAATTAAAACATGTTGACACACGCACAAGACTCGCAAATTTCCCAAGGCACAGATCGAAAAGCAACAAGATGTCGAGCATTAAATTGAAAAGCGTTCCATAATTGATTGACGGTCCATTAGACGCTCAGATCCATATCAAAGTCGAGCGTATGTCAAATGTGCAACAATTGAAAGGCAATCAGTATGATTTCATTGCACGCTGTTGTTTTTTTTTTTTGATTCTGTGCAATGAAAAGCAGTCACATTTGTAGTCACCACAAATTGTGTGTGCACTCGTCATGCAATTTGCTGACATTTACAACCGTTTGTGCGTGCAGCGCATTTAAAGCGCCTCTCGTGTTATGCAATATCGAGGGGCAAACGAAATTTATTGGAGAAAACTTTGTGCATTCATCAATCAATCAATCGATTGATGTCGAGTCAATGTCCATGTTCATCTTTTCTAGCTAGTTAGAAATGTAAAGCCGCTAACATTTGGAATATAAGTTTTCGTATAAAAGCTCGATTATTATTGTAAAATTTATACAAAATAAACAATATTATTGGGTGGAGTCAAAACTAAATTTTTGATCGTTAAAATCGTACTACGTTTAAGTTTGCAAACACTAGTTATTTTTGCAATCAGCCAAAAGCTCGCTTACTTCAAGTATTTAGCTATCAACGTCTCATCTATGTCAGTCATAATTCAAAGTCAAAGGCAAATATTTCAAGATAAATTTCAAGTGCAAGCGATTGGTTTTTGCCTTGCAACTTTTTGTCTGTTCGCTTTCCCAGTGCGATCACAAAAATAAAGCGTCGACAAAATAAAAAATAAAAATCGCAAGCGAGTTTTCAAAATAACTTCCGCGCATTCAAAACAGCACAAAAGCAACAAAATTACAACAACAACAAAGAAAACACACACAAAACAGAAAAAGAAACGAAAACGGACAACAGAAATAACAACCGCAACAATCACGATATTAATACATAACTCACAGACACTCAGACACTCGGCCAGATCACGCGATGCTGTGTATTTCATAAATACAAAACGTACATATGTTTGTTTGTATGCGTGTGCAAAATGCATTGGAGTATGGAGTATCGAGCAAGACCACACACATACACAGGCCAGCCGAATTGACAAGGGCGCAGCTTAAAGCTTAAAATAAAACTTGCTGAAATATATGAAATGTATATGTATATATACATTCATTTCATATAATTTGCATCAATCAAAATCATCGGTATGCTTTATTTCAATTTGACTCAAATTTATTTATCACATACACACACACATATATATGTATATATAAATATATGTATAACTGTGTGTCCAGGTGAGTGCACATTTATTTTGCTGTACACAAAACAAGTTTTATAGCCATATAATAAAACGTAAATGAGCGTTATATGATAATAAAATAAGTAAAAAAAAACATCTAGAATGCCTCACTGGAAAATTACCGAAACCATTGTGGGTTCGTTTTCACCAGCACAGAATGTGAACAATTTGCAGTTATTCAGTACATATTCATATAAATATATATATATATATATATTGTTATTAAAAGAGTTTCCCAGAAATCTGAAGACCTAATATATTACTACGCATTATCTTAAAGAGACATAAATCAATATGTGAACTAGTGAGTTATTAAGTAACTAACCAAATTAAGAAATGAATTCAAGCGTTGAAAATGTTTTTGGTGTTTTTCTATTGGATTTTTGGCTTATCATATTTCAGAAATGTTAATTATCGGCTTGCGTGTCAATTTTGATGCAGCATAGACAGATTTGTGAATTTTTTTTAATGGAAAAATGTGAAATTAATGTCATAATATTGGCTTGGATTTATTATGAACTCGCCGACAGGCGAATGAACGCTAACAAGTTATAAATAACATGAATTTCGATCAACAAGTGTGCAAAATATTTGAGTCCTCAATTATAGTCTATTTACTAATGAGTAATTCTAATATAGAGCGCAGCATGTGCAACCAGATACATGTGTGATCGACTATGATATACCACGTAAAATGTAGTAATTATATCTGCAATTATCTTCTTGGAATATTTGGGTTAATCGTACGTAATTATCCCATGGATGGATGCTATCTTATTAGAATCAACGATCACTAATAAGAATAGAGAAATCCTAAGATTTGAAATCCAAATCGCTTTAAAACTGAGTGACTAATTCGCATAGAAAAAATCCGACCAAAGTATATGGCAATATCAATAAAATATATATGAGTTACAAACTTCATGAATCCAATATAGAGGCTTATCATGATAGAGTTGTGTAAAACAGTATGTTGATGAAGTATTAATTTAAATTATAATTTTTATACATTACTAAATGTTACAAAGATGGATTAATCTATAATAATTAAGAATCAATAATGATTAAAAATTCTCAGAGATCGTTTCGCGAATTGCTTTACTTATAACTTGTGAAAATAGATACTCAATTGATGTAAGAACACTGCAACAAAAAGAGGCACTAAAGCACTTGAGATTAAGTGGGACTTGCAGCAGCCGTGTAGTGAAAAGACCTAGTACATAAATAATTATATTTGAGCTGTTGACTGAGAGGACGCAAAACTCGATTGCATTCAAACTCCAACTTGATCGTATGATCGAATGCACAAAATAAAGCCAGTTGATTTTGAACTGTCAAAGCCAAAAAAAAAAGAAAAAACGGGGCCAGTGCACTGCTGCTGCTGCTGGTCAGGTTTTTAGTTGTAGACTTGAGTTGTAGACTTGAGACTTGAGCCATGAACGTCGAACGTGCAAACGGTTATTGACACCTTCGGAGTGGTGGCCTGAATGCCTCAATGAAAATTCTCGACGTAGTTCAACCGAGCCAACATACAAAAACGTAAAAATATACATACAACTTTATAAGTATGCACAAGTGTTATGGCTTAGCATAAGAGAACAATTCGAATCGAGGCAAATATTGATATTGTCATTCGATGTGTGAAAGATTTAATCCGCAAAGTTATATTTATGGAAGATAGAAATCATCACCATGTCATTCGATGTGTGAACCATGCAATTTGCAAAGTTATGTTTCTTGGGATCGCTCGAACACTCTGCAAAAGTATTGGTCCCGAATTCAACTTCTGATGACCAGTGTAACTGATTTTTCTGAGTGTGGCTAATTACAGACCAAAATATGAATTGCATTTCGTTTTGGTTCCAATTAAATGGGCAAGTGTTGTGTGACTAACTCACACCATTAATGTCAAGTTGTTTAACGTGAGCACCTGGCGTAAAGGCGTAATCTCACGGTGCCAAGCACATGATTATATTTGAACTTATATTCCGCAGGTACCAATTTGAAGTCACTACTGTTTCGTCGTGAACTTCCATCTTGGTTTGGAAACAACTAAACAACTTCCGATCTATGGGTTATCACGGGACCCTGTTGTATAGCGCAAAAACACTCTGAGTTAAAAACTCTACCCGCCTTTGGGTGTGAAACCACAGCCACCACGGTACTCCACATAAGGGCCGCAACCATTAACCAGGACGGAACAATGTTCCGCGGGCAGTTACGGGTTGGTGGCCCAAAACTCACACCATATGAGAATGCAAATAAATGCATGTCTTCTAATTACATATGCCAGTATCCTGCGGAAAACTCTCATGAAGGTAGTTTTTGACCCACCTGATTAGCTTGCTTCAACATTTTTACGCAATCAATATTTAAAGCTCAAGCCCGGATACAAAAAGTAAAACCAAATGAAGTCACAGTTGGCCAATTTTGTTTACCACAATTTTGAGAACAAAACTACTAAATAAGAGTTATGTAGCCATAGTTAGTGAAATTCGTATCACTTTTGACCAATTTGTGGCTGTGGAATATATTTACCCGTTGCTAATATGAATTTTTGAAGGATATAATTTTAGCATGGAAATCGAGACAGAAATGCGTTTTAAATTTGACAAGCAGGGTATTTTATGTTCGGCGTGCCGTTGTTTGGTGTTTTATTTAAAAACAACGTATTTACTCAATAAATGAATAACTTTTTCTATGCCACTTATAGGCGTAATTAGCTTTAATTTTTGCTTTTGACGGATAACTCATTGCCTTGATGCTATTTATAAAATGCCTGTAGCCTTACACATATAGTTGAAAATAGTGAAACTCAGTTAAAGGTAGAAGTACATACAAACACACATATATATATGTATATATATTTTATATATTCTTTTTATATATATATAGGTAGAGAGTATTAGAGTCTACGCACGAGTTAAATACGTGAGAGAATTGCTTGTCAAGTATTTGACAACGAAGACAGTAAAGCAGTTAACGCTACATGCGTATTAGCCAGCAATAAAGCTCAACAGGTTTCGTCAAGATACGAGAGAGTCACCTTAAAAAGTGCTTAGTATTCGCCGGAAAACACATTCATACTTTTATAAGAGGAACTTCCTTGCTTCTTGATTGCCGAGTGTTTCCCATGGCATTTAATTGCTGTCTTGCTATTAATTATAATTGTAATATTTATGTGTCTATTGTCTATGGACACTGAGTCGCTGTTCCCAGAAATTTGAATGATAAGTATGTATGTATTTGATCTCAGTTCCGCCTTTTATTCATTTAAGAATATCATACGAATTTGAGTCACGAACAAGAAAGTGAAATACATTTGTTTTTAATTGTTTTTTTTTTTAATAATTGATTGAATAATTGAAAACTTGACGATGTTGTAGCAACAGAAACAAAAGTGTGTGTTGCATTGCGAATAAGAGTCTCTTATTTCATCAGGGCAGTTAGGTTGGTTGACTGCCTTTCAGTTTATATACACACACACATACTAATGAACGACGCAATAAAGATAGCAGATCCATTTGGAGGCTAACGTACGGCAGACATTGAGCGATTGACGTGTCGATTGCCGCAAGTAAGTTAGCCAAGTTAGCCTTATCAATGCTGAAAGTATTTTTGACGATCATTTCTGTTATGACGCAGCTGCTAATCGCTTTTTTTCGAAAGTCGATTGACCATTTTTATCAATAGTATACTAATTACAGTTACATATGTATTGATTTCTATGTATTATATCTAAATTTAATTCGCTTCAATTCAATCATTCAAAGATTTTGCACTTGGCAAATAATTGTATTTGTTTGCTTGCCTATTTGTTCTGCTATTAGCGCCTATTATTACCAAAACCACATGACGAGAGCAATAGCAGACCACGGAGCACATTTCAAATTGAGATCGCAATTGATTTGTAGTTATTATTAATTGCATGCACGCACACTAAATTCGTCATGAATTTTTATATATTATACATTAACATATGTATTTCCGTCCATCGCATGTCATACATATGTACATACAGACATGCATACATCACATGCCCACATCTGTCAGAAGAAATGCCCAAAACCGGAACAGAGTCTCGTGAAGAATCGCCTGGTGAATGCATCGAGGCTAACAAACGGTTTTCAGCGCATGTGCGACAAGCGACTGAAAAACTAAAGGTACACCACACGACACACAACAGACGTTTGTTTTCATTCTTGTATTTTTTTAATTTAATTTTTTGCAAATTTCCATTCTTTTTGGATTCGTCTTGTTGCAGCTGTAGGGAAAATCACGCTCGGGCTCAGGGTCAACAACGTGTTGCTTAGTGAAGCTGTTTAGTGTATGTTTTATGGACATTCGCTTATAGCACTTACATATGTACATATATTGTATTTTAAGAGCTTTTATTTATTGAAGTGCGTTCCCAATTACAGGTTCTTGAGTACCGTTCTTTTGTTGTTGTTTTGTATTCGTATTTTTTTTCCAACAAGGTAGTTTTACGAAACAAAGGGAATCGTTTGCTCTCCTTCACTTTTTGTATATATTGGTTTTCATCTGCTCCTTGTTAAACACACACACACACACACACTACCACAACAGACACTTTTAAACGCTGTTTGCTTTCCACCTTACGCTTGTTAAAGACCACTTTTTTATTACCACTTTTTGGAAAACTTTTGGCCCTTTGTTTTTTGGGGAACAGCAATTTCACTAATAAATTTTCTTGTATTTATTAACTGGTGCGTTGGTGCTACACAAACAAATAAAACTGTCAATTAAAACGAAACCGTGGAAAAAACCGAAAACAAAAGCTCCGCGTGCACGTTTGTCAGCTTCAACATTCGTCGGTTCACTGAAAGTGATACAACAACGGCGTCGTCAACAACTTCAGCCGCACTGATTTCGAGTCAGGTTATAAGATTTGATCGACACATTTGGTATCTTTCATCCAGCGTCCAGTGCTTCATGACAGACGACAGACATAAAAAGAAGTTTCTTATGCAATTGCCATGTAAATATTTATTGTGATAAATTGATAAAAGCTGTCGAAATTATAAATATGTAAATGTAAATCAATATAAATCAATTAAAAATTCAATTTAAAGTTATACTACATTCAGCTCAGCTCGTGACTTAAAAGTGAAAAAAGCTCAATTATAGCTGTTATACTAATTAACAAAATTAACAAATGCGACCGCTGGCATTTGCATTAACAATTTAAAACTTTTTGAAGATGGGCGCATCTTTGAGTTATCAACATATACATTTATCGAAAATGTAATCGAAAAACAATGTCGAGTTGATATTATCGTCAAGTGAGCATAACAGTGTTATATTGCGCATTACGCCTGTTAAGTTAACATCTTTGACGGCAATCGATAGAAGAAACGATAGAATCGAGTGAAACAAATTGAAAAATCCATCACTACGTTCGACCTATTTTCAGGTAGTAGGAGAAAAAAGGCAATATTTTTGCGGAAAACGCACGATAGTGTTTCATTTTGGCAAGTACGCATATAAAAAGGTTTTTTGGAATTAAATTGCAATTAGAATTATCATTCCATTGATAAGGCAAATGTGTGCAAAATGAAAGTAACAATCAAGTCATGGACGGGAGTTGCATCTTGGCGTTGGATAGCAAATGATGAGAATTGTGGCATTTGTCGCATGTCCTTCGAGAGCACCTGCCCCGAGTGTGCGCTGCCCGGTGACGATTGCCCACTGGTGTGGGGTGTCTGCTCCCATTGCTTTCACATGCATTGCATTGTCAAGTGGCTGAACTTGCAACCGTTGAACAAACAGTGCCCAATGTGCCGCCAAAGTTGGAAATTCAATATACACTAAAAAAAAAATTAAAAAGAACTACACACAAAACTCGAGAGCAAAATAGAAATAGAAAAAAGGAGCAGTAACGAGAACGATAACGATAACGATAACAAGCAAGAACAACAATAAGCGAGCAAAACTATTGAAAGTAGACAAATCTAAACGAAATTCTTTGAAATGATGGAAAACGCTGAACAACAACAACATCATCAAAGACAACAAAACATTTTAACCGGTCTGCCACCACTGCCAAAAAGTTTGAGTGCCGCTGCCAGCGCAATGGGACCAGGCCACGGACAAGGACATGGGCATGGACAGGGATCGGTGCCGGTGCAGGTGCGCTCACATACATCCTCACCGTTGCAACAGCCACTGCAGGCTGCCTCCTCGGTTGCTACACTTGCTGCTGCCACTGGCGATTTGTATTTGGGGCCATCGACCTCGTCGGCGGCAAGGAATCGGAACTACAACGGTCATGGCCGACATGGCAGCTTGTCGTCCACCCAGGAGTCGCTCAGCGACCGCGAAAGCGTTCATAGTCGCGCTTCATCCACACACAGTGCCAGCGGGAACGCTGCTGCAGCAGCAGCCCAGCAGCAGTTGCAGCTGCACATGCCCACCAATAACAGCAGCAACAGCAGCAGCAATAATGCCTCCAGCACCATCGATAACCAGCTGGCGATATTACGCCGGGAAATGTATGGGTTGCGGCAGTTGGACTTGTCGCTGCTGTCGCAGCTGTGGGCGCTGAATGAGTCCATACAGGGCTTTCGGGTGTTTCTGCAGGAGCAGGATGCCCTCTCGCCGCCATCCAGGTCGCGCACTCCTTCCGACACCAACTCCCTGTCGTCCGACGAGGATGATGGCTCGTATGCGCCAGTTGCTGTACCAAAACTCAATGCGCCGCCGGCAACGATTACGGCCTTGGCTTCGCCAGCGACTAGTGGTGGTTTACCCACCAAATTGGCCACTGGTTCGACCACATCGCATGCCTCGACCAGTTCGGCGTCGGGCACGTCCGGTTCATCATCGGCGGCGTCCTCCATGGGCAAGCATCACCATCACCAGCAGCAGCAACAACAACAGCAGCAGCAGTTGCCTCATTATCATCATCATCGATCGGGGATGCCACCAGCACCACCGGCACAGCATAAGGCGCATCCGCAGCTGCCGCGTATACTGCAGCAGCGCATGCGGCACGCGCCGCCTCCGCCACCGCCCTCGCGACCCAAGGGCAGCGGTGGCGGCGCAAGCAGCAGCAGCAGCAACCACAGCATCAGCAGTGTCACGCAGCAGCAGCAGCAGCAACTGTTGCACCCAAATCCCAATCAGCATCAGAGGCCTGTATGACAAAACCCGTTCTTGGACTAAATCTACACATGTTTAGTTCAAGAACGCAGTTACAGCTAAAAAAAATAATAAATAAATACAAATAAATAATATATACCATAAACACCAACACACAACAACAGCAACAAAACATTTCAGAAAACGTCAATTGCACATTTATCCAGGAGTCAATTTTGGCCAGAGTTGAAGGCGACTTGGGCACTTTATTGGTGGCCAACAGACACATCCCATAAATCCTCATCGTCATAATCATAATGATACACACACATCCATGCTTGCCATTCGTTCCAATTTCGTTCTTGATTTGTCTTACAACAAAATTATTTGAGTTTAATTAATAACTGTCTAAAAAAAAAAAAGAAGCAAAATTGAACGGTTAGAATTTTGAAAGTGGAAATTGTATTCAATAATAATATTTAAATAGTTAAGGATTAAATCCTTCGATAAGCAACTATAATATACTGCATATTTATATACTATACATATATATATGTATATATATATATATATATATCTATTTGTATATTACCTATAAAACTAAAAAACATCAATTGCTGCTTGGACAAAATACAAAACTTTGCATCGAATAAATAATCCTAGGCGCATTTTTGGTTGCAGAAAACATTTTCAAATTTGCAATGATAGCAACCATACAAATTATTTTTAAATTACCTATTTATACTATTTGAAACCTATTCTAAAACAAAAAAAAGCATTGAAAAAAGCAAAAACCAACAACTATATAAGAAAGCATATTCACTCATTAGTATTAACCAAAACTAAACTCTTGGTCTAAACAAATTAAAACTATCTAAACCCATATGAATATGATTTTGTTGCACTCTAGTGAGAAACATATGTAATGCGGTTCGTTCATTGTTCGTAGTTATCTAAAAACCAAAGCTGTTGATACCCAAACATTGATACACTCGGATGTGAATGAATTTTTGTATTAGCCACGAAATAGCAAATTGATTGAAAATATGTAAATGATCGTCTATATACTTTCTAAACATTTTCAATATTTCTCATATTTAACTTGCCCAATTTTCATTCTATATTCCTATAAAAATCCGTATGTCCGAGTGTCCCTTTGTCAGCTTTAAAGAATAAATCAAATTAGTGTATCTCCAAATAAAAACAAAAAATAAAAAAAAAAATAAAACCACGAGCGGATCTTATTGTTAGTTCCATCATAATCCTCAATAGACTCGAATTAAAATTGGCATGCATATACATGTACTAATACATACCATTCTTATCACATAGGTGCTTATGAGGATAGAGATTAAATATTAACTACTATATATACTGAACTAAACTATACTGGGCAAGATAACAACGATTGATAGATGCGAGACACTATTTATGCAAATAATATGTATTTAATTGAAACAAAAAAAATCCAAAAAATAATTACTTATGTCATTTAAGAAACATTGAAACAAAAAATGGAATTGGTTGATCTTATGTAAATCAGACTAAATTGAAAAACTTCAAATTTGTCAACCGTCGTCGCGTTTATTTGTTAGTTCATTGCGATCAAATCTTTATGTAAAGTGAAAGCATAATAAGTAGAACTTAAATTGTATCACACACGATTTCGAAATTTTATAAAACGTTCTTTAGGCTACATAAAATATTCAATAACAACTGAATAATATTTCGACATTCTTTAACAGTCATTCAAGCTTCGATCACACGAGTCAAATATTTACTCTTAGTCTTAGGAATTTGTATTTATTTATTTATTTTTTTTTTTTTTTTAATAATTGCACATATAAAATTCGAATATTTTGCTGTCGTGAGTATATTATGTTGTATTCAAAGACTTCAATCAAAATCTCAAAAATAGAAAACATTCAATTCAAAATGGGAAGTTTTATAAGCTCTCTAATGTATACAACAAGCATTTATCAAAAGTTTACAACAATATTACGAGTATATTACGCAGACTCCAGAGAAGTAACAAAAAAAAAAAAAATAATGGAACGACTTCAAAAAACGTGTGAACTATTGGGAAGCAATTTGTTGGTCATATTTTGACGATTTTTTGATGAAACATGGAAGAAAAACAAAAACAAATCGTTGAAATGGAAAATGTAATGGAAAATTATTAAAGAACAAAGAAATGATAAATCGAAATAATAAAAATATCAATTTAAATACTAAATTTCTACTTTCCGTTTGCTTAATCGAGAAAATCATTTAATTTTTTAGCATATCCAAAATTGAATGAAGTTGAAATTGATTATGACTGAAATGAATTTCAATTAAAGAATTCGATATTCTTAAACCCAAGTGTATTTACGGTGCTGTAGTTAATCTGACAATAATCCTATCCAGGTTTATAGTAGAGCGTATCATATCTTTTCTGACTACATGAGAATCTATTCCGAAATTTTAAGATGTATTAAGGTCAGTAATATTCACATTTCACATTCATAATTTAAAAAAGATTTTGTTTTATATTTGTACTATAAAATATAATATATATTTTTAGGTATCTTAAAATATTGTGGGTAGAAAAAATCTCTGTCAGTGTGTTCTTTGACTTAGGTACTAAATGCTCCACAGCAGCTGGATGGAATTTCTGCAAAAAAAGAGTGGGAATTTAGAGATGCGTGAGTTGCTATGATAAAAAGTAATCGTAACTTACTGTTGGTCTCGTTCCAGCCCAGGGGCACACCAAGACGGTTGTTCTCCAGCTTGAGCCATTGATAGAGCGGATCAAAGTATTCGAGCAATGCAGCTGGATCCATTTCCGTTTCGCCTGTGAACTCCTCCAACACCTGCTTCCAGTGCTTTGAGTTGCCAGCAGACAGGAATGTCTTAAATGCCTCGCCAGCCCTCTTGCTGCCAAATATATCGCAATTGTCCAAAGTCTGGCGACTATCGCCCGGCACATACTGACCGGCCATGCGGCACAGTGCCTTATGGAACTGAAACTGGAATATGTGGGCAGCAAAGTAGCGCAAATATTCGACATCGGCATCGATATGATACTTGGCTGGTGGATCAAAGTCGGTGTCGGTGCGCATCAGTGGTGGCTCAACGCCACCAAATTCGGAACGCATCTGCCAGAAGCCGCAATTCCACTGGTTCTCATCCAATTCATTGCGGAAGACAGCATAGCGATACTTGTCCATCGTATAGCCAAAGGGCAGAAACACAATCTTGGAGAGCGCCTGCTTAAACAGCTCATTAATGCGGCTCTTCTCGTCCAGCCGTCCGTTGCTGGTGAGTCCAATGCTCTTCAGATGCTTGGCGGACATAACCGAGAGTGCAATCACATCGCCCACCGCCTCATGGAAGCCCGGATTGGGAGCGCCGCGGAAAACTGCTGGCTGTTGCTCATACTGCAAATAGTATTGTATGTGACCCAGTTCGTGGTGCACCACATACAGATAATGGGTGTCCACCTCGGTGCACATCTTGATACGCACATCGCTGTCCTGATAGAAGTCCCACGCGGACGCATGGCAGACAACTTCGCGATCTAGCGGTCGCTCCAGCACACTTGCGTTCCAGAAGGTCGGCGGCAGTGCTCGCATACCTAGCGATTGGAAGAACTGATCACCCAGCTCGAAGAGCTTCTGTACGCTGTACTCCTGACGCACCATTTCCGATTTGACGTCCACAAACGGTTTCTCCGGATAAGGTGTAAATAGATCAATGACATCGTTCCATGACTGCGCCCACATATTGCCCAGCAGATGCATCGGTATATTGCCCTCAGCTGGCACCACATCGGGTCCATAATGCTGGCGCAGACGATACCTGACATAGCCATGTATTTGCCTGTAGAATGGCAAGAGTGCCTTGTACGTGGCGTCCAACTGTCGCTCAAAGTCTGCATCCTCATAGAAGTGCACCCAGTAGTCGGCATAGGAGCGATAGTCTGGAACACAGTTGTTTATTATTAAACCAAGGGATCACAGGGTTATCTCTCTCTCTATATATATATATATATATATATATATATATGGAAATAAATATCAATCACTCACTATTCAGCTGCGCTGCCTTGCGTGTCAATCGCACATATGTGCCGAATTTCTCGCGCATGGGCGTGCCTGCTTTGTCGTACCACTCGCGCCAATACCAGGCCAGCTCGGCAGGATCACGACTGTTGGACAGACGCTCCTGAATGTGCGGCTCCAGCGTTAGGGTGCAATCGGTGCGATTTGTATAGGAGCAAACGGTCGTAGTGGCATAATTCGATTGCATCTGGCTGATGGCGTTCTTCAGCTCCAGATAGTCGCTTGCATTCAGAGCATCCGCACCCAGATCTTGCAGCATACGCGCCTGCCTGCGTATCTGTGCATCCTCAGATTCGGTATATTCGCCAGCCTTGACTGCCTGCGCCAACAGTTTGTTCTGCTTGGCACTCTCCGCATAGACTGCAATCATGGCACGACGATTCTCCTCCGTTACATTGGTGTTGTACGCATAGGCAGCGGAGTATTCGGCATGATAACGTTCTCGCAGCTTGGAGTTCTCCTGATCAAAAAAGCGACGAGCTTGCAGCACAGATGCAGAGCAAGTGCCACTATCGGCGACTCCGTACGGTAGCTAAAATACCAAAAAAAAATGTTAGTGGATATAAATATATATGAAAATAAATACTTATCAGCTAGTACTCACCGAGAACACAAAGGCGAGCGCAAGCAACAAAGGCAGCAACAGCAGCCCCTTCATTTTGTCCAGAAGCTTATCTCCGGTCACCAGAAATGTTTGGTTTTAGTTTCGAATTTAGTCAACACTTGCCAAGGCTGCTTGTTTGCCTGCCAACACTGCTCCTTTGCTATATACGGTATGAGTAACTGTAGTGTGTAGTGCCGATGCTGTTTGACTTCTGGACGTCCGCCAACAAGCAGAGCTGCTTTTATGGCCACGCACAGTTGCACAAATACTCTCATGTCGATACTGAATACCGATACTTTGTCATTTGTTGCAAATCAAAAATGTTGGCTAATGAATTTTTATGCTGAAGACCAAAACAATAAAAGTACGAGTCGTTAGCTTACACCTGCCATACAATCAGCTGCCAACGGTATATTTTTCAGCAGCTACAATAAATATGTATGTGTATTTGAATGCATGCATGCACTTTTATGCACACATACATGCGTACATACATACATGTGTATGTAATGTTATGATTACATTATCAGTCTGGGTTTCCAATTGCGTTTTTGAATTCTGAGCTCTTAGAAAAGATTTGAAATGCATAGTAATGTGGGAATAAATCTTTGCTTATAGAATTTTTATATTCGGATTTATGTGTGCCTACAAATATATTAATGAAAAGCATACAGAATAAAATACGTTCACATTATATTTATTTATTTTTATTTCAATATTAAAATAACAGCTTTCATACAACTATTATAATTGGCCATAAATTATAAAATAAAGCTTATTCTTTTGTAAGTTCAGTAAATTAGTAGATAGGAAAGTTCTCGTCAATCTGGTTAGTCCAGGCGTGCAATCCGCCGCTCAAATCCCGTATGAAATGTTCGGGAAATTGATTTTTCATATGCTGCACGGCAATCTGGGAATCGTTGCCACGACGACACACGACCACAATGGGAAACTCGTTGCTCTTGAATTGTGCGTCGAGCTGCTGCAGGTAGCTGCCATCCAGAATTTGGGCCAATGGCACATTAATTGCTTGGGGCAGCTGGCAGATCTCAAACTCGGCCTGCGCACGCACATCCAGCAGCAAGTGTGGCTTGTCCTGCAGCGATTTCTGATAATCCACAACTGTGATCCGTTGCTCCGGCTCGAGCAGCTGGAGCGGATTGTCCTTGTCGGTGGCATGCATGCCGCAGAAGACCTCGTAGTCGATCAGCTGCGTGATTAGTGGCTGGGCAGAGCACACATGGCAATTTGCCCGCTTGCTCCTTATCCTTATGTTGCGGAACTGACAACTGCTGCCATCGAAGATGAGTAGCCGTCCGGCCAGCACATCTCCTAGTCCTACTATAATTTTAATAGCCTCCAGTGCCTGCATGGCGCCTATTGTGCCGGTGACAGCACCCAAGACGCCACCATCGCCGCAATTGGTAACCGCCTCGGGTGGTGGCGGTACCGGGAAGATGCAACGATAACAAGGTCCCTGTGCCCCGTAGTTGTAAACGGTTATTTGTCCGTCCAGTTTGAGGGCACTGCCGGAGACTAAGGATTTGCCCAGCATGACACAGGCATCGTTGAGCAGATAGCGAGTCGCCACATTGTCGCTGCAGTCCAGGACGACATCATAGCCCTGCATGATGTCCATCGCATTGAAGCGATTCAACAGATTCGGATGGCACGTGATGCAACATTGTGGATTCAACTCGAGCAATGCAATGCGTGCCGATTCCGCCTTGGATAAACCACAGCGTGCGACCGTATGCAGCGGCTGGCGATGCAGATTGCTGAGCTCGACCTTGTCATAATCCACCAGTCCCAGGCTGCCACAGCCCGCTCCCGCTAGATATTGTGCCGCAGGGCAGCCCAAGCCGCCAATGCCAACAATAAGTACTGAGCTTTTCTTCAGCTTCAGTTGGCCGCCGATGCCAAAGTCGGGCAATATCAGTTGGCGACTATAGCGTGCAATGTCATCGTTACTCAATTTTTTATGGTCTTGCTTCGATTTGGATTCGCCTTCGTTGTTTAAGCCTGTTGATATCGTTGACTGCAGTATGAGCAATTGTTGCTCTTTGGCGTTGAGCACCGACTGCAGTTCGGCAATCTCTAGGCGCAGTTTCGCCTTTTCGATTTCAGGTGCACTTCTGGCGGCAATCATTGGCACGTGCAAATATGCGTCGACTTCCAAAGGGGTAAGAAAAACAAAACAAAATTAAATAAAAAGTCAACGATTAATTGTTTACGCACCGAATGCAAGCAAGCGAGGGGTTGCCAGACGGTTGCTAGACCATTAAGACGTTTGCACGAGCCAATACAGAAATAGACATCATGTTTCCTAGCGCATACTTAGCATATAATCAAGCTATGTAAAAAATACCCATATTTTATATGTACTTTCTTCAGTGGTTTTTTTTAAATATTTATTATTTCTTTATTTGTATATTTTATTTATATAATATTCGTGATTTAGTGGTCACGCACACAGGTCGATATCGCGAACCGAGTTGGCATGCGCACATCTCTAGCTGTCATCACTAGAAACAGCTGTTATCAGGTTGAGTATGCTTGGCCAGCTTCACAGTTGACTCTGTTTACAATTACCTAATCGTTAATTAAAACCAAAAGCAATGTCTTGGCTGAGCAACACATTTCAAAGGCTGTGCCACGCCCCTAAGTTGGCCAACCTAACTGTCATCAGGGCAAAGCCCTTGACACTGAATAGTTCGACAACAGTGCGTCAGCTTTCACATGGTGAGAAACGTGCACGCGGTCCGACGGTGCGTCGTTATGGCTACAAGGAGAAGATATTCCAGAGTGGTCTGCTGCCACATCTGGACAACGGACACAAGCTGCCCATGCCTGTGTATCGGCCAAAGAATGCATGGTCGCAGAAGCGGGCATTGTTTGGTCAAAATGATTACATCGACATCTTGGGAAACGATCGACTGCATCCGACTCGTGTGCTGTACTCGGTGCCGTCCTGGCTGCGCGGCGTCTCTGGTAACGAGTATCAGGTGCTGCTGCGCAAGCGCCGCATGCTGGCCAACACCAAATATCCGATTGCACGGCCAAGCAAGTGGAAGGATATGGAGAAGCGTATCCTGTATTTGTACAGATTCCTCAATCGAAAGACAAAAACGGGTCACTCCAAGCAATAATCTTAAAAAAATTTTATAGTTGGAATAAAAGTGGTTCTCTTTATTTGAGTACTTCTTCAGTTCTTATTCCAGCAGAATGCGCGCCTCCTCGCCATCAATCATAATCTTTTGGCCATTGTACAGGCAAAACTCTCGCTTGACGTGCGCAAACAGCAAGTCCGTAATAAGGAATATTTGACCCGTGCAAAAGGCAAGAGTGGCTCCAAAGTAAAAGTTTGCATTCGCCGATCCCGCGTATATCCAAAGATGCCACAATGCACCCATCATTGACAACGTGATCAGGAAGAACGTAAAGACGACAAAGCCATGCGCCATGACTAAAAGTAAAAGTAAAGTTACATTAATTGCCAACAAGTGGAATGTTTGCTACTCACATTTCCAGCAGCGACGCCAGAGTGGCAGCAATGCCAAATAGAAACCAACGTCACCCAGGCTTGGATAAGCACGAAATACAGCCATGAGGGCAACGAGCACAGTGGCTAAGAGCAGCGGCTCCTTGCGCAGCTTTATCGACAGTGGCACCAAATAGAGGACGGTGGCATTAAGCTGGAATGTGATCAGAAACATGGTGCGGAAGTGCTCAAACATTTCCGTGAAAAAGTACCAAAACAATCCAATATTTGGCTGTAGATCCCGAAAGTAGAAACTGAAATGATAATGGAAATATGCAAAACTTAAATCACATGCAATCTGCCAATGGTTGTTACATACATAAATCCAAGTGTGCCGTCCAAGAAATTCCAGCTATTCATGACCAAGAAATTAGCACCGATAACAGCCAAACAGCAAGTGGCAAACAGCATCAATATTCCAATGCCCCGTGAGACCGAGTGACGTGCAAAGAGTAATAGCAGCGGCGCAATGAGAACAACCGGATAAAGACTACGCACGGTCTCAAATGCGAGCAGAGCGAGGCAGACGAGAAGCTGGCGCCTGATCATTGAATATAGATACATTGCTAGCAGAAGATTACTCAGCACCGTCGAGGTTAGTCCAATGCAGCTCATGATGGTCAGCGGATTAAATAGATAGGCAACTAGAACTAGCTCCGATATGTTGCAGTTGTCATCCGCACTGTACTGCAGCTCCTCCGTATCCTTTGCGTAGTCCTTGCTCTCCAGTCGCTGCTGCTTCAGTTTTTGCTCAACGAAGCGACGGCTTAGGAAATAAAGCAGGCTGGCCGTGCACAGATCGAGTAGTATATACAGTAGAGGCAGGAGTTGCGCATAATTTAACAAAATGCCGGATAATGCCTTCAGCAGCAGCGGTGTCTCATGCACCAAATCTCCCCGATAGGGATCGATGCCTTGCTGTAACAGAAATACACCCTCTTGCACTGGAAATATGCCCATTGTGACACTGATTAAGGATACGTGGATGCACATACAAATATAATGGCTTACTTACCTCGCTTGAACGAGTTTAAGGGAGTTGCGAATTCCACACGATTGCCGACAAGCGACGCCAAAGAAGTGCCACTGAAATACAAGCGAACGGCGCCGCCAAGCAAAATCAGTTTGTAGAACTTAAAGTCCATGGCTGTATGTTGTTTTTGAGATCTATTCCACTTGTTGGCCAACTAAAGTTACCAGCATAATACTTTAACAACTATTGCTATGTTTTGTGGACGGCCCCTAAGCAAAACATATGTTTGCCAATTTGAGTGCGCTGTTTGGCAGCTATTCGATTATTGAGCTATTCCGATCAATAGTAGTTCATGACTCTCTGTTAAGGTGAACCAAGCATAATGTGTCTCAACAATATATATATATATATAATTACATATATAGAAATGTTTTGAAACAGAATTCAAATTAATTAACCATATAAAATTCAGCGCTCTTAGTAGTAATATAGGCAAAGATACTGCTTTTGGCTCCCAACAACTAAATCAACTGGTTCATTTGCCAACCGAATAGTTTGGTATTCTGTAAATAGGAAAAAGAACTATTCTTTATAATTTTGTAGTCTCGCTTATAACATATTTATTAAAGTAAAGAATTCTTTTAACAATATCATTTTATTGTTAAAATTTTTATTAAAATTCAATCGTAGAGCATTGAGTGCATATTGCAATTTAAATTAAGCGCTCAATTTCGTTGCTTATATTCTGATGAACTTACGATTCGTTCATTTTGTTCACATGATTCTCTTCCTCTAGCTCATTCGAATCATATTGTTGTTTATTCGGCCGAGGACAGTTTTTATAAAAATCATTAAATCTAATATTTAAGCAATATGGAAGTGAACAATAAAAAAAAGACCAAGACAAATATCTTCATGGAAATAGCTGACAACTTTGAGCAGTTAACCACCGAACTGGAACGCTTTTTAAAGTTTGTTTTTATATTTCACCCGCACGCACGTGTTGCTAACTAAAATAAATTTGTTATTCTAGGCCACAGCCGGAATCCGTTGCATCCATACACCAGTTGATACAGCAAACTTATGGAGTGAGCATCAGCAGCAGTAGCGATGTGGCAACTAAAAAAACAGTCCTGCCCGAGCTTGTGCTTCAGGATATGGATGAGGAACAGATTTGGCAACAGCTTGAAATGCGCAACGATTTGGTGTTGAAACAGTTTCTTGAGCAATCCGCTCAGCTGATAGCCATGCGGGAGCAGAATTTAGGAATTGAACTTAATGACGAGGACGACGAAGATGAAGATGAGCATCCGAATAGGGAGGCAAGTGAACACGAAAGCGACGGGGAGTCTGCTGAGGAGGATTATCTATCAGCGACTGAAGATTTTGATTTGAAACCATCAAAACCCAAGAAAATCATGACTAAAAGTGGCAGGAGGGGCAAAAATTCAGTGGTTGACGACAAATTCTTCAAACTGGACGAAATGAAGCAGTTTCTTGAGCAGGAAGATGCCAAAGAGATGCGAAAACATAAAAGCACAAAACCCATCGACGACCCAGAGGCCATTGATTATTTCACAAAAGACTTTGGATTGGCGGATGACTCGGCCGAATCAGATGAAGAAGGTGGCGTTAATGCCAACTATGAGGACTTCTTCGAGATGGACGATGAGCTACAGAAGGAGGCGAAGCTGCAAAAGTTAAACGGACAAAAAGACTTATTCAATAAAAGTGACAGCGAGCAGGATGAAAATGAAAAGGAGGCGGAAGAATATGTATCGGAAGGCGAGGAGCAACCGGATGGAATGGCAAGTGAAATCGATGAAGCTGATTTTGCGGCCCAAAGTGGTATGGAACCTGCCAGCGATTCCGACTCAGCGAATGAGAACAGCGAGGGTGAGGATGAGGCTGAGAAGCAATCCGCGGAGGTGGTGCAGTCGACCAACGAGTTGCGCGAGGCACGCCTGTTTCAGCGCATACGCGACTATGAGGATGTGGTGCTTGGCGAGAAGCCCTGGCAGCTCAAGGGCGAGGTCAAAGCGGGCAGTCGTCCGCAGAACTCGCTGCTGGAGGAGATACTTGAGTTTGACTCGACAACACGACCGTCGAATCCCATTACCGAGGAGCAGAATCAAACCATCGAGGATATAATTATTCAGCGCATACGCGACAAAGCGTGGGACGATGTGGAGCTCAAGGTGCGACCGGTGCACACACCCCAGGAGTACCGGAAGCAGCTCGTTCTCGATCAGGAAAAGTCTAAGCTGTCGCTGGCTCAAATCTACGAGCAGCAATTCCAGAAGGAGTTGGACAATTTAAATCCCAACCGTGATGATGACAGCACAGCTCCAGAGCCCAAGGAGCATCAAGATATTAAACGAGCCATGCGTCAACTATTCCTCAAGCTCGATGCCCTTTCCAACTTCCATTTTACGCCCAAGCCGGTTGCGCCCGAGGCTAAGATTGTTACCAATACGCCCGCCGTCAATATGGAGGAGGTGGCGCCTTTGGCTGTCAGCGATGCGAAGCTCCTGGCACCCGAAGAGATCTTCCGTGGACCCAAGCACACGCCGCTGGGCAAAACAGAGCGCACAAGCACCGACAAAAATCGTGAGCGTCGCAAGAAAAAGCAGAAACAACGCGCCATTAACAACGTGATGGAGAAGCGAGAAGTTGAGCGTGCCAAGCAGGGAAAGGCACCTTCGCAGCGGGAATCAAACGCCAAGCTGCTGAAGACCATCACAAAGAGTCGCAACGTGCACAAGGTAAGTCGGCAAACTGTTAATGACAACTTCTTATTTGAATTTAATATTAATTGTTCTCCTTTTTTTGTTTATTAGATTACCAGCAGCAACGACCAGGGCGCACTGAAATCCTCGAGGGCATTCTTTAATAAGCTACAGGACACCACGACATCGGCGTCAATAGCGACGGGTAGCAAACGTCCCAAGAAGGATCCTTCCAGAGCCAATGCAAAGAAATTCAAATTGTAACTGAACGCATTAAATTGGTATATAAATGTTAATTATATTTTCACAAACTTCTGAACGCAAAGCAGTTCCCAATTGTCATGTCGTCAAAATAAGAGCCACGGCATCAGTCACGTGTCCTCAAATGTGTAGCCTCAGTTAGTTTATGCATCGCTACTATGCGCTAAGCAGCAGCGACTTTAATTTGAGGCACCATGGGAGATGCCACGAGCCGACCAGAGCAATTTAATGCGTGGGCTCTGTGTTGTACAAGGACAAGAGCTAAGGCTATTAGGCGCTTGTGGAGGGATATTTTTGGCATGTGAATGTTAATAATAGCAATGAAATTAAATTGATTGTGACGAGAGAGCTAACATATATGGGTACATGACTTTGACCTTCAAAGTAACCTGTCGCTTAACAAAGATATTGATTTTGCAAAATATGAACAATAGTTTAAAAATACAAAATTAATTTAAAATAAAAATAAGATTTATATTTGTTTAGTTCCATTTAAAAAGATGCGCCAAACTTTGTTTTTCAGCACTGGTAGAGTTATCGAAAAACGATATCGATAAATCAGCCGTGCAACAATTTTGTACATTCGCACGTGTTGTTCAGCGTGTATTGTGTTTTAAGTATTGTTGAGTTTTAAATAGCAAATATGGTAAAAGTACAAAAGCCGCAGTCGAAAACTCTTAGCAAGGGCAACAAAATCGAAAGCGTTGTCGGGGAGAAACTAAAAGTGGGCAAAACCATTAAAAAAGCAAAAATAGCCGCTCCTATTGTGGTTGACAGCAAAAAAGGCGATACAAAAAAGACTGAAATAAAGAAAGCTACGCAGAAAAACGCCATAAATGGAACAGGAGTAGTTACAGTAACACCAGCAACGCCGAAGTCGAAGCCATTGTCCAAGAAACCATTTGTCTTGGCCCCATCCGAATCACCGGCTGCACCAGCACCAAAGCCAAAACCAGCGCCGAAGGCTGCCCCAGCAAAGGTGAATGCAACAAAAGCAACGAAAATTGAGCCTGTTGAAAAGCAAAAGTCTAAGAAGCAAGATAAGGTTGAAAAGAAACCCGAAAAGCAGCAGGAAAACCCCAAGCAGCAAGTGCCTGTAGAAAATAAATCCGAAAAACAAGAGAAGCCGAAGAAGCCTGTAGAAAATAAATCTGTTAAATCAGAAAAGCAGCAGAAGAACCAAGTGGTTGTCGAAAAGAAATCTGAAAAATCAGAGAAGCAATCAAAGAAGCAAGTGCCTGTGGAAAAGAAATCTGAAAAGCCAGAGAAACAATCGACTACTTCAGTTGCTAAGAAAGCCAAGAAGCAGCCTCAGTTGGCAAATCCGGCAAAGAAGGTGGGCAAGAAAGTAGTAAAAGTAGTTGCTAGAAAAGCTATTAATGCTGGCAAAAACAAGGGAAAGTCAAAGGGAAGGGCAGCTAAGGAGGAAAAGAAGGTTAAGAAACTCGTCGAGTTGGATTATGAGCTGAAAGGGTTTGATGAGGATAAATTTAATGAAATTGTCTGCGAATCGAATGTAAAGAAAGTCTGCAAGGCTCTCAAGAGCCAGGTGGCCGAGGAGATGAAGAAGCAGAAGGCGTCCTCCATCTTCAGCGATTATCGCTACATCCTGCAGGTTGCCTGCTACAAGATACCCAGTTGCCCCAGGCGTATCGTAAAGCTGCCGCTGAAGCATTCGCTGGTCGGCACCGATGACGATGTGGCGATCATTGTTACGGACCTGCAGCGTGGAGCTCGCTTTGACTATGAGCCCACTGTACAGCACTATGAGGATTTATTCCGAGAGGCGGGCGTCGAGCAGCATCTGAGTGTGGTGCCTTTTAATCGACTGCGCAATGATATGATAACTTTTGAAGCCAAGCGCAAGTTCCTTAACAGTTACGACTACTTACTGTGCGATAGTCGCATCTCGGGCCAGGCGAGCGCTTTTCTCGGCAAGGTTAGTTACATTATTACAATCGCTATGTCAACTGGTTTAAATGAAATTCTCTACAGCACACTCAGAAGCCACGCAATGTGTTGCACCCCGTGCGTACCTCCAATACCAAAAAGATTAAGTCGACGATTTCGCAAGCCCTATGCCGTACTGCTTACAGGCTGCTGAGGAAGGGTGATCTAACAGCCATCCCCGTAGGCAATCATGAGCATAGCGGCCCACAGCTGACCGAGAACATTTTGGGCATCGTCAAACAGCTGCAGCAGCAGTTCCCTGGCGGTCTAGCCAACATACGCTCAATGTATTTGAAAATCAATATTGTGGGAATCTCGGCGCTGCCCTTGTATATCAGCATGTGTGCCCCGCCAGCGGATACACCATATGTGGTTGGTCCGCGCGAGCAGCGCATGCTCAAACTAAAGAAACAGGCGAATGAAGTGCTAACTAGATTCGCGCTTACCAAGAATGTGGATTTCATTAAGTTGACCAACGATCAGGTGAAACATAAGGCAGAGCTGCGAGAGAAGCGTTTAGCTCTGAGTGCTGCGGATGCTAAGGAGTCGGCAAAGGATGGCGACGATGACGAGGAAACGGCTGTGCCAGCGAAAAAAGCACGCAAAAATCCACCATTGCAGACGGTCCAACCTGTTGACGAGTCTGATGATGATGATGAGGAGGACGATGAGGAGGATGATGAGGAGGATGATGATAAGGATGATGACGAGGATGAAGAAGATGATGATGAGGATGAGGATTAGAAGCCGACTAAACTATAGTCCAATTGTTCTTTCATTTCCTTAGTCTATATATTTTTATATGCTAACATCATTATAAAAATGAATGTATGTGTATCGTGAACACAATTGGAAACACTTAGAAATAAACAATTTTTGTATATAACCAAAATTGATTCGTATAAAGTTGACTTCAGCTTACGATGAACAGATACCAATCTATTGCTCCTATGACAGCTTAAAAGAAATGTTATATTATTTAGTCCAAAATTATTGAGTTCTTCAAGCTGTGGGAAAAGAGCTACAAGCAAGTTCAACCTTAGATATCTAGATCTTGTTTCAGCAGTACATATGACAGCTGCTGTATCTGAAAGTATAGCAAGAGCTGTTTAAACTAAGATAACAAAAGTCATTAGTTCTGCAATAATCATAAAACTGAGCCATCATTGCCTAATGGGCTTGATTTAATTTAGAAACGCCAATGGGCATTAGAAAACGATAATTTTTATGTGAATATAATGCATATTTTATATTTCTATTCATTTACATGTATACTCACCAAAAGGATATTGCAATAAACAGTTAGAAATGAATTGCAAGTATGAGATGGATAAAGGATGTCAAATTAAGTTGCATTGTTTGACATCGTCCATATGCGTAATCTGCACTGAAATTCAAAGAGAAATGCCAACATGCCATGATATGTCAGCGATGTCTTTGGCTTTTGGCTTTGTGCTTGCGGCATTTACTTTCCATGGCATAATGTATGCACATGTATGTGTACAAAATATGCCAAGACTTTCGCAACGGGCGTTCCGTGTCCGTGTAAAGTAAAATGCACTTCAATGCGCTAGCTGAGCGATGGATACAATCAGGGACAGCAATTTCCATATAAGTTTTGACCAGCGCGTGCTTATAATAACGACTACGAGTACATCTAATACATAAATTAGCTACACTGACGCATTTATCCCATGTGCTAACGTCAAACGTAGTTAATGCCAGACCGAGACTCTTTTGAAGTTTCTGATGGATGGACTCAATTCTCAAGCGTTTTATGAACTACCACAAATGAGAGGTCGAAAGGTCATGCTGCCACACATTCATATGTGCATACATAACGATGCAAAGACACATGCCAAAAGTAACCATCTTCGCTTGCATAAGTCATATTACCTAATTAGCTTCCAAACTTTAATACACACACCCACACACACATCAACACATAGAAACACACTCACTCATGTGTGTATAGGCATGGACACTGTACTCCAGGGATTTAAATCACTTTTCCCGTCATTTACGGTCGATTGTCCGTAGCCACGAAAACAAAAAACATTGTAAAGCTTTTATCATGCCATTATCATTTGCTAGTCGCCTACATTTTTCTGTTGCAGCCATTAAAAATTCTATATAAACATTGGCTCAGATTAGCGACTCCTAAATTTAATCAAACATTCTTCCTTTAACCATCCTTAACAAAGTACGTTGAAGCTTTAACCTAAATGCTATTCAAATATTTCAATTCTTTGATTTCAATACTCTCTGCTGGGGTATATATTTAAGCAATGATAAATATCAACAACAGGCCGTAGCCGGGTTTTCCCCAAACAAAGGGGTTCTAAATCTTGTTTTTGTACAAACAGTTCCTATAATTGACGCATTATATTACAATATCGATAGTACAATTTGCCTATTATTAATTAATTGTCTCTTAATACGCAGTTGGTGAATGATAAATAAAGTTAACCATACTTCAGTTTATTATTTCTCTACTATATATGTTTTGGTACCAGTATTTTAATTGCCACAAAAAGGGTATTTAATCTTCGGTACTCGCAATGCTAATCTGTATTTCCTTTGTATAATTATTACACATTTGTTACTGCGTACTTTATAAATACGTGTGTGAGTGATAAAACTTATATTGTTGTATTAGCTTACCTCAGAAAATAAAAGCTTCAGTTAATCATTGTGGTTCGATTATATATATAATACATTGTATGCGCTAAGTACTTATTGTAGTAATTCAACAAAGTTCCACTTATTCTTTGATTGAATGGGACCCTGAGCACAAGGAAATCAAATTTTTTATATAACTGCATTAATTCTTAATCGAAAATGGAAAATATTGTGATTCGTTCCCATGGTCGGCAAGTATTTAACATTTAATATATATCTAAAATTTATTTATTTAATTTCATTTTCTAAGATTGAAGCCCAGGTTTCAATCTGTTCATTTCATTTTTATAGGCGTCAAGTAATCTAAAGGAAAATGATTCGGTTTTGTTGATCGAAAATAACATACAAGTGGAAACTATATTTATGGCTAAATGGATGAATCTGTTTACGATGTAACCAATATATAGAAATATATCTTATTTACGCTTACGCTTAAAAGTATTCATGTGTGTCGAAAAGAATCTGTTCCTTAGCATTTTATCTTATTGATTTATAATTATTTATAATTATTATGTATGTGTATATATAATGTATAATGTAATAAATATATGTTCAAACGTTCAGTGTAAACAGATAAAAGGGAGATTTTACGTATAATTTTCGGGTTATTGAATGGTATTTTATGTTTGTTTTTGTTTGGTTGGCCCTGTGATTGAACATGGAAAGTATGTGATGCCATGGAAATTATGAAACATATTGTGTAATGTCAGCTAGATAAGGATGATAATACCCAGTACCAAGGAATTAATAAGCCCTAAAATATTTTGCATGCATAGACATTGGATTTATATTGGATTGCGTATGATGTCTGCCAAATATGCAACTAATTGAAAATAATCTGGAGCTGATTAGGCGATTAATCAGATAAAATCGCGTGACAAATGTGTATGCGCTAATTGTGCGTAATTGCTATCTGATAAACCCGATAAGGGAACGCACTCCCTGCCAAATGCCAATGCCCATAGAGGTTGTGGCTCCGTTGTACCACGTGTTGCCCATACGACTTCAAAATCCGAGTATGCCACACAGCCCGAGCAAGGGACTGCGCACAATCTTGGTAGCAACAGTATTAATGTCAAGAGTGGGCGTTCGTGCTGTTGCTCGTGTCGTCGCTATCTACCTGAAACACAAAACACAACTTACACACAAACACAAACACACACACACACACACAAACACACACACACGCACA
Organism: Drosophila atroscutellata; assembly: GCA_035041605.1. Taxonomy (NCBI): domain Eukaryota; kingdom Metazoa; phylum Arthropoda; class Insecta; order Diptera; family Drosophilidae; genus Drosophila; species Drosophila atroscutellata. The sequence goes on along the minus strand of JAWNLA010000092.1, from coordinate 7,446,657 downwards.
CATTAAAGTCTACACTCCATTGAAATCTTTCGAATGCTCGTTGACTTTGACACGAACTTTGCAGGCACGAACTCTTCACGGCGCTCGTATAAATCGAGTGCGCCTTCGCTGCCGATTTCACTTACGTTTCAGTTCGAAAGCGGTGCAGTTAGTAGCGAAGCTTTTCCCACAGCAGCTAGCGACGGTGAATCTCTTCAGTTGTCAATCAAAGTTCTAACAATTTTTGGTAGTGACATTCAGTTGCTAATAGTTTCTTCATTGTTCTGTGCATTTTCCAGTGCAGTTTTACAAAATACATATCTCAATTTCGCAGAGATCGTCAGACTTCCGTTAAGAAAACTATTTACAACATTTTGTTAATTCTTATAAGAGGTAAGTTGTACAACAAGTTAAAGTGGTATACAAATATTATTTATGAATTTGAAACTAAAATATAATAAAACAATTAACTGTAGTAATCTACCACTTGACTCTGAAACTAATTGATAAAATATAGATTACTTAACTCGATATTTTTCAAAACATAATTGAACATGTTTTCTGAGAAAATTTGTACAAATTGCGACGGGATTACGAAAACCGTGTTGCACCACAAAACAACAAGAGCAGTTTTAATAGCAAAATTTGCGACGTAATAATTTTTAATTGCGAAAAAATCTTAAATACAGAACTGATTTAACTTAACGAATTCTAAAAATTTTAACCAGTTTTGACGTTAGTGTTACCTTATTTTAAAAGAATAAGTTGAATGATTTTGTGAAAAAAGTAAAATCCTTTGTTACCTAATAGTTTTAAAGACACATATAAACTGCTTAAGAAAATTGAATTCTAACGGTCTTAAGCTCTTGCCAATCCGACAGCCACACATATGGCCCAAATGTGAAATGTGCGCTGGGCCTAAGACATTTGTTGCTTCGTTGCCTTTTTGTCTTCATTTGGTCTTCATTTGGTCAAGTCATGCGACCCTTTTTTAATATCCCAGAAAATCTTCACTGAATATAGCCAAAATTAAGTCCGGTTTGTACCTTTATTATTTTCTACTTTGGCTTTGTTCGCCAAAGGAACAGTCTATGGGATTATCGTTCAAATTGCAGGCTTCAATAAACGACATATTTTAAGTACATTTATTAAGATTTGACCTTTAAATTTTTACTATATAGCTTAAGGATAATAAAAGTTATGCGGTCTGCGTTCAGCTTAAGTGAAGTTCAGTTAGTAAATGAACATAAAATAAAGCAATCATATTTTGACATATACTCCCAGCTTTTGTGCTTGGTAAGATTAAATATCTTATGCTAAATTATAAAATACTAAAATAATTATTAATTGCAAAAATTAAACGCATTTCTGTTGAGCTTCCTCTAAAAAAAGTCTAAAAGTGTTCATTGGCAAATCATATAATTTTAATTTAAAATTTAGTTGCTGAAGCATACTTGCATAATTAAATTAATACCTGACATGAATCATTTGCCAATTGAATGGGTACGACAAGAATTACCATAATTGTATATCCTACAAAAAAATCTTCTTATACCTGGGCATGAGTAAATGTTCTCTCCCTTAGACAATTTATTTTTTCCGTTTCGTTTACCTTCAATTTAATTGCGTCAGTCTCTTGCACAGGTGTTTTTTTGGGACCCAAAACTACTTAATAAATGCAAAGCCCAAAGTTATTTTGATTGCTTTCAATGGCGACAAGTTGTTGCTTCTTTTACGCCCGTATTATTTTGTTTTCTTTAAATTTACAAAAGACAAACAGCACAGCACTAAAGACAAGTGGGATTTCTTGGTTTTAAAAATGTCGGTTTTATTTATGCCCGTTTTTGGTTGTGAAATGAGATCGGACCGTGAATCGTCTTCTGCAGCCCATCTGCTTTCCATCGACAAACTTTTTTCCATAACCAATTAATGCAGAAAAAACCCTTATAAAGTTTTAACATTACATAGGCATAGCTGAACATCAATTAAAAAACATTTATGACGTACAAGCTGCATGGAAAAGGCTTGTGAAAACTAGTTGGGCTCCTCGAAGTACCCTCACGAATAACCCGTGCTAAGAATTTGCCTTTTTGGCGTTCATTTGGCCGTTTTAGAGCTTTCAGTTTGTTCTTTTAATTAAATTTGCATATTTTTATTAATTAAATTGTTTCAGCAATGTTAACCCGCAAAACTTGGCGGCAACTCTTAATGACGTCGATTTTGGGTAACAAAACACAAACACACACACACACACAAACACGCTCACACACGCACACACATTCACACAAAATATGGCTTAAGCTCTCCATAGAGCTATAAATCCTTGCCGGTTGTTTGCCAATTGTGTTTAGCTGCATTCGTCATAAATTAACACAGCTCTAGTATATTTTTGAGTGCTACAAAAAATGGTGGAAATTGTATTTTCTTTCATTCGTGACACTCTCCCACTCCACTCTGGGGAAAACGCCAGTGTTTTCCATAAAATTTCAGTAAATGGTCTCTTCATTAACTGATGATGGCATTATTATGATTATTTTTAAAGGAATACATGTATTTATTTTTGGATTGCATCAAGAGCTGGACCCATTCAAATTTTGACATCTAATTAGTTAAGTTTATGGGCCCAAAATTTGAATTGGTTGGTCGTACAACTTTATTAAGGGTATTACGCACTGCAAATCGTGTGGCAATTCTTTTGGCTTTTAGCAAACCTGAATCAAATGCAAAAGTGAAAATACTGCAATAGGAAAGTTGAGAGTTTGGAAAATACAACTTTTTTTTTATATAATTCTACCTTAATGAGGTAAATAAAAAGTCAAATTCTAGAATATATATGTATCAACATTTAAAGTTAATGCTTTCACATTTATCAAATGCAAATACTTATTAAAATGCTTCTCTCCATCAGAATTCATGTTTTCTTCACATTTTCATATGCAATCTCTTATTGGCCAATACAAATAAAACGTTTCCAAAATATGTATGAACGAATATTTCGCTTTCTTTCATTTATTTGCCCTTCCCTTGCTATGATAAAAAAGTATTTAATTTAAATGGCGACCGTAAATGTGCCGAAGACTCCTCTTTAAAGCGAATTTATTACAAAATGCTAACTTTGTCTTACAAACAATTTGGCAGCCTTTAAGCAAACACGAAGGAGCTCATATAAAGCGCGCCCAGATTGTGTGGCAGGGGGCAGTGAGTGAGGCACGAGAGAATGCATGTCTTATCACTGAAAGATGGCATTTTGCTGATGCCACTCAGTGGCAAAATTTACATTGCTTATGGAAAATGCAGCATAAAATACTTTTGATATGGATAAATATTTGCAAGGTGGAAAAGGAAGCATCTTGGCATTTAAGCCAAATTGAAATGGGGGTATATACATATGTGTGTGCAAATCAAATATTGAACACATTCCGATGCAATCCACAAGGAAAATAAATACAATTTTATTTGAGATTTAGTTTTTGAAGTATTTAAACATATATTCTGAGGTATGAGAACAAAGAACAAAAACCAAATTTTCAATTTCTATATACCCTGAATGTAGTTTCACTTACTGCAATAAAATACTCGACATAGTTGAAAGCCAACTTAATTCTTTAAGCCAAATACACAAAGTGAAAAGGCAAACTACTATTACGCAATGAGTAGTATCAGAAAACGAGAATTGTAAAAGCGAACACAAAGTTCGTGGAATATAAAAACATTTACATTCTGAGCAGAAATTCATTACAAAAAGTTGCTGACTCGATATTCAAACACATACGTGTACAAGTGTACAGTGCAAAGGACCCATATATGAGTTAGAGAAAACTTGCGGCAACAATGCTCAGAAAACATAAACAAACAATCGTCAATGTGAATGTTGCAAACAATGCCGACAACAGCTTAGAGCGAGCCAGGAATTGGAACTGGTACTAGAGTGGGTCTGGGACTGGGACTGAGACAGGCGGTAAATCAACAACGCAAACGGGATTATAGACGGCATTTGAAATTAAGCTGAAAGTGAACGAGCAACGACAACATTTGCATCGATATGTGTATGTTGCCAAGAAGGGGGGAGCCAACAATTACAAATGCAAAATGTTAGCAAAAGTTTGTTAGCCTTTTTTTTCTTTGGTTGTGTCTCACATCGTTTTGCGCCTTTTTAAGATGTTTGTGCCCCAAACGCATAGTTTACGCGCCATTTAAATATTTTGCCACTTTTGTTGAGGCCCCATGACGCAGTTGCTGCTTGTTTGGCTTACATAAAAAACTCATGTGAGTTCTTTTGTTCAAAAAGTTTTTAACAGAGCATTTTGGTTCACTGCAAGTTGCTTTTACAAAGAGCTCAACTCATGAAACAAGTCGGCAACTTTGGACATTTTGATGCCCTAAAGGTATGTTACAAAATTTTCGATTTTTTTGTTACGCAATTTTAGATTCAACGAAACCATTATTAACCTGTCAAAAAAGTGTATTATGCTTGCTGACCCACAATCAAAGATGATGTATTTAAAATGTATTTTGTAATTTCGATGCGATTTAGTACGATTAGCCAAGTTAACTGTTGAAAGCAATCCAAAGTAGCTCAACAATTCAAATCACCCGAGGCTAATTCCCAAAATGCTCATTTTAAACAAAAATCCATAAACAATTCAACACCATGAATTCCCAGTGGATAAAGTGAAAAACCAGAAACAATTTTCCAAACATCCATGTACAATTATTTTTAGTCTGTGTCGGACATTTCTCGCATAATTTTCCATCATTTTGGAGTAAAATGACATGAAGGGCACTGGGCGAGGGGGCAGCCGGATAAAAAGCAAACTGAGTACAAATCTCAATAAAAGTATTTCTCGGATCGCAATGAATTTTTAAGTCAAAGTTAAAAGAGCGCCCAGGTAGCTGCTGCTCACATTGACGGCTCCCCATTCACTCAACGTCTCGTCTGCCGCCTCCTTTGGCGCAACCCTAAAATGTGACGACTCCCAAAAGATGCTTTCCGTCGGCTCAGGGTTCTCTTTCTTCTTTCTGTTGCGTGCAATGCTTTTAGCCTGATACGTTAAGAGTTGCGGTTGCTACCTCATTGTCTTAGCTTTGGCTGTCTTGTGTAAGCCCATCCCGGCACGTCAACAACTTGCTCTTGGTTGCGGCATCTGAGTTAGGTCAACAATTTTATCATTGCTTTTTGGTATTTGACAAGTGCGTGCTTTTGCAAATGATGACGTCGTTGTCATTGTCACATCCTTGTTGCGCCATCAAAGTCTTGTGAGCATGCCGCAAACTTTCAATTCCCTATGGTCCCGATGGTCCGCTAGTCAGGTCTAACATTGCCATTAGAGGCTGTAATCATTAAACGTTTCCTTTATGCAAGTGGCTAAGTAAAAGTTAAAGCCTGGTCGGTCTCATCCATTTTCCTGGAAATACAAATTATTAAAGAAGAACACAATTTGAACAGTTATGCAACAACATTTTAATTAATTAGAAGGTTGACAAATTTATGTGGTTTTAAGTACTTGAGAAAGAATCACTGATTAAGATGAGAAAGCGGGTGCAGAAACCGAGCTCGAAATATAAATGTCCCACAATTTGTAAGCTTATGGGGTAAGTATAATTTTGGACTGGGATTTAAGTAAAAGCCTGGTACTCACAACATTTTAAGGAGCATATTTATAATCTTTGTAAGCATTCGACTTGACTTTCCATTGCTTGATTTCTGTGAGCTATGCAGCGTAAAGTTAAATTGAAATTTGTTTTATTCTCATTGCAATTGAAACTTGATACTCTTGAAATTATAATTATTGTTGCGATTAAAGAAAGCGAATCGAGGTAAATATTATTTGATTTCCTAATTTCACATATATAGGCAGTTAAAGGGCTTTAATTCGAAGCCAAAGGTGAAGAAAAGACATTACCTTCGAACATTGATTAGCGGAAATTTGGGCAGCTTATGCTTGAGTCAGCAAACAAGATGTCAACCAGCTGTGCCCGAGATAGACGATTCCAATGCAGACATATTCACTCCGGAAACACAATCAAACAAAAACACACTGATTGGCTGAGACAGAGAAGAGACACAGACAGAGACGGAGACGGGGAGAAATCAGAGCAAATATATTGTTGGGCTTTGCGACTGGGTGTCCGGAATCCGAAACCATATCCAAATCAGTCTTAGACGACTTGTTTGCTTAATTTGACAAACGGAATAATTTGATGAATATCTAAATGCCAACAAAGACTCAGCAGGCGGCAAGCAATCTACTCCCGTACCCCTCACCCATACCCGCCACTAATTCAATAAGCATCCAATTACAACGCGGGCATGCAGCAATGTTTCTCTCGCAGCCCTGGCAACGTTCTCGTATACGCAATTTTCATTTGCTATGATATGAAAACTTAGGGCCAGTAAAGTGTTGTTAGGCGCGTTATTCGTTCTGATATTTGCGAATTAACGGAAATTACACACACACACACAGAGATCTCTCTTAAAGCCAAATTCAATTCGAAAGCGCTTTTAGAGAATTTAACTGAACGCACACCAAATATCAAATCACGTGCAATCCTCGTATTTTGACTAAGTCCAGCTAGCAATTGAATGACCCAAATTCAATTTCAGACTTGTGGCACACACACACACACACACACATCTGCAGCCCATGCCATACCCACGTCCAAGTCTAGAATATCATAAGTACGTTTTCAGTTACCAGCACAGCAGGTGACCAATCCACAATTCACATCCACAATCACTTCCATAGCACACACACACACACACCAACACACACACACACATATATTTATATTTATACAGCGAGGGGCGAGGTGTTTGCCCCATAATCAAGGCAATGCAATTTCAATGTCTGCGTCTCGTGTTTCACTTTAGCTGGAACAGAGCTGGACCCAAGCCCAAGAGTGTCAAGGACTAAAGGCTGTACTGCAGCTTAATTCATATTGTTTTCTTTTTATATATACAAACATATATGCTCCAAACGTAATTTACATGTACCAACACAATTTCTCGCACATGTCGGAAATTAAAAAGGCAAAATTGGAAAAACCTTTTCCTGTGGTTATCTGAGTTATTTCTGAGAAAATTTACATGTCTATCATGGATAAGCTATTGCCCTGGCTTAATTAGATTAGAGATTAAAATAGTTATGTGCAGGGATTAAAATCCCTGCACCCCTAAGAATTCGAATACGAAGGGAATGTCTTCTAGTTATAATGATTATTATTGTGGAATCGGTATGTAGTAGTATAAGCACATACAAAATGATGTAAAATAAACAGAAGTCCCTTAAGGCAACTGCAGGAAATCAACAAGTTGGAACTGATTCTAGATAAATAGACGCTACTCTTCACTGCCCAATGCGATCAAGCGTCAAATCACTGGCCTTGTGCGCTGTATTAGCTTCAAGAGGGCCATTTGACCTATCAGCTATCAGCTGCATTGTGCAATTAATGGTCTGGCACTTGGCTGACTCGGCGTATAAAGTCCAAGTGACTGAGTCCTCGTGAATCATTCAAACACACACTGCGCAGCAGCTGAAGATGAGCCAGAAGTTGCAGGCAATTCACAATTCCAGCCAAGTGTGAAACTGATGGGGTTGAGACTTATATATATATATATAGATAGATGCTGGGAGGGTGAGAAGCATTATAAATATTTAGTTAGCATTTGCAGATTGAGAGCTAAATATAAATAATGCACTGACCGAACAATTGCTGTTTATTTGCTTATTTGCGCAAATATATTTATTTGTATATATGTATTTACTCACATAATTTGTATTTGCATGAGCGGTAAGCCCGCAGGCCAGCAACATATCGAACATGGTTGATGCTATGGTGGGCCACCAGACTATCGAGCAAACAAATAATAATAATAAATAAATAAAAAAGAAATTGATGTGCGCTTTACGGATCGCTGAACAGTAACTGGTCGAGGACTGCGTTATCCTGCGGCGTACACTTTTTACGTCATATACGTATTTACGGACTACTCATTATGGCAGCGGCCATGCGGCCATAAATCAAAAACGGAAATGATTGATAAGCGTTTGGTCCGGTTCAGTGGCAAAGCGCATCCCCAAACTGCTGTTGAAGCTGCCTAATCGTACGCACAAACACACTCATACGCACTGTGGTACCGCTGCAATATAAAAAGCCAAAGCAAAAAGTGAACGAAACTGAGTTGAACGGAAATTGCCCGCCGTGGCGTAAAATCCGTTGATTACTTTATTTGTGCGGAGTGCAAGACGCGTTCGTTCGAGTTCTTTTGCCTTTTGTCTCATCCATGTGAAGAAAGTGCGGGTTTGTTGTGCGGTCTGATAAGCGGACAAAAAGAAAAAGACCTCACACACCCAACAACCTGTGGCAGCTGACGGAACAGAGTCCCCGGCAAAGGGCAAACATACGTATAATAAAATGTAATCACACATTGATCTCATTGTTCATTGTTCGTTTTACTGGACCATTTTATTTGATTTGAAATCTACTTTCAATAATGGCTTAAGAGTCGCAGCGGGAGCTTAGAATTGCACGTGCCTGGGAAATATCCTTTTATGGCCCAACAATTCGTGGATTTTGCGTGCCAGCTACGAGTCCCAGATTAAAACGACCATTTTTGACAATTTTTGTGTATTTTGTATAATGACAAAGCTTGTGGTCAGCAGCTCAGAACTAAGCAATTGGCCTTCGTAATGGGAGAATTCATGCGTTTGACATTTATTTGCAGTTGACCTCCTTCAGATTCAGCACGTCCTATGGAATTAAGATAAATTAGTCTGTAACGTATTTTGACAGTATGCACTAATTGAAATAACACAGGATTTGGGGCAAATGATTACATTCTATCTCCGTGTCTTTGATTCGCCTTTTACTTACCTGTGAACTTCCAATTGTGAAGGAAGGAAAAACTTTCCGAATCAATGACTTTATTGACTGGCTTGCAGGTTGGCTCAGCTTACTTTAAGGTGAGTAAGCACTTGAAATAATCGACCTGAAAGTGGGCAAGAAAGGGTCAAAGTTTGTATGGCAAACAATCAGCAACAAAATTGACAAATGTGCTTTGGAAGACGGAATTAATAAGAATGAATGACAAGTGCGATCCCAACATCAGCCAGCAACAAACAAAACAAGTTTGGTCGTTTGTACAAATGTGTAAACATTATTATATTATTTGGTAAGGCGCACCATAATAAATGTTTGATAAATTCTACACTAAGGAAAATTTACTTAATACACGCACAATTTTCGTCTGAAATGCATTTCAAAATTCTTAAAATTGAGCTAACAATGACGCTTAACTATATCTGGAACCCGTTACTTTTTATCATGAAAACAATTTTAGTTTTTTGCCATTCCTGGCATCAGTTTATTTCAAGTACCTATTTCGATTAAAGATAGTTTCAGCCGTGCTCGATTTGTTGCCTTTGCTTTTGCTACTGTCTTTGCTGTTGGCAGCAACACACACATAATGAATAGCTTGTTGGCTGACAAATATCTCGCACGTGAATCAATAAAAGTGCAGTTTAAACTTGCACCGCACACGTCCCTCGACATCTCTCAGGAATCGACTAAAGTGCCAGATGATTAAACGAGGCCCCTGGCCAAGAGTGGAGCAATAGCATACGGACAGGTCCAGTGAGTCAGTCAATTCATTGTCCCACTCGTTCCTGTTGCTGTTGTAGTTGTAGTTGTAGTTGTTGTTGTTGTTGTGTGGGTTGGCTGATGTGTGTCCTGTCTGTTTCGGAGAGTATCCTGGGGCGCTTCTGTTACCGCTGATGTCAGAGAAATGTCATAGAGCTGTTAAACTGTCTTTCAACTGTAAACACAACGGTGACAGCAGCATTTAGGACCGGTTGGGGCCCACAAACAGGACGAGTGTCGACAGGAAGTGCAGCAATGCAAAACTAAGACGAGCCCCGCTCAAATTGCTACTGTGTCAGCAAAGCGGCCAGCGCAAATGACTGTGTTACAGGAAGCTAATACACAGGTGGGTTATAGAGGGGGTCAGAGTCTAAGGGGGTGCCCGCCCATGCTTCGATGGGCAGTTAATGAATCACTTAATGGGAAATGGTATACCTGACTTCCGTTTCTGTCCGACGTGCCACTGTCGGACAGAGGTGGTTGCCAAAGTTAAGCTCTGTTCTCTGAGTAGCTAAGTTAGTCCCCCATCGATTTTTAATTGTTGCCTAGAAATTGGTTGAGGTTTATTGCTCATTCGCAAGAGGGAAAGAGGTGCAACGAATTAGTGCAGTCGGATTCCTTTGGCTCTTAGCGCAGTTCAAAATTCGCTCAAATTAAAGGCAAACGTGGTCAAAATACAAATCCACATTGTCTTAGGAAGTAGGACATTTAACTCCTTTCTCGGATGATCAAATTCTCAAATTTAATCATTTCAACTTAAATTAAGTACTAGAATATTTTACAGCTGTTTAAAGTACTCAAACTGTTGTTGCGAGTAATTTGTTATTAATTTCAGATGACATTTTTATAGATTAAATCAAAAGTGCTTTCAATTTACTTCCAACCATTTGAATGCAATTTGCTTTTGATTTCTAGGAGCAATACAATTGGAACTTAGTACACTATTTATCTGATATTGCAGATGCTTATCTCTCATCACAACAATATTACTCTTTGTTTTTCTTGCAGCCGCCCATAAATCGCAGCGCAATGATGACAAACAGATTCGCATTCTGTGCCTTGGCATTGCTGATCATCTGCCTGTTGGCCATCTCAAGGACCGATGCAGCACCTATGCCCAGGTAGTTGTAGAATTGTCCCACTCGTTTCTAGCTAATTAATTTCAGGGCACTTAAGCTACCGATAAAAAGTGCAGAAGAATATTTGGCCAAAAAATCCAAAATCCAATTACCGGCAAGTGTTCGGAGTTTGTGTGCTTCAGTTATGGGCTAGGGCCAAGCACAGTGCACTGGGTACAGTGACAAGGCGGAGGTGGGAAGGAAAGCCATTTTTGGCATCAGCTGAGATGATAATGCTTATTTCAACAGCGCACATCCTGCACATATCCAGTTGACTGTGGGTTGCGACACGTGTCCTTCGCCAATTTTCGTCTATGGTGTTTTTTCTTGCCTTTGCATTTTTAATGCATTGTGGAAAATTTCAATTAATTAAATGTAAACTCTTGCTTCAAATGACAGCTAATTCTGTCAGCTGTTTTTTACACACTAAGTTGACACTTCAAGTAATTAAATTTATCCTGTGAACATTTTAAAGTAATAGACACTGTTCGTCCTTAGCGCATTTTTATATATTCTATCTTCAATTTAGATACATAAGTATGTAGAGGTCCATTTAAGTCCTTTTAATGTGCAGTTGCTCAGAAAATTACATTCATTGGCAGTTCGTATGTCGTCTGATGGGAGATGGAAGGAATGACCGGTGGAAGCCATTCTATTTTCATGTAAATTCAAAAGTAACAAAATGTAAATCACAAGGCAAAGTAATTAGAGGCCCTAATTATTTGATTATTTGCGTCAGTGCTGTGCCGTATAGCTGTTGGGATTTCCAAGTCAAAACCCAATTATTTATATAAACTTTAATATTTCGCTTCACTGCTTCCCCCACAAAAAAAAAAAAAAAACAACAGTCAAAGCTCGAACAACGGCTACGGCGGATACAACGAGCTCGAGGAGGTGCCCGATGACCTTTTAATGGAGTTGATGACACGCTTTGGACGCACCATGATTCGAGCACGTAATGATGTGGAGAAGTAAGCACCGCCGAGCATATAGGCGTACACTCAGAAAAAATTAGGCACTAGCAACTAGATAAATTCCTTAATTATTTATAAATTCAATAATAATTTCGAAACGATAACCCTTATATGAAAAATATTGTGACAAATTTCAAAAATCTAGGCCGAATTTCTTCCGAGTGTAGACATATATATGTATGTGTCTGGAGCTCTCTAAGTTCCACACCTTAAAGCTCACTCTTTAACAGCTCGAAGCGGACAGTGGACTTTGGGCTGGCGCGCGGCTATTCCGGAACTCAGGAGGCGAAACATCGCATGGGTCTGGCTGCAGCCAACTTTCCCGGCGGACCTGGACGAAGGCGACGTTCGGAGACCGATGCTTAAATGGGCGCTAACGATGATAACGATGATATGAAAGCTACAAGAAATTAAAAACTATAGCATTTATTTTTGATTTGAAATTAACTTGATCTAGTTTATTTTGAACGTATTCCACAAATTTGCCAGAATATTTAACTAAATTCAATTTAATTGTATTTCTATGGCTATTAAGTATTACGCACTGTATATACATATATACATATATATATATATATATATATACGTATATACATATATAATTTTAACGCACAAGCGTGAAAAATATCGGAAATATTCGCGTTACTGTTACAAAAAAACGTTCTCAAATACATACATTTAGTGTTACATACATATGTATTGCAAGAATATTACCAATACAAGGTAAATCTATATAACAATATACATACGTTAAACCGTTGCTCCAAAGTTGATAGAGTTTATGCACCCTCAATCAATTAATACCAAGATCATGATATCCTCTCGCTCTCTCGCTCGTTTTAATGTTTAACACATACCAAAGAAGAAACACAAATTGAACAAATTAATCAACTATATAGAGTATATATATATATGTATAAGGATGATACTAAAATAAACAACTTATTGAACTGTAATACAACTCGCGCAAAAAATCTTTAAATAGGTATGCCTTAGTATTAGCACACACAATTACACACACACACACACACAGTGAAACAAAACAGACACACATACACTTACTCAAACACACGCACAAACACACACACTCGCACAAATACAAGCAAGTTTCCCACCCAGAAATTGAGTTAAGTATTTGAAAGAAGAGCCAATCCAAATTACTTGGTAATTCATATATATTTTTTTTTTAGTTTTCTTAACAATTATATATACGAAATATATACGATCTATATGTGTATTGATAATGTGCAATTTGTTTTGAGCTTGAACACCTTTATCCGTGCCATACAACAATTTTGAGCTTCTTTAACCGCTTTGAGTGGCTTTGAATTATTTCTTGTACATAATAATATTAACAAATACACTTGCATATTTTGCGATATATAAATAAAATATTAAAAAAAAACAACGTACAGCTGCATATATAATTATATTTGTATACATATATACATATATACGAATAAATGTGTATATTGAAAGCATACAAACATGAATATCGTAATGGACAAAATCAAAAATAAATTTACATTTGAAAAACTCTATTTAACTAGTTTTTTTTTCCGTGAAAGGAATTCTCTTTTCTACCCCTTCTTTTATAAATAATTGAATTGGCTTTACAGTTAAATGTACTACTTTTGCATCCTCATGCTGTAAACATCAGAGTCTCTCTTCCCATTTCTCCCTTGATTGTGTTCACAATCATTCACTATTCTCACTCGCAGGCCAGCCTTAAAGTCAATGAGTTCCATTAATCTGAATCACTGATTGCTGATCGATAAATTCATATCAAAGTGTTCTTGTAAACAATTATGTATGTGCACACAAAACCATGTATAATACATAAGTACACACTTTAATAGCCGCGAACTAGTAACAAATTTATCTTTTGGGACCAGCGCAGCAATCGAATATGTTCATGTTGCCCACCTGCGAATCCAATTGAATGTATCTATTTGCACGAGAACGAAGCATACGCACAACTGTAGGTACTCATAGGATACATGTGTATGAGTCGGCTCTCAGATAAGTGTTCCAGCTGGTGTCGTAAATGCTGCACTAATAAACTAATAAATGGCTGTGCACTCTGGCAATTATTCTCCGATATTGCGGTAAGGGATTAATAATCAAACTCTATATAGCGAAAACATATAAAGCAAACGATTCTCATATATACCACCGATTACCACTCAAATATCACTCATACTCATACTCATAATCATAATCATACTCTTACTCATACCCAAGCTCAGACTCATACTAATACATAGCCCTATATTAAGAACGCTCTCAAATCCACGGGTATAAGTTTTGCTTGGCACTTGCACTTGCCTGTATAAATACGTAATACACATCAGAGCTCAAATCCATTGTGTTTCTGAACTTCGAATCAAAATGAACAAGCGAATTGCGGTTTTATTTCTATTCCATGTAATAGTTCAATCACAATGTGAATCAGAATTAGGTGATTTTAAATATTTCTGTATTCGATGTGAAATTAACTAATACGTATTTACTTTCAGCTTTCAAGACAAGTGTTCAAATTAATCATGGAGTAATGGAAGATTTCTACGCAGAAATACCGAAATATTTTGAGGAAATCGGTGGAAAATATTACCACATTGGTAATAATACGGCTACAAATTGGTTTAACTCTGCGGAAAAATGCCGTCAGATCAACGGTAATCTAATCAATTTACAAAACGAAGACGAAATTAATGAGGTTGGACTGAAATTGAACAAATCCCAGGAATATTGGACAGATTTGAATAATCTTGTTGATACAAATGTATTTTATTCATTAACCACTGGCACAATATCAGAAATGCAAATCGATGAAGAAAATGACGGTCGTGATGACGATATGTGTGGAATTTTAATATTCAATCAATCTGCATCAAAATTTCAATTGGTGGAACGGAACTGCTATTCAAGTGGTGCTCATTTTATTTGTGAGACAAATGTGCCCACTACACTATCTTTTATTATACGATAACTGAATTTTCGGTTTTCTATACTATCTTATATTTATATGCCCTGAACCCAAGGAAAATGGGTAAAAAGGGTACCGTGGTTAATGTATATTATATATATATCAATTGGAATGCTCTCTCATTAAAAGTGTGGCTTTTATTGCTATTGGGAATCGAGGTATAAGAATGCTGTAGTCGAGGGAGATCGACTTCGATATACCCTAAACCCATTTGTTAATTATATTCCAGTTTTATTGGCAAATTTCTCTTTAAAGAGTCTTCAACCCAAAATGTAGGAAGATCTGGAAGTGAACTCTTTTCTTATAACAAGCACAGAGACTGCAGAGTACTGACCCGATCTGACTGATTTCAACTTGGACAGTTGATTGATAATATGCCTTTGCATATTCCTTCTTGGTTTCCATTATATCCATTTTATATCTAGCATAAACACATATTTTGTTGTTCTAGTATTTTATATTTTTGTTTAATGTATAAAGGATTGCTGCAATATATACATATACTTATATTTCTATGGTATATGTATGTCTAGCACAACAAATGGCCAAATGCAAATTGGGAAAATCATGAAATCGTACAACTACGCACATATGTACATACACACATACATGTATGTACTAATTTATAATTACAGTTTACTTAACTATGTATTTATAGAAGAATTTGTGGTCTGCGAATGAGTAACAATAAAAAAAACGCCAGTTTTTTTTCTTTATTTCGATCAAACCTTTAATGTGGTGTCAGGCGTGTATATGATGTGAATACTTATCCCTATCTTATTTATTAATTTATATTTTGTATTGCCCACATAATAGTAGTAGTAGTATTTAATATAACGAAACCTTAGAGCATATTTTTATTAATATTGGAAGAACTCACTTGATTGGCACTGGAAGCTACAACCTATCGTTAAATGGATAAGCACACAAAAATAATACTACGAAACGTCAGCTTAAATCAAAATACATTATTTTGACAATACTCGGGGGTAAGCACAAATTGTTTTTGTCCTCGCAAATCTCCTCTAATCATATTTACAGTCTTCGATCCAGTGATAGATGCCCTAGAAGCACCTGAGTTAGTTGATGGCTGTGCATCAAATCTTAACACCATTTGGCTGCCCAGTCGGCATCGAAGCGGGTGGAATGGTCATATTGCAATTGTTGCTGGTGGCATTGCTGGCGGATGCAACTGTTTGGCCAGATAGTTCCATATACTGGAACGGCACCAGATAGCTCTGGCCCTTGTGCTCCACAATCAAATGGCCCCGTCCACTGGAGGCACCCACAACCGTCACGGTCTCGCCTTTTTTCAAATGCTGCAGCTCGTTGGATGTGGCCTGTGGTGGGGTTGGCTGGAGGGCTGCTGACGGATTAGCGACGGCGTCCTCGGGAAAATTCATTTTCATGATGCGACTTTGTGGATAGCCGAGCTTCTTCGAATTGGCTGTGATGGTGTATGCCCGTGAGGGTGGAACGGGTGGCGGGCGTTCCTGCAAGCGACAAACACAGAGAGCATTGTTATCAAAGCGGTTTACATATATGAAATATAGCAAGTAAAAAATACATTACAATCGGTTTAAATGAAAAAAAGAGCAGCAGCAGGCAGCAGGATTAAATACACAATGCTTGGCTTAATTCAATATTTGAAATGGATTAGAGAGTATTCAACTTGGTTTGCTTTGGCAAATTTACTTTCTTTATTCGTTGATTGTTCTTTATTCAACTGAAACTAACTAATTAAAACTAATGGAAAGTTGCAATTAAAAATCGGAAAATATATATATTTCTTCCCTTTTCAGTTATATCCACATCTTTTAAAATTATCAAGCATGAATTTTAAAATAATCTTTCTTAATGCTCCTCAAATTTTATGACAATCAAATAATAATCACTGAACAAAATGCAGATGTGAGTACAGGGTATCTTCAAGTCGAGCCAAATACAGTATCTTAAGCACTATTACGAACAATTGTCCCTCATCTTGTTCTACTGTTTCCAAGTCCCCGCACAAACAAAGCCTTGCTGATAGGCAGTTTGTGGCTGTGGTTTGCGGTCATCGTGTCCTCATCATTGCATGGGACACAATGGCAAACTCTGGGCACTTACCAAATCTAATCCGAAAAGAGTACATGTTTGCTGTAAAATCTTCTGGTCGCATTTCTCATGTGGATCGGGTGGCGGGGTACCGGCAATCGGCTGAGGTCGTGGCCGGGTCACTGTGCCAACAATGCCGGGACTTGTATTGAGATTTGTGGATTTTGCAGACAGGCGAGGAACTAAAAGAATAATGGATTTATTTTAGACAAGCAAGTCGATAAGACGCAATTGCAATTGGAACTCACCCGTATTTGGAGCTGCTGCAGCAACCGCTGCCAAAGCTGCCATTGCAGCTGAAGTTGCCTTTGCATTTGGATTGTTGTGAGCACTGGCGAGCTTGGCACAGGAACTGGCTATGGCAGGCAGGGAAGAGATCAAACTGGCATCGATGGCACAAGGACGCTTCAGGCTGTTGCCCATCTTCTTGCGCCAGCACCAGCCCCGCCATGTTGCCTGCATCCGTGTGGCGCTCTTGTGCCTAATCTCGGTGCGCAGATGCTCCAAATGCTGGCGTATGCCCTCGCTAATGAAGACATGCCGTTTGCCAGGCGCCCATGCCAATGTCACAGAGCCATCCAGCACCGGGGGCTGCTCAATACCCATGGCATATTGCAGTATCAACTGGCAATCCTCTAGAGCTTTGTCCTCGATACGTCGTAGCAGCCGGAACGGAGCCAGCATGCGATAGCGTGCGTTAAACTGCTTGAAACGCATCCGATGAGGAAAACCAGACGCCATCAGATTCACCGTCTCCAGCACCTGCAAAGATCTTATTTGACGCACCACCGTCGCCCGCTCGAATCTGCCCGCCTGCTCCGAGGTGTTGCTGCGGATGCAGCGCACAAAATGTGGGCGGGCATGGACCAGAGTTCTCAGCAAATTATCCAGCCGGGTGTGAAAGTCTTGCGTCAGTGTGGACACAGGTTCATCCCCATTCAGAAGGTCCGAGTGCGAGGTTGGTGAGATGCGAAAACTTAGACCCCTCGGCACCTGCTGCTGGGCATACAGCGCCTTCAACTCCGAGCCAAACAGATGCGTTGCAAATCCGAAATTGCAGCTATGTTTATAGAATACGGCAACCAGATCATCAGGCACCACATCCCGGTTCGTGTCCAGGAAATCAGTGGTGTCGTACTCCACCCGCCCCGCAAAGTGTCGGATGGCAAAAAGACGCGGATCATCCGGCTCTGTGGCAGTTCTTGGCTCCAGACGGGTTGAGCAGCGATGCTGTACCTTCAACTTGGTAACATAGCTCTCGGCTGTGCCCCGCACCGAGCACTCCATATCCAGGAGGCTGAGCAGCCCCGTGCGCAGCGAGGATATCAAATCGATGCATGGCACGTTGTCCACATAGTCCACCTCTGTGTCACAGACGATGCCCTCATCCCGGCACGACTCTACCGACGACTTGAAGATGTGTGTATTATAGAAATGCTGCATTGTCTCCGCACACAGATTAATGCATAAATGCT
The DNA here is from genome assembly GCA_035041605.1 of Drosophila atroscutellata. NCBI lineage: Eukaryota > Metazoa > Arthropoda > Insecta > Diptera > Drosophilidae > Drosophila > Drosophila atroscutellata. Next base: position 7,428,386 of record JAWNLA010000092.1, on the reverse strand, counting down.
CCAGCTGGGCATGCGGCGATGGCTCCTCGAAGCCAAACATATCTAGTATGCCAATGAATCCATCCGTTGCATGTCGCACAGCATTATTCAAAGCCGCCATCGACTTAGAGCCAGCATTCCCACCGCCAATAGTCGATGCATGCTGGGATGCAGCATCCGCCTGATTGTGCACCGACTCATTGGAGTCCGAGCTCAGCGTGCCCAGCGTGGAACCGAGTCGCTTCAGGCTGTTCGCTCGCCTCACAATGGTTGCAACTAAGCGACAGTAAAGCGCCTTGGCCAAACAGTCACGCGTCATGTTCGCATCCCCATCGCCGCACACAGACTTCACCAGCTGACCTCGGACATTGTGAGTGCGTGTGGTCAGACCGCGGAAGAGAGCCGCCGGCGGCACTCCCAACAGACTGGCAACCGAATTGAGTTCAGTCTCGCCTTTCACATCAACCTCGAGGCCCTGAAACAAATATAATAAAATACAGCTCAGTTAAAACAATCCATCAAATTGCATATTATTCTACTAAACACAAGTGCCTCTAAGCTAACTAAATTTATTTTGAAGAATCTTATGGCTGCTTTCAATAAGCAAAAAAAAGCATAACACGTTTTATTCATTTTCCCACACATTGACAAAAAACAATTCCAAAAAAAAAAAAAAAGATTAAATTGATATAATATATATTGACAAAATACGATTTCTTGCTCAGCAATACATTAAAATTTCGTACATGAATTTTCAGACGTAAATTACCCGTATTCGACATCAGCGCAAGAAATTAAAAAGTTCTGTTGAGAAAAGTGGGAATCGTACCCGGGTCTCTTGCACGCAATGGCAAACCGACGCTCTAACCGAAACGCCATCTCAGCATCGCCGAATTCGTTACTCCAAAACAAATAAGTGCATAGGCGAAAACTTATGTAAAGTTATATAAAGGCTAGGTGGCGCTGTTGAGTAATGCAATCAGAATTAGCGCTCTCTATTGGAATAATAATAAAATATATTGTGTCAAGGTCACAATATTAAAAAGTTAAATCGAAAGCTAGATGGCACTACTGCAAAATGCTTTCATAATGAACAATAGATGGTAGTATTTTTTAAAATTACGCCCTCTATTGGAATGCTGATACAAATGTTGTGTATCGATGTTACGATTTTGAAATTTACGATATTGATAATATAATTTGAAAGTTAGGTGGCTCCACTGTACTCTGCTTTCAGATTGAGGGGTAGATGGTGGTATTTTGAAAAATTACGCCCTCTATTGCTATACCGATGTAAAACAGTGTGCAGAATAAGATCTTAATTTACGATATTGAATCACACGATATTGATATTTCATATCTAGAAAATTTGGTTGACTAAAGGACTGAACTGGTTCGAAATTTATCAAATGTAGGAAAATATTAAAATGTCTTACCCCGCCATCGATAAACTGAACGTTGCCGAGTAAAAGCACCGCAGCGAGTACACGAACCACATCCAGAAAAGGAATGCCCAAAATGCCCAAGCAGGTCTTCCAGGCCTGAAAACGCACAGCGTCCTCCTGTTCGTTCTGGGCGATGTCGCCACGCAAATAACGCAGATTTGCCGGCGAATAACCTTCAAGATGCAGTTTCTGTCGCTCCTCGCGACTCAGCCCAGCTAGCAGCTGATAGAAGATGTGATAGTTCTTCTCCTTGGGCAGGGGACGAATGACGCGAGTCTGATCCAGGAAGTAGCAGTGTATCTTGGTGCGATAGAGTGCCCCATCCGTCACCTGTACCTCGATGAACTGGCCAATGCGACTCGACTCCGAGTTGGTTGTCGTCTTCGCGGATCCAAGGGAGCGCAGCACAGTAAAAGCGGCAGCCAAATGCTTAAATGCATCCGTCTCCGGTCCACCGCCGGCAATAGCAAACAGCTGACGGAGCATCAGCATCGCATTCGCCGTTTTTCCAGCGCCACTCGTGCCCGATAGTATGATGGCCTGCGGATAGCCCGTCTCGCTCTGCTGACGTACTGCCTCCTGTACGATCTTCTGCAGTTGAGGTGCTAGCGGTAGATCGCGAGTCGAGGTCAAGGTCAGCGGATTACCCACATCTAAATAGGGATTGATCGAGAGCAGAATAGGTCCCACATTTGTCTGCAACACAAAGAAAATGCAAAAATATTTAAGTTTCTTTCAGTCCGCAATTGGAGCTCGCCTCCTACGTAAAGCACTCAAACATTTACACATGTCGCACCTTCTAGTTTCATATATCTAAATACAGTCAATGTCGGTAGTTTGTTTGGTGCCAACACTTGAGCACAACTCGATTACTGTTAGATTCACTTTTAACTGTACACATCAATCAGCTGCCTCCGGCACTGAGACCAATGATTGCAGACAATTCTCAGACTGTGTTCGCGTTTGTCTATCAATTATTTTAATAGTTTGTCATTAAATTAAATTTCCGCTTGCAGCCGATTGCTGCAGATTAACTGTTAATTCCTACAAGTACAAAATTGTGGATATCGCTAGACTGTCCATTGTAATTAGCTGCGAGCAGTTTCTACCAGAAACTAGATACGTGAAATTGTTCAATTAGTGTCGGTTCTATTGCCGGGAGTATCGAAAGCAACGGGATTTCCATGGGGTTTGCTTCGCTTATTTCCTTATTGAAAATTGCCAACGGAGAGGAAAAAATGTTGGTCCATGGAACAAAAATATTTTAAAAACGTTCAATATAAGCGTAAAACTGCTAATTGAAATCTTTCGGAGTACGAAAATTTGAATTCTGAGGTTGACCCCAGTTTACATATTTGGAGATCCTTCAGTCAATCAAAACACTTACGAAATAACGCTGTTCGCTGAAGCGGGCCTGGAGAGTGTGCATAACGGCATGTTCTGTTAGTGGTCCCGCCAGATGGATCAGGTCCTGCATATCCTTGGGCGGACGACCAGTTGAATGCAACTTGACACCAGCACCTGCAAAACCAAAGCCGAACGGCAATGTTTTCACACTCTGGCAAGGATTAACATGCTTGGCTGAGGGGAACTGGAGGCTATGCTGCTGCTGATGCTGCTGCTGGGAAGCCACTGATGCCGCCAGAGCTGTCGCAGCGGAGGAGCGCATGGGCAGCGTGTGGGAGCTGGAGTTGAAGTTCAGGCCGTGAGGCAGAGGTGCCGGCGGTAACAAACCGATGCCATTAAGGCTCGCACTGTTGCTCTTATGGTGGCTCAGCGAGGATTTGTCGCCCAGCTGATGCGGCAGCGGATGCGGAATGGATGTATTTCTCGCCGAGATGATAGCACCCGAGCTGGAATTACTCGGCAACGTCTGGCTGAAGTTGTAGGAATGCTGTAATGGCAATTCCAAATCAGAATTTAAAATCGAAATTTGTATTTTTCAAAAAATTAGCTCACCTTGGGCAGTGTATGTTGCCCACTTCCATGCTGCTGCAGTGCATTCGCTAAAAGTCCGCCGGAGCCCAGATTTAAATTCGGATTGGGTGCATTCAAATCGTAATTGGCTGCTTTGGCCCCACCGCCACCAGAGCTGGCATTGGCACCACCAATCGCAACGCCTCCAATGCTGGGATGCGATGCATCATTTGTCCGACCTTGAACCTGACCCTCCACATGGAGACGATTGCGCATGACCAGCAGCTCAGTGCTTAAGCTCTTGAGCCGCTGCTGCAGATGCACTGCCTCATTGGACGATGATGCATCTGAAAGCGGCAAAGGCATAGACGTCGTCATTATTATGAAGTATAAAAGAAACTCCCAAATTAAAATGATTCACAACATAATGAAAAGTTGAAATGCAAACCTTTTATTGATATATATATTAGAAGTTTCCTTTCAGAATTTAAAAAACAAGACAGAAACCTAATCTTTTTTATAGTCTCACAATGATTCATTCTGATTTTGCGATGGCTTTAATCCAAACCAAAATTAGTTCCTTGGTACAGTATAGTCTTAGTCGGAGTTCAATATCAAGATATCGAATTTCAATTTAGATTTGTAGACAGTTTTGAATAAAAGATTCGTATTTAAATCTATGTAGTAAATAATAATATGAAAAGGAACTGAACGAATGTTTGTCTCTATTATTTGGTTTTGGCTAACACACACACACACCCATGCACACATGCACACATTTTGTTAAATTATATTTATAATTAACAACTTTATCTACTAGCAGATTTATTCACACCAATTAATTTAGTGTTGGCTGACAAAACATTGTGCTCTCAGATTGTGTCGTCCATTTGTCCAATTTACAAAATAGCAACATGCAAAAGTCGGAATTTACATAAAATGTTAATGAACCAATTTCGCTAGCAATCAAAGGAACGCGCCAAGATAAAACAGAAATCGGCGGCAGGTGCCAAGAAGAAAATAACAACAAAATGAAATGAAGGTAATAAGAAATATCAATGAATCGATGCTAAGCCAGATGCTAATAAATGATTATTATAGAATCGAGCAAACTTTAGAAAGTGGTGACAAAAAAAGAAAAAAGAAAAAACACAAGATCCTAAGCTATGTGAAAAGGTCATTCTAGATATTCTAGAGTCAGCTGCAACACACATCAACAGAAAAATCATAAAAGAGAAAAGCAACACAATAAAAGTACTAATCTAATTGGGAATTTTAAAACTTGCCACAAAAGATATTACAAATGTGATTTTGGATCGAAATAGAGCCAAGCCAACAAGAGACGCCAACAGGCCAACAGGCCAACATTCAACGTTCAACCGACAACAACAACAACAACAACATCGACATAAAAACCGATATAATTGATGGCGGAAACCAGTTTGGCTTTTAAGCTGCACACAAGAAAAGTAAGGTAAAAACACAAAATTTTGTTTTGATTTTGATACCCTAACCGTGGAAATAACTCGAATAGTTTTGGCCTTAGAATGTATTCTACAAAAACGTTTATACTCAATAAATATACAGAATAATCAAAATGGTCAACTAATTTGTAAACTAACTTTAAGGTGTTACATATGTGCATATATTAGTATTTTATCAAATGACATAATTTATTTCATTTTATTTTACTTTATAAAATTGAAAGATTCCCCCTTAAGAGCAGTAAATCAACGACTTATGAAGCATTCGAAACATGTATTTCATATTGTTTTTTATTCGTACCATTTTTTTGCATGTAGAAAAAGGTTTAAGTCCGAATCGGCAGCACCAGCAGCCCAAGAAATTTTCTTGGAAGCTGAAATCAGCGTGCAACTCAACAGAGTTCAGCACTAAAGAGTAGACAACAACAAAACAACACCGAGCGGACCCCAACGACAACGTAGACGACGACGACGACGACGACGGCGGCAACACATTTAAAGATTTCAACGGCGTTGTGTTGGCGGCGTTGCCTGGGACCAAAACTGGTCACCAATGGGCTGGCGGAGATGGGAAGCGACGAAACTGTTGGTGGGCAAATGTTGCAAGCCAAACAACAGACACCTATACCACCATAAGGCAGCTCGCCAGATACAAGGGACCCATATAAGTACATATACATCTACATGTCTGTGCAGGTACTACATTGAGTTGTTGTTTTATGTGGATGGCAACAAATATGAATGTAATAGGTAGCTGCAATAAGCATCCAATTGTCTTCAGTTTCCAAAATTAAAGTCTGCTCCCTTATATGGGATAGTTCAGAAATATGAAAAATAATATAGTTCATCAATTAGCCATATATCATAAATCCCTTCATAATAAAATGAATCTGTTTAGCGCTGGTTGGGATTACAATCTTATAATTGACTCTCTTTGTACACAAAAGATTATTAACCATTTGTCGGAGTTCAAAGATCTTAAACGACCGAGAACACAGTTTTTAACAAGACAATAAGCTTTTCAAACAATAGAGGGCTAAAATTTAACATAACTGGAACGCAGCAACATCAGAAACGGGACAAAAGACTTAGGCAACAAACTAGAAATGACTAAACTTCGATCTTTGTTTTGATTTGTTTTTGTAAATATCCTTTGGCCAGAACTTACCCTGCAGCTTCTTTTCGGTCTCCCAAAATTTTTGCAATTCGGTGAAGTATTTATCCAGTATGAAGACTTTTGACAGGCCCAATGTGGCCATCGTAGATGCACATTTGGTTGGCCAGCAGAGAACGAAACCAGCCGCAGTTACTGCTAATTTGAACTGCAAAACTCGCCAAAAACGAGTTGCGAGCTGCGATTTCAAATGCGAGTTTTTCTTGATTTTTTGGTTGATTTTATTTTATTTTATTTTATTTTTTTTGGCGACTGATACGACAAAAGGACGAGAAGCGAGCTACTTCGGCACCGGCGACGACGATTTTCTTATTTGAATAATTTCGTATACTCAGATACACAGCATAAAACACGCCCGAGCGAGCGAACAGGTTTTCTGCACACAGGCGCTTCCAAGGAGACACACACTGACCGGGCGTATGTGTGAGTGTGAATGTGTGTGTTCGTATCTGTATCTGTGTCTATGGCATACAAACTGGCCCTGCAGCCGTGGCTACTTTTTGGCTGCTCAGCAAGCAAGCAGCAAGTGAAGCACACAACAAAATAAATAAACAAGCAAAAAGAATGCAGAAGGGCAATAGCCAAATCACTGAAAAACTCTCCGCTCTTCTTCGCCTTATTTCTGTCTGTCCGACACTGTTCGGAGTGTTGTTCTCTTTCTCCTTTGTATTATGATTGTTTCTATTATTCTTATTAATATTATTATTGCTGTTATTATTTATGTAGCTTCGTTGCGCGCGCTTACTTTGTGCAGACTTTTTATTTTTCGTTTGTGTTATTTTTTCTTTAATTTCTTTATTTTTTTTTTTAGAAAAACGAGTTAGCAACTTCAAGACACGCAAAGCTGAAAATGTGCCCGTACTCGGAGTAGATGCTTAGATACCTTCAAGGTACACACACACACAAATACACACAGACACAACACGCACAGAAACACGTTCATACATACATTTGTACTTTTATATGTATGTACTTTCACATCGCTTGCCATAAAGCATCAAATATGATTTAGACAGTCACTTTCAAATTTTGCATCTAGCGACTATTTTCCTTTTCAATAATATTTAATCACAAGCGCATTTTCTATTTGGCGAAACAATCGTTTCATTTGAATTTCTTGACAAGCAGCAATTCATAAAATGAACAGCCGCCGACTACACTTGCACGCTCCCAGGCTACTCCGCAGACTGAACGCTGCGCTGGAACTTCGCTCCGCTCCGGACAAACGATCGTTTTTCTGCCTCTCAAATATAATTACGCTCTCTGCAGCGGCGCTCTCGTGCTCGAGCGCAGGTAAAAGCCAGAGGTATATATATGCACATATACATATATATATATATATTTTTTTTTTTTTGTAAGTTTGTATAGCTTTGTGTCTGTGCAGTTGCTCAAATATGGGGTCAAGTGTTTGAACTATGCGCCTCTCCTCTCTTCTCTTCTCCTCGCCTCTCCTCTCTTCTCCTCTGACTCTTCATTCGCTCTTCTCTCAGACGTATTTTCTCGTTTACTGCTCGCGTGTTAATTAGTGTTGATTGCTTATTGTTTATGGTTGATGCTGCATTTCACAATTCCCACATCAATTCCATTGCAGTTTGGCACCCGTTGCATATAAAATGCTTGTTTATTTTTCGTTTTTTTCATTTAATAACCAAACACGATTTATAGAACACGATTTGTCTAACAAACTATGTTTCCATTAAACATTAATTGATCAAATGTCAATAATTTATTAACTAAGATTCTAAAACTCTAGCGGAGATTTTATTGTCGCTATATTAGAATAAGCTTATAAGTATTTTATGTTGCTAAGTTCGTGACTCAAGCTCTGTAGCATATATGGATATTTTCGCGTTATGAACTTTGCGCAGAACCAATATTCACCTAACACTATAGAGAACAGAGTGCAACAAATTAACGTTTATTTTTCCCAGCATGATCGTTCATCATGGACACAAGCCAAGTCGATATATCAAAGACATGAACCAAAAGCGGTTTTTAGCTTAGAAGATTTAAATTCGCCTCACCATAAACTCAATTCGCTGCAATACAGGTTGTGTTAAACCGAAATTCACTGCAAATAAAATGCAGTGGAAAATAGAAGTACAAATTGTTCATTTACACATTACTACATTTAAAATGAACCAACAAAATAGAATATTTATCATTATATATAGTTAAAAATGTACTCGAGTATAACTACCATCTCCCATAATTAATATATTTAAATAAAATCATATGTCGAAAATCTTACCAGTTATATTTCCTGTTGTTCTATTGCATGTTTTTTTCCGCTTGGCTACTGGGAGTGTATAAATGGCAGAGAACTTTGTGAAGCGCTCAACAACATCGTTGACTTTATTGGCAGATAGCACCGAAGATTCCACTTCCTTGGAACCCCCCGTTAACTCCGCATCCGCTTTGTCCACGATTGGGGACGCTTTGCTTTGCTTTGGCGATGGAGTGGTTGAGCTAGTAGGAGAAAGGAAAGTGAAATGAGTCTTGCCATAAAACAAGAATTGATATATAAACCACCCACCTGACTGCCTTGTGATATTGACAGAAGAAGTCGGGGCGCATGCGATGCCTGCAGAGAAAATCTTCGCACAGGCGCAGAACATCCTCGCAATTCTCGCTCTCGCTGGGCGCCTCTTCTCTCGGTGCACTGGGTGTGGATGAGTCAAGAGTAACTTCCTGGTCCTCATTTGCAGGCTGGGGACTGTAGAGAAATGTGGGCAAGGAATCCCCAACAAAGTCGGGAATGTGCTCAAAGAAGTCAGCGGTGCGGTCGTAGCTTCTGCTGCTGGCGCTAGGGCTCTTGGAGCGCGTCTTGGTCAGATGTCGGCCCACATAGTCGGCGTACGTCTGATCCGGCAGCAACATAGCATAGCATCATCTTGCGTGACCCATTAACCGAAGAGATCTGCAACCAAATGAAACAAATGGGTTGGACACGAAAGTCAATCGCGACATCAATTCGCATTTTAATTGCTTTTAAATCAAGCGTCCAACTGTTGCCCGTCACTTGCGTCTTACACTTGGCCTGGTTGCAGGTTGCAAGTTGCAGTCTCTGCTGCGGTGGCTTCCATGTCTTCGTCTGCATCTGCACGCCCATAAACCTGTCAGTTTATTGGCGTTTATTACCACGATTAGCGTGACCATGACGAAGGTGACAGACGCAGACGCTGATGCCTTTTACTGCATGTGCACCTGACGGAATTCCCATTTCCCGCAACAGCAGACCAGAGCTATCCCCGCTTCCAACTGAGCATCATGGTACAAGCTCCACAGAATATTGGGCAATGTTTTCTTTCTTAGCATGTAGAAAAGTCAAAAATTAGACAGAACTTCTTTCTAAATGAATCTTACATAATAATGTAGAAGAACCTTCAAAACATATCGTAGGAAATCCAAAATAGTTATTGTGATTTTATTATTCTTAATATTAAGTCCAATACAAGAAAATATTTATAAATAAGCAAAATAATAGGCATACTAAAGCAATATAAATAAAGTTAGACTTATATATCTAGTGCATTATAAAAGAGTTTATCCTGGCAGTAAAATACCGACTACGCCCATGGCTGACCATCAATCCACAGAAAAAGGCAGCCAGCAGCCGGGGCAGTGTCAGTGGCAAATAGATGAGTTGCCAATCGAAATGAGACACAATATTTATGCCACACTTTGCCCATACAGTTGGTGTGGTCCCTCCGTCTCGTTCTTAGACTAGGCAGCGAGAGGACTTTTACTGTCCGCAATTAACTCAAATGTTTGTCATAAAATGCTGCAAGTGTGGTTGCGATAGTCATGCGACCACCACGAGCCGATGATGCCTGAGCTGCTTCTCTAGTTTCTGCTATCCCCGGCATAGACATTTTTCAGTGTCAACGCAGCGGGCGGCACCGTTTGAGTAGTCATAGAATGCCAGAATCACCGATATCTGAGCCACTTCCACATGCTTGCGCTCTATTATGGTCAAGAACCAGCATATAACTGCATGCGATTGCCCCGCTTCTGGGCTGACGCCTTCAAGCTGGCCATCTGTTCAGCTGTTTATAAAACAATCTCGAAAAGTAAACTACCCAAGACAATATTTGTGCATCATATGAGGTATCTTTTAAATAAGTATAGTCAAACAAGTATATACAGAAAACGCCATTAGAAAATAAGAGAAAATCTCATATTTTCGGCTTTCCAACTTTTGAATACACTGGCAAAGCAGAGATAATCAAATAAATGTTCCAAACTGTATCGAGATAGCTGCAATACTGGAGAACAATTTTAAGTTACGTCCTTGCTGTATTACAGAGAAACTAGCTAACTGCAGTGATTAGCGTATAATATAAATGCGATATCATCTGAATTCAAAGTAAGGATAAATCTGTTTAGACGATGATTGTGCATTTGAGATAAGTCATGCCAGCAGACGGCTTGGCAAATGGAAGCAGCATTTATTTATTGTACAATTTGCGCATTGACAATGTTTGCAAAGCGGCAAACATTTCGCCAGAATAAAATGTGCCCGTGGTTTGGAATCAGGTAGCGACATCGCATAAACTAAAATAAATCTCATAAATATGCAGTTGGGCATTCTGAGCCCCGCCTCCAGCTCCCAGCTCCCAGTTCCCAGCTGCCAGCTGCCAGCTTGAGCTACAACTGGAGTCAGACTCTAAAGCTGGCTACCTGAGGAAATGTATCTCAATATGTCCGCTAGATAGTCTTGTGGCATGCACCCAGGCCCATTGTGGGGCTCAAACCAACTGAAGTTATTTATTCTAACTACGAGTACGATACAAGTTTTCCACTCAACAGGCGAAGATTTAAAACGCAAACGCTGTTGTGGGTCGTCGTGGACCCTATTCCTCTTACTCCTGTGGAGGTGAAGCGTAAGGTTGAACCTAGACACACCGAGACAATGTGGGGCCTCAGCTAATTTGCATTTGTGCCAACCGTTGGCAAACAACAACAAATCAGCCCCATCAGCAGCAGCGCCTAAGATACATATGAATTAATTAGTAGGCATTGAAATTCTGAATTGCAAAATTGCATATATATTTAAGTCTTTAGTACGATTGGGCAAACATTTGCAATCAATTTGCACGAGCGAAACAACCAAAAAAAAAGAAAGATTTTCCCAGGAAAAAATCAGTGATCACTGATCACAGTTGATCATAGGGTAAGTACACAGAACAAGAGAGTTATTATTATTATCTTGGTCTCGGTCTTGGTCTTGGTCTTGGGTGATGGCGATTCATTGCACTTTTGACTTGTACATGGAAATTACATGATTTAACTTAATTTAATAAAGAGCCAAAGGGGCCCAGCAATTCTGGGCAAGTTTTCTCTACTTTTGAAGTCAAGGGATTCGCGGCAGTTGTGGCGGTCGTGTGGCATGTAGCCCATGTAACTAGTTCGTGCCGGGGCTCTTGTGATTTACCGCGATTTGTTACCGCAGAGGGCAACCCAGGCCAAGCACACATGCCTAATAGAACAACAATAACAACAACAACAACAACAGCAACAGCATCATGGTACTGCCATCGATAGCCAGCCCTGACGTCGTCCATCAACGTGGTGGGTTTGCTGCCGCCGACGCCGCCAACGCCACACTTGTCAAAATATTTGCTGACACAATTAGGGACAGTTGTTGCAGTACGGTCTTGTCTCAAGTCCGATTTCTTGCAGTGCACAACATTTGTGCAGATCAAGAGATTTTGATTAATAGCTGGTTGTTTCGAGCCGTGGAGACGGCTATTTCCTTGCTGCCTTGCTCACTTCGCGCATCCATGTCCATGCCCCCGGGCTCCAGATAGACATTGAGAAATATTTTCGCGAATCGAGTCGACAGACGAAGGCAGTCAAACTCAATGAAACTCTGCCCTAAACCTTGTTGTTGTGTTTTTTGTTTTGTTTTCTTCTTTTTTTTTGCATTGCATTGTTTGGATTTATTGTACCCTTCCAATGGGTATTATAATTTGGTTTTCAAGTTTGCAACGCATGAAAAGAGTCGTCACAAGCCCCAATAAAGTATATATTCTTCTGTTTAGCCGAGTTGACATAGCCAAGTGGGTCTGACCGAATTTTGTAGTCTTATATACGCAGACATCCCTTAGCTTGGGAAAAATCTTGATGAAACTTTGTATATATTCATCTACTGCCTTGCGGTCACTCATGACGTTGAAGAAAACCCAGCATATAGTTATACATATAGCTGCCATATAACAATTGTTAGAAATCTGACTTTTATGTTGTGGGTTAGAGATAGGAGCAGACATAATATAACTACTTTTATGCGGATTAGTCAAAAGAAAAACGAACATTTTCTTTAAAAATATTTGCTTAAGCGAGATTATAAAAAGATAAATAAAACAAAAACAAAATCAGCTAATCCGAACAAAAATTAGATGTCACGAATTATTTCCGTTCTACAAGTGTATATAATCTTCGGCGTTACTAAGATATGCACCGTTTCTTATTTTTCGATATTTTTCAGTTAACGATGTTTTGGTGTTGTTGTTGTTGTTGTTGTGCTGTATATATCCATAGTCTGAATCTGTTTCTTAGCTGGCTGCATTAGTTAATATTTATCTTCACATATGTAAAAAAATTCATATATGTATGTGTTTAAAATAAAATTTCACATCAATAGTCAATGACAGTAAAAAAAATGAATTTTTATACTTAAATTTTGTCTCTTCGATCTATACGAAAGTTAAGTCGAAAATTAACATACCTCTGCAGATGGTAAACATTTTCCAAGCCAATTCGAAAACCAAATCGTCATCGAGCGTAATTAGAACGTCAGGTAAGTATAGCTATTGGCAGTAGGATTGCTGTGGATGCCACATTGTCAACATTATTTATATTCGCATTCTTGTTTAACATTGCAACGGAACCCTGAGTGCCACAAAATGGCAAATATCGTCACGTTTCTGGTTTTAAGGATAATTACGTCTGCATGGCTTGAAGCAACCCAACGCAGTTTGAAGTTGCAGTTGCAGTTGAAACCCGAAAGCGAAGAAGCCGCCCAAGCCCGTCACATTCAATTTAGGAATTTTTCACAGCCATTTCAAGAAGTGCAGCTGAAAAAGTCACGACTGGCTGATGCCCAAAAGGCAAAGCATCAAATAAAGATAATAATGAAAAGTCCGTATGTAGTCTGTGTTCTCAGAACAGGAAACGGAAACAGCGCTGGGTTTTCAACACCAGGCCGCGCGCTAATTTATGTGGGAGTTGCAGGTCCAAAGACGAAGGCCTTTTTGATGCATATACACATACACACACCCCAACACAACAATTTTAATCGGAATTTAATTGCATTAGCCCAACAAGGCTGACGGCTGAGACGCAATTGTGATGAGATTGACACTCGATCCAATCTACGCGCGAAGTCAATTCCAACTCCAATTCCAACTCCAATTCCAACTCCATTTCCATTGCGTTGAATTTCTTGACGCGTGAGGGTTATGTAATAGGCTGACGATGATGATGCACCATCCGACAATCGAATGCCAACACGTGCATCGGACAACAACGGCTAAGGAGAGAATCGATAGACAACAAAAACTTGTCGTATCGCATCCATTTATGTTCGCAGTGAATCAGTTAGCAGTAAAAGGCATCAAACAATTAGATGCATGTCAAAACGATTGCTATTTTCGTTTTTAGCATTTCTTTACTATTTTCACAGAATGCAACTTTAACGACAGCAATGCAGCCTGAGGCAGCAATATTTTGATCATTATTTGACCCTAAGCACCCAACTTGGCCTGAAGCACCCCAAGCAGTTATCCTCTGTATGCCAATGAGTTGTTGCTAGAATTTTTCTGTGATGGATGGATGTCGCTATGGCATTCAACGAAGGCATGTTAAATATTTCTCAAAGTGTTATTTGTAGAAAAATTGTTGCTTTTGAAAAGCATTTTATCACCAGCGACCAAAAAATATGAAAATTGCCAACAAATTTTCTTGTAAATTTGTACGTATTTCATCCTGATTGTTACTTATCCATAATGGAATTAAAAGAAAAGAAGTCATGAGAGTTCTCTCGACACAGGTTAGAAATTTACAAAGCACAATGCAAATCAACTTAGAAACAGAATCCAAACATAAGTTTTCAACAAGGGAGCGGCTATGTACACGTTTGACAAGTGACTATAAAAGTGGGCAACCTATAGGTATGCGGCCAGTGAAATATGCTTGCAATTTGTGCAGGTACGATAAGAAAAGTCAAATCGCTTGCAATCTCTCACACACATGTAATGCATCTCAGATATTTCCAAGTGTCCATGTGTGGTTGTTTGCTGCTGTAGTCTGCTGCACACCCACAACAATCCAACGGGGCAAAGCAATTGGAGTTGGCATTAACGAACGGACAACGAAGTTGAGATGCCCTCCAGCCGAGCATCACCTGCGCATCTTTGGCTAAGGCTGATTTTGATTTCCAACGCTTCTCTGATTCCAATGGTTCTCCGTTGCCAACGCTCTCTGCATTCACATTCGCATTTCCATTCACGATCATATCCGAGGAGAAGTCAGCCTGTGTCTAAATTGCATGTAGGAATTTATTTCAAAGCCTTGGGATGCACCTTCCACTAATTTGTTGCTTGTCTTCACTGTCAGCCAGGCAAGAGCAGGCAGCAGCAGGCCGCAGAAGTTTCGCATCTCCGACGGAAAAACAAAAGAAGGCATTTTTTTCAATGTCGAAATCGACATTCGACAAACGACATACGACATTTTCACGAGCGCAATTATGGAAATCAACTGAAGAGATGGGTATAAGCGGGAGCTGAAGCTTATGTACCCAGATGATTGTTACAAACACCTGTTATCTTGTCGTTAAGTTATTATTCTCATTTAAGTACCGCTGCAATACATATTTAAGTGATAAACACCCACAATTGCTGTTATTTCCCATATATAAATCATTATGGGTGTTACATACATATGCAAAGGAGGGAGACACTAACAACTAATTAACACTTCCAGCTACTCTTCCACGCCTACCTTGAGGAGCGGCGCGTCTAACCGTTTGCCAGCTGAATTAATGAAGGAATTGAAGTTCGCGTGACGACATGAAGTGAGTCGACTCCAAAGTCGACGTCATCGCCACATCGAACGACACACAGCGAACGGAGGCATACAGAGGCACAGAGTCACAGCTTCAAGCGTCTTTTGGGGCACGT
This sequence comes from Drosophila atroscutellata, assembly GCA_035041605.1. NCBI lineage: Eukaryota > Metazoa > Arthropoda > Insecta > Diptera > Drosophilidae > Drosophila > Drosophila atroscutellata. The sequence goes on along the minus strand of JAWNLA010000092.1, from coordinate 7,413,202 downwards.
TGGAAGCGCAGAAACAAATGTCGTGCGAGGCAAATACATACCTCAAGAAATCACAGCCAACAGGTTTGCAGCAAAGAAAAAAAAAACCTCAGCAAAAAACAAAAAGCAAGAAAAAAAAATTGGCATAAATGTTTATGATACAGTAAACGGATGACGACGCCGACGACGACAATGACGACGACTAGCTACAATGATGATGAAAACCCTGGACGGGAGTGACTGTCAGCCAAGTGGAACGTTTTAAATGAACATGTACGCGGTGTTATCTGAAGTACTCACTCCAGTGTCTTTGGCCAAAAGAAAGAGAAGAAAGTGAATTGTTTACCAGCTGATCAAATGCAAGCGAAACGGATGTGAAACGAAACTCTCGCAAGATTCCCATGCAAAATGCAAACGTATTTATTAATACAATTCTTTTTAGACAAACTGAATTAAATATGAAAACAATACGCTAAGCAACAAAAACATTGGCGCTGACGACAACAAAAAAACAAGCAAACAATGAGGAGACACTACTGACAGCTGTAAAGTGTCGTCAAGTGTCAATGCTTGACATTGATGTATTCTGATCGACAAAATACAATTACAATAAACAATGCTGGCAATGGGACCTAGTTTATCCAGCAAATCAGATTTTCACCAAGATATTGCCGCAGAAACAATGGCAATTACTGAACTCTCAGCAAACTGCGACCTCATTTCACAAGTACTACTTTCTTGCATATTATAATTAAAATAAAGCAAAATATAGCCACATATAATAGGTTCATGGATATTACAAGCATTTGCACAAAAAGAGTTTTTCCCATGCCAAATATTGTTAATGTTCAACAAAACTGCGATCCATGACTATAATCCATGACAGCAATGAATGCATTCACTACGTCCATAAGCTTTAGGAACATTGGTTAAGGATATAAACGTACACCGGAGTGCACACATATATGCAAACATATATATCATCAAAAATACAGTCCATAACAAGCTTACAAAATAAAAGCATATTCTTCTATGGGCCTGTGGTGTTAACGGCGCCATGAGGGTGGGAGTATTCTGTTATTATATAGCAGCATATTTTATGTTAGCCTCATTAGGGCAGGTACAAACAGGCCAAGCAATAGACATGTTAACGCGTTCTGTTCCGTTCAAATGCCAGCCACTTGGCCAAGTAATTTTCTACCTACTTATGCTCCTCTGTGCTAACAACTGATAACTTATAACTGCCAATGTCTCCGGCGATTGCGTGTTGACCGTTTTTCACATGCATCCGATTCGGCAATAAAATTAACTTGTCGATGGCGTCGCGCAATTTATTTATGGCAGCACAGGCACACGTCTCTTATATAAATTAGTTATTATGGATGTATTTGTAAGCAACATTTTTATGTCATTTTGTTAAAAAAAAGAAAGAAAACTTCTCACAATGTGAACTTGTATTATTTATCCGATCCTTTTGCATTACGTGCTTTCAATTGAATTATATATATATACGATTATATAAAAATATATTTATATACGTAAGTAGTAATATACTTTTAATAATAATTAATTAATTAGTTGTCTCACTTTTGCTCAAAAAAAAGTAATTCAATTTATTTGATACTAATATTTAAAATGTAAACAATTTTGAACGTACACTTGCGATCTGCAAATAGATTGGTTATTATTTATTTGGCTCCCGGCCACTCGCGTCTGTTTTTCACGTCTTCACTCGTCGCGCTGCGCTTGTGAACTGATCTTCAGGATGAACAAACAAAACCATGGAACCGGTGCGGCAACAAAACTTACACACGCTGCCAAACTGCGCTGAGCTTAACTGAGCTGGAGCAGCTGCGTCGCCGTCGATAGCTGTAATAATGCGACACAGAAGGAGGTTGCATCAAGCAAAGGGGTAAAACGATTAACTCGAAATTATTGGGGGTGAGGCGCTTCAAAATTGCATGGTCAGCTTGTGTGGAACTCCCTCGCCATAAATCAGCTAATAGTAACGTATTTCCAATATATCTTCAATAAAAAATGACATTAATCGCAGAAAATAAGTATGAGATGTCTTTCTGCTACACCGAATTTTGTAATTTTAATACAAATATTAATAATAATACAAATGAAAGATTGGGGTATTATATTTAAGATAGCCGTTAAAGTAAGCAAAGCAACAGCACAGTTAATAGCCTTATAGTGCTAAACTAAAGTATTTTATTAGAATCAATTACAAGACGATATCCTCCAGAAGCATTAATATTAGGATTAAACTCCGTTGCTCTCTTCGGGACGCGTCTCGCTGTAGAAGCCTAGATTCATGGTAGGTATCATGTTGCTATAGAAGGACATTTCAGCTGCAGAAGGCCTAACATTGGGTAGTTGGGCGGGCTCCGGAACGATGGCTGGCACTGGGACACCCGTGTGCTCGCCCATGGAATGAGCTAGCGGTACTACAGCGGCGGCAGCTATTAACGCCTCCTGGTTGCTTTTGGCTACACTGTGCTGCAGCTCGTGCACTTTAAGATGCGTCTCCAGCTCCGCCTGCTGTAGGAAAGTGATGCAACAAATAGCACATGTATAGCTGGGTCCATGAGCCTCCAGCTCGTGACGCTGGAGTTGCTCGCGCCGATTAAAGCCCTGGCCGCACAGTTTGCAGGCGAATAGTGAGTCCATGTGCAGCGCCCGATGGCGCTGCAAATCCCGCTCTCGTTGGAAGCCCCGATCACATACATCGCAGCGGAAATTGCGCGTTACCTTCGGCGATGCTTTCACCTTTGGCTGCATCGCGGGAGGCGTTTGCTGCTGATATGAATATTGTGTTATAGCTGGTAAAGCCTGTTGGGCCGATGCATCTGCCTCCACGTACGGATGCAGTGGCAGCTGCACTTGCATCTGCTCTACCGGCATCATCATATTGATGCGCAGATTTTGACTTTGCTTTTGCTCGATGTCGCGCTTGAGATGAACCTGCTGATGCATCAATAGCTTATCCTTGCGGGCGAACGAGGCGGGGCAGCGTCCGCACCGGAACGGTTTTACTTCGGCATGGGAGCGCGTGTGCTTCAGCAGCTCCAGCGGTGTCTGGAAAGAGCGCGGACACTGCTGGCAGACGAACGGCTTCACGCTGCTGTGGATGCGTAGATGCTTGGTCAGATTGGTGTTGCGCGAGAAGCTCTTGGAGCAAACGTGGCACGAGAACGGACGCACGCCCGTATGCACAATTGTGTGTTTCTTCAAGTCCGAACGTCTCACGAATCCCTTGCTGCACAGTGCGCACACATAGGGACGCTCGGCGTCATGCTGCTCCCTGATGTGCGCAATTAAAGCCGGACGCGTCATCAATCTCATCTGACAGTAGTTGCAAGTGTACGGCGCCGAGGAGTCGTGGGAGCCCACCTCATGTTGCTGGCAGTCCGACTGTAGGGTGAAGGCCAGATCGCAGTACTGACAGAGGAAGGCGCTCTTTGGATGCGCATTGAATTGGACACTGGTGTCGACCGTTTGATGCACTCGCATCATCGCCATTTGGGCGGCATCCATGCCGAGGGGTATCTCGGTTTCTTCATTTTGTGCAGGTCCTCCCTCCTCATCCTCGTCGTCCCATTCCTCATCATCGAGTTCAGCTTCACCTTCGGAGCCGGGGAATTCGTCATCACTCGTCTCGCACAGTTGGTCGGGATCCACATCGACAATTTCTTCACCTTCCCCAAATTCAAACTCGCCTGGATTGCCGTTGAGGCCAGGTCGATACTTGGCATCCACAGCAATTATTTTCTTTAGGTTCTGCTGCAGCTCCAATTCATGCTGCTGCATGTACTGACGTTGCTCGTAGAAATCCCTCAATATCTCCAGGCAGCGCATACAGATGTGCTCCGACAGTAACTCATGGCGCTCATATTTCACACCATAAACACTCTGGCAAACATCGGCAATTATGATTTTTTCTTCTGTTCTTAAATCTTCTTCTTCCTGGCCAAAGTAAACAGACGCCTCGTAAATATTCGGCGAATCTGTGTTCAATTTTATCCGTGAGTGACACAAGCGACATCGCATTGACTCCGATGTTAATTTTTGATCATTTTTCTGGTCCCAATTAAGTGTTCCTACGTCGATCGTCGTTAAATCGAGCATTTCGATTCCGTGCGAAACCAATGAGCGGCGCAAAGGTTATAAAAATATAAATGCTGTTGTTAACATTACATCGGCATTTTCAACAGCTGATAACCGCACTGTTATTAGCAGCAACTTATGTGTAAATCTTGCATGGCTTTTTGTAAGTTGCCTTAACTACAAATCTTAATTATAATCGAATTAAACAAATTTAAATAAAATATTACAGTATCAACAGGAAATTTTATCCGCTTTAGCAGATGATTTATTTGAATGACTATTAAATTTGCTTTATATCAAACGAGGGAGGCAAAATGCTTTGCTTATCGATTCAAAACTATCGATTACAGATGATAGCACTTGTTACTCATTTTTAGGCTATTTGGTTATTTGAAAACGATATTAAATTAAGCTTCAACTCCTCATTTAACGCATCTACTGAAATAATCCCAATTTAGGGTTAATTTAAATTTTTCTACTCGAGCAAATGATTATAGGTAGATGGCAAACCTATTGTTACGGATTAAGTTCTTATCGTAATGGTTGTTCAATAATCAAAAAAGGTTCGCCTACAAATTATATATATATATATATCTTAAATTTCCTCTTGTCTCCATATCTCTCACATATTTTTTGTTGTCATTTTCAACAGAAGGAAGTGCTCTGCTTATCTGTGCGTGAGTGCGGAATCAGTGTTAACTTAAGCTAGAGATGGACACGTGAGCAACATGTAAATGAGAGAGCCGAACTATGACTATCCCAACACTTGTTGAATGCAGTATGATTTAAAATAGGAAATGTTGCTCCGACACTAAACCGCTTAATTTGATACTCTTTAAAATAAAGTAAGCTATTTACAGAGCCGATTCAACACGAACCCTCAATTAAGTGGATGAGTTGCTAGTTAGAGCACGAAGTGCACGCAAACTCTCCACAATTGCGCGCGCACACACACATTGACATGTATTGCAGAGCAAGCGAGAGTCTCGTTAAATTCGCTATTCGCCAGTAATATCATTTGTATTAAGCGACCGCTGGCGGCAAGTTGTTTTGTATGGAAGTGCAATTATAGTTGTTCGGTATAACTAATTAACTTTCAATTCAAATATAAGCAAAAAGCTAATATCAAATATTACATACTGTTGCTAACATTAGCTCGACAAGGTAAAATCGGCTTTACGTGTTTAGCGTATGTGCAGCCATAGAGAACATTTGAAAAGCACCGGTAAATGCTGCCACCTGACGGCGCCTAAGAGCAACAGCAGAAAAAACGAAGAACACGAAGATTTTAAAATAACCTACAACAATGACTATTTAAGTGGAATTAACGGGGATGTGTGATTGTAATCTGTCTGTTTAGTTGTGTGTAACTTTATTCCGCCTGTTGCTGCATGTTTGTATGTGCGCAAATATTTCAACTATCCTGACAATTCATCGTATTGTTAATTGCGTCTCCGTTGTGTGTTTCTCATACGTGTGCGTGTTAACATCATGAACTACCCTGTGTCCTTTCATTGTCTTACTCTCTTACATCCCCTCCAGACTAGCCCCTGCCGTATATTTGAGTTTTGTGCAGCTGACCTACCCATAGCATTCTGTTTCTTGTATTTTAATTTATTTCTTCTGTTTTTACGTATGTAGTGAAGATATGTAAATGCCTGTATGTCTCATGCATTCCAGTTCGATGGTATTACAAATTCACTAATTCGCCCTAATTAAAAACAAAAACTAGAAGGAATATTTACGTCATTCCGATGTCAAATGCTAAATTCGAAATTTGTTGGGAGTCGGTCGACATCATACAAAGTGTATTAACAATATATATATATATTCGTCGACATCATGCCATTGGCTTATCATTATCATGTGCAAATCATCAGTGAATTAAATATTACGCGATGCTAACCATAGATAATAAGAGATGGCGGGTACACGGAACCGTTGGAAAACATATCGTTTTGAATTCGTGCAGATTAATCATAAAATTGATATTTCTTATCCGTTTTCCTAATTCGTCAAGCATTTTTGTTTGACTTATTTCGTTAGCTTTCTGTATTTATATGCAGTAATAAATTGATATTTTTCAAGAAATAATGCGCTGTAATATAAATATTTATTACTCAGTATTGACTTACACTTCCTTGCATCTATGAAATTGATAACGGCATTTCGCGTTGTTTACAAACAGACTAACAAGCTATATTATTCCAAATTGTAATAAAATCCATAATAATAATAGTAGGTTTGCATAGCAACATGACAGAAGTTCATATCATTCGTATGAAACTTTTACTATCCTTATACACAAGTTGAGATAACTTTCGATCTGTACTTGTGGACAAATTGAATTTTGATCTTGAAAAAAAAAACCGTTTGTTATAAGCCCCCCTGCACTTTGTGATAACAGCTAAATGTATTTGTGAGTAATACGAACTTAAATGTTCCAAACAAACAACGGTAATCAAACTCTACCCTGACGCACATACATTCAAATGTATACATCGAGCGATTATAAATCAATACATATTCATGTTGCTAACTACTGAGCAATTGAATAATATAATGTATAAGCGTTATATCAATGTTCAATTACTTAATCCAAACACAATGTGGAATTGCTATCAACTAGAATGGTTGATAAGCGCTTGCCATTTATAATTGTCGAATCTATTCTGTTAAAAGCTGCACCTATGTGAAATGAAATTTCAGTCTTGTGTGAGCTACCAACTCTTTCTGACGTGTCTCCATCGATAAAACTACACTTGTGAGTCAGCCCTGAAGTAATTCAATTAACCCGTAACATACTTTCTTTAAAAAAGTGGCTCGTATAATTACCCTATTGTACAATTATCGTGGCCCAGAGCATTAGTCAAATGAATATTTTAACGCTCATATTATAAACTACCCTTGCGTGAGATTATATTAGGTAAATTATAATTTTTTAATGCTGAATATATATGTGGATATGTATGTATATTAACTGCGTAGCTATGAGACTTCTTATCTAGCCTTGCAGGTGTTTTAAAATCGATTTAGATATAATACACATTTGTATATTTACAAGCGATAACAAAAACGTTATCTGCAAGCAAGCTAAGATTTAATAATTTTTGGAACATAGTTTTTGTACATCACAGTAGGCATTTAAATACTTTGTTTTTAACAAATTAGGGTAGATTTAATTAACTGTTGCACTATGCTCAAAAAGTAATTAGGCACTAAACAATACGTATCATTTGAGAAATGAAGTAAATTTAAAGTAGACATCTTATCTGTAAGACTTATCCTCAGAAATGAATGAAATCATCCTCCAAGCTTTTTCTTTGTACAAATATATTTATATCTATATCTCCAATTGTACTTTTTCAGTATCGCAAGACCCTGAGTCAGGCTACAGTTTTACTAATGGCATGTACATTTGAAATAATTGGCCTCGCCTGCGTCGTTGCGCTCATTTTGAGCATTGCGAACAAGGCATCTTATCAGATGAGGTTGATTATTGTGATGTTTGGAGCGGGTGTATTTGTACTGATCTGGCTCCCATTTATGCTCCTGCGTCCGCGCGACTATCGGAATGGGCTGTAAGTTCTGCTGGAAAAATTGCAGCTTAGCTTTTAAATAATTATTTTTTTTATTAACAGTGTGCCATCCTGGTTATTCGTTAAGTTATGCAAGCTAATGGGTATTACGATGGAGGTGCGCGGTACGGAGAACGTGAAAAGTGGACATGGAAGCGTTGTTCTAATGAATCATCAGAGCGCTTTGGACTTGTGCATGCTGGGATATCTGTGGCCGGTGATTGGCAGAGCAACTGTTGTGTCCAAAAAGGAAATTCTTTACATTCCGTTCTTTGGTGTAGGCGCCTGGCTCTGGGGCACTTTGTTCATTAACCGTTCACGGAAGAGCGACTCTATTAATTCGCTGCAAAAGGAGGCGATTGCAATTAAAGAACTCAACTGCAAGATTTTAGTATTTCCAGAAGGCACACGCAACTCCAAAGATACCCTGCTGCCATTCAAGAAGGGCTCTTTTCACATTGCTCTCCAAAGCAAATGCACAATACAACCGGTGGTTATGTCGAAATATCAGTTCTATGATGAAAAGACGAAGGGCTTCCGACCCGGCCATGCAGTCATACAAATACTGCCCGAGATATCAACGGATGGCTATGAAAAGGAAGATATGGACAAGCTGATCGAGCATTGTCACTCGGTTATGCAGGAGGAATACACAAGGCTGACTAAGGAGAGACTCGCCTTGAATGCGAAAAAAAATTCGTAGAATATTATCTATATAATACAAGATTGAACTCAAGTTACACTAATTGTCGGTCCTTTTAACTGAGCCAAACAATATGGTTGATATTGTGAAAATCAAATTAAGATATTTATGTATATACATATATAACGGATTTAAATTGATTTATTAGTGTTACGTTTAATGGATAGCAATACAATATAAATACCACTTGAGCCTATTTGTGATTAATTTTTAACTGTTATTAACATTAACCAAGCAAATGTACGGGTATATTTGATACATTCCAAAGCAAACCAAATGCATTTCAATACATACGAATGTATAGTTATATTTAGTTAATGGTTAGGCATTTTTTTGAAAGTTATTAAAATCTATAAATGTTTCACAAAGTTGTTTTGATTTATTGTCGTTTGCAAGGAAATTCAAGTTATTTAAGTTTCCTCTTATGATCTAGGGAATAACTTTAATTGGATTTTACAGATAACTTTTTAAAATGATTTTTGACTGTGATTTGATTTTAAAGTTCAGCTCTAAGCACATATTTAAGTTTTTTATTTAAATCCCGATAGGTCCAACTGATTGTAACTTGAATTGTTATCGTTTTTGTCGTCACACTTATCGATACTTGAAATCCACACTCCATAATCCACAGTTGAAATCAAACAGCTGATCAGTGAAACAGTGATTAAGAAAAAAATCAACAGTTCAAATCGGCATGCAGGTAACAACAATTATTAATATTCTGCATTTGTGCATTTTCTGCAAATATTAAACGCTAATGTCATAACCAAATACATAATTAAGAAGAATAGTAAACAGATCTTAGCTGAAAGATGGAAACAGTGCGAATAAAAACCGAGCTCGAAGATGAATATTATGACCATTCAGATTCTCATGAAACTCATGTAGAGTCCAGCTCAGAGACTACTCTGGATATCGTGGTCAAGTCGGAAATTGATATTGAGCCGACAATTGTGGCAGAAACTCAGAAGTTATACGATACAGAGAGACTACGTATTTTTGGTGATGTGCCGTTTGTAATCAAGCGAATGGAGCCGGAGGACTTTTCGATTAGCTATTCCAAAGCGGTGAGCAGCGTGGAAATAATCTTGGAGAGATTGCGACGCAACCAGGTGCCAGTGAGCAATGGCATTGCCTTTCGCATTGAAAATCACACACCCTCGTCGTGCATACTGATTCTAGCGTGAGTCGAATTTACAAATCGAACCTGTAATCAGAATCTAATTGATTTCCATTTCAGCATACTGAATCACAAATGTCATTTCTATTGCATCGAATATGGGATGCTGTCGTAAGCGCTGCATGGTCAGATGTGTCGTTCTGGCACTGATTACATGATTGTCAATAGTCATATGCCTGTTGGTAGCGATTACTTCGACACATTTATCGTCTATAATGAAGAATACAAGCTGTCCAAGCTGAAGCACACTGCCACTGATCCACAACCTCAGGCAGCGGCGCCTACACAATTTCGACTACTGGGAATACAGGATTACCAAAGTTAATACTCGTACCTTATGAATCTATTCAGTCCAATATAATTGGACTAAGGTGAGTTAAAGATCTTTCTACTGAAAATAAAACCTATGTCTTGACTAAGACTTTTATTTTATTTAAGAACAGTCAAAAGCTAAACATATCGATGGCAGACATTATTTACCTGGGCACTCCTTGCAGTGCTCATCAGCCACTGTTTGATGCGTGAGTTTTGAGCGCCCATTGATGATCAGACCGTGTTGCGTATTAAACTTCGGCCCGTAGAAAATATTTCGAGCGTGGAGTGTGTGAACTCGCAAAAAAAAAACGCTTAGAGCCTTAATTCAACTTGCCAAAGATACCCAGCGGCTACGATCTGAGTTTTCAACAGGCGGGAGGATCGTTATTTCATTCGACAACGCTGTGCCGCGAAATTGGCCTACATTGGTATTGACGATGAACAGCGACATCTGTTCGAGCAGCTGCTACCCCTGCGTGGCTTGTGGCATATAATACCAAAATAAAACCAGTTGAACCCATCGAAAATTGACATTAACTGTCAGTTCCAATGGAAGGTGAATTTTAGCAAATGTATTGATTCACCGGTGGCCCAATTCGAAGATCGTTATGTGTGCGTGGACGCCCATTCGAAGCTACTGCGTACCGTCGAGGCGATGTCCGGCAAAGAGATATCAAGCTCAGTGATCGCATTGAGTGCAAAGCCACGTTTGTTAGCAAGCACCTGGCCGTGGTGGGCTGCTACGATGGTTGCCTGTATGGATTCGATCCCTTAGAGGGTAAAATTTTATGGTGCGCTGAAATCGGGGGCATGATCAAATCAGCCTTTCCTCTTATCAAATGGTGATCGCATTGTGGTCTGCAGCTATGCAGATGACTATAATACCATATGCCTGTCCATGGAGCGTCAGCAGATAATCTGGAGGGAGATGTGCAAGAAACCTTTCTTCTCATCACCTGACATCTTTGCCTGCGCCGATAATTTTATCAAGTTAATTTTGTTTTGGATACCCATTTCTTACTTTTGTCAAATACTATTATAATACTCGCTCCAAGAACTAAATAGATGAACTGATTAAACCAATTCTGCACTTGACACGTCTCAACTGGGTGCAGCTGCCACTATTTAAGCCGCAACCCATGCCAACAGAACACAGTTCCAAGTCAACGGTCAATCAGGAACACTCAACTAATCGTTCTAATTGTGTGCCTTGGTGCAATACTAGCATGTTAGCATACCAGCGTGCTGCTTATGCTGGACTCAAAGACATGGTGCACTGCAGATGGGCGGCAACGGCTCCAATCAGCCGCTTGCGCTGCTGCAGTCCATAATCCTGGCGAGCTGTCAAACTGCGCAGTTCCTGTTGCGTTAGATTTACTTGGGGCGCACTATATTCCTCCAATGGCTGCAAACTTGTGGGCTCTGCGTTAAGTTGTACGACATAGAATTCAAATGGCGCATAACGCTCATGCAGGTTGTGCAGAGTATTTCGAACAGAGAGAATAGACAGATTGAAAAGTCGCTGGGGGAAAATTCCAAAGAACTAAGCGAGACAAAGCAACTTCTTCATCACATTGACAGGACAAATGATCAAATTAAGGAAAGCCTAGATCAACAGAGCGTCTGGCTGCAGGCGATTAATCGTGTGGATTCTTTGCTGACAAAATTAAATCAAGTCGTCAATGCACAGACTGGGGCACTGGTGGAGGCCATGAAGAATACAACTCTCAAGTCTAGTCTGAGTGCGGATCGTGTGGTCAAGGAATTGGGCGCTCTAACGCGCTTGCAGCTATACACGAAACAACAGATTAGCGGACTGCAGCAAAAGTTGGATGGCTACCAGAAGAATGTGATCCAAAATGCACGCGGCATTGACAATAGCATTCTGAACTGTCTTTGCATTATTCCGTGTGTAAAACTCACTCATATCTCTGATACGATAAATCAGTCGCGGATTCGAGTCCCGCTGCAGTCATGGTGTTTGGTGTTGGTTAGTAGTTTTTCGTCGTCTTCTTCTTAATTTTCTACTATTAAACTCTCTGTCTTATCACTCTTTCTTCTACTATTAATCTCTCTCTGTCCTTTCATCCTTTCTTTGAGATCTACGGTATCACAACGGGCAAAAACCGCTCAAACCTAACCTACCCCTAACATGGAAGTATTCAAAAATGTGCATATCTATAAAAAATAGTCTTAATATCAAGTCGTATATATATTTAAAAAAAAAGACTCATCTCGTAAGTTACAAGCTATTACAACGATAAGTATTACAAATTATTGAATGTTTCCGGAAATTATAGTAAAATTCGGCACGTTTTCGACGTGCACTTGAAGATGTTGGTCATTTGGGGATATTAACCAATTTATAAACATCAGAATGCGAAGACGTGACACTACAAATAATATTTATCACACTCAAAAAATCGTTGATCTATTTTATGAGCAAATTGTGATGGTGTCTTTTTTTTTAGTTTTTCGGACCAAAAGTGGGTAATTCCTCAGAAATGAGATAAGCTGCAGATATAATTTTATCAAATTAATTTCGTTTTGGATACCCATTTCTTACTTTTGTCAAATACTACTAAACCACTCGCTCCAAGAACTTAATAGATTAACTGATTAAACCAATTGTGCACCTGACACGTCTCAACTAGGTGCAGCTGCCACTATTTATGCCGCAACCCATGCCAACAGAACACAGTTCCAAGTCAACGGTCAATCATGAACACTCAACTAATCGTTCTAATTGTGTGCCTTGGTGCAATACTAGTTTCTGCCCAGGAGGAGGGAGTGAAGCAGGTGGGTCCATAACAAAGATACTGTATATACACACATAGTCTAAGCATTGACCGAAATGCATTATACCAAATTGAAATGTGTTCAAGCAGCAGGCAGAAGCCAGGCGGCCAGAGGATTCAAGCCACTCAAACAACGATAAGATACTTTGCCTTCTGGAGGAAACCAAGGAGAAATTGAGACAGATCGACTGGAAGACCATTGGCGTCAGTAACTCCCAAAAGGGTATTGAGCACAAGCTGGAACACTTGGCGAAAGATATCGCCGACATTGGATGCCTGGAGGATAACCTCAAAAAACTGGATCGCTCCATCGCAACCAGCATTCAGTTGACGGCCACCAGCATTAAGAATCTTACATCCAGCCTCCGAGAGGCCGAGAACAAAACTATCAGAGAAATTAACACTCTTAGTCGCGGACAAAAGGATATTAAACAAGAACTAAACAAGCTGGATCAAAATCAAAACCAACAGGACCGCAATCTTGATCAGCTGAGCAAGTCACTGCAGCACCGCCTAACTGGACTCGAAAATCTGGTGCAGCAAATGGTGCTAAAGGAGCTGGTCACGCTGGCGCAAACGGCAAAGAAACTGGAGCAAGATCAACAGCTAATCGAGAGCAAGGTTGTCCATTTGGATCAGCTGGACGCACTGAGCCGCTTTACAGCAAGTAAGGTGAATCAGCTTGAGCAGGAATTGCGTTCATTTAATAGCACACAACAACGCCAACTGGCGGCCATTGAGCAGAATGTGCAGCAGGTGGGCACCATTACCTGGCAGATACACAACAAGTTGGGGGTACTCCTCAGCACCCAGAAGAATATTGATCGTGCTGTGGTGGAGTGCAAGAATTGTCAGCCACAACACAAGGGTCACAATCCTCAGGAGCACTGGCAGCAGCACCAGGCTCCACAAGATTACGAGTATGTGTCCTAAACTAAGATATACTATTTATATTAATTGTATATACTCCTTCTTTTTAGACATAAGGACGGGCAGAAGGCGCCAGTAAAGAGCGAGGACGAGACCGGCCATGCCAATGCCGATGAAGCTGCCTATCTGTACCCGATGTGGTATGGCAAGGACGACAAATAGATATGTATGGCGCAAATTCAATAATTAATACGACCAAAACTTTTTAATAGCCTTGGGGAGCGTAGTCCGGAGTGTATGGTATTCCGTATGGTATAGTAGCCCTATACCTTATGTTGGAAACATAAATACAATTTCATTTAAGATCTCCACAAGGCTACAACATTATATTATCATATTATTTGATTATTTGTATGTTGAATGAAAAACTAACAAATGCACTTAAAAGTTGATTCAGCAATAGTGGAACGATTTAACTACAAACTGTTCCAATTGATAATACATTTACTTGATGAACAATAAACTCATGTATTTTGTCTATATCATTTTCAGATTAAAATTCTTTTGGGTGCAAGGGATTAATTTGTCCATCGGCGAGATGATAGTTAATAAGCAACCGTGTTTCGTACTGATACTTATTCTCGGTACGATTAATACTATTTTTGGCCAAAGCACGGAAAGCCTCTGTGGACAGGCCAGTTTCGATTCTTTCGGTGCTGGCATCTGGACTTTCAGGATACATATCATCACCCGGTAGTAATTGCACCAGCCCATCTGTGCATTTGTAAATAACTGGATGAGCACATTGCCCTTGTCTCCTCTGAGTTGAGCGAACTGACGCAGCGGTTCCAATGATTGAAAGTTGAGACAACGCGACAGTTCGTAATATTGCGCTGGTGGCAGCCAGATCTGTTTTTTTTATCGAAGACTGTAGATAATAGAGGGGAGAGCGCCACTGTTAAAAAATTCTAAGCTTTAGTAGGTTTTATTAAAAACCCTTAAAATAAACTAACCGCATAATCTTTGACCTCATTGGGTTCATTTTGGACTTTGGGCTGCTCCTTCAGCGCTGTCAAATATAAGGTAGTTGCGTATCACTTTGATTTCATTCGTGCTGTGACCATAGATTCGGCAGCACATCAAGTTCCTCGCAGAGTGCGAGGAACTTACTCGGATCATTGTGGACCTCATGTTGCCAGTGTTTGCGATCGAATTGTTCATTAAACTGTGCATAGCCGTCGATGCAGGTTAATGTTTTGCGATCCCGGCACAGTAAAATTCCCACTTCCTCGATCGTTTCACGCAGGGCACTCAAACGCAACGATATCGCACTAAAGCAATACACAACATTGAGCCAACGATTATGGAATTTCAATTTTAAAAATACTTTACGAGTTGCTCAAGCAATTTGGCAGCGCTAATATCGCAACGCCGAAAGTGTTTTAGCCAAGCGGGCGAGCTACCTTCTGCATCACACGCACCACCGGGAAAGACGGAGGATTCTGGCATAAATGTAGATTTGGAGTTACGTGTGAACAGCAGCGCCTGTAAAAATAACAATAACAATTATGGCTCCACTAAGCGATATGCCATGTACAAACATTATAATCAAAGATCGATGGCGCAAGGCTGTTGTCCTTGGCCAAGAGTATCAAGCTGGCGAATGGACGTATTTTGACCACAACTTGTTTCGCCATAGGTTTGATAACAAAAATATATCGACAATATGCGCATGCACTTATCGATATTTCTGAGTGCATATACGCGTGAGCACAACTATCGTTATCCTGAATACTTACAGTTCATAATCCAGCTCCTGTTGCGTTACATTTACTTAGGACGCACTATATTCCCTCAATGGCTGCAAACTTTTGGGCTATGCGTTCAGTTGTCTGACATAGAATTCAAATGGCACATAACGCTCATGCAGCTTGTGCAGAGCCGATGGTGAATCATCGCCAGCATCTATGTAGAGCACTCGCGCATTGCAATGCAGTCGCTTGAACGTGTTTTGGGTCTCTGCACAGTGGAGCATATCCAGCAGCACCAGGGAAGCTCCGCCGCCATTAACGAGAAGCAGAACTTCAGCGCTGCGTGGCAAAGCGTTGGCGGCGCCAAGAGCGGCTCGGATCTTATACCTGCCGTAGCTGGGGAAGCATTGCTGGCATTCAGCGGCACGACAGTTCAATTTGTAGCGCTTATCTGAGGCAAGGGTGCACTTGTTGCAGCACAGTGCCTGTGGCCGATGAACCAGGCAGCATAGCACGCGTGGCACCCTCATCGCCAAAATCTTCTTCGCCAATACTGCACATTTGAGCTTGTATTTCACCAATAAATTAAATTAAATGAAATATAAAAAAAAATCTGGGCGTATATATGTATAAATGTTTCACAACATTGTTTTGATTTATTGTCGTTTGTAAGAAAATTGAAGTTATTTTAGTTTCCTCTTATGACCTAGGGAATACCTTTAATTGGATTTTACAGAAAACTTTTTTAAAATGTTTTGACTGTGATTTGACTTAATTTTTAAAGTTCAGCTCCAAGCACATATTTAAGTTTTTTATGTAAATCCAGATAGGCCCAACTGACTGTAATTTGAATTCTTATCGTTTTTTCGTCACACTTATCGATACTTGAAATCCACACTCCATAATCCACAGTTGAAATCAAACAGCTGATCAGTGGAACAGTGATAAAAAAAATCAACAGTTCAAATCGGCATGCAGGTAACAACAATCATTAATATTCTGCGTTTGTGCATTTTCTGCAAATATTAAACGCTAATGTCATAACCAAATACACAATTAAGAAGAATAGAAAACAGATCTTAGCTGAAAGATGGAAACAGTGCGAATAAAAACCGAGCTCGAAGATGAAAATGATGACCATTCAGATTCTCATGAAACTCATGTAGAGTCCAGCCCAGAGACTACTCTGGATATCCTGGTCAAGTCGGAAATTGATATTGAGCCGACAATTGTGGCAGAGACTCCGAAGTTATACGATACAGAGAGACTACGTATTTTTGGTGATGTGCCGTTTGTAATCAAGCGAATGGAGCCGGAGGACTTTTCGATTAGCTATTCCAAAGCGGTGAGCAGCGTGGAAATAATCTTGGAGAGATTGCGACGCAACCAGGTGCCAATGAGCAATGGCATTGCCTTTCGCATTGAAAATCACACACCCTCGTCGTGCATACTGATTCTAGCGTGAGTCGAATTTACAAATCGAACCTGTAATCAGAATCTAATTGATTTCCATTTCAGCATACTGAATCACAAATGTCATTTCTATTGCATCGAATATGGGATGCTGTCGGAAGCGCTGCATGGTCAGATGTGTCGTTCTGGCATTGATTACCTGATTGTCAATAGTCATATGCCTGTTGGTAGCGGTTACTTCGAGCTCCTCGACACATTTGTCGTCTATAATGAAGAATACAAGCTGTCCAAGCTGAAGCACACTGCCACTGATCCACAACCTCAGGCAGCGGCGCCATTGCCAAACAACATGTGCTACACAATTACGACTACTGGGACCACAGGATTACCAAAGTTAATACACGTACCTTATGAATCTATTCAGCCCAATATAATTGGACTAAGGTGAGTTAAAGATCTTTCTACTGAAAATAAAACCTATGTCTTGACTAAGACTTTTATTTTATTTAAGAACAGTCAAAAGTTAAACATATCGATGGCAGACATTATTTACCTGGGCACTCCTTGCACTTTTGATCCATCAGTTGTCGAACTGTTTTTGGCCATGCAGAATGGTGCTGCAGTGCTCATCAGCCACTGTTTGATGCGTGAGTCGCCCAAGCGAGTTTTGAGTGCCCTTTTCCCCAGCTGTGTGACCACGCCTGGCATTACCGTATTACAAATGACGCCATCAGTGTTCCGGCAGTTTGGTGCGAATGCGATACGTGACAAGATCTTAAGCCGCTCGAGTACACTGAGGTACTTATTGAATTAGATCCTAATGATAATTATATTGAAAGTTACTCTTGTTTTTAGAGTATTACTCTTGGGCGGTGAACCGTTTCCGTCAACTGCAGAGCTGACCACCTGGATGGAACCAGAGGTGCTGAGTCAGAAGCAAATCTGCAACATCTATGGCATCACGGAGCTTTCGTGCTGGAGCACAATGCACATTCTTAAGAAGCTGCATTCACGCGTCCCTTTGGGAACGCCCATTGATGATCAGACCGTGTTGCGCATTAAACTTCTGCCCATAGAAAATATTTCGAGCGTGGGCTGTGGTGAACTTTGGCTGGGTAGTGCAACGCGTCGCTGCTATATACCAGAAACTGATGATGCAAATAAAGAGGAGAGAAAAAATTCTGAAATTTGTTTTCGCGCAACGGGTGATCTGGTGCGACGCCTTAACGACGGTTCCATCGTGTACGAAGATCGTGCCAATGATGTTGTCAAACGTGGCGGAAACCGCATAAGCCTAAGTATAACGGATTAAACATATATAAGGATATATTATTAATAATTACCTTCTTTCAGGCCACATTACACGCAAGATAGAGAATTGCTTGCAAAGCAGCGAACTGGTCATCTGTCTGTGGCAGGTGCAGTTGGAAAAACTCATCTGCTGTATTAGAAGTCTGGAGCTCAAGACAAAAGTGCAACAGAGGGGACAGACTTTTGACATACTCTCTAAGCTGATGGCTGCCGAGCAGCCGGATCGATTCGTTTACCTGCAACACTTTCCCTGCAATGCACATGGCAAGCTGGACAAGAACTTGCTGCTTAAGGAGTCGACGCTATTGGCGCAGCCCGGCCAAGACATACTTAAAAGTTTTCTACACGACAGGCTGGAGTGTGTGAACTCGCCAAATGAGAGAGTGCCGACAAAAAAAAAACGCTTAGAGCCTCAATTCAACTTGCCAAAGATACCCAGCGGCTACGATCTAAGTTTTAGACAGGCAGGAGGATCGTCATTCCATGCGATAACGCTGTGCCGCGAAATTGGCCTACAGATGTGCATTGACGATGAGCAGAGACATCTGTTCGAGCTGCTGCTGGACGAAAATGTACCCCTGCGTGACGTGCTGAGCTATCTAGATAAAGCGAAGCTTGTGGCACATAATACCAAAATAAAACCAGTTGAACCCATTTCGAGTTCCACGGTTAGTTCGCAAGCTAACAGCGGACTTGTCATTAGACGCATCGAAAAGCTGGACATTAAATGTCAGTTCCAATGGAAGGTGAATTTCAGCAAATGTATTGATTCACCGGTGGCACAATTCGAGGATCGTTATGTGTGCGTGGGCGCCCATTCGAAGCTACTGCGTACCGTCGAGGCGATGTCGGGCAAAGAGGTATGCCAGATCAAGCTCAGTGATCGCATTGAGTGCAAAGTCACGTTTGTTAGTAAGCAGCTGGCCGTGGTGGGCTGCTACGATGGTTGCCTGTATGGATTCGATCCCTTAGAGGGTAAAATTTTATGGTGCGCTGAAATCGGTGGCATGATCAAATCTCAGCCTTTCCTCTCATCAAACGGTGATCGCATTGTGGTCTGCAGCTATGCAGATGACTATAATGTCATATGCCTGTCCATGGAACGTCAGCAGATACTCTGGTGCATGCGCATTGGCAAAAAGGGAATCTTTGCTACTCCACTAGAGCTGACTAGGCATCAGGCGGTGATTATTTGCACACTCGATGGTCATTATGCACGCGTCTCGCTCTTGAATGGCGCGATGCAGTGGCTGCAGAGGTGTAAGAAACCTTTCTTCTCATCACCCGTCTTGCTGGACTCGGGTGCTGACATCTTTGCCTGCGCCGAGGTAGCTGGACGCGTCCACGCCTGCGATGTGAATACTGGAAAGATTGTAAGCTCACTAGAATAATATTTAATATGATATTAAATTATACAAATCCTCTCTTGCAAGCTGGCAACGTATGCAGTGGAGGGCGACATATTCTCTTCGTTGCTGGTGAAGACGACGCCCACACACATGGGACACACTTTGCTGCTCTTTGGATGCATTGATCATCATCTGTACTGCCTGCGATGCAAAACGAGTGCCGGACTGAACACGTCCTTGGAGCTACAATGGAGGGTGAATGTGGGCGGGTCAATCTATGCGACACCCACAATATTAACAATAGAGCCATGCCAGATTATGGTATTTTGTTGCACCACCGATGGTCAAATCGCAATCACAAATCTGAGCACCGGTCAGATACAGTTTTGGGATAAGCTGCCAGGGGAATTATTCTCCGCGCCGTGCTACATTGAGAGCCTTAGACGCATTTATTTGGGTTGCCGTGATAATTATTTATATTGTATGGGCATTTAAGAATCACGAATGTAAAAGATCCTATTAGATTAATGGACTGTAAAGGATATCCAAGTTGTTCCAAAATCTTTTCCTTGAGTTTCAACTGTATATATTATCCATCAATTCAAAAAACACATATGCATATGCATCTAGATTTTAACTCTATGCACAAAGTATCTTTGTGAATCATATCCTTAAACCAATCAAAAGAATAAAAATAGTTCTAAGCCATGTTTGTTGTTTTTAAATGTGTTAACTCTTTAATGGCTTTGGGTGCTAATATTTATGAAAATTATTATTATATAAAAATGATTCACTAACAAATCTGGCCAAAATGAGAAGAGTTTCAAAAAGTTATTTGGAAGCTCTTAAGCTTGCCCTCAAAACCTCAGCTGCCTTCGCCTTGTTCTGCCGCATTTGCTCCAGATCGCGTTCTCTTTGGGGTATTACCTCCTTGGTGTTGGGTATGCGTGCACATTTGGCTGGCTTCGGGATAGACTCAGATGTGGAAGGCATTTCACTCGTAGTTGCCTCCGTTTCTTTTGCGCCCTTCCGTTTGACACGTCTTGGACGTGCAGGACGATTCTTATCCTTATCTTCTTCATCTAAGGGAGCTTCCTGGGCTTTCGTTGTCAACGCAGCTGCACTTCGTGCACGACGAGTTGCCCGTTTCGGTTTCTCCGGTGTCTCAGCATCAATTTTACCAGACATTTTATCAATTGCCGTCTGAACACGTTTGCTGACAATTGGCTGCTGCACTCGAAGTGCACTCTTCGCCGTGAAGTAGTTGCGTATCGAGCCTTGAATCTTTTTCTCGTTGATTTTCTTCATAATCGGCATAAGGATGTCATCAGTCTTGGACGTGGTCCAGCCGAAGAACTTACGCGCGAATTCGCGTATAGACTCCACATCTGGTGAGCCCCAACTGAAAGCATCGCGGGTCTCATCAACCTTGGGCGTTAAGTATGCTTCCACAACGGATGAACTGGGAAAGCCCTCGTGCAGATTTATGTTCTTGAGTTTCTTCCGTAGGGAAATACGCGCCGTACTTCCGACTGGTATGTTGGCATTGTGTTGCGACTGCCACCAGTCTCGGAATTTAACTAATGTGGACAGGACAGATTGATTGGTGAGGGCGTTTCCATTGCTGGCGGATGGAGAGCTAGTTGTGGATGAGTGAGCAGTATCCAACGTAGACGTCGTGAAGGAAGCCAGTATTTCAAGAGCAGTTACGGCGCCAATACCGTGTATGCCTGCAACAGAAAGCAATACATATTGTTTATTATATTGATTTCAGGTAAAATAAGTAGCTGGACTCACCTGTAGTATAATCACTACCCACGAGGCAAGCGAGCTGAATGAGCTTGCTGCGATTGCAGTTAAACGTGTGCTCAATTTGCTCGGCTCGAAACTCAAGCACATGCTTATTTTGAGCAAAGAAATTTTTGTAGACAGTGCGACCACCAAAAAGCCAGATATCGCTATCATCCGTTATAGTGCCATTAGTTATCTCCACGGCATTGAGGAAAGCGCATTGGGCTTCCGCTTCCATTGGTGCCACAATGTAAGGTATGCCAAATAGGCGCAACAGCTCCTGGCAATCGTTGCTCATGCGCTGACTAATTGACATACCCATTCGATCCTGTCGATTGCGTTCGGCTTCCAATTCCCGGCGTTCCTTTGCCAAATCAGTTGCCATTTTCTCTAGTTCTTCAGCTGTATTTTGTGATTTCAATGCATCTGCTGCATCCTTAATAAGGTCCTGCAAATAACATTTATATTTATATTAAAAACAGCCATTTCAGTTAATTGAATAACATACCTCTGTATTAACGGGCTGGACCTCATCCGGCTTTTCACTATTCTCAAAAAGTGATTTTGCTGCTTTGCTTGGCTTTTTGCTTGGTGAGCATTCATCTTCATCCAACTTCTCTCCAGAGCGTTTGCCTCCCGATTTTGGTGTACGCTTTACATAGAACGGTTTGGCAACTTTGGGGGTTGTGGGCGGCGTTACCTCTGCGCCTTGTGACTTATCTGGTGTGCGTTTAATCTTGTATGTAGTTTCAAAGTAATCGGTTATTGCTTTGCTCTTGCTTGGCGTTTTATTTGGCGATGTGCTTTTCGCATCCTGTTCAGTGTCGCATAACTCAATGACTTCCTTGGACTCTGGAGGAGTTGGCACTTTCGCACTCTCATCGTCTGACGATACTTCAATGACCGTTCTATTGCTTAGATTAACTGATTCCAATTTAATGTTTTTAACTTCATCCGTTTGTCGCTTGAGCTCATCAAGTATGGAGCTCAGAGCTGGTGCCGCTTTCTCGATTTCTTTGGTGTCAATCAGTTTTATATTTTCACTATCTTCAGAATATTCAGAAAAGCTCAATAATTTGTTAGACTTCTCTGCTGACTCCGTATTATTTTCATTCAGTTTAGGTGCGTTGTCTTCTGAGTGTGAGACTTGTTTTTCATTGACCGTTATGACTTTGTTTCCTTCTTCACTTTCAGCATTATTATTGTCTACAGATTCTTTTGCCTCAATAATTCTTTCAATCGTTTGCTTATTTGTTTCTTCTATAAGCAATTTAGCAACAGGATCTACAGAATCTCCAGTGACTGCTACCTGACTGCTAAGGTTCTTTAGCTCGCTTTCATTTTCAAAAAGGTCCGCAAAGAGATCATCTCCTTCATTCAATTGGTCTTTAATGTCTACACAGATTTCGAGGCTCTGTTTGCACTCTGTTGGCATTCCCTTTACCTCAACAACTTCTTCCAAGTCTGAATCAGTATCGCTGTCAATGATTTCAACTTGTTCCGATTTATTTAGATCTGTAACGGGCGCCTTCTTGCTCTGTTCAATTGCCATGGAGAGTAGTTTAGCTTCATCTACTGAATTGTTGGCGATGTCAGCTTTTGCCAACGTATCATTAATATTTGTGTTGTGCAGCAGACGCTCCAGGGACTGTGTATCATTCAATTGTGTCGATTCCATGATATTTTCCACCTCATCGTCGTTCATGCCGCCGTACTCAATCATGTAGCTGCGTGCTGGACCCTTGGCTGCATCACGCAAATTCTTCCTTTGGTCGCGATTCAGGCGCAAGTCCTGATCAGAATCGTAGTCGTAGTCCTTTTCGTCATATACCTTTGATTCCCCTAGCGACAGTGCCAATGCCATTTGTAAATCAGCATCGTATTCAACACCCAATTCTTTCTTATTTTTATCGTTTAACGCGGGTGACTTCGTTAACATCACAGCGTTTGCCGAGGTAGATGGCTTTTCCTCATCATGTTCATCGCTCTCTTCCTTAATGGTCTCACATTTTACTTTGATTTTGCTTTCTTCCATGGACTTCTTTTTAAGATCACGCACCAACAGGAATCGCGTGTGCTCATCAGAGCTTATTTGACGCGTACTCTGCTCAATGGCTGTGGGTGTGACGATGCCCTCCTCGCTGAAGAATTCGGATAGCTCTGCATAGGTGAGTGTATGGCCACCCATCTCTTCCACGGCCTGTTCAAGGCTCTCTTGAACGGCACGTCGCTTTAGCAGACGCTTCATTTGGAATGAGCAGAAGTCGTCGCTTCGTGCCGGCAGCTCATGTAGACGACCCCAGGAGGATTGCTTACGCGTCTCCTTTATGTCTGTGAGTATTTCATGACGCACATCGGCCGGCAGGTTCTTAAAATGCTGACTGCGCACATCGATGGCCTGCAAGCTGGCGTTGTATGAATGTCTTGCAGTTGACTCATCAAAGGAGCTGTCCGACGTGGCACTGGTACTTGCATACTCCAGATCCTGATCATCATAATCGCTTTCGCTAATTTGTGCTGAGGATGCTGTTGCTGGCAGTTCTGGCAACTTGAACAGATCGTCTTCATCAGTTTTGCCCGGCTTTGCCGCAGCTCCACGCTTTATGGGGGACTTGAGCAGCAGTTCCGCATTTGTGCCCAGCGCCTGTTGCACCACCTTCTCCTTGGCCAGTGACTGCAGCAAGAGTGCCTGAATGCGATCAGCCTCATTGCTCAGCTTGCTGCGCTGTTGCTGTCGACGAGCCTAAAAATGATAATGAAAATAGTTTAAGGAACCAGTTGCAAGCGATGCAGCCAGCAGGACAAACTGACAATCGTATCGCGCTTTAATTGCGGCACGCTGCCATCGAATATGAAAACCGGCCGCACACGATAATAAAGCAATTTGCACAGGCGATGAAACAGACCCAACAGATGAGCATTGTTCAGTGCGGATCCCTTGCTGTCCTGAAAGCCTTTCACAACCTGATGCAGCCATATCGAAATATCTTTGTACAAAAAGTGATTAAAATGTTTATTGGGAATTTCACAATCTGGCATAATGAGTAAAGTTCTTACCAACGGCTAGCACCTTTCCCTCCAGTGTCTCCACCGGCACCGGTTTGCCACAAGGCTCTATCAGCTTCCACAGACCAGTTACACCCATTTCACATATAATTGTAAGTAAACACCATGCAACTCAGTAAATTTTTTGAAAACGCCATGAAAAATGTCTGGCCCGAAGCTAGAGATGCGCGCGTGACGATTTCTACTAAACATAATATATATGCAGCGCAACAAAAATTTGACGAGCACGACACGAAGAACACGACTTAATGCTTCTAAATTATGTTTGCAAAATGAGAGAATGCCTGCAGTCCTGATTGTGCTGTTATTTAAATGTTATTTTTATTTTTTATATAAACTATGATAATAAGAAGAGTATACTACAGATATATATCTAAATAAAAGCCGAATTGGTTGCTTGACCATTATTTATTGGCTTCTTCATTATCGGCAGCAGCTGCTGCAGCGGAGCTGCTACTCGCTGTGGCATCTCCAGCGCTGAGATCTCTTTTGCTGTTCGCCTTGCTCTCCTTTTTCTCCTTCACCATTTTTCTGTACACCTCCAAATCTTGAGTGAGCGAAGGAACAAAGCTCTCAAAGTCCAGTTCGTTGAGCGTCTGCAAAATATCCTTGGCCGTAATGGTCCTGTGGTTCTGCTTGTGCGCCAATGCCGTCGAAGATGAAGTTATAAATATGACAAAAACAGAAGCGGCCTTTGCAATTGCAAAACGCGCCTCCTTGCTGACATTGGACCCATCGGGCAGGGCATCCTTGATCAGACGGGCAATAACTGCGTTTGGCAAATTCAAGTCTTCGATGCGTTCGACCATGTTGAAGTCTATATAAATATTTGATATTTGATCTGCAAAACTGTAAATATTTAGAGCAAATGCGTACGTTCTTATTCTTTCCCGCGTTAAGAACAGATGATTTAGACAGTGTTGGGTAACTTCAGGCGCGTGGTCTTGAGAAAATGCGGAACGCTTATCGATATATCGGTATTGTATCAACAAACTTCGCCACAAACACAAACATTTTGCGCGTTTTATTAATTTTGATAATTTAAAACCGAGAGCTGCATAAATGTGCAAAAGACAGTTAACAAGTATATGTCAGCTGTTTTATTTTGAACCCAGGTGATACAATACCTGTGGGTGTGCCACCTACCACATAACAACTGTGCTCACACGCACATGGAGAATTCGTCGGCGACGACGACGACAACAAACACAACAACAGCGCCAAAGAAACGCAGGCACAGTGAATACCATGATCCCGATTATGGTTTCGACTACGATAGCTCCGCCACTGGCTCCCACGTGGAGAAGATCTTCAAGCAAGAGCCAGAATACCCAGAGGATGAGAAGCAGAAGCAGGCTGAGAAGAGAATCACTGTTACCAACGTTGAGAGCGTGGCACAATTGAAACGCATCGAGCAAATTATTCGAGCCGAATTCCAAACGGAATTGATCATAAAAGAGCAACAGTTGGGCGAAATCGATGCGCGACTTTCGCAAGCACGCCAGCTCTTGGACAAGCTGCGTTACCATGTTGTCAGCGACTACTATAAGAAGCAACAAGTTCCGCTAACAGCTCCCGATGTGTCCCGGGTACGATCCAGCGATACATTATTTGGGGATTGGCTGGAAAGTGCCGGAGCGCAGCTGCCCTTGCATCCGGCCATCAAAAAGATTGTGGGCAAACGACCACTTCCCATCCAGCTTCATCTGCCAGAGCGGACAGCTGCAACGTTGGCAAAACAGACGATTAGGCTGCGAAATCCGGCGAATCGACGAGCCGAGCGGCGACGGCAACAGAAGATACGCGAGCAGGGCATTGTTACAGATCACTCGCAAGAGGCGCACAAGGAGACGGAAGTGACCAGCTGTGAGGAACAACCCTGCACCAGCAGGCAGGCGGCACACAAACAGCAAATGGAACTGGAGGCGTCTGTGCCGGCACTCAATACATCCCGCTTGAATAACAAGAACAAGTTCCATTTTGTGGTGGGCAACACATCCAAGTATCTAGGTGGTGTGGATTCGGATGTCCAAAATGGTCAGGCGCTTGCATACAAATGGTTGGTCTATGTGCAAGGTAAAAATCTGCCAATGCCACTGGAGACATACTTGAGAAAAGTGAGTCGTTGTTTATATCGTAGTTGGATCGCTTTAACTGTTTAAATCGTTTTAGGTGCGCTTCCAACTGCATCATTCATATCGACCAAATGATATTGTGGATGTACATTCGCCTCCCTTCCAGCTGACACGTCGAGGCTGGGGTGAGTTCCCCATGCGTATACAGCTCTATTTCCAGGAGCATCTGCAGCAGAAGGCCGTCCAGCTAATGCACACCATTGTGCTGGACAAGACTATGTGCGGCTTGCACACCATGGGTGGCGAGACCACTGTAGAGGTTTGGCTGCGTGCCGATGTTCCTGAGACGACGACGACGGGGACGAAGCCAACGGAAGTCAAGAAAGAACCGCTGAAGGCACCAACACCTGCAAAAAAAACATTATCTCCACCGTTGGACAGTTCCAAGCCACGCACCATTTCCATTACACAGAACAAAGAGGATCTGGATGATAATCTGTTTGCGTGCATTAACAAAATCGAGCTAAGCGATGACATTGAACAAATCGAGCCCACTGTGCTCGTCTCAGAGCACCTGAAGCTGAGCAGCCCCAAAAAGCAGGCACAAACAGATTCAATCGACCATGTACTTGTTCCAAGACCCACTTTTTCAGTCAACGGAGGTAATAAACTTCAGCAGCTACGCAACGGACAAAACAAGGCGCAAGTGAAGAACGTCGTCTTTCAGAAAGCGGGCAAACTCTACATAATTGATCCGCTGCAATCGAAGCTGAAGCAGGCCGCCAAGCAGCAATCGCTACTCAAGCCGCAGCTCAGTCTGCTTAAACAGCCAACACAGCAGTTGTCCAAGCGATGGCACCTGCTCCAGTGCATTCAAAACGATCACGGTTATGCGAATATGAGCAGCCAGGAGGTGCTGCCAGTGCCGGGGCCGCCACCAAGCCAGCGCGTGAGTCTCCAGCAGCGCTTTTGCGGCACACATTTCCAGAGCATGCAGAGTGCTGTGGAGTTTCTGCTTCGTCGGCTGCCACTGACAAGCACGAACATAGTCAGTGAGTTTGCCTTTGGCAGACATACCCTGGCTGAATTCCAAGCGCAGTCGGCCTTGCGGCAGCGCTTCTTCGAATGCATGCGAGGACGCGCTTTGTTGCGATGCATGCGCCAACATCTACCTCTCCAGCACTTGCATGCCAGCGGCAAAGAGCACTTCTGGAGCACTCGCGAGATTGTGACCTTTGCACGATTGCATGGATATACGCCGCCCTTAAAGATGCTAACGATCAGCAGACAAACAGCTAACTCAGCGGCATTACCCTTATCGGAGCGTGTGCAACAGCAACTGAAGGAGGATCCGCAGCCGCAGCTATTGGCCTTTTCAACACTTACCTCCAGCTCCCGCCTGAACAGCTGGCTAGCACAACAGACGAAACGCCTGCCAGGTCGTAAACGAATCGTGGACGACCAACAGATTGTCGATGTGGTTGGCCTGAACCCGCCTAGTTTGAAAGGACTACGGCCTCCGAATTTATCCGATCATTTAATAAATCGTCAGTTGCTATATTTACCGCCGCCCAAATATCTCGATGCGTCCACGCAGCTGGTGACCGACATGTGCAAAGACGTAGGCATTGTTCTCAATGCAGAAACCAGCGTTCCAGGTGTATCTCAGTCCCTGGCGCTCACCGTACTCGCACATGTGCTTCGAATGTTCATCGAGAAGTTGGTGCGTCGCGCCGTGGCTGCCAAACTGCAGCAACAGCAATCGCCGCATGCGATAGATGCTCTGCCTCTGGCGGCAGCCAACGTAGAAGTGGCCTTGCTACCCCACGATATCGCACGTGTGATTGCCAAGAGTGAAGAGCTCGATTTCCTTGGCAATTTTCACCTGGGTGTGGAGTATACGGATTCGCAGTCCTAGTCATTGCCACCGTCGCCTAGTTCAAAATCCTCTGGGATATTAGCTATAGCTAGGTTATCACTAAATATACTTATGTTATGTATGTAATAAATAAACTATAACTTTTTATATTGCTCAATATTGAGTTGCTTAACCAAAAAAACACCCATTGAGAATGTCCATCATCAATAATTGACAAAGTGAAAAAGGTTTACCTATGGTAAACGCGATAGGGATTCAATAAAAAAGTAAACAAATATTGAATTGATATTATTTTTTAAGTAAATATACATTTATTTGATTCAATGATTTTTAGCTTTTCAACAATGTAAATATTTCAGCTAATGTTTGTTTTGTTTTGCTGTTGTTTTTTTTTTTTTTTAACGTACACAATATTATTGCATCTATAATTGTTCTCTTTCGAAACGATTTACATATGACTAATGTTAATAGTTTAGAACAACTATGTGATTATAATAATTTAATCATTTGTCATTTGTTGAAATTAAAAAAAGTAAAAAAGTCCCTTGCTTATGCAACAAACTAAAGATACACTGTTTATATATATATGTATATATATATATCTTTTTTTTTAAAGTAATACTTGAAATAAAGAAACTAAATAAAGTAAAGTGGGGTTTCTTATGTATAGGTATATTTCTCATGAGTGTAGAATCACAGCCTTTTCGCGAACATTGAACATTATGGTCCTGTTCCGTTTGAATTGTCCAGTATTTAAAGTTATCATTTATGGTGATATACAGTACATACATATACAAAGTGATGGTCGCATAAATAATCCATATGCCTTGTACGCAAACATATATATATATATATGTATATATATATATATATCAATGTGTTATTATTTTAATCAGTTATGTTTAGCAATAGGTGCGGCGCAAAAGTAAGGATTATACTATGTTATAGGTGGCTGGCTATACGCACTAAATATGCCTAGGCAATTACGTACATACATTAACTTACTACTTATATACAAATAAATATTTATAAATGACGACATTCATATATATTTGTTGCAATTGCGTCTCATTGATGCGTTTCAATATTAAGGCAAACATTTTAACTAAAACGTGCAATTAGGTTGCATGGGAATCTTAGTGATGATCCCGAAATAAACAATGTTCTAACAAATATTACTTAGTGTGCTATAGTAGCTAACTGATTTACATTCAATTCAAATTTATACTAAGTATATATCTACGCTAATTTCAGAAACTAGAGAGCTGGAGTTGGTCAACTAAACATCTACAATTACGCTAATATAAATCGGTGTCGAAAGGCCACATATTTAAACTGAAAGCACATGTGTAAGTATTAGATTTTGAATTATGCTGTTGCCGCTGAAAACGTTGCAGTTTGGCGCTGGATCAGGTAATCGATGTTATAATCTGATTCTTAGACCCATAATCGGCGATTCTGCAAAAGAATTTAACGTTAAAAGTCAGCCAATGATAGGTTAAGTCTACTAAAAACTACAAGAAATGTGCAATGTATAAATAAAAGGACACAAAATCATAAAAGAAACACTAATAAAAATAAGAGGATTATTTGTATGCAGCATGCATAGTTAAAAAATAATTTATAATGATAAAATCATTCAAATTGAACTTGCAGCGGTAACTAGTATTTTGTGCCTTTTACCTATAAATTGATGAGGCTGACGTCGAGCGCGACCACGTTACTAACAAACCCTCACCTCTGCTGCGCTCGCGTTTGCTGTTCAAAATGACTTTGGTGCTATCGTCTGGACACAAAGATGTACGCACTGTAGTAAGGACCAGGCTGCAGACAGAGGAAAATAGAGTTTAAGAGAGGTACATTGGGAATGAGTATGGTTCAAATTTACCGAGGCAGCACAGCAACCACTGTGGATAGCAATATAACAAGCCAGTGCACCGCAGAGGCAAAACATTGAAAGATGACCCAATAAGTTGAGGGCAGTCCGAAGCAGTTGACACACATCGAATTGTATACAATGGAGAAGAGATAGAAGGAGGCCAAACTGATTACAATTGATATGACATGGAGCACCGTCTAGAAAAAAAGTTGTGGTTAATAAATAGAATTGGTTTTTTGGCGTGAGCACACAAAAACCATACCCAGGAACGTATTTCAATGGCGCAGTGCACTAAATTCGCAAAGAGACAGCTGACCGTGATGGTCGTACCAAATTCCCAGATACCCACATCACTTTCCGCATAGGCGCACAGGGCAACAAAGAATATGACAAGAGATTGGTAGAGGGCATCTAGGAGTATCAGCCAAAAGTCATGCGGCCTGTACACTAAACCCAAGCGACCCTGAAATGTATGAAATGGTTATAGCAAGATTTCGTTTTGATTATGTAATTTAGTTACATTTTTGTATAGATATGGATTTTTTAATAGCAAGTCCTCCGGCACTCGATTATCGTAGACACCAATCGCCAGGGGCGGCAGTGAAGTGAATAGCAAGTTGTAAAGCATTAAATACATTTGATCCATCATCACAGAGCCGGAGAAGCCACAGTATAATTGATACCAGAATATCAGAAAAACAAATGCCTGCAAGATCAGATATAGATAGTAATTAAATATAGTAATAGAATATGTGGTAATATGTGCCTACCGCATTTTTGTAGAAGAAGTATAGAATCATGCGCGCCAGTCGATCATAGCACCAATAGCCATGGGAGAGCAGCAACCGTTCCAGGTACCGAAAACGTGAGAGTGTAAAATCAGCGGCCATGACGGCTTGCATACCTTCCTGGCCAGAGATGCCCACGCCGACATCAGCCATTTGTATCATGGACACATCGTTGGCGCCATCGCCAATGGCCAGCGTGCGCAGATTGAGTTCCTCCTTGACCACTTTGACCAGGTAGGCCTTTTGCAGTGGCGTGGAACGACAGCAGAGCACCGAGGCGCACGCTTTGGCCAGCTTAAGAAATGTCGGCACCAACTTTGACCTGTAAGAAGACAGGTGTTTAGACCTTGACTTATTTGGAGTGTGTGCAGTGACGTACTTTGGATCCAAAATGAAGGTAAGCGTTTTTCCATCAACGACCAGCGCGCGGGGTTTGTTGCGCGGCGTTAGGCAGTAGCCAACGGAGTTAGTCGCCTTAGCATTCCTCATTTCCGTCAAATAGAAATTAATGGCTGTCTCCGCAGCATCCCGAGATCGAGCGGTTAATCTGTAGTTGTATAAATAGCAAGTCTTAAATAAAAGGTCATGAATAAAACTATTCTTGGATCACTCACTTGATTAGCTCCATTTGCTGTGTGAAGAGTTTGGCCGAGTAGGCAATGTTGATGGCCGTCTCCGGCTTGTCGCCAGTTAGCACCCATATAGAAATGCCCGCTGCAAGTAGCGATGCTATCGTCTCAGGGACACCATCCTGCAAGCGATCCTCAATGCCTGTAGCGCCCAACAGCGTCAGATTGCTTTCCAGCTTGGCGAATGAGTCGCGCAGCCGTCGCTCGCGATTCTCGTGTGACATCTCAATATCCTGATGATGCGCCCACCAGTCCGTATAATCACTAGCATTTAAGCTACGCTTTGCCATAACCAGAATTCGAAGACCTTCCCGTGCATAGCGATCCAACTGCTGCTGCGTCTGCTCACGGAGCAAGCCTAAAAAACGAAATCAAAAACAATTAAGTAAAAATATTATAAGTGTATGTCTTGCTGCATGTTTGCTCTGATTGCTTCACTTACCCTCAGGGCTGTTTTGCGGGCAGGCCGCCAGAACGGGCATAATGGAACTGTCGGCACCCTTTGTGTAGAGGATAATCTCTTGGGTGCCCGTTTGACGGACAACAATCGACATGCACTTGCGGCTTGAATCGAAGGGCAGTATTTTGAGTATCTCATACTCAATGGTGGCGCCCGCCGTTGGCATACCAACAAGTATGTGATTGGGGCTGCGATTTAGTAGACAACAATCATAGCTATATGCGGCATTGACGAGCGCCAGCTCATCGGGACTCTCTGCCTCATAGAGAGGACGGCCGTCAGCTGTTCTGTATATAGTTTCCGTCTTCGTTTGGCTGTGAACAAATTGAGAGTTTAAAACAGTTTTCGAATCAGCATCAGTCTTATGGGGAACACTTACTCGATCTTCATGCGCTTGCCATTTGTTTTGGCATTAAGAAATGTGGCTATGCTGGTGATCTTGGAGTTGATGACAGCCTTGGCGCGACCCGTGGGTGAAATGCTATTGGACAGCGCCTTGTTCTTCATGGGCGGCGATGGAGACTCCGAACCAGGCGTCGACTCCGGCGAACTGCTGATCGGCGAGAGTGTCGGCTGATGACTCTGTACGGGCATGGCAAACAGCAAATTGGGGGGCGGTGACGGGGTCACCGAACGCGAGTCGGTCAGTCGCGAATAACGATCTGCCAAGGCTCCCGCTCCTGGCTGCGGTGTCCCATTCAGAATGGTTGTGGATATCGTTGTGGTCGTTGTATTCACTAAATTGCAACGCTGCCTGACATGCTTCAGGGTGGATGGTGTGGGGCCTACAGTTGCCTGACTGCTCACGCTTTGTTGCAACTCGATGATGCCGCTTGCGTTCATGAGATCACGATGCGGCGCCGCACTAACGATGACCGTATTGCAGATGGCCAACACAAGCAGGAATTCCTGGATGCTCTGTGCATTGGGCGTCAGATATGCACCAACGCCCACCCCGGCCAACTGTTGCATATCATCCTGCAGCGCCTCGTTTGGCACCAGGGGCGGCGCTGGCGCTCCTGGCTTCGAATACAATTTCTCCAGCTCCGATGGGGGATGATTATAGTCAGAACCGTTGACAACGCAGCGGCGAAAGATCATTTTGTTTTCGGTCAGTGTGCCAGTCTTATCTGAAAAAATGTGCTGTATCTGGCCCAGTTCCTCAGTGATGTTCATCGCCCTGCATTCCGTCTGCTTGTTGGTGTCAGCATCGTAAAGATCGATGTTGTTGTGTATGTGGAACACCTGCAGAATCTTGCAAAGCTCAATGGTCACGTACAGGGAGAGCGGTATCATCACTTGCAGTATAATGATGTATGTCCAAAATGTGAGCACGCCCTCTAGGGTAGAATTAACATCAAATGGCAAATAGGGCACGGGGAAGTTAACAAAGGAGCCCAGCCACATTGTGCAACCGATGGCGCCAACAACACAAAGGATCAACAATATTATCACACACCTGCAACAGCAAAGTATAAGCAAAATAAACACATATTTAATGAATAAAATCAGAATTGAAATTCTATACTCGATATATGTTAAATTCTTCTAATTTACCAAGCTACAGAAATTTGATCTTAAGACAGAAGCAAGGAGATCTTGGCATTCTCAAAAATACTACAATCAATTAAAATAAATTATATTTGATGACGAGCCGTGTATAGATTAGTATATCAAACTTAGTCTGTCACATGAGTGCTTTTTAATTTTTGGCAACACGCAGATAGATAACAATGGTTAATTTCATTTTCTTTTAAATAATTGTCATTATTGAGGCTCAATTGATATTTAATCAGCGTTCACCGATTAAGTACAGTTATATTTAAACTCTAGCCCCACGGTGTACATAATAAATCTAATTTTTGACACTTCAAAGATTATATTATTCCCTTGTAGAGGGCTTGCGACGCCTTGAAGGAGACGTATCCGAACCCATAAAGTATATATATATTCTAGATCAGCACCTGTTCGTACTTTTTTTTATAGTCTACGCCTATTTTGAACCAAGAACTTAACACACGTAAGTCTCTTAACATATATTCTATTTACACAAACGTGAAGTATTCAGTTAATAACCAGAAAGGTATTTGTAATCATCGTTGTCTGCCTAAGATAACCGTTCTTTCTGCTATTGTTCTATTGATGTGTGCATTTTTTGGCCGCTGCTACATACCATATCACATCAATATTCATTTGCTGTTCCACCTGGGAGCGTTTGTACCTTGGACCACTATTATTTAGCATGGACTTCGTTTCATGTCCGGCATAGACAACAATGCCCTCAATGTAGTCCGTATTCTACAAGAAAACAGAAGTGCTCGAGTCAAACTTCATATCGTATGTGGGTATGTGGGTTCTTACCTTCAGTCTGCTCTCTCTTAACAAAAGGCACTCGGTCGAAATGGGTACACGCTCCCCAGTTGGATGTATTAAGGCCCCATGGAATCTATACAGCTTTGTCGTTGGCGCATCTGCTTCAATGAAGCTCGTAAACTTGCTGGGCACAAATATGTTCTGCATTTCGGTGAAGCCACGTACAACCTGCAAATGAAATATTAACAACGATATATGAACAAAGCTCACGTATTTCCATGATAGCCACAGCTGCAGCCTGCCTTTGGCCAGCACACATATATCACACAAATGCTTGTACATACCTCGCGACGCTTCAGATTTGTTTCGCCGTCCAAGTCACAGGTGTCAATGTAGCAGACTCCGTGGGGATCGCTAGTCCGCAACAAGAGGATGTCCGCTGGCACCGTCTCGTTGTTGGACAAATGGACAATGTCGCCGACACGCATATCTTGCCATTTTATTCTTTTATAGCGCTCCGTTTCACTGCCGGGAGAAAAAAAAAGCAAAATGGATTATTAAATTGGCAAAACTAAAATCGTTAGAATAAATCAGGATTTTAACTTAAAGAATAAATATTTTTAAAATAACTCAAAATAAGGAATAACTTTAATAATAATTAAATATGTATATATATATGAAATTATTAAATCGAGTAATAAAAGCTTAAAAATGGCCAACAAAATATTGACACTTATATCTTACTGAGTTTAAATATAGATATCAAATGAAAGAATGACCATCGACAGTTTTGTCAGAACATCAGCACTCATTAGCAGTTAAGCAGTATAATTCATATAATATCGAAGCATATCAAAGCATATAAAAAAAACCAAAATCATCATTGTGAAAAGTTAAATATTATCGCTGGATATTTGTTCACTCACAAAATAAGCGTTGATAAGTGACGCAATGCGAGATTGGGAATCGAACCATTTTCACGGAAATGTCAAATAGCTTATGACGTACATTTATTGGAATTGGATTGCAGAGCGTTCATTATGTCGAATTAGTTGGAGTGTCCATAATTCAGCTGTCAACTATGCATATTGTCATAGTTTCCATGCAGGACAATTTGCATGTTATACCAACTTTGATAAATATGTCAGGCGGAAGAAGTCTGGGTTATAAATCGAAAGCTGTCCACCACTGGAGTGATGGACATTTGTGCAAACAGATTCAAGGTGAGCCCCATTAGAGCTGCCCTGAACTGAGGTAGTTAGCAAAGTAATAACACAGTTGGTGAATTAGTGCGCCGTCCGCAACGCCAACGCTGACGGCCAAGGACAACGGATCGGCTGCCTGTCTGCTGACATTGGGCCTTGCCCAAAAGCTGTCGGATGGCGTCATGCTGTAATTTTTGTTGCCGCTGCTGCTTACTTAGATATTTATGAAAGAATCCACAGTGGGACGTCAGGGGTCAATTTCTTTTTAATTTTCACTTTCCTGCACTTTCTCGCTCACTGCGCAAAAAAAAAGGACAACAAAACCAAAATGTAATTGTCTGGACAGACGAGGGTTTGCGTGTTAAGGCCAGCTCCGATCGCATCCAGACTGCCTGCCTGCATGTCTGCCTCCTATAGGGCTTTCTGCACTGTTCGTGTCAGACATGTCCTTGCATTGCTTGATTCCAGATTTGCCCTTTTGTCGTAACAATGCCCAACCTTAAATTTCCGTTAACGCTAACAGCCCGTCGGGCCAACAGATGGATATGCCACCGATTCTCGGAATGAAAGTATTTTGCTATCATTTTAATTGGGTCATTAGCGAGATTGTATATTCTAACACAATTTACATGGGCCACCACCACCACCACTCGACAACAAACTCTAATTACATGAACCAGCATATTTGCGTTTACTGTTTACTGTTGTTTATTTGTCGGCGAGTTGCCTGGTTGCAATTCCCTAATTGACACTTCGCTGGAAGTGACGTAGATGCGTTCCGAGCTTTAAATACAACAATATCATCATTATTTTCGTTTTGCTCTTAAGAGTTATTAATTTCGCCCTGTTATCATTTTGACATGAAGTCCACGTCGGAGACCTACCCGATAAGATATTATATTGTGCTTAGTTTCTCATGAATTCTATTATTTCGTTCATAAAGATCAACGACAACACTTTGATAATCATATTTATTATTTTAGTACTTATTGATAACCACGAAACTGATTGTAAGCAAACGCTGAATGAATACGGCAATTCCTACAATAATAATACAAATTAAACTCATTCGTACAATACCTAAAGTCGAGAAAAATTGGAATGTGAATCACATAATTCGGTAATCACTCTTCCAAGTCATATAATTGGACATCGAAGCAGACGGAAGTGTATTTCTTTAAAGCTTAAAAATCACTTTATATGACTCAGAATATCAGCTCAGTGTAAATTGTCCGTTGCATTGATAAAGCGCTGAACTGTTATCTGTAATAAATGAAACTTAAGTTCGTAATGCCCACTGAAAAATGTATTGTACATTTGTCAGATTCAAATGGGCGTTACCCTTTATATATATACACATACAGATAAGTGCAATCGATTTTATTATTTGCAAAATGTGTTCCTTATAAAAAAATTGATCGTATTTCATAAGACCAATAAAAATGTTTTCAAGATTTATAATTGCTCTGCGAAGAGATAAAGAAATATTGTTGACATTAGAAAAATGAAGTCATGTCAAAAGATATTAACTTAAGCCTAACAATGGGTACCAAAAACAATCAGAAAACATTTGGTTGTAGAATCAACATGAATAAAATACGATTTTTAAAAAATTTCCGATTAACGTTTTCGGGTTATTCCAACTTTGCATACCCCTACATATAACTTTCCTTTCAGCTCTGATTTTTGGATTTTTTGTGAATCACTCAAACTTCAATTAACATATCCCGCATGAGTGTTTCACTTTCACATCAGATTTGGGTTATTCACTCAGCTGTTATAGACCTTGAATTCGGGGTTACTGTGCTGAGGGGGGGTTTGGCACGAAAGTGACAACTAACTAAAGAGGGGCTGTTTAGCGGCTGTTGTTGTTGTTGTAAACATTTCGTGGCAATTAAAGCGAGTGACAAACAGTTCAACAAGTCTTAAGACGTTTAACAAATTACACATTCTGTAAGCCAAAATTTCTGTTGCGTTTATTGCATGTCATCTAATTGGCTTAAAGGTGCCGCTTGACACCAAATTTGTTGAATGTTGAATCGCTGATGAGCTGGTGATGGCAGGCAAATTACGTGGCACTGGGGCACTGCCTCGATTTATTGGGAACTTAACTCGATGATGAGCCACGCGGATTGCTGTTTGTATTAGTTGCAGAACAAACGCTAACTTTACTGCAAATCGAAACGCACGCAAGGCGCCCCCGGCCCCCTCCACGTGCCCACTCTCTATAACTTCTAACTTGTTATCTAGGCCCAAAGTGAATGGGGGCCCCGTGTACACAGCACCAGACTTTTCATTATTTCTTATTATGGATATCAGAGTGACTGGCAAGCTGCCTTCGTTGATAAGACCTTTCCTGTAACTGAATTTCATTTTATTGGTAACGTATTCCATTCAAATGGTGGCGTGATGGTTACAAGCATCGTGTTGGTTGCATCAATCTACTTTGTCGACGTGGACACGCCCATTTGTCGGCGCTTGTTAATAATAATAATAAGAATAATAATATGCTATGTTTCTAACACCAAAAATAACTGTATGAAAATTACACACTGGGAATCAGTTAGTTAGTGGGTGACTCAACTTAATGTTTGATTTCTATTTGATTGGAGCTGGTATTAAAACAAGTTTTAAGGTTTCTTAACAAATGCTTTAAAATAAATTAAGCTCACCGAAAAGGAATGCCGAAAATCGATAGAATTCGTTGCGTTAATCGGTTTGCATTTATTTTATTTTATTCGCTCGACCAAATAAAGCTTTGTAAATGTTTTTTTTTTCGCAAACAACAAGTAGGAATGCTTTGGTCGAGAGTGTTCGACCTGAAGCTGATGTAACCAGTTCTTAGGTGGCCATTCTTAAAGGCACACAAAAATACTTTTATATTTGTTCTAAATTTTGTTTAGTAGCATTCAAAATTTGAACTCTGGCTTATACAACTCATTAAACTAGGCAGAACTATTAAAAATCTTTGCTGAGTATGTTCTTACGTACTTTATCTTAACCAGCAAACTGATCGGCAGTTACACCTCATATCACATACATTTGTGTCTATATGTAAGTGTTCGTCATATTTCATAATTTGAAAGTTTTTGCAGAGTGTGTATATATATTATGTGTGTATTAAAAACTTACTCATCGGTTTGATGTACTTACTTATTTCAAGAAAAACATAATAAAAGTATAGTTTCAAAAAGTCTTTACTGGGTATGTGTCTACATATATAAGTATTAGTCTTAATACAAGTTTTAAAAAGTTATTGCTGTGTAATAAATATATATGGCAGAACTGTGTGAAAAATGCCCTTTATCTTATCGCCTTTCACACATCATCAGGTCTGTTATATGTGCAAGAAATTATATTGTCTTATTAAAGTATTTGCCGATCATATATAACTAAGTGTGCAAGACAAAAGTGCTTGCCAGAAAACGCCTTGTAAGCTTGAATATATCTACTGTTTACTTTAATTTAAATAACTATTTTTGATTTCCCATTAATGGTGATTAATAAATGCTGAGGCCAAAGAAAATGCATACCAGAACTTGGCCAAAGCGTTGAGGAAACTGCTGAGCGTCACGCAGACCATCAACATAATTGTGGACTCAGTGTTTATATGTGTTACTCCCTCCGTACATAAAAATGTGTGTGTGTGTGTGTGTGTGTGTGTGTGTGGGCCAAAGTGGGTCATGGGGGAGTTGTTATTGCTACGTTTGTTACGAGCTGCGAGGACGCTATGGAAATGCAGGCAGGCAATTTACTTAAAGTTCATTCGACGTGGTCAGAAGTAAGCACATGCGCATGCCTCATTGCACGAGTCAATAAAACACTCATAAGCAAGGCGGTACATACACACACACACACACACACACACACATAAATATATGCTCCATCATTAAAAGCAGCGAATGTAAATGTATCGACTGATTGTGCCTAGGACCTGGGCTAAACTAGTTGGCTAGACAGCTGACCAGCCCAGGTTCTACTGGATATTAAAACATTTAATAGGTAACGATATCACGCCGAGTCGAGATGCAATCAGCAGATAGCGTTGGCAAACCAAAACCTAGGCAGTCGAGATGTTAGATTGTCGTGGACAGAGACCAAGTTTATTAGTTTGTAGTGAATTGCTACATATTTAATAGGGCATTTTTGTGCAGTCAGCCAGGCTCTAATTGGGTTGATCGACTCGATTGTCACGCAATTAAGACAATGTCAACGAAACTCTTAACTTATTCAGTTCAAGTTCAGAATGACTATTCGAGCAATCATGTGGTTATGATTGATTGTGTAGGCTGATATTTAGTAATTCCAATTTGCTTAAATATATTATAAATGATGCGTGACTATACATTCATCATAATGGTGCACCATTAGGAATCATTTAAAAAAATTGAGTATATGATTAAAGGGCAGATGTGTTATTTTTTTCATTTAGGTTTACTCTTTCTGTTAGCCAGCTGCAATCGCATTATATTGAGAGATACTAATTCTAATTAACTTAAATTTAATAAGTCATATTTACAAACGGCATTTATCATAAGAAATATCAAATAAGAATCATTTCAATAAACGGCAATTAGTCATTTTTTTGTATATATACTCTATCTGTTGACCACCTGCAATCGTTTTTACAGCTAACTATATCGCATTTCCTTGCTTTGCGGGCCATTAAATGCACGATGACAATAAATACAAGTGGCATTTGATATGAATTTGTTAGTTTGGCTCAGACTACAATGTTGAAGAATAATTCATTGTGTTGCTTTATTAACTTGGCCTAGAGCGAACGCACTCGAATCAATCATGTAAACGCCATTAGAGCACTGAGCATTTGGGCGTTCGGCGCTGCAGGTTCAGTTGAGTGTGGCACTAACTGCCGTTAGATCCACAACCATATCACAGTGTTCACCCACACGCTCAAGTCGAGCGCGTTCGAAATGAAAAGACAATTTTGCCATGTAATTATCTCTATGCACGCAATGTGGAAGTTTTCCATTGGATGAGTAGAACGCGAAAAGTGGAGAGGAGAGCAGAGAGGAGCAGGGACAAACATGCACACATATGGAGACAATTGTTGGGTGCTTCAATTCGCTCGATTGCACGCCCATAATTAATAATTAATATCCCAAGCGGTCAGTGTTTGATTTGTCGTTATTCTTGCTCTTGCTGCTCAAGCAAGGGAATGTTGACACAGTTCGTGGCACAAAGAAAAGCGAAACTTATATGCAATTACCACAACGGCAACAACAATAACAACAATAATAATAACACCACCAACTATATAGTAAGTAAGGTCAATTATAGGGAAAGGCCACCAGAGTTGCTTTTCATTTTTTGTGTTGGTTTGTTTGTTTATTTCTTTCTCTAGCCGTAATGAATGTATGCCCAATGATTTATTTCTTATTATGGGTCTCTAGAGCTATGCGCTTGCTGTACCCACATCCAAACACAGTCCCATACTCCAACCTTGACCCGCACTTGTCGATTTGACTTTTGGAGGGGTAGCACCTGAGCACCTGAGCTGCCCGACTGCCTTTTCACTTCGTGCGTGGAAATTCCATTGCAAAATCTCGAACGAACTCATTGCTTTTGTGGAGTAGTAGGTGCTTTTCATAAAACTATTCTTCAGTACACCTCCCACAGTTATTCATTTGCACACTTTGATTTTATCTATCGAATGTGACATCAATTTGCACTTTTGCACACTTTTTAGTTTAACGAGACAAATATTTGTCTACGAGACAAAGTAGAAGACTTCAAATACCCTGTAGTGTTTAGAAAAGAGAAGATATTTTAGAAACAAACCTAAGAACTTCAAATATGTGTGTCTTTTTTTCAGTAAAGTTTTCATATGATGTTGAAAAGTTTGTCTATGCTCAATTGTTAAGTGCCACGACTCAACTTATGCCACTTATGCCACATCAATGGAAATATTTAATCTTCATGCATAGAAGGAACAGTGACATTCTTTGTTCAAGTGAGTTCAATCAGTGGTCAAAGCAAACAATTAGTGTCATTCAAATGCTGAGAAATGTGCAAAAGTTATTATGAGGTTGGGGAATAAATGGAGAAGAGTTGAAAAGATCTTATATATCGATTTGGCAGTATATAATATATATTTATATATATATTTTCTCTGTGCTGTACGTGTTCTTCAGTTTTCAAGGCTGGCTGCAAATATTATCACAGCTGTTGCGAGCACACTGCCAACTGTCTGAAGTGTGTGAAAGATTAGTTGATAAGGCAGCACACAATATCAGACCGAGGTGTACAACTCAACTGGCATTTGTAGACGCTGTCTGTCAAAGGAACGCGTGTTCTATTTGCCACACACACAAGCTCTTTAATAATCTCGAATCCAAGTTGTTTGGGGCTCAATGTGTCAGTGGCAGCTTCCCATTTGTGCGAGTACAAGCGAGTATGATTAACTTGGCCCACAGTGATAATGTTGTCGGGTTTGTTAACATGGCCCATCAGACAGCCGGCTCTGGCTACAGCTCCGGCTGTGCAACTAATGCCGCCACAGCTGGCACTGCTGGCACCACCAGCTGAGTTGCGCTGACATCACAGCGGCAAGTTTTAGCTCCGTCAGCAAGTCAGAGCCGCCGTCAGCATTCAGGCTGATGCTGATCTGAAGCTGCCCGTTGGCGATTCTTGCTAGACAACGTTGTCTGGGGGCGACACGGCCAGCAAAGCTGTTTGCCAACCGGTTTGTTCAACAGCGACGAAGCGGCGGCAAAATGAAAAATAAAACTCGTTTCTCAATTGCTTAGTTGCTATATTCAAGCGTTTTCAATGTTATCTGTTTGGCTTTTGTGGGAACCGGTATGGTCCGGCCAGGGCAGACAGGCCTTTTACCAGCATCATCAACACTTGGAAAAACCAGAACGCTTTTTAGAACTGGAAAATTCGAGCTGAAAGCCAGAGCGTCTATTTTCGCTAAACCCTTAACCGTAATACCTGAAAGAATCCATATACATTTAAGGTGTGCTTTATTATACCTTATTACAAGTTGTAGAGGGTATTTGAACATTATTTTCATATTTACGGCGGATTTCCAACCCCATAAGGTATGTATATTCTTGATCAGCAACACTAGGCGAGTCGATATAACCGTTATCGCCTGTCCCTCTTATTATTCTTATATGCGCTTTTGGTACAACTTGGTGTACATGCATCTGTCATTTTCTATCTTTAAATATATATTTTTTCCCCAGTGTATTTATTAACCCAAATGTGAGCGAGATCAAACCTTACTGCAGACCATTGCAACATATTGCCAAAGTGACATATTTGTATATGCACATACATAAACCATCATCATATTTATTCTATTCTATTATATATTTATTATATATATTTTGTTCGCTTGCCGACTGTATGGCTTGTTAGCTTTCAAGGTTGGCTTGGGTGGGTTTTGCGCTGTTTTTGGTGCTTTTCGTGGCCATTTCGGTGCATGTGGACCCACAACCTTGAACCCGTGTCGTTATATGTGCCATTCTGTCGGTCTACAGCACTTGGCAAGTGTGAATACTCTCCATCCAATGCTGTCTAGGACTAGAATATTTAAATGCGCCAAGGTCAGAGAAGTGTTTGGGATAGATGGCAGCTGTCGAGCGTCATTACATTTAAATGCCAGCTTAATAAGTTATATCAAAAATTGACATATATAAAAGTTTAATA
This sequence comes from Drosophila atroscutellata, assembly GCA_035041605.1. Taxonomy (NCBI): domain Eukaryota; kingdom Metazoa; phylum Arthropoda; class Insecta; order Diptera; family Drosophilidae; genus Drosophila; species Drosophila atroscutellata. The sequence goes on along the minus strand of JAWNLA010000092.1, from coordinate 7,370,077 downwards.
AGACAAGCAGCGCATTTTATTAAAAACAACCGTGAACTAGCCTTCGCTCAAAAAGAAAAAAAAAACATAACAATAAATAAAATAAATTCTGTGAGAATTTAGAATATGTTTGCTCGAGTTGGATTTTAATATATGAAAAATATATAATATATATACAGAATAAACATGTGTCTCGCTGGCTCTAGGTCAAGTGTTTTTATATATATTTCGATATATTTCGAAACCCGTCCGAATTCCTCCACAGGAAGACATTCACTACGTCAGTTTAGTTAGCCTGTAATGTAATGTAGCCAATGTAGCCAATGTAAATTATTGCCCTAGATAGTTAAGAATTTTGTCAAAAATTAATTAAATTAAGAGCTTTAAATCTCGGCCAGTCTGACGCACTTAATCTGTATCAATAAACAATACAACTATTTCGGCATGTTCCATTTTTGTTTACAATTTCTGTTTAATTTTTGAATTGCAACAACTTTTTCGACTGGGCAATGGCAACAATTGCGTTATATATAAAATTGAGAATGCAAAGCTGTGGTCGCCGTTAATAGCAACAAACCGATGCCGGTATGAAATCGAGAATTTTATGAACCAGCCACGAGTTTTTTCCATTTGAAATTTAAAATGCAACAATCTCGTCAGAGAGCAAATTAAATTGATGCGAGGCATAAGTTTAATATGCACTATATATATATATATATAGTGCTATTTCCATAGCTGGCATATCGATGGCAACAGCAGCAATATGTATGCCGTGTGATTACGTCAAGACCTGCAGCACTTGCCACGTTTAAAACAAATACCCTAACAACAACAACGAAACGCGATTGAAGCTCGTTGCATAAACTTTATGTCACTAAAAAACAAACAAGTTTTTATTGATTGCATATTTTTGCATTGGAATTTATTTCAATTACATTGCTATTCTCGTGACTTAAGTGTTCTGCCTCTATTTAATAAATACAATATAAAAAATAATAATAAGAGCTGCTCTGAGCTCGATTTCAACTTTGGGCATATTCAGGAAGCCAAACGTGGAGGCATAATGCTGAAAAATGCTTGTATTAAGTTCTTTAATGTAAGACTTAAATATTGCTTCGATTTTTCAAGTATTTTAAATTCCGTTTTTAACAGCTTTTTTATGGTATTGATAATTTTGGCATCGTGTTTTTAGGGTTTGGCACTACAGATGTGTGTGATGATTTTTGGAAAAAAGTGTGCGATTTAAACTGTATATACTTGGGCAGCTGTATATTACTTATGAAGTATAAACATCTTACGCGTTACAACTGTTATCGTTTAAAGCAAGCATTACAATTGCAACAATTTACTCGCTGTCTGAGCTATCTTAAAAGGTTCAATGTGCTCGAGAAACATACTAAACATTCTAGTCTCTTTTCTTTGGCTTCCTGCATGACTGTTGTACTACGTTTGCCTAAACTAAATTAGCACATGATTCTTTCTGTAGTGGAAATAACAAATAACAAATATTCACAGATATTTCGCATTCATTTGCAGGCCAGCGCGTTCAATTATCATATTTAATTCGAATTTGCAACGCAACCGTAGAATGTTGACCGTCTAGTCTATACACCAATTGTCAATTAGCACCATTAATAGATTGTCGGAGGTGTGTGATTTTATTTAGTAGGCTATAAACATGACTGATGCAAGTTTTAGTATAGTTTGCATTGCTTCCTCCTACACACTTAAATGCATTTGCCAAAAAGCCCCACACCATTGTCGCAAATTGAACAGCTTGCCAAGTCATTTGTGAACAGCAAACATGACCACAAGAAATTCACAATCGCAATCACACACACACACACACACATGCTACAGTGACTCATGTAAATGTTCAACATTGCATAGCACATGGTCTTGAATTCGATGATGGCAGTAGTGTGGTGTGTTCAGTGTTCAGTTCAGGGCGAAACTGAAATTGGAAGAGCGTGAGATGGTCAGGGCCGTGTTAAATTTGGACGCTGGTCGCTGAATAGCCCTCAGGTAGGCGTGCGAAATATTAATGGGCCTGTTGCTTGTTTGCTGCCACACGAAAATCAGTAAGAGCTCGCAGTCACCAGGTGTGCCCACACAAATACTCACACGACACGCACACAGCCACATACGTATGCGTCTCATTTGCATTTAACTGTTGAGTCGCGGATTGCAACAACAAATTCAAGTCACGGAAGTCATGAGGAACAACGGTATACGGTATACCCCAGGCACAGTGAAAATATCTCAATTGTAGAGCAAAGCATTTCGAATGCAGCTAAATTCGACTCACTTTTCAAATGAATCCATTTAAAGTCAGAAATTTTTAAGTGAAGTCTCTAAACCCCCATAATTGGTAAACAAAACATGTTGCAACTGACTCAAGCTATTCTTTGTTATTTTTTAAACATTTTGTTAATGCTTCATTGTTTGTTTACACAAATAGAAACTTCTCAGACGGGCGACCCAATTAACAACAAACTTAACAACAATTTTATAAGTCATTGTGCCACTGTGCGAAACTCGCATGTACATTAAACAAAGAAGCAGAGAAAATGTTGAAGAGAACGAAGAATATATACCCTTGTGGGGGTATATTGAGAAAACTGTTTAAAATAATAAGGTAATGTATGTATATAATAAAGTTTGGGCAACAATATGGATCAGTTATGCAATCCAGCCAGCATCTCAATTAATCTATATATCAACCGAAAAATTACAAGTTCAAATTTAGAATTTAAAATATAAATATATACCCAGAAAAAATATAATATAACTAAGAAAATATTTGATATTTTTGGTTTTTTAAATTATTATGGCAAATTCTTTCTTAAGCACATATTCTTTATATACGTAGCAACAAAAGTGCAATGCCCTCGACAAAGCGTATAAAAATAACTACGGCTTCTTACAACTTGTGCAAAACCAAATGGGAAAATGCAAATCTAATTGCCAACAACAATGCCTAAGTTCATTGGTCAGCCGACAAGACCACGAACAAAAGCAAAAAAAAAAACAGCAACAGCAGCGGTTGCAACAGTAGCTGATTGCTTAAAGGCTTAGCAGCAAACTGGGAGCCAACTTCACAGTTCCTATCAGTGCTGATAACAACCAGTTAAGGGGAAAAGGGAAAGGGAACAGGGACGTGGGGAGAGGGGAGAGAAGCGGGGCAAGCAAAAGCAACAGCTGCGCGTGCAATGCAAGTGAGTAACTAAATTGTCACTGGGCTTGGAAAGTTGACGCGTGCAGGCAGCAAATAAACAAACGGAACACTTTAGACAGGCAGCAGCAGCAGTAGCAGCAGCAGCGACCGCAGACGTCGACGACGACGCTTAAATGTAGGACAGCCAAGCCGCAGACGCAAGGTAAAAGAAGAAGCACCAGCGCTGGGCAGAAGCAGAAGCAGAAGCAAAAGCAGAGGAAGCAGTCACTTTGAGGGAAAGTTTAGCAATTTTGTTGGCTTATTTTGATTTAGCTGCTGTCGTTGTTGTCGCTTGCTATGCGGTTTTTATCTATCTGTTTATCGATTCGTAGATCGAGCATAAAAATAATCGCTATCGATGACTTTGCATTAAGCTGAGCTCCCTCTTACACTTCAATGTTTTGCTTTGGTTTAGATTTGGCAAGGGAAAGTTATTCGCCGCGAATAATTGCGTTAAGCATAAAAGGTAATAGATGATGTGAGAAAACGAATAAGGTAGGTGAGCAGCATTTAGCGGAGTTTGCTGTTTTGGTCGAGACGAGTTGGAGACTTGCTTGTGAACAAATTAAATAGATGAGCAGAATCCACTGGAGAAAATTATATTAGATACAAAAGACTTTAAACTTTGAACACAAATATCTATATTAGGTAAAAGCATTAACATTTAAACAAATAAAGTATTAATGAATATAGGTATTATTATAATTGAGAACATAAAAACCAAATATTTATGAGTGACAAATTCCTTCTTCTTTTACATATAAGGTATATTCGGCCTATTCTCTCCTTATAAAGAATAAATTAAAGCTGAGTAGATCTACATATTCATATTATGTATTCAATAAAGTCAAATAGAAAAGATTTCGACTCACCCGTCGTAAACCCTGCAAGTGGTATTATTGATGCGTTTATCAGATGCTCGTCGTCGCCGATCCTCAAACAGATCCTTGACAGCCGTCACGCCCAGCACAAAGATGACGGGAATCATAGCCACCTCCTTGCCAAATGCATTAATGGCCGGCACCCAGTTGAGCAGCACAATGAAAATGAAATACAGATTCGCCACGCGATGGAACTGCTCCAGCAGATTTTTCGGTATGAACGAGAGCAAAGTGTATTTTGTTGTGCGTATTTTATTGCCCACAAACTGACCGTTGGGATGCTCCCGTTTGGGTGTCTTGGGCGGCACTGTGTGATTGGGCACCACCATGCGATAGCTGCGCTCCTCAAACTTGTCGCTGTTGTTGTAGTTGCACAGACTGAAGCGCTTCCACCAGGGCGGCGCCTCGGTGCGCCGCAGCGTGTATATGGATTCGGAGCGGGATGCCTGTCGGGAATGGCCACGGCCACTGGTCGCCGAACTCGGCGCCGATGGGCCGAATTCGCGTTCCCTGACCGGCTCGTCCTTGTGGCCGGGCGGCAGTATGAAGTCCGTTTTGGAGCCGACACGACTGTGACCACGTCCCGCTGGCGCTGCACTGCCGGGCGGCGAGTCCGTAATCTGACCCTGCGAGAAGGCACGCTGGTGGCCCTTCATGGCCGACTTTATAGGCCGACCGCCGGCACCAACAGCAACAATGGCACCCCCACCATGACTGACAGAACGCGCATGTCCTCCGCGCGAGGGGCCGGCCGGGTTTAGGGTGCTGCTGCCGCTGGATATGATGGCTACGCCCGGTATGCCTGCCCCACCAGGCATGCTACCTGGGGCTGTATTGCCAACCTGATGTGTGCCCGGAAAGACATAGGTTCTCTCCGGCTCTCCGCTGGTCCCCATTGCCATGGGTGTTGTTGTCATCATTGTGTGGAGATGTTGTTGTTGTTGCTGCTGTTGGGCGAGAGTGTCGCTGACCAGGTTGGGTGGCGCGGAACGTTGTTGCTGCACAACGAGAAACTTTCGCCGCAAGTCTTCGGTGTTTGTTGAAGGCATCTTCGCAGGCCAACACCATTAGGTGGGCCCGAGTGCTTAGGTGTCGTGTGTGTGTCGGATACAAATGAGTTCTTGGGGTTTTGGGTTGCGGGAACGGTCCAATTAGCACCTTACGCCAGTGCCGTTCCCGTCGTTTGCGTTGACGCATCAGCCACTGCCAACATGACTACTACCTGAAAAATTACAAGTTAAAGAGAGTGTGAAGTTTAGTTAGGGTCATAAAATAAACAGATGCTTATCTTACGAGCTTGACAAAAATTTATTTAATTGTTTTTTTTTTTTTATTGCCCGCAAAGGTTTATCGAACTCTTGTACACCCTGTACACACTGTGCACCCTGTGCTCTCGCGCTTACGTGTGCTCCAAAGCATGGCCTTGATTTTAAGCTTCCGATAAGTTGCCATTAAGCGTAAAACATCACGAAAACGAAACACCAACAACCAGAGCAACAAATATAAAACCACACACAATCAAAAAACTGAATGGCCCACAAGGTCAAAGAGTGACGCGAGGTTATGCAGAATGTGTATGGAATGAAGTGTGGCATTATGTTTAGAGCCAAGTTGATCGATGGCCGGCCAAATACATAGTTCATGGTGTGCCCAGATATCATGAGTGTACCTTATCAATGTATTCAATCCGGTCGAACTTGGCAGCATCTCTTGGAATTAAAAATTCACTTCTTCAGACTCGACCAAACAACATGCTTATCGGCAACTCAAATAATTCAAATGAGTTACATCACTTTATAGCTAAAGAAGCTCGGCTCGTCAACGAACACAAAACGAGGCAAAGCATTCAAATGAATATTTTGATGTTCGTGCCACAAATCAAACGAGGCATGTGCCCAAGTTTTAGGAAGCCACATAAGCGGGCGCCAGAGCATGAAAATTAAAATTGTATTTCAAAGTATAAATTGAATTCAAATATTACCGCTATACGCGAAATATTCACAAAAAATCGACTGTTTAATATATTATATAATTGTCTAGATATATAGTACATCTATATATATATGGTTCATTTGAACATTGCTCGTAAATTAGTTTTCATTTCTTGTAGCCTACAGTTTCTACATAATCGAATAAACTCGTCAGTTGATATAAATAATAACTTTTCTTCTTGACTGGTCAATTTATAGAATTTATTATGGTGTATTTGTATGCTTGACTTCAACAAGAGCGTAAAAATGGCAATTTATACTTCATTTCTTCGAGTGATGAATAAATTTCATTAGTATTTGAAAACATTTACGCATACATACACATTTGAATGGACATATACACACGTTGTTTTTGTACTACAACAACAACAAGAAACCGCATGTCGACACGAAAATCTAAATTTGAATTTGGCACACGCCGGTTTTTCTAGACTTTTTTTTATGTTTGTATATACGTCCACGGGGTATTTATGTATAACGCAACGACTAATGCAATTCAGTATTTGGTATATAGAATATACACTAGAAAGTAAAAGAAATAAACTGCGTAAGTAGAATTGTACACTCGGAAAAAAAGCAAACTGAATTTTAGAGAATCGCACCAAAATGAAAATCATTCTGAAAAGTAGAAATATTTTAGGGAAAAAGTTAATTCACTCATGAACAAGCAATTGAACAAATGTCTGGCCCAACACGTCAGCATGTTCTAAATAAGCAAAGAATGTATAAAAAAAAGTCAAAGAGTTCAGCGACTTTTTTTTTAAATTTTAAAATGTCTGTCTGTCTGACAACACGCCATCTAATTAATTGAAAAACGCCTACAGCGCCTCTAAAAGCGGTATTATTATTTATATATTTCTAAAAATATATAGTGTATAGTAGACATCTTTATTGATTTAAAGCTAAAGTCAAATATTTTTAAAGTTTAACTTTGACAAACACAGAGCCAATGACATTTGAACTCAACGACGATTATCTTTATAGACTTCAATTCACTTTGTTGATGTAAAAAGTAAGTTCCGAATTAATGTCATTTATTATTGTCCATTTCGTGCCAAAAGCCCATAAAAAAACAATACAAAAGCCACCCTTATAAAAGTAATTAAAGGAACTCTGTGTAAACCGCGAACTTTTTTTTTTTTTTTGGTAAGTGAAGGTGTTCCGATTGGCGTATCCTTTTGAGCACAGCAAGAGAATAAAATACAATAGAATGCGATAAAAAACACGCCCTCAATTTTAGAAACGCGCTATACCTTTGGCGCCACGACTAACTAATGTTATTATTCAGAAGATATATTTCTAAGATGTAAGGTTAAGACTATCTTTCCTTAATTGGAGGATAAATGTGTGCTTGTCTATCTAAGAGCATATACATAAATAATTATAGTTGGTTTGTCCAAGTGGCAAATTGCTTAGACATGTCTCGCTGGATATATTTGAAAACGAATCTTTTGGGTGCATGACACGCATACTTGCCCCGATTTAAACTGATAGATACTCGTAAATTGGCGTTGGTATCTACGCAACGCAACCGCGCACTAACTAATTAGTTTCAAGCACTCTAATCAGTTTATGTGTGCTGACTTCAAAGTGCTGGGCCCGTACTGACTCTGTGGATTTGCTCGGGTTGCGGGTCTTGCGGGCCCCACACCGCCCCTCATCTGATTCCGGCAGCAAATGGACTTTATTTTTAGCGGACAGATTGAGCAGCGCACATGTGAAGTTAACTCGAAAGATAAGCAATGCCAAGCCCAACAAAATATACAAAAAAATACTAAAGCATTACATGGCTTATCAATAGTCTGCAGGCAATGGGCATTTAAAAACAATTAGTGCGTTATGTACATATTTAGAATGCAGAACAACATCTGCCTTGATTCCACTCAACTTGGGCATCTACACTTTTGACGTTTGGCAAACAGCGAAAATATCAAAGAGCCGTTTTGTGTGTGGTTATGTGTGGAAATTGCGCGGATTTGTATATGCTTATTTTGAATATAGAATATATATATATATATATACTTGAATTTATTGCTGCACGCTTAAGTGCACAACCCAGTTCAATCAGCGATTAATCTGACATTGAGAATACACTTATGGACTTGGCAATTATATAGTCATTTATACACTTTAAATGAATAATTATATAAAAACAAGTTTAAAAATAAATTTATGGAAATCAACCTATGGTTCTAAAGCAAAATATATGATGGTAGTCCAAACGTGTATAGCTATATCGACTTGCGAATGCCCACTTAAAATCTGAAGTTATCAAGTAAAAATTATGATTCTAGTATATTTATAAAAGTAGCAAAAGAAATCGGAAAATAAAGCTCAAAAAAGCAATAAGGACTTTAATGAAAAGGTATGGAAACCGTTGTTCGACAATTTTCCAACAAATATTCACATTGGGAATATCGCGTAAATATTAATGACCTGCTTTTGATTCCCTTATGAACGGGACAGAAAAGGTTTACGGACGTGTGATTTAAAACGCAAATAATTGTTGTAATTAGCAAAAACACAAAAACAAACAATATTAGAACTAACCAGTCATTATATATACATATATATTAACAGACATCTTTGACGTAAATGCTGTTAATTAAGATTTGTAGAAATTTTACTATTGCGGTTTAAGCTTTTTAATGAATGAAAAAAAAAAATGTTAAAATCTTTATTAAATCTGGGAATAATAAATGGAAAATAGTTAGAATTGGTAGTATAAGCAAGTCTGAAATTAAATAATATTATATGACCAGCAGACAGCAGAGTTTGGTGTTATTTATATTGTACTTGCTTTACTTTTCAACTCATAAGCATATTTCATGAAGAATGTTTGAGTTTGCCAAAAATGTGTGCTGTGTTTACAAAGAGCGCAGATTTTGAAAACGCAAATGTATAATTTGGTGTTTATTGAACTCAAGACGAATTGGCAGATAAACAATTTGAATTGATATTTAAAATAATGGCAGCACATAAACAATTAGTTTGTGTGAGAGCATTTCGGTTGCTTCTACGCCGTGTGTTTGTTAGCAGCACAATTTTTGATTCGTGGTTACCCAATTGCCAGTTTGTTCAGCTTGCTGTGTGATAGGTGAAAACACTCGAGCCCTGCCAGCTGTTCCCCCTTGAACGATCAATGGATTAATCTTCAAAATATCAAATGTGAGTTGATTATTTTTTTTTGCCGATTGATAATGAGTCAGATATCTGTGTGCAACTACAAAAATAATTGATGTGTATGTATGGATTTTTGTTAAATGTTCTTTTCCAACAGACTACTTCTTAGGTATGTATATTATTCACGCTTTGAGTATGTGTACATCATTCATTGGGTGTTATCTTAGTTTAGTTAGTGTTAAGTAAGAATAAGTACAAATATTATTATACGTATATTTGAAAAAGGTCTTCAAACATCGAACAATATCTAATTGGTTTTCAATTTTGATTTGTAATTATTATTTATATATTATAAAGCTAAAAAGGGGACTAAAGTACACAGAGTTAGCCAGCTGAAACTATATAACTAAGTGACAAATTGCACTTTAAAGATAACTGTGATAATTTAAAAAAAAATATTGATTTTAATCAACTGTCAAGCTTTGACAAGTTGAAGGCAAATGTATCTATATATAATATAAAAATATGTATATATATATTTATATAAGCCATCTTATTCATTATCGATACAGAAATAATGTATAGCGAATCGCAACGAAACAATGCGATTCAAGCTGCGAAGCGTTGCATGTGACACCAAATGGGAAAAGTTGCATGGGCGCGTGAGAACAAAAAGTTGCACGACTCAATAGAGTTGTAGACAGAGGGGGCGGGCGGGCGTTGCGGTACGTCCATTTAATTAAGTTTTGTAGTAAAGCTACAAGGGACTGAACTATATGGCTGACAACACCTAAAGCAATTTGGCAAAAATAAATTAACATATTAATTAATTCAATTCATCCAAAGCACTCCAGATCTGATTTACAATTGACTCCATTTGTCAAGCTTATTCAAATTTTTGAGCAAGCTTAAGGGAATTTTTCAGATTAGAAAACACAGAAGATTTTATTACATGAAATATAACCTAGATCCAGCGAAAAATATAATTCAATTATAAAAAAGGTTACCAAATAAACATTCAAGTACAAAAAATCAGCTCTTGAAAGTCTTCTGATTTTCAAAATAAAATCTGTAAAAGTAAATGTTTGGATAGATTTGGATCAATGTGCAGTGGACCACTATTCAGTCATTAAGTTTGTAGAAGCAGAAATATCAAAAACACTAAAAACGATTAAACTGAGGCAATTAATCATGTTTGGCAAAAACCAACCGGATACTTGGACTCCGATTAAAAACGGATGTTAAAATTTCGCCTATATGCACATGTAGATTTTATCATAAGCCGAATTAATCTGGAAGTTATTTATAATTGTTCACTTAAATATAAAGCTTTTCGAAATGCGAAACCAAACAAAGAAAACCCTGGCGTACACCTAATCGATTTTTAAAAGAAATGGCTACGACATCAATATTAAAACAGCATGTATGGATATATATAATTATTTGCATATATATCTGAGGAGCGTTAGACTGATCGAAATGCAAACGAACTTCGAAAATTGGTTTACAGATGGGCAATATATTTATAGAAGAGTACACACATACATATATATATACCTACGCCCAGATACAGCGCAAATGTGAACTGATAAAGAATTTCGGAAATGTTTATGCCACGTTTGTCCAGCAACCAACCCGAGGCTGATATATGGAACAGACAATGAAACACAAACCCAATTTCACAATTTTAGTTTCACTGTTAAAGGCTACATAATATGTCTTTTAAGGATCAAAATTAAATTCGACTGGGAAAAATTGACTTGTCAGTGAAAGGATGGTAGTAACTTAATTAGTTTTTCGATGCATTAAGGGTAAAAGCACAATAATAATATAGACATGAAGAGGTAAATGCATATATTGTTTTTTATTCGTATTGTGTACATATTTGGTATTTGGCTAGTACCCGAATGCGGTCATTAAAATAGACAAATAATGGAAGTAACTACTACAGTCGTAAAACCAGCGCGAAACTGTTAAAGGCAACAAATGGAACGAGTGCAAGTACATAGACACACACCTACGTACAAACATACACAGATACATATACAGATACACATCTGTGGTTAAGTGTGTGTGAGTGTGTGTAGCTCAAATGGTTGGAGGTCTGGCGTGTGCTGCCGTTTGCTACTGCACCGGGAATTGGAGTCAATTGGCTGCGCCACGTTAACGGTTACCGGGACTGCGCAAGAAAGCGAGAGACAGAGAAAAGTAACAAGAAAAAGAAGAGGGAGAGAGTGCAAGATCGCCAAATAGATTGCCGAAGCAAAGAGAGAAAGATGAAAAAAAGAATGACAAACGCAAAAACCGTTAACATATTCTTCTTCGCAATGTGCAGATGCTCAAATTGAAATAATATACAACAGGAATGAAAAAATAAACAATTGCGTACGTGATTAAGACGCTGTTTTAAATATAATATTAATCAGTCAAGCACATTCTTTAAAAATATTTATTTACCCGCTCTTGCTATCTACGTTCTGAGGAAATAAAATACTTTTTCTGCAGTTGCTGATCAAATCAACCCGATTTTTGTTGTTCAGTATTTCTTTGAGTGTTGTTGTCACGGATGCAATTAGCAAAGCAAATGGCCGTCAAACAAAAGAGAACTCAGAGAACAGAAAACAGAGCACCGTGTGACAAACGAGAAAAGGTCAAAGTGTGGTGTATTTAATCGTACCCAGCTTACGATATATATTATGAGACAATACTAAACTTTTGGGCAAAAACAATTCTAACTGTTTTACGCACATATGTTATTAATGTATATTAATGATAGCAAACAGCTGTAGGAAGCTATTTTATTATTAGTTGTAACACTGTGAGATGGGACAACGATGTTAGGAAATCTAAGCTAGACGAGCTGAGACTGGCTAATACAAGCAGTTTTTTTCCACTTGCATAATTATTGCTGACTGGATTATACATAGGAAATAAGCGACAGCTACCAATCTTTGGTTTCAATTTAAGCACATTTCAAAGCAACTTAATGCTGATCAGTAATATTTACACACATACATTTTCTCACTGATATGTAACGTTTATTGACATTGTTATGCCAGCAGGGTATAAGAACAAGTCGTTTTTGCCAGCCTGTTATTCTTTTTTTTTTATCGAATGCCGGTCGACGATTAGTAGCACATCAAAGAGTTTGAGCGAGAGGACAATGTTGCAATCTTAAAAACAACATGACAACATGAGTGCGAGCGACGTAAGCGAGAGAAAGAAGCTGGAACACTGCAAAAGAAGTCTCGCTCGTTGGGGGAGTAGGAGAGGAGTAACTGAACAAGAGAGAGAGAGAGAGAGGAACTGGTTCTTAGCAACCAACTCGTTTTACGTTCAACTTACATTTGCAATAAAGAAAAAAAAATAGTCAATTTAGCAGATAAAAAACCCGTTTTTTTAAACTTACCCAATGAAAACAAATGGAATCCTCTTGACGTATTTTTATTTATGTTGATATGTTAATTCTCCAAGTCACTTTTTAAATTGATTTCGTTCAGCTTTCTTTCAAAAACACACTCATATATGTATATATTATTTGCTATTTTTATATATAAAAAGAGACAATATTTGAGCATAAGCAACAAAGAAGAACAACAACTGCAACTGCAAAAACTGAATTGAAAACGTCAATAAATTTGAATTTTAATTTTAATTGAAAACCATTGGCAATTAATGAATTTAATTATGTTTTACGCCTTGCAATACTTTCGCACCACAAATAAATATTTATTCGCAAGCGAACCGCTCACTTTTTCTCCCATTTCCCGCTCAACACGTTTGTAAATATCTATACGTATATACATATACCTATATATGTATTTCTTAAATGGCACGTTGGAACTAATTTTTGAATTTTGCCACGAATTTGCGGTCGCTGTTGTTGCTCTTAAGAATTACAAGAAATTTTTGGCCCAAATTGCATTTTCACTTTTTTACACACGCACACAGCACAAGCACGTTAACAAATGCTCACACACACTTACACACATGTAAACAGTGGTTATGGTCACTATTTTTGTGGCTTGAATTATTATCAATTAAAACTTGTAAGAATTTACACTCCAATCTGTTCTGGCCTCGCAGCGATACGGATGCAAATGATTTATTTGTTCGGCAACACAAGAAAACAACAAACGACGACAGAAAATGAATAACCAAACAATAACAACAACCGCGTCCGCCTCGTTCAATGTTTTTTTTTTGACTGAACAAAACTTCGTTCTGTAATCGATGAACATTTGTCTTAGCGAATCGATGTATCGGGGTTTCATAATAATATCGATGTATCGATATTAAGCATACGTTAAAGTTTTATGGTTGCCCAAAACTGAAAATTATTCTAAAAAAAATTAATAGCCCATATGCAATACTTTTCTCATTATTACAAATCTTCTAAAAAATTTAAGAAAATTATTGTTAGTACTATTTCTTTCGTTTTATTGTTTTGAAAACAGATCATGTCATTTAGCATTTTCATACGCAGACGCTATATATTCAAAACTGTTTGAGTTACATGTCGTGTAGTTAACCAAAAATAATAGGTTTTTGATTTTTTCTCTTAAGCGCCCCCCAATTCCAGCATGTGCGGCAAAGCTGACTGCTACAAAACACAGTTTTCTTGACGCACCAGCATAACGAGCGAGTGCATTATTCTGTAAACTTAACAGCTGTTCGATGCAGTGAGACCAGATCTGAGTGAAATTAAAATACACAAGAAACGGTAAAATGTTGGTATTTTCAAGCGAGTAGAGAAAATTGTATTGAACGAAAATTGTTGTAAAACGTCGTCAACGTCGCAAAGTGAAAATCATAGATTTTTTTAGAATCAGTCGCAGCTGCATACTAATTAAAAAAAAAAAAGAAACCGCTAACAATGAATGAAGAATACGACGCGATAGTGCTGGGCACCGGCCTCAAGGAGTGCATATTGAGCGGCATGCTTTCCGTTTCGGGCAAGAAAGTCCTGCATATTGATCGCAACAAATACTATGGCGGCGAGTCGGCCTCGATTACGCCGCTGGAGGAGCTCTTCCAGCGTTATGGACTTGAGCCGCCGGGCGAGAAATTCGGGCGTGGTCGTGACTGGAATGTCGACTTGATACCCAAGTTCTTAATGGCCAATGGTCAATTGGTAAAACTGTTAATACACACGGGCGTCACCCGTTATCTTGAATTCAAGTCGATTGAGGGCAGCTACGTTTACAAGGGTGGCAAAATTGCCAAAGTGCCTGTGGATCAAAAAGAGGCGCTCGCATCCGATCTCATGGGTGAGTTGAGTTATCTACATGCACAAAACATACACTAATCCAACTTGCATTCCAAGTAATTTGTCTGTGAAAGCTGTGGAAAGGCACATAATAGACACACTCACACACATGCATACTTAACTGCGAAAATTTGTATGTACATACACATATTTCGCTCTCTTTTACACTCCTGCCCCCTTTTTGCGTTTTCTCCATATTTCTTTGTCTCGGCTTACATTCATTCGGCGATTGGCACTCACTCGCTGGTGTTGTTTTTGCTTTTAGACTGTGACACGTACTTTGTAGTTGCCCTGCTCTGTGTGTGTGTGTTCTATGCTTGTAAGCATGTGTGCGTGCGTGTAAGCATTTGTTAATGCTGATTTTTCTGCACAGTTTTTTTTACACAATGTGCAGAATATCTGCTGATGCTGCGAATGAGCGTGAGAAGAGAGGAATATTATTAAACAGCAACTTTACAAATACATTTCTATATATATTTGATGACAATTAGAATATGGTGGAGTTGCCAGCTGTTTGCCAGCCATGTCTGCAATGTGGCAACTCTGCGCCGCAAACCTTTTAACCAATTAACCGCTGATTCATATTTTTCAATAACAACAGAGTAATTTTTGCTGTTGTTGTTTTTGCTCTACCGCAACCTTTTGCTGTGGTTTTAAATTGTTTAAGCATTGACGACTATAAAACGCAATTACCAAATCACGCTACATTTTATGATTGTATTTTTAATCTTTTGCAATTGCCAGCAGCGAATTTCTCCTTGTTTCGTTTCTATTGCCCCTTTTGCTTTTGTTGCTTGTGGAGCAGGCTCGCTGAAAGTCCATTGAACCCCATTTATTATGACGAGCCTTCAGGCAAATGACGTCATTTCGCTGGTGGTGTTTTAGCCCCTAAAAATAACATATGTGTATGTGTTAGCATTGTAAAGAAAGAAACCACAATGTCTAAATAAATATCCTGTTTCCTGTGGTTTCAATTTTAATGTAATTTATATTTGCATTTGTATATATTTTTGACTTGCAGGCATGTTTGAGAAGCGTCGCTTCCGCAATTTCTTGATCTATGTGCAGGACTTCAGAGAGGATGACCCAAAGACCTGGAAGGACTTTGATCCGACCAAAGCGAACATGCAGGGCCTGTACGATAAGTTTGGCCTGGACAAGAACACCCAGGACTTCACGGGCCATGCACTGGCGCTGTTCCGTGACGATGAGTATCTGAATGAGCCGGCTGTGAATACCATACGACGCATTAAATTGTATTCGGATTCGCTGGCGAGATATGGCAAGTCGCCGTATCTGTATCCCATGTATGGCTTGGGCGAACTGCCCCAGGGATTTGCCCGTCTCTCGGCCATCTATGGCGGCACCTATATGCTGGACAAGCCGATCGATGAGATCGTCCTCGGCGAGGGCGGCAAAGTTGTGGGCGTGCGCTCTGGCGATGAAATTGCCAAATGCAAGCAGGTCTACTGCGATCCCAGCTATGTGCCCGATAAGGTAAGCCAATCAGTCAATTATTCATTCATATCTTTTTTAAACTTATCATTCGTCTCTCGTTTTGGCAGGTGCGCAAGCGCGGCAAGGTTATTCGATGCATTTGTATCTTGGATCATCCGGTGGCAAGCACCAAGGATGGCCTCTCCACTCAAATCATCATTCCACAGAAGCAAGTCGGTCGCAAATCGGACATTTATGTATCGCTAGTTAGCTCGACTCATCAGGTGGCCGCCAAGGGCTGGTTTGTGGGCATGGTGTCGACCACCGTCGAATCGGAGAATCCGGAGGTGGAAATCAAGCCCGGCTTGGATTTGCTTGAGCCAATTGCACAAAAGTTTGTCACTATTTCCGATTATTTGGAGCCAATCGACGCTGGCCTCGACTCACAGATCTTCATCTCGGAATCGTATGATGCGACCACGCATTTCGAGACCACTTGCCTCGATGTGTTGAACATCTTCAAGCGCGGCACTGGCGAAACGTTTGACTTCTCCAAGATTAAGCACGAGCTCGGCGATGAGGAGCAGTAAACTGGATAAATGCGATGATTCGGTTCTTTTGGTGGTTGGATGGATGGATGAGAGTCGTTTTGTAGCAGGCGGCATTTTGGCCAATAACCGGCATAAGGCATCTTGCAGCTCAACAACAATAACCGCAACAACAAAAACAACAACCAACATCACCATCACCATCTTAGCGTCGGCATTAAAATTAAAAACCAAAAGCGTTAAAAATATACAGAAGAAAAAACTGATTATAAAACGAAAAAACAAAAAAAGAAACAAGTCAAAATTGTATTACAACTGCAACATGCTTTTCCAACAGTTCAATAGCGCATAATATTTTTGTGTGTAACGAAATTTTAGACATGTAATAAAATACAAAAACAACAAAATTGTTTTTGCTTGTCACAATATTCGGATATGCGTAGAAAATCGATACATATACAATATGCAATTATATATACACCATATGGCATATTACAAATACATACCTTAAAGCAACTAGCCCAAAACAAAAACTGATTGTTGTGTGCGAAAAACCAAATATGAAGACAAGTTTCAACTTTGATGTATAACCACGCCCCTCACCCCACTCCCCTTGCAGACACTTTAACCCTCATGTAATCAAAATCAACCGATTTGTCGAACGCAACGCCTGCTTTTAACATGAAGTATATATGTATAATTGTATATCTATGCTCGATGTGCTTGCGATTCCGTTGTAACATCATATATATAGGATATATACACATTTGTGTGCGTATATTGCTATCAATAGTTGCTTGGTTCTGTTTTGTAATTCAAAAGACCCGTACATTATTATATGTATGAACAATCCATATATATATATATATATATATATATATATATGTGTACACGCATTATCCAAAACTAAGCTGAACGAAGGAAACAACAAATAAGAAAAGAAAAGCAAAGCAAAACAAACAGAATTATCGGAAAATGTAAACAAGTGAACAGATTATATATGCATCCATATATAGCGATACGAGAACAATGGTCAATGGTCTAACAAACTATGGTATTCCGCATTTTCTGAATTTACATTTTTAATAAAAATAAATAAAAAAAACCAATAAAAACAATTTAAAACATAAAGTGTGCTCGCTGCTTCAAGTGTTTTATTCGATTTCGGATAATCGAGTTGCAACTTATAAGGCGGATATCATATAGCTATAGATATATTTTATCGTATAACTTTTGGCTTACCAAGAAACAGTTTTGTTTTGCGTTATTATTGCTATCTTATCATTTATTGTTATTTACTTTATATACATATATATTTATTTTTTTGTTAAACAGTTTTAGGAAATATTCCATTACGTGAGTCAGATTTTGAAAAAAGCGCTGTAAGTACTTAATTCATTTATTTGTTTATCATATAGTCAGGTTAATTTGTCTGCTATCTATATTGATTACTGTATTTATTTTAGATTACAGAATTTGTATATGCCTCGGGCATATATATATTCTTTAACGTTCAATTTGTCCGTTTGTCCGTCTGGATTAGTTTTCTTATTTTAGATACTAGAAAAGCTCTATATCTAAAATAGTGAATGTGTTTACTCTCATGCCGTGTGGATATCAAGTTATATCTATTTTCCGCAGATACAAATCAAAGTCGCAGCTACATTTGAAAGGCAAATAAGATTATATGGCCAGATTGACTAGCTGAAACATATATACCTTATTAGATGGGATATATACCTTACTTTGCAAGACTGATTTGTCAGTTCTAGGTTGCAGTTCTTTCATATATCTGTAATTTAAGCTTATACAATACATGCTTCAGACTCACACACGTAAATACGCTCAAGAAAAAAGAAGGACTACATTTATTTCCTCAGGTACAATGGGACAAAGTCTGTTCCAGTCGACTACTTAGCCTGACAAGTGCAAGCACTATTTTTGTTGTTGTTGTACTTATTCAACTTTCTTAAAAGGTTATTGTTGTGGACAGGAATGTTTTGGCATTATTACGAATTCCGTAGCAAGTGTTTGGCATGCATTTTAAGGGTCTGCCACCCACAGCAGCACTCACTCTCCAATCTCTCCTCCATCCTGTTCTCCGGACACGAGTTAAACTCTGGTTAGCTGCCCAGCTGGTTGCAAGAGCAACGCTGACTCTGTGTGTGCGACGGTCGACGGTGTTACTCGTAAATGTAATGCTGTCGTTGACAGTTTCTTTCCGAACTGTCCAACAAAATGCCGACTGCATTTTTTCCAATTTCCGTCCAAGCATAGACAAATAAAGAACGCGCTTATTTTATTTACTCCTATGTGAACTGTCCACGTCAAATATTTGTGCTTATTGCTATTGGAGGGGGCCGTGAACAGAGTGAAGGATCAGCTCCGGATGTGAATTGTAAAGTCAATGTTTGAATATTTTGTATACATTAAATGCTTATATTCAATATATACCCAAATTATAATTCGATTAAAACAAAAAAGTTGCAAGTAAAAATTAATGCATTAATATGTTGTCCTATAATCATTCTCTCTCTCTCTCTTTAATTTGTTCTAAATCCAATGCGAACTCTTTGCTTATTTCGTGATCCTTGCACACAGTCCTCGGGCTAATAATGTTGCGAAAGCATGATTGTGGTTCCAGGCGAGCACGTCCCACAAATAAGCCCAGCATTTTACCACACTCTATTTTATGGTGGCATTTTTTGTTTTATGTTTTATTTATTTTTGTTGGAAAATTCGTAACTGGGCAAATTAAAGTCAAAAGTTTGGCGCCCAACGCAGCATGCAGGTCACATCCACAAGGGAGTGGCTGTGGCAAATTTTTGACTTGGTCATCGTCAACGGCGCAGGACTGTTGGGCATGACTAAGCTGCTCAGCCTTGTTTCACTCCCTTCCCTCTGTCTGTCTGTCTGTCTGTCTGTCTGTCTGTATATAGTGTCCTTGTCGCTGCATTTGCTGCCGGCTAATGCTAACGAGTGTCGTGTGGCGCACTGGGCTCGCAATAACAGCAAAACCGCAGAAGCACAAAGCAAAGACGCCCATGGGGTCCAAATGCACTGCCAAAAAGCAAAAATAGAAGCAATATCTCTTACTGCCGAAAGTCTGCTCTTTAAGGCAATACACTCACACATATGCAAATCGCGAATTTAAAGAGAGACACAGGCACAACACAACAACAAGCAGCAATTAAAGCGAAGCGAGTGTGGTTGATAAAAGAAAAAGCAACACAACCTCAAAACTGATAAGCACGTGCTTCCACAATTACAAATTGAAAGGCGTATTGATAATATTTATTATATATTTATTTGATAAATTCATTCATTTATTGACAACGCGTTGCAACGACACAAAATCGGGGCGTAATTGTGTTAAAAGTGTTTTCAGCCACAACAGTGAAAAAACGAGCGCAGCTTTTTACTGCTTAATCGCTTTATCTCTCTCCCCTCTCTCTCTTTCTCTCTTTCTTTTCTGTTTATTATTAATATTTAAACTGGAAGTGTTTGTAAAGAACTCTTAAATTGATGTTTGATTTTGTTGTTGTTGCTGCCTGTTGCTATGAAAGTACATCACGGATGTATATAGAATTCCATATACATGCTGTACATGATGTATATGGATCTATGTACATACATATGTACGTAAGAAGAACGGATATTTTGGTCAAGTCTAACATTATGTAAGCTTGTAGTTCGGAAACAAATGACCTTCATCTGAACTTGACCATACATTTAGAAAACCGATCGATTGTAGCTATGACAGCTATATGATTAGTCTTATCTCGATAATTATTAAGTTAAATAGGAAACGCAAAGTAATACGTAAGTAAGTAAGTGTGTTTCGGATATATTTGTTTATAAAATAAATCGGCTTACTATATCTAATAGCAGATTCACAAACGGATTCTGATCGTGATTTGGACTCGGACATTGACGCTGGCTTTTGCTTGGAATACGGGCAGTGAGTGGCAAGCTGGCTGATGTGTGTTGATAAATTGAATATCTTAGCCAGTCATTCTTAAGGCGTAATGCCATTAATTATAATTATGGCAGGGAATAACGCATACGACACAACCTCCTCCAGATCCGCACCCCTCCGCACAAAAACCGAATTCCCTCGACTTCGTGCTGTTTGTGTGCGGCACTTGAAGCTGCCTTTTGCCACAGCTGCAGCTGAAACAAATGACGGCAACTTGAGCCTGCTTGCTGTCGCCTTTTTGTTGCTGTTGCTGTTGTTGTTGTTACTGTTGTTACTGTTACTGTTGCAGCTGTTGCTTTTGCTTTTGCTTTTGCTGCTTTTCAATTACTTGCACTTCTCGCCGCCGCCTTCGCTCCAGTTTTTGCCATGTTGCTGTTGTTGCTGTTGCTATTTGCTGTTGTTTGCGTTTTCTTGTTACCCAAGAGCTTGTCAACAACTTCATTATCGCATGCGGCACTGTGCAACATCATCAAGGACTAACCCCTCCCCTCCCCACAGCAACCCAGTAGACAAGCAAATTTAAATCAATTAAGTAATCTTATTGCCGTTGCTGCTGCTTCTTTTATTGTGGTTGTTGTTGTTGTTGCTGCTCTGTCTTTTGCTGCTGCCTGCTTTTAGGCATTCACACACATCCACATACGCACCCACACACACACACACACTCACATACTTGCGTAAAGTAGTCGCTCACACTTTATGTGTCAAGTATTATAACTGTGGCAATTTCTTGGCAAGCATGTGAATCGCTGTGTGTTTGTGTGTGTGTGTGTGTGTGTCTGTTTGCCTTGGCTGGTAAACTTTTGCAGTGTTGCATATTTTTGTGCAGATTAATTAAATTGGTGGCATGCGGCGCCTGGCAACGGGGAAACTTTTGGTTGGTGGCTGTGACTGAGACGGAGACCGAAGCCTGCTTAGCTTCTTCTTTTTTTTTGGCATGGGAGTTGAGAATAAAAAATCATGAACAAATTATGAAATGTTCTTAACTGTTAACTGACTACATGATTTAGACTGAAGTTAGGATAGAAAGTTAGTTAATTAGACAAACTAAATCATAGGTAACATCTAATTTATGCAATATTTTCCCAGCTGATTCATATTTTTTTATATCTAATGTAAATTTATGCACCAATTAAAGATAAATTTCACAAGCTTAAAAAGATAAGTCATGAGCAAATATCAGCTTAAGGAAAATCGAATGCTCAAATACTAAAACAGTTAAAAACATTCTTTTTTGAACTGTTATTATTTACTGTAAAAGTCAACAGCTTAACACTCTGCTAAATCCACGCACACATCTTGACAGTGTATTACAATGAGTCAAGCAATGATACATGTGGGTCGGTGGGTGCTCTTCCTCTCTCTCTTGCGATAAGCTAACTCTCTGTTAAATCTACGCATACATGTCAGCAGTAACAAACTGTGAAAAGTATGTGAAACCAATCTGTTAAGTTTCTTTCACTGCCTGTAAAGTTTCTTTATGCTGTTCGTTAACAGCCAAAGAGAAAAACTCGTAAAGATAACAACTGTAAGCGATGCATTTCCCCTTCGTATTCCAACGGCAGTAGTGCCTGTTAACTAACATGCAAGGACCCCATTTAAGATGCTCTTTGCTGTTAATTCTGCTCTCTCTTTGGCTGTACATAAGCCTGTTAACAGCTGTAAGCGACCAATGTTAACAGTTGTTGAATTGTTTTAATTCTTGAGTATCGGAAAAAAACAAACCTTTTCAAATTGTTTTAGTTACTTTATAGTTGAGATTTTGTCGATTTGTTTTTAGAATTATAGCATATTGCGGCCTGTATAATTTAATACCCATACCACACGATAATTGCATTGTTATTTAATTGCTGTCCAGCTGTCGGCTTCTGCCATAATTATGATCCACAAAATCTGTGCAAGTGCCCAAGGAGCCCATACGTCACTCTATATGTAATGCAATGCAAACAGGCGCCAATTGTCCCGCCTTTGGCGTTTGTTAGCAATTAAATATTCGCACTTCACGACACATCTTACACCATTCAAGTGCCAGCTTGGCTGCCTCCCTTCTGTGGGCTGGACATAAAGCCAAGGCAAAAACAACATCAACAACCTTTGGCCAACTTTTAACTTTTTGCTGTTGAACACAATAAATATGAGACCTTTTGTTAAGCTGCTGCAAATTTTAAATCTCATAAGCATCTTGTTGATTGCAGCTGGGCAGCTTTCCAACTTATTTTCTGCAATTTAAAAATCCAACATAAAGATAGCAAGACATATTTGTTATTGGATTGATCTGATGCTCATAGTGAATACGCATATAGATCGATTAATCAGATAGATACTCAATGCTATAGATGATAAAGACTGATTTCAAAAGTTATTTGCTACTTGCACTTATTAATTTGATATTCCATCGAGTAATGGTTTTGAGCAACTGAATTATATATAAGCTGATCCATATTCGGTCAAAGGTATTTTGAATGTGTCTGCGCAGTATCACGGCTATATTTATTACCAACTGATGCAGCTTACGATAATATGTTGCAGCCAAAGTGACATTCTTGGGGCATGCCTCGTTTTTGGCTTGTTTGGCACGCTGACTTGCATTCCCAAAATTTTAGCACCAAATAAATTTTGGCCTTTCACCTAGTTTTTACTGGACCCGTTCTCACTTCCGCTGTCGCTGCACTTTACACCAGTCCATAAGTATGTTGGCCTTTCTTCTTTTCACACGACTCTGGCAACTGTAGCAACTGTTGCAACTGTTGCTTGCCATATTCTTAGCCTCATGCCTCCGTTTGAATTATGGCCACAGAACTCTGCGACACTCGGTAAATTACCAGAGCGAAGGACTCGTACTCGTACTCGTACTCTTACACTACAAGCAAAATATAGCTGCTAAAATGTAGAAAGTTTAACTGCCTACAAATAATTGCTTTATTTGTTGCAAGGAAATGCATTTTGTTGCAAGTTGAGTTTTCTCGATTTGTTGACAGCGAAAGTCGTATGTGAATTATCTAAATCGGAAGTGCTGTGTCTTTTTTCTGAGTGCACCACAGGTCATATAAATAGGTTGCCTAATTGCTACCCGGCTGGCACGTTCTCCTGCCTCAGCCTTATGCCTGATGCCACTGGATTGATAATGCTTCGACCGACAAAGGGAAAGAGAATAACGGCTATTTATGCATATTTGTCATTGGAGCTTTGAAATATGCTGACAAAATCGCATCGGTTCGGTTGGCAGGGCACAAAAACAATGCAGCTGAGATCAGAGTTTGGCATTGCAGCTGTGTTTACCTTACAATTTTCGTATTCAATAATATTTGGCTTGGATTTTGTTTGTGTGTGTGTGTGCTGCTTTTCTACTGCATGTCTTTTGCAAAAATATCAAATGCATAACTGTGGTTACACACACACACATGCACACACACACCCTTCTCACAGTACCAACTGCCACCCGCACTGCTCAGCCAAATCCACCGAGAGCCACTTTCCCGTGCAATGGCAAAAGTTCAGCGATGTTAGCCTTATCTCTGCTGCGACAGCCATATTTACCTGCCAGCTAAAAAATACATATACCATAGCATAAGCATCTATGTATGTATATGATAGCTACTTGAGCTCAACGCCAGAATTCCCTCTTTTTCCTTTACCATTTCCACATATGTATCTGTATGCAACGAATGCAGTCTGGCAGGCTGGCAGGCAGGCAACTACCTACATACGGTCCCAAGTCGAATTCCCCATACTCTAGGCCGCCAATCATAATTATTGTCAACAGTATTTACGAAAATGATCACAGACTCAGCTGATGATTTAAAAAGCGATATTTTCAATACTTTAATTCAAGTTTTTGTTACACTTTGAAATGAAACTTTAGGAATCCAAAAATCTAACCGAATCTAATTTGAAATGTCAATAGAGTTTTGAGCTGCGTTTGTGAAAATTGAATACTTTTGGCAAAAGTTGTGAAAAACCGCGGAAACTAATCAGTTAACTGATTGAGAATTGAGGTTTGTATGTAATATAAATGTGGCTATAAGCAAAAGCGATTTAATCAAATGATATCCATGGGAAAGAATAGACTCGGAATACTCACAGGTCTATTGACAGGACACTGTAGACTGAGAAGTCACCTAACCAAATTAGGTATTTACAGCAGCAACGTATGCAAATTTTGCGGATACGAGGAGGAATCCTCGACGCACATCCTAACAGAATGCGTCGCCTTAAACAGGAAAAGATGCAACATCCTAGGGCAGCATATCATGAGGCCAAGGGACATAGAAACCCTCAACCCAGCAAAGATTCTAGCATTCGTGCAGGAGTTGGGATTGATGAAAGAGCTGTAGGCTCAATAAGGGGGCACAATAGACATTATAGGTCGCAGTGCCAACTTTCCCCAATTTTTAATTGACGCTAAATAAATAAGTTAATGCGCTGCAGCTGAAAATAAATATCTTAACATCAACTGTCTGGGATTCGATTTGCTCAGTTGCGTAATGCAAAAATAAAGCAGTAAACTATTAAAATACACAAAATAATACATACATATACATATATATATGTATATGTGTATATGCCTATTGGCCAATTCGTTTAACTAAGTCAACTGTGAAGTGGTGCGATACACTTGGCTTATTCCCACTCGATCTTCACACAAGTTGCCTTTAATT
The DNA here is from genome assembly GCA_035041605.1 of Drosophila atroscutellata. NCBI lineage: Eukaryota > Metazoa > Arthropoda > Insecta > Diptera > Drosophilidae > Drosophila > Drosophila atroscutellata. The sequence continues at coordinate 7,344,998 of JAWNLA010000092.1, read as the reverse complement.
AGCACTCTGTGCATTCTGGCCGATGTCAGGGTCAATTAGTTGCATTTTTTTGCTGTGGCTGTTGTTTTTCTGAGCCTCTCTTGCCAAATGCCACATTAGCTACCACTTGCCTCTCGCACACACACACTGTTTGTGCAGGCCACAATTCGGTTTCGAGAGTCATTCCCACTGTGTGTGTGTGTGTGTTTGTGTGTGTGTGTAACAGAAAGCGTGTGTGCTGGTGTGCGATTGTGCTGCAGCTATTTTTATACGATTTGCTATTTTTTCCGGATTTTTGTTTGCCATTGTTGCCGCTCGTCTGAAGCATGTCGGCCCCCCTTTTTTCTCCTTTGCCCCGCTTCATACTTCGCCTGCTCTACCTTTTTTTCCGCTCGCTCGTTGCGTATAAAACTGACGCCAAATTTCTTTGGCGTCAGCCAATGCACATCACGCACACACACACACAAAGCCGGCACACACACACACACACTCCCCCACAGCTGCTGCTGCTGCAGTTGTTGTCTGACTTTCAACGTTTGGTTGTGTGTCATGTCCCTTGACTTTTTTTCCCTCACAGTTCGATTTTTCGGTTAGAGCGTAAAAAATATCAGAAAATAATAAATGCTCTCCCTCCGTTCTCACTATATGTGTGTGTGTGTGTTTGTGTGTGTGTGTGTGTTTGTGTGTGTGTGTGTGTGCAGTTTGTCAGTTTTTCACAGATTTCCCGCAACTTCTCACCCTCGATCCGAGTTGTGTGCAACAAAAGTTTTGCCTTCATGCATATTGGTAATTTATTAGCATAAAATGCCAGCAACGCGTAAATAATGCACAAAATTTTGTTGCTTTCTTACCTTGGCTAACATTTGTATACCAGAATTGTGCACTACATATGTATACATATGTATGTATATATGTACAAGTATGTAACCTATGTGTGCGTGTGCTGGTTACAATTTTTATTAGTGCTACGCTCTTTGGCACCTCCACATAAAATTCATTTCCGCTACATTTGAACGTCGCTCAAATGTCAGAAGGATGTGGTGGAAGTGTTCTTTGCACGTCGCCACCATGACTGCGACATGCCCCTTTCCGTATCCGTGCGGCCCTACCTTGGCATTGGCAACCCTCCGCCACCCCCCCTTGTCATACCATCACATCTCGATGAAATTCAGCCACAGACTTTACGCTCGTCCATTTCCACATTGGAAGTTCAATATTTCCGTTAAATGCGCGACATGTTGTTCGTCCGGCGATTTCCTTCCCCACCCGCCCCGCCGTTCACATTTGGCACCACCTAAAGGGGGGCGTGGCGAGGGTAGTGCGTACTACGCCGGATGTTGCATGCTTGGTTTTATTATTGTCACAATCCCAACATTTGGCCCATTTATTCCACAGGGATTAAGTCGCCTTTGATTTTATTCCCTGGCATTGTGTCACCGTCAAACTGGACAACTTGATCTTGCATCAGCTGAATGCATTTCGAATAAATCCAAATAATTATTACTAAAATAACTGATTGTCTGATCGTAAATCAGCTTTACTGATTGCCTGTCAGCAGCTGATCTGAAGCCATTTCTGAAAACTATCTATTAGAGATATTTCAGTTACTATATTTAATCATGTTATGTTATATATATACATATATATATAGACTCTTTTGTATACATATATACATATATACATATATACATATATACCATATGCTGATTGATTGATGCGTCTGTTTGTCTAATGCTCATTTGTGTAGTCTACTTTTAGGAGCATTTTTTGTTGCCTTTCTATTAAAGCGTTTTTCATTATCCAATTTCAATCAAAAGACTCTAAAATTGATTCTTTCTTTATCTTTTGTAAATTATACACAGGATTTGTTAGATTTGTTTTAATTGCAGGTGTTGTCAGGAGCAAAACCGAAACAAAAACCCATTTTAGTTGATTTTATGGCAATGTCTATATTTGCCTGAATTCGTTTGTGGCATCAACGCTGTTGGCTGATGTACAATTTTTGATTAATATTTGATTTGTGCATGTGTCACAATTTTTGACATTTTGCCATTGTGTTTTTATTTTATTTACAGAACATAGAAATGAATACGAGAATACAATGCCCACAAGAAGTGTATATGTTCATTTAAGCCTACAACAGCAGCAGTTTCCACATACCTTTAATTCATCTTTAAAGAGCTTAAATACAGACTCAAAATATGTTTCCAATTTTACGATGAATTAGTCCAAAAGTCATTCACTTGTGGCAAGTAGGAGAGGGAACGAACCATACAAGGGGCAAACTTCTGGTGTAGACAGACGAAAACCTAATGCCGATAGACAATGTCTGATGGATGCCAAGTGAAGCACAAACATATACACATACATATATATATATATATATATATATATATATATAAGTAATATCTGAGATTCAGTGGCCCAAAAACAAGTTGAGCATTTTTGTAATCGGACAAATGGCTGCAGGTGGAATGAATTAAATGAGTATTTGGCCTCGATTCTACTTCACATTTAGCCAACAGTGTGTATATATGTATGTGTGTGTGTAAATAATATGTAAGTGTGTATGTGTGTGTGTGTGTGTGTTGTGCCTATGACTAAAACTATAAATAATTAGCTAGTTTGCGGCAAACTCAACACAGCGCATTTGCATGCGCTAAAAAGCAGGGACAGACACACGCACACACACACACACACGCACAAAGCTTTGCCTAGTTAATGTACCCATTCGATGGGAGAAGGGCGTGGTAGGGAAGGGGAGGTGAAGGGCGTTAAATGGTCGTCGTTTTTGCTGCTGCTGCGAGTGCGAATTGTAATTGAAATTGTTTTAATTGAAATGGAAAACGCGTAAATTTAAGTGCACTGCGTATGCTTGTGTGTGTGCGAGTGTGTGTGCGAGTGTGTATGTGTGTGTGTGTTAGTGTTTTTCTATTTGCATTCAATTTCACTGTGCAACAAAACCCAAATTGCAATGGACACTAAAACGGACCTAAGCACAAAGCAGGCGAGAGTGGAGCGTGAGCGGGGCAAGGAGTAGGAGGGGTAGGTGGCACAATGAGCAAAGTGTTTATTAACTTTGGCTGTTTGATCCACTTTGCATGCCAGATCCTTGTTGCTATTGTTGTTCGTCTGTTCAAGGATGTTTGCACATCTGCCATGTGGCAGCATCAGCAGCACCAAAACAGTGGCACAAACAAAAAAAAAAAATGCACATCGCCGCACAAACGCAGCACTGAATGACTGCATGAGCCAACGACAGAGCGAGAGAGAGGGAGATAGAGATAGAGATAGAGAGTGAGCGAGAGAGATAGAGAGGGGGTACAAAAGGGGGAGTGTTGCAAGCACGAGCCAGAACACAGAGAGGATAATTCAAATGTAATTTACAAAAGCACTCGTTTGATTTGTTACTTGTGCAGTCACTTTGCATCCCCTCCGCATTTTTCTCTGTCTTTTTTTCTGGATGGAGCATGGGGTAGGGGGATTAGGCAACGAGCCTGGTAAATTACTTGCCACCGTTGCAGGGGGCCTAGTGGGGGCAAGTGGCAAGTGAAAAGACCCGGCACTCAAGAGCATGATGGTAATTTTGTTGGATGGACAAAACTTCAATAGCAGCCGAAAATAAAGGAAACCAATGAGCAAAGTCTGTATTTGTTTTGTGTGTTTTGCTTTATTTCTATATAATTATCAGCTAATTAGATGCGCCCAGCCAAGTCGGCTAATTAAGCGCACAAATTACAATAATTTGATGCCAATTGCCGGCCAACTCGATAAAAATCCCAAGCCCCATCAAAATATGTTCACACTTTAATTGCGGGCCAATTAAATGAATGCAGCAGCTAGCATTGATTCGCCATGTGGCCTTGAGAACTAATATGCTTAACGTGGCTAAGCCCAGGCACTATTCGACACGTACAGCAAATTAACTTAATTAATGGCATCTTTTTTGTTTTGACACACATAGAACGATAGATACATAAGCCACATAAATCCTGATTGATCTGGGCCTAAATGACTCAAACTACATCGGCATCGAAGATGCCACGAATCACAAATAATGTTTTAAGTCATGGTACATTATAGTAAGGGGCATGCAACTTTTCACACATATGTTTATTTTATTTATACATATGGATATTCAAACTTAAATATTGTGTAATAAATGGATTATGTGATTAAATATAGAAATCACTGCTTGCCCATTCGTAAATTATTCCTTGAACTTAATAGTTCATAAACTTAACTCAAAAATTGGCAAGTACTTTGATCATTAAATATTAACCCACTTCGATTCATATATATATATATATATATGTATATAGGCATATATGCATGTGCGTGCATACATAATTAAGTAATCAGGACCAACTATTTGTATGGAGCAGCTTCACGCAAGTCACGAATGCTTTATCCAGCCAAGTTTAGAGTGAAAAAGAGGTGGAAAATGAGATGCTACCTGTCCACATGAAGCAAGGAGGCAACTAGGATGGCATAGCAGAAGGTAGGATGGGGCTGGAGTACGTCAAGTAAGGGATGCAGTTGGCTCAAGCTCAAGTGATGTAAGCTTGGCAAGAACTTTGCCTTACAGTGGCGTGCCGTTTGACTAACTGACTGACTCACTGACTGACAGACTGACATTTGAATTACAAGAAGCTGGATGTAGCTGGGGCAAAGAAGGGTGCGGAGTGGGCAAGTCGGCAGCAAAAGCAACTCAGCTCTCAACACAAACTCAACAAAATGACACGACTTCAATTGGCTGCCAAGCGTGAACGCATACAAGTTGGAGTTTTGGTCGAGCCGAGACTTGGCCAACAAATAGCTAAAAATTACCAGCTGCAGCAGGCAAGTTGAAATTCTCTTTTTTTTTTTGTTTATCTTATTTTATTTTTGTTGCAGTTTTGACTATTTGCTTGGGTCGCAAACTAAGTGAAAAGACTTGCCTGGAGATGCCCCAATCAAATTGCAGCAAACATGGCATAATTTATGTGTCACATTGGCCCCAAAAGTACACGCTTAAAGCGGCAACAGATTGAATTCAAAATCAAAGCAGCATACTAACAAAAAATCTAAAAAAAAAACAACAAAAATCGACGAAGGACATTAAATTCGATGCATCAACCATTTCAGGCACTTGCCCGACAAGTTGGCGACATATTCAAACCGGGAACTGGGAGCATCGCAACTGGTCTCTCCGGATCTCTACGCCAGCGTGACTGGTAATTGCAGATTTATGACCCAAAACATGTGGACAGCTCTAGTCCACCCAAAAAAAAAAAATTATAAAAACGTTCAGAGCCACAAAAAACTGAATTTTGGTAAGCTCGATAACATGATATCCTAACTCTGAGTCATTCATATATATTTTGGCATTATATGTGTGCATAATCTTGTAGAGTGTCTTGTAAGTTAAGATTGTAACGCATAGAAGAAGACATCTCTGATTCTACAAGGTATATACATTCCTGATCAGTGCCAGATATAGCAATGTCCGTCTGTCCGCTTGCGCCTATGAGAACTAGTCCTTCAGTCTTCACTTTATATGGATGAAATTTGGCGGGTGTTCGGAGATTGGACAACTATATCATATAGCTTCCATAGAAACTTCCGGTCAAAAGAAGGTTTCTTTTATGAACAACTTTGTGTCTAGTAAGTTATCCTTACAAGCTATGCGAATTAGTATCGACTACTATATATAGCTTTCAGAGTAGAAATCTGTCGGTTTTTTTTAAATTTATTATGCTATTTAGCTAGCCGTAATTTGACTCCGGTCTACAAGGCCAACTAATCTCCGGCGTGCGTCGGATATCTGTTGTCTCCAGTTTTCAACTTGAGGAGGTTGCTTACATTTAAATTTTCAAGTCAAAAACACAACTGTATTATATAAGTATTAGACAGATTTGAATGGTCATAGGGTATTTAGGAAATATAAAATGCTTCACATTTTACAGCTAGAAGTTTAGCGGAAAATTTTTGAACGTTTCAGCATAATAAATTTTCAAAAGTGGATTAAAATGGCAACAAAATATTTCAGCTGTTCCCTTTTACGCTGTTTTGCTCGGCAAACAGAAATATGTGTACACAGACAGACAGACACACACACACACACACACACTGAGCTACACACACAACACATGTGGCCAGCCATTCAAATATAAACACACACACACACTCACACACGCATATATTGTGTCACTTTTGCTTTTTGACCGTGAGCAAACAATTTTTTAAACATATTTTTAGGCGTGCTGCAACCTTCGGGAATGTGGAATGTGGCTATGTGATTTTCACGAATTTTTCAAAAGAATGCCAAATAAAACGAAATATTTACATATGTGCATAACAAACATACGCTTTGATTTCCCCTTGCCCCCCTTTGGCCAACCCTGCACTGATTTCGAGTCTTTTTTAACTGGTTGACATTTTGACATTTGTCGCTGTCAGACATAACAATCGAATATGCTAAAAATCGTAATAACAGCACCAGCAACATGAACATGTGTGTGTGTCTGTGTGTGTGTCTGTGTTTGTGTGTGTGTGTGTGTTTCTCTGTCTGTTTGCATACAAATGACAAATAAAATTATACTCAAATTGCCCATTGAGGGTTCGGTCCTGGCACTGGTGATAAATCAAAATAAATGGACTAACAAACGTAGGCAAATTAATAGCGTTTTTTTTGTATTTTATTTTATTATTGTACAAGCTCTGCAATTTATCAACAAACATCAGATATGTGCATATGTATGTGTGTTCAGGTACGCTAGACCAGTTCCATGTAAACCTCTTTAGAGAATTGCCAATTGGACACTTAAATAAACAAGTACTTGCACCGTGACAGGCTCAATTGAGATGTTCAAATTGTACTTCATTGTCTCATATTAAGTACGAGATCTCAAATCAATTCATAATGAACAAACAGTAGAAGAAGAAGAGCTCAATTAAAAATGAAAAGTATTTGCAACAATTATGTCAACTTTTCAGAAAACCGGAAACGAGTAGGTAAATAAAACATTTGTTGCAAGCAAATGTCTTGCGGCTTTTTAACTATTTTCATATTTAAATAAATTTTCTCTGGTTTTCAAAGTGTACCTTTATTTCATGTGAACAACATGGCTTTCACAGAAATTAACAATATTTAGCATTGCTCAATAATTATATTACATTTTGAACTGATTTGCATTATCAACCAATGGAGAGGTGCAACGTGGGGTCAGTTGTGGTTTTGGATTGAAATGTGTGCAAAATGTAAATTCGTTTCCACATTTTGGAATTTAATTACCTCTAATATTACACATAACAGTATATATAATACAAGTAGGTATTATTAGTTGTCCCGTTGTATATTGAATTATATAAAATATTAAAGCGATTAGAAAGGATTAGAAGGGAGAACTGAAGGAAGCTTCATAATAAGAAGACAGAGACAAGGATAGAAAAATAACTCAACCTGTGCTAAAATATGTTTACCTGTTGGTTTACAGTTACTAAGAACTTAAAGTGCAGTTATCAACAACGACTCTGGCTATTTAGTGTGCATAGTCTTAAGTATGGTAACTGAGCAGATTGCCAGCTTGAGGTAAGTCTGCCTTTGGACCAAGCTTACGCATCGTGCCATTTGGCACTCACAGCTTATGAATTTGTATGCCCCACAATGCCAATTGTAGACACTACTCGCACTTGTAATTTATATGGACTGCCACATAGGCCTCAAAAAGGGGCAACGGCCACGGGGCTCTGCCATTGCAATTACGTGCCGTGGAGTTACCAGAGCGCATTATGGCCGCAACATGTTGATCGGGGTTGGGCTGCCTACTCTGAAAATGTTGGCGTGTGTTTGTGTTTGTGTGTGTGTGTGTGTGTGCTAGTGGACCGTTAGATAGATGGCTAAATGGCGTGGCGTCCATTTGGTGTGTTATCTATTGCCCCGCTGGGCGCTGCGCAATGCGAGCTGCGAAAGTTTTTAATTAAGAATTGCAGCTGAGCAGATGGACAGCGTTAATAAGTTTGATTTTATGAATGTTGCCATCTCCATCTCCCTCTCTCACTGTCTCTTTCTCTCTCTCTATCTCTCTCTCTCTCTCTATCTCTCTCTCTGAAGTTGTCCTCCAATTTCGATCAATTTGTGTTTTGCATCAACGAAAAAATACAAAATACAAATTCAAATCCAAATCAATCTGCATATTGAAATATGCACATAACTTGTACTTGGTGGCTAGTTGGAAAACGGAGGACACACAGCTCTCTTGGCCTCTTGGCTTCTCTAAAGCCAAAAACTTTGCCCGTAGCCAGGCCAAAAGTTAAGTTTTTTGGGTGTTGTTGTTGTTGTTGTTGCTGTTCTTGTTGTTTTGGGCTGCCTGCATGCGAAGTGAAATTGAAAAACTATTTCTCAACAACAAAATCAAAGCAGGCGCTGACTTCGAAAAATAATAAAAAAAAAGAAGAACAACAACAAATTGAATGCATAAAATTTCCATAATACAATTTCGATAATTTCACAAGTCAGAGGTGGAAAAAAAAAAAGAAAATGCATTTTCCTTGTGCAGCTGACGCTAAAAATTCAGTTGCTCTGCTCGACCCTGACAGCCCATCAAGTTTGGGCAACGCGTACATGCAGTAGGCGACAAGTTGACATTTTCTTGGGTCTCTCTTTTTGTTTTGTGCGTCTGTGTGTGTGAGTGTGTGTGTGTGTGTGTGTCTGGTTAGCATGCCACAAAACAACAGCATGGGGGGGCGCAGCGACAGCACATCGCAAATTGCAACAACCAGTTAGGAGAGAGGAGACTAACAACAATCTGGTTTTGACGAGCTTCGCATTTTTTGGCAAACTTCGTGCAACCATCAATCATCCATCGGCTACGAATTTTGAGGTGCGGTGTTTGCTCTCCCATTTCGCCTGGTGTGTGCGAGTGTGTCTGGCTTTGGAGTGTGAAAATCCAGATTTGGGATTTAAGACAGCAGATTTGTCCGTAAGACAGCTGTTCAAGCTCGAAATCTGTTCAACATTATTAGAAATCATAGCCGAGACTTTTCTACTCTTGACAGATGGCTGTGATAGCCAAATATCTTAACCATGATCTTATCATCTACAGATTTAAGCTGAATGTATATTAAAATCGGAATAGGATTAGCATGGGAAAAATATGACCAGGCTCCTCGTGTGCACCATGTGCAGCATGTGTATAAAGCTAATGACCGGAAATAGTGAAATCTTCTTTAAAAAATATGCTATAAAATAATTGCAAACTCATGCTGGCAATGTATACGCCCAGACAGAAGAACGCCCACATTCAGCAATTCAGCAAGTGAGCAATGCTGACTTCAATGTTTGCCACAGGCAGAATTGGTGCAGGAAATGTTTCATCTGGAATTCAGTTCTATGCAAAACATTTCCAGAAATTGCATTTCAAGCAATCATAAATTCAGGAGTTATGTTGGGATTGACTTTAGCGACTTTTGGACGATAACGTGTTACTTCTATGTATGTTTGACTTTCAGTCAGCTTGGCGAATTAGCCAATTGCATAACAACTGTCAGCCATCTCAACTCTGTCATTTACACGCCCACCTACACACAAGAGAGTAACTTGCAGCGTTCTTGGTGATCTTGAAAAAGGTCGTGGAGCCAAGACGTGCGGACGTAACTGGATTTGTGCGCGTTTTGGGAAGTTACTTCAGTTGCAACCAGCACTCGTGCACAACACAACAGGTTCGAGCAAACCGAATGCAGTGAAGGGAAGACGCCCTCTTGGGAACAACCCTCTTTGGAAGACACCCTCTTTGGAAGACACCCTCTTTGGAAGGCCCCCCTCTTTGGAAGGCCCCCTCTTTAGAAGACCCCCCTCTTTGGAAGGCCCCTTCATTGGAAAGAGGCGCACTGATTTGCAACGCGAGCTCATTGAAGTGAGTAATTTCATTTTAATTGTATTTAATTAAATTTGTAACTGTAATTTGAATTTGAAATTTTGATTTATTATAATGACTGACAGAATTTTATAAAGGGCTCTTTTAATAATTATATAATTAACAGATTAATATAATATCATTTGTAATACTTGGTTTACACCCAAACCAAAAGCACAAGCTAAAATATTCCACGCAAGCGCAAAATGACTTAATTAAAACGAAATAAATTAAATAAAATAACTAAGTTACAATTAAATTAAGTGTTTGTGTCTTTAATCAAGTTGTATTTATTTTCAGTATGAATTAAATGTAATATGACTAAAAGGAAACATTGCAGGACTTGAACTCTTAAGCGCCTTAAATAGCCATCAAGTTGAATCGTGGTCCTCGGCGCGCTTGTCAATCATGATTGCGAGTGTACGAGGAAAAGTCCAACGTAAACAGTGGCCTCGAGTGTTTATCCCAGAGAAGGAAAAGTAACAGTAACAGTAACCGGAACAGGAACAAGAAATGGCAGAGTGCAACCGTAGGACGAGAGATAAACTTTAACTTGCACTGTCAGCAATTTTTCTGTAAACTTGGTTTTCTTTTTTCTCTTTCGTTTTTTTGCTGCACATGCCAACTTTGCTGTGAGCTTTGTTTTCTTAGCCGACAAATGACAAATGACGTCAGGCGCTGCGATTTTCTGCCAGCCAGGACGGGACATGTCACCCCGAAACTTTCAGCCAAATGCCGCACGTATACAATGTGTATGCAAAACTTTCAACAGTGTGTAAGCATTGATTATCATAATTGAAATGCGCTAAGTAAATGGCCAAAACTCAAACATTAAGTGGTGCGATCAAAGTTGAATGCCCAACTTTCAGTTGCAAAAGTTTTCGATTTCGGTTAATACGCTTTGCGTAGTTTGTGGTGCACTTGAATGACTTCGTTGCATTCACAGCTCAAAGCCCCATATTGCCATTCACTTTGTGGCAAACGACGCTTGGATTCGCTGCACTCACTGCCGGAAGTTTGCACAGTATCGAAAATATAGCCACATCGAACTGGCTCGTCACGATCGGGAACCTGAACCAATCAATCTCTATTGCTGCAGAATTCTTGTCGCATTCCCGCATATTCCGCATATGCTTTAGATGATATATATCCATCATAGACTTCATATTATCACGGTTGATATTCCTCAGAATCTGCGATGCTACTGCATACGTCAGTCATGTTATAGCGTCCAACCGAACCAGGCTTCGAATGTATTTTCTTACACTTTACAACACTGCCAAACTGTATTGTTTCTTTCAACTGATGCTTGAAGAGTTTCTCCGCCCCAGGAATAGCTGTATTGAAGCTCATCTTAAGACTCATCAACGGCAATATTGAATAGTCTAACATCTCAGCCCGTATCCTGACTTCATTATTTGACAAGGGTTTTTCCTGGGACACGAGATTCCTACGGATCAAAAATCGCGCTGATGCGCAAGCCTTATATAAAAAGTAATTTTCTGTGTAATCAGGTTTAAGAAATATAAACCATTATTATTATTAGCAAGTCGGTTTCTAAAGACTATAAACAAGCCTTAAAAAAAATGGCTAATTTTCTAAATTTACATGAACGAACATGAAAAGGGAAAGGAGTACTGCATGCATTCCATGCACACTTGCACTTCAAAGCAAATAATATAAATGCGATATCAATGGCAACTCACAGCCAACTGTATTTCAAGATGCAAGCTATCTGATATGCACAAATTAGGCATAGTATACACCCACACACACACACACACACACGCACGCACACACACACACACACACACATGCACAATATTATTTAAATTGACGTCATAGGGATTTGCTTTGTGTTGGACCGATAGCATATCAGTTCCTTAAGCAAATCGAGAGTCGACCTCAGCGGCGAATCTTAATTGCAATTTGCAACTGATTCGATGCTCGGATTCCGTTCATTTCGACTGCAAACTCCGGATCTTTGGCTCTGGCCGGGTCGCTTAACGCTGTGAGTTATTACTACCACACACTGTGTTTACTTTGTGCAAATGCCTGTGTGTGTAAGTGTGTGTGTGTGTATGTTTTTGTGTGTATTAGAATCACAGGCATATCATTAACCAATCAAGTCCTAATTAAATTCGAACATTAAATGCATTGCATCCATTTTGGTTTTGATATTCAAATTGATGTTGATTCCAAATTTAAAATATATTTGTGGCATTCATTCGATTTTGTTTCATCAGCTTGTTCATCATTGAATTCCCCAATTGCGGCAAGCAACTTGATTATCTATTGCAACATAAATGAACACAAATGTCAACCGTTCTCAACTTTATTGAATCGAAATTCCTTTCGAGAAGCAAATTAAGCCAAGCACAAAGTGCTTGGGAGTATGAAAGTCGAGTTATCATAGAAATGAGTTATTTGTTAGATAGATCACCATAAATAAGTGGCCAATATAAAGGCAGACACAACACATAAACTGAACGCAGCAACAGCGCATCAAATGGCTGCCTTTGGGCCAAGTTCTTTAAGCCAGGCCAACTACAAGGTTGCAACAACATTGGGGCACAAAAATACAGCTGAAATAAAAGAGGATATTGTAGTCGAGTGAGCGCGACTACCAAATACCTATGGTGCCCAGCTGTTATGTATTTGATTTTTGATTTATTCTCAAAGTTCACAAAAACAAATGTAAGCCTGGAATGTGGAAAACTTCAACTAGTAATGGAAAACTCCTAATGGAAAACTAGCTTTTGCTTATATGTATTGGACCATAACTGATTATTAACGAATCTTAGTGAAATTTGTACAATCGATTAATTATTTGCCAAGTTATTTCATATATCAAGTGGAACGTTCTGCAAATCGATATACATATACATAAATATCGATAAAGTTGTCTACCCTGAATCAGAATATAAATAATGCTTCCATCTGCCTGTCACTTACTTTTGCACAGGACCATTATACCCTTCGTACCCATTTGAAGAAGGGTTCAGAGCATAAAATAAAAATGATTACTTGCCGCGTAAAGGCAATGAAAAGGAGAATTGCTTGGGAGTGACTGATGTTAGAGATACCCTAAAAAATACTTTTATTTCTACACTGAGAAAACAAGATGGCAAATGGGATTAATAAAAAACATCTGAGTTTGTTTTGGAATTATTACAAAATTGATATTTGCTTCAACGAGAGAAATTTTGTTGGTTTTTGTATAGCTTTTATAATTCCCATTACAGATTGAGAATATATGTTGGTTGTGGGTTCGAAGAACTCAGTTGTTATGTGCACAACTTAAAGATACCCTCTTCTAATTATTTGCAGGGTACAGAAGTAAAGTAAGCAAACTAAAAAATAATTATCTGCAAGCAACGAAACCTAACCGAAAACACAAAACTATTTTTGGCTTGTTTCAATGTCAATATCTTCTTACTTCGAAAGGTGACCACAAATTAAGAGTTGCGCCCACCTCCAGTTGGACTGGCGTCCAAGGTGCAGTGTCTCGACGCGAAGAGCCGCAGGACTGGCGCAAAAGGACAACCCAACAAATTTCATTATGACTTAAGGTCCTGCGGCTATGACGGCAGCTGGAGATGGAGCTGGAGAAAGTCCACCTTAAAGTTTAAAACTTGACAGTGGTGGCTAATGAGCTTGGATAGAATCGATGGGGGAAGAAGGGAAGAGGGAGGGAGGAGGGAGCTGAGTTGATGGGGAATTGCTACCGAAATGTCAATTGGCGCATGCCTTTTGGGCAAGTAATTATGTTTGATGACTTGGTGGTCGGCTATGCTGCTGTTGATGCGACTGCAGCCTCTGCCTCTGCCTCTGCTGCCTCTGCCTCTGCTGCTGGAGCACTAAGGGCAATGCGTATAAGCCAGGGAGAGATTCACCCAAATTGCCAACTCCTACTGCAAAATAAAGATACCAATGCAAAATAGCAAGAAACTTATCGTCGCTCATAAGTTTACATATGTTAATAATTAATATTTTTACAATTTTATTCTAATTCAGCTTAGCAAATTAAAATGAAAAAAAAGTTCACAAAACGTTGCTCAAAATGATATTTATTATAAAGGAAGACGCCACCTGGCGCACGGTAGCAGAAACGACCACTCAAAGCAGTTTTATGGCTATAACTAATCGCAAACATAGAACATCGAAAAGTGCACTTGCATGTACTGCACTGCTTGTTAAAGAAGCAGTGTATAGACTTACAAAGCACACAAAACATAGAAAACAGCACCTAATACTGCTTTTCAAGCATTAACATAGAACATAGAACAAAGAATCACTCTAAGAGCAAAGCAGTACAGCATGAAATATCGCAACTTATACAGAACATGGAAAACAAATTACATAGCTTATTAAACATTGCATGACTGTCAAAATACCAGCGCCATCTTCAGCTTCAAATGGAAGACAGAAAACATAGAAAGCAAAGCCATTTCAAGCAAGCAGTACAGAGGTACCATTGTGTTTTTCATGGAAACATTTTCTGCAATGGAAGCACAGCTGTTTTCTCAGCGAGGAAACAAAAAAAAAACACAAGTAAAAGATAATCTAATCTGTTGTGGCGTTGCCAGACCGTCAGCCTAACTTGCATTCGTTGGTTGTCAGGGCGACTTTTGAAAAATGCAAACAAATCGTTAATTCGGGTTTGTGGCAATGTGATGCGTTTGCCGCAATTTATGCTCGACTTGCAAAAGAAACTGTACAAAATGTTTGAGAAGAGCAATGAGAACAGTCTAAGTGCCACGGGCAGCATCCAAGAGATAGCCGGCCGTCTGTCCGAGGAGCAGCAGAGATTGCGCCAATTGGAGGCAACAACAGCGCCCAAGGAGCGGACCCTGTTTGTGCTGGGCAGCAAGTGTGTGGCAAGTGCATAACTAAAAATCAATGAGCTATAAATAATTGAGTATATATACACCTTTATCTAGGGTAAATCGGTGGCGATTAACAAGTTCTTTGATCGGGATGAGCAGACGACGCGTCCAACTCTGGCCCTGGAATACAGTTATGGTCGTCGCATGGGCAGCGGCAGATCGGCCCAGGTGTTAAACGTTTGGGAGCTGGGATCGCTGGACAATGCCGAACAGCTGCTGGAGGTGCCGATGCGAACACATGGCCTGCAACAGTTGGCCGCCTTCATCATGATCGATCTGTCGCAGCCGCAGCGAGTCTGGGCGGATCTCGAGTGCGCTTATCGAGGATTAAGGGACACTGCCCAACGCCTGCTGCAACTGGCAACGCCTCAGCTGCGGGAGGATTTGCAGCGACGCGCTGTGGAACGGGTAAAGCATGTGCCGCAGGATCAGTTAAATAGCTTGGAACTGTTGCCATTCCCCGTTGTTATTGTGGGTGGCAAATATGACATCTTCATGGACTTGGAGCCGGCGCTGAAGAAGCACATCTGCCGCTGCTTACGATCCATGGCGCATCTGATCGGCGGCGCCCTGCTCTTCTATTCGCACAAGCTGCCCAAGCTGGCCAAGGTGCTGCGGGACACTATCAGCCATCTGGGCTTTGGCAGTCCAACAAATCCGTTTCGCAGCCATGTCACCGATTATAATGAAGCACTGTCGATTTGGTTTGGCACTGACAGTTGGACTCAGATTGGCCCTGGGGAGCCGGGCGGTTTCTGTTTCAGTGTGGAACGCATTGGTGCCACACTGAGTGTGGAGGTTCCACAGCTGCTGTTGGAGAAACAGAAACAGCAATTGCCGCAAGATCCGGCCAAGGATGCTGGCTTCAGAGAGTCCCTAATTGATGAGATGCGCGCCCAAAAGGATCAGGAACTTGCCACAATTATGCGGGACGCCGCATTGCGAGGCAAATTTGAAAGTGTGCACGGCTAAAATTACTGATGGGAAATTAATTAATAAGTCGAATTTCTTTTGTATACATTTAAATTGAATATTGGTAAAAAATTATGTACTCTAAATAAAGTTGAGCTAATGCAGCAGCAAATAAAGCCGAATTTCTGAAAGTTAAGATAAAGAGAGAATGTGACAAAGGAAAGTGTGTAGAAATAACGAGAGGTAACCGAAAACATTTGTAGGAAACGCTTTCAGTTAATACTCAAATTTGATTCTTTTGATTTAGTAAAATAATTTAAATAATGGATATGCAAACAGCTCCGGCAAGAGTTATAAAAGTTTTTGGTCGTGTTGGCGCACGCGGCGTTTTCACCGAGGTCCGTGTGCAATTGTTAAAATATCCGCGTGTTCAAATGCTGCGAGCTGTTAAAGGTTAAACAACATTATCAAGTATTTGTGACTTGTGTTTAATGTATTTTTTGTATTTCAAGGTCCCGTTCGCCTGGGTGACATTATCACTGTTAAAGACACATAAGTATATATCAGTATATTTTACAACAAAATTCAAGAAAACAGTATAAATTAAAAATTGGCGCCATAAGCATATGTTTTAGTGAGGTTGGCAGCAATGTCATAGAGCAACCGACAGACAGAGAGACAGGGAGAGAGACTTACGCTGGCGTTAAACATTCACACCTCAACGCATTGTACCGTTACAAATTGTAAAGAAGCTGTGCTGGCAAAAGCTCTCTTCGTAAAAGCGACGCTCAGCTGAGCGCCTCTCGCTCAACAAATCAAGCCAAAGTCATTTGCGACTACATCGGGTAAGTTTTCATTTGTCGGTTTCTGTGTGTTTTGTGTTTTCTGCTCAGTTGTTGGTGCGCGCTCGCGTATCGAAGTTGTCGACGTTTGCCGTTTGTCGTGTGCCGACGGCCGACGCCAGCGTTGTGTTCAGTTCAGTGTTGAGTGTATCATTTTTGGCAAATGTCTAAAACTCCGCCAAGCGCCTCAGAACTAAAATTATTAAATTAAATGTGGGAATGCGGGCAGCAGCACCAAGCAAATTGCTAATAATTATAAAAAAAAAAAAAATAACCAACGTTTGCTCTCTTTGCGGCTCAACTTCGTTTCGAAGTTTTTTTCGTTTTGGCTCGTTGTGTAATCGCCGCAAAGTTGGAGTTGTATTTGTATAGTACGCTTGCCAACAGCTATACGCATACACATACACAAATATATCTCCACATATATATAATAATGTATATATATAAGTACATAGAAATCTATGTACAAGCATGTGTGTAAAAGTCTTTAAAGCTTTTTAGTGCTTAGAGGCTTAATAACTTTTTTGAAAGCGTGAACTTCAACTTCAGCTATAAAACATATAAAAAAGAGAAACAACGAGAAGAAGTTGGATTAAGCTGCTTGCCCATTAAAACAGGTGAGTTTGCCACTGAAGCAGGCAATTATTTATACCCGAACGCTTTGCTCCATTTTCCATGCTCCTACCACCCGTGACACAATTTGACAATAACAACAGCAACTGTAAAAGCAACAGCCAAAAAAACGCCGTATTATTGATTTTCCTTGTGGAGCATTGCGTTGGCGCTTTTATTATTGCCAATTTCGTATACACAAATACTTATACATACCGCATACTTCTCCATTTATGTATGTGAGTGTGTATGTGTGTGTGTATGCATTTATGTATGCATGTGTTTGTGATGAAAAACTTTCCGAATATTGCTTCGGTTGTTCTTACCTTTTGACAGGCGTTTTTCTGCAATTGCTTTTTGTCACATTGCCAAGGCAACGAGCAATGTGTAAATGTGTGTGTGTGTGTGTGTGTGTGTATAGCATATGGTCGAGATTATCGCTCGTTCATTTTACCAACTACATCCCACTGAATAATTGCTCGGATTCGCTTGGGGTTTCCATCGTGTTGCTGACCTTTCCCACTGCGCTTATGCAGTATCTAATGCTACATTTAACCGGATAAAGAATATTTTATAGCACTACCTTCACATAATTAGGGCCAGAACTGAATTGAATTGAAGTGATTACATATATTTAGATATACCCTAAATATCGGAACAGGGCACCTACTAGTCGACCTTGACTCGTGACTCTACATTTTTAAGCAAGCAAAGTTTTGAGCTTGATGAGCTGACTAAGTTGGTCTGGAAATTTTGTCATTAAATGAACCCAAAGAAAGAGGAATTTAATCTATCTATACTATTATATCATAATAAGCACATACATATGTACATACATATATCGGAAACCCTAAGCTTGCCAGCTGTTGTGTGTTTTGAGTGCTGAGTCCCCAAACTCGCTCAGTTAGTTGCAATGACCTTAGAGTCGATATACGATAAATAATGCATGGGAAATGATTTACACACAAATGCTAATTGAACCGCCAAGAAGCGTATCAAGCTAAATAAAAAACAACGAAAATCTGCTAATTAAAGCGGAACAGTCGAGCAATAAAAAAGTCACAGATGGAGCTCGCTACCAAATTTGGCTCATGCTCAAAGCTAACACAACAGAATCAATCCAGAGACAGCCATTTAATAAATTAAACATTAAAAAGGCTAAAAATTCAAAACTTTTGCCTTATGGCAAATACTAAATACCCTTACAGCGATAAAAGTGAGAATCTGATCTTAAATAAATTATTACAGAATATATAAAAAGGCCAGACTCAATATACAAAATAATAAAATTGTTCAATGGAAAGTTAACTACATCATATCATTTAATAACATTAAAATTTAAAAGAAGCTGAATTAAAATATTCAAAATTAATATTAAAAACACTTTCAGACTAAACAACCCGATAAAATTGATGATAAATACGAAACTGATATGAAAATAAAAAAAATGTTCCTCCAGATAAAGAGTATTTATATCATATCAGCAATTGTTTCTGCAAAGCGCCTCTCCGCTTGCGTCGAAAATTATTATTCATTTAAACTATAAATAGCATATGGGGGATCCGGACTGTTTGCTTGGGTGTTTCAATACTCTGGGCTCTGGGCTCTGGGATCAGCTTAAACGTTTTGCATGCCAGCCAGAATAAATTGTGTGTCAAATATAATTTAAAGATGGCAAATTGTTGTCGCCGTCTGGCACAATATGGCATAATGATGACTAAGTGTAAGAAGATTTCTCGATTTTGTGTCAACTAAAATGGATCTGAGGGAATATATGTCATTCTCGACAGTCCAACAGAACTTTCATATTTTCAGAATTATAGTAGTCACTACTGCAAGTTGTAAACAGCGGTCTATCCAATTTTATTTATAATGCTTACTCGGTAAATGTCAAATGTTTTGATAAGAATAAGCCGCATTTAATATGGGGCAGACTATTATTGAAAAGCTGACACATTTTGGTTGGCCTTTGGTTTAATATCGCACATACATAAATCAAACTGAACATTCATAGAAACACTTGAAAGCCGTTCCAAATGCTGTGTACACAGTATATATGTATTTATTTATCAACAAGTGTTATTTCCACATACATATCGACAGCACTATATAGAATCAGAGGCCGTTGTCACGAGCTACAATCGTTTATCTAATGGCAACAATGAGAAACAGATGCAGAAGCGCCATAAGTGCTGCAAGTTGCAAGCACGTCCTTGGCATACAAATTATGAGATTAAAAGTCGTAATGCAGAGAACCATACAATGGCAACAGATTTGCAAGTAGAGATTGCTATTAAAAATATCAGTTCCATAAGGTAAATCACTTCGTTATCAAAAGCTATCTAGATTGAGTTTTGAGTATCTTGATTTTATCTAGCTATAAGTAATTCATTCAGTATTTTGCTTACTTAAAACTTGCATGCAATATCAAGCCCGACATTTCCCTTAATTAGGCGACTTCAAGCATGACCAAATTAACCATTAGCAGTTGCACTCAAAAACAAATCACAGTCAAACGAGTTGAGCAGGGCAGCACAGTGAACTTTTGCCAGGTAAAGAAAGGTAAAAATAATAAAAAAAATACAAGCTGCAAGTCAGTTCGGCAATCACTGAAGCATCAACGAGGCACAGTAACTTTAAGTTGCAGTGCATTCTGAGTGTGCGTGTATCTTAGAGATACATTCACTAACAACCACTGAGCGCTGTGCTCTATGGTCATGAATGAGCAGCCAAGCACAACAACCATCTCCTCACATCTTCAACCGCCAACCTTCACGTTGCCCTGCACTGTTCCCACAACTTCTTCCAGGTTGTTCCACTCACTATCGTGATCGTATTCTGGATGTGGATGTGGATGTCATCCGATGTCGATGTTGACACTCGCAAAGTGTGCATAAGTTTTAGTATTGCGTGAAAAATTGCCTGAGTTTTATTTAACTAGACTCAACGTCGTAAGCTCGTTCACAGTTATCAATGTAATGTAATTAGCTTTTCCAACGAGTTGCACACAATTTCTTAATGAATGAATTTCCACCTTTTACTGTTCGCATGTTTTCCATAAGCATTCAAACATATCTGATGTTTCTTTGGATACCCTAAAACTCTTTGACGATTTTATGGTCAATTTTTTGTTGTGTAGTAACTGAGTTAATTAAAAGAGGACAACAATAAAAATAAGAGCCCACAGAAATACATTGCAGGCATTTGTTCCCACGCTTAACGGCCAGGACACTTTTATAGATTCCTTCTTGCGCTGCGGCTAATGCGAGTAATGACTAATTCAGTAGAGTAGCAAACGCTTCTCGTATTCTTAGCACAGCCTGCCAGCGGTGCCTGTTATCCTTTTGCAAGAGGCAGCTCGAGTGCAGCGAAGCGTTAAGGTGACTGCCAGACAGGAAGACACGAACACGACCACCGAGAAGAAGGATACTTGAGCAGGCGGCTCACACTTGTATTGGTAGATTGTTAACATTTGCCAGGGCTCTGAACTTTGCAGAAACAATATGTACAAATGTGTGTGTGTCTGTGTGTGTGTCATGGCTATAGCTTCGAGACGATTTGTTATCAGTTGTGCTGACCAACGTGCAACCCCATAATTTAGGGAATTTGTGATTTGTGGTGGTTGTGTTTGTTGTTGTTGCCACCGTTTACCTTATGAGCTATTAATATGTCAGTTAGCAACGAACTCCCAGCAAGGGGGTGGCGCAGCAGACGAACCAACGAAGGTCACTCAGTCCACGAAGCCAGCAATTAGGCCAAACTGGAACAGGAATGGGAACGGGAACAGGAACGGGAACAGCAGTCACAAACAGACGCGAAATCAACAAGAGAAACGCTTCGAAGGATTGCCTGAGTTTCTTTAGCTTGACTCGTGCTCGGCACGTTTTTGCATGATTTCCGTGCACGAGCCCAGAACGGCGGGGCTAACAACCCCAAGACAATGGCAAGGGTTTTGTTCGCATTGTGGCCGTGTGGCGCATTATCCTTAAGCGACGTTGCGGCAGGCGCTGCTGTTTATGTGTTGCACGTTGCCCGTTGCCCGTTGCAAGTGTAAATGCCAAGAGCAGCTTTTTCGTTTTCGACGTATGGAGGAGCAAGCTTTGCAATCGTCGCGCGTGTCGCTCACATATTTCCCGTGGGAATTTCAAGGATTTCATGGCGTGGGCGTGCAAAAATATGTTAAACAGCGTTCAGGGTTGGCAATGTTAGGCAAATGAAAATCCACAAACAAGCAACAAGAAATACCAATTAAATTATATAAAGGACGTTTAACACTGACGGCTTTGAAGCGTTTTCCTTAACTCTAAGTAATCAAGACATCGCTTTTTACACAAAGCTTATTCTTTTTAACTTAATTATCTTGAATCTCGTATTCGATGAAGTCAACTCTGAACTCTGTCCCTTAACTTTTGCCATTATACAAAACTGATTGACAGGATAGCATCCTGTTCGTATCATTTGTTAATCTTACAATGACTTATTTCACGTATTCTCGTTGGAACCCTCGCTTCAAGTAAAGTTTCAATGCAAATATGTACAAAAGAATGAGCAGGCTTAACTGTGGTAAACTTATCTTACTCAACATTTTCAGGGATTGCCCTGTCTTTTCTTTATTCTTTATGTCTTACTCTTTCTCTCCCTTTTCTTTTTACTTTCCTTATTTGCTAAGCGACTAACGCTGATATCCTTATATCCTTTATTTTCTTTTTATTTGCTCTTTCAATTAAAATGAAAATTTTATTCCATATAATAAAAGCAGTGAGAGTAGCAAATAGACCTTCAGCTATTTGGGCTGTTTATCTCAACATGATTACTTAGTACGACGGAGAGAGTATTCGTTTAATGGCTTCTCTGGATTTGTTCGGCTCGACGAAAATGTACACATTAACAGTATTGCAAGGTTGGGAAAAGAAGTCCTTTCAACTTCTTAGAAATCTGTCATCAGCACAGTTGCGAGTTCATTTTCATAAATCTTGTTTGTAAAGTTTTTCACATTTATCTCAGTCCAATCACCGACCGAAAATTGTTAGCCAATTTCATTTCCTTGAGGGCGCAGCTCCTGTCATTTATAATATTGTTGCACAGTTTTATGTTAGCAGACGGAAGTAACTTTAGCAGCTTATACGCACTTACACTCTCAGACTCAAAACCTAGTTAGATATACGCACGCACACACACATAGACACTCCTATGGCCAATAAAACTATCAACTTTGGCAAGAACATTTCGCACACAATTCAATGGACATCCGGCTTTCATTACTCTTTGTAGTTGTTGTTGTTTCAAGGTGTGCTGGAGAAGCACCTCAAGTGCGATTGAAAATCAACTGCAACGACCACAACAACAACAACAACAATAGCAACAGCAACCACATCCAGTGCGATCTGTGTGCGTTGGCAAAGGAAATGACTTTGGCGTGGCCGTTGAGACTGTCAAGAGTTACGAATACCGAAGATGTGGTGAGGGGGCAAGTTGCAAGTTGTGAGTTGCCTTTTGGTTTATGAGTTTTTGGAGTATGTTGCAATTAAAGCTGCAATTGAATGCGTATGTGTGTGTGTGTGTGTGTGTGTGTGTGTGTATGTGACATTGTGGGTGTTTTACTGGCTAGGCCAGTAAGTTAAGGCACTTTTATAAGCATCATTAATCTTGCCGCATATACTACTCGGCAAAAGGCCACGCCTCGGGTCTCAGCCGATAGCGCTCGCCTTTGAGGTCTGTGGCGCCTCCAGCTTATTGATTCACGTGGGCTTTGCAACTGTAACTGTAACTGTGTAGCTGCATATGTGTTTGTGTAGATTTCGTAACTAAATTGCCATTGCAAAGTGTACATTTATCGCGAGTAAAAAGAAGGTGTGATAAGCTAATTAATTTTATAAACAATCAATTGAAATGGCATTAAAAAAGTCTCAAAACGCAGACGAAAAGCATTTGAGTCAGGGTGTCGACTTAGAATTGGAATCCGAACAGTAAGTTTACCAATCGAAATTCAGAATCCGGAATCGGAACTTAAATTTTAAAGTTTTTAGAACCCAAATTCGGAAACTAATATTATTTGTCCAAGCCAAAAGTTGGTTTATACATGACTAGATCGACTCGGTTTTTGATGCTGATTAATAATTGATATACTGTAAGGGACTATTTTTAATAGGTTCAGGGTATAATAAGAAAGACGCTGACGTCAGTTCACCTGCTGACACCATAATTTCACTAAAAATTTAAAGTCCGACCGAGCTATATGATATCTTTGTCGGATGTTGAAAATTTGCTCAAATGTTTTCAGAGTTTCTGGAAAGAAACCTAAATATATATTTACATTAAGCATTATGAGAAGATTCTAGTCAGCCATATACACAGATGGGAGAAGCGCATTTGACATTTGCTTGGCACATTTATCGCACACCCAACATCAGTTGGGGGAATAGCATTAATGCAATTTTAGCATAAGCCCACTCAACGCCACCGGGCACGTTCCACATTGCAAGAAGGGCTGGCGATGGGCGATGGGCGATGGCAGCAGAATCGTTTTAAATTGCGAGCACATGACTCCGCATCTGCAATCATCCGTTGCCTAGATGCCCACAGAAGCCATCGCCTCAGACACAGCTGCAGAACTGAAATGCATGCAAGTCAATACAGCTAAACGAGAGCGTGTGTGTATGTGTGTGCTGCAGACTGCAAGCGGGAACAGCACTGATGAAGAAATGATGCTGTAAAATGGAATTGCATTACGCATTTCACTCTGTGGCTCTGACAGTTGACATTGAGAGCCGCTTCAAAACTGATGCTATACAAACAAATGGTGCAGTTGCATTTTACAGCCACTTTGCTAATGGCAACGAGGAGACACTGAGAGAGACAGAGACTCGGAAAAGCTCTTTCCCTCTAGAATGTCTTCATGAACTTTACAGCTCTTCATTCTCAGAAAAAATGCTGCACTCAGAAATGTTTATGTTTTAGACATGATTTCAGTCAGCAGGTCTGCAAGAAATTTGTCACCCAAAATGAATATGCAAAGGCAGCCTAAGAGTATGCAACAATCAAAACTCGTGAAAAATCTCAATTCCTTCTACTTGTGCGTTTAAATATTTATTATGCTGATGCAACAACTTTTATTATATGTTATAATTTATTTTCACAAGAAATTTTAAAGCAATTGAATATTGTATCTACTTTTTTACAAATTTAAGTTTCTTAATTTTTTCTATTATGTCTAACATTTGTTCCCTCGGTGCCACAGGCAGTCAACAGCTAAATTGCTAATCCATAAACGATTTTTAGTCGTTACGGCTTCAAGTGGCTGCTTCTCCATCGCTTAGTTTAATTTTTTCCCATTTGCAGGATATAATCGAATTAAATCACACGCTGCATGTTGTGGTTCACACGCCTCACCGCCGCCCTCTATTAAATATCAGATAATGCCGGTGCCCGCTATTAAAGTACGCTTCATATTTTTTTAGAGCAATCTGCTGTTGATTGCCTTTAAGCTGCTAAATGGTTTTTAATTGCATTTGAGCCTGGTGCAGGCACTTGAAAAATTTCTCTCGATCTGCGAGTTTTTTATTCGCTATTCGATATTAGAGGGGTTTGTGCAACCCTTAGCTAATTGCTTATCAGGCAAATGGGTGTGAAATGTTAACTAACCCCTGTAAAAAAGTGACAAGAACTACATATAACAACTATTTGCTTATAAATATGGCTAAGCTGGACATATTTCGTATAGCATATTCCAATTTCGCGCATCGCTTCAACACTTAAGTTCATTCAACCGCGTTAAGCTTAAAGTAGAACAGAACAGAAAGAAAGAATAGGTAAACCCATCATGCCGAAGCTTAAATACCCTTGATTGTAATATATATTATAGTCGGTTGCTGTCTGAACTTTCCTCTGACCTAAAATTTCTCCCCTTGCAAAGGGTATTTGAAACTGTGACGAATAAGCCTAAACAGAAGAGTGAGCTTTTTGCTCGAAACCACTCAAGCTTTGCTGCTCAGACTGCTGGCGTCTCAAGCATCACTTGAGCACCATGCGCCCAGCTGCATGCTTGCTCATTAATCTTGAAACATTTGTATTATATGTACACATACACATCCACACACATACACTCGCAATTCGTGAGCACGACTCTTGCGATGGCTCACGACCCTAATGACTGTGAGAACTTTTTGTAATTGTCGCGCTTCTCAAGTGTCCACAATGTCATTGCTATTCTCATCTGCAAGCTCTTAAATTCTAACTAAGAGCGCATTTCTCTCACAGCGTTGCCAGCACAAAACGTAAATTTAAATTTTTTAACTGACTTTAGGTGCTCAACTAAAATGTATTTTTTCTCTCTTTCTTTTCAGATCTCAACGCTCAATTTTTCCATATTTAAGGTAAGTTATTAGTTTCTTTTCCATAATTACATTAAACGGAGAGAAACAAGTGCCCATTGAAATTGAAGGAAAGAAAGAAAACAATTGAAGTTTATAAATATAACAACAATAACTAAGTAAATAATACATAATAAACAACTTGCTGCAGCGCTGGATTATATCGCATAATAATTAATAACAACAAAAGATTCTATTCTTGGAGATGATATAAAAGATTATAGTAAAGTAAAGGAACTTTATAAATACGCGTGTGTGTGATCGATAAATAACTGTATAAATACAATATTTTTTATTGTGTTTTTCCCATTGTTTTTGTTTCCATTCTCTGAATTTGTATAGTTTTTCAATGGTTTTCTCTTTGCTGCATTCGCGTATTTTGATTAAATCGCTGATTAGATCAACATGTGGCTTTTGTGCAGCCGTCGACATTGATTTCTCAGCTTGTGTCCATTTGCCAATCCCCAATCCCCATTCGCCATTTTCAGCTATTGTCGGAGGAGCTTATCTTTTGTCTATTTATTCATTGTGTGGGTGAGTGTGTATGTTGTGTGTGTATGTAAGTAAATAAGTATATGTGTATGTATGTATCTATGTATGTGTGTGTGTATGCAAACAAAAAACGACTGCAATTGTTATTTCGCTTTTTGACCCGCCCAGCACTTTGCTGGCGTTGCAGAATTTGACTTGACTGCGATTTGTTGTTGCTTTTATTTTAAGTGGTTGCAATATGTGGCAAACGAAGAAAGTTTTCGTTGGCCATATTCGTGTTACCATTAAGATTTTATTGCTTGTTGCTTGTTAGCCTCGCGTTTGCCAATAAACAATCGATGCTCTGATGAGACACCTATTTTACCTGCCTTTTTTACCAGTTACCCGATCCCCCGTTATATATATACAAACATACATAAATACATACATACATATATACGTGCATACATACATATTTACATACACACATTTGGCATGTCTTTAAAACGCTGCATTGCAATTTTTCGCACGTTCCAATGTTGAGCATTATGAGTCGCTCTTTGTGTTGCCCTCTCTCTGTCTGTCTCTCCCTCACCTCTCTGTTTTCGACCTTTCCATCGCATGGCATACAACAATTGCTTTTATCCCACAGTACTCGTCGCTCTCTCTCTCTCTTTACTTCCAGGGACGTCTCTTAGGCTGCAACGACCTTGTCTTATTGCTTTGTTCGTTCGATGGAAGCTCGATCGATCATTTGACATTATTTTAATGGAATTTAGGTTGGGCACTGAAACAGTGCGCATTGATAAGTTCAATTGTCGATAACTCAGTTTGGTTAAACAGGCAACAGCTATTGTCATTGCAATATTAATTAACTACGATCATAAAACAATAGTTGATCCATCTAATGTTTCTCTTGTGAATTACTCTTGAACCTTTAAGGTTCTCTTCGGCTCTAAGCAATCACTTCCAGACCCAAAGGTATGACTGTATATGTGTGTGTATTGGTATATAAAACTGGCAGCTGCAGACCGAACAACTGGTTTTAGATGCCCTACTTTTAATATGTCGAGGCATATGGGTGCAAATTAACAGCTCAGAATATATGGAGACATATATTTTTTTACATTAAATTCATAATACCTACACTCTAAAAACTAATTAATATAAATTATGAGAATAATACATTTTATTTGATAAACAGTTTACGATCTGCCAAGTAAAAGAAAGTTCAAAGGAATATTTTCTTTGCTCAGAAGTGATCACTGTCACAAGGAGCGCATTTGGAGCTGTCTACCTGGCCGATATCTGTCGGTCGTTAGCCGACTCCACAAAATCTACAAGCTGCAAAACGCGTCGCAATTTTATCGGTGTTGCTCTCCTGCTCGAGGTAACTGACGTTGTTGGTAGTAAATTAAATACAATGGTACTGAGTAAATCCACGTACGCATACATACACACACAGGCAGCAAAGAGCGTAAAGCACACAAACACTCTCAAATGCAGAGCCAACAGCTGTCAACAACAACAACAACCACAAGCTCTTTCAGTCTTTCTTTCCGCGCTCTCAGTCTCTCTCTCTCTCTGTGTGTGACTCAGTCTCGCTCTCTACAGAGGCTCGCTTGATACAAGTGAGTTGCGAGGTAGTCGCTAGTGAGGCAGTACAGTAGAGCAATTTGAGCCGTCGTATCGAACAAACCTCTCCGGTAAACGCGTCGCCCGCTGACCGTCTGTTCGTCAGTTTGTCAGTCTGCAGAGTTTTTGTGGTCCAATGTCCGCGTAACGTTCTATGCCAAACTCAAGGGGGGGTTGCGTTTTTAAACGTTTTCTGTTACTGGTTCGATCAGCAGTGTTGTGTTGCGCCGTTTCTCAATAGTGTTTTTGAGTGTGCTTACTACGATAATTAGATGAAATAAATACAAATACACATATAAAACACGCTAGCAAAAAATCGGTATGTTATATAAGGCTCGAAACCGGTTTGATGGCCTAAACACAACAAATATTTGACCGTGCCAAAGTTATAACCTGAAAACGTATATTTACTGCTGGATTTACTGCATTTGGATAGAAACCGAACAAGAAAAAATATTTAAATGGTATGTTTTGCCAAAATGTCATAAAACAACAGCAACAACAACAACAACAACAGCTACGTAAACAACCGTATTTATTTAGTATTTGTATGTGTATGTAATCGACATTATTATTGTCGATGCGAGGGATACGACGGAGACCGAGACGGAGCCGTACCGGAGACGGAGATGGAGTCACCAATGGATTCTCCGCTCCAATGCGAAAACGAGTTTTTGCATCAAATACAAATAATTTGCATACAATTCTTGGATTCCAAAGACACATTTGTTGTTGTTGTTGTTGTTGTCGTTGTTGAATACAAGTTTTGAGATCGACTCAACTTTCGTATTCGACATTATTTTTATTCCTGAATTTCGATGCATTCGAATTGATTTTTCAGCATTGCTAAATTATTACGAATTTTTATCTGGCAAAGTTTTGACGTCTCTGAAATGCAATGCAGTCAAATAACTGTAAAGAGGTTCGAGTTACTGAGATTCTTTTAGCTTGCTGCTTGTAAATGGAACAGGAAGTAAATACAGAAGGTAGATAGGAATCTTACACATACGAACACACACAGATACATGTATACATATGTATTTACGCAGATATGGCTTCATTCTCTCTAGCCACACAGCTGGCAGCTGATTAAACTGATAAAATGACATGGTTTAGTTCTTAAATGTTAATGGGGAGTATTGAATAACAGCAGTTCGTATAACTATTAGCTAAACTTAAAGCTATTAGGCACTACCTTAAAAGTAATTGTCAGAGTTTGAGTCACAAGTTAACAAGGCCCAATTCAGTGTACTTGAAAACGGCAACAGCAACAAAAAAAAAAACCTTTGCAATTAGCGGGCTTGGCGTTCACAAATACATTTATATATATGGCAAATAATCTGTATACTGCTATCATTCACTAGCTTACATATATATAACATGATTCATTGATGATTCTGTCTGACTAAAAGTTTGTCTATTGTTTTGTTTGTACTTGGTTTGCACTGGCTGCTTTCAATGTAAACAAATCATTGCGCAATCTCAATTAATTGATATACATATATAAATTTTAGATTTTATTATTATTAAATGAAATATATTATTCAATAACATTCTGAAGAGTAGGTTAGCTTATACGTCTTTGTCTACGATACCCTGGAGTATCTGTTAGCTAATTCCGTAAGCTACGCTTTCTGTGGCGCCACATTCTCAACTGAACGAATTATGTATCCATACTACTCCGATTTGGCGTGGAATAGTCTCTTTATTTGAAATGTACATTAAATGTACATAACATTTATGCAACCACAATTAAACCCTTCAATGACAAATGCATTCGCTTGACACAGTATCTGTGTATCTGCACATCTGCTTGTGGCTGAGAACTAACTACTACCTGGGCGTTCATCAAAACATATTAATTATAAGCCTATTCAATTAGCTGGTAGCGAAAGCCATTAAGGGAGAGAGTGTCTTCAACACAATGAAATAGTTTTTAGTTTCTGTTCTCACCAACTCGACAAAATTTCGAAGTTTTCTCTATATGCAAATGTATCCCATGCAAAGTGTAAGTGTAGGGTATGAGCCGTATCTTGAGTCGTTTGATTGGTACGAAAGTCTTTTTGTTTTGGACATGGGCGAATATTCTGCTGCTTGTAAGCAATCTCGAAAAAATGCTTAATTTAGTTAAGCGCATTAATCAAAATTAATTCGATGTAATAATGTAAATACTGTCTACAACTTGTTCGCAACAGACTTAATTACATATGTTTCTCTTATCGAACTTGGGAGTAACTGCAGCTGCAAAGTATGCTTATTAACTTGTTGGCCAAGATTGGATCTACATAAATCTCGGCGGGTTAGACAAAACTTCTCACAGCACAAGGTACGTCTCCAAGTAGCTTGAGTTGGAGTCGCCGCAAATGTTGGTGCTTAAAATTCACCGTCAAGAATACTGAGAAAAATACAAAAAAAAAAACAAGAAACAAAACTGGTAACAAGCCACAGCAAAAAGTAAGAATAATATGAATGTTGCCAACAAAATAAAAAACCCAACTGTTTGTTGTTGGAAGGAAACCAGTTTTCTTGTTGCTGGCCACTTTTCTCGCCTTTCGATTGTGGCAAACTGCATTCTTTGGAGTCAGCTCCTGGAGCTGTGGCGTCTCCAGCTGCTGTTGGCTTTCGCTTAACGAGGCTCGGCAGCTCGCAAGTTCAACAAACAGCCAAGCAAACTAAACTAAACCCGGCTTTGTCTTTGACTTGGTCTTGGACTTGGACGTGGCTGCTGTATTGTTGCAGTTGCAGTTGTTGCGGTTGCTGTTGCTGTTGCTGCTGCTATTGCTGCTGCTTTAAGAGCATACATAAAACTTTAATTTCATGGAATTTCCTTTCTATTTTTATGCAGCACAGCCCAGTTGATTAACTGCTGCTAACAAATGATAATGGCGATGATGATGATGCGGCAGACGTTGCAAGGAACAAGTTTGGCTTCGTCTTCGCATCGTCATCGTCATCGTCTGGGCCATTTTTGTAAATTCTGCCTGCCTCAGCAGCTTATTACTTATATTACTATCCTAGGGCACTGTGATTCACTCTATCAACAACCGTGCATTGCAGCTAGGGCATCTCGTATTCGTTATGGCTCTGAATCATTTTGCTTTCATTCTCCTTCTGGTAATAGCCTGACTTGGCCAACTCATTAACTTGGCTGATATGCTGATGCCTCAGGTCGGGTGGTTTTGGACATCAACTGGTGGCTGCATCCATTGTTTGTGTGTGTGTGAGGAGGGGAGTGCACTCTATCTTTATCACCATTTAGCTATGTTTCTTAGGTTCTTTTTCAGTTATGGCAGGAAGTAAAACTGACTAATTGCTTTACGTTGATTCCTTAATGTGGCTGTGATTAGTAAGCGCATTTTAATAAAGTTTTTCTGGTAATGTAATGCCATTTTGAGCTAATGAACCTTGAGAGTGACAGCAATTACGTTAGCAATGAAAAATAATAGAAATTTGCCATCATTTGCAATTAAAAATAGTAGTCAGCAGCAACTAGCGAAGTTTATATAAGATTACTTTGCTTTGCCTTATGTTATTACATCCAGCTTATATATCTTAAGTACAAGTAACAAGTACAACTGACCAATATATAGCAGTTTGCAATTGTTCATTTATATTTTAGAACTTTTCACTTTTTTTAAAAATAAATTAGTTAACTGAACTTGTTTGGAACTAAGTCTCAATTTTGCATGTGATTTTAGCTTGTTCAAGCTTAATGAGACATCAACTTTAGGTTGATTTCAGACATCAACTTTAGGTTGATATAAGTTCTTATTTATTGCACTGTTTGCTTCTTGTGTAGCTTTGTTCAATTATATTGCTTAGCTCTAGATTATATTTGTATTGGGTACTACAATTCAGAGTTGCTTTTATGCAATTCTAATTTATCCAAGAAAAATCCGACATTCATTTAAATTTTACCAAAGAAAATTATCGTATAATAAACTAAATTTAATCATTTTTTCTGTGCAGTACAGGTTTTATCTATGGCCAGTGGCCAGTTGTCGACCCGGCACACATTGCTGGCTTCTTTCCGGGAATAGTTTTCGGTTTTGTTTACACACCATGCCGCATTATCGATTGCATTGCTCCCCTCCCCGCCCGACCCCACTCCCTTATAGCCTGTTTTGGGTGCGCTTGTGTATATTTTGTTTGGCATATATTTAGGCGCCGGGCCCAACAGACTGATTGAGTGGCAACAGGCGCTGGTGGCAGGAGAATTTGTTTGCACCACATAAACAAATTGTTAGCGCGCTGGCAAAGCAATCCAATTGCGAGCGACAAAAACTTTTGTCACACTCTCGCGCACAATTAAATTGATTTGAAACTCAAATCGCCAAGTCCCGCCTTCCCAGAGCCCTCGTTCAACAATGACAATCAGAGCAGAGAATGGGGCACAAAAAAGTGGCTGTCAAGCTTCGTTGGCTTTTTTCAAATCGAAACTCTCGGAACGGGCTATGGATGGTCCATAATCTGTGCGATAATTAGCATAGAGCAGATACTTTTATCTAATACTAATCGCAGTTGACATCTTTGGGGCAGGCTGCACGTGGATTATAAATGTCAAAAGCATTTCTCCAGTTGTTTTTGTCGCTTATCAAAACGCGGAACAGCGAAAAAATTAAAAAAAAAATTGTTCCATATGCCAGATAACAGATTGCTGCTCGGGGCACCTCTGTTTGTCCATGTCAGCGCAAAGTTATAATATTTAAGTAGTACGCTGATTATTTTAGTTACACACACCTTTCATATCACACACACACAGAGAGACAGACAGATACATGCAAACATCATTGTGGTTTCCAAGTTTTCCACGAACTCAACGAGTCTCTTGAGGTCACAGGCTAACATTTGGCCAATAAGATAAATTTTGACGTTTTGTTGAATTTGGCATCACTTCTAAACCAGGGCCAAATGAGATTCAATTCCATATTAATTTTTTCCTAAAATACTTTGATAGCTTTAGGCTAAAGGCTAAACTCAAATTAAAGCCATAAAGAGTAGGCAGCCCAGAATCTTTATTCAGAAGCCATAGTTTGTCGGCTCGCCAGAGAAAGCTATGTAAATTATTGATTGATTTTATCGTGAAATTGCTCACCAATAGGGAATTTGTGCGTTGAGGGACTTAAATTCTTTTGCATACGATTATTTATGATTCAAGTGAATTCTCAATGCTTTATCCGACGCATGAGAATGAGTATTGTGTGGCTTTCATATATGTACATATTTATATATATATATACTAGTTGTGCAACACCCCGCCTTGGAATGTCTTATCGCATATGAGTTATGAATTTCAAATCATGGTGGATTTTGTTGTCTTGAGTTTTATTGATTGCCTGTTAGACAACTGCATAAATTATGATTCTTACATGGTTCTTAGTTGCTGGAATCGTTAAACGGAGATTGATTCTTGGAACGAGTTGTGTGAAAACCAGTTTCCGAAGCAGTTAAGTGCTTTATGTGTGTACCTGTGTGATGATTTAAACTAACAGCTGTGTGTGTGTAGCTGTGTGTGCAGCTGAGTCATTATGTAATTTGCATCAGGAATGCAAAACACAGGTATTCCACACACCACACACACACACACACATACACACACGCCACACACATACACTCACACTAGCTCTCTGTTTCCATTTTAATATAGTCAGGTTTCTTCCTACCAACTTGATTGCATTTTATCAGAGTATCCTCTGTTGCATAGAGCAGATGTTGGATTCTCCGCAGATGCAGATAAAATCGTTAGGGCCACACTGCGAGAAATTGCTATTTATAACTAGCTCCTTCACTGTTTGATCGGGGTTTGTTTAAAGAAAAAAAGCATATAATTCTCGAAATTACTTAGGTCGGGACTTATATACTTGTTTGTCAGTGTATTTCCCTTAGAAATGGGGAATCGGCACCAGCTCCTCGCAGCACAGTCGAACAAACCAAAGCGAGCCAAAGTGTTCTTTTTTCTACCTGAAAGCAAGTCAAATCGAATGACGCACGAGAGACCACAGACGACATGTGTCTGGTTATATGGCTGGTACTCGGCTCTGCAGCTGTACTAAGTAGGAGCAGAGGAGGTTCCACGTGCAGCAGACATATGTCAGCATTGTTATTATCGGAGCGTGCCTCGGGATCTAGAGCGCTGTGGCAGATGCGACTGATTCCAATGGCTGCCGAATGTTTTGTTTTCTTTTCATTCCTCCGGTTTCCTTCTTTTTTTTTTGGCATATGCCTCTTGTTTACTGTGTGTGAGTGTGTGTGTGTGTGACAGAGACTGTGTGTGTAGGCAGCATATTCTATATATGCACGTACTTCAGAAATTATTGAAATGTGTGCTTATATGTTTTTTTTATGCTTTTTACATGTGGCCCTTTTGTTTCGGCGACTTCTTTCTTACTTCCGTTTGCTTTTTAGAGACTCTCTCAAGAGGTTCGTTTCTTGTTTGTTTGTTTTGTCAAAGGATGTGGCCAGGCTTCGAAGAAGGCGCATTGCGGATGTTGTTGTCGGAGTCAAAGGCAATCAATATGCTTCAACAGGGCTTACGTAACCATCAGCACAATAATAACTGGTCTGTGGCAACAGATTTGGGCATTAACACTAAAGAGAATTTACGTGATTTCCAAAGATGTGCATACATAAAATGTTTATCCACTGATTATTTTGCACATACACTGCTGTCCATTTAAATAGGACACCCTATTCACTTTCTTTGCAAGTAGCGGGAAACTCAAATGCATAGCTGGTAAGCTCTCAGATACATACTTTACAATTGATCCCATGGGTTGCAAATGGTCAACCCAGAATGCTGAATTTGAATTCTCACACCTCGCATTTCGCATCATAGATGCAGTCAGCAGTTTCCCATCATAGAGCACCGCTCAGGTAAACTTCATGCTGGTCGAATCAACGCCCAATTGACAGCTAATAATGACGCACTTCAAACTGTGGAAAACAATGCTGCAATGCTGCAGCTCTAACCCTGAGGGGCAGCTGGCAATGCAACGCACTGGGTGCATAGGAATGTGTGCCCTCTGCCCACTCCCCATGCGGCTACCCCTGCCACAGTCAACTACCTACTGGGTAGTTAAGGGTGCGTTTCGATTAGCGGCGTGTGAATTTGTCTATGCGTACGGCACATAAAACTAGAACCTTAAAAACCTCTATACACAGATCCCACGGAACTCAAGAAGCTGCTAAAGTATTTCCTATGCGACTTCAGCTGATGCTGTGCAATTATTTGGCAACTTACCCTTTTCTTGCACGCTGAAAGACGGCGAAATGCGTCATTCGCACAAAAATACAAGCTGTGAGAATATTGCTCTACACTTTGTCTCATTATTGTTATCTTAAACCTTTTCTGGGTTTATTATTTGGTCCTATTATTATTATTATTATTATTATTATTATTATTATTATTGCTATTATGCGAATTTCTAACGCGCTGCTTCGTGTCACTCACTGTTTAGATATTAAGAGCAGCTTCTTGAATCAAATTGTGCAACTTTGATAGTGTTATTGCTTGTGCAATCAATCTTAATTTTCACATGCCACACACTCGATCAGTACAAATTGCATCAATTGTAGCTGCTCATTTCCTTAATACAACGTGTAATGTACATTGTACAGCCTAATTGATATCATTATTATTTGGGGCACTCTCTCCTAATTGCTTGGCTAAACATGCGTTAAGCTGTGTCTTGTATTTGAACACATATACTGATTATGTATGTGCCACAATCATTTGGCATTCATGTTTGATAAAAAATTCCCACGACCACCAACACTAGCAGCGCAGAGTGAGCATATACAAATTATAAATTCCAACACTCTGCCAACAGCAACCCTCCTCTCCTTGTATATATGCATAAAAAAAACGTCGCCTGGTTTCATCGAAAGGACGACGAGCAGCTTTGGTGGTTGATCAACTTCGAATACCCCTCGGTAGACTAAAACAACAACAACAACATATGGAAAACGCAGGGCGGCATAATTATAATTGCATATTAAGTACTCGGCGAAGAGCTGGCTTAAAAGAACAGAAAGGAAGCCATAAAATGTGTATCCTTTTTCCGCTCTGTCTTGGCCAGTACAAAGCGTGTGAACTTTCTCTCTCTCTCTCTGTCTGAAATGCATACAGGAATGCAAGCAGGCATTGTCTAGCTAGGTAAAATATCTTGACAGATCTACAAAATGTATGCACCTTTAGAAGGAATAGATTAAAATTGCACAATTCAATGGGATAGCAAGAGAACCAGATTAATTTTCTGCGAAGTATATATTTCAATGGGATGGATACAAGATTATTCCACGAAGTAGATTCAATTCCCACTTTTGGTGCGCATATTCAAAATGGTTGTGTATTCCTTACCTTTGCCTTTCAAAATGATTATCCTGTAACCTAATGCCCGTAAGCCCAAGACCAAGTTGTAAGCCGATTGCACCGCGGACGTGTTGTCTTTAGTATAATCCAAGACTTGCCGAGCGACTTAATCAAGTGGCACTGAGCCCACGTACCGCACAGAGTTGATCCCTGCTTATGCATATTAAATGAACTGCGGCCTACAATTTGTCTATGGCTTAAATTATGTATTATGACAGGCAGACAGGAAACGTGCTTAATGACAACAATAACCGAAATCTTTTCTAGCACATGACAAGGTGGATGAGCTTAGTGTAAGCAAACGCATCCGTGTGGTTGTCAGCAGTGAACGTATTTGGTGGTGCTGGTCAAGCGATTAGAGTTCGAGAGACACAGATCTGGTAAATGTGCAACAAGTGTCGTTGGCCTTTTGAGGGCACCAAATTAATTACACCAACACCAACACCGGGCAGCAGCTGGTGGGCGCCAGTTTTATTGTTATTGTGCAACATTAATTAATGTAATACATAGATACCACACCAATATATATATATAGGCCCATCAAGTTTAGTGTCAATGACTGCCCGTGTGGGTTAATTGTTTAATGCTGTCTAAAAAGCACAAATTGCCATTTTCTGTGGCACGCTAATTTACAATTGTTCATTATTTCATTATGTCATAGAATGTCATGCGTTAAAGATCAGCGCCCTATGATTTATAGTACACATCTACAGTTATCATTTTGTTTGTATTGATAACGCAAGCAAACTCTATGAATATCAAGTTAATACTATATCGATTGGAGTTGACATAATATGAACCATATGTCTTCGATTATGACCTTTGCAAATACTACCAACTATTTGATTTAATTTCAATGAAATGCGATTTGTTTGTATTTCAGGTGATTGATTTATTTGTTAGCCCAACTCGACGTGCATTGTTTGCTTTAATCAGGACTTATATATAATTATATAGGACAATGATCTGTTGGCTGTGGGCAGCTATCTTAATTAACCTACACGGCAAATATGAAGAAAATATATGAATTTAAGTAAATATTGATACTAAGCTTTATCAACCCCTACACTGTCACTCTATACATTTGTACGCATGTATGTGTCTGTGTGTGTGTATGCTTGTATGTACTTGCGTGTGTGTGTGTGTATGTGTGCACATGTATCTGGACTCCCATCTGATTTGTATTTAGTGCTCGCACAATTTTGATTTTCCTCTTGTTCGAGTGGAACCTGTTTCGTGTCTGGCTTACTGGTTGAATGAACCCTTTCCGCTTGCTCGCGATGTGACTTGTACGACGACCTGTGCTTTGCCGCTTTTGGCCCATTGTTGTCACTTATGAAATCATGTTTGAATTTAGTGCGTGACTTAATAGGCTTTTCATATTTCATATTCTGTGGACTCATTGATAATGTGTGCATAACTGAAACGTGCCTCTGACGCTGTTGCCCATCCAATGAGTCATTCAATACCATTGAGATGCATGCGAGATAATTGTTATGGGGTCTCCAGTTATATCAACTAAGATCTAAATGTATGAAGAAAAAAACATAAGCTGGATATAAAGAATCGTATTATACTACTACTCTAAGAACCTTTGCGTCAAAAATTATTTTATATATCTTTAGGTTTATTTTTTACACATTTAGCGTTTTCGTAAAGTATTTTTCTTGGAAGATATTCCATTCACCATTCTTAAAGGTCTGAAAATAAGCAAGTTCTAGCACAAATTTTCTTTAAATGTATGGCATTTAAATAACTTGCCTTCGCACATTACTCTTTATACAATTTAATTACGTTAATGATATTTACTTTGTGTTGTTGACCGA
Source organism: Drosophila atroscutellata (assembly GCA_035041605.1). Classification (NCBI taxonomy): domain Eukaryota; kingdom Metazoa; phylum Arthropoda; class Insecta; order Diptera; family Drosophilidae; genus Drosophila; species Drosophila atroscutellata. The sequence continues at coordinate 7,307,196 of JAWNLA010000092.1, read as the reverse complement.
ATAAAGCTCTTAGCTGTTTGTGAGTTGTCTGCAAACAGTATTCTACTTTATGAATGACCCACATTTGGAGTCATGCAGCTGTGCAGCTGTGGCCAACACCAAAACTGAATCTCACGCCTTAGGCCTCTAATTTGATTAGCAAGCTGACCCTTCACAAATAAACCACAGAGACACGCCCAAGTACAAAGTTGCCTCTGACCAAAAATGCAGTCAAACAGCATCCACAGCGTCTTAATGCTCTAAAACTGAACACCAGACCAGAGTCTCGTAATCGTGGGTCGAAAACCAAAGCTCTAAATTGTCGAATGCCCTTGTGGAAGCGACACCAACAGCACAAAGCACAAAGCACAAGGCACAAAGAACCAGCCAACAGTCAAACTGGGCATTCAGTTAATAAAAGTGCAAACCAGTTTTGTAACATTTACAGTTAAGTTAAGAAGAAAGCAGCTTATTCTTATTCTCCCTGACAGTGAAGTTGCAACGCATTCGAAAGATACTTATTTGTTGCTGTTGTTTGTGTTTTCATGACGTTGAACTCGGATTTAGTGTTCATCTCTTCGGTGCAGTCACAAACACCAAATAATAAATAACAACCAGTGTTGAACAGTGCAATTAACACATGTCAGTCAACTAAAAGTTGACGTCAAAGAGTTGAAACAACACTGGTGTGTAAAACTGCATTGTAATATCGCTGACTACGTGATAAATATGAAACTAACTGCAGTGGCAAACAAATACACACACATATACATAAATATAAATCTATATATGTATATAGTGTCACAAGTGTCTGATAAGATATTGCCATGTTAACCTACTCAATGAAAGAATGGGCAAATCTAGGCAACTATGTTTTATTTTTACCACATTCTCAACCGAAATTTTGAAGTGTTGACTCTCTTAAGCTCAAGTCGGCTGACTTAAGCCATATTAAAACAGTTTCTCTCAAAGATCTCCGATCAAATTGTGGTGCATTATTTGCGAGTGTTGAGTGTCTGCGATCGGCGCGTTGGCTGGTGTCCAGAAGCGCGTGTTGCTTTTTTTTTGTCCTAGGGGTGCGCGAGGGGTATCACTTATAAATTAAAGCACACATAGTCGGTAAAGTTTACCGCAATATGAGACATGTGATAAAGTCACAAAAACGTCAGCGTATGTCGCCGCAGCGCAAAGAAAACAAAAGCCCCACAAAGTATAAATAAATAAGAGCGAAGAGCAAAAAGAAAAAGACAAAAAAGAATAAAAAAATACAACAAAAATATTAAACAAAATAAAAAATAAAATTAAATGTGTGTAAACAATTACGTGAGACAGGCGACCGAACGCTACGATAAGCGACTAATGTTCCCGATCTCGACGTTATTTTTCCATTTGTTTTTTTTATTGGAGGTTGCTCGGACTGCTCTCGTAGGTTACTTAGCCCACACGAGCTTACGACTTGGAGTAGTAGCAATAGACACTCGGGCCTGAAGGTTGCCGTTTTTTTTTTCTAGTCAAGCCAAATCATACTAAATATAGTATTATGCACAATTATGGATACGTATCGATAGCATTTTTTTTGGGGGGCGTTACGCTGTCGATAAGCGTGTGAGTCACATGAGTACGGCGATTCGAAGTGGAAATAAATGCATAATCAGAGACGTCGAACTGCCGCTTGCTAGGGTTTGTCATTAGTTAAAGTCTCTGTGGTTCCACTTTCCACTCTAACACACTTTGAACACACATTGCAGATCGCGCAGCAAGTCATCAATTAATTTAATCAACAATTTCATAACTCAAATTCAATGAACAAATAAATTTGCGCATTCAACAAGCCAATAAATAGATCAATCAAATAAAAAAGAAACAATCAAATAAAATAAAGCACAAATCGATATCAACAAAAGACTGCCATATTGACTTTACGCAAAGAGAGTGAGAGTGCGAGAGATAGTGAAAGAGAGAGAGATAGAGATAGTGAGATAGAAGCAGCTAACCAGCTGACGCTTAAACATCTGGCAACACTCTGGTCGGCCAGTTTTAAAACTGTAACGGTTATTGGCAGCATTTTACTCACGCCAAAGCCAAAACCGGCTAGACACACACACACACTAAAGTTCCGCTCGTGAGCCAAACAGAGACAGCGACAGGCGGACAGAGAGAGAGGCGCACCGACCGCAGCCATGGGAAACTCATCGTCACACACGCACGAACCACTGGAGCGCGGCTTCACACGCGGAAAATTCGGCGATATCAAGAATGGGGTAGGTTATCAAACAAACACACAAACAAAACGAGGGTTGATCGCAACGTTGACGGCACTTGTTTCTCCTGTTTCTCTCCATTTCTCTCTCGGGTTGCGCTGCCATAAGGCACCTACACTCAATCATCGCTATGTTTTAATATTCACATTTGCGCCCCTCCCACAGAAATCCGCCTCATTCCGGTTTAGCAAGAAGTCGCCGAAGAAGATGGATCGATTGCGACGCTCGTTCCGGGACTCGTTTCGTCGTCGCAAGGATCGCGTACCCGAATCATCCAAGCCGCACCAATGGCAGGCCGATGAGGAGGCCGTGCGCTCAGCCACCTGCTCCTTTGGGGTCAAGTATCTCGGTTGCGTAGAGGTGTTCGAGTCGCGCGGCATGCAGGTCTGCGAGGAGGCACTCAAAGTGCTGAGGGTAAGTCCAATGGCATCTAATCAATTGAGAAACGCATTCAGCTAGCGATTTGAGCTTGAAATATGATTTCAGACAGAGTTGAGCTATGTTGACTTTTATGCTAATCCTCTAGCTATTTTGGGATAGACTATTATCCAACCGCCAACTAAGTAAAGATAAAGAGATAAAGTCTTGAGATGATAAGATTTAATTTGTTTGATGGCTTAAGAGAACATTCTTTCAGAACATAAAGTAAAGACAGATAGCTATTTATTATTACTTTGTTTATATTTCAATTTGAGGAAGCACATTTTTGCATATAGACTTTGGTTAACCCTCACAATAGAGCCATATAATTAAATAACTCAATTTATGTGGGCTGAATTCGAATTTAGATCGTATGACTAAAACTAAAAAAGCTGGGGGCAATGTTATGACCACAGAAATAGTCATCAATGATCAGGCTTTAATTTCTCACTGAATGGTTTCTTTCTTTTGAAATTCGAATTAACAAAGTTTTAATCAACTCATGTTTTGCAGCAATCGAGACGCCGTCCGGTGCGTGGTTTACTCCATGTGAGCGGAGACGGATTGCGTGTGGTGGACGATGAGACGAAGGGTCTCATTGTGGACCAGACCATCGAGAAGGTGAGCTTCTGTGCACCGGATCGGAATCACGAGCGCGGCTTTAGCTACATCTGTCGGGATGGTACGACGCGTCGCTGGATGTGCCACGGCTTCCTGGCGTGCAAGGACTCCGGCGAGCGGCTGTCCCACGCAGTCGGTTGCGCCTTTGCCGTTTGCCTGGAGCGCAAGCAGCGTCGCGATAAGGAGTGCGGAGTCACAATGACCTTTGACACCAAGAACTCGACCTTTACGCGCACCGGCTCCTTCCGACAGCAGTCGTTGACAGAACGTATGGCCATGGCCACCACTATGGGCAGCAACGAGCGCTGTGTGGATGGACCAGCGCTGCCCGGCGGCGGTCCACCAGCTGCCGCAGTGAAGCCGTTCAATCCGTTTGCCATTGAGCGGCCGCATGCCACACCCAATATGCTGGAGCGGCAGAGCTCCTTCCGCTTGAGCACCATTGGCAGCCAGTCGCCGTTCAAGCGCCAGATGTCGCTGCGCGTCAACGATCTTCCGTCCAATGCGGATAGGCAGAAGGCATTCCTCGCCGCCGCCGCCGGCAATTCAAATCCACATGCACTCCAGACGCCGCTCCGCAGCGTCTCGCCGATTGCTGAAGTCTCGCCGGCCAAGTCGGGCGGTGAGGCGGCTATTTTGGCAGCGGATACAGTTAGTCAGTTGTGTCAGGAGCTCAGTCAGGGATTGTCGTTGCTAACGCAGACGGATGACGCTCTTCTGACAGCTGGCGACGATCTGAACTTTAACAACAGTCGCAGCATCAATCAGAACATCATTGCCACCGACAAGCAGCAACATCACGTAATCTCCACGTACAGCGCCAGTGGCAGTGCCAGCGGCAGCGGCAGTGGCAGCGGCACCCCCACTGCCCAAGTGACACCACGTGTGGCCAGCCTGCAGTCGCCCACACGTTCCGACCCGGATGTCGAGGCCAGCGAACAGCAGCAGTTGCCCAATGCTGAACAGTGGCTCGGCCAAGTGGTGCGCAGCACATCCCCGGCGGTGCCACCGAAGAGACCCAGCTCCTTGTCCAATGTGGGACGCGCTCAGACTGGTCGAGCCACTGCGCCCGATCCCTTCGACGCCGAGTGGGCGGCCAATGTGGCAGCTGCAAAGAAAATGTCACCAGATCTGCCCGGACTGGCAATAGGCAGCAACAGGCACAGCACGAATCCGTTTATCTCACCGCCCAAGCCGCAACCGCAATCATTTCAGGTGCAACTGTAGACAGGGGCAGAGGGCGGAGGACCGAGCACTGAGCGGCGGTCCAAAGTGTGGTTCACTTGAAAAAAAACGTAACTTAGTGTAATTGGGGCAGTCAGCACAGACCGATAGATAGATTAAAAGAATACAAAATAAATTAAAACCAGATTACGCAAAGCAAAAACAACAACAAATGAAGAAAAAGGAAAAACTTAACGCAAACAAAACCAATGTTGAATTATACTATTGAAAGTACTAAATAGACGATTATCAAATTACCATTAAATATATACGCTACGCATAAAGTACAGATAAGCAAAAACAAAAACAAAATCAAAAACAAAAACAATACATACAAGCACGCAAGCACGCATGTGTCGCTTAGCATTAATCCAAGGACATGCATAGTCCTGCGTATGTTTAATATGTTGCATGCCGAATTTGACCAAGCTACCAAGTTACCCACAAATACCACCTCCAATCAGTTAAGCAACAACAAACACTTACAGCAACGAGTGCACTTCTACTTTATAGTACTTACCTACATACGTATACACACATATGCATGTATAGTATATATGTATATATATATGTATATATATATATACAAATCTTTGTTGCTTTTACTACTTGGATGCAGCCTTCCACAAACTTGTTGATCAATCCCAATTTAGATAGCTACATACTTGCATGCATACCATACATATCGTACATATATACATATATATTTATGAATATATATATATGTGTTATATATATATATATATCAATAATTCTGCACATATATATGTACATGTCTAGGGCCAATGTTTCGTCTGTCAATTTTTATTTATGCGTCTATATAAATATGTCTTTTTAATTTAATTTAAATTTAAATTTGTACAAAATGTATTATACTTAAATTATAATAATAATTTAACGAAAATAAACTTCAAGTTAATTACAAAATATTTATATTTAACAATTTGAAATTAATATGCATCAGAAAGTATTATATGTCATTTGTTTCGTTGCTAGTACATTTGTACCTCATTTATAACTGAGTGGATATATGTGATGATGTTCGTCTGCATGTCGGTGTCTCCACAAAGTATTCATTTTTAATTGCTTCAAACATATTTCGTGACAAAATTAAAGCACCCTCTTCAAGGATTCCAAAAAATACGTAAGCACTCAGAGGAGCACTTATAGGTGATGATGTCGCTAAGCACCAAATATTAATATGTCAATCAATTTATTGCTATATATAAATATAATGATTTTAGATAGTATCAACTAAAACAATGGCTGCCCAAGATAGATGCATACATCAGCAGACGAGTAGCAATGTATTAGTGGAAAATGCTTCCAAAAATATACACAGTAGCCAGGTCTAACATGCACTAGCACAAATGATTTTACTTTTATTTTTACTTTTCTTTTCTCTTTAAGACTTTTTTTTCTTAAATCCTATTAAATGAAGCTTGTGCATTTCACTATCCATTTAGTCCAGATCTTGAATATACAACTAATTATATTCTATATGTAACATGATGGTCCACTTTAAGCCTTGTGTTCTGACGACTCTCAGTTGATTATTTGATCGTGGGTGTGTGCTTCCAGGACAGATGCATGTGCAACTCAATTTTAAATACCATCCAGTCAGGAAACAACTCAAAGACTCAACTCTTACATACGAGTACAATATGTTCGTATTTAATTGATAATATATTCTGCACTTTATCCACAATTTTATTCATTTGATACGAATTTTCTATGCGCACTTTTTACGAATATATTTGCGTACAATGTATTAAGTATATTATGTGCTACGAGACATATAGTTTCTTGGAATCGCAGTATTTTTGCGTCAGTCTCTACTACTATGCATGCTGGAATCTATATATGTATATATATATATATATATTAAAAACTACAAAATATATGTATTCTAAATACAAAAATATATATGCAAAAATAAAAAGTTAAATTTAAGTAATTTTCAAAAAAACAAAAATCAATACTAAAACATACAAATACTTGTACATATAGTTCAGAGTATATGCATATCGTTTCGTTAAACGTTTAGTAAAATTTATATAGTGAATAACATTATTATACATACATGTGTACATTTATGACATATATGACTTTAAAGTCAAAATATTTCGGATATATGACAAGATTAAATTAGCGCCCATACCATAGTACACTCCAAGAAATCTTTCCAAAATATGTGGCTTTTATTTGAGCGCAAAATAAATTGAATCCAGCAAATATGTTTTTTTAATTTTACAGAATTGTGGGACAGGATTTTTATACTCTGAGAGTACACCAAAAACAAAATGTTTCTAAATTACCACCGTCGCAACTTTGCACTGCTTGGGCAACACAGCAAGCAGTAAACAGCTTATTTAGTCAATACATCAACCATTCGTAGTAATTTTGCCATTTGTGCTCAAAAAATGCTTAGGGCAAATATAATACAATAAATATAAATAAATTCAGTAACAAAAGAGTGTACCTCTATCAGTACTTCTTTCAACAAGAAAACATCAATATTTCTTCTGCATTAATTTACTCGATTTCTGAATTTCTGAATCACTTACAGAGCTAAATAGATTATAATCTGTTAATCTGATTACTAATTATTTACTTGGATAGGGTTCCCAGTGCTTGAATCCAGTCCATTTGACTTCCTCTAGTTTACCTTGGTCCATCTTCCAGATGGCACCATTCTTGTTGGCCTCAATGGCCTTGACAAAACTCTTAGCGGCTTGCGCTGGCGACTGAGTGGGATGGTCCAACAGTTTCTCGGCGACGCAAGGTTCCACATCCAGCCAGGAATTGAATTTTTGGACCAGTGTCGTCCTCGTAATACCAGGATTGATCGAATAAGCTGTTACTCCAGTGACGGGCGCCAGTATCTGTTCAGTGAAAACCAATTACAATCTACGGACATGAATAGCATCTAGTTGTTAACTTACCGCAAGCGAAACGGTAAAGCTGAAAGCAGCTGCCTTTGAGGCAGAATACACGGGCACTTGGTAGATCGGATTAAAAGCAGTCACTGAGCAGATATTGGCAATAACGCCGCCTGGGCCATCATTGCGGTAGTCCCAGAAATCCATAATAGCCGTTGTGGTATTCACCGTTCCGGTGAAATTAACAGCAATAGTTTTCTCTATCTGATGGTCGTCCAAAATTCCAGCTCCATTGATAAGCAAGTCAATCTTCTCATACTTTTCGAAGACTTCCTGAAGTAGTTCTTTGCTCTCACTTAAAGGTGCAGTAACATCATACGAATAAAATGCAACTTTCGTCTTAGGATTCAGTTTTTGTAACTCTTTGATACGATCTGGCTTATCAAGATTGTCAAAAATCAGCAGGTTCTAAACGGAAAGGTATTTAAATTTATTTTCCGAACTGAAACTTATAGATACCTTTGGTCCTTTCTTGACAATCTGGCGGCAGGTATCCATTCCAATACCACCCAGGCCAGCAACAAAAATAATGTTCTTGCCAGCTATTGCCCCCTCGCAAGAGTTGCTTTTTGTTCCCCTTGTGTGCTGGAATCGAAGGGTCTATTTGAGTACACCATCTTATTTATACGAAATATGCATTTGCAATAACCAAAAGATTGGTTACCAAACTAAATATGAATGCTATCATATAGCAAACATAGGAAAATAACTTTTATATCCTGACTTAAGGACTTACGCTCATTGCACTCTCATGATGGGTAGTTAACACATGACGATTGAACCTCTTCTCATGGCGGAGGTTTTTCAATATATTAATCGGTTGTGGTTTGGCAAGCTGCTTAGATGACAGCTGCAGATTGTTCGTATCACTGTGCCTGGCACAATTCCCCAAACTGGATGCTGTGGAGCTGCATCGCAAAAATCCATGCTGCAAGACACTGTGCGCGAACACTGGCAATGAGTTCATTATTTGCAAAGTATCAAATGAGAAAAAACCGAAAAAAAACCAATACTTTTTAGAATTTTAACTGAGCTATTTGACTAAAAAGAGGAAAGTGAACAATTCTTGATTGGATTTTGATGTATGGACTGCCGGGCCTCAATGGCTACTACGATCAGTTTGAAATTTAATATTTATTCTAGATGCTTAAGCGTTGAACGAAATTTATATTTGTATATAGGGTTAAGACTATATCTGTATCATTTCTCCATCTGTTTTATCTGGTCATCATATCATTATATTATCTGCAAAAACAACCTAATTCAATCAGTAGCAATAATCGGAAAGTAGGTCGATTTTGGCTTATTTGCTTTGTGGATCAGCCCTGGTACGCAAGCTAGGCAATTGTAGAGTTGTAGATGCAGCGCCGGCGACTAGAACTCAATCTTTAACATTTATTAGATCGATGCATTCGTAACAACAACAACAACCACAACAACAACAACAACAACCCACGATAGGCAAATTGAATAAATTGCAAGCCAAGAGAGACTGCGGCCCACGCGAAAAATCAAGCGAACTGCTAGCATGGGGCCAATATAAAATGATAATCATGGCCAAACGCCCAGGTAACAACTGGAACATGCATAATAACTACAATAGAGGAGAAACTACCACAGCTGGGAACATAAATGTGGCTATTTTCATATGAGAACCACAACGACTAAAGGAATCCTTGCCTGCGGTCGATTGAACATCAATTTAAATGAATTCGGCACTAATAATTGAACTTAATTTGCTGCTCCTTATTCGGCTCATGTTATCGTTGGTTTTTCAATTAACCTAGGTACTCAGATGGGAATAAATCTTGCGTTTACGCAAACCCTAATATTTCGCTTGTGGAAGCCAAACTGCTGACAAACAAACATTGAAATCATCATTTACATAGTTGGAAAGCTGATAGTTGATAGTATTGGACGTTTGTGCAACAATTGTATCAATCGGAAAAATTATTTGTAAAAAAAAACTAAGAAATCCAAAATACTTGTTATGCTTACGTATAAATACATATTTCCATTTGTCTGGCAATTTCTTCCAATCGAGACTTACTTCACAAAGCTATGAATATTATTACTGCTACCGCTGACCATTAAAACACTTTTATTTGTTTCGCGCTTTATATTTATATATATTTGAATATGCGTAATTAAGCTGAGTAGTTGATCTTAATTAATTGAAAAGTGTGTCAGTTTATCTGCTACAATTCACTTATAATGCATACATATGTATTGTTAACCTGTGAACAAAGCTCTGATTGTGAACAGAAATTGCAGCTGGGACTTTGGATGGTCTTGATCAGTAGTTGGTTTCCCTTGGGCGTGCTCCCTGATATTCCCTCATACTCATTCTGTGTGTGAGTGTGTGTGTTAAGAGGGCGCAGAAAGATACTACATGCAGCAAACGGGCGGCAAATTTATGGCCCCAGAGTTCTCGCACCGAAACGAGCACGGAAACGCGAACAGAATTGTGAACGGGAACGGAGCTTTTGGCTCTCTTATTGTGGTCCAACAACCGCAATTTACGATCAGTTCATTTAGGTGGCCCATTGTCCCGTAATGTTTATGCAATGTTTTGTGATTTTATTTCAACAGCTGGAATTGGTAGACGCTGCCGCATCGCATTCGGCTTTCCTTATGGGCGTTGGGAGCATGCCACTTTCAGCCTAAGATTGCGATCGTACATATGTGATTCTTTTCTCTCTCCCTCTCTGTCTCTCTTGCCTCTGTCCAAATATGTCACAACCGAAAAAAACGTGATTCGAACAAATTGTTATATCCTTAAACAGCAAACAGATTTGGTAGCCCAAAACTGGCATCGTATTATGGCAGTTGAGATGCTGAATCCTTGCAAAGATTCCCAGAGGGTCCATTGGGTCACACAATGGTGCAGCAAACACTGCGCCTTCCACTATCTTAGAGGTCCCCCGGGGCATTTGAAATCAATTTGAACCCATTTATGCTTCACACGACTGCCAAAAGCAGTCTGCCTTTTAGCCAGGCTTGTTCTAGCCGTTGCCACTGCTGATGAGCAGACAAGTTTTGTGATTTTGTGACTTTCGGTTTCCAGACTTCCCAATTTCACATGTTGATTGTGTATGATGAGGAGGCGATTCCACTGTTAAGTAGAATGTGTGTTACCGGGTCTGTATGTTAGCAATCCCACAACTGAATCTCAATCCAAATCCCAATCGCCTGAATGTGGCACAAACAGTAACAATTACCAATTGTTTATTTGGCTATACAACGTGTTGTTGATGTTGTTGCTACTGCTACTGTTCCGATTGCCGCAACAATTGTAGAAGCGCAGTAGTAACTTGGTGGTCGCTCGCTCGGTGGCTCGATCGCTCTTCGGCTGTGGGCTGGCGACTCTGTGAATCCATCAATGGCTCGTTATCTTGATCAGAAAGAGCTGCACATACGTTTCCACTGCGCTGTCTCCAATTCGTTTTCATGTGCTGTGCTTTGGGGAAACTTTCCTTCTTCAAGTTTAACAAATGACAATTTATTTTCGTTCTCTTATTTTATGGTTTTTCATTAGAAAAACACTAGCAAGTGTATGAATCCAATGAAAGTTAGTTTTCAAAGTGAAAATAAAGTTAAATTAATTTTGATCATTTTCAATTTAGGTTTAAAACTCATCAAAATTTTCAGATAAATATATTCTTCGGATAATATAACAGCATTAAAAGTATTGAAATCGAACAAATGATTCAGTATTAACACAAGTCGGCAGCTTTTTATACAAATTCCCAAATGAATAAGCTTTTACTAACTTGTAAGTTACTTAGGCAATATTAAATAACTTTTTTGCCGCCCCAACCGGTATCGGCTCGTTGGTCTAGGGGTATGATTTCCGCTTAGGGTGCGGGAGGTCCCGGGTTCAAATCCCGGACGAGCCCAAGATGTAATCTTTTTTTTTTATTTTATTGCTTTTTTGTCGATAATATTATTATTATTATTATGTTTGGTAGTGTTCTGTCCACTTAAATTATAATATTTAGCTTTACTTTAATTGCAGAATAGATTGAATGGTTATAAGTTGTGAATATTCCGGTTATATGCTGCCACTTATTCAAATACCTTTGTAGGCACGGTGCAGTCAACCGGCTCGTTGGTCTAGGGGTATGATTTCCGCTTAGGGTGCGGGAGGTCCCGGGTTCAAATCCCGGACGAGCCCAAGCAATTTTACAATTTTCTCTTTTATAACAAATTTTTGTTATTTTTGTTTTTAATCAAGAATGAAAGAAACTTTTTATATCAAACTATAAACAATTATTTATACTTTATTAAATTTTGTTGCACAAATAACGACTTAATTGTAAATAATATTAAATGTGTTGTTTTTCCCACTAATATGGTATGATTAAAATTCCATCAGAAGTAAAATATTTGATTAATACCAATGGTTAACAGAACAAATATTCAGAGTTGTATTTATAAGTAATTATACTGCATTTTACATTTTCATATGCAAGTACATAAAAAATATGTATGCTGCAAACAATTTCGATAATAAAGACAAAAACACAACAAGTTACATATGTGTATATTATGCTGATAATGCCATCTATATATAAATAGTTGAGCAAAATGATAGTTTTTTTTTAGTTGTTCTTCGATTTGACCTAAACACTACATAAGTAAATGACACATTTAATGGACATAGAAAGTTTGGGTAAATGTTACAGATATAATAATATATGATAATAGAGTAGAATAGCTGATAAATACATAAATTTGTTGTTTGCCCAAAATGGAAATTCATTTTGTGCCAATAATTAATACGCTAATATGACGGACTTGTTGTTGTGAGTGCTGTTGTTGTTGTTGCTGTTGTTGTTGGTATTGTGATTAGTTTTTCCATTGCTCTACGTCCCTTCCAGTTAAGAGAGGAGGGGGGCGAGCAGTCGTTGTTAGTGTTTAACTCAATCTGTTGCTCTCAATCATCGTCTGTAGCGAAGAAAAGAAGTCTGCTCTCTGCAAACATCACCAACATCATCGTTTTGCTAACCAGTTGTGTAACGATTTTCACATATTTACATGTTCGTATTATTTCCGTTCGACCTTTGCATTTGGTTTAAGTTTTTTTTTTGTTTTTTATTTTTATATATGTTAAATATTTATAATAATTTAATTATTATTAGCACTAATTATTCTTTGGTTGTTCCACTGGTTCTGTTGTTATTATTGTTCTTGCTCTTGGTTATGGTATTCATTTTCAATTGTTTTTTGTTTTGTTTTTGCTCATTGTTCATTGTGCTTTTTCTTGCTGTATTACATTGTCAGGGTTGTGCTGTTGCTGTATGTTTATAACTGCATCTGTTTTATATATTCGTTTGTGACTGGAATTGGGCAGATTGTTTATTATTGCTGTTGATGTTACTGATTCTGTTGCTGATGATGCTGGTGATGTTGTTCGTGCAGCAGCTTTGCGAAGATTCTTTCCGAACGTCGAGTTGCCTTTTAGACCTTTTATTTTGTGTAGAAATGAAAATAAAAGAATGCAAAAATCTTGATCAGTAAAAGATTCGTTTGAAAGGCTCGTTTGCTTTTTGCCAATGATTATACATAGATGTGTGTATCTGTGTGGGTACAGTGTTAATGGAAACCAACATGTGTTAACTTATATTTAGTGCCAACAGAAATGCGCGTACATACAATACACTCCACACCAAAAAAAAAAAAAAAAAAGAAGTAGGAGGACAGATGGATAGTGGGGAGAATTACAAAGTAGGAGAGATGCAGATATATAGATATATAGAGAGCGACAGTGAAAGAGACGCAAGTATGTTTGTAGACAGTGGAAAGAGTGTTGATTGTTCGTCGGTGCACAGAGCAGAGCAGAATGACAGGAAATGTGAAATGCATTTCGTTTACCTTGAAAACATAAACGATTCTGATATATGGCAAATATATCGCTTGGCTTGTAGCACGGCTCATATTTATATTCAAGCTCGCTATCGATGATTTCGATTTCGATTTCGATATTGTTGCCGGAATCAGAAATGTTTGCGGCAGATGCGCCTGGGCAATGACTTAGTTTATGGGAGGGTATCACAAACAGGTTTTGTTCCATATTGTTGGGGGCTCTCGATGCCGCTATGAGCTCTGCGTCTGGGTCTATAGTTGTTGTTGTTGTATTTGTTGTTGTTGTTGTTGTGTTTGTATCAACCATTATTTGTGGTGCGCACTTAACAGGCTTTTTTGGTTGTGATGTTGTGTGTTTGTGGAAGATGGTAACAAAGTGTATTAGTTTTTGTTTTGTTTTGGTTTCGGTTTTTGATCTAATTTAGTGTTAGTCACAGGTAGTGTATATAATATATAATTTCAATTCTCATGATTGTAGAAACTAAATTTGTTGGTGACTACTTACCTCGCTGTCTTGGCAGCCAGCATCCTCCTTGGAGCCTCTCGTCAGACCCTGCACAAAGTGAACATCGCTACCAGGATCATCGGAGGCCAAATGGGCGCGAAATTGTTGATTTCTATGGTTAGAGCGATTGGAGTGAGAAGATGAGATATATATGGTGTAAATTATGTGTGTGGCACTTACCTCAACTCCAGCTGTTGCATTTGTTGAAAATGCCTCAGCTTGCCATTGGCCAAATGCAATTTCTCCTCAAGGGCCGCATTTTCCACGCATTTGATTGAGTACTTCTCGGAAAACGACAGAATCTCCAGTCGCAGTTCATCGAGCTCCTCTCTGTGAAGTGTGAGACATGTTAACTCATATATCAGTCGATAATTTTGGGTACATACTCCTTGAGCGGCTTGGCGCCATCTCCTCGCATGTGCTCGCCACGTTGCACCTGACGCAGGAACTCCGCCTTGAAGCGTGACACCTCACGTTGCACCTCGCTCTGGTGGGCTTTTCGCATGGCATCCAAGGCGGCCAGTGTTGCCTAGAAGTTAAGAGTGCCGTTAAAATCATGCTGGAGAAAAGAAGGAAATAATAAATTGTTACCTGAGTTTCTTCGGCTAAAGCCGTTTCCTTCTCGGCCAACAGATGCTCAATTTCCAGCTTGTGCTGCTCCTCCATGTCGCAAATAAGCCGACGATGCGATGACTCCATGGCGCTCAGGCCCTTCTCGCAAAGTGTCTAGAATGGAGTGAATTAAATTTAGTTAGAAAGTGGATTGATAGCAGATTCCTGACATACCCTAAGCTGTTCGATTTCTGTCTGGTATCGCTTGCGAAAACTCTGCTCATCGGCGACGTTGGCGTGCTCATGGCGATAGACCTCTCGGAGGCATTCAAGCTGCTTGCCATGCTCTCTTTCGAGAAGATCGAGACGCTTTTCCATTCGTTTGCAGCGCTCATGCTGTCGTCCCAGCTCGTCGCTCAGTTCGTGGCGCTGTTGGAGCAGCTGCTGTTGCTCCTGTTCCTGGTTGGCACACTTCTCCAGCGCCAGGGCCAATTCGCTCTCGCGCTGTTCGAGCAGTTGTTCGCTGCGTTGCAAATCCGTCTCAGTTTGCTGTTGCAGGGTCGAGAGTTTCTCGACACGTTGCCGCAGCTCGCAGCACTTGTGGCACGAGTCCTGCAGGCAGGATAGCTCCATTTGCTCGCTGACCAGCACACAGGTCTCGGTAAGGGCACGCTCAAGTTGCCTGAGTCCATCCTTGCGATCATTTAAGGGCGACACCGATCGTCGACTGCGCTGTCCGGCACGCAACTGTTGCAACTGGGTTAGACTCTGCTCCATTCGCTCCTTGCTGCTCAAGAGCACATGCTCCAAACTATGCAGCCGCTGCAGCAGATGTGCAGATGAGTTCAATGGCGATGACTGGCTGCTGCAATCACTGCTGGACTCGGTGGTGATTGTGGTGCTGCTGCTGCTCTCAGCTGGCTTGCGCTCCACGGTATCCCGTTGCAGCTCTGTGATCTTCAGCTCTAGCTGCTCCTTGCCCTTCAAGGAGAGCGAACGTCGTCGCTCCGACTTGGCCAGCTTCTGCTTCAGCGCTCGTACTTGTCGCTCAGAGGTGCTGTACTTGATCGTCAAGTCCTGGATGCGTGCAGCCATCAATTGCAACTGCGCCCCATCCTCCATTTGACAACGTTCCAGTTTCTGCTGCAACGCCGTCTGTATCAACTCGAGTGCATCATATTGATTCTGTGACTGCTTGAGCTCCCGCTTCATCGCACGAATCTCATTAACGGCCTTCTCGAAGCGACTGCGCAGCTCATTGTACTCCTCGGCGAGGGAGTCCCGCTGCAGGCAGTACGGGTCAATATCGCTGATTGTGGTCAGATCGCTGAGCGAGTCCATGCGCTTCATTTTGTGACGCTGTAGATTACTGAGACTGGCCACCTGACTATTGTCCGCCTGCAGCTCCCGCAGACGCTTATACAAGCTTTCGTTCTCCTCAATTCCCTGGGCCAGACGATCCTCCAGTTGCTTGATCTTGCACTGACTCTCCGTTAGTTGTAGGCTCAAGCTGTGCACCAGCTCCGCTGCACTCTGCTTGGCACTGACCAGCTCTCCATTCAGCTGTTGCTGTTGCTCCTGCAGTCGGGCCGTCAGCTCCTGCTCCGTACGCTGCAGTGTCGTGAGCAACTCCGACATGCGTGCCTCCCGCAACTTCGCCTCGGTGCGCAGCGTCTCGCATTGTTGCTTGAGCTCGGTGCGATCCGGTCGCATCTCCTCGGGCACAGCCATCAGAGGCAGCTCATCACTGGCCACACTATCGACAGTGCTGCGACGCGAACTGGGAGGCGAGCTGCGACTTCGCTTGTGCAGACTGGCCAGACTGCGATTGCGCAGGCAGCTCCTTAAGACGGGTGGCGACGGAGACAGCGGTGAACCCCAGTCAAGGCTATCCCTCCGGCCACCCTCCGACGCCGTGCGATACTCCTCGTCGGAGGAGAAATGCGGCGCATTTGCTGGAGTGCCTGGAGTGGCTGGACTGGTTTGCAGCTGCGCCTTGATAAAGTCCTGCTCGATGTCGCTCTGCTTAAGGATCGACGGCGGTGTCGAAGTAACCGGGGTTGTTGATGGCGAGGGATTCTCCAGCTGTTGCTGTGGCAACCCTGCCGCACTTCGCAGCACCGCCAGCCAATTGTTTCTCGAGCTAGGCGATAGACTGGCCAGAAAAAGACGTTGCTTGTCCCACGTAATGAGCTGAAAGGCATGCTGCTTAGCAGCGTTTGGCTCCTCCACAACAGTCGACAGGCTGTTGACATCGAGGACACCATCGAGAACGCCACGTTCTTCGCAGAGCGGATCTCTGTAGTAGAAGAGAGCCGCCCCACTCAATGTGAACCAATGCTTGCTCCACTCGCCCGTCCGGTTGTCCAGCTTCATTAGCCAGCCCTTTTTGGCATTCAACGACTCCTCGACACTTTTGCCTGACGGCTTGACTGTACACTTGCTGGACTTGCTGATAGATCGAAGTTCATCCGATTTGGCCATGTAGTTGGCGCACAGCTCGTCCAGATTGCAGCCACCATCGGGATCGCCACGTTCATGCTGATAATGCTTAGCGGGCTTCAGTTGCAGCTGCATTCGATTGCCAGCTTTTCCGCTCTTTGCACTCTCCACTTGTTGTTGCTTAGGCTGTGGCTGCTGCTGCTGTTGCTGTTGCTGCTGTTGGGACACTAGAACTGTGGGTATCTTCTTGACTATTGCGGACACAATCGCTGGACTTGAGTTGGCCGCCAGTGGTAATGACTTTGGTCTCAGATTAACAAGCGTTTGCTCGTTGGTCGCGTTTAGGGATTTGCCGGTGGATGTCAATTGGAAATCGGTTTCATCACGCGATGTCTGGTACTGGTAATGATGTTGATGTTGATTATTTAGCGCATTGTTGACAGCCGTTGACCAGCGTTTGCTCTGCTGTTGACTTAGGTTTGTTATAGTGTTCGCAATGTCCTTAATTGTTTTCTCATCGCGGCGCATATCCTCGATCAGCAGACAGCCAGTCGGTTGAGAAACTGCAGAAGGGCAGAAAATACAATAGATTATTAATATATATAATATATATATATATATATATAAATATATTATTATCACCATAAAAACTATAATTTAGACTTAAATTTTGAGAGATTCAAATTTATTGTACTTGTTTTTATTGCTGCCAATAACACGTTTGGCCCTCACATTTGGTAAGCGTTTTCATTAAGTGCACTGATATACGAGTGTCTGTGGGCCATATCAATGCCATTGAGTGAAATTGGTATTAGCCATATTTGCTAGTGGGTTCCATATTCTCTGGAAATGTTTATGCCATCCACAAAGCCATAAAATGTTGCACGGTAAGTTATTTGTGTGCAAATATAATAAAATTATGAAAACGGGTTGAATGGTAAGAGGATCCTCTCGAAGAGATGCTCGATAAGGCGAACAAGTTCTCGCACAGCAACGTGCAAGAAAAGAAAAAAATGGATTCTGTGAGGGAGTGAGCGAGATGGGTAGTGCCATAATTTTATTAACACCCAAACGAGTCCGGGGATCCATTGGGGAAAACATCAGCGGCAACTTGGCTAAAGTTGTCCCATAAATATATATGATTTCAAAATATATATTTAGACGAGCCCTTGTCCACAGGTCCCACGGCGGAGACCTGTTTAGGTTTATTATGATTATGATACGAATTTCCGACTCTGTCTGGCCATTAAAAACCCACCGAGTCTGCGTTTGAGTGCGCATCAATTCGGTCAGTCGAACAGGTTGAACTCTTGGGCCAACTTTTTGGCCAATCGAACTCGCTGCATTTATCTTGATTATTGAGTTGTTGCCCCGCCAGTGTACAAGACAAAAAAGCAAAAACAACAAGACCGAAGTTTTCATACTCTTGATGAGCAGAGCTTATAAATTATCATAAATTCAAAAACAAAAACGAGTTTATGTCGTAATCGGTAAGTTTATTAAAACTTTTTTTTAGGAATATGTCAGCACGTCTAAGCAGATATTTTCAAAATCAGCAATTTCCTTATCTTTTTTTTTAAGAAGATTGAAGATTGAAGATGTTCAATGCGATACGGATTTCATGGCAACATTGGACTACTCCTTGAAAGGGTATATAAACAAAAAAGAAATACACAAAAAAGACTTCTTGCTCTGTGAACTCCTTGGAGCGTCAGCGTTGGATCATGTTGCCGACAAGGCGACGCTGGACTTTGGCTGAATGACTAACTGAGCAAGCAGGTTCAAGGTTACTGTGCTAAATGGTGGGGTATGCCTTTAATTGGCCGACATGTCGGTCCTACTTAGTTCCTAAAGGCGAACGAAGACGGCAACGACGACGTCGCCGTTGATTACGCTAAGCCCGAAAAGCTAGGAGACTATGCATGTATGTGTGTAGTTTGTAGTGTGTAGTGTGTAGTGTGTCCACAATGGAATTTATAAAACTTATGATATTATACATAGTGGCAGGCAGCATCACGAGCACAGACAACAAGATAGACAGACAGCAGACTAAATATAACTTATTTTATTTGCTATGATAGTAATTATATCTTCCCAGATTTTCTTGAAATTTATTTCACTACTCTTTGTGAAGTAATCTATAAGCCAGTTATCTGAAAAGTTGACTAGGGCATCTTTAGTTCGTTCCTTGCCCGCAAATATAATCCTGCTGCTTACTCAGCTAATCACGCTCTCTGTTTGCTTAAGATTGCAATATATTGTTGCTTACTCGCACTATATTTATACTTTCTAATTAAACACATTTGATTAATTAGTGCAGCCAATTAGTTACTCTGAACAGTCCACTCAATAATGGATTTCTGTAAGCAAGATTAAAATGGACCCCAGCACCGCCTCGGCATAATAAATAATCAAATTGCAAGTTCATTTGGGCAATGAAACTGAAAATTGCCTTCTTGCAATATAAATGTCTGCGCTTACTCCTACTTCCAGTCTTTCCTGCTTATCCTCGTTGCACGTCCAGCTCATAGTGCTGCCTATGTTGACAGCCTTGGGCACCCCTCACACGATGACTTTGAATAATTTATAACTGAGGGAACCTTGCATAAATTCAGCCTGGCTTCTTGGCCAGTAAAAGAACTCGTTACACTTATGAATATTGATTGGTTATTGGTGGCCACAGTCTGCAGTCACTCGCATCGTTATCTATCTATGTGCATATGCACATATGTGTATGTGCATCCGCCCCTTTGAATTCTACGAACCACAAACATACATCCATACATACATACATATGTAAATACATACATGCATGCACATACATATATATATTGAGCTATCCCTGTCATTTTGCATTTGGTGCACCACACAAATGGGAGCTCCACTTATATGTCATCCTCCATAATGTTTATTAATTATAACATGAAGTGAAAATTATTTTCCTATTCCTAATTAGCAATTAATTATTGTCCCTTGCCCGATGCTTAGTTTCAGTTTAAGATATTAACCACAGTTGAGTTAGCTAAGACGCAGCTTACGATATATTTGTGGCCTAAAGTGTGTTACCAATTTCGGCCCTTTCATTAGAAACTAATTTATATTATAGTTTTAGATTTGGACACAAGACTGTATCTTGTCATTTTAGTAATAGTAATATAATCTTTAAAGTTTCTGCCTTGCTTGCCCAGCTCTCAGCTCTCGGTAAAATTATTCTGTCTTTGGCCCATTCCTTGACTGCATCAAACCAAGATTTATTTGCACTGTAAACTGTAATTATTCAGTTTGTGGCAACTGCCGCTGGAACGCGCCCATTACAAGTTCCCCCACGTACACCAACAACAACAGCCAACGTGTCCGTTTCTTTGTTCAGGTCCATGTCCAGAGGGGACTATCAAGTGCCGGACTTGTCTTGCCACTAGCCCTAGCAAAAACAAAAAACCTAAAAAAAAAACCTAAAAAAAAGGCTGAAAAATTCAGTGTTTGCTGCCTAATTTTGCTGTGCCGCCGGGGGCTATTAGGTGAATAGGTGTACAGTATACAATCCTTGTCGTTGTGCATTTTAATAGCTTTCGCCGAGCTAAGCTCTTTCATTCAGAAAGTTTCTGGTGGTGCCAGTAAATTGCCTCATTTGGTGCACACTTTTGTTTTTTGATGTAACGTAATTTGTTTGTGCCAGCTTACTGCAATCCTATTGCACCTTGCCCCAATCACAACAGGGCTTTGGCAGGTGTGACACTTTACTACTTATTTATATAAACATTCATTCATAATTTATTGTAGTTTTGACAAATGCGACTATAAATTTTTAATCTAATCTTAATCTAAATCTTGCCCATCAGAAAGGTGTCTGTGCTGGTTTCACTTGGCTAGCTAGCTTACTAATTTTAAGTTTATCAACTACTTAAATATTGACATTCGATGTTTTCGCCAAGTCTTGAATTGTGCAGACCATTGAGAAGTGGGGAAGAGCAGTAATCTAAGCAGAACCGGCAAAGCAGCATCTATGTGTGTGTCTTTTTGGGCCAACAACTCGCAACAAGAGCAGAAGAATGATGCAGATACTCTATAATTTAAGCGTGAATATCATTTTTCCATGAACAAGTATCCTGAAGCAGTGTATGTGAGAACATTCACAGTAACTGCAATTACCAGACTGAGCCCCAGCCAGTCAACTTTGTAAACTCAGAACTCAGAACTCGGCTCAGAGAGTTAGCTCGAACCTAAGCAAGGGCACGGGGCCATTTGGGGCATTGTGTGTGTGTGTCTGCTGCAGCTAAAGAAAATTTATGAAGCCTACCATTAAGTAGGAAGCTGGGCAAAAAATGCCCTGCACGTTTGTGCCTTACTTTGTTGTTATTGTGTGAATCCAAGGTTAATTTCGTAGCTGGGTCTTTAACTAGCTGCACGCACCGTCTGCAACCCAAACCCAACCCCCTCGCCCTCTTCACCTACCTCTACAGCCTACGACGCCCTACGCAAGCGTCGCGACGCGTCGCCTCCCTCATGCCACCCAGCCAAGCAGGGAATCTATCTGGACTGTGCTTGATAATTTTGATTGCTGCAAGCCATAAATGATCATAAAAATTATAGCAGCTGGTACAAAGAGGGCAGTGAAAAATGAAACAAGCACAATTTAGTTTTGGCACGCAGACGTCAGCATACTCTTTCAGGACCGCATTATAACTGGCCACCTTATATAAATAATTATAAGATCTGGCGCAAAATTTTTTTTTGCTATTGCAGCTCTGTATTCATATTTATTCATGTACGTTGTTAATAGTAGCGAACATTTTGCTGATGATACTTTGTACATCCTTATAATGCGTTCCATATTTCATGCACACACTTTATGCTTATTATTCTCATCGCTAGAGTATACAAACAAGAAAAGTAAAAGTATCTTTACCACTGTAATAATACATAAGCATAAGTACATAATAATCACATAAGTACATGCTTGCGTATGTGTGCTAATGATTAACGTGTTTGTGTGTTAGCCATTTGTAAAATCATCTTATAACTGCTAGTAGTTATTAATGTCTAGTTAATTAGGCATTCTTGAGCAACTGCTCGATGATCGTAATATTGCTTTGAAGTTCATGTTAGGATCAGCGTGTCTACATAAATGTTTATAAGTCTATCAGAATTAAACTAATTAACGTCTTATCAGCTTCTAAGTAGTCGCGAAAGTCAAGGTCATTAAATGTATTCTGTTATTGAACGCAGTTTTGAAGCCACTTAATATAATATACTTATATAATCTATTGTAGACCTCCACTTATGTGATGTCGAGTTAAACTTACCCCGATTTGTGATCTCGTTGCCAGCATTGCGATTGTTCTCATCCTGTCCACCATGGCAAATTGATGAAGGCGAGACTTTTGTCTTCCTTGACGTGGACACTTGCTGCTGCTGCTGATGGTCATCTTCCTCTTCCTCATCCTCACCAGTCTCGACGCCGTCGTCCTCATCATCGTTGGCGGTTGCGGTGACTGTCAAACTAACCGTATTCGTCGAGCTGGAATCATCGAGATTACCCAGCAGATTGCCAGCCGACTGCGATGACGTAAGCGTGTCCTTATGATATGAGCTATGGCGATTGCCCAACTTAATTGCCATGTCCACATTTGAGGACTGCCGCAGACAGCTGATCTGACCACCTGGGAGTGTGGTACTGCGCTTGTGTCGACCCTTAGACTTGGGGAACGCCGTCAAAATGTTCAGCCACCACTGCGACTCATCCGGACTGATGCCCTTGACGAAGGTGACACGCTCCGGCGCAGTTATGGCAATGGAGTTTGTATGGCCGGTCACTTCTTCGGCGCTGCTCACTTCAAGTACTTTGGTCATATCAATGCAGGCCTGTGGCACCGTCTCGGGCTGTAAAACATATAAATGAAGATCCTTTTGAAATCGGATGGCGATATAGTTTTTCAAGGCATCAAATTTATGCGCATTTCACTTATGCTCTTATCGCTTAATGATGATTATAAATAGTTAGGCGAGCTTTATGCTTTAGGAAAAGTCGAAAAAGTATAGACACACAATGAAAATAATTCGTGAAAGGGACTTACATAATCATCCACTGAATAAGTCAGTTCACCATCATCGTAGAGTACAAACCATCGTCTTTGCCAACGCTAAAAATATAAAAGAAAACTAAATGTTACTATTTATTTTAAACAAGTTATATATTTGCCATCAGCAGTGTCTGTAAATGGTTTATAATCGCTCGATTGCGGTCGACACTGCTCACACAAGTTACTCTTAAATTAATCCAACAATTTACAATTTCGTTATGGTAATGCCTTGAAGGGGTCCAATGGCAATATCAAAGCGGCATTACTTAATTTGTTTCCAAGTTCACGGGCATAGGCATAAATGTATATATAAATATATATATATATGTATGTACATATGTATATTATATATAAATATTTATGTATGTGTTTGCATGTCAGACATTTGATATGGCTTGTCCTTTGTCGGATCATTACCATTTTTGGTCTACCCACGAAAGGTGGTGAAGGTAAATTATTGCCATTGGTTGTGTGCCGCACCGCCCCCATAGAAGAAGAAATCATAATTCTTTCGGTTTTCTGCTGCCGTCATTGCTGTAAAAATTACTAGCCAATGCCTTTGCTGGTTCTGATTGTTATTGTTGTCGCAGTTGAATACAGAAATCATAACAAATGCAAGGCTCCAACAACAACAACAACAGCAACAAGAATAGCAACAACATTATACACAGTCTACACGTATTCGCGATACTCGCTCTGGCTGCGGTGATATTTATGATTCTAGTGATATTTATGCAAATTGCTAAAAGTCAAAGCAAATTAAGCCCAAGCTTCAAGAAGATGACGTTGAAATGTTGCATCGTTGTCCAAGTCGCCACAGTTTACTTCACTTTTATTACACACCTCGTTTCTCCACCCATCAATTTGCAACAATAACTATTATAATACCTATAGGTTCCTGTGCATTTGTGATTGGTGTGGTGTGTGTGTGTGTGTGTGTGAAAGCGAGGTGTGTTGAGTGTGTGTGAACTGCAACGTTTTTCCTTACACAGGCTCCTCACTTAATACTCCAAATCAAATTGAAACTTAATTTTTACTTGAATGCTCTTTTATAGAGCATATAACAGAAATTAGGGATTATTCAAGATTGGCCCAAGTGGATTCCATATACGGGATATAGAGAAGATTTTTAAGTGTAATATAAATCTACTCAATTGATAAAGCTAATTATTATGTATACTAATACATCTGATTTGGTTTGTTACATAGCTATAATGTAATCTATTGATAATTGTAAAGCATTGCTAAGGGTTGCTAGGGAAACTAACTTGTAGATTGTTAAGAATCGTGGCGACTTTTATATTCGATTGCCTGCACAAATAATATTTCTAGTTTCCGTGACAATCAAATTCGGTATGGGTGACAATAGTGCAAAATAGGTCAGTAATTGTTTGCCGCCTCGCTTTCACAGCACAATTTATGGCGATTATTAATAGAATTCATTTGGAGCTCGTACGATTGCGGCTCAGAAGTGATCCACTGCTAACTTGTGTGATAACCCTCATACGCCTCATACGTCAGACGTATTTTGTGGTATATTGTATATACGTCAAATTCTGCTAATTATTTCACAGATCATTGATATTTCATGTAATTTATTATATATAACTCATTTATTATAGCTATATTCATATTTTCTTTTCATTTTTTATGTTTTATACAGTAAAATATTTGTATGAGCTAAATTGAATAATCTAGAATGGTTTTTTTTTTGGATCAGAGGTTGATAAATAGCTCTTTCACATTCCCATCACGTACCAATATGTTGCACTACCTAGTAAATAATAATGCAAATGAGACATGATCAATCTGAGATCATAACAAGAGCAACCACAACATTGTCGACATATATTGCATTGACATTCAATGAAGGTCGGGGCTTTAAGCGTGCTCCGCTCTCTGCAGCTCAGTTTCTCTTCTAGCTCATTATTCACCTCCCCTATTAATTGTGTTATATACATACTATAGCTTTACTTTTCTTCAACCCTCACTAACTAAACAGCGACTTGAATGTGTGAGTATATAAGGTGTTCCGCGCATTGAGAACACTGATTAGTGCCGTAGCAGTGGACGCACGCAGATCGCACCAGTTGCAAGTTCATCACCTCAATATTTTCAAAAAGTAAGTGTAGTTTGGACATTACAGACTAAGATGTGCGTCCAAGAATATCTGTTCCAGGATTTATTATTAGATTGGTGTTATGTATAATAAGTTATAATACCCTAATACTTAATCCAAATGAAGCAATTAAAATTAAAAGAGCAGGCATCAAAACAAAACAAAACCAAGACTACGAGCAGTGCAGATGATCGCCAGCTTTACTGATAAACAGCTGCGAGTAAATATCAAACTTAGCAGATTGTTCGCCTATAAGTAGAAGGCATCGACGGGCCAAACTAACATAGTGTTTTGAATTCTCTGCCCGAACAGGTGAACTGAGTTGAGGACATCACTGAAACCATGGTTATCGCTAACAGTAACATCATCTTTGTGGCTGGTTTGGGTGGCATTGGCCTGGACACCAGTCGCGAGATTGTCAAGAGTGGCCCCAAGGTAGGATATTCCCTGAAAATCTGTAGAATACGCAAGTAAAAGTAAAAAGAAATTGTTTTTATTCGTTTAGAACCTGGTGGTGCTTGATCGCATTGAAGACCCCGCTGCCATTGCCGAGTTGAGAGCCCTCAATCCCAAGGTGACCGTTACATTCTATCCCTATGATGTAACGGTGCCATTGGCTGAAACCAAAAAGCTATTGAAGACAATCTTCGACAAGCTGAAGACAGTTGACCTGCTCATCAATGGCGCTGGTATCCTGGACGATAATCAGATTGAGCGCACCATTGCGGTGAATTTTACAGGAACTGTGAACACCACCACTGCGATCATGGATTTCTGGGACAAGCGTAAGGGCGGCCCAGGTGGTGTTCTTGCCAACATCTGCTCAGTAACTGGCTTCAACTCCATCTATCAGGTGCCCGTTTACTCTGCCTCAAAGGCGGCTGCCCTAAGCTTCACCAGTTCCCTCTCGGTAAGTAAATATATAAATATGTATACTTGACAAGGTGGCAATCTATTGATTCTTAACAGAGATTGGCCCATATTACTGGCGTTACGGCATATTCCATCAATCCGGGCATTACCAAAACCACTTTGGTGAAAAAATTTAATTCTTGGCTGAATGTTGAGCCACGCGTTGCCGAGCTACTCCTTGAGTTTCCCACACAGACAACGGTGCAGTGCGCACAGAACTTTGTGAAGGCCATTGAGGCCAACCAGAATGGTGCCATCTGGATGCTGGATCTTGGCCGTCTGGATTCTATTGAATGGACCAAGCACTGGGACTCGGGCATCTAAACTGTACATGAAATCTATACAAGGAGCGAAACTACATTTATCACACCCCTGTCAATATTTGATCAAAATATATATTCATTCAAATCACCGTTATGTACGAAAACATAGATTCTGTTTATAATTGAAAATAGCATGGCTTCTAATCAATGACATTAACACATCGAATAAGTGGCGCTGGAGAGCAACCAATAAATTAATTTTTATGTTCTGACAACATTTTCCCCGAGCAAAGGCTGAAAAACAAATAAACATTTAGACATACACAAAATAAAATGACAAAAATGTCGATTCCATGTTTTATTATTAGATTGGTGACATGACCTTCAATGTGTTTAATAAATTAGAATACCTCAATAGGAGAGTATATTAATAATACTCGTAAGTATGTATGCATCTAAATTGAGCATGTGGCACGACAAGAGTCGGCAATATTTGACTGCAGTAGCCAAAATAACACATCATACTGAAATCCAATTAAAATATATGTCATCGCCTAAAAGTATGCTTTTAATATTTTTTAATATTTAAGTTTTTAAACAATCAATGTTTTTCTGAAGCCAATAAATATATAAATATATATATAAATAAATAAATCCTTTTATTATTACTGACTATAAGCTGTTTTTTTCGCTAACAAAAGTAATACGATGATCCCATGCAGAGCCAAATATTAGTGCATATTAATTACACTGTTTCTTGCACGTTGCATGCATTATTATTATTATGGTATTGACAATCACAGGTATTAACCGCAAGGTGCATATTATATATTTAAAATAAATGATTTTGCATTTTGCCCATCAATCAGAATGCATCAGAGCTAGTTTCTGCCAATGTCAAAGTGAATTACATTTTAGAAATTGAACTGAACTGAACTTCACTGACTGACATGCATATTTATCGAAAGCATTTAAAATGATGATGAAATTAATATATAATTAAAAAATTGAATGTTATTTTTGTTATTCTTAGACTGTTTCTAAATCGGTATGAATACCTGGTGTCGTCAGACTAGAGAAAACATTTTCCAATAATGTCAGATTGACCAATATGCGGCATCACAATACAGTGCAATGAACTTTGGCACATTTCCAACTAGCCAACTGACGGTCGAGCGTCGATTGCCGATGTTTGCCGCTAATTTATTAAGGGATATGCCTCAAGACAAGCGGCAAAGGCAAATAAAATCTGGCGAAGCTGTCACATTGCTGGAGGCCCGGTCAGAAAGGCGTATTTGGTGGAAGGGGGGATGTAGACCGTTGAGTGCTGCCCATTTTGGCATTCCTTATGCCCAAGCTGTTAAATAATCAATATCCAATAGCCTTCTTCCACTTTTTGAAGCAAGCTGCTTTTCTTTTGGGGCAGCGCAATCGAGAAATCGATTAGTCACTGTAAGAGAACCGTGCAATTGTGATGCATGTTCTTTGAATAACCCATAAAATGGATGTGTGTGATTTTTATACATTGTTTTTTCTTTTTATTGTACAGGCAGTCGACTGCAGTTTGAATATGAAAATGACAGAATAGACACAACTGTTTTACTGGTACTGACTAACTAATTAATAGGCAAAGAGCGATGCCAAGCTTACTATGTGGTGTACATGAATATAAGCACCTAGTTTTCAAATATCAAAGTGCATCAATTCGTCGACTTGGTTTTTATTTCATGGTTTTATTTTTGCATTTAGCATTAAAAATATTATAGCGGCATCAGCAGCGCACCTCCTTTGCGGAAATTAGACCTAAACATGCAACCGGTTAAGCGTCAGCCGCAAAAAAATATTAAATATAAAATAAAATACAAAAACAAAAAAAAAAATGCAAAAAAAATGTATGCTATGCGCAGTAGGTGGAGATTAATCAAAAGCGCTGTTTAAATTGCAATACGTGCTTGGTCACCAGGTATTTTTACCAATTAACTCGACGGATGCACGCCATCAAGCCAAAAGATTACAGCTATTATGCATGGGACAATTGCCTAGATGCCACAACGTCAATGCTTTGCCTGAAATATTAAATTGCCTTGTAAAGCATGATTTCAATATGGGCTTATAAGGCATTTGATATCTGAAGTAAAATATGTGAAATTATTTTATTTATTATATATATTCCGCAGTTATCAAACTTGTTTAAACACAATCACACTTTTAAATGTAATCGCTAATCGATTTTGTAAATGGAAATGGTTGCGATACTGAATAACATGTGTTACTCACAAGGCAGCAAATTAGCGGACAGCCACGTAAAGTTCTCCAAAAATGATCTCGAGGGGTTCACAGAGGGGTTTCCCCGCCTATTTACAGGGAAAAGTCGCTTCTAATCAGATGGGACAAAGCCAAGTTTAGGCTCACCCAGCAAAAACCGCCACTTTGTTTGTACACATGTACTATATGTGTATGTACAACGATCCTTAACCGGTCCACACACAATGAGGAAGTAAGTTTTATTCTACGTATTCGTAGCATGTGTCGTCTGCATCTGCATCGTCAAAGTTGGCCAATTGATCTGGCCAGTAAGCTGAGACAGACAGACGATGTCGATGACGATATCTACACCAATTTTGTGCCTGGACTGGGCTGAGCTGGGCTCCCCAAGCAGTTGCCGTTCTGTTCTGTATTCTGCTGTTGTTGCGTGCAACGTGCAGCTAAGGGAATTGCATTGTGGCAGAAACGGTTTTCAGCCGCCGCTCTTCAGCGCGCAACTCTTCAGCAACTCGCACACAATGGGTATGGTTTGAGCTGCAGCTGCATTCTCTATTGTGCGATAAAAACTGAGCCCACTGCCATTCTCGCAGATTGTTGATTGTTGATGATGTAAGTCGCAATCGTTCCATCAATCTTGGCCAGTAGTTCAACATTAACTGTTATTAGTTGCACTTTTTTCATGCAATTTTATTTGGGTATGAATGGGTGGCATTATTACAGTCGCGTGCTTTGACGAATTCACGGTATACTTAGGCAAAATTAGCAGAATAACTATTGTCCCCTTCAGCATTTGGATTTTTTTCAATAAAACCTTTATTCATTCTTCATATAGTAAATAAACTGATTGCCTTTTTTTAACACCAGCAATTTTTCACGTAATTACTTTTAATAAGATATCTTTTTAATTTCATGCAAGCATTTGGATTTGGCAAAGGTATTATTTATCTTGTTAAATGTATCTATATACACATTTTGTTATTACTATTTCGAATTCGAGTTGTGCAAGCTCGCAAGGAAAATGTAGTCGAAAAAGCACTGAAGCTCAACGCCAATCAAATGTTGCGTGTGTTGAAGGCAGCATTATCTGCTAAAAAGCGAATTGTGCAACGAATGCCAGCAGCACCAATAAAAATTGACTTGAGCAGGCGCAGCTATCCTATATATACAATACATGGAAACTATCTATGTCATAGATAAATGTATAAGCACATGTATACACACACTCCCATAAATGGAGACCGCAGAATGCGGCCCAAAAATAAAGTTATCGATGCGCTAGATATATATGTATATACACACAACTTGCACACATACATATACAACATATACATTTGTAAGCATAACGCCTCGTGAGGAATGCTGGAGCGAAAACCACCTGGGAAATGGCGTATACCGCAAAATGCATCTACCGTTGAGTGTGCTGTGCTGTGCTGGTTCGCTTTTGCTGGAAAACTCATTCAGTCATTAAATGCCGTTATCTGCTGATTACACAATAAAAGCGACCATAACAACAACAATGGCAACAACAGCAGCAGCACAGCAGCCAAAGCAACAGCAGCAGCCAACAAAGCTACTGAGCGCCCAAAGCTAGGAGAGAACCCAATTCAAGCGCATCTGTAGAAGAATTACGACAGCAACACACACACACACACACACACACACACACACAAACACACACAAACAGAGAACAGCTAAAACAACAACAACCAAGAGCTTGCAATAATATAACGTAACATTTAGAACATCTTTGTTGTAGGCTGCACAAAGCAGCAGCATCCGCAACAACAAAACCAGCAGCGAAAAAAGAGGCGCTCAACATTGTCTTGACTGATGCGAATGGAGGGAGGCAGGGTGGGGCTAGGGTGCGGTTGCTGCCAGATTTGTTACGTTCGCTGTCTGTTTTGCCTGTCTCTCTCTGCCTGTCCATCTGTTCTTCTGTCCGCTTGTCGCCCAGGCAAGGATGTGTCAGAATAACTACCCAAAACTCGACAACACGCCGACGTTTGAGCCTTTCACCACGCATTGGTGCTCTTAGCAGAGGCTCTCTCCGAAGTACGCAATTGCATAACTACTAAGCACACGCAAACACTCACACACACACACACATACGCACACACACATAGACTTCAAAAACACCACTGCTAGTTCGCTCTCTTCTGACCAATTACCGTGGATGAGATAGTAATGAAAGCAAGCTATGATTGAATTCAAATAAGACTGAAACAGCAATTAAAACAGTAATGAATATTTCCGAATTGAGGTTGAATTGAAAAAGGCAATAAAAGATTTAAATTTTGCATAGGTGACAATTGAAGTGAATCGATTTCATTCCACAGTGCAGGCAGACCCACAAATAGCCAATAGCAACTTGCGGATATTTGGCGTGTGGTATTTTTGCATGGACTAAAATGTCACTCTGGCTTACGGCAAAGCAAAGCTGATGAAGACTGTGAGCTTTTTCAGATAGAGACAGAGATAAATAGATAGAGAGAGAGAGAGAGAGAGAGCGACTTTGAAGCTTGGGGAACACAAAAGGCTTTAAGGTCGTTTGGCACAGTGTGCATCTCGCTGGAGCTGACACAAAAATGCTGTTCGGCTGTTGTTCGGCTATGTGGCTATGTATGTGGTAGGTGCAAGAAATCGAGTCTCGCATTGCACCACAATCTCGTTGCTGTGCTCTTTGCTTATGCCATTAGTTATTAGATCTGGTCAGTGTGTGTGCGTCTCCCCAGAAAATCAATGTGTTTGCTTGTGTGTGTCTATTCATGCCGTTGTGGAATTTTCAACAAGTTTTGTGCAGCGTAAAATGTTAAAATATGATATTACCCAAGCAGGTTGTCTGTTCAGGCGGCCGAAAAAAAAGAGTTTCCTAATGGCGTTGCATTTCGATAGGTGAACAAACTGTTCAGCGTTTTTCTTTATTTTGGTAGCACATATTTGTCCGTAAAAACACAAAGTTTATACATAAAGAAACTCAGTATTCAAACAAACGTTTCTATTGGAGGCATTGACATAAAAAAAATTGATTAAATCGGGTCAACATGTAAATAGTACACTGGAAGTTTCAACAGTGTACTTTGGTCAAAATCATCAGTACTGTTGATTGTGTATATAGAATCAGTTATATGCTCGAGTTACGATAAATCTAATATGTTTTCATTATCTTTAGTTTAGACTTTAGCATTGTCAATAGGTTCTTTTTTCTTTCAGTGTATGCAATGAGTTAATGTAATTGAACTTTTCGCTAACGAAGGTCAATTGTTGTTCGTATGTATTATGTAGTTTATGTTGTTGTCATAGAACTACATACATATTGTACACTCAAAAGTATTGCCAAGCAGCTGTATGAGATAATTATAATACTCCCCGCAGACCCCTGCACCAACCGTTGCCACTTGTTTGGCTGCAAAACAAACGGATTGAGTCAGTATAAAAATATTGAAAAACAAAAGAAAAAATGAATTGGCATTTATAAGAACACTAATTGCCTCAATTAGCCGCTGTAGTCGAAGTCGCTGAGCCCAGTAACAGGTGTGCTGCTAAGCCACAAACCTCAAGACTCGCAACAAGTTGCGCAATGTGTCAGGCAAGAGAGAGAAGTCGATTCGTATCGTATCTGAACACTATTGTTCAGAAAGTTCAAAGCATTTGCGGTCACACCTCCTGGCATGTCAATTAGACTATGAGTTGACCTTGAATTCTCTAGAGCACGTGTCTCAAAACTTACTTAATTGCTTGTGTGCTCGAGAGTGCATCTGGCCTGTGCTGGCATCTCTCTCGATAGAAAGGCATTGAGTTACTCAACTTGAAAAAGGTAAAATGAAAACAGCCATTAATAACTGCAAGATGTTGGCAACCAAAAGCCAAGCAGAACACTTCCTCATTGCCAAGAACACCGCCTAATCTTACAAGCCATTAAAAACCAGCAAAGTATCTGCAGTTTGCCAGATCCAAGGCCTGGGTTTGGGTTTGGGGCTGACCGGCATACAGAACGTCTTTCTCATACCAGGACGTACTGTTCTCGCTCCCATAATGAATTGTCAATCATTATGTAATCTTCGAGTAAAAAATGATGCAGCAGGTTTTCTTTTTGTTGTGTTTTGTGCTTTGTTTTTGTTTTTGTTTCTGTTTGTGTCCGTTCTCTTTTTTTTTTTAGCGGTTGGCTTGAATATACACAGTACGTATCTGGCCAATGCGTGGGCAGCATAATTTTTAGACAGAAATACAGAGAACTGTCTGTGGTGCATGCGTTTTAGATCTTTTGCCGTGGCATGTGGCGCTAACTCAGCTCTCTCGAGCAAATGCCAGACCATCATTTATAACACGGACAGCATCAGCTGCAGTTTCCACTTTGACTGCATTTTCAGGCACCTTTGTAACTGCAGCAAGCAAGAGTGCCCAACTGGAAGATACCTTGCATCAAACACCGTACAGCTGCCTCTGCGACATGACTTGAATATGTCGTCTTGGATGGTAAAGCGTATTCTGCCTGCACAATTTGATGATAGCCTTTCATCTATACATTTTTAATTAATACAGGGTATACGATGTCTTTTTTTTTAATCTTGAGTTTATTATGGCGGTTCATTGATTTGTGTTCGCTTAACTATAATATATAGGGCCAGCGCCCTTTTGGCACATCAGACATCAGAGCAGACGCAACATGATGAATGCCATAACTGGGGCTTCATAAATTCGAACTTGTTTGGGGCAGACAGCAGACCCGAAGAGCACCGTGAGTTATTGGGCGGCAGCTTTGTCTGGCTTGTCAACATAGCACAGACACACGCACACGCACACACACCGATGGGCAGGCATCTGTAATTTTCGTAAAGTGGGTGTACCAACAATTGAGGGAAAGAAGCTTTACGAAAATTACCTTTACCGGATTTATTACATGTACGGTTTGCAATTAAAATCATCGATAATAGTAGACTCGTAATCAAGTATTTATATAAGCACAGCTGGCCAACAATATTAGTTAACACATTATCATTAAAAATCCAATTAAAATATAATGTTGTTGCTTATTAAAATTACGACAAGTGTTCGATTCGATCAATTGTCGTGTGTAACACAAATCTAACTGAATAGTAGTTTCAATAATGCCAGTAAAAAGTGATTGTTTAAGGCGTTATGCAATTAGATCGTTGGGCAGCGGATATCATTAGCATAACGCTCTAGATTTAAAGAAACGATTTCGCACATTGATATTTGTTGATTCGCTGTCTGTCGGCAGTCAAAGGAGAGCTGCTGTCACAACAGCTTCCTCTCGACTATTAACTTGTCAGTGGGCTTTTGAGCAATTTGTGCGCATATTACAACAGCCCAGCAATAATAACCGCAGTAGGGGCATGCCGAGCACCGACCGACAACTTGCCCAGTCGTCAATCATTTTCATTTTGCTAAACGTGCCAAATGGCCAGGAGCGGAAATTGCCAACTTTTATGGCTATGATATTGGATCTTATTAAGTGCGCTTATAATGTATATGCTCAATGTAATAGCAACATTGTCATACTGCAGTCGACTGCCACGCCCAAATACGTAATAGCTCAGCGTAAAAAGTGGGCGGCTGACAGTAGCGTGAAATAATAAACAGGCCGAGAAATTATGGTAATACAGCAAAAATTTATCATCTATCATATCTTCCTGTTAATTTGGCCTTACAAAAATTATGCACTAATCTTGCACAATAAAGTTGAAGAAAGTTTTATAGTTGCATAATAATCTGTCAGGTAGTTTCATGAATTAATAAACTGGATAAAGCTTTAAGCCATGCTAGCGGAAATCGATTTGAATCGATATTTGCGAAAGGTATATGAGGTATATGAGAACTTACATTCTAAGTTTGATAAATCTAGATCGATTCTACTTTTGATACTGATCCTGAATATGTATATAGATATGCTTCCTTCTGCGTTTGGACAAAATTGGAATTCACTTTGGCTTAGTAGCTATAATAAGTTAGTTCCTTAAGAACACGTTCCACATTCTGCATCACAGAAGGAGGCAGCCAGAACTCTTAACTGTTGACTTTTGACGGATATTAGTTGTTCATCTTAGAACGTTGGTTTTTCTCTCAGTGTACCCATACAGTTGTTTTTTGCAGTTTCGATGAGCACATTACAGTTATACACGCTTGTGCAACCTTCGTTCTCGAGCGGTCTACGTCTCTCTTTCACTCTCTTTGACAGTTCGTCAATGTAGCAACATGTGCTCAGTTACCTTCCCAGTTGGTTGCGTCCCCACCGCTGCCGCTCGCCGTTGACTGGGCCGCCTTGCCCCGTTGGTCAACGACAATGACGGCGTGGTAACTGAATACGCAGCTCCAAGTCAACGTCATCTCCGTTAGACGCGGAATCTGAACGTCTGCCTTCCGTTTATGTAATGGAAAATGAGTGGAAAAAACAAAGCAGATGCGACTCGATGCGATGCGACGCACAGAGACGCCGTGAGGCGATCTTGAGTGCTTGGACGTGTTGTTGTCATTTTGAAATATGACTATAAGCAATATGAAGGTGGATATCTGCGTCAGACTCGGGATAGAGTTGTGTGTCGCTCTGAGTGACAGGCTGGACTCGGCTCGGCAGCTGCCAAGCGAATTGTTTTTCTTGTTTTTCTACTTCATTTTCTTATTTTTTTTTTGTTGTACTCCTTTTTTCGCTGATCATGCAACAATGCTGAAGCAATGTGTTGGCGGTCCAGCAGAGTTTACCGTTACGAGGTGCCCAAGAGCAATTAATTAACACACATCCAAGTGCCGCCCACGAGTTGAAACCCCCATCCCCGTTTACCCCGCCCGTTCACATGCTGAAAGTTACAAATACATTTGGCTCATAATAGGGCAATTGTCTGAATGCGCTGTGGGCTAATTTGCAGTTGCTGCTTCTGTTGTTGTTGTTGTTGTTGTTTGTGGCTGTTGTTTGTGTGCCAAGAATTAGCATACAAATTTACATTGCATTTTTATTTATGAATGAAACCTGAATAACGCCGCAGAGGAGTGTGCACATCTGAATAGACAAATGCATATAGTTAGAGTGCACATAAGTATGGCAATTTACATATCTAAATGAATCTTGTTTAGTTCACTGCAAAAAATAAAACGAGATTTTTACCTGGCGCTGTCAAAATTAAAGTACATTCGAATATTGCTAGGCCGGCATACAAATCTCTTTCTTGTTATGTGATGATTGCATGCTTACTTTCTGTATTAAATAATAATAATAAAATAATAATAAATAAAATATGTGTTTACTAGATCGTATTTTTGCTTAAGTTGTGTGAGGAGATCTTTTTTTCTTTTTCTTTTTTTGAGTGTAACCAAGGTCGGTTTGGGTTCGTGCTCCGGCTGGCGATCGGGCTGGTGTTCCATTCCGTTCCGTTTAAGTAGCAGTCGCCATTGCAGTTTATGGCAAAGAGTTTAGCACGCCAAGATGTATTAGCATGTTATTCTAATTGCAATTTATTAGCAGCGTGTCTTGTGGCTGCCTTGATGCAAAGCCAAATCACACAGAATACACACACACACACACACACATATAAATAGACAGACAGTCATGCGGGCAGATAGACAGACAGTCAATCAGTCGAGCTCTCTGCGTCATGCTGCCAAAGCTTCTATATGCAAATGAAATGCATGTGCTTAACCCACTTGCAGCTTGTTCAACGGCAAACACCACAATTGACATTTCAAAATATTTGACCATAATACATAAGCTGTACCCACAGATAAGAATATTTGCATAGAACATAGTTGGTAGTTATTACCGATTGCGCAAGAAGTTGTGTTTAATAAATCATTTATAATTGAATGATTGAGGAATTTACAATTTTCACAAAATGCTTGAAGATTTAGAGTGTCCAGAGGATGTGGTTTATTTCAGAATATATCTATATTTCAAATGAACTTTTATAAATTAGAATTTGTAATTTCCCCTTGAAGCTGTAGTTTATACTAGAATATGAGCATATTTCATATGCAATACTTTGCTATTCAATAACTTAATACTCATTTTATGAGTTCTAACTATTTATTCATATTTTTCTGTGCCAGTGCTACAAGCTTAAGGTTATTATTTACGAATGAATAATCAGTGTTATAAAAGTTAATTGATGATTTTAATAATATATTTTAATCATATTTTCAAAGTAGTTCTAGTACGAACTTATGCCTGTGCAAACTTATAAATATTCACTTTAATATACCCACAGATTTGAAAAAGCCTTGAACAGAAAAACAATTAAACCAAAACTCATTCGATGTGTATTAATTAGATTTCAATATATATTTCAGACTCGAATGAAAATTCCTTCACGCTTATTAGATATGCATTAATTGCATTTCCCATTTTCCAGCAACGTTCTCAGCCATTTCGTTTCGTTCCGTTCCACTTGGTACACCCACGTGCAGTCTGTGGTCGAAACTCTGTCGAAACGTGAAATGCCAATGCAACCCCCTCTTCAGCCCCCGCCATTCTGTCATGGGGCAACTGTTAATTGCGTCTAATGAATTTGTTTGCGTTATTTGGATATATCGAAAACGTGCTTTTCAGCTGTAATATTCATGTACATTTATGTCTAACAGCCAATAGACGTCTTTTCGCCTCGGAATTCAGTTAATCTCCCTCACTGTCTCTAATTGTAATTAGTTTTTCCAATCATTTAACAGGAAATTAAGACCACTCGTTGTGGGCGTATCGTAAAATAGCTGAATCGTTAAGCGCTTTATAGAGAATATCTGCCATCAAGCAGACTATAAACTGAACCACCTTAAATCGCCATGAGAAGACGACGGCAATCACGACAACGGCAACAACAACAACGGCAACAACAACAATACTTCATATAATACGCAACATTTTGTGTACTTTTCGTAATGCAAACCATTTCCTTAATAAAACCAAGACATTCCCCAACCAGCGACATAGTCAGCAAAAGACAGACAAACAGAGAGAGAGAGAGAGAGAGAGAGAGAGGCAGAAAGACAGAAAGACGTTCCACTAATGCGTGCATAATTTTTAATAAATATTTCCAGATCTTGGAATGGCTGCAGGCCAGGCTGGAGCTTTAGCTGTTTTCTGTTGCCGGACCTGAAGTTGAAGATGAAGCTGCAACCTCGTCGCGTTTGTCTGGACAGCTGTCCAAGCGCTGCGCAAATGCTTCCTGGTTTAATTAATATGGCAGACGCGGATCGATGACCAGAACAACAGAGGCTGCGAGGCACTCAGAGCTAGTCTCTTGTCAATCAACAGCATTTCTGGACAAATAATTGTGATTGGCAACAAACTGCAATACTCGGTTAAGGCAAACACTTCCGTTTCGCCGGCCTGATGCCGTTGAACTTGTTTCGGCGGCAAATGACACTGGTATGGTTATCCTGCCACAGACGGGGGGGACAAGTTGCACCCAACCATATGCATATATATTGTTGGGTTATCGGCTGCTGCTCAGTCAGCGCTTATGTTGCCCACGTGTTGCGTTGCGTTGCATCTCTCACTCTCTCTCTCTCACTGTCTCTCTCTCTCTCGCTCTCTGTGGTTGTCCGTCCGCGGCCAGTTGTTGCTCGGCAGGTTTTCTTTGCCCCGCCGCCACAAATGAAAATTGTGCACTTTGTATGCAGAAAAGTTGGCACGCCGATAAAAATCTACATAATTCTGAGCTGTACGTTTTATAGCCGCTTCCTAGCGCGTTAAAAAATGCACTGCCACGCAGAGAGAGGCCAGTGGGGGCATGGAGGGGTGAAGCTGCTGGAGCAGAGTGGTAACCTGTTGCCCGGGTTCAGGGGCTCGCACTGAGAGTCGTCACAAAGGGCCGAATGCCTACAGGTTTCAATGCCCTCATAATTGTAATCCATATCAAGTTATATGATAAATTATCTCCACCAAATTACACCATTTAAGTTGTCAAAGGAAATTATCAGAAAATTATGCAGGCGAAATTTGATTTTTTTCGAATTTTTCTTTATTTATCTTACTGCTTATAAAGCTTGTTCCCCGGGAGATTAATTGTGATTTAATGCAAAGCCAGACTTTCAGAAAAAAATATTCCAAAAAAAAAAAGACTAAAATGTGGACATATGCATATTCTGGCAGACTCATTTATCGATGGAAATTAAACTGTCGCTTAAATATGTAAAATTTAGAAAGCGGAGCCAAATTTCAAAAAATTTAAAATAAAGTTACAAATTAAATAAAAGGGAATAATAAAATTAAGAATTTATAAGTAATAAATAAAATAAAATAAATAAACCAATACATTTATTGCAATGATTGAGAAATCACAAAAAAAAAAAACAAATAAAATAAAAAAACAGAATAAAACCTTAAAAAAAATCAGTCAAAAATCGCATATGTAATTTTTATTCTCAATAATTTTTGTATTTTTTACTCTAGACTTTAATATGCTGGCATATAAATAAAAGCTAAAATATTATTGAATTTAATGGTCGCAATAAAATGTGGTTCCTTAGGCCCCCAAGTCTAATCACTTTTGCCCTGGCCACATGCATAGAAACTGAATGCTGGCTAGTCAAATAAATAGCTTTTGGCATTTTGCTGATCGTTTGGGTTACAGGTTTGCAGGTCTGGCAGTCGAACAAATAAATGAAATGCATATAGCTGCACAATATAAAAACAAATTGACTGCACCTGAAGCCGTAAACTGTGAAATGCAATAATTGCCCAACCAGCAGCTGGCAAATTATGGCCCAAAGGGTTGGGCGAATAGATCAAAAGACAAAACCACAACTGCACTGGGTAACCCAGAGCTGTGAGCCATTTGTAATACATATTAGCTACCAGCCAAGAAAATATGTATGTGTAACGTGTACTTTCTAAACAGCACCCCGAGGGGGGATTAATCAAACCAAGTAAGTACACTCAAGCAAAATCTATAGCCTGGCATCTAGCAAGGAAATGTATATCCAAAAAAATTTGTTTATTATGAAATCGTATTTGGACTTAAGACAAAAATTTCTAATTGTTTTCTAAATTTTAGAAAAATCTGTCTAACGATAAAAAAGTTTTATTTAATCGTCCTTTGAAATATTAAATCGAATTTCTCCTTTTTAATTTTGTTTAGTTATACAATATTGTTGAAAAAAAAAAAACAGAATCTTTTGCACATATATTTTTCTACAAGTGTAGTAACCCCCAGAGTGTCCGGTGAATTTCTAACCAATTTCACTGCTTGAAAGAAAGTATCTGCATATGTACATACCTTATCTGGCCACTCCCCCAAAATCACTTGTTTGGCTGGGTAATTTGTGGCAAACATCAGAGAGAGACAGAGACAGAGAGAGATATGCACACACACATACACACAACGCACACATCCGGTTAATAGTGCAGCGCTGTGGATCTATGCAGCAAATGTTAATTAAATACCTGTACAGCCATTAAAAACATACGTAAATTTATGTTGTTAACAAGGAAATGCGCAATGCGCATGTGCACACTTTTATTATTATCGTCGTTGACGCTGCTCAAACTCCAATTGGACACTTGGCCATTTCTAGGAAGCTCCCTGTACCCCATGCGTCCCTCTGGCAGCTGGCAACTGGCAACTGCTTTTGTGGCATTTGCATACGGTTATTTTTGCGGACGCTGGCGGCTTTAACGATGCGCTGACTGCCGGCACGTCGCTACGTCATTCGCTAATTGGTCAAGATACGAATCGGCACGAGAGTGTGACAAGGACAGCGTTAGGCGTTGCCTGGTCCAAAAAACCAGTGACAACGACAATAACAGTATCTACAGGCTACGGGTGCCAGTGTCAGGGCAATACCGTTGTCATTACTTTCTTTAACCGACCAGGCCAAAGCTGAGGCTGAGGCTGGGGCTGTCAAATATTTGCTCAAGTGCTGCTGTTCCGTCAGACAAGGCGAGCAATTTGCTTTATGCGATTTATTTGTACGATATGCAAACAGATTTTTTTCTTCTTTTTTTATTTTTTGGAAAGTGACCACCGAAATTCGGTCGTATGCATTTAAGTTGTTTGATTTTTTCAAGTCAACAAGTCACATATTCAAATTTGTTATGCATACACATGCATATAAAGTTGAATTTTGGAAAAAGTACTCCTTTTAGCATCCACTTCTGATGTAGAGAAGTGGAAACTAGAAGGGAGCACGTTTTTCACATTTTAAATAGACTGAAGATAAAATTGTATATATATTTATATATTAAAATTAAAATATAAATGTCGTTCATCAAAAATTGGCCATCAGTACAAGTAAAACTCACCTTTGTCCTGTACAGTGGATTAGAGAAGTCCCAATCCGGCGCCACAAACAAATATCCACATTTGGAGACTTTACGAGATGCCTAAGGACGAGGGCAGAAACAAAACAGAAAAAAATCCAATAATTAATTATGATAAAATTGCAAAATTTTTATGTTTATAAATATTATTGTTAACGATTTTAAATATGAACGAATGTCAGCAATGATTTATGACAAAGTGGTTGTGTTCTCCAAATACATCTAAATGAAAAAGAATAATGCTCTGTTTCTTATAAGATCCATGTATAAACCATAAATGCTTACATGCAAAAATAATTTGAAATTATGTAGATAAAGAAAAAATGCAGTTTCTTACATGATATATGTAAAAACAAAACTGCTCACAAGCAAAAATATACTCAAACGTATGTTGTTCATGAAGTGTAACAAACCTAGATAAAAGAAAGGAGTTATTTCTTTAACTTAACACTTATCGATATTGATAAAAAAGAAAATAGTAAATATACAAATAGATTTGACAGAAAGAGTACAACTTTAAACACCTGTTGGCTTCAACTTCTCAAAAATGTTTTGTTTCGACTTTGTATCCCCAGCGGCGACGAAACAATAAACAATTATTGAATCTATATCGATATCTATACTTTGTAGATAATGCCAAGCACAGCACATGACAAGTGAATTTTGCTCGACCCAAGAAACAAAAGCATAAACAACTAAAGCTGTGTGCAACCTAAGGCATGACTAATGCTAACGACATGCGCCAATTTAACTATCTGCAAAGATTTTGGGGCTTTTGGCGAATTCCATAAATTATAGACAGGCCTAAAGTAGTTCGGACAAATAGATTAAATGTCTTATAACTCGCCGCCATCACTCACAGTTTGGGTTTGTTGACATGGGAGGAGGGTAAGTGCAAGGCGGGGCATTTACCCCTGTGGCCATTTAAACGAGCCGAGTGGCAAACAAAGCCAACGACAATTTGGTTGGTTCCGAGTGAGTTTTTATCATTGATCGCTTGTCACGCCAGTCATTAGCTTATGTTTAGTCTTCACGTGGGTGTTGAATAAGTTGCCACGATAAGGCTACCACGGGAACGGTCAGAGCATTTGGCCAAAATGCGGTTGTTCAACGAACTTTAAATGTTTTGCTTGCAACGCATTGTGAAGGAGGCGTCTCTGACTCCATAAACAATTTACATTGTGGATCAGCAACAGCCTGATCGATATAGCCATGTCCGTCTGTCGATCCTACAGTCTTTTCGAATTATTAGTCTTGTATACTATCTTGTATACTACTATTTCATAAAGCTGCAACAACTGGATGAAAGATGAATTACGTGTATGTCTACAACTATCTCGATCAAGAGAGAATGGTTATCTTATAACCTTGTGGAACTGAGTTAATCTGCATAATTCTAAATTGTGATCAGAGAAGAAATTTTAAGTTTTTTTTTTAATACGAAATCAAACAAACAATTCATTGGCGAATAACAAGGGAAACTACGTATTTGAATTAACTAACATTTAAATAAATAAATAAGCTGATAAAAATCCCAGAAGCTCAAGAAAACCTTGAAGCAGAACGAAGTGAGTAATACGGTAGTTCTCACCAAAGTCCGATAAGAAGTAACTGAAGACCCATTGTCGGACTTCCTGAAAGGGGTTCGTTGGTTTGACTGGGTCTTTTGGCTCTTTTGCGCTGCAATTACGCTGACTAATTTTATTTATCTGGCAGTGCTGTTTGCATTTTATTATTTTTGTTTACTGGCGTTCGCTTAAATGCGCCATTTACACTGATTTATGTGAAAATTCGTATGTCAGGAAAGTGAGTAGCAGCAAAACGGTAGCTGGGCACCAGGCAACAATCCTCGGGCACCAGGGCCTTCACATACTTTGCCTACTTTGTCCGTTGCAGTCTGGGCCAGGTAAATGCATTTACTGTTTTGCAGCTTTCAAGTAACTCATTGCTTTGGCCAACTGCATTGAAAATTTAACACGTTTTACACATTATTTGCAATGGGCTGACGACAAATGACATCGACTGGACGTCAGAGGGGAAGTATGCGGTGTGGCGGGCCAAGTACAATTTACATTACACCTTCCACCTTATCGCAATCTACTTTTGTCACATTTAAATTAAAGAGCGAAACGTGTGCTGCAATAATGGCTTGAGGACTACTGGCATCGACAACTGGCAACAACTGCCTGTCCACAAATGTTCACAAGCGAACCTTTTCTAATTGACGCCAAAAACAAAACTGAGCCAATTTTTGAAAGCAATCACTTTTTGCTTCTTTTTCTTCTTCTTAATTAAGACTTCATTTAAATATATTCACTTTGATAATAAGTTTTTCTTCTCGACTATTTCAGCCTGGAAATGCCCAGTTTACGAATCGCACGTGCATAATTTTTTTAGAGCAATAAAAGTTAAAAACATTTAGTGCATGTACAGAGAAGAAAAATAAAAAGTGCTTAAACACTTGAATTGAACTGAATAATAAATCAGATTTATGTTAACGAAAGCGAAAACTAATTGAAAGAGATATAACGACTGATAATGAGTAAAATGAACACAAAAGCAACAACAGGCACAACGTGAAGAGCAGCTGACATTTAATTAACTGTAAAACAATGCAAGTGGGTCAATTATAATAAAGAAACGTCGACAGATGGTTCTTTCAGTAAGGAAAGCATATACTCATTCCGTATATATTTTTTGTACTCGACGCTCATTTGTTCTAAAATGAAAGGCAATAAATGTTTTGTATACGGCACAAGCCAAGTTTACGTTTAAAACTTATAATTGTTGCACGATATTGTGTGTGACTAGTTTCTTATAACAAACAAACAAATATGTGAAAGAATCGATGACCAAAGTAGCTACAAATTTACGAACAACAACTAAACACTTAATACTTGTACTTACTGATTCTGCCTGAGTCGCTGACTGCTGGGCAAGCGTGCAGACGCAGATATAGAATGCATTTTCGATTAGTATTAACATATATACGTAGTATTAGAATATGTATGTGGTAGTTGTATTGCTACACTAAGAAAAAATATCATCCTTAACTTAACAGATCAATTTTTATTAGAGTGTAGAGTAGTAGGAGCGGGCGGAGCTTGTTGGCTGCCGAATGGGATGATGCATGACATTTAGCCAACTGCGAGATGACATTCAGAGTGTGGCGAGCCTCAATGGTGAGCGCCACGGTTGTTGCATCTGCCCCACCAACCAAATAAATTTAAATTGCCTCCAACTTGTTTTCGATTTAATTTGATAACGAGCCATCGTCGATCTTATGACGGCAAAATGTCAAATCAAAAGTCACGTTTTTCTTACCCCAAGCGAAGCGCCTGGCCATTAAACAGAGATCACCAGCTTCAGTCTTAGATGCAGCTTTAGTTCCAGCTTGCCACAGCAGCATTGGCGGCAGAAACAGCAGCAGCTAAAACTTTGCTCATAAATCGAAGCTGTTGCTTAAAAATTTCACTTTTCTTGCTGCGGCAGCACAGCGGCTAATACCGATTGACAAATAAACAATTTGTGGCACACACACATACATTTATATATATATATATATATATGTATAAAGATATATGCTTTAAGTTTTGAGAGAGACTCACGCACACGTGGACATGTCCAAGTCCAAATCAAATCCATATCCAAACTCGCCACTGCTGGTGGAAAGTTGTTTGCATTGTTGTTGTTGTTGTTGTGGTATCTCTTGGGCTTTTAACTCAATTTGAGGCTGGTTTTGTCGTTTGTTTGCTTGCTTGCTTGTTTATTTATACATGTGTATTTTTAATGTTGTTAAGTTTCTAGCTTGTAGCTTAACAAGCAACCCAGGCATCCAGGCATCGGCCAAAGCGATCCAAGCAACAACAACATCCAACAACAACAACAGCCAACGAGCAAAACCAATAACAACAGCAAAGACTCAATCATTATTAACCGCAAATACCGCAGAAGCAACAAGTTTGATCATAGTCTTCTGTACCCTGCACCCAATACGTACAAAGAGTATAGCAAAATCTTAGAGGCTGAAGAATATGTGTCTCAACACACTGGCCATATTTATTTGTACTTTCAGTTGGGTCAGTTGGCAGCAAATTTAACAATTTAATAACAAAAATGATAGTCAAAACATTTGCTTTCCATAGTTTCTAATTGGCATTATGCATATTTAATCTAAACTGCAAGGCTACAGCATATGAGGAACTCATCTCAACTTGCAACGTAAT
Source organism: Drosophila atroscutellata (assembly GCA_035041605.1). Classification (NCBI taxonomy): domain Eukaryota; kingdom Metazoa; phylum Arthropoda; class Insecta; order Diptera; family Drosophilidae; genus Drosophila; species Drosophila atroscutellata. Next base: position 7,262,255 of record JAWNLA010000092.1, on the reverse strand, counting down.
CCATTCCATCTAAATGGCAGTCATTAATTCATTTAATTGAACCATCAAATTGCAAGCGATGAATTGTCAACTGAAGATGCCAAAATCGTTAAGTATTGTCAACTGAAGATGCCAAAATCGTTAACTATTGTCATACCGGAAAGAAGTTAACATGCATTTCAAATTGCAATCCAAAAAAAATTGGGGCAGAGTGGAGCACTTAACTGTGGCAACAAGTGCAGCAGGCCACCGATGCACTGCAACTTGTGAATACTTAGTTGTATGAATAACTTCGTTTTTTTTTTATAAAATGCCGTCACAGGTTGTTTTTTTGGTTCACTTTATGTCGGAATCGATAATTACTGTTTGGGCTGCACGTGTGGTCATATGAGGACTGGCATCGAACGTTTAAAAAAATGCCTGATAATTAATGTGCGAGAACAACTTTCCAACGATCAATGACGAGGCAGCCGTTGTGACTGCGTTCGTCATCTCCGGTATGAATCTGACCGTGACTTGAAATAAAAATGAAAGTGGTCGCCCCGCCAGTTATACAGTTGTACAGCTGTTCAGTTGTTGATCAAGGGCCACTGTCGGTTATTAGTCGCGATTTAAACGATGGGGGCTAATCTTGGCTCATTCATAAGTACCGCACATGAAACTCGTAACGTCTGCATTCATGGCTATGATGTGATATGATTAATAAGTTTCGCACGCTTACTTATTAAGCTCCTTCACGGAGGTAGGTAGAAAGTATCGGACAAATCATAAATATCTTGAAAAATAAATCAACTGATAAGCTGAAAAGTTGAGTGACTTCAACTTCGAGGTCACAGTCCCCATGGGGCCTCAAGTGGTTAATAATAACCCACGAAATGCACATACATATAAAAGTTTAAATATATATGCACATATGTCCAAAATATATATTTAAAATACATATATATTATTGGTTTAGGTTTGTTTTTCAATTGTTAAATTGGTAAGTGTAAAGTGTATTATTTTAAAAAAAATAAAAACAATGAAAAATAAGTATTTCTTTTGGGCTTTTTACTTCACTAAATATTATTATTATTCTCTACTTTTGGGAACTAGTAAAAATATATTAAACTAAAAAATGAAATGATCGCATAAGTCTCAGTCACACTGTGTGCAACGATCTGCATGAGCCATCGTTGATACCCTTCTAAAGTTTCAATGGTATAAAAATCGAAAGCATAAAAGAAATCGAAAGCGAATGGAACGCGAACGGAGCCGAACATCAAGTGCATGATAACGAATGAACCGATGAGCCAGTGAGCGCAGCAAGTGCATGATGCCAGATGGAAGCGTGAAAAGTTGGGGCGATACAAACAGGAGAGGGAGAGGGGTGTGAAGCGATGTGGCAAGGCGCAATGGCACGCCATGGCACTGCACTGCGATGCACTGCACTGCACTGCACTGCACTGCACTGCACGACACGGCATATAGTCAGTCAGTCAGTCAGTCAGTTAGTCGACTGCGAGTGGAAATGCGAGTGACCATCAGACGGCGGCTGCAGCTCGAAATGAAAGCGAATGTCGTCGCGACTTTACAACTTTGCCACTTTGTGGTCGCTCACTGTGGTCGTCGCCCCGCGGTGCGATACAGTTCAAGCTCCATTTAAAAACGTAATGCGAAGCACACTACTGAGAGAGTAGTGGTATAGTAGTCAGCGGCAGCCAGACCGCCTGTCTGTCCGGATCGATGTGAGAGCGAAGGAGCGAGCAAGCGATAAATTGATTGACCAGTTCTCTCGTGCATGCCAAGAATATTGTCCCTCATCGCAAGCTTCACTTGTTCGAGTTGAAGTTTTCGGGGCTGGTGCTGGTTGTCTTTCATCTCGTTGTCTCATCGTCATCGCAGCCCGACTAAACGGCGGCCGTGCCCATTGTGCAATATACGAAACCTAACAGCAACATCAACAGCAACAGCAACACGAAAATGACTTTAGGCTGCAGCAACAAACTGGGAATTTGAGATAAGTGTATATATTTTCACTTTCGATTGCGATGTGTGGGAACTGCATGTGCATGGGCAGACAGATGATGATTGCGAAACAACAATACAGATGGTGTCATCATCATCGTAAAGCTCTGATGGCACAGGGTGGTGAGCAACAGTTGGCGGACCCATCACTGGATCAGTGGATAGATTCCAACTAGTTGAGCAAAAACAAGTTTGGGTCGCTTTCAGTAAAATTATTTTTATATTCAGAATGGAGAGGAATTTACTGTAAAAGTAGGTCTGATCTTGCCTCGACCTATATACTTTATACATTGTCTTGAATCAGTTAAATTTGGGATTTTATTGTATATATTTATTTGACTATTTACCAGCGTTTTTAACAACTAATGCAATACCATTTTCATTTTTGTTATTTTATTTAGAGAAATCCACAACAATTTTTTCTTAATTTCCTCATAATTATAGTTTTTTTCATAGCCAGGCTATACAAAAAGCGACCACAGAAATAAATTACAAACTGAAAATATAATGTAACATGCAACAATTAATGCAAAGCTTTGTTGTATTGTACAGGTCTCGGTACAATGGGTATATGGGGGCCTCTCCACCTTCATCAAAAATAATTGAAATTTCACGTAGCCGCCCAAAAAAAAAAAAAAATAAATAAATAAATATGTACATGAAACCGAAAACGTCATCGCTGGCCACACACACACACACACACAAAGGATGAAAAACTGCGTTTGTTATCGTTTTCAGATATGCTATTACAATAGATAAGATGTCAGAAATTGATTTTCAAATGGAAATTGTGAAGCCCAGCAAAGACAATGATAGCATAACAATGGCAAGCAAAATATACATCATTTCACATTAGACGAGATCCCCGACAGATAGAAGAAGAGAGAAGCTCGAGCCCCGAGGCATTTTTATAGGTAGCCGCTTCATCATCTCTTTCGGTATTTTTTTTTTCACCACATTATGCGTAAAGCTATTGTAATGTTTTTTGTTGTTGTTGTTGGCTGTTGTCTCTTCATTTATGCCATTTGAAAGTAAGCATTTGAAATCGACGTTTGTGGCTGGTGGCTGGTGGAAAATCGTGCACATGAGCTTTGAACAAGTAAAAGTAAAAATCACCTCAACTGTTTGACTGGTGCTTGGATTGTTTCTCTGCACTTTTTTTTTTTTACTTTATCTATTTTTTTTTTTGGGCGCCACATGTGTTTGCATTTGATTTTTATTTTTAGTGGCGCACATGAGCTTGCAAGTTGTGCGGAATGGCGATGGAGACGGAGTCGCATTTTGGCGGTATTTTTGTGTTGTTGTGTTTTGGCGTTTTGCCTCTTGGGCAATAGATAGGCATCACAGGTCGTGCCTGCCAGCGACGAAAACGAGGGGAGCGAGGCGTATACGGGGGTACAGCGGGACATACAATGCCAGGGCGACTCGCTCAGTCATATTACAATTCATTTAGAAATGCATTTAAAAATACATAAAATACTTTGGCTTTGCTGCGCTCCAAGTGCATAAAACGAAAGTGAACAGAATGCTAAATGAAAAGGAAAGTTTTGCAATCGCAAAGTGTGACCAACTTGCCAAATGGTTTTCCATTTGCTCAAATTACAAAATTTATGATCTTTGATAAGTTTTCGGTGAAGCGTGAATGATGCATAATGAAGTGGACCTGTTTTTGGTAAGCGTTGTAGGCCTAATGCTGGTCACCTTGCACCTGAAGTCGTATTCAGTTTGACAAGATGCGAAGTTGACCCCAGAGATACTTCTTTAGGCAGCTTTATACTTGCTGCCATAGACATTATTGGCTCAAGATGAGCTTATTATTTAAACAACTTTTTACCTTGTACGGATCTCTTTGCTACATCCAATATAAGTGACTTCACCAATAATGTTTCTTTGTCTTTGTTTCGTTCCGAAAATGATTATAGCTTTGAGATTCATCGATGGATTCAAGTGGTTACGTTTAAAAACAACAGCAATCGGCAATCAGCATTATTTATGACTGTTGCACAACGTATCTCTGTAAAAGGACCACCCGGATAAATGCTGAACCAGTTCAAATTAATCATCTGTCTCAGTCGAAACAGTCAACAGACGAGATCATACACAATCACAGTCCGTAAATACATAACAACCAAATTGTTGTCGTGCCCTTGTGTGTCAAATCCATCATTAAATGTCATCGCTTCGGGGAACTTAACGTGAAAGTCGGATGAGTTTTCAAAAAAAAAAAAAAAAAACATAAAAACAAAACGGAAAATCGGATAGGTTCATCTAAAAAGGTCAACAACTCGTTGCCAATTGAGTAACTTAACGAGCCGCCTCGCGCTCCCAAGCAAAAGCTTTAAGAAACTTTACCCACTTAGCCCAAAGCCGACGTCAACGTTGTCAACGAGCTAAACTCTTTGTGTGCGTCACTATATATATTCATTAATTAAATGTTTAGTCAGACAAGCTAAACTTTTACTCGCATCATAGAGATTATAAGTTGGATGCTTAATACCATATCTATAAACCACTCTGTGACGTCTTTGCTACGCAAACTTGATTAAATAGTTGCGATAGACAGTCGAGCGAAAAACAAGTAAACAAACAAACACAACAAGGTGTCTTGCAGTGTAAGAAATGAAAAGAAAAAAAAACAAAACAAAAAAAACAAAATAATTGCGCGACTGCATAAATTTTCGCAGGACGGACGACGGAGGTAAAGCTACTTTCGTTTTCAATATAAACGACAGGGACAGAGATGAACGAGAAGGAGGAGGTGGAGTAGCAGAAGGAAAAGCTACAGTGCTGAGTACTAACTGACAGTCGAAACAAAAAAAAAAAATATAAAGGCAACGAACCCTCCGATAGGCAAAGTCAAGTTTTGGCCATAAATTTCACAGCGATCGATCTCAACATTGAAGATCAGGGAAGGGGCGGAGTCAAACCGAATCGGTCCGAACCGAGTCGAGACCGAGTCGCGCCGCGTCGAGCCGAAACAAAATGCAACGCTTACCGATGAAGATCAATGATTATCAACGTCAGCTGCAGCTGCAACTGCCTTGTTGACACTAAGTGAAAGTGAACTTGATGGGACCACGTCGACGGCGTCGTCATCGTCAATCGTCATCGTCATCGATTCGAGATCTTTCAATGCTCTCAGGTACATTTAAAGTTTTGAATTACTGTGGGGAGAGTTTAAGCTCCCCTCGCAGCGTCTATTGTTCACAGTTATAGAGTTGCCAAGACTAACAGGCGATACTTGTTACTGATTTTGCAGTAAAAAATATATAACTCAAAACTAGCACATTTATTAGCTATGAAAGGCTTTTCATCATTCATAAAAAGTATCAATGAATTCTTATAGTTCCTTTATATATTATATTTATTTAAACATTTCAGAAAAATCTTTATTTTTAAAGTTTGCTTAAAGAAATTGGCTGTCATATATAATTTAATACACTTTCAGAAATATTTTAATAATGACGCATACCTGTCACAAACGTAAAGCATAAAACATAAATAGTCAATTTATACTGCGTATTTACGAACTTGTCTTGGGCGAATCGCCGGCAAGCAAGTTGCTAACAATATCTATCGTTGTGGCCGACATAGATAAGCCTTATGAACGGCATTATCGCTTGACGTTCCGCAGTTTAATGGTGCTTACCTGCAAAGAGATAAAGAAAAAAGTAAACACAAATTAGGTGGAGGCCATAATATATGTATGTTCATATGTGTATGTATGTATGAATATGCTGCAAGCGGGCCGGTTAAGCGGGCCAACTGACCGTCCGGCTGCATTGAAAAACTGGCACAAATGTCTTTATTTGAAGCACTGCCCGAAAAGGTTCGTTTTGGCCGCCTAATGCCTAATGCCACAAACATGGACCGCTGATCCAAACACCGGGCCACGGTTTTGTTGTAATTACAAAATTGGTTGGTTGGTTGGCTGGCTGACTGGCTGGCTGACTGGCGCTTCTCCATTGAAAGTTGAGCCTGCACCGCCGCCACCCCCTCTTCAACCATTCTTATGATTTTTATGAATGAAACCAAATACGAGGCGGCCCCGGCATCGACTATTTATGGATGCGGCATGACTATATCGGTTTGATAGGATTTCACATTTCATTCACGAGAAAATCAGTTGATCAATTAGTGAGAATCGTTAAAAGTGGAACAGCGCTCGCTGAACGCGTGTCGCACTTCCTATTCGCCTTTTCCATTACGGCAACCCAGACTCGGACCATTGTCATTTAATTGTCAAAAAAAAAAACACTTAGCAGAAGAAATAGTTTCACAAAGTTACTTTAAGAGCAGACATTAACGTTAAAGTAGCTTTTTTGAAGTCAAAGTTGCGCATTCGCCACATGAAACGGACGCAAGGGGTAGAGAAATTAAGAGAGGTCTCCGTGCTAGACATCACTGTAGCATTACATGGTCAGGCCGTACAGTTTTAAGGCCCTTATCGCACTTTTTGCCATGGAATATACAAATATTGAGTTTTGCTGGATTTTATTTGAATGCAGTCTGGATTATGTAATTCATTCATTCACAAAAACTGGGATGCTTCAGTGTGCTTGCACTTAAAATATTTTGTTTTATGCTTCTGCTTGTATAAGCGAGTTAGTGTGTCAGTGGATCGAGTAAAATGGATTTGAATCTATCTGCACTACTTGGAATTTCAGTTTTGAGCCGGTGCAATAAACTTTCTTCCCTGTTATATAAACCTTAAACGTGTTGGCTACTTTGTCATGCTCTTATTTACGAGCGGAAACTGATTTTAACATCTCGTGGATTTGAAGATTAAAAAAAAGCATTTGAAGACAAGAAGCAGCAGGTTAAAAGCACCGAAACTATTTTAGAGTGAAAACTGCATGAAAAAGGTGCGACAAGAATCTGGCAAAGCCAACAAGAATGCAAGTGCAAGAGAAGACACCTAATGTGAGCGACTAGGGAATACCCTGTAGCACATAAGTCAAAGGCTATAAGACTGAGTATTACATACTAATACAATTAAAAGACATTCGTATATAATAATATGTTATTTATATCATAATATAATATAATAATACAGTACATATACTCTTTGCAAGCTTATTGCTTGCAGGGTATAACACATGCAAAAGAAAGAGGCAAGCAATCGTTGGAAACTTGCATGACTTCCGTCATTTACATACATGAAGTACAACATGACAGTTGACTTCTGTCAGTGATATGCCACAGAATTTACCACTGTCAAAACGAATGCCAGCACCGAAGATCACTAACAAACACAACATATACATGCTTAAAAGCGAGCGAGTGAATGTGTGTATGTGTGTGTGTGTGTGTACGTGCAACCACGCAGAATGTGCGAGATTAGCAGGATTAGAACATGTCCAGCTCCAAGGCGCAGCAAATGAGAAGTTTATCGGTGAAGAACATTGCTGGCCTGTAGCTTGGAGGAGCTGATTACTCTTCACATCAGTGCAAACCGTTAAATGTTACAAAAGCTGAATTTACTTTTATGTTCCAATGTCAGTGATGATGATGATGTATATCAGTTTTTTGTGGTCGAGCGGATGTAATTTTTGTAGCTGCTCCTTCTGTTTAGTTATTGTGCACTGAATCTGTGCTACAATCTCAACTAACTAATTGACGAGCTATCCTACAATCCATCTAGGAGCAAAGTGTAAAAAAACTTGCATCAAGTATACAAATTTCACATATCAGTCTTGAGATTTTATGAACATATAACAATATGGAAGATTTTTAGACAACCCCTTTTTAGTTTTTGAGGTGTCTATTTAATAATAATAATAATTCTGAACGAGCAAATGGAAAATTTGATGCCAGGCTGTAAAAGTGGCAAAAAATAAATAGAAAAATCGCAACGCCTGAGGAAAAACTAAAACGTATAAGAAGAAGAAACTTCAAGTCCAAATTACCAAAGCAAGAAAAAGAACCTGCTGCTGCTGCTGCCAAGACTTATGACCGTATTTGATATTGCCTAATGGTTGTTGGGCTTTGTTGTTGTCGTTGTCGCTGTCGCTGTTGTTGCCAGTCAGGTTGGTTATTCTATTAAATGGTTTTCTTAGACTGAGTAAAAACAACTTGGCTACTTTTCAACTAGAAGTAGGAGTTGTTGACTGGAATTGCTCAATTTGTGTGTGCGGCAACGGCAACGGCGACGGCAACTGCAACTGGAACTGCAACAGCGGCTAAATAACGACGACGAGCTGGCATTGTTGGTGACGCAGGCGCACTGAGATAGATGCAGAGAAGCATAGAGAGAGACAGAGAGAGAGACAGAGAGCCAGAGGTGGTGACGCTGATGCTGACGGCATGCCAGCCAACTATAAACAACAACAATATCAGTTAGTGAAACAAAAACAAGTCAGACAAACACCAACGTTGCGCGTAAAACAACAAACCACAACTTTTGCTGCAAGTTGTATAGTTAATTCTAATTTTTTTTTTGTTGCTTTTTACGATTTCTACACTTGTTTCCAAAATGGGGGACACACCATTTTTCAATGCTTTTGCAATAAACGCATGAAATATGTGTGAAAAACGGATTTTATTGGAAAACTGATTGCATTTCATGATTTTCCTAATCATCAGGAAAAATCGAAGCAATTGCTCTTTATTATTGAAAATGTAACTGTATAATTATTATTATATCATAGTTTATTATTCCTACTGAAATCATATTTTTATTTTTTACTCGTTTTTATATACATATATATATATATATATTGAATATGTATAAGTTAAAGACATGACAGCTGTGAAAATAATTGCCTAAATTTGTTTTATCATTTTTATTTTTTCAAATTTCAACTGTTTCTTAAGCAAGTTTACTTAATCATTCAATTTCAAAAGAGTTTTAATAATTGATTTTATATAGTTGTCTCCCAATAATTCTAATAGTTTCCAATACTTTTCAGTTTGATATTGGGTTCGATGGCGTTCTTGAAGTGTATTTAGTTAGCGGATTTCGCAGCAGTTCTGTTCGAGTCAATTTTTTTGTTGTATTTTTCCTTTTTTTTCAATTTTAAATTGAATAAAAAATTGTTGCTGTTGCTGCTGCTTCTGTGGTCGCAGCCGTAGATCGATGCAATGAATTTAAAATGCATTTAAGTTGAAATTTAGGTCAAAAGTTGTTGCTGCTTTGGCTGTAGTTGTTGTTGTTGTTGTTGTTTTTGTAGTAGTTGCTGTTGTTCTAGCTGGTGTTGTTACTGTTGTTGTCTTTTTATTGGCATTAGTGTTGCAGCAAAATGCTGATGCCGATGCTGGTTACCGGTTGCAAGTTTCTAGTTGCTGTTTGCTGCTTGCTGCTGCTGCACGTTCATCAAGTATAAAATATTCTTGCATGGCATTTGGAAAACAACTTGCAGCTTAGAATTACTGGCTTTGGGTCTGCCAGGCAGGCCGACTGGTTTCTGTGGAAAACTCCGATCAACGAAGATTGCGTAGTGTTGGCAAAGTGCGACTGGGACCGTGAGTAGTTGCCCTACGCCCCCGCACCCGCCTCCGCCTCCGCCAGCGCCTGCGCACCCACCACCCTCTCGTCGCTTGTGACTGAGTGTTGCGACTCATTCTAATTGCACTTTTAGCACAGCCTTTACTCACCAGCAGCCACAGGGACAGATAGAGAAAGAGAGGAGAGGAGAGGAGAGAGAGAGAGAGAGAGAGAGAGAGAGACGGGACGTCTGTGCTTGTGTCCATTTACAGCTGGGGAAAACTAGTTTGGCCAGCAACTGACTTGGCCAATGTGTTGGCCGTAAATATTTATGAGTTAAGTTCAGCTCGTACCTGTAGCTCGACCAGCAATATGTCTCTGGCGTATAGCGGTAGCCGGGCAGCCATTAAATATAAATCAACTAATATTTCGCTGATTTTCAGCTATTCAACAGCAAGTGAAAATCTTTGAGTAGTAGCTACGCTTAATTAGACGGGTTTCATGTTCTATTTGTCTTACCAAAAAAAAGAAGAAAAAAACGAAAAAATAATAAATATCAAAACTGGACTACAAAATCAAATATATCAACGTTAATTAGGGGCCAGCTGGCAACTTTCACACTTTCCAGTTTCACACTTGGAAATTAATCAAAAAAAATAAGAAAAAAGTCAACTCTTTTCAATGCGCTGGAGTTTTTTTTTGTTTCTTAAATGCATTTTCGAAAAAACAATAACAAATATTTGTTGACGTTTCCGTGACTTTCGGACTGAAATGCGCAAACACAATGCAGCTTTTGTGCCAAATGGGAAATAGGCCCAGAAAAATGAAAGTCTTCAAAAACAAAGCTTTATTTGTACGATAAAATCGACATATATAAATAGGTTATGTTTAAACTACGTGTATTAAACAAAATCAACTTGAACTGTTGGAAAAAAAAAACAACAACCTTTACTTCACCTGCAGCTGCAATGTAGAGATCAATTTGTATACACTTTGTGGGTGCTTCCCTTCCCCCACACTTCTGCACCGAGGTTTCTCCGAAATGAATTTTTTTTGTTTTTCGTTGAAAACAATGCTTTCAACTGACTGTAAATGAACAGAAAAAATGGGCAAGGGGACGGAAGCGGAGGTGGTTGGGGTGCAGTGTTGAGTGGACAAATGTGTTTTGTATGGGAGGCCAAGTGGGTCAATCACACTAACCAAAACGGAATGCCTACGAAAATGTACACACATACATATATAACATATATAAATATATATATATTTATAGCTGAGGCCCTCGGTCATCGGACCAGGAAGTTGAACAACTCTGAAGCATAGACAAGATCAAGACTTTGTAGCCAGTGCTCGTATGTACATTATCAAAACAGTAAATGGCTGCTGAATTTTTGCCGTGTATCCAGTGACGACGACGACTACGACGACAATGTTGACGAACCGACTTGTCAATCAAGCGATTGACTTTTGCACAAAATCCTAAGACAATCTCGATGCAGTCGTCCACCAAGCGATGATGATATCTGTGCTGACTGCCCAAGTATCCCAACTCGCAGTCGCAGTTGCAGTCGCAGTCGCAGTTGAAGTTGCAGTCAAAGTCACAGTTGTAGGCCCGGTCCAAGTGCTACAACCCCGTCTCCCCCATACTTGGCAAGGACCAGGCCCCAAGCAGGCAATGGCCATGTCTCCTATCCAAACAACCGTCGACGGCTTGAGCATGGCATTTCTTGGTCTAAGGCGAACAAAAAAAAATATATATATAGGAAAATAAGAAAAAAAAATATATTCCTATGCCTAATTTGGTTAAAATGGAAATTCCGCACACCATATTGTACCGAGCACTTTAAATGACAATGACTGCCGATCAAGAAACGCAGTCTTAGGGTTGTGTCTCTGTCTGGCTAAACTATTTTTGGTATTTGTATCTAAGTTTCAGCAGAAACGAATCGCACTCTTCGATTTGTGTATTTGTTTCGCGTTCACAGTGGTTCAAACTAATCATACTGAAGAAGTGCATAATAAAAAATATACAAAAATTGCTATTCGATAATAAATCCATCCATATAACATTCGACAAGAAGATTTGTGTATTATATAGTGATTATGTCATCATACGCATATGTACGAAATACGAATCACAATTTAATTTGAGCATTGCAGTGGCAAAGTAAACATTTGTGATGCAACTGAAAGTGATTCTTTAACCCGCGGTTAATTTGTCTTGGCAGCTACGTCTCTTTTACTCTGTCCCTAAAGTGAAGTCATGCATAAATTACAAATGTCAAGCCAATTTTTTAATAAAAATGCATTTAATCCCCCCTCTTACATATATGTAATTTATAACATACGGTCAGGCAAGGCAAACAAAAGTAAAAGTACGGCCAGAGTGCCAAGAGTACCAAAAATCACATACAGCCTATAAATTTGTGCAGTCGAGTCGAACTCAGACCTTAAGACAGATTGAGATACCTTTATATAGGAATGGATGGAAGGAAGACCAGATCCCAAGCCCAGACCCCAAACAACGCATGTGGCAAGCCACATTTGAACTTTAACACACGATCAGACGACGAACGATGAACGATGAACGTTGAATGTTGAATGTTGAACGATCAACGACCGGACCGGACCGGACCGGAGCAAAGCGAACCGAACCGAACCGTACCAAAGCAAAGCAGCGCTCGACAACGATAAAGTACAATAAAAATTTCAAGTTTGCCCAGACGGGGGCCACATGGGCCAGCCACATGGCCTGTCGCCAGATCCGCTGAACCGGGGTCAACATTATAAAATCGCGCTGCGGCAACGAAAACTAAAAAAAAAGGCAGCAACGATCAAATAATTTATGACCAAGTGCATGGTGGCTGCTTAAGTTATAGCCCGGGCAGAGTTGGGACTGGGAGTCGAGCCGGGGTGTTAACTGCCTGATCAGCAAAACTGCAAAAGCGCAATTGCAATTGTGATTGCAACAGTTGCTGCAACTGCAACTGACAATGCTACACAAGCAGCAATACACGATGACGCATCGTCTGCGTCTGCATTAAATATGCATTTTTGCCATTGCAGACGAACTGTCTTCGGGCATGACAGCCAACAAAACAAAACAAAACAAAACAGACTGACAAAGGGGGGGTCAAAAGGGGCGGTAGCCGTTGGTGCAGGGTGTGGGGCGTAGTATCTGTGGACCGCAGCAATGCTACAATGTCTACGGCTGACTGCACTTTTTTTTTTAGTATTTCTTTTGGTTTTCTATTTTTGCCGGTCGTCAAAATGGGAAAACTCACAAATGCAGCTATCTGACAGACTGAGGGGCCGACAACGATGATCTGGAGCCTAAAAAGTGGGCGTGCCGTCGCTTCACACAATGGTGGAAAATACACAAGAGACAAGAGATACGAACTGAGGTTCATACAGACAACGATTTTGATGGGGAAAAGCTAATGAAAAACTTCAAAACTTTTACAATATTATTTTAGTAAAATAACCGATATTCAAAAAATTATAGGAATATAGACAACAGATACAAACAAATATGAACTCAGGAAAATGATAATCGCACTGAAAACTGTTTTCTAAAACTAAGGTCAATTTATTTAGAGTGTAGTAACTCTTTTTAAGTGTAATAAGTACTTACTTTACTGTACTCAATCTTTTATCTGACAACACAAACTCAATAAAAATTACAGTTACAATTATAATAATTATTTTTACTGATCTTGATTAATTTTGTGCAGTGGAAAAATGTAATGCTAAAGTCAATTCCGAATTCAAGTCTAAAATCTATAATTGCAACTGAAAATTGATTGAAAATTGAACAAATCCGTTTACTATATGTGGTTAAAATTGCTTTCAGGTTTATTTGATCATATTTCCATTATTTATTTAGACAGATCACAGGGTATTCCAATAGCTATGCGTGCCTGCGCCAGAAAAATAAAGCGAGTAAAATAATTATGAAATGGCGCTCTAAAAATGAGAAAACTGCCACATCAATTATGAAAATCACTTTTTCTGACTTGCAGCTGTCTGCGATGCTTATGAAATCAACTTTCGCAATGCATGCAAGACAGATAAACACAACTAAATGAGATATACACACATTTGGTGCAGTATACCATTTGACTGCGGCGATTTGCTCGGATGCTGCATGTGGGTTAATTGCCAGCAATATAACGCATCTTACTTGGATCTGTGTCAACGGGATGAGCACAAAACTGATGCCAAAAATAATCGAAACAATGCAAAGTGACAGACCCCAAAGCATAACCAAAAGCTAATAAAGAAAATACATTTTAAGAACAGATAATGTCGTTCCGACGAACTTGAAATACTCTGGCAATATATATATTTAATTATACATATATAGATAATTCTTAGCATATCTTAATCTGAAATAAAACAAAATTTGACAGCATTGAAATATTTATTATTTGTTTACTTATATTTAAGACATAAGCAAAGATAAGATATGTACAACAAAAAGTTGTTAAACATATTTGCGATATAGTCAAAAAAATGCGTTCTAAGAAATATGCATCTTATTATCAAGTATATAAATAAATAATTCCTTCTACATATATGTAAAGCTCGCTTCATACAAATCGATAGAAAACATAAAAAATAAATTTTAAATATATAAAATAAGTAATTATTGTCAGTTCACAGATTTGGGCGACTTGTGAGAAAAATCGTAATACTCTTAAAAGTGCATGCGAATGCATGGATGTTAATTTTTTAGACAGTTTGTTGCTCAAGACTTAAGTAGATTCAGCTGTTATTTGTGCAGCATTCAACAGAATGTTTATTTTGATGTGCACCTCATAAAATGAACACAAAATGCATATAAAGTCAGTTATACTGGGGCGAACAACATGATGATAAGCAAAGACAGGCACTGGCCAAAAGAAAGGAGCCCCAAATAATAAGAATAAAAATAAAACAATATCAACAGCAATAACAAGAACAGCAGCAACAAACAACTGTCAGCTTCTTATGGCTGCCAACCTTGCTGTAAAATTACCAAATTTGGCAACGCGATGCATAAGAGGCAAAAACAAAAGGCCACAACAAATAAATAAACAAATGCAGGTTGAGTTCGTGCAGCCCCAAAATGCAGTTGGCTCCAAGCAGCTCTTTTGATTCATGTAATCAGCTCAAAGGTTCGTGGAAGGAGGAACTTAAGGTGCGAGAGGAAAACATTTTGCTGGCAAGTGAGGCAATGACCAACTGCAGCCAATGCCTGTCTTTGGGTTTGTCGCCTTGCTGGCTTTTTTTTATATTTTAACTGTTTGTTAATTAATTAACTTTTATGACAGGCGCAATTAACCCTTGTGACAGGCCGACTGACAGATTGAATCGATATCATCAAGCAGAGACCAAATTCAAAAATTGTGCCAAAGAAATTGTTCAAATGACATAAAGACAACTGAAAAATTTCAAATTATTGCAAACATGAAGTAAAAAAGCAACACATTTTTAGTGCTTCAAAATTGAGCAAGAGCATGCAACGAGCAAAAGTAGGCATCTCCGACACCATAAGGATAACAAAAGGATCTCAGAGTCTATAAAGCTAGGGACTTCAAATTCGGCAAGTAAGTAAATTTAGGCCAAACCTTCCAATTGATACATAGTAATCGCAGATATATTATTGATCAATAGTTTAAGTTTCATTACGATCGGCCAAGAACGTATTCTTATATCTTATTATCACTCGAGTACAGCATTGTCGAAAAGGTATTTCACAATCCAAAGTTTACATCATTAAATTGCAAATGTTATGTAAAAAGAAAAGGAGTTAAGTTTCTACATTTATGATAAGATTTATAATCGCTGCGCCGCTTGCTAGAAACATAGTGGACACTGCAGCGTGGCCTGGTCAGAATGAAGTGCACATGGCCTCCAGTTGGTATCCAGCTGGTGGTGGCTCGGGCATTGCAAAGACCATCATCAATTGACAGTGGACCGCTACGCTTGCGACAGTGACATGATTGGCGACTTGGAAGCTTCAAGCTGAACGCTGGAGAAATGGTCGTATCTCTAGGCGTTGTTGACTGGGTAGCGCCCAGCTGTAGGCGCACTTTTTTCTTTCTTTTTTTTGATGGCAGCTTATCGGTACGCATAAATCTGGATTTCTATTTCCGCTAAGTCGCGTAATCGAATGGCGAACCTGAATCGCAATTTGTCAGCTTTTGGTAATAACTTTGGACATTTACCGTAAGCGAGGCAACGCAACGCGTCGTTGCAACTGCAACAGCCGGAGCAGCAGCGAGCATCGCGATAAATTGAACCTGTTGTGTTAGGGGGCTTTCGTTTGGACGATCCGACGGTTAGTCGGTCGGCCTGTCGGTTGGATGGTCAGATAATCGCCGCTGATATGAGTTACGTTATCCATAAGATACTTTCGGTCGCTTAATTGATTTTCGCATGCGACGTGACCGCATCTTGACTTTTTATGGCATCATTATTGTCATTCATAAATCGTACGTCTGTTATCTATAAGCGGTGTGTTCAGATAAATTTTGCCAACTGCTATTTCTGCTCAACGTGCTCGTTTTATACTCCCGTTTACTTAAGTCTAAGTTGGTGCAATTAAACGCATATCTACTGTCTAAATAGATCACCAGCGATTTTCAAGATTTGCGAGATTTAGATACAGATTCAGGGAAATAAGAGGTTGGGTTAGAATTTTAACACTGATAGCGAAGGTACAGCTTTAAAGCTTAAAACTTGAAACTTGTCTGGTTCCGCGACAGACGAAGTGTTAACCTCGAAAATCGAAAATTGCTGGTGACCTCCTTCAAAGATAAACATGTGCATTTCTTACCCACCCTATTCTTTGAGACCTGGTTTCAGCTAGTATTACATGGATATCACAGAATTTCAATTCAATTCTAAACTAAACGGTTGCCTAATAAACTTATAGTGATTCGAGAATCAAAATCTTATTTCTAGTACAAATATTCTTCTAGTAATTTCTATGGGGAGCAACTGCACAATCAGCTTGACAACGACCTGAAAGTTTGTAATCGATAATTGACAAAAAAGGAAACTGAATATAATGCAATAAATAATGTCTCTAGCGTAATTCATATGATTATCTTTGCAGGCGCATCCCGGGCTTACACAATCCGAAGGCCAGTGGGCACATTCGGGGAAACTGTGAACCGGGGAGAGCTGTGAATGTAGGTCTCCAAGCATTTTTAACATATTTGCTCAATGCATGTGGAGCTAGCTTATTAAGTATGTATTAAGCTGCCAGTTTTTAGCAGCCTGGTTTTGGTTTTTTCATTTGTTGTTGTTTTTTTTTTCTTGGTTTTTCATGTTGTGTTAAGTTTTCGATGTGAAAAAGAGTCAAGTGAGGTCGGAGCCCGACAAAATGTAGCCGGGGTTAGTAACGACTACCTTCAGTCGATTGTTTTTTGCTGCTGTTGGTGGCTGGTTGCTGATGTTGCGGCTGTGATTTTTTGCTTGTACTTTAAATTGTTACTGCATTTATTTTTTGCAGCTTGTAATTGTTGTTATTATACAATTGCGCCCCCCCCCCCCCCCCCCTATAAAACAACAGAAAAAAAAACATTAAAAAACAATGTAAAATGCAAACGACACTAAGCCAAGTTTTGGATTTTTTTTTTAGTTTTTTATTGCTGCTGCTTCTTATTGCATATTTGACATTTTACTTGTGCAGCAGCTGAATTCAAAAGGTTTGCGGACACGAGAGGGGTGGCCAGGGGAGTAGCATCTTTCAATGATATTTGTGCAATTTTTCATGGCGAAATATTTAAGATTTTGGCTGCCAGATTGTTGTACTCTTAAACGACCTCTGCTGTTGTTTTGGCGAAGGCTTTGTTTAAAATTGCTTTGCAGGCTGCGGCTCTGATTTATTGATTTTTCCAAAAAGATAATGTGTGATTTTTCTCATAGACTTGTTGGTGTCGTTTTTTTTTTTCTTTTTTGTTTTTGCTGTTTTCCTAATGTGAGAAACTTTTTGCCAGTATGTCAAGATCTCTTATTGTTGGCAATGCTACTGCTGCCATTGTTGCATAAGTTCTTCGGGGCCCGACAACGTGATACATATACCACACACAGGTCTATTGTACGATTATGTCCATTTTGCCCTGATATAATCATGACTAGTTGAAGCAAATGTGTTGAAATTTTGAAACACCTTGTCTTTGCCATGAAATACACGCTTGCTTGATGGCATATAAATTAGCTGAGTGCATAAGCCATCGTTGCCTTGACGAAACGCCTTTGATCGATTTGCAGTCGATGGTGTTCGATTTGCAACTTGGATAACTACAATTTTAATTGCTAATTTACGTAAAAAGTGCACAGAGCATTTTAGTTAATAATCTTAACGTAAACGCCTCTTACCAACCACAATTCAATAGTCAAGCAAACTTAAGTGGCTAACATAAAAAACAATTTTTGAATAATTTCTAATTAAAATATTTTTACAGACCTATTAAACTTGAGAGCGAAATAGACTTAGAGAAAGGAAATGCCAACCAGAGAGAGAGTGTGTAAGAGAGAGAGAGAGAGAGAGAGAGAGAGAGAAAAGAGGGAGAGAGATTTGTTGAGTAGGTTTTTCTTTCTTTAGGCGTAGATAAAATTACAATTTATTTAAATTAGATTTTTATAGGCATTCACCTGAAGGCAAGAAGTTATCAGCGCCTAGTCGTTCCATGCATTCGTAATTAATTAATTCGCCTCAAGTTGTATTTTTTTTTCTCTATATATTTTCTTTCGTATTTAAGCGTCGGCCGTTTTTCTTTGGTGTTTGTCAATTATTGTGGCAAAGTGAAGTGAAAGTTGTTTCAATTTCCAATCACAATTCCGCGCTCCATATTGAAAAATTAAGTAATTTCGAAAGAAAAAAAAAAATAATAATAAATATAATAAACAAATTGACGATTTTCGTGGGCTGTCATTAAAAACTTGTTACAGTTACAGTTGTAGTTTAGCGCAAGTGCAGCCTACTTACAACAAAACGCAGCAACAATAACATCCAGTTGAGATCATTATCAACGCTCTACCTGTTTTATTGTTTTATTGTTTTCTTGTTGTTTGTTTTTTTCAGATTTGATCAAAACAAAAATTATTGATTTGTATACCCTGCATTTATGAATTTCAAAAATGAGCGAGCATAGCCTGTAGTTTCTTTGTCTTCATACGAAATGTTGTTCGACAGAAAATAAAATGTTTTTCCCAAAACCTGAAAAGCAAGCTTAAGCGTTTTATATGCTCTGTCATAGCCTGATTCTACTGAAACCAATTCCAATTCCGTCTCGAAGGCCTACAGAATGTAAAGTTGTCACCTATACAATTTTTCCATAACGGACAAACTTCGTAAATCATTTTAGAAATTCGCCTCAAGTATTTTGGGTTTTTTTTATTGGGCTGTTTTTGGAAGAGTGATTATCGCCTGTTTTATATTTTGATTAATTGATTTATTATTCATATCGCAAAGACAAATAAAATGTAAATTAAGTGCTGATTCTGCCACTCCAACGCGAAATGTGAATAGAATGTGTATGTACGAAAATTTGGGCTTTATAGAATCCGGCTATACAGCTGTTGCAGAGTATCTTGTAGTTGTTCATTAATCATTCTTGTCGTGTTTTGTTTGTTTCTCTTTGGATATCCATTGTAATTATCGACCTAGTCACTCACGCTCAAAATCGACGATCGCTTGCTCATCCGAACTTGGGTCAATTCGTTATTCAACCAGGTGTTTAAGGCATTTGTAGCCGAATACTCAAACGACTCGAGGTTTAACAAAGTTTATACATATAAAGATCGTAGCGCGGCCATATGTACACATGATAAGTGGGTTCCAACTTGTAATGCGGACACAAATACGAAACAGTAGCCTCTAGATCATTTGATAATTACGTGTAGTCTGGTAAAAGTTGAGCATGCAAATTTGTGGCATGTTGGCTGCTTGGACTTTGCACAAATATGGCATTGCAATGGGCCATAACAATGGTGAATGCTTTTGCTATTATTTATTGCAACTATATAGGAAATATCGGCAACGGTAATTCGATAACTCATTGCATGTGAAAGTGCAGTGGCGAAAGGTTTCTATTTTCTTTGAAGAGCTAATTAGCAATGCATTAGCCCAACATACATACATACATATATGTAACACAACAGAACAGAAATGGTTACGCTAACAGTAATAGAAACAACAATAACAACAACAACAAAAACAGTAACAGAAATGCTAACGGTAACGGTTTAACAACAACGTCAACATCAATGGTAACTGGCCTTATTAGAGCTAATTAGCTGCAGGTACACGTTGCAACCAAATCGGGCAGCAAAAAAAAAACAAAAAAAAGTAAAAGCTTACCCCCTGCCCCCAACAACGAAAAAAAAAAAAAAAAACTCATTTCAAAAGCGCTGCGACCGCCGAAATGATCAGTGGGTGTTCCCCCAAAATGGGTCATGGCAACTTTTCCAACAATTGCTATTCGCTTCGCTACAGATTGTGCCCAGTTCAGTTTGGAGCAGTGCTATAGTCGAGTTTGGGGGCAGAGAAGACCACGCACTCATCACACACCCGCCCTGACACACTTTGCGCACTGTGCTCTGGGATCGTGACCTCGGCCTGGAAATTGGAATCGGAATTGTAATTGGAATTGGACCACAGCCACGTTAAGTAAAATGGGATTACTTACTAAACCAAAAAACAAAAAATAAAACTAATAAAAAAAAAAACTATAAGCCACAGCGCATTTTAATGCTCTATTAATAATTATTATCCAACTATAGAACATTTTCTTCATTAGTCCAAAATTGCATTCAATTAAATCCAAACGTTCTTATCTTGCATGCTTGAAGGACAATGATAATGGGAAAATCTTTGCCTTATCACGATGACTTCAAGTGTACAATGAAAAACAAAGGCACTCAGGTCGCTTCCTGTTTCTAAACATTTTGCTGGCTCAATCAATATTCGATAATACTTCGGATTTTAAAGAGTATTAATGACTGGGCAACTACGTAAAAGTGAATGAACACAAAGAGCCAAGAGCCGAAAACTCATTGTTATTTCCCCAGTTCCCTTGTTCCCCTGTCTAACACCAACTTGCTGACGCTTTGCGACTGCACAATGCAATTTGATTGAATAATAAAGTTTAAATAAATGGCAAAGCTAAACAAAAAGCATCGCAGCAAACGCATTTGAAAGCGCAGGCAAATCAACAAATACGAAAATAAACAAGTTGAATACGGTTGTTGAGAGAACACAACTTACAGATACCCTAAGCTCAAGTCGATACAGATGATTTGAAAGATATATGTTTAAAATGCTGATTGTTATTGCTATCGATTTAAATCGAAATTCCGAAAAGATAAAATGAAATAGATTTTATCTATATCTCTCTCTGAGATTAAGACCTTAAAACAAATGGACATGACTAAACAGACTAACAAGCAGACAGACAGATTGACTGGCATGACTAGATCAGCGTGGATGTTGATCCTGATCAAGAATATGTATACTTTAAGTCCATGTATGGAATATGTATAATTTGTGCTTTCTTCGGCCTGTTACATACTTTTGCATAACTTCATCACACTCGTTTTACACATTTTCAGGGTGTACCCACAAAGTAGTTACAATTTTGAGGAAATTACATAATATATGGCATGGGGCGCATTGGCCGAGTAAAATAGAGTCGTCGCGCGATTTAATGAAGTGGAAAATAAACATAATCATGCACGTATAATCAGTGAGGTGAATGGGAGACGGAGGAAGAGGTATGATCGTAGTACAGTTCGGTGTGCACGCACACATTTTCCAGTTCCCGTTCAGGGCGTCGTTAGCAAAGCGGAAAATGAAATTAAGCAAAAGACTTTGCGACAATTTTCCAACATTGCATAACATTTGGCTGTCATTAGGGCGCAAAAGTTTTTCCATTTTCGTTGTTGCTACTTTTTTTTTGGTCAGTGCCCCAAGTTTTGCCTTGGAGGTTGTTGTCGATTGACGCTGTTTGTTGTTATTGTAGTTTTGTTGTTGTTGCTTTTGTTGTAGTTTTTATTATTGTCTTCACGCTCGTTGTTCTAGCCAATTGTATAACAAATTGCCAATGTTACACTTGTTAGCGCGTTTCGATCTGCTGAACAAGAAAGTTGAAACAATGCATTTACCAAAATGGCCTTGGAATTCGATGGGCAGCATTTGCTTGAGTTACCAAACTGACCCAGAAGTGTGTGTCGGTTGTGATGTTAATTTTTCACTAAGATCTATAATTATAAAGTGGAAACTTGGACTGGACAAATATCATTAAGCATATGTATGTTATATATTATATAAGGAGATTATTATATGACATATCAAGTGGCAATCTTAAGAATATGCAACAACAAAATTTGACCTGGAGAAGGAAAACCATATTTAAATTGTAAAAAGAGGTCATCAGCTAATAAACTAAATTATTTATGGCTCTTATGGACTTGGGCTGTCTGTTTGTGTCTGTTCAAATTTTGTTAAATTGCCAAAAATGTAAAATGTGAAGTAAATTGTGAACTCTGTAAGCCAAGCTAAGTGGCTCTAATCGATACATCAAATGTACAATTCTTTTTACGTATGAACCGTGACTAAGAGACTGCCAAGTGGTCAACTGGTCAGCTGGTTTGCCGGTCAACGAATTGAGGCAATTGACACGACGAGAAAACTACACACACAAGCACACACACATACACGCACTCACACATTGCAACACAATTGAGCGAAGCAGACAGTGGGGCAGCCGCAAAAGAGTTGCAATAATTCCCACAATGCCACATGGCAGACTCTTATGACATTTGCTTTTTAGCAATAAATAATTTATGCCTTTTCGTATTTCAGAAATATATATATTGATAAATATATAAATATATATATGTATATATATATATGTATATGCATATATACATTGTATATAATTCTTTGAGCAACGCCAAATGAAATTAATATCAATTGACGGGCGCAATTCATTTGATTTATTGCCGCGCAAAAGCTCGGCTGAAAAGGCTGAGGCCTTGCAACAAGAAACTCGCAGATGATTTATGGACACGATCTGCTAAATGTGTCGATTAAGAATGTCCAAAGGGGCACACACGTGGCCGTCCAGCCCCCAAAATCAACACGTTCGAATGCAGCAGAAACCGTTGCCAAAACCAACTATTAACATACTGTATAATAAGTTAACCACAACACATATTTTCTTTATTATAACTGGGTTTTATCTCTAATATCGAAGTTTCATTAACATATATTTGCAATTTACAAGGAAAATGATCAAATTCCATATAATATTCAATATTCATGAACATGGAATTGCGGATTTAACACGTATTAAAGAAACGATTCGCATTCGCGCTTGATTTAATGAATACTGCTGAGATCATTAAGCTGTTGTATTGTTATTATTATTAGATAACTATCTGCATTTCTCATCAAAAACTATATATACACATATTAAATACATTTTTAAATAAATTGCGAACTTAATATGGCCATCTTCAACTCGAAACTTACTTACAAACAAGATTGAAAGGCTAGCTTAAACAAGCAAAGAATAATATATTGTCGTTTTCTTTTTTCCCCGATTGTTTTGTATAGTAGTATAGTATTGTGGTCACATGTTCAGAGTTCTTTATCCAAATTCGGGGAGCATAATAACACGCAGAACAGGCAAGGATGGAAAGAATAAATTGTTCATGCCAGAACTCACCTTTCAACGGATTGTTCTTATATTAGTTATATGATATCCCATCCGCTTTGACATATTTACTATTTGTATAGAAACATACGGACAGATGAGCATAGCTATATCGACTCGTCTACTAATGCTGATTAGGGTTATTATACGTCTCTACAAGGGCATAATAAACTCATCTATTCAAGTGTTCAATGCTAAGGTTATTTGTCTGAAAACTCTTTATTCTCATTATCTTCAAAGGCGCCTATAAAATGAACGCACATAAAATGGTAAGGTCAAAAAGCGTCATGTCTTTAAGTGACCCTAAAAACAAACGACGACGTTGACACTAAATATTTGTACTTTGATATAGGAACAATCAAAAAACTGAGACAGAGACGCTGATAAGACTTAATTGCTTTGTTTCACTTACTTAAAGTTACGACAGATTCTAATTAAGCTAAAGAAACAATAAAATTAATTTTATAGATATGGGTTATTTGAAGTACCGAAAATCATTTCGGTTCAAGCTGGAAACGACTTGAATTAGTGAAAGGATAGAAAGATAATTGAAATTGTTGAGATTGATTTTCGAGATATACAACTATTATTCGGTTAAAATACTACTAAGTACCAAGTATCACAAACCAAAATAAATCAAATCTCCACTATTACGCTAAAATATTAGTGTAGAACTAAGGTCTGGAGCTTGTTTAATCCCGATTTTAAAATTATATTTTTGCAGTACAAAGTATTACAAAATAAGGAACAATTGTTGATTGAAATAAGTCTATATTTTACACAAAAACCCAGTCAAACTCAAACAAATCAGGTGCAGAATAAAACTATCAAAAGAAAACAGTTTTAGGCCAAAAAAATTTCTTTTCATTGCAGGATGGAATTAAAAAATACAATACTTAACGAAGAAGCCTTATCATAATGGCTTTTGTCGAGGTCGGATGAGAAGAGCTCAGGGCTATTACCACTAGCTACATAACTATTTCAATATTAAATCAGCTTAACTAAGCGTCGAGGTTATTTCAGTGCGGAGATAAGAATTTGCATAGAGCTAAAAAGATAGGGGAAGCGGACACGAGCACTGCGTAGAATAACAGTAAAAATGTGTACGCAAACAAAGGCCCAAGAGCGGCGACTGGAGTACATAATAATAATATAATTTCCTATAATAGAACTCAATGTACGGCCTATGAGTGAGTTGCTAAACAAGCAAGGAGGGAGAGAGGGAGGAAGGGATGGAGGGAGGAGGAGGTGGCGACGAATGAACGGGCTCAACAAGAACAAGCACAAGCACAAAAGCCAAAGAACAGGCAACTGATTGAGGGAACAAAATTGAAACCAAGCTGTTGTACAGCAAGTTCAACAACCTTTCGCTGAGCGGAGCAGAGAACGGAAAAGAAGAAGAAGAATACTTACAACAACATTTGAGGCCAGAGACAGAGCCCGCTCTGAGGCTGCTTGAGCCGCAACTACCGATTACTTCACACACATACACACACACACACACAGACACACACACGAAAACACACGCAAGTTAGCAAACAGCTTCAACAAAGACTGTCGATGCCGATGATGTTGATTTCGATGATCACGATGAAGACGGGGCGAGAATTGCCTGGCAAAGGGCGCCAACGGTACATAAAAGCGTTGCTTCAAGTATAGTTCTCATTCTCAGTGTTATTCGCAGCCCGAGTCCGACTCCCAGTCTCAGGTCTCAGTCCCCAGTCCCCGGCAAACTTCACAAATCGAATCAAAGTAATTTACCCGCCGCAAAAATTGATTCCTATGCTCATACAACAAGCTGTAGATACTTCGCAGGTTGATCATGTCTTAAGTAGTTGAACTTGTATCTCGTATCTTGTACTCGGCTGGCCCACAGTAGCCCCCAAAGATAATTATTTAATTTTGCCAGCAAACAAAAAACAAAAAAGTAAATAAACAAAACTGAAGAGTACCCCTGCAACGGAAGTTGGTAGCTGTTTGTTCTTTGACCGCGCTTCGCTCTGGGAAAAAGTCTTTCTTTTGTTTGCCCAAAAAAGTGCCAAAGCTTCGACTGCCTACTGCACTTTCTATACAAAGATACTTAGTTTAGCAGTCATAAGATGCGATTTCCAAGCTAACTGCTTTGGGTGTAAATAACCATGAACCACGCTTAGACTTCGGGTACTCACAAACACTCACGCTCACACTGGCACACTCATATTCCACTGACTGTTCGAATGACGTTGGCCGCGCGTGTGAGGCACTGTAAAAGAAATCTGAATGACAGCCAGTCCAAAGTAAATACAAATTCAAATTGAAATCTGTAAAGCAATCAATTGTCCAACGCTCCAGAGCTGTCGACTTGTCCGTCCGATCTGTCCGTCTGTCCCAGAGGCTGCACCTAGACCTTGTCAATAGTCAAAAGCGACTTCAAATGCGACTCTAATGAACACAGAAAAACAATGAGAATTGATTTTTAAAAAGTTACAATTACCAATGCACATAACACATTTCATATACCCTATACAAAAATGAGCTACACCAAAAATTGGTCCGCATTGCAAGTTGGGTTTAAAATTTTTGATAATCTTTTGATTTTGTGATTGAATTTTTAAACTTAAAAATTAAGCATGTCCTTAACAGACTTCTGCTTCGATTCTCATTATGAATACAAAATGAATGAAATAAATAAACCAAAGTAAACAGTTGAAATAAAAATAATATACTTTTATATCCATAAAATGTAACAATAATAATGAATTACAATAGAGGATCGAATAAATCATAAATATATTTTGTAATATTGGCAATTTGTTGGTTAGGGTATTAGGTTCTCAACCTGCGCAAATAAGGTTAACATTTCCTTCTTAACTGCCTCAACTGCCTTGTACCACAAGCTAAACGAATGGAATGGAAATAAAGTAGGCCAAATACATGCATATGTACAAACATACATCTGTACATATGTATGCACATACATAGATCAAGCAAAAGTTGTGGACATGTGCGAGCTGTGTTGTTATTGTTGTTTGTTGTTGCTGCCGCATTTGTCAACTGAAAGGAAAATGAATGAAACGCATTGAACACTTCAGCGCACTGTGTGGTGCACATTCAATTAACAATCGAAGTAGAAGGTGTACCACTCAGCCACGCCCCATTTCTACGGCGAGAAATGTATGTTAAATGCAAAATAATTAGATTAATTAAATGGAAATTACTTAATTCGTGTGAAAACGTGAGACACGGCGACGTTTTGAGACGAGACGGCGACTTTCACACGAGAGATGACATTAGCCCAATTTACGATCATGATTTATGATATTTTCTAGGTTCTGTAAATTGTTATTACTGTTGTTTATTTTCTCTCTCACTCTCTCTATCTGCCTTTCTATCTCTTTTCTATTTTATTGTTTGTCATTGCAAATTAATTTCTCCTCGCTGCTGCTGCGGCCGGAAGTGGGTTAATAAGTGATAACGTGGCGAAAACGTAAACACGGCGAACAGAACGTGAAATTCGCTGCAAAATGATAAAAAAAAAACAGTTAAATGGCCAAGTGTTCGAAGAACGTAACATACAAAATCAAGTAAGAAGACTGTAGTCGAGCGAGCTAAACAACGACATACCCTGCGAACTCAGCTGCTCGAGATATTCAGGCTTTATTGCCCAATTTCCCTTCGATAAAATTAAGTAAAGTTGATCTGCGTGGGGTATACGAGAACTTATATTCAAGTCTCTAGCTCTTATAGTCTCTGAGATCCGTGTGTTTATGGCTTTACCGAATCGACTTTTGGTGCTGATACTTTATGGGGGTCGGAGAAGCATACCCTCTGCCTGTTACATACATTTGCACAAAACCATTATACCCATTTTATATATTTTTACCGGGTTCAGAGTATAAAAAAGCTGTAAAAGAAAGAACGCAGAGAAATACTACCTTATAAGCCGGCGAGAATCCAAACAACTTTGACACAGTTTTTCCCTAACATAAAACCCATACAATTTTGGTCGGAGCGTGATGTCAGTTTATAAACGCAACAATTGCGAATCGTCATCGTTCAGCTTTTGTAATTTGTCCGTGTTAAACGTGGGCGTTGATTTAATCAACGACGTACGCATGTCAACTTTTTTGGTTATAATTAAATTAACTTTTTATAGACAAAATAAATTTAAAGTAAATATCGTCCACATTTGGACTTATTTTTTGTTCAAAAATCAAAAGCGGAGGTATGACGATGACTATATGCCCTGGCATTTGTATTCTTGAGTCTTGTGTCTTGGGAAAGAGTGGTCTATTCTCAACTACTTTTCAATACTGCGGATTATTATGTTAGTTAGCGGATTTTAGTCCTCACTTAATATAGTATTTTATGCGGTCGAGCATATTATATTCTGGATTTTTCACACTTACTTTAAGGCAGCAAAAATCTTTGCTAATATCTATTCATCTCTCAAAATATGCACAAACCGTTGACACAGGCTTCATATTAGTTCTAACTAATTTATGGTACATACCTGAAAGTATAAGAACGAAAATCACATTAGTAAATATTTTAAGTAGTTACACGTGGGACTAATCAGAATTAAGTTAATCAATTAACATAGGAAAAAACAAACCATTAAGTCGTCAACAGAACGCAGACTTTTGTCTATTAGCTCTTTTTATTTAACAAATGGCTCATAATTGGCCAATACGTTAAATGTTTGTTTTTACAAATGCCTTGTGCACTATGACAATGGCTAATTATAGCCAGATATTTGGCTGTTATTGACCCCGTGTGGCCCTGAGGCGACCGCTTATAGTATTTGTGGCATGAGACTGGCTTCGAAATCAGGTGGCAAACTGAGTTCGCTGGCCAAATACGGCAAGAAGGCAAGAAGTACTTACGTATTTGTATATCTGAGATAACTTTAATTAAAAGTACAAACGTACAAATTATGCAAGACGTGCTCAAATACGGCAAACACCTAAATATTTCATGAGCTGAATTCCACTCGGCGTTGGATCATTGAGCTCCACAACACACAAACACATTTGCATAGGTTCGGCTCAGCTCAGCTCAGCTTAACTCGGCTCGGGTGTGTCTAGCGTGCCACATAGTCTAAGTCTGAGTCTGAGTCTGTGCCACATTATTGCTGTGCATGATCTGCTCGCATTGAGCTCGCTCAAGTCACAGACAGAGTCAGAGCCGAAGCCATTGGTTCAGCTATTGCCATCGGCAGTGGCATAGTTATTTGTTTATGGCTGTTTTTTATTTTATTTTATTTTTTTTTGTCGCCAACAACAGCAACAGTAACAGCAGCAGCAGCCGCAGCCTTCGTTTGCTACATTTGACTGCGACCCACGTACAAGAGCCAAACAAATCGAAGACAAACTTTAAACATTATTGGAGGTGGATACTACAAAAGCAGCGGCATTGGGGGGCAGACGCACCACCCACCCGCTGTCAAAGTATGCGGTGCAAAAGAAAAACAAAAAAAATAAACAAATGCCTATTAAAATGACATTTCAGTGCAGCTAAGCGTTTGTGATACTAAAAACTCCAAAAATCAAATATACTTGTGTACAGCTAATTGGTTAAAATTGGAAAAATAAATTAATATACATAATAATACTCTTGTAGGCAATTCAACATTCTCCAAAATGTTACCATAAAGTCAAGCCAAGTCGATATAGCTACCTACGACGCAATAAAGTATATTTATACACATGGCCAAGTGGTTTTAGCCATGTCCAAATGTCTGTCCATCCCAGCCTAAGTCTTCGAATTTGAAATGTTAGTACTCATAAGCCAAACGTCCATCAAATTTATTTTCTTTCGCAATATCGCTAGAATTTACCTGCACACTGAATGCGCCCTTTCGTGCAGGGTATCTCACAGTCAATCTGCCTCGTCTAAAGTTTTCGTATTTATTTCAATAGTCATTTAAGTGTAGATTCACATCTTCGACGTGCTGACAAATTGCTGTTATTACTTTTTAAAAATAGTTTCCAGATAATTCTCATGCACTACATATCGATCTAAAAATCATAAGTCATTAAGCTATATGGCTCACTATATGTTAAACGTGTAATTAAATATACAATAATTGTTTATAGAATACCCACGTTGGGTATTTTCGCTTTCGTTAAACTCTTGTGGATGTCATTAGCCAGTTTACGCCCTGTAACGCTGCATCTACATAAATATGTACATACCAACATATACACACGCACACACACACACATACATATGTAGTATCTAAATTGCAGCTAGAGGTCTACTCCGTTTATTTGTCTGTGCAAATTTACAGTAATTGCAGCTTGCGCTGTTTTTGGGCAGCAGACAACAAATTTATTTTATTTAAATAAAATGCGCCTGAGGGCAGCGACTGGCGCTGCAAGGGGTCGACGGCGGAGAGCAGATGATGGAAGGAGGGGGGGCCGGAGAGAGACGTTGACGTTTCTGCTGCTATTTTTGGGCGCGACTTGGAAATCTGTTTGTGATTCGTCTGGTTCGGCCCGGGGAAACCTTGGGGGCTCCCTGGCTGGCTCATTGTCTCTGTTTTGGAGTGTCGGTGTGTGCAAACCAAAATTATCATGTCCACCTACATAATTTAGCATGTGTTGTTATTGTTGTTGTTGTTGTTTTTGTTGTGTGGTGGCTGCCTAAATTATTGGTTGTAAATAAAAGCATTGCCTTCGCTGTGGTCTTTGTTCATTTTGTCTATTTTGAGACGGTAATTGGCAAGCTTTATATCACATACATATTTCCATATCCAAATATCGTCATATAGAAGTTAATAAATGTCTACGGATTTCGGTTGCTTCAGACTCAATGATCTGAGCACTGGAATGTCGTCTTACAATATCTTTTCGCACTCTGTCTTGGTCTCTCTCTCTTTTTGTGCTGGGCACGTCCCAATCAGCTTAACAAATCTTTAGCTTCATTCATTCGATATGCCAAATGTCTTCTGAGAACTCACAAAAAAAAAAATATTTATATATATAAACCTCAATCGCAAAACATTTTACGCATTTCAAAGCCACACAAAGATACAAAAACAAAGAAGCAAACATAATCAAATTCTAGACTGCCAAATAAGCGGTGCTTTTCAAATGATTTATCTGTTTTGTCTGTGAATACCAAGCGGCAACAATAACAACGACAACAGCAACAATAAGAGCAACAACAGCGTCAGCAAAAAAAAAAATGAGACTTCTTCCTGGAAGTGTTAAGTCCATGCTCAAAACTTTGCTCATCACCTGCCTCTCGATTTCCATCTCCATCTCGATCTCTCTCTCTGTCTCTCTTTCTCTCCGCCTCTTCTCTGTCTCGCTTGCTCCCCCAGCTTAGTCACCTTGACTGACCGTACAACAATAACAACAATAAATTTACATATCTTCTCAAATGAAGCTCAGCTGAGATTTACCTAAGACGATCGCTCGACATTTTCAATGCCAAACAAATTGGCAAAGTGAATTTTATTGTTCTACAGCACAACAAAAAAAATTGAATATTTATAAGAAAAAAAAAACAAGAAAGAAAGGATATATATATAATGCACAAAAAAGAAATAAATCAATAAATAAATTTTACTATGAATTTCAAAAATTTACTGATTGTTCCTATGAAAGCTATTTGATTTATTATTCAAATTCCCAGTTTTCGTAGCTCAAATGTGGAGAGCATATAAGCCCTTATCTTAATACTGATCGTTCCCGCATTGAGTGCGTAACAAATTTCACGACAATATTATAACATAAGGGTCTGGCAATGATTTCTAATATTTTAATGTTTGGAGTGCTTATTTTTTTTTTGTAAGTGTTGAACGAGGACACGGTCTTTATTATCGCGTACGTAGTAATGATGACTAGATTGTCAGGGTCTTTATTATCACATATATATATATATAATAACGATGACTAGATTGACAGGGTCTTTATTATCACATGTGTATGTAATACCGATGTTTAGGTTGCAAAGACTTGCTCGATTATTTCTTCCAATTATTTTAATGACAAAATGATCAGTAATCAGCGGGAAATTCAGGCCGTGTCAGTCGCAGTCGCGTTAATCACATTTCAATTAAACGGTGATTGATAGTGCACCAAGAAAATATAATGCAAGTGGCACGACACGGCAGAATCATAATTATATTAACTAATCACCGCTGGCGGCATCAGGATGCCCTTCTCAACACGTCATTATTTCAAGAAATTCCGTCTTTCGCAATCTGCAACGATCTAATGCCGCCAGCTATCTTGCAGCACTTGTTGCAGCTACTACAGGTGCAAGTTACGATTATGCCATAACTCAGCGGCATTTGAACAGAAATCTAGTTGCATGCCGCCTTGGGGTGCAAAAAAAGCATTGCAGCATAAGAATAAGAATTCAATTATGCAGCAAAATGTCGCAGAGCCCGGAAAAACTGGCAAAGTAGCCAAGAGCATAGAAAAAGTATGAGAAGAATTCTGTGGCACGACGAAGTGAAAATACCCTTCAATTATATTTATGGAAAACTGAGGGATGTAGATATTAACAATTGTGAGAAGTAGACATCGAATCTACAATAGTTGCTGATCAAGCATATATATACACTCTACAAAATCGAATTTCACTTTTTCTCCGTTACACATTTCGAGACAGAACCAATATACTCTAACTATGCGAATACCGGCATTGAAGTGGAGATGCTTAGATTGCTAGGGAACTCAACTCGAGACTGTTTTTTTTTTGCTTTGTTGATCTTCTGATCTATGAAGTGGCAAAATCATTGCAGTATAATGGCTGCGGATGAGACTGTCAGATAAAAAGTACTGAAAACCCCTCGGCCATCAAGAAGAATTCAAGCGGAGAAAAATACAAAGCTGTGTAATTTAAAGCTCGGTAAGAAGAACTTAGCTTGTAATAAAAAGCAGTTTTGAAAATGAATATTGTTAGAAGTTTATAATTTATCAAAGACTTTCTTCTTAATACTTAATATTTTAGCTATATTTAATCATGCAGCGGATTCATAGTACTTAAAATGCATTCTATCATATCAATGCAATTTTAGCAGTTTGTTGTGAATAAGAATAGATCTATAAAGCATCGCCCTTCATAATGGGAAAATAATAATAATAATAATGATGATGATGATGATGATGATGATGATGATGATGAAAATGGAATAGAAAAGCAAACTTTGACTGCTGCCAGTTGCCGGCTTGCTTTTCTTTAATGAAGAAATCTAATGGAGAAGAAATCCAAATGAAAGGGCAAAAAAGAAAAAACATAAAGATGAAGCTATTTGCGTTAAGAAGTTGATTTAACTGGGCTTTTATATTGTTGCAGCACAGTTGATGTAGTTGTTGTGGATGTTCTTGGTCAGAGTTGTTGTTGCTGCGACTGCTGGTTTGATTGATGATTGCTGTTGATTGTGTTAATGTGGCGCGATAAGGCTTCTACAGCTCGCTGCTTGCCCCAAAGCGATGAATGTCAGTTGGCAGCAAAGTTGGCAACTCTGGCCCATTGTTGGAGGCAACCTTGCTCATGTTGAGTGACAGAAAGGTTCGTGCTATTAATTGCTGCTTGCAAAAAAAAAGAAATAAGTAACTAAAAACAACAAGAAATCAAACAACAACAACACAGTTGCTTGAGATTAGAAAGAGCAGATGAAATCGGAATCGCTGTTGGCGTTAAAGTTGAGTTGAAGTTGCAAGCCTGGCCTAATTGCAGCAGGCAAATATGAGAGTCAGCTACAAAGAAGAAACAACAACAACAACAACAACAGCAACATAACTTCTGATAAGCAACAAGATTTTGTATCTTATCTGAAGACAGCGCTTAGAAGTATCTGGCGTCAACTTTATACACACACATAACTTCTTTATCAGAGTAGCTGTATCTGTTGTTGTTTTTTCATTTGCACAGCTGCATTCATACTTTATACACATATATCTCTCTCTAAAAGTTGTTGACTGTGCCGTGTTGTTTTATCGTGCAGATACTTAGATAAAAGCGCAGAGAGAGAGAGAGAGAGAGGGAGAGATGGCCTCAAAAGCGGTGAATTCTGTTAGGCAAGTTTCTAGCTGGGCTACCTGTTAAAGTTCAATGCACCTGGCTAACTAATTAACCTAGAAAAATGCAAATATCCGTACAACAGCACAGCACAACACGCCCTCTTCAAGAACCGACAGCAACAACAGCAACAACAACAACTTCTAAGCCAAACAATCAATCAACGTTGCAACAACAACAACAAAAGTTCACTTGAGCACGTCACGCAGAAAGGCCAAAGCAAACTTTAAGGCACACACACTGCAAACATACACAGCGCAAAATAACTGACTAGAATATGTAAATAATGCATGCAAAAATCGTCAAAGTCGCTGCCAGAATTTTAAATAATACTCCCGCAACCCTTTTGTGGCAGTTCCTAAGATTTAAGCCTAAAGCAAGCAAACAACCAAATCTAAAAATACTCTAACTATGCAAAAAGTTGCCCGAGTGTGAAATAAGAACAAAAACTAAACAATAATAATTCTGGTTGATTTTTAAATAAAGTAATAAAAGCAACAACAAAAATGTACATGCTGGCTGCTGATCGCAATGTAGAATCCAAGGATTGTAAAAAAAAGTATTTGGTAGTGAACATTAGAATTAGAATACGGCTTGAATTTACAGCTACCTCTGACATGGATTTGTAACACTTGAACTACCGATTGATTAATGTTTTCCTTTTTTTGTTTGTGTACCAATACTTTTGCAGACACACGTACGTGTATTTGCCGTAGATGTGTTTGTGTTCAACTAGGATGACTGTCATGTCGCCTGGAAGGTGTGTAAAGGTAATATTTATTATGTGTTTATCTGGCTGACAAACAACAGCACAGAAAACCGAATAGAACAGCCCACGATCACAAAGGGCAATAGAGGAACGTGCAGCGTGGAGCGAGGAGCGGGGGACGATGTGCGAGATGCGAGGATTGAGAATAGAACGGACTCAGGCACAACATTGAAACTGCCAGGCGAAGCTGGCGTGCTGCCAATAGCTCAATAACACCCCGGGGATCAATTGAGATCTTTTTTGGGGGATAGGCAGCAAAGTTGGACGCCCAACTGGCAAATAACAAACGCAAACACAAATACAAATACCATGGGCAATGGCACGGAGTACAGTGGAACCAAATCAATGTAAAATTTGCTTACATATTATAATATAGCAAACTCAATTTAATACAAAAAATAAATAAGAATCAAGATATATATAATATTATAGTAGTAGCATGCTTATATGGCATAACTTATTATTATAATTTCATTTACTATTTCAACCAAGTAGGCAACTGTTTGCCCCACTGTATCAAATGGCCAGCCCGACAAATAGTGGGTTAGATTTTGACCTGATGGTTGTTACTACCACTGCCCAGTCACGACGACAAGTTTTCGTTGCGGCAACTTTGGCAACTCCACTGTCAACGTGGACAGCCTTTGACCTGCCGTCAACCCAAAGGAAACTCATCATTCCGCAATCGAAGCCAACAATGATGCTCGGCATTATTATGAAATGTTACAACTATGGCAGTGGAATTCAATAATGCAGAAGGGGCAGAATAAATTGCCTAACTAATACCACGGCGGTTAGTTTGAAAGGTTCGCTAAGATTTCACACTTCAACGAGTTGAATGGATATCCTCTTTTGAATTTCGCACTTGAGGTGCGGTCTTTTAAGTGTCTCTCGAAGCCGCCAACATGGTCAGCTGTTGGTGGTCGTCCACATGGGTAATTCGAGAGCTGCCGAGGGGCTGCCATGAAGCCTTCAGATTTAGATGCAGATGCAATGCAACAATTATGCTCACATTATGCACAGCAAACACAACACCAAAGACAAAGCGAAACAAACAAAAACAAAAAAGAGACGAAGCAAAAAAAAAAAAGCCAAATGTAAAGTGCTTCTAAATTTAGAAGAAACGCCTAGGGGG
The DNA here is from genome assembly GCA_035041605.1 of Drosophila atroscutellata. Classification (NCBI taxonomy): domain Eukaryota; kingdom Metazoa; phylum Arthropoda; class Insecta; order Diptera; family Drosophilidae; genus Drosophila; species Drosophila atroscutellata. The sequence goes on along the minus strand of JAWNLA010000092.1, from coordinate 7,227,207 downwards.
AGCCGACCGGTGTGTTGGCAATGTGCTACCAAGTGCCTGGGGTCTGTCGTCTTCTTCGTCTTTGGTCTTCGTCTAGGTGATTAACCGCACAAGGCCCCAGCTCTGGCTGCAGCTGCGAACGCCTTCTAATTGCAGGCCAGTGATCAGAGCGAAAGGCAAGCGACATCTATTTTTATGTATGCCCATTGCCCGGGAAGTCCACAAGAGAGTATATAATTCAGTAAATGACATACAGAAAAAAGAGTTAGACGTTGCTAGGAAAGATTGAGAATCGAAATGGGAATGAAATTAGTAATGATTTAGAATGAATATATACATGTATAAATACTTAAATACTCAAGGAAAGAGTTAGCAGTTGAGAAAGATTGAGATTGGGAATACATATAGTAAAAATAAAGTATAATCATATGTATATAGTAACTAAGTATGTAAGTGTAAGTATTATTCGATTGGAATCATTATAAAATCATTTGCTAACTCAGCAAAATTTTGAATTCTAAAAAACCAAACAATCTTCTTTACTTTCATTACCATTTTCATCTTTGTCATTAGATTTGTCGCTTAATCATCAGTTTAATTAAATGGTTACAGTAAAGCCTTGGCTTCCACGGATACTTGACATATTGATTAAATAATCTAAATACGATATACAATTAAGTATTTGAAGCATGCCTACAGGGTACCTCACAGTCGCACATGCAAGTTGGTTGCAACTCAGTTATTTGCCTCAGCGCCAGGTCATTTATTAATGTTCTCTAATTTCTTTTTAAACCAAATATATTTTTAGCAACTGACCCGAATTATTTGTTTGTCTCTATTCACTTTTCTCAATTCGTAGCTTTCGGCCAAAAAAAAAAATTTGTTCTGAATAAGTGAAGAGATGTTTTAAATTTCAATGACAGTTTACAAGCAGCCGTTTTGAAAATTTGTTGTTGTCGCCTTTTGTTTTTCTGGGGCCGCAATTAATTTGGTGTGTCAAAAAGCTGAAAAGCTGTTTATTTGTTGGTTGTCTTTTTTCTTTTTTTTTTCTTTTTTTGCGGCAATTGGCATCATTTTAATTGATGTGAATTACAGTTTTTAATAGCCTCGAGCCAGCAGCGAATTCGGCGAGACGAAATCAGCTTTTTGTGGGCTAAGTGTAGAAATCAATTTTGCCGCCGACAACAACAAAAACAACAGCAACAAATAACAATAACAACAATAAAAAAGCTGTTAACCAAATGCTTAAAACGTGTCCATGAGTAGAACACTTCAAGCAGCCAGATGATGATGCAGAAGTGGTTAAAGAGTGTTGCGATTCCGTTTGGGGCAGAATCAGCAGATGACCCCCAAGAAATTAGCACAGCCAAAAATACAGCGTTTGTGGGCCAAAACTCTACATTGAGGAAGTCATAGACCCCGAGGCCAATAGATTATTATTATTAATATTTTGACAGCCGTGAAAAACCAATAGCAGCACTTGCGACCTGTGGGGAATCCGATACGATACGGATTTCTTAATAAAATTAATTTTTATATTTTTATTTATTGGCAAATAGTAGAAGTAGTAGTAGTAGTAGTAGTAGTAGTAGTAGCAGTAGTAGTAGTAGCAGTAGTAGTAGTAGTAGTAGTAGTAGCAGTAGTAGTAGTAGTAGTAGTAGCAGTAGTAGTAGTAGTTGTTGTTGTGGCTGTCTATCTGTCTCTCTCCCCCACTTTATCACTCTCTATTTCTCTCTCTCTCTCACTTTATCACAATCTCTCTCTCTTTCTCTCTCTTTTAGGTCGGAAGAGAAGTAAAAATTATAGTCTGAAAATCGATATATCGATATATGGGCATAGGTCGAAACTTCAAAATGCCATAACTTCGTTAAAACTCAACTTATTTTAAAAAGCGAGAGCTTTATCACTCACTATCTCTCTCTCTCTCTCTCTCTCGTCAGCTGTTTAGATATATGTTTTTAAATATACATATATGCATATACAGTTTCAACGTAATCGAGATACATTAAAGTCAGCACCTGCTTTAGGAGAACAACTGTATCAATAATAATAATAATAACTACAGTTGGGAAATAGTATATCCATAGACTTTTGTTTGTTGTTCTTATTTCAAAAGCACAACTGTTCAGTTTACTTTTATGTACTTTGCGCCAGCTCAAATAACCGATTTTCATTGCTTCAATCATAAGGTATACATATATACATATATTTAACTATGTCTATAACATCTATTACAATTATTGCATTGCTGCACATGATTGGGCTCGACAGACTGCTTTACTTCATTTACAAGGGAATACTCTGAATACTGCTGCGAAAAAGAGAAATAGTATAAATACTAATTGTATAAACAAATTGGACTGGTATATATATATATATATATTATACATACATATATAAATATATAATTTTTTCTATATAATCTTTGAATCTGATACTTTCTCAAAAGAAAAACAAAAGCTTTGCAAAACTATTCCATTTACATATCTCACTCAAATAGTTGTAGAAGTAGTATCAAGATCTTATATATATGTACTTTTATATGTATATTGTAATAACGACAACGAAGACAACGCTGATCTTCAGATAATCAAACATATATACACACACACACAAACACACATACAAATACACACTAGCGGCAACAACAAAAGAAAAACTCTCCCTTTCTCCTTTTTTTCTCGTTGATCGTTTCTTGGAATCTGCGTTTAGAATTAACGGCTAGTCGGAATATGCCACTGAAAACTAATTAAAATAACAAAAACCAATCAATGCATGCAACACACATCAAATCTCAATACTATCAAATTTTGTTTAGGGCTAGTTAGGAGAGAGAATAAAAAAAAAAAAGTGAAAATCGTTTGTCGCATCTGCCTTACAAATATTTACGACAATCCGAAGCGAACCTAAACCCGCTATTATTATTATTATGTTTTTTTACGAATGCTGGAATTTGTATTTAATAAACATCAAAGCGTCGTATTTAATAGTATAAAAATGTATCTAACCCACTGATGTGAAAAATGATTTACACGTGGGCTTCGGAAAATTTGAGAGTCTTTTGTGAAAGTTACGAAGAAGAAGAACTATGCAAATGCCATCATCATCATCATCATCAACTTAATCATCATAAAATGAGAACGAAGCATTTTAAAGTTATCTAAACAGCTTACGAGCATCTAGATAAGACGCTCGTTATCTTAGCTTAGCTAACGCAGTCCAAGCAACATCATCAAATGCTTTAAATCATGTGATAGATACTTGTCCAACACTCTTCTATTTTTAGCAAATATTTCGCATTCAATTAATTGTCAGACTCAAAAATTTAGTAATCGAAATAAAAACTTGAGTTTATTCTCGATTTTTTACAATCAAGTTAATCGTCTTTTTATAGATGTATGGCTACAAATTTCACATAAGCAACAAGACAATTTCTAAACACAGAAAAACATTTGATTTCCATTTTTAAAAATCATTTCCACATATATGTGTATACTTATACAACATTCATGTGTGTTTTTCCCCCAAAAAGTACATAAATTGGAGTAAATTCCAGGCAGCATCCCAATTTGTGCAACACAAGAAAAGCATTATATGGGCCCATGCTACACGTCTATAAAAACAACAAACTAACCCAGCCCACAAGATATACAAACTGCATCTAACAATAAATTTACACGAGAGTGTAGAGATTGGGGAGAGGGTGGGTAGCAGCAGCCGCAGGGAGAGAGACACGCACTCGGCTATCTACTTTTGTGAGCAGAATCCAACCGAAATTTATATATTAAACTTGGGCGACACTAGTCGAACTCTTCTTTCTCCCCACACCACACCACACCCCACACACACATCTCTGGGCAGATCAGTCAACTCACCCTATTGCATTCCAAGGCGGCGGCGCTGTGCTCCTCTCGCTGGCGAAAACAATGGCTGCATTTGCTCTTGTTGAATATATTTGGTGAGAATTTACGACAATCGGCGCTGCTGCTGCTGCTGCGTCCGCTGCTGCTTACACTGCTTGGCGGGGGCGTTGCAGCCGAAGTTGACGCCGCCGCTGCTGTTGTTGTTGCTATTGCTGTTATCGTTGAAGTTGACATTTTTGGGCAGAGTTGTTGCGTTGTTGTTGCTGCTGCTGTTGGTTTTCTCAGCTGCTTTTCACGTTTCACAAATCTTGGAATCTTTCGCTCTCAGCTCAGCTCAGTTGATGCTCAGCGTTTAGCGCCATTGCGTTTACTCACACACACACGCACACACAGGTAAATTTGTATAATTTTGCACAATGTGCACAAATTTTGTATTTTTTAATAATTTTTGTAAATTGATATTTTCAACACTTGACAATAGGTTGAGAGGGAGGCGGGCGGGTGTAGCCGGTCAGCCTCACATATTTATGCAAATGCGCCGAACAACGACGCAGTTGTTGTGGTTGTTGTTGGTGTCGAGCCGGCTTCAACTTTGTTGCTGTTGTTGTTGTTTTTCTTAGCGCATTGCTCCAAAAATAGCTGGCTGTTTGTCGTTTCAATTCACTCGTTTCTCTTCTTCTTGTTCTCTCCTCCTTCTTCTTCTTCTTCTTCGCTAAGTGTTATGCACGTTTTGCGTTGCCCCTTTTGATTTTGATATGAAACTATAATTTTTGGCAAGCCAAGCAAAATAATATGTATACAAAAAAACACACACACACGCACACACTAACTCACTCACTCACACATACGCGCTTCGCACTAAAAATTTATTCAATTTTGCTTTGCACTTCTTCATTGGACAGCAAAGCAAACAACACGACTGAAGTTTCGTTAGACGTTTAACACGCGCGCGCTTTGTACAGAAACATCCGCAACGAAATGCACAGCCCGAAATGCCAATATCGACTGAAATTTAGTTTTTTCCGCTTGTCGCGCTCAAACAAAACATCGAACCGCAACGTGCTCGAGCAACGCAACCACACCAAAGTTTCGCCGAAAAAGGTTGCAAGACAGAGACGGCAAAAAAAACGAGGACGGACATTTAGTACTGAGTTTTATCGCCGAATCGTGTTTCGAACATCGAACGTGTCGGTGCAACACGCTTGCTTGTGCGTGGCGTTGCTTACAACGAAAAAAAGTACAAAGACTGCTCTCGGCAAAACAAATCGGTTCGAATGCATACACGACACTGAATGGTTGGCCCCCCAACAAGTCAAGCCGCAACCAGTCGAGCGCCCAAAACCAAAACAAGAGAGCGAGCGACGGAGAGCAACAGAAAACCGGGAGAGAGCGCTTAATATCGTGTGTAAAAACCAAGGAGGCAAGAGTTTACAGGTAACATTACTTGTATTGCAATCGTCTTGGCTCTCTTTATCTCTCACTCTCTGTTTTTAACCGATACAATTTGTATAAGATTATTTTTAAAGTGCAAAACTTTAATACATATTAAAACATTTTAAATTTATAATAATCAATTAATGTGCTCATTTGTATGACATATATATATCAATTTACGAGATTCGATTTTATCGACCTCGCAGCCTCCTACGGGATGTGGCGCTCCAATCCAGGTTTGATTGACCAATATATCAAGATGTCCAAGATCTCTATTTGTCTCTATTTCTAAGAGTGTCCAAAATTGCGTTCATAAAAGAAAAACAAATCATTCTCAATACATACACTTATACTTACTTATACGCAAGCTGTGACATCACGAATACTATGTATGCTCTCTTATACGCACATATCAGGCAGCTGGTTTCAAACCTGGTTTGACAGCCGAACTACTGCTTTTAGCTGGATTTCCGTTTTGAAAAATGGCTAAAAAATACATATAAACTATAAAAACTATACAATGTATCTGGCACACAATTGTTTAAATAAATAAATTTGTATATACGTATGCAAATGTAAAACAAAGTTAAAAGCTAAAAACATGAAACAAGAAGTAATACATACAAATTATTGAGTTTTAATTGTTGTATTTAACAATTATAATATGATCAATTCAAGCGGGAAAATCAAAATTATTCTTTATTTTGGTTTATTTTGGATTGTCGTGGTTTTTATGCAGGCAACAATTTTGGTTCGAACACTAATGAGGTTTTTGACCCAACCCCCTACCCATATCTCTCTCTCTCTCTCTCTCTCTCTCTCTCTCTCTCTCTCTCTCTCACTCCCTGTGTCGGATCAAACCGAAAAGGTTAAGGAAAATTAATGCCGGTATATGTAAACATTTCTCACTCCCTCACACACACACATGATTCTTTCATACCCCAAAACGATTTGTTTACAGCAACCACAACAACAACAGCAGACAATAACAATAACAGCAATTAACTGCACGCTTCATTAGCAGCAGCCTCGGACAACAAATTTTCAAGTGCGCCGCATCGGGAGAGTACGAGATAGAGAGAGAGAGAGAGAGAAAGAGAGACGAACCCTTTCCAAGCACCTTGTGTGGCGTCGGCGCTTAATGTGTGAAGAGCACAACAACAGCAACTACAAAGTGATTAATTGCGCTGCTCCGTTTGACGAGGGGGGACAGGGAGAACGTCAAAAAGAAGGATTACTTAAAAGCGACAATAATTGAGTATTTTCCATTCCCTTTGCGAGGGTATACCAGTTACATGTCTTATACTGTTTAGGTACACGATTGCCACATTTGGTACAAATGTACCAACTCTGGAAATTTATTTTTATTAAATGTGTTATTTTTGTGTTTTATATTTGTTTGTTTGTTGATTACTCAGCCTACACACATGCATTATTTGCGCAATTTATTAATGTTTCGTTGTCACGGGTTTTACATATTAATTAATTATCCGAACATTAAAATGGGCCACCTGGAAATATTCTTTAGCTTTAACTCTAAGTAAATTCCCAGGAAGCTTTGCATTTTTGTAAATATTTTGTTCTCCGTTTTGCCTTCCAGTCCAAAGCATATTTCACGATAATGAATTCCATTTTTCCATTTTTTTTTTTGGCCAATGCGCTGCTGTGGTAGCTTTGCAAATTGCATTACCGCATATTGATTTTTGCTGTTGTTGTTATTTGTGTTATTGTTGTTGTTGTTGTTGTTGTTGGCTGACGATCGTTTTTTGCACATTTTGCACTCTCATTCAAATGTCAATCGAGTCACGCGCGTCTCCGTGCACCACACTAAATGGGGTAGACAATAGACCCACTTGCCCACTTATTTCCATAGCCACTCAGGTGGCTATTTTTTTTTTTTTTTTTGTTTAATTGTTACGAAATGTTCGACTTTTTAAGGCTGCAATTTAGTATGAGCATGCAAATTGAGTTGGTATTTGATAAAGGGACAACCGTTTAGATGTTCAATATGCAAAGCATATACACTCAGAAAAATAATTGCCCTGAAATTTAGATTTGCCCTGAATTGAAGATTTTCTAAAAATCAGAGCGATTTCTTTTTCTGAGTGCATATCGAGCAACTATATATATAATGGGAACTATATATATACCTTTTTACTAATTGTGTTTAGAACATTCATTTTTTATGGGTTTGTTCATATTATTTTCTTTAGTTTCCTTACCTGTACACTTTGATAGGTTCTACTTGTCAAATATAGATGATTTTGTGATGATTTTCCATTCTGTTTTTTGATAAATGATCCTATTTTTGGGCATATATATTTTTATCTAAATTAGGGTCTGTATTTACATATGTATTTGTATCCCTATCTATAGAGAACTTCAGTATATATTTGGTAGCTGACCCTGACTCTGTATCTGCGTCAGTGGCAGCATCTGTTAATGTGTCTTTATCTTTATCTGTTCCCCCTTTTTGCACTTTATGCTTTATCTCAATCCTTATCTAAGTCTGTAGCTCTACTGCTGTCAAATTAAAAGCAAGTCTAATTTGAACCTCACACTTTCGATTGGACATGCCAAAAATGAACAGCAATCGAAGCCCTTTGACTGGTTTATTTGAGTTATTTGCTATGGCTCAAACGGGCGAGGCCAAAATGTTGCACATGTTCCCAGATGGAAGTGGTTGTTGGCGTTGTTGCTACATATTAAATTCATTGCAGCTGCAGACGGCAGACAGCAACCCACAAAACATCGACCTGAATCACACTTTCACTTTTCTATGCTAATTTCGAATAGAGCTAAAATAAAAGCCAACAACAACAACAAAAAAAAACAGCCAATTTTTATAAGGCGCATTTCAGTTTTCGAAATTGTCCTTTTACGGTTTGTGTTTTTTTTTTGGGTGCATTGACTTTTGCAGATTTATGAATTACCATATAATTTTTATGGCTGGCACTTTCGAAAAAAAAAATCCACCTTTCATTGATGGTATTTGAAAATTTTCATTTCTTATAGTGGTTGCCGCTTGTTTTGTTTTTGAAGTTTTTTATTTTTGAGTTTTGTAGTCACGTTAGGGCCGCTTGATTAATTTATTTTTAATTTTAATGCCGCCGTTGGAGAAGCCAATCAAAATATTTGCCTTTTCTCGAAAAATAGCTCAAAGCGTCGGCATTTTGGGCTTAATCGTTAGAAGTATCTTTTTGTGGTTGTTGTTGTTGCCACGTAGGCAACGAGAATTTTAAAAATACAACTGCACAACAATGATTTATGTGAAAATTGCGACTTATGTTTATTAAACGGCAGCCCACCGAATGAATTATGCCATTAAAGTGGGGAAATGGGGCGTGACTCGAGCGGCTTATTTTTGGACATAGCTGCGAGTCTTCTACGAAATTGATGCCACCATTCAGAATCAGTTTAAAACAAATTTTCCCAACGTTCAGTCAACATTTGTGAGAATATGTTTATTGAATTGCATTTGGAAATGAGCATAAAAGAATGAGTTATGCTGAGCACAATTATGAATGCATATTCGTATTAACAATTCGTTGTCTTAATGTTCATTTAAGTTTGCGTTTAACTGTACTACGCATATATTTATCGGATTAGGTAGGTTCGGGTCAAGGTTCGGGTCAAGCAACTGCCAGTTAAATGTAGAAATTCCAAATTTGATGGCAATTTCTTGGTTTGTTTTGGTTCATAGGGCTGTTGGAGAATATTATGAAGAATATCTGATTTCTCAAGGTATATTTGATTTTATGAACTGAACTTGACATATAATTATCGGTTTGTTTAAGTGTCGGTTACACGCTTTGATTTTCTGTTAGGCATTGACCAACACATGAAATTGAAGTTTTATGGCAACACTCTAGCCATAAATGGATTTTTTCCCATATGTTATTCGATTAGTAAATATTAGTATTAATTTGTCAATTAATGGATTTTTCAAAATTGAGATAAATTAAGGAATTACACACACTTGATATTGAACATGATATTTAGTACAAATTTTTTTGGTTTATGTGTAAGATTTAAGTTCATATTTTAATAAGTTTTCAAATTTCTTACAGTTTGGGTTTCGGTAGTCAATTAATAAAAATCAACTCCGAAAACTGGCTTATCAGAAATTCAATGGCAGCAACACTTCCTCAATGAGGAAGCACTGTCCAATAACCAGACATGGGCGTCAACTCAACCAGCTAAACTCAGGCAGCTCAGCCAACTCAGGCAACTCAGGCAGCTTGGTCAGCCTGGTCAGCTCAGCCAGCCATGGGCTGAGCAGGCTGAGCAAAACAAGCTGTGCACGTATGTGTGTCCAGTAAAACTAACCAAGCGACCGATCTCTGACCATTTGCCTGTCTGACGGCAGCCACCTGCAAACAATTTCCCATAAAAAAAAAATAAAACGAAACAAAAAAAAAACAAAAACTCGTGAAAAACGCCGCAAATCGACGGCTGACAGTCTATGGCTGGTACCAATTTGCCGTCGATTCGCGACTCACGCCAAGCTAAGAGCGGCGGGACGGGAGGGGGGGCACATGCATCGAGAGGTAATCGGGGAGGCGTCCATAGACCTTTTGTGAAAGTGAAAATTTTGTAGCAAAGTGTGTGCGCAACTGCAACTGCAACAACAGCATTGGCAACGGCAACATTAACTGCAACAGCAGCAGCAGCAGCAACATCAGCAGCAACAGCGGCAGCAACAGCAACATCAGCAGCAACAGCGGCAGCAACAGCAGCGACAGCAACAGCTACCTTGTTTCCCCTGGCAGTCTCCTCACATTTTGGATACCCTTTCCAAATAGGAGCTCAGTTTGTGTACAGTAAAAAGTGCGGCTATTAAGAAGACATCTAATTTTTCAACTTTAAGAAACAGCTAAAAAAAAAACTGCTAACAAATCGAAGAGCATCCAAAGGTCGGTTTGCGCGCAGTCTGGTGAGTTGCCAGAAGTGCTGCTTTGATAATTGACTCCAAGCGCGTGAATAATAACAAACAACGGACAGTTAGGAAATCGCGTTTCATTAACATGAAAAACGAAAATTGAAAAAAAAAACCAAAAAAAAAAAAATAGAAAATGGTAAATGGAAAACGCAGCAAAAAAGAAAAAAAATAAAAAAAAATGGTTGGCCAAAAAGGTAAAAAATAAAAACGTTGGCTGACATGTGACGTGCAGTTGGCGCACAGCTACTTTGGCAACTTAAGCAACTTTTGGCTATTTAACATTGCGTATACGTATTGCGGAGCTTGAGTCGGTGTCAGAGTCTCAGTCTCAGTCGGAGTCTCAGTCAGAGTCTGAGTTGGAGGCTTATCTATTTGGCAATTGACATTACCGGTTGGCTATTCGCTTGTTGTTTTTTGGGAAAGTGCAGCGAATCAGAAGACAGACTTAATTTTCTTATTCGGCCAAGGCGACAACAGCATAATTTACCGTTAACTCTTCAACTCCACGCAGCACGCAAATGCGAATCTCAAGCGTTGCTTTTCCTATTAAGCCTTTGGTTTTTTTTTTTTACCTCTGTTTTTCGGGCATTTGGCGTGTCTTATGATTTATTTGACTTGACAGTCAAATGAACAGAGATTTATTTTTCAATGCTGCATTTTTAATGATTTTCCGTTCAGTTGCGGGGCATTTCAAATTGAGCAAACAGCCAGACGTAGATTGAGACACAGACACAGCGACACACACACAACACACACACAACACACACAAACAGAGACAGAGACACGCAATTGCCGCCCAGTTCCTACAAACAGCACACCAACCACGCAGTGCCCAGTTCAATGTTGCATGTGGTATTATTAGTACGTGTATATATAATGTGGTCATATGTGGGCTGCTGTGGTGCAGCTCCAATTTGTGCACCTGCTGGCAAAAGCAAAAATCAATTATAAATCGTTCGAGCAATTTCAAATCAAAATGCAACAGACACAGATGCAAACGCAAAACTAGTCAGACTACTCCGTTCGAGAGTGTACGACTAGAAGATACCCTCTGCTCAGTTGTCTTCTTTTATGCGCACACAGAAACACCTTAAGATTCAAATTTCCAACAAAGTGAACATTATTCAGATATACTTTTGTCAGTTATCAAACATTAGATGGCATTTCATGTAATACATTTTGAGATATATATAAGATACATAAGATAAGAAAGAGCTTTGCAGATCAGTAAATCTGTTCGATTTAGTCACACTCTGTATAGAGATTCATTCAATAGTTAAATTTATAAACCAGATTTATGAAAAGGCATCGAATATTAATTTCACTTTTGGCTGCACTTGACCCACTCTTTTTTTAACTTAAGGCGAGTTGTGAGTGCATCGTAGTATCCAGAGGTTGCAAATAAATCATATAATAAAAAGAACACAGCGGGATATTTTGGGGCAACGGGCTGACTAACCCGATGAGCCCAGACTTCAGTTTCAACCCGATTCAGACTGAGATTCTTGAGACTTAAGTCTAGAGTCTCCACTCCATAGAGACTGGCTGAGTCATGGATAACAACAAACAAAAACTGAAAGCGTCCATAAAAGCCGCACAGAAGACACCAGTGACAACACCAAGAAGACGGCAATAAATGCGAAAAGCAGTAAAACAAATTAAATTTAGTAACGAGCGATATGAAAATGCAAAGTAAAAGTCTTTGACTCTAAAACTGCATTTAATTGAATTTTTATTGCGTTTCGAATTTTTGGGAAAGCGACAAAAAACAAAAAAACAAAAAACCTACACGAACCGACCACTTGTCTGCCCAGTTGGCCAGTTGGCCAGTTGACCAGATGCTTTGAGCAATCCATAGTTGGATTACCTTCTGATTATTTTACATAAGCAAAGTGCACAATGTGGCAACACGGCATTTGAATACAATTAGCAGTTATGATTTTCACTTTTTACCATCAATTTACCATTGTTGTTGTGTTGTGTGGCAACAATAGGCTAACTCATGGGTGCAATGGCCAACGGACACGTGTGTCTAACTCCGTCTGGGATGATTGCCTGGGATGCCGGTTGGGCATGGTAATTTCATAAGAGCCACAGCAGCAACGGCGATCATTTTCGATTGCAAAACGGCAACAACAGCAATAACAGCAGCAACAGCAACAGCAACATGTTGCATATGTTCAATAAAAAAAGGGCAAGCAGCCAATTTGATTGTTATGCGAGTTGCAACAACGCCAAAGGTGACCAATTCCCCAAAAACAAAAATGTTGAATGCATTTGCATGATTTGATATGTGTGATTTTGAGACAGCATATAGTACGCTATAAAGACAAATACCAAATAGTTTTTGGTTTCTATGCAACATGAGCTGGCATCGAATCTATTATGTTGCACAGCGCCTTGAATTCCAGCTTCAGTTATTTATTATTTACATCGAGCAAATTTCTCACACAGTCTGATTTTCAAACGGAATTTATTTCACTTAATTTATTCAATTAACTTTATTTTGCGTTGACTGAACAATGAGAATCCGGCTTGGAGTCCCAGGCGAGTGTATCCATATTGTAGCTTAGCCAGTGCCATTTCATAACTAACATGGATACCTCCTATAAGTACATCATTATAGTTTTAAACAGGCAAAATACAAAAAACCCACTTTTTTGCCTGGGGATTGACATCACGTGTGAAATTTTGTTGTAAGTAGTAAACCAGATAGTTGGATATCAAAGGCTATAACACTTATTAAATAGCAGGATAGGTCAAAAGTCGGTGTGTTTATCAACGCGAAAGAAACACTGAAACAATAGTTATAGAAAATCAGCTCGACTGCGAGATTCCCTGATTCGCAGCTGCTAAATATATTATTTGAATTCTATTACATCAAAAGTCGGCTGTTGTGGATAAAATCAAATTAAAATAGACTTGCGTGGATTATACGAGAACTTATATTCTAAAGTCTTTAGCTCTTATAGTCTCTGAAATTGAAAAACGGACAGGACTTGACCGACTCGACTGTTGATCCTGATGAGTCGGATTTGTTAAATGGGTTCATAATACCCTTATTACTTACAAATAACTTGCCAGCTGACATTTATGGAATCCGAGGTATGAACTGCACTTAGAACTCCCTCTGCAAGGGGGGGGATCCAAATGGAGACAGAATCAATGGCAATAGCCTAAATACGCGTGAGTAACTTTCTCCAATAGTTATTGACATTTGAGTGTTGTTTGCCCAACGTTATAGCGGTGTAGTACATAAATGACAACACGGCCGGCAACAGAAATTGTTGTATCACATAGTTTGAAGTGATAGAAAATTGTTTTTATCCAGCAATCTGGCTCTTTCATCAACGGCGTCGACGACAACGTCAACTTGACCCAAACACCTCACTTAAAAACGTTTACAAATTACGACTTAATCGCGTGCTGTTTGAACCCTACAACAACCACAAGCATAACTACAACAGTCGCAACAGCAACAACAATAACAGCAACAAAAGCAACAGCAACAACAACAACAGCAACAGCAACAACAACAGCAACACCAAAAACAAACAACAACCAGCCAAGTCAAGCAGAATAAGTTGCGACGTCAGCTTCAAGTTCAAAGTAAGCCACAGCAAAACAAACTTGGGAACTGTCTACGTCTGTCTGGAGGCATTGAAATTCTTAGCAGTCTACACTCTTTCAGTCACTCAATCTTTCAGTCTTTCAGTCTCAAGTCTTGTAACTGAACAATGGCAAATGCTTTTCTAGACTTAATTAACACGAAGTTGTAAATAAGTACAATAAAAGTAACAACGACTTGGAGCTGATTTTAAATGTAAAGTGCCATTGAGAGCCTGTCGCCAGCATTGACCTTGTCGACTGGACCACCAGAGACCACTTGGAGACTTGAAGACTTGGAGACTCGCAGACGTGGAGACTTTGAGACATGCAACTTGGCCCCCACACACGACTCAGGTCTTAATTATTCTAATTGTTTTGCAGTTTTGCAGCTGACACAGAATCGGACTTCATTTTTCCATAACAAACTGGCATTGATTGATGAATTCAAATTTGTTGGACTCGTGTGCCAGAAACGATCGTCATGGTCAGACGTCACAGAATAGGCGAAGGCAAAGTGAAAATACCAGCAGCAGCAACAACAACAACAGCAACAATAACAACAACAGCAACAACAACAACAATAACAACAACAATTATTATTGTAGAAGCCGTGACCATTTCACTTGTCCAGTTCGGCCAATATCTATGAATACGAGGCCAATTTCACACGTCAACAAAACAACAACAATAAAACCGTACAACTTGAATATGAATAAATATATATATATATATATATATATATATATATATATATATATATAATATATAATGATGAATGCATTGCAGAGCTTCTTTGGCCCCTTTGGCCATTAGGCGACAGGTCGAGCGAAGAAGACGTGCAAATTGATTGAATGAATGAATGACAGAATGAGGTGGGGAAGCATTTAACGCTCAACGTTGAGGCATGCAGCAAACAACGAGAACGGATGAACAGTGTCACACAAATTTCAAATGCCACAATCAAATCTATAATCAAAAAAAAAACAAAAAAAAACTCTGTGTTCTGTTTGACTGACTGATTGATTGATTGAACCTGCCTTATGGGAGGCAATAATTGTGCAAAACTGCCAAAGAACAGATTTACCAAGTTTGTGGATTAATTAATTCTTGCAAATTCATACCAAAATCTTTGATCAGCTGTTCTTTAAAGTTAAAAGTAGTCCGATATCAAAATGGAGACAAAGGCAAACTGTAGCAAAGTAATTAAAATAGTTAAATATCGAATCAGATAATAAAGCCATTCACGATATAATTTTGAGTTTTGATTGTTAGTTGCCACTGTAACCCACTCGCATCAAGTGAGGTAGTCATGAGTAACAGTAGCCAGCTAAGCATTCGCCTTTTGGGGTCTGTCATACGCCAAAAAATGCCGACCACAAACTCTGACGAAGATTGCGGAGGAGCGTGCACCAGCTATAATTTAATTCAAATTTGAAATGGCTAACGGCACATGACGAACGACAAATGTGAGGAGTCGACACTGTATGCTACTCGATTGTGGCAGAGTTTCGATGAAGAGTTTGCATGATTTGAACGGCCGTGAGTTGTCATAACACCTTCTCACATTTGTGATAGACGAGTGTGATTTGTGTGTATCTCTGTGTGTGTGTTTGTGTGTGTGACTGTGTGTGGGGGGAAGCGCTGACGTTGAGATGAAATTGCATTGGGTGACGTTGACGATGCTGATGTTGACGTGCGGGATTTGAAAAGCCACTTTTATGGCAGGCATCCAGGCAGGCAGGCGGCACGCAGACGGCAGGCAGGCAGGCTGACGGGTGTGCCGAGCGAGCGACCTGAGCGCTCTTTAACTAACTGTGCAAAGTTTTTCGGCATTTTCCCGCCGCCGCTGGCTCATTTACATTTTACACACACTTATCGCACAAGCCCGTCAACAAATCCATGTGGAAAAAGGTCTCAGCAGCGGAAACTCACTAACGATCTGTCTGTGCTGATACAAAAATAAATAATAAAAAACCTACTAAGCGTTTGGGTTTTGCTTTCGACACTTGTCAGCGGCGTGAGTCGAGAATCAAAACTCATAAACGCCGGGGCCACACCCAGATCCCAAGTCTCAAAACAGCAATAAAATTATTCATTCACAGCACTAACACTAACACTAACAATGGGCAAAAACCTGTGTAAACTGCATTCGAAAAGCCACTTTGCCAAGTTGTTATGACCTCTGCGATTATTGTTTAGAAAACATGAATGTTATCAGATATTCAGAGTTCGTTGATGGTCGTAAATTGAAATATTCATTGGCCATCGGAAGAAACCCAATTTGATTATGTAATTTAAGAGATCTTACCAAAAAGTGTATGTTTTCAATATTTAGATAAGCATATCTGGCAAAGGTGTGAAAGACGTGAAAACAAACTCATGAAAGTTGGCTTATTAAGTGATGAAGAAGCGGCTGAATAAATTAGTTATATATTTATTATAAAACATTATTATTATTATTATTATAGTTGGGGAGAAAGTTTGCACAGCGACCTAAAAGGTCTATTGTGCCCCCTTACTGAGCCTACAGCTCTTCCATCAATCCCAACTCTTGCACGAATGCTAGAATCTTTGCTGGGTTGAGGGCTTTCATGTCCTTGGGCCTCATGATATGATGTTGCATCTTTTCCTGGTTAAGGCGACGCATTCTGTTAGGATCTTATAAAACATTAGAAACTGGTAACAACAGTTGTCAACACCTATTGGCCAGAGCCCATTCCTCGGGCCGTTAAGAACAATTAATACAACAAATATGCATATAAAAATTACTCACATTAACAAATAGAAATCTCAGTCAGAGCCAGATCCAAAACCGAATTCAAGCCCAATACAAAATGCCAATGCACGTGTCTTGAACATAAATTTAAAACATGTTTCAAATGCAGCCGGGTGGCGGGGCAAGCGGGGCAAAAAATGAGCAACAAAGTAACGCAGCAATAATAAACGCATGAAAATATGCCCGAGGCGTGCGCCAAGCGATTTCACCTAACCAAGTTGCAGACGGCCTGAGGTGGGGGTTGTGGGGGGTGGGGTGTGCTGTGTGGGTTTGGGGGGAGAAAGGAAATGCAGGGGGCCCCCTGAATATGTTTTCGTTGTCACATTTTTTTTTTTGTTGTTTTTTTTTTTGTTTTCTTTTATTTTTTGCATAAGCGCACCCAATTTTCAATGTTGCCGCCGAGGTGCGTGCCGCACAGAGATTGAAAGAGAGAGCGGTAGGAAGGGAGAGCAGCAGCTATTGGCCACATGCCTGTGCGTATGTGCGTGTGTGAGTGTGCGTGTGCGTGTGTGTGTGTGGAATTGAAAATGGAAATGGGTTCGGGCGCTTGAAGAGCCGCGCCTTAAACGTGGGCGCAGTGCGCAGAGCGTTTTACTCCACTCCACTCCACTTCGCTCCCCTATCCCTCTCCCCCCTTCTCCTTCCTCGCCATATTGCACCGCTCCGCTTCGAACTACATTGAGCTGGAAGTGTTGTTAGCCTGGCTTTAATGCTTCTGTAATGGTGCACAAATTGGCATTGTTGTTGCCGTTGCGAGAGAGGTCTTTGAGCTTGCGGCTCGATCCGTACCCATCGTCATGTAAAAAAGGTTCGTGCTGTGAATTGCCAATTGGATGTTGCTTTGTTGTTGTTGTCGTTGTTCATTGTTGTTTGTTTGTTTGTCGCAAACACCTAAACTCTCAGATTTCAAATGACACCGAATTTTTGTGTTGATTAATGGATTGCTTTACACATACATATGAAGATTGCTTATTGTGAGTTGCCAACAAGTTAACGAAGTCAAGAATTTGCTGCAAATCGAAGACTTGAATAAAAAAAAACATTAAAAAAATCAAACTTAACAAAATAACTGTAATCCACGTAACGTTTCTGAAATTTCTTTATTTTTTGAAGAAACAACGACAAAAAAATGTACAAAAATGTTGAAAATAAATTCCCACTGTATTTTGTGGCACCTGCAAGTGGAGTAAGCTGCAAAATACCCCCCCAAACCCAACCCAACCCAAGCCAAATATAACACATGTCTGTTATCCATTTCACTTGAATTTCACTTTTTTGTAGATCGCTGAAAATCAAAGGGTTTTGTGGGATCGTCATCGGCTTATTATGGTATAATTAGAGCGAACGAAAGAAAAGCGGATTGTGGAGCGCAGATTTTCATTGGGGTGCCGTGGGGGCAATTATGGGTGACCATGGGTACAGAGAGTGTAGTAGGACAAAGACTTTCATGCAGCACTGTGGGCTGCTCGACATACTACGAATGGGAGTTGTAATAAGCATCTTGCAACAACTGCAGCAGCAGCAGCGGCAGCAGCAGCAGCGGCAGCAGCAGCAGCGGCAGCAGCTTCGCCCAGCTTCTAACGAGCGAAAGTGTTGTAAAATATTTGTTTGCTTTTTATATTTGGTCTGAGCGAAGCTTTTAGTCACATTTGTGTGGCTTGTGTGTCTTCGTGCTGCAAGTTGCACATTTTCTGTTATTTTTTTGGTTTTTTTCTCCCCCGTTTTTATTGTTTTTCCATTTCGATTTTTTAATTGCATTTTTAGTGGTTATAGGCTTGGTCGCGGTAACAGGCCCCGCTCCAATTTGTTGACAACAAACAGTTAACATTTTTCACTTGGTGCGATGCGTCACAGTTGATCGGATTGGTGGCACATGCGGTGTGGTGTGAAGCGGGTGGCGGGAGGGTGGTAGGGAAGGGGGGGGGCAGTTTTGCTCTGAAGCCGCTTTCGTGTTATTTATGTGCTTAATTAATTTTCGTCTTTCTGTTGTGAAAATGAAGTGTGGAAATGCAATCTGCGGACTGTGAAAAACTTGTTGAAAATCGCTTGGCCATAAGCGTTTCGGGCCGACTGTCTGGCCAAGTTGCCAACAATTACTTTCATTTTCACAATGCGCATTTTACTGTTACTATTACAACTGTTTTTTTTTTTTTGGTTTTTTCTTTTCCACTATCAAAGAAAGAAACAACAAAAAAGCAGCTGCCAATTAAGACAGATGCATAAAGAAATTAACGTGATCAATGAGTCAGCGATATATGAGCCATATATGTATATGAACCATTATCTTTTATGTTTGATAATGTTTCATACATATATAGTTATAGCCAAATTAAAAAATATTTGCAATTAGACAAAGTTTATCGAAGATAAAGTCATGTAATCTTAGAAGATCTGGAAAAAAACTAAAACGAACAAGAATTTATAGGCACGACGAAGATAAACCTTGTAGAACTATGCCAAAACGAAAACCACTAACTTTTTTTACTATGTGAGGTATATGACATAATAGTCTTGTGATAAATGATGATCTTTTATCAATATTTGGGGAGCATAATGAAAGGCAAGACCTTGGTTCTGATATCTTTGTAAACGAAAAAGTAATTCATATATTAACTCCTCTTTCAACCATTATTTCCTATGGTTGCTATATGATATGGCAGATTGATCTCAAATGATTTTCTGTCCACGTTTTGGGAGCATATCTTGGCAATTTTGGATCGAATATCTTGGTAAACAAGAAAGTTTTTCATACAAGAACTGATTTAATAGTTGTGGGACTAGTTGGCATAGAAGCAGTGAGACAAGTCTATATAGACTCCACTAGTGATAATGATCAGGAATATAGCTACTTTTTATTAATTTTATCTTAAGATATATGTACAGCCATATACGCCTGACTGTTCGCAATGTTATTGCAGTTTCAAAGTTCATAGATGTGCACGGTGTGCCTTGGGGCTAGTTAGCAAATAATTTAAATAACAATTCATCAAATAAACCCATTTCCAGTTAACTTGCCTGTCTGCGGAATTCTTTCTTTCACAGCCTCGCAGCAGTCTCAGGGAACTCAATTTCAATTTGCCCTCCCCGATCCCTTCGATCCCCCCACTCAACGCAACCATAATTGACAGCCGCATTGGCAAAGATGGAGGCGGGTGTCAATTGGCAGTCATAAATCTTCATAGAACAGTTGACTAGCGAATGCCAATGTAAATTTTCATTATATATATACATATATATATATATATACGTATATACATTTATTTTTCTAGAGTTATAGAAATGCAATAAATTAAAATCTCGTTAACTGCATGCGACGTTTGAGTTTCGATTTAGATTCGAAATCAAAGAAAATGAAAAGGATGCTCACAGAAATCGTAAGGTATTATAATTAAGTATATATATATATGTATATATGTATATCTATATAGGTATTTGTATGCTGTACATTCAAATTGCGCTTATTGCTCTGGCTTTGAGGGAGAATAGAAAACTTTGAGCATCAATAAATTTCGCGCTCTGTTTGGCACACAGCTTCTATCCCCTTCTACTGCTCTCATTCTCTCTCTCTCTCTCTCTCTCTCTCTCTCTCTCTCTCTCTCTGTCTCTCTCTGTGTGTTGCTTTCTCTCTCTTGTCATGTTTCTTTTTCCATTGCCTCGCTAGTTAATGCTGTCGAACGAGATAATGACCAGCAACACCCAAAACCACCCAGTGGATGTGGTTGCATGTGGTTGCCCACTCGTGTGTGTAGCATCAACAAAAGCAACGGCAACAACAACTGCAGCAAGTTCCCGTTGTTGCACTATGTTGCTGGTTGCATGCACCCAATGATTAAAACGCGCAGCTCCAAACTTAATTCTAAGGCATTTTCACTGAATTGTTAAATATAATTTCCAAAGAAAATTCTTCAAGATGCAATTACTATATTTCCCTCGTTATATACATATATACATTTTCACCATATACCCTGTACCCTGATAAAAATGCACATTGTTGAGAGTATAGATTTGATATATGTGTATATATATTTATATATATATTATGCATACATCTTTTATGTATGTAAATGTTTCTTTGTTTTGATTTAAAACACTAAAAATTAACACAAAATTGATTATATATATTGTAATCTTATATATATATATAATATAGCAAACATATGTTGTAAATGCAGAGTGTTCCCCAATCGATCCCTCGCCATTTATTTATTTTTTTTCATATTTTTTAACCACATATTTCTTACGGTCTTCCCGAGTGACTTCATTTAACTGTGGTTTGCATGATTATTGCTCCAGTTACCAGCGACAACACTGACAACACTGACAACACAAAAACAACATTAGCAACTTCTAAAACAGGGGCCAAGTTGCATGTGTTCAACAACAACAGCTACAAATTCTTCTGGCTGCAACGCAGTTGAACGAAGTCTGCTTATTGCCTGATAAATAATACTCTTAAAACTACAGAGATGGAATATGGATCTAGGTTTCGACTCAATATATTCTAGGTTCAAGTACAATAACTATCAAAATTGACTATTGTTGCACTGGCACAAATACCTTTGCTATAATAAAAAATATTAGGCTAATAACTGATTTCAAACTTTCAAGATTTAGTTTATTTTGAATGTACATATATCAGATTATAAATCGTTATATTATTAATTCTCTAGCTCTGAATATGCTGCCTAAATTTTATGAAATTAAATTTTAGCTTACCAGAAAATCAGAAATTTGAGTTAAGCACTTGTAAAATCAAGTGTCGCTTGTCGGATAATTATATTATAATCGCACTCCTATGGCAGTTCTCATACCGTGTCCTGCACTTGGGTGGGTCTTGACAGACCGCTCACCTGCTCGTTATATGTAGTATTTATGTCATCGTTAAGTTTGGCTTCCAGCTGGTTTTACTTGACTCCAAACCAGCACAGTGCTCACTGTTGTTGTTGTTGTTGTTGCTGCTGCTGTTGTTGCACTTGATGTTGTTGTTGTGTTTCTCCTTGTTATGGCACAGGTGTGGCACAAAATATTTAAACACAACATGAAAATTAAAAACTAGTCTAATCACAGAGCGCCAGAGCTGCTGCTGTTTCCCTGAAAGCATTCAGATCATATACTCCAGACGCACCACATTTTGGAGTGAACTTCTTTAAGTCAAATCTTACGACAGTTTTGGAAATTTCAGATAAGATAGTTAGAACTTATTGAAAGCGATGAAAATGATTTTCAATCCCAAATATTTGGACAGTTCTTAGAGTTGAGTTGTAACTATTCTTTAAATAGATATTCACAGATGTATCATTGATTATTTGAAATTTCAGGTAAGATACTAAGATATTGTCGACCTATGGCTTAAATCAAGCTAATGTAGATTCTAGAAACACTTTGATCACTCAATGTCTAATTTTCGAGTTCTAAACGTCAACTGACAACTGGCCATAGGTGTGAATGATGGTCGGCATTTAAATGTCGTGGTCGTTACACGGTCAGTGGCGTCGTTATCTCTATTTTCGCTAAAGGAGTGTGCGTCCAGCGATCTGAAAGAGATTCTGAAAACTGGTTGCCTTAGTTAAATGTACTCGTAATTTGCATGGAGAAAAAAAATAGATAATAAAAAAAAAAATAAAAAAAAAAACTAAAAACGGAGGCTGAAAACCGCAGGCGTTGTAAGCACTTGACACATTTCTCGGGGCTTCAGGCTGCATGGTGCAAAGGCATTTTAGATTGGCGACTAAATGCCGCAGTTTCCAATAGATGACCCAATTAGTAAAGCATGCTGCTGCCACCGCTGCTGCTGCTGCTGCTGTTGCTGCTGCTGCTGTTGCTGCTGCTGCTGTTGCTGCTACTGCTGCCTGCTTAAAGAAAAGGGCAACAGCGAAGAACATCAATCATCATTGCATTATGAGACACTCGTCTTAGCCAGCACACAAAAATACACACACACACACACGCACATATATATAAATATATGTGGGTCAATTAGAAATGACTTGGCAGGTTTTTTTTCGGTTTGAGTAAAAGTTAAACTGCATTTCAAAGGTTTTTCAGCGCTCTGATGAACCCACATTCAAGAAATCCACATAGCGGTAGCCAGCAAGTGACAATCGATTAGGGTCAGTTGCTTTTCCAAATGCAATGCAGTCTGCAGTGCAGTGGGAATGGGCCGGACGCGAAAGTTGCCCAAGATTCGCTCTGGCTTGGAGCCAGTGGCGCCTCCACCAGCCACTCCAAGTGCCATCAAGCGTGGCGGATCACGCTTGGGCGGATCCAGTGGATCAACAAGGAGCACTCAAGGGGCGCAACGGCAACGATTTGCATGACCGGATCAGTGGATCAGCAATCGCTGGGTGCGTGAGCAACAGAAACTCCCAACACGAGATATATGCTAGCAAAAGAAGTAGTACAAAACTGGAGCGCACCACTTCTGTCCCATTGCAGTCATGTACACGATTTCAGTGGCAGTCAACACAAAACAATTTTTTGTTTTTTTTTTTTTGCGCTGGCACAGTAAACCAATTGATCATTTGACCATGCAATTTGCATATTGTAATGCTAGCTAGCCAACAACAACAACAACAACAAATTGCTGCTGATCTCAGAGATAGAGGTTTGTTAGCTCAGGTTGATGTGCAGATTGTAAGTTATCGGCAAGATCGGAGCTAACCAAAGAAGTATACCCACACAGAGGTAGTCAATTAGAATAAGTAGAAGAACTTCAAATCTAAAGGATTTGGAACTCTGTTTTAGGCGATTGATTGTATAAATTAATTACTGTAGAAATATTGTATAATTTAATTATTGTTTACCAAAACTAATCGAATGACAACAATTTACTTGGAGTCCGCTTGAAATATTTGTCTCAAGAAGTCAATAAATTGTCAAGTGACTTTCGAAAGCATGATAAACTTGAAATATTAAACGTTCCCTACAAGCTATTTCCTCAATCAGTGAATTATAAATGGCTGTCAGAAGCGCATTTGTGACTAACTTCCTATATGTGTGCACGTGCATGTGGTTAAGGCCAGGTAAAGACCATAGAATGCAGTTGGTCAGTTAGCCAACTTAGTTACTGCTGCTGCTGATCGTGCTCGTAAGTTAAGTATGCCAAGTTGGCAAGTTGCCAGGTTCTGCGATCTATTAGAAGATATGCTAAAAGCCCAAAGAACACTTGAAGTCTTAGTCAATGTCCTCTCCCCTCTCTCTCTCTCTCTCTCTCTCTCTCTCTCTCTCACTCTCTCACTGCTCCCCTCTCTCTTCTGCCACAGTTTTTAAATTGCAAACACTCGGCTTAATGACACTCGTCTCCAGCTGCTTCTCGGTGTTAATTTGCGGTCATTAGCCAAGTTTTTAAACTGAGTTTGCTTGCAGTTGAAGCTGGAAGGAAGCTGGACGTAACTGGAGGTAACTGGACGTAACTGGAGGTAACTGGAGGCAGCTGGGGATACTTCAGACTCAATCAATTTGCGTCTGTTATGCGACACATGCATTTTTCTTCGCTTTCCAAGAGCCTTTCCACAAAGCCTTTGCGGACTGCGTAGTGCCTTCTTGCCGCACAATAGGCTTTTGTTAACGGTTAAATTACACTTGACGCTGCCTTTTGGGCTAATGATGCGTATACAACAAGCCCAAGCAGCTCATACGATCATATGGCTTAGAGGTGTTGGATAAAAATGCTAATTCATCTGCACTTTGGCTCGCGACAAGTTGATTTATTTATGCGGAAACATTACCGATGAGGGCATTGCAATAAATAATGAAAGAGATCCGCGCATACAAAAAAGTGAATGTGAACAATGCCCAAAATATGGGTCACAGATTTGTCGGATCTGCAATGCAGGTGCAGACTTATCGAACTATAGATGCATTAACTTTATTGGCTGCATACACTACAACAATGAAATGTATACAAACAAATAAAATAAAAAAAAACAACAATTGGAATTTTGAGTATAAGCTTTTCTACTTTTTTGATATGGATTTCGTAAAAGATCGATAAAGACAATCATTATTAGTTGTTATGTGGAAGATCTTAATGTTAGTTTGCCTAACTTTATTTAAGGGCATATCATTTTTTTTTCGCGTGTAGGAACCAGTCACGCCCCGATCATTGCTAACCCAGTTTTCCAAATGCCAAGTTCGGTAAAGAGGCGTGCAAATCGAACAAACACCTGTTGAGCTGGCCAACAAATTTCACTTATTGCCAATTTGCTGCCAATGAAATAAAATACTTTGTATGCGCACTTTGCCGATATAAACAACCTCAACCTGATCCGAGGCCCGAGCACCGGACTCCAGCCAAAGAGAAGACACTGAGCAGCAGCAGTGGAAGCAGTGGAAACAGCGGCAGCCAATCCGGCTGTGCAATAAATAAATTGCAAAATTTATTTGGCAGCACTTATGCGTCGCTTTTTTCATCGAATGCATTTTCTACAGTGATTTATTTGCATGACCATTGGATGCCACTAGGTAAGGAGCAGTCAAAACGGGAGGCAGGTGAACGGGCATGCCTCCAAAAAGATAGCTATACAAAATATTATCCTAGACTACTCAATGTTGTTAGAGATGACCACAAGCTGACCAGCTAAAAGTAATTCAATTATGCGAAAAAAAAGTGTTGAAAAACAAGAATATCTCAAATTAATAATAAATTTTATAAAATACAAATAAAAAATATGAGTTCATTACAAGAATATAAATGTGAATGATCAATTATAAATGTAAATATGGATCGCAATCGATATTAGCTTCTTAACGCCTGGTAAGTAGCTAAGCGATTCGTGACTTTGGTCATTGGAGGTTTCTTGGCCATCGCTGGCTTTTGGCAACAACATTGTAATATTGTAGCCTGCTTCCAGCTGCTTTTCCAAGAAACTGTCTATTTGACTGCCTAGCGTCGGCCTTTCGGCCATTCTCAATTGATTATTGAATTTATCAAACAGGAAGCATCTTTGAAGACGCAGCAGACGCAGAACTCGTTGCGCACTCGCAACTGAAGTTTAAGTTTAAATTTCAGTTGGAGTTGGCGTTGCCCGCTCTCCTCTGCGTCTCCGTTTAACGGCACTTAGCGGATCAGTTCGAGAGACGCTTTCAGACGTTGGCCAAAATGTTGCTTCAGTTGTTGGACAAATGGGCAAGTGTTTGTCCCACCTCAGAGATGTGTAATGTGCTGATGAGTTACTAAGTTACCAACTACAGCTTATGCATTTAACCGCTCTTTTAACTGGGCTTTATCTGATTTTCTATTAATTTAGGTGGCATTCAAATAGAAATAATCAGCTACACTAGCCTTTCAACCGTACGTACGTTAGCATAACTAATAAGTATAAAAATCATAATCAATAAATATATGCATTTATAAATGCATTTTAATTGTGGCATCTTTTGGTTTGCACTGGTGAGTGTCCTTACTAAATTGCTTTTGAAGGGCTTGTGTCTATGTTTGAGCTTTCAGCATCGCTAGCACCGCCAACTTCAAACAAACGCAAAATGAGCAAACCATGAAGTTGGCTGCAAGTGCAAAATAATACCAAGTTTACACAAACAGATACGAAAAATAATCGTTTAAGAAACATCAATAAATATTAACTGTATTCCTGGTCGAATAATCTAGGTAGACTTTTATTTAATAAGTTAAATATTAATATATATTTCAATTGGGTATAACCAAATACAATCCCTTTTTTAATAAGGGTATTATTATGATTCGATTTAAAATGGTTAGTATTTTAATGTAATTATGTATTTCATCGTCAGACGTAAACGGTCACACTGTTGTTATTATTCTGTGGATCAGGTGCTAAGCACTTCACGATTTATCTCTCCTGAATGAGAATGGAAATCGACGACCTCAATGACGACTGCTTGTGCATTATATTCGAGTATCTGCCACTGCCCGATCAAATTGCCATGGCACGCAACTCGTTGCGCTACGAGCAGTTACTCTGTCAAATAGTCTGGCGAAAGCCGCAATTTCAGGATTTTCCCGTTGTGAATAAAACGCTGTCGCTGCTGAGCAAAGAGGATTACATGTATTTCTTTGAGCTTACGAGCGATCACATAGAGAAGCTGTACGTACGTCAGTGGCACATGATGGCCATCCATAGATATCTGGGGTGGCCTGTGTTGCGGCCAGGGTTGGCCTTCTATCTGCGCCTTGAACTCACAAATCTGTGCGACCTGTACGTCAACCATATTTATCTGAACAACAGAATGATCAAGACGGTAACCAAAACTTGTACGCATCTGCGAAATTTGAGTGTCTCGAGTGCCTATATAACGGGCAAGTTTATGGTCGGTCTGCATAACCTCAAGAGTCTTGTTGCAAGTGATTGCTCCATTGAGGCTGAACACTTGTTGGAGCTATTGGGGCAGCTGCAGCTGACCACACTGGACGTGACCGGCAACAAATACAATCTGGAGGAGACGATACTGCAAGCGCCGGCCGCTAGCCTGATGCGATTGGAGTGCCTGCGCATCTCGGATGCACAGGATTGTGGCTTTCGCATCGCCGAGCAACTGCCGGAGGTGAAGGAACTAATGGTTAGCTACAATAACATTAAGCCGGAGGACCTCCGCAATATGCTGGAGGCGACACGGGAATTGGTGGAATCGTCGAATGCAAAATTTCCAAAACGCGTGCAATCAATTCGTAGCAATGAAGTCGTAGTTAAGGTGGCTCTGGAGCAGATTTTGGGCCTGGAGACGCGTAGTCGACGCGTATCGCCCAATTGCGGTGGACACCTGTATATTATTTACCAATGTAAATAGTACTATTTATATGCAAAAGGATAGCCTTGCAATTTGGGCACATAAGGTACATACATATGTATATGATTCATGATATAGAGATATATAGAATAAACAACGTGTATGCTGATCTCTTATACACATATATATTTTCGGTGTTAATTTGCGGTCATTAGCCAAGTTTTTAAACTGAGTTTGCTTGCAGTTGAAGCTGGAAGGAAGCTGGACGTAACTGGAGGTAACTGGACGTAACTGGAGGTAACTGGACGTAACTGGAGGTAACTGGAGGCAGCTGGGAATACTTCAGACTCAATCAATTTGCGTCTGTTATGCGACACATGCATTTTTCTTCGCTTTCCAAGAGCCTTTCCACAAAGCCTTTGCGGACTGCGTAGTGCCTTCTTGCCGCACAATAGGCTTTTGTTAACGGTTAAATTACACTTGACGCTGCCTTTTGGGCTAATGATGCGTATACAACAAGCCCAAGCAGCTCATACGATCATATGGCTTAGAGGTGTTGGATAAAAATGCTAATTCATCTGCACTTTGGCTCACTACAACAATGAAATGTATACAAACAAATAAAATATAAAACAAACAAGATTGGAATCTAAAATTGAAATCTACAAAGCCAATTACAAATGTGAAAATACTTTTGAAAATCGCGACCATAATTTCGAAAGCATAAGATTGATGTCAAATATTTTTGCTAATTCTTAGAATGCTTGTTAAAATTTGAACTTGAGAAAACTGAATCCGAAGACGACAGTAACATATCTCTACGATGTAACCGTATCCTTGGGCGAAAGCAAAGAGCTACTCACAACAATCTTTGAGGAAAGGTTGTTCGGGTGGAGCCATAGCCAACATCTGCTCAGTGGCTGCCTTCAATCCGATCTACCTGTTGCCAGTGTACTCTGCCTCAATGGCTGCTGTGCTTACCTTTACCAATTCTTTGGCGGTAAGCAGTAATTTAATTAATAAAGATCTAATAAATATAAAACTCCTTTTAGATCTAAATAGAAACTGGCGCCAATTAGTGGCGTAACAGCGTACTCAATTAATCTGGGCATTCTGAGAACATCACTGGTGGGACAACACAACTCATGGCTAGATGTGGAGCCATGTCTCGTTAACTTGCTACTCCAATATCCCACACAGTCGCCAATATATGCAATAAATTGAAGCCAATAAGAATGGCGCCATTTGGAAACTCGATTTAGCCGATCTGGAAGAAGTCAAATGGATTGGATTTAAGCATTGGGAACCACTAATTTAAAGTGCATTGTTGCTTTTTAATTATCCATAAAATATGTCTGATAAGTTAAATATTAATATATATTTCAATTGGGTATAAGCAAATACAATCCCTTTTTTAATAAGGGTATTATTATGATTCGATTTAAAATGGTTAGTATTTTAATGTAATTATGTATTTCATTGTCAGCCGTAAACGGTCACACTGTTGTTATTATTCTGTGGATCAGGTGTTAAGCACTTCACGGTTTATCTCTCCTGAATGAGAATGGAAATCGACGACCTCAATGACGACTGCTTGTGCATTATATTCGAGTATCTGCCACTGCCCGATCAAATTGCCATGGCGCGCAACTCGTTGCGCTACGAGCACCTACTCTGTCAAATAGTCTGGCGAAAGTCGCAATTTCGGGAAGTCTCCGTTGCGGATGAAACGCTGTCGCCGCTGAGCAAAGAGGATTACATGTATTTCTTTGAGCTTACGAGCGCCCACATGGAGAAGCTGTACATATGGAAGGTGCACGAGAAGGCCTTCGATTCGTATCTGGGGCGGCATCTGTTGCGGCCAGAGTTGGCCTTCTATCTGCGCCTTGAACTCACAAATCTGCGTGAGCTGTGCGTCACCGATGGTTATCTGAACAACAGCATGATCAAGACGATAACCAAAAGCTGTACGCATCTGCGCAGTTTGAGTGTCTCGAGTGCCTATATAACGGGCAAGTTTATGGTCGGTCTGCATAACCTCAAGACTCTTGTTGCACGTGAGTGCTCCATTGAGGCTGAACACTTGTTGGAGCTATTGGGGCAGCTGCAGCTGACCACACTGGACGTGACCGCCAACAAACACAATCTGGAGGAGACGATACTGCAAGCGCCGGCCGCTGGCCTGATGCGATTGGAGCGCCTGGGCATCTCGGATGCACAGGATTGTGGCTTTCGCATCGCCGAGCAGCTGCCGGAGGTGAAGGAACTGGTGGTTAGCTACATTGGCGTTAAGGCGGAGGACCTCAGCAATATGCTGGAGGCGACACGGGAATTGGTGGGATTGTCGAATACAATATTTCCCAAACGCCTGCAATCAATTATGTGCAATGTAGTCGACGTTGAGGTGGCTCTGGAGCAGATAACGGGCCTGGAGACGCGTAGTCCACGCGAATCGCCCAAATTCTGTGAGCTCCTGAAGATTATTTACCAATGTAAATAGTACTATTTATATATAGAAGAATGGCCTTGCAATTTGGGTACATAAGGTACATACATATGTATATAATTCATGATCAGCACCTAAAACTCAATGCAGTCATGTCTGCCTATATATTTACCATCTGATCTAGTCTTTGCTGCCAAAAACTATACCCATAAAAAGACAAAACGTTTTCCCCTTTTATATATATATATATATATCTGAAAATTCCTGTAAGCACATGAGTTCTCTACAAAAGGTTTAAAAACTTTATTTGAACACTTCTACAATTTCACTTGAATTAGGTAATTATTAGTATAATTTAGATTTTTCGGCCGAAAGTACAAAAGTGAATTAAATATTACTTAGTTTGTTTGGCCGTAAGTTCAAAAATAAATTAATTAATCAATATCTTCTCTTATTTTAGTTGTGTTATTTACGTAATGTTAATTGGTTAGAACGTTGCAGTCGAAAGCTCCCGACTGGGCGATACTCTGCTTCAATTGAAGGCCACTTGATTGGATGTTAGATGTTAGCTTGGTTAAATTGAAATTATTTGATTTTGTCTATAAAGCGGCATTATGTAGTCTGTATATAAATGAGATATATAGAATAAGCAACGTGCATGCTGATCGCTTATATACATACATATATATGTATATTTGTTTCAAAGTAAAGCAGTCATAGTATGAGTAACAGAATTTGAGGCTCGGGCTTTAATACACTGGAGAAATGCGCTCATAAGGATAGACGGACGGATGTAAAATATGCTTGGGCTGACGGACGGACACGGCAGAAAATCAATATACTTTCTCTGGCTTAGGTAACAGAGTATATGTACGCAACTTGATAATGACGTAAGAGAAAGTAATAGAAAATTTCAAAGTTGTACAATGAGCGGATTCAGATACGCGAACAATACCCCACAGAAAATGCCGGTAACAAGGAAAGCAGCGGCAAACATGCCGGCGGTTATCTGATATTTGGCATTGACCGTCTGTGGTGTGTAGATCATGGCCAAGGAACTTAAATAGCCAGAGCTATATGACATAATGATGGCAATGATCCAATATACCCATTCGTTCGTAATGAAAACAGGCAGAGTTCTAGCAACATCAATCGGCTGGTAGTTACAGAAGAGAAATAGGGGTATGAAGATAGCACGCGCGACGACGGGCACAACCAAATATATTGGTCTGGGCCATTGAAGCCAGGAGGTTGTCAAGCTGCCCAGCATGGCGAAGAAATTGAATGTTAAGAAGCACGTAACTTGGGTAAAGTATTTCTCTTCTATTACAAAATTTTCAGAACGCTTGACATCCGAATGCATCGCGGGGAACACGGCCAATGTGACAAAGAACGTGAAAAATACGTTAAACAGCTGTGGCGAGGCTTTCTTGAATATTTGCCAGTAAGGAACATTTAATTGAGTTTTCGAATCTGATTTCTTTTCGTTATACTTGTTTAACATCTCATAATGCCGGAAGAATTTGTTCAGAGGTAGCGCAAAGTACGTATCGAAACATAAGAGTAAAACCAAAATAGCTGTCACAAAATAATATATGGCCGATGTCCTCATCGAGCTGAAGAACGTGGCACAGAGAATGGACATAATGGTAGCAAAGCAACCGCTAATGTTTGATCCCAAAACAACCGCACCTGTGTATTTTGGAGGGAGGGACGCGACGAGTCCATAAATTGTGCTCTGATAAATCCCATTACACTGATATGATGAAATGAAATAATTGATTAGATTAAGGATTTATTAATAAATTAATATAATCTATTACTGTACTCACCATATTTATAAGCACTATCGTAGTCATTGTTGTCCAAAAGAATATGCCCGGCCACTTTGTAAATATCATGATAATAAACAATTAAATATAATAAACGTTTGTTTACGGATTCAATAATGAGCTTACCTCGGAAGAATCCAGCATGGCGAGCACCACTGTTATTATCAGAATCACAATCTCGCATAAAATGCTATATACAATGCGACTGGTCAGATCACCGCCGAAATTAACGAATATATTTAGCCAATTGAAGAGAACGTTGGGTATTTGTGAAGCAAAGCCCATATTTTGCATAAAGTTGTCCCGATAATTGACTTCCGATTTAACCGTGTAGTTTGCACCCAACTTGAAGTCCTCAAAATACGATTTCGCTGTGATGAACATATTCCAGGGCATCAGGGTGCCCAAACCATGCAGCATAAAAATGAGGAACACCAGCTTATATTTATCCACGGGCGGTTGTATTGACGTCGCAATTTTTGACATCATAGAATGTGAGCCCATGCGATTGGGGTCCTCTTTCATTTGCGACTCCCATGACGGGTGCAATATCACCGGCTGTATATTTGCAATGAAAGGACGCTCCTCATTTTTTCTGTCTACCATTTTTTTTTCCGGTTGAGTGGTTTGAAAAGCAACGGCGTTGTTGAAGCTATGCGGGCGCGGCTTCAATTAACAGTTAATTAGCAACAGGTTCCACCAGTTCCACTAGTTATTGGATTGGACGAAAATCGGGTTCTCCCGAATCGGTTTTGCTTGGGTCCTATTACTGTCGTCGCTAGGCAAGACAAGGCACGACTGATTGCACAAATCAATTTTTAACTGTGGTAGTTATGAAAGATGCATTCCAGAGATTAAGGTTAAATGTCGACGGATTAACAAGCGCATGGTATATGCGATATTTTTTACCCTATCAGCTGGGGCCGTTTAAAGTTGAAATGGCGATGAAATTTCAGCTGGTTCATTTCTTTTGAGATGAAAAAATATCGATAGTTAAAAGTGCAATAATTCCCTTAGTTCGATTTTTTGTTATTTTTTGTATAGTTATGTTTTAAGCTATGCAAGAAATTTTGCCTCAAAGTGAACATGAAATGTTTTGGTTTTTTTTAACAAATAATTTTTGTGGGATTAAGTTGAGTGTGGAACAATGCAATAATCGATAACGATTATGATTCAGCAGCACTTTATCGTTGTAAACAACGTGTTACCTGTTGTATTGCATTTGTTTATGTTTATTTGCCGCAATGGGTAGCATACCGAACATACAATTGGGTGACTATATTGTCATTCAGCGCCAAAAGTACACCAAATTACAAAAATTCGGCAGCTTAGACGCCACTGCGACGCTGGGCAAGGAGCATCTGGAACTAAAGTCGCTGCTAGATCAGCCTTACGGTTCCACCTTCAAAATGTGCGTCAAGGAGTCGAAGGCGGGCAAACGGGGCGCCCAGCGGCAACACACCCTCGAACTCTGCAGCGAAAATGAGCTTCGCAGCATACGCGACATCCTCAACATTTCCAGCAGCGGAGCCGACAACCGTGACATCAGCGACAATGGCGAAGCTCAGGCACTCAAATCAGAGGTAAGCAACGAAAATTATATTTCTTATAAAAACCTATGCTAATAAATTGCTCTCCTTTGCAGGACATTGAACAGATGCGCGAGGCGTGCAACGAGTCCAGCAAGATTATTGAGAAACTGGTGGAGAACTCAAAAACGTTTCACACACGCACCGAATACTCACAGGACAAATACTTGCTGAAGAAGGAAAAGAAGTACTTTGAGTTTGTGCAAATCCGACAGCCAAGCATACGTCTCATGGCCGACATATTCCATAGACAGGACGCGGAGAAGGTAATGGGCATTCGTGTGGACACATTATCTCAAATCATTTCGTACTCGAGCGTCTCTGGCTTTGGTAGCTACTTGCTGTACGAGAGCGGCACAAATGGACTTCTGCCGGCGGCCATGCTGAACTCCATTGGTGCTGACACGCAGGCAACGCTCGTGCACATGCATCCCGGCAATGTGCCACAAAAACAAGCGCTTCTTGCACTCAAGCTACCACTGGAACAGCAGCAGCGTTGCATCTCGGTTAATCTGTACTCTGTGCTGCGTGAATTCTACCAGGGCGGTACTGCTGAGACACAGTCGGAGGCAAAAGCAGCTCAAACTGAAGCAGAGACGGTGACGGCGACTCCCTCAGAGGATAACGATGCGACCACGGAGGAGCAGAGCGACATCATTGAGCCCAATAGCAAGAAACTCAAACTGGATGAATCACTCAACGGTAATCAATCTTCCATATCGATTTTAGATCTATTGATTTTATTTATTAGATATTTATCGTATGAGGGTATTTAATATTCATTATTATTTAAAATATTGTTTTTTGTTTTAGCTATTAACAAAACGGCGCCCTTACGCTGGCAGCTGGAGAACAAGCGGGCCGCAGCGCTTATGAATGCTAAATTCGATAGTTTGGTAATGGCCGCCAAAGAGCATCCTTCGAACATATTGCAGTCATTGCTGCCGCTGGTGAAACCGTCGCGACCCGTGGTGATCTTTAGTACCTGCAAGGAGCTGTTGCACGAGACGTATATGGAGCTGAAGACGACCGGGAAGGTGACCAATCTGCACGTGACCTCCAACTGGTTGCGTACGTATCAAATACTGCCAAATCGCACTCATCCCGAGGTCAACATGAGTGGGAACAGTGGCTACCTCTTAACCGGCTACACATTAAAATAATTCGAGTGACTTTCGATCCTTTTGTACACCTGACTAAATATTACTAATTGTTTAGATAGTAAACCAAACCATGCCTGACAGATCGATAAAGTATGATGCATGTAATACGACTTCTTTGATAATATCATGCAATGTTTTATGTAACTTAAAGTCCACTAACTTGGAGTGTTGAGATCAGTTCTAAATGTGTGTTATCTGTTTTAGGATATGTCAATTCAGCGCTCCACTTTGTCTCTTAAACCCCTGGCACATTCTTGAGAACAAAGTAATGCCCGCATTCGCAACGTTTGGGTTCACCCTTCTCCAGCCACATCCACTTGGGCCCTCGATCTCCCAGGCACAAGCACCCCACCAGGCGGCCATCAAATGCCGACGGAATGACTGTCGGATCTGTCTTTAAGCCCGCACCCCGTTTCAAGGGTTGCTTCATGGCCCAGGGATCCGTGCAGCCGCCCTGACGCAGCATCAACTCACGCTTGAAGATGCCCGTGGCCAGCTCCATGTCATCCATTAATTCTAAGGCAACCGACATCAGCATATATGCGCATTTATGAATCGTTCGCCTTTAAAACTTACCATAGCGTTCTGGGGCTGTGGATTTGGCGCGCTCTCCCACATCGCCCTTGCGCCCGAAGACGCCCAAAATCCGCTCGAGACCAAATTGGCGCAGCATTTCATTGAACTTTCCCTCCCCGCTTTGTGTCAGCTGCGAGACGAGACGCTTGGGTGCCAAGGGAGACTTGAGCAGTCGCGATATAAACGACGACATCTGAGAGTGTAGATTAATTTGTTTGCTTCTTTTACGAGTTAAATATTGGATTCGCTTCCCTTGTCGCAAATGGAAAGGAATGAAAAGCTGTCAATCAAGAAGAAATTATAGTTTGAATATGTATGCCTACTAGGACGAAACCCAAAAAGGGGCATTTTACGTAAAAAGTCGATGGCAGACTTTGTGAAGCAGGTGCACTTAAATTTGTCACCATTTACAATCCCTGTTTTATTTGGTTTTAATTTAATTTATTCTTAAAACGTTTTACACACGCTTCTCGTTCGCATCAACAATTCTCGGCTAACAGCTCAAAACATTTTGCATATTTGCATTTGGTAATTTCTTTTTATAAACTTGACAATGGTTCAATTTTTGGGTTGATGTTTGTTTATTTGGACAACTATTTTTGTTGACTTTTAGCTTAATAGTTGCTGTGTGTGTTGTGTGTTTGCCTTTTGTTATTAATTATTTTATTTAGTTAATTAATAATAACTTTAAACAGCTGCTTTCTCAACCAGCTTGAACCAGTGTCCGCACTCGCAACGCTTCTGGTTGCCCTTCTGCAGCCACATCCATTGCACGTAGGTCTGATCCTCTTCGCCTACATAAATGGAGTATAAGATTAATTTCCTGTTTGCCAATTTTGCCGCTAATGACGATCACTTACAGATGCAACCGACGATGCGTGCATCGAAGGCCGATGGAATCAGATTGGGGTTCTCCTTGGTGCCGGCACCGCGCTTGAACACCTTCATGTCGAAGGGATTGTCATCGCCGGCCGCTTTGAGCAGCAGCTCGCGCTTCTCAATGCCCGTGGCATGCTCCATCGGATCGTTCATCACTGCAATCAGTCAATCGATAACGATATATATGTATTTATAAAAGGTTCATATACAGTTAATCTATCTATGCTTGTATGGTACAACTGGTTTTTTTGCATCCCTTCGCCGCTTCACCCCTGAGCATTCTATTTTCTGAATCAGCTGTGCGCACACACTGGTTATATAAATTATTTAATGCTCAACAAATGCCCTTTTCCCACTCACTGATTAGTAGCGCATTAGCAGGCTTCCGTTAACTCCTCGAGTTGAGTTATTTTTCAGTTACAGGCAGCGTTCGGCTTTGCCTTAAAAACACACATAAAACATAATTTTTTTTCAGTTATTACATAACCTCCCCTTTACACTTGCACATCTTTCAAATTGGCACAATTTCCGCTGCGATTGTGCCGCACACCCACGGCAACCAGGCTGGCTGGACTGGGCGCAGCTAGTGAGGCTATAGCGCTTATTATGTAATCCGTATCATGGAGGCGCTTCAACTGGCGGCAGGCTCCCTTGCCACAAGGAGACGGCGGACGTGACAATTGTGTCGTTTGTTTTTCTCGCTTCCTCGGTACTTACTTTTGCAGGTACGCACGGAGTGGTATGTTACATTTTGGCGTGCGGCGACACGAAGCGCCATGCGTCCACAGATCGATGCCATTGTTCGTTTGCAAAAAAGTTTGTTGGTCTTGGGAGTGATGAACAGCCGAATTCTTTCGTAATTTTTCACAGCGAGACTCAGGGCAGGTGTCGGTTCATGCGTTGTGTATTCCAGTTCACAACTGGTTCGACTACAGAGCTACTTTTTGCCGCGCTATCGAACTAGTTTTACTAATTCAACTAGTTCATTGCTGAGCCATGCGCACTTTTGCACTCACATAAAGTTGGTTGCGCTGCATTAACAGCTGTTCCATTAACTTCAATTAGCGCCAAAAAAACTTTTAAAACGTTGTATATATGAAATATATATATTTAATTTATTTAATCTGTGCGATTACAGAATTGAAACAATAAGTAAGAAGTAATTGCTTAAAGAAATTAAAAAATGCTGCACGTGAACTTGCCGTAAAGTGTTTTGGGCTACTGTTGCCCCGGCAACGCGAAATGAGCAAACACAAATTTAGTGCAAAGAATAGAAAACAATTGAAGTAAATATGACCAATAAGCCGACAATTTGTTTTGATATATCCAAAAATGAGCGCTTTCAAATTACGGATAACTACAAGATGCTCCATCGTAAGCTAAAAGCGCACTGGAATGTGGAGCAGTGAGTATAATTGGAATCTAATCGAACATCTCTCTTTCGATACCAACAAATCTTTGCCACATGCAGAAGCGATGTGGAACTGAATAAGGAGTTTTTGTCGCGCACCAAAATCTTTGTATTAGCTGGACCCCAGGATCGCTTCACCGAGGATGAATTCGAGGTGCTCAAGGAGTATGTGGAACAGTCGGGCGGCAGTTTGTTGGTGCTGCTGGGCGAGGGTGGCGAACAGGAGTTCAACACGAATGTCAACTTCTTTCTGGAACAGTATGGCATCTATATAAACAGCGATAATGTGGTGCGTCCGCATTACTACAAGAATTTCCATCCCAAGGAGTGCATTGTGGGTGGCGGCGTTGTCTGCGAGTCCATGTGGCGCCACCTTCTCAAACGGGACATTGAAAAAGTCGAGTACGACTTCAGCGATGAGAAGTACAAAATACACTTTCAGTATCCATATGGAGCTACGCTCAATGTATCAGAGCCAGCCAATGTGCTGCTGACCACTGGACCCGTTGTCTACCCCTTCAATCGACCCCTGGCAGGTTACTATAGCAATGCCAAGGGTGGAAAGATTCTAGCTCTCGGCTCCGGCTATATGTGGCATGATAAGTATTTGCAGGACAAGACCAATGATGCCCTGCTCGAGTATATGCTGCAGCTGCTGGGCACTGGCGAAATTACCTATACACATCTCGACTTTAACGATGTGGAGGTGTGTATATATATATGTATATATAATAATAATAATTATTAATTTTAATTTTTGTTAACCTTTTCTTTTTTTCTTACAGCTCAACGATAATAAACACTTCACGGACTTGGCCTTTCTGGCCGATATGCCGAAGGCCTGTTTGATTGACTCCATTGGGACTGAGATGCCCGCAGACTTTAAGCAAATGTTTGACATGACCTTGTGCTCGCTGAGCAATCGTTTGCTCAAGGATGTCATTGATGCCCACGAGCAGCTGCATGTTAACTACGAACCATTGCGCATTATCAAGCCACAATTTGAGATACCGCTGCCGCCGTTGCAATTGGCCACGTTTCCGCCCATTTTTAGTGAGCCGCCAGCACCGCCGCTGGAGCTCTTCGATTTGGACGAGACTTTCAGTCCGGCCCGGTCGCAGCTGGCCCACATTACCGGGCAGTGCCTGCAGTCGCTGCAGTCCAAGGAGCCATCGCGTCGCTCCCTCAACCAGCGCGAGCTGGAGAACTATGTGAAGGAGTGCGGACGCATAACGGCCATTGTCCGGGAGCAGCAAGAAATGCCTGCCCGCGAAATACTCAACATTGTGGCGCGCCAGATAAGCAGCTATGCACCCTATGCGGAGGACTAGACACAATATCAGCTCAGTATCCAATTACCAAGCAACTAACCAGCCAGTCTGTCAGTTAGTCAGCCAGTCAGTCTGTCAGTCAGTCAGTCAGCCAGCGTTGCGCATTCCATCTAAGTTTTTTGCTCTTTTCCTTTCATTGTATACCCTTTGAATAATGTTGTGTCCACTAAGCCATTATACATCTGGAATACATATTCTTGAATAACTGTTATAAACTGTCATATACAAATAATCGTTCATTAATTGAGGTTTTGTATTGCTTGTTTTTAGCAAAGTTATTCTTAAGTTTAAGTTTATTTAATGACTTTTGCATTAACTCGATCTGCTCGAAGAAACTGTATTAAAAATATGTTAGCAAGGGTATTTAATATTCGGCACATGAATTATACTTTTTTTCTCCGGTTTCTGTTTTAGTTTTTAATTTTATTTTTATGTTTTTTCTGGCAAAATCAGCGAATTTTGAATTTTGTTTGACTGTTTTCGAGCATATTGTAAACCAAGTCCGTTTTATGTAAACATGTTGGCGACTCGTATTCAAACATGGCCGGCGTTCTTCCTACACCCTGCACTCCACACCCCACACCACACCACACCCAACCCCCTTCTCGACTCTATCCACATGGTTTAGACTTTACTTCAATTACGCAGAAGGTGCATAACATTTGGATCGTAACACAAAACCTGTGGGAAGTAAAGCTATATACTTACCAAAATTATAACAAAAATTGTTTACTGCAAATGCGTTTCACACAATTAATTATTTGTATTAATATGAGGCCCAAATAGGGACACCATCCATCCCTAGGGGCATGCTAGTTGGCTTTAGTATTTAGGTGTCGACAATTTGTTTCCAGTTTAAGGGGCGCATGCCGGCGGCTGGGGTCGATGGGGGCTGTTAAGGGGCGGGGAGCGATGTGTGTGTGAAACCGCTAGTTAATGCTTGTCACAACAAATGCTGTCATCAATCGCCACTCGATGCGCTCTCGGGGGAACCGCGGCACTAAAATACAATCAAACAATTTGCCCGAGAGAGTCCTGTTCCCGAAAAAAACAAAGTGAAAAAACGATCCAACAACTGACGATAGTAAATTTCTACTTTTTATCGCAGCGAAGCATTTAAAGAACTACTAACCTGAACTCTCTGGAGCCTGCAAGCAGCTGCAGCCAGAAACAGTTGCCCAACTTAATATCCTTGTATGAAAGTAATTGATATATACCCACATGCAAGGACTGTAATCTTATCTCTTGAGGTAGCTCTCTAGTCAAAACTAGAATTTGATTACTACTGAAGGTATATATTTATTCTATTGCTAAATATTATATGTGGCTACAGCATATATATCTATATAATAAATATAAAGTGCGAATTTTATGTTCAAGCCAACCGATTCAAGTTACGACTATAATAATGAAAATAAAATCATTGAAATTGTCAGAAGCACATTGAATATATTCTGTAGAAGGTCATAACTTTGCTAGCAACTCTGTTTGCCACTGCCACTGCCACTGCCAACTGCTGCAACTCGTCGGGTGGTCAATCAATCAATATTGAAAATTCCCACAAGCGTTGCTTGCCTCTCCCTCTCTCTCTCTCTCTCTGTCTCTCTCACCTCCACATGCTTAGGGCGCCATTTTGTTTGCAGAGTTGACCGCTAAGTGTTGATGAAGCGAGGAGGGTGGAGGAGAGGGCAACAGATCGGGGGCACTATGGATACGATGTGAGGGCAATAATCTGCAAGCAAAAAAGTAAAAAGAGGTTATGTTGAAATACGATCTGAGCCAAGTAGGAAGTTACCTTGAGTGCATTTCTATATTGACAGTGACAATGCTGTCCAAGTCAACGTTCGTCGTTGTCGTTGTCGTTGCCGTTGCCGTTGTCATTGTCGTTCATTCATGGTTTCAGTCAACAGTCAGCAGTGAGCAGCAAACAGGTTCACAGGCTCAACAGAAGCCACACAAGTTTTTCCCACTCCCTTGCACCCCCCTACTCCAACTCTTGCTCCTCCTCCTGCTCCAACTACTCCTACAACTACACTTCTACTTTCTGTTGCTGCTGCTTCTTGCGTCTGCGAAATAGCGAAAGCAAATAACAAAATTCGAATGCAATTTCATTTGTTCATGTCTCTAAGAGGGAGAGAGGCAGAGAGACAGAGAGAGACAGAGAGAGAGAGAGAGGTAGTGATACTTTCCCACTCTGAAATGCACAACAGCTGTGTTTGTTGCCTTTGCACTTCCGCTCCCTGCTCCTTCCATAGTCCTGTCTACTCTCGCCGTGCAAATATCATCAAAGTCAAGAGGTTTGTTTGACTTTTAGTGGCATCCTTTTTGGCAGCTGTGATTGTTTTCGTTTCCATTCATCATTTTCATATTCCCCGCCACTGCACTCGCTCCCCCCGACCCCGTCACATCTGTGTCTCGTTAGCTTGTAAATTATACAGTTACTT
This sequence comes from Drosophila atroscutellata, assembly GCA_035041605.1. Taxonomy (NCBI): domain Eukaryota; kingdom Metazoa; phylum Arthropoda; class Insecta; order Diptera; family Drosophilidae; genus Drosophila; species Drosophila atroscutellata. The sequence continues at coordinate 7,186,229 of JAWNLA010000092.1, read as the reverse complement.
CGCGCATTTGTCACCTGTGCTGGAAATTCCGGGAAAACCCCGCATGAAAAGCGTGCCTTGGCGGTGGTCGTTGCATGGGTTTTTGGGCACCGCTTGATGCGGGTCTGTGGCAACATCGTTTTAATTAAATTACACCACCAAAACGTGCGACATCACAATAATTTTCATTGTCAAAAATTGGGCATCATAAAAAACAACACGTCTGCATCGTATACCCAACAGCAACAGCAACAACAATAGCAACATCAATCCAAATCGTGGGAGCGAAAGAGCGAGTGTATGAAAGATATAGGAAGACTCCCTCACACACACACATGTACACATGGAAAGAATGTAACTATCAATTAACAGGTAAGCGGCATACAGCTGAAGCATCCAGCTTAAATAATTTATTTAACCCTTATGCGCTTCAAGTTTTTGAACCCGTTTGAGTGTTAAATACAATCTTAAAGCTACTTCTTGAATATGAATAAAGAAGGATAAAGGAGAATTCTAGTCGAGAGGGATTGACTTTAGATGCAAATTTATATATATGTATATGATGTACTATTCGATATGACTAAGTTTTATGCGTGATAGGTTCTATAAGATATTTTTTATTAACTGTTTGAATTGCATTATGTTTAAATAAACAAAAATGTGAAACCGCTGCCAAAACTTAACTTTTCATTTCAATATTCCAACATCCCAAGTAAGACTTTAATATATATCCAAAACACTAAAGTTTTAACTTTTTATTTCAATATTCCACAATTAGAATTAGTATTCTAATAAACACGCTCAAACCAAGCACAGACACGCACACAAGGGTTAACATTCGAGGTAAACATTGACTTAAGTTATGCTTGGCACGCTTCGTTTTCAGCTTGGTTTCAGTTGTTGTTGGTTCAGTTGGCTTGCGAATGGCTGTGGGAACTTTGGGAAGCCATCATTAAAATAGAAAGCTTGTCTTTTATGCTTTTGTCATTGTTATTAATTTGTCATAAGGCAGCGTTTTACAACACGCTCTAATGATGCATGTAAATGCAAAACAAATGGCAACCCAAACCAGGCCCAACCTCGGGGCTAAGACTCCAGTTTAGGTTGGAGTCAAGCGCCTTGGGTGAAAAATTGAAACGGCGTGTACAATTTAAAATGAAATAAAATCAGACTGTGGCAGCTTTCGAAATTTTATGAGCATGTTGCGCTTATTAGCTGCACTACGAGAAATGGCGACAGGCCACAACAGCAACAGCAACAAATAAACAAACAACAACAAGCACAACATGCATTTCCACGGCTAATTTTTCACGCACGTTCCACATGCCCGTTTACCCCTCTACCCCTGAATGCCAACAACGACAGCGAGCGACAGCTCCTGGCCAGGCTTCAGCCTTTTATACCCTTCAATTGTCCCAAATGGGGCACAACAATATTTTCAAATTGTTTGCAACTCTTGTTAGAAGTGTTTAAGTCTGAGCCTATAATATATATACTATATATATGTATATGTAAGACTATAGATTTGTTAATATATGTGTAGGAAAATATTTTTGTCTATTACTATATATCTATACTATATCTTTTGCATTGTTCAATTTGCTGCTAGAATCCAAGTTGAAAAGGATTTAATCTTGGATTAGAGTATTTTGAAAGTCGTTACTTTGGATTAGATAGTCGGCACGTTGTTGTTGGTTTTGTTTTTGGCACGGCGACACGCACGAGAAATTCCAAGAGATAAGCATCGTGTACGACAAGGTGTATTATGGACCCGGTCCGATACGCATTCAACGTTGCCGTCGAGTGCCATACTGTTGACTCTGTTAAATTGCCAATATTTATGGTCTTGGCCGTTCAAGTTGACTTGTTAAATGGGTGTTCCAGCCAGCAGTCAGCAGGCACAAGGAGGAGGGCCCCCTAAAATGGGTAGCTGCGAAACGTTTAAATACAAAACGTGTTGGGGCCCGATAAGCACGCAAGGAGCAAATGGCAAGCAGCAAGCGGCAAGCAGCAAGCGGCAAGCAGCGTGCAGCATGCAGCAAGCAGTGAGCAGCACGCAGCGATGTTGCTTGCTTCTCTCTCGCGTTGTGCCATCAATTTTGACATATGCATGTCAAAGCTTTTACAGCCCAAGACGCCATTTTGAAAGGGCCCCCGGTTCGGTCTCTTTCGCACGCTGCACGCGCCATCTCTGTCGCACTGTGCAGCAAAGCATTAAAGCAGAAATGTGCAATGTCGTCAACGCTCGCCGCTGAAGCTATAAAAATGTCAAAACATGCTACAAATAAAGTAGAATTATAAAGAAATCTAGCGACAGACAACAATAACAACAAAAAACCAGACTAATATTAAGATGATATACAACAACAAAAAAAAAAATTGTAACGCTTTGCCAGTGAACAAACCAGTCAAGCAGTCGGCTGCAAAGTCACACTACCAAAGCACTCGGCATTATCATCTAAAGGAGATCTTTGCAACTGAGGGGGTTTTTAACATTTCAGGACATTCAGGATGTTGATAGTACTAAAGATTCTTTCAGTTGCCAAATGTTAATCTTTAGATGCACTCGCATAAACTTCAAATATTATTTCCACATTTCTATACTCTTCAACATGCACCACATAAAAGTTAGAGTATCCACAGAAGCCACCTTAAACATTTTATTATATTTTCTTAATAACCAGAAAAAATAGCTAGTTTTTTGCATTAGTTTTGCTGTTCATCTTTGTATCTTTTGTTGTTGCTGTTGGCCAGGTTGATATGTTGCTGATCTTGCGGTTTTTATGGTTTTTGCAGCAGCAAACAAAACACCTCAAAGCAAAAAAAAAAAAAAATATATATATATGAAAAAGGAATTGTGAATCTGAGTGTTTTTCGAAACAACCATTGAAATCGTAGATGTGTGAGAGAGAGATGATTTGCTAGTCACAGACTCAAAAAAAAAGACAAAACAAGTATAAATCTAAGATCTTTGTCGGGCAATGTTCAAAATGTCATAAGTCACACCTGATCATTTGTCAGTTTACACAAAAAAAAAGAGCAAAGAGAAAAAAAAAAACGCCCACAGATTGAATATGTGTCGGTTGCTAGTTGCAGTTGCCATAAATCAATGCCCCACACTCACACGTTGCATTTGACGCTAATAAAAATGCAAATCGTATGCATAAAGTATATAATTTTTATAACTCAATTAAGTCGGCCTGTTGTGTCTGGGGTGCATGCTGCGCCTTGGCTTGTGGCTCATTAAAGTGGCGCCACGTCTCTAAATTGATATTGGCCAGCTGGGTGCGAGATTAACATGACAATGTCCCATTCTTGGCCGGCAGCCAATTGGCCAATGATTTGACTGTGATAAGAGTGCTTGCGTTCGCTTATCAAATGACCAGTCAGTCAGCCAGTCAGTCAGTCAGCCCGTTGGGAAGGTAGCTGTTGGAGAGCTTAACGCATTTCTTGGAAGAGCCAACCATCAGAGATAGTTGAAGTTGCGCGCGTTCCTCGGACATGACATATAATAAAATAATCTACCTCCTAATTTGGGTGTCGTTTACACGTGCCAAGCGACCCTCGACACACTGATGAGCCGGCCAACCACCTCATCAGGCAGAGTTTCAAGTTTGATCTTGTCCCTCATTAACTAAGTGTAATCGCTGAATCTAAACGAAGACTTGGTATGCAATGGGCTTTGGGCTGGGCATTCTAATTGGGAATTGGGAGTAACAGTGGCGTTTTTTTTTTTCTTTGGTCAACCTCTCAACGGAATTTGAAAGTCGAAAGGTTATCGCATTTTTTTATGGCTCAAAGTTGTGGCATTTGAAATGATGAGTTTGTACTTTCACTCCTACACATGTGATATACATATATCACATCAACTTCTTAAAGTTATTTTCTTAAATTTTACTTTCCGTCCCACACACACACATACACACTGATTTAATTTTCCTATAGCTTATTGTTTGAAAGTTTTAAAACTAATTTTTAGATATTAGACTTTGCTTTAAGAATAACGACTGTGATTCTTGGAATAACTCCACTTAAGTTGAACTTTCTTCTGATTTCTAGTTAATTCAGTTAACATCTACACTTTCGTATCCCATTCTAATGTGAACTAATATTGTACAGACGCCCATCAATTAAAATGTTCTCCTCTATTCACTAAATGCTTTGACCCCTCAATTTGTCATTGTGTTCTTTCTGTTCTTGACGTTCCAGACTTTTATTTATGTGCATTTGTGTAATTTGCTATTTTGCTGTATTCTTGTTGTGTTTTTCTACTGCCCGACACTTGACCCCATCAAATAATAATGACTTGTGTACATGACTGGACAGGCACTGAATTGGTGACCGTCTCGAAATCTGGCGCCGTTTACAATGCCAGCGGCTAAACAGAAGAACAAAAAAAAAAAAAACAAAAACAACAAAAAGAAACATCAGCCAAATACATATACACAAAAGTCAATAAACTTGAATCTGATAGGTTGACAGCGGGCGGTATCGCTAGGGGATCTATATATAGGGGGTTTCATTCGCACGGTGTGCCGCTCAAAGAGTTGAATTGCGGCAGACGATGTGCTGAAGGATACTAATTAGAATTCTAAATTAATTTGTGTAGTATTCCATAGTCAGACATTTATTATTATTATTATTGTTTTGCAGATCCTTTTTGAACAAAAACACAGTTAAGTTTTAGTCTATGACTGATTTTGACATAATTTTGATTTAAAGTTAAAAACATTTCGCTTCGATGAAGACCTTATCATCATAAAGGTATATATATTAAGCCCAAAGAAACACTAGTTTCATATTCGAGTAAGGCTGATATAGAAGAAATGTGATTCTGTAAAGTTAAACTCCATTTCGCAGTAGATGATTCTTTAATTAAGTCTTTAATATTATAACATAGTGCAAATATTTCAGAACCCGCCAAATATAAATGCTAAACCAGAATGCGAAAGAAGGCGATCTCAAATATAACTTTAAAAAATCTGTATTCCATATTCCTTCTCTCTCCCTCTCCCTCTCGCTCTCTCCCTCTCGCTCTCTCTCTCTCTCTCTCTCTATCTATCTTTCCCCTACCCGCTTTGCGTCTGTTAGCGGACATGTGTGAGTGAGTTAGTTGAGGGGTTGTAAGCATTAATTGATTAACTGGGATTCATCTGCTGCAAACAGACTTGATAAGTGACTCTGTCAGCCTCTTCGTTCCACCCTATTTGATCATATTTTAACTCGCAGAACCTTCGGTACCTTCGACGCCTCTTACACCACTGACTCATTTCAATGTTTACTGAGCCAATCGCCAGCTGAGTTTCCTTTGTCTTGACTAACTGTCAGCTGGCGCTACAGAAAGCCGTTGGCATAAATTATATATATGTATGTATGAGCGCACGGCGCTCGGCCTATGTAAACGGAGTAGGACCCGTAGCCTGAGCCCGTCTCCAACTTAAAATTTACCTCGGGCTCCAACTGCAGCGATTCAACTCCAGCGATTTTTAACGCGCACAGCGGGTGCTCATTGTCCGAGGCAGTTAAACAAGACGCTTTTCAGCTCGTAAAACATGGCTCAAAAGGTTTCTGTTGGTGGTTGTTTTTTTTTCTTTCTGTTTTTTGGTTTTCTTTAGTATGGTTAATAAAGTTATTGATTTGTGTTTTAAGTGGCGTGGGTGAAACGCTCTGCGCAATGCTGTGGGTCCCTTCTTTCACCCAACAACAACAGCAACAACAACAACAACAATTACAAATGAATGTCCCACATTTGTGGCAATCTCTCGCATTTATCAGTTGATTTGTTTTTATTAAATGCTGAGCTGTTAAGGCTTTAAGCTGACGCCTGTCAATTGCGACACGAGCAAGTCACGTACCACATCCAGGTCGCCCAAGTCTCCCATCGCCTTCCTCACTTATCTAAAGGAGGCGTGGGCGGGCGGCGCGTTTAAGTAGCTTAAACATACGCGGTGGTCCAAAGCATAACTTTGTCTAATGACTCGGAAATCCGTCACTAATAATAAAAGCCAAGGCTATAAAAGGCAGCGAGCATTTGAGACGTCAGCGCTGAGTTTCCATTCCATTCCAAGCTCTGGCCAGCGACTCTCCACTCTTGACACAACTCTTCCCTTCTCCTCTACTCTCCCTATCCAATTGCCCGTTGCAGTTCTACATTGGAGAATGGGGCCCGACTCTGAGCTCTGACATTGAGCACGTGTGTCTCTCATAATCCTATTACCAAGAGAGAGAGAGAGAGAGAAGAGTTGCTCGATTGTCGATTCTCGAATTTATGAATGAACACACAGTTGATGCAATAAGTGTGCGACTTGCACATGAAATCAAACTCGATATCCACTTGCAACTAAAATATTGTTTTAAGTAGAAAATATAACTGAATGCCGCTTTATGTTGTGACAAAATGCCTAGTAATTAAATATGAGCATATTGTGTGTATTGTCGAAATATATGATTACTTTTCGAGCAACGTAAAGTGAGAGGAATCTCAGGAATCTCTAATTTTAATACTTAACACTGGAATAATACTTCAATTCATATCTTGCTCTCACTTGAAGTTCTCGAATATAACTACAAGCGTATCACTTAGTTCAACTCAAGTAAGCAACAATTTAAATTAAAATCCTTAAGAGTTTTCCATCTACATAATTGAAATTTGTCTCTCAGAACTTAAGCACAACTGTTTCTAATTGTTTTCTGTAATCGCATTAAACTAAACCAAATGCCAAGCAAATTTAAAGTGCTATTAATTTCGCTTAAGTTAAATTCACTTGTCGCCCAAGCAGCAAAGGAGTTGGGCACGCCTCCAGGCTCTGGCTCCCCCGTTGCCCATCCCACTCTCCGCGCGCATTGAGCGCATTTCAACTCAATTTTTGTTGTTGTGTGTGTTTTGGGTGCCCACGCATGCGCCTGGATGCCAGGGCGACGAGGGTTGCAGGACGTAGTCGGAGTTTTCAAAATGGCTGCGCAAATATTTGATTATCGTCTGGGGACGCTGGCGTTGTTGGCGCTGCTGTTAAGCCTAACTGTTACTGTCGCAATTCATTGAATTTGCAGGGCTAATTAAACACGTTAACAACTGTCGCGATGCGATGAAGCGTGCAGGGATAACTTGCCAAAGTTGCTTGGGATCGTCGCCAGTTGCCAGTTGCCAGACGCCAGACGCCAGTCCCCCCCCCCCCATTCCCAAAAAAGATATTGCACAGTCTGTTGCCCTGGTTCCGATTCGAATTCGATTTGGGGTTCCTGATTTTTATTTGCTTCTTTTCTTTTTTGTTTATTTTATGGCTAAAGACCAGCGGCTTGGTAGCTGTCTATATTGCACGACTATCCCTATTATGCTCCAGCATCACTGCTTAATGCGAGTGGACAGTTTGCCTGGCGCCCAATCAAGTGTTTTCAAATTGGGTTAAGCGCTAACAGTGGTTGCTGGCAAAGGGGGAATCTACGGAAATCGTTTAAGTTGTGAATAGTCCTTGTTTATATTAAATAATGAGTCAACTAACAACAGTAATACATTTCAAATGTTGTGACAAATGAGTATTGTTGGAGTCTTAAGAGCCGACATTATTTTTATGACAGCATTCGCTCTATGGCTGGAACATTCTAATTGCCGAGAGATCACTGTACCGCAAGGGACCCAAAAAATAATCAAAACGAAGAAGAGCAGACGAAGTGCAAGCACCGTTCGTGGAAACGAAAGCGCTTCCAGGAAGCATTGAGTGCTGCCCACTTGCTGCACAATTGCAAATGCCGTTAATGCCCAGCAAAGCAGCTGTCCTGGCGCCGCCCTAAACCCAACAATAAATGCACTCAACAATCCACCACAAAACTCACTCACTCAAGCGCTCGGCACTCGGCGCATAAGAGAGAGAGAGAGGCAGAGGTCGAAAGAGAGAGCGCTCGCAACAGAGGGCAGGCAGAGCGAGACGACAATTGCTGTGAGTGGATTGAAGCTTCACATCGCCGTTGTTGTTGCTCACTTCTCGTTCTTCGGGTTGCCGACGCCAACGCTTTCAAATGGGCAAATGGGCAAATTTAGTTGACACTCAGCTTTATGTGACACTCGTCGGGAGAGCGGACGCCAGCTACAACAATAAAACAAGAAGCAAAAAAACGGAAAAAGCTTTGCGCCGTCGGCTCCATAAAACAAATGACAACTAAAAATTAATAAAAAGCAAACAAGAAAAAAAAACCATACACAATTCGCATCGTTAAAATTAATTTGGCACAAATTAATTTGCGTAACGGAACTGCTCAATTAGCAAGAGCGTAAATTAAAATGTTAATGCTGAGACCAATTCAAATTTAAACAACGCGCGTGCAGTGCTAAATTATTCTTAAATAATTGCAAAGTATTTTCAACAATTTAACACGCTTTTCTCTGCAGTTTGTTAGTGCATTTTACTCAGTGCATTTTACACATACTTATTTTTGTTCGTATTGTTAATTGATTGCTGTGATTCCGATTAAACGATTGTGATGCACGCGCAGCCGCAGCCCATTTGATAAGCAACTGCAACTGCAACTGCAACAGCAGCAACAGCAACAACAACGCCTGGAATATGTTGTATAATGTGCCGTGCTATCAAAACTTTTCAACGCTGGATTACTACAAGGTGAGCTGAGCCCCGACCTTTAATTCTGGAATTATTTACCATTCCGTGATTCTCCCTCTCTTCAAGCTTCGAGTTTTCTCTATCTATGTTCCTCATCTTCTTATGTCACTTATAATAACGATATACGTAAAACCTTTCGGTTGTGCACAAAACCGTTTCCAGAACTTTGCTGCTAAATAAAATATTATTTTTATAGATCAATTTTGTAAGCTCTTACTCCACTCTCATAATGCGCACGATCTTACCACAAGATTTGTAAACTTTATGATTTAACTATCTTTAGCAGCGTTTGCCAATTCTTGTGTTAAATAAAATTTCTTTCGACCACACACATATTGCATAATGCGCACAATCTTAGCCCGAGAATTTCTAAACTCTTCAGCTCTTGCGAACTCAACTTTTTAACTTCTGCAGCGCTTAAGTCTCCAAATCTGACTTCGACTCAGAGGGAAAGATGAATTATTTTCCGCATCAACTGCGCATAATTACAAGCCTTTAATGCGCCGTCTAGATCCAAGATTGTAGATGCCAAGGCTCTGATCTCTTTGGCAGTGAGCTGTAAGAAATCAAAAACGCAAACTGTTTTGGCTACTGCGCATTTTGCCCAAAAAACCCAAAGAAAAAGCAAAATAATAGAATGAGCCTTTAAATGCGGCCAGAAAGCAGACAATGGCAGCAGACAGGCAAAGGCAAAAGGGAAATTTCAGCTTAAAAAGGGCAAAGAACTGCCTGTTTATCCTGTCGATCGAGTACGAATCATTTGACCAGAAATATAAACCACAAAAGCAAATATTGCCAGCCAAATGCCAAGGCAAAGCCAGTAGGTCAGGCATGTGTGTGTATTAGTGTGTGTGTAGGTGGCTGTGTGTGTAGGTGTATGTGTGTGTAGGTGTATGTGTGTGTTGGTGTAGATCTGTGTAGATAACTATTGAGTTGTTGATTTCTTTTTTGATTGACAGTTATTATGCGTTTGTGTGTGTGTCTGTTTGTGTAAGTGTGCTCCTTTGCACGCTCTCTCTCTCTCTCTCTCTCTCTCTCTATGTCTCCTGTGCTCTCTTTTGCTGTGTTGCCTGGGCAGCCAAGACTCATTACCGTTACGTTTGCTTTTGCCTCTGGCGTAACTTGAGCGGAGTTTTGGAGCAAAGCAATTTGCGCTGCTGCTGCTGTTGCTGTTGCCAGGCAAACACATAAATACAGTTTATGTATATATTTTTGTGGAGCCGTCTGCGCTACAAAATGGCGGCCATCGATGTGCTTTTTTTGTGGGGCGCCATTTTGTTTGTCTATTTGTCAATCTCATAAATGCAAATGCCAAAGCAACGGAACGAGCTCGTTGCCCGCTGCTGCGGGCTGAGCACTCGGGCTTCAGGCTGGCTGCTGTTGAAGCCATTAGCAAATAATTTCAGCGAAATTTTTATTCAGCATTGTTGTGCTCACACACACACACACACACATACACATCCATATATACACACAGACAAATGCCGTCAGGATAATTTCATTGAAATTTGAGTCGTCAAAAGGAGCAGCAAAATGTACAAAAGGACGCCGTGCAGATGCCTTGCGCTTTTCGTTGTTGTTGCTGTTCGCTACGGGCGCGCCATTATAACAACAAACAATGCAGACAGCAGCAGAAGCAGTGGCAGTGGCAGTGGCAGTGGCAGTGGCAGTAGCAGTGCCAGCAATGGCTGGAGTAGGGAGCAGAAGCAGCAGCAGCATTGGCCGTGTTGCCCCCGCAGGATTTGAGCGCTGCGGGTTTTTTAATTTTATATGCGGTTGCTGCTCATTTCTGTGGAGCGCACTCTCCATTACATGCCACGCCCTCAAAGCATTTAAATATTTTAATTTTATTTCTTTTTCTGGGACAGCTTCGGCTTAATGTCCTGCGACATTTTTACAGCATAATCTGCAATCTGTGCACTGCTAATCCGTCTTATTATGTTTTGTGTTTCACAAGGGTCAACAGCAGGCTTAAATGGCAAATGGTATGTTTTTTTTGTCGATATTTGTTGGGCGTGGCACAGGAAGTGCAGCCAGAGTAAAGAGATGGGATCTGCACTTCAGCTACCTGTTTCAGCAGACAAAGATAGAAAATTGGAGAGAGGGTGACAGAGAGGGGAGAGCTGAAAGACAGTGGCGAAATAAACTTGTTTGTTTGTTTACACGTCTCAAAGTTGTTTGTTTTTTTTTCTTTTGCTTTGAAACTGTATTTCACAGTAGCAATAACAAAACTTTCAAATAAACAAACAAATAATCAAATATCAGCCAGCTTAAAGGGGCACTTGCAATAGGCACGGGCTCGAACTGCGTCTGTCCGAGGATCAGGTTCTTTGCCAATGTCATTTGTGGGTTAGCTGTTCGAAATCGACTGAAGTTTGCCAGTTAAGTTGCCATTTTTGCAATTCTTGGATATCATAAGCAAATCAAATGAAAATATTGTGCTTGTACTCTGCTTGATAAGCAGATAAGCCTATTGTAATTTAAAGAAAGCTACAAGTTATAATCTCACAGCCCTCTCAATCTTTATACCTTAAGCTTAATTATTGTCAAATTCACTCTTACTTGAAACTAAATCAATTTCAACATGGAATGGATATTAAAGTAAAAGTTTCCAGGTAATTTATGCCTCTATATAAAAAATGGCATGGGTTTCATAAATCTGAGTCAAATTCAGATTAGATGTAGATTCTACAACTACTTTTGATTTTTAAATTCAACTCTTGCATCAAGATAATTGTTGCATGCTATTTGGCTTATCGTTTCCCTTGCTGCCGCCATAATAATAATACTGCTTGCCAGCTTTAAGCTGACGTCATTCTTGGCTAAAAAACCACAAGATTTATGCATGAAGTTTATCATGTAAGTTACTTGGATTACATAATATGCAACGTGGCAGTCACTCAAATGCCACTCAACAAGAAAGCAGGGAGGGGGGAAGGACATCTCATAGCCCATGGGTTGAGGTAGCTGCTTTGTTTCTGTTCCTGTTCCTGTTCGTACTTCTGTTGCCGTGGCAGGCACATATAATCCGCTCAACTGTCGAGAGAACGGCGTCTGCCGCTGCCGCTTAGCCCCTTTATCCTGTTTTATGTCGCCTGCCAGTGCTGTTGAGCGTAAATTAGAGCAACCTGCCTGCCGGATGATGCTCCGGATAATGCACGTGATGCTTCTGCTGATTGTCCTGTCCATCCGTTTGTTTATTTTCAGTTCGGATTTAGCCTCTAATGCCCACTAATGACTGCAAATATTTGGCCAGCTCTTGTGGCCATTTTGCAGGATTTGCATAGCTCTGACTCATCAAACGGCACAGTTCTATATTTAAAAGCAGTTCCACAAATAGCTGGCTTCGCCAGGCATTAGACAGGTCGAACAGGTCTGCACACAATCAATTGTCACATTCGACAGCATATTTTGAGCTGCGTCTAGGCTATAGATAGCCGCCATTCAGCTATATTTATATTGCTTCAATTTCATCGTTTTCAAAATAGATGGGGTGAAAGTGCCAGTTGACGCAAGAGCTGGTCACGACACTAATGGCCAACTCACTGATAGGGTAGTAGCTGCTCTTGAGTGCTGTCTGGGCGTTTGTAAAATTAAAGGCGCTATATCTGTGTTTATTTGATAAATTATATCCACCTGTGTGGCAGCGTTGAGCTTTCAATTCATTTCATTTTTGAGTTATAGATAACTTTGATAAGCTTTATAGCTAAATATTGTGCTAAGATATTATATAAAGCGTATATCGGATTATAATGAAAACGATAGTTAAATCATAAAAAAAGTTCATCAAACAATCATCAAATCAATGCATGTTTGAGATTCCATGGAACGTCATAGCATACTTTTTGGTAGCCTTACAATCAAGTTGTCGATCACAGCTCAATGCGAAACAGTTTATGTAAATATATATACACTCAGACATAAAAATCGTCCTGAAGTTTAGAAAAACGAACCTAAATGGAAGGCACCTTGATATATAGAAAAATGTTCTTGTTTTTAGAAAAATGTCTAATTACTATGCTTAATAGATAATATAAGTAAATAGCTTTCCGATTTGTTGGATTTCAGGCTGATTTTGTTCGCAGTGTAGCAGCGGGGTACAGCATATTGATATTCCATGATGTGCATCAGCATCTATAGCTTTTTGAGGCGACACGCCGCCGATACGCAACCTCAGGCAACTGTCACATCAAAAAGCGCGCACATTCACATCGCCCCGTTAATTGGTGCTGGGTAGGGGGTTGAGGAGGCGGAGGGAGTTGGGGTGGGGGCGCTGCCTCTCCGTTTACAGCAATTCTCGTTAAAGCGGAACAACAGATACAGAATTAAAGTGGGAAACTAAACAAATGAGCGAAACTACAACGAAATGAACTTGTCATAATTATTTGACAGTTACGTTAATGATGTTGCAGTTGATGATGATGATAATGATGATGATGAGGAAGAGGATAATTCCAGTTTGCTGCTTGCTGCATTCTGGGAAGCGCTGAAATTGATGTAAAACATTTTGTTGCAAGACAGAAGAATGCTTGACAGGAGCATGCCCCCGGGCAAGGGGTACTCGATATAACCGTATAATGGTACGGCACTTTGATTTTGGGAAGCGGGCCGCGGCGGGTCAAGTGGGGAGCAGCCTGTGAAAACAAAATGCGGTTTCGGTCTCGGGGTTGCGCCTCATTTCCGGTTCAATCAAGTGGCAGTTGGAGCTGCGAGGAGCAGTTGCTGCCGTGTTATCTTTTGGGTTTACTTAGGTGTGGCTGTTGTCAATCAAAAGGCGAAGACAGGCAGTCAGCTGGATGGCAACCCTATCCCTCTCTCTCTCTCTCTGTCTGTTGCAATTAAGCGGCTCGCAAGTTTCCGAGACAAATTTGTCGGCAATCAGCGTGCGACCTTTGACTTGAAGCCAGCGATCGCATTGCTCGTTAGCAGTCGTGACAGTTTTCCTTCTTATATATATTTATAATTTTTTTCCTTTTTTCATAATTTTTACCACGAAATGGCCGCCTGTCTTTGCCGCTGCCTCCTGCCTCTGCCGTGCGCCCCTAACAACGACAACGGCCTTTTTCCGGACACTCAGCATAAAATATCAAATTTCCCGATGCACATATTTCTTGCAGGCTTTGCAGCGCTTGGCCCTGGGAAATGGAAAACAAAAACTGCATTGCAAGCCGCACAATTGGCAGCCAAAATGCCAACATTCACAACTCTCCCTCTCTCTCTTACTCTATCTCTCTCTCTCTCTCTCTTTTTGGCTCATTGCTCTCATTGATTGGCGAAATTCGATAGTTCCTCGATCGCTTGCAGAGTACCTAAAAAAAAAAAATAATAATAATAAAATCCCAGCACCTGTTCAGCAGCAACGAAACTTGGCCTGCCTCTCTTAAAACTTGCACTTAAACAACAACAGTTGGTTTATTGGTTTTTACTGTACTTTTGCTGGTATATTTGTAATGGGATATCTTCTGCAACGGCCTTGCGATTTAAGTAATTAAGTCTAACGGAAATAATCAACTATTTCTATTTCTATTTCTATTTTTTATTTCTATTTCTATTTTATACACATTTATATTTTTGTACACAGCATATTCTATTCTTGTTGTGTAGAGTTAATGTGGCCAAGGTCCGTACTGAAACTGATCCATCCGAGCGTTAGGGTTGCCTCGAGAGTTGAGTAATTGATAGCGACGACCATTGTGGTATTGGGTTGCCCAGCGCCGCAGTCGCAGTCGCAGTTGGCACAGTTTTTGCTTTAGTTTTCGATTCTCATAATGTGAATCGGTTACTAGCCATTCTAGTTACAAGAAGTATTGTTCCACTACTTAACTTAAGTATTTTCGTGTGCAACCTGCATAAAGAGATCGCATTTAAGATGCCTATATTTGTCTCAATTTCTATCTAGTTGCTTGATTAGATGGAGTTCCCATAATTTTTTTTTATTATGAGATTTTTAGAATTTAAATTGTAAATAATAAAAAAATCTTTTCATATTGCCAAACTTGATTTTGTGTCTTTTAAACTCCTGCAAGTCTTTGGAAAGGTTTGAAAAAGATGTGGAAGGGAAAACATAATTTTGGGCAATTTTCTACACAATTTTCCCAACATAAACTTTAACTAGACGCAGCTGTTTACCCAAAGGGTTACATTGAAAGGGTTAAGACATGTAAAGGGCTAAGACGCACTCCTGAGGGTTGTTTCCCTTGCCAATTACAGATTTAATTAGCAAACAAAGCCTCCGATTTCTTGGCACAATTTTTGACATATTTTTTTGGGGTATAAAAAAAATAAAAATAAATTAAATAAATTCGCATTGAACTTTGGCCGTGACATCTTGAGAATAGGTCAACATTGTTGTTTAATTAGAGGACAATAGCTGTCAATAGATCGTCCTTAAAACTAGGTCGAGAAATGAGAGTCAAAGGCTTGCGGCTAATTGCAAGGAAACATCTTCCCGAGGGGATGTACGCGAATTGGCTTAGGGAAGTTTGCGCTTCCAATCGAGTGCCAGCTGTGTGTGTTATGTATATTATCGCTTTTTAAAAATCATATCGCACTCAATCTTAATGACTACTTAAAGCAACCCCGACGCCCCCCAGGGGCGACAGAACTGAACTGAAGTGCGACTGGCGTTTGAGGCAGCTGTTCGCACTTTTAGCTTTAATTGAAGCCCCTGGGTGCCATCTATAAAAACCTCAACATTAATAAGTGTTAATAATTGTGTAGTGTGTATGTTTTTTTTTAGCCTGTTTTGCAACTGTCACGCCCCACCGCCCATAACTGTGCCCACTGGCCAAGCAGCCAACCCTTGGGCTACGATTTCACTTTACTTTCGCGAGCTGGCCAAGTTGGAAAGGCCGCCCAGACGAGCGTAACATGGCCAGAGGCACAGAGAGAGAGATAGAGAGAAAGAGAGAGAGAGAGAGAGAGACAGTGGTCTAATGTTACCACACAGCATCCGCATCAGCATTTCCCCAATGATTTGTTATTGCTGTTGCTGTAACTTTACAAATTCAATTTGTCAGCGATGCTCGAGTCGAGGGGCGCATTTTGCCTTCCTCCTTTTTTTTTACTGCTGGCAAATTAAATTTCATAGGCCTGGCAACCGACAACAACAAGGACTAAGGGAAACATATGCTGCATACTTGCGGGCGGCTGTGCGTGGTGTTCACTGTACACGGTTTGCATTTGATTAGAGCTCGCCCAGGCGTGACTATTTAATTTGTTGCTGTTGTTGTTGTTGTTGCGTTTTTGACACGCGCAAGTCGAGAGCGCATAATTAAATTAATTAGAGAGTCGCAGCCACAGGTAAAACAAGCCACACGCTGCTTATGCCATTAATATGTGCATATTAGACACAGGTAATACCCTGTACATGCTGGCTCTGTGCTAATTTCATTTATATTAGCAGAGCAGAGAGCAGTTCGCCTTAGTCAAATTTTGATGAATGGAAATTATATTTATCAAAATATATAAATAACATATGCATCAACTTTTCTACATCAGGATTGTCTGTTTTTTAACTTAGATTTATAATTATGTTGTATTTTTCTCACATTATTGTTTTATTGACCTATTTTATCTAATTAAAAAATGTTTCTCCCTGGCTATCTGGCTGAGTGTCTTAAATTTGGTGTCCGCACATTATACCCGCATCGCTTGTTATTTTTGTATGGGGTATACGAGTATCAACCTGCTGGTGTTTTTTTTCCACCCATCCTTTTTGGCTTATGAGCGGGAGTGTTCATCGGTTTTGATGCCTATTCCAAGTGACAGTTGACACACTTCGCTGCCAGCTCGGGCTACGTGGGTGGTGGCAGGTTGCCCGGGCAATGGCAGCTGGGTGGATGGGGTGACTATGGTGTGGTCCGCAGGCAGGAGTGCTCTTTAGGGTCGGCTTTTAATGAAAATTCCTGACCAATGTTTGTTTTGCTGAGGTCACCATGGCAATGCAAGCAATGCTGAAGCTACTGCCACTTATCAAGCTCTCCGCTCCCGCGCTGTTGTGCTGCAGTGGCATTGGCGCGTGCCTCAAACACAAACACGGGTTCCGCATAATTTTCAGCAGAATGAAAGCATAAACGAGGCGTTCCGTGGCAACCCCGGTGGTCATCCATAGCGACAGCAACAGCGACTCAGCAAGTGACGAGCTCCTCTCTCTCTCTCTCTCACTCGCTCTCTCACGCCCTTTCTCTCTCTCTTTCTCTCTCTGCCTCTTTCTGATCGAGTGCAAATGCAATTTATGGCTCGGTTTATTTTCGCCTCGTCTCTGAGGGGCCGCAAAACGCACAGACGCCTACATTCATACATAGTCCAAGTCATTGTTTCATATGCATTTTGATTCATAAAAATTCTTTTGATTGCCCTGTGTGTGGCACTTAAGGCGTTTCTGAAAAACAACAAAATGTTTTTATTGGGCTCAGTTCAGCATCGATATTAGCTTTCAGTCACACAGTAGTGGGTTCAGCATTTACTTTTATGGCTATATTAGGTTATACGACTTTATGTTTTGTAATCATTAAAAAAGTCCATTAAATCTTTTAGATTTTACTCAAAACTGCAGTAGCTGAACCATAATATTTTTAAATATTACGTTTATTGCTATTTGAGTTGCCATAATAAATTATAGCACTTGACTTATTTTGGTATTCCAAGTCTATTTCTACAAATTTACTGATCTTTAGCTTAAAAGCAAAAGCATTTTTTGAAGTACTTTAAAGGCGAAGTCATAATCTACGGACAATCTGCAATTGCAATTCACTTCTTGCATCTATTTAATCACATAAATCTATATATCCATAAATAAATTAAGTTATAAATAGTTTATGCTATCAATTCATTCAAAAATGCAAGTTCTTATAAAATTGTTCATTTATATGTATATATATAGATTCTTAGATTAAATGACTTAAGAATCGTATTTCTATATTTTTTAAATGCTCGTAAGTACTTTAAGGACGAGTTTAAACTATTCGAGCAATCCACCCATTTAAAGATTGGATTTCCACAATCCCTGCAATAAATATTGATTAATTTTACACACAATTATTTTTATTATTAACACCCTCTTAATTTTATGCAATTTTAACTTTAATTTTAATTTGAATATTATGAAATTTCTATGAGTAACTCTTGAATGAAATGTTTTTTGCTATTCTG
Source organism: Drosophila atroscutellata (assembly GCA_035041605.1). Taxonomy (NCBI): domain Eukaryota; kingdom Metazoa; phylum Arthropoda; class Insecta; order Diptera; family Drosophilidae; genus Drosophila; species Drosophila atroscutellata. Next base: position 7,168,485 of record JAWNLA010000092.1, on the reverse strand, counting down.
GCACATTTTGCAATTTATGCAGTGTGCAAAGTTTACACTTGCTGCAGACATGTTGAATTCTTGATGTGCTCGGCAATGCTATTTTATGTATCTTGTGGTTAATGCAATTTGTTGCAATTTGCTGCATGCCTCAGCGCATTTTTCTCTGAAATTAGCATAGAAAATACAATGGCATACGATGTGAAGACTTCAGCCTGTTGGCTGTGTAATTTATACATATGGCTCGTGTGGCTCGATGGATATCAGCTTGAAATGCCTGCGTATCAGAGCTTTGGCATGCGCTGACAACGATGTTTGTGGAGCCATCCAAATTCGAGTATCAGCTTAATAAGTCTCGACCCAATTGTAGGCCAAGTTTCAAGCACTGCATGACGCATCACGATGTATTTTTTGCTTTCCTTTTTTTTTTGTTTTTTTGCTGTTGTTTGTATTTTTATTTTATTTGTAAAATTCGGCAATGCTTCCAGAGTGTCGAGCTTACAAGACAAGCAACAACCGGCGACAAATGACAACAAACAACAACGACGACGACGACGACGACGAGGATAACAACAGCAATTGGTTGTTGTGTCTGGCGGAGCCAAGACCTTATCTAGATGCTCGAGCGAGTCCCCAGTTTCAGATCAAGTTGTAAAAATGCGCGCGATTATCGTTCAACACGCATGAGAGAGTGATAAAGAGAGGCAGAGTCGAGGGGCAGAGTGTGGGCAGCTCAGGTGTTGAACCCGGGGGCAGCAAAATGGCGCCCGATCCTGAATGCGCGAGACTAGCTAGCTATCAAAGTATTTTACTCTCTGACTCTGTGGCTCAGTTTTGTGCACCTCTTGCTGCATTACATACACACATATATATATATGTATAAATACGTATATATAAATACATATACATATACTACAGCACCGGGGAGGTCCAGGCCGATCAAAACTGAACGTAAATCTTAAACACTTTGTGCGCCTGCCTTCGGCGAGCGCACGATCAGCACGTTCAACGCGGACGACAGACGACCGGTAAACGACGACTCCAGCTAGCCAGCTCCAACAGCTCCCCAACTCCCGACAAACAAATGTGCGAGACTCAGCAACATGCAAAAGGCAACCGGCTCCAGCTTCACACAAAAACAAAAAAAAAAAAAAAAACAGAAACGAAGCAATATCTGCAAATGCAGCAAATTGTGCGCAGATTTGTTTACAGCCCCGGCCAACTTGGAATGGCAAAACACAGAACGCAAGGGAAGGGGAACAGGAGTTGGGGGGCAGAGTGGGGTTGAGTTGGGAGGGGGTAGTACTGGAACTGGGCACTGGGCACTGGGCACTGAGCATCCTGATCACTGAACTGGCGGCTGATGATCGCGCGTAGATATAATTGACGACATGTTGTCTCACGATCGTGCTAAACCGATTAAGGCATATTTAATGCCCCAAAACTCTCAACTCTGGCAACTCAGCTGCATTTCTTTTAGCTGGCTCAGCAGTCAGAGCTCCGGGTTCAGCGCTGGGTTAAAAGTGCGCTTCAACTTGCTTACTTAAGTAAGTGTGTCATGCAACTTCCGCCCCAAAAGCAAATTGCGGAATTGCTTGCACAATTTCACTTGTAAATGGCATTTGTAAATTGCAGCTGGCCAAAAGCAATTGCATTATGCCAATTGTTATTCGCTTTTTTCTCTTTGATTTTTGTTTCGTTTGCCGATATTATTATATTACTAAATATGTATATGGGTATTAATTTATTGATAAATTATCATTAATTTATTTAAATCATTTAAATCAAAATCATGCTAATATTTATTTTACAAATATTTAACTTATCTAATTGGCGTCTCTAGTCAAGGCGTGTAATAAATATTGAATCAATAAGTACTCAAGAAACTTTTCGTTAGTTGTGTTTATGTGTTCTCTGATTAAATTACCTTGTAATACATATTTAGCGTAATTCTATATGCTAATAATATATAGCTAAAAAGTATTTCACGAATATTTGGCTAGTTGACTTGCCTAGTCAAGGAATTTATTCAGTATAAGTTAAATATTTAATGAACAAGTACTTTGAGTTAGTATGTTTTGTGTATGTTCCGATTTAATTGTCTTTTAAGCACACACACACACACACACACACACCCACACACACACACACAAGCTCGATTCGCCTGTTATATTGTTTTGGCAAGTGGCGACTGGCGCCTGAAATCGCACTTGTGGGATGGTAATGTTTATTAGCCAGAATTCCGGTGCATGAATCGATCGGCCAGTTGTGTACTCTTGTTATATTTACTGCATCGTGTTGTTGTTCTTATTGGCATTATGAGTGTGCTTGGTTTACGTATAATTCCATATGGACAAAGACTTGAAAGTTTATTTACTAATTTAAGCGTTAAATAAATAAAGTGGTTTACATACAGCCTTGTGGCACCACTTTCAGATTACGAAGGGAAATTTACTTGTTTTCAGTAAAAATAGCTAAGAAACAATTACAATAGATAACTGATTGACTAAAACTATGAAATGTGTATATATATATATATATATATATATATATATATATGAAATAATCAGGCACCCGCATTTAAAATTGTTGAGCTGATACATCAAATAAACACGGTAATTTAGATGGTGATTTTTACTGTAGACATATTATTTTCATGTTTGATTTCGCCATTGAGTATGTCTCAGCATCGGTTATCATCTTGTTTATGGCTATAAAATTACAAATAAATGCCATATACCCGAGTCGAGGCCCAGTTTGATTTCGGGTTTTTCAATTTAAGTTTGATTTTGTAAGGTCTGCGTTAGCAAGCTAAAGATTGAACCAATTAAAATGCATGGGATTGGATTTTATTACTTTGAATAATGAGGCGACGCTAAATTGAATTATTAATTAATTGATGCGCATTAAAACATTTGTGAAATCAGCCAAAATGTTTGATTGACAATTCGTTTGTTTTGCGCCCGCATCACGAAGCAGGAGAAAATAAAAACGTCCAACTTAAATAGAATTCAAATAAATACATAGATGAGCGATGGCAGGGAAAAGCGTGAAACTGTGCGACGGGGCAACCCACCCTCGTCGTGAACAAATGGGCGGGGCCCCGGCGCACCATTGCTGCGCGTGAGCGAGACAGCTGGCGTCGGCGCATGCCGAACTGTTCGCTCCAGCGCTCGCTCGCAAACTCGTTTTGAGCGATTGCGGCACTCGCCCAATGCCGAGATTTTCACTCAGAATCGAAAACCGAATTCAGTTCACTCGAACGGCAGCCGACAGCGCAAGCAACACTCCATTCAGTTCTCCCGAGCTACTCAGAGCGGCCGCTACGACGTAAGCGCAGCTCGCTTAACTGAAACATCAATTCAATATATATTTCTTATACTACGCGCTGTGCATGTGTGTGAGTGTATGTGTGTGTGTGTTAGTGTTATACTACGTTTATCAAATGACAACGCATTGAATAACAAAACATCTTTACGTACTGGCTGCCAAAAGTGTTGTACTTGACTCAATCCTAGCAAAATGGTCACCCTAATGCCATACAACTATGCAGCGCCGCGTTGCGGATTAATTGATAAAATGATCGAACCAAAGGTAATAAACAAACAATTCCAGCAACAATTGTTGCCTCACAAATCTTAGCTTGAGCGAAGCCTTAAAAGTGCCAACAAGTCGCTGATTCGCTCCACAAATAAACAAATATTGAACTTTTTTTTGTGTTTTAATCATGTCTGCGGCTTTTGCCGTCGGTTAATATTATTATTGTTTTTTTTTGTTGTTGTTGTTCATTTGGATGTTGTTGCTGCAGTTGATTCTGTGGTTTGATTGAATGGCTTCGCCAACATTTGGAGACACTTTGTCTTGGAGGAGAGTTCACCTAGCTGAGAATGCGATTGAGATAGGTTTGTGTGGAAACTATGAAGATTATAGTCCAAACCTTTCAATTAAATCTCTTTAGTTAATCCAGAATGAAATCAAGCTAATACTAATTATATAATAATAGTCAATAGTCTCTCTACTTTCATGATAAGGAAGTTTAATTAGTTAAATTTTTACAATAATCCAGCAAATATATATTACAGTAATCGCAATGGTAAATATTAATTTGAATACATTTTTAGTTGACATTTATGTAAATGCAAAGTTGTGTGAATATTATATGACAGATATACATAATAGTCAGCTTACTTTATTTCGTAAAAGGGGAGTTACATAAATAAACTTAACTGATGTATTTATTAGGCATACAAACCACTAATCAAATGGCTTCACATGGAAATTAATGGCAAATTAAAGTCAGTAACTTAAGCCAATTGCGACAAGACAACAATTCTACTTTAAAGCATATACCATTAATTCAAGTTGTCTAACAACAGGAAAGACCTTTCTGAGCATAGTAATCAAAATAAACTATTAAACTATGTTGTCTGACAAGTCCAATTACAGTTTGAGGAATTTATATACACTTCTTTCTATATAGCACTTCAATGATATGCGCGAACCATTTAATATTATCTGATTGCTGAGCTAAGCCTTTATAACAATTAGTTTTTTCAAATCTTACCTTTTCTTAACTTTAGCTTAGCCTTAGACTTTCCATATATTACTCAAGAGCTCAATGTGTTCTCTCCGAAGGAACAGACCCGATTTAATGGAGCCACAGTCAACGTCAAAACGACAAACGTCAAACGACAACTTTTATGGGGAGCCTGCACTTGGCTAAAACAAAGTCGGAAGATTCGGATGAAGAATATTGTAAAAGCATGTGTGTGTGTGTGTGTGTGTGAGTCTGTGTGTGTGCTTTAAGGCGAAATATTAATAGAGCATAAATTATAGCGTTGAGGGAGTTTGACCAGTTGACGCAGTGGATGCAGTTGATGCAGCTGAGGCAGCCGAGTGCAGCAGGTCCCTTTTGTTTGTTTGTTGTACTCGTACTGGGGCAGTTTTATGACAATTTAAGGAGCCTGGTATACAAAAGGCCCAAAGCGCAACTGGCGACATTAATCACATTTTAATTAAGTTTAAGCCGTAATCGTAAAAATTAACACGCCATAATTCAACTGCGACAATGCGCTGCATGTAATTTATGTGCCACTTTGGGCCAAGAAATGAAAAGAAAGAATCGTTGCCATGCCCCCTGCCTAATGCCCCGCTACCCTCTGTCCGTCTGCCAGTGCCTCAGCCACCACTGAGCAAGCAGTCAAAATATTGATTATGGCCGCAGCGATTGACACTTGGCGATTGTTGATTGTCCCACGTAATTAACGTGCCAAAGTGTTAAGGCGCATAGGTCGTGGCCCCCAGTCAACAACAGCAACAACAACAAAAGAAATAACAACAACCACAGCGACAACAATAAAATCGAACAATACAACAAGAACAACAACAACAAACCGTCGAAATACAAATGACAACAACGCGAGGGAGCTACAAATTTTTGTTGTTTATTTCGATGTTTATCTGTTAGGGGCTTAGTAGGGTCCAGTCTTCTGCTGCTGCTGCTGCTGATGCCACAGACTCTGAAGTCCAAGCCAGGCGGGCAAGTTAATAAAAAAAAATAAATAAAAAAAAAACCAAAAATTTGTCGCCGTCTTCTCGTTGTGTTGTCTTTTGTGTGTTGTTTGTGTGTGGCTGCTGCTGCTGGCAGCCTTTTCTCTCTTGTCTGTTTTAATCTGCTGTCTAAAGCAGCAGAGAGACAAAAGATTACGATCACAGGAATTTGGTTAAAGATGCTCAAAACAGGTCTTTATATATAAATATATATATATATATATATCTTGGACTCTCTCGTGATGAGCCAGCCAGCCAGCCAGGCAACCCAGCATCGCCTCCTTGTTGTGTATTTCTCTCTGTCCGTCTGTGTTAATGTTTACGTTGTCAGTTTGTGCCATAAATTAGTTTAGTAAAAGGTTGCGTTGCATTCGTTTTGCATTCGTGTCTCGGTTTCAGTTGCGGCTACCCCATGCCCCAAAATAATCCGTGCAACACGCAAGCTCAGCTTTAGCCCCATCCAAACAAAAAAAAAAACAAACAAATATATTGACTCCCAAAACTGCAGCAACGCGTCATTAAGCGCTACCGTTGAGCACAAATTTGCCAAAAAAAAAACAGAAAGAAAACAAACGCACAAATATGATGAACACTGTGTGTGCGTGTGTGTGTGTGCGAGTGTGCGTGTGTGTGGCCAACAAAAGCGGCTCACGAATGCAGCCATGTCATATTCGTGGCCATAAATTCATGCAGCTTTTGCCTGCTGTAGGTCACCAATCACAGCATTCGTTTCCCTTCTTGCCTCATCCGGCTTCCGTTTCAGTGTCATAATCGCATCCTTCGATTGAACTGCTTATTGGCTAATAACTTGTGGAATTTATAATCGCAATTTTTCCATAGCTTCTATCTGCTTTTTGGTCGTTACTGTGTTTTGAGTAATTGCTTGTAACTTTTTTTTTGAAATTCCTTTGAATTTGTCATTTGTCTCTTTTCTTTTCTCTGAATGATCTTCAGCTTTTACCATTTTGTCAACCCTTTATTCATGGGAATCAATTTACATAAAACTTGATTTTGGTTTTAGTTTTCTTTGTTGAAAACTCTTTTTTTCTATTTGCCTTGGCTTTGACTATTCTGACATTAACTTGTGCTTGAAACCCTCTTATTCCCCTTCTTAATATCATATTTATTCGATCTGAAGTCTTAGAGACCTTTGCATAATATGTATTTCTCATCTAGGCTTAATCCTTAGAAAATTCCTTCCTTATCGAATGTTAACTCTGGCGTTAAGCATTCAGCTTATCTTTAGCTTTTATTCGTTTTATTTCTATCCTTATTAATCTCTATAGTTAAGAGATCCTCTGTTTGAGTTCTTCTTGGTATTGTTTTGCCAGTTCCAATCAACATCTCGGCTAATACGATTCCTGGCCTGTCTCATTTAGGTGGAGTTTCCTTCATCAGCTTAGCTTGACTTCTGTTGCTTCTATCGTTAGCTCCTTTTTGGTGGCACTCCCAACTTGGCAGGCAGCTTTTTGAGCCACCTGCTGTGTCCCCGCGGCAATTTGTTGGCCACTCGTCACATGGCCTGGCACCCCAATTGGCAATGGCGCCGAAAGCGGCTCTTGCAACCCATCAACATCAACATCGACATCGACATCAACCCAGTAAAACTTTTTCCCACGCACGTTGAATTCGCTGGCCAAGCAAATGGCGAGTGCAAATTATGTAAAATTTGCTGTTTTCTTTTATTTATATATTGTTTTTTGTGTTTGTGTTTGTGTTTCATTGCGTCGCATAAAAGTCAAATAGAGTTTCAGGCAAAACAAAAGAATGAAGAAAAGCCAACCTCAGCGGAAACCAGCCGCAGAGAAACCCGCTGAGGTGTTGGGACGACGCCAAAAAAGACAACGTGCTTTGTTTATAAACAACAGCAAAATTATGATAATGCTCGAGACATTTATATAATGTCCAATTGGGCTTTTGTATATATTTTTGTTAATTATTTGCATTTGCTTCTCTTGCAGGTTAAACGTCCCAAAACAGAGCACACGGATACACATGAGCGCAATCGGTGAGCATTCCTTCTTATTATATTATTATATTATTTTATATTTCTATTATCTGCAGAAGTTATAAACGTAAAAATCAGCTTAATAGACGGTTATAGTTATGGCATATTAATATTTATTATACAATCCTAAAAATTTGATGAATTGAATTGAGATAATGGAAATTATATGAAATAAACAAAGGCAATATAAATACTTAAGGGTTAAGCTTGTATCCTTATTATTCATATGTAATTTTAAGTAGATAATTTCGATAATTAACAGTTTTTTAATTTTGTGAATAACTTAACTGACTATTTATGTCTTTAAGTTTCTAAATTATATAGAGATCTTCTATACTTTCCCTTCTGAGCCTAAAGCTCTTCCATCAACCCTGATACTTGCATGGATTCAATCATTTTGGATTGGATTGAGGCGTCCTATGATTTTCTAGCCTACAACATTTTTCTACAGGATACTGCATTTTCCTTTGGCTAAGGCGACACAATTTTAAATGATCTGCTTTGAGGATTCCTCGTCATTGGCACAAAATCGACTGTTTCCGCTACTAATTATAACTAGATTGCTAGGCGACTTTATAGTCCTCTCAAGAGACCGATTAGTATGGTAAGACTGGATGCACTTGCTTAAATCATAAAAAAACATTCTCTAATTTGTCTGAGCAGGACTCTGCAGTATTTGTGCACATGTTGGGCATCCTTGCAGGTGTAAGCATAGACAATTTGTAACAGTAACGTCCCAGATCCCGCTTCACACTTGCCGCCAACAACAGCAACAACAACAACAAGTGTTCACAAATTTTGACAAATTTCAATTGCATTTTGCATGTGGACCCTTCGCATTTCGGCACAACACATGCCACGTTCTTCAGCTCGCAAAGAATTCAAAGAATTTCCCGCATGCCTGAGTTGAGAAATATTTAAAAAGAAACGGCCGAGTGTCAGAGCACTTAACACTTGGCACAAAGTACCAAAAAAAAGAAGAAAAAAAGAAGAAGAAAATAACGAGCCATGCCCAACTACTTAAGAGGCTTAGGGCGGCTTAACGGTTATTAAACAGGTCGTAGGCCTATTAAATGCAGCTCCTTTTGTCTAAATTCTGTGGCATTTATAAGACACATTTGTTGCTTGCTCATTTCTCATTTCACTTAAATCGAAAATCTTTAAGCACCAAATATTATGAACTCTATCGTTGCCATCGAAACTGACATCAGCTGCCTGTCCCCCCCAACAGGCAGCACACGCCTCATTTTTCACACACTTCATGTCCCCCCCCCCACCGATTTGTGTGGATCCCTTTGTTGCCCTTTTTAGGCTGCTGCCAAGGGAATAGTGTCCCAAGTCTGTAGGTGTCAAATTCCCAAGGAAATTGGGCACTTTATTTACCTCTTCCTGGTCGATTGCATTGTTAAAAAGAAAATATGAAAAATTACGACAAATGGGATTGGAAAGCATGCAACAACAACAACAAAAAAAGGGGCAAGAAATAACCAAGTATAGAGAAAATTATGATGTGTGTAAACTGGCTGAGCTTTAAATATTATCCAAATAGTTTGCTTTACTCTAATGAAACTTGATACTTGCCTCTTTAAGAGGCAACACAAATGTGAACAAATAATTATGTTAAATATTGCAATCCGATTTCTGTTCTAATTTGATCGTCATTAGATGTAATTAAAGTTCTTACACAAGAACTTGTGTTGATTAAAAGATACTTTCATCTGATGTTTGATTAAATTTAATGCTTAGTCATTGCTTAAATTATTATTACGGCACATTCTAAAGTTCTTGCGTCTCACCTGAACTGGCGACAAGCCACACACACACACAGTTTAGCCATAAACTTGAAACTAAAGAGCTCTCTCTGTGGATTTGAGAGCATACATAAATAATATTTGATAAATTGCGCACAGACACAACAGATTATGTTATGGCCCAGGCGTAGGAGGGAGCCCGGAGGCATATTGTTTGAACAACTTCATATAATTGCAGACGGGAAGGATTGGATTGCCAGCTGCTTCGAAATAGGCCTCAAAAATATTTGAATGACAGCGCATATTTCATTTGTTTTGATTTTTCGAGCGGTGATTTATTTGATTATTTATTCTTATTGGACTTTGGTTTTTATTGGGCTCCTCGAAATTAGTCTACTTAAGTTGTTTCAACAATTCAAGCTAGTTAAATAGGAATTAGAAGATGAAGAATCTGAGTTAGAAGAAGAGGAAGAAGAAGGAGGAGAAGGAGGAGAAGGAGGAGAAAGAGAACAACAACAAAAGAATTTGTCGATGCTTAAGCAGTCAAACATTTGCTGCACACATGCTTCGGACTACGGGACTTGTCCGCACATGCCGTCAATGGATTGGGTTTGGCAAAGGGAAGGGGCAGAGAGATGCAGGGCTATGGGCCTCTTAAGTGCCTTTCAAAAGGCATTTCAAATGATTTCCTCTTTTATGCCAAGCAAACAGAGAGGCAGACAGAGAGAGAGAAGAAAGAGAGAGAGAGAGAGAGCGCTGAACAATATTTATAACACTTGACAAGATTTTGAGAGCGACTGCGACACACTTGACTTTTTTGGTCGGTTCTAAGCAAACGACGACGACGATGACGACGGAGACGACGATGATGACGACGACGACGACGACGTCGATTTTGACGACGACTGCAACAATAACAACGACAACGTGCCGTTAATTTTATGGCTGTTTAAAGATTATTGGAAATTATTTTATGAGTTTACTTAACGAGCAAAACGTTTTTGTTTCTCTCCAACTCCGCCTTTCTCTCCATGTTTCCTCCTTTGTGTCCCCGCATTTGGAGTAGTCGTTGGTTGAGCTAGGATAATTGGTTATGGTTATGGATAAGAAGTATGTATAGTAACTATGTACAAGCATAAGTAGCAGCAGTTCCTTGGAAGTATGAGTAAATCTGCATATTTATTAGGCCAGTCTTTGGTTTAAGTAGATCAACTGAAGAATTGACAAATTATCATTATTATTATACAGATTAGTAAAATATTTACACCTTTATATTATCATTATTCGTTATTTTGGTATTAATATTATTTCACACAATTATCTGGATTGTAAATGTCGATTACTCTGTCTTTTGCTATGTATAATTTTTGTTGAATATAAGTAAATTAATTTATATTTAAGTAAGAAACTTAAAAATAAAGAGCAAGGGACACAATCGGATCAGAAGCATATATATAATCAACTTAATTGTATTCATAGTTAGAGCCCATGACTTGAAAAGAAGAAAACGTAACCCAACTCAACATTCTCACTCATTCTTATCTTTCTTTTTATGTGCTTTTAGTCTCTGCCAAAGCCAACAGCAACAACAACAGCAACACCAACAGCAGCAGCAGCAGCAGCAACAACAACAACAACACCAACAGCAGCAGCAGCAGCAGCAACAACAACAACAACAGACACATTCAAGCGCCGTGTTGGCCACCAGCAATGGGCCCAGCAGTGCCGGCGCCAGCGTGGGCGTTGGCATTGGCGTGGGCGTGGCCGGGCAGTGCAGCCCACTCGGACTGCCGCCACAAATCCAACCGCTGCAGCCAACAATTGGCGCGCTAAGCAACCACTTTGCCAGCAACAACAACAATAACAGCAACCACAACCAGAATTCGAACTCGAATCCAAATCCGAGCAGCTGCAGCCTGGCTGCTGGCTCAAGCTTTGCACAATCGTCGGGCAGCAGCTTCTCCACATATCAGCAGCAGGCCAGCGATGAGGTGGGCGTTGGTGTCGTGGGCGTGGGCGTGGCCCACCCAGCTGCCATGTCGCATTGGGCGCACGAGACGAACAGCAGCGGTGCCGGCAACAGCAGCAGCAGCGGCAGCCTTGCGCCCGCCGTCAAATCCGAGTCCCGCAGTCCCGGCCAGGCGATCCACTCTCATCCGCTGGATAATGCATCCGCTGCTGCGGCCGCCGCTGCCGTCTACGGCTGTGTTGACAGCTCGGCGTCCGTGAACTCGTCGGCTGTGGCAGCTGCCGCTGCCGCTGTATATGATAGCAAACATGATTATTATTACTACAACAGCATGCAGCAATATACACCGCCGCCGTTCTACTCCGGCTACGGGACGCCGTATGCCGCAGCGAGTGCGGCACGTGGCGCCAAGATGGAGCCGGGCGCTGCAGCTGCCGCGTATCTCTCCTCGAGCTATGCGAGTGGGGGCAACAATAATTCCCAGCTTTATAGCAATCCCTATGCGGGTTACAATAATTTTGGTCAGCAGGATTACGGCGGATACTATAACGAACAGTATGGCAACTATTATAATCCGGCCAATTATTCACCGTATGCGGTGAGTTCGCCCAGCTCGAGTGCCAGTCATGGCTTTCATGTGGCCACCGCCTCATCGAATCTCTCCGAGAGTCCAACGGACACGCATTCAACGACACCCGTACATCCGGCCACACACTCGCCGCACTCACCCCCGCTGCCCATCTCGATGTCACCGAATGCGGGCGTTCAGGTTGTCAATGCAGCGACGGCGACATCCTCATCCGCAACGCTCAACTCCAGCGGTGGCAGCAGTGCGGGTGGTGGTGGTGGCTCAGCGACAGCAGCCAAGACGACGCCGACGGGCAAGACGGGAAGGGCGCGCGGGCGACGGCATCAGCAGCCGAGTCCGACGCGCAGCACAGCATCGGATACGGGCAATGGGGAGACGGTGAAGCCGCCGGAACGTGTGTTCGTCTGGGATCTGGACGAGACGCTGATCATCTTCCACACGCTGCTGTCGGGCAGCTATGCCAATCGCTACACCAAAGACCACAGCACCCTGATGACCATCGCCTATCGCATGGAGGAGATGGTCTTCAACATGGCCGATACGCATTTCTTCTTCAACGAGATCGAGGAGTGTGACCAGGTGCACATCGACGACGTCAGCTCCGATGACAATGGCCAGGATCTGAGCACCTATAACTTTGCCACCGATGGCTTCCACACGGGCAACCCACCAGGTGCGCCACCCAATCTTTGTCTGCCCACGGGCGTTCGCGGCGGTGTGGATTGGATGCGTAAGCTGGCGTTTCGCTATCGCAAGATCAAGGACATCTACAACAGCTACAGGGGCAAGTAAGTACTGCAGCGGACATTAATCAGAATAAACCATTAATAATTTAGTTCCTTGATCTAATTATGTTACTATAATTACTAGTTAAGCACTTTACTAATCGGATTCCCTCTCTCTCTCTCTCTCTCGCTCTCTCTCTCTCTCTCTCTTTCTCTCTCTGTCTGTCTCATTTAGTGTTGGCACTTTGTTGGGTCCTGGCAAGCGGGATGTATGGTTGCAGATCCGTTCCGAGATCGAGGTGGCCACCGACAATTGGGCCACCTTGGCGCTGAAGTGCCTCAGCATGATTGCCCAGCGCGAGAACTGCGTCAATGTGCTGGTCACCTCGACGCAGCTGGCTCCGGCGCTGGCCAAAGTGATGCTCTTCGGCCTGGGCAGCATATTCAACATTGAGAACATCTACAGCGCCCACAAGATTGGTGAGTTACCTAACCGCACAGCACTGCAAACCAATTATTATCCAATTTCCAAATTTCATAATAATCTTCACTGTTTTGTCCCACAGGTCAGGAGACTTGTTATGAGCGGATTGTGACGCGCTTTGGACGCAAGAGCACCTACGTCGTGATTGGCGATGGCGCCGAGGAGGAGTCCGCTGCCAAGGCCATGAACTTTCCGTTCTGGCGCATCTCCGCACACAGCGACATTCGTGCGCTCTACACCGCCCTCGACATGGGCTTCTTATGAAAGGCTTATCGCGTTTTACGACGCTGCGGAATCGCAAGCGCGTTTTGCGCGCGTTTTTCGTACAGTTTTGAGTACAAAGAATGAAACAGAAAAAAAATGAAAATCAAATGAATCAACATAAAGTAATAACTTTAATTTATTTATATGTATGTGTATGTGTGTGAGACAAAATTGTAAACCAGCGCAAAATAATTTAATTATTTTGTTTTGAAAAAAAAGCAACAACAACAATTATTCTTTAATGCCAAGACTTTGAATGTATTATATAGTTTTTAACATTAATCTCAACAACAAAACAAGCATAACAACCATTCTCCGCGAGCAGCAAAAAATATGAAGATATGAAATTGTTTATAATATTCTATAATTAATGTATTGTAAATTAATGACTAACTACCATATAAATAACTTTATATATACTTACATAAATATACGTATCTAGCACATTAGAGTAGCAAACAATAGAAACGCAGGTGGAAAGAGGCAAGAGAGTATCAGATTGAGAGAATCGATTGAGATAAGATTGAAAGAGCAGAGCAGATGGAGCAAACACAAACAAAAAACGTAGCTTAAAGGTCTTTTAGTTTAAAGAAATCAAAGAAAATTAACAATTAAACAATGTAGTATTCAAATTTTAAATAACTATTATAGCTGCATATATAAAACTATATTTAAAATATAAAAAAAAACAAAAACAAATAAAACATGAACAACGCACTGTATTAAAATCAGATCTGGAATTTCTTTCGCCTTACGTTTTTTTGTTTCTTTAAATATTTGCTTAAATATTGGTTTAAATAAAATCGTTAGAAAATATTTGTGTTTAACGTTTATTTCGAATAGGTGGCGCTTTTGGCGCCAATCAGCTTTTGTAAGTGCGGTTTACGGCTGTTGAAGACTGATGGCTATGAAAGCAGCTCTCTTGGTTCTTGTACTCGCATGCACAGCCAACTTCACGTCGGTTCGTGCTGGCACACAGCAGTAGTGCCAACTTAGCCTTTTTCTAGCCAGATCAGACCATTTGAACTGTTGCTTGCATTTATCATAGTAGTTTTGTATTTTGACGGTAGAGAGCGCTAATGCATGCAATAAGTTTTGTTGATTTCCTGTTTTATTTTGAAGCTGATGAAAATTGCTTAGGCAAATATTTGTAAGAAAATAAGAAAATCATTATTAATTTCCATAAGCTCAATCGATTCTAATATTAAGAAATATCAATTTGCTCTGCATTGAGCTTACATTTGGATTTTATTCATGTTTGCAACACATAATGGAATTTAATTTCTGTGAATATTGGTTGTAATTGATTATTTGCTCCACCCTAATGCCTAAATGCAACTTGACTGCTCAATTAGTTGGCTTGCAACCGCAACAAGGGGTAAGGTGTGAAAAATTGCATCGAAACAGTTTAATTGAAATTCATAGCTGCCTCTTCAACAACAACACCTTGCCGCTGTTCCAGTTCCCCTTTTGCATCTGTTGCATCGCTTGCCTCACGTGCCTCACCTGTCTCATCTGTGATTTGGAATCTGGGAGTCGTGAGCTCAACAACAAGTCGTTAACTATGATTTGTAATCTCTGCAACAGGCCACACTCCTGCCATTGGGCTAAGGGCGGGGGTTGGGGAGAGGGGCTCTGCTGATCTGTTGATGAGGATGAGCTCGTGTTTAATGATAATTTCACATGACGCGCACTGTTGTAAAATTTTATCGTCCAAACCTCTGACGCGCAAATCAATTTTTATTATTTTAAATATTGGCATCTATCTCATAACTAAGCCAGCAACTGGCAAGGGGCAATCATTGCGCAGGAGTTGCCAACCAGGCCCAATTCATAAGCGCATTCGCATTCGCATTCCCATTCCCATTCCCATTCGTGGCCAGAACAATAGACGGCCTATTGCAACCTTAACAATGCACAAAATCATTATCAGTAATTATGCATTGTTCGCAGGACAGCAAATTGGTTTTGAGGTTTGGTTGCTTTCAAGGCAATCCTTGGCGGTATTTTTTTTTATATTTTTTATATTATGTTTTGATTGATTGCTTGATTGCAGTTGGCCTTGAACTGCACCCGCTGTCGACCATCTATATATTTTGTTGTGTATTAATAGACTCTGGGTGCACACCTTGTCCTAGTCCTAGGCGAAACCACAGCGCATCTACAGTGGTTCAATCTCGTTCATATTTCATAATGGTTTGCAGTGGGGCCGACGTCTTTCGGCCACAACTGAAAGTTGGATACAAATATCACTTTTGTTGCTAAAAGGTGATGGAAATTGCCAAGGGATTGGCGGCAGATGAATGCGGCAATTCGGCGTTTATGGCCTACTTTCAGGCATGAACAATAAGTTTACACAAATTATATTTGCATCTATAAATACCACACCACATAAGATATATAATATCTCTTTAAGATCTTCGCAATCTTTGCTTTATTTGCGCTGGTTTTTCGGCGGGTTTCAGCTGTATTTATCAAGCAATTTCCGAATCAGCTGATGGCAAAAATAAGGCTTAGAGTTAGTGGCAACGCAGCAAGTTGCCAGCATAAATCACTCAACTGCTGCCACACTCTCCCCAATGCAACTTTGATGCAGGCTACAAGCAGCATGTGAGAGGGGGGGCGAGGGTTGTCAGAGGAGGGGCGAAACCAGAGTAAGCCAGACGCTGCAGTTTGATGGCTGAAACAGGCTAACGGCAATCGCATTAAATATCCAATTAATGGGCTTACAATGTGAGTGCTATTTAAATACATATTAAAATCAAAATTAATGTGTAAATGAAAGGAAGATTAACAACAGATAATGATAATAATAAAATTACTTACAGAATATTATAAGTGGACATCAAATCTATAACTTTGACAGTTTATTCGTTAAGTAAACATTTTCCGATGCTTGAATTGAAATCTTTGCATTTCAAATATTGCATAAATCAGAATCGTTTTCATATATATATATATATTCATGAAAAAAATAATTTTGGATTCTAAAATGATATTAAACATGAAATGGAAAAAGTAAAACCAAAAAAACTGAATAAATGAACCTTTAAATTGAAACGCGGAAAATGGCATTTAAATACTTTTAAACTGAAGACTTAAGATGGAGAATTCTGGGAAGTATTCGGTGTGGCTACTGGTGGATTGCCGTGTCGCTGGCGATGCTTGTAAAGCAAGCTGGGATCCCTCGTGGAGAACACGCACTGCTCACACTTGAGCGGCTTCTCAGCCGTGTGCTGATGCATGCCTTGCCTTGCCGCACACGTTGCAAATGAACGGCATTATTTTGTGGCGCACTGTTTTCACACGCTTGGACAGCGTTTTGCCATTGACAAATTTTGCGCTTAGAATTTGCTCTTCTTTGCCAAAGCTGGCTGTGCTTGCATCTCGCTTGCCTCAGTTTGCACCTGCTGTTACTGTTGTTGCTGCTGCTGCTGTTTCTGCTGCGCACTTCTTCTTGTTAGTGCTGGAACTAACCCTTTTTTAATGCCATATTAGCATTCTTAACAATAATTAAATGGAGTTTAAGAGATCGAATGAATTTCATGTGATAATTTAGCAAACTTTTTAAGCGCCACTCGCTGGGATATGTGAACATTGAAAACTGAATACTGAAAACTGAACAGTGAAAACTGAACAGTGAACACTGAAAACTGGACGTTGCAGTTCTCACATGGCCAGTTGTTGGCGTTGGGTCATAAATTAAACTGCATTTGGCTATTTTTGCAGTCATTAGGCACGGCTGCAGATTGTCTGTTTGCCAGTTTGCCAGTTTGCCTGTTTTCTCTGTTTGGATTTGGCTGCGACTTTGTCCTGATTCCTTGGCCAGGCTGTCTAGCTGGCTGGCTGACTGGCTGGCTGGCTGTCTTGTGGCTGTCTGTCCGGACTAAGAAGACAAAATGTTGCACAAGTTTTAATGAAGTCGTGCTTAAAGTTCTAGTGCTCTTATGTCTGGCCAAGACTTCTGACTTCAGACATTAAGCGGAAATGGCATTATGAGTTATGTGACTTTTTTGACTCTCTTTCTCCCACTCCCCGTCTCTCGCTAGCTCTCTCTCTCTCTCTTACTCTCTCTTTCGCTGTGTCAGAGTGTGCAACAGTTCCATTGTTCCATTAACATAATTAATGTGCGTGTCTTTAAAGCTAGGAGCGCTTGCGATGATGTTGCTCCTGCTGTTGCTTTGTGGCCATGTCTTTGTGGCCACATCTGATGCGTGGATTTTCATTTTCTACATTTTCTACATCATTTTTGCACTGTTCACCTTATGATCTCTTTTAGCCACATCTTCATCTCATTTGCAGCCATAACTTGTTGACATATCGGCTGCAGCTCATTTAACATCAAGTCTAATTGCTGACGTGCCTAATGATTACGACATCGGTGCTCCGCGGAGCTGAAGCTGGAGCTAGATTGGCCTGTGTGTGTATGAGTGTGTGTGTGTGTGTATTCTTGAGAACGCTCCATTTACAGCAATTATGCTGCTTATGACTTCATTTCAAGGCTATGCTTCTTGTATTTGGTTACTTGGTTACTTCATAATCGCACCTGCCACAATTGTTGCCTCACTCATTAGACGGAAAGCGTTTCGAGGTTATATTTTCATAGGCTGCTCAAGATTTTAACTACATAATACTTATACTTATGCTGTTTGCACAAACTAATTAACATGATTTGTGAAATCTTGGCAAACTTCTTTAAGTGGCTTTCAAAATTGAGTTGGACGGCTTTAAGCTCCATCCAAATTTGAGAGGCACTTTTGTTTTAGCAACAGTTGAGTTGCTATTTAGACAGAATCTCTGAAACCACAAAAATTCTTCAAATAAAGTATAATTTTAAATATAATTATATCTAAATAATATAGTACTTCAAAAATAGCTTTAGTAGAATAAAATAAGCAAATTCTTTCTATACAATTATTTTGTATTTTTAATGAAGTTCTCATATTTTTCATAATTATTCCTAATGCACTTTTTGTCGAAATGACGCCTGTGTGTATTGTCTGCTTTAGAACTTTGTCTTCTAACTGGCTTATGAAAGTATATTATTCATAGCCAGACTAACTCTGTAGCACATACTCTGTAAATACACTTAAACAAGTTGTAAAAAACTTAAAAAACTTTAAATGCTCGTCGGAGTAAGTTTTGTGCAAAACTTTTTCGATGAGCCAGTTAGCAATTATTTATTTATTTACAGTAAGCAAAAGACAAGTTTAAAAATGTAATATTCATGACAACAATGATTCACAACTGCTGCTGCTGAAGCTGTCTGCACTGAGTGCACTCACAAACCAAGTTGCACTTGAAAACTCAACAAAAAAGGACGACGAAAAAGAAGAGGAAGAAGCAGCAGCAGAGGCGACAAAGGTGTTGACTGCTTAAGCAGCGGCGCAGACATGTGTGAAATATGATACGCTCATTAAGGGTGGCCCTTTTGCACATGATGCCCCCTCCATACCCCGCTTTGGCAACCCAATTGGCCTGGCGGCGCGCCACGCAAGTCAAGTGCATAAATAAATGGTGTGTGTCCCCGTCTCTTTCTTGTATGAGAAGGATGACGATGATGATGATTATGGCATTGCAGCGTTAAGCGGCTGAAAACTGGCGCACAGCTGCGACCGCCATCTGTGATATATGTTTATAATTTGAACGCTCGGTTCTGGGCAACAGCAAGGACCCAGTTATCAACACCAACGACATTAACACCGACACCAACACCGGTACCAAAGGGGCTAGAGAAGTGGGACGCGTTTACCACCCAGCTCGGAAGCAATCAGGAGGCCGCAAACTGAGCGAGAAATTAAAGCAGTTGAGCAAACTAAAGTCAGGCAAAAGTAAAGTAAGCTTAAACAAAGACAAAAGCCAACAGCAACGCCAGCCCAGTTAAAACGACGCACATTCAACTGGTTTTATATATATATTTTTTAAATCTTTTATTCAGACCTAGACCTCATACCGTTTTCAAATGCACTGTTATTCTGCCTGTGCGTTTGCATGTTAACTTGGCCAGCACGTTGGAAATACTGCAAGCAGCATGTGTAAAATGCTGAAGGAGAATGAATAAATATGAATATGAGTATGTACTTGAATCTGAATAAGAGCATAACGTAGAATAAGTAGATGAATATGAATAAGAATATGAATATGAATATGGATATGAATATGACTTTGGAAATTAATATGTATATAAAATTTAAAATGAATATGGATATGAATATGAGTGAGATAAGGAGCATAAGTATGAATACGAGTCTCAATATGAGTATTCAAAAGAATGAATGAATAAGAATAATGCTACAGCAATCAGAGACTTCAGCACAAAATACTCTAACTTCATTTCATTCGATTCTTACTTTTCCTTTTTATTTCTAAAGTGCATCGACAATTCGTTGCTTTGGCGAACTCGTTGAACTTCTTGTTTTATGGCTGAGCTAGTCCGTTTTTTATAGTGCGTGTCCAAGCGGAATAATAAATCACTATAACGCCCACCTATGCGAACTCAGATCAGCGATTAAGTCATCATCATCAACTGCAGCCCCAGACTGATACGCAGTTAGACAGAGACAAGGCCCTCAACAGAAAGTAAGAAAGAAAGAGAGAGAGAGAGAGAGAGAGAAAGAGAGGGAGAGGGAGGAAGCAGAGAGCATCTGTGGTGGAAACAATGCGTCGTTGTCGTTTAAGTTTTCGATGGTACCGATGTTGGCGTGCCCAAACGCTGCCTCGAGGTCAGACCCGGGATCGGGTTTGAGTTTTTGGTTTGGGTTTGGGCCTCGGTTGGCCGGTGTCTGACGCCAGCGCCAGCGCCAGCGCCAGCGCCAGCGCCAAAGCCAAGCTCTCAAGCGCCACAGGGGCAGCTCATTTGGAGTCCAACGAAGATGTTATTCGCCAGGCCAAGCAATGAAGCCATTTAGAATGTAAGTATTTACAATTTGAGCAGCAAAGAGGGGCAAGTAGAGGTTGAGAGTTGGAGAGAGGAAGAAAGATAATGAGCCAGACAGAAAATCTCCTTTTGCTATGTACACTCGAAAAAAACCAACTCAAATTAAAAACTAACTAAATAGCAATTAAATTCAAAATTTCATTAGCATTTCTAAACATATTTCAATTGTATTATTTATTTGTTTTCTAAAATCTGATCAAGTCTGCATTTAGAAAGATTTCAGAAGCAACGCAGAATTTGCAGGAGTCAGTTCAATTTTCTACACACACCAAAATTAACAACAAAAGGTAATTTTTCAACTGAGTAAAAAACACAATTTACTTTAGGATTCATAGCCATGGATGATGAGGATGAGTATGTGGGTTTGCCACCGGCAAACTTAAATACCTTTGCCATACCCAATGAGCCGGAGTTGCTGATGGAATATGAGCTGTACCGCACCTCCAATGGGACGAGGCGACTCCTCAGCGAGGGGAATCGCGAGGTTTACGCCGATGCATTCATTGAGAACGAACGCCTGGGCACCCTGGCGAATCTGTGTGTGCGTGCCCTGGCCAAATTGGGCACCAGATATATTGCGCTGTCCGTGAAACAGGATCCACTGAAGTTGCGCATTCATTACGATGCCCTGGACGTGAATCTGCCGCTGAAGGATTGCTATTTTCTGAACGATGTGCGTTTCTGGCGTCGCGTGGTGCTCGCCAAGAGTTCGGACAAATCGCTGGCGCTGAAGAGGCACGATGAGTACGATTGGAAGGGTGAGGGCATCAGCCTCAAATATGTGGAGCTTGTCGAATCCTGCCCAGCCGCCTACTGGCCCGAGAAGGAGATGGCTGAGCTGGGCCAGTTGGTGCGCCAATATGTGAGGACGATGCACATTCGCCATCTGCAATCGCTGACGGAGAATGCATTTTTGCATTATGTTGAAAGTGAATCGGAACTGGATGTGTCCTCTGTCGAATCGGTATTATCCGAAATATCCACTGATGAAAGGTAATATGCATCAATTTTTTGAGACTATTGTGAATTTCCATTCCATTAGAATTGAGACAGATTATTCAAAGTGATTGAAGATAATTGAAAGTGATTGATATTAATATAATGTCACATGCGCAGGGATACACCTGACGACGAGGAGGAGGAGGAGGGTGAGGAAGAGGAAATGGAAGAGGCGGAATCGGTTACATCAACGGCCAAGCCGAAAACCCACTTGCACATTGCGCTCAAGCCGAAAGTAGTTGATGTTGAGTCACGGGTCAGCTTGAACAGTTCCCAAAAAAAGTCCAGTCCAAGGGTTATTCACATAGAGGATACCTTTCCGGACGATTCTCAAGAAAAGCGCCGAGAGGCGCGTGCTGCTCGCAATGCGGCTCGACAGCAGTTGAGGAACCTCCAGCAGGCGAAGAGGGCGGAGCACGCAAGGCGCAACCAGAGTCGTGAACAGCGGCGCCAGCCACCCGAACCGGCTCCCAAGGGTAAGAAGAAAAAGAAGAAGAAGGCGAAGGCCATCGATGGCGTATTCGATTTGGCTGTGGAGCCAGAGCCGGACGATGGTGTGGACAAAATAGCGGATGGCCGCAACAAAGAGATACTGTTGCGTCGCATCAAGCGCTACGATTATCCGGCCAAGCATTGCCATCACATTGATTTGAGCTTCGTGCGATATTTCGATCGGCTGGTCTCACTGACCGTCGAGTTTCTGGGTCCCGAAATGGGGCTGGACTATCACAAGCGTCACCTGAACTTCTCCTATGACGACATGGTGCATTTGGCCAAGGGATTGCGCACCCTGGAACAGCTGAGGGTCTTCCGATTGCGGAACAGTTGCATGGATCAAACCAAGATGTTGATCTTGGTGCGTGTCCTCAAGCAATTGGACAATCTGGAGATCGTTGATTTTGGCTACGATCAGCTAAACGATAGTTGTGCCACTGCCTTGAAAATGCTCCTTGAGCGAAGGACTATGCTGAAAGCATTGGAATTGGAGTACAATAAACTGGAGCGTGGCGCATTGGAGGCCATAGGACAGGCGCTCAAGTATCAAGCCTTGCAGGAGCCCGAGGGCAAGCCACTGGAGTATCTGGGCTTGGCACACAACCCAATCGGGGAATATGGCCTGTATCTGCTCGTCCATGACATCGTTGGCACACATCATGTGCGTGAGCTGAGTGTCAATGGCGCCATGGGTGAGCCTAACCGGATCGCCGGAGTTATTAGCTATCTGTTGCGCAATCACAGCCCATTGCGTGGATTGAATATGGCGGCGATTAAACTGAATTCGTTTGTGGGCCGCGAGGTCATTTGCGGTCTGCAGACCAACCACAAGATCACACACCTCGATTGTCGTGCTTGCGATCTGGACACAGACGAAGAGTTCGAAGCGGATCTCATCGTGCGTCGCAACAATTACGAGAAACAGCATCCCTATTTGGGCGACGAGACTCAAACGGAAAAAAGCCTTTTGGATTATTTGGCCAGTCTCAAGCATCCGATTATTAGCAAAATAGAGAACGAGCGGGCGAAGCGGGAGGAGTGCATCAGGAATCGACTACCCGAGTTGTCCACTGAGGAAATCGTCGAGGAGGAGGTCAACGTGGAAGAGGAAGAAGAGGAATTGGACATTTGGACAGTGCTCGGTGCTAAGAAACCAGATGCTCAACCAGTGCCCGAAACATATTCGAGGGCCTCCTCCTCCCATATAAGCAATCAAGAATTCATTTACGACACGAGCACCTTCACTGCGGAGGAGTTCCGCGAGCATTTGTTTTTACCAGGACCAGGGAATCGGCACTATTACTTCCAGAAACAAAAGGATTTGTAAGCTGCTCAAGCATATTAAATACAATATTGTTTACTACATTTATTGATTTATTGATTTGAGATTCATAAAGAAAAAAAACATTTTTGTATCAAAAATTACTAAGAAGTTCCATGATATTTTTCCATAGAAATCAATCTAAACTAAACTTTCTGGAATATTAAATTAAATAAATAATTAAATAATAAAATAGTTACATATTAAATTATATATACTTGCTTGGGTTTTCGTTTGTTAAGTCAAGTATATTTTTGAGCCAAGGTATTTTGCTTATTTATGCCAAAGGGAAAGGTCAAAACTATCTCATTTCTCGTTATAACTGAATGCAAGCAATGACTCTGCTTATTCTGGGCACACCTGTTGAGCACCACAGGCCCATCTGGCCGTGCAATGACCCAGCAATACGAAACTCATTTTTCTTTGGCTTGAATTTGTCGCACTATTTTCTTATGGCTTCCGCTTAGCAATCGTCCAAAAGCACAATTCGTGCCGAAATCAATTGGAAATACAAATATGAATAATAATAGGAGTAGTAGTATTTATTGTTGTAGTAGTAGTAATAGTGTGTAGTAGTATGCACCATGCACCGTTAACAGTTGCAACAACAACAATAACAAAGGCAAACACCCACAAGCCACAGTTTTGCCAGATCGTGTGAATTTATTGCTTAATCATGCGCCTGGCAATGTAAATAAATGCAAATTCGTCGTCATACTAGTTAGAGTGGTGCCCAGGTAGGTGCCCAGAGGTCTCCAGGTGCAGGGTTTGTCCAGCTGGACACGCTCGTGTGTGGTTCGCCAGGTAGGCGTTTACCATTTCCATTTCCAGCAGCTCCAGCTTCAGCTCCATCTCCATCTTCGCCATTGTTGACTTTGTGCAAGTGGGTCGACAACTGATGCAACTTTTGCTGTTTGTTTTATTTGCTGCGTGGGCGATTTCAGTCGTAAGCACTGCAATTAATATGAGGCACATGCAACACAAGCAGCAACAGCTTGCTGCTGCCACCACCCACACGGCAGCAGCAACAACTAAAAACCCGTTGCGAGTCGCCAACAAATCAGCAACAACTCTTTATATTCCAATTGTTATTGTTGTATTTCTAGTTAGCATAATCCCTAGCTTTAGCTCATTGGACGTGCTGTTTCTCGTTAAATAGAGGCTTACACCAATAGTTTATTTATAATTTAACAATTCGAATGAATAAAGCTCTTGGAACTGTTCACTGTTGCAACGCACAACTCAACAATACACCAATGCAACATGTTCGATGTCTAACAGCGCCTGTTGCGCCAACACAGCCTACGTATACTCAACTTTAGGTAAAAAATCCGGGTTTTATGGCACCCAGGTGTCCACAATGTACCTCCTGTAAATGAAAACTGCACCTGTAAGTAGGCAACATTTTTATAATTCTACCTAGCCGGTGGGGAAACCCCAGTTTATTGGGGTCATATATTTATTTTGGTGGTTAATATACGTACCTACCATCGGTTTTTGGAATTTCTGAAAAATAATGAATGATTAGCTTACGGCAGGCAATTACGTTTTTTTCTTTGACATTGGTTGAAATGAAGTGTGAGACACTGTATATTAATAAAATGAGATTTAAAAGAATTATATAGATTATATATGTTTATTGCTGATACTTTAAATATAAATGCTATTCGAAAAATTAAGATGGAAACACTATTTGAGTTTCTATTTGGCATATTAATAAATATATATATAAGATTTAATGACAATTATAATAATTAATTAATCCATTAAAAATAATTTATTGATATCCCATTCACATCTCTGTCAAATAAAGTGCAACAAAAAACTAGCCAAACTTTGATTGAGCTTTGAGTAAATAATGCATTCAGATCTCGATTTATTTTTAATTTACTTTCAACGCCTCTGCGACAGCCAGCCTCGCAGTCTGCAGCTGCTGCGCTGCCTTCGAACCTTGTTGACTATCGAACCAACCAACCAACCAACCAACCAACCAACCAAGTAGCCAGCCAGCCCGGCCAGCTGACTTCGAACAAGTGTGTAGCGAGCGTCGTCAGTCAACAAACGAGTCTCGTCGCGCGCGGTTCACGCATCGCTCGCTTAACTTGGCAAACCACACACTGAGTTACAACTAACTGAATCAATTTGGTGGCAGCTTGAATTTGAGTTTCGTGAACAGTTTTTTAAATGATGTGAAATGTAACAACAAATTATGTAGTGCATAAAAACGCAGCTAATAATAACAAAAAAATATATATATTAATAAAATAAAAATAATTTGCAACTGCGCTAAAAGTATATTGTTTAAACAAATTGTTTGCAAAGTTGAGAAATGATTGGCTCATGCATAACTGAGGTGTGAGCTGAAGTGCAGTGCTGTGGAGTGAGAGAGAGAGAGAGAGAGAGAGAGAGTGGAGTGGAGTGGAGTGAGAGAGGAGTGCGGTCTGCTCCAAATCGTTTATAGAACGTGCGAAACGTTAACAGTTGCAAATTAATTGGCATAGGCCGCAAAAATAAACAAATCATGAAGTTGCAGCTGCTCCGCATGCTAATGGAGTTGTAAGAAGAATAATGTATGTTTCAAATGCTAAAATACGCTACAGATCTAAAGTAAATAAACTATTTAAAATTAAGCTCGATTTCATTGGTAGGGCAAAGGCTGACAAGTCGGGGAGTTGCACACTTGAGTGCATTCCAAATTCATTACTTGAATCAATATTAGTTCATGGATGCTAATCAATCGATTAAATAGTAGCTCAGATTGAGAAAATAGCTTGCAGTTAACTGAATGCGGCTAATAGCCAACACCCAACAATTGGCCAAGGCTCTTACCTTTTTAGTGCTCATTTCACGCTTTTTATTTATGTTTTTTCTCCTCACCTAATTTTTACTGCACTTTAAGTTTAACACTTAAATGTTTACGACTCTTGATGAGTTTTGCATTTTTAAAGATGCCATTTTGACTTGCTTTTTACTTTTTTAAAGATGCATTTTTAAGCTTTAACTTGAAATAATAACTAAATATATATAATAAGAATAAGATCAATAAGACTTTAGAAGGTTATTTAATTCCGAACATTCTGTTATATATTATTTTTGATTTGTTACTGTTTTTGTGGTTGAATTTGGTATTTGATATTTTTTGATATTCCGCTTTTCCTGTTTTTAATCTCTTTGGCTTTTAATGCTTGAAATACTCTATATGCACAACTAGTGTTTCTGACTTGACCCAGATTCGCACAATTTAGTTGTTTATAATTTAATGTTTGTTTACTTGAATTTGTGCACGATGCAAGCAGCACAGCAGCCAGAATTTGTGGGCTGTGCTCGCAAAAAAAAACTGTGTAAGAGCTTAGCCATATAATTGCGTAGCTAATGGTGGAATAAGAGTGGGAGTTGGAAGTGGTCTACACATTATTCATGCAACACTGGCTCATTTCACACCTCTGAGTGTCTAATGCGTGCGCTGCTCTGCGGTTGGCTTGTCAACAGTGCAACAGCTCAAATTAGCCATGCAATTTGCACTTAACTATTTACCACAGGGCACAGCAAGCGTTGCTCAACTGCAGCAAGAGTTGCAGTTGCTAACTAAACACGCTGCAGAGGCGTTTTTGGACAAGGACTTAAGCCCACAACAGCACGCAGATGCAGTTGCAGTTGCAATTGCAGTTGCGGACGGACACAAGGCTGACGACAAGCGACAAGTTTATCACTTGTTAATACAAAGTTGCAGACACGCAGTGAGCTCCACCAAGAAACAGGGACTGTGACTTCGACTTCGACTGCGACTTCGACCCATGGTGCAACTGCGACGCCGTCTGTGACTTGGATGCGAGTCGAGTCGAGACAAGTTGGCAGGCGCAGATGGGTGCAGCAGATAAAACAGAAGACAGCAATGCCAGTCTAAATTTTGCATTGGCAACAGAGTTCAGGTTAACCCTGCACAGCCCACTGGGTTAGCTGGCAGACGGCATAGAACTCAAGAGTGCAGAACAAAGTTAACGCCCACACACGACGCACGAAGCACAGTTAACAGTCATGGGCTGAAATAATTAAAAAAAAAAATCAGGAAACAAAGATGCCAGACGCATGTCATCAAAGATATGCTCAAATATTACGTATACGCAGCATGCTACTCATCGATATAGCGAGTGTGGCAAGAAAGTTCGCAACGGTGAATCGATTTGATTTTGCTTTCGCTTCCGCATCGCTGCTGTCGCTCAATTGTTGTCTTCGATTTCGCGGCAGCTCATTCACTTTTCATATATACATATATCTCTCAGCTGCGACAGCTGCTGTTCGCAACTTTAAACGTCATTTGGCTTCATTGATTTTACATTTTATGACTTCAATCGCTATTGACAATTTCAATTACATAAGTGCACACAGTCGATAAGCACACCAGCTGCTCACCCGCTCACCTGCTCAGCTGGCCACTTTTGGCAATTTTAGTATTGACATTGGTCTCTTCTTCTTTTTACTTTGTATTTTTTTGTTAATTAATTCACTGAAAAAATCAGCACGCTGCTGAAATGAGAGCTCAATGGTTGTTTGCTTTCATTTGTAGATGAAATTGGATTACGATTGGCTTAAGCTAGCAAATTGGCTGTATATTATGCAGATTAGCTGAGAATTTGACTAATTGAGAACGAGCTGAGCTAATGAATTCGAATAATAGGATTGCGTATTCAATCTGAGCTTAAAATTGTTAATTTTTAGACAAATAAATTACGGTATCATGTTGATCAACTCTCAAATATTATAATATAATTAGTTTGTGCTGGTAATCAACACACATATTCATTTCAAGCTAAATACCTGAAATCATAAACACAATCAAATAAACACAAGTTTTTATGTCTACAACACAAGCAACCTGTTTGGCAAATAAACAAATAAAACAACACTCGCACAACATGTAAATAATGAGATTTACCTGCTGAAATAAACACATGTAAAAGCAGATGCCAAACATCAGCTAATTAGCTTAGGTCAAGATATTGCCGAGCCCAAAGCAGAAATGATGGGTACATCAATTAGGCTCCTCAAAGAAAGTTGGCCAGCCGAGAAGCAATTAACATTATTAAAGCACAGCGAATTGTCTCGTTCACACCCAGCTCTTCTTTGCCCCAATATTTGACTATCTGTTGTTCACCTGCTGGGAGAAACACTTTGATTTGCACACAGTATCTGCCAGATACACTCACACACACAAACACACAAAGAAAAGGCACTGCTCTTAAGGGCAACTTTAATTAGCAAGACAAACAGTTAACCAAGACCCAAACCCCTTGCCAACCCCTTCCCCCTGGCTTTTGCACATTTATTTATTTACACATTGCCGCACCGCTGGACAGCAGTGGCAGGAAGAAGAAAAACGTGACAGAAATGCTGCTGGGGCTGGCAGAAGCAGCGGCAAAAAATGGCAAAAAATAAAAGCAGAAAAATAACAGAAAATTATTAAAGTTAACGCCAGGCATGGAATTTAATTAAAATGTATGTATGTATTCTGCAAATTATTAACTTCAGTCGATAAAGAAAATACGAAATCGATAACGCTGCGTATGCGTAATTTTTTCCTTAGGCAGCTACTATTTACAAACGTTGCGTCCTTTATTAAAGGAAAGGCAAAGATTTCGAGCATCTGCTAATTGAATCCGCTACGCTCCTACGCCCCCAAGGACATGCCGCCTTCTGTTGCTGATGTCCTCCCAGTTTTGCCCTTTTTTGCACGTAACCCGCAAATTGATAAGCCATAAATATTGGTTAGGGCCAGAGCAACAGTTGCGCCGATGTAAGCTACATAAAAGGCCTGAATGGGCTGTGGTTTTAGCCTGGACATTTTTGCCCGCCTCCTCAATGCCCCTGCCCCGCTTTTTGCTTGTATCTGTGGCTCAATCGCAACTCAAACAAAGTAGCCAAAAGTTTGTACGCTTGCTCAATTCCTTGTTATGCTTCATTAATTTAATTTGGTTTCCGCTTCGACATTTTTTTTGTTTTTTTTTTTGCTCTTTGGCAAACAAAAGAATTTTTGGGGACACGCTTATGCTAATCCAAGGCAATGCATTTACCATAATTCTCGAGTCTCGCTGCTTGAATGCCAGTTGCCAAGTGAGCCCCAAAAACTTTGCCTTAGAGTTCGGTGGGGCAGTTGAGATTTAGACTCAGTTTTGTTACGCTTGAAAGCATTCGAAAGGCGAACTTACATGAAGACTTAAATCTTGCAAAGCATAAGAGGATAAGATATGTTGGATATATAAAAACAATATCATATAAATATATGTATTTGCTATACCTATTTAAAAATACTTTGCATTTCATATTTCGCATTAATTTGAAATACATATATTAAGTAGAAAAAAGAACGAAATATTAATAAATATTTTCGGAAAATTCCATTTTGTTATCGATTGAAATAAATCCATTCAACTGTATGGTATTTGCATAACTTTTTGCAATGCTGTCATGTTAGCATGGCCAACAAGTACCCAAAACATTGCCTGTCGCTGGCATCAAACCCTTGAGTTTGGCTGCAAAATGACTGAAATGTGTCAGGCTAAACGATGATGTCAAAAAGCAAACATTTTCCCCGCTGCACTAGGTTACTTAAAAATTTATGAAAATGTGCACCAGTGAAAAGGGTATTTATGCACACACACACACACACACACACACACACACACCACACATATACATAGACACACTGGAAAACATACAACAGTTGGACATGTAGGTTTTTGTTGACTAGAGCTTTATTGGCAAAGGGCCGTGAGGTCAGACAAAGTTCTCATAGCGAGCGCAGGAGTCACGTTTCGATTGCCTGTATGCATTCCCAACTGCACCCCCCATCCCACTAACCCCTCCCCCTACACTCCCCGACTGTCTGAGTGACTGCTTGAGTATTTGAGACTGCCTCGTTGCACATTGAAGATGTTGAGTCCCAAATGATCTATCAATTTCCACAAAAACTATGCCCAGTCAGTTGAGTTTAATAAGTGACTTTTGAGATACCCTAACAGCTATATAAATATATCATCTGCAAATGTCTAACATAGTAGAGCTTATGCTTTTACGATTTGTTTGGAACACTATATAATATATATAAATAATAAATTTATCTTTTTTTTAGAGGCAGATAATTAATACTTAAAGTAATATGAGTACTATGGTCGAAGTACGAATTTATTGAGCTTTTAACTCTTGAATATAGCTTATCGACTCATTTGGGAGTCAATCGGTACTTAAAGAGTATTGGATAAACTCGTGAGCCAGCGCAAACCAAGTTGAGTGCTTGCACTTGCAGTTTATTTGGCCAAAAGTTGCGATTGCTGCTGCTGCTGCTGTTGCTGCTTGTTGGCAACGTCCAAACAATTACCCAGCAACAGCCAAAGTATCAGCAAAAACAGTCAAAACTCAAACAGCAACTACAAAAAAACAAAACAAAAAAAAAAACTAAAAAACATTGTTGGGTTTTTTTTTTGTTTTGTCTGTTTGGTTTGTTGGCCAAGAACCTTTCTCCCGCAGCCCATTTGGCTGGAGATAAAAGTGCAGTCGTGCCCATTGCCGCTCACACGTCTCATTTGGGGCCCTGGGACTGAGTTTGGTAACTGGTAACTGGTAACTGGTAAATTGTAACCAGTAACTGCCAACCGGCAACTGGTATCTGGCAATGGGTCTGTGCCTCTTTTCCTGAGCACTCTAGCGGAACTGTGTGTCGCATTATGCCGCGTTGGTTGTCGTGGCTACATGGCTTACACATGTCGTTAACAATTGCTTTTCCAGCATTTGTTGCTGTGTTTTGTTCTTTATTTCACTTTTTTATTTGCTGTACTTGTGTTTGTGTGCATAGATACGAAAGTATCTACAGCCAGAGAGCGGCCCAGCGGCCCTATGCACAATGTTCTATATGACAGTGGCTCTAATTATGTTTTGTTTGCGCTTGGCTGACGCTGCAGCAACCCCTTGCAACCCCCTCTACAGCACCATAGAGCACCTGTAATTATTTGCATGACATTGTCACAGCTGTGTTTTTATCAATAATTGATACAGTTTAAGTGGCTTTTACATGTTCCATATTTAATAAATATGAATTGCTTTCTAAATTACATCCTCGCCCGCTGGGAATTCACTATGCTCTCGAGTAATTGACTAGATTAAATGGATTATGGCTAGCATTATCAAGGCAGCTCTTTTGACTGATGATGTTTCCATGTGACTAAATAAGTGCTTTTCAAAGTTATGCTCGAGTTGAGAGAGAGCTCTTCAAAAAGTTTCAATAACTGATGCCGCATAATCAACTCTTTATTAAGTTAGATTCAACGCTAACTCACACAAACAGCTGTGATACTGGGCACATGCAAAACTTTTGGCTGTTCTTTATCAAAGTTGAGGTTGATATTATACTCGTAGTTAAGCACTAGATTGACAACTATAACTAGATATAACTGGCTTAAAGAGCAATTGATAAGTATAGGTGTAAGACAAACTCAGCTCCAGAGCGTTTGTTAGTTTTAATAAGATAATTGAATGTTTATAGCACAAAATATACAATAGAACAACACATCATAGCCATCTATTGTATTCTTATTTGAAGCAGGTTCTGGTTCTGGCCTTCGGCAATTAAATGCCAAATTAGGCATAATCAAAGCTTATTACAATAATCCCAAATTTGATTTATTAATTACAGCCGAAAAGCCACACAATAGTTTATCTTTAACTACCATCAAGTTCAAGGCCTCAAGCACAAAACACACACTTATCAAACGTATATATATGTATATATATATATATATATATATATATACATATATCTTCATGTATGTGTATATGCATGTGTATATCCCTGTCTTTAGGCAAGTGAAGAGCTCTCGCAAAGCTCATGAAACTTATATGAGGATTTTTTGATGGCTTAACTGGAAGGCTCGAGAAACCAATAACTTGATGTACGCCAAGGCGTTTAATTCATTAAATGTGGGCGGAGCTGAAAAAAGGAGGAGAGACAGATGGAGAGAGAGGGGGAGCGAGACAGAGTGGAAAAAAACACACTTAAATTGATCAATGAAAACGCCATAAGACAAACGGGAAACGCGAAAACGTCGCATCAGCTGGTTTTTTCTTCTTATTTTTTTTTGTTGGTTGGGTAGGTAGCGGGGCAGGCCCGCGTATTCGGGTTAATCAAATTTAGTTGCTGCTGGTGTTGCGTCGCGGTGGCGGTCGTTATCTGTAGCGTCATAAAACTCTTGTCATGTCCATGTACAGCGGTGGGGTGGAGTGGGGTAGGCAATGACAAGCACAGAGCATTAAGCCACCTGCGTGCTCAGGCCGTGTAACGAGTGTATGTGTGTGTTGTGGAGTGTGTGTTGTGTGGTGTGCGTGTGTGTCTTGTCTCTTGTATCTTGTATCTTGTGGATACATTTCACATGTGTCGCGCGTAATGCTCATTATGAGAACGCAATGCTCGCTTTCGGCCACTGCCGCTGCACACAACTGTAACTGTTGCTGTAACGGTATCCCCATCTCTATGTGTGTGTGTGTGTGTGTGTGTGTGATTGTGTGTGATTGTGTATTGTGTATCTTAGAGATACGCATTTTATGTTAATTACATGTCGCCGCAATGTCAGCTTTGTAATTATTTTGACAGCGCATTTTCTGTTGTTTCAGCATTTGTAAATCAACATAAGCGACACACACACACACAACAACAATCGCACTCACACACACAAATGCACACCTACACTACACTTACAGTTATATTGCCGAGATTTGCGATGATATTTTTGCATAATGATGAGCCGATCCTGCGACAGCTGCCCCTTAGTCTGTCTGCCCCTCTTTCTGTCTGTCTGTCTCTCTGTCATTCACTCAGTCAGTCAGTTACTCAGTCAGTCAGACAGCCAGGCAGTGAGGCAGCCAGGCAGTGAGGCAGCCAGGCAGTGAGGCAGCCAGTCAGTGAGGCAGCCAGGCAGTGTGGCAGCCAGGCAGTGAGGCAGCATCAACGTTTTGTTTAATGAGCTTTTTACGAGGCTCACGCATTGAGCGCTCAGTGATATTAACAACGAAATGCGAGTTGCGAGCTTCGGAGACAGTTTGCGTCCTCGTCATCGTCCTCGTTCCGTAATCGTTCCCGTCACCGTTCCGACCCTTGTTTTCTATCTGGTCCGCGTCCTCGCTTAATGCGACAAAAACAGTTAGCGAACACGCCTCAAGGCAGCAACTCATTGCGGGAGTTGTCTTGCGAGTAAACTGTAATTAAAATTGATTTACTTAGATCTCAGCTAATTAAGAACGAAGTGGTTCACAGAAGTGCAAGTAAAATATATTTTTAATTTAATTAGAATTTAAATGTTAGGTAAAATAAGTTTGTTGTGTAAATTTACCAAATGGTTCCATAGAAAGAATTGAAAAGTAAACAAGTATTTGTTTTACCAAATGCATTTTGTGAAGCTGGCAAACTATTTGAGTAACTCTCGCTGGAAACAGATATGTATATCAATGCCTGGAGCGCGTCAATCAAGCAATTGAATTGGTTTTCGAGGTTTCCGTTACGGCTATGGGTTTGCTGCTAGTCTTGCCCGCTGATTCGCCTCAGACACTGCGGTTAGGCGATGCCATTGAACTGATATTCTCCTTTCGAAGAACTGAAGCAACCCACAGTGGCAGTGGCAGTGGCAGTAACTGTGGCAGTAGCTTCAGGGAGCGTGAATTCTGATGATGACATCCGCGTTTGATGTTTGCCATGATTTGATTGACTGCTCGACTAACTTAACTTAGCATGTAGCTTAACCGCTTATCCCGCATGCGCCCTTCTACCCCGCTCGGTCTGTCTTCATGGCCGTTGTAGCTTGCCAACTTGGCGCATAAATACATAAAACGAGACGAGTTGCTCGCATATTTGTAAATGATTTGCATAACCAAAGGCAACAATCCAAATGCTATGCATTTAGCTGTGCTCCATTTGTATCTGTAAGATACTTTTTACATTTGTATTTATGCATGAGTCTGCACGGTAGCAAAACACAGCATATGACTGTTTGACTGTTTGTCTGTCTGCATCTGTATCTGTTTGTGTCATTGTACCTTAAGGTTGTTGCCATCAGTTGAGAGTGTTAATATTACTCTCTTACCGCACTGATCAAAGTAATCAAAGCGCTGTCAGCAATTGATATGGATACGGCTATAAATAATAGATATAGATATAAATATGTAAATAATGTGCATATATGTAGATATATTTATGTAAATGCACTTACAAAGATGGAGCTGAATGCACATAGAAACACAAATAAATACAGATATTTGTTCATTAAGAAAGAGACACAAATTCAAATGACAAATGCAAATATGTTTAATAACTAAACTAATCAAATACAGACACAAAAACAGAATTTAAACATAAATCTTAACATGAGGATTTTCTCTTTGCCCACTCTGAAAACGTAAACGTTTTATTCACTTTTCACTGCCCTTAAGCGAAAAGCCCCCATCCGCCATCCCCTCCTACCGCTCTACAGTACTTTAGCATTAAATATGAAAAATCAATTTCAGATTCCCTACAAAAACACACATCTAACCACAGCATCAACGCCACACACACACACACACACACATGTATAGAGAAAGGACTGTGGGGTACTGGTGAGGGGGAGGGGTGGGGATGGCATGCAGCACATGGCAGTTGGCATAACCAGGGCACTTGTAGATTGCAGATTGCAATTCCAATGCAGCCCTCGCCGCATAACAGTTTATTGTCGGTCTGTGCTTTACACATACATACGTAAACGTTGCATCTGCATGCCAAGGGGAGAAAGTAAGGGAAGGGTTAGTGGATGGTTGTGCTTCGGTCGGCACGCCCCCATTTTACATGTCTTTATTAACGCTTAGAGCGAGCAGCTTTTCCCCCGCCTTGGACTTGGTATTTGCATAAAATGTGCATCGACTGCGGCGGTTGTTTTAAATGTTGATTTTCTGTTGCTGCTCTGCATACCCTGTAGTCATAAAATGCAAAAGATAAGAAGATACACTCGAAAAAATCACCTCATTATTCGGCTTTGTTTTATGTGTACATCGAAACTTCAAAATGCCATAACTTCGTCAAAACTCAACTTATTTTCAAAAGCGAGGGCTTTTTGATCATCGTCTTGCCCCTAAATCAAACGTACATTTAAAGTTGAAAACGTGATTTTGAGTCGGGAGACAAGTACAAATTATAGTCTGAAAATCGATGTATGGGCACAGGTCGGAACTTCAAAATGTTAATAGTTCATTAAGCGTAAGAATTTCACAAACATTTTACATTGTTTATAAAATTAATGAAATTTAATTTGAGTTTAATGGGCATCTGTGAGTCGAAACATTCTTCCTTCTTTCCTCATCGTTTGGTTTTCATAACGCTTTCCTGGAATTTTTTTTAAGCCCTTTTGCAGTCATTTTTAATGGAATTTATTTGCGGCATGGCAATGTCGAAGTCAAGTGCTGAAAGTTGGCGGCAAATTAAAGTTTTTCTGGCATAAGATTAAAACTTTGCACTCAGCTGCATTCCCATTTTGTTTTTTTTTTTTTTGGTATCATGTACGGGTGTGTAAGCAGCTGGAGAGTGTGTGTTAGGGCTTATACATTCGAAAAGTTAGCCACAAAACTTTTTTTCCACGTTACATTTTCATTTAAATTTTCTCGCTGTTGCTGCTCCGGCTGCCTTTTTGCTGCCTTTGCCGCCCTCGCTGACTTGGCTGCTGTTGGCCATTACAATAATATCTTTTGGTTACATTTTGTGCGCTTTCAATTCCATTCGCCACCTTCCCATTCCCTGGCATTATGCATAGATTTGACCCAGTTATAGTGCCGGGATCACGATTTTTTAGCTTTGCTGTGTTCCTTTAGCATTGCTTTCAGCTCTTGGCATTTATTATATTTAGTTTGTTGATTGTTGCGTTTTTTTTAATAGTCTTTGCATTTGCTCTCTGCCTTCAACTTTTGCTGTGTATTTTTGTTTGGTTTTAAAACAACTAGATATACAGTCAGAGGCTTTGTTTAAATTGTTATGTTTGTTTATTAAAATATTTAAAGTCATTCACTCAACTGTTTTGTGGCTATTGTCCAGCTGGCCAGGCTTGTTTACTCTTCATTGTTGTGCTCAAGGGGCGTTCAGTGGGAATTACGCATACAAATAAGGACTTAGCACTGATCGGATCTGAGCTTTAATTGAGTTGGAAGCAATTTCCTTATTTTGATGGAACTACTTACACAAATTTGTTGTTACTTTTAACGATAACATTAAGCTAGACTCAACTATGGATTAAATAGAAAGTATATAATTCAGATAAATACTATTTAAATTTCTATCTATCTGTAATACAAAACATCATCAAAATGGAGAGTGAAAGCCTTTTTTTAGAATGCAGTTTTAAGCATTTCAGTTTAGTTTCCAGTTAAGAAAATCACTCAGTTTTCTTTACCTCTTTTTCGTTCTTTCAATTTTCAGTCAATAGTTTCACCTTAGTTGGGTTCAAAGCGAATGTGTCTCTCTGTCGCTCGATGGGCTTTGACAGCTTCCCTAAGCGTTTTTTGTTTACCGTTAATTGCAATAGTGACTCCAGCTAATTCAGTTAATTTACACTCGAAAGCAGCCCAAAGGAAAGCGTTTTCTTTTCAAACGTACGTTTAGTGTTTTTTGCTGATTTTTTCTTTAAGACAACTGGCATCAGGCAACAAATCGTGCTGTTCAGGGCCTGGGCCAATGGAGGCGACGGCTTTTTAATTGACAGGCTGGCCGAGCGGGGTCAGTTCAATCGTGGGAGGGCCTCCAACTGTGATTTGCGATGGGAACAAAAAAGGTCAGTCCAGGTAGAAAAACGACAGAAGAGGAATAAACGAAGCACAACACAACACAACACAACACACAACATTGAAAGGCCTTTCAGACAGCTGCGTTGCATTGAGTGGAAGGAAATTGTGGAGCCGCTGGCATCAACAGCAGCAGCTGGTCTCGCATTCAGTTCGTTGTTGGGTTTTTCGGTGGGGTGCTTGGGTGAGGGGAAGATTGACTTGATTAAAGATTTCACACTTGATTAAACACTGGCCCCGTTAGTATTGCTGTTGTTGTTGTTGTTGTTTGTGTTGGTGCTACACAGCTCCAATTGCAAGTTTCAAGTTCGTTGCTGCAATTGATGAACGAATTTACTAAAGTTTTTTTTATTCATTTTTGGTCTTTTGTTTTTGGAATTAATTTCCGAGGTTGGCAGCTGTGTGAGTTGTGTTTTATAGCAGTCGCTTTAATGTTGTTTTTTCCGTTTATTTGCGGCTCCCAATAACAATGAAAACAATGCCAGCAGCCGCGAGTTATTTGTAAAGCAAAACGTTACAGCCATAAATGTGCAAAAGTTTCAGGATAGATATTAAAAAATGAAACTAGGACCTTGACATTGGTTTGACTTGGCTATGACTGAGCAAACCAAGTTTAACTAGCTTTAGATGAAAAGTTTCGTTTGATTATTGATTTTGTGCTTAAATATTGGAATATACTTTAAGAAAATCAATATTTTAAGATTTAAATTCTGTGGGAAGTATGAAAAGTGTTCTGTACTTGGGAGGTTCTATATTCTGCTCTGAGAATATATATTTGGTTTATAGCGTCGGAGATGCTACTTTTACGCAAACCTTTCTACCCGTTTTATATGGGTTCATGATATAAAAATAAAGGTTTGTAAATAACCCTTAGATAAATTTAAGTATTCTTACACAAACTGTCTTATAAGTATATATGTATATGTTATTATCTATAAATCTATAAGTATGAGGCATTATTCTAAGTATAATTAATTTTGACTACAAATTGCTAATGGATAATTTTTGTTTGGTATTTTGCAGCTCTGCAGCTATTCATATTTCATATTGAGAGGTAAGTGACACCAAACATACATCAATACTTTAACGAGAGCAATTCACTTATGTTCAGTGTGCGCTCCCCGGGGCTCATCGTATCAGTCTTAATTTATATCAAATGTAATATGGTTGTTTTTATCACGATTCGCCCGAAAATGGAGCCGAATATCTCCAAGGATTTGAGCCCGGCACATGAAGACAGAACATATGTTGCGTTCCCTCATGCAAATGTGCAATGTGGGTGTGGTTTGGGGGCGCTGGTTGGTGGTTGATTACTGCTACGCTTTGCTCAGTGTTTTTCTTTTTTTCCTCTTGAGTTTTCACTTCTTTTCCTCGCACCCTTACTCTGACCTTGCTGTGCCTGAATTGTGAAATTCGGCAATTCTACGTGCCTGACATTGCGTAAAGGCTCGTAAATATGCTATGAGAAAAACTGAGAAAAAATACAAAAATACAAAAACCGTGTACTGCAAAACACACTTAAGTGATTTTATGGCGCCGTTTCAATGGTTTTCAAATCTGCCAAACGTGAAACATATAATCGTGTGTGTTTCCTTTCCCCCGAGAGTTAACCATAAATTTGCAGCAGCGCTTTGCCACCTAAATGTAGGCTTTTTGAGATCTCTGAAATGTTTGCGGCACACCTGTCCTCCAGTTGTACGTGTGGCAGGGGTGTGTGTGTGGGGTATGTGTGTCCATTGGAGTGTGTGTGGGGTATGTTTGCGTTGAAATGCGCTTAACAGCAACAAGTAAATGTACCCGACCGTGCACATTGTCGAAAAAGTGGCAAAAAAAAGCAACACGAAGCTAAAATGGGTTTGGTTGCACAAACAGTTATACGACTTGGGAATACCCCATGATTAAAGAAAAAAAAACTCATACAGACGAATTTAGATTATTATTAACCCAGATTATGATAAAGGTTTACTAATGAACTATATATTTATGAATTCCTTATTGATTTGTTAAACTTCATCATAATATTAAATCAACTATCATCTAGATCAACTAGATGATACTTTTAAACTATTGACTGTCAATTAATCTTTATATTTCTAAACTCAATTAAATTGTGTAAGCCTGTTTAGAATTTAATGCCAGCTAAACTCTTGAAACTGTATGCTAGGAACAAACACATTTGTCAATTTCGATGCGAGTTGTAAAAAACTGGCTGACTTTTTTGTGAATTGTTGCCTGCGGCTTACATGCGTTGTCAGCAGCAGAAGCACGGGCATCCTATCAGCAGCTGTTGATTTGCTTGGACGACCGGCCAATTGATGTGGGGGGATTCCACGCTTGATTGACTGCCACTGTCGGCTATTAAGAGCTGGTGGGGAGGCTGAGTAGTGTAGGCCAAAAAGCAATTGAGATTGAAGTATGGCGTTCTCTGATTGCCTTGCCTTAGATAAATAAATTATTTTGTTAGCTGAATGACTAGCGGATAAGCCACATTCAAACTGAAGATAATTTGAATTAAACAAATCGAATGTATTTCCAAGAGTAACTTTATTATCAAAATGGAAATTTAACAACTTAAATTGAGTCTATTGCAATTTGGCATTAGACATTTCACAACTTGATGGCTTGCCCCCATTATCTACACAACAGCCGACTTTCAATTATATACGGCTGCCTTCTAACAATATGTATACGCAACGTATGCCACCTGAATTGCTATATTGTTGTTTTGTTTACTTGGACTTTTGATGGCTTTTGTAGCGCTGCCAGCAAAGTCGCTTGTCAATATTTACGCTACGAAAATAATGTATAAATAATTGCATGTCACTCGATGGCAAACAAACGCACAT
This sequence comes from Drosophila atroscutellata, assembly GCA_035041605.1. NCBI lineage: Eukaryota > Metazoa > Arthropoda > Insecta > Diptera > Drosophilidae > Drosophila > Drosophila atroscutellata. The sequence goes on along the minus strand of JAWNLA010000092.1, from coordinate 7,128,732 downwards.
TTACCCCAAATACATGCTTGTGTTTGTGTTTCTTTCTTCCTTTTGAGTTGAGCTGTGCTTTTTATTTAGGTGTTGATAGCTCTTAACACTGCAGCTAATCGGCCTCTAAGTCTCACCTATCTGATTTGACATTAGCATAATGACAGACCACAATATACTCAATAAACCCGCAATAATTACGGCTATCTACATAAAATAAAAAAAACAACAAAAGACACGCCAGTGGCCCATTAAAATGTGCCCACATATGAGGCGTTGTGGTAAAACCCACAAATCCCATTTATGTCATATCAAATTATGAACATGAAGATATGAAATATACAAAATCAATATATGTCCATGATGAATTAATAACCAACACTCGTTGGTTGAAAACTGTCAACACGTGTCGCCTGATGGACAGGCGCGGGTATAACAGAAGGCAGAGACAGAGGCACTGACGCAACTGCAGTTGACAACGCATCTTAATTTATGCGGAATACAATAATGAAACCCAATTACCAACGAATTGGTTTATTAATTAATCAATCAGCGTTGGCCAACCGACGTGTTGGTCATCAAACGTGGCCAGAAGCGATGGTTAACAGTTGCGTGTGAGTTGGCATGGGCAAGGGCCAGGTTGTGCTGCCCTGTGGCAAATGACAAGCTAAAAATTGGCTGACAATGACACTTATTGATTTTGGCAAAGGAAAGGACAGCTGGCTAACATTTTAATTGCAAGAACTTAAGAACTTCAAAAGAATGTGAAACTGTTGGAATTTTGTTAGGTTTACCTAAGGTATAATGAAAAGAAATTAATCAGCGGAAAACATTTCTATATAGCTGAGTCGAGATAGCCATAGTCTTGGTATACATACGTCTTTTTGCTGAAGGTAGTACATAAGTCGGAGATAACCGGAATGTCTCATCGATATAGACGTAGACGTACATTACCCTTTTTATATATACGCTGATCTATCTAAATTTGGATTAGTTAATTAAGTGCCAAGACCTCAAAAAGTTAATTGGCAGCATAATAACTGTAGTCCTCAAGTAATACTCTAAGTATCTTTCTCCCCTTATTTTTTTAATTTTATTAAAAATAATATAACAATATTTGTTTACTTTGAGTGAGAATCACATAATTTATTTAACTCAAGCAAGCCAATTAATCGAACGGATTATAATATCAAAAGTGTTAAGCGTTTGCTTGGCTTAGAGTCGACACCTTGTGTACATATGCGTCTTGGGAAAAGTTTGCTTAAGCAACTAGTCGAAGCAAGCGCTTAACTCAGTTTATAAACATGTCAGCAACCTCCCTCGTCACATGAAGATCTGAGGGGGAACTGAGGGGGTGGGGGTGTGGGTGGACGGTGTGGGTGGCTACGTGTGTCGCCGACATGTCTGCAAAATGCGAGTTTGTCGCACTGTTTGATATTGTTGCTGTTCTTATTGTTGCCGCTGCTGCTGCTGTTGGTTTTGCGACTCATAAATCACAAACATTTTGAGCGTGCAAAATTAATAAAAGGCAAAGGAGAAACAGACAGAGGGATACAGAAAGAGAGAGATGGAGGGAGAGAGAGAGCGACGCAGAGGGAACGGTTTAAAACAGAAATTCAAGCAGAAAGCAAAGCGCAATAAAAAGTTTTTGATTTCCGATCTTTTTATTTGTGTGTGCGCGCGGGTGAGCAAACAAAATTACAAAAGCCAGACGAGCTGACGACCGCACACACGAGACGGGCGACAGAGGGTAAGCGGGATGGAGAGCTGGGCTGGGGAGGGTGAGAGGAGAGTGACAGCTTTGGCACGGCGAGCGGACGGAGCGGAAACGGAAGTGCGTAATGCCATACGTGTCCGTAGCCAAAGCGATGTCGCGGTTGTTGCTGCGGTTCTTTTTGCTTTTTTCTTGTTTTGCATTCACGTGTATCTATATACATTTGAGCAAGGTGCAAACAGTATTTTGATTAATTGCAGACATGAAACAGCAAAGAACCACAACAACAACAACAACAACAGCAACCACAACAACAACACTGTGAGTCAGCGGCTCTGGCTAACTTCATTTGTTGTTGGGCCATGAAACAAAAGCCACAGGCCATGCTAAATATAAATCTAGGCAGCCATAAAACTGCAATAAAGAAAAAAGGTGTTTTTTCCCTGTATTACCTTTTAACTCGGTGGTCTGGCCAAAAAAAAAAGGGTTTTACGGCCTCACAATGAAATGCCTGGTATATTCATAAAAGTACTCTGATCATTTGCCAGTTTTTCAAGTTTGGACTAAAAAGATTTAAGCAAATAACAAAACATGGTCATAAAAATATGATGAACTGCTTACGTACAATGCCATTGACTCCTTGTATCGTTAGAATACATTAAACTCCAAAATCCAACTTTATTCTTGGATTTGAATTAAAAGTTATCTTCTTTTTGCTGTTATACAGTTGTCGAAACATTAACCAAGCTCAAATATTAGCTCGGATGGAAATAGGTTTTGGTTATCGTCAGTATTTAAAATATATTCAACATTAAAGTAGTCTCATTTTGTCCTCTACTCAAACTAAGTTCACTAATTATTATATATATTGTCAGCACTTAAGCATCTTTAAACAAAATTCCGCAAATTTAATTAATGCCACAAACAAACAATTTATATTGTTTAAAATTTGAACATATTATAACAAATTTGAAACAATTCTGGATTCCTTTTTAGGCTTCTTCTATTTTTATTTTGTTGATGATTATAAATGATTATATAAAAGAACTGAATGTGAACCCAACGGGTATATATATTTGGGTTGCATTGGCAGCGAGCGTAGAGGGTTTTAATTAAAATTAATTAGAGTGGTTAAAACATTTTAAAATGGGCAAAAAGCTCGGCAATCGCCCAGTTAATTAGGTGTTTCTCCGTTTAAACTGACGTAAACGCATGAGGCTAGAGGGGGTAGGTAGAATGGGTGGGGTGGGGGAAGGGGTGTTTCGGCTCGTATAGTTGTTGCTGGTGCTGCTGCTTTTGCAAATGTGAAAGCAGCTGTTGGCCAAATGTGCGAAAATTGCCGGCAAATTGCTGTAGAGACTGCCACAGGCCCACTGATTTGCATACACGAGCAGAAAGTGAGGCACATTCGAATCAATTATACCCCCAACCCTCCCTTCGCCGCGCACATGCCAATCAGCTAGTCGGCCAGTCAGACAGTCACATAGTCAGGCAATCTGTTGAGCAAGCAGGCAGTGTGGCACTCAGTCAGTCTGGGAGGGGCGCTTGCATTTCCTTCCTTGAGTAAGTCAGCAAGTCAATCAGCCGGAGTTTGTCTCGTCACTGTGTCGAGCTCCAAGAACAACAATAGCAACAATTGCAACACTAGCAACATTGAACATTTGGGCTCAAGTTCTCTTTCTCAGGTTCTACTTTTATGGCGGCCTATTGCCCTGCAGCAGCAGTTGCAGCCACTCTCTCGCTGGTTGGCCAACACTACTTGTCTGCAATTTTTGTTCTTTTCTTTTTTTTAAGCCAAAAAGTAACTGTACTTGATGTGCAGCTATTTCATTATGCAGATCGACAGCTGCTTGAGGCAAGCACTGCCTTCAGCTGTTATCCTCTGTCTTGGGCCCTTGGTCATAGATACATTGCTGCGGGTAATTGTCTGAGACGGGTCTTCTTTTTTTTTTTTGCTTTGTGGTCTTCCGTTGACTGCTGCCAGTTTCAGCCAGTTTTGTTGCTTATGGCCTTCTTGGTTCTTCTGCTTGCCCGCCTGTCGCAATTGTTTTTGAAAAGAGGCTAACCTTACAAAAGGACTCTTGCCTTTTGTCAGCGGCGAACTAAGCAAAAGGCAAGCGTATTATTTAACAGCTGATTGTGGCTCCATTTAACAAGATTAGTTTTCATTTGTTCAGTATACAAGTTTGAGAGCACTTGTTTGAAACTAGTGCGAACCATTAATTAATAGCTTTTCTACTGCAACGTATTTATTTTAACTTATTGCGACATTTTCAAAGGAGTTAGTTTAAATGTCTAAATATGAACAGCCTTTTAATTTCATCAAAGTAAGCTATAATTTAAAAAAGAAAATTCAATTTAAGCAAGCTAAAAGTAGTTATTTTAATTAAAAAATATAGATTTCATATATATCCCACACACATATTTGCCCAATTTATGAATCTTTCGTTGAAAACATTCTTTTCTTGGTATTTTGTTTTTGTTTTTTGTATTTTTTAATTAAGCGTCGACTTGCGCAAACGTTGTCGAGTATTTTCATTGGTGGTATTGCCAGCAATTAACGGCATTGCGTTTTGGCAACGCTGTTTTGGCTTCTCTGGGCGCCTGTTGGCTGCCCTTGGCCGTGCGCTCTTATTAATTTGGTCAATTTGAGCGGCGGAAGCGTAATAGCAACAATGGCGAATGCCAAAAACCAAACACCAAGTGGCATGCCAATAATTAATTTCATGCCAACGTACACACTCAGCTGCCTGTGTGTTCGTGTGTGTATATGTGTGTGTGCGTGAGAGAGAGTGTGTTTGTCTTTTGCCGTATGCGATAGATTGGAGGCCTTTCCCACAGCTCCCAGACACGCACCCACAGCATCAGCACCAGCATCAGCTTCAGCAGCGGCATCAGTAGCAGCCGCAGACGCTGACGCAGTTGCAGACGCTGCGGCGACTGTTTCCCACAGTCCATTTGAGGGACTTCGTTTTCGGTCTTTGCCATAGTCAACTGTTGGCTGGCAGTGTGTGTGCGTGCGTATTTCTGTGTGTGTCGCCAGCTTGGCTGCAAAATTGTTTACGACCAAAGCCAAAAACCAAGACAGGAAGCCATCAGAGACCACCGGGCCTCAAAGAGTGCGCCAGTTGCTTTTGTTGTTTTTTATCGTCGCTGGTTAGGTCTTATACTTTTGGAATTTGTTTTCTTTCGGTTTTGGGCTGTTTTTGTTTTCGGCTAACTCGAAAATGCAAATTGCTCTTTAAAAAGCTTGACTTTTTTGTTGTGCTTTTGCCGTTGGCTTTATTTGTTTATGACTTTTTCATTGGCATAATCAAGTTAATGGCTCAGCGTGAAAATTATGTGCGAAAATTGTGCTTGACAATTAAATTATTGATTAAATCAATTATTAAATATATTTTTGTTTGCAGCAGCAGTATTTATTCTTTTAAAACATTAATAATGGGATGCTGAAAGCGATTACCTTTAATTATTTAAACAAAAGTTTAATACTACTTGCTTATAAGTGGTAGGAAACGTTAAAGCTGTGTTTAAAAACCAAATTTTGTCTAATAACCACTTTTGGCTGTTGAAAACGGGCAGCGATTATTTTTAACTACTAAAAAATGTTGAGTTGAAGGGCAAAGAAACGTCAAAGCTGTGCTTGAGGATTAACAAAGAAAATTGTCTAAAAATAACTGACGTATTTTATACCAAACATGCATTTAATGTAACTTTATCATTTTGAAATACTGGTCTGGGTGGCTGTCCAATGTCAGGGCTTCGAGTCAAGTGGTTTCCGAAAAGCTGTCAGGTTCGTCGTTGAGATTGTCGAATCAAGAGCGGCGGACAGGAGGAGGGTAGCGTGATTTGATTCCAATTTATTGGGATTGGCGCAGCAGCATCATCTAATATGCGATTAAATTGAACGTGCCAGCGCCAAAGAATCATGGTCTCGGTCGTGATGTTGCGGCTTAACCTCGCTAACGCCCCGCTAGTTAACCCAAATGCAGTCAGCGTAACCAGACCCAGAAACACTGAGCCACTGAGCCACAGAGCCACAACTGATAGAGCAGAGGATTAATTTTCAAACAAAGCCGGAGCAAAAGCAACAGGCGCTGCCTCTCACTCGGCTGCAGCTTCTTTCTTCAACGGCTTGCAGCCGCAAAATGGATTATTATGTTAATTACTGTCATGTCACGTAGCGTCATAATGTTGCTCTTGTTGCAGGGCTTTGGGGTTGCAGCCACCATGGCAACGCTGCTGCATTAAAGCGCTATTCAACTGCAAATTAGCGCACGAAAAGCGAGTTGGCAAACTCAATTCAGCAGTCTGGCGATACGGGCAGCTTCCCCCCTGCCCACCACGTTCATCCGTTAAACATTGCGTATACATAATGTGCTCTCGTTTTGTTTGCCCGCATTATTTGGCGAGTGTAATAAATTCAAATTATTTCCATTGGCACGTGTACCAGCGGCAGAAACCAGCAAGCAGAAAGCAGCATGTAGCTGCAAAAAGTTGCAAAATAACCTGAATAAATAATAATAAGAAATGTGTACATTTTGAATAAGGCTTGTGTTTGAGATACGTTTACAGAAATATCACAGTTACCAGCTTTCGAAGTTTAAAGTATAAACTTTATTTTATCACAACTTTAATTGACAATGACTTAAATGAATATTTAAATTTATCGACATGTTCAATACATTTAAAGTACGACAAATACATCTGAAATCCGTTTAGGCAGGCATTAAATAAATCATTTTTGGTCATTCTTGCATTTATCAACAAGCTAAATGAACTTTTGCTGACCTTTCCGCCTCTGCATTCAAAGGAATTCAAGAAATTTTTAAATATTTTAGATTATCATAAATTATATCATAAATATATATAAATTCGTTGCTTATGGGCCTTGGCAACAATTCCTTAATTCATTCATTATAAAGTACAAAGAAACTTATTTTTTTTATAGAAATGAATTGGCAATAGGTTTTTTTTTGAGGCCTAGTTAAGAAATTGTTGTTAGCCATTCTCAGAAATTAACACAAATGGCTGCCTCTTGTTTAACATTGTATTCATGGTCAAAATCGCAGCAAACAACAAATAAATTATCTGGTAGATATTGGTCGTTATGAAATTAGAATTTCAAAAGCAGTAGAAGAAGAAGAGCAGATAACAAAGCCGGGGCCGCCTTTGAGCCAGTTTAAGCATTTGGCAACGTTTTTTGGCCCATGGCCAAGAGCCAAATCTAATGCCAATAAACGTAATGGTCACAGCCGGTTTTGTTAGCCGCGGAGTCGGCGACGAGGTCGCCAACGGAGGTAGGGCTGGGGGGATGGGACGTTGTCAAAATGTGATGTGCCCGCATAGCCGACGGCCAAACAAGGCGCAAATAATAATCATAATAATAATAATCATAATCATAATCATCATGTGAAATAATATAGAAAAATTATGTAAATCGCCGCCCCGTAAAAGGTAAACTGGTCGGACAAGAAGTTTTCTTGCGTAATGCAGCTCGTCGAGATTTATTTAATTAGCTGCCCGGCCGAGCACAAAAAAGCAAAGAAACAAAACACAAAAAAAAGACAGAAAAATTAAAACTTGACGCGGACCCGTCTCATAAATCGGGCGACCTTTTTCGGGCATTATGAAATGTATTTTTTTTAAGTTTAAGCTTCCAGCCTAACGCCTTCTGAGCACCTATTTACATAATTAATTCTATATCCCGCCCCCATCATCGTTCCTGCACTGTTGCCAAGCAAACAGTGACACTTCTCGCCGCGTTGAGTGCTCCGATATGTAATTAGAATTTATGGACCACGTCCGTCCTCCAAAAATGTCAGCGAAATATAAAAAGTTGTGTACAATTTGCAACTGCAACTTGGGTCAAGGTTTGTTGTCTATTTGACAGCTGCTGATGGCTGACAGCTGACCGCCTTGTTATCATTTTGCATACTCTGGGACTCTCTGTCATAACTTTGTCACGTAATATGGGAAAGGCTTGTGTAGAAGCAGAAGTTTCATGGATTAGACTCCTCCACTGATTCACTTGTGCCATGATTTGACTCTTTGTGATGCCGCACGAGCTTGTATCCACTTCTGTTCCCTGGGTCGAATATCAGAGAGCTCGGATATGTCTGCGAAAAAGGCGAATTACTTATTTTAAATGTCTGTGAGAGTATTTCAACTTCGGCACTCCAAAGTTAAAAGTTTTATCTTGCTTGAGCATAGAAATTGACAGGTAGTGCCACAAAAGCACGTGACAAGCTTACAGAGGCAAAAGAGTAAGCTGAAACATAGTCGGTCCAAGGTGCATATATAGCCAAGGGCAAGACAAGTTTTAAGTTGAGTTCAAAGTTGATTAGTTGAACTGTACTACACGCTACTCTATAAAAATGCAGTCGCTATGTGTATCTTAAAGCGAGCTTTCCCACGTTTTAATAGAAAGAAATTTGTGGGAATTCGTTCATTCGAACTCATCCAAGCTGGTTAGATATAAACACAAGCTGGCAGTTGGATCTTAGTTAAGCCATATAATCAACAAGCTGGTTTATCGAGTGGACACATCTTGGTTTTCTAAAGCATATGCCAAGTGACAGGCGTGGATGTGTAATGATGACGATGAGACTGCTGCTGCTGCTGCTGCTGATGATGATGATGATGTTGATGATAATGCCGCGAAACGGAACTGCGCATCTCTGGGGCAGGCATCAAAGCGTTGCAAATGAGCGTGGCAAGCACTTGAGCAGCACCCACGCACGCCAACAAGAAAATATATACACGAGACAAACACACCCCCTTCCTTTCCGCCCTCCTTCACACCCCCGCCACAGCAATTGAGGGGTTTACCACTTACGTAAAGTGCAGTTGCGAGTTGGCACTGCCAAAAAATAAATATAAAATCCCAATATAAACGTTTTTTATCAACTGTTTGCTAATTGCAATTGCAAAATGCGTACTTATGTTTCATGTTTGCCCAATTTTGAGAGCCCACTTGCGTCTGTTACCCAATTGCATGTAAGCGGCTTACAGCAACAACAACAACAACAACAACAACAACAACAGCGAAACATAAAAAAAAACCCAGTTGACAAAGGGCCCACCCACCCAATATGTGTGCAATTGTTTATAGTATATAAATATATATTTATTTTTCATAGCTGCAGGCGGCTAAAGAAAACTTTTTACTTTTATATCTTTTTTGTTTGTGTTTTAATGAGACTTGCGTGGTTTTAATGAGTCGCAAAAAGCAAAAAAAAAAAAATATAAATAAATATTGTCTTTGTTGCGTGTTCAAGAAAGTGTTGAAAGTTATTGTCCCCGAGCAGTTTATTTTGTTTCATTATGAGCTGTTGGCTGTCTGTTTAATAAGCGGAAACACATGACTTTGATATTGCAGTCACGGCTCAAAGTCAGCACAGTCTGCACTACATTATGACAGGCATTCTTTATGGTTACTTTTATTTTCATTGTCAACGCAATTAATAGAATTGTTTTTCTCTTCTTCTTTTTTTTTTTTTGCTTTTTTGTATTTTGTGTGTGTGACAAGTTGTGAAATATTTTAGATAGTTGTTGGGGAAATATTCTGGCAGACCTCTGTCATAATTGAGCGCATTTTTCAAGTTATTTCTTTGGTGGAATGAAATGAGTTTTCTTGTTCTAATTACCTGGTCAAGATAAGCTCTTTATTCTATCGTTCGCATTGTGTACGTTAATGAGGCAATTAGGAGCAGATGATTGCCCACAGTGACTGAGCGGATGAAATGCTTCCACATTTCCGTTGGTTTCAGAACCTGCCATTAAGAGTGAAAGTTTGGCGCACTAAAAATGCTTGGGGTTTTTCATTAGGGAACAGAAAATATATTTTCTGCTTTGCTGGTTTCCATGCACTGCTATTCAAATTTACATTGTCTAAGAAATTTCCACTTTGCATCACTCACTTTTTTTTGCCACTATAAACGTTGGTTAAGTGTGGCTTTTATTGCACGAAATAATCATAAAGTTTTTACAATCACTTGCATAAACATAATGCTTTAATTGCTTGTATTGCAAGAATTTTCAAGTACCCATTTGTAAAGTCGTATTCATTTAGCGGGTACATAAACCACACAGCGAAATTTATCAACTTTTTGGCAGATGTTGCAACAGCTGTACTGACATTATCGTATTTCTCTTGAGCACCTCGCTGGCAAACCGAACTCCCTATTTTTTTTGCTAGTGTCATATAAATCACAAAACGCACTTAGCACAAATTGTGAAAGTTGGAAAAGTTGATGCCACAATAAGGCGGCGACAACAACAGCAACAGCGGATACAGCCCTAGAAAATTCTTCTGCAGCTTCGTTGCACTGTTGAGCAAATTAAAAGATAAAAACCGCGACCGCCAAGAGTCAGAAGATGGCCTGAAGGTTCTCCAAGCCCAGATACAAGTTGAGAGACCGGCTGATGCTGATGCCGCCGCTGATTGCGGACGCACGCACTCGCCGCACGCTGAGACAAGCACCCCAAAAAAAGTTGCAGTGCCAAACGAGTTTTTTTGTTTACTTCTTTGCTGTTTCTGTTTCTTGCTTTTAGCCAAAGTTTACTGTAACGTGCCGTACAAATGACGGCACAAGAAACCGCAGATTAACTGAGTCTCTTAGATATGCTGCCGGCTGCGCAAGAGAAACGGAGACATAGAGAATATGGGTATTTCGGCCATTTTATACCCTCTCCTAAATTATAACTAGAAGAGTAGATGTAGTCTAATATGGATCACCAATAGGAATAATAAGAATTATAATAAGAGTAGGTCGTTTGAGTCTCTAGATATTATATATACAAATATTAAACTGGAACTATTTTTGCAAAATATAAGTCGTCAGATCATTTCGTGAGATCATGCGACAGCTAACAGACCAGTAGTCAATATACTCAGTGTGTCCGCCGCATGAGAGTCGCATGATTATTGAGCGCTGTCGTTGCGAATAAACCGAGGGCAGTGGGTTAATGTGCGTGGCGCCCCCTGGCGGCAACGGCAGCGGCGTCATCGTCTGTGGCTGCAATTGAAGTTTTTATTTGCACATTTCAAGTTTTTGGGTTCAGCTATAACTATTATTATTATTTTTATTTGCAAGCAAAACAAGCCACGATCAACAAAAACAAAAGGCACAACGAAATCAGACAGGAAACCGGTTGCTGCTTGGCACTGTTTTTGTGGGTGTATAAATGTTGGACTTATTTTTATTGTTGTTGCTTGCGAGCTGTCTCGATTATGCAATGCGTCGTGTCGCCGTCGCTCCAAAAAATAAAATAAAATACATACACAAATAAAATAAGAAATATTGGTTGTTGTTGTTGTTGTGAGACAAAAACAAATCGGCTGCTGTGCTGTGTGCTTTGTGCAATGCAACTGTAAGGCAGCCCCCGCAAAGCCCCCTTCTGCTCCACTCCAAACAAATGAAAAACTTACACACACACACACACACATATTGTAAAACTGGTCGCTCTAATCAGCAAACAAATTTGTTGACATGTTGGGCAAACGACTAGAAAAACAGCAGGAAAAACAACAACAACAACAACACAATCAAACACACAATTCGGCAAGCAAAACCTAAACCAAAACAGAAACTGAAACAGAAGCAGAACATGAAAGAGAAGCAAACCAAAATACTAAGCAGCTTTTTTTTTTTTACTTTTTGAGCTTTGAGCTGCGTCTATCTAAATGTTGTTGTTGTTGTTGTTCTTGTTACTTATGTTGTTAGTGCTTTAACAGCCTATCCGAGTGTGATGTGATGCGAAGAGATAGGGAAGCGAGAGAGAACTCAACGAAAAGAAGAGCAAACAAAGCGCGTCTCGTTTAATTTGTTGCGCGCTTGACCCTTTTAGCGCCCATGAAAGCAGTCAAGAAAGGGGCAGGGACAGGGACAGGTAGAGGAAGAAAAAGTACGATAAGAGAACAAGCAGCAAAAGCTTTAATAAGGGATTTTTAGCCAGATTCTCATTTTAATAGAAGCTACAGTGTAGTCATAAAAATAGAGATGTACTCTTCAAATAAGCTAGAAAATTATACAAATTTATATGAAAATGTGTACACTTTAAGTAATTATTTATTATTATTTATTTAAAATTTTCTCTTACATAGATCAAATAATGTTGACAAGATTTATAAAATTATGTCTTTGCGCTTGCCTGTATACATTTTATTTTATTCAACTCTCGAGTGAATTTAAAAACATTTTTGCTTGACGCAATCCGTTAAAGATGTTTGCCTTATAACGGCAACTCGTACAAAAACCCCCCAATAAGTGCCTGACTTAAGAGCAAAAAGAGGTGCTCGAAACCTTTTTACGCACGTCAAAGCTGCTTATTTCCAACTTGAAGTCGAAGTGGGAACGAGACCAATATATTGTGCGGGAGAGAGAGAGAGCGAGAGTGAGAGAGATGCACGCACATCCGTTATAGACATAACGAGCCCATTGTCATTACGCTCCACCTCTGCACCCCTCTCCAGCTAACCCTGCTTGCCCACGAATATAATCCCATTGCACTTTTGACTCGACTCGTCTGCTGCTCCACATAAGAGACTGAGACTGAGGCTAAGACAGAATCTTATTGCTTCCGTTGTTGTTGTTGCTGCTCTTCTTGATGTTGTTATTGTTGCTGTTGTTGTTGTTGTTGCTGTTGCTGTTGTTGGTTGTTGTGTCATACTTTGTTGCCGGTGTTATCGTTATGTCCGTTGCCAATGTATGTAAGCTGTCTGCTTTTTGCAGCTTGCTGCTTGCTGTTGACTGTTAGCTGTTACCTGTTGCCAATGCCGGTTGCCACTGGTAGCCCCATTTCCTTTGAGTGCATTTGAAGTCAAGTGAATAAACAGCAGCAACATTCAAGAAGAAGCAGAAGCAGAAGCTGATAAAACCGTTGCTCGCATGTTGTTTGACTTTTTGGTCTTGGCCTTAAAAAGCACAGAGCCAACTTGTTGCGCAACAGTCGAGATACGCAGACTGATATAGCGACAAAGAGAGATAGAGAAACAAACAGAGAGAGGGAAGGAGAAAGAGAGAGAGAGAGAGAGAGTGGAGATCAAGAGCCAGCAGCTAAATCAAATGAGCAAAAGACAAAGTTAGCATCGCGAATCGAGACTGTGGCACTTGGTCGAGTGCAACGAGTTTATTTTACTTAATTTTTTTTTTTATTTTTGGTTTGTTGTCTTTGCTGTTAGGCTGCAGCTGTTAACGATTTTTGCTGCTGCTGTTTTGTTGGCCCGTTTTTATGGGCCGCCTGCCTGTTGCACTTGTTCTCGTTCTGGTTCGCTGAATGGGTTTGCTTTTGGCTTGGTTTGTTTTTGGCCTGGTTCGGCTTAGCTGGTTTGTAAGTCTGCTTATTGTTTATCTAAATGCAAATTATGTTGCCCCACACACAATTGAAATATGCATATGTTTAATGCGTGGAATATGGACTAAGCAAACAATAGCTATTATAATTTTCAGTCATTTGAAAGTTCTGAGAAAATTTTTATTTAAATCTAATCTAAAATTCATAATTACCAGTTTGGAATTAATTATTTAATTATTTACAAAATTACAGTCTGTACTCGATTTTATGTAGAAATAAACAAACACTTTGAAAACACTGAAACCGCACCTATTCCATTAAGCTTAAAATAATTATTTAAAAATTGAGCTTTTACTATTGTTAATATATAATATAATAATAAGAGTGATATTATTTGGCATTTAAACAACAATATTCATCATAATTTAAGTACAACTTTTACTTAAAATATTCGTTTAATTGTATGTTTACCTACTTCTCGTGTCCGACTCATTGTCCAAGTGTTGTTCTCAAGTGTCGGTTTCATGATCAAAATCTTGTCCAGCAACAATTGCAAGTTGAACGAACTGTGTACAACTTAACAACTAAAAACAATAACAGCTGCCCTGCTCGCAAATCGCAAAGTTCACAGCAGTCAAAAAATGAGAGAGAGAAAAATGCCAAAAACAAAAATCCGAAATGCGATCCGATCTGGCTGGGAACCTTCTCAGCAGCAATGGCAATATTCATCAGTTGGTTATTTCATTATTAACATTGGCACACACGCAACATTCATTTGTGGCTATTCGCATTCGTATTCGTATTCATATTCATATTCATTCATGAATGTTGTACACGCTCGTCATTTGCTGTCTGGTTCTTTGTTTATCGCCGTTCCTTAATCGAATTTATGAAAACAAATTTACGGCGTCATGCCTCGCATTTTATAGCCAGTGTTTTTTCTAGCCCTTTTTTTTACGAGTTTTACGGTAAAAAACACTTGCTAAAATTGGCTTGATAACTGCGTGAGTTATTGCTGCCGTTGGTATGCTTTTAATTAGTATTAAATTATGAAGTAAAAAAAGATAGATTGGGAAAATTAAAACAATTTTTTGAGGCAGCCGCTTTGGTCAAACATTTTAATTACATAGTTCAGTTGCCAGGGGCATATAAAGCATTGCGTGTGCTTGTAGGGGGGTGGGCGGGGGAGGGGCTATTCGAATTTGTTGCAGGTTTCATGTGTGTTGGTAAATAACAGCACTGCCCAAAAGGCAATGGGAAATTACATTTATTTGAATGGAGCGAAGTAAAAGATACACTTTTTTCTACGCGGAATACAATTTTCTACCTTATCCATAACTGACCTCAATTTAATTTCAAATATGTGCAGAAGCTTTAAAAATTTAAAGATATATATATTTTACAGTATTTATATGATGCTAACTCAAAAGTAGGTAAACTGGCGGAGAGCACACACCGAACAAGTAAGCTAATGAGATTTACTGAACGAGAAGAGCATTCCCATAAAACAACATCACTAAATGTTTGTTTTGGTACGTGCCAAATGAAAATAAAACCCGAGAGCGCACAAATTTAATAAATATTAAATGAGTTTGTCATAAGCATATACAGAACGAGAAAGCTGTGAAAGCCCTTGTTCCAATTGCAGGATGCCAAAGTCTTGCCAGAGTTTAGGCGCCTTTTAACGGCTGCTGCATGATTTCGATAAGGTGCCGCAACGAAAATACCTTTAAGCCATTCCCCAATATCCACTCACAACCCACAGAGCAAATAAACACGCACTTACAGGCTTTCAAACTCCTTAGTTCTGTGCCCCACTGCCTGCCACCCTTCATCGCTATGCCACCCCCTGCCTAGACAACGCATTCCGACACAAATAACATGTGACAAAATAAATGCCACTAAAATAAGGGGGCCCAAAAGTCAAGTCAAAGCAATGGCACAAGGCGCGTATAGAGCTGGGACAAGGACGAGGTCCTTTGCGTGTCCTTGTGGCATGCAACAAATGCCAAACAAATCGATGCCGCCCAACGACACACACTAAATACAAAAAAAGATATATATATATATATATATATATATGTATATATATGTGTGTGATTATAAGCGCATAAAACTGCCACTGGAACGAACCTCCCCATGAAACTGTGGCAAGCAATCCCCCCAGTCCCTTGTTGGCATGCCAAGTCGTTCCGTTTGGTGCGTGCCTCCAAGTCCCTGAGTTTGGTCTGTCACAGCGGAACTTGTTGAATAAATAAGGAAATGAAAAGCAGCCAAAAACATAGAAAACTGTCACAGTCTCGGGCTGATTGCTTCGCAGGAATTCCTGTGCCAGTGTCCTTACTCCGAGCGGTGAGTTCGGACGCCATTGCCATTGACTAAACTTGTTAGCTCGACCCATTAATGGAACCCACAGTGCGTGAAATGTTCAAATCGTCATCCTCATCGTCATGATGATGTTGATGATGATGACGTTGGCTATGATGTTGGCAGGATGGCATCTGTAATTGGCAAAAATGGGAGGAAATGCCAGGTAACCTTCGCATATCAGTTGACAGATTTTTAATATACTTTTACCTTAAAAATAGACAAAATAACTTTGGCAAAAATATTTTTAGTTAATACCATAATAAATTCCATAGTTGGATATAATAGTATTACACTTAAAATAAAACTTTTAATGGCATAATGGAAATAATTTAATATCAATAATAATAAGCTTAAGCTTATAGCTCTAGGAAAGCAAAATATCGTTAAGTAATAATAAGAATAAATAGTATTATATACAACTTCTTGTTCCGTATACATCTTAAGATTCTTTTAAATGAATACTTAAGCTTAGATTGTTCGAATTCAGTTGAGGGTCAGCTTAACAGATATTTCAAACTTCACCCTTGCAATTCACCAATCTCTGACAATCCCACGAAGTTGAGACAATATTTGCTGGTAGTAAAGTAGTTTGGCCTGAGAACTTAATGAATAATAAACGAACATGGTTTGTAGTTGCTCAACATTCACACGGTTCACACCGTTTGGCAAACAACAGTCATTTTTTTTCTTCTTTTGGACACTACACTACAATTCTGTTTGCCCAATCTAATGGGCAGCATTCACTTCATAGCTCTCAATAGAACCAAATCAGACACCTTTCTACTACTTGTTACACCAGGGCCATAATTGGATGGCAAAGTATTTGAGACGTGCGCGTTGAAGTCGAGTTTTGGTAAAGTTGTATCTGCTACCTGGGGACTCTGCCTCTATGTGCGTTTGGGGCGGATTCTTGTTTGCTTTCAATTTGTAAACAAAATTTGAAAAACTTGTGTGTCGCATTGCATATTTTGTGCGTGCCATCATTATTATTATGGGAACCATTATTATTATTATTAGGCCAAGTTATGCCGTTCACATTTTCATAACTTGCGCTTTAGTCATTTGCCACAGTGGAATTACTTTTGCGTGACCGCAACCCAGTGACCTTGCCACAATTGCTCATCCCCAAAAACCTTTGCCACCTTAGCCAACTGACTGGCCTCAATGCATCGTACTTGTGTTGGCAACCCTGATGAATTCTGTGCAGGCTCACAATGTCCTTGCTGTCCGGGCCCTGCAAGTCTTTTGTTTTGTTTTCTTCTTTTTTTGTGGCATTGAGTGCGGCTTGCAACGTTATTGAAAACAATCGCTTTGTGCATAATGTTGCATACTTTTTAGACTCACTGTCATTGTGGCAGTCCCTCTTGCAGCCATCTCAGTTTCATTGGCTTTTTGTGCTCAATATTTTAGCTGTTGGCCTTATCGGTTGTCCCCAAATGCATTTACATGCTGATTGCTTTTGAGCTTCTCTATGCCACTAACTTTCGCCCCATACAATCAACAAAAGGAAAGCGCATAAAACTTTTAGCAAGTGGCAAACCCTCGAAGTTGACAAGTTGCCAACTAAATTGCTTTTTCCCAACTCCTCCCCGCCTCCTCCACCCAACCGAACTGACAATGGCTAAGCGCTAAAAGCGTACAAATGTTGTGCAATTTGTTCGCCGTGAAGCTTGCCCAAAGTATTGAATAACAACAAGTGCCATGTTCTTGGTAAGTACCACGTGTTCGGGGTGTTGTTTCCTAGGCGTCCTGCTCGGCATGACTCCGCTTATGGGATATTTGGAATGTGTGAAATGCGTTGCGTAAAATAAAACATGATTGACATCATCAGGATACAGCTTAACGGCGCAATAGTTACATGTGTAATAACTGTTACGCAAACTATTCAATTTCACAACTACGGATTTGATCCTCACGTTGCAAAATCAAATAAATTATGCAATGATTTAGCCGCTTTCAGTCTCTAATCCGACTTATCCATACTATCAATTTATTTAAATCACCACTTCTACTAATATTATATATATAATTTATTTTATTTACTTAAAAATGTTCCGGCATTATTCAATCTGCCCAATGGAAGTGTCAGTGGAGAGAAATCCTTTAATCTGCTTGATATACAGTCATCAATAATCGGCAGAGGAAACTAAATAGTAACTCGAAAGACTTATATCTCTTTTTTTGATACCATGTGGATATAAAATCCATTCAATTTGCCTGATATTTGCGCAAAGGGCTTCTAAACAGCTTGGTCCTGCCCAGGAATATAGAGAACACCTAATCAGATTGCTGTCCACATTGTTGTAGCACCATACTTGGGCTTGGCTCGTAAATTACTTTCGGTCTCTGTTGCTGTTGCCGTTGCTGTTTCTGTTGCTGCCATGGTTTCGGTTTCGGTTCTTTGGCCAGGAAATACACCTTTCAATCAAGTTGCAAACCGGAGCCAAGCTCGGAGCCAGCAGCCTCCAGACAGCAACTTCAGCAGCAACAGCAATAGCAACAAAGAGCAGCTCGATATAAATCACGAAAATTGTCGCAGTCTGTTGTTTGTTCACTTTCTGTTGTTACTGTTGTTGTTGTTCTTGTTCTTGTTGTTGTTGTCATTGTTGTGAGTTGCTGTTTGCAGTATGTTTGGGCTTTTCATTTTATGGCAACTGGCATTGTTGTCATAGTCGTTTTTTGCTGCCAGCGTAGAACTGCTTGTTGCTGTTGCTGTTGCTTTTTTGGTTTTTGGTTTGTTGTCCTCCGCAAATGCTGTCATGCAAATTATGTTGAGCCTTTGTCCAAATGCAATGGCCTGGCACATATTTCGTTTATTGTGCAGCCCTCGACGCTTTATTATATTATTTATTTACGTTCAAAGCAGCAATTGCTTCTTGCTGCTCGTTCGTTTACTCAATATGCAACAATTGCAAAGGCAGCTGAAAGGGAATTGAATAATTTGCCCGAATATTTGTTCAGTCTTTTAGCGTAACAAATGTTGCGTATTTAAACTGTGCTTAAATATTACAAATTACTGACTGCGGACTCTATTGAGCTACAATAATTTCGCTTTAAATAATACGAAAATATTACATTGCTTTAATGTTATTTGTGGTCGTCGAACAGTTTTAATAATTGGATATCGATATATGTGTAAAAGGTAATTTTTTTGGCAAACATGAAATTAATTTACATATTTTTACATATGAATGTAGATTTTCTGATATTAATTAACTGAACTTGCAGTATTTAATACCCATTAGGGATAACTAATTCAGATAAAATTCCTATTTCAGCAGTAGCTTTAAATCAATTAAATGGTGTTTTTGAAATTTCCACGAATTTTCTGTTTGCTTACAGAACAACTTGTGCCAGACATTGTAAAAGGAGAAACACGAACAGGAGTCACAAGCCAAGGAAATTGAATTTGTTCGTGAAATATTTGGATTAATCTACCGTAAACTGTGCTGTCAGCGGTGGCAGGAGCAACAGCAGAGTCAAACTGAGAGTCAGGGACAACTGCTAGCACTTTTTTTTCACACTGTGCCAACGGTGCGTATGATTGATATGCGAAATGTAGTCGTGCTAAAAGTTATGGTTTTTGAGCAAATTTAATGCAAGGGCGTTAAATAGCGCGTAACAAAGCAACACATATACATATATATATACACTTCCCACCACCAGACACCACCCACCGCCCACTGTGCACACCACCAAACAACAACAGGCAACATGGTCGGTATACGTAGCATTTTCAGGAAAACTCTTCAGAGCCAACACCCACACAAGCACACCCACAGAAATTTTGTGGCACATATAGGAATTGAGTTACTGAGCATTGTCTGAAATGTAATTAATTTATGTGCTCGGGCTCTGTACTGCCTCTTCATTGTCCTCTTCTGTACATGATAGACATGTTGCATGTTGCATTCGGGCTTAATTACAGTGCGGATGGACAAATGCACTGCCAAACAAAAGTTTTGAGTTTACCTAAACGCACAATGCGCCAAGGCTTTTGACAGGCTTTACCATGATTCTGTGGGTATTGATAAGCCAATTAAGAGAGAGCGAGAGAGAGAGAGAGAGGGACGCAGAATGTGGTTGGGATAGGAGACAACTTCAACTTGTGACTGTGCTGGTCTACTGTTCAAACAATGATAATTGGTGCATCTGAACCAGCCATTAAACAATACAAATTGAGGAACATTCAATCCTACATACATTTAAATTATCGGAGAGTGAGCATATATATAAAGTGTTTCATTTCCAATCCTGATGAAGTTTTGTGTAGTTCTTAAGTTGTTAATTTGATTTCTTTGCCAATGCAATAGTCAGATATTTTTAGCATTCCATTTCAGCATTTGCTTTTTTCTAGTTTCTCTCATATTAACAAAAACTTCGGGCTATTCAGTAAAATTTAGTTTTGCCAGCCCCTAAGCTTTGTAATCGGATAATTCAATTATATTCTCGTTCCGTTGCGTGGCACCGTTTAAAATGGTGGCATAGAGGTTGCATGTACAGCAAATATCGTGCATACGCCCTGTTGAGCGCATGAAAAGTTCTAATTTGGTTATGTTGCGCGTAAAATTGTGTGAGCTGCGGCGTGGCGGGGTAAGAGAATCGACTACACGTGCACCAAATACTTGGATAAGCCAAAACTGCCACACAGTGGCTGCCTGTGCATGAATGTGTCTGTGTCCGTGTGTTTGATTGGTAAGCGGATGAATTATGCAAGTTGGCTCGTTCTATATGCATCTTTGAGGCAAATGGCTTCAATTGAATTTATGCACAGGAAACGTTTCCATTTTGTAGCAAGTAAAAGGAAACCGAATCCACCTTGAATTTATGCGCCACATATAGGAGATAAATTGTAGCTGCAAGAATTTTGCCTCTAATTGTCAGCGCTGCTGGCGGTTTAAATATTTAATATTGCGAACGGACGTCTCCTGGACAGTGCCTGATGAAATACCCAACCGGGCCAACTCATTTGACGCCCGAACGGGCAAAACGTGGCCCATTTCCGCAAATGTCTTTTTGCCAAGCGTAGCCGAGCGAGACGTGAGAAATATATGTTTTAAATGCAAAGCCAAAGGCCTGGCAAATGGAACTGTGTTGCGAGTACGTGCTATAAGCCCTGTACCTGTAGGGTATACTCAGTTAACGGAAGTGCTAGCGACAGGATTTACAATCACACATGGCCATGCTTGAACGTCGAGCATTCCGAAAGAGATTTCGTGAAGATACGAATAAAACAATTAAAAAAGTATAATTATTTCGAAGTTAAAAAGAAAACACATTTTGCTAGACAAAAAACTAAAAAATAATGGCTGCAATTAGCAAAATATGCACTATTGACCAATTAAATTGAGATTCTTTTGAATTCTATATATAATTCTATATATTCTTCTTAGTATCCACATTTTCTATGCTTATATCTGTAAGCTTTTATTTTGGATATCATTTTCATTGAGAGTCCTTTCATTAGTTACATATGCAGATTGAATGCGGGGTATCTTAAAGCCAATCATTGCAGACTGCAATTTTATTACTTGTTGAATTTGGCTGTGCTGTGCTCAAGGTAAAACTTTCCAAGGACGCGAAGACAGACACGGACGCACGAAGCGACAACAACAACAAAAGCAAGAACAACGACGTCGACAACACTGCATAAAAATCCATGACAAAATGCTACAGATTGGCCGATGCTAAAGCGGCCAGAACACGACGAACAAGAAGAAGAAGAAGAGCCAGACGCAGTGCTGGGCTGGAGCCAGAGCCAGAGCCTTAGCCGGGGCCGGAGCCGAGCTAGAGCCGGGCAAGGCTGTTGAACGAGCCCCGGGCAAAGCTCACTGCAAGAGTGCGAGAGAGAATGAGAGTGTGTAATTACAAGAGGGTGAGTGGGCGTCAGCGAGAGAGGGAGAGTGAGAAAGAGAGAGAGATAGAGAGAGAAAGATGGGTAGCTTTGGCCAAACAGAGATAGAGGCAGAGACACGCCTGCATATTTAATCCTGTTGATTTTTATTTGTTTCCGTGTTGCTGCCGCTGCTGCATGTTGTACTATTTTTGTGTCATTTTATTTGCCTGATGATTTTACATGCTCTTTGCTACGCCCCCTCGACCCGCACCACATGCATTAGCTGTGAAGCTTGTTCAGGTAGCTATCTGCCTGATTGCATATGTGTGTATATCTCTTTTGTTCCTGACCGCCTGTCGTCTGGGCCAATAATTCTGTGCCAATTTTCACGCCTACGCAGCGACATCTCTAGCTGCTTTCACGGAGAAAAAGACGGGAGAGAACGGAGAGAAGAAAGAAAGAAGAGAGTGAAACAAGGCTAACATTTGCACGGACTGCATTGCCTGTGGGCAATGCCTGTGTTTGGCCGAAGGTCATTTGGCTGACGTGTTCTATGGTCATTGTAAATTCATGTGATTTACCAAATTGACTGACAATTCAACAGAAGTCGCTATTCGCATAAGCAAGCAAGCACTTCACGGTCTATATGTAAATATATTAGTTAGAATAATTTGGCTCATGGCGTGCTTGACTGGTGAATACTCTGCAATAAAGTAAGATATGGCATGTAGGAAATATTTGAAATCTAAAGCAACATAGATTTAAGTAAATCACGTTGACTTTTGGCAGCATTTCAATTTCCAATTACAAATGCTGGCTGCTCTTTCAGCTGAAATGCCAGAACAGCAAAATGCAAATCATGCCAAGTGAACAAAAAATTAAAATCGGAATGAAAAAATAAAGCAAAACACATTTTCATTCTGGGATGACATCAGAGCTCGGCGTGCTCGCAATGCCTGCTCAAGGTCGTGTTTGAATGAACAAAAAGTAAATAAATAAATGTAAAAATAAATAAAAGTGACAACGTTCACACAATTTTCATGTCAGTACTGCTCTAAAGCGGAGCACTCACATTCAGCTGTGCTATATAAATCAAATTTCCCTTTCCTCTGTCTCTCTATCTCATTGTCTCTCTATCTCTCTCTCTCTCTCTCTCTCTCTATCTCTCTGGTTGTATCAGAAAGTGGCCCAACAATTTCACTGAGGGCTCATTAAAAACCAAATACCGCAAGTCGAAACACAGCTCAACAAGCGATGAGCCGCTTGCAAGTTGCTACAGTAGCGTGAGAACTGCTGGTCTGTCAGATGGTCAGAGGGTTGGTTGGCGGGGGGTGGAGGGTGTGTAAAGTTATTGGTTCGCCACACGGCACGCTTAATTGATCAACCAATTCATCAATCAATCAATCAATCAATAAGGCATTCAGTCACTCAATGGCACACTACATTTAAAGCTGATTGATTTATTCATGTTATCGCACAGCCAGCCAAGCAGACTAAGCTGCAACTAACAAAGTGTAAGTGGCAGTTCTTCAAGGCTCAAGCTATTTGGTCAACAGAACGCTGGTACAAATACTGGAATTCATTAATATATTTATGCTTTTCTAGTTATGCATAAATGACTATAAATAAAAACACCCTGCAATAATGTAAAAGTAATCATCATTAAAGAACTTCTCTCATGTGTTTAAATATCTGCTTAAGGGCTGAAAAAGCCAACGGACTAAGTTAAATATGGCCAGCTGATCTTAGTGGCTACACACAGCATCGTATTTATCACAGGTTTAATAGTTAATCACACTGCCATTTGCAACGCTTGAATATGTACTTATATGTTTTCCCCTGTCCCCCTTCTGACTTCATTGCAAACACATTTTAAATGCGGCAAAAATAACTTGAAACTTGTTGAAGTATTTTGTGTAATTCTCTCACTCTCGCCCTCTCGTGAGCAAATCGGCTTAAATACGCACTAGAGAATTCGCTTTCATGTCGATAAGACGTTCTTTATTTCATTGCAGTGCACTTGTTTACATTTCTTTCTTTATTTTTCTTGTTCACTCTTTCTCTCTCGCTTTCTTGTTTATTTGGTTAAAATTCTAAAGTAACTTGACCGCAACAAAAGCGCCAAATTCGTGCCAAGTTGTTTTCTCCACTTAAGCTCCGCGGACCTGTGTGTGTATGCTGTGTGTACTTAATCAGCTGAAAGCGTAGCCAAGTTTTGCCCAAAATGATGGCCAGATCACGTATACGCCCGGTATGACGGTGCACAATTGATTTGCAATGCGCCCAGGGTGGAGAAACTGCGAAATGCTAGATAAGTAAAATATTATATGCCATTACCAAAGCATTTGGGAGTAATCAGTTGCATTCAGGGATGCGCAAAGGAATCAAATAAAGTGAAAAACCAGCTGTAGAAAATGTGCAAACTAGACAAACTTGTATTATGGTTTCAATCAAAATACTGCTGCTGGATGAAACGCAAAGTCATGTGAAGATGATATTGTAAAAAAACAGAACTCTAAGGGTAAAATTTGACTCTGTTAGAAATAAGTAGACCTTAATCATATCTTGTGCTGTTTAATATGGAGATTTACTCAGAAGAGAAAATAAGTAAAAGGGATGTGGCTACTGTTGGTGCTTAAATTAGCTGGAGAATATTTAACCGAACAAAATAAATAAGTGCATAAATTTCACTACGTGTTAGCAAATGTGGCTAAGAGTAGAAATGTTTGCGCATTTGGAGCAGTTTTCAATTAATTGAGATGCGGAAAAACCACTAAAACCACAATCATAGAACAACCACTGTGTCGACCTAAGAGCCTTTGCGTGCCATTTTACTTGATGACTTGTTCAGGCGTCAAAAGCCGAAAGCCGCATACTAAATACAAGTTTTCTGCAGCAGCAAAAGCATTTTCACAACTTTTTTCAGTTTGACTTTTTTATTGTTGTTGTATTTGAATGTATTTTGTTTTTGCTTAAATATTTGCTTTTACTAGGCAGCGATTGTTGTGCGCTGCGAAACAATGGAAATGCAGTTAACACAAAAAGAGCTGAGTGCTGCAAACTGGTCGAGTTGGTCGTTTATCAGCCAACTTGGCTTTTAGCTGGAATTGCAAGCGCTTTAAGAGTTAAGAGCATGTGTGGGCGTGTCAACGCGTCCAAGGAGTGGCCCAAAGCCAAGCCTGGTGACCAGCTGGGCAATATACCACATTGCAGTCAAGCTGTGCTCCATTATTTCTACCTTTTTCCAACTCAGTTTCCTTTTAAATTTCTTTATCTCTTGCTGCCTTTGGTTTATTGATTTCACGTAGATTTGACATTGCATCGGTTGTCTTTGGATGTGTGTTCCTCGTTCATTACGTTGCTGCTGGCTAAATAGTTCTCCATCCCTATAAAAGCAACAAAAATGTTACTCATACGCCTCAATGGCCGGCATATTGTAGGACAATCACGTAAATAAATTGATCAGTTTTAGATTTGTAGTGGATTGGCGCAGCCATCAAATATTTATGCCCAATTAAACCCTAAACATAAACACAATCTAACAAAGCAACAACAAATCTATGAAAAGCATTTTCAATTTATCCCTGAAAATATATTATTATTTTAAATGATGTTCACAAATACAAAATAATATATATATAGTCAATCAAAAGAAATCAATCAAAATACTTACTCTATGCTGTTGTATAGTGTAACATACGATGTATGTGTGTTTATAGGTATATATTTATTGCCTATTTCCAACCGATGTCCTCCGAACTGATGTTTCAGCTCTGCAGCACTGAATGACAGTCGACAGTCAGCATGGTAGCTTATTGTGCTTGTGATTGTGATTGTGATTGTGATTGTCTATTAAGTATGCAATGCCCAAGGCTAATTGGAAGGCCCCATTGGCTAGGGCCAATGCCATTGTTCTGACGACTGATTTCATTAACTGTCGCTTAATTGCATCATATATGGGTAGTGCAGCTATTTTAAGCCACATACCGGCAATTTATACAATTGAATTGCGGCTCATACCGACATGTCAGGCAGCCAGGAGACAGCCAGGCAACTCTCTGGACTCTGGCCAGGACTTTGCTGCTGGCCGTGACCCAGTTCGATGTAGCAATAAATGTTTGAAGCTCGATTCTAGGCCGAAGACAGGAACTGAACAGCATAATCATGTCAAGTGGCACTTGTAGCATCTGACGCTCTTTGGCGCTGCTGGCTCTAATTTTGTATAGCCCACTTTGAGGCAACGCAGCCGCAACAATACAGCCACAGACATCAGCAATTTGGCCAACATTGAGTCCACAGATTGAGCTGCTCGTCACGTAATGCGCAATTCGCATGGCGGCAGCAGCAACAACTTTGGCAGGTGAATTGGACAACAACGTGGCAAGGGAAAATCACTTTCTCTGTTTGTTGCTTCTGCTGCACGTGCAACCAGCTGTGGAAAGGATAAGGCTGGGCTTCCTTTCCTTCACTTGGCTTGTTTGCTATTTGGTGTGTGCTGATAAGCTTTTGTTTGGCGCTTAGCACACCAATCTGTTTGAAATAGCAACGGAAGGGTATTTGTGAGTTTAGGGAAGCTCGTTGCGGAAGTACTAAGAATGCTCCATTCGATGGAGTGAGATCAAAGTGATTAAGTAAAATACCTGTTTAGTCTGTGCCTGTGCAGCCCTTTATGATCTAAGTTATAAATTCCGATATATTTATTACAGTGCCGTTCAACGAAAGCCTTACATTCCACGCCAAGAGCACTCCAGTATTACCGAAGTATGTCATAGACATGCATAGCCCAAACATCGCTCTTATATACAATTAATATATGTTCATTCTTAGAGCCATTACCTGTCCGTTAACTTGTTGTAGTTGGCAATTTTAGTGTCACACACCGCAATTTTGCATTTATAAGTAAATTTGCCTCCATGTTTTTGACATATAAAACGACGCAAGCCATTTTGCTGTCCAATTATATTCAACGCATGCACGTGGTCAATTCCGCAGGGGTTTTGAGCTTATTATGGAGTATTTATAAGTTGCATGAACATTGCTGAACCAACTATGCTTCAGCTTAATTAATGATGTGCATGTGTTTGCCTAACGCTCTCTCTCTTTTCTCTGCCTCCTTCTCTCTCTCTCTCTGTCTTTCACTGTAGTATGCTTTTTGGCGCGATTTGGGTGCTGTGCTTTATGCGTTAAACGTGATTTTTACACAGTTTTTCCTTGGCAAACAGGCGACATATGCGAGTAAAATACGAAGGAGGCGACTGCAAACAAAACCTCATTCACAGTGACAGTTAGAGTTGCAGCTACAGTTACAGCTGGTACCCACTACTTTAGCGACCACTTTACTTCACCCTCTCGTTGCCTTGTTGAACTAACACTTGCGTGGCGCTGCCCCAGGGACATTTGAGGCACTGTCTCTTCATTTGTTTGCCTTGACCACCAAAAGCATGAAAGGACACGTTTAAATGCTGTACAACGTTTATTTTTTCTGTTTTCCTGTGCGAAGGTCAACACTCGCTGTCGTACACCATATTTAACTGCCTGGTAAGGATTCATGAATCATATATGAGATGCCCTAGATTTTCAGCTGTATGCTACTACTACTCTACTATGGTCAACATCCAAATATTGTTCAAAAACATGAAACACTAATAGCAACAAATGACACCTCGCAATCAACATTTTGTTTATCTATAATGTAGCTTAAATTAAGTAAGAGCACTTCTTAATAAACGAATTTCTCTATTAAACGGACTTCTGTTTATCGAAATCCAAGCTCTTCTAAATAAAAATCTCCAACTATTTTGATTAACTTATTTGTACATGAATCTGAATTCAAATCTTATTTAAGAGAAGAGTTTTAAGTTCTCTTGTGGCATCTTGGGTGTATTCAGTTTGTTTAGTCAGGTTAATAAGCAGTCTCTTTGCAGCACTGGGAATATGATGCAACAAAATGCTGCAAACGGGAATTTTCAAATTTGAAATTCTATATATAGTCAACAGCGTGGCTCAACAAAATGGAAATCCTTCGCCATTGGACGCTCAAGCGGAGTTTACATAAATTCTCAGGCATTATTGTCCGGCGGAAATACAATAGCGCTTCTGAGTGGTTTCTTTTATTCTATTATTAGATGGCCAGGTGCTTCAGTTCCACTTTAATCCTTCACTGGGCAGGCAGACAGTCCGTTGTCTGATGGGATATGGGGCAGCCTTATGCAAGGCGCGGCTCTTGCTCTTAACTTTTATTGGCGGAACGTGACCGTAATACGCTGCTTCACACGAAAAATATAAGCAAATATATGTATATATTTATGTATAAATATATATGTATGTGCGAGAGGCAATCCAAAAGTGCATTAATTATTTATTTCGTCAAAAACACAAAAACAAATTTTTTTGGTGCGGAATTGGCTGGGGGTGTTGGGGTACGAGTACAAGTTTCAATTACCTGCGCGAGAATAAAGCATCTCATTTTTTTCTCAGCCTCTGATTATTATTTGCAACCCGAACTTTCCCTTGGTATATTTTACATATTTTGTAAGCGGCAACACATTCTTTTGAAACCGAAGTTCGTCGGAATTTGTGTTATATTAGACGGGTCGGCCCCTCAAGGAAATCTGAATAAATTATTAGGTATCTGGCAAATATCTCGCATCTCAAATCGCAAATCAATTCTTGCGACTTATCATAAAGTAGTTGTTCCTTTGTATGCATATACATAAATAAATGTGTATATATATATATATATATATATATATATGTTGCTCAAATTATCAGTGAGTAGACAAATTTGATTTGATACCACTACTTAACCAAAAATATTTAATCACTTGCTGTTTGGCCACATGTAATTTGTCACTTTTCAAATAATATCAATCGGAATACAGATTACTCAGATCATCATGTTAAAGTTTAAAGAGCATAAATCCTTAAATTTGTCACACTCAGCTTGAGTTTCAGCTGCTTCGAGGAAGAATCCCCAATGGGGAGTGGTAGAGAAAACTATGCTAATTATGTACCGCAACCAGCTGCAGGGAAAAATGAAAATGAATGGGGTGCGGTCCAAAAGACAGCAAAAGAGCTGCTGATTTTATGCTCATTGAGTGGACAACGCTGCAGAGAGACAAAAGTTGTCGTTGCTTTTGTTCTCGTTCTCTTTCTTGACCTTGTTATTGTTGCTTTTGGGGCATGGTTTTTGTTGTCATGCAACTGTGTTAGATTATATCATTAGGAAGCCCGTTGTGCATAATTTAATTAAAACTGCCAGTGGTCCAATTTTGTGCCTGTTGCTCTTCTCGTTAATACTTTGTTGCTGTTGTTGCTGTTGTTGTGGCTGTGGCTGTGTGCTGGCATTGTTATTAAAATCGAATTAAAAGGCTATCAACAGCAACAGCTTAGCGGCCGCCATACAGTCTGTGGCAAGCTGTTAACGCCAAATTGATTGCCCAGCCACTTGGTAACAACTTTAATTCACATTCATCCGCACTCACAGCTACCCACCCAAGCAAACAAACAAACACACAAACACTCAGACACTCACTCACTGGGGATGACAACGTGAAAGCGCAGTCATTTAACTTTGACATCCTTTGGCTTCATTAAATGCAAAAGCCGACACACCAACACAAACACAAACGCGCACATCCTTCAAATGCAACATCGCAGAAATCCAAACTCCGGAACAGTTTAATTAATGTCGAGTATTAAGTGTGATTACGTCGAGTACATATACATATACGAGCTGTTGCAGCAGCTAAACAGTTGAGCGCTGTTCAGGCCACTGTTTTACCCGTAATTACGGATTGAAATTCTCGTGATTGCCTTCAACTAGAACACTGAAAGGCAGGTACTTACATGCCACAAGTCTCGCTCGTAATCCTGCGTCTGTAAGTTAGTCTCGCCTCTAATTAAGTGACCGACAAGAGCTTATTCCTACATAAAAACTTGGAAGCACTTCCATGCGATGAGTAAGTAATAAACATTTAATACCATCGAATAAGACGAATAAGAGACGATAAAAAACGTACTGGAAAAAAGTATTAAGTGATTTTCAAGTGGTAAACAACGATTATAAAATAATGGGAAAAAATGTGTACATTTTGTAAGCAACTTAAGATTACCAATTCAACTTAAATTATAAGCCTTAGGCATGATTGCTTTCAGGATTCATTTTGACAATAAATTTGTACTACATAATTATGCAAATACATAATACTCTTCGTTCAACAAAGTATTCGATTTAAAGACGACTTTCTTATGCTTTTAATAAAGTTTAATTGTTTAGCTGCAACTCGTCATTTGATTGGCAGCACACAAATTCAACGCAAATGGCAATTTCAAATCTACTGAGACACAATGGACAAAGCAGCTTAAGCCGAGCAACAAAAGTCAACAAGCTGAGTCGAGGCAGCGAAAGAAGAGCACGAAACATTTTTAGCATTTTCATTTAAAATAACTTTGAGACTTCAGTTGTGCAATTCATCAGCAGTAGAAAGCAGAACGCCGAAACAGGGACAGAGACAGAGACTGGGACAGACAGCGCTGAGGAAGAATGACTTAAGAACTTCCGTTTCCACTGGCAACAATAATGACAGCAAAAAATGCGAAAGTGAAGCAACTGGAATGCAGCCAAAGTGGGGAACACGCAATTGCAAACAATTAACAAATATGTTCTGGCCATGAACAGAAAACATGCACGACTTCTTCGCCTGGTTGCCTGGGTTTGCAGTTGCAGTTGGCAATTCCTCTGGCTCTGAGTATCTATCTGACTGTGTGGCTGTCTGGCAATTTGTCTGTCTGGCTGTCTCATCAAATGAAAATTACCGAGTGAGCCAGCACCGATCATAGTCGAATCCATCGGCATCTTCAGATTCTTTTGCACAATTGGCAACTCATTCATCATTTTTAATTATGACAATTGCTTGCTCCTCGCAGAGCTTAGCCTTAGCCTGGGAAATGCCTGCCTGAGAAAATAATGCCGCTCACGTGCCTATTAGCTGTTAATGGCATTGCTCGCAACCGAATAACCTTAGCCTGGCCTGGTGCTTAGGGCTTGTCCCCTCTATTTTATGGCAGCTATACAACCGAATTGGCAACTTGGATTTATTGCCTGGCCAACAGGTTGTTTAACGCCCAACAAAATTGCCTTAATTGAGTTGCCCGCAATTTTTATTGAGCCAATTTCTCATCTTGCCACCTAGAATAACTTTGTGAAATCTGAATTCATGTTCATTTGCGATTTCCTATCAAAATTCGTGATGGGAAAACCAAATCAGATTCTGCTAAGAACCGATACTTTACTAAATTGATTTTGACATTTGAGATTGCAATTTCCTATAAATATAATTCATTTTCATAAAATTTTTCAGTCAGTTTCTTAATTAACTAGCTCATGGCACAATTAAGTCACTGCTTTATGGGAAGACACTGTTAATCGGGCAGACAGAAAAGCAATAATAAACTCATAACTGAGCGCAGTAGAGTGTCATAAAATAATAATGGCTCTTCTTATCAGGCCTGGACCAAAACTAGTCAATGCCAGGCCAACACTTAAACAGGTTGCAAACCGAATCATTTTTATGTTAAAAATTACATAATGTGTTGGAGGCAAATGGGCGATGAACCAAGAAACGGTACTAATTAAATCAGAATGCACATAAATTAATAAATTTAATTATAATTATGCTTGTTTAAAGCGGCGCCCTGAATGGGCATAACCATGCATTAAATGCGCCGAATGACATTTTAATGCGAAGCTAATTTATGCATTGTATAATAATCATTGTTGCTGATGTTGCGCCTGTTTAGCATAATGTTCATTTTGCTGTTAATTTCCATAACAGCTGGCGAACACGATGGCGTATGCGTAATATTTTTGTTCTT
Organism: Drosophila atroscutellata; assembly: GCA_035041605.1. Taxonomy (NCBI): domain Eukaryota; kingdom Metazoa; phylum Arthropoda; class Insecta; order Diptera; family Drosophilidae; genus Drosophila; species Drosophila atroscutellata. The sequence goes on along the minus strand of JAWNLA010000092.1, from coordinate 7,097,659 downwards.
CTGCCAAAAATGTAATGCGACTCACACATATAATTACAGCCAACATGGCCGACATTTGCTTTTACCACCTCATTCATTTGCCGTCCTGACCAGGGTTAAGGTGTGGCTCTAGCCTGTGGCACAACTTGTGGGCGTGCCCCCAGTTCGTTTCTGCGGCTATTTGACAAATGTGCAAGCCCATCTGCGCAGCCCATATGCAAACATGCGAGCAGGCAATTCACTTGCCACTTGCCACCTAGAGGCGGCAGTCATGAGATCACAGACTGTGATTTTTAAACTGTGACAGTTAACTGTGCACCTCTGCTTGGGGCTAGAAATTTTAATATTCTGTTTTACTAACTGAAAATTGCTGCAATGTATTCTCTTTTCTAAATCTAATTTATCAATTTTTTAAAACTAATGCCATGAAATATATATTTTTTCATTTTGTCTTAATCTTACTTCAAAATGTCACTAAATTGAATTTGGTGGATTATTAATGAATTCTGGGAAAATGTAACCAGCCATGCCACATATAGTCCATTTCCACAACCATAATCCAGATTTTACAACATCTTTTTGCACTGTTCTGTTATAGTCGGCAGTTGTCGAATTGTTTTCACAGAGCTTTGCTGCACATCAATCAAAACTGTCAGCCCCGTCACCTGTCCAACATTAAATCCAGCGTAGCACAGCACTGAGAGCCGCCTGCTGTTTACAGTGCCAGCCACAATTGAATATTCCCCCAACAAATATTTGGCATTAATAAAAAACATCGCGATATTCTTTGTGCATTTCAGCAACTTTCGCAGCAGGGGTCATTCGTCAAGGTGCAGCGGGTGGCGCGCATGCTGGCCGTCTAGCGGATAGCAGAACGCTCCCACTCATCCCCAGCCAAGCCCCAAATCTCCCAACTCTCCCGGATACTCGGAGCCAAATGTATGCGAGTCGCTCCACGCAGTTTGCCAAAGGCATCGGCAGCATGGCGTGCAGCATACAGAAGCAAACCACGCAGGCAGCGCCAGAGGCAACAATGACAATGACAACGGCCACTGGTATCGTATCTAGAGTCAGAAGTGATGGTGGTGTTGGTGGTGTTGGAAGTGGGGCCAGCGGTGCCGGCACAGTGCCCTCCACGCCCAGGGTCAACAAGTCGGCCCAACCAAGGGGCTCGCTGCCAACGGATGTGCATCAGCCACCGCTGGAATTCCAATGGCCGCCACCGGTGCCCGTTTCCAGCCACACCAGTAACTTGCGCCTGAACATGATGAACCAGGACCCAAAGGATTTGCACACAGCACGCGCCATCATCGAGGAGTTGCGCTCCAAGGTTCGATTCCAAACCGAGCACATTATGAAGTGGCGCAAGGCTTACGCTATGCAGGTGGGTTGCGTAACTAACAGACAACTGTACAGTGCTCACTCGCAGATGAGAACATTTCGAAAACAGAATTATTTTCAAATTTCTGTTAGAAATTATAAATATTTATCAATTAGAAGAGATTGGTTTTTCTTTGCGAGTGACTACTGTAAAACACTTGCAGACAATATTTAACTCTTCTTCTATCTGTCTCTCTCTCTCTCTCTCTCTCTCTTTCTCTCTCGCACACAATATTTACTTAATAGGTGCAGCAGCATTATCGCTATCAGAAGGAGAAATCGGATCAGATGAACTCGCTGACCTCGCAGCTGCTGCTGTTGGAGTCACGACTGAAGCGCAAGCAGAAACAGATTGCGAGCCTGCTAAGCCACCGGGAGATGACCATACAGCGGCAGCAGAAGATCATCGATACGCTGTCCACACGCCTGGTGGATCACGGGCTGGAGAGCATTGAGGCGAGCTATGCCAATGAGCTGGACTCGCTGAATGATTCCGATTCGGCTGTGGTGCTGGAGGACATTGATTCGGACAGCAACATGATGACGCTGGGTACGCGTCGCAAGAGCAGCGGCGGTGGTGCTGGTGGCTTGGGTGGTGTTCTGGGTAGCGATGGCATCACCATTGTGCGCTCCATATCGGATGCCATTGAGACGAATCTGAATAAGTATGGCGCTGCGAGGCGCAACAATTGCTTTCTGCGACGCCCCGACATACTGGAGACGGTCTACTCCGTCGAAGAGGATCCGGAACCGACTCCGGATGTGGCTGAGAAGCGAGACAAGTTTAAGAATCGTTCGGAGAAGGCGCTCAGCTCGAGTTCCACTGAGGGTCAGATCGATGCACCATCAGCGCCTGAAGCCAAAGACTCATCATCCATATCGCCAGTGATGGCGATGCCTGTGCCACGTCGCCAGCTGGGTGCACTAAAGCGATCGCCCAGCCACGATTCGCCGTGTACGACGCTGAGTGTGAAGGTGCCGCAACTGGACCAGCTCAATGGGAAGTCGCAAGTGACCACATACAATCGGGTGATGTCCAATCATCGCTCGGTGACAAAACCCAAGGATGTCAAATACAAACGCATCAACAAGGCCAAGTCGAAGAGCCTTGAGGAATTGCGTGGCCGCCTCAAGAATCTGGTGGAGCGTCCCGGTCTCGATCCCGGCTACACAGCCGGCATGATGCCCCAGACGGCGCAATCGTATGCGTGACACATGGATCACTTGGCAGCTGCCGAGGCTGCTCCGGTTCCGTCCGGCTCCAGTTCGGGTTCGACGGCGGAACAGATGCAGTCGCCGCCACGGCACAGTGCACCCAAGCGTTCGCTGACGCTGCCACGAATACTGGTGCCGCAATCGGTGCTGGGTGCTGGCGGGGCGGGCAGTTCCAGAGGCAGCGTGGGCGGGGGCGGTGCCACTGGCCGTGGTGGCTTCTAGCAATTAAAGAAATTTTTCATACGCAATTGTGATAAAAAGTAAAATTGTTCTCTCGCTCACAAGTTCTCCCTCTCTCTCCCTCGCTTTCGCTCTTTTGTAACATTTGTTTCCTCTACTGATTTTCCTAAGCCAAGTCCTTTGACTCGGCACTTAATTTAATTTAGTTTTATGTTGACACTTAGACTTACATTACTTTAATGAAAGGAACTGCATTTCAAATTGACTTTTACAATAATATCATTTGACATGAATAAATACACATTACAAAAATACACTGCATATTATTTGTTAATCAATGAACTCCACGAGAAGCGTATGAAAAATTTCATATATGACAACTACAAATCGAAATGGGACAATATGAGAAGACGACATGTTCAAAGAGGTGGGTATTAAAATATACACAAGAGAAGATATCTGGGTGAAAACTAATTAATTAAGTAGGTTAGAAAATGTACAACCAGTAATTGTTTAGCTTTGTATATATTTTAGTTATAAATCGAATTCACCGACTTGTATTACTTACTACTTATATTAAATTATATTGAAAATCCAAATTTGCTTATAAGTGTTTCTAACATGCATAATAATAAGGGCTTGTAGTTTCAATATAATTTTCTAAACGATCAACAATTTCCTAATTTGGCATAGCTACAGCAATTTTTTCACTTGATCCAAAATCTACTTAGTTATAAGCTCTACTCCATGGACTGTCTTCTAGATAACAGAATTTAAGTGCAAGCAAGCTGTACGTGTAACTAATCGAGTAAAATATATACATAACATATATTTTCTTACTTAAATTTGCAGCTAAATATTTTTACAAAATAAAAAACAAAATAGTATATATTATAAATAAAAACAAATAAATAAACTCATCTATATAATTAATGTTGGATTAGCGTAAGCCGAACTAATCAAGTAACTGAGAGTTTATTTTCGTTGAAATTTTTCAATTATTTTTGAAATTGTTATAAACTTTGGAGCCGTGCGCTCCGACAAGTTGAAACGTCATGTGTACCTTGCAGATATTAAGAATATTTAAGTGTATATACATATACATAACAATATATATATGTATATATATATATCTATGTATGTGTATATATTATATGGTAAATGTAAGTTAAGTATTGAATATATGTGACAGCCTTAACTATATCTTAAACAATGGCTGCTCCAGTTCTCAACTAAATCAACTCAAAGTACAATGCTCAACCGATGTCAATATTGAAATAGTTATATATACAAAGATAATAGATATATGTACATATGTATGTGCTTATCTGAAATATCATACAAGTTTCAAAAAGTATCCGAGTACCTAAACATTGTTGTTGTACCTATGGTAGCCCCACAGCAAATAACGTTTCATTTTCACCTAAATAGCATATCGTACAATATTGAAAATTTCAAATACGTAATTTCAATGTCAGTTATACGTTGAATTAAGCAATCAAATCAATTCCCTTGTCAATTGATCCCTCGCGTTCAAATAAGTTTGTCAATACGAGTACAAAAAGCATTTCGAATGTATTTTAAGTACTCAGATACAAAGCGTGTTATTCTGAATATAAACTAAGTGTTTACATATGTATATGTATATTGTAAATGTTAAATAAAATATGAATGTATCTAGTTGAACACTTTGCCATAGGATCTGCATAAGTCTCGTATTTAAAATGACTTCAGCTGTTTACATGCCAAAGAACTCAGACCTCAGTACAATTTCATTATGTGAGGCATTTGAATAAGTTTCATTTTGCAAAAAAACAATGTAAAACACCTTTAATATCATTCAAGTTTTGAATGTAAGGTTGTTAATTTTTTTTTATTTTTCAAATTAAACTTCAAATATTGCTGAAAAGTAAGCTCCCAAGAGGGATTGTAATATTGAACATGAAATGTTAGTACAACAAATACTCTCCAATTCTGTGCTAACAAATGTAAAGTAGAATATAACTCTAATAAGTTACAATTAATAATAATCAATTTATTCAGTTTATTTATAATATAATATGTAATAAAATTGTAATATATATTATACACAATATGGCAATTAGCTGCTCTCAATTCTTTATCTAGTTAGCTTAAATAACTAATTATCTATTTATGATAAGTAACTTGAATGAAAAATACTTTTGAAATTTTTGCTCATTTTACAAAAATTTGAATGAATATGTAAACTATATACTTTTGATTTCTGGCTTTGCTGAAGTGCTAAATAAAAGCTAAACTTATCTAACACACAAACAGCATTCGAGTTATCAGCGAGACCTACGAACACTCATTATTCACTATTCATTATTCATTACTCATTCAAGCCGAATTCTCAATGCTAAACACTAGTCGCTAATCAACATTGATCGTGAACGGTAGCATGTCGTTTTCTCTGTGGTTTGCTCTGCTTATCAGCAGTGGTCTTATCTCTCTGGTGGGCTGGGTCTAGTTGCAAGGCCGGCAAGGTTAATCTTAACTATTTGAAATACATCATTCACAGAGTCAAGGAGATGCCAGACAGACCGCTAAGGACATTGAGCAGCTCTACAATGAGGTGCTGCAATCCAGTCTGCAAAACGCTCGAGCGCGTTTAGATCATTTGAATGACAGCAATGCCATCGATAAGCAATACTTTGATGAGCTGGATGCAATCGTGGGAACTGAGAACTACTACAGCACTGCTTACTTTATATTTGCCTTACTCAACCGTTCCTTGTTCAATCAGCGTGAATCCGACAAACTGCTCCTGGAAGTGCTGCCATCCGAGAAGATCTCCATACGCAACTTTTTCTCCAAAGTGAAGATAGAATTGCTAAATTACTTTGCATTCACCCATCAAAACAAATTGGAACTAATGACTAATGTGACGCGGTGGCAAACTGAAACTGAGGACACTCTTTTGATCTCCTATTTGGAGTTTCCACAAACACTTCAAGATCAGGTGCCCGAACTACAGTTAATGGACTACATGAAGCAGGCAAAAGACTTAGTCGATGCCATTGTTCACGCACTCACAAATTAACGAATGCTTTTCATATTAAGTATGTCATTCAATTGTTTTCAATTGTTTTTGTGTTTCAATATGTCTCCATCTGCAGAAATTAAACTAAGTGCACAAAACTTTATATTCTCATGAATTTCTAGGAAGTGAATAGAAATAAATAAATAAATAAAATGTATAAATTGATGTTATACCAATTACCACAGAGCTTTAGTGTTTGGTTGTACTAAATTCATTTATCTGTAGTATTCTATAAGAAAACATTTCTATTGTTTGACTAATTTATATGATTCAACATTTATCAGTCTCAGCATGCGATCGTATTGCTGCAGCACTCCCCGCACCGCTCGCAATGTGGGCGTCAATATCTCCTCCTCGCTGATCTTGCCCACGTAGCTGATCTCCAATGTTTCAAGCTGAGCGTGTAGATCGCTGTAGCTGCGTCTTAGGGTTCGCAGATGACGCTGCACTTTTCGCTGGGTGCAGCGAGTGCCGAGTGGGCGACACTGCTCCACGAATGATAGAAAGTCGAGACCCATTTGCTCCAATGACTGCGCCCACAAATTGATATCCTCGTTGAATTGCCGCACTTGCAGCTGCTGCTCATCCTGTTGTTGCTGCTGTTGCTGTTGCTGTTGCCTCAGCAGCTTACGCAACTCCCGCAAACTCTCCCCAGCGGGAGGCGCACCTGTCATCTATTATAAGACTTGGATATTGTTAAATTATCGTGTAATCGTTTCGTGTAACATACGCCCAACAGCAGCAGCAGCAGCAACAACAGGGACAGCAAATTGATTAGTCGAGCTTTTAACATTTAAATTGAACGTTCTTATCACGCCAAGGGAACTCAATGCACTGATTATAGACTGCCAACCACCACCAGTTCCCAGCGATCTCACATTGTTTCTGCCAAAGCGAGTTGCTTATAAGAGGGAATCGCAGTTGGGGATCAGTAATACAGTCTTCTAAAGATCTCTCAACTGGTTGCAGCTATGTGGCGCTTTCTGATTCTTCTTGTTGCCCCGCTGTCCTTATCGGTAAGCCAACTGGATAATTGCTAGATTAACTGACAGGCAATGTTCAAAGAAATTGTAGGGTGTATAGGTGTAGTTTTTGTCTAATCGGATTCATTTTTATTTGTAAAGATTAAGGTAATTCAAAATACTTTGAATGAGAATGAGAGCTGTCCATGGGGAGAGAGACTCTCGATTAATTCTTGAAAATTACCAGGCACATCCAAGTAATACCTGCAATAATAATCTATGATATTTTATCCAGTTCGCCAACCCTATCACGTCCTGCGATAAGCTTGAAGCAGTTCTGGCTCAAGAGATCAAATCATTTTCACGGCAAGCAATTCAGGAAGGCGTTCAACTTTTGCAGCGTCTTTTGGAAGAAGCCGAAGTCTTGGGTCCAAATACTGCAGATCGAGCTGTAATGGATAAGTTAGCCAAATTCATTGAAAACTCAAAGCACGCCGATGATTCCGAAGAATTGGAGGACTTGTTATATGAGCTAGAGGATCTGCTGGACCTGGGCGCTTTTAGCGCTGAACAGACAGATGAAATGGTCGAGGATCTGATCACAAAATTGTTGCGTCAGCTCGGCTTCGATATGTTTGAGCAAAATTTGGAAAAGAAACTGGCCATCTTTATGAAGAGAACTGAATCCCATATTGAGTCCTATCTGATGAGGGAGAAGGGCTTTCGAGACTCGAAAATGACAACTTGGTTTATAAAATTCCAAAATGAAACCGATATAGAAAAGAAATTATTTATGTTGGACGACCTCTTCGAACACTTTGAATGTTAGATTGTAAAACACTATCAGTATTTAAGTATTCAATAAATACAGTTTATTAACATAGAAATATAATGAAAAACATTTGAAATGGAATTTGTAAACATCATATATAAATATATAGCATATTTGCCGAACTATTTCCTGGTAATTATTGCATTGCTTATTTTCATAGACTTTGAACTCGATACAGCGTCAAAAACTGCGGAAGTGGGAAAAACTGCACGCTAACAATAACAGCTAAGTCTATCTGACAATCTATTAACAAAGTAGAATTTAACTTATACTGGGCTAATTTTTTGCTGTGCTCAGCAATGTTCTAGGAAATTCGTAAATTCTAAAAGACTCGATTATTAATGTTCCCATGTCCCAGGCGAGAGTCGAACACACTTTGATGAATTTGGGGTGATCCCATGCCATCCGAACTGTAGCTATACGACTCAGATCGATAGAAGTTATTACTGGAGGAGCCACTGGGTCCACCAAAACTTTGAAAATGTTCCGGAAAATCGAAGTTACGAGGTCGCTATAAAAGTAACATAATGTCAATGTACATTTCATAGGATGCATTGCAAATACATACCGTTTGAATGCTCAAGGGCACTGCCGAATAGTCTGGTCCATTGAATCCACTGGAAGGGAAGCTCGAAGAACGGGAGAATGTGGGCAGTCCGATATTACCACGATTAAAGCCCGCCGGATCACCATTATATATATCATTGTAGTTTGGCTGTAAAATATTCAGTATTATAATAATACACATTGTCTGCAGATGCACATTGCATACCGGACGGAAGCCGGGGTTGAATTGAACGCTTGTGGGAACTCTGAACCGATCGGGTATTCTCGAATTAACTGGAAACGAATTGTCATATCTATCAGAGTCATATTCCTCTTCCGAATGGCGTGAAGAGTTGGCAGTCGATTGCTGTAAAAACCATATATGAGACTAAGTATATGTATATATATATATTGGAGTATATATAGAACACACCTGAGAGATGGCAAAATCGCTATTTGTTTCTGGGTAATGCTGAGCAGTAGCTTGTGTTGAAGTTTCTATGGGCTTAAACATATTCGAGGGAATGTTGCGTGTGTCCCGCTGAATGCGTAACTAACAAAAAATAATTAACGAATTGCATATTGTAAAACATATTGCAAACATATGCAAAATATTATTATAAATACATATATAAACTCCGCTTACCCGCTGCAATGTGGCACTGTGGCAGACCTGTAAAGATTTCAGTTCAGTTTATATACATATATAAATTTACCATAGATATTACTAAATATATATATATATATATATATCTGTAGTCTTTGCTGGTACTTACCCCCAGTCCCATGAGCAGTAGGCTCAGACTTGCAACAATTTGCACATGACACGAGTTGGGCGACATTTCCGACACCGTTTCGATCTGTTTGGCAGCTCCCAGCAGTATGACGATCTCGAGACGTAGACGGTTAGCTTTTACTATTGAAATGACGAGTAACCCGTCTAACTGGAAATAAATAAACAAACGAACTGTGCTCGGGGTTATCGGCAATGCAGGCGGGAAAACACAATTACGTCCACGATTCTCCAATCAATGAATTATTATTGATCACGCACACATACCGCTGTCTATATATATATATATACATATATATATATACCCTTGCAGAGGGTATTATCATTTTGACGTCATGCATTGAGGGAGACATCTCCAACCTTATAAGGTATACATATGCTTGACAGCATTCTCCGACAGACCATTCGTCTGTTGGTCCTTTAGTTTTGAAGATTTCTTGAGCAATCTGAAACTTTATCTACCTGTCGTAGTCGACCGGATCGAATCAATATAGCTGCCATAGAAATAATCAGATGAAAAATTAATTTTTGTATACAACATTTAAATATGCTTCTCACATTTTAAGAAAAAATCATCAATATCGGACTAATATATCAAATGGCTTTTATATGAATAATCTGTTTCCCTTCGTGCAGTGCAATTCAGATGCCGGCCTTTGTTCTCCGGCCTACCAGGGTATGTAATGTGCGATGTTACTAAAAAAGTCGTTCTTTCTTGATTTCATTTTTATATGCATCTTTATTTTTATATACACGATTGATTTTAATCAAGCTTGTAACCATAAGTTGTACATAGGTGTAGTGACCGCTGTATAAAACTACTTACAAATCACAGCTGTCATATTTCTCGTATTTGCAGTTTTACATTTGTTTATTAATAATTTTTTATAATTTACGAAGGCAGATTTACATTAATTTATTTGTGAATCATTTCCATAATTATTAGCGAGCGACTACTGTACTTAATAGCGGCCATAGCCATAGGAAGAGCCATAGCCACGAGCAGGACTAGCATATGGATAACTGGGCAGCAGCTGGGGACGCCGCTGGATCACATAGACGGGTGGATAGCCAAAATGGGGTTGTTCAGGCAGCTTGGGGCTCTCCTCAGTGGGTTTCATCATGCCCATGTCAGTCGTTGAACCATCATCCATATCTGGCTTGGGCTTCTCCGAGCTGTCGGCCGGGCCTGGTGCATAGCCCGGGAATCGGGGTGGATACGGATGGTGAGAGAAAGGGGGTGGTCCATAGGGAGAGTAGACTCGTCGCGGGATCGGATACGATCCATAAGGATGGCCCTGATAACTTGGATAACCAGCCTCGTTTACACTCTCTGGCGTGCCTTTCGGCACGGGTCCAGCCTGAGGATAAGGATATGGATATGGACCGGGATGCGGGCCCGTTTGTGGATATGGATAGGGAAGCGGATGAGCATGCGGTTGATGCGTTGTTGGTTTGTGTGGCTTTTCTTCAGTCGGTTTTGTTGTTGTTGTTGGTGGTGGTGGCGTTGTTGATGGTGGCGTTGTTGGTGGTGGCGTTGTTGGTGCTGGCGTTGTTGTTTCCGGCAAAGAAGTTGCCTTGTTCAGCAGCGCAAATCCATCATCCAGTTGATCAAGTCCGCTGTCAGGCTGTGCGGTTCCTGCATTCTCTGGCACAATCTGTGGCAGAGTTGTTGTCGTTGCTGGTGGATGATGCACATCCTCCAGTGATTCGACATCAATGGCATCGTGCGAATGGGCCCAGACCTGAATGCAGCTGAGCGCCACAAGCTATAGGCGAATTTATGTGGTTATGAGCTGCGATCAGCATCATTTATATATGCAAATAAATGCATTACTTACCTGGCTGATTAGCAATAATTTTATATAGTACATAATGATCTTCAATGTAACTTTGACGGCAACTGCTACCTGCAAGTTCCCTAAGCAAACTGTTGACTAGAAATGAGTAAGCGCTCGCTTTTATAGTTTCCCAACAAGTGTTCAACCTACAATTAGAGATTATTAATCAATTAATCGTGAACTTTCAATGCTGCTAAAAAAAAGCGTAAAACCCGACCAAAGATTATATGTCAGTTTGGGCAGGCGTCAGCGAAAATTTCCCCAGCTGCGTTCAGAACTATGCCAAATGAGAAGACGGCTTTGTCACAATTTCCGCATTTGCTCTGCTCATTAAAAATTTGCCAACTCGTTGCCAATAAATTCGCTATAAAAATGGCAAATCCCGCAGACATTTGTTGTTTTTATTTTCGAAACCGTTGAAATGGCCAGAAGCAAGTTGCTATGCATATGCAGAAGCCAGCGTTGGGGGAATGAGTAGAATCTCTGTTGCAGTTGCTGCTCCTAATGACATTTTGCCTGCTGACGCTGGCAATGAGAAGTCCTAAGGGAACGCCCACAGTTGCATAGTACAGGAACGTCAGCTTGATAAGGTTAAGCATCATAAAAGCAAGCATAATAAATATAAATTGACTAATTAACAAGGTCAACGAAAGCTAGAATGCATTGCATGCATTTTCAAGCTCCATTATAAATTAAATAAAAATGAAATAATGAAAATAAATCAATAGACTTCATATTAAATACAATTACTTCTCACGTAAATTAATCATTTGCTTGCATTTATTTATTCGTATCGTTTTGCTTACCCCATCGACTAGCTTCTTTCCGACAGGTGGCGCTTGCTTGAGGAACGATTCAAATGCAAATAATAATTTGGGTTGCTGCATTGGCTAAAGTGCTCTGAAATTAAAAATTGAGGCATACTTTACATACATCCACAGCCGACGACCCATCTCAAAAACCACTCTTGCTCCGTCAACTCCTTGCAGATTTTCAAAGGAAATGGTGGGTTACAATCGCCAAGTCAAACTCTATCCAACCGCATTCCAGGATAATTGGGTCATATAAGAACCAAAACCAAAAAATTCAGCAAAGGAAACAGGTTATATCACAAAATAATTGTTTTCTCTGAGTGATTGAACTTCAATTCCTACCCTTGTGGGGATATTGAAAGAAATATAAGTCGCCGCTTTGGTTGTGGCCATAACTTTAATTTCAACTACTGTTGCTGGGGTTGCTGGATATACATCGCCACTTAAACATAGACACCGCCTCACTTTTCACTAAATTACTGCTCAGTGTGTGTTAGTAGCTTAGTTCTTCCACTTGTTGTTCTCATAATCCCAGTGGGAGGTCAGACCTGTGACCGGATTCATCTCCAGATCGATGATGCGCTTCAGCTGCGCCTTCTGGTGCTCCTCATCGAAGGTGACAGGCAGCTCATCATAGACTGCAAATTGCAATTAGGTTTATTAATTATAAAGTTAAATATACTCTATAAATGCAATTAGGGTGCGCTTACCGAACAGATTCATCAGCACGGCAACCCAAATGGCGGCAGATACGAAGAGGAGGCTAACGCCCAAGTGCATTTTCCACTCGCCACTGGGCGCCTGCACTTCGGCAATTGTCTGACAGAAGCTAGCCCTGTACAAGGCCTTAATCTCCTGGGGGCTGAGCTTCTTCCAGTCGCCCTGCTCCTTGGCACGCAGTGCGTTGATCTCGTTGGTCGGCTCACGGAAGCGAACGGCAGGCATTGGGTAATCGGCACGATCCGCGTAGCAAGCGGTGCCGTTCCAGCCAAAGCCAACAATTTCGCGTTTGCCAATCTTGTCCAGCGTGTGAATGGAGGCAACGCTTCCCACTTGCGCATTGTGCGGCAGCTGAGCGGCCAGCTGGCGGCGCAGAGCGTTGTTGATTAGTCGCAGTGCCATAGTTTCAGAGCTGCAGTAAATGCAAATGAATTAGAATTATTTTTCCTAACATTCAAATATTGATTGGCGGGAGGGGAGTGCGGGTGACGCACACATAAAGGTTATGTAACATTTTAAGCGGTGTACGTGAATTGCTCATTGAGCAGTTCATAATAATACAATAGCCACATTTGCAGTCACAGCTGCTTTGCAAGTTATATTATTTTTTAGATTTGTATAATTTTGCCATTTTTCACTGTTAAAATGCGCCCCTTGTGGCAACTGTTGTGTAATCGAAAACTTTTTACACACGATTTGCCGACGGGCACATCGCTGAATAAACAGCTTGAACTGAGCTCAGCTCACGTTTTTAAAAGAGTTTTAAGCCTTGTTTTCACAGCAAATGCAATCAATATTAACCTTTAATGTATAAACTATATCACAATTACCAAATCTGATGTTGGCTACGGTTTGTTCTGGATGGGGTTGTTATCGATTCGTTGGAAAGAAGTTCCGTTGAACGAACTGAACTGTCCTGAACGATTCTCGTTCATCTATGAACATATGATGTCAGAACATATCGATATATTGTTGATATGCACTGCTGTAACCATCGATAGCTATCGGCGACTTATTTGAATTATGGCGCGTGCAGGGCTTAATCGAGTTTGGTCACACAATGTAGATTTTTACAAGTGAACCAAAAAAAACTGGACAAATTTAGATTTAAATAATGTTATATTATGTTTTTATTTTGATTTGTTTCGATTTCATAATGATCTCATAAATGAACATTTAAATTAGACAGAGACAGGACATATAATTTCAATATTGTATTTAATATATATTAAGCTGTTAGTTTAAATGTTGATGTTGCTGCTTTTACGGTTTTGATTTGTTATTCTTTACTTTGTTTCTTTCGCTTGTAGTTTAGGAATTATTGTATTGTTAAATATTAATTTTACTATTTGTTATGTTGATTTGGGATTTACGTATATGATTTCTCGCAATTGTTTATTTATGCTGCTTTTACTGTTTGCTGCTGTGCTTAGCGCTGTATGGCATATTAATATACATATTATTTAAATATACATAAATATTTATAAATATGTAATATGTTTGTAACAATATTTAATGATAATTATGCAAATAATTAAACTAAAGTGAAAGCTTTTTCCTTTAAATGTACATCTTGTAAATTGGTAGTAGCAAAATCTTACGGCTACATTTACAATACAGTTTTTCTCATTTTGTTTCATTTTTTTCTTTATTTTTTATTTTATTTTTTTTGCCATGGTATAAAATGCTGATACCGCCGTGTATAGTTCGGTTACTTATAAATATAATTTGGGGGATTTTTGGTTTTTATATACAAAAAAGTTTTTTTTTTCAATTTTTTTGTTAAACATTTAATGTTTGTTTTTCTCCATTTCAAGTTGCGTTGAATTCAAGCAAAGGGATGCCCGGATTTGAGTGAATAAATGCGTGTTTTTCTTACTGATCTTGGGCAATTTGCATTTTTAACAAGTGCGCTAAAAAGTGCAATTTTACAGATATTTGAGGAAGAGAAAGAGGGGAAGAGTAGGAGACTAGGAAACTAATGATACTTGGATAGGTGTGCTGCAAATGGCAACTTCTTGAAACTGCTTTTGAACAATTACGCGAAAGTAGTGCAAGAAATTACATTTGTGAATGTTGAGTGTGATTTTTTTTTTTGGTTTTCCTGTGTTTGGCATTTCCCAAAGATGCTCTCGCTTGCAACGCAACAGCGAAGAGGAAAACAAGAAAATCGATAACAAAAAGAATACAAATTTGGCATGTAAGAAGTTAACAAGAACTAGGAATGAACGCTTCACTCGGCACCCGCCGAGCTATCGGGCGTCACGTTGGAGTCGAGGCTGGCGCAATCCGATTCCTGATCCTGTGTCTCCGAGTAGTTGGCCGCCTCCTGCAATCGCATCAGCATGTTTAGCTACAGGGATTCAAAATTTTATTAGCTGTTGCATCTTATGTGGCATGCCCACAAGCGAAACACTCACCAGTGGATCTTGTTGATCACCATTGCTGAGGGCCACGCCCTCGAGGCCCACATCCTCGGCATTGATCTGACGCAGCGGGGGCACCGAGTCGGGCCCATAGGGCCACGGATATGAGTTGCGTATGAAGGCCGACGGATCGTTCCAGGCGCCACCTCGTCGCCCATAGAGCTGAACGCCCTCGCGCACCGCCTCGATTAGATAGGGCGACAGATGATAGTTCCAAATGTCCGTGAACCACACCTGCGAGTCCTTCAGGTCCAGCGGGCAAGAGAGGAACAGTCGCGGCCCAATCGTCACATCACTGGAGCTGTGCACCTCCAGAAAGCGATTGATATGCTGCCACACGGATGGCAACCAGGCCAGCACAGCGGCCAGCTCCGGCTGCGAATGCTGCGTCTGCAGCTCCAGCTGGAATTGGCGACGGCGCAGGAAGCGACCCAGAAATCCCTTCACCGGCTCCATGTGATTCGCTGTGAGCACCTGTCAAACAAATAAATCATGTTAAAAAAAGCTTTATTAATTCAAGTAGTCCAACCCAGTAATCTGATTATATTTCGATTTCTTTCTTTTTGATGTAAATCAAATTAATTGTTTTTATTAACCTTCCATTAAAATCCAATAAATCTTTTCGTTTTTCTGCTTAAATCTGGAATCAATCACTTTAAAGCTAAAGAGAGTTTCACTCACCCATCGGAAATTGTGATGTAGCTGAAGATTGGTCGTGTTGCAGGTGGCTTGGGACATGGTGCCAATGATGCACGGCAGCTTGGTGGCTGGGCCGGCACTGAGCAGACAGGAGAAGACATCGCCCAGGGCAGAGGCATGATGCAAGTTGTCCAATATGATCACAGATGGCAGCTCCGAGACGCCATTGGCAATGGCCGCCTGCTCGGCAATGTGGCCCAGATACTGCCGCAGATCCTTTGACGTCTTGTGGTCCACACTGAAAACAAAAGGAACACTTACAAAATGGGCACACACTCACAAAGCCGATATGTGGAACTCACTTGAAGGTGGCTATGGCCTCGGAGGGATTGCCGCGACCGGCGCGTGCAACAAGAAACTCGGCGAGACGTCGCGCCAAATATGATTTGCCTGTGCCGCTGGGGCCGCATAGGATGAGACGTCGGTGCTCGGTAAGCAGACTGATGTAGCGATGCACAATGCTGCGCGGAATGAGGCTATCGAAGGCCAAGCTACCCACGCCTTGCAGGCATATGTACAGTGTCTTCACATTGCCCACAATGTAGCCGCAGGGAAGCAGCTCGGGGAAGCCCATTTCGGGTCCGCGTTTCGCCTCGCCCAGGTGATACGATGTGATGGAGTCGGTGTTGAGGCCCAGATTGGTACCGGGATCAATGCGTGCCACATAGTCCTTAAAGGTCTTGCGCACAATATAATCCAGATTCTGCCAGGTCGTCTTGCCCGATATATAAGTGCAGGCTATGATGAATTCATTGCAGTTGGCTGCATTGTTAAATGAGGTCGCTTGGGATTGGGCCTGTGCCTGTGCTTGTGCCTGATCCTGCTCTGCCTCGTGGCTGGCTATGATGGCGCCATTCGCATAGAAGTCGTCCAGTTCGAGCAGCTCCTCGCAGTACTTGCCAAAAGATTCGGGCTGTCCCAGATAGCAGGCAATCGCAATCTTCTTGCCGTCACACATATCCGGCAGCTCCTCGACGGCGACGGCGCTGCTCATGTGCACCGGACTGCTCAGCTGTGACGACTCCAGTGCCGGTGGCGGTGGCGTCAAATCAATGTGCGTATTGGGACTGAGTGGTGCAACGGGCGCTGCACTGGATGGCGCTGGTGGCGGTGGTGGCTCCGTGGCAGGCACCTCCTCCTCCAGCTCCTCGGTGAGACGTGGCGGCAGCTCCATGGGCGGCCGGGCATTGCCATCCGCCAGCGAATAACGTCTGGAAGCCTCCGAACCACCGCCACCACCACCACCGCCCAGCGAACCATTTGGACTGATGGCTTGGCCCAGGCTCGCCTCGGAGCCAGCAAGGGAGCGAGTGGTGACCAGTTTCTGGAGACGTTCGTTATTCTGTTTGAGTGACATCATCTCGGCGCGCATCCTGTTCATCATATCCTTCAGGCTCTCAAGCTGCGAGGCGGAGCTAAGCGCCTCCAGGCGTATGTCTGTCAGAACCAAATCCTTTTCGCGCAGCTGCTTCTTTAGATCGTCGACCACTTGGTGATCCTCATGATCGATTGCATCGATCGGTTTCGCATTGTCGATCAGTGTGACTGTTTTGGCCGGACTACTCTGCTTGCTGCTCGAATGCGCCACGGGCAGCGGAGGTGCCGGCTGTGTGGCCAGAGCAGCCAAACCCAATGGCTCACCATGTCCGTTTGTTAGCGAGGACTGCTTGTTGGAGCCTTGGTCCGCCTGATGGGCATGCTGATGATGCTGTCCGGCATGGCGACTAGTCTTCGAGATCTTCGCATTACGCGAGAAGGCCTTGGTGAAGCTGCTGCGGAGCCAGCCCTTCTTCTTCTGGTTCGCCTTGTTCTTGTCCTGCGCCGCCGAGCAGCCTGAACTGATCGAGTTCAGCGAGCACATTGAATCCGTGCTATGCTGTCGCTGCATGCCAACGCCAATGCCCACACCCACACCCATGCCATTTCCATTTGGATTGGGATTGGGATTAGGATGGATATTGAGATTGTGAATGCTGCGCGAGTTGCCCGTTGGCGGCTTCTGTTGCATGAGCATTAGCTCATTTTGCGACTGGCCCTGCGTCTGGACACCCATGCTCTGCATATGGGCGGTGGTCAGGCCCGCCTGGATGGACTGCTTGCGCAGCAGCTCAATCGTCTGTCGCATGTCCGTTAGTTCGCCATCCTTGCGCTCCGCCGTCGCCGTCAGTTGTTGCAAGCGATTCGTCATATTTGACAGCGACTGCTCAAAAGCAGAAACCACATGGGCCTGAGAATGAAAGAGAGTAGGTGCTTGGTTACTAACTTGCTGCATCGATAATTTATCATCACAATTGAGTGGCTTCTTTCTACGACCTGACCCCCGCACCACTCCACCACTCCACCATTGCACCACTGCCCCCTCATCGCAATCGTGCAGCGCATTTCAAGTTCTGTTTTATATGCAAGTTGCTTCTCAGCAAACCACAAAAGTAACAGAAAATAAGACCACTCTAGTCGACCATGACCGACTAGCAGATACTGTGTAACATGCTTGGAGTTGTCATATTATATATACGCTCTCCAAAACTATAAAATGTGAATATAAATTTGCATCGTTGCTTCCCTTCAAGTATTAACACTACAGGGTATTAAAAAAGACGCTGCAATAACTGTCTGGGCTGGACTCACACAGATGACTCATGACTCCTCTGGTCGGAGCCTTTAGGCGCAGCTTTAAAAACTTTTGCTGCAGAACGTGCCTCAAAACATCGCCCCCACAATGCTGGACTCGCCTGGGCTCGGTTGTCATTTTGTCAGCCTCAACTGTGTCCAGACACCTGTGTCATAAACAAGCATTAGAAGCAGTGCCACAACACAGCCTGCAGCTAGGCAACTAGCTGCTCAACTGCTCAACTGTGTTGCTTGCCAGGAAATATTTTTATGATGCGACGTGACTGAAGCACAACTGATTTGTTCTTTTGGAGCGGTTCGTTTTGTCAGCATTTTTAAGCGCGTGAACTCGTTGGAGAGAAGAGCAGCATTCGACTAACTACACATCAAGCTAATGAGCGCCATTAGAGTTCGAAAAAAAATACATATATATATAGATATATATCTATACATATATATATATATATAGATATCTTAGATGTGTAAGCGAAATGACTCAGTGCGGAAGTTGTAATTGCAATTTGCTGGCCAGACGGGAGGGCATTCGACTTGTAGCAGGCGGAAGCAGAAGCTGTAAAAGTGGCATCAATAGAAACCGAGTGAATGAGCGAGTTGCATACATCTCGAGATGGGTCAAAGAAATGCATAATGAAGTCAACTTATCCCAGTGGGTTGCATTTGCAGTTGAACTTATTCGAGTAATTGACTTGGAGAATATGTTGAGCGCTTCCATTCATTAGCTTCAATTGCTGTTTGAACTTGGATAAAAAGTCTGACCGGAACTATAATTTATCAAAATGCAGTACATATGTACATAAGGGCATTGCTTGAAGAGATTATCAGTTAAATATGTTTTAATAGTCGATAAAGAAGATTGTAGTAAGCAATATGTAATAATTGCAAACAAACTTTTAGTTTGAAAATACTTTTTGGACTGCAGAATTTGCGGTTAACCATCGAAATTGTTATATATAACACTAGAAAACTATTAAAACTATTTGAGTTCAAGCTTTTGCAATGTAGTTTATCTTTTAGAATTTTTGATTAGCCTGCAATAATTTAAGTAAAATTTAATATATTTCTCGATAATTTGTAACTGCTTTAAATGACTCCCGAATCTGAATCACCTTAATTTGAGTCTACATTATTTTCTTAGAATTCAAACGACGCTCTTCAGAAATGAATCCGAGTGCTAATGAAATACAATTAGCATTGGCATGCAGTTATTTCAGAGAAAATTTAATAATACATACGAATAAAACGATAAAATGATGAATGCATGATATCATCGCAGTTTGCTATCGATTCAGAGATACGCCCCGTTTCTGTCTCTTGCAATTAAAAAACAAGTAGGAAGACTATGCATTTATCGAAAGCTAACTAAAGCTGACTAAATGCTATCGTAGTTACTTATTAAACTACTCGTATCTACATTCTACAGTATACAGTCTACCGTCTACAGTTTGCCGTCTTACGTGCCTATGCTTCGTTCATTGATAGGCATCTAACACGTTTCACATTTTAATTTGCGTAGCGCTTATGCAAATTAAGTCAAGTCGACACGCTCAACAGCAACAACAAAAACGACAACAGCAGCAACAACAACATAAATAAGTTAACAGAAGCGAATCTAAAAGCAAAAGCAAAATCTGCTGCCCGCTTCTATAAGTTAACTAGTTTACACAGAGTTCAAGGACGGCACTTAAAATGCCCGTTGAACTGAGGCTGAGCTCATTTTTCAAATGCGACTTTTTACTATTTGTGGTAGGCCACCCCCAATCACCGTTCCCCCCCTTAGCTGCCACAAAAGCCAATTTTTTTATAAATTGCTTGATAATTCACTTTAATTGCTCTGCCCAACTTTGGAGCATTGCGAGTCAAAATTTCGATAGAACTCTATTGAAATGTTGAAAGAGTGGGCTTCAGTTCTACATATACATGTATATGTATATATATATATCCTCTTTAAATGAAGCACCTCGTTGTGTGTGGCATAGTTGCAAGCCCGTCACGTTACTCATACGTACCGTAATCAATTTTTATGTTTGTAACCACTACGTGAGGCGGCTGCACAATATTACCACAAAATAATGTGAAAAGTTGGCAAGAGTTTTTTGTGGCCACCAAAAGGGTTACCTACGATCCTGACACTGAGAACTGTGAATCGTACGTGGCTTTTAATTTAAATCTGCTGATTGTAATGTGTGTGTGGCTAAAAAACAGTGTGGCAGATAGCGCGAAGGTGTCTTTGGCGCATGCCCGAAGCACGTTTTGCAGCGTGTTAAATATAATTCAATTAGTCAACGTCGGCTGCCTAATTTAAAGATAAAGTAAGTGCAAGCTGAATTGGAGAGCAGAAATGAGAACTCAAGTTAAAATTCAACAGTTTTAAAGGCGTATTTTCAAACCTATGAAGCGAACTAGGAACAACAAGCCTTTAGCTTTAGTTTCGGGATCCACATCAAAAGGGAATTACATTTAAAGTAAAAGAAAAATATTATAATTGGCCAGCAAAACATGCAACAAGCAAACAAAATCAACATTTTGGCACAATAATACCATAAAGTTGAAAAGCAACAGTGGCAGCAACCCATATTTGCTTGCAACTTTTGCCTGCAGCGCAGCAACAGTTGCAAGTTCACTTGAAGCAGCAAAAATATGAAGCTGCTCTTGAGCTGCGTGAGTTTGCCTTGGGCTAACTGACTACAATTGCGGCTAATGTTGCAGTTGTTGTTGCTGCTGCAATTGCTGTTGTTGCTGCTGTTGCTTTTGCTGGTGTTGCTGCTGCTGTTGCTTTTGCTGCTGTTGCTGCTGCTGCACTTCATTAGCACACTGCGACGGCAACGAAGCGTTAAGCAATGCGATACGCATCGACGGGCAAAATTAGCAGCAAGAAAAAATTTAAAGGGAGAGGGTGACGGAAAGAGAGAGAGAGTGAGAGTCCGAGTGAGGGAGGGAGAGAAAAAAGAGAGTGAGTGGCACATGGAAAGTCAGCTTTTGCTGGGTTGCATATGCTAAATAACTCCACAAACAACGGCTGCCAACTGCCAACAACGAAATAAAAATTACTAACTTTAATTTGACTGTCAGAATTTTTTGTTTGCAGTTTCGCTGAATTTATTGCTTGCAATTTGCAGACCGTAACAGCCCAAAGTTCAAGTTCAATGGCAGCAGCAACACTCAAAGCAACAACAACAGCAACAATGACTTTCAAAGTGTCAAATGTGTTTCATTTAGTATTTTGGTCAGCAACTTTGCAGACACTAAGTGCAATAGTTTACAGCTGTAGATATCCATCGTATCAGTGTGTGATAAGCGCCAGCCAGTGATAAGGGCCAGCTAGTGATAAGTCAGCGGCCTTCGATTAGCTCTACAGTTAGTTTCAGCCAGCTCTAAAGTGGGTCGCCAGCAGCAGCTACAGCAAAAGCGACGGTTTCGAGTTTCTGGCATGAATAAATCATGTTGCAACAGCAGCAGCAGCAGCAGCAGTGGCTTGACAATTGCTGCAGACATCGGGCGGCCAGATGTGTGCCACTGCTTGTGGCATGCTACGTAGGCGTGTGCACTTTGACCTTTTCAAATGATTTATGCAGTAGCAACAGCTGCAACTATAACTGCAACAACACTTGACATTTGTTTGCTGCAGATGCAGCGGAAAGAACTGTAACACTGTTTCTCTGCGATTTATTATGCTGTGGGGGGGGGGGGGAGGTTTGTGGCATGACATCCGATGTTTGTTCACTATTTGTCCAAGGCTAGTGAAAGTTTGACAGCAGCTGACTAACGGCAAACGGGGGCGTTTGGATTATTAATGATTAATGCAAGTCGCCGGGTTCAAGCTAGTTGCCAATTAACATTTTTTCTCTCTTATTTTATCTTTTGACTGCTTAAAGTCGGAAAATGTGCAGATGTCTGATGGCTTTGACCTAATGCCATAGATGAAGACATCTTTCTATTTAATATGATTGATGCATGCCGTTATATCATGACCGTTATATAATGACCTCTATGGCATTTGGCGAAATATGATTAGCAAAGCAAATATGGATAGAAATTCACTCAACTATTTACTTCGACATTAGCTTAAGGTAAAAAATCGAAACGACTATTTTCCATCTGAAAATGGCTAGAGTTAAGTTTGTAAAATGGATGTAGATAAATGCAAGCAGTTATCTAAGAACATATTGTATAATCGCCAGTAGCCACCGCCTTAGATAAGATAAGATACTTTTTGCGAGAATTGGTGCTGGTGGTTTCTTAGTGATCTTATCGCATGCACTCTTATCAAAAAGTTGTAATAAAATTGTGTAGTATTATTAAATTTATTGATACTATTTCTGTTACTACATAATCATTAACTTAGCTTCTGGTAAGTATCAGCTCAGAATGAAATAAATGGATATCTAAATAAAAAGAATCAAAAATCCATTAATATTTATTTAAATTTGTTATGAATGTGTGGAATGTTAGACATTTTAATTTGAAATTTTACCCACATATCATTCACATATCTTGATTGTTTTTTTTACTGTGCTCATTGATTTCCTTTTGCAGTTTGCCGCTCAGCTAAATTTTCGTATTTTATTTGGCAACGCCCCCAGTTATCCTGAACAACTCTGTTGCCAAAACCGATCACAACAGCGCACAGCTGCCTGCCACATAATAAAATGATTAACAAACTAATCCATTGCGATTGCTTACGACTGAGATGACTGTATCCGAGGCTGAGACAGAGACTGGGGCCAGATGAAGCCAAAGATGCGACATGCGCATCGTTTCCACTTGGACGAGTTCGGACTGGGGCCAAAGCAGCGGGCAGGCACAAAAATAGCAAATCATCATTAAGATCTTGTGTGAGCAAAGAGCTAAGGCTTGGGGGGAATTCGGATTACGCTCGAAGTGAGAGAAACGGCACCACGGCTCCACCGCACCACAGACAGACAAACATACAAACACTGGACCCACACGGGAACTACAGTCACAGTCACAGTCAGAGGCAGCCAATGTCTTTGATCTTGACCCGCTCCGAAAGCCGAACAGAGACAGCGATTCTCATCTCTCGATTCTGGACAGTGGCTGGCGAAAGACAAAAGATTGCAGTTGCCATTATTTACACAACAATTCTCCAGCTATGCAGCTCTCATCTATTTCTGTCTCTCTCTCTCTCGGACTCAGTGCAATTTTCATGAGGTTGAAAATTTGTGGGTCGTTTGGCATTTCACAAATTTGTGGCTTAGATAAATTTGGCATTTGGATAATGGCCAGAACAACAAACTTACGATACCCCCAAGTGTGGATTAAATTGATGTGAGCTCTGGCACTTACCTGCAAAGAAGCAGAGGAAGAAAAAGAGATTGTTAATTTAAGCTGCGGTTAAAATTATCTACACATCAAATAATAAAATTGCAAGAGATGACTTCAAGGATTGGTATTGCACAATAAGCTAATTGACAGTTAATAAGATAGTGAGTAAGATAATTGAATCAGATCTGAGAGTATGTTTTACAGACATTATAACAAATATAGAGATCATTTCCAAGCGTGTATCATTTATGCAATTTTTCAGATGTTATTCAAGAACTTAAAGCGCTCTTATCTCTAAGTTCTTATGTATTTCCAATTCAGTTTTCTTTTGAAAACATAAACATATCTATTTTGTTAATTTATTCCCAAGACTCCACTTGAGTACGGCGCATTTTGAAGACGCTCCACTCATTAATTTACCATCGCTCAAGATCCCATTTCAGTTTTCCCCTAAACAACAACAACATAAACATTTCCACTTACAACATACTCTCTCACTTGAGTTAAGTTGCCCCATGTTGTGCCCCAACTCCACACAATGACTTCTCTTTTCTTTCATTTATTTTTACTCAACCAGTGACACGATCAATGTCCATTGAAGCGCTCAGTGTTCAGTTTTTTTTTCATTTATTGATTATTCGAATTCAAGACCGGAAGCCACAAAAAAGACACACGTTCAGGATAACAACAACAGAATGTAATCTGTGTGTGCTTTAAAATAAAACTCATGAAGATGTTGATGCACAATGAGGTTGCAGAGAATCCAGAATTGATACCAGACCTTCGTCCAGCAACCAGTTTTCAATGCAATGCTTTTTACTTTAAATTTTAAATCGACAGAGCCGAATAAAAAACGTATTTTTCAGTTCTTCTTTCTTTTTTTTTTTTTGTTTTCTTCTTGTAGAGAGGGAGAGAGAGAGAGAGACAGAAGAAGAATAGTATGAGTCGCAGAGTTTTCAGTTTCTTGCTCGTTTTGTTTGCTATCCATTGTTGTTTGTTGTTTGTTTTGATTCTGGTTTTTGTTTGCTTGAGTTTTGTTTTCGTTTGCGCTGATTTCCTTGGGGAGACTGTCAGACAGACGCGCTCGTCCTGTGGACTGTGGAGTGTGGACTGTTGAGCCCCCGAACAGCTTCATCATCGTCCAATACTCGACTCGAGTCTTTGTCTCTATTAAGAGTGGCCCGAAACGAGTTTGAGGCACACTGTGGCTCTAACTGAGCAGTCAGCACTGCAAACGGGTTTTTTTTTCTTTATTATTTATTTTTTGGCCGAGCCGAGACACCTGTGACTTTGTGAACTGGGCTCACGTGCCCCCGTTTGCCTGTAGTCGCATTAATATTTATGAATTAAGTAGATACAAATTGCATTTGTCATAAATTAATATGAAAAACTGTGCGCCCCGCTGCGACAAAGAATTCAGAAAGCATGTTCAAAGACACAAACTAATAATAATGAATACTGAATACTGAATACTGAATACTGAATACCAAATGACAGCACATAGATCTGGTGTTGCTGTCATGTTTGCCTTTGACAAACAAAAACCAAAAACAAGCCGCCAAAAGCGAGCAGGAAGGAGTCAGAGGAGAGAGGGAGGGAGGGAGAGAGGGGTGGGGAGTTGACGAGGGGGTCACTCACTCAGTCAGTCATTCATTTATGCAGTCGTTTAGCTCTCAGTGGGCTGCAATTATAACGAGGTATCTATGAGATACAAATACAATATATTGCATGTGCAGTCAGTCAGTCAAGCAGTCAGTCATTCATTCAGTCAGTCAGCAGCTGAAAGCCGCTTGTCGCCTGTCGGCAATCTCCTCATCTCGTTTATCGTACAGAAATTGTTTTTAATAAGCGATCCCAAAAGATAAAGAAAACTAACGAGTTACTTAAGCCCAGTTCAGCTTTGCAGCTTGCAGCTTGCAACTTGCCAATTTGTTGGCATTTTGTCGGCTCTCAACGTTGCTTACAGTTTTTGCCTTTTTTTTATGTTTTTGTATAGTAGTGCACACACACATACATATGTACGTATATGTTTGTTAATTATGCATGACGCTTCTTATGTGATACGAGAGGCGAACACATAAACGAGTATCTGCTGAAAACTAGAGCAACAACTTGACAAACTGTCCTTGCAGATGGAACCAATGATGAACTCTGTCTGAAATAGACTGAGACACAATCTTAAGCTGACAGTTCTGTTGTGCTGCATTGAAGTATTGCTACAAGCGACAAGGTGAACGTGTTAATTATTTGTACTTAAATAACATATTTTAGCTACTTGAAGCACCCGCAATATTTTACTAGTAATAGCAGCCATATTTTTGCTCCATTTGCCTAAATGTGTGAAGCATTTGAATACACAATATTTGACGTTCAATAGAGTCATTCAATTAAATTTATTGCCTAATTGCAACCTTTGTAAAATGAATGGGTCGCATTGGGCAATCAAAATCACATCAATCAGCTGTAAAATTTCTTGATGCTTATTAATGGCATGTGCTGCTAATTGCCGAATATGTAAATTTCGTTGGAAATGGAATCAATTAAACGCAATCAACATTTGACATTCACCTTGATATGTTGAACCTTTGCTGTGAAGTCATCAGAGTGTAGCGCAGTGCTACTCAAACTGTAATTATGATCGACATTTGCTTGCTTCACACGCCTGCCTCTCAAGCCACCAATTTCACTTTCCCTCCAGAGCTGTGCCTCGTCTCGAGTTACACCAACTAAATTGGCAGCTGTTGAGCTCCTCACCGCCTCATACATAAACATGAAAAACGTTTTAAAACTTGCTGAGCCAAAAGTAGGCTTTAAAAACGCGCCAAATTAATAGCAGCGAAAACTTAATCGCAAAAAAATAAAAAAATAAAAAATGATTAAATGTGCTCGACAAGCGGCAAGCAGCATTAATGGCAACTTTATTTGTTTTGAAAGTTGACATTGATTGGACCCGCAATTGGCGATAGCCTTTGCTACATGTGTTGGTGTTGTTGTAGTCGATGTCGCGCAATTACTGCTACTTGTGTTTACCAGAGGGTATATCAGATAGTGTGAGTTGCCTGAATTATACATGTGGCGAATTTGACATAAGGTTACAATAAGCCAAGTCAGCCAGACAGCATATTTAGAATTTCAGTTCTATTTTTATGACCTAGCATAAAAAATAACAACTTTTTCAGTTTACTATATTTGAAAATGAATATTTATCGACAATGGTATATAAGAGTTAAAGCTATCAAAACTAATTGTAGGCGATCAAGCATTTTGTAGTATTTGATTTTATATAAATATATATAATTAGTTATCGATAAGTATATAAAACCAAATCTCAATTGGAATCTCAGTTTCTAGAGCATTTGCTTGCTGATAATTCCAGTAAAGTCAAAGCAAGTGGCTCATATGGATATATCGCTGAGACGATTTAAGCAAGGAATTTCAAGTGGAAACTTATGGGCACACAGGCAGAGCAACTGCACCCGTTTGTAGGGCATTTGCCAGCTGCAGTTGCTGCTCGAATCAAAGCTGATTTCTTCGTGGACAAACATATCAATTACATGTGCTGCGAATCAGGTCATCAGTTTTGGACATGGTCAACAGATGTTGTTGTACGCCGGCTGCGCAGAGAAAAAAAGAGCCAGCCTAAGGCGGATGCAGGATTAAAATCAACAGCACCAGCAACAACAGCGACCGCTCCCAGTGCTCCCCAAACGGTAATCAGGCATAAACATACGTGAGCCATAAGCCAAAAGCTCAGAGTAATGGCCAAGACGTTGGCTCATTTATTTAATATGCTGAAGTGCTCTCTCGCCCAAAGGCACGCAGAAATGCAAGTTTTATTAAATCAATCAGTGGGCAACGCGTCTAACGGCAACTGACAACTGAACAATTGAATAACTGAAGAATTGAAGAAATGAGCAAGTGTGGACGATGGCCACTCGCATAGCTTACCTTATGCGCTTGCTTGCATTTGTAATGGCCAAAGCCGGATGAGGAATGCCAGCCCGACTGACTACTAACTGCTAACTGCAATCTGCAACGTGCAACATGTAACCTGCATAAGCACACAAGACAAGGAACAAGGAACATGCCACATGGCATAGCTGTAAGCTTAACTACAGCATTTCTTTTATTGTCACATATCTTGGCTTGGCTTGGTGACCATGCAGCACTATCGATAGTCAGAGACATAGTTGAAAATGTTAAGATCACATTTGGAATTATAAAAGCAACTCTCAAGACGGCAGATCAGGTGAGGAAGTTAGAGTTACAAGGGTAATTTATGATGTAATAATCGATAAGTGCTTAAAGTTAAAATCTGTTTCACCTGTTCATTTAGCTGGGGCGTTGCTGGCAATGTCAGAGCACCGCTGCTAATGGGCGGACAGGATTGCCGCTTGAAGTCCCTGCGGATGGCCAGCTCGTACCAGGGAATCAGCGGCTTGCTCCGCAACGTGGTCTGGCAACCGATCTTAAAGTCCAGCGGATCCATGTACTCCGGTGCCATGCGATTCAGATCGCTGACTGCCGCCTCTGCAGACGCATAGATATTCCCAGCTGACTTGTGGTTGCCGTGATGCGGATGCTGGTGCTGCTGCGACCAATTGTGGGTGGCGCTCATGTCCAGCATGGAGCCCACTGGCACATCCAGACTGCGATGCAGTCCAGCGCCCATGCTCTTCACCCGCATGTGACCCAGCGTGTGATAGCGTCGATCTACAGCGTTGGGCAGCATTGGCATGGCCCTTGGCACGACAAGCAACTCATCCTGATCGATGGTCGCCAGGCTCTGGCTGGTGTACGAGCGCTCCATTAGCTCGGTGCTGTTGCTACGCTGCGTCACAATAGGCAGCTCGTAGAGATTGAGGCGTCTAGTGGTCGGCGGTCGTGTCGGCGTTGCATAGATCTTTGGCTTCGCATAGAGACTCTCGCGGCGCACAGGCGCCGGCGGCGGCAGTCCGTTGGTGGGCGAGTGCGGCGAATGCTCCGTCAGCGAGAGGCTCAGCGGCAGTGTCATGGGTCGCCTCGACGAGCCATTGGAGCTGACCGAGTTGTGACGCAACGCAGTCGTCGTTGTCGTCGGCGTTGCACCACCTCGTCGACAGTCGCGCTCCTGCATGTCCACAAAGCTGAGCCTGGGCACCACCGGCGAGTAGCAGACCCTCTCCGAGCTATCGTACGAGCTGCGCAATCCGCTGTCCAATCTCCGCTTGGGACTATCCGGCGCCGTATAGAGAAAGATGTGCTCCTCCTCGTAGTCGGGCGTCTTTGGAGTCGCACTGCTCTGCAGCGAGTCCAGCGAGAAGCGCGAGTTCTTCTTCACGCTCTGATAATCACAGGGCATTGAACCGCCGCCCGAGGAGCTCGATGCATCTGACAAGGGGCGAAAGCCAACACTTGAGGCACCGGTGCCCGTTGCTGTTGCCACTGATGCACTCGCATATATCGGCTCCAGATCGCCAATGATGGGAGTGCGCACCGGCTTCGCTCTGGCATAGATCTCCTCCGAGTTTTGACTGTAGTTGCTTCTCAGCGAAACGGTTCGCTTGCGTTGAGTGGAGCGCAATCCTGCCTCCGCTGCTGCCGCTGCTTGGAGTTCGTGCGGCTTTGCCGCAGCTGCCGCCTCGGTTGCCTCGGCGGCGCGTATGGATCGGGAGCGGGTCAAACCACGAGCCCGTATCGTTGCATAGCCATCGTAAAGTGGTGCAGAGAGAGGCGATTGTGGAGGGGGTCGATTGGTAGTGCTGGCAGCGGACATCGTTGTGGACGGAGGCAGATCTTAACAGAGTTCTCGGCAGTTTTTCCCCTGTGGGTCTCTCTCCTTAGCTTGGCTTCACTCGGATTGTTAACTTAATGTTTCTCATTGGATTTTCATATTGGTTGTCGTTTGGTTCACTTGGTGCACTGATTAATTGTTGCTGCTGCATTCGCACCGAGGTTTATCATTTATAATCAACGCTGGGGGTCTGTTGTTCGCATTGCTGGGGGACTCTAGAATATTATCAATCATGCTTAATTGTAGCTCTTGCAGTCTGGGCATTGCGGCGTTCATTGAACTTGCCACACACGCAACGCCCACTTGCTAAGATTCAAATCAAGCATTAACTGAATAACTACACAATTTGTATTTCTTGGCTAATATCTTAGCGTAAGCGTTTTATTAACGCCCAATTAGCGTCCATTTCACATGACTGTCGGTTGCTTTGCTTGAAATATCAAACATGGCTTCAATCGAGCAGTTTAACAATAGAGCGTGTCTAATAAATTTGACGATGTGTTCGATTTGTTTATGCCATGCCGGCAGCATGTACAAAAAGGGCTAAGAGCGTTTCAAGGTTGTGACAGGCTGTTAACTATTTAACGAGATACCAAAAGCGAACTATTAGAATATACCGATTACTTGGCATTGAAATATGCATTAATTTGTGAAAAATGTACTTTTTTTATTACCAAAGTATTCAAATTGTGATATCTGCCTTTAAACTTAAGCTGGACTTGTTAGAGACATTTTTAAATAACTTCATCCATAAATGAACAACTTCAGCATTGGCAAAGTTGAAATTTTTACAGTCTCAACAATTAAAATGACGGTTCATTAAGACCCACAAGAGAGTTGCAGCTTCTGAGAGCGAGACAGATAGACAGAGAAAGAGAAAAAAGAGATGTGCCAAGTCGACGCCATGAACTGCAATCAAAACAATTACAGCCAATTCACGCAGCGTTATAAAACAAATGCAACAACATGGCAAAATCGTGGGGAAAATGAGGGGAAATTGAAGCTGAAATGACTAGTAATAACAACCAAAATAGAGACAGAAATAGAGATAGAGATAGAGATAGAGACAGAGATGGAGACAGAATGTGAGTGAGGCGAGAGACTACTGCGCTGATGACATTAGAAGATTGTTATTTATTGCAATTCCCAGTTTCAGCTATTGTTGTTGTTATTATTGTTGCTGTTGCACAATGGCAACAACATGAGTCAATCCGTTCGTCAGCAGAGTCAGCAAGTTGCGAAATGCTGCGACGCAAGAATCAAGACTCAAGAACCAGAACCCGAACCCGAACCAGAGCCACAACCCAAGCACCAAGCACCCTTTCAAGTGTCAACGACTGCAGTCAAACTAACAAACCAATTGACAGCAGCATGACCAGCAACAACAGCAACAACAATTGGCAGGCATGTGGCATGAAACTGGTGCAGTCCCAGTCGCCAGCCGCCACATGGCATCAACAACAACATATACATATGCAGATACTAAGTGTCTGCAGTCTGTCCAAGTGTCAAACAGTTGATAAAACTAAAAACTCATAAAGTTAACAGGCCCCAGCCCCAGCCCCAGCAGAGAAAATGAATATGCGGGCCTACGTTGGAATAGTTGTTGGAGTTGGAGAACCAGGAAGCGATTTAATGCTAGGGGCCGAGCTTAAGGCAGAGAAAGCTGCCTTGTTTATAGAGCGGCCTTGAAGTGGGTCAACAAAACCAACAAAAAAAAGTACTTCGAGAAATCTACAAATCTCATTAAACAGGTAATATTATAAAAACAAAACAATAATAATCAACAATAAAACTTGGCCACTTGCTACAAGTAAGCCTTACATTTGCTTACATTTGAGTGTGTATAGTTAAACAGCTGCCTGCAGTGTATCTTGTAGTCGAGCTTTGATATGCATACACTTTTAAAGATCTTAAATAATTTTTGCATGCCGAGCCCAGCTTTAACCCTAAAGACCTATCAATCAAGTTGTAATTGCGTGTGTCAAAGGCAAAGGCAAAACTGCGATTAGAAAATGGCACTTTTAGTGGCAGCTACAGTTTGGCAGGAAGCATGCCGCAATATGTAGCAGCTGCGACACAAAAGTTGAGCTATGGCCATCCGACAGCTTAGAGAATTTATGGCTTATGCAAAATTTACACAAAGCAAAGAGACGAGCAACTAGAAATGTTGCTGCAATGTGAGTCACACGGGGCAGAAATGCCCAGGGCAACAGTTTGAATTGAATTTGCGCTGCTTGTAAAACTGTGCGCTGATTGAAAAAAGCGCATACAAATCAAATTAATTCTTGACTGCAACGCCTGCCTGTCAATAATTCGATAACAAAACATACAACAAAAACTCAACTCAAGGTCTGCCAAAATAAATTGTTCAATTCGACAGTTCAAAGCAAGTTTGTAAATTCTGTTTGGTGGCTGTTTTGGGTTGGTGGCACGTAGGCGTCTAATTGTTATGAATTTAGCATTTTGCTCATTGTTCATGGCTGATTGTGCAATGGCATTTAATAGCTGTTGCAATTGGAATTTTATCCATTGTCTTGTGTGTGAGGCAAATGTCAAGCCAGGCTTGTGCACTCGCATTTGGACTCATTTCAATTTCCTGTGGCGAAACTTTCGCTAACTGGCTGCAGTTTGACAGGAACTGGCCTTTGGGTACGCGCCGTGAAGGGGGCATGGGGCATGGGGCAAAGCCTGCAAACTTATCGCAGACGTCTGTCGAGATTTTCGTGCTTTTTCCTGTGGGTTGCTGCTGCTGCTGCTGTTGCAGAGGGTCTCCAGTCTAGACGACGCGGCTGCTTATCAGTCGAGCCAAATCTCACTAGGAAATTGCCATAATTTTTAACAAAAACAAAATATATAAAACGAATCAGAAACAGAAAAATAATAATAGAAATAAAAGTAGCAAATAAAATCAGCCAACGCATAAATTGGCTTCATTTGATGAACATTTTTCAGGAAATGAAAATCAGCACAAAACGCGCTAGCAAATTAATGCGTAAACACTTGAAATTTCAGACTTCAGACTTAAGTCTTGTGACTTAAGACCATCAAGACAACATATGTTCTGAGTTAAGCCGCGAAATTATTTATACGCTGATCAGCTCAAGCTAAATGCATACATAATATATATTTATATATTTAGATATTGCTCTGGCCCAGCCTGTCCCAGCTGTTGACAAACAACAAACAAAATCCAAATTTATTGCTGGCTTTGACATCAACATAAAGCCTCAAAAAAACAATAATGAAATTCTAAATATTCAATGGCAAAACTGGTTGAATGAATAGTAAGACAGCAATACGCAAAAATAATCAAAGTGAGGCTGTCAACTGCATTGCTAAGTAGCTTCGTGTCAAGAATGAGTGGCAAGCAGCAGCAGCTGCGGGACGGGGATCATGGCAGCTACCTTCAAGGTTGCCTCAACTGCTTCTAGTGAAGTTCGGCTTCTAGATTTGTTTAGAAAATATTAACAAAATAACATGAAAGTTCAAGATATTATTTATTATTTTAGTTTAAATTTGTGTTTGCCAGTAAGTGGGATTTTGGTAAGGGATTAAATACTTGATATATTTAAATCCAGCTCAAAATATATTTTAGACTTTTAGAAGCTCCTTCAAAAGTAGCTTAAGCTATTAGTTTGCTCTTCTAATAATTTAAAATCAGCTCAAAATGTATTTCATATTCTTGGAAACTTTTGCTTATAACATTTGTTTTTCTGTATTTTGTGAGTTACAAAAACCTGACGCCTAAGCATAATCATGAAGTCATTGGTACCAAACAATCGACAGCCAAAAAATTAATGTCCAAAAAAGCACTTGTAAATGCCACAACAACACGCAACTTGTATATATGGTGTGTATGTGTGTGTCTGTGTGTGGCTGTGTGTCTGGCTTTTAGTTATTAGAGACAAGACACTTGTAGGCATTTAATTGGGTCGAGTTGTTATTTCAATTTAGAAGCGCACATTTTTTGTTTGCTGCTGAAGAAGTGGCAAAAAACAGGCGTACTCTTAAAGCTAATGTTAATATAATTATTTTGAGGTGTGTCGAGATCTGAAACGCAACAATAAAACATATATTTCTTAAGGAAATACAACAACGTGACATCACTGGCCAACAATAAACACTGTAAACATTTCATGTACGTCATAAAAACATTTTTATTATATATATTCAGACGAATTTATTTATGTTTTAAAGAAAACAACATTGGGATTTTTTTGTCGAGTTTATCAGTTGTTGTTTATCAGCCTGGCGTCAAAGCGCATATATCATAAATTAATGCAGGAATTTTTAGATATTTATGCTAAATTGAAATAAAAGGGCGCGACCATAAAATACACTTTTAGCGACCCAAAAAAGTTATGAAAAAAATTGTAAATTTTTTTTAATGTTTATTAAGTTGCATTAATTAGGCACGAAACCTGCTGTGAGTTGTTGCTCTGCACTCCCTTGAAACCGCACAGTTTTCTGTGAATTTAGGCGGGTGGCAGCAGTGGCAGCAGCAGCAGCAGCAGCAGCGGCATCGGCAACCAGTTTCTTAATAAACCCAGAAAGGGGCAGCCATCGAGATACAAAACGAGATCGAGATCCGAATCGAGATCGAGAGCTGAAGGCTGGGCACTTCCTCAAGTGGCCGACGACGAGTTGACGCACTTAACAGTCTCAAAGAGACCTGACAGTCGTCGTCTCGTTGCTACTGACTACTACGGAGAATTATAAACAATTGAGTCTAATTTAAGTTTAGAGCTATCTGTAACAGCATTAGCCACATGTGTGTAACTGGAGAGCAGGCTGCAAAGTGAATGGAACTATAAGTTTTTATTGTTCCTAGTACGTCAAAGAGAGGCGAGCATTACGTATTACACATTTATGCTGTTTATACTATATATACACTATATAGTCGCTTTAATGCATTTAATTTAAGGCCAGCCCATTGTGGCAGTTGCAATTGAATTGCGCTGGAAATGTATCTTAAAGATTGCAGTCGCGCAAGTGGGTAATAAAAAAAAGATGCTGAAATATTAGATGCAATTTGCTGAGAGAGACTTTTTTTATAATGTTACACAACGCATGCCGTAGCTCGGGTTTTTTCTATTAAAGCCCAAGAAAGCCTACACATGGAAAACTTGTATGCCGGGGTTCAACTTATTAGCTTTGTGCAAGGCGTCAACATATTTTGATTTACTGGCCAACGGCAGCAGCAGCGAGGAAATCGAACGAGATGTTAGATATCAGCACATATATAGTAAATCAAACTGTCGGACAGTGTTAATCGTGTAGAAAGCATCTGTCTACTGCCAAATTCGAGCATGTGAAAATAGAAAAGCAGGCAACTAAAAGCAACAACTTTGCTTTCATTTGCTGTAGTCACATAAATTAGCATACTAACCGAGAAACACAGACTAGAAAACAGCAATCGACAAACTGTAGAAATCTTATCGAATCGCATTTAATCGCATCGAATCACATTTTGGTCTGTCTGTACACAAATCACGTCAGCAAGCAATTTATCAATGCGATCGCTGCTTGCGTCTGTTGAATGCCTAAGATAGTGCATGCAACACGAAGTGGATGGGATGGGATGGGTCTCTGCATGCTGATAAGCCCTTTGATACGGTCACATATGATAAATCAAACTGGGGGCCAAAGCACCAAAATAGAAAGAGAATTTGTGAGGGGTGAGGGGAATGCACACTCGAGTTGCACTAATTGCAACTGGTACTACACCCTATCGCCAAGCTACACCCTACTGCAGTCGCATATGCCACTTGACGGACAGCAACAACAACAGCAACAACAAAAATTATTATTATTACTATTATTATTATTTCTATATATATTCTATACAAATGGCAGAGAGACGCTGCTGCCACGTCTTGCAACTCTCAACGGGCTGTCAGGCAACAATCACTCGAATCTTGTGCATGTTGCATGCAACATTGCCTCGATGACTTCCCCTATGTTCCCTTTCAACCTCTAGACGTTCAACGTTTTTGTTGATTATGCTGATGAGTTTTTTCTCCTTTATTTTATTTTTTTTGGGTCGTCGCGCTCCGTCGTATCAGCAGCCCCATCTTCCAACGTGGGCAATAATAATAATGAAAAAGTTTTTCTTCATTTTTTATATTTCTCGTTGTACCAATTTTATTTTTGGATATGCATTTCGGGTAAGTGCTCAAGACAGGCATGGGGTTAAGGGGTCGTAGTCTGTGTTTATGTTTCTTTAACATGCGCCTCGCTTTGGACACTGGCCACTAAATGAGCAATAACAATAACAATAACAGAAACAGAAACAACGAAACCATTCACAGCAAGTTAAAAGAAAAACAGCTGTTGTTTGTCCTTAAGGTGTTTGAAATGACATTGTGTTTAGCTACGCCACATTAGCAAAGTTAAGAGTTTAAATGAAAATGAAAGTTGGATGGCGCTAAAACTTGTCAGACGGATTTACTGTAAAAAAAACTTTTTAATGAAGTTAAAAAATGTAATTAAATAAAATTTGAGGAAATCTATTTCAGTAAATTTTCTCAATTAAAATAAAGATAAGAGATTCTTAACTTTACGGTGTGTCTCAATAAAACCAAGCAATATTTTCTTACAATCAGAAAAGGCACTGAAATTAAGGAAATTTCCCTAAAATGAAAAACGATATGACAATTTCTTAGAGTCTCAGACATACTTAGGTTTTCGAAATAAATATTAACTCAAGGTTGTAAGCTAACTTTAAAAAAATTATCTTAAGTTGAAACAGTGATTGTTAGTCGCTTAGTCTACATCTAAAAGGGCATTTTCATTCCAAGACAGTGCTCCAAGGCCACCAATTTGATGCAACCGATACACTGAGCTTATTTTTGAAATAAACTACCAAATCAACAGAGCATATTTCATCTGTGGAAGCACACACGCCCATAGCCTATGCTTATAATGTCGTAAATTAATCAACGCCAAGAAGTAGACGCAGAACCTCATGCAGATAAATGTGGTATAATGATAATTACAATTTTGAGGCAGCAACCAAAAGCAAGCGTTCTTCCCTTCCCGAGAAACTGAGTCGCTAAATGGAAGACACATAGATAAGAGCAACGGTCTGCGTCTGCTGTTGACGTTTCCTAGAACTGGATGAGTTAATGAAATGGAGCATTCAGATGTATCCCTCGCAATCACAGGCATACTCATTAGAATGGAATAAAGATGGGAGGAATAGACGGGAGGGAGAGGGACTGCAGCTGCCCTTTCAAGTGCAACCAGTTGGCGTAATTGTAACAGCAACAACAGAAGTCACAATATATTAGTTGCAGCTGATTGATGATTTGTTGCAGGGGCACAAGCAACGTCTTTTGAGGCACGTCCGCAATCAGCTGCGTCATGTTGTTAAATATCGAGCCTGGCCCTTTTTAAAAGGTGCAACAGGCTGCATTCTACAATGCAAGCACAAAGCCGCAAATAAACGCTGTTTATTGAGTGCCAAAGTGCGACGGCTGCAACATACGTTTAGGAATTGCGGCAGCTGCTGTGGCAGCAACAGAGAAACAGAGAGACAGACAGAGAGAGAGAGAGAGAGAGAGAGAGAGAGAGAGAGAGACAGCAAGGCCAATTAGTCAACCTCTCAAGCTGCAATGCAGGTAAATGGCAAACCTGAGATGTCCGTCAGGCTAATTAGTGTAATGCGCTAAGCAAAGACACACAAACAGGTTGCAAGTTTAATGTAATTATGATATCGTAACATTTGTGCTTAGTTCTCAATGCCTACCAATTATTTCCCTCTATGCCTCTGCCTTTCTGTGCGGATTACAGACATTAGCATATTGCTAGAGGAATTATTGGTTCAGCTGTAATTTGATGATGGATAGAATTATTCCTAATTTGTAACTTCTTTTAGATTTTCTAAGAAAAGCATTATTTTGTTGATTTCAACCAAAGTCACTATACAGACACTTCCAGATAGTCATATAGATATATACGAACACGGATGTACATCTTCAGTCTTTGGTTAAACGTTTAGAAAACTTTCCCCTATATTATTTTGTAATTTTCATTTTCTCATAATTATATCATTAATAATATCCGCTCTTTTGTTGTTCATGCAATTATTTCCATCATTTTCTGAAACTTAACTTTTGACATTTTCATGCTTTACACATTTAACCTTTTCTAAGTGACTTTTTCTCACATCAATTGCTGCTCTGTTGAGACTTCTCGTTTCTTTATCGGTTTTCCTTAAGTATTTTCCCTTGTTAATTAACATTTCATTTCCTTTAGAATATTGAAGTATTATTTTGGACCTTCTGTCGCCGCTTTTCCGTCAATTAAACACAACCCAAGACGTCGCCGCCACACACACAGTGAGAAAACCCTTTGCCCATCAGGTAAAACCCTATAAAATAAGAAACAAAACCAAACCCAAACCCAGTCCCGGAGCTAAGCTCAAGCATGCCAGACATGCGCCTGGGATTTGTCGCTGCTTACGGGTCATTAGCCTCTGGCAACGTTTGAACAGTAGCTGCCACAACTATTGGGGGTGGAGGGATTGGGGTGTGGGTTTTTGGGTTCGATTTTGGGACAGCAATTGAGGCTCATCAAAATTTTGCCTTTTAATTAAGTGCGACGAGCCGAGGCTCAACATCTTGAGTTTCTTTAAGTCTCGAAGTGTTGTTTATAAATACGAGACTTCGCTTAGCTGGTTGTTGGTCGTTGGTTGTTGGTATTTGGCAAATATTTACATAGCATTTACATGGCGGGCAAAGCACATAGAAATGCAAAACACAAAACACAAAACACACTTCACACAGCTGCCAGGGCAGACAGTTTGGCTCCATTTTAAAGGCATAATGGAAGGGAATGGGAAACAAGCAGTTGACATGCATTTTTCTTGTTGTCATATCTCGCTCTCTCTTTCTTCTCTTTCTTTCTCTCCCTCTCTATCTCACACAAGAAACGCAATACAGAAATTGACAGTTGAGGAAAGTCAATCAATGAAAATTGTTGCCTGCAACTTAAGAGCAATT
Source organism: Drosophila atroscutellata (assembly GCA_035041605.1). NCBI lineage: Eukaryota > Metazoa > Arthropoda > Insecta > Diptera > Drosophilidae > Drosophila > Drosophila atroscutellata. The sequence continues at coordinate 7,059,515 of JAWNLA010000092.1, read as the reverse complement.
GATTTAAATGCCGCATATATAAACGGTATATTTTTTGGCCATAAGGAAGTTGTCTCTGCCATTTTAAACGACCATTTTTGCCAGCGATGCATGTGCGCAAATTGCACATCAAATCTTCAAAGCGAATATCTGTCGAAATTGGCAACTTCAAAGTTAACGCCTATATATGCAGATCCGTTTATGCATAGGCTAATTTTACACACGGGCCACGACAATTTCAATTTCAATTTCGATTGGCTTCGCCTGCACGCAAAATTTCCATTTGCCACAAGTGAAAAGCCGCCAAAAATCAATCTTCATCAAGGCGCATAATACTAAATTGGAAAATGAGCTGCGCTGTATTCAATTAATTGCAATATTTGTTCAATTAATATAGACTCGAGTTAAATTTTCTTAAGCATTCTAAAATGAAGCTCACAGGCTCATAAATCTCTCCCCCGCCCTACGCTCCCTTTTGAAAATTCCTTACAGTCGCTGAAGCGTCAAATTCTAATAAGAATTTATTACAAAAATATTTTCGAGACCAGAGAGCCACAGGATGCGCGGGGTAGGGGAGGGATAGCGCACATAAAAATTGACACTGAGAACAGCCAATTGATCGCCCGATGCACGCAAAATGAGGGTGAGGACGAGGGCGAGGATGCTTGGAGGGCGAGTGGAAGCGGTTCCGGGGAGGGTGACACAACGTCAGAGCTGAGCCAAACACCTCCGTTAGGCACTGAAACTCACTCTCAGAAACACTCACACACATACACACAGCTGTCTGTTTGGGCACACATGCGAGGGTGCTGGGAATTTTTAGCCGGATTGGATTGAATGCGGCTCTTCCCATCGGGTACAGTCAGACCCAATTTGATTATTTCCTCTTATTTCATGTTATTGTTGTTGGTGAATTTATTCTCTGCTGTTCTGACTCTTCCTGTGATTTATTGGCCTGTCACTGGCTTTCAGTTGCCATTAGCACAGCATATAAATGCCATGTTAAAAAAAAGTGCAAATAATCGAAACGATTTTGCGGGAAGTATTTCGATAGATTTGGTAGCAGGTATTATCCAAAGGCAAATAAACTCAACTGCAGAACTGAACAACGGGAAGCCAGTTTCCATTGCGCAAACAAAACTCCACAAACTGAACACAATGAATGAGGAACGCGAGCTGACAATTTCCTTTCTTCCAGTGCCCTACGAGTGGCAATTTGTGTGTCGAGTACGCTACTCTTTCAGGGACGTAGTTGTTTTGTGCATTTTTTTTTATAAAGCGGGGTGATGCGATCATAAAAATGCAACATTCTAGGGTTTGTAAGATCAAAAGATAAAATGGCATATAAAACCGAATGTTAGAGAAAAATGTTGTGGGTTATGGGTAACTGCTATAAAACCGTTGCAAGATACAATCTTAATTGCTTGGCCACATGAAACTTAGAAATTCATGAGGTAGACTTTAAATTGACGTAACTGTCTTCTATGTCGCTTCTATGGTTAATAGTTCGTTTATTTGCAGATCCCCTTTTTGGTCTACGCCACTGTTTGCTTGCTTTTCGCATGTTTTTGGATGCACCCCTTTGGGAACATATGAACTTATGAACAATTTGCCCAGCTCATTTCGACATGCTCCATTAAATAATTTGCCATTGTTGCACTTTTGTGTTTTGTTTCTTCTACCATTCGCAGTCTGTTCGCTGTCTGTGCCTCTTGCCCTTCTTCTCTGCGCGTGTCTCTTTAATTTGTTGCTATTTGATGGAAAACAATAACTGCGTTTCATTATGACAGCCGCGACATGCGCATCGTCACACTCCACCTCGGTTTTCCCTCTGCCATTGTCCGAGCTGATGTTGCAGATTTTCCCGCACCCTTTTCCAGACCCAAGTAGTGCTGCTGATTGTGCAACATTTGCGTTGAGTTGTCTCTGTAACTTTAGTCGAGTCACACCCGATACTTTGCTGCTGGAGCTGTAGGCAATGGATATTGAATACCCCAGCAATGGGCACAAGGGACTTTCGGCGTTGTCAAACACTGTGTGTACAGTGTTGAAGCCTTTTATTGGATCACTAATTTCACTTCACTTATTTGGATGGCACACTTTTCTTTTGTTGTTTTCTGCAGCTTCCGCGTCGCAAATGTTGCGGCAACTTGTATGTGTATTTGCTTTATAATTTTATCTCTTCTCCTCTTTTTTTTAACAGTTGTGGGCCACTTTGTTATCTTTTTGTGTCAGCGTATTGTTTGTCACATATATACGACAGAAAATTATTAATTTTGGGGGCTGCTTGCTTTGTTAACTGACCAACTGAACTTTACACAGAACTCTGAGCGACCGGTTTGGCGTTAAATATTTATTTCGCTCTTATTTCATTTTTTTTCTGTTTTGTTTTCGCGTAGCAAAACAACACAAAACACGTTTAACGTTTAACCCTTAAGGCTTACGGTTTTACGATTTATTTATAGATTTAAGCTTTGGAAAAACATGCTCAATGAATCTTACTTTAAATCACAATTGGCGCAACACTTAAGCGCATACAAACACCAACACACGCATACACACTCTTCAGTAATCAGTAAAATAAATAAACACTAAACATGATCATGCAGTTGTCGTATAGATTCTCACGTTTAACGCGATCAACTCAAAGACACTCAGATACTCTGAAACGAACGCAAAGCGACGCGCACATCCGCTCCGTTAAGAAGTTGGCGCAGTACTAACAACAAACGTATGTTGAGCAAGATCAGTTGTGAGAGAGCGCGAGCGGTGCGCTCTGTGCGTGCATCGAAGCGAGATGGCGACAGAGCGTGAGAGCGGCGAGAGAGCGTTAATCACAAGTTGCTGCTGGCGATCGGCAACATGTCAAGTGCGTTTGCAACATGTTGTCTAACAACTAGCAACTTATAATGTTGCTATGCTCAGTGCGTGCGTTGCGGCTGCTGCCGCATCAAATGCGGAACTGAATATGACACACGAGATGCCAAATCCTTTGGCAGGCAACCAGCAGCAGCAGGCAGGAGCCAAGCGGCCTGCTGCGACGCAGCAGCAGCAGTAGCTACGGTGGCGACGACGCGACGTCAGCTTCAGCGTCGGCGGCTTGGCGGCGGCGGCGACAAAACAAATAACAGCATCAAAACTGGCAAACAGAAACGCAGCAGAGCAGGGGTTGGGAGGAGAATAACATTGAGACAAAGTGTGCAGGGTCAAATGGCAGCAAGGATGCGCTATATATATGTGTATGTGAGTTATAAGAGCGGAGTGTGAATTATTATTTAAGATGTCTCTATTTAATGGGAAATAATAATGGAATATCTTGCTTGGAATTTATCATTTCAAGCAATTTTATGCGAACAGTATATTTCTTTTATTATTATTATTATTATTATCTTGAAGTCTAAATTTGATTTAAAGAAATTATGAAAAGGTCCAACGTGTGATAACAATAGGATTCACATATAGATTTTTGTGTTTACTTCAGTCAGCTTTGAAATGCATTTGCATTATTTATCTAGTGTCACAGTTTCGATCTATCAAATTTCACAACATAACCCAATGCCCTACAGGGCATCACAAAGGATGCATAGCCGGGTGTTGCCAAAGGATCTGAGCTGCGTCGCGGACGAAAGCGGGGCTGGACGTTGGCGGGTGGGTCGGGGTAGCTGGCGCCAAAGCGGCGTCGCCGTCGTCTCGTTTTTATTTAGGCGTTGGCAAAAACTATTCAGCAGCGGGGAAAAAATTACAGACGCAGCTTCCTGTGTATGTGTGTGTGTTTGAAAAGGAAGGCGGATGGAAGGAGAGGAGAGGAGAAATCAGCAATGAAGTTCTGCGCAGTAAAGGAACAAAAATTGCAAATTTGTGTTTTGTAGTTAGTCGAGCAGGCCAAAGGGGAGTCGAAAAGGCATACAGGATACGAGACAAGGAGGCAACCAGGCAATTTTATGTCCTGGCGTCATTTATTTTTAGCGCGAGACGCTGCGGCGCCAACGCCAGCGACAAATGTCAACTGATGGGCGACTGGGGGGAGTTGAGCGGTCGATGGTATATGGAAGATTGTGAACATCACCATAATAAAGTTGTTAAAACTTTTGGGGTTTGCTTAACGAGTCTGCGAACAGAGCGAGAGCGACAGGAAGAGAGGAGCAGTGGGGGGAGTTGCAACTAAAAAATGATTGATTATCTCAAATTGAGACGCAGTTGGCCAATAGCCTCAGAGCAAGAGGAGACTCGGGAGTTGCGAGGGCTGACAAGCAATTTGGCCTCTACATTTGCCAAGGCAACAATTTGGCTGCCCAAAAAAGAAGCGGAAATTTCCTTTTTATTTTGGTGCCTTTGACTTTGACTTATGAAACTGTTTTTGCAGACTCATGCAAAACGCGTGGTGAGTTTCAGGGGGAGAGGAGGAGCCCAGGAGCTGGCTTTGGGAAGTCATTGACTGGCATAAGTTGAGCGTTTAAGTCGACTTATTGCCAAATACACATAAGCGAAATAGGTTATTAGCAAGAACTGGCAACTGGCATATCAATTGATGCTCTGATACCACAAAGCTGGCATGGATTAGGTCTTTGGATTGGGAAGTGAAATGAGCTGGATGATGAGCTTTGATTATGCGTATGTGCACATATAAATGCTGATGATACTAAAGGGAAATGTACCTAACCCGCTCGCTTAAGTATGGCCAAATCAATGCTGAGAACACATTTAAATCTATATATTCAAAACACAAGCTTTACGCATTTTTACAGTACAATTTGCTATATAATTAGAGAAATAAAATGTATACGGAGAGAAAATAACAATCCTTGGAAATTACTGCACATAGCAACACAAAAGTTTATCTTAACCCTCAATTGCCCAAGACCTCAATAGGAAGGCGCTTATTCGGTTGGAAAACATCAAAAATTGATTTTATGGCGTGTGCTGGTTATATTAGCTTTTACACTCATTTATAGTGTTTCCATAAAATAATTTAGATAATTTACAGCAAATTGTACATACCAATCCTTAAGTGTGTTTGATAATAGGCAAAAGATGTGAAAAACACTTACCTAAAAAGAAAAGAGCAAAAAAATAGTGTTCGTTAGTTGAGCAATAAGCAAGAGTTAAGCTAATTTATGATTTATAGTTCAATCCGCTCGACAGCAGCAATTGCTCAATTTTCAGCAGCTGGCCATTAAATTATTTTTTTAAGGCCACAGACGCCCAAATAAAATGTGGCACATGCCACAAAGGCTAAAGTACTTCAAGTTCTCATTTGGTTGCCGAATTGCTTCGTTGAGCTAGCTTTAAGTGCCTGCAAATATTGACCGGTGAATTGTGTTTAATCCCAAATCAATTAAAATCAACTAACAAACATAAACCCCTCCTCCCACGGTAAACACCCCTCGCATCCCCCTGGAGGGCGTATCATCTGCTGATTTTTTTGAGCGCTTAAGGCGATCATTCATAGTCTCTTATAGTTATAATTCCCCATTCTTATCGCGCTAGTCATGCAGAGATTTTAGGAGAGAGGGGGAGCTGGCGCTGTGCGTGTGTGTATGTGTGCTTGTGCGCGTGTGTTTGTGTTTGCGAGCAGCGGTCGTTTGGGTCAATTTGGAGTGCGTGATAAATGGGAGCGTTGCATGGCTCGAGACTCGATTCAGTTTGGATTGAGTGAAGAGAGCCTTCGATTGTGGTTGTGGTCTGTGCTGAATGTGTGTATGTTGTTGTTGTTGTTGTTGTTGTTATAGCTATGCTTTATTATTTATGGTCAGTGATAAGATTGCTCAATTGGGGTTTCTGTGTGGCAGCTGCTCTTGTTGTTGTTGTTGTGGCCAAAGCTGTTTAAAGTTGATGTAGGTTGGAAGTTTCATAAGCTTCTTGCTTGAGATTTACTATTATCTTTTTTTTAGCTTTTGCCCAGAGTGCAACATGAACTGCCATAAAGCTTAGCCCGATAAAAGAGGGACAGCGAAAGAAAGAGAGAGTTTTCAGCTGGGGGGTTGGCCAAATTTATCGGTGTTCACTTTAAAGTTTTGGCAGTGTTAAGGCATTGATAAGCATATAAAAGCATAGAAAGAACTGCTAAGTAGGGCAAACATAAGACCATTATTATAATGGTGAAGCTTTTTCGTATTTGCAAAATTACTTAAAAGGTTAGAGGATCTTAACAAATGTTTATTACAGAAATTACACTAAGTTCAACAACTAATAAGAAAACCATGTTTACGAGTGCAAAAACACCCTGCAGATTAGATATATTTATTAAACATTTATGTGAATGTATAGTCTTTTATTAGGAAAAACTTCCTGGCATTTAGAAATATATTTTCTGTGGTTTATCCTTGGCGTCATGTCTAACTGCCTTTAATATCTGTATTTAACTTATTTCCTGACTTCAAGTAGCTTGTATCATGCTTATATTTAAGTAGATAACAGCATCGTCAGAGAGGACCATTAAATAACACAAGGAAAAGAAGATTGGCAAAGCGAGCTCAACTCAATTCAAGTAATGCAGCCGGTAGTTAGGCAACTAAAGAAGCGGCAGCTGAGGGGGATGTTGAATAGTGGCAAAGGGGCAGAGATGTGCTTCACTTTTGCTGCCGATGCTGCATTGTGCGACCGCAAAGTGAAATTGCACGACAACGACGATGTCTGTCAATAAAAAAGGCCAATAGCAAATAATATGCTGCAAAACTGCTGACTGCTGACTGACTAAATGACAAGGGGAAGACCAGCAGCGTGGTTAGGGAAAGGGGCAACTAAGTGAGAGAGACGGATTGGCATTTATGAGGTTATTACTCATGGCAAAAATTAATTAAGCGCCGCACAATCGAAAGCCCGGAAGGGGCCAAAGGCCCGATGGCGTTAGGCGTTAGGCGAGGGAAAACATCGAATGGGCAATTAAAAAAGTTTTTCAAATACAAAAATCGCTGGGCGTAGTCGAAGTGTTAGTGAAGAGGGCATGGCACTTGTCGCTTTCATTAAAACAATCAACTTTAAGCCTTGTCTGTGCTATCTGCCAGCAAGAATACCAGTTAAAAAAGTTGAAATTGTGCATCATTTGAAGTTTTTAATGCAGCAATCGTCGACGTCTTGAATTGGCAGAGCTGGTAAAGTTGGCAAAAAGTTAACAGCTGCCACGCCCCAAGACTTCTATTTGACGGCTTAATTAAATTGACACAAAAAGTGGATGATTGTAGTTCTAGTTGCACTAGAAGAAAAACGAATTGTAAGAATTGTTATCAATTTAATTTTACTATTTAACTTTGCTGTAATAATAATTAATATGGCAAAGAGTTAAAGTTAACTAGTTGTGCCACTTGAATTCAAGTTAAAGTTCTTAACTTATTCTTGAGATATAACTTAAGTAGTTAACAACTCTGATAAATGTGAATGCATTTCTATAAACTGCAATTCCCAGTTTGCGGCAGCTTCCCTTTAGCTGCTTAAGTGTACTCTTTGAGAGATATTTACTCAACTGTGTGGCATGCCGCCACAATCGACCCACATAAAACCCCAGCTACATTTCAGTGGCAGGCGGAGCAAGAAGCAGCTGCCACTCAGTCTCAGCTGCAAATGCCATAACAAGCTCAAATGCTGTCAGACACAACTTCAGTGCAATTATTCTCATATTCCTGACTTTTGTTTAAGAGTCAAGAAACGGAAAACTGCATTTTATTCCCATTCTTGGTTCCACGTATTATTTTGCTTGCTTTCTACAGCTTTCCTAGCTTAACATGTAGATGTTTCGGAAAGGTTTCAGATCTGGAGTCAATAAATGGCTATTAATAGCAGGTGCCGCAACTTAAACACAACATTTTATTTGGAAATACTTTTCCTTTTATCATATACTAAGTTCTTATCAAAAAAAGTAAAACTATATTTCGGTAAAAATTACAACAAAAAAAAACTTTCAGAAGTTTATTTGTGGTTGAATTTATTTACTACTAGTTGTAGCTTAAAGTATTCTCAGAGTCCTGCCTTTAAAATGACTAAATACTGATTATTTCGGCCAATGTCTGAGCAGGTTTTGATAGAGCAGACCGCATTTGACCTCATCATATCAATAATCTCTGTCTGACCTTTTGAGCAAGTCGATATCAATACCCACATTTAAAAACGTTTGCCAGCATCTGCAATCTCTTTGAAATAGATTGCAATGCCACAGTGAATCCATCAAATGCGCAACATCGAGCAATTTACACGTACGCCTTGACCTTGAGGCGAGACCTCCCTGATCACTCCCACAGCTAGGGCGAAGTCTGGGCAGATTTATGTTGTCTGGAGAAATGTCTAATAGCATGTCTGGCTGGCTGTCTGGCTGGCCTCGATAAATTTGATGGCTCAACGTATTTAAAAGGTGTGGCCATAAAATACTTTATAGCATTACAAGACGTCAAGTAAAAGAAATGGTTTTCAGACCAAAACTAGCTCCACTCCCCACCATCCATATTCCCCCTACTCATTTTTGATGAAATGCAATTTCAAAGTTTATATAATTTGTGACTCCCAACTAAAAATTGTTGACGAGTTATTTTGAGATATGTATAAGCGCATCCGACAACAAAAACTGACAATGAAATCAACTTGTGCTCATATGCAGACAATTTTTCTTTTTCTTCCGTTCCCCCACTTACCCGAAAGTAGGTAAAAGTTTTGTGTCGCCTGCCTCCATGCCACTCTCTCAATACTTCATCTTCGAGTACATTTGTCTGACTGCCTCGGAAGTTTATCAGACTTTTGCGTGACTTTTGTTGACAACTTGAGTTACACACAGAGAGAAACATCGGGTAGGGGATTGGAATGGGGGGGTGGAGGGTGAAGAAATTGAGGCGACATCTTCGCTGGGAATTTGATGCAAGGCAACTTGGCGTAAAAGTTGTGCTGACAAAAATGTGACTCGACTTGCGGCACCGATAAGCGAACCGAATGAATTCTGAAGTGCGCCGACAGTTACACCAGACAGATAAAGTAATGGGAGTTACGGGGGTTCGGGGGATGCGAGAGCAGGTATCCCTCAGCTATTCTGCAACAATTTAAAGCACATTCAGGAGCAGTAACAGCAGCAAGAGCAGCAACGGCAGCCGCAACATTGTTACGTTATTTTCTACAATTGCATTCTTGAAGCGCGCCTGAAAGTAGGCAATGGAAATGCGCAAACTACTGCGGCAGCTGCCGCCGAATGTTGCAGCCTTTTTACGGCTGCCACAAGTAGGCAGCCACAGCAAATGAATGAGTCCCATGGCAGTTGGCCAAGTTAGTTAGCGACAGTGTTGCAAAAGATGTTCAGATAAGCAGCTCTTTAATTGCGTTAAACTTCAGCCAAGACTGAGGAACTAAGGATTTCGGATTTTTGAGGTAGACATATTAATTAAATGAACTTTGGGGCAGACAAATACAGAAGTTCATATCAAAATGAGACACACTTACAGTAAAGATTTATAATTATTGTCTTAAGTGCCAAATTCTTCAACTTACGATGACTATCTTGTTGTATAAAAAATCGAATTTTAAATTTATATTTAATTAGCTCAAGTCCTGGAAGGAAACCAAATCAAGTTCAGTTGTGTAGATTTATATTCTATAACAATACTCTGAATAACTATTTCCAATAGTATAAATCTTTAGTAACTCCAGCAACTTGGAAGTTCATTTTACTAAATAAATTAGAGGCGACTGCATTTCGAGTCAACTGTGTTTTTGGAGATTTGGGGCAATCGTATTACTCACATTGGTTGACAGCTGGCTGCTCAGGCTGAGCACCTGCTCCCGTGCATCCTGCAGTTCGCGCTTCAGTCGTCTGATCTCATGCGCCTGTCGCTCCTCTGCCGAACCGTATAACGAGCTGCCGCCCGACAACAGTGAAGCTGCGCTGCCATGAACTACAATAAGAATGGGATGGGGGAGAAAGGATGATGGAGGGATTGTTTAATATTTATCCAACTAGCTGAGTATTTCGACTGTCATCTGCACTCACCTTCATCGTTCTTCTTGGGATATGTTAGACGATGTGAGGCACTCACGCTGCTGTGTCCCCCACCCGCTGCAGCTGCCACAGCTGCAAGCGCCGCTGCCGCCGAGCCATGTGTGGGCGACAATGCTGATGCAGCGCCGCCTGCAAAGGGGCCCCGATTGAGGGGTGTGGGTGACGTGGGCTGGCTCCAGGCCACAGCTGCCACATTACCCGCCTGCGATTGAGCCTGAGCCTGGGCCTGGGCCTGTGCCACTGCGGCGGCCATTTGGGCGCTGAGCACCCCGTTGGTGCCGACGGGGAGGCAATAGTAGGGCTCGATTTCCACATCTCCTCCACGGCTCAGCATCGAGGGATACATTTTCTCCGATTTTGTGGATCTGTGATGGCAAGACAAAAAAAAAACAGTTGATTAGTTTTGTCAGCATGTATGAATTGCGGATTGCTTAATATGTGTTTCATAAGTAATAAATTGAAAAACTGCAGAGTGCAAAATACAATAAAAATGATATTTTAAATTTATTGTATAATAAACATTGGAATAATATATAGCAGCATTTTATAAATGCAAATGATTTATTAATTAAAAATGTTAATAAATGCATTATACAATGGAATGGTTGATTGCCTCTTATACGCGGTTGTTATTCTGAAATAATTGCTTAACTTATACAAATTTTTAATTAATAAATCATTTCAACAGTCTGATATAGATTTTGAATGCGTGAACAACTATTAAATCAATGTGGGCAATTATATTAAAGTAATTTAATTCTTGTGTGAAAACAATGATTTAAGATGATTATTGTAGATGCTCTAGGGCGTTAAATCGGCCATGCAACACTGATGAAGCTGACCACAAGCTGCCCCAATTAGCACACTTGACAATTTTGGGCAACACAGATCACAGCCACAAAGCAGTTAGTATTGGTGCTGGTGTAGTTGTTGTGCAATTGCTGAGTGTGTATTAGGTGTGTGTTATGCGTTTGCCAGACGCCTGCAAATTTCCGTTTGTGGTTGTGCAGTTTATTAGGGCAATCTGAAAATGGCCATATTTTCAGCCGATGCGCAAATTTCCGTTTAATTTTCGTCAGCGATAATTTGACACATGGGTGTGTGTTGTGTGTCTGTGAGTAAATGATGTGGGTTGAACGATGTACATGCGAATCCCTCGACAAATTGTCATAAAATACGATGCTTATATTGCTCAGAAAATGACCACATATATGGAGAGGAGAGGAGAGTAGAGTAGGGGAAAGTGTAAGGGGCGGCTGAACAAATCTGTGATGGCCAACTTGCTGCTGTTGGCTTGTGCTGCCCACCGCACTGCTGATAACTAACTGGCATTAAAGTCATTTCGCATGCAAATCTAATATTACGCATACGTCATGTGTGCCCAGCACATCTCTTTCCGTTCTTTCGTTCCGTTTCGTCTGGCTGTTTGCACTTGTGGTGTGTGTGCGGGTGTGCGGGTGTATGTCAGTGTATGTGGGTGTGTGTGCCGCATTGTGTGTGCTTGTTTGGGTTTTTGGTAAGCTTTAGGGCGTTTGCTTAACGCTCTAGAGCATTTCTCCACAACTATTCTGTATGTGAGTGGTTCGTCCCGCCCCACTCGCGTCTGCTGTGGTGTAAGATTAGATAACAAGCCACCGAAACTGGTTTCGAGTGTTTTCCCATTTGCTGTTATGCCGCCACTTCAACCCCTTCCGTTTGCCGCTTTCCATTTCCTAATGCATAATTGATGCATTGAGAGCAAGTGCTTGCCTGGCAAACACGTCCGATTCATGTGAGTGAGTTGAGGCAGATTCTACTAAAAGTGCGAACTAGAGAGCAAGTTATGAATGAAATATTTTGAACAGAGCTTTGTTTAACCTTTACTTAATCACAAGTTTCGTAACTCAATTCAGATAAACGGACTTAAAAGCATTTGAACTACATTCAGATGTATTTATAATGTTTCAGTGAAAAGATTTGCAGACCATACATCAATTTAATTTAAAATTTGCATATATTAATTTAATATTTGCGATTCCTTCATTGATTTCACCTATATGGCTTTCATAATAGTTTCTTTCCCAAAATTCCCTGAGGAATTCACCAGTCTCATATAGAACTCTCTGCTCTGCACTGAACTTAACAAACATATGTGGGTTTCGTTCTGTTTTTTATAAGCATTGCTGGAAAAAATTTTAATGAAGCACTTTGGAGTCCACACTCGAGCTGCTGACGTGGCCAGAATGAAACAACAACCACAAAAGCAGCACCAAAATGGCAATTCAGACGCAAACTTCATTTCAGCTGTGTTGTGCTGTGCTGTGCCATGGCCAAGTCAAAGGTTCACGAAACATATTGACATGTCAAATAATAATCTGGCCATCCCCGCCGCCCCGCTTCCCTGTTCACAGCCAGCAACTGTTTGGCCCCTTTGCTGATATTTACACTTACATATATGTCGAGCCGAAAGCTTTGCCCCTTCAACAACCCACACTACTTTATTATTTTTTTTTTTTTGGTTTTCCATTTCATGTTCATTTTTGTTGCACCCTTCGTTTTGCTGTTGTTTTGCACACATTGCTGTTTTACACAACTTTCACATTGTCTGTTGGCCATAACGCAAGCCCCAACGCCCATCCGTTCCCCCTGTGACAAGTGCCCCCTTCACTATTTGGAGCGCGCCGGCAACACACTCAGTTTTACCCTTAAAGCCTGCTTCCACTGTGACTTTAAAATATGCACGAGATGTGGAGACAACGGCAGACATATGGTGACTTGCCCCTGCCACCAAAACTGAACTATTACAAATTGCTTGCATATTTGCAGGCGTGCATGTAAAAACCAAGCTCATTACATGCATGTGTATGTAGGTGTGTGTATGTGTGTGTGTGTGTGAGTGTGTGTGTGTTGGCTGACAGGCAAAGAATAATGTGGTAATTTGATCAAGGGCTGATGATATTTCATTACGCTAACTGAAAGCAAGAAGAAGAGCTGCAGACTCTTCAATTTACGAGCCTAAACACTTAAATTTTGCATGGGATAATAGACATATTCTTTGCTTTCAGATCTGGTTTTCCAGAGATTCGAATTAACATAAAAAAACGAACATGTTTTAGTTTATTTAAATAAATAAAATGTGTATTATTTATAAAACTTTCGCAAGATAGCAAACTTTTCAAGATTGTATCTATTTCTTTCTAATGTTTTTTCTCTAATTTAGTTTTAAAAACTTTTTAAAGTGATTCAGCCAAATGAGGTGCGCCCATTGTTTCGTAAGGGCATATGGTAACATAATGAACACAACGTCTAAAGTCAGACGTCTACAACAACGCAGACACACACAACAACACTCACAACAACACACACAACAACACACACAACAACAAACACATATTTACACACACAAGCTTTGACACTTATGTGGAATTTGCATTTTTGGCGACGCGTCAAAGTGTGCAACATGTAAATGTAAATTGGAGGCGGCAAACACTTTTAGAGAGCGCGGCTGAAGCTGATTGTTTTCGAGTACGACGTTATAAGTGGGCGAATGGGCGTGGCATGCAGAAGAATGCAGAACTGAAAGTGCACATCAAAAGTGAATGGAATCGTGTGGCAAAGTCACCTTGGGTGTGTCCTTTCTTTCAGATAGCTTTACGAAGTCAAAAGTGAGGAAGTTCAAAGAAAGTTAAAGGGAATAAATAAGAGATAGAAAGATAAACAGAGAGAGAGAGAGAGAGAGAGGGAGAGACATAGAGGATTCGAATGCATGCTTATCAATTTGAATTTGAATACAATTCAAATGCTTACCTGATGCTGTTGCTGCGATTCATGCGCGGACTCTGCACATAGGGTGACTCATTGCCCTGCACGGACATCTGTCCCTGCCCCACAGCGCCCGACGACCGATTGTGCAGCATCTTGTGGCCATGGCGCGTCATCGCTGGCGAGCCAATCTGCAGCTGATCAATGGCATCCCCATCGGACAGACGACTGCCAGCCGTATTGCTATGCTTCAGCCACATGGCATACGAGCTGTATTCGGGCTTCACTTCCGCATAGGTCTGCGTATCCGACAGCGATCCGTCGTGCCGAGTGCTGCCCCCGCGTGTCGAGATTCTGCGGCGAGACATAAGGAGATATATAAGTACATATTGCGAAGGATTGGATGGAGCTCATTTCACCTGTGCTGGAACAAATGCATATCGCTGCCCGGTTTGGGCAAACTGTGCGAACCTGTGGCCAAGCGCTCCCTTATCGATTGGCTCAGCTGCGTCGCCGTCGGACCAGTTAGCGAGAAACTCCGAAGCTGCGTGTTCGGTGGCAACTCTGGAAAGGAGGAAAAATGAGTGATTAGCATATTATATATATTTTACATTATACACATATCTTGTGGTCTGATTTATGGCTTAAGAGTCGAGCGCCTGGAATCTGGTGTTGTTTATCTCAATTGTTTTTGACTTATGCCAAAGTTATCGTAAATGTATATTTCCACTCACTGTTCATATCATTGGGCAGCGTTTGGGTGCCGCCTGTGACTTTGCGACCGCTGGCAGTGCGTGGCACCGCGGAGACGTGAGCGGTACGACCGCAAGGTAAGCCATTGACGAGGCCTGTTGCACCTCCGGTTGCCATTAGCATGGCAATATTCTGCTGCTCCGCCGTGGAGGCGATGCTGCCATTGGCGCGCTTCACATAGCCAAAACTGGGTGGGACGCCTTTGGTGCGTGACGAGGATGATGGCGAGCCCTGCTTGGGGGAGCTGCCACTGCAACCAATGTTACGACGAGATGGCGATGATTTCTCCGACTTATCCGCCTTGTGGCCATTCAGTGGTTCCGGCATTTTGCCCCAATTATCGCGTCCATTTCGTGAGCCTGGCCGATGGTTTGGACTGCCATCCATTTTGTTGACGTTGTTGTTGTTATTATTATTGTTATTGTTGTTGCTGTGACTGTTGCTGTTGCTGTTACTGTTGCTGGTGGAGCCGCCACTGGAGCTGGCCTGGCTGGCCGCCGAGCTGCCGTTGGCAGCGGTGCCAATGCTATCAAGCGATCCGCGGCTGCTGCGAATGCTGCAATAGAAAGAGATGGAAAAAAATATGAAATCAAATGCAAGTTATAAATAATCTATGTTTTATATAATTTCCGGAGTTTGTTTAATGTTAATCCAATATAAATAATTAATCCAAAAAAAAAAAATAAAAATAAAACTTATAAAAATAAATTTTTACTCATTAAAAATACAATAATATTTACAAGTGGGTTCTGGGAAAATCCAAAAACTATATAAATAATTGAGGACCATTTTTTTACTGCTAATAAAAGGTCAGCTGCTTTTAATGATGATGGCCTGAACAGAAGCACCAAAATAATAATGATGCATTGCTCGTTGACTTTGGCTTGGTAAGTTGGCCGCTAATTGCCTTATAGCATCAACATGAAGAGCATATTGCGCATACGCCGAGTGTGGCAGTGCTTAATTTTATTTTTTATTTTATATTAATTGCTTGGGTAATTCACGCAAGTCTCGCAACAGTACTGCTGCTGATGACGTAGACGTTGTCGTTGTTATATAACTTACACATACAATATATATCGAAGGTACCACACCGAGAGGCAGTCAAGTGTAAAGCAAAGCATCAGACTCAAGGCTCAGCTTAAATGCAACTGCCAAACAATTGGAAAATCAGCGCGCAAACAGGCATGCAATTGAGAAATGAATGAAGAAACGCGACAGACAGTTAGACAGGCTGACAGACTGACAGTCTGACAGGCAGGGAATCGACAGTGGTGCACAATGGAGAATCAACTGATGCGAGCTTAGACGATGGGCAAATAACGATGTCAAAGTGCGACAACAATTGCATCTCGCCACACACAAAGGAGGCGACAAAGCACGTTGAGAGAGTGCTGGCCAACATTTTCAATTAAAATGACAATGGACGAGCACAAAACTTCTAAGACACTCAAGTGCCTCGAGCTATTGGCGAAAAGGATTCGACGATGCCTTTGACAATTGTACAACGACTTTGGACAAAAGTCAACAATATAATTTCATACCAAAGACGCTAACAAGAACGTTATGGTCATATATCAAAACTAATTGGGCGTGTCGCCCCTGCTGCTTGGGGTATAATAAATTTTGCCATTTATTTTAATATCCCATGTCCACCGAGTGGTAAATACCTATCCCCCAAAATGCTCTATAAATTAAGACAAAATTTATGGAAAAAACAGGCGCGTCAAATTATCTAACACATAAATACCTCGTTGACATGCAACATAACTATTGATTCGCTTAAATTTACGATCTTATCGGGCAGTGTGAGCGTTTTTCGAATTAGTCTAAGGTGATTTGAAGTATTGTTTAGACCATCTCCTTAGTATGAATGGTTTATACTTTGTATATTGCTTAACACACTTTAGAACAGCAAAATATAAATATTTATACAAATTCTGATTTGTGAGTGTATTTACTTCATTTTAAGAATGTGTGAAATTAAGAGTTAAAGCATATCCAGTTTCCCAAAATTTCTTATCCTAAGACATGTCTTTGCAACATATTTAAATTTAAATAACATATTTTTTCCTTAAGCAATCCCATGTTGTAAAAACATTTTCTTTATTTATCCTTCTTTTATATATTTATCTTTCTCTAAACGATTGCCTCGTTCTTCATTTTTTGCTGCTATTTAAAGGCCAATTGGGTACATTATTAAATTGTTTTGCTGTCTATATTAGTTTATCTCGTTGCTTTATTTTCGAATCATATCTATGCGCTGCGATAAAAATTGCTTTCATATTCTCTATTGACAGATAAAATTTGATTTACCAAAACACTTCAAATGGTGAAAATGAAAACGCCAACTGCAAATTGCTTGTATGTCGTGTGTTTTTTTTTTTGTGGTTTTTTTTTTGTTTCTTTTTTTATGCGCATAAAATTTAATAGTAGCAATTTAAAGCAGACTCTATGTTTTAGATTAGATCTATGCGCTTTTGATTCAATCGCACCGAGGCAAGAATATAAATTAACTAATTGTGGTTCGTTGGCAGCTTTAAGCGACAAGCATTTGCCGCTGAAAAGTGTGCTAGGATTTCAGAGAGGGGAAAAGAACAGAAAAAAAACAGCTGTCTGGGTCATAAAACTCAACTACGCCCTAGCAAGCAATTACCGTTCAGAAATGCCCAGGCTACAACAGACATACAGACATACAAGTGAGGGGACCACAAAAACAGCAGTAACAACAACAAGCTGCTAAAAAAAGAACTGAGCTCAACTGTAACTGAGACGTCCAGTTGGTCTTAGGGTGAGGAGAGCAGCCCTTAGAAATATGCGTGACTGTCTGTCTTAATGTATGTGGTTGGTTGTCTATGTCTATGTGTCTATGTGTGTGCGTTGCACAGTGAAAGTGAGCGTCAGAAGTGACACATAAAGCTCATAAATTGTCGCATACTCAATATGCATGAATGACGAAAGTGGGGGGATCGGGTGGTTTAAGTCGGTAAAATCAATAACGATTGCAACGTTAGCTGACGCAAAACCTAGTCGCTCAAATCGATGACAACATATGCTATATATGTCTATAAGTATTGTAAATGCTTGTGCATGAGCTCTTAAACTGCAATTGGAAATGCACTGAAAACCCGGCAACTGACCCTATCCACTCGCTGTTCCCAGTGGCAAATGAAGCGATTGCAAAAAATTGGCGCATAAATTTCGAAAGCTGTCGAAAAAAGCAGGAGCAGCGGCAGACGTCATGAGCAGAAGCGTGGTAAATAAAGGGGCAGAATTTGGGGAGGGCTGTTAATATCCTTTAAGAAAAATGGCAAATTGAAAAGAGCTGCATTGATTAATATTTCAGAGGAATTTCGATGCAGAACAGACAAGATCCCAATTTGGAATTTATTTGATTATTGTGAGTCTGCAATCGCAAACAACATATTTACATTTTAATGAAAACATATTTTTTCCACGTTGCTGCAGGCAATAACAAAAGCAATCAATCAGTTATTTAAAAAAAATTATATTTCTATTATTAAAAAATATATTTATATATTTAAAATATATTAAATGAGATCAGCAAAAAAAAGATAAGATTTTTATGCAGTTTTTTTATTAAACAGAGTCTGATTTTTTCTCTCAGCTTAAAATATGTCCTTCAGCAGTATATCTATTAATTATATATACCACATAAATATATTTTAAGCAAATATTTTTCATCCACTAACAACTCTTTTCTTCTGTGTCATATTTATACAATTATTGATTTGTATTTATTTTTTGTTCTTGGTTTTCAATCTGAAATTTCAGCCCTTCTCTCAGCTGTCAGTTATCCCCTTAATAGGTTGAGCTCGCCACCCCTGTTAGCAACTCTCGTACGAAGGAAGTCCGCATTTAGTGCCCCTCCCTCTGGCTGTGCATTTGTCCATTTAGCTTTTTGTGTGTTATCCTGGGCGCATATTGGACCACAAACGCATTTGAAATATATTTAGTGGACTGTGGAAAACAAATTCCATGCATGTCTGCCTCTGACCGGTTTTTCCGTTTTGGCCATTACAATTTGTAGGCTGCCATCCTTTGGGGCACAGGACAACGGACCCAGTGGCAAACTAATTTTATGCACCAAATGTAATTTCATTGGCAGAAACAAAGCAACAACAACAGCAGCAGCTGCTAAAGGCCATAAACAAGTTGGCCGAGGTGCGCTTTAGTGTTTCGGCTGTTTTTGGCCGTTTCGTGTCTAGCTATTTTGAATTCTTGTTGTGTAATTTTTAATTTAGTCACTAATTTATGCAGTGCCTCTCAGCACGTGTTCTGTTTACATCGCAGATGGGGAGTAGTAGTACTTACAGCAGGCAATGTTTGTCGGACGTGTTCGTGTAATAGCCGCTTTTAATTGACAACCGACTCTGGGGCTTTCAGCCATTTGGATTTCGGCTTTTGGCTAGACAATTAGCCAAGTAATTTGAGGGTCCTTTGAAAATAAGTGACCTTAATTCATGCAGGCATAACACAAGTGAAAACAAGTACTAAGGCTTAGGTAAAAAGAAAAGTGAACTAAAAATTTCCTGAATAGGTAAATAAATAAAAGACTAGTTAGTTAACAGCCGAGTTAGCATAAGGCTGGTTAAGTGAATCCTATTTGGCTTTGACTAGCGCATTTAATAATTCATTCATTTGTAGAGAATGGCGTTAAGTAACTAACTAGTAACCTAGTAGCTCTAATTTTGCATTTATACAAAAGCTTATTGTAGGATGCTGCACATTCGCTTGCCACACAAACCAACGAGCAGGCAGTCTTTGTATTGTAGAATGCTCGCCTATTTCATTTATTAAAACTGTCAACAGGCGTAAAATAGGTTGGCTTATCAGCGACAGGAAGCACAGACTCCTCACCTCCTGCGTGATAAAATGTTATGAATGGAATTCCGACAGCCACACGCCGCTGGGCGTTGCAAGTCGTACAAGCACATACATTAATAAAATTGTCGAACATGAGAAATGGCAGGCGGTTTGCCCACGCACGCAACCTTCAAATGGGCCTTTGGCTTGGCCTTGCAACGTCGCCCAAAAGCATGCAAAACAAAACACCTAAGACCAAACAACAACATGTAGCACTTTTGGCCAACATACATTTGCCAGCTGACTGTGTCAAGGACTTTGGCAAAGCAAAAGCAGTCAACGCAGATATGCCAGCCTCCTAATTGCTGGCAAAAAAGTCAAAAAGAAATAAAAGAAGAGTAGCTAGCAGGCGCACATCAATTATGGAAATGACAGACTGACAGACAGGCAGACAGACAGTCAAACAGGGTGCTCTTCCTTGTCGCACACTTGCTTGGCTTTTACGACTTCCCCACAGTCGCAATAAATTATGCTTTACTCACAACAATGAAACAGAAATTTCTGACTTCCTCCGTCTTCTCCTCCACTCTTATATTATTTTTTCTTTTCTTTTTTGCAGTCGTGTGAGTAAAGTGGCCATAAAGCAAACGGCCAAGGAATGCTCCTCCGCACGTTAAGCAACTCAAAAGCCCAAAAGCAACTATGCGTTCACTTAAAGCCTTAAGCCAAGTGGAGCACTCCTCAAATTTCTTTCTATCCCTTTCTCTCTATCTCTCTCTCTCTGTCTCTGTGTGTCTCTTTCTCTCTCTCTCTCTGCTTGTCAAACTTTCAGCACAAGTTTTTTCAATGAAAATTCCGAGACGCAAACGTCGTGGCTGCCACTCTTCGTGCGTTAAGCGAAAAACAAATGCAAATTAAATTAAACACCAAACTTTGCTAATATGCTAAGGCTAAACTTTTAAGCAACCCATAAAAAAACACAAAAAAAGGCGAGTATAACCATCGAAAACCTAACGACTAGAGTTTCCGTTAGCACATTTAATTAAAGAAGGTACAAATTACAACATGAAAGTGATGTTTTCAACAACCACTTGACGAAGATTCTATTGCACTTTTTAAGCCTCTCGGGTTAGTCAAGTTTAAGTATTCTTGTCTAGCAATAATAAAGATCTTAGGATTACTCCTGGCTATAACTTGGGGATTTAATTTCGCATTAATATATTAAAGAACTTTATCTACTATTTCGATTTTTTGTTTGTCAATATAAAATGATTCTATTGACAAAATATTAGAATCATCTTAAAAAATGCCAACCCGATTCAATTCTTTATTTGAGTCTTATTATCAGTTTGCAAGTGTCACTCGATGTAGTCATAAATTGCAAGACTATTGCATATTGTGTTTCGGTTTAGAGTTCATTAAAGTGCAATGAACTTGTTACGTGCCAAAGGCGCACAAATAAAACTGGCATTGGCAAGGGAAGTGGGGGGTAAGTATTTTGGGGTCAGTCGGCAGCTTGCAACAACCCTCGTGGTGCTAGGTAAATGGCACTTAATTTAATGTTAAATTTATGTCGGGCAGTCCGAAGCTAATAAAAACGCCCCACACATAAACACTTTTATATCGAAATGGCAAAAAGATTCACACTATTACAGAGTAAGACACCAGATAGGGCAGGATAGCAGAGGCAAAAGCCTATATATATTTGTGTGTGTGTGTGTGTGTGTGAGTGTGGATATGGGTTAACCGAGTTGGCCTAAAAACGTAACAGTTTGCCGCAGAGAAACCGCAACGCAAACACTTTGCATGATTTAGAGCCATAGGAGAACTGCAATACACGAAATTATGCAGAGTATATACGAGTCTGGAGACGACTATGGGCATACCTTTGGGTGACTCACATATTTATAAGCACTATCATGCATGCGTCGAGAGGTGTGGCAGTGGCAGTGGCAGTGGAACAGGCAGTGGCAGAAATAAACATAGAACACCCAACACTCAAGACATGGGAAAATCGATGGCGAATGTGAATGTGATTAGTTGGCAAAACTGTTGCCCAAAACTGGCAGACAGACCGAGGGGCACAGTGGCATTGTGGCAGCAGCACAGTCTGTTGCGTGCCACCTTCAAAAGACATTCGACAGTCGTACAGACTAGCTAAACAACTTAACAAATGAGTTTATTAATGAGCAGAGTAAACAGTTTTGCTTACTGGAGACAAGCTCCAGCTTGTTGCAAGCTCAAATTAATGGTCAAGTAGGCGGTGCTCATGTTTGTCAAATGAAAGGCTAATTTTAATAGTCAGCTTAGATGCATACGCTAAGGATATGTTAACTAACCGATACAACTACAAAGGTGAATTTGCTACGTCAGTGAACCTTAAGCAACTTTAAAACAATCCTTCGAATAAATAAATATTTTAGTAGTGCTTGTGGAGGACTTGAAGTTTAAGCAGAACTATACAAAGTAATATGAACATAATTATTATTATCGCTGCCACTCTCTATTTTATTCTTTTTATGTTTATTAGTATTACTATTACAATTCTTTTGTTATTATTGCTATCACTATTATTATTTCACGAATCGACTATTTCGCCAACCATTTGGCCTACTCAAAGCATAAATCGTAATCAGATCTGTAATTACCTGTCTTAGATTTATAAACCTCTGATTGTCTGTGAGGCACCTGCAACACATGTTGCTTATGGTGGGTGGGTCTGCCATGCCACAACGGCTTAACACAATACCACTGCTATAATCTTTCCTCCCCCCTGCGGACAACGCTCTCCTCTTCCCTTCCTCCTCGCTTTAGCCGTTAGGCGTGCGCTTAAAGCCGCTTAGCTCGTTGCGAATTTAACTAAAGCTCAACAGAGAAACAATTTAGTTAAACCCCCCGAAGAAGAAGTAACGAGGGGGGAAATATTTATGTAGCGTTGAGTCAGCTTGGTCTATAAACTGATCTAAAATATGCACACAATGTTGCCCCAAACCCGTCGCATGTTGCCTGTTGCTGTTTTATGGCCAAATTTTAACCTTTTCTCAAATTCGTGTTTCTTTCCATTCTTTTTTTGCACTGTTGCCTTCTGGCCACAGGACTTGACAGGCTGACACCCATGTGTGGGTGGCTTTGTGGTTGTGTGTGTGTGTGTGTGTGTCTGTGTATACGGAACAGGTACGAAGATTTATGATCAAATGCCTGACATTAGGAAGTAATGGACAAAATTGAGAGACAAACCGTAGAGACGATGCTCGTGGCTGCCAAAAATTGAATTGCTCTGCTATTGAGAATTCGACTTATTATCAAACATATGTGTGTATGAGTGTGTATGTGTGTGTGTGTGATTATCGTATCACTGAGATACATCTCCCATGTGTCCACGAATGTTTGTATTTACAGTGCCAACACAACCCTTTGCGCTCGAGCCTTTGTAAACAGAACTCGTCTGCAGGACAAACAGTTTGCGATGTAAACAAAAACCGGCCGGAAGTTTAATGGCCTGTAGCAGTCATTGACACGGCTCCATTTGATGGCCATTTGTAGAAGCCAGGAGTTGATTATTGCCATCGTATCATAGTATCGTCAAATAGAATTCAATTGATTACCTTTGCTATGTTAGAACATGTTGTCGTTGATGAACTCCTCCACAGTTCGCCCCAAAATATGCAACACACAATAATGACTTAAGGGCTAATCACAATATTGATTTCATTTAATATGCACTTCACTTCACCTAATATTCACTTATATATTTATCGCATTTACTTTTAGTAATTTATTGAATTTTGTATACGAAAATAAAATGTTGAAAATATTCATTTAAACGACTTTGCGGCGAGCGACAACATATTATTATGGCAACCGTAACGCCCGAACGTCCAAATGCGTTTCTGGGGTTGCTCAGTTGACGGTTTGACTATAGGAAAATGCCAAGTTCGAAAATGTTAAAGAGAATGGGAGAGTTCGAAAAAGAGCTCGAAACACGTCAAAAGAGAACGCAAGTGCTAGAGACAGCAACAGAGACAGAGAGAGAGAGAGACAGAGAGAGAGAGAGATAGAGAGAGAGAGCGCCAGAGAGTCTGTGTGAAGCACATGGCTGAGTTGTGTGCTGAAAGTAAAAGGCCAACTTGTGGGCAGGGTATGGGTAGTTAAGGTGGGCAGGGGGGGCATTGAACAGCGGAAGCAGCAACACAGCGGCACCTGCCCACCTGTGTGTGCAAACACAACTAGTTGATAGGCTCGGTGTTTTTCGCAAGACTTTAGGCGTTTTTGGCTTGTTTGAATAGCCACGCAATTGGTTAGGCAGCCAGTTGTCTACCCAGTAGTTGCCTGCCTACTAGTTGCCTGCCTACTAGTTGCCTAGAGCATGCCAAAATTATACAGTTCAAAACAGAGAAGTGCACTTAAACCTGTCTGGTTTTATGATGATAAAGGGATTTTCGGAAGGGGATGGCTTTGGAGTGTATTTTGACAGATAAAGATGTATCCCCAACTAACTTGGAATGCAAACAAATAATTTACTTTATGGTAACCAGAAATATGAGAAGAATTATGTCTTTTTTAGTTTCGCAGCACTTATATACGATTTGACCATTTTAGTTGCATACAAAAACAGACTATACTATTTTTTATTATCTAAAAAGTTCATTCAAATTAAAATGTCGTTAACAAAAATTACAGACTGAAGTTGTTTTTATGTAAAATATTTTTTAGAATGTTGAACTATCAAAAGACAAATTTAATGTTCAGGTTTGTAGTTTTTGTAAGTCTTTGTTCATTGTATCTGTATAATACAACTTAAATACTATATATTTCCACATATTACAAATTTTATTTCCTCATAAATACCAGATTCAAGCTCAGCTTTTCATTTGTAAGATACCTATCTGCTTCTATATTAGCCTTGTACCTTACGAAAAATCTCTTAAATATGTTAGCGTATTTTATTTGCTCATTTGGTGAGCGCATAAAACTGTGCATTTGATTTCAGTTCATGTTTACTTTTATTCTGATTTCTGCCATCTTTCGCATTCTTCCGCTGGCCGATAAGGTAATATTATTCCGCCGATTGTCAAACATACTCCACCCACACGGGACACAACAGACTTGCCGCTCAACACAGTCTCTTTATTATTTTTGTTGGGTGGTGGTGGTGGCTCTTAGCCAAAAGCAACAAATGGCTATTGGGAAGAGAGGGAGAGCGAGAGCGCAGAGGCGACAGCTGTGCATTTAAGAGAGTGAAGCAATTTCGAAATGCGTTGCAACTCTCTTTGGAATCAGTTGTTTGCCATGCAGTCAATTGCTCAAGCTTGGTGCATGTTCGACAGCTGCCCGGTTTCAGAAAAAGCCAAATAAAAAATTGAGCCAAGGGCGGGCGAGTTCTTGTTGTCTGTGCTGCAATTTTCAAAATAAATACAAAAATCAACTAACTGCACGCAAGAAAATTCAACGAGGCCGCCGCAATGAAAAGCGAAACTAGCCGATAACAAGTTCCTCTCAATGTTGTAGTTGCATTTGTCAGTTGTTGTTGATTGGCTGTGGCACAAGCCTTTGTTCGGCAACTCAGCTAATTGGCTCCACTTGCCAGTGCCAGGCTCACGCTGAAGTGCGCCCAGCGCCTGGTTACCCAATTACTCATTAATCTTCAGGGCGGTGGCACTCAATCAGCGAGACATCGCACTGCACCAACACATTATAAAAGATATATTGCAATAATAAGCACAAGTTTTAATCTGTATTTTTACATATGACAAATTAAGAATAACAATTCACAGATTAGCTAAAAACACGAAGACTTTAAAAATGATCTCTCTGAACTTGAATTAAGAAAATGTTTTTAAAATAATGAAATATTACTTTGCCTATTAACTAATACACACAGAGTTAAAGTTGCACTTCCCAGCTAACATACTAAGTATTAGTTAGGGTATAGCAATCAAAAGCTTTAGTGCACATTAATTACATAAAAAATATCTGCCGGCTATGGCAAAATTATTGGAAAACGATTAAGCATAAGTCCAGCCAAAGACTCTTGTCATGTTCGTGTCACACTATTGCTGCAATTGTGCATGTGTGTGTGTGCGTGCGTGTGAGGGCGTTGAGGAATGCCAGTTAGTTGAACGTGTGGCAGGCAGCATGTGGAAAGGTCACTTTTGGCTTAAAGGCTTACGTATGCCCGTCACATGCATTGAGCCGCTGTTAATCGGCCCGCAACGTGGGTGCCCACCAGGAAACAATAGAAACGATAGGGGTAGGGCATGGAAATTGCGGGGGTTTTGTTGCACTTATCAATTACAGTTGCAGTTCACTCGTGTCCATTGAGAATGACAAAGCGGCAACTAGTTTTATTTGATAATTGAGCTGCTACTGAACAAATGTTGCAATTTTATGATATTTTATTATTTGCCTAATACACTTTTTGTGCAGATTCATTTGAGATTACATAATCAGTTGAATAAATGCAACAGCTGTGCAGAAATGTCGAATATTTAGGTATGTATTTATTTAAATATTCATAAACATATGTTGCCTTTGGTTTTAGACTGCAAATTGAACTTGAATGGCGTTCGAGTGCAAATGTACTATAAAAAGCTGAAGGCGTTGTGGTTGTGTGTCATGGCTAAATGTGTCTCGACTATGCTATAAAATGGGAATGAAGAGCTTTTTGTGTGCAACAAAAGCTCCACATTGTGTGCACAGTAGCAAAGCTTTTGAGCCGAAATGAAGGAAAGTTAAGCTTTGAACTTAAAGACTTAAATTTCTTATACTATTTAAGCCTTTTCATACCGAACGGCAAGAGTTTCCAATGTAGCCTTATCTTTATTTTATTCACATTTTCTAAATTTAACTTTAACATTATTTTCTATTCACAAATTCTTTATTCAATGTACACAATCAATAATCCACTTAATACCGAGCAGTCGGTGAATGGCAACAATACTGAACCGGCTGTCAACTCAAATAAAGAATATGTTTTAAGCATATCGAAGTGAATGAATCAATATTCCCAGAAGCTTGTTCACAAAATTGACGCTTCATTAAACACCACTCGACGCTTCACTAAAAAGAGTAGCCAAAAAATAACAAGAAGAGGGGAAACACTGCGAGCAAGCATGTCAAATTGCGATTGGCACAAGGGTCACGTCATTGAACACTCGAGTGGACAGCCCCTTTTTAGAAAAGGTGGGTCAGGCAGGTGGACATGCCGGACATATATTTTGGAGGACCTACGGGTTCAGTGACTCTGATTAAATTAATAAAAACAATTTGTATTTATTATGTCGGGGCTGCTGGGTGCGAAATTTATTTTCAATTTGCTCGCCGCCAATGTGGTCAGCGAATTTTACGAAAATGTGGAAAACCCCAAATTATAGATGGGGCAGAAAATGATACGGCTAGTTTAAAGGGAACTTTAAAAATAATGTTGCATTCGCAGTGGCAATCTGGAAAATGGTAGCGTCTCACGCCTGAGCCATAAATCAAATGAATTGAAAAATGTGTTATTAAATAAAAGCAGCAAGGATGCAGCCGGCAGCCAGCCAGACAAACAGAACAGACACAAAGACAGACAGCTAGGCAGGCAGCCAGGCAGCTAGGCAGCCAACCATATGTGTGCTCCGAGTCCAGTTGGCGCAAACCCCTACAAGTAGCAGTAACAACAACAATCGCCACTCGCTCTTTACTGTCTGCCCGGGTTTGCCTGCTTGTTGAAATATGCGCCCTGCTGCATTTTGATTTACTTTTATGGCTAGACAACTGGTAAACCTCCCGACAGAGATTGTCGGCTGGCATGCCAGGACATCGTGGCACTTGTTGGGCTTCAAAATTATGTCCTGCAGGTGTCGACGCCGCAGCTGATTAGCTTCAGCTTGACACTAATGCGACAATGCACTGGAGGAGTGGTTGGTAGGGAGTGGGTTGTAGCCTCCCGGTCGACGTGCATTAAAATTCAATTATTGAGCATTTTTTGCAGCTGCATTACGTGACCAAGGGGCTCAAAAGTCGACAGGGTCAGAAACTTGAACCATGAGCCTGAACTTGTTGAAGTTGCACTCCCTTCCCTTCTTCTTCTACCAGGCTACAACCCCGCGACGACAGCTGTTGCTATTTATAGAGAACTCGAGACAGAGACAAAGAGAGGAAGAGTTGCTCCCACTTCGGCGCCTCATGGCATTGCATTAATTTCACAGATCAAACGCGTTGATGGACCGAAGCTAATGAAAATGTGGAAAGCCCTCTCTATCTCTCAATGCTCCAACCCCCACTCCCCACAGCTTTGCCATAAGCGCTTTTTAATGAAATGCGTGTTGAAATGTGCGGCGGGAGGAGGACCAAGGGAGACTTGGGTGTGTTCTCTTGTCTGACAAGTGTTTAATAAAAACAGAAAAATTATGTTATAGCACAATACCAAAAACGATTTCGACTCTTAATGCCAAATAAATAGAGCGGCAAGTGGAAAACTTAATTAGACATTAAAAGCAGCCCAGTTTTGGTGCGAGAAAAGTGCATTAGAATATTATTTATAGCAAATAAGCGTAGTCTGATATATAAACAGTTGCACCACTTCTCTTACAGCAAAATACACTTATAAAATCTCTCTTTAAAGCACGTTTGGCAACACAAATTTCGAAAAGTATCATCACTCTCCCCAGAATGTCTGTCAAAGAGTCGGTGCAAACATCAAATCGCTTGTTAACAGCAATCTTCCGTGGATACCTTTGTTAACTGAAGTGCCAAAGTGGCAAAGTGCGTTCGTCCGTTTGCCCTGAGTTGTAGCCTCGTTGCTATATGCCACCGCCTGAATGTATCTCAATATCCACAAGCAATCCCAGTCATAGACATTCATCTATTGGGGCAGGAGGCAGCCGATGGGAGGAGTTTACACTGCGACAGGTGAGCATTGTCAATTGTCAATTGTCAAGTTGTTGTCGTCTGTTTTGCTGCTGCTGACAATTTGCAAATGATGTATGACAAGCCTCTCTGCACTGCAGAGAATATGGGGGAAACCTGATCTGTGACTCTGGAATCAACATCAAGTGGATTTTATGCAAATTGGCAATTTGAGCGCTGGTTTTGACTTTGAAGAGCAGTCAGTCTGTCATCGCCACAGACTGCGTGGCGGGCGGAAGTTGTTGAGGTGCCTCAAGTGGCTGCCATAACAATTAACTGCTCTTCAATTTTTGAGTGGCCCTTGCTTTAGGATCCAGCCAGCTGCGAGTGACACCAAAAGCGTGGCCAAATTGTGCGTGGCAACTGCGTTGCACTCAGGCCTAAACACAAAGTCAAGCTTAAAAGAGAAGGTTGAATGCCGCCTGCTTTTCATTCGCTTAAGTGCCATTTTATAGTCACCACACACAACATGCCACATTTGAAGACACCAGCACACAACAGGCGACAACAACTTCTCGGAACTCAATCGAAACGATACAAATGGTAATTGCCCGTTGACTCATTGATGCCAGCTGCCGAGGAGCTGGACAGAAATGACTCATGCCGCATAGCATGGCTAACGGGAAATGAAAGCACCCAAAAATGTGCACATAAATGTGAACAATTAATAATGGTTATTACATCCATAATAAATGCGAAACTTCTGTATATTTTTGTATCTCTACTTGCTTGTATACGAAGTACTTTTTAGTTCTAGACTTGTTTACTATTCCAGCAGGTATTGAAATTTACTCGTGCAGTAATCTTTATTTTTAAAACGATTACTTCTACAGTTTAGAAATGATCCCTCTCCATATGAAAGAAGTTAAAGACTTACCGCTCTTCAATGGTTGTTGGCAGCTGCGTTCTGGCTCGCATCATGCTGAGAAAATGTTTGCCATGGGCGACGCCAGCCGTGGTGTTGAGGCCACTGCTGCCTTCCGATAGATATCCATTGTCGATGTCGTGATGATGATAGCGACTGGCCGAAGTGGAGCTGCCCACACGCAAGGCATCTCCATCGCTGCAGTAGCCCTGCCCGATTTCCGATTCGCAGAACTCCAGATAGGATTGATGTGGATGCGGATGCGGATGATGATGCGGCTGTCCACCTCGTGCTCCACGCGTGGGCAATGTCACATGAGAATTGTAACCGCGCAGCAGCGGACGCATGGGCAGCACAGAAGAGGAACAGGATGAGGAGGACGAGGCAGCAGCAGCAGCAGATGGCAACTGCTCCTCCTTGGACTCGTAAATGGTGCCCACAATCTTCGAGGGTATCGTATGAAATTTGCTGGGCGAGGCGGTGGGCGTATTCGGTGCCGAGTTGTGTTGCATGGGTGAACGCTGCAACGGGGAACGAGGTGGCGCACCTAGAATATGTGGACCCGCATTGTACTCCAGCTTGCGTGGTGCAGAGCCACCCAAAGCGGATTTCGGTGGGGGTAAACGGCTGCCGTTGCTGCTGCTGTAAATGCTGTGGCCGTGTTGTGGCGTGCTGGGTTCGCTGAGATAGCCCGAGGCGCTGTTGGAGTAAGTGGCTGATATGTGTGAAGCTGTAGGAGGAGGAGGAGTTGGCGGTGCATTGGCGTAGTACGGAGGTGGTGGTGTTGAAGGCAAGGCCTTGAGGATATGTGTGTTGGCAGTTGATTGTGGCTGCTGGTGTTGTTGTTGTTGTTGTTGCTGTTGGGATATGTTTGCCTGGTTGCTTGAATTGGTGGATATGTCGCTAGTTTCACGCTTGAACAACTCCGAGTTGGAGCTGCAGCTGGAGCCCAATTGTGGCAGCTTGCTGGTGCCCTTGATGGCTGCAATTGGTTTGGGCAGAGCTGTGCCGTTGGGACTATGGAGCAGTTGCTGCTGCTGCTGCTGACTTTGACTCTTGAGCGAGTCGGTTTTGGAGTGCAGCGAAGATTTGGAGGACATCTTCTCGGCGGAGCCGCGTGTTAAGGAACTCTTGCCAGCTCTCCCCATGGTGGAGCTTCGCGATTCGTTGCCCGACTGCTGCTGCAGTTCCTCCTTGTGCAGCGAGCGGGCCGGACTCTTCTCCTTCTTGGCAGCAGCAGCCGCAACTGCCTTGGATTGATCTTTCTTCTGCTGCGCAGCGAGCAGCTTGGACTGCTTGGTATTGTGCTTCTGTTGGCTCTTCTGCTGGGCACTGACACTAATGCTGGGCGGCTTCAGCTGCGAGTTGTGGCCATCATTTAGACTCAGGCTGGAGTCGGAGCGCTCGGAGCGCGCCGAACTAAAGCCCGACGAGGATGAAGTGCGCTTCGACTGGATTTGCGTTTTATTCGAGGCGACAGCGGCTGCATTTGCCGCATTCTGCTGCTTTTCCTTGTTGAACAGCTTCAGCTTGTCCAGCATTGAGTGCTTCTGCGGTGCCGAAATCGTGGGCGCATTCAAGCTGCTCGGCGATGGAATGCCGCTCTGATGATTGCTCTTCACACTAGGCGGACGCAGGCTGCACGAAAGAAATAAAACAAGAATAAGACCTAGTTAGTCACAGTTTACAACCAGTTGGGGATGCTCTCTTGATTACCTGTTGTTGTTGCCGCTCTTCACACTCTGTATGGTGTGATTGCTGGTGGGCGGACTGTTTGGACGGCTCGTATTGAAATCACTGCCGCTCTTGCCCAGACCAGGTATGGCTGTAGAGAGAGAGAGAGAGACAGAGTGGGAAAAGAAAAAAGAGAGAGGAGTTCAATGATTTTGTGCCTACTTGAGGATGTCGGCCGGCTGTCAGCTGATGCTGAGACGCATATGTCGAATGGGGGACGGAAGGCGCTGCCAATAAATCATTGCTTAAGGCCAATCGGACATTAAACTTAATTAATTGCTGTGCGACTGTGCGGAGGGAGTATATAGTTGGGGGGTAGGCTGGCAGTTTTATATGGGAAGGTCTCACGCACTGTCACATAAATCTTCACAAAAATTCAGTTGAAATATTGTTGAGGCTCTATTTTGTCTTTACATGCGATTAAATTGAAAATGCTATAATTTGTTAGCACTCACATAACACATCATTGTCATTATTTGTTGTTATTTCTCTAATTTTATTATTTTGGGTAGCATAATCTATCGACTTGTCATTTCAACATGTCAGTTCAAGCAACCGTTTCTTTTGCAGATTTATTGAAACTGAAATCCAATATAATCTTAATTGAATGTGTTTTTGAATAGCAAATTAACGCATAAAGTGAAATCTAAGTTATTATTTATAAATGCTGGCTTTGAGTTTTAAATAATGAATACGTCTCCATTATTAATTGTTTCATGATATCTTTTTGGATTTGGATGATCGGAGAATCCACTCATTTACTCTTTAATAAAGTCACAATTATGAACTTTTGAATTATATTCCAGTTCCATTTACTTCAACAGCAATTCCCAGCTGGCGTTCAACTAGGGGCCCATTTAAGACCTCAAATCACCGCCACAGGCATTAATTACAAAATGTTCCAGCTTTAGCAAATCAAGTGCAACGAAAAATATGAGCAATGAGGCGCTGTTTGAATAGCACGCGTCCCATTCGGCGTACTCGAGAGTTCCACAAAGGGATTCCCAGGAGTGCTTTGATGATGTGCCGGCACACGAGCCATGTCTAGATTGTTACCCCTTTTAACGACAAATCTCGGACCCGGCTAAGTGCATTGGCATCCCCCGCTGGGGGTTGTTTGTTTGACGTTAGACTGAAATTTGTTTGTTCCGAGTACAGTAAACAAAAACGGGTCTGCAGCAGTGCCCCAAAAAAGCCACCACTAAAACGGGTGGCCTTAAAGCACATTTTTTAATAATACTTTACTCAAACCCTCTGATAACAATTTTCACTTACATGGCGTATGATTCGGCGTTGGTGGCAGGGGGCGCACCTTGTCCGGGGGGCAGCGACGCTGGACCATAACAGTGGCGGGCAGCGGAATGGCAGTTCCGCCATTGACCTTTCCATAAGCGGGCGCTATTTGCCTGTAATGAGCAAGAAGATAAGTTTGTCTTTAACTAAAATTGGCGTATTAAAAACAATATGCTATGCAGCCAGAGAGACTAATAAATGTATATTTTTCCATTTCTTTATGGCTTTTTTATGGCAGCCGCCCACGCGGCAGGGCAAGCGCATTTACAGCTTGTCTGAGGCGTGATTTGCATGAGTTGCTGTAACAGTATCTGTCAGATAAATTTTTTATGTTGCTCTTGGCATTTACTTATCCCCACGATTTATACAAACTGCGACATAAAAATAATTTTACATTGCAACGTTGATAAATTAATGAAGTTGCCGCCAAACCCTTTTACTTATTTTTTTCTTCTTAATTTTGTCTGCTCACCCTGCAACTAAAAACATGGCAACTGCCGTAAATATTTTTACAACATTTTTAACGATGCGATTGCGCGAAATGGAATGGAAGACTAGCGGGCTCATAAATATGCATTATCATTGCGAAAGATACTTTAGTATTTAGCAAGTTGTAAGCCATAAACAGCGTACGTAAGTAGCTTCAGCTACATCGCTTGATTAGCTCTGATCGTCATTTTTATGAACATTTTACTTTGATTGAGTCAATTTAATTTGATAAGTCATTTTTTATTGGCCTTCAAACACTAATTGAATTACCATTTTCATGACGTCGAAGCATTTATTAATTTTTGTTTAATCAAGTCACTTGTCATTATATTTGTTGTAAATTTCAATCAATTGTATATATTATATTTAGGATAAGCCAATTAAATATTTAATACACATTGGCAAAGCAAATCTCTCGTAATTAAAAATTCTTATGCAATTAAGCTTTTCATTAAAATATGCAAATTATTGAAATCCAAATAAGCTGCTTTCCAACCGCTAAGAGGAAAATGGCTTTTCCATTTCCCGGCTACTTTGGCAATTTGGTATTTGTTTTTTTCTCGTTTTGCAATTACTCAAAACGCTGATTAAAAGCGCAAATAAAGTAATAAAAGAGAGACTGGCGCAAACTTTTAATAAGTCGCGCTCATAAACCTTGGCGGGGGGCTTGCCACCAGCGTGCAGACAAAGCCAAGAGATACATTTGTATCTTTGCATTGTTGTTGGCCCATTAATAAGGCAGGCAACAACAAAAAAATAAAGGAAGTGCGCAACAATTGTATTAAATGAAGAAAAAACAGCTCGTAAAAAACAGAAGACACCCGACGCAGACAAGACAGACAAATGAACTTGGCAGCTGCGTTGGCGTTGGCTTTGACTTTGACTTTGCTCCTTTTTGGTCCTTTTGCTCGGCAACTGCAAAATTAAATGCGCCTGGCATACCCCTAACTTTAATGGCAGAATCCCCTGCTGCTTTTAGCGGCTGTCATCAAGCGTCTGTCACGCCATTTTTCTTTGCCAGCGCACAGTCAAAAAACAACAGCAAATTACAAAAAACCAAAAGCTCCAAAACAAAAAAATCCAAATTACTTTTCATATAATTTTATTTGCATTTTATTGTGCGCAAGTTGCGAGTTTTCCGCCAACATCTTTGGCCATGTTAGGTGCTCTGCCAAAGCTGTCTGCCGAGTTGTATTTGCTTCAGCAAGGATGTCGATTGTCTGCATATGCTAGATACAAAGGTACAAGCTCCAACAATGTATCTATGACAGCAGTCAGCACATGTGCGAGGGCTGCACACAGCATTCGTTTGTAAACAGTTTTTTAAATATTTCTATATATATATATATATATATAGTAATAAATATACATTTTCTTACAAATTTAATCCAGAACTATAGAGTAGATTAACTTTTAAATTCTCTACAAATTGATTTTGATTAGTTGACTATACTGATAGGATTTTAAGATTCATTGTAGAAGATTTGAATTAAGATTTTTCATAACATTTAAGGAGCTGTTGAGAAAACCAATTTCTTAGCCTTCACATTTGTCTTCTAGAAAGGGATAACGAGCTCTGATAAAGTATTTTAAAAGCAAAGTTTGACTCAAGAATTTACAAGAGAATCTTAAGTACAGAAAATGCAGCTTTCATTTTGCAAGACTTGCTGATTACTTTTCTTGCAACCCATGCTGCATGGACAGCTTGTTAGCTGAGATATGTATTCAGAGTATCAGCAGCTTTGCATCTCTCAGTTTCAGGTGTCGCATGCCAGTTGCAACTTCTGTTTGCATTTCGCGCAAATTGAATTTTGCGTCTTTATTACGCATTTTTGATTTGTTAGCATGGCGCGCACGGTGTCTTTGACCTTTCCTGTCTGTGCGTGTGTGTTTGTGTGTGTGGTGTGTGTATAGACTCATAATAGCTGACTGCCGTTCCTGGCTGCTGTTCCTAGTGGCATTCACCTGTGCCGCACAGCCCACGCAGTTGCATTTGCACTTCAAATTGCAGTTCCATTCCCCGACCAGTCCCTAAACATTTCCGGGAGAGGAATATGGAAGGGCAGGGGCAGGCTGGCAGCCAACTATAAAGCGCGACGTTGAAGGTATTTGTGCTTGTATAAATATGAAAAGTTCTTTTGCCCCGCTGCCCATTAGTTGCATTTGCGTTGCATGTTTGTTGCTGCTTTTGTTGCCGCACAATGTGTCACTTGAGTTGCATTTGTCATGGCAAACGCAACAGCAGCAGGAGAAGCAGCAGCAGCAGCTCCTCCAAACAGCCAGACTCGAGTGTGCGCGGTACGGTAGGGTAGATCTGGAGGAACACACGATGACTCCAGCTCTGGCCTGACCATTTTGGGATATGGCCCGTTGCCTTATACGATCTTGTGGCGTTGCAAGTTGCAACAACTCTTTCGCTTTTATACACGATTTGTTGCCGTTGCCGTTTATGGTTAGATTTGTCTTTTATTATTATTTTTTTTTGGCTTGTTCCTGGCCCTTTTGTTGCCTTTGGGATGCCTGAAATATCTTTGAGTTTGTTTCCTTACTTTGCCAAGATTGACAGGCGATTGGCATTGCCACAGAAAACACCGTGGAGAGAAATACTAAAATACAACGGTGAATTTCAAATGGTTAACATTTTAATTTTACTACATTCGCATTTAGAATTTTCATTTTCGTTTTGTCGTTAAATTTTCTATTTTAAAATCATTGATTTCTATGTTTTCCGAATAGGTCAGTAGTGCTTTCAGTACTTAAAATATAATGATTTAAAAATAGTAGTCACGCCGGGAATCGTTTCATCTTTACGATCAATTTTTGACCATAAAATTCTCCTTGATTATTGGCTTATGACAGATTATTTTATTTTTTTTGGAAAAGCTAATCGTTATTGAGACAGCTGACTTTCACCCTGTGGTAAATTCATAGATGCTCACACCACCGAAATAAGCTATCGTTGAGTGCATTAGATGCTGGCTGGCACCTCCAGCTACTGGCCAAAGCAATTTCCACTTTATCTTTAACCCAAAAACCTTTTGAACCTGGTCACAGTCCCAGCCGTTGATGTACCAGTTGTTGTTGTTGTTGCCGTTGTTTCTCTTGCTCTTGAGTTGCAAGTTTATGCCGTTAAGTGCAGGAAATTTTCATAAATTTGCCACAGCAATTTGGTAAGCTACCGCGAATAGCCCGTTCGACTGCCTGCCACAACCAGCAACAACAGCAAGCAGCAAGTGAAGAGGCACACAATTTACGTGCAGCAGTCTGGCTAAGAAGCCACTCCAAAGACGCAAACAAAAATAAAGAAGTTGTGCTGGACAATCCTAGTTAGAGGTTCTTTCATCGGTTTGGGGTCGGAGTCTGGTTCGTACTGGCTGCAAGCTTTTTGAGTAGGTGTTGAATGGCTGATAATAAACGTAATTATGTGCCATTGATATGCCCGCAGGAGTGGCCAAGCTGTTAAAGATAAATCCGTGCCAGACAGAGGTCTTCTTTCGACTCTCAGCAGCAGACAGATGAAGATCACTCTTAGTCAACTGGGGGGAGAAGTCAGAAATCATGAGTGCCACGAATGAGACATTTGTGTCAAACGAGCAGGAAGAATAGCGGCTTAAAACCTGTTGAGTTAATAGAACTGCATAATAAAAAAAAGAGAAAACAGGATGATGTTAAACGGAAGCTGAATTAACTCATAGACGCAGATTTGACACAGTTTGCAAGCCTAAACAAATCGAGATAGCTATTGAAGTGTTCATCTAGAAAATGACTCGTTTTGTCTCTGAATGCATTATTAGCTGCTGTTAACTCATCTTTTTTTGGTAGAGTCTTTATCAATGTAGATTTCGTAAAAGCAATTCCCACAGAGTTTGATAGTTAGACACGATTTGCAGATACAAAGTAATCTTTTAGCTGCAAGTTTGACAGCTTTGTTTCTAACAAGCAGCCATGTCAAATGTCTTACATTAGAAATTGTAATGCGACACGTTGAAAAACGTGTTCATCTTAAAAGTCGTGTACATCACTAACCCTAACCCCCTCCCAACTTCCAACTCAAAGTAAAGATACACAATATGAGTTGAGATACTTTACTAGCTTTGGGTATTGTATTCGTCTCGTACGAGTATTACTTACTCCTGGCTGGCTTTCAAGTACGGCATAAAGTCACGATTTTCAGTTATTAGATGGCAAAACTTGCGCCTCAACTGCAGGCTCCAAGACAGTTGTTTGTCTGACTTTAGGGACGCATTTTCTCAGCTGCGAGAAACAATTAATAGCGTCTGCTAACACACAGCCCCCTACCACACCCCACAGAACCATCGCAAACACATATGGAACACACACGTGCGGTGGACAGACGGCAAACTCAAAGATATTCCTTGGAGTTCTCTGCTAATGGTCGACGCCATCATCGCCTTTCCTCACATTGCCACCTTTGTTGACTGAAACCGAGACTAGGAGTGGGACTGGAACTGGGAGTGGGACTGTAAGTGGGACTGACGCAGGGAAGAGGGAGGAGAGGAAACATGTCGACGACATCTTTAAATATGCAGCAGGTTGTTCTATGGCTGGCCAGAGTTGTAAACAACTCTGCAGCCGCAAGTGAAGAGTAGCCCAAAACAAACAAAGTAGCAAAACCAAACAACAACATATACTTTGTGGCAGCAGCTTGCTACTCGGTTGCAACTTCCACTTTTCGCTTTTATCAAGCTTAAACTGCATGCGCAACATTTGAGATGAACGCGTAGCTTTGATAAGAAATGACAAAATAATCGTTGACAATGAGAATTTCTTTTTAAAATGATGTATTTTAAGTATTTATTTTGCAATGAAAACACGAAATTGATCAGAGATATGCAGTCTTGGCCTTTCTAAAACCCAGTTAATATCTATCGCAAGGAACTTTAAAGAATTATTCTCGCTTTATAACTAGAGTTTAATGTGATCATACAGAATAAACCATAAAGTCTCAAATATAATTAAGTGGAAATTCTTAAATCAAAGATTGAGTCTCGTGCAAGCCATTGTACTAAGAAAGATTATAATAATTCTCACGAGGTCATCTCTAATTTACCCTAGATATGTCATAGCTTAGCTTAGATCACAAGCAGACACATCTATGTACACACATCTAAGCACTTATTCCTTTTTTCACACCCAGCAAATGCAGCTGACAACATTTTGCGTGTGTGTGTGTGTTGTGGGACCCTGCGGGGGTTGGACAAATGCTCGTAAATAAGTAAACCAGGCTGCATATTTTGGTAGCCTTCCATTGAGTAAACAGAGGCGAGGGTTGTCTGATAAGTAGCTGGCGGTCGGCAGGCCTGCCTGTTTCTAGATTCCCATCGCATGGATTTTCAATTATGCAACTTGGCAAATGTTTTATTTATTGACTCTGTGCGTTCTTCCATCATAACTGAAAGGTTTTTAGCCACGGTGGTTGATTTTTCCAGGGGTTGCTGCCACATATCATGTATACATACGCATATGCATAAAAACATATCAAATATGCACTTTGAACACTTTGCCCCAGAGTTGAAGGCAGCTGTAAGTTGATCGCTGCGATTATGCAATCAAAGAGGGGGCAACAAACTTTCAGCTGGCAGCCAACAGCCGACTACCGACGGCTCCAGTAAATTAAACTTGGCCCACAGTCTGGCTGGCAGCCAATTGTTGATCTAAAGAGAGAGAACTCTCGCCTCTAGACCCCATGCACCTTAGACGGAAGTTGATCAACGATCAACAGACGCCGGTTGCGTGTCTTTGGATGGTGTCGCTTTCGGCGCTTCCATTCCGCCCGAATACATGGATTAAAGTCGCTTTAATTATGAATCGCTTGCCACTGTTAATCCAGTGAGAAAACCAGGAAATTCGCACTTGCTGGCATACATCTTAAAAAAACTTAAGAAACGCAACCACAAATGTCATCTCCATTAGCCTCCAACTTGTTGGCGTGCATAAAAATAACCAAAGGCCCACTGGAGTGGGCCCATACTGCCGAGATCTCTCCAACTCTGCTCGGCTATAAATAGATCTGAGATTTCTTGAGAATATATGTAAAGTAAATTTTAAGCAATTTTAGAAATGCAACATTTTAGGAGCACTGATTTATTGCGATGACATTTGGTTTGATGCAAGCATTAACTTTGTATAAAATATGTATAATGAGCTTCATTAGATGCTTTGACATTTTCCCGAGGAAAGCCACTCAATTGTTTGTATAAGTATGTATGGGTTTTACCTTCTGACATCCGGTGAGTTGGGCAGACTGCGACATTTCCGAGCGCTTTTGCCACCACCATTTCCATGTGATGAGGATGAGGAAGCGTTGCCCATTTTTGTAATTAGTGACTGGTGTGATGATGGTGACGATGATAATGATTATAAAACTAAGTTTTATTTGGCATTTAGATGCAACTTTGGCACTTTATAGCTGTGATCTTTGTTGGCGTTATTTAATTTACATTTAGACTCAAAAACATTTTATTTACTTAGCACACCTTTATCATTTTTATGCGAAAGTTTTATGAACTTTTAATAATTAAATACATTTTGTAACTATAATTAAAAGTTGATTATAAAAGGTGATTTTTCTTTTCATTTTTTGCTTTAAAAATATTTGATTAAATGAATTATTTCACATTAATTAAAACTGTTGCATTTTTAGGCGTTATAGATTGAATTTTACAGCAATATTCCTGTCACTTCATGTTCGCAATAAATGCTTTTTACTCCATTTGCAAATTGATCTCAATTATCCCTGATTTAATTACATAAGCCATGCTCTGTTCACACTCAATACAAGCTCGAAGGCGTATCCAAAAGCAGCTATTTTCCAACAAGCAGAACCCCCAAAAAAGTGCTGTTTGCTCTGTGTCATTATTTCGTAATTAAATGTGCTGGACCTGCGGGGACATTGCCGTGACACAAGTAAAAATAGCTGCTAATCAAACAAAATGTCTGCTTCCCCGCCTGTAAACGCCCAGAGCAAAAAGGGAAAATCTATAGAAAAAGCCAGAAATTTGTCTGCTGGGGATGACCAAAATGTTTGCACAGCACTTTGATCAAAGATTGGGGGTTTGTTACAGAAAACTTAATGCAATTAACTGAACATATTTGCAACTTCCGTGCCGAAATAATGCAGAGACTGGTGGAAACAGACATTTTTGATGTATGACTGCTGATGCGGCTAATCCATAATGAAAAAAGGCAGAACAGGGCGACTCAGGCAACGAAAACCCAAAAGGGGGGCCCTGCTTTGCCAGAATGTTGAAGAATGTTTTTGAGTTGAAAATCAATAACTTCAATTACAAAGATGCAAAGCCCTCGAAAACAAGCAAGCTAAATCGGAAATGCACAGAGAGAAAAAATGGCGTGTAAATAATACGCACGTGCGTGTGACACGTGAGTGGGACTGGGACTTGGAAAGGAGAAAAGCAAGAGGCAGAGACGAACGTCGGAGGAGGAGGAGGAGGGAGAGTGAAAGAGTGGGCTGCAGCAGATATTTGAAGTGCCTGCTAAATGCTCTCAAAGTGGTCATATTTTAGAACACCCAGCAAACTTCGCATTTTAGAGTTAAGGGTGCGAAATTTATGCTTAATCAATTTGTCGTAAAAATTAATGCCTTGTATTTTGTGCGTTTTTGGCAGTACACACTGTAAGGGTTGTTCTAGAGTTTACGCCTGCTGTTGCAATTGCGATAAATGTTGCAATTGGACAAGGATTTTTCACCAAATTTGACACGTGTCACGACACGGGTGGGCAAAAAAAAAAAAAGGAAGAGTTGGCAGCTGAAATAAAGTTTGTCTTATGCGTGAGTTCGTCTGATTTATTGAATATTTGTGCAGCGCCTCTCCCCGATTCGAAAGCTTAATCAAAAGTGTCACAGCAGCAATTACCACAATCAGCCGAGCTCCAATTCCAGTTTTGACTCGATTCTGACTCGTTTCTGACTCTGATTCCGATTCTTACTCGCCTGTCTGCATCTTTTTCATAAATTGTTGCAAATTGTTGTTGAGTCGGCTGTCACAGATCTGCAGCTGAAGCTTGGCACAATAAACGCTACTTGAAGGCAAGTCGACAAGAAAAGCACTCAAGTTGAATTGCCTGACAGTTTTGTTGAGCTGCAAGCAATCAGAAAAGCGTGAAGAAAACGCTTTTCCAAGCCATGAAGGAAGCGTAACTAAATCGCACAAATTCATTGAATAATTGTGCTTGATGAATCAGGAAGCAAATGAAAATAATACATGCAAGGTGAGCTCAACAGAAACTGCTCGTAATAGTTCATTGATTCCAGAGCAGTACAAGGCAGCATCGACAAATTTACTTTATGCGTTTTCTTTCAATAATTTATAAGACTAAATTGCTGATCTACAGCGGCTTTTGTGAAGCACAGAAATCTTTTCGACTGCCCCTTAAAGCTCAGCAAATTGTGATTCAGCTAAAGATCAGTCCCAAATTGACATTGCACAATCAAATCTTTAAGTGTCTTTAGAAAATGTATGCAAATTGTATGCAAATTGCTGGCAGAAATTACAGTAAATTGTCATTGCATGTGTGTGTGTGGCTATACTCATGTGAAAATACATAGATGCAATACATATATAAAATATTTACATAAACATGTATTTGCAGACCACACAAAGTGGTAAAAAGTGATGCTCGTATTAATTATAAATATTGATATTCACGACGCGTTTGCCACTTCGATTGGACTTGAAAGCTGTCAGCCGATTA
Source organism: Drosophila atroscutellata (assembly GCA_035041605.1). Taxonomy (NCBI): domain Eukaryota; kingdom Metazoa; phylum Arthropoda; class Insecta; order Diptera; family Drosophilidae; genus Drosophila; species Drosophila atroscutellata. The sequence continues at coordinate 7,018,245 of JAWNLA010000092.1, read as the reverse complement.
TGAAATACTATTTTTGATATATGTATGTATGTTTGCGTGACTCGGGCGCACCTATCATAACATCAAATTGAATTTTTCAATATGCAGCGACTTAGCGCACTTAATTGGCCGCCTCGAAAAAGCCAAAAGAAAAAAATCAAATGTAAAACTTGAAAGGGCACAGCAAAATGTCAGCTTTTATTCGGTTTGAGATATTGTATCTTCTACTGACTCCCTGCTCAGCGCTAAAACGGCGTGACAAATTGCTGATTTGCTTTGACATATAAATAAAAGACTTTTGTCTAAAGTTTGTCGCGCTGCTTATTTCTGTATTTTACTTTCTGTTTTCTGTTTTCCGTGCTTCCCTTGCCTTTAAGCGGAAGCTAAAAGAGTCTTTCAAGTTGATTTCTGCTCCATAAACTTGTCTATTTTTGTATTGTGCGCCCCGCTGCTGCTCCGGCTGCTGCTGCTGCTGCTGTGCTCACTGGAGCGCAGCGATGTCCGGACCCGCTAGAGAACCCAGCTATTCACTCCACCCCTTTTAGCTGTTGCCCTTCCCTTTGGCAGGTCTCATCTGCTCCACTCTGCTCTGCTCTGCTCTGCTTTCAACTGCTCAAAATTTGGGGCAGCACGTGCATTTGCACGTTTTAACATTGTTTTTGTGGAGAGGGTATTTTAGATTTGTGTCGAAATGCATTGAGAAAGTTATCATTGATAACATCAGGTGTAGTAGTATATATATATATATATATTTATTCTCAATTAACATTAAAATTCGACTATGTCTGTCTGCTCAGCTCATTACTTCTGCTGCAGGCAGCTTATATGTTGAAGTAATCTTGATCGGTAGACTATATTACTTTGCATACGAATTGTCTAATTCAAGTCACTAATGAACGGATTATCTTCAAGAATAACTCTTTGAAATATTTGTATATTGCACAGAATGGTAAAGAATATATGAGCATTTTATATCCAAAATCAGGCAAAAGTCTACAAGGGTATTTCATCTTCGTCAATTGCAGGAATTCACTTTTGTTTCTTAGTTTTTTCTGTATCGTCTCTAGCTGCATTGTTTTTATGCTTGCCTCTCGTTTATTTATATTTAGATGGAAGTATTTGCTTTATGTCAGTTTTACGGCACATTAAAAGCCAACTTGAAGCCGGGCTGGAAAGCAGGGCAACAACAAAAGGGTTGTGGGGCGAGTCGCTGTTAGACAGTGAGTGGAACAGACCTGGAACATAAATCTCGTCAAAATTTATTTGTTAAACTGCAAAGTCGATGTTGAAAGCGGTTCTCGTTGTCTGTTTGGATTTGCCAAGCATTTGATATGCAATGCATGCGCCCAGGCGCCAAATGTGAGGGCAGCAGCAGGGGGGTCTGATGGTTTTTGGGGCGTGCGTTTGAAGTGGGGCGGGCGTTGTGATTGAACGGCTGCATTGTTAGATTTATGCACCACTCGACTCGACTGCCGGCAAGACAATGGCAAACGTTACTACCAATTGGGTACATACTACAAGCTGACCCAGCTTGAGCCAACAATAAGCAAAGAATTTGTTGGGCAACAGGCCCATTAATTTTGTGTTAACTTCCTGTCAAAAATTGCATTTCCACATCCTCAACGAAGAGAAAGCCTTCTTCTGTCTGCTGCTTGTCTGGATAAGTTACCAGCAACCACCACAATACACAGATATACCACCACCACGCACCACTTTGCGGTTTATGTCGTTACACAAAGCCGACCTCTCCCCCTAACTTTTTGTGTATTTTGTGCTTGGATACTTCCTTCAGCTTTTATCAGCACATTCTACTCTCGTCTTTGAGTTTTAAACAACTTTTTGCCACTTTTGCGCCTCAGCAGCTGCATATTAAATAATTTTCCTTTTGGCCATCGTACGTGACTAAACGTCAATTTCTGGATACCACTCTCCATTCTCCACTCTCTGCCTCTCCCTTTCCTTATCTCCAACGCTATCTACCTCTCTTTCTCCATATCTCTCTGCCGTCTATGCAAAATGCATTCTCGAAGCAATTTTAATAATTTTTCAAAGTGCCTTTGGGCTCGTGCAAGGGCACAGATAAGAGGCGGCAAAAGTTTATTCTTTCTTTGCATTGGCAAAAAGTGCAACGTTCTGATAAGCAGCCAACTCTTAACTGAACCGTACTGAACTCTGTGCTAAAGAGCCAGCGGCTTTTAACTGTGTCAAAAAGTTCTATTCAATCGACGTACGTGATATTCTCTGAATTGAGCAATTAGTTATGACCAGAAGAGGGGCTGCAGCTGGGCGTAAGTGGAAATTGTGGCAACTTTTAAAAATACTCTCAAAAGCGGAAGCTGATATTTTATGGCCCCACAGATTAAACACATTAATCAGAATAAGATAAAGCTATGTAGCTCTTAAGAATTAGTTCAAATGAACTCTTTGCTCTTTCTGTGCATTAGATTTATGTGAATTGGTAAAGTGAATATGCCATTGAACTTGCTCATAAATTTCTAATTCCGCAAACTGGATTTTTTTTAGCTGAGCGAACTGGTTCGCTCTTCTGTGAGTTCAATGGCAAAACAACCCCCCCCCCCCCCCCCCATCAACTAGTTCCAATTGATATGCACGTAACCCTCAAGTCCGCTCCATCAAATTGGATGTATTTACATGAAAAACTCATAAGCATAGCCGAAACTAATCATTAACACGAGACACATTAGGCAAACTTCAGCTTCAGCTTCAAATATGTAGTTGCATAGCCCTATGGCCCTATTATCATTATCATAATTAAATCATTAGGGTGTCGCTACTGTAATCATAATCCACTTCTGCCTCTTTCACACGCTGGGAGAGGCGAGGAGAGGAGGCCCCTATACATATGTCATGTCATTAGTCAAAGTTCGTCTCGGCTGCTACCTACAGTAAGTACTCAATAATGTTTCCCCCCTGGCCTGATTCCCTCTTTCTGTGAACTAAAGCCACAATTGAATTTTCATTTTGGTATTTTGACAGTTCGCTTTTTGATATCTCGAATTTCAGACGGCAGACTTTGATTTGCTGCCGGTGATTGTGGGGTTGTTGTTGCTGCTGTCACGCAGTTCAATGCACCCTCAGTTGAAGAGGAAGAAGCTAAAGTTGGAGTTGAACTGGAACTGGATGATTCTGACAGCTTGTCAGTTGTCACTGGCAGGCTTTAAATTGAAAATTGAGCAGTGTGAGCAGTTCAACTCTACTGATATACGGATAATTAGCTCCGAACTCTCAAGAATGACTTCCTCAACTCTCAATCCTTTTTGGGGGCACAGCTGCCACTTGAATCAAATTAGGTTTCAAAAATCCAGCTGCAAATATTTGGCACGAGTCACAATCACACAAGATTAATTGAAGACACACGCGCCAGCCTACTGTTCCAAAGAAACCAGTTAGCTATCTGACAGTCCAATCTGGAGAGGTGGAAACATTGCCAGCTGATGATGTTCGTGATGATGATGATGATGAGCCGATGACACTGAAGATTAGCGCCTAGAAATCAAATGGGTTGCGCCTGATGTGCGGAGAGTTCTAATTGCCGGTCTGTGTCCATTATTGTCTGACTCTGACTCTGACTCAGACTCGTCTTAATTAACTTCTGTGTAAACGGTGAACTACAATTAACAATGGCCAAAGTTAGCAACTAAGCAAAAGGAAAGTGTAAATGGGAAATGAAGGAAACATCTGCTATTAAAAGTTTAAATTACAAAATTGTATATCAAATGCCTTTGATCATTACTGTTGTAAGTCTAACATATCTGAAAAGCAGCGCATAGAAAATAAACTGAGAAGGGATTGTATACACAATATTTAGCAGAAGCTTTTGACTATTCGCAATTGAGCATTGTTTTTGTGTAAAGTTCAAATCCCACAGGACCGTGAATCCTGTTAAATTCAGCTGTACTTCAGCATATAAATAAATAACATACGCGCTTATCTAAAATGGAATTTGTCTGCTGGTTGGCTTGTGGGTCCATTGAGAACGTCTGCTGCCTACGCTTTTTGTCTGGGCTTAAACCTTTTAAATTTGTATGCACTGCGATAAGGCGATAATTATGCAGCCAGCCAAAAAACACAACTAAAAAGTGGAGAGAAATGGGAGCTGCAAGGCCATAAATATGCAACAGTTATTCTACAAAAACTTGATTAAATCACATTATATGTAGATGTATTTGTTATACATTCACTTCACGCATTTATTGACTATTTGGCACATTTGTTAAGTGATTCACAATGAAGCATTATAAATGTAGACTTGGTTCACACATTCGCGTATTTTGCCGCCTTTTCTCCGTGCATTCAAAACATAAACAAAATCAACTCAAAAATTTGCCGGCAATTGATGTGCGCACCCGTTTCACGTTCAGCACTCGACGCGATGCGGTTGCAAACTGAACGAACGCTGAACGTTGATGTTGCGTCGCAGCTGCGTTTAACAGCACGTTAACAGCACGTTAACAGTCTGTCTGTGGTTTTGGGCCTAATGAATGAAGACGCCAAAACTTGTAATCAGAATCTTTATTTCTTACCAAAAATGGCAAATAGCTTGTAGCTGCTTGGCCTAAATCTAAGCAAAACTAAATTACTATTAATTGGCCAATGGCTGATGTACCCAAATGTGTACATTAATTAAAGGCAACTAAAATAAGTTTTAAGCAATTTCTGTCAGTGTTTCTGAAACGGAATCGGAATTGTCTCAATTCGCTGAAACAACTGAAGTTCAATGGTCAGAAGGGGTCAAACAACAAGTGCAATTAAGTTGGCCAAAGTTATTGGCGAACAAATCGCTGCAATTTAACAAACCAAGCAATTATCGCAAATTATTTTAATTATTTGCTTCTTTTTTTGATGTTTCTTTTCTTACATAAAATGTCGTTCAGTTTGTGACAACAACAACAACAACGACAACAATATCGGCGAGAAAATTGTTTAATCATTGCAGCTTTAGCTTTAAATGGGACAACTTCACCTCACTTCGATCGCTTTAAAAACTCGTTTAATTTGAGCATTTTAAGCGGCTTTTGCGGCTCGAGGCGAGTGCGCAATTTGTGTTTGTCCGATTTTCAAGTTTATGGCGTAGTTTTTTTTGGGAGGTTTATTGCCCGCCTGTCGAAATTCGAGTGCAATTTGCGTGATACGGCAATTGAAAATTGGACGAAACTACTCGCAGTTGCTGCTGAGTTATTATCTTGGGAGTGCGAGAGTTTCAATTGAGAGTGTCGTGGTTTCGTGGGCGGTAATCAACGTTGCCAGTAACTTTAAAGAAAATATTGGTTATTTTTCAAAAGCACACTTAAATACTTAAGCTAAGTTCAGAAATGACAAATTAAGCACATAACTTAAATGGCGGGTTTTCCATTCAATAAATTCGATTTAGCATAAAAATACAGTTGGAAAAACTTAAATGCATTACAATCCGTAATTGCCTGTAAAATACAAATAAACATTAAAAATATTTTGACAGTTGCTAAAGGAACTTAAGATTTATGTTATATTCAATTATTTGTATGCTAAGCGGAAAACTTTCCCTCATTTTTTTAAGAAAAACTACTTTGAGGCTGCAAACTGTGCAACCCCAAATACTGAGTTAGAGCCAATAAATCATTGTTTATACAAATCCAGAAAGCATAAAGGCTTTCCAGCTCCAGCAATTCACATGCCACAGACGCAAAAGCAAAAAAGAAAATAAAACCAAAGACAAGAAAGAAAACAAATGCGAGACGGACACACATGTAATTCCAGCTTGGAGAACGACTGGACCACATCGATTCAACTGCCACCTACCAAACTACTATATACTACTAATGCCATTAAGTCCACCCCACCCACCTCCCTTCCTCCCCACACACCTTACTTCAGCGCCCCCTCGCAAGCACTAAGCTTGCATTTTATTGCCTTTTGTCGTACTGGGAGAGACGGCGCACTTTATCATTTCAATGGCAGCGAAATGTTGCAATGTTTACTTTTCATTTTATACACTGCTCCCCTAAGCCCCTCGCCTATCCTAAACGCGTCCAATCTACACCCGGCTGTTCACTTGGCCGTTAGTCTCGTCCAATTGTCCAACGGTTTGTCTATGCAAATATTTTTATTTGCCTCTGTCGTTATGGTAAAGCAAATTATTCATAGAGTACTTACGACTAGTAGATGCTCTCTGTTATTTAAGCATATGTTGTCTTCCTTATTTCTGAATACCCTTTGAAATTGTGAGTCGATTGCAAAGAAATGTTTAGGAAAGTTAAAAAAATCTTACAAAGACATATTTTGATACGTCAATCTCAACTGCAACGTTTTGTATGACTAAAAAGTTCATAATTTTGAACATACCCTTCCTCAACATTCTGTGATAGCAGGGTATCAAAAATAGAATCTAAAATGCTGACAGCAGCTCGTTTTTATCCGAGCGGAAATAAAATGCTGTCTGAAAGTTTGTGAATATTTTGCACATGTTGCCAATTTTGTCACACAGTAAGTTTAGTTGCCACCCTCTAAATTGATTAAGGAGCTTAAAATGAGATAAGATCCAGTCATCTAAGCATAATCAACTTCCAACTCTCAAGGGAGCTAATTACTAGAGTATTTAGCATATAATTATGAATGCGGTTCACCTGTTTTCATGAGTTTCTTTATTTCTCATTCCCACTCTCGGCCTAAGCCAAATGCTCCCAATGGGCCACAAAAAAAGAGAAGAAACTTCTGCTAACCACCCACTGGCAATTCAATTTTCCTTTACGACCATTTTCCAACAACAAACTGGGGAAAAAGTAATCATCGTTGCAATTGTTTCACATTTTTCACGTTGCCCGAGATGAATGGTCGCTTTGATGATGCTGATGGTGAGGTGTGTGGGGTGTGTGTGTGTGTGTTTGTGTGTTTGTGTGTATGTGGTTAACTGAGCTACCCCCTGGAATGCCTGTAGACGACATTTTCTTGCAGATCCTTAGCTCCCCCTCACCCAACAACCGCCAACTAAAACTCCATTTTCCTTGTTTGTCACTAGAAATATGACTAACTGAACTGAACTGAATTCAACTGCCTGAGTCTGAAATCGAATTCTGAAACAGTGGGCGCTGATTGTACCTTCTTGTGTACTTTTCTGCATGCTTAAAGAGTTGCGAAATCAACCCTTAAGCTAGCCCCCTTGAAAATTTCATAATAATAGACAAAAAACGGCATCACTTCAAAATGCGGCACGCACCGCACTTGACAACGGGCAGCAGCAAAAAAATGAAGAGAAACAGACTAAAATTAAAGCCCGTTTCGCGGCTTGAGGCTTCGGCAGGATAAAGGCCACGGAAACGAGCGACTGTCAAAAAAAAAAAAACAAAAAAACAAAAGCGAAAATGTCAAGCAACCAAAAACCAAACAAAAAAAAAGAGGATGATTTAATAAAGGGCGGAATGCTAAAAACGTTGCAACATTGCGTGGGCTGTTGGACAATAACGTTGAGACACTTGAATTGGGATGGGCAAATCCGCGCAGAGAGAGGAATAAAGGTGGAGGAGTGTATTCAATGTGTTTTCCCACTGAGTCACAGCCATATTGTCAGAACAAAAAGAAAATGAGTACCTAAAGCCAGCGAAAAACAATATTTGAATTTGAATATAATAATATTTATCTTATTTAAGTTATAAAATAACTTCGACCTTCACTTTTATAATCCGTTACATATTTAATACAGTATTTGATATACTTTCTGAGTTGCAAATAACAAAAATATACATCCACTAAAACTGAGTTTTGATGACAAATAAAACACACAAACATTTAATGAAAAGGGGCTTCAAAATCAAACAATTAAAACTGAAGGATTTAGTAGAAATTTTCAGTTGAACGAGTCTGCGGCCAATAAGGAAGCAAAAATGAAGTTCGGCAAAACCTTTGAGAGTCATTTGACAACGGAGTGGCGGCAACAATACATGGACTATTCGGTAATTGGCTATATACACATATATCTATCATAAACCATCTGATCTGATCGTCGTATAATATTCAGAAACTTAAGGCAATGATATATCGAGCCGTTGTCAATGCGCCCGACTCCAAAGTTATAAGAAATTTTCGATATATACGAGAGAGGGATTATGCGGCGAGTAGCGAAGTAATCTCATACTATCAGAATTTCGAGAACCGTTTCTTTGAGGTCTGTCACCAGGAACTGAGTCGCGTCATGGACTTTTATACACAGAAACTGGCTGAGGCCCATCGCAAACTGGAGGCCATGAGAGCTACGTTCGTCTTGGAACTGGGCCCAGCTAAAGGGAGCACTGTTCGTCATTTGGGTCTGGCCTGCAGCGAGTTCTATCTGAGTCTGATAATGCTGCAGAACTTCTGGGCTCTGAACTATACGGCCTTTCGCAAGATTTGCAAGAAGTACGACAAGTATATCCGATCCGAAAGAGGTGCTTACTGGTTCCGCTACAATGTTGTTGAGGCGAAATTCTCCAAAGATGAGCTCCTGGAGATGATTGTCGAGGTTGAGAGACTCTACACGACGCATCTGACAAACGGTGATCGTGCCAAGGCCATGGCCAAGTTGAGAGTGCCACCTCTGCGTCAGTCCTCCCCGCCAGCTCAGGTCTTTCTGGCCGGTGTCCTGCTGGGCCTGTTTGTTGTCAGTGCCATTGTGGTTATCATCTCGTGTAAGGCGCTTGGCTATGACTATGACAAGTACTCTTTATAATTTTGAAGACTTGTAATCCATTCATCTGTGTATCATCTTATTTTTATTACATTTCTTCCCGTTGTTAGTTTATTATTTGATTGTGTTCAAGGAAGTGGGGACGCATTTTCCATTTGTGCGACTATATCGAGGACTGTTTTGCTGGGTTCTATGCTGCTTCTATTTGGCCATCAATGTCTATGTGTGGCAGAATGTGGGCATCAATCACGTCCTGATCTTCAACGTCGATCTGCGTAAGCATATGCCGGCCACCTCCTTTCTAGAGGTAGCCGCTGGAATGGGCTTCCTTTGTGCTTTGACCATGCTATTGTTTCTGCATCACGATGGGTTTGGCGTAGATGATCCCTATCCATTTCCACTGGTGTGCCTCCTGCTGCCTCTGGCGATTCTCATCAATCCCGTTAGGATTGTGAACTATTCGGCCAGAATGTGGATGCTACGATGCTTGGGAAGGATTCTCGCTGCACCCTTTTTTCATGTGCACTTCGCTGACTTCTGGCTGGCCGATATAATGACCTCGCTGCCACTTTGCCTGGTGGACAGTTATCATCTGATTCGATTCTACTTCCGTTACTATATACACAACGACAGTTCCTTTGAATTCGAACCGGACTATGCGGCTGCAGTAATCCGTTGCCTGCCGGCTTGGTTCCGTTTGGCCCAGTGCATGAGACGCTATCGGGAGAGCAGCGATAGACCCATTTCTTATCCTCTTGATGCACTCAAGTATGCAACTAGTATTGCTGTCGTCATTTGCTCCACCATTGTTATGGAATGGAATGGTGGGCTCAAATAAGTCTCTCTGCTTAACTATACATTAACTAATTTAGTTTGCAGATAATTATGCCAGCATGTTTGACAATCCCTGGATATGGAGTTATCTTATCATGTCATTGATATCAACCGTTTATTTCACAACTTGGGACTTGGTATGGGATTTTGGTTTATTACAAGTGTGGAAAGGTGACAATTTCTTACTGCGCGAGAATCTAATATATCCCAAGGTTATTATTGAAACTTCAAGGCCTCGTTTTTTAACATTATTATGTTTTCTTAGTGGTTTTATTATTTAGTCATGGTTGCGAACATTTTAATTCGATGCTTTTGGATGTTGGAGGTGTATTTGATGTACAATGAGATTTTATTGCCCTATAATTGCAAGATGATTGGGATCTTGTGTGAAATTACGAGAAGGTTCCTCTGGAATTTCCTGCGTCTGGAAAACGAGCATTTATTCAATTGCGGCAGTTTTAGGGCTATCCGTGATATATTCCTGACACCGCTGAACTTAAACGAGGATCAATATGGTGATGGTTCGCAAATCAATCTGCATTTGAAGGAGTTCTAGAAATGCGAGAAAATTCATCGAAATTCAGTTCGGCTCTGCGATTATAGCTTACAAAATCTTATCCGGGTTTCTCTTGAATTTTCTTTATGTGCATCAATATGATGAAATGATATTTAATATTGCTTTGTATTTTCAATAACTTAAGTGAATGGCAGACTTATGCTGAGTGGAGGCTCATCACAAATAAATATCATTAAAGTTATATTATATAATGTTTCAAATCAGTTTTAAGAAATCGTTCAGTTTTTTTATTTGTTGTTTTACCTAAATTGCAACCCGCTTAATAATTTACTTTTTACTTAATGACTTAAATTGGGAAATCTACGCTATTGATTTTACACTCATTTGAATACTATATATAAAAAAGGACTAGCTTTGTAGAAACTGTTAAAATGAACTTTGACAAAACTTTTGAGAGTCACTTAACTAGCGAATGGCGAAAGCAATATATCAACTATGCGGTTAGTATATAAATTCCAAGTATGAACTAATTATAGTTATTATTAATAAGGAACTCAAAGCCAAGATACGGCATGCAGCGGATAATGCGCCGGATCCGCGAAACAAATCCCTGTACGCTGTGTACTGTCTGGAGCTTGGAGACGAGTTCTTTACAACTCTAACTGCCGAGTTGGGGCGAGTAAGCAATTTCTTTGACCATAAGATGGCCGAGGCACATCGCAAACATGCCACCTTCCAGGTTAAGTTCAGGTATGCGTCCGGCCTGAGCGGGGATCTTGGCAATATTCCCAGTCTGCCCCCCTTGCATGATCAGCCGCGGAATGTGGGCAAACTGCAAAGAGCCTACAGTGAGTTCTACTTCAGCCTGGTGCTCTTGTACAACTATCAGCAGTTGAACTACACGGCCTTCTACAAGCTGTGCAAAATGTTTGATACACACTTGAAGAGCTCGACTGGGGGCACCTGGATTAATGAGTATCTCGAGCCGACAGGCATCAGCCAGAGTGACGTAGAGCTAAGTAGCATGATGGTCGAGGTGGAGGACATATTCACACTATATATAGCCAAAGGTGATCGCGGCAAGGCCATGGAAAAGCTGCGTGTTCCTCCTCTGGACCAACCCACATCGCCAACCAACATTTTCCCTGCAGGAGTTTTGCTTGGTCTTTTTATAGTCTCAGCTCTCGTCTGCCTCTTCTCATGTGAGTGCAGTGAAGATGACTTCTATATATTTTATATTATTTGCTTCGCAGACTTTAGCCTGTTTAGCAATCCGGAGTTGGTTTCAACATTCACACGACTCTATCGAGCCTCGTTTTCTCTGATGCTGTATGGCTTCAGCATGGTGATCAATCTCTATGTCTGGCAGACCATGGGCATTAATCACGTGCTGATCTTTGAGCAGAATCCACGTAATCGGACAGTGCCCCTCAAACTGCTGAGCATCGCTAGTCTCTATGGATACATTTGCACTTTGTCTATGCTGCTTTTTATCCATCACGATGAGTTTGGCGTCAAGGATCCTCTGTACTTTCCACTCGTGGGACTGCTGCTGCCACTGGTACTGCTGATCAATCCCATTAGGATTATGAACTACCCGGCCAGGATGCGGGTGCTACGCTGTTTTGGCCGGATTCTGGTTGCTCCCTTCAGCTATGTGTCTTTTGCGGACTTTTTTGTGGCAGAACAAATGATTTCTTTGGTTCAGTGCATTGTGGACTTCTATCAGCTAATTCGTTTCTATGTTCGTTACCATCTGGATAGCGCAAATACCTTTGATTTCGAGCCTGATTATGTGGTTTATTTGCTCCGCTGTTTGCCTGCTTGGTTTCGCTTGGCCCAATGCCTGAAACGCTATTCGGAAAGCAAATCTAAGCCGACTTCCTATCTGGTGAATGCTTTTGCCTATGGCTCCACTCTGATTGTTGTTACCTTTTCCACCATTCAGGTGGAGACAAATTGTGAGTATTAAATTGAACTAAGCTAAAAATAGAGAATTTTCAACTCTTATCTTCGTCGAACCGAATTTATCCGCTTTGTCAGTTTAATCTATACTCTAACTGCACTCTTTATCGGCAGCTAATTATGAGAACTTGTTTGCAAATCCCTGGACTTGGTGCTACCTTGTAAGCTCCTTTGTATCAACCATTTATTGCACTGCTTGGGATCTGCTGCAGGATTATGGATTGTTCAAAGTGTGGAAGAGTTCGAATATATTTCTACGCAAGCGTTTAGTTTATCACAAGGTTCGAGTACACTAAAACGCCTTCAAATATCTCTCGCTGATTATATTTAAATTTGTTCTTAGATGTTTTATTATTTTGCCATTATTGCAGATCTCTCAGTTCGTTTCATTTGGGTTTTTGAGCTCTATATGATTTACTATAACATACTGCTGCCCTACAATTGCAAGACGCTGTGCAGCATTTGTGAGATTGCCCGGAGATTCATCTGGAATTTCCTGCGATTGGAGAACGAGCATTTGTACAATTGTGGCAATTATCGTGCCACTCGAGATATATTCGTATCGGCATTGAATTCCCGGGATTCATTGCTAGTCGAGACCATGCTGGATGAGTCAAGACGAAGTTCGTTGGCGGCGCATAAGGAAAGTAATCCCATGCCGCCAAACTCTTACTAAAAGTCCTTTGTATCTGCTGTCAGTTAATCACCTTGGCACCGAATTACCCCTTTAGCACTTTGTTCTAAGCCAATTTGTGTTTAGTCCTCACAATTGAGCGTCAATGAAGCGTTAAACGCACCCAATCCAGTTAGCAAGCAATGAGTTGCAGGACTCGCAACCCTCGATTGCGCACAAATTGAATAAAATTAATTTCACATTTACAAAATTAAAACCACAAATGGAATTATAAATTCAACACACAGGAAAACTCTCTCAGTCTGCTGGAAAAAATAAATAGAAATTTACCCGCAGGACAACGAAAGTTAAGCCAGACAACACAAGCAGGGCGGACAAGTTGTCAATTGTGGTCCCGGTTCTCTGCAGAAATCCTGTTCGCCAGGACGACAGCATTGTCTCTCTCTCTCTCTCTCTCTCTCTCTCTCAATTTGTGCTTCGTCCTGTGCCTGGTCACGCATAAATGCATTCGAATTAAGTGAGGACACACGGATGGTTTACCTACCACCCACACCAAGCAGCTCCCCTCTCAAAAAGGACACTAGGATTTGGCTCAGCTTCTGTTCGGCACGCATGCATTGGAATTTGTGACCCTCAGCAGCAGCTGTCAATTATGTGAACATCTTGGGGGTTACTCAGCAGTTGCCATTGAACTGCCACTCCCCCCTCACCCGCTCCACTCGCTATAAATGTACAATGTATATTCGGGAGCACACGTTGTGGGAATGTCTGCTAAGCAATTTGCAGTTATAAATGGCTCCAGTCGGAAGTCTCCTGTCTTTTGGGGTTGCAAATGTCATCAGCTGTTGTTGAAGTTTTAAAAGAGGACCTGCCTCCTTACAGTTTTTAATTATATGCATAAGGGAGCGCAACATTTTGGCAGCAGCAAGTGGCAAGTGGCAAGCGGCAACAGCGGCTAAATCAGTGTCAGGTACTGAAAACTTGTGAAATGTCTCTGGAAGTCTGCCACAAGACAGCTTTAACTTGAAATGTGCACCAGCTGCTGTCGTTAAAATGCTTTTGAATTTCTAATATACGAGTACAAACTCACACTCCCTTCCCTTCCCTTCCCTTCCCTTCCCTTCCATCCTGCACCAACAACTCCCCTCCGCCCACTCCAGGGAAACGCGAACTTCGCTAATAGAACGCATTGTATATTTTTGGGGGTTGCTGTGGCACAGCTGCTCTTCCCCCAAAGTCCACAAGTCAGCCAGTTTGGACAGCTCTCGGTTTCAGTGTCTAGGTCGCCAGACCGCAGACATTATAAACAACGCATAGTAGCATAACCCCCAGTAGGAATGCTTTCGCGTACGATGCCTGACTCGCAGATACCCTGTTTCTACAACTGAGCTACAACGGAAAACTTATTAAAACTAAAACTTTATTTGTTAACATATTTTATCCGTTCTGTTTTGAGCTGCTGGTGATTTTTAGAATTGAAAACAGATAATCCTCACGATCTACTAAAAACATGCTTAAAGAATCTGAGAACGTTATTGAAAAGTGGCAAAAAACTTCTTCTAATATTAAGCTTCGAGCACTTATAATCTTCAAGGCATAGTGCTGAAGGAGAGTTGTAAATTAATACCTATCGCTTCGAAAATAGATCGATCTTCATTCTTGCAACATTTATGATATTCCCTTAGCCATTTCCAACGAATGCAGGGTATAGAACATACATAGGGGGCCTTTAGTTTGTTTGCAGTAAAAGTTTTATGACGTTGCAACTTTAAATGAACTTGCCGCATTGTTATCGTCGTGCTGTTGGTCGTCTATCTCTGTCCTCTGTCCTTTGTCCCCTGTCCCCAGTTGCCTACCACAAACTAGGCGCAAGGACGACCATAAAAATCCAATGTAATTTATTTGTCTGCTAGTCAACACAGAACGCTCCTTGCCCCACAACAGCAGAAGGGCACACAAAAAATATGCAAACATTTCCGTTACGCATTTAAATTTCATAGTCAGTGAAAGTCATCAACACATTGCCAACAGTCGTGGGAGGGGGGAGGGGTGCGGCAAGTGAAACGAGAGTTAAACGGTGACTGGCCTGCATCCCCTCTCTTCCTTTCTCTCTGTCGTTGTTTGGTTGGGTAAGCGCAACAGAAAAGCTTCCGTTTCCTGTCTACTGCTGGGATTTCCCCGAGGGTTGCAAACACACAAGAAAACCCCAAACTCGCTGCAGACGCCAAACGTTTTCGGCTTTCGACTTTTCGGCAAATAAAGTTTTCTAATTTTCCATTTTCATGTTTTGAATTTTTCAGCTGCTTTTCAAGAGCTCTCCAGCAAAAGCAGATTTTGCCTCCACTCTCGCGTAGTATGACAATTGTGTTTGCTTAGCGTCTTGGCTTCATCTTTGGGCTTGGCGTAGCTGGGTCGCATTTTTACGACTTGAGGAGCAACAACAGATGTCCTGGGGGAGGAGGATAGAAGCCCCCGTCGACTGAATCGCCTGTAATTTCCGGCAAACAAACCAATAAATCATATTAAACTTGCTAGGAATTTCGTAGCGCAAACAGAGAAAAAAAACTGAAATGCGAATAAAAGCTGCGTACCGGAAGTCTTATGACGGTGTAAGCGAAATGCAAAGGAAATCAAAGACAGACACATTGATATGAGCTCTGTTTGAGGCGATGGGGCAGATGTAGCATGTAATGGGAGATGGAAAGCAGTGGTTGCTTCAAAATTGGGGTTTTGAAATATTGATGGAATGCGTGGCAACGAGTCAAAGTGGAGTGGTGCATACCAAACTGAATTAACTTTGAAAAAGTAGTTGGAACAATATAAGATAAAAGTTCCATTCTGCCTAGATTTTTTGACAATATTTTACGTAAATAATAACAGTGAGCTTCGTTCAGATTTAAGTAAACTCAAATAATAGGTTCACTCAAGACTTAATTTAATAATAAGCATAAAAGTTAATATTTATATTCGAATTATAGCGTCTGTTAAACTAACATGACATCCAATGGAACATTTTTATTTCCAACGCAACAGCTCTGTTAACTGACGTTTACAGGAGGAGCACGTTCGTTAAGTATGCTATAAGCGGAGACAAACACCATTTCGTATTTGGTATATACATCCACCTAGCGAACAGCACATATTTCGTCAAGTTGTTTAGCATTGACACAAGTCGTAGCAAAGACACAAATCAAGTTCAGCTGGACAAAAGCTCACTGCGCTGGCACTCGCAATATGTCATTTGATTTTTAAATATCAGCCATATCATTATTATATATATACAAGCTATAATAGAAGTTGAATTTTGTGGAATATATATTGACTTACCGATTCACCATCTCATTGCCGTTTTCCAGTGACTGAGCCAACTGTTGTGGCGTTTGTTGTTGTTGCTGCGTTTGCTGCTTTTCCTGTTGATGCTTGTCTAGCAAATTGCTTGCCACAGACGCTCTCAGACTGCCGCCAAGTCCAATGCCCAGAACGGAGCCACCGCCGATGCCAGGAGCAGCAGTTGCGCCAACAGTACTCGCCGCACCACCGCACCCGACGCCAATGGACTTGGTTTGCTTCGCCTGCTGCTTGTAGCGACTGAGGGCGAAGAACAGGGCGAGGACAGCCTTCAGGCGACCCGCACAGATGTCATTCGTTGTGATGTTGTCCAAGCCGCCAACCGATTGACTCCGCAGCACGTGCAGACAGGAATTCACGTTGTCGTACTGCAACAAACGGCAAGAAATCAAATAAGTGAAAGGCAGGACGAAGCAAGTGCAAATAAAACAGTTAGTAAACATCAACTTGGCAATATAAATTGTTGATATGAAACTATTTGGTCAACAAAATCAAAAGTACTAATTGGCCTATACTTTATGGTATTCTCCGATTTAATATGACGCGTATATTTCAAAAATAAATACATATTTATTGAAATTTAATCTTTATTTATATAATTCCTACAAAAGACATCGCTTATTTATTTTATTTATAGTTCATTGTTTAAGGCCTAACAGTAACACACAAGTTACGCAATTTACTTGGATATTTGCAATTCTATATGTATGCACAGACTGTTGTTTAAATTTTAGTATAAATGAAATTAATCACTTGCATAAAAAAAACGAAAAAATGCTCGTTCTAGGGCCGGCTACGATTACAGTTAGATGAGTCACGGCTAAAAGCCTAAAAGCCGCCTAATATAAATGTAAATGTAAATGTAAACGTTAATCTAAATCCTAGCGCCAGTTTATCTACAGGCTAAACTCTGGGCGCCATTAACGACGTCGACTTCGTGATTTTGACAACTCCAAATGAGCAAGAAACGTGGCCCAAACGCCGGCATACAAATGGCTTTTTTATTGTTCATTTGCTTGAACGTTTTTAACTGCTTCACGCACACAATACAAAAAAACGAACCCTCCCAAACTGAAGTCAAGGCATTGGCTACAAAATACCGAATTGACATTAAGATAAAGTGCTCAGACGTCAACTGCTGTAAAATGGAGCACAGCTCGTCTGTCAAACACAAAATTTACGAAACCAATCATAAAGCTGGAAAACTATTCACATTCGAGTTACCCTCCATGAATGTAAATGATATTTTAGAAATACATATAAATATTATTACAATGTACATTATCTGGCCATAATTCATTCAGATTCTGAATATTCTTTTTTAATATATAGACAGCAAGCTGGCGTTGAGTTTTACAAAGTTAAATATTGCTTACATTATCTATTGTGACACTAAGCTTGGTCTGGAGTACTATGCATAATGTGTTTAGAAAATATTCGATATTATATTAGAGCTGCCGAGAAGTAGCAAAAACATCTGCGACAATAGAACTGTGTAGAAACAGTAGGTCTAAGGCAGACCAGTTTTAATTAGAAACGATTTAAGCAAATTAAATCCATTGTCAAGAACAGACTTAGATGATCAGATTAGCCTAAATAACAAGCCATCTAACTAAACTAGATATAATCATTGGCGAAGTCTGCCGATTTTGTGACAATGAGAAGAATCAACATAGTGGATCGGCCAGATGAAAATGTAGTATCCTAGAGAAACAGGTCTCGGAGGCTGGGGATTGATGCACGAGCTATAGGCTCAGTGGTGGCAATCTACATATGTCGCAGTGGATGAAGCTTCACAATAATAATATTGAACAATCTTTCAATTGCTGTTCTGAAAAAAACATGTGTCATACCTAAGCACATAGTTGATATGCCCCGCTCCCAAATTGCACATGTTGTGCAGAGAAAAATCTATAAAAAATTGTCAACACGCGCACAATTTGTCTTTTGTTTTGTCGTATAGCATTTAATATTGCATATAGATATATGAGTGTACGTATATGTATGTATATAAATATATATTGTCGCAGTCCAGCATCAAGCCTCAAAGCCATTGTCGTCGTCACAGCAGTTGTTACAATTTGAAAAACAAAAAATAAAATAAAAAAGAGAAAAAGCCAAAATCAAACTGACAACTGACATGACAGCAGACAAATGACAAACGTCTGCCGGGCCAAACTGTGTGCACTCAATTTGCTGGCTGCGAATACAAAGTTCGAGTTGCGAGTCCGAATCTAACGAGTTAAGAGGCACAACTAAACAACAACAACAACAATAATAGAAAAAGCAAAAAGAAGAGGAAGAAACAAACTTTAAACTTATATGACGACAAAGTTAGTAATAACTATTGCATAAGTTAGTTGGGAGCCGGGCACATAAAAACTTTGACTTTGGCAAACAATTGGGCAACAACTTCAAGTTCAAGTTCAACGAGTATCCGACTGGGTAGGGAAATGGAAATTAAATGGGCACTGGGAGTATCTGAGAGATACATTGAACTCTGCTCAGCGTTTATTTTTGGCCTAACGCTCAATTTGCAGCATTATAAATTGGGACAATAAATTTCAATTAATTTCTTCTGCTGGCGCATGTCTCGGCAATTTTTCTATGCTGCCATTGAGGTCAAAATGGCAGATTGCTAAGCGACTTTAAAGTTGGCTCACAGCTCGGCTGTTGCTATCACAATTGTCAGATAAATGCCGTCGAATGCATTGCTATCACCTTGGAACTTTCAATAGCGGCAGATAAGGAAAATCTTGCAACACTTTTTACATTGATAATAGTAGAAAAACAGTTGCTATTTAGGCTTTCAGCTGGTTAGCTTTAAAAGAGTCGATCATCAATCAGCCTAAACAAAATGGGAGTGTCGTCCGTTGACCTGCCTGCGGCTCAGATTTGAGCCAATTAAAATAATATGTTAAAAACTACACTCTTGTTGCTTATAATACTAATTCTGGCGTACTCCAATAATGCAATTTCAAAAGGCTTTATTTTTATTTACTGTGAATTGGATTTCTCCAACTCATTTAACAGCTGATTTATTGCGCAATGTGTTGTGGCTAATCTCACTGTGAACAGCTGAAATCATACACCTTACTTTATGGGTTTTTAAAATGTTTGTTTTGGCCCAGTTAATCATTGCGGCTAGCTCTTCCACCCACACACGCATTCACATACACAAATTCTATCGATCAATCAGAGACGCGCTGACAGCTGCAAGTGTCAAACAGAGCGATGCACTTGATTCCCATTTCACACACACTAACGCATACACACACACACACACACACACACAGTAGTTGTAGTCGGCAATCATTCAAAGAGCGCGTGTGTGGCACAGTTGCACAGTTGAGAGTCACGCTTACGTAATGCACAAAAGTCAAACAGGCCACAATAGATGACTTTGCTTGCTGGCTGGCTGTCTGGCTGTCTGACTGACTGGCTGGCTGCAAGAGTTGCCACATATGCCAAAGATGCAAAAGATACACAAAAGCGAGCTCAGCCACATACATTTGCCCAGCACTTGTGGCGACTCCAATCGCAGCTGTTGCATGCAGCAACCGCAAGTCGTAAAGCGATCTCAAGCAACAACAAAAAACAACAACAGCAACAACAAACAAACAACAAGAAGCTACCAACAACTGCCACAAATGCGAGTCGATGTAAATAATTGTATATTGCAGAGAGCATCTGTGAAGCTCTAAGGAAAAATGAAGGCTCCTCTTCTGCCCCGAAAATCAATATGTACTGTAAATAAATGCAAATATATAATGTTGTTCACTTTAAAGATGTCAATTGCAAGACGAGTGATTCTTATCATTGTGAACCAAGCATAGTTTGCACAGTGGTTTAAATTGCACAGTTCCTTAGACCTGAATCTACCTGAATCTTTCAAAGATACAACGATTTTCAATCCGAGAGTTTTGATTACGGTTGAATCTTTAGAATTATTCTGCATTACACAGTTTAATATTGGCTTATATATAGTTTCAATTTATTTATTGTTTGGTGACATTCTCTTATAATTTAAATATATTTTTAGCTGGATCCAGGTCAATATTATTTTAAGATCTTAAACGATCTTCTCGCCGTATGCCGTGTTGAAAACCCATTTTTGTGTAAACAAACCCCTCCAAAATAATTGTAAGTCTCAAAATGAGCAACTTTTTAAATATATTGATTAATTTCCCATTAATTTCTGTTACAGAGCACATTTAAGTTTGTGAAGACGTTTCAGTTGCACTGTGCAGCGACTGCAGCATTATGATAGCGACCACAGGCGATTCTTATGCTCTTGACCAAAATGAAGACAAGTGAACAGCAAGTGCCGTCAAATTGTCAGGACATACAACATCATTAAAGACAAACGAAGAGCAGAGGAGAGCAGAGGAGAGCAGAGCAGAGCAGAGACGAGCAGAGCATAGCCTTTGGCTGCACAGTTAACGTCGCTGTCGCTGTCGACGTCGCGGCCACCGGCGCGGCCTTTATTGACATTCTTGAGCGAGCGATTTTTGCAGCGTTTCGATTTCGATTTTCTATCATTGTGTTTGTGTGCCAAGCGCACAGAATTTCCGAATGCTTTCCGCGCATTGTTGGTGGTCAGTCAGCATGCCGCCTTTCTCCTCTCCCTATCTTCAGCCCCATCCCTATCCGCATCCATCTGCTCCTCATCATTCCACTTACTGATTCCCATACGCGGTCTTCGACGATTCCGTTTAATGCCCTGTGAATTTATCGCAAAATGCAATGCGCTTCGTTCTTTGGCTTTTGTGCAGTGAGCAACTCCCATTCCCCTCCCTGCGCTCCAGCCAACCTCGCGCCGAAGGATTATGTGCGGTCGAACAAAGGAGGCAACCAAGGACACTGAAGGCAGACGGCCAAAGCTTTTGTTAATGGTACTAAAGAGTTGACCGTGCGATCTCAACGCAACGCGTACGACATTTTATTTATACATCCTTACAGAATATCTCAATATATATAAATTTCATTTTATTTGATTTATATGCACTTTAAAGCGCAGACCATTAATCAACGTAGGCGTCGCCTCCGAGCGTATATATAATATATATGTATAGGCACATACGTGTCTATATCTATATAAATATACATATATTTATTTATGCGCATTTGTTTTTTGCCTGTCTGTCTGAGTCTGGGGCTGGGCCAAGCCTCTTTTTAATTGAGCGCTGACAAAAATAAATAAAAGTATGATAAGAATTAAATATTTTTCATTATAAAAAAACTCGCTGCTTTAATCAGTGACAAAAACCAGGTATTATTTATCTGTCTCTTTCATTTGCTCTTGCCACCAGGCGAGTGGTAATTTGAGCTGCCTAGCTTGGAATTATCTTTTCTTTTATTTATTTATCATTTTTTTATTTTTGTTATTATTGCTATTATTATTATTTTAGTTCCATAGTTCTATTTAAAACGCTTAAGCTCTTAAGCTATTGACTTTTAACAAATATTCCAATTCCATATCTTAAAGATATTACTATTATCTTGGCTTAGCACCTTAATTGTTCACTTCGAGCTGTAGCCATGGGTAACATTCGCTCTGGAGTGTTTAATTAAAGGCACTCGTCTGCTGCATTCTCCATCAAATTAGCAACTAATTAAAAGCTCAAAAACCGCACACACACTTGGGGAGATATAGACGAAGGGAGAGTGGGGAGAAGGGAAAGTGCGATAGCATTGCGTTAGCCTGGCTCCTTTATCTTTGCGGCTATTGGCACTTGACATGCCATTTTCAAAATCAATAACCAAAATCCACAAATTCTTCAAATCACTCAAAATGAGAAAATTCCGGGGCGATAATCACAGACGACTGCAGCAAACGCACACAAAGGACGCAATAGAAGCGGGGCAGGAAGGAGGGGTGGTGGGATTTGCACAACTGCCAACGAAATGGCAAAACAATTTCAATAATTTCAAGTGTGCTTTGGTGACCGGCAGGAGCAAGTCAGTCAAGCTAGTCAGCTAAACAATTGTCGTCGTCGAGTCACGATATCTCCCAAAATGCGATAAGAAATTGAAAATACAATTGCCAAAGTCCGATTCCAAGTGCAAGTCCAACTCCAAGGCAATCATTATCAGATTGGAGCATTGGGGGAGGGGTGTTTGCGCATGGCCAGTAAATTCAATTTACGAATGGTTGCAAGTGCAACACGCGCGTTCGATTTGGCCAGGCAAGTGAATAAAGTTGGCCCAAAAGCAAACCAAAAAGACGTTTTGCGATTTGATTGAAGTGAGCAAATGTAATTGAAAACTCTCGACATATGTGTCGACTCTTCGGTGTTTACTCTTCTGGAAAATAGCATTTAAACTACGAGTCTCTCTCAAAGCGAAAACTATTCACTTAAAAATAAAAGATAGACATATGTGCTGAAAGAAATACATTAACACGTCTTAACTTTAGTGGGGAAATCAAGAATGACAATTAAATTGAACGATGAAAACTATTGAAATATGTTACCAGAAACTGAACAACTTATTTCCATTTGTATTATTCAAATTTACAAAAATCAGCTTGACTGTGAGTCTCAATTTTACAATTTAATTATGACATTTAAGACGCACAAGGAAGCAGCTGAATTTTCTCATGTTTTCCACTTTTCTACCGTTTTCTTTCTATAATGCCAATCAATATGAAGATTGTCTGGCTTTTCTATAGCTTCGTTATCTGCCCAGCCACACCACATTTCATCCTCCACTCCCACTTTCCCTCCCTTCAGCTATGCTCCATTTCAATTCAGCTGTCGTTTGTCAGCTCGATTTTATTTTCGTGATTCGCCGTGTTGAAATATTTAGTAAGATTTCTGTGTACTTGCGTAATTGTTGCAACTTTTGCGGAGGCTACTCCACTCACACCACATCACCCCACCTCCTGCTCTGTTGCGCTGGCAACGTCCGTTTGCCAAAGTGCGTGTGCCGCGACGCATTAAATTGATTGCTGTGATATTTTATTGAACGTTTCCCGCAGCAAAAAAACAGGCCCAAAGCCCATGTTCAATATGAAGACTTAGTTGAGCCCCTGTAAGTTGACAGAAGTTTCCCTCTCCGCCCACCGTCCCTCTCCGCCGCACACACTCTCTCTCTCTCTTTGGATATTTGGGGGCAACTGTGGCAACGGAAGGACTTATAAATATAAATATAGCCAATGGAGTACTATACACAGCGAAATATATTGATAAGGCACCCAGGGAGTAAGCAGGGGAGAGCGCTGCCCTGCTGAATGGCAAGTGGAAGCTGCATGGGAGTCCTAATAGAAAATGCAGGCGACGCCAGCAACAGGAGATGGCTATCAGTGGCACAGGAAATGCAGCGCAGCCAAGAGGTAAACGGGAAAGGGAACGGAAACAAGCTAAATGGAACAGCGGACAGGCAACATCAACTACACGTACAGACACCCACACACACACACACACAGACACAGACAAACACATTCACACTAGGGCAATTTAAATATGTAGGTATTATTATTATTATTTACTGCCAAGTCGAACAGCGAGAAATATAAAAGAAATACCCAATATGTGTGCGCATAGGAAAAGGCATTCAATTCGCGTTAGCAGCGTGGGCAGGGCGGGGCGGGGTGGGGCGGGGGTTGTGAGAGAGCAGGAGATGTGGGGTGGGCTCATAAGCCAGCAAATTGCACGCAGCGCCAAGTATGCTGTAAATTTATGCTGCAACTCCACTCCGCACCACATCTTCGGGCACCCTGCCGCGTCCTTACTTAGATTAGCTTAGGAGATAGGCGATGTTGCCGCCGATGTTGTTGTTGTTGTTGTTCTGCTTCTTCTTATTATTATTATTGTTGTTGTTGCTATTGCTATTGTTGCCCCTTCAGCGGCGGTGGCTGTTGCTGCTGCACCTACTCCTATTACTACTAGGCGTTGCGAATGTGAAGAAAGTGCCAATGCAAAAGTATGCAAGCAAGCGTGCCACAACAATACACTTAGAGAAATTTCAGAGCGATTTGTGAAAGGTGTTTTTACATTTTTCACATATTTTATTGTGCATCAACATCAATTAAATATATAACTCAAAAACAACAACAACAAAAATGTACAAATATTGCACAAACTTAGCGAACCTAAGCTACTTTTTTGAAATCCTTGTAGAGCATATGTTAATTTCATTTTCCGATGTGGAACACATTACGAGATGTTGTCTCAAAATCCATAAAATATATATATAAACTTGACTAGCATCAATAGCCGAGTCGAAATATGAATATCCGACCGTCTGTTCGAAATTTTAGAATTATACAATTATAAAATCCAATTCTCTAACGGGCCTAATTCCATATTTCAAATCTTTATTGCCATGCTCAATCCTAACGAACCTCTTAAGTTTGCTCTTAGAATCCACTTCAACACACAACATCATTACGACTGCAATCAAGTTAAAGCTTGCACTCAAGCGCAAATTAATGAGCTTAAGCTGCGCACAACGATTTCTTGCAGTGTATGAGCTGCATTTTGCTGCCATTGGCACACAATTGGGTTTTCTGGGTTGCCAGCATCGTTGTCGTCGTTGTCTTCGTAGTCGTCGCCTTAGTTACGCGTTAAGTTATGCAGCGCAAGTATCGCCCACTTTCTTTTGCCACCTCCCCCAACACTCCGCTTTCCCTAAGGTAGGGGAGGGGAGAGGATTTGCCCAAAGCTGTTTTCATTTTTATCCTTTGCGCCGCGATGCGCGTGTTTAGATTGGGAGAAATTGCATGTTGCATCAAAATATTTGCGAGCTTGCTAATATTATGGGGAGTCTGAATACAGAGAGAGACAGATACAGATAGAGAGAGAGAGAGAGAGAATAGGAGAAGGCAAATAAAATAGCAAAAATTATTGCAGTGGGGGAGCTGATGCCAAACTTCGTTAGCCATTAGCCAAATGAATTGAATACGAAAGCAAACAGAAATTAATTATAAATGTACGCGTGGGCTGATTGGCTTATTGGACTTTAGGCCTTTGCCATCTATTTTGGCCAGGTCGACTGCTGCAGTTTAGCTCACTAATTGGCCATTGTAATCGCCGCTGTGCATAAATATATTGCAAATTGCATATAATTAATAAGTGCACCATTTATTTTGCAGGCACTGTTGTTGCCAGCGCTACGCTCATTAATTTGCATGTGAAGCCAGTTCGAAAAATCAGTTGAAAATAAAATTTGCATCGCATTGGGAGCTGCGCTGTATTGTGGACTTAAAGTTGAAAACAAATATTGGATTTATATATCGATATATCATTTCATTTCATACCCATGTGCAACCTATCAAGCACTCACCTGCAATGAGAGAGAGAGAGGGAGAAAGATGATGAATATGAGTATTTGTTTTACGTCATAAATATATAAATATATTTTTATAGTCAATTACGATACATAATGCCATTTTCAACTTTAATGCCAAATAATTGCAAGCTGATGGCCCAAAAACGGTGCTTTAACAAAATACAAAAATGCAACCAGCTGACAATGAAATGAAATATGGTAACGAGCACAGCACTCATATCGATGACAATCGTGACTATCAATGAGCTACACTCCGCGAAATTAGCATAGAATCATTTTGCTCAAATAAACGCAGGTAAATACAGAAAAAAAACTGCGAATCTTTCGAATTTACAACAGTTATCATAGCTACAGATGTGTATCAAAATCAAATTCAACATTTTGGTCTAACTACTCGCAAATTCATCTTCATTCTCTTACGTTTCTATCTACATACTTCTATATATATACATATATCGAATTGCCGTTAAATTCATATTCCCCACTTTCTCTATACAAATTGTACGAAATTTATCAATCTATCGTATTTGGTTCGATTTTACTGCAATGCATTTTTCAATTATTTCGTTTTGCGTTCTTTTCTGTTCATTTGATATATCGATATATATATATAACCCCATTTTCCCATTGCATTGCTGCACCTCCGGCTACACACTGAGTCTCATAAGTTTATGTTCCTTTTTGGCGTTTGCTGTAACACGAAATTGATATTTTATGGCTCTTCTCATCTGCAGCAGCACCAGCAGCACCCAGGGGCGAAGTGGGTGCTGGCGGTGATGCAGGCAAATATTCAGTTCTGAGCATACGCTTCTCATAGTTTATGGCCCGTATATCTGTTAGATAAGCTTTTACATACATGCCAATTTATTTTTTCAGCATTCGCTTTTTTAAATTCGCTGGTTTTGTAGTTATTTATGCATTGGGCATTGTTTAAGCTACACTCACACACTTGGACAAGCAATCACACACACATTCACATTGCTATCATTCATTTATATTGTTGTAACAGTTCTGGTAGTGTGTGTGTTTGGCCATTTCTATTTTGTTGCTCTAGTTAAGATGGCTGTAAAAACAGCAATGGCGGCTATACAAAAATGAAGTATACAAGAAACAACGGCGCACTGACGATTGTATGCCCTTGTAGAACGGAGTCAATAAAGAAATGCATGAATAATATGAAAACCTCGTTGATTGCTCCTATGAAAGCTATATGATATAGTTGCTCGATGCTGATAGTTTTAAACCCCTCCAAAAGGGTATACAAACTGCGCCTGCCGCCATAACTAAGGCTTGATATACATACAATAAATACACATTTGAATGCATATATGTATGTTTCTATGTATGTTTGTTTGTATGAATATATATGTGGAGTCTGCTGTAGGCATACAAAAAATCATGAATTGTTATTTGGTTAGTTGCTTGCAACATTTTATGCACTCAGATTGAATTGCAACTGTGGATACAATGCAATAATTGAATATTCCATTTTTATTTAATTGAAAACGAACCAAACTTGATTTAATATACTGATTATTTAAAGCGACTTTTTTATGCCTTATTCTCTTTTATTCTAATTAAATTTTCAATATTTCATTCTGATTGGTTAATATCTGAAATATTGAACAAAAATTTGCATAAAATTTGTGTTTAGCTTTAAATTGGGTTTGGTTTGAAAATACACACTTCTTTTCAAACGTGTCCATTCCCAAAAAGTGTCAAACTGTACAATTACTTCAAGCTATTCCAAGTATCTCAGTTTATTTTGTACTAGCATTTATTGGCTATTCTTGAGAAGTTGCAAAACATGTATGATTCAAGATCATTAAAGTTATCATTATTTACAGGCCTAGAATTTTCGCAAAAGTAATTATAAGTTTAAGATGAATTTTTGCCTATCAACATTAGACTTTATACACGAATACCTGCTTCACAGAGATTGCCTGATTTTCGACTTTGGACAAAGGTTGATGTGCCTCATTTGTCTGGCGAGAAGTCAAAACGAGGAACACGTGCCATTTGTCAGCAGTTGGCATTCAGCTCATTTCGCGCTCATTGTCCCAGTGTTTGATGGGGCTTTGTCAAATGCGAATAAGATAATCATAAGCAGATCCAAGCCGAGCCATGCCGTACTTAAAATGTACTAAAGAAAGAAATATATTTATGATGCTCATAAATAAAATGGCAAACAGAGCCCACAAAAATGCCTCCGAGTGGTAGACACCGAAACGTGTGAGGCATAAAATTTGAAAAACCCAAAAAAAAAAATAAATGTAAAAAAAATAAATGTTGCCGGCATTTCGCTCACGTAGAGTTAGTAGACGGGTAAATATTGGATGGAAAAAAAATATTTGACAAGCTGCATTTGTGAATATGATATTTCTATTAATTTATATTTGGTCTGGTGACTGCGAATTTCACATGCATATCCGGTTTCCCAGAGATTTTTCAAGGTGCCGTCCTGAAAATGCAACGACGCGTGATTTGAAAATTGTTGATTTTCGCGTTTGATGGAAGCAAACCAAACAACAGCAAAAACAACAACAACAAAGTTAAATAATCAAATGGTCTGTGCAAGCAAATGAAATATTGAAACTAAACAAGCCGGAACAGGTGTCAAGCTGCGATGCTGCGGTTTCAGGTGACAAGCCGAAGCGTCGTGCAAATTCTATTTGCATTTCATTTAGCTCTGCTCTGTTCTGATGCTGTTTTTGTTTGTGTTTGCTTTTGATTTTTTCTCTGCTGTTTTTTAGTGTCGATATGGTAGAGTAGCAGGTAGCTGGGCAGGTGCTTTTTGTTTTTCGTCGGTTACTGCTGACCATCAATTAAAATTCGATAACAATCAACCAATCGAAATGCGCAACTATTTTCAATTGTTTTCAGCGGTTTGACGCTTGAACTTGACACTCACTGTTGCCCTTTCTCATCCAAACTCCCCCCTTTCTATCTCCATCTCATTTCGTGTTACCAAATTTGTATGTGGCTATGAGCGAAACGTTTGCTTTGAACAGCTGCGCTCGTTTCTCACTGATGTGCATTTAAGCCAAGCTAATGAGCTGCTAATGGTTCGATGGGGCGACAACGGAAGTCGTTATATGGTTAAAGAAATGAAAGCTACAAATTGAGGAAGCTAATATTTGATAAGATGGTTACAAAGATTAATTAATGCCTGCTTGGCAACCTAATTCGGTAGCTGCCCCAGTTAGGCAGGCCGGCCATAGGTAAGTACTTTTAAAAGTAGAATTTGCTTCCAACTGAAAATAGTTGAGTTAAACATTTTTCTAATACTTGTATAGAAGAAAACTACTTCTAAATAATATACAGAAATATAATGTTATCATCTCCTGTTCTGTATCATAGTCTCAAAGGTAAGTGTCAAGATACTTGCTAGAACTCCATTGAATTGTAGATATATAAAAGAAGAAAACTATAAATAATAATATATAATATATAAGTAAATATATATTCTTAATTTTTGATTATTTAATGCAGATTCTAAATATTCAAATGATGTCAACTAAATGCTGTTGCTCACTTTTGATCCAAGTCTTACGAATTGTGCTTTAACTGGGTCAACTGGCATTGTTGACTAATCAAAGGTTTCTATCGATTGCTGCTGGGTTGAGCAATCGCAATTGCAATTTTGAATATTTCGTTTTGGAAATAGTTTAGCAAAAGGCGTTGCATTTGCATTTTGGTGTCCGCCGCAAGCGTTTGCTTTAATTTTGGCACGCCAACATTGCAGCTGAGCGAGAGAGTTTCAGCTGTTTGAGAAGGTGTGTCAAATCCCAAGACCCGGCCTTAGCCATTTTAGTTGAGATACCGATACACCAAAGGTGGCAAATGTATAATGGGCTATGACATTTCAGCAATTCGTCGGCGTTCAAAATAATTGCGCTGTCAGAATTCGTTGGGCGTTGCTATTGGGACACAAAGCTCGAAACTCAACCAAAATGCCACGCCCATCCGAAAAGCGCCCCACGCGGCAAACATTTAATTATAAGCTACATTAAGCATTGACTTTGTTGTTATTATTGTTTGTTATGCATAATAAAGTTGCGTATGCAAAATTAATAACATTTACCACGCATCGCGCACACTAATTCCATTTGCTTGATAGAATTTGAAAAATTGCCTTAAATGCAATTTACATAATTTAAAAATGTTGATACTAATTATGTGTGCTCACATAATATATATATATGAAGTGACATGCATATTTATTTAATGTTGCAATTACGTCAGCGAATGAACTTGATTAAGTTTTGATTAACCACAGTGTGTGCGGCAAAGAGCAAAACTCAATTAAACTCTCATCAAGGGATGTGTAAATTGGATTATTTATAAATGAATTAAAGCTGGGCACCAAAATAGTCCAAAGTTAAATAATCTACTCACATCAAAGATAAGAAAGAGAGCAAAAATCTGCATTTCCAGCATTCTTCTCCAGAAAGAGTCATTGTTAGGCATCAACCATGAAAGAACTGGCTTGTTAAGTAGCAATCCAACAATTTCTGTCTAGTTTAAATGTTAAACTCTTATTAATTCCAGTACAAACCAGAAAATTGAGCACTTTTTTTGAAATTACTATCGATTGCTTTTCCCACCCTCTATAATTTGCATTTACTCTATCCGCTCAGCAAGGCTTGGTCTGCTAGTCCAGACCATTCTCAAGCCATATGTCATGGCCGCACGCACGCACGCATGCACGCACGCACGCACGCACGAAGCTGAATGCATCCTTGAAGCTTACATTTCTCAACTGTCAACATTTAACTTGGCTCTCTACCTTTTTGCATATTGACTTTGACACTTGGCAGTCGACTGTTGTTCGTTGTTAGTGTTGCTGTTGTTTTCGTTGTTCGTTGCAGTTTTGTTGTCACTGCTGTTAACATATCCAACCGTCCAGCTGTTCGTCTGTCGTACATCGTCTGTCGGCTGTCTCACACCGAACCCGGACCCTGGACAATGTGTTGGGCTTTCCTCTTGAACACGCAAGGCGCAACGCAGCACCAGCAGCGGCAGCAGCAGAACGCAATGTGCAATTGTCAGTATCAAGCGAGCGGCAACTGCAACCGAACTGCACAGCAACACGAATATACATATACATACATATATGTTTGCTTATATGCACACAATGTTGTATATAGCTGTATTTTGCCTTTTAATTTTTGGCTTGTTCCTTAAAGCTGCAGCCGCGTAGGCGTTACAATTTAGTAGAGCTGCCGACAAGCAACCACACTTTGTGCTCAAGCTTGCAACGCTTACGTAGAAAAACACGTAACAAAAGCGCTTTCAGAAAACATGAAACATAAAAGTAATATTAATAATTAATAATTAAAAGTGTGCTGAAAGGGAAAACACAACTGGAAAGCTTTTAATTTAATGTAAGTTGAAAAAGATTGATCGATGCCAAAAATATTCCAATTATTTTGTTGTCGTTTTTACAGAGTGAATCCAGACTAACACTTAAGTAAAACAGTCAGAAATATATATTTCAACATTAACAACAATAAAACTAAATAAATACAAAGAGTGAGAAGAGCATTTAAACGTCATTAAAGTTGGTTAATGTCAGTTGCAGCTTGTTAAGGCAACGATTTGACATTTTTTTTGCTACCAGATTGGAGAGACAAGCGTACAAATTGAGTGATGCAGCCTGTTGTTGGTATTGCTGTCGGGATAAAGTGCATGACAATCTGATGTACTGACTGAAGGACGAATTGGGAATAACAGCAGCAGCAGCAGCAGCAGCAGCAGCTGTCACAATCAAGTTTGCACAAATTGAGAAGTATCTGTCAGTCAAGTGCGAATATCAAAAAAGAATTTAAACAAATGCTGTGTACAGTTCTGATATAAAGTATTTGTACAATCTTTGCAAATACATCTGTATGTTTCTCTGTTAACATGCTTGCACTTGGCTAATTTGCCAGACCTCTTCGCCCCAAGCTCTATCTCTTTCTCTATCCCCCCTCTCTCTCTCTTTCTCCGTCTCTCTCTAATAAGCCATAGAACTCTCGTGATGGCCCCGGGGGTCATAAAAAATGTTCTACACGTTTCTCTGGTCATGTTGACAACTAGCAAATGCAATTAACAATTGTCCCAGGTTGTTGTCGACTCAGCAAACACAAACACACACACACACACGTACGTATATATATATGTATCGAATGTACCGTTAGATGCGCTCTGAAATGGACGATGCCCTTTGGCACCTGTCGTCGCTGTAATCGCTGACGTTCATGTGCAAATTTTGCATAGTTTGTTGGGTCTGTACAAAATTAGCCTTTGTTGCCGCTGTTGGCCTGGTCAACAACAATTTAACTGCATTATTTGCACTTACAGTCATCTCTCTAAATGGCATATTGTTACTTCTAATTGAGCATGCTTGTAATGTAAATTTATTCACTTGTTTACCAATTAATCAAAAATCCAATGAATGAGTCTATGGAAATTATTAAATTACCAATTTAAGTACCACAAATATTTTTCAATATTGTTGTTTTCATAAAAATCCTAAATTTTTAAAACTGAACTGACAGAAAAAGAAATTGAAATTGACTCTGTTATCCATATGGATTTCAATATTCGAGTGACTACTGTATCAGCTACAAGGCTCACCCGGTAGCTCTACTCTGCGTCGTATCTACGGTCCACGCCATTAATGCATAATTTTGCCAAACTATTTTGAGGTTTATTTGCCTTGCAGGCAACCGCAGTGGCTTCCTAACCAACTGTCAGTCCCCTCCTGTTGCGCCACCCAACCCTCTCCCATCGATTGCCCGCAACGAGTAGGCCAATTTATTTGTCATGTCAATATTAACAACGTATAGTCAGAGAACGACGAGTCCACAGGCCCTCAGCTTCTCAGCTCCTCAGCAGAAATCGACAGCCAAAACTCGAAAGACGCTCTCTGCAACCGACAAACCAGACTTGGCTTCCTTTCCCCTCTCTCCAACCTATCTCACCTCCCCCCCAATCCCTAACAGAACGTTTTGTGGTTTTCGGTGCTGTCAGCTTGCCAGCTTGCAAATATTTGTTAAACATAAGAGTGGAAAAGTGGAACTGGTGAAAATTGCATTGCAATTTCCATGTAAATTTAATTAGAATTTATTTTGCAGTTGCATGCACTGAATTCGAACTAATGCAGTCAACTAATTTCCAATAAAATAAATACACTTTAATGAGAGCAACATTTGCAAATTATGCCACAGTTGCAAAGCAAACAAATGTGTTTATTTTGGCGCACAGACTATCTGCAAATTTCCATACAATAATTTTGGTTTCACGTAGTTTAAGGTGGAAATCAAGCAATTAGCTTTAAATGGAAGTTTGATAAACGGAAATGATATCTTTTATTAAATGTATTTATGATGATAGTAGGATCATAATACTTGGCAGCAGATTTGATTCTATAAAAACGAATAAAATATTGCTTAACATATCATATTTCAAACTTGTTAGGAGATTTACTTCTATAATAATAACAAAATATTATTTTAGATACATAAGCAAGCTTAGGTGTATTATATTTCAAGTAGCAGATTTAATTCAATGGAAAGAAATAAAATATTTCATTGTTTCAGTTGAAGGTAGATGATATTTGCAGACTCGCAAACGTCAGATTCTGTGCCCGCACACACCAAGTACAGTAGTTACTCAGAAGCGTGGCTCAATTAGCTAAGCATTGCGAGTCAATCGGGGTACAAGGCCTCAAATTATATTTTATGATTTCCTGTCAATCTTAATGAATGTCTCTAACTGCAGTACATAAATATATACCTATATACATATATGAATATATATATATGCGTGCATATATAGTACTGGGAACAACTGATTTGTCGGCAATGAAGCGTGGCTAATTGCGTACACTCGAGAGGGCTTTAAACTTGTTGACTGGCTGCTAATGAAGTCATAAGCGTTGCGCGAGAAACCATGCGAAAAAAAAAGTAAACAAGCAGAAGGCTGAGGAGAAACTAAAGCACTGACATAACAATGGCCAAGAAGGGCGCCTGTTTGGCTTTCAGACCCTACCCACAAGACGGGGCAACAAGTCGTCGTCGCAGTTGCCACAAAAAGGCGCAGTCGCAACAGTTGCCATTTCTCAACCAATTTTTCAACACCTCGCCAACAAGATTTATGAACGCCAAGTGCGTGACTGCCCACAGAGCATTGGGTATGGGAATTGGGATTGGTATTGGGTTTGGGCTTGAGTTTGGGATTGGGCTCGTAGAGAAGTTTTTCTTGGCAGTCGCACGCATGCGCACAACGACTTTCTTCCTTGTTGATTTTATGGGAATATGGCAAATATGTTGCAATTCTCATGTTAAATGTGTTCAATCAGCAATTTGATTACGCGCCATTCATTTTAATGCAATCTTACGTGTTGCAACACCAAATGAGCCACATTAATCAAAGAGTTAAGGGGGGAATGGGAGTGTGTGTAAAAGATTCTTTATGTTATGTTGAGTTGTGAATTGACATCAGATAAATGCTAAAAGATTCTTTATGTTAAGTTGAATTGTCAATTGTTTAATAGTGTACAGCGCTTAAGATAATTATAGTGCTATTCTTCACAACTGTTGATTCTTAATATCTTTATTAAATAATGAGATATAGAAAATCAAAAAATACTATAGGCTTCCATTTAATGCCACAGAAAAGTTTCAGAACGTTTAAATTGCCATTTCCCATCAATTTGAATAAGTTTTTGATTGGTAGTTTGAAATTGTTGCTTTTTTAAGGGACAAAAGACACACCTCATCTCTGAGCGACTTGCTGCCATTGAATAGCAAGCAAGTACAAAATATGGCAGTTAATTCCTAAACTATAAACAGATTAGCTTAGATCAGAACAACTTTATCAAAGCTTAAGCGAAGGCATCATTAAATGTTTAACATAATTTGCTAAACTGCTTGAACATGTATTTTTTAATAAGTTTATTGGTGCAATTTTGTCTTCTTGCTTTCTTACGTGCACCTCTCTTAAGCACTCTGATTTAACTCATATTAACAGCAATTTGTAAGCAGTTAACTGAGCAACTTTCGCTATTCAACTTTGGTCCACATGGGAGTATCAAGATGAATGTTGAGGATTTCTTGTCGAGTTCTCCTCTAAACGATTGCAAACAACTCTAACTTAATTCTCAACAACGCAGCTCAGTTGGCAGTCCACTCAATCAGGCACTCGAGTGATGTGCTCGCTATCTCGCTCTCGCTCTCTCTCTCTCTCTCTCTCTCTCATTCTTTCTCTTATTACTCTCTCTGTCTTTGGTTCTCTGACGTACACTTGAGAGTCAAAGTTAATGTTAATGCCGTTTGTTGCTCTGCTGATTACTCAATGGTCATTCAGAGCGACTCTCATTCATTAAATAGCATTGACAGGGCAAAGGGAGTCGAGGAGTCGCCTTAATATCTGTGTGGCAGGGTAATAGAGTGAGCGAGAGAGGGGGCATGTCTGCGCTGTCTGCAATCTGTGCAACGTGCCTTATCTTTTATCGCTTTGGCTTGCATTTTTATTGTCTGCCACTTTGGGTCGCATTGTCCGTCTGCTCACTTTCTGCAAGTTTTTTAGCAGCTCTTTTTTATTATTTTATTTTTATTTTAATTTTTTTTAGTACGTGATGCACATTTTTCGCGCTTGTCTTTTGATTGAAGAGGCGCGCGCAACGGAAATGTCAACCAGCAGCATAAACACATACAACATAAATCTCAATGATCATGATGAAGAGTTTCTGCTGTTTTCTTTTTTTCTTATGATAATGACGACGATGACGCAGCCACCACCACCCACATGCGGCAGCTGTGCGTCTCAGTTTTCGCTTGTCAAGCAGAAAAACAGTTTTAGATTCGCGCTTTTTGTTTCTTGCAGCAGCAGCATATTTGACAAAATGCAACGCCCACCAATGCGAAAATGTAGATTTCTAGACAAAGATCTAGCATGTGGGTTTTTCCG
This sequence comes from Drosophila atroscutellata, assembly GCA_035041605.1. Classification (NCBI taxonomy): domain Eukaryota; kingdom Metazoa; phylum Arthropoda; class Insecta; order Diptera; family Drosophilidae; genus Drosophila; species Drosophila atroscutellata. The sequence goes on along the minus strand of JAWNLA010000092.1, from coordinate 6,983,061 downwards.
AGGCATTTGCAATTCCCTGAATAACAAGGCAGCTGACTAATTATCAAGTTGTGCCCGCCTAAAATGCATTTTCTTTCTTTTTTCATTTTGACTACGTGTCCCACATATGAGAGATCTGCAGATGCCTTAGATAAAAAGCTATAAACAGCAGCAATTATAAAAAAGAATTAGGGTTGGGTAGCTCATTAAGATTGTAGATAAATTGGCGAAAATGAACTGTGAACTAAAGTTAAAGATTGTCTGAGATCCACAAAAATTTTTAACAATTCAACAAATTATTACATTTCAGCGATGGCAAGCGCTCTTCATTTTTGCAATCAATTTTGCGAAAACTGGGTCAATTTATTCAATGAGATTTTAGATCCTGAAAAATTTTGTGCAAAAATATGTAATGGGAAGAAGGAAGCAACTTCGAGCTGATAATTTACGTTTTTATATATATTCTTAATCAGCATAGGCAGCCGCTCTCATATATAAAAGCAAATCGAGTTTATTCCAAGTCCAATGTGTACTTATAAGCTGTGTTTAGGGTATCTGCTCGTCGAACTATCTCGCCAATTTATAATTCTAACTCATTTTGTATCAGCTTTGCTTATCCTTGGCAATGTTCGTAGTATATTAACTGATTGTTATCCCTAATATTAAAAGCAGTCCATATTTCCAGTAATCACACTTTACCTACGATAAATGCTACCTAAAAGGCTACTATTCCCATTCCAACGAACCCCTGCCAGGAAACGCCTTTAAAATTGTACAGATCGCACAGCTACCGCATCGATTTATGTCCGCTCGGTTATTATTAAACGTATTTTGATTGCCGGTTAGATGTGCAGCCCTAACAACAAGAACAACAACTTCGATAACAATAAGTTGCCCCATAATTAATATGAAAACTTCGCCCACAAATCTAGCGTAAATTCTGCAAAGAGCTTTACGAGTGAAGTTCGCCGCCAAATTCGTGGCCCTAACAAGCCGCAAAAACCGCAGGCGGTCAAACAACTGAAGTCAAAGAATTTGTTTACTTTGACAAGAAACGCTGGCCACACACAGCCAAATTTACAGTGAGTAAAAATTGTTCACACACTCGACCATTAACGGAGCTGGGTTTGCGAAGCGTCGCGCTAATTTGTAGCGCCCATTTCCGTTCTTTATGTGGTTTCTCGTTTTTTTATTTGTGCTTTTTTTTGGCCCTTTGCGGCTTTGTGCTGCGTGCGGTCCAGTCCAGTCTTGTCCAGGCCAGGCGTCGGCAGTTCCTTGGTGCGCTTTATTGATGCGCCACAATTAGCACCACAATGCCGTAAACAAAGCGTAAACCTGAACCACTGACCAGGGACAGAGGACTCCCCTTCGGTCACTGGGCAAACAAATTTCGCAAAACCGCAAATAAACTGCGCCCGCGCTGACCTTGAATGCAATCCACACTGGAGCCTGAGCCTCAATATGCCAATGGGCGTTCAAATTGCAGTGAGACCAGCTGACTCACGACTCGGATGGACAGCCGGGTGTAGGAACCGGTTTAACATTTTGGCCGGTGAGTTCAAAAACCTTTTTTGCTGAAATTTGTGATGAATTTATTTATATTTAATGCGGTCGCCAGACGGACAGTCAGACGGACAGACAGATCGCAGATCTTTGGAGCGCGTGCCGTTGGCGATTACAATATTTGGATTATTTACAGTCGAGTCAGTGAGCAGCGCAGTGGGATTTATGACACCCAGTGAGGACAAAGAGTTGCCGCAGTTTAAGGCCACTTAATTATGAGATATTTTCTAGACAGTTCCGGTGAAAACTGCCTTTAAGTATGTAGGCCAACTGCGATTGCTGAGCCAACTTAATTCCCAGGCAACTAAATTCCCAGCTTGAATAAAAGTTATTCAGCGACTTTTGCTGTCAACTGAAACTTGAATAAATTAATATGCATCTGTCAACATTTATTTTAAATACTGACAAACAACATAAGGAAGTAATAATAATAATAATAATTATAGCTTGGAATTAATAAAAGACACGAATAAAGGCGATAAGGATTGCTTGGAATAAATATCTTTGAGTTTTACTATTATTGTGTGACTTTATCTACTGCGATCTACTTAGATCTTAAGTGCCCTTTCTGTGCCTATAGCTCCATCATTAAACTTTATTCCTTTACGAGTTCAAGCATTTTTGTTGGACTAATACTTTCCATGTCTTTTCCTAGAATGTAATTTAAGGAAATCGGCAAATTCAGCTACTGATTATACCTAGTTAAGCTAGGAGACATAGAAGAGCCCGTTGAGTCTGTTCTACTCCATGAAAATTAATGGCTTAAATCGCTTCAGATTATAGCTGCCTAAAAGACTCAGATGGCTTGCCTTGGTTCTCAGTTGGGTACATTTGCTTAATATCTTTGCTTAGTATAATGTGCTACGACATTTTGTCAATTTATATCACCTAAGTGCAAATGAAGTTCTAATTAATCAGTGTTTGGATTTGAGCACATCGTTTTGCTTGGGCTTTCACAAGCTGTAGGGCGACCTGCTAATTGGCTAAACAATTTATGGCTTTGGCAACACTTTCCACACCTTTTGCGCACTGGCCAAAAATAATTGGACACAATTGAGCATTGAAAATGTGTGCTTTGCAAATTGAACAAATGTGTTGCGGAAGTTGTTAGAGACACAACACACACACACACACACACATACACAGAGGGAAGCCAAGAGACAAGAGACAAATACCGTTGCCATTTGTCGTCCGCAAATCGATTCGAAACACTTCGAATCGAAAGCCATGCACAAAACTTGACCGACTTTTGCCTTTGGCATTAATGTGCCGACTTAGCCAACAAATGCGCCTGTCTGATTAGTTGCCATTTACTGATGCCGCTATGCAGCTGGATTTCGACTGGATTTCTGGGATTTTTATACATACAAATATATTGCTTATTTTCTTTCTAGATCATGGCAATGGAGACAACATGTAAAAGTTTGTTTCTACTTAATAAATACTCTTTCATTGCGTTCATATTTATGTAGAGATAGAAAATCCTTGGAATTGCATATTTGAAGAATGCCAAACTCTACAACTCTAGTTCAGCTTCAGAATAAAGATGGTCTAGGTGGTTACTGTATATATTTTCTTAATTAAATACATATATTTTTGCTTTTAAATATTAAGTTTTGTTAACAAAAATTAAGCTAATGATAAATCACGTTCAGTTATTTATTTATTTAATTTTTTCTTACAAAAATACTTCTTCACGTTTGTTTTCAATTTCATTTGAGGCATTAACCTTCCACTTTGCGCTCATGCCACACATGGATACAAACATACACTCGCACATGAACGCACTCGAAATCGTGACTCATCATCTACAGTGGCAGCTCAATGTGCAACAACAGCAGCAGCAGCAGCCACAAACGGCTCGAGGCCAAAGTCCAAAAACCGTTGCAACAGCCGTTTGCTGTTGCAGCCGTATCAACGTTTATCTGGCTAGACAAAAAGCCTAATTCTGTCTGGCCCCGCAGCTGACAGCTGCTGGTGGTGCCCCTCGAGACAGTCATGGTGCCAACTCCTGATACTCCGCTCCCCCACCAAATGCTGGCTAAGCTTTTGTTTGAATTAGCCAGAAGTGAAATTTAATGTGTCTTTGGCTGATTGCTGGCGCAAATCTAACTAAATTAATAAACAGCTAAGCTCTTTGACAATCAGCAAAGTCAGGCTTCATTTGACGCTCAATTTGGCCAAGTTGAGCTTAACCGGGCTTGATGAATCGCTAACCCATCGTAATCGGCATCGTCTCTTCCATCTGCAACTCCATCACCCAATTCGCTGTCATTGATAAATAAAAGCTCATTAGCCGCTTGTTTTGCAGTTGGCCCAAACCGTAGCTGACTGATAGCCGGCATTGACTTTTGGGTTCAACGCTCAGCGGGTGGCGAACCTAGAAACTCTCCGATTTAGTTGTAGCTGCTGGCTTCTGGCCACTTGCAATGTTATGCTGTGGCTTAAGCCAACCACACAAGTGGTTTCTGGCCCTCGGGCAATTTATTAAAATTTGACAAGGCGCTGATAACAATGCCTCAACAGGGGCTCCATAATAAGGCCATCAGCATAACAACAATAACGACAACACCAATAATAATCACAATAATAATTATATAATTTAGTATTTAGAGTGAGCCATTTTATGGCCAACATCAGATGTTGGTCCATTCTTTAAGGCCAACAATAATAAAAGCGACAATAAACTAGGCAAAATGTTGTATACAAATGAAATGATATGGAACGAAAGTTACAAAGACGATGAATTTATGAAAGAAACTCAGTGGCGTGGGTAAAAAGTTGAGAAAAGGGGATTCAGGAGCAATGAAAATTGTGTGTTTTTTGTATGCTACATTAAAAGATTACTAAGCTTCCTAATCAGCTAAATTCTCCTTTAGTGGAGTCTGCTAAAATATAAAAATATAGCCTTAACCCTCTTTGAACTACGCCAATGTTGTTGCACAGCTGTGAGTCGCTTTAACTGGAATATGGGCACGTACTTTTCTTCTTTTTTTGGCAGCACACGCCTGCCACAAAAGGCCAGGCTATGCATGTAGGTGAATTGTGTTGCGTACAACAAAAGGCGAGGCGAAGTTGAAGGAAAAAGGCAAAACACACAAGGCGCGACACAACAAGCGGCAGCAGGGCCCCGAGTATCCAGTCTCTCGTCCCGATTACGTATCTGAGAGACCGGGAAGGGCCGCAGTGAAAGTCATTGCATGCTAGGGCAACAGGACATAAACACGAGACAAATAAAGAAAAAAAAAAAGAGATATCAAATACACACAGCTCATTGTGCGCGTAGGTAGGTAGGTAAATGAAGATGAGAGGGCGTGGCATGGCTCACGCCCTACCGATTTTGACAGTTGGTGTCACGATAATTAGCCACAGCTCGCGGCTCTTACATATTTCTGTGGCATGCGTGTTGACTGCTATTTTACGACTCTCGCATTGTTTATGTTGATTTGATGTAAATTTCGGGCATTTCATTTTACGGAAAACTGATAAACATCTCGAATCCAGTGAAGTTTGTGACCAGCAGTTGGCCACCAACATTTTCATTTACCTCTGTTTGTGTTGTTGTTGCTGTTAGTGTGTTTTGATGGCCAGTTGGGGGCTACTTGACCTGCATGCGGAGCCACTGAAGTGGCTGCTGGCTACCACAAACCCCAACAAAAATAAAAACTGAACTCCAACAATAATTGGAGCAAGGCGACTTAAAACGCGATCACTTTTTGTACAATTTCTTTAATTGATATAATGCCCGATGAAATCAGCAACATTTAAGGCAATCAACTCGCACAATTAAGTATACTATTTTTTATACATTTGTTTGTTTGCTCCGCTAGAAATTAGCATGAAATCAGCCAGAGACCATTTTCTACAGTTTGTTGCCTTTAATTGAGCAATTTACGCGAATAATTCGCGCAATTTTTAGTTATTTTTTATCACACACTCGCCGCATTTATGTGCCATCAGCTGATTTTAATTAGCCATCAATTTGTGGCCAAATGTTTTCAGCTGGCTGCTCACACAAATACATACGTTAGAAAAACGCTCGCAGCGTTGCGCAGACGCCTTAACAGAAAACGCGCACGAATCGCACACGAACACGAACTCAGAACGCAAACGCTCAACAGACAACAACCGAAAGCAGCAACAGTTGGTTGCCGACTGAACAGATCGTGAATGATCGTAGCAGTCACCACGATGATTGTCGATGGCCTACGATCATGTTCGATCGTGTCACAAACGTTTTGCTCTTCTTATTGTTCGACCAGCTGTTGGCGGGGGTGTGTTGCCATCAAACAGGTTTGTGTAGTTGTTGTTGTTGTTGTTGCTGATGCGTCTCAAGTGCTTAGCAACATTTGCTATGTTGCTAAACACTTGGCGTGGTTGCAGCCTAAGCAAATGTGTCATCGAAAAGTTACTTAAGTGATAAAAGTTAAAGCTGTGCAGAAATTTCATAGAATAGATAGTTTATTCACTTGCTATTGCAGACTTAAGACTCATTAGTTCTTTCATGTGCATATATAAAAATATTTATTTTATTTTTTCAATCTATGTTTTTGGCTCTTAAACAGCCAAGACATGCTCATGCTCAGCACTCAGCCCAGATACATGTTGCGAAAAATATATTGTCAAACTCATGTTTTGTGCGCCGGTGATCTGTTTCTGCTCTCTTCCATTATTCGTTTTATTGCTTTTTTGTTTTGCTTGTTGTTTCTGCTGCTACTGCTGCTTTTGCTGCTTTCCCAGACATAAATACAATTTCGACTGTTCAATTTTGATTTTTATTTTTTTGACAGTTGATCGCCCAACTGTGGGTGTGTGTGTGTGTGCGTTGTGTCTGCTTCATCGTTCTGGGAGCAATGAGTAAACAATTTTTAAATGGAATTTTCAATAAGTCATCAGGCATGCAGCCTCCGCAGCAGCAACAGCAACAACAACAACTACACGGATCGTTTATGTTTCTCTTTTTCTTGATGGTCGTGAGAGAGTGAGTGAGATTGACGGCATGACAACTAGCTAGCAATCAATATAAGCATAAATATTCATTCATTAAAAATTGGCGAGTTCAATAGTTGCGTATAAATTTTAATTGCAAAAACGTGCGGCAATTACAAACTGATACTGAGACAAAGGCAAAGGCAGATAAGTAAGAAGAAGAACTCTCGAGAGTCACAGAAAGTAGGCCAAGTGTTGTAAGTGTTGTTGTTGTTGTTTTGCACATGATGATTTACGGCGAGCACAAGTCGAGTTGGCAGATCAACAGAACAACAAACAGTAAAACCAAACAATTAAACATAAGCAAAACAGCAATAAATGATAATCATTTCGACGATCATTATTGAGCTCATTTCGTATTCGATAAATATCGTTGGCATGATGATCACGAACAACAACGAATGACAAATGTAAAACAACGGTGAATATTTGAGCTCTGCTTTGAGTTATGCTTCTATTTTGATCACATTGAGTGATTTATAGTCGGTCTAAAATAATTACGCTTTAAGCTCATTTTAATGTGCAAATATTTATAATTTATGATAACATAAAGTAACAACTAAATGTATCACAAGTTATGTACTCTTTTTTTTCAGCATTTTTTGCTAATTTTATAGCACATCTGCTTAATAATTCATAAAACACAGTGCACAAGATGTGCATGTATAAATTTAATATGAGCTACTGGGATCTGGAAAGATCTGAAAATTGTGAGGGTGGATGACAAAGGATGGCATTAATCCCTGGCAAATGATAAATGCAATGAACTCTGTTTTGCTTTGGCCTTCAGTCGTTGTGGTCTGAATGATGATCATCATCAACGCCTCATAAATCTGAAAAGAAAATGTCGGCCGGGTCAACCTGTGCCAGCGATCTGGCAAGTGAAATTAAAAATATATATATATATACATATATACACACTAAGCATACATACATATAGATATATGCATTATGTGTGTGCTGTAAAAGACTTGGCTCCTGTCTAAAATTAGCAGAAGATCTTTGCGGCGAACCAAAATGAGGTCGAATGCGCAACGTGGAGCGTTTGAAGTCTACACCAGCTCCAACTAGTCGAGACAGTCAGTCAGTCGGTTTGCCGATTCGTCAGTTCGTGAGGCAGCTGCAATTAGAGGTGAAGCGGCAAGCGATCTTTCTATGAAAGATGCTGCCCCGTGCCTAATTAAGTGCGTGAATCTTGGCATGAGTTTTGCCAACCAAAATAGAATTCAATTTCAACACATTCAGCTGAGATTTGTGTTGTGTTTCACTTCCGCTAGCAGCAACAAACAACAAACAACAAAACACACAGACAAGCAACTAGTTCTCAGCCTCAATTCTGGCTAGTTATTGCAACTAATGCTCCTGTTTTGGCACTGCCAACATTGATAATTATCGCATCACTGACCAGAAGCCAAAAGCTAAAAACAAACTTTCAGCTCTCTCAACAGACCAATGTAAGCTCACACACACACACACACACACACACTCACACACACACACACTCACACACACACACACTGACACACTTACACACACACACTCACACACACTCACACACACACGCACATTTTCATAGCTTGTGAATTTACATTTGTAATTAGAAAGCTTTACGAAACTTTGACGAAAACAAAACAACTGCAAAACAACATCTGAAACAACAATAACAACAACTACGAAACTGAGCGAGAAATATTATTATTTTTGTTTCAAGCACAATAGCAATGCAATCAATAAATAAAATTAATCTCAGTATAAAAACTTAAAGTTTAGACTATTAAATACTTAAAATTGTTTATAATAAAAGTTAAAAGTTTCATTCAAAAATGTTTTAGTCTTAAGCAACAAAACACAATAGAATGACTTTTGGACCACGCCTCATAAGTAAGTGATTATGTTTTCATGATGAAGTCTATATAAATAAATCATTTAAAAGCAAAGAATGGTAAATATGACTGTTCTAGTCGAGAGATCTCGACCATGAAATACACTGAAACCAATCCTTCTAGTCTTAGATTGCCAACAGTGTGTTATATTGGATAAAGTTATAGTTGCTGTTTTTTTCTGCTGCTAATTGATTTGAATCGATTATAATGAAACCGAAAGAGTTATCCATAAATATAAATAAACTTACTCTCCAAGATTATAATTATTTCCAAATGATTAGATAGAATATATATATAATGTTATTCGTCGGTAATCGATTTTAATCGAACTTAAGGATTATTGATCAATTAAAGTTTAACAGTTACTTTCAGACATAGAGACTAAATCGACTCTTTTACTGCTTCTGATTAAAAATAGTCTGGCTTGATGGGGATAAGCTTCCATCTGGCTTTTACATACTTTTGCACAACTTTGTTATTGATTCCACTTCAACTATTTGTATACTTATTTCAGATGCTCCACTTTACACAAATGCTTGAGCGCGTAGCGCATTTGCAACAGAAATGCAACAATTATGGTGGGAATATTAGTTTGTTGCTTGTTTGGCGTTGCACTTCAGGCAAACATTGCGTATGATTAACAAACTTTTGCGATTGCAGTTTGAGCTGCCCCAGACAGCAACAAACAAGAGGAACAACAATAAACATGTCGGAAACTTTTTGACAGAGCCGCTTAAGGGCTTACAGCGGCAAATTGATTAATTGAAAAATTACAATCAAACGGAAACTGAAACGGAAGCGGAAACTAAACTTTAATGTGGCAAACTATACTTGAAAGTTTTTAGCGATTTTCCCAGCCTGCTGCTGCTGCTACTCACGTGCAACTGTTAATTTATGCAACTTGTGGCACAGCCATTGATTGGCTGCCTCTGTTCCCCTCCCCACCATCCCTCACCGCACCTACAGCAAACTTAATTTGTGTGCGGAATTTATGGGCGCAGCACGTGCAAAAGGCCGCTACAAAAGTTTATACCGCCTGATTTGTGGTTACAAAACTTTTGCTTCCCTCACACAATTGCAAAATACCGAAAAATGTTTTTTGTTCTTTTTGTTTTTTGATATTTTATTCTTTGCGGAGGCTTGTGCAAGTCGCAGTCGGTAGCAGAAATCGACTAAATTTCGAAAAAATTGAAATGTAAACAGGCCAAAAGCTTCAACTTCCACTTGTAGCAATGACTGCCTGCCTGCCTGCGCTGTAAACTCTTTAATGATGCCGTAAAAAAACCTCGATGCATTGTTTGCACAATTAAAAAAGGCAAAAGATAAAAAGTCGAGTAAAAATAGCTGAGGAAACGGTTGCATTAATGAACTTCAATGTGGGCCACATGCTGAACTGCCCAGCCGGACCTGTTTTACACCAGCTACGCGAAGGGGTAGATAGTTGTGGGGGCGGTGAAGGGTTTGTGTGGAGAGACGGGGGAGGCAGCGCAAGTCCTATCATGTAAAGCATATGCTGACTGGCTGCAGTCTTTGCTACCTAAGCAGATTTCATTTTAGATAAAGCTAACGTCAGCTTCTGCAGCACAAATCTACAGCTTTGAGTTGCCAACTGGGAGGTAGAGTGGGTGTGGGAACTGTTGTACGATATTTTATGAATGCCCCAAAGGCTACGACTCGCGCCAATCGAAATCAACTAATGCTACACAAGAACTGACTGCTTAAAGAACAGAAAAATAAACACAAAGCTTCCATCATTGATAACAGAAAGAAGACGATTGAAAAGTTAAGCAGAGGAAGAGAAACAAATTCAGCATAGTGCTAACTCAAAGATTAGATTCCGTAATCAAATCAATGTTTGTTAAGCAGTATTTAGTATATATAAATAATGGATTCCTAGCTATTTATTTTTATATAAAGCACAAGTACGTGTTAAGCAGGAACTACTAAGTGTTCACAGCTGCAAACATTTAAATTATTAATCTGCCAATCAAGTTGAAGGAAATGTTTAATAGAATTTAAGGAGCTCATATCCTATCCATGGACAGCGGCTTATTCAGCCATGATGAGACAACAAAGCGAAGTAGGGTTTATTCTCATGTGCAAAGCACTTGAGCGCATTTAATCGAGATATTGTTTTACTTTAATTACATAATAATTGACTTGTTGTTGTTTCTGCATTGCTAATAACTGCAAAACAGCTTATGCAAAAGGCAACGCACAGCAACTACACGAACAACAACAAGCAACAAACAATGGCAATTGTGTGCAACAAAAGGCACTGCCTGCAATCGACGCAACCAACCAAATGAAACAACCGAGGCAGCAGCAAGAGGCAAGAGAAACCGTCAAGAGAGCCCAAGTTGGCCAATTATACAAAATGGAGACGGAGATTATTTTGATTTCATTTCTCTTTTAAGATTTTACCTTTACTTGTGTGCTATTTACATATTTGATTTGAAAAATCTAAGAATCGTGCGTGTATGTCTAAAAGCTAGAGACGGTTAGAGACAGAAAGATATATAAATAAAGAGAGAGACAGAGAGAGAAGAGATAGGGACAGGGGAGGTTGCGCAGGCAAAATCAAATTACTACCGTAATAAAATTCATTTTTAAATTGCCTTTTGTTCAATACTGCTTCACTTCACTTTTTACACATTTGCATTGAAATTGTTATGCGTTTTTTAAGGCCGAAAAAAACACTGTTATTTAAATATTTATTTTAATACTATTATTGGTTTTCGTTCGAAATTTATTTAAGACATCTTAAAAAAAAACCGTTATACAAATAAAATATTTATGAATATAATTTACTTTGCTTAGAAAAGTTGAAAATGCATTTTTCACTACTTTACCAAAACAAAAGTACTTTAAAAAGCTGGTTTTAAAGATCGTGACGCTTGGGCTCTTAACTTTTTGCCGGGCATTTGTAAAAGTCGGTCTGTAAAAGTTGACTTTGAACACTTTAACGGTTCGCTGATTTTTCAAGAGTTGCACTTTTTTCCATTCAGCATTCGGCCAACTGGCATCTCGAGCGTTCTGTGCATGATTCTGGCCACATTTGGATACAACTGCGCAAGCACAGCGAACCGTCGCCGTCGCCGTCGTCGTCGTCACTCATTAGAAAAACGTTGGCAAAGTGGTAAAAAAAATTTTAAGTCCGTGTGTTGCAGCGTATATATGCAAAAAAAAAGAAAAGAAAAGAAGGAAAAAAACGCATGTAAAGTTTGCACGCTCGCCGAAGTAGCAGCAAAAAGAAGTAACAGAAGAAAATAAAAGGCAAACTGGGGAAAAGTTGATTACAAACTTTGGAGTAAAACACGCTCCAAAGAAACCGAAAAGGAAAAACTAAGTAAAAGTTTAATATTTGATTTCAAAGTTGATAAAATTTACTTTAGTCAACACTCAACTTGACGCGGCGAGTTATTTGTTTTTATTGAATCTATTTGAATGTGTTTTTCACTGAGTTTATGCCCAAAGGGGGTGGGGAGCTGTGCTCGGCTCTTGGTTTGTGTCTCAGCTAGAGCGTTGATTTTTCATTTCGTTGTGCAAATATGAAAAACAAACTGAAAACGAAACGCAACAATAGTCCAGCAGCAGTGCAGCAGAGGCGAATGCAACGCTATGCAAAAAAAGTGCTAAGCTACACAATGAAAATGGAAAAATTTTCCAAACGCCTTTGTATGCTTCCGCTGAAATGGAAAACGCGGCCAGCAGCAGAAGAGCTCCGCATTGTTATGAGCCAGGTTAAAAGCCATGGCAAAGAGCATACTAATTTGAAGATGAAGCCGGCACATGCAAAAGAAATGCAAAAAGCCAAAGCCATAAATGTAAAGTGGAAATGGAGATGTTCTAAGCAAAGATGAATAACAGTTCATATAAACGTAGATAATTGGAAAATGAATGATTTGTAACAAAGAAAACTTTCAAATCTAATCATCTCGAGAAAAAGGATTATGCAACAGTTTTATTTACACAGCCTTATGACATTTCGAATGTTTTTCAAAGCCAACAGCCCATTTTATATATAAAACTATAGAAATAAATCAGATCTTTTATATTCAGTAAATGCAAAAAAAAATATATAGAAATGCAAAACTTAAATTTCTTTCAAAATAATCTTTCACATATCTTCACCACAAATTTTTAGCTGTTGTTCCGTTTGCGCACAGCTCTCGCGGGTTTTTTCTAAATATTCATAGGGTCTTGGGAATTTCATTTTCCACAAACACACACACATGCCCACACACACACACAAGCATACCAGAACACGCTAGGATATCACAATGAAATTTGAACAACAACATTTTGCATGCTATCGACTAATTTTGGCTGCAAAATTCCTTTAGGAGCCATTGCCAAATTGAGTTTGCGCTTGGAGTGGTTTTCACTCCCAATCCCCCATTAGCACCGCCCACTCCCACTGGCAAAAATGCAGCGCAGTGCAACTAACTCAATTTGGCGCCCATGTCACATACGTCAACGCGCGGCAGCCACGCCCATTTTCGAGGCGCATTGCCAATTTGTTAGGTTCTGCAGCAGCACGTGCCACATCGCACGTTTAGCTGAGCTTATCATTTTCTCAAAGACTCTCTCTCATTCGTTGTCTCTCTATTTAATATGCAAAGCGTCAGCTGCCGAAAAACTGACAAAGTTGAAATAAATTTTTATTTCATGGACTGACTGACGCTGTTTGCACTCCTAAATCGGCAATGAACTTGCCGCAGAGCGAAAACGAAAAGTTCTAACCAAAACAAGTCGAGAAAATCATGCCAAGGCAGCAGCAACAGCAGCCGGCATTGTTTGTGCCCCTAACTAGGCTCGAGGCGGAAAAAATAAGTAAAGTCTACTTCTGTGCGTCGTTTAAACGCTGCTCACGTAGCAGACGAACAAGAAACCAAAAAAAAAAAAAAAATAGGAAAAGCTGCGAAATTGCAGACGTACCCAAAACCAAACCAAAAGAACTAAAGATCTCGACATTTCGGGCTGAGCGTTAATTTAAAAACGCTGCACCGGCAGCTGCCAAAGTTTTTAATTTTAATTTCATAAATGAATGAAGTGCAGCCCAGCACAGTAAATTCAAATTCAAATTCAAATCCGAATCCAAATCGAATCACAGACGCAGGTGGCAAATGCTTAGCGTGGCGGAAATCATTTGCAGACGCAGCGCGCCTAACTGAATTTCCCAGGCGCACTGCACCAAGTTTTTCGTACGCCCAGCCAAAAGGCAAACGTACCCCCAAATCAAATGTAAAAAAGAAAAGCCAAAAAAAAGGGGGTGTGTGCTTGCCAGTCAGTCAATCAGTCAGTCAGTTAGTCAGTTAGACCGTTAGTCAGCACGAGTTGACGAATCTACGGAAAACCACGTAATGACAAAAGGATACCAAACATACACACACACACAAACACACACAGATATATGGTAAAATATTTTCACGTTTCGCTTTTCGCATTTACATGAATACCCCCTTGCCACGTGTGTGTGTCTGTGTGTGTGTGTAAAAAACAATTAACGCATTTCCAACCAAAAAGGAGTGACTCATCCGGCAGTAGCTGAAAATTCAAGCGTTAGATTTTTCCACGTGCGAGTCTGGTGGAAAATGTTTGCCGGCTCTGCGGTGAAGTGAACAAAAAGCAATTGGGGTTTAAGGTGTGCTCGTTGCAATATGCAGGGGCTGAGCTGCGGGTTCTTGGTTAAGTTTGGGGAAGTTGACAAACACAGCGAATGAGGTAAGACCAAATAATATGCGTCATATAGAAATAAACTCATATTTACAGTTATTTACTTACATCTATATGTATAAGGAAATAGCAAAATATTTAATGTTTTATACTTAAATAGAATATTTAGAGTGATAAAGAAAATAAAATTTGCTAAATTATTTTTCCATATTTATTGATATTGATTTGATAAGGCAAATGTTAAGAAATATTATTATTCAGATTAAATATAAGATTTAAGTATTTCTCCTGACATTTAAGTATGAATGCTTAAAGCTGATTTCACACTCACCATTTGCTGTTGATTCTTTGGTTTCTTGACTAGATCGGGCACCTTGAAATTGGTAACGGCCTCAATGACCTCAGCGAGCAGCAGACCATCGCGACAGTCGGCCGATAGATCGGTGACCTTTCGCTTCGATTTGGAACGCTCCAGATAGTAGTTGGCCCAGTCCGTGTAAATCTGCAAGCACAAAAACAAAATAGTTGGGGTTCAACAGAAAAAATACAGTTTTTTCTGCAAACTAAATGCCCATTAGATGCAGTAATTAGGCATTTTTGGACACTTTCCGACAGCTGCTCATATTGCACAAGTTGCAAGAGCCACTGGCTGGGTTATCAGGAAATCATTAGCAACAAAAATCTGCTGCGCCAGACAGCATATGCACAAAATATTTGCCAGCCTGCAGTTTCTCCTCGACGCAAACAAACTATGCTCCAGCCAGTTAGTGGCCAAATATCCTCCATGGAGTCGTTAAGAAAAGCTGTGCGACAGTTTGTTGCCATCGACGCAACGATGAGTTTTGTCTGTGTGTAATTTTGTGCATGCGTATTTGCCATTCAATTTTAGCAAATATAATTATTGCAGGACTGGACTTTTGTGGTTTTATCTTAACATAGGAAATCCTGAGAGCATATGTTGCATGCTGTCACAAATATGCCGCACAGAAGATGAATTATTTATATAATATATATATTTTCCCTCAATTATTAAATATTTCTTTCCATTTCTTTTCTTTTTTCTTTTGCTGAAACTTCAAATTAATTCTTAAGCTTAATTCAATTTTAAAGTTGCAACAAAATACTATCTTTAATAATTAATAATGTTGTTATGAGATGAATCCAGTTGGCATTGCCAAGTTGAATTTTGCTGGGTTAACCAACTATTAAAGTTGCTTCCATGTGTGTACATAAAATTCACACCAAACATTTTATCATTGGGTATATTCATTTTACTCGATTTAATATATACTTTCATGAAATTATGAATGTCGCATTTTCTTGGTATATTACCAAGTGAGTGGAAAAGTTTTGCAATGTTTTCCAGACTGGCTGCTGCTGTTGCTGGTGCTCCTGCTGCTGAGAGCTGCTTTGTCTTTTGTGCACATCGTTAGCCACATCCTTGCGTAGTTTTTATTATAGCTCATCCGGCTAATTCCCATTTTCTATTTTCTCTCCCATATGCATGCGACAGATTTTATGTTCGCCTTGCTTGGCAATAAAAATAGCTGGCATTGTGCTTTTAGCCCGTCTGTTTGTCTATCTTTTTGCCAAGTTACGACTGAGCTTTGCAGCATTTAGGAAATAGCAGGGGAAAAGAGTTCCTAACAATGGTCTGGCCTAGACTTTGAGTTAGCTCATGCAATTTTTTGCAGCTCTCCCCCTGCTGGGGGTATTAGGCTCAGGCTTGGACTTTGGATTTGGCTTTGGCTTTGACTTGGACAAAAATAAAGTGAAACTTGCTACTGGCAAAATAGCTAAGCAAATGCAATGGCAAACGGCAACTGTAACTGTAACTGCAACTGCAACTGTCACTGTTAGTGGCATTGGCAGTGGCAGTGGCAATGGCACTGGATATGGCCATGGCCATAACGAGAAGCAAAAACTGGCTAAGCCAATGCCGCAAATATGCTGCCTGGGGTCTAACCGAATGTGGCACCCACAAACAACAAACAGCAAACGGCAAAGGAATCGACTTTGTTTCGTGTTTTGGTCCTGTCCTGCTCCGAGTCCAGCTTTGTTTTGCCCTTGCCTTTGCCCGAGTCTCGACTCTAACCAAATAGCCATAAACTGTGGAGTTGTCTTGCTTTATAAAGAGGCAGCTGCCCTGGCATGTGTTTGTGGCAAATATGCCAGCACTTCTCACCATCCCTCCGTCTCTCTCTCTCTCTCTCTCTCTCTCTCTCTATCTCTCTGTGTATTCCTCCTCTGTTTCTCTTGATATAGCTGCAATCAGCTTCAAATGACAAAATGTGTAAGCAAAATTCAGTTAGTGCTGTATAAAGTGCAGAGTGTGTAATAGTGTTAAGCAATTTTCGTTGACTAATCAACTTCATAGTCAATTGGCCCTCTTCTTCTTCTTCTTGTCCTCCTTTACAAACCTTTGCGTAGTCGCGCGTCAATATACCATTGATATTATCGCAGGAGCCTTGGTAACTAACACAGCGCCCCAGCATCCTGACACCAAGTAACTTCACTTATTTTCTTTGTTATGGTTTTTTGTTGAATTTCTTTTTAGCAATTTTGATGCTAAGTTATATAGAAAATTTGGGAATATTTTCTTTGATCTCTTTTTATGGATAGTATCCAAGCTTTTAAAACTTTGGTCATTATTTATTGTTTGGCGACTTTCTTTTTTATAATTAAAATATGTTTTTCGCAAAAACCACTTTAGTATTTAAAAAAAAAAAAACTTTACATTAACAGCACATTTTTTATTTATTGCATTTCTTTTTAAGCGACAACTATTAACAGATATTTTAATGTCTAGCACTCCGAATATAATCAGCAAAGTCGTTTTATGTTTCTCTTTAAAATGTTGATTGCTCTCGGCACTTCCTGAGCGAGCTCCCACCTAAATAACCCCATCCGCTGTAATCATTTTTTCGCCACACTCATATTATCACACATTATACACCTTTTTGTCATATTTATGAGACCCTCGGCACTTTTTAAGTCCGTGTATCTACAGCTTCATAAATATAAAATTACCGCTTTAAGCACCAGGCGAGTAAGCAAAGTGTTTTTATTTTGTGTTCTTTATTTTCTGCAAGCACCATTAAAATGTCAATTATGATAAAGTTTTATTGAAACACCGCAACACATTACGGCTTATCAGTGGGGCCAGGCGGGGCCAGCCGCCCCAAAAAGTATGCAATAATAATAATAAACATTAAGCAACACTTTTTACCCTTTTCAACTGCAGACATCTCTGGCCCAAAACGGAAAAGAACCAAACCGAACGGAACGGAACAAAATGGCGCGGTCGCGAACCGGTCCGGCCCATTTCATGTTGTTGCTGTTTGGTTCAGGCGTTGAAAGTCACACGCCCACTTGGGCAAACTAATTGAAAATGAAAGTGCCCTTCAGGATTGAGGCAAACAACAACAGGTTGGCTGGCAGACCCCGTTGTTTGTTGGTCCCGGCTCATGCATAATTGGAGCTGACACCCTTGTCAACGACAGTTCTCTACAGATTTCGAACGTAAACAATTTTGTTGGGCTGATAAATTTTTAGTTTTGTTGTTGTTGTTGTTGTTGTTGTCGGGGGTCCGTCAAACAGAAAGCAAAAGGGGTTGACAAATCGTGCTGGAAATCAATTTGGTCTAGGCGAAAAAGGTCAACAGCCATTTGGTAAATGAAAAAGCGCTTACCAAACAAAACTTGCAACCTGTAAACGCCACGCCCACTTAACAGGAAGCTGCCCGCCCATCGTTTTACTCTTATCTACGTATGAGTTGCCCTGTCTTGTCTTCTCTCTGCTGTCGCTGGGGCTAGAGCTCTCCGCCTGCAGGCGCTTGGTGCCAAGTACTTTTGTGAAATGTCAGTAAAATGTCAAAATAAAAGTAATGCTGATAAAAATTTTATGGCTTGACAGAAATGCTAACGAAAAATGCCACTGGGGGGTTGTTTCTCATCTTTTTTGCTTCTTTTCTTTTCTTTTATTTATTTTTTGTTCTGTGCTCTTCTTTATCAAATGTTTCGAGTTGGGTACTTTAGTTTATTGGAATTTGCATGTGGCAGATATATGCATATAAATAAATATACATACAAACACCTACATATATACATGGACAGGTGGCAAAGTAATGCGAATTCTTAACACAACAAAATTTATGTTAAATCGAACGACAGCCATCAGTTTAAAAAAAGGTCGATGTATGTTTTATCTTTTGGTTTCCAGTTGCTTAAAGCAGCTTCACAGCTTTAGATACTTTGAGCCTTAAGGCGTATTCAGGTGTGTTTAATAACACACAGCAACAAAGTACCTCAACCATCAACCAATACAAAGTAAGATACCTAAGCTATTGGTAAATATAATCGTGTTTGTTTGTATTTATAAATTAAGATTTCCTTTGAATTATATCAATTGACATGCCATTAAAAGTGATTTTTTTTCGTAATGCTCTAATTTATGAAAATTTTGTAGCATGGTGTAATCGATAAGATTAGTGAAAGCCATTGACAACCTGTTGGGCCTAAGCCCAAAATTGCTTTGATAAGTAACACAACAAGTGAAGAGCCACCCTCGATTTGTGATGGAGCTCAGTTTGCCAGCTAAGCTCATTAAATTTGATTGTATTATCGACTTTTATCGCATTTGACCAAAACTGCACAGCACTGAGCAGCTCTCAATTCGATTTGCTCAAATCATCGGGCGGCGAAGAAGTTGCCTCAAAGAAAAATCTCTGCCAATTGACACTTGAAAGTAATGTCAAAACAATCTATGGCACCTTTAGCTCCATGACTTTGATTTCATTACCAGTCAGCAGCAGCAGGGAGAAATAGCTGCTTTGATGATGAACGCTGCCTGATTGGCGACGTGCTGATGTGCCCAATCAGCCAAGTTGTCATGTGTTTGAGTAGCAGGTCCAGATCGAATCAATTCAGTTCAGGGTGGCAAACAGTCATTGCTTTATGTCCCAACAACAACATTTTATGTGGCGTGTGACATAATTTGCGCGAAATCATTGATACAAACATGCTATAAAAACTCTGAATGAATTGTATGTAAATAGTCGCCCACAGTCTTTTAGTGGACACTGCAACTATTCAGTTAATCCAGCTGCTCTTGCCTGATGGCTTAATGGAATTTTTATGTAGAAATTAATTTGGAGTTTATTTATAAAAAAAAAGAATTAACTACAAATAAAAAAAGCTATAAAAACTTTTTTTATAAACTTTTTAGGTTGCTTTCATAATAAAAAAATTGTTTGTCTAAAAATGTGAAAAGTTTTTTTAAATGAGCTGTTAAATGTAGTTTTTTGCTCATTTTTAAATTTACCATTTTTATTTTATTTTATATCTTAAAATTCCTTTTAAAAATTGTGTATATTGTCGACGATCTCTTTAAGTTCTTAGTCACGCTCCTCCTCTATGCAATTCCGTTTAATGGTAGCTCTGAGAACTTAAAGACAGAACACACCCCTCTTTATCTACCCAGATATAAAAACCAATAAACTTAGGGACCGATTGCCGCTATAACCCCCTATTTCAACAGCTAACTAGCGTCTGTTCCACTAGCCTCATGTAGGTGTGTCAAGTGGACAAAATAGACATATTTATTGTAGCAATTCTGACGCCCACATGGGCCTACAAAAGTGTTGAAAGTCGGAGCGAAGCAGCAACCGACGACCACATGCGACGCTTATTTTGCTCTGTTTTTGTTCTGTGTCCATTCCATTAATTGGTAACAATTTTTGTCACAATTAATGGCAACTCAACTCAATGTGTTTCGCCTCATTTCATTTATTGTGCCATAAAAAATAAACAGAAGTTGTAGCAACTCCCGCAAAACAACAACAACTAATAAAAAATTCCTTATTTATAATAAATAAATATTTGGGGCATCATTGGAATATCGCAAAATATAAATATATATATGTGTATATACCATTTTTGCTGATAACACAAAACGAAAGCAACGTTGTCAGTCAACTGTCACATAAATAAATGATATACGTGTATTTTTAGTAGGCAAAAACTTTTGGCAGGCAGTGTTGCCTGTTGCCCCGCCCTTAAGATTGCCATGACAGCGAGGGGGACTGGCAGTTTGTCGCATTTAATAATGACAACTCATCAAAAATGTATATGACCTACTTGCGGCGCTCGGCTCATCAAAGATGCCAAAACATAGACAAAAAAATGAAAGTTTTTGGGGAAAAAAATCCCAAAAACAAAAAAAAAAGCACAAAACCGAAACCCAAAATGATCCCGAGACAAACAAAAGTTGGGCAAAACTTTTTCATCCGGGTGTCTCTCTATGTGTGTCAGTGTGTGCGTTTGTGTGTGTGTGTGTGTGTGTGTGTGTGTGTCTGTGTGCAAGTGCCGCTGGCATTTTATGGCAATTGGATTGTCCTTCTTGGTGAGATGCGAGATGTTAAAACGCTGGCCCCAGCTGAGGCTAAGTGCTCGAATTAGTGGCGGGGCAAAGGACAAAACTCAAGATAATTGAATTCAGAAAGCCAGGCAACCCGGAAACTGCCTACATATGTGTAATCCTCTGTCGAGATATTCAACTTGAAGACTTGACCGATTTCAATGACGGACACCCTATAGTGCTTGGTTTAATAAATGCTGCACCTTAAACTCAGTTTTGTAGGTTAAAGTTGGCTTAATAAAATAAAGATATTTATAGCTGCTGTGAACTTGAAAGAAGGCTGATAGCCTGACACTTAAACGAACTCTTTATTGCCACATGAATGAAGTGATTTGACCGAGATATTCATTGCTCTCTCTCTCTCTCTCTCTCTCTTTCTATCTGCATTAAACTAATTGCCCTACGCATCAGTAGCTTGACTAATTTTGCATATAATCTGGAGTGAAAAAACCAATTGACCAGTTGACCGGTTGACCGTTTGACCAGAGCGCAGTGCGAAATGTCCATCGAGGCTGACCGCAGAGCAGCCACAGGCGGACAGGATCTGTGTGTGGGTTCAAGTCAATGGGCACACGGGCAATTGAGCACAGCTGTTGCTATCTGTACGTGAGTGTAAATGGGTGTGCGTGTGTGTGTGTGTGTTTACGTGTGTGTACGTGGGTGCATAACAGCCTACACACACTGAATAATATTGAACAATTACCGGGCATAAAAGCAAAGGACTTTGCTCGCAAAATCTCCCTGGCTAAATCAATAAGTTGACCAAAAATAGCCGAGAAGGCTGCCAAATTCAATTTTAACGGCTCATGTGCTAAACTGGAACTGAAAATGGGAAAATGTACGCTGAAATGCGGACAGCAAGCAGCCAGGCATTAAATTTCCACAATATAAAAAACGAACAACAATGAAAGGTGAGCATCAAACGGTATTTGGAAGTTTCCTTTTGTTTTCTTGCTGTTTTTATTTAATTATGTTTTCAATTAATTATGCGGCAACACATTTTTGGCAAAAAGTTTCTTTTTAGACGGGCCGCGCGTTTATTTAATTACCGCTAAAAGGCGCCAACAAATCAGGGCAGAAAAGTGGGTGGCAGCGGCAACTTTTCGCTTGGCTTTTCCTTATTATTATGCCGCACGAAGGGCATGTTGTTAACAGCTGTTAACGCCATTACGTGCCGGGGGCAAGTTAACTGCCATGAGTCACCTGCAATTGACGTTGCTGTTGCCCGAACACCTCCCCTCCCGCAAATACATAACAAAGACTCGAAATGGGCGAGGTGCTACAATTGCCAAATGCAACCCTTCTCTTGCAGACATTACGCATACGCAACGTGTGCCGCCTATTGCCTTTGAAATTGAAAGCAAGAGCATCCGGAAACAATCAAAGTTTGCCCCAGGCTGTGCACACGCACACGAATAGCCCAGAAAGCCAACGCAAATAAACTGCCAAGTTTGGCGCCCTTTGAAGCAGCTTGTTGGTTCTTTTTTCCCCTATAGCTCCTCCTTCGATTTTAAAGCGGCTTGCAAAGAATCAAAATCGACGCACAAAATGTGATAGAAGCCGTAATGGCCACAGGGGAAGTGAGAGGGAGCGAACGGAAGGAGGTAAAGAAAAGAAACCACGCGTAGCTAATGGCTTCATTTGTAGTGCGTCGCAGAAGAGGGGGTTTGGTGGTGCTACAACAAAAAAAAAGGGTTTCGTTTGGGGTCCTGTTGCTCGTAAATTGCCACATTATGCGGGTAATATGAAAAAATCATAAATAATTAGAGCTTCGGGCCTAAGTGAGATTTGTTGTAAATGCATTAATAAATGCGAAAGTTCAATCATGACCTTGTACCGAAAACTGTAGGCAAAATCTTATAAAAGGGGAAAAAGTATTACCAAGCAATAAAATATGTTTAAAATTTTACATATACATTAAAAAAATCTATGACGTAAGAAAACAGCAGCTCGACTAGGAGATATCCCGAAGACACAGTGGGCTTGTTAATAGTACTATTGAAAATCCAATTTGGTAAATAAAATCGATATTTGCTAAAAGGTTATCGGTCAAAAGCAACGAACTTATCTATAGTATGCGAGAACTTAAATTCGTTATATTAAGGAATTTTTAAGGTCTACAAAAGAACCTGGCAAAGGTGTTTGTAGCCCGTAGTTTCTGGTCATTACTTAACTTATTTTTTATAATTGCAAACGCATTTCTGATTCGAAAATCAAAAAGTGCTTGTCAAAACTTCCAAGAACTTCCATAACATTGTCAAAAGTGACCCCATTTGCATAAATCACAAGTTGAACTCGATATTCCGGCTCGAATTATGCCCATAAAAAGTGCTTCAACGGTAGCCAGGGTTATAAACAATTATTTAAAGCCACATTAAAATTAATATCTGCGATTGATTTCACTATATTTGTTATAGAATATTTCATTATTTATTATCTTTTTTCCAATGACTATTTACACACACTTAAAAATTGAAATTGAATATTTTAAATTATTTGCAGCTATCGAAAGTAATTAACATTTGCGCCTGCAGTTTATTTGTTGGACGCAATCAACGAACATTCTGGCCTTGTCTATTAGCCACTCCACTGGATTTAACTGGTTTTTGTATCTACCGCATTAAAATTGAATTTAATGAACGCTCGATTCGATTATAGCACGCGTCGAGCTATTTAAAGTGATTTATTAATGACCACAATGTCATTTATCTCATCATAAATCTCATTTCATAATTTTTCCGACATGCTTTATTTCATTTTATTGTGCTGACAAGAAGTTGAGCGAGAGGGTTGGTTGAAAGAAATTGAGTAGGAAATCACCCAAAACATTTTCAGTTTATTTTTTTTTTATATCTTTGGTTTGGTATTTACACTTAATTAACTGCACTTTTTAAGGCACATAAATTCCACTTGATTAAACCATTTGCTGCACTACATTTTGCCTTTTAGATAAGAGCGCACAACAAGCACAAGAAAACAACCCGGCAATTAATTCATTAAAAAGCACTGGCAACGACCACGCGCGTTTCAATGAACCGAAAACGCACACGCGATGCTGCCAAAAGAAGCGACGCTCCAACGGGGAGTGGCGAAGGGGACAGGCGAAAATGCAGGGCACGCTTTTCTATTTTGTATTTTCCGTTTTCATTTATCGCAAAGACTCGACGTGCGTGCGATCGGCGAAAGACTGAGAAAATTAAACACAACTCACACAACTTTTCTCGATTCTCTCCTCCAGTTGGTGAATCTATTTTTGGTAAGATGCTCGGCAACATTTTCGAACTGGGGAGCAACATTTTCGAGACAACAGCCGCCACAAAAAAAAAACAACAAAAAAACCCAAATTTTGTTTTGAATTCTCGTAAAAACGGAAATGGATTAAGTTAGCTTAGTGGAAATGTTGTAAAGGGCATATGAAAATATTTGAATAAAGTTCTACACCTACTTTCAGTGAGCAGAGAGCAATAAGAGATTTTCAATTACTCAACCCTGTGTGGAGTGTACAATTTTATACATATAAAATCTGGCAGTAGTACACAAAAAATATTTAAATTACAAAATAAACAATTAGATTGTGAAAGGGGAGTTCAACGTCGTCTGCCAGATGCCAGATGCTAGATGCCAACGGCAGCAAGTATCCCCAAAAACAATAAAAGGAAAGTCATGAAGAAAGCATTAACATTTACAACAAACAAGTAAATGCAAAGCCGAAGAAGAAGATGTAGAACAATGCATAGTTGTAAAAAGAAAACGCTTTTCATATGGTTGGGTGCTTGAGTGGGTGGTGGTGCGTTGTGCATTGTGCTTGCGTCTGCAAGGGGCCAAACAACAGCTAAATGTGAAATACAATATGAGAGCAAACGAAGTGAAAAGTTTTCACTAACAATTTGAGGCGCAATGCAAATACGTCTCCCAAAATTAATTTACAATTCAGAAAATACAATCTATGGACTAACTGGAACAAAGAAATACTTAATCGAAATAGACGTATAAGGGTTGCAACTGAAAGCTTCCTCAAGCCAGCTAATAAACTCTAACATACACTTATTGCATTTTGCGCTACATTCTTTGCCAAGTCAAGTAACACTTTAAGCCACATTAAAGCAACCCACTGGACAACCACCCGCTTGTCCTCCAGTTGTGCAGTCAACTGTCAAGCCAGTGTAAAATTAGCTTTGTAGCCATTAAAAGTAAATATATGGCAACAAATTCAAACTAAACACAGCAGCAACCAGCAACCACGTGCAACAATTTGCTGGCAACATGCAAAGTCATAGAACAGTGCTGGCAAAAATGTTAGGTACGCTTATTCAGCAAATTGCAAAGTCATCGAATTGGCACAGTCTTAGTAGCAAAGGGATTTTAGCTATAATCATTTATATATATTTAATATATATAAAATTGTATTGATTACAACATTTCTACAGTTCACAATTATTTTAATTGGTTCAGTTATTGATGAGTTATTTTTTTTTTTGGCGAGAGGATACCAATATTCAGTAAAACATTTAAGTAAAATTCTTCAGTAATTGTATAATATATAATAATATCATCTTCTCAAGAGAATAAAACACTTTCGCCACTTAATATTTTTCCCCTGGAGCTTTGTTGTTTACCCGAATGCTTTTTGGGAAAGATATTTGGGTTGCTTTCAGGAACTACCCGCTTTTCTGTCAGCTAGTCAGCATTGACAAGAAATGTCCATCTAAACTGGGAAAAACTCACACATCCCCCTTTTATGCGGTGCCACTGGAACTAGACGACGAATCGAATATATCTAAATATATGCAGCATGTTTCTCAGCTTTGGAACTACAACTGCAACTAGGGTATTACTACCCACAGCGCCTGCTACGGTTGCTGGTGCTGTTTTATGCTGCTGCCACACGCTATTTTTACAAACAATTTTGCCAGTTGACAAGCGACGGCGTCAAGCAGCTAACCCCAACACCCCCTCCAATGCAGCCTCGAGTGGAGAGACGACATTGAACCACAGAAGGAGGTAAAACACTGAACGGACGACATGGCAACTAAGTGGCCTGGATGTCAATGTGAATGTTGACTGAAGTTCACTTTGGAGTGGTTCTGGGCTATGTGCTTGTAACTTGTTTGTTGTTGTTAATTTTGCAAATTTAGTTTTTTAGTGAGTGCAGAGGCAAATAGCAGCACTTGCTGCTGTTGCTGCTGCACTTGCTGCTGATGTTGTCATGTTGACCTGATGAAGACTAATTGCAGTTAATGTGGCGTGAAAGCGGCGCCATCTATTGCACTAATCGCACACTATGCTTATGATATATAATTGCTTATTACGCCAGATGCACAAGTAATAACCATCCTAATCCTCCCCTAGTTCTTCCCTCTGAAACTACCCCGATGTGACACTTTAGTCGCAAGGGGCCAGACATAAACAAAATTCTGACTGAACTGCCACAGTTCACGCTTAATTAAGTAAACTACTCATGTTAATTAACAACAACAAAAGACAAACAAAATAATTTCAAAACGAGTAAAATGCGCCCCAAAAATATCGAAAGGGGGGCAAAACACTATTTATAGAGGACACCCGAAGAGGCACTTGAGAGAAGATAATTTAAATAAACATTCAGCGCTGGAATTAGAAGTCAACAAACTTCAGTCTGGACGCAAAATGCGGAATATTAAAATGCCAAGCCAATAAACATTTGACAAAAGCCTGAGAACTTTATTTAATAATTTGGTGAGGGAGTCGAGATTGAGAAATAGGACAATTAAAAATGTCAAAGAAGAAACATTGTATTTAACAATGGTAAAGTATTACTTATACTTGGAACAAGAGAATGTTTATTAACAAAATAATAATAATGAAAATTTAAGTCTCACAAGAAATGAGTGTGTAAACTTTTAGCAAAGCAATAAAAATATTCTGATGAACTAATTTTTATTATTATATTCTTCACAATGGAGTGTTAACTTTCTTCCAGATTTATTTCATCAGTATGTTGTCTAAACTTAAAGGTCGTAAATGTATTTTTGTGCTGGGGACCAATTAAAACCTTGAACTTTTCGAGGCAATGCCAGAGTTATTGGGTATTCCCTGGCGGCATATTAAGGAGATGAGTGTTCAAGCGCTGTATGCTTTGCTATTTTTATATTTAACAAACAAAATGTTATACGGCACATGTGCGACAACATTCAACTAGGCGTGTCTCTGCAGCCTGCCTCCTGCCTCTTTTGACAAAATAAATTGCGTCAAGTTCAACGCCGCCAAGTGTCGAAGACAAAATAGGGAACATGTAACTTGCGCCAGCACTAAAAATAAATTATAAAATAGCAGCAAGTAACGTAGTTCGTGTCGCGGCAGGAAAATGTCAGCGTGCCTCATAATTAATTGCAAAAAAAATGACGCAGGAGGGGAGATGGGGGACCAGAGCGGCACAAATAAAAAAGGAAAATTCTTTTGACTGATCACATGCGGAAGGAAACCGGAAAAATGCGACGACACATACGAGTAATTTACAGTCCCTCGTTAGGACCTGATAATATAATCATATGTTTTAAAGTTACTCCACATTTAAAGAGGGAATATAAACTGTTAAGTCTTAGTCCTTATTAAAGTGTTGATATCCAGTTCTCAGTAGCAACCGCAAATCACACATACTTTTATTAAACTGTTCCCCGAACATCAATAAAACCAAGCAGTCGACAAGCAGCCAAAGTGCTGAGAAATTGCACAATTTTTATCATGTCTTTAGCAACATTGTTGCTAGCGCAACGTTGCGGTATCGACGAACTCAAGCGTGTTGACAGTTTGCTTACCCCACCCCACCGCACCACACCACCCACTCCAGGCTGCTCCGTTCTTGCTTGCATGTATTTTAAAATATTTTTTATGCATTCCATTTTATACACAAACCGCGCGCGTTTCCATGTCACATAATTATGAGCCTCATCATGCAGCCAGCCACCAGCCACCAGCCACCAGCTACCGTCTGCATCATTATTAAAGCCATTTTATGCATGAACATGTTGCAAGTATTTCTTTTGTTGTTGTTATTGTGTTCCTTTGGTTTCATGATCCGCTAACTAGGGTAATATGTTGCCTCATGGCGCCTGTTGGCCACTACGCTCGTCACTCAGTGAGTTTCGGTGTCTGCGCCCGGTCATAAAGTCAATTAAATATGTATAAAATTAATGACTGCCACAGTCGAGCTTAATGAGACGGTAATGCACTGGTATGGAGGAACAGGAACTCAGCTCACGATGTGCTCAGGTGTGCTTGCAAAATCCCATGTAACACATCCTTAATACTTCATGCAAGCATGCAAAGCAAAGCTTATGCTAACCAAATATTTATGAAAGTTAATTAACTGTCGCAGATTAACGCCATTGGAGCCGAAGCCAGTGTGCATATAAGTTCTGCCTGCATATTTATAATTTATTTATGCTCCAAGCTGAACTAGAATTTATTTCAGTTGCTCAAAACAGTTTCAGGAAAACCGATTAAAATCCGATCACGGTATGCAAGGTGTATCCAAACCAAAACTATGTTTACCTTCAAATCTCCAAGCCGATTTCAACTATTTACATTTGTGACTTTCTTTCTTAGATGATTATATAATTAAGGATTTACTTCCACCATTTTTTATCCACATGCAAGAAACCCAGCTAATCAAACAATTTCAACTGTTAGTACATATAATTTTTTAATTTCAAGTGTTAATTTCTATTTGCATATTAACCATAAAATATTCCATTTGCAGCAATTGCTGAACGTATATTAAGTTTCAAGTAGTACTTTGTTGGCTGTCGTTGCGCTACTTACGACCTTATTATTGACAACAAGGACAGCACTCAATAGTTCAATGGGCAACGTCTCGAAATCGGCTTACCTGCAATGATAGATAAGTAAAACATATTAATAATTAAAATGAACAGGTAAATACCAAAGCTAATTAGAGCTCATTTTAATATGAAAAATATCAAGCTAATTAGAAGTTGGGGTGCGGGCAGAGGCTATAATGTGATACGAGTGGGATTACAGCCAACTTAAGTTACCAACAACAACAAGAAAACATTAAGGAAGCTACAGGCAAATATAAACAGCAATTAGCCACAAATTCATAATGATGGCCGCCTAATTGACTTGGCCAAAAGTTGATTTCGAAGCGCCAACAAAAAAATATGTTGGCCATTTCAAGCATTTGCAATGAAAATCTGGTTAGATAACTGGAGAGCCTCAAATTCCGTTTCGCATAGGGAAAAAAATAGGTTAAACTCTGCCCAGCTGGTGGAATGAAGGAAAATGGATGGGGAGGTCAGGGAACATGTCAGAGCACAGCTTCCTGTCTAATACTCTAATATCCGTTTTGCTCGTTATCCCTTTGCGTTTGACATGTGTAAGTGGCTGTCAGCCGTTTTAGAATGATATTTTTCCTGTCGCATTGTTGTTGCTGTTGTCGCTCGGCACCTTCTGCTTTCTTCTATTTTTTTTTATTTATTTTTCTGCCGGTTTGTCCTTTTCTTCCGTTGTTGATTTTATTTACATTTCTAGCATTTTTAAAGTTAACCTCTTGGAACATTTCGGCCTTAGCTGCCCAGCTCCACTTATGCAAATACTTTCGGGGCCATGTGTGTGCCCCTAAGGTCAGGCTTAACCAAAAAAAAAACTGAAATACAAGTCACATATTTGTTTGCATAAGCCCATTCCCCGACAAGCATTTGTTGCTAAAGCCCAAACAAATTGCTAACAACAAATTGTAGGAATCCTTGAGCTACCTGTAAATTCAGATGATTTGCTTATTTTCTGGCTCTCTTTTGTTAAATGCAGACAGCCAACTGATTGCTTGGACTAACTCTACATTTGTAGACACTTTAAGACGACTGACAACAAATTGCTTACAAGACTTGGCAATAAACATGTCTATGTATGCAAATATATATGGCCGAGATAAAGTGTAAATACCTGGCCAAGCACACATTAAGAGTGTGAAGTGCATTTTAAACTACTTAACGAGACTGTCTCGGCCAGCCAGACAGAGCAAACTAATCCCCAAAATACTTAAGTTAGCATAATGATTAGAGGCAAAAGTTGCATTCAGCTCAATTCGTGCACTGCAAGAAAGAACATGGCTTAAAACAACTGCTAGTTGCATAAACCTTTAAGTAAGGTTGCCCAAAAGCTGGCTTAACAGAAAGTACATTGATTTTTGGGCGAGTTTTGCATGTGGTTTGGTCGGCAACATTGAATGCCCTGAACAGGGTTGCATAAACAAAAGTTTCTCATTAAAATGAAACTTTGTTGCATTAGAAACTTCTTTGGCTGCTGTTGTTGTAGTAATCGTTGTTGTTTGTATGGTCGCACACAACACACACACTTTTACACACACATACACACACAACACAGACATGTCTGGCTGCTCCCCAGTGATCCGTCGAGTGGCCTTAAACTGATAATTGGATTTAATTTTTGAGTAGCCCCAGCAACGAGGCCCCGGGAAAACCACTTCAAATTGCATTTCCTTTCTGATAGTCACACCTAACCCACACAGGACAAACTAGCCAAATATAAATACCCTTTTTGGCAGCTCTCTTTTTGATCTGCCCACCCACCAAAAAAAGGGAGGCTTGTGTGCTATGAAATGATTTTGACATGTGCTTGTTATAACAATGCTGCCAACACTGCCACAAGCTTTAGAGCCGCACCAGTCGTAACTGGGTGCTGTAAATCCATGTCCGGGGGGACTTTTACCCCGTGTGTCGCATAAATATTCATTTTCTTGACTTTTACGGAAAGGGGTTGGCGCCCGCCTGGCTACATCAAATGCGTGTTATATAATCCCTCTTATAGCTGGGGCTACTGCTGCCGCTGCTGGGGCTAATTTTTAATTTTTATGGCTCACATGCTCAGGCCTCAGACCAAGCTCATAAAATGAATAATTGCCACTTTTTGGCTCCAGTAGCTTTTGGACGCTAATAAAGAGACGGCAACGACGACTGCGACTGCGATGGCGACGGCGACGGCGACGGCGACGTCAACAGCGACTGCGACCCTTCAACAAATGGAGATTAATTTTATTATAATGTTCGCTGGCAACGAGACTTCTGGGTGAGCACTCAGCCCAGTCACATGAGTGCAGTGCTGAAGCGGATTCTGGGGTAGCTGCCTTACCCCACTTGGACGTTAAATTAATTTGGGGACATGGCTGCGGCATAAAGGGCCAGCGCAATTTTGTTTGACCAGCGCTTTGTGCAAGTGGATACTTGATTACATTCAATGGGGTTACGGATATTATGACTACGCACATACTCACATACCCAGGAGTGCGAGAATAAATGAAACGCTTTACATACTTGATTTTCGAGTAGGTTTTTATGTGTGGAGCTAATCAAAGGGCTCAACATTAAACGGACTGAGATCCTGATGTGTGTGTTTATTGAGTTGACTAATTAATTATTATAAAGTATTGAAAAAAATCGAATATATATCAAATATATAAAAATCAGCTGGGTAAATGATATTAAGCTTAAAAACGGTATAAGAACACAAAGTAAGAAGATTAACTTTGGGATTTTACCATTATCTTAAGTAATTCTAAGTTCAGATATAAAATGTTCTATTTTGACAGTTTTTTTATTACGAAATTGTATATTATTATACTTTATACAAAATTTGTAATAATTCATTTCACAACTTGACAATTTTAAACGATTTTAAATTTTCAGTTAATGGAAAAAAAATCCTTAAGAATTTTATGTATCAATTTTGGATTGTTTATTTAATTCAGCACACAAGCAGAGTACTCTTTTGATATGTTCATGGAAATCTATATCAATATGCCTAGCAAGAGACATAAATCCAGGCACTCCAAAACAATCATACGCCTGAGTCAACAGCTACATGAAGGTTCAGGAAGGCAGGGTCTATGCCTGTGTGACAGGTCGGTGGTGCGACTGGGAGTGGTTTTTATGCATAAATCACTTTCACTTGTTTACACAAATAGGCGCTGGCAGAGAAGAGTGGCTCGGAAATACCCAAAAACACTCCAATCTGCCGCTAGAGCTTAACGTAATTTTCAATTTTTTTCTCTTCGCCGGAGTAACAAAAAGTAAACCGAAAACACACAACACAATTGGGCGAGGCAGAGAGAGAGAGGGAGAGATGTGGTACGCTGCAGTAACGGGTCAGCAGCTAAAACACGCAACACACACAGACACAAGCAGAGCCGGGGACAATGATGAGTTCGATGCGAACCCAACATTGCAGGCAGTTCCCAATTTACCCAACGCCCTCACAAATATTGAAAGGGAATAATAACAACAGTTAAACAAACAATGTACCGCCTGTCCGGGTCACGTTCCGGGGCTTAAGCCTAACGAACAACCGTACAGAGCCTTGGAGAGAGCCAAAGCGAGAGAGAGAGAGGCAGAGAGAGTGTGGAAATGAGTTTGGGAAAATATATATTCGCCGCACATTGTGCAGATTGTATAAACAATTTAAGCGATACTTTTATTTATTATTATTTTTATGCCTTCGCCGCAAACTGTAAAATGAATATGACAAGCGCCCACTGTCCTGCCAACCTACCCCCTCTCAACCCCTGTGCTATTTTGCTGTTTGCTCACGTAGTCAATTGGCAGGCTACAAATATTTTACTGCATACTTTGAGGGCGCAGAGTTTATAAGCTGCTTTATGTGACACACACGAGCTCTGAGCAAATAATTAACTCTGACCGACCCCTCCCTGCTTACCAATCTGGCCAAAACTTAGCCGTGTGACCAATTATGCTGATGGCCCAATAACACATTTGGCTCAATTAAATCAACACACGACCGTTTGCATTAAAATAAATAAACAATGAGCCAAAGAACCAAACAACAAAAGTTTTTCGGCCTACTGTCGAATCCCACGAAAAAAAAGCAAAAAGAAACAAAACTTTGTCTAAAAGTTTTTCCAACGCAAACTTCGCCAGCTTTAAGCAGGGCATGGGTGGAGGCAGAGACAGGTCTCAGATCCCATGCGTGATGCCAAATTATCTGGGGAAATTATTTTTTAACACGCACCAAACACAAAGCGACAAATAGGCAAATTGTGGGCATGCTCAACGGGCATATCTATGGGCATGGGAGAGGAAACTAAATAAGATTTTGTTTTTTGCTGTGAGAAGTCGTTAATTAGAGCTATTGAAGTAATTTTTATTTACTTTACATATTCCTATATTTAATACGCTTTAAGTGGTGCTGCTAAATTTCTACACTAAAATATTTTTATTTAAGACAAGCAGAGCAGAAAACCGTAGACAAGTAGCTTTAACAGTCTCTAACAAGAAACAACTGTGAGACAATCGGATAAGCTAACAGACATAATCTAATAAAATGGCAAAAGTAAAAGCAGTCGTAGCAAATTTGTTATATTCTTGTTTCGTTTTATAGCATTTAAGCATAAAAATGATGCATAAAAACAAGTTCTTAACTTATGGCCCCAATTCGAGGCAATGAATATGTTTTTGCTACATAGTATCTTAAGCACAAGCAAATGGTCATCAATAGACTAAAAAAACTTAAGCTTAAGCCATTTCTTTCCTTCTCCCTCTCCTTTCGTAAACATTCCAACAGGCGTTGCGCTAATGTTTATTTGCATTTGCATTGCACGCTTTTCGGGGAGTTTAGTTGCTGAAATTCCAAAAATTGCTGACTATTTATGGTAAGGAAAACCAAATAGAATGCCGGTAATTAACCCGGCCAACAGTTTTAAGTGGTCTGTGCGGGCAAAACAAGCTAAAATATTTGCACTACAATTTGCCAAGACTAACTAACTGGGAGAAGAAGTTGAGTTAAAGTTTCAGTTTGGTTTCAGTTGTTGCTTCTGAAACGCAAGTTTGCGTTTCACTTGGCCACAAATCAGCGCCAGCTAAATACAAATAGCAAACTTAAGCCGCATTTTTACGGGAATTTCATAAGTTTCCTACTATTTTTAGTTGGCACGCAAAGTAATTTTTCAATTTTATGCCATGCTGATAGGCATTGCACGATTTCCGCTGACTTGACAAATCGTGCCAAAATGAAATATAAGCCTATACGACGAAAGTTTTTTGTGGTTTTAGCAAGTCCTCCGGCAAAAAATACGTGAGCATGCTACCAACAAGAAGCCGCAGGACTACCAGCCAGCAAATGTGATGGGAACTGGAGGAACTGGTAACTGTGCCTCGAATTGGACGATGATGATGCGGCATAAGCGACGAACAGTCGCCGCCTTTGGGAGCTGCACACGCCTAATGTGTTTAGGGTTTGCGGCTTACACTTAAGTGAAATCAACGTAAATGTAGCTGTGTATTTCGGGAAGCAGGACAGAAGCCTCGCCGACCAGCAATTGCTCTGCAAATGTGCATAAAAAGCCAGTTTAACTATCTATCTAGATATATTAATTTACATTTCTTCATATACAAAGCTGTAATCGTTTTAAATTTCAATTGTTATGTGTTTTCTTATAGACTTATAATAATGATAAATAAATTAGTTTTGCTTTGCACAACAATATTATATGATAACAAGTTTAACCTTCTCATAATATAATTTTTTTATAGGATTATTGCCCTCTATTTGTGAAATTTGTTTCCCATTTATGACTTATATTTTTGAATTTAAGGGGGACCAATACACGTGTCTTTGAGATTATTTCCGCTTCAAATGAAAGCAACTCTAATTTGACAATCAATGAATTTTAATACGCAACAACCCTTATAGCAACAGTCTTGGAAAAGTCCACACAAAGTGGTTTGTTGTTTCTTATCGATCCCTAACATCGAGTATTAAGGAAAAGTTCTTAAGAAATAACACTTTTGGGGTTGGCAATCGATTATCAAAATATTAGATATATGAAGTTTCACAAAGAAGTCAGTGGCACTTATGCCGTTAATATTTGCAGTGGGTAGAAATATTTAGTATATAGAACTGTACAGAGAAATCTATTACAAATATATATAAACTTATTTTGATAGCTTATGGACCCAATTCTTGAGTTACTCTTAAGCGTAATCTAAAATAATGCGGCGTAGCAAGAAATCACTGCAAAAGGGCTGCCGCCGTTCACCAATCCATTCATCACTAAAGAAAACCGGCGCCCAACCACCCAACCACCCTTCCACATAGAGGGAAACCACCCGCAGTCTTGGCTGGGTCTGAAAAAGATGAATGACTTGACAAATGCGCTGGTCATGAATCAAATATCAATTTGACAAGCGCCAAACGAAGTTTTAGTAGGATCCACGTCCTTTGTCCAGGAGCTCAGGTGCTGCGTAATTCGCTTGGCTTTGTTATTTCAGTGCTGCCAACTTAATTCAATTTAATTGTGGCCAGCGTGTAAATGACGCCAGCCAGCCAGCCAGCCAGCGAGGCAGACAGGCAGCCATGGGAGTTGTGGAAACCATTTTGATAAGCTCAAACTTGAAGTTTCGCCGGGGCAAAGATTAATGAAAACTTTTTCGACTGAGCGCCGTTGCAGCTAGCAATTTTGGCTGGTTGGGGTGTTTATTAAGTTTAGCTGCAACTTAGATTGCCTCTCAACGCGTCTGCAATTTTGGTGTTGTCAAAACTTGACGACATTTCATTAGCACACAGTGCACAAGTGTTGTCGCAGTGGAGGTAGAAGTAGTTGTAGTAGTACTAGCAAGCACAGGCAGGCACAGAGATCCAAGTCGCATCTGGGGGATTTGCATGGTAGAGATACAAGCACAAGCATAAGCGTACACACACTGGCACACTCTAGAGTGCCCCAAAGCGTGTTGCACATTAATTATAAACAAGACAGCAGTCGAGGCTGTTCCTCCCCTGGGCTAAGTAAACTCAATCAAGTTGATTAATAGTGTGCGACTGCTCTGAAATCTTCGCGTCACTTGCCTGTCCCCAGCGCAGATGAATGCAAAGCAAACAATTAACCAAACAAAAGTGTCACCTGTACTTTCAACTCAGGCCATAGAGCATAGAACGTTTCTTCTTTATCTATGAACGACCAGCCCCTAGCTTAACTCATGCAAATAGCCAACTTCCTGACTGTCATTGAACGGCGTCTTTCATTTTTATTGCCTCTGACCAAAACGGAAGTTTCCAGCGGATGTTGCAACGGCAATATGTTGCCAGTCGATAGCAGCTGCTATGCACACCGTCTATCTGTCCCCCTCCTTCCTTATTGCCATGCAAATCTATGCCAAATACAGCAACATTTATGCAATGCCGCACACAAAAAACTGTAATACCTTTTGACTAGTTTTTCTACTCTCTTGCCAATGTGTGCACCCTGTGCCCAGATCCGGTCTTGTATGCTAGCAAAAAAAAATAAAAGCAGACTTCAAATGGTGTCAGTGCTGCGAGAGTTGCATGATAAGATTCACATTTATGTAAGGTAATTTAAGAGTACCAGAAAATTCCAAATTATGATTATATCCGCAACAACTTAAGATATATGTGTCAATCGGAGTAACCATAGACGTAAATATGTCATCTAACAGCTAATATTGTTTAACATTGAAACTTGGAGTACGTAGTTTTATATGTATGTGTATTCATTTAATTATATATTTCTATGAGCTATAATTAAATATTTACCGTAGCTTTTTTCAATTACAATTAACTACTTAATTGATTAATGATTATTTTTATTATGTATTACTTATTTTGCACCCACAACGCCACAAACAATTCAAGCACCCCAATCAACTGCAGTTGAAGCTGCATGGCTTAAAAGCTTTCAAGCTTTTTGGGGCATCACTTACACCGGTAACGTGTTTTTTTTTGTTCAATATTTAAATATGGACGCAAATGCCACAAAGAACGAGACGAGTTAGCTACGAAGCGAAAACGCATATTTAAACTATGCGAAATTTTGCAAAGTGAAATGGAAACGGAGAGGGAAGGACACGAGGGTAGATGGCAGAGTGAATGAGTGCGTGTGCCACAAAAAGAAGTTGCAGTTGCGGGTTAGTGTGCGTTCCTATGTCGCGCAGCTGAAATGTGACCAGCTTAGATGTGGGCAACGAACCAAAACCAGTTGAAATGTGGCTTGTATTATTTAAAATTCCCTCTGCTAATGCAAGCGTAGGTGTTCCTGCCCTACTCCCCACCCTTTGTGGCTCATTAGAGTGCTGCTGACACATTTCTGGCTCTTATTTTTAATGGAATGCAACTTGCTATTTGTCAACACTCTCCCCTTCCACTCCACTTCTGTAACTATTACAAGCACTTTATAGCAAAAAGAGCAAGCTGCTCGCAACACTCGCACCCGCAACAGCACCCACACCAGCACTCCTTGACGTAACCATCAATTTCTAATAATGTAATTTTGTAAACGTCATTTTGTAGCAGTCAGCGCAACCCCCGAATAAAAAAACGAATGTAAAGAAAGTCTGGTGGTTGAAACAGCTGCTCTGTACTCAGTCCCCTTTGGCATTCCAACTTTCATCACGTGCCAAACGAAAATTTGCATTGTGGCAAGCTCTTAAAAAATAGTCGAATAGCAGGAGAAAGCCTTAACGAAGGCAGTTAAGCAAATATTTGCAAGTTGCAAATGCAGCAAATGCCAAAATGATGAGACACAAGCGTAAACCATACTCAATTACTGGCCATGACACCTTGCAACAAAGCCAAAGGGGGCGAGCCAGCAACTTACTTCATACCCCCACTCTATGAAAAAGGGGCACAAATTTGCCACCCTCGCTCGATTGTACAAAATACAAGCCAGCAACATTCGCACGCAATATGCAGACTATAAAAGGAAATGGGGAGGAGGACTAGGGAGTGGGGGGTGGTAAATGTAAGTAGTACCTTAAGGGTGAACCATCATTTCCTCATTTCCGTGGGTGCAAGAAATTAAAATCTAATATCACAGCTCAAAGCATAAATATTTGTTATACTTTCGCACAGATCAGACCAGTAGCTCAAATGCTGATGAAGCTGCTTTCTCTCTTCTACCCTCTGGTGGTGACTGCTGACTACAACCCTGCTGCATAGTTCGGGGGGAAACATTGGTGCGTGGGCACAAAAACAAATTATTACACACTCCAGGCACAGTACGAGTAGAGGAGGTGGTGGAGTTGCTGTGCTGTTCGGTAACTGCAACGGACAGTGAGATTTTTCGTAGGCAATGGCAACCTGTGCAACATTTTCCCTTCAGATGCTCGCAAGCAATGGTTTCTGTTTTCTGTTGTCTGTGCACCCAACAAAAACAACAACAACAACTCAATTTGGTCTTTGTTGTTTAGCCTTTTGTTTGGTGGTTGCAAGCAGCAGGAGTGACGACGCACAGCGAGGGCTGCCTCAGAAGTCATCACTCAGAAGTCATCACTCAAATGAGTTTGAAACAAAAACATCGATCATGCATCGCATTTGCTATCGTTGTACTTATAAAAGTCACGTCTGCAGTCAATTTTGATTGATTGGATAAAATGGCATGTGGATTTGAAGGAACTATATTAAGATTATCCCAATTTGTTTGTTATTAAATTATTTCTTAAGATATTTAAATCTGTTTTTCTACTTTTCTGCTGACTATAGCTTTTAATCTCAGCATACATTTCCCTATACCAGTAAGCTTTTAATTGCATTTAATTTATCCAAAGACTAAATGTCTACTTAAAATTTTCGCAGAGTTTGTTTATATCAAAATCCATTATTGCATTTCACCAACAACTCGAGCAACTCTCTTTGCTGGGTACCTTTTGCATTTTTGTGCCTCGCACAGACAAAATGTTTGGGTTTCTACGGTCTAGAGCAGGTCTATCACAGGTACACAAGCACTCACCCTGGGGTAAGTTTATATTATGCTTGCTGCTTGCCCTTTTTGTTTTCCTTCAAGACATTTTAAATTTGATTTTAGTTTAAAGTCGATTATGACAACGTCACATCTAAACACATCATGCTGCATTTGACAGTTGCTGGATTGTAATCTTAGATGAAAATTCATTTAGTCTAGGGCGAGATTGATGACAGCATATATTTGGGCAAAAACTCTTTGAAATTCAATATCCGTAAAATGCAGCTAGCCCACATGGAGAGGTCTGCTTCGGTCGGCAGCATCCCTTGCCGTAGCCAATACAAAATCAATTATGGGAAACGACGCGGCTTGTGAAAACAACAACAACAAGAATTGTGTATGTATATGTATATACATATGTATATAAATATATATATATATATAAATATATCATTGTGTGCGTGCGTGTAAAGCAAGTTCTAAGCCTGTGTAAAAACCCCTGTAAGAGCTTCTGTAAAACTATAAATGGCCGAGATGTCGCCCGACATAGGCTTAAGTGTGTTTGACTGCGGCTAATATTTATTTCCGGCAAATAAATCCCCGAGCATGTGCACAACAACAGTCCAGAGTTCGAACCCTCCACCCCCCACACAAACACAAACTCACACACAAACAAAAGGGATACGCACAACAAAAAAAAAAGGAAAAAAAAAGTAAACCAGGTTATTAATTTCACAGGACTCTCAGCTAAGCCCATGACATTTTGCTCCCCAGACTGTGGCATTAGTTTTATGGTTTTTATGCCACAACTCCCCTGCTAAGGTTATTGATAGTCTCCCGCTTTGAAACAGAGGCGTGGGTGGGGGGGTCGTCACATCATAAATTCTCATGTTTGTTGTGTTGTTATAACTCGTATCACCAGGTTACGTAAAACTCCAAAACTAAAGCTAATTTATTTAGGCAATTATTTGCTTTTATTTTATTTGTTGCTGTCTCTACTAATTAGTACATTTCCTACAAATGCCACTCATTTGCTTTTATCCATTTTTGGACTGCTTACTAAGCTAGATATTTAATGTCACTCATAACTATCTGCACACAAAAACCCAACTTGAAAGCTTAATCGAAAGCATAACCATTGTAAAATGCAAAACTAGAGAAACTATATATTTTGTGGTATTTTTACACATTTTTCTTTCTTTTTTTCTTTCTTTCACAAAGTTATGCAAACAATATTTTGAGCACTATCCAAAAAGGAAGCATGCACAAATTTATATCAAGTTTGGTGCATGCTTCGAATTATACATATTCATTTTCCAGTTTGGTGTATGAATAGTTGAGTATAAATATATAATTTATAAATATATTATATGTTAATTACCAAAACTCTTATAATTCATTTTTTATTTCATAATATTTTTAGAAGTGTCATAATTAATTATTTATTTATTAAACAAACTAAAAACAGTCAAAACGTTAAACGAAAAATGTGCAAAATTTCAATTTACCTATTTGTTAAATTTGTAATTAAATAAAGCATTTAATAAATTGGAGGTCAAAAACTGAGAAATGGTCCAGCATTCATTGCAATGGATAACCCAAACAAAATCTAATAATTTCTAGGCTCTGCATTGTACTCGTTCTCAGTAAGGGTGTCTAGGCAACACTAAGGCAGAAACTCAACGCTGACTTTGCTGTTTTTTGCTTGTTCACATTTATAAGCTGTGCAAAGAAATCTTTGCCAGGGCAGCTTTATCTCATTCTTCTGTCTCTCAAGCAATGGCTGATGGCATCTTTGTCTCTCTGTGAATGCATTTTTGCTTGTTTTCTTTTCCTTTCCACTCAGCTCTGATTTATACGCCATGTTTTCTTACCTTTCGGCTGCACAAAGCGCTGGGCAAATCGTTATGCCCGAAAGCAATGCAAATAACTAGGCAGATTGCCCGCAGGGAAGCGGGTTATCAAAGTGATGGTGGGTAAAGTCGGATTTAAGAAATCTGAAATGTAACAATGCAATCATTTTGCGTGTTTGCGCATAGTTTTCCACGTTGACTTTGTGCTTCAGCTGCTGCTTGAGTTTCAAAATTAATTGCATACTTTGAGGCGAGCGGCAGCTCATAAATACGCCATGCACGAAAAAAATAACTTTTTAATTAGTTAGTTTAGCAAACAAGCAACAACAAGAACATCAAAATGAAGTGCAGCCATGCGGCAGCGTTGGCCAGCAGCAAAATTTAATAAATAAATTTGCCAATAAGCCAAACATGCGCTTTTCCGGGCTGCAGAAGCCTGCCAAAGCAGTTTTAAATATGCATTAAGCGCCAAAAACTATGCAACAAAAACAACAGCAACAACAACAAGAACTGCAGCAAAAAGCTGGCAACATCAACGGGCCGGGCCAAAAGTGCCCAGAGAATGCCCAGAGTTTACAGGCTCCACTTCCTTGTTAGTGGCTAAAATTATGGCTATAATTTTTCACAGAGCCCGACCATGTTGAAGTGCATAGTGAGAGAAACAAAGAGAGAAACATAGCGAACGAGAGCGAGAGGAAAGGGGGGCTATGGTAAATGGTAAAACTGTTGAGGAAGCTAAAAATTTAACTAAGCGTTCCGATTATGCCACAATCATAAAGTTTTGCCTTCAACATTCGTATGCGCTGACAAATATGTCATTAATATTGACAGCAATGCAAAAAATATGATTTTAATAACAGTTTAACTTGGTTTTTGGCCCACGATTAGTTGAGAGAGAATATAGATAATTAATTAAATGATACTAATGTAAAATAGCTTGTAAGTCGGAAGTGAAGACCTACGGAATGAATTGAACAGTTGTAAAACTCAAAAAGACTCGCCGAAGATTACGCAGACCGGAGTAAATTAGTTAAAAGTGGGCCATTTATCCAAAATCGACAAGATCGCTTTCGTTCTCAACCTTTAAGTTTGTTTTATATTTTTTACATACTCCCAAATGAACATGGCTTTTTTCGACTCGGCTGATCAAGACTATATATCTTTATGTGGTTGAAAGCATCTCCAGCATCTATGCTGTAAGATATACCTAATTGAAATACATATGTAAATTTCGAAGCCTAAATTACTTATTCCGTACATGCCACTAACTAATGTGGTGTAAAAATCTTTACCGTGCGAAAGGCTTCATTCAATGCTAGTATTAAATACCTAGAGAA
Source organism: Drosophila atroscutellata (assembly GCA_035041605.1). Lineage (NCBI taxonomy): Eukaryota > Metazoa > Arthropoda > Insecta > Diptera > Drosophilidae > Drosophila > Drosophila atroscutellata. The sequence goes on along the minus strand of JAWNLA010000092.1, from coordinate 6,941,642 downwards.
AGAGAGAGAGATATATATATAGAGAGAGAGAGAGAGAGTGTGAGCGCAAAAAAATAATGTAGAATTTTTCAATTGCATTCGCAACCAAACCGTTCACACTTTAGCAGTCTATTGCTGCCCGGAATGCGTCGTTCCGTCTGTCCGTCTGTGTGCTACTCGGTTTGAGTGCTGTCTACGGCGTCTCTGACATGTTTTAAGCATAAGTGCAACGCATTTAGCTGTCAGTGCTGTACGTTCCTCTTGGGTGCTGGCTGCTGGTCTGGTCTTGGCTGACTGCCTTAAAGACCTGGACAGGGCCCTAGTGGGGCACAGCATCGGGACACGTTCATTGGACCAAACCAGGCCTGTGGCAAGCGCGTTTCTGATAGTGCCAGCCAAATTGAAAACTTAAAGTCTAGCAACAAATGCAGTTGAAGGACAATTTTCACAACGCTGTCGTCATCATCGTCGTCGTTGCATGTGCATTAATAACATCAGCCTCCATTAAACGGCTCAGTTCCTGTACGTATTCTGTACTCCTTCTCCACAATTCCGGTTCAACAACAGACGTTGGTAATGCGGCCCAGCTGGCCATAAAATTAACGCACATATTTATACTTATGTGCATTATTTTTTTGCAATGAAATTATTATTAAGCCCAACGAACTGGCAAATATATGGCGAAATGAGAGAAATAAAATATATATAACAGAAAAATACTGTTGCAATTGAATTGCAGCATTATTCAGCGACGACTTTAATGTCCGCCGGGAGACGACTCCTGCACATTGACAGCTGCATTTCCAATTGCAGTCGCTTATCGGCTCAGATGCATAATTGCAATGTCTTTTTTAAATTTTGTATTTATTTTTTTTTATTGTATGGCAATTAATTCAAATAATTTCGCGCAGAGAAACAAAATGAATTAAAATAAATAACTCCTACGTTTCTCACTCTGTGCACTAACAGTTTGTGTGAAATGTAGAGTATATAAGCTATGAAAGGATGTTTGTTACATAAAATAATATATATGCAAATATTTTCTGCATTTTGCTAAATGCTTAAGGAAATACTTTTCATTGAAAGAATAATATTTAGAGTTTTGTAGAGCAACTGCTTGTCGCATAAAATATAAAGAATCATGTGAAATTTTTTTATAAATTACTCAACATAATTATGCACATATGGCATTGGCAATGGCCATTTTACGTGCTTTTGTATAACTGCAACATCCGGCGCCACATTATTATAAAGTGCACATTGAACATTTATGGCCAGTCATAAATCAAAAAGTTATCGAAATAAAAGCCAGTGTAGATAATCCCCTCGCCGGATGGGGCGACACTTTTTACAACTTATTGGACTAATCAGTAATCAGAGGCATGAGAAATGCGATGCAATATCAGTACATCATGAAGTAAGGGGTTTGTCCGGCTAACATAAAGTAGCACGCGACACGCGACTTACAGCCGCACACCTCCCTTGTTCCTCTCTTCTATAGGAAATAATTTCGGGGGCGCATAAACAAAGTTGGGTGCATGGCAACCCCAGTTGAAAGCAGCAGCAGCATTAGTAAAAGCAGCTGTGGTGGCAACCAGGACGACAACGTCCGACATTTGACAGCTTAGCGCCTTGCACAACCGTTTCGTGGCAAGCGGTTGGATGGTGTGTGTGTGTGTGTGTGGGAAGGAGGAGGTGGGTGGTGAGGGAGTAGCAGCATGTCAACGTCTGTTTTGTTGTTTGGGAAATTGCATGCCTGAGTGCCGTTGCAATTTGCAATTGAGTTCTTTGGCTGCAAGGCACTCACACACATACACACTCACACACACACACACTCGCATATCAGTAAAGTACCAAAGTACTCTATCTCTCGCGAGGATTACCCACATGAGGGTGTCCTGGCCACAGAACATTCGGTTAGGCCCAAACACAGAGATACCAAGTGAGTGTCGTCGGAGCTGTGCAAATTTATGGCCAAGTGGAAGCGAGTCATGTGTCGCTTTGCATAAATTGCTCGACTTCTGTTTGGTTAGAATTAATGAGTGCGGGAAGTGGGAAGAGGAGCATGGGAAGCACTCTAGATAACATTTGGAAACGATAAAGAACCTGCGAAGAGCTGTAAATTTATGCAAGAGTTAAGAATTATTTGCTGAAAGCACTTCAAATACTTTTTCGCATCCAACAGCAACTATTTTTGAATTCGTTCTTATAAAGTTTTCGGAGCTTGAAGTTAGGGAGTATGTATTATCCATAGATTATCATTAACTGGATTCAAGATATTTAGTCTTGAATTGCTTAGACAATAACAGGATAAGAGATACGACGGGAGCTCTTATCAAGCAGAGATATACTAACTTTCGAGGAATTATACCGTAATAAAACTGTTAACGATAAGAGTCTAGAAGTGTTTTGAACAGATAAGCATACAGGCAGTCTGGGATAACTAAAAAGTTGTCAATAAACCTGTAAAAGCGGTTGCCATGTCAGCGCTTCATAAAGTAGCTTTTGAGTTCAGTTTCTAAACTAAAAGGCGATTGAGTGTTTCACGATTATATTTAGTTTTAATTATCTATTTACCGCATTCGAATTCCTCAAAGGGGCAAGAATTAGTGGCAAATTGCTTCAATTATCTTTCAACCAACAGTGCCAAAAATACTTTAGGGACTTGAGGTCAAGCCAAAAAATCTATAAAACACAGAGGGATAGAGAATAGGGAGACTACACAAATATATACTTATATTAAATATATTCACTTTTTTCTCTTTCCCCGCGGCGACATCGATTTACAACCCATTTGCTTTCGACCCTCCCTCACTTTCCTTACTTTCCCCACTGCTTTTATAACAAATATGGAAAGCACTGCACTTGACACTTCACTCTCCTTCCCCTTGAGCACAACATATGGATTCCACGGCCTAAAGGGAAAACTGAGCTCAGCTGAGCTTCCTGGTTTTTTCTGGCTGATGTAAATTCCGCACAGCGCATTTCAATAAACAAATGACCCAAAATGCCTGTGGCAAGCAATTTCGGGGAAGTGCAGCTTGAGCAATGCCGGGGTAGTGTTCGTTAAAGAGTCTGTTGCAAAGTGGAGAGTTAACGAAACTCAATGCCATGACAACAGTTTTAATTCAATTCCATTAAGAGTCGGCAAGGACGATGCACACAGCTGTGCGAAAAGTATTTTGTTATCATTCCACCCTCTCTCTCTCTCCGTCTTACTCCTTTCTCTCTCTTTCTCCTTTCTCAGTGTTATTTTTGTAATGTTTGGCAGCTAGCAAAGAACTAATGAAGCGCGCAGTGGCATCGCGAGAATTGATTGCTCCCCGGAGGCGCCGATGGCAGCAACAGAAGCAGCAGCAGCCACTTGACGCAAAGAAAACACTAGAATTGATGCAATCACCAGGGCCAAAAGCTAAAACCTATTCCCAACCCCTGCAACACACTTAGCCATTAACCACTCCCCCGCTTGAAGGACTACTGCTGCATGAGCTCAGCCTGAACTGCAGTTTCGTGAATGGTTTGATAATTTCTGCTTCCAGGGTTGACATTGTAGGATTTGAAATGGTGGAGCGAGGGGAGAAACGGCAACTCCCCGGGGTGGGTTCAGCTGCATAATAAGACTTGTTAAGTTGCCCGCTCGTTAAGATAAGTGAGCCGGCAAATGGCGACAAGTGCGAAACTGAACATGCCACAATGATTACCAGCTTAAGATATGCGAATATGGGGTGTGCAGCTGTGATAGGTTTAAGATACTCACGCACACACACACACACGCACACACGTAGCCTCGAGCAGGTTGGAAAACCTTACTTTATCTTTTTGGCAGCCAAACTTTTATAAGAACTGTGGAAGAGCAATGCTTTGAATATCTAAACGAATTGCAAATGGGCTGCACTGACAATTTAAAGAAGTAAAAGCTATTTTAAAAAATTTAAAAAATATCTATAATAATATTATATCACTGAAGTAGATAACTGAATAATGCGGCACACAACTAACCCTTAAGAGCTTGCCTTCTGTATCAAGTTTGGTAGTTTAACAATCAACAAAATTCGAATTCTTATTTATTTTGACGCAGAAATTGTATAGATTACAAACCAATTTGAGATATTATTAGAAAGCTCACCTCAATATAACCCTGAACGCTGTCGCATTGCTGGAGCACCAGAATACTAGGATTGGCCTTCAGGTCGTCGGGTGAGCAGGGCGACAGGAATCCACTGTCCGCATCACTGTGCGTGGACAGTGGACGGGGCTTGCGTATCTTGTACTGGACATGGCGACTGGGCACCGGTCCTGGATTGAACAGTACATAGTTGGACTCGATGGGCACCGTGTGGGCGCGTTGATCCCGGCGTTGCTGCTGCAGCAGCTGCTGCAGATGGAGCATGTGATCAGAGGTGACCAGCTCCGAGATGGCTCGCTGATCCACACACGACTTCTGTTGCGACTTCTTGCCCGTACGAAAGGGCGACAGATTGAGAAAGGTGAGCTTCTTTTTTGGTTGGCTGCTGGAGCTGCCGCTCGAGCTCGCCGAGTTGGTGGAGGTGGATGATTCCACGAGGGCTGTGGATGTGGTTTCTGTGTCCTTGGACTCCTGACTGTTGGACATGCTGGGCATCGCATCGAACTCATTTTGCAGTTGTTGTTCCAGTTTGGCATTAACCAGCTGCTCATTACTATAGGGATTGGGTATGCCAATGTCCAGAATGGATGGCTCCATTTCAAAGTCGGCCGGATCGATGACAAAGTAATTGTGATGCTCAAAGCTGGGCAGAGCACAGGCGCTGGTTTCCGTTTCCACCTCAGCCTCGCCGGAGGTCTCAATAATGATGGTCTCCTCGAGCTCGTCCCCCTCCACATCGTAGATGACCTCCGGCACCAGTTCGTCCCCATCGTCATCCTCGTCCTCGCACACCAAATGCTGCCGCGAACTGAACAAAGGATCACGCAGACCATGTTTAGCATTGCTCGGGTAACGCAACGCCTTCTCATTGATGAAGTCAACGGGATCGAAGAGGCAGTAGTTATCCATGTGCGAAGTGGCTGCTTTGCGTTGGCGCACGGGCAGATTCTTTAGCTTCTCGCTGTAGTCAGCGGCATCGTTATCCTCATTATTGTTGGCCAACTCCGGAGCAGGCGGCGGTGGGGAGAGCTCCTGGCTTAGCTGCAAATCCTGGCTGCCAATCTCCGACTGCTGCTGTTGTTGCGATTTTTGTGAACCGCGATGCAGCGTGGCAAACAGACCACGTGCTATGCAGTTCTTCAGCTCCGTGACACGCCCCTTATAGGGGCTGGATTGGGCGGATTGTGCGCTCACGCCCAACTCCTCCAGGCCGAGCTGCTTGCTCAGCTCCTTGCGCTCCTTTTTGCTCAGCACCACCTTGCCGCGACTGGGCGTATTCGGTGCCGAGTGCAGCAGTCGCGATGGCATCTGCGACAGGGGTGGTGGCGTCGGTGGTGCTGGCTCACGTTGCACCACCGTGCTGATGGCATAGCTAACGGGCAGCTCACTGTAGCTGCGACCCACTGTCGCGCTCTCTTGGCTAAATTCCAACTCCATGTAGTTGGCACTCGCAGTCTTCGAGTGTTGCATTTTGTGTTGCATTTTGGGACGGGCGCCCAATTGAAGGAGCTGTTGCTGCTGCTGCTGCTGCTCCTCGTTGGCATTGCGATCGGGTCGCAGTTTGCCACGGCTGCTGGACATGATTTGTGGCTGCTGTTTGTCCTGCTTATCCACTCATAATTACGACTCATTGCCAGCCGACGAAAGGCTTCATAAAAGTTCTTTAAGCTCGCATTTTTTCTCGTTGCTCACTTTTTTTTTGCACATTTTAATTAAATTTTTTTATACTCTTTTCTCGTTTTTGGCGTGTTTCACATAAAATTAATGGTTTCATAAATCTTCAGCTCAATGGCCAGTGTTTTTTTACGCTGCTAAAAATATCTACACGGGCGTTAATAGGGTTTTAGCTTAGGGCATCGTGCTGGGCACCAAACCAAAACCAAAAACAAAAAAACAACAACAGAAAAAAAGGGCGCACGCTTTGTACATTTGTTTTGTAATTGGATTTTTGAGCTGATGCATGTCAAAGTTAAATTAAAACTGACGAGAGTTTTGTTTGCTGTTTTTTGTCCAGTTCCGTTTCCGGCTCTGGTTTGGACTCGTTGTCGAGGTCTAACCCCAGAGCAAAGTCATGGGTCCGAAACAGAACTCGGGTGTGGTTTTGTCTGTTTTTGAGTGATGCACAAACGGTCCACTCGACCGATTTATAATTTGTCTACAAAAGCAATTAACAGCGTAAGGAAGTGTTGAAGGAAGTGTGGGCAAAGGAGCTGCTACTCCTGTCCCCCTTAACTATGGGCTTAGTTTTCACTTTAAAAAAGTTGAAAATGAGGCCTACGCAAAGCAAAAATATGAAAATTTAGTTCAACTTTAATGGAACAACTGCCAACCGGAGGGTCGGGCCGTAGCAATCCAACTTTAACACTACCGCCTTCGGTATCAGAGTGTACAAAAACAAACATATTTAAATTTAAATATCTAGTATTTTGTAGCACTTTAATATCCATCGCTTACAAAACTGCAAATGCAGTTAAGTCCTCTGCAAATTGCACACACATTTTGAAAATAAATAGTTTTTGAAATTAAATTGTAACTGAATGAGAAACCGCAAGCCTCAACATTTCAATAAATTCTTCCGAAAGCAGCAGCAACAATAAGAAAAAGATCGATTCAGATAATCATTTAAATGTCAAATGCAGAGGGAAACAATTCGAAAGTTGCATATTTGATGACGCCAAAAGGAATGCAGCAATTACAGAACAATAAAGGAAATCAAAGGAAAACAGAAGCAGGTGTTTCAGTTGTCTCTGCTTAAGCTATTAATTCGAAAGACTTGTGCGGAAATGAGACTAGCCTGGTCATGACGAATTGCAAGTAATTCTCCGCCTTGATGACCAGTTTTTTGACTATCTGCCACGGCTCAACAAAGTATGCAACAACACTGACGCAACAAACGGCATTTTGATGGCAAGCAAATGGGAAAAGTTTTAATGCCAGCCCGAATAGCAAATTGAAAGGCGGCCCAAAAGTAACAGCAACAACAACTTGCAACTTACAGAAGCCGTACACAGCTGGAGACGCAGTGAACCAACAAGTTGCATAATTGTTGGCGCATGATCAAATTAAATGGCCTGAAAACGACAGAGGAAATTGGTGCAAAGTGTAAATGGAACATGGAAATGAAACTGTGGCCAGGCTGCACAGGTTGCTTCATCGGGCTCATTTTGTTAATTTTGTGCCATGAATTATACAAGTAATTTGCAATTAAAATGTTAATTTTTAATTGAATTGCCAAGTCGAGATAGAGAGAGAGTGAGAGAGAGACAGAGAGATAGAGGGGCATCTGTAGGTGTAGCTTATTAGCTACTAGCAGCTGGTGTTGGGCCATTGCACTCTTGGCCAACTCTGAGTTCAGTATGCTCAACTACCTTGCCCCTTGCCCCTTGCCACCTGACTGCACTTAGGCAAAGTTGACAAAATACTTGTCAAGATTTATGTTGTTCTCGTTGTTGTTGTAATTGCTGTGCTTCAAGTTGTGAAGCCGCCATGCCGGCTGTGGCTTCTGCGGGTTCGTGCAGACAAATCACAGCACGCCCCTGCAACGCCTCTTTAAGAGACTGCCTGCCCCAAACCATTTGGACCGCTGGCCATCAAGCCGCAAACTTTACTAGTTGAAAGCTGAAATAAAGTGGAGCATGCATTTGCCAGCACCCCTCCCCCTTTCTCTCTGTCTGCCCGAAGAACTTCGCCGCTGCCACTTCATGACATCATTTTATTTGCACTCAATCTCAGTGCTTGCGCCGCCTGCGCGAAACTTCACCACAAAAGTTGGTTAGAAATGCTTTTGATTTGGTGTTGCCCAAACGCGTTAGTTCTTTTGCTTTCCTTCCAGCTTACTCCCTTGTTGCTTGCTTTCATTCTTTCATTTGTTCTTTCATTCGGCACTCAATGCTACTCCGAAATGCTAGTCAAACAAGCTGACAAAACTAGCAGCGACAAGCACTGCGACTACAGAGATACCCTAATAAAATGGTTCTGAATAGTTTTTTTTTTTTAATAGTGCAAGATCTATTTAAACTTTTACTATAACTCTTGGGAGGAAATAGCATACTGCTCTACTCAGTTTTTATTCTCCATTCTTTATTCATCCATTGTGCCTCAATTGGTATTAATAAAATAAAAACAGTATTTATCTACAGGAAAATTTGGAAAACTCCTAATGACTCTTATCAAAATATATACACAGAGTTGCATTATCACTCCACAACACACTCTATATGCCCAACTTAAGCCAAACTACAGTGTAGAATAAAGTGGCAAAGTCTGTTGTCGTAATCGAAAAGAGAGAGGTGTAGATGGAGTGAGAATGAGAGAGAAAGAAAGAGAAAGCGAGTAAAAAAACTATGTGCGTATGACAGTTTCAAACACTTCTAAAGACTTTTGAGTTATGCTGCTGGTTCTTGGAGCGAGGGGGCGTGGCAACGGCGTCAAAATATGGCATGCAACCAAACTTTTCTGGGAACAGTTTTTCTTTTCCTTTTCCTTTTTTCCCGTGTTTGCGTTGAAAATTTGTCTGCAGCTGGGCCAAAAGCAACTCCTCCTGCGACTTAAACAAAATCTATGTGCAATTCAATTAAAGCGCAATTTGCAAGCAGGCGTCGTATTTTAGTTAGGTAACGACCAAATCCGAGCCAATTTCTTGGGCGGATGGGATGTGTAGGCGCCCAAAGCAAGGCAGACACCCCAGCATCCAGCCAAATCCAAACCCCTCAGCTCAAATTTAATAAGACTCATCAGTGCAAACGGAAATCGCTTGAGGAAATTGTATGTTTTAAGCAAACGCAAAAGCATACATAATAAACCCATATAAAAGATTGTTGCATGCTGTTTGGGGGGTGGGGGCAACCAAATGAGCGAGGGGGCATCGCATAAATACCCACATTCGCAAATCGCAGCAGCAGTGCGGGCGGAGAGATAAACGGAGAGACAGAGAGGAAATAAAAAGAGATAGCTCCAGGCGGACAACGGCGAGGACAAGCAGGCGGAGAGGAAAACGAATGTTATTAAAAAAGAAAGCAAAGCAAGGAAACCAAAAGGCAATGCAAGAAAGAAGAAGCATCGCCAGAGTCATAAAATTTATTAAATGCCTAAAAGTATGACAGCTATAGACAATTTATGGGCGGAGGCGGCTAAAAACTGTACAATAAAGTAGACCGTGGGGGGTGGAGACGGAGATGGAGTAGGGGGTGTGTTGAATATGGAAATTAGTTGGCCAAGAATGCGCTGCGCAATAAGGTAGATCCTAGCCGAAATCACAGAGGAGTTAACTACAGCGTTAGACTGCAATCAAGAGCAGAGAGCTGCTGGCCCTTAAATAAGCGCTTCAAATAAAGCTGAGATGAATGGAATTAAATAAAAGATGCTCACAAAAAAAGCTTGTTTATATTAGCGAATGTCATTTATATGCTAAACTCGACAAGTGCCGAGAAAATACTAAAGCCAGAGAAGTAAGTGACTAAAGGGATTTTCGATTGTTTTTCATTTGTAATTAGTCTCTTGCAAAAAAAAACTCCCCTATATCAGTATAATCATATACTGATGCCTGTGCCCATAAAGCCTATGCCACAGCCAAGTAGCCCAATGCCTTTTCTGTTAACTGTTAGAGCTAGCTGAACACGTGCCACACTTGTTTCTCCATTAATGAAATGGACATTTTGCCCACTGCCCCGCAAAAATGACAGTCGGAACAAGGCAAACAAGAAGAAGACTAAAAAACCTTTGCATATTTATAGGCGCAGTGCATAAAATTTACACTAATTTAAAGTGGAAACCAGACCCGCCTCCTTTGCTAGTCATTGTCTAGCTTCATAATTCACAGTGAAACTGTGAGCAGAGGTGCGCAGGAGGAGCTTGGGAGGAGCAGCAGCCATATGGTCACGTGTTGAGCTCATAACTCAGGACAATCGCATGGACTATTAAATTTAACGCGCAGGACATTTGTAAGGATTTGCCAAGTAGATGCCAACATTTGCTCAGTAAGCATGCAAGTTTTTAATTAAAACAGCTGCTATTTCAACTTATTCGATGTCGTCATCGTCGTCGTCTAATCCATTTAAGGAATGACACCATAATCAATCCCTCTGCGAATGGCGGCAAATTATTGTCGCTGTTCTTATGCTGGAACAATACAATTTTCGTATGTACGGCATTTTCTTGCGCAATTTTCCACTACATCGGATTAAAATGTGATATGTTTGGGCTTGTTTACACACACGCACACACAGGCGCTAGAAATGATGGGCAGGATGGAGGGGGGCTGAGGGAGTCAGACATGTGTTTGTTTACGAACTTTTGGCAGCTTTGTTTGGGACTCTCTCGCTGGAGTGGGTCTTAATTTCCGCTTCGTAAGCATTTCTCTGCTTTTTTTCTCTTTTTTTTGCAACACACAGCTTTCTTTCTTTTCCTTTTTTTGGCGTGGGGGAGGGGGGAGGGGAGAGGGGGCGTTGTGTGGGCTAGCGAAACAGAGGCAGACAACGTTTGTTTATTTTGGATTTGTTTGTCTTGTTCCCTTACAGCATTTTTTCCGTAGCGTCTTCTTTTTGCTTGAGTACTTCCGGTTGCGCCGGAACTAAACATATAGACGAGGGCACGCATGCAGCATGTCAAAAGCGGGCGCTTTAATTGTAACGAGTGCAAAATTGAATTGAAACAAATTCTACCCCTCCTCTACCACTATTGCCTCTATTCGGAAATGATTCCATAAAGTCGGCAGCAATTGATTTCGACTTGAGGTAATTTGTGGCACATATTGCCAACTTGAACTTTAAGCAGCTTCTCGCAATTTTGACACGTAGTCAAAGTTTTTGCTGCTGCTTCTTCTTATTTTTCGCCTAAAATTAGGCGGCACGTTTCGTGTTTGTGTTTGTGTGAGTGGGAGTGGGAGTGGGAGTCGTGTGCACCTCGCTGGCTACATTTGACGCATAATAAGTAAGACAAACACGCTCCAAACTCTGCACAAAGATGTTTTATGAATTCTGCGTATGTTATCGCAGTAGATAGACTATGGTAATTAATAAAGCATATGTAGTCCATGAAATCCTAGGCATAAGATTTAATCTCTCCCATAAAGCAGCATTTTCCGCCATTCTCAAATTAAATGCTAACTTTGATATTAAGAAATAAAAACAGTCTCAAAATTTGTTTATTTAATAATATATTTAATGGGGAAAAAAATATATTTAATATACAATTATAATAATAATAATTGAAAATTCCAATTTAAATTAAATAATTCAATGAAAGAAACGAATAAAAAATAGAATCTAAAATAGTTATTAACGTTCTTTGCAAAGCCAAACCAATCAAACCAACAAATCAAAGTTAATCTGTATTTTTTCAATCAATTTAGTAAGTAAACTGAACTATCATAGTAATTAATTTAAAAAATGTAAATGATATTAAAATTATGCTAATGTATAAAACAAGCAATTGTTATTTAATTGGAATGTTTGTCAAATATACATAATATCTAAATAATTAATACTGATTAAAGCAAACTTAATTAAAAAAAAGATACATCATTTTCTGAGCATCTATATAAATTCGAGCGCATCATTTCCACTTAATAATATTAAAGCAGACATGTTCATACATTTAGCATTCCAAATATCCGCAACATGTAATCTTTTGCCCTACAGCACGACTCCCACAACGACTCCGACTTTTGTCCTTTTCTGCAGGGTGGAATTGGGGGTTGGGGGTATATAAGTATGTGTGTTTATGCTCTCCGGCACAGCTTCATTATGGCACATCGTCTAATCTAATTTAAGGAGCTGGCTTGTTGTTGCATTCCATTTGGGCGCAGCAAGATTTGCGACTGATTTTTATTAGCCCAACAATAACAACAACAACAACAGCAACGATAGAAGGCGGTCGAAAAGCGCAATAATCGACGTTTGGCACGCACACAGTAAAGGCCTAAAGGACGATAAACAGAGAGCAAAGAGAAAGACAGAGAGGGAGGGAGGGGAAAAAGAAAGAGGAGGTAGAGTCAAAGATCCTTAAGCGTGTGTTTTGGCTAAGCCAAGAGGACGACATTACATTTTATTATCTATTATTTCGTAGCGCCTAAAATGCCACTACATTAGCTCAAAAATCCAACACACACACACACAAGCGCACACAGGACATTTGGTTGGCAGCGCGTCGCCGGAAGCCGCCAGCCGCAAAACGTAAACATTAAAACAGGAAACAGGAAGTCGGCTCTGCCACAAACACAAACACAGGCACACACAGGCACACACACACACACACATACACAATCAGACATTGTAATGTGCCCGACGCTGGTTATGATTATTTCGGCTCGCTGGCACCGTCGTCCTCATGTGTTTTGGCATTTATTATTTGTGTTTGGGTTTTACTTTTTTCACATTTTCACGTATTTACATGTTGGTTGGTTGGTTTTTGTTTTCTTTTAATATTTGTTCATATTTGTTGCCTCACACGTTGTCGCACATTGTTTTGCAACATTTTTAGGCGACTCCGGCGCCAGCTAATTCCTTATGCATAAAGTGTTGCCTCTTGTTAAGGACATGCTTGGCTAACGGCTTTGTCGCCGCGGCATTGCAAATGAGCTGGTTAAATATTTCAAATTGCACCTTGACTTAAAATTCCACACACACACACGCACACACACACTCTTTTTGTGCACAAACCAAAGAAACATTCTTTATATTAATCCACAGTTGCTAAAGAATGTTTCATGTTTGCTCGCCACAGCATGTAACCAAAAAACATTTACGCGCACAACAGTTGTGTACGAAATTCCTTAACAATTGCCCAACGCGCAACGCTGCGAGGACGAACCGCGCGCCAACGATGCCCAACGAGCACTGAAAAGGACACAGCAGCAGCACCACGCAACACCAGCACCAGCAGCAGCAGCAGCAGTAGCAGCAACAGCATTCAACAGAGGTATTTTTGGAAATTTCCCTTTTGGTAAAGGAAATTTTATTTGGCCACGGCGTCGTCGCTCACTGGAAGCGACCCCAACTGCAATTGACCTTAGCCTTCGCTTTTGCCGGCTTGGTTCAATGCACCACACAGCGCCACAGGGTTGTCCTTACCAAAATACCCCTAGCGCATGTCATTTCCCCTGGGGTAATTTCCAGCACGTTGCCAGTTTGTCGAGTTCTAACAGGTTGGCGCAAGTGACGTCATTGCCAGACAGGGGAAATTCATTTCCCTTGGCTTCAACTTCCCCAGTTAACATTTATGAGGAAAATAAATTTGAAGTCCAGAGATTTTTAAAGTTAAAGAAAACTTTTCAAAACAATAAATATGTAAAATATTTTATTAATTTAAATTTAAATTTAAATTTATTAAATTGTATACAATTTGCACAAATTGCAATTAGAGGAAAAGTTGTTTAAAATGAAAACTTTAAGAGCTGAAAAAGAAAAAGTTTAAACATTGGAATTCAAGATAAATAATAAGCTGTTTGGTTTTTTATTGAATTGAGGTAGAAGTCTGCGAAGAAACTTAAGCGGTTCAATGAAACCTGTCATCAAAATACAATGTTTAGCAAATGCAATGGCATCCCTGAAGGGGTTGACAATGGGCTTCATTTGTGTTTGTTGGTTTTTTATGAAACGACTCCTTTGTCATACATCATGTTTTGTCCATTGATAACCAACCAAACCCAACCCAATACGAACTGGCTGGAGACTGGAGAGCCCGCTGCGACTATAAAACAATAGAGTCGCAATTTCCGTGCGATGCGACAACACATGCAACAAAATAAAATGTAAATGCTACAGAAATGGCTAAAACCATCGAGGGAATTTCGGCAATAACTATAAAATGTCGCGTGCTACCAGCCAAAAGGGGGGAGGGGGCCGGCGAGGGGGTAGCAGGGCATTCAAAAAGGGTCGCCCGACTTTGCTGCAGTCATTGGGTAAAGGATTAAAAAAAAAACAAATACTATCTCAATAGAACAATCTCGGACGGGGCAAAAGTAAAAACAGAAAATTAAAGCAAAACATTCACCCACACACACATACAAACAGTGCTGAAGAACGGCCTGATAAAAAACGGAGTGAAAATTTATGCAAAAGAACAGATAGAAAAAAGTTACGAAAAAATGTTTAGAAAAACAAAACATACATAAGACACGTGCATAAGAGGGACAGAGAGAGAGAGAGAGGCAGACAGAGGAACAAAAAACCAAAGAGACAGTTGGGACACTTTCGACTGATAATATTGTTTATAAATTCTTTGAGCCACGTTTTTAACACGCTCTCCAATTAAAACAACAATGCGAAGCTTAAACTTGAGCGAGGTAAAGGATTCAAAATGAATACATCTGAATGAATGTATCTGAACGAAGTAGCAGACAGTCTAGGGTCTTAGCGATAAGCTAAAAGGAAAAGGGTTTAAGATCCCTCCCACAGATATTCATGCAGCGCTAAATTAGTAGCCCATCTAAATGAATATTAGTGTCTTTAAAACAAGCATATGCAAAAGATTGTTGGGGTAGTAGAATTAAGAAGTTAGTTTTATTGGATTTATAGTTATATATAGTTACTATTTTATGGCATTTAATAAACTAAAATTGAATTTTCGCTTTGAATATTAAATTTAATGCCAAGCTTCTCATATACCAAAAATAAGAAAACAGATTTAAATTACACATTTTATACCGGCACATTTTACCTCACTTTTGAATAGTTGCGTTGAATATTCGCAATTTACAATTAAACCTTATTTGTCGTTGTTGGTTATATTCGGCTTATCCCAATTATCAAAGTTATAAGCCATTTAATGTTCCCTGAGTGTTTGTGTCAATCGTATTTCGTAACCATTCAATAAGTACAGCGTAAATTCCTTATAATAATGGGATTTACAGAATACCTCTGGTATTTTGTTTAGTTTCAAGTCACAAACCTGGCTTGTTTAGGCATAAAACCCTAAGCCTATATATTGCCAACAATACTTACCAAACTATTCAATTTCGGAATTAATTTCCCATCTTAATATAGCAGCAAAGTCATGAACCTTATTCCCAATGTTAGTTAAGGCACTTAGCAACTTACCAGTG
The DNA here is from genome assembly GCA_035041605.1 of Drosophila atroscutellata. NCBI lineage: Eukaryota > Metazoa > Arthropoda > Insecta > Diptera > Drosophilidae > Drosophila > Drosophila atroscutellata. The sequence goes on along the minus strand of JAWNLA010000092.1, from coordinate 6,926,496 downwards.
TTAGCAAGGACACGTGGATAGAACGCCTTAGCGTTGACACCCATCATTTCGGACTATTCCTACGTCACTCAAGAGATGGCGCCACTCGCAAACCTGTTGCTTCATAGATGGCTCCACAAAAATTTAAAATAATTCGGAAAACATTGCCTCGAATATGTTTTTAAATACTTCTGTGAGCTGTTAATCATAAGTTTTGAAAATGCATAAAAAATTACATTGATATTGTACATAAATTACATACTTCAAGAGTGAGATTTATCCATACTTAAAATTCATTTGTTGGCCATCTGCAGCACATAAATCCGTTTAATCCACCACTTTAACATCTGACAAATAACTGTCGCGTGCTTGTCAAATTGGCCTCCACACACACACGCACATAAATAGATATATTATATATAAGTGACTACAGAATTCAGTTGCCGAGTGTCGCGACAAATTGCGAGCTGTCAATAAAAAGTGTTTTGATTTTTCAACTTTGAGCTGCGGAGCTATCAATTCAATTCTGTTCGACTCCTCTCAGGGCGGACGGCGACAACTTGATATTCTCCTCTTCTCTCCTCTGTTTGGCAGTCAGCAGACCAGGACAGTTGCTAAAAGAAGTAGTTTGCCCAGACAATTAATCATTTCAATTTTCCAAACGACTTGGCAAAAGTAGTCGATGACAAAACAATTTGGTAGCCTCCTCCTGGATAAAATCCAAGCAAACTCAAGCTCAAGAAAGAGAGAGAAGCGAGCCCAGGACACAGTTGCAATGTCAGGCAGCTGCTGTCATGTCCTCATCCTTGTCCCTGTCAGTGAGTGGCATCCCTCTTTCTTCGCCACTCCTTACATTCACATTTGCATGTCGAGGTTTCGGGTCCTTTGCTGAAATTGCCTTTCACGCCCAGCAATGCGAGTTGGGCGAAAACAAATCCAAATCGCTTGGCGATTTAATGCAAACCAAATCCCAACTAAGAGGGCTGCTTTCATAGTTCGCTATTATCCTCAAATTTATTATTCAGTTGGGCCGAAATCCCGGCGGTACTGCAATACCAGGCCAACCCGTGACAGAGGTGGAGCAAGCCCCTAGCACTCCGTCTGATTCCAAAAATCAGTTTAACATTTGTTGTTCTCCAATGGAGAAACTATCAGATGTTAAGCTGATAAGAACAGATACTACACTTTGATCTTAGCCATAAGGCCGAGAAGCGATAACTCAAACAAGGTTTAACTCTCGTAGTCTATAATGCCACAGCTAAAAGCAGTTGCGAATTCTAAGCGATGCGTGTATAAAATTACTTTAAGGGTGGCAACTGGCACCTACTTCCATTAAGGACTGTTGCATACTTTAGGGCTCCTTAATGATTACTTTTTCTCCTATAATTCGCAATGGGTTTAAGTATGTGTTTGTGTGTAGTCTAGGTGCTTGGTGGTGTTCATTCACTCTGGCTTCTCTTCAGTTGTCGAATAAATCTTTCGCCTTTTACTAAAGATTTCCGTGGAGAGGAGCACTCTAATGAGTCTAAACTCAATTTTTTAAGCGCCTGGCGGCAATTGCAGCCGGGCCAATTATAAATAAATATCATTTAAGATAATCACAGCTACTATTCCATAATCTCTGCTTATGCAGATATTGCTCTTTAATACAGGAACTGCTATATTATGATCACAGAAAAGAGGGCGCATGTAAACCGATTATTTTCATGTTGTAACATACTGAATCCGGCCGAATGTTTCTGATGAATACTTACGGCGTTGTCGGAGAATTTTTTCCTGAGAAAATTATGTCTCCTCTGCTTAGGGTTGTTCATAAAAAATATACAAATATATCCCATCTTTTGAACATTAGGTGGGTGGTGTGCCTTGCGTTAATGGTATGCTGAAGCTTGTAAATATTTATAAAGCAATTCGTACATAAAAGAAAACATGCTAGCACAAACTAACTGTAATAATAGCGTGCTTGTGCGAGTCCTTCGATGACATAAACGTTATCGCAGCTTTCCATTCGCATAAGAGTGCAAATTCGCACTTCATTTTCTATTTGAACACTCTTACTCTTACTCTTACTCTTCTGAGTTCCAAAGTCCTGATCATAATTGCATATTACCTGTTCCCACAATCGGATTAATAATACTAAAAAAACATTATTAAAACTAGTGTATTGTTCAGAGGAAACTCATCTGTTATATGGTATCCTATCTACGTAAGTAAGGAGCGTAACTTTAGCAATCCATTCATTGTTTATCTGGAACCCAAATACGTCGTCAATTGCTTTATTTCCATTTATTTTAATTGAATTGTTTTCATCGTTTTCAGCTTTCTTCTCTTTCTCATCTCTCTTTCTTCTCTGTTTTGTGGCTATGCATCTTCATCAATATATGCATAAATAACGCATAAATTAGATGAGCGAATCCCGTAGGATATACGAGGATATTCAAGGAAGCAAATCAGTGCGACACGCGCCACACGCTTCGCATGCAAAATAGGCATTGGCATAAAAAATGAATTATGTGCCTGCCACCGTTTAGGGGACACCAAGGCACACAGGGGGTCAGGATTCAAATTACATTTGGCTAGTTCATAAAGCGCAGTCAAGTTTGACCAACGTTGCTCCTGGATGCCAACAAACAGACAAATACACAAATCTCAATGGCTTTACCTTTTTATTTGTTTTTTTTTTTGGCTTTTTTTGTCTATTCTCTGTTCTCTTGTTTTTCTCGTTCTGTGACCAGAAAAAGGCTCAAGTTTTTCCTTAGCTAAACTACCCGTCCGTAGTAATTTACATGCGAGCCAAAACTTTTTCCCGTAAGCCTCAAACGTCGAACTTGAACTATAAAAATCCGACGGCCGCAAAACTTTCGAGTCACATAAACATAAATTGCGGCCGTAATTTCTGGTCAGGCAAGGGAAGGGTGGCGTGTGGAGAGTGGAATTGGCAGCGTCAACTTCTAACTTCTGTTCAATGTGTCTTCGGTGGCATGTTTGGTTTTGGGCTTTTGCGTTATTGTAATTGAGCTTAAGTGTACCACCGCCGGCAGCGTGCAGAGTCATTATGGTCTATCCGAAAAGGAGTTAACATTATGTTTAATTTGTGTATTGCCCATTAAACCCTCTATTATTATTACCCAGTCAGTCAGCTGCTGCCAGCTTGGGACCGTAACACAAATAAATTATGAAGACTACCATAACAGAAACTGCCCTTTTATGGCCTACATTATGATCTGTTATTTGTGGTTATGCTCTTTAAAGGGTTTCCTTAATTTATTCCAAATGATACAGATTAATAATTGGCAATATACACTTGCCAAAAAAACGACACCATTGTAGAAAATAGTCATACTCATTGATATTCAGAAAAGTGTATTTAAGATACGCTTTTTGTCGTTTATATTATTGGGGTTAGCATTTCTACTTTTAAGGAATCATTTCTGAAAAACAACAGAAAGTTCCTAGTCGAACTCAAAGCATTTTATTTCTAAGTGTACAGATGGCTCGGCTGCTTCAAGTAGGATTCAGGAAGAGGTTAGTTGAATATCGAACAACTTATATTATAATGGTTATTGTAATTGATTATTAATGAGCCCTTTCGGGCTTCCAAAAATTGCCGTAGTGGACGGTATTTCACGTCCCCATGGCGGGGTATTGGTTAAAGTTTTCAACTAGCAATAATCGCACCTCAGTAGAACTTCATTGGTTACGATATCGCCTCTGCGCAAAGATAACTCAAAACCGAAAACCCACAGGATATACACAACCAATATGCCAGAATCAGTTGGGAATTGCAAGCATGCGATGGCCTCAAATCTTTAAATGTTGCATACTTTCAAGCCACATGAGACGCTGTCAACATTTAGGGGGATGAGAAGAAAATAATTTGCAGCTGCATCTTTTTATCGTAAGCGGGCGAATAGGGCGCAGATGATATCAAAAATTATGTACATAAAAAGCGGATATATATCTGAAAAAACAAATAAATAAATTATTAGAAATTATATTCACAAAATATAGAAATAAATATAAATAAAATTATTATAAAAATTATCAGAAATAATATATGTTTGCATAACTAATAATAAATGCTAAGATATAACTCGAAAATATCAATAAATATAACTAAAAATGTATGGGTCAAATTTATGCTAAATAATCCCAAACACATTGCATTAAGCTCTTGAAGCGCCCATTTATCCATTAGTGATTATATAAGGGCCTCATTAAATAGGCTGCGCTATCAGCATTAGCATCAGCATCAGCATCGTCATCTTAACTATCCGCACGCTTGGCACTGGGAATATCCTCCCCAATTGGCAGTCTATTAACTGCGAACGCTTTCAAACTGCCGCCAAAGTGTCGCATTGTCAGCCATTCAGAACAACGAAGCAATTTGGGCCCCAGATAGTTTCGACCCCAACTCACCCCCAACACCCCCCTTGCTTATCCAGCCGATGCTCATTAACTATTATCATTGTCAAATTTCGTTGCATATTTATGTGTTTTTTGGGGGCCCAAGCGAAGCGTTGATTAAAATTCCCAACACTTGAGCCGTCTAATGAAATTAATAAAAAATGTATGCGAACGACAACATGGCTGACAACGAAATGGAAAGAAGGTCGGGGGGAGGGGTCGAGGGGGCTTGGCTGGTCGCCTACTCTAAAATGCTAAATAGCCACTTTTGCGGCAGGGCAGAACCAACAACTTTTTTTTCTTTCAGTGTTCCTGTAGCCCGAGCCTTTTGTCATAAAAGATTGAACAAGCTTGCAGGCAGAGGCCAAGTGCAGAGTGCTGCCAAAGTCAAGAGTGTCAAAGGCACAGAAGACAACATGATGAAGAAGAGCTCCTCAGCCCGCTAACCACCCTGTCTCCCTACACTCTCGTCTGCCCTAGAGCTGAAGAGTCGGAGGACAAAGACAGCGATGTTGCTACGTTTGGAATACCGGAAATCCGTTTCATGACAAATGCGTCACATTGTCGTGCCGGAGTGTTAAGCGAGAAATGGCGTGTGTGGGGGTGGTGGTGAGGGGGAGGGGCGAGGGTCCATGTTTGTAGTAGTACTACTAAGCCGGCAAACAGGCAATGAAATTCCTTCAATGGCAGCACGTGACTTGCCAGCAGCAAAAGCAGAGAGCGAAGCAAAAGAGCACAATGCCGCGACATTGACATTGAGAGGGCAAACAGAGACAAAAAGAGAGAGAGGATGAGAGAGTGAGAGAGAGCGCGCCTGCGCTGTTGCTTCAAAACAGTACCCCAGCAAACTCGACGTGCCGGCATCAGTCCCAGTCTCAGTCTCAGTCTCAGTCTCAGCTCTGGCATAACTTTAGCATTTTAATGAGAAATCCATATTTATGTTATTTGTTTTGCCAAAAAAGAAAAAATAAGAAAACAACGAGAAAAAGTTGCTTGTTTGTTGTTGTTGTTGCTGTTGTTGTTGCGGGCAGCATATGCGGCGAAAAGTGAAATTACAGCATTTGGGGGGGAGGGCAAAACATTCTTGTTGCTTGAGGCACTTACGCAGGACAGACTTGTGTGGCGGCATTTTGCAATCGCTTTTAATGGGCTGCGTCTGGAGGCGCCGCCATATGGCTGTAATACCTACGGCAGGCAGGCAGGCACACGGACAAACAACAACGACAACGACAGATAACCGAACATTAGAATTCTGTTAACATTTTCATTGGGACGTGGAGTGAGGCGATCCAGACGATCCATTAATAAGTGAAAAATGGCATTTTAACAATTAGTTTAGCTAATTTCATTTCATTTTTAAGCAATCTATTAGTAATTAACAAAAATAATACTATTTGGTTAAGAACTACTTAATAAAAGTATTTCTTAAGCAAATCACATCAACTTTAAGATTCTGACTGCTTGGAAAATCTAAAAAAAACATTAACTATAGATTTTGGATTTGAAATGTCCCGAATATTATAAATTATTGTTTAAGGACTTTTTTTTAATCTAAATATATTTTTCGTATTTTTTTTTTGGTTTATATCGGAGTGTATAAAATATATAAAAAAAAGTTTCAATTATTAATATTTCAATAAAATTGGGTTAGGTCTAAAAATTCGAATAGATATTTAATTATTATTTATTTAATATAATTTGGAAAGAGCATTTAGCATTTTAATAGTGCTTCACAAGTGGACAGTTTTTATCTGCTGGTATTTGCTTTTTTGCTTGTGTGCCGAAATATAAATGGACTTTTAACTATGCCACGTCGGCGTCGTGTCACAATAGAGTCATAACGCCATCATTCCGACAAAAGCCATAAAAATAGCGGCTTAAATAGCAACAGCATGTCTAGCATTTTGCCGCTGCTCGCCACTTCCTCCTGGGAACAGCCTGGGAAAACGAATGTCGAGACGTCGCTTCATACACGTGGCTGCAGCAAAAAGCGTCCACTTCACACTTTTTGCACTGGCACTTTTTGCCGGGCTTTAATAAAGAGGCAACAACAACAACAACAACAGCGGGCAACAATTTTATGCTTTTATTGTGCAAATAAAAACACGCGGAAACTACTTAATCAAGTTCCATTCGCAGCACAGACCCTAAACCAGACACACATACATATACACAGACAGACAGACACATATTTATATTTATATTTATATATATATATATATGTATATGTATATAGATACAACACACATAAAGCGAGAGTCCTAGACCATGGTCTCCGGCAAAGAGGCAGCGTCGTTTTGTATGCAACAGAAAGCAAAAACAAAGCCCGGCTAACAGCAAACTTTGCCGACGCTTTTTTTATGTGATTATAGGAGCAAAAACAACAAAAACAACAAAAACAACAAAAGGAAATTAACATGGGAACGCCAAAAGCTGAGACAACATAAGCGGTACGCGACACAAGCGAACTGCAGTTGCTCTGCCATAAACGGCAAAAAGTTTAAGCCGAGAATAAGCAACTGAACAAGGTTAAAGGCTCAAGCGCGAGTTTAAGCCAAGAATATTATAGCAAGGATTCAATTATCAGCAGGATATTAAATCTCAAATCTAGTTAACTTTTTAATATGGTTGAAACTGTTATCAAATATTGTAGTAAATACATCTAATCCCAACTTATTAAAGTCAAGTATCAAGTAAACTATAAACTTGGAAAACAGGCAACTTATTAAACCTACATTTATGCCAATATTATCAGCGCTATCTTCAGCTAGTTGCATATATTTTCGCACGTCTAATGGACCCCATTAAGCCATTAATTCAACCGACATTTTCGTATGCGGCTCCAAGAATGTTTCGCTCCAACTAGAGTTGAAATTTATGACAACAATTAGTGGGCGGGGCGGGGCGGGGCATGCACCCGAATCGAGCAAACCTAAAAAGAGATAGGAAACCCAAAAAACAAAAGTCTTCAATTAATTTGTTGAGCTGCTCAGACAACAAAACGCGCGCATCAATCAAGACCCAGTCAAAGGAGAAGCACCAGGGCGCAACCCTTGTCCGCGGGTGTGAAAAATCGACAAATGTACGCGAGTTGCAAGAGTGTTTGTGGCCAGTGGGTCGCGTGCCACTGTTGCAGAGGCGGAGGCAGAAAGCTCGTAAATAAATGTCTTATTTTTAATTACCGCACTCAAGTTGAATTTTAAATGCCGACACTTGAAGTGGTTCAGGTTTCTTCCGATAGCTATACACTTGGCAATCACTTACCTGTATCGTTTCCGTGGCGGAATATTTCCGATTATAGTCGACATGATGGAGGTTCGGCATACTGACTTGCCGTGGGCTGGCCTCACTGATAATGACTATGCGATAAGGATGTTGAACACGTGTCCTTGTCCTTCCTGTCTTCGGCTATGGGGGTTGCTTGCGCCAGGCTCTGTCTCCGCTTGTGTCTTTGGGGTAGTACTTGATCTACATCGAGATATGTCACTTTATTATACATTTGTGTTAATTTTTGTTGTTGCCCACGCTTCGAATGGTTTAATTTGGCTGCAAAAGAGGGAGGGAGCAAAGGAAAGGAAAAAGTAAATATCAAAATGAATTCGAGCTAAAGTTCAAGTTGAAAAAAGTGTAAATTACTTTCTCTACCAGCCCCAAAAAAAAAGCTACCCTCTGGGCTTGTTTACCCATGTCGATATTGTTAATACGCCACGTGTAACCCAGCAGGCAATATGTGTGCTGGAGAGAGACAGAGAGATTGAGAGGGGGATGTAGCACGGGCGGTTGGGTTTGCCGGATTTATTGCCAAGTTTACGCTACGTGCCTCGACTAAATTTATAAGCCAAATCCACAAACACACACACACACACACACACGCATACACACCTAAAAAGGCAATATTCACAGTGAAGAAAGTCTGGCAGCCTTGATGCACAATGCGGCACAGTTGATTAGAAGTATATAGAAAGGACAGCAAATATCGGAGCAGGCTTGAAAAAGTTTAGGCATATATGAACATATATAGATATATGTATATACATATATATTTTGAATTTTAACTTTACATACTTTTCGTTATTCAAATAGCGATTTTAGAGTAGAAGCAGTAGGCTATACTGTCATGACTCGTGCTGTTTCATTATGAATCTAACATTAATGAAAACATCCTCTTTTGTGTGGATGCATTATTTGCTTAGCAAAACTTTCTATAAAGTGCATGAAGTAGGATAAAGTATGTGCAGGACGAAATCATTTTAAATGAGAGGCATTTTCACAGCTCTCTGGCTAAAGTCAAACCGATTTGCGTAAAACAACATATTACTGGTCTTGTCTTCTGATTTAAAACTGAATTTGAATTTGGAAACAAGATCGGAAAATGATGTATCACATATTGATTATTGATTTCTATAGGAATGAAATCACACAAAGTTACCCAATAAAGTAGCCTAAGTAGGCTGATAGTAATTTCTAAATTGCGACCATTTAAGCTCCACTCCCCGCTGGCTGCACAAAATATATGTGCACGTATCAACTGTTTAGGAATTCATCAACATGTGCTAGACGCTTCAACTAACTAATTAGCACAACAGTTTAATTCGAGCGATGCGACTTGCATGCCATGATTTGCAAAGACAGAAGGAGATTAAAGAAGAGGCGAGGGGGGCGGCTGTGGAAATCAACTCCCCTTGCCAACGAAGCTGGCGCTGAAACTGCCTGCCTTGAAGCTGGCTTCCATTGGTAGTGGTGTTTTGACAAGGCTAATTGACTTTTGTAGCCGTCATAAATGTTGACACTCATAAAAAGCAGCCACAGTATGGCAGAAGGACCGTTGAAAGAAAAGCGCAACAGCTGTCAAATCCCAAGCAACTTCAGGCGCTTATTAAATTTTATATATATGTATATATATACGACCAGCAACACCCAAACAAGAACTATAAGAAATGAACGTAAAATATATGCAAACTTCTAGAGAGTACATAAAGTTCATCTCATTAACTCTCTCTGGGTGCAGGGATCGTCTTTCGACAACAATTTGGGATTGACTCTACCCAATAAAGAAATTTTGTGACCCTAGGTTTTATAGAGCGTCAGATTTGTGTTGTGAGTGAGAGTGAATACAGTAAAAACAATGACCACTCAATACTTAACTTTTAAAAATAAAAAACTTGATTTGCAAATTATGAATAAAATGATATGTATTTATAATTGGCCCGGCTGCAAATGCCGCCAGGCAACTAAAAAATTGAGTTTAGACTCATTAGAGTGCTCCTCTCCACGGAAATCTTTAGTAAAAGGCGAAAGATTTATTCGACAACTGAAGAGAAGCCAGAGTGAATGAACACCACCAAGCACCTCGACTACACACAAACACATACTTAAACCCATTGCGAATTACAAGAGAAAAGAAATCATTAAGGAGCCCTAAGGTATGCAACAGTCCTTAATGGAAGTAGGTACCAGTTGCCACCCTTAAAGTAATTTTGTACCCGCGTCGCTTAGAATTCGCAACTGGTTTTAGCTGTGGCATTATAGACTACTAGAGTTGAACCTTGTTTGAGTTATCGCTTCTCGGCCTTATGGCTAAGATCAAAGTGTAGTATCTGTTCTTATCAGCTTAACATCTGATAGTTTCTCCATTGGAGAACAACAAATGTTAAACTGATTTTTGGAATCAGACGGAGTGCTAGGGGCTTGCTCCACCTCTGTCACGGGTTGGCCCGGTATTGCAGTACCGCCGGGATTTCGGCCCAACTGAATAATACATTTTAGAATAGTTTAGTTTGTACACAAATTGCCCAGCAGTTTGAATCAAACTCGGATTGTGATTTCACTAAACTGATAATAAGGATTGCTGCCAAAAGAAGTCTTTTTGATGAGGAAGGGCTATTTAATCGTAGAGTATGCTGCAATCTTACTTATTATTTTAGTACATACAGAATAAACTATGTAGTAGGGTGGTCAGCCACAATCATTAGCTCGATCTTTGGCATATTTCCATATATCCACTCAAGTGTTACACAAAAGGATGCCAGATCGTAAACAATTGTAACAAATTTGCTTTTGTTATGGCCTTTTCATCGTTATGTTGTTTACTTGGGTTAAAATTAATGACGCATTTCATTGGCGGCGGCACTGAAGTGCGCTGGCAGCTTTAATAAATTTCCAGATGAGTTGTTGGCCGCCTGCCGCCATAACACTAATTAAGTGCAACAACAAAAGGACGATGGCTTGTAGCAACTACGTACCACTAAAAACAACAGCAACTCATTTTGTGCCCTGCGGGAAGTAAGCAGCAGTCAAGTTGATTTTCATCCCAGGAAGAGAGCTCCTTATGGTGCTCCATATGCTGCAGGACCTCAATTTATTAGCTGCTTACATATGGATGTATGTTGGCATACACATGTATGTGTTCGTGTGGCAGATGTTAATCTGAAATCACATAAGTTCCACTGGATATATACAATACATTAAATGGTTAAATAATTGAGTTAATGCTACTCGATGCTACATTTCTGCTGACCCGCGGCGCTTAAAGCTGATTGCAACATATGCAAATACAAATGGGGCATTGAATCGAATCGAAATGGACTTGTTTTCACAGTCCTGCCACGCACCAATGCAGCAGACAGACGTCTCACGCTGCAGAGGTTGAGGTCAGCACTTGGCAATGCACCGCACAACTGCTGTCAAGTGGCAAGTGGCTACTGGCAAGTAGTAAGTGGCAAGTGGCAAGCGGCATGTGACTAAAAAAGCCAACTTCACAGCAGTAGTTGCAGCTAGCAACTAAGCAGTCATAAATTATGCAGCAACATAGTCAAAGGACAACAGCAACCAACGACAGCAACAAGCAACAAGGACATGCACTCCAAATGCCAAGCCATTGCACTGCCATCCCTTTGCCTCGCATCCCTAACCCATCGCCGCACACCTCATCCAACTGTATATCAACGCCATGCAATACTCGAAACGGCTCAGCAGTTAATAAGAACAAGTGCGGGTGGGGGCACACAACATCGTCGTCGCTGCAATGCGGTGCACCAGTTGCAAATTATGACAAACTGTACACACAACCAGAAAACTTGTGGGCCAGTGCACAATGGAAAAATGAACAATGCACAATGCACTAGCAAAATATGCACAGTAATCTAATACAAAGCGGTCCCAAGAAATATAACTATGCGAAAGATATAGCAAAACTAAAAAACAACATTCAAAAATTAACTTACTGTAAGAAAATATGAAGTAAATATGAAAATATTAGAAAATTTAATCAATTTTTGAGGAGTACAGATTCCACATATAAGAAATGCAACAAACATAAAAGCTGCTTTGATCTGATATGAAAAGAATCCAACTTTGGATATACTTGACTAATTTGCTTGAATATTTATTATCATCTGCTGTGCAACAAAGCAAGATATAAAAAATAAAACAAATATATAACGAAATTTATATTTATAGTGCACAAATATTTAAAGCAACAAAATGAATCTAATGCACACAAAATATATAATTTTCAAGCAATAAAATCAAAAACTTGTAATTCTTTCTAATCCGATTTGTGCTGTTTCCATTTTTGGATGCGAGCTAATGATAATCCGCTTATGTTCCATGGCATATTCATAAGAGCTAATCCGATTACAGTATACATTTGAATTATATTAAAAATAAAGACTGGCAATTGGTTTTAATTATGCCACATAAGTGTTAAGCCACATTTGTTAATTATACAAAAGAGAAACCGTCTAAGGAAACCCAAAACTTTGCCGCCCATAGTACTTGAGGACACTTAACTTGTTGTAGTCAAATGTAGTTTCCATTCTAGTTGTTGGCATAAGCCAAGAGACAGCAAGAGACAGTGGCTTTATAGTCAAGTCTAAGTGCAACAACCAACTTGACAGAGAACTTTATGAAAAACTATGCAACAGACTTGAGCCAAAAAGTTTGTGGCCCAAAGTTGAAATTGCAGCTAAATGCCCAACAGGTTAATAACAAGAAAAACCATCTGCCGACTTTCACAGACAGCTCGCAGCTAATTGCAGCAACTAACAATTTCAAACATTGTCATAGCTATGACAATTTACACAATGAGGACAACCCCTTGCTCTGCCTCGCCCCCCTCTCAACCTACTTATCGCATCTCTGCGCCAGCAGCTTGACAATGTTCAGGGACATTAACTTGGCTCATTGTTGGCAACAAGCTGTGCAAAAAACTTAATGAAGTTTACAGTTACTGTGCAGCAATTTAATTAGATTAAATGAAGTTTGGAGCAACAACAGCAGCAGCAGCAGACAGCAGCAACTTTTGACAAAGTTGAAGCCATTTGTCAGCCGCAATCATCGCCGCAGCCGCCAAAAACTTTGCCAAAAATGCCAGCACACAAAATGAAAGAAATGAAGAAGAAGAAAACATCCAGAAATCAATAAATTAGACGGGCACTTTTGACAGAGCGAAATCCCCCCCCGCCAAAAAATAAACCCAAAACAACAAATAAAAAACGAACTGTTACCGAAACATAAACAACAGAGAAAAAAGCGAAAGGCGAGCGCAACAACAATAAAAATTTATTGTTATCCTCCAAAAACAAGTGAAACAATCAGCAATAAAAATAAAATAGCAAAATGCTTAGGGCAATGCTGCAGTACACATACTCTATATAGAGTATAGTAATTCTTTAAATATTCCAAAATATATATATCCTTTTATCGTTGTAGTGCTGAAAAGTGACTTCTTGCATTCCAAAAATGTTGTCTTAGTTGCAATTGGAATCTCGACCATAAACTGTCCAAAGTCATGATACCCTGCATATTAAAGAGTATATGAAAAGTACACACAAATAAATTGAAGTAAAATCAGCAGATATCAGCTGCAGCGGTGTGTGGCAAGTAATTTAGGCGTTGAATACTTGTAGGCCACAAAATGCGTGCAAATACTTCTTGAGCGGCGTTTTTGGGGCCTAAGCCCCGTCAGGACTTAGCACGGCTGTTAGCCGTATTAAAGGGATCTGGAGGAGGCAGTTGATGCCAGCTAGGCAGTTTAAACCCGAAGACAGCACAAACTTTTGGCAGCTGCGATTTTCAATTCGAAAGGAAAACAACCAAATAACCAAAGAACAAACACGACCATAACGGTAAAAGCACAACACCCTAAACAGTTATGCGGCTCGAGCACAAAAGAAAAACACTTGAAAATTGAAGTGGATGCGGTACACACAGAAGTTGGCCATGTTACCCACTTGTTTACGCTTGTAGTTTTTTGATTGAATTTTTGGGCTCCATCGAATCGAGTGAGTAAAGTGGCGGTAAACTGGGATGGGAGTGGTGCGTTGACCTGGCTGAGAAGCAACAATTTGCCACACACACATATACACAAATTATGGGCACACGGCAGACGCTCCAACAAATCTAATAAAAAATTAACAAACCCAAAACAGAACGCAGCCAACAACTGAGCAGAGAGCCACAGATATATACACACACACACACACACACACACACACACACAAATACACATACATATCATCATGTATCTGGCCACTTGCAACGTTGTGTACCTGGACACACAGGCGACACAGGACACCCCCAGTCTGTTCACGAATTGCTATGCACAGAGGACCAAAATCGAAAAAGCGCGCAAAATGCAGGCCAAATGGGGTTACCAAATAGCGCTGTCAATTCCCAATGGACAATAGAACGAGTCGCACAGTGACACACATCACTGAATTTATTTACAAAAAATAGAAAAAGTTGAAGAAAAATTTTAAATAATTGATAATAATTTAATTAATTTTTTCCAAGATTGATTGATTTAAAAAAACTGCATGCAATATCTATGTTTTCAAACCACTGTGCATGGTACGTGTGATTGGCGGGGAAGTGTGCTAGGGGATGGCTAACGGGTCGCTTCAAATGACAGCGACTGAAATTGAAGTTGGCAAGCGTTTTTCGAGGGTTGATTTTAAAATGCAAACATCCAAACAGAACACAGAACATCACAGGGCGGAGGAGCAGGAGCAGGAACATGAGCCGGAGTAGGAGGAGAAGGTCGTTACAGTTGGCACGGGACCTGGCCCTGCACATAGCTTCACACACACACACACACACACACAGGACGCAGGAAGCAGCCGAGAGAGAGACCTCGATTCGAGCGGAGCACTATTTGGGGCCTTTCAACGTCTAGGCCGAGTTCAACTTATGTTTATCATTTCTCGTTCAAGCGATAACCAAACAAAGCGCATTTATCTCAATGCAGCTAAATCAAGCCGGAAAACAAGTCGAGTCCTTTGCCATTGTTGCGTGTGTCAAGAAGTCAAGCGAACCTTCTTGATTTGCCACAAGACCACACAACGCAGACAAACTGAAGCCGCCTAACAATAGCGGAAATAATTTTATTCGACTTTTCGGCGCATTTGCATCAACAAACAGCCATAAAGACGTCTTTCAGCTTAGTGGCCTCAATAAAAAACATTTAAAGTGCTAATGAGCAGACGGCACTAAAGGACATTCCTGACATTCTTTTTCTTTCACTCTCTGAACGGAAAAGGACGAAGCGGCGGCCAAAATGTAAGCAGGCTTCTAGTTAACGGTTAAGAAGTGGAGTGTGAGGTAAAGCTATAAAAATGGCTAAATTATTATTGTAAAAGGAAGCACGAATCCTTACGCAAGCTATTTAGCATGTAATCAGCAGGTTGAGGATCATTTAAAGGTAATTAAAAGTATAGATAATAATAATTAATACGTTCTGCCTTTAATGTGAAGCTAATTACAATAGATAAAATGTAAGCAAAACTAGGACTAAAGGAAATATATTATTTATCATAACAATAATAAACAAACTTAAACATGAATCAATAAAATCATAGCAAAGAATATGTTTAGTAAAGATTGAAGCTATTGAAGAACTCGGCGCTTCTTTCCACATCTCAGACAGTTAAGTTGTTTTATTAGTGACAACTTTAAAGTAACTTTAATCTTGAAGTGCCTCCGCTAGCCTCCACATAAGACTCTCAATTTAGCTCATATATTATTTAAACAAAAGTGTGAAACGAGACGAAAAAAAACTCACAACTCGGCCGAGCGAAGCTGAATCTCGAGTTGCGTTTGGAGACGAGAGTTGAGCCAAGCGTTTTGTAGCAATGGATTTATGCGTCTTTTGATAACTAATTCCCTTTGGACGACTGTCAACAAGAAGATAAACTGCTAGGCAACTTCCAGGTCCACGTCCAGCCACAAAACATGTGCAAAAAGACTCGAAAAGAGTGTTTAAGGCTGCAACTTAAAGCTGAATGCCTCACGTTCAATTCCTCAATAAATGTCAGTGACTGGCGAAATGTCAGATTGTTTGACTGTTTGGCTGTCTAACTGGCACTCATATTAATCTGCTGTTAAACGGCAACCCTAACGGCATTTTCTTTCCTCTTCTTTTTTTGGTTTTTGGGGTTGTGTGCCAGAAAAAAAAAATGGCCGAAAACAATTTGAGGCAATCAGCTGCCGCGTACGTGACAAGAGCTCCCCGAGAGCAAAAACTTGTGCGAAAATATAGTGCAAAATGCAAACAGCTGCTGCCCTTTGGCTTCCATTGACTGCCCCCGTGTCAATGACCTCCCCGTAGCAGCCACTGCTGCTGCTGCTGCTGATGCTGCTGCTGCTAACGAGCACGTGAACCAAGTGTAGCAGCAAATTAGCTAATTTACTCGAATCTACTCTGCAGCTCCTTGGTAACACTCACACTTAGCTCACACACACACACACACACACACGTGTCCAGCAGAGAGTCAAGAAATTCAATTGCAAACATAAATCATGCGAGCAGACGGCAGAAGAACACGCAATCAGCTGTTTGTCATAGCGCAGCCTCCAAAGGTGGAAAAGTGCAACACAGAAAAACCAAAAGAATGGGAATGGGAACCTGTGTGGATCACGTCAATCAAGCCACAGCAACACAAGCGGCGTACTTGGCCCAAGGGTTGACTGGTGGCAGAGTGCCCCGACTCCCAGACATAACAACAAGTTTCGGGTTGCCATAAGGGTGCATAATTGATAGACTGGTTGACTACCCTATAATGAGGATAAGCTGGTGCTGAAAATGAGTATTGTGGAACAAATTCTTAGCAAATCTTCGGAAATACAAAAGCTACTATCTGCCTGTCTATGTTTCTATGAGAGTTAGTCTCTCTGCTTAAGAGCTAACTTGATGAAACTTGGCATATTTCCATCATTAGGCAATATATATGTCCAGATTCAAACATAAAGAAACAATTGATCGAAAAGGTGATTCTTTGTTTCTATTATGCTCCAAACATTATGACAAAATATTATCAACATCGGACAACTATTTCATATAGCGTCAAAAAGGAGGAATTGTTTGGTTTTAATATCCTTTATTCCTCTCAATCTGATTTATAAAGCAACTTAAAGCTTGCTGTGCAACTAAATATGTTTCTAGCAAAACTTCTCATTCAACACACACTCTGCTACTACATCAAATCAACACATTGGACTTCTGCAGAGGGTATAAAACTGAGAGCGTGTTCGATTTATCGATGGCTTCGATGTAGGCGATAATTTAGTTAACAATGTGTGTGCTGTGAGCCTGGAGCCTCGAGAGCACCAGTTGCCCAAGTTGCCGTTGGCTGTCGCTGGGCATTGAGATGTAAGCGGTTGCAAAAATACATTAAATTTGGAGCGCTTGCAACATTGTTGGCCCTGGGGCAAGAACAAAGGAAACGAAACGTTTTTATCTGCCGCAGCATCACTCCTTTATTTGCCAAGTGCAAATTGCAAAATGATATTAGGATGGCAACGTCGGCGATTGCGGGGGTGGTTCGCATTTGCTGCACTGCATCATCATCAGCATTTCACCAATATCAATTGGGGGTTGGCGCATTGTGTCTAACCGATTGAGCAGAGTGAAAGTGGAAATGCGTCCCGGAGGCAGCAGCACCACAACCAGCAGCACTCTCTCACTCTCTCTCTCCACCGTCTCATCCCCTCTTCCACTCGTCCCTAATGAGCATGAGGATATTTAATGTGATTTGTGCGAAGGGTGCAACGCCTCTATCAATATTGCTGTGCATGTGTGTGTGTATTTGCTCTATTTGCTTTTATAATTGACGTGTTGGTGCCGGATATAAATCCGACATACTCTCTCCTCCCTCCGGTTCTGCCTGCCCCCTGCATTGACTTTAATGAGCGCACACCTAAAAGTTGTACGTGAAAAGTACACAGAAAAATTGTCATATTCATTGGCATTGTTCACTGAGAACAGCTGCACAATCAAGGTTGTCCAGCGAAATGCTATTGTATAATGCTGTCACACAACGGTTGAACATTAGCTATTGATTTTGGACTCTGACATAACTAAATTAGGGATAGATTTACATTTGCGATGGTGAATAGAATTTAGGAAAGTTAAATTGCCTTCAACTGAAAGCGATATGATATAATTGGCGTATGGGAAGCATTGGTTCGAGTATCTTGTTAAACAAACAACAATTACATGGCTATATCGCCTTAAGGCCCAAATATCATTTATGCAGTCGAAGACGCCTTTTTTAATGTGTTACAAACATTACGAGAACACTATAATACACACATTAAGGGTATTAAGGACATACAGATGATGCAGCACATTCATTCATTCATTTTTGGCCATTTTCTGCTACAAGTCTATAATAATTGCTTACAAATGATCATTTCTAATAATACCTCTTACGGGGTAAGCCTTAGCAGCGTCTTATGTCTTATGATTCTTGTGACCTGTCATATATCGAGCTTATGATGGGGAAAATTATGTTGATGAATTTGTTATTGAAATGACCACAACAACCTGACCGAGACAAGTTGTCCCAACAAAATGCATTATAATGATTTATGAACACGAAAGGGCAGCCAACAAGTTCAACCCTCAAGCAAATTAACAAGGATATATGATGCTGTTGCTGCTGCCTGGCCAAAATTGCTCAGCTAAATAGCCAAACGTTCCCCCAAAAAACAAAACCTGTCAAAGCCACAAAGAGACACTCGACCCCAGCAAATGCCTGAGGTGTTTTCTGTCAAGTTTAAACAAAAATTAAAGCACACCCCAACCCAAGGACACGCACAAGCCCACACATACACACAGCCTCCCCTCAAACCAGTACAAAGTTTCAGCTAATCAAAAATGTTACAAAAGAAGCGCAAAAAAAAATACAATACAACATTAATGTGGCAAGTCGAAACTTGGATACACTAACCTAAATAGCTTAACTCATTTTTTTGAACTGGAATTGTAAAGTTGCTTTGTGTTTAATTTAAGAAAAAATAAATTAAAAATATAATTAAAATAGTAAAGAAAAAAAAAGCTAAACAGCAAAATATAAATCAAATATAGGACATTTTTTTCAATTTTTATTACCAGCTAAAGTTTATCGTATCAATTCAATTTGTATTAAGTTGTGCTACTCTATAAATAGATTGTTGTAAGCAAACTGCAAGACAAAGTCTTGATAGCCACTTGGGAACTCAGCAGGGAAAGTAGAAGTTAACTTGTATAAGTGGAAAGTGCAAAAGTTTTGCTCAAGCAGTTTGCCACCACCAACAAAAACCCAAAATAAAAAAAAAAATCAGCCAAAAATAATATGTATAAGGAAACGGTCGCAGCCGGTGCGTGTGGCAGCAAATTCTTGTAGTTGTCGTGGCAGCAGCAACATTGTTCTTGTGATTAGCATTTTATCAGCAGATCTTTTGCTCATCATTTTGTGTGTTAAGACAACAGCGCGAACCACGAAATATTTATGTTAATCTTTTCGGATTTTAGCAACTGTCGAACAGCTGACATTGCACCCAATCTAATGTTCGCTCCTTGAGCAGCAGCCACTCTCCCAACTCCTGACTGGTAGCGAAAAGTCATGCGAGGCTGTAATCAAACAAAACACCCACAAAAAAGGACGTGCGGGTGGTGCTTTTATGTGGCAGGCCCATTAATTTATTGCTATTACTGGGGAAGGAGTGAGAGAGAGAAAGATGGAGAGAGAGTAGGCAGGAGACACCTCGCAACAAAAGGCGACATTATTATTTCATTATTATGCCAAACGCATCCAGTGTATCCACACCGTGCGTCACTCAAAAGACGCCACCCAGCACTAACACGTGCTACACACAGACTCTTCTCATATTACGCATTGCTGCAAGGGGTAGGGAAGGGGGTAGCGGGATGAGGGGCGGAATGATTCATGTGCTGGCAAATTTTTCGACGCCCCGCACCGCCGCCCATAAATAAATGAGCGCCCAAACAAACATATGTTTGCTTAGCTAGCGCAGGGCTCCTTGCACCGAAAAAAAGCGACTAAATTAGAAATTTGATAAGAAATTTACAAGCTTTGAATAATAATACTAAAAGTAAAAGAAAAAGAAAATCGAATTCCTGGGAAAAACCCTTTTAGTGTATTTTACTTGATTTTTTCTCTCAGTGTAATACATATATGCGTATATTTACTCGTAAATATTTTTATAGTCTGTAGGCTGTGCTGTGCATTCCAAAACAGCCACAGCAGGATTCAATTTACTTCTTAGACACCGAACAGGTGTGTGGGGACTGGGGGACACTCACCTGCTGTCACAATGCGTTGCAGCTAATCCGGGTGTGTGTATGCCATTTAGCGGCAATTAAAACATAATTGCGGCAAGCGCTGATAGCAATCAGACGGTAAATCATTTGAGCGCAAATTGCAGCGCTGAAACACAAACACACATGCACACGCACACAAGTAAACACAAGCACTTTTACACGGCTTACACCCGAAAAATTGGGCGCGTAAACGGGAAACAATGCGACGATGACAACAACAAACAACAACAACAACATGAACAAATAATACGCACTCAGATGCTGGTGGCTGAGCTTTAAATTTGTTGTAAGCCCGCTTTAAATTATTGCACTGCCGATTAAAACGACAACCAGCGAGCAGAGCAGAGCAGAGAGCAGCTTTGGCTTTGGCTCTCGACACACGTTTCAATTTGGCATCGACGTAATTCCCGCAAAATGTTAACGGCACATTCTACACATAAATATCCAAGACGCGCGCGCGCATGCAACACACACACACGACTGCAGACCGCGGCGTTCACAAACCGACTATTTAACATTTCTGCCTTTTGTACATAAGCTTAGCATACTTTTTTGGGAGAGCACTGCAAGCGCCTCTGGTAGTTAACAGTCCTGTCGCAGATTTTAAGCACGCGTGTTCTGAATTTCATTTTCGCCGTCATCGATTTCATTATAAAAGCTATTTTCCGTCCTTCATTGTTTTAAATTGTTTTCTGTTTCTGTTTCATTTTCTCCATCTATTTTAATTATCTTCCAAATGTTCTACTTTGAGACATTAAATATGGATTAAAGTTATTTCCATTTATATTCTTAATAAAACTGCATAAAAATTTGCAAGATAAATCTTAATTGAACAACTTTTGAATATTGGGCTTAGTTGTAATTGCAATACCAAAAAGATGGTCAGCCTGCTCAATTGTATCGTTTTGTTTTGTTATCGTTTCAGTATTTTTAGTATTCCATCGCTTGCTGTCTGCGGTCACACTGCGTTAGTAGCACATTTTCGGTACGCAGTGAAGTAGTTGATTTTTCTTGCCAATAAATTCCAGCACAGATAAGCAATCAATAAAGCAAGCGCACAATTAAGCTATAAATATAATATAAATAAATATGCCTGCTGTGGTGCGCATAAAGCGTCGCATTGACGAGGAGCCCCACTCGGCCTTTGTGCTTAATGGCAAACGCCGCCGTTTGCTAAACGATGAAAATGCGCCCGCTTCGACGACGACGACAGACAACAAAGAGGAATCGAGCCAAGTAATCCTCAAATTTGCCGGCACGCTAGAAAAACAGGTGAGTGCAATGGGTGTTGGGCGAGAGGGGGGAACAGAAATGGGTCTACATCATCATCATAATATTCCATAGGATGACAGTGCGACTAAAAAGTTTGCGGCCGCTCGCCTCAACAAGGAGTCGGCCAAGGAGCTGTTGCGGCAAACGAATGATCCAGCAATTGCCACAGCGCAGAGGCGCGACAAACAGCGACAGGAGGCGCAACAAACGGCGCGCGAGCAACGGTATCGTGTGGTAAACTGTTTGCGCACAACGCTCCACGAGGACGAGGAGGACGCTGGAGGAGAAGATGGAGGAGCTGCCGCAAATGCAGCTGCCAGCACCAGCAGCTGGCGCAACAGCAGCTGCCCACAACAACCAACTGAGAAGAAACAAATAACAATTGTGGACATTGAGTCGCAACAGGCGCAACAAACAACGCCTCAGTCACTACAGCAGCCCGCCGATTCGGATATTGGCTATGTGTATGATCTGTATGTGCCGGAGAATGAGACGCAGGCGGATTATGTTGATATGTTGGACGACAACTATTTAAGGTTCGTCCTACACATTGAAGAACAGCAAATGTTCAACATCACCAATTTCTACATGTAGAGTGGCAAAATCATTTTTCCTTATTTTGGGGCCTAATCGATTGTAATATGTGTGTGTGTGTGTGCGAGTGTGTGTGTTTGTGCCTATGTGCGTTGGGCCAGTGTGTGTGTGTGTTGTGTGTGCGCTTTTGTGTTTGTCCCTCATGCTAAAGTTGGACGCGTGTAAAATCCAAATCAGACACGACTTAACCACAGATAATTGTATAAATATCTAGCCAAAAACAAAATTATATATATACAAATTTAATGTTATTGAAATTACAAAAAAAACAAACGTAACATATAGTAATTCAAATCGTATACTATTCTAATCACTCCAAAACTAAAGCGTTACGGTTCCATAGATAATTCTAATTAGCTTTTAACTATAATTTTCGCAAATCTCTTTTTCCACTTTTGAAACAACGTAAAACATTTTATTATATTCAATTGTTGTGGAAAAAAAAACCAAAATTAAAAAAAAAAAATTGTAATATTCCTTTTTAAGATAACAAAAGCTCAAAATTAGATTTAGTTTATGTGTCTAAATCAAAATATACAAGAATAATTTTACGTATTATAATTAATAAATGTAATTTATGCAGACTTAAAAGCGAATTACTTTTCTATATACAAAATATATATATATATATATATATATATATAAATCAAACAATGACGAATAAACATGTAAATATTAAGAAAGCAAAAATGTAAAAAAAAAATGAGCATTCTGATTTGTGAATCGTGTTCGTGTCCTATTTGAAGTGTTTGCAACACGCGCCCATCTCTGAATCATGTGTTAAGCATTATTTATCTTAAATGAAATAAGAAATTGCGATTTTTCCAATAACTAGCAAATGTAATTCGTCTGATTCTCTATATAAGGTTGCATTATCCGTTTAATTACTACAACAACTACCAGTAGCAGTAACAACAACAACTACAACTATAAACGATGTGATAAGCCGCACCACGCCCACCCCCATCCCCCGCAACTGCACGCATCACAGATCAAAAAACCAAACGGGGACTTTCAGTTTCGTCAACTTAATTAGCTTTTAGTTCTCTTTATTTCTCCTTCGCCTTTTCTTATACATATATTATATATTTATTTTCTCATTGTTTTTTTGTATTTATTTTCTCTGCCCCATGTCCGAATTTGTTGCCAGTTGCCAGTTTTTTAAGTTTTCGCATCGATTTAAGTCATTCCAAAATTCTTGTGCTAAAGTTGAATTAAGTGCGTAGTTTTAGTTAAGCTTGAATAAAGTATATTCATTAAATTCCGCTGTGTTTCAATTCATTTCAAAATCAGAAAGAAAAAAACAACTCAAAAAGACACAAATTCATTTTACTTTCGCAGTCTGCGTCCGGTGGACGAGATCGTTTTTGAGGATTGTTTCGATGATCGGGACGAGGACTACGACTCTGAGGACTCCAATCAGGAGAACTACTACGCAAACGATTATCCCGATGAGGATGAGCCAGGTGCAGTCGGCTCCGACGACGAGCTCTGCCAGCAAATGAATAAATTTATGTTCGGTATATGATGGCAGTTAATTTGAAATTATAAATGCAAAATTCAATTACTTTTCTAATATTGTAGATGATGATGAGGATGAGTTCGCCAGCGGCTCGAGTGATGGCGACGATTACAACACATTTCAGGATCCGTATATTCACACAATCGACACCGAGGCGGATGACACCTTTGTCGATGACATCGACTTCTGCAACGTGGATCGTCAGGGCAGCGCCTATGAGCGCTACAAGCGCCGCATTCTGCGCGAGGTCGAAGGACTCGAGTCCGAGGACTCAGATGATTCGGACGAGTCTGAGCCGTGCTTTGAGAGTGCCAGTGAACATGGCAACATTAGTGATTAAGCAACTGAATAAATATTAATTAAATACCGTTTTTACAATCTATTATTTACATTTACTGCTCCGAGTCGCAAAGCAAATTGTTTATGTATTCGAATATTTACTCATTAGTTGGTAGAAAAACACTTTAAAACATATATTTATTTATTTGAATAATTGCATAAAATGTATAAGCTTTAGTTGGCCAACTTAAACTGAAAATTGTCAATTTACAAAATAGACTTATTCAACTAGATTTTGTTTTTTGATTTGAATAAAATATAATTTCTGCAAATTGAAATTCAAAATGCATTTATTATTAGGACAGTCTTTCAAACTACATTTAAATTTAATCGGAGCTTTTGCGTCGTTTTTTGTGCTTCTTCTCCTTGGAACTTTTGCTGCGTTTCGAGCGTTCCTTTTTGATGCTGTCGGAGCTGGGCTCCTTCTTAGGCTCAGCATTGGGCAATTTGCTCAAAGGCTTCGGCGCACATCCTTCCATGTAGAGCCTTAAAGTTTCCTCGTCCAACTTTTCGTTGTCCTTGGGCGGTTTGTAGTCGAGCACGTGATCTACGCGCAGGGTGCGTTCCATGATTTTGATGCCATTTAAATTGTCCACAGCCAGCACCGTGGAACGCTGATCCTCATAGCAGAGGAAACAGAATCCTTTCGATTTGCCCGTTTTTCCGTCGCGCACCAAATTAATGTTGACAACTTCGCCGTATTGGGAAAACACACACACGATGTCGCCCTCGGAGAGTGTGTAGGGGAAGCCCGCAACGAATATCCATGCGGAATCTCTGTACATATCATGCCAGCTCTTGGCACTGGGTGTTTTCAGCTCAAGTTCGCTCAATTTTAACACATTTCGCATATTTGTTAGCGGATTCATCTCTGCGGCCGCTTGCTTGTTTATTTACACTACGTACAAGTGTACCCGTATTTGGGAAAAGTACATAAATACCAAATATAAAAAATACAGTCGAAATATCGATGAATTTCAATAGTAAGGCAAATGTTTTCAGCGATATTGCTTAGAGATATCGTTTGGCGCACAGCCTGGTCACACTGCAGTCAGTAGCACTTTTTAGTCCGTCGTCGTCGGTTCGTTGATCGGTTGTGAGTGCGTCGCATTATTGTTTGTCGCGTTTCCCCAAGTAAAACTGCAAAATCGCTAATGAAAACTGCTTGAAATGTTGTAATATAATTACAATTACTAAACAAGTGCTTCAATGTGCAATTAAGGTGTGTTCCATTCTCTCAATCTCTTATAAGCTGTCCAGGAAAACTAGCATGTCTGCCTCTATATATATATATATATATATTTGTGTGTGTGTGAATGTCTGTGCATGTGTGTATGTGAAAAGCAAAAGAAAAAGATATGTTGAGAAGCGGCCGCAGCAGCAGCAGAAAAGTATCTCTTCTTCTATTTAAAAATGTGTGTCAGTGTATGTGTGTATTGTTAAAGGCATAATAAATAAAAGACGCTTCTTGCTGCCGCTTGCTGCTGTTGCTGCTGTTTCTGCTCTCACGCATTGTTAATTGTGTTATTGTTTTATCGTTTTCCCATCAGACGCGAATTGTGTGCCAAAAAAAAATAGAAGATTACAGTTAGCGAGTATTACAACAACGCCCTATTTAGGGGGGTCAACAGCTTCCCTTGCTATCCCAACCCCCTTCCACCACTGCAGTTGCTTTGTACGCTTTCGTCATTCGTTTTTGTCGCCGCCTCTGTCCTCTCACTCTTACTCCCTATATGTGTGTGTGTCTCCTATTCCCACGCGTGGATCGCCGCTCGCATAATGTTGTTGTTGTTGTGATTGTAAAAGGGAAAATTACATGTGTGCCTTCGTGTATGTGTGTACGTGTATTATTTTGTTGCTCTTACACTACATTTATGTCACCCTGCTGGTCACACTCACACACACACACCTGAGACAACTCCACCATATGCCGCCTGCTGCCTGGCAGCCTGCCTTCTCTGTCTGCTCCCCTCACTGCCCCCTCCCCCTGCGCTTGGTTTGTCTGTCTTTCCTTTCTATCTGTTTAACACATTCCACCCCATTTCGCGCTGGAAATGCCGCCTGACTGCTGCCGCCTCTACTCCTTCTGCCTTTTCATGCCGTTTTTATTTTTGTTTTGTGCTTTTACTTGTTTTTCGAGGCTTAGGCTTAGGTGTGGCCGTACTTTTTTTTTTTGAATTTTTTCCATTGCGGGCTTCCTTCACACAACGCCACGGAAATGGCAATAAAACAAATTTATAAAAAAAAAAACCTGTGCCCACGCCGTTGACATTGAACTCGCCGTCAGCAGTTCCAGCTGCCCCCTGTCCTCCCTTCGTCTAACCATCCATCGTTGCCTCGTTACTTTCCCAAAAAATAAAAATAAATAAATAAAAGTAAAAAAATGCCAAGCTCCTGTCGCAACGGCCTTTCATTTTTTCGGTCGCTGTCGCAAACTTTACTTTTCTGCTAAACTATGTGCAAAATAAGTAAAAACGGGTCTTGTTAATTTTCTCACAAATTGAAATTCCCTATATTAAGGGAATTTTATATATGTTATTCAATTGAACAAAATGCCAAACATGTTTTCTTTGATTTTGAAAGCAACCCTTACCTTGGATATCAGTAAATCAGTTTTAACCCTGAAGACTGTACACAATAATCGCAAAAGAAGTGCAGCAATGCACAATAATAATTCTTGGCACATGCAGAAGTAAATTTCTATCATTTTGTTTCTCCATAACAGCTGCTCTTTTTCAATAAGTTCTTAAGACCTGTCTCAAAGATCGCGTTAGAAATCGAGTTAATAAAAATAAGGGGATTTTTACATCTATTACAGAGTATTGAGCATTCGTCAATTTGTTTTGGTCAACTTCAACTTTTCTTCTTTCTTGATTTCTATGTGCAGCAATAGACTATTTTCTTTTCATTTTTATATACTTACTATTTACATACATTTATATGTGTATTTATTTTTATTTTGGGCAAGCTTTCTCATTATGATGATGATGACGATGACGATGGCGATGTGTATGTGTGTGTGTCTCTGTGTGTGCTATATGTATACGATATAACGAGTACTGTTATTATTATGTGCCTCACGTCTTGAGCCAAAGATTCGCGCTGCGACTGCGCACGATTATGGCACATTTCATAGCTGCCAAAGCGCAATGCCAAACCGATGAAAATGACCGAGCCTCCTCCCCCTCCTCCACCAACCCAGCCCCCCTCAGTCTTTGCCTGCAGACCGAAACGTGTCAAGTTGCCAGATAACTACACATACAGTATTTACAGTGCTGGACGCATAATTAGAGACACTCAGTATTATTTTTTATTTACTTTTTTCATAATAAACTATCATGTTTATTATGTTATAAGCCATTATGTTATAAACATTGCTGAGTTGATCCAACTATTGGCCAAGTTTGATGTAAGTTCAGACTCGATAAATGATTTGTTAATACTGAACATATGAATTCAAGTTACTAATTGTTTTTCCTAAGGTTTCTCTAAATGTGTGGCCTGCACGGTGTGTGCGTGTGTTGTGTGTGTGCATGTGTGTGTGTGGATGTGGCTCGTGTTTGGAGCATAACGTGCGCATAGAGTTCGATTAATTTCGTTGCGCCTCGGTAGCTGTGCACTCAACTCAAACATCCGCTCAAAAGCACACACACGCACACACATGCACACCTACACCTACTGTTATTGCTGTTGTCTTTTGTCTGGCATCGAATAACCAATGTTAAAACGCATCGTTCACTTTGTTTTTGTTTTTGTTTTCGTTGCTTAACCCTTGCCGCTAAACCACAACTGACCAACTGGCTGCCGTTGTTGGTGTTGTTGGTAACATCTGTTTTCCTTGTGGCTTTTTAAACAGAGAATAACAACAGCACACAAACTGAAGTCAAAACAAGTAACAAGAAAATACCCTAAGATTGAATTCATTCGTAAGTAATTTAATATAATGTGAAAATGTTACTCGCATATACATAATACATTTTCATAATCCAATTTAAAATCAGATTTATCTATAACTCAAGAACTTCATTGTTTCAAACCGTATTAGCTCCTATAACAACTCAGATAACTGAAACAGATTATTAAAGATAAATAAAGTTAATCATCGCTCGCTTTTCACGCAACAGTATACCCTATTTGTTAGAGTTAACAGGGTAAATGTAACAAGCAAGTGCAAAAAGTCACTTTACACCCGTTTTTGTATTTTGTTTTTCTGTTTGCGGCTCTTGTCTTGTTGCCATGTTTGTAACTGCTTTTGCTTTTGTTGTTGTTGTTGTTGTTGTTGTTGTTTTTGCAGTTTACACCTGTGCCTCGCGTTTCGCTTTTTTGCATACTGTTTACAGTGTTTACAGCGATTAAATTCTTTCTAGCCACGCCCCTACTCTTAGCATTTTTCGAGGGCCACATACCAAAGGCGAAGCCCCCGCAACAATATGAAAACAGAAACTAGTGGCAAGCGGGTTTTTTATTTCATCTGCGTATCAAATAATTGAGCTCAATTGATTTTAATTGAAACTGACAACTCGACTCGACTCTCGCCTGCTGCTGTTTGTTTTTGTTGTTGTTTACTGTTGTTGTTTATTGTTGTTGTTTACTGTTGTTGTTGTTCTTCTTGTTGGCAGTCGCATGAAACAAAAACCATCAACATTATTTTGATGCTGATGATGATGATGGATATGATGATTTTGTGTATGTGTTTTGTGATGAACTGCGCCTTAGAAAATACATAAGTGCAGCAGTTTGTAAAAAAAATTAGATAACATTTTCTGTGGAAAGCGAAATGAAAATCTGGGGCGGGGCAAGTATGTAAATAAGATTCACTTTTAAATCTGTAATTTAGTTACACTAATTACACGGCTGATCGTTGATAAGAAAGCTCGTCTAACACGCATTAGTTGAGCATTGTATAATAATATATGTGGCAGCCCATTCTCATTTTATTTGATTTGCATGCTGACTAATTAACTACTCTTAGATGATTAACTGTGTATATTGTCCTATTTATATATATATATAAGTACATTTGATTGGCTGTTGGACCACAATTTGGCATTCAGGGCAGGTTTCCACCATGAATCATCCCTGTGACACACAATCTACACAAATACTTTTTTTCTGATAAAGAATGCAACATTTATCTTTAGATTTGAATGTGAATCACTCAAATCGATTTGAAATGCAATACAACAATAATTATTCTATATATAATATAATTACAAGAATATATTATTGAGAAGTAAGCAAATGGGCTGTAAGTTTATATATCGTTCGTTTTTAATCAATTATAGACCTGGCTTTTATGGAATTTATTGTTTTGATGCTTGGTCTAATTTTTCAACCGGTTTTTCTAGCAGCTGCAATAGTCGATTTTTCTTGATAATAGACTAAGATTCACAGCTGCCTTTACCCATTATCCAATGTTTCATTAGCTGCTTTTTCTACGTTTTCAAACCATTTATAACCTCTATCTTCCTTTTGTCTGGCTATTACTTTAAAATGTTCTTAAAATACCACTTAAATCTATGCCTATTCCTAGTTTGGGAAACAAGTGAGATATTTTTATAAATTCCCGCCTATAGGCTGCATCGATTTTTCGCATAAAATAGATATCTAAACATAGAGTCTCGAAATGCCAGAAAAACAAATAGGCGGCACACGGCAAAAAACAAAAAAAAAACAATAAAAAACATAAATACCAAAATAAAACGAATCTGAAATTTCTCATACGAAATTGTTGGAATATTTCTGCATATATGTGCGGCATTTACTAGACTCGAATAAATATATATTTTATTCAACCATACGGCACATTTCAACTTTCATTCAAAACCCAGACTACATTTGTTTATCAATTATAGCACTTATTGGCCAATTCTATGTTCGCTTAATAATTTATATGCGCTACGCCCACACAAAATTTGGGTAGTGCGAAGCTGAATATGAATTGAATTAAATGACGTTTGTTGCTGAATATTTGTTTGGCTCGCGCTTCTTCCAGCAGCTGTTTCGCATATTTGTAAATGTGCATTTTATTGTACACTTAAATTATTGTTTATTTTTGAACATTTGGACGGCTCTTTGGCGCTACCAGCTCTAATAAAAAGCTTAACATAGTGCCACAACGGCAGCAACGAAACAACTATTTAGATATGCGGCATGTGTGTTTGTTTGTGTGTGTATGTGTGTGTGTGTGTGTGTGTATTGGGCAAATTTTGTTTTTATTTTTTTTTTAGACACTGCCGTCGCGCAGAAAACTTTCACTTCCATTAAAAAGTTTTGTGTGTACCTGTGCGCTTGGCAAAAGTCTCGGCAAAATGTCGACAGCGACGTCAGCGTCGGCGTCAGCGTCGACTTCTGCGTCGCTAAATGACATTAGGTTAGGTTTTTACGGCTCAAAGAGTCTCAGCGAAATTCTGCACAAATGTCAAAGTAGAAAATTTACATGACCACAAAACGATTTCGCTTTTATATATCTTTATTTTTTATTTTCTAGGTTTTATTATGTGTAATGCATTTGTAGAAAGTGAGCAATGATAACAGCTACATGTTGACGATCAGTCAGTTTTCTTCGCATACACTATGCCAAAAAGTCTATTAAGTAAGTTGTACTTTTTTTGGCCCAAAATGATTTAAGTATAGTTTGAGCTTGATTCAGGTTCATTTCTCATGAAGTATTGCGTCTTATAGTTCCAATTTGATGTGAGAAACGAGGCAACTAAATGTGTTCGGGGAACAATAGAAACTTGAATTGAATTTTTAAATGTAATTTTATATTAAAACCATTTTTAAATATTCCTTACTGTTTGCTACCACAGCAACAACAGTAAATATATAAAATATATATATATATATACTGCCGATTTAAAATGGAGGCCAATGGCACACTAACTTGAAACGTTAAGTTTCAACAAATAAAATATAATAACAGTTAAGTTAATAAGCTTAATGGCTTAGTATCAAGTATCTAGTAACAGTGTACTCAATGTTGGCTTTAAGCTAAATATAGCAAGGGCATACAAAGATCGGTCAGCTTACAAATAAAAATTAATTGACTGCACCTGTTATGTGACCGGAAGTTGAAAGCTGCGCAGTTTCGAGGTACGTTCGTAATAAGAGAGTTGTGGCTCCATTCATACTAAATATAAACGTAATGAAAATGGCTCCCACTGTTGACTAATATGTGCAGCTACTTTTAGACTAATTACAGAGCACGCCAGTCACCTACCACCATCAACCCATCACCATTGGTGAACTTTTATGTGAGTCAGCAGGGCTCTCCGTTATTACAATAGTTCAGCATATGTAAACAAATCCAAGAGTTGTGAGTCAGCCAAGCGCCAAGCGCTAAGCAAGACAAAATGATCAGATTTCGACTGGCAAGTGTGGCGCGTCTCGGGTGTTTGAGTGTGTCAACTGAGTCGCAGATTGATACGACGCCAGTCGATAAGATTAGCAACCAGTAGCTGCACAATGGAACCGGAATCTGCAGCCAGCCAACCAACCTTGGGGGCACAATTTGGAAATCTGCGCTGCTATATCGCTTAAATCGCTCGCAGTGGGTAGTCGTGTGCACCCCATCGTTTAATATTACCATCATATTTTATATGTTGAGCATTAATCGTACATACTTCCATCCATCCATTCATTCATTCAACCGTCCGTAAAGCGCAGACAACACTTGCTAGTCATTGAAATTGGTCAGTTTAATGACTTTTTATGCGCATTCATTAGTCATTGTCCATGAGAAATTTGAAATATGAATTGTTTTCAATTGCCGCTCAAAAGTATCGTCTATACATATGTATATATCATTTTAATTGGTGCAAAAAACTGAAAAAGTGTCAATCATTAGTGGCAGCTAGTCATCACTTGGTTAATATATATATTATTTAATTGGGGCTCATTGTTCTACAATTAAAATCATTTTGCATATATATGTGTGACTAAGATGTTTTATAATACACTTTCAAATGTGATATAATCGTGCCACAAATGATCTAAGGATGATGAAATTTAATTAACTACAATTAACAAATTTGTATTTCATACCTTAAGGGGCGAATGAAAGATACATTTATGTTAGTTTATATAGCATATAGTTGAAGGATATTAAGTCTAAGAACTTTGAAAGTACTTAAGCTATAAACTACAGCTGTACACTTATCTTACACCACAGGTTCCAAAATTTGTCTATATTTATATATATTTTTGCGTGTCTTTTAATTAAGCAATTATTTTTGGTCTGTTTGGATTTTTCTGGGTTTCACTAACCTATTTATTGGATCATTTTACTTGTAATATCAGCAGAATTTGTAATTTTAATTTCTCCCTTTTAATTTTATATAATTGAAATTGGTTTTGATTCAAAAGTTTAGAAAAACTGTGGTCTGTTTTGAGTCCTAACTAAGTAATCTATGAGCATCTGCCATGTATGCTATTGTTATGCGGTTTATCCTGGAATCTATAAACTATTAAAAAATAACAGCAAGAATCATATGTAATTAGGTTGCTAGCTTTTTATCAGCTTAGTGCATCAGCAACTCCTTAACTTAAAGTTCTCACGCTGAGTTGTGTTCTTTTTGTTTACATTTTTAATGCTTCCTAGAAGCCATTAACGCTTAATGCCCTAGAATCACCGCAAAGCACTTTTCCGGCGCTGTATTCTGCTGGGATGCGAATGTGGATGTGGCTGTAGCTCCTCCCACTTCCTATGCCCAGGCGTGGATCCTATTGTGTTGAAGATACACATCACTTGTGCACTTGTTGAGCGCATCAGCTGCATGTCAGTCAACCAGCAGCTAAATGACTACCGACCAACTGCCTGACTGACAGACAGACAGGCGGGCAGAGAGACAACTGCGTTAAGCACATTATGCATGCCATATACATGTATATATATTTATATATAGAGTGTGTGCAGACACAGCCGTAAGTCTTTTATGGTCGACATCATCGTTTGTTAGTGCTTGCAACTGAATTTGTGCTCGCTCTAGAAACGCCATAGAGCAGTCAGTTTTGTGACCCAGTTAGTGCCATAAATTAGCACAAGCAGCGACTGACTGCCAGTTGCAAACAAACAGCAACAACAACAGACAATTTAGAATGTATGCAATGTGCAGTGTTCGTTTATTAAATACAAGTACGACTATGAAAACGAGTCTCCCAGTATCTTAGTATCTCAACATACTTAGATACAAGCACGCACTGCAGCTCAGCTCAGTTAAGCTTTGTCTGGCAGGCAATGCGGTTATCGTTCGTAATACCCTGTACTCAAAAATATTGATGAAATGGTGTCTGAGCAGGCAAGTTGGAAGCCATAAGAAGACTAATCATATAATAATACCATTTAAACTGAGTAAAATTCTAAATTAAACCAAGTTCGAATGATCTATCAGAGAAAGGGCTCGACTAGGATATTCACTGAACCACTGAGCATATAATTGCACATTAGTCTTGCTGAAGTTGGTGTTTTCGGGATGAATATAGGCGTTTCTTATCCCATCTTAATTATATTTTTATGGTTTTGGTTAATCAACAATATTTGGGGGAATAATTTGTATTAGCTGGAAGTCTTTTTCTATACAACTCCATTATTGCTTTTGGAATTCGAATTGAACCAATATATAGAGTTATCGATAAACTGAAATAAACTTGATTTAGCTATGGTATACGAGATATCATATTCCAATTGACAACCACTTGCTCTTACAGACGGATGTAACTAAATTGAATCGTCATTTGATGCTGATTAAGAATATATATGCGTTATGTGCGCTTGCTTAACTTCA
Organism: Drosophila atroscutellata; assembly: GCA_035041605.1. Taxonomy (NCBI): domain Eukaryota; kingdom Metazoa; phylum Arthropoda; class Insecta; order Diptera; family Drosophilidae; genus Drosophila; species Drosophila atroscutellata. Next base: position 6,892,994 of record JAWNLA010000092.1, on the reverse strand, counting down.
TTAAACCCTATTTACTATTTTTACGGCCACATATTATTTTGAGCACACCTGTTTACAGGGCATCACGCAGTCACGTACTCTTACCTTAACACACGCAAACAGCTACTTGTCTCAATTAGGTCAGTCGTGAGAGATAAAAAACTAAAAAAAAGATGAAAAAAGTAAAACCAGACTATTAAAAAGCCATCAAGTATTGTTCAATATTAAGTTATTTCATAGCATTAATTAGTCAGCGGACGCTGCAAGCGATTGAAATCGCTACCCAAACACATACATACACAGACACACAAGCACACACACACACACACACAAGTACATGCATACACTGGAGTGCACTGCATGCGGCTTAATTGATTGGAGAAAGTGACGTACATGATTTGGCTGACCGTTCGTTTGGTGTTCGTTCGTTCGTTCGGCTTTTGGGTTCGGCTTGGCCAAGCCTGGCCTGGGAAAATATCTTCATCGTTGGAGCGGTGCCAAAGTGCATGGGTAAACCGAAAGCTAACTGCAACGGCCAATTGCAACACCCCAAAACAACAACAACAACAGCTAATCAAGCGAAACATTGAAAATGTGTGAGATAAAAGTCATTTGATATATGTGCACACACACACACACATACTCGCTCACACAAAACCGATCAGCGCTATGTAACGGTAAACGAAAAAAAAAAAACGATTACGACAATTGCAGCAATACAAATTTAAATTAACATTCATTTGAGGAAAAAAACAGTTAGCGGGCACATTGATTATCAAAGCAAATTGAAAAGTTGAGAAAAATATCTTTAAAAGCGAACTGACTTCAGATTCGTAAACTTAAATTAATACTGCCAGAAAGACTGACTTGAAAATGGTATAGATATTCGGATTAAAACTATACCCACAAAAATAATAGGAACTATTTGGTAACATGAACAAAAAAAAGATCTTTTCGAATGATAATTATATTTATTTGTAACCCTTAACCTCAAAAGTTCGTAGGGCATTTATCTGACAATAATTCAAACGAAGAGCTTTTTTTTATTTGATCAATATCAATAAATTAACCCTTAACCTCAATTATTGAGCTGGTCATTTAACTTCATTATAGAACCTCAATAGATATCGAAAACAATCGAACCCCGAACAGTGTATAATGGACCGAATGTTAAACATATCATTAATAATGGTAATCTGACGCATTTATTCATGATTTTAATCACATTTCCCGTTTGCATCGTGTCCGTCCGGGCCACATTACAGCTACATTTGGACGCATTGATCTATGGTTATTTTTCTTTTGTTTCTGCTGTTTGTTTTCCCAACTCGATTTTTTTGCCGTTTGTTTTTTGTACCAAATTGTTTATTTTGTTTAACGCTTTTTTTTTTTTTGTGTTGTGTGCGCACTTTTTGTTGCTGTCGTTTGTCACTTTTTGTCGCTTTGTATTTCTCTTTATGTGCTGCATTTTCAAACCGTAAACGTCAACATTTTTAATAGTTTTGTTGCATTTGATGAACTCCTCGCTCTCCCCGTCCCCCCTCCGCTTATGTGACAGTTGCTGCTGTTGCCCGGTGTCCAGTACCAGATATCGCCTCTCCCCGTTTTTCCCCCACAATTCTCGGTTAAAACTCGTTTCCGTCTCGCTCTACAGATTTCGCCGACGCCAAAGGCAGCGGCAAAGTCGCCCTCTCTCTTTTGCACTACTTCCCTCTCGCTCCCTCTGTGCCTCAGTCCAAGTGGCGCTGCCGCCAGCTCACTCCCCTTGTCGCGGCTTGCCCCGCCGCTAGTTTAATTTATGAAAGTTTAAATGTTGCAGGCCGCGTCGCTTGCATTTGGTGTCGCCTGTAAGTCAGAACTGCCACTAGGCGAGTCACTTCCAACTGGTTGCTTATAAATATTTATCGTATCTGCTTATAGATGGGTTAAGTTTGCAGATTTATATATATATATATATATATATATATGTATATATAAATGTGTGTGTGTCGCAACAGCTATGTGCCACATCCTTAAGCGACCGTCTGAGCCACTGGCCTTATTCCAAATAAAGGAATTCCAGACACGGCTCACAGCTTTTGCCCATAGAGAGTTAGTTTGCTGACCGAAAGTAGAACATGCGGGCCTGGGTAATTGATAAATACGTGCGTGGTGTTAGAAAGTAAACGTCGAAGTACACTGTTAAAAATATATCAGTGATAAAGCTCAAGCTCTGCACAATAAAAGTTTAAGAAATTTTCGAATTCATATATACAAAAGAATATTGTTGATTACCACCAAATAGGCTGTGGATTAAGGTTCAAATTGCAAAGAGTTTGTAGTAGTGTATAATTTGATAAAGAAATACCTCAAGAAACCGCATGAATTATTGGAAATAGATTGAGTGGCTGGCGAGTCATTGGCGATAGTGTTTTCTTTGCAACCACATGTTTCTATTGTTAATTACAATCTAAATGTGGCCATAGAGATCTTATCAGCTTGAAAGCTAGAATTTAACTAAACATAAATTATAATTTTTCTGTATTTATGAAATTGTTGTATTTGTTTGTTGCAGATGACCAAACGCGTGTAAACTGTGCAAGCATTTGAAATGTCCGAGCGGGTAAGCAGCGCTCTGGCAGCACAGCTCCATGCTCATGCGCTGGCGACAAGCTCCAACACCATCTCCTCCCCCGAGACTGCCGTCTGCCAGCTGCAACCAGTGATTGCCTCAAAGGATGCGCCGCTCCAATTCGATACGGATGCACCGGCGGCTGCAATTAGTGCGCAGCTAAATTTTAAACTGGTGCCCGTCGATAGCTTGGGCGGCCTGCATTTGGGCCTGGGCAGCAGCTGCCAGGAGATGTTTGCCTCAATGAACACATCACAAATCTCAAATGCCTCCACAGAGTCCAACTGCTGTCCGCCAACGGTGCCAATGGTGCCAATGGCTCCGCCCAAGCCCAGCAGGCACATGGCTGTGCAACCATTGAATAGCGTGAGTAAACCATGGATTCCTTAACCGGTATCTCTTAATACTAATCTATATATTGGTGTCCCATAGAAATCCTGTCGCTTTCCCAAGCTGGAGGAGTGCGCCCACTTCCATTATGAACGTGTGCAGCTGGGCGCATTATCGGTGCAGCTGCTGGATGACAAATCGGAGCAGATGGGCAGCAGCATTGCCTCGCAATCGATTGGCGGCGAGCTGGCGCACAGTTCGCTGCGTTCCGCTGCCTTCACGCCGGAGAGCTGCTGGTTCATCATACGAGTGTGTCCGCAACGCTGTGAACCGTTCCTGATCAAGCGCAGCTACGAGAACATGCAAATGCTGGACGAGATGCTGCATCGTTGCGTCTACGATCGCAAGATTAGCGGACTGCGCAACATGTCCGAGCTGGAGGCGGAGGCGCAGCTGCAGACCGAACTAGATGTGGAATATGCGGTGGCCAAGTATCTGGAGCGTTTCTCAAAAATCGCCTCCGATTCGCTGACCTGCGGCACCATACTTACCTGGCTGCAGCTGGACAACAAGGGGCGTCGCCTGCCGCTGGCCGATGGCGAGACGCAGCGCACAATCAATACGCCGGCGGTGGGCGCTGCTTATGGTGTGCGGCGGTATCAAGCCCAAGCGACAGACGAGATCAACATTGAGGTGGGCGACATGATCTCGGTGATTGATATGCCCAGTCCGGCTGAATCGATTTGGTGGCGCGGCAAGAAATCGCATCTGCAAAAGTCTCTCTACGAAGTTGGTTTCTTTCCCCAATCCTGCGTCGCGACCATTGGCGACAAAGTGCCACGTAATTTTCCCATGCCTGCACCACTCGTGGGTCATCTGGATGCGTCGCCCACAAAGCCAGTTCTGCGCAAGCACGGCAAGCTAATTGCGTTCTTTCGCTCCTTCATATTGTCGCGTCCGTCGCGACGTCGCCTCAAGCAGAGCGGCATCTACAGGGAGCGCGTCTTCTCGTGCGATCTGTCGGAGCATTTGCTGAACAGCGGCCAGGACATACCCATGGTGCTGCGCTCCTGCGCCGAGTTCATTGAGAACTATGGCGTCATCGATGGCATCTATCGACTGTCGGGCATCACATCGAACATTCAGCGATTGCGTCGCGCATTCGATGAGGAGCGCGTACCGGATCTGGGCAATCCGGAGATGAAGCAGGACATTCATGCAGTTAGCTCCCTGCTGAAAATGTACTTCCGCGAACTGCCCAATCCGCTGTGCACCTATCAACTGTACGACAACTTTGTAGAGGCTATTCAGGTGAAGGCCGACGAGGCAGACGAACGGCTGCGTCTCATGAAAGAGACGGTACTGAAGCTGCCGCCTCCACACTATCGGTAAGTATGGAGTAATCACCAACTTAGAGCAATCAGTTTCTACTCAAATAGAGATTAGAGTTTCAACTCGTTACTTGCATCTCTTTAGCTGACCTCTGCTTGTAGTTATTTTCCCCTGAACTAGCATTTCAATCATAAATTCGCACAGAAATCGTGTTATCAGCATTATTTTCATAATAACAACAACAAAAGTATAAATAAATTCAGATGAACTGCTATTATCATAGTGCGGAAGATTTTATACCCTGCAAATATATATATATATATATAAATATATATAATCTAATCTTATAAAGTGAAATGGAAAGTATTCAATTCAAATGTTTATTTTTTGCATTGACCCAGTTTGTCAGTTTAATCTTAATGAAATATAATCTCTGATTTTGGATTGATCTCTACTGTTTGATAATATTATGGATAGGTTTAGTGGTTAGTTGTGGTTCTAATTCAAGTTGTGCTACTTTATCTAATTACATTTTCTATTGTCTTCGTTAGCACCCTGAAGTACTTGTCGGAGCACTTGCATAAGGTATCACAGCATCATGAACGCACTGGGATGACGGACAAGAATCTGGCGATTGTTTGGGCGCCCAATTTGCTGCGCTCGCCGGCGCTGGAGTCGGGTGGCGTTGCGGCGCTGCGTGGCGTTGGTGTCCAGGCTGTGGTCACCGAGTACCTGATACGCAACTGTCACAACATCTTCGATGCTCTCGAGGATCACAATGCACGCCTCAGCATTGTGGGTAGCGCTGCAGCGAATGCGGCCGCCTCTGCGGCTGCTGAGCTGCGTCTGGAGTCCCTCACGGATTGCGAGAGTCTGCTGGTGGAGCAGCGTGAACAGGATCAATCACTGGGTCTGGTGGAGCGACCCAAGAGTCTCAGCACAGGCGGGGCCAAGCTCATTAGTCTGGAGGAGGCGCAGGAGCGACACTCGCGAATCGAGGGCACCGGCGATCTAAAGCAGTCGCTGCCCATCAACATGATGAGCACAAGCGGAGCAGCGGGCAGCAATGCTGCCTCGAACATTGGCTCCTACATTGAGGTGGGTGGCGGTCCTTCGAGCCTGCCAGATAAGTATCACACGGTGCTCTCAGTGCCGCGCAGCTGGCAGAAACGCAAGCCGGACAAAACGCCCTCCTGGAAGTCCATATTCACGCGCAGCCAGCGCCAGGGCCAGGAGCTACCCGGCCACAAGCTGAACCACGAAGGCGCCGGCGGCAACAAGGAGCCCAACAGCATTGGCGTTGGCGCTTGCACTTCGTCGTCGCGGGTGAGCTTTGCGCAGGCCTCCAATGCGCATCATCATGGCAGTAAAGAGCTTTCCAAGCATGACAAGCCCAAGTCGACAGAGCTGCTGGAGACGACGCGAGATGCACGCGACTCGGCGATGGGCAGCAAGCCCATGGAGCTGTGCATACGCTCCAACTCGATTGATAGCCTGCGCACCGTTGGACACTCGCGCAGCGTCTCACATGACTCCTATTTTGATCTGTTGCAGTCGCCGCAGCGCGGTCACATGACTACCTGCCCGTCGCGTGAGCTCTCCGAGCTGGGCCTGAACTTTGATCGCGAGGAGCCCGAGATGCGCATCTTCTCCGAAAGCGAATCGCTGGTGAGCTCACCGCGTGTGGGCAAGGAGAATGTGCCGCCTGCCTCTGGCTGTGCGACGCGTCGCATTATGCGCGCCCGACCCGAGGACTTCTCCAGTCAGACGAACAGCGTCAATCCCAGCCCCAAGAAGCAGCCGCGTCTCAATCTGCTCTCGCCCAGCTCAGCGGCAGTGCAACGCACGCAGACCCACGTCAATCCGGCGCCCGCCTGCGGTCATGAGCCCGCCGGCGCTGAGAACTGCTGCAAACGCTACAAGCTGGAGGATCAACTCTCGGACATACAGTTCATTGACTGCGGCACACCGGAGCACCCGTTGCCAGCACAGCAGCAATTCGCCAGCGTTGAGGTGCATCCGCCACCAAAGCCGGCGCGTGCTCAGACCCAGGGTCAGCAGCAGGCGCAGCTGCCGACATCACCGACTGGCGCTGACGCTGGTGCTGCACGCTATAGCTATCCGTCCGTGCAGCTGGGCGCCAAGCGCAAGGAACAGCTGGCGGCCAAGGAGCGCTTCAGCTACCAGGGCACATTTACGCAGTCGGGCCACAAGCCAGAGCCAGCCCCAAGGCCCATACAGTGAGTTCTTCTCCATTTCTAAATTGATTAAATAGCTAAATCCATCTCTATCCCTTACAGCAATGGGAGCGCCTCACTGCGCAGCATAGATCAGACGACTGTCAAGCTGTCTGTGGCCACGCCCACAACGCCTGCGCACAGTCCGCGCTACTCGCTGCTGCTGTGCGACACGGAGAGCTCGGAGAATAGTTCGGCGGTGAACACGCCACAGTACGATATGGAGCCGCTAATGATGAACTCGACCATGTCGGGCATATCGGGCGTCTCCTCCAACCTGCAACAGCAGCAGCAGCAGTTGCTGCTGAATGTGGATGCAGCCAGCAGTTATTTGGGCAGCTCGCACGAGAGTCTGGGCCAGCAGGTAGGTTCTCTGAGAATACTTGTGCATCTCATGAGCACCACTCACATTTCCGCTCGCTTGCAGTTCAACATTCTCCAAGATGTGGAGCAGCGGGATATGCATGCCTTGAAGCGTGAACTGTCGCTGGATTTGCAGCCACGGCTGCCACAGCTGTCACAGTCAGCTGCTGCAACTCGTACGGTGAAGGAGCAGCAGTTGCAAATGCAACTACAGCTGCAGGCCGCCAGCTCGCCGAACAACTCGAACTTTACGGACAACACTAGTCAGTCGGTGACGCCCAGCGAGTATGGCTATCAGCATCTGCAGCGCCAGCTGAGCATGCACTCGCTGTTGGCGACGGAGGACAGCTCGCCGCTCTACGAGGATTATGAGCAGACGCCCAGCAATGTGCTGACGCCGCAGAAGCTACAGCCACCAACTCTGACCAGTCCCATCAAGTCGACCATAAGCATTACGTACAAATCCCCAGAGAAAGAGAAGCCGCCAGCAAAGCCAGCGCTTCTGCTGGAAACCAATTTTGATGAGCACATTGTCTACGAACAGGTGAAACTGTTTCGCAATTCGGTCACAGAGGTGAATCAGCTGCTAAATGAGCAGCATGGTCAAAGCCTGAAGCAAATTGTGGAGGAGGATGGTAGCGACAAAATGACGCAACAGTTGCTGCAACTGGAACAGGAGCAGCATGAGGATGAAGAGGAGGAGCAGCGGCAGCAGCAGGAACAGCTGCTCTATGAAAACATTGAGCTGCGCAAGCCGCAAACAGTTTACGAGAATCTACGTGGCGAGGAAATGAAACGCAATACAAACGACCTGCTGGAAATCGATTCCGATTTGGATTTACAGTCCGTGGCCAAGCAGCAGCCAGTGTCAATCAGTGATCGAATCGAACTGGACAGTCTGGATAGTTTGCACAGTGGTGCCGAGCACAACAACATTATGGAAATCGAACAGCAGCAGCCAAGCAAATCGCCATCGTTCAGTGTCAAAGAATTGGCCACCAAATTCGAGAGCTCCCCGGTTGAGCAGCTGCCCAATTTTGATTTCACACAACGCGGCGGCTCCATGAAGAAACCCAATGAGCTGAGCCTGCCTCTCGCCGTACCGCCAAAGCCTCTAATGCCAGCGCCTGTGCCGCTCAAGAAACTAAATAACTCACAGAAGATTACACGCTCCCTGGATGAGAATGCATTTGTGCGCGAATTTGGGGGCAAGCAGCTGCAGGATTTGACATCCTGTAAACTGCCCGAGCTGCCAGAGTTGAATAATCGTCGCAAGAGCTTTGATTTCACACGACCCAAAACGCTGAATCCGCCCAAGCGTTTGCCGGGCATGAGCATTACGGAGGAGATATGTCAAAAGTCGGAGCAGCACATCACAACGCCCACCACCGAGAATCGCATCTCGCTGATACAGCAGAACAATGTTTTGCTACAGCCACAGCCAAGTGCCACAGCAACACTCAATCTTCCAGTTGGCGGGCGCAAGAGCGTCTTGACCGGCGTCATTCTCGATCGCGAGCGCATCGACAAAATTAAGGAGGAGCGTCGCCAGCAGCTGACCCAGAAGTACTATGGCGACACAATCAAGTCGCGCTCTAAGACGGAGCTCAACTCGGATGACAACAATTTCCAGGCCTCCGACTCGCTGCGCATCAAGTCCAAGTCGCGCGGCGATATGCACTCGCTGCAAAAGGATATGGACATGAATCTCAAGCAGATGGCACGCGCCGGCGCTGGCTCCGAGAGTACACTGCATCATGCTGGCGACTATGGCACACAGCGTGTGCGCAGCATCTCCGATGAGAAGAATCAGAATTGTGATACCAGCAATGGAGCCAGCAACAATCAATCCTCCATGCACAGCGTGAAGGCAGTCGCCCAGAAGTATGCGCCAATCATCGCTACAACTACAACGACGATAGCGTCGGTGCCAACGGTGCCCGGTAAATTCGAGCGGGGATTAGGACGCGAACGACTCTCGAGAAACACCATGCCCCATCAAATGACCGCAGAGAGCAATGCAACTGTCAAGTGAGTACCAGTTTGAGTAATGTTAAGCTCTTAAACAAAAACTTGTAAAATTCTCAATTTCTTTTACTTTACAGCAACAGAGAAAAGATCTCACCACAATTCTCAATACGCGATGTGACTGCGATGTTCGAATCTCGATCACAAAATCAATAGGATTAGGCAACATCCAACCATGCAACATCGAATACAGAATACATCATAATACAAAACAAAACACGAAGCAGAGAGGAGAGGGAGTGGAAACGGCCGCGTTATATAATTTATTTAGTTTTTAAAATTCTATATATTAAGATGCATGTTTGGACACACACACACACACAGAGAGAGCACAACATGCATTAATGTTTTGTATGTATTTATATAAATAGTTTTGGATACTGGACCAAGCGGCTCCAAAGACATGAAACACTAAAACGCCGCAGGATGATCTGTAGAGGAATTAATGAGAAGAGCAAAATTCAATTTTGTTTTTAGAGCGGAGCTTTCAATGAGTTTCGAGTGAATATGACTAAAAAGACCCAGCGCCAAATGCAAATTGTTATTGCATTGGGCGATCTTATGCGTTAAGTTTATCTCTATATCAATTCGTTTAATTGTTTAATTATTGCATTTCACTTGACTTGATTTCGGTTTGTTTATTGTGTGATTTGTTTTCATAAATGTTTGTTTGTTTGTTTTGCGAACAACAACAACAACAAAAAAAGATTTGAAAATTAAATGCGTAATTTGATAGCGCTGATTTTGATCATAAATTTGGAATTAAATTAATGCATTTCGACGCAACTTTGAGCGAGTTGTTTTAAGTATATTATGATTATTTGTATGCGATTAACTTATGTTTTAAATAAATTACAACGTTCATAACAAATTCGATTTAATGATCATAATATCTATATTTTTATTTAATATTAAATACTTGTAAATACTCAGCGCTTGCTTGTTCTTGATGCTCTTCTTGGCTTGCATAATATGAAAACTAAAGAAAATAAAGCTAACGATTTTTATTCAACAATTTCCGTGTCGCTATGCCAATCGAGCTTAACAAATATGTCGGATTAAAATCAAATCATAAAACATATATATATATTTTATTCATTTCCATTCGCGGATTATGTAAGCTCATCTAATTTTGTATCTCATTTGATTATTCAGAGTTGGTTCATTTAAGTTAGATAGATTAGATCTGTGTAGAACCTGGTAGCAAATAGCATAAAACTCTGGAAACATAATGGTTGTTTATAGGCTAATTAAGGTTACAGTTCGCTATGAGAAGAACAATAGTATAAGAAATTTCCGAAATTACATTTATTTGAGAATCAATTCTTTCAAAACCCGTTGATTTATTCGCATTTTATCGACCAACTTGTTTGATTCGAACGACAAATTTGTTAAGCTCAATCTGCGCCACACGAATGCAAATAGATTATATGAAAAATACTGTCCTATATACTAAACTATAAAGACCGATAATATCAAATCAAAAGAGAAGAAATTAACTAAAAGCTAACAAACATATTTGCATTAAACATATTCAATCTATGACCATGAATATATATAAGTGTGGTTTTTATTTCAATTTTACTACTAGATAAATTTCAGCTAATCAAATTTTTATTCAAGTCCTTTGATCGATTTTTCATTTAGTCATCAGCCAGCTGCCAAATTTTTACTGAAAGCATAAACAAATTTAACAAAAAATCCAAAAAAAAATCGAAAAACTGTTAACGAATTAAAAAGATTTGTAATACAAACAATAACTAAATAGAAAGCTTTAAAAAAATAAGTTAGCATTTGATATATTTTGATAAACAAACATAATAATAATAATAATAGATCCACAACTTAGCTATAAACAATTGTATTGCATAATGACTGAGAACAGCTAATGCAGAGAGAGAACATGAAAGAGGAAAAACTCTTGCTAAAAATGATTTAAAAGTACATTATTTGCATAAATATATTTATTATACATACGCATTACTATATACAAATATAATATATATATTTATTATATAGAACAACAATCAATAGCTGCCGCCAATTTGGAGCAGAGACATTTTTCTAAGCAGCAACAACAACACAAGCAACAATAACAATAAACAAATACTTTAAATGCATATACGTATAACAATGAAACAAAATAGTTTTTGTGTGTTTTTCGTACTGGTAATATTTACTGCATGCGCAGTAGAGATATGTGATAAAGCTGCAAATGTACATTTTTTAACTAGCTATAGTTTTCGGTAATTTATTTATGATTGGCCCGGCTGCAAATGCCGCCGGGCGCTTAAAAAATTGAGTTTAGACTCATTAGAGTGCTCCTCTCCACGGAAATCTTTAGTAAAAGGCGAAAGATTTATTCGACAACTGAAGAGAAGCCAGAGTAAATGAACACCACCAAGCACCTACACTACACACAAACACATACTTAAACCCATTGCGAATTACAAGAGAAAAGAAATCATTAAGGAGCCCTAAGGTAGGCAACAGTCCTAAATGGAAGTAGGTGGCAGTTGCCACCCTTAAAGTAATTTTATACACGCATCGCTTAGAATTCGCAACTGCTTTTGGCTGTGGCATTATAGACTACTAGAGTTAAACCTTGTTTGAGTTATCGCTTCTCGGCCTTATGGCTAAGATCAAAGTGTAGTATCTGTTCTTATCAGCTTAACATCTGATAGTTTCTCCATTGGAGAACAACAAATGTTAAACTGATTTTTGGAATCAGACGGAGTGCTAGGGGCTTGCTCCACCTCTGTCACGGGTTGGCCCGGTATTGCAGTACCGCCGGGATTTCGGCCCAACTGAATAATAAATTTCACATTGACTCGAACTATTGTCTAGCCTTGTTAATAAAGGACTTATGCGCCACTTGAGGTCCTCTTTTAAGTTATTTTTATTAGCTTGGATATGTTTTGCGTGCCCTGCTGCGCTCATAGAAAAAGGACAACACGTGAGAAAATTAATTTGATTAAAAAATTGCCACAGAAACGCTCAGCGTGACTGCTTTGAATGACAATGGAGACCTTATCGCCTTATAATCATCAGTCCGATGCTGGTGTTTACGCCAGACGGCAGCTAGCTGGCTACTTAACAGTGCCGTTGAAAGGACATGAAAGCTGGCAGCAACAACCACCCGGACAGGTAGTGATGAGTGAGTATATGTACTTATATATATATGCAGATATATATATGTACATGCGGGTTGTTCTGAATGCAGTAAATGATGTGCATAAGTGTGAAAACGTTTGCATCCTGCTGCGCATCTAAAGACCCATTCCATTACTCCGTCTGCTTCAGCCCGCGGTGCGCTCTGTTTGGGTTGATTGACGCTGATAGGGCACGTGTTGGCAATTATTTGAGAATAAACATGAAGAGCTCCTGCATCAAATCAGATGACTTTTTGTTGAGCACGCCAGAGCAGACTTATAGACTGCCTTAACAGTTTCTCATAATTAAAATGTTGATGAGAAAAGTTTATTGAGTGCTGCTTGTAAGGTCATCAAGTGCAAACATTTGGGAGGAACTAGAATAAGTAATTATAAGTTCTTATCCAATTCCTATACAAAGCCTTAATCTGGTTTAAATGTAGTTCAAAATATATGTGTTTATATAAGCAAAGATAATATTCAAAACTGTTATGGTTTTAGTATTAAAAAAAATCTATAAAGTCTGGATATAGTTTCGACTGAGCCCACTTTACATTATACATTATCTATAGCATCAAAATATTTGTTATTATTTGTTCAGATATTCGTTTAATATCCAAGGCTTAGTTTAAATATAAACATGCTTTAAAAAGGCATCGTCACGTCCCATAAAAGTGAGTCCACCCTTCGGGGAAACCCTTTGAGCAATTGGTAAATCAAATTTTATGACAATTACGCTTTTGCAAATTAAATCAAATAACACAGTGCACGGCCAAATCAAACAAATATATCAAGTAAATAATAGAATTTATCGGTGCTTGGGTGCTGATAAAATCATTGAAAAATGCCAGCAAATTACAAACTTCCCCCTCCCCGCACTGCGCCTTTGAAAATCATCGTCTGCACATATTTCTATGTAATTTAATATGTGGCACGCGTTTGGAAAACTTTATTTTGCTTCAATTTTTTTTTTCTTTTTTGTCGACGAGCAGGATATGTGCTCTGACTCTCGGCTGCGGCTCAATTGTTGCCAATGAGAGCAATTGTGTTGCTGCCAGAGAACTGGGCGAGGTGGGGGAGGGGCTGTTTGCTGGCAAACTGGTAATTGCATTTGTTAGTGCTCTAATTGTTTGGGCGGGCGGCACTGGGCAAAAGGTTACAGTGCCTAGGATAACAACAAGAGGCTTTTAATAAGCATTGCCCACGATGTCAAAAGTGCCTGGAACTCGAAAAACTGAAAAGTGGCTCGTGGAACGTGGTGAAACGTTGTGAGAGGGTGGACAAATTGTCCCACCCGGTGATTAACTGACAACGGTTCCAAGACTGCATTATGTTTAAATAGAGAACCTACAATTAAGAATATGTGACATTGCTGACAGCAATCCGTTAGCTGTACTCGTATAATATAATTAAAGAGTTGTTCCAAATAGAGATTTGATCGAGTGAGCAGAGCAGAGCAGAGCAGAGATTTTAGATAGCCTTGCAAAATGCACAAATTATGCTTCTACAAGTGGTATATGTTCCTACTTTTTCATTAGCCAGATCTTAACAATTGCAAAATTAGCCAAATAAATGGAGCAAAGCTTGATTCTAAGAAAATTTGTGCCAAAATGCCAATAGCCTTATTACTGAGTATTGAGAGGTCCAAGGCATTACCTTCCAAATCAGAAATATGTAGATACCAAAAATGTGTGTATAAGGCTAGAGGGAAAACTGTACAAAAAATAAAATAATAATCATACTAACTAGTACAATAGAAAATATAGAAGATATAGATCTAAATATAAACAAGTATTATAAATGCAAGTTTATCCAAGTTTCTCAATTCTCAAACTCTTCAAGTGAACCCTAATACACGCTTCTGTATATTATCAGTGAAGGAAGTGCCGCCTTTGACCTCAATGCAAGGATGTTGCCACTTGTGGCAAAGACCCTTTCGCACTGCCATAAACAAAGTACCCCTAGCTAGCTGAATACACAAGTTTATTTTGTTGCTCGTTTCAAAAGTTAATTTACCGAGAATCAAACTGAAATGCGGAAGCAGCCTTCGATCATCTGAGAAGCCGCCGAATGGTAACCTGATCTTTGACACACTTCAGCTTTGATTTCAGGGAATTATGTTTAAAAAAAGAGAAGAAAACAATGGGAGGACGACGCATCACAAAAGGATTTTCCATGCAAACTGACACAAAATGCTTGTAATTGCTATAAGACAGGAATCGGGCACCGGGCACCCCCTCTTAACCGCAAAGTGCCCTTTTTGCAATATGATGCCGCATTTTTATTATTATAAAAATTAGGCTTAGCACGTCTGACGGGCACGTGCAAGGCAACGGATTCAAATTAAGTTCCCAAGCTTTAATTCTTGTCCCACACACAGCATCGATAATAATGAGGAATGGACTCTCTTGAGGTGACCAGAAATGCCTTTAAATATATTTAACACATACACTTTGCTCTTCCGCACGTTCATGTCAAATGGAAAACAATGGAGCCAAACTGAGCTCAAGATGTCAGTTCCGGGGCGCAGTTTAAGTGCTCCCAACAAGCAGCTTGTGTCAGTTACTGAGGACGCCAGTTGACAGTTCTTCACACACGCCCACTTTGCTAAGGCTGGCCTGGCTGCAGGTTGGCAAGTATACCTCTACCTTAACAGATTGCCAGAGATTTTAGCTAAAGCGACTTAATTGCATGTCACAAATACACTGAGAAAAGTTTCCTAAGCATTTGGAATTAACTGTGTTGATTTTTCATTTTCATTTTTATTTATTATTTTTAATTTCTAATTTTTATTTTTGTATACTTTACAGAACACATCATTTCATCATCAGATTACCCAGCAACAGGGAAGTTGTACTTGGGTAATCCACGTTGCAAAGGATATTGCACCACGAAGTCGGCGCAAATGCACATCTCTGCAGCATCGACCTAGCCTTAGTCGAATTGTACTTAAAGTTATTTGGTTTTGTATTCATAAATGACTCTGTTCAAGTTCTGAATTAATCTTCTTGAATTGCTGCAAAAGAGCACTGTTCGACTTATGTAGTGAAAGTAATTGTAATACCGAAATAATTAATTAACTTAATTTAACAATAATTAACTCTCATTATTTATTTTTTCTATTTTCTTTTGTTTTTGAGTTTTATATACAATATTGATTGATCAAGTTTTATGCGAGAAGCATCACTCAACTGCGTGTATATATTTTCCTGTGTAGTCGCCTGCTCAGTTATGCTTCCATTCCCTACTACTAAGTGAAATGCGTACATATATATACACCTATGTACATATATATATGGAGGTACATCTAATGCGCCCGCTTTAGGGCTTTAACCTAATAATGATGTTCGACTTACTTTGCGTGACTTATTTTATTAATAAAACGAGCAAATTTGTCTTGCTTTTTGGTCGCATCCAAGGCAGGCACACTTTCACACACACACACACACACACACACACATACACACACACACATTTAGACACACATACTTATAGACATAGCATCCTATTCTAGCTCTTTGCTGTCGTTATTGTTTTTTTACATACACCGACCCACCACTCGCAACCCCCTGAAAGCTACAGAAGAGAGAGTTTGCTTGATAGCCATAGTTACTGCATGCGGGACAAGGACGAACAGCTGTTGTTGCGGCAACCCCAAAGCGAAAAACACGCTGATTGGCTGCACGGGGTGAAAGGACACACCCACAACCGCCACGAGGTTGACTTAATGGGGTGGTTGTCCGTTTCGGGTGGGTCGTGTAAGGCTATGCCAAATGATTGAATTACTGCCAAGTATTTTTTGCCTAATTGCTTGGGCTTACAGTAAGTCTGGAACAGAAGCAGGAGCAGGACTGGGGTATGGGTGGGGCGTAGCAGCCTTGGCTAATACGTATTATGGCTAAATTAGGTGCAAGCTGTTGATGGTTGCTGAGGCATAGTTGTGCATGTGTGCGAGTAGCTAAGCAATAGCTCAATTGATATATAACACATACGCCATATAGCCAGACACATACACAGCCAGACAGAAGGGGAGGCAAGCTGTCTGGCAGGCTGACAGGCAAACAGCGGCATCCATCCATCAAACAATAAATTAATTATAATAATTGTGGCATTTAATGAATTTAATGCATGCACACAACACAATGGCGGCCATGACACGTTAATTATTTGCAAAATGGCGGCTGAGAAATATTTGCGGCTAGAATCAGCGTCAATTAAACTTAACAAGCGTACAGCCATAACCCAGTTAAGAACAGACATATCGCTGACATATTTATATATGAACATATAATATGTATATACAATAGATATTACATAGGTGAACTGACAGCATTACTGCACATAATCAAGCGGTACAAATTGCTAAATTGCATTCGGCCCGTTTTGGCAGTTTGAGTTGAGATGAGTTGAGTTGATTGTCCCTTTGTGCGTGAGAGAGAGAGAGACAACCATATGGTTTCTACACACTGCTACACATGCAAATGGGGGTGTGTTTATTATATATGTATGTGTGTATGTATTTTTTTTTCGTTTTTGGGTTTGCATTGCGGCAGCTAGGGGATGGGCTGGGCTGTGCCCTGCATGCTGTATGCTTTATGCTGTGTGCTGCATGTCTGGGCACTGTTCAGTTTGAGTTCGGGACATCGCTTAGAGCGATTTGCTGGTTGATGTGCGGTGATTGCCGCAAACTCAACGCGACCGTCAACGAGTAAACAACCTAAGCGCGACGGCAGCACATACCAGGACATCCAGGCAGGACATGTCAACGCTTAATGAGCACAGCACCAGCCCAGCAGCAGCAGCAGTAGCAGCACCAGCGGCAACTGCTGCTGCCGCGGCATCAGCAACTACAACGGCGGCAGCCACAGCGACTGTTGCCAACAGTAAGAGCCTCGCCACAACGACCACAATGCTCCCCACAAAAACTCCATTCTCGATTGAGCATATATTATTTCCGAAATTAAATAGTGACGGTAACAATAACAGCAACAACAATTGCAATAACAGCAGCAACAGCAACAATCACAACCAACAAAAGTGCAGCAAATATGCAGTGAAAAGTGCCAGGAGTAGTTCCAGTTCCAGCTCAATATCCATATCCAATTCCCTAACCGGTGCCAGTGCTTTTGATAATAACAGATATCCAAGTAATCATCCAACACCAGCGTCGGCCTCAACGCGCCCAGCAATAAGCCCAAATCAATCAGCGTCGGCTTATACCAGCGAGGATTACGTCAAGTCCCTGCACAGCCAACGGTTAGTTAAAAATCAAAGAGTCTACATATATAAAATATATTTCTCATTTTAATTCATATAATCAACACTTTATAAATTAACAAGTGTGTTTAAAGATAATACTACAAATCTTCTTGATATAATTGTGGAGGATTCTTAGAATTCAAAGTGTTCTTTTTGAAAAAGCTCAAATCAATAGATATACGTAAATATTTAATGACTTTTGGCAATAGCCATGCTTAAATCAGTTCACAATTTTCTAATCATTCGTTATAAGAATATCCAAAACTTATTAAGTTAGCAAACATGCTCACCTAAATGCTGAAATATCAATAATTATCGCTTACAGTACACATCAGCAACGGACACAAGCATCACACTATGCCCATGCCAGTTCTGGTCAAGTTACCGATTCGACTATACAACAAATGACATCGACACAAGCACCAACTGCTCCTCCACCGTCGCTGCCACCGCCACCACAAGCAAATGGTGTCCCAAATGGTGTTCTCTATCCGAGTTCTGCATACAGCGATCATGGGTTTCTGCAGATGACGCTGGGCTATCTGTCGCCATCGTCGGGCACGTACAAGTCGGTGGATCCCTACTTTCTGTCCCAAGGTACGTTCAATGTCAATGGCCATTAGCAACACCAAAAGTTTGGTCGGATGCACAAGTCAATTTATGGGCGCACGCAACACAACACAACTCTGGTCTGGTCCTGTAATGTAATTAATATTGAAGTCATCTCTCCATCTCTGTGCAGCCAGCCTGTTTGGAGGAGCGCCCTTCTTTGGTGCGCCCGGCTGTGTGCCGGAACTGGCATTGGGCCTGGGCATGGGCGTGAATGCGTTGCGGCATTGCCGGCGTCGCAAGGCACGCACCGTATTCAGTGACCCCCAATTGTCCGGACTGGAGAAGCGCTTCGAGGCGCAGCGCTATCTATCGACGCCGGAGCGTGTCGAGTTGGCGACGGCACTGGGTCTGAGCGAGACACAGGTCAAGACGTGGTTCCAGAACCGTCGCATGAAGCACAAGAAGCAGCTGCGACGACGCGACACTGCCAATGGTGAGTTGCATTGAGTTGAGTTGTTGCCCCGGGCAACTTTCTTTGCACAACTTCTTTGGCACTTTGATGCTCTTGACCAATTAGGCCGCAGCCCTTTTTGGCTTTTAGCAGCCTGACGAAAGTTTTCTTAGAGTTGTAGTTTTGCCCTAATCAAATTAGTTGTACAATTTACGCAAAAATTCGCAAAATTCTGTCCCTAGAACCCGTTGACTTCTCACGCTCTGAGCCGGGTGGCAAGCAGCAAGGCGACTTAGCTGCCCCCGCATCCTCCGCGGATTCCAAGCAGTCCAAGCTGGCTGGTGCGGTGAGCGGCACACAGACGGCAACTAGTCAGCAGCTGCAAATGTGCTTCCTGCAGCATGGCTACTCAACGGATGACTATTCCGATCTGGAGGCAGACAGCGAGGATGAGGATAACTCTAGCGACGTGGACATTGTCGGCGATTCCAAGCTATATCAACTTACATAGGCTGTAAGTGGATGAAATTTCGCAATAAGAAGACCAAGAAATTAAACAAAAAAATACCAAATATCAATCAACTGAATTATTTAATATTCAATTAAGTTTGCAATATATTTATAGCATACCGAAAGTTTACAATTAATATTTCTTTAATTTTGAGTTTATTTCTTGACATTTTCGAAGAATAATAATATTATTTGTCAAAAGAAGTCTGTACAATTATCGTAATATATCTGTAAATAATGATCAATAATAGATCGCCCGATTGAGCGCAAGTCTAGTCACAGCTACTTTTAAGATCAATAAGTGTATACATATTTAAAACCTAGTGATTTTATTCGAGTACTTCCATTTTAAGATCTCTGTCACATACATACACACACTCTCTTTCTCTCTCTCTCTCTCTCTCTCTAAGTCTCTCTTACTCTCTCTCTGTCTGGGAGTGCGTATTGCTCTTTATGGTTATATTAATGTGTTAGCCCTCCTAGTATTAATGCATTCAATAAAAACTCATGTGAAAATTGAAAAGAAATTTGAGTTCCTGTGGTCGTGTTCGTCGTGCAATCAAATCCAATTGAGGACCAACAAAAAGTAGGCACTAATCAGGTTAAACTGCTACATTTCCATAGGGTTGAAGTAACGCTGTCCACGACCACGCCCACACCACTGCTGGGGTGTTTGTTTTTGAAGAGGGTGAACTCCTGAAGTGCTCTCGACAATGGCAAAATAATTGCGGGTTATTAGCAAGCCATTTAGTGAGACACTTTGTTGGGTCTTGCCAGCACAAAGTGGTTGAATGTCTCCAATTGACTTGTAATTGTGGGTGCCAGTGCGAATACCAGTTCCGGATTACTTTCCAAGGCTGCTTTAAGACTTTCCATATGTTCGCTGTTAAAGTAAGTACTTTTTATCCCTATGTTCTCGGTTTTATTTATTTTAAGTAGTAGTTTTTAACCGTTTGGAACAGTTTGAATCTAAACAATGTATGTATACATTTACAAGTCATCGACATATTAAATTTATAAGTAATATTAAGTCTTTTTTTAACAGAGTTATCAGTTTCTCTAATTTGGAAAGATCATATAAATATTTCCATATACTGTTAAATTATTTCAGCATTTTAAATCTAGAGAATATATGCTGCTAATTTCAACACCAATCTCATTTCACCTACGTCAAAGATTCAAAGTACAAAAAACATATTTATTATTAAATGCTGTTGCCATAACAAAGTTGCGCGTGTTTTTTTTTTGTTGTTTTTTTTTTTGATTTCGTTCGCATATTAAGTAAAATCGAGAGCAAATCATGATCGTATCAGAATAATACACTATTTAAGGTCGCAGCAATGACACAAAAGAACTAGACGCATAAAAAGCGAAATGAATTTAATACAAATGTATGAAATGTTTACTTATTAGTGTATTATATATATTATAATACACAACCTCAAATTTGAGTCGAGCCTCCACAGTAATCAGAAAAAAACGAACTTTTGGTTGAGCATTGTTTTGTTTAAGTTATTCAGAGGTGTAACTTCTTATGCACACATCACTAATAACTTGCTTCAACTTCAATTTAATACATTTTTCTTCTGTTTGTCTCTTTTACCCTCGTCATCCCATTCTCTCTCTCTCTCTCATTTTTGGTGCAGACAACTCTGCTCATTAGCTCAATCAGCATACATGCTTAAGTTGGCTGCATGGGAGCAAGTCTCGCTCTGTTTATGCTCCCCCTTTCTGGCTCTATTTCGGTATCTTCCCTACACACTGTCGTTTATTCTGAGTACATTTACATGTTATCAGTTACACATACTGCACTCAAAAGTGAACAGGGCATATTTCCTCAGTTTTTGCTGTAACACTTAAGAAGTTAATTTTCAATAGACAAAGCTTATATAGAATCTCGCTTCTGTCTGTTGATATGATATATTATTCTCGATATATTAGATATATGTGATACTACTATTCGCAGAGTATGCATTTAGTCGTTCATCGCTAGGTAGTTATTATTTTCTTGTATGTATTTTTATTCCCGTCTGGCAAATAAATGTTGTGACGTTGCTTTCGTTCGCCGTTGCCATTGCCAGCTGAAAGTCAACGTCGCTCAGTCTCTTCAGTACAGCCGTCGATAGCGGTTCTTTGGTGGTGCCTCTTCTCCATTCATCAGTGTTCTGTTTTGATCAGTTCGTTTATTGTTGCCTTTGCTGTAAGTGAAAGTTCTTTTGCATTGTGTTTCCATTACAAACAAACACTCATGTGGAAGCTCCACAAATGTTGTCTACCGTCAAATGACCGGGTCACTGCAAGTTGGCGATACTTATAGATGGCTCACGTAGCAACATATTTTTTGCTAGATATATATATAAATTTGTATATCTAATACGCACAAAATATATATATATATATATAAAATCATGTGTTTTTCATGTTTCCAAAAATAAACCGGGGCACGTGTCGCTGAGCAAAATCAGCAAAAACTCTGCTTGTTCCGGTTTCCATTATATTTTTAGCATTGCCTGCACATAAATACGTATGTATGTATATATGTACGTATGTGTATGTGTTGCGACTGGAACAGGTTATCAGTGAACTTCTCCTAGTCAAAACAACCAAAAAACCAAGCATATACATATAAAATACATAGACAAGTTTTTGATAATAAGTTTTCATGCTACAACAGAGCCCAATCGTCTGGTATCTGTCGATTGGAACCGTCTTTTGACCTTCACACTCTCTGGAAGGCGTTGCCTTTTAATTTTGTGTCATTGTTGTTTGCTTGAAGGAGCCACAGGAACCGCATTATTTACTACTATCCCCAACGATGGCGGCCAGTAACGGTGATTGTAAGTGAAAAATCAAAACCTCGCACTCCTTTCCTCTGCCTGTTCCGATGCCTGCCAATTTCCTGCAACTACCCCAACTTGCACCACAACTTTTAATTTATTACTTACCCAGCTAGTTAGCTGCACCCCTGCACCTGCTACCCAAACCCAAACCGAAAATGTACAATATATGAAACTACTGTAAAAGTCGCTTACTCTTTGAAAATATCCGAGTTTTCGAATGCTAGCAAGAAGTCCAATCGATTTCTACTTCACTAACTCTGAGTTAATATTAAATATTCATTTTATTTACTTACTGCACTGTGTTTGTTTAATGTTGACAGTTAACTAACAACTCAAGCTTTATTTTTTCAGAAACTTAGCAATTGTCTATGTATGTCAGCTTATGTTTATTTATATCTTTGACTTTTCAGTTATATATAAATAAGGCGATGATCAATGCCTTACTTTCCACACATTTCATTGTGCGATTAAGAAATTAATATATTAACAAATTATATATGCAAAATCCTTTTTGCTTAGCTAAATTATTAAAAATTTAAGTATATTTATTGTTTTATTGAGCGATGTACACACTTAAAGCCTTCAAAGTTGTAACTCAGTTTGCTCTGTACAATCCAGCAAAAATGACGCAGCAGGGACCTGCCTTTGACTCGAACGCGATGACGCTGACGCGTTTCGTGTTGCAGGAGCAGCGCAAGTTCAAAGAGGCGACGGGAGATCTGTCCCAGCTGCTCAACTGCATACAGACGGCCATAAAGGCGACGGCGTCTGCAGTGCGCAAGGCGGGAATTGCCAAGCTGCATGGTATTGCGGGTGACGTGAACGTTCAGGGTGAGGAGGTCAAGAAATTGGATGTGCTGTCCAATGAGCTGTTCATCAACATGCTAAAGTCTTCGTTCACCACCTGCCTAATGGTCTCCGAGGAGAATGAAAATGTCATAGAGGTGGAAACAGAGCGACAAGTGAGCACAAAAGTAGTTCCACTCCCAAAGGATTGTTTATCAACTAATTTGGTTTTGTTCGCAGGGCAAATATATTGTTTGCTTTGATCCGCTGGATGGTTCGTCCAACATTGATTGTCTGGTGTCCATTGGCTCCATTTTTGCCATACATCGCAAAAGGAGCACCGGTGTGCCGACCGTTCAGGATGCACTCCAGCCGGGCAATCAGCTGGTGGCTGCCGGTTATGCGCTCTACGGCTCCGCCACGGCAGTAGTGCTTGGTCTGGGTAGCTCCGTCAACGGCTTCACCTATGATCCAGCGATTGGTGAGTTTATCTTAACCGATCCCGATATGCGTGTGCCCGAGAAGGGAAAGATCTATTCCATCAACGAGGGCTATGCCAGTGACTGGGACGAAGGCGTACGCAACTATATTTCGGCCAAGAAAGATCCCACCAAGGGCAAACCGTATGGCGCTCGTTATGTTGGCTCTATGGTTGCTGACGTTCATCGCACCATCAAATACGGCGGCATCTTCATCTACCCGGCCACCAAAGCTGCGCCCAATGGCAAACTCCGTCTGCTCTACGAGTGCAATCCCATGGCCTATCTTATGATCCTGGCCGGCGGTCTGGCTAGCGATGGCAAGAAGAGCATACTCGATATAGTGCCTCAGAAGATACATGAACGCAGTCCCATCTTCCTGGGCTCCAAGGCTGATGTCGAGGAGGCGCTTAGTTACCTAAAGTGATGTGTCTTATAGTTTTTTGGGAATAACATGTAAGATGTGACTACAATTTTGGATTAATATAATAAAGACTATTTTTCATGGGATATTAAACACTTTAATTACATAACAATGCAAGACGATAATATGTAATATTTAAAATATTAGCGGAAACAACTCTTGTTAGTCTTATTAGCTAAAATTGATTAGGCTTTACAGAGCCAAACTTTAACTTAAAGTTCTACGTGTTCCGCCTTGTCTAAAAGGCATTTGCTTTGTGCTTGGGCACAAAACTGAATCCTTGAGGCACTTTCCCGAGCAGCATTTCACTGAGCTTCACCCAGTCGGAGGCATTGCCCGAACTCATCAACGTTTCCATTTCGTCGCGTCCCCGATATTTTTGCGGTCTTTCGTTGATCTTTTGCGGCGGCGACAGCTGCAGCTCCTCGGGTATGTAGCGATAGAGGAACGACTGCCATTCGAGCAGAAAGCGTCGAGTGTTCTCCACACCTTTGGTATCAGAGCCCCAGTGTTCCAGTCCATAGTTACAGTAGCGACGCATCAGCTCAAAGCGTTGCGTCGATGTGGGCGCCCAGGCGCGCTGCTGCTTAATTTCCTGAAATATCCATGGTTTGATGAGCGCACCGCGTCCAATCATCACGGAGCTGACATGCGGAGCCATCGCACGTTTCTCCGCATAATCCTCGTAACTGAGTATATCACCGTTGCCAATGACGGGCATCTGTTTTGCCTCCGCCGCACACTGCTCGATGTACGTCCAGTTGGCCTGTTTCATGTATCGCTGTTCGCGTGACCGTCCGTGCAGCGTCACCGCCGCCGCACCCCACTCCTCCACAAGCGGCAGCAACTCGTGTGCCACACTCTTATCCGCATAAATGCCGGTGCGCATCTTTACCGTAAATGGCAGCTGCGGCGACAACGATGAACAGCTGCGCACGACGAGCTCGAGGATGTTGGTGCGCCGCATCAGGGCACTGCCGCCACCCTGCTGATAGATGAGATCAATGGGGCAGCCAATGTTCAGATCGATGTAGTCCACGCGCGACGTTTCGTGCAGCACCTGTGCAGCTTGTGCAATCACATTCGGATTGTTGCCGCACACCTGCACACCGAAGATATCCTCTGTCTCGTGCCGCTTGGTCAGCGCCCACTCCTGGCCCAGACCCTTGAGCAGCGGCACTGCGCACGCCATTTCGCCGCAGGTGATGTCCGCCCCAAACTCCTTGCAGATGCGGCGAAATGGCAAATTGCCGACAGTGGTCAGTGGCGACAGGACAAGCTTCTCACGGAAATCAATGATGGGCTTGCGGTCAGCATCTCGTCCCCCTGGGCACTCATCGATGACGCTGCCAATGGGCTTCGCTGGCTCAGCTTTGGGTAACTCATCCGATGGCTGTTCCTCCTGCTTTTGTTTTCTAGCATCACGCAGCTTTTCAGCCTGCTTAATCAGCTCCTTGCAGCGGCTAAAATCATATTCATGCTTGCGCAAACGCACCTGCACCTCTACAATAAATCAACAAATAAATATGATTGATATTATGCAAATCGGTTGCTGGTGCTCACCTGGTGTGATGCCATTCCAGGTGGTTTGTGGCGCTTGCTCGTCGTAGTGCGCCGCCTTCATGTTTCTGCCCTGCGCATCTGTGTGCGCCTTGGCAAACCGACAGGTGACACCGCGAGCACAATAGCCCTTGATCGCATACACATGGCACTCGTCTCCGAGTTCCTCGCCCTTGCCCGCTATAAACGCATCCAGATCATGCACGTAACGGCAATTGGGCAGGGAACAGGCTGCTCCGCCGGGGCCATCGATGAGCGAGTGACAAAGATGCGAAAAGCGCTCGTCCTTGAAAATTGGCCGATGCTAAACAAACAGTATATGTATAGGTGTAATTTATGTGTGTATGTAATGTGTACTTGACAATTGCAGTTGACTTCTTTGTTTACCTTATTCTGGCCACGTTTTCGCTCCTTTTTGCCATCGCGCTTGTTGCTTTGCTCATCTTGCTTATCGGATTCGTCAGTGTGTTTTCTTTTGTTTGATTCGCCTTCATCGGCAGGCTTTATCCCGCCACCATTGGCCTCAGCTAGTAGATACCTATTTAAATTAAATGATCCAGCTTTATAAATAATGCAAAATTATCTAATAATATTACACACTCTGGTTTAATATAGCAAATACCCGGCTCCATTGCGCTGTTTGTGTTTGTACTAAAAAAAGGTTTTTAGCACTAAAAACAAATCGCACCTGCTTGCTTCGCGTGTTTATATCGATTAATCAATTAAAATGTTATCGATTGCTGCGTTAACTAGTTCTGATAAAGAGTGCTTTTCTTAAACCCAATTTATTGTTGATTATTATGCAGTAGATTGGAAAACTAGTTATTTTTACATGTTGTTCTGTGTTGAATTAGGCAACTTTAACCCGCGTAAAAGATTATTGTGATGCATTAATTTTTTGCATACTGTAAGCAGCATACTGTGCCTCATTGGCCAATCAGCTGTTCGCGATGGTTCAACTGTTTAAATTCCTGCTGAAATCGACAAAATCAGTAATAATATAAATGAAAACATGTAAGCATTTCATTATATAATTATATCTCACTTACAGCCGGCGCGTGCTCATTTTCGGCCCAGCTTCCTGGACACACTGCGTCTAACGGTGCGTGGGGGACATGGCGGCAACGGTTTGCCCAAATACGGAGGCGTTGGTGGCCAAGGCGGATGTGTCTACCTTGTGGCCAAGGAGGGTCACACGCTGCGCAAGGTGTCGCAGAGCCTGAAGGATAAACGCGTGCACGCGTCTAGCGGCGAAGACAGCAGCAAGCTGAGCATATTCGGGCGTCGCGGAGTCGATCAGCGCATAGAAGTTCCTGTTGGAGTTCAGGTCTACGATGATCAGCACAAACTGCTGGCCGATCTCAATGAGGACGAGGCGAGTTGGATTGTGGCAGGTGGTGGCACCGGCGGATGCACGGGCAACAATTTCCTCGGTAGTCCCGGCGAGAGTCGTATTGTGAATCTGGATCTTAAGCTGATTGCAGATGTGGGCCTAGTTGGGTTTCCCAATGCCGGAAAAAGCACTCTGCTGAAAGCCATTTCCAATGCCAAGCCCAAAATAGCCGCATATCCCTGTAAGTAAATGAACTAGCTACAGGATGTAAAATTACAATCCTTTCGCTTCCACACAGTCACCACGATCCGTCCGCAAATTGGAACGATTGAGTACAGCGATTTGCGCTCCATCAGTCTGGCTGATCTGCCCGGTCTCATTGAGGGCGCTCACGCCAACTTCGGCATGGGACACAAGTTTCTTAAGCACATTGAACGCACACGATTGCTGCTCTTCATGGTGGACATCTTTGGGTTTCAGCTCAGTCCGCGGCATCCGCATCGCGACTGTTTGGCCAACATCTATGCGTTGAATAAGGAGCTGGAGCTATACGATCCAACACTGCTGGAGAAGCCCTGCGTGCTTCTGCTTAATAAAATGGATAAAGAGGGTGCACAGGACATACTTTCAAAAGTGAAGCCTAGCTTAAGGGATCTGTCTGTAGGTCTGGCAGAGTGTCCAGAGGAAGTGCGTCCCAGTAGAGTGCTGAAATTCGAGCACATTTTGCCCGTATCTGCCAAAAATGGAACACGAATAAGCCAAGTGAAGAAACAATTGCGCGACACGCTTCACGAGCTGGCCGAGGAGCAACTGGTAGTTGATGGACAGGTGCTCAAAGAGCAACTGCAGCAGCGGGTTGGCATAAGAGGACCCAAAATTACATAATATTCTCAATATTTTGTTTACAAATGTTATAAAAAAAATAAATTATGTATTATTAATAGTCGTTTGATGAATTGAATATTTCTAAAGCTGTATTCTATGTTTAGTGATAGAATAGTGGAATATTCAGATATTGGTATTACTTGCGAGTTAGAATTTTTGCGATTGTTGTTAATTGGCATTATTCTAATTCAAAGTTACAAGTTCAAATCAGCTTATACCGATACTTTCCAATCGATAACGCAGCGATATTTAAATAAAAATATATCGCACGGTTGCTTCGCCATCAGAGTTCATCACATCGCTAGGCAACCAGACAAACACACACACACACGCACGCATGCAGGAGTTTGTTGTCGCGCGTCGCGCTAAAACAACGAAACGAAAAATGTTGAAAAATTCATTGCTCGCGCTTAGTGAAACAAATTCCAATTGGTGTCAAGCGGGCCGCATGTGCTTCGAGTGATAACAATATATAAAATGTGTCCAATTGGCTGAGCAGCGCCGTCTCAATTATATACAAATTGTAATAATGACATTTCGATACATACACACACACACACATGCAAAAATCTTAAAAGGCAGGGGGCAGAGCAGAGCAGAACACTGAAAAACTGGTATATAAAAGACGACGCCAAATGAAAAACACAGAGCGTTCGTGCGCGAGCGAGAGAGAAAAGAACGCTGCGGGTGTTTTTCACCATTTTAATTGAAGCGGCTGAAAATTGCCAAAAACAAAACAAAACAAAAACCAAATTATCTTATCTCTAGCGTAATGTCACAACAACAACACAATCCCCCTCTACATCACCAACATCAACATCACTACTATCAGCAACAGCAGCAACAGCAACAACAACAACATCAACATCATCTGCAGCAGCAGCAGCATTTGCAGCATAAACAAATACAACAACAGCACAGTTGGTACTCACATGTTGCTTCCTATCCGCCCCCGCATGCCGCTGCCTTTGCGTCGCCGTGCAAAAGCAGCAGCAGCAACACCAGCAACAACAATAACAACAACAACCACATTATGAATGCATACGGTACGGGTGCAGGAGCGTATTATGGCTCAACGGGAGCGGGTGGCGTTGGGGTTGGCTATAACCTTGAGGCCAATACTGTGGCCTATGCGCACAACCAGCTGCTGCAGTACCAACAACAACAACAGCAGCAGCAACAACAGCAGCAGCATCAGCAACAACAGCACCAGCAGCAGCTCAACCAGCGCTCGTATATGCCACCACATATAATGCACAGTTCGTATCCGTACATTAAGAGCGAACCATTGGAGCCACTGCCCGAACGCCATCAGCAGCAGCAGCAGCAACAACTCTTTCAGAATCCTATGGCACCGCCGCCAGCACCCGCCATTGCAAATCGTCATTCGCTCGATGCTAGTGGCGAAATGATAATTAAATGTAAGTATCGAGCTTTAGGAATATCGATATCCAACACTCCACTCTGCACTCATGCAAATACTAATGTAATAAGTAGCGATGGGGGCGTGTCTAATTTCCCCAAAGCAACACGAGCTCTCGAACCCCAAATTTGAAAAAATGCATTAATTGCTACACACATTGATAAATGCTTATAATATATTTTTTTAATTTATTTATTTTATGAATGTGGACAGATGATATTTTTGAATTGTTTTCAATATAAGAATTGTTACTCATATCTTATTGTATACAATTATTTTTATCTATATTTGAGGGTAGGGTAATTGCAGCTAGTAATAATCACAGCTTGGAATCTAATTTTTCTTTGTGGCAAAGTGAATTTAGATTTTATTTAATCCACAAATGGATTTATTTGTCCACAAGTGTTAAAATTTATATAGTTATTATCATATTTTGAGTTGAGACACGGGTCCGACTCTAGTAATAAGCAATTGGTACAGACATCCGCACACACACACACGTTTACAGTTAAACAAAGCAAGAGAGCGAATGTGGGGGACTACTGAGAGCGAGAACACAGTTACAGATACTTTGGTTGCCCATTTTCCTATAGCGTAAGTAGCCGTAATTTAGCTCCGTTTTTGGCGTCGCCGAATCAATAAAACGTTTTGATACAGCGTTGAGTTTGTTTGAGTTGAGTTGAGTTGAGTTACGCTGAGGTTTTTGCGCTTGTTCGTTCGGTAGTTTTTCGCCAGGGTTTTCGGTTTTCAGTTTTCGGATTTTCGGTTCGTCTGCGTACCGTTTCTGTATCTCTGTTCTGTTCTGTTTCTGAGTGCGTTTCGTCTGTCAGTCTGCCAGTCTTTGTGTATGTATCCAATTTATTTATGTACATATACTTATGTATATGCATGCCCAGATAGATGCCATATATTACCGGCTATAACCCTACACTTTCTGCACATATACATCCATCTATCTATTGATGACATTTTGATTGTATGTGTGCGTGTTTGTTGCGTTGATTCTCATTTTCAAGTCTCGGTTCTTATGTAACGTTGTACGTTCCCAAATAGATTATAACTTTTGTGTGTGTATGGAAGAGACTTTCGGTACCAATAGGGCGGGGCAACGGAAGTAATTTATTTTCTCACTATTTTTTTCTTGTATTTTTGTTAAAACCAAATATTATACGGAAAAATAAACTATTGCACTTAATTTTTTGATATTTCCTTTAAATATGCATTGGGAAAATGAGAAATAGTAATATACATATACGGTTTTCTGTATACGCATAGGAATGGAAAATGAAAAATACTCTCGCTCATGTTATCTCCGTTTTCATGCTTATCAAAGCAGCCACCAGAGAGAACAACTCAAAACAATTAAACAGTATATATATATGTGCCTGTTTGTATGTTTGTATTTGTACACAAACAAAAACAAAAACCATAGAGGCATGAAAAAAAAACTAAAGTTCTTCAGTTTCAGGGCACACATTTTATTTTTTCAATTCTGTTTTCATTTCAGTGATAATTTGTGGTTTCTTTATATTGATTAGAGTTGAAAGTGTTTTAAGAATGTATTCTACAAAATATACGCACACAGCCATAAATATTACATAAGGAATAAAACTGTTTTTATATTTCAACTTCATTCACTACACAAACTTTAAAGCAATTATTTTGTACATTACATTACTTATTAGAGTAAGTTCTCATATAAATACATAAATATATTTATATAAGTTTTTTTGCTCTAAGAAAAAAATTTGTCGGCACATTCAGTGAGACTGTCAGGTTAGGTCGTGCGAATACACTATAATTATACATAGAGGTATAGAAAATTAGAGATTATTTTTTTTGTATAAAATTTGCACATACGATCTGTGTCGATAATGCTACAAAAATAGAAATCTAAATTTAAAATTAATTTTCGTTAAAGTGCAAAATCAGCGAATGTGAAATAAGTTTGATAAAGATTTCAGATAAAACGTATTGCATATTAATTAAAAATGTACATTTAATATTTGGCAGCGGAACCCATTGACGAACATGCTTTCAAGTCCAACTATATCGATGATAATACTCCCTTTGCCGATTTTAGTAAATATCCCGAATTCGGCGACGATATGCTAAGTCCCAAGCTTGAGCTGAATGTCAAGGATGAGGCCTATGGAAACCAAAAAGTGAGTAGAAAGATTAGGAGCCCATAGATTGTGCTATAGTTATTAATTTCATTTAATTTCTTTAAGAACCCGCTAAATTACCCGCGTCGGAAGCTGCAAACGGATCGGTCCGCGGAGAGTATGCCCATTTGTCAGCGCTGTAAAGAGGTGTTCTTCAAGAAGCACATTTACCTGCGGCATGTAGCCGAGAGCAGTTGCAGCATACACGAGTATGACTTCAAGTGCAACATCTGTCCCATGTCTTTTATGGGCGCCGAGGAGCTGCAGAAGCACAAGCATCTGCATCGAACTGACAAGTTCTTCTGCCATAAATACTGTGGGAAGCACTACGACTCGATTGCAGAATGCGAATCGCACGAGTACATGGAGCACGAGTACGAAAGCTTTGTGTGCAATGTAAGGGGGGCTAGTGACTTGTGGTTTACAGCTGGTTACGTTTGCTAATTAACAAACCCTTTATAGATGTGCTCTGTTACGTTCCCCACACGGGAACAGCTGTATGCCCATTTGCCGCAACACAAGTTCCAACAGCGTTACGATTGCCCCATTTGCCGGTTGTGGTACCAAACGGCATTAGAGCTGCACGAGCATCGACTGGCGGCGCCCTACTTCTGTGGCAAGTATTACGCTGCAGCACACCAACAACAGCAGCATCAACAACAACAACAGCAGCACCAGCATATACAACAACATCAGCAACAGGGCAACTACAAACTGCAGGATTGTCACATGGGTACCATTGAAAGTGAGTCGCTGTCTAAAATAGTTCCTTCTTAAATGCAGCTGCACAGGAAATCCTTATGACACATACTTATTACTTTCACCATCAACTAAAACATTTTTTATATATTTTAGTGACCCCACCGCAGCACAAGGCGAATGCGGCATTACCGGCAACAGCGGCGCTCAATTCGCTGTTGCAGCAACGCCAGGCGAACGCTGATGGAGCCCCTTTATATGCCTCGGCGCTGAAGAGCGAGACGAACGTGAAACTGGAGCGCAGCTATAGCAACTCCACCAGCGAGTCTGGCTACAGTATGCACGAGAGTAGCTATAACAATGCCTACGCCAGCGACAATTCTCTGCACGGCGGAGGCGGGGCAATTGGTGGTCCACAGGCGCATTCCTCGACGCTGGACGATTCGGACGATGCGCTTTGCTGTGTGCCACTGTGCGGGGTGCGCAAGAGCACCAGCCCGACGCTGCAATTCTTTACATTTCCCAAAGATGACAAGTACTTGCATCAGTGGCTGCACAACCTCAAGATGTTCCACATTCCGGCGTCGAGCTATGCCAGCTTTCGCATTTGCAGCATGCACTTCCCTAAGCGTTGCATCAATCGTTACTCTCTGTGCTATTGGGCGGTGCCCACATTTAATCTGGGCCACGACGATGTGGCCAATCTCTATCAGAATCGTGAGCTGACCAACACATTCACCACCGGCGAGGTTGCCCGCTGCAGTATGCCAAACTGCACTAGTCAGCGTGGCGAGAGTAATCTGAAGTTCTACAACTTTCCCAAGGACATCAAGAGTTTGATTAAGTGGTGCCAAAACGCTCGTCTGCCCGTCCAGGCCAAGGAGCCGCGTCACTTCTGCAGTCGCCACTTCGAGGAGCGCTGCATCGGCAAGTTCCGGCTGAAGCCCTGGGCAGTGCCCACGTTACACCTGGGCGCCCAGTATGGCAAGATTCATGACAATCCCAAAAATCTGTATGTGGAGGAGAAGCGCTGCTGCCTCAACTTTTGTCGTCGCAGTCGCTCCTCCGACTTCAACATGTCACTGTATCGCTTCCCCAGGGATGAGGTGCTGCTGCGTCGTTGGTGTTACAATCTACGCCTTGATCCGGCTGTATATCGTGGCAAGAATCACAAAATTTGCAGCGCTCACTTTATTAAAGAAGCTTTGGGATTACGCAAACTATCTCCGGGTAAGCTGCTGCTCAGAATTTATAACATAAAACATTATAATAAATATTTCTTATTCATAGGTGCTGTGCCCACGCTACATCTGGGTCATAATGACACCTTTAACATATACGAGAACGAACTGTGGCCGCCGCCAACGCCATCTACGCCCACCCACAATCATCAGCAGCAGCTGCAGCAACACCAGTTACAGCAGCAGCCGCAACAAGTGCATCATAAATATCAGCGGCATTCGGCTGCATCCACATCCTCGTCGGCCTCATCGACATCGCATTATGTGGATCCAGAGTTAAGTGCATCCTACATGAGCATGGGCGCTGGAGGCTCATCCTCTGGCCTTAATGTTAGCGACAGCATGGACGTCTGCTGTGTGCCCAGCTGCGAGAGCAAGCGTCACAACAATGAAAACATCACATTCCACACAATACCCAGGCGGCCAGAGCAAATGCGCAAGTGGTGTCACAATCTTAAGATAGCCGAGGACAAGATGCACAAGGGCATGCGGATATGTAGCTTGCACTTTGAGCCCTACTGCATTGGCGGCTGCATGCGTCCGTTTGCGGTGCCCACATTGCATCTGGGCCACGACGACGAGGACATTCACCGCAATCCGGATGTGATCAAGAAGCTCAACATACGCGAAACTTGCTGCGTGGCTGTTTGCAAGCGGAATCGTGACCGGGACCATGCCAATCTGCATCGCTTTCCCAGCAATGTGCCGCTGCTGACCAAATGGTGCGCAAATCTGCAGCGTCCTGTTCCGGATGGCAGTAAACTCTTTAATGATGCTATCTGTGAGGTGCACTTTGAGGATCGATGCCTGCGCAACAAACGGCTGGAGAAGTGGGCAGTGCCCACACTCACCCTTGGGCATGAGAATATACCCTATCCGCTGCCCACGCCGGAGCAAGTTGCCGAGTTCTATGCGCGTCCCAGTGCGCCTAACAATGGCGAGGAGCAGGGCGAGTGCTGTGTGGAGACGTGTAAGCGTAATCCCAGCGTGGATGACATCAAACTATATCGCCCGCCCGAGGAGTCGCAGGTGCTGGCCAAGTGGGCACACAATCTCCAACTGGAGATAGCACAGCTGCCCAATATGAGAATATGCAATCTGCATTTCGAATCCCACTGCATTGGCAAGCGGATGCGGCCCTGGGCAGTACCCACTCTCAATCTTGCAACCAACATAGAGAATCTCTACGAGAATCCCGAACACCAGATGCTCTACAAACGGCGCACGCATCTCAAGCCGGGCAGAGCAGTCCGAGGCTCTGAAGCAAACGCTGGTGGCGTGAAGCCCACCTGGGTGCCACGCTGCTGCTTGCCGCATTGCCGCAAGGTGCGTGCCACGCA
Source organism: Drosophila atroscutellata (assembly GCA_035041605.1). Taxonomy (NCBI): domain Eukaryota; kingdom Metazoa; phylum Arthropoda; class Insecta; order Diptera; family Drosophilidae; genus Drosophila; species Drosophila atroscutellata. The sequence goes on along the minus strand of JAWNLA010000092.1, from coordinate 6,859,015 downwards.
TAATGTCCAGCTGTATCGCTTCCCCAAACTCAATCGCTCTACGCTGGCCAAGTGGGCGCATAATCTACAGGTGCCGCCTGTGGGCAGCGCCCAGCGTCGCCTCTGCTCCGCACACTTTGAGCCGCATGTGCTCAGCAAGAAATGCCCGGTGCCCATGGCGGTGCCCACACTGGACCTCAATACACCATCCGGCTACAAGATCTATCAGAATCCGGCCAAGCTCAAGGCCAACAAGCTCTGCTTGCAGCGCGTCTGCATTGTGGAGAGCTGCCGGCGTCAGCGGGCGCAGGGGGTGCAGCTCTTTCGTCTGCCTCACAGTCCCACCCAGCTGCGAAAGTGGATGCACAACATCCGGATGCGTCCCCGAGGCGCTATGCGACAACAGTATCGCATCTGCTCGCAGCACTTCGAGACGCACTCGTTCAATGGGAAGAGACTCAGTGCCGGAGCAATTCCAACGCTTGAGTTGGGCCACGAAGATGAAGACATATTTCCGAATGAGGCGCAGTCTTTCGTGGAGGAGCACTGCACCGTCGAGGGCTGTGGTGCCATCAAGGAGCAACCGGATGTGCGTCTCTTCCGTTTCCCCAACGACGATGAGGATCTGCTGTGGAAGTGGTGCAACAATCTGAAAATAAGTCCAGTCGACTGTATCGGCGTTCGCATCTGCAACAGACATTTCGAGGCGGATTGCATTGGACCAAAGCATCTGTTCAAGTGGGCCATTCCCACTCTATCGCTTGGCCACGATGATGATATCGAGCTGATGCTAAATCCCAAGCCGGAGGAGCGCTATATTGATCCGGTCTTCAAGTGCTGTTTGCCCTCTTGCGGAAAGACGCGTAAATTCGATGAAGTGCAGATGAACAGTTTTCCCAAAGATCCGGAGCTTTTCCAACGCTGGCGCCACAATCTCCGCCTCGAGCATCTCAACTTCAAAGAGCGCGAACGCTATAAGATCTGCAACGCCCATTTCGAGGACATTTGCATTGGTAAGACGCGCTTAAACATTGGGTCCATACCAACACTGGAGCTTGGCCATGACGAGACTGATGACTTGTTCCAAGTCAATCCCGAAGAGCTGCAGAGCAATCTGTTTGGACGCCAGCGGCGCGTCCAAGATTCCATGAGGATCAACATTAAACAAGAGGCGCACTCGGACCTGGATGAAGACATCAAACCAGATATTAACATGTCGGCGGCCACAGATTCGAGTACAACACAGGTAAACATTTTTTAGATATTGAGCTATTATATATTAACTCTGTTTTTTATGCACAGGTTAAAATCAAGAAATCTTTGACTGATTTCAAGTGCTGTGTGCAGAGCTGTGGTCGCAGTCGCCTGGAGCATGGTGCCCGCCTCTTTCCATTTCCGAATGGGAAACAGCAGCAGAGCAAGTGGCGCCACAATCTGCGGCTGCCTGCTGCCGACGTGGACAAGACGACGCGCATCTGCAGCGCCCATTTCAACCGCCGTTGCATCGATGGCAACCAGCTGAGAGGCTGGGCAATGCCCACACAGCAACTGGGCCATCAGGAGTTGCCGATCTATGAGAATCCAAAGAATATACCGGGCTTCTTTACGCCCACCTGTGCGCTGGCACACTGCCGCAAGCGGCGCAGCATTGACAACGATTTGCGTACCTATCGGTATCCACGCAGCGAGGAACTGCTCGAGAAGTGGCGAGTCAATCTACGCTTGTCGCCGGATCAATGCCGCGGACGAATCTGTGCGGATCATTTCGAGCCGCTGGTGCGCGGCAAGCTGAAGCTGAAGACGGGAGCAGTGCCAACGCTCAAATTGGGACACGACGAGGGCGTGGTCTTTGATAACGAAGGCATTAAGGCGGGTCTGCAGCAGGAGGATGAGGCGGAGGAAGAAGAGGGCAATGCCAGCTTAAAGTCGTTGGTCAAAGTAAAGACTGAACAGGAGGATGAACTGGAGCTAGAGCATGAAGATGAAGAGCAGCAAGAGCAGGAGCATGATCTGGAGCAGGAGCACGTTCAAAATATGGACGAGGATGAGGAAGGGCATCGGGAGTCTGAGGAACATGGCTATTTTGATCCATTGGAACTTGTGGAAACCTACGCTGAGCACCACAGCGATGATACCTCTGCCGGACATGATAATCTCGATGATGATGAGGATGATGATGAAGACATTCCCGGCAATGACGATGAGCTGCTTCTGCCAGATACGCGGCCACTTCGAATGACAATGGCTCCGCGGCGCGAGAAGGCTGTGAATAATGTGACGCCCATTTGCTGTCTGAAGCACTGTCGCAAGGAGCGCACCGCAATCCATCATCTGAGCACCTTTGGCTTTCCCAAGGATCCACAGCTGCTCCTCAAGTGGAGCGCCAATCTGCAGCTGCCGTTGGAGTCCTGCATGGGTCGTGTATGCGTCGAGCACTTTGAGCCCTCGATGCTGGGCACGCGCAAGCTGAAGCAGAATGCTGTGCCCACCTTGAAACTGGGCCATGCCACACCGCTCACCTACAGCTGCAATGGCCGGATGCTGTCGGGCATCTATGATGAACAGCCGCAACATTCGGTTTTTCGGCTTTGGAGCCTGAAACACTGCCGAAAACGGAAACCGGATCTGGCGGAGATTAAGCCCGGTCGTCGCTGTTGCCTGCCAAGTTGCGGCAAGCTGTCGGAGTTGCATGGCGTTCAGCTCCAGCGTCTGCCCAAGGATCGTCTGCTGCTGCGCAAATGGTTGCACAACCTGAAGCTGCCTCCGACAACGGACTGCACTCAAATGTTCCTCTGCAGCGATCACTTTGAGCTGAATGCGCCGTGTCCCACTTTGAAACTGGGCCACTCGAATACCAATATTTATCGCCACAATGTGGCTAGCACCAGTGGCACCAGTGGCTGTCTGGTGCCCAAATGTACTTGTGCTCGTCTCAATCTCTATCGCGGCTATGATCTGCCCGCGCATCCGCAGGTGCAAGAGGCCTGGCTGCACTGGTTGCAGCTGCCGCATCCTCAGCCGTCGCCCCGGCACGCCCAGCTGTGTGTGATGCACTTTATGCAGCTCTACGAACTGGTGCCGCTGCCCGAATCGGTGCCCGATGTTGTGCGTCGTCAGCTGCGTGAGACTTACGAACTGATATCCAGCTCCAGCATGGCTATGAAGCTGCGTTGTGCTGTGCCCGGCTGCTACTCGAAGTATACGGACAATGTGCGTCTGACCAAGCTGCCCGTTTACCCCGACACCTGCGCCAAGTGGGTGCACAACACCAAGATTGATTACGATCCGGCCCGACATTATGTCTATCGCATCTGCATGTTGCATTTTGAGCCAGGCTGCCTGGGCCCAGTGCGCCCCAAAGTGTGGGCAATGCCAACGCTGCAGCTGCACCACAAGGATGCCAACATTTATTTAAATCCCAAGCTGGATGGCAACCAAACACAACCCGCCATGCCGTTGGAGCTGCCGTTGCGCATTAAAACTGAGCTGCCGATGTGCAACAGTCCCAGCTTTAGTGCGAGTGCGAGTCCCAGTCCGCGTGGCAAGCTGCGCACCTGCTGTATTCCCAGCTGCGGTCAGCAGGCTTCCGCCCTGACGCGTCTCTTTCGCTTTCCCAGCGCGGAGACGTCGATGTTGAAGTGGCTGGTGAACACACAGCAGCAGCCGCGCTTTGTCGATGCTCAACGGCTGTTCGTCTGCCAGGATCACTTCGAGGCGGAGGCCATTTGCAAGAATCAGCTGCGCAGCTGGGCGGTGCCCACGCTGAATCTTGGACACGATGGACACATCATCCCGAATGCCAAGCACAATGGCAACATTGCTGACAGCCAGGAGAACAAGCAGACGCTGCAGTTCATCTGGGCCAACTACTGCTCGGTGCTGACCTGCTTCCAGCAAAGTAGCGAGCAGCTGCGCCTCTACCAATATCCCACGGATCGGCCAACCATTCGCAAGTGGGCCGCCAATTGTAAGCATCGCTCCATGCAGGCCAGCAGCGATGGATTTCAGGTATTCAACTTACACATTTTAAATTGACAAATAACGAAAGCCGATCCTAAAATCAATTATCTTTCAGGTGTGCCAGTCGCATTTTGCGCCGGATTGCTTTGATACTGATACCGGAGAGCTGAAGGAGGACGCTGTGCCCACTCTGGCGTTGAGCCGGGCTGTGACTGAGGTGCGCTGTGTGGTCAATGGTTGCGTTAAGGACGAAGATGCATCGCGTCGCCGTCTGTTCAAGATGCCCAAGCGTTCCCCACAGATATTGGATTGGTGCCATAATTTGCGCCTGGATCAGGCGGCCACGAGTGGCTCGGAACAGCACGTTTGTGAACGTCACTTCGAGTCAAACTGCTTTAATGCGTCTCGAGTGCTGCGTCCTGGAGCACGACCCACACTTCATTTAGGTTACGAGGACCTAGACGATGTGATACCCAATCCGGCGAACTGGGAAGAGGATGTGATCGTGTGCTGTGTACCCCACTGCGAGAGCTCCAAGGATGCGGATGAGGTTCAACTATTTGGGCTGCCAAAGGTGCGCCAGTTGGCGGAAAAGTGGCTGCAAAATGTGCGCCTTGATCCAAGCAAAGAACAACTGGCCAGCTTGAAGTTCTGCAGTGTGCATTTTGACGCTAGCTGCTTGGAGAATGGACGACCCACCTATGGTGCAATGCCCACACTCCATCTGGGTCACAATGAGCTCGATAATATACACCCAAGCGTAGAGTCGGTGCCGACGCAGCAGAAGCGCTACTGCAATAGAGACGGCGCCAGTCACGACTGCTGCTATCCGCAATGCGTGGAGCTCCAGAAGAGCTATCTGCGGGTCACCTACGAGCTGCCCCAGGAGCAGGAGCTCCGTCAGCAGTGGCTCTCTTATATGGACCTGGAGGCGCCGCAGCTCGATAAGCAGCAGCTGCCCAAGCTCTGTCCACTCCACCTAATCTTGCTCTACGATCATAGTGCGGATCACTTTTCATCACACGTCGCTGAGGAGCTGCTGGACTCCAATTATGAGGCAGCGCGTAGCAGCGTTCGCATACGCGTTGTCAGCTGTGCGGTGCGTGGCTGCAGAACACTCAAGCCACGCGACGGCGGACGGCTGCATGGTTTGCCCACCCGTCGAGATGTGCTGGAGATGTGGCTGCACAATATGCAGCTGGTGTTTTACGAGCAACAGCGTTATATGTACAAGATATGCAGCAAGCACTTTGAGCCCAGATGCTTCACGGAGACAACCAAGCGCTTGAAGCCGTGGAGCATGCCTACGCTGGAGTTGCCGGAGCTTCAACCGGGCGAGATGCCAGCCTATCAGAATCCCACAGAATTGGAGTGGCAACACATGAATGAGCTGCAGGTCAGCGAGAAAGTTGTTGAGGCTCAGCCGGAGCCATTGCCCAAGCATGAGCCGTTGCCCAAGAAGGAGCCACCAGCACCGCAGGTTATGGAATATGAAGAGGATTGCGACAATAACTCACAGCAGCCTTTGGAAATGCAGGCGCTGGAGGTGCTACTCGAGGTGGGTCATGTCGAGAAGTGCACCACCTATGAGCAAATGGATACCGAGGCAAATCTCAGCTATGCCGAGCAGTTCTCGCACAATCCCCTAAGTCCAGGTCCACCCCAATGCCGTATTCCTGTTGTCCAGAATGGGCTCCACTACAGCGCACGTCACTGCAGCGTGCATGGCTGCAATGTCACCTCGAATAATCTGAGCAGCAGCATCAAGCTGCACAAGTTTCCCGTCTCGCTGGATGCCATGCAAAAGTGGATGCACAACACTCAGGTGCTCGTGGATGTCAAATTCGCTTGGCGCTTTCGCATCTGCAGTCATCATTTCATCGAGGATTGCTTTCACGGCTCGCGCATCAGACGTGGAGCGATGCCCACGTTGCGACTGGGCTCACGTCGACCGAAGCATATCTATGATAATGAGTTCAACGCCCAACTGCAAGTGGAACAGACTAAAGAAGAGACCAGGCAGTCGCTCGCTACTCCGCTGGAGTCTCAGCAACAATTGCTCTCTGCGAATGTAGGTCTTCGCCTGCCACGCCCTGCACCGCCTTGCAAATCTAGCAAATACTGTCAGATCGAGGGCTGCTCCAATCATTTGACCAGCGAGAATCTAACGCTGCACAAGTTCCCACATTCGTCGGACATGTGCGCCAAGTGGCAGCACAACACTCAGGTGCCCTTCGATCCCGAGTTCCGTTGGCGCTATCGCATCTGCAGCGCACACTTTGAGCCCATCTGTTTAGGCAATGTGCGACTAATGCACGGCAGTGTGCCCACCCTCAATCTGGGACCGCTTGCACCCAAGAAACTGTTTGATAACGAATTCTTGCGTCTGGACAAGCCAGTGAGCAGCTCGGAGCTGGGCATGACAGTCAAACAGGAACGATTGGAGCAATTTGATCAATTGGAGCTGGAAGATGGCAACCAGGAGCAGGATGATTTCAGTCTGCTGGAGCCCGAGCTGGAGTTGCACGAGGGTAGCGAGGATGAACAACAATATGACAATCATTTCAGCCAAAACGATTCCTATAACTGGTCCGATCAGCAACTGCGTCTGTCAAGCAATAATCAGGAGAAGTGCACCATCAGCTACAATCCGGTCAAGTCCGGCTATGATAAGTGCTCACTGGTCCACTGCCAACGACAGCGTTCCCAGCACGGCGTGCACATCTACAAGTTTCCGCGCTCGCGTCAGTTGCAACAACGATGGATGCATAATTTGCGTATCCATTACGATGAGCGACGACCGTGGAAGACAATGATATGTAGTGTCCATTTCGAACCGCACTGCATACGTCTGCGCAAGTTGCGTCCCTGGGCGGTGCCCACGCTGGAACTGGGGGACAATGTGCCGCTGGAGATTTTTACGAATGAGCAGAGTCAGCAGCTGTTTACTCAGTCCGAAACAGGCAGCGAGTGTGATGAGGTTGAAGTGGATGTTGAGGACACCATATTGGAGGACTTGGATGATGACTATGATGACAATGATGTTGATGTGAATGTAGATGCTGATGATCAAATGCGGACGGCTCCGTATGTGAAAAGGGAGCGTCGCTCTCGATTTGATCCTCTGCCGCCGGGTCAGCTGCCACCGTGGAAGATCAAATGCTGCTGTTTGCCCTATTGCCGCAATCCCCGCGGTAATGGCATCAAGCTCTTTCGACTGCCCAACAACATTAGCTCCATACGCAAATGGGAGCAGGCCACAGGCATGCGCTTCTATGAGTCGCAGCGCAACACAAAGCTCATCTGCAGTCGGCACTTTGATCCACAGCTAATAGGCGTACGTCGTCTCATGTCCAATGCGGTGCCCAGCCTCCATTTGGGCCCAGACAGCGCAGAGCCCGAGCAGACTCCAGTGGGACCACGTTGCTGCATGCCCGATTGCTCTGAGGATATCAATGTCCAGCTGCACAAGTTTCCCAAGGGTAATCATATAAAATACTCATAAAAGTCGCCTAGCTAATCAAAATATCTTTAATTCAATAATAGATCCAATGCTGATGCATCAATGGTGTCAGGCGCTCAATCTACCGGATGTTCAAAGTTACTCTGGCAAATTCATTTGTGCCGCACACCTGCCCGCTAACGCGATGAGCTGTCTCATTTGTGGCGTGGACGATGTCCAGCTCCCAATGCTGGACTTTCCCCAGAATCGCAATCAGCGCACAAAGTGGTGCTACAATCTGAAAATCGAGCCTCTGCCCAAGTGGGACAACTCTAAGAAAATTTGCTGCAAACATTTTGAGAGCTACTGCTTTATCCAGCCGGGGCAACTTCTGGCGGAGGCAATGCCCACGCTACACTTGGAACATGAGGATTGCAACATATTCCTAAACGATGATGCCATTGATAATAGCAAGTTGTTGCGCATCAAGGACGAGCCCATGGAGAGCGAGGATCTGATGCTGTAACAAACAACTCAAAATATTCGGGGCGCAAACGATATGAATATTGTGTCATGCTATGTTTTGATAATGAATGCCCACGTGTATAAGCCACATTATTTTAGCCTAGTGTTAGTAGCAACTAATTTATAATACTAAAAACCTAAGCATCTATTATATTTTATATACCGAATTAAGCATCACATATAATGCTGTAGCGCTCATCCTACTATTAAGTAAAACCATCTTCCCCCAATCTTAAACCACACATCATCTAACTTAGTAGATAATATTATAATGAAGTAGTCGTCGTAATCCAGTGATTTTTACTCGTAAAGCGTTTAAACTTTGCGGCTTAGAGTCAGGCCATATATTATTTTGTTTCACACCGAGGTACACAATGTTCCTTAGTTTGCTATTCATTTTTAGCAAATCACGGATGGTGATTTACAAGAAGTCGCAAACAACTTGGTGCTAGCACTAACAGAAGGATAGCAACATTATTTTCACGATATCATACGTTTTGCCTTATCTTCTATTCATTATATTTGCGACCATCACACACTGAGTCCTGGGAAATATCTTCTTTGATGTGGCCGATTCCCAAAGCAAAAAAAAATTAAATAACATCAGCATCCTAGGCATAACTAAGCTGTGTCTTTAATAATAATAAAAAATAGGCCGTATAAAACAATATGACTGTCTGACTCAACATACCCTTTAATATCTTTAAGTATATACAAATATGTAAACCTGTAGAATATACAAAAGTACTTGGTGTCTTATAAAATATGCATATAAAATGAAACTATTAAGCTACTTGCCATAAAAGTAAAACTTGACTTTGACTATAGATATATATATATATATATATATATATGATATATGATATATAAATTAAAAAAAAAACTATTAACCGTCCCTTAAGTCTTAAATTAAACCCCCGTTAATGGCTACTGTTTGCCAGCCTCGCCGTCATCGGTTTGCATATAGTTGCTGTCCAGAAATAAATTGCGATCCGATTTGTTTGACTGCGCAGCAAGAGAGAAACAACGATTAGATGAGTGCTAATTGCCATCGAATAAAATGTATTTGCACTCACCTCTCGATATTTTTGCAAGTAAATAGAGAGTGGTTCCACGTAGTTGTCAAAGCCCAAATTGTTGAAGGCCACCAGCAAATCGTCGCCGTTGACCGTCTTGCGATTCTCGGCGACACTGCGCTCAATTGCCTCGCTGCTGATAAATGATATGAACTCAGAGACGCACTCCTGTATGCACTCTCTCGCATCTTTGGCTATTTTGCCATTCTGTGGCACTGGCACTTTCATTATCTTGATTATGTTGCAAATGGGCAGAAAGCGATCCTGTTCGCGCAGCATGCTCCCATGTCCGTCTTGTCTGTCCGAATCGTCTACAGTACGTAAATAGACCAGTAAGTTAATAATGCAGAACAATAACATTGATTGATTACCGACCACCCGACGCCTCATCCTCCTCTTTGACCATCATATCGTTAATATATTGTTGGGAATCTTCGCTGTTGCTCATTTTTTTGTTTACGATTGTGAAATTTTTAAGACAAACATTGATTTATGGCATTCGTTATGCAGGTTACTTCAAGCCGTCCCCGCGGGATAAGTATGCTTTGTACCAGAGCTAATGCGAACGTTTTGCGTCAAGCAGTTTCCTTTTAATTAACAATAATAATTGAAGAGAAAACGTAATTTGTTTGCTTTTTATTTTGCCTGCTAGCAGAGATTCTGATTGTTGTTACAGTTCAATGTCATGTGAAATCGACTGCAGTGCGTTGCATATATATCGATATGTCGGCGCAGGAGTACTGGCAATTGTTCGATATTTTTCGGAAACCAATCGATAGCTTCTACTGATCGCAGCGGTAATTTATTTTGCGCACTTTTTTTTTTCGCTCAGCGCGATGCACGAGGAAATTGTGATTAAAACTGAGGAAATTGATATTGATGATACAAAGATAAAGCTTGAGGTCGATGAGGATGGGCCAACAATAGAAATGTCGTGCGGTAAATATATAACTATATGCTTTTGCCTGCTTATGCCCATGTGGGTGTGCGTGTTCGCATGTGTTGCGTCTATTTTTATATTACGCACTACCGTTAGCTTTGTTTCTAGTTATTCATGAAAATACGATTATTTTATGCAGCTGGCACCTTTATGAAAATAATCGAGGAGCGTCCGAATATGATAACGGTGCCGGTTCACGACTGCAAATCTGAGGACGAGCTGAAATTCATAGCGAGCCTTGGCACTTTCGATCAGCAGCAAAAGGTAACTTAACCCAAGCACATATACAAGTATCTATATCGAATTTTTGAGTGTGACAGTAAACTTTGCTGTGCTACAGTTATTTGTGACGTCTTCGGCTGAGAGTGCTGCCTCTTTCGGCGCATTTGCATGCAAAGTATGCAGCTTTACGTGCGAAAATCACTTATCGCATGCTTCGCATCAGAACAACCATCAGCTAAATCGCCATTTCTGTTGCCATGGATGTGGTGAGTGGTGTAACACGCTCGAAGAAATCCAGGAGCATGAATATCGAAAACATGCGGATGGAGTTAACAACTCCAACTGCAGGGTAAGTGCAATATATTTATACATACATCATAGAATGAGAGATCGGCTTTTGTGTTTGTATTTATAAAGTGTGGCCAGGTTATGTTGTTAGTTAAAACTGTATTCCTTACAATACAGATCTGTCAGTTGGAGTGTACCGATGCAGCCAGTCTGTCGAGGCACATGAGCAGTCACTTCTATGTCCGTCGCTTTGTGTGCTCCATTTGTCGCCGGCATTTTGAGACGCGTCTGGAATTGCAACTGCATCGGCAGAACAGCAATAAGCTGTGCGGTCAGCTCGAATATGCGGATATGCATGGAAATATCGGTCAGCTGGTGGCGATCAGTAAATTGGATACGCCACTGCCAGCTGAGCGGTTCTGTGACATAGAAATTAAATCTGAACCGATGGACGTAGAGGACCAGCTTCCAACTGGTATTATTGTCAAAACGGAGCCACAGTCGGAAGCAGCTGAGTTAAATTCCACTGGCCACGATAACAGCCGGACCCGAAACAGCCTAGCTGGACAATTGCGCGGCAAATTGCGCTTGCCCATAATAAAGAAACCTCCGAAAGAGGAATGTGTAGTGCAGGAGAAACCAAGAGCGCCTGTGAATAAATCAAACTGTAAATATTTACTTTTTCTTAACTATTATATATTTAATTATAATATTCCTATCCCTTTTTTAGTTGTGCCCACTGGTAAACTGATACCTTTTGCTAACTCTACAGCATCACAGAATCACTCCAACATTTTACGGCCAAAGCAATCAGACAAGCAGACAAGTATTTTGAAGAACATTTCCAAACCCAAAACAAATATTTCCGTCAACGTCGTAAAGCTAATGCAAAGTAATTGCATGGCGATTAAAGTGTTGCCAAACATAAAGGTAATAAAACTGGCACCCACCGCAACGGGTAACACCACGAATAGCTTCAATATAGGAGGGAAAATAATCACATTGCCAAGCTCCATGTCGATAAGTTCGGGACATCAAAGCTCGACGAATGGCCAAACGGACACAATTCCAACCCCATCTGCTCCTACTTCGCGACAAGCGGCCTCACTGACATTGCCCATTAATCGAAATTCTCATTTGAATGCTATTGGTTTGTTTGAGAGTTTGCCAGAGTCTCGCAAGATCATTACAGACATCCAGAATCAGATACGCAACATAGAACAAACGCTGCCACTGCCCGGCAGTGTGCTGCAACCGAAAAACAGAAGCACCAAAGTTGAGTTGCCTGCGCAGCTTCAGATGCTTCGACTGCCCCTCACCAAGCAGAGTAATCTGAAGGTACGTCAATTGCGCAACGCATATCCAGATCATCGCTTTCACTGGGAATGTCCGACCTGTGCGCGCTGTTTTGAACAATTTGCGGCATTCTGCAAACATTTGACAGTCTCGCACGACATCGCAGAGGCGAAGTTTGAGCACATGTCAGTAGAGGTCAAGTCTTATAAGAGTGAGTATCAGTTGTGTCCCCATGTCTCAAATAAATTAAAAGAATTTTTTGTCTATTTGCAGAAGGCATGTCGGTCATTGCCACAACTGTAGGAGCGACAGTTCCTGTAGTGCCAGATATAACAAATACGCCTCCATTAAATTCTTCTGCTGATTCAGATCCTGTGCAGGATGCAGAGGCAGCTGCTCCAGCAACTGTGGCACCTGAAATTGCAGATCCTGAGCCAATCTTACAGACCCCAGCGTCTAGTAGTGTAATCCCCCAATCTTTGTATTCTCAATATAAATGCGACGATTGCTCAAAGTGCTTTACCACTATGGGTGGGCTGCGCATTCACAAGATGATTCACACCGGCGAGTTGCCACATAAATGCAATTACTGTGAGAAGCGTTTCCGCACTCCTGGCCAGGTGCGTGTCCATCATCGCAGGCACACTGGCGAGAAACCATTCAAATGCAAGGTGAGTGATGCAGCGAAATACCCTTCCTTATATTTCACTGATGTACTTTTAACAGGTGTGCTTACTGAATTTCACACATCGCGAAACGCTCATCTCGCATCTCTCGCGTCACATTGGCATGAAGCGCTACAAGTGCTACGGCTGCGATAAGAACTTTATTGTTGTCAGTGGATTGCGTGCCCATCGCCGTTTACGTCCTGACACGTGCGGCAAGGTCAAGTTTACGGCTCGCGCACACGGGCCGCGAGTTCGCGTAATACGCGGCGAAGTCGTCTTCGAATCCCATCCTGAGCACAATGGCTACTTGCGCAGCGAGGACCCTTTAAACATAATGTCTGAGATGATTCATGCCAAAGAACCGTCTGTGGCAATTGAGTCCAGCTAACGGCCTCGTTATATATATCTTTTTTTGTCACTTTTATTTTACGTTATTGTTATGATCGTTACTATTTTTTAGATAAGTAGGCATATATAAATATTTTTACACTCGTATTTACAAACTAGAGAGCATGATTGGCTCAACTCGTCACCCTTCGCCATATACCCACCGGGTCGACATTTTCCAAATATATTTTTTGAATATCGTAGTAATGTTAGATTGAAAGACACGTAAGTCAAATTATAAATAAACAAAAGCTTAACGTGCTAAATACGGGTTAATTTTTTATTCAAATGGGAAATTGGGTAATTTTATATGCCGCTCAAGTTGGTACAAATATTGAGGCATACTTTCAGGGGCACACAGGCACATAAAAATGGCTCTACTTCGTCAAAATGTTGTCATTTTCTCCAGGCCAGTGCATTGCTGAAAATTAATGTTTTCTCGGAAACTGCAAATACGATGTCTTTTCAAAATCCTTTGGCATACCGATAGTCCAGTTCAAACCATAAAGTGTGACATGTCACTATCCAGAGATTTAATTTTGTCTTTAAGAAAATTCTTCTTTTCTTTCATCATCTTTAGTTCATAATTATAATAAAGCAGGCTACGGATCATCTGTGGTCAAAAATCCACCCTTTAAAAAAAAATAGCTCTAACTCGGCCAAATCATCGCAGACTTTCGAAGGATTTGGAATCTCAAGCCAACCAAAGACTTGTTTCACTCGCTGGGCCCTTGGGCCAGATTGATAGTCGTTGCCAATGTAACCATTCCCCATTAAATCGACTAGTCAATTTTTCATAATATGTATTTTAGTTTGTCATTAAATATTCATTTTCATTGGTTTTTCGGTTTTCGAAAATTATATATATATATAATATATATAATATATCTGATACATGTATTTGTATGATAATATTGAACGTAATATCTTTCTTACTTAAACAATTATGGACATATACCTCTGTCAAATATAGATGCTCGTATTACATACCTCCTTGGACTCGTAGGTAAGGGCAGTGTTCTGAAATATTTTGCTTACGCTTGTAACAGAATTCGAATATCGCATGTTTTTCTAATCGTAATACCAGACGAGCAGAATCAGCACCAATTACTCTTTATTGCAAAAGGGTAATTTAATTTCTTGTTGATTTCTGATTCTGTCCAAAAGGCGTATGTTTCAAAGATCTGACTTAATTTAACCGAGATATAGCCATTAAAAGTTATTTCCAAAACTTTTAAACTTGTACATATGAATGTATATGATTTTCTTATGTTCTGTATGTACCATTAAAATTGTTTTATATCTGACTAATTGGTAAAATATATGTATGTCTATATATATTAAACAATTTCATATATTATTAACAAAAGTTGACAAGCTGACCAATTTTTGTAATGTACAATATAGACTTGTAGTTGATTTATATAGAAGTATGCTAAATATGCTTGCAACGCTGTGGTGGTTACCATTATCTATTAGACATCTATTGTTGCTATTTGTAATATTTAACGCTATAATTTGTATTTATTTAATATTTTTTTTTCCAAATAAGCCCCAATCATATTCTGGGTTCTGGCATACGCCAACTTGTCAATTTACTAGGTCCTAACTCCAATCCATCCAATTCTTTTATTAGTGGGCAACGCTCTAAATTTCCTCGTTATAACAGATACTTATGCATGTTTGTGTTGGTGTGGATTAAATCTATAATGCGTACATACGTATTAATATTGTTGTTTAACATGTGTTCTGGCTAAATAATTATTATTTAGTTTTCGTTTTTTGCTTTTACGCATTTGCTTGCTAACGTCTTTTATAAATACTATCGGCCGATCGATTGAACAGCATATCAAATATGTATATACATTATTATAATTCTTAGGCCGTAATACATTATTGTAGTGGTGTAGCATTATAGGTATAAAGGTTTGTTATGTATAGACGTATCATATAAATATTCTACAATACATATCTACAGTTATCTTATTACTCATTTGTCTGTCCGTAAGTTTTCTGGGTTATTATCTATGTTGTCTTTTTCATACACATTAGGTACCATATTTTTCTAGATTTAGGATCTTAATTACGCATACATATATCTGGAGGGGTTCTGGTATATACAGGATTATGTAATCATAAACCAAAATAATAGAAGGATATCTTAAAAATAAGCAAGGGCCGGAATGACATATGTTAATATTAATAATCTCCGAAGCGGGAAAGATTAAGAAAGACTCATAAGGACCTAGATCTGTGTATTCTGGACAATTTTGTTTTACCAAGCATATATGGGGAATGTTGGGATGTTCAAATAAAAATATGTCTGATAGCTTAACTAAATCTAGAAACTAATTTAAAAATAGCTGCCTTATAAGATATGCACTACGCAAGACTTTTGACTAATTGCACGGTTTACATTTGTTTTTGCGTTAGATAAGTTATCGAACCTAAGCGGACTTTTAAGTATTTTAAGTATAAAAAACACATTAAACATATTTGATTGTTGATTGTTGTACACACAAATACATACATACACTTGTCTCTAGAATGTAATGATAATTGGATTCGTTTTCCCACCCTCATCTTACTTTTCGATTAAGTTCAAATGGCAACTACTTGACTTCATTTTAGCTTATGTTGTCTCGAGATTCGTTTAGGCGGTAAGTTTAATATCTACCAAGTCCTTAGTTCAAATATGTATAGGTTACCAAGTGGGTCGACGACGCACCACAACAAGTTGATTGACTACTTTGATTAGTTCGAGCAAAAACTGTATGCATATATACAAATACATACATAAGTATATATATGCATATATGCACATAAGTATAAATTACTGATCATTAAACGTGTAACAGTCTTTTTGAGTTCACATTATTCAAAATTAAAACAAAGACCGAGTTCAACAAAAAATGCAAAAACAAAAAAACTAACCAAAATAGAATCGAAAATGATTACAACTTGAATACAAAATTAATTTTATAAGTAAGTATGGGGGCAGTATCTGGCTATAATACTTTAAAGTTAAGGTATCCGTGTATATCGTAAATGCGTATTATGCGTACAGTTGCAAACGTACATGCAACATATAACATTAACTTAAAGTTAACAACGTTTTTGCTCTGTAGCCTGGACTCCAACTCCAAATCCTCCGACTGCTCCTGCTCTGTCAACTCAGTTTGCATAGTTGTCGAACGAGCCCAAATACTCCAAAGCAGCGCGATAGCAAAAATGATATTGATCCTGTTAAGGAAAAGCATATTTAATGAATAAATATATTCGTGACTCTTATAATTTTACTCACCTCCGTCTGCACCATGGCTGGTCGCTGGGAGCGCAGTATGCGCACAGTTTGGAACACATCCAGCACACCCTCGTATTGCATCCGCTCCAGCACAATGCTTAGAGTGATAAAGACACCCGAGCGTCCAACGCCCGCCGAGCAGTGCACCGTTATGGGGCCATCCTGGCCAAACTGTTCCTTGGTCTTGTGCACCTGCCCAATGAAATCGATGAAGCCGTCACCCGACTTGGGCACTCCCTGCTCGGGCCAGTCGATGAACTGGAACTGACGCACAGTGCGCGAGGAGCCATCACGTGCATCGGTCACCTGGGCGAATGTGGAGAATTGCGATTAGAGTTACTTTATACAAAGGGAGCGGGTATCGAACCAAATCTTACCTTAAACTCACGCAGCTTGTACTGAGGCATATTGTACTCGGCAATTGGATCGACAACATAATACTGATACCGTACAGAGCGCTCATGGGGCCAGTACTGGAAGCATTTCTCCTGCAACAGAGCAATACTTTCAAACAGAGAAAGAGCGAGTATTGAGCTGTAAAACTTACCCTGCCCATTTCCTTGAGTTTTGTTAGCATAACAACTATGGTGGAGTTGTGCTCCCAGAGCATGCGCCAAAAGTCCTCAGCTGTGTCCTGCACGGGTCCCTGAGCCGCAATGTAAGCAGACCTATAGCGATAGCCATCGATAAAGCTAGCGTTGACGTAGTCACTGCCCTCGATGCCATGGATGGGCGTCAAATAGACGCGACTCGACTCGTAAGGCAGAATGTGAACGAGACGATTCTTGTGCTTGTTGCTAGCTAGATTGGCTGTGACAAATTTGGATGAGTCCATTTTGACATTGGATAGCTTTTTGAATTCCACCTCCATGCCCGAAATACTCTCGCCCGGCTCGGTGGTGAGGAGCTTTTGCAGATGGGTGTGCAAATTGCGAGCGGCGACCTCGGTGAGGCCACAGATGATGGCTTCTATTATGGCGTCGTGTATGAAAATGTACTGATCCTCCGTCTGCACCATGTAGTTGCGCTGGGCCCGTAGGCATGTCACATGGCCATAGATATCGATGATCTTCTCGTGCTTCATGCGCTCCAGCATCGAGTCAATCACAATATAGCAGCCAGTGCGGCCCACTCCAGCCGAACAGTGCACCACAACGGGTCCCGATTCGGGTGGCGTCAAGGCGCGACAGCGTCGTAGGAACTGCAGGAAAGGTGCAGGATGGTCGGGCACGCCGTGATCGGGCCAGGCCGTAAACTGCAGCTGCTTAACCTCTCTGCGATCGTTAAAGCCCTGCCGGACTAGCTGGAACGTGCGTATGCTATAGGTGGCCAGCTCCTGCGTTTCGGTAATGGTCACAAAGATCTGACCGTATGTCTCGGTGCCCCTTGTGGGCCAATATTGATCACACTTAATGCGTGTTCGTTCCTCCAACCGGGTCATCATCACAATTGTCGCCGTTTTCAGCTCCCAGCACATGCGCCAAAAGTCCGCAAAGGTCTCCTGCAGTGGTCCCTGGGTGGCGACATAGGCATTATGCTTCCGATAGCCATCACAGTAGTTGGCATTAATATAATCCGAACCGAGGACGCCTTCCTGCGGAGGCAACTGAACGCGTGAGTGATCGTAGGCGGTGACATTCGCGTAACGATTCTTTGACTTGTTGTGCTCGCAGTTAGAGTTGTCCCAAGTGAACTGCTGACCCGGCTCGATGCTCTCGTACTCCTGTGAGAACTTCTGATTGTCATTCGACTTCAAGCGCTCGATCTGATTGGCAAATTCCGATATTGGAATGGGCGGATGCGAGATCATGCCAGGCGTTTGGAAGTTCAGTCTTCGCATATCCACCGGATCACTGGGTGTCGGTCCGGCGCCCAGATCGGCGGCCATCAAGGGACGCGTCACGGCCGCTTGATCAGGCGTTTTGCAAGGCTGCCGACGACGCCGCACGACATAGAGGACAATCAGAGTGGTTGAGACGACAAAGGCGGCGATTAGTGGCAGCACCACCCACAGGATTTCGGGCTCATCTTTGTTGCGATTGACGGAAACCTCCGGCTCCGAGGGCCAGTTGGGATCAGGGCGATGCGGACGTTCGCCCGGCGGTGCCTCGCGCATGTCCAGCGACAGGAACTCGGAGAAGGGGCTCGACGTATACAGATGCTTCTGCGGCGTATCTACCACGGCGCGCACAAAGATGCGATAGCGTTTCTCGCGTTCCAGCTTGCGATTAGTAAAGTTGTGGTAGTCATCACCCGAACCCAGGTGGAAGGTGAAGGGAATGGAGCGTTGCGGAAACTTAGCAGCTATATACGGTGCATTTGGACGCTCCGGTTTGTTGCGACCGGGCAGCAGGTCATCGGTGAGAAACTGATCCGGATTCTTATGCAGATTGGACTTATCCTCTGGGACGACAACGAGATAGTAGTGCGAGATGGGACCATACTCCTCGGATGCCTGAGGCAATATGACTAGAATCTCCTCCCCGTTCACCACACCATAGAAATCTGGCTTTACCATGGGCTGTGGTGCGGCCATTTGCGTAGTCACAGTAATCTTTGTTGGGGGTCTGTAGGAGTAATCGGAAGGTATCGCGCTCACATTTACATTGTACGTGGTAAAGGGACTCAGCTCGTTGATAGTGTGCGTCTTCACAAAGTGCTTGAGGATAATCTCTCGCGTCTGCACCCCTTGTGTTTGGGAGAAACCTTGCGAATCCACAAACACCTTCATCGCATCGAAGCTGATCTTGTAGTTCACGGGATTGAGGCGTATGGGTGGCGACCAGGACAGTGTCATGGAGTGTGTGCTGACGTCGTGGGCACGTAGATTGAGCGGCACATCCTCGGGCTTTATGCGCACCGTTAGCTTCTCGCTGAGGCGACCCAGTCCGTTCTTAAACCTCGCTGCAATCGCGACGGCATATTGAGCGAACTTCTCTAGGTTCACCAGATCCGCTGACTCAGTTAGACCCACCATCTTCGTCTGCCAATCATCGAGATCCTCCACAGCGGTCATGGTGTAAAAGATCTTATAGCCGAGCAGTTTGCCACGACTGGGCACCGGCTCCCACCAGATCTCAGCCGTCTGCTCGGAGGTAGCCACCGCTTGCACTGACATCGGGGCACGTCCCATATCGCGCTCCGTAGACACAATCATCTTTTCACTAAAAGGACCAGCGCCCTGTTTCGTGTAGGCGCGCACACGAAAGATGTAGTCGGTGTTCTCCTCGAGGTTGGTAAAAACCGCCTTACGGAGCGTCATGTTCCGCTCGGAGCCGAGGCCGTGATCAATCTTTTTGTGGAACTGCACATCATAGCGCGTGATCAGGCCATTGCGCTTATCTCGCGGCGGCGGATCCCAGGTGACGCAGACAACGTCGGGAGTCTGGAAGCGCTTGGTTATGTTCGAGGGCGCTTCGGCAGGCGATCCTTCGGGCGTCTGGAAGATCTTAACCGTCTCTTGGCCAATGCCAATGTGATTGCTGCCCGCCACACGGAACTCGTACTCCACACCACGTTCGAGGTCGTTAAATCGCTTCTTGGTCATTTGGGGTCCCGAGAGCATTTCCTCATGGAGCACCTGATCCTTGACGCCCCATCGCAATCGATAGCCACGCAGCTCGCCGTACGTCTGCGCCGGCCGCTCCCACTCCAGCTCAATGGAGACAATGGGCTCCCGCTCCATGATCTTCAGACTTACCGTCGGACGCACGGGCACACCTCCGGGCGTTTTCACAATCACCGCCACACTCCGATCTCCATCTCCCTTGCGCGTCAACGCAGCCACTTGAATCGAGTACTTGGTGTCGGGCTGAAGTCCGGTAACGCTGTATTCCAACGTTTCAACGACATCGAACTTGAATGGTTCATTCAGAAAGCCCTTGCCCTGTTTAATATATGATAAATAGGATGTTAAAAATTTAATATATTGAATTATAGGTTAAGTGAAAAGTATTTATTGTGAAAACGATGATATTTTGTTGCGTAGATAAATTGCAAACTTACCTCATCACGCATTTCCTGGACGTGTATATGATAGCCTCTTATGATGCCATTGCGATCCTTTTCCAGTGGCGGTTTCCAGCTCACGTGTATCGATGTGGAGTTCAGAGGCGTGGCCTTCACATCCTGCGGATCTCCGGGCACTAGAGACGACGGCGAAGAAACAATAGATTAGCTTACGGCCAACATAAGAATTGATATTTGAAAGGGACTGTTTGAATACATATAGAGTGCTTATGGACTAACTTCGACTAATAATTGATAATTGTTTGGGCCTGCGCCCTTAGACTAACTTGCTTAGCTTAGATACATAGATGGAGCTAGAGACAGTAAACACTAAGTTCTAAAGTTGCCTTAGACCCTAGGAGCAATATACAAAACCAGAACGAACTTAGCTCCAAGTCAACCAAGTCACCACATCACAGTTAGAAAAACAAAATATTTATAGTTGTAAAATTGAAAGAGAGTGCTGCTTAAGTGCTATATTTATAGAGTTACAGTTAGGTAGGTAGGTTATATAAAAAATAAATGCTTGCTCAGTATTAGGTGCACAAAAAGTGAATAAGAAGTGCAGTCGATACCTTGCTAAGTATATAGATTAATACTTATAGAGTTGCTCAAAAATGTACACAAAAAGTTGACAATCGAAACAAAAATTTGGACCAGTTACATAATGGTCTCAAACTGTTCCATTCTTTCGACTGGGCAAAAAACAAACATGTAAGCATTCAAAAAAGTTTTTAGTGTTCGTGTGCAAAAGGAAAAAGTATATAGAGGAAATAAAAAGATATATATGTATGTATATATTAGATATTAACTGTTGGAAAAAGTCAACAGTTTTTTTTTACATGAAATCCTCGCTGACTTTGTGGGTTTCAAAAGAGTTCTTTTTTTTTTTTTTTTAAATAGAAAAAACATGTCAAAAAACAAAAAAAGATTTGATTCTTTAGTGACAGGTCAACAATATTCTGGACCAATACAAAAGAATAGTATGAGATAATAGATAAATGTATATATATAGATATACATAAATATTTATAATATATATATATATATATATATATATATATATATATATATATATATATATATATATATATATATATATATATATATATATATATATATATATATGTATAGAGATTTATATATATATATATATATATAGTTAAATATAGGTTGCTATTGCATTGCATTCTTAAACATTATAGACAAACCATTTAAAATACTCACTCTTTTTCTCTAAATAGATTTAAAAATGTTTTGTATTGTATTTTTATTATATAAACCACCATCCATTAAATGTTGCGTTCAAAAATCAAATTTCGCAATAATTTTGTATTCACATCAAAAAAGTTTTCAAAATTTTTGTGTTACAGTTTTCCATTTCGAGTTTGCATTCAAAAAAAGGTGCACGAAACAGAGCAAGTGGTGCAAGGTGCGAGTGGCCAAGCAAAGATATATTTGGTATTTTGTTATAGTATATGAAAAAAGATATAAGATATAGCTCTTTAGTTTACAGTATACAGTTTCAAAAAGTATTCAGTGCATATTACGGGAATATCATTGAAGAGGAAATCATGAATGAGACAATGGAAACAAAATAATGGTGGAAATTGGGTGAAATCAAACCAAATAATAAACATAAGATACAAAATGTACATATTTGTTGGCACACCCGCTTTGATACTCAACAAAAGTGTTGCATTTGTAGCTATCCATTAATTTCTGTACTATGTATTTGTTATGATGTGGTATTTTGTAATGCTTCAAACTTACAACGACCTTAAGACTTATTCAATAACTTACGCTTATTATGTTTAGAAACCTTGGTTATATTTCGTATTTTTAAATTAAGTGAAACACTTTAAATTCCAGCAGTACTTGCAACATTTTAATGACTTGAGGAGGTGTTCAAATCATTTTGCTTAGTATGTTGACTTCATTAGTTGAATCTCTGTGTGGTACGACTTATTCAAATGAAAGTCGTGGCACCGATGTTAAATTATGCTTCATTAGTGTTCTCCGAACACTGTACAATGGGGAAAACAAAGAGTAGGGGTCTGCCGATGGGCATTGGGGGTGTATATGTCAACAGTTGTATTCCGCTGCAGCTTTTTCTGTGTCTTGTCATTTTACATGCATTCACACCCACACGCTCGAATACACACACACACACACACGCACACCCAACACGTGCCCCGTGCGCTCTAAAAGTATGCAAAATAATTAAAATGCTACCGTTAGAAGGTGCATGCATATATATTTTATTTTTGTGTGCTGCTGAATGGAAAGAACGAAGCAATGTGCACGTCCTAAGCTAAGATAACATTTTTTGAGGTGCTCATTTGTTTTTTTTTGTCTGTATTCCCTGTAAACACATAAAACCAGAAAATAAGATTGATTTCAAGTGTGAACACTTTCGATAAAAACGTTCAATAAAACTCCTAAAAAAAGTAAACCATACTCTTGCAGCTCTACATCATTTTTAAACTTCGAATTTCAAACTGGAAGAGTTATTACAATTTTCACAAACTACAGGGTAATTGCTAGTCGTACAATTTAGCTTGCAGTATTATTTCAAATACTTTATTTCTACTGTATTTTATTTGGTTACTTTGCCAGAGTATAAAAAAAGGCAAGTGCCCAGCTTTAGGCTAGGTGCTATTTGCATTTCGTATTCCGCATTGAAAGCGATGCTCAGCGAAGCTAACAAGCGCATCATCAAAACGAAATATACGAGTGTATACGAAATAAAAATTAAGGATACAAAAAATATATACACACACACACATATACAAATGTACTTATGTGCATATGTACACACAAACATACATACTCACACACGTAACATGGTACAAAAAATACTTTTGCAAATTTATATGATGACCTTTTTACTGAGAACAGTTGCAGCCGCAGGGGTATCAATGTACGAGAATTAGACAGTCATACACACACACACACACACACACACACACACGCTTCTGATTGTGCTGAACTGAGTACAATTAAAATATAGTGGACGACACAGACGAGAATAGAGTTGTGCTGCATAAAGTGCGGACTAGACACATTCATGTGCTTGGGGTGCATTGTTCATAATATATTCATTACATATATTTACCTCTTCAAATACAAAAAAAAAAAAAAAATAATGTAGCTATACTTATAAGTAGAATTTACCTGACGCATTATTATTCCAAACAAATGTGCAAATGTGCTTCTATTTATTTTTATTTTTTATTTTTTACTTTGCTTTTCAGGTGCTTCATGGTGCTTACTTAGATGCTTAAATAATCAAAGTGGCTTTTGTAGTGTGCTTACGGCTTAACTTAGTTGCGATTGCCTGACTAGAGACGTACTACAATAGGTGCTTAACATTAAGTAAGTACATTTTATTAACTGTGCTTAGCTAAACAAATTAAATTAAGTGAGTGCCAACAGTTTTTCTTCTCTGTGTGTCGACAAACTCCAAACAAAATCAAAATTAAATGAAATTTTATAAAGCATGAAAAGTATTTGAGCAAGCAACTTTACAGCTAACAAGCAGTTGGTGGATATACATAAAGCGGATGAAAAAGTAAATAGTGTATAAATAAAGCAATGAATCTGTTGAAAAGGGGACTTAAAAACCATCAAGATGTTGGGAGCTGAAAAAAAGCAGCGGTTCGACAATAGAATTGCAGTAATAATACGGGAAGGAACTTCAGTTTGATTTGTCCAACTGTATTTTATTTCGAAATATTTTTTATATAGTAACACCAATATGTCTTTTCGGAAAAGTTTGTATAAAATAATCAAAAGGTGTTAGCTTTAATATACTATGTGGACTTTTAATAAAATTTATTGTTTAATTGATATGCTTAGTCTGAACCGCTTACTTCAAAAAAAAAATGAAAAACTATTTGTGCACAGAATGGAAACATAAACAATTTGAAAATTGAGTGCATTGTTGCCACACATACAGATGTAAGCAGCATCTACTCAGAGGGATAGGTGGCAGGCAAAAAAAGAATTAAAAGACACGCATTTGTGAAGGGCAAGGGAAAGGGAGAGAGAGAGAGAGAGAGAGAGATAGCGATAGAAATCGTAAACCAGATGCAAATGTGTTAACTGTGCAAGCATGCAGGTGATGGCAAATAAAACTTAATCAAATGTGTCAACAGAATACAAATTAAATACAACAATCAAATAATTTATACGTGAAAATCAATTTAAGGATTTTCCGCTTGTTGTTGATGTTAATGTCACACATTTGCATAGCGATAAAGAAAAAAAACAGCAAATGTGTTGAGGGAGCGCCAAAGTGCAAAATATGTGCGGACATACAAAAAATAAACTGCAAATAGCAAAAATCAAAAACCAATTCGGGAGTGAGGCCCAAAAATATTACACCGACCTGCTGCTAAAGTTATTAAATATGTACGCATACATGTACATATATGTGTATAAATATGTGTGTGTAATAAATGTATTTACTATATGTATGTCAGAGGTTGAGGAATTGTGGGGGATGGGTAAGAACTATAAACAACGAAAAAAACAAATAAATGCAGCAAAACGTTTTGCGTTATTTGCTTTAGGTACACAGCAACCAAAAAGAGCTTTTGTTGTGGCACAACAAAAGTTTGATGGGGGAGTGGGGATGGGTGAGTGGGGGGGGGGGAGATGCGTTCATTATGTGCGGTATTTGAATTCAACTATGCCTTGTTTAGGCTTTTTTTTTGGAGGTAGGGAGCGGGTTTGTTTACATTTATAATTGCATAAATTTAATTATGTAAATAAATCAATTTAACATTTTATGCGGTTCTCTTGGTGGTCCGCAAAAAAGAAGAAAAACATCAACCAACTAACTAAATTCACAAAAATTATTAATTGATATTTGTTTTTGTATTTGTTAAGATTATATTTGTGTGTGTTTAAGATATGTGCGTGTAAGTATTTTATATATATCTTGTGCGCTTACAAAAACACAGAGCGTATGGCTTTTTTTTTGTTGGGTGCTATACAAATTACCACAAAAAATATGATGCATTATATCAAAAAGTTATCATATGTATTTATAATATTTTTCCAATTTTTTTTTTTTTGTTTTTTTGTATATATTCAGACAGTTGAAAGTCAAGAAATAACAAAAATTTGTTCTTGCATATAGTACACAATATAGGAGTTGTGCTAAAAGAGTTGTTTCTGATTTATCATAGAGATACAAGTGCAAAAAAGTAGTCAAAAATTGCGCCAAAAAATATGCAATTTTATAGTACCAATAAAAATTTGTAATTTGTTTTTGTAATATTTTTCGATTTAAAACCAAAAAAGTAATAAGAAAAAAATGTTAAAATAAATAGGACAACAAATTTGTAAGTGTATGAGATAGAAGTGGGGAATGATATTTCGATACTTTATAAACTGTATGTAATATATGTATATAAAAATAAAGAAATGGCCATTAAAGACTTAATGAAGAACTTAAAGGTACGAGTGGTTTGAATTCTTGAGATTAAGATGTAAATAAAAATTTAAAGATTTATTTTGAAGTATTTATTAGAGATTTTAAACATTTTAAAATATTCATTCATTTCGATCGAAAGTAGATGAAGAAACTTTACAAAATTTGTTTTAGTGGAATATCATTTGATTGAAGTGATTTGAAAGTTGGTGAATTTGGAATACTCGTACCAGAAGTATTAAGATCCGATAATAATAAAAATATTCTTTAAAAAATGAAATCTTGGGATAAAAATAAACTACAAATGAAGAGAATTAAAAAAAAAACAGCTGCATTCAAAAATTTATGTTTGCAGCATTTTAAAACATTTTTATATGATAGTATGTAGTAGAATGTGGTATTTACGGCCAGTCGTATAGCTAAATGACTTTTGGTAAATACACACACACATACAAAATTTCGGTTAAAGCAAAAACAAAACGCTCCATCGCGTCGCTCCGGCAGCTCCTGTGTTGGATGCTCGTTATCAAAATTCAAAAATTGTACAAAATATTTCGTTGATTAGTTCTGAGGTGTAAGTTAGGTAGATCAAATTTAAATGAAACTTAACAATTCAAATAATGTGTAAATGTATTGTTTAAAAGATTATTAAAAATAATTATTTGAATGAAAAATGATAAGCGAACGAATAGAATACGATTTGGGTTAAGACTTACGCATAG
Organism: Drosophila atroscutellata; assembly: GCA_035041605.1. Taxonomy (NCBI): domain Eukaryota; kingdom Metazoa; phylum Arthropoda; class Insecta; order Diptera; family Drosophilidae; genus Drosophila; species Drosophila atroscutellata. The sequence goes on along the minus strand of JAWNLA010000092.1, from coordinate 6,832,755 downwards.
GTAAGATTGTCATTGGCATACATACCATCCTCTTGGGTGCGTATTATGATCGGATGGGAGCGCGGACCGTCGCCCACCGAGGTGCCGGCAAGCACCCAGATCTTGTACTCGGTCCAGCGCTTCAGCTCGTCGAGCACAATTTTGGTCATGTTCAGCGTGAGTGTGGACGCCTCGTCGTCCTCGCGACCCACCTCGACGAACAGCACCTTATAGTATATGATGCGCCCGTTTGAGCGCTCCGCGGGCGGAGGCAGCCAACTAAGTGAGATTGTTGTCGAGCTGTTTGCAATGGCCGTGATATTGCGTGGAGGTGCACCTGGTACTAATTACATAATAGATGGGAACGGTACGTATTTTGTGTGGTTGTTTGATGTTGTGCATAGAATTGGATGCGTTATAGCCAACATTATGTTGAGAGATAAGTTGATGTTGGTTTTTTATTATTATTATTTTTGTTTTTTTTTTTTAATAGCGTTCAGCGATTAGCGTTAAAACCAAACAAAATGTTTCAAACCAAAAAACATGTAACGAAAGAAAGCACAAAAATAATATTTGAATAAATGACATAATGGATAGGCATAAGTATATAAGTAGGCATGTAAGATAAGTATATGAAATCATAAATGAAACTCAAACTCAATAATATTCAAGACATAATTATATCCAATGGCTTATGCAAATAATGTTGTCACTTCCATAATTTGATCAACAATTGCGTTTCGTTTCGTTCGAGAAGTTCAGATTCTCTCTTAAATTAAATTGTGCATATTTTTTGGTAACGATTTTGAGCTGAAAATTTTGTACTAACTACGACAGCGTATGAGAGAGACACACCGATAAATATGTGTGCATAAGATACTACTAAACATTAAATACTGCATGGCATGCGCTATTAAATAAACTGTACATATAGTATATAATATCTATAATGCATATGTTAAACACTAGCTTATATTAATTGTAAGGCTCACACACGTACAGACACACAGATCGAAATAACAAATGTGAACATTTAATTTGCATAAACCATGTGGCTGAGGTTTTGTAGACAAAAACAGAAGAAAAAAAACATTAAACTAACTAAGAGATGAAACATTAATTTACCCAACAGCTAAACACTAAATCCAATATTTATGTATTTTGGGAATAATAAATATCATTTGTGGTATCTAAAGTGGAGGTGTGCACTTAAGCTAAGCTCAAAACATTTATGCAAATAATAATATTGTGCACTACACGTAATTGAAACGTAATAAGTAAAATTATATATCAATTAATGTTGGCAGGACCAAATTGCACAACCATTTCAAATAACTCACAAGATGCAAGACTTAAATCAATTTGGCTTTCTGAATAATTCACATGTCAAAATTTTATCTCATTTAGCTAAACGTTTGTTTAACTCTCCTTCTCTATTTCAGTATATATATCTCTATCTCTGTCTCACTACACGTACAAGTTTGGCAGAACTGTTAAACAATTTGTGGCAGCCGCAAAACAATCGTTAAGCTAAGAACCACACTTTAACCACTTAAACTGAACTCAAAACGTGCAAATATGAAACCATGAGCCAAATACGTATTTGACGTATGTATGCATATAAATATATATAAATAAAATGTATTTACTATTGTCCTTATGTGTTTCTCTACTAAAATATATACTTCAAAATCAATTACTAACTACAGACAGATATAGAGATAGAGAGGGAGAGCGAGAGAGACAGGGATGCAGATAAAGTTGAAGGAGAATAATGTCTAGAAATTTTCGTTTGTGGCTTTTTGTGCATTGTGGTGCAGTTGTATTAAAATTTGGACATGCTGTTTTGCTGAGCGCAAAAGTTGCAGATGCTTTCACCATAATTTGCATAATTCAACACTTGAAATAAAAGATGTGCATAAATTATTTGCCAGCATTCCATGTATAAATATGCATTTGTAATTTACATTTAAATAAAAATTATTTCAAATAATATTATGAACTGTTTTCTGTGATGTTGTAGTATGTAGTTTGTAGACTGTCATTTCGTGATGTTTATACAGTGTTGGCTAACGTGAGAGTTTTTCTTTGGCATTGTGACTAATAGTTTGGTTTTGTATATATATATGTGTGGATAGTATGCCTGACTGAACTGTTGTATGTATGTTACGTATAATCTTAAGTTAACTAACCATGTGCAGTTTGTACATATGTATTTAGGAGTAATCTAAGATCAGTTTATGATATAATATGTATATAAAGTGAAGTAATCATGTTTAATAATCAATAACTTGCAGGAAACTAGAATCAATTCATCTCATACAATGTGATAATAACAAGTAAATATGTATAATTTCATATAGTTTAAGGCAGGAAAATGCAATACCTTACGCTCACACACAAACTCACACACACACACACGAACACACACGCACGCTCATCGAATTTTTACCTGTCTCCTTGGAAGTGCCATAACACACAACTAAAATAATCACACAAGCACACACACACACACATACACTCGCACAAAATAGTAGTTATCAAAGTATTTCAACTGAATAATCGACTACATTTATAGACTACATTATAAATATATGTGTGTAATAAATGTATATATGTATTTATATAGTTAAAATATATAATTATCGAAATTTCTGTTTAAAATTGTTGTAGTTCCTTTTTTTTTGTACTTAAACTATAGAAAGTCGTACAACTGCTACGGCTTAATTGAGTTTTCATTGTTTGTTTGATTTTTCGGGGAACCTAACTTAAGGGTTACTGATACTAATCACTTACCATATTGCTTGGTGCGAACGGGTATGGGAGGTGTGGTGGCGCCCTCGCCACGCTGCGAACGTGCTGCTAGCCAGATATAGTACAGGGTATCAGGATACAAACCATCAAGCGTATAGGACTCTGAGCTCGAGATGCGCCTACAAAATGTTATTAAGATTAGATTTAACACATTCTAAACACGTGAACTTAATTTGTTTACGGGTGTGGGGGAGGACTTTAACTCACTTGTGATGATCCTGATTGGCGTATGTGTCATTCCAGTAGAGCTCATAATGTACAATATTCTCGCTGGAATGTGTCGGCTTGGACCACTGCAATGTGACTGCGGTCTCGCCGATATCGGTGGCCCGGAAATTGCTCGGTTGTGATGGCACACCTGTGCAAACATTCATATAGAGATAGACATATTTACGTAAATATATTTATATATATATATATATATGTGTGTATATCGATGTATCCAGATTTCCGCGTACGCACATATTTGGGTTTCGGTTTTGGTTGGTTTGGTAATAATGAAACGGAAATTACGGAAATTAAATAAAGTACAAACAAATCAATGTGGCTTTCATTTATATGCGTCCACTGAGATGCACATTACGATTCAGATACACGCACACACATAAACACACCACAGAATTATGCAAAAATTTGTGACTGTCTCAGTCAAATGTAGTTCCAGCTGCCAATGGATTTGATCGAAATGATTGCTACCCCACAAATTAAAATGCTCTCGCAATAACGAAGAGTTGTGCTAATTTTGACCACACATTCCATTGGCTCAGCACAACAATTTTCTGTATTAAAAGATTTTAAATGAGTTTTTATAGCCAAACCAATGCCTAGGGAAATTTTTAAATGCATACTTTGTTCGTTTCATCATAATAACAGCTAGTTATCTGTAGCAGTATTGCTCTCTTGCTAGCAATAATTTTCCAATATGGATATTAACTGCCAAATAACATTTGTGTCAAATATCCCTGACAAATGCCAAAATTACACACATCGGTAGTTTATTCACATTCTCGTGTTGTGCTAGACATTCATCGGTTTTTTGCACTTTAAAATCAACACTTTTTTACTACTTGTTATCTTAAATTTTGTAATAAAATCGAATCAATTTTATATAATACCTAACACGTATTAAAAGTTGAATTTTACTTTTCTAAACTTTTGCATGAAAAATAAATGAATGGAATTTCAATAGAGTTTCATTTGCAACAAATGTGGCTCAGAGAAAGCTAATCGTATTAGCCCACATTTGCAAGGTTAGCAACATAAAAAGCAACAAGCACAACATAAACAACTGGCCACCACAGTCCACCTTCTTTCGATTTAGTGCACTCTACTAGAACTAAGTCCTTGGATGCCACAAAACTGCATATCAAAGATTGGTAAATGCATTTGCTTCAGCAGTCAAAGTAAATGAAAATTTATACACTTAGACAGACGTGCAGTAAATGTTATAATGGTGTTTTATTTCAGACAAACAAGAAGACTTTTTACACGAAGTTCAAATTTGTAGTGTAAAGGCAGAGTTGCCGATAATTACCACTGACTAAAGAGTAAACGAGATTGTTATACACTTCAAAACGACTTAATGCAGCTAAATTACCAATTATATGCCATTTGATCTAAATTTGTAGTTATAATTTAATAATTGGCGTTATCTATGCGGGTCAATTGAGCCGTCCAATTAAATTGGTGGCATTTCATATTTTACATCGCAAATTGCGTCTGCGTGTGCCAGTGTGTAAGTGAACTACATAATTGGATCCGATTACGCAATTATTTTTGGGGTGAACCAATGCACTTACCTTGCTGTGTCTTCACCTGCACCGGCGTGGACATGGGACCGGCTCCCATTGAGGTGTACGCCTGCACTCGCACCGTGTAGATGGCATGAGGTGTTAGCTCCGATACGGTTGTCAGTTCGCTGTTATCTATCATTTGGGAGTTCCACGAGGCCTCTGGCTGATTCGAATTGGTCGTGTAGTACACCTTGTAGCCCTAATAAATGAGAGATGTGTTCTATAAGTATAAACATCTTTACGAAATTATGTGGTTTATTCATTGTGAAACGCTTACGAATGCCATACAAAGAGGAATGAGAAAAAAGCAATAAGCCTCAAATAATACAATATATTAAAATACTTATTACCATCTTTTGCATATTCTCTACTGCAAGCAAGCTGGAAATGCTAATAGCATTGCTTGTGGTTTCAGATTTGCGAACTTTATAATCTTGGCATTGTGGCGAGGACTGTTTGCAGCTGGTGCTCGTTGCATGCCACACAACTGAGGAGACCACAACAATTGCGGCCTAGCACTTAAACTCGATCAACGTGCAGCACAGGCACATAGAAAGCCGGAAGGAGCAAAGATCTGACTTTAGGGTTTGAGGGCTAACTTATAGCAACTGGCTAACTGTGTGGCTTTGATTTCATTCGCACATTTGCATTTAAGAGCCTTGCTCTCTGTGTCCTCCCGTCCTCACGTCCTGCCAAACATGTCCAACGTCATTTGGCAATTTCGTTGTCCCCCGTCTCCTTTCGTAACGTGACAAAGTGTTGACCCTTGCCCTGCTGTACAAGCTGCATACTGCAGTTGGAGTCTATGTCCCCTTGTTGGGGTTGTTGCTTAATATGCGTACTCTATGCCAGGTACTTACGGTCACTTGTCCATTGGGCGTCTCTGGTGGCTCCCAAGTAATAACCATCGTTGAAGAGCTCAACGGCCGCACTTGCACATTACGTGGAGCACTTTCCATTTCTGAAAAAAAAACACAAAAAGGAGAGAGGGAAGGAGAGATAAACACAGATTATTATCAATGTTAACACAAAGAAAAGGCTGGAGAGATTTGATTTGTGATATAAATGAACAATTTATGGAACAACAAAAATAATTTTTTTGTATAAGATATAATATTTTGTAATGTTTTTTATATAAGAATATTTTTAACTATTAATGAAACAGTTAAATTATATATAAATTGGTCTTAAGTCCTTGAGCTAGATGAATAAGAATGACGAGGAGGATGCAAAGGGACAAACTTTAATTTGCTTAAAATTTACCAAGTTTTGTTCTATTATTAAACTATTTTTGTTATATGAAGTTATTTGACTGATTTCAATTCATTATTACTGATGACTAATACATTTCAAATGCAATAAAGCTTTGCCTTTGTCTTCAATTTGCACATAAGGCTATTATGCTTTAAACCTTAAACACTTCCATCGGTTTATTAATGTGAGTACATATTCATTAACTGAAATATTACACTGTGTAAGAACTTATAAGCCTGTGGTTATTTTATCTCTGTATACACAAAGCATTGGAAATCCTAATTGAAACCTACTTCACATTTACACACATTACATACAATCCGTACAACTACTTGAATACTAAATAAATTTCTATTTATGAATAAACATAATAAATAGTGTTCCATCAAAATTGGGGTTTCAACAACTAATACTTTTTGCATGTAATCGTCCATTACATAGTCGATAGCCAATTAAAATAATTGCATGTCGAGTTATTTAGTCTTTTCTTGTTGTAGTTGTACAAAAGACTAACAATAGTATTCGATCATTCAAAATCAGATTCACATTAAACAAAACATGGAAAATGGCTAAAGACCGCCCACCAGGCAAACACCTTACATCTCTCCACCCTTTACAACCTGCCTGACCGCGTTGTCAGTCATGCATATGCAATTCTGTTAAATGAATTTTCGGCATTTAAGCAATAGTCAGGGTTTTAAATCAAATGCAGGCTCAGACAGCGAATAGGCCAGGACATGACAGAAGAGGGTTGGTCGGATGAACGAACAGCTGAAAAGGGGAAAAAGGGGGTAACACGAACGGTATTAGGGGGAGCCAAAAATATGTTTTGCCATGCAAACAATCATCCATCACAATGAAATTTTGCTAAATGAATGTCCGTCCGGCAGAACTCTCGTCATTGTGAACATTTTTGCACTGCTGCCGTCACACGTCGAGTCAAGTCCGGCGCATTATAGTGCGAATTTTGCATTTATAATGTTTAACGCAATGCTGCAAGACACGCACATCACTACACAATAAACATTTGCACAGAACAAAATGTTTTTCTGTTGTGCACCAAATAATGCAAACACGTTGCCGGACCTATATTATAGCAGTATGCTGTGAACATATAATTCCCCCTACAAATATAACCATATATGGTGGCATACTGCGGATGAGATCAAAGAATTCACTAATGGCAGTATAAAGCATCCAAATGTCAAATTAGTTGCCGCATTGCTCACTAAAAGGCAGCAACACTTTCAACAGCTTCATTGTTGAATGACTTTTTAGGATTACGAATATATTCGTTTAATTCGTGATTTATTAGTATTGTTTTAAATATTTCAGATGTTTTCACTTATTTTTCTATGATTTGTCTTATATATATGGTATAGTATAATAAATATAATTCTTATATTTATATTAATTATTTTCTACGCTTTTGACTATTTTGGAATTTCATCTCACAGCCACAAAAGCGAAGGCTTTTGCACATGCTTCAAATGCATTTGCGAGGCGTGAAATTGTTGGAGAGGCAATGGAATGGGGAGGGTAGGGATAGGGCAGGAGAAGCGAACACGAGCAGAATGAAACTGCTAATTAAGGGGGAACAGAATTGGATCGCCTCAATTACTGACAAGCGACGGTTGCGAGTCAGTTTTAGTTGTACTGGCTGCATCCCTACGGAGAGACACGAAAAGGATGCATGCACAGAGGGGATAAGAGGTTTCATCATTTCCTCTTCTAGTGCTCTTCAATTGGTTAATGGCCAATCAATAAATTCCAATTCTCACAATTTTACTGCAATATCTACATGTGCCACTGCAGCGTTTTACCCACAATTTATATCTCAGGCATCTCATCTGTTACACAAGTGTGCATTGTGTGCGTGAGTGAGTGTGTGAGTGGCACGGATAGAGCCGGGTTGGCATTGCCATTTGCCGGGTCTAGGCTAAGATTTGCATGAAGCAGATGGGGCATTCAAAAATTTGCAATAGCTTGCCTGGGCAGACACATTCTAACCGCTTGCATCTCTGCCTGCCTGCCTGCCTGCCTGGATGCCTTGTTGCCTGGTTATCCTGCTGCCTGCTCCTTTGGTTGAGTGTGCATCGTGTGGCAGCATCACGTAAGCTGCATTTAAAAGCATATACATTACATACGGATACGCTCCATTAATATGTATCCCTTGCAATGTCAGCCTCACGCCTACTGCTTATTGCCTGCACATAGCACTAAATTCTTAGCAGCCTCTTTAACACACCCGCACAACCGCACACACACACACATATATGAAACCATGTGCCCCATGACCTATTACATGACGAAAGGAGCTGTTAAAGAGTTGCCAACACACACTCTTGTCTACAAGTTAGTGTGCTTGTGTGTGTGTGTGTGTGTGTGTGGAAGCATTAAATTTAAATGTATTAGACCATATTAGATGTAGGTATGTATTATAGCCAAATTGCAATACAAGTTAGCAGTTGCTTCAACACCTAGGCCTCCCAAACCATCCTTGTGGACAAGCTGCATATCTTTAAAATCCAGAGGGTTGTGTGAAAATTGTCAAGTCTCTGACTCGATCAAGTCTGGTAGCATCTCGAGTAAATTAACGAAAAGCATAGATAACTGATTCGAATCTTGAAAATCACCAAAACATTTGATAGTGGGCTAACTATGCATATGTGAGAAATGCATTTAAGTAATTTCAAATGAGAACAGTTCAATTAAACAACTATTAAGCAGCATTAAAAGGACTTCTATAAGCGCTGATTAAGTTAAGATTCTTAAAATTGCTATATTGGCACCGTAATTTAGATGTGCTCTTGATATACAAATGTGACAGAATGTAGAACTTGCCACCTTAAGCTGTCTGGTATTTACACGACTCGACTGTTGCACTTCTGCTTACTGGCCATAAACAGAACTTTGTCAGCTGCTACCTAACCGAACGGCACCCAACTGATCCAGCTGACACGTGTCATTATCCAATGCGTTGGACCTGCTGCTGCAACTCGAGAATTCTCGAATTTCGCTAGTTTTATGTGTGCTTTTTCTGCTGCTAGCTGTAAACGATGCTATCGAAATAATATTTCGAAACGATATTGGACAAGCGATAAGCATAATTGCAGCAATAAAAGTTTTCAACTTTTATACGACAAGCAACACAAAAAATACAAAAAAAAACAACTGAAATGCCAAAACACACAGAGAGAGAGGAAGATAGAGAGAGAGAGAGAGAGAGATGGCAGTTTGTGAGAAGCGTTTGCTTACCCGCAATTGCCATGGTTATAACCTCGTTGCATATACACAGGCTCCACGCATCAGACCAACTTCTGCGCACACACACGGATACACACACATAGATACAGATGCAGGGCACTTGTAAGCTTACAACGACATTGATGCGCACTCATATGGACGCATAACAATGCAAAGTTTATGCGTTGCCAGCCACGTTCAATGGGGAAGTGGGAGTTTAAGGGGTACTCGGATAGACGTGTGGCAGATGCCTCTTGACACACACACACACACACATACATCAGCAGGCTAAACGTGTCTGTTTTTAAACATTGCATTTACCTTTGATTCTAAGCGAATCTTCAGAGAATAAAAGTGGAAGGGTTTAGCCTAATGTTATGTGAATGCTGCTTAGGAATTGTTATGGAAATTGTTTCGGCCATAACATTATGTAGTAGAAGAGAAAGCTACGCATACTTACTTGTGCCACCAAATGAGAAATCGCCTAAGATCCAAAGGTAAGCGTGGGAAAAGAGAGAGAGAGAGACAGACAGAGATAGAGGGGAAGAAATAGAATAACGAGAAATGGGTGAGTACCGAAGTCAACATAAAAAATAAAAGCGTTTGCGAAATGAAATCAAGAAAAATACAAAAACCGAAAATCGAGTAGCGTAAAATTCTTGAAAAATCCTTTTTTTTTGTGGCCAGCATGGATATAAAGAAAATGTATGTATAAAGAGCAGTTAGTGGGCTTATCTTTAAATGGTATAACGTTCTGATAGGCTACTTACTTGTCTCACCGGTGGTGCAGGTCGCCGGTGCCGAGGGCGGACCACGTCCAATATTATTCACAGCTATCACATAGAACTCGTATTCCGTATAGGGGCTGAGGGCGCGCACAACATAGTACATGGTTATAATGCCGCTGATCTCGCTGAAGGCCTGATTCGCATTCTTCGGCTTGTACTGGATGACGTAGTACTGCAGGTCCTCTGGTCCCTTGTAGGACCACTCCAGGCGCACTGAGGTGGCGGTCACCTCAGAGATTTGCACGTCCGTTGGCGCCGTGGGCAGTGCTGTCGATATAAATATATATTAAGGTATTTTAAATTTAAGTTGATGTATTTTCCTTCCACTCACATTGTACTTTGACCACGGAAACGGCTTCAATCTGACCCAGCGAGGAGGCAGCTATACAGGTGAAATTCGCGCTCTCCTGTATATTAGTCAGCTCTAGCACATTTCGACCTATGGGTATCGCATTCTCCGGTGTCAGATCTTGTGCGCCTACATAGAAACGAGATTAGATGTTTGCGATTGTGCAAGTGAACTTAATTTATAATTACCCTTTATCCATTTGACGTGCGGCATGGGTGAGCCAACGGCAATGCAGGATATATTTAGATTTGCGCCCAGCATCACTTCGCTGATGGACTCTGGTGGGCGTGAGAAAGTCGGTGGAACGCGACGCACTTTCACATACAAATGTGTCGCCTTCGAATGTTCCGTTCCAATTGAATTCTCTGCAACGCATTCGTATTTGCCCTGATCCTCTTCACGACTGTTGTTAATTGATAGGACGCCTAGAAGAAACCAGATTGAGTATTATTTAATATCAATATATAAGACAATGCATATGTATCAAAATGTATACTGTTCTCCGTTAAATCTTTTTTAAACAATTTAAAGCAGATCTTCCGATTTTTATTAACCGTATAAATTTCAGCTGGTTTTTCCTATTACTAAATAATATTCATAATTTCTATCAGGATTCTGCCCTAGTCTCATTTAGGTATATCCCAAATCTAGGTAGTCTTAAGAGCCTCCTAAACGCAGGTAGATGCCGTGCTATAAAGCCTAGCTGTTGGTTATAGATACGGTTAAGTCCTAGCTCCTCAAAACAGCTGAGAAAGCGGTTCGCAATGTGGTTCAAGTTATGGATTTGCGATAGATTATTTGGGCTCAATTATTTTTGAGAGAACGCTTGTCTTTAAGTCTACCTAGATATCACACCTACATTTACCTGATTACCTATATAACAAAAATGTTTTGTGAGACACAACTCAGTTACTTATTGGCAGCTAAGCTACGCACAGCAATGTTTCACTCAGTTTTAATTTCAGTGCTGTTTATCTTGTCGGATGTCGAGAGCAACTCGTACTTAACAGTGGAGCAACCAATTGCTGAACAATTTGAGATGATTGATTTGCTGGATTTGGGCGACAGACCTAGACGCCTGGCACAACCGGTGTTGCATAACTCAGCCTCAAAGTTCCTGCTGGAGGTGTACAATGAAATCAACGAGGAGCAGGAGCCACAGGAGGTGCTGCATCAGCGTCACAAGCGATCCTTAGAAGATGATATACTGTTAACTAGGGCAGATCGTCAAGAAATAGCTAGTAGCAATAGCATACTGACTTTTTCCAGTCGCAACAGGGACCTTCGCAATAAGTTGGATCTGCATATAACATTTAATACGAATGATGTTCCCACGGATTTAACGCTAGTGCACGCCATGTTGCGCATTTATAAGCAGCCCAGTTTGCAGGAGCAGCGTCAGAATCTGACAGTTTCCGTATACAAAAAGATTTACAGTCACAATCAGGATGGGGGCGCATATCGCATCTTGCAGTCAGTGAATACTACAGTCAATTACAAGGGCTGGCTGGAGTTCAATCTGACGCAGACGCTGCACAACTGGCTGCTTCAGCGAGGGCTCCAGAAACAGCAACACGAGCTGCGCATCGCTTTAGGCGACTCAAACCTGCGTGCATTGGCCGCTGGCTTGGTAGCGCCGCAGGAGTTGCGCACCAATCTGGAGCCATATATTGTGGGCTACTTCAAAGGCCCTGAGCTGCTGGTCAAGGTACAAAAGTTGCGCTTCAAGCGAGAGCTGCAAAAGCGCAAGGCAACGCTGGCGGGTAATGGTTATCATCACATGCCTCCGCCAGATTATTATAAGCCACCGCAGTCCTGTGAGCGTCTTAATTTTACTGTGGACTTTAAAGAGCTGCAAATGCATAATTGGGTCATTGCACCCAAGAAGTTCGAGGCATACTTCTGCGGCGGTGGCTGCAATTTTCCACTGGGTACCAAAATGAATGCCACAAATCATGCGATTGTTCAAACGTTGATGCATCTGAAGCAGCCGCATCTGCCCAAGCCTTGCTGTGTGCCCACTGTGCTGGGCGCCATAACCATACTTCGATACCTTAACGAGGACATTATCGATTTAACCAAATACCAAAAGGCCGTGGCAAAGGAATGCGGATGTCATTAGAAAAGCGCAGAGAAATAGGGCGGAAACCCAGTCGGCCCTCCAAACCATTTGGTAAATATAAATATATCAGACGACCTGAAACCGTCTAATCTGGTTTATAAGGCATTAGTTTAAAGATGAATGTCCGCCCCTTTTTGACTTAGAGTATCCTTAAAGTATTGGAGAGGATGAAAGCTAAGGACCATATCGGTCACACAAGACAGAAAAAGGCTCAGTTTTTATCCTCCCCTTCCAGTTCTGATATTTGTAAGCAAATTTATATTTAAGCAAAAAAGCTTTAATGATTTATAACGTTTTATGAACTCTGAGCGGACGCATATGTAAGTAGCCTTAAGATCTTAGATTTATCAATAAATTTTAAAGTCAAAGTGTGCAGGATGCCCTTTCATTCGTTTTGTAGCTCGGCTTTAATGGCCAAATCCGCATGATACTCATTGGCCCATAAAATGGCCAGAATTTACCTTCTTTTTTATGCGTGTGTGTGGATTGGATTGTGGGATGCTCGGGAAGCGGAGTCGGCTGGACGGAGGGATTCAACACATGAAAATTAACACAATTTTTATATGATTTTAAAGGCCGTATAAAAGTTATGACAGTGTTGTTGCCGATGTGAGCAATCCTCCGCCACGGGTCTATTAAATATTGAGCGCATTTTTTCGGCATATTAAGCTAATGTGAATGACACATATAAAACGTCGTAAACTGCGTAGAAAGCCCTCGCATTATATTTATATGACCAATAAACAATGAAACATGTACTCCAACGAGCTAATTCCGGCTGTCATAAACCTACATAGTCATTATACAATATACTCACAAGTGTATATAAATATTAGCTGTGTGCGATTGTTAGTTAAAGTTTGTTCTAAGTTTCTTAGACATTAATAGCACCATTTCATTTTTTTAATTAAAAATGTCGATTCCTGAATTAAACAATTTACACATGAATAGAGTACAATTAATCAGTTACTTTCATTTTTAAATATTTAATAGTTGTCATGAAATGTTTATGGAAAATACTCGCATAAAATATGCATGATATATGTGGTAACAGGTATTTTGTCCGTTTAAACAATTACGCAAAAAGAATATTCGTAGATTTTAATAATTTTATTATTTATGGAGCACACTTTGAAGTGATAAAGTTTTTACAATTTTTTTAATAGTCAGATTAGGTTTCACTGGTTCTTTTAAATTATTATTATTTTATAAATGGTTGACAAAAAATACTTTTGAAGTTGCATTTAAAATTTGAGAGGATTGACAAAAAGTTTTTATTATCAAAATTTATTGGCGAGCAGCTCTGATATGATATAAAAATAAAGCTTTTGTTTACTTTGCAACGATCCCAAAATCCTTTAAAATTAATATGGGAACTTATTGTGAAAAAAATCATTACAGTTATTCGCCCAAAAATATTTTTGTTACTCTTTTTAGTGGTTTATAGATTTCATGAAATATTCAAAGCATTTTTCATTTTAATTTAATTCAATGAATTTGTGATTGCAACAATTTGATTATTAGTAAAATGTAAAATGTTATGACCCTAAACTCTATGCTTTAAGGTCAATACACATGAGTAGAACACAAACAAAATCTGCATAAAATAAATTTTTTTCTGCTGAGCAAAACTGTCAAATATTTTCATGTTTCTAAACGTCAACTATTTGCCTTCAATTTTATGTATGATCTGTGGAAAGTGAATGGCTGCAGCGAATGTAAATAAAGTTTTCATACTTGTCTAGATGTGTGTTTTGATGCTGGGCAATTAATGGAAATGTGCTTCGCTTCGTTGCAAGCAGCAGAATAATAAATATAAACCACAGTCAAAAGAAATGCAATAATACGTGGGACACCGAGTACAGTTGAGTGAATCATTTTAATGACTCGTGTTTTTTTGCCCCCCCTCCCCACAGCAGGAAGTGTGTATATAAATTGTAGAAATCGAGCCGTGCTAAATGTTGCAAAAATGGTCTTGCTACTCGTGTTTATTATGTGTGTTTGTTTTATTGGGGAAGGGCAACGGAAATGGGAAAGCAGAAAAAGTATAAATAAAAAGCAAACAACTAAAAATGATGATGTATGCTGCTAAATGATTGTAGCGCCGTTCTTTTTTCAACTGTGTACTACCATTTCGGAATCGTTTTGCTTTTATTTTAGTATTTTGTTTTTGTGGCTGTTAGGTGAACATGCATCAAAGTTGATTGTTGTGAAATTTATTGCATACTTTTTGGGATTGTATAGCTGCACATTTATTACGCTTGTTGCGCTTTCCGGACTGCAACAGCACCACTTTCGGTATTGTTGTTGTTATTTAGGAATCGCTGAACCATTCAAACAACCATTAAATGGCAATGCATTTTATATTTTTACTATGGATATTGAGTACGTAGCCTTTTTTTTTACCACTTTAAATATGAATACTCACTCACCGGCATTTGCCTGGTTGCGCGGTAGAATGTTTCGCAAAAGGTTGATTAAAATTTATGCAAAGCAACTTTCATTAAAATTGTTCGCAAGCTGGTAAAACATTAACATAAGCCACACACAATGTGGACAGAGAAAGAGAGACAGGGGAGGCTTCAAGGGTTTTTAAAAGCCATCCAGCACTTTTGCCTGTGCAATAAAAATTAAGCCACGAAACATACAACATCTGAGCGTCGTCCCATCTGGTGACCTTTTAGTCTCCAGTTTCTCTGTCTTTCTGTCCCAAGTGTGTGTATGAGTGTGAGTAACTCTTATGAAAATTAAAAATTCTCTCAAGCATCAAAAAATAAAGAAATGGCAAAACTTAGATTGGGTGCAGAGCAAACCGGTTTGGAAATGAGTTATCAAAAATGGGTTCCATTTGTGCGGCTTAAAATAATAAAAAACAATTGCCGAAAATAATCCTTTCAACATTTTTAGGTTAATAATCAGCATGCGCTTAAGTAAGAGGCTATGAAGTGCGGTCTATAAGTAAATTCTGACAGTGGCTTTGAACCAGCTAAAATAGTTGCTGAGTGCATACTTCAAGTCGCAGCACTTTTAATCGAATTAGAACCACCGAAAATTGCATGCATGCCGGAAACGAAACCATTCAAACCATGCCCAATAGTTGGCATCTTTGTGTAGCACTTTGGTGGCGCTGAATTGCTGAATCGCTTTTAATGGCCCAAACGACTATTTAGCCAAAGTCAATCGGAGCAAAGGCATGCAGGCTGGCAGGCGGGCAAAAGAGCAACGCGTTTCTGTCTTTTGTGCCAGAGTTGCCATTAACAACAGGCGCGAGACAATGGCGGCTCCCAATACAAAACCAGACACGGACATGTGCCCAGGCCACCCCTAAACCCAATCCAGCCCCTACGTATGCATGGCACACATGTGGCACGCCACAACTGCACTTCCGCTTGCGCAGTCATTTTCATATTTTGTAACTTCCGTTGCCACACACACACATACAAACCATACATACTTACGCACACACAAACACAGGGAGGAGGGTAAAACTTATCGCTTGGCTGAATCCCACAGCCACTAAGGCGTCTGCTCACAGCTTGGAACAGTGTGGCCAAATGGGATTATTAATTAAATTATACTTTAATTTAAGTAGTCGTCATCTCTGGCAACAATTTGATGTTAATGTGAGGAAAGGGATTGCCCACATAAAAGTTTAAAAGTTTTTAATTTAACCAGGACTTACAGCTACCAAAGTAGAAGTAAGAAAAAATTAAAAACTTAACTGACCTCTGGAATGGAGGTCGAATTGGGATTGAGTAAAGTCTCTGAAGGGCCGCCTCTTTCAGTCATGCACAAATTTTGGGCAATTACTGTCTCATTTTCAAGAAAAGTGACTGTCAACTCTTTGGGAGTTGCGTGTTGAGGGGGTAGCTCATAATTTAAGCATTAAACTTTCTCAAATGCTTTCAAGTTGACTTGGTCTTAACTACAGTTTTACAGCTCAAGTAAATAATTGCGAGTGCCCGCCCCGAAGCAGGCGCCTGCCTGCTCACAACAAGTGCCAGTCAAGGGGATAAAGTACTGGGTTGCGGTATATGGCATGCAGGGGTAGCAGCAGCGACCGATTGTAATGATGGGCACAGTAATTAAAGTTATAGTCGCATGATTATTTTAAGGGGACTGGGTGCTTGTTTTTAAAGAGGCTGCAGCTGCGCCCAAAACGTTGCCACGTGTAGTTTAAGTTTAACAGTAAGTTTAACAAGAGTACATAAAAGTGGCAAAAAACACAACACAGTGTCCTTAGAAAGAGAGAACGATATGGACATAGACAGAGGGAGAAAGAACGTGTGCGTGTGTGTGTGTGCACAACAAACGGACAGCTTGGAGACTGCGACAAGGTGTATTCATTTACGACAATGGGCAAACATAAAGATTAAACTGCTATTCGGGGCTTACGACATGGGCATTACGAATTTAAAACAACATTGTGCTAGTAAAGATTTAAGACTGGACTTAAAGATAAATGCGTGTAGTTTTACTAAGTTTATAAAATAAGCATTAAATTTCACTTAAGAGTTCCCTTTGTATTCAAGTTTAATATAGATAAGGAATCGCTTGCTTTAAAGATTTTGTATGATTTATTTTCCATTTTTCAACTTCAGTAGAGCTAAAAGTCACCGACTGATCCTAGCTTTCCCTTTTCCCATTTTTTGTTAACTGTCAAATTGCATTATTAAACTAAGATAAAATGAAAATTTAGTCAATCAATCTTTGTTTCGATTTATGGAAACGTTTCTTATTCAGTATATGTAACAGTTACAATTGCTCTTTAAGCCCAATTAGATTTGTCTGAACAATTTATTGAATACAAGCAATCAATTCACTTATGATTCTAGCTGTCTCAAGAACCTTTTCCAATAATACAACAATGTGCTTCAGTTAAGCTCTTTTAAGTTGGTTTTCCACTCAATTCCCAGGTTCGTCATGCAAATCATTAACTGCTTGCCATTGCCATTTGCCACTTGCCACTTGTCGTATTGAATTCATTGGACAATGACAACCCTTTGTTGCTGCCTCAGTCAAACGTGGGGTGACAGTTGTGCGCGTTCTGCGTAAGCTCATGACCCATTCCACGTACTGGCCATTAAAACAATTGGCCAAGCAAAACCAATTTCTGATAAGCCTCTTTTGCTTAAAAGCTAAATTATGGTATTTGAAAAATATTCGCTATACCTTTTTTCGGTTTTTACTCGATGTTGTTGTTCGTCTTGTTGTTTTTATTTCGCAATAAGCAGCCCAGGATTGCAAAGACCCTGAACACCCAGCCATAGCCCCCAATCCAGTTATAAAGTAATTTCCCCAGACGCATTGAACCCTTCTAAACAAAAAATACGAAGAAGAAAAAGAAACAGCCGCAGAACATGGTCAGTAGAAGCGGCGAATGCAGGTTCCTGCTGCTGCTGCTTGTTTTTATTATTATTTTTATTTTTTATTGAACAAAAACCCTTAGGGACTATTTGGCGGGCAGGCGAATAAAAATAAAGGTATTATGCTCAATATTATTGTCGGACTGTCTGTCTGCCTGCCTGTTGGTCGGTCGGTTGGTCCCCATAGCTGCGCCTATGCTACAGCGTGGACAAAATTAACTATCAACGGCAATGCGGCAATGCCCCGAAGTAATTTTAAATAAAATATTTATAAACGTATTTGCGCATTGAAGTGCGACCGTTGTTATTTGCCAAAGAGCAGAAGCGGATAATAAAACGCCAAATGCAGCTATTTACATAACAACGAAGTATATTATACCCTTCTCACACACACATACAATTAAGGGACTAGGGATTAGAAAGTTATTGGCAGTGCTCAATGTCAACGACTCTCAATTGTTATATAAAATTTTAAGTTCATCATTCTGACACTTTTTTGTTTGCCTAAATTGATCAGTAAGAAAATAATTTCAGCATGTCATTACAATTTATATGGGCCTTACTCTTCTTCTTCGTCTCTCTCATGAGAGTACATTTGCTTATTCAATTCTGTTTTGCTACAAATTCAATAGAAAATATATTTTAAATGTAACTTTAATTTTATGCATTTTCTGTGTATACCAGAACTAAATGAATATGCATTGAAAAAATATCAGTTGCTGCTTGGAAGGCACTTTAACCATTTTTAAGATGCAATAACAATCTAAGAAAATGCTTCACAAGGGCTACATAATAATCACATTAAGAAGTCTTAAAGCAAATGAGGCGTGACCAAAGGCGGCAAATGATTGTAACTATGACAAAGACGACAGAGAACATGGGACCGGAGACGGCAAAGGGATACCCAAGGCGTCTTATTAAAATAATAAAGTTCTAATTTAATTATGAAACCAGCACAAAGACAGTGCTAGGGAATGAGGGCACAACGGGGGTGGGAAAAGATAGAACGCAATGTGAGCTATGTGAAGTGCGACTATGTGGAGTTACTTTTCATTTTGATAACTCACGTACCCCTCCCGGGGCCCTAATTAGCAGGCAACGGCCGTATAACCGAAAAAATCAACGCGCCTCAAGCTGCCTTTTGTGGGCTGGACTGTGGCTGGCGGGTGGTGAAGAATGGTTTGCAAAATAAAGGACCATAAAGTGCTAATTGAATAAAACGGCACATGACTTGCATAACTTATTTTCAAAAATATATATGTACATAATACCATATTCTCCCGCCCATCATTGCTATGCAGCCCAAATAAAATATAATCTGAACTGTGCTGAACCTAACCGAACCGAACCGGACCAAACTGAACCCGTCCGCGCCTGGAGCCAAAATTTATTTCATTTTCATAAATTTAAAACGTACTTTAAGACAAAAGAGAGAGACACATGGACAGGTCAGCCCTGGTGCAGGGGCAGCAGCAGCAACAGAAGGTGCCGCTTAGAGACGTTTAAGGCACCCAAAAGGATATTTAGCTGGCGGAAATATTTTTACGTTTCGTTTAACGCGCCAAAGATGGCGACTGGCCGTCTTCTAGCCAGCTCTGCACCAAGTTGTGCGGCCCACGTAAAACTAATTTAACCCGCAACGTCCATGGCCAGTGTTGTTCGTGTTACGCTAAATTAGTCGACCTGTGCCCCCGCCGCTTGCCACACTAAGAGGCAGCTGGCAAAAACAAAAAAAACAGAAACGAAAACGAAAATTTGCCTCGGCATTGCGAAACAAGAACAACAACTACAACAAAAGGAGAGCACACACTATAGTAGACCGTAAAAAATGATTTTACCTTGGGGAAATTTTTGCAACAGTTTTTAATTTGTAATGCGCTACGGCCACTAAAACAAAGTGGTTAGTTCTTAGTGGGTAATTGCAACAGGCCATGAGTTTGATATATGTAGGTAATGCAAACTAACAAGAGCTGCAACGACTTTGTGAGGAGCTTAGAACCATCTAACGGAGGCTACGACTGAAATTGCAGAATAAACTTTATATTTAAATGAACAAAAGTGAAATCGACCTAATAGGCAAGCTCTTTTCAAAGTATGCCGAGTTTTTAATTTAATTTTAAAAATTACGGAAACCCAATAAGAGTAACAAAAGGTTAGTTAGCTTTTGTTAGAACACCAGAGAAAGAAATTGGGAACAAGAATACTGAAACATGTAAATGTTTAGTAAGAAAGGCATATGGTTAAATGTGAATCTTATCTATTAGAAATATCGTTTCTATCCTCAATGGCATATATAAAATGTTGTAAATTTGTATTTGTATTTTTACACAAGTTGCTCATTTGCAATTGCCAACGTGTTCCGCTAATGAGCTTACAAGCTGGGAAGTGCAGGGCATTCAAGGACTTCCCGCTGGCCTAACCTTTGTTTGGTGTTGCGACGACGAGTCAATTGTTTAGTGGGTTGTCATTAAGCGAGCGTCCATTTCATTAGCATTGCGGCCAGGTTGGACGTGGGCCCTCGCCATTTTTACTATGCCCAACACGTTTTGAATTGTTAAAGCGACTGCCGCTGGCCGGACCTTTCCGCAGTTGGCTTCCGGCTGTGGCGCCGTTGCTGCTGTAACTGGTCAGGACAGAATTCATTCAGAGCAGGCTCTGATCGGCCTGCCGCCTGTCGATAACACTTGCAATTGAAACGTGATGGTTTTTGTTCCTCAAATCTACCTTCCTCATTGCTAGGCCCCATAACCACCCCCATTATAAACCTTGTCGACAACGCAACGCAAATATAATTATTGTTATCGCGACTGTCGCTCGGTCTGTCAGTTTTGGTGACGCGACACAGCAGGGCATCGCGGCTATTGACGTCATTTTAAAAGGACTCCTTTAATGCATATTAATGTCAATATTAATGTCAATATTTGCGCTTCTAATGACCGTCCACTGCTGTTGACGGCTTTGTTACTTTCATCAACGAAACGCTGTTTGATGTGTCATTCCCAGCACACAAGCAACGAGCAGCAACAACAACATCCTTATCTGGCCTTATCGGGCATATGCCGTAATTAGAAATACCTTTGGAGAACTCAAAAAGTCGAACGCGATGCATAGCTAAAGTAGTGCTTGATTAAAGGACCCGGCGACATTCTGTTGACATTTGTAAAGTTTTCTACCTAATAAGATCTCAGCGAGCTGGCCCATAAAACAGCCGCAGCTGCCCAGCACCAAAAAAAGGAGCGCTATCCTTAAAGGACCAACTTTGCCATTTGTCAGGCAGCCAAGTAAGCTAAGTAACGTGGACGAGGCGTAAGGCACTGGTAAGTGGTAAGGTATGAGGCATGGTAAGGTAAGGTACGCAGCAGCAGCAGCAGCAGCTGGCAAAAGTCAAACGTTAACTAAGCGCCGAAAAACTTGTAACACAAAATGCGGCGAAGCATAAGTAAACTCCTAAGAAATTCAAATGAGCGTAAGCGCAAAATACTAAAAATAAGAGACGGAGATGGGTAGAAAAAAACAAGCAGGATCCCAAAAAGGTAGCGACAGGGACTTGAATTTTAATAAATGAAGTCGTTTCTCAGTGAGCAGCAACTCAGCAGCCCTGGCAACGGGTTCGTTCAAGCTCTATGTTTGCTAGATGCACATGTCCTCAATCCTAAAGAGGAGATCAAAGGGATGGCTGCCAGTGAATTAAATTTTTTACAAAACTGGTTGTGTGATATTGAAATAGATGCGCATTTGTTTAAATTCTGCAAATAGTTTTCCACTCACTTTGCT
Source organism: Drosophila atroscutellata (assembly GCA_035041605.1). Classification (NCBI taxonomy): domain Eukaryota; kingdom Metazoa; phylum Arthropoda; class Insecta; order Diptera; family Drosophilidae; genus Drosophila; species Drosophila atroscutellata. The sequence goes on along the minus strand of JAWNLA010000092.1, from coordinate 6,811,270 downwards.
CATACACTTATACATTCAATTCTAAGAAACTTTAGATGATCTACCGATTTGCCAATTACCGAATAATATTCTTTTGTACATCTTGTAATTTATTTTAACTGCCTAAGTTTTTATTGTTGAGGTTTCAACTCAGCCTTATGTACATATATTTGCTGAATCTTATGCACCATAACTCTGATATTTGATATTTGGAACAGTATAATAATATATATTTAATTACAAAGATCTTAACTTACCGTTGTTTATAGAATAACGCGGATTGGTCATATCCACCTTGGTCTGGTTTATGATCCAGTAGATGTTGGGCGTGGGACTGCCGATGGCTTTGCACTGCATTTGGACTGTGTGACCCACCTCAATGACGCGCGTGCCCGGGTTCTGTGTTATAACCGGAAAGCCCGCGGGTGTTTTATCGCCTGCAATGCAAAAAAACAAGAAAGAATGAAAATAAGTCGCAAAATATTTGGAAATAAAGAAAAACCAACAGCGTTGAACCGGTTCGCAAAATTATGTTGCATAGAGAACAAAAACAAAATATATATATGCATATATACGGCATGTGAAGAGTTTTTTATAGAAGGGTATGGAGTTCTCGAAAACAATATGCCACAAATATGCACGCACCCACATACACACGCACATACACACCCATCCACACACACACACACACAACACACATATAAAGTATTGTTTTACATGCAGCTTTTATAAACGGAAGTTGCCGTTTTTAAAAAAAGCTTGCCTCGCTGCTCGGTTGCCTTTGTTGCCGCTTTCTACGCCATTTTGTAAGTCAAACAATGGCTGCCACCAAACACACACACACACACACACACCCACCATATGAGCGTGCGTGCGTGTGTGTGGAGCAAGGGTCAGCATTTTTCCTTGTGACAATTTCTTTTGTGGCACACTTTAAGGGCTTGGCATTCGCATTCGCAGCTGCCGCTGCATTCGCATTGTTTTTGCGGCAAACAGTTGAAGGAAAGGCGCCCAGTTAAAAGCAAATCCGCGACCAGGAGTCAAGTGGCGGCTGTGGCCGCTCTCAACTGCATCTTTCAAATGAACAAAGCTCATTTACATTTTCCAATTAAATCCAGCAGTCGACGGCAACGGCGACGTCGACGTCGACAAACTCCACCCCCAAATTACCCCTGCAGCTACCATTACAATGCATGGCACATCTGCCGGATGCTGTTGGCGCTTATCCCCTCTGGTGCAGTACGAGTATTCCAACTATTTTATAAGATATGTAAGTTCACACACACATAAGTGTCGTGCATTAATCAGCTGAATACAAATGGAATTTTGACCTTTTATCAAACTGATGTATAGCAATTCCAGCTAAAGTATTTGTAAGATAGGATCTTATGGTTACTAAACTACAGATTTATATTTTTAAAAATTTATATTTATAAATACGACATAATAAATACGACATCTTAAATCTTGTCACTATTTGAAGTACGCTTTTAAATATTTTCTTTAAATTTATTTATTTAACAGTAATTTATCTTTGTTAAAGCTTCGGCTTATCCAGGCATTAAATGCCCTAACCATTAATGGCATCCGGCTAATCATTTTATTTTTAAGTTTATAAATTAATTTTTATAAAAGTATATTGTAAATTCGTTGAGCTAAGTTGCAAGCTCTTTTTGTGTGACTTGTTTTTATTGTTTTCATTTGGATATTGCGCTAAAAATATTTAACAGCGGCAACATCAACAATAAGCGGAGATATCTGCAGTCCTTGTTTTCTCAGCAGTCCCGCTCTACCCCTAATCCTACCATCTCCTTACCCATGTCCGCAGAACATTTTCTTACTATCAGGCTGGCTTGTGCAGTGCCTGTGTTTTTCAGCGTGAAATTAAAATTTAACAGAGACAAAAAACGCTACTGCAATGTATGCATGCATTATAATACATACACAACAATATACATGCACATCTATGTAGTATATCTGCATATGCATAAATGCACAACAAGAAGAAGAAGCAGCAGCAGCAGCTGCAGCAGCTCAACAACAATGACAACGGCACAGCCACAACAATCAACAATGAAAAAACAACAATATTGATGTTGACATTTGACGTTGCCGTCATTGCCGCCTCTCATCGCCCTTTTTATCTCTTAGTCTGTTGGCATTTTCAGCCATTTTTCCCCAACATCCTGCACTCCTGTGGCACGCTCTCTTCGTTTTGCCGCTTTATTTATTATTGCAGCGCCACTTCTTCACAAATGCATAACGAAAAACACAGAACCCAACTGAAAACTGTGCCAAAATTAACAAATAAAACTTTTTATTAAACAAATGCAGAAAAGTGTATTCTGCTTGCTTAGCGGGCACATATGCGTGTGTGTGTGTGTGTGTGTGTGTGTGTGTGTATGTATGTGTGTGTGTATACATGTGTGTGAGTTGCGGAATAAAGGAGAATATGACAAACAGAAAGACAGGCGAACAAACAATATACAAATGCTGAGGGTAAATATGAAGTAGTGCTAACTGCGAGAGAAAAACCAGATTTTTTATAGTCGAGAGATATAAAATTTTAGTACAATCGCAAATCCATGAAGCAAATGTGTACACATACATATATATACATATATATACATGCATATATGCAACAATAGTTTTCTTTATTGTACAAATTGGTAAAAAAAATCGATTTATACTTTTTCTACTTTTTTTTCTATAAACACAGTCGACAGAGGCTCAACGTAAATCTGCAAACTATAAAAGGAAAACTTCTGTGTCACGAATGTAGGGCTAATTTGTATGTATGTGTTTACGGAGGAACACATAATTTTCTTTAATGTATAAACTACATAGTCATCCTAAAAATAAGTACTTTTAAGTTTATTATTTAATGTCGGGACGGCGCGAACGCCATTCCCGGCTACCAAAAATTGTACGCACGATTTATTCACATTAGGAATAATCGCAGACGTCATCCCCACCTTAAAGTGCAATGGCAGAGTCTCAATCCGAAGGAACCGCCTTGATGATCACGGTTAACCTCTACGCCAGGTAAGTATGCTTAAGTCAGCTCATCCCTTGGGTTACAGTGCATTGGGTGCTAGAACCGTTTGGGAATTGTAGTTGAAATCTTAACTCTGGTATTGAAAAATTCCATCTTCTTGAGCTTTCTAAGAATACCGAAGTAAATTAATATTTCAAACGCTTTAATACATTTTTGAATGTATTCTTCAGCAGCATTTCTAAACGCCACATAGCTGACAGTTTTTTTTTTAATTTAAAACTAGGTTGCACATTGATTAAGTAATTTATCTGAATGGTTTAAAGCTATTTTATAATCTACCAGATTTGTATACGAATTTGTTGGTTCGCATACCGTTGACATACATAACATTGTATATCCTATTTAAAGGGCTGCTGATTTTTGTTCGGGTGCTCTTAAAGCATTATGTGTATGGACAAATATTTAGCATTGTTCTAAGCTAAATATATGCAGTTTTTCAGTGGCAGTGGAGCGCAAATATTGCAGCATGACCAACTGGTGGCAACGTCACTAGAGCTCCCAACACTATCGGCAGCAGCAAACCAACATACTAACACCACACTCTGGTTTAACGACTTTTCTGTTAAAGACTAAAGTTGTTGATTTTGATGCTATTGCTATTTTGTTGTTATTGTTGTTGTTGTTGTTGTTTTAGTAGACTCTATTGGCATGCATTTGTGTTTTTGTCGTTTTTGCCTATGCGTCGCCAATTTTGAAAATGCAATGAAAAATTCTAAACGCAGAGGACAGTGAAAACTCAGAGCCTGGACAACGGTCGAACACTTCATTTACAGCGTTACGAGAGGCATCGATGAACTGACAGGGTATGGGCGGTGGGGAGGGCGGAGCGTAACGAACGCATCGTTGACCAAATGCAACGCGCCAATGCGTGCTGGATGCGTGTGTGTGTGTTAGGGTGTACATTTATTATAAAGCCAAGCAGCCAGACAGAGAGAGGAAGAGAGATGGGCAAGTGGAGTACTCTGCTGTCGTTGACTGCCAAATTCATGCGGCTTTTCATGCATTTCAATTAAGCTGCTGCTTGTTGGTGGTTGCTGCTGCTGAAAAGTGTTGGAAAATGTGCGAACAATGTATTTGGGCAGCGGCCGGGATGGAAGGAGACGATTCAAGAGACAGGCAACGTATTCCTCGTTGAGTTTGGCGACAGCTTTTTAATGAATTAGCTAATAAAGGCAAAGTCGTGTCGAGTGCTCCACCTGGTCACACTTTGCTTTCATTTCACTTCTATTGGGATCACACACACACACACACACACACTGTAATACCAACAGCAACATGCACACTCCTCAATAGAGTGTTGGCAGTGTCTTGACGGCGATAAACATCATTAGAAGGCACAAAAGCAGCGGCACATAAAGCGCTTTATTTGCATGTTGTCTGCTTTTAGATGCCATTGACCCCCCTCGCGCCACACAAAAAGCGGAGACGCATTCGAGGGTGTGTGGAGCTGTGAGCTGGAGGAGAAGCCGGGGCAGCATAGGATATCCCCATACAATACAAGCCATGGGCTCAGATGGCAGGTGTTTGCATTATTGAGTCACTTTCAAAGGCGCATTTTCACACCGCGTTTTTTCTGTCTCAGTTTTACTCTGATAAATATGCTGTTTACCTACCAGGGTGGAAGGGAGGGGTGGCATTTGGGCGGTTCTTATACCCTGCCCATTGGCATAAACAATTTGTCGAGACACATATAATGGAGGCATTTTTCGAAATCCATTATGCACATAAAGTCTAGATTATAATAATAATATAATAAATATGAGAGCAGTAAATCGAAAACTGGTGATGACGATACACATATTAACTGGAAGTTGATCCTAATTAAGCAACAATTTATTAATTGTATACTAATATAACATTAAAGTGTATCTCATCTTCGGCCCTTCTGAGTGAGTTCAGGGTTTCTTAATGTGTAAGCTACCTGCGTGCTGGTATAGCAAACATTTTACAGACGCCAAAAGCTGAAAAAGAAAAGAAAAACAAAAAGAAAAACAGAAACAGTAACAGCTCTATAAGAGCGACGAACAAAAATGACTGCGAACTCAGTTTAAAGAGACTTTGTGACTTTCGATTCAGGACTTGGGCATGGTCTCGGTATTGGACTTGTGCCTTTAAGGCAACTAGCAACTGGCCACAAGTAAATTTACATATTTTAATTATTCATGCATTTTTAAGATTGATAAGAGGCGCTTTTTTTCATACTGTTACTGGGGCCAAGCAAGAGTCGACTTTCGTTGCTGGTTTTTGCTGCTTGTGGGTTTGCCACAAAATGCCATTTTCCCGCAAGTCAGCATCTGAGAGCATTGGCATTAGCTGTGCCACTTGCCTCCAATTGTTGTTATTGTTAAATTATTAAACAAGCTGAGAACTCAAAAGTATGGATTCTAAATTATTGGGAACATTAAGTGCTTTTATTTATTTATTTTTTGTTTGTAAAATTTGGTAAAATTATATAAAATTATACATCTAAAAGTAATTCATACAATAGATTTGTATGAATTATTTTTAAATTGATTTATGGATGGTATTTTACTATTTTATAAAATATTTAAAATTGGTACTATAATCTGCTGTTGACAAGTGGAAACACCTTTTATTTGCACACGTATTTCACTCTATGTATCGAGTTTTGGGTATAATCCCGAAAACTTTTGCTGCCAGCAATTGAAAACAAATCAAAGCCGCAGCAGTCAACAATTGTCGCAACATTAAAATGTATTTATAGGCCTCGGCTTGGGCCTTGCCTAAACAAACAGTTGCGGGCTTCTTAGCAAAGTTTCCAACCAACAGGCTTCTCGGCCTTTTCAACACTGGGTGTGTGTGTGCCAAGAAGTATCTCTGACAAATCCCAAACAAAACATGCTTGAAAATTGAGTGTTTATTGTGTTAAGTAGGCACACACAGGCAAAGCTGGCATCATGCGCAAAGGAGGGGGTAGAGAGAATCTGCCGGATAGAGTGAAAAGTATGCGACAGGGCAGTGGCAGTGGCAGCGACGCCTGCGGCAACTACAAACAGAGTAAATAACCGTTTTTTTAGTGGCAGCAGCCGGGAAAAAAAGGCTACTTGCTGAAGATGTTAGACAATGCCAACAATAAAGCCGCAAGTGCCAGCGGCAACAAAAAAAAAAAAAAAAAGCAGAAACCGAAGCCAACCCAGAAGCAGTAGAAGAGGGAAAAGCAAGCGAAAGCACAAGCATGAAGATATAACAAAGTTGCATCCGCAAGATGCTGGTAAATTTGTGGCCAGTCAACACTTCCTGTTGGCAAAAAGGATATGGTACATGTGCCGCCTCGTTCTCCTGCATGTCTGTGCCTGGTGCCCACTAGTGACATCGAGCAGCCCATTGATCAGCCTAATGAAGGGCCAACGTTTGCCTAATTGCTGTCGCTCGCAACTGGCTCTCAGCCCGGCTCTCGTTGTATATCGCATATACATACATCGATATATAATACAACCAAGTACTCGAGCTGAGTTCGACTTCGTTTGCAGCAAACAATTGAATCACACAGAAGGGTCCCTTGAGTAGGCCATAAAGACTGCCTAAGTAGATCGTAATGATAGCAGTTAATAGATATGGATATACGTATGTATGCTTCAAAATTGATTGTGAATAGCGGATGAATGATGGAGCCTGCTTATAATAGACGGAGGCACAATGTAAAAACTATGAGTGGCCCATAAGCTAGTATTCAGTTGCAAGGATGCGAAAAAACACAAGAAAAGATAAGCAGTTGCTGAACAAGAGCATCCGTTACGGATGTGAAGTCAAGTAAGGAAAATGTATTAAAAATTAATCAATGTAATAATATATAATTGGTGCTTGATAAACTTGCAGTGTACGCTATATGAAATTACAAAAAATATTAAATAGAGGAGCACATCCAGAGTTTGTTAAATTTGAGGTAAGGAACATAATAATGGAATAATGGTAAATAGCACAACTGATTGTTAATAATCAGGATTACGTAGACTGAACCCATATGCGCTTTTTAATACAAGATTTAAGATATTTGTTGTAGTTATTCATTTGATATATTCAAGTATCGACCTAAAACTATCAGTTTAATTTTGATTGAGTGCATGATTTTGGCTGAGAAACTAAATGTGGCTATATTCATTTGGTAGATGGAAGCACGTTCTCATTGTTTGGATGTATGTGTTTGAAGGGAAGCCACAGCCTGATGTTTAATACAAAATGCACTACAGCCCTAAACATAAAATGTTTACTGATTACAGTTATATGGCAACAACTTGCCTGGGCTAACAAATTTGCTGACTTTTCAAGCTATCCGCTTGCGCCTCTCTCTGTCCCTCTCTCTGTTTCTCTCTCTCTATCGCACTGTTTCTATATCTAGCACGGCGACAGATAAACTGACATACCAACTGAGTTTTTCTACTCTGTTTGTCTAACTGTCAGTGCAGTCGTGATAGTTGCATGTGTATCCACTGACAGACGACATGCACTGCCAGACGGATCGGGATACTGGGATGGAGGGGGGAGAGGATGGCATACATCTTATTAAGTTTGCATTACGAATCCTGCTGCTGGAGCTGCTGCTGCTTCTCCTGTTGCGGCCCCGGAAGATGGTCGTCTTAGATGCCAGCGTTTCAATTTCGCTGTCCAGGCCATGTGCCTGTCGAAGACTATTTTAACATATAGAAGTTCTCCCATCTTCTGCTATTTCCCTTTCGCTTCTACATCCAGCTTCGGTGTGCAAACCCAGTCTAGCACTGACTACTCACAACAATTTAATTTAATTTTTCTTGTCGTAGACATTTGATAATGCTGCCTGCTGCTGCCTGCTTGCCGGGCAGTAAAATGTTACAAGGAATGTTGCAAATGCCTCACAGCCACGCCCACAAGCGCCCCCCATTGGTTGAGTCTCTTGTCTGGCAGTTATGCGCTGGCGCATTTTATAAATTTTTAAACTTATGACTCATTTTAATGCATTTCCACTGAGTGCACACTGAGCCGGCTGAAACAAATGTCTGTGGAGGATATGAACAAGGGACTAGCGGCGATGCGTCACTAAAAATGGAGAAGTTCTGAGTAAGTAATATTTCCTTCTATTGGCAGCTACTGTTGGCTGCTGTGCTGTTTACCTAATGCGTTCTAATGCAATAATAAATCATTGGAAATCCATTTATATTGTCAACACAAGCCTGACAACAACTGGCGACTCGCATGCGACGGGGCCATTAAACGCCGCCTAGCATGCAATAAAATAAAATATTAGAATGGAAAACAAGTTAAGACAGTGCGAAACATAAACACCTTCACCTTGTTGCTGACCTTATTAATGAGCTGCCACAACAAACCAGAAAGTTAAAGCCAAATGCGAACCAGGCTCCACAAAAGAAATGGCAAATACATATTGTAGATACTCTTGATTGTCTACCTGGGATATTATTATTAATTGGATCTGATTTCTTAAAGAATTATATACCTTTCAGGTTAAAGTTCATAAGAAGTCATCTCAGCTGGGAAGCTATTGAAAAATTTTAGCACATTCTTTATGAATCCTTTGAGAAAAATATAAAATAATGTTTTGTTGGAAATGCAGGAGAATAGACGCATTGTGGTTTTACTTTTTGTACGGATGTCATCGAAGTATATTAATAATCATGATTTAATTTTCAATCAATTGGGAACACAGTCTTCAACAATATAGAGTAAATATCGAAATAATTTCTCACATATGGATATATTTACTTTATATCAGCACTTCTTTCAGATCAAACAAAGACATAAAGTAGTTATTGGGTTCCAAAATAAACTGTTTTTCGTGACTGAAGTTCAAATATGGCCTAACAAGCAGATAGAGGAGGAGAATGCGAGAAAACGAAAGAGAGAAAAGACAAGAGGGAGAGAGAAGGCAAACGATGCAGACAGACAAAACATAACAGACGGCAAAATTAATAAATAAATTAATAAATTACAAATAATTTATCACGAAACACACGCATATTGGCAGCCAGTGCTGTGTATACATATACACGCCTATATATATAAATGAGTGTGTGCTTATAGGTGTCTAAATGTGTGTTTGTGTGTGTGTTGTTTCCTAAATAAGTCTATTAGAGAAATGAAAATAAATTGCGTGCTTTCAGGCGCCTGCCAGTTGCCAACACCGTTCGTCGCCCACAGCACATCGATTGCCGAGCTGCCAACTTGAACAGAGAACGTCAAAACAAGAGCAACAACAACAACAACAAACGTCAAATTCAATTATAAATGCGTGTAACAGGCATTGTCTTAGTATATATATGTATCTTGTATATATGTATATGTATGTGTATGTGTTAGGGGTGTTTACTACTAAGAGCAAGTGATTAATTTTTGACAAGCACATTTGTTGTGCGGTACTGAAAACAATCAAAGCGAAATGTATGAACACGCCCCCACGAACCTCCCACCTTGCACCAAATGGGGATATGAATGGATGCATGTATATATATATAGATAGATTGATGGCTATATTGACTGTGCGTGTTTTTGTGAATCTTAGCCGCAAGTCAAGAAATTTATAAACAATTAGATAAATATATGCGGCAATAAAATGTTTTAATCATATCACACTCTCACACATGTATGCATAAATATGTACGTATAACATATGTATGCATAAATATGTACGTATACAAATACAAATACAAATACATATCAAGCTGGTGGAGCAGTCAACGAGCTTGAAAATTAAAATATAAATAATAGCAAAGTGTGTGTGTGTGTTTTGGTATTCTGGGAATAAGCAGCTGCTGTAGTAAATGCCTGGCCGAGAGCGAGTTAACTGAAGGCATCTGCATATCTGAATAACAACTCGATGGATCGATAGAAATATTACATTGAACACACATTTACAAAAGCAAACAACTTGAGCCACAAGTACAAAAAGGGAACTTACAGTTGTTTACATATAATCTCAATGGAGTTCAGATTCCTGTCCATATTCTGATGAGTTAATTAATATAGAGTGGTAAGCAGAGCCAATATAAATGATAAATTAAAAATAAATCGGAATTTGTGTAGTCAACTTTGGAGCTAAGGCTGCTGGCATGTTGTGTGTATTGAGAGGTAGTATCAAAAAGAGAAAGTGCACGTTTCTCAGTTTAGAGCACTTAAAAGGACTTGTAAAATTGTTGTCTGCATTGAAAGCCCTTAAGTTGAGACTAACAACTCGTTTACTGTGTGTAGATTATATTTGAAGGTGGAATTGCTAACTTGTTCTCTAGTTAGGTAACTCAATTACACGATCTAACTAGTTTTCTTCGTCAACTGCCAAACTATTGTCGTTTGCGAAAAGCCTATGCACCACTCCGATTTGTATACTGTAAAGATTTCATATTTATTAGGATGCAAAGTACATACTTTTTGCTTTTAAGCTGCAGTCGACGTGTTCTGTGTATTTACATCTCTTAAATTGAGTTTATTTGTTTTCTTTGTTCATAAATCAAGTGCAACTGGCCTTAAGCACTTAGTCAATTAACTTATTATTGTGACAAATGTGTTGTACAGTTTTAACCGAAATAATATGTAATGTCCGTTCGTAATGTGTTTCAATAATTACCATAGGTTAACCAAATATATCCAATTGTATCTGGCATAGTTTAAACATATTTGCATAAATTGCTGCTTGGTTTTCAACTCCCAATAAGCTCACCTCAGACTTGCACAACTGGCGCTTGGCCAGTGTCCATTGTTATTTAGGTGTTTCGACCATAAATCGTAACATTTTATGACGGTCCCCTCTCCACCTACTATCCCCCCGCCACCACGTACTTAACTCTCAACACTGGCATCCATCCAGCTGCGCGTTCATTTTGTTTTTTTTTTTTTTTTTGGTGGCAGCACGTTTTTATGAGTATCTTCCCTGGTCTGGCCTGGCCCGCAATCTGAAATGTGCGTTTGGGGTAAAATTATGCCATAAGCCACGTGCTGCGTACACTGCACAAACAAAAAAAATGACCAAAAATTATATCGTTGTGGCTGGGAAAACCACACCAAACCATAACCAGACCAAACCGAATCCAGACCAAAGCAAAGCAATGTGAAGCCTCTAGAAACCGAAGCGCCACAGCCATAATGCAAATTTATGATCAGAATTCAATTATGTGCTTATTGGAACGCAGCTGCTTCCCTCGACACCACCTACTGTCTCCTCCTGATGCCGCTACCTGTGAGCAACTGGGATGGCCTGCTGAGCAGGGGACAGGCAGTTAATGCTGCGCAGTTTAACGCTTAAAGCCAAAATGCTATGATTTACACACGCACACGCACAGCAATTGCATTTGTGGCTTAAAGTGCGTGGCACGCATTTTATGACGCTCCGGCAACTGTTTTGGCTCTGGCGTCATTAAACCAGTTAACAAATAAATACTTTGCGGCCTCTCGTCACTGTCGTTATGAGTAAGAGAGAAAGAGCAGAGCGACGCAGACCAGGGCCCAGAGCCCAAAAGCCAAACCCCAAACCTAAACCTCAAGCCAAACCCGAAAGCAAAAGGCGCTTTTGCGACTTTACGACCTTGTAGGCTACCATTTTATGCCCTACACAGGGGAATGCTGAGTCAGTAGGGTTGGGGCATATTAGCTGTGGCGAGGCATGCGTTACAATCTGAGCTTAAATGGGAAGTTGTTTCAGGTGAAAATACAGTAAAAGCGAGGTAATAAATTTAAATAAGCTTCTTGTGTATGCATTTCTAAATTTACCATAATTACAGGGGGGGTTTATTAAAAAAAAAAACTGTCTCAACTCAAAAGTTAAGTATAAGTGAATTACGGAAAGCAAGCAAGTCTTTAATATTACGAGCATATCAACATATTATTCCAGCTTTTTGTACTCAGATACTATGAAGGACAGAGAATGTAGCCACTCATCCATTTTATTTAATCTCATTTGCTATGCAGCTAGCTTGAACTACACTCAGAATGCTCCTTTCCCAACTATTTACCAGTTTTTATTAACTGCCCTACTTTCTGGCCCCTACGGTCAGTCTTTAATTGAGCACAATGCATAGTGCGAACAACGCCGCAGGCTCTGTTGAAGTGTTTTTTTTTTATGTTGTTTTCGTGGTTGTTTTTATTTGTTAGCTTCGTTTTACGGGGCATCGCGCGTTCATGTATAAATAATTTGAAATTAATTACATGTAACATGTTACTTTGTCTGGCCATTCGTCTGTTTGTTATTTGCTCGCATTTGCTTTACTCCTTTTTTGCAATAATTTTTTTTTGTTATTTCGGGCAAAAGGTAGGTCGGGGAGATATAAAACATATACAAGTATACGACTCGACGAGTGACTATATGCGTTATGTGAGAGCAAATGGGAAAAACTGGCAATGAGCTCCCAGTTTGAGGTTGAGGTTGATGCCGACGATGCCAACGGCGACTGCTGCACACAGATTTATGGCACACAATTAACAATACCGTCCATTACGACCAACTACAACAATAATAACTACAACACAAGACTGATCTCGAGTCGAAAAAAAGGGAAAAAGACAGAGGAGAAAGGAGAGAGAGAGAGAGAGACTAGCAGATACTCTATAACATATCTTCGATGTTATATTTATAAGTTAGTTAACAGTTTTTACTAAAAATATTAATTAAGTTTTATTAACTCAAATACTCTTCGAGAATATACTCCTTTTCACCTTAATTTTATATTTATAGGGTATAGCACCAAAAAAAAAAACACATCCAGTTACACTTACAAAGCCAATACATTGTCAGCTGCTGCAATGGTCATGCGTGTATGTGTTTGTGAGCCATCTGCACATCCACACACACACACACAGGCACAGACACGCTTTATAGCACACTTTTATGGGCAACAAACAGGAGTTTTAATGCGTTTTGCATTCGCATTCGGCTTAAATGTTTTTGAATTTAAAGTTATAATTAAAAAACTTTCGGCGCACACTGTTAGCCTTTTAATTGGCTCATTGTTACGCCTTTTGTCCCTGCTACCCTTTCTTTCCATACATATCCACCACACTCCGCTTGCATTTTCAATTTAATGCGCGCTGCCATTAAATCTTTCATATGTAAATGACATGTTAAACATTCAAATAGACTCGCATAAAGTTGCATAATTGCATTTATGTAATAAACGAGAAACGACTCCGCCATCGAATTCCATTCCATCGCCCATTTTAGTACATATGATTGCTCATTTTTGGTAACGAGAGTCTGTCTGCTATATATATTATTTATTGGAAATATGTTCATAAAATATTCGCTGGACAGCGGCGTAAATGCTTAATGGCGCCTACCTGTGTCAGTTCGACACATGTTCGCAACTCTGACCGCCTGCCTGCTTTCAGGGAGGCGCCACCACAAAAGCTACGCGCTATAAAGTTTGCCAGGAAATGTGTTTCATTATTATTAAATATTGTTAAATAGTGTGAAAGCAACGCGGAAATACTTTATTTTTAATTGATGCTCTCGCACTGATATACTCTCTGAATCATTGTTAATTTACGGCCATTTGAGATTTAAATGGGCTTTTCAGCCAGCCTATCTTAAAACATTGAAAACTTAAAATAATAATTAAGCAAAAGTGTGTCGTTTGGGAAATGATTTCAAAATATAATTAAATGAGTCTCGACTGTGATTGTGAAATATAACAGTTGGATGATATTAACACAATCAAATCGAAATATAATATAGAATTAAGCTCATTGAATGTATTATACACTCGCATTCAAATCCCTTCTGATGCAGTAAAGAGTCAAGAGTGGTCCTAAAGCATTTGCCCTGTATGCCCACCTGTATGTGTAGCTCATTGCATATTTGGCTTTATTGTAGTTTTAATTAACGGTTGCAAGTTAAATTAAGACAGTAACATGACCACAACAATAAAAAAAAAAGCCAGTGCCTTGATTTCCACACACATACATAAAAACCGCACACACATATGTATGTAAACGAGCTCACATAAAAAATGCCGGAAAAGCCGCAGAAAAACTAATAACCAAACGGAAATGCAAAAATGCACAGATATGTGTACATACATATAATATACATACACATTTGTATTACATACATTGTAATGTGTTTCTGCAAATAAAACACAAACGAATCCCTCTATCTCTCTGTGTTTTTGTTAGCCATCCCGCTCATCCCGCTCTATTTGTCACTGTCTGTATAGGTAAGAGCCATAAAGCAGGCACATTAAGAGTATAACGCTCGCTGACAATCCAGAAAAAAATTTAATTAATTTGGGTTCAACAGTTCGTAGCTCCTCGGTTACTCCACTCTGTGTCTATCTTTCACTTTCTCTTTATTATTATTTTTTATATGTGTTATCTTTTTAATATATATCAACGAGCGATTTTTGCTATATTTGCATTTAGCTTTAGCTCCGCTGTTTTCGCATTCGCATTTCAATTTGTGCTTGACATCTATTAAATTTTTGCTTTTTTTTCGACGTTCAGCTCGCTTGCTGTCCTTTTTTGCCTCGGTGCTTCGCTGTTTTTCGGTTTTTGGTCGTGTTATTTTTTATAGCCGAACATTTACATAATTAAATTTATAAACATTATTGGTCGCATGCTTTTAGCTTTATTAATATTTCTGCCTCATTCTGTTGCATATATCAGAATTAACTTTTCCCTCCAATTTCCATGTCCCTCATATATGTCCCCAGCTAGTTGTATTTTTGTGGATGGCGGGGAGGTGTGGTCTGTCTTAATTATATTCTGAGATAGTTCATTTGATTAATTTACTCGGTTGTAGCAGACAACAGGAATAGTAACAAACAGTTAGGCCATAGGGAATATAGACCAAGTGCGACAGTTATCGATCAGTTCGAAGGCCAACTAAAGTACCACCAATTTGGGTGTAGATATTTTAGCGATTCCATGAAAGTTCATTAGGCGAGTGTATACAGTTTTTTGCTTTCACTTTCCTTAGATGCTTATTACATTTGATTTGAAGTCGAAAAAGTCATATATATTTGTATAAATATAATCCATCGAAATTAGTGACCATATTGGTTTCATATTTTATTGGTCATCGTAGCTAACAACCTCTTTAATTGAATATATTTTCGAATTATAACTTTAGAATCAGCTTCAATTATTGCCCAACAAAGCTTTGACCCATTTTATTTTATAAATTGTACAACGAGTGCCTTTAACTTTAAATAAATATGAATATAACAAAATTCACTCATTCTATTCACTTTAGGGGGATTGATGGCGCTAAAATGAATTTGATGCTGCGTTTGATGCGCTCTTGGAGCATGAGCCGCTTGGCAAGTGGCACACAATTAATTGAAAATGCCAGCAACAACGTCAACTAGATTTGAACCAAGGAAATGACAACAACATTAAGCTGTTTGCAGAACAAATGCACAGCAATCAAAAAGAGTTGGGCGCTGAGTTTTCCTTTGGCTGGTAAATTTAATTTTTTTCTTTTGGTTTTTTCTTATATTAATTATAGTTTAATTAACGAAGTGCTCAACGCAGCGCAGCAAAAGCAGTCGTGCTTATGGGCGTGTCCAGCTACATAGAAAAATCAGAAAAAAAAAATCAGGCAACGAAATGGAGTCCAGTCGCCAAGTGCATATTTAATTGCTTGGCGAGCGACAAAGTTTTGGTCGATTGTTGTTCAGATTATTGTTGTTGTATCTGCTCATTATAAAGACATAAGGCAGATGGGTAAACAATACTACGAAAAGTTTATAATTATGCTGACTGTGCAACTGACGACAGTCGGGGCGCAGTTTGACGTTTGACGCCACAAAACCGTTTTCTTCCTTTTTTATTTTGTGGGCAACTGCAGTTGGCTGCCTTTACTTCTGGCTAAGACTGAGATGAGTTTTAGGGGTTCTATCGGCTGTGCTGCATTTCCACTTGGCCATAGATATGCAAATGTAATTAGTTGCATGCCACACCGGACGCACAAGACGTACGGACGGATACGGGCAGCAGCCAAATGTAAAACGCCGCACGCTCCACGATCCACACAGCACTCGCCCAGTACGCCGCCTTGTAAAATGTTAGCGCACCGAAACAATTTATAGTGAAAATAGAATTAAAACCACAAAAGCAAAACATAACAAAACAAAACAAGACAACAAAAAGAAAGCGATACAAAAAAGATGTGAAGAAAAGAATAGAAATGCAAACCGCCATGCAAGGCTGTGGCAAGGAAAAACGAGGCGGCAAAACCAAGATTTATATGCAACAAAAGAATTAAGTGTACTCCACGGCGGCGAGGCATATGCAACTCAAAAATATCCTGCAGAAATCGATGGAGCGAAGTTAGTCCTGAACACATTTTATTCAATGTCCAACTCTAATGGGACATATAATAGACCTAATCCAGCCCAGTGGCAAAACTCCCAGCACAGAAAATAGCTTAAAGGGTATGCAGAGAAAGGAAACATAATATAGAAGAGGCAAAAGGGAGTCACTAACAGAAGGCCAAGCGACAAAAAAAAATGTACATAGATTTAGCCACAATGCTTGGCGCACGACAGGAACCAACGAGAACAACGATACCAACAACCACAACGGCAACAAGAGAAACAACAATTGCATCAACGACGATACCAAGCACGACGCGTATAAATTTGTAATTCTTGATGCAACCGCAACCTTTATTAATTTAAAATTCAATTTAAAATGGTCAAGACTCCGCCACACCCCCACACAACGAAAGGACGTGCTCATGTGAGTCTGTTTGCTTTTGCTTATGTGTGTATGTGTATGTGTGTGTGGCCGTGCTTCGGGTGGGGTGTGTGTGTGGGTGTCGAATCAATAGATTAATGCAGCAGCAATTAGTGTGATCGAGCGTCTAATTGTTTTTGCCACGGCAAAAGAAATTTAAATTGTTTGCCAGTTAAGGTCGAGGAATTATTAATTTACTGCCAGCCACAGCCACAGACAGCGCCATTTAATGGATGAGCAAAAAATGACTCTAGAGATGAAAAAGCAGCTTCTGCAGTCGAGGCATCAAGTTTCAGCAAAAAACCACAACCGTAGCACATGATGATATGTGGATAAGCATTTGATAGAAGGGCTACTCTAGTAAGGGAGTACGGAATGGGTTGAATTTGGATTTATTGGCACACCATCATATAAAGAATTCGAATCAGATTGAAAACATTATTTCCAATTGTTGCCCACACGAGCAACAGAAATATTTGTACAACAATTTATCTCAAAAAGGTTAAGTGCGAAATGCACAATAAAATCTAAAAATCACTTTGCATTCTATAGATTTGTAACTTAAAACTTTATCTGTCCCCTCTCATAGTCTACAGAAAAAGTTTTACAAGTGCTCTACAAATCTTTTATATTCACAGCTCAGTTTCGACACAAAGACATCAGCAACAAGATCAAGTTCGGACTTAGCTCGGTTTATCTCTTAGTAGTTTATCTAGGACATACCAACAATGCTAACTTCAATTTTGTTATTTATATTGTTTTTGTTTGTTTGTGTTTGTGTTGAAAATTGCATGCTTAAGCCGCAAGAAGCAAGCGTGGAAAAATGGAAAAGCCAACAAGGAATGGACACACAAAAAAATATAACAACAACAAAAACAATGAGATGAAGAAGAGCTATGTAAGATTGCAGCACATTAAACACAACTGACAGCTCAACATACGTCACGTGGCGTTGTCGTAAAGTTGCCGGAGACAGAGGCGACGGAGGTAGAGACGAAGATGGACAATGCAAGCAGTAGTAGCAGCAGCCGCTGCAGGCTAAAAAGAAGAAAATGTTGCAAGCCACACACACGCATACAATACACTTGCACACAGGACACATCGATGACTCTGGGGCATTTTTAATGGAAACTCATTTTTGAGGTTAATTGTAAGCAAAAGATGGGCTGCAACGGAGCGAGGTGCTGTGCCGGGGTTTTTGGCCGGGTTGCGTTAGCAGCCAGCGACAGCGACAGTTACACATAGCAACAGCCACAGTAGCAGCAGTAACAGCAGCAGCAGCAGAAGTAAAAGCAGCGGAAGAGGTATTTGGGGGTTGAGTTGAGGTCTGCAGTTGGCTCAAGGCTAGCGGCGTTCATTGTGCAAAAATATGAAAAGCACAATGTGTTGCAACGTTGCAAGGATGCCTGCTGTGGATCCCCTATGAGGCATGCCCCAGCAGGGGCATCAGCAGCAGATGATGTTGATGTGCGGCACTGCGTTTTATAATGAGCGGAAGGTTTTTAAGCGGCTTGCATTTTGTTCACTTGTTGTTGCGGCTGCTGCTGCTGCTGCTCAGTTGGCCGGGCAAAGCGTTTGGCATAAGTTGTACTTGGTATAATCGGAAAAGTATGGTAATGCAGCGTACTCAAATTGTGCCGGCTAGCTTTGAAATGCAAGGGAGTTCTTTGCTTGCCTAGGTGTCGAAAAGTTCCCAGTGTGCTTGGGATAATTAATTGTTATTAAGGCAAAGCGGAGGAGGGAGTATATTTTTAATGACAGACTAGTCAAAAGAATTTTTTACTAAATAGGTTATCATTATGAATCCACAAGCATTTTTCAAGAAATACATACAGAGAAATATGCTACGTCTAATATTAAATTTTTGTGTAGATTTGCTTGGGTCAGAAGTTATTTTGGCCATCAGAATTGCAAAGTTGAACTTGAATGATTACCTTTTCATGAATAACACTCATTAGCTGAGCACATTCAAACGATATTGACAGACCCAAGAATGTGCTTACATTCCAAAAACAATGCTGCTGACTAGGCCGAAAGCATGAAGCTCTTACCACTACTTACAATCATCATCATTACCATCATCATCACCATTGAAGTTTTGCCTTTAAGGGGCTTTAATTAGCCCGCAATAAGCGAAACTCAAGTTCAGGCCAAGTTAACTGAATGACTTGGTAGGTTGGTTGATCGTCTGGTTGGACTGGCTGGCTGGTAAGTGCTTAACATTTTTGTGCTGCCTTGGCATAAATGGCTTAATTGCAGGCTTAATGACAAAACTAAAACAACGGGAGAGAGAACTAAAATTCCATTCTCCCAGCCCAGCAATTACTTTAATTGTGCGACGCATTTCTCTTGGTGTTGGAATTTGCAAATATTTATTGGTATTTATAAAAAGCATACTAGCGGCGAAGTCAGCGCACGGGTCGTAGCTTGGCGTCGTTATGACAATGCCAACAGCACCAAATTGTTGACATTTTTGTCATTTGTTTTTAGATTGTAGTGGCAATGACACACTGCCAGAATTGTCTCATACACATACGCACACACTCGCACTCGCACATATGGTAAATGTTATTTATAAAAATGACAGACACTTCTATTTCGCCACATGCCACATTGCAGGTCCTTGTCATTGTGCCATTGCTAGCGCTCACCCCGTCTGTGTCTTATATCCACCGCACTTTCACCTCTCCTCACCGATCTATTGTAGCGTTTGCAGAGTGGAATGCTGTAAAAAATGGTGGCAATGTCACGTCGCATGCACATCGTGAGTTTGTCACACATACCATACTAGATTAAATTATAATCGAGCAGCAGGATATACATAGAATACATGGGCACAGTACCAAAAAAAAAAAAACAAAAAAAATCCCTTCATATTCTACTTTCTTTTTTTTTTCTTTGCCATTTGCATCTTCAGCTGCGTTTGAGATTTGCGCAATTGACTGTGTAAGTGTTGGCATTGCTGTCGCTCTCAACTCCCGCTTTCGGGCATTCGTTCTATTTTTTTTAATTTTAATGAAATGTCAGCCAAGCATTTGAGCCATTATTCATCTGGAAGCAACAACAACAAGAAAAAAAACAACTGATTAACTTTTAACAGCCGCCGCTTTGCTTCGCTTTGTGCATTGCATTACACAAAACAAAATGTGGAAAAAAGTGAAGCATACTTTTGTGCGTCGCCATTTTTGATAGACCATCGTAAATCATGCAAAACCAAGCCCCGCCCATACCCCCGCTGATGCGCTGTCAACCCTTTTGACATTTGCGCTCTGACTGCAACTTTGACATTTTGCTTTAGTTTATGCGATATTTCATATATGATAGCAGCAACAACAACAACCATAACACACAAATCGCTGGCGTTTCTGCTGCCTTTTTCTGTTTTTATGGCCAGCGTTGGTCAAAGCGCGTATACCTTTTTTTTGCAGCTCATTTAACACTTTGTTTAATCAGGCAAAACACATCAGCGCAATATCTGGAAAAATGTTGAACTAAGCGAAATGCTCCCCCTACTGAAAAATCGGACATATAAACTAATTTTTACTTTCACTGATAGCATTTTTACTTTCATTCTCATTTTTTTTTTTTTCTTTTGACAAGTTCAGCAAGTTGGGAGGTTCGAAGACAAATGCATTTTTTTATCTAGAGAGCGAAAGTTGCAGAGGGAATCTGGCTTTGAAAGTGAGAGACAAGTGGGAAGTAAATGATGTGGAAGCTAAAGCAATGTTAACTGCTTTTATAAGCTGGCAAAGTTCTTAGTTGCGTTTTCTTGTTCTTAAAATTTGCTTAGTAAGGATAATGTTTATATATTTTAAGAAATATTCATATTTGGAAGCAAAAACCTGAAATTTGCTAAGAAATTGCCAACTGGTCTTTAACTAATTTTGAATAGTGTTTAAAATTGCATTTACAGAAAGTAGCAACAATGAGTCGCATATTTAATTTAAAAAAATATATCTGAGGGCGAGTTTTTTTCCTTTCTGTGAAGAATTTATAAATTTTTCAGCAAATATTTAAATTTTTTTCATTGCATTTCATTTATTTTAAGGGAGTGTACATATGGAGCTCCAACTTACATAAATATTAACACATACTCAACAATTTTTCAACATTTTATTGGAATTTCTGTCTGCATACAAGCGCTCCACTGGCAACGCCTTTCAATTTTCTGTACGCGATTTATGACACATGTCAACTGGCTGACAAGGATGACCCCGTATAACCCGAGGGTACAACCCCTAACAGCCACACCCAGCCAGATAAGTAAAAACTCAAATAAACAAAAAATGATAAGAAAAAAAACAACAGAAAAAAAACACAACAGATATATGTAGCTGAGCCTTTTTTGTTTACCGACTTTTTAATGCGTGAGACAAGCTCAAAGCAAATGCAAAACTTTGTTACACGTGTAATGAAAAAAATAAATAAACAACCACAATGCGCGCAAGATATCATGTGACAAGAAACCCCCAAAACCACCCCAACCGCCCCAACCATACCAAAAATACACACACACCCCGCTGAATGAATTGCCCCGATTTACAATACGAAGCTAAGCCGCACGCTAAGTTGAGATATCAAAAGGCAAACAGAGACGAAACAAATAAACATATATTCAAACAAAAAGAGCACATAAATGTTAAGAGTGAAACAAAGACATATCTCTCAAGTGGCATCGTATGTCAGGGCAAGTGCTTCTGTTGCTGTCGTTCTTGCTGGCGTGTCAAGTGCATGGGCTGAGGTGAGGAGTTGCCACCACATCCATCAGTCAATCTAATTTGCCTGTGAGGCAGCCGCGATGTGTGTGTGTAGCAAACATGGAAATATATTTGATAAAGTTATAGGCAATTTTGACTCTGAGTTAAATTGAAGGATATATATTTCAAAGTGCCTCCCAACTAGATTCTTCAGTTTAATTTTAAAGTCCTCTGCATTAAATATTTGTTTTTTTAAAATAGGGGAAAATAGAGGCGAAAGCTGCTGCATCTGCTGTTGCTGTTCTGAATGTGTTTGCTGCATAACAACAAAGGCCACTCGGCAATGCAGTTGGCAAACAAAGCGTCGCAAAATGAGTGAGGCCAAAGCCAAAGCTAAAACCAAACAATGGACAACGCGTCCACAAAATTATGCTTTAAGATTTTACCAAAAAAAAAAAACAAAGCATAATACACAGAAATGCATGCCAGTGTGTGCGTGTGTGTGTGTATGTGATTATGCTTGAGCAGGCATTGTGCGCACAATGAAACTACATTCTGGTATATCGTACGTAGCAGTTTCATAAGGCTTACCAACAGTAGGCAGCATCGTGGACTAAGGCTTAGAATGTATGAACTGCATTAGATCAAAGTATTATAGGCTAAAGCCTATATGCGAAATGAAAAACTAATAGAATGCTCCTCAACTAGGGCTCTTTATTCTTTGACAAAATATAATTCAATCTTAATTATCTTTTTGCCTTGTGAATATAAGACAACTGCAAATATGATTACATCTGGTTTTCATTTACACAAAATCGAAGATTTCAATGCAAAATGAAATGAACCACAGATATCAACAAAACAAGGTTAATAACTATTTAAAAAGGAATTTAAATTATTTGTCTGCAGTTTCTTTAATCTTTTACATGCAAAATATCCAACATAAGTTTTTTTTCTCCCAACATTAATATACATTAATTGTAGCTAGCTTATCGCCACACCAGATAAACGTAGCTTACAGCTCGTGCCGGACATACACATTAAGTCCAAGGCAGCTTAGGCCTGCCTAGCAATAAAGTCTCATATAATTCCTCAGTTCCCAGCCATAAATTGTTTCAATTTATCGTTAAGCCCATGGACCAAGTCTAATTCCTAATTCCAACTATTTAGCAGAAAATGTTATGCTGCTCTCGCATATATTTCGTTTTCCATCTCTCTCGCACTCTCTCTCTCTCTCTCTCTCGCTCTCTCACTCTCTGGTGTCCTAACTAAATGCCCGGGCATAGTCATCAAATCCATTTTGGTGGCCACACTGCAATGCGTCAAAAACCGTTTCTCAAACGAGTTTTGCGGCTGCACTTGCAGCGCATCGTTTGCTGTTATGATGATGAACTCCACTTCGTTCAAGTGTGCGCAGGGAAGGGAAATCGAGGGAAACTAGCATGAAATATTGCATGTGGCAAATGTAAAACATGGCATTCTCCTTAACCTCTACATGCACACCAGATATCTAGTATATACAATCCCCGCACTGTGTTGCATGTACATGGTAAAATGTAATTTCACTTTTTTTGGAAGCCAATATAAGTTCAATTTTTTGAAGTCGCTTCCAATTTTATTTAACGTCATTACATCGGAAACTTTAATACCGTACAAACTTTGCACTTGCTTGGCATGCAGCAGACAGTGGATAGATGGATAGATGGCTGCGGGGATTTTGTTACGGAGGGTGTGTTGTGAGCGTCTATTGATGGGCAGGCGGCTGCCATATGAGTTATTGTGCTGGGGCCACGTTGAATATGAAATGCTCTTGCTTAGAATAATAACAATAAACTTAAGAAAAATTCAAGAAAGTCAAAAAGATTGGGTTTCCACTGGCAGTTCGCATCTAATTTCTCAGCACATCCTTGTTAATATTATGTAAAAGGTAGATATCGTATCTTGATACACATTTTTCTCTTCACTAATGTCCAATTTCCATTTTGATGCGCATCAATTTTAATTTTCAGTAATCGTCAAACAGAACATAAGTTCTCTGCTTCGTCTCTATTATTATTTTTTAGATCAATCTTGCTATCAATTTTTCAATTTTCTTTGCACCAATTTTCTGCCCAAGTTTATCTATGGCTGCCGCTGACTCAGTTCTCCATTACATGATATTTCTGTGGCAGCGCTCTGCGCTCTGTTACTCAATTTAAGACGTTGGCTGGCGACGAAGTCGCTTTGATAGTTACGTGCGGTTGCACACGCGAGACAACCAGCCGTCTCCCTTTCTCCAAGCCACATGCCAACAAGTCAGAGCTTGGTTATTGCTACACTCGTATGTAGTAGCTAACATATATCTACATTCTTACTTTATGTGGCATATATATCTTTTGGCAATTTGGCCAGGCACTTGAATTTCTGTTAGCACAAGTCAAACGAAATTTAAGTGAGCATTTAATGATGTTCGCATGATATACGAACTGTTAAATTGTCGTGAGTTATTGTATGACTCGAAAAACTTGAAGGAAATTACTTAAATTAACTGAAAGTTTGCATTACACAATATTGTCAGCAAGTTTCCACGTCGTTATCATGAGCTTCACAGCAAGTGATTGAAGAACTTTTACTTGAACTTGACCAGCATTGTGTTCATTTCAATACCTTGGCCCTTTTGTCGATAATAACTGATAAAAATTCCTAAATGCCAACTTTAATTAAGGTTGGGTTCAACGAATGCTGCAAATGTTCAACAAATTCCTTGTCGTTATCATAATGTTGGATGTACAGCAGATAGCTTTGAATACAGCTACATATACATGTTATTAGCATAACTTTGTTTTACTTCGTGTTGCAGCTTTATTTTAAGTTTAAGAACACCCCTCCTCACTGTCCTTTTCCCTGGTATATATCATATATATTAAGCGCAAAGCGCTCTAAGCCCAATAACTTTCATGTACACACATACTGCGTTGTGGCTCTCCCTCCGTCCAGACCGTGCTCTTTTTGGATGCTGGGCACACAGCTTGGCGCCACTGCATTGCTGCAGGGCTGACTGAATCTGCAGCAGCGGCATGCTACTTACTTGGCTGCAAAAATTTCCCATTTAAACTTTTCGCTACTGTACAATTTTCATTATTAATATGACTTTTTAGGCAGCCGCAAACGGCAAACGGCAACCGGCGCCAAGTGGCTGCCACAGGACCCAATTTGGTCCTGGATTTCGCCCAGTCAGTCCTTTGGCCAGTTAAACGCGCCCAGTGTATTGTCAATGTTTGTCTGTTGAACAAACCTAAGCAGCAGCAGTATGAACTATACGGGCCATGGGAAACGGGGCAATGCTGCGCAGCGGGCGGTCGCTGCAAATGGCAAGGATAAAGTTTTTTTGCTCATCCTCCTCCTAACTGCGACTTGCCGTTTGACTTTGCAACAAGTGCACAGGCAGCTGTTAAAGAGAGAGAGAGGGAGAAACAGGGAGATATAGAAAATGATTCAGATAGAGAGTGAGAGAGCAACAGAGTCCTGGGGGCCTTTTTAATCAAGCCCTACGAATGGTCGTAGGTAAGCTCCATACCCATCCAAATGAAACCTAACCGTAACCACCAAAGCCGCTTATTACTATAAAGTGAGATTAATGAATCTCGACAAAAAGACTTTGACGGTATTTTTCATTTTGTTTTTTTGGTTTTTTGGCTTGTTGGCAATTAATATAATTTATTTGCACCAACGCGTTGGCCGGCTTTTCAGGCCAAAGTATTTGCTCGGCTGCCAGTTGTGGCTGGGTGCCCGTCGGAGCTGGTGGTGCACCGCTGTTAAGCAAATTGTTTGGCTCTTGTGCGTGACTGAGACGCTGATTGGCACAAATAATGCAATTTACGAAATACAATGGCTGAAAATAGATGTCTAGACTTGGGCATTGAATTGACAAAAAAGGCATTAAAAGACTTGGAATTAATTAATCTTTTAGTGAAAGCTCTAAGAGATCATCTTTTAATTACGTAACTTTCTCATTTTCCTCATTTTTTTGTTTGAAATAAACACATACATAACGTATTCTTAAGGAAAATGCCTCTTTTCATTTCATATTTCATTCTAATATATTTTTCCAGTTGAATCTCAAAGATATATTTAGAACAAGATTTTACGATTAATGTTTATTTTTTTAATTGCAAGCAGTTATTTTACCTTTTCCTGCTTGTATATCACATAAAGTAGAGAAACGATGACAGGGACTCAAACTTATTTGTATCTCTTAGTAGTAGTAATACGAAAATAATAATGCAGCACAGTTGCTATTATAATAAATACGCAAAGAGATAAAAATGCGCACACACTGAGAAAAAGGCTGTGGTGGGTTGGAAAAGGGGTAGCTACAAAATAAATATAGTATGCAATAAATTTAGTAAAGCGCAAGCAATCAGGCAACAAATTGTAAACAGTAAATTTTCTCGCTAGCCAAGCTGCAGGGCATGGGACGGATAGGTAAGTGTATGTGGTATGAGAGGATGCTCCGTTCCACATTAGCACTAAATCGCAGCGACTAACGCCGCCAGTTAGTTAAACGATTCTCCCATAAATACACACAACACAGCCACACAGTCACACACCCAAAACAGGGGGGTAGTGGCAAGTGTCTGTGCCACGCCCACAAAGAATATTTATCTACCGTGCTGTTCGTGGGTCGGAGGGTGTGTGGCATATGTGAGATATCCTTTGCTCTGCAACGATGCGCGGACTAATCTTTATTTCGATATTTGCATAAAACAAAATAAACATGTCAAAAAATTTGCAAGTGTCGTCGTCGCTGCTGCTGCTGCTGCTGTGTTGTAAGTGGTTTGCTCCTGGTTTTGCTGGTAAGTTGCCGGTTTGTGTGTGTGTGTGTCTTTTATTTTTCACTTCTTTTTTGTTTGGTAGTGCATAAAACTGCAAGCTAACGGATTTACTGCAGCTGCCACGCCCACTATGCAGGCATCTGAGATATCGCCAGCTGCAGAGTCAGAGTCACGTTATTTGCAGGTGTTGCAATCCATCCGACAACGCTGACTCCTTCAGGTGTGTAAGTCTGTGAGTGTGTGTGTGCGCGCTCACAAGGTGGCAATGGCGGCTTTGTGGTGAGTTGTAATAAGAGCAACAAGAGCAACACCAACACCAACATACACACACACACACACTCAAACCGACATCTAGACACACTGTATCACACATATCGTTGCAAGTGTTTTTGATCTCGCGCTGCTTTAGCCTGTTGGGAATTTTGATTAAAAATGCTTCCACGTGAAGCTCAAACGTGCTTGGCGCCGACTTGCCGGATCTGGCAACTCTTTTCCCCTCCCACGCCCCCTTTTTCACTCTGTCTGCATACATGTGGGCGTGTCACTGTGCATTTATTGGCATTGGAGCATTTATTTTAACGCGTTGCTGCCTGCTGTGCAGGTGTGTGTGTTTATGTATATATCTATATATGTGTGTGTGTGTGTGTGCTTGCAAATTTTACATTGAGATTTATCACACCAAAAACTTTAACCCAACAAGCGAAAGCCAAAAAAGAAAAGTCCATAAAGCTGGGCTAGGTCCAAACGTAGCTTGTATACCCTTACATAGATTATAAGAGAGAATTAATAATATAAATATATCTTTAAGAATTACAATATATATTTATTAGTTGTAATATATATGTATATACATATATATACATAAGATTTTTAATGCGCTTTCAATTATGGTCAGTTGATAAATTTAAAATGGCCCTGAAGCCCACATGGCAAACGTCAGCAGTCTTAAGATCTACATTTTTTATTCGCTAAGATTTTCCCAACGTAGTTAATACCTGAAGTTAGTGTATAAGGACGATATAAATATCACAACATGCCTCAACCTCCTGCTACAGCTACATAAAGCAATTAATTGTTAAGACTGCTGGGGCTTGTGCAGCTGCAGGTGAGTTATATGAGATACGTATATACATATTATAGCACGGCCATATACAAAGATGATGGATATACATGGGGCTAAGTGCTGGCATGGCAAAATAAAAAACTTCCCACAGTATGATGATATATTTGCGGCAGTGAGCAAAGTGAACTTTATACACAAAAGAAAAAAAAAAGACTAAGGATAGACTTAGAAGCCGCAGCGCTGATGAATAAAATACGAGAAGGTTAAAAATAATATTATAATAAAAATAAGTAACTATGTATCTATGTATATCAGAATTTTCGGCACACAAACTGTCGACATATGGGGAATGAGAAACGAGGCCACTTTTACCTTCAATCGCTAGCTTGTAGTCCCTGCTAAACTACACTAATTACTTCCCCTCATTTTGTGGGCTGTGCTACCATATCGTGTATGGGGACCGCTACAGCCAGAAGCGTTACAAGCCGCCACAAATCAAATGCACCACCAATTACCTGGCGCCAGGGTGCACAAAGCATAATCAACTGGCATAATTAACAACTAAAAATGCAAAAAAAAAAAACTGTGTGTGTGTGTGTGTGTGTGTGTACATCGACCAAAATATGTTTTTACACCTATGCACGTGCAATTTTCACACATTGTGTGGGGCTGCGAGAACCAACCCAAGTCTCACCCGCACCATAAAGAACAACAACTATAACAATAACAACAAACAAGTCGCAAACAACCCGTAGACAGTAGTAGTAAATTATAAGTTGCAGTCTGGCCATAAACTACCGCACATTACTCATACGCGGCTTGCATACATTTTTCCTTTATACCTTATAGGGGATAATTATTTTCCGTTTACAAAATGGCTGCCACAACAAAACACACACAAATCAAAAAGAATTGAGCGCAAATAATGACTATAAGAACATTTCCGAGCTAATCTCAAACTCAAAGTATAAATATTTCCGTATTTGCATATTAATATTTAGTTAAAAAATAGGTTTATTCTTGTATGAATGAAAACACTCTCAAGGTGAACTTAAAACTTTGTAATGACCATGATAAACTTTAATAAGCAAACAATAAATATGCTGATAAGAAACTTCAACTTTTAGGATATACAATTTCTGCTTTTTTTTTTTTTTTGCTTCAGCAAATTATAAGTTTATGGTTCACCAAAATTGTTTACTAATAAATCCACAAGTCAATCAGTTGAAACTTTTCAACTTTTCCGAACTACAAGTTTTATTTTTACCAAATTTTGTAGTTGTGTTATAGTTTCGGGCGATTAATTTTTACGAGTTAATTGCACACTTAATAAGATGCAGGATGCTTAAAGCTAATTAAAATTTTGGTGAAGCCGGTAAAAGTTATGAAAATCCAGAACTCATGCTTTGTTTTGGCTTTGTTATTGATTTGCGTGGGGAAGGCACTTTTAGCTGTTTATAATTTAGTGCAAAATTATAAATACTTTTTGTTGGCCGGCTGTGTGCTCAGTTTAAGCAAATTAGTTCAATTGCCGGTGCCAAATAAGTGAGCAGCCTGCTCCACCACGCCCACTTCGCTCATAACTGCGTATAGCTAGCTATTTGGCATAGACTTGATTAGGCTTAGGCTAAAAACTTTATCCTTTGCACAGTTGTAAATAAGCAAAAGTAAATTTTGGCAAGTAATTTAAGCCACACAAACAAGCTGGCAAACAACTTTGCAGCAGGCAGTTATCCCAGGGGTGGCCCAGAAAAGGGGAATGATGATGAGGGCGTGAATGAGTGTGGGTTTATGTGGTGTTGCAAAAGTTGCTAGTACGCCAAGGCATGTAAAGTTCTTTACCCAGTTTTAATTCAAAATCAATGTATGAACTTTGCTTACATTACGCTAAAACTTTTCTAAAATCCCACAAACCCTCCCCACCTCAGCCCAACACATCCCCCGCTCACGTTCTACGACTGCAGCTTCAATTAGGACGCCTTCAATTGGGCATACATATATACGAATAGATGGGATCGGTTGCCACTTACCTTCATAGATGGTTAAAGTTGCAACTGCGGATACGGCATCGCCCACCCCGTTCTCCGCCACGCACTCGTAGGGCGCATCATCGCGCCCAGCTCGAACGGGTTCAATGCGTAATATGGAGATGCCACCCGGCTGCTCCAGCACAGTGTAACGTGATTGAGTGCCTGCGTGTGTGTGAGTAAAAGGATTAGCAGCTGGCGTTTATGTTGGGTGTCCATTTACTCACCCGATACTTTCTTGGCGTTTTTGCGCCAAACTATCGATGGCGGCGGATCACCGCGTGCCGCACAATAGAAACTGGCCACGCCTCCAACCCGCACACCTTGATTCTGCGGTTTCCTGATGATCTCCGGTGGATCTGCGAAAGTGCACAAAAGAACAGCAAAACGATGATTAGTAACCGAATTTACTATCGATTTTAAGACCAGGACTAGCGACGGCAAAGCAGTTAATATATATGAAACTCCTTACAAAAAGTATTCCACGATTTGGAGTGGGTTAACGTGGGTATTAAACTTTTGAAGCAGGACGGATAGTAAGGCTATAAACTCATAAGTCCAGGATTCAATTTATGGATAGCAAATAGTAGAGAGACAAACTTAAAATTGTTCTTGTGTTATCGCAGAAGCGATAAGCCACAATTTCCCGATGAAAATCGACTCGAAAAAAGGCTTATGGTCCTTTAGAATACGCTGGTTGGGCTAGTTCAACGTTACAGCAGTGGTCACTTGGCTATTAAAAAAAAAACTTTTTGCATTGCGCGAATTCGATTTATTTTGCGCTTGTGTGTTTTGTGCATTTACTTTTTTTTTCTTTTACATATTTGTCACAATATGCTGTCAATACAACGTCGCATGTTGTTTGCGACTCACACGCACACGCACACACACCTAGAGAGTGAGACAGAGAGAACTGCGTACGTGCTGCACACACACAGAAAGAGATACGAACAGGAAGCTGTTTGGATATGTGGGGGTGTGTGTGGCATTAAAAATCTGGTAAAAATCACGAAACGTTAAGCAAGCAGCAAAAATATTGTCATGTGCATCGTTTGTACAGCAAATGCCTCCACTAGCTCACTTCCTCATCGCTACCCCTAGCCAATTGTCCTGTCGTTCTGCCGCCGCCTTCATCCTGGAGTAATGTTGTTTACCCAGCATATCATTCGATTTATGTGTTTTATTTAAATTGAATGTATAAGTGAAATACGTATTTAACTTTTATTTTTCTTATTGATAACCGCGATTGGTTGCTGCAGCGTCGCTTTTCAACCAAAACTTACGTGTCAGATATTGTATATAGGGAAACTCCGAAAAATTTGCATCTGTAAATGTAACGGCGGATTAATATTAACGGATATTGCCACGAATAGCAACGAGACGAATTTTTCGATTAAGATTAACGCGCTTGTAATTATAACTCTTGATTTTGTTTTGCCGTTTATTATTTTATTATTGATTTATAACCGTAGGATATGAGCTTAAATTTAAACTAGCTGATAAAATAAATCTATACAAATACTTAAATTGACTTAAATATTTATATTAATTAGATTGATACGTAATCAAAATATTGTTTGCTGAAAGCAGATTACTAATATCAATGTGGCAAGCCGATTTATTCTAAAATACTTAATATGTTTAAATACTTGTGCTACAAAATAGTATCAAAAACATGACAATAGTTGCAAGTTGCAAGCATTGATGCAGTTACTGGACTAAGTACCACATTTTAACAGAAATGTTTAAATATTTTAATAGAATAAGTGATCAATCTTTTGCTCAGTTATTTAATATTTATGCCACAACAATGGTATTCGCTTTCTGTTCTGAGCGGGCAGTAAAACTTTTTAGCTTTTTGTGCAGGAACTCTGTTAAACTCGACGGCAGGCTGAATTCCAAAGCAAGCAAAACCAAATGGCGTAGGTTAAAGAACCGGATTATATAGATATATAAGTATATATAAGTATATATTTGTATTTTTTTTCTTTATGTATATTATAATATTTGCACAGAGCTAGGTCGGATCACAAAGCGAGAAAGAGAAATAGGGAGAGGGAGGGAGAGACAGAGAGGGGGAGTGAATGAGCTGCATTGTTGTCTTGGACACAAATCTGAGGACATTGTAAGTGCAACTATTGTAAATAATTTAAAGTTTGCTACAAGGCGTCCACAGCCAAAACATGCAGACCATTTGGTTGGCATTGAGGCAGCTGCTATTGTTGTTCTTCTCTCTTGTTGTTGTTTTTGTACTTGGTATCATTTGGCAAGTTTTGCGTTCAACTTTTGCCTCGACAAGTTGCCGGCCAGACTCTTGCCCTCCACAAGCATGTGGGAAAAATATTCAGCCGAACCAAGCTACAACACAGAAGTAAAATGAAAAATACTTGTACTATGTGTGGCTTTGAAGTAGAAAAAAAAAGAAAAACAACAACAGCATATCTGTTGTTCCGACCAATTTCATATGTCAACCTGTCTACCTAAATTTCAGAAAAATATTTCAGATTTGACACTCGGAAAGCTCAAGTGTGGTCACAAAACTAGCTCGAAAGAATATCTAAGAATATGCATTACTAAATAAATAATCTTCAAATTGAAACCAGATGGAATGAGTATGCTTCAGTTTTTGAATGAAACTGCAGCTAATGGAGTCAGTTTATGTTCAAGAAACAGTCATCTTCCTTTTTAATGAAATAAGTTATTTATTTAAATGTCATTATTATTCCCAAATTTACAATAATATTCGCAAAAGATTTTTCCTGATGATGAAGTTTAGTTTAAATGCAACTGTCAACTGTAGAATACCCTTGAATGCAACTAACTTTGCTGCTGCTCATTATAAAACGTCCAATGGAGATTTCTCACACGCTTCCCCTCCCTATTTTCCTATCCAACTTTCTTGCTTTCATTCACTTCGCGAAAATGATTTGCTAGCGCTCATCGTCGCTGGATTTGCGAAGCACTTGAAAGCATTTTACGCTTACGTTAACAGTTTTTATAGCCCGAGCAGCAATAAGCATATTGGTTTGCGGCTGTAATGAGCTACAGCATCAGCTAACACCCGTCGCTACTCCCCCTTCGCCATTACAAAAGATGGCAAAGCAAATTCACAGCCATTTTTTACATATACATATATATTTTTTCAGCGTTGTCTCTTGGCGCCTTTGTAAAGTTTTATGTTTGCTTAAGCAATTTGATTGCGAAGCGTAGCCACAGCGACGGAGACAGAGAGAAATTGAGAGTGGAAACTAGATAGAGAGAGAGAGAGAGAGAAAGAGAGAGAGAGAGAGAGAGAGACGTTTCCGTGACGAGTCATAAAAATCGTATCATTACAGCAATAAAACTGGGATTTCTGCTTATTTGCTGGATTGCCAACATTGCTTGTTGCTTGGCTTAGAGTAAAATTTAAATAAATTTAATTATGTTTGTGCTCTGCGTGAAGCGTAGGTTTGGGAAGGGGCATTGCCTGTTAAAAAGATTAAAGGCCCAGAAAATGAAATTTGGAGATGCCACAGATAGCGCCAGAACCAGAACCACAGCCAGAACCAGGAACAGAAACAGGTTTGGTTTTTGATTCGATTGGTTTGCGGGTTTTACAGTTAAAATGCAGCCAACTTTTGCTTGCGTGCAACGTTTCTTGCTGATTTTTCATTTCGCACATTTGACTAGCGCTCTCAATTTGCAACGGAGGGGTAAGCACGGGTTGTGGTGGGAGTTGATATAGGGGCTGGGCTTCATAGTGCAAACAATTTCGTTGTTGATATGTGCAAATTGATTTCTACCGTTTGAAACGTGAAGTTATACACACATACACCTACATATACTCACGCACACACACACACACACACAAATATAGCAATAGGATTACCAACTCAGGCAGTCGTGCAATTTATATGGAAATTAATACTAACATTTTTACTATAATGCTAAAAAAAAATAAATACAAAATTGTGAGAGTATAAAAAAAATTGGAATTGATTTTATAAAATATATTCAGAAAACGTTTTGCCACTCAGTGGCGTAGTTTAATAACTGGAAAAATGTTTCGATTAGATGTGGCAAGTGCAATGTGGAACAAGGTTATTGCTGTCCAACCACTCGAACCGAACCCAATTGCTTTTCTTGTTTTTGAATAAAACACATGTATGCAACCCAGAAAAACAACTCGATTTCGACAACACTTTCGCTGACATCTCCATGGTGGATACGCCCCTCTCGCAAACTCTCTCATTGTAAATGATGCGCCTCTGCTTTCTGCAACATTGTTAAATTATAGCCATAACTTTTGGCCTTGTTTCCAATATGCCCAAATGCTCATAAAAATTGACCCGGTGTGGCTAGGCACAGTAAAGTTTGTCGGGAAGGGGTGAGTGCCGAATCGAAAGGAGGCATATAAAATCAGCATATGCTCAGCGCCGTAAAGTATGCAGCTGTTTTTTATGGCCCTAACCCTAGTTCCAGAAAGTTGGGCCTCCGAGTGCTTGGCCCGGCAATTTATGCGCTCCACCCCCTTCCTTCATTGCTTCCCTTTCGCTCGACGTAACCCCTAACAAGGTTTTTCTATTTCATCTGTACGAGTTTTTAATAAGTGCAAAGTGCGGGCGAAAGTTGTGCAAAAATGTTAATATTTTCGGGTTGTTGGACGAAGAAGAAGCCTTCGGCTGCATGTAGTCAAGTGGTGTGGGGCAAGGAAAGCGGGTGGGAAAATGGTTAAGAGATTGGTGCTGCTGCTGCTAAACTGTTGGATCTACGGGCAGGCAATGTGTGTTGAGGACAAATCATTTGCTAACAAGACCCAAGCTACGAAAAAGATATATGGATGAAATGAAGCAGCAAGAATATCAATTTTTGGGGAAGAGGAGGATGTGGGGGTACGGGGAATGACCCCAACTCAATGCTCACTGCCTTCCCGTTGACTGACAGCTGCAATTCACCTGTCAGCATCAGCAGCACATTTCGTTTCACTGAATTGCATTGAAATAGGATGCTAAATTTAACGATTCATTGCATTTGCTGCTACCCAACACTCTGGCCCCAACAAATTGCAACTCTGTTCAAGGCGTGCAGCGTCGCAGCACATTCCCCCTCACAACGCTGCATCACCGTCGTAAGTCGCGTTGTGTATTTTTAATGCAGCAACTTTGGCATAGAATTGCTAAATCTGCTGAGTCTAAGAAACGGAAACGGAACGCCTCAAATGCTTCTGATACTGGGCTCTGGTTGGGTTTTCTGGAAGTCTGCAAATAAAATATAAAGTGCAGCAGAGTTTTACGCTGGGGTTTTTATAGCCATCCAAAGCTCCGGTTCGTGTATGCAACTAAATTTTAATGTTACTTGAAAGAGTAATAAAAATGAACTTTACGCAAGTTGAGAACAAGCTGCGCTTTCGTTCCCTTGGGCCTGGAATAAAAGACAGTGATTATATCGCTCGACGTTTGCAACTATGCAATGTAAATTTTTAATTAAATTTCACAACAAGCAACATGGTATTGAAAAGGACGTGCAGGGCAGCAGGAAACACTTGTCAGGTTTTGGGTCGAACGTAAAGTGTCAACAAAATCCCATTAAACAATTCATCAAATCAGCAAATCGATGCGATGTCCACATCCAAAAACCTGCCTCCCTCTCTCATCAGTAGCTAAATAAAATAATGGTGGAATAAAGTTTTTAGGCCTATCAAGGCGACAGGTTGGCGTTGCGCAGTCAGGCATATAAATGATGTGGGCCCTGTACGGTAATCATTAATCAAAATTAAAAGTGTGACCAGTTGGTCGGGAAATTCCAAGGAAAAGGCTACTTCTACATTGAAGCTATCTTTGACTTAAATGGTAAGTTTATTAAGTTTAAAGCGCATATGCTGCTGTTGTTTACAAACTCTCCCCATTTTTGGGCCCATTTTGGGCACAGCTGCGCTCCTGTTCTAATCGGTGACCCTTCAGCCGGAGCTAAATGAACCGATAAAAAGGTAAACCATTAGGCCAAGCTTCGTCCAATCTTACAGATCTCTCAATCAGCTGTCAACTGTCGAGCATAACAAATGCCAATTTTAACCAGCAGCAATCTGCAAGTCAATAAAGCCAGTCAAAAGAGCGTTTCGGGAATGGGAAGTAAGGCATACGTTTCGTTTCGATTGTCAAATGTGTTAGGAATTTAACGAAAATATATCTATATATATATATATTACCATTAATTATACAGGAAGCATGGTTTTGCATTGCATTTATAATGTAGAGTTGCCTTTCCCATTAAGCTATCAGAATCGATTAATAAATATATTGAAAAGGAAAAAGCTTAAGTGCAAATCATAGGTGCGAAATTTCACTCGAAGGAGCCATTCGATATTTTAGAGACAAATGGAATAATATATATATATAACATAATAAAAATATAAAAGCTTTGTATATACAATATGTATACCTTCATATCATTGTATATTGTTCAAAATCGATTATAAAATCCACTGACCCAGTTTGTGGAGCACAAATCTAAAGTTTTCACAGCTCATCAACATAAATTTCTTGCAATTCCGAGCTGCCTGCAGGCAGCCACAAAAAAACTGCTTTGGCCAGCTCAAAAATTGACTTGGCAAAGTCAGCTCTACAAGCGACCCAAAAATTAAGACACCAATATACACACACACACACACATACATCCATCCACACACACACAACCACACAGTAACATTTCAGTGTTAAACTAACTAACACAGTGACAACTATTTCTGACCGCTGCCAACACACAAAAATTTTACATGACATTTTAATATAATTAGTTTTTGCTTCAGGGCATAATGTAAAGTGCGGCCAAAAAATGTCAGCACGTGCGGTGTCGGCAGAATGAGGAGGAGGAGAAGGAGGAGTTGTGGAAATAGGTACTATAGTTCAAGCTGCCTTAAGGACAGCAAAGTTGCGTTGACTGCGGCTGTTGCGGTGGGCTTGGTAGCTGGCTTCAGGTTCAGGGGTTGACTTTGGGGCTGCTGGGGGTCTAAAACTATTTGAGTTTGCGGTCGGTTGGCAGCATTTTATAAGCCGCAGCATATTTTTGCACAAATTTCAGCCTCACGCCTGTTCTATTAAATGGGGATTTGCAATACACAGACGCACACACACACATAATACGCACACAGATAGGCACACCTAGCAATCTATATGTATCTTAATATTTGTGAGCATCTATCTATCTGTTTTTTACAGATACACGAACGAAGACGTCGTCAGGCAGAGCAGCACATTCATTATTTCTCTATGCGGGATTACTTAGTAAGCTGGGCTACGGCTTAAAATGCCGCAAACTTTATGAGACGCAACACACGTGCCTGTCTCTCGTCCCTAAACCTCTCACAGCCCCAATCCACCCAGTGTCCTTGCTTTTGTGTGCTGTCCTTTCGACTAGGCCTTGTGCAATTTATGATTGCCCGTGTACTGAGATATCTTGTAGACAACCTGGCAATTTCATAAACTGTGCAGACACTTGCCAAATTGGCAAGAAACCGTCACCTCCAACCCCTCCACCACCACCACCACCACCCCCAAAACGGCCTTAATATTTCTCTCCCATCTATTCGCCGCTTTTGTTTTCGTCCTTTGCTTTCATTTTACGCACGTAAAGGCGCCGGTAAGCAGGCTTTGATATTTTATTGAGCTTGTCATAATATTTATGATATATATTTGATTCGTGTACCACAGACAGGATTTCCTCCGCTCTCCCCTATCTCTATGCCACTCTCTTTCACTCTGCCAGACAATGCATAAACTTTAGCCAACAGTCTGAAAAAACTTTTATTATTATTAGTATTAAGAGGACTGGGCCATGCTTTTTTCCCTCTTCTCTACGAGCTTTTATTAGTTTCAACTTTTGACAGAAATTATATTGAGCTTATACATAAATACATATATTGATGATCAAGATGAAGCAGAGAAAAAACTTTTGGCTTGCATCAAAGTTTCGTTTTCATTATTATTATTATTTTTTTTTTTGGTGCGGGTGTTTTGTTTAATTTGTGTTATTTATAAGCTAGCAAATGCTTCGGGCAGTTGTTCACTTTCCGACTAATGGTGAAGAGAAGAACTTGTCTAGCACTTGGATGCCAATGCCAATGGCAACGACGGCCGCAGCAACAACAATAACAACAACAACAAAAACCATACCAAAAACAACAACTGCCAGCTAAATGTGCACAAAGGCAAAACAGGCAAGCACTTAAGTCGCGCCAGCAGCAAAAACAATGCAAGAAACAGGCAACAGCTAACAGCTAACAGGTAAATAGTAAATGGTAACAGCTAACAAAGGTAGTCAGCAAGTGGGTGGCAAAAGTCCCAGGTAAACAGAGGGAGGGAAAGAGTCAAAGTCGGGTTTAAGTGCGCTTTCCACACACACAACACGAACAAAGTAACAGCAATGAGCTAAAGTTTTGCAGATTTCAGGCAGTTGAAATCTATTGGCATTTCAGCTGTTCCAAATCCGCATTGTCATAGCTTGATAAATAGCTGAAATACTTACAGACTGTGTGGCAACACTCTAAAAAGGCATTCAAAAAAGCATTCAACGAATACTCTATAGGAAACTGTGTAGAGGAGAAAACTGTTCAAAGAATGGACAACTTTGCAAGCATCGTTTGAGAAAGCAACAGAATTTTACAACTCAAAGCATAGTTAACTATAAAAGTGTTGACAGAGTTGCCACCCTGCTCTGCTTTGCGTTGACCTAAATAGTTTTGAAGAAAAAATATGAAATCTAAAGAAAAGCCCTGATTAATTTATAGAAAATGAGGCAGCTTTATCGGCAGAAATAAACTTAAATTTCTGAAAATAAGGAGTTAAGAGAAAATATTTTTTAGACAAAGAGTCATTTGGAATGTGCATAAGATTCCCATACCAAACAAACGATTTAGTTCGTCGATTAAGTTATTCGGAATGCGTAATGTGCAAAAGTTTCAGTAAATTCCACAACAGCCAAAGACAAATCAATCGGGACAAAGAGCATTGCAAAACTTTCATCAAATCTGTACTGAATGCACCTTAGTCAAAAAGTTGTAGGAATTAATATGTGAGCCGCTTCCCTACCCATTCTTTATGAGACAAAAAGACAATATCTCTTTCTCTCTCGCTCACAGTCTCTCCCTCTCATTCTATTCATACGTTTGCAAATCAAAAGCAAAGCACAAATGTTTAGACGCTGTTTTTGCCGTCATAAAGTATGCAATGTCTTTTGCCTTTGACTCCCAAGTAGGCTCTGTGTGAGAATACGTGTGGGATGAGGAGGGTTGCGGAGGCGTGGCGACGTTTTGCTCTTTGTTTTATTGTTTCTCAAATCGCTGTTGCTGTCTGGAGCTTTGACTTTGCCTCTTTATTATTATGCAGCAAGCGTCGTGTAGCGACCAGATTATAAAGGTCGTCGCTGCGAGCGTGAGTAGATGAGAGCAAGACAGGGGATGGTGGAAAGTGGGGTTTGGGGTAGGTGGAGGGGTAAGCAGTCAAGACATTTGCACAACTTTGTCACGTGGCGCGTCACGCATTACTTTTAAAGATGAAAACAGTAGAGCGAATGAGTAGATGCGAGGAGCGAAGTCTAAAATATATTTTAGGTACATTTACAATTTGATAAATGTGCCCGAGTTGTGAGCCTATATTTCGTTATTTTTTTTTTTGAATGTGTGTGCTTTGTGTGAGCTTATGGAAATGCGTTGCGAGTCAACGCCGCAGGTTGTCCAGGAGACACATTCAGGACACAGAAGTGAGTAAGTGCTTAGTGCTGCCAAAAAAGATTCCATCAATTCAGCTCGGGACAACTGTTGCAATGACAGCAATTATGAGGCAGGCGGACAACCATATATACCAGTACATAAAATCTAACAAAAAGTAACAGAGAGAGAGAGAGACAGAAAGAGAGGACGAGGTGGCGAAACAGGAAACATTAAAGCAAAGGCATTGAGCGAGTCGAGACGATTAAGACGATAATAACAAGTGACAAGTTTATTGCCCGCACACAAACACACAACACAAACATATAGAACCACGCACGCACATAAAGCCATTGGCCAGCCACAAAAACTCTAGCCGGACAGACAGCCAGACGAAAGCCTAAGCTTTTGTGGCCTGAAACCTAATGCGCCAACAGCAGCAGCAGCAGTAGTGGCAGCAGCAGCACCGGCAACAGCAACAGCAGCAAAAGGGCAGTCAGAGGGCGGGGCATGCCCACATTATTGCCATGCGGGGCATACACAACATTTTGCCGCCTTAAAAGCCAGTTCCACTAATGCCAACAGCTGGCCACATAAATATCAGCACAGAAAGCGAGAGCGCTCGGGGGGTGCCAGATCATTCTGAGGTGGGGGTGGGGGCGGGGGCGTGCTTTACACGCTGTCTATAAATGTTTTTGTTACCAAGTTGCCAGCGAGTGCGCGCTGCACTAAAACCACTAAGTAAGATAAGTGAGGTCAAGCAAAAGGGGTCATGTGCGCGCATTGTTACGTATACGTAACGGTGAGCCAGCTGAGACACACACACACAGGGGAAGGATAAGGGCAGTTGGCACATGGGGGTGGGGAGAACTTGGTTAGCAGCAAAGTCACAGTGAGTGGACACCAGTGACACCAAGTGAAAGCTCAGCCTGGAGATAGTAAAGACATTTGACGCTTGCTGCTGCGGCAACCCCACCAAAAAGTGTAAGTTATGCGGCAAGTTAAATTATGACAACCTCAGATAGCAGCTGAAGCGAAAGTTAAAACAGTGCTGGATAACATCTCAAACTTATTTAGCTGAAGCGAAAGTTCCAACAGTGCTGGATAACATCTCAATCTCATTAAGCTGATTTCTAGAATTACAGCTACTAAAATACGAATCGGACTCTTGATTCGATTTTCGAACTGCTTCCCATCGAACTTGGATTATAAAGTTGCCAACGAATCTTATTGGAAAATCGTTTACTGAGTTTTATACCATTTAAATATACTCATGCTCTGCATGTACGATGGCTTCAATATATTTCTTGCAATGTTTTATTTAGAGCTTACCAATTTGTTTTTACATTATTTTATTATTGTATCACATTAAGCTGTTTTCATGGCAACTTGGGCTTATTTGTTGTATTTTGTTGCTGTTGTTTGCCAGCAATAAATTAATTAGTTAAGCTTTGTCGTCATATTGCAGATTCATTAATTAAAACCAAGGCATATCCCAAAAGCCAGATTTACGTTCGGCATAGATAATGAAAAAACGAAAGTATATAGTCATTGTTTGGAGCTGTGGAAAAACTCTCACAAAAGCCAGGCGAAAGATTGGCAGTGGCAGCATTTTGTCAAAAAGTTAAGTAGCGACCAGCTTTTTTGGCCAATAAGGAAATTATTTTACATGATTCAGCATATCAAAAGGCAAAGCAATTATTGCCAAACCCGCGCTATCATTCTGAACAGATTCCACATGGGGGAGGGAAACGTCTAAGCGAAATGTTATCATGAGAAGACAAAATGAGTTAACTGATGGCACACAAACGAGGCTACAGTCCTAGTATCTGTAAATCTGCGGATTGGGCAATGAATCTTCATATATAGGTACAATTATGTAGCGAGGGCATTATTGTGAGATATGTACGATAGATATAGAAGTAAACGAAAGCCATAATCATCGTTAT
Source organism: Drosophila atroscutellata (assembly GCA_035041605.1). Taxonomy (NCBI): domain Eukaryota; kingdom Metazoa; phylum Arthropoda; class Insecta; order Diptera; family Drosophilidae; genus Drosophila; species Drosophila atroscutellata. The sequence continues at coordinate 6,770,330 of JAWNLA010000092.1, read as the reverse complement.
CGCAGCGTTAGAAACACTATCAAATCCCAGCTGAAAATTTATTTGAAAATCAATCATACACATCAAACAATAAGCTAAATCGACAGGGAAAACTACGTTGAAAATTCGTAAATTGAAAAATGTTGTTTGCTAGCTGCTCTACAAGACTGTCAAGTCAAACTTCAAGCTGCTAATGTTTTGAAAATCGACGGTAGAAAAAACAAAAAAAAATACGAAAAAAAATAGCTTGTATGCAAATCGACTTTTACGAATGGTATAAAAGATATATGGGATGTATGAGTGTGTGCAATTGGATGTGCGAGTGTGAGTGTGATTCCATATCAATAGATTGATGTTAAATTGATGCCATGCCGAGTGGGTTATTGTCTGGCCCGCATATAAACAACCAAAAAACAAGCAAAAAGCTCAAATAAAGAAAAATCGAGTCAAAGGAAAAATTTCAATAACGCTTAAGCATTTTATGCTTTCAGGCTTGAGAGATGAGGGATACAGGCAGTAAGTCAGCAGCAAAAGGAAGTTGAGAGGCCACTTCAGCCAATTTATGGCATATGTTACCAACACACACACACACACACACAGCTACATAATCACACGCACACTCCAGAACGGTGCCCGCATATGTAAATGCTAAAATAATACATGTGCGTATGGCATAAAAATTGATATGCCAACGCTTTTTCATGTGTGAGTAATTCACAAGTAAAATTTATAAAGTTTTTAAATAAAATATTATATAACGATAAAACGATATATAACGTTGAAAATCTGACTTGGTATACACCCTATAATTGAAAGTTTATATCTCTTTAATTTAATTCAGTTAATATAAATATATTTTTACTTTATTTACATTTAATATTTGGCATACACAAATTTCGAATATTTGCGGATTTTATTAACAACTTTTAAATATTACATGTTGTTTGTAGCTCTAATAATATTGCCTATGCCAACCTTGACTACACGGTAAATTTCAATGATTTACAGATTTTACTATCTGTGTTTGTACACAACTGTTGAAGATTTTGCTATGCCAAATAATATTGCCCTTGCCAACATTAACTACAGGGTGTGTTTCTGGAGCAACTATGTGCTAAAATAATGTCGCACAATAAATTGAACTTTTCATAAATTTTGCAGCTGAAATTGGCAAGGGTCGTCGTGGTTCTTGTCGTCCCGTTGCCTTACAGGCCACAGCCTGACATTGTCAACGACTTTGCCAGTGTCTTGCTTCTGCCCACCTCCCCCTACCAACTCTCACCCTTGCATCAAAGTGCTCGATAGCAGCAGCTCAGAATTTATGGTTGGCAGCTTTTAGGCTTTGTTTTGCTGCTTATTATTGTTATTGGCACCAACAGTGACATATTAGGAGCGCCTCCTCCACGCCTGTCGGAGCTCATTTGTTGGTCATGGCCAAGACAAAACTCAGGCTTCGCCCCGTCCATGCTATATCCAGGCAGCTCCCCTGCTTATATAGAGATTCAATGGCGTTTTTGGTCGTTGCGTATGCCGGATTATTAATATTAGAAAAAGGAAATATATATTTTCTACTGACCGGCTGCTGTTTTCGATTATTGTCCTGGCCAGCTTGGTCCTGTGTTCTCAGTTCTGTTCTGTTCTGTCCTTTTTGCCGTAAATTGTTATTGACAACGGAAGCAGCAGTGCGGCACAAATTGGGCGTTGAATTTGCGGCTTGGTTTTTCGTTTAGCTGCCAAAGCTTTTCCTTTCTTTTCTCTAACAGTTTTTTTTTTATTTTGGTTCGCTTTTTTTTACTTTGTTATGTGCGGCCGTCCATTTGCTGTGGTTATTATTATGGTTGATTTAGTGGCCACAAATTGAATGAATTGTCTTACTTAACCGAAATAAGCAATACTCGATTTATATACAGGAATATATATAAGTATATATATCTTAAGGCACACACATATATAGAAGTTTAAATTCAATAAGGCCTAAGTGCGTGCTCAAATCAGATTAAAAGACGACGGCGGCAACTGCGGAACTGACAGGACCTGAATTGAATTAATTAATGCCAGTTGAGCGGCCGGAATAGCAGAAAGATCAGCAGCAGCATCAGACGAAAGAGAGGGAGAGACAGCGAGCGAGAGAGAGAGATGTGAGGGGAAGCAAAAGAAACTTGACAAATGCTGACAGCGGCGACATGGTGCACAAAATATTAAAATAAAGTTGTAATTAAACGCATCGCAAAATGCCAGCACAAAGCACCAACCCTCCACCCGCCTACCACATGTGGCGAGAAAACTGAAAACTCGCAATAAACTTGAGCAACAGTTAGATAGATGAAAATCACTCAAAAGATGCGATGTTGACTGCCACACGAGTGATGTGTGAGTGTGTGCATGTGTGTGTGAAAAAATATGTGAATACCACACACAACTTTGACAATTAGAAAATTAAAATTACACTGACAGAAAGTAAGGGGCATGTTCGCAATCCAACAAAGCTAAGAGTCAATTAAAACCGATTCAATTTAAATTGTAATTTAATTATGCAATTTTGGCTATTTCAATTTATGTACTGTAGCAGGTATTTTGGAATTGTTTGCAGGGTACAACCAAAAAATAAATAAATTCAACGCAGCAACTGTGACACAATGGCTACAATTTTGTTGTGCTTGCAGAGACAGTGATGGAGGGGGGAAGACACGTAGTCGTCACAGGCTGCTGGCTGGCAATTTGCAACCACTGTCGCCACCATTACGACCACCACCACTAACACCAGCACCTCCACCACCACCTACAGTGGTGCCTGTCTTGGGCGCCAGCTGCATGGCCCCGAATATAGTAGCACCGCAGAGACACCAGAAGCCCAAAATGAGAAACACAGTCCATAGGTGCGAGGGGGAGACAGAGAGAGAGACAGAAAGAAAGAGAAAGTTCGCTTGCTCTCTCACAGGCATATTAAAATATTTAATTACCATGTAAACTTACGACTTTTGTTTTTGTTATTGTTTTAATTGTGACAACAACTGTCATAATAATGAATATGATGATGTTCTGAGGATGGTCAGGGGGGTAGGGAGGGAAGCGGAGGTAACCATACAAGTGCTCTACCACAAGCAAACGCAATATGCGTCGGGTGGCCCGGAAAAGTATGCTACATGCGGCAAAGTTTGAAATGGATGCCAACCAAAGCTTTATTACATTTGCACAAACAGTGTGTGTGTGTGTGTGTGTGTGTGTTTGTGTGATTCGGGGCACGTGTGTGTGTGTGTGTGTTTTTGGCGGTTTCCTTAGAATTTGTCTGGCACTTTGGCGCCTTGCATGTTATTTGAATTTTAATTGCAGTCCTTTCGTTTCGTTGCATACTTTTGTGCCTGAGATTTATTTTATTGTTTTCGTCTCCGTCTCTGTCTTCTAGCCAACCAAAGCACCACCTGTACCCCAATCTCATCCCTCCCTGCCAGCTTCTTGCTGCTGTTCATGCTATTTAATTAAAAATGCTTGTCTTCAACGACTGCAGGTGTGTCGTCGCAGGTGCTCGCCCGCTTCTGTTTGCTCATTGGAACTAATTAGTTTTATTTAGCTCCACTTATTGACTCGCGCACTCAATGCCCAGTCTCAGCAAACAATTTCAATTGACATTGTCAGGACATCACCCCGCCCGCCCCATTCCGCTAGCCACCCCTTAGCCATCCTTATGAAAATAGTACTTAGTATGCAGCACACAATACACATAAAACATTAATAAAGCTTGTTGTCCTTTTTGGCTGACTGCGTTGCGCTCGTGCTCGTTTTTCGCTTTTCGTTTTCGTTGTCATCTCTTAAGTCGTCTCAGTTGAGGTCCTTGTCATTACCAAGCATCATCCTGAAGCCTGGCCCGGCATATGCTTAGCATAATTTTCGGCCTATTTCTTCGTACGCATAAACTAAAGCCACTCACTCTGATTTCTGCAGACAGCTTTAAGCGCTTGACTTGGCTAAAATATATATATCAAGCTAGCTAGGCACCCTGTACGCTATGATAATATTGTTGAATAACTTGGGGATTTACTAAAAGAGAGTTATGACATTTCTAGAAATATTTTTAATTCCTAAAGCACGTCTTGCGTCTTTGATTACTTTATAATGCCACTGTTCTACGATAAATAATATATATTAAACTGTTGTAGGACCAGTTTGTGATATCTTTTTAGCCTCTGCTTTGGAGAGCAGCTCGTAAGATTCAGTTAATTACATTGACTTTCAATTTAAAAATACAGGAATACTTAAAATGTATATTAAAAAAATAATAATAAAAAAAGAAATGAATTTAATAAGACATATAATGTCTAGCGCTGCCTATTGTGCCACATTCCGATCATTGAGTGACAGATTTAAATAGAACAGGGTATCAAAAGTTGCTAGGAAAGTTGAAAACGTTTAAGGTTTTAAATTATGAAGCGAGCTGGCCGCTTGGACAAGACTCGGACTCCCAATCGGGGCTCATGGCCACGGTTCATATCATAATTCAGTCATATAAAATTTGTCTAGCGTAAAATTAGAAACGCAGCAATAACAACAACAAACAACAGCTAAAAGGAGCCGGCAACAGACGCTTTTGTAATTAAAATTGGAGAGCATATAAAAAGTTGAATAAAAAAAGAACACAGCAGCAGCACCAGAAGAAAATCTCAGGCATCCATTGATATGCTGATGAGCGTAGCGTGTTTTTCCCAGTTCTGCTGATGCTTGACATTGAAGTGACTGCGTGAGTGGCTCAGGAAATTGTGTGTCTGTGTGTGTGTGTGTGTGGATGTGGTGTTAGCGGGTGTGTGTCTGTGTATCTGGAAGGGGATGCGCAGCAAGTCACAAAGTTGTTTACATAAAAATTTAAAGGCAAACACTCGGATATTTTTATGCTTATCAAAAACGTAAATTGAAAATGACGCTCGGGAAATTCTACCCTTAAGCAGATCTGCCACCAAATGTTGCACACTGGTTTGTAATTGCGGTGGAATTCAGAAACCTTTCATTTTCTTTTCATTGCTATTCTGTAAAGTGAATCTTAATTGAAAAAAAATATTTGATTTGTGCTAGAGGGTATTAGACAATCAACAAGCCTTTAATATACCAAAATCAATTATTACTCAGAATGTTTCATTAGTTTTACTTGATCACTTTTTGGTAGCTATTTGACGTGACAAATTTGCTTGCCCGAGCAAAAACTTTAAATGAAAATCAATAGGAAACTAAACAAAGCCCAGCCAAAAACTCAATTTGATGACAAAAATGGTTGTTGCTTTGTCTCTGGATAATTGAAAATGCAGCTTCGAAGCTTACGGACTGGATTCGATTTGTAACCCATGTCAAGTTGGCATTTCTCAATAAGTTGCAGCCCACTGTGCTACTTTTATTAAATTTCACAAATAAACAAATGTGTACACAAACATACACACGCACACCCATATGTGCATGTGTATGTGTATGGGTTGTGTGTGTGAGTGTGCGTTGATTTTCAATCGAAGCTGGGCCAAATTTCCTTGCCTTTTTCTTTTGGCTAACAAAAAACTTGTTTGCCAACTTTGCGGTTTTTGAGGTTGACATGTTGACTGTTGATGTGACCCAAACAAGTGGAGCAGCAGCTGATGCTTGATTATGATGATGGGGCTATCCCTTAACGGGCCAGCATGCCACCGGGGGGGCAGGAGCCAGTTGTATGTATGGGCTTAACAAATTGAGCGAACCTGACGTTACAAATTTGCGCCAGAAAGCTGTCGAAAACTTTCTGCTTAGCTTTTCATTTCCACTTTTGATTCGTGTGTTCAGCTCAGACTAGTTGTGCTTGTGTGAGTGTGTATCCCCTTTTTTTTTTTGTTTGTGAATGGATATGCATTTCCTGCCGGGTAATTACCTGGTGATGGGCAACAAACAAGCCGTCGACTGCGAGCCGTCATCAATTCAAGCGGCGCTCTAATTAAAGATACGAATCAAAACATGCAAACGGCGCAAACGGACAACGAACTCAGCACAACAGACTCAGCAGCTAACTGTGTTCTGTGTGTGCGTGTGTGTGTGTGTGTGTAGCTGTTGAGTGGTAGGTGTAATTGATTTGCCGGCAGTATGTCTTACATTGTTGCTGCTATTGTTGCTTGCTGTTTGCCTAGCTACAGAGCCCCAGGCAAATTAAATAAATATGAAAAACATCAAATTATTTCAAATGCTCCAGTGTTTGTCTGTTTGTCTGTCTGGCTGTCTGTCTGGCCGTCTGACAAACGCTCGCCGCGCACGAGAAAATATGCTTGGTGTGCGGGAGGTAGGGGCGGCGTTTGCTTGCTGCATAATTTCGCAATTGCCTTACAACAAATCGCAGTTGATTGTTTTACGTTCCAGTACATACATAACTGTAGTCAAGGGAGGACGAGCAGGGGAGTTGGGTGGCGGCGAACGGCAAGTTAGACGGGGCCAAAAGAGCCTTAAAATATGCAACGAAACTTTGCACAAAGCATAAAATCAACTCGCAGCACCAGCAATGCCACTTGCCACTGCCAAAGGAGCTGCTACTACTGCTGCTGGTGCTGGTGCTGCAAATAGGAAATCACAGCAACAACAACTGAAACGGAAATGCAAGGCATTCTTATGCATATCCTCTAAACAACTGCGCAGTGAGGCAAACGAACAGCCAAGCAAACAACCAACAAGCAGCCAGGACTCGACTCGCATTCAGGACCCGAGTCTCGTTTGGGGAATTGTGTTGCTGCCACTGCTGCTGCTTTGCTGTTGGTGCTGCTGCTGAGGCAAAAGGAATTTTTTCATACGCAAATTAAATTCACATCTCATAGTGTACTTGGTCTCAGCTATGTCTGCACCCTCTCACACCCACGCACACACACAACAGCGAACCGAATGCCTTCGCAAATATTTAATACATAATAATAAACTAAACAAAAAGTGCGGTAGGCATTAAGACAGCCTAAAATCAAATTGCACATAAAAAATGTTCAGCTGTGCGCTGTCTACCGCAGAGGGGAAACAGTGCGAACACGTTGGTGGCACGTTAAAATATATTTTGTGTGCTTGTGGCAAATCAATGACATGTAAAAACTCTAATTAAACGCACGTTTCTAGCGCTCGAGTTTCCGCATAGCAGGCCATAAAATGAATACTCGCACAAATAACACAGTTACGTATACACATATTACGTATACGTTTAGATAGCACACTTTCTTGCCGTAATTGGTTGTGGCAAATGCGAGTTGCTGAAACACACAGGTAATTGAAGGCCTCCTTTGGCCTATGATATATTACCAGCGCGACTATATAACTGCTGTGTGGAATCGGATCCAGGCTATAATTGAGCATAGACTTGCCTAGCTAAACAGCCTATAAGTTATAGCAGCCAAATTAGAATTGGACTGCAGTGCAAGCAATAAACAATACACACAGGAAACATGAGATTCATAACAAACCAGCTTTTAGACCAAAACTAAAAGCACTTAAAGGATAAACATTTTGTTCAATTCCAAAACTAAAATGAATACTGTAATAAAAACGTAACAAAAATATTTAATCATTATACAGAAATGTTTCGATTTGGTATAAATTTTATAAAAGCGAAATGTTTGATGTAAACTAATCAGATTGGAAATCCAATTCCACAAATCATTAAATAATAATGGAATATTATTTGCATGCCTAAATTCTTTCGAAATAGTGCCCACAACTCGGTGCAGTTAGTTAATACGACATAAATATAATTTTTAATAAATTAGCACAGATTATTTTGAGTTCCAACAAACCGAATATCACATTCCTGACAGCTGCACATAAACGTAAACCCTTGTCGCAGACATAGCCCAGCCTTCTTAACCTATTGTTCTGCCCAATTTCATGGACACCATATTAACTCAACTCTTTTGCCAGCATAGCAAATTGTAAGCAAAATTTATCATCATTAACTGCTTAGACCCCTCTCCGTCCCACACAAAATATTACACATAGTTCGGAAAAAAATATAAATAAAAGGCACCTACAAGCCATTAACCACAACAACTCAGTTAGTGTGTTGTTTTGTTGTGTTGCCAACTTAACTGGCCGACTAACTGGCCAGCAGTTAGCCCTTTTGGCTTAAATCCCCTACCCCTACCGCTACCCACACACCACAATCCCCTTCATATGGTAGACCTTGCCCATAATACAAATTATATTGTTTTCGTATTTATGGCATGTGTTTTGTGCGACTGAGCGTTGAATTTCATTTTTACCATTTTTTTTTACAGCTTTTTAACATGTAAATTCGATTTTTAGTGTGGACTGCGACATACAAAACAGACACACACATCCACACACCTTAATTAAATTTCTAATTATTGTAATTAACCACATTAATATGACCTCATGCGCACCCTAATTTGCTAAAATTCCTAGCCAAACATCGCCCTCCTCGCCAGAGCTCCCCCGAGGAACGCCTGCCGTCGACGCGGCGTAAAATTGTGTAGAAAATTGTCGGTAAACATTTTTACAGTTTATTTGCAAAGCGTGGCGACCGCGACATAGACGACGCCCAGTCAGCCACCCCCACTCCCACTCTCTTTTCCACTACCTCACCTTCACCCACCCTTCCTATTGTCTTACCCCAAACCCCCCCACAACTGTCCAACAGTTGGAAGCTTTGGCTTTATGTGGTCGGTCCTTGTTGCCTTTTATTATAGGACCTCGACATTGTTCGTGATATAATATCCTAGCTCCGAGTATGCATTGGGTATGCATTTCGTATTCAAAAACTAGCTGATTCAGTTGAATTTCAAACAGATCACATTGAAATATAAAAAAATATCTGTTGCATAAATCCAGATCTTTCTTGAATCTATTAAAACTTGAGTTGAGTGGCATAGAATAAAATTAACTGAACAAGTAAACATCGCACTTTAAGTATGAGTTGATAAACTTGAAAAACATTTTATCAAAATTCTAAAAGCGATCCACAAACTAAAGACTTTAGACTTGGCAACGTTTTCGTTTCATTTTAAATTGAACTTGCAGGGTATCTTGAAGACTTGATGGGAGTTGCTAATTTTCACATTCTAACTTATTTGTGATTGTTGTTGTTATTGTTGTTGGCTCGCTGCTGGCCAGCGGTTGGCCTTAATGAGGTCATGTGTGTGTTGGTTGTGCGACGTCGGTGATTATGATGGCATGAAATTAACATTTAATTTGAGCTGAACTGGCGCGCCACCTAGCAATGACTGTGTGTACGTAACTTATATACATATGTGTGTGTGTGTGTAATTTTGTCTGTGTGTGTGTGTGATTTTGTGTGTGCTTTTGGCTAATTTATGCCGCCTGGCCCATAGACATCTGAATGTGGCATCATTAGAGGCAACTTTGTGGCCCAGGACGCGCTCCATTGGACAATGGCATGTTATTTATGTTTGTCTTAGCAGCTGCTTGCGAGGATTGTTCCCACAGTTCTCAGTTATTCGTCGTACCCCTCTACTGCTATGTGGTTGGGGCAACAAGTATGGCGACCAACCAGTTAAAAGTTTTGCGGCCAAAAACTTTTGCTTGTGTGCGTTTAAGCAACGACCAGACCAGAAAACCAGATCCCAGCCACCAAGTTGTACAAAAAACAAATTTTCGCTTTCTCTATCTATCACTCTATCTCGCTTGCTCTATTGCTGTCTCTATCTCCAGAGATTTTTGCAGGCCAGCAAAAGTTTGTTTGCCTTATCAATGTTTCCACAATATTTTTAACGTCTTGCTATTGAACAGACGCCTCAAAAAAATTGCACCCACGAAAAATTATTGCAAAAATTCGGAGAATTGCCCAGAATCGAGTTCATGTCAAAGGCAAACATCTACTTTTAGAATTCCTTTCAATCCCTAACTCTCTTCAACATTCCCTTGCAGTCATTTCCTAACATTTCATTTCATAATATGCCCGTCATTAATTTTTAATGAGGCTTAAGCAGCGTATAACATTTCAAAGCTAGCCGACCGCCTGAGACCAGCAGCAGCAGGAGTGGGATATTTGGGCAAAAAATACAAAATAATAAAAATGTGCGCACATTAAATATTAATTTCCATTTCGACTGATAAGAGAGAGTAGCTATAGCTATAGCACTACGAAGCACGTAAATAATCTAGAAAATTATCAGCGGTGCTGTCAAAGGTCATTAAGTGAATGCTTTGTTCCGCTGCAAAATAACTCAAAGTGTTTTTTAAAAGGTTTTAACTTTAACTTCAAGTTCTGCTTTCAGCTTTTAAGAGATAGAAAGGCAGAAATATTAATTTTATAACATTTTTAATAGATTTTCAGAATCGACAGACAGTAATCATTATCAGCCCAAGAAACTAAACATAACTCGAAGTCTTGTATAACTGCATATGCCCAAAATTGATCATCTTTGGCTAACAAAATGTTTCCGTTAACACTCAACGGTTTAACACACTTGAGCTTAACCATCTGTAGCTCCCTTTTTTCATCCTTGACCCAAGCAACACTTCAGTATTTTTTCCCCACAGAAACAACAGCAAATAGTGTCAAGCATATCGTAAACCAAGAAGAAAAAAAGAAAAGGAAAAAAGTTTAAAAAAAAAAAAAATAGAAATAAAGAGATGCAAAAGAAGAAATCGAAAAACGGTAGACAAATTCCATGAACAAAATGAAATGTCAACAGTAAATTTACCTTACACTTTGGCTATTGTCATTTGTTGTTTGCCTGTTGGTTTTTGGGCTGATTATTTTCTTTTCTAATGCGCTGAAAGCTCATTTTTCTTATTTGGGTAAAAATTCTCTTAATGGGATTTACAAAAAGTGAAATGTCTATAGAGGGTTCACCAGAATTGAGCTCTACTTTCGTTCTTGGTTTGTGTGTGTTAGTGTGTGTGTGTAAAATGGCGCATAAATATGTTGAAAATGGACTTGAGAATTTATTTACATAAAAAAGGATTTTACAAATGGAGCAGAACGTAACAATATAGCATATACACAGAGCCAGTGATTTGTTGTTGTTGTTGCCTTTGTCATTATTATAAGCGGCTGAGCGATCCCTTTTTTATATGTTCTTTGCTTCCAACGGGCAATGTTGCCTGGTGACAGCTGATGCGGGTTGAGGGACTTTAATGTTATTGAGAGCTCAGCCTTTTATCTGCTACACACATTGGGCCGGGCCAATGACCATAAATCTGTAGACAGCCAGCTAGAAATTTTTGTTATTGTTGGACTAACAACATTTGGTGACACTCAATTGAAATTCGCCACTCAGTTTTTGCACGTTTGCTAAACTTCATTTAAAATTACTGTTGCCCTTTGCGGGGTGAGTGCTGGTTGGCGGGGTTGGGGTTGGGGTTGGTTCTGAGGAAAATGTATGGGAGCGAGTAGCGGCAGAGACAAAGTCGCGCTCACTAAGCAGCAAATCCTTTCATCCGATTTAAGTAAATGCAAACAAAATAAGTAAATAGCAAGAAGCAACAGCTTCGCTCTCTATCCCTTGAAACAAGCAAGCCCCTCTTAGACTTAACGCCTTGCACTCGCTTCCTCTGTCCGCCCTCTCCCTGGCCTAGCAGCCCTTCACACTTTTGACAGGCCCCTCGACAGATACTTGTTAAAACTTTAAGTCTGTTTTACTTAACTTGGCTCCTTTAGGTGACAGTTGTAACTGTTTCTGCTTTGCTTTGCTTTCAGCTCGCTATCTGTATTTCTCTCACATTCATTCCTTCTCGCACTCTCTCTCTCCCTCTCTCTTTCCCTATTTATCTATCTCGCTCGTTAAGTTTGTTAATTTTTAAATGTATTGATGTTGAAGCCTTAAAGCCTTTACCATTTTTGACTTGTGTCTGTTTTTTTTGTGCTTCAATTTCGTACATTGACAGCGGCTCTTGTTGACTTGCTCTATTTTCTAATTACATTCTCCTTCTCTCTCTCTCTCTCTTTCTCTCTCTCTATTTCTCTCCATCTGTCTCTCTCGCTGATGCTGTCTTGTGCTGTCTCTAATAAGCTGCCAAGGCCGATAATTAATCAACTTGCCTAGCCAATTTTGCTATTGACACTTAGCTTACGCGTTGACATTTCAGTTTTTCAATTGACAGTACATTTTTTTTAATTAACCTCATGTTTTATTACTGACAAATGCTCACCTTAAAATTGGGCTTAAGTGATATTGAATTTAAGACTGTGTAATCCATTTGAAATTTACAGGCTCAGTAACCGATTCAATTCTACTTGTAAAATAAATTGGCAGCAAATGGAGCACAAACAAACACAAACACACACACACACACACGCACACTCACAAGCTTAACCACAATAATTACTCAACTCTAATTGCTCTTAAAGTGGCCGCATTATTGAATGCTTAAAGCGCACACAGAGAAGCGGCTACTAAACTCAACTGAACTCAACTAAACTGAACAGAACCCAGCATCCACACACTTGAAAAAGTTCCCATGGTCTATGCGATATTTTGCGTAGCTCGGCATAATTTTAAATTAGTGCACTCAATGGCAATGGTTTTCAGGTTTTGCTGGCTTTCTAGTTTTCCAGGTTATTCAGCATATATTTACATAGGCAGAGCACGGGAGCTGTCTGGTCAAAAATGCAAAAATGCTTCAGGCGGGGGACGAGGAGCGCTACAACAACTATTTCTCTGGCTGCAGCCAAAAGCCACAACATCAATTTCTGCAAATGCAGCTCGAAACTTGCAGAAAAATGTGTCAGCCGGTTGTGTTCGACAAGAAGATACCCTGTGGCTCGCATTGCGTGTATTCATTTATTATTGGTTATTGGGAAACTATCGGAATTATGAGTTTATAAGCAAGCTAAGCCAATGTGCGACAAACTTTAGGTTTAGTAAACTATAAATAATAATATCTTAATATCTAGATAAGAGCTAAGCTGGAATAAATATATGTTTTTGGGTCAGAAATATTTCATTTAAAATACCTATTTCATAGCACGTTTTTGGTTACGGGGTAAACGTATCCCCAGCGAGCAAAGTGGACGATGTTGGCGGGGAAAATGGGAAACGGAGCAGCTGCTGCATGCGATGCGGGATGCGTGTTTCGAGGTTTAACAGCAACTGCAACGGTCAGCTAAGGCAAGCATGGCAAACAGTGGGTGCAGGGGGGAGGGGGGGCATTTGGGAATTGCATTTTGAATGCCAGCTATAAGCAACGAGCATTAAACTGCTGCATAAGCTGCGGCGCACGCACGCCTCGCTGCATAATATGGAAAAACGTTTCCAAAATGCTGGAAAAATGCTGTCTGCGAAAAGAAAAAAGTGCTGCTAAAAAGCTATGAATGTTGAATTGCTCTGACATTTAAACATTGTAGTCGCAATGTGCTGTGTCGCCAGGTCATCAACTTTCGCGTCGCTGCTAAAGCTGCCCCTGAAATGGCGAGGGCGTAAAATTGCCGTAACATGACAGCGAACAACTTGGCGCAGGTAACTCAAAATGCGCGGCAAACACGCAACCCAACGCGTAGCCAAAAAAGAAGAAAAAATATAAATATAGGGGGGCAAAATTGACCCACCAACCAACTCGAGGCAAGCTGGAAACCATTTTCAAAGTATTTGCCTAATGTACGCGCTGCTTGGCTGCTCGCTTGTTGGTGTTGACTTAGGTACAACACACGCACACACAGACACACACGCACACAGCTTGTGTGTAGAGTGGAGTGGTTGTGGGCATGGCTGGGAGCATTTATCAGTGCGCGTTAGAAGAAAGTTTTTCATAATGTGTGGAAAAGAACTTGTGCCAGCCAGAAAAGTAAAACTGTCAACTGACACAGGCGGTGTCGTTCTTTTTTCTTTCTTTGTTGCTCTCTTGTATTCCTTTTGTGGATTATGGGGTATATCAGCTATGCAAAAAAGCACAAAAGAGAGCATAGCAAATAAATTCCATTATTGTTGCAAGATGGAAACATATTAGAGCTTAACCAAACAAAATAGTTTAGATTCTGAAATACAATACAAGAATTTATTGCTAACAAAATAAATCAATATTATTCAAAATTCTCAGCAAACTTCAACTGGCAAATCAAGTAAATTGCTCAACAATTGTTTCCAAATAGTTATAGAATAGAATAAGTAAGACCTAAACTTGGCAATAAAATTCGAATTAATCTTAGCATGTTTATGCAAACATTTATAATTTAATACAAAATCAATATCGTTGGAATAAAAGCTTTTAGACTATCCAAATAAATCAAATTCATATCCAATTCTCAGCTGGTTTTGGCACACAACAAATCAAAGAGCAGAGCAATTGCAGATTGGCCAGCGACTGCCCTGCCAGCACTTCCGTGAGGGCATTAAATATTCGATATTTGCACAATTTGCCAGCTCATATTTCTTGTTGTCTTCTTTATCCTTTTGCTTTCTTTTTGGTTTTGCCTGCAAGCGTTGCCTCGCCCTGTCTACATTATTTATGCATTTTTCCTTTTGGCTGCTGCTGCTCCTGCCTTTTAATAGTTGTGTCTGCGGCAATATGCGGTGAATATGTGCAGCAGTGTGAATAGATGTGTGTGAGAACATGTATGTGTAAATTTATGTGTGTGTGTGTGTGTGTGTGTGTGTGTGTGTGCCTCTGTCCGTGTTTACCACATTGAAAAGTTTTCTTTACAAAGTGCTTGGTACATGCGAGCGCGCAAATATGCCAAAAAATATGCTACACAAAAATCGCTCAAGTGCAAAGTTTTAACAATTGGAAAGTTTGCATCATGGGCGCAGTCTGAAGAAAAAGCACAAGATGATGAGCTACCGTTCTCCCAGTGCCCCATTCCTTACTACAGTCAAGTACTTAGTTAGAGCATCAAACACAAAATGCAAGCCAACAGAATGAATGGCGAGCTGTGGGGGTTGCTGCTGAGAAGTGTACTTTAAGTGCTGGTCACATGACTGCGAAGGGGAGCTGACAAAAAATAAACTTGTCCCCAATTCGTGTGCATGGCAGCAAAATGTTGAAAAACGCTTGACAACAACAACAACAACAGCAAAGATGGGGAAAATATATATAAAAATAAGTGAAATAAAAATAATGCCTAAAATAAACAATATGTGAAGCAGAGTTGACTTTAGATAGTTTATTAGTTTGTTACACACAGACACTGTAGACAAAAGTTTAAAATTGAGTTCTTGTCAGAGTGATAAGAAGAAAATATTGAAACTTGTCGATAACAATAACAGTCGAAAGTGATTGAGCTATCGATTAATAACAAATAACAGTGAAAACTAACTTCACTTCATTTGCTTATAAAATTCTGGTTTATATTTTAAAAATAAAAGTTAAGCTTCAAGATTGTCCTTCAAATAATATTGAGAATTTTTTATATACTTTATTTTCATATAGTCCATATTCAATTTAAACAAAGCATTTTGGTTTACTTCTAGCTTTCTCCAAACAAATTTGGCTTACTTTGCTGAACTTTGGATTCTTCGAGGTGCTTACACAATTCCTGAATAAATCAGGCAAAATAAATATATATGCGCACTGGCTTTAAAACAGTTTACTTGGCTGGCTCAAAGTACAAAATGCAGCCAAAGCAAATATGCCAACAAAGAGATATTAAATGGAGATGCAGATGAAACGATGCTGGGGGTGAAAGAGAAACAGAGGAGGCAAAAGTAGCAAAAACAAACTTTCTGTTGGATTCACCTTGCCTTGCAAGTGCCAAAGTGGCGCCACCTGGCGGCCAATGAGGTGTGAAGATGAACAGTCAGAAGTATGTAAAAGCACTATTGTTGCACACACAGACAAACACACACACACACACACACACAGATACATAAACACTGATAGAGAAGCACGCATACCTAAAGCAAATACGAGTGTCGCACCAAGGCAAAAACCAAATCAAATGTGCTGCAATCTCTATGGGTGGGTCTGCGAGTGTGCGAATGTTTGAGGTCTGGTCTAACAGCTGCCTCCCCGTACACTTTTCCCCTCTGTCCACTGTTCGCCACCTTTCTACGAGTGCTGCCTGTTGCCTGGCGCTGGGGCTACACCTTTGTGGAAATCCAACAATGTCAACTATGCAACACAAAAGCGACAATGCCGTCGCTTTGTCTGACTGCAGGAGAGAGCCAGGGAATAGGTGCGTGGGGAGCGTGAGGAGGGGAGAGGCCTTGGCTCTTGTTGCTGCTGCTGTTGTTTATTTTTTTTCTATATTTTTTTTTCTCTTTGCCATACAAAAATAGCCCACTTTGCGGACGGCATTTCTCGTTCTCAGTCTAGTTTCACGCTATTCTTTCTCTGCACACCGCAACTCCTCTCCTCGACAAACCCCTGTTAACCAACTGTTTTATGTTGCTTTTTATGCACGCAATTTGCATTCCCAGCTTTGTCGACGTCTTTTGCACTTTTGCTTTTTCTTTGCTAGTTGAAGTCGCATTTAGCACAGAAAAACAAAAACAACAAATAAGAAAAAAAAAAAAACTAAACACACATACCAAAATAATGACATTAAAATGCGCATTATATTAAAACCCGATTTGCCTGATTTGCTAGCGGTGCCTCCGGAGGGAGGGAGGCAGCACGTGCCGCTTGAACCTTAACCCCTTGGCGTGTGCACACATGACATGCGAACGGAAACGAACAACAACCAGCCGCAGCAGCAGCAGCAGCAACAACAACAACAACAACGAGAATGAGAACGCGTCTGTTGACTGGCAAACAACTTCAGTTTTATGAGCCAAACCCCGCTGCGACCCGCTGTTCCCCATCAATTGACAATTATGAGGACACGCCCATTGGTGTGCTCATAAATTTTGTAATTATTCCCCTGCGTGCCCCCAAAACGAAAGCCGCCAAAAGCAACAACAACAACAACGCCTAAAAAAACCACACGCATGCATGCAAGGACCACAGCGTGTGCCAGATAGAAAGAGACAGAGAGAGTCAAGCAGTTTGGCAATTTTTGAAATGAACATATGGTATATATATTTATACATATTCATATATGTACATATGTGGTATTTACTCATATCAGATTATGGTATATGGCGTGTTGAAAGTGAAAGAGTTTCAAGCGAACAATTTGTGGGTTCTTTTAGTGCTTCGATTTCTCATAAGGAACGTATAAATTTAGCTTCACCTTGGCAGAAGTATGAAATTTGATTTATTATCATTATATCATAATATATATAATAGAAAAACTAAAATAAATACCACATAAGTTTCAATCATCGTAATTACAAGTATGCCAGGCCACACTCAATTTACTGCTCTTATTTGTATTAACAAATTAAATTCAATACTTCTGCGCTAATAATAAAAAAAGAGGAATCCATTAAACGTAGAAAAGAATTATGTACAACTCCAAAACGATTGCCAAAGTTCCCAAAAAAAAAAAACAAAATAAATTAACCGCGCCCCGTAAACGTTGTCAGGAAAAAGGGAAATAAATGAAATTTATTGTCACGCACATGTCTACGAAAGCAAAAAATAAAAAAATGCTGTCTGGACGCTTGGCCAAAGGAATGCAATTAAAATTTCATGTACTTATTGTTGCGCGCACACCTTAATTGATTAATATAAGATGCCCCACCCCCCACCCCCGCACCCTTATCCATCGCCCCACAAACCGAAAATAAAAATAGCCCACGTAAAAAAAAAATGCCGAATTTGTGGCAAAAGGGCCAAACAAATTAATTAAAAAATGCGTTGTCTGCTTTTTAGAGGTAAAGACGAAGAGGCAGACGAAGGCAAAGACGGCCGTTTCGGTGGCGTCTTAGCCATAACGCTGGATCCTAACAAAAATAAATAAATTGTACTTAAAGGGGCTTCCGAGTCGCCGCAGTGCAGCCATAAACATTAATTAAAACTTTTGACCCTTGCCCAAGCCGATGATGGCAATGGGCGGATGGGTGGCAGGTGGGGGGGCTGCTGCTGGTGTTGCTCATCAGCTGCAATATTCATGCAACTACAACAATCTACAAACTACTACAATAAAATGCACTCAAAATTGTTTCGCCGAGTGAGAGGCAGACGAAGGGGGCATGGTTGGGGATGCGACCCGCTAAACGGCGGCCGATGTCGGCCTCAGTGGCCTTATTTGCACGTACCGCTCGAAAAATTACGAGTTAAGCACTTTTCGCCCATGGCAAAAACACACATTCAAGCACTCAAACACAGACACACACACATGTGAGTCATGAGTCATGAATCATTTAACTTTCACACACACACACACACACTTACAGTCACTGGCTTGCCAAAACGAACGAGCGCACTCAAACTTTTCGCTTTTTAAATGAAAACTGCGCTCGGATTTCCCCCAGCTGCCCTTTAACCCAGCAAAGGTAGTTGCAAAAAAAAAGGTCATGCGGCAACAATTTGATGAACCAAAGTCACAATTTCATGACACAGCACTCATTCCTTTGGCAAACGACTATTGTATTAGACACAACAATTCAATTGCCATATAAAAGTATAAAATTGTGAATTGCTTCACGATTGCTTGGCAGAAACAAAAAAAAAAACGATTCCATAGAGGAAAGATTGTATGGAACAATTAAGTTCGCACATATGAACTAGTTCGCTGGCTTAACTTTCTCAACATGTACTCGCATGTTTTTATTTACAGGGTATTTTTCTACACCTCAAAGATCTTACTTAAATATTCCTAAGCATATAATGCTCAGTACATTTTCATACTGGCTATTTCTAGGGTATATTGTATTTTTAGTCCTCACATATCAGGGTATTTTGCAGTTCAGCTTACTCTTAACCCGTGGAATTTTTTTTTAAAATTTTTTTGTCGGCCACTGTCGAAATTTGTTGGCTACAAGCAAAATATGACACGGACATATGGCGTCGGCCAGCACATTGTGTGTTCCTGTGCCTGAGTTTGTGTGTGTGTGTGTGTGTGTGTGTATGTGTGTCTCTGTGAGTTTCGTGTGGCATACTTTTTTGGGCGTCAGCTCGTTTAGGTGAAAACAAACAAATAGACAAAAGTGGCAAGCATTCAAACAGCGCCACACAAACGTCAAGGAGAGACTCAATTGAAGGAAAGCTAGGCGAACCAGCGAAGCATTAAATTAAAATTTTTTCTAATTAAACTGGCAACAAAACGTGTGCAGTTGAATGCGCTGCCTCAATTTGTAGCACTTAAAAGTGAAGCAGTCAAGATTTGCATAATGCGGCGACTTTTCACGCAGATAACTGAAACATTCAACTTAAAGCATCAGCCGCTGCCAAAGCGATTTAATAGATGCAAAATAAAATAAGGACTACAATTTTCATCAGTAAATCAATATCAATTTCAATTTCTATGAATTAAATAAATAATTTTCATTCAGCTATCAAAATTGGCCAACACTTCATTTCACAAATTGCAACACGATTGCAATCTCAATACAAAAAATATTAAACCAAAATCTTTGCATTGCTTTCAACAGTATTTATTACTGCTCACTTTCACAATAGTTATACTTGAATAATAAAATCTCTTTCATTGTTTTTTATGTTGTTTAAGCCTGTTTCATAAACTATTTAGCTGTACGTTGCATATGTATGTTAACACCATTAGCTTTAAGTCTGCATAGACAACTTACTACATATTCAAAGTCAAGGCTTCAATGTATTTTGCCAAATGTACAAATATACTTCAGTCTGATATATAAAGGACTTATGAGTGATGAGTGCTCAAGTTTAGAACAAGTTTCAAGGCGACGCCCATCTATATTGGGCCATTCGGGGGCACCGACAGTTAAGCAAATGAGGAACGCAAATGCGAATGCGTTTTATTATTGCCGCATATCATTAGATCAGTAAACATGCTCATATAAGAAGTACTTGAGCGCACTCTTAACTGCCCCGGATGCTTAACAATAATAATGTTTCGGCATTTATCACACTTTTTTTGTTTGTTGCCATGCCAAAGTGACCAAGCAAAGTGGCTCTAAAATTTCAGTGGCATCAACAATAATAACAAGAGGAGAGAAAAAAACGCAGATAAATAAATGTGGCAACAACAAAGAGCAAAACGCCATAAATCTAAATAACAAATTTTTACGAGAAACGAGACCATAAATAAGATGTTACTGCGACCGGCCTAGCCAGAGAGCAAATAATAGTGGAAGCGGGCCGCACTCCCAGGACCATTTGCCAGGAGCAAAGCACCGCACACTCCACAAACACACACCGCCACTATCTGGTCCAAACTGGCTACAATTCCTGAGAGTTCTGTTAATTTAATATTATTACTTTTCATTACAACTGCTCCACAATGTCTACTGATGGCTACAGCAAAAAGCTGTTAGTTTCTCGACGCTCATTCTCTCCGAAATGTCAACGCATTAATGTCCCAGGACCACCGGGGCCAGGGTCATATAAATCAACATTTATCTGCGCGCATCGCTGACAATTGAAAATGACAGCAGTAGCAACCAAAATGACCGCATAAATAAATACTTTCGTCTCCTTAGTCGTTAATTACGCAACGCCCTGCACACTGAAAGATCTGAATTCTGGAAAGTGTACGCAATTTGAGGTTGAAATGAGAGAAATAACACTCCATCTTATAAACATGGCGCTTATCAGCCTGAAGAAAGCCAAGAGAGGTGTGCTCCTTTTGAGTATTTGGATATATTGGATACTAAAATACTAGAATGTTTATTTTAACAAACTTTTTTTCTAGCTAAAGAGTAATTATTTAAAAAAAAAGGCATATGCTTTGAATGTGAAATCAACCTAGCGATATTTTGCATGGTGGAAGCTTTTGCTGTTGTTGTTGTTGGTGTTGTTGCTGGTGTTATTGCTGCTGCTGGTCGCACCTTTTAGACGGCTGCTTCATTGCATTGGGCTAATAAACAAGCGGCTGGACAATGGACACAAAAACGAAACAGCAGCAACGGCAAAAAGCAAACATTGCACATCCTGTCGGACAGCAGTGTAGTGCTTTTTTCTTCCTTTTTCGTTTTTTGCCCAGTTTTGTCGCACCTCTCTTTGTGCTCGGCATGCGCATACATGCATATCCATGCATGAGTGTGCGCATGTGTGTGTGTGTGTGTGTGTGTGTAGTTGTGTGCGTGTGTGTGCTCGGACTTGTATGAACCATTAAATTGAAATTTATGCGGCACTTTGCCGCGTGAAATGTTTGTACAACTCGTTGCGGGCTGCGGCTTTCAGACCCTACCTCCAACCAACCCTTCATTCGATTGGCCCTGGGCGTTGACAGAGCGACAAACCGTTAGACAACAAAATTTTGAGGGGTTTGGAGTTAGAGTTGCAAAACATATGCAAAACTGCCGTGTGCATTCCATATAAATGCTTTTTTCAACAGCCCTCCCCCGCCACAATCCCCTTCGGAAACATTTGCCGCCTAATTTGTCGTTTGTGGAAATTATGACACAAAAGCAGCTCAACGCCTGGCAATTGGCCCGCTTAAAAAGAGGCCTTAACCACTCCGCTGCCCCCTCAACATCAGCTCAGCCATTGTTTTATTGCAAAACGCAACTCATTTTGGTGTTACTTTTTTTTTGGCTTCTTTTGGCATTTTTTTTTGCAACAAGTTTTAATTAATTTGCCGCAACTCCAGCCTCTACTCTCAGACAGCATGCACCACCCCACGCATTATTTCTTCTCTCTCTCTCTCCCTCTCTCTCTCCCATTCTCTCACTTTCTCAATGACGAGAAGGACGCACAAAAAGTTGATGCTACGATAATTTGAAAAGTTTTCGCTTAGACAGCGACAGCAAAGTAGGTAGTTATTGCCATTTCCAAACCAAAAACGCTCCTTACTCTCAGCTCACAGCTTCCCGCTCCGCACAGCACATAAATCGCTGGCAAGCTAAAAACCTCAGCCCCAAAAAAAGAACTGGCAACTGGCAAACGGCAACTGGCAAACTATATGAATACGACATGCTATATTAAGCCTCAAATAAATGCACCGCCATAATTAACATATAGCAAAAGTTTTGCGCCCCTCTAAGCCATAAGCTGGCGAAAAACTAGTACATTCTCAACCACCACCCACCACCGACCGCCTACCACCTTTCACCCTTCAGCCAACAGGCACACACCAAACACATTCGCTACCTCATCCAAAATAGCATTCGTTGACTGATGAAATATGACTCCAAAAAGTTGTTTCAATCTCTCTTTTATACCCACCCACCCACACACACACACACACACACACGCACACTATTATAAATGTGTTTTTGCTACTGGGGGATGGGGGAGGATTTGGAAAAGCAATTTGAATTTACAACTTTCGGTTGATTGAGCCAAAAAGTCAGGTATTTGAATGGCTGATAAAGCTGCTTCAATTGCCAATTAATTGGTCGAACATAAGTTTCACATTAATTGTCGACATGTGCCGGGGGGGTGCAAAGAAGCCTACATCATTTTAAGATAAGTCTCCGCCTCCTTTTGCACACACACATACACACATACGGCAAGCAATTATATAATTAAATATGTAACTGTAACGATGATTGTCGTTTGCGTAATTGGTAAATATTAAATTTCGAATATTGCGAACTGGAATTTGGATTATTACTTTGAAGTCTGAACAACAACTTAAAGTTCTCGGAATATTGAAAGTTTACTTAAGCCACACATTTTCTGCTGTGTCATGTTTCGAAATGATTCAACTTAAGATCTGCAAGCGGTGTGGCATCAATAATTGGCTTTCACTTGATTAAGTTTGCTACAGTTTGGGTCTTCACTAATTGAATTCGTGTCTCAAGATAAACTATAGTTTTAATTAAAACACAGTTTAAGGTGCCCTGATTTAAGTTGTCCTAACTAATTGGAATGCCCACAAACTGTTTCAACTCAACTTAACTGCAAGTCTCGACAAGTTAATCAACTCAAGTGTCACGACTTAATCGAAACTTAATTAAACTTAACTTAGTAACACCGAGTGGCATTCAAACTTATCTTAAGTGGCAAAGTGCAATGCGTTGCAAGTTGCGCACAATAAAAAATGTGCATATTTATCAGATGAAAATAACTTAGTGGTATTATATTTTGTAATCTAGTTTTATGTTTCTTTGGTACTCACGGACTGCATCGACGGGCGCTGGTGTCCAGATAAGCAACAACGTTACAAAGAAGTTGGCTGCAATAAAAGTGGCTGCCATCTGCAAACCCATTATTTTTTGTATATGTAAATAGAGCGAGGAGAGAGTGGGTCGTGATTGGTGTTGGAGTGTTGGTGTTGTTGTTGGGGAGAATGGTGACTTTTTTTTTTAGCTGAATAGCAGTTGAGAGATAGCAACTCGATCTCTCCCTCTCTCTCTTTCTCTGTCTCCCTCTGCGCTGGATCAGACTTACTCTCTTTGCTGATGCTCTCGAGCGCGCTCTATCTCTCTCTCCCTCTCTTTCTTAAGCGTTGCGATCGACGTCAACGCAACGCTGCAAGCGCTGTGTATGTGTTAGAGGAGAGGCAAAGAGTTTCGTTTGGGCAAAGTGTTGTGTCAGAATACGTGTATGTGTGTGTGGGTGTTTGTGTGTGTGTATGTGTGTGTGTGTGTGTGTGTAAGTGAGTGTATTGTATGTTTGTTTGTTTATATTTATTTTTATAGCATTTAGTTTTTTGAACGTTTCCGTTGATAACGCGTTGAAAATGGTTGATTCAATCGTTTGTTAAATACATTTTCGCAAGCCGAAAATCATCGGATATAACAAGATGTGTTAGCAAATGCGATGTCATCATCATTATTATTGGCATGATATGGCGTCAATTGATTAGTAAGTAATACAACATATTGGATGCGTTCAATGCATGTGTCACGCCCATCGTTTCATTTGTTGTTCGCGTTGTTTACGCATTGTTGGCGTTGTCGTCGTCGATGTTGTTGTTGTCGTTTTCGTTGTTTGTGTTGTTATAGCATTTGTTGACATTGTGGTTCCAGTTGATGTTGTTGTTATTGTGGTTGTTGTTGTTGTTGTTGTTATTTCGGATATGGCATCAGGATCATCGTTAACGTTGTTGCCATGTGGAGGGAATCTGTTGTTACTATACGACAGAATTTACCTGCTTACAAGTTGAACTTAATACTTAAAAATGAGCTCTTAAACAAAATATTTATATATATATATAAAGATATGCAGTTATATATTCTTTGTTATCGTTTTTCTTTTTGCTTTTCTATTTTTTATTTTTATGGATTTATATTTGATATATTTTTTCTTTTTGTTGCAGTTGTCATTTAATACGTTTGCCTGTCGCCTGCAAAAAGAGAGAGTGAAATGTTGTGTGGCCAAATACATCCGTTGTCCTTGCCATGCAGAACAGACCTTTGTGTGTGTTATTTGTTTACTTTTATGTTTATTTTTGCGGTTTTGTGCAATCTCAAATCTATGGCACATTTAAATCCGAAGGGCAAACTACAAATATTCATTTGCTTAAAGCATTTGAAAATATTTGTACACAAAATAATTGTTGAGACAGTTTCAATGTACAGAAATTTCGGCGGACAAAAAGACTTGTGTGAAATGGTTAAGCGAAATGTGCAAGAAATAGCACAGGTAAGCTAAGAAGGGTTAAACATTTGAAAAAGTTTTTAAACAATAATTGTTGTGTCTTGTGGGTGAGAGAGTAAAAAGTTACCGCAATTTTCTCTAAACGGCGAAAATAAAACTTTTGAATACAGATTGTGTCTAGAAATCTAAAAAAAACTGGTATATATACATTTATATATATATATAGTATAAGTCAGGTATGTGAATGTGAACAGAACAATTTGCTGCACTCAATTTAGTTAATCACACGAAAATCACGAAAAACTAGGAGAGAGCACCATGAAAGCAATGTGAAAGGTAAGTCAAAAGCCAATCATTAAATCATCTGGGCCAGGGTGAGCTGAACTATGGGAAGAAGAAGCAGAGGCACAACAACAAGAACAAGTCTTTTTAACAACTGCTGGCAATTAAATTCAGCTAAAAATGCCTCCAAGTTGGCAACTCCAAAGTGCAACTTCTCCAACTGCTTGGAAATCTTTTTTTTTTTTCTTTTTTCCTTTCATTTGCTCCTTTTTTTTAACTCACACAAATTGAACGGACGTACGGACGGACGGGGTGGACAGACAGACAGGTTGGCAGCCCTGCCAAAAGGTAAATACAAAGTCACTGTGCAATTGCATGAGCTTTGCTACTTTTGATTTCGCTTTTTACAGCTACTTCTTTTTTTCTTAATTTTTTACTGTTGTTTTTTGCTCGGCACTCGCTTTGTTTACATCGCCGTGTAGGCAGCGCAAGGGACGGATAACGAAGGAGAGAGACAGAGAGGGGGGGCTATGGGGTTTGGGGCTGCCCACTTAGCGGCATAAAGGGAAGTAAGCTGCAGTCGGAAAGCAGGCAGTAGCCGCAGGTGGGCGTGGCCAAATCCACATATAACAATACATACACATATGCATGTATATACACAAGCTTTATGCTCTATATGCACTTGTAAAAATCAATTAAACTTTTGAAGTGAAGTTATAATGGTTGGCAACTCGTTTTTTGTATTTCTGCTTTCCGTTTTTTGATTTTCTTATTGTTTTCATAGCGTTTGCATTGTTGGCCGCTTGAGTTCTTGCTCCTGTTGTTGTTGTTGCAGTTGTCAAAAGTTTTAAAATAATTGGATTTTTTTTTATTTGTTGCCTTGGCACTTTAGCTGTAAGCACAGGCACGAACAAGCTATGCAGCAGGAACGAAGCCCCAAAAAGAGAGAGAGAGACAGAAAGAGAGATAGAGAGAGAGGCATAGCGAGTGAGAGAAACAGAGAGAGGAAAACACTTAATGTTTACTGCAGTCGTCGTCGTCAATGTTGAGCGTATTACCCAATTTTCACTGAAGTTTTCAACACCAATTGCAAAACGTCAACAACAACAACAACAGCAGCAGAGAAGAAGCAGCGCAAACCGCTACTATGTGGGCGTGGCCGATCAGCCGCCCACAATGACTCGTGCAAAGGAGCCGCCAGCAGCTTGAAGCGGCTCTGGTTGAGCCAACTGGCCGCGTTCCCCGTTGATTTAATGGCTCTTATGCCACACGGCTTGTCATTATGGAGCAGAGATAAAAATAAAGGCCACAAATCGCAAAAGCTGCTTACATATATGTATATCTATGTGTATATATATATATATAAACAAACTTTCTTGCTTAAGGGGTGCTTTTCAACACATGCCAAATCGATGATCAAAGATTGCCTTGAGCAATATAAAAGGCAACACACACAACTATGCTAATCATGAGCCATTTATAATTGAAAGAGTTTGATGAGAGATATGCGCGATTTATGGAGTGTCTACTGTAGCCTTACAATATAGACAGCTAGAAAGAAGTAAATTGCAAATTGAATAAAATTTAGCCAGAGAAAAACTACTTTCTGATTACAACTAATCTGAGCGAACTCAAGGCGCTAATAGAGCGAAAAAGTCTTGAAGTGATTTATATATATTTGTAGTCAGTCGAAGAAACTAATCAAATGTGAAAATTGGTAAAGAAAATTAATGCCAATTAAGAAGATGACCTTAAAAGTCAGTTAAGCGTCTGTCAAATACAAAACTTGTGAGTTGCAGACTTAAATTCTCTAGCTGAAGTCAATACTAAAGATGTGTAAAATGAGATAAGAAAAACAGACAAGTAAAACAGCAAACCAGATTGGAATAAATTAGCGAAGTTGCTTTTGATTTTAACTAGCATGTTTGCTTAGAGACAACCTTCTTCGCATTGCCAGCAAATGCGAGGCTTTCCCTCTGACCTCAAAATGCTTAGCAGCTTTAATTAATCAAACGAGGCTCGTAAGCATATCTGGAGTAAATTGCATTGATTTCAGAACACACAAGATATTTCTCAACTTCTCTCATTGCTCTTGCTTTATTTACCCACGGACATTAAGACAATTGGCCAAAAGAGAACTGTTTTTGGCAAAACTTGCTTACGTTTCTTTCTATCTTTTTTTTTGTTTTTTTTTTTTGTCAATTAGGCTAATGACATCTGATAAAGCAACTGCTCGCTGTATACGTATAATAAATTCCATTAACAGGACAATAAAACAAAGGACAACAAATGTCACCAATGGTTAAGCAGTAAAACTTAAGCTGCCACACAAGGCGTATGCGTGTTACGAGTGTCTCAAGAAGAAAATATGGCATCAAAGGTTCATTTAAATTTTGTTTTCACAGACCGAGCCAAAGAAGCAGCAGCAACAGCTTTTATGAAAGAAAGCACACACTCAAGTATGTATATGTATATGTATATGTATAATATATATATATATGTATGTATAGTCAAAATAGGCGAGCGCTGCTGGGAGTGTTGGCTGAGGAGCTTGAGCAAGCAGTCGTTGATGCTGCTTTTTCCCAGCTGTCGACTCAATAGCTGCAATTTTTTCACTTTATTTTTTTTTGCCGTTTTTTCTATATTTTCTTTGGTATTTTTGTGTTATTTTTGTTCTCTTATTCTTTTTGCCTCTTTGGGTCTAATAAAAACACTTGACACCGAAACGAGGAAAGTTCCTTAAACAAAGTGTTTGGGCGAGACTGAGAGAATGCACGAAATGAGACGAAGAATGTTGAAAATGAATGTAGTGGAGCAGAGAATGGCACAATAAGTGAGATTTAGACAACGTTGTGTGTGTTGGTGTGTGTGTGTTTGTGTGTGTGTGTGTGTGTGTGTCGGTAAGTGTCTTCAATTTTTTAAAGCCAGCAGCAAATAAGTTGAAAAATGTTAGCCATGTCAAAAGAGTCGACTGTCGACTGTCGACAACTGTAAAAACTACTTTATCAGTTGCTTACAGCTGAGATGCTGAGAGATAGACCTTTGGGTCTTTAATCTGGTGGCTAATACGACAAAGTGAAACTGAAACTGAAACGACATAACTGAGCTGCTTTTGCTTGGCTTAACTGCAAATTATCTCTATTGCAAACAATCAATGCAGCAAAAAGTAGTTACAAAAATAAAGGACAACCGTTGGCCAAAGGAAGCGAAAGGATGCCACTGGATGCTTAACAATAAAAACGCCAGCACAAAAGTGTGCTACAAAATAACAGCAGCAACAGCAGCTGTCAAAGGACATGAAAAAGGACGATGACAAGAGTATTTGCAGTTTTAATGCGGCAACTAAAGGTTCTTACCGACCTACCTACCGATCCACGCCCCCTATCCTCCCCGTCCTGTGCGCCTTTTAACCGAGATTTGTAATCAAAAATCCATTGCTTGGTTTGTGTTGCGTGCGACTTTTGCTGGCTTTGAAGCGATTCAAGGAGATCGAACACAAAGTGCAACTAAAAGGGAATTGCCTACTTCTGTTTGGTTTTGTGAGAACTTGGATGTGTAATCGAAATGAGTAAACTGAAATAACTATTGAAATTCGATGGCAAATACAGAAAAGTGTCATATTTATGCCAGTTTAATGTTAAGCCTAAGTAAAACACAATTTTAAATCCATAACAAATGAATCCATTAACAAAATGACAGCAATAAAATGTTATTGATTTACCGTTGAGACAAAAATAATTGATGTATAAATTACGTTCAGGTCATGCGATGTGCAAACTCTTTTAAAGATGGTAAAAATTTTAAAAAATTTACGAGTGTATTTTATGACCAATTAAAACTGAATTTTCTTGATGAAAGACAAAATTTAAAAAAATGTAAAAAAAACTGTCAACTTTGGATGCCTATAAAGAGTATAACCATAGCTATATATATATATACATATGTATAAATCAAGCCATTTGAAATGCATTCAGCGAAAAAATGTAAGTTACATCAATCATCGGCAGCTTGATTTTGCACTTGGTTTTTGTTTGCCAAGTTCTCGTATTGAGTTACACATAGACAAACACAATTCACGTTTCGGCATTTTCACAGCATCTTTTGCTGTCTGCACATCCCAACTGTGTCAATCTACAGCGCAGCATCCCTTTGCCGAGCACAAAACTTGAGCCCAATGTCCAGGGCAAACATTTCAAAGCCCAACCAAAAAAATAAAAATAAAAAAAAGAGACAAAAATTTCGAATCAACAGCAAAAGGCAGCCCAAAAAATCACAGCTCATAGCGCAGCGCCTAAAAAGATTTGGGCCGCAACACACACACACACATAGATAGAGAAAACATACATGCACACACACACGTATAAAGTGGACACATGATGGCTGCCATCACAGTTGGAGTTTGCCGCAAACGTGCCGCTAGATTCGCTGCCCACAAAACAAAAGCAGGAAATTTCGGGCGTGAAACGCTGCGACAAGCCCCCCTGCCCTCCCCTCCCCACTCTCTGCCAATCGCACATAGCCTTTGGTTGCCTAACTACAAACTGCAAAAGCTGTTAACCGTCGCTTTAAGCCAAAAGCCCGGCGAGCAGCTCAAAATTGTTGTGCCGCTCGTAAAAGCCAAAATGAAAATAGATAAAAAAAAGAATAAACACACACACACACACACACGCACACTCACGCATAGAAAAGCAACTTCATTTTGTAAATCAATTGAATTTTCAATTGTGTGCGTCGAGAGCAGCAGCAGAAGCAACAACAACAACAACAACAACAGTATAAAAAAGGAGAAGGTAACATAAAAGTCAATGGGGGCACAAATAAAGGAAACGACACTATTACCCAGGACCAACAGCAGTAGGACAATGACACAGAACAACAGGACAACAGGACAAGAGGACACCAGCAACAACAACAACAACAACACCAAACATAAGCGATTTTGATTTTGGGTAAGTTTCCCAACCCCCTCAGCCATTCCGCGTACCCCTCCCCGTTGGCACCCCTTTGCCAATTGCTGTGAAAATCGTTTCGTTTTGTTGAGCCACTTTTTCTGTCGAGAGGATTTGCCACAAGAAACACTCTCAGTTTGAATATTGCATAAGCAAATGAAGCGGAAACTCTAAGAAATCACGCTCCTCTTAACTGCATTTATATATATATAACTATATATATATATATATTTAACTGAACAACACACAAAAATCTGTTCTTGCTTAAGTTAATCAATCAATTTTGTTTACCAGTTTTAAAGCGCTGCAGCTTTTTTTTTTAGTCATTCACTTTAATTAGTTGTTGCGGCATTTTGGGCCAAAATAAAAATGTAACCAAATTAAACCCGTTAACCGGCTCGCGGTAAACAACGTGGCGACGCGTGGCATACGTTGCCGGATGGGGCGGGGGCGGGTCGGGACGGTTGCGCGGTTTGTGTGGCAAGTATGTAGCGACCAATAACCGAGGCAAGCCGAAGATGTTTTGACGGCTTCAAAATTGAACTGTTAAGCTACAAAATAACATTTAAATTTTACTACACTTGACACTTATTATATTTAGTATATAATTTTTTGACTATTTTTATTATTTTTTTTTTAATTTTTGTAGCATATATTTTCTTGCTGTATTTATTTTTTTTTTTGTTGATGTTGTTGTTGATTTTGTCACACACAGCGCGCTCAGTTTCTTACAGGCTCGTTACATCCTGCCAAATCCCGAAATTGTACTAAATACGTACAAAACTTTTACGATTGGCCAAGGCTCAATGCCAGCCGCAGCGAAGAGCTCGCGCGTGTGTGTGTGTCTGTGTGTCAGCGTGTGTGGCGGCCGAACAGACACGACGAGCTTCACTTGGCGCTCGTGAGCGCTTAACGACGAGCGGCTGAGTGGTGAATTTCGTCTGAGCAACGAAGTCCAAAAGGCACGAAGCTAAAGCAGCTCAATAAAGCTAACTAAGCAAAGAGCGAGCAGCAGTTTGACAAGAGTTCAAATAAAGCTACTCAGTGAAAACAGAGAGAGCTCTCAATTGATGCAAAGAGCAGCATATAATGGAGCCAACTAAGCAGCTCAATGTAGCACTGCAGTAAAAACTGAAGAGAGCGCTCAGCAAACCGGTTGAGTTGAAATTGAGTTGAGTTCAAGCTTAAACGTAGCTCTGCGCCTGAGTGACTAAAGGCAACTCAACAGAGATTAACACAGACTCAAATGTGAGAGTATATTTATAAATATGATAAAATATAAATATATATTACAAAATTCAGTATTATGAAGATTTTTATGATATAATATTTAAAGTGTACAGATTACTCAAATAAAAAATATTTTCATATATAAAATCACAATCCAGTTAGACCGCTCAAAGAGTAGTTATGCTCTAAGGTGAGTCAAAAATTGTGCTCAAAATTGAATTAGTTGGCATAACTTAACTCATATATAAACTGCACAAAAGAGCAACTCAAACTCAACTCAAGAGCAGCCAACTGCACCAAACTCAACTCAACTGCAAGCAGAGTAAATTGTATGCTCAATGTCCCTTTGAGCAGACTGTGCAGGAGTGCATGAAAAGCGCTCAAGTTTTTGTAGATGGCAGGTCACTCAAAACAAAACTCAAATGCAGCTAAGAGCAATAAACTGCACCAAGCAGCCACTGGCTGCCAACTCAACTCACTTGTAAGCAGCGTAAGTCTAAAGCACAATTTCTCTTTGAGATGACTGTGCAAGAGTGACACTGTGTAGAGCTCAGTTGGCAGGCAGCTCAAAACTGAACTCAACTCAGAGTCTCTTTGCACAGGCGAGTGAAAGTAAGTGCTAACTCAACACACAACAGAAAGCAAATCAAAACTCAACTTGAGTCAACGCCGTGTAAAAGCTTTCGGCAAACGAAGTGCGCACATTCGGCTCGTCGTATATTTGGGAACGTTCGTGCGTGGGTGAATTTCCGAAGCGGTTCAATTCACACGGTGCCATAGCCAAGCGTCGTCAGTCTTCAGTGGAGCACCGTTCAGTGTGCTAAAAGCGGCAGGTGCAAAATACAGGTAAACAGCACTGCCGTTGTTGCCGTTGCTACTGCTGCGCTGGCTAATTGTGTTGCATACTTTTTGGCGCGCGCGTTGAGCTGAAGCTGAAACTGAAGGCTGAAGCTGAGTGAATGTGAAATGTGACAGAAGCAGTGACAGTTGAACAGTTGCAAACAACAGCAGCAAGAGGAAAGTCAAAACAGACGCTACAATTCAGTGATGTAGTTGTGGTCCTTGACAGTGTATGAGTTTGTGTGTGTTGTAGTCCTGCTTGCTTGGCCCCAGGAGACATTTAACATAATAAAAACGAACGTGTGCGGCATTCTGTTGCTGGTTTTGCCAAGTTTTTGTTGCTTTGTTGGTTTTTGCTTAATGCTAATAACACACAGATACAACAAAACATGCACAGATATATAGGATAGGACGAACAGTTAGTAGAAACAATATTGCAAATGTGTGTGCGGCACAAGGCGAAAGCAGTTGGCAAAAGTGTCGTAAATCGTTTAGACGGCAAACGTGGCAAGCGCCCAGGACACGGACATAGAACGCAGGACACTCTCACAGATCCCTTGCCAGGCCGATATGTAAACGACAATGCCAGCGTGGGAAAAAAAAACACACAGCCATACAAACATATACATATATAAATGAAAGAAACTGCGAACTGAGGAACGCCACAGGATGCTGCCTTCTGATAGCGACTGCTCCTTTGCACACAGTTCATGTGAGTATAAATATCCTGTGACCCCAACCCAAACCCATTCGACTCCCATTCCCCCAACCTTTCGCCCCATGAATGAACTTCATAACGATTTCTGTTTTTTTTTTGCGCGCGCATTTTTATGAGGTTTTAACGTAAATTCGAATGTTTGAATTAGGCAGAGAGTGCTGAGACCTGGGTCCCAGAGTCCTTGCCACAGTTGGAGGCGTCATAAATTTTTATGTGTATGTGCGCGCCCCCAGAAACACACACTCACAAACCCAAAGTGTGATTGTTGGGGTGTGCCGACCTATAAAGCCAACTGCCATCAGGCCAATTAAAGTGCAAGTGCAAAAATCAAACTGATTAATTCGCCAGTTAGAATGTTATACGTAAACTATATATATATATATGTACATACATGTATATAAAATGGCATTTTTAGTGTCCTTCGCTGTTGGACAAATGAT
Organism: Drosophila atroscutellata; assembly: GCA_035041605.1. Taxonomy (NCBI): domain Eukaryota; kingdom Metazoa; phylum Arthropoda; class Insecta; order Diptera; family Drosophilidae; genus Drosophila; species Drosophila atroscutellata. The sequence goes on along the minus strand of JAWNLA010000092.1, from coordinate 6,737,493 downwards.
TTGGTGGCTTTTGTTTTTGATTTATCGCTGACATTAAAGTGACGGAAAATGTACGTTTAATCTGCCAGTAAAAACAAGTGAGATTTCGAATGCCGCACATTCCCCGCCCATGTTTATTTATTTTATTACAATTTGCAACATTTTGAAGAGAAAACTTCAATGTTTTTTAAACAATAGTTTTGTTTGGCTAATTGTGACTATAAACTGCAAAATTAATTAATTTTGGCAACAGTTATGAAAGCCAGTAAATTATTTTTTATTTGTTGACCTCTTTTTTTATAATTAAAATGTGAAGCTAGCAAAAAAAAAAACGTAAAATTAAAATTATGATAAAATTATGTTAGCTGAAGATATAGAAATTGAGGAAATCATAAAAAAAAACACAGCATATCCATAGAAAATTTGATATAGCCACTTCAAGTCATATTTATATCAATTCCAAAGTAAAAACCCAAATAGGATTTTCACTTTTCAATTTAGATTATATTTTTAGCCTTGGCAGTACTTTTGCCTTTCCATTTATTTATTTTTGTTGCGGACTACAGGGTAAATTTCATTTCCAATCGATTTGCAAAAAAATAAGTAATATTTTTTTATTTTGAATATATACATATATAATTTGGGATTCTCATGCATTTTAAATAGTTTCCAGCCAGAGGAATGCAAGAGTCACGTTTTCATATTTTCCGCTCCGCAAAATTGCCACATAAATTCCGATAGAATTTGCACACAAAAAACAAAAAAAAATTGAAAAAATAAAAACTCAAAATTGTAAAAACATTTAAGTGAAAATATCGATGAAATACTATGCGAAAATCGGAAATATAATTGGATAATATGTTTATATTCATAACACAATTGAAAAGGCAGCAAAATCCGCATGATTTTTACAAGGCTGATGAAAAGTAAATTTGCGCACAATTTGCACAGAATATATTTTATTTGAGATATTTCGACTAAATTCAAGTATTTGATTTGATTTGTTTTTGTTTTTTTTTTAGATGTGCCAAGTGCAAAAGCTGAAGTTAAGAAAATCAACAATGAAATTGAGTATGTAAATGCTGAAAGACCGATGGGATGCAGGCATTATGAAATAAAATCAATTATAAAGGTAAGTTGCGGGAAATGCATAAATCTGAAATAAATTTAGTTTGAGTAGGAACATTTCTTAATTAATTTATTATGTTATTTTATATTTTATTGTTATACATTAACTAATTGAACGCTATTACACATTTAGATTAATATGGTAACAGGAAAATGCTTTAGATTTCAGAAGAAAAACTTATTATTATTTTCTGTCAACAGTTGTCAAGGGTTGCTTAGGGTTCCGATATATATTTTATATTCTATTATTCATTTTAAGTGTTAATTCAAATTTTTTAAATTTACATTTTTGTTTTTTGTTATTAATCTATTCATTTTGGACTAAACAGATTATAACTGCAAACCAACGAAAATTTTGGTTTGCGGAAAACTCTGTTCAAGCGTAACACTTATAAGAATTTGAGTACATCATAAACACAACTGCTAACCTTATCTATCCATCATGGTTAGTGCTCATAAAAGGACCAGGCTAAGCACCTTTTAAGCCAAACCAGCAGGTTCTTTAGTTGGGCCAAAACCGTTTCCGGTATACACACACAAGCAAAAATAGAGAAAGGGAAAGATGGAAGTAGCTTTTTACGATTTTGTTGTTCCATTTGATATGGCCGCATTATGTTTGCATTTTTATGCGCTTAATCCTTTTTAACTGGCCCGCTTTAACGCTCTTTGTTTCTTTAACTGAACAAACTGTCACTTTGTGACAATAATGAAAACTTTAGCACAACAACAACAACAACAACACAAAACCCAACCAGAAGGGAAACAAATATAAATTCGCCGAGTTAAGTCGTAAAAATCTGTAAACTGCGTAGTCAACGCAACAAGCAAATGCACTCAAAAAAAAAGAGCGTTGCAAGCAAACAAATCTATAAAAAAATGCGACAGCAAAACGTGTCAAAAAAGATAAACAGCAAAAGAAGGAGAAAAAAATGAAACAACAACAACAAATGCTGCCACCAAATGTGTCCCTTGCATTTTGCAGCTGCAACTTTACGAGCTGAATGGAGTTTACAAAAAGGGCGGCTGGGCGTAGTTGCAGTGTCATAAAAGCATGTGGCACGTCGCTTTGGCCATTTGATGTTAGTATTAATTTGCTGAGGTAACTTGCCCGCATGCCAACAGAATAGAACCAGAGCCAAAGAAAAGGGGGCGAGGGGCAGGGAAACAGCAGAGCAGCTCCTGCAGGCTCATTATGCATGCTCGTCCGCACGTTCTGCTTTGAGGCACACACACACACTCGAATTCACACACACACACACTCGCACTCAAACACACAGAGTTTGAGACAAGGACCTGCTCGGCAAGTTTTAGCAATTTCATTTTCAATTGACTGCCGACCAGGACACGCAGCCAGTGTTGGCTAACCAGCGGCAATTGAGCGCATGAATCGCCTGAAGAAAGAAGCCAGCACAAAAACTGCTCAAACATGCAGTTACGATCTGAACTAGTCAATCGATTATTAGAACTAGCAGTAGTAGTTTAAATTAAATCTTTATAAACTCCCTTTTGACCTATGTTTAAGTCTAAGTTGTGCTCATATATAATATTCACTTCGATAAACCTACATTGTGCTATGGTTATAAGATCGGAGACGCGAAGGCATTTGTTATCAGATATTGCACATTTCATACACAATTTTCAATTATATATATTGAATGCGGCATTTTTTGCTTACAACATGAATTATATATTTTTCTATCTGAATACAAATTAGAACTGTTCACCATTACTAGTGCGCACTGTAGTTCCAAACACACTGCTTCCATTGCGTTGTCTTTCTGCTGAAGCTACTTATTTTATTTGAAGTGTGTGACTGTGTGTGTGTGTGTGTGTGCCTTGCCTAGAAATTGGGATATCGCCAACATTTTACAACATATGAGAGAGATAAAGAGATGGTTAGGTGGAGGAGCTTGTGCTGAATAGGGGACCGATTTGCAAAGTTTCCTGCGAAATTACGCAGCACAGACACGCACAATTCATTTGCAAATAGAACAGTTTAATTTGTTGCCTTTTGTGCTCAGCTGATATCCTTCGTTGGCACATGTCCGGGTCCCAAAGAAAAGTTACAAATGAAAAAGGGAAAGGAGCGGCTAGTAGGGGTATGCCCGCATACAACTAACATGCTCGCAGCACAAAGGCATCGACGAGATTATTATATGAAAGAACAGAGAGGATTGCATTACAGCTGTCGAAATGATGGCGCTGCCCATAAAACAGAAAACCATTCAATAGCCACACACACACACACACACACACACACACACAGTAATTACGAGTTGCAGCCCCTCTCTGCCAGTGTGCTACCAGAACTGTTTGCTAAGCAATTCCAATTCCATCCAAGTCTAGACACTTGAAAGCCTGCCCCAATTCTGCATTGGCAAGTAAACTTCCTCCATTCGCATAATGGCCAAATCATACTTTCAGCAGAGCTTTGATTTGTGGCCAAAAGCAGCACTTGACAAATGAGCCAAAGAGTACGGGAACGGAAACGGGTACAAGAAAGGGAAAGGGTTGACCCACAATAGCGGAAATGCGATATACGATATGCGAAATGTGCTTAACGCCATTTTGCTGTGGCTTATTGCACACAACTTTTCGAAAGCATTTTGATTTATCGATGCATCGCAGAGCGTTGGGACCAGATTTTTGAGTATATATAAGCGATATGATTTTGCTGAAGAAGCATAATAGCAAATGACACATGTCGATGACTTAAGTCAACATTCAAAGTTCAAATGATTGAGCTATCAACTTGGCTGTGGCATGTTGGCCAAGTGTCCACTTTAAAAATGATATCTTGTTAAACTATAAACGGAAGGCAAGCTATAAAGACTAGTCAGAAAATTAGTATAAAATCAGTTGAGAAGGATACTGAAGACTAAAAGGACACCTAGTAATCACAGGTAGCTAAAATAGCAACGGAATCTAGCGGCGTTGTGACAACGAGGAGGAATCCACACATCAGATGGTGTCGTCTTGGCCAGAATGAGACGCAGCATTGCCTGAAGTCCCGCAATAATAATAAGTGAACAGAAAATAAAAGAAGCTTTATTTTATGTATTATTCAGAAGGGACCTTTTGGCTGCTCAGTTGTATACGAGTTTTTTATTATTCATTATTAATTCAATTTGGGTACAAAACCTTTTTAACACACAATCAAACACAGCCAACTCAACGTGCATCTGAATATGTAGATTTGATGATATTATTTAGCTGAAGAAAATAAGTATTAGAAGACAGCAGATATTTCCTTGCCGTTCCGTTGTTGCACCGGATTATCAGGATTTCCAACGCACAACAATGTTTTTATGGCTATAGTACGCATATTATTATTTATACACTTGCAACTTTATTGTTTTATATATTGAGCTTGATTTATACAGCCACTGCATATCTTTATATACTCCATTATCATGTTAAGACTCTTTTAAGTAATAAGTCAAGCGATAAGTGCGCGCTACTCACGTTATTAAATATCGCCATAATGTTCCAGCTCGGTTGTGGTTCTTCTTGTCATCAAAGTCAGCTGCAGCTTATGCGATTCGAACGGGGCTCATGGAGCTATAAGCGAAACATAAAAAGAAATATATTTGATTAGTCTTAAGCCTTTCCCAATAAAAATATATACTTCTGGCTAACAATAAATTTCGTTTTTATTCATATTTTGCAGAAAATGACTGTGGACCTGGGAATCTCTCTAACAACGTCGCAGAAGCCTCTCAAACATATTGTAATTTATTTCGTTTAAAAATAATAAAATAAATTTTGTATGTGCCGCAACAATAAATATAAAAATATTGCTATAAATAAACCAATTTTTCATCAAAACTGTCAGTCAATAAAAAAAAAATGTGGGCGGGCAGTTTAGAGAACAGAGTATGCGTGTGGTCGGGGTATGCTGCGGCATTTATGGGCACAAAATTATTGTTATTATACCTTCTTATTATTATTATTGTTATCAAAGCCAATGTCAAGAACCGGCAGAGTCGAAAGGCCCAACGCGCGCAACGGCAAAAGCCAGCAGCCGGAAACGGCGACAGCCAAGAAACGTGCCAAGCATAAGGACACCCAATCACCCAAAACAACCACCCACAGCACACCCACGACGAACTGCCCCTGCCCGTGTCCGTGTCGCTGAGTTGCCTACACCTATACTCGACTTTGTCAGTGCTGTTGTTGTTGTTGTGTGTCGTGTACAAAAATTTATGTTTTGTTTGCTTATGCAGTGCTTTGTGAACTGTGCTCTCCCCTGCCACCTGGCTTTCTTTGTGTCGTATTTCTGCACCACCTGCACATACGTAGCGCAGTAGCTCATGCAAATTTATACACCTGCCCGGACGCCATAATAAATATTCACCAAAAATATCTCATTTCAGCGCCTTTTGTCTACCTGCTTTTCGCTGGCTTGTCACGTGTCGGCATCATTACCGCACGTAGCGACGTTATTTATACAAAATGTATATCGTTTATAGCGCAAAACCAACCCCTCCCCCCCAAAACTCTTCCCATCTTCATTGCCAATTCAACAGCCACGCAGAAAAAAAAGTACATAAATAAAGTCTAAATGTGTGTGTGTGTTGCATGCAACACAATTATTTATGTAGCAGCGAACATTAAATACACTTCTAAACATAAACATATATGAAGCAGGCAGATAATGTCGAAAACTGAACACCAGTTAATGATTAATCAAAGTTAGCTGTATCAGGAATATATGAATATATGCTCGAATACCTATCTCAAGTCTTTACAAATATTATGACAAAATTAGACTACCCTCTGTAAGGGAAAGCAGAAAATGTAAATCATATTTCTGTTTATTATATTCCCTTTTTTTTCTGAACAATTTTGCTAATTGTTCGATACCATATGCGGAGCTGTTGTCGCTTGAAAGCTTTGTCGGGCTGGCCGGGCAACTCCTTTGGGGCATGCAATTTACGACACATGTGCACGGCTGAGTAACCCCAGAAACTAGGCAAATAAACATGGCCAAAATGTCAGAGTAGAAACAGCAGTTCAGAGCGTTCCAGTTAATTTGTTGACAACTTAGTTACCCAACACTGAATGGGGCACACAACAGTACGAAACCTCCTTGGGGGCTACAAGACAGAGTCCATACACACAGCAGCAGCCAGCAGTGGAGAAGCAATTGACCAATGTGGACAACTTAAGGCCGAGACAGCGCGCAATTGTAATTAGTGACTATAGTAATAGTTTCAGGGGAGGGGAGCGGAGAGAAAATACGGATGCGGAAGCACAGTCGTTGCAAAGTTGTTGCGCAAATGGTATGGTATTTAATGAAAAGAGAGTTAGCCAAAAGGCATATATATATATATATATCTATGTATATTTGCATATATATTGGATGCGATTTCGATGAATTTCCAAAGTAAAATGAAAAAAGTTTTAAGATTGTAAACATAGAAAGGAAGCAAGTGATTGCAGTCATGGGTAATTTTGCTAATGAATTGAAGAGCTTTAATTAATTTAAGAATACTTCAAAATTAGAGCATCATCTAAGTGATGACAAGTATAAATGATATAGTGGAGACAGCTCGACTGGGAGATACCCTAGCTGTTGATCAAGAATATATATATAAATTTATGCGCTCGGAGATGCTTCCCTCTGCCTGTGTATATAAGTATTTAAATTTGGTTCATATGTATACATTAACCTCAAGCTGTGACTATAACTCGACCTGACCCACTTTTTATCTGTATCCATGCAATCGCTCAATATTTCTATAAGGCATATCTGTATCTGTTGCGGCAGCATCCATATTCGCAACTTCCTGTTGGTAACAAGCACATCATTATGTTGACAACAAATCAAGCTGCCAACTCATCATTTGGCGAAAATTTCGTGGCATGTCCTCAGGCCTCAACAATCTGAAATACACACACATAACTTAAGAGCGCATTTCCCAGTGATTTGATTATCAATTGTCCAACACGAGCACAAACATCCCAGATAAAGAAAATAATATTGATGTTCACCATTTCGTTTGTTATAAATACAATTTAGTCTTCAATTTTCAGTTGGTTTCGCTGCTGCTGATGCTGCTGCTGCTATTTTCGCTGCCGAGATGTCAAATTTCAGCGACAACTAATTGGGTTTCGATGCTCGTCAAAGGAAGCAAACAACCAAAAAAAAAAAAAAAGCAGTACAGAAAAACGAATATTGCCAGCAGGTGGGGCATGAATGGGGTGGAGAAAAAGATTAAATTTCCTTGTTACGGCTTATAGCTGAGCAGAAAATGAGAAAAGCGACAAAAATGAAAATAAATATTGAATTATTGAAACATAATACATATTTAATACATGAGTATATATATATATATATATATATATATATGTGAGTGTGAGCACATAATATATACACGCGCTAAGAACATATTTCAGTATAGAGATGTCAAAATGGAATTCCGTATACATATTTGTATTTACTTATCAAAGGGTTTCTTTTGCTGTTTTTGGTAAAAGCCTCATTTAAAATGCAGCTGACAATTTGCGTTCGGCAGCCGAAATCATACATTTTTCATAAAAGCCGCTCAAAATGCGTTGATGTATTGAAAAAACAGAAAGCGGCAGCCGCTTTGTGCCTTTCTACGCGCTTCACAGCGTCTTGACTTTGTTGCAGCGCACTCTGCGTATGAATATCGCCCTTACTTTAACAACTTTTGGCATACAACTGCATATATTATTTACTTGATTTAACATTAATATTACTAAAATGTGTTCTTATGCATTTTAATGTTCAGATATCCACATTTATTAAAGTATTTGATTTATTAGCCAAACAGTTTTTTTTCTTCTTCAATTTGTAGCTGCAATTTTTCCTGGCTGGCAAATATCTAGCGAAATCGTTTTTGGGAACAGCCGTGTACTGTATTTAATTCCCTTATTTTTGCGCTCCGCTCAGCGTATTGTCAGCGCAAATATTTGTTTGTTTGTCTTTTGACGTAAGACGCTGGCACCCCAACCACACAAGATACACAGAAACTGGCGCCCACCACCCCCCAGCTCCCAACTTCCCACAATTCACTGTTACCGGGCGGCTCAGGAGTTGGGCTTATTTCGTTTTACGAGTACTCTGGACCCGGTCTGAACGCAGGCAATATTTTGCATGTTTGCATACAAAATATCATATTTGCTGAGATTGTTTCATTAAAAAAAAAAAAAAAAATACACGCAGTCGGGCAGGTGGTGCAAGTGGTGTTGCCTAGAGCCAGCAACAACTACCTTTGGGTATGCTAGTACGTGTTTAGCTTTAGCACCTACACACTCACACACACACACACACACACACACACACACACACACATAAACACACACGCATACCAGATATTACCAAACGGAAGTGTAAGTGCCGCACTGAGAAAATTGGTTTTGCTACGTACCATGCCAACCGAAAATATAATATCTGTGAACACAAAACGAGAAAACTGTTCTCGACTAGTTGTGTATGCCAAACAGGTGGACCGCTGTTGTGCCCATAAAAATGTACTCGCTTCCCCTCTTTCGCATCGAAAAGACATAAAGCCTAAAAGCCGCCAAAAGAGTTCCTTCATAAAAAGAACCCCAAGCAGCAAGCAGAGCTATAAAGCCTCAGGCTAAATATACAATAAATGTATGTCTCTCTCTCTTTATCACTCTCTCTTTCTCTCTCTCTCTTTCTCTCTCTCTCTCTTTCTCTGTCTCTCTCTTTCTGTCTCTCTCTCTTTCTTTCTCTGTCTCTCTCTTTTCTCTCTCTCTCTCTTTATCTCTTTCTCTTTATCTCTCTCTCTCCCTCTTTATCTCTCTCTCTTTATCTCTCTCTCTCTCTTCCTCTCTTTATCTCTCTCTCTCTCATCCTCTCTTTATCTCTATCTCTGTCCCTCTTCCTCTCTTTATCTCTCTCTATATCTCACTCTTTTTATCTCTCCCTCTTTATATCTCTCTCCCTCTGTCTTTATCTCTCTCTCTCTCTCTTTATCTCGCTCTCTCTCTCTCTCTTTATCTCTCTCTATCTCTCTCTCTCTCTTTATCTCTCCCTCTCTTTATATCTATCTCTATCTCTCTCTCTCTCTTTATCTCTCCCTCTCTTAATCTCTCTTTAACTACAACTTTTATCCAAAACTTATGGCATCAAAACATAGATAGAGATTTACAACTTTTACCTTACGTCCACCCACAGCGCCACATAAAATACGGAATAAACATTAACTTTCCATTTCAGTCAAGCTGTCAACAGTCCAGTAGCTGTCCAAAAACAATCCCCTCCATACACCCCTGCCTGCCCACCCCTAATTCACTATTCATGGACTTTGGACTGCACTTTGTTTCCTTTTCCCTTTCCTGCTCGCACACACACCACAGAGTTACTCAATTATTTCGTTGACATTAAGCACATAAAAATACAAATAGATGACACCCAGCTATGGCAACAGCAGCAACACAAACAACAACAAAAAAAAAAGGGACCACAACGAGTTCTTATAATGGTCCCCTCTCTACACATTCGCTTCCCCCCCTTTGTCTTTGGAGAGGCAGCGATTTGTCTGCAGATACCTTTTTTGCCTAGGCCAAACGGAGACCCGTTTTTATCGCAGATTAAGTGCGACATCGTCATCTAACGTCTACCTTCTACCCTTTACCTTTACCTTCGGCCGACCATCGTCCAGTGGCCTTAGTTAGACCGAGTATTGTGCTGAAATGTGCTTACAGCACATTAATTTCTTGCACCTGGCATTAAGATAATTGTCGGCCTTTGTTTAGGATACAAGATACAAGATAATCGACACAGTTCCCCCGCCACCCCAAAAGCTAGATGGGGACTGTGAGCAGAACCTATAGAAATTAAATGAATGTTACGTGCCGCTCTTTAAGGCTTATAAGTTAGTTAGTTGCACAAAAAATTTGACCTTCTACTTTAGATGCCTTGAATACTTTGAAATACACCAGCTCAGCTTGGACTTAGATCAGAAAGTGGATTATATCTATAATTATATGATGTACTTTCAAAATTTAATGATTTTTATATTAGGTTTACAAGGATAATTTACTGTTTTCCATTTAAATGGCTAGCTTAACTTCTTCAAATCAAAAACCAATTGTAAATCCGCTATAAGAAAGTAAAACTACGTGCTGCAAACAAAAATTAATCTTTCTAAAAACGCTTAGGCCACCAAGCACTTGGTGAAGCAGCTTTGCAGCACTTAATCTTTTGGTAAGCCAACATTAAACGGCTTCCAAGTATTATAAATCAAAACACAAAAATTACACACGCTGTCAACAGCTTAAATGCATTGCGTAGAAATTAATCAAAAAATCAGAAGAGCACAGCAAAAAAACAAAAAAAAAAACAAAGAAAAGAGAAAAAACGCGCAAAATTCCATAAAATTAAATCAACTTTTAATGGCATTGAGTTGGCTGGTGGAAAAGGCCAAACGGGAAGTAGCTACAGGGCAGGCAGTCACTTTGAACTCGACTAAAGTCATAAAAATCATCACCCCCCACCGACACACACACACATTCGCAAAGACACACACACGCAAGTCAAAGGCAATTGCGTGTAATTTAATAACAAAATAATAGGAAGCAATGACTTAAAAAAGAGAAGCGTAAAAAAAGCAAACAGGAAAAGCAAGGTAGAAAACAAAGGCAAAGGACAGGCAACGAGTGTAGTCATAAAATGTAATCATAAATAATATGCCCGGCCATTTGGCATTTGTGCTCAAGTGCAGTTTACCTCCCTTCAGCTAGACCAAAGTGCGTTCGACGCCTGCGTCTTTTTTTTTTTTTTTGTTGTTTGTGGGCGTGGCTGTGTTGTCAACACACTGCCAATTTTTCTTCTTCTACTACTGGTTGAAAAATACTCAACGCCTAAAAGCCGCTTAGTAATTGCTTATGAAATATGCAAAGGCGTAACCGCCGCCTTGGACCATCCTACACTCCTGTTCAGTTAAACAACCCCCAGCTCCGCAACCTCTCCGAAAACGTACCCTCAGCGCAGAAGCACGCACCCTTTTAGCCGGAAATCTTCATTGGCTTTTGCGGTTGGCTTGCACAGTGGGCCTAGCCTAGCATGACATTGCCACTTAGCGGCTACATTAATGGCAGCGCCAAATGGCTCTCTCCTCCAGTTGTGCCCTCAGCCCCACAGACCACCCAATGCCATGGCCACCCACTCCCACGCACACTTGCTTGCAAACTGAGCGTGTAACGGCAAATAAACTAATACAAACGAAGCGGTATAAAAACCGTAGCATACTTTTCTGCTGCGCTTGAAGATGTAACATTATGTCTGCATATGTACACTCCACCCACCCCTCCATCAACACCGTAACATGAATATTTAATGCTGACATGTACAAAGTATACAATATATGAAGATGTGTGTACAGTTAGACATGTGCATGTCTGTATATTTGCTCATACATAGATATATATATATATATATATTTATACAAGTTCCGAAAAAACATCTGAGTTAGACAAATGACAAGAAATATTGCATATGTAACCTGAAAGTTGCCCATTTCATAGATAATTTGTTGCCTGTTGTCCTTGGCTGCCAAGACAACTGAGCTTCAGCAGTATTTTTCTTAGTATCTATTGTGGCTACATTTTCATGTTAAATACATTCAACTACCAAATTTGCAGGCATTATGCATGTATAAATAATATTTGAGTTAAGGTTTTTTTTTCATTATTTTTCTTTTTCTGCCATAACAATATAATTTTCTCCCAAGAGAATTGCAAATCAATTTACTTGCTATGCATGTGAATGTATAATAGAAACAAAAGCAAAAACGATTTTTTGCACATAATAAATATTTATTTGCACACATAATAAATAAAATATGTTTGTGCAAAAGTTAAAAACAAAATCGATTGAGAGCAAAATTAATTGTTTGCATACAGTTGATTTGGATTGTACAATATTCAAAATATCACAAGCCCAAAACAAGCCTAAATTAATTTTATTAATAAACTTTTTGAAATTTCATAATAAATTGTTTGAATATACAATTTGAAACTTTACTAACTGATTTTCGCATGCAACATCCAACAGTATTTGCCAAGAGCTGTGTAGTTTTGAAAGACTAACCAGTTTGAGACAGATAATCGCAGAGCAATCAAATAATGACTGAAACCGTTTCAATCGAAAACCTCCAACAGCTAATCAACATCAAATACACTTGCCATTAGCAGTAATTTCTTGTGTTATTTCATAATAATCCCGAAAGAAAGGAAATATAAACGAAATACAAATAATACGCGAGCTACCAACATTAAGCTCTGTGTGAAATCCCTTGACACTCGATTATGAGTCCAAAGCCAACCGAAAACTGCAAAGCCTTAATGTTCAAATCATTTAAACGTGCAACCCACCCACAGAGCCACCCACCCACACAATCACCCACCCGCGCAGCAGGAAGCAGGCGCCCTCATCTTTTCGACACACACACACAAACACAAACACAGAAGAAGCACACACACACACACACACAAAATACACATCTACAGAGTGAATATAACAAAACAATTTAACGCTTTAATGATAATGATGTATGAACAACTAAAGACAACAACCATAAGTTGTTGCACGTATATTATTGTAGCGGCTGTTACGAATGTTGTTGTTATTGTTGTTGTTGTTGTTATTGTTGTTGTAGTTCCTGCTTCTGTTATTGTTGTTGATGGTGGCTTAGATAGGGTGGGGAAGGAGGGCCGGGACACGTCGCGGGCCATCAACAATGCCAAACGCTTAACAAGCTAATGTGCTTTTAATGGTCCCTGTGTCCAGCTGATTATATCGAATAACACTGGGGTAGACCGGGTATACGGGGTAAGCAGGGTAGGTAAAAGGCAAGCCCAAGTAAAATACACAAATAATTAAAATTAATTATCTTGCAATTAGTTTACGATTTACTCATTAGGCAAGGCAGCGCGCCCGAAAGTATGCAATGCACATGTGCCAGAAACCAGCCCAGCCCCAACCCAATGATCGGCTTAATCATCATCATGAAGTTAGGAGGTGGTTCTATGACAATATAATTATGATATCATTCCGTCTAGCATTTCAATTGAGTTGTTTGTTTGATTTATGTGCAATTTTACAAGGCAAATACGGTCGCACACACACACACAGACACATACACACACTCACACCAGTGAAGCAAACATTGTTTCCCACAATACACACATGCGGGATAATTTGTCATTTATTACGCATACGCCGTGTGGACTTTGACATTTAAACAGCGTGAAGTTTTTGGGTCAGCGTTCGTTTTATTGACATTTAACACAGTCGTGAATATTTGGAGCCGCACAATGATTTATGCGGCCCCACTCGATATGGCGGCGCCCCAGCATCGGTTTCCCAACATTCAGCATTGCTCACTGCTTAATTGCCAAAGTTTCACTCGCTCAGTTTTTAATTTGCATGGCAAAATTCCGAAAGGTATTAAGAAAATCCTCGAAAGTGTGAGTATTAAACTGGAAAATACTCTGTAAAGTTAATTAACATTTGATACAAATGTGCGTAACTAGAACAAATAACGGTTTTAGCTATACACGAGTTTGTATGAAATTTCTGAGTATTAGCCACTTTTTTTTTGGTTAGATGCGTATCTATAATTTAGTGAGATACCCATTTTCAGGCACTTGCCTGCCTACAGGGTGCTAAATATTATAAAATTGTGAAAATTATATGAAAACTGCTCCCCTGCCACAAGACACTCCACTCGCCTTGCCTGTTGCGAATGTTGCCAGGAAAAGTACTTAACTGTCTGCTTATTATTAAAAGCCAGCTTAAGTGGCAGAGTCAAGCTAATTGAATTAACTTTTCAACCCCGTTGCGTGGTGCGTGAAAAAGGCTAAAATAACATACAAACAACAACGGCAAGCAAAATGCGAAACAAGTTGCGCTAATGTTGATAAAGTGCCGCCTCAACTCAAAGAGATTTTAAAATACTTTTCCTTTATTTTTTTTCTTTTTTTTTTGGTTTTTTGCTGTACAGTTTTGGGCATAAAGCTTAAATACAAAAAATAATTGAGCCAAATTGTGATAAGTTTCGGTTGGCGAAGACTTGGTAAATTACCTCCAAAAGGTGTTTTTGAAAGCCGGCTTGCAATTAAAAATATACAAAAATAAATCATAAATCATTTAATAACGAAAAGTGTTGAAGCCATTACAGATAAACAACTAATGCATCTATATTTTAATAACTCCATCTGTTTGGAGCCCTTGTAATCCAGGATGGTTGCTAAATCACCTCTGCATTGCTAAACAAGGACGTCTTCTCTAATGCCAGCAACCAACTAAAATTGTTTGATCAAAGGTGGTTTTTTAGTGGTTTTACGTTCGCTGACCAAGTGGCTAATAATATCCGCAATGCTCCGAGTCGTGTAGCGCTGAGAGAAGGGTTTCAGTTGCTGGCCCTGTTTCGTGAGCTGGCCAACAGAATGCTGGCTATCGGTTTACGCGCTATGCTTCGTTAAGTGCATTTTGAATATTTAATGTTGTGCGCTCTTCACAACTTGCACAAAGCGTTGGGCGTTTTGGGGCGGGTGAGGAGGGAGGAGAGTGTCCATCTGAAAGGGGTAACAGCCAGTGTTGCTAGGTGACTCCGAGCACTACTCGCCTAAGCGCGAAAGCGCTGCCTGATTAATTCGCCATATTAAAATCCCATAAAGTTACAAAATGAGCATAAGTTCGGTTTTCTTTTTTATTTTTGACTGGCCCAGCTGCTGCTGCTGCTGCAAACAGAAATAATCAACACAAATTACGCGCAACGCATAAATGCGGCAGGTTACGAGTTGCTTTGCTGAAACCCTCTGCCACAGGCCAGATTCACAGGGCAATTAATTTTTAATCTTTGCTAAGCATTGCAACAAATTGTGAACTAACCAAGCAAAAGCGAGCAAAGCGTTTTGCGTATGTTTCTCACCCACATATTTATCTTAATTTTATGTGGGTTTTATTTTGTTCACCGTATACCCTGTAAGTTATACAAATAGTTGAAAAAGTGTGTGGCATTAAGTTATGCCAACTTATGTCACGAGCCAAATAAGGCATATACGATTTGTTCATCGATTTATCGGTTCCCCTAAATATATATTTCCTTATATCTGAAGCTCAACGCATTACAATCCTTGGCTTGAGCCTGCATTTTATATATCGAACGCATAACAAACACAACTATAAACTGTGTTGCAATAGTTTTACAGGGTATGCTCTTGTTGAGCTTTCTGGAGAAGTTATGTTTCTTTTTTCTTCAGTTTGTTGGGTTTCTTTTTCATGATTTGCAAAAGTGCCAACAGCAGTGTAAAGGATCTTAGCCCAAGCCAACGGGATTAATAAAAGGATTACGCAGCGGAAAATGCCAGCTGCGATGTTGTCGGCTTCAACTTGGCAGTGGAGCTGCCAATGCGGATGCGAATGCGGCTGAGGATGTAGATGTAGATGCTGCTAATGGCAATTTGTAGCACCAGCCAGATGGAGAGAGAGAGAGAGAGAGAGTAAGACAGAGGGAGCGAGGGGCATACACGAGGCTGCTGCGTGGGCGGGGGCACTTGCAGCAAAGGGCTAATTGCGTTTCGACTTGGCAGGCATCGGCTCTACGCCCGCAATCTGCCAGGCTGCAGTTTTTTGGTGGGAGAAAGGCGGGGGCCAGCTCTGGCAGCACTTTGTATGCATGGTCATATATTAAAAATAATCCATTCGATATCTGTTTTAATACTTCAAATTTATTGCAGACGTTTACAGCAGCAACAACTGAAACAAAAACAACAATAACAACAACAACCACAACAATTCACTGTCATTTTGAAGGGCTTTTAGCTTGATATTTTATTGCTTAAAGGATATGCTGGGCATCAAAAACAGCGAGGGTGCTCCAAAAAGTACATCAAATGTGGTTAACACTTTTATTTACAGAATCACTTTAATTAAGTTTATATAAAATGTAGTCTAAGAAGTCTAGAATTATTTGGTAATCCAATAAAAATAAAGAAAATTATAATTAAATTATTAACTAGAACATAATTCAGTTCATACGCATTCGAAGTTTAATTTCGACCCTCGCATAACGCGTTTCTGCCATTGTTTTTTATATACGTTGGCCATTTTAATAATAACATTTGTCTTCGGCTGCGGTTTTTTTTTATGGGTAACCGCGCTGATTTGCTTACAATTGAGATAACTGTGGGGATCATATGAGTTATGTTATAACTCCGAGCGGGCTTTGCGAGCGGATTGGCCCAGTGGAATGTTCTCTGGCTGAGATAAGCCGCACTCAATCAACATAAAAGTGCGCTATGCAAAGAGCAGCCCCCATCCCTCCCTCCCTTCCCCACGGGGGCAGCAAAAAAAATGGTTGCGGGGCAGATAAAGCTAAAGGCAAAGTCAAAGCAGCTGCCGTTAATCAGAAACTGCAACAGCAAGTATACAACAAAATAAAAATAGAAACAGCAGCAGCAACAACAACGACAACAACGACAACAACAACAACAACTAGGGAGAACATCAGAGAATTCTTAATTTCGACTTTCTTTCGCACGCACGCATTTAATTAAAGTAAAAGCTTTGGTTCTCCACCACTTCTCTTTCTGTTTAGCTACTCATTTTTTAACGACCAAAAAAAAACTTGGTTTAAAAAATGTTGTCGCCATGCGAAATGCGTCCGTCCGTCTGTTGTCTGCTGTCTGTTGCAATAATAACAACGTGCAATTTATATGCGTAACACTTTTGTCAGCCCCAGGCAAAGCGGCGTGCTGCATGTGGCATTTCGGCATGGCTAAGACGCATTTAACTCATTCGTTTATACTGTAAGGCAAATCCGAAAAATTCACATCAGAGGATTGTGTGTATTTTCCACAAAACTAGGGGTGATTATTATGGCAATGTGAGTGGACATTGTATTTGCTAAGGGGTGTGCAATTCTAGGGGTAGTTGTTATGGCAATGTGAGTGGAAATGGTATTTGATAAAGGTTGTTAAATTCCCATTTAATATAAGATTGCAGCACTGGCTATGCGATTTTATAGCAAAAGTGTAGAGTCCATAAAACGTTATAAGAAAGCAGCGTAGAACAAACAAGCTAAGGGTTGAAATTATACATTGGCTGTTTTATAAGAGGGTAGCATACAGAGTCGCCATGTACCAGTATACTTTATAATATTAGACAGTCTTTTATAATGTTGTATACCAGGGCTGTTCGTATACCAGTATATTTTATAATAATAATAGGCTATAATATCGTTATAACAGTTATATACCAGTAACTCAAATATGGTCTGTGCGTAAATTTAATATAACAAAAAATGGTTTTAGAATTGGGAAAATGTATAAACCCTAAATTAAGCTGTTATAAGCAATCAAAATAGAACAATCAAGCTAAGGGATGAATTTGTGCATTAAACTGTTATACTAATAGGTTAGCAATAGTATTAAGCTCTGCAGAATATTGTTATAAAAGTCTAATTTCATATACCAACGCTCTTAATATACCAGTACTTTTCTAAAATCGGTATACTTTATAGTATAAGATACTAAAATACATTGTTATAACTGATATATGCCAAGTATACTTCATAGTAGTTGACGCGAAAGTATAACACTGTAATATGGTCTACGCGTAACTTTAATGCAAAAAAAATGGTTGATTGGAATTATTAGTTATCCAACTAGTATAACATGTCACATGAGAGTAAAGGCCAACATCCAACGCTCTTAGGCAGTTGTATAAAATTATTAAACTGATATACGTTACTTTAGTATAACACAAAATAGCCAAGATACAACTTGAACATAATAGACAGCCTGTCAGTAGCGAAACTTGAATACCATTTTCACTTTTACTGTTATTATAATAAGTTTGTAATACATATATGCAACTTTTGCCAAAGCTTTTACACGCTTGCCCAAGGGTTGCGATATAAAAGTTCCCTTAAAGCTTTAGTGTAATGAAAGTCTTTGGTATATTGGTAGCTTTTCGACCTAAACGATGAAACTCTACAGAGCTCTCAAAAAGCTTCGCTCTTATAAAGCTTTACAGAGCGATTAAGCTTTTAACGGTAGGTTTAATATCGCATTCAGTTGTGGCAACTGTAAAAACATAGAATTGCCTTGCCATAAATATAAGTAGAAATTCTGGATGATAAAACAGCGCAATAACTGAAAGTCGGCAGTAGAGAATAAATGAGAATAAAGCACAATAAATAAAAACTAAAACATAAAACAATAATAGTCCTAATAATAATAATAATGTTACACAATAATAAATATCGTTCAGATTCCTTGATAGGCGCAATATTATTTTGCATCTTATATCTGCAAAATGAAGTCAACTTAACCATTTTAATGTAATGTATTTACCAATTCTCTTTGAGGATTAGGCAATTAGAGTTAAACTGAACTGATAGAAGAAAACCAAAGTAACCAAACAAGTGGTGATGAGGGGAGAAGAGGGCGAAAAGCCAGCAAAAAGTTGGCCAAAGCTTATCAATATGATGTGCCATAAGTCTGAGTATGTCGAATGGGCTTACATTTGAGCTTAGTCGTAGGCGCTGGTAAAAGGCCAAGTAAGCCAAACTATTGAAGCACATTGATAACAAATTGACTAGTCTTGGCCAAGTTAAGTAAAGAGTGTGTGTCATGCTTACGCAGCGTGGGATTTGCATGGCATTTTGAATTATAACTGAAATTATAGGCAGCCAGACAGTGACTATGACAATTAAAGCAGTGTTGGACGCGGAGCGAAGTTTTTCTGTGCCAAGCCAAAGCCGATAAGCATTCAAAATAGTTGTGGGAGTTAAAGATGTTCCCTGATAAAGTGATAAAGATTAAGGCCACTTAAAGTTGAAAGAACTTGTGAGAGATAAGCTTGAGCAAAGAGAAAGCTGAAAAAAACGTGTAAAAAGTTTTTTTTAAGAAGATTCTGTATGTGTTCAAGCTAATGCAGTTTGACGTATATAGTACAACATTTACATAGAACCATATCTAAGACTGATCTGTTAATATTTAATTATACAAATACATAAGGAATACGTTTTTTATTTGTTATTTAACTACTGGCAGATTGAAATGCATTGGAAACTCGGTCATGCTACGATTTTAGTCTGCTTTTTAGGCTTTCAAAGGAAACTACATTCACATTCAACAAACGTCCACAGACTGATGCAACATATATTAAGAATGAATCGACAA
Organism: Drosophila atroscutellata; assembly: GCA_035041605.1. Taxonomy (NCBI): domain Eukaryota; kingdom Metazoa; phylum Arthropoda; class Insecta; order Diptera; family Drosophilidae; genus Drosophila; species Drosophila atroscutellata. The sequence continues at coordinate 6,718,191 of JAWNLA010000092.1, read as the reverse complement.
GCCACTGGAGAATGCCAGCAAACATTTTTGAAAGGGAATGTTCACTGTGACAGTAAAATCAAAAGGTTTGTCGTGATTTCAAGCGCCCCATCTCATGAAACCATTTCGTTTAATTTCCCAACTGCTTTGACACACTTATTTATAAATGGAAACTCCCATTCCTTGGGCATTTTAAATATAGGCTGACAATTCGATGAAGGCAACACCCTCGCACAACATGACCAAAAAAAAAAAAGGGAGCAAAGCTGACCCTAGTCAAGGGCTGACTGTGTGACTGGCTGCAACCCTTATTATATGGACTAAATGCATCCATATGTGACTCAAAGGAGCTGTTCAAAATCGAATCTCAACAATTGCTAGACGACCCAAGCAACGAGGCAACTAATTAAAAGACATCCATCCTCCTGCACACTGCACCCTCGCCCAATCTCTGCTTGACATTGTGGAAAAGCGAATAGTCATTTTTGGAAGGAAATGAGAAAATAAGGAGCGGTGGCAAAAACCTTGTTATTGATTTCGGCTCCGACTCGAGGCAATTTCCATAAGGAAATATCTGACTTTTGACAGGCCCATTTAATATGCACAGCCTCCTCCATTATAATTGCCAACTAATGCGACAGGCGGAGGGTGGTGTTCCTTCAACGAATTTTAATTTTCACCAGCATTGGAGGTGGGACTAGCAAAACGCTTTTAAAAACTTTCAACTGATAAAATAGTTTAAGGCGGCAGTTTGCTAAACTTTTGCTTCATATTCTTCTTCTTGTTCTCATTCTGCTTTCGGGATGGCGGCAATTAACTGGCCGCACATAAAAATGATAACAACAGAGGGTGGACATGAGCCAGGGGCGAGTTTAGGTGTTAGTTGGACACCCAATAAAGTTCAGACAAAAGAGAGCAACAGCAGCAGAAACAAAAGAAAGTACACTGGTCACTCGATAAGTAGAACAATGTGGTCTTCGACGTTGCTTAAATTGGCCAATAGTTAAATCTATTTTTTCGAAGGATACCAACATACAAAAATATACAATATGCGATTTTGAAAACTTTCTTAAAATCTTAAGTTCAATGATTTAAGTAGAACAAGAAATAATGGTTTAAAAATGTAAGAGAATCGAAAATAATTATAAATTCAGAATTTTTTGTAATTGAATGAAAGAGAGAGCAAGTTACAGATGTTTTCAATAAATCCATATTTACTTGGAATATAATTAATGATTCCAAATTGTGGAGAGGCCGCACCTCTGAACATTTTAATTACAATTTGAACTTTACATATTTTTCGTACATTTTCAATAAATGCACATTCAATTCGAAGGGATTAAGTGAAAAAGCAGCTAAATACGATTTTGAGCTGCATTAAGATGTATAATTCATATTTGTGGACAGGTCTAATCTCTGGGCATTTTAATTACCCAGCGATGGCTGTGGAACTAAGCTTTTAAGGGCATTGCAATTTGGGTCAAGCCAAAAGGATAATGCGGTTCGCGGCTTACACAAAGATTGGAACACAAACACAAATGTAAAACACACACACACAGACACGCAAAGAGGCAGCGAGACACACGCACATAGAGATAGCAAGTACCGCTAAGTTACAAAACTTTTGTTTGCAGCGTTGTTTCTGCTTCTTCGTTTTCGGCAGCTGCCGCTGCTGCACTTTTCGGTTATTGTGGTTAAAGCAGCGGCTTTTGGGGAGGGGCGAGGAGAGGCCAGAGTCCAATTAGAATGCACTGTTGCTTCAACTTTCGACTAGCGCGCGCTCTTAACATTTTGTCGTTGTTGTTGTCGCAGTTGTTGTTGTTGTTGTTGCCGTAAAATATAAACTGGCTGCCTTCAGGCCCGCCTACGCAGCCGCTGGACCCGTTCAACGACAGCAGCAGCAGCAACAACAACAACAACAATGGCAATTGGTCGGCCACACATGTTAAACTGCGCTGCTGGCGATTACGCTGGCGTTCGCAGAGCGAAGCTGCCTAATTGTTAAAATGCACAATTGGAGTCGAAAATAATTACGAGCAAATCGATTTTTTTTATAATTCACATCATATCACACACACTCGCACACACAAACGCAAACACAGAGCGTAAAAAACAAGTGAAAAATGCCGACTGCTACATTCGCAACACAACATATATTAATGGATAGCACATTCGCTGTTTTCATTTATGATTGTGCAAATATTTATAGAAAACTTACTTGCACACAAAATTTACGCAGAAATCTCGCACTTTTTACTATTTTCGCAGCAGCGCGAACACGACGCGTTGTTGTTGCCGTTTTGTCTTTGGCGATATATGTTAATGTTAGTTTATCATCAGCACTTCGACTCAAGATGGCGCTGTTAAGCGCTGTGTATTACTCGAAATGGTAATGTTAAGTGCTAGAACCAGGGCTGACGCATAAGCCAGCTGCTGCTAAATATTGTTTAAAACAAAATTAAAATTGCTTTTGTTTAAGTTAAAGAGTGCTTCACTCCAGTTTCAATTGAATTTGTTGGTTTAAATAAGTAGTTGCGCAGCTGCTGTCCGCATTGATTGCTGTATGTGCGGCTTTTTGATTAGACTTGCTGCTCGCTTGAGTTTTGATTTTCGCTATTTGATTCAGTTGCTAATTTGTTTGCTTATAATTTGTTAATAACTTTTAAGCACTGGAGCACTTGTGGCCCGGCTTTATTCTGTGAAGCCACTCGACATTTGTGCTCACTGCATGTGCGTTAATTACGCTCTCTTCAATGCACTTTGTTTTCATTGGCAAGAAATCGATTTTTTTTTTTACTTGTTTTTTGCTTTTTTGATTTGCTGCTCGCAATTAAAGAGATTTAAATTGGTTTCGGTTTTTTTATGTTTTATGTTTTAAGCACTTTATTGAATGCACAATGGCGCACGAAGCACATCGCAATTTGCATAGTTTTTAGCCAGGCATCGTTTTGCCGTTTTTAGTTGGTGTTTTAATGCATTTACTCAGAAATCTAGGCAAACAAATTCTTCCCCACTCGGAGCAGACACGAGGAGAAGCGCACGCTGTCAACTGAACTAAATTCCTCCATAAAGGATATATTGGCCATTTACGCGCAACCCCCAACAAACAATCACACACAATACACAAGAGGGTGACTCCAACCAGCCCGCACATGCGCCCTGCTCAAGCTACCCAAAATATTCAAAATATGCGCGCCCAACAAAAAAAAAAAAACCAACGGCATTTAGTACGAAAAGATTTGTGGAGCAATCGCAGTTTCCGCCTGCTCCTCCGGCTGTCGGCTTGCGAGGATTGTTGCACTGCCCTCGGTGACAAGCAGCTGCTGCTGTGCTGGCAACGGCGGCTTCATTATGTGATTGTAGATGTTGTCGATGGTGGGAATGATGCCAACTGCTGCTGCTGCGCTGGATGATTGCAGCGAGCTGCTGGCATTGGATTTGACTAGCGCTTTGGGCTTCTTGCCAAAGGCGAAGCATCCGCTCTGCTTGGTGGCCACCGGCGACAAGTTGTCCTTGTTCTTTGTGCTGCAAAAGGCAAATCAATAAGAGATTATATATTCGGACATGCAACAGATATATATAAATTGGAAAAGTAGTGATGCCAATTTCTATATACTATTTAGTATTTAAATATTTTCGAATATTTTCAAATTTAAAAAAACTGATTCCCATTTCTATATTCTACAAAAAGTTAATCGCAAAAGTTTGAAATATATAAATGTAAAAAGTACAGATTCCCACTTCTATATCCTGTTTTGACATGGGTTTTAAAGAGACTCTCCACTACTTGTGACCAACCTATAAAAATCTCTGCAAGACAGCTAATTTAAGTGGCTTAAAATAGATACGCACAATGCTTTCAGCGCCTCCAGTTTGGGTATATTGCGATTGTAGGTTTTGGCGCCGCCGGCTGCTTCCTGGGCGGCGAGCTCCTCTGGATGCGATTTCTTCTTGTGCGTGCGACAATTGGAGCCGTTGGCAAAGGTGCGATCACAAAAGTCGCAGGAGTATGGCTTCAGTCCCGTGTGCAGGATGAGATGATTCTTGAGGGCTTTCGCCCGCTTGAATTCCCTGCCGCAATAGTCGCACTTGTGCTGCATCTGATCCGTGTGCACCAGCCGATGGCGGTTCAGAGTGGGTCGCGAATTCAGTTGCATGCCGCACTCGGGACAGATGTACTTGTGCGGATCGTGCGTCTCCTTGTGATGCTTGAGACGGCTCAAGCTCTTGAAGCACTTCTTGCACACATCGCACTCGTACGGCGCATAGTCCGTGTGGCTCAACAGGTGCTCCTTGAGTGCATTCAGCGAATGCACCCCGACGCCGCACTGTTCACAGATGACCGGACGCGGTCGCTCCTCCTGGTGCATATACTGGGCATGCGACTGCGCCGAGGCGTTCGTTGTGAACTTCTTGCCGCAGCTGGTGCATGGATACATCTTCCGCTTGGGCATGGGCAGATGCTGCTGCATGTGCCGCTGCAGCTGGTAGCGGGAGCGAAATTGTTTCTCGCACTGCTCGCAGCACAGCAGCTTCATGTCCGCTGTGTTCTTCTTGTCATGGTACTGGCGCATGTGCCGCTGCAGCGTCTGGGGCAGTGCATAGGCACGTGGACACTCGCTGCACTGATGCGCTTTGCAGCGCTCCTTGGATTTGGGCTTCGGACTGGAGGAGTTGCTGTCCCCATTGCTGTCCGCGTTGCTGTATGTATCGCATAAATTTAGCAGCAGCTCAGTGCCCGCATCCTCGTATTCCAGTTGCTCATCTACTGCTTCTGCATCCTCCTCCTCTTCTTCCTCCAGCTCTTGTTGCTCCTCAACTTCTGGTTCAGCTGTCACCGCTTCAGTTGTGGGCTTTTCTTCGTTTTTGCATGCCGGCGTGAGCGGATTTTCCAGCTCCAACACCGCCTCGTCCAGCTCATTCAGCTTGGGTTTCTCCTCCACATAGTGCACCTCGGTAAGCGTTTCGGGCTCTGGCTGCTCCGGTAGCTGCTGCTCCTCCTCGAGCAGCCCAAATCTGCAGCGCAACTCCTGCACGCTAATCGCATCCTGCTTGGGTGTGCTTTGCAATATGCAATAGAGTTTTTGAACACGCGTTATGCGCTCCGAGAAGTTCACCAGCGAGGTGACGAGGGTCAGGCATTCGCTGCATATCATCTCGGGCAGCTCCTCGCCGCGTGTTATCTGTAAAACAATGCATATTTATCGACACTCTGATGCAATCACTCCAATCACTTACATTCACCCAGAAATATTTGCCAATGGCTGTGGCCAGTGCCATGTCGGCAATTGGCGTAGTTGCTCCAATTTCCTGGGCATCGTTATCCCGCTCGCCGCCTGGCGCTGAGTGTTCGTTTTTCAGGAACACGTTGATATTTCCGTGGAGATCGTCCTTGGCGCAGAGGCGACACCAAAGATGCCAATCGCTGGCGCTTTCAATCTCGTTCTCAATCTCTATTGAGGCAGTCATTGCAGTTTGTGGCAATTTATGTGAGTGCAGCAGCGTTTACATATTTAAGTGAGCTCTTAAGCATTTTACACTAATATTTAAACAATTTTCTAATTGGGAAAATGCCAACAAAAATAACTTTGTGATTACTTCAACAGCTGTTGGCCTGCAATGTGCATATCGATAGCATGCTCAAATCGATGAGCGTATGTTTAGTCAAATATCGATACTAGTCGTCACGATGTGTACTCATGTAACTATCGATTGATTGTTTACATTGTGCAATTCAAGAGGTATTCGACCTTAATTTACTCATTATTCTCGAATTACTTTTGTGACAAGACTTTTCATTGTTTTCTTGCACAAAAGCAAACGTCTGATAAAGTAGCACACCTTTTGAGGATTTTTTTGAGCAATTTTTCTCCCAAACAGTCATTGTCAAACACCAGAGAGACAATCACTCACTCTCTTTTCATACAGGGTATTTTATAGTCGCTCAGCATTGCTAAAGCTAGCTTTGTTTTTCTCCGGCGATTGTGAAATTGTTTTTAGCTGCATTTAGTTGTTAAGGCGAGTCGCAATCATGTTTGAGGCACGGTTGGGCAGCACAACGCTACTAAAGAAGATTGTGGATGCCTTGAAGGAGATACTCAGCCAGAGCACCCTCGACTGCAGTCCTTCCGGGATACAGGCAAGCAGCAGAATACATTTACCATTCAAGATAATCGCAAGGTGATCCAATTTCAGCTGCAAGCAATGGACAATTCCCATGTGTCTCTGGTGGCGATGTCGCTGGGGAGCGACTGCTTTGAGCGGTTTCGCTGTGACCGGAACGTGTCGCTGGGACTGGATCTGAAGTCGCTGACGAAGGTGCTGAAGTGCGCCAGTGGCGATGATGCGGTCACAATCAGTGCCGCCGACAAGGCGGACAAGCTGCAGCTGAGCTTCGAGTCGGCGGGCAAAGAGCGCACCGCCGACTACGAGCTGCGTCTACTCAACCTGGAGCAAGAGCATCTGGGCATCCCCGATATAGATTACGCCTGCATCGTCCACATGCCGTCCACAGAATTCGCACGCATCTGTCGCGACCTGGTCACGTTCAGTGAGTCCGTTGTGATAGCGTGCAGCAAGGATGGCATCAAGTTCTCCGCCAGTGGCGATCTGGGCTCCGCCAACATAAAGCTGAGCGAGACGAGCAAAGGAGATGTCAGCTTGCAGGTGGAGGAGCCCGTCACACTCTCCTTTGCCGGGCGCTACTTGAACAGTTTCACCCGGGCCACGCCACTCGCGGATAAGGTGAAGATTGGCCTGGCGCCCGATGTGCCGCTTCTGGTGGAATACCCCATCGAGGATTACGGCTATATTCGTTACTATCTCGCGCCCAAAGTGGACGATCCCGATGCCTGAGTGCAATTTGTAACCATATGTGCAATATTTGTTTTATTTATCTACATTCTTAACTCTAAATTATTTTAAAATTAAAATCCGACTATTTAATAAATTTAAAAAAATTGTGAATACTTTGCGCACATCGCTAGCTGTTATCGAGTGTCATGCCGATACACTGTGGCTGTCGTCGATAAGTCAGTCAAGACAGCTGTTCCTCACAACGTTTGGCCCGCAAATGAGTACAAAATTGTAATCAATAATTATTAGGTAATAAGTTGAATTAAACAATGCTGAAATATTTGAGACGACCGCTGCTAACGTTGCACCAGAGTGCAGCACGTGCGCTAAGCAGCACGAAAACAAAAACAACAACCACGGCAACTAACAGCACATTGATTGAGGTCAACAAGGCGCTAAATGGTTGGGAGGCCAAGCTGAAGGACGCCGGCGTCCAGGATGCGGAGTTCAATCTCAAGTGCATTGTGTCGCATGTGCTGAAGCGCAAATTCGTGAGTAACAAAAAGAACTTCGATTTGCTTAACTTAATTAAATGCGGTCTGGTTAGAACACCGTGCCGGATGATTTTTCCCAGCTGAAATTTGACTCAGCTCAGCTGGCGGACTTTGAGAGGTTTCTGGAGGCACGCTGCGCCCGTATGCCACTGCAGCACATCATCGGCGAATGGGATTTTATGAATATAACACTGAAGACGGCGCCTACCGTGTTCATACCACGTCCCGAAACCGAGGAGTTTATGCGTCTCGTCATCGACAATTACAAGCGGGCGGGGCACGTGGATATGCTGGAGGTCGGTTGTGGGTCGGGCGCCATGTCACTGTCGATGCTGCACGCCCTGCCCCTGGTGCAGGCGACAGCAATTGAGCGCAGTAAGGCGGCCACCGCTTTGGCCTGGGAGAACGCCAAGTTGCTGGGCCTGCAGCAGCGCTTCGAGGTCCACAATCACACCATGGAGCCGGACAAGTATGTGCCGGAGTCGCTGAACGACAAGCGCTACGATTTAATCATCTCAAATCCGCCCTATGTGAAGACGGGCGAGTTTCAGTACCTGCATCCCGAAGTCGTCGTGTAAGTATAGTCATAATACAGTAGACACTCCCTAACTAGAACTGCTCGAGAATAGAATCTTAATTTATCATTTGTTTACATATCGATTCAGAATTGAAAACATGGTAAATTAAAATCAGCAATTAGAAATGGAAATTGAATGGGAAACAAAACCGTTCCAGTTTCCGAGTGATTACTGTACCAGGATAGATTTATATCCCCCTCATTCATAACTCTCTCTAACTTTCCAGCTATGAGAACCTTAATGCTCTGGATGGGGGCTCGGATGGTTTGCGTGTGGCTCGATTGGTATTCGATTTGGCCTGCGTCCATTTGCGACCTGGTGGCGAACTGTGGCTGGAACTGGGCAATGACCATCCGACGCTGGTGAAGACCATAATGCATCTACAGTACGAGGGACGACTCAAATTTGTCCAGAGCTATGAGGATCAGCATAAACGTGAACGTTTCGTTCAATTGGAGAGGCTTTAAGCTGAGAGGGAGTTGCCCCATTTCATCAATCGACTTAGTTGAGACATGATTAATGCAATTATAATTAGTCGCAAAATGCATTTATCTGTGATTTGTCCTGCCCCACACACTCCCACTTGCTACTGCCACAGAGGCTTACATCCAATCCGTTTATATACATAATTGATCTATTGCATTCGAGTATTGCGCTTCCGGCGAATGCAAATTAAACGGAACAGAATTTCGAATTAGAGCACTTAATTTTATTGGCTGCTATGAAATACATAATCACAACAAAATCTAATAACTAATATTAAATCCGTGGCTCATGCTCGGTGCACAGTGGGTAAAGGGCGCATCAAAATGTAAAAGCATGATTTATGAAATATAATTTCAAATTTTAAAGAGAGACAATTATAATATAATAACTATAATTAGAAAATTCTTTTAGCTTAAAGCTAAAGAGCGTGGTATAAATTTGTTTATAATAAATAGTTTGAATCTGACAAAAATCTTAAAATGTTAAACATGTAATATGAGAGACATTAACATTGAAGCAAAATTAGCTTTATTGAAAGTGCTAAAGAAATTGTGTGGCTATTGATAGTAACCCAAAAAAGCGACTTACATAAAATATAAATAGAAAATATATACAAAAATAATAGACAAAACTTATTTATTCGTAGTGAACCATATATTACTTGCAAGAATAAAATAATCTTGACTTTCATTTTTAAAAGTTTTATTTCATGCACATTTCTGTATATCTCGTACCACTGTGCAATACTCTTGAGCATTGCATTGGTTTTATTTATTTTTCTCGTTATTTTACCGTTATCAATCGGGACAGCTGTTGGTTTACTCTAAAATATTCGACCGTCATTAACAATCGACGCATTTAACACGGCAACATTGTCACAACTGACAAAAACGGATGGCGGGGGCGAAATGTGGACTTATACTTTTTGTTCATTTTAGTAGAGCGAAAGATTGAGAGAGAGAGAGAGGGAGAGGTGGCTGAGTATGGGTGGGAGGGGGAACGCGCGCACATGTTGAGCGTGCTGCTGCAGTAGTCTGGGCACACTTGTCGCTCATTAATAAAAGTTTGCCAGGCAGCCAACCAACATTATATTTGCAGGTATAGAGACATTGACCACCAGCAGCAGCAGCAGCAGCAGTCAAAGCTGATGCTGGAGCCGAAGCTCAAGCAGCAGCCGTAGCATCCCACGCTGCTCTGCTTAACTGTAAACATTCCAGTGAGCGCAGCTTTCACTCAAATCAATCTTGAGCCACAGCATACACATGAGATGAGAGCAAATGGGAGAGAGACAAAGAGAGAGAGAGAGAGCAACATTGAGAGAGATACGATGCGAAGCGCTGTGCGCCGAGTGAGTTTTGTTTTCGGGATTGGAAGCTTCGCCTTTGTGGCTGGCTGGCTGCATGGCTTTTCCTGCCTCTGCTCCGGTCCATGGTCGTGTGAAAAGCTGCGTTGAGCGCATTAAGTCGTTAGGGTACAACCAGACAGGACGCACTTTCTCGCAGCTGACGCGTTTGCCTTGGCGTTCGTCAAGCGTCCCAACTGCGCCCAACAGTTTGTGCAAAAACTAAAAAACAAAAAAACAATATAAAAATAAATAAATAAATTTTATTAAATACAAATCTATTTATTTATTTAAAATAAAAGTAAAAATTGATAGACGCGCGTTTGAAGTGCATCCAATTGAAAAACAAAAAGCGTACAGATTTTAGAAAAAAAGAAATACGTGCGTGCCCCGCGACCAACAACAGCAACAGCAACAACAGAGCAGCAACAATAAACTTCTCTATTGCCTTTTTGGCGTCTCCCGCGCGATTGTGTGTGTCCATGTGTGTGTGTGCGTGTGTGTGTGTATGCGTATTTCTGTCTGCGAGTGCCTGCGTCTGCATGTCTATGTATGTGTAGCAAAACTTCATCTCAAGTGTGTTCACAACAGCAACAACAACAACAAATGCAAGCATACTTTTTAATTGCTGCAAAGAGCATGCGATCAATAAATTTAAACAATTTACTTGCGTGCGTGCAACCAATCAACATTTAAGTCTACACTTAACAATTTGAAGGTAAACAATAACTGCAAATTACTGTTAACAATTCTCACAAACAGCCCCCAAATCCATGCTGCAGTTTTCATTTTGGTGCAACAGCTGAAAAGTATGCTATGATTTTTCGCTCTCTCGCACAAATACATAATTGTTGCGCCTTGCTTGAGTGGGTGTTGACAATTGTGCACAATTTGCATTATTCATAAAGTAAGCAAGCAAAATAATAATCGGAATTTCATTAAAAACCTAACTATCGAAATATTTCATCAATATAATAATGAAAACATAATAAATTATGTAAATACTCATTTGTTTATTGCAAGTTCAGTTGAATCCAAACCGTCGAGTGGAATCTGTGCAATTTTATTGACCAGCAGCCCCAAATTCGATTTGAGCTTTTATTAACTTTTATTTGCAGCACAGCTCGAATAATTTGTCCTGTGGCTTTAATTGCTAGAATTTGGATATTTGTGGTCATATTTGCCGAACAAAGCGAAATCGGTGTAGTAACCATAAATATTAAAAACTTGTAACCAGCGAGTGCTGATCCAAATACAATAACTTTCAATTAGGACGAATTTTGAGCGGGATAGGGGGATAGAGAGACAAAGGGTTCGTGTCTATAAGGATACTATTTTATCAGAACTCAGTTTAGTCAACAATTTTATGCCATTTTTCAGCCAAAAATAAATTGTTTTGCTTATTTGCATAGCCATATCGAATTTAATTAAAGCTTTGCTCACAATTTCGCAAATAAATATGCGTGAACTCAGTTTTGCCGTTAGTATTAATATATAATTAAAAATATTTTCTGCGCTGGCTTCAGCTCAAAGTTTTAATTTCATTTTTATCCAGTTTTATCTATATATATATCTGTTATTTCCAACTGAATATATATAGTGAAAATAAAAATTAAATTTTAAATTATTATATAAATTCTCTGCTGTTGCCGCATGTCAGTTATTTGCGCTATAACTGTTGCGTCTGCCATTTGGCACAGTTGCCACTGATTCAAACTAATTGGCAAAGGGCCAAAAAAAGTGCTTGTCAATTTGTAGCTATTGCTGTTCACACAATACTCAATATTAATGGCCAGCTGCACTTCTATTTAGTTCATATAACATTTTGAGCAGTGTTGACTTAATTTATTGACTTGAATTAAATGTTGCAATTAAAGTCATTTATTGCATTTTTCGTTGTTCTCCAGTTGCAGCAGCAAATGCGGCGATAATTAAAGTTTAATTATAAATTGCAATTTCATTGTGTCGAGATCTCGATGTTCACACATAAAATGCACTTGCGTCAAGCGTTTTTTGGCCAACTAATTGCGCTTGAGCGTGTAAAATTGGTTTGGATTTTGTTTGGTTGCGGGTCCACATGCAATTAACTTTTGCACTGCTATCAATCAGTTCGAGACTCGTGTGAAAAACTTTCATACTGCCACCCTTTCTCACCCCCCACCTGCCACCTGCCACCTTCTCATTCAATTTGTCCAAGAATGGCTAGAAAACCTTTTGCGCCAACTAACAACTGGCTAAAGCGTTGCCAAGTGGGCGTAATGTATGTGTGTGCTTGTGTATGTGTGAGTGTGTTCATATTTTCTGTAGCATTTTGAGTGCCAAATTGTGTACACAGCCACACACACACACACGCATACACACACTTGCCGATTTTCCATCAATCATTTAGCCTGGCTTTGGCCCAGTTTACAGACCACCCTTCGGCACCTCATACTGAGAATTTGTTCAAGCTGTCATTTAATTGGATTTATTGGCATCTGGAAAATCTATAAATAATTTCTTAAAAAGCGCTACCAAAACGTTCTTTTACTGTCTGCTCAATAAATTTCGCCATTGTTAGCGATCAAAGCCTAAACTATTTAAATTAAATGATTAAACCATGATTTTATTGCCAATTCTATTCGTTTATGTACTACACTACAAAAAATACTTTGATAAATAAATAATTAAATTTAAGTGAAAATAAATCAGATTATAAGATTCAGTTGCTAATTTATATATATTTCATTTGGGTACATATCAACTCAAGAGTAGTAACTGAAAAGCAGCAAAAGAAATCATATATCAATTTCTTGGAAGACAGCTAAGGATTCGCTATACTTAACTGGCTCCTAACTAATGGATTCAGGGTCTGAAATGTTAAATGTTTTGCATTTCTTGTGCAGCGTTGAATACGAATCCTGACGGGATTAGAAACACATATAAAAAATACTTCACCTGGAGCCAAGGATATTTCTGAAATGAATAAGAGAGTAGTTTTCATTTTGTACATCCCAGCATCATTTATTTTTTATTGACTATGTCACCTAATCCAGTTTGGTACAACTGATTGCTTTCAACAGATTGCAGCTGCTGAGAAGTGTTGCCATTCGATTTTCATTTCCTATATTCCATCTTAGGCTGCTGATGCTGCTGCTGCTGATGATGCTGCTGCTGATGCTGCTGCTGATGCTGCTGCTGATGATGATTCTTCAGCAGCTTGCTCAACTATATCTTGTCACTGCCCTCTATCAGAGTGTAGTGTGTAGTGTTCAGCCCGCTGGCATTCACCTGCAGCCTAACAAATATGCAGATTTACATATATATATATATATATATGTATGTATATGCGTGTGTATGTGTGTTTGGATAGACCTAAGAGAAATCTGTAGACCTGCCCCAGTCGTCATTCTGCTTAACCTATCTTCATTGAAATCAGCCCGGTCCGAAGTTATTACCAACAATGCTCACTGTTTGGGGCTAGAGCATTGTTGTTGTTGTCTGCCTGGCTGATAAGCGACAGTGTAGACATCATAAAAACTTTTATACACATACAAGCACATTTATATCTATGTAAATGTGTGCGTGTGCGTGTGTGTGTGTGTGTGTGTGTGTCTGTGTTTGTCAGTAGCTAAATGCTAAAACACAAATTGAAAGCACAAAACACCAATACATATGAAGTCGTCTAAATTGCTCCCCTTTATATACACACACACACACACATATATATATATATATATATATATATGTATATATATATATGTATTTGTGTGTGTGTGTCTGGGAGAGAGTTGGACGACTGCCATCACAACCTTCAAAAGCCGCCCTCATATTGAACGCGCGTTCTGTGTATCCAAAACACTTAAACATAAACACGTTGTCTGTGCGACTGACTGAGCGTGCGTGTATTTCATTGTGTGTGTATGTGTGTGTGTGTGTGTGAGTGTGTATGTGTGTGTGCGTTCTGTCTTGTTCGTCCATTTTCTTGCGTCTACGCACAATATGTTTCGTCTTTAACCCAGCCAAAAGCTTTGCCACCCAACCTACTAAAAACCAAAAAAAAAACCAAAAACACACACACACAAAAACACAATATACAAAAAAAAAGAAGAAGAATAAAACTCGCTCAGGACTCGGCAAAGTCTCGGTCTGTTTCTGATGCTGCTACTGCTCCGGGTGGAAGTTTTAATGTGATTTCTCGTATTAATTTCGACATCGTCATCGTTCCTTTTTGTGAGGGCTCTCCCCAGCTCAGCTTCAGAGCTCCGCTTCGTCTCGCTCTTGGCATTTTCTATTTTCCTTACGCACTTTTATTGCGCTCGTCTCTATTTGGTTTTAACAACGTCGCCGGCATCGAATTTTTGTTGAGCTCGACGTTTTCCTTTTATGCCACCCACCAGCCTTAACCTTTTTCTCTGCTCTGTCCTCATCCACCTCGTTTGCCCTGTCTTCCCAACCTTCGACTCGCTCAACTCCTCCTCTCCCCAATCCTCCCGCTCCCACTCTCTCTCTCTGTCTGTTTCTCTCTCACTTTAGTGCTCAAATTTCTGCTTACTCGTTAATGTTCATCATATGAAACGCGACTTTGTTGCACTAAACGTAAGTTGGCGATTTACAACTTTTTGGTTACCCACAACATCAGTAGGGCTAAAGGGGGGTGTTCAAGACTTGACAGCAGTCACGCACACACACACACACACACACACACGCACACACACATTCACGCATGTACGCACACTTACTATCATTGAGCTATATAGATAGTTACTACCTTTACATCACATACCTTGTCTCGAAGGAGTCACAAAAAGCGTATATCAACAGAAAAGCTGATGGGATTTTAAGCCAAATAGCAAAAAGGATTTGCTCACACTGTGCACCTGTTACAGACGTGCTCTTCAAAGGACTCACTTCATGCTGCACTTTCATTCGTTTGCCAAAAATCTATGTTGGAGCAACGTTCGCAAATATTTATTTTTGACCCAGCCTGTGTTCTCTGACAGAGTTTCGTTTTTTATTACAAAATATCAATCACTTTTCTTTCACATCAAAATAAAAGAAAATATAAAAAATAAATCATTTTAGTTAGAATAAGTTAGTTTAGTTAGTAAATTATCCTATTACATATATAACATATATTTATTTCAATTATCATACTTTAATTTTGTATTTTTTCAAAGTCTTGAATTCACACACATGATATATAAAGTCTATAATGTTTGCTCAAGTATGCTTTCAACTTCTCAACTTTTTTTCTTATTTTTTGTAATGAAATTAACGAAAACTGAACACGGCCGAGAGCAGTTTAAACTACAGTTGTAATACCAGTTAATATTCTTCAATCAAAAACTTGGCAAATGTAAAAAGTTGCCAAATTTGCCAATGGTTGCATGCTCATGTCACAGAAGCAACAACAGCTGCAATGGTGGCTGAGCTGCTTGCTGCAACATGTGGCAATATACAGCCAAACAAATCATACAGCACAGGCAGCTCATGCTGGCATCCATCATTGTTGTTGCCACAGTCGACGACTAACACAGGACAGTTGTTGTTGTTGTTGTTGTTGTTATTGGTGCTTTAGGTGCTGTTGTTTATTTGTTATGACCAGTTATGAGGCAGTTTGCCCGTTACTTCGCAAGATTGAAATTTTGAAGAAAACTTTTTAATTGCTCATTATGTTTGATTAGCATGCCGCAAAGCGATGCACGCTTGGTTAACCGATTTTCATCATAGATCAAAAGCGTTTTCTAATCAGCAGCCAAGGAAAAAACAAGCAAACAAGTTGCAAATATTTTTTTTTTCTCTTCTATTGTTGTTTCTTCCTATAAGGGTGTGTGTGTGTGTCTCATGTGCTCCAATTCCAGCACACACACACACAAACACACGTACGCACAGCTACAAAAACAACAACAAAATAAGGTTGCCGCACTCATATTTCGATATCATGCGCCAGCCATAAAACACTTAAAGGACAATTTTTGCAGGCGTGCGCAGATTTATGACAATTGCCAGTCAAGGGTTAATTAAATAGAATTCCTAAGCTCAGGCTAAATGAATGGTTTTTAAAGCAAACGCTTCTCAAATTTGCTTATACCTAAATATTTCTAGTATGTGTCGTAGACAATTTTTGTTGAAGCTTTTTAGGGCATTGGACTAGCCCTGGCCCCCCGCTCTCCGCGCTCCTCCACAATTCGCCTTCTCTTCACGCCTTAGAAAAAGGTACGCAAGACTTGGATGACTGGTTGGTTGTTATCCTGACTGGCTACCGTTTGCAACAATTGGCAGTCTTAGTTCTCGTTATCGCCGTCGCGCTGTCGTTCGCTTCCAAGTGTAAACAGTTCGGTTCGTCGTCTGTGAACAGAGCGCTGAGTACTGAGAGCTGTGAGAGCTGCCGAGCCGTTCCAAGCACTCCAAATCATTTTTTCACTCAATCTCAAGCTGCTGAAAATGATAAAAACAACTCAGCTCTCGCAATTGCACTCAAATTTCCCATCAATGGACGCTGAGTTCTCTGAACTGATAACAGACAGAAAAACTCTCTCACACTCACACATACCCACATGCCGAGCCACACACACAGATTGAGCTGTTTAAAAAAAACTGTTCAAATCAGGATGAGTAAACACGAAAAAAAAAAACACCAGACACAAGTGATAACATGAATTGAGTTTAAGCCAAGAGTCTTGAGACACCCTCTAAGCAGTTCTTAAGTTGCAATCTAGTCCAAGCCTTATAAAAGGAAAGCGAAGGCATACAAAATACGTACGACCAAAATAAAATGACATGGAATACTTCAAAATTGTCCCACATAGCTGTTAATGTAATTAGCTAAATACGTTCTGAATTGCTCAGAAGAGCAAATAAAATATGCATGGTTTAATATTCTTAGAAAACTTCATCACAAAAGTGTTTCGCATAGTGTTCTAAAGGATTGAAGTTCTTTTTTGGAATTCATTGGATGCTTAGAAGCGAAAATAAGTTTTTTGCAACGAAATTTCTTGGTATATAGTCAGGCTAAAGTAAGTTGCTTTGAAAGCCTGGATATATTTCCATAGCATATAAACTATCCAGATCTTGAGATCGAACAACAATTTGAAGTATTTCGGTTGTCTTGATCGATATGCTCCTTCCACTAGCAGTGAAGGGTATCAATAAGCGTAACAGCGCGGAAAACGTTTGATAACGCCGCTCACATAAAAATATACTATACAAAAGCAACGCCAGAACTGGCAATGCGCTCTGAGCGTATTTTTGTGCGCTGTGTGGCCGGTGTCCTGTGTTTTGTGTCCTGTGCCCTGTGTGTCCTGTGTCGCATTGTTGAACCATAAGCAAAGCATAAGCAAAAGGCAAAGGCGGAAACAGAAGGGGCAGTGGAGTAGACAAGACAATGAAATTGTCATAAATAACAACGCTCTTTATCAACACCAACAACAACAGCAGCAACAACAACAACAGCAATAATAATAATAGCAACAACCACAACAAGCAAAGAAATGACCAACCAGCCGCATAATTCTTTTCTTTTCTTTCCGGTTATTTTTTTTATTTATTTTTTTTGTGCTTGTGGTTACCTCTTTTTGTGTATTTGGTTAGTGGCTCAACTCCTTTATTTTGTGTCTGAAAGGACTTAAGAAGGTTGTCTGCCGGGGAATAGGGAGCATTGGGTGCTTGTTCGAGTTTCAGACTAAGCCCATTAATTTGTTTCTCGATTATCCTTAGAGCTTATTTAATATAATTTATCAACTTTCAATACTAAAAGTAAGTTTCTCTGTGATCTTAGCAATATTATGTCTTAGGGAAAATCTCAAATCAGACAAACTTATCCATAAACGTATAAATGTATCTAGATACTCGACAATCCGTCATACAACCTTGCCAAAACACTCGTATTTTTTATAGGGTATTCCCTGGTCAGCTACTAAATTCCCCTCTCTCTCTGACGACTATTGTTATCCTTTTTTGTTTTCTTGGTATCTTGTTCGTGGCTTGTTCTTATAACGGATATTTCAAATGGCTGCTGCTTAAAATGACTTTTGTTCAACTTTCTGTTCAACTATCAAAACGGGCGTGTACTCGTAGTACTTATAGTTATCAATGTGGCGGGTTGCGAGGGGTCGAACATTAAACTAATGTTTAGTTGCTTTCGTTACAGTTTTTGAGTGTCAATCCTCGAAAACTTTGCCACTAAAGTGTGGCACGTTGTGGGCAAGAGTTTTGGGCGTGACATTCCAAATTGCTTTTTTTTCTTTCTATTCTGCTGAATTTAATGGGCTGTGACAGTTTGCGACCACCACAATTGCAAATGTTTCCAGATACATATATCCAGTTTCGTGTCTGTCTGAACTTGAATTTCGTATGAGTGCCATTATGAATTAGAGTACATTTAAATCAAAGCCGCAATTAGTTCTCAATTTGGTTTTTGAAGAGTTATAATATTAAAGTTTTGGAGTTTTTTTTTAATTAACACATATATTTGTTCCCTGTGCTAACTGTAATCGCTGTAATTAATCCCATTCTCTGCCCTATATGAATTGACTTTGGTTTTGTGGACAATGCAGATTGAAGATTTTCACTTGCAGTGCCGCAAATTGCGTGCTGTGTTGCACAGCAACAGTAGCTTTAATTGCGGTCAACTCTTTTGTTCGTCAGCAAATTGCCAAAGCAGTTGTGTTGAGCAAACAAATATTATCGCATAAGTCGAGAAAGAGCTGATACTGGTTATGTTTGACTTCATAGCAGCAATATAGGATTGGAATACAAAAAACCTTTTCAATCCAAAGGTATTTTTAGCATTGGTTGAACAAAAAACTGCAATGTCATAGTCTATATTTATATATACTGCGTTACAATGTATGAAGCCGTGAGAAAAATAACTGTAACGTTCTAGCATACTTTTGAGCACATTATTGCTTTAAAATTGCATTCTTGTTGAAATTTAAAAACATGCAAATAAATACGTATATGATTATGTATATATATGTACATCACTTGACATTTCATTCGGAATCTGAATTTCACTTTTAGTTCATGATAGTTGAATAAATATGCCTGCTGTACGATTAATAATTATAAAACAATATATATATATATATATAAAATACGTCAATACTCATGCGAATTTCTCTTTCCATCTCTTTTTTTAATGCCGCACAGCTGAAATGCAATTATGCGTACAGATTAAATAAAGGTTTTTTTTTTTTTTTTGTATAAAAACTCACACATATAAATGCAATATGCAAATACTTAAATACATAGCTCTATATAAAAACCAAACAATAATAAATTAACAGAAAGTAAATCGCAAAAAAAAAATTACAAACAATAAAACCAAAAATCAAAAAAAAAAACAGAAAAGGCCCAAACCATAACAAAGTGTTCATAACTATTTAAGCGAATGTAGTTAAATCGTAAAACGAAAAATTAAAATGTTAAATACAGCTTAAATTGCATCTGAATCTTTGCATCTTTATCTCTCTGTATCTACACACTAAACATCGCTAATAAGTAAAAATGCAAGATAAATTACGACCCAGCTTAAACCCAAAAATACCAAATCAATCCAATCAATCAGCCAGCCAACCAGCCAATCAAGCGCCCAATCATCAATTGCAACTGCCATTCAGTCATCCAGCATTAACAACAACAACAACAAAAACTACAACATGAGCAACTACAACAGCAACAACAACAAAAACAGCACACATAATAAACGCAAACAAAAATGGCAACAATAAATCAATTTTTAAATGTTCAACGCTAAATGCACGCCATTAAATACGCAAATAAAACGAGTTTAAACTAAACTTAAAGTAAATAAAATAAAAAATATATATATATAAAAAAAAACAGCTAAAATACACACAAGCTATAAGTAAACTTTAAATAAACTTTTAATTAATTATGGAACATCACTCAACATTTTTGTTGTGTTTGTTCCATTGTCAAAACGATAAGGCCGCCGCTTGTTTGCAGCCACAACAACAACGACGACGACGACCACTGGGCAAGTCAAAATTGCAACAACAACAGAAGCAGCACCTGCAACAACATCAGCCACAGCAGAAACCACAGCAGCAACAGCCGTCACCAACTCAACATCTTTGCTGGGTAAGTAAAAAGCACTTTCACAAAATGCCTTTTCCCAAATTTAGACGGAATTGAAAATTAAATTCGCACACACTCTGCATTGAAGTTAACTTTTTAAATCAATTTCGAATCAACAGCCACAACGAAAAGCTAAACTTCTTGCCACAGCGTATTTTGAATACTCTTTTTACTCTTTTTTCCTTAAACTAATACATTGTTGCTCCTAAGCATAGATTGTAGAATTGACAAAAGGCTTTTAAAGAGTATTTGGAGCAGCTACTACGAGTTAATCGAGCTTTGATTTTCATTTGAAACTTAAACCACAGAAAATCTGCTTGCATAGACTTGATGACAAATGCGGAATGCTCAATTTGTGACGGGTAGAGTGGTGTGTGTGTGGAAAACAACTTGTCAGACCAACCGTCGACCACCAGTCAAAAAAAAAAAAAACGCTGAGGTCTGCGCCGGCAGTCAGCACTGGAAATAAACTTTAAATGACGTTAAAGCAATGGCATAACTGTGCAAAGCTAGCATTCGACAGTTGCTGTCGCAATTGCAGTTTTGGCTGTTATGAATTTCATATTAGCCACATACGAACATCCACTAAAAATCACCGAAAGCAATTTTCGTTAGTTGGAAACAAAAAACGAAAAAAAAAACAACGAAGAAAGCAGGAAATTGGATAGATGGCGGCCATTGAGTGTTACGGAAAGCGAACGCTTTTCCCCAAAATACTCCATTTGCAAATTCGCCGAGAGTTGCTTAATTTGCTTTTAATTCACTGTGATCGCAAAAAACGCGACAATCATTTGCATCCGTAGCTGCTTTTTGCCCCGACTTTGGAGCGTAAGAGTTTTATTGCGAAAATTAATTGCTTCAGTTTTTAGCTTGGCCATAGTTAAGGTTCAGTTTTATTAGGGGCTATCATATAATAATTTCCTTTTTTTTACTGAATATCTAATATTTTTATAAGCTCATAGCCGTTAAACCTTATAGAAATATTATTTTTGAAATTTAATGAATAAAATTGGATTATTATTGCAAGGTTTTTTGTTTGGATTTCCATGTTGGTTGTTTGCATACGCATACGGTTAAGCTATATCCGCTATTCAGATTATAAAATGAAATAATCTAGCTTAAAATGATAATAGTTTTTTGTACTAGCCAGTCTGTCAAGTCGGCATTTCGGACGTTTGTCATTTCGGCTGAAAAGCTCATTTCCCCAGTTGTCAACAGTTTATAATAGTTTCTGCCTTTGTGCGCTTGGCCCAACCGAGTGAACCGAAACCGAACCGCTCAAAACTAACCCGAACTGCAGCTTCAGTTAGTGGGGATTGTAATTTGTTTGATGTTGCTTGCTTGCTTGTCAGTCTATTTATGTGTGCGTGTGTGTGTGTGTGTGTGTGCCTGGGTGTGTGTTTAGTAAACTATTTCTCTATGTCTGGGCCTGTCTCGGGTCTATCTTTCAATTCCAGCTGGTTTATTTCATTGCAGCACAGCAACTGTCCAATGCAAATCTGCTTTGCTGATTAAACCTAAATAATGTTCCTTTGCTGTGGCTGCTGACCCTCCCTGCGAGCCCGCTAGCCCCCGTTCATCTCCATCTCCGGCTTCTTTTGTTTGTCTGGCGCTTTAAGAGCCCGGCAGCCGGTGTTTTATAGCCAAATGCCACAGTGTATAATGGCTATGTGATTAGGCTTGCACAGGGCATATCCCACGAGGGAAATCACTGTAGGTCACTGCAAAGTTAAAACTTTACCCGTTCAGCATTCCGAATTTGCTTGTATTCAAAATAAGCTTTTATAAATTATTGAAATAAACCTAAGCTTTTAATGGATCCAACAGTTTTTTAACAGTATTTATTCATTCATGCCCCAGTTGCATTTATTTTATATTTATGTTAACTTTATTTAATGAGGACATATTTCAATATTATGTCATTACTCCTACGAGTTTTTTATGAACAATTTGTACTTATAAATTATATAGTTTAGATACATTAATAAAGCATTTCTAATAAAAATCACAATTAATTCAAGCTGATAATTAAATTATTGTTTGGTTTCTTAAGTATAGTTTAGTTAAGTTCAGGAAAGTATCAAATAACTGATTACTTGCCACATCATTGTAAACAACATGTTTTTTAGTGTATTTTTTGTGGCAAGCGCACTCAAAGTTCGCCAGTGCAGCCTTGTTGCTGTTTTCATTTTTGCCTTCTGCGAAATCTGAGACAATTTTCAACTTATAAGAGGACCGCCTGCATTTGTGTAATAACATAGTTGAGCTGCCGGTTGCAACCGGCAGCTTCCGTTGCCATTACCGTTGCCTTTGCCAGTGTACTGTGTTCTGTGCCCTGCCATCCTGCCATACTGCCCCCGCCCACCATTGGCCACTTGTTGTTGGACATTTTTTTATGGCCATGGCATGGGCTTTATTTCCTTTTAGCCCGCTCTGATGCTGCACGTAGCACATTTTCAATTTAATTTCTGTCTGCGTGACTCTCTATCTCCCTCCCTCGTTGTTGCCTGCCCCGCAGGCAATGCTACAGACGCGCGTTTCCAGCGATGCCATTGTCTTTAGCTTTGTTTGCAGTGCCATTTCCGGTGCGCCTACGTGAAATTAACTTGTGCATTCGCAAATGCATATATGACACTGTCTGCAACAGTTGCCGCAGTCGCCACACAATATAGCGTTCACAGGCTGCATATAAAATCTCTAAAGAAATTCTCTTGTTTTTGGTCGCCACTTTAATTGAAGTGTGCCTCAAATTATTTATAGATATAGACAGTCAATGATGAGCTGCCAATATAGACAGCATTCAAACCATCGTTGACTGACCCACTTAAGAGGTCATGCAACTAGGAAGTGATTGGATGGGGCATGAGTAGTCGATGCTCAAAAACAAAAGCACTGGCAGTCAATGCACAGTGGTACCAACAGAATGGTCTAGTGATCAATTGTGATTGATTAGTCAATATGTTCGCAAAATATATAGGTTTTCGTATAAGAACTTAATTTTGAACCAAGGTGGGCTTTAACATAAGTAGCACATGCAACATAAATCTAGTCAAGTCATTAAAATTACATTAAAACTAGTTTGCATCTAAACAGACCTAAGGCTGTTTATACTAATCATGGATGTATATATATTTATATATATGTATATTATTGTATCGAATATTGATCCTTCAATTTGCAATAATCAAGTAACAAATTCCGAACGCTTTTCCATGTTTTGTTTATCAAACTAAGTTGAAATTTTCGCAATTGCCCGCAGTGGATTTTTGGCTTGTTGTTGCTGCTGCTGTTGTAATTACAATGCACTTGTTGTTTAGGCTTTTAGCTAACAAAAGCAGAACTGCCGCCAGTCTGATACCCACAGCCTACAGGCCACAACTCTCCCACCCCTCCCCCATACCCACTCCAACTCTTTCGACAGCACAGGATTTTAAGAGCGCAGCAATAAGCGAACTTAAGAGCGAGTGCACAAAACTATGCAGCACTATTAGGCCAAATGACTTTTGACGCTCGGGTCGGGTCTATTGCAATATTTGCATGTGGTCTGCCATAGCCATCTGCATATCTGCATGTATGTGCAAGTGTGTGTGTGCTTTTGAGTGTGTGCAAGGGGGAGTGTTTATCGACATGTTTGGCGTCGTTGACTACATTGCCGGCTGCAGGCAATTGATGCCAAAGACGAGCACTGAGGGCATTTCAAACAGATACCGCAGCAATAGAGAGAAGAAAGGACGCGTTTTTGCCATCGAAAATTTGCTATAAATGTTTGCCAGTCCATTTTTTTTCGCTTTTTGCCGCACTAAAGCTCAAATTCGAAGAATTTTTTGATTAGCTCTGCGAGTGTGTTTTAGTGCTTTATGATTGGGTTTGCGAAAATGGTGCACCATAAGGATGTAGATAAACATTTGTTTTTTCTTCAGGGGAAGCTATCAGTTTATATACGTATTTATAGCTGAGTAAAGCAGACTTAAGCTCAAGAAATTCGACATGTTACTGTTAGCGATATGTTTTCTATATAGAATGTGAATATTTCCAATAATATTAACAACATTTTGGCTACAATTCAACAATAATTTATAAGTAATTGTTGATTATTTTCATATACTAAAATTATAATCAGCATTTTTGTGTACCTAATACTATGCAAATTTATTTTTCTTATATTATCCTATGTACACAAACTTTTCACACAAAAATTGCATCAGAAAATGCAAATAATGCAAACAAAATCGCCGAAAAATGCTTCTTCTTTTTCTGCTCTCTAAAGCAGAAATTCAAACAAATTTGTGTGTGCCAAAGGGTTCAATTATGAACAGAGCCCTTCAGGTGACAAAAAATAACAAGCATGCAAGGCAGAAGAGAAAGGCACCTAAAAGCCGATCCCCTGGCTGGGACGAGCTATGCAACCAAGCTAAACCACCTGACTACGGTGCAACACGGTGGCACTGAAACTGTAATATATGAAATATATAGCGTCTGACGTATAAAGCCTGTCGACGGGGAGCAAAATTGCAGTTAACTTTTGGTCGACCAGGGATTCTGTGTGTGTGTGTGTTTTTGTCGCGCCTAAGCGGCTGCCACTTTTGTTGGCCAAAGTGGTTTGCGGTCAGGTGGTTGCAGGTGAGAGGACGACTAGGTGGCATGAGTTGGGCTTTCAATTTCAAGGCTCACTGTGCTTGACTTAGGCATTGGCGAAGCATTAAATTAACCTTAAAAGTTTCCACAAACCTGCAAAAAAAAATAACGAAAACTAAAGTTCAAATTAATTAACCACAACAAGGCTTAAGCAAAATAATAAAACCAAATATATGCAGCAAAAATCAAGAAAAAGTACTAGAAAACACCAGAGAGGCGCGGTAATTTAAACTTTCCACCCATTTTGTTTCATTTCCTGCCACATAACTCGTAGAGCCCCCAATTACGCAAACAGCTGACGCAGCCATAGACAAAGAAAAAAAATGAAAGAAAAAACAACCTAACAGCGTAGAAAAAAGGAGAGTAGCAGAGGGGGCGAATTTATTATATATAATTTATATGAAATAAGTAATGTTATGTAAGACTGAAATGAAATAAAATGCAAAGCTTTAAATTAATTAGAGAATGCAAACGAGACACAAAACTTCTTATATATGTTTCAAATTATTAATATTATATTATAAATTTCGTGATACACAATGTTTGTTGGAAAATAAAAAGCGATTTCGGTGTGCGTCGCACGTGTAAATGATTGTGGCTGGGCGACGCCTGAAAGCATGCTGCGGTATTTTTCATCTGCCGTCTCGGCACAGGCAACGTTACACGCAGCCTCGCCGCATGTATTTCAATTACTGCATTTCTCAGTTAACCGCCACATCTCCGCCCCGTCACCACACACAAGCCAGCACAAGCGCCGTTGAAGCGTCAGTAACGTGTTCGGTCGCCCCTCACCACGGTACACGCCCTCGACAGCATTTTTTTTTTATGGATTTTTAATTTGCGCCTGGCACACATTTTTTGTTATTTTATTTTTTTTTTTATTATTTCTGTTATTTTGTTATTCGAGCACTTTTACGCAAATTCATTGTTTTAATTTACTCAAGTTTGTTGACCGAAAACAAAAACTAATCAATGCGGTCGGAGCAGCATCGTGGGTGATGGGTGAGTAGGGATGGGCGTGTGGGAGTTCAACCGAGGTGACAATGCTGGGGCGTTGGTCAGTAATGAGGTCAAAGCCTAAAATAGGGTTAAACAGTATACACTTTTTTAATTAAACATTAAGTCTGGCAAACTTTTTTGTTGTGGTTTTCTATTTGGCATCTCTCAAAGAACTTCGTTCACATTTTTTTTTTAGCTTTTGCTTTTGGCCAGTTTTTTCTGTAAGCAACCGCAATCCGCTAAGTTGTGGCCAGAAATATGAAGTTCAAAAGGCAAAGCTTCAACTTGTGGATACAGCGAAAAATAAATAAGAAAATCGCGCAAAGCCAAAGGGATAATAGTTAATGAGCTACAGTTAAAAGAACAGTTCATCTTTTTCGTGGTGTTCTGGCCAATAGCCAAGTAAGAACATGAATTAAATGTGTAGTGGTGTACTGCAAAAAAAAAAGATTGTGGCTTAATTTGTAGAAAATATAAATGTGGCAATATTTTGGCACAATAAATTTGGTAAATTATAATTATACAGAATGATTTTTAAGCGAAAACTAACAAATTGTACAACTAAATATTGACCATTTCTGATCTTCTCTCTTTGCAGGCAACATTTCACAACTGAACAAAACAACGATATATAACTGAACAAGCAAAACTTAATTAATAAATTTAACAACAACTGCTACTTACGGTTTCTCAAGCTCTTTTACACAAAAAAAAGTAGTATTCAAGTGCGAATTATGTAAATTTAAAAGCAAAAACAAAAACCAAAAAAAAAACACTCTGACAACAAAAAAGAGCCTGCTAAAAATGCGTGACCAGAAAACCGGAAATTAAATTTGCAACAGCCATAACCTCAAAATAGAGTATAAAACAAAGTAGTGCAAAGAAATCGCAGTTGCCACAAATCTGAAAGCAAGCACAGAAAAAAAAGAAAACGAAATGTTTGCCAGCAAAACCAATTAAAAGAATAATAAATAGTAAAAAATCACAGAAAGCGAGTAGAAAATTAAGAAATTTAATCAAGCAAATACATGTACAAATTACCGAAAGCCGCTGCAGTCAGACATAAATTTTTGCGCCAGATCTAAAGTAAAAACAACATAAATAAATATCAGAAAACTTTAGCGATAAATATACTAAATTAGGAAGTACGCTGCGGATAGAGAGAGCGAGGAGAGAGGAGAGAAGATCACAGAGCTGACCTTCAGCGCATAAGCCATTGTGTGAGCTGCAGCTGCGTTGAACTTTGACCCACACGACGCGTTTGTCTTTTGGCTCAAGTGTTAATCACTGCAACGTGCCAGGACAGGCGCAGCCTACTTAAAAGCAGGCGACAGGCAACTGGCAGGCACCCAATTGTTGCAGCCACAGGCAGATAGTTGCGCTCTCACAAACACCAACAACAACAACAAGTGGTTAACAATAGGAACAGCAACAACAACAGCAACAACGGTCCAAGCAATTCAACCTAAAAAACAACGCAAACAAAACCAAGGACATGGACTCGTCGTCGTCGTGCACGCTGTTTGCCGTGTTTATCTTTCTTGTGATAATTAAAGGTGAGTGCTCCCCTTTTGACCCTCTTCGCTCTTGCCATTTTATCACACTTTTACTCAACACTCACACGCATATTTCCATTCTGCCTCATTCAGTAAGTGTGTGTGCTTAATGAAAAGCCACCACATTAAGTAAATAATTGTAGACATTAATTAATGAATGGAATTAGCTTTCCATAAATTTCAAATTGAATTCTAAATGTAACTCAACTCTGTAACTTAAAGTGAAGGCACTTATTATGACAGATCTCTGTAAATTATCCACTCCTTTGATGTCTAATGTAATAATAATTATGGTTAATCTTAAACTAGGAAATGACTGTAATTCATTTTGAATTTGAATGTGGAAATGAAAATGAGATTTCGACGATATGATAGAAAATTAAATTTATGCAACAATAATGAATATATATTGTTTCACTATGGTTTAACTTTATGGCTAAGTTACTGAAGTGATATTTATGTGCTCAATTTAAGTACGTTCATAAGATCTCTATTTTCGTACAGGAAATAATCTCAGTATAAGTTGTACTTGAAAACTAACTAATTTTGAAACAATTCTTTGTCTTCCGTTGAGCAAACTTTTTACTAGATAAACTTGTCTACCATTGTACAAATCCTCGTCATGTCACTATCAATTCGAGATGCACTACTCTCAGAACTGTGCATAAATCTTCTTGTCACTTTGCTAACATGCTACAAAACGCGAACTCGAACTGCTGCTCCCAACTCCCAAGCGCCCGCACCCCCCTTTCTCGAACCACTATGTTATTCAATTTCACATTGAATTTTTCAATTTTCTTTGCCATCATTTTCACGGCGCTTTAAGCAGGCCAAACAGAAAACCCACAGACTAAACGGAGCGCAAAATCTAAAAAGCCACACATGTATGTATCAAGTGCAATACGTATACGTATCTATTATATACATATACAGAGCTATCCATTATGTGTATATGGTGGTTATTCCCACGTAGCTCGCCATAAATTCACATTGTGGCACAAGAGATCGCCCAGAGCCAAAACTTGGCCATATTTTTTAGTTTGCTCAGCACCGCTCAGCACCGCTCAGCTCGGCAATTGCCAAAGTAGAAAAAAATAATGCGCGGCAATGAGACAATATTCAAGTTGAAAAAAAAATGGGAAAAACGAGAATAAACTCGTACAATTGTCAGAGTGAGCCCCAGGAGGGCATACTTCAAATCTACAGCTGCTCCCCAGTGTGCAGGCAACGCACATGCAAACAAACACACACTCACTTAGACACACACACACACACACACACACACACACACACACACACACACACACACACACACACACACACACACACACACACACACACATACAAACGCCAGTTTGTTCGTTAAAGTTTTTTTTCCAACTTGCATTCAGTCGAGAAGTTTGTTTTTTCTCGCTCGTTGAGTTGGGCTGCAGGGAGTAGGATGTGGTGTGGCAGCGTTCTAACTGAAGTCTCATGAGTTAGTGACTGTTGTCAAAAATAACAAGCAGTGAAGCAGCGTTTTCATTTCTCAATACGGTATGCTCCACTTTCATTGATTCCACCAATTTGCAATGAAATGCATTAAGTGGCGTCTAAATGAAGCAGTGAAAACATAGTCAAGATGAAATCCCTATTGAATCCGAATAGACGGAACTTGTGACAATTTTTACATATTTGCATTAATACCTGACAACTAACTTAGATTTTAAGTACAAATAAGTGAGGTTATTTTAATGTTTGATTTCATGATAGTATCACAGACCTATGTTAACAGATATCTGGCAAATATATATATATTTATTTATACATATTAAATACTGAACTCTTTATTGGAAGATCTTATATAAATGTCCCTATAAAAACTCCTCGCTTTCGATAATCTTATTGACTACAGTCAAAGTTTTCTCTATTGTCCTGACGACTTTGAATCGCTGTCCAACCATAACAGTTTTTATACAGTTGGAGAGGATATTTGTAATGCATTGACAAAACTTTATAAATTAGATGTGTTCTTTATAAGTATCACTAGTTGAGTCAATGTAGCCACGTATTTCCGTCCGTTCGACTATCTGATTCTATGCAAACTAAGAACAACTGGTAGCTAGATAAGTAGAAAGTAGCTAGATTAGTTCTAGTAGGAGCAACTCTTTTGAATTACAAGATGTCCAGATATTATTCTCTATTCAGGTGTATCAACATTGGACTAGTGACGTAGCAAATAATCATTTGGTCCTTTTAAAATTTATAATGAAACGAGCATAGAAGGTTGACTATGGTCTGCAAGGGTATATAATCTTCTAGATGCCTAAGATAGCTATACGCTTTTGCTTCAGTTAGTTGCGGATTTTGATCTTCTTTTAGTTGTAAGAGCAATGACTTGCAACAAGTTACTGGTAACCGACACAGCTGCTGTGCAGTATGAGCGCTGACTCAAAAGCTCCTCTTTTTATTTGGCACTTATTGTTTATTACAGTTGCGTGTTTTCTTTTTCACCCTAGACAAGATTTAGATGAAGCATCGCAGTGGGAGCTAACTGGTAAATCTTTGAGAGTCCTCCATCTTTTTACTCTGTCTCTCTCTCTCTCCCTCTAACTCCCTCCATCTCTTTGTATAGATGTTTTTGCCCTCTGTCTGCCTCAGACAAAGACTAATGAAGATGGCGTCGCATTCGAATTCACATTCTCATTCAACTTCGTGGCAGAACAAATATTTTCAATAAGCTTGGCGTAGCTGTAACAAACTGCGCACTGATTGGAAAATCAGCAGTTGAAAATTGCCAAAAGTGAAGAAGCAGAGGGCAGCAGGGTACACTAAAGGAGAGTGCGCCACAGGGCAACGGCAGAGAAAAAAACAATATTTCAAAGATTCAGCCGAATGTTGTCAACTTGTTGTTGCCAGCCAGTTGGCAAGCGCATAAATTTCATGGCAATTCGAGCGGCTCTGCGCACCTTGAAGTTGTCCCTCCAGCAACTGTCAGCTGCTCCATCCCTTTTGGTGCTTCTGGACTATATATTGCTGGTCATATATTTTGTTTTAAGGCATTTTATGTATTTAAATGACATAAATTTCTATTGGATTTTCGGTGCTGCGGCCATAGCCAGGACATTCAAAATGTCCTCAACATATTTTGGGCTTTCACTTAAGTACGAAACGCTTTTAAGCCACGGCCTTTACTTGCGCAGAGGCGTCCTTTGGGCTTTGTCAACTGATAAGCACATGCAGTTGGCTTAACAGTTGGCGGGCAAAGTTTGCAATTCATTTATATGACTTTGGCATCAATTAAATTCGCTTATAGTTGAAATAATTTTAAGCAAAAGAAGAATAAAAGTAATTTAAATACAATATATATTACGACTGTAAATTAACTTCTGTACATAACATTGGTATCGATAACGATCGATATCAATTGTGTGATCATCAACTTGAAAAAGAAGATAGAGAAGTAAAGTAAGCAGACGCGTTTGTGACAGAAACATAACTACGTTTTGACTGCTACAAAATGTATACTCAAATTTATGAAATTTCTGTTTTATCATTTTAAATCATAACTTTAGCAGAATAGCTCAATCACAGAATACTTCATTTAAATAAAATGTAAATAAATGAAATATTCTTGCACATGTTGTTACTTTCGCTGCCTTAGTTTGCAATTGATTTCGAGAACTCAACCATTTGTGGGTACATAATAATTCTGCCAATTTGAAATCACATAGAAACTTTCCTATCTGTTTGTCTTTGGGGTAGCGTTAGTTTCTTTTTAGCTGAACATTTTTGCAGGCATTGTGCCTGCCAGTGCTGAGTATTCCGCTGCGGCAGCTCGAGTAACTTGCCACCAACTTCCAGCGAAAAGTTTTACACCCCGTGGGAGACGCCTCTGACGCCTTCAGGTAAAGCGGATAATCCACGTTGGTGGGGCGGACGAGAACAGCGACGACTTCAGCTTCCGCTCGGCGCCGCCACCAAGCTGCTGTTGCCATAGTCTATACGGCAACTGCACGCACAACTTTCAAGGCCGCCAGCGGGCAACCACCCAACTACACCAAACCCCCATTGCTGTCAGTCGTAAAGCAAGCTGCACTGAAAAAAAAACAAGTTTTAGTTACGCGCTGTGCACTTCCGCGGCGCCAACTCAATTTTGGCGAGGAGCTTTATCATTTAGGATTTCGAGTTAGTCGTAACCTTGCTCCAGTCTCTCTAAAGCCGCCGTCTGCCATTTAAAACGACGGGGAAACGGGGAGGGGGAACGAAAGCACCTGTAGGGCGTCGCATGAGTCAGCGTTGCCGCCACTAAACTTTACAAATAAGCATTTTTTATACGGCCAATTCCCGACTTCGGCATACAACCCACACCACCACTTTTACCGCTCTCCGCGCTTGTCGCTAGATCGTAAAAGAAAAACTTAGTGTCTGCGCCTAAATAACAATAAACGGCACTCGTGGGCCGCCCCACATCAGCAACAGCATGAAAGCCAAACTTGATAGGCATAAATTTGGTGTAATTTAACGCATTCAATTACAAAACACAACAAAAAGAAATGAGAACTCGCAAGCGTCTTGCGACTTACTTAAAAATATCGTAAAATGAGAACAAGTAAGAGGCCCATAAATGCCAGTACTTGACAATGAGATCCTTCCCACCAGTTATCAATCCGCACTGAGTGTGGGGCATTGTCGACTGGGCAATCACCTTCCAACTATACATATTTAAAACGAAAGTTGTTTTATTTTGAGACACTCTTGAGTTTCTGTTTATAACATGCACTTAACATTTGGGCTGTTATCTTACGTCTCAATATTTATTTAAGTTATGTTACAGTGCATCCGGTTTTTTCTGAACATTTCGCACGGGTCGCGTGCCGACCATCGAAGAAAGGTCATTATTTCACTTGACTTAGCTGCGACAACTTCTTTGGCAAAGTAAAAACGCAGCCTTTTATGAGCATGCGTGCGAACAGATACGCATCTTTCTAGGGTTATGAATGTGTGCGAAAAAGCAGCTACCCTTGAATGTTTGCAAAGATAGCAGCAACACTCTATACTTGTCTTTATGTGTGCAATTCAACTTTTAGTTTTTGGGCCTGATGTGTAAACTTTCGTAAAGTGGGGTGGCTTAACTGTTGACCAAATTGTCTGCTTAGTAGTTACAGAAAGTTACAGAAATGCTAAGATTACACTGCTAAGACTGTAACTTAACATCTGCAACATAAAATGCAACTATGTACGTAACATATGATATCAACATCATTGTTGTGATCACCAGTTTGAAAACTGGGAATAATTCAATCGCTGTGAATAAAGTAAAGTGAGGAGAAGTGTGTTTGGAAGTGAGACATAATTTAGTTTTGACTACAATATATATTTATTTATTATACTCGAAAACACCCCAAGAAAAATAGTCGAGGAGTCTACTGCAAATAGAGGTCGCATAAAAGCGGCATACATTAACTACCAAATTACTAAGCAGACATAATTCGCAGCTGTTTGCCAGCCACTCGATGGATGCGCTAAAAGCTCTGCAAAGCGTTTAAAAATGAAGAGTTGCCGCTGAGGTAAAAAAAAAACACACACACATACATACAGACCCAAAAAGGAGGAGTGAAAAAAACAAATAATTGCGCCCAAGGCGACTACAAAGCGAATTACAAACAGAGCCCAGCGGCGCGCTCAAACTCGTTTCCCACTCCCTTCTTCTCCCTCTATCGCTCCATCTCTCGCTCGCGCTGGCAGCCAGGCGGCGCCAGGGCGCCGTAATGTATGCAATGCCAGCCTAAATGAATGTAAATGTATATGTGTGTTTGTGAGTGAGTGTGTGAGTGTGGGTGTAGGTAGACAGCACAATTGACTTACAAGCTACGTTTTCCACCTGCCCTACAAAAAAACATGCAAATTTCAAGGCACAGTGCGAGTTTATGCCTTTGTGTTGTTTTTGTTGTGCGGCGATTTGCATAGGCTCGACGTGGGGGATAAGAGATGCGGGGGGTGGGGTGTACTACAGCGCCCAGGCAACAACTCGGCAATAGCTATACAGCTATTCAGTCTCTATGGTGACATTAACAGCGTGGCGGGTAGATTTTTAGTCGGTCAGGTGAGCGTCGACGAGCCGGCTCGACCCAATGACTGAGTTTGGCATTGAGTTATATTTTCAAAAAAAAAAAGAAGAAAAAAACTGGAATGGAATGAGCAAAATGTGAGCGCGCTCCAGACGCATCCAGGCATTAAGGTACACCATTTTCAAGGATATGCGGGGATGCGCATGTTTATTCCCGTTTTTCTGGCCACACACATTTTTACGCTCAATTCCAGTGAGTCCCTCACGGAGAGCAACAGCAGCCAGCAGTCTCTTTCACTCAAAGCTGCGTGGGTTCATTCAATAGATTTTCGCATATACATGCATACATATATATATATATATGTGTATAGACATTAATATATATATTTCTAAATATATATACATAAATGTGTAGTATATAGATATTGCTGTGAGTATATGTGCTGCATCACGTGTGTATTTTGCAGCTGTGTTGAGCTTATAATTGACAGACATCTGAATTTTTTATGTGCTTGCTGTCTGCGTAGGCCACTCGAACTCGCACTCTGATTCTGATTCTAATTTGGATTTCGATTCGAATTCGGACCTTGGCCCCAACGTCAGTTTTGGCCAGTCGGAAAAGTGAGTTAGCCAAGTGCGTTAGTGCTTGTTGGCCAGTCTGACTACTTTAATTGGGCCAAAACGGGCAGCATTTTAATTAACAAATGTGCACAGAGTCACACAAGAAGCAGCCAAGCCACACAGTGGCAGACAGCTCCAACAGTCCATCAGTCCAAATCCAAGTACAGGCACAATTGTCACGGCGCTCCACAAGCATGTCAAGGATGCTGTCGCCAGCTCGCAAGGAGTGCTGCAAGGGTCACACATATGGTGGCGGAAAGGGGCAAAGGGGTCGTTCGTGGCATGCACTGGCCTCATGTGAGTGTGTGTGTTTGTGTGTGCCCCACTAACTAAAAGCCAAATGGCGTTTTGTCATATCAGCTGCTCGTTAGCCATGTGAAGAGCCAGGCAACACCTGTGCGGTTGTCTAGTAGATGAATGGCCGCAAGGGGGAAAGGGGGTTGCGGCCAGTACAGGTGGCTGTTCAACTAATCGACATAACTGCGGCGACGCTGTCGTCGTCGTCTGACTAAGTGCCAAACAATGATGAGCACAAAATGTTGTCGGCTTCAATCCTCTCGAGTGCAATATTGAAGACGAGCTGCAGATAGCTAAAAGGCACAAAATTATGATCTACGTGCTGTTTATTATGCTTGTCTTATTTAAATTTATATCAAGCCAACAACAATAGAGAAATGATATAATAAATGCAGAATTTCCTACATAACTTTAATAAAAAATACAATTAAAATATTTCAATCGCAAAAAATTGCATAAATGTATAAATTGCATATGCTAATGTCAAGTGAATAAATAAAGGAAAAGAGAAATAAAGCACTGTTATCTAAATGACTGCTTGAAATGTCATACTGACAAAAATATATTGAATTTAAAAATAATATTTTTATTGCAACCGTGTTATTTATCTTTGATGCAATTTATTGAATAATTTTTTTTTTTTGTTAATGTATGCCAGAATATTTTGCAACTATTAGCTATCAAGTTTTACGGATAATATCGAAACAAAAAAATATTTACGTATGCGTATGTGTATGCTCAACGGCATTCATCAGGCTTTGTTTCATTATTTATGGTGATATTTCTCACTTTCGCTGGCTTATTTTTCAGCTTTATTCGCTTTTCCCTTTTCCTCTGCTAGCCAAAACGAAAATGTCCATTATCCAAATAGACACACCATACACACACTCCCTAAGGTGTAGTTTCATGTGTGTATGTGTGTGTGTGTGTGTGTGTGAGTGCGTGTACGATACTTTGCGGCACACCTCGGCCCCTTAATGTATGCAATAAAGCTCAAGTGTAGCGCTGAGCTTGTGCTGCCAACAGCAGGCAGCAGGCAGCAGTAGTTACCTGGTTAACACGACGCAGTTTGGTAGCTAACCTTCACTTTCACTGCCTGCTACACACATGCATCTATACGTGCACCTGCAACATTGTAGCAAAACAATCGCATTGTCGCTGCTGCTGACTCCGCGCCCCCCCTCCTTGTTGTCCTTGTTGTAATTACATTTTGTTTTACTCGTGTGCTGAAGTTGTTTTTTTTTCATCGCTTTTTCATACACTGGCAGAGAGTGCATCTAAATTTGGTCACATAACATGTAACGCATTGAAATGGGCATCTACCGACTACATTGACAATATGTATATATAATCTTGTTTAAGAATGGGAGACTTGTCGATATAGCCGTGGTCACACAACTTCTTCAGCTATTAGGCAAGGGTATAGAATAGTCGGCGTGCCGCATATAGCTGTTGTTTTTTTTCATTTTTTTTTTTGTTGCGGAGTGTCCACGATTTTCCCCAGCATCTAGTCGTAGTGGTTTATGCAAGTGGCACTGTGGGGCATGTTGCTGCGCTTGTGTCCGCTGTGATCGTATGAAATTCATGCGTGATTTTTATTGTCGTGTTGTGTGTGCACATAAAATAATGCTTATGCATGGCTTTCTCTCCCTTTCCCTCTATCTCACTCTCTCCCATTTGCTTTTTGTGGCAGCAACAAGTTATACAAGTTGCAAGTTAAATGTCATTGGATATAATACGCCCAACCACCTACCCCTGTCCGACACATACACTCGCCCATCATCTCCGCCTGTTAAAATTGTACACTTTATTGAATTTCTAGCGCTTTATTGTGTGGAAAATTTATCGTTTCAATTATTCAGCTACAGCAGCAAAAACAATATATGTATATGTATATGTTTTTCAACACGCATGCGATTTTCATCTGATATTCTCTGCCTCGTATTTTATGTCGCACCCCCACCCAATGCAGAACCTTGACTCGAGTTCCAGCCCAAGTTGGCTGAGATCCATACTAACTGCATTGACTTTGACATTTATGGAAGCTCGCAAATACACACACACACACACACACAGTCACAGACAGACGCACACTTGTACACCCAAGTGCCCAGCGGCGACCCTGGAATACTCAATGCGAATGAGAATCCGAATCCGAATGCGAATTTGTATGTCCCCAGGGCTGACTGAGTGCTTGCTTTTGGCACGTTGCGTATACGAAATATGCGTGCAGCAAATAGCAAGCAGGTATATGATTTAACGTAATGTCAATATGCATATGAGATAACCAACAGCAACTAAATATTCCTCCATAAACTATGAAACTACTTATACCGATTGCCCATAATTGGAGCAAGTGGAGATGATCCAGAAAATTGAGTAGTAAATTAATTGGAATGCCAAACTATTGCAATAAAGAAAAAGATATGTGTGTATGTACAGAATTTAAGTGCAAATTACTAAATGTATATTTACGGCATAGTTTGGGTCTTATGGAACGTATGGAAAGGGCTTCAGGTATTATTTTTGCAGATAGATATTAAAAAAATTTACTTTGAGCAGATATTAAAGTATTTAATTTACGAGATTAATTTCTTTGAAAGAATGTCTGTTATCTCTTGTCTCTAAACACATTTTGCAATTTCTTTAATTTCATTTGTATTAATTAGTTGCTTGATTTAATTTCGAATTCTTGAGCAAAGCATTAATTGAAATTCCAAGATTCAACAGAGCTGAAATGTGTAGCTTGGAATTGGGTCAAGGTTAAATTAGGTCAACTAGCGAGTAACTTGTCGAGTTGAATGCTTTTCCGAGTTGCCTTCTCAACTCTGTCAGCTCAACTCATCCAACCTCTCCCCACTTTAACCTCCAGTGAGAGCACTGACACCGACATTGTTGCCTACTCTGCCCGGGTAATAAGTAAATTCATTCTTAAAATAATGAAACACCGTACTCAGCGAGTGGAAGGCAAAAGCGAGAAAAGAGCAAACCATTTTTACAAGCAAATAAAAGTTGAGCAAATGCTTACAAGCAAATGTCAGTTCATTTTAAACCATGTGCTTAGCTTATCGATTCAGGTGTTGGGGATTCCTAAACCTTTTAATGTCTAGAAACGATATATGAGAGTACATATTTGAATTTTTAATATAAATGCCATGCTTTCAACGTTTTCAACTTTTAATTTCATGCTCCATTGATTTTTATTTAAGTATCTCTTGAGTATCGAACACTATCTGCATTTCAAATAAGTACTAACTGCATAAGCAATCTTCATCTTTCAGAATGCTTTCAATTAAAAGATATATTCATGGCTCATTGACAAGCATTTAATCCCCGCCACGTACCACGAGGGAAAAATATACCATAATAAAGGTGGTTTACAAGCCCAACCAGCGGGCAATCACATTGCTATACTCAATCCACTTTCATTCTCGCAACGACAATACAATTGTGATTGAACCAAGCAATAAGCCAGCAACAAAAAAAAAATACAATAAACAACTGAAGGAAGAAGGATTGTCTGCCGAAAACACTCGTATGCCCATTTGTAGAATTCATCTTCTTTGGGGTGTTGTCATTGTTGTTGTTGGTCTGACCTGCATCAATTGGTTGTCTGTGTGGTTGGCGATAACGGATAGCAAAAGGTTTTTTCCACCCCATCCACAATTGTTTGTCATATAGTACGAAAGAATCTTACATATATGTGTAACAAATAAAAACGAACTAAATTATGCTCACTCTGCCTCCACTTCCTCCCTTTCTGTCTCTCTCTCTCTCTCTCTCTCTCTCTCTCTCTCTTACTCGACCGCCAACCGAACTGAGGTCAAATGGTTGCAATCAAAAAATACGCTTGATTTTTTACATCCTTGCCAAAAGCGCACTATCAATATTATGAGATTTCGCACCAGACCACGCAACAACCCAGCCTATTTTGCCTGAACGCTTGATGTTGACTTACATATGAGAGCTGCGAGTGAGGGAAATATTGTAAATGTAATATGCTTTTTGGAGCGGGAATTGGCACTGAGCGGTAGAGAAGGGCTGAAAGGAGGTGCGTGGGTCGATGGGATTGCAACATGTGCGCCCGCTCCATTTGGACTCGGCGCAGCATTTCAACGATTTCGCCACACTCAAGTAGACACTCGACGGGTTGCGCTATAAAAAAAAAGCAAGGGTGCTTCAGCTTAGCACTGCTAGACTACAACATCTCCTGTAGTGAAAAAGTATTACAAGTTAAAAACAATAGTTCGTTTGCAGAATTAAAGCTGGCCTTTCCATGCATCTTTTAGTTTAATAATAATTAATTAGTGGAATCAATTACTTTAATGAATATTATAATTACCCAAATAAGTTAATAAATCAAACACAAATTGCCAGTTATATTATAATAAGATATATATTATTTATCTAATGGGTAACATGGGGTTAGCCATGGATTACGGGGTATTCGTGGCGCCGCTTTTGGTATTTACAGGCATTTAAAAAATTGATTGTAAATACCAGGCAAAGGCGGCGTGTGCGAAAATATTTCGCGCACGTTGAACCGCCAACCAAGCAGCCAACTGGCTGACTGGCACACTGACGAAATGACGGACTGACGGAAGGAGTGTCTGGGTGCTTGTGTGTCAATGTGTGCTGGTCTCTGTGTGTGCCTGTGTGTGTGTGGGTGTGTTTGTTGGCAATTTCCGCTCCTACATATCCGTTCGTTTTGTCACGTAGTTTATGAATGAATTTAACTGCTGTCGGTTGGACGACGACAGGGAAAGCGACAGCGACAGCGACAGCGTCGTCGACGTCGATGTTGATGCTGCTATAAAGCTTGTTGATATGTTTTAATGAGCACTTTTACATGCACACGTTTGAGTATTTGTATCTGTCTCTGTCAGTGTGTTTGTGTGTGTGGCACATATAAAACTAAAAGGAAGAGATTGAAAGCTGCCCTAGCAACTGAATGTCACACGGCTCTCACATTTATAAGGCACCACAAATTGTTCACTTGGTTTTATTTTTTTTTTCTGTTTCGACCTCACCGGAGACTTTTTCCATTGAACAAAAGAAACTTTTTTAATTACATTTTTCATTTCCTGCACACATTACGTATACGCAACACTGCCAACCGGCGACAACTTAGACAGTTCTCTGTCTCCAATAATATAGACCAAAAATTGCTTATTGCCTGGCATAGACTGAACGAGCCTAATGTCCTTTAATATATGTTTGACTGACAATTTGGCTGCCTGCATTTTGTGGCCTGTCAGACCTTAGAACTTCTTCTTCTGCTCTTCACATTCTTTATCCTTTGTGGCTGGGTGACTAGCTGTGCGACTGGCCGACAGCTTTTCTCGATTCTTAAATCGAACCACTGGCCATTCATATAGAAAAAACTAACCGAAAGCAAAACTCTAAGCAACAATGCTGTCAATAGCAAGCTAATATGAAACTGTCCGCTCAAAGCGTGGACTATACAAACAGTGCGACGGTCGCTTAAGTAGTTACTGGAATTTGCAACATGGAAAATATAAAAAGAGATATGTAAGATAGGAAAGCAAGCGAGTTGCGGAGAAATTCTCGCATTTCAGTTTAACCAACAAATTATAACAAAACATGTAATCGCTGCATATTTTTAATCAATTCTGCATTTGCACAATTCATGCAATATCTCTCTAATGAACTTTTGCAGAGAATTTTCTACATACTTCTGGAACTTCACCATCGTTGTCACAAACCCATCAGATTCAACCGCTTGTCTTGAATTGTAGTTAGCCAAAAAAAAGAGAAAATAAAGAAATAGAAACGATAGACAACTTGTTAGATGCATGGCAGGACTTAGGGGATGAGCGGAAGTCAACGTTGCCTTTGGGGCAAGCAGCTTGTTGCCAAGACAGCAGCCACACAGCGACTTATGTGCTGCCAAGTTGTTGTTGTTGTAGTTGACGTTGTCGTTGTCTTGTTGCTACAGCTGTCCAGCTGAAGCTCAACTAAGCTCACAGTTCAGCTTGATTTTGGGATTGTAGCTGCCGGACAGCACAGCACAGAGCAAAGCTGGAGGCATTTTACTTATGAGTGTCATGCGTTCACGAATCTGTGCACATCTTCTTTAGATAGCGAATACTATTTTTGTTTGCAGCCCACACAATAAAATGGGATATAGATGGAATGCTCAATGCATGTCAATTTGTGGTCTTGCCTCGCCTTCTGCACTCCTCCGCCGGGTGGATTTGTAGTCTGTTTATGGGCAGTGGTGCTTTAGGTTGAGCCTTGTATCATATTTATGTGATGTAAATGCGGGCGCTGTCTGTCGCTGTTGTCCGTACACTGTTAGCAGTCAGTGTTTTCCATGCGGGCTTTAGCCGCTTTTGCAACATGCACTTTGAACCAAATTTGTGCCCAAGACAAAGTGCAACAGCAGTAAACGACCAAGTTGCCAAATTTGCGTTTATCTTTGTGCCAAAAGTTTTCGGTTAACGTGTTTGGCATTGTCAACAACTTTGTTGTGGGGTGCCACAACTGACACGCCACCTCCAACCCCTACCCCGCCACAATCCACAATCCACCCACGACCCTTCTGTTATGCTGATGCAATTGCAATTGCTTTTTGTTGAGTTTTCCGTTCGTTGCATCTACCAAATTGTTTGTTTTGTTTGGAGCGTGCTGCTTTTGAGTAACTTGTTTTCTGTACGTTTTCGTATTTTTCAACTCGTTTTTTTTTATTTGTCATGCCTTTTGCATTGGTTTTTGTGTCAGACACACAATACCCCGCCCACTAGTCAAACTTTTGCCCCGTGTGTGTTTGTGTGTATCTCTGTATCAATATTTGACTTGCTGTATTGCAATACACTTTAGCCAAAATGCAAGCCGAGGGTTTACCTTAAATAGCACCATTGAGAAGTTCATTTAAATTAAAGATTGGATAAACATATTTACAAAAAACATAAAGTATTTTTTTGGTACTTATATGTATACCAGAAATTGTATATGGTATTTAGAGATTGACTTTTTATTTATAAGTTTGAGCTACGTCCATGTCAAATCTAGATTCTATATTCAAAACTCACATTTATTTGTTTTAGTGCAGGGTATTTTATAGTCAAGTCTTGCTTTGACTGCAGCACTCCAGATTTTTATCTCTGGTTTTCTTTCTTGTTATGTTCGGCGTTAACTTACTATTCAAGTCATGCATTTAATGCGTTTCCAATTTCTGGGGGTTCCACTCCCAGCCCTTCTTACCTGTTCAATACAGTTGTGAATTTATTGTATTGTGTCTTTGTTGTTGTCTTCCATTGAGCAAACAAATTCCAATTGCATTTAAATAGCATATTTTTGGGGTCTCTTTGCATTTTGTCACTGGATAAATATTCATGAATCCCAAGACTTATATGTATACATATTCATTTATAAATATATATTCATATACATATATGTAACACAAGTCATTTAATTGATTGCAATTGGTTTTGAGATAGTAGAGCAAAATGCAAATTACACTTTCGGGCACTTTTGAAGCTCTGCCAAGAATGGAAAGGCAAACACATAAAATTAATTCCATTCCAAAAGGATCCCAGATATTGACTTAAGTAATGTACAAATTTCAAATAAGACTCAGTGCATTCTCCAAGAAATGTAATCAGCTGGATTAGAAAGGTATTTGGCAGTAGAGTAGATACAATATGTGTTTGCCAAACAGCAAGCAACCATGTCCGTGCAATATGCAACCACAGCATATATTTAGTAAATTAATAATGATAGCAGATTGGGCAAATCCTGTTAAAATCAATTTTATTTGATTGCTATCAAGGAAATTTTGGAAATGTATGGAAATTAATAAATTACAAGAATTGTAATATGGATATATTATCAAACTAATTGTTAATTTTTATAATTTTTGTAAATTCAAAAGCGGCAGCCTAACGAGAATGCAAAATTTCTACAATCCCATTTAAATAATCTTAAACAGAAACTTGATTGTTAGCTGTCTTTCAAAGTACTTGAATGATTTGATGACCGCTAAAGTACTCCTTCAAAGCATGTCCCTTTTAAAAAGACAAAAGAGTAGACGAAAACATTTCATAAAAATCTTTAACAAAATGTCCATTGGCGCAATAAGGCTGAGAATGTGTGTGTGTGTGTGTGTGTGTGTGTGTGTGTGTGTGTGTGTATGAATGCGAGCATGTATTGGAATTTGAAAGTGACCAAAGCTGACGACCATTCCGAAAGCTTAGAGCTATCAACATTCTACGATAATAGAGCATTTACCATTAGGTAGTGAGGCATGAGCAATCCAACCTATGCTATTGCCAATAAATGTTCCTTGCAACACGTACACACCTATAAGCTACGCTAGTTCACTCACACACACACAGCCACGTACATATATACTACATACACTCTCAGTACTCATTTTTAATCAGCTTTCCTTTGAATTTTTCTTGCTTACAGGTAAGTACGCACATCCGGCTGCTGTCAACTTAAAACTGCTCTTCGTGTCCCATAAAAATGGCAGAGCACAACAACAAGCAAGTATAAGCTCTACAAGTGCAAGTAACAAAAAAAAAAAATATAATAAATATACATGTATACAAAAAAAAGCTACGAAAAAATAACGCAACATTGAATGGCATATCAAAGTAATAAAAAACCTTGACATAAACCTTAGAGATATGAGTAAAAAGTATGCGCATATAACGCATACATAAGAGTCTAGCAATAACGGAGACAGTGGGGACAGGCTGAAGGGGAATTGAGGGGGCGAGCCAATCTGGCACAACTTTGGTAACAAGTTTTTGTTATTGTTTCCAGTGTGGGCGTGTATGTGCGAGTGTGTGTGACGTTTGGTGTTGTGCCTGCCTAGGCAGCTGTCAAAAATCAACGCAAACGTCAACGCTCAAAAGCGACAGAAACACACACACGTACACACCCACACACACAGGCATTGGACACATGTTGAAAATGTCAAAAAGTAGGCAACATGTTGTGTGCAGGCTCCCTATTTCAACCTCTCCGCCTAAACCAAACTCTGAGGCTGCCCCTGGTTGTATACATATCTATATTGTATATGTATCTATATTGTATATATACCTATATATTTATATAAGCTTACGCACACACACAAAAATTAGAAGGTCGCTAGGGCCATGAAAAAAAAAAACAATACAAAATACGTACCTTTAAATATCTTTGTCTCATTTTCAAGCATCTTGCCAGCTGCCAACTATTTTGGCCAAGGCGTTCATTGATTTTTATGGCCAACGCCTTTCAAACGACAGCGTCCTCCGTTTCAGTTTTCATTAAAGAGTTGCCAAAGCCCAAAATTGCTTCAAA
Source organism: Drosophila atroscutellata (assembly GCA_035041605.1). NCBI lineage: Eukaryota > Metazoa > Arthropoda > Insecta > Diptera > Drosophilidae > Drosophila > Drosophila atroscutellata. Next base: position 6,674,899 of record JAWNLA010000092.1, on the reverse strand, counting down.
CAGTCCTGGAAGATAACAAATTTACTGCGTGTATCGTTGCGAGTTTCATTATGACACACAAAGCAGCTGACAAATAATGGGAGACAAAGTTAAGACCCTGGAGTTCCAAAAACTATTTGAAATGCTGTTTCTACATTTCAAATTTCCACAACTTGAACAAAATTTAAATTATTATTAATCCAATCATTGTTTGATAGCTTGATTCATTTTGTAGATAAATTGAAAAAATATATATACTTTAAGGCAGTGGCAACTAGTTAGTTTCGCACCACATTCTGATCTTAGAAATCGATTAAGAAACAAAGTCCATAGAATATAATAAAGATCGAAATAGAACCGAATTAAAAAATCATACATTTAAAAAATGTATGAAAAATGTAACAGTTTGAAATTTAATGAATAACGGCAATGGATTATGATATTTGCAAGGGCATGCAAAGTTCGTTAAGTAAAATGAAAGCGTACCCTTCTTGTAAGGTATTGTGTTGACTTTTAGATTATTTGGCTTTTAGTTGATTATACAAGGGAAAGCACACACACATAGGAGCTGACATATGTGACTCGGGAGCTGGACTACAATGGACCTCATTCCCTTACAAACGCAGGCACACACACACACACACACACAGACACACACATACACATACACACAGACAAAAGACGCAAGGCAATAGCAGCCGATGAGGCCAAAAGGAACTCTGACAAAGGCTCCAGTGAAAAGCAACTCCTTTCAGTAGCTTCCATTCTTTTCAACATTATTTGTTCTTCTCTTTGTCTCATACTCTCTGCTTAAGCTTTAAGTTGCCCCTGGCTTTAGTCCAGAATTCATTTAAAACTCGAAAAGAAAAACTCATAAAACTTTAGAGCAGTGGGCATTACAACTGTTCAATTTTACGCACGCCCGAGTTTTGCTAGTGAAATCATAAAGAAAATTACATTGCAAAACTATCGAGCAACGAGCCATGGCATTCCAGATGCTTCATCATGCTTCCTTCTGGGCCCGTTGTGCTTTAAACTTGACATAGTCACATTCCATGGCCAGGGGAAAGTTAATCATAGCACAAAACTTTGATTTCATTTAAGCAACTCGTGAAACAAGAGCAACATCCACAACAGGCGCACTTCAATTATTTGCTTAGGCGAGAGTTTTCCACGGGTTGCCGAATGAGTTGCCTGCGATAAGGATAATCATCATCCTCCTGTTCCTGATGATGATGCAATTGACAGCGGTTGTGCCAGTTCTTGAGTAAATGACGAGTCCTGGATGAGACAGCAAATAATGAGAGTACAAACTCAAAAGATGCTAATTTGAACGAATGAAACTCACAGAATTGTTTTCAAGAGCTTTCTGGAAATACAACAGAGGGGAGACCTATAAATTAAAAATAGGCAGAGCGAGATAGACAGAAAGAGAGTAATTCGAACAGAATCTGGGCAATAAATCAATTTTAAAACACAATATTTTAAATTAATTTTCATCAAGAACAATTGATAGATAAATCATTTATGATAAAATAGATACAATTTTCACAAATACATATTTAGTTTTTATTTAGTATGGAGTGTATATATAGTACATAGCCAAGAGTGTCTTGTGAACCTAAAGCCGAGTTTATCTTCCATTGCTGTTACGTGGTTTAGTTGCACGTCACGTAAACTTTATTTTCTGCCCAAAAATTAAAAAAAAAAAAAATAGTGGCTAATGAGCGTGTTATTATACTACATTTTAATGGAAGTAATGGCAAAATATTCATTTCTTGGTAAAGCGAAGAGTGCGAAACTTATGCTCTTCAAACTTAACGAGCAAGGCTAGAATAATAAGTTTATTTTTAATGACAGGTGCTTGTTAATTGCAATTAATTAAAATTCAGCGCACAATTGTTTGCTTTTGAAAACTTCTTACACAACTCTCGCCAAAAACAAAATTTTGAAAATCATTTTGCGGCAAACGCTTAGGCGTGAGGGAAGCTGCCATTCGCACGCAGGCACCTCTCGCTCGCACTCAACGACACACTCAATGGCTGCTGCTTGCCTGCAGTCGAAAACAAAACAAGCAGCAGCGGCGACAACAACAATAGTAAAAGGCAATGCTGACGTCGACGTTGACATTCTCTGCTGCCTCGCTGTCTGAGACACTTGCGTTTTGAAAAGCAGCAGTAGCAGCAGCGACAGCAGTAGCGACAGCAGCAGAAGCAGCGACAGCGGCAGCGAATTGGGTTAAGCAGCCCGCTGCGTGTGTTTGTATGTGTGTGGGTGTTCGTGTGGTGGTGAGTGCTTACCCCGGCTAACTCAAATTCAATTGTAGCATGTAGCTTTGTGCCCTTGCCAAGTTAAACGATGAAATGAGCATTTGTGCCAAAGTATGTACAACAAAAACAACAAAAGCAACAGCAGAAACAACAACAAGAACAACAACACATAACAAAATACACATAAATTATACTTTTGCCTTCCACAGCCGTTACGTTGCGCTACGTTACGTTTGGCGTTGTGTTTTACGGAATGCTCGAGCGCTTTTTGTTTCAGCTTTCATCACCCTTCTCTCTCTTCCCTTCTATTTATTCTGATTTTTGCCGTTTTTTTTTTTTTGCATTTAAATTAAATCTAAATGCCGACAAGCGGTCGTTGTTGTAAAATTGTAGTTGTTATTGTCCTTGCTGCTTTTGTCGCTACTACGACATTAGGCAGCAGGGTTGCCAGAGACTAAACAGAAATGTCGCTTTGAAACGAGTACTTAGAAATGAATGAATTCATTTAAATGCTATGCTCCATGGATATCTTATAGATACTGCTTCTTTAGCATTTTTGAAGTTTTCTAATCCATTGAGTAAAAACTAACAAAATAAATTGTAAGCTATTGGTATTGAGTCGACTTTATATTGTGAAAACCACTTAAAAATAAATGTGGTTTAACATAATCACTGACAATAGCGGCTGCAATGATAGATAATCCTCACAATCCATATTTTTATATTTGAAGTGCCATTTAATTGGCACTTTAAATGCACTTTATTTTGTAGGCAATTAATTCAATGACTTTTTGCACGCTTTTTCTCTATTTTTGTGGACTATTTAATAACGTGTGTTGTTTGTATTGACATTTTCACGAGCCATCGGCCACCGGCCACACTGACCAGTATTTATTTTTAATTTAAGCGAAATACTCGCATGTTTTATTGAACAGTCGAAGTACGTGGGTACGCGGTTCGCTTCAGTGCTTGTTGCATGCCTCGCGCAGAATGCCAAATCGTAATTTATGGCCCAAGTTGCGTTAGTAAAGTTAATGTGCCCTCCAACAGCACGGTTCTGGCTCACTCTGAGCTGCATGCTGTAAAAAAAAAAACATTGGAAACTGACCCTCATCATAATTGAAATGCTCTGAAAACAAAACGATGCACATATTCTTTTTTAATAAAAACTGACATGAAAACACTACCACACAATTCCACACAAAATTGCCGCTTCGCCTGTCTGCTATTTGGGGCATGCATTTGGTCAAAACCTATTCCATTGAAATCTGAACTAAGCCAATAGATTTGAATTGTATCTGCACTATTGAAATGTGTTTTACACAAAATATTTTGTGCCATACATACTGCGAACAACGGGTCAGACTTTCAAGCCTTTGCTCTTATTCAACTCTAGCTGATCTTTTAAGTTGCCTTTCATAAGAGACAAAAGATGCTCCGAAACAAAAAATTACAAAATTTGATAACGATTTTATATTTATTTCTGAATAAGATATTTTTCTCCCAAACTTCAGCATTCTTCCTCGTATATTTTCTAAGTTATAACTTTAATCAACTTATGAATCGACTTTCATCGTGGCAAAATAATAAGAATAAATACCATCGCCTTAATTGACATATATGCAAATATATGTAGATAGGTTCCGACTAAATTCTCACATTAAGTCTTGCATTTCAGTATTTCAGATAAATTTCAATTAGTTCTAACTTTTGACTTGAATCCATTTTTATACTATGCTAAATTTGTGTACGTTTATAATGAACAGAAAATTATTGCTCTATTTATATAAAAGTCGCTGCAACAGCTGCGTAAAATGATTGTATTTCTCATAGTTTAGTCAGAAATTAACCTCATAAATTCACTATGTATATTAAATGAGCGTCGTATTGCGAAGAAGTACGCAAAGTACGCGAAATTAAGCTAATTGCCTGCTGAGCTGGCTAAAAGTGTGCAAAATAAAAGGCACAGGGAAAAGCAAAAGCAAAAGTGAAATGCAGCAATTTTCTTCGCTATAATGCCAACAATTAGTTAACAGTAAATAATTCATAAATATTTTATGACATCCATGTCACAATTTGTATGCCAGAGCCGCCCCGCCCGTCCGGCAGCTGAAAAACTGTTCATTTAAATTTTAATTGCTTTATAAATGCTAAAAAGTCCTTGAACTTTTGCGTAAGAGTGAAAGTGCCAGCCAACCTTCTATTTCCCAGTGCACCCTGCTATCTGCCACCCTCCTCTCCTACAAAAAATGTTCATAAAACAAATGGTCGAGCTGCCCTTGCACCAGCTAGTTTTAAGTATTTCCATATAAAAAGACAAGCAACTGAAAAAATATAATAATACAATTTTCACGCCCAACTTTTCTTGAAAAAAAAAACACGAAAAGGCAGAAAAGACAAACAGCAACAACAGTGCGCACCAGCAGGCTATTTAGTTACAGCTGTAGCCAGCGGCCATTGCACAGGAAGGACGTCGCTCAATCCCCTGTTGCCGCCCTCAGACAAACAATGGTTATATATGCTTCATGCAGAACAGCCGAGCCTGTGTGTGTGTATAAACATACAATAGCTTATACGGTATGAAGTCCGGTAGGTATACTTGAGTATACCTTTTTAAGTGTGTGCAACACTTTCACTCCTTCACCAACCAAATGGGCAACGATAGCCAGCATCGAGGGTAACGTTAACGTTGCAAAGGAACAATGTATCTTTCGTGCTGTGCCGACGCCATTTCCGCTCCACAGAGTTGTCCAGAGTTGCAGAGTGGCCATGCTTATACCGTAAACAGGGTATCTGACTGAAATCCTTCGGTATGTCGCACTCTCAATATTAATAATATATTATTACTGCCACTAATAAAAAACACTAAAGGCTCGAGAAGATTGGTAATTTCATCAAATTACCTGTTACCAATAGATATTGTTAAAGTATTTATTGTGGTAATTGAGTGATTAACATATTTATCTAACATTGCAAGTCAACCTTTTTATTCCCAAATATTTATATTAATAATCATCTTCATAGAACTTTCGAGCAGTGAATCACAAGCTGTCTGTATGGCCTTACCAAATAATGAGCATTTTAACAATTCTGTTGTTTGTGTGAGTGTGTGCTTGCGTGTGTGTTTTTTTCTGTGTCCTTTTCTGTTGCCAAGCCGTTTGTTTTTATTGTTGCCGTTAGAGGCTGCTCAGGCTGCTCCTTAGCCTGCCGGCAGTTTCTTTAATGAATGAACAGTATATATATACACACACACACACATGTATTAGCATGCTTGAAAAATATGTTAGTTGCTATAGCTAAAGTGGCAATTAGAAAGTTGTTAAAAAACAAAAAGAGCTCGGCAACTTAGACAATCCCTTAGCCAAAAACACAGTCGAGCCAACCTTCAAGCTGATTTATGTTCCAAATGCATGCTCCCACACAAAAATTAGCCTTGGCGTTGCATTCCTCAGTTGTGTCAATATTAATTATGTATGGCGCTCACTCTAAACGAAAGAAGAAAAAAACAACGTAAGCAAACCCAATGCCACAAGCCACAAACACTTCGAAAAAGGTCAGTACGACTACAAATTGAAGTTGGAAGGTCGCACGGAGAGTGCTTTAAGAAAGTGCTCAACAGTTCTACTTATTGCAAGCGGTTTAGCTCTTCTATCAAAACGGGAAAAAACAGCAACAACAACAACCAAAATAAAGCAAAACGAATGAGAAAGGACAACAACAAGACGATTCGATTACTGGCGCCATTTGCTTAAGAATCTTGTGCTGTTTTTATTGTGTGTGCTTCTACTAACTCCACATCCTCATCCCCATCTCCATCCCCATCACCATCCCCACCGCCAGCAGCTGAGCAGCTCTTTTATTATGTGTGCTTTTTATTGTATTACGCTTTTGTTGGTTTGGCATTGGTTTTTCAACTTCGTTTTACGCTTCAGCGGCATAAATATATAAATTATTAACTATCCAGAACTCGGGTATTGGTATTCATATTGTTATTGGTTTTGGTATGTATACAAGTAGGTGTAGGTGTGTGTGAGTGCCTGTACAGTAACGTGTGTGGCCTTAGCCCTTTTAGCCTTTAACGCATTGTTCTTGCTTTTTTCATTTCATTTATCCTCCACTTCATGGTATATATGAACAGAGCTTCGAGAATATATATTTGTGCATATTACAGAATATTGTCATTATGTGAAAATATATTCAATATCTATATCATTACTAACTAAAATTAACTCAGAACATGGCTTGAATTGAATTTATTTGTATGTAGGAGGTAAAATTTATAAAGGCTAAGAGCAATTAATTCGCATGACAGGGTATCCCGAAGGCGCACTACACTTTGTACACATGGTACATCTACTTGTTTTCACCGTTTTTATTGTTTATTGCTTTATATTATTTTTAGTTGTTTGTGTGCGTCGCGTCCATGTGTGTGTATGATTTATGATCACACATTTATAGCGCTGACAATTGAATGATATTTTGACGTTGGCAGCAAGTGCGTTTTCCAAAAACTGCCATGATGGATGAGCCAAGGGTGGGATGCGGTTTCGCTTTAAGGTGATAGTTGGCATTTTTGCCATTGTTTGTAGCTGCTGAGTGGTGTCGTTGACCAATGAGTCTAAGGTTATAAATGTGCACGCTTGTATCTATATGCAACACATGAATATAAATTTAAGTTCTGCACAACACTATAAAGTTAAAAAACATTGTCGTATTTTTGATTACGCAAAAAAAAATTCATGGACAGTTTTATTTGGGTTATTGTATGGCACATATCAAAGTTATTTTACATGGTAGCTACATAAAAAATTTGTTTAACAGACATTAAAAAAAAACAACAAAAAATTGCGTTATTTTTTTTGCTGTAAAGTTTTAGATTACCTTAAGACTAGACCAATATTCCCAGATGTAACTTCATTGTTTTGCGAGATTGGGGAGTAGCTTTACAGCTCGATTTGTGTATTTTCACATTTTATCAACATTTTCCGTTATCCGTAGTGAAAATGAAAAGAAAGAAGTTGAGAGCGTAGAAACACTTATCAAAATATCATTAAAAATTCATTTTGTCAGTCTATGGCGTAGAAGTACTTAAATTTGGAAATTTTCCACATTAAGGCTCTAAGCAAAGTCACATGAAGAGAAAGAAAGAGAGAGGGAGAGAGAGAAAGAGAGAGAGAGAGAGATAGAGAGAGAAAGAAACCGAGTGTGGGAAGAGAGACAATTTCAGTTTCAGATATAAATGTAACAATTGGGAAACATAAATGTCATTTAAGATAAACGTAAAAATTGCCATTTGATGGTGTCTGCTCCAAATTTCAGACGGGCCAAAAACAAAATAGAAAAGGAAAAATAATATATTTAGGACAAAAATACTGCTTAAGAGGTATGAGGCGAAGCAAAGCACTCACCTGGTGGCGTTCAAATTTAATTGACTTTACTTGGAAATGGTTTGAAATTTTACAACAAGAAGCCAGAGGAGCTGCAACATTTATTTCGTGGTTGTTTTGAGTAAGAGAATTAGCTGTAAGAGAGATATGTTTGTGTTTATAACATTTGAGCTTCATTTATGGCTAACCAAAATATCAAATGCATTATAATTGTGAGTAATAATGTGTGAATTAAAAATATAGAATCTCACATCTACCAAAAATCAACATATTTAAAGCTTGTGACATTTTGGATTGCTATAAGGGAAGATAAAAATGTTTAAAAACTTATGGTATCCCTCTCGCAGTAACATTCTTGGTATTTTAATATACCTGTTCATTTTAGGCCCAAGTGATTTTAAAACGCAATTGGTTTACAAATCGTAATTCGTTAAGCTGACAAAGTATGCTTGAAATGTATTTTAGAAGTGTCAAATTCATAATCAATCAATCAACCAATTGTATATGCTTCAAATGAAACATATTTGTGAGAATTCTTAGAGCATGACTAAGTGAAACTTCAAGTTCTTACGCTGCCAGTTGATAAACACATCTTTCAGAACTGACTGCTGGCTCCACCCACTCCGTTTCTGATTTCGACTCCTCAGTCTGACTTGATGTTTATCCACTACAAAGTCATCATGGACATCAGCAGGCGTTATCATTATTATGTTGCGCAACTATATGAAAAATGCCTTATTACTACACGTTGTACATTTACAGCTACAAATGAGACACACTGAAAAGAGGCTGGCAAACAAACAGTCGTGCGTGTCTGTCTGCCGCTATTCACTACTGCACAGACACACACGCACGCACAGATACACATACTCACACACAGATACACACGCTCACATACAGACACACCACATACATAAATGCAGAGTCATTCACACATGCTGCGAGGTGTCAGGACGGGGTCCATTGTGTTGGCCATGCACAAACAGGAAGATTCGTCCGCTGAGCGGACAGACAAATTCGCAGCGAGGTGGGGCCAACAGAGTAGGCATACAAAGTGAGTTATGAAATGTTGACAAGACATTTTATTGTACGCACACACACACAAGCAAATAAATCACACAAGCTCGCCCAGTAGTACCCTACAACTGAAGTTGCACGCGCCCCTCTCAACGACAATAGTAAAGTTGTCTTATTATTGCATCAGGGGACCGCAGCAGCCAGAACAACAACAATAACGCCAGTTGCAAAGGGTTTAATAAATTAATGTCCCACTGTTGCTGTTTGATGTAGAACTACAGCTGTTGTTGTTCGTTTTGTGTGTAGCTCACAATGGTCGTGGCCTATACGACTTATGATTAATGTACATTAGTAATGTACTTTACGTATACGCAACATGGGTTACTTAAATAATTGGAGATTTGAATTAAGGCCAAAAGTGACCCCCCATGACCACAAACACAAACACAGCGATAAGCACCACCACTTGTTAACTGAGTATATACCGAAGCGTTCAACTAAATAAATTGTTTCGTGATGATTTGCACAGTAGAATAGAATTTAAATCATTATACATATAACAACAAAACTTTGCTGTTCCTATAAAATAACCACTATTATAAATTAATCAAAATTGACATAAATAGCATTTTTGCTGAACTTTTGACAGATTTTGCACTTTTCAATGACTATATTTTCTAACACACATAAATCTGCAAATTAATATGTCATGTATTAATATTTGCTCAACAAATTAGTTCTAGAAGCGTTGACTGCACTTTCGATCACAAATCAATGTAAATTCTTTAGCAGATATTTCAATAAGAAAATATTAGATTCGGAGTTTGTGATAAGCAGCTCACAGCAAGGAATGACACTTGGCAACAGCAGCTTCCCAAGTCCTAAGAGCTACTGCTTTTGTAAGCGTTTCTTAGACTTTTTTTATAAAATATTTTATTTATCTTAAGCGCACTGTGCGCTTTGAACTCGTTAAAAGACTGCAGCAGCTTCCTCGCTCAGTTTAATTTTGTATGGAATGAAATTAATGGGCGCCCATTGCAATTCTCGCGGACCGAGACAAGCTCTCATTTGATATCTGCCTTTTTTTCATTTTGCTTTCTATGAGTGGCGACCGACTCTTGAATCAGACTTCAGTACGCCAGGGCCAGGGGCGAACTCCGACGCTGAGTTAACCCCTGGATAAGAGCGTTGCGCTTGGCGCTCTTACAGATTCAAATCCTAGCGGTTGCTTCGCTCCAAAAACCTTGACACATTTAAGGCATCCGCTTTTTTTTTGCCAACCATTTTTTTTTTCGTTTTGGTTTCGCTGTGCAATGTTTTCTCATCTGCACTTTGGTTTGTGCTGTTCGCGCTGCTTTCAGCGGCTTTGCATGGGCAGCTTCTTTTAATTTAACTTACTTATAAACAACTTGGTGTTGTTGCCTGTCAAAATGGGCTTTAAACGGTTCCCTTTTCTGCAAACTGTAAATGGAATGACCTTCGAGTTGGGCCAAAAAACACGCGCCAAGTGCCGACATAAAATCTCAACACGTGCGCGCCTGCAAACATGCAGCAGAAAATTTAGCTCTCTCTCTCTCTCTCTCTATCTTTCATGTGTATGTGTAACCCTTGGCTGCCGAGTGCCATCAAAGTGTCGACGTCGACAGCGCCTGGAGGCTCTTAAGACATTTGTGGCATCTTGCTTGCAACACATACCACACTCTCCTGGGGCCACACCACATTCATTCTACACATAATTGAAGGCTCACAAAATTAGAGAGCACAAAAAACGTAGTTGAAAAGTTTTACAAATGACAGCAAAATGTCTATGCGCAGGAGTTGAGTTTTTTTTTTACATACTAACCCTAGTGGGTGATGTAGCAAGTGTTGCCAGTAGGCATTAAAATCATTGTCAGGTTGAAGGACTCGCAGCTGCCACGTTATATGCATTACGGCCATCAATTAACGGCCAGGCCAAAATTATGTTGACACTAAGGCAACGCTAATGTTAAGTGGCAGCCGGCGGCAGACAAGCAGTCAAGCAACACGGCAGTCAAGCAGCCAACTGAATCAGCTTTAAGAACTGCGCTCCGCTGAAAATCGCTTAAACCGTCAACACATCAAAATATTTACGAGCCATAAGAAAGCAAGAAATATGAAAGCAATAAACAGTGGCAGCGAATCGGAAAGCGCCATCTCCTATCGTCCAGGTGTGTGTCCAGAAATAATCTCGTACATATAGACGACATGTATTTATATATATATATATATATATATATATATATATATATATATATATATATCCGGCCATAAAAACTAACACAGAGGCTGCCGGGCAAACAAGGCAATAAACGCACAGATCAATTTCTAATGCTCAATCAACTAAAAAGGAGAGCCATCGTACTCGAGAGCTATTCCAAGCAAAAAATTGTGATAAAATAAGCTGATTGAAAGCAGCTGCAAAGACGAAAATGTCCATCCCCAATGAGGGGCAGTGTTTGGGGTAACACGGTCCGCCTATGTGTGACTCATGCGACCAAACTGCCAATAAAAATAATTATGAATACCTATATATAATTTTATGTTCTAAGTATACATATATTTCAAGTATTGCACGTATGCATTAGCAAGGGTTTAGTTCATTTATATGGGAAACTACAACGAATTATTTATAGCGCAAAGGCTTACTACTTATATATAATAATATTGGTAAATTGACAAAACAATAGTAAGAATAAATAAGGCTAATAAAAATATTAAAATATATTTATAAATATATCTAAATATAAACACAAATATATTGACTTTTCGGTGAAGATATAAATGTAAATAAAGCATATATATATAATAATATATACATATATTATATATGTATATACATAGATAACCATACTGTAGCAGGCCTCTTGTAATGTAGGTAACAGTCTGCTTGTGATTTAGTACTCAGAGTGTAACATAACATCTGTAACCTAATATGCAACTTAACTTAACATTGATATCGCTGTCGATCGATACCAATTGGGTGATCACCAACTAGAAGAAGAACAAAAGTCACTCGTTGGGAATAAAGTAAAGAGAGCGGACGTGTTTTAGAATAAAAGATAATTTTGTTTTAACCTTTTTTTTAAATTTTTTTTTTAGCTACAGACACTTTTAACTCTACTTTTGAAGGAGTTGCCGGGATGAATGGTCAGGTACAACTGAAAACTTTGATTTTATGGCAAAGTCAAGGGAAGGGAAAGTAGAAAAAGGGTGAACATTAAAGAGGCATCCGTTCCCCTGTGTACTTATGCCAAACTTATTCTTGTGCTTGGGAACTCTGTGCACATTTGCGGCAAAAGCAAAACTTTTGCCAGGGTCGAAGTTTGTCTAATTATGCGCAAAAATGCTCAGAAGTGACCATAAAGGGGTTCCAGTGGCCAACACATAAAAAAGTAAAAGGTTCTGCGGTGGCTGCGACAGCTTTGAGTCATTAGTCGACGCTGCTGCTGACTGGGCAGCATTTGCTGGCTGATATCCAGAAGGGGCTTGAACAATTTTTGCAACACGTTATCAAATGCGTGTGGAGTTAACTTTTTAATTACGTTTAATTAAGGTCGAAAGACAATAAAAGCAAACTTAAGTAAATAAGCGCAGCTGCCAATATGCCATGGGCAAAGCCCAGAAATTTATGCGGAAAGTATCAGCTTTTTGAAGTGGGTTGAGAGGCGGTAGATAGTGCAACTGTAGCTGCAGTTGTCGGCTCAATGGTTGCTCTGATATAAGATACACACACACACAACGGTAGAGCCTCGACAGTAGCATGAATGCGTCTGCTGTAACATCATTAAATGGTTGTCCCTAGCTGCATGTAACTGTAGACACAGACTGACAACAACAACAACATCGAAATCAGTAATCGAAAACATGCAACTTGTCTGTTCACTTCGAGGATGTATGTACATATATGCATATGTATGTATTCCTCTTTAACTCGCTTAATGTTATTTTGCTCACGAAATTTGTTATTGAATGCAACTTGAAACTGCCGCACGCCACACACTGCATGCCACTCGTGTGTGCCGCTGTGCACATGCATTTGACATTCTAAGCAGAGCAAATGGCATTCAAAAAGCTGTCAAAAGTGCTGAAAAGCAAAGTTTGTGTGGCTCAAATACAATTAGATTTTACTTTTGAATTCATAGTTAATAGAGTGAAACCAAGCGGATTGGATTTGCGAAATATATGCAATTTTAAAACAGCATAAATTTGAAATAAATTTGAATTCATGAAAATCGAATTTAAAATTGCATAAAATTAAATGTACACATCGTGGTGACCTAATTTTAAATAATATAGATATAGATCACTGATTTTAAAGAGTATCAATCGAAAAATACAGATACAATTTATGGTAGTCAAGTAGTCATACATTTTACAGTAAATATATACATATATAGCTTATATAAATACTTTAGCCTAATTTATAGTGATTGTATTATATACTGAAGCATCTTAAAGCATCAAGATGCAATGCATATGTGTTCTATGAGCCATGCGAACGCAACCACCGCCAGCTTGGCTGTGCACCATTATTCATTCAGCTTATGTTTCTGCTACGGCTTCTAGCTGTTGCTGCTGTTCTTTTGTCCTTGTTATTTCCGCTGTTGGATGCTCAATGGAGCGCATTGGCAGGCAGTCGCATTTTCATGACTTGTCAAATGCAATAGCTGCATTTTTTCAAAGTCTCAATACGTCTCAATATCTACGTAACTCCGTGCCTGAATGCGTTATTGTCAATTGTGCAATTAAAGCGCTGAGTGGCGCTATAATTGCGGTCAGCGCTGTGAAGGTCGTTGCTTTTTCTTTTATTAGCAAAAGTAATATTGGAGGCTCGCGTGCAGGGCAGTTAATAGTTATAATCGATAAATGCACACTCTCACCAACCTTTGTAGAACTCTGCTTATTCGTGGGCAGCAGTGCCAAAGGGCACTTCAACAGCGTTCACTCAATGGCGACTGCCATTGAAAAATATATAATAAAAATTCCGTAGCATGGACCGATCCCTTCTGTGTGTCGCTATGCCAATCGATACGCCACCTTTGCATAGATGAGCAACCGAATGAGGCAAGGAAGGGATCCCATTGCCCCACTACCTACCTTTCCAAACTTTAAATGAAAAACTTTAAGTGCTATGTTGAAGCACTCGTGTGTGGGTGTGTGTGTGTGTGAGTGTGCGTGCCACTGGCGTTGCACATTGGTTGAAATTAATTTTAGTTTCTTATGTTTTACATGCGTAAACTAAGCCTAAAGTAGAATGTGAAAAATTCATGAAATTTTAATTAGAAATTTCTCATATATTGTAAATGAAGCTGGAAACTAGTTCAACACAATTTGAGTACGGATTTGGTGTATGTGAGCGATGCGGAAGTGCTGATAAAATAAGGAATGTTTACTTGCTATATTTTTTAGAAGTGACACTGCAGTTAAATTTTCAAAATAACGAGAAAATGAATAGCATTAAACTGTCAGCTTTTCGCACTTAGCTATTGACATCTTCTAAAAGAATTTCAGTTAATAGTATATGCAAATTTGGATTGTGTTAAGAGGCCACTGTACAATGCCCGAAGGCCTCATACACGCACACACACATACTGACACGGAAACATATACACTTCAATAGACACAGCAGAATACGTGTAGTAGAAGATGCTGTGCCAAGTGCCATGCTGCGAGCTGTTTATCAATGCAAATATTTTGCATACGCCACGTTGCACGTAAATTGCAAGTGCACAACTCGTCGACATCGCCTTCTTTGTGCTCTTTCTAAGTCACCTGGCGTTCAGAAAGTAAATATACACGCGGCTGCCACTAAAAGGCCTAAACTAGTGTGTGTACTATGAGTGGTGTTTGTGTGAGTGTAGCGTATCACATGCATAATGAAAAACCTGGCATACAGACAGGCCCTGGCAAAGTTTCACACTATACCGAGCGTTCACCGCTCCCCTCGTACACTACCTTCACACGTTGTTAACCTTCTTTGCGTTGGGCATTTTAAATGAAAAGCAAAAGTTTAAAAGGTAAAGACAAACCCTGAATCGGCCCTTCTGCGTCTGAGCGTTCGGTCTGGCATCAAGAAAATATGCTTAAGTAAAATGAGCAATTAAGGATTATAGCTCGGTTTGCCCATTTAAATTATGAGGCAATAACGGAAAGGTGAAAGCCAACCCTGAAGCAAACACAGCAAAAACTTCAAATCGCGCCTGACAGCCGCTAAGCCACAGGATATATGTAGTTAGGGCCATGTGTTAAAATAACTATGAAGAGGATATGAGTGAGCATGAAGAGCGCCAACTTTCAAGTTTGTCTATGTTATTATTTTATTGTAAAGTGGCTTTGAATAAAGACTGAGTTAAGATTGATGGACTTTCGACTCTTAACACGATAGGTTATGTTAAGAGCAAAGTTTAGCAAAGTTCAATCAAAATATTAACGGAATTTAGGCAACCAAACAAATAGGTTTGAAGTTTCGAATTGAATGAGTCGTAGAACTTAATAACCATATCAAAGAGTAAATGTAAACTACAAACATTATTATTGACATAGTAAGCATAGATTTTTCACAGTGTTTATAACCCCATTTCCTTCGAACTCGATATAGCACTCTAATTCCTGCTGTGCTTGGCTTCCACCCTTCTATTAATGCATTCAACGCCTTATATTATTTTTTGAGTAGCTCTCTCACCGATTTCCTTTGCCGCACTTAACAGTTAATCGTGCCTTTTACCAGCTACTCGGCTCATTACCATGGCTTGGCAATGGTATTGTGATTGCGATTGGGTTTGAGCATGGTAGTGGATATGTCAGACCTAATTACAAATAGTGCGATGCTTTGGCGCTGTTCATATGAACGTATTTCGCATACCGTATTGCAATTATATTTCTTAATTAAATTAAGTGCACTTGGGACGCTCTGCTGAGATTCACGCTCAGTTTTATGCGTTCGAATTAATTTTATTATTGTGAAATACTTGCAAGCTAATAAAAATCGAATTGGCAAAAAAGTGGAGAAAGTTTGTGTCGGAAATGCAAACGATTTATTGATCCCAGGCAGCCAAAGAAAGGCGTGACGAAAAGTTCAACTTTTGTTAATGAAAATAATGCAGTTGTAATAACAAAAAAGATGCAGCGACAAGAACAGCAGCAACAATGACAGCAAACTGTGAATGCAGTTCATGTGTGAACGTGTTTGCGGTTTACCAGAACTGAACTGCAACTCAGTCAGCAAGGAGAAAAGTCCAAAAACTTTCGCGGCCTCCGGTAAACTTTGCCCGCTTTGCCCGCTGTCAGTTTTCCCATGAGTCTCCTCGGCGTTTGTTAAATGCAATTAAGCGAGGCGGAAGTAATTTTGCCAGCAGAAGCTGGTTTGACTGACTGACTGGCTGGCTGACAGAATGCTTGAATGAATGGATTCGTGAATGCTGAATGGTTGGCAACTTGCTCGCATCCAACTCAGTCATTCGCTGAACCGCCTCCTGTGTCGTCTCTAACGCCAGCGAATGATTCATTGCACTTGCCACGACGCGTTAGTCAAAGCCGACAATGGGCAACAGATAAACAAAGGAAACAGCTAAGAAAAAGTTGCAAAATTAAATCGTTTCTGAGATACCCTGTATATACAGGATTAACCTAGTTATAAAACAACCAACAGACTTACACATTATATAAAATGTAATCCTAATGATTTTTTTCACTTGTATAGCTGAGATATAAACAGTTATATAGATTGTTTAATGAGATTAAATTGCGTTTTTAGAATTTATTCCCTTAAATGCGATTCTCTGTGGTCTGTTCAATGTCTCTGGTAACCTCTGTTCCTCTATTTCCTCTTGTTTATATTTTTTCTTGTTAATCTACGCTTAAGATTAATACACTTTTTGAGCAGCTTTTGATTGCGAGGTATTGAAAAAGTTTTGCCTTTTGCGGCTGGGTACATTTTTTATTTAACACCGCCCAAGTTTTAATTTCTTTTTCTTGTCCTGTGCATTGTTTCCGCCTCTTGGCAGCGAATAAGGTAGCCAAGTTGCAAAACTGCATCCTGGCTGAGGCCCAGACTGGGACTAAGAACTGGGAACGGAAAGCTGAGGCCCACTTGGCCACTTGGCTCAAGTTGTTGTAGCGGTTTTGTTGCCATTTCCCTTTGTTTTGCATTGGTTTTTTGCGGTGCATGCTAAAGTGGCTTCAGTCAGAAGCAGCCTTTCAATTCGCAGCTGGCACTTCTTTCCTCTCAGCCATTTGTTATGCAGACGCCGCAGCTGTGAATTTGATTACCGAGAAGCTGTTATTATAGTGCAAACCATAATTATTGTCAGACCGTGGCACTTTTTACGTGGCCCACACAAGATTGCACTTTGTTGCGAGCACATAAAGTTACTGGCGAAAACAAACAAACAAACAAAACAAAGAGCAACAATTTGGAAAGCAGCAGCTGACAAGTAGCCCGTCAACTGTAGCCATATGTTAGCCAAGTTTATGCCACTTGGCTATGTTACGGGCTAAACCTATATAAAAGCAGGGCAGCTGCATACGAGATGAAACTGAAGTTTATGCTAACTCACACTGCAAACGGCATCCTGCCACGGCCCCCTCTGTGCTTATCGCTGTTTCTGTTGAAGTTGCAGCTAGTGTGACAGGCAAGCAGGTAAAACCTTTGTAAGCGATGGCAGTGAAACCCTATCCGGAGTGCCACTAAAGTAAAGCCAATGACAAGCTCCAAAATGGGCGCATGCCTCAAGAATCGATAGATACGTAAAGTGTAAGCTTAACAGGCTAGCAACAAGATAAGCCACATACACAAGAAAATGGGTCAGAGTTGTGGCAGTAACTGGTTAACGAATTATCGCAAGATAAAAAACAATCTGAGCAGAGTAAAAAATATTGTAGTAAATGTACCAAATAAAAAGTAAATACATTTCTCTCTTCGATTTCTAGTAGCTCCGACTTGCATTATTATAAAATATAGGAATAGCTGTTAAATCTATAATAAATAATAATAAATAAATAATAAAGAATCTTGGGATTATCTACGTTTTATCTCGACCCTCTTTCAACGCTTTTCTGACCAATCCATAAACCACAAGATATATATATATTTGCAAAATATTTGGTCCAAGAAACACTCTGAATGACCTTAATCTCATTATTATATAATTAAAAATATCATTATATAGCTGCAGCTGAATGGAAAACTTAATTGCCAGTTTTGACAATTGGTGCAACTTTTGCAGAAACTGAAAAACTAAATCCGGTTTCGAATTTCCCTTGGGAAACAAAAGTTTATCTGACAAATACGTTTCAATTGTTATGCGAGCATTAAAACAATGCGTCAGCTACCACGTCGTCCTTTGCCCCTTGCCGCCCAGATTCGCGTCACATGCTGCATGACAAATGAGACTCGAAAGTTTAATGAACCGCAGCAACAGTCGCAAAACGAAATTTAGCTAAGCATAATGAGCCGGACGAGAGAAGTTTGGCGATGGCTGTAACGGATTTTTGGGGCGTGATGGCTGCAATTAAATGTTACCCGCAAAATGTACAGCTCAATGCGCTGCTTTCATAGCAATAGCACTCATAGTCCGCGTAGCAGTTGTCAAAATTAAGTAAATGCGGCACTTCTCATTAATCTCTGTCTCCCTGCAGCAGCAACAGTAGCAGTAGAAACAACAGCAAGAACAGCTCTCATCGCCAGAGGCAGCTGAATGAATGACCAGCTAGCCACCCAGCCAGCCAACCAAACCATCCAGTCAGGAACACAATAAGAATTTTCGTAATAATAATAACTGCCAATGTGCTATGACTTAGAGTCGTTGACTTGGCAATACCCTGTACTTGATGATATTTTGAATGATGAATGCACTTTCCCAAAAGGTAATTGAATATTTTGAAGGTGATTGGTAGTTTTTGTGCAAGTATAAAGAAATTTTTAATTATATTAGACTATTTTTCTTCTGCGTTCAATCAACATTGGCTTTCATTTTGTATACCCGATTGAGTACATTTAATGGCTGCAAGCATGAAAATGAAAAATATATTCAAAGTGACAGCAAAAATATGCTCTTCTCTTCGTTGATTCCGTAGCTGCTTCCGATTCTGTTTCATATCTTGGTGAAAATAAAAATAAAAAAAATGGAAGCTCCACATGATCAACTGCCATTAGACGGGATGCATCATGTGGCAATGTGCATGGCGAGTAGCTCTAGAGAGTTAATCATTTTATTTTAGGGGATAGTGCAAAAAGTGTATGAATGCTTGCAAAATAAATGTCATTGCGCTCCATTTAATTAACAAAGAATTATAAGAGCCAACATGCCACACAGATGCAGGAGAACGTTAGATTTAAATCTGCAGTATAACTTCAATTTAATCAACACTATTTCTTTACAACATATAATACAAAAACATGTTTTCGAATGGGGCAATATGAAAGCTTAAGATTCCAATAGCCTTATCCTGTGAATTGATGAACATAAAATGAAATTTGTAGCAGAAAAGCTTACTTTTAAAAATGAATAATGCAGTATATGTGTCTGAGTAAAGCAAAGTCTCTTGAAATGTGTGTATAATCACAATATGTATTTGATTATAATTGGTTAAACAATAACCCTTGAGTAATTCCAATAAATTGAAGATTATGTTGTAAACAAATTGCTTGTTCAGTTCACTTCTCAATTATGTAATGCGTATTACAGAAGATAATTCGTGTTTGGCAAATCGAAAATAGCTTTTGCTTCCCGATGTGGACCATTTAATTGTTGGCATCTTGCACAAAAGCAAGAGATTAGCATAGCTTGAAGCTTATCGAATGCCAATGCATGTCAATTAATTGAATGCAAAGCAAAGCAAGGTTTATATCTATGTTATGTGGCACGTTTGCTATTTTTGTCCGGACACCCAAAAATAAACGGAAATTTAAGCTCAACTATTTAGACATTTGCTGAATAAAAGAAATGTTTACATGCAACATCGCAAATACATAAATAATGCGCCAGAAGCTCAAAAGGCACCAAAAACAATCGAGTATTCCCACACGTGCCGGCAATTGAAACTCAATTTAGTCAACAGGGTACAAAACAGCAGCAGGCGACACAGAAACACAACAAACACAGCAATATATAGCAATATATATATATATATATATATATATATATATATATATATATATAGTATATACACTCAACTAGGGCCGACAGAAATGCATTTTGCAATTTTCACGCCAATTGCCGTAAGTGAAATACATACTCAAGTGCAGCGAAACAAGACACCAACAACAACTCGGATGCTGGGTGTGACTGTGAATCCTCTGCCTGTATCCTTTGGCATTTGGCACTGATTCAGTGTATGTTTTTATTCCTTACATTCGACTCACGTTTAGCCAATGTGTCGCCAGAGCGTTACAACGACAATCAACTAGCCGCGACGTTGTTATTGCATTTGTTGTTGTTGGAGCTGCTGTTGCTGCTACTGTTGTTTTGGCCTGGCCAACAGCAGCTTGCCCACATTCATAGGCCCCATGTGCGGTTGGCGGGTGGCTGTGTAAAATGCCTGAATGCGCAATTAAATGTGAGTGGCGGGCTTTGGCTAAAACTTTAAAACAAATGGCCGAAACAACAACAATTAATGTGAATTTATTTTCGAACTCATTTCGCTGTAATTGCTGTGGATAGCAAAAAAAAACTTGCGAACGCTTTAAGGCTTTCTCAAATCGAGGGGCAATCAAAACAAAATGTAAAGCATTCAATTCATTCATTCGAAAAGTTCTTCAAACACGTGAAAGAAAGTAAATTAATTATTAACAAAATAATATTAAATATGAAGACCAAAGCCCCTTGAATCAGGTCATATATTGTCAGAGCTTGTGGATTTTGTTTTTGGAATACTTTCATATTACGCAAGATCGCTTGCGTAAACTTTTATGGCCAACTTTGAAGTCAACCCATTTGTAGTCTGCAATTTTCATGGCATTTTCGGGTAGCTCATTTACAATAAATACACAGTGAAAGGCTTAACACGCCAGTGACTCTCGCCGCTACTCTCCCACCCACCCTCCGCATCACTCTTATTGTAGGAACATTTCAGCTGCTTTATGAGCGACAATTGTGGCCTGTTGTGGCCCCTTGTTGCGTTGCGTTCGCGTCGCGTTGCCGACTGCCAACTGCCATCTGTAAATAACTTTGCTTATTTGAACATTTATTGGTGACGTAAACGGCTTGTACCATTGTTACCAGCCATTTGGAAGGGCTATATGGGATGTGGTATAGAAGAAGGATTTGCAGTAGGCTCGTTGCCGATTTTTACTCGTGTTAATTTCCTGTAACTTGGCATTTGTGAAATAACAACCATGACCAGACTGAAGATGAAACTGAAGCTAAGGCTCGAAGGCTTCGCTTCGAAACTCAGAGGCTCAAGACCCAGTCACGAGGTTCAAGTTGAGTTTACGAGTACTCGTATTTGGTACTCAAACGAGTATGTGTCAGGTTAATGCCACCGGCTGTGAATTGGTATTCTAAAGCTCGTAAAACTCAGTTCGGGGCCGCTCTCATGCCATGTTGCATGCTACATAAAATATGATGAAGGGCACTTAAGCCGGCCGCTGCCGCCACCTCGTCTCGTCTCGTCACGTGTGTTGACAGCTATCAAATGTGTGCATAACATGCATACATGAATAAAACACTCTCACACTCTGCTACAGAGTGGGTGGTGCTAGGTGGTGCTTGGAGATCCTTTGTTTTCATAAATATTAAAGCAACCCCAAACGTTTGGGCAGCAAAATCAACGCGATTCGAGTTGCCAATTTATGAGCAGTAAAAAAAAAAACTTTGCAGCATTTGTTTACCTAGTTGTTGCCAACTCTTGATCTGTGTATATACCATTCGAATAATATGATTTATAGAAATTATGTAATTGCAGTTGCTGCCTTCTGGCAATAATTCAAGACAACTTTGGCAGGTTATGCTGCTCGCATTCCAGTCCATAAAATAAAATGACAATCTCAATTCTGAGAACATTTCTTACGCAAACTTAAAATTGTTTTTCACAGAGCATAAATATGTTTACACACTTTATTTTGTTTCAAGCAAATCCATTTCTAAAGTGATCCATAGTTAAAACTAATACCAGTTTTCCAAATACTTGGCTGCTTCAGTTATTTAATTGGATATCAATAAATGTTAAATTTATCCTTGCACAAGTTGAATATACATTCATTGAATTAATGTTTAAAATTAATAAAGAAAACATTTTTAAATAAATCTGCTTGATTAAAAATTATTTTGATTAAAAATATTTCCTATTTTTTGCATTGACAAATGTTGTGGCAAATGAGAAGACTGTGTGTGCAACAGTTCTGGTTTGTACTGTGACAAATTGGAAACAACCACAGAGCAATGCATCGCTCAATCTTACTCTGTCTCTCTCTCACTCTCTCTCACTTTGTCTCAATTTCTATCTCGCTCTTTTGCTGTGTGACCAGTTGAAAGCATTTGAAATCGTATTGCAACTGTCATTAATCAAGCTGCAACTTTGCCACAAAACCGCACTAGAGCTACATTGAATTGTGGCTATCAACTCGGTCGAAACTAAGAAATCAAGAAGAAATATGATTCTCAGGGCGTTAAGCTGTCAATAACTAGAGGCAATTCCCCAACAGGCTCAATCAGCAGTCAGTAACTGTTAATGTACGGCAAGCAGCAACAGCTTACAGCATTGGCAAGTTATGTGCACAATTTGAGCGGCTTAGATCAGTGTATAAAAATGTCAAATTAATTTCAAGTGCTTAAATGCACACACAACAGAGAAGAATAGAGAATTTAGTGCGAGCATTTTCCCGTTGGGAACACATAAGCTTGGGCGGTTACTAAACTGGCAACATGTGGCATGCTCGAGTGACCCCCAAAAATATGCTACATAATTGTTAACGAGCCTAAGGCTCGACAGCAAGTGGGTGTGTCTGTTTGTCTATATTGTATGTGCGGCAACGAAAACGATTTCATTCATGAACATTTTTACACAAAATTACATTTACCAGCTTTGCACCCTTTGCAACCTCTCTCTTCTTGGGCTAACTACAGAACACTTTGCGGCAGCCATTTTCTCTAAATTACTCACACACACACACACACACACACACCCATGATAGAAATGTATATGTAGGTGGACTGTGTATAATTTGCGTTGCCTTTTCATAAATAATGAAATGCTCTAGTCGCAGTTGCCTAGTTGCTGCGGCTCTGTGCATCTGTCTGTGCGACTTTTGTTTTTCACATCTGGAAAGCTTTATGAGCAAGTCACACCAATTCAAACAAACTCACACCCAACACGTACAAACATACAGACATATTTGTGTGCCTGCAGAACGGAAAGTCAACTTATTCTACAGACATGCCACGCGTCCTTTTATTTAAGTGGAATACAAATTTAATCTGTCGGTTTTCTGGGATTTCCTCATTTGTAGCAGATTTTAATTTAGCCAACGCAGCCCCAGACACATTCTCTACAACGGCATTGGGTCATTTCGCTATCAATGGGCGCACATTTGGTTTCTTTGACCAAAAGCCTAACACAAAAGTTAATGAGTTGCTAAGTGTTGGTCGTGGTATCTAAATGGGTGAAGGGATTGTGGGCAAAGGAGTGAGATGCATTTGCTGAAATAGCATACGAGCTTGGGCTTAATTGATTGTCCCAGCACAAATTTTGCATCAGTATTTCTCAGCATCTCCAATTTCTTTGCCTTTTTTTTTTGGGTTAAGAAATTGAACTTCTGTTCTTTCTCAGCATATAAATTTCGTCTTACAAAATGTTCAATAATATATTCAAATAAAGATTTGGAATCCTTCAGATAATGTACATTTTTAAAGATCTCGTTAGGTTTTTTTCATTAAATTTAAATATCACATACCAATTATACTGAATATGATGGGCTTTTTAAGTAGATTACTAATCTCACAAGCAGCTGCTTTGATATATGAATTTATATAAGTTGGTACTGTTCTATGTAGTCAATTCCACAGTTCTAAATACCAGCCTCATCAAATAAATCAATAAAGATTACAATTTTTATTTATAGGCCTAAAAGTGTAATATATATAATAATTACTTTTGCTCTACTCTCAAGCCTTATTTTCTTAAATTCGTTTCCCTCCGTCAAAGGAGCAAAAGCAATTCTCGACGTTGTTCGCATTCCTTGTCGGCACAGTTCAGGACAATCCACTTAGAGTGGAGCTCTGGTACAATTTATAGACCTGCCCGTTGACTTCTAACATATGCATAATTTTTCAAGAGTCTCTGTGGCATAGAAATCATATCATAAAATAAAATCACAAGTGCTTTTAATTTGTCGTAGTAAATGCACAGCCCACAACGAGAAACTTATTCCTCCCCTCTCTGTCACCCTCTCTACCAATCCACCCACGTTTCCGCACACACATATACACACACCCAAAAAGGCACCCACATGCTGCTCGTTACTTAGCGCACATTTAATTTTGTTGCCAATACTCAAGCACACTCTTGGTTCAGACACACACACACACACACACACGCACGCATGAGTAGAGGTGGTGGATGGGTGAATTTCCTGATGTTTTTCTGTTGAGTTTTCCGAGACTGTGGCACAAGTTTTGGCGCGCCATAAAACTATGCGGCAATTTATATGTTGCCATGCTTCAGCGCCTGCCGTTCTCACGCTCATGAATAAATGGCCACGACAGACAGAGAACGGGGCAGACAGAGAGAGAGAGAGAGAGAGAGAGAGTGAAAGAGAAAGAGAGAGACAGAGAAAAAGGAACAGCATTGCAGTTATTCCAAATTTTAATGATAATGAGCCTTCTTTAACCCCATTTACGAGTGTTTTCGACACATTTGAATCAGAACGATTCAAAGAGCAGTACGTGCAAAAATGAAATCCTGCGCACTTTATAAGATTAGTCAAAATTTGTTGTCTGCTTGTTTTTTCGAATTTTATGACCTGGCTTAAGAATAACAAATTTTCCATGTACTTTTTAACATTTAGAGTTTAATATCTTAATGAGCGTAAAATGCTAGATAAGTGCGGAAAATGTTCAAAACGAAATGAGAATTAATATGTAATAACTCTCTGTTAAATAGTTTGAGCAGAAGATACAAAGAAGCTATAAGTTGTAAGAAATAATTGTGGGGCTGTGACAATTTGTTTTCAAATTAAAACATTTATATGCTAAGCGGGCTAAGAGATCTTTTTAGGCTTTTTAGATACATTACTAGTTTTCATTTGAATCCACTCAAGGCCTTACACATTCAATTAAAATATTGATTTTATGAAGGTAAACTAATTTTAGTTGGAAATATATATGTATATCAGCGAGCCGTTCTCCCCAACAACACCACTTGTGCACTTTAAAAGCATTTTGAGCATTTACTTTGTGGCTAAAACGCGGGGAAAAATAATCGCTCTCATTGGTGTTGGAAATTGAATTTGCGAATGTTGTGCCACAAGCGCAATAACCGCGGACAAAATCTATGCACGCACACACTGTAAACAAACAAGCCAACACGTCTTGCTATCGAACACACACAGCACAGTTCAAAAACGTGTGTAAGCCACAACACATTTAAAATGCGTAAAGCGTGTGCGCAAAAGGCATGGAGTCAGTCGAGATGGGGGAGTACGACGGGCAGACACCAACGCGAATGCCTAGCTAGTTGTCAGGGCCCTAGTTTGGTTTTAAGCCATATAAATTAGCGGTTAGATTGAGCGTCATAAATCGTGCGATTAATTTTAAAGTGCGCGTGCGTCTGCATGTTTATCTAGGACAACGATTCTTACCCACTTTAAATTCTGGCAAAATTATAAAAAAAAGGTTTTGTGCGTTTTGCCTGTTTAAAACCTTAATACCAGCGCTGTGACAAGGGAACAAATTATGATGTAGGTTCTGCAGGTGGGTATTTGCTAGAAAAAAGGCAAACAGCTGCTATATATATATTCTGGATTTTGCATAACAGAAAAGCGATTTTAAATAATAAAGTCCGAAAATACCATTAAGAGGATACCAAAGAATAGTGGGATTAGTTTGTCAAATAATCCCTTTTTGTGGGCTACAAGAACATTAAACTAATTCGACTAGATAACATGATAAAATACATTTAAATTCTTGGTCTCATTATACACGTACATATATCTAAAACATAGAAACCTTAAAATATGAACATGTAGTGTAGTTAGAACATGTCAAAACCTGTACTTAAAAATTAAAAATACATACTTTATTTTTGTTAACAGACTAAATAAAAAATAGAACAAAAAATAATACAAGACTCTACTATAACAAATAAATCATATACAATAATTAAATACCGTGTAGTAGCATGCAGGCTGTGCTTGCTGCATTCCCCAAGGCACTGACAATAATTTGTCTAAGCGATGCCCCCCAAATTTATGTATCTAATTAAAATGAAGAGGCATAAAAAACGAGCTCATGAATGCGCTACGCTGTCGAGCAGCTGTATGTTTAGCACTTCGCCAAACTTCATGTCACATAAATTTTACCTAGTGCTTTATTCCTACTACTATTCGTACTCCGTAGTCTCTGCTCTCATGTGTCCGTTGCGTGCGTGGGCGTCTCTTGGACATGAGAATGGGGATTTGCCTCTCCGGGGCAGGCACAAGCTGTTTGTTTATGCGCCAGAGCTGCATTTTTTTGTGTTACTACTGCCAGTGTGCCGACAATGGCAACCCACTCCATCAATCGCTCTCTACACTGTGCAACAAAACAGCGGCAAAGCGCTGCCCGAGAGTCAACAAGACTTGCCGATGCGTTGCCCAGCTCCACCATCAAGCAAATACACGTCCCACAGTGTCTACAAAAGGATTTAATATGACCGACTCACGTCGACTTTGTAACTTTTCATTCTCTGAAAAGTACAAAAAAAAAAAACATGGCCAAATAAGAATTATTCAGAATTAAATTATTATTTTATTTTATTTCGTTCACTTAGCAAGTGAATGTCAAATGCTTTTCTGATATATTTAATTTCTGATTCTATTAAAATACAAAAAAAATAAATATATTGAGTAGATGAAACAAAACAAAACCCGCTTGCAAAAATAAAAAACAAGCGATTAGCGAGTTTAAATTAAACAACAGATTAGTGGAAACTGAAACAACTTCAAATCATATCAATCAACAATTTTAAAGTTAAAGTTTATTGAATGCACTTACAGACACTTTGTTGATTTGCAGATATGCTAATATTATGATTGTATTAATCAGGAAATCTTAACTACATTTTGGGGTATGGAATTAAACAATTCTGATTTACTACTGGGTGTACACTGTACATTGTGCGGGATAGAGGGCCGAGACTAAGGAGCGTGCCAGCATTTGCTATTTGACGTTGGCGTTGCTTTTTAATAAAATTAGCTCCAACATTGGGTGCTTGTTTATGCAGGCAACAGTCGAGCGACCCCAAAGAGCAGCTCTCATGTTGCACAGACCTTTTGGTTGATATACGCCTGACCGTGCGTGTGTGTGGGTGGGTGTGAATGTGTGTGTGTGTCTCTTAGTTTATGTGTGTGTATGTGTGTGCGTTGTACTTGGCTGCTTATTATGCATGAATTTCAAATGAAGTCGCGAACGTGACACAAACTCATGACCACCCCCAAGCTCCCACTTCAACGGCCTGAAGCGGCCGCACTCCCCTCCTCTCCGACGAGTAAGAGTTTTTGTATAAAGTATGAGTAAAGCGAACGCTGCCTTTTCGGTGTCTGCTTAAACAAAATTTACACATTCGCATTACGATATGCATTTAATATGACCGGAATTCTGTAAGCTGGCAGGTCGCAGGACTCTACTTGAATATCTACCAAACGAAATTCTTACCAACAAAAATTGAAAAACACATAAAACTCTTTGCACGAAATGAGAATTGAGAATCGTAATGGGACTGAAAGTCGTCACATTATGCGTATGTGTAGTTAAAGTCATAATGAAATTTGTGCGAATGGGCGTTGATTGTTTATAGCTCTTAAGGGGCCCTACTTAGTGTATGAGTAAGGTCAGATCTGAATTGAGATAGGATAGAGCATGAACTGACCTACGAAACTGGCAGTTGAGTTGGCTGTGAATATTATGCAAACGACTGCGGTAAGAAAAACATATTGAATTACTTTCGTTTCTGGTGTGGTTCCCATAGAATTATCATATGAGATTTTTAGATTTGAAAAGGGAATTCCATTAATTTGCTTGCTGTATTATTAAAAAAAAAAAACAATTGTTACTTAGTGCCAAAGAAAAAGATCGAAACTGAAACAATTATTGTAATACACTAATTAAAACATTAAAAAAATATATGCAACGCGATAAGAAACGCAGATTTTGTTTATCAAACCAAATTTTCATATTGAGAAAACTAATATCAGCAAACTTAGTTTTCTAATTATGAATACAAAAATCAGTTGAATTTTTATAGTCAGCTGTGAAGTCTTGACTACAATGCAAATTATTTAACTAATAACTTAAGTATGTAAAATGAGGAGCAAGAAAAACACACAAACAAAAATAAAAATAATCTAACACACTCTCAAGGCGGGAAGCACTTAAACTCAAGCAGCGCATAAGGCAGCTTAAGGAGAAGAAACTTGGAGGAGAAGCAGGAGCTCAGAAGGGGAAGGGGGGAACGGGGAACGGGAGAAGCTTGAAGACCGGGCGCACTCAAGTAGCGGCGCACACTTCAAGGAGATATTTTCAACACGCTCTCGCTTCGACAGCAGCGACAGCGACAGCGGCAACAAAATAGCAACAAGGACAATGGGCGCTAAGCATTTGCAACTTAATTGCAATGTGTGTGTGTGAGTATGTGTATGTGTGTGTGTGTGGGGGCGTGGCATGTCCTTTGCATTATGCATGAGTCGACGACACACGGGCTCGTCATAATCATTTTGTGAGCTGACTGCTTCGCGCTAATTGCAATTAAACAATAATAAGAGACAGCAACAGCCAATGTGTGTGTGAGTGAGAGAGAGAGAGAGAGAGCGAGAGAGAGAGAGAGAGAGAGAGAGAGAGATAGAGTTAGATACTCTTGTAAAAATTTGTTAAAAATTTGCTTAGAAAAGTGAAAACGCGCGCAATTACGAGGACTATGAACAACGCGATGTGCATGTAGCGCTTCACGCAGCAAAAGGCGTTTAATTAAATGTTAACAGTAACAAGCAACAACAACAACAACAACAACAGCAACAACTACAAAGACTAACAGACAATTTACAACACCTTATTGTTATTGTTACTTCGCGTCGCGTTTGTTGTCTTTGCCATCGTCTGCATGTATTTGCATATCATTAAGCAAAGCTATAATACAAATTGAGCTCTTTCTCTCCATCTCACTCACTCTGAGTGCATTATCAACACTCGTGGCACATGTGCGAAGGGCTGAGGCAAGAGGATGTATTTAATTGCAATCTAGAAATTCCGTTAAATAGCACCCCAAGCTGAAACGAGAGCAAAAGCCAATTTTCAGTGATAAATACTACCGATAGGCTTGTGACAATGCACAGTATTTATATGTTTACATTTTTCATTGCTGCAAAAATATGTATATCTATAATATATATCTATGATCCGATTGCCCTGGATCGATTACGTAAACATTTTCGTATAGCATGACTTTGTCAAAAATTAACGCTTTTTATATATAAATCGAAACGAATATCATATTGTAAAGCCCAATAGCATATAAAAATAATCTTGATCATATTTTTTTACAGTCTTAATGAAATTATGTAATCAATTTAAGTTAAAAACTTTATGAAAGCCTTCAAAATCTTTTACTAATCATTCTCATAGCATAAAGTTGCTTTAATAGACAGTCAACAATGGCTTAGATCGCTCAACAGTTTTAAGAAGCGGCTTTTAGACGCAGGCGGCAATGACTGATATAAAGTCTCTCTGGTTTTGGATGTCACTTAAAAAGCAGTTATACGTTATACGATAACGGCCAGTAAAAACGGTCACGCCAAATATTTGTGCTTAACACAAAAAAGAAGTAAAACCCAGTAAAAAAAAATGTGCGAGCTGAGGTAAGGTGAGAATGAGTATAAGAAAGGATAGCATGCCACGTTCTCCTAGACACAGCCCAGGTCGGAAAATTGACAACTCAATTGCGAAAACTATTTACACGCAATTAAGCAAAATGACAGCACAGTGGCGGCAGCCGACGGCAAAGTTGACAAACTGATTCGGGCGAGGGCGTAAAAAGAGAGGTTTAACAAAGGACAGTGTACGGTGGCTCCTGCTCCGCTGCGTCTACAGTGTAAATATTGACCAGGCCAGAGCAAACTGTGGCACCAAACGAGGCAGCAGTTGAGGCAGCAACCGCTCAGGCAACAGCATCTCATTCATAAATGCATTAGGTTGCTGTCAAGCAGTGCAATCGAAGTCATGTTGGCATTAACTGTAAATTATGCAGGCCATGAATTTGACATGGCTGAGCAAACCACTTGAAACTGACCAACAAACCACATACGTACAACGTACGAGTATTTGTCGAGGTGATTGTAAACGGATTCTGTGTTTATTGCATGAGTCGCATTTCAGCATTGCAAGGACTCGAAAACTTTGAAGTTGCCTTCATTGTTAGTGACACTTATATGTATATGTTGTACTAAATCCGAGTGCAGTGAGAGATTGAAAATAGAAACTTTTCTGTAAAGAGAGTAGATTTGAATTTAAGTTGTTCACATTTTACAGTGCTTTCAATAGAAGAAAGAGCTTAAGGCTCTTGATGTTCACTAAAACCTTAAAAATATCGACTAATTGGCATGTGTTTTAATTGCGAAATGACTACTGGAAGTGTATATATACTTAAGTATATATATAACACTCGACTTATTTGTATTGTGTGGCCTGTGACCCAGTTACGCTCTGCTCAATTTGGCCTTGGGCGACGATTGTACGACTTCTCTAGTCCTGCAGTTGTCCTCGCTTTGCAGTTGACATCTGTCCACATGCACACGCTCTCATACACCTACTCACTCTGTGTTGTCTCTTGGGTCGCCCTTTTGCATGATTTACAACTATTTAACTTCTTTTGCTGTTTTGATCTTTCCCTCTCTCATGCAGTTATTTGGTTTTCTTTCGCTTTGTTTTGTTATCCTTTGTACCATTTTACGCTGTGATTTCCCATTTTTTCACCTTTTATAGTGAGTGGATTTACAAGTACGAATGCTTTCAGTTTACACCCAAACCCCCGCTTCTCCGTTAAGTAACCTTCCATTTTCATTTGTTGTTAAAAAATTTATGAGTTTTTAACCTTCCTGCAAATGGCATTCGGTACAAGACCAAAAGAAAAAATTGGATTCCAGCACAAAATTTGTTGTGACTGGTGTGTGTATACGAGTGCGCATGTGTGTATGTGTGACGGTGCGTGAGGGGTTTTCCGTAAATTGTTAATAATTATTGTGATGCGCATTGCACATTTGTGCGACAACTCGCTCAACTGCAGCCGCAATGCGCAAAAGACATGCCGACATGTCCTGAGACATGAGGCGCATGGGTAATTTGATTGCTCATTTTGTCATAATAGTGCTTGAACATTTTTTTTTAAGTTTTAAAACTAGCAAATGCGAATAACATAAAAGGAAAATGTAGAGAATATAATATTTTTAGAGTACCCAATACTTCATTGGGATGGAAATGTGATTTGCTTTCATTTTATTTTTTAAGTACTTTACCAAATTCCTCAATTTTGTCCGTTGCCAACTACTCGTATTTTATGCACAAGTCAATCATTGCGCATACGCCTCGTTTTATTTTTTGGTGGCAACACTTCGGCGCAATTAAGTAAGTGCCAAAAATGTAGCTTGACAGCGCACTGAAAGACTTTTAATAGCTTTCTAATGAGGGCTGTCAATATGTGAGTGTTGTGTATTGGCTGAATTTTTGGTTGAATGTGCCATAAACATAAATCACAGTTGAGCCGCCACTAATTGGCACAAAACGACTTGTTGGCTGTCATTGCAGAAAGCTGTCAGGGACCACATGAGAAGCGCTTACTCAATCACCTGCTTTCCACCTACAACACACTGGAGCGACCCGTTGCCAATGAATCGGAGCCACTGGAGGTCAAATTCGGACTGACGCTGCAGCAAATCATCGATGTGGTAAGTTCGATCTATATAGATATATATAACAAAAATAGCACACCCGTCAAAATTATGAAGCAGCTACGGCTGCAGCAATAATCAACTAAAGCAGTCATAAGCACAAATTAATGAGAAGGATTCCAATGCTGTATGGAGTTTTTTTTTATGTGTAGCCGTCGCGACGGTTTCGAGACTAACTCTCAAGAGGAAAAATCAATCAAAGTAAATGACCTCAGAAAAGTATGGTTAGCATTGGTAAGTGACATGTACCCTTCGTTGAGTATACTGCCAGCTATGAGTAATAATAATATATCTGAAATCAATTCGCAAACAAAATTACTTTTGAAAAACATTTATAATTAATAGTTAACGTAAGATCTGATCATAGCAAAATTCGTTATCAAATACAAATTCAAAATATTAAATATATAAACAGAAAGTTTTAATTATGAAAAAATGCTATGTACATGGTTAAAGGAGACTATGTATATGCTCATATAGCCGTCGCGACGGTTCCGAGATCAATGTTATCTCCCTAAACATAAAACTCTCAATAACAGTTAAATTTACGAGCTCTTGCGTTTTTTATAGGACGAAAAGAATCAGATTCTGACCACAAATGCGTGGTTAAATTTGGTAAGTGACATGTACCAGCCGTCAAATTTGTCTAGCACCTGTTTGTCTGTCTTACTTATCGAATGCTAGGGTCCTCTTTTCTATTTGCTCTATTCATTTTCTAATCGTTATCATTTGCTATGATTTTTTCCGTACTTTGGCAAATGAAAAGTGACCAAATATTAGATAACAGTAACCACATGCATTTTTTTCCAATTATTATGCTATTCATTTCGAAAGCGCCTTTATAAAATATGTGTTGTCTCGATATGTGTGTGAATAATATTACAAATATTATATTTAAAATCAATTGAAATTCATTTGCTGTGAAACACTGTTACCTATGTACAATATCGTTGTTAGAACAAATCTGCCGATGGCAGACATTTTAATTAATATAAATTGATAAAAAATACACATTTAAATAGAAAACTAACTGAATAAAAAAAATTTGATTTTAAAAGTTTCCAGTCTCAGATATGATAGTAACCTTTCTGTTAGTCCTCAATTTGGCCTTCATTCTTGTATCTCAGCGCCAACATTTTTGATTTACGCATTTTCATTTAACCTTAAATTGGACCCAAGCTCGTTATAGCTACCTTGCCATTGCTAAATTGGCATAGAGCACTTCAACCATAAGCGCAAACAAATAAATCAAAAAAAGCCATTTCGAATGTAATGATGGACCTGCAGATACTCTGTATTCAATAATTAGCTCGAACCATAGATTTTTTCTAAAAAAAAAATATCGACACCCTAATAACATAAATATTGCTAAAGCTGATTTTAAAATACCTCTGGTATATTCAATTGTCAGTCGCTCACTGACACAGAAATTGTCATAAGTCACCAGAACTGTTTTATGCCCTTTTTGTGAACAGGATGAAAACGAGCACATAAATAAAATTTATGTACCACAGCAATTTTTACGCTTTGTTTGTGGCACACCTGAAGCTGTTGCGAGTGATCAAAACCCTTTTCAATAAAATTAATAGCGCCTTTCTCACTCGCATATCCGAGATTTATGACTGCAACAAATAAGTTTCAATTTGGCAAACTGTTTTTTGACGTTCAGCAGCTAAATAATTGTTGTGAAATGGCCAAACAACAAGACAGCAAAATCGAAAAACACAAATTTAAAATGAAACCTGCATAATTGTTGCATAAAGCTCTACAAAGAATATTAACAATTTAATTTAAAACAAAAACAATTTGGCGTGTCTTGCCGTTTTCGTCGTTGTCCTTGTGTGATTAACATATATAAACTTAAAAAAAAATATCTGCAAAATGTATGATTTAAATAAATGTTTTTCTCTTACAACAATGTTTGCCTTTGTTTTTTGTGTCACATGTTTTGCCACACACAAATTAAATTAACACATTAAAAAAGTAATTAGAATAAGTGATAGCTTGAAATAAACACGTGCGGATAAAATGTTGTCAGTTTCTGACATAATGCTAATGCTGACTAAATGCAAAAAATTGAATATATAATATTTAGAATTATATTTTTCGTTTGCTAATTTTCCGTTAAATTTAAATCAAATTTAATATTCATAAATTTCTGCTAAACGTATTTAGAAAGGCTTTGAAACCCTTTAACATGATTAGTTAAAGTTCGAATAATACATTAAATAATTAGCCATGATAAACTCGATCAACTTACGATAATTTTATACAAATTAATTAAAGTCATACATATGAAAATGATGACTTCGACTTTAATTTGCCGTATGAACGCTTAGATTCACAGCAATTCACATTATTTAGTTGATTGCGCACAATTATACAAATGAATAATGAAATGATTGTTAAATATTCCGTCGAGTGTTTAAGGTCAGACAATCATGAGTTGAGCGCATTAAACACTGATTAAAGCCAACATTAATAAGCATTTACTTACAACTAACCTTCATAAATATTACTGCAAACTTCGTGTTAAGTTACCTCTTGAATTCTAGAAGATTTTTGTGTTTTAACTGCAACCCCTATGTATGTGTGTGTGTGTGTGTGTGTGTATGTGTGTGTCTCTCATAATACACATTATAATATAATGTTTTACTTTTGCTGGGTACATGTCATTAAACGTTTCTGAACAATTGAATAAAAGCCAATTCAAATACCAAAAACAAATATCAGCTTAAAAACCAAAACAAACAAACTAGAAAATAAACAACATTAAGAAAAGATGGCATGCATGTTGTTTAAAATTAAGTAAATTTAATTAAATAACTGAACTCGGTGTTCTCGTTGTATCTAAACATATGCAAACGTTTACACAAACTTTAAAGAATAAACTTTTAAACAGATACTTAAAATCTAACAACAGTTTTCGTCGATTTGGCTTTAATGTGCAGGCGTAAATTAAAATTTATGAACTCTCAATGATATATAAATGAGTGCAGTTCAAGGCAACTCATTTGGATAGTCGCAAATTTGATTTATGCACTGCTCAGGATTGATGCATGACAGAAGGACCGCAGAATTTGTTGATGTGCATACTGCATTAATTATGCAACCCGAGTGCAACACTATGAATTTTAGCCCTGACATTTTCAACTTTGCCCGGCCACGTTGTCAATTACACTAATTAGTTTACTAATAATTAATAGATCCCACACAGGTATATATATAATATATATATATACATGCACATGAAATATGCGTTTCGCAATTTTCACTCTCTAACAAGGATTATGAGAATTCTCTAAAAAGTTGCAGGAGTTTTAAATTTTCATTACTTTTACTCGATCTCATATTATTTATATGTTTTAATTTTATTTATTTTACCAAATGAATGGTATTTTTGCCTACCCATAATTCCCTGCCCCTTTCATATATTAAATTGTTCGCAGTTGAACAAAAAGAGCTATGGGTAACAAGCATAGCAATTGTCTATGGTGTTGCAGTAGCTGTCAAGGGTTTTTTCTTTCATTTTTTGCTGTTGACTTTTTATTTTTCGTGTTGTTGCTGATGATGGTGATGATGGTCCCTTTAGCATTGATGGCCCCCGCATGTCAGTCAGTCAGCTGTGGAAATGCAACCAGACACCAGCACATGCCAAAGTGTCATTGGCAAAATTACCAAGCGTACGTTCCGAGGTGTACGTGAGGCGGTCGTCAACTAAGAGGCAACCAACCTCCTTAGCACACCATTAAAATGCACATTGTGTGGCCCATGACCAGGCGGCAGCTGCATCCGAGTTCAAGAAATAAAGTCATTAGCATTTTTCGGCTAACACCAGGACTTGTTCCTACACCCGCTCTCCACACTCTTTCGGTGTATGGTGTCGTAATGACTTCACAGGTTGCAGCTGCTTCTCAGCCGCACACAAAGCCAGCCAAATGACTGGCTATTGAAAAATGTCAGAAGGAAACGGCTAAAGGTTTTTTGGGCAAGACGAACAATGCCAATAGCAGCTGGTTAGATTTCAGTCCAGAACAATGAGCCACATCTGTTAATTGAACACTTAAGGAACATGGCTAGTTTAAATGAATATTTGGAAACTTTTACAGGTTTAATTTAATTTTGGTTTTCCTTATCCAAACGCAATTCTATATGTTTGCAGATTATTAATTTCAGAAATAAAATTTTGAATCTATTAATATTTATTGTATTATGCTATATAACTACAAATATTATCATGTTTCTCATAATTTTATTACAATTATAATATTCTTCACAGCTTAGGTGATTGTTGTGAAAAAATGTTGGATGCATTGAAAATAATTAGGACTTTTGACAAATATCTTTTATTACACACAGCTTTTAGCCTAATTCCAATGTCATTACGACCAAAAGCACATGCAACAATTTTGGCACACGACCAAACTGTGCGCACTTGTCACACACTTATTTGTCGCGACATTAACAACATATGGGGTTAGGAGCCGAAAGGGACACAGATGACAAGGCTAACAAACTTTGTCCTTGAACAAAGCGCATAACCAGACAAGTTTACTGAAACATTTATCATAAAAGTCGGGTTATACATATATATATAAATATATGTGTACCTATTTGGCGGGATCTGGATTCTGACTACAGACGACAAGAACAACAACAGCAATTGTTGGCTCATTAGAAACTCATTTAAAAACAATTTGGCACGTTAATGCAAAATAAATCTATAAGCTTATGCAGGCAATGACAACGTGCTCGACGACTCCACGACAACTTTCACTATAGCTTTACGTAATGGCGGATGTGCACATACCCCATATATGTACAAAGTACATAAAAATATATACACACATATGTATACGTTTATAAGTACACGATTAAGCGTAGCAGTTACAAAGTGCGAGCATTTAATGCAAATGTCATTTGTTACAAATGACGCCCTCAACTTTTTGCAAAACAAAAGCAATAAGTAAATGACTGCAAATTAAGTAGGCTAGCAAATATTTACATTAAATTGCACTAAGCTCCGCTAAGTATATATACTTAAGATACATTTTTCCAATACTCTTTGATCAAATTTATTCTACAAACATAATTTCAAAGATAAATAGTTTTTTGAATTTAAATTAATGCACACAGACATAAAAGCCTATATAAATGGACTTTGCTTATCATACTGAGCAATTCATAAATTATCCACTGCAAAATGCCAAATGCAATGTTTTACATATTTTCTGACAAAATACAGATACTCTTTGTAAAAGTAGTCAACAAAAAGGCTACCCCCGCAAAAAAATAGAAGCAATATCATTAGTATGCGTCGTTGGCATCGTTGACAGTTCGAAGACGCTTTAGGACGTTGGCTTCTCTAGCTACTTCTGACTGTGTGTATATGGATGCGATGGGTGGGTGGGATGGTACACCCTTACACCCTTACGGAAGTGCGCTTAGCAAACTGCCTGTCATAAACATGAAATTTGCACAAAACCGCCATTTTTATAAGGTGTCAACAGCAAATATCACATATCACAAGGTCGTGCATATATAGACGTTATGGCATTTGATGTCGACAGAAAGTGTTCCGAATATTGGCTTACCGAAAACGTTAAGTGGCCCACTTCAAACCCCCACTGCATATCATTATAGGAGCCAGTGCCGAAACATCCTGAAAGGAACGGCTGCTTCTTACCCACCTCTCATGTATATTTTAATGGCTCAAGTCGTTACTGCAGCTGCTGTCAGGCACTAACTGGGCCAAAATGTTGTTGTTTTGGTTGCTGTTTTGGGCCACAACGATTTTCCATATTTTTTGTTTTTGTTTTTGTTTCACTGTCAAGTTATTAATGACAGGAGTCAACTCAAAGCTTCGGCTTTCATATGCTGTTGTCAGCTCGAGGGAAAGAGGCACATGAAATGGGCAACGGAAAAGGTGGGGACCAACTTCATCTGCATTACAAACGACAATTGCCGTAACCACCTTGAACTACTTATTAAATTTATATTCAAATTCGCAATTCCGAAGGTCTGTCAGTTGCACTAACAATAGGCCAGCATGAAATATCTTTAATTAAAATTTGTATAAAGATAAATGGGTTTTGATATCTACAACGACTAGTTCAGAAGTTTTTATTGCAAAGACATTGCCCACATCTGATAAAGTGCTAAACAAATTGGCACAATGGACACACACTCAAAGTACATCGGCATTGCATGTCCTTTTGAGCCAGTCTTTTGCCTACCAGCAGCTTAAAATTGAGTATTGGGTTTTGTTGGACGACCAAGGCCAAGCTTTGTGTGAGCGAACAAAGTTTTGATAGCATTTCTATTCACTTTGGTCTATTTGATTAGGTCTTTGTGCTAGCGACAAGCTAATTACAAGAGCAGTTCCTCAATTTCTATAGGAACACCATAAAGTGCAACTCATAACTTGGAACTTTAACTAACCTTTTATGTCAATAATAACCTTACACGCCTACAAAGCCTCAATAAAAAATGCTTAGCACCAAGCCCATTAAAGCCAAATCGCGTCAAGTGCAGAGCAAAGGCTTTTTAAAAATGCAAAACAAAGTCTTACAAAAAACGCCATTAATACAGACGCTATAAATATAAAAGAAAAATACAAACAAACAAAAAATCTCTTGTAAACTCATAAAACATATATATATAAAAACTTTCTATTATCACGCTCTGCTCTTTTTAACTTTTGCCCTTAATTCACTTTTATTTTTTGTTGTATATTACTTTGTTTTTTTGTTTAATAATTTATTTTTTTTGTTTTTTGTTGGATGTAAAACAAATTTTTTAAATGCGTTTGTAGGACGAGAAAAATCAACTACTTATAACGAATCTTTGGCTTTCGTTGGTAAGTTTCAACTTAAACTAAAAAGTCATCTAAATATAAAAACTTTAAATATATAAATATAATATTAAATAAATCGTATGCTTTAAATACCATATCATAAATAGTACAAACAAACTGTTTGTTAGCTATGCCGAGCAGCTGTTGAGATATATATATTTTTATTATGTATAGTTCTGTAGTTAGTCCGGTTGCTGGGCATAGCTAATAAAATGTTTTGCCTGCTCATAATTTATACACATACACACGGCCAAAACCTATGCTAATAGTTGTACAAACCAGCACTCAATGTTTATAGACCCAACTTCTGTATACCCAGCTAACCAATGTACTGTGAACTATGGGTTACGCAAATATTCAATTTCTCTATGAAGCCAACTCTCTAATCTGCAACTACTATAATCTTTTCCATCAACTTTGCCTCTCTGTCTATCTTTGGCTCTTGCTACAACTTATTAGCTTGATTGTGTGGCTCAGTACGTGTGTGATAAATTATTTAAAACTCATTCGTTAAATACAAAATAAATTAAATACACATTGTTAAATCATTGCGCTTTATTAAATATCTACATTATTACACATAACTAAACCATAAAATGAACATATTTTAAACTCTTTAGCTAGCTAAAGCATAATGCAGTTTGATTTCCTATTTTATTCTTCTACTATTTAGTTTTGAAATACATTTTTAAGTAGCAAGTGCTTTCAAATACTTTATTGATTTTTTCAGTTTTAGCTTAACTGAAGGAAATACAATATTTATTTATAGTTTCTACTATATTTTGTTTGGCATTAATTAAGAGCAACTAAATAACAACACATAAACAATGTTCAAAACAACAAACAAATCTCTTAACAGCAAAAAAAAACCAAACAAATGAGCAAAATATTTGCATGATCTGAACACATTTTTTGGAAATTGCATCTCGAAAACATAAAATGTAGTGTCTATCTCGAACATAATTTCATATTATATTATTTTGAATCTATACTATGCATGTGTTTGTATGTGTGTGTGTGTAAGAGTAAGTAAGTGTAAAAAAAAAACTGATATATGCACATTATTTAGCGGAAACTTTGGGAAAAAAATTGCATGATTTTTTCATGTGAACATCAATGCTTATATCCGGCATTGGACTTTGGACATTGGACTTGTTGAAACACTCGTCAAGCTCTGTCAATTTGCGAAATTAATTAAATTATTTATTTAACACATCGATTGGAATATGCAAACATCCCCCGTACACTCTTTATAATGTGGGGGCACAGCAGCGATTAAGGCAAAAGCGCCGCGGCATACGGCAGGCATTACGGCCTGTAATTTGTAATTTTCGTTTTTGGCCATGGCCAAAAACCCCAACAGCGTATGCAAACATTTGGTTTCAGTTTCAAGTATTCAAAATGCCAATTCGATTGATGGCTTATGGGCCATTTATTAACTGACAGATTGAAATACAACATGTTTGTCAATTCCCCGCAACAGTTGTAATTTAAATGTTCGACACTGAAGGACAGCTGGCACATTTACATGACTTGAATGGCAATCGACAAGTGTGCGAGTGGGTGTAATAGTTCTATCAAAATTGTGATTTTGGAACTAAATTTGTTAACTAGAAATGGAACACTACTAATAAACTTTGGTTTTTGACCTACAACTGGGTCAAGAGAAGTGTGATTTACCAGTGCGCAATGTGCGGCGACATTAGCGAAATCAAATCAATATTACAAGAAAGCACATAGAAATAAAGGAAAACAAATAACTTTTGAGTGAATAATAAAGACCGACCTATAAAAACATATAAATAAAACAAGCTCATGGAAGCTGAAGCCAATATAAAATGGTGTAAAAGCAAGTCAAAGACGAAATATCAATCTTTAAATTTTCGGTAGTTCTGTTATAGCTTAATGCCTAAAATGTCTTGGAAATCCAAATATTTGTCGACGGAATTCATCACAGTGTATTTTTTTCTTTTAATATAATTGTTTGATTGCATAAACTTAATAAACTTGTCCGTGACTAGATTGTCTGCAACCAAAGACTATGGACCAGAGCGTTACATTATTCCTGCAACTAATTGCCAATGCGAATGCCATGAAAATCTCGCCCGGCAACGCCAGAGAATTGCACAATGTGCCAGATGGACCCGGCAAATGATAAGTTTGATGTGTGAAGTTTCGGTCATATTTCCGTAGGAGTATCGCCATCTGTTTTTACAGCTGTCATAAAACCGCACACACTAAAAGTATTAAAGTAGAAAGTTTTGAAACTAAGCGCTGTTGCCCGTATGAGTACAAATATAATTTAAGGCAACGTCATGGCATGTAATTAAATTTTTTTATTTTTTGTAATTTAAAAAGGGATTTGTTGCACAGAGGCTACAAAACAATTGCTTGCTCTAAAAATGCCACAAATGTGTGTGTGTAAATTATAAAGCACTGTAGTAGTAGAAGCAGCAACAGCGACAACAAGGGGAAAACTAAAGGAAACTTGCCGCTTTTATGACAAGAATCTCTTTTAGGCGAGGACGCAAAGCGCGAGCTACGAGCTGTGTCTGTGTGGCAGCAACAGAAAACAGAAAACAGTCAACCGCAAAATGACACAAAAGTACTGTGCCGC
Source organism: Drosophila atroscutellata (assembly GCA_035041605.1). Lineage (NCBI taxonomy): Eukaryota > Metazoa > Arthropoda > Insecta > Diptera > Drosophilidae > Drosophila > Drosophila atroscutellata. The sequence continues at coordinate 6,633,624 of JAWNLA010000092.1, read as the reverse complement.
AGCCTGCTGTTATATTCCTCGTCCTGGGGCCAAAAGATAGAGCGACACAAGGCAGGACAGTAAAGCAAGGCCCAGGATCAAGCAAGTCGCGTTCGCATGACAATAGAAAAAACAACCAGCAAAATGTTGATAAAACTTGTCAAGTATCTGTGTATGCGAATGTATGTGTGTGTGTGAGTCTTTTGTGGGTTCAACTGCACGAACTTAAGTTCAATTTTGCTGTCAACTTGATGAATGTATATTATGACTGTATTCTGTGTTCTGTTATCTTTATGTAATCGCAACAGCCTGCCAATTGACTATTAACAGTGCCTTAACATAGCTCTCTTGTATACAATGTGCATGATTTTTGTGCATGTTTCATTTTTATATGTTTAGTTCCTGCATTGCATTAAAAAACAATCACTTATATTTATCATATCGCGTCGCTCTATTATTTATATAACAGTCAAGAGATTTTTTATTTTTAACTAGACTGCAACTAACTACAATGTATTTTATTGTTACTAAAACGTATTCTGTATGCAATACAGGAATGGAATGATTACAATTTGCGATGGAACGAAACGGAATATGGCGGCGTTAAAGATTTACGCATCACTCCCAATAAACTGTGGAAACCCGATGTGCTCATGTACAATAGGTAAGTGCTCCAAGTATCCAGTTGAGGGCCCATGGGTGCATGGGCTACGTCTACAAACTAATTCAAAAAAAAATAACGCCCGATAAACCGATAACCGATCAGAAAAACAAAATTATTGATTATGCGCTACGTCGAGCTATAACATCTCACAGTCATCGAAAACTGCTATTTAGGTACTAAATGCAAAAATCAAACAATTCTGATATTTTGTACTATAGTATATACTCAATGGTAAGTGTGTATGTAGTATTCGTATCACAATTGCCAAGTCAGGTGATAATGGAAAGTTATGAATCTTGCGATAACCGATTAAATATTTTGAATCTAGAGTTAAAGTTTTCGTTACTAATTATTTAATGCCAATGAAATATATGTTATGTAGCGAATTTGTGCACTTTAGTTGTTAGAACGACACATTTGTTGCGTTCTTCTTAGCTAGTCTTATTAGTCAATAGTCTATATATTGCTAAGCTATAGACTATATAAGAATTTATGATTCTGTAGATTTTACCCACAGGAGCAATGGAGCTGCAAAAATAATTGATTGATACTTACATTTTGAAACTTTTATTTTAACTTCTTACTTAAACAAATATGATATTGTTGCTTATTCAAAATTTGTATAATTTTTGAAAATATATTCTTTTTGTTTAGTGTGTTGACGGGAAATTTAAATTTAAATATATAAAATATATATTAAATATACATAAATCAAAAATGAATGAATTTCCATTGCTCCTGCATATCGCCAAATTTTTAATGTAATATATTCTTTGTTGTAATTATAGCTGAACATATTACTTTAATTTGTTTTCATTTATTATATATACCATATAATATATACATATATATATTTTATTATATTATATAAACATATCATAATCCACTCGCTATTGTTTGTATGAGTGTCTATTATTAAAGGCGAAGCCGAAACCTAACCATAACCAAATATGTTTTTGTATTTGTTTAAGTTAGTTCCTTGAATTTGTATTTCAATGGTACCCACTTTTAATTTGCTTTCAATGTTTATGTTGAAGAAACGACTAAATGTTTAACAAAATACTACTATATATTTTTTTAAACTAAACATGTTTAAAAAAAAACCAAAAAAAAAAAGTTTTGTTTACTTCAAATAAGAGTAGTTTACACGCAGTGGTGTTCTAGTGGGACTGTACATTGTCAGCTTGCCGTTGATGTGGGCCTCACTTTGTAATTGGATTCGTAATGCTAACCGAACGTACATAATCTGTAATATCTAATATACATATAAAACAATAACAGATAAACAGCTTATATAAATCTCTAAACGAAAAAGAGAGAAACTAAATAATAACAATTCAGACTAAACTCCATGATCTTAAACATTTTGTTTAACCAGAATATTATGCAAGTAGTTTGTTCGTAACAATCGAAAGATCCTAATTGTCATACCTCAACAGTTCATAATACATCATATGGTCTATTCCATATGTTCTTTATACATTTCATATATATACATATATATATATGTATAGTCTATGCATACGTAGAATATTACTTGCTCTCAGTACTTAGTTCCGAAAAAAAAACAATAGACAATAACCAACATTAGAAATTGTTCAACAATATGCTGGTGTAATATTTCTGGTTAGACGTTCAGTACTTGAATTTATTTGGCCATTAAAACGATACAAAAGAACTTAAAAGAAACAATAGAACAAACACGAATTGTTATTTGTTATACTCGTATTTGTTGTAGCTTGCAAAAAATATATTAAAAAACCACACGATATCGATGGCAAAATAGATTTTCAAGTATTGTGCATGAGAAATCAAATCCCTCGTACTAAACAGCAACTAAATAAAAACGCATATATAAATAATACCAATGAAAAAAAAAATAAGCCCAATACCAAACCATTCCAACTAAATGCTAAATTCCCCAACAAAAGTTTGACATTGTTGGCTTAATAAATTCTATTCCCACCATTTCATTATTTGCTAACCCACAACCCACACAACTACTTACACCATACACATAACAAACTTAAATATATATATATATGTACTAACAAAATTATATAAAAATACTTAAACTGATGTCATACATATTTAAGTCATACAACATCTTAGTTAAACTAAACAAGAATAAACGTATAAGTGTCGCCTTAAGCGCAGCTTGACATTTCATTTCATTAACTAACGCGAAAATGAAACATTAAGCACATTACATCAATACGACTACGTGAAAGAATAAAAAAGCGTTAAGCCGCTAAAAAGCCAACTAACATATTTGAGCTTTCCAAAAATTAAGAATAAATCTTGCCAAATTTACATTATCGGTCAATTTAATTACTTAACTAATAATTTAATTATCCTATTCGCTGAACTGCATTCTTTTCTCATTGAACAATAATATATATACATAAGTTATATATGTATACATATATATTAATATTACCGAAATTTTTTCAATCCTGAAGGGATTACTAACACCAATACTTCGCCATATATTGTAAAAGTCGACTCATTTTCTGCAATTCGTTCCCAAATATTTCTATTTCATGCCAAAATCTTGCAGCTACAAATCGAATAATTGAGTAAAACGTGCTCAATTACTCTGCTGCATAGCCTGCGTTCAAGCAGTTAGCAATTTCAGCAATTTCTGTTATTTCTTTAGATGGTTCCTTTTTTCATATATATATATTTAGGACAGCTCACCAAAGATTTGTAAGAAAAATGTTTATATTCCAATCACGCTCCAAATTCAGACAAACTTTTGCCTAATTCACGTATCAATCACTCAACAATAAGTACAAATTTTTGCGCAAAACTTTATTTCCATTTACTTTCACTTAGTCAATGTGCTAAACATACAAACATTCCTATATATGTATACCCAACTTATAACCAACTGTTCTAATATCTATATGTAAATGTGTGTGTGTATGTGTCTATTGTATGACTGCGTCTGTGTGTCTAGTTGATTACTTACTTGCAAAAAGCCTAAAAGTAAAACCTCTAAAAACAGCATGCATAACAATCATTATCCAACTGGTTACTGATTTTTATCCGATCGTTGTGAAATTTCTAGAATAGATTGAAACTATTTACAATTAATGCAGGTTATGTCTTTATCAACTTTTTCCGGCAACTACTTTCAATAAGCAGAATTATTAGACTCGAGGCTTTAACCCATTTCAATGCATACAGGTTATGTTCACAATTATAATCCTTGGTGATTTTGTGTTTAGTTATTTGTATTTCTGCTAATTGCCAGAGAACAATTGAAATGCTCACACAATACTTACAATTTCATATCATGTTCATTCCACTCACTGTGTTGACATCAACCCATAAATGTGTTTTACTATTAGCAATGAAGTTATTCAGTGCGACTGCGTATGTATGTGTGACTGTCTGTATGTGTGTGTGTGTGTGTGTGTGTGTGTGCTTATCAATTACCCAAGTAATCAATTGTTATCATTGTTGATATGTGTGTGCTCTTGTACGTTCTATATAGCTGTGTTTTACCGTGTCTATTGTTATAAATATTTTCATGCTTCTTATGTTAGTCGATATCCAGCTTATAGGCAACCCATCTATAACCATACACATATATATATTATAATACATATATCTGTTATAAATTGCTATTTTATCCATATGTATGTGTCCAATTAACCGTATATCTATAGACAATTGCACCTAATGATGCAGAAGCACACAGACTACAACTACTTTTTACTAGTATAAGCAATCATCCTGAATGAAATCGACAATGCGAACAACGGTTCCATTAAGATATAGTAAGTTATTTTAAGTTTTGTTGTAAGCTCAGATTAGTTGCATGTCAGATTAGTTTAAATTTATACTTAAACGCAACACAACCAATTCCATATTGGATGTTGGGATATTTACGTTTGTTGAGATATAAGTATATATTACAGCAACAAAGTTGTGGTTTATGTTCAAAGGCATATGGCTAGAACAGTTATTTGTTGGTTTTATGTTGGCTCAGAAGTCAACACAGAATTTTTATAAAATATATGATAGCATAAGTATAAATACATAGATTTAAACTTTTCTCAAGTCTTTCTGTGCAGGTACACATTTGCTTCAACATAGTAGGTATTACCACAATTTATTTTATTAGCGTTTTTGCAGAGTCAGCAAAAAATGGTTGAGTACAAAATTTTTAGACCACAATATTAAAGAAGCCAGGCGAACTGAAATATTTTAAGCCATAACTTATATATAAGCAACGGGCAAGAAATAAAATTCCCAACTATAGGCTAAAAGCTACATAAATGTCGCAAGTCCCCAGGTTGCAGCAAAGTACAGCTGCAAGTGAGCTTTGGGGAAATGGACTCAAATGAAGATAAATGTGACAGATGCACAAATTGTGGCTAAAATACACCTAGCCGCGGTCTTAAGTTTATAATTTTTTGGCTGTCTCTAATTGTACTGCAGTGGAACTTGCTTGGTTAAACGCTATTTTACATCTGAGTGACGCCTGGATTACGGAATGTGGCTAAAAGCAAGCAGCCAAATGGAATTTGGATGTCCGTTGTCAGTCAGGAACAAAAGAGCTTATAAGCGCGATGCTCAGATTTTGGGCCAGCAGCAAAAGCGAAAGTCCACACGTAGTGCCGGGTTTAATTTACACAGCATCCGGTGTTGATTATGCCGATGGTGGCCATGGAAACCACGCGAACTGCTGCTTGGCAGTTGCGAAGGCCGGCTCAAGTTCCGTTCCACTGGTAGGCATAAGATTCATATTGATTAGCCAAGTAGTCGGGGTACAGCCATGGGGAAATCAGTGTATAGAGTACCATGGATAGTGATGCTATCTAGGCGCAGTGGGCGTGGACCTGCACACGCACATCGAGGCTGTCAACTTTATTTACTAATGAACTGGAACAGGGGCGATGTCAGGGTCGAGGTAGACGGCAGCAGCATAATAAATTTCATGGCTATTCTATAAAACAAATTCACGCCAATTTCGCCAAGGCAGTTTTAAGCTTATCAACAGTTCGATCACGTTTTGGCGTTTTGCTTGAGCAAACGTTTTGTGGAACATATTGGCGAATGACTTTCATTTGGTTTAATTTATTAATTCTCTTTCTTTTCGACTTGCTTCTCTGCTCCTGGCTAGCCTAATTTGTATGCGTCGGCAGCGCTGCTAATGTGCGGCCATCATTTAGATCAATAGCAAGACGACAAGGCTTATATACAGATACAGTTACAGTTGTAAATTCAGATACACACGCCCACACACATAGCTACATTAAGTATGCATTGACCTTCTGTGTGTGTGTGTGTGTGTGTGTTTTTGTTGGACTTTTTTTACGTCTCATCAACGCCTTCTGCACAATAATCTGACCAGCTTTGAATTTTTGTAATTTTATTTATGCTGATTTCAATGTGCGTTGTACGAATGTTAATCCGAAAGATGTTTAATTGAGATACTTCTTTACTAACTGCTGGAATTAAAACGCTCAATGGCAGCAATAAAGTAGTCGAGCGAACGTTCAGCTAGCCGAAAATAAAATACCCTTGCAAGCATACAGCATAGGTATATTTACATATTTGCTTTGATTTCCAAATGGAAATGTAACAGTGGCAACATTTTTGAATACATAACCTTAACGTTCGAATAACAATCCAAACTTCAGATAACTCTGGCTATTTAATGGAATCAGAAAGACTTTTTGGTGCGCTTAACGCACTTCGTAATAGATTCATAATACAGTTTTCAAAGGACTTAAGAAGGCAGCGTAAAAAGCTTTCACATTAATTGCAATGTTATCTGGTAACTGCCGTAAGCAGATTACAAAGCATGTGCAACTTGATATGTAAGTGAGTAGCAGAGAAAGCGGCCTTCGCAGGCCTCGCTAAAATGAGATTGACAGCGGTTGTGGCTTAGCCAACCGAAGCGAAGAAATTTCTCTTTTTCTCTCATTCTCTGGTCAAAACTGAAACAGACCAACATCAATTTTAATAAAGCCTGGCAATGATTTTATTTATTTGTTTCAGGCGCCAAGGCCAAACGAGAGGCCGTGGCTATAATCCAAAGGCTTTCAAATCTTTCAATTTCAAATATTAAAATATACGTCGGAATTTAAATGTAAAAAAAAGATTGCTTATGATTAAGGCATTTGCATATACTAATAACTGAGATCCTTGGAAAACACACTTTCATTTGATTAATCAATTGCATATTGATAAATAGTATAAATATTAGGGGTAAAGTTTTGAATTCAAGTGAATTAAAGTGTTGATTCTTCAATGCAATTAGAAACTAATTTGGATTCGATTACAATTTCTGGCTTTTGGCTAAGCCTTAACAATGCCGGGAATGTGGCAACTGTTGCTCCAATTAGTCCTATTGTGGAGGCTTTTATGGTTGTTGCTATGGGAACATTTGCACGTCTGATAAAGCTGGCCACAATCTCTCAAGCCTGAATGCGCAGCAGCTGGGCTATGCCCATGGGCTTGTACATGCTTAGCCGACATTACAACGGCCGCTAATCGGAACACAAATTCCACTTAAATACAACAGCAATATCATGAAAGCTGACCACGCCCACACGCTAAGAGCACGCCCACGACCAGGTGCAGTACTCGCCAATTAAATGCACACTTTAACCGCAAATCACAATCGCCATGATTTAAAGTGTGTGTGTGTTTATGAGTGTGTATATATGTATATATATGTTGGCTTGTGCAGCACAAATTGCGTATAAGTCACGTTGACCGCAAAAGGCACGCCAAATGACGGCAAACAGCTTGTGCCTCAAAATATCTATGCAAATAGCGTACAAAATGTTTGCACAACAGTTTTTGAGTACAAATCATAAAAGTAATTGCATTTTATTGCAATACAAGAGATACAAATACTCATATGTACATATATACAATACATATATGTACATATATAGAATGTAGACCACTTGCGTCTGGCTTCAAACCACACAATTTTTCTACTGCTGATTTGCGTATGCGTACACAGGGATACATCATGCAGTTAGGTACAGATATTGTATCTAGCAGATTTCATTGTTGCTGGCAATAAGTGCTGACAGTTGGAATTTCGCTTGCACCAAAATACAAATGGAGTTGCCTTGCATTACTCAAAGTATAGCATAACTTTTTGGAACAGTCATTAAAATATGTCTGACATTTATTGTAACATCTAAATATACTACTTTGGAAAACACGAACAGAAAACATATTTATACAAATTAGGAACTGCTTTGTATAAATCTATATAGTTTGCATATGTTAATAAATAAATATAAGAGCCTTAAGTCCGACTTATGTACATATATAAAAAAAAATTAGTATCTGAAATCAAAAAGAAAATTATTATTAGATTAAGTACTGTATTTCATAGCTTATAACTTAGACAATATTTATAAGTAGTAATATATACGTATACTCTTACTATTAGAATAACACAGAACCCAACAACACAAACTTTAAACTTGAACCTAGCATATAGAATCCTGAGCTCTTCTATCCTAGTAACTCTAAACAAATCACAACTTCCCTAGATCCCAAGTCTTACAGAGCCTGTTCCAAAAAAAAAAACCTTTGTTTAACTAGACAACAGAAATCAAAGCGCAAATCAGATGACACAAAAAACTTATAAAATATTAAATAGAAAAACAATGACAACAAATTATCCAAATAATTCAAATAATATAACAAATAAAACCAACTATTCCAATTAAAAAAGTAACAAAAAGAAAAGAAAAAAAAAAGGAAAAATAGAATAATACATAAGCAATATTGTACAATAATTTAGCGCGGATGAGGGATTCGATGGCACGTATCACACCAACATTGTGGTCAAACATAACGGCAGTTGTCTGTACGTGCCCCCTGGTATCTTCAAGAGCACATGCAAGATAGACATCACGTGGTTCCCATTTGATGACCAACATTGCGAAATGAAATTCGGTAGTTGGACTTACGATGGAAATCAGGTAAAGTGTTTAGTACACAGTTACAAGTACAATCAAGTACAGTACACAACCACAAGAGCTAACAGTACTCGGTACAGTGCAGTGCAGCAAACATCACACAGATCACATTCACAGAGGTCACAATCACGCTTATTGCTAACACACACAGAAAAAAATAAACAAACTTACACACGCACAACACACGTGCACATGCACAAAAAGCAGTCGGTTATAAATAGGCAGAATATAAAAAGGGAGCTGACTACTAACGATAGGAATCTATAGCGACTGAGGTGCGACCATAAAAAAAAAAGGAAAGAAACTCAAGAGTGCGGGAGCTCGTTCTGATTTCGTTTATGCTTTCCCAATATCTATCTCTATCTCAATCTATCTTCAAGTTTATTTTATATCCCTCACGTCGAACAATTCTTTGCGTTTTTGCGAATTACAAAACCAAACTGTCAAGAGGTGCTCGAGCACTCGAAATGCGGTTCAGTGTGTTGGCTAAAATGTTCAATCAGACATTGAATATTTTAGGCCAAGACTATAGAAACAGTTACGATAACAATAAAGTGTGCCTATTGTGTTCTGCCAGCTGTTCACGCCGATGGTTATCAGCGTTAGCCAACACTGGACAGCGGACAATTAGGCTTTCGTAGGAACGGAATCATGTGTGAGACCCTTGGAATTTTTCGCCTATATGGCAGTACCGAAAAATTTCAGTTTCAACTATTTTGCATGTTGGCAGGCCAAACCACGCCCAAAAACATATAATATTATCAAATCGAAGAATTTTGGACGTATGTAAAGGCTCTTAATGGAAGTCAAACAAAAAATAAAACAAAAAGGTTTTCCGTAAAGTTTAATTTTATTTCCACGTTTCTTTGCACTAAAAACGCAATTTCAGTACTTAATACATAAGTATATAACGAAAAAAAAACCAATCAAAAATACAAAATAAAGATCTCTCTTTTGCTCGCTATCTCTTTCGCTCGTACACCTTGAACACATGCTCTTTATGTACATAAATGTTGTTTCAACGTGGCTTTAAATAAATTCTTAAACTTATTATTAAATCAAACTAAAACTGTTAAATTTCTTTTTCTCCAAAAATTGAAAAAAATAAACCGAAAATAAAACTCAAAACAATTACCAACCAAAAATCCCATTAATTAATAAAATTCGTTTGTCTACAAAAAAATGGCTAACTAATTTTTTCCCAAAAAAAAAAAAAACTACGAAATGCAAAAAAAAAAAAAATGTTGAAAAATAAAACAGTTGGATTTGGTTTTGAATTCCGAAGATGGAGGGGATCTTTCCGATTTCATAACAAATGGCGAGTGGTACTTGCTTGGTTAGTAAAAATCATCATAAACCTAATGTTTATTTCACTAACTGTTTTTTTTAACGTTGTCACGTGTAAATGTCTATTGAAATCATTAATCAACCTAATTAACTGTAACTCTAATTATTATCATTGAATTTATAATTTTGTGTAAATATGAAATATTTTGTAGAAAATTGTAGCCTGGCGCTTTATCAAAATTGCTTCATAGTACTTTTCATTTGCTGCCGCTTTAAGTAAATTATAATTTTCGTACAATATATGTAGATTATTTATATATAAGAAGATAAAATCAAAATGATTTGTACATATGTGTCTATGTCTCAGTGTCATTCAACATTGTATATTCGTATTGTACTAATCGTGAATTTTATCGTTCAGCCATGCCCGGAAAGAAGAATACCATAGTCTACCAGTGCTGCCCAGAACCATATGTCGATATCACCTTTACTATACAAATACGTCGGCGTACTTTATATTATTTTTTCAATTTAATTGTGCCATGCGTGCTAATATCATCGATGGCCCTGCTGGGCTTCACATTGCCGCCGGATTCGGGCGAAAAATTAACACTGGGTGAGTATGCAAGTTGCACAAAAACGAGATGAAAAGAAAAAAAAAAAAAAAAGAAACCAAAAGAAAAACTTTAAAACACTGATTGCCCCCAATGACCAGATATATTTGATGAAAACCAATTCTTGCAAGTTTTTTCAGCGTGCGGTAAATGTGCTACAAATCAAATTCGATATCGTTCACTTAGTTAGGGCATAAATATATATTTTGGTGAGGTAAAGCAGCGGTAGCGAAATGAGGCTTAGCTGGATTTAACCATATAACTACCTATATAATAAAACTCTTAAACTAAATTCAAAATATATATATTGTACGCTGCTTTTAAAGATAGTTTAGACTAAACAAAAAATGCATGTTTTATTTTTCCAGTATTTCTAAAAATGAAGTAGACTAAAAATAAAATTGACCGAGTGTTGCCTTTTGTTAAATTTTATCCTCCATATTTCTGCAATCAAATTTATAATTTCACCAAAAGGCAACACTCTTTACAAGCTAACTAAAAGTTGTAGACCTACAACAAAAATTGTAAAGCTCCCTTAAAAGTAAAGACCTATAAATGAAAACCAAAAACCCAACCAAGAAAAAAAGAAAAAAAAACTAAATACTTAAATGAGTAAACGAAAAATTTGCCACAAATATATATTTTTAATAATATTTCTTACTTTTTATCTTTGAATTTTCAGTCATTTCGTTTTTTATTTAAATATTTTTTATATACGTATTTATTGTATCTCTTGTTCCAGGCGTAACTATACTACTATCATTAACAGTATTTCTAAACCTTGTTGCTGAGTCAATGCCGACAACGTCGGATGCTGTTCCTCTTATAGGTACACACACACGCTATTTATTTAAATAATTGTTTACAAAAAAAAAAAAAAAATCCTTACCCAAAAATAACAAAAATAATACAAGAAAAGAAGCTACCATATCCTAACAAAAGCAGTACGAATCGAAAGATGTGCTGTGCCTAAACGCTGTTTTAGTTATCATTAGTTTTACTACAGTAGTGCAATGAAAACAATACGATAACAATAAAACCAAAACCAAAACAAAAAAAAAAAACAAACTTGAAAACAAATCCGAAACAACAAAAATACCAATTATTTAGATCTTAAATTCTACAACACTTCCAAACTCACACACACATTGAATGGTATGGAGAATGAAATCTGATATATACCATCTTATTCTATATGTATGTTTGCAAATAGATAATATTTTATCTTCCGGACTTTTAACTGTGTGCCACATAACAAATATTTCAGTTTCAGCCAGCTAAAACTTCTCTTCCTGCCGGAACTTTTGGATAGACCTTTGCAATAGCCAATACCAAAACTGAACACAAGCAACACACCTAAAAAAAAAAAAACACCCATCCAAAATAAAAAAAGAAACCTTCACTGAACTGTCTAACTATCTCGCTCGCTCACTCTCTGTCTATATCTGTCTAACAAATGTAAAGTATCCTACAAAATACAGCTGCAGCAAGTTTTCTCCATATTCTTCTCACTCTTTAGCTAGCTGACAACTTTCCAAATATGTTTACTGTTCTTAACTCGTACTTTGATCTAATCCCTAATTTTATTTCTTATCACAATTCATTGCTCAGCTGATCGATGTAGTCTAGAAACATTTTGCGCGGCAAAAGCTCTGACATAATTGGTATTTGACAACACTGAAATACGCACCGAAAACACACACGAGTCACGAATCACGAACCACGTACCACGTACCACAATACACTAACCTGAACCAGACATGAACCACATTTCACAATCGAATCGCAACAAGTTTTTTGTTTTTCATTTGCTGTTTATACAAAAAAAAAGCGTATGTTAATCCTGTTCCCCACTTAGTTTTATCAGTTCGTGTTGTTTCTGTCGGTTTGTATGTTTTCTAAACGTGTTTGCCGCTTTAGCTGATATTTGTTTTATATACGGCATCATTTGTTCAACTCTTCAGTTCTTTCTATGTTTTTTAGCCTGATGAAATTTAATTTGGAAATCAATTAAAAACGTTATTAACTAAACCAAAGCCAAACCGCTCATCATGTATATAAGCTTCTCTAAATGAGTAGTGTATCATACATAATATCATATTGTGCAGATCGCATTTATTGCCTGAACAATTGAATCATCAACTAAATATAAAGCCTAGCAGCCTATAAAAGTAGAAGAAACGCAACTAAACGCAATATTCATATATACTCGTTAAATGTTTACTAAATATAAAGCTAAATTGTATATAGACAAACTATGAAAAATCCAACGAACAACCTTTTTTCGCTACCAACTATAAAACTAACCAACAAAACTGCCCACAAATAAGCCAAACAGTCAGATCAAAACAATAACAAAATAATAAACCTAGCAAATTATTGTTGCATTTTGACAAAGTCTACAGCTAAGGTCATGAAAAAAGAACACAAAAGGAGAAATCCCAAATATTCAAAATAAACCATTTTCAAAATTAACAATAGCAATCTTGAATATTGGATAACTTCTCAAATCTCTAATACATGTATCGTGTTTGTACAAAATATAAACCACAGTATTAAAGAATGAAAAGAAATCCAACAAAACTTTTGAGAAAAACACACATTTGCTATCCAGAGCATCTAAATGCAAAGAGAATATAGTGTTCCTATTTTAATGGCCTGCTCTGTGACAGTCGATGGCAAAATTTGGAAAATAAAACATAGCACTCGCATTTGCCCGATGGCAAAAACTAAATACAACAAAAACAAGTACAAATAGTAGCTCAGTTAATTTGATAAAGTTGACCAGTTCCATTGACAATATGTAAAAATAGTCATATTGATATTTTATGATTTTGAATGCATAAAACAACAACGCATATCAATTATTAAAGCAACAACACGCAAAGTATACATTGGTAAAGGTTTGTATTTGAAGGCAAAATATGAAAAGAAAAAAAAAAACGAGAAAAATCGTAGCCAAATGTCATTTTGATACTTGGTTAAGTAGAGAGGAACAAAAACAGTTAGGCAAATAACAAAAACATATATATATGTATCTATTACAAATACAAACATACAAACATCTATATTAATATTTAGCGTAAGAAAAAAACACAAAATTTGTATGCATTGTAGATTTTTGGTAGGTATATGAGTATTATATTGAAATTGAAATACTTATAAGCTGTAAACAGCCAGTAGAAAAATTTGCCGGAACGAAAAAAACAGATACACATACACACACACAACAACAACAACAACTGTAAATAAAACACAATCTTTTGAACTGACGTAAGTAAAAGCACACAACAACAGCAACCACAACCACAACCACAAGAAAATATAGCAGAACTCTAAACGCCAAAAAACGACAAGAATAAACTGAAAAAGCGCATGCAACAAACCAGAGGTTAAGAGGCCAAAAAATCATTGCTCAACTGAGTCTTAGCCAAAAACCAAAAGACACTAACTTACTCGTTCACTCAATCTCTCACTCTTTCGCTCAATCTCTCTCTCTCCCTCTATTTCGCAACCTGTCTCGTTTTGGCAAGAACTCTTCGTACTTGCACCATAAGAAAACAATATTTTCATCACACCCCAAAACTAACCACAAAACACCTCCTCAAAAAATTAACTAAGTAAATATATTTCTCTCTTAAAAACACTATAAAAAACAATCGAAAATATATATGCCATAAAAAAGTATGAGCTACTTATGCATCCATAAATTCCCGATTTATAAACAGAAGCCCGCAACCCGCTAAATGAACTCAACTAAACTGAAACTAAAAAAAAAAAAAAAATAGACTCAGCGCAACATTTGAACTTGCATTTATGCAGATCCATTTGACCAGATGGTAGACTTGCAACTCCACATAATATCGTATCGCTCATCATGCGTTCATATTATGTCATGTATACGAAATATAACTATATATACATACATATATAACCCTATCAACCCTCACCTTCCAACAACGACCCAAGCAGCGCTAACGAACAAACCAGATAATTTGCATGCAGTGCTCAACAGTTTTTCGAGTATTTCCATTTAGTCGGGGCCGCACGTAGAAAATTTAATAAGCCGCATGTCGGGCACTGCGTGCTTTCTTTGGCGTGGCAAATTGGCACCCGGAATGTTAAAAACATTGCCAAGACTTTCACCCTATGTGAAGGCGTCCTAGTTCGAAGTGCAGTTCAATTTACAAATTCTGCTCATTTAAGTAACGGAAAAAACTTGCCACTTGTCACTTAGTAACTTCACTTCGTTGGCTCCCTCTTTTGGCGCAATTTAATGGGTGAAAGTTGTTAGGATGTGCACCTTATACTACCATTAAGCTTTTGAAAAGTTGAACAAACTACCAACAAAAAGAAAGGAAAGAAAAATGAAAGCATTAATTTACGCAGGATGTTGTGAAAATTTGTGCCAAAATGTTTAGTGCTGGTGTCAGTGTGAAAAAGTTGATAAACCGGCTAAGAACGGGCTACAAAATTGGAAAGTTGAAAGCTTAGGGTGTAACTATAATTGATAATTAATACTTTAGCTTTAGAAACATTTGTTAATTAGATCGTGCAATAGCCTCATCCGAGCTGTTAACATCTTCAATTTAATATTAATATATCCTGAACTTCAAAGTAGTTATTTTTGCTAGAACTCCATTGCAGTGATATATATATACAATTTAGTTCCATTTTGTCTTTCCAAATTTTCACAACATTCAACTTTGCGAAAGCTTACCACCACAACTATTTGGCATTATTTATATATTGTGTATATTATTATATGTACATATAACCCCAGACAAACATTACCACTGATTATGGAATGCTTCAGTTGAGACCTAGCTCCTTTAATATACCGACCACCGCCCCACCCTGATTTTGAGTTTCATGTTGACTTCAAAGCATAAACCAAGCATATACTCATTCACTTGCAAGCACACTTCGTTGAAATTCTGGTTGAAATCACAGCAACCTCTAAAAGTACATACTAAGAGCGCAAGTTTGGTCAGTCAAGATAAAAACAATAGCAACCAAAACGAGAACAACAAATACTAAACAAATGCAGCTGCGCATTGAACAACAGAACTACAATATTCAAAAAACTTTCGCAACAACTTGAACACGAACAACTACAACAACCACAACCACAACAACAAACACTACAACTACAACAACTTGTGAAATGCCCTTGAATATGTCTGCTTTAAAGTATCATTTATGTCACAACAACTACACACATACGTTTTCTGATTTATCATTTCTTGTGTCATTATTTCAATTGTATTTTATCAAACGAAATTCTTTTGTTTCAGGAGTTACAATTCTTCTATCGCTCACAGTGTTTCTCAACCTTGTAGCTGAGACATTGCCCCAAGTATCTGATGCAATCCCCTTGTTAGGTAGCGATTGCATTTAAAAAAAACATAAAAATGCAAATATATATTCAAATTTGTCAAAAAAAAAAAAAAAAAAACCAAAAACCAAAAAAAAAGCATTAATTAACAAATTACTTAATATGATTTATATATACGTACATATATATATATATATCTATATATATTCATAAATATTATTGTTATTGTTGTTATATATATATATCTATTATGATTACTCACACACATTGCTAAATTGTTCGCATATATAATCCTTAAACCAAAAAAAAAAAAAAAAAACCAAAAACAAATCTTAACTTAAATAAAGTATTAGTATAACAAAAAAAACCAAAGTCAACAGAAAGTGCCAAAAGTTGTTAAATGTTATTTGTGTACTTCGTACTATGTTTACTAATTTACAACAAGTTTTAAACTACTAACTAAACTAAACCAACTCAACTATCTCTCTCTCTATCTCGTTCTAAAATTGAACTTTAAATACTCTTTATATATATGATAATGACGTCGTTTCTTAGTTGATCATATTATTATGTTGCTATCTCTCTCTCTCTCTCTCTCTGTCTCTTTTATAAAACACTCCGTCTCTTTCTCTCTCGCTCTTCTCTTCTTCAATATTATCCGTTCGTCAAAATTCTCGGTAGACATACCAAACATCAGTGCTACGGCACTGCCTCCCCTTTGCAATAACAAAAAAAAAAAAAATTACCAACGTCAAACAGAACAAGAAATCTTTTAAATGCTATCGTTATCTACTTATCCACACTTCTGATCTATAAACTCCAAACTCAACTTTCTCTTTAACTTCTTCACTTGTCATTGGTACGTGGCTGACATACTATTAACCAATATTCTTCTATATATAGTAGCTATTAATCAGCACATAACTAATTAAATACATGCGCCAATGATTCCAATTCACTTCAATATATTATATATATACAATATATATATACAAATTTCCTGAATCAAATTGGTGTTGTTTTCACTTTTAATGATGCAATAGAACTATCGGAATAAGAATTAACTTATCTAAAGTTATTCTGTTGGTATCTTAATTTCCCAATTCTGACAGATTTTTAGTAATTTAAATTATCAAGAAATATTTTTCAGTCCATTTCGGATATTTTTTAAAGTATTATATATATATATATATATATATATATATATATATTTAATATAACGTTTCTCCTGACATAAAAAAGTCGGAGAAAAACAATAAAATTATTAAACAAGGTTTTCAGATTTACAAATAATGCCATTCGTGTAAACTTATTTATATAATGATTCCCTGAATCACGTTTAAAAGACGTTCCCGATAAATTTTATAAGTAATCATTTAATTACTCATTTCACACTTAACAAAAACACTGTGCAAGTTTTAAAATATCTAAAAAAAATGTATTATCGAAGATATCTGAAACCCGCCTTTCCAATAGGTTATATTGCATTACAAAAATAAACACACCATATCAAAAAATCAAATACTTCGTATTGTAATTATTCAACAAATATATATTCCGACTTCATAATATACAAACTCTAAATATATTTAATAGAGTACACACCTTATGTACTTATTTCCACTTCACAATTATGTACCTCCTCTTAACCAAAAAAACAAATTTAATTACAAAAGATACTTATGAGACAGATTTCAATGCAAGTTAGTTTGGGAAAATACTTGTGAAATATTGTGAAATGTGTTTTTTACAAATAAATGCCGATAATTATCGTCGCTAACGTCGCCGGTCGATGAAGATGAAAGAAAGAAAGATATATTATACTTTATGGTATTATTTAACTATTTTTGCTAATAGCTTTGATTTATACTTATTTCATATTTGATTTGTCTCACTCGCTCTCACTCACTCATGCCACCTCACCTTGTTTTAGTAACGTTAACTGCATACGCATAGCATCACCATATGATATATATATATATGTACACCCACTGCTCCACCGTTCCACCTAATTCCACTCGATTCAAAGAGAACGAGTTACAAAAAGTTTCACCGCAAAAAATACACTGAAAAACCAAACTCCAACAAAATCCATTCGCTAATTTTTAAACTAGTTTCCATACAAGTTGATTATATATTTTTTGATGCTATACTTAATTTATTTATGCTATCACGCAGTCATTGAGCTATTTTACTATCTTTACACCTTTTTGACCCATTTCTCGGAATGATATTTTTTGCTCGAGAACCTTTTTGATTAATTTTAAATAATAATACTATATACAATTGTTTGCTGCAATTTAACAAGCACAGGCTGAAAAAAATATCATTTCGTTAAAAAACAAGAGTTCCGTTTGGTTTGTGCAGAATGGGTCAAAAATTTGTACCACTGCATTCGCTTGCTGTTCCCTTTTTTTGATTGCTAACCCACCAGATTGGTGCAGGCTTAGAGACCTGCTCAAACTGAATGCACTGCCATAACAAAACGCTATAATACCAAATAAACAATAAACAATCAACAAAACTTAACTAAGAAAATTATTGTATGTAATTATAGTATATATACTATATACTTACATATTATCACTTGAGCCTAGCAAATGCACCCACAAGGCATTGTTTACAAATACAAAAGCATTCCATTACAGAAGCAAGAAAATAAAAAGGTTCAGCCAAAAAATATCATTTAGCGTACACAAAGAAGTATTGCCTGACACGAGCTGTAGGTCAAAGAGAATCTTTAAAGTTCCGAAAGATTTCTTTCTCTTTGAAAAGAAAAGTTAACCTCGATTTCACAATATTAAGTATATCATTATAATATTTCAGGTAATTGCATCCTGATTATTTTTTATACACATCGATAAAAGTGTTATACACAGCTCCTGTCAGCAGAACTCTCAATCTTTTCTCTGACTCCCCTCTGTCTCTTTCTATCTCTCTCCTTCTGCTATACCTATAAAATCGTTTGATCCGAAGTAACCTACACACATCTTTTTGGCAGCTAACCCAACGTTTAAACCCTTGACTACAAAACATATTGTACTGAATAGAACGGTCTTCAAACTCCCAAATCTTTGGTGTCCTCTGATTTCTCAAATTTTGCTATAAATACAACAAATTGTTTTCGAACCGAATATTTGCAGGTGTTACAATTCTGCTGTCGCAAACAGTTTTCTCTTTATTGGTCGGCAATGTCATAACAAAGACGAGCGAGGCCGTACCGCTGCTAGGTACTAGTACAAACACACTCTTAACTAATTTAACTGTTATGCTTTATCATTTGAAAAAAAAAAAACTATAAAAAAAACAACTCCGACAAATTCTTAGCCTTCTATAAAAAAACAAACTCTTTTCTCTTTTAGCTGCTAACAAAATAAAAACCAAACGAATGTAGCAAACGAAAAGTTATAAAATTTAAAAAATCAGCTGGCTAAAATTAAAAATCAACAAAAAATATATATATTATATCTTGTACAAAATTTAAAAATTAGTACGACTGCAGTCTGCTCTGCAGTGCGTTTAAAGTAGGTAACAAACAAAAAACAAACTGAGCACAAGCTCAAATTAATGACAAGAGCATGAAGTACAACTCCAAAGGATAACAGATACAAATGCAAAATGTTTCTGGCTGCCGTAGCGTAACCCAAACAAACTACCTCCCCAACAACAACCATATCAAATGCTTCTTTAGACTTTGGCTGAACCTCTTTTTACTATATATATATATAATCTTGTTAAGTGGAATGCTCAGCAAAAAATATTAATTAACAAAAAAGCAATCACAGCGTTCCCACGGGAATTCGTGTAGTTGGATTTGGCACGCCGAATAGTAAATACCCTTGCAGATTAATACAATTTTAATTCAAACTTTAGCTTAACCTACGAACAACAATGAATAAACATGTGAATAGAGAGTTTAAATCACATGAAAACATTTTTAAATTATGACTTTTTGATTTGTGTTTTCAATAGATTAAAAAAAGGGCGAGGTTATACCTTTAATACAGGTAATCAGATTAATTCTGACTTATGTCTGAAACAAAAATCGAAATCGAACAAAAATCACTTGAATTATTAACAGAGGATCTGAAATATTTTTTTGCGCACTATTACAAACATTATCTTATTTTCGTAGAGCCACTGCAAGGATATTTTCTACACTTTAATATTATCTTTAATTCCAAACTTAGCTAACAACTCCATAAAAGACGCTTCTGAGGGTGCTTTGCTTTAGTTGCTTGCCACAACCAACATATGAAATCTCCTTCTGAAAACTAAATACATATATACAGCACACGTATGCAAGCTATGCTTTAAGTAATACTATATATTTATATACAAACAAATATTTTGTATAAATCGAAACGTTCGAAATTCCTCACACCCAAGTATCAAAAGCTGACTAAGTTATTGACTAAATTGTTGTAAATCGTAAGCCGTAAAGCGCCTTAAACCAAATATTACAATTTTTACTTAAAAAACTATATATTAAATAAATACAGTAAGCATACCATAAACAACCTTCCTTCGATAATCCAATGCAAAACATACAAATAAAACTTAAAACATTTAATACAAAAATAAATAAAATAAAGAAAAAAACTTTTTTACCAGAGCAATTAAATCAACATAAACTCAGATCTTACTTGTAAACATAAAAGAATGGCTTCAATTTATTAATGCATGAATTTTCTTTTAACCTTGTAATATATATATATATTTTTTTTAAGGACAGTCAAGCAGTCAAAATAAATAAATGGGTTTGAAATTGTCATATCATAAATCTAACAATAAATTTTATAACAATTTATTACACTTAAGAACCTAAACTTTCGAAAGCAGTTGGCTCATTCGGATAGCAATGAATTTTCATATTTTTCTAAGAATACGTAATCTACTAATAGTAAAATATAACAATAGCATTTTGAAAAATCATTTATACGTACAAATATTATAAAAACAAGTTTCTAGAAATCAAATCTAGTATTTTTTGTAAATACGTTATAGTTTTGACCACTTGACTGACTGACTGACTTATTCAATTTAATTAAATTATGCACGATTAACCCATAAAATATAAACCGACATAAATGCATGTTAAGGCATGTTGTAAACGTGAACCGCTTTAAATAGTAAATTGAGCGCATGTGTGAATACCCTGTAAAATCATTTAGAATCGAGTGCATGGGATAAATCACCTGAATTAAACACAGTAAACTTGATCACTCTCTAATTCTCAAACCTACTATTTATCATGATTTCAAACTAACTAACGTAATGTTAATGCTATTTTTACTGTACATTATCATTTCTGAAGCTTCTGTTCTTAGTGTTGCGCATATTGGTTTAGGCCTATTGAATTAAAAACTAATATCGAGAAAATTGTTCTCTTTTTGTTTGTTATTCGCCCATACAAAAAAAAATACCAACAAATTTTAGGTACATATTTCAATTGTATAATGTTCATGGTTGCATCGTCTGTGGTGCTCACGGTTGTGGTGCTCAACTATCATCATCGCACAGCGGATATTCATGAGATGCCACCGTGGGTAAGTGCAAAGAAATCCAACAGCAATTATCGACGCATTTTTATTGATTTACATATACGCAGGCACTTAAATTTGAATTCAGTTTTAATCCAAAATTAAATCCATAAATGTGAATCTGGTTGTTTTATTTTATAGATAAAATCCGTTTTCCTACAATGGCTGCCCTGGATACTGCGCATGGGTCGACCTGGTCGCAAGATTACGCGCAAATCAATATTATTAAGCAATCGCATGAAAGAGCTGGAATTGAAGGAACGTTCTTCCAAATCCTTATTAGCCAATGTCCTCGATATCGATGACGATTTCCGTCATACAATATCAGGCTCTCAAACCGCCATCGGTTCGTCGGCGTAAGTATCCAACTTTTAAAGCAACATTTTGTTCTTTTTGAAATTTGGAAATGCTTTTATCGATATTGTAGTAGCTTTGGCCGACCCACAACGGTGGAGGAGCATCATACTACAATTGGCTGCAACCACAAAGATTTACACTTAATTCTTAAAGAATTGCAATTTATTACGGCGCGCATGCGCAAAGCTGACGACGAAGCGGAATTAATAAGCGATTGGAAGTTCGCTGCAATGGTTGTGGATAGGTGAGCTACAGAATTAAACGAATATCTGATAACGAAAACTTGAATATAAACCTGAGTTGTATTATTCAAACATCATCAATTTAGATTAACCATATATATAACGACTTTAATTTAACTTTAACCAATTTGTAGATATCTTCACTCCCACAATATACGTTTTTCAAATATATCAATACAAATCTTGACTATGTGCTTAGTACCTATTCTAGAAGTTAAAGCCCATAATTTGGTTCTTTCATAAAAAATTAACGAGTAGGCTAGAAGTTAAAATACATATATGACATATTTACATTAGAAATGATTGCTGCTGGCTCAACGATGGGAATCTTCTTGCAACGCGCTGCCACGTAGTATGTGGGCACATAAATCTATTCAACAACTAACTAACACAGTGCCTGCAAACAGTGTGCTTACTAAGCGCACCTCACGCTGTGCTAAATCAAACAATTAAGCCAACAGTCGCATGGCCACACAACTTCCGGTTGTTTGCATAGCATATGAGTATTCGTACACATTAACACACATATACAAACATGGCGGCATATGACGCCATTTTGTCTTATATGTATCCCTGGCGTATAACAATGTTAGCACAATTAATACTATATCGAATTTCTCTATTTCTACTTCACAGATTTTGTTTAATTGTTTTTACCCTCTTTACGATTATTGCAACGGTCACCGTGCTGCTGTCAGCTCCGCACATAATCGTGCAATAAGGCCGCTCAATTTAGACAAATTAAGCTACACACACAAACATCCACACATACACACGCACACACACATACATACACACACACACACACATACATATATATATATAGAATGCCTGAGTATATTGTATATGAAGGGATGCCTAGTTTAAGTTCTTTTTTCAAAACAAAAACTAGCGAAACTGCTTCAAAGAAAGAAAGAAAAACAAAAACAAAAGGAAAGAAATTGTTAATTACATTTTTAAGTCAAAGTATAAGAAGAAATGGAAGCAAATATTAAAATAGACAAAAGAAAAATCGACACACAACAAAATTTCGCATGTGAAATGGAAAAATTAAATTACACAATTCGTAAGTGTACCAAAAAACAAATATTTTATGAAAGTAAAAATTAAAAAACAAAAAAACAAAAAAAAAAACAAAGCAAAAATTACTGCCGTACAACAAAAAACCGAATAAATAAGAAGTAAAACCAAATTATCTAAGTCAAAAGATAAGAAACAAAAAAAATTAATAAAAAAAAACAAAAAAACAAAAAGAAAAAGAAAGTTACCAAGTAAAGAGCAAAACACAAAACAAATATACAACATTTGCATAGTAATAGCAATAAAAATACAGAAAGACGTTTCAAAAAAGGACAAAAAGGATATTGAAATTATGTACATGCATATATGCAAATTTGTGGGTATATATATACATATATGTGTACAATGACGAAACTTATCAGTTAATTATGCTCTGTTGTTTTAATTTATGTATGTAAGCGGAAACACACACATATAAACACACACACATAGAGAGAGAAGCGAATACATTATATGTATGTATATAAGAGAGATTGTTCCTATGAGACATTAGATATGTATTTAAAAAGCGCACACACGCACACGCACACACACACACACACACACACACACACACGAAACCATCCAATTGAGAAATGCAAATGACAAGGGACATCAGCCACTTTATTCATGGGCGAGTATTGCAAATTCCGAAATGGACCTTACGAACCTTTTTTCATACATTTTGCATAAGTTTTTAGTTTTCAACTTGTGTTTACATCACGTGGACCAAAGGAATATTTCTTAAATAAATTATCTGTATTTTCATGGCTTAAGTATTTAAAAAATCTTTACAATATTTCTTAGTTATAATTTTTATAATTTAATTATAGTTATTTGAATACAAAATCGAACTGAAAATAGTTGAAAAGTATGTTATAATTGACATTTTTTATACAGAATTTATTTATGTGTTCTGAAAATATTATATTATATTATGTTTAATGTTTAACAACTTTTTGTTTAAAACAAATATAAGTTATAATGATTTATTTGAATTGTTATATCTAAAATACTTTACTGTTGATTTTATATAGGTTTTGAGAACAAAATTGGTTTTGATGCGCGTGTGCAACAGTTGTGTGGTTAGGATAGCATCTAGGTGGGCATAAATGGTAACAAACTGACACATAATAATGGATATAATTATATATACATATTAATATATATAGTACCATATAACTAATTTTTAAAATGCGCATACAAACAAATGAAAAATGAAAACAAACAGAAGAAATACTTTGAGAATACGTTCATTGAACAAGCTGTTTTTAGAAAATTTATTGTTGAAATATTGTAGCAAATTGAGAGAATACCAAAACCGAAAAACGAAAGCAAGTTATAGTCACCAATTAAATGAAATACACAATTAGTCAAATGAAAACCAAACCAAACTAGTAATATGAAAAATGGAAAACCAAATAAAAAGAAATAAAAAAAACAGGTGTATATATATTTTATGACACATATATCACCGCATATACTCGTAAACAAACAGATATATTTTTAATAAAACGGAAACAAGCAACAACTAAGAACATTTAGCAAATACTGTCAAAATCGCAACAAAAAAGAAAAGTCAAAACAACTAACCAATAACTACAACAACACAATTTTGTTGGAAATTTTCACAATCTATATATGATTTCAACTCGAATTTTCATTTACACTTCCGATTTGAATCCTAAAATGAGCCAAACAAAATTTTAAATTCTACTGCAAAAGCGAAACAGTGATATTTACGGTATAACGCTCCCAGATTGTATAACTTTTCAAAGACCCACCTATGAAACCTTTTAGCGTACATCTTTTCTACACACAAAACCAAAACAAACAAAATGAAAAACCTACCTCCTTGTTAAAACAAAGCACTTGAAGAAATTCTCTCGTGAACACTGCCGTATAACTCGCACATACTCGCTATATCCCACAGAACTATCTCCAATCAGTTATTCTCTATTTCCCATGTCTGCCTTTGAAATTTCTAACAGAATTGTGACCCCATCCCATTTTGATGCCAGACAAAGTTACTTACTTCAAGTATCAGCTAGTTAATGTCACACAAAAAAAAACAAAAATCCTTTGAAATATCCATAAGAGTGCTAAACTAATTATCTGGAAACAAATCTAAAGATTTAAAGCTTATACGAGTATCTCTACAAGACCCTCGTTTTTTGTATGTTTCATTTGGATTTGATATAATGTAATTTATTACCTACGCCAATAACGCGTAATCCTACCGATAACTGCTCTGTCCCCCAAAAGGTTGTTTAGAGAAATATTTGAAAACCTTTATTTGTTTCTATCTAGACATATTAGTTTTGTTTTTGCAATTCGCGCAATTAGCAATGATATTCAATTGGAATCGGAAGCATATGGCCTAGTTTGCGGCTATTTGAGATCGTATTTGATTTTTTATATAATTAATTTAGTGCTTATCTTCGAGCAACTAGACGCATAATTAGAACTACTATGTACTTATACGTGTATGAATGTCTTTTTGATAAAAAGAAGCTATTTTAAAAAAGCAAAACCATTTTCTACACTCTTTAAAAGAATGAAGTCTACATGTATGTATTATAATACTATAGCATTAAATAGGCGATTTAACAAAAAAAAAAAAGCAAAAAGGAATCTATAACATAAGCGTCCTACATTAGGAGAGGGCAACTAAAAAAAAACGAATTTAACATTACAGCAAAAGAAAGTAATACGTTTAAGCGTTTAAACAACACACAAACCAAAAAAAAAAAAAAAAAAACACACATCTCACAGTGGCAAATTGTCGTAAAAACAATGTTTTATCATTTGCTAAACAAAAAAACAAAAACTCTACTTACTAATCCTTCTGATCAGAGTTACACTAAATGCTAAAGTTAATTAAACAAAATGTTGGCACACACAACACACAATACAAACACACAGATTCGTCTTATTCAATAAAAATCAGCTCGAAAAATGTATGAAACAGGCATTTCCATTTTACTTTCGTTTTCTTGCATGTCTGTGCAACTGAAAGCATACAAAAAATAAAAAACTAAAGTCTCAATAGCGCTTAAACAAACAATGATCGGTTCACATTTTTAAAGATATATTTAATATTAGCATTTAAATAAATACAAAAACTAGGCTAAAACCTGCAAATGTTGAGCACTAAATCTCACCAAAACCAAAGCAAACCAAACGAAAACCGTTAAATAAATCCCAACGCCCATCAAAAATATCCCTGAAACCAAAAACCAAAAACCAAAAACTACCAATTCAATTTAAATAGCTATTTGCATAATTAATAATAAATCGTTACCGCAAATTGTGTAAACTTCAAAATGACAAAAAAGGAAACCCAATTTATGCATGTAAAGATAAAAAGAACGCAAAATTAGAAAACAAATAAAATAAATAAAAAGTCTGTTGTCGATAAGTATTATTGACAGACAAATAACTTTCGTCACATTGACGATAATAATTAATTATAAGCGAAAACGGAATTAAATGATTTAAATAATAAATTAACTTTAAAAATCGAGAGAAATGATTGCGACAAAAATAAAATACAAAAAAAAACTGAATAAAATTTATTTTGAAAAGAGAAATCAAGCATTTTATATTGTTATGCATATAAGTTACGGACATCTTAAAATACAGTTTGGATTCTGGCAATCTATTCGATTTTGATATCGATATTTTTTCTTAAGAAGCACGACTCATTCAGGCACTCATGCAGCCCTGGTACAACAGCTGTTCAATCAAAGCCAAGAACCCAAACAATATTTTTAAATTAGCGACAATTATTGAAAATAAAATGAATATAGACTTGCGGAAATTATGCCGCATTTGTTTTGTGGATAATGCGGAGATAGATATTAGGCATCATAAGGTGCTGGCTGCCGGACAAACAAACGATGCCGATATCGAGGAGGAGTACACAATATGCGAAATAATGCAGGCCATGCTTGTAAGTAAAAATGTGGACAATAATTCAGTGAATAATACTCTCATCACATGATTTTCGGTCACAGCACATATCGATGGATCTGACATCAGAGCTGCCTATGATATGCCATGCCTGCCTGGACGAGTGCCTCACACACTATTCGTACTTCAGCAAGCTGATGATTGCCAATCGACAGCTGCGCCAGTTGTACAACGAGGCTCAGTTGGAGAGGGAGCAGTTAGTAGAGGAGGAGGAACAAGAGGTGTTGCAAAATGTGGAGGACGAGATTGTCGACATTCAACTGATAGAAGTAGCTGGCGACGACGTGCAGCCGCAGCAGCAACAGTCTGTGGATATGTGCACAGAGGAGCAGCCGGCGCGTCCCTCACAGCGGTTAGCCAACGAAGATTCACTGATTGTATCTGAATTTCTGCCAGCCACCGAGCTAGATGAGCACGAGCAATCCGAAATGGAGCAGAATCTGTTGCAATTTCCCAGCTACGAGCTGCGCACTTTGGATTATGCCGCCGTCGAGCTGAAGCACGACAATTTGGACGAGTACAACGAAACGAACCGTCTGCTGAACACCGAGCCCAGCGGCAGTAAGGCCGTTTACAAGTGCAAATACTGTCCGCTCGCCTACGCCTCCCAGCAGTTCCTCAAAACGCATGTGCGTCGCTCGCACGTCTGCAAGTATTGCACCACGGCCTTTGTCAAGGTGAAGGATCTTAATGCCCACATCCGGGACAAGCATGCGAATAGCCATCAGTGTGTCGTCTGCCTGAACAGCTTTAGCACCAGCAGCAATCTGCGCGCCCATCTCAAGCGCATGCATGGTGTCCAGCTACCCGCCCAAGTAGCTCTCCTCGACTATAGACCGGCGCCGCGAGAGGATTGCGAAAGTGCGCCCAAATAAATTTAGTTGTTAGTACACAAGAATTCAGTTTGTTTTAATTGGCCAGAACAAATGGGATTTGTCCCTTACTGGTTCACCCTTCTGACTGTCCACGCCATCAATATACATGGGCGTAAACTCTCTGTACGCAATGCAGACGCGTCTCTCCGACACATCCTCGCGGAGCACAGCATGCTCAAACTGAAAGCGTGCGGGTCCATAAAGCACTATCAGCGAAAGGCTGAAAAATAATGCATAATAATAATAGATTTGGCTGATTGTTCCTATGTGAACTATATACAACATTGAAGTCATTGCATATGCATATGTGCACTATATTTGACTTACTTTGGCATGGGAATTCGAAGTGCTTTGCCCTCGTACGTCGCCAGCTGCTGGGGATTTAAGAGCGGCTCCAACAGTTTCTCTTCGTATTGCGGAACCAGATCTAAATTATATTTGCCCGGCTGCTGCTTCTGCTGCTCGTATACATTCAAGGTGAGCACTGCATCACCCAGACAGTTGACGGTAACAACGCGTTCGCCCCAAATCCAGCAGTCGTCGACATGCGGATCTATGCTGGCACCTTTGCTGGGATCGTACTCCAGCGAGCACTGTTCGATTGTCTGGAAGTTGTGCAGCAGCGGCACAGATTCAAAGCGCTCCTGCACATACTGTGTGCTAATGGGGAATCCTTCGAAGGCGCCCACTTGTAGGCGCCGCTTCTTAAAGTTCGTCTTGGGGCCGTAGTTCTGTTTGCGGCGACCGCTTTGTGAAATGACCCATGGCAAATTGTCCAGGTCGGACATAAGCTGTGCCCCCTCGGCGCTTGAGAGGAATTCCTCCTGCACCAATATGCCAGGCAGGGGCAGACTTTTAGTCCCATTGTGCTCTGGATGCGCCGCTTGCACCGCCTTCGTATCCCATCCGGCGTAGAGTCTTTCGCATTGTGTGCAATATGACCAGGCGTCTAGTTGTTGCAATTTCTGTTGCAGCGATGGTTTCTCAATTTGGTAATCCTTTTCACAGGTCAGACAAGTACGGACACCTTTGCAGCCGCAAGGCCGCAACGTATTCATCGTAAAAACTCCAAATCTTTAGTCGCTGTACTTTGCACATATTGAAAATCAGCTGTTCACTTACACAAGTTGGCAGCTCTGTCATTTGTCCCATACACGTTACGATTGTTGTGCTGCAGTTCTGTCATATCTGTTAACAACTCATTTGCAGTCCTGAGGTTAAACATTGTTTTTGTATGAAAAATAATTTGCTTATGTTGAATCACTACAATTAATTCAATATTTATTTGTATTACTTAACATTCATATTTGTATATTGGTATGCCACCCAACGATACTATCGCTCGCACGGTCCAGCTTGCTTGTGTCGTGTGTGCGCCTGGCATTATTATTTGGCGCGTTTTGCGTTGCACACAGCTTGTGAAATTGGTTTAATAATTATTAGATATTTACAAACTCCGCAAAATGAATGATTCTTGTAAGTTGTTGATATTAAGAGCTTTAAGGGTTGTGTATTAATGTGATTTTCTCTCTTCAAAGTTGGTGATTTCAATGCCACACAAACGGCAACAGCCGGCGCCACAAAGGACTCTTCTGGGGAGGTAAATTTGATTTGAACTACGCCATGTACATTCCTTCAAACCATGTTTTTATTCGCTTTGTTGTGCAGGGCATTATTTCGTTGCTGATCAAACAGATTCTTGATTCGCCCGAGGGCAATTTCAAGATGTTCGATGTCACCTACGCCTTGGTCTGCGCCGTTGGAATTGTGCGCAATATTGAGACGTCTTCGACGAAGATTACTTATTCTATAGAGGATCACAGTGGTCGCATCGATGCACACTACTGGCTTGAAGAGGGCGATGCCATCAAGGCGCCCGATGTCATGCTCAATAACTATGTAAAAATCTATGGTTCCGTACGCTCGCAGGCGGGCCAAAAAGTTCTGATGGTCTTCAAGCTATTAAATGTGCTCGATCCCAACGAGGTGAGCACCCATGTGCTAGAGGCGCTCCACTCACGCTACAAGGCTGAGGAGTACCATGTCAAAGGTGACGCAGGTCCGAGCAATCCACTCATGCCCAATGTGACGGCCAGTCAAAGTAGTGCCATTGTCGCCGGGATGGATAGCAAGCAGCTGGCTGTATTCCAGGCCATCAAGAGCAACTGCTCTGAGGAGGGCATTCATCGGCGCGAACTAAACGCAAAGTTCTCGCACATCAGCCAATCCGAAATGACGTGAGTTCTCTTATGGAGTATATTGAACTTTGTTTAACGCTTTCTATTTTGCAGCAATATTTTGGACTTTATGATCTCCGAGGGGCATATTTATTCCAGCATCGATCCCGATCATTTCATATGCACCATGTAGTTGTTAAGTATAATCCATTTTGAATTTAAATATACGTAAGAGGTAATTAAGCATTTTGTTCTGTAAATTTGGAAACCAAATGGAAAATGATTTGAATTATTAGATTTATAAACTTTGAGATCTTAAGGAATATATTTTAGTTTGGGATCACCGTTCAAAAAATATATATTAATGTATCACGCATAAGGACAACTCATTCTCCCTCCTCCCATTAATTATAGCTTGTTCATTTATCCATTTCTAAGTTCGAAGAACGAGGCACTCGCCTACAAGGGCATCCTTCAAAATGTACTCCGTTATTTGATTAGATATATGTTTTAATATTTGCAATCAAATTGAAAACTTGTATATTGAATTCATTGCGCATTTCAAGCTGTTTTGAAAATAGAAACACGTAGACAGCTCTCCAACAAATTGAGCTTAATTCAAATTCCGGAATCGTTAAACATAAGCGGAACTCAAATGTGGTTCCGCAATACGTTTAAGTATTATTTTTCATATAATACATAATTTTGATATTGTAGTATAAAAAGAAAAACTATATATTTTTAACTTATTTCTCTTGAGATTTTTATTACTTGCGTCCAAAAATGCACAATGTGTAATTTTGTTGTGGATATTTTTGCTTAAACTTAATACTTATTCAAGTTAAACCTGTTTTCAATCAAACAAATGCTGCTTGGTGCTCAATACTAATCGTTCTTTATATAAATATATATATCTCGATATATATATATATTTGTATATGTTAGTGTAGATGTATTATCTACAAGTCCAGGTCTGGCGCTTGGTGGTTGCTTCCAATATGGAATATAGTCAAGGCGCCGCATGGTGTGGATGATGAATTTCAATTTTCAATTAAATGGGACGTGGTGCAAATCAGTCTTATGTGCCTATATTGGTGGGCGTGGCAAAGGGTGGAGCTCCATGCTTAGATCTTGAGGCAACCGCGATGAATGCCACTGCGGGCGTAGACCTCCTCGAAGGCATGGATTAGCTCATCCATGCCATGGAGCAGACCCTCCTCCCGATTGCCGGGCGTCCAGGGACTCCGATGATTGATGCTCAGTTGCGGCGGCAGTTGGCGCGATTTGGCAAAGTCGATTAGCCAGGCGCCCACGCGCTGATCATCATAGACAATGAACATGCTGGAGCCGATAACCTCGTGGCGATTGAAGAACGGCGACTGCTCAATCACCAGACGCATCTGCTTGAGCCGCTTGAGCAGCTCCTTCTGCACGGACCGGCGTGCGGCGAGGAACTGTTCGATGGTCTGCGAGATTTGCTCACTGCTGCGGCAAGTCTTAAGATCCTTGACTGGCGGACGGCCACGCAGACGCAGCGCCTCAATGCGGAATCCTTTGCTCTGCGACGAGGACAACGATTCACGGAAGAGCATATAACGCAACTTGGTAATCGCTTGTGCCTCGTGCTCCGCCTGCGTCGGTGCGCTGGCATCCACGGCAATCATCTTCTGATAGAGATCGGGACGCAGCGTCTGGTTGCTGACCTCAGACTCGAGAAATGTGCGACTGCCCAGCTTGATGTCCATCACACAGGGATCCTTGAAGCCGGACAACAAATCCTGCAGCTCAATATAGTGCTGTGAGTGCATCTCGCGCAGTCCATAAAAGGCGGGCACAATCTGTGAGGTCTTTGGCTCCTGCGAGATCTGGCGATAGGCAAGCACCTCGCTGTCCTCGATGCCAACAATGCGTTTACGCACAATGCCCGCTGTGGTTGGCACAATGCTGCAAACAATAGAAGAACTCAGATTAGCAAAGGTACAAATTGGTATTCGTTGAGTGTGAGTTGCTCACCTTTCGGGATGCCCGGAGAGCTGCATCCAGCCGTGTGGCTTTGATTGTGTCTGTTGCTGTTGTTGCAACAGCAGTGGTGTGGCGGGTGCACTCAATTCCAGAGCATTCTGCAAGAGAGGAACAGAAGAAATGATTAATAATATATTCATTCCAAAAGAGAGAAACCTCAAGAATTTTATCATTTAGGTCGGCTTAGGGGAAGTGGCCATGTGACGAAGCTTGATTTCTCATTAAATTCAGTGTTAATGGATTAATCATTATTAGAGTTCGCGTCAAGTGTGCTGCTAGGTATATATTCATGGCTATTTATTATTCTAGTCACAAGCTTCAATTAATCCACCGATTGAATTGAAATGAATTTCGCAAAGCCATAGCTCAAGTTCATGCGCCGATTTTGTATCTCACAAGGGTGCAAAAAAACAAGCTGATAAAGAAATTATTTTGATATCACGTCCCAATGACAGAGCCCCCAAAAAAAGATGGTTTGTTGGTACTGTGGCAACTCGATTTAGCAAACACACATTGAACGACGTTTCTTATTAATTTTCCATGGCGAGCGTCGTATTCTGATTGGGGGCAGATCGAACTTATTATCGTCTGGCTGTGATTAAAAATAATTAAGTGCAAAATGTTTTAAATGCCCGGTCATCGTTTACATTCAGTCGTAATGTGAAATTAATGCAGGCAACACGCCAATTGTTCGCTTATTGTCTGAGGCAGCAAGCAGGAAGCGCTTAAGCGTGTGCCGCCTTATGGCCACTTAATCCCGACCCGATCATCGTAAACTGGTACTTACAATGGCCAAGAAATTGAGCAGCGACATTCGCTGCTGTGTCGTCGGCATTGACGGCTCGTGCATTCGCGCCTGCTCGACCCTTTGCAGGCTCAAATAGTTTGCCAAGCTGTCGCAGTTATCGTAGGGTATCGCTAGGCCCTGTGGATTAGAGCATAGTTAGATTGACGTCAGTGCACTGCGTGAACGCAAGAAAATAGGCAAGCAAACAAACGAAGGCAAAATCAAAAACAACCGGATGTCCTATAATGCAGAGCTCTTGACTCGCACATACCCTTTAGCCAATCTACACATTTACCTATTGCCTTTATAATTTGATTGTTAAGATGGTTAAAGACTTGCATGCAAAAGTTAAAGAGTTATCTTATCAGGTCTAAGCAAAAAGTTCTCAATACATTCGATCGCTTCTCAATCTTAAATTTGAATACCCCCAATTACAAATTTCACCTGGTATTTGAGTACAATAACAAGCTGTGACTCAGTCGCAGTCAAAAAGCAACATGTATAAAAAAACAAAAAAACTCTATTAATTATACAATCAGAATGCAACAGCAAAGTGCAAAAAGTTATACTTTGTTTACGCTGCTGCCGGATCGGATCGTATATGGCTTGTCTAGTTGTTTTATGGGGCTCTCTGTCCTATTCCAATTTGATCGATGTGTGTGGCTCTTCAATGTGCCCCCTAATGAGCCACTTAGTATGCAAAGCTGAATGTATTTAACAACCCGATGTCGACGTTGCTGTTGTTGTTGTTGTTGTTGTTGCTGTCCATAAATTGAGTTATATGCTTTAAAGCTGTTTGGGTAACGCCTTGGCTATAACAAATTACGAACCCAAACTCAAAAATGTTTTAAATAATTTAACTAACTGTGAAGCGAATTGTTTATACTCAGCATCTTTTATACTAGTTGACTGGTCGTAGCTGCTTGGCTTTATTTCTTATCAGTGTTAACTTCTCCTCTTATCTCTTATCAGTTGCGATAGCACTGCGTCTTTTCATTTAAAGTCAAGCGTCAACTTTGGGGCAATAACATAGCAAGAGTTGCGTTTATTCATTGTTGTTTTGCTTGCTCTTTTTTTACGTAACTTGATAAATTTGCATATGTGGCACAATTTCGTCACGCCTGTCCCCCTTAGTAGGCACAGTGTGCCAGCTGTCATTTGTAAATGATTGAGCTTAAAATGAAATAAAAAAGGCTTTAACTGGCATCACACACACATATTTATATATGTGTATATGGGAGTATAAGTACTTAGATGTTGTCATAAAGATAATGGCGGTGGAATGGTTCTAGATATCGGGGGTTATGCAAAGGTTGTTATATGCACAGTGCACAGTGGTACAACAGTTTTAAACAGTATCCCATGACTGTATAATGAAATTTGTATTCAAATTGATGAATTGCTTAAGGGATTTGTCACCAAATTTGTTAAGTTGGCTGCGGCTAAGCAGACAAATTGGTCCCATTAGTCAGGCTGCTCGTTAAGTTGGCGCCAGCTGTGGAATGCTCTAGTTAAGTTGGCTGCGGTTGCCGGCTTGAGCTGTGGAGTGCGCTTGTCAAGTTGGCTGCGCCTGTGCATAATGTGAAATAAAACGAAATTTATTCAAATGCTATGCAAATTTGGACTTGCCCCAGCCTATGCTACGTTTGTAATAGTCCCACATAATTAAAAGCCTGGTCTGTATACTTAAACCAGTAGGGACTACATTAAATTCCATTAATGGATGCTTAATCAAAGCAAATAATATTAAATAATGAAGTAATTAAGCGCTAATCAATCAACGCACGATTTGTGTGTGTCCATTGTCAGATCGCATACATATCGAATGATATAAATATCATATGATATATTCGTACGTCAAAACAAAAAAATGTATTATTTTAGTATCGAGTTGAATCTGTGTGCCGTCAGCGTTGACCTTTTACAACAAATAGCAAAAGCTGTCAATAGAAATGCTGAGAGATGAAAGTAGTGGAAGACATTTAAATTTAGAAACTGATAAAATTAGATATGTATATATAGCTTGTGCAAACTGCAACTTATTGATACAGTATCTGGGCACTTCCCTGAAGTTTGTGCATTTCAGCACGTACTACGCTGCAGAGTTTTAAAATGGTCTATTAGAACAATTAGCGTATGGGCTAAACAAAATGCGCAACAGGCAAATCCTCACATATTATTTAATTATTATACCTTTGTTATTTAATTTGTTTGCTGTGCACTTGAGTGCGCTTGAAAACCCTCAAAAACTTAGTAGTAGTAGTCGTTGAAAAGCTTAATTTGAATAAAAATAAAATGACGGGCAACCGCAGACGATAATTAGTTCTGACATTTGCGCGAATGCATAATACTGCTGTAACAACAATAATAATAACACAAAACTGCGACCAGAAATTACAGCATTTTTCATAACTAATTTTTTTTCTCTATTTTTTCATTTATTTATTTATTTTTTTGTTATGCTTCAGCGCGCACCGATTCACACGCGTTTTTACCGCGCTTATCGCGCGATTTAAAACGCGTCCGTTTTATTTTTAGATACGAGTCTATTAAACTAAGCTGCAGTTCAGTTGTGTTTATTTATGACTACTTAAGAATTTTGTTTGCCCCCAAACGACCGTGTTAACTCAAAAGCAACCCAATAAAAAAAACATTGACGAAAGAAAAAAAAAAACGGTTTCTGTGGCTAAATTTATGCAGGTGACGTCAAAGCGTTGAGCTGTTAATTAAACAAATTCAACTCACCGAATTTGGCAAATTTAAGCTTTCAGCTTATTTTTTTTTGCCTTTCCCCACCCCTCAGGCGAACCAATACGCACTTGACTTTTATTTTACTTCTGTTTATTTTTTTTTTGTGGCAAAGAGGAATCAACAGGTCGCAGCGGAAACTAGTTTGGCTTGTGTGTGGAATGGCCGTGGACCTGTAGTTGTAGGTGACTCAGTTACAGCCTCCTTTTTATGTTTTGTAGAACACAACCCTGACATTCAAAAACCGGGATAACAACCGGGTCGAGAAGATTGCTAGCCCTCGAAGACACTGAGTCTGCATAGAGATCAGAGAGAAATAGAGAGACAGAGAGAGAGAGAGAGAGAGACAAAGAGAGAGGGAGTGATACTGGATGGGTGATGGGGCATAATATACAAATCGCTTGATTTGCATTGACGTCAATGCATTGACCACACGGAGTGGGCGGAGCCAGCAGGGAAGGGGAGTTAGGGTTGAATAGCCCAGACTTAAAAAAAAATAAGAAATGAAATAAGAAACCAGTTATGAGTTAAACATAACGCATTGTAGTTACGATATGTGAAACGAAGCGAAAGAAGATGAGCGCAGGGCCAGCGGATTCAGTTCCCCCATTATCATTAAGCATCATTATCAACTGCCGGGGAAATGTTAGAAATTTAACAGTTAGAGTGAATAAATTCCAAGCAAATTGCTGTAGTGCATGCGAGTGCCACAAAGAACCATTTAAACAAATCACAAATATTCCCCAATTATTAATGATAAATTAAAAACTCACATCATGTAGGCCTATGAATAATTTCTTTCGCTTTAAATAAAAATGATTCACGACTTGAAATTTCAACAAAACCAACCGATGAGCTGTGACTAAGTTTAAAAAAAAAAACAGGAAAAGGGAGGGTATTCACTGTGCTAAGGCACTGTGAGCAGTACAATAGAGAAATCACAAGAGATGCCGCCATGAACTTTACTCCACATTTCAGTTGAGAGACAAGACAGACAGCCTTCGTTGAAAACAATTTCACAATAAATCAAAAACCCAAGTACACTTATCAGAAGCCTTGATCCAAGCCGAATTATATAACTGAAACATGAATGAAATTAATGATCCATAGTCTGGAACTGATAATAGTTTAACAACTGATGACAGCGTGGGCTGCTGCACTTGACACTTAAACATTCAATTCATATGTTCAAGTGCTCAACGGTGCACTGTAAGAAATGGTGTGGTAACTTGAAAGACTCGACAAATAAATGATATAGTATGTCGGCACTTGTTTTGACTGAACCAAGGCCAAATGTCAATAAACGGACAGCTGTCATAAATGTTATGAAAGGATATTAAGATATTGTTCGGAAACAACAAAAGTCACAAATTGTTGAATTGTAAATATGGAAAGAAAATATAAAGTGACAAGAAGCATAAAATAAAAGCCTTTCAATTGTTTTCAATAAAATGAATTGATTTGTTTTCACACAAGGCATGGAGGAGTCCAACGCACAGTGGAGGTTCGAAAATAATAAATATCCAAAATTGAAATTTCTATATGAATAAGCATATTATATTTAATATATACAAAATTATTGAATTGGTCTATTTTCAATTTTGTAACATTTTTCAATATTCGATAAACATAATTAAAATCGAATATTTGCTTGTTGGCAGTCAATTTCGAATGCCCACTGTAAAACACCATGCTTAAGAGCGTCTGTTGCTTGTCTTAATTAGCGTGGTTTTTTTATATTTATTTATTTATTTTTTTTTGCCATATGCAAATTGACGTTACGTGGGTTATTGGAATTCCAATGCAGATACTTTGGAACTTGACGCTTGTGTTTACATGCCGCATAACTGTTGGGTGCTGAGAAACCCAAAAGAAAAAGAAAAAAACAGTTGTTTCAGCACACATACAATTTTTTGCCAGAGATAATGCCAGATATATTTGTCTGGATGTGAAGGCTTAGTCATGAGAAGAGCTGGAGGAAATTATAGGGTGTCTTTAGGTCACTTTCTCTGCTCGCGTTTGCTTTCTACACGGATGTGTTGGCGCTATTGACGCTCAATTGACGTCAGAGCCGTCTTATTATATTATTTTTTTGTTGTATTATTTTGCCTCCCCGTTTAAGCTTTCTTTTTGGCCAGGTTACTTACCTCAGTATTGTTGTTATTGTTGTTGTTGCTGCTGTTGGTTTTCGGCTGCTCCACATTGGAAGACTTGTTGTTGTTGTTGCTGTTCGCCGAAGTTGCCGTATCCAATGCAATCAGTTTCCATAACTGCTTCAGGCCAATATTGTCGATGCATGAGAAACGCAATTTCTCATGCGACCAGGCCATTCTGCTTGTTGTTGTTGTTCTTGTTGCTTTTGTAGCTTGTTTTTCAACTGTTGTCGTTGTTGTTGTTGCTGTTGGACGCTGCAACACGGTTGAAGTCATAGTCATTTGGTTTTTTTTTTTTTTGCAAGTTAACGTCACTTGGTTGTTGTGGTTGGGGGGCTGGAGTAGTTCAACTGGCTCTCGTTTATTAATGTTGCCTTATGCTCAACAGATTTGCATATTTTATTATTCTATTCTCTTTAGACCTATTTGTGTTTCCTTGTCCGTTTTATTAGCACATTGCATTTGCGTTTTATCTTTCTTTATGTTTCGCACTGCACTGCCCACAACTTTATTTTTGATTTGTATTTCTGCGTCTTGTGTTCTTCTTGTTCATGTGCCCGTTGCGAATTTTTCACAAGGAAAAAATGTTTGAATTTAATTGATCTTCTAACGCACACGATACGTCATTCAGCTGATCACGCGTGCTGCTCTGTGAGGCGACTAACTGGTTTGGCCATATGGCGGTTAGTTTTGTGCTGGAGCCAAAGAGCGCTCGTCGACCCGAAGCAACGCAACGAGCCGACAACGAACCGAGCACGATCGAAACGCTCAGAGCGAAACGAGCAATGGTGGGAACTTATATTTCAGTGGGTGAACGGAAAGAGAGAGAGAGCGAAAAAAGTAGTGAACGCATGCGCTCAGCAAGCGGCCGTAACGCGAGAGTGGTAACAGTGAGGATGGCACCGAACAACTAGTCGAGAGGGCAGAGAGACAGGGAGCATTATGATAAGCAAGGGCGGGCGTGTTGCAATCGATTGATTGTTTTGATTCGTATGGGGGATTATCGAAAATATGAACACTATTTCTCGCCTCTCCCAAATATAGACGAGAAAGGTGGAGCTTGTTAAGACAGAAATAAACCAGATATATTACTTTATAAAATTATTTACGAAAATTATGTATGTATAGAAATATGAATAAACTGCGTTCTAAAGAATATGTTAAGACCATATAATGCAAGAGCTAATACTTAATATTATTATTTAAGTTGAACAACATTTAATTCCGCATTAAAATTGTGAAAAATCAAAACGACAGTAAAATCAAATGGCAACTTCTGTAATCGCATAATAGTCCTATGACTTCAACTGAAAGAGTTGCATAATTACGTTTACTTTTCACTATCTGCGTAGTTGAGTAACGTCGCAATTAGATAAGAGATTTCTTGGATCAGATCTCGCGGCGTTGCATGGCGCCATCTAAGGCCGGAGTCAGACATTGAACTGTCTGAGAGTTGTTTTTCCAAATTGTTGAACTTCTTGGAATTCTTTAAACACCGGTGAAGATTCTCCGCCATCTGCATTGCTAATGGGCATACATATATGTCACTTATATACGTGTACACACAATATGCATAGAAAAATAAATGTGTATATATGGTATTAGTGCGCAGCTTCTTTGGGGGATTATGCAAACAGAACAGGCAAGATCTGCGCCAGTTTCTTTAGTTCTTTCTCTGCACTCTCCACTTGGTTCATGGCCACGAGCAGCACAAGCGAGAGTGCAAAATGCGCATATTTATGGGCTGGAGTCGGGGCCGCAACGTGCGTCAGTCCAGTCCCATGTTGAGTGACATACAAACCCCCAACCTGAGTTTCTCTGCCACCGTCTCTGACTCCATAAGAACGCCTGCAGTTGCATGCTCCACATGGCAACCACATACGTCAGACGGCGACAGACCCATTGTTATGCGAAGCCAATGGCAATGCTA
This sequence comes from Drosophila atroscutellata, assembly GCA_035041605.1. Classification (NCBI taxonomy): domain Eukaryota; kingdom Metazoa; phylum Arthropoda; class Insecta; order Diptera; family Drosophilidae; genus Drosophila; species Drosophila atroscutellata. Next base: position 6,593,904 of record JAWNLA010000092.1, on the reverse strand, counting down.
ATTTTTACGTCGGCCCAGACTCAAGAACCCTCTCCGAATGCATTGAACTTTACGAATGGACTGCAACGTGGCGCATGAGTAACGCAATAAAAACAAATCTCAACAACTACACGTGACCGAAACTAAGTAAATAATTATTACTCAATGCTCAATAGAGCATTAACAAATCTAATTACCGTGCAGCGTGAACTATAAGAAATTGATTAGCCCATGCCCGGTACAACTGTAATATGGGCATTTCCATGATCACAAACGTGACACGCAAAAAAAAATTCGAATTATACATATATATAATCTGAAAAACCTCTAATTTAAAACTTATTTATATTCATAGGTATTAGCTTAAAATATTTACCTATGCAAAGATTTCAAATTAGAAACCCAACTGCGTAAAAATGCGAAAATTAAATCAAACTTAAGAGTTGAAAAGACAATACCGTGTTAAGCCTGAATTTTAGTATTCAACAACAGTTTCCATTGATACTATAATACAGAATATTTCAAATTACTATTTACAAGCGTGATACATGAATTTATTAGCTCGAAATCCACAGATTAACAGCTATTTTGGATACGTACACCTTTTTAACTACTTTAATTAGCCACAAATTCGAATGACTGGTCTTAAAATAGAAAGATGCTAATCAAGAGAAATAAGACTATGACTAAACAAGGATCTGAAACCTTGTCCAATTAAAACAACAACGTGTAAAATGTAGTTAGCAAACGACACTGAGATGCCCGCTTCACTTCGAATGAACGATTAAACAATTAATTGAATAAGCATTCAATGTGCCATTTTGTGAGGTATTCATCATAAAAAATAAAAAAAAAAAAACGTAGAAAATTCATTCATAACACTCACGGCCAAAGCCCGCATGCAACTTAGTGAGTGCCTTGTTACGGCTGCATTTTAATATTGTATCACAGCTCTATCAATGGCTCGGAACTCATGATTGAATGGCGTTTCCAGCTGTAGCACACCAATCATTATCGCGCTTTGTGGAAGCTGCAGCTGATGAGAAATGCCCAAGCCTCAAGTGCGCTGACGTCAAACGTAAATTTTGTTTGACTTGCGGAGAGGGGCGGGCCGACAGTTACTGACATTTCTTTGTCATGATTGTGCTCATAAGCATCATCATCATCATCATGATCATTAGCTGCAGCAGCTGAGGGCTGAGATGTCACATTTACAGTGGCTTTCTGTGCGCTTCACTGGCCATCTCCAGACAAAGACAAAAACGCACACGCAGATAAAGACAAAGAAACAGGCCCAGACGCAGATAGCTCCAAGCTGTCAAAGCTCCAGCTTCGGCTCCCACTTTCTGCCTCAAGCTGTGACGTTTGTAAATACTCTACTGCGCGGGGTATGACAAGTGAGTCACCATATATGCGACACCAAATCAATTTTATACTAAGTAGATTCACGCACTGAGACTAAGTATCAAACGTGTTGCGCTAAGGTAAATAAATAAACATAATATTTATAGAGAGTATTAAGTATTCTTCGTGACGACTCTAACAGTGCTTTGTGCTCTTTAATTTTTGTTTTGCTTTATTTTTTTTAAATTCATATAAATTTGCGCTTTCGATTGACGCATTTGCGTGTCACTTGACTTTTTTAATCTCGTGGCTTTATCGTGGCTCACGGACTTGCAATCGCAATCGCAATCGGACTCCGACTCCGAATCCGATTTCGACTCGGAATTGAAATTGAAATTGTACAACGACTACGACTGAGCTGCTGCGAATACGGGTTCCTCATTTAATTGTAACTTAATAGTTTGCTCAGGTAGCGACTCACTTCGTTGACTCTTCCGCGCCGCTGTCTTAACAGTTTTTTTTTTTTTAGTTGGCTTAGCAAAAACTATTTTTAATTTTAGCTGTTGTTGTTGTTGTTGTTGCTGCTGGTGTTGTTAATACGCACAGCTCAGCAAAATGTTTGTTATAATTTTGACATGGGCTTGTTATTAATTTATAATTCAATGACTTTACTGACGTCATAGTATTAAGCTCTGCGTATAGCTACGAATAAAAAACAACAACAACAACAATAACAGTAACGCCACCTCATTAACATGTTTGCGTTGTTGTGCGAGATTCGTTGTGTGCGAATCTGTGTGTGTGTGTGTGTTTTTGTGGGTGGGTGGGTGTATATGCATAGCTGATCTATATCTAGAGCAATATACAAACAAATATATATATATATAACATTCATATATTTGGAGTACTGGCGCCACACTCAGTTAGTGTTAGGTCTTTGGGAAACACTCGCTCAGAAAGCGCCAACAAATATATACACAATATGTGTAAATAATGATACGAAAACATATCATCCATATGCTTGTCTGTTGAACATTCCACATTTGTTTGTATCCAATATAAAAAGATTGTTTATCAGATTGAGGTTTTAGGCCACATTTTTTACTTAACTCTAAATAAAATGAGTAGTTTTCTAAATTTGATACAAATTTGACTCTACCTGAAAAAAATTAGAACCAGATACGAAATATATATAAGTAAATTCATACTATTTTTTTTTGATTGGGTTTTTCCTGAGTTTTTCCCAACTCATGCAACACATGTTGGATCATTTTGCATGTAAATGCTCCCATAAATCTTATAAATATTCTTCTTCTTCTTTTGAAATTTTATAATATTAAATATAATTTAATTTATTGTTTATTGACCTGGATTCTGTGAAAGGCATATTTGGAAAACTTCTCAAAATGATATGTTATTAATTTTATTATTCGACTTTGCTTCATAAAAGATTGACCAATTTGTACTTATTTATTTATTTTTTCATTTGCTTGTTGCTTTTATTTAACTTAAATTAATCTAAACTTAAGCTAGGCATTCACGTTGATTATAATAATTCTCTATAATTGGCATTCTGTGTTTTTCCCCCCAAATCTGAGTAACATACGAACTTTGAACAGTAAAATATGCAAATCGCAGGCCGCAGTAAAATTTCTCTGGATTGAATATCTGAATTTGACGCGTTAAGTGACTAAAGTGAGCTGCGTCATCTTTGACGATCAGGAAAAGTACACATAATACCATTAAATTCAAATGAATAAAGATTCCGTTATAAGATTATTGACAAACTTTCGTGTTAAAATGGGCTGACCCATAACGTCATTGATCAGTGAAGAAAATAAATAATTCAAACTGATGCAGCTTCTGTGGTAAATGAGCTGACCAATTGCGTCAGATTTTGGAGGTTCGTAAAAGTAACTCGCACATCAACAAAACAGACACTGGTAAAAAAAACTCAAATTTTTTGAATGGGAACATTTTACCATCACAATAAAAACATATGTTTTTTTTTTTGGTTTTTCAGGCTATTTAAAATTTAAAGTTCAACAAATAGTTTGAACCATCAAGTTATTTGAGAGCACATCGTGCCCCTGGTAACAACAATTGCTAATAAAAAATAAATTTGTTTTTTCCTGTTCGCGGGGTTTCAGTCTGCTAAATACACTCTGTAATCAGTAAAACGTGAAAAAGAGCATATTACTTGCATAACTAATAGAAGAACATATTTATTTGAATTATTACTTAGCATCAACAATCATCGTTCATCTATGTCAACTTAGAAACTATAACAGTTGAAGACCCAATATTGCACCAGCGGAATTTATGGGATATCTAGCAGTACGACTCCTATTTTTGTGTCACATTCCATGAATTAACATGAATTATATTCCATAATAATTCCATATAATTATGCGAGTGCTAAGTGACAATTAAAAATAGCATAGCTTTTGAATGGCGCGAGCAATATTGATAAGGCCCATCAACCAAATTGTCATTCTATATATAAATCAGTATACTGAATGACGATGCGCTAATCTGGGGTCACGCCCAAAATGAAATTCTCAATATTAATGCCAGGGCATGAAATGAAAAACGACAGAAAAAACACGCAATTCAAATGTGCAAAAATATGCTTGCAAAATAAAATAAATAAGAAATCAAATGAGAAACTTAGAAAACAACAAAATGATTTTATTTAAATGCGGGTAAACATTGTGATGGATCCTAAATAGAATGGCCACAATCACAAAACAGCTTTTGGTTTGCATCGTAGCTCACCATTCGTGAAACACATTTTTCAAATTTCTTTGCTTTGTGTACAGAATCATTTCAACAAATCAAAAATTCTATTAGCTGCACTTAAGCAGCACTCAAAGTGTTGTTTATATCCAGAAAACAATAACAATCTGGACTGTAAAGAATTTACGCCTTATATGTTTATCTCTGGATATTGATAGATCAATCGAAAAAGGTTTGTATCGATTTATTGTCGTATTTATCAGACATTTATTTATTCAAAGTGCGACCTTAACCGCTGAAAATGTACAAATATTTAGCATTATGTTTTCTTAAATTAAACAATGAATTTTTATTTTATTGCGTGAGCGTAAGATATCAAAGAAATCCAAAATCCCTGAAGATCTTTATTCAGCAGATAATTGTAAATTATTCTATATGGGGAAAGTTCAAATATTTGTAGACTTAACTTTTACTATCGCCAGTCACCCAACAATTTACATTTTGTTTTGAGGGAATAAAATTTAACAAAAAAAAAGGCTTTGACTGAAAAAAAGTGTAGGTAATTTAAGGTAATTTAAGCATATGTAAGCTTTGTTCTGTAACAAAATGTAAAAAAAAGCTAAAGCTGAAACTGAAGCTGAAGCTGAAGTAAACAAGCCTTGGGTTGAAAACAAGTTTCGTAGTAAAAGTAATCGTATTCTCACGTCTCAGCATCCAACATTTTATTTTAGCAACGCGATGTTGAAAGTAAGGAATAGAAAATTATACAAAGGAATAGTTTTAGAAAAATCCAACAAAAAACGCACTTTATTTTAAATTGATAAACATACGTGTATGTGATGAAATAAACTGTTTAGCTTGCACATAGCGTAATCATCACCCCATTCACAGAATCGATGCGAATCAATATTTCCTTAGACACTCGCTGACCCGGGGAACAGCTGACTCAGTGGGAGTTCAGATGCTGTTAGCCGATCTGTCAAAATCAGTAACAAGCAGCAAAAAACACAAATCGACTCATTTTCAATTTACGTCAATTACACGAAAAGATTAGCCTCGCTCTAGTTTCGCTTTATGAGGCGCTACGTCTATATAAATCAGCACCTGATAACACAAACAAAAAAACGTTGCTGGGGGGAGCTACTTAAAATCGAGAAGAAAGAAAAAAAGCAAGAAGACTGAAGACTGACGATGATGCCCATCTGAAGCTGATACGGGTGACTTATGATGACTGGCTTATCGCAAGTTAAATTTACTGAGTTGAACTTCCCAAAATAGAAACTGAGACATCAGTCGGTCAGTTATGATCGGTTTTTACCGTTGTGTGATGCAATGTGTTCAATCGGGCTTGCACATATTAAGAAAACTTGGCCAATGCATATTTTGGGCTGGCGAACATGCCAATTTAGTCAAGTGCAAAAGCACTCGGTGTTTCCAGTTCGAACTCGCTGAGATGCGCCATCTCGGGGTCTTATCAATGCACGACATCGGCCGCATTAGTCGATAATATATGTTATTTACATATATGTTTGTATATATGTATGCATATCAGCTAGACGCCAGTAGACAAACAGTTGCTGTGGCACGTGGCTGCCAAATGGATTAATTGAAATGTTCACAGAATATTATAATATCATTAGGGGCACAGCTCGTGTACTTATTTGGACACGGCTTGTGCAAACCAAAAAGCCAAAAATAAAGCAACGATAAAGTGTAGACAGAAAAAATCGAATTAATTAAATCCATGCGAACGTTGATTCGGCGAAAATTTATGGCTTTCAATTTTTCTGCGAACCCAAATATTTGTCCCAGTCGAAAGCAAACTTTTTGTATGTAAATATTGTGAGCTCAAATATTTGCACGCTACTTTGAAATAATTTTTTCACCGCGCTTAAAAGTATACAACGATTTTTTAACATAATTCAAATAATCGTGAATAAAAATGTATGAAAATGTGAGACTAAAGTCAAAAATTAGAATTGCAATAAATTATAGAAAATATATAATTATTCAGAAAAATTAGTTTTAAGTGAACAATATAGTTCCCAACAACATCTTTCGTTTATAATAAAGATATCAACATCTATTAAAATGTGGAGGATTTTTTTTAAGTAAAACAATCGAAACATTATTTATTTCATGCTCTTATACTCGTTAGTTTACAGCGTCAATGTCTTCATTGCTAAAAAAATGCTAATATTGTTGTGTTATTAAGTGCAAAACAATTATTTGACGGACGATGGCAGATTTATTCAGCTTTCTATGATTATCGTTGCTTTGATACGTTCACTCGGAAGCCCTAACAAAAAATCGTTGTATTAACACAAGCTGCTCAACTGGATATTGTTATCTATGTTCGTCAGGTCTTACAAAAGCTTATTTTTATACAGTTTTTAGACTTAATGTACTACTAATTTAATTTAATATGGAAAGTGCTTTGAATACTTTTTTTTAATGTTATCGATATTACCAGTATCTAATTGTTAACAACTATCATTTCAAAGCGTCATCGATTCATCGTTACTCATCTTTGGGTGTCCACAAGATATTATCGTGTGTGTGTATGCGTGTGTGCGTGTTAGGTCTGTAAATGTTTATTTAAAGCATTTATATACTTTGTTTATACAACCGTCTTATTATGATAACTTAATGAAATCTCTACAATAAATACCGAGTAAGCAAAGACAATAATCAGTTATTACAAGTAGTGCATTATCTTTAGCTGCATATATACAATGTGTGCTTGTGTTTATCCCACATTCAGGCTGCATCGCGATGTTTCTGCGTGTGCCGCTTTTGCTGATGCGTTTTCTGCACAACGGAAGACTGCGGCTGATTTTCCTGGCACTGATTGTGCTGCTCGCAGGCGGCATACTACTCAGCTACAGATGGCAAAGGGATGTACAGCTCTGTTTCATGGACAGAAACGAAACGGAGTCCCCACTGGAGACAGCATCGGCGATGCCATCATTGCAATTACCACGAGTACTGGATAATGTTCTATTGACGGATCCCAAGCCAATACCAGGACGAAGCATATTCTTTCACGAGACCAGCTGCCACCGGCCGAAGCGTAGAAAGCAGCGACCGGGCCAAAGTCCCAACGCACAATACAACATGCTGCAGTTGACGGCGCGCCAAGCGTGCGCCATTGAATCGGCCGCCTTGCATAATCCGAATTTTCAAGTGTTCGTTTTGTTCGCTGGACCCACCTATCGTTACCACGGCAACAGCAGCAGTGGCCAACGCCATCAGCCGATCATCGATGCCATTCTCAGCTACAAGAATGTCCAGCTGCGTCAGTTAAATCTTTGGAGTTATGCAGCCGGCACACCCATCGAGGAGTGGCTTAAGGACGGCCAATTGTTTCGCTCAAGGTAAAGCAATAACTCTGATAAAACAACAGTTTGCCAACTGCATTATCTGCATCTCATTTCTTTTTTGCTTTTCAGCTATCTTTTCTCGCACATATCCGATTTTCTGAGATTCCTAACGCTGTATCGCTATGGCGGTATCTATCTGGACATGGATGTGGTAATGCTGCGCAGCATGGAGGATGTGATGCCCAACTTTACGGGCGCCGAGTCCAACACCCATTTGGCCGCCGGTGTCATGAGTTTGGCGCCCACCGGCTTTGGCCACGAGATTGCGGAGGCCTGTCTACGCGACTTTCAGCAGAATTTCGATGGCAGCGATTGGGGCAACAATGGGCCGGGTGTCATTACGCGTGTCGCACAACAAATATGTGCCACCAAGGACATCTCGCTTATGCTGGAGGACCGTAAACGTTGCGTCGGCTTCAAGGTGTTCGACCGCAATGCATTCTATGCCGTGCCCTGGAAGCATTGGCGGCACTTCTTTGAGCCACAACTGTTGGAGCAGACGCTGGCCCACACGAAGGACTCGTATTTGGTGCACGTGTGGAACAAGCATTCCAAGCAGCTGGCCATCAAGGTGGGCTCGAGCACCGCCTATGGCAAGTATGCGGAACAGCATTGTCCCAGATCGTATGCGGCTGCCGGTGAATATTTTTAGCAAGTAATTTATCACTGTTGAACATACCAAAGATTAGGGGCGACCCTAGGCATAACTTATTCCCATAAATTTAATTCGCATTGTTATTGTCTGTTTGTAAGCAACGTTACCTGCATTCCGAAATCATCACAGTGAGTAATGATTGCAATATTTTCTGCATATTTCTGTGTACGCTTTCAGTGTATTTTCGGATTTGTTTATTTAATTGTTAGTCATAATTGTCAATTGTTGTAAGCATATTCACGTGTAGGCAAACGAACGATCAAACTTTACTCAAATGTGTGTTACGAATATTTACATACGTAAAATCGAATAATATCTCTTTGTATATTTGTATGTGTATATGAATAAGAAATCTGTATTTTCGGCTCACCAAAGATTCAATACCATTGCAGAGAATTCGATCCGATCTGAATCTAGACAAAAGTCGGTCTGGCCAGGGCAAATGCTTTTCGCTACATTTAAAGTATATGTTTCGCAATCATTTTCTGCTCTCCAGTTACAATTTGATCAATTCAGTAAAAATGTAGCTTTAACATTAAATCTTATACTCCATATCACGTGCACTTCGTATCGGAATTATCATAACTTTTCGCAAGGATATTTAAAAGGAAACATGTTAGTGACTGTCCCATTTAATGGTAGCTATATAGCTTATACAAATTTAATTGACACGAAATAAGTACAAGAATTTTAATCTCTCTACTCAAATGAATGGTCATTTCACATTTCTTAAGCCATAAATTAATTATTTTTCTGTATCCAAATCTTAAATAGTTTTCTATGGATGTATACAAACCTTTATGAATGTACAACAAATAAATCATTCGAAATCTGTGAAACTGCAATATATACATATCTTGTTTCTGTAATTGTCTCCACTGTGCCTTTGAGTCAACCGCTAGGCATAATCCCAATCTTTAGGTTTTCGTACTATTTGCCATACCCACCCATCGACAGAGTGAGGAGAAGGTGCCCCTGGCCGATGCCATACGAAGCTATGCGAATGTTCAGCTGCGTCACTACCAAACAGCTGACCATCAAGGTGGGTTCTAGCACAGCCTACGGAGAATATGCGGAACAGCATTACCCCAAATCGTATGCGGCAGCTGGTGAATATTTCTAGGGTGCAATTCAATCTCTTAAGGGAATTTAATTCACCACACATTCATAGCCAGTTTAAGGATTAGTATGCGTTTATAAATATTAAATGGAAATAAAAGCTGGGGGCTACATTTAAGTTTCGATGCCTAGATGCACTGCACCTGGTTGTATCGCAGGCAGGCGCCAATGTTGTCCTCTGCGCTGCCCTTGCCCGGTGTGCCTCCATCACCGAAGTTCACTCCAATGTAGAATGGGGTGACGGTGCTCTCGATGCGGCAGGGCCAAACGCCCGAGGAGCAAAACTGGGCGCCACAATGAACCGGCTCACAACCCGGCAAGGGGCCTAATCCCGTGCCAATGAAATCCTCAATGATGCAGGGCATCGTAATGCGATCCCTGCAGTTGCTAATGAATTGACGCGCCTGTCGTCGACTTCGCTGCTGCATCAGGCGCATGTCAAAGGCGCTGCGCAAAAATCCCAACAGATCGAAGCCACCGGATGGCCGGATGTTGCCGCCGCCCACTGGACGCGGACGCCGTGAGACGCCCGGCAGCGCAGTGGTGCCAAAGAAATTTAATATCTTATTGTCATCTTCCGAGCCAGAGCCCTCTGCATCATCGTTAGCTGGTGGCGATTGTGAAGTTGATGTTGAAGCTGCATCAGGTTCATCAGCAGCAGGCGAGTTCTCCTCCTCATCGGTAGGCCAGGTCTCCTCCTCATCGGCAGGCCAGGTCTCCTCCGTAACTGGTGTTGTTGACGTCGCTGCCACCGTGCTGCTGCTTCGAGCTGTTGTTGTTGTGGATCTTTCTGTTGTGGTTGTTGTTGTCGTTGTTGTTGTAGTGGCTGTTGTTGTTGGAGCTGTTGTGGTTGTAGTTGTTGGAGCTGCTGTGCTTGCAACGCTGCTGACGAATTGCATAAGTTGTTGGCTCACCGTCGTCATTGTCGAACCACTTGTGACAGCCGCCAGCGTCGATTGCTGTGCCTGTCCAGCATTCGACGAGCTGCCGACATTGCTGCTCATTGGGTTGGAATTCATGAAGCCAGCGCCACCAATGCGAAAGGATTGCTCATCGCACGGCTGATACATAATGGAGCACATGTCGGTCTCCTGGCGCACACAAATGCGATAATGCTGATTGGCCAAATGTCGTCCATTGTCCGCAAAATTGAACGTCTGCAGTACGCCCTCAACTCCAGAATGATATTGCAAGCAACCCGCTGGTGCGCGCTGACTAAAGGGTATCTGCGATAATCGAATCTCCCACAGTCGTATAGGCAAAAAGCGTGTGGATAGATTTATATTAATATTAATCAGCTGATCAACGATATTATCATTACTGCTGCTCGTGTTGCTGGCAGCTGGCGGTCGCAGGATTCCATACAAGACGGATTGACGTGGCAGCGGTCGTGCTCCCACATCGTAGTACACTTAAAAGATATATAGAGAGTATACAAGCATAATACTTATTAATATCAAAAGCTGCTTGGAAAAGTTATATTCAAATATTTTATGTTTTAAATCTAAATTTAAGTGAAAAGGGATATATAACAACATTTTGCAAGCGATGAATATATAATATTGATATTTCTCATGAAATTAACTTTCACTGGCTCTGTTGCGTTCTATCTACTTTAATTTTCTCTACAAGCTCCAGGATTTCATTTCAAATATGTCGCGCAATCTGTAACAGTCTGGCCACTTTTGCGAGCCGGGCTGCCGGACTTATCGACATAGCGCTGCCACTAATAAACAAAAATTACTTCACATTTCTATAAGGATATGCAAACAGTTATTGCAATAAGTTGAAATGAAAGATTCATAAATCCATAAATACTCACAGTGCTGCCCATTGTTTTGGCCACAGAGCGTTAAGTTGCCACTGGGCCCGCCACTGATATTGAAGATGTCGCCATCGCAAACGCCGGTTCGTCGATTGGGCTGACCAAGGGAAAAGTGATTAAAATCGAAACGCAGCTGACTTATTTCCTCGTTCATCATTTTCACCCTGAGCTGGCAGCTGGTGAAGTTGCTGGGCATGAAACTGGGAAATGCCGGAGACACTATGTATGTCAGATTGTTGCTTATGGTCCCATTGCAGGTGGCCACAAAGACACAGCATACTCCAAATCCCATGGCACACTCCCCCTTCGCCTGCCCCCCTTTCTTACGGCACTCGTACGCATTGAAACAGTTGCCCAAGCGGCGGCCATCATCCGATAAGCACTCTCCATCCACCGGCACGGGGAATATATGCAGCACTGGAATAAGACGAGAGACAGTTTTTTTATTATGAAGTTTAGGGGAATTACTAATTGAAATTACGACAACTCATTAATTTACATAATTTGTGGCATAGTTAACTAATTTTTCTAAAGCACACTTTTGCTAATTTGAGTAATTTCTTAAATTTTGGTGAAATTTCAGCAATTCGGACTTACCCCTGGAACGACGACTGTTGCTGCTTGTTTGATTGCTATACCAATCGCTGCTGGTGCTGCTCTGCGCCAGGTTGGTGCTATAGCTGTTGACATCCTGCGGCAGCAATTGCTGTTGCCCAGGCCTCTCCTCTTCCTCGATTTGATCGAGCTGCTCGCCCGTTGGCGTTTTCAAATCTGCGCTCCAGATATCATAATGATGCATGGGTGGCCAGGCGGTTTCATTGGTTGCTGATGCTGCTGCGTTCGCTTCGTTAACTGTTGCTGATGGCGCTGCCTGGCACAGCTGAGCATTGAGCCACACGGCGCATATGCAAACAGCCGCCAGCAGGTTCCAAAAACAAGCAGCACTCCAACAACCGTCTAAGCCTACAGCGATAATAACTTTCTTTTTGGTCGCACCTCGCAATAAGCTCACGATTTTATTGTTGCACTTGCTCAGCGAATGCAGCGGCAACACTTTAATGCCAATCATGACCAGCTGTACAATGTCAATGCTAATTTTCCATGTGCCATGTGCAACTATTGCTCCACTCTCTGCTCTCGTCTCGTCGCCGCTCTGCTCCTTTCCTTTTACAGCGTTTCGCTTTTGCGCGTGCGATCCGCTGCGTTGTTAAACGATAAATGTTCGTCCGTTTCCAACTTCAAACAAACAACCTCAACTCCAGCTGCGACCAACAATCGCCGTTTGGATGCTGTGCGTGGTTGGCCCGATCAGCTTTTCTCTCTGCGCTGCTTTGGTTGCAGCATTCATTGGAGTTTGACATTGATCTGTGTTTATTTATTTGCTGCTCTCCGCATCGTGCCCCATTTTAGTAGTGTTGTTTGTGCTTTGAAGACATTTGCATCGGAGATTTGAGAGGCTTAATCAAATGAAAGCAAAAAGAGAGCGAAAGATGGAGTGTTATTCTCAATTCAAAACAAGCCACTAATTATCTGCCGTCTTAAACCCAAATAAGTCACTTAACCAGGTACAAACTTGGAAACATATTTGGATTTCCTTGCAAGGCGTATTAAGTTTCAGTCCTTATTAGCTTCATATATATTATATATAAGTTGTGCAAAACTATGAAACAGAAAACATTGAAGTATTTATATTCTTGGCAGAGTTAATATAGCCGTCTGTCTGTCTGTCAGAGGGGGATCATTATTACTATCCCATTCAAGTAATCGAAAGTAAGGTTCTCGACTAAAAAACCAATTCTTTGCATTCTAATAAATCGTTATAATGTCTAAACATGAGCTAGGATCAATTTGTACTAAATATATAATCAGGGACTAGTACAGCTTCCCCAAGCTGTCCAAAATGAGGTTCTTCAATAAAGAAGAAAAAATGGTTGTTAGCCAATGTTGTTAAAATAAGATGTTCAAGTTCCAGCGAATAAAAAAAGGAATCTGCCACATGTGGTAATCGTGTTTGTGGTGCTGCAAGTTTATGTAAGTTTGGATGTATGTCAGCGCTTCCCTGGTGCTTCTTTGCACTGCTGCTCATTCTTTTCACACGCGACCGTCTCTGATGCTTATCCAATTGCCAACAGTCGAGCGCGCAAAGCTTGCATATATAATGACAGTAAATTAGCTGATATGTTCACACTTTGGAGTCTCGGCAAGAACCTGTGACTGGACAATACGTGAATTAGTTGAAATTGGGTTGGCCACGGACTGCGTTTGTGCTGCATCATGGCAGCCACAGTTGCTGCTGCTGCCGCTGCTGTTGTTGTTGTTGCTGCTGCTGCCAGTTTTGTGAATGAATGGTATACACGGAGGCTACGAAATTGGCAAAGAAAATCAGGTTAAACAGCTCTGTTGTAATTTACTTTTGTCTCACAACAACAACTGCAACAGCAGAAGCAGCCGCAGCAGCAGCAGCAGCAGCAAAAACAAGTCTGTAAGCAGTGGCCAGCAAAGCGTAGAAAGCTGACAACCACAGCCGACAAAAGACTGTAATTAATTTTATGGCTAGTGACTAAACTAGAACATTTGTAAACTAAATTTAATGTGCAAAGCTAGACAATGTTTGTGAGTTACACATAAAGAAAGGATGAGCTGCATTTAAGGAAAAGAAAAACTCCATTCGATATACACATATTTTGTTGCAATGTATTTTTAAGGACAGCTCCTGGTACTCCTTAAGCGGCTCTGTTAATGTTAGCTTATTGAAATATGATAACATTAGCAGTGCACTCAAAATCAAAAATGATAACAGTCAAGGATTAAGGATTAATAATAAAAAAAATATATATATATATATATATAGATGTTTTGAGTATTTCTTATTTTTTGAGTTTTCTTTTTCTTTTTTAAATAAAGCGCTTAAGCTTAAGTCATAGTTTGAACTTTGTACAATGTGTTTTAGTAGATAGTCTGTGTGTGTGTTTGTGTTGTGTTAGCCAGGTTAGTTAGCTGTGTGTTGCATAGTTGGTGGTAGGTGGTAAGTTGAAATGCTTAGAGCGGCTCGAGGGCAGTGGGCCCGTGTGGACTGCCTTCCAGCTTGCGCCAGACAACGTTGCACATCTCGCGTACCAGCGCCTTCTCGCCATCGTCCATCTGGTCGAGAGCACTGCCCGTGAGATTGCCGAGGCGATCTCGTTCTAGCTGCTCCCTAACCTCAAGCACTTGTAGTGCACGCACAACGGCCTCGGGGCGCCCCGAAATCGGTTCGGGGAGTGCAGCAGCTGCCGCTGCAGCAGCGGCCACCGCCTGACTAATGTCCTGCTGTGTGTGTGTGTGTGGCGAGGGCACTGATTTGGGTGATGCTGCTACAGATGCTGGTTGTTGTGGCTGTGGCTGCGATTGGTGCTGCTGCTGTTGCTGATGCTGCTGTTGTTGCTGTTGCGACTGCTGTTGCAGATTAGCCGTGGGCGTGGTACGTTCCTCTTCTAGCTGCTGTATGCGCCGCTCCAGCGAACGCACATATTGCAGCGTCTGATCGTTGAGCGTGTGAGCGTTGCGCAAATCCTGCCACCGTACATAAGAATTTGCAGAATTTAGCATTGTGGCATTCAGATTGAGCATATTTGCCACTTACCGGCAATTGCCTCTGTTCCGCATAGTTGCGCAGCGCTGTGATCGTCTCGTCCGCGTTGGTGCTTGAGCTGGAGCCGTCTCCATCATCGCGGAGTGCGTTGCGCGTGGCCGCACCGCAGCCAGCGCACAGAGCATTTGCCGCCATGTGGGCGCGTTCCTCATCCAGATACAGGCACAGCTCCTTCAGCTCCAGATTATCGGTGATTAGCTCCTGCTGCTTATCATCCAACTGCCGTAGTTTGTTCTGCAAATGAAAATAAAGCTATCTTAACATTTTCTTAAGTTTAATTAGTTGTAGCCCACTCACCTGATACGCTGCCACTTCCTGACGCATTACACTGGCCGTGTATCGTCCAAAACGCTGCCACTCGCGTGCCAGCTTGCGACCCTTTTGGCGATCATCGTCCAGAAAGCAGCACAAATCGCGCAATTCCTGATTGTCATCCAGCAGACGCTGATTTTGTTCCTTCAGCGCGCGGAGCTCATTTACCAGGGACTGCGAAAAAAAAACAACAGAGATTCAAATCATGGCTCAAGTGGGTTGGTAGATGAATCTTATTCCCTATAATTTCCCTATCTAACTAAGTTAATACTCAATCCAGGCAAATTGCCAAGTTTAGTGTTGAGCTTACCTGCAATTGGCGATTCTGTTCGACTGTTAAACGTCCGCCATTGGCTGTTGGTATGCCGGTGGCCACGCTGGAGGTGACCGAGGCATTTGGGGACGGATGTTCCTGTTCCGGTTTGCGCACAAACTTGAGCATATCCTGTTGTGCCTTGCTGGACTGCTGATGTTGCTGCTGCTGCTGGTGCAGATAGCGCGCCTGCTGCTGCTGTTGCCGCTGTTGTTGCTGCTGTTGCTGATGTTGCTTCACCGAATCGGGTATATAGATGCTTGTTAGCTGCGGTATATCCGGCGGATATTTGAGGGGCAAATGTGGTTTTAGTATGCCGCTGCCTGGCCCCGGCTGCGGCGGTGGCTGATAGCGAGGGGGTATCGAGTGGGCGGGCGCTTTTAAATGTGCGGCCTTGAGCGTTGCCTGCTGATGTTGCTGATGTTGCTGCTGCTGTTGCAGTTGATAGTAGCTGCGACGCGTGTGCGGCAGATGTGAGTGGGCGGTCAACTCTTTAGGGTTGCCAGCAAGTAATTGTTGGTGTTGTTGTTGTTGTACGGGCAGACGCGATGCTGTTGCTTGCGTTTGTTGCTGCTGTTGCGTTGAATGTGGCTGATGTATTGTTGCCACCGTTTGCAGCTGATGCGACTGCGCTGCTGCTTGTAATGGCGCTGCTGCTGTTACGCTCTGCTGCGCTGCTGCTGATGTTGCTACCGTTGCTGGCAGCAATGAGCGCCTTTGCTGAAATTGTTGCTGCTGTTGTTGCTTGCTAATTGCTGTCGTCGTTGCCACCGTTGTTGTCGCTGATTTATGTACACTTTTGTCAACGCTATTAATGTGTATTATATTATTGCCCAAAATGTTCGCTGCTGCTGACGTCGCTGTTGTCGATGTTGTTGTTAATGTTTTTTGTTGCTGCTGTTGTTGTTTTTGTGGTAGTTGTTGCTGTTGTTGTTGTTGTTGTGGTTGTTGGTGCTGCTGCAGCTGCTGTTGATTGCCGGACATTTTTGTGTTGATTCCTTAATATCTGCCTTTGTTGTAGTGTTTTCTTTTCGTGTCTATAACCTCGACGCCATGTTGCCAACCTGATAAATAGACAAAAAATGCCAGCAACATTAGCAAAATAAACAACGACAACGACACACAAGTAAAAAGCAAAAGATAATTGTGTAAACATATAGGCAAGACATTGTATAACCCAAAGTTTCAATAAATCAGCGCATTGTAAAATGTGGCTTATGCGACAGTTGAGGGAGCGACGCCAGTAATTAAACTGCCATTAGGCAGCGGCGCCTGATAAAAAGTGAAATGCGCATTTATTTATGTCTAAAAAAAAACAACAAAACAAAACAACAAAAAAAACACAACAGTTGCCAAGACGATTTTGTCTGAGTGCACAACTAAATGCAACGAAGCGTCGCAAAGTTACTTGACATTCAGCAATGACTATAGAGATATATGTATATATATATATATATATGTTGATAGTCTGTGCTCCAGCTGATGACAACTTCACTGTCATTGTTATATGACTGTTACTCTTAATGTTGTCTGCTGTCACTAAACGAGGAGTCGCTCCATGCATTAACCTCGCTGGGTGTTGAGACTACATACTTCATGCATAAATACACTCACAAAAAAAATTACCCTGAAGATAAGAAATGTTTTCTGGCTTATAGAAATAATATTTGTCAAATATGCAACGCGTTGAAGGAGACGTCTGTATATATTCTGCCTTCTGTAGAATATATATTTTGTAAATTTTGTTTTGTATTTCTAAGTCTCTAAAAAGAAATAAACTTAATAACCCCTGGTGAATTTTAAAAAATTGAAGTCGACTTTTTTCTCAGTGTATTCATATGACAGTTTGCTTCCGTTTCTAGTTTCAAAACTGAAAGGCAAACAAGCAAACAGCTTGACTTTGTTTGGCATATTCTTCGCGTCTGGATGACTATCGCGACTTCATCAACTCCTCGATCTTGAAAGTGAAAAAATAATAAATGTTGTACACGGTTTGATGAATAGCTGTTGCTGTTGCTGTTGCAGTTGCCGACAGGCAATTGAAATGTACCCTCAGAGGGGGAAATGCGTGACACGAGCTTGTCAATGTAGCGCTGCTGGTCTAACAGATCTTTAACCCAATTTTCACGCTCCTCTATTTGTATGCTTGCCGCATAATTACAAGGTATGAAAAGACAAGTTCGAATGCTCTAGTTGAGATAACCCTGAAAGCAGCTATTAAAAGCTATTAAAGTAGTTTATTCTCTTTAAAAATTCGTTTTGGTAAATAAAGTCTGTGTTTTTAAGGTCGATAAATAAATTATATATATCAGATGGAAAACCATATCTTTAAAATTGTGCATTCTATTGCTATAGGATATCGATTTGTATCGATATTCGCAAAATATGGTCAGTAATCGATTATTATATTATTATATTCCAATAATTAAACGCAAACTAGTTCAGTTAGCAAATTTTTGTTGCTACTTTTAAAGACTTTTTGTTGCTTTTGACTTTCTTAATATGCTTCTCATTAACACCTTGTAAAAAGCCAACTCTACTTAGCTGTGGCAGCAGCATATCTATAATTAGAATCAAATATCAAGTAATTTCGTGCTTTCCACATAAAATAAGTCAAACCCTTTTGCCACAGTTCTTTTATTATCCCATTGTCAGAGATGATGATGTGTACCACATTGAATTATTCCCACAATTTGGACTGTGAAGCCACCCACCAAGCATGGGAAATGATCTCTAACCATTTTGTGGCTCAGCCCAGCGCTAATATCGTATCATGATTCTAAGTAGTTGCTAACCATAGCTTGCTGGCCCTTGTCAGCCTGATATGTTATTATTAGGGACTGAACCTTGCATTAAAATTGCACTTAATTACATATATTTATTGTTTGTGAGGCAACAAAAGTGAGCTAATGCTCCACAAGTGGCTACAAGCAAGTGCCTGCACCCGATCCGCCCCAAATAAGGAGACACTGGCAATAATTACACAGTTGGGTGGCTGCCAGACGGACAAAACCGACTGTTTAATACTCTGCTCTGAAGCAGGTGAAGAGTGCACTAAGGCAATCGTTTCTGAACTGTAAGCAATATATTTTTCGGCCTTGAGGTGAGATGAAGAACATTACTAAAATTCGAAATGTAGTTTGGCATAAGTCGAACTTGGATCAAACTTGTTTCATATATGTATTCATATTTGTTTTGGGAAATATCATTTTTGACTCTTAATAATGATCATTCATTAGACAAATTTTAATGTAGCTTATGGTTAGTCAAACTTATATCAATTTTATTCATAGTTTTTATTTCAAAATACATTTTTTTCGTTTTTCATCTTATATGAGGGTGATTCGAAAAATTGCAAATTTAGCTTGTGACTAGCCAAATGTAGATCAAGTTTAGTTCATAATATGAGTAATTTTTCACTTGCAAAAATATTTATATATGCAGTCGATCAGATTTGCCGACAGATTTCTTTTTGCGCTGTTTGTTTAAGTTTTTGCTTAACTTTCTGACGGCGGAAAGGACTGCGTAGTTGTCAAGCTTGAAGGGCGGACGTACCGCATAATATATATGCGTATTATATAAATATATATATATATATATTGGCATTTCCGTCCGTAGATCCCAGTGTCGTGTTAATTGAAATCGAGCCCAGGTAGGTGCCCAGTTGCCCAGGCAGGCCTAAGCAAAAGCTCAGCCTCACGGCAAACCAGCCAATCGAAAGCAGCAAATCTACAGCAAACAGCAACAATGAGAGCAATATTTGTGCTCATTAAGCGTAACTGACACACACCGTTTTTTCTTCTTCTTTTTTTTTTTTTGGAGGGTTTCTTAATTTCGCAAGTCGACAGAAACTTTGTATGTATGTGTGTAGTTTTGTACGTTGCTCGTCGCCTGATCGTAGCGGAGTCTGTGTGAGTTAAGCAAGTATATATATATGTATGTACATATGTTTATATGTATATAAATCTGCCGCTGCCGCCCCCTCCTTGTGGCTTCGCGACTGAGAAGTTGAAGTTGTTGGCTTCTCGCATTGTTTTTTTTTTTTTTTTTGCATTTTGCTTGAAGCAATTTTGTATTTTCGTCTGTCGACTGTAGCAAAAAGACAACAACAACAACAACAAAAGTTTAACTCTCTTTGCAGAGTCGTTGTTTTTGCGATTGCCATTATTTTGAGGTAATTCGATGATTTACAACTGTTGTCTGCCTTTGGGTTTTGTAAGTTTTCCTTCAGAATACACTCGACTCTCGAATCTCGACCCTCTCGAATCGTTGTGTGTGGGGCAACAATACAGCAACAGTAATAAAAGGGCTAGTCACTCAGCCTTCCAGGCTGCCAGGCAGGCACAGGCTGCTTTTACAGGCAGTAGGCCTTGCCTACCGCATTCCATTGTTATTTCGTTGTCGTTTGCTTCTTTACTGTATCTCTTTGCATACCAAGCAATTCAGGGGAAGTGGTTAACAGTGGGTTACCCCACGCTAGTTGCTCTCTCTCTCTCTTTCTCTATCTCTCCCTCTCCCTCTCTCTCTCTCTCTCTCTCCCGCTCTGTCTCCTGCTGTTGTCCGCTGTAAGTTCTGGTATTTTATGTCACACCTGTTGTTATTTTGAGTCCCAACTTCTCGCGCTCTCACTTATCGCAGCTGCTGTTTGCCGGCTTAAGGGACTTTTTTTGTTTTTGTTTTTGAGCTCTTTTTTCAGCTGACAAGTTGACAGCTTAAATGGCGTTGTGTAAGAAAGGGTTGGGTGTGTTGGAGACAGCCCTACTACATATCTATGATATGCCAGATGTTGAATTTATTGCTCCACAATTTACAGCATATGTTAAACTATTTTTTGCTTATATTAAAGAGGAGGGCAGAAAACTGAACTTGTGCGCAGCACTTTCAATAACATTCTCTTCAACTTGCTGTTTTGCTGTGAAACAATTTGTTAAGACAAACAACGTGTACAATAGGCGAACAAGAGGCCAAAGCTTTCACCTTTCTAATGCCATCAATCACTGCACAACAAATATACACAATTCTTTCTACATATGTACAATATTGAATAGAACGCCTTGAGCGATTTCTGCTTTAGCGGATATTCTCAAATAATTAACGGTCGAAATTTTTAGTTTTCAATTATCAATTTAGCTTATAAATTAAATTCGCTACGGTGGCATTTTTGATTGACTTAAAAGCTTCTCCTCACTCGAAGCATGCGCAGCACACGCACAACGCACGCACTGCACACGCACTGCGCACGCGTATCGCCTTGCATATGCTCAAGGACTCTGTCCTACCCTTTCCTGACCCTTTGGTCTTTAAGGCGTACGTGTCTTATTTTATTTATTGTTTGTTTTTTTTTTTTGCTCATTTTCGCAATGAATAATTCCATTTTCGTTTAGATTGGAGATTTTAAACAGCCGGCTTATTTGCTGAGGTTTTGTTTTTCTTATAGCATTGCTCAACGAAGCTTGAAACAAGTGTTTAATTAAGGAAATGAATGTAGACCCAAAATAAATAAACACACACACACACAAAGACAGCTGCACACGCACAAGATCAAACAATAATTTTGGTAATGACGAAGAGAAAATACCCTTGCAGAGAAATTGGATGCATTTTAAATAATATTAATATATATATATATAAATATATAAATTAAATTATTGGTATAAGATTATATAATAATTATTGGGATAAGATAATGAAGCTGATGGTATCTTTTCAGTTATTTTTCAGTCCGTTGCACATACTGTAAATGAAGTATTACAGGGTATACATATAAAAATAAAAAAAAATTGATTAACAAATAAAACGAGAAACGAAGAGAAAATGGGTATACTTTTTTGGACGCGTGTGTGTATTCGTACACACACACTCACATGCTGAAAAGGTACTCAAGGTTAAGAAATCGTTTTAACAGTACACGCACTGGCCGCAAGATCGACAGCTTTTTGGAAGTGATGACAGTCCGGCCAACAACAGAAATAAAAATAAGAAATAAAAACAACAATAACAACAACAGCAACGACTGCCACGACGACGAGAAAACCACAAGTCATGTGGGTTAAGTACACTTACTTAACAACACAATTCAAAACTGGCCGCGCGCACAGACAATGAAATTTGTAATGAAAGGTAAAGCTCAGCTCACGACAGCAACAGCAACAGCGACAATGACAGTGACAACCGACAGCAAGAAAGGCGATTGCCAGAGCATGCGTGCGTGTGTGTGTGTGTGTAAATAGGATCAACCAGGGATGGGCAATTATGTGCATATATGATATCTATAAATTTATTTAAAGTAACATGTACTTTACTTTTTGTATACAAAATATTTATCGAAATAAATTTTAGTCGTCGATTCTAATGAGTTAATATTAACGCTACAGATATCTGAATAAATGTTATGTTCTCGCACTTCTCTATTTTCTATCAATAAGATTGCTTCACATATGCTCTCTTTTACAGCAACCCTGATTTAAGCTGACTAAAAGAAGCCACCCACAACAAGAGGCTAAAAGCAGAAAGTATACAACAATCAACCCGCACAGAAAGCAGAAAAGTCAAAGAAAAGGCAAAGACAAACGTGACGCCCACACACCCCCCTCTCCCACTTCCAACTTCGATATACAGACAGACAGACAGGCATTCACCGATCTACATGCTCCATTGCATTTGCATTGCACGCACCAAAAACGCGTGGTAGATGTGTGCATTTGTATGTGTGAGTGTGTCGTGTGTATGCATATATCGTTTTTCAAATGTTGCTCGAAAAACGCCTTCGTCGTTTGTATCGAATGACAAACGACAAACAACAACGTAGTCGCTGTCGCTGTTGCTGTCGCTGTTGCAGTCGCTGTCGCAGTCGCCAAAGACAGATGACCTGAGAAGACGCAAACAGCCAGCGA
Organism: Drosophila atroscutellata; assembly: GCA_035041605.1. NCBI lineage: Eukaryota > Metazoa > Arthropoda > Insecta > Diptera > Drosophilidae > Drosophila > Drosophila atroscutellata. The sequence continues at coordinate 6,571,711 of JAWNLA010000092.1, read as the reverse complement.
AATTTTCATGAATGAAGTCAAACAAAAGGAAGCAAGAGAAAGAGAGAAAAGGAGGGAGTAACGAAGCTCGCGAGTCAAAAACATCTCAGCGAGAGGCTCATTTATCAACTGTGAGGAAGAAGAGGGGGGCAGACTATTGAATCATAAGACGATTAAATTGCACGTGACACCGTGACTGAGAAAAAGCCGCTAAATTTATCAATCACTGAGCCGTGAGCATTGGGCATTCAGTATAATTCGAAGAAGGACGGAAAACGATAGTGTTGAAATGGATGCCCACGATTGTAACCCAAATCAAATATCTTACCATCCATCCACTTAATTAAACATTTAAAATGTCGCCTTAGTCAAGCATCTGTCAAAAGCCCACCCACGTTTGCTGGGCATTCTAATATTTTGATTCATTCTCTCATTCTGTTCTTGTTGTTAGTTTGCTTCTATTTTTATGTCCATAAATGCCATCAAGATGTGTTTGTGTGTATGTGTGTGTGTGTAATACAGTTAACCATGCACGAAACTTACAGCAACCGCGCAAAAAGCGAGAGCCGACAAACAAACGTATTAAAAGCTCTTGTCAGGCCATGGGTTAAGCCGTTAACACGATCAACATGTGGAGCCGTCCGGGGGCGGCGAGAGAGAGAAATGTAATCGCGTGGAATGAAATAATAAAATGGAATAAAAATGGAGCGAAGCGTAGACAGAAGCTTGAAGTAGAATACAAGCAAAGCTCTTAAATGACGAACTGAGCAAAGAGTTGAGCTAAAATAGAAACTGAATTTGAACATTTCTTGACTTTGAACTTATATATGGAATCTAAGAAAGAACTTAGCCGAAAGCAAATTACAAATTGTTTACAATTTTCCACAAAATGTACAGCTTACATCATAAACAAACAAATAAACATAAACAGCATGTCGGGATATCCACCCACGATTCCAGCTATGCTCTTAAGCCGCATCCGACGACTTCAATAATCCACTATATCACACCACTAAAAAAGCAGGCGCTTCAAGTCTTCAAGTCAAGCTGCCCACGTCAGCGCCGCAATTAATCACAGATGGTACTGGGCGATGTGTGTATGTATGTGTGTGTGTGTGTATCTAAAGCTATAAACAGAAATCGTCAAAATCGAAAGTAGCCGGCAAAGCTAGAAAAGAAATTCAACGGCAGCAAATTAATGAAACGCCTGACCAACCACCAAACAACAAGTTGAAGTCGGCTGGCTTCAGAGCAACAAAGGCAACTTCTACGACAACATTAGCATAATCAGAAATTTTCTGTTTGGTTTTTTTTGGAAATTTCTCCAATTCACTTATTACAAAAATATGGAGAGAAACCGAAAGAATTCCAATTTACATCTTATCGAGAAAGAACAGTTATCTGCGGGGTGCCCAACATTAAATACCCTCGCAGGCAAATACTCGGCCAGTTTATAATCTGTTTGCCAATTAATTCTGGTAACTGGCAACAGAGTTTTGCTAAGATTGCAGTTGGAGAAACATAGATCAAGAACGTTTTGTCTTAATGAGTTCGAAAAGGCCCATCTCCAGCAATAAGGTAAATAATTATAACACCCTCTGCTAATGTAGTGAAAGGGTATCAATTGAAAAGGGCTGCCACATGTTGTAAATATTTGAACTTTTAAACTTTTCTGGGTTACGAGGCCAGCACTTTTTTTTGTCTTCTTATTCTCTGCGACTGAGTGTACATTTTTGTTGACTGTACACGGAGACACGGAGTCTAGAAACACACCAATCTATAAGGTTAGTCATCATGTATGAAACTTGGCCTAGCGAGTTCTTAAAAATATTCAAAAGCTTTGGAGGTTATAGAAGAATATATTGAAAATAGATGCAATCGATCAATGACAACCTTAAATCGAGAATCATCCTTGTCGGAACTAAGACTAGTGAACTCTTTAAAATATCTATAAATCTTTGTTTTTTAGTTTCTTAGTCTATTTTTTTTTGAGAACAGATTCATTTTGCATCGATTCTGAATCTATATATATCGCAACTGCTTAAAGTTAGTGTCATATTTTTTTTAAGTGGACCAGTAAGCTTTGATTTCTTAGATTTGACTACTCTCTATAACCGAGCAACAGAGTATCAGTCAGTCGTTGCAAGGCGTTTACGTGCTGCTGTTTTTGTCTGTTGTCGCTTTTGGCAAGACTTAGTTAACAAGTTCTTGATGCTGGCCCTAAGATTAATGTTGGGTTGTACCACAGCCTCTTTTTTTTAGCGTCTAGCTAGTTGTATTTGCATATTTAGACAATTTGTACAGCAAAGTGACGGACCCGCCCAGCGTTGAGGGCGTGGTAATGAGTTTGGCCCAACAGATTCTCATTTACCGATTATTTCGAAAGCTACAACAATAATATATATATTTTTTTTATTTTTATTTTTTTTTTTTCTAAAATGTTTAACATGTCGTTTAGTCAGTTTTTTCTTGTTTACCTGCATGCATACGTAAATTGATGCTAGCATTTTTTATTATCATAGCTTTGTTGTTGTGAATCTCGGTGTGGCAATTTTTCGGCATCAAAACGAGATGTTTATTGGCCAAGGCTTCACTTTTTCAGTCGTTAAAACTCAAATGATGGCCATAAACCATGAGGCACATTTTTGAAATGGAGATTTCTATTTATTAGTAATGCGCAGCAGAAATCAGTTTCTCGAGCTGGGGGATTGGTTCTTTGTAATGATATGCAGTTTGGAGGGAACTGAGAACTGAGATATCGATGTTTGGGGAGTGTCTCCCATAGCCGTTCACGTTATGCCAAGCGATAAATCGTTAGCTATATATAGATATATACATATGCATATCTGTAAATGTCGCAAAATCGCATTAATGTTAACTGGACTAGAAACAAGCAAAGCTATGATTGATCTGTGATCAATGAGCAGAAAAGCGATATGAAAAATATGTTCAAATTTGCAATTGCAAATAGTCGTAGCAAGAATCTCCTATCTTTATATTCTCATTCATTCTTTATCTAGCTCTCTTTCTCTCTGTCTTCTAAAATGCTTAAATTTACTTCTTTTTTTCACATTCTTAACCATGTTCTTGCAATTATAACTAACATTTTTGTTTTACTTAACATTTTTCATTTAATTATATAAATTTAATTTTAATTTTATATTTCTTATTGTTTGGACTTATATCACACCAATTAAAAACCTTATATGGTTTATAATAAACACACAAATCATTGTGTAAGCATTAACACACTTTGATACCCAGTTGAATGTGTGATCGTATTCCCCATTCCCCCTCCTTGAACTAATCATAAAAACAACAACAACAACAACAACAAGCATGTGACATGACCGGCCATAAATGCCACAGGCGATGGGCAATAGTCAATAGCAATGTAGACCTATTATTTTCTATTATTTCTTTTCTTATTTCCTAATACGTAGTAGGCAATTCCATAAAAGCGGAAACCATTAAAATGGTTTTACAAATTGAGTGTGTGTGTGAGTGTGTGTGTGTGTGTGTAGCATGTTATTCTACTTCCTTTCTCGAACAAAAGCCGCTTAGGCGTTTCTTTGATTTAATAATGCGATGCGACAGAAACTTCCGGATTGAATGTTGAGGGGTTTAAAATCAAAGGACTTGGGTAGTATATATATAATTACCTAGATACCAATATATGCATTAAGTGTACAATTAATTGATTTTTTATGGGATTGCCACATTCATTGGTCACAAGTCAAACAGGGTATTTGATCTTCTGCATTGATTTAACTTTGCATACATGAACTAATTAAGCGGCAGTTCTTGTAGCTGGCCAAAAAAATCAACAAAAAAAAAAAATAAGAGCAATACACAAAATAAAATGGGTGTACGAAATCTGGGGAGCAGGTAACTCAATACGCACGTTGCAACATGGAGTCACAAGCCACTGAACCATGGCAGATTGAAGATGAAAGAGGCAACTGTAGCTGCGTCTTTCAACACGGCAACAATGCGGGGCAAGATAAAAAGTGGGTTCTTGTTGTTGTCGGATGCTGCTGCTGCTAGTTTATAAATCAAGTCACATTAAGTGTAATAATAAATGCAGATTGTTGCAGCCATAGCCGGTTTTCAACAGCAACGGTGTGAGAATTGAATAAGTCATAAAAAATAAAGGGAGGCAAGCGAATTTAATAAAGCGCTGAAAGCTCGCACGATACGATATATATTCGTACTTAAGAGGTTGCACGGCATTATGGAGGGAGGGACTTGACCACTTGCACAAATGACCAAAATGCACTACAAAATAGCTAACAACGATTATAGCCAAGAGACAGAGAGAGGGAGAAAAAACCGGCAGTATCTCTGACAATTTTGACAGTGACGGTGCAACAGCAGCGACAGTAGCAACAGCCGTGTCGCAGTGGAAAGTAGGCAAGAAAGTCTCAGTCTGGCTCCGAGTCTAAGCCAGTCAGCCGAGCCGAGGCTGTGGAGACCCACAATTTCCGCCATTTATGACAGTCACAAATCGAGTTATACTCACACCGTACTTTCTAATTTCTAACGTAATTTTTTTGTTTTTTGTGATGCTGACGTTTTGGCTTTTTTAATACCCTGTATGAGCAACAGGTAAAACGGGTATAGCTGTTAGCTGCATTTAAAAGTATAATTTTGCTACACACAAGTTTCTAATTATGTAAATACAACTAATTAAAGCCACATTAATTAATTAGCATGACTCTGCAAAGTTATTCGTGTTTAGTGCCCTTCTCTTCCCTATACAGGGCATTTGAAAGTCGTGAATGCTTACATAATTACTTGACATGATTTCTTGGCTTCTAACAAAACTAAAAAAAAAAAAAAATCAAATGAAAAATTGAGTTCTTGCTTGAACAACTTTTTTTTTAGATAAATTAAGTTATTCTATGTAACAACAGCTAAATATATGTGGTGTATTTTAGATCTGCAAAGAGTATTGAATGTGCGGCACAGCGATGTTAACTGTTGTTTCGTGTTTCAAAGGATTTATTGCAGAACAGAACAAACTTGTTTCTAACGGCACAAACAAAGTGTGAATGGTAATTTGTGCATGCTTTAATATTCCATTTACCCAAAAAAAAAAAAAACACTTAGCAATTGAATCCTTTTGCTTCTTCTTCTTCTTCCAATATTGGTTGACAATTTCTGCAGCTTTTATCGCACACATTGTGCGCTAAACAGCAGCAGCAGCACTGATGTTAAAAGCGACATTCCCCCTGCACACATACACACACACACATTAAAAGCAACTGCAATGGAAAAAGCTTCGGAGGCGGGGACAGCTGGGGTCAGATTGAATGGCTGTGCTGTGGAATAACTGTAACGAAAGCGTGGCTAAAGTTGCCAACAGGAAATTGAACTTGTTACTGGACTTGTTGCTCGTCAGCAGCCAACAAGATTTCCATTATTATGCATAGTCTAATTAGATTGATTTTACATTCTGAATTTGTCACATATCTAAAAAATATATATGTTTATATTTGTGCTTCTTCTTCCTCTGACACTGCCTCTACTTGTGATGTGCCGTTGTCATTTCCAAGGCGCGCCAATGCAAAAGTTGCTTTGTGAGAAAATTGTGCCCCAACCAACGGTAATGGGGAAGGCGCAGCAGTTGCAGTTGCCGCCGCATCACCAGCAGCAGCATAAAGAAAGAAAGAGGCAACCAAGAAAGTTGCAGTTGCACTTGCCACATAGCCGACTATTCAATTATCTTTTGTCCAGTTAAGTTGACCGATTCTAAAACTATAAAATTGCTTCCAGTTACTGGAAATTGGACATCGAACTAAATTCGAATTCTAGTTGGAAAGAAAAGATTCGAATTCCGGTTGCACAAAAAGCTCGCATACTTCACATACTCTATTTCCAGTTTCCAGTGTATATCATAATAACTGAAAGTCCAAAGGAAAAGTGCGTGTTGCAATGCAACATAGTGGCAGTGGCAATGTGGCGTTGGCTGGACAGGAAAGTTTAAACTAGTTCTAGTTGCTGGTAACTGATGCCATAAACTGGGACACTTGTTGCGGCAAGTTGAACGTTCGTTCAATTGGATGGCATCGAAGATGACAGCAACAGCAGTACACACACTCACACACACACATACACATTCAGTGGCAAATTCCAAGCTTCCCACGCAGCCAGTTGGGAGTGGCAACCTAAATTGTCTTAATGGACCATAAAGCTGATATGCAGCAGCCGCTTTGAACTAAAATGCATTACAATTATAAGAGACAACAACAACAACAAGAAAAAGAGCAACACACACACACACAGACGACGCATTCAGCGATGCTGCGTGATAAGCCCAAAAGGAAAAGAAAGTTTTCTTGCCCAGCAAATCGGTTTCATTGACAAACAAAACCAAAAACAAAAAAAGCTCGTACAACGAACTTTGCATAACTGTTGTTGTTGTTCTTGCTGTTATTATAGCTGTGCTGGCTGACTGCAGTTTTTAGCATTAGTTACACATTATCGATATATGCGAAGGACACTTAACATATATCTAATAGCAGCAGCAGCAACGCAACAGGTTAACCGTCTCTCTCCCTCTCGCTCTCTTTCTCTTTCTGCTTCTCTCACTGCTTCGCTCGTATTGATTTGCTGCACATTTCGAAATGCTGCACTGATTGTTGTTGTGGTTGTTTTACCTGTTGCAACAGCGTCGGCAGCGACTGCACTTTTTTGTTTGATCTTTTCTCTTATTGTAGTCGTGCATCTTCTTTTTTTCTGCTGCTGCTGCAGTTGCTTGTTGCTTGTTGTTGTTGTTGTCCCTTGTTTCACTGTGAAATTTATTGGCGCATATAAATGCCTCAAAATTTATGTTATTGTCATTTTAAGTTTGACCCTTTTCTGGCTGTTAAAATTCTTGCGCTTCTTCTTCTTGTTATTCTTCTGTTCTGTTTTCAGTTGTTGTCCTTTGCTTGTTTTGAAAATTGATTTTTACTTAGATTTTATTGTTTTGTCAAGATAAGTGGAAAATGGCTTTGATACCATTGACTCTTTATTGTCAAGAAAATGGGAGAATAAAAACAAAATAATAATAGTGGGCGCAGCCAAGTAGGCGTCACAGAATAGAGCAATTTTCTGATGAGAGTGGGAATAAGAGGGAGGTGGGGGACTACGCTGTTATTCCAATGCATGTCAATTTTGCTTGCAGAGGCGTTTAGTAGTGGAAGGGGCATATGCATATGCATGTGTGTACTTACCTACATATATATGCGTGTGTTTGTTCTTTTTGTATATGATTTGCACAGTTTTTGGTGCCGTGTTTATGAAAGTGTTGGAAAGGCAGCAATGATCTCTGGAAGCATCACTGGAATCACACAGTCACACAGCGTACACAATTCTAATGCAGGCGAGGGAAATTTGCGTGTTAAATTGCAGAATGTTCTACGGTCGCAAGAACAGCAACAGCAACAACAACAACCATAAATATTTGTAGACGCATGCGCGTCGTTGCTGCTGCCGCATTCCGATGCAAGCAAGCAAATTAAAAAAAAAAAACAAGTAAACACACTGCGCGTATCCACGACTAATTGTTTAAGTAACACAGCATTTTCACACAATTTGATGGCAACAAGTTTTGTTTGTTTATTGCAAGACACTTACACATACACACATGCACAGACACAAGCAACAATTTTCGCGCACTTCAGCTTTTTTTGTATGTATCTTTTATTGGCTTGAATTTTCCTGCCTGCCCTTTTCGAGAGACAAACGCAGACGCAAAACGGGCAGCGACCTGTTGCTTCTTTTTTATCTTTTTCGCACAAACGACTGGCTTATAGTGCGGTGCCTAAAACTAGTTAAAGGAGCGCGTGTGTTAAAAATCTTTGCAACAATATTCAAGCGTCAACATTCCGCTTTGTCCGATGCGAACCGACGCGACTGAACCGCTCAAATTCCAACAACAAATTAAATGTTAACACTATTTAACAGCTGTTAACAGCAACATGTTGCAATTCACAACAGCCTCAGCGGAGCATAACATAATGTATCGATCGTGCTGTGACTATCGATTAGTGCGCAGTTTGCAGAGTAAATGCATGTGTTAAAGCTTAGGCTTAAAGTGCAACACATTAAACCGTATTGTATTAAAAGCACTCTTAATAATATTATTTATAATAAGCCCTAGTAGGGGCTATTTATATATTTGGCACACGTTGGCAGCTTCGCAACGAAAACGTAAACATAAACAGCTGTTTACGCAAACGGTCACACTGACCAGAAACATTGAATTTTATTGCATTTTAGAAGGCCAAAATTGCAATGGGAGTTTGCCGCTTTTTTCAGCAAGGCTCCTGCCGCTTTGGCACCAAGTGCCACAACGAGCACTTCGATGTGAGGTAAGTGGAATAAAGCGTTCAATTGAATTTGTGTAGACTCTTGTTTTTCAGGCATTACCTAAAAACGGACATCGAATCCGGTCTCAATGGCAAAATGTGGCCATTTTCGGTTTATGGACCTTTTAAGGACAAACCCAATTTGCCCAACTTCATCGAGGATCAGTGCTTCGAAGAGGTGCGTCTGCAAGCGTACGAAAGCCGTCGCCAGAACTGCTTCGAACAGTTCCACATGCAATTCTCCAAGGAGGTGCACGAGGCCACCAACAAAATGAAGCTGCTGCTGCAGACAACGCCGCAAACCATCGATGTGATGATCAAGCTCTACGAACTGCCCGAATCCGTCAACCAGCCAGCAGGCAATCTCAATAGCAACCCATTTGGCTACGTGGCCAAGGCTTCCGCCCCCGGATCCGCAGCTGCTGCTCAGACGCCTGGCTCCATTTTCAGCAAGCCCACGTTGAGCGCCAGTGGTGGTAACATTTTTGGTGGCGTTTCTGCAACCACCAACACCAGCGGCGGCGGTAATAGTTTCTTTGGCGGCAGCACGGCAACAAGTACAAATATCTTTGGCGGTGCAACAAACACAAATATTTTCGCCCAACAACAGCAGCAACAACAAATATTTGGGCAACAGCAGCAGCAGGTGCAACCTGGTGGCATCTTTGCACAGCAGTTGCAACAGCAGCAGCAGCAGCCAAATCTGTTTGCAGCAGCACAGCCAGTAACGAATCCTTCGCCGTTTGCCTATGCACCACAACAGCAGCAACAACAACAGCAGCCGCAAGTTGGCAACATTTTTGGCCAAGCTGCTGTGGCGCCACCAACAAATTCGGGCAGCATGTGGCCAAATGGTTTCTATGAGCAGGCAACGTTACCTTTTCCAGCGCAACAACAACAACAGCAAATGCAATCGGAGGCGCCACAACAGATGCAACAGCAACAACACCAAAAACCAGATGCAATCACTTCCTCTGTTTACAGTCGCCTGGAGGATCTGACGCCCGAGGAGATTGCTGCATTTAAAGCCGAACAATTTGCACCTGGACAGGTGCCATTTAAGCCACCTCCTCGCGAGCTGTGCTGACCCACATAAATCCTTACAAATGGCAGATAAAATGAACTAATATTTTAATTGCAAACTTAAACTAAAAATATACGAAATAAAATGATTTATAAATTAGTGCATCATCATGTTCAGGCGCTCCATATTTATGGAGTAGACGGCATGGGAGCCGATGAGATTGCGATCGCGAAACGTGTGCTGGCAATCCTTGAGCGTGATCAGAGTTCGCTCGCAGGAGGCCCTGAAAGATATATAGATATTGATTTCGATATATAATTATATAGATATGGATATCGATTGCTTGATCAACTTACACTTGTTCGCAGGCGGAGAGGAAGACAATGTCATCGTTTTGCCGCCGCATAAAGTTAGCCGTGTTCAGCTCCTTGTCGTGCTCCAGCGGCGTATCGTCCACCTTCTGGCGGGTGACAGTGTTGCGAAGCGAAGGATCTCGCAGCTGGGCGCCCACATCGTAGAAAAAGTTACCCTCACCGCTCGTTTTGTAATGTTTACGCTTCATAATGATCGCTGCGAGCAGATCCTTGAGCAGCACCTGCACTGCCATCGCCACATACTCGGCCACACTGTCATCCACCGAGATCAGGCCAATTTCCCAGGCGCCAATGAGGAAGCGACCCATAATGAAGCCAGCGTCGGGCAGAAATAGTTCCTGGGCGCAATAGCGTTGCATGGGAAGCTGCTGTTGCTGCTGCTGTTGCAGTCCTTGATCCGCACCGGAGAGCGTGGGCGGGCGTATCAACTGCATATTGTCCTCCTTGACGAACTCGAGCACATCGTACAGCTCGAAGTTAGTTCGATAGTCAAAGGTGCGCAAGCTGCGCTTCCGCTTGCGACTGGTTCTGCTGCCACTGCCACTTACACCGCCCGTGGGGCACGTTGACTGCAGACTGGCGATAGTTTCTGGAGGCGCAAATGCGTCGATTTTGTTGAGCAACGCAAGCAGGAATTGATTGTGCAGATGCAGTTGGTCTGGCGTCATAATTTTGCGAGATTCGCAATCGAATTCCTCTTTGGTCCAGCGGTTGCGGAACCAGTTCTTCATATTCAACCGGTAGTGCTCCCAATTATCGCCTAGGGCCACCGCTAGCGCCTCCTTGCTCACAAGCACCTTATCCGTGAGCGTATTCATCTTCAAAATCTTTTGTTTTGAGACAGTTGTTATTTTATTTTAATGTGTTTCTATCGAAAGTGGGTATCGATTATTTGGTACTCGATAAGTGAAGTGTATGGTCATCCTTAGCACCCGATTAGCGCAAATGTTCGGGTGCTCGATTATTGCTCCCTCGATAAGGTGCCTATTATGGTCACCCTCAGCACATATGCTAATGATATCAAACAATAACACGCCATAATAATGGAGGTAAATATACAAATTTTTCTTATTATTTACTGCTTGCATATTAACAATAATCTCATTTTTAGAAATCGAAGAAGTCAAAGACTCCCAAGAAATCGAAGGACAAGGCGCTTGTCGTGAAACTAATCAAAACACAGAGCAAACACAAAGAAGTCAGCCGCGTGCTGAAACTAAAGCATGAAATTCTGCTCAAATCGGAAGTCTCCTATTTGGAATATATTGAAATGCGCTCGGAACTGGAGCGCCTTAATGCGCTGAAGGAGACATTTACGCGTCGCCTGGAAAAATTAAAACAATTGGCTAAATAGCAAATTCAATCAATTCAACAAATTTGTAATATTAAGCTTCAACAAATAGATTTAAAAATAAAAGTTTACGCCGTCAGCTTGACGTTAGATGAAGAATCTTCGAAAGCTTTCCACATGCGCTCAAATTCCATTTGAAATTTGCTGCCCAAATAGCTGTCCGAGGTAACCACGCAATTCTCCCAATTCCCGCCGAATCCCTGCATTGTCCAATTAATTGAGCCAAAAAGCAACACACTTTGGTAGGCGCTTGACTTGCACTCGCCACCTCTAGTTCGCAGGATTTGCTTAACCCGCGTGGAATTATCGATGACCATGAATTTGTGATGCATCATGGCCGTTGTATCCGGGGCACGGATCTCAATGCCCATTTTGCTCAGCTGCGAAATGCGTGCGCCGGACGAACAATTCATTTCATGATCGCTGATCAGGCGTACAAGCACACCACGCATCAGTGCCCGATTAATGCCGTCCATCATATCGTTCAGGGTAAATATGTACATGGCAATATCGATTGAATATTGCGCCCGATCGATTTCATCGACGATAGATTGCAGCTGTCGCTTTGAGCAATAATCATTTTGGCACTCGAAAGACTCATCCTGAATATGACTCGCTTTGCATAATTCACTCGTTTCATTGAGAATGAGAATGTTGATTCGATTGATTGGATTTTGCTGTCGATAGTTTTCGATCTGGTTGCAAAAATATTTTGTTGCGGTCGCAATTAATTTGGCAAACGCTGCACCGGCAACCGCTGCGCCGGCACCAATTGTCACAGCAGACAAACTGTAAACTGAATTTCATTACAATTAAATCAGTTTTGCAGTTGTTTTAATCACTCACTTGTTGGCCCAGATATTCCTTTTACGTGACCAACCGCCATCTTTTCTTTTGTAAAATGGATTTCCACTGTAAATCACTTTCGGTTCGAAAGTAACATCGTTATCGATAATTCAGTAATATCAACGCTTAACAGCGGCTCAAATTGACATTATAATCAGCATTTCAAAGAATTAAGAGTAATAATATTTATTTGCAATGGAAATGGATGGTGCGACCAAACTAATTCAGTGCACTGAGACAGAAAAGCTGCTGGAGGCACGTGAAGTGGCGTTGACTAAAGTCCTGAAGCTAAATGTGGTACTGAATGAGGTGCGCAGCTTAGAAATTGGAGCAGAGAACCCAGAAATCGAGCGCGCTCTCAAATTTGTGTCCGTCGCCGATCACATTCGCCTGGGCGAAGATCAGAAGCACTTACTTGGTAAGCCGCAAGGATATGCTGCAATTATCAACTTTGTACATTCATTATGTACGCTCACTTCTAGGCTTGCAGGAGTGCAGTAATGAGCCGCCACTCAGTTATACCGAGAGAAAAGTGGTGCGCGACAAATTAGTGGCCAATCTGCGAGCGATACTCCCGCCATTTGCTCAGTTAGGCGACAAGATACGAACGGAGTTGCCCGACGCATTACGAAAGGGAGACGTTTTGAAGCTGACAACGCAACAAGAAGAAATTATTCGTTTGCAGATGGAGCAGCGTGTTTGCTTGGAAAAATTGTCGGCGTTGCTGCATCAGAAGTGTGTGCTGATGATGAAGGCGGCGGATTTGAAGATGGGTCCACAACTGGCCAGTGAGCTGAAGGTGCGGCAGGCGCAAGCGCAATTGAAACAAACAAAGGCGGAATTGCTGCGCAGCTTTATGATTGATCAAATATTCACGCAAACGGATACCAGCCTCAAAGCCCACATGGAAGTAGATAAACATCTCGACGAATTGATATCACAAAAAATAAACAATGTACACCAATAACTTATTTAAATATACATATATTGGCATAATTAATTTATCAAATAAAATATTTTTGTAACGCGGTATTTTATTCAAAATTGCGAAGTCGGTATTAATTGAATCGGTATTATTTTAACCAGGTGGCAACGATACTTGCCACCACAAACAAACAAACAAAATATAAAGCAGACGGCGTCTGGCGCCATGGCGGAAAACAGTTCCAGCGATAGTAAAGAGGAGCAATCGTTGCAGCGAGATGATTTCCCGCTGGAGGAGACAACACCGGAAATAGCCAGCACGGCTGCACTACTGGGCAGCAGCATTGATTTCGAGGACACTTTGTCCGTCGACTCAGCGAGCGCTTTTAGCACAACAACTACGACAACAACAACAACGCGCAGCAAAAGCAAATCGCCAAACACGCGAAAGCTGCGCAAATTGTGCCGGCGGGTGAAAGCGCCCAAAATGGTGCAGCCCTTGTTCAAGTACAGGTAGGAGTAGACTTATCTGTATGTGTATACGCAATATAACTGATTAAATCTCTTATGCAGCTATCATGTGCGTGAGGATCACAATCACCAAATCTTTGGAGTGCAATTTAATCCCTTTCTGGACAGAAGCCAAGCGGTGTTTGCAACGGTTGGCAAGGATCGCGTCTCCATCTATGAGTGCGTGAAGCGAAATACTTTGGATGCCGAGTCGGAGGAAGCAGAAGTTGGCATACGTCTGCTGCAGGTCTATGCCGATCCGGATGTATGTGGAACTTGTAGAAAATGTAAAGAGTTTCTCTAATCAAGTCCGACTTTGCAGACCGATGAGAGTTTTTATAGTTGCGCCTGGTCCTATGATACGATTACGGGCGATCCGGTCCTAGCAGCGGCTGGTTATCGTGGCGTCATCCGCATCTTTAACATAATTAAGCATCAGTGTGCCAAGAACTACATTGGACATGGGCATGCAATCAATGAACTGAAGTTCCATCCGGTGCTGCCGCAACTGCTGCTCTCAGGCAGCAAGGATCACTCGCTGCGCCTGTGGAACATACAAACGGATGTTTGCGTTGCCGTCTTTGGCGGCGTCGAGGGTCATCGCGATGAGGTGCTGTCGATTGACTTTGATTTGCGCGGGGATCGCATTATGTCTAGCGGCATGGATCATTCGCTTAAGTTGTGGCGCCTCAACAAAGCGGACATTAAGGAGGCCATCGAGCTGAGCTCGAGCTTTAATGCCAGCAAAAATACAGCCCCCTTTCCCACCATCAAGGAGCATTTCCCGGACTTCTCCACGCGCGACATTCATCGCAATTATGTAGATTGTGTTCAGTGGTTTGGCGACTTTGTCTTTTCGAAGTCATGCGAGAACTCGATCGTCTGCTGGAAGCCGGGCAAACTGTCCGCCCAGGTGCACGAAATCAAGCCCCAGGACTCCACGACCGTCCTGCATCATTTTGACTACAAAATGTGCGAAATTTGGTTTGTGCGCTTTGCGTTTAATGCGTGGCAAAAGGTGCTGGCACTTGGCAACCAGCTGGGCACAACGTTCGTCTGGGAGCTGGACTCCAATGATCCGAACCTGACTAAGTGCAGCCAACTGATGCATCCCAAGTGCACATCGACAATCCGACAAACTTCCTTCTCCAAGGATGGCTCCATTTTGATTTGCGTCTGCGATGACAGCACCGTATGGCGCTGGGATCGCATCAATTAAATTGCATTTTCCACAATATTTCATATACATTAACACTGATATTTATGCAAATATTAATATTTATCCACCAGTAATGTTCTAAACATACATTTTATAAAATATAACATTTCCTTGATACTCACGATTTTTAAAGTTGTCAATATATTCGATATGCGGTGGAGGTTTTTCGATAGTCGATAGTAAATGCGAAGTGGCAACACTGCGCAGTCCAGTTGCGTACAGTGCTGGAAAAGCCTTAAAGCATAACAAAAAAGAAAAAGGCGAAAACGTTTATAAATTGTTGTAATTGATAAAAGGTTTTTTTTTTTGGTGTAAAATGGGCTCATCATCGGTTAAAAAACACAAAAAGGATAAGAAACACAGTCATCGCTCGCGCTCCCAGGAGCGACCAAATCGCAGCCTAGATGAAGAGGTCACTCTGGATTTGACAGACGACTCGTCGTCTACGCGACACAAACACCACAAACACAAGAAGCACAAGGAGCATCGCCACAAACATCACAAGCACAAGGAGCGCGAACGGCCCAGCGAGGTCATCTCCCTCGAGGAATCGGACTCGGACAGTAAGTGCTCAACTTTGTGCAGCCCAATCCTGAAGGGTAAATTGTGTGCCGGGACTGGGAAAACAGCAGAATTTATATCCTGCAATTTCCCTGGCGCTGCACTGTTTTGTGTTTGCGAACGCACTAAAGCATTGTTGTTCTCTGCTCTCCATTTCTTGTTTTTGCAGGTGGCCAAACTGTGAGTGTGAGAGAAGAGTTCAACAGAGCAATAAATGCAATAATAAAAGTCGATTTTCTGTGTCTGTGTGCGTTTGTACTAAGCTCATAAATCTCTTGCAGGTTCCGACTGTGTGGAGGTGCCCGTGGAGCAAGAAGCCAGAGCAAAGGCACGCGAACAGCCATCGCGAGAAACTGAAACAGCTCGGGAACGAGAGCGAGAGCCATCTATTCGGGAGCGAGAGCCGTCTATTAGGGAGCGAGAGCGAGAGCCGTCTATTCGGGAACGAGAGCCACCTGCCCGGGAGCGAGATCCACTGGCTCGGGAGCGAGAGCCACCGGCACGGGAGCGTGATCTTGAGTTGTCAGCTCCACCACCACCGCAAATCTCAAAGCATGTGGACTACGAGCGCGAGCGTCGCCGCGATCGTGAAACAGAACGGGAGCGCGAGGCACGCAAGCGAGTGGCGAGAGAAAGGGAACGTGTGCGAGGACGATCCCGATCACAGTCACCGCCAGCACCATCTGCGGGCAGTTATCAGCAACGCTCGCAGCGTGGCAACAGGGAACGCGAACAACGCGAGCAAGGATGGGAAAGGGAACGGGAGCGAGAACGTGTGCGTTCCCGCAGCCATTCGCCCATACCGGACAATGGAGCTGGGGATGTGCTCTCCGTTGCCGAGACGAATAAATTGCGTGCCAAGTTGGGGCTGAAACCATTGGAAATGGATTCGGGGCCCAGTAAGTCAACGGCAACCAGCAGCAGCAATCAGCAGGAAAACAGAAAGTCCGCAACGGAAAAGGATCTCTCGTCGTACAAGGATGAGTGGGGCGAGTTTCTGCACAAGCCAGCGGATAACATCAAGGAAAAGAAGCAGGCTGAAAAGCTGCGCGAGAAGCTCAAGCAGAGCAAGGAGAAACGTTTCCTCGAGGAGCGTTTGGCTCGCATTCGCACCCTGGGCGAATCCGACGAGGAAACGGACAATGTGTCCAAGTGGGTCGATCGCAACAAGCGCGTCGTCAATGAGCGCGAGGAGGCGTTACGCAAGGTGAGTCAAAGCTAAATATCTTGAACTAAGGCAACTAATTCCCTTGCTTCATTTTGCAGGCCAAAGAGCTGGAGGAATTGGATGAGGCGTTTGGTGTCTCGGAGCTAATCGAACAGGAGACCAAAAAGGTTCGCCA
Organism: Drosophila atroscutellata; assembly: GCA_035041605.1. Taxonomy (NCBI): domain Eukaryota; kingdom Metazoa; phylum Arthropoda; class Insecta; order Diptera; family Drosophilidae; genus Drosophila; species Drosophila atroscutellata. The sequence goes on along the minus strand of JAWNLA010000092.1, from coordinate 6,555,223 downwards.
ATTGGCCTACGCCGAAAGGAATTTAAAGGGTCTGCGCGTTGAGCATGATATGGATGATTTTGGTGAGGGTCGCACGGTTATATTAACGCTCAAGGATCAGGATGTGCTCAATGAGGAGGACGGCGACACTCTGGTCAATGTCAACATGCTCGACGACGAGCGCTACAAGAAGAATGTGGTGAACAAGAAGCTCAATCCACTAAGCTACGGCTACAACGTCTATGAAGAGCAATACGATGAGCTTGGCAATCCCATTGAGCGTTCCATACTCGAGAAATATGACGAGGATGTCGAGGGACAGCCCCAGAAGCGCAAGAACTTTGTGATTGGCGAGAATTTGAATGAGGAACGCGAGCACAGACGCAAACTGCTCGAGATCAAGACGAAATTGGCGGGCAAACACTTGGAAACGCTTCAGGATTCGAATGTGAAACTGGCATCAGATGTTTTCACCGCTGAGGAGCTGGCAACGTAAGCTTTAAATCTACTTACTAATCCTTTCCGTAATTAACTTCTTGTTTATTTTATGCACAGCTTTAAGAAGCCAAAGAAGAAGGTTAAGAAACTGCGTCAGAAGTTAAAAGCCGAGGATCTGGAACCAATCGCGGAATTGTCGAGCTCCTCAAATCTGGGCAGTCGCCATGGACGTTATCGCGAAGCAGACGACGAGGACGTTGACATGGCAGAGGATTCAAAGCCGTCTCAAATTAAGTTGGAGGAGGACGGTGATGATTTGGAGCGTGTGCTGGGCAAGGCACGCAGGCTGAAGCAGATAGAGAACATCATCAAGAAACCGCTGCCCATCGATGTGGCAGCCATCAAGCGTGACATTAAACCCGAGCCCTCGGATGAAGCTAGCCCCACTGATGGCGTGGAGCTCACCGGCGTCGACACTAATATTGTGCTAAATGCGACGGCGGAGTTTTGTCGCACACTGGGCGACATACCCACCTATGGAATGGCTGGCAATCGCAACGAGGATTCCAGTGATATGCTGGACTTTGATAAGAACGAAGCGCTCGATGAGCATATGGATACCAATCAGGAGGAGCCAACATTAAATCATGGCACATGGAATTCGGTTAATCCTGACGAAGTCATGCAGCCAGCCGATTTAGATAATCTGGGTGATGACATCGAGGAGCGAGCCATTTTGGATGAGGAGCCCGATGTGGGTGCGGGCGTGGCGAATGCCTTGCGCCTCGCCCTCTCCAAGGGCTATTTGGAGAAGGAGGAAAAGAATCGACCAAGCAACACAAAAATGGCTCACCTGCAGGCCAAGAACTATTCAATCGAAGACAAAGCTGCTGGGTAAGTCAATTAACGTTAGACAGTTGTGTGGATTCAAATTTCTAATGGACTTCTTTTTTGGGTTTCCTTAGCGAGGACGACAAAATTGGACGTCGCGATCGTTTTCATGCTGGTCCCATTATGGACTTTAAGGACAAGGAAACATTCAAGCCCAATGTCAAACTGGACTATATCGATGACAATGGTCGCATCCTAAATCTGAAAGAGGCTTTCCGTTATCTCTCGCACAAGTTCCACGGCAAAGGACCGGGCAAAAACAAGATTGAAAAGCGTCTCAAGAAAATGGAACAAGATGGCGTAAGTCAATACCACAACAAATTGAAGAACTTTAAGTATAATATATTTTAATATATTTTTGAATTGCAGCTAATGAAAACTATGAGCTCCACGGACACACCACTGTGCACACTTACCATGTTGCAGCAGAAGCAAAAGGAAACCAAAACGCCATATGTGGTGCTCAGTGGCAGCAACAAGAACAACGCCGGCGTTAGCGGCGCCTCAATTTCAAAGTTTAAGTAGTGCAAAAACGCTGAACACCCAACCAAATGCAATAGTTACTTCCAAAATTACAAACTAAATGCTTATCGTAGTTGATATACACATAAGTTTAGAATTCAGAACCATACAAACCGCTAATATTTAAATCGCATATTTACTGCAACTTAACAATATGCAATCTATATACTAATTATCCAATCCAAACGGCAACCGAGCAGTCCCTAGAGTACTTTTGTTGAAAATTATGAATTTTTGTCTAGAAATAATTCTACTTAAGTTATTTAAATTGATTATCGCAAATTCAATTTAGATTTTAAATGTTTATTAATGCTCAATCGATTAAATCTGATTAATCTGATTATCAAGAGATCTAGAAACATTATAAACTTCTCAAAATGAAATCATGCATATGCTTTGGATAAATAAGCAATAAACATTTTAATTATTATGCACAATTATTAACAGTCTTATGTCTTAACGTAAGGCTTTAAATTGATATATTTAGATGGGAACCAAAGTATCTTAAGATATAAGCAAAAACCTGGAAGTGTCAACAGAAAAGAAATAACATAATTCAGACAAAAATTGCAAACGATTTTGAGTTAGATTTGTCAACTATATTTGTAGGCAGATTAAATAAATATCTGAATATTATTTTATTGTATCCTGTATATTTTATAACTAGGTATTTCCAAGAGAGTGTTAAGTTCCTGTTCCAGAAATCAGCGTATTTATGTAGATTGGTGCGTCACCTCTCTCAAGTGTCACTATAAAGATAAGTTGAATGTTTTTAAAGCTTGCCCAGCTTGAGCAATGAACATAGTTATACCATTAAAGTTGCTGTCCAGGATTGTGTGACGATCTCCCTGGATTAACTCAAAGCGCTGATCCGCTGTGCTCGTACAGTTCAAGGTGGAGCTGTTGTACTGAAAACGCAAACTGCATTCGCTTTGTGCAAATCGCATAAACTGGATCTGCACCTGGTCCACCTGGGGCGGCACATTGGCAACGTTGAGCTGCAACTGGGATGTGTCTCCGACACGGGCAAATTTGATTCCACCATAGCCAAAGATGAGGGCTTGCAAAAAGCCACCGATGCCGGTTAGAAAATTCGCTGAGCCCTCATAGCCAATGGGTGCCTCACTCCACACCTTGAACTCGGGATGCACATAGTTCTGGTAGCCACGCGAAAAGAACTCATGGGCACGTCCATTCTCACTGGTGGCCAAATAATTGGCAGCAAACATCGACCAGGTCATGGCCGGACCAGTTTCCCGCGTAACATTCTCATAATAGTGCAAATCATGCAGATGCGTGGAACTAAACAGATCTCAATGAATCATATGTATGAACGCAATAAGAATACATACCTGGTATCGAACTGCAATGGATAACCAAGGAGTATTGTATCAGCTTGCTTCACCGTCTCATTCAGCTTGTAGCCCAAATGCTGCGGATGGTAATCTAGATCCACATCACGTAGTATTACCAGTTGATCCTTAAGCTTTCGCCATTCCTTAATCAGCTCTGTGCTGTTGCTGTTGCCACACTTGCCGCCAAGCCATGCGGTAAAGTCTAAGGCTATCTTGGCCACAGCATTGGTGTACACGTTGTCATCTACATTGGCGTGATCCTCATCCGGTCCCATGATATTGAGAAAGTGACACATTTGCTTCGTTGGCTCACAGCTTGAGCGGCTTACCAGGAACTCGGCTACTTCGGCGGCAATGGGCCAGGCACGTTCACATGCCCAGGCATGGTCATAGGTCTGGGCAAAGAACTGCTGCAGCGCAAAGGATATGTCCGGCGAGATGTGGATCTCCTGTTCGGCGATCTCGGGACAACAGGGTTGGGTTACCTCAGCGCCAGTGTAAGCACTTTCCCATGGAAATCTACCAATACATTATTTATGAATGGTTTTTAAATTGATGGAGAAATCAAACTCACCTGGCACCTTTGTTGCCCCTCAACTGGGCATTGATTCTGGCGCCCTCCAGATGTCTGTAGCGGTAGTCGAACAGCTGTTTGCCGTACTCATAGCCAAACTGGGTGGCCACCGGCAGCATCCAAATCTCCGTGTCCCAGAAGTTATGTCCCTCATAATCCGCCTCCAGATTGCCGCGTGCCAAGCCCGTGGGACTTAGTCCGTAGTAGGGTTCATTCGCCTGATTGCTGCTCAATGCTGGCAAGGAGCTGCCCAAATAGAAGATGCCCGCATTCACAACGCGCGACAGTTCCAATGCATCCTTGCCCATCAGTTCAATGGAGAACTGCTTATCCCAGAAATCATTCCACACCTGTCGATGACTTTGCAGCACAGCCGCATCCTTCAGCAGCAGCACATCCTGCAGTTCCTTGAGTGCCACACCTTGCTGGCGATCCATGCAAATTATGATGCGATGTTGCAACTCTGCCTGCCACGTGGGCCAACTGAAATGACGCGGCTGCTCCAGCGACTCACTAAACAGCACGTAAATCTCATGAGGCTTCGGTTGCAGCTGCTCAAATTCCAGCACCCTTGTGCGTCCGTGTAGCACACGATAATCTCCAGGAGCATCACTTCCATTGTTGAGCACCACAAAGTCAAAGGCATCGCTGGCGCTGCCCGGCTGCTGGGTCATCTTCAGGTACAGCTGCGCTGTGAATAACATTTATTCAAAGGATATATATCAATAATTGAAAACTAGAAAATGCATTTAAATATGTAGAAAACATTGTGAAAAATTTGTATTACTTACATTCGATTCGTGGAACTGTTGTATGCCTCCAGGCCAAGAGTTCATAGACCAGCGCTCGATTGTAATATCGATGTGGATATGTGCGTTGTTCCAACGTGATTCCCTTGAATGCATAATTTCTTCTATACCGGAAGTAGCCATCGCGCAGATCCATCTCATAGCTGATATCATTGCTGGTCATACAGCCAGAGCGATCACATAGCTCGGCATTTATATTAATCCAGTTTGGAATTCGTGCTCGTTTGCTATTCCCAGCAGCTCCATTATAGACACCATTCATGAAGATGGCATCGCCAAAAACTGTGTAACCCAGCTGACCATTGGATAGACTCGGCATAAAGTTAAGATCTGTGGGCAGGCTGAAAGGTTAAGAACGAAATTTATATTGCTTGAATTGAAATTTAAAATATAATTGATTATTCCAACTCCAACAACAACTCTCCGTGTAGCTTAAGCGAAAGTCAATAATCCCCTCTTAGAATACCCAAAAAGGTTTTATTTTCCATCATCACAATATACATATAACTTGGTCTCTAAACATGTATTTCAGACTGTGTATAATGTATACTATTATTGATTATAATACCTGTCTGTCTTTAGAAGGTAACTTTCTGGTGTATCTGCTCCGCACCTCCAGATAATTCCGATAAACAGAACTAAGCACAGCTTCAACATTTTTTCTGCACATTAATCCAATGCCTGAGAAGGCCCGAGCAATACTGAATTGAGTTCAGCTTGCTCAAGTATTGCTGATTAAATTCATTTGATAAGTCTGAGCTCGCAAATAGTTTTGTGTATCTTTCCATTGCTTTCTCTCAGCTCAACTGCTTTCTTATCAACTATAAGTTCTCTTTCAATAATAATTATAAGTCAATATTTTTAGAAAAGCTTACAATCTGAAGCTAAGAATTTAAACTCGAACAGTTGAATGAGTTGAGGCAGTGGCTCTAAAACTGTATACTTTGTTGAGATTTGCGGAATGATTGATTGATGTTTGAAGTTGATCATCAGAAACCCATCAGAAATCTTTTTTCCCTTCGGGAGTAGAGTATGAAAAAAACCCTTTTCGCACATTGTTTGTTATTAGCCATTACCAAAGCCAGTTGCATTCTTGTAATGTCAATAAAAACAACGGTAGTCTGAGGTTTTTGTTACGTGCACTTGTTGCACAGAGGACAGGGATAGAACGACAGATAGAAAGATAGCAAGAGACAGATTGAGATCGAGTGTGATGGGAAGTTGTAGGATAATTAAAGCAAAAATTAGGCGTGATGCGCAGCCTAAGATGTGCTAATGAATGAAGACAATTATGGGAAAATTCTAATGGCATCAAGAGAAATGTCATTAAACGGTTAACAGACAATCGGAGCGGGTTCATCAGAGGGATTTTCTTTTCCACTGCTGCTGTTGCCACTATTGTTTTTGAGCTATGATGTGGCCCAGGTACCCACTGAGCACCTGCGTATTTTATTCAATAACAAATTTTTTCTTCTTTTCATATGCTCCACTTTTATTTGATTTTTTTTTCTTATACGGTGCATAATTCTTAGTAAGTATTCTTTTGCAGCTGGGCTAATTATATGGTAGAATTATTGTTGTTGGCGTTAATTACGTGAGAATCTCCACATGCAGCGAAGCTTTGATTCGTGCACAAGTGGAAACCATAGAGCCGTAGAGAGGCCACATACACGTACACAGTACGTACGTACTGTGAGTATATGAAATCAAATTCGACATCGCCCCGATGCCATCACCATCACCATCACCATAACCATAACCATTCCTTGCTGCGACAGCGAAGCGTAACCAATAGAACAGCTAAGGCAGCACGCCCGTAAGCTGCCCGACTAACTATAACCGATATGGGCTCATGATTTGGCCGCCAGTTGCGTGTGCTCAAGTAGGGGGTCTGCCGGCACCGGGAACCCTTACATCTTAACTTGGCTTACTATCTCAACCTAATTTTAATGACGTTACGCCGCGATAGGTTTTCTGCTCAAGATCCATAAAGAAATGCACAGGTGTTCAGGCTATATGGGCACAGCACCAGGTACAGTCATCGTCATCATCATCGTTTTTGTTGTTGTTGCTGTTGGTTGTCTTCTGCCGCTTTGTGGTTGCTTGGCACGAGATCCGAATCTGGCGCAGATCTATGGGGGTCTGTGATTTACCCTTTGTTTTGCGGCTTAACTTCCTCCCCCCCCACAGACGCATTGTCTCTGTCTAACACGCACCGGTTGTCTCGCTCTACCAATTTGAAATGCTCATGTTGTTCCGAATGTTGTTGCTTTTATTTTTGTTGTTGTTATATGTCAAGAAGTCTATGCAGAGCCTGCCTATCGCGATGTCGTAGCTCACCGAAGCGTAACTGAAATATTAAAACATTTTTTCTTTTTTTCTACATTTTTTTTTGCCATTTTGCTTTTGTTGTTGTTGCCGTAGTCGTTGGCCATTTTGTTGGCGGTTTTGGCGTCAGATTTTGTGTTCGTTTTTGTGTTTTTTTTTTTTGTTAACCTGTTGCCAGAAAAGTCGCGTCGAGAAATTTACGCAACGAAGCGTTGCCAATGAGTTTCCGCTTTTGAGGCATTGGGCATGGGCTTAGTCGTCGTCGCCGAGCCACGCAACACCAGTAACACCAACAACCCTGCCACAACAATAACTTTGGCAATGCTTATAACAACAATCATATTTTCGAGGGGTGTTTGCAAATATTTTACAACAGCACAAAAAGAGTTTGTCTGTTCAAAAGGTTTCTTCTTGAGCACATCTAAGTCTTCCCGAGAGCAGCTGAATCTAGCAGGGATGATGATGTTCCAAAGCATTATTCAAGCTTATCGCCATGCATTATTCACAGCTAACTGTTTTTTAGTTGAAAATGCATCAAGCATCTTTATTATTAAGCTAGAAATTATTGCAAGAAACTAAGTTTCTAGATGTGGGACTGTGTGCTGTAGTGCTGCAGTACAACTTAGTAAAGAAATTTAGAAATTCATACAAATCACATAATTTCGAAACGAGACATTACTGAAACAACCCTCGCACAAAACAAATTAAATAAAATAAATTGAGCACAAGCATTTGCTCGCTTTTTTTTTGGCTCTGTGGGTCTCTGAGTGTTTTTCTGCCTAATTTGTGTGTGCGCGCCCCGAAAATGAAACGCGTGTGAAAATTATGTTTATTATGTAGTAAGATAGTATAATGTACAATGTTAAATGTACAATACATAAATATGTATGCATGTATATACATTTTATGTACTAAAACAGTTGCCAGAAATGATGTACTTTCCCTGGCTTAGGTTTTGGGTGTTGTCCAACTGCGTTGCGGACTCCCAATTTTATCTAATTGTTGTAATTTGCTTAGAAATATAATCTTAGTATTTTATTTATTGTGGCAAGTTAATTATGATGATTATCTGTGAAAGGGCGTATTTAAATTTGTGTTGTTGCTTTTAAATGGCATTAGGCACTGCAAATGTGCTCCAGCCGGTAGCCTGGGAACCAAGCCCAAGACGACAGCCAGACCACGAGTCCAAGTCCGAGAGCAACAGAGAAACCAAAGCCATCGAGATCGACTTCCAGCAGCGGCGCTTTTGCAACTCAATTATGAGCCGAGGCATCCACACATCTACATGCAGCTGACTATTCGTGCAACTCTAGCCGATAATTTGCATTATTTGTGTGCAGCTCACACACAGGTGGCTCTGGCGGAGTGGCCACCTGATCTCACGCGTCGCGTGGTCTCGTAAATTACACTATTCAACAAGTTGTCGACAAGTCGCCAGTTGAGATCATTATTCAACCCCAAATGTATAATAATATTGGCCGTGGGAGACAGTTACAGCGGACGTAAATAAAGAAAATTTAATATATTAGATGTAAATATTTTTATTTAAATCAATTTATCTGACTTTTTGTGAATTTTTTAAACTAATCTTGGATTTGAAGTGTTTAACATTAACACAAGCAAGAAAGAATGGCATTTTACACGTCTTGCAAGAATTATGAATCTGACCTACGTACAGGACATATATCATATTATATATTCAGTCGTCTTGAATTAATGCCTATTGTAATAAGCTCTATATTTAAGAACCAATCTTTAAAGCTCATCTTATTTTACTTGTAAGCTCGTTTTCAAAGCAGAATTTGCAGCTTAGTGTTGCATGCGCACCTTGTCTAGAATTTTGCATATTTGTGCAGCATATGTGCAACGTGTGTGACCTCTGTGGAATCGTTCTTAAATTCAATTACAAACGCAATATGCTCGGCACCCATCTCAGTGGACTTGTCTGCTCGGTACAGGTAGACAGCACTCACACTCGCCATAGGTAATTATCAGGATGAGGCGTAGCTTTTGGTCAATTGATATGCAAATTTCTCTTGCTGCACTTGAAATGCGTAAGTCATTCGGGAAGCAACCACCAAAAAAAGAACAAAAAAGATAGGTGGCAACTGCAGCCAGTGCACAGGTGCCACAAGTGGCATCGCTTGACTGCTTGCCAATTAAGGTAGGTCAGCAGCAGGAGCGTGAGAAAGTTGACAAGAGCAGGACTCACAGAATGAACAAAAAAGAAGTGAGGAGGTTCTTTTTGGTTTTTGTTTCTGTTGTTGGTTTTTCATTCAGTTGGTGCGTGCAATGCGGTGTATGAGTTATATATTTGATGATGAGGCACACGCTGCCGGCAGCCATTGCTATAATTTTACAGCTGCTGCTTCAAGTAATGCCAAAGTGCTGAGCACTGGCCAAGCGTAACCGCAAGCATAAACTTTAGAATGTATCTGGATTGTATCATAATTTGCTGGAGAGTGGAGAGAGCTAGCGTGATTAGCATTTTCCAAGCGGCGGTTTCAATTATTACACCTGTTGCTTGACCAAGCAAGCACAGCTACTATCTGGGGACCCCTTTGAAAGAATTGCGTTGTTCTTGCTGCTCTTTGTTAATGGTTGTTTACTCTTATTTTAATGCATTTTCATAATATACTTTTGCAGTTTACATAGCGTACTTCCTGCTAAGCAAGTAACCAATCATCAGCAACAGTTGCGGCGTGGCCTATGCCTTTGAAAATATCAATACCCTGTGGCCAAAGTTAAGTCGCGGGGCCAGCGATAAAATCGCCATAGTTTCCATTCACGACAACAGCAGCAACATTCTCGTCAATGGTTGCGCGATCATCACAGATCAGTTCATAAATATTTCTCGCTTCTTCGCCCCGATAATCACAGGTTCTCCGATTTATCGAGTTTGTTAGCAGCAATAGCAGCAGCAGCAGCAGCAGCAGCAACAGCAACAGCAACATTGGCAGGCCACCATTTAAGGTGTGAGCCTGCACCGACAACGATTCAAGAATCGGTAGCAGTAATAACAACTCCAACCTCAACACGTTCACGCATCATTGCAACGCACTGCAAGCCTTTGCAAGCGTTGCAAGCGTTGCAAGTTGACGCTGTGGCACTTTGTGGAAAATTGATTTCAGCTTTTATTGTTTTAAAGCGTTTCATATCTCACGTCATCTTTGGATGCTGCTCATCGCAGCTGGCAACTCGATGACGTTTATTGATACTGGCTTATTGGACAATAATAGAGTTGTTACTGCATCTTAATTGAAATGACTGCGCTGATGCCCAGCAAGCTTTGCAGCAGCCACTGCGCTACAAAACTGTGGCGAACTTGATGAGGTTGATTGTAATGGGAAGAGTTTGTTGGACTATATTTCACGTACTCCACTGTGGAGAAGTTGTCTTGGTGACAAACTAAGTCAGGAAACTGAACAACAAAATTCCCGTTTTGGATCACAAGCTAGAATAGTAAGTATTTCAAGCTAGTGTTCTAATAAGTAATTTATTAATAGATAACACACATCAATTAACTTTGCATGATATATGCGATATTTAAAGCCTTAACTGTATTTGACTGAAAGACTCCTCCTCAATTTGTTTATATGTTTGAAAAGGAGGAAATCTATGAAAGGCGGAAATATCAGAACGGAAACATTTCATTGAGTTAATTTGTGCTGTAACTGTTTGAGAATTATAAATCAATTTGCACGGTTTTTCAAATGACTTGCCTTCCAATATAATATAATACAGAATCCAATATGAATGCTTGTGTTCCTCTCTCTCTTGGTAATTTTCTTGCTGCACAGCTCTGCTGAAGTATTTTCCTGCAATGTACTCAAGTCTTTTGCACTAACTGTACCACAGCCGTTGCATGCTGCATGCTTAACACATAATTTCCACAATTTTCCATTCGCAGGCAGCGAAAAGTGTTTACACATGCTGCTGCTGCTGCTCCATTATTGAGGCAGCCACCCGTTCAGCTTATTGCATGTTTCAGAGATAAGCGTCTGAATTATTATTATCATACTCATATAGGGCCCTGGGTAACCGGTGAACCTCTGTATAAATCGCATGGGACCTGTTGCCATTGCTGTTGCTCGTTTTGCCATTGCACTTTTCGATTTTCTGCTCCGTTGAGTTTTCCGAGTTGCATGAAAGTGTTAGCCACAAAAGAGGCGACTTTGATGTGCATTTGTGAAAACATCGTCGTCCTTACAACTTGCCACACTGCATATAAAATTTAACGCTCTTCCCAAAATTGTTTTGGGTGATATTTTGTGGATTCGTTGTCGACCAAAGTCGCTGCACATGCGCAGTATTTAAAAAGAAATTTATTTCGCTATCGCAGATCTGTTGAGGCAGCCAGCTGTAACGTTGGCCGCATAACTAGAAATTGACATAAAACTAACAAAAAAATAACACAAAAAGCAAGCTAGCCAAAGTGTGATAGTTGAAAGATATCGACTAAGAAGTACCCAGCAGCTCTTTAATCAAATATAATCATTTTTGCCGGACAGATTAAGAATACAAAAATATTAATATCACTCTGACTATAGCAACTTGAGTATAAATAAAAATTTATCTCAGAAAGCTATCTATTAAATAATATCTAACACAAACGTTATCTATTAATTTTAACTTGGACTTCAAATTGAATAAAAGAACCATTTAAAAAACCCTGTGACGAACATTGTCCCAACTGTATTACACCTATTTGAAACATTTTCAATGGGTATAGAGCATTTAAAAAGGCTAGAACCCATTTTGGGCTCACTGAAATATTTTGTTTGTTGTTGTTCGAATTTTCAGTTAGGTCGTAAAATAATTGTCGGCTCACAATAGAAGCGAGAAACAGTCGGAGACAGTGAGCTGGCAATAGAGCGGGACATATCACATTGGCCCCCGGCTTATGGAGCAAGAACTGCCCTGTAATTATGATGAGGCCAATAGTACAACAAGAAACTGACCCTAAACGTAGCATTTTTTTTTTTTTTGCGGCCCCTAGTAATTAAGAAATCCTCTTTCGGTTTTTTTTTATACATTTATTTTATATGCCGGGTTTTACGTCGGGCAGCGGCAAAAGTTTCACAGAATTTTGTTTTGATGACTTCACTTAAAAGTCAAAATGGTCATACATGTGGATTATTATTATTATTATTATTGTTTCTAGTATTTTTTTTTTGTATCTTGTTTTTTTAAGTACAAATGTCAACTTGTTTTGGTTCTGTTCGCTTTAGCTTGTTCTTGGGATTGCGGCAACTACTGTTCTTGCCGTGCTAACTTCACATTAGGTAAAGGCCCTTTTCTTTTTAAGGGGGCCTGCTGGGCGGTCAATTGCTTTTGACCCGAGTGCCCGGTGCCCCAACAATTCGTGTGTCTGTCTGTCTGTTGTTTGGCTTGGCGGACACATCCGTTAGCTTAGCAGAGATCGGGAAGTTCTGGAAATGATTTTTCCTGTTTTGGTGAAAGCTCATTAGTTGTGTAATTGAGCGCTGAGAACACAATCGCTGCAGGATTGAAACAGCAGATGTTGTTGTTGTTGCTGATCTTGCACCATATGTTGCAACTTTCACCGAAAATAAATGCTTTGAAATACTCGCTGCTTTCTCAAAATGCAATTTGCAATTGTTTTGGCCAATAATTGCAACTAATGCAACGAAACAATAGCAAAAGCAAGCAAACAAATTGCACAATTTGGTCGAAAGACATTGTCGCGTCTCTGTGAGCCCCACTCTGAGTCATGGTATAACCAGAAACTTATCACACATACACACATATATATGTATATATACATACACACCGTATATAATGCATCTGTATGTTAAATTGGGGCACAAAATGCTGAGATGACAGAAAAATTGCTTTTGCATTGAGTACAACTGTTTAGAAATATTCTATAGATAGTTTTGTTGCCGCGTCATTTCCTTATCGAGACAAAACCAAATGTCACCAGCAGCACCCACGGCATAATTAATTATCCCTAAGCTTCCCCACCGGATCCGGCTACTGTGCGCCTTTTTCTAGGTTTTCGAATTTATTTTAAAATGTATTTTTTTTGTGACTTTTGTTGGGAATGTCATGCAGGTGCTGATAGCGCACGGCTGTGCACCCCTATAAAGCGAGTAGCAGAGCCATAAAACATTATCGCATGTTCTACACTTAGATCATCAAACGGGGGTTAGACTCTAGGCACAGGTTCATCACATAGTACAGCCCACAATAACAACGCGTCGTCACGGTTCGATGACAACGTAAAAAAATTAAAAAAAAAAAAATAGATATATGTATATACATATACGTATATAACCAGAAAGAACAGATATAGTCAGTACCATGTATACCACATACCCTTGCAGTTTTGAGTCCTACGGATCAAATATCAATTTATAAACTATTTTCAAAATATATTTAAAATAAATATTTATGTAACAAGATTTGGAAGTTTAGCTGATTAGTTAATTTATGATGATTACTTTCCTGAATGAATTGAGAATATATGTGTTACACATTTCTTCAGGAAATCCATATGCTTTTGGGAGTTGGCATATAAACTCATGAGCTCCGAATACTCCATGTATAAAACCTGAGCAATATGACTTTGTGTATTATTGTAAACGTATCTATGTACATTTCGAAATATCTATATATATTTATATATATATGTATATAGTGAGCACAAATTGCAAATTGCCTGACCAAAATGCTAGTTATACACATTTTTTTTTTGCATATTCAACTTAACTAACTATATAGTTTTTAGCTGTTGCGACAACAATAGATAAATGTTGTTTAAGTTGTAAATATACAAAAAATGCTTAGCAGCAGTCAATTTAATAAAATTGTAAGCTTGCACTTCTAAAGAAGAAGTTTTAAAGTAGGTAAAGTAAAAATTTAAAAAGAAAAACAAAATGGATAAAAAATGTGGACTTTGGTAATAGAGTAGCGAACAATTTGGCAATTAAAAAAGTGCAATCATATTGACAGAAAAGTTAATTATCTTAGAAGCTTGAAATTCGGGGAAAAGCCGTGATTGCAATTATGACAATGTTATTAATAGATAGCGCTCGGTCGTATGTATTTTGGAAAGATAAATGTTTCTGGTGCAAATAGATAAATATTTTGCCTGGTTAATTTTCAGTTCTTCAGCTGCTGCAGCTGCTGCTAAGCCAAATGGAAAGCCAAGCGATAAAAAAAAGCTTAGCGGTGGCAGCAACAGCAATAGCAGCAGTTGGAGCCACAGCGGTAACAGCTGCAGTTTGTTGCTGCAACTAATTGCATTTAGTCACCGGTCACCGGGAACAGATCGTCTAACGGTTGCTTCCGTTAAGCAGACGTTGCATAGACATGAAAAAAAAAAATAATAAAAACGGCGAATGATTTTCCAACCAAATCAAAGCATAGAGCACCCAGTAACAATCTAAGTAACAGTAGCGAAAACAGTTTCTACATGAGTGCACCTGGTACCAGCACGAGCCTGAGATCTGGCCAGGGCGGAAGTAGCGGTCATTGAAAAGGTTCAATCGATTCCTAGTCCAAGTGCCACTATATGATGCTGGTGCTGATGCTGCTGGACGATGATTGCAATTGCCGATCATGACGATGATCAAGCCAACAGCTCGATCGTAATGAACAATTAGAGCCTGAGGTGCCGACACGTGGCTGGCAACAAGCGCAAACATCCGATTGCAATTGTCAGTCGCTATGCGTATCTATAGTATTCATAATATCTCTGGCATATAGGGAGCTAGTTCCGGCGGCTCTTTAATAAGGGTGCTGTTAAGAAGATTGCTCTAAACGATCGACGCTTGTATATTAAAATTACAGCTCGCCGTAATGGTTGTAGAATTTGCTTATAGCGGAAGTGGTGTACCCCGTCAGCAGGTTCACATGGAACGGGTCAAGTCGAGAGGCGACCGAAGTAATACCTAATACACACACACACACACACACACACATACCAGCTAAGACTTTAAATTCTGGCGAAATGTCGGAAGCGCAGCTCTTAAGCAATATCTGGCTTAATTAGCGGCAGGAGGGGAGCAGTGGGGAATGGGGGGTTAGGGAGCTCCACATGGCGATTTGGCCAACGAAACTGGAGTCAGAAGCAGAGCGCACTTCAGCTAATGATCATTGCAATTGGGCTGAGAGAGCGAGAGAGAGTGCGAGCGCTGAAGAGAAAGACAAAGAGAGAACGTGAACGTGAGAGCGACTGTGTAAGCGAGATGGCATATGCTGCACTTAGCGAACAGGTAATTACACCTGTGCTAATACGCTTCACTGAGCGCGCCATGTGCGAGCGAGACGAGCATAGTTACTGCCGACACTGGTCTATTGGAGAGTAGCGCAGCCAGCGCCGCGGCGAGGTTACAAAAACCCTGTGCCATCATCGAACCCAGACAAGTCGCAAATTGGAACGCAAGCGAGCGACGTCGCGTTCTGCTACAAAATCGCTAACAGTGTGACCAGAGAAAAAAAGAGTTGCTACACAGAAAGAGAGCGAGCGAGAGAGTTGGCCTTGTGACTCAGTAGTCAGAGAGTTGGCCAGTCTTACCTTGTTGCTGTTATTGCTGTTGCTGCTGCTGCTTCTGGTGTTGGTGGCGCGTTTTTTTTTGTGTACGTCGCTTTTGGGTTACCTGTCGTGTTGGCCACGTTTGTGACGATCCGATCAGTGCACCGTCAGCGAGCGGTGCGCGCAGTACGGGGCCACAGCAACAGTCGCACAGCAACAACAACAGGAGCTATCGCTGAGAGAGCGAAAGATAGCACAGCAAAGTGTTAGATAAACTGATAATACAATAGAAAATAGAAATAGACACAGAAACGT
Organism: Drosophila atroscutellata; assembly: GCA_035041605.1. Classification (NCBI taxonomy): domain Eukaryota; kingdom Metazoa; phylum Arthropoda; class Insecta; order Diptera; family Drosophilidae; genus Drosophila; species Drosophila atroscutellata. The sequence goes on along the minus strand of JAWNLA010000092.1, from coordinate 6,539,509 downwards.
GGCGCAAAAAATATTCATGCATTCACACAACACACAACCAAATCAAATGAACTACAAAAAAAAAGAAATGAAAACCCCGAAAGAAAAACAAAAACTGCTAAGCAACAACAACATCAACAACAACAGCAACAACAACAGCAACAGCAACGTAAATGCTCAACGTCAACGGCAAACGGCACAGTGTCAATAAAACTCTCGAATTCATTAACACAACACAAAACGTTCTATTAGTAAGCACTTGCAAATTTGTACGAAATGAAATGGAGACTGAGGCGGAGACGGAGACGAGGCGAGACAAGCAGCAAATTAGCGTGGAGAGACCATATCGAATGGCAAAGAGGAGCAACACAACATTTGAGAAGCGATTCAAAACTCAAAAGCCATCAAATAGAGGAGAGCGGTGCAAACACACATATTTCACAAGCTCAGAACTCAAAACACAGAACACAGAACTCAGACACCCGACCCGGACACAAACACAGACAGACACAGATCTTAAAGTGTTAAAGTCATAATAATAAAAACAAAGCTGCGATCGTGTCCTTGGCCTCTAAAGGGCAGGTGAGTTCAATATTATATTTCTGTTTCCTCATTCGCATACGGTTTTTATTTTATTTGATGTTTTTTTCGGGTTTTGTTCTGCATCATTAATCACTGAACTGTAATAGATCTTTTTATATGCCTATTTTATATATAAGAGTCAAATACACATACATATATATATTTTAAGATTCTGAGATTTTTGTTTGAAATAGTAATGAACAGAAATTATTTCAAATGGGGACTTACATGTGTTACATTAGCACTGTTTTATAATGAAAATATCAAAAATTTAATTGTAATTTCGTTTATTAAGAAATTTTACTTATTACTTATTAAGTCGTGTTTTTCAACTACATATTTCACATTATTTTAAGGACCTTATGCTCTATTTTAAAGGAACATCTGAAACCGCACGTAATTATTATTTAAGGACATTTTGGTCAACAGCTTCTCAAGCAGCATCTCAGTATTATTTTAAAGCTGTGATTATTCCTGAACTCTAGACAAGGCTGATTTATGGCCAGCTTACAATTAGAAGCCTCCAGCGGGAAGACTAATAGTTACAATCCAAAACTGTCTTTCTTTTCATATACTTTGTGCTCAATCATTTCACATAATTTGTAGCATAATGGCTCAAGAGACTCTGGCATAAGCATTTAGCGGCGCTTTAAACAAGTCAATAAACGATTAAAATAATGATTTACAAAAAAAAATAATAATTTTCAATGCCCACACAAAAGGCAACAGGCCCAAAATAAAACAGAAATACTACAGACAAAAGGCAAACCAAAAAAATAATGTAAGATGAAGAAAAGGGGTAAAATTGAAATAATAAAAGGCAACTTTGGAGTAGCTCGACAGTTCGACAGTGCTCGGCACTGAGCGCGTTTGTGGCTATAATTGCGAGCCAACTTGGCAAGTGACATCATTTTAGGCAACTTTTTGGATTTGGTAAACAAGTTGTTTTTTGCTGTTGCTGCTGCTGTTGCTGATGCTGTTGTGTAGTCACAGGTTCTTTTTGTTTAATTGCTATAACTTTATTAGGTTATCAGTGCTGCGTGTGTCTGTGTGCTGATTTGGATGTTCAAGTTAATGTTGAGCTATGTCTCATTAGCAACACGTGTGTGCCTGTAACTTGAACTCGGTTCACAGCTCAGCTTAACACATACACTCATATATATATGTATATATATATATATGTATATATATATATATATACTTATACACACACACACATACAGTTGCAATATCAATTACAGCATGCCACAGGAGCAGTCAGTGGAGCCAGTAACTGGTTTTTGTGTAGTCAGTACAGCAACAAGAATAAACAAAAAGAAGGAAGAAAAAAAACTCATTGCTGTTTGGGACACCTCCTGCACATTGCATACACACACATACACACACGCACATAAATACAGACACAGAGCTCCTGCAGGTTTCAAGTTGCATTTGCCTTGACTCGAGCTCTCCTAAAATGACCCAGAGCTATCGCCACAGTTGTTGCTGCTACAGCTTGCCACAGCCATAAAGCTGCAGCAGGAAACCCGAACAGCAACAGCACGAACAACAACAACAACAACAATTTGCAAACTCATGCCAGGCAGCCTTAAAAGGCCGCCTCATCCGCTCAACTCCGCTCCGGTAAGGTCCGTTCTGACTCTGGCAAATAAATGTGCGTGATTTGTGTCTTGAGCGCAAGTGATGTGCCCACCACCAGCACGAGAGACAGGTGAGAGACACGGAGAGCGTCGTCTTCAGGCTCAAGCCTCTGACAATCCATCAAGCAAAAAGATACATAAAACACAACTAAACACTGAACACTGCGTTCTGTTGACCTCTCCAAAGAGTTAAAGAGCTACAAAATCCAACAGCCCATGAGCCTAAGTGCTCAGCTCAGACTCAGGCTCAGCAATTTGCTGCCTCTGTTGGTGGCAGTTGCGCATGTCTAATTGCAGTCAAAGTCACTACACTTAACCAGGCAACGAGTCGTGTGAATCTGCCACCAGCGCACCTCCTCTCAACTGTGATAATTGCTTGAGGGTCAAGCAGATGCACCAGCATCAGCAGCACCAACAGCACCAGCAGCAGCTGCCGCATCAGCTAAGATGCAACTTAAACTCAAAGTTTATATAAAAGTTAAAAGTTCCTTTATCAGGCACTCTTGCAGACGTCAACAATTTTGAGAGCGCTTCGTTTCGTGCACGATCGCTACTTGAGAATGTTAACTTGCCACCGACAATGAGCTGAATTACAAGAAAAGAATCCAAGAAATGAAAAAAATAGCTTTAAGCAGTAATGAACTAACTACAAAATGATTAGGCGGAAATTACAAGTAGGAAAAGGGTTCTCAGAGGAAAAAGTATTTTAAAAGCTGCCGTAATTTTTAATTTAAAAAAACGTGTAAATCGTTTATATGACTGTTCAGGTACAAGCGTTCGATACAATTTAATTAAGAAATTAGCAGAAGATAGTCAGATAAAATGAACCTTTAGAACGTTGTTATTTTTCCACATTTTATCAAAAATTATGGGTGAACTTAATGAGAAACACTAGGGCTATAAATTTGACAGAAAACATATAAATAAAATTTGTTCAAATCTTATATTATTATATATATTTATAACACCGAACTGAAATTTTGATGTCAGCAGATTACATCTGGTCGGCAAGGGTATGTAATCTATGGCGTGCTTAAATGAACCCTCCATTCTTGTTTTTTTATCTAACATTATACAAACGTGAAGAAAAAAATAAACTGGTAATTTTCATTCTGTCAAAAATGGTTGACTTTATTTTTTAATAATTTGTAGTTTTTTGTTAATTTGTAGCAAATGTAGTTGGGATCAAAGTGACTTGTCAGTTGGGAATGTTCTTTATTTTTATTATTTTATTTTATTTCGTTTTTTTTTTTAATGCCGAGCACTTCTGAAAAGTTGTTGCGTTTCCTGGAATGGACCAGGGCAGGCCTGCCAGCTCACACTCATTCACTTTTTCAGTTTTATTTATTTTGGGTTTTTTTTTTATACAAATGTTTGTTTTCACATTTTTTAATGCGTACAGTAGCGCCGACCTTTTTGTTTAATGTGTGTTTTGGCTGTTGTTTTTGGTTACTGTCAGTTTTCGTTAAGAAGTTGAGAAATGTGGCTGAAAGTGCCGCTAACTGTTGGCGTTAATGATCGCCGTTGGCAACAAGGTCGAACGAGTTTTGGCGAATTTCTAATAGCCAATCAATTGCGAAAGGGCTGTCCGGCTACTGGTTGCATTCACGCAAATAACAAATGGCATCGTTTAAAAACACATTTCGCCAGCTCATCATCATGCATGCAGTCAAAGTCAAAGTCGGACTCTAAGTCGGAGACGAGGTCTCCATCTTTAGTTGCAGTCGCAGTCGCAGTTGCAGTTGCAGTCGCTGCCGCTGCCTTAAGCGCAGGTGCACAGCGGGCAGTAGTCACAACATAGCACTGCTCATATATCTTGAGGCAGGTGGGGTGGTGGTGGCGGTGTTGTCGGTGTCGGCGGTGCGACGGGTTGCCGGCTGCTTCAATTGATGCTGACAGCGAATGAAAGGCGCTGGCTGGTGACTGCAGAGGTCGCAGCACTAAAAACCGCTGCCTGGTCATGCTGCTGCTCCTGCTGCTGATGCTGCTGCTGCTGCTGCTATTGCAGCTCGTACTTCCTCTCCAGATGTGTAAACCAGTTTCGAGCCACGACTACGACGACGACTCCCCAGATCAATTCTAGCAGATTTCACTTTTTTTCCTGCTCGCCAAGTCGACTCTCGACTGGGCCCTGTCAGTTTTTTTTTGTTGCTGTTGTTGTTGTACGTTTTAAAGGTGCAGCTCGAACGGTTGCAACTGTTGCCTGTTGGCTGCTTGTCGTCGTTTTGTTCCTGCTACGTTCACCAGCTTCCAGCTACCATCCATTGGCTGAACTGTGGCTGCAACGTCTGCATTGCAATTTTTATCTGAATGAGTCGCGCAAACATGTTGTCGTTGTTTGGCTGTTGCATGCCACAAATGTGCGATTGGCATGTCAAAAGAATTATGTATTGATTTTGATTTTGAGGAAGTATTCGCGACGATCTTTGAACCACGTACCCCCTCCCCACGAACAACATCACCAGCAACGCAACCATTGACAGCTACTCCTAAAAAAAACAACCCCACCAAAAAGATCCACTTAAGCGCAACAAATTCAAACTAAATACGTGCAACATGGTGTAAAGGATAAATGAAAAAAAAGAACAGAAAACAAGTTTCAAGTGGCTGCAAGTGGGCGCCGTTTGGTCGCAAAATGAATGACACTAAATGCTCCTGACAGCGAACATTTGTCGGTGCCTATCGCAGCGGGGCAGTTAATTACATTTGCACGAAATTATGTTAGTTAATTGATTAAGCGTCGAATATTTTGAGCGCTTTTGATTAACCGAAGGCGCCTCTAACCACCAAGTGGGCAGTTCCCACTGCAGACCTTAAAAGCCAAAGCCACACAAATTGTAGTATTTTCCTTTTTGGCTACACAGGCTCTCAAGTTGAGGCAGCAGCTGTGGCAGTCTCTGTATCTGAAGAGCGTGGGTGGGTGCAGCCACAGCTTTGCCTCAGATACAGGCACAGGCTGCACAAGACAGGAATTGCTGTTGTAGAGGCGGCAGCTGTCTAAATCTGTACATAGCCGGCGTTTTTTGGGGGGTAGTAGTAGTAGTAACATCAAATAACCCGAAACGAATTGTAGAGTTCAATTTAATAGCTAAACAGCGTTTGCCGGAGTTGCTATCAACAATGCATCGGTAAATTTTAAATTAAAACGAAACAGTTAACCTGTTTAAGTCAAGCTTAAAGCAGAACTTACAAATAGGAAATATGAATAAAAGTTAACAACAAATCTGAGAATTTTGTATACAAAACAAAAGACAAGTATTACTTATTAATGAAGTTTTGTGAACTGTAGACAATGGCTTCTGAAATGTGAGACTGAATCACGTTTTCGCTTAATTGCGAATAAAAATAACGGACTGTGTTAATCAAAATGAGCAGCTTAAAAGTCAGACTAATCAGACATTATTTTGGATAACAACATACATAATGTGATTTCCGTTCCGAGTATAAACCAGAGTTAGATCGACGAGACTTAATAAAGATACAAAGAAAAGCATTTAGTTGCAAGTTAAGGGCTAAAACGAGCTACTTGTGAAATACAAAAACAGTGCTGTCAGCTAAGAGAAAGAGACAGATAGAGCAGAGGAAGATAGAGAGAGAGAGAGAGAGAGAGAGAGAGAGAGAGCGAGACTGTTCATATCGCCATTGCTAATGCTTATTATTATCATTCCCAGTTGGGGAATTGTGTGTGTTTGCCTTTTTTTTCGTATAGTTATTAACCAACAGATACTCAGAATTAGTCAGAGGCAAACAATAGAACGAGACGTTCTCATTGTCATTTGAAGCTTTGCCAACGCATTGTTCTCTTAAACCATTTTAATATTATTTTGTTGTTGTTAAAGCAATTGTTGCTGTTATTGTCGAGCGCCTCTTTTACACACACACACACTCACGAAAATAAAATTATATACACGTCTGTTTTTTTGTTTTGTGTTTTTTTTTTTTGTTTTGTAAGAGTCACGTTTTAATTTTTGGTTTTTTTATGTTTGCCACATTTTATTCTGTTTGCTGACGAGTAAAAAGTCAAATATATATAAGTATATTGTATCGGAACCAGAAATCACAACAACAAACACCGAAAAAAGGCATGAAAATCTTTCAAATCAGATTAGAAACGAAAGGCAGCCACAAATGAAAAGCAACAACGACAACAACAACAACAGAGGTAGCTTCATCAGCTTTGCTTACACAGCACAAAATAGCTCACAAGAGCTGTAAGAGCTTCAGATACATACATGGTGTACATCTCTGCAGATACAGAAACATATACAGATACAGAAACAGATATAGATACAGAGATACAATACTCGATGTGTAACAGTGTAAGCTGCTGCTTGCGGGGATTATGATGTTGCCACGTTTGGTCAAGCATTGCATTGGCACTCACACGTCGCCGGGTTGCCAACTTAATGACAGCTTCAAGTTTCCTCGCGCTCCCAAGATACAGAAACAGCTACAGCTGCAGATACAGCTACAGCTACAGTTTTAGCCGCTATTGCGGCTTTGACTTTGACTTTGCGGCAATTAGTTGAGGCAGCGCGCTGTACGTGGCGTATACGCAATACGACTATATATCATCTCCTGTGAGCTTGTGTGTGTGTGAATGATGAGTGTTGAGTGCTGGCTTGGCAAATAATTGCTACTGTTCATCAGCGTCGTGAGCTGCCAACATATAATTAAGATCAGGCAGTCGCCAGCACCACATACAGGTCACTCTCTCCCTCTCTCTCTCTCTCTCTCTCTCTTTCTTCCTCTCTGTCTCTCTGTGTACGCGCGCGTTGCTTCCGCTGTACCTTCCGTTCGCATTGCGACATTTAAAACGCAATAACTTACTAAATAAGGCAGCCAAAAAAAAAAAAAAAAATAAGAAACAGAAAACAACAAAGATATGCATTTGTGCATAACTTGGCACAATTATTAAATACTTGAAAGGCTTCACGAAAACCGGTTGAGAACTCTACAGAAACTTCATAAATAATAATGAAGGATAATGATGATGATGTTGCAAGCAGTCCCCAGCCAGGGACAAGGGGCAGAGCAGGCACACAAACAACATACCACGCCAAGCTGGCTGGCAGACAGCCACAGCTCTGTCTCTCTGTCTCTCTTACTTATGATCTCTCTCTTTCTCTCTGTCTCTGCCTGTCTATTCCCCCGCAGACATATGCGTAGAACTTGAGCCTGAAAGTGCCGCCAAGATTTATGTATGTAAAAACTGTGCAGGAAGATAAATACAAAGTCTTGTGGCAGCGCATTAAAAGTTAACTCCTTTAAAAAACACGTCAGACGTAATGAGCAAGGGGATAGCGGGTGTGGCAGCGGAGAGCGAGTGTTGCGGGAGGGGCAAATGGCACCGCAGGCCGCTTTATTTGTCAAGATTAATTACAAAATTTGCGTTAAATCATAATTTTCAATGTTTTACGACAAGGCCCGGTGCACGGGGATAGGTGTAGAGTCATCCATTGATTTACGGCTGCTTGTTGGTGGTGAGTTGTTGTTGTTGTTACTGTAGTTGTTGCTGTTGTAGTTGTCCATTGCTGTTGACAAGCCCACGCTGACTGTTGCCAGTAAAACCAGAAAAAAGAGTGTTGGCCATGTTGCGAGTATATCTTTTGCCATTTGCCATGGGAATGACATTTATGGCCCGTACCGAAACGTATTTTTTGTCGACAATTATTTTGTGGCTTTTATTGATAAGCTGACTCTAATGCTGACCGAATAATTTTATTGGAAAACTCTATTGTAAATGATTTATGTGAATAAACATTTTGTTGCAAGGTGATGCATAAATAACATAGTTTTCAATTAGGTTTCTATTAGATTTATATAGATTATATTATTTAATTTCAACAAGTATATTTTGCATTCATATGCGAAGAACACTTCATGACCATTTAATTAATTATTTATTTTATTTAAATTCAATGACATTTTCACGCTTACTTCAGTTAGTTGCTCTGGCTTGTGCCTCACACATTGATTAATAAAGAACAATTTGATTTTTCCTTGCAGCTGCGACAATGGCAAGATCATCAGAGAGGCAACAACGCTTGGTGTTTGGCATTTCCCAGGAGTGTTTTATTTCGCAATTCAACAAGTGGAGCGCTGGCACACCAACTTAGGTAATCGAGAGTTCTGCTTATGGTTGTAATTAAGGAATGCTTACTGAGGGGGTGGCAGGGGGGTGTGTACTGCAACATTGGCGGACCTCATTAGCAGACAATTTGTTGCAGCATGCTGCCTATTTATGTATATATTGATCTATCATATACGTGCCAGTTGCTAACTGATTGCATGCGTGTGTTAACTTGGCTAATTATGCATGTGGTACGGTTTTTAAAGGCGTTATCAAAGCGAATGGCAAACTAAATCGTAAAATTCAAAGTGACGAATGGTATCACAATCAGTGAAAGCGTGTGAACTGAACTTGAGACATTGCCACACAAAAGAAATAAATATAAAGACAAAAAAAAACAGACAATAAAAAAAACCGCAGGTAAAATTGAGGCACACACAGTGCCAGTCGCGCAGTTACTTATGCATATGCAAAGGCACTTTGAGAGACAGGGGCAAGAGTCGCAGAGGGGTGGGTAAACGGTAAGGCAGCCAACACATAAATCTACACATGTTTAACACATAAGCCAAAGGCACTTTGAATGTTGTATGTTGCTGTTGTTGTTGTTGCTGCTGCTGTTGCCTGTTGTCTGTCTGCCAAGTGCTACCAAGCTACACACAACATTTCCCATATCAGTTAACAATTTGTCAACTGGCTGCGACTTGAATGGCATTTTCTATACAGCAAACAATGGGCAACAACTACAACAACAATTTCTGATTTCAATTCATGAAATGCACAATTGTTGTCGCTGTCTGCCTTCAATTGGCAACAACATCAACAACAACAAGAGCAACATTTGCTATAAGAGAGAACGAAAACAACTGTAATTACCCAACAGACTAGGCCAAATAATTGATAAGTTGAAGTAAGTTCTGTTACACAAGTGGCCTTATCACAGACTGCAACATGTCAAAGTAATACACATGTACATATAAATAAATATATATTGTACACATTATAGATTCAGTTAGTCAGTCGGCATAAGCACTTTTGTGTTTTTATGGTGAAGGTTTTTGGATTGTTTGAACTGTGAGTCAAACAAAAGTATCTGTTAACAATAAATCATTTACTTGGATTAGAATTGACTCACAGAGATTCAATCAATTTAGCTATCATTACGTGGGTTTCATGATTTCGCTTACAATTCTCAAACAGTTATGACGGCCATTCGCCCAGCTCATTTAAAAATAGGTCTTACAAATGGGCGAGAATAACTTTAAACCTTGTTGAAAAATAAAAAGTATAAATTGGTATCTTTTTTATGCGGAAAGTAAGTTCAAACAGCTCAATAGAGCTGAGAGCAGTTCTGTGTGTGCCAGCCTTTTCAATGACATATGGGTTAGAAAGGAGTTTGTAATACTTTTAACCTTGGCAAGTTACTCAAGCTCTAAACTTTCAAGATATAACATTGGATGCAGCTACAAAAAAACCAGTCTGGGAAGTTTTATACATTTTATCAGTCACAGGCAAATGCTAAGTCTGATGAAGTGTGGCATAGCCTGAACAATATTTACGGGTATTTTATGGCCGGATCTATGGCCATAGGTACTAGTTTGTTCCAGCTGTTAGTGGCTTATCTGGGCCTGTACAAGCTGCTATTGCTTGGGCTATAAATCCGCAACTATTACCTATCGACTGTTGGAATCTGCAGCTCCTGTGGCTGTGTTATTGAGCCTGCTGCCGCTGGAGATAAATGTGCCCGCGAAAGCTTTGACAAGCGATTAACTTTACAATTTATCGCTTGGTCGCCAAAAAGCGCTCAATTGAAGGCAGCTCCAGAGCACCGGCTGCCAATTGTCGTAAATCTTTTGCAGCCCAGTTGCAACTGAGAGTGCTCAGCTTAAGCCACTTGTAGTTGGTTGGCTGCCTTATGTTGCATTATTAATTTAACTAGTTGTGCAACAAGTGCCTGGGTCAGCGCCTTTAAAATCCACGCCCTGATTAAAACATCAGCGCAAGCAACCAAGTTGTCTACAGACAGTCAGGTAGGCTGTAGCAGGTTGCTAGCAGGTTGAAGACAACTTAACTGCCTGCCTCAACCTGCTTCACATATTTATTTATGCATGTTTAAACATATTTAATGTCAATACGGGGGCAGCCAGGACCAACACGCATTTAATTATGCCCAGCGCATTAAATTAATGAACATTTTTATCAGCGTGCCGCGTCCAGTGTCGCGAGGCAACTCCAGCATCGAGAGACTCGACACTGTCCAGTGGTTTTAAAAACAGAATCCGGTAGCCGTTCCAATATATTTATTGCAACGTCTCTTCTTCTGTTGCTGCTGCTGCTGCTGCTGTTGCTGCTGCTGCTGTTGCTGGTGTTGCTGTCGTTGTCTTCGTCGCCAGTGCCGGGTTTTAATCGCATTTAATATATCATTTTATTAAGCCAATCGTTGACTGGGTGCTGGATGCTCTCTCGGTTGCCTCTTGATTTGTTGCGAGCCTGCCAGCCTTCGTCGTCTGCTTAGCGTCTGGGTTGGTAATTTGCGTAATGCCGTCATAAGCCTGTCAGTTTATCATTAGCAACACTTCTCGCCTTATATTAATTTCTTGAATGGCTTTAAGCGGCACCTGTGGCGACATGTGATGACACCTAACTCAAATGCAGCAGCTAAATGTACAATTTGCTAGTTTTTGTTGTTTTGTCGACCTGACAGCTAGTTGAAACTGAGCTATGCCTGGCATTTCATTTCCGAGTAAACTGCTGTACGCAAGTGTTGCAGCTGCAGGCGCATTGCAAACGGCATTCCACAACTCAAGTCAAGCAGCCAAACAACCCAACAACCCAAAGCAACAAACAAACCACACCAAACCAACTAACCAGGCCAATTGTCAAATGCTTTGGCCAACCAGCCACCCTACAAGTTCTCCTTAATGCCCGTGACTGCGCCTCTGGCTAAAGCTGACTCGGACCCTGACTGCGAGCTCTCGAACTGACCACATACACAACCAACTGGCAAGCAGAGCCAGACCTGAATCTGGCGATTTCTTTGCAGCCTTATACTTATTGTGGCAGCTACCTTTGTTTGTTGTTTCCTGCCTTTAATACTGTGTCTATTATGTAGAGCAGCGCGCTAGTTAGCAGATGTCCAAGGAAACTTGATACAGCCTAGATAACCCTAAGGAACTCGCAGACAATCAGATGTTATAGTTTCATTGCAAAACTAATTATATACGAGATAAAAATGTTAAATTACTTAAAACTACTTCTTTTATTTTTTAATTTAATGTGTTGTATGTTGAAATATATATGTAAATGCTATATGGCTGCTTCTCGTAAAGTAACTCTCGCACAATTGACAATAACATGCATTTTATTGATACGTATGCTCGTATATTATGCTCTCTTATTCTGCAGAAATGCGCCTGGACAGCAATTGACTGCAGCTCGAACTTGTCAATCATGGAGCAGGACAGAGCTGGATTTGTAGAATGGCTAGCGTACGCTTCCTGTTGGGTAAGCTGATACATGCAATGGCAGGCAAATTGATCTTCACTCACAAAAAAAACAATGGCGAGTCTGTGACAAAGACACACATATTCAATGACACACACACACATACATACACCGGTTTAGTTGACCCGGACAGCGAAACGAAAACTGTATGCCTTGACCTTTACCGCCTGTCGAGACTAATTTATCAAATGGTTCAAGTGTGGCCCATCATAAAAGCATGAGACGACGCATAATTACGGCAAAAGTAGAGAAAGAACACAAATGCGTTTTTAAACCATTGAGGAACGCCTCTTTCTAACAGTTTCCTTTTTTTATTTTTGTTGTTATTATTTTTAAATCCATTCGAAATTTTTTTTGTTTATCTGTATTTTGTTTGATTTTCGTTAATTGCCGCTTATTAATCTTTGGGCCATTTTGTTGGCCACGACGAGTCGAGCCAGTTTAATGGTCTTACAAAATACAAATTCTAATTAATGAAATCTTTAAAAGTCGAAGATGGAAAGGAAAAACAGTTTGTAAAAACAAAAAACTATTTTGGCCATTGTTTGGCCGCTTAAGCAATTAATAATCTAAAAAAAAAAAGAAACAGGCTCAATGCGAGAATGTGAAGAATCTCTACACTTTGGCTTTTAACAAAGCCTATTCTTTGTGTTTTCTTTTGTGGATCGCTGGCAGTGCTGAGTTTTTGAAACAGCTCTCATCACACATGACAAATTCCACATTTATCTGCAGCTGCTTCCATAGAGCGTATAATTTTTGAACAATTTTTGGACAGAGAAATTAAGTAATCAATCATTTGGCTTGGCAGAGATATCAAAGAGACCGCTTTAAAGAAAAATACAAATTAGTTGTAGATAAAACTCTAAAATGTTAACATAAAACAGGCGACAAAAATAAGCTAGTGACTTCAGCTTAATAAAGAAAGAGAGAAAGAGAGAGAGAGAAAGAGAGAGAGAGAGAAGGAGAGAGAGAGAGAGAAATATGTCAATATGGTGTACCTACTTTTTGTATAGCTAAAAAAAACTAGAGTTGAAAGTGGCTTCGTGGCCGGAGCCAGATATCGCATGTGATTGAAATGAAATATAAAATTACATTAAATGACCGGATGTAATTGCGGTGGTCGTGCCAGTCGCTCAACTCGCTCAGTAGCTGCCGCACAGCAATGAATCATGGCTAAAACGAAATGCGTCGCAATTTTAGTCAGGCAGTGGCAAAACAAAAGACTCAGGCAACGAACTTGAATCACTTGATGTGGGCGCACGCTCACATAACCAAAAACAAAAAGGAATCTCTCAAGCCCACGCTGCACTTAATATATAAAAAAAAAATTATTATAGTGGGCCCAAGTCAATGACTCGTTTCGAGTATCTTATCAGAGTCGAACGATTTTGTCAACTGACAATTGCGGCACATTAAATGCGTCTTTTTCACGCCACACGGCATTTTCAATGCGCATTTACTTGTCAATTATTTTTTGATAGCACGATAAGAACACATGCAAGTCGGTTGAAGCTGCGGCTTGAACGCGAAACGGCTGTCGACCAGCAGCATCTCTGTACTTGCTAACCAACTCTTGGTTGGTTGTTTACTATGTGGCTGCCATTTGCATATTAAGCGCTTGTTAGTCTTGGCGTCGAGTTGAAGTTATGGCCAAAAACATTTGAGTACTTGTATTAGGCCATTTTGGGTAGTGACTTTCTATGGCACACAGGCAACAGACAACGGGCGATTGCCAACTGGCGACTGGCATCACAGATCTTGGCCAATGACACAAATAGTTGACATTTGTTGCTTTCTGCAACTTAATTTATGAGTGAAAAATGTGTTCAATGATATCAGCTGAAACATTTATCACGAATTAACAATCGTTTGACTTTAACAAATAAATTTTCAAGTAAATGGAAAAACTATTATGGTCTACAATTTTTGAGCATAAATCAAAAATCAACTGGACTTATACTTTTCAGTTAGAAAAAATAAATTGAGTTGAACTTGTGATTTCTTCATGAATGAGGAAATGTTTCCTTTGAGAGTCAGCTGACCCACATACGTATAAGATCTGTCTCAGTATGTTCGAATTGCTGTGCGTGCAACAATTTTCGTTGAAAACAATTTGCGAAACAAAAGTCAAAAAAATGTTGCAGCAGAAAATTAAAAAAAATTGTTGCTGTGCATATGCCACGCACGTAGCAGCAACAATAACAATAACAACAACAACAATCAGACAATCATGCACATAATCATGCTATCAATATATGGCAATTATCAATGAAATTTATAACAATCCACGAAATGTAACGAAAACATAACCGACCAATAAAAATTTCATTTTCATAAGGAATCAGAAATCGGTACAGAGTAGGGGTATGCAGGATTGCAGCAGCTGCATTTAATGTGGATGCCGCGTGCTGTGTCCAGCTCGTTATAACCAAGATATTTCTGTTGTTATTATTGCTGTTGGTTATATTGTTGTTTCTGGTTTTGCCTGCCTGTGATCTGCATCATAAAAACGTGCCAGATTGATGCGTGATTGAAATGCCAATTGGCTTCAAGTCTCAGAGTCTCGGAGCTGAAACTCAAGTTGCTTCGTTATTGTTGCTGTTGTTTTGTGGATTGTCTTGGAAATACATTTGAGGCACGTCGCTTGGACTCGGACAGCGCGTGTGCTTACCGTTAAGGCTGCGTAAGAGGTCTTCAATCGTATTTTCGATCTTCCCCTCGGTTCTTCTCCATCTCATTCTCATACTCTGCGTTCTGTAGATCTCTGTTTGCATTGTCATTGCAGACAATTAGAACTGGCTCTGATTCCGAGTAGCATTTGACTACAATTTGCTTAAAAAGGCCGCTAGATAAACGATAAACAGTTGTTACGGTTACCTTTGGCCATATACGTTCGCAGCATGTTGTAGCAACCAATTTCCGCCGCTTACCGTTCGGTTCTTGTCCATGACATGGTCAAGACCATGACTAGTTTCTTTTCTCTTCTTTGGTGTACTCTTTGCCAGTGGGTAAATCCACTTTGTTATAAAGTCCGAAATGCATACAACTGGTTAGAAATTATTTGATTTCTGTTGTTTAAAATCAATAAAAGTACTAAACTGTAAACGACATGGATTGAGATCATAAAATCGAAAATTCCTCTTCCTATCTTAGCTGGAAAATAATAAAAGTATTTTCTTCAATTTAGAATTTATTTCAGTGTATATCATCTTCGTTCTTGAATTTCCTTTTTACGTGCAGCATTTCTATTAATATTTATGGGCTTGTCGTTGACGCTTTGTCTGGCCGTGATGAATGAGTGTATTGAGGCAGCTGCAGATCTTCGAGCAGCAACTGGCGCCAGTGAACGGCGACAGGCACTGAAGTGGCTGCCATGTAGGGCAACTGGACAACTTAGACAACTGGTCACACTGTGAGGGAGAGCAGGTGAGATAGAGAGAGAGAGAGAGGGAGACTGAGAACAACGAGTAAGTTGGTTAACTTAGTCGTAGGTATCAATGAGTGGCAGCAGACTGCAAATGACTCTTATCTCTTGCTGGCAACAAATTGACCATTTCAATTAATGAAAAACGCACTTAAACATTAAAGAGATGCTCGGACTGTCGGTGTTGGCGCTAATGATGCGATGAGATGCGCGTGGATGCGAAAACCAAAACACAGTTTCGAGTTGTACTAGTTGCTGGAGCAAGAGACAGTGGCGGTGGCAGTGGTTGAGGCAGAGGCAGAGTCAGTTGCAGATGCAAAGATGTAAAGACGGACGCCGCTCCCATTTGCATATTTTGTTGTCGGATTTGCTGACGACGATGATTATTGCCGGGGCCAAGAGATTAAACGCGTAAATTTGTCGTTAAAAATCATGTTGAGATCGCGTTGTGAGCTGCGAGTGTATCGAAGAGGGAGAGCTGGGGGTAAAACAGACGTTGTTGACAGAGACACGCGATTAAGTTGCGGGCAGGCCAAAACAGCAGCTGTTGAGATTTAACTGTGTTTATACACTGTTCTTAAAAAAGAGATAAAAATAAGTATCCGTCTGGCTGCTTGGCTAGAATAGACGTTATTCTGAAAACGGTTGGATTACTGGTGATGTCAATTGTGGCTAAATTCAAACAAAGATTTAGCCTATTCCGCGTATATCTTAGTTTATCAGTTCTCATCTTTGAAAAATCAGCACAATTGTTGCCACAATGCTGACAAAGTATGGCGTAGTCGTTTCTATTATATTTTTCAAATTCTTGCCTGATTTGTTTTTTACATTTTATTTATTTGCTTGACTGGTGCTTTGATTACGGCGCTTTTTGATTGATGGCTGTCGCCTCACGGCGCATGCTCGGCATATCTATGAGGCTGGCTACCTAACTGACTGACTGCCTGAATGACTGACGTACTGATTTACTGTTGCCTGATAAGCAGCGTGCACAAGCTAAAAAAGAAACACAAAGAAGTGGCAATTACATGAAGTGGAGCAGCAGCATTCGGCATTTCAGCATTTCGGAATTTCGACATTTGCATAAATTGACCGCAACGAAATGAAACGAAACGAGAGACTTAGGCAACAAACTTGATTACAATTTGCACACTCGGCTCGCCTTGTCTCGTCTCGGCTTGTCTCGTCTCGTCTTGTCTCGTCTGCCGTTTCGTCTCATTGCTTTCTTCGTGACTAATTTGAGGCGACGTTTTCCCAGTCCCAGAGCCAAAGTCAGAGGCCACAGGTCATTTGTAATTCGGTTTCTGCCAAAGCAATTTTCGATGTTACAATTTCGCTGCAGCAACCCAATTTGCCTCCAACTCAAACGTCGCTCACAGCCACTTGCCCCCAATTTCCGCCCCCTTCAGTCTCGCTTCCTTTCCTCAATTACGTACTGAATCAGCGCATGAAAAACTTTAAATGCGCATCTTAATTAGTTAAGCCAGCATTATAATCTTTTTAATTGGCCGCTTGGCTTCCTTTTCGGATTTCATCATTTATATTTATACTCATTAAAAATGGTTACAACAGACGCTATAAATGCTAAGAATTTTCTGTCTTTAGATATGTGCAGATAATTGAAGAAACTATTATGGAAAGGAAAATGCCATAAAAATGTTAATAATTAAAAAAGAGCAACTATAAATGTCTGCGAATATATGTACTTCAGAGAGAAGGTATCTACAGGGTATCTACAGGTTGCCACCTTATTTACGATCACATTTTTACTGACTTCTTTGCTTTTTAACCCAAATTGAATTGTAATTTTATGCAGCACGCAGCAGGCACAGCCACAAAAAGATTTTCACAGAGAATTATGCGGCCAACCGCAGCGTCCCAGACGCCTTCGACTCCAGCTCCAGCTCCAGCTCCAGAGATACTTACATGTGAGCATGTTGTGTATATAGTATGCAATGCCTAGGTGGGAACTTGTATTTCCCACGCATGTTGCCGCTCTCCCTCCCTTTCCTGCCTTCAATAAAAATCAACAACTTCCGCAAGCAACGCAAAAACAACTGCAAAGAAAAAAAAAATTTGCGTTTTTGATTAAATCGTGGGATATATCAAAGCGACGTTCACCTTATCAGACGACGGCAGCACAGGTGAACAGTTAGCAGCTATAACGTGGGATAGATGTTTGGATCTAACAAAGAAGATGCAACTTTCAGTCCTGGCTGAGATAGTCAACATGTTTATTTTTTTTTGCTACCGGTAAGTTTTCCAAGATTTCAAGTGTTACCATATCTGGCAAAGACGTGGGCTAGATCTTTCAATTGCCAATAAAAAATGGAGTTGCTACCTGAATTTCTGTTTGGGTAAGTTATTTTTTCAAGTGCTTTTTCTTGTTGTTTTGCATCTCGGCACAGTTAATGGCACTGGAAGAATTCACGGGGTTATTTTAACACGCCCGTGATCTCTTAGTGGCATCTATGGTGCGAGATATTACTTGCAAAAACCGAGAGCTTTTCTCGCTCTGTATTCCGAGCATGCTTCTTAATTGTGTTAATTGAGCCGTAAAAAACTTGATAACAGGCTTAGACATATTCAATTTATTTCAATGTGCTGTGCGTGATTTGGACAGAAAATGTGGCCAGTTTTTTGTCAGTTGGCAACAGGCTTAAACTGCAATAAATTGGTTAGCTACTTTGTCGTGATAAGCCCCCACAAATAGTATTGTGGGAACTTTATTATTGTTGTCATTGTTCTTTTCGTGCGCTCATTAGTACCAAAGCTAAACAATCTAATTCATAAATACTGAATGTAAAACAAAATGAAAATAAAACTTTCAAAAAAAATAAAATCAAACCTAATACCTTTAAGAACTTTACAACATTTGCTGGGGTCTGGGGTCTTGGGAACACCAGAGCGCCGGACGTGGCAGCCTTGAAAAATCACCTTTCACACTGGCCGCAGTTGGACAGAGGCATTGCTACAATTAACAGTTCAATGAACTTCAACCATGGCGAGCGGATGGAACGGTGGCTACTACAACAACAATAATAGCAACAACAACAACAACACCAACATCACCAACAACCACTGAACAAAAAAGTAGCGGCAAACGCTTGGAGTGAGAAAAAAACACAAAGTAACACAGCTAGGCCAGAACCATGGATAATAGCCCAGTGGAGCTGTTGAGCATGGTAACACAAAAAAAAAACACACACACTCAGACAAAGAGAAAAACCCAACGAAGAGCGGGAGAAAAAAAGATAATTAACTTTTTTTCCTATCGTGTTAAGTATGCCAACTGAAAGAGACGCAGTTCGTCAACAAGTTGGAAACCGAACAACAAATTACAGCACATTACTAAAGGTCCCGCATATGTGTGTGAGAGTGCCATGGGAGTACCAGTTGTTCAGTTGGCCAGTTGCAGGGTTGCCCTTGTTATAATCGCGGCAATGCCTCCTAGCACAAGGGTGTCTCTAGCGAATTTCGCTGGGGTTTAAGTCTCTTCCGACTTGTCCACTGAACGCTTCAATGATTTCATGCATAAATTGTTGCTGCATCACGAATGCAAGAAAATTCCTGCACGAGCTCTTTGATGACGAGAACTCTACACTTGTCCACCAACAGCACCAAAGACTTCCACGTTCCACTTGGCTGGCCTCGGAAGTGGTGCAGGCAGCGATGTTTCCTGTTTGCCAGCAGATTGCAATAATTTATGAGACACCTTCGACAATGAGCCAACTATAACATATCAATTGTCTCTATATGAAACAGCCTTTGCAAAGTTTATATAGATATTCTGTAGCAGTTAAGGTTGAGAGAAATATTTGCATACTTATTAGAATAAACAAAATATTAAAAAAAAACTATGTATATAAGTGAGGTACAGTGCATCTTCTTGTCGACACTCTGAACAACAGTTTTCATTACTAACATTAAAAAGTTAAACTTTTTTTTTTGTACTGTTAAATATTTTATTATCAATTTGATTGATGAGTATAAGATCTGTAGAATTGTTTTTTGGAAAACAGAATATTTGAAACAATAAAGTACTTTAAAATAAGTACAGGAAAAGTACAGGAAAAAATAGATGAAAAATCTTGGTTAAGTTATTAGCTACAGCTAAAAACTTATGCGAAATCCAAGGAAGAAGCTTAGCTTAATTCAAATCACACGCGTTGCGATTCAACAATTTTCTACTCTTCCGGCCAACTGGCAATACATCTGCTTAGATGGTCTAATCCAGGGACATGTTTCTGTCTACCGGTCGTTTTAGGCTATCAAATGGCGACAAGCCAAATTGCACGTCAAATGCTGCCTGCTCCTCTTGCTCTGCTTGTTGTTGTTAGTGTCACAGTGCGCTGGAAAATTTGGAAAATTACTTTTAATCAGTGCGAAAATTAGTTGCATAATTTGAATGGCCAATGGGCCTAACCCCCCGAAAGCCAAATCAAATACTCGCAGTCGCGTCTAAAAGCTGAGTACAAGTCTGTGGGAATTGTGGCAATTGCCAAGCTGTTGGCCATTTGAAATTGCGCTCCAGATTTGCGCATTTGTTGTCCGTTGCTGAATACTTGCTGGATTGAGAGTGTGGGAGGTAATTTTGGCGGAGACGCAGCTGTGCGTTGAGAGTCTTTTTCCTTTGCTGGAATGCGGTGCCATTTGCCATGAGAATTGCGGCAGTTCACACAGTCCCGAGCGGTTCGCACTCTGATTGACTTCCTAGCTAAATTATGCAAATTAAAGCGGGACATAAAAGGGAGACAGAAATAAAGGGATAGATAGAGAGAGACAAAGAATAGCACGCTTCGTTTTCGATATATGAGCTGTGATTACGAGGCGGCAAATAACAAATAAAAGCTTTAAAAATAACAACTCAGCTAAACTGCTGCTTTAGATGGAGATGTTGATGATGTTGCATCAATTGCAGTTGAAGTTGAAGTTGCGGCTGATGCCAAGTGTGGCAGCAGCCGCCAGCAGTTCAAACTTTTGCAAATGATGATGAGGCTCAATCATAGCAACAACAACAAACAACAACAACAAAACTATGGCCAAAGGCCTGCATAATCCCCGACAAGCGACAAGTTGTCGTTAGGCCAAAAATTAAAGGCAGAGAGAGTGAGAGGGACAGATAGAGAAGGAAATATGAGTGTGAGCGAGCGAGAAAGAGAAACAGAGTGAGAGGGACCAACGGCTATGGACTGTGGGCAAATATTTTAAGTTTACATTTTGAACGCATCAATGCAGATGGCCAAGATCTGCAATGGCAACGGCTCCGAGACTGAGGCTGTGCAAATATTTTATTAACAATTTTCAGCTTAAATGCCTCCAAAATGAGGCGCGTCGCATTGGCCAACTGGGGGATTGTTGTTGGTTAAGTGCACTTTAGTTAAACCATTGTCTAAGAGGTTTGCCATAGCACATTTTAGAGCTCAATCTGTAGGTTAAGAATGGTAGAAAATGAGTTGTCTTAATTCAAAACAAGTAAGAACGACAATTGTAGTCAAGGTGCAGATATCGTACCCTTGCAGACCGGAGTTATACTGCCTATATCTAAATTCATTTATAAATAAATAGAAAGTTTAAAAATAAAGAAGATGAAGGTCTTCAACATTCTCTTGGTAATATGCAAGACTACGATAAATGGTTCCACACGCGGCATTATGTGAAAATTAATATAAAAAAACACATTTTAATTTATTTATCTGGATTAAACGAAATTATACGCCAAAAATTAATTTTTTTGTTGTTCAAGTTTTACTTTGAGTTGAATTATAATAGATTTATAATACTTAATATAATTAAGTAAGAATCAATAAGAGTATAATTAATATAGATGCCATTACTGTTATTCATATTCCTATGCCATAATATTTCCCAGTCTTGGTGTAATTATATTTTATATACATTTAAAATACTTAATAACAACACCATGTACATAGCACTTGCACAATGGATTAGTTCAGCACTAGAAACCACAACTCAATGAAGGCTACTAATAAATCTAATTCAATTTTATGGAGAAACTAGTAACCTCGTTCCAGTTAGTTGCAATATGATTTTAAAATATTTGTTTTAGGTATAATTAACTTAATTAGTAGATTAATAAGAATAATATGGAAAGAAACATACATTTGGAAACTTCTGCGTTGTGTTATTGCCTGTACCCTGATGTGACTTTGGGGTATCATCTTTATACGTTTTTAAGCATATTGTCAATTTGAGTGAAAAAATGTTCGGAAACTCTTAATGAAATCGAAATGTCAGATGGTCAGATTTTGTTGCTGCTACAAGTTCCGGTTTAACCTGACATATCTGGCAATATTTTAGCAGGATTTTATATAAGCTCAACACGCTCAGTACATCTTACCGGTAAGTCCAGAATAAAATCATAGAAATTACCAATATCACATAGTTCCCGCCTTTTAGTGCGCTGACCACATTGCTAATAGATTCTGCGGCTTAACCTGATTTGTCTGCCAGCCCGTAGGCATTGTTATTGATAAGTCTAATATACTCATATACAAATACAAAGCCTTCCACACATTCAGCATTCAACAAAATATAAAACTAATGCTAGCTGGCTCTCTGTATTTCGGTCTTTCTATCTCTCTTGCTGCTTCGGGGGATTTCCAACTAATTAGCAAGCTAAAAACACGTGATGAGTCTCGCTATCGGTTCAGTGGGATCAATGCAGCAACAGCGTTCACAAACTTATTGCATGCGAAATGAATGGCAAGATGACGACCTCAAAACGGTGATGCCTATACCCATGTCTATACCTCGATATACTCACATATGCACACAAATATATATGTATGTACCTATGTATGAGTATTTGTAGGTATTACTTTCGTTTTATTCGTTTCGTTTGACGACTTGTCCCTGAAATTGTGCAGCAACCCCGTAGCGGGTTTCTCTTGTAGCGTGTCAATTGATTAAATGTGAAACTCTACTATGAATTTATTAACAATTCAAATTGCAATTCGAACAACACCACAGTAAGAAAAACACCAAAAGACAAACGGAATTTGTATGTGGAGGCAAAGTTTGAGAGTAACTGCTTGCATATGAGGGTTTGTGGCGCCGCTAAGCAGGCATAGCAAATACGCCCATCATGTCGTCAAGTTATGTATTCCTCAATTGTAGGTAAGTGTCTCGGATTGGCTGTGGTCTTAGCTAAAAACTAAAATATTGATTTACTTTGCGTCATCTTTGGTAAATTTTTCACTCATTTTCTTAGTTTCATCTTTTTTAAGTTCTTGACACTTCTGCAGCTTTTTGTCAGCTTCAGTTATCATAGTTTCTTCACATTTTTCCGGAATTTTGTCAGGTTTATTTTCTTTAGGTTCACCATATTTTTCCGGAATTTTGTCCGCTTTTTTTTCTTTAGATTTTTCACATATCTCTAAGGATTCATTTGGCTTTGCGATTTTCATGGCCGCTTTGACATCTTTGATTTCTTGTTTTTCTTTACACGACACTTCCTGTGTCGCCTCATTTTTTCCTTTAGCTGACAGTACTTGAGCCTTGATTTCTTCCGTGACTACTTTGACCATTTCCTTACATTCGTCTAATACCTTGTCTTGTTCTTTCTGTTCAGTCTTTAGTGCAGTTGTGCAACCAGTTAAAATTTCCTTAACTTTCTTACCAATTTGTTTTTTCATTTTCTCTGTCTCCTGTCTGTGTTTTTCAATTGCTTGCTTCTTAATCTGCAACAACTGCGATTTGTCTAGCTTTTTTTTATCCAAGTCTGCTTTCCACTCCTTTTGCTCATCAGGTGATTTATTATATATCTGTAGTTTGGCCATCTCCTGCTGCTTCTTCTCGATGGAGCCACACCAAGCTTGAAGATTTTCATTTTCAATATCCTTCGCCTGAGCAGCGAGCTGCTCATCACATTCTGCTTGCCGATCCATTATGGCCTCTAAGCTGTTATCAGCGAACTCGTCCTCGTCCGGGTCGACCTCGGTTATCATCTGAACACCGCCACTGATGCGCCGTTCGTCACGTAGCTCTAACGACTGATTCTGAAGCTCAACAAAACTGAATCGATGATACGCAAAGTAGTGGGCATTTTTATAATCATATTTCTTGCCAGCACCAGGACCTAGGCGCTCATCTGGTCCGCTAAATTGTCGATAAGCTTCCGGTCTTACAAAGTCCGCCACCTCGATGCTCTCATGATTAACGCTACCCGGCGCATAACCCTCATCGGCCGGATCCTTTGGCGGGCGTGGTGTATTTGACAGTTTGCTGGATAACTTCGGCTGCTTCGGCTGCTTCGGCTGCTTCGGCTTCTCTGTGGTCTTAACCGATTTAGTCTTATCGCTTAGAAAACGCAAAGAAATAGGTCGTAGAAGTAATTTAAACATATTTTTGTTTTGCAAAAACTCTAGTTTTTACATTCAAGATGAATAGTAAGGATATGTCAAAGTAATATTTCAAATTAATGCATTTTAAATGTGACACTAATTAAAGCATGCTTAGATTTATTGGGAGCTTGGCTGATTTAATTTCGGCTAAGAACAAGGTATTATTTAGTCTTTCCCTCTGCATTAGGGAAACTAAATCGGAACCGTATTCGCAAGTAAAGTTTAATCTCAGAATCATTTGTATATTATGCTCCCTCTGTGCATGTAGTTATATATGTGCTAGAGCAGCTGATTGCTTGCATTTTTCTTCTAAGCTTGTTTCTCTATTTGGAAACTTGGAGCTAGGGCGGGCCATTTGCAGCTAAGCAGCTTTTTCAAACAACGCGGCAAGGTCAACTTTCACTTGCCGAAAGCACGGGAAATCAAAATG
Organism: Drosophila atroscutellata; assembly: GCA_035041605.1. NCBI lineage: Eukaryota > Metazoa > Arthropoda > Insecta > Diptera > Drosophilidae > Drosophila > Drosophila atroscutellata. The sequence continues at coordinate 6,515,514 of JAWNLA010000092.1, read as the reverse complement.
CCACAATGGAATCTTAACAGTTTGCATTGCTCTTGCAATCCACTGTATTTTGTGTACCTTCGGCTGTGTGCGTATGTGTTTGTATATGTATTGTTCACACAGATTTGACACTGACGCTTGTAACTCGCTGGCGAAATTGGGGAGATTCGTAGAGGCAACAACAGTTCTGACGAACTTTCAAGTGATTTGTTTTAAGGCGACTGTCGACTGTCTAACAATCTAACAATCTAACACCGCTCATCTAAGCTTTGATTTACTTCTGATTGTCCTAAAGAGCGTCTCTCTTTAAAGTGACTTTGCAAATAGTTAAGCGGAAATTTTGTATATTAAATGTTACGCTGCAGCATTTATGTTGCCGTGTAACAAGTTCCGGAATCTCTCCGGCTTTGTGCTTAGCTTTCACCTGCATCTGAGAAATGGGGCTGTTTGATAAGTTTCGCAAATGCCAAACCATAGTCATGGAATAAAAATAATAGAAACATATTTTCTTATACTAGACAACAATGGTCATTTTCACCAACTACTTTCAATCTTCTGTCTTAAATTTCCCAATTTATGCAATCAAATCGATCTGCCCTCTGGATACCTGTACAGAATTTTCATTGTTTTTATAGTGTTACCGTTAAAAGCATCATTTCCGCCTCTTCCCTGCCTGAAGTCATGCGAGTGCAAGTTTACTTTTAAGTGTGTAGCGTAAAGTTTATATGTTGGTGTAGGATCAACTTTGCTACCACTTATTCGTATGCCCTGGACTAGCTGGACTGCTCGTTTATTATTAAAAAAAAATGTGTTGCTATTTGCTGCCCTAAAGAAAGTTGGTCCAAGGTTTATGGTCAACTTGCGTGCACACATGTGCGTCATTGACTGGAGAGCTGGGGAAGAGTTCAGGAGTTCGCACATGTGCAGCAGCCAAGACCAAGTGTCGGATTCCATGGAAAGAGATTAGAGTCAACTGGGTAGTTGGCCAATAGGTGAACACTACAAACCACCTGTTGTTATCCAATCTGAACTAAATATAGTCCCAAATTCTTTTTGTGCTTGACCTATTCACACGCTATTCGTTGGCGTTTATTTATGCAGTTGACTTTGTTTTATACTTTTTTTTTGTAAGTTTAATAATGCAGTTCAGCTAACTAAGAAAGTCATACAAAAAGCAATTAAGCTTAAAGCTAGAGTTAGGAAGAGCTTGAGCTTGATTGGGTTAGTTCATGGCAGAGTTAGCATGTTAAGAGAGGCAAAGCAAATAGTTAAAGTAACCGTATCCCACATAAAATTAAAAAAATAACACATTCGCTTAAAAATAAAATTTGTGTGTTTGTGTGTGTGTGTGTGCTTAAGTTCTAGACATAATCAGGTTTCCATTGCAGATGATCGTTGAGGTCAGTTGAAGTTGAGACTTTTGCAGTTTCTCATTACCATTGAGCAAGACGATTGTTATTATTGTTGATGGACTGGAGCTCCTCGCTCTCACGACGCTGCTCCTCTGCACGGCGATTATCTGCGCGACGGCTCTCAAGATTCTCCAGGCGGTCAAGTTGCCAAAGGTCATTATCCAGCAGCCGACGCCCCGACCAACTGATGGCCGCATTTCCATTGAGCCGTGTCGAGATCAAGCCATTCAAATTACCAGAGTTCAGCAGGAGTGGTGAGCTAATGAGTTGAGCCTGCACCGAAGCACTTGAGGGTTGTGCCAGGATCAAGGGGTGATTGGTACGCTCAATGCTGAGGCGAGCGCTGGGCAGTTGACGCCATGCTTCCAGATCTAGGTCACGATCCCTAGTCAGCAGCGAGTTCTGGCCCAGACGAGATGTTGAGATCAATGTGGGCGGATGTGAGACAAGGCTGGCTTGGACACGCTGATTAGAGCTGGGTAACAGCAGCGTTTGGTCGAGGAGGCGCTGCTGGCTTTGGCTTTGGCTTTGGCGACGTTCCTGTTCGCGACGCAGCTGCTCACGATCACGCTGCTCTCGATCACGTTGCTCACGATCACGTTGCTCACGATCCCGCTGCTCACGATCACGCTGCTCACGATCACGCTGCTCACGATCACGCTGCTCACGATCTCGCTGATCCTGCAGCAGCTGGAGCTCGCGCAGTTGTTGCTCCTGCTCCTGACGCTGTTGCTCCTGCTGTTGACGCAGTTGGGCCGATTGCTGTACCTGCTGTTGGAATTGATCCATCAGCTGTTGAGCCTGTTGACGCGCCTGGTTCTCGGCTTCACGGCGTGCTTGGGCCTCCAGCTGCAACTGCGACTGTTGCTGTGCATCGACTATGGCCTGTGCCTCGGCCACGGCTTGGGCTGTGAGACGGGACTGCAGCTCCTCAATGCTATTGTAACGAGATGAGGAGCTGGATGAAGATTGGGATTGAGATAAACTGCGGCGTTCGTCCAAACGCTGTTTCGACACAATGGCATTAAAGCCGCTTGCATCATCAGCCGTATAGTCAACAATACGCCGTGTGCCATCCGGTTCAACGAGAGAGTATTGACCCTTCACCAAATCGCCATCGCGCTTCTCCTCCTGGCGCTTCTGATCACCGGTCAGCGTGTCGTGCACATCATAGGCAAATGTGTATTGTGGCCGGCTATCGTAATCTTCACTGGAGCTCGGCAAAATAGTAGTGGCCTCATCCAAATTGGAGTCATCGTTGTTTAGCTCGCCACGCAGCTGCTGCTGCTGTTTTTGCAGACTGGACGATTTGCTTAACTGGCTGAGATCAAGAGGTCGCAAAAAGGATGCAAAAGCCACATTGCTGGTCAGCAGGCACAGGCACAGCAAGAAGCAGGACTATAAATACACACATATATACACATATATATAAACAGTTCAATATGGATTGGAAAGTTCTTTTCATCTTAAATTTAGCCGCATTCTTCAAAATATGCCAGCAAAACAAATATATCAATTTTGACAATTGCTATTGGCATCATAAATTTCCCAGTGACTTTTTACAGGCATCCTAATTGAATGAGTTTCGTACCCAACTCTCGAAGCCCCCACAACTCTAACCAATTTATTTTGACAGCATGTTGCTTTAAATTTTCTTATCCCTTATATTTTGGCAAAGGCTATACTCAATTTTCGATTAAGCACCCAAGATTGATGATCTTTTGTAAGAACTAATCGATTTATTTTTCATTTGAATTTTTGGAATAAAAGACGTAAGTGACATTAATGAGAGTAATTTAAATGAATTGTAAGAAACTCACATTTTTTTTTTGAATAAGCACATTAAGAAATATTTAAGTCTTGCAAGATCTGCCCAAAGTTAGTGAGTGAGTTTAAGATTCGATGTGACTCTGTTAGTCTAACTTAGTCCTTACAAATTTGCATAATATGTTGAAGAGTTTTATCGTTTCACATTTTTGATTATCCTGATTTATTGCATGCCTCGGCTACGATGCCTTTTACATGACGCCGTCGGCAAACATTTATGGCCAGAACAGTTTCAGACTTACCCGTTTCATGGCTAGAGTTGTCAGGTATGCGACTAGTTGACTTCTTGCTTGTAATTTGTTTTAGCTGCTGCTCGTTGCTTATTGTGGCACGTTGTGCTACTGATGCTTACCTCAGCAGCCATCGACTATTTTATACATAGCTGGACAGTTGGCCCAAAAGGGCCATCACAAGAACCAGCCCACACTTGATATGCGTAGAGGCTTTCAAATTTGTTTAGTTAAAGTTACAAATGACCTTCCATGTCTGTGATACGCTTGCCTGACTTACAAAGCTGCAACACAGCATTCACTTCTCGGCCATTCGCAACTGTTCGAAAATTGTCACCCATTCACCCACAAAGCATGTCCAAGTGGCTTTGGAAATTGGCAACCAAATGTGTACGGAAATTGGTCAAGAATTTTCTTGTTTGCCAAACGAATTTGTAATGTTGCCTATACTCCAATTACAAATGGGCCAAAACTGACGATACAGTAGCAAAGAGAGAGAGGGATAGGGAGTCATAAGTAGTACAAGGCAAAACTGAATTTTGATACGCCCAAAGCAATGTGAGCTGCAACTGCAACAAGACAGATATACAAGAGTTTGAAAAAAATTATCAACTACCAAAGTCAGTTGAAAAATGAGGAACTTAAATTCAAATAGGAAAGAAAAAAGGCATTTAGCTTTAATAAATTTAATATAAATTCAAGTTTGGATCAATATTAAAATACCATTTTTTATAGTAAAATTGTTTAAATAGTTCGATTGCTTTCAAATGACGATCGTTGGCCTCATATAGGCCTAAGGTCAGAATATGCGAACTGCAATCAGGAGTTAATGATTCATTAGATGCAAGGACGCGTTGAAGCAGAAATTAACTTGTCTCGAACTATTTTGCTGCGATTTTAAACTGACATCAACACTGAACTCGTGCAGATTGAAATACAAATGCAATTTTAATCGGTTAAACTGGCAGTGAACAGGATGCAACCACAGGAAAGTCAACATGACTAAGATGTGAAACCAAATGCCTGAAGCTGTCCAACTTTAAGAACATCAACAACACAAAAATACACAACCAAAACGGAAACACCAATGTCAACATCTGCAAAAGCAATGCGTAGAAAAATAGATAAAAAATGAAAACAGTAAATGAATTTCCTGCAAAAACCAGGCAGAAACCAATCGAAAGAGCTCGACTAGAAGATACCCTGTTCAAAATTTCAAGTTCTATCTCTGAGATCGCCAAGTAGTAAAAGTAAGGCTAATATAAATCGGTGGTTGATAATACCAGCAAGAAAATAAATACTTTATGGGGTCCGAAATTCTGGCTTCTTTCTATTACGTACTTTTGCATACCATCATTATACCCTTTTGCCCATTGTTAATGGGTCAGGGTATACAAAAGACAATAGAAAACAAAGGAGGGAACAACAAGCAACTGGCCGCCAACTGGTTGGAAAGTAAAAAATTTCACGCATGACTGAAATACAAGAGGCAAACAAACAGGCAATGTGATCCTACGCGCTTGTTATTATAGCTGGTGCATAGTCTTAGGGACCAGGCACGTATGACAGTGCGGCAGGAATAGGAATAGGAAGAGCAGAATATGTCGCCATAGTTGTGAATACAGTCCGTTTGCCTGAACATTTTGCTCGATGCGCGCTTTTGCCGGTTTTTTTTTCGTGGCTGTGGTAAATTGAGTTTCCCGCCACAAGGTTCTGTATGGAATGCCGGTTTTGCAACAAATTTCAGTGCAGTCGTAACATACAAATCAATGCAGCTTTTTTCAGTTCAGTGCGCAAGTTCGAAAATTAATTAACTTTCAACAAATTTGTAATAATTTCGCACAACAGCTGTTGGACAAAAGGTCAATTAAGCTCTTACTTGCGCACAGAATTAATTAATTAAGTAATCAATTACAATTATCTGGTATTGTATAGACTAAGTGTACTTAAATACCCTGCACACAATTTAAATGCGCTAAAGGGGAACTTATTTATTTGTAAAGTAACTGCGAGCGTATTTTAGGGTAAACCTGCTAGTCGTGCACTCTCGAGTATGGTTTTATTTGTTTTTATTAGCGCCGAGCAAATAAAGTAATCAAACATTTTTGACCTGTTAGCGTGCAATTAAAATAGCTTCATGAATAATTATGCGCAATTGGAATTTTCATTTTAAACTGGTGCGTTTGCCAAGTTAAACAAAAACACTAATATACACAGAAATAGGAGGGCGAATTGTATAACAAGACCTCCGGCATTTTAATCCGCTTGTAAATTGAGCTTGAAGCTGGAAATAAATTATAAGTTATATTACACAGATAATAACAACATTTTCCTGGATGTCAATGGTAGTTTCTTAAAGTATTAGTTTCAACATCCATATAATATATGTTCAGCTTTCATAATGAGCCAATTTTATGTTCACTAAAGTAAATAATGGCAACAAATCAGAAGTATCAGATACAGCTGGAATTCTAGGATTATGATTAGATTTTTGCCAGGTATCCCATGAGCCCATTAACGTTTTACAATTTCGTAAATCATTTCTGACCAAAATGAGAGCAATTGAATCTGTGACTAGCTGTGTTGGGTTGTGTCACAATTTCTCGCTGCACTGATTGAGTTTGGCTGCGTTGTGTTTTGACAGATACAGATATAGAGACAGAGATAGCAATAGTGGCAATGATAGACAACTTTTTGTCCGGTTGACTGTTTCCATTTATTTTTCATATTTCTGTGTGTTTTGACGTTTTTGTTTTAGTTTACTATTTTGCTGTGAAATTCCCTCGGCTCGCGCACCAAATGCCAAAAGTTAAAATAAACACACAAACTCATAAGCACACAAACACACAGAGAGAGTCAGGACATGCGACAGGAAGCACTTTCAAAGTAGGCCAACAATATTTTTGCCATCTATGTGCTTTGTGTTATTGAAAAGGAACTCAATGAAAGGCAGGCAGAAAAGTTAAAACACCTCGAGGGAATTGGCGTTCATGTTGGGCGCTGCAGCCGCTGTATATTTTTAACGGCCCACCGAATCACAGTTCGTATACGCAATAATGCTGTCAGAGCCACTTGCTGAGCTCCGGTCTTTGGTTTGGAATCAAAACTCGTGACAATTTCAATTTCTATTATTTTCTTTTGCTATTCATTTTTTCAATTGCTGCTCCCTAAATGGCTTTCACAAATGCCAGGAAATTATTGTCAGCCATTTTGAGTGTGTCTAAATATAAAATACACATTTTATAAAATTCACATTACAAAAGTATATGCATATTAAAACTCGATTGAGCACCACTGAGTGCCTTAACTAAGAGAGTTCAACCTGAAAAAAATCGCAAAAGTAAAGTTTGAATGCACTGGGATTCAACGTAATAATTAATGGTTACATTTTTCTTGATTTTGTGAAACTGAAGTAAATACTGAATTCATAAATGCAGCAAACTGTATGGAGTCTCCACACTGTATGGAGTCTTGGCTGGCTTTGCTCCCTACTCCTTCAACTCCCAGATATTATGCTGTCCAAAAGCCGCACTTTTTACTCCAATTGTTCTTCTTTCCCCTTTCTGTAGTTTATGATTAATTGCAGCTCTAAGCTGCTGACAAAAAATCAGTAATAAATATTATTGGGATGTGACAAATGAGATTTAATAAAATATGTTGGTTACATTAACATTAACGTGTAAGTATATTATTATTATTAACATCTGATCTTATATTAATTATGTTTATTTGAAAATGAGCATTTCTCGACTTATGTTTGAGCGTTAAGTGAAAAATACCAGACGAATTGCCTATCATATTTTATTTTATTTGTAAGTTTATTATTCATAAGCGAAGGAAAAAGGAAAAAATTTCTTTTCTTTTTCAATTGTGTTTTTTTAATGTTTCTAATAAAGCATTCTAGTGCTCTGCTTTCAGCGAGTCGGAAATCATTCAGTTGAACAAATAGAACAGAATGGAGAGCAATAACCGTCAAACAAATTTAAGGGTTGGAAAATAAATAAAAGAGAAAACCATTGACGCATATTATGTGGCAACTGTTGATCAATATGCTGTAAAATTGAAGAGCATCAGCATATTTTTGATTTCTAGGGCAACGCTTTATAATGTTTTCGCTTCACGTTTTAATTACAATAACAATCGCTCAAGCATAGTGCATGAGCGTAAATGAAATACAAGAAATTCAATTTTGAACATGTAAACATTTAATTTGCTTTAATGTGCCGAGGTAAATTGTAAGAATCGCAACAGATCGAAACGAAGGAAAACAACATAATGCCAAAGCAAGCAAAACAAATGTTTGCGCACTGAGATGGGCAATTAATTAGTTTCAATTGTTAGAGCGCCTTGTGCGGGGTTGATTGCCTCACTTTTCTTTTGTGAGGTAAATAGTGTGAAAACGCGGAAATTTGGAAATGGAAACGTGTACATTTTACGTATTTAAAGTTGGCTGAACACAGTGAACAAACTTTAAAAAGTTCTCAAATATATATATAAATTAAGTAAAACGTTATGAATAAAGATAGGGAATCAGAGAGGGGGTAGAGAGAATAGAAAAAGAGATCGGAAAAAATCTTTTATTCTTAGGAGTTAGGTAAATTAATAGCGATCAAAGTTATGATAAAAATAAATATGAGTGAAAGGAAGATTGCGTTCTCCAACAAATATGTGCCACTAGGAATTGTAAGATTTGAAGAAATCGAATTGTGAAATAAATGAAAGTAAAAATAAGTCTCCCAAGCAGCTGGAAAAGCTGTTGATGTAACTCTTAATTCTTAATTTGCACCACCACAGCGAACAGTGAATATGCCATTTTCAGGGTGGCAAAGAATGTATCCAAATTGAGCTCAAGGATTCCGGCCATCATCCTTCCATTTGCCACTCCCAACGTCAATTGAGTGAAGACGAGCAAATTGCGTCGAATATGGGCCGATTGTTCATACCAATTGTTCGAGAAGATGGCATATGGCAATTGACGCGCCTCCGCAGCCACATCACTGGCAAAATAGCAGCTGGGAAAGAGTTGCAGGCAGATGAAGATAAATAAAACGGCATTATACATCAGCGACATCATGTCCCTCACAAAGAACAGCACATTGGAGACGACTATGCAGAGACTTGCACCACAGAACATCACTTGTATGAACTGCACACTGCTGATCGTCTGTCTCGTCAGCTGATATAGTCTAAAATATTAAAAAAAAAAAAAAAATGGAATCGGCATTCATGTAAAATATATTAAAATCTTTATTATTGGAGAAATAAGTAACACAATTTTTGTATTTGAAGAAGGCTCCACTTTTTCAATTTTAAATAAATGTGGAGAGTTATAGAGACAAATTATATGGAGCAAAAAGGTCAGCATTTCCCTAAAATTAATAGATCTTTTATTATTACAGATTTGTAACTCTTTTAAATGGTCTTCAAATTCATAAAGGAAACAAAATGTTACATAATTGTGAGGGGAATTTCTAATTCATTAGAGAAAATAACTGTGCAAAAATCTGATTAACAACTGTTAACTTCTTTCTTTTTTTTTAAGCAAATAAGTCTTACCTCATCAGGTTTCTGTAATCCTCGACACAGCCCCGTAGTTGCTGATGTGTTTGCATTTCGGTTTGATGATAAAATCCCAGACGCGACACACGTATGGCAAGCAGATGGATGTGACCGCTCACATAGCACAGCGTTATCGGGGTATAAATATCATTGGCCATAGCCTGCATACCTTCGATTGTCATGCCGAGAATCTGGTAGCTCAAAGCTAAGACATAATTCAAGCCACTGTGTCGCCAGTCGAAGGGCAGCCAGGCCCAACACAATATCTCACGGGGCTCAGCCAAAATAGCCAGCAACACTATGGGAAGATACGATATGTATACGAAGGCAAAGCTTGTATAAATGCAACGAGTTATGCGATTAACATGACACTCCAGCATCTCCTGGTAATAGCGATGTTCCTCGTCACTCTGGACACTCATATCCAGTTCATGCAGCAGTTTTTCAATCTCAATCATCTGCGGCAGGTGCCACACATGCATGATGTGCTTTAAACTGCACGCGGTAGATAGGATACTTAAGGTTAAAGTCTTCAACCGTTCGGCTGGAGTCTGCTCCAACATCAGACCCAACAGCAAATGCAATGGAAACATAACAGTTATCAAAAAGTGCGTTATTACCATAAGCACAAAAACCGTACGTGACCGGTCGCCAAAAAATGTCGGAACCAGCACTCGAAAGCACAGCCACAAGGGACGATAGACCCGTGTACTGTCGTTGACCATTTTGCGACGCCTTCAACTGGATGCATCAGTGGTGCATCTGCCTTTTATGGACTCGCTGCTAAGTGATATTTAAATACTACCAATTAATGCAGCAATTTGCTGTCATTAAGCCAAGCGCATATTCAATTATGACTAATCATATTCTCCATAATGTGCACAGTAGTGCAAAGTGAATTAATTAAAAATAAAATAAATTACAATAAATTAAAATTGTGATTATATTTAAAGGTTAATACATCAATTTGTGTTAAATGAAAAATGCATTTCCAAAATAATTTATTTCTTGTGCAGGCCAGTTATTAATTAATTTATGTGTAAAATATTATTCGAAAATGTTTTGATGTTTTGATGTGTAGCCGACAATTGTCATAACTTTTGTGTACACCATGGTAATTGCTTAGTTACTTAAATTATTAAATCACCACAGTTAAGAACCATAGCATTTTTCAATATCGAACATTTTGAAAATCCCATATTCGGAGGGAATGAAAGTGAGTACAATTTAAGTAATCGTTACTGTACAAGGCGTTCGATTTTCACCGTCAAACGCCAAATCATATTTAAGGCTCATTAAATAGTCGACAGCTGTCCGAACCATCAGCACAAGTTGAGGGCACTGAATAATACATAGACTTAGCGCCATTACTCGCGCCATACAATGTAAAACGGCCTCCATTTCAACTTTTCAAAGAGATGATCATAAAAATAAAATGTTTGCCAACTTTTTTATTCTTCGCCATTGTTTAAAGTTTAAGCTTTTTATTGACATTTTTTTCGGCATCATCTTGACATCAAGATTCATATCCCACAGTTGCAATTCGAATATAAAGTTTTTGTTGAATCGACCACAATGTTAGAGTAAATATATAATTTATAGAGTGCAATACTCAAAACTTACAAACTGATTCATAAAAATTGCCCATAATAATGACACTTTTTCAACAGAATTCTATGTTTTCTTTCTCTTGTGTCGTTTGAATCAAGGTCTCATTATATTGAAGACAGGAGCAAACAGGAACAGCAATTTTCATATAGTCCCCAACTTGGCGGCAACTTGGCAATACCCTCAAGTGGAAACCGAAAGATGGCAGCGTTTTTTACGCTTACTTAACGCTGGCAACGTGCAGTCAAACGTTGCCAGCAGCTGAGTTTTTCCTGTGACAAAAGTTCGTAATGCCAAAAAGCGCAACCGTGACAAAAGCGAAGATAGAATGTTAAGGGCATTAAATAAGTGAGTTGATTGTTAGCTACTGCTAAAATGATACCCTGTAAACGCTAAAAGTTGGAAATAAGTAGTATATTTGCGTATGAATTTTAAATTCACAATTGGGTTAAGGTCAGATCATTTGTGTATAATTATTCAGTATATATGGTACCGCAAAGCTGGAAAGACTTTCTGCAGCTCAACTCAATTAGATGGTATTCAAACACAAGAGCTGAAGCTACTACAAACATTTCCTTTTTTGACAAACTTTTTTCTGACTTGTTATTTGTTTGTGGTTTCCGGCATCAAAGTTTGGGCCAGAAAGTTATTTGATTTGGATTTTGGAACTTTTTTGTATACATAACTTGGTGGATGTGTTATATTTACACTAAATTAATGAAAATCACAACAGTGTGCAAAATGTAATTTAATTTTTGTTGCTCGGCGGCGCCAAGGGGCAAGTTAAGCGTGGCCAAGGACATCAACTTGGCAACAAAACAAAACAGCCTAAAAAATGCGTTTTATCAGTCGACTGACAGTTTTCAAATGAAAATTTATCAAATGGCAGCTGGAACCAGATCGAAACTGGTGCTAAAGCTGAGCCTGCACTTGAAGTTGGAGCTGAAGCCCATCTGTGAGGTGTCACGGTTCGCAGCACAGTTCCTGCTCTCTCCCACTCCTTCTCTGCTGGGTGTGGTAGGCGATAAGCAAGTTGGCAAATTTCTTGTTATTTGGTTTGTCATGTTTGAATTGTAATTTATTAGTATTTCATTTTGCTTTATTCTCGTTCTATATATATATATCTCTCTCTCTCTCTATATATATATTTGGCTCTCTATGTATCTGTTTAGAAACAAGCGTGTATAATTTTTGTTGTACATTTCTTGCATTGGAATTGAACTAATTTCGATGCTTTAAAACGCAAACATTGCGCCAGAGTAAACAATTAATATTTCAATAGAATTGCGCTGACACTGTGTGAAAATTTGTATTTACTCTCCTCACATCTGCGCGGGAATCCACATTGACTGCTACTCATAAAACGCGCAACGTTTATCGCTGCCAGTGCACAAAGGCATTTAAATGGGTTTTGCTAGCTGGTCTGCATTGTGGTTAAACAATGCGATAAAACATGCTCAAGTCGCAAAACAAAATAAAATGTGCAGCCATAAAATGTACTGTTTTGACAGCCGCTGATATATGAACAAATATATTACAGACATATCACAACATAAAATAAATCGGTTGAGTTACAGTATGTAATTTAAAATAAAACCACTCGTATGGAATTAGAAATTTTCTGTTTAAAGCTTTTGTATATTATCATAAACTAATCATAATATTATCATAATTTAGCTAAATACCTTTAATTAATTTAGCAACATTTGGAAACATTTTTATTATTTCAAATGAAAACAATTAAGCACATGATTATTGTTAACTATATTTCAAAGTTCAACCACAAAAACCATTTCCGATGCGGAATCAAAGTCTGTACTGGTTCCAATCGTATTTCAACGAAAATTCTTATGCCAATAAAAGCTGACGAAAGATAACCTATAAAGTATTCATTTCTATGAGAAACATTTGCTAAAAAAAACTATTGTTCAAAGTTTGTATATGCTACGGTTTAGCACAAGGCGTCAAATATTTATTGTTTTTTTTTATGCATTTGGTTATGTTTTGTTCAACTAATTTCAAACGATTTTTCTCTAAGCAAACATTTTCCAGAGCAGCGCACAGAAAAAACGCAATTTGTTTTGAAATTTTCTATTTGCCATTCCGCTTCGATAACGTTTTGAGGCAAGTGAGTGAAGTAGACAGAGTGCAAAGGGTATGGGGCAAGTTAAAACTCGCATGGCTCGCCAACAGTGCTGTTTATTTAGTCTAGCCTCGGTCTGCCACCGAGAGTATGTTCGAGTCTATCCGATGTGAGAAAGTGTGGGCGATGAGTGCGCTATTTTGGGTGTTTCTGTGTGTGACTGTGTGTGACTGTGTGTTGTGGTCGTTACAGTGGCTAATCGTTTAATTTTATCATGTGGTTATCCGCGCTTAAGTGCTGGCAAGTGTTGAGCGATTTGTATAGTGCCTTGCCTCGCCTCGCCTCGCCTCGAATTTGCGGTTCACGAGTACCATATAAACATGCATGTATTTCTGTAATCGTAATACCCATTTGCTAAACTCAAATATCAAAATCCACAGCGCGCATGTAATTCCAATTTACAAGAGTTGTCACTTGCCATTAGCCTAATGGCCGGCCCCACCATGGCGCGAAGTGCAGCCCTTTTGGCCTTCACACACACTTGAGTCAGCCAGCCACACTCATTAGTGGCAGCAGCAGCAGTAGCAGCAGCAGTAGTGGCGACCCCAAAAAACAAAGCCAATGTCGCAAACAGAATGATGAGAATGTAATGCACAAATTACTAACAGAAAAGTTCTTGGCAACAAAGTGCCGTAGTAAAAATTTCACGACTCGTAGAAGTACTTTGCCCAGCTCGGGACCACAATAAATATGTTGGTATAATTTAATAATATATATTGTGCAAAGAGAGAAGGCTTTTAGTTAAAAATCCTTTAAGTTCCAAAAAATACAATTTCTCTTTTTAAGACACCAACTTAACGTCTTACCTTGAAACACACTGGGATTAAGTGTATTGCGCAGTCGGACATGTTCAACTGCAACGATCTATTTGTGTTTATTTTGGTAAAAGAGTTTTTAAGCAGATAAAACTTAGAAGCACAGTAGTTGCTAGACCCTTGGTTGGGACACATACTTTGTGCACAACAAAGACGAAAAGTGTGCAAGGACACAAAACAATCATCGCCTTGTTGCACCTGAAAGCGATTTGCTGTAAAAGGATGCAAATTAATTGGTTAGCGGCCCTGGCCGGAAACGGAAGGATGAGCTGAGGATGAGCAGTACGTTGCAGTTTGCCGGAAAGCAATGGTGGTCACGCGCTCAGCATATTTGTTATGGATCACATTACGCATACGTCACGGCTGCTCGTGTAGCATCATGTAGCCTACTATATGTATCTGCCACTTTGATAGGCTAAAAGGCAATCAATCAAATGTTATAATATGACGCAGTACGCCTTGTTCCCCACCCCACACATACATACATACCCTGACCTGACTGTACGGATGTTGTCTGCTCCTTGCCTGCGCGCTTTCGTGCCCATGTATTGGATTTACCGCTTTGTTGTGCTTGTCTTTCTGGTCTGCTCCTGCAGTGCTGTGCTGTGTGCGCTGTTTCCGGTTTCAATTTTACATAAATGCTTTGCAGATAAGGTTCCACCACATTATTTTAGTCATGTGAGGACGATAACATCTAGCTGGGAATTTAATATTTTGCAGAAAGATTTGAGGAATGTTTCTAAAGTAAAGTAAGGAGACTTTTAAGTCCAGGAAGTGGTGAAAGTCTAATCACATCAAAAATATATACTCAGGCTAAAGAAGTGCGAGGATTATCAGAAATATTTATTTAAAGATAGCAAAGGATTCCTTTATATACATATATGTATGTATATGTGATGTGTTGATATTCTTTATTATTATTAATTAATTATTAATAATATTAATAAAATATGTGCAACAGTACAATTGTCCCTCGTTGTTTTTCACTTTCTCTCTCTCTCTCTCTCTCTCTCTCTCTCTTCTCTCTCTCTCTCTCTCTCTCTCTTTCTCTCTCTCTCTCTCTTTCTCTGTGTAGAACCGCATTGTTAATTTTAGATCTACAAATGCTGACATTTCAATTGTAATGACAATCAATGTAAATACCCAGCTCCTAAGTGCCAACTGCCAACTGCCAGTTACTGCATTGCTGGTTAACCACGAAATTGTTATAGGTCAATGTTACTTGTATTTTGTGTATGACTGATAGAAGCAGCAGCAGCGACTTGCACTGAAGAGCTGGTTGTACTATCAGCTTAACGCCTTGCCACAAATGCGGTCATTAAGCGGCAAGCCACGCACTCTGTACTCAATGTTGCTTCTCTCCTCACTTCATTCCGCTTAACACAGCTCAGCCTATAAAATATGAACCAATTGACGTAAAATTGATTGTTCTCTGCTGCTGCTGCTGGTTTTGCTGCTGTATGTGGCTGCTGTGACAGCGCCTTGTGGTCTTTTTGCGCTTTATAACCTACAAGAACAACAACAACAGCAACAACAACACATAAAGTGCAGACGTTGTGGAGGCGTACTTCACGCTTCCATTCGGTGTGGCAAGTAGGTTAGCTGACTCCGCTCGCTTATCGCTTATTTTACACACTGCCAGCTATGCCAGAAATGCCACATAATTCCATTTAGCAGAAATATTTTAGTGTCAGCCAACAACGACGGCTCTCTGGCAAGGAAAGGATTTGGAATTTGCTCTTGTCCTGTTCCAGTTAGGTTCAATTGAATGCAGCACTTCTGTTAACCCGCTGCTTTAATTAATCCATTGACTTGGGTCAGACAAAGGTTTGAACACCATCATCAATAGCACTTTGTGCTTCAGCCAGAAACAATCAGTCATTTTATGAGAATGTCTGTTAACTGAGATATGCAGAAGTAATTTCTTGGATAGATGACGATTTTATACACTGCACAAATTTTAAAGAGAACCACTCAAAATCTACACAAAAAGTATATCATATCAAACATTGCCTTTAGCTGTCTTACAACCTATTCATTAATCTATGGAGCTATTGACACAGAAAAACGGGATTTTTGAAATATATACAAAAAAATGCATTTATTAAATCTACATCTTCTTCACAAGAAGCATTCTTTATTTTCACTTGTAAGCAATTTTTCAATATTTCACACGTAACGGACAAATCACACCTAGGTTATAAAGCCACATACAGGAATACATTCAGATTCTTACCGCTAGTGCTTCAGGGAGCAGCAAACAAAGGCCTTAGTCAAATGGGCTATTTGAGATATATCAGAGTGAAGGCAATGCTGAGTTACATTTCGCATACGCCGTGTGGGCAAATCGAACCAAAACACAACACAATAATCGCTTGCAACATGTTCGAAGCACATGGTCCAACCGAAAGTTGAAAATGACTCAGAGTCGGCAAAAGTTGCGTTTCAGTTGTATGGATGCCATCGCAGCTAACGGTACAAATAGCGCTTGCAGCTGATTAAAAAAAGCATAGAAACGTGTTAGGCACAACAACAATATCAACACAAAAGTGTTCTCTCAGTGTGTGTTTGTGAGTGAGTGCGTATGTGTGTGTGCGTGTGAGACAACGGAAAAGTCCTCGTTCAATCTTGTAAAAAAAAAACAAAGCAAAACATGTACTGAAAGTGTAAAGTAAAAAATTGAAACAACAACAAAGAAAAGCAAGAAAGCAAGCAAATTACTAGGCTAGTGAAAGTGGCGTTGATTTTAATTTACTTTGGCAAACGTATTTCAATTGAGAACGAACAGCACAATACCATTACGATTACAACAGAATAAAAGTAAAATAAAAAGCGGAGAACACACGGGACTTTTTGTCTTTTTGTTTTTAGTCGACCGTTGTTTGGGCATTTGCCCGGTAGCAATGCTTGACGTTTGTACGGCTTCAAAAATAACCATAACTTGTCCTTGACGTCTGCTATTTTTAAACCTACTGCCAACAACCGCGCCTAAAGGTTTGGCTGACACATCAAATAAGAAAATATACAGTGAAAGCCAATTGCAACAAGAAGGAATCAAAATACATTAAATTTCGTTAATATAAAATACATTTAGAACAGTTGTTACCTGAGCGCCAAAGTTGAGCTCTGCTGATTGACAGGACGCAAGTGTCCTCGACTGTGATGGATGGCCTATAATGTGTACTTAGTGTCCTCCTCTGACATTTGCCATAGTTTTTTTTTTTTGTTTTACTTTGACGTATTTTAATATGTCGAGCCCACCAAATCAATGCAGCACACACAGCTAATTTAATGCGTTCGTTTCCTGACTGGCTGGCTGTCAAAGCTGTCGATAACGCTGCCAAATGAGGTGTTGACAGATTTGTTTTTCATTAGAGATTGCGGCACATGGAGCATATGCATAGCAGAGATATGATTTAAGAAATCAATATGAAGCAAACGCCAGTAGATAGAAAATAATTGTTATTATTTGTTTGGTAATTTCAATGAGCTTTACTTATTTGAAAATTATTCATTTCCATAATGTATGTACATAAATGATTAATGTAGTGGTGAAAAATCATTTATAAAATGTATGTATAGAATATAAATGACTACTTGATTTTAAAAATGTTTGCTTTTATTTTATGAAATACTGTTAGACTTATATTATATTCTTATTTAGTTAATAACAATAATTAAATTCGAATTCTTTAGAATTATTTATGTTAATCTTAACTATACATATCAGTAGAGCTGAAATAAATTTAAACTGCTATTTAAACAAGTAGGAGTAGTGATTTAGAAAGACTATGCCAGCATTGTTAGCTTTCTAGGTCACAATTTACAAGAATTATATCCAGAGCACAACGTTTAATATGTAGTTAGTTCACATACCTGGGACAGGATATACAAAATTTGTAGCGGCTAATGCAACCCATGCAAAAGTCTATCATTTAATCATAGACGTGGAATTCTTCTTTACAGTTGGCAGCTTTGAAAATTAAATTACATGTGGCAACAACCCTTACAGCAAGCTTTCCTATTTATGCTCATGTTATTAATTGCATGCTCTCATATACATATGTACACACGTATACATATATACGTATACACAGGTATTTTCATTGTATTAGTTAAATCAAGAAGTAGCAGGTCACATTACGTATACGCGACGTGTACGGCCTGCTGCTGCCTACTGCTGCCTACTGCTGCCTGCTGCTGCCTACTGCTGCCTACTGCTGCGTACTGCTGCCTACTGCTGCCAGTGTTTTTGTGGCACGTGCTCACTTATTTGTCGTCGTCATCGTCGTTGTGGCAAGGATATAGACTTTACATCCTGCGAGTCTGCCTGCCTGTTTGCCTGTTTGCCAGTTTGCCTCAATGCCTGACTGCCTAACTGCACGTTCTCGCCTGTACTCGTAATTAATTTATGCAATAATTTTTCATTGCCGACATAACTTGACAATATTTCAAGCTGGAAATATATTTTCAATTTAGAGTGAACTTTTTTTTCCTTTTGCTCGTAACTAATAAAACAAAAGGCAACTAGCACCACTAGGCGGCTGGCGTGTTGTAGCTTTTGGACTTCCTAACTGTTCATTTCCATTTAGCTTTATCGTTGGACAATAGAAACATTATCTTTGTGACACCCCAAGTAATGACGAATGAGAAAAGGCGCTGTCAATGCAAGGGATATAAAAAGAAAAAATTGGGTTAGTCGGCGAAACCACGAACAGCACATTCCGTTACAGCCGAACTGATCAAAAGCTTAGAAGAATATAAACGTGGCCATGAATGCCGGTCATTAGATTAACTGACTGGACAGGAAGTTGGAAAGCGCGTTTAGTCGCGCTATTGTTCCTGGTTTCTCATTTTTTCGGACATTTTACTTCCGTTGATTGGCGGCGGCACTTTAGCGAAGCACTACGTACCCAATTGGGCCCCAGCTGCTGTTTTCGCACGATATCATCCAAATGGCGTGAGCGTTGGGGGAGGAAACGAATCCTGACTCGCACTTGACAATTGCCATCAAGGACAAGGAAATAACATTATAGGCACGCAACGACAAAATGCACAGTGTTTGCAAAAACCATTCATACCATTCATAACCATTCAATATTCAACGAAAAGATTTTGTATGTATTTTATTTTGATTTTAACGGGGAGAATTTCTTAAAGTACGTTAAAGTAAAGCCTGATTTGTTGCTTTTTAAATTTAAACAAATATATTTTATATATTTTACTTAACTATCTTAATGTACATAAATTAGACCACTGTGCTACAGATACGGTTTGTCTCACACCTTGAATATGAAACAGTTTCTACAACATTATTGATTGCTAGCTGTTTTGAATTTTTATGAATTTTTCAATGTCCTCTGAGTTTGTGTATAGGATGTGGTTGCTGTTTTTGTTTGTCTTATTTTTTGGGGGGCTCTTCAACTTGTCACACTAAATGTCAAGAGGACGTGCTGTGCGCAACCCTCTCCCTTAGCATTTGTTGGTGTGTGGCATCTGTCGGCGAACTGAACAAATTGGCAACGTGACGTATGAGTAATATATGTTATCTTGAGTAAACTGCTTATTAAATATTGCGCATTCGACGTATGTGTAAGCGCAAATTACTTTTGCTCTTTTTACGAGCATTGTGCAACGAAACTGATTTCGTAAACGCTAAGAATTAAATCACTGCCGGTTAAACAGAAGTGCGCGGATCATAGAGTGTCAATGTTTTTACAGGCTATAACCCAGAAGCAATATAAGACACAATAATTAACAAAAAATAAATAAACAAACAAGTGCGAAAGTTACAACTCAACAATAAAAGCTCAATTCAACGCCAAAACTCGACAGAGAAACTGCAGTCAATTTTAAAAAGTTGGGTAAGTATTAAAGCGTTAAACTTAACACTACGAATAGGGAATTCCGCTGTTCTTTATGACTGACTGCAATATGGGTATGCAGCATGAAGGCGGTTCTGCTTCCAAAAACCATACCGAAATGCATGCATAATGCAAATACAAGCCAAGGATACTTTCGGCCAGTATTGGGCACTGTCCGGGAAATGAAATTCGTGAATTCGGCATTGATTTTGGTTCGCGAATCAAATGCACTTGGCATACTTTGAAATTTAAAGTTTTTGTTTGAATGTTGTAGAAATGAAAAATATATTTTTATTTCTGCCGAAATTGTATACTGACAGTAATCTACTTATCTACGTATTATAATTATCATTTTAATGTATTTATCAACCGACAAAAGCCACAAAATAAATAAATATTAAATGAAATGAAAAAATATTAAGAAAATTAGCCTGAAAAATGAATAGAGTATTTCAAGTTCAACCTTTTTGCAAATAAAATTTTTAGTTTGCTGTTTGATTTGTTGCTGTTGGCAAGCTAGAAAATAGGCGCACTGAATAGAGCAAAAAGTGAAAAACTTGTCTGAGTTGTTGTTTGTTTTATTGCGTTTTAGTTGCTGCTGTTTTTGGTTGTATATTTTTGCGCAATGCTCCAATTAAAATAGTGCGCGTTGTTTTTCAAGTGAAAATCTAATTTTTGTTGGCTCATTATTCAATTTCAATGAACGTTGCAAGCAACCAGCAGAATAAGGGCCGTGAAAACTTTTACAATGGGCTAAGATAATTATCAAAAATTAATTAGTAGTGCTGAACCATTCTTCAAAATAGCCCACTCACCGGGCCGTGGTAATTAATGGCAACTGCCTCGGAGGCTGTCCTTTGGCATTTGGCAGATTTGTGTTAATCACCTACAGTTTGATGACCAGTTCCAGCCACACTCTCAGCCAACTCTGTGTGCCATTCGCAGTCCTTCTGCTGGCCTTTGGAGCACTCGAACAATAGCCAGAGAATGTTTTGTGTGCAAGCCAAAAACCTTCGCTTCAGTTTTGATTCTTGAATTATGTACGTGTGCCAGATCCTTGAGCCTCCCGCTGCTGCCAAAAGTTATAGTTTTCCATTGTGATTATTTTAAAGTAGTTTGTTCACAGTTTTCGGCTGGCGTACAAAGTTTGCACGCCCTGCAAAATAAGGGTAATGCCCGGATCGAATGCTACTCCTTAGAATCATGAATAGAAAAGTGAACTGAGTGAAATGAATTTAAGCTTTGTATAGCCGTCATCAATATACACTTTTGATATCCATTCAGTTCAATCTTTTATTTAGTTAGAAAGGCATTTATTTATTATTTTATCATTTGAATATTTACCATTTTTAGTTTTAGTTGTGGGAAATAGTTAAGATTAGGTTATATACATAGTTCCTTCGAGCAGCTGCCATGAAAGACATCTTATCAGTAATTCAATAAATCAGCGCAAAACTTGATTACAACAGGAAATGCGCCTTGGCATAATTCATATACCGCAAAGTCTTTCAAAAATTGCTGTTTATGAGGGCACGTGGCCGCCTGTCGCCTTGCCATCCACGCCGTAATTACACATTTAAGCCGTGTGTCATGCATATTGAGAGGCTCATTAAAGTGTGCAGTGCTTCAGGGAACTATTTGCGCCTGCGCCCAGAGGCATCCGCAGCCACTCACGTAGTCGTCAAGTAATGTGGCACAATATCTATTTGGTACTAAGTCGGTGTTTTGCAATATTACACACTTAATTGACAGAATACTGTCGTTGTAAAGTTTTTTCTTTACTTTTTTTTAAATTTGTAATACTTTATTTATAAAAAGGCAACACTCAGTCACCGATTTTCATTTGCTACGCAGACTAAGCTTAAAGCAAGCACAAACGTGACTCTTGTAAGTGTCCTTCTAGATGAAATTAATTGTCTCTTTCTTTATTGTGCAATATTTTGTATTTATTTTTAACAATTAGACAGCCAATTAGTGTATTTGCTTTTGTAACCAGGCAACAAATCCAAAAATTCTAAATATATTTGTATATATACACACACAGGACGCAGAGTTGTCATTTTCTTCATTTGTATTGTCAGGTGATTAAATTGCAGCCCTGGGGCATGTTGTCAGCCGTCTTATGCTGGCCAAGGTCGAGTGGGGTTTTTTTCTTGAGCAAAACGTTCAAATGGCAAAAAAAAACAAAGCATACTCTTATGTGGCATATTTCACGAGTTGTTAATTTCCAGGCCGGGAAAGCTGTCAAAAAACAAAAGCCTCTGACAACAGCAAATGTGTGAATGGGAAAAACTCTTTTAATTGAAAATTCATGTGGGCGTTGCCTACAGTGTTGAATGGCAGAAATGATTTGTGGTATGAGTGAGTGTGAGTCTGGCAAGCGGAATGCTCAGCTCAAAATATTTTGCTTTCGTTGCTTCCGACGGCGACGCCAGAATGTGGAGAGCAGTTAAGGAGGCGTTGATTGTCCGTGTAATGCAGCGCCATGTAAAGGAGGTTAACAAGTTGAGGCTGCTCCTGCTGCTGCTATCGCTTGCCTCTTGCCACTTGCCGCTCTCTGCGCTGACGTCCTGACGTCCCTTGGCCTGCAACAAAATTCGTGCGAAAAATATTCTTCAAGAGCGCGGGCAAACTGCATACGCGCGTATGTTTACATGCTACATCAAGTGGGCTAAAGTGGGCTTAGTGCCGAAGACGAATCGCTAAGCCTTTCGTACATTTGTGCACGGTAAACATATCTCTCAAGTGGAAAGTAAGCAACACACACTCGCAAACCTACTTGTACAGCCTTATATTTCCATTGCCTGGCTGGGTAGTTGGCTAGTAGCCACTCAGATCTAAGTTGCCGCTAAATACGTCACTTGTCATTTGCGGCCAAAAGTGCACAGCAGCTTGAGTATGTCGGGCAATGTAAAACTTGACCTTGTTGCAATGCATATATACTATGTGTACACGGATATAAGTGGTCCTATTCAAGTGCAGAAATGAAACTCAAAAGGTTTTTGTTGCACAATTCGACAGAGTCAGCAAAAGTTTCCGCAAACCATGAAAAACATAAAACAATGAAAACTATGCGAAGTGAGAACACACTCAGAAAAAAATGCTGGATTTAAGAAAAATATATATAAATATTATGCATGCACTTTAAGTAAACATAAGACTCTGCATGGAGGGAATAACAAATGTGGGCGCAATTAATACTCGCAGCTGGACAACAAAAAATGGTAAAAGATGACAAATGATTCCAAAAATATAAGCGAAAATAGGGGAAAAACCATTAGGGTACAGGGAAAGAAAAAAGCAATGATTCTTGAAGGTTGATGAGACAAACAACGGAAACGACCAATTGTTCAAGTATCTTAAAGCAATATTCTTTGGCTGCGGTCAGCTGCTGATTTAAAATTAACAACTCAGCGGTTTCGACAATTGCATATTCTTCTTGATTTGAATACAATAATAAAAATGATTTCGTTCTTAAGTTCTGCAAACAATCAAAAATGCTCATAACCTGCACTGGCTTCATGTTGTAGAATAGTATTCAATAACTTTAAGATTTTGTTTAAATATTGGTTAGAGAGAAGAGTTAAAAATTGTAAATCTTATTTTAAATGAATTAATGTTGATTATATTGTAATTCTATTAAAAATCTTTTTGTTAGTTATCTAGCATGATTTTACATTATGTTCTGAAAGTTTGGAAAATTTGAATATGTTGGTGTAATCAAAATGCTGCTTACGACAGCATGATAAATTGCACAAATCTTTAGGTATAGCTATTTATCATTCGAGCTCCTAGCAGCTAATCATATTTAAGAGCTGAACATCCTCAGAGAAATGAATTTGTTTGAAATAAGCGTATAATTCAATATTTGTGTTGCTAAACTAAACAACAAAGTCGCAAGTTTGGTAAGTTTGTGTGGCCAAGTTTTGTGTTGCACGTATAAGATGGGCAGGGGGGAATCTCGAGAGTCGCTGAGTGCTCTGCTGTCTGCTGTTAGAGTCGCTGTCAACATTGTCGCCACTAATTGCCCGGCCGCCATTTTGGCTGTCACGGTATCCATAACCAGTCGTAGTATCCGTTGCCTGTTGGCGTCAACTATTTCACGGCATTGCTCGAATGTCGTCTAGCTAAACAAATCAGCGCTTTTCATGGCCGCAAAGCAATCAAGCCACAATAATTTTGCACTCATCGTACGAGCAATTTATCATTAGCCGCTGCACACTTCGGATGGGAGGTGGAAGTGGCTGGTTGCATGCTGCTCGCTGTGGTAGCAAGAACACTCGCCTGTCGCTGCTTTGGCATTTAATTTCCATTTTTATGCGCTTGTCGTTCAAGACGGGAAACTTAAGTGCTGCCATTTGCAGCGAGCGCCTTACAAATGAGATACACACTCACACATGCTAACAAAAGACGACACACACACACGCAAACACACACACACATAAATTTAAGTTGAGATGCTTTTTAGTTGATGGGATTGCTTTAGTTTCATGTTCGCCATCGTCTTTGCACAGCACTTAAATGGCAAAAAGGTTGCAGATTTGCGCGTTACCTGCGTGAGCAATGGCAAAGTATATATTGATATATACATATGCATACATAATAACTATAGACTACATTAGGAAAGATATATGGATTAGAGTTGACTGTGCCTTACATAATGCAAATGCCTAAGTCAATGGGTCTGCAATTATGCCAGTATCAAAAAAGGCAAAAGCCACGACAAAAAATCAATTCAATTCCCAAAGATGGCATTTTAGCTTTCTTCAGTCTGGTTTGGGTTGCTGTCCTTTTTAGCGTTTGGTCAGCCAACTGTTCAATAGATAAGAACATTCACGCACATTCGGGCATTCACATAATGACTTTCACACACACACACATACACACTTAACATCCATTAAACACTTCATAAAACGACCATTTATTGTCCCTTGCCTGTGGGCTGAGACTCTATGGAATTGGTTCTGTGACGTTTGTCGACTCATTTTACTTACGTACACTTTTTGGGGGGTCTTTGCTGTATTTACTTCTATTCATTTACTTTGGCATTTGGTGTTTGTGTTCTTATTCCGGTACAATGTGAATCAGTCAATAAATCGATAGTCTGCATTATTTATAATGACCGAGACACGCAGTCGGCCAAAAGTTAGTGAGAGCCAACAACTACCCATTACGGCCAACCCATTCTCCAGCAATCTCAGCACATCGCGCTGCCATCTTCAACCCTGTCTATTTTGTGTGGCAATTGTATTTTTATTAATTGCCCTTGCTTCGACTGATTGCTGTCAGTTTTCTTATTGATTGCCAGACAACTGACACAGACAGAAACCAATCACATCGGGTTCAGCGTTCAGAACACGGTAATTTGCCGCTTCAAATTATCAATAATACAAATGTATTTCAAAAGTCTTGATTATAATGCTAGCTTATAAATAAACATATTGTCTTTAATAGTTAAATAATATTTATTAAAATAGACAAGCTTGCTACATTATTAATATTAAAATTGTAGAATTTTAACGTGAATTTCCACCTGCAATCAATTTTTCAAATGAAAATTCAATCTCAATGAAAATCTATCTGAAAAAATCTAATGGACTAAACTAACGACCAAATAATAATTCATTTAAACATTTCAAACATTTCAAAATACTTGGTTAAATGGTTAAAAGTTAAGTCACAACTCAGTAATATCTTACAACACCTATAAGCATTAATATCTTGTTACAAGAGCCAGTAATATTTGAAACCACTAACTTGCAGTTAAGTCTTAATTCCCCGACAACTTAAGAACTTAAGCACGTTCAACTAAATCTCAATTTGCGCGTGTTATTATTTAATTTTGCCAACCAAAAATTGTGATTTCGTTTTGGACTGGGTTCTCGTGGTTTCGCTCCACTCCAACTTTCTGGTAACGGGAAAAGTTTTCGTCTGGTCACACGAGTTGTGAAATAGTTTTGTTGGTAACTGCAAAGTGAGCAAAAATTTTTAATTGGTCAAGCGGTAGGTAGCTTTATATTTAGAGCATGGGCCCGCCTACTCTTGGACAATGAGCTGAAAATTTGCTTGGAGCTTTACGCTTAGGCTCCGTAGACAGACGCCGCCCCGGAGACCCCCCCTTCCTGCTCAAGTCATGCATTATGTATGACTTGATTGGCGTATTTGCGGCGGCATCAAGTGGGATTATGGCCTTGAACTTTCCCTTAGTAGGCGTAGCCAAGGGCCGCAGTGTGTCATTGATTTATTGGCTTTCAGCCCCTAAGTCTAACTCAGCCCACTCACAATGTCTGCGAGTAAACTTGTGCATGGCGGAGGGAGGTGTGCAGGATGGTGGTATACATTTCATTTAAAGTTGTGCGCCAGCATTTTGCATATATTACTAAGATACACACACATGCATATATACAAGTAAGCTGAAACCGTTGTCCCCAATGTGGGCGGGGCACACAAAGTTTGCCTGAGAGCCGAAACCGCTTGCATAAAATATAACTAAAGTTTTTTCACACTGCTCTATGTGTATAATTAAACAGGTGACAAGGCCAGAAAATTAAAAAAATATATATATTAAGATAATCCAGAGAGAATAGAAAATTGTCGCAGTAATACAGTTTTCTTCCAATATAGGATGTCATAGTCCAAAGGGAAAAAATCAAATTCTCCTCATTAAATATAAACAAAATTGTCCTTAGACATGTCCAATCATTCACGCAGACTACTCTAGCAAAGGCGCCACCCAGTAAATTTGGGGCACTGTGGGACGGGCCAAAATTGATCGATGACAAAAAGTGAAATTTGTCCGCTTTAGTCTTAGTCATTTTACCGAAAGCCAATAGGCCTTGACACTTATTGAATTTCAGTTTTAGCTTTCATTCTGCCTTCATTGCATCGAAATTAAATGTGTAACTTAACATTTGAAATCTTAGTACGATTTTTGGTCGAGTCGCTTACACCTCGACTATTGAATAATCTGTTCTCGTTGCATTACGGTTAATGCATTCAGTTCTTTTTGCTTGCATTGTCTACTGGTTTTTCATTGCCGTCCTTTTGTGTCAATTTGTAACTTTATGATCGTTCGTTCTAAAATCTTTAAGTAAGCCCAAGCCAAACTATCGTAACATTGTCAGAGGGAGTGCAATCGTTAAAAGTGTCAGTTGAGGCTGCACAGGAATGACAACAAATGAAATAAATGAAGACGGTTGCCTCAGCACTCGCTCGTCAGCACGTCAGCTCGTCAGCTCTGCTGCTTTTCTGCTCGCCTTGTCATCGTTCATCAGCCATCATCTGGCATCAGCGGGTGAATCCAAGTGACGTGCCACGCCCACACGCTTAAAGCAATGAACTTAAAGTAATTTGCTTTTACTGTCTGACGAGTGACAAACAAAGCGCTCCGCTTAGTTTGTTGTCCTCTTTTTTTATTTTGTATTCGCTTAGTTGCAGGACAGCAAGAGGCGTCATGTTATCAAAATTAATTTACGGGGCTTGTGCGGGAGCTTGTGTTGGGGGTTTTTTCTGTTTGTAGCCTATTTTGGCGCTCTATTTTTGAGTTTTCAACGAGTTGGTGTTATTTCTTGCTGCTGCTGCTGCTGCTGCTGGCGTTGCTTTTTCTGTTGTGTCATATAATTGTGCAATGTTCCGGAACGGTGCTTTGTTTCAGCGAATTGCCCCATAAACAAGAGTCCATAAAAAATCGTTCACTTCTCGGCGAAAATGCTATACAATGTTTGTCAGATGATTACGCCGGTTGGTTACTTATCCTTTGCGTTAGTGCGAAAAGTTCAATGCAATCTCAACATAGCATTACATTGTTGACTTGGTTATTTTAGGTTCGACTCCTAGTACAAAAATAACAGAAGTCAAAAAGTTTGGATACTATTCGTGGGATACTAAACACAGAAAACCACAGAAAACCATAAAAATATACAAGAACCAAAATAAAATGTATGCCATGGATGTGACTTTTAAAGGTGTTACTGAGATACATCTAAGTTCAAGAGAAATGTAATATCTCAAACAAAAGGTATTGTAATTTTCTAAAATATTAGAGCATAAAATATAGGGCATTTGATCAAATACTTGTACATTTGGATAATTTGCTATTCAAGATTTTGTAGACTCACCTTTGTTTATAATAATATATTTTAGGTTGCCATGAATATGAATTTTTTCTTGATGACATATATTTTATTTACTTAATATTGCTGGAGAATTGAATTTCTGTCTGTGTGGAATGAGCTAAATAGCAAATATTTTTGTATCAAATAAAAGCTGTCTAACGTTTGTGACGTATGCTCTACAATTCTCAAATTTGTACAAGCTTAGAGTGTCTAACACGCACACACAGATATACAGCCCACACACACACACACACAAAGGTACCCCTTAACACTGTGCACATTGTTTAAAATAAAAAATGTCAGGCAGGCACCTTATTTAGGTCGAAAAGCACTCAGGATAGGCAAGAGCCGAGAAATTCCGCACTCGGCACTCGGTACGTCTCCAGCAACTGACTGTGTGTGTTGGTGTGTATGTGTGTTGATGTGTTTGTGTGTGTGCGTGTGTGTGTGTGTTGGTGTATCTGAGTGTCAGTCAGGTGACGGCGTAAGCGCCTTAAGCTGCTTGAAAGAACACGAACACACACACACACACACACACACACACACAAAACAAAATGCAGGACAGCCGCCATATGGAAGGGTTTAGGATCTGTTGGCCAAGCTATCTATAAAATACACGAGCCAGCCACACTTTATTGTGTTTCTAGGGCTGCCTTTCATATATTGAGCGGCTGTGTCCATTTTGAGTGTAATTTAAAATTTAATTCGAAATGTTAAACAAAAAGTTTTACATTTCATAGCATAAGCGTAGAATATAAATTTTGATGTACAATTTCTGGGAAATTAAAATAGTCTAAAGCTTTTAATATGTTTGGCAAAATTTGCATCTAGTTAGTCGGACACAAGGGAAAACGCTCCAAATGTAGAGTATTTAGCTTAGTTCGAGCTTCGTTTATTAATTTCATTTAAGAGGCAACCCTCGCAGTTACTTTGGACTCATTCTTGACACTCTTGGCTTCAGCTCGCTTAAGGGCTAAAGTTGTGCTCTAAAACTGAATTAACTTGGCTCCAACCATGACATGAAATAGTAAGCTCGAATTTCTCGTATATTTTAGTTTAGTTCGTTAGTTAAAACGTGTAGTAAAATGCGTAATTTAAATAAAGTGGCATACAAATGACAAATGACAGACAGTTCACGTACAAGCGACAAGTAGACAACAATGCTGTGCAAGTGCAGCAGCATGTCCACACTGATACGGATACACAGATGCTGCAGCTCTAGATACGGATACATTTTATGGCCTGCCCACGAGGCAGCTTGTCGCTTCTGGCGACTAGCGTCAGCACCACAATTTGTATCTCGCAGATACAATATGTACATAGCAGCATCCCTGTGCGGCGCGCTGACGGGGCAAGCAAAATGTAAAGGAGCCACATCAACAATAAACGAAAAATTTACAAAACAGCTTAATAATAAAAATGCGTTACGGCAAAATTGTGTGTATATGCCTCCAGTTTCTTCTCATCAAAATTTCATGTGCCGAAAAAAATATTTTGCCCGCTGTTGTTTCCTCTTCGTGTTGCTGCCTCGTCTCCTTACCCATTTGCCATTTTGCATTTTTATTTTTGTTTATTGCCTCGCCTTGTCCATTTACGCACATAATTTATGCATAAATTTCAATTACCTGACGCCCTCCAGTATGCAACGTGTTCACGGGCCTCTTGCTCTCCATATGAAGGTGGCCCCCGGGTGCTGCCCATTTTGACTGCTTTTAATTCACTTTGGCAAGCAGCCAGCAAGGAAATGTCCTTCCCCTATGTCACATCTGATTAGATCGAGCATAATTTAATTATTAAGCTTGCATTGAGCTTCATTTCGAGCGTGAGTGCAGCCACATTAGGAGTATTTTTAACATATGTACATGTGCTCATGGAAATTACTAACTGATCTAGCTTTAAGTGAAATTGAAAATTCGTCGTCTATAAATATATATTCATATTTTTAAAGTAATCTACATCAGCATCGCTGTTCCAGTGACTGACATATTAGAACCACGTTGTGTTTTTCTGCTCAAATTTGAAAGTCAAAGCACGTAAAGCCCGACACACGTGCGAGTCATTGCTCATAGATGTGCGAGTAATTTATATGGGCAAATATTTGCGCTTGCTCGACGCGAGCGTAGGACCAGCTGTAGTTAGCCACGCCCCGTGGCTGTCCTCCAGCGCTTTAAGTATGTACACGCCCCATTTAGCCTGGGGTTTGCAGACATTGCCCTCTTACAACTTCATTAAAATGTGGGTCTGCAAAAATTCACATATGTCCCATATTGTCCACAGGGGCAGTGCACATTAAGCCGAATTGCAAGATACTGGAGCAGTTCAGATTGGTTCAGTTCAGTCCTGGGACTAACCGGCGATTGTGTTTAAAGTTTAATTGATGACCACAGACTGAGGCAAAAGTTAATGAAAATGCCGGCCAACGGCGAGGCGTGAAAATATGCAAAGTGACTGGGGTCTGATCCCAGTCCGGGACCAATGCCAATGCTGATGGATAATTAATTTTACTAAGCCGTGGGCTTGTCTCTCAGCCTCAACCATGTCTGTCTCTCTGCCCGAATATCTCTCACTTGGCCTTAATGAATTTGCCCCACAATAATTGGATTGTGCCGGGTAAGAGCCTTACTAAAAATAAAATCCACTCACAAATAGATACAAGAAATAAGAATGTTATACTTGTGGTAATTGAACTACTAAGTATCCTGTAGTAAATCGTAGTCAGAAGTATTTGCACAAAAGGAAAACTGCAATTCCATTCAACAATCTGAACAACGAGATACTTTCATTTCTAAAACTATCTTAAATAAACTAGCATGTTATGAGTAGTTCGATTTTGAAGAAATCGATCGGGTTTCTTAAATTAATATTTAAATGAATAACTGAGCAGATGATTTTGATCTCTCTTGTTCAAGTATATGACATGCTAGTAAATAAGCAGAAAAGGATATATTATTTAAAATTCTACACAGGTTGGTATACCCATTTCTCGATAGAGTCTACAGGGCATTGGAACGCAAGCGTCTCCTGAAATTATGCAAACGCTGCGAAAGTAAAGCGTAAAGGCAAACACCGATTAGCACAAGGAGTGCGAAAGCCAGTGGCACTAGCTACCACCCACACAGTATGGGTTGCTGGGTTGGTGTCCTGGTGGGAGCAGTACTTTGAGCTACGCAAATGGGTGTCATTATCCGTCGACCAGAAACGATTTTTTTTCTTTCTTAACTCCAGTTTTTGTGCGTGCTCCTTACTTAATTTGCTCATTAGCTGGACTTGACCTCCAGCCGCATTGTTGTTGCCCTTTGACAAGGATTGCGCATATCTTTGTCTGTGATTATCTTTCACACTCAATTTATGTGTGCTTGTCGTTAACGATCTTTCCAATGAAAATGGTCAATGCGTGAAAATGTCTGAACAATTAAATGCAGGTGTTGCAACAAAATAAGGATTTGACATGTGGCAATATAGTTTATTTCTGTGTTCTGACCATCAATGCCGCAATTCATCAACAGACCTCGGAAGTTGCTACGAGTGACTGTGCAAATAAATCAAGACAAGCATTGACCGCAAATCTGCTGCTGCTAATGACTAATGGAGACAATCACACGGCAGGCGGGCCAAGGGAAGATGGGAGTCCGGTATATAAGCCCATTGAGCCGCAACATAATATTTGTGCGGCAAATATGCCCTAGATATGTGAAGCGAAAGACACTTCAAGACAAGAAAGTTCAACGCTTAAGTAACTTAATCTGTCAAATGTGTGTGTATGCGCATATGTTTGTGTGCGAGTGTATGCGGTTGTGTGTGTGTGGCATCATCATAAATATAAACAGCTCATCACTTGAGCAGCAGCTTGCCCACTCGTCTCTCAACTTATGTTCTTGTGTAAGCTTTAAGCCTCCATAATTTGATATTCATATATGTATGTCCAAGTCATCAAAGTGAATTTTGTTAATGCTGCATTTAAATCAATGCCTTATCCCAACTAATGCTTTTATAAATATATATGTATATATTTATATGTATTTGCAGAGCACAATCGCCAGCAAGCAGCAGCAGCAGCTGTAGAAAGGTAAGGAAATCAAGGATAAGGCACACAACTATCACACATTCGTAAGTCAGACAAACCGATGGATAAACAATATAAATAAGAACAATATTTGCATATTATTTTGCATATTCAATCCAGAACCCAAATAACGGCCATCATTTTTCAATGTCAGTCTGCATTTTGCTGTAGGAAAAATACACACTTATTCCTCGATTTATAAATCAATTCCGTGAATCTGTGCTGACAGCAAAACTTTTCACGAAATTATCAAATAACCTACACCTCAATTTCAAGTTTTTAATATGTTTTCAAATTATGTTTTCCGGCTAACAAACGATGGTTAGATGGTTTTTATCAAGCAAATATAAAAATCATATTTATATAAAACCGCGAATTAAATATTCATCAAATTACTTTCCAGGTGTAGATTGAGCAATTAAAAATATTCAATTTAGCATTGTCAATATATGTATGCATATGTGTGTGCTTGTGTGTGGTTTCATTTGTGTGTATGTGGTTTGATTGATTGTTTACCAATATTTATGAAGCTGTTGTGTGGTCAATAAAGGTTTGCGAGCAGGTGCGTTCTTAATTTATTGACTTCTACCATCCGAAAAATATGCTCATTAATCAGACATGGCGGCTATCCGAACTGATTGCAAAATTGGCTATGTAATTGTAATTAATGCTAATTTCCCGCGGGCTTTACAAAATGGGCTTAAGGTAAATAAATGTTAATTGGCATAAATTTTCATGTGCTCTCATTATCATGCAGATGCCATTTTGCTGGCAGTTTATTGCAGATTTATTCATGCTGATTTCAGTTTACAAAATAATATCAGCCACATTTAGGGGCCATGATTTTGGGTGCTTGCAACTCGATAGTCGGAATATCAATTGGATTGCGAGAGATTTTATTAGAAATGTAATAAATGTCTAGTTATCAATAAATTCATACTTTTGATGGCTCGACTCTTTAAATTTAAATGCTTATGTGCAAAAACTTTTTATTTAAGTATACTAATCTCGAAATTACCAATTCAAATCGAATAAAAGATATTTGTCTCTATAAATCTAGTTGAGATTCGAATGAAACTTTACGATGTTAAATTTAACATTTCATAATTCAGCTCGACGCCTGCTCGACTTTTATTACATAATTTTTGTTTACGCTGTCAGAAAAATTCATGGACTGTCAATTTAATGTTAAGATTTTAAGCTTTAAGATCCTAAAAAGGCAAACGTAAATTTACAGCATGCCAAAATCGCCAATCTGATGTCCATTTGAAAGACGACTGGAGGCTGGCTGGGTAGTCATTGACTTCTGTTGCTGGGTGTTGCTCACTCTTCCGGCTCTTGACTGTGCCACTCTTAATTTACACGCTGGCAGCGAGAGGAGAACTCGGTGGCTGTGGGGCACATTTAATTTGACTGTGTTGTAGAAATTTAATAAAGCAGCGCCAAAAATTATTAGCATATTTAAGGGCGAATCCGGCACATAAACTCAAGACTCCAGCTGAATGGCATCAAAGAGCAATGTAAGCTAAGGAGCTGAGCCAGCTAGGAGCTAAGCATCAGCCGCTGGCTCATGTGGAGACGACAGCACACAACAACAGCAATTCCAGAAGTTCATAAAATGAGACGCCTGAGAATTGTCTCAAAATATGCGCAGGCAGTGGGCGGAGAATAGATTCACAGTTGGCAAAGTGTCATTGCAATTGCTGGTCATGAATAGCTGAGGAAAGAAGAACAAAGATCCTGCTGTTGGCCAAGCAAACTAAATTGAAGGACTAATGGTCCAGAAATAGATTTGCAGAGATGTATAGTTTAATGTTGAACTAAACGAAGTCAGTTTGAATTATTATTACAATTAACAATAAACTGATTATGTGGATGAAATATCACTATCTTAAGATACATATTATTTAAAATTATCTAGTGATGGTTTATCAAATTAATAAATAAATTCATTGGTTAGTCACAAATTAAGTTGCGCATACGCCACATAAACCACAGTCTTAGCCACTGATAGAGTAACAAGATATCCTTGAGGCACTCAATCTGGAACTGAGTTAGCATAATCCTTAGGCATTCAAATTAAATGCATAATAAATAGGTACACTTATTATTTACTCAGCATTGTATGCAATAATAACTATCATGTGAAACTTCTTTGACTGACAAACCCATAGACGAGTTTACCTTCTTAAATCAGTGCTGGACTAAAACGGGGCACATTGATTCTATCAGCAGAGGGGGGGGGGGGGTCTGGGGAGTAGTGAGTGTGCACACAGACAACAGATGTTGATGCCTCAGTGAGCAAAGTGCGTTTCGCTGTTCGCTTTTGTGTGTGGCATTTGTCTCACTCTCCGCCTTATCGTTATCGCTCTGGCCGTGTCCTCGTTGCTGTTGTTGTCTTTGTTATTGCCGTTTGTGGTCAGTATTAATATTTGTTGTTGGCCAGTCTCATACGCATTGTAGCCACAAATTGTATGCCCAAAAGCTGATTTACGTTTTATGATGGCCATTATGTGCCCGGCTCGCCTTTAACTCTGGTGCTGGATCCTGGTTTGCCCACTCCTTTATTGTTGTGCAAGTAACTCGCTCTCGCATTATATCGAATTATGTTATAAATATATCAAATATATTTGCCATTGCCAAATACGTGTGAGCATGCCGAACATGAAGTTTGCACAGTTTTATGGAATTTTATGTCATACGCGTGGCTGATTCACATTCCTTCACAATGGCTGGAGTGACACGAAGGCCAAAGCAATTTTGACGCATAATAAAACTATTAGCATTTAAGCATATTTTACTGTCCGTTCTGGTGTTTATCGTATGTATTATAATAAAATCAATTTGTAAACTAGGAATTTATGTGGCGGCGTAATCAAACACAGCATATGATTTATTAAAACAAAAAGTATACAATGCATAAATAAAAGAAGAGAAATTATAGCCCTTTTGGCCACACTGTGCAGTGTAGCATCCTTTGTGGCACTTTCCGGCAAAAGCAATCAAGCGCAGCAAGGGTCGAAAGGACCATAGGCAATCGTTAAGAAACATTATCGTTGCATAATATCCGCTAATTTGTGCGCATATCAACCAATATCAGCAAAATGTATTTAAGCGAATGCAGCAGTTAGCGGCCAGCCCTCTCTCTGAAGAGGAAGTCGCCAGCTGTGCGGGTCATTTGCTGGACCCAATGAAAAGGGCCCGCACATAATGAGCGGTCAATAAATGACTCATAAATGTTATATTTATTTTGTGCAACAATGAACGCCACAGCAAGGCGCACCAATAATTCAAGTCTGCGATATCACATTCAGTCGGGCATATTCTTGTTGTCGCCTTAATCAGGACAACAATTGCGGCAAATCAATATTTGGCGTGCACATTTAAAATCAGCCCTTGACAAGGCACTCAATGCCGAGTGGCAGGCTCTTAATATCGAGGCTGTAGACCAGCCATCAACCAAAGTCCAATTCCAAGTTCGACTCTAGCCACAACCTCGATGGCAGTTAATGCTTGACAATGCTTTAGTTTTATTGATTAATGGCCTCTGCTATCCGAATTTCGCAAAGGCCTGGTGATTTTCATTATACAGCCAATTTTTCAAATTGTTCGCCTTGCAATTGCAATATATTATTATGCATAGCTCTAAAAGACAATTTGAAAACGGCAATTTGGGATTATTAGTTAGTTTATTCAGCTTTACATAAATATACGCGCAGATCTTTAAAATTTACTTGAAAAAGTAAAAAATTCAAATGAATATAAATTATCTTTGCGCTGTTTTCACTTTTTAAGTTATGCAGAGTACGTATTCATGTAATTTTGTGTCAAGTTCTCTCAGCGAAAGCACTCTTGCTTGTTTTTTTGTGAAATTGGTGTAGCAATTTTTGTAGGAATTTTTTTGCTGCTTTAATTACTGTAGTTGTCGCTGCTGGGGAGGCTGTCTGGGCTGAGCCACAGTTCTGCGCTCCTATTGTGTAATATTAAAAAAAACGAGAACCAAGCAATCAACAACAACGACGCAGCAACAATTGTAAATCATCCTTGGTTGACCTTGCGCATTGCAGGACGACTGCGTGGCATGCTCATTATTCTCCCTTCGCTGATGTTATTGTTGTTGCATCTTAAAAAAAAAAAACGTCAAGTTTGTGCTTGCATTTTAATGGCTGCAATCAAAATTTGAATGCATTGCAAATAAGATGCGGAGATTGTCGGAAAAGGTCAAGGTGATAACAGATGACTGACTTCATTTCGAGGCACGTCAGAAGTGAGCAGACGTGTGAAAACAGAACGTGAAATCAGCTCAGATAGGCCTGCAAGTTAAGAGTATTACTCTTTTCACACAGTGCGTATACTTAACATTTAAGATTTGTGGCCCAGACAAGAGAAGATCCTTATGAGCGCAACAATGCAAAAGTTTTTCATGTAGTAATTAGAGCCAACTCTTCCACAGCTGCCTAGTAAAGCCAACACACTTGCATAAAATATATATGTATATAGAATGGTACTTCAACAACAAAATGAGGCAAATGAATGCGAATATAATAGTGTAGGAAATAAAAAGGCAACAGAGCAGACTGTGAGTCGTAGTTTAATTTCATTGCTAGAGCAGAAGATACTTCAACTGTTGTTGTTGTTGTTGTTTTGGGCGTGATGTGGGGCGTGTAAGCACATCAGCCAAATGCCTGATGATAAAATAAAATGCCAAATGTGCGCGCATTATTCAAATGTCATGATAGTCTCCAGAAAAACTCAGCCCACAAGTATCTCAGACACAGCCAAGAACTTATTGCTCACATGTCTGTAAATGCCTAAGTGTGTGTGTGTGTATGTGTGTGTTTATGTTTGTGTGTGAAGTATGTGGGCATACTGCTAGACAATTTGATATTTTTACTTAACATATTTACTGAAGCACATTATAAAGATTAGTTTTTGAAAGCAGTAATCTAAATAAAGATAATCTTATAGAGTTGCCACACTTTAGTAATGGTAAATAAAGAAAAACATGTATGAATTCATATATCTGATATTTAACCGGGAAATGCAGATTCTCAGTCTATAATATAATTAATATATTTTTATGTTTATACAAATACACATACGTATATATGTATTTATACACATGTTATAATAGAATTGAAAAGTTTGCTACTTAAATTTAATGCTGCATAATTTTAAGCGCATTTTAAAATGTTTGTTTTTCATCACTTTGGTGCTGAGCTTCGTTCAGGATATTTGAGCACGTTGTATTTAATACTGTCTTCCACTTCAGTAAAATATTTAAAATTAAAGTGAAATTAAAATGTTTGCAGAGTCCGCAAGAGTATGTTATCATCGGAGAGCGTTTTCTATTTTACTGGTTCAATTAGTCTTCGGAAGGAATTCAGCAAAAATTTGCCTGCGCATAGGTCTTAAACTCTTAAATGGACCGCAATAAAAATAATGCATAGAAGTTATTTTTTATGCGCATTTGCTTGTCTGGAATTTCCTTTCACATCCCTGAATGGCATGAGAAATGGCATGCCGGGCTTACCATTTTGGGATTGGGGTCGAATCTTTTACGAGCTTGTGGCTCCTATTCACGCACTCACACCCATTCATACACAAACACACTGGCAGTTGAAGAAATTTGTTTAACAATTTCAAAACACATACACACAAAAGAAAGTGGAAGTGGAACAAGTAATAAGAGGTGTGAAGTGGTATGTGTGACAAGGCATAAATAACTAAACACCTGCAGAATCTGTGGTGGCACAGGAAATACAGATGGGCCACAGACACATCTGTCGTCTGCCGCTCTGCCAGGCACGTCTGAGTTGTGGCATTATAAATTACGCAAGGCTCGTCTGCCGTTGCTCAGAGCATTTGTCAATATACTCGCCTCTTGCTCAAGCCAGCCGAGTCGTTGAGATTTGGCATGCCAAATATTTTACCAGCCAATAATCCAAGACTTCTGTTCATGGTGATTGTGATTTGTGCACCGCCATCAACATTTAACTATTTGTCTAGCAATATATTATGGATTTTTAAATACGTTCATGGATACTATTTTGTATTCCCTTATACATACATATATTTGTTTTGCGATGCTTTACGCAGTAGGGGAGACATTTCTGAAGGAATGGAAAACATATTCTTGATCAGCAACCTTGTCCATCTGTTCCAATTTTTTTGCTTATATGAACAAAGCATTCTCACTTGTTAAGCTATCTTGATAAAATATGCTATATACCCGTATTTGTGCTTAAGTCAGTAATAACGTTGAAGGTGATCGTATCGGACCACTATACAATCTAGCTACCATAAAAACAATCGGTCGAAAGTTGAGTTGAGATAGGATATCACAATTTCTAATGCACAAGTCATAAAACAGTAATCATATGAATATAAATGGTTTAAAACATTCAAAATAATAATCATATTTTGAACTGCGGTCTAAAATTTATGTGTCAGCTGTCTAAAAGGGTATATAATCTTCGGCGTGTCTATTTTAGCTGTTCTTTGAAACTGTGGACTACCAAGATTCTTAAGAGAGATAAATTATTTTATTTTCCGTAATTTCTCTGCATTTTATCGCTTGATATTTTTATTAAACGTTCAGCAAAGTAAGCTTTGATCTCATAACATTCCTGACAACTGACATCAGAATACATTAATATTCTTGATTTTAATTAAGCAATTTTAACTTATAAATTCTTTTGGTATCAATAAAAAAAGGAATTAAATTTAAATTTTGTAATTATTAATTTTATGCCGAATAAAGTCTTATCTTAATTAATATATGTTAAAATATGTTTTCACCAGCGCCATCAGGCGACAGCTGGCGGCAGCTTGTAGTAGCCAACTGTGGGCTTTTGTGGTGAAAAGCTTTCGTTTCAAAGAGAGCACAGTTCAATCAGCTGTTGTCAAAGATAACAGCCTAAGACAACTGTAAATCAATAGTTAACTTATTTCCCATCGAATGCAACTGATAAGCAGCCAACGGGCAACGCATTTACACAGCGACTAAATAAATTTATAATTCCCCTGATAAGCTTTGAAATCATTATGAGCATGTATCAGAGGTCTTAAATCTTTACTTAACTAACCCTAATAAGTGTCTCTAGCTGGGGTTATCAGTGCATTTGTATTTTGTATGCTGATTTACGAGCCTTCAATGGCTTGCGTTCAAGGGCTTCACTTCATGGCCAACAGATATGAGAGTTGCTCTCTCTCTCTCCCTCTCTGGTCCTCTTTTCGCTCTCTTCCGCTTTATATCTTTCTCTCTCTGTCTCTCTCTCACTGTTGCTTGCTTGTCGCGAGCTTTTTCAGCTTTGATTAATGCATTGTAGGCTCTTGTGAGCTTCCACTCTCTTGCAGGACTTGGAGCCAGCAAAACGATTTGTCTTTTGATGCTGTTGCTGCCAGTTGATTCGCAACACGTTTGCCGGAAGGTGGCCAACGCAGGCAACAGGAAGCAAGGACAATTTCTAC
Organism: Drosophila atroscutellata; assembly: GCA_035041605.1. Classification (NCBI taxonomy): domain Eukaryota; kingdom Metazoa; phylum Arthropoda; class Insecta; order Diptera; family Drosophilidae; genus Drosophila; species Drosophila atroscutellata. Next base: position 6,476,427 of record JAWNLA010000092.1, on the reverse strand, counting down.
TCGTCACGCATCGGACTCGAGTTGCCACGCGAGCTCTCGCGTGCTGTATTTGTGTATGTCTCGGTGCTTGTGTGTGCAGTGAAATTATTGAAATAATAGAGTGATTTATTTGCTGTAATTGCTTGTTTTCGCAAGTGTAGTTAATGTTAATTAAACTCTGAGAACCAATCGCATAGCCAACCAAGCCAACTTGTTGCTCTGAGCCAGCTGAATGTTGCAGACCTGTTGCCCCCGACTTAGAGTTAAGCAAGCGTAATTAATGTTAATTACAAATATTTGCTAAACAATTTGTTTTGCACAGCTTTCATCGCCGGGACTAGGCAATAAATTAGGAGTTAAACGCCAATCGCGAACCCATCCCAAACCCAATGCTCGGCTCAACAATTAGGCGCACGTCCAAGCAGAGTAAATAACATGAACCGAACCCAGAACCGAGACCGAGTCACGTCCAATTTGAGAGGCGGAGAGGCGATGACTGACAGACAGACAACTAAAGTTGCATTAAATACATTCAAATTACAATTACGTAAGCCCAAAAAAAATCAAAAGACAGCGACAACAACAATTTTAACGAAACAGCTATAAATCTGAGAAGAGCAGTCAAATGGGTCTACCAACACCTCACACACACACCCACACACACACACTAAGCAAGGCGTGTTGCCAGACGCACCCCGGAAGTGTCCACCACTCACCTGACCCACATGCCCAGGAGCAACTTCTTTTACAAGCTGCCAAACAAAAACAAAAGCGGCTTAACACTTTGTCCCAACGATGATATGGCCGTCACGTTAACCATGCCCACAATGTTAGCGCCCTCTGGCGTTGGTCGCATTGCTTGCTGTCGTCATTTTTCTATACGCCCTTGTCGTGGCAGTTCAAATCAAGCAGCCTAACAACCCACGCCAAGCAGACAAGCAGCCAAACAGCCCCGCAATCCAACAGCCTGAACTGACCCTTTTTGCTTAGTCAATCTAACTTGGCAACCTTTTTCGACGGGGGTCGGCAGCCCGCTGCTGCTGAGCGCAATAGAAAACTCAAAAATTACACTCTCCACCAAAAGTTCTTAGCTGTTTCTGTAAAAACAAATACTTAATACTGTGCAATGAAATTGCAACAGAATATTGAATAGATTTGAATAGATTGAATAGAAAAAATAAAATCATTTGCTTTAATCAGTCGCAAATAAAACTTTTACATAGTTTTCTGATAAATACAATATAAAATTCATTAATACTTCTAAATACTTTACTATGACTTTCAATAACTATATATAAACAAAACCATTATGCTACACATTTTTAAAATTTAACATATTTATTTAAAATAATAGTTTTCCAAATTTAAATTAATTATTTCCACAGCATAGTTTATTTCATTGGTTGTTTAGTGTATTTTCAACATGAAGAACTTTAAGAAGTGAGCAGCCAATTGTTGTTGTTCTTGTTATTGTTGTTGTTTGCTTCCAACGCTTAAGCCGCAAAATACACCCAAAGTTTATATTTGTTGTGCCTCATTCTTTTTGTCTTAAATATATATTTTTATATGTATCTATTTTTGGGATGACACACAGACAGACAAGTTGCCTGGCCTAAACGGATCAGCAATTTGCTTGCGTTGAACCCTTGTCCATTGGCTTAAATCTGATGCTGCTTTTATACAGTTCCTGCTGCTGATGCTGCTTTATCAGTTGGCAGACAACGGTTTTTGTTTTGACAGACTTGTGAGTAACAATTTCAGCGAACGAGCAAATGTTTCCAACTGAGTTGACTATTTGCAACGTAAATCAAAGGTAGCAGGCCGCATCACTTTTACGAGCCTAACATATTCAGCATTTTTCGAATTTTTGTGTTTTTTTTTGGGGTATTCAATATGTTCCGCTGTCTTTTATCTACTCCATAATGGTTCGGCATAGCGTGACCTTGTGCTCTGGGTATTTACGACCTAAATATTACAGAATTAATTTACCAAATTAAAGCCGGCATGCTTATCCAAGCCACTGAGCTTTGCAATTTATCTGCAAACATGAGCACACTCACACACAAACACACACATACATACACACCTACACACACACATCCAAGCACCTAAAGGTATTAATTAGTATTGCATAATGAATTGGGGCCCCAGGGGCAGGGACTGGGTTCCAAGGGCAGGCGAGCATTGCCGAAGCGAAAGAATAGCGCACTGCTGCGAAATTCAACGAGCTGAACATTTGAGCTACAACGCTTCCAACTAAAACTTATTATAATACAATAAACATAATAAGAAGGGCGGGCAAATGCTCAACACACAGCAGCAACAGCAACAAAACCAAACAAAAAATCCATAATGACCAAGTTGGTTTCGCGTTTCAAGCTTTTTCTGGCGTGCTCCTTTACCGCATCGACATGCGAAGCAAACTTTTACACAGACACACTAAGGCATTCACACGCACACACACACACACCCACACACATACATACAGACAACCAGCAAAGCATATACCTACATTTACACGGCAACAAGGTGTTGACACTCTCACGCCCAGATGCGTTCTTATGAAAGGCACCGATAACTCGCACGACATCTAAGGACAGTTACAGACATCATCGAAACATATATACACCATATACATATATATATAAATATAATATGCACATGAGAATAATAACAGGGTAGACCATCCACAAAGAGGGAAATGCGATACGTGACAGTGTCTAAATATTGTTGTAACTAAATAGAAAGAAGCTAGCTGAATGCCTTAGTGAATGATTGAATGAGTGAATATGAGCAAATACAGGCTGCCAGTCACTGAATGAGTCAACTGTTAACATTTGCCTATTTTGTGTGCCTTTCTGGATTTTCTGTGTGCCAAATATACCTTATATGACAGTGCCCAGAAGTAGGCAACATTAAAAAAAATTCAATTCACAAATATTAAGTAAACATTAATTCAATGTTGAAAACGACATAGTTTAAGTACAGTGTATACTAGCCAAATAATTGAAGTGTATAGCAAAATATATCAAGAAAATAAATAACAATTTTGTAATACTCAACATATATATTAAATTTATAATCAGTTTTATGAATTATTATTCATATTTAATGATTACAATTAATTGTTGAGTAAATGTGTTACGAAAAATTACACAAAATCTTTGAATAAGAAATGAGCTTATGAGCACAGCATAAATCTAGCTAAAGGCCACAGAGTACGGCATTTACCAAGCTGGATGCTGTTCTCGCTCCAGTCTCTTTGTTACATCTCTCGCATATTTATTTTTATGGTCTTTTGGCAGTTATTTGCGGCATTTAAACATTTTTGTGGCGATTTTTGACGCCTTCCGTTGCGCGATAAGCGCGCTGGACGAAACCAAATTTACAAAAAAAAAAATAAAAGAGAGCCCAAACCAAAGCCGCACCCCCAATGAGACTGGTGGTGGCTATGACAGACCTTAATGTATACATTTGAATGCCATTATCACAATATGCTGGCGATAGGCAGCCGCAACACCAGCAACAAAAACAATAACAATAGAGACGCTAACAGTCAGCCACAGAGAGCTACTCATTCATTGTCTGTGTTATGTAGCGGTGGCTCTACGAGTCTGTCTGCCTGCCTGTCTGTCTGTCTGCAGGTCTGTTTCTGTGTGCGACTTCGAGTTCACCGCTTATTTCCAAGCAATTTACTTTAATTCGTCGCAATTTAGAGTGAGGCATATGCCAGGCACAATACCAGCACCAGCAATTTCGTCAGTTGACTAAAAACACTTGCCACACCCATGAAGCAGACAGCCCTTTTAGTTGCCACACCACCACACCTGTTCTCTCAACTGTAGTGCTGTGAATGTGTTTGTGTGTGTAGTCCGGATAATAATGTTTTCATTGTGCGGAATCATCATCATCTACAAGCTAAGCACTTTATGTGCTGCACATTTTTGGGGCTCGTGCTGAAGATTGTTGAAGTTGCAATTACCTTTACGATTTATGTACAGCAAATTGAAATTGCAGTAATTTACAAAAGAGAGGATGGCACACAAAATTGAAAGACGGATTAACCAACATGACAACATTTTAAGCCCTGTCACCACTTATTTGTTGTTTTGTAAATCTTTCTTTGTTTGCTAATGAAATTTGTTTTCAAACAATTTTAAAACAAAATATTTTTACTTGGTTCCATCAATAAAAATATATGTTTTAAGTTGATTTCTACGGAAAAGAATGTTAAAATTAACTAAGTTGAGAATCTGCAAGTAATTGAGCATGACATAAGTCAAATATGAACCTTGACTTGAAGTAGTTACCTTCCTGTTAGATAAACTGTCAATTTCGGCAACTTAATTGTAGCAAATTGGCTTGGGTTGGGTTTGCTTTCCGACCATGTTCTAATAGCCAATTTCAATGTGCAGAGTTTGTGTGCTCAACAAACTTAACAAGCCTGGCAAAATGGTTGCCATCCTCGGCAAGGAGTGATTGTCAGGTGTGCATGCAAGCATAAAAAATCACAAAAAGCCATAAGCGCGATAACATCATGTCCAATCCGTCGAATCCGCCACGCCGTTTGGCGCCCGGTTCCGCCACGCCGGTCACCACAGCTACAGACTCAGTAGCTGGAGCAACGGCAGCTCAAACTCCAGTTCCAGCTCCGGATCCTGCTACAGCAGCCGTAGCCACAGCTGTGCTAACTGCGCGGTTGAGCGGCGCCAATAAGGTGACTAGCAGCGCAATATCTCTGGATCATACAGCATCAGCGCCAAACCAGCAACCCATGTTGGCCACATCCTGCCCGGACTCACCCATACGTCGCGTATCCTCCAGCATAAAAAACTCTGCCCTCGATTTCGCCTCGCGCTTCTTCAACAAATGCAAGGCGGCCACATTCACTGTGGATGGCGCCACTTATACAATCGGTGAGTAAACTTCACATCTCAAATAGGTATGAGTCTCTAATCGAGACTGCCTCGTTTGCAGTAACCTTTGTTACTTCAGTGCAGCGCATAAATAGAGTACAAAGCAATCAATTGGAAATCATTTCTCAATGCAAAGCACTAAGGTCAACAAGTGTCTGGTTGGCAACCAAAAAAAAATACAAAAAAAATAACTGACATTTGTGGGATTCACAGTCGCGCCTGATTGAAAGGATGCAACGAAGCAAATTGGTATTTTTCGTGTTTTATTTTTTTTTTTGCTCCCGGTTTGTGGCAATTGTCAGTGTCGTACTTTTCTTTGTCTAGAATTTCATGCACTACACGTCTGGGTGTGTTTGAGCTTATTCAATTGTGTGTATGTGTGTGCAATTCAAACTGACATTGAGTACAAGGTCGTCGGTTGACATTGGCCCCGGTTTAAGGTGTGCAGGTGTGCCATTTTATTATTCAGTCGCAGAGGCTATTATAATTTCGTCACGAAATGGGATATCACCAGACGACTTCTCATTTAAAAAATGTTTTATTTTATTACAGATGTGAAAGGGTTTTTAACATCAAAATCAGGAATACAAAATAAACGCTCTATGGCAAAGCTCGAAAATTGCATTTTATAAATGTGCATAAGGGTATTAAGACTATAGCATCTAGATTACATTTTGCTAACATATTTTTTCTTTATTATTGATTTTTCTGGCAGCATAAAGTGCAATCAAAAAATAATTTGATGATGAGCATGACAGGCTGCGTCAGTGTCAGACCAGTTCACTGGCAGCAAAAGTCTTCGATTATCGACCAGAAACTAAACAATTTTGCTATCTTTATTTTATAAGTTTAAATATTGACGAATGAAATTTTGCTAGAGGTAAAAAAAAGGATCAAATTTATGTAAAATGTTTACAAATACATTTATGTATGGAATGACTAGCAAGTCAATGGTAAATTTAATAATTATTATAATTATTCATTACAAGTTAATGGAACTAGACTGTGAGGTGAATTAGTTGCGGTAAATTTTGATTGAATGACTTCGTTCGCGCTTCTGTGGTTCCGCTTTCATGTGGCAATTTAGTTCAGTGACTGCAAAATTACAAAAGGGAAAAAACTATTTCAGATACATTAAACATATTACAGATAACTATATATATATATATATATATGTAAATGCAGAAGCTTTATATTTTAGAGATATAATAAATAAAGTAATCGTAAATAAAATATTACTTATTTCGCTTTATGGTTAACTTTTAAAAAAATCTATACAAATAAATAATGCTGATTGTTTGGTAGCCTCGTTTTACAATTAAGATATGTATTTCGTCGGTCAAAGGCTTTTTATTTATTTTATGATGCTCCGATTCACAGCATATATAAATATAAATCAATTCTTTATTTTATTTCCATACCTTCAAATGCTGTTTGCTGCATAAAATTAAAATAAGTAAGTTATTCAGCATAAATGCTGGAAAAATAGCATTTGTTCAGTTGAAACGGAACGAGCATAATTCATTTTTACTGTTCCACTAAGTGAGTTGCAATTTGCGCAGTTGCTGAAAGAGTATACTTAAATCATTTGTGGATTATTGTCGGGTTGGCCAAACTGCAGATTCATATTTGTTGATATTTGCATAGTATACAGAGCGTAGAGGATTGGAACATGCGCTTATCATATTTTTAGCTGCGGGCAAATCCTTGGATTTGTAGGTTGCAGTTGCACATCTGACCATCCAGCCAGAAGTGCTCAAAACTGTGCACCACATTGACCAAGATTTACCATGCCATCTTCTCAATGCCAGAATGTATTGCGAATCTCGAAAGTAATCCAGTTGAGTACTTGGTCGAGAGGTTGCCGGATCTGTGCAAAAGCAAAGTTTCAAACAACTTTGCTGGACACGATTGTTGGTGTGTGTTTTATCTCAATCAGGTTTTCCATTCATTATAATGATTGTCAGTTGTAACATTTTAGATTTAAAGTTATTGTGAAAAAACTGAGAAATTGAATTCTGTTCTGTTTTGCTCATTAGCAGAAATTAAAGTTTTCATTTGCACAAGCAACTTATTTCAATTAACTCCGAAATGAATTCACAAAGTAATCTTATAATGTGGGATTAAAAAGTCAATTTTCGTTGGGGTCGCATAAATACCAAAAGCACATTTTCTAACAGCATATTTAATTGCATTTTCTCGTTTATCCTTTTTATCTGAACCTGAACTGTCGACTCCATACCTGTCAGTCTGCATAGCGAAACGTAAATATTTAAACCGAAATCTCACGTGCCGAGGTATTAAATGTGCGCAAACCTTTTCTCGACTCTTGCCCCACTCAAAAAGTAACAGCTACCAGCAGCTCCGAGCCAGCGATATGCCCTAAAAGATAACTTGGCTTGTGTTTTATTTGATAAGGCACGCAGCTCGGGATCTGTCAGCCCGGGGAGTTCCCAGGAGTCGCATCTCAGGCAGACTTCGTGCTGTTCAACGTGTTTGTACGTGTATCGATGGGAATGTGTTTATTTGGAATCTGCGATAAATCGTTTAAATTTGATACCTTGATATCGAATGCTTATTTTTGATTTACAGCATTTATACTGAATTCAGTATGCCCACATTTAAATGATGCAAATATAAGGTTAAATATATACATTAATTAACATGCATTAATGCGGTCAATAATTACGCACATACATCGATGCAAATACAAATTTAAAGATATGCATTAATTAACATGCGGTCAACTATTGGCTGACCAGCAGCTCCACTGCTGGTAATGCTGTTAGTTTTAATTATTTCAATTAAAATGCCATTTAAACTTAATCGAAATGCGCTGCAACTAAGGAATGGCTGCCATTGTTGTCCTGCGGCAGCTGCGCCCAAGGGATTTTCCTGCAGCAGAACAAAGCAAAGCAAGGCAAAATAAGGCAAAGCAAAGCAAGTAATGTGAAATTGTCAAGTTACGGCAAACAGACTTGGGGACTTGCCTTTGCCTAGCCCTCGTGTCCGGGCAAAGAATCCTAGCTGGAAGCGAAGTGCATCAGCTGTGACATCCATTAAAACTTGTGCGCCCCTAATGCAATTAGTATTGCACCAAAAGCATGGCATAGTGATGCAAATCTCTAGGTATTTAATCGTCTTATCGCTGAAACAGCTGCAACATGTTGCTGTCAACGGAAGACCCATTAATAAGTCACAGCGGTCTAAACTGTTAAGTTTTTGGGGGCCAACAACTTCTGGCTAGTTTAATCTTTAATTGGTAAATTCTGTATGCACAAGTGCCCCGCTTGCGGAAGTAAGTACAAACGGGACTGGCCAACAATTGAACCGGGCAACCAGAACGGAGACAAACGACAGCAACAGGACACAAGTGAAACTGGGCGTGTCTGGTGCATGACAATAGTCGTCTTCAGACCATTTCCAACTGCACCCTAGATTTCCGTTTCTGTGCTCAGCAGTGGTGCGGAAATTGCATTGTCAACGCCAGATGCTAAAAGACGGCCGACCATTTCAACTACCCACCTTGCTACCTGCTGCCTGGCTTATGTGCCTGTGGCCGACCAGGACCTGGAGCTGCCCGACATGTCTCTCCTAGTTGCTGCTCTGTATCATAGACGCGCAAATTAAAAATAATGACAAGCCAGAACTAAAACCCGTCTTAAGCCGAATATATTGCACCCTAACCATACGATAGTGATCATACGTAAACGAAGGAAACCTGTGCTCAAAATTGAAATCGATAGGCACCGGTAGCTACATGGTCAAGACAATTATAAAATGCATAAAAATCATTGAGAGAGAAAAAGAAAAACCTAAATTTATCATATAGAATTGTGTTAAATGTGAAATACAAAACACCTCACAAAACCACTTCATTATGGAATGAACAGCAAGCAAACCAAATAGCACTTGAACAAATGAAAGAACTCTCGTTTGGCAAGAGTGTCAGAAGCACTGGCAGAGTGAGAGCTTGTTAATCGAAGTCTAGGCACAATTTCAGTTTGAAAGCGATTCGCACGCTTGACTCGTGCAATTTGTTGTTTTGTGTGTCTTGACCTACCATTAATCAAGAAGTTACGCTCTTGCAACGCCATTCTGTTGCATAGCAGCCATTGCCATGGCTCGCAATGTGGCAGTCAACTTGGCGTTGATTTACTTACCGTTTCCCATCTACACACACACACACACACACACACTCGTCGTAACCTGTTGCAGTGGTGACTGAAACACGCTAACTGCTGCGACAATTTATCGATTAAGCCCAAGCAACTGAAGGCGCAAAAAAAAAATAAAATAATAATAATAAAAAAATGAAAATCGATTTCACGCTCAAATTGATTGGCTTTTATTGCAGGACCATTTAATTTATGGCTAACAGCCTGCCGCTATAAAACCGGGCACGGCGAACAATGAGCGACAGCATTTCTTTGCGACTTATATAAATTTAAATTGCGACTGAGACAGCAAATACGAAGACCACCAAAAAAAAAAAGAAGAAACGCAGCTAAAGCAAATTCCATGAGCCTTGAGGTGACGACCTATCCAAGCTGCTGTTGCTCCAACATGTTGTAAATGTTCTTTGCCTCCTTGCCTCCTCGCTGGCAACATTGATTTTCTGCTATGCTGCTAAATGGCAGACACAGAGCATACCGCACAGCCTCCCCATCCCTTGCCCCTGTCAGAGCACACAACCATTATTATGTTGTGGATTTTCGACTACTCCTCTCTCTCTCCCACTCACTCTCTTTCGCTTTCTCTTCCTCTTTCTCTTTCTCTCTCTCTCTCTCTCTCTCTCTCTCTCTCTCTCTGTCTCTCTCTGTCTCCCTGTGTGTGTATGATGTGCTTGCGTTGTCGAAGTTCTGTTGAGGTTTGCGGGCATATATTGTGGCAAAAGTGTTTTTATATCAGCAGCAGAAGTGGGAGTCCAGACCAAATCCGACCAGCCAAGCCCAGCTCAAACCAAACTAGACCATATATTCTGACATCCTGGCATCCTTTACCTACTACTGGCTGGTGTCATTTGGCGAACGCTGCTCAACGCATCGCGCTCTCCATTTGGCAATTTGCTACGAATTTGGCCTTAATTTTTCATACAGGAAATTGAAATGCTCCCATAACGGGAAGTCGTTAACTTACCAAAATGGCGCCTGCAATGAACGACAATGTTGCTGCCTTTCTTGTTGCTACAAGTGCTTTAAGGCTAGTGAAATTATACCGTTTTAGCGCCAGCTTAAAATTCAATTAAAACTTTATTAGTCAGTATATAACAAGATAAAGTTTAATAAATAAATTGTGGCTAAGACGCAGCTTATCGAATTTGGCAACCCTGCAAAAAGTTGTATCCAGCCATTTTTCGACAGCACCTGACGCGTGCGTAAGCCACAAAAACCATTAGCAGGCTGAAAACTTGAAATAACCAATCATTGGAAAACGACAGCCAAACCATGTCGAAACGTGTCTGCATTCAATTTAATTGCCACCGCTTCGGTCCTTCAGCGTTTTCATTTCCTAGTGCCCATCAGTCCATGTCCAGGCGCGTTGGTGCCGCATCTGCAACGGTAACTTCAATCAACGGAAATTGAAACGCAAACCAAACGCAATCACCCGTAGAACCCTAACCTGTCCTAATGAAAGCAAAACGACCAACAAGTGTAAAATAAACTCTATTACCATTGCCAGCCGCCTTCTATATTTGTCAGTTCGCTGGAGCCATATTTATTTTTATTGACAGCATCAGTTTCAAAGAGATTGAACTGGCGAACGGCATCAGAAACTGTGGAAATAAAGCGCAAAGCATTTTTCACATTAAGTTTCAAGCGAGCCCCAAAACTTATTGTTGTTTATTTTACGATTTAAGAACAACAAAAAGATAGAAAGGAAAAGGGCAACGAAAAAAATTTAATTTAAAAAGCAACTCGATTGACATGCGAATACTTCAGCTCTGTATTGTGCTTATTGTTTGGGTTGTGTGGGTTGTGCGAGTTTTGTTTTCCCATCGATTCATGGGAAACCAAAAATTGTTTACGTTTCAGCAATCGAATCATCAAAATGCGAAAGCCAGCCAACTCCCGCACTCACGTGCCATTCGAATTGTTTCATTTTCGTACTCGAATTAGATAAAAAAAGATAGAAATGATATCAACCGAACGCCGAAAAAGGCATACCCTTGCCGAACATAGTTTATGTTTCAATGTATTAATATAATTCCTATTAAAAATTAGTTCTCTTTTAAATGAGCTTATCAATTATCTGACCTGGCCTACGCTGATTACAAATCAACATCAAAAGTTTTCTAATTATGCGTTTGCACATAAATACCAAAAATTTGATTGGTAGCACATTTAATCTAATGGACTGCAATCAGCTGATTATATATAGACTGTAGCATAAAACTTTCACTCTCATCTCCATCATGGAACGCTGCCACTCGACCTAATTGAATTCGAAGGCCACTGAGGGAGCCACATTTGCATCATCAATCATGCGCGCATTGCATACTTCATACTCCATACTTTTGCTGTCAGCATCAGCAATATTTTATCAATTTACCAAACACTTTTTCATTTCAAGATGGTGTCAGATGATGTGTAGAGGGTGGATAGCCGCCCAAGCATCTGGCCAAATGAATTATTATGGCAATCATCGGTGACTTTTATTTAAGTTGAGGCACAACCTACGTTGCGTCTGTTCCTTATCCAAAGAAGAAGTGACCCAATCAAAACGAAAAAGAAAATCTAAGAAACGCCACAAAAACAAAAAGGACAAGATATGACTGGAGGCCGACAAAAACAACAACACAGCAGGTGATATTTTTTATAGACAACTTCTTGTTTTATAGCTGTTGTGTGCTACCTGGCGATTTTGCTGCCGTTCATTAAGCACCTGGCGAACGAATCCTACTCAGGTCTCCATCTTCTCAGTCGGGAGGTGTGTGAATAAAAAAGTTGAACTTCAATTTAAAGTTACGATTTCTTTTTATTTATTTTTCTCAACGCAATGTCGAAATGCATTGAACAAAGCTGTTGAGCGTCTGGAAAGTAGAACTTTATACTTACCTGCATTTTGTCGGTGCAAAGGAACTCAACTTTGACCACCCCGCGCTTTCAAAATGTGCGGGGCGTGACCAACACAATGTGTGGCACTCAGTAAAGTTGGTGGCACCGTGTTCATACAGCGAACCAAGCTGCTAAAAAGCTGGCGTAATGGAAAAGTGGTGCTTAAATTACGAGTCCTTTCAATGCCTTTAAGCATTTCGCATTCCCCATTTAGCTGGTAGTCAGTAGCAGCAACAGTCTGCGAAACGCTCAATATACACGCTCGCTTAGTCCGCTTATCACTGGACCTGCAACGCTCCTGGCCCAATTGTGAATCGCATTTCCAATTTGCATAATTTGTAGCCTGTGGCAATTTTAGCTTTACTATGCGGCAAACTTTTATCAAGCAGCTCGTGCAACTTGTGGCCACTTTGTATATCTAATCGCTCGGGGCAAGCTCAGATTGCAGAACTCCGCTCTGTATTGCACTGAATCGGTAAAACAAATTTATAACAAATTAACAGAAATATAATACAATTTCGTTTCTTCTTTATTGTTGACAAATATAGTTTGCGAACTAAAATCTTCAAGCTTAAACTTTCTACATAAATCAATCTTTATTGATAATCAGAAAAACGAAAACCAATTTCAAACCCAATCTAAGCAGTTGTTTCATTTAGGGGGTGTCTCCAAGGCGCACTCTTCTTGGACCGCACTACTTGTCTATCAAATAAACTATTTTTGTGTCCTTGGATTGGGCTGGGTCTTGGGTTGGAATTATTGGGTGTGTCGCCTTAGAAACTAAAATAATCGACATCGCCAACGCACACGCGAGTGTATATCTAAAATGAGGATTGTGCGGGCAGGATGTCCAAGACAATCACTGGGTTAGTGTACAACAGTGCTTTTGGTGGGTTTATTACCTCGTACACAGGTACTGCACACCGATAAAAATCGACTAATTGAAAAAACAAAGTGCAGACATAATAAAAACAACTATTATGTAACCAAACAAATCGAACTAATGGGATTTATTTGAGGGGAGTGTATTATTGATACCTGAGTTAGTTTGTAACTTAATGGACAACATCCAAGATCTTCATCAATATCAATCAATACGTAAATTAAGTAAAGTCTAAAATAATCAATGATTGGGGATGTATATAAATTGTGTAATTAAATTTGCAAATTAATTCGACTGACAAATTTTCCACGACAATCTCAATGTTCGCTTCACTAAACAGTCTCATAAAATACTGGAAATCCATTTGTTTGTCGTTGGGTCCTCCCTCTTGCTCATAGTCAACCTAATAAGAATGTAATTACTTTCTTTGCTTAGACATAAAAAAAAAACCTAGAGAATAATGAGGCATCCATCGGACAACGCATCTCCCTTTCAGCGTCACACGCTGCGCATACTTACGAACCATTTTTCTTGTTTGCTTAAGCTATTTCTTTTTAACGCTGTTTCGGTTTTTATGTGCAACACAAATCAAATTTATGCGTTTGCCAACGAAATGGATGGCAATGGCCACCCCAAGCAATTTCTATAACTGATATCAGCCCCTACCAGCGACGGCCCCTCCAAAAGTTGATGAAGTTGGAGAACGTGTTTTGAAATTTGATTTCGCATGTCAATGCCGGCATCTGCCAGTTGCTTTTATTATCACTACTGCTACTTCTACCGTATTTGTATATCAGTTTCACACACATACGCATATGTATATGCAATCAAAGTACCATTTTTCTCCTACCTCTCATTCTCCTGTCTCCTCTGCAACGAGCACTGCACACTTTTGTTGCACAAATTGAAATTGAATTGCGAACTTTAAAAGTTTAGGGCCACATCGAGACTGAGGCCACTGAGCTCAGCAACCCTGCTGCTCACTTAGCAAGCCATCAATGCGAAAGAGATGGACATCGAGGAGAAAGCGAGCAAGAGAGAGCGAGAGTGCAGCTTCAGATCCAGTGTTGATATGCCAACAAAACTATTCCATAGATGTTACCGGCATCATTGTGATACTGCTCTCTCCTCTGACCATTGCTATATGAGTAAGGATGTAGAAAGAAGAGATTTCTTGTATTGGTTTTTGTATTCGTTTCTTTGTGTTTCAACTGGCATCACAGAAAGCGAAAAACACGCACACGCTCACACACACGCACACATATGCACAGCAAGAGTTGAAATCACTTTTATCGTTGACTGCACTCAATTACTTATTTATTTATATTTTTCGTATTTTATATTTGGGTTTTCGTTTCTATTTATAATTGCAGCCTAGAAACTAAACTTTAATAAAAATTCAAGTTTCGATTTGCTTTTCTATCACAACTGAGACTGTTTATCATATATGTATGTACATATGTGTGCTAGAATGCCCACATAATATGTAAGTTATCAAACAGAATTACAAGCAGACCAATGAAGCGATTAGACAACTTCAAACCCTGTCAGATTATTTCGCATCACGTCCAACATATTGATATTCTACAGGGTGTTTCTGAATTGTGTATCTGCAATCAATGCTGACAAGTTACACTTTATGTATGATATATGATAATGTGCTAATGCTGTGATAGACTCTTGAAGTTGGTTAAGAATAACAATACGCTTACGCTTTACCAATATATTAAGTGAATAAATATGGGCTAATACTAAACATCCTTGGGTTTCTTAAGATCCAATTTATATTTTGATGAGGAAGATACGAAACTCTGCGCACACTTTTGCGATTTTTAAATTTTAGCGACTTTAAAAAGGAAACTATTTTTTTATGTCAATATTTTGTTGCATCTGCTCCACGCATTTTTTTCATTACATTCTGATAACGTATATTTTGTTGCCGTTAGCTCTTTTGCAACACCCTGTACGAGCCAACAGCTGGAAAACCTTCCTCGTAAATCAGACACCGGTTCGACCGTCAGAGGCGGCCTGGCAAGAACTTTTATGTTTGTACTGCATGGGCAATGAGAGACCGTACAGTGTGTATCCTTGTGCGCACCAGCAGAAGGAATAGAAAGACCCAACCACGTCCCTTTGGCGTTAGCTCAGCGCACATATTCGATTTTCGTTTAGCAACCTGTTTCTGTGTTTTTTTGTTGACCGATTTTATTTGCTTTTAATCGGCCGACTGGCCCACCAGGATACTTGACCAAGCTCCATGCTGTTC
The DNA here is from genome assembly GCA_035041605.1 of Drosophila atroscutellata. Taxonomy (NCBI): domain Eukaryota; kingdom Metazoa; phylum Arthropoda; class Insecta; order Diptera; family Drosophilidae; genus Drosophila; species Drosophila atroscutellata. The sequence continues at coordinate 6,461,325 of JAWNLA010000092.1, read as the reverse complement.
CAGTGCATCGCTTCAGTGATTTCGTTTTTCATCAGAACCATTTCTCAACTGGTCACGAGGTAGGCAACCGAATCAATTTCCATTTGAAATGCATGCGAGTATTTCAATAATTAACCACTCTATGAAGGCAAAACATTATGATGATGAACTTAAATTTGGTCTTTTTTTAAGACTCACTCGCAAGCAAGCACACAAGCACACACAAACACAAGCACAATCACACACACTCCATACAAAATACATTGCATTTGATATGCATAAAAGGTTCAAGTTGTGAAAATTTTTGAGTTGCATGGTAAATATTTAATGTTGACCGTGCCGCACAAAGCGAATGTCGGAGATCAAGATAGAGTGGGACGAAGAGAGAGAGAGAGCGAGCAAACACATAAGTTGAAGAGTTCCACATGCACGTGAGGATGAAAATTGTAATGTTAATTAGAGGTGACATCAAGCCAGCATCTTCAACACAGTGTGTTTACTTTTAATCCTGTGGTCGCATCAACGGCAAAGCAATAAAGCTTAAAACAAGACCTGGGAGCTTTATGCTCTGTCCACAAAGTGATAATGAGTATATTACTGATATACCTATGTATATGTATGTACATGATATATCTATATATATTTATGTTTATATATTCGAGAAGGATAATTTACTTTAGTTTTTCCAATTTACTACTTAAAGTGATTTTCTTTATATTTATTTTAGCTACTATTGCACTAAAAGCAGTGTATTGTGCATCCCTGTTCGTGGACATATAATTATTCTTGCATATATATATTCACACTTGTATTATTTGGGCGTCAAGTGTCTGACAGCTCCTTAACACCCGCATTTACACCAGCCTCTGGCAAACAATTTTTAAGTGCATTGATAAGGGCTGCAAATTAAATATAAATTCTAATTAATTGAAATTGAAACATTAATTAATCATTATTCGCATTGAAATAAACGCTGTAGCATCTATTGTCCCCAGCAGTAAAAAAGAATTTCAAAGAATTGCAGATTAAAGAATGTAGCGAATAAAAGATTTATGGTAACATGTTCTCTCAATTGTCAATTGCCTAGAGCCAACTTTAAATGTGGAGAGCACATTCACAATAAAGCTGCTTTTCACGTTAAGCTGCTCGGCAACATGGCGATTTGCTGCCTCCTTTGTCAGTCAGTCCCAAATGCAAATACTGGCGCCGTCTGCTCCCCGAGAAAACTGTAATATGTCGCTATTACTTGCCATCGAATTCAATTTAGACAATTTTCATATTACTCTGAGCACTTGACAGACTGTGTCAAACTGTCTTCCAATGACCTTTAAATAGCTTTGGCAAATATTGATTATGTGTCCACATCGAGATTCAGAGGCGGAGTGATGAAGGCGAATGTGAACAACGAAAGCGTAAATGGGAATACGAATCATATTGTAAATCCTGCAATGCATCCGTTCGCCTTTTTTTGCAGATGACGGAGCATAAATCCGGCATCCAATCTGCTCTCGCCAATGCAGTGGGATTAAAAATTGAGATGAAGGAAGCGCAAACGCCGGCATTTCCAGAATAACACAGACCAACCCTGACAGGTATTGCCAAGACACCTTTGTGCATCAGCTGCCAGGCATACAATTGGCTCTCAATCGTTAGCCTTATTGTTATTGTTGCCGCAATTGTTGCCATTGTGGCAGTTGTGCATTATGCGCAGCAGTCCAAAGTGGGTGGTTTGCCAATGTCCTGGACATGCGGTTTCCTGCAATTCAAGTGCTCTGCAAATTGCGTCTGTAAACTCGCAGTGTCCCCGGGCTGCATTCCCTTGATCATACACTTAGAACAATTTTCTCATCTCTTAAGTTACGAAATATGTTTACAAGTTGTTTGTTTATTCCTAAAACATTTATAATTCATAATACATTTCTTTCGAAAATTTACAAACATTTTAAGGTCGCTCTCTTTAGAATTGGGAAACGCAAGGCGATTGTCATTGGCATATTTTTCTTGAGTATAACAACCAAAAGCATTTGGCGACTATTGTTAACACAATGACTATTGCATTGCCTCATCACAATGACCACGCCCCATTTGTAATGTAATGTGCAATAATTACAAGTCTGATGGCAGCAAGTTTCTCATTAGCTAAATAACACATTGATAATGAGAGTACTGCGTTTTCCATCGAAATTGCTTACCAAGGAAGTTTAAATAAATATCTGTGATATTTAATTAAATAACTTTGTGGCTAACTGCGTCAACTGTTGGGTCTTTTGCCTTCAGCGCATTCAATAAAAATAGGCTTGGATCCCATGTAACATGTATATGAATTTAAATTGGGAGTAGCAAGGGCACATTTACAAACACAAGCGAAAACACACTCGCACACACACGCACAGGGACACACCAGCAGCTAACCGAAAATTGGTCCTCTAAGGCACATAAAAATAATTCGCATTGTAGCCATTTTACTTACACATGAGCACGCAGGCAGGCAGGCAGGTTGCCAGGCAAGCAGTCGGATTCTGCAGACATTACACATACGCACTGTTGTCGTTTCTAGGGAAAGCGCTGACAACCATAATGAGATGTCAGCGTTGACTATCAAGTGGCTTTGGTGGCTGTTGGGCACTTGGCTTGGTTGGACCCAAGCGGCCTGCTTCAAGTGGATGTGAGCCAAAGCAGGACACGACAACAACGACCACCATTTCCACCGCCACTTCCATATACACGTTTCATGCAAAAGAGAGAAGCAACAAAAAAACCAGCGTCGACGTGCTTAACATTTTTTAAGCCATAATGAGAAGCAGCAAACAACAACAGTGGCAATAAGACAAAAGTAAAAGGCGGCGGGGCATGACACTTGAAGTGCCTTTGGCCTGGCGACTGCACACGCATAAATATCCTTAGTCGCAGGACGCACTGGCAAGCTGGCAGACTAATTTCTGTTCCACTTGCCCAATGCCATTGCCACACATTTTTAATGATGACAAATGCGCATGTCCCTCAAAAAGCGGCGGCAGCAACAGAAGCATAAGCCATGATGATGATGATGATGATGTTGTTGTAGCTGATGATTTCGTCTTACGACTCAACTCAGCAAGGGAGTCCTGCTACTTTCTTCTTGTCGGTAACGATAATACGCAGGAATAAATTGCGCCAGCAGACCGAGCGACAGCTACAGCAAATGTTATTGAAATTGTAAATTATGTCAAGGACATGCAGCAATTGCATTTGAAAAGGCATCCACAAAGTCATGCGAAAACCCTGTACTTAAGCCACATTCTATTAATGACTTCGCAACAACGACAAAGCCTATAGCTCCGAAACCCTGCCAGTCCTTTTGGCCCACTGTTTCTTGCCTAAATTGTTGGCCCATAGGGAACGGACAGCTGCCAGTTAAAGAGTAAAAGTCATTGACAACAACTTAAGCTCTGGAGCCGGAATACCCATACCATAAGCGTGACCCGCCCCTCAGCAGTGACAGCAATAAAAAACAAAGTTTTCTGAGCGGAGACAAAAAGTTTTTTGATTGCCTCGCCAGAAAAGACGCCTTTAAATCCATAATGAGTAAGTTTGCCAACATTATGCCCAGCCCAGGACATTTAATAATTAAAAGGTTCTCGCAGCTTTTTTCATTTCGCTCCTCGTTTGCTGGTTTGCATGTCTACAGCGGGTGAAGCTTATCGAAGAAATCAAATCAAATCGCCCAAGCAATTGCACTTAGTGCAGCCAAACATGCGAGAACAATACCTGTAAAATCAGGTGAAGGCGTGGCCAGTGTTACTAAATTATAACTCTGCTCGCACAATTGGCACGCACACAATAAACGCACTAAGCCCACAGCTTTGCATAATGAAGTAGGTGGCTGGAAAAGTTAAAGCCGAGTGCCTTATTTATACAACTGAAAGTATTTCTTATGTGGTCAGTCTGGTCAGTCCCGTTTGCAAGCTGACGATTATTGCCAAAGATTTGAATGAATTGGAAAAGTTGTTGTCAAATACCAGCTTGAGTTGAAATATTTATTTGACACATTAAATGTTCCCAACATTTCTTGAGATTGTGGCAAGCTGGCAGCATAAATCACAGCAGTGAAGACCTTGGCATAAAAAATAATATATTCAAATGGAAGCAAAAACTGATAAAGGCCTAAAAACAAAATCATGACAGTTAAGCTTGTTTATATTTATTTGTAACCCAAATTTACTTTAATACTATTTACAAGCTCAACCCACTCTTAATTCGTAAATTTTGCATTGCTTTGAAGTTTCCACTTATGCCTAAGGGATTTCTTTGTGTTATATCTAAACTTAAAGACAAACATGAGTGAAAATGCTATTTAGATATAAATCTATTACTTAGTGCTGTAAAAATGAACTAATTACGATAAGTTTGTAACTAATTTGGCTTATATTTCATTAAAGCCCACACAGCACTAAAGATTGTCCAGCTTGTGGTGAGCTTGTGTATGTTTGTGTATGTTTCTATGTGTGTGTGTGGCTTTCAGTTGGCTGTTACCACAGCCAAGTCAATCATGGCCCACTTGACCACAAGCACTAAATCACTTTGAATGGGAAAATGCTTGTGGTAGAATCAGAGTCGATGCCAACGATGAAACTTGAACTCGATCTGGAGCAGAAGATGTCGAAATGAGCTTGAGGTTGTCTCTGTCGTTATGGGCCCACTGCGTTCACTTGTCAGCTGTTTATATTGGCAGAGTACGCGTGTACTTGTTACAATACTTATATAAGACTGCAATCTCGGGCATCTCTCAGCCGCAGCCACAGACTCAACCCTAGCGTTTGCTGGGACATCGGCATCGGCATCGGCATGTTGACAGCGGCATTTACATAGAGCAGCTGGCATCGCATCTGCTTCTTGTTCTTCATGTACTTCGTCTTCTTCTTCTTTGTCGTCATTCTTTCCGCCGCCAAGTGCCTCGAAGTAGGTGTGGCAAAATCAATTGCACGCCATTTTAACTTGCGGCCCAACAGCCATTGACAGCACATTAACCCGAAGACGCCCCCGGATTTAATCTACATACACAAAAGACGCATGCATTATTTATGAGCATTTTTTTCGGGGGAGATTTTGTTCTTTGTTTCTTTTTTGAAGAGAATGAAATATATAAAAAGCTAAAAGATCTGCCAAAAAAAACTGCTCTGTCAGAACGCACGAATTGACACTTGAGATGGATTAGCATGAGACATTGGAAAATTCATTGCAAAGAGGCTAAGACTTTTGTATACCACTCGTATTGTGCAGAAGACAAAGGAATTGAAATTTTGTGAGTTTTGTTTAAGACATAAAAGCATGATTTGAAAATATATAAAAAAAAAAAACATAAATACATAAATACATATATGCATTTAATTATCTATTAAATATTGCGTGCTCGCGTTTTCCACGTGATTTTCATTATTTTCATAAATGAAAAATTTATTTAAATTTTTGCTATGGGATTTAGAGCCTTGATGCTTGCTGTTGTGCAAAAAAAACATGCTTTCGCTTATCTCGAGTAAAATCTAAGCAAATACCTTGACGAATATGCCGCTCCATAATTCATGTCGCTATTTTAGGCAAAAAGAACAAGCAATTTGTGGTCGTCACTGGAGCGTCAAATTACTACATTTTTTACAACGTGGCCATTGTCTCATTGGGGCACTTAAAACTAAACCATATTTCGTTGTATCTTCTCTGCTCGTCTCATTTCCGTTTCCGCTTCCGAGCATCATTATAACAACCAACAATAGCAACAACAATTAAGCAGCTGCTCAGATCCCTAGGCAGTCATTATAAATCAAGAAGCAGACAGAGCATTTAGCAAATTTTAGAGTTACAAGTCAACTTCATATTTAAATTCCGACCACATAATAGCCTGCTAAATAGGAAGAACGTATTTGTCACGGCTTGTCACTTGACAAGTTCACGGCAAACTCACTCGCAATTTCTGCTCTGCGTTTGGGGCTATGTTAAATGCTTTGTCATACATCAGAGTGATGTCGTTATTTATTAATGAACTGTAAATGTGATTGATGTGCTTGATATGTCATCCGTGCACCCATGTCCCGTGGTTGTTGTCCCAACGAATCTGAATTTACCACACTTGACATTAATATATAGACGCATTAAATCATATGGCATGCAATTTATTCAATTTAAATTAAGTGCCAGCGCCAGAGTTACTCTTAACGTACCCAGTTTACTTTCATTCAATATTATGAGATGCTCAACAGGCCTAGTTAAGTCTCAGGCCAGAATCAGAATCAGAATCAGAGCCATTAATCAGTCGAGTGCTTAAAATACCCAGCCGAAACTTTCCTGAACTTCTGTTTGTGCGTACAAGAAAAATGCAAATTTAAGAGATGGGAAACTATAAAATATGGCATATCCGTAGCAACTATGCACAAGCAACAACTGTCACTGCCACTGCAGCTGTTGTACATCCAACAACAGGAAATAAGCAAGTACAGATGCAAGGGGTAAATCTGAAACCACACAATGAGCCAGGGTAACGCCATTGCCATTGTCAACGTCAACATATAACAATGGAACTAATTTGGCTCGGTAATTTCACTGTCGTTTGGTGGCTGAGAGTGCTGTGCTTAAAACTTATTCCATTCCGAGCATTTTGTCATCTGGCATTTGGAAGTAATTTCAGAAAATTAGTCAACTGATTAGAGAACTACAAAAGAGTACAGCACAACAGGACTCTTTTACAGGTAGGAAAACGAAACTACGCAAAACTTTCATTAGCAGCACCTGAGAGCAGCTCATTATGCATTTAGTTTGTGGATGAGGTTAACAACGAAGGGAATACAGCCCAATGACAGTAAATGCGCATTATAAGCGCGTTAAAAACGCGAATTAATATTTGTGAAACGAGAATTAGAACAACTGCGATAATTAATCGTGCAAAATTCATTTGCCATCGCTTGTTCTTCACAACGGACGTGTTTTTCAATTGCGCATCGTAATCATTTCTTTTCGTTCGTTTCTAATTAAAATATCTATATTTTGTGACATTGTGTTATACCGGCTTGATGGAAAACACATGGTTGAAAAATAATATTTTTTCAACTATTAAATATTGTGTTTAAAGTGCAGCAACAAATAGCAGCCGAAATTCAAGCTCTTGTGCAGTATTTGTGTCCGCTTGCAATTTCGTTTTTGCATTTTTACGCTCTTGCTTGTCTCTCTGTGACTTAAATCGCATCTCTCTTCCGTGCTCTCAATAACATTGTTGGTGATTGCGGTTGTTGTTTACTTCTATCCAGTTTTCTATTCCGTTGCGTTTCTCATCTCATTTTTCGGTCGTCGCGCCCGCTCCATTTATTCCATTTTTTGCTTAACATTGTTTTTGTACGTAAGTACACAACAGCTTTTGTAATACTTTAACCCTTGTGTGTTCTTAAGGTTTGTTCTGCAGTTGTTCTTAAATTTTATTAATTTCAATTATTTACCCGTCCGTGCAAACATTAGGATGGGCTTTGTTTGTTGCTGGCTGTGTGATAATGTATCACACGAAAAATGTATTATTGACCTGATTGAGTCCAAATCAGACCTAAAGTGGAAATGTGAAAAGTGAGAGAGAGGTGTTGAGAGGGACATGATGGGATTCATTCAGATTCAGACCAAAAATGGCTTTGGAGATCTTTTCGATAGGTTTAAAAAACTTTTCGATTTTCCGTTAATAAGTTGTGCTTCCTCCATTTATTCTATTAAAACAGTTGTCTTACCATATCTTTCTTTCAATTCGCGAACTTCGTAACCGCGCATTATGCGGCGCACCCCTCGGTCGGTTGGGTGGGAGGTGGGTTGCAGTTTTGCTTGGGTCCGTGCGTTAACAAGCCCGTGCTTGGTATCGTTGGGCCACTTGAATCTCCTGCTTCTTAATACTTCAACGTCCAAATAACAAAAACGAAATGTTGACTAAAAAAAACAGTTTTGCCCAATTCATATTACATTATTTTATCCTGCGACGACAGGGTCAGGCGTCAGCTGCAACAGCAGCTGCATAAGTGGAATCCTGACACTAAGTGTGCCTGGCTGAGACCTTGCTGCGAGAGAAATCCTTTTTTCCACTACTAATTAATTAAGTTGAGCGAGTGGCAGATGCTAAAGAAGGATTGGCAAAAAGGAAAACAAAGCTTGGAATGAGTAGGTTCGGGAGCGAGGATAACAGCAAGGGTGCTTTCAATTTAGTCAACTCATACGCACTGTTGGCCTTGAGCCACATTGTCTGACATGATAACCGGCATCTTAGCACCTGACATAATTAAACGTTTTCCTTGTCCCGAGCGGATGACGCCGTCAACTTCATAAGCGCACGCTTGACCTTCTTGCAAGGCGAGAAAATCCAAAGTATATATATATATATATATATATATATATATACATTACTATATATTTGCACATGTAAAAGTGCACACTCACACACACACACACAGTAAGACCTCCGAACATAGAATACAAAAATGCGCTTATGAGTTTTGTGGTTGCTTTATACGATAACAACAACAGCGCCAACAACTAACTTAAATATGCAAATATTTGCACAATGACAGTGTAAAGCAGCGGGTTTTGTGGGTGGCTCCGAGCAGCGAGTGGAAGCCTTGTTGATGACACGACACTTGCAACACTTTGCCACACAAATCTATTCACAACCGCACACACAGCCTTCCACACACTCAGCACCCACACTCACACTCACACGCGCAAGTATATTTTAAGCAGCTAAGGGACTGTTTATTATTTGTGGTCTTAACCATTTATGGCACTTTTGTGGCTTCATTTTCTGGCCGACAAAATTGAATTATTTTTATTAATATTTATATTATAATATCAATTTGGAGCAACTTGGCAGCTTGGCGCTGAACACCGTTTAATGACTGTAATTAAGACGGCTTTACATGCAGCTGGGCCTGACTTGGGCTTAGCTTCGCTTTTCTGCCTGGGGAGACTTTTCAAGGACAAGTCTTATCCTTATCAATACGTCATTCTGATATCCCCCAGAGAGTCGAGCACATGCATTCGCTCTTACATTGAAGTTTACTCACTCATATTCACATTCTCTTTTTGTGTTACACTCTTTACACTTTGTGTGGGGAAAAGCTTTGTTAGCGAAAAAGCTTTTACAACCACAACAATTGACAATAGGTGTCGCTTGTCATTGGCAAGAAAAGCTTTGCAGCTCCGTTGAATTTTCAAAAGATAAAAAGTCTTGACGATTTTTTTGAATACTGATTTGTTTTTTTATAATGTGTTTGGAATTTATTGGTCTGCAACGCTCTTTAGTTTTAAAGAGTATAAAATACAAAAAAAAATGGAATTGCAGTTTTAGATCATATATTTATAATACATATTTGAAATACTTAAAAAAAATTAGAATTCGATCTTTCAATAAATGCTACAGATACAAATATAACATTACTTTGATTGATAGTTAGTTTTATACTAATGAAAGTTACAATATACAATAAATAATTTAATTTGGAATTGTAGATTCCACCTTCAACTTAAGGCCCTCCCTCTTTTGCCTCCCCACATTTGAGTTTTCCATTCTAAATCTCCCTCAAAGATATTTCGCACTTCTGTGAATAAACAAGTGGTTGATAAAAAGCCGTAGTAAGCAATAGCTGTCAATGATCGGGAAATATCAAGACTTTTTGGTTCCGATGGCCAGACAGCGATATGGCAACGCTGGTTCATTAGGCAAAAAAGCGTTGAAAGTTGTCGTTGCCAGCACAATTTGTATCGCCTGCCGATCGCTTGGCTTATTAAGTTAAATTTAATTGGAGTAGGTAAACAGTCAGTCAAAGTCAACGCACCAAACGCTGTCAACGCTCCCCCTCCCCCTCCACCCCCACAAGCCACCCCCTGTGTGCACAGCAGAGCAATAACAGGCTGTAGCCCAATCTCTACGTCACTCTTATGCCATATGCCAAATATAATAAAACCCCAGCATCACCCCACCCCACCCCACAATACCACTCCCCCTTCGCATAACCCCTGGTGATCTCCGCATGCGTGGAGCGCATATTTCATGGCAAGGCGATAATTAATGCAACCAAAAACTGAAATACAAAGTGTCTCTTGTTTTATTTGTTGTTGTTGTCGCTGACTTTTTTTTATTAAATTTGTTAGTTTTGTGTGTAGATAAAGTGCTTTGATTGGGTGCATTGCATATGTGAAGTGGCTTGCAACAAACAATAAATAGAACTCAAAGTTTGAATGAATGAGTTAAATATAAATTCGATTACTTTCAATCAAAGCCAAATTAAACTAAATTAATAAAATACATAAAGAGTTTCGCAGAAAAGTTTTCACCCATTTGTCAATAGATCTTTCTATACTTTTCTGGCAGGGAATTCGCTTGGCGCTAACAGCTTTTCAGCACATGTCATGTTTACTTGCTTTGGCTCACGCGCGCGCACAGGAATCTGTCAACAGCTTTGATTTCGGCTCTTGGCCAAATCGATTCGACCATAAGACGTTGTCTCTCTACGTCTCTCTCGCTCTCTCTCACTCCCACTCTTGCTCTCGCTAACTCTCTCGTTCTTTTCGCGGCATGTGCAACTGATGATTTATTGGCGTTCGCCCGCTTTGGCATTTGACGCATTTGTGCAACATGCATTTTGACATTTACCGCTGATTTGTGTGAAATTGAAATAATAAAAAAAGAAACACACAAAAATTATAAAACAAAACCAAATATTATTTGGCAAACGGTTGCCAGCCGCGCTTGTTCACTTAATTAGATGCAGATTTCGATTCTAATTTTTGATTTATTAATAGCACTAGTTTATGGCAAGCGGCGACTTTAAATTGGCGCCGGCAGCTTATTTGCGTGTCTTTGTTTCGCCACGGTGCGTGGCACGCAATGCCAAGCCCCCCAATGGCTGGGAATCGAGGCAGCGCTCCGAGTGGCCAGTTTCTTTTTTCCATGTTTTTTTTTTTTGTGGCCAACAAACCAGCTTGGTCAGCTGGCGGCTTAGCGAGGCAGCCTCAGATGTTAAACGTCGCTTAAACAGTGCACAAGCCGCTGGCTGCAATACACCCAATATTTGTTATTCATATTCAAATTGTAGTGCAACTCAGACTGTGTATACACAACGGCCAGAACTACTGGTAAAGTGACCCAAGCATTGACCAGGTGAGCTAGACAAGCACCAAAACAACACACAACTTGACCCAATTAGTTTGCTATTTGTCTGGGCCCAGTGCAAATTGTGGGAAATTAACATTTGACTAATTGTTGCAACAGGCCAACTAATTGTGTTGTCCAAACACAGACTAGAACACATTCCCCAATTAGTCCCCTCATTGTCCCTTGTCCTGCCACAAGAAGTATGCCTTTGCTTGCTCAGTCGAATTCCTGCTTTAATTTGTATTCGCATTCATGATGCCCAACGTTGCGAGTTTGAAATATTTACATTTGGTTCAGAGTCGTAAATTGCATTACGTTGCGCAAAAGTGCAGTCGCAGTACGAATTATGAAAATTCAATCACATTCAAGCACTATATTCCAAGAGATGTAAATAGCATTCACACCAAAATATTATATTTCTTAAATCATGTGCACAAATTGAATTTGCATGCAATAAATTTGTAGCACATGATTTTAGAAATATACATACATGTTTGTTTGTGTATTTTCTGGCACATTCATCTGTAATTTAAGATAAGGTTTAATAAATGATAATTTTTTTATTAAAACCAACTTGGAATATTTTTCATATCTGAAAATTTGTTTACATAAATGCTTTCACACTTAAATTATCTAAATCAGCAAGTTCTTCAGCGATTATATCTTTCATGACCCATTTTCCTCACAGCTCCGTGTCCATCATTCAAAATAGTATTTAGCAGCTTGAAAAAATAAATATTTCAATGGGGTTTTGACAAATACAAAAATTATTTTTAATTCCCATAGCTGCATCATTCATTTCCAAATACTTATATATATACATATATGTATATATATGTTTATTTCATACTTAGATTAATCATTCAGCAACTACTTAGCAGGAGAAAGAGTATTGTTTAGTTGTGCATTTGAAATCATTTCGCTTTACATTTTGTTTTTTTAGGCTTATGTTTAGCACACTTTGAGGCGCGGCTTAAGCGGAATTTACATTGTTATAAAATTTCTACAGCAGCTTTTCATACACACACCCATACATACACACACATATAGGACAGGCCACGCCCTCTGTTGCAGAGGCGAGAGACAGCCTACAGTTGTAGCTCATCGTCGCCTCAACTTTGCCTCAATTAATGCTAATGGGTTGCCTCTTGAACCGCCGCAGCTTTTGTGCACATTTAATGAGCCCACCGAGCCATGCCCACAATTAATCTTAAGGAGAGAGAAGAGAAAGAGGCGTGCCGCCCTTTAACTAGCTAACTGTAAGCTTGTGTCTTAGGCTTGCTATAAATATAACTGATTTTGTGTGTGCTTTTGTTTTCTCTCATTGCAGGTAAGTCGCTCAAATACTTTCTCACTTAACGTTCACAAAGGATATGGGGGAGGGAGCAAGGGAAGGGGGAAAGAGACCTGCTCCTGGGCGCCGAGATCAGACTTGTTTATATTTGGCATCTTGGTAAGTCAGCCCCGCAAAGCAAATACCTTAAAGTCCACATGCCAAGCGCCGAAAAACAAAAACAACAAAAAGGACATAACAAGTGGGCGAGAGAGAGAGAGAGAGAGAGAGAGAGAGTGAGAGACAGGAAGAGAGAGAGAGAAAGATAGACATAAAACACTTGTACAACTTAAGGAAACAGCAGTTGTGAATTGTTGCTGGGGGCGCATCCCAGATAGGTGCAAAGTTTCCTTTTCCCTTTTTTTATTTTACAAATTTTTATGCCGGGCTTTTGCGCTTATACTTATTTATCTGACAGTGTGTGCCCGTGTGTGAGAGAGTGTCTGTATGTGTATGTGTGTGTGTGTGTTTGTTCGCTTTAAGGGTCGTCCTGAAATGGCTTTTCATTTGTTTTGTTCGGTGTATTAGCTGGAAAAACAATAGCAACAACAATAACAACAACAACAAAGGGCAACCTCAAAAAGTGGGTGGCAACCTGTTGAAGTTCCCAGACTGAAGCGCCAGAAAGTAAACAACAAAAATGGTTAACGCTCCGAAAGGCTGCCAACAACAGCACAGAACACGTCTGAGAGAGGGGTTATAGGAAACAGAGAGAGACAGCGAAAGAGAGAGCTAGGTCCCAGTAGCGCGAGAGAATCACTCAGTTAAAGCTTGCAAATAGCGGGAAATTTTTATTTAAGGCTACACAACTTTTGACTTTTCATGCTTAAAGCTTTCTGAAAGATACGCAATTCCCTTTTTATTTTCCCATTGAACTGAGTATAAGCTAGCTGAGCTTATTTTAATATTAATTCTTAGTGAATGTACAAATTAAAGCTTTTCTTGCCATTTCGGCAGTTAAGATATGCAAAAGAAAACTACTAACTATTAATAATAAATAAAAAAAAAACTATTAATAAATAAATAAAAAACTAAAATCTCAACTCTAAGCAGTTAGGGTATTTCGATTAGGCTGTAAACAAGCCTTTTCAAACTATGAACGTGTGCAAGCTTTTGTGCCCAAAAGCACACACATAACGGGAAATTCTTGTTGTTCATGAAAATACCCCGGCAACCGTTTATTTTTCACAGATATTCTAGCTCCCTCTCTCACACACTCTAGCACACTCTCTGGCACTCGCGCTCTCTAACTGTTGTGTGTGCCTCTCCAAGTTTTCCGCGCGCAGATTTCGAGCTTTGCATTTGGTCGGGTTATTGGGATGTTTATGCTCTGTATCTGTGGTGCAATTGCGAGAGTTTCGTTATCTGTCGTCTCTGTGATTCTATATGGCCACAAGTGGCCCGCTGCTTGATGCCCGCTGCTTGCTGTCTGATGTCTGTTAACTGCTGCCTGCTGACTGCTGTTGGCGTCGTCGGTGCCGTCGTTGTCGTTGTCGTTGACGTTGCCGTAACTCCGAAAAATCCAGTTCCAGTTTATCCCCAGCAGGCAGCATGTGCGGACGTTGTTGTCGTCGTCGTCGTGGTAATCGTTGTCGTTGTTGCTGTCTTCGTAGCTGTTCGATGCTGCCACATTAATTCGCGATCGGATTGACAAATCGCTGATCACACAGTTCGATATATCATCGCGATCGGTCAACCACACACACACAATTAGTCAAATTAATTGCACAAATCGTTGGTGTCAAGTGCAACCTGAAATCCCAGCAAATCAACACAAATTCAAATATTTCAATTATAACGAAAATAGGTTATTCACAGTGTAAATCGCACGCATTTCTTATTTTCTATATTTTGTGTTATTCACTCAAAATGTATATAGCATAGAGTGACTGCTATTATTATCAGAAGTCCCACACCTAGCTTTTGTTTTTGTTATTCTTGATTAGGTTTATTTATCGTTTATCATATTGTGTATGGTCTCCTTTATGACTCCGCGCCCATTCGTTTGTCGCTCATAATTCATGTACAATGCAATCACCCAAAAACCCGAACTAAGAAACAAATTCTTTACTTGTGAAAACAAACAACACCAACAAGTTATTAATTGGATGACAAATGTTGCGTTTTATTTGGCACTATCATAAAAAAAAAAAATTGATATTGAAAACGTTTGCATTTAAAAACGGAATCAAGATTGAGACATTATCAGAATTGCTAATTAAATGAATGGACTGAGCAATTACTTAAACCACGCATTGATCATACGCCGCAGCGGCATTCTCTCATTGCTCATACGTCGCGTTGTCTGTGAATCCATAACAGTTGCCAAACAGATTTGGCTCATTTGACGTCATTATATTTTCGGCGTACATAATCATTGGCACATATTGTCGAGCCATCAAATCAATTTGCCAACCATCAAAAATGTATACAAATGATTACCATCGATTTATATTTATCTTTATATGTATTTGCAAAGCCGCAAAGCGCCAAAGTTCACGAATTTAATGTAAAAACGCATAAAAAAAATTATGTGCCGCACATTCGCATTGGAATGAATTGCGCATTTAAGGGGACAAAAATGCTTACACATTTTATAGCATAACTTGCAATGTACGTGTTTCAATTGTCAAAATGAATTCTTCAAAACGACTGGGGATAAAAACCATTACTTTATCTGATACGAAAAATATTTCTCTCGAATTACAACATTGGTTCGCAAAAAAATATGTTTCACTTTGAAATGATGAGAAAAATTGTTTAATAAATATAAAAGTATACTGAATATGTTCTCTTGCTTCGTTCTAGACTTGTAACATAAAGCAATATTTAGTGTTTGAAATATATATCATGAAAATACTTTCATGACGAACTTTTGCTTGTGTAATACGATTATTTTTCTCTCATTCATTTAATTTACAAATTTCAACAACTCAAAAATGCTTAAATCAGAAATCAATTACATTCAACTTGTATATTATTCGAAATCTTGTTAATAAGAACTACTTATTGAGGTGTTAGCTTATTGAAGCGTGTATTTGTGTACTTAATCACCTTTGCAAAAATGCTGCGATGTCAGCGTCGCTGCATTCCGTCACTGGCTGTGCAAATTGTTTATACAAATCTGAACAATTTTCTTTACGAACTACGAAAACTACAAAATCAACAAAATCAAGCAAAAAAAAAAAAACCAAAACAGCTTCAAACGGTGATCAAAGTCAACTGCGCACCGGGCACAAGCGCCGCAGTCGACGCTAACGTCGGCGTTGCTGCCCAAAAAATTTGTGGCTAGCCAAAAAATTCTCAACATTTGCATTCAGCGAAACACACCTAACGGATGCAATATCAACAAACGCGCACGCAGATACAAAGATACAAATGTTTATTTGTTTCGCCGCTGCGCACGTTTATATCGTTTACAATTTGCCGACGTCACATGACCAAAACCAGACAGCGCTGCCCACCAAACTATACATATATATATAATTATAAAAACCAAATAAAAAAGCTACAAAAAATATTGTTTGATTGCCCGCATGGCAATTGTCAACTAGCTGCCCCACACCACACACACAGCCTGAGACTTTAGTTGACAAAAATTTTGGTGACTGGCTCGATTGCATTTGCAAAAATTTGTCTGTCCCATGTCTGGTTTTTGGTTTGCGGTTTATGTTGTAGCTGTAGTTGAAGTTGCCTATTTCTAATTTGGACTATTGTCAGATGCCAGCTCGAGATGCGTACCAATCCGTAAAGTGTCTCCATGACAACGACAACGGCTTGAAGTTGTATTTCTTATTGATCTCGGATAGCTAATTGACAAGCCCAGGGGATCAATTAAGAAATACCACAGATTGGCTTAGAGCCACACTTGCAGACTCAAAGACTCGCAACAATGCGGCCAATTACACATATATACATGTATACATACTTATGTACACATATATTGGTTACCCTTTTTAGATAAATGCCTGTGGCTGGCAGACGCAGACATGCCGAAAAATGTTTAACCTACATTCAAAATTATGAGCTGAAATTCCGACTGCAATTTACAAGCAGCAAAAATCTCATTACATTTTACGCAGCATCCGCAACGGCACCAACAAGAAACAGATGCAAGATACAACAAATTGTGGTGTGCGCAGCTCATCAATTCTCATTGCCCATCAGACGGCGACGAGTTGCGACTTGTAAGAAATGTCGAACCCGTTCCTGCACACATGCACTACGCCCCACCGGTGAACAGGGGAACAAAGGGACAAACAGGCAGAAAGACAGACGACAGACGACAGACGGACAAAAAGGCAGAAACACGCAGAAGGCATTTAATTAAATGCTCTTTAATATTTTATTTTCCTTTTTTTTTTGGCTGGTGAGTTGATCTCCTTTCTTAATTTCTCCTTAATAGAGTCGCATGAATGTGTCATGCATTTTGCCATGGCTCCAAAAATCATTCGAAAGGTCAATAAGGGAACCTTACATTCGATATTTATAAACAAATATGGCGAATAAAAAATTATTCGTCCAGATAATATTATTTGAGATTTGAGGCTTAAGCCTTTTTGAAAATTAACTATGTTTGTTGCACTTTTAATGCATATTTCTCTCAATCTTTCTTCGATAGAAAATTGTTTAACAAGCATATCAAATTCCACGGCTTGTCATCTTCACATTTCAACACCAACTTGTCGTATCAACGTCATTTTTGCTCAAGTGCAAGATCTCGCAGATACAAAAATAAGTAAAATAAATAAGAAAACAAGCTAAATTTATAAAGCGCAAACCAAAATTGGAACCAGTTTTCGAATGATGGTACCCGGTAAAAAAAAAAAGAGGTTGTACCACTTGATGGGCGCTTCAAAAATATTTTGAATGATGTTAACGATGCCCTTTGGGTGTTAATTACAAGTACGATTTAATCTGGACAATCGACTGTCATTAACTATGGCAAAATGAACCGCAAATGTGCTAATGAAACTGACAGACCTTGAAATATTTACGGTCAGCCAATAACAAACACAACAACAACTCAATATAAATTCGCGTGGAAAATTTGGTGGAAAAGCGCTGCGAGAGGAAGCTGTACAGAATCATTCTTTCAATTAGCCTGTCACAACAGCTTTTTACTATATAAACAGCCCAAATGTCGCCCATATATACAAAGAAGAAAACTTTTTGTGTTTATAGATAAATTTAGACGCGAGAGCGAATATCACACGAGAGCAAGGCAAATTAACAGAGAAATTTGCCACAAAAAGCACAAAAACAAATATTACAGCTGTACTGTAGAACATGAGGCCTTTGTATGTATATATGTCTATAAACGATTTTTTACGCTGGAGTTTTCATTTTCATTTTGTTTTGTTCCTTTTTGTTTGCTTGTCTGTGTGTCAATTGAGGCTTTTGTATTGTTGCCATGTCGCATTGTCTACCGCCATTGTTTCGTTGGTGGTTAGCAGGCAGAAAAACATGCGGGAAGCGTTGTTATTGATGTTCAATAACTGAGTGAAATACAAATTAAACGTTTCCTTAAGCCATTTGATTGACTGACACCAGGCTTTGCAAATTTGGGCAGCTGTCACCAGGATAAGTATCAAAAGATATACATTTTTGAGTTTGGCATGAAAATCCTTTAACTTTGATTTCCTGATTCACATGAGAATTTGCAAAGGGCGAAATACACTTGACTGGCTGCTTTTTCAGAGATTAAGTTTGTTTGAGTTACATTTATAAAGGATTGTTTCCAGTTATCCTGCTGTCTGTTCAAGAGACTGTTTATGCTCCGATGTAGCAAATGCAGTTTGTAATCTATGAAAACGACTTTTCTAATCAGCTGATGATTTCTTAAACATCAACAAAGTAACTGACAAACTTGACTGCAATTTAATATTTAGAACCATCAATAGCTATTTAAATCCAACAAATATTTATCATATGAAAATAAGCTTTTCACTTGAATTCCATAAAAAATTCTCAAAGATAAGAAGATTATTTTTACAGCTCAGATTGGCATGGAAATCCATCAGCAAATCATACAAAATGTATGGAAAAAAGATAAATAATAAACGTAAAAACATTTAATAAGCTTTGGCGAATATCTCAAGTTGATCTAGACAGTCTCATTCAATCTAATCTTTGATATGTATAGCCAAAAGACAAGGCAGGCTTACTAATGCGGAAATCCAGTTACTTGGCCCTTCACACATTTGTTATTCTCTTTGTGCGCCAGCCAGATTGAGCACCGAAACTTGTTCAAATGAAGGCAAAACGAATTTGAGAAACACCTGTCCAAGCACATACATATATCTATGCACACGTATATGTATAAAAATAATGACAGGACACGCTTTAAGCCCTGACAGGCGTGAATTGCATGACAAACTCTGATTAGCCGCTGTTTTCTTTTTGACCCAGCCGTCAGCTCATAAGGACAGCTCTTTAATGATGAATCGCTGTTTAAGTTCGTGTACAGAGAGAGCCACTTCATATTTGTACGGAATTAAATCAAATCCCCGCCCTATTTGGCCATGTTAAGCGACTTAAGTGCCGTCAAGAACTTTTCGCTTTCTTCTTGCTGTCGCTGTTGGTGTTTAATGCTACGGGGGAAGACATAACGCTCTTTGTTTTTTGCGTTTTATTCTCTTTATTTTTTCATCGGCGCTTATCTAATCAATAATCGCAAAAAATGTCAAAATAGCAAACGTGCAAAATCTGTTGGGATACTGACAGCAACAAGGACGAGCTCCCCTCCTTCTCGCAACTACAAGTCCTATTTATGCTAGTGTGAACGAACGTGCTCGGTCCTCTGAAACCAAACAAACAAAAGCAAAAATCTGCTAAAAGTTCATTGTGCCAGTGAGCGTGAGTGGGTGTGGGAAAACTTTTAAGCAAACAATTGTTGGGTGGATCTCGACGGCCTAATAAAATCAACACCCACACACAATCATCCAGCAATACCTCGTGGAAAATTTACAAAATTGATGGCTCTGCTGCTTTGGCCGATAATGGCATTGTCGGGTTTTCGCAGCAACGCAGCTTGGCCAAATTATTTTTGCATAGTATATTTTCGAAGCACGGCCTTGCAACGTGAAAGCGTTGTTTAATGGCCAGACACGTGTCAGGCATCCCATCTGTCAGTATGGTTTTATCCTGATTGAGGCTAAGTGCGGGTGTTGTGCACATTTTGGCCTCATGATGCAATTAGCTACACAAACCGGCTTAATTCTGAATACGTTAGCGCTTTCAATTTGTAGCTTTAGCCATTTATGTTGGGTTATTGCTTTATAAGCCAGTGCAGCTATAATGACAATAGCGGCGACATAAATTCTAATTAGATTCATGACGCTAAATTAGAAATTATAAATTTTAACTCACAAAAAAGATGCGTGCATGTAGATACGGTACTCTCATACTTGTGCAAATACATCAAATGTAATGTCTGCTGTTCTTCTATGCGTTGAACTACGTTTAAGCTGCTATCAAATACTTTTTACTACAATTTACCCATTTGGCCCATTTAATGGGCGCTGCACTCAAACTGACATTATATTCGCGACAGCAACTTGCATGCTTATGTGGGAAAATAGCTAAACTTCAACAGCTAATTATGCAAGTTGCGTATACGTAATGAGATTCTCTTATTACGTATTTGTTTTATGTTCAGCCTTGCGAAGTTAAAGTATCTCTTTCGCAAATAACGCACACGAGAGTGCTCAACAACTCAAATAGTAGAATAAACTTTGGCCACATTTATTCTAGATGACAAGTTTGCTGGCCAAGTTGTTGTCTACCAACTGATGCACTGCGATCACAATACGTTGGCTGTGCTGATTTGGGCTCTTAAAAGTTAGGGGCGCCATAAAGCCCAACGCTAATAGACAAAAAGCCTGCCTGCCAAAAATCAAAAAGTTTACCAAACGGTCTTTTTCCAATGCCCAAACACACACACACACAATCACACACACACACACACAATCGCACCCACAGTCAGAATTGTACGTAGAGGAAATTTCGGTTGCCAACTTTTTGCTGACAATTTGCGACATTTTGCGTCTCAAGCGATATTTTCATTCATTGTCCTTTCGTTATTGTTATTGTTTCTGTTCCGTTGCTGCTGTTGTGCAGCCTTCCAAAATGGTTTCACATTTCAGCGCGCCTAGAACTATGCAACGTTGGCCGGGTTGCCTGCCAGTCGCAGACAGGCACTGTGTGTGTGTGTGTGTATGTGTGTTGAGTGCGTGTAAGCAGAGACTGTGACAGTGACGTTGGTAGAACCTCCGTTCTTGCCAGCCAGTAAACCAAATGGTTTTAGCAAGAAGCATTTAAAATTTCAGCTTTTATTTTTATAACACAACGCAGACCCTCCGAATAGTGGCCATAAATGTGGTCGCCTTTGAAGCAATGCCTTCCCAATTTTATTTCTTTTTAAAGCTGCTAGAAACAGTTATAGTTGGAAATTATATTAAATCAGTATTTATACAGTTTTCCTTTGATCGTTCTTCTAACTTACTTTACTATTCTGCTAGGCTTTAAAATTATTCCTCCACTAGCTAGCTGCCACACAAATGAGTACATTAAATAAATCAGTAAATTGCCTAAATAGAAATCTTTGATAATATTATTTTCAAAGAGACAATCGTTGCTATGTTATTTTGAGTGCCAACAAAATTTGTGTAAAATAATCCTCCAGCTTGTTAAGTACTTGGTATATGTTTCAAAATTTAAACTTACTTTTCCGGCTCACAACGCACAAGGCTCATTGAACCATTTTCCTTTCATTTTTTGGGGGCTGTGTGATGTTTGATGCCACTTTAATTAGCAAAACTTTGTTGACGGGCAGCTGTCATCCTGTAGTATTGTCATCCTGGGAACTGACGCAGGTGCCCGGCCCGGCCCGGCCGGCAACCGCATTTGAATTGCTAATTATTTTTGTTGATTTAAGTAGAATAAAAACAAACAACAAATTGCTAAAAAGATGCACGTCTAAGAAGTTTTTAATGATGATGCAACAAAAGTTTAGAGTTTGCAAGTTAAGTTAAGCTGAAAAAAATTCAACTCTAATTTTGTTTTAATTAATGCGTCGTAGCTGCTGCCAACTGCAGCCATGTTGCCTCCACCAGGACAGGCGAACGCCCAAGTAGGGGATTTGTCGAAACTTACTTTGGATTTAGATTTGGATACAAAGTTTTTGGCTGACTGCCAAAAGCGGGCCACAGTTCGCGCTCAGAGGCGATAAACCTGCCAAGGCGTCAAAGCTAGCGCTCCACGATTATAGCCAAAGCATGGGTTGCAAGAGTGGGTCTGGGGCTAACTGTATGCATTGAAATGGAAATGTGCACATAAAACAGAAGCACACAGCGAAGAGTGTTGCAAGTGCCAGCCAATATGTTGCAAACTTTCGGAATTTTGCGACAATGTTGCAATCGCAAGGCAAAAGGAAGAACTTTTGCATTGCATCCACAAGGAATCAATAAAGTATTAACTATCATGTTTACACATAATCTATTTTTATGACTTTCGCATTTTATTGCTTAACGCTAACAAGAAATTGATAAAAGTGAAGCCTGCTACTTTATTGGATATTTTCTAATCAGATTTTAAGTAATTTTCGATACTTTCCAGGAATATAAGCAAAAGTTTCGACAAGGCTACTTAGTCTGTGCAGTGTTGAAGTGCCATTTTGGTTAATTGCACTTCATTTGATGTAATGCCTTTAAATACAGTCAAGGGCCACTGAGCACAAGCATACATGCTTCTGCTTTCAGACCAGCCGCTAATAAACTTGATAAATGGCAAATGGCCTCAGCCCGATTTGGGGTAACCTCTGTGCGCCATTTTGAATTTCACGCCATTAGATGCGGGCGAATGTAGCCGTAAGATTTCAGAAATTGCGCATCATTAGAGAGACAGACAGCCCAAACGGTGTCGAGTGTCGGCTCTCGAGTGCTTCAGCAAAGTCATCAAAAGCTGGAAGAGTGGCGGGGGCACGGCAGAGGCCCCAGCCGGGGTGCCTTCCGCACTTTTGCTCTCCGTTTTTATTTGCCGAAAAACAAAAAAAAAAACTCGCAACTTTCGTGTGTAGAACAAATACAAATACAAACCATATACACACAGCAAATATGAAACATATTACACACAGACACACACACAAACGGAGCAACGCACTGGGTCAACAGAAAAGTGGGCGTTATGGGCGACTGTCGGCGGGGCCAGTCAGAACTTGGCATATTTGTCAGCGTTCAACTCGCGCAATGACGTTGCTGATGTTATGTGACGTAATGTGCACACAATTCCTACAAAACAAAAAACAAAAAAAGAAACAAAAACAAACAAAAAACCGTCAAAGAAACCCAGCCCAAAAATATAACTGGCAATTTTGATCAAAGCAGCTGATATCTTGTTTTCAAAAAGTCAAATTTTGTTGCCCACCCTGAAATATAATCACATTTGTGTATGCGGCTCGTGTTTCCAAGCGTACTCAACGTGTTGCAATTTGAGAACCTCAATTGCTGCTTTGGCACACTTTGAGATTGCGCATACGCATCGTTTGCCGACTGTAGAATTTGCCTAACTCGAATCTGCAAAAGAAAAAAAAAACAAACTTTTCACAAGTAACAAAGGCACACAATAAACTTTTGTGGCAAGCAAGGTATTGAGCTGAGCAAACAATGTGCAACTGCAACCGAAATTGTAGTTTTTAAGCTTCGAGCAAACTTTGTTTGCCAGTTTGTGTGAAGTGTTTTGCCATTTACACAAAATGGCATTTGCTGATAATGAGTTTTACATATAGTGTTAGATGCAAGTTCAAAATTAAAGCTGACTAATAACGTCTAGCTTTAATCTGTAAAATCTGACATAACCTTTAGAATTCGAATAATTAAGCTTAAGCCTTAAATTTGAAATTAGTATCAGCAATAAATAAAAAATAAGAGATTCTTGTTTACATATATAATTTAAATGTGTCTTTTATTATTTATACTCTCAGTCAGCTAAAAAAAATGTAGTAAATCTGAAAAAATGAAATATCTTTGAGTAGTGCATGCAAGCTTTACGAACTTGTCAGATTATACTTTGAGAAATTGCTAGTTTCTATGAGCAAGTTTTTATCGATTTGGCAAATGCCAGATATTGTGAGCAGGAAGCAAAGTATTCATAGTACGGTACTTAAAATAGCTTTAATTAAGCTCACTTAAAGCTTTTGGTATCTAAAGCGAGAATTTCGCAATTTCACAGCGGTATTTTATTGCTATTTTCAGCTAGTGTCATTAGCACTTAACCAACAATTCAAATGCAGCGAAGACTGTGCACAAGCATGGTAAAACTCGTATAGAACGTGGCTTTTGATTTGCGCTACCTGAAAATGTTTCATCCAGCAGGCAGGTGTGGTTGTGGTTGTGGAGGGGGGAAGTGAAAGAGGGCAGTTGAGAAGCCAGCTCAGAGAAACAACTAAACAATTCCAGTCAATTGTGCAAAGCGCTGAAGAGTTGCAGTAGTTGGGCCAATGGTCACTGGAATTTACTGCGGCAAGTGTGGAGGTTAAGTTGTAACTAACTTTGGGGTTCTGGGGCAAAGGAGTGTCACTTTGGCTTGAAGATGGGAAAGGGATCTTGGTTAGTTAGTAGCTGCAACAGCTGCAAATGTAAACAGAATGAGGTCAATGCTGTTATTCTGTGCTTTTGCATGTTGCACGGACATTAGAGCAACTGTGGATAGACGTTCACTACTAATCACCAACAACACTGGATTCATTTACACACAGACACACACATGCAGACAAATAACCAGAGACAAGTGGCACGTGCACAGACCCATGCAAATGAAGCCACAAAATGACTTTTAACTTGGCTCTGGCCAGTTCGCAATGCCAACTCATTTGCTTCTCTACTCTTCGACTGTCGTCATATACACTGCTATATCATTTCCAGATCCTTGTAAGTGTTACAAATTTGTGGTTGTCAAGATTCCGAAGCATTGTGCATAAATAAAAGACAAATATTTTAAAAGTTACACTCGGGCAAACATTAGAATACCAATACTGCAAAATTGACACACTTATGATCTCAACTTCTTTACTCAATCTTATGTATATTTTTTTTTTAGTGTAGCCATTTGACTTTGCCTCTTGTTCTTACTTCATATGCCTTATATGTATACGCTGCCCGTAACTATCCATTATCCCCTTCTTTTTCACTCACTGCGTATGCTATAAATTATGAATATGCTGCGTAATTTTGATGCGACAATTTTGCCTGCTAGGTTGTCAGTGCCCCCAACCAATTAATTGCCAATTGCCGCAAGGACCTTGCTGCAGGGCACCCCTTACTTTGCTGCATATGTTTGCTGGCGAAGTAAAGACATAAAACGTTGCCCAAAGTCAACAGAGTGAGTGAGGGATATGGGGATGACGATGGGGATTGGGGATGAAATGCAAACACAACCAGCGAAAAAAGCACGAGACAAAGTTTTTCATTTTGCTGTCGTGTTTGTCAAGTACATAAAAAGAATTTTAACAAAGCCACCCAACGCATCCCACTTCTCAATGTTTTTCACTTTTTTCACAATTTATTTATGCGT
Organism: Drosophila atroscutellata; assembly: GCA_035041605.1. Taxonomy (NCBI): domain Eukaryota; kingdom Metazoa; phylum Arthropoda; class Insecta; order Diptera; family Drosophilidae; genus Drosophila; species Drosophila atroscutellata. The sequence goes on along the minus strand of JAWNLA010000092.1, from coordinate 6,436,300 downwards.
TTAATAACGACATCATCAGCATGTAAATACACACACACACACACACAGAAACACATATATCAGAGGACTTCCGCTTGTGTGTGTGAGGCAGGAGTGTGTGTGGCTAGCGTCTACTCCCAGGCGGCAGTAATAAAAATGTCGCTGATTTGACAATGTGCTTTATGTGGTGTCAGTTTTGAAAGTATTCTGTTGCTACCCTCTCCCCGCAACCCCTCTGCCCACATGTTGTGCATTAATTTTGAATTAAAGCTCTTCCCCAGCATCGAGAGCGCTTCTCATGAATGTTACATTAATAAAGCTGGCAACTCATTAACTCAATGCCAGGCTCATTTTCTTAGCCTAAACGCCCCAATGAGCAGCAACTGTTGCTCTGGCAACTAAGACCAGCATATCTTACCAACCAATTGATACCCACGTCCCACTCCCATTCCCATTCCACAGGACGAAGTCATCGCTTATGCGTCAATGGCAGAAACGAGTAAACAAACATTGCCTATAAATAAGCAGCTAATAAGGATAATTGCCTGCTTTACAAATTGTCGCTCTCTGGCATTCAAAGTGCCCCATCTCACTTCACTCCACTCCAATCCACCCCACAAGGAACAATAGGGGACAATGGGGCTGTGGGCTGTGGGCTGTATTCTATTTTGCTTATTTGTATTGCACACATCTACAAGTCAAAATAGTAATAAATTGCTAAAGAAAATTGCGTGGCGCTAAAAGAAAAACGATCCAAGGAAAGCTGGCCAAAAGCCGCAGCCCGAACATATGGCAAGTCCTTTGAATTATATACACAAACATGTATATGCATATATGCTATATATATAGACATCACCGACACACACATACACATACATCTTCATATATTAGAGAGACAGACTTATTTATGGTCGTGCGGTGCGGCAAATTAATAATGCGACTTTCTCTGTTGCTGGCCCTCGGTTTCTGCCTGTATGTAAATAGAATTTGTGAGCTGACTGCAACTAACCCGCAGCTGGTGTCCCACACACAAGAAGCAGCAGGGGTAAGGACTCAGATTGGGTATGCAGAACATAAAGTTTGTTCACCGAGCGTTGTTAATCCAATATTTTATGAAAATGATACATAATTAAAACTTGAAACTTAATATTAATATTAATAAACTAACTTAATTTATCCAAGTTGGTTTATCAATATAAATAAATAATGCTCTCATTTCAAACCTTAGGCTCAAGTCTAAACATTTTTAAACGAGTTTTGGCTGCTTATGAAATTTAGATGTAACTTAATCAACGCCGGTCTGCGAGGGGTTCTGACATTCGATCATTATTCGAAAGGAACTAGACAGAAATCAATTGTTGTAAATTTAAATACGTTTTCAGTGATTCTTGCTTGCTTGACGTTACACTTTTTGTAGCGATCTTTAAGGAAGATTCAGTCTTCATTTGCCAGCAGAATTTTCCTTAATCGCCCAACTGATCAAATAATCAAAAGGTATTTTTTCATTCGGCCATGTTATTTATATGCATATTAGTTATTTCAAAAATGTTGCCAGAAGTGTTCTGGTCCGTAAGTACAAATATGCACAAAAGTATGTTATGTCGAATATTTTATTCGGAAACTAATGCTTGGCTTTGATCAGCGTGCTAGGCCTTCTGGGCAAAAGCAATTTGCAATTGAAATTGTGGCAAGAAAAAAACGAAACAAAATAAATTTGGCCCGTTTACTTTAGGACCATGTCGCCTGTCTGGCTTCCTTTCACATGTCCTTATGCTTGTGATGGCCCCAAATGGTAATGAGTAGCTCTCTCTCTCTCTCTCTCTCTCTCACTCTCTCCCTTTTTCAATCTCATTTTTTTCGTTTCGCTCACTTTCTTGCTACAAGTGTCACATTGGCGTCCTTCGCTGCCAGTTTTCGCTGAAGCGAGCAAATTTATTGCACACTTCCTGTCCGCAAAAGCAAAGGCCTCACTACCTGAATGTAAATATGGGTGTGTGTGTGTGTGTATATTTGTATTGGTGTGTATGTTACATTCAATTACATACAATTTTAGCTGGCTTTTGTTTGTTATTACATACATCGATCGAAAAGACGGCAGACGCCCCTTTTGATTAACGAGTCCCAGTTTTGAGTCGTGTCTAGCATTTTCCCAACGATTCACATCTATGCCACTTTAACTTTTCTATTATTTTCAACCAACACGACTGGCGTCCTGCTGGCGCCACACCAACAACAAAAACATAAAGACATTTTCCGTATAAAATTACAACAATTAAAATGAGGCAGACAAGGACGAAAAGGATGCATGCGAACTCAACATGGGCTGGGGAAGAGGCGGTGGTTGTGTGCAAATGACATCGAAACCCAATGCACCTCGGTGGGCTATTAACAACAGACTTCAGCCGGGTATATCAACATTGGTATTTCGAAATATTTCGAATTTTTAGTCTATTGTGGAAATTAACTTCATATGAAGAACAAATTCGGAGAGTTTGGCAAATAAGATATGGCAAAATATATTAATAAATTACCTCAAAGATCAACATGAATATAAGAATGTGTTACTCCTTAAATACTGTTAATATGATATAAGATACAGTAATGTAATAATTCAAAGATCAACAATAATATATAAGTGAATATTATTCCTTTCCGCTGATTATCCTCGTCAAAGCACGCTTAACTGAAGTGTATTTAACTTTCATCCTTAAGCTGTTTCCTTCTGTGTTTTATGCATTCCACTTGGCATGTGACATGTCGCATTTCCCCTTCACCCTTCAAGCATCTCCCCACGACAAATCTCAAACCCGTTGGCTGTTTGCTACTTTGCTACTTGTGAGCATTGTGTATGCGCTTTTAATTATATGTGTATGTTTTTGCTGAAGTTGCTTTGTATGACAATACGTTTCTCATTTGCTGTTACGGCTCTGTCCTTGACTGTATCCTCTCCGTTGGCACATTAAACGCAACATTTGAGGCATGCAAGTGACAGGTTTTAATTAAATAATTGACTTGTGCCTTGTTGCTTCCATCCGGTTAATGGAGATCAACTACAAATACCAGCGAGACAGAACTAAACAAGACAAAATGAAGATAGCTTTAGAGCCAATTATAGTGATGAGACTAGCAGAGACAAGTTATTTGCCTGGTTGGGTTCAATGGAACCATTTTTGTACCGAACTATGAACGCTATTAAATATTTATGCGGGCTAAAAAGTTTTATCGATATCGTGCACAACAAAGGACCCATACAGCTAGATGAATGGACGAAACTATGCGCTGCTGATGTTGTGTTTGTTGCCGTTGTGCATACAAATTTTAAATTTATGCCACGAGTTCCCTGAACTCCATGACTCCGACCACCTAACGTGCATTGACTTGTGCGGCTTTGAATCGCATTGCTTATGTTGGTCTTAACCTTTTTCGATAACGCAATTTATGGACCAAAAGCATGGCTAATAACTTGTGGCAGCGCGTTAATGGGCTTTGCCATTGATTTCAGTCAGCCAGTCCCTTAATTGTGTCGTAAAAACGTTATTGATACATCATTAGGCAAGCGATAATCATGGCGTATACGCAATATTTGTGGTTAAACTTCCATCTAGCTTAAATTTAATGCCAGCTATGTACTTGCAACAGATTTTTACACTTGCCATTTGAAAATGCGCTTAAAAAGAATGGCTTACAGCTTTGGCAAGTGGCCAGCACCCCACGCCTGAAGGCCAGCAAAGGGCAGTAGGCGAATCCTTGAAGGACATACAAACGAAAGCCACCAATGAAATAAAGTTACAATTAATATTTCAATGTTCTCCCGAGTTAACGAACTCTTACACTTGAAATTAATAGCAATTGGAATCTGTGATATGCGCAAGTTATGCCCCCTAAATTTTCTTATCAGTCATAATCTTCAGCGGAATTGTTATTTTCTTGTCATATTTTCAAACCAGGCTTTATGATAGTTCAGAAATTGTCCATATAACTAAGATATATAATATGAAAAATTTAAATAGCAAATTGAGAGATGAAAAGTTCTATGGAAAAATGTAAGATATCAGTGAAAAATAGAGAGACAAACAAATCTTAAGATAGCAAGTGAACTTAACTTAATTACTATGAAAGATGAAAGTAGAACATAGAGATTTAAAAACTGTAATTATCAGATTTAAATATTTGAAACTAAAATTGCTTACTAACTAATACCAATTGGAAGAAATTTTCCTTGACTTTGCCATTTCTCCATTTGCTAATGAAATTATTCATATAAGATGGTATAAGTTTAAATTTTGCTTGAATTATGCTGCAAGATTCAAATTATTAGCTACAAGTACTTGAAACCGCCTTTAATAATCAAATAGTCATATATATATACAAGGAATCATTTCAAAAGACAATAAGAGTTTAGATCGATAGAGTCTTTAAGGAAGAAAAAGGAACATTTACCAAAAAAAAAAGTCTCTTATTAGCAGCAGCTGAAAAGGCATCACGTATTGTGACACACAATCGGTTGACTTTAAGATAGTGGCATATTTCCGAGGGATGGGCCGGCTGCAGTAATTGGTTGGCATGCCAAAAAAAGGCTTCACACTCGATACCTACCCCAGCGCAACACATCCACCCCTTTTGCGAACGTGACGCCTTGAAAGTGTCGCCCCATTTTATTCGGTATACGTGTCCAGCGTAAAGACATGCAAAAATGAACTGGCCCACCCAAACAGAAGTTAAATATGTATGTATATATATATATATGTATATGGACTGAAATAATTCAAATATTTACGACATAAAGCATTATGAATATGCGCAACACTTCAAAATATTGAAATTAAATTGTAGATGAAAAAGGTTTATAACTGCTTTAAGCCAAACGAATTTATATTGACGAATTTAAATAAATGGACAGGCAAATGTCTAACTGACCAACACAGAATACATGCAATACAAAATACACATAAATATATTGATGTATGGATAAGCTCGTGCTGTGACATGGTTATCAATATTTGTGCAATATGTGTCAGAATCGAATAGTTGCCCAAAAACAATGGCCTCACACTCAAGTCCAAGTGCTGAACGAGTGTTCATCCAAATAATTGACAGCAGCATGCACAAAAATGGCAATTAGAGCAATATTGCCTAGCTGGAATACAGCGCTGGTCATTTGCATAGTTCCACTGCAATCAGACTAAACATGTGAATACAAAATATATAACTTTATTCTATTGCTGATGAGGGACACAGACTATTTTGTAACGTTAAAATATATTCGAATTAAATGCCGATATTTTCTAGATATTTGTCAATTGCTGTAGCAACAGAGATAGACGCAATGCGACAGAGACAGCGATACACATATATGTATGTCAGCATAGAAGTCATGTTGGATGGCATTGAAAAGAAATTGAGTGTCATTTTGATGTTGCATTGATTTCAATGACATTTTTGGCAGGCAGAAAGCTGCGAATGCGTGCCATTTTTATGATAGATTTCGCTCTTGCTATTCAATCATTTTTCATTCATTTTTCCCCCTACTGTTTTTGACTCTTTCATTTTCATTTTTGTTGCTTCATTCTGGCATTGTGTTTGGTTTTAATTATATTTTATGCTTGCACAGACGTAAAAGTGGCTCAACACATAAGGCAAAAAGTGAATAAAATTGCAATCAAATTTTAAAGAATTTAACAACAAAAATTAAAATTCAACTGGCGCAGACAACAGGCAAAGTTTCCCTCACGCAATTTGACTGAGAACTCATCGGTAATAAAAATGCGAACGCGTGCCGCGTAAAAAAAGCGTCGCGAGTTCCTTGGAAAATATACTAAATCGGGAGAACATGGGCGACACATTGGATGAGAAGCCATCGGCGCGACGTGATAAGCCGCAAACGCTGGACATAAGCCCCGCTGAGGCAGCAGCAGCAGCAGCAGTAACAGCTGCTGCAATAAGCCATACGGCGACCGATGCTGCTGCGACGAGTTATGCGCACCCGCGATTACATAGTGAACCGGTTCGGGATCGGGCACGGGAACGTGATCACTCCAGCGACGCTCTGAGCTGTATGGGCAGGCGCCATAATGAATCTCCAAGCGCAGCTGCACCACCACCACCACCACGTCGCGAAAGTTTCAACAGCTGCGACCTGCAGCAGCAGCAACAGCTGGCAAGCAGTCCTGGCGGCACCGGACTGCACAAGCCACTCGGATCGAGTGGTCGCTCGGCAACAGCAGCGGGCCTTAGTTCACGGTACTCGTCCAGCGTTGTGGTTGGCGGTGGTGTTGGCAATTTGGCCGGCACCACAACGCGCAAGTGCGTCCTAACGCTGGACGGGTACTCCTATGTTATAGGTAAGCTGACAACTGAGAGCACAATAAGACTCAGAGACGTTTTACTGGCTGCCGCCCCCAATCTACGGGAGTAACCTTGAGATTGCTCCTCAAATGAGCTCTTGCCCTGTTTTTGACTTTTAATTCATAAGACGCTCTTCTTTATCGAATTAAGTGCTTCTGGCAAATGCATAAAATAATATATATGTATCTATTATTCTATCATTTCGTTGCAGGTAAGTCCATTGAGAGGGCACAGAAAGTCAAAGTCAGATTGAAGCGACGGCCCAGGTACGTGGCCCATTGCAGCATTAAATTGAAAATGAAATTGAATTTACTTCTACAACGGAAGCAGGGTGGGAGAGAGAGAGGGGCAGGTGTGCGCGGATAGCTATTATAAAACTTGACTGCCTCAACCAACCTCCTAAGCGTATCCCTTCTGCTAACCAGCACAACAATTCATTTTGAATTGCTGTTGGAAATTTATGAGCAAGCTTTTATGCTCCTTGCATATGGCCCTGAACGCTGAAACAATCCTGCAAAGCAGCAGATTGCGTATACGACACGTTGCATGGGCGAACATTTTGGAAAATACGCAAAACAAAATGAAAATGAATTTTCAGCAGACTAACTATGAGAGTTGGTTTAGTCCCAGCTACGGCTTCAGTGACAGCTTTTGAGAGCTGCCTGTGCCTGGGCGCCTGAACATACGCATGTACATGTTGTTTAGTACTCTCTGCATGCCTTTGTCCACTTTGCCTTTTGGGCATCGTTTACATTTTTGCGGTTAGCCGACAGCACACACAGCTACACACAATGATCGAAATAGATGGATATTGGCCAGTTGTTTCTATGCTAATATACTGACACTGACCACATTGATTGGATTCCAGTGTGCGTCTTTCTGTGCGTGTTCATTTAAGATAAAACTCAATGAATCAAATTTAACCCCAAATCAATTTTAAAACGAGCATAATCACTGAAATTTTATATATATTTGTGGTTTTTCAAATGAAATCACATTTGCAAAACATATTATTAAAGGGTGACTACAGTGACTGACCAATAATACAAATTAAAGTTGCGTAATTTGAATTCATAAACAAATCCAATTTCAAATCATTTCTAGTCTACTAGGCGAATTCAATTCTCTCTCCCTATCTCTATGCCATAATTTAAGCAGCTTATATTTTGCAGCGATTTGCAAGTAGCAAACAGATCGACTTTCCAGAAATATATTAAATTAAATGCAGGTCAAATGTCTTCAGCATTTTGATGATAATCACATGCTCAGCTTTCGCATCTCAATACACCAAATTCTAGCAAACAAATCGAAAGATCGGCGAGATCTCACTACTTATACTACATACAGTTGATAATTCTTGCTTTGGTTCACAGTAAATTCTCAATTAGTAATCTGTGCAACAGTCGCCAATCAAATCGCGAATTTTATTTATTAAATGTATATATTCTTCAGAATTTTTAGAACTATATTAAAAGCAATTATACTGAAGTCAGTTGAAGTATGCACTTGAGATTCGGAAAGTGAAAATTCTACTGTCTAATTTGATATAAATTTATATACGATTCTCAACCAAGTTTCTTGGCTGATATTGATAAAAACTTTGCAAGTGATCAATGAACTTCAAGGTAGATAGATATTTAAAAGTGTTGATATTATTTGAGATTTATTTATTGAATATCGGGTACGAGAGAATTTACATTCCACATTAAAGTCTCTAGCAGTCGGACGTGGCTAAATCGGCTCGGCTGCTGATGTTGATCATCAATGCTTATACCTTATGGGGGCAGACAAGCTTCATCTTCCACTTTTGCTGAAGTTCACTCGTACTCGCTTTTACCCATTCCAAATGCATTTAGGAATGAATGATAAATGACACCAATTTGTTTAACTGCAGCAAATTCGGTAAGCCAGATGGACTGTGCTCAGTTCGGCTAACATTGCTGCGCGTCACGTAGCTGCCACAAATTGTGGGGCCGATTTGAGGCAATGGTGAACCAAAGGCACGAGCCAAGCACCCAAGCTGCGAAGGGGCAAAGTGACAATGTGGCGCGTCCTTTGGGGCTACAATTTATGGGCGCTGCAATATTTTGCAAATATCCGTAGCATATCCTGCGGCGACAGCGCAGACAAACAACAATGCAATAAATAGTCAAGTGCTTGTTTTTGTGTTCGTTTTAAGCTTGTTGTTGTGCGACAGACTGGTTGAGTGTGTGTGTGTGTGTGTGTGTGTGTGTGTGTAGTTGTTGTCTTTGGAAGTGTGTCCTTCAATTGACATATTACACTTGTTGTTGGCCCGGTCGCGGGCGCTTTCTATCGCTGCACGCTGGTTGCTGTCAGTCGCAGACAAAGGACTCAAAAGAGTAGGAGGCAAAAAGGATGCGGCCATCGCCGTTACCGCCGGTTTGTGACTATCTGTCTGTTTGACTGTCTAGCTGCTAGCCCATATCTCCGCTTGGCTGACCAAGCGGTCACAATGGCAAGTTCAACTTATTGACAGCAGCACAGCGAGCGGATGATGCGGGAAAAACCTTCAACTTAATTGATGTGCTGTCTGGAAGCCACTGAGATAACAAGTCAAAGTGCACGACAAAGAGATATTCTACAAGAAGATATTATGCACCTAAAAAAAAGTATAAATCTCGTTCCTAACATCACGAGTTATCCAGCTAATTTATGAGTATTACGAATCATTAAAAAGAAGCTTAACTTTTCCTATCTGTAGCTTAAACACATAAACTTGCCAACCCACTTCTAGCGGCTACAGGGTATGAAAAGGGTTAAGTGGCCAATTTGGCAGTGGTTTAATGAATCTTCAAATAATTTTTTTACTCCCCTAACCTAAAAGTGGTTTTTTGAGTTAGATTTTTAAAATGAATTTCGAGTAAAAATCGCTTCTACAAATTTAACCAACAATTGGTAAATAAATTTATTTACTAAAGAACAACTAGAAGAAAAGGTTAACGAAATTAGGCGATTATAGAGGTCTAAGACAGAAAAACATTTTTAAGTTAGCCGCCTACTTTTAGTCGCGCATAAATTCACGATTAGGATAAAGCCAACTCGAAGCACATACATAATTCAAATGCCCTTTGCTTTTTACCTTTAGCTGGGCTGAAGTTAACCTTCGTTTGGTTTTATTTTACCCATTCTTCAGCAAGCAATGGACATTTGCATAAAGTCCAGTCATTGACTTAAACGGGCAAACATTCCAATTTCGAGCTGGCACAATTTTTCGTGAAACAAAAAATGTTTGAACAGCTTTATTCAATTTGTACGGGGACGAGCTGAAAAGGCTTAATGTATGCAACTTTTTGCAGAAAGGTTTTTGCCTTAACGCCAGCCGCGCCCCAATTGCCAATCAATGTGGCTTTTATTCTCTGCGGGCCAATGATGCCACCAACGGCTTTCAAGTGACAGTAAAACCTTAATAAAAAAGATATTTCGGGTGTGCTTTGAGTGAGAGACACTCTGAAACAAGATCTTTGTGATACTCCTTATTTAATATAGATATATAGATGCATGATTTCGATAGATGTTGTTAAATTCAATAACAAATTTTGCACATAATCTGAAAACTTAAATTTAGACCAATTTTACTTATTATTAGCTCGAAATCAATTCATTAATAACCTTTAGGGCCTGCACACTCAATCACACACACACTGGTTACGACACACAACAGATTATCTGGGTAGAATTTTTTTAATTAAAAAGAGTTCAAAGCAGACGCCATTGTCGCTGCTGTTTGGGAAACTTATGAAGCCCGCGGCTAAATAGCCAAAATGGCGGTGCCAAAAACAGAAATTACAATCAACACACGCACAAGTATACACACACACACACAGACAATAGCAAGAGTATGCTCCCTGAACTTTGGTTGGCTGGAACCCCGCCAATTGCCTGGCTTATACCCTTTCTCATTTTCCCTGTGCTCCCCACCTATCACACCCACTGCCGCTGGCTGCTGTTTGGACATCAGGCTGCACGTTATGTTTTGTCTGCTCTTCTAAGAACCGTTGGCAACAATTTAGGCTCAAAGGATTTAACGCATGCTAGTACGTGAGTGTCCTTGGAAATTATCAAAGACAGTTGAAGCAGACAGTGTGTTGTCATTTTCCTCTACCTGAATACAAAGCAACCAATCGATATGTTTGGCATCAAAGGGCTTTGACCATATTTCGCTAACTTCTCTGTATACTTTGAACTGGATTCTTAATTATAAAAGGGTTGGCAAAGATTGACAACACAAAACTCATACTCTTGAAACACAACCGATCGATTTAAATTTCGCTTACTTTCTTGAAGTAACTCATCAATTGAATCAATCAACCAGATAAACTACTACGAATATCTAAGTAACCAGCATCAAAATGAACCTGCAAGTTTGCGATCCGGTTAATTTACTACCAGTAGACTGTAATTTTATTGGCATCTCCTTAGAGCAACAACGGCGATGCCAACTTCCGGCATCAGAGTGCCAACAAGGATATCCACTCAGTAGCCAGCAAAGCGTTAAATTTATACTAACAGCTGATGCTGATGCTCCCATCTCCTGTCCTTGTATCCGTCACAGTTCCACTTACAGTTGATATCTTCGTCCTTGCAGGATTTACAACGCCTCTAGACGTTATCTGAATGAAACTATGGAAAACTTGTTCCGCTAACAAATTGAATAAGAATTATAGTTGACACTTGAGTTTTTCTTGCTGCACTTTCAGTCATCGGAGCAGCGATAATATTTATGGCAACGGATTGACAGAAAGTGCATCTTGCTGATGCAATTAATAGTTATAAAAACAGTTAAAAATAATTGACTTCAAATTTATATGGATTTGTGTAAGTTCACTTAAATTCTTAAAGCCAGAACTGGCTCGAGCTGCTTAATTGTCATTGGCACATAACAAAAAGCCCGATCGATCAGTGTTAATTATTGCCACCCACTTTGATTTCAATTTTCAGCACCACTTGACAGCGACGAGCGGAAGTTTAATTCGTCGTTGCGAAGCCGTACAACCACAATTTCGAACAACAGCCAACTGTTAATGGCATTTAAGCCACTGTGGTGGACTGATGATACTGCTGCTCATTTCGTTGTTGTTCGTTTTATTAATTAATTAATCAATCAGTGTGCGCGACAAGTGCACAATACATCAAAATGGCTAATTGAAATTCACTTTAGTCCATTTGTGACGCCACAAATTGTACATCAAAAGTGCCACCAGTACCACATTGAACGACTTGATGAGCTGCCTAACCAGAGCGCGACGATGTGCACTGTGAATGAAGTATAAAGTTAGAGCCGAATTTAACAGTTTGTTAACTCCATGCTAACGAACCTCATGCCCGACTGCTTCTCGGTTAAGACAATGCCAGCAGAAGCTGAAAGTCGCAATTGTTGGCTGACACTGCGATTGTTGGCCAAAAAGATAAAAGTCCTGAATTGACGGAATAAAAGAGTTTACTTTAAAAGTTCGCATACAATGTGAGAGTGGAAAGCATTGAGAAAAAAGGCAACCAATTTGCCTATGTTGAATGTGGCGTATGAACAATGAGTTTAAGCCAAATAGCGAATTTCCCGTGAGATTTGTCTGAGTTATTTTATTGCCATATTCACTATCCGACAAATACTCAAACTTGTCGTAATGCTCATTTTTTATTACATTTGATGGTTCATTATTTATAGTCCAAAGTTAATTTATAGTCTTTTGATTACAAATGGAAAATTCAGAGTAACTGCTTTCAGAATTAAAGATTAGGTAAATTACTAAACTTCTCACGATTCATATATATATATAAACTGTATTTAGCTACAAAAAATATTACTCCTTGAAATATGTAATATAAATTTGACATAAAATATATATTGCCATCAATAACATATATTGCTATTAACAACTTTATCGATGGACTAATATATATTTAAGAATTTCAACAGATACACAAACATATATTCAAATCTACATATATACCATAAATCTTAGCAAGCTACATTTTGTTAACCATTAATTTATGTACTCTTTGGATTTTGTGCAACAGAGCACATTTTATAAGATTTATATTCTCTAGTGGCTGCAGCAAAAGAAAAATATTTATTATGTTCCTATGCTCCATTCGATGTCGGGTTATTCAGCTAAAATATTATTGGCTTTCATAGAAAATTGTGCACTGATTCTGTGGACAAAGTTTGAAGAAAGTTTCTGGTCATGGCAAATTGGACAGCAAGCATTCAGTTATGAGTGACATTTTAAACTTTTCAAGTTTTGCATAATGTCAACCTTTATTTCGTTGTCGCCTTGTCGCCTTGTCCCCTTGTCCCCTTGTTTCCTTTTCCGGCTCTTCCCTCGCTGTATACGTGCCCATTTACACTGCGACGGTTCACAAATCTCTTTGGCGTAGTCCATAAATCTTCGAGCTCGTGCATTCGTTCTCATGAAAAATTATACGAGCTGTAAAACAAACCAACCAGAAGTAGCAGATAGCCCCCAAGAACTGAACATTAAATACGCTTCTATACATCAAATTCTAAATTATTTACATAAAAGTAGTTAGACGATTTTTCAAATTTAGAAAACTATAAATTACGAAAGCGGTTTGATATCTGAACTCATATCTTATCCTACAGATTGCAGTCTAAATAAATTTTTACAGCATCACATCAATATTAAGCGTAGGAATCTAAGAGACTGATTTACATAGCGAATGATATATAATAAAAATGAAAACTCTTGTGTTACATCAACTATCACTAAAGTATAATATCCTCAGATAGGGCATGGGACTGATGTCGATTACGGTTGGGCAAGCTGCCAAGGCGACGATGGCGACTATGTGGCCAGCAATTTTATTCCGCATATAGCATATAAAACCCCCACTCTAAATGCCAACGAAATTGAGAAACTGCAAATGGCTAAGTGAAATTTAATTCGCTTGCTGCACAGTGGCCAATTCATTAATTTTGATTTGAAGTCCGTTTTTTGTTATATTTATTCAAGCCGGTGACAATGACAAGCGGAAATGGACACAAAGTGCGTTAATCTTGAGATTATGTCTCGAGCAGCTTGCAGACGAGACCCTCGTGAGCTGCCAGTGTTAGAGCGCTGCTAGACAGGGCATTTCTGTGGATGCAAGGAAATGCAGGAGATATATGTGATATACATGTGTACATAGGAAGTATGATATAGACTTGGAAAAGTGACAGCGAACTCACCCAGGCTCATAGCTGGAATCCACGCCTGCCACTTCCACAATCAGTTGTTGCGGTCGATCGATGAAGTCGGTCAGATTTACCAACTGTTCCTTGCCACTCACATTGATAATCACAATGATGGTATCGTGGTCCTTGAGAGTGCTAAATACCCAATAAATTGATCGTAATAGTGTGTGGCATATTTTTAAGGTTCATCCTTCACATACCGCTTAAAAGCAAACACTGCCCGGGATAAGGGTTCAATAGTGAATTTGCCACATCTCAGAATCTGCAATTTTCGCAATTCAATCAGCGATCTGTATACCCTGTAATGACTCTTGGCAGCCTGCTGCTGCGCTTCCAGGTTCAGTTCCAGATAGTTGGGATGCACGGGCAGCCAGGTCTTAGCAGCGTCTGAGAAACCTACGAGGGAAATTTAAAATATCTTGTTTTAATTTTAATGAAGCAAACGTTCAATTTTCGTTAGCTTAAAGTTTCTTACAATAAGTTAATACAATAAAAATAATGTGTATACACATGTAAAATAAATGAATAAATAAAAGATGTTGCAAATCCTAAAAGCGTTCGACTTTGGTCGTTTGTTTATAATTTATCAACTCAGAATCTTTTCTCATCAAAGTTCTTTTTTAAAATTAAAAAGTTGAACCATTTCAAACAAGTTTTCAATTGTAGAAAAGTTACCAAAAAAATATTTAATACAATTTAACTTGCCTGCATTAGTAGAGTTGCTCCATTGAAAGGGTGTTCGCACCGGATCCCTGGAGACCTCCTTAAACTTGAGTTCACCCGCATTGCGTGCTGGCGGATCCATTGTATCCTTCCAGCTGATGTCGCGATAATCCTCCATGCCCAGCTCCTCGCCCTGTCAGAAAAACACAATACATGGGTAAGAAAGGACGAACTTTTAAGATAAAGACACACTCACATTGTAGGTGACCGCAACGCCGGGTAGCGTCATCAGCAACATGTTCATCGCATCGATGCTGGCGGGGCCGAAGCGGGAGGCGATACGGGGATTGTCGTGGTTGCCCATGACCCAATTGGCTGCGTGCCCGCGTGGCATATAGATCAGCCATTTCTCGACATTGTACACAAAGTCACGGGCATCCGATACCCTATTCACATCCGTAATGAAGTGAAAGTTGAAGGGCAAATGTGAGCCCATTAGACCGTTGCCATCCTCGTAGTAATTCATAAGCTCATTTAGTCCGGCATATGCCTCAGTCATCATTATACGAGTACTATCCTCCGGATGCTTGGTAGTATAGTCGTCCAGAAGCGTACGCCAGTGCTGCACCATGGTCAGCACCTCAGGCAAATCCCTGGTGTAGACGTGCTTGGTATAATCGTAGGACAATGGATCAGTGGACTGTCCGCTAAGTGGCTCATCGATTAGGGTTTCATTCTCGAACAAATGATTGACTGCATCAATGCGAAAGCCAGCGACGCCTTTGTTCAGCCAGAAGAGCAGCACCTCATCCATTGCCTGCACTACGACGGGATTACGAAAGTTCAGATCCGGCTGCTCCTTGGTGAACTGATGCAGATAGTATTGCTGGCGTTGCTCGTTCCACTCCCAGGCAGAGCCATAGAACACAGATTGCCAATTGTTGGGTGGCTGGCGAACACCCAACTCATCCAGCTGCCCATCTGCCCACACATAGTAATCCTCAAATCCCGGCGCCCGAGCAGCAGACTTCTTGAACCACTCGTGCTGATTGGAGCTGTGATTAGGCACAAAGTCCAGGATGATTTTGATGCCCAGTCCAGAGGCTGTTTGCACCATTTCCTCAAAGTCAGACATGCTGCCGTATTCCGGTTGTATGGACTTAAAATCGGATATATCATAGCCAAAGTCAACCATGGGTGATTGAAAAATGGGACTTAGCCAGGTGGCCGTAATGCCCGTTTCGGCCAAATACGGCAGCTTCGAGATGATGCCCTGCAAATCACCAATGCCATCGCCATTGCTATCCTTAAAGGATCTGGGATAAATCTGGTAAATGACAGCATGCTGCCACCAGTCAATAAAGTCATCCGTTTCACTTCTCAGCAGGCTGGTCATGCTCGGACTGGGCAGCAGTAGGCTGCAAAGTAGTAGTAGAAGTAGTTGGATTGCTCCGATTATCTGATATCCTGGCCCCATGATGTCTGAGATTTGATGCCTTGGCAGCGACTACAGCCGAGACTCGGATTCAGTTCTGTTTTAACGGGTGGATTACAAAATTGGCAGCGTTGCTATCATTATAATTTTCACATCATTAACTCTTAATTACGCAACGCAGATTATTGATAATTCAAATTGGTAGCGCCTGACGAATGACAGATTCAGATTACAACTCACAAAACCAATACGTGTAAGCCAACCAATTTAATTCATTTAAATGCAACGCAAATAAATTATTTTTAACGAAAGAATCTTTGTTTATATTTATGTCATTTCACAGGGCATTAAAGTTGCGTTATTAAACAAGTAATGCATTGAACAAAGACCGTATAGCTTTGATAAATATAACGTTATCGATCGACTCCGGTTTACATAGCTATTTTTTCTTGTTTTCATTTTGATTCATTTCTTTATAACATCATTCTATCGCTTACAATATTTTACGGTAAAAAGAGAGCATGAGAGCTCTTAGAATGCCAGAGCTTTCAATCGTCCTATCATCTCTACACTCTCTATTTTATTTTTGACTCATCTCTTTATAAGCAGATTTCTTTCTCTCTTCTATTTCTATCTCTTTTTGCTTAACAAAAGAGAACGTAAGAGTTCTTCGAATGCCTGTGCTTTTCTTCTTCCTATACTTTCCATACTTTCGCTCTTTCTCTTCGTTGACATCATTTTTTTGTGTTATGCATCTCATTACCTACCTCAAGTTCTCCTCGCAAGCAAACAAGAAAACATAAAAAAAAAAATAAAGTGCAGCCGCAATTTCACAATAATAACGTCACGTCACCCACAGCTGTCGTGATCAACTAAAAAATGAGAGAGCAGCGTGCAACCAATAAGTTTGCCAATACATTTTTGCATGCATAAAATCCACTTAGAGTCCACATTCGTGCTCACAGCATCCACACGCGTTCACCAAGCAAGCCGGCGAATTTAGTTTATGTTTATTGAATTTCGACAAGCTCTAACTTAAAGTCAACTTTAATTTATTTTGCGTTGGCTGTTATGAAATATATTTAAGGGTGAGAGCGTGCAACAAAAGCACGTTCAGACAAAGGGGGTAACAACAAATGCTTTCACATTAATTAAAACGTCCGAAATGCTTTTAAGTGTAATAAAATTGTCCCATTACAACTAAATTGAAATTGAATTGGGCGTACAACTGTTTAAACTTATGAATTATGCTCGAATTGAATTTGATAAATGGTTGGTCAATTGAAATTAATTCATACATATATAATAAATGATGATTCTTTATGAATGAATAACTTATTACCCTCAATCAATTAATTTGTTGCTTTTTCTGTATAACGCCAAAAATATATTTAAACAATTTTCTTAACTATTGCAATTTTATGCAATTTAGTGATTTACTTGCGATGCTTCAGCTGTATAACTAAACCTTCATAGGGTAACAATTTGACCTCGGTGGACTTGAGACGCTCACCCACCCTGTACTGGGAGAAAATGCTGACAACCAAAATGGTTAGCTTATTGGGCATATCGATGAAATCACTGACATCCACTTGCTGATTGCGATTGCTAACATTTACAATGGTCAGCACGGTGGATTGACCCTTCAGTTCGCTGTGAATACAGAGAGAATGATTGAAGATGATAGTTCTCAGTTTGGAAATCATTGATCACTCACCGCTTGAATGCAAACACTCGCTGATTAAAAGCCTGAGCGGCAAATGTGCCATTCTGTAGGACTGGCGATTGCCTCAACTTGAGCAGCGATTGATAGACCTTATAGTGGCTGCGAATGGCCTCCTGCTGGTTACGAAGATTCAGTTCCGGATAGTTAGAATGCACTGGCAACCAGGCGCGAGCAGCGGTAGAGAAACCAGCATTCTCCTCATCATTCCATTGCATCGGAGTGCGTTCGGGATCGCGTGAAATTGATTTGTAGTGTTCGGGACCAGCGGCACGAGCGGGCGGATCCACCGTTTCTTCAAAGCTAATGTCACTATTATCTTCCATGCCCAGCTCCTCGCCCTGCATAAGAAATTAGATTGAAACTAGATGCACAGTTTGAGTTTGTTGTCCACTTACATTGTAGGTAATGCCAATGCCCGGCAGGGTCATAATTATCATATTCATGGCATCTACTCTCTTCACCCCGTATCTGGTAGCCACTCGTGAGTTGTCATGATTGCCAAGAACCCAGTTGGCAGAGTGTCCCGGCGGCATGTAAATCAGCCATCTCTGAATGTAGAACACAAAATCCTGTGCGGTTGATTGTTTATTTAGCTCAGTAATGAAGTCAAAGTTGAACGGAAAATTGGACCCCTGTACACCATTTTCATCTTCATAGAACTCCATTAGCTGGGATATATCAGCATAAGCCTCGGTCATCATAATCCTTTGTGGTCCCGAATTCTTTGCCGAATAGTTGTCGAGCAGCCGGCGCCAATGCTGAATGAGTACATAGTTTTCCGGCTGATTTCTTGTGTAAATGGGATTTAAATAATCAACGGAATTAGTATCAGATGTGGTGCCAGTCAATGGCTCATCGCGCAGCTCCTTATCCTCATAGACATAGTTGGCGGAATCGACTCGAAAACCGGCAACACCTTTCTGCAACCAGTACAGTAGAACCTCGTCTATGGCATTCCGCACGGCAGGATTGCGAAAGTTAAGATCAGGCTGTTTCGTGGTGAATTGATGCAGATAGTACTGTTGTCTGCCTTGGTGCCACTCCCACGCGGATCCAGAGAACACAGAGACCCAGTTGTTTGGTGGTTCTCGAGTTCCATCATCGTTTTCGATACCATTATGCCACACATAAAAATCTTCATAGCCCTCCTCTCGATTAGCAGACTTTGTAAACCATTCATGTTCGTCGGAGCTGTGATTAGGCACAAAGTCCAAGATGACTTTGATGCCCAGCCGATTGGCCTTAGCAATCATCGCATCAAAGTCCGAGAGTGTGCCATACTCATTTTGGATATCCCTATAATTGGATATATCATAGCCGAAATCGGCCATGGGTGACTTGTAAATGGGACTTAGCCAGATGGACGTAATGCCCGTATCCACAAAGTATTCCAGCTTGGAGGTAATGCCATTTAGATCACCAATGCCATCGCCATTGCTGTCTTTGAACGATCTGGGATAGATCTGATAGAAGACCTCATTGCGCCACCAGTTTTTATTATCCTGCTGCTGATGATGATCCTTATGTGCCAATCCCAATGAAAGGACCCAAAATAGGCCCACAACTAAGCTCCATTTGAGAGTCATCTTAACTCGTTGAACTTCTAACTGCTTTTTATGATTCCATATCGATTTGATCGCCTTTTTATAGCTCCCTTAATGCCGTTTTCGATTAGATTCAATATTTATTCAGATGGTTCAAACACTTACTTCATTGTAAGTAAATAAATATAACCTTTTTTTAATTGGCTTATACAATGTAGCTCAATGGCAAATCTTTCGTAGTTGAGCATCTGATTAAACAGCGGAAAATGCATTAAATACATATTGACATTAAGTGGGGGCGACTAACGAGCCTTCTACACTGGACTGGGACAACAACTGAGTTGAATATTAATTCAGTTTTGCTCTGTCTGCCAATAGTTAAGATGTGGGAAACAAACACAGCACAGGAAGTAAACAAGTTCCGCTAAAAGTTCATAATTACAGCTTTGATGGAATAAAGACGTGCAACAAGTTGTAAACAAAGTTATTTGCTCACATTTTACTTACCTTGCACATAGTTAAGTGCTAATTAATCTATTATTCAGCGCTTTTGCTACAGTTCTGTTTATATACATAAAATCTAACTGCTAATGACGTTTGAATTATACTCTTGAAAAACTACAGAACATTATATTGGTTAATTTGTGTTTCGCTGGTCAACCTGAAAATGGCAGAAGATATTTATATACATTTTTAGGTTAGGTTGGTTTTTGAAGTTTCTTTTGGAAACTTGAATGGCTTCTTAGTTTCAAAGAGACAATATTAATAGCCACATCAAGCAATGATATGCCCGAATAGTGGGTCAACCTCCAATGTACCACACGAAGGGGCACAAACATTAGGCACGAGCCACAATCATAAATCAGAGTTGTGGTTTTCCCATTAATCTTTTAACAAATTACGTTCAATCTGAGAAAACTAGCCAAAAGTTACCATTAACGCAGTTGTATCGTTTTGGTTTAGAAAATGTGGAAAAATGTCTGCAAAACTAATCCGTAATTTATGCGATTTTCTTTATGGGGTTTTGTAGCTGTTGGTTCCTGTCTGTTGGCTTGTCACCCCGCCACAACTCCTTCCGCACATTTCGAGGCACTTTCATTTTGTTCGGTTGCAACCACAAACTTCCGCTTCGTGACCGTGCACCGATTGCAGCACTCTTTCAGGTGAGAGAGATGGGCAAGGCAGGGCACATGCCCCACGGCTAGGACTCTTGCGTGTTGCATGTACGACGTCAGGATGGCTAATTAAAATATTTTGAAAATCATTGTTATACAGCTGCTGTTGTTTGCACTTTGTACAACGCACCCAGAGTTTATGGTATAATATATTTAGTACAACACGAGTGTGTTTATGAGTACGTGATGCTGCCTGCTCCTGTCAGCCAAGGGGCTCACCACATAACATATTTCAACATTCTTGCGCAAATATATGCAGAGAACTTCATGTGAAACTTTTGGAAAAGCTAGCAAGCCATCTCAGCATCATTTTCAAGATTTTCCATGGCAATTTATTAAATTCCGCTGAAGCCGGGCATGTGACATGAAAAGGGTTTGGCATTTGATTGGGGAGCGGAAAGGTTGTGAAGCCCCCTTGACGAAAGTATTTGGCACTTGGATCTGGTGCTCCAAAAATCTAGTATTGAAATTCCATTCGATTAGGCAACTTGCAACATACACTTAAAGTTTAAATTGTGGCCAAAAGCAAAGAGAAAATAAGCTATCCATTTTTTTCGGGTGCAACTTTAAAACGTGCTAATCCGCCCAGCCTGTCCGTCCACTTGTCTGCCCCTGCGTCTGTCATCCTGTCAGGACAGGCAAAGGCCGAGGCTTACCTTTCATTTTCATGTCGCCCACTGATTGAATTGCGTCGGAAACGCCAAAAAGCGTTGTTGTTTGTTGGGGTCGAACCCTCTCCAAGGATTTTATCCATTTTTATTTTTTTTCGGTGGTCCCAACGGCAGCACCAGCAGTGGCAGCAAAAGCAGCCGCCACGGCCACATGAATAAATATCAGCCTAGAAGTACACATTTTAATATGTAAATATTTAATAATATCAAAGCAAAGCCATCTTAGCATATTAAAAAAAACAGCTAACACCAAACACCGAACAGAAAAAAGACGAAGAAACTTGACTGATTAACTCGTGCCACAAATCTGATTCAAATTGAATGCACACACCTGCAACATCCGGTTGGGTCTACATTTGTATACCCCATCAAAGTGGTATTGTTCGTTTGCTAAATGATCGTTCTCGTACTTAACTGATACCGCAACTGAGAACGTAATTATGTTTTGCTAGAGTATTACATTGTCGGCGACCATCGAAAACTTTTTCCAACTTTTATTTTCCATATTTACGTATGAGTTTGTGCAAATGTTTACCCACATTTTGTTAACCTTTGGCAACCCTAAAGCGCTTGCAAATTGGTTCGGTGCAATTCAGAACAAACGATGGATTCGTGATTTTGATTGCTATTTGCGTTGCCATTTGATGTTGTGAATACGTTTACGCTTATCAAATACTTGTTATCAAAATCGATTACAACAACAATCATCAAGCTGCCTGCCTTGTTGTCGCTCGTCGAGATTGTCTACTTGTATTATGCAGGGCTTTCCATGCATATTAAATATGAAATAGTGAGATGGCGGCATTCAAAGTACCTAATTATTAGTTATATATGGTCTATGTCTGGCCAGCATTGAGTGAATAGGTTTAAGCTTCATATTTTATCGAGATATGAGTGTAATCTGGGCGATTTGCCATTAATACATAAATAAATCGGAGCTTTTTGTGGCTTTCTTACTGAGTTGCAAAATGCCAATAAATAAATATGCATATTTATATGCTGTATCAGTGAATACATTAATCTTTTGTTGCTATCATTAAGACAGTTATTAATCGAGAGCTATAGTGGAGCATAACACTTTTTATCTCGGCTCCAAAAAGTATGCAGTATGAATATGCTTGAATTATTACTGTCGGATAAAATGCAAAAGACAAGATAGAAATCGAACTCCCGCCGAACATTAAATGCGTCATAAGAAACATGAAAGAAGCCGAAGATTAAATACTCTTCATAATAGTATAAAAACCCTTGATTTTTATGCTTAATCGCTTAGGAACACCAAACCTCAACGCTTCTTTTAGTCATCCCGATGGAGAATACACAGTTGAATTTCAAAAACCCCGTCATTGTATTAGTTTGCCGCCTAAAAGACAACAACTGTGTTAGCCATTAAGCCAGATGGCTCATTTGGGCTTACGCTGCGCAGTGATCACAAATCCGTCAGCACAAACAGTTTATATATGTGCATGTGTGGTTCTGATAGTAGCTGCCAATTAGTTTTCATTCCCCAAATTCCCCAGAAGCCAAACTGTTTTTTTTTTTTACTATTATTCAGCTATTGTAAGCAAGAGATAAAAGCTCGTGTCATCATCAAACTCAGCATTGTATTATCTTTTTAATAACATTCCCTTCATGAAACACAACTGACAGCTTCCTGTCATAAAACACACAAATGTGTACCCCCGTTATGTTTGTATATTTGTTGGTTTGCCGAAAATGTTGCATTTATACTTGTTGGGTAATTTGACATTTTTGTTGCACGTGTTGCGATTCCATCAGCAAAAGCGTAGCACAGTTCATAAATCAGTAAGCCCGTAACTCAAAATGAGAAGCGGTTTCGATTAATTATGCACAATTTGATCGATGTGCGTGAGTTGAATATTTAAATGATGTCAGCATCGGGTGCCTCCATCAATGGCAACAAATTAAAACGAGCTCAGACCGACTTGATGACGTTGTCGCTGTTATTTTTTAATTAGCATATAATGGAACTATTTGCATACTGTGCTGTGTACCAGACCTATATATATATATATATATATAGATATATATACTATGGGCACACACAATGTGTGTCTCTCATTGTAATCGAATTTGTTTGTCATCAATCAGCCATTCATATCGGTAGTAAACAATGCATACGAAATGTAGCAATTAAATTGCTATAGATTTTAAATCGCTTTTAAAGTTGTCAGACCGTTATATGTGCTCATCTTAATTTCTTTAATGTTCCTAGATATATGACCAATATTTTCACATACCTATGTACATTTTAATTCGTTTTACAAACCATTTTTTTCTTTAAGTATCCTGAATCATGAGTTCAAATTGTGTTCAATCTTTGGCAACGATTGTTTAAAGTGTAAAAATCAATAAGTAAACTTGAAAATATTTATTATAATTGAGTAGGAATCAAATTACAAAAATCACAAATAAAACAGTATTATATTATTTTTATTTGAAATATCAATTGTCGTTCTGTTTTGCCATCGTCACTTCAGCATGGACCCATATTGCGAATGTTGAGTGCTCGCCCCAGTTTCTTGTAATCCCGCTGGGTACACTCGAATTCACAGCGATTTACATAGGTAACACCATTGGAGCCGCACACCTGCCCCTTCTCCTTGAGATTGCAGGGACAAAAGCTGGCCTCGGCTTGACCCAACCAAATGGCAGCCAGCACCAAGACGACCAAAGCAAACAAATTCAAAGACTTCATCTTCACTTGAGCTAATTAAAGCGACTCCAGCAACCTGAATGATTTATATATATATATATATATATATGTATATATATAAAAATATATATTTAAAGTATTATCAGCAAGATGTTCTGAGATTCGTTGAGATGCGTCGCAACTTTGCCCATCAAACGTTGAATTTGCACTGAGCTTCAAAGCGTACAGCTTCAAGTGCTTGTTTGCAAAATTGCATGGTGTTTGAGGGGAGGGTTGGGCTGGTGCTTGGGGAATGAACGTACATAAGTACTATCTGAGTATGCGTCAGGTTTGCTAATTAGTCAACAAATCGCTGGCGTGTTATTGTCTGTGAGTGTTTCGACTTGAAAACAAAAACAGCTGCGTTACGCTCTTTTACGCTCAGCCCATCTTGCTATATTTCTATGGTTTTCATTCGCTCTGCTCGAATTGTGAAGTGCTCGGCAATTTAGAAAGCGGTTTATTGATAGCCCGCCCCTGGCAGCTGCATCGGCAGACCCAAAGACCATAAATGCTATGCCAATTTTGAAACTAAGTTGGAAAAGTTATCGTGTGCTTAGTCTAATTTCCCCAGTGACTCAAAGTTCTTCAAATTGACTGAATTACTTGCCAAGTACTTAGTTAGACAGCGAAAAGAGTGCGCCAATTTACTTAAACAAGCAGCGAGCAATATATATATATATATATGTATGAATGTATCTGTGATGGCATTTCATTTATTGAAATTGAAATTGAAATTGAAATGGAAATGAAAATTAAAGTGAGTGCCTGGGCTATTTACGACGACAACAGCGGATGACAAACGCTATTATTTTAGGCCAATTACTTTTGCCACCTGCTGGATTATCAAGGGCTCAGAACCATCGACGCATCCAGCACGAAAAGTTGGCCGAGCTGATAAGAAGAGAGGCAGTGACAAAGAGAGAAAGAGAGAGAGAGAGAGACAGACAGTGAGAGAGTGTAGCTTGATAATAGAGATGAGCGCGTGCTTTGTACTTGATACGTGCTCGTGCACGAAAATCATATAAAAGTTTTCAACTGGGCATAAATATATTATGAGTAATAAGCGTCTTTCATTGATCATTTATTATTATTATATATTTAAAGGGGACTAAAAAAATGGCATTGCACATCTATATATAGAATGCATTTTTAAATATTATTATTTACTGAATGTGCACGGGCAGTACAAAAGTATAAACAGTCCAACATATTAAGAAATGTATTGAAACTGACAGCAAAATAATCAAAGACCAATAAATTATACGTATACCTTCGCTAATCTACCTAGGTAATTATATAAACAAAGACAAAAAGAACAAAAATAAGCACCACTACCACTAGTAAACACTTGCGATAAGATAGGAACTCATGTGGAAAATCGAACTAGACTAGCGCAAGTAAGGCAGAGACAGTCAGTATCAATATTGAGCTGCTTGTGGATTAACCTACGACATATAACAAGAACGATGAAACTACTTGGCTTGATCTTGGCGCTTTGCCTGCTACTGTCGGCATTCGTGAGCGGCCAGCAGGATGAGGGAAGGGAGATACCTAAAAGGACCTGCCCCTGTCCACGCAACTTTGACCCGGTCTGTGCCAGTAATTTGATAACCTATCCAAATCGCTGCACGTATGATTGTGCGCGTCGTGACATGGAGCGTGCTGGACGCAGCTTGGACGTAGTAAGATCGGGTAGTTGTTAAACCGATATTTACAATATCTACAATACTTATGGAGTATATATTCTGATGACAAATAAATGAAAATTAAAACCAAATAATAAGAAACTTGGTTGACTCATCAATGGGTATACATATATATGAATGAGTATCTGGAATATTATTGCTTATCAAACAAAAGCATTCAACTGATAAAGACTGGGGAATGGGGAACAAGCAAATACGCCTCGTTTTTGGCTTCGATTCAAGTGACCATTTTCAAATGAGCTGTTGGAATATCTACTCAAATTTCAAATCAGTCAATAAGCTACTAAATATGTGAATTACATTATATACACCGAGCGAACCAATCAATGAGATCGTTGCAGTTGAGCGTGTGTAACCAACAAATACCAATCTTTGAAGGATGTTCCTAATAAACTATCCTCAAAGTTTATCTTCAAAATTGCGGAAGACATGGGGGGATTGGGCGTAGCTTGATAAAGGAGTTTCCTAGTAATCTGTCTTCGACGTCTGGTAACCTTAGTTCTAAAATTGCGGTAGATACAAGCTTTTCAGCGGTAGTTGGGACCGGTAGAAGGCGTGACCGACAAAAATAAATTAAATTACCTTCTGTCTTAGAGTATCAAAAAACCGAATCTAAATAGGTAATTATTTTGAAGGAAAAAAGCATTACAACTACGAAACACTTGCTATAAAATGAGAACTCATGTGCAAAATCGATCTAGACTAGCCGCAGTAAAGCAGAGACTACGGTCAATATCAATATTGAACATTGTGAATAAACCTATATCATATATTGAAAACAATGAAGTTACTAGGATTGATTTTGGCGCTGTGTCTGCTACTGTCGGTATTTGTGTGCGGCCAAGAACCCATCCAGGAGGAGGGGCCAACAAACACAACAATAGTGGACTGCGTATGTTCATTCTATGAAGATCCGATCTGTGCCAGCAATGGGATCACCTATGCAAATCCCTGTAATTTTGATTGTGCGCGTCGGAAATCGGAGAAATCGGAGAATTCTGGCGGCAGGTTGTACATAGTAAGAACGGGTAGTTGTTAAACGAAATCTCCAATCTCTGGTGTAGATATTTTGAATACAAATAAGTAAAACTGAATAAAAAATAATAATAAATATATATGAATGAATATCTGTAAAATTATTGCTGATCAATGAGAATGGGGAAAAAACCATATCGGGAAATCTATTCAAATTTCAGTTAGTTGGCAACGCGAAGATGCTTTCAGATGCAATAAAATCTGTTAATGCTGCATCTCCATTACAAATATTTACATTCAGCTAACAAAGCTGAAGTTGGTGTAACCAATAAATACCGATCTTTGAAGGAGGCAAAACTGCGCAATAGAGCGTTGCCGGAGGAAGAGGAGTTTCCTAGTAATCCACTGTCCAAGTTTGGTAATTTTAGCTCTAAAATGGCGGAATATATAAGATTTTCAGTGTTTTAGGGGCGAGAGTTGGCGTGACCGAAAAATAATAAATTGGATTACACTTTGTATCAGAGTATAAAGCGAATCTAAATAGGTAATTATTGAAGAAAAAAAAATATTAAACTTGCTATAAAATGAGAAGTCGAGCCAGACTTGGTCGAGTAAAGCAGATACCACCGCCACAAAAATATACCCGAAACAATGAAGTTAATAGGATTGATGTTGGCGCTGTGCCTGCTGCTGTCGGTGTTTGTCAGCGGCAAGGAGGATTTGACGACTGAGGCACCAAAAAGGAAGTGCGTCTGTATATACCGCAATAATCCGGTCTGTGCCAGTAATTCGATAACCTATCCAAGCCACTGCATGTATGATTGTGCGCGTCGTGACTTGGAGAGTTCTGGAGGCATCTTGTCCATAGTAAAAAAGGGTAGTTGTTAAACCGATGTCTACAATATCCACAATATTATCGGTTTGTAGACAAGGCAAATACAAAGTAATAAGAAATTTCATTGAAATATCAATGGCTATGCATATATATGTAATATTATCTGTATATATATTATCAATAAAAGCATGCAACTGATAAGAACTGACATTATCTGGCCACAAATAGCTATAAATTAGATGGCAAAACACCCCAATTGAGTGTTTGCTTACGTAAAATTCTGACTTTGCTTCAAAAAAATATATATATTCTATATCATGGTTTTCTAAATGGAATCCAATTATAAATAAAGAAAAACCCAAAAACTAAGCGACCCGTTAAAAAATGTTCCACAAATAACCACGCAAAATAACATTTTCAAATACGCAAATGTCAATATTTTTTATTTGTTCTGTTTAATAAGCATTTTTAGGATAAATATACACAGCATTGTGCTACTTATTTGTCATTTAGCTCATTGCTAAAAAACTGTTTGATTAATTATGGTATTTTCCAGCTCTGTCAGACACCGTTTACCATCATTTAATACGCATATAAACCAAACAACTGTGCAAACATCACTTAATCTTTTATTGTAGTTGGCCAACAAGCTCCAATTTTAACTGGGATTGCACAAAAAATATTTAATATTTCGCATGGTGGCGTTAAAAATGTGAATTTGCCACAGCTACACTATTTATTTAACATATCATGCAGCTAGATTAGATCCGCCAAAGCTTGCAACTGGAAAAATGCTCAAGTACAGCAAAACTAATTACATACACTGCGAACAAAAAAGTGCATTTGAAGAAATTAATCCAAAAAACCAAAAAAATTTAAAATTGTTATTCTGTGGACTCTCTATCCACTTGAGTGGTTTCAATTCCTGCACTCAGCCAGCTCAGGTATAGACAATCGATTAAAGTTTATATAAGTTTTGAGCACACACACTTTCAAATAATAAGTAACAGGCAATTTTTAATATTATATCCATTGTGATTTATTAGCTTATATACATTCTAACAATACGCCATAAATAAGCAAGGTCCGGATTTGACTTTGGAAAGATTGTGTCCGGCCAGCACACAGAGATTCTGATAGGTGATGCCGTCACTGCCACATACCTCATCTAAAGTGACCGGACAGACACTAATGATCCTCACAGAAGAAGAAGGGATAACGAACAGGGCCAACAGGCAAATGGCCAAAAGTGCGATTGTGAATGTAACTTGAGGAAATGTTAAAACAGACTGAAGCTTTAAGCAATTTGTGGGCTTATATATCAGCGACTTGACAATAGCGAAAAGCCCATTAAATCAGCAACATTAATATGTGCGGCAAATCGTGTCGACGTAACTAATTAGTTTATCTAGTAAAAACAAGAATCTCATCACAGCGTATGCTCCATATGGCAAAAATAATTTGTTAGGAGTGCCTCCAATTGCTTACAACCAAACAACCAGGTTCACGACTTGACAGCCAGCTCTGCAGCAGATTGTTGGCGTTAGCGAAATTGGGAAAATCATATAAAAGGCTTTTGCAACGCCTGAAAAGCAATTTCAAGTGGAATTTTTAGTCATATAATAAACCGACCGACATGAAAGGTGGAAATCTACAGCAAAATAAAATTAGAAATGAAGAAGAAATAAAAATGTGCTTAGGATGCTGCTTAGATACCCTTCACAAAGTGTTTGATAGGTGAACAATTATTATTGTATTAATTTTTTAAGATTAAAAATATTAAATGAAAGAAATATTACAAACATTAAATGATACTAATAATATTTGAATTCAATTTAATTTCTTCTTTACTTCTTGAATATATATATATACATATATACATTTATATATATGTATATATATGTATTAAACTTTCTCTTCCAATAGATGAGAGTTCTAGAAAAATCACACAGATAATTTTAATCAGTGAATAAAAAGTTGTGAATCATAAAATATAATAAAATATTTCTTCTTCTAACTGATTAGCAGCGGATGCATTTCAAAACTTGTGCAAACAAAAATAATCTAATCACTTCCTTAAGTTGTCTGCGATAAAGTCAACTTTGTTCAAAAATAATTAATATTTATTTATTTTATTTATTTAGGACATTTATTTAAGCAATTTCAATTGGTACGCAGCTCTTTGAGAGTCTCTCAAGGAGTGTAATTGAAACTATGCCCCAACTATTCATGCTGATTAAATAGTATCTATCTATCTATATTCCTTTTTATTTATATCCTTAGTATGATTTTGAAGTATTCCACTGATGAGCCTGCTCAACACAAAGCTCATACAAAATGCATAGTATGTACTCATACTACTTACTACCCTTTCGCACCCTCTGGCGATGGGTTATAACAATACACTTACTCAAGTTTGCATCCCTAAAAGTGTTCATTTATGCAAGGGGCAGCTGCGGACCTTTGGGCACTAAATATATATATATATATATATACATGTGTGTATATGTGTATGTGCGTACAAATGTACACGGTTATGCTGGGACCTGTTGAAAGGCTATTCGTTCACACACACACATATGCAAAACATATATATTTACAAATACACAAATTTCTAACGGCATTTTGCATCTAATTTAATGCTTACAGTTGCCAGCACGCCGGAGACTCTGCCAACTAAACGTGAGGAGGCGAACGCGGGGGCAGGTGCGGACAGCGGTGGCAGCAGCGGCATTGGAGCTGCAGCAAGCAGTGGTGGTGCACCATCATCGGCAGCTGGAGACGGCGCAAGTGAGCCAAATAACGGCGAACAGAGCCCCACAAGCTGTGAATTGGGCAGCAGTATTCAATGCGCCAATGCGACAATAAATGGTCAAGTGGCAAGTAAGTAAACCTCAGGCTACACATTTTTCAGACACCCAACCACACACGAGCGGAGCGGGACGGGGAATTGGTAGCTGACACTCTCAGAAAATCAATAGAGATGCTTGTACTCAAATCAAAGTCGCTACACTTGGAAAAAAATATGTTGTACTGTTGGCATTTGTGAGCGGCGAACAGGATGAGAATAATTCGAGCGTTCTGGATGCTGCTTGGACTTACTAAGATCGGGTAGCTTGCTCAACCGACTTCATTGCAAAATCTATACCATTATGAAGACAAGTAAATAAAAATGAATACAAAATAATAATATTTAAGTTTGAGCATCTGCAATTGATAGAGTTTGTTTATCGAACGCAAGTCAAGTTAAATATTATATTTATTTTATTATAAGTGAGGGCTTTGCGATATAGATTGAAATGTTTGTGCCTATTAATAATGAAGTTCAGCTTATGCTTGCTTAATTGCGCCTTTCTCCCGCTGCTGGCTGCAAGCGATTGCATCGATTCCGCTCAGATATCGATACTTTACTGATATCGCTATTGACTCGATTACTAGCTCTCAATAGTATCGGCGCAATGGCAACAAGGTTGCCAGATAGCTTCCAGATCGCTTCATGTTTGTTTCTCTCCCACATAAATAATTTGATAAGACTCAAATAAAAATCCTTGAAAAATCTCTCTACTAACTTAAGATTATTTTATAAAACAATCAGTAATGATTATTTCTAAAACAATCAGTAATGAATAATAAGAAATGGGAAAAACTAACGCGAAAATTTGTAATTCAATTGTTCAATTCAGTAGACTTATTTTCTCTGAGTGCAATCAATATTTTCGTTTGCAGGAGTAAAGAGCGAAAGTTGCAATCCCCAAATAACCGTATAACCGTATAATTTAAGAATTTAACAAGAACAGCAGTCTGACCAGATTTTAAGATGAAAGGACATATACCGATTGAGGAGGGTTCACCTGTTCGTAAATGGGGCAACATTTTGCACACATATTGTGTTGCTGCTGATTTCTGGCATGTTTAGCTCATCAAAATCGTGAAGAGTGGCCACTAAAAGTGAGCATAAAACATTTCATCAGTCCGCCTCCAAGTTGATAGCTAAGATTCCGACAGGCGAGACCCGCAAATGGAGACCCGATAAGCGGGCCACGGTAACAACTTAACAAACGATACCGTTAAGCAGAGGAATCTCGAGTGTAACATAAATTTAAGTGCTGCATTAAAGTCAGATTTTACGATAGCGAGCTGCCAGCCAAGTAAGATAACCACTCCACCTGGGGAGGCAAGCGATTGCCTGTGGCAACTCCGCTGCACTGCCAAAATAAATGCAATGCATTTAAGTGTTTTTGGTGTAGATGTTGCTGTTATTGTCCTTGTCGTTCACTTGCCGATTTACCACATTGCCGCCTCAGGAGCTGAGACATTTCGTGATTTTCCCTTTGTCTTGGCCAGCTGTTAAACTCGCAATACGCCACGCTTGGCAAATAAATAAATCCTTAGCAATTTACTCGCTAGCATCTCTTGCCATCCACTCTGGTTGGCGTTGCCTTCGTCCTTGTCACAACCGGTTCAACATTTGCGCTTCGGGTTCAACTGAATAAAGAATTGTGTGCCACAAACAGCTTAAAGTTATTCTATAAATTATTGATTATTTTTCTGCTAAAATGTGAGATTGCGTTTAGCTTAAGGGTGCAATAGCAACAAACTTTTCTTGTTTTTTTTTTCTTCTATATTTTCTTTCTTCTTTTCATTGAATTTAGTTAGCGTTCTTTTAAAAAGTCAATTAAGTTTGCCTTGCCCTTCATTCTTGTATTTGAACCTATTTAAACTTTAGCTCGGGCTAAACCCCAAATACTTCTCAGCTTGTAATTTTTAAGCTTTATACCTTTATTATTCCCTGAACCTATTGAAAAGAATAATAAAAAAGGGTCAACTGGATTTGAGCAAATTGTACGTAGGGAAAGGAAGCAACTTCGATCCTATAAAGTGGATATCAATCTCTGAGGCTATAAGAGCTATAGACCTCAACTTCTGCGCAGCTCATGTTTACTTTATTTTTCATTATCGATAACTGTTCCTGTTTCGAAAATATCAATATGTATGTATCGATTTCCGTTAGCAACAAAAGCCACAATCTTGAGGGCAGAGTAATTCGATTTGATACATATTATACGTCGACATATAATTGATCATCGTCGAGCTCACTCGATTGCAGCACTTTTTATTCATATTCTTTTTATTCAAAAGCTAACTTATCATATTATATTACATCAATCACAACAAATTGAGCAAACATTCGCTGAAATGTCAATAAATGTCAGTTATCGTTTGCGTCAATTTATTTGACGAATGAATTATTGTTTTTTTTTCGTATACCGAAGAGCAGGATAATAATACATTAATTGTATTTTGGGGCATTTGGTGTATAAATTGAATTCGTGTCAGTCAAATCAATCAGCTTTGGGGGAAACAAAACTCAGTTGTTCTGCTACATATAATCAAAGTGTGTTTCTCTGTCCGAAACTGTCAACTGGCATAGTTAAACATAATTATTGCAATCCAAAAAAAAAAACAACGTTCTCACTGTCTATCCCATTTTAAATTGGAATATTTGCAGCGCACGGCTCACTTACGATTGTACGGCGTTCGAATAGTCGCAAGAGCTTCGCACAAATCGAAGGACAATCGCAAACAGTCGCCTCGCCCTCGTCGAGCAGCAGTTTCTTTCAGACGCCGCTCAGTGAGTCACTCGCCGAGCGTCTAACTGGTCGGGGTAGCAACGGAACTGCTGCGTCATCGTCGTCGTCAACGATCGGCGAGAAACGTTCGATAGATAGTGCATCGAGGAATCTGAACTCTGCCGGCAAAATGCAGCCGTCGTCGCCGAATAAAACAAATTTCGCAACCGATGCGACATCAGCCGCGTTCGATCGAAATACCGGCGACTACAGAGCAGCTCGCGAATCTGGCGAATTTTTGAATTCGTCTACGGGCATCGATCGAGAAACGTCGGATCAATCGATAGACACGGGCTCAAATTTATCGGTCGCCGATGCATGGGAAACGGAAACTTTGCCACCTGTTGATACGCCAGATGCTCTCAATAAAGCAGCTGTGAGGTGAGTCTACTATTAAGAACTAAGAAACCTTTTTTTTCATAAGTTACAAATAACTTAAAAAACCGATAAATGCCAAAGTATTTCCTTATCCAACTACTTTCGAGTCCAGCCCAAATTAATCGCTGTCTTTTCCTTCTGCAGAATACGCAGCCTGCTGCGCCGGATGGATCATGAGACCGTTGCCTACGAGGATATGCATCGCAATCTGCATTATGCGGCACGTGTCCTCGAAGCTGTCTTCATAGACGAGTCAAGGTAGGTGCACGGGTTGCATGTGTTATTTTTCTTATACACCTACTATTTGCGCCATTTTCTAACCAAAAGTCTAACCACGAATCTGGAGAAAAAAAAATACAAAATCAAAAAGAAAATTGTAATTTGCTGGCGCTTTCGGAGATCGTACATTCAATTGGTTCAGGCTTTCGCGTATTCCTAGGTCTTTCCCATTGATTATGCTGCGTAGCTCGAACATTAAAAAAATAATAATAATAATAATTGAACTTGCATTAGGATTGCACACAAAAGGCGAGCTTTAAACCAGACCCATGAATTGTTGTGCTCCATCGGAGCATTGCGTACATTGCATACAACTACTATATACATTTACTATATCATTAAAATTCATCTATCGCATACTTTTAGCTAACGACCACTTATTTTTATTGTTTTTCCGTTCACAACTTTCACACGATTTTTATATATATTTTATTTCTTTTTATATCTGTGTGTGTGTCTATTGTTTGAGCAGAAGCCCCACATCAGGTAAAAGTAAATTGGGGCAGATTGCGTCTTCATCCGTTGAGAGCGAAGAGTAAGTCATTATAGAGTCAACTTCCGATTTGGTTTTTTGCCGTTAACTTTGTTGATTTTTAACTCTATCTCTCTCTCTATATATATATATACATATATATCTCTGTTTTCCCACCCGTCCACCTCTAAAACCTCAACCGCGTACTCATATCTATCAACTATAAAACTTACTTACCCCAAACACCACCACAACAACAACAACAACAAGCTATTACAATATTCATATCATCACTTGCTCTCTTTCTAAATCCTTAAAACTCTATTTCTAACTCTTTAACTTTCTATCTCTCTCATACGTTGTAGTGCTATTTTCTGTTCATGTGTCGAGTATACTAAATACTCTATGCCATTTATTAATGCCTTGCTCTGCAGTAAGTCTATCATCTCCACTATATATCATAAGATCATCTCATGTATCTCATTAAAGAGTAAATGAAATAACGCGTGAATCTTAGCTAGTCTAGTCAAGTTTAATTAACTAACTAACTGTTACTACTAATTCGGATCGTGTAAATTTCTTCCCCTTCGCCATCAAGCACCGTATTACTGAAGAACTTTCTCACGCTATCTCTCTGCTTTTATTTCTTCTGAAATACACTGTAAACTTTTGGTGTATTTATTATCGATGTCTCTACTTAGTAATTTTGAAGAGTTTTTTTGGTCCCCCCCGAGTGCGCCAGATGATCCATCATCTATTTTTCGCATCTTCAGACCTTATCTGACTATCGTTACTTGCAACATTAAAAAATTTAAACTATATCGGCTCTTTGCGAAGTATTGGCTTGCATTTTTGTGTTTTTAAATTAATTTTTAAAAGTCGATTGTTGGGAAAAGGCAATTTGTACAAATTGCATTTTTATTATTTACCACACTCACACAGGACCCAGACTTCAATTAAAAGACCGAGTTCCCAATGCGCCTTGTACTCACTCACAGGCGTATTCATTTTTTATTTGCCCTCCTTGTAAATTATTCAGAAGCTCCTGACACAATTGTTCGATTTACATAGCCAAGCGTGTGGGTTCGTCACATACCCAACGAAGTTTCCACTTGCAACTCGTTGGAAGTATGCAACACTTTGTACGTGGCCTGCATTCAAACAACGAGTGTTTTTTCTTTGGTATCTCTTTGTCGAGCTTTGTGCTTTTAATTGCGTGCGTGCTTTTTGCAGCTTTCAACAACTAATCCACTCGCTCTAATTTACAAAAAATATTAAAAAAAAAAAAAAAACGAAAACCAAAACAAAAACTTCAACTGATGTTCTTTTTAATTTTTTCTTTCTACTGCCAACCATGTTTTACAAAAAAAATCACAAAATCATGAAAATTACAAAATATATAAAAATATATATTTAATTTGTATGCCAATCAACAACGAAACGTACCAAAAATATATTTGTCGTCTGTACCGGTTCGCTTTAACTCACTGCCAACTGCTGTGCAAAAAAACACTTGACCCCGCCCATCGCCTGCCAATTTCCCCGCCTACTCTACGTCACAAAAAATATAGTGATAATGCTGTTAAGCGCTGCAATGGCAACTGTAAAAATCTGAACAACAACAACGCAAACAGCAGCTGCGGCCTGCATAAAGCACCAGCGGCGGAGGAGCAGTCGTCGGACAATCAGACGACGAGCATCGAAAGTCGCACAAAGGGCGTTTCCCTGGCGCCGCAAACACACAGCGGACCCACTGGGCCGCCGGAAGTGAGCAAAACACTTGAATCTGTGCAAGAGGAGCAAACAACTATGACGGCGACAGCGACGACGACGACGACAGCGACGACGACAACAACAACAACACCAGAAGTCCCACAAGCGAGTAGTGCAAGTGGAACTAGTGGAACGAGTGGAACGAGTGAAACGAGTCAATCAGCCGGTCAAAGTGTTTCCAGCAGTAGCAGTTGCAGTAATAAAGCGACCGTTCAGCGACAAAGACGCCTGCGCACACCGGTCTGGGCAAGATCAATGTCAACGAATAAAACGTACTTGAATAATGGTTTTATACTCTGCATTAATTAGCGTAATTTCGATTTTGTATGCGATTTTCAGTTAATTGTACAATATTTAACGTTTACGTTATGTTTTACGTTGTTACGTTACGTTAACCAACACAGCTCCAAAACAAACAACTTTTTCTCTCTATCTCTACCTATCTGCCTATTTCTCTGTCTGTCTCTCTTTCTCTCTCTGTCTCTGTCTCTGCCTCTATCTTTATAACCAATTACTGTCTTTATATTTACCTTGAAATTGTCTACGTTATCCTTCACTGCTGTAAATATTGTCCAGATACTATTGCCCTACTCTGATAGCTTTAACTTTCAACCTAAATGTATATATATAAATATAATGATTCCCACTTTTTGTACCACAAAGTATTCCCCGTTACTTCGTACCAAATACCCCGAGCCCTTGCATTTTTACATACATTTTGGTATTTGTAAATGTTTCTTCACATTATTGAATTCATGGCATGTGATATATTGTCCTAATCATAATTTCAACTTATGTATAATACTAATGTTAAATTGCTTAAATTGCTTGCGCATGTGTAAGCTCTATTTGCGCCTCTTGAATAAGCTATAACCCAAATTGATCTAAGCCAACCACAGTTTACTCGAATTCAAAAATCAAAAGTCTGCTAACGTTTTTCTTCTATCATCGATTGCATTAATCGACTCGCGCTTACGCTGTCTATCGATTTCGGCTTATGTTAACTAACGCCGCGGTCGTCGAAAATATAACAGCGCTATGGCACCGATCGCGTGGTGGCAACGCTGCGCGTGTTTCTTGCCGCCAAAAGTGAAGAAAAAATCACATTTGTTGTGCTTAAATTGTTTTTTTTTTGTACATAATATAGTGTATTTTATTTGCAACACATTGTGTGTGAAGTGAGCATGATCACCGACAAAGTGAAAAACAGCAACGAGCCCGATGACTCGAACGAATCGTGCGACGTAAGTTGGAAATTGTCAATTGCAAACACAGTCAAAATCAACAAATTAACATTGATGCATGCAGGACGAATCGGCCAGTTTTACAACGAATAGCACCACATCGCGCAGCAAGTCGCCAGCGTCGAGCACGCGTAGCAAGCGACGCGGCCGTCGCAACACTAAATCAAAGAGAAAAACCGGCGCCGCCTACAAATACGAGTAAGAAAAATATCATGAAAAAAAAACAAAAAGCGAAAGTGACAGTGAATCAAAATTTAACGATTTGCTCACTTTAAGCACACATGTCAAGGAGAATCATGGCGCGAACATTTTTGGTGTGGCATTCAACACGCTGCTGGGCAAGGACGAGCCACAGGTGTTTGCCACAGCAGGCAGCAATCGTTGCACCGTCTACGAGTGCCCACGCAAGGGCGGCCTCACCCTCCTCCACTGCTACGCTGATCCGGATGTAAGTATAGAGAATAGCCAGCAACAAGCCAGCAAATTCGAGTTAATCCATTCACATTATTCGATGCCAGCCGGATGAGGTTTTCTATACCTGCGCCTGGTCCTATGATCTGAAGACATCGGCGCCACTGTTGGCGGCAGCCGGTTATCGTGGCGTTATCCGCGTCATTGACATCGAACAGAACGAGGCGGTGGGCAACTATATTGGTCACGGCCTGGCCATCAATGAGCTCAAATTCCATCCACACAAACTGCAACTGCTGCTCTCCGGCAGCAAGGATCATGCCATACGGCTGTGGAACATACAGACGCATGTCTGCATCGCTATCTTTGGCGGAGTCGAAGGTCATCGGGATGAGGTGCTGTCCATTGATTTCAATATGCGCGGCGATCGCATTGTCAGCAGCGGAATGGATCATTCCCTGAAACTGTGGTGCCTCAATACGGCGGAGTTTCAGCATAAAATCGAGCTGTCGCACACGTTTAGCCAGGAGAAATCGACACTGCCGTTTGCCACAATTACCAAACACTTTCCGGACTTCTCGACGCGTGACATCCATCGCAACTATGTCGACTGTGTGCAATGGTTTGGCAACTTTGTCCTGTCCAAGTCCTGCGAGAATGCCATCGTCTGCTGGAAGCCCGGCCAGCTGCATCAGAGCTTTGAACAGCTCAAGCCGAGTGACTCCTCCTGCACCATCATCGCCGAGTTCGAGTACGATGAGTGTGAGATTTGGTTTGTGCGCTTCGGTTTCAATCCGTGGCAAAAAGTCATCGCACTGGGCAATCAGCAGGGCAAAGTGTACGTCTGGGAGATGGATCCCAGTGATCCGGAGGGTGCACACATGACCACGTTGCACAATTTGCGCAGTGTGGCGACCGTGCGGCAAATTGCCTTCTCGCGGGATGCCAGCGTCTTGGTCTATGTGTGCGATGATGCCACAGTTTGGCGCTGGAATCGACGACAGGCGGCCGCTCTTTAAAATAGCAAAACAAACAAAAGATAACAAAACAAACCACAACCAAATCTCACGTGGCCAAAATTGCAGCACAACATGTATTTCTCTGCGCCTAGTTCCTAGTTGTTAGTCATTAGTCCTTTGCCTCAATTAAATCTATTTGCGTATCTTTTTAACAATCACGTCTCAATCAATAATTTCGTTTATGCGAGCTAGGAGAAAAATAACTTGATTGGTTTGCAGTTATATCATCAATCGTTGCATTGACTGTTGTGGCAATGGCAGGTGCACATTTCGCAACACACTTTGCCACACACACCCCAAACTAATCAGTTAGTTAATTGAAAACGCAGTCAGCTGCATTCACCTATATCCGGAATTGAAAGCGTACGCGACAAACACTGCCAGCGGTTGCAAAACATAATTAGTGTTGTGTTGCAGTTGAAAGCCTGGCTTGCTGCCACAGAGCTGTTTTCCCCAGTGGGCCATTTTCTAATGGAAGTTTGAAATTGAACGCCATTTATATGCTGCTGCTGCTGCTGCTGCGCTTGCCACAAAGTGGATGAGATGATATAAATTCCATGAAATTGAAACTGCAAACAAAGACTCCTTCATCCACTCAGTCAGCCAGCGAAGCAGCCAGCAAAGGATAATCCAAGCTGAGCAGCAGCCCCGTAACAGCTCCCAACTGTCTTATTAAGCAAACACAATCTCGCATCGCTTTTCTTTACGCCTGCAGCAAAAGTGCACGCTAAACGGGAAGCTTAAATATCGTAGATGCATAGTATTGTATATCTACGATATTTGTTAGATATATTTATATATTTTTTTTGCATTTTTAAAGCCAACCAAGCACAGAAAGCTATAAATATTAAATTCATCCAGAGCAATAGTTAAGTAGTTTAGTAAATTATATATTTATACAGAATAAACTCGGGAATTCGGGAATCTGCAGCGGCATTCAATTATTTGATATTGCCAAGCGTATAAAATTGTCTAGTCGCATATTCATTTGCTCTTTGCCTTTGTTGCTGGCTGCTGATTGAGTTTTTGCATCTTCTCTTTGTGCGATGTTCGTTTACCGATTCATTGGGTGCTGCCGATGCAGAAACTAATCGAGTAGCTTAGTGCAATGTGCAAGTGTTTTATATTTATTGCACTGTTAGCAGAGCATTGAACAGTCGGCTAAAGCCGACGCTCGTACTTTGGTGTTTGCTCTCTCCAATTTGGATGTGAGTAATTAGCAGCAGCGTTTTGCCTGCTGCTGCTGCTGCTGGTATTAAGCTGTCAATGCGAAGCGCAGTTGACTTTTGGCCTTGACATGCCTGCCCTGCGGGGGAATATTGGGTGACTCCGACCGACCTACCGACCGACTAATCCCAGCCATTTTGCCGCATTTCTTCCAATTGATTGCACACTGTCGCTGTCCTGGGAACCTTAATCCTTTGCACCACAAATCGTTGGTGGCGATGCGTCATTTCCATTTCGTCTCGTCTGGTTTCGTCCCGTTTCGTTTCGTTACATTTACAGTTGATATTTTGTGTGTTGATTGTTATTGCTGTTTTTTGTTGTTCTTCTCTCGTATTATTATCGTTCTCGTCCAGATGCAACTCAGCAAACCATTCCATATCGACCAACACCACCGACTCCGTCTGTTGCAGCAGCTCCGCACATGTCCTGCGCTATGCTCGCCATAGCATAATCAGCTTCAACGAGAACTACTGCAGTAGACGAATCACGCCACTTCGGTTTGTCACTCCTACTCCCATCGCCATTTTTCGTGTCTGTGATACATATTAAATGTGTAGAGTTTCGCTGCTGCACTCTTCAAAATTACAATTACTCGCACCCTGCAAAGCAGAGCAGCACAACAGCAATGATTTGCGTCTTTCAACACGCTCTCTTTCTCTCACGCACTAACATTCTCACTCCCTGTAGCTCTGTTGCGTTCGCACTCGCACTGTGTGTTAGTAAGCACTTGTCAGCCAAAAAATTAATCAAGTCATCACCGCAGGACAAATCACTTGTGGGCGTCTCCTGTCACTTGAAATTCGTGTTTAACATGTGCAGATGACACCAAAAATTAGTTTAGCATGTCATTTGTCGGCCAAAAAAGTAGCTGGCAGAGCCCCATCATCTCAAAAGTCATCATTTAGCGACAGACTTCATAAGCCGCTGGCAGTTTAAGTGCGCGGCTTAAGCTTTTATAAGAGTATGAATGAAATATATTGAAGTCTGTCGTGCATTTAATTTCCGCAAATGTATGTCTACACAAAGCTTAAAGCTGCCATCGAGATTATAAGTGCAGGCTTCTGTTTGTAGACTTTTGATCAGCTAATGGACAATTCGTTGTGGATGTTTATGTTCATTGAAAGTTGCAACTGATATAAACTTTATATCAAAAGTAATTTCACCAAACACACATACACCACTTAAGGTATTTGCTGACGCAACTTTTTGCTTTATATATATCTATGATAAAAAAAATAAATAAGTAATAATAACAATAAAATGTGAAATGCCACAAAAAAAAAAAAATTTTAATTTCTGTAAAATTTGACGAAGGTATTAAATTTGATCTATTTATGTGTGTTTGTGTATGCTGAAGGTCTATTGTTGTTACCGTCGATATCAATAGTACAAAATTCACAAATTAAATACCATTTGCGGCTTCATTCATGTCGATAAGGTGGAAATCATTTTAATGTGTTTTCAGTATTTTGTTTAACGCACTCGCCGACGCTCGTGAAAAATGTAAAAACTTTACGCGCATTTCAAATAGATCATAATTAAAATCGCAAAATATCTGCCATCATGCTGCCAAAGCCGAAAAAGTAATTGCAAATATGCCATTAATTCCAATTAAATTTAATTAAACTATGTAAATCATCAAATATGCCAATGAATAATTAACTGAAGCACTTCCAAATTGCAAGCAATTATAATGTGAATAAATTCCAATGTGCTAAAAAACCCAAACTCGCATGGAAATAAATTGGGTCAAATTGGGAAGACGCAAGACAAGTTGAAGGACCTTGATATCTCTATATACATGTATATATCTATATATGTTTATGTATTACATATAGCTCTAACTGTTCTATTGTATACAAACGTTACAGTTAGTTAGCAAATTGAGAGTGCCACAATTTATATAGACATCGGGTCGCAATCATCAATCATCTTTTGCGTGAAGCGTTAGACCAGTAGACGGGCCAATACGATTAAGTGACCCAAAAACGCTGAAATACGAAACGAACCCAGGAAAATAATAACAACAACAACCAGCCAACAACTTACTCCCCCCGCGCGCAACCCCTCGTCCACATCGCATAGCCCAATGCAAACAGAACAGACGGCGACAGACAGAGTTGAGGCCCATTGCTTTTGCTGGGGGGAGTGGGGGGTGGGGGGCCTCAAGCTGAATGTCACAATAGGAAAATCAATAATAAATGATGTTAACTGCCAATTTTTGCCACATAAGCACAGCCCCACTACTAAAATAAGTGCATCAACATTGAAGATACCTTCTGGCTGATGTCCTAATGCCACTATTGCTGGTATTAACAACAATACACAATGCCAGAAAACAACACACAACGGCGAACACTCACTTTAATCAGTCTGCCCGTGGGCGGCCAATGCGAGGGTTGCTCAACTAATTTCTCTATAAACACAAAAACGGAAATTTATTGTTGGCAGATAAGACTTAAAATTTCAGTTACTGTGGTCTACAATTTGAAATGTTTTGAATCTGAAAAAACCCGAAAGTGATTTTTAAGTTATTGAAAAACAAAATCTGAAATAATTGAATTTATCTTAACAAAACTTTTACATAAATTATAAAAATATATAGATTTAAAATTGAAGAATTTTCAATGCACCCCACAAGGCCTATACCAATTTAATCTTCTGAAGTTTTCCAAGCTTTATAAGTAGACTGAGAAAAATCGTAATTTCTTATAAATTAATTGAGAAAAAGTTGGATGAGTATTCGCAAGCAGCGCTCTCGCAGCATGCTCAATATTTACAATCTAATGATGTGGCACACGCTATGCGTTTGTTCCTGGATTTTGTGATGTTGCACGCATGTGGGGGCTATGTGTGTAGCGCCTCTGTTGTTCAGTTTACAAAAGCAGCTCTGGCTTTCGAAAAATCATTGAAAGAAAACAATGCTGTCAATTTGGCAGCAATTTCCCTTGAATTCGACTATGGCGGCAATGACAACAGCGCCGACAACAACGCTTCGGGCATGGGGCACAGGAAATTGCAGACATAACTATTAAGTGGCATACTTTCGTCGAATATTGCGTGGGTGGGGCTTGCTCCATTATCATTGGTCCTGTGAGCTCCATTGCCGGCCGGATGTACGG
This sequence comes from Drosophila atroscutellata, assembly GCA_035041605.1. NCBI lineage: Eukaryota > Metazoa > Arthropoda > Insecta > Diptera > Drosophilidae > Drosophila > Drosophila atroscutellata. The sequence goes on along the minus strand of JAWNLA010000092.1, from coordinate 6,393,759 downwards.
CCTGGCCTCAAATGAGCCTTAAAATCAAACACAAAAACATAAACCTATAAAATGCCCTGCTACGCATTGGCCCAAATGCGGGCTTTACTCTGGCTTGCTACTCTGGAATGTTCATCAGAAGTATCCATTTTTTTAGAATAGAGAGAGTATTAAGTTCTCTTGCCAGAACTAATCATTTATATAATCTGCTGTTTATAATATTTAAGCTAAGCTATTATAGTATTCAAAGCAAGACTGACGCACAAGTTGAGTTGACTTTGTTCCTCACTTAACTCTCTAATAGAACACATTGTTTTATTATCTGTAATAAACTGTAAAAACTCCGATTTGCTACTTATTCACACACACACACACGCATTTTGAAAGTGCTTTTGATTTGACCTGTTGCCGTCTTCAAGGCACTCGCGTGATTTGTAACAAGCATGGGCGAATCACGCAAATGTGGCAATTTATTATAGAAGAGCCACGCATGCCACAACGTAGTAAAATGCAATAGTTGAAATAAACAAAAGTGCTGACGCTCATTATGAAGCTGCTTGGGAAATGGGAATGGAAATGGAAGTGGAAAGGTATTGAAATTTGTATAACAGTTACTTTGGCTACCTTGACTGCTGACCTCCCAGCAAAAAGAGCGGCGATTCCCTCGACCACCATCAACACAGATACTCAGATACTGAGATACTTGCTGGCTGGCATGCAAAGTCATTAAATATGTTAAGGCAAACGGCAGGACTTAAGAAGGAAGTTGCTGGCAAAGGCTTTGCTCGTGACGTTGTCGTGTTTATCAGTCAGCCCAAAGAGCCAAACAGCCAGGATACAGCTATAGCTATACAGCTATACAGTTCTTGTTGTTGCTCTAAGCATTTTGTGTAATTGTTTTGTGGAAACAAGCAGTAAAAGAAATATACGACGCTGCTCTTGTACATAATAGTTGCGAAGTTGCCTGCGCTGTCTAAAGGACGACTCAAGAGTCCTTTCTCCACATATTCTGTTTCTAATGCGAAAGGAGCGGGTATATTCGTTTTATGAAAAGTTCTTGTTTGTATGCAAACTGTAAATTGCCTTTCACAATGTACAACAAATAAGTTGAATAGTAATTAAATTAAATAAATACACTTTAAGATTCACAAACTCCACTTATATATCTACTAAAGTTTGAGCAGTGTATTGTTTGGTCGAGTAATTCCCATTTCCCATTGGTTTGCTGTTGCTCTGTTGTCATAATTGATATGCTCTATCTGGTTTTATAGTGTGACATGACCTGCTGGCGTGCGGCCGGAATTACACTAGTCGTGGTCTATATAGTACATAAGAGCTGCACGCACATTCTCTGTTGGAGTAGGTTGTTTCCTTGAGCCAAAGCCAAAGCCGGAGCCGGAGCCAGAGCTTGGGCACGCAAGCAGCTCCAGTTTCGCGACGTTGTGGCACTTTTGCGCGCGGCAGCCGCAACATTTAGTTTAAATTTAACTCGCAACGAGCCAACTACGCGCGTCGCAGCAGCTACTGCCAAAAAAAAAAGGATTAAAATCCGCCACGCGCAAGCCAAAAGAGATATAAAAATATACAAGTCAATAAATTACGAAAAAATTAACTGTATAAATATTTGCAAAACGTGTTTATTTCGGTCTCGCTCCTTCGCTTGTTGTCATCATTAAAAGCGCATTTGACGCTAATTGCAGGCACACTCCATCTCTCTCTCTATCTCTCAATCAATCGGTTTGCCTCTGTCTCTCTCGCAGCTGGAACAGTGATAAATTACAGTTAATTTCAAATGTGCGAATGCGAGCATAGATAGAACAGCTAATTAATAGTAGTTGTAGTTGTAGTTGACATTGACGCAAAGTCAATTTATTTGACGCCTCTCCATCGATGTCTACAGCAATAACAACAACAACAACAGGAACGAGACCGAGAACACCAAAGGAATTAAGCACAGTTCGCCCGTGATCCTCAGGATGAGTCGCCTGAGGCGTGAAAGCAGCCGTCAAAGCGTCATAACGGTTGAGCTCATACAGTTCATAATTCAGTATAACGCACAGGAGACACAGGAAAAGAAGAAAAGGTGCGACCCACAACATACTCGCATTAAACAGTGTTAAAAAGTTTTCCAAAATTTTTAAACAAGAAAAAAAAAATAATAACCAAACAAGTAACGCGTCCAAACCTTTCTAAGAGCAATGTTTTGTCACATTGATGCGGAGCGTTCCATGAAAACGGACTGGTATTACATAAATAATTTCACGTCAACACTGACTCTGCAATTTATGAGTTGGCAAAAAACAAAAACAAAAACCAAAAAAAAAATGAATACAAAAGGAGTGAAGTATATATGCAATAAACATTGTAGAACCTGTCACTCTGCCCTTAGGAACTGCACAAGGACCCACACAAATTATGCGATACAGCGGGTGGTTTGGAGAGATTACAGTTATGTAACGTTGTGCGAATGTGTGTGTGTGACTTGAAAGCAACTAGCAAACTATTATTTGAGCTACATATTTACCAAGGGTTAAGTAAATTAGAAATTTCTAGAGAATTCAGTTAAGCTTCGGAATGCTCGAGTGAATTGCGATTTTTGGTAGGAAGTCAAGTGAGAAATGAGTTGGAATGCAATAAGATTTTACAGTTGTGCGAAGGGAGGAATCTGAGTAGACTTCTGTACATAATTGAATATTTGTCATTTACTCAATACTCGAATATTAAATCCGATTTATTTTAGAATATTGTGTAATCAGTGTAGTTGGGTTTTTGTGCACAGTATCTAACTGGAAATTTGCGCAAACATTTTGCACACATTTGTCCACACAACACTTTGGCATTTTGTCCCAATTTTGCCCAAATTATTTGACCTTTTGCATATTTTATTAAAGGCGGCAGCTGTTCATATATATATGCACTTTATGTATATTCAATAAGTCAATGACAGGCTGCCACAGCCACTTACTATATATATTTCTATTATTTATGCTATTTAATATCCTAAAAGTTCAGCAGATCTTGAGGACGATTTCTAAACATTAAACATTAATACTCAATTGAGAACAGCTGCCTTGGCTAACATCAAATAAATATTGTAGAGAATCTTTTGCCTATGATTAGTTTACAGTTAGGAGTTATTCAAGGACAATTGAACTAACAGTAAATTACATAATAATATATAGCTTTCGGTATTCTGCATGATTAGTTCACAAATAGATAGCAGCTATTCGAGAGCAGTACTTGAGCCATTTCAATGAGATTGAACTGCGATGAAGCAGCCCCAACTAAGTAGAGTCATAATGCGCACTAATGTTTCGTATTATCCAATGCAATAACCCCGTTACCGTTACTTAAACCCAAATGGGGAATTCAGTTCGCTCTCGCGCAGCACTGCGACTAATTAACCATAATTGAATATGGCGCTAATTTGCTTAAGTCATTTTGGGGGCTCTTCGGGCGGGTTTGCTTAAGTGCTTTTTAGCTTTCTGCCATAACGAGCCACGTTTTTTATATATATATATATATATATATATATATATATATATATGTATTTCTTTTTATATCTCTTGTGACATTATTTGTATATCTTCTGGTTGTGGGTGGGGGGTTGTGCTTTGCTGTGGAGGCTGGCAAAATGTTGCCATGGAAATGCACTGATGGAGCCCTCAAGCAGATGCGCATCCCTTTCTACCCTTAACACATTTTTAATTGACCAATTAGTCGGGCATTTCAGTGCGTTTTCAATGCCAATTACGAGTACGTAATAAAATGCCACACAGTTCCAATTGGGCTCAATTTCTTTACAAAAAGTTGTTGCAAAACTTAAAGTTCTTTTTGCAAGTGGCGCTTCGTCTTGCGTTCTTGCGTTCTGGTTGCTGCACGTTGCACGTTGCACGTTGCACGTTTGCTGTTGCACTTGCAAAATAAAACAAAAAACTTGGCATGCAATTAGTGATTTCGTTTAGTCAACATTACCACACTTAACACACACACACACACACACACACAAATACAAGCATGCACTGCCTGATCAGCTCTTTTCGTTGCCTTTTAGCCTTGTAGTCAACTTTGCTGCATCCAGTTTACATGTTCCAAATTTTTTTCTATTCTCAAATCTTCTTCTTTTCGTTTCTCTTTAATATTCGAATTTTACTTTAACACTAATGTGAACAATAAATTGGTTTTCAAAGCACTCCTAAACCAACACTTTTCCCCGCTCCTAACACAAAAAAAAACCGTTTTCGTTTTCATTTTCTGGTTTGTTTTTTCATTTGGTTGCCGTATATTTTACAGTACATTTTCTTTCTGTAACTTTAGCTTAACACCAATCGCTAAAAAAAAAAATTTATATAGAATCAAAAATACAAACAAAAAATGACAACAAAATTGCGCTATAAAAATTATTTGGTTTGATTTTACCTTATTTGGTTTAACGTTTTAGTTAAGCGTTTTGGCATTTTTCTTTACAAATTAACAAAAAGTAAAAAAAATATATAACTATATATAATAAATAATTACGGAACTGTTCTAACAAATGGTTTTTTCTCCAACCCCTTCTTTCCCCAAACAAAAACCCAACCCAACTCCCTATAGGCGCCTGGCCGACGAGGATGACGAGCTGTCCGAGGTGCAACCGGATGCTGTGCCACCTGAGGTGCGCGAGTGGTTGGCCTCGACCTTTACGCGCCAAATGGCCACCACTCGCACCAGGAGCGATGAGAAGCCCAGGTTCCGATCGGTGGCCCACGCCATTCGCGCCGGCATCTTTGTGGACCGCATCTACAGGCGTGTCTCCAGCTCGACCCTGATGCAATTTCCACCCGATGTCGTCAAGCTGCTCAAGGTGAGTGTAAACTCTAGCAGGATTGTACGATAGTTGACTTGAATTAAGAACATATTTTGTGTTTCGCAACTGAATGCAATATTCAAGGATCAGCCAATCGGCCACTAATGGTACACAAGTGTACCAATGTTCTTAGTAATCTACCTTCCCAGTTTGGTTACTTAATCTTTTGAGATTTGATGTATTTTTAATTTAGCTAATCTGTTATCTTGCCTATATTCAAATATCATTTATAGAACCTTGATGAATGGACGTTTGATGTGTTTGCATTGACTGAGGCAGCCAGTGGCCAGGTGATTAAGTATGTTGCCTACGATCTGCTCAATCGCTATGGGGTCATGCACAAGTTCAAGATAGCGCCCGGGGTGCTGGAAACGTTTCTGCATCGCGTGGAGGAGGGCTATTGTCGCTATCGCAATCCATATCACAACAATCTGCATGCGGTGGATGTGATGCATACGATGCACTATTGTCTGTGCAACACGGGCCTGATGAACTGGCTGACGGATTTGGAAATCTTTGCCTCGCTGCTGGCGGCACTGCTGCATGACTTTGAGCACACGGGCACCACCAACAATTTCCATGTGATGTCCGGATCGGAGACGGCGCTGCTCTATAATGATCGGGCCGTGCTGGAGAATCATCATGTGAGCGCCAGTTTTCGCCTGATGAAGGATGACGAGGCCAACATCCTATCGCATTTGTCGCGCGAAGAGTACAAGGAGCTGCGCACTCTCATCATTGACATGGTGCTGGCCACCGACATGACCTTTCACTTTCAGCAGCTGAAGATAATGCGCAACATGCTGACGCTGCAGGAGCCGACCATTGACAAGTCGAAGGCGTTGTCATTGGTGCTGCACTGCTGTGATATTTCCCACCCGGCCAAACATTGGGATGTCCATCATCGCTGGACCATGCTGCTGCTGGAGGAGTTCTTTCGCCAGGGTGATCTCGAGAAGGAGCTCGGTTTGCCGTTCAGTCCTCTTTGCGATCGCAAGAATACGCTCGTCGCCGAATCTCAAATCGGCTTCATCGATTTCATTGTGGAGCCCAGCATGAGCATCATGTCCGATATGCTCGAGCATATTCTGGCGCCCATTGCGCCGGTGATTAAAACCAAGCCAGCGCCACTGGCAGAGGAGGGGGCCGGTGTCGCTGAATCGGAGGGCGATGTTGCAAAGCAATCAACCACAAGCCCCATGATGCGCAAAAGCATTGCATCCTCTGCCACCAAGTTCACCATTAACAAACCCTGGCTAAATTGTCTCACCGAAAACAAGAAAATCTGGAAGGAGCAGGCCATCAAAGGTACGCAGCAAAGCTAGCAAGCGTAGAGCCTTTAGCTTGTAATTTTGCATAATTTAATTGGCTTTCGCTTAGCAGCATTTTGTGGTCAAATTAGGCCAAGGCTTAATTGAATTTCATTGTCTTGCTTTGCCTTTGATCTTTTGCCAACTGTTATTAAACTGCTAACATTAGTTATTATAAAACACTCAAACCTATCACGCAGAGCTCTTAGATCGTCGAAGAAAGAGTACGTTTTAAAAGCAATCAATACGAAAAGAAACTCCATTAAAATGTTTTAAGCTACGTAAGTCCGCAAGCAGCAAATGAATTTTAAATATTAAAACGAGAACTAATTTGAATTCTAGTGCAAAATGCCAGCGAAAATACATTTTGAAGTTTTCCATTTATATGCACAAAGAATAACATGTTTTCACATGAAATAAATTTGATTAATCGAATGCAGTTGGCAGTGTTTAACAAACAAAACCGATGCATCGATAATAAATCGCACGCAAAAGCATCGATTAATATGTGCAGCGATGCTTTTGACGTAACTGTTACTCACGACTTGACTGATCTCTTTTCATTTCTCTCCACACAGATGCCGAGGCACGAGCGCTGCTCGCAGCCGCTGAAGCTGCGACCGAAGGCGCAGCCGATGATAATAAGCCCGCCGCCGAAACCGAAGCTGGCGAACAAAAGGAAACGGCAACAGAGGCCTCTGCTTAAAACTAAATGTGGCAATGACAAGCGTTTAACTAAGTAGTCTAATACAAAAACAAACAAAAAACAGATACAAAGGATATACATATATAGATACTTACAATCTCTGCACAGATTATGATTAGAACAACAACAACAACAATAACAAGAACTATGTAGGAACATGTACACATGTTGAAAACTGTATAAAAAATTAATATGTTGATAAACAAAATGTAACGGTAAACACAACATAAAACAAATCGGCTAATTGCGCAGCTTCTTAAGCGCTATATTTTCATGTTAGCTGATCAATCAAAAAGCATATATAGAATTATCCATGCAAAAAAATATGAATATTACTGAATGTACTATATATATATATAGTATAAACTGTTGTTGCAACTAGTTTGTTAATAATGCTAAGCAAAACACAAAACTATAAGAAAATATTAGCGCAGTGCACAATTCGAGAGCATTTTTACTTTCCGGTGTCATATTCATATAGAAACAACAATCGAAAAACTCTGTAAATAGTTGTTGGCATTTGGGATGAAATGGTCAACAACAATAATTGATAAGCATTTACTTAGCTTAGTTCATAGAGTTGAAATATTTACTTTAACTGCTTTGAAGCAAACTCTCTACTTACCCTTTATGTATTTCTATATTTTCTTAAGTTCTTTATATAAACCAATTTGGAATTTATGATACGATTATGTTTCTGTATGCAACAATTTTCATTAAATCATATTCTTTTTATAATTCTTCAACTAGTTTTTAATTTTTTTATATATTTGTCTATGGTTTTTCCTTACACTAAATTGCTCAATTGCTGGATTGCAAGCGAGGACACCTTGGGCTGTCTAGATGTTAAGTACCTAACAAACAAAGAGAAGTAAACCCATACCTGAAACAAAAATTAACTAGTTATACAAATATCTGTAAATATCTAAAGGACCTCTAACAGACTTTTCAAAAACCCAACAAAACCAAACTCTATTTACTTGAATTTCTCCACTCTACATATGCACATGGCTACCTAATCGATGCATACCTCTTATCGTATGTATTTAAGTACTAAGAATATTTATATGATAATACATACATACCAAAACCTAAACTCATAACTATAATGGCGCACTACATCCAATAAGTGTTGTTTAACCATAAGCATATTTATTTTTATACGTGAACAAGGCTACTGTTTGCAAAAAGGAAACCAAAACCAAAAACCAAAAACCAAAACCAAAAACCAAAAACCAAAAACAATATCTATAATAATTTATATGTTAGACGATTCTTTTCGTTGAGTTCTTGTGCGTGTTTTTCTCGTATTCGAAGAAGAATTCAAACTAAAATGTTTTAAACGTTTTTCAAAATGTCTGATAGCGGGACCATTCTTTTAAGATTTACCACTGCTCTTACCACACAGCGGCAGGCCAAAGAGTGAGAAGTGAGAAGAGAGGGTTCGATGGCGACGAGCGATACGGCGATATGCTATATGAAGGATATTTCCCATTTGTGTGCGAAGTCAGTGGCGAGAGGGGGGGCGCGGCAAAGAGCAGTGGTAAATGTGCTTAGCAGTAAGGTACCAAATTATCAGCTGAAATTGGGATCATAGCTTTATTAAGGTAGTAAATACTCGTAATTAACTACTGTAGTTGGTTACAATGCATGTAGTGCACACATGTATGTACGTATATGTGTATGCATATGTGTGTGTGCATGTGTGTGCTAGCCATATGCCGTATAAGCCATACTAAATCATACAAATATATAAATAGTAACCTAATCTCATACATATTATGTGTAGCTACAGCAAGTATAATCGCATAGCATATATTTACCATATTTACATACCATTAACAATAAATACAGAAACACATATGTATTAATAATAATAATAATAATAATAATAATAATAATAATATCGTTAACAAATACAGAAATACATATTATGTATATATAATGGTTAAGAATATGTGTGTGTGTGTTTGAACGCTCAAAGCGATTAGGTAACGCACAGCTATAGTCGGCTATAGTCCGTATCTGTATATGTCTGTACAAAATTGAAACTGAAAGATTTGGTGAACGCTGTTGAAATATATAGAAATCGCGTAGAATTTAGGGCACTGATCTCTGTGCGCATTGGATTCATTTGTTTGACTAATTAGGGGAGTACATGAAAAATCCTATTAATTGACTAAATTGTTATATATATATATATATATTATGTGTATGTAATCTCTGTTACTACTAACACATAGCAGAAAAAACCGTAAATTCAAGCATATGTCTTAACGTTATTAGCGAATTGTAGTGTTGTAGCAACAATAAATATTTAACATACAAATACATATATGCATACATATATTAAATGACTATAATACAAAACAGCTCCTGACTATATAATAACGCATACATACTTACATATGTATACTTATGCACGCATCTTCATAACATGGAACTAGCTCAGAAATATCATAGTTGAAAACTTCTTGTCTTAAGTTTTTTTTTAAGAAAACGATTAGATTACAATTTACGATCGTTATGTCTTATTAACTTTACTAACAGTTTCGACCGATTTTTACTGATGTTTTCCGCTTAGAGTTTCGTCACAAGTGCAAGTCAGTAATAATAATAATAATAACAATATATGTATAAATATATGAGTTGAAAGCAATCATTACATTTAAAGAATAAACTACTATAAAACATATGTAATACTTAACCAAGCAAATTAAGGCAGACACAACTAACAAGCAAAATGTATGAGTTTTGTGGAAAGCAACAAAGTGCACAGAACATCGCGCAAATATTGAAAATAACCTATTTTTAACCAGCACAACAGTAAAACACTCTTTAAGCAAACATATTTCACTATAAACTGTAAATAATTTACTTTTATTTACGACTAAACAATGCATTGTTTATTTAGCAATTAATTATGAACTTAAAGGTTTTTCGCAAAAGCGCCTAAAATGAGGTTTTTCAAAGAAGTCAAGTTTTTCATTTTCCTAATAGGTTGAAATCAAAAATATAAGGAATGCATACTTATTGGCTGGTTTAAAGTGTAGCAAGAAATGTGTGCTTATTACGAAATACCTTCAAGAAATTATAATAACACCATATGACTTTTAATATACTAATAAAGATATTAAACCTATAACGTTTATCTTTTTTTAAATGCATCGATTACATGTTTTGATTTAAATTGAAAAATATCGATGTTTCAGGCAGTGCAACTCGATAAGAATAACAGTCTGTTAACCATGCTGCACAACAGAGCTGGAATGGCCAGCCTCTGAACAGCTGTTTAGCTGTGAGCGTAACATGTGATTGGTATTGTGTACACGTTGCGTGCTGACTGTTAGTTTTTTGTAAGTAGCTGCACAACAGAAAGCAATTTTCTCGCCCAGTGTTTGTATAAAAACGTTACAACAAATATCATACAGCCGCGTTGCATTGAATGAAAAATGTATAACAATTTCGTCGCATTCGCAAATAAATGAAAGCAATATCAGTTAGCAAAGCAATACAGTTGTCTGGGCTTATGTGTGCGTGTGTGTTTTGTGTGTGTGAGTGAAGTTTTTTGCTCATGGCGTTGCCATGCAGGCAGCGGCAAGTTGCAGATAGTTGTTGTTGCTGCTGCTGCTTATTTGTTATTTGTGAATAAGGCCATGATTAATGTGTGGAAAATGTCCAAAACGTTTCGGTCAAGTGACAAAGTGACACACTAATCTAAAACAGGGGCTATCGCCGTCAAACCGTCGTCTGACCATAAAACGGGCCCCGCCCCATTTGAATATATTTTGTATTTTCATTTTATTCCCCCCCTTTTTTTTTTTGTGTGCCAAAGTTGAGTCTAAACAAATTAAGCACAGCACGTTCACAAAACCACCTTGGCACGCCTTGACGCCGGCAGCCGCCTGCCGCCTCCCGCCCCCGCATATCCTACCCATGTGTTTGTCGTGCTTGGACTTAATTAATTTTGCACAATAATCGTAAGCAGCTTCGCTATGTAAATAAACCCCAACCCCCAGTGGATTCTTATCGTTGGCTCTTTATCAATGGCTCTTTTATTTAAGATAAATATGAGACGTAACAGTAAAATGTGAAGGTATAATTAGCTATAGAACTGCAGATCTCATATAATAATCCAACTTCCAATCAGCTGCGTTTGTATTCTTCAGCTGCTAGAGAAATGCAGTCGACAAGTACTTCATAAAAATTGAAAGTTCATCTCTTTTTGGCTTCTTAATTAATTTGCTTATCTCGAACGACGTTAATTGTAAAAACAAATACATATCAGTTATCATGTTATGTTCACATTTTGTTGTTGTTTTTTCTTCAGGCAGCAGCAGCATTTGCAGCAGGTTGTTGTTGAAAGATACGCCAGCGCCATGCACATAGAAAACGGCTCGAGTAGTCAACCAAAACGATCCAGTGCCAAAAATCGCAGCGAGCCAAAAGCGTGAGCACCCCAAAATCCTGTCCAGATCAAATGCGGCAAACGCAACAATTGGCCAGCATTTAAAAAGACACTCGCCCCACAAGAGAGCTAAAGATAGATACAGAAAGAGAAAGAGAGAGAGGAAGGAGGATCCCCAACTAGTCAGGCGCTAAGTAGTTGCATTTATTTTCGATTGTAATCCATCATCATCGTCGTCGGGCAACATGGGCAACAAGAACTCGTGCTGTGCTTACTCGAGTCCACAGTCGGATCGCAAATCGAAGGATATACCGCCAGTGTTCGAGGAGCGGCATACTGTGCCGCATTCATCGCAGCATCAGCTGGATGGTCATCATGGCTCCGGTGGCGTTGCGATGTCCGTACATCATCAGCATCATCAGCATCAACATCATCATCAACAGCAGGGCGGCAGTGGCAGCAACGATAACTTTGAGAATCAACAGAATCTGCAGCACATCTCAGAGCGTGAGGCACTCGAGGGTGAAGAGGATCCCTCGGTGGATCCCACGGCAGCCACAATGTTTCTGGAGCGCTCCAAAGTGGAGAACGGTGGCATGTCCCGCAAACGTTCCCAGCATCAAATCGCACAACAAAACAGCGGAGGCGGTGCAAACACTCCCGGTGCGAATAGCTCGGGTGGCGGCGTCGGCGGCATCGGCACTGGTGGTGGCCTCAAAAAGAGCTCCTCCTGCTCGACAATCTATTTGGATGACAGCACCGTGTCGCAGCCGAATCTAAAGAATACGGTCAAATGCGTTTCACTCGCTATTTACTATCACATCAAGAATCGTCAGTCGTATCGGCGTTTGGACATCTTCGATGAGAAGCTGCATCCGCTGACGCACGACCATGTGCCCGAGAACTATGACACACAGAATCCGGAGCATCGCCAGATCTACAAGTTTGTCCGCACACTCTTCAATGCCGCCCAGCTGACGGCCGAGTGTGCGATCATCACGCTCGTCTATCTGGAACGCTTGCTCACCTATGCCGAGCTCGATGTGGGGCCATGCAACTGGAAGCGCATGGTGTTGGGTATGTTGTAAAATTTGAGTTATGATCTATGATCCACTGAAATTGATGTTTATATTAATATATTTTCCTTAGATTTGTTTCATGTCTATATATACACCTTATTTATAGCATTTGTTGTGCTTTGCAGGTGCCATACTGCTTGCCTCAAAGGTGTGGGATGATCAGGCAGTGTGGAATGTTGACTACTGCCAGATACTCAAGGATATTACGGTCGAGGATATGAATGAGCTGGAGCGTCAATTTTTGGAGCTGCTGCAGTTCAACATCAATGTGCCCTCGTCCGTTTATGCCAAATATTATTTTGATTTGCGCACGCTTGCCGAGGCGAATGAGCTCAATTTTCCCACAGAGCCGCTGTCCAAGGAGCGTGCCCAGAAACTGGAGGCCATGTCGCGTGTCATGCAGGACAAGGTCACAGCCGAAGCGCTCAAGAATGGCATCAAGAAATGGTCCTCGATGGACAACATCAGTCAGGGCGGTCCGCGGCGCAGCGTGGCCATATTATCGTGATTTATATTAGCTTATTAAAACCTAAAAAACAAGATGAAAACAACTGTATTCTATTCTGTAGACGCCGTAGCGGTTCCATACTGTCCTTACCACAAAACTAAAATGATCGCCCTTAAGCGTAACACGATCTAAATTTAATTAATCATTTAATTTGTACTACATTTCGACGAAATCAACATATTTAGACACTTCTCGCATAGCTTACAAAAAACCAAAACCCAAAATTCACTTTTTGTATAATTCGATTACAGTTAATTTCGTTAAACTTAGCAAGAAAGTTTTCTTTTATGCAATTAAACCGAATCTAAATGAAGACAGACACAACCAAAATTTGAAAGTTTTTAACACACACACACACACACACAAGTCTCGAATGAAGGACCACTTTTTATATATATACACAATGATATACATAGCTTGCATAATTGTATATTCTTGGAAGCGACACTACCGATTGCCGTCAAGGATTTGGATGTTTTTAAAATATATACATACAACTTCAACAGCGCGTAACCAATTGCCAAAAACAAAAAAAGAAGAAATCTATTTAAAAAACTAACAAAAACAAGAAAGAAAATGAAATGAAAGGAAAACGAAAACGAAAAGTAAATCATAGAAAATGCACTGTATAAAATGCTTGAATAATGAACATTGTAATTTTGATTTGGTCGACAAGCAATTCAAATTAATCTCAATGGATTCCAAAAAGTGACTAAATCTAATATGTATTTTAACAACAACTGCGCCCCAAAACCAAACAAATTTCTGTACATTTGTTACGAATTTAATCTATGTTTGTCCCCAATTACGTTTATGTGATTTTCGATAGTTTCATCTGAGATCCCATGAGTAATATGTATGCACAGGAGGATAGCTTCCTTATCGACATTGCTTGAGGGCGCAGCACAATTATGGGGGTGTGGTCTGCGCCAAATTAGATTTGTTTTGCTTCATAATAGCATTGAAACACAGCGCAATATTAACCCAAGATTCGTGAGTAAATTAATATTTAGTCATATAAGGATACGAATTATATGCAAATGTATTTTATTTTGTAATTTATTTTACGATAACGCGAAATAAAACAAATCACAAACTAAATGGCTCAGTACTTCTACTTATTGGTCTTTGATATAATTGATTATTTACCAAAGACTTTAGAAAATTTAAAGCTTTGAGTCGCATCTGTTAAAATAATTATAATAAGACTATTAATTGGTGTGCACGTAAAGTGGATACCAATTTATTCAAACAGCAAAATATTGATATTCAAGGTTTTGAATATACCACAGTCAATCGCATTTACTCGCTCCCTTCTTTCATATGTTTGTAAACAAATCAAACCAAACATAAACAGATGAATGAATGGGCCCGTTTTCTAATTTTATATTTATACGATATTATCGTTCTATCGATATAAGTGGCTTATCGCATTTTTGGATTATGACATCGATATTTGTTGATATCCTGGCCATCAGTGGTGCCAACATAGCTATTTTCCGGTCGGTGTTGGATATATTTAAAACAATGCGCTCGTCAAAAATAAAACGTCATTTTCATTTCTTTTCAACATGATATTTTCCAAATTTAATAAATAATTGTTTTAAAAAGGAGTAATCGTAGGACTTTGTTTTGATTTTTAAACTGTTATTTATTGGAGTTATTTCAATAGTATCGATATCACTCGATTAAATCTAAATATCGTACAAGATGTATCATACATGCATAGTGAAATATCGATATGCCGCTTTATTATATCAACCCTAGTTCCGATCTCCTCGCTCCTCATTTCTTGTGCACAAAAAAGTGCATTTAAAAGTAAATACAATTGTGTTAAAAAAAACTATGCGTGAGAGCGATTGAAAATGTGAACTAAACAAAAAAAGCCAAAGTGCGTGCGGTGTGCAATTTTATTCGGTACAAGCCTATAGCCCGAATCGAGATTTTGTATGTGTCGCGGTGCGGGACGCCTGCTGCTGCTGCTGCAACATACACAAGCGCTGAAGAAAAAAAAAGAGGAGTGGTGGGCCAGTCAAAAGAACTTGGATTTCTGGTCTAACCGCTGTAAGTACAATGTGAATGTGTGTCTGTGTGTGTGTGTGTGTATGCATGCACATACACACACAAACACTTAATCCAAATTGGGCATCAATTGTGCTATTCTTATGAAAAAGTTGTACAACTTCGATGCTGCCATATTTATTTAAGCTGAATAATTTTACCGCCTTTTTATGCCAAAGCACAAGCCCCGAAAAGCAGCGCGCAGTCATTCAACGCCAGTCAATAAGAACACCGCAATCGCTCACTAGCGCACGCACACACACACACACACATGCACGCGCTCATACTCACGCACACACACATATACGACTCACAGTTTCTGTACTTCTCTCGCACTCGCTCTCTCTCTCTCTCTTTGTTTCGCCTTGCCTCTTTTCTGGCTCTCCCACGAGAAACAGGAACATCGAATACGAAACAAGAGCTCTACACGAAACACAGCAGGGGCAGTTTCAAACCATTTAGAATATGAGCAATAACAAATAAAATAAATATTCTTTAATTATTAAAAACAAAAAACATATATGCAACTATCATATATTATATTAATATATTAATATTAATTTTTTCAATATTTAATTGTAGCATTATATTGAAAAATCTTAAGCGTCTAATTCTACTAACTGTACTGCTTTCAAAAGAGTGAAAAATACTTTCATTTTTAATTATTTTATTTTTTAATATTATATAATTATTGATATATTTTTTTTGTATATTGTATATATTTATGAATCAATATTATCTATTAAGAAAGTCAATGTTTTAAACCTGTTGGGGTAGCCAAGAAAATAATGCGAGCTGATGAAAACGTATTGGAACTGTTCCGTTTGCATGAAAGATGCACATAGTAAGTAGTATGTCAAATGTATGTGCTCACTGTGTATTCGTGCAGGGCACGAAACGAAAGCGCCTCACGAAGAACTTTACATCGCGCTGCTGCTGCTGCTTCTGCTTCTGCTGCCTCCGCGTCTCATTCAATTTTCAGTTTGCTTTGCTCTGTACACCGTACACCACCGCCTCTCACCCGCGCGGCGATTTGATTTTTCTACTACTACGGTTGCTGCTGCGCTGCTAAAGTTTTTTCACACTCACACACACGCACGCACAACTGCCACCACTACAATCAAGTAATTTTTATACATACATACATATAATGGCGTCATAAGAACATATTTTTGCGAATGTTTGTGCCAAAATTAACCACTAGCAATTGGCGGGGGTTGGGATGGGAGGCAACATAGTGAAAAGTGCGCTTGTAAGCGAGTCGAAATAATCTAATTGGAAAAACCGTGTTCATTTATGAAATTCTAATACAATATTATCAAATGACTTTGCGGTCGACAACTGTATGTGCATATGTGTGTGTGTTCATTCGAGAGTGAGCGATATATTCATGTGCTTATGTGAGTGTGTCGTATGTATGAGATACGTGAGCTACTGTGTGCTCAAGTATTGTATCTGTGTGCGTACGTAATAAATATACACACACATACCGAGTTCCCATTAACGTCATCATCGTGTCATTTTCTTGTTTGCAAGGCGGCGCAGGGTTGCATTTTCGAAAAAATGAATTTTTCGTATTAATAAATGCAAATGCAAGTGAGAAATTGTTTGTCTGTGTGTGTCTGTGCATATATCCATGTATGGCAAATATGACATTTTGTGTATATGCTGCCCCTCTCAGAAATTACATTCCTCAAATTTAGTTGGCTACCATATGTTACATTAAACTCAGATTTCCTATAAGAAAATACAATGAAATGCATAGAACTTTATGATATGGCGGTCTCTTACAGGCTTTTTCTGTTCTAGTATCGTTTATTCTATTAGTTGATATTTTATTAAACAATTATGAAATGCACACTAATTGCTTTTGACGAAAATATGTCTCTCGCATCTCTCCGCTCAGTGCAAAAATATTGAGCGACAACCAAACAAAATTAAAAATAAAAAAAGCGGAGAATCGAGGCAACAACGGCAGCAATAATTATAACTATAACTCGAGTTCGGCATAGAATGTGGGCAAAGCGCAAAACTTGCTTGTATGCGCCGCCTGTACTGTTGTTCGCTCGCTCTCCGCTTCGGTTCGGTTCGCTCCGTTCGTCGCGCCCGCCTTAGCTTTCATTTTTTCTCGTTTTGCCTGTGCCAGCCTTTTTCGCTTTATTTTGTACTTACGCTTTGCGATTCAATTCGTTTTTATTGGTTTTCCGCTTTAGGCGGTTGGAATTGTACGTAGCGTCGTCGTCGTCGTCGTTGTTGCCGTCGTCGTGCAAATCGTCAGAGGGGTGTGTGTATGGGGAAACGGGGGAGAGCGTTGTCGTTCAATGAATAATGAGAGGCAATGTAAGTATGGCAGGGAGAGAGAGAGATTCAGAGGCAGCAATAGCATATGAGAGCGAGAGAGCGGGCAGCGAATAGAGTGTGAGCGCGGAGAACGAAATAACAAATAAAGCAAAGCATAAAAGTGCACAAAGCAGGGAAGAAAAGGCAAGGGCCAGGCAGGCAACACAATAAAGAGACAGACGACCACAGGCCGAGAAACCAGTGACATAGGAGAGACAGAGAGAGAGTGTGAGTTAGATGAATGTGAGAGAAGGGGGCGGCAAGCACAACTTTTTGTTTTTGGCGGAACAGCCAAAAATGAAGCAAGGCAGAGAGCTCCAATATCTAAAAGACGGACGGGCAATGCACGCACATACCGCAATAGATAAAGCACACATACACAAACTAAGGTATATATATGGGTGTTTGTATCTAAATAGAAACTTCTTACTTGTCGCAGTAGTAGATACAACTAATTTGATTTGTTAGCACGTTATCGCAATTGACAGTTTTTTAGATAGTTACAATTTTGAAAATGTTTAATAAAAATGTATTTGCAATAAATACAATATTATGTATGTAATGGCATATTATCACGGGCTCCAATTTCAATAGAGTTAGCCATGCAAATTGTCTGTAGCTCCCCCCTGCCCATTAAATGCGTCGCAGTTTTCAAGTACACACACACACACACATGCAAATGGATTTGTATATGTGCTTTTGCATATTGACTGCAAATAATTTTCACTTTGCTTGCCCCTCCCTTCCGTCTCCTCCACTGTTGAACTTGGTGTAGGCGGCTATCGTTAATAAAGGGCCGCGGTTGGGGTGGTGGTAAAACTGTACCGTGCCGCGGTCCGTTTGATAATTTCGCGTAAACATAAACACAAAACAAACTGTTGCTCACCGCTGCTGTTATCGTTTGCTGCCTTTCTCTCTCAATGCAGGTGGCCCGAGCGTATCGAAATAAATACTGATTGCAAGTGCATACAGTAGCCTGTTAACTGTAAAATACATTTGATATGTCAGCTCTCTCAGCTCCGCCTCCTCTTCCTCTTGATGAGGCAGCCATACGATGATGATTATTAAGGCCAAGCATCAACAAAAGATTACATAAAAAGGTGAGTATTGGAGATGTGCGAAAAGATATGCAGTTAACAGAACTTTAATTCCAATTGGATTCATAGCTTTACTATTTTTTAATTATGAGCTTAATCATTTGAGAATTTTTTTTAACAGAAATTCCCTAACTAAATCAGATTTCATTATTAAACCAAATATATAATATAATAACATGTATAAAAAGATTTCCTTATTAGACTTGTCCAAAAATTAGAAACGTATATCTAATTAAATTATAATTATTTGGAACCTGAAAATAATTTATAAATGCATTTCACAATTTTTCCAATTTAAAAAAATATAATTTCTTATATTTGGCAATGAAAAGCACTTTTTTTTAAATTTTCTTGTGCTCTTTCCTAGTTATGCCTTAGCCTTATGAGGATTTTGTCTGCTCCGCTCATTTTATTTGCCCGGGCCCAGCAGCTTAAATGGGAGTTATACACAATAAAATGTATATGTATAAAATGTATATATATAAAATGTATTGCATATGTATGTGTATGTGTACATATATTCTTCCTACCTCACCATATAAAAAGTGGCGCCCTTTTTGTGTGTTACAAGAGCTTCTTCTCTCCACACACCCCATCTGCTGTTTCTCTTACGTATTTGTATTTGTTTTGTGTTTGTGTCTCGTCTGCTGAATTATTTGCTGGGCCAGTGAAACAATCAAATGTTGTAAAGCCTGTCAGGAAGAGAGGGAGAGAGAGTCTGATACGAGAGCGCACGCAGCTTCGGCAGTGGGATCGGGAGAGGGGAGTATGCTGCTTAAGCGCTTACTACATATCTGGCAGGACCTATGCAAACAATTTAATACTCTTCTCTTCGCACCGCTACCCGCTAATCCATCCATCCAACCCCCACTCGTGCGCGCGCGCTTCGTTTCTCTCTCTTTTTGCTTCGCAGTTATTTAACCCCCCGCAGGCAGCTCTAGTTTTTCACACACATATGCAAACACAAACACACACACACATGCAAACACGCGTTGTCTTTAATCGATTTGTACTTCTTGATATTTACATCAGCCGCCACCTGCCTCCTCTCGCACTCTCACTTACACATTGACAATTTCCAACCGCCTCTCTCTCCACACGCTCGCTCTCAACACACACGCACACATTCATATATATGTACATTCTATCAAATGCTTACATACTCTGATTGGATATCTAAATCCTGAATCCTGGTAAGGCGAGGCATCGACTGCTGCGGCTCACTTCACACCCATCTTAGCAGCTCAGCTAAGCTCCACTCCCTTTTTGCTCATGTCTGCATCTACACTTGTTTTACGTGTGTTTGTATGATTGTGTGTGTTTTGGTTTTACAATTTATACAAAGTTATTTCATTGTGAGTGCAGAACTGTAGAATGCTCTTCGAGCTTAAATACTCTCTTTGCTCTGCTGCTGCTGATGGATGGATGGGCCATTTATATCATTTTATCATCATAAAATCAATAACTGCCCAGCAGAGTTTTTGAACATCTTCAACACATGAACTAGTCACTCATGTACGTATATATACATATATATATATATAAATATATATGCTGCTCAACTGTACTTGTGCACGTCTCATTGAAAAGGGTTAACGTTCGCCAGTCAATGCACCAGTTTTACATTTGTGCAGTTTTTACAACAACAAACGGCAACTATAAAAAGCGATGCGCCCAACTAGCAAAATGTTGTCACACTGTTAACTGTTAACTGCTCTTCTGTTATTTGTTTTCTAACACTGTTAATCTTAACATGTTAGCGAAATCATTTGATAACGTAGCTTTAATCAGAGAAGATTTCAAGTTATTTATATAATTTTAGCTTACATTCTTAATTTTTTTTATCTCAACCATGTTTACTTGTTGCAGGTGAATCCACTGGAACATATATATATGGCCTGCAGTCGGAAGTAAAATCGATCAACTACAAGAATTGGCCTATAAGAATAGAGAACAACAGAAGAATAAAGCTACATGGTAATTTGGCCAAGCGCTCCATCACATTTTTGATACACACACGCTATAAATGTATCCAATTTGAATAATCCGAGACAATAAATTCCACTTGACTTTTTGTAGCCACGACGGCCAGCAGCGAAAGCAGTCGACAGCAGCAGCAACAGCAACAATAATATGTAGACTGCAACAGACAACAGCTACAGCAACAAAAACAAGAACAGCAATTCAAGAAGCAAGAAGCAACACAGTAAACACCAGACTCAATCAACAAGAATCATAATATATATTTGTTTGTACAAGAGGCGAAAAAAAGCGGCAACAAGATTGCATCGTTTAGTTTACTCTAAATGCAGCACGTGAGCGCTGCCAGTTCGGCACCTTCGGTGGTTTCAGCACCGGTGGTGACCACTGGCGGTGGCACCACCATCACCTTGGGCGGACCGCCGTCATTGTCCGGTGTCAAATCGGCGGAATCATCGCATAAAGAGGACGGCGGCAAGCAGCCGCCACACGGCATTGAAATGTATAAAGTGAACATTGAGGATATATCACAGTTATTTACTTATCACGAGGTCTTTGGCAAAATCCACGGCGATGTGGTTAATCATGTGGCGGCGGTTCACGGCAGCCAATTGCCACCGCCGCAACTGCCACCGCCGCCCCCCTTACCGCCACAGACGACGCACTCGGCAAGCGCAGCTGCAGCAGCAGCGGCGGCGTCCTCAAATAATGCAGCGGTTGCTGCTGTAATGGCCTCGGCCAATGCAGCAGCAGCGGCTGCAGCAGCTGCATCAGTAGCGGCATCAGCACAACAGCAACAACAGCAACAACAACAGCAACAACAGCAACAACAACAGCAACAACAGCAGCAACAACAGCAACAACAACAGCCAGCGACAAGCACAAATGCTGGAAGCCAGCAGGGCAGCGCCACGGTGACAACGACCAGCTCGGGCAGCAACGGGGGTGGGAACGGGGGCAACAACTCAACGACAACGACGGGTGAGTTGCTAATGCCGAAAATGGAGGGAGGCATCCATGGCGTTGATGGTCAGTCGAGCGTTGCGTTGGCGCCGGATGGCACGCCCATTGCGACTGGTACGCATGTGTGCGACATTTGTGGCAAGATGTTCCAGTTTCGCTATCAGCTGATTGTGCACCGCCGCTACCATAGCGAGCGCAAGCCGTTCATGTGTCAGGTGTGCGGTCAGGGTTTTACCACATCGCAGGATTTGACCCGTCATGGCAAGATCCACATTGGCGGTCCCATGTTCACGTGCATTGTATGCTTCAATGTGTTTGCCAATAATACGAGTCTGGAGCGCCATATGAAACGGCATTCAACGGACAAGCCATTCGCCTGCACCATTTGCCAAAAGACTTTCGCACGCAAAGAGCATCTGGACAATCATTTTCGTTCGCATACGGGCGAAACGCCGTTCCGTTGCCAGTACTGCGCCAAGACGTTTACGCGCAAGGAGCACATGGTCAATCATGTGCGCAAACACACGGGTGAGACGCCACATCGTTGCGATATTTGTAAGAAGTCCTTCACGCGCAAGGAACACTATGTTAACCACTACATGTGGCACACTGGTGAGTGTGATTTGGTGACCGGGGGCGGACAATGCGAGCGGCGAGCGCCACGACCACAAAAACCAGATATACCAAAAAAAAAAAAAAAAACCGAAATACCAAATTGCAATTCAAACTCAAAAAACAAAAAGCAACAAAAAAATTTACAAAATTAATGAAATTATCAAAATCAAGCAGAAAATCGATAACCGATTACCGATACCAAAATTCCTGTAGAGTACAAAAAAAAAAAGAGAAAAGAATTAACCAACCAAAATCAGCTACAGATAATATTTCAACAGCCATCACATCACACCAACCAAAACAATATCAATCAATTGATCAATCAATCAAGTAACCGCAACTGATCCTGCGTACTTCCTTTCGTCTGCTTCCTGCTCCTATCCAACAACTGTCTCTACATCGCCTATGCTTCCTATATATAAGCCTTCTTATATGTAGCCTTCCTGCATTTTGTACTCACCAACCACCTCACCACACCACACTCACAAAACGATCCCGATTATTACTCCTGTTGCTTCTGAAATGTACATTTTAGAGCTGCTTAACTATCGATAGTAAACACCATTCGTTATCGATAAATTCGATAGAACACTCTAAATGCTTATAAACTAAATAATAAAGCAAATCTATTGGATTCTGCTAGTTTTTCTAACTTTCAATGAATTTGTTTTCGAAATACAATTTTTGAAACTTATAAAAGTTGTTCAGTGATTATCGACTTTAAAGTCGATTCTAGTCCAAATTAATGCTTTACAAAATTTAAAATCGATATATATATTGTAGAAATTTCATTTGCTATCGATAAACTAGTTTAATGTAATCGATTTGGATAGCTTGCAATTTATATTTAATTAATCCTGTCGATTGCTGTTCAGTTCCGTACATTTTCAACTCTCGCTCAATACTCGCTCATACCGCTCATAACACTCCCCCCCTAAGCCAACATCACACACACACACTCACAAATCACAACCACTCATCATCAATCCAAATCTCCACTCCACAACAACAACAACTACAATTGCACTCCTCTCAACCTGCGCTCTCTCCCGTTTTGCTTCGATCGTCGTCTTCATTACGATTTCTGTCTATTCGCCTATTCTTTTGCGTGCAGTAGTTTGCCTGTGTACCCTCAATCCAAATTTCTTCCCCCCATTTTGTCAACGCTCTCCCTCTGCTGTACAGTGTGACAAAAAAAAAAAAAAAAAGAATTTATATATTTATATATGTATGTGTATAAGCGTTCGTTGTTGCTGCTTGTCGATTGCCAACGTCCTGTGCCTGTGCGACAAACGTTGAAACACCCACCACCCACTCACACATACAAACACGCATACACACACACACACAGCTGCACACCTGAGACGGGTTGAGTGAAGTGAATTTCGTGGAGAGCGGACGTCAATCAAAAGTGGGGCTGAAAAGAATCCCATTGTACTCTCCAAAACATACTCATACACAGATGTATTCAAACTAGGCTTAGTTTTGGCGTCGAACCCGATTGTCATTCAATTTGGCGAACTTTACGTTCTCACGCACACATCAGCATAGCGCTAGAACTGGAAACTATAATTATAGGGGTATTCAGTAGCTTTCGCACACTGCGATTTATTCAATTTGAATGTTTAAGCAATACATTTCCAGCTCTAGGCACTCACACACACAAACAAACACGCACACACACACACATACACACCTCAAATCCTCATACACATACACATACGCTTCATATGATCCACAAAAAGAGAAACACAAAAACCACGCCCAACGCCCATGCGCCACCCACAAAGCCGAGCCTCCGTTCGCTTCGTTCGAACCCAACGCAAGCCACGGCCAGTTTCACACACACATAGCGGTGCCGGGGGTTTCCATAATTTGATTTTTTTTATTTTTCTATTTATATAAAATTTGTTCTTAAATGCCATTTATTTTTAAAATTTCGTTATTCATATATACATTTTTTTTTTTATTACTTGGTCGGGTTAATTTGAAATTTTGCCACAATTATTATGTTGAGAAAAGAATACGAGAAAATGATCGCAAAGAAAGTGTTTAAAATGCTTGCGCTAACCAGAAAAAAAACTCCCTACCCTATACTTTCTGTTCTCTGTTCTCTCTGTGTACCACAAAAAAAAAAAATATATATAAAATACAGGTCAAACACCGCATCAATGCGATGTCTGCGGCAAGAAATACACGCGCAAGGAGCACCTAGCCAACCATATGCGCTCCCACACCAACGAGACGCCGTTCCGTTGCGAAATCTGCGGCAAGAGCTTTAGTCGCAAGGAGCACTTCACCAATCACATACTCTGGCATACAGGTAAAGAGACAAAACAGAATCAAACCAAACCAACTACAACAACAAACACACAAACAAATTCCAAATATTTATATCAGTCGCACTAGAGTCCAAAACTGGAGAAGGAATCAATTTCCCACATACAAAATTACGCGCATACACACACACACACACAGTCAGCCGCACAACAACAACAACACAAACACATGCGCGATTGGTGCACGAGCAGTGATAACGAACTCGCGAAGGGGCAAGGGATGGGCGTGTTAAAAATACAAAAGAATAAAGATAACAGCTTTTAATCAATGCAAAATTCGATAGGGTTTATTCATGGACTATTGGAACTTATATATATACAAATGAATTAGAAATAATTCTTATGGATACTATGAACTCTTGATTTAGAATTGAATTTGAATATGATATACCTATCATATTATTTGAGTTGTATAACTCATATTCTGATTACCTGTAATATCTGTATAATGAATATTATGATATAATTTCAAGATTCGCATATATTTGCTGGTGTTTTTTTATGAATCAATCCTCTACACTTTTCAAGTGGGAGCTATAAATCAGAATTATTCAAGATTATTAAATAATGTTTTAAATAACAAAAGAGAATAGTTAAGCGCCCATCCCGATTGAGAACGACAAGACCTAGACCTAGACTAAAGCGGACCCAACTATATAGAACATATTGTATAGCGTTGAATGAATGATTACTAATCTGTAATGTTATTTGTACGATTCTTACATTTTACCACGCAAGCAGGTGAGACGCCGCATCGGTGCGACTTCTGCTCCAAGACGTTTACGCGCAAGGAGCATTTGTTAAATCACGTGCGCCAGCACACGGGAGAGTCGCCGCATCGCTGCTCCTACTGCATGAAGACGTTCACGCGCAAGGAGCATCTGGTGAATCATATACGCCAGCACACGGGTGAGACACCGTTCAAGTGCACGTACTGCACGAAAGCGTTCACACGCAAAGATCACATGGTTAATCATGTACGGCAACATACAGGCGAATCGCCGCACAAGTGCACATATTGCACCAAGACGTTTACGCGCAAGGAGCACCTCACCAATCATGTGCGACAGCATACGGGCGATTCGCCGCACCGCTGCTCCTACTGCAAGAAGACCTTCACCCGCAAGGAGCACCTGACGAATCATGTGCGCCTACACACGGGGGACTCGCCGCACAAGTGCGAATACTGTCAGAAGACGTTTACGCGCAAGGAGCATCTCAATAATCATATGCGCCAGCACTCCAGCGACAATCCCCATTGTTGCAACGTGTGCAACAAACCCTTCACACGCAAGGAGCATCTGATCAATCATATGTCACGCTGCCACACCGGCGATCGTCCCTTCACCTGTGAGACTTGCGGCAAATCCTTCCCACTCAAGGGCAATCTGCTGTTCCATCAGCGCAGCCACACCAAGGGGCAAGAGTGCGAGCGTCCATTCGCTTGCGAGAAGTGCCCCAAGAATTTCATATGCAAAGGTGAGTCAATCACTCAGTCATTCAGTCAGTCAAACAGCAACAGAGTGTAGCACGCGAGACGTGGCGTCAGCATAGTAGTCTCCCCAGTCCAGCCCAGTCAACCACTCAATCAACTATCCAACTTCCCCCAAACCCCAATCCCCACAAAAGCCACACAGTGCAGCGAATAGTCTGGGACAAAAGTCAAAAAGTTATTGAAATATGTTTACGTGAATAACTGAAGACTGTAAGTATTTGACCAAATTTAAAGTGCAAGTGAAATTTTTGTAATGAAAATAAGGTTTCATTATTTTTTAAGGTAAGCTAAATCGGTTCACAAGTTAATGTTACACAGTATTAATAATAATATTATTTTAAATGAAAATCCGAGCAACTATAATATTTGAACTGACTTTTGTCCACTATTCGCTGCACTCTGTTCGTTCGGTTGAGTTGCCCCCATTATAATCCACCGTATCCTTAGTAAGAGAAGAAACGCCCGCCCGCCCGCTCGTTCGCTCGCCTCAATTTGGTTTTGGTTCGACTTGTCGTCTGGCTGCCCCCCACAGGTCAAGTCGGAAGAGTCAACCCCCACAGAATGTTTTTTGTTGTTGTCGAAATTCGATAGAGATCCTTGTCGGCAGATATCTTCATGCCGCTTCCATTGTCCGTTTCGCAGGTCACTTGGTCTCGCACATGCGCTCCCATTCGGGCGAGAAACCGCACGCGTGCACACTGTGCAGCAAGGCGTTCGTCGAGCGCGGCAATTTGAAGCGCCACATGAAGATGAATCACCCGGATGCTATGATGCCGCCACCACCCGTGCATCCGCATCCGCAAATACCGGCTGGTGTGCTGACCCAGGTCAAGCAGGAAGTGAAACCGATCATAAGTGAGTCGGACACAATTTATACAATTAATAAGAAGACACGCGGCATGCGACGTGTCTGCCACATCTACGGTCGTTCAATAACCAAACTAACCGACTCTTCTCCCCTCCTCCCACTCCCCCGGCACATTACAGTTCCCCATCACTCGGCGACGACGACGATGCACACCATACAGCAGATAACAGCAGGTGCCGCAGCGGCGGGTGCCGGGGCCGTCCAGTTGGCGCCGGGCCTGGTGCCGCTGGTCACCAGCTCGCTCATCTCGCACAATGCGCAGCAGTCGCAGAAGCAGCAGCAGGCGGCGGCAGCAGTTGCCGCCCAACAGCAGGCGGCAGCAGCAGCCGCTGCACAGCAACAGGCGGCCGCTGCGGCGGCAGCCCAGCAGCAGGCGGCGGCGGCAGCAGCGCACCAGCAGCATCAGCAACAGGTGGCCGCACAACAGCAGCAACAACAGCAGCAGCAGCAGGCTGCCGTCGCTGCACATCAGCAGCAGCAACAACAGCTGCAGCAGCAACAGTTGCTCCAATTGTCCATACAGCAGGCGGCCCACCATCATCAGCAGCATCAGCAGCAGCAGCAACAGCAGCAGCAGCATCATCAACAGCAGCAACAGTCGCATCCGCAGGCACCGCCACAGCAGCAACAGCAGCAGCAGCAACAGCAGCCGCCGCCACAGGTGCCGATCGCATTGATAAGTGATCCGAGTGCGCTGGCCCGTGCCGCCATGCAGCTGCAGCATCTGCCCACAAATGTGGAACAGCATCCGGTGGTTTACTAACAGTAGCCCCTGCTGCATGGCTACCCAGCGACGGCGGCGGCCACAACAGCCACAACAACGACCACAACACAGTGGTGAAGAAGCACACAAAATCCGGCGGCCAATCGAAGCAACTACTGAGAAACAACAACATCAACATCAACAGCAACATCAACAACAACCCACAACAATCGCAACAAGCAGCTAGTTAGTTATATGACAACAATATAAAGCATATACATTTATATAGTTTTAACAAACAGCGCGCTGGGTACGCCTTGAACCCGAATTAGTGTCTCCCCCTCCCCCCACACACACACCACCCCCCTCTCTCACCTCATCTCGTCTATCAGCATCCTCTTCCCAGCCTCTGGCGACCACTTGCGCAACGTGCAATACAAGAAAAAGAAGAAAACATCTCATTTTATTTCCCTAGCAATTGTTCTCTAACCGATCTTTTTTAGACGCTTAGCGTCTATACAATATTATGTATATATTTATATATATATATATATGTGTATATTTTTCACGTCCCTGTTACATTTATGAAATGTACGCGCAATGTCAGCGATGGGCGTGGCTGTTAGCTGTGCTATCGGCCAAGTCAGCAATCAGAGAGGGTAATTCATCAAAATTGGGTTCCAACAAGTTGGTTTCGTAATCAGTTTGATTTTTATCCGTTTTCGGGCTCCCGTATTTCTTATATTATTATTATTATTATAATTATTATATTTTTCTTATTAAGCTATCTATGCGTAGGAAGTGAGAGAGAGACATTCATATATATATACAACTTACAAGGCATCCTCATATACCACATACAACAATTATCATAAGTATATATATATATATATATTTATGTATACACATACATATTAACTAACATAAATTACATATACTTTGTATATAGAAAGAAAACTGCAGCAAAACTTTGGAAAGTCATTGGAAAAATTATTGTATTATTTTGTGCATTTTGTAAGGCAAAGTATGTAAATGAAAAAGCTTAGAAAAGCTAAACGCATACATACATAGAAAGTACACATAACATCCATACATACATACACACATACAAACATACATATTATGCTAATAGCAGCGCCCAGTTAATATAACAAACCGTCGCCGCCCCTCACCTCTACCTTCAAGTCCCGTTAACATTTAAGTCCGACAAATTGTTGCTTGCTTATCCACCACAAATAATTGAGAAAGCGAAGATGAAGAAAATAACCTGCTAAACATGGGGCAAGGCGTATTAGAACAGTTAACTAACGAGCGAAGGAAGAAGCAGAGGGAGAAGCGTAGGTTAAGTCGAGAACTAACGAGAGTTGAGAATGCATGTAAGAGAAGAAGTAGAAGATGAAGATAAATATATATATATATATATATTATTATTATTATATTTAATGTTAGTTGAACTACTAAAAATGATTAAGATTGATGATAATGAGACGGAGAACGAAAGTGGATTAGTTTTTAGTTACATCTACGAAATGTGTGTGTGAATTAGCGCACGCGCTATCTTTATGATTACGATTATGATATATGACAACAGCAAAACAACAAACAAAAGCGAGAAAAATAATACAAACAAAACTAAATCAAGAAGTTATAACCTCCCCCCACACACACACACACAACAGACTCACACACACACACACAACAGACTCACACACACACTATTAAAGTTAACAACAATAATAAATATAACTTGGCACAACTCACAATTAAATATAATAATTACTGTGCTTATGTTGAAAACAGCAACAATATATAAAAGAAGCAAGCCCCAAGCGCCACAAGCAACAACATATCTGCTTTAAATTTTACAAAAAAAAAAACAAAAAACAAAAAAAAGAATAAAGGATAAAAAAAAAAAGCAACTATTATTAGACGAGTCAAGTTTATTCATTTTTAAACACCACACACATAATGCTTCCTTTTAAATGCAACATTTTAATAATTTAATATTTTAATTAAACATTTATAATTTAACAAAAAAACAACAAAAAAAAAACATTGTACATGTACACAAATAAAACGACATACACAAAAAAATGAAAAACAAAAATTTTGGTTGGTTTTGCTTTGATTAGTTCATTCTGAGAGAGTAACCAAAATTGAGAACCCATTCATTATTTTCCAAACACATTTGTATTGGCGGCTATAGAAGTTTTAAAAAATATGTACTAAGAATGCAGGGAACAATTGAAAATTGTAAAAAAGAAAACATAAAAAACAAAAACAAAACGAAAAGTAAAAACAAATGTTGTGCGCATAAATGAAATTGTTTAAACAAAGCAGAGAAAAAAACACCAATTATTGCGAAGTTTTAGCTGATTTTTGATTGTATAACGAGTCGCTTAAGTCTTATGTATTTTTATATCGAACAAGTGCAGCTAATGTATTCAAAAATTTTCAAAACTTCGCATAATTGTAAAAACAAAAAACAAACACACACACACACAGACAAACAATACACACACAAGCATACATATTTATGTAGTTGTTTTAGCCGTGTTAGTTTTTTGGTGTTTTTTAACATAGATTTGGTGATGTGTATAGTAGGAAGCAGTATAACAAAAAAAAATATAGAGTATATATTGTACGATTATTAACTTATATATTAATTGATTAACTGTATCCGTAGCAAGCGAATGGCAATTTTTTAGGTACACATGTACTAACAACAAATTTCAATTGTGTTGCAATATTTAAATAAATTAAATGTTAATTTGTAAGTATAAAAACAGACAGAGACACACACACAAACACCACCCACACACTTACATATACACACTTAATAATAATAATAATAACAGTAACGATTATTATTAACAATAAGCTGCTGAGTCGCAAAATGATTCCTAAAACGCCTGGCAGCCAATTAATGCAACAATAATGAAAAACAAAAGTAAAAAAAACATAAATCAGTAACAATACTAAGTAAATAGAAACAATAATGTACTATAATGAAGATACAATATATACACTATATATACCTACAATATATGCCTATACCGACAAATGAAATTGGATGAATAATAATAAAAACATTATAGATACAACATAGAATATATTGTAAAAGTTAAATGTAATTAAATACATACAAATTGATGACGTAGTAAGCACCAAACAACAAATAAACAAAAAATGAAAAAAAATATATCGATAAATAATAACGAAGCAACAACAATCAAATTTTAAAGGTAAACACGAAAGTTTGTAGGTTTTTTTTGCAGACACCGCGCTCATTTCTAGGGAAATACAACAATAAATATTATGGGCGTAAGGATATAAAGGATTCGATGATATTGGGTTGTTCTAGGTAAACTCTTTCGAGAAGTACTTTTATCCTTTTACCTGATGTAACATTTACAGCGGCAGATCTGATTTTTGCATCGTTGCTATCAGCTGTGGCTTAGTATATTAAATATACTAATAGATGGCTGAACAAAAGTATATATATATATATATATATATATATGACGGGTATATATATTGACGTGTTGCGAAGCTTGTTTTTTATGCAATTTGAAAAGATATAGGAAATGCAGTACATAAAAAATTCAAACGAACGACTATCGGCTCTGAAACTTGCCGATAGTCGCAATAATCGCGTGGCTGGCTGCGGCACATCTCTAACTGAAGACGGCAGGTAGGTGGATGACGCTTTGCCTGGAAATAACCAACCCTAAGCGAAGTCACGTTTAGGTAGCCAGGCGTCTGGAATTATGGAACCTAGACAGCTGGCGGAATTGCATTTATTTGGCAGTGTCTAAAATGCGCTGCGACTGCGAGCAGCTAAGCAACAACGGCAACAGCAGCATTCCAATTTCCAAGCCAGCCCACAGATGACAACAGCAACGATAACAGCGCAATCATCAGGTAATTTCGAGCGACCTTGAGCATATAACCACCCTAGAATGGCAAACAACAACTCACTTTTGCACTTTTTAGAGCCGAGACGGCCCCCTTCGCTGCTGCAGCTGAACGATGACGTTTTGGCCTTGATACTGACCCAGTTGAGTGTGTATCAACAGTTTGAGCTGACACACATCCACAGTCGGCTGCGGAGCATTGTCCAAACGCTGTGGCGCACGCGCGTCCACAATGTTGTGCTGCACGATGAACAGCTGTGCCGGGCCTCATCGCGTCAATTTCAGAGATTCATGTTGGCCCTGGCGCCACATCTGGAGCGGCTCAGTTGCCAGCAGCTGGATGTGCGAAGATTGCGTATGCTCAGTGGACACAGTTTGCCGGGCGTGAGTAGCCTCGAGTGGTTGGGCAGCGAAGCGCAGCCGCGACGTGGACGTGTCCGTTTTGTCGATGAGGATGTGCGGATGTTGAGTCATGTCTTTCCATCGCTGCGCAAACTGAAGCTGCGCGGCGCCCAGGTGACTGGCAAGTATCTGTGTGAGCTGGAGCTGCTCAGTGAGCTGTGCCTGGACGAGTGTCAGTATCTGGAGTCGCAGCACTTTCGCGACATATTCCGGCTGCTGAAGCTGCGCACATTTGACATAATGGAGGATTGCGATGAGGTGAACTGCTGTGATCTGGTCGATGTGCAGCTGTGTCCCACGCTCGAGCACATCAAGATTGCCGACTATCATCTGTGCATGGAATCGGACATAATGCAACAGCTGCTCCAATTGCCACGTCTGCACAAGCTCTCCATCTACTCGAAGAACTTTGTGTTCGATGTGCTGGCGCGCATAGCGCGTCCCAGCAGTCCAGCCACAGCTGGCGGCACCAAGCAAATCGAGGGCTTCTGCTTCAGTGGACTGCTCCATGACTATGATCGCTTCTTTCGCGAGCTGAGCAATCTGCGACAATTGCGGCGCCTTGAAGTGCACGGCCAGTCGAAGGATGCGGGCCAGCTGCAGTGCCTCAGTGACCAGATGCTCACACAGTTGGCCGTCCAGCTGCCCGAGCTCTGTGAACTGCACCTGTGTGGCCACCAGCTGGAGAGTCCGGCTGGTCTGCTGCAATTCGTTAGCAACTGTCGCCAGCTGCGCATCTTGGACATGACGAGATCGCGTTGCATTGGTGACGCGTTCATCGCACGCTGTCTGACGGTGCTGTCCAAGCAAAGCTGGCGCACCCAGCCATTGGAATTGTGGATTCGACAGAGTGACATTAATCCCAGCTGTGTGCAAGTACGCGTGCGAAATACTACCTGATCTCATTATTGACGCCTTACTAATTTCCATATTCTGTTTTGCTTGTAGAATCCGCGATATTTGATCAGTGAAAGATGGCTGCGAATTGATACCAAAAAGATGACGCCCAATATGGATTACGTGTCCGGTGTGCTCAAATTTAGCTTCGTAAGATTGTAATTGATGACCTGCCCCAAACTGTGCCTCACCATACAATTAGCCCTGTATTATAATCTAATTAAAAATTGCTTAAGCACTGAATTTCAATTTCATTCACTTTGATTTATTGCTTTTTATTTAGCTCAAATTATTAATGACAACTTTCGAAATAAGTATTTTTAAGAAGTGAATCGCTATTCTTATAACTTCATTTCAGCATTTTCAAACTTTATTATTAAAATATATTCTTACACAAAAAATCGGCCTGAATTTTAGACATTCGTCATGCTTCTTTCATGGTCTTTCTAAAAATCAAAGATTTCTGTTTCTTAAATTGAATTTTTCTAAAATAAAAATAATTTAAATAAAGTACACAGAAATTCCTACATGATCACATTATATATATACATTATAAATATAAACATTAGAATTTTAAAAATTTCACATGTAGAAACCTTTCAGAAAGTTTATAAATTCATATAAATCACTTTCGATTTTACGGCGATTTATCCTCGAACTTTCAAAACTTTTTTCTGAATTTCAGTAGTTTTCATCTTCTTTTTAGACCACAACTTTTTTAAGAAGATTTTGGGCAAACCTTTCTGATTCAACAAAAATTTTGCCATATATTTAGAAACTTTTTCAACAAACATAAAAATCGTTCTAGTTTTCAAGTCGATTTTCTAAACTTCCCTAGATTTTTTTCCTGATTCTTGCAGTAAAACTGATTTTACAAAAGATTAATCGAAGTACCGCTGAAATCTAAAACTAATATATTTTCAAGCCCTTCGACCTTACTTTAGATTCATAGTCTGAAATTAATAGGTAATTAGATCCGCAATCTGGACTATATTGTGCATTAATGGAAATCTTTCTATTAAGCGTGATTACAAATAAATTGTAATTGATGAAGTCGCAACTGACAATTAGCGATTATTGAATACTATATCAATATAGATGTATAACGTCGTGTTACAGTTCATCTGAGCCCAAAACATATGTAAACACACATATATATATATCTATACACACACATATTTAAATATATATATACATATATATATATAGTAGTTGAATGTTGTTGTTGCGGTTGTTCAATTTTATCACATCAGCGCCATTGCTTGTTAGGTCCAATCCAAGTGCGATTGTAACGTGGCTCTGTCAAGTATTATCAGTGAACGCATGGAAAATTGGAAAAACACGAAAATTTTGTAGATTTAGTTGGCTGCAGCTCTGTTGCCCAGTTGCCGATGTTGTATTTTGCCGGCCAGGTTAGAGTTTAAGTGATAACGCATGAGTACGCAGCGAGTGACTGGTTGCGGCACTTATATGGTGCCCCCATTTCGGGGTAAATGTGGCCGCGTCTGCCCCGTCTCCGGGTAACTCCGGGCCACCAAATCGTTGAAAGATAACCTGCACCAAGATTATGAATCGGTTGAACCGAGTCGACCATTAAAGCAACACTAAGTACTGAAGGCACAAGCATTAAACACAATATTCAATGGCCTGTACACTGCACAAAATGCATTTGCATTTGCCCAACATCATCAAGTCATTGACCGATCTACCAAGCTTACCAGCAAACAAGCTGATTATTGCATTATCAGGCTGAAAATGTTGTCAATTCGATGGGCGTCGGCCGATGTGCCGAAAAGTGTGCACATTTATTTTGTGCAGTGCATCAATGAACTTTCTTTAGGTGCAGTATCAATTCGTTGCCTGCGATCCCATTGCAACGCCGCATAATAATCGTTTTGAGTTGAGTTTTCTTTTTATTAATATTTGTTCTGTGTGTGTGTGTGTGTGTGTGCATGTGTGTATTTTTTTTGTTTTTGTTTTTTTTTTTTGACATGTACTAAAGTAGCAGCATGTTTCTTAAAGTCGTCAGTCGTTATCAAGTCGGCACTTACAGCGCTTCGTAGGCGTCCCGAGAAACTGGAAAATCTTTTGAGCACCGGTTCAACTTGCAGGATTCAAACAAAAAAAAATAAAAAAAAATATTGAGCCAGCGGCTAAGTCAGCGGCAGTTGTGCCATTATCAGTGAGAAAAGAACCCGATGTGCATTATCAGAGTTGAGCGACGATAAC
This sequence comes from Drosophila atroscutellata, assembly GCA_035041605.1. Classification (NCBI taxonomy): domain Eukaryota; kingdom Metazoa; phylum Arthropoda; class Insecta; order Diptera; family Drosophilidae; genus Drosophila; species Drosophila atroscutellata. The sequence continues at coordinate 6,359,017 of JAWNLA010000092.1, read as the reverse complement.
CTATATGGACCTTTGTGTCTTCGGCACGGCATTAACAGTAAAAGACAATTGAGAACAGGTGTTTATAGCAAGAGTGATTAATTTGTTCTGTGCCGTATCATTGGAAAGGTCATCGAAATCATATTACCGGGGTAAGTCATCGCCTAATGGACCAGTCAACTGGCTAATTACCTAATTATAGAGGTTTTTGACACATATTAAATTGTTTAAGTGTTCAGTTCAGAGCTATTTGGCTTATATATCCAAGGAAAATGCGACACTCAAGTAACAAACACGTTGCCAGAATTATTAAGATGATGTGTGCAACGCATTAAAGCAAAGCAATCCCATACAGTATAATATTGAAATTGATAGCCTTTCGACTATATCTCAGTTTTAATCTCTCAGTGCAAGCTAATCTATCAGTTTTAAAACTATCTTGATAAAAGTTATGTTATTGCTGTCGGAGTCGACGATGATTGTGTGAAAAAAGCAAAGGTTGTCTACAAATGATCAGTCAAAAGTTAAGAGCCCTCATTATATTCCACTATTTCATAATCAAACTCAATTCTTGCATATTTTAGTTTATTTAAGTTTAAGTTTAATTTAAGCATTGGAACACTTAAACATGTAGTTCGTGAAGCAATCGGGTTTTTTTCACTTATTTGTTTATATTTATTTACTTTCCATTCTTTTCTATGTTTATAAAACTTAAAATCTATTTTTTCGTGACTCCCCACACACAAAAAGGAATAGAAAAAAATAAGATTAAAATATACCCTGAACGCAGCTGTTAAATATATTTGAGTTTTAATGCCAAATTGCCCTTTATGACTTTTGGCACATTCAAATGTTAGCAGGGTTGCCATTGCTCTCATTTTTTACGGCAGGTACAGGCACTGAAGAGTACAAAAAACTAAGGCAGCGCATATATTTATTTATAAGCCGGAACTACTGGAACTGGAACTGGAACTACCGGCTTGCGGCAAACGCGCATAAATACAAACAGACATACGTACATAAGCACGTACAGCCATTCGTCGATAACTGCATTTATCGATTATCATGCCATCCCTTTTTCACACATGCACACGCACATTTAAGAAAACAGAAATTGCTTCCACCTGATAGAAATGAGATCAACATGAGAATATACTTTTGACTACAATCTGGGAGTTTTTTATCCGACCTTCATAAAATTTTGACTGTTGATCCAAAAAAATATGTCAATTTATATTATGTATTAATGAAAGTTGTTAAAATTGACTGCTTATCGAAATTTGCAAGATCCACGAGGGGTTTACGAGAATTTTTATTGAAAATTAAGACTTTGGCTCTTATAGTCTCTGAGATCAGATGGGCAGACTGACATGACTATATAGACTCAGCTTGGGATACTGATGATGCTTTCTTCTTCCTGTTACATAGATTGGCACAAAACCATTTTGAATGTGTTCAGGATATAAAAATAGGTTTAAGAAAAGACCATATAGAAGAATAGCACAGCGATTTAGGTTTCCAGCTATTTGCTCCTGGAGATGTGATCAACAAGATCTTATTTTGTGGTTTTCAACACAAATTCATACGGCTGCGAACGTATCTGGAACAGAATTTAAGGCTAGGACAAGGCTACGTAATATTCTCGTGACTAGTTTGTCCGGAACACTATGTTAACTAGGAGATTATATTTGATTATTCTGAGGAAAAATGTGTCAAGCTTATCTGGTAAATTATCAATTTTATGATATTTTTAATTAATGTAATTAATGTAGTGCTTAAGCTTATGCAAGCAATTGATTCAATAGTAACTACATATAATTTGAAATATATATGCATGTATATATCAATAACTGAGCCAGTTATAATATTAATAAAGCTAATAACTACATGAATTACCTTGATACTAAATTCCAGTTTGATTGCAGTTTCAACCATCGTGCTGTGAGTGACATGATTGCAAAAAATCGGATTGCCTTGACCAGTCTGGTGGGTGTTGTGCTCGCCTTGCTGGGACTCGTCTATGTGCTCAACCTTGAGCGCATACAGCGTCGCGCCCTTGAGTGGGTAAGTGCAGCAAGGACGAACGGATTATCCATCAGCCAGGACTCTATCAATCAACATATATATATATATCATATACACTTTCAACAGTTTATGGTGCTCAAACCCAATTCGATGCTTACCAATCTGTGGCAGTCACCCAACTTGAGCATGGCGGTAAATATCTACATCTTTAACTGGACAAATTCGGAACACTTTGACGATCCGAATGTGAAGCCACGCTTCGAGGAGCTCGGACCCTATTCATTTACGGAGACTCAACAAAAGCTGAATGTCGTCTGGCATCCAGAGAATTCAACCGTATCCTATATGCGTCGCAGTCTCTTCAACTTCAATGCCACGGCCAGCAGCGGAAAACTGAACGACACCGTTGTATGCCCCAATACTCTGTTCGTTGGTCTACTCAATAAAATGCGGAACTGGAGTCCGTTTCTGCGCACCCTCATGCTCATGGCCATAAACATGTACGGAAAGGAGGCGACATTCAAAAGGTCTGCCGATGACTGGCTATTCAGTGGCTTCGATACGCCACTCATAAAGATGAGCAAAATGGTTCCCACCAAAATGATACCCGAATTGCATTTTCCCTACGAGCGCATTGGCTACGGCTATCCGGTAAGATTGATTCTACGTAAGGTGCAACTCTTTGAGAGCTAACTTTAGTTTCATTCAAAAAATAACTGCCATTTAGGCAAATCGAAGATTGACAGCAGTCAGCAAATGGTCAGCAAATAACAACAGCGTGTTTTTCTGAGTGTACTATTTGTAGTTTTGCTTTGCCCTCATGAAAGTTTCTCACTCACAGCGCAATGGCAGCACAGAGATCTATGGTCATTTTAATGCCTACACTGGCCTCCAGGACTTTAGTAAATTGGGTCAAATTGCGCGCTGGCGTTACGACAATGTCACCAATGGTCATCCCAAGTGCAAGCTGCATGGTAGCTTGGGTGAGTTCCATCCGAGTCCACTGCGGCAGGGTGAGCCGATCTCATACTTTCTGCCCGACCTTTGCCGAGAGCTGAAAGTCGATTATGCGGGCACAACGGACTTTGAGGGTGTCGAAGCCTACGTCTACAAGGGCTCGGCGAGAAATATGGCAAATGGTAGCATAAATTATAAATAAATTAACCAATGATTCATTCGTTGACCAATCATTGAAATTTCAGGAACTGATAATCCAGAGAACAGCTGCTACTGTACGGGCAACTGCCGGGAAGTGCGGTCTGGTCTGCTGAACATCTCCGCCTGCTGGTATGATGTGCCCATTTTTGCCTCGTCGCCACATTTCTATAATGCAGATCCCTACTATGCCGATGCAGTGGATGGCATGAAGCCGGACAAGGATCGCCATGAGATTACCGTTATACTAGAGCCCAAAACTGGGATGCTTTTGGACATCAAGGCGCGCCTGATGATCAGTCTGTTGGTGGAACCTCGTCCAGAATCGTAAGTAAAGAGTACTAATCTCTGAATTGCATAGGAAATAATAATTATTGACGATCTTCTCATGTGTCCAGCGTGTTTCGTAAATCACGTCGCAATTTCTTTCCGCTCGTCTGGGCCGATTACAGAGTTCGCATTACACCGGATCTGTTATTTTATTTAAAACTCGTACCGATCTCTGCGATCGTCGGAAAGATATGCGGCTTTGTAACCATAGCCTTGGGAGTTATGATAGTACTCTGGTATCCGCGAAAGATGCTGTTGAAGAAACATTTCATGCGCAAGATAGATATTACCAGTTTGGAGACCCGCATGCAGGCAGCCACAGCGAATACGGAGCATAAGAATTATGCGGTGGAGGGTTCACCACTGCTCGTTGGATTACAATTTGTGGCGGCATCGGATGCACAGAGTGCCAGTTGAGAACAAGTCTTATATCAATAGAGTTAAATGTATTGTGATAAGGAGTAGTTTCTGAAGTTGAATATGTTTGAGTCTAAGTAATATTAAGTACATACAAAGTAAGACTGTTTGTGGTGTTTAAAAAGTAAGCTAATAAAATATCATGTTTCTTTTTTAATGTTTGCCTTCTTAGCCAAGTCTCTACACTTTGTGAAATGGAACTTTATGAATTGGGATTTTATGAATATCATTGTAATTGGGCTGTATTTAATACTTGCCTACTCGCAGGTTGCTCGGGCATTTTTTTTTAATTTTTCTATGAAAATTGTGTTAATCAACAAACTCAAAACCTCACTTATCAATTACTGATAAGCTTTCATAAGAACAACATTAGCCAATTGGTATACGTATGTGTATATGTATATACATATTCTGATAAATGCTCACATTCCAACATTCCATTTTATGCTCAAAAGGAATCGAGTCTGTTAAAAATATGAAATGAATTATGTTATTACCGTTTAAAACACACAATAAGCCTTTTGGGCAGATGTATACCCGTTTCAGAGAGATGGAACCGGTTTTGTCATGGATGGCCAAGAAGTACAGACAGAGAGCGACGGGAAATGCAAAAAGATAATGTTGAGAGAGCGACAGCTGTTAAACAATACGAACGCTCTTTTGCTGCTGCGACTCTCAATTGCTGTGCGCATACCCTCTCAGCTGCAGAAATACACCGATTCCTGAACGTTTTGTATATTGAAATCAGCATTGCATCTACAAATTACACAGACAAACCATAAAATTATAGAAATCATTTCCAATTCATTGAATGTCTAAGCAAGATCGAATTGCGTCAAATAGTATACGAATTTGTAATTTGACAACTAGTGGAATACTGGTGTAGTGTATTTTTATGTCGACGAGCTGCTGAATAAACAGCTACTACTTGCTTTTAATGAAAAATATATAATTGCTGCTTGGTGGCTTTTCGAAAAATAAAATTGTTTCAGTCACAGAGCAGGCGCACTGCCGCTTAGACATGCTGATCTTGTGACAAGTGGGTATTTGGCAGAGTTCAAGATCAAGTTAACGGTGCGTTGTCGTCTGGCGCTATTAAAACAAACGCGCGCGAGTGAGACGAAAGTATACAGAAAACAGACGCCACCAATACAAATACACGTGCATTGAAAACACAACACAAAGTGCATTTAAAGAAACGTTTTTATTTACTGTGGTCATGAATGTTAATGGAAGAGTAACTAAAAATGAAAGAGTTTTAAAAAACAGCATGTAATTTGATAAATAATGATAAATAATTAGAGGAAGCTGTAAAAGTGACAAGTGCAAAAGGTGTTAACTAAAGTCGTAGACGTTTAAACCAAAACAACGCTTGACAGCTAAAAAGTAAGAAACAAAAAAATCCCTACGCACATACTTAAAAAGTTGTTGCTCAGAGCACGCGAGTGTTCTGTGTATGAGTGTGAGAGAGAGCACAAGGCGCGGGCGCGAGAGCGTTAAGCCCGCAGCTGAATACGAATACTGGCTGCGGGTACGATTCGCTCCTGCTAATTGTATATAGCTGATTAAACAGTAAACATTAAACAAATTATACAAACACGCTGCCATTTTGTTGGGGTTACGTTTCGCAAATCATAATGTGACGCATCGTACTTCAGTTTGCAAATTGAGATTAGCACTACAAACAGAGAACATATAACAGTACAGAAATGTATGTATTTATGCATGGATGTGTGCATGTAGGAATGTATGCAAATATGTGTATATGTTCATTTTGGCACATTGCACTGTGTTTTGATCTATTTATAGGTGTATCAACACATACAGCTTATGAACATAGTGAAAGAGCATAATATGTCAACAGGTTGCGGAAGTGACGCGCAGCAGAACAACAACAACTGTTCAAGGATTTCTCTGCAAGTAAAATAAAGATAACCTTGTATTTTTATGTGCATCTCATACAATAAACCCCACTAATGTTGGTTTTAGAGTTTTTTTTTGTTTTTTAATTGTGCGATGCAAAGTTGTTGCCCCCAAACCATGACTAAGTGTTAAATTCGCGTGATTAATTTTATGTGTCTGTGTCAACAAAGCAAAGTTAAATAATCAGAGCACTAGGCAAAACGATGGCTGAGGCTGCGGGCGTTGCTCACAAGTGCGGCTAGTCAAGTAATGCAATACCCATTTTTTTTTTTTTAATATTCTTTTCAATATTTATTTAACCTTGCTACGTGTGCATCGATTACAAAGTAAATACACGTACATTTGCAGCACATATGCACAGGAATGTTGAAGTGTGTTTGTGCTACATCAACAACAAAAAGGCCTAAAAAACAAAGGCCGAGTAACAACAATAACAATGATTTACTCCCACTCCAACTGTAATCGAACCGGTTTGTAAGAGCCGGGCTTAAATCATGACTGGGGCAAACACATTTCAGTTTTCTATTTAATTATATATATTTTTTCTTTGATTATCTATGAGTAGTTTGCATTATAAAAGTGAAGTTTTTATAAGTCGGTTCTAAAAAATAATATAATTTTTTAAGATTAGATTTACAATAACGACGCAGTAACGACGCGTGATCCGTTTTCAATTTTCACACGCTCTCTCGGCCGCTACTGCTCTCGCAAGTTCATGTACAATCCCCGATAACGATAAACCGATAAGGCTCAACTCGCCTCACACACATGCATATATATAAAATTTACTGACTGGACTTTAATGCTATTTCTCTCTCTCGCTCTCTCTCTCACTCGATGTGCTTATCTGTATTTGCAGGCAACGACTCCAACGGCGCAGACAACAATACAGAAACACTTAGGCGCCTCAGTGCAACATAGGAAGAGCAACAGAACAGGCGTACGAAAAACTAAAAAAGCTTCCTGCCGGACACCCACAACAGCAACAACAACGATAACGGAAGTAGGCTCTAATACGGGCAAGGCCAGAGACGTTGTCGGTAATCGTCATCGAAAATCGCAAAAGCAATCGCAATTAAAAGAGATGACATCACGCGCGCGTCTCTGCGCCTGGCGGCTGAGCATTTTCTTATTGGGCGCATGCTGCATAGGCGCTGGCGTTTATCTGCTGCGCAACTGGATTGACATATTCACGCAAATCCGCGGCAAGGTGAGTGAGCTGCTGGCTGATAAAAACTGAACATGTTGACATGTTGGGATTCATTTTCAAATATGTAAAGTATATTTTGCATATGGCAAGATTTAATAACAATTTACAATATTTTCCACCCGCCCTGCGCACATTCAGCATATTTTCGCTTAGCGATTTTTTTTTTATTTTTCACTGTAGTATTTTATGGAGCTGCCCCATTTCTATCAGTTCTTATCTAATCAGCCACAGTTCTTTGCAGAATTACATCAGTCTTGTTGCCATCCAGTCAAGTTCCATCTCTATGGAGTCAAGATTCACCAGCAGCCAATTTGCCAGAACGGCGTTTGGGTCAACTGCACGTGAACCTCGCTCATTAGCATACAATTAGTGTGGCATTGGCGGATAGCAGGGAGAGGGGTAGGCTCGAAATGGGGGGACTTCACAAGTTGTCTGATTAAATATCAATTGGACTCAATTTTCCACAAAAAATACCTTAGACTAAGTGTGCTGCAGGTGTTCATTAAAAGAAAAATAACGAAAGATAAGATACATTTTTTTATATACCCTTGTAGAGAGTATTACAATTTTCTTATGAAATTTGTCAAGCATATATATTATAATATAATATATTTATTTTTATATTTAGTCCTTATGTTTGATTTCAGTTTTACAGGTATCTTGATGAACAGCCTTTTTAGTTTGAGTTTGAGTTTTATTTTGAGGGATCGGGATACACTTTTTCATACAATATAATTACACAATGTAACCTTGACATGTGGAATATTGAGTTCAAAGCCAGTTGTAAAACAAAAAACATTCAAATGCAATTTGCTTAAAAAGTACACAGGCACGAACTCTGAACGTGAATTTAAATATCATTAGCTTACCTCCGGTCTACAAGGGTATACAGTCTTCAGTGTGGCATTATTACTTGTCTCACATTACATTGTTATCTATTTTTGGCCACTGACTAAGAAGTTTGCCTTAATTCAGCTAACTGATAGCTTTCCCCTACAATCAATCTATCATTGGGACATGAATCACTGGAGCGAACAGCTGCAAGGTTAATAGAATCACTGATCTATTTTGCAAACATGTTGCTATCGGAAATATATGTGGTTGCATTGACAAATCGCGTAAACAAACAATGTCAGTTTTTGCCCTAGCAATGACTTTTATCTTATCGCAAACTATTTATCATTAGAATTGAAAGCCATTGCTTGAATAGCAACGCTGTCTGAATCGCTAACTCTATTTTATTCCATTTTTTTTTTTGTTTTTTTGAGTGTATTGATTTTCCATTTCATGCAAGCCAAATTCATAAAAGGCTTTTGTAATTACACCTGTCTTATAGAGCGGACGGGTTTGTCTATTTGACCGAAGAACACCTGCCTTACTGACTTTGATATCAACCAATTAGCCGCAACCGCAATTATCTCGGAAATCCCATCCATTTCAACCAGCGCATATTTACACGTGCCGTTGCCTCACACCAAACGTGAACGTAACAATTCTTTTTATCGTTTAGTCATTTTCTGGATTCAAGAAAAGTTTCTGCGAAATATAATACAAATATGCTTAAAATTTATGATTGAAACTTAAATTTCAAAGGGACCACTACGGATTTATTCCAAGTGCTATAATAGACACCTAGAATCTAGCGAAATGATGCATGTTATGATGGATTTTTAATGGGCCGCCGAAAAAAAGGCTGATAACATGACGCTCACATGACATTTGACTGAATGATCGCGAAATAACATAGATAGCGATACAGCGATATGTTGACCATATGAGGGCTCCACAAAAAATGTGAAAAAAGAGACAAACGAATGATAATAAGAACTAGCAATTAGTCTATTTAAGTCTATGCAAATTCATCTTAATTAGGTGGTAAAATAATTTAATGATAACTTATGAAATGTCATTGACAATTTCAGGAAATGGCACTCAGTCCCACATCGCGATCGTTTGCAGACTGGAAAGTTTCGCCGCTGCCGCTCAACTTTGATGTATATCTATTTAATTGGACCAATCCGGAGGACCTTTACGAGGGCTCCCCAAGAAAGCCGCACTTTGTACAATTGGGACCCTATCGATTTCGTGAGAACCCCGACAAGGTGGACATTGATTGGCACAATCAAAACGCTTCTGTTTCATTTCGCAAGAAAGCCTTTTACCACTTTGATGCTGCCGGCAGCAACGGCACCCTGGAGGATGTAATCACTTCGGTCAATGTAGTGGCACACGTGAGTTGCAATCGAAAGTGGTGAACACATAATATCTTACTAAAACATTATCGTGCTCCATTAGGCTGGTGCCCGTCGTCTTGACCAATTGCCCTCAATCATTCGTTTGATTGCGTCAGCCGCGCTGAGCTCAGCACAGGGTGTGAGCGAAACGCGAACAGCCGAGGAGTGGTTATTCAAGGGATTCGAACATTCCTTGGTCAATCTGGGCAAAATTCTTAATCCCTCTGAGGTGCCATACGATCGCATTGGCTATTTGTATGCGCAAAATGGCACCACCAATTTCGATGGCTACCTTAACATATTCACTGGCGCCGATGACATCAGCAAAATGGGCCAAATACACACTTGGAACAATTTGACGCATACGGGCGCCTTTGAGGGTGCTTGTGGCAAAGTCATGGGCTCAATGGGCGAATTCTTTCCGCCCAACCTAAGCACCAAGGAGAGCGTGTACATCTTCTTACCCAAATTGTGCCGCGCCGTTCCGCTGGACTTTAAGGAGGAGACCACAGTGCATGGCGTCAACGCATACAAATTCAGCGGCACCCGACACGCCGTGGACAATGGCACAATGTATCCGGACACCAATTGCCTGTGTGTGGATGGCAAATGCATGCCGGCGGGCGTTATCAACATTCGCCGCTGTTCTTCAAACTCATCTGTCTACATGTCATATCCACACTTTTATCTGGCCGATCCCAGCTATCTGGAGGCGTTGGATGGCCTACAGCCTGATCCTGAGAAGCATGAGTTCTTCATGACACTGGAGCCGAACGCTGGCGTACCCATGGATGTGGGTGGTGGCTTCCAGGCCAATTATCTAATGCAGCCAATTCCGGGTATTTCGTAAGTTACAGATCAGAGTCTCGAAGTGTTGATGGCACCTTTTAATTAATATTTTTCAATTGCAGTCTCTATGCGCGCGTGCCACGGGTACTGCTGCCACTGATGTGGGCCGAGGAGCGCGTGCGTGTCACCAAAGAAATCGCTGAGGACGTTGCTCTGGTGCCACTCATTGTGATGCTGGGTCAGATCTTTACGGGCATACTGCTTGCCGGCGGTTTAATCTGCACCTGTTGGTATCCCACACGCCAATTGTCGCGTCTCTGCCATAGCGATGATCCCAAGGCCAAGGTCTCCGTATTGCGCCCGCTCGCCACCTTTGGCGCCGCCACTAATGCGACTGGTGCGACGCCAACTGTGCAACTACTTCGTCAGAATGCCAGCCACAATCAGCGGGTTGTCGTCCGTCTTCTGGACTATAAACGCAACTCGGGCATTGAAGATGACGATGGCGACTGCAACGCTGGCAACACTTCCACAGATCAGCTAATCGAGAGTCGCTCAGCAGATGTGATAATTAGTTAATATCTATATATATATATATTTTTGCATATTGCATATTCATTCGTTGTTATATATGTATATTGTACAAACATACATATGTATATATAAGGAGCCTTCGTCTCGCCATTAAGAGTCAAGAGGCTTTTGCCCCTAGCCGAGTTGCCTCATTATTAAATACATATTCACACCACTCATACACTCCATGCACATACCACTCATCCATACACACACACACACACATATATATATATCAAGTTCGCATGCTTTCCTCATCTCACAGCACCAGCATTTATATGTACGTGCCGAGAGTTTAGAGAGAGAGAGATTGATAAGATTATTTATTTAATAGTGCCAAAAAAAAAAAGAAGAGAAGTGAAAGTCATTAACTAATTTAGTAAGTTAACTAAACATCTTAAGAGTGATTATTCTAGGTCCAAAGCTATCGATCCCCTTGTTAACATTAAAACTGCGCACATCCAAAGTATTTTTATATTATACTATATTATATACATTTATAAATTTAATGCGTAACGATATTTTTTAGTGATTTTTTTATACAAGGCGGCAACGATTTGGTCTGAATTGAAATGAAGTGATAAACATCTAAAACGCGTATTCATCGAAAGTCCTCAATTGACTACATAAGAAAACAATTCCTTACAGAAAATACAACAACAAAATAAAAAACAAAACAAACAAAAAAATACAAATGAAGGAATAGTTTCTTTATACGTTCTTCAACCAGCTGGAGACGGCCCAAAAGCAGAGGCTGACAAAGCTGAAGCTAACCAGGGAGTTAAACGTACTTGCATTGCCCCCATTGCCCAGATCCAGTTGCGAAGACAGCTCCTCGGGGACATCCAAATACACACGATCCAAGCCAAAGCCGAAGATAAGTTCTCGCAACTGAGACACATCCACATAATCGTTGGCCGACGACCAAATGGTCAATGTGCACTCGTTGGTTCCATTCACGGCAGCCACCAGATTGTGCAGCAGCGTGGCGCTATGGGCGGCAATGCCGGCACGGACGGGAAATGTGATGGGCTGTCCGGTGGAGGTTACATTGTTGTCATTGATGACCTGCAGCATGGCATCGCACTGCTCCGCGGTATACTCGCCCTCGCGGTAAGTGTCACCCCACTTGGTCGTCCAGCCAATGGAGAGAACGGCCTGCTTGTAACGCATGCAGCCGGCAAAGAATCGCGCTGGATCCACTGGCACTGAGCTGGTTTGGTTCACAGGTCCGCTGATTATGTCGGCATTTATCCAAATGGGATATGTCATCTAAGCAAATAATAAATCCCATTAACAATCAACTTTTCAATGGTCCAAACCTGTTGCCCACCTTTGGTATGGTCTCATCCAGAATTCCAAGGGAGCCCTCGAACACCTCTATTGACTTGAAGTCCAACTTGACACCCTTCTCGGCGCCCTCGTTCGCCTCGTTGTGAGCCTTAATTTGCTGCAGAAAGTCCTCCAGTGTTAGGTCCGAGACTATTGCAGGCGGATGTGCCATCACCGGCAGGTTTGGACCCGTGCCATTCAGTTTGCCCAGCACAATATCCGCCTCAATCATATCAATGTCGCCTTGAAGTGCCGTGAATAAGTGTATGTTAATGTGGCATTTCAGGGTCAAAAATGTTTATAGTTTATACTCACTGCTGAGTGACTCGGTGAGCAGTTGCTGGCTGTTGACGGCATGCGCCCAGGTGATGGCAGTCAGGTTAGTGGCCTTGGCGGTGAGTTTGCCCTTGTCGAATCGCACCATGTCTACAATTTTTGCATGCTCCTCTTGATCCTGTTGCAGCACAATGTCAATGGGCAGATTTATCGCTTCTGATGTTCTCAGTGTGGCCAGTTCGTAATAAAAGGCGCTGTCGTTCAAAGTAGCCCCATTGATGTTGACCGCAAAGCTTGCTATTTTCGGACAATGTTATTCAATTAAATATATCAGATAGGTATCAGCGAGAGAGAGAGAGGGAGAGAGAAAGAGGTTCAAGTATGATTGTATTTATTTACTACCTTTAACAATTCGGTATCGACGCTCACAAAGAGAGACAGTCACATGAAAAAATGTTTAGCCACAAATAGGGTTCAATTCTTATATCTATGAATGCAACCACATTTACATTTTTGTCATTTGTATGTGTGCGTATGTGTTTGTATACATATATGTTTATGGGGATAGCCAGCAAAGAATGGATGTGTGCGAATGTGTGGCAATCAGTAACGGTTAATAAATTTTTGCTTTATATTGGCGGCGCTGCTGCTGGAACAGTTTCACTCGAATGCCGCAACAATTTCAATAAAACTGCGAGCAACTTTAATTTATGAGAGAGAGAGAGAGATGCCAGTTGCAATGGGAAGCAATGACAATGACTTTTATGGGCAAGCTGCAAAGTGCGCAGGCGCAATGGAATGCAAGTGATGCGTAGACGAAGAAGACGACAACAACAATAACAGTTCCCCAGATAAGTTGAGAGACTTTACCGAGCATGCAAATCAGAATTGCAAGTGATAGTGACCCAGGCTGGCCACGAGCTGCGGTTGTGCTTTTAATTGCCATTTTAACGCTACAGATAATCATACGAAACATATACGTTAATCAGGAAGGCAATATAAATTTGCGATAAGCATATCAACCGTTTAATATTCAAGTTTTTTCTTCCTTTAATCGTTGACCTTTGTTCGTATAATTAAAACAGTTATATATTATTTTTTCATAACAATATTACTTACAAGTACATGTTGATAATTATTTAATATAAATTTTAAGCAAAACACAAATTATATTATTTTTCGACTATTTTAAAAGTTCAACGTACGATAACTGCAATGTGCCGCGAGCAAAGTTAAATAGTTTCTAGATCACTTCGATTATAATGTATTAAAATCGATATCGGTATATCAAATATTTCAAATATGTATATCTATCGTTGAAAGTTACTTTCTGCTGCATTTAATTCGTGAGAAGTGACTGGTGAAGGTTCCCATCGTAAGAGTGAACGTCGTGTTTGCAGCACATCTCTAATGCCGCTTAGCTATGAAAATGTTAATTTTCTGTTACCGCCAATGTTAGATTCAAATACAATCGAACAATAGAGAACGCTGTTAATAGCATATGATGCAAATGTGTACTTAGATGCCGCTGTTAGAGGGCTGTTAAAAAAAATACCAAGATAAGACAAAAAACATCACAAAAAAAAAAACAGGTGTTTAATGTGCCCTGGGTATTACGTGTACTGCTTGTCTTTGAATATTTTTTCGGTTCAACCGCACACAATCAGCAGCCAGTAGCGGCCCGATAAGCAGCCGGCACAATTGTTGAGAACGCACTCATTACTTAAGTATTTAGAAAGTGATTTGCGAAAATGGACGATCTTTTCAGGAAGGGTGCTCTGTTCCTCATGAACCAAAAGTGCTACGACAATTACTTCTTGGATCACAATTTCCTCGATGGTAAGTGGCATCCGTCAACCAAATTGCAGTTGTTTTTATATTCTTTATTTTAGTGCCGTGCTTTAAGGCGCTGCTGAGCAAAGGTCTCGGCATTGCCATCATTGCTGGTTCGGTGCTGGTGAAGGTGCCGCAGGTGCTGAAAATTCTCAATAGCAAATCTGGCGAGGGCATTAATCTATTTGGCGTTATGCTGGACTTGCTGGCCATCACATTCCACATGTCGTACAGCTTTATGAATCGCTATCCATTCAGCTCGTGGGGCGACAACACTTTCCTCGCTATCCAAACCGTCGCCATTGCTGTCCTCGTCCTCTTCTTTGGTGGACGGAAGCCGCATGCTGTCATCTTTCTGCTTGGCTATACGAGTCTGCTGTACGTACTCAACTCTGGAATGACTCCCATGAGTGTGTTGCTCACCATACAGAGCTGCAACATACCCATTCTACTAGTTGGCAAACTGTCGCAGGCACTGACCAACTATAGGGCCGGTTCCACGGGTCAGTTGTCGGCGGCGACGGTCATACTGATGTTTGCCGGTTCTTTGGCACGCATCTTTACTTCCATTCAAGAGACTGGCGATCAGATGATTATCATCACCTTCTGCGCTTCCACTTTTGCCAACGGCGTAATCTTTGCCCAGCTCCTGTATTACTGGAACAAACCAGTCGCTGGCAAAAAGGATGTCGGAAAGGTCAAGAAGCCCATAAAGAGCAAGAAGGCTGATTAAGCAGAAGATTGCAGAGATTTTAGTTTAAGCAACGTTTTCTCGACATGAAAGATCAAAAATCAAAACTTTCAATAAACTATTTCTTAGCGAATTTTAATAGGATTATCTCTCTTTTTAACTGTCGCTCTTGAAGTGCTGTTGTAGCAGATCCAATGCCCGGAAGCGATGAGAGATTTTATTCTTCTCCGTTTTTGGCAACTCCGCATAGGTTTTATCGTAGCCCTTGGGCTGAAACACCGGATCCCTGTTATATAAATATTTTTCGTGAAGATTTTTATTAAAGAAACTGCCAAATACGAACCAGCCAAAGTCGCGTGGACCACGTGGCTCCACAATGGAGCCTTCTGTGATGCCCTGAAAGATTTGTGGCTCCGACGTGCTGCTCTCACAGTAGGCAAAGGTGCAAATGGCACGCGCCGATTTATCCTCCCAGCCGCTGAGCAGACGATGCAGTCCCTCTGGCTGCAGTTTGTCCAGGAACCACTTAATGTACGGACCGGGAAGACCCTGCAGCGCATTGAAGCACAGGCTGGTGTCCTCGATCAGTACGGGTCCATTCACCTGTTGCGCTGCCTCCTTGCACTTCTTCACGGCAATCTCGTCAATCTCGCCCTGCCACTCGGGCAAATCCACTTGCTTCGAGATGATCTGGCGGGGGAAACTGGGTCCCAGTATGGCAATCAGTTCCTCCAGCTTCTTGGCATTGCCCGTAACAAAAGTAATTGGTTTCGACATTGTGTGCTTTTGTACTCATCAATTTAGGCAATTTGTCAACAACAAAACAAACACAGATAGAAAAGGAAAAAAATGCGGGCTCGCTTCACAGATGATTTCGTAAGTTGCGCCACCTATCGGCAGTTTGGACTCTCAATAGCACAGGGTCGTCACTCAATGAACAAAAAAACGGCAATTAACTAAAGCAATTTGCATTTAGAAATAAATATTTAATCTTTAAGCATAACAATACATAACATAATTAAATCCGGTCTTTAGGAATTAGCAACTAGAGAAAAGCGCCCCAGCCAATATACATCGCAGCTAGATTGTCCACCTTGGTCGCCTCATTGATCAGAAAGTTCACCTGTCCTTCGGTGGACAATGGAATGCTGTTTGCCTGCTGTCTTTTAACCTGTAAAAGGGAGGTGAATTTCAGTATTTGGATGGTGCACTCAATACTACTAATATTACTCACATGTCCCTGCAGGCGCTCTGCAATGCGCTGCACATCGTTGGTCACTTTGGGATCGGTTAATTCGGCGCCAGTTTTGCTCTTGCTAGTAGTTGCCGTCAGTCGACTCTGGACGCCTAGATCGTAGACGAATGGACGCAGCATGGACATGAGCGTCTTGGTCTCCTGCCTGAGCAGTCTCAGCGTAATCTCACAGCACTTGCGAAAGCTGCCCTCGACACCGAGCGGGCCCATGGCCGTGATCATGTTGTGAGTGAGGCGAAAGGGAACTACTTCGGGATAGGCAAAGGCCTCGCCCTGATTGAACAGACAATTGAAGTCGACGTGGACAGCGTCGCCATTACGCTCATCGAACAGTATGTTCTCGCCATGACGATCACCCAGCCCGAGAATGTAGCCCACCATGGACATGACGGCAACGGTGCGTATGTACGAGTTGCGTGCCTCATACCAGCTATGTGGCGTGCTGAAGCGCTGCAGTAGCCAATCCTGAAACACGGGCGGATGTGCGGGCAGCAGCTGCTTGAGGAACACCTCACGCTTGCGCTCCATCGGCTCTGTCTGCGGCACGGCCAACTGTTGCAGTTGCCGGCCACTCATCACCTGACCGCGCTGCGTATACAAGGCGATGCAGATGGCACGATAGGAATTGAGATTCGGCAGCCACTCGAGCAGGCCGCATTCCTCGTTGAAGGGGAGCACGGCATAGGTGCGAATGTGCAGTCGACGCTGCCGAGCTCGTGCATCCTTATGCAGATAGCGCTTCATCAGGCCATTGAACTCCATGAGACGCGCATCCTTGCGCAAATCATCCTTCGGCTTGACCATCACATCATAATCCTGACCATCGCTGCAGCGTATGGTCAGCTTTTTTGGCCGCGCCGCCGAACGCAATACCAGAACCTTCTCCTGGAATCCACTGATAAAGATTTGCTGATACGGAAACCAGTTGCTGGCAGGCAATTTGCCACTTGTGTGCGGACTGGGCGACGGCGAGTTATCCTGTGCCGAACTAATGCTAAATGTGGGCTGCATGTACTTTTCGAAAGGCAGTAGAATGTTAGAGAAGTTCGCCTGGTTGCACAGCAGCGGCAATCGTTTGTCCAGATCGCTCAGCTTGTAGCTGCGATCCAAGGTGACCTCCTTGTTAGTGACGCCAATCAGGCGCTCGGTGAGCGTATTGAAGTCACTCAACAGGCGCTGGAATGTGGCATTCTGGAGTCGCTCATCGCTCAGGATCAATTTGCAGCGCTTGACGCGATTGACGGCGGCAGACTTGAAATGGGGCAATAGCATCCAGAGTGACTGCTGTGGATAGTCCCCGATCAGCTTGATGATCACGTTGCGCAGCACACCAAACACCTCCGGCGATGGATGACACAGCCGGCTCAGCATTTGGGAGTAGGCTGTGTAAAACATGGCCGTCGGTAGCGCCGTGCAGCAATTGTTCAGGAGATCGTTCATCTTGCGCACCAGCTCCGTATGGGAGGCGGAAGCCACAGCTGTGGCGGCCGTGTCCAGCCAGAGACTGATCAGACGCGGCATGGACTGATAGACATGATCGCTACCATATCGCAAGGATTTGGCATAGTTCAACATGATCTGCAGCATCAGTTCCTCATCTTCGCGCGAATTGTTTGCCGACGCTGTACGCGCTGTGCGCATCTTCTCCAGAAATTGTGCCAGCTGCACGTAGCAGCGCTCCGATTGTCGATGCACTGCGATTGCCTCGTTGAAGTACTTGAGTATGGCATCCGCACAGAGATTCATGGAGTCCGCATTGTAAGTGGCCTGCAGATATTTGCCCTCGAAGTAGAGCTGACGCTGCTCAGCATTGAGCTGCTTGGGATTGCCATCGCACTGCTGCCGGATGGCGGACAATTGCTCCTCCAGATAGTTCATGGCCAGCACCTGATCACCCTTCTGCCAGAGCAGCTTGGCGCGCTCCAGAAAGAGACCACTTGGCCGATACTCCGCCGCCTTCATCAGATACAAATGGGCGCGTTGCAATTGACCTGCATTGCGATTGATCTGGGCGCTATTTAGCCAGAGTTGGGCCAACTGCGTCTGCAGTTGTGCCTGCAGCGGCACACGATCGCCCAGCCGACGCTTGAGCTCGCCGAGCAGATTCCGCCGAAAGCTATAGATGGGCTCCAGCACGCGCAGCTGCGGCTGCAGCACCTGCAAACGTGACTGCCAATCGGCAAAGTATTTGCGCATTAATTGCGACTGCTGCTCCTCCTGCTCCTGCAGTGTGGAGAGCTGCTCCAGCAGCTGTTGGCTGCACTGCAGCTCGTGCAGCATGTGTAGCTTTAGCACCTCGTCGTAGGCATGCGCATAGGAATGCTGTTGCAGGGCGGAACAGCTGCGCAACTGCTCCAGCACCGAACCGCGCATCTTGTCCAGCAGCGCCTCAAATTCCAGTTTGGTGGTTGTGGGCTGGCGCAGCGCGAGACAGGCCTGGGCGCACTGGGCATGCCAGTTGGGTCGGCAGCGACTCTGCTGCTGTTGCTGCAACTGCAGCTCCTCCAGTTCGTCGTAGCTGCCCAGGCGCCAGAGCAGCTCCGCTTTGCACTCACTGAAATATTGATCCATGTGGCGATCGGACAATCGCTGCCAAAGCCCATCGGCGATGAGCAGGGCCGTCTTAGGTGTGTCCATGCGCAGATATGCATCGATGATGGCACGTATGTGATCTGGCTGCAGTTGCTCCGTGCTCGATAACAGTTGCTCATAGCATGTAATCATATCCTGTTGCCGTTCGACCAAACGATTCACCAGAATCTCCTGGGTCACACTCATATCCGAGCGGCGCGTCTGCACTGCACCCTCCACCGAATCCGAGTCCATCAGTCGCCCGTAGAGCTGCACGAGGAACGTGAACTGCTCGAGTAGACGTTCCGCCTTATCACCCTCCACGATATAGTCCTCCAGATAGCGCAGGGCACGTGCATATTCGCCGCAATTGTAGCTGGCACGTGCCACACGCAATTTGTCGATGCGCTGCAGGAACTCATAGATGGCACCATAATTGGTATCCACAGATTGGGGCGGTTTGCCGCCCATGCTAAGGCCATGCAGACGCTGCCATTCGCGCAGCCAACGCTGCAGAAAATCCAACAACTCGGCGCACAATTTGCCAGCCAAACGTGACTGATCCTCCGCACTGGCGCCCGCCTGTGGCACATCACTGGCTGACTTGGTGGTGGCGCCATATTTACTCGACTCGAACAGCTTGTAGCCGAGTGTGTTGGGATCGACTGGGATTAGTTCGCTGGGTGTCTTCGATGCTGTGGCCCCTTGTTGTTGGGAGAGCTCATCGTTGGCCTGCAGCACCGCCTGGAACTCCTGCTCAATGTGTAGACGCTGCTCCGCAGTGCACTCGAGCAGCGCATGGAGCAGTATATACGGATAGAAGGTGCTCAGCATGTTCGAGTCGCGACGAATGCACGGCTTATAGGAGCTGAGCAGGTGACGCGTCTCCGACGACTGCACATAGTCGACAAGGCGTGCGGCCCAGAGGAATGCCCACAGCTCGTAGGAGTTCTGCGTGTAGTGGCTGCCAAAGAGCGGCTGCTGCTGCAGAGTACTGGAGCGCTGGGAGCAGGTGTAGCATGAGTTGAGCAACGGTTCCATTATTTCGCGCATGCGCAACGGCAGCGATTGCCACAGCTGTAGCTTCTTTTGCTCCTTGGGCGCAATGCCGCAGACGGCGAGCGTCTCCTGTATGGCCAGCGAGAAGTTGTCCACGTGCTTCGTCTTCTGCTGGAACTGATATCCGCGACAGAGCGCCGTCAGTGCCAGCACCGTAAAGTCATCCGTGAGAACGCTCAGCGGCATCTGCTGTGGATTGGCAAAATTGTAATTCGATGGCAAATAGCTGGCATCTATGGCACCCAGCTCGCCCAGACATTTGGCCGAGGCCAACTGCAGTGAACGATCGTCGTGCTGGCAGCCCGCCATGAGCACATTGACTATCTGCTCCATTAGCGGATCCATCGGCAGCTCGTGCAGCATCATATGATTCAGTTGAGTGCGGCGACGACCGAACAGCACGGCGAGATGCTCCAGTCCATAGACGCGCACCTGCAGGCATTCATTGGTGATTTGCTTATGCAGAAAGCCCAGTTGATCCATCAGCGGTGCCTGACCCTCGCCGGCTGCTGCAGCAGCGCCCAGGCACAGCTGTGCCGTGTGGCGCTCAATACACTTGCGTATGGGCTCCGATACGTGCTCCAGACGCTCCAGAAAGTACAAGTCTATAATGGAGACATATTAATAGCAATATAGGAATGGTTACAGTGGCTTACCTTGTATATAGTTGCCCAACATGGCAGCGTTGCGGAGGATGACAAACTCGTAGAGTTCATTCACCTGCTCCACGCTATACGCAAGCAGCGGCTGCAAAGTGGCCACAATACGTCCCAGAGACGGACCCAACTCCTGTATGTTGACCACATGCAGGAAAATGTGCCAAATCTTTAGGCAAATGCGCTGCAAACTTGGCTCCTGCAGCGTGTGCACAAAACTCAGCATGGCAATGATCTTGAAGCGAAATTGTGTGACATGTTGGGGACCAACAAAGCGCAGGATCTGGCCAAGACTATACAGTGTCTCCTCTTTGAGTGGCTTCTCAAAGGATGGCTCCGAGAGGCAGCTCTCAAAATAGGTGATGACACCGAGTATGCGCTCCGCTATAAATGTGGAGAACTGTGCATTGCTCGCCTGGGTGGATAGATTATCGCTGCCGACGCTCAGTTGGAGTAGGTTTTGAAAAGAGCGCATCACAAAAGTCGGATTGCGATTGAAGTAGATGAGCAGCTCCGCGACCGTTTGCTGGAGAAATAAATGAATATTGATTATGATAATGTTTAATAAAGGAAGGATTGGGGGCAAGCTTAACCTTCACGTCGGCATTCATCAGTTGCTGCACCGTGCACTTGGTGCAGCTGGTGACCAGCTCGATGCAGCGATTGGCCAATTCCGGTTCTTCGCTGAGATAGACGTGCGCATAGAGCCGTAGAAAGGACGTGGAGAAAAGAGAAGCCACTGGCTTATGCAGCTGTTTGGCTATGAACACAAAGATGCCCTTGCAGCGGGGCTCCCTAATGCAATATGGCAGCACCAAGGAGGTGAGCAGACGATGATATTTACAGGTGAACTCCTGCACACATGAGAAGCCCAGCATCTTGGTGAGCTGTAAGGAAACTAGGATTAATAAAGGATTCGTTGCATGCCATATTGCCGCACTCACCGCTCTGAGTGAGTGAGTGAAGCGCACTCCTTCCGTGACATAGGCATGTAGCGCCAGCTGTACAACCAAACCGAGTGCATCCCGCTTGTACCAGTTCCACAGCGTAAGTGTCTGCAATCTGTGGCGTGCACAGACTTGACAGGCGGCGAGCACCGCCTCCTGGGCGACGAGAGAACGCGTGTGCACCATGAAATAGAAGCTCATCTTGAACCAGTGGAATAGCCACAGTTTATCGATATCCGCATGTGCCGAGCACACAATCAGTCGGAGTAGCTTGCGCTGCTCCGCCATGGTCTGTTCCTCCAGCGGTTTGGATAGTGTGCACAAAATGCAACCGAGCACAAGTGAGGCCAACTGTTGCATAAAGTCCTCAGATTGGTTGGCCAGCACGGGCACCAAACGCTCGTAGCTGCGTTCGTTAAGTTCCTGCAGGTTGGACGACTCCTTAAGCAATCGAAGGCACAGCGCTGGTTCCAGTTTGATCAGATCCAAGTGATGTGTTATGAAGGCGCAAGGCGTCTTAAAGAGCATCGCCTCGGCGAGCCCAGCCAAATTGAAACTGCTTAAAGACGATAGACTGCTCGGCTTACAGCTGCCCAAATACAAGCCAGGCAAGGTGGCAGGCAACGGTTCGCATTTGGGACAGTACATAACTATGCTCTCCCTAACCTTGAAGACATGCGCTGGTGCTGCTGTGCACAGCAACAGGCGCAAAACAGCGGCCAATGTGTGACCCTCCTCTGTAGTGTGCCTCACTTTGGGCAGCGCCTGTTGCAGTTGGGTAGCTTTTATGTAGCCGGAGACATAAAGCTGTGCCAGGTGCTCGTTGAAGAGCTGCCTCAATTCGGGATGCGTCGAGCTGAGCAGGCCTATGTATTGCTGTGCGAAAAAGCTCTGAAGTTGCGTGTGAGCGCTGGAAGGCGTCTCCAGACGCAGCGTGGCCAAAGCCTGGAGGGCCGTCAATTGATGTTGTTGCTCCTTTGATTGCAGGCTGCGCTGCAGTATGCCCAGGAGCTGTTGTTGCGTATGCGGCTTCAGTTGCAGCCGTATGCAGTTGGTTTGCAACAGCAGGGCACAGATATCCATAAACTCTGGACTGGCTGCACAATGTGCCTGCTCCAAGAGTTGCAAACTCAAGTGATTCCAATTGCTGTTGTCATCTGGGGGCAGTGGCAACTCATAGTGCACTGGGAGTTGGGATAGCAGCGCAGCATTGAGCGCCTCATCGCTGGCAGCCACCAGCTTTTGTTGCTTACCCAGCAGCAGCAGTTGCTCCATTTGCCGCAACGCACGTAGCAAGGCGAGCAGCTCCGGCAGCTCTGGAGGAGTAGTCTCGGTTAGCCGTTCAACCAGACAGAGGCTTAAGCTATCCAAGATTCTGTCTCGCATTGTCGGCTGTTTGACAGCAACGACGGTCAGCAAGGGCAGCAGTTGATTGGGTTGTCCACGCCACTGACGCTGCAACAGTTGCACTGTGTGTGGCTGCAACTCACAAGCAGTCGACTCCAACAACTGATG
This sequence comes from Drosophila atroscutellata, assembly GCA_035041605.1. Lineage (NCBI taxonomy): Eukaryota > Metazoa > Arthropoda > Insecta > Diptera > Drosophilidae > Drosophila > Drosophila atroscutellata. The sequence goes on along the minus strand of JAWNLA010000092.1, from coordinate 6,336,247 downwards.
TTGCAGATAGTCGGACAGTGTCTGCATCAGGTTGTCGCGAGCGTCGCTTGCAGGCTGACGCAGCAGCTCGTGTAACAGTTGACAGCACAGATCCAGGCTATGGGGATGGGGCAACCTCTGCGGCTGCAAGACGACCAGCAGTTGTTGTGTCTGCGTTGCCAAATGCTTCAGTTGGGTTTGCGTCATGCACTTGGCTTGCAACCAGCGGCTGGATAGAGACCACATGAGGACAGCAGCGCGCAACGTTAAGCAGGCATAATGTGCCACATCTACATTACTTGACCAGCTGGCCATGGACTGGGCCTGGAGCACGGCGCAACAGTAGCTCAGACTAGCCAACTTGGTGTCCATGTTGCACTCCTTGAGGGTGAGCAACGCCTGCTGGAGACTGCTGGCAAATAGTTCCGCATGTGTGGCATGTCCGATGTGCTGGGCTTGCTGCAGTACCAGCAACAAGTACTTGGCATACGCATCCGTATGCTCCAGCTGCAACTGGACGGTTTGACAAGCACACTGCTCATCGAACGCTTGCAGGACACTCACATCGCAGCGAAATATCTGCAAGTCCAGGATGCGCACCTTCTGCGCCGGCTGCTTTTTGGGTTTAGTATAATCGAAGGCGCTCATCTGATCGTTGAGCTGCTGTAACGCGTCCACATAGGCCTCCACAAGGCGTTCGTATAGCTTGGGATGATTGCACCAACAGGATGCTAGCAGCTTCTGCTGTAGCTGCACATTCTTGAGGCACAATCTGGATTACATTGGTTAGCTTGACACAATAGATAGATAGTTCCACTCACCCCTCATCCCGACACTGACTCAAGCACACAGCGAGTTTGTTCAGCAGCCATAACAGGAAGACGTCTTGGAATTTGTTGGGCAGCTCACGCACTGACGAACAGCTGATGAGACTCGGATCCTGGCAGAGAATGTTGTCCACCACACTGTAGACGGCCGACAAGTTGGCTTGGTTGCGATTCACCAAGTTGTACAGCACTTTCCACATATCTTCACGCTTGTCGGACATTTTTTCAAGTGCAATCTATAAATTTTAAATACAAAAAAGCGAGGGACATTTATTTTGTACGTCGCCAGCGTTGCCAGATCAGCAATTAAACACTGCTGACTGATTCTAATAATTCTGATACAAAGATCGCGCAGTTTTTCGACAAATTAAATACCAAAAATAATAAACTAATATACAGAAGCAGAGTAAAAATCATGTTATACTTTGTATAAGCTAATTCCTTACATCTTTATGCATTTGAATTTTAATGATGTAATGTTTTAATACCATACCATAGGCAATTGAGAAGAAAATGTTTTCGTGTCGAATCCCAGGCAGTTATTGATGTTGAAATGTCATATAATAATATTTGGACAGCTGCATTCTCATTTCCATATCATTATATAGACCCATGGATATTAAGGCCATTAACATAGAGCAATGACTAAATTACAATAAAAATGAGCTTATCTTTGATTTTGTGGCATGCGTCATATAATTAATGGGCTGGAACTTATCACGTTAGGAGCAGTTTTGTTATATTCAATTTTAAAACTACGACGACGACCTCTTAACCTATGTACACATTTAATAAATAATATGGAAGAGTCGACAATGTATTAACGCAGTAATCACACAATTGCTTCAGCGGATCCAAAGGCCAGGAATATGATCCAACCGATAAGATTAATACCAGCCGCTGCGCTGAAGACCATAGGCCAGCTCTGGGTCAGTTCCAGAATGTGACCGGCTAGATAGACGCCCAGGAAACCAGGTATTGCGCCCACCGTGTTCATCAGGCCAAAAACGCTGCCCGAATGCAGCGGCGCCAAATCCTGTGGATTCACAGTCACCGCATTATTATGAAAGCCCGTCCCACCAATGATGATTGTCATGCAGATTAGCGCCGTATGAAAGTCCGTCGTTCGACTCATCACGAACAGGGCCACATTCTGTGCGGCAAAGCAACAGCTCTGGATTAACTTGCGCACCGCCGTTGTTGACCATTCTCTGGCTATCAGCCGTGTCGTCAGGTATTTGGCAAAGAACGTGCACGGAGGCAGCGCCAGCCATGGAATCATGTTGACCACCCAGCCCTTGGCATGCGGAAATCCATCGTGGAAGTATGTGGGCAGCCAGGAGAGCAGAACAAAGAAGCAATTCATCTCGCAGGCATGCGTCAGAACACAGGCCCAAAAAGACAGCCGGCTAAAGTATCGCAGCCAGGGCACAGTCGTCTCTGCTGGCGTTTTGTTGGCGCACAATCGCGCCGGTGTGGAGATGTTTATGATGCGATTCCTCTCGCCGGACATCGCATAATAGCGCAATACCAGCGCCCAGGCGAAGCCCATCAGGCCAATGACACGGAATACATACGACCAGCCAAAGTAGTCCAGCACAAAGGAGCCCATGATGCCAGTCAGCAATGTGCCCATTGCAGAGCCGGAAGTGAGCAGGCCAAAGAAACTGCTGCGCTCATTTTGGCAAAGATTCTGCAAGCATGGAATATTAGTTAAATATATATTCGTGGTCGTCTCCAGGTCAAACTCACCTGACTTGTCAGGCTAATCATGCTGGGAAAGTGCACCCCCTGCAGTGCACCATTAAAGATGCGTATGGTGACAATAATGGGAATCGCATAGCTCTTAACCGATGCCGCCGACCAAATAATTGTTGGCATCAGGAATGTGATGATGGACCAACCGATGGCCGCCAGCAATATGACACGCTGGCCGCCAAATCGGTCGCTGAAATAGCCACCCATAACTTGGGTGAGTGTGTAACCCCAGAAGAATGAGCTCAGCACGGTGCCCGAATCGGTTTTACTCCACTTTTGTGCGGCGGCAACAGCGGGCATTAACAGCGGCATCGTTGTCCGCGTTGAATACAACATGCAGGTGCCAGTGAGTAGCGTTATGAACCAGACGCGTTTCTCGTGCCTGTGGAAGTGCATAACAATTTAAATGTTGGAACTCCGACTACACTCTGACTACTACTTGCCTTGTCCAAATGTTTTGGGTGTCCACTAGTTCGCCGCGTAGCAGCGAATACTTTAGTTTCTCCTCCATGTTAACTTAATTGCATGTGATGATTTTTGTATATTCTTACAACTGATATTGAACGGCCTTCATTTTATCTTCAGCAGCAGTTTTTGTGTCGCTTGTGCCTTCTGCATTTCTTTTATCATATAATTCGATTGTTTATTGACACAAAACAATTTCTTTAGATGAGTATGTACATATTTTAGTACATATGTTCGCCTTTTACGTGGCCACTTTTTAAAACAACATTTGCTGAGGTTAAGAGTTTTTAATGTGTTCAGTTTGGTCGAATTCTTTGTGCACTACTTTGATGCGAGCAAGTGTTGAGTCTTTTAACGAGTGCACTTATTTATATCTTTAAGAATTGTGTACATACATAATAATATTTATTTAAGCAGTCGAGCTCTGCAACACTTTTGCACATTTGAAGGCAACAACAAGTAAATGCTAGTAATCGCTTATGGTTATTTATAGCTGCTTTGTAGAACTTAAATGCTTTGAAAAGGGCATGTGATGCCCTTGCGACCTTGCCACTCATGTATAAATTAGGTGTTTTGGCGTTGCCACTATAAAATAGGCAGCAATGCTGCCATATGCATTGGTCTGGCGCGCAACTGCGAATATTTGAATTTGAGCTCAGTTTGAATAATAAACTAACATCAAAGATGTCGATTTGAGCATTCATATTGAACCATAGCGTGTGTTCATTAATTTTATTCAAGTAATTACTTATATAGTATTTAGTATATGTATTTCATTCGTGTGGAGAAGAGGGGGGAGAACGGGACGAGAGACATTGTCAGAGAACGGGAAATAAATATGTAGATTACAGCATATCCGGCAATCTATGCAAATTACTCGTCGAGCGTAAGATGTACATTAGCGGAGGGATGCAGACCCAGTTCCTTAAGCGTCACCTCGTTGTGCTCGATCTCCAGCGACTTGCGCGGAAAGGCACATATCAACTTGTAGCCCTCGAATGGTATGTGCTTGTGCGTTTGCCTGATATACAGACGCAGCGTCTTCAACTTAGTGTCCGAGGGCCAGCGCAGTTGGACGACCTCTTCGCTGCCAGCGGCGTCGAGCAGGCGAAGCTTGATCGCTGTCAACTCCGCCGCCTGTTTGCCCAGTTGGGCCTCGTACGAAATGGTGGTGCCCTTGAGCTCCTCCTCGTCGAACTCCTCGAGGCTGTCACAGTCACTGGCATTGGCATTGTTGTTGCTCTCTTTTGTGGGTGTTGCTGCTGCGGCGCCACCATTCTCATTAATGGAATTTTTTATGGCTAGCGCCAGTTGTTCCTCCTCGCTGAGCTCGAGCAGCTTGGCGCGTTTCTTGGGCGTGCTGGCCGTTGAAGAGGAACAGGATGCGGGCCCCTCTACATCATCGTCGTCATCATCATCAATTTCGATTGCGGCACGCTTGGAGGTACTCGCCTCCTCCAGCGAAAAGTCGCGATGATCGCGTAGAAATTGCCGCAAATCTGGCAAAACATTTTGTTGATTAGGCTCCTCGGGACTGCGCCAGACCTCCTCGCCGGTGCGCGGATCTATCACGCACAAATAGGGCAACTTGGCACAGTGATAGAAGGCAACAAAGCGCCTGCCCTCGGAGCTATCATTGTCCACCTGCCAGAGCACAAACTGGCGTCGCACCAGCTGCTTTAGCTCCTTCATGCTCCACACGTCACGATTCATTGTTTGCGACTGAAAATTATCGCCTTGGACATTGACCAGCAGCCATCGTTGGCGAGTGCTGGCAAATTCGCGAGCCGCCGCCAGTGAGCCCGAGTAGAGCAGGTCGGTGGGCGGGCGATAGAGATCACCAAGGCGGGATGAGTTGCTGCTGCTGCTGCTGGCACTGGAGCGACTATGCAGCGAAATTGCCTGACCAGCGACAACCATTTGGGCCGATCGCTCGCGGCGTCGACGATGCGTACTCGGATCGGAGTAGACTCCGGTGGCTTGGAGCTGTTCCTCCATTAGGGCGCCCTCGCGTGCAAAATCCCGGAGCGGACAAACCTTGACGGGGTGCGTAACACGCGACAAGCGACTGTTGCTGCTGCCGGACGCAAAAAAGTTGTCATCCTCCGGTAGCAGCAGCTGTTCCCGGACTGGAGCAATGGGTGCACGCACCTCCTCCTCCTCAACACCTACTGCTGCTGCTGCGGCGCCAGTTGCTGCATTAGAAGTGGAGGCACCGTTACCACCCTGCTCGAAGAATAAGGCAACGGCTGCGGCAACATCGTTAGCACAGGCACCCAGATAATGTTTGGCCTCCTCGATTGTGCAGGCTGTGACTTCGACCACGCGCTCGACTAGTTCGTCAATTGTTGCTGCATCGCCACTTGACATTGCGCTGCAGCCTGCGTTATTGGAATTGTTTGGTTTTGTTTTTGTTTTTGTTTTGATTTTCACTAGACGCTTACAGCAAAACACTCAAAACTGTAGCTTAATACTTTTTTATAAGATGTAAAACGCAAAATTCGCAGTGTTATGTTGTTTTCCAGCACTCAAAACTAGTGTTCAATTAATTGCATGAAATTAATCGATGCTATCGAAACGAGATGAGCCAAAATGTTATGAGTACATTTGCAGCTGTTATTTGAAATGTTAAATCGATAACTGTTACTCTTTTATTGTCACTGTTGTGGCTGTCACTGGTACATAAACTATTGCTCATATCTAAGCAACAGTATCTCTCCGTTAACTGCACGATAAGAATTGCTGAAAGATATCTAATTAATTATACGCGTTTAGTCTAAACATACAAATGCGAAAGTGAACGCGAAAGTGCATTGCGCCTGTAAAAAGGGCTAGCATTCTTCCAATAAGAATTCCTATACGCAAAGCAGAAAAGTTCAAGTGCTCCTTATAACGTAATTATGTGCTGAGAGTGCATATTAAATAAATATAGCTGTGAGAGTATTTCAAAGCGTCATCACTGCGGTTGCTATTGCTATTGGCTCTGTGCATTGATTTCGTGCCGCACCCGCCGCTTCCCTCCTGCTGCAGTACAAAATGGTTTCGCTGATAAAAAAACAATTGCTGAAGCATTTGTCTATGTAAGTGGCATCGTCATCTTAAACAAGTTAATAGCATTAAATTCAATTACAAACTCTATGCTAATTACGGCCTTACACTCGGCACTGTGGCGCCACTTTACTGTGGGAAATTCAATTGATTTTTCCAAGCGTTGCTATTCTCTCTTCTGTTGCTCTGTTTTTAGTTTAATTTGTTCTTGTTGCTCTGTATGCATGTGTATGTATATCTATATGCATGTATGTATGTAGTATACTTATATGTATACTTTTTGCCGTCTTTCAGCACCTGCATAAAGGGGAGGGGATGCTTATTTTCTTTATCGTTTATCGTTTAGTCGCCTCATCCTATAAGAACGGGAATTTTCCCACCTCTCCTCACCTTAGAGTAACAAGTGGAAGAGTGCACACTGTCTCCTACCCCTTGTCGCTCGTTTGTGTGTGTTCACGTCTGTTAATGAACAAAATAAAAAATACAATTTATATTTTGCATATATATTCAAGGGGCCATAATTCAATTCTTAAAAGAGTTTATTTATTTCTCAAACCATTAACGTATACAGCTGCGTATATATGTATGTATGTACATATATATACATAAATGTGAGTGTGTCCTGCCAGCTGGATAAATAAGAGGTGAACAGGAGCGGATTATAGGGCAGGTTTGCGTCCAAATAAAAATGCATTAATTGAATTAATTAAGAAACTGAATGTAAACTACGAGTATATTTAGCTAAGTCAGCTTCCAATATTAGTCGGTTCGCTTAAATGCTTTCTGTCTGCTTATGACCACTTGTAGCGCCTTCTGCTTAAATCCAGTTCGCTCCTGTGCTTCAATATTGTACGCGGCACATATCTAGAGGAGTATATATATATATATATGTATGTATGTTTGTATGTATTCACAATAAATGGCGCCTTTGTTTGCTGATTTTTATTTGTGTACCGTGTTTTGAAGTTTGTCCCACGCAATTAAGCTGCAAACAAACTAATTTTATGGCAAGAGTTTACGTGTAAATGCAAAGCAAACTTGTTGCCTTTTATCGTCAGTCCTTGCTTCCTTCCTTCCTCACACAAAACAAACGGGTGCTGAGTAAAAAGTTTCGTTTCTTGTCCCAAAAAAGTTTGCAATTTAATAAACTTCGGCAAGCAGCAGGTGAAATCATTTTTATCTCAGCCCTAATTCGTCAAACATGCAAAAGGTGCAGACTAGCTTTAAGATGGATTAAAATTTAGAATTAAGAAAAGTATCCGATTCGGTTGATTAATGCCGCGATTTTAAGCTTTTGCAGCTGTGTTCTTTTCTTTTCCTTTTCCTTTTTTTGGCGACAGCAATTACAACTCATAATTAATCAAAAGTAGTCTTTACTCCGAGGCTTATATTATGAATATATATATATAAAAGGAGGAATATCGTTGAGAGGAAAATCAAGTTTTTTCAATTAGTTTCGATTTATGTATCTAGGAGCTGAGCAACTGTCTATTTAATCATCTAAGAATTTACACAATTCAATCAATTCCGTCAATATTTATGGGTCAATTGATGGCAACTGATGGGTCAGCAGCAGCTGCAGACTGCGGCGCCACACTTGCTGCCACAAATGAGTGCTGACAGCTGTGCGCAGCCAAGCTGAGATAAATAGCTTGTGAGCATCCTAACTAAAAGTCTTTTATATATATTGTGTTTATTGCAGCTACACAAAGAACCTTTCCTCGGATAAAATCAATTTGAGCACATTTCGTGGCGAGGGTGAGCTCTCCAATCTGGAGCTGGATGAGCGTGTGCTAACCGAGTTGCTGGAGCTGCCCAGTTGGCTGCGTTTGACGTCGGCCTGGTGCAATCATGTCTCCTTTCGCATTGGCTGGGCCAAAAAGAGTGTGCCCATAACGCTGGTATGTAAATATGGCATATAGCAACGCAAAGCATTTGATAAACACTCTCTATTTACCCTTTATTTCGAACAGACGCTCGACGAGGTGCGTATTACCATCGAGACATGTAATCCCACTGCACGTGATGCTGGCGGCGGTGGTAATGCGACCGCTGCAGCGCTACCACAAGTGCCTCAGGGTAAATACAGCTTCATACACAAGGTCGTCGATGGCATCACCATTGTGGTAAACACTGTGAATGTAAATTTTGTGAGTGCCGCCTTTACCGCCTCCGTGCAAATGTCGCGCATTCGGGTCGAGTCCAAGACGCCCAAGTGGGAAAATGGTGATTTGCGTTTTACACGTCTCAAGGATGCGCAGAAGGGCATTATCTTAATCTTCAAGGAGCTCTCCTGGCAAACGGTGCGCATCGAGGCCAGCTCCACTCAGGACAAATCATTGACTCCGCTACGTTTGCTAACGAATCATGCACGCTGTCGAATCACGATACGCAAGCGTCTATCGGATTGCGCAGTGTTGGCCTCACGTCTACTGCTCATACTGGATGATTTGCTCTGGGTGCTGACCGATTCGCAACTGAAGGCGGCGCTGCATTTCGTGGATTCACTGTCGGGTCTAATTAAGGTGGCCACACATGCCACACAAAAGTCAAAGGCGGCACGTAAACTACAGGTCAGTAGGGAAATAACATGGCTGACATGGCTTGTCTTGAGAGTATGTCTATCTGTGGAAGATCTCAAACTTGCCACTTCTAATATATAGTTTCTTCTTTGTTTTGTAGACACTGCCCGAGTACCAGGCACAGGTTGCCCAGCAACAGAATCGGCTCTCGGAATCGGCGCATACGACGACGGCACAGAGGATGTTCAATGCGTTTGATGTGCGTGAGACTTCGTATCATTTCTTTAGTCAGCGCATTGATTTGCACTTGTGCGACGATGAGGGTGACGGACGCTCCAGTTATCCAGAGCTGGACAAGGGCGGTGCCCTACAGGTGTCTGTGACCGCATTTCAAGTCGATTATTATCCGTATCATTTGGCTAAATCGGATCGAACGCATTGGGCCAAGTACAAGGAGGCGTCGGTAGCGCCAGCGTTATGGCTAAAGGAATCGCTCAATGCGTTTCGCGAGGCGGTGCTCAATCTCAGCCAACCGAATCGACCAGCGATGCATGCACCACTCGAGCGCAGTGCGCCCGCCTCGCCAATAATGCTGAGTGCATCATCGCTGTTGGGCTCACAACATGGCAGCGTTGGTCCCGGCTCCAATGGCAGCAGCACACCTACTGCAGCAGCAGCGGCTGCTGGTGGCTCTGGTTCAGGATCGGGCAATGCATCGGCCAGCAGCCAGCATACTCAGGCAACGCAGCAGCGCAGCACACTGGAAAATCTGGCCAAGCTAATGAGCTCTTGCTTCATACTGAGAATCGAGGATTTCACATTGTATCGCGTGACCACGTCGGGCAAGAAGCAAATGCCCAAAGAGTTTGTCTCAGGTATGAGTTGATTGGGAGTAGCCTCAGGCTAATCACCAGCAACAACAAATAAAATATATGTAATTCTTATTTGTATATATGCCTAGGGATCTTGGGCATATATTTTATATACAACATGACAAAATGTACACTCAAATTCGATGCATCAGATCACAACAAACACATACACAGACACACATAAACATACTCACACACACGCCAAACACCTTTTGCTCTAACTAATTAATTTTCGCATATTTCTCTCTTCTCTCACCGTTCTCTGCTTTGTTCATATTTTGTGTGTTTTTAACTGAATTCAAATGTTGTTTGTTTTGTTTCTTTTGTATTTGCTATCATGACATCTCATCATCTCATTTGTCACATGTGCAAAACGCTTTTGTTGTTTGTGTTGTGCCTCTCATTGTCATTCTGTTACTGTTGTTAACTGTAGCACAACATAAGAGGAAAGGCAAATCTTCAGGTGAATATCATGCAAAACATTGCGTATTTTGGCAAGTGGTGAAATAACAAGAAAGTCCAATCTAAATCATAAGCAACAACAATAACAATAACTAACCAAAAAATTCGTTGTTCCAAATGATTGATAATTTTGTTATCTTATTGTTAGATTAGACACTATGCCAAAATACTTTGCGTGTGTGTCATATGTGGTCAGCTTGGAGGAGAATTCTCATGTTAAATTTGACTGATGTATAATTCTGATTGCAGGTGACAAGGATCGCTACTCGTTTCCCGCCGATATGCCCATTGTGCACGCCGAGTACACGTACTTTTACTATCCTGGCGATTTTGTTTTTCCACGTGAGTGTTGTCCGCATCCCATTGGAGCTTTATGTTATTTACTGATTGATTTTAATTCTGTTCGCAGTGCCACCTTCAAAGTTGTTTGTGCACATTAATCCACTGCAATTGCATTTTGATCTTAGCTCGATATTGTGGTTGAATTCGTTTGGCCTGAATCTACACGAGAGTTTGCTACGCACCAGCGTCGGCTCCCAGGCCACGTTGCAGCAGCAGCCGCAGAGCACACGCGGCTCCATTGCCTCCAATGCCTCGTATGGCTCCAATGGTACACAGATGGCCGCTGCATTGAACGTCGAACAGGAGCCAAATCTGACGTACATGGATGTCAAGGTGGAGGCCATTATGCCGCGCGTGGTCATGGAAGCGGCGCTGGATGCGCCCAACCAAAAGGATCGTCCCAAAACGATGCAAATTCAAATCTCGCGTTTCGCTTTGACCAACATACGTGAAATGGGCAGCTCACGTGCGGATTTGGCTCAGGCGCTGCATTCACTGCAGGAGGGCTCGCTGGTTTTCGGCAGCGGCTTTCCCTCGGTCGAGGGTGACATGTGCATTGTCACCGATCGCATTCTGTCGCATGTGGCCGCCTCCGATGTCAGCATGCTGTCGACACCCATGTCACCGATACAAACGCAGCTGCCGCGTTCCGCTTCCACACAGTACCTATCACGATATGCCATGTGGTCGGAGCCGCGCGATGTCTGGTGCATCAAACTGGATCCCATTTGGGTGGATTTTTTGGGCGCCCGTTCGCTGGGTCCCAATAAATCCATACCGTTTGTGGATGCGGTGCCCATTACGCTCTGGCTGCATTCCGGCGGTGCAGCGCAGGCGCAGGCACAGCTGGAGCTGGGCAGACGCCAGAGCACGGCCAGTTCACAAATGGAGAGCATGGGATTGGCGCCATTGCCGACGCTGCCACCATTGCCACGCAATCCGTTCCTTAGTGATGAGGATGTGCGCGTCTTGCAGCCCCCGGCCAAGGATGATGCCACGCCCATCGAACGTTCCGCCGATATGCATGCTATAGCGCATATATCAAATTTGGTTAGCCTGCAAATCGATCATTATCAGTTGTTATTCCTGCTGCGCCTTGCCGAGGAGTTTAATGAAATGTCCACATTTCTCAATTTGGATGCGGAGCGCATTCTGGAAAAGGTTCGTGTGCACCACATTCAAAAATAGCAACAAATTGGAATTAAAATTCGTTATTTATGTTTTTGTTTTAATTTTCTCAATAGCAAAATCAACAAAAGTCCATTATATTTGGGTGTGTTGTGCCGCAAATCGAGGTGACGCTTGTGATGCCATCGCCAACACCTGGTAAGGAATCGAGTGGTGGTGATGCTGAAAGTGTCTTACCCGATTCAGCTAGTTTGGGTGATGATTTACACATGAATAGTAAGAATTATATTTCTTTTGTTGTCTCTCCTTCCAAAACTCTTTAGTTTTAAATTTATCAACTAAGCGCTAGCTAACAATACTCACCCATGAATAGTGTAGCTCTCTAAAATAATAAATTAAATTAAAACTAACCAAAATTCTCACACACACCTCTTACTGATTCGTGTTCTTTAACCAATCTTAACACACCGTAATCCCCAGTTGAGGAATACCAATTACTTAATTTTGTATTTCTTTCTTTTGGGTTTCGGTATTTGCTTTTATTGTTGTACCATAGCTTACATATGTGTTATTGAGAAACATTTTTGCAATCAAATTGTAGGCTGGACACGTAGGATTTGAAGTCATTTAATTGTTAACTTCACTCAAACGGGCGTGTTTTTAAGTCCAATTGAATAATTTGAAAGCTTGCCATATGTAAAAAAAAACGAAAGAATTTAAAATAATTGTACTGTAGTCGTATAATGGATATTTATTATAATTTGGCTTGATAAGACACGCTCATTCGTAAATAATCTCGCATGTTTTTGTACTAAACTAAAGCAAAAGATATTAGTGACTATCTAGTCGAATATTGTACAATAAACGTATCGTCAATGATCAGCTCGCATTATTAAAATCAATCTCGAATTTCACAGGCGGTAATATAACATGGCCCACACCACCTCCGCTGGATCAGCTGAAGAGTAACACATTTGGCAGCATAGAGACACCATCGCCCGTTACCAACGATCCGCCTTTTGACAGTGGCATACATATATCCAATCCAAATACACATGGGTAAGTTAAGTTATACTGACATTTGCCAACAGCTACACTTAAATAATTTAATTTCCTTCCCCAGTTACAATGTGCAAATTCAGAGCACACCAACGTTAGCTTCATCAACGCCTAGTCAGGGCTCACGGCCTGACACTGGCATCTCCATGCAATCGCAATCGCTATCAATATCATCTGCCTCAAAGAGCCTTAAAAGCACCGTTTGTCCGGGTTCCGGTTCAGGCGGTGACAATATGCCTAGCATAACCAAGGAGTTTAACTCGGGTCTCCTGTCCATGAAGAAGGGCTTTTCCAGTTTTATGACTTCCGCTATTAAGTCGGGCACACCCAATGATGATGCCAGTGATACCTTCTCCGTGCAGAGCGACGTTAGCTCCGATTCGGAGAACTTTGCCAAATTGATGGGCGACGATAAAACCATGGACTGCATGGATGTAATGTTCCGGCTTAATCCATTCACGACTGACAACAATATAAAGACGTCACCGGTTGAGGTGGCCAGCGAGGTGTACGAGGAACCCAGCAGCTATAAGACAAATATGTCATCGCCCTCGGAGCCCTCAGAGGCAAGCACCTGGCGGCGACGGGATCTTGTTTCTATGGCCACTTTTAGGTTACAACTTGCATGCAATATAATTCACTTAAAATGCGATTTAATCTGGGCTTTTTTCCAACATATAGGTTGACGACCGTGGAGATTATACGGCAGCAAGAGGGACCAAAATCTTCGGTGCGCTTGCAGGTGGCTGCCGTTTCTTGTGATGAGTGTGGCGCCATACCATGGGATGAGTTGCAGGTATGCTTAGATTTCGATTCTCCTTTGTGCAACTATATACTCTGTTTTCAATGAAAAAAAGACGAGTGTGTCCCATTCCCATGTGTTATCAGATTGGAAACAGAGTATAGCGCAGTCGGTTACTTTCGACTCTTAACATTCTTTCTTATTCATTTATTTTCAATTGTGTATTTTGTTTAATTTCAATTGTGTATATAAACAATTCATTTTGTTGTCTTTTCTTAAGTTATCAAATCTTTTCCTTTCAACTTTTGACAAAAGTGAATTATATCTGTTTTCGCTAAACTTTCCGGACCGTTTTCTGCATGTTTTGATAACTTTTATCTGAACATCTAACAAAGTTATTTGAAAAAGAAACAATTGATTTTATTATCATTTAGCAAATACATTTAAGTGTAAGATAAACTTCTCGTATAATCATTTTCTCATTATATTTTCTCTTTTTCTCTAAAACCCAAATATGTTTTCATATAAACAAAAATCGATCTCAATGTGTGCTTATTAAATACAAATAATGTGCTCAACATAAAATTTACTCTATTATCAACAACAACGACAAACACAAAATATACTTTGTAAATTGATTAACGACAACAACCACATGACACAAATTCTTAACAACAACAAACAACACTGTTCAACAACAACAAACAACACTCTTCAATAACTACAAACCACACTCTTCAATAACAACAAACAACACTCTTCAACAACAACAACAACAACAAAACAGATTGCGCATCAAGCGAACAAGGTATAAAAAAAGCTCAACTACAAAATTAAAATTCTTATTTAAATGCTAACTTATTGATTTGGTTTGATGCTTTGTATATACTTACACAACGACTATTTAATGCCGTTTTTTTTAAGTTAACATTTTTTTGAAACTTTTTGGAAAATGAGTTTTGGTTTGATTCGTTGTAGTTACTTTTTTGGTTTGGCTTCTTTTGCCAGCGCTGCTACAGTTTGAAAGCGTTTTTGGCCACTAGTTAAAGTAGTTCAATTGAAATTAGTTATATATATATAATTATGTTAGTTTGAACGGGTTTTAACCATAGTGTGAACAGTGAATATACCGCTTAACGATACAAATACAAAACTCAAATATTGTAGGCAGCTTTTTGTTTAATTGTATAATTCGAATGTGTTTTTTGAGCATGCACTCACATGCCGTCCTCCTCCCATTTGGTTTTTTGCTCAATAGTTCCAAAATAATGTTTGTAGTGTCCACTTTCTTTGAGTTTTAGTTTGTATTTGATTTCTGGTTGGATATATTTTTTGGTTTATTTGTTTTTAGTTTTTTGTTGCGAATTGGCTTGGTCAAACGTACACCTAGGTTTGAAGGCGCTAACACCTTAACTGGGCGCATACGAATATTACTAATAACAAACACCAAAAAAAAAAAAAAACACAACAACAGCAACACTAACGGAAACGGTACATGGAAGCTTAAACAATTGGCGCTCTACTAAAGTCCCAAGCCGCTTAAAGCAAAAATCACACTAAACCAAACATTAAATGAACTCTATTTAGAAGATCTTTAACATGACATCATGCAACACTTTCAATCGCTTACACACACGCACATCCTCCCCCCCACCTATACATACACGCAGTGCTGACTGTGCATGTGTGTCTGCTTGCTGCTTTGCATGTTTGTAGTTTGTTTGCATGCTTAATTACTAAGTATATGGTATTTTATGGGGTTATTGTTCTATTTATTGATGTTCTATTGATGACCACTTGCAGACAAAGTTTGGGGCGCGCTGTAAGGCCTGGAATTTGGCACCGTACAATCCGGAAGCACCGCCCTGCATCAGACTGCGCCTCGAGGAGACTTTGAATATGCCGAAGGAAATTGGGGGCATCATCGATCGCAAGCGCATACAAAGGTTCATTTTGCTAATTGATAATTCGCAACATTATGTACAGTGACCACTATTTAATTATTAGCTGGTTTACCCATCATGCCGAGATACGCGTTAAGGACATCAATTTGGATTTGTCGATGAGCACTGTGATTGGTCTCGGTGACCTTGCTGAGGATGAGATCATCTCACCCCCGCTGCCCGTCACGGTAAGATTCACTATTATAAAGCTTAAAATTTTATACATTACTGATTTGATATATCATATTTGTATCAGATCAATCTTGAAAATGTGCGCATCAATTTGCTGGAAGACCGTCCGCCCGTCAATATTACCTCTCCGGGCCCAGTGCCCATAAATCTATGCATTGGTCGCATGCATTTGGAGCGCGACAAGAGCGGTCAGCTCAACATACAGCCAATTGGCAAGTATATGGCACACAGAATTCCTTATTACAATGTTCACATAATTCTGTTTTCCCTGACAGATTCAAATTTAAATGCCGAGCAGCATCAGGCTTTGAGTGGCGCTTTGTTTGGTGCACCGCGCGAACGCGATCGTGAGCTTCTCTCTATGCAGCTGGTCATGCAGCAAATGAAGCTCGACAACGAGCAGCTGCGGCGGCAGGTTGTCGATTGCAAATCCAACACAGACCAATACAGGTGAGTGTGCTTGGATTTTTAAATTACTTGTCAAATCTTACAACACAAACTCTTGATAGGCAAAAGACCAAACAGGAAACGGATGTGCTGCGCTCGTATTTGAAGGCAGCACAGGATGACATTAGCATATTGCTGGAGGAAAAGAAGGCGTTGTTGGATACCATTCGATCCATGCAGGTGTGCATTTAATTGATTTATCAGTGCACATCGCACCATACCCACTTACACGTTCTTAACTGTCTATCTATATGTACACCTCTAAATGTTGTTTGTGTGTTTTTTGTCACTTCACACGTTTATAATTGTTGTGCGTGAAAAGTTGAAATACATAAGCCTTAAGCATACCACAAATAATAATGCAAGGACTAAAGGTCAGTCACTAACTGCTTGCATGCTTATTGATTGAGCACTACGCACTACTTACACAAGTATCGAAAAAACTTTTCGCTTTTGCTTTCTGAATGTTTAACTTTAGAAATTCATCAGTCACTAAATGTATGTTTCACTTATAGATACAAATGACATCATCGAATATGAGCCGGAAGAATGATGGCAACAGATAGCACAACTGCATGGACTGCATCCAATGCTGCGGCGAGAACAATAATGCCTAGGCCTGGTGTGCACTAAAGTCAATGCCAATACCATTAAAGACGTCCTTGATTTTTATTGTTATGTCGCTTTTATCATCAATCACTGCGTTGAGTTTAGCAGAAGACTGAGCCGTACTGAACACGGACACCAATCACGTTGCCGTTCGTCATCAAAAACATACTTACATACATAGTTACACTATATACTATATATACTATATAATATATATTTTTGTTGGTTTTATTATTTTTAAGTTAGCTAACAAGATTCCAAAGAATGTTTTCCTTTTACAAAATGTTTTATTACACTGATTATATTGTTTTGTGTTATTGCTTGAACTTTTAAAGCAGCAACTTATATATATATATATATTATATATACATTTATAGTATATTGTTAATTATTTTAAAATGATCAAATGAAATGAGCATATTTATACGTGTACATATGCAGAACTATGTAATTCGTCATTGATATTACACCAAACTAAAACCATGTATATTCTATAGATATTAATAACATATTGTTGTGATTCATGATCATATCAAAATACTAAATTTTAGTGGTTATATTTATTACGTACTATTCATATGTATATGTGTATGCATTGATGTTGTAATCTATATGCTAACTAGCAAATCCATTGGCCAAATCTAAAAATAACTAACTAGTATTGATGACTACTACATAATTAGTAGTGGCACTCCAAGATATTACAATTTTGTATTAAAATTCATTGCATTCCAATTCAATCAAACCACTATTTCTCAAAATTACTATGTACACACACACACACACATACACACACACATACACACACACATACACATAAGCATATGCAATACTAATTGAAAATGTTTTATTCTCAACTAAATCAAAAGTACCATAGTAGTACCATAAAAATCAAAATAACTCAAGTTATTAACGCGTATACAAATTTTAAAATAATAGTTTTCATATTTCAAATTAAAATCAAATCTATATACAAAACATAAAATATATATACATATATTTACATGTATGTATGAAAATATTGCGATTTCTGCTTACGAATGTAAAAATGAATAATGTTTGTAACAATATTATGTATTTGAATTATACTAGTGAAACATAAAAAAATATTGATTGTTATACATGCAATATACGAACGTTTTCATCTGTAGTTAGGCAAAACAAGATTTAGAAACTAAAATCGCATTAAATATTGACAATTATTAAAGTACTCTTACAATGTGTTTTTCCTTGTCAGTATCGGGGGACTAAGAAGGAAATACTTATAAATACGGGTTGCATATGCGGATTAAACAGATTCTGTAACAATTCTTTGAGTGCATTAAAAAGAAATTCGATGTAGAGTTGCTATCGGTTGAAGGATTCATTGCTGTTCGAGTATGAACATGTGGCGCTCTGAGATGCTGATAGCTGGCCCATGCAAGCCAGCCTTGTTCATCGTTGTGCCTGCCTCTGATGTTTAAATTCACAACTGCAGTTTTTGCTGGCGTCAATTTGCCGGCAGCTGGCGTCGTGTTAGGCGCCGATGCGCACGCCTTCTCAACAGTCGCCGTTATCCAGCCGCTGTTAAGCTCCGATGCGGACGCCTTCTCAACAGTCGCCGTTATCCAGCCGCTGTTAAGCTCCGATGCGGACGCCTTCTCAACAGTCGCCGTTATCCAGCCGCTGTTAGGCGCCGAAGCGGTCGCCTTACAAACGGCTGCGTAGTATTTTCTAAGTATTTCGGCGCCAAGCGGACGCCTGCTCGTCAGAGCGGGCAGTTCGATTCTAAACGTCGTGTATCACACATTTACAATTACCGATTGATGAACAGTATAAGAGTTGTTGCACAAAACAATTATCGTCTTCTTCGGCAGCACACCATATATTAAATAAGGAATTCTACGTATCTGGTTAATTACATATTTCATAAATATTCGCTCTGTTTATCAGATGATATATATCATGCATATATGTTATTTGATTTTGTATTTTAGCTTTTTTTTTTTTGAATGTGGAACAAAATGGAATAAAACGACACGATACATTTGCAAATCAATATTAAAAAAGGACAGATCTGCAGTGGAAAAGTCGAAAAGGGCAATACTGAAATAGGTAAATGTCATTTGCACAGCTCTACTTATCGATATACAATTTTTCATCGAATTTCGGCGCATATCTAAAAATATAGGTTCTAGAAACATACAAGTTAACATCATTTTTTTCAATTCGAAGTCGGTGGCACTAAATTTGGCATTCTGTGTGAAAATGCAAAGTATAAGTGAGAATGTTGATAGGCTGTGGAACAAAGCTGTGCGTGAAATTGGCGAAAAAAGATTTGAAGATGAAGAATGGACGGAAGAATACGAGCATTTCATCAAATGCATGATGTCGGACAAGCAGCCACTTATCCTGATGAAAACTGTAAGTACAGTGAACAGTAACTTGTTCCTTTATATGTATATGTCTATATGCTTATAGGAAGAGCAATTAAAACAGCAATATGCTCCATTTCTATCGGACGCAGCAAAAACTAACAATCGGCCCCAGCATACACAGCCCACGTTTAGAACTGGGCAGCAGAATTTCCCGCAACAACAAAATGCACAGCAGGTAGGTAACCTAAGCAAAATGTCCTTTTTCAAAGTATGATATAAATTTATCTTATAGAAATTTTCGCAACAACGCCAACAACAGCAGCAGCAACAACAAGAACAACAAAAGCAACAACAGCTTCAGCAGCAGCAAGAGCAGCAACACCTGCAGAAGCAACTTCAGCAGCAGAAACAACAGCAGCAGCACCATCTACAACAACACAATCTGCAACAAAAACAGCAGAAGGTAAAGCAACAAAAACAACAGCTGCAGTTGCAGCAACAAGAACAACAAAAGCACAAGCATCTAAAACAACAACAGCTGCAACATCTACATCAACTACAGCAACAAAAGCAACAGCAACAACAGCAACAACAGCAACAGCAACAACAGCAACAACAGCAACAACAGCAACAGCAACAACAACTTACAAATAAAGCTGTAGCCAAAAATCAGGATTACAGATATAAGCCATATCCATTGAATATGAAAAACAAGCCATCAACGAACGTGAGCACAGCATGCAAACATCACAAATTAAATATTTTATAATTTCAACTAATTTTAATCCATCTACAGGTCAACCAAGGCTTGAAAAAACATGAAATTGGCGACACCTCCGCCTTTTTTAATAATTTACCTCAGATTCCAACAAAAATGGGGACCTCAAATTCCAAAGTGCTTCATGTGCCATCAAAGCCTGCGGCTGGGCAGCAGGCCATAAATGAATCGAAGCCAACCAATCGCAGGAAGAAGCACAAACACTAAGCAATCTTTTAATTGAAGTGAGAGATTGAATAGATGATTTTCACTGGTTTTTACAATATGATTTTTGATATTCTATTAGGAAGAAGAAGAAGAAGAAGTGGTTACTGTATAAGCTAGTCGACGACATCTGCAAATATAATTAATGGGCAGTGCATTTTCAGGCAACACCAGCAAGCAGGTTGCAGTTTAACAACAAAATTCAAGCAGTGAACAGCTGTGGCAGCTGTTACAATTTCAAAAAAGCAATGGCCACACACATTGTATAAAACAAAGGATCGCTTGCGGTGAACAACAAAACAAGGCACACAAAACACTTCACATAAATTACATTAATAGGACATAACAGGAGCAGCAGCAGCAGCAGCAGCATCAGCATCAGCATCAGCATCAGCAGCAGTAGCAGTAGCAGCATAAACAACAAAAACAACAACAATAACAACAACAACAAAAGCGATATAAACACACTGCAATAAAGTTGTAGGCTGCAAACCAAAATTGAATTTGCGGTTTTTGCGTGTGGGCCAAGTTGTAGTTGTTGGACAGACTGACACTGAACAAGTGTGGTTCAGGTACATAAATACGATGAGACAACGCAGCAAATAACTGTGAATGAAGCTAAAATGTGGTCAATAAATGTGGCGACCACACGATACACAAAAATAACATGATAATGAGTTACCACCACCTATTATAACTATCCCATGTGCAATTGCACCATCACTACACACTTACTAATCCACAATCCGCAAATCCCGCTGACTTGCTTGACATATTTACGCACAGCACCTTATAATGTTGATTGATATGGTTTAGCGAAGGCTACATGATGACTGTTGACTGACAATTAAAGTTGACTTAAAACGTTTCAATCGCCGTGCAACAGTCGACATTTACAGCCTTTTGCTACAGGAACAACAGCAGTAGGAACTGTGGCAAGTAGAAGCAGGAACAGCATTAGATTTATACAAATGTAAGCAGGCTGTCAAATTGCAGCTACTTTACACTAAACAAGCAAACACAACCAAATTCTGAGCAATTAAACTTAAACATTGATGCACAAAATGTATATTATTGCAATAAATATGATGTCTAAAAATTCAGCTGCGCCCAACTTATTTGTTTCCAATTATTGTCTCTAAAGGGAATTGAGAATGAAAGGGGAATTAGGAATATGGTTTCTGATCGAGTTTATAGCAGTCGTAAAAGCGTTTCTTTCGTCAATCTTTTTTTTATGTTTGTAGTTCAAAAGTTGCAAGTCAAACTGAAACATTTGTGTGCATGTTTCAGAGCTAATACCAAAATGACTGGTTTTAGCAGTGTTCATATGCATACATATACAAAAGAGATGCAATCATTGCAATCAGCATCAATGCGTCGGCCAGACCATAAGCATTTAATTTGACCAATGGCTATTACACACATACACACGCACATAACAACAGGCAGAAAAGTTGTCCAAGTCTTAATACCCGTAGCAACCGATGTAGCGTATATGTAATCCCATTAAAATCCAATAAGTTAAATTATTTCCATTATTATTATGTGAGCTCACTTTGTCGCCAGTTTGTGTCCTGGCTGATAACTGCTTCTGTGGGCGTTTATCTGCCTGACAGACCGGCAGCCAGTCAGTCAGTCAGTCTCTCTGTGTGTGGCTTTTGTTGGCCAGTCGACGGCACCCTTGACCAATATCTGCAACACTTCAAACCCATCCCGACCATTCTGTGGTTACGGTCATTGGCTTCTGCTGGCCATTAAATTGCATTACGGCCGACAATCATTGTCATTGTTATTGTTGCTGTTTCTCTTCTTATGCCATGTAATTTCAGTAATTTCGTTTGGGCTCTCTTGTTGTTGGGGTTTTTAATTACTTTGCATTCTGATGCGTACTAATATTTAAGCGATCCAATTGTAATGCCCCTTAAGAAGACTTTTTAACGCCTGGCAACGTACTTTCAGCATTTTTAAGAATTTCCATATTTAATTTTATAAATAATTAATTCAAACCTTCGACAAATGTTCAATTTTGATCTGGATTAATCATTTCGTATATCGGTTTTGAGTGAATTTTGTTAATTCAGCCAAAAAGTCCATTTCCGAATTGTGAGTCAGCGGTGTTGGGCGTGGCCAGTATCTTTATATGCCGATATTTTCACTTGAGTACTTTCAAATCTCTGGCTTAATATCTTCTGCCTAAGAGAGTGAGATCAAGTTGTGTGTATTAAGCGTCAAAAAATCTTTTACACACGTGTTTTAAAACAAACTATATATTAAATTTGCAATTTACTATAAATCTAGGAAAAGTTCGTAGTAAACAAAAAATGAAACTAGTGAATAACTGAACGTAAACAACAAGCACATGGGTAGTCAAATAACAGTAAAACTAAAGTTCAAATGTTGTGACGAACAATTTAAAAGCTCTCCGAATGACGCTCATATTTGGCAGAGAGCAAGAGCAAGTAAGGTACTTAAATTACGTAAAAGCCATGTATGGCAAACAGCACTGATATAAATGGTTCAGTGGGTGGACAATTGGTGGGGACAATGCGAACACCAATTTTTTGGTTCATGAGCATGCGGCAAAAATTAGAAGCGAAGCGAACTGAACACAAAACCCGCAATTGACAACGAAAATTGTGCGAAGGACCACAAAAAAAAAAAAATACAAAGCGACACAAAACAGAAATGGCGCAAATATCAAAAGCAACAATAATTCCAATTGTAGTGCCAGCAAATATTGTAAAATTGTAAAATCGACAACATTAAAAACATGTCTAGAAAAATAACGCAAGAAAAATATTTATCCCAGGGCGTCGAGCACTTTATTTGTGTGTAAAAACAGCTACATAAAATTGCGACAAAAAGGCACAGATTAGAAGTAGAAATGGAGAAATCTGCAATATTATTATATATTATTATTATATATTGAAATCAATTCCAAAATACTCTCAAAAATCAACCTTCACAAGTGTAGTTGAGAAAAATAATAAGTTGTTTCCCATTTTTTTATGGCATAAGATTGGTTGTTTTACGGTTTCTTATACATTTTAGTTGGATTTCAAAATATTTCGATTTGTAGCAAATCGCTTAAAGAAACTGAGAATTAGTTAATATTGATGTAGTTTACGGTTTTCAGCAAAGCAACAATTTCAGTTTTATTATTGTAGAACTAATCTGCAAACTCAATAAACAACAAAAAGTTTCAGAAATGTGGCCAACTTCCAGTATGCAATTTTGACTCTAAGTCGACAGTTAGACAAGTTGATACTCTGTCTACAATCATAAATAAATATATAATATATAGCTAACATGGATATGGACAGACTGATTAAAAGTTTATTTAAACACAAAAATTTTCAAATATTATTATCCTCGATTTCCTTGTCTCTCTTTGGTTCAGAATATCCAAATATTTTGTTAAAACAAAAATGAAAATATATTTGTTTATTCTTTTAATTTAATCGCTTTTAGGAACATAGAAATATGTTTCTTTATTCTTTGAATTTAATCGCTTTTCGGAATATATAAATTATGTAAATATTTATTTAAAATTGCCGTTTGGTATTTATTTTTATTCTTTTAAATATTTGATATGAAAATACCCGAATATGGTTGGATTTTAATTACCAAATTGTGAACGTAACATGCAAATATTAAAAAAGGCTGTATATCCATTTGGAGTTTGTGGAAAACAGCAGGGAATATCCAGTAAAAATAAAAAAAAAATTTGAAAAAACTGTTAAGCTGATGGTAAGCCGCAATGCAAATGCGGCTTTAATCAATTAAAAAATTTTGTGCTATGCCAAAAGTTTTGTGTATGTTTCGGTGTGTTTGTGCGGCTGCTGTGAAAATAACAATAAAGCAAATCAAACACAGAGCAGAGCTGAGCAGAGCAGAGCAGAACAGAAAAGCAGCAGCAGCAGCAGCAGCAGCAACAACAACAACAACAACAATATAATACTATTAGGCTTGCACCGGGCGTATGAGCAGCATTTGTGGCCTGGCTGTCATGGCTAGGCGACTTTTGCCAAAAATGTTTTTCAAGCTCCGTTGTTGTTGTTGCTGTTGTTGCTGTTGTTGTTTTCTGCGGTCTGCTGGCTCGACTTGACTTTTGGTTTTCGCCGAGCCTTGCGAACCTCTCGTGGCATTGTTTGTCCTTGCCTAACGTTGCTCATCATCTCGTTGTTGTTGTTCTTCATTTTCGCTAGTTGTTATTGTCGTTCGCTGCGCTGAGTCTTATTTATGTGTTGTTGTTGTTGTTGCTGTTATTGTTGTTGCTGTTATTGTTGTTGCTGTTGTTGCTGTGGCTGTTGCAAAGATAATAAGATAAATGTTCTCAAAGGACTGCACGACACTGTGCGCCATCGTTGCTTATGCAAAAGGGCATTTGCGCAAATGTTCTGTGATAATAAATATAACTCTCTGTGGCATCAGTGCTGCTGTTCTACCCCATATCTGCGTCCCACGCTACCAAATTGTTGTTGTGGTTTGTAAACTGAAAAAAATATAAGCCATAATAAATATAAATACATGTATATAAATATACCAAAAACTTAGCATTTAGTTCAGTTTCATGTCGTCGGGTTGAAAATATTTTCGGTGATTGTAATTTATGTTAATTTTGGTTCATATTTTATTCTTGTCTCACTAATTGAAAAATACATTTCACCCAGCTATCTGGCTATATGGCTTATTTACAGTTAAACGCAGATCTATAGTAACTAAAATATATCTATACCATGTAGTCAGACAGCTAAATAAGAGAGAAACAGATAAAGCGACATTCATACGTACATACAGATATATACATATATAGTTGAAATGTATTTTTATTTTCAACAAATTCATTGAAGCATGCTGTAATTCTCTTTCAAACAGATATCAACACAAATTAAAGTGGTCGCAATTTGTTAGTTTTTGGACCTTGGCCATTGTACATTTTGTAGTTTTGCAGGGCTTTGCATAAATTTACGAAAATCACATTAAAAAACATTTTTTGGGAATTTGTTTTGTAATGAATTTATAACAACATTTCTAAACTCGAATTTACATAATTGAAATGAGCCCGAACCGACCCAGAGCCACATAACCAAATTTATTACATGGTTAGAAAAATGTACCCCTCTCAGTATAATATGTTTATTCGAAACATTTTACTTATATACACAATTGAAATATATAACGTACTTATTTACATCATTTTAAGAAGAGTTTCGTAAGATTAAGATACCAAGTATTATATATATTATTATATAGTGTTATAGTATTATAAAAAAGAAAGATTGTAAGTATTTCTTTGGAAATAAACAAACCTTATTCTTTAACTATATAATGCGACTATCTGATTGATGTATACGACCTTCCAATTAACGAGAAAAATAGAGATTTAATCATAAGACTATTCGCACGTTCAAGTCAATCCCGAATCATGGAAAACAATATATAATTTTCCAACACAATGGCCCGGGTCAAATCAGGAAGAGTTGAAGTCAAAAGGCGAAGCGGAGGCGCAAGCATTTCCATAATTAAACGTGCAACGCATAATGACACTTTAATGGGGCGGGTTTCAGTCCGGGAGTGAATTCCAACAGCATTTGCATTTCTTTTCATTTCCATCATGACGTGCAATGGAATTGAAAATTGAGTCATTAAGCTGAGCAATGGACAACGCGGCGTATGCTTATTATTAAAATGCAAGATGAACAAAGCAAGAAGCACAACTGCTCAATCCGAGTGTGATCAACTTGCACGTTATCTGTACTTAACTAATTAGCTTAGGCAAACGTAAGAGATGGAAAACTTGTCTACTGATAATGCCGAATGGCATATTTAGACAATATAACATCATCATTATACTCATATTGTTAACGGTATAGGAAGTAAATACCTTTTAAACAATTTAATAAGTACCATAAATATTATACAGCGAAATTAATCAAGGAATCCTCTCATCTTTTCACATTTAAAAGTATATCATTTTTAAATTATTTAAAATGTGTACAGGGTATTGAAAAAACATCCGCCAAAGATAAATGATTCTTGTTCGTGAGTGCGTCAAGCGAAGCATTCACGTAAATTTGCATACAATTATTTTCGCATCAAGACAAACGCACCGTGATAATGGTCGTTAATAATGAAAATATGATTTGATCTTAAGACAATTTTTCACTTGCATGATTTCTTTATTATATTCGGCATTTAGTGTACATTAAGCATTGTTCATTTTTGCATATATTTAAGTATTTTTTATATTTATCCCGTCAACTGTTTCCACTCCACTACTAGTGGCTCATTTTGGATGATTATAATTGGCCTTATACCCCAGGCCATACTCTTACAAAGTTTTTTTTTAGCACTTTTGTATTGCTAATTTAAAAATCTTAAAGTTTTAATTACGAAAGTTAAATTAAAAATTTATATGAACTGTAATTTGAAGAGCTTTTAATAGCAGATAAGTAAATCCAGAAAGCTTTTTTATAATTCATTGCAATGCTTTTTAATAGCTGAAAACTTCAAAAAGGCCATTTTAACTTTTCTGAGAATCGAAAAGCATTAGCTTAAGAACGAGTTGAATATGTTGACTGGAGATTAGTTGGATTTTCCTTGCACAAATTTAAATTTGAAAATTATTTTCAAAAAAAGAGGAAATTTTTTTTTTTTGAATCTCAAAAGTTTCATAGCCAATGGAAACTCACATATTTGTGAAATATTTATCTTGGCGCGTAATTGAAAATGCGGTGCGCCATTGATAAACTACCAATGCACAGAACGAACGAGCGAACGAAGGATTCGTGATAAGTTTCTCTGACAGCCAATCATTTGGGATCTTCCGCTTACCCTTCCATCGCCTCACCCATAATTTTCTGCTTTTTGGCCACTGTGGGCTGGCTACGTGTTTCGCATTGCAATTTTCAGCTGAGCTCATGTGCAAACGAGCAATTTCGTTGGCAACAGAATCGAGCCGCATGAATTTTCTTTTGTGAAACTGCAGCTGCTGCTTGTGCCCTGTATCCATTCAATCAATACATTTTGAGCTTCAATTGAATCAAATGCAATTTATGCATGTCTCTCACTCTTCAAGCCCCAGCCGCTTAACCCAACTAACTCAACTCCAAATTGACCAGGAGCTGGTTATTAATTTTCCAATTAAAGCAATGGCAGCTGGCCTAATTGCTGCCCA
Source organism: Drosophila atroscutellata (assembly GCA_035041605.1). Lineage (NCBI taxonomy): Eukaryota > Metazoa > Arthropoda > Insecta > Diptera > Drosophilidae > Drosophila > Drosophila atroscutellata. The sequence goes on along the minus strand of JAWNLA010000092.1, from coordinate 6,309,333 downwards.
GCAATGCTATTTTCGGGCACGCCTTTGGATCGCTATGGTTTCAAAGCTGCTTATGTAATAACATTGTTGATTGGTTGGTTCGCTTCGTGCTTCACACTTTGTGCCACACTAGCTCAAAATAAGAAGTCGCATGTCCAAAATCAGTAAAGAAATGTGAATTTTACAATATAGTTTATTAAAATACTAGCCTTATATGGCAAACCTCGAAATATATAACACATATTTCATTTCAAGTGGTCTATTTTAGAGCTACCTCCTGAGGTTTGCGTTTCTCGTAGCTAGGCGTTTATTTTTATAACTACTTATTTCTGAAGTTTGGAGTGCATGACAGAGATATTTAAATTTCAACAATGTATGCCTTACTTGAACTGCTGCTTCATGGTCAATACATTGACGATTTGATAACACGATGAAATGTACAACAATTTATGTTGTTAATAATCTCACCATATCCTGCAGCGCTTGAGAGTGCAGCCCGATATCAGATCTGGCTTGACATTATGGAAGTTACGCACACTCTGTAATTATAACGTGCTTGTGTGGTGCACTTGAGGGGAATACGTTTTTAATAGTTTAAATCTTAATGTAATTATACAGCATTAATTGACTATTAATTATATATTCATAAAATAATTAAAAATTAAATATACACTTATAATTAATCCTTTTCCACTTTATCTAACTGAAATGTCTGTGTTTCGTTGAAATTTAAATTGAAACGCTTTCAACAATTGGCAATGCACGAATTGTGGAACACTAATGGGTATTTTGGCGATTGGAAAGCATATTCAGCGGGTTTCACCATTGTTTTATGCTAACAGTGCTTCTCACATTATGCATATACCACATGGGGAGACAGCTAGGACACAAGAGACAAAGGATGTGCGAGACTGTACTTAGGTATTTGTTCATAACATTATGGCAGACGTTGCGGTTCATTTGGTTAATGCATGCTGCCTGAGCCTATTATTCACGACAGTATTGTGTGCGTGTATGATGTGTGATGTATGGCTGAGTGTGTTTGTGTGTAGGAGCTTGTGTGTGTATGTGTGTGTGTGTGTGTGTGTGTGTGTTGTTCTTGTGTTTGTGCAAAGCTTTTGTTCGGTGTGCGTTTTTGTCTATTTGTAAGAGCCAAGGCATTCGATAATGGACTGCAAAATTTCCGTGCTTGGCGTATATGATTCACGACTAGATTTTTCATCAGCAGCTGTTGATTTCTTTGACGTTCTAAGCAACCGAGCTAAGATTCAAATTGGGTACCTATATAATTTATGATATAAATATGTAAAGAAATAATTCTATAACGTTAGAGGAGTCAAAGCTCAAATTTAAGTTCGAGCCTCTTAAAGTATGCTCAAAATAGCTAAATTGTATTGTTTTTCAGCACATCAGGATTAATTAAGCGAATACGCGTTTGGCTTGGCTACTGCTATCCTACAACATATTTAAGCCAATGTTTTTAAGGATAATTGCTTTCATAATGATAATTACATTTTCAATTATTCATATTTTTGTTAAGATTTAACTAACAATCGTGGCTATTTAGATTTCACTGTACTTTTTTAAAAGCACCATATGCATCATAAATGAAAATAAGCAGACTTTTTATACACTTTACACACACACACACACACACACACACACACACACACACACCACACACACGCACATAAAAAGACATGCAGGCGCGCTTAAACAAACAACACGCTCAGCTTGCATGGCAGGCATAACATTTTTTTTTGTATACGCTGCTTGAGAATTCTAGCAGAGCATGAACATCCGCATCGAAATTGATATAACTTAAAAAATATTAAAACTTGTGATACCAAATTGTACTTGGACAAAAAATTAACGTTTCTATATCTTCAGTATGTAGACTTTAAATCGAAAGCGGTCCCAGGATATCTCAAAGTTGATCACTGTGGCAGATAGTCCTCTGGCTTGGCTTCTTTTATTTGCCATTGTGAGCTTTAGCAGCTGCTGCGGAAAAATACTTACAACAAATAAGGCGGCCATGGCTGAGTTCTTGTGAATAATTACGCATTAAAAAAATTACAATAATTTTTAATTAACCAAACGGGCGCAACGAGGAAGCAAAGAAAACAGCAACTGGAAATTTTTTCTACCTTGCCACAAGTACACACACGGCTGTGCGTGTGTGTGTATGTGTGTGTGTGTTTGACACGCGACCTGTTTATAATGGTACATTATGCAAATTACGGTATATTTTGTTGTACTGAAAATGGGCATTAAAAATATAAGTATATTTAAATTGAAGGAAAACGAAATTTGCTCAAGCACATCCAATTAAACTAAATAAGGATGAAATAAATAGCGAAATATTTAATATAAAGTCGAGGGGCTTTTGCATTTGGCATTACCTGAGAAATTGCTGCTTGAGCCATTTCTTGTGCACTTCCTGCAAATGACGACAAAAGGCGGCGACTTTCAAATTATACCCTGCCAGAACCCGCCCATATCTGCCCAACCATCTCATTCTTGACAGCACTTTGTGCAAGCCTGGGTGGTGTTGGGTAGTGGGATGTGGGTGCTGGCCCGTCACTAATTTTATCTATTTCTCGCACTTTGGCCAAAGCAATTGTCTTAGACATTTTCATCATGTAACGACCCTGTGGGTGCAAGGGCAGGAGGCAGGTCGTTGCTTTGGAAAAAGCTAGTCTTCAAGTGCCGCACAATCCTCAAATGTTATTCCCACCCCACCCGTTTCTACTCCCGGACGCTACTTGAGCTTGTTGAAAATCAATTTCTTGCATCATTGTTTGCCAAGTGAAGTGCACTGGAAAATTTCTTGGAGCCATCAGACAGCAGCTTCCACCACCACTCCAACTCTTATATCCTCCACACCCTTCGACATCCATATATATATGTATATGTGTATATGCGTCCTTTTGCAATGTGATGCCTTAAAAATCAACATCATATTGAAATGTGTTGAGGGCGTTGAGTGCGCTGCATAGTGAGAGATCCGAAATGAAAGCAATTAAGCTGCAGCTCAGCTAAAAAGGCAAGCGCAAGAAAATTGATTTTCATTAGTGAATTCGCGCGACTACAAGCAGTGCAAAATGGCCAATTGCCGTTGGCCAATTGTTTGGCAGTTGCAAGAAACCTAATGAACGCCAAGCAGCCTGACCACATGGACTTTGCTATAGACAAAGACACAATCGAATCGCAATTCTCAATCCACTCTCACACCCTTCAGCCATCACAATCAGCAGACAGTATTTGGCCGTATTTCAGCTAAGCCGTGCGCGACCCTCCGTCGACAATTTTGTGCACTAATTTTTTGGGTGCACAGCGAGCGAAAATTCTCTTAACCAGCATCTGAGGCAGCAGCCGATGAGCAATTTCGTTAGCATCCTTAGGATCCTGGACAAAGTTGTAATTTTATTTTCGAAATTCGTTTAGTTCTCTCTGTGCTTGCGGAAGAATTCGTTATTTTTCAGACTCTGCGGCACACACACATACACACACACACATACAATCTCAAAAACACACACACACAAAAATGAAGTTGAAAAGTTGTTTTTTTTTTTTGTTGGTTATTTTTTTGTAGTTTGGGAAGCAATGGCTTAGTTTGGCCATGCGTAGCACGAGATCCACAACTAACTGCGGACAGTTGCGGGCAGGGGGTGAGGCAGGGGATTCGGTGTTGTCTCAACCGCCGCCGCCATCACCGACTATGCTGCTGTCATGTCATCATGTTGATGAAGCAACCGGATGATGAATGGACGTGCGCCACAGTGGAGCTTCAATTGATGCAATCAGCGTAAAGTGACAGTTGCTACTTTTTTATATTTCTCGCCTCCCACTGCTCTTGTTGTTGGGCGTTGTTGTAATTGTTGCAGCCTCATGTCGCGGGTGTCAACTGTCAGTTGCTGTTGCTCGTTGTTATTTGTTGTTGGTCTACACAGTGACTTTGTTAGTTTTGGGGCAAGACAAAGAAAACTTTAATTTTTCCTGGGGCCACGTTTTTGCCGGCATTGTATCTATGTGTGCTTGAAAAGGAACTGCCTACTCGATCATACACACATCTTATTGCGATTTGGGCTTAAAATTATTACGAAAATTATAACATTTTATAAGAGCGCAAGACCAAGGAGAATCTAACATCTTGAACGGATAATTATTCCCGATTCTCTTAATATTTATTATAATTAAATATCTTTGCTTAAATAAATGTGTAGCAGGCCTCTTGTAATCTAGGTAACAGGCTACTAGTGATGCAACACTAAGACTGTAGCATAACATCTGTAACCTAACATGCAACAATGCGCTTAACATTGATATCGATGTCGATCGACATCGATACCAATAGTATGATCACCAACTTGAAGAAGAAGAAAGGAGTCATTGGGAATAAAGTAAAGAGAGCAAAAGTGTGTTAGAAAGAAAGATATTTTAGTTTTGACTGCCACAAATGTTAGAAACTAAACTAACTTTTCTACTACTACAATTTATGATAGCATTTACTTTGATTTTGTTAAGTAATTATTCTATGCTGCTTAACTTTTGAGAACAAAACTGAATGACGCATTAATATTGTTATCAGTTTGCACAGCAATGTGTTTTCAGAAATGATGTATTTTTTTTTGGGACTTTTGGAAACATGTTATCCACTTGACTACACTGACTCAAGAAAGTGTTTTGCTTGAAAAGCATTGATAAACTGAAGTTTGGTATGGCCTAATACTTGTCAGTAGTGACTGGAATACTTTATTATATTTGAACAAAAGTTTGACAGGATAAAATTGTATGTTGGAGGGGGACAATACTAAAGTGGCACTTAAAGATCTTATTTAAAGCAATAATGGTTAACTATTCTTAGATATTTTTTTGATTGTTTTAATAATATAAATAAATAAGTGCAGATTGCATTGATTTCCATTTATAATTTTTGGGTTTGTACAGAACAAACCACAAACGAAATGCATATAATTTTCAATCAACTTATCTCAAATCTCAATTATAAAGAGCTGTGTGCAGCACAACAAAAAATATGATTGCTGTTAAGCTCTAAAAACCCATTTGTACACAACAAATACAAGTATTTCATGCAGTTGCAGGTGGCTTCATAAATATTTTCCGAGGCCGACAAAACAAAATTTTGCCCTGTTGCAAAATAAACTTTGTAGAGATATGCGCAAATAGAAATTGGTTTTTGGTCAAACAACTAGACACCCATGTCAGCAGCAGGCAACCAACAAAGGAAAGGGCAAGAAAAAAAAAAAAAAATTGAAATTAAGTTGCCTTCAAGAAGGCCAAACTAGAAAATGCGAAGCGGTCGGCTGAATAAATGTACGAAATCAGCATAATGTAATGGAAACAATTTTTATGACAACGAAACGGCAGCGTCTTCGGCACAAGAGCTGGTAGAGAAAACTCACTGCTGGGCTGCTGACCAATGTCAGCCCTAAAACTGACAAATTAGCATTTTTTCCATTTTATGCCAACGGCCGTCGACGCCGTCGTCCAACTAAATATTTGCCCCGGCGACCGCAGCAACAAAAAAAAAAAGAAGCGTCTGCTAAAATAGTTCAGTTGAGTTGAGTTATTTTTGCAGCTGACCTAATTTTATAATGGAAAACTTGCGATAAGTTGGCAAAAATACACAAAAAAAAAAAGACAACGAATCCCACGAGGATGATGAAGGCGACGCTGCCGGCGCTTCAGGCAGATAAATAGCTTGGGCCAACCTTCCACCTCTTCCCTTATCTATGACGGCCATTTGGTATTTTTGTTGTCGTTGTATTACTCTGACTGAGGGTATTGCTTCTCCGTCGCTTGACGTGCAAGGTATCGATAAAGAAAATTTCAATATTTCAAAACTATTAAAAGTAAAGCTCCTTTACCACACAGCTTATCAAATATAATCACAGATTTTATTTAGGATTTATTATAATAAAGGGTATTTAGCCTTCGATATTTTGTTAGATTGCAGCACAATCTTGTTATCTCTTGTGTGTTCGCCCCAACATTTCATTTCGCATAGATTGAGAGGATGGCAGACATATAAATCTCTTTTGTGTGGACCTGAATTTAATTTCCACATGCTCATGAATAATTTTCAAATTTCGAATTCAGTAAAACGTGAAGCGTATTTCCGCCAACGGTCCAATAGCAACGACATTCGCAGGCGCAGATTCAGATTTAGATTCAGTTCCAGTTTCAGTTTAACTCTCAGCCGCGTGCTCAGCCTCTCAGCAGGAGCGCCAAGGTGTGTTTTTTTTTTGGTGCTTGTCAGCAAAAGAAATATTGGCCATATTATGGCCACCAGCTCAAAAACACCAGCACATTTGGGCAACACTGCATTTCCACGGTGCCTTAGCTTTTGGTCTCCGCACGGATTTCCTTTTAGAGTCCTTTCATGACTTATTTGCTCGGGTGTCATGTGAAATCTGAACATCTGAGCCTTTTAAATATTTTGAAATTTCCACATCCATAAATTACTTATAATAACCCCGCATACAGATCAGGCTAAAAGCCGGGAACCGTAATGTTTATGAGGAATAACTTTTAGAACCATGTTTACTTTTCATTTTGAAAAGAAAAAGACTTATTAGATTATTATTAATATTTTCTCTAAGTTTTATTATGTTTGTGTATTTATTGGTTTCTTTATTGTTGTAACTTTAAGAGCTGTTTAATATTTATTTTTGGTTACGTTTACTTAATGAATGAGCTGTGGCTAGAAGTGAAATATTTATAAACTGCAAAGGTTGTCAATCAATCGAATTGAATTGGCAAGCAGCAGAGGAGTGTGGCAAGACAAGGGTGGAGTGATGGAGTGCTTTTAGGGGATTGTTTATTTCAATGCTTTTATTTGCAAATTTTATTTATAAAATTGCACTTCAAAAGGACGACAGAGTTGCAAACACTTTCGTTGTGGACCATTGCAGATGCCATTTGCCGTTGCCGCTGTCCAAAAGCGAATCAAGGACCACGCGACAGCTTATCGTGGTAAGTCCTATTGTCGTCATATTGTCATAACCGCAGCTCCTCTGAAGTGGCCCTGGAACACTGCAGCCCCCACCACCATCGGACAGTGTTGCCACTGGCCGCAAAGGAATTGCTTTGGCATGCCCTTTGTACTGCTGTCTTTGCGGTCGTTTCTCACAATGAAGCCTTGTTGCTCTTTTTGTTGTTATTGGTGTTTGCTGATATTCTTGCTGATGCTGTTGTTGTATATCTTTCGCTTCAGTGGCTTAAGTTCGTACTTGGCACTACTTATCTTTTGCACCGACTTGTTTGTAAAATGATGAAATGAATGTGCGGTTAGCATCCGTCCCCACAAACTACCATCTGTATTGCATTCTTAACTCCGTCTTACGTACTGCGTCCCTCGTCCTTCGTTTTTCGTGTTTCGTCTTCATTTTCAGTTGTATCTTCATCAGCTTCATCTCAGCTTTTCGTCAAGTTTACTTCGCCGACATGCATGGGACGTTGAGTGGCGGAAGGCTTCATAGCACAATGCAATCCCCAAAATTGTCAGCATCATAACTCAAACTCAGTCGCCAGTTAGCGGTTACAAATGTTGTTAAATGTATCAATTACGTATGAACTACCAAGCACAATACATTGTGTGTTTGTGTTCCAAAATTGAGAAAGTTCTTCTGGTCTGGAAAGCGAACAAATCAGTTGTCAGTATCTTTATAAATAGCTTTTAAGAATATATCAAAAAGAAAAGACTTTTCTTATTGCAACAACTATTGAGATACCTATCTCCAGACATCTATATAGTTTTTGATTATAGCTTTACTTAGTTATCTTTTCAGTCAGAGCGACTCTGTAATATTTTTAATGAACTAAATTCAATCGAACTGATTGTCTTTAACTAGATATTAAAAATATTTAATTAAGTGGTTAAGAAGCCATATTTTGGTGAATAGTATGAATGGAAGACAAAACAACTGATAAAAAGAGCCAAAGAGAGCCAAGGAAACAAAAATACATGCAGAGAAACAAAATACAAATTGCCCACTTAAAGCAAGTAGAATTGCAATAGTCGAGTGAGCTCCACTACAAGATACTCTGAACTCAGCTTTTAAATACATGAATTCTAGTTGTACTGCCAAATTACACTTTAAAAATAATATGTTAGGACATTTTTGCACCAATTGGGAGAGTATAACTATAATACCTTGCCCATTTTTAAAGCGGTCAGAGGTTTGCAGAAGCAAGCGTTAATTGATGCTTCCATCTGAAAAGCGTATTCAATTAGTCGATAACACAATTTATTTTTCCTCGTTTTTTTGCAGCATGCTGATGACAATTAGCCTGACTTCGCTGTACCGTGTCCCCTGTACCCGGATTGCATATTATACTTGCGGCCAGCCGCACACTTTTAAAACGTGGCCAAATGCAAATTATGCACCATCATGTTGAGTAACGACAGTCAGCAGCAGCTGGCAACAATCCCCGTGCTCCTTGCACTACCAACTTGCTGTCGGGTAGCACCCTCCCTCCCCTCACTGAGGTCTCCTCTGGCGAACGGGCAGGACATGGCCTTGTCGTAATTAGCTGTGCAGAACGTAGCTGGCGATAATTAATGACGTTGGTCACGTTGGTTTCATGTCGATTTCATTTCATGACACGGCCGCAGGCAGTTCCTGTGCGTTCTCCTGTGCCCTGCGCGTTCTTTGCGGTGATTTGTCAAGCGTTCGCATTCAATAAGGCCAAAATGAAACAAAAAAAAAAAAAAAAGGAGAAAAAACATGCAACGCCTTTGGCTGCATGTAAATCTACATTAAATTGAATTTCGTTTGCAACGGCTAGGCGAGTACAAAAAGAAAGAATTCATTTCCCATTTTACTTAGTTTTTTTTTTTTTGTATATTCGCCGCTGCTCTGATGAATTTCTGCTTGTGCTCCATTTCGCTGTAGCTTCATTAAATGCTGCCCATTTAGAATTCAATTGCAAATCGATCTTTGAGGTTATTCGATGAATTCGAATAACTGAATAATTAATTGCCCCCACGCAGTGCAACTTTGAGTTAACTTTATTTCGCTCAATTCAAATGACATCAGCTTTTCAGTTCGAATTGGATTATTCAATTTATAATCCATGCACACGAATTAAAGAGCTGTGTTTGGCTTCGTTTGGGTGTGTTGGTTTGACCATCTTCAGCTCGTTTCGATAATTGTTGTTTGCGGGCTATTTTGGGGGCATATTTGCGAATCACTTGATTTAAGCCAATAAGTTTAATGGCAATTTTATTTGAGTTGATTAGTGCACAGTTTGTAAACTAGTTATTGCAGCCAGTTGCAGAACTCAGTGCCAATCGCAATTTCACCACCCAACGGGCATCAAATTAATTAAATTCGTTTTGTTTGACTTATCCGCTTTCACATCGTCCATTCAATAATGTACTATGTTTGGCTAAATTCTCCTTCAAATGTTTTTGGACTGCACAGCAAATATTTGCATGTAAGGCTCGCACATATGTACTATGTAATATGTATGTTCATATGTATAAATATTATGTACATACATGAACTGTAAATATTTAAAGCACTCGACTAAATTAATGTGGCTTTACTTGCTCCTAATTCAGTCACTTATGTTTTGGATTAGTTGAGTTTGAGTTAGTTGGTATATTTTTCAAATGGAATCTGCTTACACGCTTTTTGTAGGTGGATATTTAATCAGTCTTTTTTATGGTTTCAGAATATTATTTACATAGTTTTCATATATTTCATATGACTGACAATAGTGGTTGGTGTTTTTTTTGTTTCTTAAATTTTATAATTTATTTTTTTTTATTTTTATTCTTATAAGGATTCTGCGATTCACCCATTCTGAGTTGTATTATACAGCTTTTTCTATAGTTCTATTTATTTTCAAACCAAGTTCTGTGTTTACTTTTAGATTATCAGATCAAGCTTCTGTGCAGGATGGTTGGTGCATCATTTTACGACAGCAACACTATCCTTCATCGAGACCTCGGTGTAGCCATTGCTTATTTCCTGCAGAAGACAGATTGTACATTATAAAAAACAAAGTATTTTTTGTGTCATTATTGTATCTGTATTGCACAAATAAACTACATTAAGTCTTTATTTGGCTGACTCTTAGCCAACAGATTTTGTAAATAATTTTGTTAGTGTTGCACAAGAGGAAAACACTAAGCTTATTTTTCTATTACCCTTATTTGGTTTTATTTTTGGTTTCACTTTTGTTCTTAAGTTCACTTGTTGGCATCAACCACTGCTACAGCTGGTTGAAGGGGACCAAATACTCGAATAAATAGATCTGACCCGATGTCAACCAGCTACATACAGCGTTGTAAATAAATTCAAATTATATTTGTTGCTTTGTTTATGTTATTGAATTGTATATCAATTGAATTGAATTGCACATGGTCATTGAGCACGTTTGTTGCAACATTCTGTCGCATGACATTGAATCAGTTATATGCCGCAGTGGCAGCCGTAGCCACTTAGTTGTCAATAATTTTGTATTATAATTGCGCGCCATTGTTGTCAATATATTTGAAAATGGCAACAACTTCATAAATGTCGCTATATTTGTATTATTTCGTAATTATTTTTGAATACACTTTAAATAAATAATTCGAAAAAGGCAGCCATTTGAAATTACCGACTTACATTGGATTTAGGGCATAATCTAGAGGTCAGCCCCATATATGTATAAGTCATGATTAACCTAGTTAATGACAAGGTTTCGTCACAGTTTTGCCAGTCCATCGAGAATAGCCAAGTCTACAATGAAAGCATCAATAAATTGCATTATTCAGTATCTAAAAGAGCTAAAATCATATCTGGAACATTATTACGAATAATTGTCCATTAAGAGCAAAATAAATATCTTAATGTCTGTATTTCAAGCTATCATTATTTTTATGTCCCCGCTTGGGCTAATGTTGCTGGTTGTCACTTTATTATGCTTATCGTAAATCGCTGAAAAAATGGTTTTAAATCTGCCTCAGAATCATTCCACCTTTGCCTCGAGAAGCTATTTAGGTAAGATAAGATAAGATAAGATAATATAAGCATTTCAATACACATTTAATTATGATTAACGGGTTTTTTTTTAGTGCTTAACTGTACTTTTCATAATTTACATGAAAACTATGATTATTTCTGATATGAATTTGTTGTGTATTTTAAAGTTTGTTATCCCCACAAAGCTCTCATTCGCAGCAGTACACACTCACATAAGCTTCCCCCACTTCACTTTCGCTAACATATATGTGTATACATATGTATGTGTAGCTGCTGTTGTTTCCGTGAACAACATTGGCTTCATTTGTTCTATTGTTTTGATTATGATTTACAATGCCCAAATGCGTTGCTTTTGTCTGCTGTTGTCTGCCTTTCGCTGAATGAGCTTGTGGCTTAGCTATTTGGTTGTGGCAGTGTTTCTGTATGCGTGTGTGTGTGTGTGTGTGTGTGTGTGGGTGTTATAAAGGATAATGCATTTGCATGTAGTGTGTAAGCACAGCTATACAATAAATTTAATTTAAATTGTGCGCGAAAGTGTTTGCTCTTGCTTTGTGGGCGTGTTCCTATTAACGCTCATTACGCATTGGCCTACTTGTGTATACCCGCAAGGTTGTTAGCAATGAGCAATTCCCTGGCAACTAAATGGGTAATAAAATGGCACCATCTGAAAATGAATGCACGTGAAAAGTATATGAATTTACACATTTTGTCTTGTTAATTTAAAACAGCAATTAAAAGATTTTCAAAAGTTGCTAAAATTTAATTAAAATTAAATTAAAATAAATTTACTGCTTCGAAAATAGTATTTTTTGTTCATTATCAAAATTATAGTTATAAATATCAATATACCATTAATTTATTGTCTCTGGCTGCAGGCTAATTGATTTTTTATTTTTCATATACTCTCATTTATTTCGAATTCCGATGTGATTCGTCTAAGGGGTGAGGTTAACAGCATCAGGCCAGTCAGCTTTGGGGCTCAAACATATTTAAATTATAGGAGGTCAGCAAACAATAGATAGATGAGGGTAACACGGTATTTAATTTACAAGCATTTTTTGATTATTAAATGAACTATTTGAAACATGCTACTTTTTTTGGTCGTATAATTTGGATAGCTGCATCATTTGATGATCGGTGTCTGCGTGCTTGTTCATGCCTGTCATTCTTTCATTGGTTGAATTGTGTCTTTCTGATGAATCTCCCGAATCGCACTTAATCGCATTCTTTGTGATTTGATAGTGTTCCACGGGAAAGAAATGCGCCTCCAGCTGGCGCACACCATCCGGCTTGCTCAGATCGTAGGCAAATTTCAGATACTTATCGAAGAAGACTTTCGAATTATGATTTTTGTTTCGAGATGGACGCTGTACAGCATTGTCAGTGTTGTCCTGTGATTTGGTCTTCTTCAGTTGTTTGCTGCTGGTAAGTAATACGTCAGCCCTTATCTTGGACACAGCGGCATCGACTTTATGCTGGCGCTTCTGCCTGATATGTTCTGCCATCTCAAAGTGCTGGAATACAACACCGTTGTGCACAATGTTTTGGGCCTCAGCTGCTGGTTGCATTGCAACTGACGCTGATGGTGCTGTTGGTGTTGCACGCAGCGGTTCACGAACTTCGGGACGTTTGCTGCACTTCAACTTCACCGGCTTTAACTTTCTTACCCTATCTTTGCCCTTATCTTTGGTGGCATCCTTGGCGTTGACGCTAACAATTGTCGGCTGTCGAATAGTGCGCATATCCAACTTCAGGGGCTTGATGCTTGGCTTACGGCTGCACTCATTACTGTCCATTACTGAAGGGGATAGAATGATATGTTTTAGATATACTTGACGAAAATGAAAAAACTGAGTACAAACAACTGTTCCGATTTGAAATGAATGACCTGAAAATAATAACAAATTTGATAAACTGCTTTAATGTTGATAGAGATGTGACACGTTACAATACGGGTATATGTTTACATATATATGTTTTTTAGATTCGATTTAGCGGTGTTCTAAGGTGAAAATATTTTATTGAAATATTGAGCATTGATTCATTCATTCAATTTTGTCAGTTCGTCCTTAAACTTATTTTGTAAACTGTGGTATGAAATCAATAAATGATAAACTTTCGCATTGCTAAATACGAAATGAATTAACTTAATTTAATGAATGAATTTTCACAAAATTTGTCCTTCTTTCTAAATTTAAGACTGCAATTATTTTTATGCCTTTATTGTGTAGATTTAAATGTATGTGTACCTGTATATATATATTTTGGGCCATATCTGATAAGTTGTCTGTTGCCTGTCAGCCACTCAAGTTTAATTTGCCTGTCATTTCACTTTGCTAACGCGAGCGATAAAGGGACGCAGGTAGGAGGTGGGAGCAGGTGAGAGGGCTAAGCTGACATTCGCCAGTTGCCAACTGCCAGCTGCCAGTCGTTTGCAACCAAACTTAGCTCCGCTCACCTCCCCTTTCATAACCCTCTCAGCGTGGCCAAGCTGCGCACAATTTGTGAAACGTAAGCGAAAAAAGATCTGCTTTGCTCAGGTTGCCAACATTAGAAGGGCAATGGGGGAGGGTGGGTTGTCGGATAGGACTTCTGCAGACACAGTTTAGCCGAAATGAAACTAATTACGTTGGCGACTTTACACGCAGATAAGACTTAAATCACCTAAATGAAAAAGAGCTGTATTTCTTTTTTCTCTTGCCCCAGGGGCTTGCTAATAAATGCTATATTTGACAATGCTTGACCAGCATATACCCTGTATAATGTAGGCATGCACAATGTGTAAATGTTAGCTCCAGTTTAATATGAGCAAATGTAACCAAATATATTTATATATACATCTTACTAAGGAATTCTTAAAAATGCGGATTTATTTTGGTATTTCTATTTTGTTCATTCAACAAGAACTATAGTGTAGGCAAATTTTCGGTCATGCTACCCCGCTGGGGTAAGCATGCAAAATGTAATGTAAATAACATCATTAGGCGGCCGCAACTAGGAGCCAAGTGTGAATGCCAAAAAATGCGACTACGAAGCGGGTTAATTACGTTACAGACAATAAATTACTTGCTTCGCGGAAATGTAGAGAAAAAACCAAGATGAAATTTGTGCGTATTGCGAATGGAAGCAAAGAGATTGAGCAACAGAGAGAGAGAGAGAGTGAGAAAGGTAGGGAGGTGGGTATGTGAGGAGAGGGCTGCTTGCATGCGCGACCCTAATCAGCTTAGTGAACGATGATTAAATTTTTGGCCTTTGAGGGAAATTGAAAGCGCCTGCAACACATTGCCAACCATTGAAATCGCATTATGTATACGCCATGTGCTGCATTAACTGACAACATGCTCCTGCTGCTGCTGCTGCTGCTGCTGTATCTTAAACCTTTCAACATTTCATAGAATTCTAGCATTTTATGCGCTTGTCTAAAAGTTTTTTTTCTCACATTTTTGTTTCTTTTTCTTTTATTCTACAATTTGTGTGTGAGTGTGTTTCTTTCACTGGCCTGTCAGTTTTGTAAGCTGTTCCCTTGTCGGTCTTTTTGTATATTTGCTTTCACTTAATTTCATTTAGCTCTGGCTTGTTTTTGTGCTGACTCAGCTCATCATGCTGGAAAAGGAATTTTTTAATTAGGAAGTGTGTTTATCCGGAAGTAATTGTTATTGTTATTTTTGTGCCCAGCGGCACTAGAAAACACAACAAACCAAACAAAAACAAAGCAAAAAATTGAAATAATAATAAAAAAATTAAAATAAATTATCTTCTTTCCATACAGTGCACAGTTAAAGCTTAAGTCTTGGGACTGAAAAGACAATAGAATTTGGGAGTAAATTCACTTCTTTTTGGGTACCCTTAAAATTTGGCAATAATAAACAACTTTCTGTATGGCATAATAGAATAAATTCATTATTATATACTCAAGACAATCACAACTTGGAGTTTATTATTATACATCATAAGTAAAACTTATTTTAGTTAATTAAATATAAATGTGTAAAATGAATCTCTTACGAAAAACAACGAAAATATCTTAAATTTCTTAAAAGGTCCCTTAAAGTTGTCTCAACCCTCGAGAGATGCTGCCAGTTGCCTGTTGCCAATTGCTGAGTAAACAACAACACATATGCACTTGATATTTCTTTCTGAGTGTGTGTTTGTGTGTGTGCACTGGATGGACCCTATGAGGGAGCGTGCGAGCAAGTGGCTCCACTTCAGTGCCATTGTTAGTGGCACTTCTTTGCTTTTATTTTCAGCTGCTGCTGTATCTGCAGTGAAGATAGTTTTCAAGCATTTGTCCATAATGTAACTGTATTCGGTTGCAAGCTGCCAGTTGCCAGTTGCCAGATGCAGTGCTGTGCTGTGCTTTTCAACGCCACCCATCGAGCCCATTCTACCAGGCATTAATGTCAACAATTATTGCGCCTGTAAGCAGTGCCACGCCCCGTTCGCCCTGAATCATTCCGTAGCCCAAAAAATACTTGAATCTGGTTGAATCTTATTGTGAGTGCTCTAGGGATAAATGCAGTTGCAGTTGCAACTCTCGACAGGCAGTCAATTTAAATTGGTCGACTGCTCCGAAATGTTGTCCGAAAATATAAATTGTAACATAAATTTCAATCCGATGGCTGATGCGGGCGATGGGGTTAGCCGGGGGGGTTAGCTTACATATGTGCTTAAGCGGAAATCATGTAACAAAATACCCTCAAATATGTGTGTACTAACTGAAAATCATCCTAAACTATAGTCCCTGCGCACACACACAAACACACACACTCACACATACACAAACACACTTTACAAAATGGCTGCCCTCAGCTGCAGTGCCGCCATTCGTTGCCGTTAACATTTCCGCTTTATTTGTCTGTCTGCTCTTTGCAATTTATCTATTTCTCCCACCCAGTTTCACCGTTTCTGACTATCTCTTGTGTCTGTCTGTCGGTCTGCCCGTTTGTCCGCCTGCCTGCCTGACTGCCTGCCTGCCTGTTTTGCTGGTTGTTTGTTGGCTAAATTCAACATCGATGCCCCAACTATTTCCCCCCAAATTTTCCATAGCTCTTTCCCATTGTGCAGTTTTAGTTTTTATCTATCTGTGTTCGCCGTTTTGTTCTTGTTCTCTAATGTTTTAAATATAAACTCAAATAACGTCGAAAATAATACATAAATCACCGCAAATATCTCGCTGAATTTCTTTTCAATCTACAAACCCTTGGATATTATTTTCTGTCTCTTACTCAGTAGTAAACAATTCTGTTTGCTGTTCTGATTTTCAGCGATAAATTATAGGAACCCAAAAAGAACCTCGCCTCATCCTCCCGACCCCTCCCGACCAGTCCGTCCGCCCTCGTGCACAAGTTTTTATCTATTAATTTGATAGCCGCGAGTATTCGTTGCAGCTTTTGTTGTTCTTTACAAGTTGTTGCTGTTGCCAGAAATAAAAAGAAAAGCCACAAGAGACATTGATGCGATTTGTTAGAGCTTATGGGGAAAGCTTAACAGATATGTTTAAGCTGAATTTTGTTGTGGAATATGTGTAAAAGTATTTTCTTTGATAAACAAATGCAATTAGGTGCTGAGTGGAGTTGTATTAGGGGGAGAATATATGGCAGACATAACTTAAACAAGCTAGAAATACAATAAATACTCAACTTGAGCAGCTTTTATTTAATGTGCAGCTCAATTTGTAGCCCAAGTTTTGAGTGATTGAACTAACTATTAATTCAGGTATTCAATTTCCACACTGTCATAGTCACTTGTCATATCGATGCAAGCACGCCTCAAGTCTATCTATCAGTGAAACTATTAAGTACGTGCTTAAAGTGTGGGCCAATCAGGTTGGTCAAACGGTTGCTGTTGTTGTGTTGCATTGGTCGAGAGACAGTTAAATTTCCCGTTTAGCCGCTGCAAGCCCAAGTGATCAATCAAGTGGCATGCAATGTGCGCAACAAAGGAGTCGCTTTGGCTCCTCCTGTTGCTACTGTTGCTGCTGTCGGCTCCAACAGTGGCTGCATATTGAAATTTGATTTTCATCATATTTCGCAAAGCAGGACATGGTGTACGTAGTACTAGTCTGTTGTCGAGAGGATACCAGGCCAGAGCAGCCCAGTGAGCCAGTCAACCCGTTCGCACGGCACTCGAACCAGTTAATTAAATGATGAGAGCATTGACGTGTCGCCAAAAGCAGGACCGTAACGTGTCCCCTGCTCTATGTGTGGCAGACTGGGGCGGTTGATGTTGAAGTGGCTCTGCTGCATGTGGTATAGTGGGACATGTGATGTTGATGTGGCAAATGTGTGTGAGTCAGTGAAATGAACCAGCTGCACCGCAGCTGAACACAAACTATACTAAAGTTGCCGAGTTGTCAGCCTGCTCGAGTGCACCATCACCTGCACTAATAAAAAATGTGTCCCACTAGAAAGGCCAGCTCAATAAATATTTTGGCAAATGAATTTCAAAAACTCTTGGAATTGTCTTCTTCAAAATCTTGACCATAATTTTTAAGGATTGGACTTTTCTAAATTTCTAAACGTATTGGTTTTTTTTATGTATAAGAGATATTCATAAAAAAAACTTAAAACTTAAACTTGAAAAGCAACAAATATAATTTTTCGCTGCTAAGCTCAAGGTTACATTTTTGTTCTGAGTGCAGGTTGTGTCCTGTGACTCCTATCCAACTGTTCGGTGTCTTTATAATGAATGAAAGGCAGCAGGAGTTTGCTGAGCACGCACGCATCAGTTGCATGTCACACGCCGCTTGATTGGTTGCCAGATTCGTTGACTGCTTGGCTGCTTGCCTCACGTGATAATGTCAACGGCGGCGCCACAGGTAATGGCCAAGTAGTAGCAGCTGCTACTGTGTGGTCTTCCACTTGACCAAAGTTACGACCATGCCCCTCCTCCCTGCCTGTGTGTGCATTTTAATTTACATTTCATTTTCTTGGCTTTGGCATTGGCTGCCAGGTGACAATTTTGTGCAGACAGTTGGCCATTTGTTGATTTGATTGATGGCCAACGCCTCGAGAGTTGCCAACTGCTAACTCAATACAACTGCAACAACAGCGACAGCAAAAAGGCCAACATCAACAAAACCCATTGAGTTTTAAACGGAGTTGATTGTTGTCGTTGTTGTTAAACTACCTCGAATATTGTTGTTGAAACTTTGCTAATGAACTTACACATTTGCTGCCATTAATAAGTTTAACATATCTGGACGTGTATACTCTTCAACCCACTCCTCTCTTTTCCTTTTTCCTGACAGCTTGTTAAGGTTAATAATTTTCCATGTTGTTCGTTGAATAACTGACCAGCTGACTCTGGCTGATGTGGTATCTTGTATTAGCAACATCAATTAGTAAAGTTTGTAAATTACCACTGATTTCATATATTAAGCAAAAGTTGTACAATTACAACAGTTACCTGAGGCATCTGGTTTGGATTTCTCATGTTTAGATTCAGTTTGTCTGCAAATACGAAGAGAATATGTAAAAAGTTGATTAGTTACTGGAAGCACATATATATAGATTGCAGCTATAATAGATTTTTGCTTTAAGTAAATTTAACTATTGTCAGGGCAGTATAATGAATTTTCAAGCCATTGGCATTATTATGTGAGTAAAATCGGAGGGCTCGACTTGTAGTAGACTTGCTGTAGAGGTTTACTTAACGCATGTAAAAGTATTTTGCTGTAATGAACTCATGAGTAAGGATATTGTATGTTATCTTTACATTTTGCAAGCAATAAAAGGCTGTGCGCATTATACACCACAAAAAGATAAGTAGATAATATTATTTAATATTTATCAACTTATGGAATGTCAATGGGTTCAACCTCAAATCCTCTAGCAACACTTCACACAAAGCACCTAAATTGCAGTCAGTGGAGTCCAAGAGAGCAGCAAACACTACACAAAGTTGATCCAACAAAACATTTGCTTATCTTGCACTTATCTTTATCAGCTGGAAGTATATGTGTGTGAGTGTTTGTGTATGTGTGTGTTGGTGTATGTAGAGTGCCCCTTAGCCATGCAAACTCTCAAGAACCAAACAAACAGTCGATAATTTTTGCTAACTGAATTGACCAAGTCAAGGCGACGAGCCAAAGAAAACAATTTCGATCAAAAAGACAAACATGCTAACAAATAAACTCATTGAACATTTTGTGTAGCTATTGATAACACACACACACACACACCCAGACATCAGTGCATAGATCTGTATCAGAGCCATTAGGTTCACTTAATAACATAGAGAAGAGATAGAAATTCACACAAAAACTGAGTCAAAAGTAGTTGGCTAAACAAACAAGCAGTTAGAAGAGCAAAAACAAACTTCAACTTTGCATGTTGTGCACTCCATTTTGTCTCTTTTTTTCTTGCCAGTTTCAGTTCATAACGAGAACAAGTTCAAGCGTTGGCTAGGCTGACAGACAAGTGCATTTTTTATGCGACTTTCTGGTTGAAAGTTCCACTTAAATTTGTTGGGGAACGGGGGCGAGACAACATAAATCATGAACAGACACCGACAAATGCTCCACACAAACTGCAAGCGAAATGTGTGAAAAACGTTTAGTGTCGCCACCAAATGGTGGGGTCTTTAGGAATTGGTACAGGAAGAAAGTGCTTGCCAGGACACCCATTGCCACAATTGCCGCAGAGATGCAGCAGCAGCAACAGCAGCGGCGACATGACCGAAAATACTCTGCGGTTTTTCCCCTGTTTTCCTATTTTATTTTTTCTATTCTTTCTCGTTATTCTGTTTTTTTTTTTCGTTTTATTTTTTAGTGCGGTAACCGCGCGAGCAAAGCTTCCGGCGTATTTTCACAGTTGCAACTGCAACTGCTGAAGAGCGTGCTAAAATGTCTTTAAAAGGCCATCAAATGAAAGCCAAACGGAAAATCTGCTATTGCCGCTGCTGGCAACTACAAATGGCGTGAAAAAACTGGACAAAGACCAGCAATAGCAGCAACAACTGCCAGCTTTTAGGCATGTCTAGGCCTGTGGCCAGTTCAGAGCAAAGTGCTGCAAGTTTGCTGTTTGTTGCTTTTGGTGTTGCTGGCGTTGATTTGAAGTAAGTTTTGCAGCAAGTTGCAACTTTGCTGCGGTGTCCGCAGTTTGTCTGCACAAATTGCCAGTCACTCTATGGACCGATAAGAGCCGATGGCCGAACTAAATTGAAAACTGCTGTGCTGTGGCGCCTCAAAGTAGGCAATGCATTTACCACTTACAAACAAGCGCGTCAAGTTGAACTGGATTTTCTCCCAGCTCGCAAATGATTTTCCCTTTTCTGTTTATTTTGTTTCTTTGCAGTTTTCTCCTTATTTTTTTGCACATTTCCTGTGCTCGTTTTATTTATATATTTTTGTGTTTGGCTGGCACGCCACAATGTCTGGCTTAATTCAGGTCGCTTGTGGTGTCTACCTTCCTTTCGCTCTCCCTTTCTGTCCACCCCAACGATATTAATATTTAAAGCACCGTTAACGCTCGACTGACCATTTTATTTAATTTTATAGAAATTTCTTTCGAATTTACCCTTGACGATTAAAGAGCACGAATCGAGCGAAATATAATATCAATTTAGTATGATTTGATAGAGAAGTTAATTTTAAATTTAAATGCACATATATTTTACAAACTATTTTATATGAAAAGCAATTTTCCTGGAAAATGAAAGCATAACAGTTGAAGTCTTTCAGAATATAATGCTTAAGATCTTTTGCCTTTGTTGTTTAAAATGTTTGTCAACTCTGCGTGATTTGGCTCAGTTTCATTTCGCTAAGTCCCTTAAAAGTTTAATGACGTTTTTGACCATTGTAATTATTTTGGCTCGTTGCGCTTTTTGTGATTTCTCGCTGTGGAGCGGTCTGCAGCCTTGATTCCACTGGCTTGATGTGTTGTATAGCTTTCAGCAAATGGCTGTTACCCCACTCCTTGCCATCCATGTCCCCGCCCGTTTGTATGTTCCTATGTGTGCGAGGGCTTTTATTGTGCGCATATTGGCCATGGCGAGGACGTGCCACTAACTTGATTGCCATTTCAATTGACCGCAATTTTAGAATGCTTTTTCCACTGACTCTGTGAAGGGAATCCCTAGCGCTACCTTCGTCCTTCGTCCTTGGCCGTCATCCACAGTTGGCCACTGTCGCCCGTCGCTTCCTTTTGTATCGTAGCGGCCTTTTGTTAGCTTCCGCATCATTACGGACTTTGCTTTCGGTCATTTTCATGCTGTACTTTTTTTACGGTTTTTTTTTTTCTTATTTTGTTAGACCCGTCTCGTTATGCGACTGGAGAAGCGGCTAATCTGTCCGCTCATTGAATGAGCCAACGAGTCAGCTTTGTGGAGTCCATTGCTCACATTTTGTGTGGGAAGCGGAAGCAGCCACTGTTGCCGGATGCATTGATAACCATTTCCTATAGACACGGACTTCCATCAGTGGAATTCAATTTTTTTTGTTGCTGCTTTATTGGTATTTTGTGGAATTTCAATTAGCGCTGTGTCCACTTGCGACCCTAATTTTGTTTTTTTTTTTTTGGTCACCGTAAATGATATAACGTCGATGAGCTGGCTAAAGAAATTCCACTTAAGCTATATATGCGCAAATCTGATAAAATTGGCGTGAGCCAGCCGCGCCCACCGACCGCATGGTAAAAACAATAAAGTAAAAAAGCTTGAAAATGGAATTCAACCATTGCCTTGCATTTTTTCGCTTTGTTCCTCG
The DNA here is from genome assembly GCA_035041605.1 of Drosophila atroscutellata. Taxonomy (NCBI): domain Eukaryota; kingdom Metazoa; phylum Arthropoda; class Insecta; order Diptera; family Drosophilidae; genus Drosophila; species Drosophila atroscutellata. The sequence continues at coordinate 6,287,646 of JAWNLA010000092.1, read as the reverse complement.
GCGTTATTTAATGGGTAACGCCCAGCGTCCTTATATACGCTGCACTTTAAGTACTTTACAGGTTTTGCTTTATTGTTTTTATTTTATATTATTATTTCGTTTTTCTTGATTTTGCATTTTTAACGCCTTTTGTTCCGTTTCTCACTGTGGCCTTTTGTTTGCCTCTTGCACGTATCACTGCACAAAGGCGCAGCGGCCATTACGTGCCTAGCCAACTGTGCCGGTGTGTGTGCCTCTCTCTCTCTCTCTCTGTGTGAGTGTGTGTGTGTGTGTGTGTGTGTGTGTGTGTGTGTGTGTGTGTGCATGCAATAATGATTGGAAAGTTTCGCCTTGCAGTTGCGTTCAAAAAATTTAGTGCATGCGGACGACCCAGCCATAAATATTTGGCAAGTACCACTGCCACAAGCAGGCGGCACATTTACATAACAAAACTGCATGTGGAGCGACCATTATATAATTAGAAATGTCTGTAAGTGTGCGTGTGTGTGTGTTTGAGTAAGTGTGCACAGTAAGAACTTTGTGCAACGCCTTGGCCATTAGAGCGCAATCAGCTGCCAACATCATGGGCGCCTAGCTTGTAAGCCACAAAAACAGTTAATGTTGAAACACCGCAAAAAAAGAAAATACCAAAATAATAATATGGAAGCTTAATTGAATGCTTGACTTGAGCATACCCTGTGCACAAGAGGCATCTGAATATATATATAGGCATCACATAGAATATAAAGTATTATCATAGAATACTTAAAACATTGAAAAATATAAGTGAATAGACGGAATATAAGTTAAATGCTATTGCAGTTAATTTCTATAGTAATACATTTTTTTTTATTACGATTTTGTCATATCTGGTCTGAATAATTAAATTGAATATTGAATGTGTATTTTAATATAATACTCATAGCAATAAACAAACCAAGCAGCGTCTTTCTGTTGCTTAAAAAACCCTTACCAAGTCCAAAAACTTCCTATTGCAAACTTAATATTTGAATGGCAATTGCTGATTGTGGCACAGTTTTTTTTTTCGAGCAGGAAAACTTTTGCAGTGCATTGTCGTAAATGAAATGGCCCGCATTGAGAGTTTAGTTACTGTCATAATTTTTTACAGACTTTGCGCACTTTTGTTGGGGCAACTTGCACATTTGCGCATTCGCTTCGCTCTAATTGGCAGCATGTTGATAAATGCAATTCAATTGGCTTTCGGTCGGGGTTATTTTTCTGAGCTTGTGGGTCGCCTGGCATTTAAATGGTTTTTAAGTAGTTTTAATGCCTGTGGCAGTTGCTCATTTGACTTGCCTTGAATTTTAAGTACTAGAATAACTATTAGCTAAGTCTCGATGCGCTCGAAATCGCAGATGGCTTAAAGTTGCAACAAACTTGCGGCGATAACAACAATTGTGGAATCCATTCAAGTCACGATGTTGCCAGACAGCTCTAGGGCTAAATTCGAGGTAGCAACAGCAGCAGTAGCAGGAGAAAAAAAATGCCAACGACAACCACAAGTCAAATTGACTCTGACTTTGACACGTTGACATACGATAAAGGTATTTGCCTGTGGGCGTGTGGCAGTGTGGGCGTGGCACGACACACACACACACACACACACACATACACACACCACGCGTATTTCTTACAGTGATGTCAGAAGGCATTTTCATCACCGTCTCCTCGAGATGACTGCAGCAAAACCAACAGCAGCAGGAGAAGCAGCAGCAGTAGCAGAAGCAGCTTCAGCCGATTCCTGTTGTATTCGAGTACCTCATATCATTATGTATATTGGAATCTGCTGAAGTTTTTTGGGTGGCTTGAGAATGGGGAGAGTGTTTTTTTTTTGGTACTGGTTTCTTTGCTAACGCTGGTTTCACACTGATTACACAAACGTGAGTAAGCTGCTTTCACCATTGCGTTCTACATGCTAACATCAGTTGGCGAACTTCATTTTCATCTCCCCAGCTCATGCATTTATTCATGTTTGCCTTTGTGTGTGTGCGGGTGTGTGCGAGTGAGTGTTCATTCACTTGCTTATGTACTCATTCATTTACATCATTTGTATGTTGTTAAGTCAGCAAAATTTAACGTACTCCTCTGATTTGCACTTACTCATGCTACAGCTCCTCTCCCTCTCTCTTTCTTTCTCTGCCTCAGGCGCTCTCTCTTTCTTTCCATTTTGGTTTGTGCATGGTACTTGCCAAATTGGGATGTGATTTTCTTTGCGTGTGTGTGTGGCTTTTACTGGATTTTCTTTTCGTACATCATGCTGAAACATTTTTTCTCCATACATTACATTTTTTTTTTCTGTGTGGATGCGATTTTTTTCAATGGAAAATATTCAGGTGGAATTGAGAAAAGTTGTCAAGTAACTTTCGTATAAGTTTAAGTTTACTTAATATTTTGAAATGATTTGCAAAATGGAGAAAAACAGTTTTTAATTGACCCGCAAATATAGCTGGCTTATAAAGTCCACACTTGGAATGATTCGCCAACTTTAGTGCTGGATTCACATTAATTGTGGTTTTCAATAGATGATTTTATACTGAAAGCTAATATCTTAAGCAGAAATAAAGAGTCATTTTGTTTCGCTTGCTTGGTGTTCAACTTTCTTAATTAGGTTTGGGCAAATGCCAGTTTATTTAAGGTCACAATTAATATTCATATTTAGTAAAGCGCAGCGTCATTCTAGCCTCAACACTTAAGCTCTTTATAAATTGGTTTCTTTTAAACACTGATGCAGCAAAAATATCGTGTAATTGTAAAAATATTAACGTATCAATATAAAACACATAACGTTTCAAAACAGCTACGGGAATGTGCTGGAAGTAGTACTTAGTTCTGCGAAAACCGCCAAATATTACATTCCCTTGTAGGCCGGAGTTAATCTGCAGACATATACATTTTTGCTCCGAGTTTCAAATTTTCAATAACATTTATCTTGCTTTATATTAAGTATTATACATTTAATATAGCGATAAATTCGCTTATTGCTGGTTTGAAATGAAAGCAAGATAAAAAGCAGCTACGCCTTTTGCTCGTTGTTGCCTTTGGGTTGTCTGTCAACATCAGCATTTCGCTTTTATCCGCAGTCTGATGTGCTGCTGCAGCTGCTACTTGCTTCTCAATCTTCCTAAACAGCACTTGCTACTGATGCCACGCCCCCTATAGTGACATGGCTGGCAAGTTGTTGTACAAAGTGCTCAACAACTCCCATGTCAATCATTTGGGCAGGAGTTGCTTTGTATTCCTCAGATGCAGATGCATTGTCAGCTGGAGGCGCTGCGCATCATTGTTAGCGTGGACAGCAGAGCGCGCATTGAGTAGGCATACACACACACAACTACAATAAGGTATGTATGTGTGTGTGTGGCAGCATTGACATTTACGCAACATGTCCCTGTTGCATGTTTGCAATTTGCATTTGCAAATAGTTGCAAAAACGAACATCAAATGTGGCAAATGTGGCACGACAGGCGCATGGTCGGGTGCTTTTGGGTGGTGCGCTATTCGTTTGCCTGAGTTTTGATCAGTTTAGTGAGTTTTTGTCTAGTCCTCCCCTCTCCAATCTCACCAGCACACCCCATCGCAACCCACTGCTGACTTTGCACCCGAAAAGTTAGTAAATATGCATGCAAATTTTTGCAGTGCTAGTAATGCTTTCAATTTTGTTGCCTCACAGCCAACACACACACAAACACACACACACACACCCTCGACTAGTTCGCAGTTTTAGTTACAGTTTCGGTTTCATGTTTACCATGTTGCGGTTACCCCGTTGCCCGTTGTTGTTTTTGTTTCTGCCTCATGGCGTGCATTTTGATGGGTAGTTTGCATGCAGCCGCAGCTGCACTTGTTGTTGCAGTTGTTGCATAATCAAACTTGCCGTTTCCATAAATGCAGCTGCAACATTTAGATACTAGATGTGTGATACCCCAATAACCGAATAACCAATATGGTTTCTCTCAGCTACTTCTGCTGGTATGTTATGAATGAATTGATCATATGTGTTGTGACCAACCCAGACAGCCAGGAGTCAACAACCATTATTCTGACGGCTGTATTTCCATTTTGTGGCCTCGGGCATTTTTCGTTTGGAATTCTTATTGTCTCAGCTTTTTGTTTTTTGTTTTTGGAATATTTGCTTAGTTTGGGAGCTAGTCGTAATTTGCATACCCCGAAAATGGCAGCTGAATTCGATTTCGTCCTTAGCATACTTTCAAATTAGCATATAGAGCGCTGGGAACAAGAGAATCTGCTATAGACCATGTTTTTATTTTTTTCATGCATACATTGTTTGCAGTTCAATTAATGCATACATTAAACCCCAACCCTGCCACTTAATTCCCCCAGCTAACAACACACTTTTTGCCATGTAGCTTAAATGTTTCACAAGGTTTGTCAGTCAATTATGAGGTAATTCCGCATTTTTGGGCAGTGCTGTAGCTAGTTGTGTGCTTAACTATGATGTTTTAAGCTGTTTATGTTTATGCCACGTGCTAATTGCACCTCAATTAATATTGAACAGCAAGCGCTTAGCTCAAATTACCAGAGCTAACCATAAATCTGACCTGTGGCAGATGAAGTTTTAATTATCACGTGGCAACGAGAGTTAAAATGAGCTATAAGGAAAAATAGGAGCAGTACAATATTCCATATACAAATGTATATATAAAGAACTAGCAAAATATCAATATAAGAACAAGTTGGAGTGCCTTAATCGAGAGAGAGAGAGAGAGAGAGAGCTCGACTAGAAGATACCTTGAACCCTTAACAACATTAAATAATTGTTTAAAAATGACGGCTGGTTTCAATACAATATTGATTACTTAATTATCGACTGCTTTCTTCTTCTACTTCTTCTTCGTCAAGTTGGTGATCACACAATTGATATCGATGTCCATCGATAGTTATAGTTGCATGTTAGATTACATATGTTATGCTACAGTCTTAATATCGCATCACTAATAGCCTGTTACAGAGGCCTGCTGTAAAGTATATTTCCGTTTATGTTGATTTAGTTTCTTCATTAACTAATAAATTATTTGTAAGTTTTTCTCGATTAAAAAGCTTTTCAATGTTCTCTCTTTGTTTGACTATTTGTGTCACAACTACGAAATTGGTAGGTGATATATATGCCGAAAGTCAATACGAAAGACACCACCTCCCAAGCTGACTCGCTTCGCTTTCAGCCGCAGACGTTTGCCATTGACAAACTAAAAATACTGAAATTTATGTGCGACATTTTTTCTCTGTCTTTTGGTTCCGGACCCACATACGTTATACGAGTACTTACGGAGGATTCAACCAGCAGTTGTTTTTCGCGTGCTGGTTTCTCGCTTTATCAGCACTTTGTTACGCCCTGTAAGTGTATGGGTGTATGTGTACGTGTGTGTGTGTGCATATCCCTCTGCGTGCGGATTTAATTTGGTTTACGCCCGTCCCAATATTTTATTTCTGCGTTACATAAAAAACGGACATTTTTGTATAAAAATTGAAATATTTATATATGTGAGATGGTTTTGTATATTTTTTTATTGTTTCTTGTGCGCATTTCACAGCCTCCATGACGAGTTGTCTGTCTCTCTCTGCCTTTTGCTGTCGTCTTTGTCGCTGTCGCCATTGTCCTTTCGTTGTCCTTGCGTCAAGTGTCAAACGTTGCTGAGTGGCCAACGCCGTCGCCAGTTTTCTTCTCTCCTGTTTTCAATGCCTCGGCAGCTCCACTATTTGGGGTATATTTGCGTTGGCGGCAATGTGTCTCGTCGCCTGGTGTCGCCCCAGCCTTCGCCCCCTCCCCTGTTCCCATGCCACTGTCTTATTTTGTTACGTTTTCCGTTTGTTTTGCAATATTTGCTACTGATGCGGTTGTTGTTGCTTTTGCTGTTTTTGCCTGGCCTGCGGCTGCCGTTGCGTCCCTTCACTTGCCTCCTGCTCGTGCTGCTGCTTTCTTACCACACTTTATATGAATACATATTTATACATAGATATATTCAGATATTTTTCAACGCTTCTTGTTCGTCTTGTTTTTGTTGTTGTTGTTGTGCATATCTTATGAAATTGTTTATATTTCTGGAATTGCGTTGGGGTGTGTTTGGCAGAAAAATATTTTCATGCTGCCCAACAACCAAAACCCCCCTGCTCCTTCAACACTCCACAACATTTGCCGCCCTGCTTCAGTCCCTGTCTCTTTTGCCATCGCTTATGTGGAGTGCATAATGGTTGTTTACTTTTAGCCTTCCTTTTTGGCACCTTTTTTTTTTTGCTTGCCACTTTATTCACTTTGAAGTTTGGCCGCCTTCCATCTTATGCTCTCTACTGAGGCTAACTAAACTCAATAACTTTTTTTTTTATTTTTTTATTCTTGTCAAATTTGTTGTATTAAAGAAATTTATTTATATATTCTGTATTTGGGTGTGCAAAAGGTAAGTTCTGCTTGCTAGAACTACAAAAATGTCGTTTCTTGAGACTTTGAGCTTAGTGTTTAAATTTTCAGTCTACTAGTGATGCAATGTAGGCCAAAACTAATTTTCCGAGTTCGAGACATTATTATATTTTTTTATGTTATGAACAAAAATATTTTGATGTTTTCAGTTCTGTGTCTAGTTTCGGACATGAACATCTCCATTCGAAACAGATATATTTTTATAAGGCCTATATCTCAAACGTTTATAAACGGTTTTTTTTAAACTAATATGGGGTCTGTTAAAAATAAACCTTCCTTGTACTTAACTCTATCGTTTTCTTATTGTTGAATTTTTAACGTGTTCGTGCTCAAAAGGACGTCAAACAATCATCAAATAACAAACATCAGCATTCTGCTTCCTATAATTAGTATGCATGTGTTGAGCACTTAATATGAAAGAGTAAGCATGTGAATTCAACACCTCAAACTTTAGCTTTTCATGTGTGTGTGAATGACGGGCATTTGCTAGTAGCTGGTAGTTTGCAGTCTGCATTTGGCAGTTTGCAGTTCACTGCAACTGAAAGGATTTGCAAGAGGTTTAAACCTTTAATTTCAATGCCAGCACACAACATAAGTGTGTGCAAGTGTGAGTGTGGTTGCTCCTAACAAAGCACTGCAAGCGACGCTGAGCATGCAACACTAATTGGTCGTGTCATAGTCACGTAGCCAGTGCCTTTACCTGGAGTGAGTGTCAGATTCAGATTCAGATTCAGGCGCACAGTTAGAGCTGCTTCGTAAAGCTGTCAGCTGGCCAACTTGTCTAGAAAATATTAGAATAATCAAATGCCTATGGAAACTAAACTTGCCTGGCTGGTCGGTTGGTTGGTTGGTCTTTGTTGTTTGCTTGCGGCTTTTGTCTGACTGTCCCGGATGTGGCTCATGTATATTCTGTTACCATATTTGCCTTATACACACGCAGAAAGACACACACACATATGTGAAATTTATTTTATTTGGCATTTATATTTCTTTTATCCTCTAGCAAAAGTCAAAAGCTTTATATGCAAATATGTAAATAAGGCATCTGCCAAAAAATGTTGGCATTTTTTGTATGTTTGTGTGTGAGCGGGTGTATCAAAGACAGTTGCCAGTTTGACCGGCACTCAGACAGGGCTTATTAGTCTGTTTGTTTTGTATCTTGTCTTGTCTTGTCTTATCCCGGCTCGGCTTTTTACCCCAGACTGCAAGGATCTTTGACAGCAGCTCCAGCTGCCTGCTGACCTCAAGTCCTGACCTGGCCGGCTTACAGCTGTCCCCTGGTTTGGTTTAATGTGTAACACATATTTATTGTACAATATACATGAGCATGCGTATCCCTTCTGCCAAAAGCCTGGCCTCATCCTCAATACATGCCTTTTGCATGTTTTACGCCAGAAATGTTCCAAAAGCTACAAATTTGATAAATCTTTAAATATTTTCATTTTTATCTTTGTTTGGCATACAGCTCAAAAATGTACACGTAAATAAATACATTTTCCTTATTTCTCAATTGTGTATAACGTTTTAAGAATAACACATAAAATCTTTTTTAATTTCTGACATATTTACTTTTGGCAAAGGCATTTTCCAAGTTGTCCATTTCAAAACCCTGCATTTCACATTTGTAACAATTGCATTGATTTATTGACTTTAGTACAAGTTTCATTTATTTGGTTTAGATTATTGAAGAAGAAGCTGACTGCAATTTAAGGCTATGATAATAATATTTTTCTTTTGTTGCAGTGGAAATTCATTTGAATTGTTGTCTAGGCTTTGCCTTGTCTTTCTGCTTGCCTGCACTGTAATACAATTAGGACAAGATACTGTTGGATTTGGAATGTCTCTTGGCAAATCGCTGGATCTTTTGCAGTGACGCTTTTCATTTTGTAAACTGCAATTTTAACAAAAACTTCTCATGAATAAATGCATTTGTGGACCGTCTTTTTATGCTCAACTCTAAGCACACAAGTAGAGAAAGCATAATATGTGTGTGAGTGTGTGTATGTCTGTGTGTGCAAATCCTTGGTAAATATGGTAAAAGTCAAGGATTAGACTGGAGCATATGCAGCATATGCAAGCTTTCAACTTTTGTTAATATTTAACGTTGCTCCCAGGATATAACTATATATATATATATATATGTAATTTTCCATGAAAAAGCTCTGTGAAGCAAACATGAATTTAGTTAAGGTTTGGTCACAGCCGGGTGCAAACTTTATTTCATACATTGTTTCAAGAATTTCGGAATCCAGGTATCCGCATTGTCCAAAGTTGGAGGGTAGGTTAAATATTTGCACTGCGAAATGACAAATTAATTGTGAACATTTTCTGCTTGGCGCTTTTAAAGCAAAGTGCAAACAAATTTTTGGGTGCAAACAAAATTGCAGAGGCGGTTGCCATCCTGCCATCCTGTTTTATGGCGGCGGGTAAATTAAATTCCTTACCGAGGACAACAACGTTGTCGAAGGGCAGGCAGGTGGCTGGGCAGAGCAGAGTGCAGAGCGATACATGAGCACAAAGTAAACAAAGATGTACGACAACATTAACAACAACTAGTACTTTACTACAACATAGAGTAGTCGTTGCTAGAGGTTGTGTGGCTGTTGCAAACTGGCCAACAGTAACAACATTGATGCGTCTGTCACTTCTCACGTTGAACTAATAAAATCAACTCTAACTTCATTTGGAAAAGTGGCAAGAGGGTGCTGACTGTGTACCGTGAAGTATATGAGTTTTCTGCATCGTACAACTTAGTTGGGGGTTCAATTAATTAAACATCCGCATTTAAACTCCCAGTAATATATTCTAACAGTTATATATAATAACAAATAAAAGATCTACTAATATTCAGCTTCTCTATAGTCTATTTCCACATATAGCTACACAAAATATATTAAGACAGATCGATTTTTTGTGCTCTTCCAGCCTGAATTCAGAATGAATTTCCGAAATGTTGAATTTAATTCGGGCAGATTCTTTTCGTTGGATCAGGATTATAATGCTGTCGGAACAGAAAATGAAATAATAATAGAAATATTTGTGTAAAACGTGTCTAAGCTGTCAATTCAATCAAATTACAAATAATATAAACTTCGACAGTAGCTGATATTTTTCATTGAATTCGTGTCACATTGAAAAACATTTGGCACTTTAGATGTTGCCAATTAATTTTCTGCTTCGACTGTTTTTATCTTGTTTATTTGTGCGACATGTGCTGACAAACATGGTCGAAAAATCAAACAGTTGAATACAGCAATAGAAATTGAGAGTGAGAGAGAAAGAAAGATAGAGAGAAAGAGAGAGAGAGAGAGAGAGAGATGAATGCGTCTATGAAATGTCGACTTACTTTGAAGCTGATTTAATTACATTTCGGACTTAAGGAATGGTTGAGGACGAGAGAGAAATTGGAAATGCAGCCAACTTGAAACATTTGGTTATAAGCTTACGGATCTTAGTCTTTTTGTTGACTTACCTATAATCTTTTGATATATTTGCATTTTATAATGACAGTTGAAATTTTCCACTCCACGCTTCGCTCGTCTGCAAATAGATAAAATGCAGAACAAACAGTAATTAAAATCAATTTCAAGCTGTTAAACTTCCAACTCATTAAATCAAATGTCTGAGCTATTAAGCATTCAAAAACAGTAATAACCATTATGATTCAATCTCAGAATATTTAAAGCATATATTGTGTAATATATCGCCGCTGCTGCTCACAATATATTTCTGTCGAATTCCCTCGATTGTGTGGCATCCTTGTTGTTGCTGAAATTATTCTCATTTGGCAAATGCAAAATCAGCAATGCGTAATCAGAGCAAACAACACAAACACAGACACTCAACACTCATATTGCCTGTTTTTCATATTTATAGTTCATTTAAAACGGGAGGGGAATGGCGGACATCAACTCACACTATTTGTTGTAAAGCCAAAACCATTGCTTTTTGTTATTCGCATATTAAAAATTCAAAGGCTCGGGAAAGCAGCTGGAAATGTGTAGAATAGAAAGTGGAAAAACTCGCTTTGTATAAATATTAATAAAGTAGGCCATAGGAGGAGGCCTGCCATTGAGAGGGTCGTACTCGTTGCTATTGAATGGCGTATTTCTAACAAGAAATCCTGGCCTATTTACAAGTTACAACATTTCTTCCACCCGCCCACAAACCAACTTCCCATCCTCCTTCCTGTGGTTTAACTTGTGTGTTTTGCTGTTATTGGAACTTTGCTCTTGTTTGTGCTTCAACATACAATATTCCCGTTGTTGTTGTGGTTGCTGTTGGTGTTGTTTTTGTTACCGCTGTTTATTTGCATAAGAACTCAATAAGCATCGCATAATAAAACCAGAAGCAAGCTCCAATTCTCTCTCTAGAGCTCGTTATTGCTGCCTTGCCCTGCCTTGCTCGTCCAGCTCCACGCATCAGCGCTTTATACATGACGCAGCAAATGGTGTGTGTACTTAGTGTGTAATTACCAGTTGAGACCAGTTCGGAGAATTGAGTTCATGTTCTGGTCTAGCCAATGATGCTTGAAATGATAATGCTGCCCCCATGCGTTGATTATCTAAAACCAAGTGTATAAGCTTATGCAAAAATCTTATAGTGGATCTAAGGATCTTAAAGTGAACTTAAATGAATCACAAATTGTCAATTTGATTTTAAAGATGTTGTATAAAGGAAATAAATAAACTCGTTTTCTCATACACTTACATACAAGTTTCCTTTAAAATGTGATTTTCTAGTTTACATCAATAGCACTATATCCCATAAGTGCTGCAGTTGAAGAAGAAGTTTACAAAATTCATTTTGGCAATTTAAGTCTATTGCGATTCTTCTAATTGTAAATGACATTTGGTTCGAAAAGCAAATGACTGGCAGAGAAACGCAACATGATTGCACAGTCAAAGCTCATTAAGACGGCTCCCCCCCCAGATAACGACAGTACAAAATGTCTATATATTTCTCTGGTAGATAAGGAAGGGAGAAAAATGGTGCTTTCAAGTGTTCTTACGCACAAATGTGTAAAAGCAGGCGACACACACAAAAGCCTTGATTAGAGAGACAAGACACACTCCGATGCAATGTTGTAGTCCATTAAAATCCACTCAAGTGCACTTAAATGCTTCCGAGAGCTTTGCATGATTGCAATGGAAGGTTGAAGCCCTAATTCGACTCAGACTCGACTCCTCTTTGCTAAGTCCTAATGAGACTTTAGATATAAAACACGTTGCGTATGCTCATCCCTTGCATACCCTCTACCTGTAAAGAGATTCGATTGTTTATCGCTACTTTAGCTTGAGTGCTTTAGTGCAACTACTTTAATTTATTTGACTGGTGAAGCATTCAATGAAATCTTCTTTTAAGTTAATAATATATTTTTCTAATTGCGAATTTTCACCACCATCATTGTCATGCTGTAAATGAGTTTGCTGATCTGCAAAGAAATGTCATTAGTTGTGCTGGCATTTACAGTATAGTATATACCCTGTAAAACTTGCCTTCAGCGCTGTACGCACACTCAGTGGCAGAACGCGGAGCATAACGATTGTTGGCATATTTTGCGTCTTCTTCAAGAATAGCACAAACAATTTTCGCTGAACGCAGTTTAGCTCATGCCAACTAATGTTGCAACTAATCTCATAAACGTCATCGTACTGCCGGCGAGGGAAGTGAGAGGAATAAATTGAATTATTATTTAATATAGTTTACTTGGTTAATTACTGACAGCGTATTCGATCTGGGTGCCCACAATACAGTAGACCAGCATGAAGTAGGCGCTGATCCATAGGTAGATGGTGGATACCAAATGAAAACTGCTGAGATTTACGCAAAAGCAAACCAAAATCGAGATGGCCGAGGAGAGCACCTGAGCAGCGATCATAACACCAAAGGTATGCTCCACATTGTGGCAATAGCTGAAAGGATTAACTTTAATAACGCTTGGATATCAAAAAATAGATTTCAACATACTTGATGAACAGCTGATGCCACTTGATTAGATCCAAGAGCAGTGCATCTACATCAGTATCTACAAAAACTCCCACACTCGATCGATATCTCGACTGCTCCTTACGATGCAGTGCATCATTGAGGGCGGCTGCTTTTAGCTGAAAAATGTGCGCAAATGGGAGAATCTGCATCAGCGATAGCAACACCATCATATCGCCCATATAGAAGATAAGACCACCAACGCCGACCAAAAACGATTGGTTCACATAAGTGAGTGTGTATCCCAAGTTGGTATCCAGTGGGAGACCTGGTATCTCGTACTCCAAAGCCGTGACACGTGTGCCATCGTAGAGCAATAACACTCCCGGCGCCGCACCCATCGCAATGAATGAAGCCAGGTATCCAATGCGAATGATACGCCGAATATTGAGCACGCGGTCAATGCCCAAATTAAGAGCATCCCAATAGTCCGCGCTGCGTTGCTCATACTCTGCATAGGTGGCAGTTATGCTGTCCAACAATTGCTTAATGTCCGAATGCCTCAGTAGGAGTGTAATTAACTGGCAAACGCCATTGATGAGGCCACCAAACGTGATGATCGATTTCAAGCCATCCAACCAGTGATGCTGCGTCTGCTTAATCACCGTATAGACACAAAAAATCGAATAGGTCACAGGCAACAACATTACTATCCAGGTGCGAAGGTTGATTATCAGATTTATCACCAATATCTCCAATCCCAGCAGCCTGGCGCAGTAGTTAATGTTCGCGACGAGATAGTTTATACGCAACGAGGGCCTCATGTTGACTATTTGTCTGTTTAGCTCGCGTAGCAGCCTTTTATAGTCCACATTGTCCCAACGTTATAATTGCTGTTTTTTTTCGCTTATAATTGTTATATAATTTTTTCCATTGATTTTGTAATTATTGCAAATATGCGCAGATGACATTAGTTCCCATGTAGCAAGGTTTTGCGACCAAATTAAATGGCTCTAAGGCAAAGAGGCAATACATTTTAGCAATATTCTGCTCCTTATTAGAAATTCAAACGTATTTTAAGCGAAATAAAGTAATTATATAATGTAGACTTCAATTTTATAATGAGCAAGTGGTCTCTAAGACACGCTAATTGTATGAAACTGACTGCTAATAAAAGAACAAGAAATGTACACATTAAAAGATAATTCAGACTTGGTTGGCGTGTTTATTGTAATTTAACTGCAGTTGAGCATTTTTTAACTGTCTTCAAGGAATCGCTAACGTTACCTTTAGGAATAATATTGCAACTGTAACAGCATTGTGCCACATTTCCTTTTGCTTTGTTGCCGTAATCAAGTAAAATGCAATATCTGGCCCGTATTTCATGACCGCCGGTGATTTACGTCTTTAAAATGGCTATTAAACGAAAACAACCATTAAACTGCAAGCTGTGCAACTAGTTGCAATAACAAGAACAACAACAACAACAACAGCAACACATGCAACAAAGTTGAGCTCTGGATGCAGGCCAAACGAGCCGAGTAACTCACCTGAGCAAAACTTTTGCCTTGGCACTAATTAAATTTAAAATCGTTTTATGGCTATCAGCCCAAATGTTTTTCTCTTTCAATTTTGTAAATTTTATTTATTCAGTTTGGTCCCTATTCAATGTTGTTGGTGTTGTTGTTGGGCTAATCTTAACCAAAGTTTTGGGTTTGAGAAAGCTGTAGCGCATTAAATGCTTAAAATTAGAGCTAAAACTTGAGAGCATTTTGCTGGCCTTCTTTTTGTTTTGAGCTTTGTTGTGGCTGATTTTTTGCAGCAGCAGCAGCACGTCACGACATTCAGTTTTATTGCCAAGCTGCCATGTGTGTGTGTGAGTGTAGGTGTATGTGTATATGAGTGTGTGCGTGTGTGTGTTGATTATATTGTGCTCGATGTGCTGTCCCTGAGCGTCAGACGCTAAGTCGCAACTAACGAGGCCATCAACAGGATGCGGCCCCAGCACAAAAGTCGATTGCAGCCAGCTATGCGATTAGAGATAGAGATAGGGAGAAGATTAAGATTGGGGCAGGGGCTGGGGCGGTGCTGCCTTTAACTGTAATTGCCTCAGCCTTGGCACCCGCTCGGCTTGAAGGCCCTACAAATTAGGCTTTAACGTTTTAGATGCCTTACAGCCCATCCTTCCATTATTTCTCTGTCTCTGTCTCTCGCTTTCCTGCGCTTGTCCTTGTTTAGCCCATAAGCAAGCGGATCCCAGAGCCCGATTGGCTTTAGCACAAAGGTTTTGTTCCTGACAGCAGCATCGTGTGCAAGCAGCTGAGTATACAGATTAGTTGAAGGAGAGCCTGTCGAAATGGATTTCAGTTTACAGTTTCAGAAATAAACTAAATTGAAGCGGTTTATTTCGTGTGATACTGAACCAATTTTTTTCAGATTGATTAGATTTTTATTGGATTTTACAAAATAAATAATAAGCTCCAATAAGCAAATAAGACAAAAGAAAATGCGTTCATTAAAATGAATACATTGTAATTTACAATGTATTTCCTCGAAATCTTGTGCATATTTTAAATGGCCCTTTAAAAATTTTTTTAAGTATCAAACTTTTGTGATATTACCAGTGCGGTCATCAGACCGTATACTTAAATATTCGGGGCCCGTTCATAAACAGTTGTTTTATGGCATTTGGACAGCAGCTGTTGCAAACTCATCTGTGGCACCACAAAAGAAAAAAGCAACCAAACCAAAAAAAAAAAACAAGTTATTTATGGGGTACTCTGCACACCGTTGATTGTAAAGATCTGAAGTGTTTTGGCTGTTTACTATCTGTGTGATTATTATTAAGTAATTTAAACAGTTTGTGGAGGCTATAATAATTTTGAAGGAAACGTCTATCATAACGTATATATATTCTTGATCAGCATTTTTCCGCCTGTGTGTCTGTCCTTTTTTTTATTCGCTTATCCGACGAGAACTCGCTCAGATTTTAAGTTATCTTGATAAAGGATGCGATCGGATCTGATCTCTATATTGAAATGAACAACCGGTTGAAAGATGACTTTTGGTTGTCAAGTTGTCAACCTAAATAAAATAAATAAAAATAAAATTAAGTAATTCAGAGGTATCCGTTAGTCGAGTTGCATTCTATTTGTTATCTGCTGCTATCTATTGCTCAACGTAAAACTAGCATTTTATGCAGACCTGCTATTAGGGACAGGAGGCGGAGCAGGACGAGCAGGTCCACAGACTGGACTGTCTCATCCATTCTTTTTTTTTTTTAAGTTTTTGTTTATTTAGAGAGAGGGCGCATAAAGTGAACTTTAATGGCCAGGTTCGTTGGCTCATAGTTGGGGAATGTGTTCAAATTTACATGCACATTAAATGACGAGACAGTGGCGTGTGGTATGGACAGGGAGCTGGGGAGTCAGATTGGGCTACTGGATGGCTCGATATGATTTGGTTGCCAAACGTTCAAGTCGCCTGGGCCGTTGAATTTTAATGGGCAGTGTGAATAGGGGCTTGGGCACTGAAACACTTCGAGTGTCGTTAAGAGCAGCGATAAAACTCAGCTGGGGCATGTAAAGCTATCCAGCTACCGGCTTGCCACACTGCCCACTCCACTTGCAGCCAATAAACAGTCGGAAGCTGTGCAATGGTTGCGCTTTTGGTTACGGTTACGTTAACGTTTACGGTTTTGTCTGCTGCCAAATGACTATGCTGACCATTGGCTGCAATTAAACTCACGACCAATACACACACACACAGACACACACGCACACACACACTTAACCATAGACACACCCTTGGCGCATCTGGTGTGTTAATTGAGGTAAATTACGTCATTTTTTATTGGTGTTTTTCAGTTCACTTTTTCATTGGTGTGCTCCTCCAGCGGCAACCGAATAGGTTTATTCGCAAATTTATTTGTTTAATTGCATTTTTTGCAGTTGCCCCAGAAAGTGTGCTATAAAAATGTATACTACCAAGGCGCAAGCCGTAACTTATTTTGCCCATCCCTTTTGTTAGTCGCTGCACTTAATGAATTTTTTAAAATATACGGTAATGCGATTCTGCATTATTTATTACTTATATATGTACGAAAATAATGTGGAATACCCTAACATTTCCTTTTGCACAGTAAACAGGTTGTGCGTTCTAGGCTACAACAAATTATTGTATTTATAATAACAACTTAAAATACTGCACATATTTAAATCCAACAAAATGAATAATCAGCATGATGCTGTGAAAAGAGGATCTGAGATCTGAGAAGAGGGTATTTCTTCGTGAAGTCTAGACTATCACAGTGCTTTTAAATTGTGCGCTAAATGCGCTGAAAGGTTTTTTTTTGTCTTAAAGTCAGAGCCTTAAGTCACAGACACTGCATGTTGTTGTTGAAAAACTTAAGCGTTTGTCTGCGTTTCTGTTTTGTGTTTCCTTTTTTGTTTGTATTGTTTTGTTTTCAGTTGTGTAGCTGCAGCTGCTTTTTCCTTTGTATTTGCTCGTCCCTACGTGCGCCTTCTGTTGTGTCAGCTTCCGCTTGCGCCAAACTCTGCCCATTCCCTGTTCCTCCCGGCCACCAATGTGTGTGTGTGTGTGAGAGTGAGCAAGTGTTTGCCTTCCTGTTTTGCGCCTGGAGACTCTGAACGCTTGCAGCTTGCTTTGTATTTTGTCCGTTTTCGTTTACTTTATAAACTTGTAAAATATTACACAAATAAATAGAAATTGTGTAGTGTGCGACCCGCAAAGCCAGCTACTTAGACAACTTGCCGCCATGGGGCACAGGATGGGGAGGAAAGTTTTCAGCGCCTTTAATTTGCGGGCCCCCAAAGCGCTTCTTTCTCGCTGCCACAAGTCAAATTAAAGTCAAAAGATGTGACAGCAGAAACGTGTTCTTTTTCTATTTTTTTTTGGGATTGCCACTCGATTTTTTTATTGCATTTTAGGTTGATTTTTATTGTTTTACTCAATAATGTTGAGCAGACGTTGTTGTTTGGAGTGTGCAGCAATAACAACAACAACAACTTGGAATATTGCATTTTTGTAGTTGGTAGGTTTTTTTTTGGCTTAGTGCGCGGAATTTTTTATTTATTTTTTTTGTGCCTGCTGTTGACATTTTGCTATGTTGCTTTTGCAGCGCCGTCAGGGAGAGACCCCCTCACATATCTATCTTTATTTGCTGCCACACTCTATGCTGCTCAGCACGCTAAAATCAACACTTTTGTGCTACGTAATTACTTTGAAATTAGTTTGCGTCGCAAACTTTGTACATTATGCGCATCCTTATGGCTGGCCCCAAGCATTGCACAAACACATCTGGTTGCCTTAAAACATTAAAGTAAGCATTAGTGCTGCTGTTTGCCTTGTCTTTTCTCTCTTTCTCTCTCTCTCTCTCTGTCTCTCACTCTGTATTCTCTTTCTCTAGTTTTCTCTCTTCTTGCTGGTTTTTGCTTTTTGACATTGTTTTCAGAACTTGTTTGTTATTTCATTAAATTAAATGTTCTGGGATTTTAGCGCTTAGTATGCTCATGTGTAGTTGTGTGTGTTATTAAGCGCGTGCATGTCGCAAATAAAATAAATATCATTAAATTGCTTTCAAAATACATAGAAAAAGCAGCGCTTGCTAATGTTAAGAAGCAAGCACAACAATTTATTTGCTGGTGAAAGTCCAAGACAAATAGAAAAATCTAAAGTCAGATAGTGAGAGAATGCAATTAAAAAAATCAATTTAAAGCCAAGAGCAAAAAGGAAATAAAATAAAGTAATTGCTTCTAAAAATGTAGTTGGCAATATTTGAATTGAATTTAATTTTAATTGAAATGTCTGCTAAGTAAACATTAAAAACTCATAAAGAGAGAATGGCAATGCAGATTAAAAAGGTTAACAATCAAGTAAGGATTTTATATATTTAAAAGATTGCTATAAAAACAACACTTTTTATGATAAGCTGAATGATGCTAAGAGGCAAAGCTAAGCTTAGTTTTTGAGAAACGCAATTGTGAAAATGTTGGTAGGAGACAATTATTTAGAGTATATTGAAAATGTTGCTTGACTCACTTGAAACATATATGGAAATTAAATGTGTAAAATTGTTTATTGTTTGATTACTTGTTTTTAAAATATGTATTTGCTAGCTACAGGTCGAACGCTTTTTTATATACTGAAATATGTTTCGAATGCGATTCAATTAAACTCAATTAAGTAAATAGTCTATATCCAACAGTTTCCTACTCAAGGGTGTGTGCAGCTAAAGTTTAATTACTTCTGGCAGGATTCTGATCATCATGAACATTTGTTGTGTGTGCTCTGCAGCAGAAATCAAAACACTGACTGCCTCTAAGCATTGCACATGCCAACAAAATAGTTTCAAAAATGATAGGCAACCAATAGCAAATAAATAAACAGAGACCAATGACAAACACACAAGGTAAGAGGACAACAAAATGGTAAGCATAATATTTAAATACACTGGAAAAGAGAAAGGGACAGATATAGGCAGTGAAAAAGAGATATATATAGAGAGAGGGGAAGAGTTGCATAGTTAGCTTTGTTATGATTAGGGCGTGGCAGTTGCACTCATGTAAATGTGTACGCTGCGTATTCGCAACGTTTAATGCAGTCGCTGCGAATTGTGTTGTGCATACGACGCGTTGTGCAAACTGCAATTAAAATCATTCAATTTTAATACGCAGCGTCAACACTTGCATAAGCAAATAAGCAGCTGTAACAACAGCGACTACCAAAACAACAATAGCAACAGTAACAGCAACAACAAAAACAACAGCTGCACTGCCCACAGCTAAGCAAACATTTTAAAATATTTAAACAACACGATGAGCAAGAAAAAGTTGTTGTTATTTTTGCAGTTGTTGTCGTCGTTGTCGTTGGGTTAAGTGGCCGCCCTGCATTTTTACGCTTCATTGTGTTTTATGGGCAGACGTGGTATGGCAAACGGCAACCTACCACCTGCAACCAGCCACCCATGCGCAATCCGTCCCTCCCTCTATTCAACGAACTGTCAACGCCCACCCACGTTGCCTGCCAGCCGCAGCTCTATAAATACTGCGGCTTGTTCTCGAATGTTCGTGTCGGCACGCCCTTTCTACAGGGGCCACGTACTGCCACCTGCTTCCTTCTCATATCCATTTTTGCATGTTGCACTTCTTGGCCTGTGTGGCGAGGACCTGACAGCCGGATCAACTGCAGGAGCAGGAACAGGAGCAGGAGCAGCTGCGAGTTCGTGGGCTCTTCGTGCATTTTTTATGTTGCAACCAGGTTGCTCAAATAATGCAAAAGCCAATGAAGCATACCTCCGACCAACAGTGAAGGTTGCCTGCCATCTGCATCAACAACACAACATTGCTGTTATTTGTGCAGCAATTTTTAACTTTGTGCGGCATTCTGTGCTGCGCTAATGAAAATGCAGCAAGCGTCCAGCCAGCAACTCAATACACACAATAATTATGATTGGGGCGTGGGGTAGAAATCATAGAGTACACAGATACACAATACAGATGCAGATACATTTGCAATTACTGGCACAGAGCCTATAGCTTGATGTCTGTTTCAGATGCGTGGGCAAAAATTAATTAAAATTCTTATGAGCCGCTTCAAACAGAAAGTCAATTATCAAAGTACATTCTGCAATTGACTTAAGAGGAATACTCTTTACTCAGACTATGTAGCGGAAAAACATTGAATTCATTTCGAACAGTTAAGCTCAAAGTACAGTCAAGGCAATCGATTAAAATCGATTCATTTTAAATAAATATTTGTTCATTTAATTTGATAAAATTAAATTAAATTTTTTTTGTAGTAGATTTTCATTCAGAATTTTTCAAATTAATTTATATTTTTCAACAAATGGAAAATGGACCTTAAATGAAAATTAAGAAAAAGGGGACAATTGATAATAAAGTGGCCCCAGCCTCCGCATTTAAATAATGATAATTATAATGAATCGTTAAAAGTCTGTCTGTCTGTGAGTTCACATTGAACTGAAGTACTCCGTATCCAGGGGCATCTTTAGGCAACTCCATTAATTACTGTCAACAACGTGGAGTAAGGGTAATAGTAAGTATGACGAAAATCATTTATTATTTTAATTAATCGGGAAAAATTGTTGCTTGCCAGGTGGAAAATGGCAACCGCAGCAAATGAGCAGAATGTCATTTGCCTGTAGCATTCGTCGATGCCGGGAGTGGTGAGGTTTGAGGGGTGGTGAGGTTTGAGGAAGCACCGTGAAAACAACATGTTGCTGACAATTGTTCAATTTGCGCCAAAAAGTTGTGAGCCTTATGACAGTTCCTTTTATGTTGTTGTTATTGTAGTTATTGCCGTCATTTGCACATTAATTAATAATGAATTTCATTTATTGATGACTTCACAAATGAGGATTCCGTTTGTTGTCGTTACTGTTGCTGTTTTTTATGTGAGGCACTTTGAGCTAGGCCTTAATCATTAATTTGGATGCATAATTTAATTAATTACTTCTTATTCGTACGTATGTCAAAAATTTGATAGATATTGAAATGTATTTCCTTTAATTATACAATTTTTTTGTTATACGATTTTTGTTTTCAACACACAGAACAAACTTAAGAAGAATATTTTTTCAACTATACGAAATACATTTTAAAAGTATCTATAAGGCGCAAAAATCATATGTCGAGTCGCGTTTCTTTTTACGCTGACATGTCTTCTGTATGCATAACGTATGTTCAATTAGTCAAATTAGTATCAGACAGACCTGATCGCAACTCTTCCTATCAGTAACTTTTCATATGCCAACTGGCAAACTTGCGCTGACAACTTGACAACCAAGAAAAGAAAAGGCAAAAGGAAAAAAATTGAGCTAAAATAATTCTGGCTTACTTTTGGCTCGTTTTGTGCTTCGCTGTATGCATAACAAATTTATAGATGCGTGTCGGCATTTCATCAGCTTTAGGAGGTAGCCTAACAAGGTTAACAGTTCCTCCTTCCAACCGGTATTATTATTTTTTTGCGGGTTGGGGCTGCATTAAACTTGGCGTCTGATCAACTTGTATTACTTTTGCTGTTGTTGTGCACTTAACACGCTGCCGCCGTGTTTATTATGTATGAAGCGTAGTCAACGAGTCTCGTACACGCACACACACACACACACGCGAACACTCAGATTGTACGCTGTCAAACTTGCTGAATAAGTTATATTTTCCTGCTGTGAGCATTGTGCGTTTTTGCTTGCGGCCCATTTAAGTTAGATTAGCCGAGAATAATATTAATCAATCACGCCTCAGGATTTTTTTTGGGCAGGCATGCAGAGCGACGAACGAGTCCAGGAATTGTCTGTCGGCCGGAGTGTGTGTGTGTGTGTATGTGTGTGTGCAGCCATTTTGTTGCTCCATTTGGCTAAGAGTGCTGTGCTGAAATTTGCTGCTAGGGCAGCGGCTGGCTTTGCTTTTATCTCATCATTGCTGTCCGTGGCTGTTCTGCTCAGTTCTCCTCCCTTCCCCTCCACTACCTTCCCATCCTGCTGCATTTAATGATGAGCTTCATCATGTGCGTCGCACTGCCTGGCATCTACTACTGACAGCTGCTGCCGTCTTCCCAGAAACGTGTCCTGGCTTAGTCAACTTGCTGAAGAAAAATTGGCAAAAGTTGAGGAACAGCCAAAAAGAAAAAATATGCTCGTCTGTATGATTGGCTCTCCGTCTTTGTCCTGTGCGTCCTGTGTGTACTGTGTGTCCTGCATGCTGTCAACTTTTTTCAGCGCCTCTGTCCATGCTTTGTCTGTTTGTTATAACATCATTTATTTAGCACTGCGGGCACAACACATTTTTTTTCGTCTCATTTTTATTTGAATTTATGCTGATAATGTGAGAGAAAAAATATATACACAGGAGTAAAAAACATTCACCTACCAGCTGACAATGTCAAATGACACCAGCTGGTACAGCATAGCACCATCAAGGTGTGCCAGTGTGTGCCAGTGTGTGCGAGTGTGTGTCCATGTGCTGTTTCCCACCCATCCCGCTGCAGCTGGTATGATTAATCTGCCGCATGAAGACAACTCTGGCAGAGCACTTTATCATCATGTACGCTGCACACTGCAAAGGCGTATTAAATATTTATGGCCTGCCAGCTGCGGAATATGCGAACACACAACCACACACACACACCCACACATATTCACACACACGCACACACATTTAGGCTGGCAAAGTATGCGTGACGCAATTGGTGCATCAATATTGTGAGCAAATATTGATGGCCAATAACAAGAGCAAGTTCAGCATACAAAAAGACAGGTCTTGTATTACAAAACGGAAACAGGCAACATTTGCCACAGCTTCACTGGCATCACATCAAAGGGTGCTTAACATTTTTAACATAAGCCAATGTATAACAAAAATTAAATAAGTCAAATATAGATCCGACCGTTCCATCCAACAACAATTGCCTTGCATGTCCAATAAATCTATCTGTCAACGCTTATTTTTGTTTAAAATTGTTTCTAAACTTCGAGCTGCTCTATGAATAAAACAGACTATATTATTCAGCAATTACTATCTTATATTTTCCTTACATATAAAACTGTCCAATAAATAGATCAGGCTACTGTTACTTTGTAAATATTCTGTAAATTAAACTGTCAACAATTATTACTGCATTCATTCAATTATAAGGCCATCTGTTATTCTCTGTGTCTATCTAATTATTAAAAAAAAATGGAATTTTTCACAAGTATCAGATACTTAAAAGACACTTAAAAATATAGCTGCACTAAATGCTGCATCTGTTGTTAATTGAACACTTTGTGTTCGTTCCATGAAAAAGGTTAGGGCATAAAAATCGACTTAAATTTTGATGCACAGCTGCTTGTTGCATGTCTGCGCTATATGTTCTCATAAATTTATTGACGTGAGCCATCAATAGACGCGCCCGCACAACTGCTACCTCCTGTCAGTTCCTTCCACTTTGTTCTTCCCCCTGCTCTGGTTTCACATATTGTAGGTGCAAATGTTTCCGTTGTTGATGCTGCTATTTCTGCTGCTCCTGCTGCGTCATCAACAAGTTTTATGCGCATATTTGTTTTACCGTAAAAGTAGAGTGTAAAAAGAAATGAGGAGGCGTTGGAGGAGGATGGAGGTGTGGCATCGAGCATAAAACAGATTGCACACAGCTTAATGTCTACTAAAAATCGAATTGTGATCCATCAACTATGCTTATATGGTCATATACGAGCTGGAGGTCGAAGTTCTGATACCGTCAGTTAAAGTCAGAATCGAGCTAGTGGCGAGAGAGCGGCGGGCGGAGGAGTTGCCTGTCGCTTGTCTGATGTGATTTTTGTAGCGCATTTATGTATAATTTTATATTTATGAGCATGGCTGTTAAAAATGGCCAAATAAGGGCGGGACAGCGGACCAGTTAGCGGAAGATGTGTTTATGTCTTTAATGCTGATTTATGGCGCAAAGGCGACAAGGCGTTAACTTTGTGCTTAAACTGGCTGCAGCAATAGCAAAAAAGAGGGAATATTGAAATTTGCACTGTCTAAACATTAATCAAAGCTTTATGTTTGCCTAAAGACCATAAAAAATGGATATCTCATTCTTGGTAAATATGAAAAAACATTTGCCTACTTTTTAGCTCACTTCATTATCAATTCACATAGAACTCAATGCTTAGCGCGCTGCTTGCATATTTAAGGCAAAAACTACTTCAACAACAACAACAACAAGTACCTTAAATAATAAATGCCTTTTGGGAAAGTCGTTTTGAGAGCGGAGGAGCCAGTGAAGGGACTGGCAAGTAATAAGCCCCTAAATGCAGCCCCGAAGGCAGTGAAAGGCGCAAAGCACAAAGCAAAAATGGCAACATCTTGAAACTTGAGCAGTACTTGATGACTTGCCGCAGGCTATGGCGGAAAGAGGTGGGAATGGCTATGGGTAAGAACTGCCGAGGGGCAAGTGGCTGGCAACCGCAAGTCCCAATAAGCCACTTAAAAAGTTTATAATTAACAGCAGTCGAAAAAGAAAAACACGCAAAAACAAGCACAAGTGCATTTTGGCGAGAGTGCTCCGCCTAGAAAATACCCTAAAATTTACTTGTAGTGTATATATATATATATAGATAATAGCTGAATACAGAATATTAAAATTATAATAAAGTCTTGGCACAAAATCGATGAAATCTATGGAAAATTTAAAAAGCATTGTTTATCGAAGTATTTATCAGGTTTTATTTATTGCCAAGATAAAACTTTATTTCTTATTTATTTGTTTTATTTTTTTTTAATATTTTCGTTTTTATTAAGAAATAAGTCAATGCTGCAGTAATTTAGAAAGTTAGCTTTTAACTTTAAAAACGGGCAAGTTAAAATGCGGCTTTTTTTTAGCCACATATTGCAATGCGATTAATATGCGCGACTTGTGCCTTCGTATTATTTTTAATCAATTAAGCCTTGTCAGCTGCTGCTAAGCTCAAACTGAAACTTAAATGATGACCCTCACACGTGACATGTCTACGAAATGTACAAATGTGCTCAACTCCTTTTCGCCTCAGCCTCCCATGGAACACTTACACAAACAGACACACACACACACATACACACAGAGAAAGATAGATAGAGGATAGAGAAAGGGGGGAGATAGTCACAATGAGCATCGTTATCTTTGGTCGTTTGGTCGCCTTTATATTTACTTATATGCAGTTAATAATTATGTCACTCCCTCGTCTCATGTGTGGCAGCTCACGCCTCTTGTTATGCGAATGCCCCTATTATATGCTCCGCTGCTTCTAATAATGTGCCCGTTACTGTCAGCTCTATGCTAGCCTCCTCCAATAGACAAAGGCGACGACAACTACTCAACCAACCCAAATGCTACCAAGGATTCGCAAACAAAAGCGCAGCTGCACACACGTTCTATCTCTGCCCCGTGTGTGTGTGTGACAGCTGTTGTTCTGTTGTCTGGCAAGCGGATGTGCGAGCATTGTGTTGGCACATCCGGTTACATTATGAAACTAACACACACACACACACACACAGAGTTATACATTCTGGCCTGTTTTGCAGTAAACTTAAATGATGCGCCCATCTTTTTTTGCTGCTTTCTTTTTTTTTTTGATGTGCTGCCCAGGCTGCCAGGTTCCAGACGGCGTTGCCGTTGTGTGCTCTGCATTAAATATACTCGATTACTCACATACACTCATATAGATATATATTTATGTATATATGTATGTGTATATAAAAAAACACAAACACATGCATACACACACAGAAACACACATACACATATGGCACATTCGGGGCACTGTTCTTAAGTGTAACTACAGCCAGGGCCACACGTTGCGGCCATAACTCATGGCCCGTTAGTATATATGGGCATTAGGATGCTTTTACCAGGCTAGTTATAGATAACACTACCGAGCAAAATTAATGCTTATAAAACTGTAGGTTTTGTATTATGCCTCTATTTGCTTAATTCTATATTTGTATATTTTTAGAAAGATTAATTTTTTCAAATTTAATTAATAATTACTAATTAGAATTGAAATCTTAACAAATTGCCTATTTAAATGTTTTTCCATTTTGTAAAAGGAGCTCTTTTGGAGCTCTAAATATAAACGACAGAAAACATGTTGTCAACTGTTGTGCTCTCAGCTCCAAGTAAAACTGTTGCCCAGTGTAATTTAATGTTAGTTCGGAGTAGTGTGTGTACACGTGTGCATGTGTTTGAGAGTGTGCTGTACATTAAAGCCATCAGTTTGAGGCAGCTGGCTCAATCGGGCCATTGGCACGCAGTATATGGCCAACTGAGCGAAGGCCTGCTCGTAACGCAGCCAAAAATATTTCACGTTTCAGTTCAGAGATGTGCGCCACAATGCGCCCACTCTGACCCTCACCAACCCCTACGACCACTCCATGCCAAAGATATTTTATGGTCCTCTTTGGGCACTTGGGTAAGCAGATAATTACATAAAAATGAATAATAATCTTTAATGATGCGCCACCGTCGCTGGGGTATTGACAACAACAGCTTATTGACAAAATGTGTTAATGATTCTGCAAATTGAATTCCCTGCAGGTGGATTCCTCTTTGAGTTCTGCGTTCTTGCTGTGCGTGTGTGTGTGTAACAGGAAGTGGACGCTGAATATCACCTGCAACAGCAGCAGGATGGTTATCTAAATAGCCGGAAGTAGTACTGAGACTGCTGCTCAAGATGAAACTCTATAATCTTGGCTTGTGCGTCTGTGTATGTGTGTGTGTGTGAGTCGGAAGTTACGTTTGATAAGGCACGGAAGTGTCTGGCGAAAGGGACCACAAAGTGTACCCAACTAATAACTTGCATTTTGCAGTAGGGAAGTGGAGGATAATAGACCGCTAAGCCAATGGACAATGAGCTGCAATGTGCTGCGGCAAGATACAAGACGCTAGAACAGAGACAGAGGGAGAGAGACAGAAAGGCGGAGAGAGACAGAGAGAGGAGAGAGATAGAGAGAGACAGAAATAGAGGAAAATAATAAGGCAGCGCTATTAGTTGGCGAGCCACTAAGACAAATAGCGCATATAAATAAGCTACTCGCTGACATGGCAGCGAGTCCGCATATCCAGACAAAGACTTAAACCCACACCCCAAACCCATACCGAGAGTCAGACCCAGACCTAGGCGGAGACCCAATCAGGCAGCAGGACCCTAACAGCGACCAGATAGAGACATGGCCAAGAAGCGCGCGCATCAGCAAGCGGCTTGTAAAGTAAATAGAAATGTAATAATGAGATAAGAACAATAAGCGCCATATCTCCCCCAAAGAAGAAGCTGTAGAGCTATAAAGAGCAGAGCCAAGGCAGTTGTTGTTGTTGTGGCAGCTGAGGCAGCTTTTTGCCAATGTCCAGTCTAATGTCGTCTCGTATCTCATATTGATGTGTCGCTTGCCGGAGCGTGATTATGAGCAGCCTAAACGTATTAGAGTCCAAGTTGATTGGCACACATTCCTCTGGGGTGGGGGTAAAGGGGGGTGTGGGCAAATTGGCGATAAGGCACTAAAAATTGTTCTATTTGTTTGCATTGAGGGCTGGCTGCTGCGTGATATATTGACCAGGCATATGGATAAGACTAAGCTGAATGAGCCAACAGATGCTGCAGTAGGTCGCTCCATTGCTTATTGCTGGATTAATCTGCGCCAGGCGATGGGGCTGCACAGATAAGCGACAAGCCCAACTTGAAAACTGAGCCAATCATTTCTGATAGCCTTGGGGCGGATTGATAGGATAGCCTCTTAAGCTCCATCGAGTGCTCTCAACAGTTCTCTGGTTTAAGATTAACGTATGTTATTTGATTTAGAAATTGGAGGATTATGTTTTGCAATAATTCAGCAAGCTATACACTTAAGTGAATTATGGTAGGAAATTAAAAGAAACCATTGTCATTTATCTTTTAAATGACTTGCAAGGGCTTAAGAAAATCTCAAAGATAACAATCAGTAGCAAAGCACAGAAAATATTTGAGATTTGATGATGTAATTTAGTTTCGGTGCTTTGAGGCTGTTTATTTGAGGAACATTAATTAAAGAAGTGTTTTGATAAAATTTAGAGAGTGAACTTAGTTGGGAGATGGGCT
Source organism: Drosophila atroscutellata (assembly GCA_035041605.1). Classification (NCBI taxonomy): domain Eukaryota; kingdom Metazoa; phylum Arthropoda; class Insecta; order Diptera; family Drosophilidae; genus Drosophila; species Drosophila atroscutellata. Next base: position 6,259,684 of record JAWNLA010000092.1, on the reverse strand, counting down.
CCTTACTAGGGAAGCAAATGTGTGCATTTATTTTTATTAATTTCCTCAAACGCTTGCATCGTTGAAACTATCTTGAGTGGTCTTGAAATAATATTTTATAAATTACCCATTTGCATACACTTTTCACTGAGTGGACATGAGAGCTGCAAAAATCAAAAGCGTTCTTGCAACCTGGAAAACCTCTTTGTGGACATTTCATTGGATCTGCCCTTAAGGTATTCAGAATGATTGAATGCACTACAACTTATTTTAACTATTACTTGCATAAGTTTATGTATGAAATTTGAATCAAGACTTTGGATTTAAAAAGTAGTCAACAACAGAAGATGCCAAGGTTTCCCTGAAAAATTCTGTGCAGCTGAAGTTCAATTGCTGTCATGTTCTTTGAGCCTCACGCAAGCAACAGGGTATCAGAGTCGGAGTCGGAGTCGGAGTCGGATACGTATCCTGGCACGAGTCTGGTTCGAAGGCAAGAGACACGGATATCCAGAGGATATCCCCACAGGCAAAAACTGAACTGTTCGCCAGATTCAGTGCGCTGTCTGCTGCAGGCAACTCCTCATTTTCAATTGATGTATTTGCCGCGTGCTTTTTAATGTTGCAGTGCAGCTGAGGGTTGTGGGGTCTGCTCTTTAAGCTATGCAATCATCGATGCGGCTGGCTGTCTGGATCCCTGCAGCTCTCACGAAGCTGCCACGCGCAACGCATATCCGCAGTTAGCTAACTGCCTGCTGTCTGCAGCTCTAAATGTGTAGGTGGAGCTCATAGCAAAGTCAACAACATAGTCGTTCCAAATGCGGCATCGCAAATGCAACAGAGAGCAACATACACCCATTCACAGCCAGCACTAATACTACGGACTCGGCAAGCGTCGTCATTATAAATTGAAAGGCATTTCCAGCGCAAGCGTCCAGCCCAAAAGCAAGGGGATACAACCTAAGGAGAGTGGAGCTGGGAGCACGAGTGGAAGCCCTGCAGATGCCTTTTACCTAAACTGCATCCGGCGCAGCGCCCCTTGACTCGACTGGCAGCTGCTGCTATCGTCTTCGTGGACTCTCTGACATGTGTCTCTTCGAGGAAATTGAATTTTTATTAAAGGAAAACATTTTTATTGCAGATTATTTTCGTTTTCTTTTTTTTGTAGGTGGTTTGCTGGCGGAGGGTACGGCTAAGGCGGTAGCTGATTGAAATTTCTAAATTCTCCGGTAGCCTGCAATTGAATTACAACAAAATCAAAAGCAAACCAAACTTCCGCCGCTCAATGTTGGTAGTTAACTTTAAGAAAATAACTTGAGTGCGTCTTATTAAATTTAAGTTCCCAAGAAAAAGCTAAATTGCTGTTGAATTTTTTATATGTTCTTATAAGCGGGATATACAAATTATCCAACCACGTTCTTCGATTTTCCACATCCTCGCTTGTTGCTCTCATGGCATTTTTCGTCTTACTTTGGTTTCACGTTTTTTACTTTTTAACATGGCTTTTGAATTGCAAGTTCAAGCTCAAGTTGTGTACAATTTGGCTTACAGCCACGCCCTGCATCGATCCCATCCCTTACCGCCCCTGGCATTTTGTTGCTTTAGAAGGATAGTTAGTGAGATTTGAAAGGATGTGGCTGCATAATATTGCTGTTGCAGTTGCAGCTCCGAGCTGATTTCAGTTTGGTTGCTCGTAAAAGGGAAGATAGGTTAAATGTCGGCGACGTCGTCAACGTTCGACCAACGACAATGGAATGCGTTGAGTCATAAAATTTATAAAAGCATTTGCAATAAGCATTGTAAAAGTATCCACATTTCTGCACTTAAATTGTTTGCACACAAAAGCACATAAAATAAAAAATATCTTCTTCCACAGAGATATGCATCTACTGCATGAAATTTCTGGCGAATACTTACCAGTCTTTTATTGATTTTTGGTGCATGCTTCGATTTTGGCCTTCTTGGTTACAACTGCTCTGGTATATCTGCAATGATGCAAAATATTGTCCATTAAATTTGAATTTTATTTATTTTTCTTTTATGCATTTGCAGTTTTAGTTTCAGTTGAGTTTGTGAAAAGCCGAATTTGTTGTCGACTTTATGAGGTAAATAACTTTGTTGGGCTTAGCGTATGTTAGGTGATATAAAATATATAATAATTGATATTCGGTGTCAAAAATATATTATTTAATAAGAGATTTAAGAGCATAACCACTGCTCACATCATATTTCAATTCAATATTTTAAGACCATAGGAATTCCCAATTTAACATTATTTTCAAGTCAAAAGCGTGCAGCTTTGCCCAGTAGCCAAAGGAGCTTAGAAAACTCATCAAAACTTTAACAAATATGTATTGAATAATATATTCACACCAATTTTCCACATTACTTTCATTCGGTTGAAGTGAGCTTAAAGTGTCATTTCGCCAATGGCAAGGGGAAAAAAATAAAACATTGAAAATAACGATTATAACAGGAATGAAAAAAAAATGCTGGTAGAGCTATGGGCAGGCTGGGGAAAATGGAAAACAAAAGTGAAAAACAAGAAAATGCTAGTACCCATTGAGTTGTGTGAAAATTCCCATAGGAGGCACGAACAATGGAAACTTTGCACTTTTGTTTGCCGTCACGTGCACTCAATAAACTTTGAACAAATTTGCATTTGCAGCTACAACATACACACACACACACACACACACGCACATACATACATTTACTTACACACGGAGTCTCAATTGCAAGGAAAAAATAGAAGTGACACAGGCGACACAGTCAGGACGCATCGAATTTCTGTTGTCGCCGTCCAAGAGCGGAAACAAAGTTAAGCACACAATGTCCACTTCCTGTTTTTGTTTGTCGCACATCGATTCAGCTCGATTTGCAAAGGCTTTCTGCCACAGATTTCAACGGGTTTTTGGGGGCTGTATTGTTTTTCCACTCGCATTCAATTTGCGAACAAAAAAGTCTTATGCCTAAAATCTGCGCTTATCCAGTTTTAGATCTTAAAGTCGAGCAGCTCTTTGAGCTGCAAATGAAATGTAAGTCGAAGCAACAGTCAATGTTTTGTGAAGCGTAATGAAGACGCTGCCAATATTCTGTGTTGGCCAAGGGAGCCTAGATACTTCTGCCCAGGAAATGAGTAAACAACAACAAAATCAGCATCTAACCGCACAAATATTGCTCACCAGGTGGTAAGGTGGCATGATGCAGCTGCTGCTGCTCCCCAGACACAAGTGCAACGCATCAGCAACCAACACAAATGGCAGCAGCGCATAATCAACGGTGGGCGTTGAATGTTGTTCTACTTGCAAGCGAAAAGCGAGAAAATTACTTTTCTTCGTTTATTTTTTTTTTGTAACAATTCTGCTGCTACTTGCAATTTATGCAAAAGTCAAATGTTGATTTGTTGCCAGTTGCACAGCTTTCAGCGCCCAACTCCGAACTTCCAATGCCCAAGAACAAGAAGCAGAACGTGTAACAAAAGGAAGGCCAGGACTCTGACTCGGACCAGCAGCAGGAGCAAACCAGTATTGATTTAGTGCGGTCTGTGTCATGGTCCGAGGTGCACATTTTATTCGCATTGCATTCTGCTCCTGATACCCTGCAGCGAATAATGTATTAACAGAGTAGCATTAATCTGTGAAGCAGCTTAAAATGCATGAGAAGAGCCTAAATGGTAAATAATTTCTTGGTCACAAGTCAAAGGTTTTTCATAAAACCAAACAACAGTGTCTTTACGTATACACTACATTTTCCTAACTTTTTTTTTTGCCTGTTGCTATTTTAAATTTGCTTCTATGTCTGTATTTGAGGATTGAAGTCGAAGTACACGAACCTTGCGATTTGCATAATAATTGGCTCCATGAATGTGGGCAATCGGGACAGAGTGGGTCTGGGCACAGCTGTGACTGTGTGGCTGCAGCAAAAAGGCAAACAATGTGTGCTACCGCATTGCTATTGATGGATATTGATCTAAGGCATCATCAGCTAAGTGCTGAGAGAGTAGTTCACTGTCTGATTGCTTATCTAGCTGAAAGCAATTTCAGATCAGTCCAAACTTTGCATACATGTAAGTATTATTATGTTATGTAAATACGAAATGGCAGCTGAGAAATTTCTGCTGATTATCTGCCATCGTTCTATTAGCATTTGGCGTCAGCTATTAATAATGTGGTGACGATAAGGGGACGACAAATCTGCTGAAGCTTGAAATTAAGGCCGGTGATATAACATAGCTGGACCTCAACCCTCCACCCCCAGCAACCCATTTGCACCCTTCACCTGCACGGGTAAACAACCCTTGAAAGGAAAAGAATTAAATTGCCACTCTTTGGCAAAATGATGTATTTGCCCTTAGCCCAAGAGCCGCACGCCTGCAATTTGAATCCTTAACTCGCAGCTGCCAACCCCGTACCACCCCAACACCTTGTCCCCCCAAAGCAGGACCCGAACCCGACTCAAGTTGATCGAAAAGTTACTTTTACCTTTGGCTGTTGCCTTTTGCATTTGCCAAGGGTTTCAATTTAATAACAAACACAGTCTGCTGGCAGCTGAGCACAGCAATGGAAACAGTTTTAAATGGATCTGGACAGTTCTGTATACCCTTTAATCAATGCCGAAGATATGGGAGAATTCTGTGTTTATAGATAAATTAAGGTAGTTAAAGATAGATTTTTTCATCAACTAAAATTATAATTGGCCATTACATGTTATATTGAAATCTAAGAGAACGACTTAATAAGGCTGAAAATTGTAATTCAGTTATATTTATGGACAAGAAATGAAGACTACGATAAGTACATATAAATATTGGCTTTTGAACCGCTCTTCTATAAAGTAATAGACACATCATAACAATTTAAAAAGTATATTCTGTGTACAAATCAAATACATTATATAACATTGCTTTTCGACAGTATTACATACATGGGCAATTCATATCTTCTAATAGAATGCTATCAGTTACGGATATGTGTTCACTCATATACACAATACTGTTTTCCCCCCGTCCACATCCCTTTGCTTTGAGCCACACGGCCGTATTATAGCAGGAAATTGTCGGTTGTTCGCTATAAATTATTCCACACTTTGCTGCACTATACTTTCATAACTGTCTCCTGGTAATGGCACGTAAAATCAGGCGTAATTTATACCTCTTTATAAGCATTTAAACATGCTTACATTGTATATAGAGCATTTTCAATGTTTTTTTCATTGCGTTTGCAATTTATTTGCACCTGGCTAATAAATAACAGTAATTAATTTAATGTGCCAAAAATGGCGCAACAATAAAAGTTGTTCCCGTTATTTCAATAGCTGGTTATATTTCATTTTATTGTTCAACATTTCAATTACCTGTTTTTTTTTTGTGCTACACTTTGTTTTGTGGCAATGTAATATTAATTTAAATTCCCTTTTCTATAGGTAGTTAATGTATTATAAGGGTCATGAAATATTTTAGTTATTTCCCTTTGTAGACTTTCAACTCATACAGCTTTGTTAAAGCAGAAGCCATATATTTTTCAGGTCGGGTTTTAATTTCAATTTCCTTTCTCAATTCAACTGAAAAATAATTGGGTTCTGCAAGCTTAGGCAAAAGCCTAATTCCAGAAGCATAAATGGCATCATTTCGAAACGCTTATTAACTCTGACTTCAACTAAAATAAAACTATATTTAAATAGCATAATTAATGCTAATAAATGTGAAAATATAAGCAACAGCAATAATATGTATGAATATTAATATAATTTAATTCTTGAGTTACGTCAGATATCATTACGGATATGACGTGCTGTCAATTTAATAAGTTCATGGAACATAAGCTTCTTTTGATGCTGCTAATTGAAACAATCTGCATTATTTGCCTGTGGCCAAGTGTCAGGTCCGAGATTTACTCAAATATGCTTAAATCGAAGCAAAACAAACCTAACTGGAATGAATTTTCAATGGGATTGTGTTCTTGAAAGCAATGCCAGAGGGGCTTAAGCGTAACAATTTCGTATGCAATAGTACCAGTAGACACAGAGCCAAACTTCGGAGACACTTGCCAATGAGCATTGATTACACAGCCGTTGAGAGTTCACAGTTCAGAGTTTACTTAGCAACCATAGCCCGGCACATAGAGACATGATTATCTGTAGCTGCCTGGGTATCAGGGGGCTGCACTGAAGCGATTTGCGAGCAAAACTCATCGTTGCCAAATTTCTATGTGCATTGGCAATCAGTGTTAAATAAACGAACAGACAGCCAGACAGACACACAGACAGCTGGAAACCTGGAGCACCGAGCAGTCAGACGGGAGGCTGTTGGCCCAGATGACAAGCATATAAAATGCAGCATGGGCCGAGAGACTCGCTCAGCATTTATAAAACTTGCAACAGTTTTTCGAGCAAACCCTGGTGATTGATTGATTTTCAAGTGGAAAACCAGACCTGCGGCCGTTCTTGGCCACATCAATTCACCAGCATTGTAAGCCAAAACATGTTTGAGGTTCTCATTGTCTTGTTTCTTATTGTTATCAGAAATATGCAATAAAGACACCTTAATTAGTTTTGCTGACCTTAATTACTTTTGTTGCAGTCCTTGTGTATGTGTGTGTTAGTGAGTGTTTGCCTGTTTTGTCTTATCGGAGTTGCACATCCAGTTGTAGTGCTGTGAGAATTATTAGCACACACTTTTGCATATTCACTAAATCCATTAATTGCATTTATATCTGATCTCCTTAGAAGCCACCTAAAACATTATTTGATTATGTTAATTTTCAATTTACCCACGCACAAATGAACACAAATGCAAACTATGTTATAAAGTCAGTTCGAATACACTAAAAAAAATAAAAATTTTAGAGGGCAAGTCGCTCTCTCTGACTTTCGTAGGTCTTTGAAAACGAAGTTTACAGGTTAATCAGTTGTTCAAGTTGTCGAGTCAAGAGTCTGGCAAAAGTCTGCAAGCAAACTTGACACATTATCAAAACGTTTTGAACTAACTCCCAGGTACCTCCGCCTGTAGAAGTACCATCTACTTAAGTTGATGATATTTTACACGTCAAACAAGACCGCTGCGAGCCCAGAAGGTAACAGTTGGTAAGATGGTGGGGGTGCAAATAGTGCTCTATCAATGACGAGGAAAAATAATGGAAATTCTTTTTGTGTGCCCTCGTCTCCCACACCTCAACATGGAAAATGATGTGTCGAAAATATAGCGCTGAAGACTAAGCTGAGGCAAAGCCATTGACAGGATGATGCCTCAGCAATATGTATGTATGTGTGTATGTGTGTGTGTATGTGAAAGGTTAACTTGCAACAGACAGCAACAGAAGTAAAAAAAAAAAATTTGAAACGACAGGAAGTGAGTGAAGCGACGAGCTGATTTATTACAAGCGCCGATGCGGATGCCGATAAGCAAAGAGTCGCTGCGGGAGGCAGAGAGACGCAAAGAATGGCAAAACTAAAGATAAAAGAGAGTGGGGTGAGATAGAAAGCAGATAAGCTGCCACCAAGCAAATGCAATTGGCAGGCATTATCGTTGAACCAGGCGATGAGATCTCATCCAGAGCATCCGACTTGCGACTTCATCAAGCTGAGTGCCTGCAGTTTTAATATAATTTGCCAGGGACATAAATCAGCGTACTGGATAACAAAAGCAGGAGATACGAGAAAAAAATAATAATAAAAAAATAGTAGTTGAGCTTTAAAATATATTTACATATTCTAAAACTGAAAGTCAGCTAAGGGCAGCAGAATGGAGGGACAGGGATTACAAAAATGGGGGAAAATCAAGAAAAATTATTTAACGTGTAGTGCACCTGGAGAAAGACTCCATTAATATTGTGCGCTCAGGTGAGCAGCAGCTGCTGCAGCTGTTGCCATTGCTGTTGCTGCCTCCTGATGGATGCTGGTTCCACCTGAGAGCTGTCTTGGCACCTGCCGCAGCAGCCGCTGGCTCATGTTGCTTTTGATAAGAAGTAAATGCACTCCCAGTGGCAGCCTTTCACAGCGCTTGTCATTTAGTTGAGCAGTGCTTTTTTTTTGCTGGCCTTGCATATTTCAAGGCATTTCGTTTAAGTTGACATTCGTATTAGATTGCAGCGTCATTATTTATGTACAATTTTACTGAAAGGTGTCCTATAACATTCGTTAAGAATGTTACAAGTCATAACTCATAAATAAAATGCTAGCAGTCGAATGGAAAATTTTATAAAGTGCAAAAAGTGTAATAAAAATGATTTTTCTCTTTAGCAGATAAATTAGGATTTACTTACTTATTGTAATTTAAGCTTGTGAACTGGCCTAATAGTAGATTAAAAATCTTTCACAGTGATTTGAAAGTAAGTATTTATTCAATATAAAAAATATTCTAAAACCAGAAATCTAAGCAAATGAAACTCTTGTATAGTTACGCTAATGATGTGCCTTTAAAGTATACAAGCTCAACCTCGGAACTCTTTATTCGCCTTGTTTTTTTGTGGCATACGTAGACGCAAATTTGCCACACCCATACACATATACGCATACACACACATGCTCACACATATATATATATTTTGTCCATTTCATCTAATTACAAAAGTTTCGCGCCTGACAAATGGTACAAAAAGCCGACGCGTTGACTTTTCAATATGTTGCATGCATAAACTAGACAAGCCGGAGGCTACTTGCCCCATTAACTAGGCAAACCGGGGCTACTTCTTCCCTTCCCTGTCACAGTTTTCTATAATTTGCCGACTGCAACTGACACTTTTGTTTGGAGTTGGGGTCGCTTGTGGTCGTTACCTACTCGCAGGACAAGCAAGACAGATGGCAATTGTCTGCAGACTGCAGCTGTGCAGTTTTCAAAACTTTTCAAAGTTTATAATTAAATTACAGAATGCCAACACATACACAAATAAGTAGAAATCCACACACAAGCTGATAACTGCATGTGTGTCACGCTTTAATAAATATTCGCTGTGTGCGTTTGAATTGGATTGGTTTTTGCCTTGTGCTTTTTGCCATTTCTTTCATTTGTCGCCGTGCGCAGCCAAGCGTGTGCATTGGGGGTGCGTGTGTGGTGTATGTGTATCAGTGTGTATGTCAGTGTGTGCGTGCGTGATTATGCGGCGCCAGCTGCTGTAACAATATATTAAGCCGTTAAGTGAGGCGCATCTCTGGCACAGATTGTAAATCGTATAAATTGCGTATACGTAACGTGGCTCGAGTCCTTTTAATGTCGCTGTTGCAACAACAGCAAAAATAACAATAACAAAAGTGGCAACATCCAGCGTAGGAGGCTGCCTGCAACCTGACAGACACCTGAAGCGTTGACAATATTACAATGAATTAAAGTTATGTCCCTTTGGTGATATGCAATTTGAAAAACGAAGTGTGCGTTCTGTAAGCTATTTGCCACAGTAATTCCACCAAAAGCATATGTAATAATTACAGCAGCAGTTTCAATGCATTTCCTATGTGTGTGTGTGTGTGCGCAACAATTATGAATCTTTCACAGTGTCGCGTCGAGCGCTTGGCAGACAGCTGAAGCGTTGCCACGACGACAGGACACGGACAGGCACATGGTCACACGGCAGACAGTTCTCATCCATCAGTCGCTCAGTCAGTCAGATACACATGAAGACATCAATGTTGGCATTTTACATAAATACTACCGCAGTTTGCCATGTGCAGAGGCAAAAGAGTGAATGGTGGAATGCGTTCCGAGCACTTTTTTTTGCATGAGCTTCGAGCTGCTTTTATAACTCTTTCTATATATAGAGGCAAAGTTACGAGCACTGAGGATTTCATGCATTTAACGACGGGGAGTCGCTATAATAATAGCATTGCGTTTTACAGTAAAAACTCGTCTTTTGAATATTCTTACACAACTGCCCGTGTGTCTATAGTCGTTGTTAAACTCTAACAGGCAGAATATTTTTAGCAGCCTCCATTGATATCCCACAAAGTATGCTACAAGAATGATTGCACCAGAATTTTCAATTAACTGCGAGCAAAAGCAACAAGAACAAGGAATAAAATATTTCTTGGCCAAATGCACGTAAATAAGGTGCCGTTAGAACCATCTATCACAGTGTGCGCTTATCAAGATTACGGTACAAAGCCCCTTGCTATCTGGCCGTCCGTTCCTCCCAATATTTATTTCCGTGTTAAAGTCAAATGTATATAAACATTTTTTTGTTGGGTGGCACTGCCTAACCTCTGGAATGTAAATATTGGCATAAACATTTAAAAGGCAATAGCTACAACAACAACAACGAGTTGTAGTGGAAGAGGCAGGAGGTGAAAACCAACTGCTGCCCAGTCAGACACGAACATCGCCGGTGTAAAAGTAGCCTTAAAAGATTATTTGCTGGGTGTCCGTGTCGGGCATATTGAACACACCCTTAAAAAGCCAACCAGAAAACGATGAAAAACCTGAACTGAACTCAACTCAACTGAAGCAAACTTATAACCATCAGAAACAAGGCCAGTGGCTAATAAGCAATGGCCCCGAAACCAGCCAACCTCCCAAGCCAAAGACAGTTGAAAATGGGCCAGATTACCTGGCTACATACCAGGAATCAGCTAAAATTGGGAGTGGCTCTGTAGTTCGGAGTGATTGGAGGGTAAAACATAAACCTTATTTTTCGTATTTCTCTTTTTTTTCTTCTTGTGTTCCTGCTGCTTTTGTTTTTAACCTTTATAAAAAGTCGCTCTAGGCCAAAACTGGCAACGAGACAGTTGGCCAAAAGCTTAGGGGTCACTTGGCCCATAGCTTGTGAGTTTGTGGCAGGCTTTGTTGTCGTTATGGAACAAACGAGTGGAACGAGAGAGTGGGGGAGGGGGGGCAAGTTTTCCATAATAAATCACATAAATATGCAACGCGACTCGCTAAACGAAAATGGAAAAATATTGGCCAAGCAGCGAGTGACGTGGATTTGTGCCATGGATTTCTAGTTGATGCCACAGGCTACAGCCAGGCAGGCAACATCAGCAAAACCGAAAGACCCACGACACCCCCACAAACCCCCACACTCCAAACTCAAACCCAAATCGCCTGGAATGGAACGTGTTCAGCTGCTGGCTGCTGGCTTAAATAGGATTAGCTTTTAATGCTTTTCGGTTATGTTATTTACAAATGACTTTTCAAATGATTGCTGCAGCTCTGCTTCTTGCTTTTTCTCTACCTGTTTCTCTCTCATTCTTTGTCCCTCTGTGTTCAGGTAGCAAAAATTTAATATATATGCAAAGTTGTTACAATTAATCAAAGCCGTTGAGTTAGTTGCTGTGTGCTTGTTGTGCACGTTACAATTTATGGATCAAGTTTGCTGGCATCTGGCATTTATGAACCAAACTCGAGTCACAATAATTAAAACACATAGCTGCCAGCTCGGAACATGATCGTTGACATTTATATTTGGATATAATCAGTGGAGTTTCGACCTCTTAATTTTACTTAACCAATTATTAATATAAATAGCATATTTGATGATGATTTTATAATAAAACTCTAGCGTTTGTCAGATCAGCATAATTTCAGGGCCATTGCCGTAAGTTTCAATTAAAAGTAAAGACTGTCATATATGAGGACCAAAATTTAACAGCATATCTGAGAAATTAGGTCACTTGCCCGCCTGTCTTAACCAGTCGCACATTAATTTCAATTAGCAGCTCACTAATTAGTCCATAATCAACTTGTCAGCTGTCAATTAAACTTGAATACAAATAAGAAACAATTCTGCTGCTTTCTATTTAAACTATGCAAATCTCACACGCCTCACAGAGCTTGCCAGCCTCAAAATGCTTTTACCGCCCACGTTTCCATATTGCCATTTCCGTTGCCAGCTGGCAAAATCTCTGCTTGAAAGCGGCTTAACTGCGACTTAGCCACCTTAAGATGTACTCCCACTCTTCACCTTACCCCATTACCAACCCCTCCTTGGAGTGTGCGCAGCGCTTATCTTGAATATTTTCATTAATTAATTTACTTGCAATTGCTTTGAATTTGAGCTCCAAGTATCCACAGTGAATCCTTAGCGAATCCACAATCCAAATCTTAACCAGCCGCATAAATATTTGACTTGGCAAATGCTGAAACGCCTCTACAGTAACAACAACAACAACAACAACAACAATGGAATTGAGAACTCTTTCAATTTGCAGTCACAGCAAAATGTAAATGGAATGAGTATAAGTTTGTCAGTCAGTCAGTCAGTCAGTCAGTCAGTCAGTCAGTCAGTCAGTCAGTCTGGCAATCGGTCAGTCAGTGAGTCAGTTGCCGCATCCTAAGTACAATAAGATGTGGTTTTTATGCCTTGGCAGCGGCAGCTGCAAGAAAGGATTTTGCATCTTATCGCGTTGCAGACGCGAGTTGCTGTTTGCTCTTGTGGCATGCAACTTGGCAGCAGCAAAAAAAGAAAATTACCAGTCAGCCAACAGCGATGGTCCTTTGGGCAAGGCAAGGCAAGGCAAGGCAAGAATCAATCTTTCCTTCGCCGCACCATCTCCACTGGAACTTTTGAGTAATGAAACCTTCGAAGTAATGCTGTCCGGGACTTGAAAATGATGCGCAAGTTGTGTTTTGTAAATCTTACGGATTAATTATTACAACTTGGCAATGTTTACAATGCATTTCCATTTTCAGTTGTTGCTTGGGTTTTGTTTATGCTTAAGTATCTTATCTCAAGACTTTGCCTAAGCTTTTCTTCACTTTTATCTCTCTTTCTCTGGTTTTAGCATTGGCTTTTGTGCGTGTTTTTTGGACAAAAGACTTGACGAAAGTGGGCCAAAGCTCATGAGACGCTGTTCGCCTCATTGCGTATTAAATTGAACGCACAAAACAATTAAAACACTTAAATAAAATTGCAGCTATGTAGCATGTGGCAAGTGGCAAGTGTCAGGCAGCCATCAACATACTTGCGCATGTGATGAAAATTTTTTAATTAAAAACTAATGTTGCGAAAATATGAGACAGGGCAGAGAAAGGGGTGAGTTACAGGCATGCCACATACACACACACACATACACACATCCATAGAGATAGAAGCAGAGACACACACAAAGTAAATTACGCCTAATTGCGAGTGTTTAATTATGCACTAGTTTAATTTTATGGTCTTGCGGTTAAGAAGGGGACCCAAATGCGAGGCGGGACTCCCGTTTTGTCGAGTCCTTCTTTGGCCTGACTGCCGCAAAATATATGGCACACACATATATATAAAGACATTAGACAAAAAAAAGGAAGTGGATGCTTTGGACAGCCTGCACAGCATCCGCACACACACACCCACAACACACAACCAGTCAGAACGTGGGAATACGCAAAACGTTTGTATTAACATACGTTACAAGCTATATTTGAGCTGTGTAACTGAGGGGGTGGCTCTGGAGCCGAAGGGGTGGCTGCTTAGCTGTTTGCCTGCTGCTCACCACCCCTCCACTTCACTCTCTCGCTCTCCCTTTTTCTCTCTGGGCTCCAGCAAGCTTTAATTGACGCAAGCAAAGCAACCGAAAGTAGCAAATAATTGCTGGCTACGTAAGCGTTGATAACATAAAAGGATTTCCAGCCAAAGCACAAACACAAGGCGCCATTTACTACAGTTATTTTGGTTTTTGTTCCTCATGCTGTTTATTTTGTAGTGTTTTTCTCCCCATCCCCGGCACCCCCCGCACAACCAGACGCTTGGAGATATTTTAGTTGATGGCCACTCGACAAAGCTGGCAGCTTTTGGTAAACGACTTTACCCGCACTCCCCAAAATTGTTTTCCAAATTGTTTTTGGCATAATAGAAAATGTATTTAGAGAGCTACAGATTAGAACAGCACAGCACAAAACTAATAGAGCATTAGAAAATCAGTGGGTTCTCGACTTAAACATGCTTACAGTTTGTCCCCTTATTTAGTTAAATAATAAGTTCCTCAAGGAACTGTTTCTGTACATTTTTGTAATTGCAAACAACATTTGAATGAGCGGTTGTTTGAATACCACAATTAATATTTACTAACATTCATATATTGTATATATTTTAATTATTTCTTTTTATTCATTGTCATTATTCATTTTATATATTTTTCTCTGTATTTATTTATTGCTGGTTTTATAACGCAGTTTTGAAAGAGGAAGAATTTTCGAATTTATTTAGGAAATTTAATAATAATTGAAGATGAACGGAGATAATTTTCAACATTTTCCAAAAATGGTCAAATAACTCGGCTAGTTGAGCCAAACACATCTTCCATACCAGTAAACCCGAAGTAAAACTAACCTAAACAAAGAGAAAATTGTTGCAAGTTTTCTTTGGTTTACCTTTGGGGTATGCCACTTTTCGAAAAATTGGACAAACTTATAATGTGTGCAAATTGGCCCATAAAAAAATCATGTGTGAAAATTTCCTCTCAAAGTGAAGTCCTGGGAAATCGGTCCGGCTAGTGTCCAGGGCCTTATTTTCTTGGGTGACCTTTTGTGGTTTGCATGGGGGACCGAAATATATGGCTAAACCTCATCGCTATCAGCACCTTGTCTGCGGCCCTCGACAAATTGGACTTTTATTAACAAGGCCAACAAACAGTGCTGGACAAATATCTGTATACATCCAAGACAGAGAGAGAGAGAGAAAGAGACGGACTGTAACAAAGAGTTTTTTTGATGGGTGTAGGTTTTTGGGTTTGCTCAACTCTCAGACAATTTAAAATTAATTGGTTTCCATGTCTGGCAGGATGTGCAGGAACTCTCTCTGTCTTTTGCTTAGAAGGAGCAAGCGAAAGCAGAGGGCCAAAAAGGATCCACAAATTGGTCAGCATTACATTTAGGGCCAAGCTCTTGCATATCCTGTGTGCGGTTTTTCACGCAAAATGAAATCATTTGAAAGTGCTTTCCACCCCCCATACAACCCAGAAAAAAAGAGAGCATCATCACAGAGCAAACAGTGAAGTAAAATGGTTCCTTTTTTATTTTTCTTACTTTTTTTAACTTCCATTTTTTTTTATATTCTTTATTTTTTTTTTTGTATTTTGTGAGACGTTTCACAAATTTGCCTAACCATCAAAGGGATGAGTTGGTTTGTGTGGTTGTTTTTGGGAGCTGGTTGGGGATGTGGGTTCTCAGCAGCTGATGATACGCTGCCTAATTAAATGAAAATTCATGGCGTATGGTCCCAAAATGAAACTTTGCATGCCATTGAATTGTGGTTGCTGTTGTTGTTGTCGTTGCTGTTGTTGTTGTGTCTGATGTCTGCTGAAAAGTATCTCAGAATTACAACAACACAATGGTGTCTGTGTGCGTGTGTATGCACGAGTGCTTGTGTTACAAAACACACAAAGTTGTTTTGTTAATACGATATACTGTTTTGTTGTTGTTGGTGTTGTTGTTGTTGCCTGTGTGTTCCTGTTTTTAAAAAGTCATTTTTGTTGCTGTTTGTTGCCAAGCAGCCGCCGCTGCTTTAGCAATTATTTGAGTTGTAGTACAACAACTGGCACAACAGACACAAGATACTTACACACACATCTAACTGGCATGTGCATATAATTACTTTGTGTACATTTGCATGGCAACACAGACAGAATCAGTGCGAAACATTGTAATGCGTATACGCCACGTATGTGCCACACTACGCAGAACTCAACGCGACTCGACTCGTCTGCCAGGAAATTTTCGAGTACGCCCCCAAACGTTTGCTGACTGCTGTAATATGCTGCCATGTTATGTCGTAAATGTCGCTTTTTATTATTTTACATACATTCTTGTAAGGGAGCATGTGAATGCCTCTGTGTGTGAGTGCGAGTGTGTGTGAGGGTGTGTATGTGTGTGTGAGTGTGTGTACATTACAGTCAGCTTTCGCTTTTGCAAACGTCTCACAGTTTTTGTTTTATTTACATTTCGACACGAGTTTGCCAGGACTTTGGCTGCCTGCCTGCAATGCCTCTGCCATCTAATTTTCTATGTAATGACAACAGGACAGCACACACTGAGGCAAGCAGCGACAATGACACGGACATTCCACATCTAAGGAATGTGTTACAGTTTCAGGCTGCCACTTTGCACAGCATTTAATGGCGTTGATTTTTATAATTAAATTGAAGAAGCAGCAGCAGCAGCAGCAGCAGCAGTTGCCACACAAACAACTGGTTAAACAGAAGAGGTAACTGAAGACAAGGGGTAAACCATAAGGCTATCCATTTATATGCATAGCAAGGCATGAGCACTTTCAGCACTTTAGCACATTTGTTACACCTGACGTATGCGTAATGTATTGTAATTTATTTTTTTGTTTTCCTTTATGCTCCTTTCAGTCTGCTCGGTTTTATTACCTACCTCCAAGCTGATTTATGCTCAGCATAATTTAAAGTGCAACCAAGCGAATGGCTTTCAGAGCCAAAACACAACATTTGGTTTAAGGCAAACTAAATGAATTGATATTCAAGATTTGAAACATAAGCAACTTATTTTACACAAACGCTTATCAGATTAATTTCGCTAAGTTTCATTCAATAAGACAAGCTTATTTGAAATACATTAAATTAAGCTCTTAGATTACAATTATTTTAAGCCAACTGTACAATGTTATGTATGTTTTATACATATGTATTTAACCACTTCGAGGCTTATTAAATATTTAATAAAATATAAATAAAAATCTTGTATTTAAATCAAATTTATTGAACAGAGAAGATATTTTAATCTGGCATATTTCAATAAAAAAAACAATGGTTTTTGGGCAAAGCTATCTACTTAAGTTATCGCTAAGCTATTTACTAAATGAGATTAGTTATTCCAAAATAAATATCGGTAGATAACACTGATTTATAATATCTATAACATGATGTCGAACTTAACTTGTTAAATACCCTGCTTATAAAATACACTTCACTTATTATTACAATAATCATCATACAATTTGTAGTCCCCATGTTGAAATTCCACAGCTTCACACACACTCGTCAGCTTTTAAATAATCCCCGCGCTACATAAATTGCCACATGTTCGCTGTAATTATTTATAATTTGATTTACACATCAAAACCTGCACAAAATCCACAAACTATAATTACCAACAATATTAGTAGCCAATATAAATTGGCAATGACAACCACGTATGAACATAAAAATCAAATCAAATTTTCAAACTATTTAACAAGTTTCACGAGACCAAAATATAAAATTCATTAAATATTTACTAGACCAAATTGCAAACGTAATTAATTAAAATGCATGGGGACAAAAAGGACGCAGCTGCAACAATTCAATGAATCTGACAGCTAATAAGCAATATTTAAATATTATTTTTGTGATCTGAGAACTTACCGCAATTTTTCAATATTTGCTGAGATTAAAAATTTGGCTTATTTGTGTAGCACACTTGAATATTGTTATTGCCACATTGCCACTGAGTGTTTGTGCATATGTGGTAGTTTAATTTATGCTTTGTCCGTGGTGTTTGTTGGTGGCTTGTGGGGCATGTTGCACATACGCCCTGTGGTGCGTGCGGCACAAAATTAAACACAGTCACGCACGCAACTCACTGAGCTGAGATATTTTAATTGACACACATACTCGGCACTTGACACCTGAGACAGTTGATGATCATTATAATGTCGCTGATGAGGACAGCCAAAACAGGACAGCTAGGCAGACAGGCAGGCAGGCAGGCAAGCGGCTTGGCCACGCAGTCAATTCAAGTCCTTGTTCCGGTCTAACGAGGCCAATTGTCGTGTTGCCTCAAACTCAAACTCAAATTTTAAAACGCCAACTTCTAACTCAAACTTCAGAAGAGGAACTCAAAATTACGCGTCACTTTCTTGCACTACGTAACGCATTTAAACGTTGACTGAACGCGTCGCGTCGCGTGCAGCAATTGATGTGGAAGTTTGGTGGGTTAGTCGTCGTCATTGTGGAAGATGTGGCTGCATTGAGCAGCGACGGGCAGCAGCGGCATCAGCGGCATCGACGGCATCAGCATCAGCAGAGGCATCACATTCAGTTCAGCAGACAGCAAAAGTTTGGGGAGCTGCTGCGTAGACCAGACCAGAGCAGACCAGACCACCTACAACACGCAACGACGACTGAACGAACGATTGCGAAAGGACCAAAAACATCAAGGCAAACGATGGCGATGGCAGCCACGTAACGCAGTCACCATTTGCAGTCGACGTCGCAGCAGCAGCAGAAGCAGCGGTCGCTGTCGAAACTCGCACGATGAGCAAATCACGAGAGCGCAACCTGGCCAGTGGGTGAGAGCCGAAAGACGATGGATGAAAGACGAAGGACGAAGAACGGGCCACGAACCTTTCAAGTGAAGCTTGCAATTTGCGTAGCGCATCGGCATTTTCTGCCGAAGTTGTTGTTGTTGTTGTTGCTTTCGCATTGCATGAGTGTTAAATTGTTGGCTCACTGCACAAGCAGCAGCAACAGAGTCGCATTTATCCGGCTGCTGCTGCTGGTGATGTTGATGATGATGATGCGACTGGCAATGGAACGAAACGTACAATGCTCCTTGGCTATTTTTGGCGCAACGTTTGGAATTGCAACAGTGGTCAGTATTGTTTGTGTTGAGGAATCTGCTTAAAATCAGAGAAACATTATTTTGTATACCAATTAACCATAAAATCGTAACAAAAGAGGGTAATTTTATCAATCAACCTTTCAATTTCTTATTAGAGAACTAATTAATAGTGAATTTCCAAGCAAAGTTTATTGAGAGTAAGATATTGGCATTTTACTATTTATTTAATTTTATATACAAACAAATCAAACTCACAAATTAATACAAAACTAATTTATCGAAGCGTTTCTATTTCAAATGAATAAAATAACGAGTATTTAGAACATATGATAACAGTTTGTTAGCAATTTTGTCATTCTTTTCAAAGTGTTTCTTCTCTATCTTTTGTCTCATTGTGGAAAATTTATGTACACATGTCTTGATCATTTTTCCACTGCAACCAAAACATATTTTCCTTATGTTCTGAAGAGCATAGCCTTTTTTTTGAGCAGTAGACTTAACAGCATCTTAACAGTGCCTTCACCGTCGCACAATTACAGTTACAGAAGTGAATGGAATGGAACAAAATTGCTCTTGCTCGGCTCCGTGAAACATTCTCTCAGCAAGGAGAGGCGCATGCGTCTCAACAACAACAGCAACGACAAAAACAAGAACAGCAGGCAAAAAATGCCACGAAATTCCGACACAGGCATCGTCACAACTTCGGTCTATTGGCGTCGGCAGCAGCAGAAGCAGCAGCAGCAGCAGCGCCAGCGACTGCGGCAGAGAAACTTGCAAAGAGTCACACAAAGCGCAACTTGCTCCACATATTCTAGCCCTACTTACACAGCGACATACTCCCACACACACACACATACACAGGCACACACACACACACATGCGCGCACACTCACTAGCACACTGCAGACAGAGATTACAGAGCGGCTGAGCTATTAGCTGCTGCGCTGCTGGTGCCACTGCCGCAGTTGACTTCGCTGCTTTTTGGCCTAGGCCTTCGTTACTGTTATCAGCGAACTTTTTGTTCGCTGTGCAGATTTCCAAATGCTGCCACTGATAACAGCTACAAAGTGCCAGGCAAAAGACATTAAAAGCCAACGAAGACGACCCAATTTTTTCTATCCATGCTACTGCTGCCAACATCATTGGCCTTACGCACATTCCCCGAGGGACCCGAATGGTTGAGTACTAGCAGTGAGCAGGGAGAGGGGGGTTGGTGCTGTATTTGAAATTCCGACTATAAGGTGTGGTATCTGCGTGGCATATGAGAGCAGGCAGCGGCTTTAAATGACTTGGCCAAAATGGGGACCATTTAAATGAAGAGCCAAATACCTCAGGCTGGCCGATCTCTTTTTTTTTTGTTATTTTTATTTGTGTTTTTTTTTTAATTCGTTAGTTTAACTTTGAATTCGGCCCGTGACGCCTCGCGCCCCGCCTCTCAACTTAATTAAATGTTGTTAGAAACGCTTTTCATTCAACTGCATAAATTACAAAGCAAAGTGCCACTTAGCAGGGGGTCGTGGCAGTGGCGGTTGCTGTGGCGGTACACCACGCCTTGAGGGACCAAATTACAGGGGCGGAGTTCTCTACACTTTATGCTAAATCAAATAAGTGTCTCGACATTTGAGTCTTAGTTGGTGTTTTGTGTTTAAATGCTGAGGTAAATGACTGGAATTATTCATTCATACTACTTTTTGGGAGGCATATGTTAATGGTTAATGGACTGACTTAAATATATTTTAAGGATAATTTCAAATTTATTTAATGGCATTTATATAAATGTATTCCATAGAGTCGGTTAGAATACTGATTCTGTATGAACTTTAATCCAGATATTATCAAGTTGAGTACGTCTACATTGCTGGTTACGGGCAGGAAATTTAATTATCTGCATTTTGAGCAATACATTTAATCAATAAATCGCAGTCTTTATTTTCAATTGTTAACCTTTAGTTTGCTAAAAACAAAAGTTTCTACTCTTGAAACGTTAAGTAACCCATTTGAGTTCTGGCCAAGAGGCCGAATTGTCATTGGACATGTGGATCATGGTCATTTAAATGACAAACCTCAAAACGACTCTAGAGCAGCAGGGAACTTAATATGCAGAACAAATCGCGCTGCAGGACACAGGGCACAAAATGTTGCGACGCCCCATGGCGAGAAACCCTCACTGTACTCCAGTCCCAGCCTTTCGTCCCCAGGCTCTGTTGCTGCTGGGCATCATTATTTTTAGGGGCATTAGTCTGCAACAAAATTGTGACCAGCATCAATTTGTTGTGCTAACATTTATTGTAATTTATGATTACTTTTGGCAGCTGAGTTGTAATTTATATTTGGACACAAGTAAGAAAAAAAAGGATTTGGCTTCTTTGAAGTGCGACACAGTCGCCAAAACTCTCGACATTAACCCGCCTGGTAATGTCACACGGCAGCAAAAGTTTTGCGAGTTGTGCAAAGTTTTTTTGAGTTTTTCGAGATTTAATTTTTATTTTTCAGCTGCTTGTTTCAGCTGGCCTGCCTCGCATTTCAAAGTTTCTCTCGATACTTTGGCAAACATTTCGTAAAAAATGGCATACAATCTGTCAGCGAAATGTTGCTTTCCAAGTTGAATGGATTTGACGGGGTGGGGCAGCTGCTAGAAAATCAATTGAAAATTTCCTTGGGCCTCAGGTGTTTCTAGACGGAATGGTGCAGAAAACTTTTTTTATTACGAATCCCACAGAAATATCGCCAATGCAGCAAATGTTAATCGATAGCTCTACAACGTAATGCCCCAAGCTAAAGTTTGCTTATACTCTGTAACCATCGAAATTTGCGAAAATTGGCTATAGACTAAGACTATTCTATATACTGGCTTCATACTGGTCATTTTTTTTCGTTATTTCGGATGTAGCAATAATTTTTGTAACCATTTTACAATATTATATAAATCTCTAAGTCGAATAAAACACATAAAAGGTGCTTTTAAAGTGGTTGCAGTTTATATCCTATTCGAATAACACTTCAAACCTTGGATATGAGAATAGCCTACCTATTTTTGCATTGTTTTGTTTGGCTTTGTGCAGTTCACAAATGGCAATTACATTGCCATTAGATGCGGCCTTTGTAACGACCTATTTATAACGCCCAAACAAAATGCATATTTCATGTTTCGTTCTTCGTCTACACACACAAGTATATTTTTAATATTGTGTTCTTTTTTTTAATGCAGATAAAAGCGAGTAAGATTGCTGTAGTTTGATGTGTGCAATTACGCCATACTCTGTTACAGAGTTTAACAGGCAATTACAAAATTGAGAATGGTTTCAGAAGAATATAAGTAAATTATATATATAAATGAGCTTTGGCCTGTTTTTAACGAAATTTTGTATTTGGAAAAATTACACCATTACAGATTAAGAGAAATTGCCTAAGTCGAATATACTCTCTTCTTCTTTAAAATATAGAGTATAATTATAAAAGAAAAACGAATCCCACCTTTTTTTATTTGGTGGGGGCTCCTGACGTGACTGACAGCTGCTGACCAAAACATGGCTTTGACGAATGCTTCGTCGCGTCGCCAGACGGCAGTGGGTGGGTGGGTGTTGTTCTGTATGCAGGATGTTTCTCGTTGGGGGTCTCATGTTGCGGCAATGTTGTTTCTGTCATTGATGTTGGCTTTGTTGTTGTTGCCGTCATTCCACGTAAAGTGTCAAGCAAACAGCGCAAATTAGCCAAATGTTTTCTTCCTTAGGTTTTTTTTTTGCCTTGGTGCTGCGGGTGCGAAACTCGTGAATTGTAAAACTTTATTTTGACAGCTTTCGTATTGGACACCTTACGCCTGCCACATGCCCGCACAACAAGTGGTACGGGAAGACAGGTGAAGGAACGTGCAGCACCGCTGTCTGGTCAAAACTTTCACTTAATGCCTTTAAGAACGCTTTAAAAAAGTCGACAGAATTTATTATTTATTTCTGAGTTGTTCTGTTCATGATATTTTGTTAATTTGTTAAGCGTTTAACTGCGTAAAATTTGTAAAAAAAAAAATTTAGCTTTAGCAAAAGTTTAAAGAGATATATCTAGAGACATGTTTATATAGTCTTTGCTTTAACGTAATGCTTATTTTTCAATTCAAATGTTTAATCTACTTTAAGGTTTATTTTGAGAGATATGTATTTTAACATACAACTTAGGAAGGCGTATTATCGTATCAATTCATCGTATTAAAACACTCGTGGCTTGGCCTGTTATATATTAATCAAAGCTCTGTTGCTGCCACAATATGTTTTAATTCCCACTGAACTGAATGTTTACCAATTTTGTTTACCTTCATACACAATCACCACAATTAATAAACGTTGCAAAATGGATCAGAAATTTGCATCTAATCGTCGTGACGTCAACATTTGATCTGAAGTGCTCAGTAATTACTTACGCCTGTGCCATGAAATCAGCACAAAATTCACAATTCAAGGAAATTAACTCATTTCCACATAAATTAGTTCCGAATGCCGCTCGATGCTGCAAAATATTATGCGTCGATTATGATTAACGATCATTGGCCTCCTTTCTGACAGGGGGCAGGAGGGTGGCCGATGTTGAATGGCGGACATAAATAACTCAAAGCTTGGCGGTGATTGTGCACGAAACGAGACACGCCCACTTTTTGGAGAGAATCAGCAAAAATAGCTAATGTAAAAGAAGTTTTTTGTTTAACATACTGCTTAGAGTTAGAGAGGGCATATCAGGTTGGACTTGTGAATGGCTTTATGGTTTTTGATTGTACTATGTTTTTTGTTTAATATCCTGCGCGTATCTAAATAGGTTTCATCAGCTTCGCCTTGAGAATGACCTTAAGATTTAAGTTCACACTGAAAACAAAGTACTTTGCAGTCGTCGAAAATGAACATTCTCAGTCCTCTTCTTTGCGTATATTCTTCTATAATTTTTTCTCTTAATTTTTGGCTGCACTGACTAGAAGTATTTATGAGCTGTGCACGCGCCGGTTCCTAGCGGCCAATTTTTGGAGGACAAGACAAGAATTTAGTGCAGGACACGGCAATTACGCTGGACTGGAGAAAATATTGCCAAAGTCATTGACTGGCCCAAGAATTCATGAATTATATAGCAGGAGTTGGAGAAGGAAAAACGAGGAAGCTGTGCTGCGGACAGGCCATGCAAAGGAATATCAGTGAATATGAGTTATTTGCACGCATAGCCAAGTTTTTCACTTTACAAACTCATGAAAAATACATTGAAGTGAAACGTAAAAATCTGGCGACTTGTGAGCAATGGCCTCTTTGTGGGCGGCTTTGGTAGGCAGTCATTAAAAATAAATTTGTGGCCAGGCGCAGCTAATGAATAAAGAAATTTTCTATGTCTTTCTATTCAAAATGTGTGTATATGTGTTCTGTGGGTGTGTGTGTGTGTGTGTGTATATGGAATGTATGTTGACGTATTTGTGCTGGGGTCCTTGGCTATCAATCAGTTGCCCAATTTCTGCCTCACTTTGGGCAATGAGCGAAGAGCCTGCTGCTCGTTCGTCTGTTTGTTTGTTTGTTTATTTGTTTGCCTTCGCCTTCTGTGTGTTGAAGGACATTTTCAAGAATCCACATCCCTCCTCTCCACCTTCCCCCAACCATCAGAATTATACATTTGACATATTAGTGCAGGCCGATAAAGAAATTGATTTCTGCCATTCAGCACAAAACTCAACTCAAGTGTCCAAATATGTCCAGACTCACGACTCAAGATTTGGCAGATGGGATTGTGCTCGGCTTTTTATATAAAATTGAGTTATTGAGTATCGAAAGGTTGAAAAGGTCCAAGCTTGTTTGTCCTCCACCTTAGGTCTGCTTAGATATTTTATATTCCCGGCGCTTATGGTGAATTTCAAATACAGAGCATACAATGGGGACTTAAAGTTCAACAAAATGTTATATGAAATACATATTTTTTCTTTAAGTCATATCTCATTTTATTTTAATAATTTTATACAAAAAATTAAATTAATAATATATATATATATATATATATATATATATATATAGATGGACATCGATAACTCGAGCACTCCCAAATGAGCTAACGAAGTGGTCAACGAGGTCTGGCAAGCAGCTTACTTGGTTTATGAACATGTCCTCTAACAATGTTTTTTCTGTATGCGTCTTGCAATACGCGCTGCTTGCTACACCACACACTCAAACACACAAACTCATGTATATCAATATATATGTATGAATGTATCGAGATGCGAGCAGCGAGCAGAGCAGCAAGTAATGAAAAATCTCATGGGATATCTCGATTGGACGGTGGCCTGTGATGAGCTCTACATAAACATTTGATCAGCGCTGTCAACAACATGCCACGCAGACAAACAGACAGACAGTATGGCAGGATGGCATAAAGCAGAAGCCGCAGGACGCGTAACACAAGACAGGCAGCCACATTGGCAGACAGACAGACAGACATTTGACGTGTTTTGTTCATGGGCCATGCTGCGCACATTGATGACAGTCAAAATCTATCAGGGGAGGTTGGTCGAGGAAGGGGAGGGGAAGGGGGAGAGGTGTGTTTGTTGAGCAGCACGTGATGTCATTAGCAGTGGCATTGGCACTGGCAAAGGCAGAGGCAGGGGCAGCAGTAGCGGACATTTGTCATAAGTCACAAAATACGCCCGAAAAATGTGCAAAGGCGATGCAAATGCAGCCGCAACCGCAACGCGTGCGTTGCACACACGCCAATCATCGTCAGCGGATATAGCAGACGGGCAACTGCAGCAGCAGCAGCAGCAACAGCTCCAGGGGTAGGGGCAGAAGTCAAGGGAGGGGGGGGGGGTTTTTGGGGATATGGCTACGCTTGTTCTATGCCAGTGCTGCCGGGCCTTTTATTGAAATTCCTTAATGAGCATTGAGAGTTGACAGTTCAAGTGCAATGCAATTTCCGGCTAGAGGCAGTTGCAGTTGCACGCTCCCGCGGCAGCAGCAGCCGCAGCCGCAGCAGTTGTTTTTGCTGTTGCTGTGAAATTTGCATGGGCAATTTGCGTGCAGTTCAATTAAAACGCGCGAGGTAAGGAAATTGTAATTGTTTGAGTTGTAGGCGACACGCGACAATCAACAAATTGACAAATTGACTTTTGAGCTTCTGGTTGTTGTTGCCTAGCTGTCTGTCTGTCTGTCTGCTTGACTACGTGTCTGTCTGTCTGACTGTGTTGGCTGTTGCCAATTACCGCTAATGTCGCACAGTTGCCGCATTCACACATAAAATTAAAGATAAGCTCGCCATAAAAATAAGTTTTACTGCAGCAGCAGACAACGCGTCGTCTCATTCAACTCAATCGAGTTGAAGCAACAGCTGAGAGACGCCTCTCGCTTCGTTGTGGCATCCTCATCGTGCAGCCATATCCTGCCAGCGAAAAGGTTATGTCACGATAAAATTAAATCCAACAAGCGTGAAGTAGGTGAAGTGCTTGCTTCGAAGCAAATTGAAAACTTTCTGGTCGGGGTTTACGACTTGAGCGCTACGAGCCATGACTTTAACTAATTGCCGGGCATCTAATTTGTTGCTAAGCTCCTAACACATTGCCTAAAAGGACCAGTGTCCATCTCGCATTCTCACTCCCTCTCTCTCTCTCTCTCTTGTTATCAGTTGGCACAGCCACCCAACACATTAGCATATTTTTAACTTTTATACTCTGTGTAGTTGTTTATCTCCTGGAATAAGCTTGCAAAATGCCTGAATATAAAAGTCTTATATCAATCTTGCTACAACTTGATGTGTCCTTCCCCATTCCCTATGCCTCCTTCCCCATTCCCCTCTCCCCTTTTGTCTTTTGCGTTGTTGTCACTGCTGCTACGACGTATTCGTCGTCCCTGGCAAAAACTTTGAGCGAACTGGGGAACTGAAGAACTTGGCAGTCTTAGGGGCAGGGAATTGTTTGCAAGTCCAAGTCACCGGGCGACGCACCTTTGCTTTAGTCGACTTTTTATTCTTCGTCTTCATCCTCGTCTTTTTCTTATTCTCTTGTTTTTTTTTTTTGGTTTTTTTTCATGAATAAATTGCGCAGAATTTATGTGGAAAGTTTTGCGAGTGCGCTCTAGCATCAGCTCCATTGCGAGCATAAAATGAAAGTGGCTAGCGGAGTTTAGATGAATCTGTTTGCCTTAGTCTGATGAGTTATCTGCGCAAATGCAGCACCGATGTAGGGTCAGGGGTCAGGCGCTGCCAGCTTCTGTGTGAAGTGCCTTCTGGGTAGGCGGTAGACGGTAGGCGGAATTGCAGAATTTATGGTTGAAATGCTAAATGAGCGCTTCGCGAAGAGTGGATCCTAAAGTTGCACTATTGCTGTTCTGCATAACAAAGTTTTATTAAAAAAAATCAACTTTGCAGTTAAGAGCGGTGTGTGCGCTTTAAGCTGCATTTCAAAAACAGCCGAAAGTTGTGCAGCTTGCTGTCATGACCAGTGGCCAAGAATGCATATGCACAATTTTACAATTTCTCAGAAACTCTTAATCGAATCTCGAATCTTAATCTCCTTGTAAGTATTCAAAAACGAACTGAAAGACAACCAAGCAAGCGAGCCTGTTATGTGTGAACGATAATTAAATAACTAGAATATCGGTAATTTTGTATATATAATTTATTGATTTAAAACGTATTATTAGATGCAACTTTGAACAAAATTTCCGTTCCAAAAATATCTCTAATTGGGCAAATGTTCAGCTTAAAGGCAATATTAGCGTTTGCCGTTGGTTGGCAGTGATATACTACAGCTGCTTAATAACTATTTATTTTAGCTTCTTATCATTTCTTACAAAGTTTTCCGTTACAGCCTAAGGCTTAAGGCTGCTCCATCTTTAAGCACTTATGGTCCGGAAAATGTTGTTGTTTTTCGTTGTTGCTTAATAACGCCCGGCGATGCCAGCGTGTTGTCAAGAATTTGAGGATTAAGATTTACGCCGCACTGGGCCGCAAAGGAAGGAAGGCAGGGCAAACCAGGGCAGGGCAGCGAAAGGAACGGAAAGGGGTGACAGTCAGCTGCCTGACACATGGGCGCTTCATTTCCAACAATCCATGGAAAAAGCCCACGCCCACATAATGGCAACCGCAAGCCAAGAGCAAGTCACACGTTGCCAAGGCACTCGACATTGTCGTAGCCGTCGTCTCGTGACGCTGACAACGACAACGACGGCGACGGCGGCGGAAGCAACGCATTGTGGCTACTACACTATATCGCCGAACACCGCAAAGAGACGCAACAACGTTGCGTATGTGTAATATTTCAGCATTTGCACTAAGGCAACAGCGCAACACGCTTTGCTGCTGCTGCTGCTGCCTTCTCAAATGCTGCTGCTTCAACTGCTGTTTCTCTTGGTTGGTTGCGTCGTCATTTCGTTGTGGCCTCTCTTCCCCTCTGCGTGCCTCTGCGTGTGTGGTCTACCATTATCTGTCTGGGAAGCCATTAATTTTTCAAGATTGATCCGGTATGCAAATTACTTACACAGAATGTGCACGAGCGCCAGCAGCGCTTCCTTTGCTACTTTTCTCTGCCGTCTATTGTGTCTTCTATGCGTATATCTAGACTGTGCGTGTGTGTGTGTGTCTCTGTGTGTGTGTGTGTTGCTATTAGTGTATGTTTTGCTGTGTGCCTGAGTACCAAATGTGTCTGCTCAAAATTGGCTGCCTCATTTTTCAGCATTTTCTATTCGTTTTTTATTTATTTTTATTTATTCTTACGCTTGCGTTTGCAGTAGATAATTATTTGGGCGTGGCCTTCAGGGCAGACCGCAATATAACGCGAAACTGGCGGAGAATTAGACAAAGTGGCCATTGAATTAATATCTGTGAAGCAATTGAATTGCCAAAGACTCATTTCAGTTTCAGCTCGTTTCGCCCAACAATTTACCGCATTTTCACACTCACCAAGTGCCGTGGACATTTTTTATAAAGTGCACTCGAGTTTATCACTCTATTGAACTTGTTTTAATATATAACAGCAGCTTTTTTCTGTTGATCGAAATGTCAATTTGGTAAGAATTTATAATAAAATATGTTCTTCTTAAAAAGTGGTACTTATCTGTAAAATACTAAAATATTTGTTTACTGTCTATTTATTTTCTGTTTCTGTTTATTTCATTGAAGTTTAAGCATGGTTAGGTTTAACGGCTTTTCAATTGAAGTTTAAATAGGGTATAAATTGGAGAATGTCTTAAATTGCTGAAGCATTATCTGCAAGTGGCAGCAGCACTTGGAAATCACGTAAAACACACTCCAGCTAAGCAGCTTGCGTCAAGTATGGTTGTGTGTTGGTGTCTGAGCCACCAAAATGACAAAGATCACTTAACGGTTGCGCAATGTTTAACAAAACTCTGTGGCAACATGCTAAATGCAATGTTGGTGATGATGCCAACGATGGTGATTATGATGAGGGTACTGTTTGCCTACACGCAATACAAGCATCAAACACACACATACACATGTATATACAAGCTGACAGCCAAGTAAACACAACGTGAAACTAACAGCCACAGTTCTCGTTAACACATCGTGATAACAATCAAAGCGAAACAAAAGCCAACAAAACAACACAAACAGGCACAGGAACAGAAACAAGAACATCATCACCGGCAGCATGGTCAAAACAATAGAGGGGATGAACTGGAAGGTAGTCACTACCTGACTAGTGTGTGCCGCTAAAATTCGGGATATATTTGGGGACTGCTGCAGGAAGCGGCGAACCGCAGAGCGTTATCTTTGCTCAGCTTTGCATAAATCAACGTGCCACTGCAAATTTTTCCAAAACCGAACCCAAGCGTTAAATTGGTATCAGGTTATGTGTGTGTGTGTGTGTGTGTGTGTGTGTGTGTTGGACAAATTGTCTAAGACGCCCCTTACATAAAATGCCAAAAACATAATGGAGTTTAACAACAACATAAAATCAACGCGGCAACAACAATAAACAGCGAAAAATACAAAACTGAAAACTGTAAAGCAAACAAAACACGTCGACGGTCATTTAATTGGTTTACCCACACACAAACACAAGCAAAGCCCCAGGGCTCGCTGCTGCCAACTGTAACTGTGTGCTTGCGTGTGCGCGTGTGTGTGCATGTTTGTATGAGTGCGTTGCATAAATTACATGAAATTTACAAATAAATTACGTGCATGCAAAAGGCAGTCGCTGCTGCAGAAAGGCGTAACTTTTGCATTTCATACAACGCATAGGTAAAACAAGTTAATTTTATAATTGGCCAACGGGCAGCTAAAAATTATATTGCCTGAAAGTATGCAGTAGAAAATTGACTCATTTTTTGCATAACACGTTCGCCACGTAAATTGTATATTCACGGTTTAACTAGTGCTAACGTGAATATTACTGTGTGTTTTTAGTTCTTTATGAAAAAAAAGCAATATATCCAATTAAACCAACAATAAATCCTATGATTTATAAAATACGTGTCGCACATTATTTGATAAAATTTAACTAACATTGACTCGCTTCTTGCTTGATGGAGCTTAAGCCACTCCAGCAACATACAACATTGAGTTATATATAGCAATTTTTACATCCAGGCGCACAAGTTGGCAGAGTTGAATGCACATAAAATGTTATATATATAAATTATACACAAAATCACTCTGTCATAAATACTTAAGATAATAATAAATGTTGGCACTGTGCACCCTTAGGAAATGTTTCCCGTCATCCTGAGCACAGTAAGGCAGTTAAATCAATTGAATCATCAATCAAGTCACAGGAAATTAACTGAGTTTATACGAATTTAGGCATAAGCAGAACAATTCGATACGCACATTTTGGCCCAGTTGCGTTTATGTGCCTATCCGCAGGATTGATACTTCTATGTCAGGCTGGATTTAATGCTGTGTACGAATGCATTTCACTTTGTCTTCGCATTCATTCATTTCAGTCGCTTTCATTTAATATTTCAGAAGCAAGACAATTGCTCTTAATAATGTAGGCACGGGTGTGAGGACACCGAATTCGAATATCGCTGAATTTTAATTTATGCACATTCACACACATTCACACACACCCTCAAACACATAGACTTATAAATGTATGTGCTCTCTCTATATGAGTGTGTCGCGAGCTTTTCATCGACATTTAATTGAAAGTAACTCATGCGTGTCAGCATCGCACGCGGTTAATGAGCGAGAAACTCGAATGGCTGTCACAGTCACCAACTCTATCCCTCTCTTTTTTTGGCCACCCTCTCCCACTTGCTGTTCATCTTGCTTTAACTCTCTATATACGTATAGCATATGTCTGGCGACTGCAAACTTTTTTGCCAGCACGTGAATGACATCAATGACAGTGAAAAGGCGTTTTTTCTGCACTTAATGAGGACGACGAGGGGCGAACCAAGACTTCCATTCAAAACGCAGCGTCCTATCCGGCTGAAGCTAAGCAAGTTTCTTCATTTTCGGTTTTTTTTTATTTGCTTTTTATCTGTGCTGGCTGCGTGTGACAAGTTTATTTATGTGTCTGAAAGGCAACCGGATGAAAAAAATGTATATATATGTATATGTATATGCTCAAAGAAAAGCAGCAGCAGTAGATGAAACTTAAAAGACATAAGCGAACAAGAAATTTTTTGTGTGTTATTTAGTTCGCTTTCCTGCACTTTTTTATTCGAGGATACTGCCGTAGAAAGTAAAATTAAATGCTTGAAATGTATTAAATCAGTACGCGGAACGAACTGACTGACGGAATATCGTGATTTCAATTTTAAATAAAACATTTTAAATGTAATTTTTAATATTTAGCTGTCTCTGTTTATTATTACCTATTTAAATATATATAGTGGATATATACAAAATAAGCAAAAATCAATTTCATTTCAAGGCATTTGCCCTGAAGTAGGCAACATTAAATTATCAAATATTAATTTGCTTTTGGAATGCAACAAATCAAGGTAAACAATTATTCAAATGTTATGCTGGTCAACAATTCGCACAACTCATAAACCAAAGATGCGCATGGCATGTCCTGGAGCCCACACACACATACACACACACTCACACGCACGTAATATACATTATATACACATGTAAAATAAGGGCAATCAAGCATCAACGTTCGCTCGCTCGAACTGGAGCAATATTAAACTTCAGTTATTTGTATTAAAATTTTGGTTTATTGATGTGGTTTCTTATATTTGACAGAGTTTTTTTTTTTTATTATTATGAAAGCAGCGGTTTAGTTTTTGCCAAGCTGTTGCTCGGCAATATGTATGTGGAACAGCCAAAAACTAATCTAGAAATGTGTGTGTGTGTGTGGAGCATATGCGAATAGAAGCCATGTGAAGAATCGCATTTCTTTTGCCTTCTTTGTGACCTTTTTTTGTTCGTGTTGTTGGCTTGTTTTGTACATGTTTGGCAATTTCCTGGCTACGAACGAGTTGACCACAAAAAAGGCAGAAGTCAAAATAAAAGGAAAATAGAAAGCACAACGAGCTGTAAATAAAAACCAACCCGAGCAATCAACAAATACATTTCAACAGCACCTTATAAAAGTATTTGAACCTTATGCTGACCAAATTTTATCGCATTTGACACACACACACACACACACATTCAGAGACACACACACCCACATACACACTTATTGGCATTGATTTTGGCTTTTATTAGCTCAAGCAGCCGCAGCTCAGAAGTTGCCAAGTCGCACTTGACTTGACTCCAACGTTGCCTCCATTCTTCCATCCCTCCAATCAGACCCCACTACAGCTTCAATTGCCCTAATCCATTGCATGGGAGGCGTGGGATCACGTACAACATGCACAGCAGTATATCTTTTTAAAAACATTGTTAAAGTTTTGCTATAGTTGTGCCAACCCCCATAACCCCATCCCCCATCCACAATCGCTCTATCCTATTTCCCATCCCCCTTTTTATGGAGCATGTATATACATATATATTTTTTTATTATTGAATTCGAGTTCAATTTGTTTTTATTGATTTGCCATTTTGCACTAGCCCCAGAGATGTGACGGAAATTGTCAATGCTTTACAATAGTTGCAGGCAGCAATCGTTGCCACTACCACTGCCTCATGCTTTGCAACCCGCACCCCGCACCCCATACAATATCATCATGGCTTTTTGAGTTTTATGTACACTTGATAAAATTTCAATAGCTGGAACCCCATCGCACCCGACATTTGGGTTCTGTTGTTTTTTCGCGCCAGTTTGGCTTGCCAGGCTGCCTTTAGTTTTATGTGATATTAAAATTGATAGCAAATCGCTGCTGCTGCGGCTGCTGCTCGTACTATTTTTCTTCCTGCTACTGCAACGCAGTTCAAGTGCTCACTACTCGTTGATGAGGCGTTCGGGATGAGTTTGGGGAAGCGGTGGTAATTGAGAGAGGGGCAGATTTGGTTTTTATGGCGCTCAGTAAGCCCGAACGCTTCGCAAATTGAATTTCATACGATTTTCAATAAAGCCAATTCCATATTGGGCATACGCGGTGTAACTCATGCCATGCATTATGCTTCGCCAACTTCGAGCATTTTAATAAAAAGAAAGGCAACAAAGTAGATAAAGCTCAAATACGATTACAATAATATGCTCCACATGAAATAGCTGCTAAATGGAAAGAAGGCAACGAAATGCCTAAATTAAGCCAAATATAACAGCAGCAATTGTCATTGGTATAAGGGAGCCACATGTCGGTTGAATTCTTTTGAAAAACACACATTTTGATTGTGGGCACATTTTAAATATGGGTAAGTGAAAAAGAGAGAAAATTTTCCCATACTTGCTGCATTCAAGGCATAGAAAACATGTCAACTTATACACGAAATAAAACCATATATAATTAAAATATATATTTTTCGAAAGTGATGCCTGAAACTGCCAGAAACGTTTGTTGCAAGTCATATCAATGGCCGCCCAACAACAACAACAACAACCGAGAAAACACACAAATTCAACAAAGAGTGCAATAGAAGTCAGACAACTAATACCACTAATGCAATAAAACACAGACAATGTGTGAAGTTTAGCGTTCGAATTTCAGATTGCATTTCCCCATTTGTGCAGCTCAGCGGAGCGCAGAGTGTGAGAGGGAGTGAGGTGAAAACAATGAAAACACACACACACAGACAGCCACACAGACACACACTTATACACATATGCTAAACCCTGACAAACGCAACTTAGCTCGGACGTCGCTGCGTAGGCGTGGCTGCGTGTATAATTTGCGATTTATGAGCGCAGCGTTCACAACAGCCAGGAGGCATGTGTGGGCAAAGGGGCACAAAGCGAGCAACAGTAACACGTGCTGTGCATCGTCTAATGCGGCTGACAAACACCTACACCCAGAAAGAGTGGAGATATGGGGAAAGGGGGAACCGCCCAACACTCACACGCAGTTAAGCACACAGCGGAACTTGAACAATGTGTCAAATGTCATATATGTGTCGCGTTAATAAATTCACTCAAATGCTTCGATGTGCCCACTGGCATAACAAAAATGCTCCTCGACGCAGACAAATAGCAAATCTATAGCATTTGTAGGCCCCCCCAACTATATTGCCCTTTTGCCATGCCACTCCACTTTTCCCAGCAGTCAATTGTCAGTGACAAATACAATCCAATTCGCACAGGATGAGCCTTGAATTACAGCTTGAATTTCATTATTGCTGTTGTGTGTCATATTTACAAATGAACACAAGCAACAAAAGTTGCAGCTATATTTGTTTTCTGGCTAGAATTTGAGTAAGGATTTTATATATATACAAATATATTTAATATAAATATATTTAATATAAGACTATTGAATCTAAATTTGATTTAACAAACAGTAAAATATTCATTTGTGCTGAAAAAGTTACACAATGGGGAAGGAAAGGTCAGACAAAGGTTTGATAGAAATATCTAAATAGGCGTGCAGTCATTTAATTTAATTTCAAATTGCCGTTCCTATTATAAAATAATGGGTTTCAGCTAACGTTGGCTATGCTATCAATCTTTTTTTTAACTCAGTAAACCCTTCCGAAAGTCTTTTAAATATATGTAAGCAAAGCAAGCAATTGAGAAACATATTAAATGCCCTCTGACCGGGGAAATGATGCCATAAATTTGTTATACTCTAGACTTGAAATATACAAAAACTAGGCCATTATAAAATGCACAAAGGTACAATGCAGCAGCTCTTATAGCGAGTTCGTATATCGAAGTGCTTACAAATAAATTACCAGGAAAGGGTGGAACCTATTACCAATAATATGTATACGAAATTCTCTTCATATATTTACTTCAGAGGCCGGCCAAATGAACTGCAAATAATGCAGAAGGCGGCATATAAATAGTCGGCCCCAAATGTGTGCTTGTGCCCATTGCAGATGTACATGAATTTGTCATTGAACTCGCCCCAAACACAGAACAAGACGCAAGCAATTGTCCCTGCCCCAGGCCATGATGCTGCCCCTGACCATCCCATTGCCTCTTTTCAACTCTATTTAATTGCAAAATCACAGCCAAAAATTACCAAAACGTTATGTGTGTTTGTGTGCTTTTGTGTCTGTGTGTGTCTGTGTGTGTATCAGTGTGTGTAATTTTTTTCAAGAGTCGTTTGTTGTGGTATGTATTTGTTTTCCGTTGGCTGATTGCGTTGAGGCACCTTGCCAAGTGGCAAACGCGCGGAAACCTGATCCGGATGAACCAATGGCAATTGCCAAAAACTTGGCCAGCAGCATCATCGTCAGTGCCATCGTCATCATCGTCAACATCATCATCAGCAACAGCAGCAGCATAAGGAGCAGAGACAACAGCAGTGGCCGCTGCAGCCACTACCCTAAAAGCTTGGCAACGCCTAAGAAACTGCCTTTTCTGACATTTTCAACTACGTTTGTCGAGCAACAAACCTGAATAAATTTAATGCGGATTTTGGCAAACGATGCGACAACGTCGCTTCACGTGCCAAAGGCCCAAAATGGCAGCGCCAAGTCCTGGCCAGCCTGGCCAGACCAGCGACGCATCCAATTTGAGTTCGAGTTCAGCAGACGAACGCCATTTCGGACTCGCCTTTGGGGCATATTTCGGATGAGAAGCGGGGGGGAGGGGGTTGGCGGCTTAAGGAGGGGAGAGGAAGGTACACGGAAATCTCTATAGGCTCACTCCATGAAATTCTATGCACTTCCGTGTTGGCATTTGTCGCTGCCTCATTGTGAGCAGCTAAGCGAGCTGCACAGTGGCGCGCACAGTGTGACAAGTGTGGCCGAAAATTGTTGAATTACCAATTAATTAAATCTACCATCTGAACAGTGTGATTATGTAGTTAATTCTAATTTCTCTTTAGTTTACTAAGTTACATTTATATGATCAGCATTGTATCAGTAAGACGACTTAATAAAGAAGCAGCTTTATGTCGAACTGTCAACCAGTTTTATCGATTATACATCCATTTAACTAAGCTAACTAAGCTAAGATTTTCGTTAAATTTTTTACGCTGTTGCTGAACCACTTCCTGCTGTACTATTACCAGTAGGCAGTAGGCAAAGGTTTAACAGTCAGCGCCTCAGTTCCTCCTAATCCCACTCTCTGTCTCCTTCTATCTTGCTCTGACTGCCCCTTCGGTGCTACACCACCCCCTCCCACTATTCTACTCGTACTGTGTATGCATTATAATTTGAGTGGCACGCTGAGAGTAGCTTTTGTTTTGCTTTTAATTAGATTTACATTGGCCACTTTTCAGTTGTGGCTGCCACATTTCCTATACCCTGCCCCACTCATTCGTCACCCTGCGCTCTCTCTCTCTCTACTTCTCTCTCTTCGAACGGCTCTCAGCCGTGCTGCAAGCCTAGCAAACACTGCGCATTGTTTATTTTGGCGCCTTGCACATCCATTGCCCCCGTTGCACATGGACAATAGCAACCATATCCACCCATCAGCGCACAGATTGCCTGTTTTTCTGCTTTTATTTTGTTTTGTTGAATTATTTTCAACAGCTTCACTTTTTGCACTTCCGCTTTGTGTGTCACTAATTGCTTTTGTGTTTTAGTATTTACAATTGTTTTGATTCATTTCTTTTTGACCCACCCAACCACGTCTCCTCTAGCTGTCCTCCTTTCCGTCATCAGCTCTGCTTAATTAAATGCACTTTGAATGTCGGCTCTCAATGCGCCATTGTCCAGACAACCGCTCCTCTCAGGCCTTTTGTGTCATGCCTCTAAATATCTGACTCTAATCACGAGCTTAAATGAAATTAAATCGAATTTCTCTGCAGTTTCACGCTCCGTTCCTAATTGGCACACATGCTCGAAAATGCTAATTATATCGATTCGTTTTTGCAATTGCCAAATACCAAATGCAAAATACACAACCTAATAGGCTGCGTCATTTGGCAGCTGCAATGACAGTCAGAATGTTTAAATATAGTTTAGCTCATAACCCATTAATATATGAATCAAAATTAAAGCGTCCTTGCCATTTTCTATTGAGTTTTATAAACTATATAATTCCATACATATGTATATAAAATAATTTGCTGTCGAATTAAAATGAGTCTAATAGACAATAATATTGCCAAAACGCATTGAATTGATGCAAACTTTAAAGCTTAAATAATCAAATCTCGTTTATATTGGTCGTATTAGTTCCTCACCATAAGTAAAACGAATGCAAATAAATAACAACTTATTAGCCCTGGAACGAAAGCATTGCGTCCGTGGGTGACGGGTCAAACTGAAATGGAGAAAATAACTCAGGAAAGTTGTGAAGAATAATATCTCGTAATGCTGCTGATGATGCTGCTAATTCAAAACCGGAAAAGCTTTTAACCAATTTACATAATTTGCTAAAGACCGACTTGGACCATTCAAGTCGCATCCAAGTCGCTATCAAGTCGCCTGACTCAAGTCATTTTTCTCAAGCGTCTCTACGCCCCGGACGACAAGAACATGGAGGACGCGGAACGAGGACGAGAAAGGTCCTCTTTTAAAGAAATTAATTAATGAAATGTTGATTAACTTTTGCCAACCAGTCGAGCTGGTGCCAAGCCTGACCAACAGGCTAGAAGAAGCGATGGAGGCTTTTGTCCTCGTGGAGCGAGAGGTCCGTCGTCTGAGATTAATGTCGAGGCATTTGTCATAGCAAAGAGTAAACAAGCGATGGGCGTATCGCTACTCTGTAGGCGTGGTCACTGGTGGGGCGTGAGCATAATCCACGAAATAATGCGCACTAAAGTTATTTACAATTCCTGAAATCATTTTTAAAAAAAAGTCTCGCTTAACCAGAGTCGGAGCGGAAAAAGCGGGTGGTGCCGGAAGTCATCCTTCGTCTGCGCCAGAATCTGGATTTGGAGTTGGGTCTCGGCTAATTAGCGTGAATGCTCCAAAAGTGAAATTGCATTTGAAACACAAAACAAAAGCTGAAAAGAGGTCGCTGTTTATTTACCCTCGCCGATCCAATTAAGAGAACATGACAAGGAATCACTC
This sequence comes from Drosophila atroscutellata, assembly GCA_035041605.1. Taxonomy (NCBI): domain Eukaryota; kingdom Metazoa; phylum Arthropoda; class Insecta; order Diptera; family Drosophilidae; genus Drosophila; species Drosophila atroscutellata. The sequence continues at coordinate 6,221,805 of JAWNLA010000092.1, read as the reverse complement.
AGATATTTAATTTGCAAAATATTCGTGCAGCCAGTCTGGGCTGTTACATAGATTAGACAATTAGTGGCTGAATTAACGCTCAAGTAACACCTAAGCAATAAGAAAAAGATTTTGAACTACATTTCAAGTTGGGTTCTATTAAGCTTAAAGTCAAGCCTTTAATTCAAATAATATTTGAAGAAATAGCTCACAATTGTTGACGAATCAGCTGATTGTTGATGAAGTTTGCCCAAAAACTTTAAGATCGTCTGTGGCCTTTATGACCAAGCAAACGTTCTCGCCTCCTATTACTCATTTGTAATTGAAGAAAGGGTATTCAAACGCATTTGCTATTTTGTGCAGTGCGATTAATCATTGCTGGGGTCGCTTTGTTATTCACAGTGATTGAGATGGGAAGGGAGGTTTGCGACATGAAACTCGTCAAGTTGTTTTGTGCTTGATTGATTTATGTGTTTGAGCCCATTGTTTGACCCTTAATTAGTTTGACCAGGTGGCGGATTTTGGCTGCCACAGAAAGTGCCCAACTGGTGGTGGCGCACAATATCCTATAGTCCCTATTAGTCAAATTCTTAGAGCTGGCGATAAGTTGGCAGCAGCTCGATTGCATGCACACCTTGCTCGCCAATTTATTGCGCATCTGATTATCAAATTGCATAAAAAATGGTTAGTCAATAAAACATTTTGACATGCAATTCATACCTTACATTTTGCGACTGCATGCGACAAACCCTTTTTCGCGTCCTGGCCTCTATAAATAACATGACGCAATCTATGGGTGGAAAAAAACACATTATTTGGCAATAAAATGGAAATCGATTCGGCAACGGCAACAGCAATGTCGACGACGACGGCAAACGGCGAGCAAAGTTGACAAATTGCAGCCAAGGAACAAATGGAGCGCCGTAAGAAAAATAATATCGACTATCAAGGATTTCCCTGTGCCATTGTCGTTGCCTGCCTCATCCTGGTGGTGGCTGCTGTTGCTGTTGATGCTGCGACAAATTTACATGCCCCAATTGCAGACCCGCCTCGTCCACTGCTTGAAGCATCGTTCAAATTGAAAATTGTTCGTAGACAAACACACACACACACACAGTCACACACACACACACACACACACACACACACACATACACACACACACACACACACACATTCAGGCAAAGCATCCTTTGTGCGGATGCCGCCGCTGCTGTTGTTCCATCTGCGATTGCTCAACCCCTTTCCACTTATGCACCCTTTGTACTTGTCATTTATGAAAATTTGTTTATTTTCGTAATGCTCCATTTGCAAATGTAGCCAAAGTAAATATTGGCGCTACATATGGGAGAAGGAGATACTGGGCCTGGCCATAGCTCTATGCTCCTCTTCCCGGGTAAGCCATTCATTTTGTGCAGCCTCTTATATTTTTATGGTTCTGGCTGGCAGGCATAATTCATGCGCCTTTTTTTAACAATTCCCATTTGCCTGCTTTCGTGGCTTCGTGCTTAAATTGATAAAACTGCACTTTTCATTGAGTCATCGGTGCGCCATATAAAGCATCACTCCAATATTCAATAATAATTGTAAATAAAATTATTGTTTTTATAATATTTCAAATTACATGCATTTTTTGTAAACTGTATGGCTTTTTTTACAGCTGTACATAATTATTAATTGCACATCCAGAATTACAAATATAATTAAAAGAACTAACAAAAAAGTAGCTGTAAACGCCCACAAATTAATTGATCATTAATAATAGTTTAAATTGCCTGATAGTTAATTTTTTTTGTTGTGGGGCCAATAAGCAAGGTTATCGCTGGATATTAATATTTTTTAATGCCAAATGCTTTTAATAATTTATTTTAATTAATTAATAAACGGGGCACTTTGTTCATAAAATATTGACTATACAGCTGATGACATCAATGTAAAACAACGAAGAAATTTGGATGACAACGATTAAATACTGTTTTACTACTGCTTACGATTTATGATTCACCCCATTTGCAATCACAGACGAATAAAACCGGACCTAGTAAACTATAATAATATCAACATAAAACTTCTCGCAGGCATAGATTTTTAATAAAAATTCAAAGCCGCAGAAAAGGCCAAGTCAGCGGCAGAGTAAACCAATTTCGGGAAATACTTAAGGGGCATATTACGTCACAGTTGCTGTCGGATTCCCCTTTCACATTCGAGTAGTAAGGAGCGACATCAAATGCCAGCTCCCACCTCCAAAGAGCCCGCAATACATAACAAAAATACCAAATAAACGAAAATCAACAACAACAATTGGAAAGCATGCAAACGATTGTTGTTTCAGGATGTTTTTGTTGTTGGTTTCGTTGATATAACTGCTATTGTTGTGCAGAAGCGCGCGAACGAGTCATAAAAATGCGAGGCCAAAACAGTCAAACTTATGTTGTGACAAGAAGAATCGAAGCTTGCCCCAGGAGCCGAGAACCCTCAGAACACCACCACAACCCCCAGCCCAATCCCAAACCAAGCAGTGTAACCATTTCGTTTTGAATCCTGCGCGACTGGCGCTTATATTTTATTGCTATTATCCTGTTTACTTCATGTTTATGAACAAGCACACCCACACTCACCCAAACACACACGCATGTGTTGTTATGGTGTGCGAATTAGTTGTGGCAGCGAAATGAAAGCGAATGCCTCAGCATTTGGCACTTTCCTTCTATTGGTTCAATTGAATTTTTACTGTGGCAGTCACCAAAATGAAAGAAAAAGTAATGGTTTGACTGGGGCGGGAGCAGTGTTGCTGATTCTGGTGGAATAGCAAAGGGTCGCAATATGTGGATACGAATCATATGCTGCCAGTGCTAAGATGTCAACCGCGACAATTATATACCCTATAGAATACAACAACGCAATGGGTTGCTTCGTATCATTCTTAACTGGACTGAACAATAAAGTAAGGCATTGCTTCTTAAATCAATGTCGTAGAATTTATGAGCAACATTTCGGGAATTTAATTTCGTTATTTCTTTAACATTAATTTATAAAATTATATTATTAATATTCACAGCTTTCTTGGTTCAATTTATTTAAAATATTACAGGATATTTTGATGCTCAGGCCATTGCACAATATATTTACCCCATATACGTTGTAAGCCAAGTATGATTCTGTGTCGGATGTTCTAAGTAACTTGCCAGCCAATATAGCATCAACCCTGGCCCTTTGCTATGAATAGTTGCAGCAGCCACTTGATAAGAAAATCTGCTAGCGTTGTACCTTTTGAGGACTTCAGCTTCAGCTGGTCAAAAGCAAATTCATTTCTTTTGTCTGGCTGCACGTTTGGTGAGGGGCAGACGGAGTTGAACGCATTGAATATATAAGCAGAAATTGTCATATTTTCAAATTGAGTGTACAAGTGTGTGTCTCCCTGCTCCGTTGAGAGTGTGTTCGAGTGTGTGCTGTTGTTAGGAGGGGCATGTGGGGGACAAGATACATTTGTTTAGTCTAATAAACATTTATATGACTTTTTGCCAAAGTGCTGGGAAGTTTAGGGTACGCACTTCAGAGGCGACAATTGTTAAAGTTGAATGTCGAGTGTCAGGCAAATAAATTACATCAGCAGCAACACACAAATCAAATAATACATGCATAAATTTAACAATTTTCACTAGCCAGAAAGTAGCTAAAAACTTCTTCTATGGCCAGCAAGGGATGGGTGGGAGGCAGGAAGGCGGAGAAGGGCAGTTACTTTCTGGCGTTGACTGCGTCGGTGGCTGCTTTTCCAATGACTCGCTTTGTAATTTACGACTTGGCACTGGAGCATGGAGCAGACAAAAACTGTGGTACAAGCAACCAAGGCTTCAGCGCCTCCTTTCAAATGACAATTTTCGGCACAATTTTCGCCGCGAGTTGCATAGAACAGATATGCGGTGAAGTTTGGATCGGGATGCTTGGGATGTGAGTATGGTAGCATTGGGAAATTGTAAAATTGTTGAAATATAAAACTTTCCGCTGCATAACGAGCTAACGATGCGGAAACCTGAAGAAAGTTATGTTATCAATTTCAGAACCAACAAATAAATTTGAATTTAACACGGCACCAAACAATGGGCTATCAGGCAACTTTGAAAATAATGTGTTCTCGCACTTGGAATGGATGCTCAAGATTTCTAGTTTTTAAGTTTACTTGTCATAAAAAACCTAGCACGCTTTAAGTGCCATAAATCCTTAACAACTGTTGAATAAGATTAAGGAAATTTGTTATGTGAGAAACCCAGTCAGACAATATCGCTTTTATTTGATTTGCAAAACGATTTCCCATTCACCTTGATTAATTTGTGTGTAAATAAGCCTAACTCTGAATTAAATATAAATAAATAAATATTATTTAGTAATCAGATGGTTTTGTTAATCCTTCCTCTTCGAATACCCCATAAATTGGCAAAGTATCACTTTTTTCTTATTGCCTGCGAATTGATGCAGAAATCGTTCCCAGACAGTTCAAGTGATAAGATTAACAAACAAAATTTGTGGCCGTATTTTTGTCGCCGTCTCAGCATGGTTATGAAATCAATTTCCGTTGAAGAATTCAATTTCCGAATGCAATAATTATGCCAAGTGTCAATGCAAAAACCACAAAAAGAAACCATAAAAATATAATAAATCTCGAGCCCTATTTTTGATCATCTCTTTTGGCTTCCAGCTTGGCACACCTTTCGACCCCCGCTGCATGCAACGTCAATTAATAACTTTCTTTTTGTTACTGTTTTTGTTGTTTTTTGTGTGCTGGCGCAAATCTTAACTGGGCGTAAAGAAAAATCACATAAATCCTCGAGCATTTAATTCGAACAATAAGAAAAATAATTACGAGTGCTGAGCACGTGAGTCAAGAGCACTTGACGATGAATCGTGTGTGGGGAGAGGAGTGGGGGATGACCGGGGGCTTTGAAGGGAGGATAAGCCGTGAAAAAATTACAAGTCGAGACGCGCCCCAACAGCGTACTTGGATTGTTACATTCAACTGACAGTCGTCCGGAAACAGCAACAAAGTCTGCAAGTATGTGTATATGTGTGTGCTGGTGCGTGCGAGTGTGTGTCTAGATGGGGTTACTTGTCAGGCAGTTAATCTAACCCATCAAGCTCAAGCGCCGACTCGCTATCCAGATATTCCATCCCAGGCGGCGTCAGCGGAAAACGCCGTACACAGGTGCAATTAAGAATTTTGCACGGAAGCCAAGTTAACTCAGCAGTGTGTTCGTGTGTGTGTGTGTGTGTGTGTTTTTGTGTGCGAGTGTGTGTGTGTGAGGGAGATAGAAAGACATTGGCTTAGCTTTCTTAGACCAAACCCTTCTCAGTGTCTAGGCACCAAATGTGGGGCACGTCTAGGCAGCCAGCCAACAGTCGTCAGTCGTCTTCCTATCTGCCTGCCACCTGCAACCCTCAACCGTTTACCCTTCCAGCACCTTAGCTTCCCTCTCCTCCACCTCACTTGCACCATGAGCTCGTTTACTATTCATTCTAGCGTGCCATTAAGATTTGTTGTTTGAATACATTTACCATTTGTTAGTGCAGCCAGTGCTGACTGAATGTGAATGTGTATAGGGTGTGTGTGTGTGTGTGTGGGTGTGTGGGTGTATGTTTGTGTCTGTGCTTCATTTTGCACTCACAGCAATTATTTACTTGCGCTTAAAGCTAAAAGGCTTTAATTGCGCGATTATTTGTCTTCTTCATTAAGCGAAACACGCAAATCTCAAAGGCGAAAGGCTTTGAATGGCAGCAGTTAAGAACGGGGGAGTCTCACTAAGGGAGCAAAAGAGAGAGAGAGAGAGAGAGAGAGAGAGAGAGTGAGAGAGAGAGGGAGAGAAGGAGATGCCCGAAGAGGTTCAAGCACTGGTTAAACAAGAAGGAGAGAATACAGTGGGCGCAATAAGTGTTGCACTTGTGATTGTTGTGTGGCTGAGAGCTCTAGTCTGAAAGGAAAAAATAAAGAAATAAGGTCAAGGTAGAGGTAAAGTAGGAGTGAAAAAGATTCGGTGAAATAATCCGAAAAATCACACATATGTGTATGTGTATGTAGCATTCAAAATATTTGTATAAATTACTTTTTATTTAATTTTTAGCTGTGGGTAAGAAATGATTTTTGAAATATAGTAATATATATGTATATATACATAATAGCGAATTTGATAACATATTACATATTCTGTTAAATGGAAAACCGTACTTGAGTTGGATATTCTCTCTCAGTGTGCTTACCACGCTATAACCAACAAAATCCCAACTGTTATTAAGTATACGCATCGATTTCGGTTCATAAACTTGTAAAGACAAAAAGCCAGGGTTTTGTGTTTATTATTATTATGCTGTTGTGCATGAACTTTTGCCGTTAACTGTAAACTGCGCACGCGACGAGCAATCCTTTAGCCATCTGCTTACCCCATTCCACGCTGCTTGCCACAGTGCGCCACAAAAGCAAAAACACACATTCAGCGAAAGTTTCTAAATTATTGCAACACAACCAGTCAAACAAGCAGCAGCAGCAACAACAACGAATGCAATAACAACAACAATAGCAACAATAATACCAACTATTTGTGCCAGGAGCCGCTCCTCGCTGCAGGTTCGCAGGATCTGGGGCGTTTTGTGCTTAATATGAAGACGATGTTGCAGGGCCAACAAGCGACGACTACAATTAAAAGCACACCTTTTACAGGCGCAATGGCGACAGGACACACAGCACAGCACGACACGCCAGCAAGTGGAGCTGCCGAGGAGTGCAGAAAGGGGACAGAGGGGCAGAGCAGTTACCAGCTGGTTCTTCAATAAGTGACAAGCCCCCAATGAGGTGGCACTGAGACTGAGTGCTACAAAGTGAAAACATAGCGCGAAAATGTTGCAACGTTTTAGTTTTAATTTGCACAGGTAAAAAGGGAGACAGAGGGAAAGAGTGAGAGAGAAAAAGAGGGAGAGCGAGAGAGAGAGAGCAGAGAGGTGTCAGCACACACCCTGCACAGCCGGCAGAGTTAAGAAATTTAACCTTAGCGCCCAAGTGTTTTATTATGTGTAGTTTTCAGTAGCTGGAATGTGTTACGGATGACCTCCTGCCAAACTCTATACGCCACATCCCCTCATCCTCCCCTTCCACGATCCCAAAAACCCTTTGAGCCACTTCGTGCGCGAAATGAAGCCAAAGTAGAAGTTGTCCCATGCTTGTGTGTGTGTGTGTGTGTATGTGTGAGGGGTAACGGAAGTAAACAGCAAAAGGTAAAATAGAAAAGTTGCTTCCTCTGTTGGCAATCAAATTGCTGAGTCAGTTAGCCAGACATATTGAGCGTTCCCCCAGCCAATTGGCCAACAACTAAGACAATGTTTGGCAGCGACCCTATTAAAGACACCTACGGCTACATTGCGGCTTCAAAAATGAAGGTGGCTGTGGCAACATTGTGTGTGCGTGACAAAATGGTATTTAAAGCCGCCGGAAGCGGCAGCAATTTAAGTTGCAACCAGCACCTCGTGGCTTGCATTCATTAATGCTGACTCAGGTTACACGGGTTGTGATGTTGTTGCTCGTCTTCATCTGGTTTTTACACTTTAAAACAAAGGTATTTTTTATTCTATAAGAAAGTTGGGCAACATTTTTGTCTTTTACCAAGATTAGACTAAGTTCGGCCTATTTTCAAATGTTCAAATGGGTAAGGAATATTACTGTATATGAATGGGTGAGTTTTTTATCTTGGCATTTCAGACTTAAATATATTAGCAAAGTGTATTGGAGAGTTTGGAGCTGTTGTTTTGTACAGTTTCCAGGTTGCATCGCTGCACACACCAGCACACACAGACCACATCATTAAGTCGAAAAAGCTAGTGGCGTAGTCAGTTTATTTGTTTAAGATAAATTCATCTAAGATGAGCGCGAGAATTAAAACTGCTGGTTAAGAGCTCGGTTCTCGTTTCGAGTTCTGCACGCGTTGCGAAAAAAGCACCCAGAAACTTTATCCCCCCTCTGGCTTTTGCAGCAGCATGCTATTATTACAGGGCAACTTTGATTGGTAACCCAAGGGTGCACATTACATACCAGACTATATTCCCCCTCTTTTGTATATTTACACAGGCTGTCGCGTTGGTGAAGTTTTGGGATCCAGCACAAATCGACATTTGGCAACTTTTAACGCACCCGCATGCATTTCAGCTTGCCTCAAATTGTTGCAAATAAAATTCGCCCGCTTTTTGGGAATCAGCTTGTAATTTCTTTAATAGTTGCTCATCATCATCATCATCATCGGCGCAGGGTGGTGCAGGGTGGTGTGACTCTCTGTGTGCATGCGCTAAGTGGTTGTTAGCATGCATTTTGCATAGGTGGTCGGGTGGGTTGCTGGTCGCATGGTTGTGTGTGTGTTTGCGTGTGTGTGACTGGTATAGCTAAAATACTTATGTTCTCTTATATGACATACAGTCTGGTGCATTTTCCACGGCTGCCACATCTGCTATATGTTGGTGAGTGTATGTGCGTCAGTGTCGGTTGTGTGTATTGATGTTGCAGCTGAGTGTTGTCTCTGCTGCAATTTTCCCGGTTCGCGTTTGCTAGTTAAACGTTGATTTTTCAATTAGGCCGCATCGTTAACGTCCACATGAAATGACAGGAAGCGATCAGCCTAAAACAAGTAAGAGAAATTCTGTGGACAACCCCAAATTCGGATTCCATTAGACTAACAGCTTCAAATTGGGTAAAGGGAGAATTGTACATAAGGTTGGGAAGTGGTTAGTGAATTGTCCAAAATAAGTGCCATGAATATAGTATTTTTTAAAAAGAAACTTTAAGTCAGCAAATTGACGGATAATAAATTAGATTTATAAATTCCAATTTAAGATAATTTGCCTTATAGAAAAATAAATGCAAATATAATACTTTAAAATAAATAATTTAAAAATAAATCAAACAATCAATTCTAGCAACTATTTTAAGATTTTAAAAATAAAACTTTAGCTATGCAGGTCATCATTAAAATGCGAAAGTTCCGATAACGAACCGTCATCATGTCATTCCGAAATGCAATTTTCACCAAAGTCATCGATTTTTCGACTCCAAAGTATTCTTGGTCTGTGCACAAAAAACTAGCGAACGCCCACGCAAAGGCAAATATGAAGCACACCCCTCCCCCATCACCTTCCTTGCCCCATCCACATAATGGACTGCGCCCCACCACACCCTGCAGAACTGCGGTGGTGTCAGGAGCGAGTGTCGCATTCGCTGGGCATCTAATCAACAGAATTTAGCGTCATTAATGTGCCTGCAACATGTAAACCTTGCTATGGGAGGCATGGGTGGTTCTGGTCTTTGGTGGTGTGGGTGTGTTGGATTAAATGACAGGGGGGGGGGGGGGAATGAGGTAGCACAAACGCATTTGTGAGTATCGGTGACAGGCAGCACCAACGCTGCGGGTGTCATCAATCCGAGTTTGTCTGCTGTTGTGTAAGCATAACCCAACCACCAAACCACCACCCCACTCGCCCATCAGCTGTTTTTGGCACTGATTTGGCGCTGATTTTGCAGCAGCCGCAAATGAAAAAAAAAATAGCGACGACGCACATCAAATCCATCAACGGGTTGAAATTGCAGCATTCAACGATGAGCTAAAAAAAAAATGGGAACAAAGGTGCGGGAAAGTAGCGAGCGTAGATAAAAACCAAGTCAAATCACCGGCGTAGGACAACATGCTGATGTGGATGCTGATGACGCTGCCACCCGTCGATGGGTGAGCTGCTGCGTGACACGAATTCCAGTGTCCTGGTCGTAGTCCTGCCAAAGTAGACGCCGCTTAAAAATTTAAATTGTATTTGCGACAGCGGGTGTTGGGTAGTTGGTGGTGGCAGCCAGGTGGTGCTCACTAAATCAAAGCAAGGATAACACCCATCCTTAACGAGCGACAGGCGACTAGCGTCACTTGAAGGTTCCACCAGACAAAAAATACAAAATTGCACATAAAAATTGCAAAAGCCGTCAGTTGGTGGTGGGTGTGATGATGGTGGTGGTGGTGACGCTGCTGCGGCTGGCTTCGGTTGTTTAAAATTCAATCGTACATACGCTGTGCACAGTGGGTTATTGGAGGGTGTGGCTGCGGTTGGAACTCTGGGCACACCTGCTGATGAGTAAATCTTAAGTGCAATAAAGACGGAGACGCAACAAAATCCAAAGTACGTGCAGCTGAACCCCGGCCAGAATCCTTCCTGCCATCCACCTGGCTCTCACTTACTTAGCGGGATATTCGGTCTCGTGTTTTCCCAAGTTCCAAGTTTGCCATTCTTTTAAGTAGTACATGACCCAGCTAGGTACGCTGTCTCTCTATAAGGTTCTTTGTTTTGTTCTACTTTCACGTTAAATCGTATATTTTGCAAAAATCCAAGAACAAAAAATAGAAAAAAAATGAAAAACTTTTGAAACGCCTACGTGACGCACTGAAGCAGATTTCTGTAAAATCCACCAAGCACTACGACTCGACATAGGTAAAAAAAACACACAGAAAATATAAAAAAGAAGGCAAAAACAAAATTAAATAGTTTTCAGCCTTTGCCGTGCGCAAAAGTTGCGCTAAACTCAGACGCAAGTGTTAAGTGCGTTTGGGTTAGCCAAGCAGTCAAGTAGAAGCAATGGGCTATGAGAGGGAGGGTGGGGGGTCAGGCGATGTTGGGTGTTTGAGGTTAGGGGTTATGGGTTGGCATTTGCCAAGCTAGTTAGCAAAGGAGTTCGTGTGCCACAGCTGAACTTTGAGCTGCCAAGAAAACTGTAAAGCCATTGTAGCTAAGAACTTGCCGTAACAATGTGCCTCAGCGCATTTCTCCTCTGTTGGATAATATAAAGAAGCGTTTTCCGAGTGCAGGCAGCTGAGGTTTAATGGGTGAATTTTAGCTTTAATACTACTCTATCGATTTGTAAACGTCTTGACTTATGCAGCACTTATTGCACTCAACAAAACGCTTGGATGCACAAATATCTGCAGCTTGATCAAATTGCTTTTATTTGTAGTCATTTATTTATTACGGGTTGCACTTAGTTCAATAAGCAAATGGCTCGGAAGCTGTATTTGAGGTTAAAGTTTAAAATGGCAAAAGAGAAAAGTGATTACGCATACGCCACGTGATGCTGTCAAAACGTCAAAGCTCAAATCATAAAAGGTAGGAGTACTTTAGTTCAAAGTGCTCGAACAAAAGATACCCATGATCGTAGCTATTAAAACCGAAGTTTACAAAAAATGAAACAAATTTATTATCTTTGGCTGTGTCTAAGATCGACGCAGATAAGTTAAAATATGTAAAATCTTATTCTGCTTCATACACTTCAACAATTCTATTATACCCGTTCTTACTGCATTTAATGGGTACACGGTATACAGACATAAAAAAGAAGAACAAAGCTGCTTATTAATTTTTACAGTCAAAAGCGTATCTTATTTTATGTGAATTCTTAAATTTGTACATTAAATTGTAATTCATATAAAGTGATGAGACGGGGAGGATGTGGCTGGCATAAAATAATGTTAGGCGAGGGCGGGGCAATAACAGGGCGGTACAGAAACAGGGGCCAATGCCAATGCTTGTATGAAAGCCTTTTAGCATATTTACTTAAATATCAACCATTTTAACGATTTACTGTGAAAATTTCATGCATTTTATGTGTGTGCGTTTGTCTGTGCGTGTGTGTGCATGTGTGTGGTACTAAAACAAACTTGTCACTGTATGTGTGTGCATGCGTGCTTGTGCCTGCGTGTATGTGTGTGTGTGCGTAAACATGAAAGGCCCTTGACCAAGTAACCATAAAGCATGAAGCATGCTGCAAATAAGTAAGGCTAGACATACTTAAGGATGAGCGGACCGGCGAGTGCTGGTGTGCTGGTCAAAACGAGACTCCAGCAGAAGCTGAGCCATGTGAACCAGAGCTGAGTTTCTGCAACCACCCCCCTGTAATCTCTGTCCACCCCCCCGGTATCTATCATTTAGTCTGTGCCATGTTTTGTCGTGTTTCATGTTTCGTTACGTTTGCGTTTTGAGAGGGCGCGGTTGTGAGTGAGTAGTGTGCGGGGTGTGTGTTGTGGGCGGGTCGTAGCACCGGGTGTTGGCTATCGGGTCGGTGGTTTGGTGGGCTGTGGCTTGTAGCAGGAAACATGAAATTTTAATAATGTTTATAATGCCAAAAGGATTTGTTAGTCGACGCTGCAAACGGAACTGAACTGCATATATATCCATATATATATATATATATGTATATATTGAGGGCTGGTACGAAAAGTTCCTCGAAAACTAAATTTTAATGAAATGTCCCACTATGAAAGCGAAGTTTATTTAGCATAAAGAAGATTGAAGATTATTTTAGGCATGCAATGCAAATCATATTTCTTAGAACTTACTTAATTCTATTGCTTACTTTGTTTTTTTTGCAGTTGTATTGGTGTTCTTCATGGTGAGAATAGTTTGTCGATAAGATATCAGTTGGTAAATATGTTTGCATCAAAAAACCAAAAGAATTAATTAACTGATCTATTGTTTCAATGGAGGCCAATTGATGAACTGATATTTTAAGATACTTATAAAATTGGTCAATATATAAAACATAGGTAGATAACGATTGAACAACCCTCGCCGGCATACAAATGTGTTCTGTGTGTACATGTGTGTATTTACTTGAACGTACTTTGCCATTAAGCGTGGTCGTTGCTGCTGCCATGGCAATGTCCCCGCAACCTCGCAGAGCTCCCCTCGTCTCCGGCAATGACATATTGCGCTGCACAAATCCGCAAACAAACTTTATATGAGTGCCGAAGGAGAAGAACAAACAGCGCTTGGTTCTCAACTCGGCTTCAGGCTCGCTGGCAGCGTCATTGACATATATATTCATGCTGAAGGTATATTTTTGACGGTGCGGAGCAGGGAATGTTTGGTTGATGCTGTGCACATACATGTGCGATGACAAGTCAACGATGACCCAACTGGGAAGAGTCAGCAGAAAGCGGCATCAACCTGGCCAACAGCATTGAGGCCACTTGTCAAACTGCCCGCCACAGCTGAAGCAGCAGTGGTCAGCGCTGAATCAACAAGCAACATGCCGCCTGCCTCGTGTGTCATTTTCATATTTCACTTCCACTTTTGATATTGAAAGCGAAGCGCTCAACTTGACTGTTTCCGAGAATTTGGTCAGGCGGTCGTTCAATGAGCTGCATGATTTTAATGTTCTCCTCTTTTGGACAGGCCCGAATATTTTGGCCATGTTATTAACTTGGACCATCGCAAGCCTGGCTAAGGCCTCGCTTCGATGAGATGCACATCTTCTGGCCATATCAAGTGGAAAATACTTAAAACCCTCTTTCTCTCATTTGGCAATTCTTGCCTCTTGTGGCTAAGGCTGCGGTGTTTTTGGTCTGGGTGGGGAGAAGTGTCTTTATTGTATGCGCCCGCTCGTCTGCTTATTGAAATTTCGTTTTACGATATTTGTTATAAAATTTAATTAGGCAATTGGCAAGAAAGCTCACATGTGTCCAAGGATAAAAAGGTCCTTTTGACTTCCTCAATGCACAGTACAACTTAACTACACAAGTTTTGGGTTAAGTGCTTGGGTCGCGAAGATATCTTTATTTATAAGCAACACACTACTCAAGAAATTTTTGGGCATATTTGCTTCAGTATGCAGCACGCGACAAACTTGACTGCAATAAAAGTCGTTAAAGTTGAAATTGCGATTTTATTGTACGTAAAATTCCATTGTTAATTAACGAGGCGAAAACTTGAGGTGCCATAGAAGTTAACTGTCTTTGCGAGCTCAATTAAAATAAACAAGCTGCATTTTAATTAATCGTAATCAATCTTTATTCACTTAGGTAAAATTGCCGCTCATTAATTATAAACACTTCGTCTTTTACTATTATTCCTGTAGTTAAAATATATCCAAATTCCTTGAGAAGATAATTGATTTAAAGTTTACTTATTTCAAGTAAACAAAACAATTCTCGATGACTTGCTGTCACTTAACAAATGTGTCCAGTTAATAGTTTATAAATTTGTAGGTCTCCTTATCAAAACAATTCAAATTCAGAGAATTTTCTCGTCGCATACATTGTATCTACATATTCTCCATATCTAAACATATTCGCATAGATTGTGAGCTTTATCTTTTGTTGCCGACTCGCTCGATATCTGTAAAGTGGCAGCATTCCGCCCACAAGGAGCTTCCTCTCTGCCCTGTCGACCCGCTTGTGTGTTGATTGCGAACTTCACCAGCACTTTATTCATACTTTTTGCCAATTTGGCTGCGTGGAAAACAAAGCAATTTCCTATCTATCAGATTAAACTATAAATTTCATAAAGTTGACTGCATATTCACGGCAATCGAAACGTAACGAATTTAAATGGCCAAACAAAGCGCCAACAGTCCGCGCCAGACAGCCTTACAGCCAGCCAACAAAGTCAAATGGCCAAAAAGGCCAAAAAAGAGCACCAGGGCACAGTGTGCCATCAGAGGGTGGCTGCTATGGGTGGAATGGGAAGGGTGGAGGTTCCCTGTCGCAGTGGGTCGCGAAATCGAAACGAAGCTTGAAGCGATTTCAAAAAGTCAATGGCTTGCATTTTATGAGATTTTTCGGCGAGCTCGACGATAGTCCGAGTCGAGCCCAAATTTTGGTTATTAGTTTGGCGATGGCTGCTGAAAGGATGGCTGCTACACATGTTGTTGTTGCTGTTACCCCCAAGCCCCATGCCTCCTTCTCCACTGCCTTCGCCTTGCTGTTTGCGTTGTACTTGTGGCAAACATTATCGACTTTTCTGCGTTTTTTGTCACAAGCGAATGCCTCGAGCCTCGCCATAATGTGCGTGTGTATGTGTGGGTGCCGGAGGGGAGAGCTCTGAAACGGCTTTAAAGAACGCGCCTAATTATCAGGCGAGTTGTGCGGAGGCCAGGAAACTCATTTCCCTGGGCTTGGCACATTTTGTACGCTTCCCCCATTAACGAAACAAAAGTTCAACATTTATTGCTGTTGTTATTATAGCTTTTCCAAAAAATTATTGGCTGCAAAAATGATTCCTTTCAAATTTCCGACATAAATACCCGAACATCCCTCCAATCCAGCCATTCTCCCATTTTGGCCAAATTATTGCTGTTGTTGTTTTTCATGTTTTCCGTTTAATAAAATCGAAGTTATTTCTGTTTTGATGCTGTTTCCTCGTTCCAACCCTCCCCACACACACTTTGATTAGCCAAATTAGCGAACACGCGAGAGGGGTGGTGGTGGTGGTGGAGGGGTGTGGCGGGGTTCGAGGGTTTCGCTCTTAGCGAGTTTTTGGCTAACTTGCGCGTTGAGTTAATTAGCAAAATTCTAACAGGGGCTGGTAGCAGCAGCTCGAGGCAACTTTTTAAAGCAATTTACAAGCGTAAATTGCAACTTTTGTGTGACTTTTGTTTTTATGTCTGACTGAGTGGGAGTTTATGGGTGTGCGGATGTGTGTGTGTGTTATTATTTGCTGAAATCAGCACACTTGTAATTTATCTCTGATAAGTCATTAAGTTAAGCTGCAGTTGCGATCCGGTCTCGAAACTATTTTGCAAATAGAACTTGAGCCCTTTGAAGTAAGTGTGTTTGTGAGCAATGTGAAAAAGCGTTAGAAAATGACATTGGCTGGGAATGACACTTAAGCATTAGATTAAGTGTTTTTCGAATAGCAAAGGAGTAACTGAATAAAAAATGACTTGAGTTTCAAGTAAATTGAGGGTTACAAATCTGTAATTAATTTGGTTTGGATCACAGAAAGAAAGAGAAAGAATGAGAAAAGTAATGATGAGTAAAATGCTTCGAAATCACATGCCGCAAGAATTAAGCCAGACCTATTCATTTTATGTGAATAATATTAATTTGTAATTGATAAAAGATAAACTAAGAAGAACATTTTTTAGCCGATTTAGGCAATTGCAATGTCTTGAGGTGCAAATTGCAATTGGTGTCATCGGCATCTTTAAAATTGAAGTCCTTGCGTATACAGTTGCCACTCCCAGCATGGGGCCAAGAGGTGGAACGTGTACGTTGGCTGCATTGTTGTAGAATATTTGGTTTCTGTTTGTACTGTTTGCCAGCTGCTTGGTATGCAAAATGAGGCGCTGGCAGTGTCAGGGCTTCTCGTCCTGCGTAGTTGCACCCAACCAGCTGCCAAGAAACACACAGCAACACAACAACACACCATATAACAAGAGCCGACACTTGTGCATGTGATGATGTTCCTGTTCCTGCAGCAGTTCTTCCTCTTCCTGCCACGCACTTGGCAAAGTCGAAAATTCAATTTCCTGTTATTCTTGCATATATGTGAGCGGCATTTTTGCTATTATTGTTGCTGTTATTGTTATTACTGCTGCTGTTATCGTTGTTGTTGTTGGTGTTGCTACTGCTGTTGTTGTTGTTGTTCTTTTTTGGCACTTTTGCGCTTGGCATTGTATTAGATTCACATTTGCATGCCCAGCATGAAGGAGCCACAGGCAAGCAGCGAAGCCAGCCAAGAAGCTGTACGAAGAATCAAGGCTTAGAGGCAGGAATATGTGGTTTAAGGGTAGAGCGGGGAGGGTGGGTAGGGACCAGGCAAACCAATTCCGGCTGCGATGCACCTGCATGTGAACTGCTATATCCTCGCCAAAAATGATCACATCTTAGCGTTATGCAAGCCACATTGTATACATTAATTTAACATCAAAAATTTAAAATACGTCTTCCTGAAAAATTTCGAGAAGTACATATTTTAAGCATTTTGTTTAAGCAAATTCAATTGTGAGTTCTCTATTTCATTCAATGCAAACTCTGGTACTCGTATTAGATATTCATTTCGGGCTACCAGATCAACAGCACAGCAGCAGTCGCAGCAGCACCGCAACTTTTTGTGGTGCACCAAACTGAAGTTTTGCCATCAGCACGTTTCTTCTATTTTTTTTCTATCTTTTTTTTTTTTTGAGATCCACGCACATTGTCCTTGTCGAGTTGGTTTTAGCATTTCTGTCTTGGCTAAAATGATGCCACGCCTACCGCTTCCTTAACTCGATTTACAATAAATTCTTGTATTTTTCTTGAGACGTCTTTCCGTACCGTTCGATGGGTGTGTGTGATTTGCTTGAAATGCAAATATGTCAAAATATATATACCAAATCGTAATAAAATAAAATTTCTGAAGAGACTTTTTTATCTTGCATGCTAATTCAAACATAAAAAACTTGAAATCGTTAATTGGGTTCTTGAAACTAAATACCAAGGCTCGTTCTTCAGTATTTAATAAAAATGGAAAAAATTTAGTTTGAACCGAACTATCTCGTATTAACTTAAAAAAAAGTAATTCAATGTAAAGATTGAAAGTTTCCTAATTACGCTTTTCAGTCGATGCCAGACTGATTTGGGTGTTGTCTTTTAATTAAGTGCACCCACATAAAAATCAATTTATTTGCTTAGGTTTTTGTTGATTCACGTTACGTGTTCACTGCCCAAAAATTCCATTTGGTATTATTCTCCATATTTTCTAGTCAGCGTTCGATGGTCGAATTTTTTTGGGATGCCGCTCACATGAACTAAGCGCAGTCGTGCATGAACCACGAGCGTTTTTAATATCGACATAATACAAATACAAATACATTGAGCTAATCCAACTGCAGGCAGCAGTAAATGACAGTAAATGATTGAGCTAACCCCAGAGCCATTGTTTGAAACTATGTGTGTGTGTGTATGTGTGTGTGTGTGTGTGCTGCTTACGTGACCTCCGGTCTCGATTGCTGTCGCTTCGCATCATTTGAAATTCCATGCAGGTAAAAATTCTTATGCTCTTGTGCTCAAGATTGCAGCTAAAGCCATGAAAAAGCGAGAAACCAATTCAGATAACTGCAGTAGCTAAAAATGGACAAGCGAGTGCAATGAATCCAGAGCCAGAGAGTTTTGGCCAAATATGAAATATAACTGCGGCAAGTTCGCTTCGCAAAAGCAGCAACCTTCCCATACCTCATCTCCGATCCTCCGCCCAGCTTCTGAGCTAGTCAGTCAGTTTAGCACGTGCCTTGGCCTGGCCCAGTTCGACTGCAGTTATTTATTAATTTTTTTCTCACGCTCAAGTATTATTCATCATCATCGACAACAGCTCAGGCATTAGCTCGCTGCTCCGCTGCTTTCTACTGCACCTGCCCCTCTCTCATAACATACTGAATTGCAGTTGTGTAAAATTTACACTTGCAATGCAGCCCCATTGTTCACGGACATGAGAACCATAATAGAGTCGTAGACGGTGCCACAGATTTAGTTGCCATGGGTTGTTAAGTGCATCGCTTAATCAATGAAATTGCCATATAATTACAAATCTGAAAGCTACTGTAATATTTTTGCCACTTTTCACAGAACGTGCAACATTTTTCGTATCTTTCTTTTATGCTAGCTTTTCTTAACTTTCCATTTAGTTCTTATTGTTTCGCTATTGGCACTAAAAAACAAAAGATTTTCTTTCTAAACATGATAGTATTACCAATTTGATAAGCAGACACATATATATTGAACGAAACGAATTGTTAACAATATGTAAATTATATTTTTTCGGTCGAGAGCATTTTTATGTTAATATATAAATCAAAGTGCAAATTGAGAGCCTGTAAATAAAATAAATTCACGTAATTGGACAGCCGAACCTACAAGTTCTAGGCCAGAGCAGGGTATGCTGGAAATCTGAGATCCATATTAAATACTCATATGGCAGAACCAAATTTTGCATGCACTGCACAAACGAAACGAATAAATTCATGAGTACCGAAAGCGATTTAGTAAAGCCGCTAAATTGCCTAAATTCGATGGATAAGAAAAAAAAACAGCGAAATGGAAAATCGAGCTGGGTGTAAATGCTTGGGGCACGAATGCCAGTGAAAGAAAAAGGAGAAAACATAGGGAGTGAAATATTTTTGGTAACACATTCAGAATTACGCACAAACATAAATAAAAATAAGGGGTCTGCGAGGTGGAGGCTTACAAATTTCATCGATTTCCGGTTAAAGGCAAATATTGTTACCATAAATATGAGCCGACTATAAATATCAGCAATAGGAAGGAGGTGTGGGCCTGGTGCTGGGGGCGTGGCACTTTCACGCCAATATGGCGATAATGCGATTGCTTTCAGCTTTGGCTTTGCGCGCGCGATTACATTTCGATTTGATTTCGATTTGCTTGGCATCGGCATCGGCGAACTCTGTCGTTATTTTATTTTCATTTGCTCGGCAGAGACAAAATTTAAATTGTTTTTGCCAACGGCAACAAATTCTAAATCAACGTTAGAGTAATATTCTAACATTCCACCATAAGGATGCGGCTGCAATGAACTTTGAATGTACTTTGCCATGCAAAAAGTGAATAAACAAAATACGATTTCAAAATCGAATTTTTAAACAAACATTTCTTGGATTAATTACAATTTGTGCGGCCTTAACTGAATATAGAAACTTTTCAGAAAACATATTAAATATTTGTATATCTGTCTTAAATACCCATTTTTGTTTAAATAGTTTTTGCTAAACTTGTCGCTGAACAAATAAACGCAGCCGATTTATAGTTTATGCGCTTGGCAAGCATTTATGTTTACAATTTTTGGCCAAATTCAAAAGCTGTAATATTTCGATTTTGCTACTATTTGTATACTTTTAAGAAAATTGCTGGCGCAGTCTGCGGTCCTGGTAATCCAGCTAAGTGCCAGAGTTGAGAGCCGAATGCCAATTCTCGAATTTATATTTTACTCGGTTGGTAAACAACATTTCATAATTGGCTATACAATTTAGTTCTAGGCTGCGTATGATATTCAAACAAGAGATATTGTTTTCCATGCTGTTTGCCCAGTTCGAGTTGTGCATGGTGAAAGGGGAGAACATCTGAATAAAAATATTCATTTCGAGACCAAAACATCTATTGTATGTGTTATGCAGTTAGCAATATACACTTTCCCTTTTTGTGTTCTTATGAGTGAACAACGCTGAATGAAAATGGAATATAAATTATAATCCCAACTGAAACAACAGCGGACTGCTTGATTAGTCGCGTAGTTAATTTAAAGCACAAGACAATTGATATTTTATAAAATAATTCCGAAATTGGATGCTTATATTTTAGTTTTAAATGTTTTAAGAACTGTAATCTTAATTTAACAGTGTAAACATGTAACAGAAAACCAACTATATAATTATTGTCGACTACAAACTAAAACGGTAGAATACAAAATATATAGATTAAAAACTGAATTCCTTTTCCATTTTTTACTACTGCACAAATATCATTTGAATTTTTTGGGAGTGGACTGAATTTCATTTAGTTTTGCGTCAACACGAAGCATTGCTTGTTTTTGCTTTGGCTTTGGTACACTCCTTGAATATAAATCGGTGAGTAAATGACA
Source organism: Drosophila atroscutellata (assembly GCA_035041605.1). Taxonomy (NCBI): domain Eukaryota; kingdom Metazoa; phylum Arthropoda; class Insecta; order Diptera; family Drosophilidae; genus Drosophila; species Drosophila atroscutellata. The sequence goes on along the minus strand of JAWNLA010000092.1, from coordinate 6,201,423 downwards.
CGATGCGAACACTGAGGAATTTGTAATTAAGTATACGCAGTGTTGTGTGCAATGTATTTGAAAGTCTTTAAAGTTGTCGCAATCATTTAATTGTTGTAATTACATATGTATCATAACTTCTTAATGACTAACATTTAATATGTCAAATACACACACATACACATACACGAGGGTGCACTCATCAACTTATACAGAGACCACAGAAAGCAGCGAGGGATTAAAACTGATTAAAATGAATGACGTTAAGCGACGGCATATTTTAATTATTTAATGCTAATTAATATGTTTTGTAAAACCACAGCAGCAGCAGCAGCATCAGCAGCAGCAACAGCAGCAACAGCAAAGCGGGTAGTTTAGAGTGAGGAGGGTGGTGAATGGGCGGTGGTTGGTAGCGACGCAGCAGCTGCTCGCTGTTAACTTTGTCATAATGAGTTTTGCATTTAATTTTGGCGAATAGTCGCTAAGCTCTCTTGACAGGCGTAAATTGTATCTTGTAGATACATGCGGCAACTATTGAGACAGTCTGTAATTAATTTGTTTGTTGACTTCGCAACTGTCTGTAGTTTGTACATACATATCTTTAAGTAGTATATATGGGCGTCATTTGCGGGCATCCCATCAACTGCTTTGCATATCGCAGACTGACAGGCTCACTAACAAGCAGTCAAGAAGGAAAGACAGATAGACAAACAGACAGACAGGCAGACCTACGGAGACAGTGAAAAGTGCTGGCTTTGTTTTTGAAATGCGACTAGCAAACAAACTGAAACAGGGATACACTTTACTACGGAATTTAAGATTGAATTTTATTTTGTGTGTTTCCAAAATCCTTTTCGCGTATATTTCGACTTTGTTGATGTGGATGATTGTGTGACTATGAAAAGCAAAGACAGCGCTATTATGACACAGTTTGGCTTGGGCTTATCAAAGGAGTAAAGTACATTTTTATTAGTTTTTTTGTGATTTCAAATCTTTTGCAGTTTAAAGAATACGCCAGCTAAGCTCTGCAACCTCCAGCTTCATCACAATTTAAAGACATCCTCTTTGTGCTGGTTATGCTGATTTATGATGCACAATAATATTTTAATGACTTCATTGCGAGGCCTGAGCAAAAAAACAAAAATCAACATCCCCAAGTAAAGTCGTGTATCCCGCCTGGGAGTTCTACGCAATCCATTAAACGTTATCAGCCAGTGACATAGTCAGCGGCAGGACCTTCGCCTTGGGCATTTCCTCACTGCTTGCACACACATTTGTCTTGGGAGAAGGACAACTGAAGGGGCTCTTTCTTGCCTCCTACGCCCAATTCAATTATTCTAAATCGCATGCAAATGAGTTGAATGGCAAAGTTGAATAGCAAAAAGCTCGAAATGCATTTCCATTTCCTTACTTTTTCGCAGCAAAACTATCGAATATATTAGCTTTTTTATTGAATTAAAAGATAACTGCATTAAATCACACACTCTTCCACACACACACACACATTCACATAACGCACACACTCACAGTACTCATTTGTTATTTTGCAACGGTTGCAAATTCAATTTTAATTTCTAATTTAATTTTTTGTCAGCAAATACGAAAATATTTTTGCCAACGCGCGCTGCATTTAGTTTTTTAATTAGTTCACAATCTGCAGAGTTCACTCTGGATGCGAATATAAAATATGCACTAGTTACACACATACAGTTACCGTTCAGTATCAAACTGTATATACACATACATACATACACATTTATTATTGTTCAATATATTCGCATACTCACATAAAAGTTGAATGTACTTATCTCACATGTAAACGCAGCCGAAATTCTAATTAGTTTTTGGGTGGAACTTGTGTTATTTTCTACGCAAGGCTGACTGTCGGCATTCGCTGAAAATGTAATATTTAAATGTAATAATAAATATTTTGATGCTCTAATCGTGGTGAAGCTCTTATATATTATTTGGCATTATGCACATATGATATGGATATATATAGATAGTAGATTATCATAGAAGCCTAAACTCCAGCTGTTATGTGTTTGAAAATGTATAGATATTTTACTAATTAAATATTTGCCCTGAAGCAGCACTATGGTAGATAAATTTGCGTATTTTAAATTAGTTAGTTTTACCTAGAAAAGAGAGAGAGAGAGAGAGAGAGAGAGAGAAAGAGAGTTTAAATTTAAATAAATTAAAGATTAATAATATTGCTAAAATTTTGTTCTTTTATTCTTTAAATGGAAAAAGCCTCTTTCCTTGCATTGAGCTGTTTGATTGGGATGGCTTTAACAGGAAAAGCGACTGACTAAAGAGTTACCCATTGAACTATTTTAGAGCTGGCGCACACACACACGCACACACACACACATGGTAGAGCAAGCACATCAACACACTGTCAGCGCATTTTTAATCGGCTTTTCAGTACAAAACGACAATTTTTCCCCAATTAAACTCAGCTTACATATTTCGTTTCTTTTATTTTGCAAATTCTGCTAACACACATACGCATACACATACACATGCACATACATTTACTGGTAGCTGCACACATATGGTCAAATTGCCAACCAACTGCACAATTTTTCAATCAACTAAAAATGCTTAGAATGTCCGATACGAGTATTTTCCTCGAATCGAACTGTGGATCGTAATATGTGCCACAGCTACAGATTGAGAGTGTGCTACTATGTGTGTGTCTGTGTGTGTGAATGCATTCATGACTGCAACTGTGTTCGTGTGTGTGGCAACGAAAATGCCATAAAATAAAAATGTGCTCAAAAAAAAAACACAAATTTGTTGCAAGTGCTGCGCTTGGGGAGAAATGTTGCCACGTTGCGCCAACCGGGCGCATGAAATTGCCATTTCCAATTAACGCCATTGCGAAAATAGTTAAATGATAGCAACAAAAACAAAAACAACTACCTGCAGTCCAAAACAACAGCAAGAAAGCCAAACAACACCAAGGACAGTCCACACCATACATGGGCAACTGCTCCTATGGCCAATGGACTCGAACTCGCCCAATCTGTCTCTACTCCGCTACTTTTCTCTCTCTCTCCCTCCCTCTCTCTTTCTCTCTCTCTCTCATTTCCCGTTTCTCAATTTCCCGTGAGTGAGATACTCGCGTTTATTTTTTGGGACAACAGAACCAGCAGCAGCTGCATTGGTAGAATGTGTAACTAACTCTATTAACGAACCGGAAACGGAAATACACACGCACAACGCACACAGTTTGTGCTGCAGGAGACACATGTTGTGGGCTCTCACTTTGTTGAGCATCGCTAGGTACGAATAACACGGTCTGTATTTACCCAACAGATACTGCAAATCATACTAATTGCAAAGAGAAAACATGCGAATTTAGTCAGGGATTAGTCTTGCATGACAATCTATAAAGAATTGATAATCGATATTGATCGCGGTAGTTTATCTGAAGCTTAAACTTTGTAAACCTAAACATTAATTCAAACTTAATCAACTTAAGTTTTAATTTCAAAGACAAAACAATGAAATAGATGGCTGTCAACGGTTGAATGTGCAACAGAACCCAATAATAAAAATAGTTTTGTTTATGGCACTCATTAATTTTTTTTTGCAAACCTTTTCAAGAGGGTTTTCATAACACTGCTTTGCTGCACTGTGCTCCATTCATAAGGGGATTTTTATAGTTAATGAACGAAAAGATATACACTTAAGCTCGTGCTCAAAGACTGCGGGGCATTAAATTTGCTGCCTGAACTCGTTTATTTACTTGTTGTTTATTGTTGCTCTCGCAGCTATCTGCCGCGAGGCACTCGAAAACTGGTTACCCGAAAAACCATTGCAACCCCAAAGGCCCCAAATACGAAACTCCACAACAGCCCCAATCCACTAACGTGGTGATCCCAAGCGTCGCCTTCCCCCTTTGTAACAACCGCTGGTGGCCATGTTGACCGAATTTTTGTCGTTGTGAGTTGATAACGTTCCGACCATTTTTAAATGTCCCCCATTGCTGGCAGTTAACTGTTGCTGTCTCGCTCGCGGAGCAATTTTGGTGGCAAATTTTCACGTTTCTATTGAGTGTGTGATTGTGTGTGTTTGTGTGTTTGTGTTTGTGTTTGTGTGTGTGTTTGTGTTTGTGTATGTGTGTGTGTATGTGTATGTGTGTGCGTGTGTGTTGAAACTGCGTTTAAAACGCAACTCGATTTTTATCGATTTAATCAAGCGGCGGCTGCTGCTGTGGCAAGTACAATATTCAATGTACATACGTATTTTTCTTGTTCCATCTTTTCGGTGTGTGTGTGTATTTTTTTGCGCCACAACTTGCGACGATTTCCATACGTAATTGCACTGTAATTGACAATTTATTGTGTCAATCGCAATCGAGGCGCAATTCCGAACTGAACGGTGTGTGCTACGTTTAATTAACAAGGCGACATCGTTGCCACACACACACAAGAGCTACCGAAAGACAGAGAGAGAGAGAGAGAAAGAGAGAGAAAGAGAGAGAGAGAGAGAGCGAGAGACGAGTGCGAATGAAATAGATGTGAATAAAAACGTTGCAATGGAAGCAACAGAAGAAATTTAATCTGTTTTTGAAACGAGCTATCGAAACAAAGAACCAACACCCAGCACTAAACGAGCTGAGCCAAAGTACAGCAATGTGTAAAAGGGCCAATTGAAGTTAACTTCGTTTTTAGCTTACTAATTAGGGATCATGCCAATGCAATAATGGTAATATAAACACAAAATACAAGGATTCAACCGAAAAGTAGACTGTAACTAGGCAAAACAATCATTAGCAGGTGATTTAACTACCTCTCTTACCCCTTTCTAGCCCTTAATTAGCTGTGTAGATAAAGAAAAAAACTATAATGTGGCTTCGACATCGGATGCGAATATTATTTTTTTCTTAAAACTTAACTAATTATTCATTCTAGACTATTAAAGCGCATGTAAGATTTAGATTTAAGATGTTTAGCAAAAAGATAAGGATTATAAGCCATTTTCTGGTAACTTATATGGTAAGTAAACTTTATTCCAAAACACTTAGCCAAGTTAAAGTGTGGCTCTTCATCTCGAGGCATAATCATAGCTAATCAAGCACAGGGCTTACTAAACGACACACTAATAGTAGAAATAGCTTCAGGACGTGTATGCAGAGGTATACCATTTGCTGGTCTCTCAGGCACAACACATCAGTTAGCTGAGGTTGAGGCCGAGGCTAGGCCTCATCAGTATCCATCTTCCATCTTAAAGGAGATGTACTCATAGGTTCTCTAATTGGGGCAACGAAAGCTCCAGCCTCCATTGTTGATTAACGTGCCCACCAATTACGCGGCCCATATATAAAAACTCTGTGCTGGGCAGTGGCAGGGAGCAGGGTCTGGGGGCACTGATGCATATCGACATGGGCAGTGATAAAGTGTGCGTAACAAAAGCTAATAATTGCCCAGCAACGTGCTGGCCACTTTCGAAAACTGGGCCTTGTTGTTTTTGTTTTTGTCTGTTTGCTTTTTGAGTGGCCAAAAAGTTTGGGCATCATAATTTATAGCTGCGTTAAACAAGCGAGGATAACAAATTAATTTTGTCTGTTCGAAAGGAAAAAACCAAAGAAACCACAAGCAGCTAGCGATGTGCACGCTGTCCAGGACGATGGCAGGACGATGCCAGAACTTATGAGAGCAACGTTTACTCTCGAATTTCTTAGTTGGGCCAATTAATTTCTAAAGTCAGAGACGTGCCACGACGCATCGGTTTCCTGTGCTCTCGTCTGTATATATGTATATATATATATGGGTGTGTGTGTGTGTGTGTGTGCGTGTGTTAGTGGCTCGTAAATCTTAACGAGCCAAAGGCGAAATTCCAACGCACTCACCAGCATCATCAACAAAAACAACAACAAAAGCAGCAGCAGCAACAACAACATCAACAACAAGAGCAGCATTCGCGAGGGCCACTCATAAATATAAGTTGCAATGTGGCAAGTAGCTCCATGGAGCGTGGCGAGTGGGGGGAGAGGTGGAGTGAATAGGACGACTGGCTGCTTGTTATTTCAACGTTTGCGGCCATAATGACCATTGTGTATATGTGTGTGCCTTTGCCCATTGAAATACGTCAAAATATTTGGCATTCGATGTTTGCCACGTTTGCCAACGTGGCTTGCTTGGCTGATATTTATGCGACGTATTCTGTAAGCTGCCCCCAACCTCAACCTCCTGCACCGTCTCCAAAAGCATCCACAGTCAACCCCCGCAACTGTCATCTAATCGCAAGTTTTGTTTTGTTTCATTGTCACACACACACACACACATACAGACGCACACGCACACTTACACACAATAGCAGGCCAAATCGCAGCCAAGCAAAACACATAAATCTCACTCACGACTTGGACTCCCACTACGACTACGGCTCCTGTTCTGGCTACTGCTCTGGCTCTGGCTCTGGCTCGGACTAGGCTGCCGACTCCGGCCCCTAAACACAGCCCGCATTTTGTTTGCAAAGGTGTTGATAACGTTGTTTTATGGTTCTTGTTTTTGTCATTGTTGTTGTTGATATTGTTGTTGTTGTTGCAAACTTGGTTGCTGTACATCTTAATCGTAATGCAAAACTTGTCAAGCTGATATGTAAACGAAATACGTGCCACAAATATTTGCTGATGCTGAATTCTTTTTCGTGTCGTGTCAACGCAGCATTTTCTAATTTATGATCGTGACTGCAGTTGGCAGAGTTGATGCGACAAATATATTTATTTATCTACATCTAAAAATATACTCAACATTTGATAGTGATCCTATATACTATATCCGTTCATTTTGATCTACATAAATAGCATGTTTAATTCATTAAAATTTTTACTTATTTGTGAAAATATGTAAAACTATAATTTACTTATAAAAAAAATAAATAAATAGGCGACATACTTTGATATATCTATGGTGTAAGTTATGGATGATTTTATATCAACCACGTAACTAAAATGTAGTTGTCGTAGTCGTTACATACTATAATCATATTCCTCTATATCAACTATATATTTCAGAAGAGACTTATACTAAAATCTGTTCAATCATTTTTATTTTTCAATTTTATACTTATTCATAATCTCTAAAATCGTTTTTATTTTACTTCTATCTGCAATCATCTTACCTGTTATTCCCCAACAATGTTAAGTATTATTCAGCAAAATGCGTTTTCTTAATCAACTGCAAGTCTGTAAAAATGTTCAGCTTTTGAATCTGATCTACTTATCAATATATTCTGTTTAATTAACAAGCCCTGACTTAAATGTCATTTCGGAAATGGTAATTACTGAAATTCAGCATGGTAGATTGCACAATCTCTCATAACTTTTTACTTGGCTTTACAGTCACAAAAACTGGCTAGAAAGGCTGTCAGTAAGCCAGAAGCAACGTTACTCTCAATGCCAGCGCAGAGCAACCCACACATAAAGCGACATCCACACTTCATGCACATATGTATACACACTTGTGCAACTATTAATCCACATCCGAGTTATAATTCATGCTGATTGTTTGAACATTTCAGCTTTTATGTGAACCGTAAAACTTTACTTCCTGACTTTTCATCAGGCAGCAGCATCTCCGAACTCGAACCCAAAGCTCAACCGAATCCTTCTGATTCCTCAAAGCCGGCGAGTCGGTTTACCTGTTCAGCTGCCGTTGCCGCTGCCGTTGCCGCTGCCGTTGCCGCTGCCGCTGTTGCTGCTGTTGACGTTGCAGGCAGACAAAGTTTTTTGCTACACTCCGATTTCAGCTGGAAAAACTAGAAAAGTAGAAAATTTTCAATTTTGGTGTATGCATGAACAATATTTTTGTGTGTGTATAGTTTTCAGTAATTCCAGTTACAGTTTACTGTTCCTGTCTCTCTCGCTCTCTCTCTATCTCACTCCTCTCCATATCTGCTGTCCTTCTCTCTCCCACGCTTTCTCGCTCTCTCGTGCTCAGACTATGGTTACAAAAGGTTTATTCAGCAGTCGCACACACCCACACACACACAGACATTGTGTTGTTCCCGCTGTGGAACCTGATGACCAGGTACCAGGTAGCTCTGCTTCCGTTTCCGTTTGCAACTTTATCCTGCCGCTATAAGCAAGGCGTGTCGCAGCATCGGGGGTGGAGGGGCGTAACGGAACGTTGAGGTTGGTCCATTGCGTTCTACTTAAATATGATTATTATTAACCCTGGCAACACTGTGGCACTTAACATGCAAAGGCCAGGCTCAGCTTGAGTGAGACCAGACGCTGCCAGCCTTCATATCTACTAACTACCTACCTGAGAGCGAAAGTTAGGCTTCGTTAAGGACCACGCTGATCACACACTCAACCACACACACACACACGCACACACAAAAGCCACATCCTGCGTCACTTCTGATTTGAGTTTCTCTCTCTCTTTCTCTCTGTCTCTGTCTCTTTTCATACAGTTGTTAAATGCCACGTTCCACTTGAATAATTGAGAGCGATTAGCCCAAAAACTTTTGCATTGATTTAGGTTTAAGTTGGCCAAACATTTACCAAACTCGTCCCTCAGCCGCTCCTCACTCCCAGGTAACCACCTTTACATTGCCTGGAGAACTAACATTGGTCTCTATGGCCTGTATACATCAGCCTTGCTTCTGGGCCCTCCTTTGTCATTTGCTATCAGCAAATGTTTAAATATGCATTATGTGTGTTATTCCAATGTTCAGCAGCACTTGGGGATTACCAAGAGCTCCACATGGAGTTGCAGCCAGAGCTCCACTTGGAGTTCCAGTTGTTGTTGAAGTTGACTCGGGTCGAGTTCATTTTGCCAGCCACTCCGTGTTTAACTTTAAAAATTCAATGCCCTCGGCACTTGCCAGACAGATAAGCCAACATTTTTTAAATCATATCTCTGGAGTAACATTTAACATTTGCATAATGCAAACATGATGAAAAACTACATTTTTCATCGTCAAAGTGAACAAAAAAAGAACTGCCACTAATTAAAACGTTCATTTTCATTTTGAGATTTTCTGGGTCTGTGGGTTTGTGCCTTAAAGAGCTCTTATCTAACAAAGTGGGAATCATTTTTGGCAAAATGGCTCTAGATGGACCCAAAATGAATAGTCAAACAACAATCCACATGCCTGAAATTGTAATTACACCTTAAATGACACTTATTGGGTTGGCAACAATATGCCTTTGTCACGAAACGTTGCCGAAACGCCTAAATTGCCAAGTCAAGCTCACAAATAGTTTTGGCTGCAGCTGTGGTGTGACCCAGCGTTATGCAAACTGCATTGATGGCTGTGGCCTGGCCTGGCCTGCACTGGTCTGCAGAATACAGAAGACAAGTGCTGGGCATCATTATGCGAGGCCAAAAACCCATTGCAAAATATGCGACCAGCAAAACTGAATAAAAGCGGAAGATACAGACGAGCTGTGTGACGAACGGGGCGTGGCGAGGCTGGCTGGAAGAGAGGCAAACAAAGGCACATTATCTCAAGCAGAGAGACAGGCAAATATCCAACATTTTGCCTGAGCGCTAACAATTTGCATGCAACGCTGAGGCACAGAAAATAGCCTTGTGATGGGCTACGCCCCAAAAAGCAAAAAAAAAAAAATGCATCGCCCATTTTACCAAGACTGCGTTCGTTCCTTTTGTGTGTGATTTGAACAAATGCAAAAACACTTTGATTTTCGTTTTTTGTATGCCGACCAGAGGATCAACTGGCAACGAGCATTCACACGCAGACCCCCACACACACACACACGCACACACAGACATATCTAACATGTATGTGTGTATGAGAATTATTTATGTTCTGCGCTAGAAATCTATTTGCACCGCACCACAAATCTCAGCTCAGCGAACGCTGCGCTGCGCTGCGTCCAAAGCAAAGCAAAGCAAATGGAAAATGGAAAAAGACCTAAAAAAAATAAAATTGTGGCCCCTGGATATTCAACAAGGATATTCGAGGATGCATGCCAAAGGGCAACGCATCGTATTCGCATTAAATCGAAGTCGTTCCCGTGAATGCACATTCTCCTTTACGGCATACGCCCTACGCAGCCCTACACAGCCCTACACACCCCTACACCCACAACACAACTCTTGCCATTTGGCAGCTGAATTGTTTGCGACCAGTCCTTCGGGCTAGAGGTGTACTCGTGACTATTTTCAATAGCTAGAAAAATACTCGAGCATTTGTCGATTATCTAAAATGCCTACTACCTAATTTGTAATCTTAAGCATTTTTAACAATTATTACGTATTCGATAAGTTTCCTAAAATATAGAAATTAATCGGACTTAATTTATGTGTATTACATTCTTAAAATAAATGCTTAAAGAAAGGTCTCTCTCCCTTTCTCTCTCTCTTTCTATCTGTCTCTATCTATCTCTAACAATTTCTAAAATTACTTACTTGTAAGATAATTGTCATTGTTGTCAGACAATTCTAACTTCCTGGAAAATAATCACGAGATCATCTCTAGTGCCAAGCCGCCCTCTCCGGAGGCCGGAGGCCCTCTCCGGTTCCAAGAGATGTCCTTTTGGGCTGCTAAAGTTTTTTTTTTAATTTTTCTTTTTGCAGTTCTTCGCTACTGGTGCTCTTTGTGTCTCGTTGTTATAGGTTGCTGGGGAAGGCGGGGGGTTGGCACTAGAAAACACAAACACAAACACGATACGCACACACACAAACACACAGACACACACACAAGCACACATCCATATACACGGGCACTTGCATATCTGTGTAAATTTATGATTGCCCCATTTCCGTTTTTTACAGCCAGCCGATGCTATTGACTGTCTTGCTGTCCGCTTGTACCTCAGTTCCTATCCACCCCTCCCATTCCCCCCTCCCCCCCTTACCCATCTGGCCTGCGGCTGGTACAGCTTGCTTATCCTGTGAACGGCTTTATTGTGTGACCCCCCTTTGGGGGCGGCTGCTGCACTTTTCTTGCAGTTCCGCCCAATACTTTGGTGGCTCTCTTTCTTTCCTTTCCCCTGGTTTGTTTTTTACTTTCCAAATCCATGCTGCCTGCAGCTGACTTGCCACTGGGTTATGTCCTGGACACACAACTATGGCTTCCACGAGTATTGACTCGTCGTGGTTCGCTGCTCGTCCTGCTTCTGATGCTCCACAATCTCCGTCCCAGGCATAGTTCTGGCCACGGTTCTGGGTCTCCGTATGGGGTTTTAATTTTGACAGCTGCAGATAAATTGTTAAATGCAGGCTCGTTCAACTCTCTGAGTGCTTTATGTGGGCTTATGCTTGTAGGTGTATCTCTATCTCTCTCTCTCTCTCTTTCTCCCTCTCTACCCCTGCTCTTCCCCACACACTCTGTGTGTGTGTGTGTTTGTTGTGGTTGCATATAAATTTATCTCGCTTGGTTTTTTGCTCAGTTGTTGAAGCTGCACACATTTTTCAGCGTTTTGCTTTTGTTGGTGGCATTGACAGGCGCCCATCAAATGCAAGTCCCAAGTACGAGCTCCACCCCCTCATCCATATGGACGCGATAGGCAGCAGTCAGGCAGGCAGGCAGGCGTCGAATAAATAAAATGCAAACAAAAAAGGGAGTATAAAATTGGGGCCACTTGCAAATGCATTGTATCTATCAGTTTGTAGTTGCCATGAAATATGCTGGATCGTATTTATGTCATAAATAAAAATGGCGTTAACTATTTCCCAGTTGCTGTTGAAGTTTTGTTCAGTTTGTGCAAACAACTTTTTATTAAGCGCCAACATTTAACGCAATTTAAAGTCGTTGTTTTCTCTGTCGCAACTTATGCATTTATCAACTCATGCATAACAACAATAGCAATTTGCGAAAAATAATTGCATCCATTAAGTAAATAAAATAATGGATGCATTCTCGAATGAATTATAATCAAAGATATATGACAGTCATGTTCCTATAACTTAATAAGTTTTCCGATGAATATGCTCTATTCTCAGTAGGAAATAAAGTAAGTTATACATTGGAAAATTTTAATTAACTTTCAATCTGAGTTTTATGGAGCTGTTCCCTTTTCAAAATATGCGTTACCCCAAAATTTCGAACTCTCAATTTATAACTGAATTAAAAATATAATAATCAATGGAAATATTTAATATGAACCAAGCAATCATTTAAAATGGTTAGTATTTAGCTGAAACAAGAAATTTCACAGTCATTTAAGGTAATAGAAAAATTGTGTTCATTTAGAGCATAATATTTTCGCTCAGCTCTAGCTTCGTAAAGATGGCTCAAAAGCTCAACCATTATTTTTCAATTCGCATTAATTTTATGTGTTAAATACACTTAAAGCCAACCATAGCTGCTGCTTATGCCTTATGCGGACGGCGCAAATATAAAACGCAACCTTTGTCACTTCCGGGAAACTCACACACACATACACACACTCCCATGCATAACACACGAAGTAGCTGCAAGTTGCCAAGAAGAGGCAGACAGACAGAGAGAGGAAGAAATACAGTTAAAGTAACTGCAACGGGCTGCCAAAAGCCGCGTTGACATTTTCATTTAAATTATGCACATCACTTGAACTTCCTGGCCGCAAAGAATGCATGTGGAGAGTGGCAAGGAGATACAGTGCGGCAGATGAAGCCGAAGACAGTGGCGAAGACAAAAGAAACAGATGAGAGCAGCACGTAAGATAAGACTTACCCTCCCACACAACCACAGCGCCTCCCCTCTCTCATATACAATTTTAAGAAACTTTGTGTCAAGGCGCATTTTACAGTTATAGCCTGGCTAAGGGCAACTTTCGCCAGCACACTGTGGACCCATTGTCTGGGCTCTGGCTGATGATATTCAGTTGGTGAATTCAGATTCCGGTGCTCGCGCTTCTTGCCGCAGTCGACTAATTAAAACGGAAATCCACAACGGCCCAAGCGGTACCCCCATCCCTTCCTTCCTCTTGTTGGCAACTTCCGCTAAAGCAGCAATGCCAAAGTAAAAGAAAATTTCATTTTTTATGTCCTCTTTTTTTTCAGTTCGAAAGTTTTTTATTATAATTTTGGACAACGCAAAGCGCTTGTAAGCAGCCGCTAAGCCAAAAGAAAAAGGTCCAACAAAATCTTTGGCGTAAAATTAATAAAAATTACGAGTGCGAGCACAGAAAAGTTTAACGCATGCCGCGCAGAATAATTGTCAAGCATTGTGCTCATTTAGATTCCTAGTTCTAGATCCCCTGTTGCCCAGATCCACCCCGCATTCTGCTACATTGAGGCTTATCGGCAATTTTTAACGTCCATTGCCAGCCGCTGTTGCATTGTTGTGTTTCATCGTAATTAGAGACTCGCGTTTTACGGTTATTATCGTTACGCGTACATATCTCCTTTATGCTAAACCGGATGCTCCCAGTCGCCCCAGGACTCCAAGGACAGACACACATACACACACTCGCTCGTTTCTGATATGACTAATGTATGCACATTAGGTTTAGTCAACCAGACTCGTTGCTAACACCGCTGCTTACCCCACCTGCCCCTCGCACACTCTTTGTGTGGACGTGCAGATAATGACAGTTGCAAAACACTGAGCCTGCGGCATCTGAGCGAAACATGCCACCGAGCAATACATAGCGCTGCGGTTTGCATAAATGGAGCTAACCCATTTCCATACATTTTTCAGGAAATTTCTGTAAAAAAAAAACAAAAAGGGACTTATAATAATAAAATGCTGAATAGCAATTTGTGGTTTTCATGAGTTATCCTCATTAAAAACAGGGACGCAACAAAAATTATAATGTGTTCAACTATTAAAGATAATAAAATGACTATTATTTTGAGTATGTTGAAGTTAATCTACAAATGCGTGCAGAAATTAACTGGCTTAATGTTAATCTTGTATTTGGGGGCCCCAAGCACTGCGACCTAGTCAGATCTATTTTGTCTCTTCTAAGCCAATAGCTCCTGACTTTTGCACAAATTAAATTCTTAAATTTCATGGGTTGTGTATGCTTCCCTAGAACATTCCTAAGGCTACACAATCTGATGTGCTTGGGGAATTCCTCCTATTGACACAAAATCGCCCGATTTCGTTGCTAATTATTTCTGGTTCAGCGAGGTAAACTCTTAAGATAACTTAAAAGACAACTCTGCTCAACTCGAGTGCATTCATTGCTAAACTTATAAGATTACAAATATGGATAAAATTATATAATTATAGCATCAAAGCCCATACACATATTATTATCTTAGCCTGAGTATTATTTTGCAATTTTGTGTTGAAATAATTAAGTTGAGCACATGTGGAGATAACTTAATTCCAGCAAAAATAGAAAGATAAACGAAAATTTTCGTAACAAAGGCAATTATAATATAAATAAAGGCTGCAATAAAATTAAATTCCATTGCAAAACGATTTAAATTCAACATAATAGGTGTTGATATATTATTTTCTGCTGAAAGTAAAACTAAGCCAAAGTAATTGAGGCAGCACTCGACCTGCAGTAATTGAAGCTAAACCAAATTCAAATAAAATGCAAGAACATTTCACACAAAAACAAAGTGCAGTGAACATTTGAAATGAAAATTGAATATTCTTAATTAGTTGTCATTGGTATGCAATTAGGTTTTGAAATAGAGCAGGAAATAGCAGCAGAGAAGCACTCAGGAGTGTGGCCATAAAATATGCTGAGGTTATTCGATGTCACAGCTGCCACATCATGTGTAAAATTGTTCGCTTGCTTGTGCTACAGTCAATAAAAGAAAATGTGGCACGAAATGCTGTCAAGGACCAACAAATAAATTGGCAATTTACTGTGTTGCTGGCTAAAATCTGTCTAAGCTGCGAGAAACCAATTTTGCCTAAGAGTTTTTTGAGCAGAGGTGTGCAACAAATATGCATTTAATGAAGCCTGTTGTTGTTGGTGTGTGTGTGTCTGTTGCAAAGTTAGTTGCAGCTGTTGTCGCTGCAGCATTAACAAATAACGCATACGTTACATGAAGCAGGGAGCGGACAAGAGCAAAGTAGAATTAAGTGAAAAGCAAGCAGCTGTCAGAGCACTACACATACAGGGAGGCAAAGCTCAGAAGCTGCATCTCTCGCATCAAGGAACATGCAATATTCAACACGCAACACGTATTATGCGGCAAGCAAAAGCATTCAAAACTCAACCCATCTAAAGCTAACTTATTGCATAATTCTTTAAAAGTACCAGCGTCTGGCATTGGCATAATGAATAAGGCGTCGAAGTGAGCAAGTAGCAGTCAGCAGCTGCCACACCCACGAGCACACTCTATCTCTCTTTCTCTCTCTATTTGCCGCATAGCAAAAATCCTTTTAGCTTGGCATACGCATCGTATACGCATTCGAATTGATTCACAGCCGCTGCTGACAGCGCAATTTGGTGCTGCCTTTGAATGAGTAAGTGCATCAAGAGGCAGGCAGCTGCAGCATCGCCAACAGACGACTGAGGGCGAAGGGTACACAACACTGAATAAGCAGATGAATTTTCTCTTGACGTCATCGATATGGCAATTTGCCGTTCGCATATGATATGTATGAATATATTAAATTTACCAGGCAGCGCGTTTTGTTTCTAGAATTGCTTTCATATCAATTTCAACGAGCAATTCATGTATTTAAGTATTTATGATGTATCTAAAACTCCTTATGGATATCTGAATTGATTTAATGAGTTCAAAATAAAATAAATAATTACATTTATATAAAATACTATTATTGAGTTAAAAAAGCTATTAATGGAACCGTGAAACGGTTAGGCGTTATATAAATAATTAGATATAAGACAACATTTATATGTTTTTGCCAAAAATAAAACAAATTTATAAATTATTCCGAAGGTAGCTTAGATTAATCTAATTCTAATATCAACGTTTGCAATATGCAGAACATCTCAATTTTATGCGAATATTGCAAATTTGCTGTCGGCCATTTTTGGCATTTGGTTTTAAAACTAACTGCATTGATGGCAGGCTGTACGATGGACTCTTCTTTACCTCAGTTGTCAGCTGGAAAATTCTATTAAATCTTTTAACCACATCGGGCAGGGTCACGTTTGACAGCTGGCACGTCGACACTTTTCTGACACTTGCGCCCAGGCAGCGCTGATGCAGCACAAAAATGGCAAATAAAATTGAAAATTCGCTGTGCTGGCTGCCAAAATCAAAATTCGTCTTCCACCATCTAAGAGACAGATGAAGGGGAGAGAGACAGAGAGAGAGAGTGAGAGAGCGGCTCAGTTTATGCAACACACGCAGTGCGAAATGTCATGTGCTCTATATATAAAATTGCGGCTGCCTATTTAATGTCACACTGCCTAAAGCCTATTTCCCGAACTGCGCCCCTGTCACACTACCAGACTGTTGAAAAAAAAAAAAGAAAAAGATGTCAAGGTGTCAGAAGTCAAGTTAATTTCAGCAAGCCGCTAGATTTGCCCCTCCGGCTAGCCAAAATGTGGTTGTGGGCTGCGTCTAACCGCTCAGCTGTAAAAGAGCCAAAAGCCAAATGTCAGGATAACATGCTGGATACTGGATACAGGATGCTGGATACTGCATGTTAAATGCTGGACTCGCCCCCATGTGTCACCGCAAAATGAGTCTCATTGGAAATGAATGTGTAGCACTCTACCACTTACTGTCCACGCCTCTGCCACATCTCTTGTTGCTAGCAGGTATAAAAGCAGTTTCGTTTCGGTTTGATGACTCTGCAACCGAGTGTAGATGGGTTTTAGTGTCTGAAAGCGTATGTGTGCATCATGGCCAAATTTGTCCAATTTGGCTTTTAGCAATTCGGGTTTTCACACTTTCCACATGCGTTTGATGATGATGATGCTTCAGTCAAACCCAGCACACATCCAATATTAAAAATTGAGAAATGAAAATAAGTTCACACAGTTTGTTAAGCAGCAGAACGCAAAGGAACTTGATGAATACGCCTACTCAATTTCCATTTGCCGCAAAAATTTGAATAATTTAATAAATTAAAAGGAAAAACTATTATAAGCGAAAAATACTCAAAGAAAACTTTATAAAAGTATGTGACGGCTAAGAAAAACTACAAAGGCAAAGACGAGTTCTAAATGAATGAGCAACAACTTGTGGAAGTTGAAGTTTTAATACTCTTGTTTCAGGAATAAGTTAGTACTGAAAGCATTGGTTTTTGGCTAATTAAATTAAATGCTTTTTCCAAACAGTTATTTGCGCTTGCGATGCAAAATTCCTTTGAGCAGCAAGCAAGATTAATTTACGTTGAACGCATAAGATAACAAGATATTTATATATATTTACTAAATGTACACTTTACTCCTTAAACTCATTTAAGCTTACAATATTTGTATAGCTTTTGTGAAGAGTTTTGACTATTCGCGTCAATACTCTGATTATATAAAAGAGTATATGTAGTCGGATGTTGCATGGCATAACTTGTAATAGTGCACGTACAAACGCAATACAACAACAGCTGTCTGTTGATGAAGCTGGAAAACAGCAACAAGAACAACAATTACAGCAACAGCAACAAGCCGCAACCGAAGGATGCAGATGCCTTGAGCGGAACTTGGTCTGTTTCCTTACCAACTGCATGGCCCCTGCCCCGACTTAATTCCACATTTTATTTTTAGTGCATCAGCGATCACTTTGAGCAGCAGTTGCAGCGGCGCTTCCCCCCCTCCCAGTAACCCATTAAGTGGGCGTGACTGTGGTGTTGGCATAACTTTCAAAAACTAATTAAGCCAACTTAAGTGCAGCGTTGTCGTCGTCGTCTTCGTCGTTGCCGCCATTGCTTTGGCCTACCAGGCATTTCAATCAAGACGCGCTGCCGCAAGAAATGCCCCCATCCGCCCCCCGAAAAAGTTAAAGGCAGCTGCCAAAAAAATGGGAATACTGAGCAGGTTGCTGGTTTGCTAGCAAGGAAGATGTGGTAAGGCGTCTGCGTTGGTGTTGATTTAGGTTCACTTTAGCGTAAAATGAATGTCCCACTTCAAATAGAAGTCTCAGGCTGTAAATCACGCAGCGCCAAGTGCGACACCGTCTCTCTCTCTCTCTCTTTCGCTCTCTTACATTCTCTCTCTTTCTGTTTGTGTTTGTGACACTTTGCAGGGCAAAGCGGAGCAGTACTTGAATGCGCCGCATGAAAACCCGCTTGCACTTGAGTGTCAACTCAAGAAAAGCAGTTGCTGAAGCTGAATCTGAAGCTGACGACGAAATGCAGAAGCTGCTCCAAAAATGTCCAACGGCGACGACATTGTTGACGTTGTTGATGACGATGCTGCTGGTGTGCTGGCGCACACCGGAAGTAGCCACAGCCGAAAGTGTGAACGGTCTGTGCCGACGAACAGTTCATAATTTCTTGACAGTGCTGCCTTTTGCTTTTACCACTGCAGCTGCCGCCTTTAGGGTGCCCTGTACTAAATGACACTTTATAATTGTGCGCCTCAGTGCAAAAGTTTAACAATAAATTGAAAAGTTTTCACAGCTTTGCTGCTGCTGCTGCTGCTGCTGCTGTTGAAGTCAACGCAAGGCAAAGGCGTTTCTTATTATCCATTTGGGCTGCCAATGCTGCTACTAACTTCCTGCTCACTCTCCCCCAATGTGTGTGTGTGTGTGTGTGTTTGTGTGCTCGGGTTTTGTTGAGTTTTAAATGTGCATTTTACAAATGTTACTTGTGGTCTTAACGCTGCCCCGGGGCCCATGGCAACAGCAACAACAACGGCAGCTTGAGCTGCAAAGTTTTTGTTTTAACTTTCAGTTTTGTGTCATAGTCGTTGTAGTTGATTTTGCTACTGCTCCTGATAGTGTGGAATATGGAAACAGCTTCAAGTGCCTTAAGGGCAACGATTGAATCTAGCTAACGAGTTGGAAATTCAAATGATGGCAACAAAAATGTTGCCTACTCTTACGGCCAATTACAAGGATCCCCCAACAATGACAATATTGATTACATGATAAGCATTCAATTTTATTTCAAAATAATTGCTTAAGTTATACATTTGACTGGTAAAATAAAAGTAGTATGCAGTAGAGTCATTTAGCCGTGACAGGCACTTCAGTTCATTTTTAATTTCTAGCAAATCAGAAATATTTCGCTTAACCTAATAAATATATGCATACAAATGTTATAAATTCAAAAAGACATACTTTTTCTACTTGCAATCGATTCGGCAATTTCTCTACTTCACCTCGTTATCTCAAGCTTTGTGGGCTAAGCTTTAATGAGCCAATTGAAATTCGTAATGTTTGACACCAGTTGGACTTTGTGCAAAGTTCATTTGGATTATTAGACGGAAATTACACGCAAAATACGCACCATTGGGTAATGCCGCATCAGGCCCCATTGGCATCTGATGTCAGCAAGTTGACATCAAAAGTTGCCGCCCATGCCATACAGTCCGAAAAAGTTGTAGCTGAACAATGCTGGCAAGTTTCAAGAACCAAGCGGGGATTATGCAACGTGCACAAACTATTGGGCGTCGGCCATTTACAGCAAAACATTGGCCCGAAAAAGTTGTTCGTGCAACGCATGGATTGCTAGAAAGTGCAGTGTAATATGCGTTAGCTACCACACCCATCACCCCTCACCCACGTTGCGCAAAAGGACAAAGTTCTGTAATAAAAAAAAACAAGTTTCGGTTGTGACACTCGCCACGTTGCTTTTTTGGGCTATGTTGCAGAGTGTTTGCTGTTTTCTGCTTTATGTATTTACATAAATTGCATTATTTTTTTTTTGTGGCAACATAATGCCATGCATTTTGCGGTCTTGCAACTACACCAAGTTGGCAACACAATAACAATAACAATAACTGCAATAACAACGAAGCAAAGTGCATTGCTGCTTAAATTCTTGTAAAGTATGTCTAACTGCAGTTCGAGTGTAGGCCAAAAAAGCACTCACACTTGTCTTGGCCTCTCAGTTTTGACCACTTGACCACATAATTACGGCTTGCACTTGCCCCCCCGGTTTCTCAGTAAGTTGCATTGCTTTGTGGTTTCTGTCCAATGCCAATTAAGAGCCATGGAATTTTACAAATTAAGCCTCATTACGTACAGTGTGTGTGTACACACACACACATACACACAACCGCAATCCTGTGCAGCTGACCGCCTGTTGACACATTGCCTCCATCTGAAAATCCATTTTACGGCTTGTGGCAACCCTAATTGCCCATAATTTTATCCGGTGGCTAAGCTCAACAACTTAGATCCATTTTCAGTGCATGTGTGAGATTAAATTAAAAGAAATTTGCAACTTCCACTTGTGTAAACTAATAAGCAATTAATAATTAAATATTTGGGTGCAACACAAATTCCAAGCATTGAAATGCATTATTGTGCATTATCTTAATTAGTGAAAATATATTCATTTTAGTGGAAGGTATCATTTAGATTGAATTGCGAGTAATTGAAAAGTGCCTAAGAACTAAAATAAAAAATTTCTTTTTAAAGATCAAGATTACTTTATTTTATCACTATCACTGCAGCCGTTTGGCAAATATAAAAACTCTGATTACGAACAGCCAGTCTACTACATATACAATACCTGGTCTCTGGATATCTCCAAGCCGAGCTCACTCGACCAATTAGATTTTAATCGTATGGCTTGTCATATTAACATCAATTTGGTTTAAAGCAATGAATTGTGTGAGGCATTAAAATCAGTTGCCATCTAAATTTGTGTTGTATATAAAAAGTTGTATATTCACACCAAATTAAGCCAGCTGCCAATTGGTGTGAAGTATTTATGGCTGCTGTTGTTTGCCTGTCGCCCCTCCGCGGAGGGGGCGAGGGCGAGCGGAGTGGCTTCTTGCTGTCTCAATCCGCACTGTAACGTACTTTGGCTCTAATCGCTTCTAATAACGCACAAAATTGAAAAACTTATGCGATATCATTGGGGACTTAAGCGACACGACAAGTGCAGCTGCTTGGGGGACTGAACCGAATTAAGCTGGACTCGACAACATGAACAACTGTGACAACTTAAAGCAACGCAGAGACAAACAGAAAACAAACCAAACAAAAAAAAAATTAATGTATAGAGAAGTAGAGAATATATGTACTTAGAGAGAAAGGCAGGAAGGGGCAGGGGTCGGGTGGTGGAAGCAACTGTCATGATATACGCCGTAAACAAGGCCAGCTGTAGCCGTAGCCGATGAGCATCTCAGACTGGTGGAGGATTTTGGACACATATTGAACTCTGGCTAACTGTCTGTGGAAGCAGTCTGGGCTACGCGTGTGTGTGCTTGTTCTGTTGTGTTGTGTTGTGTTTGCCATTGCACAGCACCACTTTGGAGGCTGTACAAGGATTGTACAACAGCTATACACAGAGTGCGGCGTGTGTTTGTTTTAATTTCTCTTATCGGCAGGCAGCTGACTCTACTCCACAGCTGACCCCCTTTCCTCCCACTCGTATCCTAGATCCAATCCAACTCAGACTACTCTCTGCTTGCCACTTCAGCTCCCCAGTGCCATACAATTTTAATTGCACAATGGCTGTTTCCTTTTGTTTTGCAGCTACAATTTTAAAATGAATTCATGGCCTGTGCGCCGGGTGCACTTTTGTTTGACGTCTCTAATTCCGCAAGGAGTTCACTGCAAATAGAACTTGGCCGAGGCACTAGGAGGTTCCAAGTATCCCGGCGTCTGGCAACAGGGCCGAGTTATTTAATTGAAACTTGCTTTGTGACTCCGTTGGGCAAGCCAATAAAATGTTTAACTTTGATTTAGTTAAGGGATTTCAAAATAAATTAACTTTAAACATGTTTAACGAGCACCCAGCAGGCAGCAAGTGCAACGCATGGATACACATACTTATCAGTGGCTTGGCAATAACGGACATTTTTTATTTTTAATTTTGTGCCTCAGAAGATATAAGTGCGATTCTTCTAGTTGGGATCACTTTCTTTGAAAGGTGGATAAAATAGCGTTTGTTGAGTTTGACCAGCGAGATTGGAATGGGTTTTGTCTGTGTGATTACGATTCTTCAAAATATGTTTGGTATAATTGTTGTGTCTGACTTAAGTTTCTTCAAACTTTCCTTCAAATGTTAGCTGAATTTAACACTTCACTTCATAACTTTTTCCTAAAGATGCTAGTATTTAATCTTAAACCAAACATCGAGATTTGCTCTTATATAAAAGAACCATACACATCTTCTTTATAAATGCCCTGCTTTGGGAGTCCTAAGGCCGAGAGAGCGAGGCTAAGTTAATGGCACAACTAAGTATTTTGTATCAGCTACTTGATCAGCTTGTTAATGGCACATAGGCTCACCAACTGCTTTTGGCCAGTATCTAGCTTGAGTGTTGTTGTCTTGGGCTGGTCATAAAGTGGCACACATTCTCTTGGTTTCTTAATGAGCTGCTCTTAACATTCGGGTCTCTAATCCCTGGACAAATCTGCCTGTACTGTGGATGCGTGTCGTAAACATGTTGTCTATCTTCTTTCAAACTGCTGGTGGCTACAAAAGCTCCAAGCAAAATAGCGGAACACAAAAATTAAACAGGCGACTGACGACTTGGCCAAAAATGTCCAATAAACACATTTATCTGACTCCCCAAAACATAAAAACCTGCGCCGTCGATAACATTTTATAACTCAGCAAAGTGCCATAACCCACTGAAATTGCCAAAAAGCAGCTGAACCCAGACCAGGTCGATTCTGGCCGGAGTCTGGTCAGCAATTCGCTCACTTTTACTAATGAATTAAAGCCACGGCTAATAAAACTAAAGCAGACAGACAGTCGTAATGTTAAAGATATGGTACATTTGCATAAAACCAAAAAACTAAGCCACAAAACTGCCAGCCATAAAACTAAACATGAATTTATTTTGCATTTGGTTATAAAGTCACATAGACTTATTTTTCGGCACATAAATCATATTCTTAACAAAATAAATAAAAAAGTTAAAAAGAAGCATATTAAAAGCAAAGGTCGCATAATTTTGTATATGACACCCAGGCACCCACATCAACAAAACAATGATAAAACTGGCACAAACAAGATATAAAAATCTGGCATAGTATCTTAAAATCTTGATACTCTTGATTGAATAAATATTTATATAATTGCTGCACATGAAAAAATATCAATAAATAAAAACTTAATTCATCTTTAAACTGATTGAATTAGACACAATCAAAATTAATAAAATATGGAAGTCGGCAATAAATAACTATTTCAAATAAGTAACCACTTATTCCAAAATGGTTTATTGAATATTAATTTTTTGTGCTATTGTCACTTTTTATTGTTTTTCGAATGTTTCGTATTCAAACCATTAAAATCTTTTTTGAAATAGTTTTTTATTTGAATGTATATTTTTTTATTATTATAAATTTTCTGTAAAAATAAATAAATAACCAAAATGAATCATTAAATCCTATCGGGCGTTATACCCTTTGTCAAAAACAAAATGGCAAACAACAATAAAAACCACAAACAAAAAGCGAAGCCGAAACAGAAAGCAAAAAGTGTTAATGAACAAAATAATGAGTTCCAGTGCCCAGTTTTGTGCCACAAAACATTTTATGACATAAACAGCTAAACGCCACGGGGAAACTTCAGCATCACAGTCAACTGAGAGAGAGAGAGAGGGAGAGAGAGAGAGAGAGAGAGAGCGGAAGAACGGAGAGTCCCCGCATGCAAGCAATAAATAATCAGTAAAGTTTTCGTTGAATCAAATTATCACCCCCTGAGGTGCAGTTCCGTAATGAATTTGTTTTGGGGTTTTCTTCAACGGCATTTAGTTTTATTACATTTCGTTTTGGCTCCATTGCGGCTGCGTGACCGAACTAGTCTAACCCCGCCACCTCCAAAAACTAACTTACTTCCTTCCTGCCGTTCAGCCACCCCCTTTAGTTTGGCCGACTCGGTTTTTCATTCAGCTTGCTCAGTTTGTCGTTTTTTGTTGGTTTGTTTATTTGTTTGTTTGTTTCTAGCTCGCTGTGCAGTTCAATTCGCTTCCGTATTTTTTATAGTCACATTTGTTGTTACTATATCTATATATAAATTTTACTGGCGCATATTCATTCGATTTGATGTGCTGTTGGTCAGTTTGTGTCTGGTTTTACGAATTGTGGCTTGTTCTGACATTGTCATTGATTTCATTACCCAAGCTTCCATTGACAGTTGTGCCAATAGCAACAGCAAAGTTCGATTAGAATTGAATTTCATTTACGTAACTTTTGGACATTTGTTTATTTGTAAAATAAAAGTATTGCCATTCAAAAGCCTAATGAAATCTGTGGTGTTTTCAAATATAAATATTTATTTGGCTTTTTTTTATCACCATAAAATTAAACTAACTACAACATTAAATTGCACTAAATGTATATATACTGCCATTAAATCCACAGTGCCTTTCATGACTCCTTTTGTCGAATTATGTAGAAATGAAACGTGCCATGTTTATTGGTAAAACATGCGACAAATGGAATTGACAGCAAAAACAACGTTTCCACGCGGGGATCACCCATGCTGGGAAATTTCACTTCAGTCAGTTTCATATAGTCAGCTGCAAGCAACACTCAATAAGTAAGACATTTATCTGACCAATAAGATGTTGATCTGAGAGCTTACCACGTATCTGAGAGAGCGTCATGGTGTGCTCTGGGGAAGTGCACTTGGCGTTTAATAAGACACGTGCCACATTTGTTAATATTCCGGGATGATAGCCTCGTACCTTATCAAAATGATTATCTAGCGCCATCAATGAATGAAATTTAGAATGATATATGTAGAAAATATTTGTAGTTTTTCCACGTCTACACTGTACACTATTTGAAAGTGGAATGATGGGTGGAACAAAGCACTCTCTGAAAATCCGGTTTTCTTACTGAGAGCGGCTGATAAAATTGTGCACTTCAATTTTCACTCCCCCTCTGCTCGTTATACTTCCCACATACCAAACCAACAACTCTCTCTCTCAATCTCTCTCTCTCTCTCTCTCTCTCACTCTTGCTCTCCCTCCCTCATTTTGTCGCTTTGATTTGTCGAACAAAATTTCAGTGGTTGCTTGATCGCAGTGATGGTGGTGGATTCGTATAACTTGCGTGTCTTGGCTAACTTTAGTGTGGACTCCAACCACAAACTGGTATACTGCTGAAAAATAAATTGAAAATCTATATTTTCTATACATATTTAATGCCTAGCTCCGGTCCCCCCTCTCCCCTTGCTTCGCGCTATTCGCAGCGTTAAGTAACTTTATTTCCATTATTATTCAAGACTAAATAAAAAGAGAAACACAAAAAATACATACATATATAAAGAGATGGAGAGGTTGGAAAGAAACATGGAAAATGACTTTACACAAAAACTTGTGTTTATTTTAACACTTGTGGCAAACGAAGACGGAAAATAATTACAAACTTTGAGGCGAACCATAATAAAATATAAGCAGAATTTCCAACTTTAAAAATGCCCTGTAAGCAGATATAGATAATAATAATCTTAAAAAATATGTCTAGTATATGTAATTAAAAAAATTAAAACTGAAAATCTTAAAATTACATTTTATTTTTCAAATAAGACTCAAGCCCAGTACAGGGTATTGAAAGTATTGTCATTCAGGTATGTGAAACTCTCTATTTTTTCAAATGAGTACACCTAGAAAGGCAACTGAAGTTTGAAGTTTGAGATAAAGCATAGGGTTGGTCCATGCAGCACTTGGAAGATATGCCAAACAAGTTGACAAAGTCATTTTAATTTAAGTTGTGCAACATTTCAACACTTTGGTAAATACATTTTCACAGTCTGCCTTCAGGCAGTTTCACTGTGTTAGTTGCATTGTTCTCTCCAATGGCAACGTTGCACGACAACTCACTCACATGAAGATGTATCTGTGTGTGCGGGCGTGTGAGAGTGTGTTTGAGTAATACAAACAGCAAATTATACGACAATTTGGATCTCGTGCAACGTTCTTAATTTGAATGTTGCCTATTTTTCGGGCAAAAAAAATTCATTTTGCCATTACGCACATTTTGTTGCTTTTATTGTGCGCAGTTAATCTTATTTCTTTTTTGAACGGCTTCACTAAGAGTCAGACCAAAGCCTACACAGACCAATTTTCAATTGTGAGAGATAGGAAATTCATTTTTTATGCAAATTTCCAAAGTATAATGCCAGAGTTAACTAAATATACATGGATATTTAAATAAGTTCCAAATATTTCACAACGAATATCACAAATCCTCTAAATGAAATGGCTCTTAATTTAGTAAAGTGAATTTTGTTTTTCCATAAGCCAAAAGGACAAACATCAGGATGAATTTAAGTAAATTCCAAAAGTTGGACAAATTATTTAGTTAATACGTAACGATAATAACACAAAAATTCAAATGTCACTTGCTTAAAGGGCTTTTTGATCATATTCTTGAACCTAAATCAATCGTACATTTAAATTTGAAAACGTGATTTTAGGTCGGAAGACAAGTAAAAATTATAGCCTGAAAATCGATAGTAAAAATTATAGCCTTAAAACTAAGATGAAAATCATCATGATTATATGTTTATTCAGCAATTGCGACTGCTTCTTATAAGCTAAGCAACGCGCATAGTTTCCGCATAATAATTTGAAGCTCGTTAAAACCCATTCGCGACTAAGTGAATGACAGCAAGAAAAAAAAAACTATAAAAATTACAGCCCCAAAATGCAAACGATGTCAGTAAACCTATACCACACGCATGTACACACGCACACACACATACACACACACACTTATGTGCTCATATGTAAGTCGTGGATGCACTCACCCACACATTCATAAACACTCACTGGGGTATCTGCGCATTGTGCATTTTGTGAATAAAATTTTGCAACGAACATAAAATTCGCAACGGAAGTTATTTCACGCTTGAAGCATGCCGCTTCAGCTGCCTCTGCTGCTGCAGTTGCTGCCACGTGGCTTTACGTCAAAACTAACTAACGAAATAACAAGCGCCCCAGTGGGTTGTGCATGAAGTGGGGCGGGTGTGGGGTGCAGAGTGCAGCGCACTGTTCGAGCTAACGAAGTTGGAGAGCCGGAGAAATTAAGCAGCGTAACAAGTTGTCAGTATTTGAGTCGCTGCTATTGTGTGTGTGCTCATGTGTGTGTGCATATGTAATTGGTTCAAAGTTGCAGCACCCACACACACACAAGCGCACACACGCACTGTTAGCTGCTACAGATACGTGCACAACAAGTCGCTGCAACAAGTTTAATTAACATAAAATATGTAAAAAAGAAAAACGAAAAATGAAAAAAATAAACCTGCATTTAAAATCAAATTACGCAGTGTGTTTGTTTGTGGGTGTGTGTGTGTGTGCATGTGCGTGTGCTTGAGGGTATTGTATAATGCAATTTATTGTGGCATACTTTTCGGAGCGCTTGGTATTGGCAGCAGCCAAGCTTATTCATAATAGGCAGTCATTTTTTGTATTCTGCTGTTTTTCCATTTATTTATTTCCATAATTACAACAACAACAACTACAATGTCGAGCGAAACACGACTGTTTTCGTTGTTGTGTGTGAGTATGCTGTGCTGTACTCACAATTATTAATTCCAATCCATTTGCACAATTGATTTACGTCCCACATAAATTTCGTAATAAATGAAGCTCTTGCAGGCACTTCGAGGCCATAACTACCTCTTGGCCATTTGATGTTGCACAATTACAAGCAAACACACACAACACAAACATGCGCCCACATGCACACACGCACACACACACACACAGAGACACACCACTCACGTACGCTTTGCATTAACAACTGCAATGTCCTGCAAATGGAGCATTATACTTGCCACATTTCCTTGGCTCGTACGTTCTGAAAATCATATTCAGTTCAACTCCCCTAACAGGTCGCCTAACCACAATGCATGGACTCGGATAATGATCTGTGAACCCTTACCAGTACCCTAACTACAAGATACAATTCACTTGTTCAACATTTTCTTCAACTATCCAAACAGGTCTAATTGCTTACAAAACGCTTTAAGCTATCTTAATTATTTCGTTGGTTCAGTGCCAACATTTCAGCATGAGCAAACACAAATAACACAGTCATCACTTTGAATATTCATTTAGATTAACATTCAGAAATTTTCAACTAAGCCAGTGGAAAATCTTCATTAAATTTAAGTTCAGCCAACTAGCTAATATCTTTAGATAAACATTTTAAGCCAGCATTTAGAAATTTCTAGCAATCCCCAATATTTTTAATATCAAATAAATTATAGCAATGTATATATATCAGGTAAACATTTTAAGCCAAACCAAATCAAGAAACTTCAAATTTACCTTGCTAGCTATAATTTTTTTTAGATAAACATTTTGTTTAAGAATCGTCAATAGCTTAAAGTTCTGCGAGCTAGTGATGATTTGGGTGTATATATATTTTTTATTTATTGCTTATTGTTTGGAGACCTCTTTTTAAAATTTAAATATGTCAAGAGTTTTTTTTTTTAAATTTATGTACTCCAATTTACAGTCAATCACCACAAACTCCATAATTGTATATAAAGTTTTAAGTGCTTTTTGCGAGCATGAGTTAAAAACGACATTTAGTTCTTAATTGAAACATGCTTCAAGAAATATGTGTAGATGCTACATTTATTGAGAACACGTTTTGAACAGAAATCATCAATTAACCGAAATGTTGTCATGTGCAGAACAGCATTTCGCTAATCTTGCACTATTTCCACAACTGTCAAGTTATCTAATTGAGTGCACACCCAGCACATAAGCACACATACAACACACCTCAACACCTGAATGCATGGATCCTTTATTTGCCAAGTCTCTCACTATGTGTACACCATGTATCATCATGTATATAGCAAATATATATAGCTATGTTGCATGCCTAACTCAATCGACTGCGTCTGTTGCACGCAATCAATTTTAACTAAATTCCACCTTCGTAGTTGTCTTGGTGTGTGTACTTATCGAGTGAGTTTAATATGACAATTAAAAGATGATTCCAATTAGCAGTTAACTGCGTGCATTGCACAACATACCCAAATATGCCATGCCCCTCTTATACTGCACAAATTGCACATCATTAGAGAATAGACCTCTTTAATAGCCTTAATAAAGAGAACATGTCCAGAAATTAGTTAAATTAAGTACACAATGCGAAACAAGCACGCCTGCAAGTTGAAATATTCCGGTAAATGCACCCCGAAACTAGTTACATTAAACTAAAGCAAATCTGATAGATCGGTTCGGAGTTACGCTGTAATCTCGATACCTTAACAACCTTTCTTAGTTTTTTGATGCATTAAAGTTAAAATTTGTTGTTCAGTAATATAAGTACAGATACACGTACAAATTTGAAATTTATTGGCTTTCATTACTCAGTTTTTTGAAAAATACATCATGTTCATTTTACACGACTACAGGGTGTGCAAATTAAATAAAACTGCAACCATAATCTATAATTAAATCGTGTGCCACAGTTAGTTTGTCGCCATGCGAATACATTAATATTAATTGCGTATATTTAGCGCTATTAAATAGCTTAATTAAATTTCCACTTCAAATTGAGCGAACTGCTTTTTTCGTTTTGAACGCGGTTTTATTATTTTAAAAAAGGGAAGATAAATTATTAGCAGCCACAGACAATTAATCAGGTACAAGTGGTGAGTGGGGAATTTGGGCAAACAAAGTATTTTTTTATGAATTAAACAAGCTAAAAGTGCTGCACACATAATTAGAAACATGATACTCGACCAAACTATATATGTACATATGTATATACATTACAAGCAATTCTCAATTGATTTATGCAAATTGCAAAACCACAAAACAAAATGCAAATTTGTTAAACAATCAACAGCAAGCTAACGAATGGTGAGTAAATAATAAATGCTCTTTAATAGTTTATATTTGTAGTGTGTACATCAACACAGATACATGCGTTTTTTATTTCACAATGTTTATGTCCATTTACAACATATTTGCATGTTGCATTCATGACAAGTATATATATGTATAGCTATATACATATCTGCCCCTTCGTTGTCCTTAGCTCTCCTTAGTTGTCCAGCTCTGATGTTTAGGGTCTGTTATTGTTTACCTATGGTGCCACATAAAAAACCAAAATCAATATAATATGTCGCTATAAATATTCATTAATAAGTTAGTTTTAAAAAAAAAAATATTTCCATTGAATTTATTTATTTGTTTTTAATATTTTTTTTTCTTTCTCTTTATGACAAATGACATGAAATCAACATTGATTTTGTGTTTGCATATAAAAAAAATTTAAAAATTACTTTATATTGTTTTGGGTAATTGTGAACCGACTTCAATTAAATTTTCTTTAATTGTGTGTTTCTTTATTTAAATGTTATTAGAACCAGCAGTTGAGGAAACATCTGCTATGCTCAAAAGTACTCTTTTCTGACCAGAGGCAAAAGCTTGAAATTACTAATTTGCAATGTGGGGGAGACCATCCAAGCACAACTTCAAAGAAAGTTATTTTATCATTTAATTATCATACATTTCTTCGTTTACTTTAACCATATCCACTTGAAATTCAGCACACAATTTCGCTAGCTCAACTTAACCATTGGAGCAAACCGCTTTTAATGTGAAAATTTGAAATTTATGCATTGCACATATTTTAAATCTTTTTTGAAGGTTACTTTCGAAAGCACTCGACAAATATTAATTTCATAAATGTGGCATGCAGACTTTAATGAGAAACGAGAACACTCAAAATTAATAACACAAAGCGCACATTTAATGCAAATGGCAGCCTTGAGACTGGGGCCTGGGTGTGCTGTTTGTTTCTGGGTTTGGGTTTGTGTTTGGGTTTGGGTTTCGTGTTAACTTTGGGGTTGTGGTTGGGGTTGGGCTTTGGGGCAATGTGTTGTCAACTCATTGGCCACCGCTGCGCTTGGCCAGCGATGTCGCTGGCCAGCACTTTGAGGCGTGTGTGCAGTAATTATGAGGGCATTATGTTGAATCCGCAATCGTTATTGCTTGGACATGCTGGAACGCTGTTGATGGTGACGATGACAAGGATGTTGTGCTGCCATGTGGATCTTGCTCCTTGTCCCAACATTTGCGTTATGCATGAACTCAGCATGCATGTCCTTTTAATATGCATTAGTGTGGGTATCGCCTACAGATGACTGGATAGCTCTGGTGTGTTATGGCTGGTCTTCCCCAACTCTGGGGCTGTCTGCTGCGTCTAAATTGCGACATCATTATATAATTGAAACTAATTTGCCATTTTGCGGTCGCCATCAAAATATTTAATACTACTACTTCTGAAGAGTGTAATTGGGGGCGTGGCAGTAGCAGCAGCAACCACAGCTGTTCCATTCCTTTTAGGTCGGTCAGCCCGATTAGCCTTTTGGCCAATGTGGGTCAATTTTGTTTTCAAGCAAACATTTGTCGACTTTAAATAATGCCCCAAAAACTGTGCAGCCAGTTTTGACATTTCATATGCAGCCATTGAGTTGGCACGAACTGACGAATACTCAGATTCTGCTCTGTAAAAAGAGACTATACAAAATCACAACCCCATCCCCATTTATCCCACTGTATAGCTTGCCATATTTCTCACCTTGTAGAAATTGCGCACACGTAAAAAAAATTAAGCGCTTTATAGCATGCAACTTATACAACGGGTAATACGACTACTATGGATACTATACTATGGGCACAGCACATGCTCTGTTTACTTTTACGACTTGCCCCTGCAGCAGCAGCAGCTGCAACAAGAACAACAACCTATTACTGTATACCATAGAGAAGAACATTGGCAACATCAGCCATGTTGGCTAGAAAAAGCTACAAATAAGATGTTGCTTTTAAAATTCGCTTTAGCTTTGAGCAAGTTATTGCTGTGTACAATTTTTAACCCGCCTCCTAAACAGGGAGTTTAAAGCAATCCATTTATGCATTTTGTCTTAAATATTGGAAAATGGTTTGAATGTGATTTAAAATTTAAAATATTGAAAACATTTTTAATAAGCAATAAATTAAAAACAATTTTTCATTTATGAATCAATTGCTTATATTTGAAAATTGCTTTACATGATAGATAAAATTAAAATAATTATAAGACAAAAATGAGAAATTTAAAAAAAACATGCATTAAATTTTCATTTTATAAAATGGTTCATAAAATGTTTATAATACAGCCAAAAATAATGGGCATAAACAGCATACTTGGCAGCTCTGTCAGGCACTAACACACACACAAGCACACACACACACACACACATAGACACATGGGGAATGATACCGCCGGCTGCAGGCGTGGCACAAAGTGAGCAAAACGCACGTGACGCTCATCAATTTGGCACACTTTGCCTTCGCCTCGCTGTTTTTAATGCGCTCCACCGACTACAACGACGATGATGATGATGACTCCTACTCTTGCTCCTGCTCCTGCTCCTGCTCCTTCTCCTGCTCCTGCTGCTACTCCTACACAATTTCGCTGGATTCGTTACTGTTTCTGCACACGATCCCGAACCTGAACCTGGCCGACTGCATCGTTCCGCACATGCTGTGCACGTCGTTCTGCTTCTTACTATGTGTCTGTGTGTGTGTGTGTGTGGATTTGTGAGTGTTTGTGTGTATGTCACGATTTTGCATATTAATTGCATTAAGTTATAGCCACCTAGACTCGCTGGATGGCGGCACATGTGGCATATAGCCCCTGGCTTGCAGCTTCAGTGATAATTTCAGCTTGGTAAATCCACTTTGCTGCACATGTTTGGGGCTTAGTTGTCCAGTGCTTAACTGCAATTCGAATCGGCTGGCCCGCAAAACCTAAAAGCCCTGGATATGCCCTTCTCACATACACACACATACATACCTATTTATAATCGGTGTACTAACTTGACTAAACACCATTGTTGCCATGCTCCAAATGCTGCCGTCCACTTGAATTTATTTATAACAACATTTTCAATAGATACAACGAAATGCGATACGCGTCAGATATAGCTACAGCAATAGCTACATACTTATATATATTTACACATACATATATTTATATACAAATACATATACAAATATTTTAAAATGTTTGCTGCTTGTTTGCTATTTTAAACATGAGTCATTCATAAGCAATTATGAGAGCAACGAAATATTTCAAGTATTTTATTTATGTTATTCGAAGGTTTTAATTTTATTTCTTATGTATTTGACAGGATACTCAAATTTAAATATTTTAATAGTAAATTTGAAATATTTTGCATTAGAATTCTTAGACTTATTATTAGACTTATGATGGCATGATACTCTTATACTGTGAGGTCAAGTAGATCACATTAAATAATAGGAAATGTAAATTGAAAATAAAAGAAAGCTAAAAATAAAGTTTTTTAAAAATTTTTTTGCAATGGATTATGATTATTTGTAGTTTATTAATGAAACTTGATATGAACATGTACAAAATATTAAATCAGATATATTCACTATATAGTTTTCAATACTTTTGATTGTAATACTTTACGGGTTATTTATAACATCGTTCTGAGCTTTACTATATACTTTAAATTGTTACATTTAATGGTTTATATTTAGTTTTCAATTACCATAACATCCTTTTATGCGAAAGAGCTAAGAATTTATCTTGTCGGCACGCACATAACATTTTTTATGTTGTCATTTTTTTATGATGTTTCGCCAGATTTCGCTCCATACTTCTTTACATTCCATATGCTTGTTTATATACTATTGAATGCAAGGAAGCATGGAACTCTCAAAGGCCAAGTAAACAATTTAAAAACCATAAAAACCACACTCTTAACTTTAAGGTCATAAGATTATGTTGCACATCCATTTGCATTTTGGCAGTTGGTTTCTCACTTAAATAATGATGATGGTGAATGTAATTGCAACAATAGTTGCAAAACATTTTACACAATACTCTAACTGCGATTTTCGGCGCAATTCTTGTCCAACTATCTCGTTCGTTTTTTTGTTTTTGGAGTTTTTTATACAACCATTTTATTTCTTTTACTATTTTAGAACTATATCCTTGGTATATCCTTACGCTGCTTGTGCCCCGGCTGTGGCTTTCAAATTTTCCTGTTTCTCGTTGGCTTCGGTGGTTTTTACTTTTTATTTTAAAGGGGGGTGTTATGTGGGGGGCTTAATACTTTTGCCGTGCGTTTTTATAGTCCGACTGCAATAAAGCAATTTTTAAGCGCACTGAAGTGTGTTTATATGTGACTGGGCGTTGTGGAGCGTGGTCCGGGAATACAATTCTTGTACAGCGTAGTCTCTGCTCTTTTTTTTTTTGGTTGGTTTTTTGCTTACTTTTTGTTTTTTGCATCTTTCACGCGCCTGCACAAAAAATTCATAAACTTTTTTGCAGCTGTTTTTTGTGTTGTTTTCATTTTTGTTCTTTGTTGGTGATTTTTTGTACGTACATATGTGTGTGTGCTTTAGGGGAGGGGGCCGCCCGCAATAAAATTGCGCCCTTTTTGTTTGGACTTTGTTTTTTATGCGCATATTTTGCGCCACATGGCCAGAGCAGGAGCCCCACCGCCTGCTGAGCTCCCTGTATGGCCTTAGCTTTGCGCTTAAACGATTTTTTCTTTAAATTTTATTTACTCTTGTTGATGTTCTTTCGTCTTTTTTTTTTTTTTGTCACATTCCGCACACGAAATATGCCACACACAATACAAAATCCGCGTAACTCACAAACGAATGCAATCTCGATTTAGGAACAGATATCGAGCCGGGAAGTGTACGGCGTGCCCTGACAAATGCGACTGTCCTCTAATCGCATTGTAAACAGACGCTTATATAGGTGCCTAAAATTAAAACCTAGCCAACCCTCGATTTGGGACCCACATGAAGCGTCGCAGTCGATCCGCTTTACAGGTCAAGTCCAAGCCTCGACGCACGCACACACACACATGTGCGTGTATGTTTGTGAGTCTTGTTGTAGTTTTTTTTACCTACTTGAAGAGCAGCAACAACAACAACAATGCTCTCGATGGCAATACCCACGCGGCGTCGCCGTCAGCGTTGTTGCTGCTGCTGCTGCTGCAGGATGTGGCACATGGATGCAATCTGCAGACACTGCAGGCGTTTCCCAGGCACAGCCTTAAGTGTGGCGGCCCAGACTGCCAGACCATGTGGTGTGCAGTTCTACAACAAATCAACAGCCCGAATGTCAAATGTTAATCATGTGTTACATACTTCAATCTACAATTTCAACAATTAATTTCAATGTTTATACCTCTGTATATACATGATTTAATTAAGTATAAATTTATCTAAACCTGAACAATGCTTACTAAATTGCAAAGGACTTTGCTTCCATTTTCCTAAATATATCGCCTTGACTGCTGACTTTCACTCATGTCAAAATTTTATATAGTTATGTGACATGACTTCAAAATATTTTAAAGCTAGCTTCTTACGTTACAGATATCATTGAATGTTTCTGCATTGGCCGTCGGATAATGCTTAAATCATGTATAAAGCAGCCAAGAGGAGTTTTGAGTCATTCATTTTAAAATTGAAATTATTCGATATAAAAAAGTTCTGGTCTCAAAATTTCTGTTCAGCTAAAATGACAGACAATATTGACGTGCTGGTCTTTGGTTCATCAAACATCGACTACATTACGTAAGTGCATCCGTCATGCAAATCTCAAGAATCCAATTCGATCCTATTTGTAGATATGTCAATGAGTTGCCCAAATCGGGGGAGACAGTGCAGGCGATGCACAGAGAGCGTTGCTTTGGTGGCAAAGGCGCCAATCAATGTGTGGCAGCCTCTAAACTAGGCGCCAATTGTGCTCTGATAACGAAATTGGGCACCGATGCACTGGGCGAAGACTACTTGGAGTATTTGAAAACATTAAACATCAATGTGGAGTTTGTGGAAAGGGTGGAGAGCATGCCCACCGGCTTGGCCGAAATTATTGTGTCCGACAATGCTGAGAACACAATTATCATGCTGCCCGGTGCGAATTCGATGCTGCGGCCGAAGGATGTTTATCGCTGCAAAAAACTGTTCAGAAATGCCAAGGTTCTGATCTGCCAACTGGAGACGGAGATGAAGACCGTGCTGTTTGCACTGCAACAATTTAAGGGGGTATCCATATTGAATGCCTCTCCCATGCCCAAGAACATCAACATGGAACTGATCACGACACCCACAATTCTGTGCATCAATGAGGTGGAAGCTGCACAGCTAACCGAACGCGAGGAGGTTAAAACGTTACAGGATGCTAAAGCAGCCGCTAATGATATAATCGACAAGGGTGCCAAGAGTGTCATCATTACGATGGGAGCACAGGGCGCGGTTTTTATGTCGAGCACGAAACGAGATGAGTGCATCCACTGCCCGGCTGCACCTGTACGCTTCCTGGCCGACACTTCGGGTGCCGGTGATGCCTTTCTCGGCAGCCTGGCCTACCACATCGCGATCTTTCCCAACCTCCACCGGGAGAGTCACATCAGTGCGGCCAACATTTGTGCTGCCTACGCTGTTGGCCATCGCGGAACTCAGCCAAGTTTTCCGGGTCCGGAATATGCTCAGAATAATCTATGCCGATTCGTGCCAACGTGCACTGTGATCGCGGATGAGCCTACCAAACCCACTCAGCCAGTGACGACACCAGCTCCAACACAAGCGGCGCCTGTGGAATCGAAAGCGGAAACATCCCAACCAATAGAGCCACAACCCAAGACAACTGAAGCCCTAGAGCAAAAGGACACCGAACCACAACCAATATCTGCCTAAGTCTTGTTTAGGCTGCATTCATAACATTTTAATGAAAATAAAGAAAAATGTAAACAAATCTAGCTTTTAATCAGCTTTTAAATAAATGAGATCGAAGAGTTGTTAAATTTCGGATTCGCATTGTCGAAAGATAGCTGGGTGCATAATTAAAATTACCATTTTGTTGAAATGTTGTCACAATTAACATTTTCCATTAAGCGCACTGAAACTTAATCGAATTGCAATGACCATTATCAACGTAACGGCAATCAACAAAAAAAAAAAAGTGCATTTTAATTAGCGAAATACTGCGTGGGCCAACTATTTAACCAGCTACAAAAAATAGTATAACAATTAAAAAAAAAGAGATATTTAATGTAATGCTGACAAATGATAAGAGTGAAAGCGAAATGTGTGCTTACGTGTGTCTTCTATGAAAAAAAATAGCTAAATAAACTACTGCAGATGTTTTTTATAGAGTATGCATTAGTCAGATACACTCCACGCTGACCAGCCTCACTGGTTTTATTGCGCATTTTAAATGCACTGTGCGTTTGCACTTTTATTAAATTATAATATCTGCGTAAGCGCAATGACAAGCGAATGACATAATGGAATGAATGATAGAGAGACAGAGGGAGGGAGTGGGAGTGGAAATGGAAAAGATATATGTGAGTTGTGCACGAATAACAGTAATAATAGCATTGAGGTAACTAATTATTTAAATGTTATTATTGCCATTAAAGTCTACATATTTGAATTTAAATGAATTAACGAGCTACGTTCGCAAAACGGTTAATGTTAATATATGAAAAATGTTCTTAGTGGTTTTAAAAAAATTGGTAAAAAAAAACTATTATTTTAAAAGAAAATATTTAAAGAAATGTGAAAAAATCAAAATTGAAAATAAATACAAATAATATTAAGGCAAAATTGCATGTTATCGGCTAGAAAACTGTACAATCTTGAGCATTACATAACTGAAATGATTCACGTTCTTAACAACTAGAGCAGGCCAAAAATTCAGTTGGCAACCAAAGAGAACTGAACAAAAAGAGACTTTAATTTATATAATTTTGGCAGACGAACTTAAAAAAAATAAATAAAAATCTGAACATTTGTTAACCTCAACTCTTTGACATATGCCATATAGCAAAGTATATATGTAAATATATATTTAATATAAGCTGTTGTATGTATAAGTGCTTCGGCTATATACGAAAATAGCGATGAGCAAGAAGTGAGCCGCATTATTCACCATTCCAATTATACGGCCCACAGACTGAAGCAGTCACACACCTATACTCACACACATATCACACACGCACACATCACACACACACATCAGACACACACCTCACACACACACAGACACACATACACACATGTACACATGCCACATGCACAATTCTCTGTCGATTGCTGTGCTGTTTCTGTGTTGTAGTATTTATAACAATTTGCCGCATTCTCCATAAATAGCCACAGACTGAAGGAAAGTGCACACCAACTAGTTGAACTCTTTCAATATTTTATACAAATTTTTCTTTGCTGATTTGAATTTTCTTGCATTCCACATTGTATACGTTCACTTTCGCGTTGAACAGTTTCTGTTTTCAAGTTTTCCTTTTTTTTTTCAAATAATATTTCCAAGCGATTTTGGAGCACTGCGCTTGAACACTTGAACAGCGTTCTATTTATTTTCTGTGTAAATTTATAATAAACAAAGCGACGAGGCCCAGCCGGAGTCAGCCGATCTGCACAGCTCGACAACAGAATCGGTAATGCACTAAAGGATGCAAAAAATATTCTCAAATTAATTCTTGGCGCTGGTTGAGGCGGCCCCCAACGCGTTGCTGCTGCCCGTTTTGCCCGGCCATAACTGTACCGGCAGCCCGACCGAACAACCGAACGCTATCCCAAAAAGATCCGTGAATCAAGAATCAAAGAATCGCCCCTTTACTCACCGCCCCCCCTTCGCCCCTTAGCTCAAGCGAAGAGCGCCCGCGATGACGAGAACTTTCATTTCGTGTATAAGTATATATTTATTTCGTACATATTTATAGCTTTGTCTCGTCTTCTTGGCTTGCCATTTATATATGCATGCACGAGCATGTATATAAGGCGTATATATATATGTACCTATTGATATATAGTGTTTGCTATATAGCTAACATCGTTCGCCCAAAAATATACCAAAAGACTTCGTCGTCGATGCTGTTGTTGTTGTTGTTGTTGTTGCGCTTTTGCTTCCACATTCCGCCTCAAATGATCCACACCACTGATCCTCTTACGCAGGCGCATACAACACACACACAAACACAAGTACACGCACACACACGTACACTGAGCACTGTCTATACTTAGCCGCTTTGGTATAGACGGAAGATCTCGCCCGATAGTCGAACTGTTGGCTGGCTGGTTCGAATAGGCCTCGTCTTCGTCGTCGTCGTCAATACAAACATCGTGCTATAAAAATAACACACAAAAACAAAGCAACAAAAATCGATAGAGCTACAGTTATATATATGTATATATACATATGTATATGTATATATATGAGTATGCCTGGCTACACGATCTAGCATTACGATTCGATTGTGTTTCGGCTTTTTGGCAGCATCTTGTTGGCCACAGCTAAGAACCCGGCCGAAGGCATCAGTTTGCCATTTCTTTTGCTCTTTTTTGTATTTTGCACACACTATCGAGTCACTCGCCGTTTGAGTTGACATATTTTTGGAAATGTCAAAATACGTTCGAATTGCTTAATTACTTTTATGTACACACAAACACACCCACGCACACACAGCTACACGCACACACACACACACATACATTTGGCACGCATCCAAATGGTGATAGGTTTATCCCTATTATTGGTACTACTCTTCGCCAATGTTCTCGACAAACAATTACAGTTAAATTCTATTTATTTCTTTTAGTTTTGGAATGTGTTGACCGGAAGCAATATCATTTGGCTAACATCTAATTTGGTAGTATCTATAAATATAAAATATAACGATCAATTTCGATTTCATCATGTAAGGAAATATTCGATTTCTGTTTGACAACTTTGTAATAATAATGAAATTTAAACATTTTAAAACTTTTCGACATCTAAAAAAAAGTCGAAAAGTTATTCAGGAATTAAGTTCGGTTTGCAAAAACAGAAAAATCGGTTTAAAAAATAGACAGAGCAGGAATCCAACCCGCAGCTGACTCACTTATAATGATCAAACTGTTAATATTAGTTTTAATTTATCATTTGGAAATGTGCATTAAATGTTTTAAGTGCGTATTACAGCACTCGATTTGAAATCCTCTTAAGCGCTTAGCAACATTTGCAGTTTGTCGCTGTGAGAAAAAGCTCGAACACAATTCGCCTTTTAATGTGCAAATGTAAAGCTTAACTAATGCACACACACACACACACACACACGCACTCGCAAAAAAAAACTTGCAGATGCACACACATAATGGATGCATCCGATAGATACAGCCAGCAAAAAGAAGCAAAAGTTGAAGATGCCTCTGCTTACATGAGAAAGAAACACACAAATGCAATTCCATTTTTTTTTTTCGGTTGTTTTTTTGCTAGATTTTGAACGATTTCTTCTTTTTCGCTTCCCCCTTTTTTTTTTGCTCATCTTTGGCCTGTATGAAATGTATTTTTGGGTGGCAAACATAGCTCCCAGAGCTGATGCTCATCCTTGTCGTTAGGTTGATGGTTTCTGTTGTGCCATAAAAACATAGCCACCAACAGTTGTCTACAAATAAATCTCGTTAAGGAGTACACACAGATTGCACACTCACACACACACACAAATTTGTACTAGAATCCTGTTGGTAGACAGGCCAACTAACAATCATTTTGGCCCCACTAAAAATGAAAGTTTATATAAAAAGTATGATTCCACTAACCAAAAGTAATAATTAAATCTACGCTGAGGTAACTCCGCTAAATATTAACTGAATATTTCTGTAATCGAGTCAACTAAGAACTATCATTTGATTATTACATTTTTGTTAAGATCTTAAACAATAAGCCAGTAACAAAAACATGTTGTGCTTTAAATGTAAGACTCTCAATGGTATTGACCATTTTTCTCTTCCTACTTTTGTCTGCTCTACCAAACCAAACCAAAAATATACAAATAATAAAGTCGAGTAGGTGACAGCTCTGCATTGGTCGCATAATCAAATCTGTTGCCTTGTATTGTATTTGTATTCCTCAAGCATTTTATATGCCACATTTTGTGGCACAATAAACTTCGACTCATAATGCGCTGCACAGCCGCAAGCGAAAAACAAATCCACAGTATTTGCCTATTTCTAGATTTTTCTTTGTTTTTACGATCGCAATTAAATAACAGAATTTGATTTAATGTATTTTATTGATAATAAAAGTGAAAAAAAACATTTTTCAAAGTGCCATCCCGGAGTTTTTACTCATGGTATTACATAAAATTTGATTTTATTTGCTTTCAGTTTGCTCCTAGAGGCACCTTCCTTTGTCCCTGCCCCTGCCATGCCCCTGCCCCTGTCATGTCACTGCTCCTGCCCCTTGATTTCCATTTTAACTTCAGTATGCAAATGCGGGCATTGCGCGCTTGTCACATTGGAAAATTGAAAATCCTTTTATGTGCAAAACGTGACAAACGACTTTGGATTTTATGCCCCTTGACGACGGCATAAATATTGGAACTTTAAGTGGAACTTAAAGGGCATTCACATACCGCATAGAAATATATCAAAAATGTTCACCGAGTTGCAGTTACTCGAAAATAAACTACATCTGTTGATTTATTAGTTAAATGACAAAGATAATTAATGTGATTTTGATAAGATAAGATTGGAAATGACATGGTAGATGTTTCAGAAAGTGTATTTTTAAATGTAATGCTTCTTTTGCATTCCATTTTCATTGATAGGGTTTTTTGTGAAAGCCACCAATCTATTTTCATCGACAGCTCGACGAAGCTGACCACTCGCCATTAATTGAAACAGTTTACTATAATAATTGTGTACCCCATTTAAATCGATGGTACGGCCTTTCAAACACAATGCTCCCATTTTGTCATTGTCTTTAACGGCTTACATGTGTAACACACTCGTCGGAAGGGATCTGGACATGGACAAAGCCCTTATTGGACTACCTACAGCTCTTATCCAGGGCCACATGTGATGAAACTGTTGTGTCTCAGGTCTGTGACGCTGCCTCTGACACTGCCACTGCCACTGACACTGGACCCTTGCAACGTTTGTCTGTTGGCTGTTTCGTAATTACGTGGAAGTCAAGCCCTGCGAGCGGACACATGTAGAACATGCCACATGCCTACACATGTACCAATACCCCTCATCTGTTCGTATGCCAGAAAGAAGTACATATATATATATACATATATATATATAAATATTTATATTTGTGTGTGTGTGTGTATGTACTCATGCCCAAACTTGTATTCGTACTCGCATTCGTACTTGTATTGTATTATTGCATATGGCTCGGCGTATGAATGAACTCAAGTGGCGGCAATTTCAATGTATTTACGAGCAATTTCATACAAAACAAAAAAGGAAAACGAAACAGACAAGAAAACAAATTGAAAGGCAAACAAAGTGAAACTTTAAAAGGCGAATGTAAATCAGTCAAACTAAAGTCAGGCAGTACATATGTATACATATATAAGTAAATATATACATGTCTGATTCATCCTAAAGCACAATTTCCCCCACCAAAATGCACATGTTTGTCCTTGCATGTGAAATCGATAGCAGCTCGAAAGGCAATTAGTGCACAAAATACGTTTACCTATGTATTTGCACATTTGCAGATATAGATATCGTTGAGTAAATAGCATAACGGTGAACAAAGCCATAATTACGAAAGTTTTAATTATGTAAATTAAATGTCCTAGAGTGCAATATTCAAATTGCATGTGCACATATGTCATTTCATATATCTGTATGAATGTGATTGCGTTCTTCATACATGGATGGCTACAAAGGCAAATGTCAATTTAAATCTCTGAATAAGATGAGATTTTCAACATTTAAAAAAAAAAAATGGTATAAATTGTATATGTGTTTATATCCATTTCATTCTAAAGTTAAAAATATGTAGTTGATATAAAAAAGTGTGATATTTAAATTTGTATGCAGTAAGGTCAAATTGGTAACATAGATTTAGTATTCATATTTATCAATACTGTAAATTAATTGGGATTTTATTTAATTTTCAGTATTCTTTTTCAACAGTATCAAAATAATTATCAATTTCCTACATTTGCAAATAGTTTGAGCTCTTATTTATTTTCTCTCTCGCCTTGAATCTGATTACGTTTTTTCAGGGTTGCAGATTTTAGGCAACATTTCCTATATATATATATTTATATATATGTATATATATATATATGCACACATAATTAAATAAATCCGTACATTTCCCACTTCGTGCAATCCGACGTGACAAACTAATTAGAAAAAGACAAACTTTGATCATATTTCGTGCCAGATTTTTGAGTTGCTTAAAAGTTTTGTGCAATATTTTGCAAAAATGTATATGCGAGTAAGATAGAAGGCAC
This sequence comes from Drosophila atroscutellata, assembly GCA_035041605.1. Lineage (NCBI taxonomy): Eukaryota > Metazoa > Arthropoda > Insecta > Diptera > Drosophilidae > Drosophila > Drosophila atroscutellata. Next base: position 6,158,226 of record JAWNLA010000092.1, on the reverse strand, counting down.
ACCCAAAAAAAAAACAAAAAAAGCAGGCACCCCGCCAAGTATTGCACTAACCAACCAACCAACCAACCAACAAACCGCCCCCTCGCCCTTCCCTTCGCTGTGAACTATCAGCACAGACTCCTCGTTGAAATGGCAGCACAGCAAAAAGTTTACGCAATGTACCGTAAATTGTGTGTTAATTCAATTATGCCCAAGTTATCGCCTCCCCACAAGAGGCACAATATCACACACACACACACACACACACACACGCATAAAGCGGCGTAATTAAAATACCAAATGTTTATTCAGGTAAGTAATTTCCAAGTACGGGTGGAAAAGCGTCGGTAACTGAAATAACAAAATTGATACCATTTACCAACGCCCTTTTCTCGTTGTCTTTGCAGTTCGTGTAGTTGTTGCATTTTTTGTTTATGGCCAGGTTAGTAAGACTCACTGACTTTTGGCAAACGGCGCTGCAAGAACTATCTAATGTCAGACCGCACACACACACACACACACACTTACACACACAAGAACCCCCATCCCACCCCAACCCCTTCTTCTTGGCGGCGTCTTCATTCAAGCGTTGAAATTTCCAGCGTAAAAGTTCTTAACAAAACTTTTCATTAAAGTTTGGCCAAGAGAATAAGAAGACGTGAAGCGCACAAAACTTTGCCGCTGGCAGGCGATGCTAAACGTCATTTGTGGGCGTGGCCGAGTGCAGCGACAACAGCAATAACAGCAACAACAAAATAAAACAAAAAATGGCTGCTGGCCCTGTAAAAGTATTTATTTTTCCTTACCGTAAGCATGCAGTGTGTGTGCCTGTGTGTGTGCATGTGTATGTTTATGTATGTTTGTGTGCGAGGCTAAGGTTTTTCTCAAGTTTTTAGTCGCCATCCGCAAAATGTTTTTCTCGCATTTCAATTCACCACAAAAACGTTTTGAGAAATTATTGCAAAAGTTTTTCATAAAATAAAAGCGCATAAATTTAGTACAAAAAAAATGGCTGGCCGCGAATGGTGGTGCTTGTCAGTGTGTGTGTGTGTGTGTGTGTGTGTGTTGCCGGGTGGGGCAGATAGTTGTTGGGCTGGTTACAGCTAAATATCAAGCGGCAGCAATGCATGCTTTCGATATGAGCCAGCACAACACACACACGCACACACACACACACACACGCACAACAAACATGCACTTCTCGTGCACCTTTGTGTGACACGTTAAGTTGTAAAAACAAAAAAAAAAGCAAACAAGTACGAATGTTTGAATGAGAGCTCTGGACTAGAAGATACTCTGTAAAAAGTCGATTATACTATTATTATGTATACAAAAGCTGAAGGTTTCGGAGGATATGAAGACTATTAAATATATTTAGATTAGATTAGATTAGATTAGAGTAGTTGATTTCCAGCCTTTCAACACAGCTCACATATTCGCAATGCATACCGGGTATAAAGGGTATAAAAAGAACAGCAATCGCTAAAGCAGCAACGAAAAGCATCAGTGCGAAAAGTTTTCAATGGTAACGCCAAAAATTCTGCAAGCGTTTTGGACAGCAGCAGCAACAACAACAGCAAAAATAACAACGTCAACTGTAATCCAACCGAGTTGTAGCGGTAAGCCCCTACAACAATAAGAAGAAGAAGAAGAAGAAAGAATCTAACTGAGAACTAACCTAACTGCAATATCCTCAATAGCTTAACGAAAAAAGCTGTATTAGCTATAAGGAATACTTCCATTCATATAAATAATATAGGATAAAAAAAATGAATTCTTAATATTTTAAATATTTAGATTAGATTAAAGGTATTTCTAATATTTTATATTATAATACAAACTAAGTTAAAGCATAGTTCTAATATTGAGGTATTCGTTGTTGCCTTAATGAAACTCATTTAGGTATTTTCGGATTGGCAAAAAAGTTTAAATTTGTTTGGTTAAGGAATTAGTTAACTAGAATAAAAAATGAGAAACAAACGTGTCGATGTTTTTACAGAGATATCCGTTGATTATGTGTACTACTCATTCACCAATGAACATTTTAGGCACATGCTTTAACAAAACACTATTTTATAGCCTAGCCTCATGAGTAGGGTTTAGAGCATTGCATAGTTGTCTAGCTGGCATTTGGCATTCACAAAATTTTCCACATTTAGTATGATTTTCGCACTGGCTCAGCCCCTCTCAGTTTCTCCCTCTCTCTCGCTCTCGCTCTCTCTCTCTCTCGCTCTCTCTCTCTCTCTCTCTCACTTGCTCTCTTGCATTTTATGTAGCAGTGTTTGTATCTTTGTCGACTTTTCAACTTGGTCGCGACTGTGACGCTTTGGTGGTTAGGAGCGTGGAGGTTGGCGGTGTGCATTTGAAATATGGTCGCTTGTGCCACAAATAAATAACGCTTTGAAATCGCTGGCAAGTGGATACAGGCTACATTTGGAGTGCCTGTGTGGGTGGATGGTTGGGTTGGCTCTTTTGGGGCGCTGCATTTGCTTCTGCTTTAGCTTTAGTTTGGTTCTGTTTCGGGTTCTGATGCTGATGCTGCCCAGGGCTCTTCGCTGCTCTACTCTGCTCTGCTCTGCTGGTTAAGCACTTACATGCACACATACGTAAATAGGAATTAAAATATAAAATGCTCTCGACGGCAACAGTCAGCGTCAGCGTCAGCGTCAGCAGTAAGCATTTGAAACGTGGGCAGCTAACGTAGATACAAATGCACACACAACCAAAGAGATAGAAATACTTAGATACAATTGCTCTCCCTCATAGATTGTCCGTAGTGTGTATGCGGCTGCGTTGGAAACTAATATTTATTTGTATTCCACATATTACCCATGGGGGCTAGGGGGCACTACAAGGGGGCACGGTTGCTTTTTTTTCTTTGCTCGATGAATCTTCGCAACTTAAAAAGATGCAGAGGCATGAGACAAAATGTTGCTTAGCTAAGCAAAAGTATTGAATTATCTGATGGGCAAAAACCTTGAGCAATCGTAAATATGGAAAAATAAGTATAAAATGCGTGAAACATTTCAGGAAGACAAAGCTGATCGCTTACGCATGAAATATTTATATAATATGCAGATATTTAAAGATTTTCAGCACCAAATTATTTGACTTGAAGTGTTGAGATGTCAAAAGACATAATTAGTGTAATTGAAACCGTATTTGAAGCAAAAAATAAAGAACTTAAATTATAATTTTATTTTTATGCAATATTTAATATTTGGACTCCATATTTTAGGCTTCGTTTTAGCTTAAGTTTCACATTGTAACTCTAAGTAGCCATTTAATATAAATCCCTTCTACTCTAAAATCAATTAACAAACATATGTATGTATATATATATATAAATATATACTTTGCTCTAAGGAGATGTTGGAATTATAATCCTTCATTGTCTACAATCGAGGAAATAAATTATACAAAATACACTTTTCAAACCAATTTTTTAATATTGATTTTTTATACGAAACACGCTTTCAAACAGCACACATAAGATTTGGTATTTCCTGTTTTGTATCTTTAAGGAGCGTTGCTCTTAATTGCTCACACAATTTAGTGTGATGTTGTATTGGCTGTTATCTAACAGCCTCCAAGGGAGCAGTTCCATTAGATAATGTATGTGGCTGCCTCCCACGTCGACAGACAAGTGCAGTGCGTCAACGCACTTAGGCTACTTACAAATACAATACAAACAGGGAGAGAGAGCTCCAACAGTTTGTATTCGTACATCAGTTGGCACTTATTGAGCAATTAAATGATCTAAATGCTCATTGGGATACACGTGCAGATGTTGGGCCTTTGAACTCGACGGATATAAATTTAAAAATCTCTGCCTGGCAACTAGAAAATATTTGTCAACGCGTTGGTAATTGAATGCCCCAGGCTGAGTGCAATAGCCTTTGTCACAATATAAAAAAAAAGACCAACCCCAAGGCGACATCTAATTACAGCTAACATATAGGGGTTCTAGACTCTACAGAAGAACAACACGTAACTATAGCTGCAACAATACACACACTCACACACACACACATCCAATTGATGCCGGAAAAATGCAGCGAGCAGAATAAACTTAGTATTTATAGAAACCAACGCGTTGCGAGCGAGATGCACATATAAAATGGAAAGAGACAGGGGCACAAGAGAGCGAGCGTTGAAGAGAGCATAGAAGATCGGTGAGATTATTTTTATGATATTTTTAAACGATAAATCGCAGCAGGCGAAGTCAAGTGCACACACACTCTCCACACATACATGCACACGCACACACACATACATTCACACACATATACTCGCACTCATTGCATTGGCATCAAGTAACCGGGACGGGATGGGACGGGGACTGATTTGTGTTTTGGGCTGAGTCGACAGGCGTGTAGCAAATGAAGCCATTAGCTGGCATAGCCAGATTTCGAAGTTGTGGCCTAAATATAGAGCCAGTTCTGGTCTAACACTCGAAATGGAGTTGCTATATTTGGACTGGCCAGCAGACATGGCAGCACATGGCGCTCTCGAGTTACAAAGTAGACGCTTCTGGGTTGGGTCGAATTGGCCGTTTTTCGATTCGAATTCGATCATTTTTAATGTATTTTTTGGGTTAAATTCAATTGGCAAGTCTTAGGCTCCATAGGCCATCTGTCGCGGAAGCTACAAAGAATTTTTTTCAACTTTTTTGGAGTTTTTATGAGTATTGCTGGTGTAGGTGTGTGTGAGTGTGCGTGAGTGTGTGTTTGTGTTTGTGTTAAATCTTATATTCAAGTCACGATTTAGCATTTTTCATCAGCGCTGCGATTTTCATGTCACGTTCGCTGACAAAGTTTTCAAGCCCGCAACCTTTACCCGTACCAAGGCGTGAACTTTTACATCGCGTCTTTTGCGGCCATATAGGCAAGTATATAACACACATACACACACATCTACATACACTTGTTTGTTCTTACTTTGTATCCATACATTGGAGTAAATGTTTTTATGTATTTTGGGTTTGTTTGCTCTTCGACAAAAGTTTGTCAGTTTCGCCTGATGTTTAATTGTTATTTTGTGTCTCTCTTGCCGAGCAACTTAAGTACGTCTGATCTCATTTTGAAGTTGTTCCAAAGTTGTTAGTTTGCTTCCGGCTGTCGACATAACTGCAAATTGTCAAGTTGGGAGCACTTTGAGGCTGTCTTGACTTAAAGCTCCGATTTTTACACGTCTGACAAAGCCATCAAGCCTTAATCGTAATGATGTCGCCGCGTGAAGCCTTAATTCCCTTAATTGTCTGCAAAGTTAAGTTATTTTTGTATTCTATCTCCCTTTATTTCCCTTTCTAATTTATTGCCACATTTTTTGTTTTTTGCTAATATAGCTGCTTAGCTTAAGCGAAATCATTTTAGTATTATTAAATCTGTAGTACGCCGGTTCATTATAAAAAGATTTGCAGCAACTTCTACACAACTCACAATTTCTTTGACATTTTGCGCTTGCGTAAAACTGCAAAAAATAAAAATAAAAAAAATTAAATAAATACAAATCTGCAGCTGCCACTCGGGAGATGGAAAACTCTTGAAGTAGTTTTGTTTTGTTATGCCACTTTATTAATTTCAAAATAAAATGGCGCAACCATTAACAATGCACCAACATCAAAACAACTGAACACAAACACAACTCCAGCCAAGCCGCAAAGAGAGCAACAAAAAAAAAGCAAAAAAAAAAAAGGAAAAGCTCACTTAGACACTGTTGAGTACATGTTCTACATATACAAATGTAAGTAACTTGAATGGGATCGTATACGCACACTCTTGTAGTGCAGTGTAAAAAGCACAGAGAAACAGAGAGAGAGAGAGAGCGCAAACTTCTTATTCTGCTGCTGCTGCTGTTGATACTTGCTGCTGCTGTTGTTGTTGTTTTTCTTGTTCTTCTTCTTCTTGTTCTTTGTACGCTCCGCAGTCATTTGGAGCATATGTTTCGAACATTTTTCATAATCAAAAAGCTTTTAGCGGCGGACAGTGGCAATGATGGCCACGACAACGATACGGCTGCCCCGCCCATCCCCCACCACCCCTCCGCCTTACAAAGTCTACAAGCTGGCTAACTTATTGTTGCCAAGTGGGGCTTATGTCCGTTTCATTTTGAAGTGCAGCAACGTGTAAAATCGGAATAATGCACCAGTTTCCGAACGCTGCACAGTGTGTCCAACAGCATTCAACTTGCCCGCAGTGTTTGCAACCGATTTGTGGCTTGACAAAAAGAAAGAAACTTGACCAAACAGCTGCAACAGCAACAACAACAAGTAGCAGCGTCGCAAGTCTTTGGTTAGCAGAACTTTGAGTTATCCTTTTCGTAAATTTATCATTACGTACATTATTTTTTTGTATACCAAATTCATGCTGAACTTCTCATACTTATTTTAAATATATATATTTATTTATATTGGGTACATCATTTTATTTAAGATGTATATTGTTAAGAAAAATTCAAAAGAATTTATATATACATTTTCGACAGATTTACTTGCTATTATTTGGCCTTTCATCAAGTTAATGCAACATATGCAAATAAAGAAAAAAAAACACAAAAAATTGCCTAAATAATCTTAACACTTTATGATTTTCCAGCCTTCAAGTGTATTACGTATAAACCGAATTCGTATAGCTAATAAACTAACTTGTTTTCGCGTTAATTTGTTAGCAGTATACGAATCAGATTTATAATGAACCGATAAGCACTTCAAATGCTTGTTACTCCTACAGGGTATTACAAAAGGCATTTGCAACGACAAACAGCATTTGTCATGCCAATTGATTGCCGACAGCCCTGAAAGCTGCAACAGCAACAACAACAACAACAACGACTATAAAGCCCGAAATAACAAATTCAATTTGGCTATGAACACCAAAAACAAGTCAAACAATCGAATTCAATTTTCATAGGAATAAACATGTGGCAAAACATTTATAACAAATCGTATATTAAATTCAACGAGCGGGCTTTGTTGTTGGTTTAGAATGCTAACGAACACTTATTTGCAATAGTAATTTTAAATTGTTAATAGTTGACAGTTTTGTTGGCTGCATTATTGTGTGTTATTTGCATTAAGGAAACAACAAAAACAACAATTTTATTTGTTGTTGGCTTTTACAATGTGCATTACGCATTTTATTACATTTCCGAATGCTTTTAATTGCCTTTCATTAATTTTTACGCAATGCCGGTCATCATATGTAAATAAATTGCGCATACGCATCGTTGCCAGCTGCAGCAACGGCAAACAACAGCAAACAGCAGCAGCACAAACACCAACAACAGGCCTACTCACAAACAATAAAATGCAGTTGTGTCAACACAAGTTAAAGCCGCATCCCAGCTGAATCTCAAACAAAAGATATTTGGGTAATTGCAGGATTGAGTTCTTAACTGAAGCAGCTGAGTTTCGTAAACTTTCAGAGCTGATGACGCTTGAAACCCACTTCTAATGCAACAATTAAAAGACACATGCACAATTTATATATTCGAAATCAACAGTTAAAATCGATTCTAGATCCTATTATAACGAGAACCAATCCCAGATTATTTAGCATTGACTCAGGTTTGCTTGTGACTTGGCAGACTTGGCTGAAAAAGAAAGATACAAATATATAAAAATAACTGTATAAAATATTAAACCGTAACGCACTTTAGTTATTCCAGTTAAAATAGCTTGAAGTCCGCTGCTTTCCGCTCATATATCGTTCATGAACATATTTTTGTAAATAAAATCTTCGAATGCCTTCATAGCCTTCTTTTCGTCATCCACATTGTGGAAGAATGCAAAATAGACAATAGCTGCCAAAACGAGGAGCACTCCGATTACAGTACAGAGCAGCATCAATATCAGTTTAATGCCCCATTTGAAGCAGCTTGAAATGTGATTGGTATTACTTGGTATACTTATCCAAATGCAGAGAGCTACAAACTTACCAGCACATAGCACCGCAAATGAATCCAAAACACATCTTTGAACAATTCAAAACAAGTTCGTTTTTATTATATTGATAATTTTGATTAAAGCTACATTCCAACTACGTTTGATATTCTTTGAGGACTTCAATTTGAGTATTAGAGGCATTGTGACAGTTGAAAAAATAAATCAAATGAAATAAAATGCAATGAAATTGCGCAAATTGTACCCAAGTAGCATATTATGGCTATCAGCCAAATTATATTTTATTTTTGTTGTGGCAACTTTTTTATTGCAGCGCCGGTAAATTCATAAATTCGATTAGCTTAAGCCACCAGCGCATTCAATTGTTGTTAAGAGCCTGCAAAGTCAACTGTAAAAACGAAATTTAAAAAATAAAAATAAAATAAAACTGAAGAAACAGAAACAAAAAAAAACTCCAGCCGCATAATCGAAATGTGTTTTGGCTTTTTATTGCGCCAGCCGAGGCAAGGTAAGGCTTGAATTTTGAGGGTGTGTGTGTGTGTGTGTGGGAGGGGATTGGCGGGAGGGGCAATAACAACTTTTCAACGCCTTATGGCCCATTTAGGTAAAAGTGCCATTTGCGTCGTGGGCTTAACAAGAAATTATGACCTCTGGGCCCAGCCACAAGAAAGTACATAAAAATGTGGCAGGCCACCGAAAAAATACCAACCGATTAGGCCAAAGACAAGAAGGGACAGGAGCAGGGGCAGCATCGAAAGAAATTTTCTATGGAGCTACTTCTGTATACTCGCTCATCGTTTGGCAAAGTGTGAATTACCAGATATATTTATCGCTTACAGACACAAAGTTTCCAATTGTAATGCAATAAATGTTGTTTGGGTATTCAATATACCAATATATATATTGGTTACCTTCTAAAAACAGTCGAGCTTTGTGTATCTATATATATATAAATCTCATTTATTTTCTTATTTCAATCAAGTAATCCGTGACGCCAAAAAATTGAAAGTAAATTAAAATTTGAAATGTTGATTTTTGGCAATATCTTGTAAGCAACACCAGCAACTACAATTGAACAATGGTACATCGAAACACGGAGCTACTTGCGTTTGCCATGGTGACACTGGTGATTCTTGACAATCTCTTCATAAATGCCTACGAAACTATAAGGAAATTGAATGTGAAAAAGACTGGTGCCGAAAAATGAGATACATTGTACATCATCAAACTGTCCAACTGGAGAATACATATTTGAAAATCCCATTCATAAACTTGTGATAGCTGAAAAACAAGTGTTGCTTCAGATAACAATAAATATCTAAAATTGTGAAAAAATTCATTGAATCTATACACAATATGGTTCTATGTAAGTGTCGCTAATAGTTTGTGACTACAATCCTAAGCTTTGCATAATAAGGACAATATTTAAAGCATTCACATCAAATATTGAATCGGTAGTCAAACATCTTGTACTACAGACATACTTAAGGTCTCATTATGACTATCTGATGCAATGTTTAATGGAGACTTAGCTCAACTTTAGTTGTGCGCCCTTCCACTTGATGCAAACAATGCGCCAAAGTTATAATGGGGAGGGGCCAAGTGTTGAGGGAGTTTCGGAGCAAGCTGTTGAGTGTAAATCTGTGCCTAATGTGATTTCAAGGCTCAATGAATGACCCTGCCCCTTTTCCTGCCGCTGGCCCAGTCACTGCCCCCGCCACTGCCACTGCCACTGCCACTGCCCCTATCTGCCCTTACCTATAACTGTACCCACTACTTTCGTGGCGTAACATTTCAATGAAATTTCCATGAGGAAACCATTTAATGGCTGCCGAAATGCGGAACGAAAGGAAATCTGGAAAAGAAAAAAAACCGCAATGTCAGTGGAGTTTGCGTTCTGCTCCGCGCTGCCGTGCGCCCAATTGTTGTGTGGGCCAGCACTGATGCTAGTAGTTAACGGTACTTTGTATGCAAAGTGCTAAAAACGGAAGTACGGAAGTGCCACATAGCGCCGAATAGTCAAAGCAACTAGCCCAGGCCACGTGAACGAGGATGAAACAAGTGAATGAGCAAGCCAAAAATGAAAATGTAGCCAGCAGAAGAAGAAGAGTAGACAGAGGTAAGCGAGGGGCACGGGGAAAATGGAGGTTAGCAGGCCGCAAAGCGCTCAGCAGCTTGTGTTTGATTATTTTTAGCCCGGGAGTGGCAGCTTCTAGCTGTTTCTAGCTGTTTCTGATGCACTTTATTTTGCAGATTGTAAGCGTTTATATTCAAAGTAGTGGCAACAGACTTGGAGCACCAGCAGCAGGGATTGTGGTGTGGGGGGAGCAGAAGTAACACACTGACAGCTGACTGAAATGTCGAAAGGAACTTCAAATCGCTTGGGTGAAGCGTTCTCCCCCTCTCCCCTCTCCTCTCTCACGCCTTTCGTATCTATGTATCTGCGTAACTACGTATCTATGGTGTGATTAAGAACGTTGCGTTTTATTTAAGTGTTGGCTCTAAGCTCTTTGTTACTCCTTACGCTCCATTCAACGTCGATTGGCTCCAGAGCTGTGTGATAGTGTGGCCAGCTTTGTGGATCGGAGATACTTTTAGCATATCATTACCGCAGCTGCGGCTGACAGCGGGCTCCTCAGGGTCGGCTTTAGATTGCAATTTATCGATAAGCACTTAGTTTGCCAACAAAAACTGGCCATTATTTATGCGAATATAAGCTCTATAAGTAAGCAATATTCAATTATTATTATAATTATTCATCTACGTCTTTTTCAACCCCAAATGGAGCAGTGGCAATTTAATTTAGTTATTAATTATTATTATTCAAAGAATAACACTAAAACGAAGATAAGTTAGCTAATTGGAAATTTGTATTTCACTAATTATATATTTTGTGAAACTGACCCCTTCTCTAGTGTTTGACTATTCCAGATGACTTCACGCACATATCCAGACCAAGATCCAGATGCGACTGTGGCTGCAAAGGTGGATCTGTTCGTAGGCATCAGCATAATTTAATTAATGCCCTTTAATATGGTGTGCGCAACGGTTCAATGAATTTCATTTCGTTGGATTTTTGGGTTCTTTTTATATTTTCATTATGCCGATGGTTTCGTCTTCAACAGTATTACAGTTCCTTTTGTTTTTACTCACTTCCGCTCTATCTTTTTTACTCTCATCTTGTTTTTTCATTTTTTTTCTGATTGCCTTTTAGTACATTGAACATTTGGTATTTGCTATCTGCATGCTGTGCTGGGGGTGGGGACGAGTGGGTGGGGTGGTCTGTATGCCATTACTTCGATTTGTTTCTTATTTAAATTTTGTATACGCTTCAAGCGACACTGAACCAGGGCGCGTAGTTGGCGGGCAGGGCTGCATTAAGTGCTTTTTGCGGGTGCAAAGGCGATTTAATGCGAGCCAAATACAAAAAAAAAGAAGAACAGTTGGAGTGGTGATGGGGGGGGTGGCGTAGAAAATCGCTGTGGTTGCCAGCTGTAACGCGTTTAATTTATACGCTCGCCTTGGCAACACAACAAAATAAAGAATGGCAAAAAGAGAAGAAATAAAAATATATATTTATTCTGCAGCTGCTTCTGCACTTAGAGATATATATGTGTGTGTATGTGTGTGTGTGTGTGTTTTGGGGTAATAAAAAGCAGCCAGCGAGTGGCATTCAACACCTTTTTCTATTTTGGCCAAAAAGCTTAATAAACAAACGACCAAATGGGGTGCGGATGCGAATGCGACTACTGCTGCTGGTGGGTTGGCAATTGGCAGTGACTCTGGGCCCAAACCAGCGCATAAACATTTAAGTCCACAATTTGCACAGCACGTAAAAGGGGCAGAATGCATACACAAACACACTCACGCACACACATGCACACACATACACACAAACACACACACACATACATAGTAACACATACTCAAGTACAAATGGTAGCCAAATGCAATTTTCACGTGCAACCGCAACGCAATTTATGCCACACCAGTAACTACAGCTACAGCTACAGCTACAGCTACAGCTACATGCACAGCAACAGCAGCTGCTGCTGGAACTGCTACCAGTGCCACCGCTATTGGTGCCCCATTCACGCCCGCATCCACATGCCACTGACAATGGTTGACACCGTCCGCCCGCAGCCGCATCTGCTGCACCTTTCACCAGCATCGCGTATGAGTCGAAGCCGAAGCGCCGTCGTCGCTGCTTCATGCGTGCCCGGCTACGATGTGGCAACATAAACATAACCCCAACAACAACGACGACTGAAATAACAACTACAAGAAACACCAGCATTACAACAGCCTGAAATGCATAATACCCCATGGACAATTTGAACCGTAAGCGAAACTTTTAACCAGCTACACCTGAATTTCAGCCAACAATTTTCAACTGTAAAACAGTTAACAGCTCTAAATTCAGCTAAATCTATTCGCTCAAATTTGAGTTTTCATTTACTTTTTAATCCTTTATTTAATATATTTCATAAAAGTTCAAAATATACAAACTTGCATTCATCAGCAAATTATGTTCAGCATATGATCAGCAAATGATAAATAATGATTATTATTTATCACTCATTATTATTGAAATTATGTTATGAGATAGCTAACAGTAAAATATAACTCAAATCTAAGCTCCACAAAAATGACAATAATGGGAGCTATAAACGTGTCCACAGAATGGCGACCTTAAATTGGCCATTGGTACTGCGAATATATAGTTTCCAGCAGAGGTCATGATTCCTTTTGTTGTACCCTTTTTAGTGGCGTGTATGTGTGTGTGTCTGCGTGTGTATGTGTGTGTGTATGTGTGTGGAGCATTGTAATGCAGCGCTATCACCTGGCGCTGCATTTGCTCAGTAGCCAGCTTATTTATTGCAGTTGAATTAAAATGAAAAACGTTTGTGCCGGTCGAAGCTGAGCTCAGTTCATGTTCATTTCTGGAGCGCTCTCACATGATGAAGGGCATCCCCCTTTGCTAACGACAATGAGCGGTCACAGGAGGAGAGTACATGGTGACCACGGCTGGACGCACAATCAACTCAAGCAGTCATAAGCACGACTCATGCACACTTGCAAGTGAGCTGGAGTTCGGTTTCCGTTTCCGCTGCAATGTGTCGCCGACATTATGCAAATGCTTCTCAGTCCGCGCACACCGCCTCCCGCTGCCACTTCCCCTCCCCCGGCTTGGCAAGTCCTGCACCTTGCTGGTCCCCTCACCCATGTCCATCACATTCCACAACTGACTGCAATCTGCATTTAAATGACCCAACCGATGTGAATCGCGCTCCCTGAGATTTCCACGAGCATCGTCCTCTTGTCGCGTCATTTGCAAAAATATTAAAAAAAATATATAGCCAGCAAGCACCTGACATTATGCATGGAGCACCCCAGGAGGCGTCCTCAATTTGGAGCGTGCCTGGTGTCCTCAAAATGAGTTTTTCTCCCGTAATTGAAATTCATTTTAATACTGTGTTGGCTCTTGGTCCTGGTCCTGGTCCAGGCCCAGACACCAAAGACCAGTTAACTGATGATTTTTTGCCTTTTGATTGATTGCCTTTTTTGGAAAAAAATGCAGTGACTAGCAGATAATTCTGCAAAATGTGGCGTAAAATCCATCTACAATGGAATTTTATATTTAAGTCGATCCAAACAACCTAAAGCACAATTTTCCAACTAAATAAAATAAAATATGCTTCGAAATAGGTAAATGCAAATCAGAATCTCTCTAAATCTGACTGAGGACTTTAGTTTAATTTACGCTCTTGTATTTAAGTTGTGCTTTGAACTATTTTTAAGTTGTTAAATCCACAATTTTTGTTTCAATATTTATATGCGCAAATATCGTCTTAAAGACTTAAAGTTTAGTTCGGAATTGCTGTTGCTCACCTCGGCTAAACTAATTTCACACTCGGCTAGAACAGGACAGGTGATTGGATGGGTGGGGGAGAGGGAGACACGTGGAATTCCCCAGTCGTTTTCATAACTTTGACAAGGTAACACACAGAATCTCCTGGTACTGCTAATAAAGTTACACGTAGTCACACACACACACTCACACACACACACACCACACACACAGAGACAGGCATACACAATAATGTGTATGAGGCACACAAATTGTGTGTAACGCGTTTTGTTATGAGCCAGCGTAGCATGCCACAATTCTGCACACCCACACACGCATACACAGACTCACACTTGCATACCCAAGAGAGTTGTTAACGTTTTTTCATCGCTGTGTTTACTCTTTTTCATCTTGGCGCAAGGACTCTAATGACAGGACCCCTGTTGCAGGCAGCCAGGCAGGCTGGCAGGCAGGCTGGCAGGCAGGCAAGCAGAGCAGCGATAAGCGACAATAAACATAAAAAATGAAAGTCAAGCCGTCCGCTTCCCACCTACCTCGTCCTTCCTCCCCTACCAACGCTTGGTAGATTTTATGCAATGCTCGACAAAATTTTAACAACCACGCGAGATTTTTGTCGAGCTTTATTACAGATCTCATGGATTTTTGGCGGATTTTCAACGCATCAAATTTGCCCTTTTTCTGTTTTCCTTTTTGCTGTTTTTTTTTTACGTTTTTCTTTTTGTCATACACCCGTAAACGTGCAGCGATTCACTGATGAGCCAGCGACCCGCAGCACCCGTCTGCCCCTCTTGCCTACTCCTTGGGGCACGCAAATTAGTTCGCAGCTCAAATTCATTAATTGAATTATAAGTCACAAGCGCAATTCGCCTGTCAGCGAGTTATGGAATTGTGCAGCAAATAAACAATAAGCATGTTATATACACCAGCAGAGTGGGCGTGGCTGCTGACGGATTAGTTGTATTCACCAACAATGGCCTTGTTACGCAACTTTTTGTGTTTGAAAATATGGTTTAATAAACGTGCTTTTTGCCAGTCTGACATTTTATTGTACGCTATTGCCATAAATATGTTTGAGAAGCGTTATTCAAAATATGTTTCATTAAATATATGAAAAATTGCAAACCGCTAATTTGGAAAAAATGTTTTTTTTTTAAAGCTATTAATTGCTATTTTCACAAGCATATTGTTACCGAGTTTTATTTAATTAAGAATTTGAGAGCAAACAAACGAAATGGTAGAAAACGAATTTTTATTGCCTATATAATAATAAATTAATTAATTTGAAATATTTTCATTAATTAAGGCACAGCAAAAAATATTTAATGCAAACATTTATTTAAATTCAAGGACTTGATGAAATGGCATTGGATTTTGAATTTTCTTTTGTTTGTTCCCTTTAAATGAAATGATTTATGACATGTTTAGTTAAAAATACTTCGAATAATTATTGGGCTGTGAGTATTTAAAATACATTTCAATATTTGCTTTTGTTTTTTATCCCTTCTAGGTTAGATAAGAAATTAGACTCAAGCCATTTAATTTGATAAATGTTGACATTTTGATTTTATCCAAAACTCAAATTAATATTAAGCTCGTCAGATGGGATTCGTAGCATTTGTCAATTTGTCGCATAAGCAAAAGCCAGGCGACAATGGAAAAAGGAGCACAGACGGCAAAAGTTGCAGTCGTAGTGCAAAGTCAATACAATTGCAAGTTGGAATTGGCAGCACGCATGCCAGCCAGCCAGACGGATGCCAAGAGACAATGTTAACCAAGGATGTGCTGCATGTCCTTAGTCGTCTTCCCGCCACTTGCTGTCTCTTGCTTTCCCCTGGGCCATTCTCATGTCGAACGTCAGCTTAACATGCGATCAGCGACAGTGAACGACAGGCGCAAGGACATGCTGAAGTGACGTGCCTCCCCCCCTTGTCAGCCGTCTTACTGAATTGTCTTTTTCCCTATTAAGCAAGCAATCCTTGAGGGCGTCGACAGGCAGCAATTTGCAATTGTTGAAAAGTATTTCGCACACATTTGTTTGTTGCCCACTTTTGATGCATGTTAATTGCCAAATCAATCGTGGCAAACGCAGGCTGTAAAAACTGCAATGTTTGCCTGCTATTAAAAAGCAATTTAATTTACTGCAATACACACACACACACTCGAAGGGAGAGAGAGAGAGAGGTACAGAGTCTGGGGGAGTGGGAAACACATCCACAGCAGCTTCAAAGTATGCCACACTTTTGGTAAGGCCACAAACATTTTGCAGCCAAATAAATTGCAATTATTAAAATCGAGTTTGCACAAAACGCACACAAAATACGCAGTTTGCGGTGGGCGGTGGTAATCGCTAAAGCGTGACACTTCTCAACAAACTGTGCTACAATTTGGAGTGACGACGTGTCGTGCAAATACAATAAATATAAATATTAATATAACTATAAATATGAATGAACAACAAAAACATATTAAACATACTTCTTATACATTTGTTTGGCTCCACAGCAACAAAATGCACACACCCTCCACACACACACACAGTTCTTTACTATCGATGCACATTTTATCCCACGCTCATTATGCAAGAAGAGCGAAAAAAGCAATTAAAACAAATACATCGTTTGTTCCAACATGGCCAAAAGCAACCACTTTCAAAGTGGAGCTCAATCGGGAAGTGGGGAAGGTGGAAGGGTTGGATGTGTGCATAAAAATAGCTATAGATTCGTTAGGGATATTTTGCGATATGGTTTCCAATTAATGTGGCTGTCGTTCAGTGTTGTGTAACTTGCACATGTGCAGCTTAAAGTGTTGCGAGCAGCAATAAAAAAAAAGAAAAAAAAAATAATACAAATAAATATTATCCAACGGATGCAAAAGGACACGCCCAGCTGTCCTTATTTTCCATTTGGCGCAATAAATTTGTAAAATTGCGAATTTTCCGCTTCAATAAATTGTCAAATCTGCAAATCAACAATAACTTAATCTATAGTGTTGCTGCTGCACTGAGTGTGTGGGTGTGTGCGGGTGTGTGTGGGTGTGTGTCTGTGTGCGAGAGAGAGAGAGCGAGCGAGTTTGCCCTGGCTGCATGAAATACGTATGCGTAATGTGCTGTTAACGGCTCATAAAATTGCACTTTAAAACGCGATTCGCCAGTCGCGACTGGAGCGCAGCAAAGGACAAAACAAAAACAGGAAGTGTCAGCGGCAACGTCAGCATCAACAACAGCAACAACAACAGCAACAACAACAGCAAAAACAACGACAATGGAACAACTGTGCAGACAAACACACACATAACGTGAGTAGTTTGGTAAGCTTCTGTGAAATTACACATTGGAATATTGTGGAAGTGAAGCGGCAAGAGCAAATATAACAGTACAAATGGTAGCAATGGAACAGCCAGATTCCAAATAGAATGTGAAACATATCGAAATGGAATGCGTAAATACGCTTACAAATAGACAATGAGAGTGAAATGGAAACAGTGCCGCTGAAAACCACCACAAAATGGAACTATCGAAATTGGAATGATGGAAACTGAAGCAGAGCAGAGCAAATTGCAACCGAAATATGGCAACAGAATTTGAACCACAACTGGCTGGAAATACTTTCAAATATTGATGGCAATTGAAGGCCTTGGTTGCAATCGAACTAAGAGCTTGTTAAGCTTTGCCAGCAACTTACTGAACTGCTCTGCAAATAAAGGGAACACGAATCGCATTTGCCACAGGCTCATAAATATTGAATTGGATCCTAACCCAGTAAGGCAATGCGAATATTATTTTTAAGCGAAATATGGTAAATAAATTGGCTCAATCATGCGTAAACAAGAAACAAATAAAAGATGATGCACATCAAATGGAATAGGTGCATAATAATACAACTAAAAATCATATATGCGGTATTTTATTCAAATTTTAATACTCACAATTGTGAATATTGAACAATTCGATATTGATGAAGATTTCTGAGAGTGCAAGGTAAATTGTTAATTTCACATCGGGTCGCATCAATATACTACAACCGGGAAATTATACCAAAAAAAAAAAAAAATGCATATCCAGGGGCGCTGTGTAAATGGTTTTTCATCTTTAAATAATATTGGTGTGGAATTTTTCTGCTGCATAAATACATTTTAATACGTCAAAAAAGAGATAAAAATCAAACCAAAAAAAAGCAGCACACACACACAAGGACCGTTATAAAAACAAGCATTTTTAAAACAAATATAAATAATGCATAAATACAAATGACGAACAGCCAAGCGAGACATAAAGACACGACCCATTTAAGCTAAATGTGCGCTCGGGACCTGTTTTTACACGCTGAACCCAATGAAAGTGCCTGCAAAGGGTATATTGGTTCTATGCACTAGTATGTAACAGGCGGGAGGACGCAACTCCCCATAAAGTACATATGTACATATATTCTTGATAATGATCAGCAGGCGTCGATCTAGTCATGTTTGTCTGCATAAAACCGGGTAAGTCTTTAAAAGCTAAAGACTTCAAATTTTGAATATTAGTTCTCGTATACCCTGCGCAAATCAAGTTTATTTCATAGCATCGATAATTGCCTGCGTTTCTCGAATATCGACACAGAGCCAGAGCATTTTAGTTGATTATTGATAAACTTTGTCTTATCAGAGATAAGGAAAGTTATAGCAACGAGAACACATTCACACCTGCTTACATTTGAGTGTGCAAAGCTTTTTAAAGGGAAATATTTCAATTAAACTCAATTGCCAGCTACAGGGTAGTCGTGTAGTCGAGCTCACTTCACTTACTTACATAAATGGGTGAAAATGACTGGAGCGAACGAAGCTACTCTTAGCTGTTTTAGCATTTCTGCTCACTGGGTTAACTGATTAAAGTTGGTTGGCATTGAACAGTTTAACCAACATTTAACAAGCACTCACTTTGTCAGCTGGTTATCTGATTAATTGGCCCTAATTGCATTGCCAACTAGTCCATTATAAATAATCCCAATGAAGCATAATATTTAATATTGATTTGTTTAATTATTTGTTTATAATTGTGATTTCTTTTTTGTTGCTAATTTCACTTAAAAAAAGAATTATAAACTGCAGACATTTATAAATTGAATGTTATACCTATTAATTCAACTACTATTACTACTTAACGAAAAATAAACCGTTTACGTTGGAGAGATTTACGCGAATCGATGTGGTTTCGACCTATTTTTACTTATGCTATAAGTAGTCACAGATAACAGTTAAATGAAGCAGATATTTTGTGCAAACTAAGCGAATACAGGGTATTTGCAAGTCGGGCAGCGTTGTATTGTCGTTGTTGTTGTTGTTGTCGCCTTTGCAGCTTTCGCGCATTGCCATGAAATATGCATGCTCGATATTTACATGAGAGGCATTAATTTTGCAATTTCATTGCTGCTTGTTATTGTTATTATCATTTTTTATGCCCATTTATATATATTTTTTTATTTTTGGTAAGCTAAACGGTGGCAAATATATGTATCTGCAACAAATAACATGGTTTTGCCACATTCATATTTCACATTCATACTACGTAAAAGTATAATTGCAAATAGATATATTTGTCTGTTGACAGAGGTGCAAACTTTTTACCTGGTTCATTGATGTTGATTTATCATTTCAGGAGTATTATTTCAAAATTACTTCCACTATTGCAAACAATACTATTCATAATAAGGATGAGGACAAGGATTCATAAGGATGGGTAGATCAAGTCCATTCTATATAATAATCAAATAATTAATTCTGTTAAAAAGGGTTCAAGATATTTCCTAGTTGAGTGTGTTTCTCTGGCTAACTCGTTATGTGCATCAGTGTTGTAAAACAGCTAAAAGAAGACGATACATGAGAAATATTCGTTATATTATCGATAGACAATTCCCAAACGAGTTTATCGAGTTAATTATCGTTACGAAACAATGCAACATAAAATATTGAATTATCTTTGTCGGTACTTGACAAATGCAATATTTATTTTGCATTAATTCAAATATAATGGTAAATAGCACTTACCTTTAAGCTATACAGAATATAGTTCAACAGCTGACAGTCGAAAATATATCGAAATGATTTCACTTTAACCATACAAATTAGATTAAGTGGCGCAAAATATTTATTTGAATTTATTGCATGCAACTCCTAATGGAATGCACAACACACGCACAGACATATCCATCTAATATATATACACCATATATATAATATTTATGTTGTTTATGCACAATAAGCGCTTTATTATGGACCCAGCACCCGTTCGTGGTTTATTTCAATAGCAGGCACAAAACACAATATAAAAATGCGCATAAATCAAGGCAATAAATCTGGAAGGGATCACAGGAACTGGACACTGGTCACCGGACACTGCGAACCGAGTATCAGATCTCTCTGTCTCTCTCTCTCTCTTTGTTGCATCAGGTCCCAATCGCAATTAGTCAAAATATATATTTCGAGGCTAATTAGTTGACGGGCCCCGGGGCAATATCTTTACAATTTATTCACTTTTATAATCATTTTGTTCTTTTGCCTTCAATCTTTTGTGTTTAAAAAATGAATGCATTAAGCGCACACTGATGATGATGATGATGATGATGATGATGATGATTGTACAAAGTGGATGTTTTATAATAATAAATAAGAGATTACTGATTTTCAGCTGCAGTTGACCTGAAAAACGTCCACGCATTATTGGCTGACATTTTTGATGCTGCTTTGTTTCCGCTTCCGTTTCCGCTGTGTCGCCGCATGACGCATGCCGCATCTGCATGCGTCTCTTATTATTATTTGTTTTTCTTTTTTTTCTTTTTTTTTTTGTTTATTTATCACAATGCAATCCGCTTTTGTGTGTTGGTTTTGTTGCACTCAATTGAATTGATGCGTTGGTTTTATGTGCAGTCAAATCACATATCAATTGCATTTACTTGCTCGATCAATAAATTGTCACCAACAAGTTTAAACTGAAGACTGAAAGGCAGCACAGCACTGCTCAGCTACCATACATATTTGTACATATAGATGTGGAAGAAGTCAGCCCAAACGACAATTATGTATTTATGACGTTGATTCACTTGAGTAGTTACCCATGCGCACCTTATAAAGCAGCGTTATCTGTAGTAACATGGGTATGCATTCGAGCGGAACAATATATGCGAGTTGTATGTAGGTATATTAGCCAGATGGTTAAGCCTAAATTTGTAAAAAAACAAAACTGATTTTTTGAGCGCTCTTCAAATTTGCATGATAGCGCCATCTGCAGTTTGATATGTAATCTAGCAATGAATGACTACGAAGTAACACCATCTGTGAAGAGAATTCAGCAATTATTGCTTGCACTTGTCTACGATAGGTGGCGGAAATGTTCAAATGTTAGCTAAAATCAAAATTGCTCTGCTATGCGCTCTTTAATCAATGTAAATTCACACGCTCTTATTCTGTCAACTTAACAGTGCTGCTCCTCTTAATGCACTGCTCCTCATAACAGTCATTTTGCATTGCCCATCTCTAATTGCACTATCAGCTGGTTTGTTGTTTGTGATGTTCTTATTTTTTTTTGCTCCAAACTGATAAGAAGCGACGCAATTTGGTTGTGCAAGCAAAACGAAAGAATTCCCCCCTATAATTAGCTCAATATGAGCGGCAACATACACGGCATCAGTTGGTTCCCCAACTTCCCGGACAAATTCGTCTCCTGGGGCCAGGAGATCAGTCTGTATGAGGTGCGCCCCAAGGACGATCCAAGCCAGAAGAGTCGTCTTCCCTACATTCCCGTCAACTATCTGAGCAACGAGACTCGCTATCAATATGCCCGCTGCGTGGCCGCCTCCTATCACAGCGATCAGCCGATTATTGCCGTTGGCCTCGCCGATGGAAAAATTGGCATATGCAATTTCCGGGACACCTACGACAGCAGCTGGGAGTACAGTAAGCAAACCCAATCCTTGCCAGACAAACACACAAATTTCCAATCTGATCCATAATCTCTTTTAGCGCCACGACAGCAACGCATGTGCACGTGCCTTGCGTGGCATGAGCTGGATGCGAACATATTGGCCATCGGTCATGATCGACATCGTTCCGATTCGTGCATCACCATCTGGGACATTGAGCGTGGCGTGCCCAAGGAGACGGCCAATTTCTTTGGCCTCGCCGAGGCAGCGAATTCACTCTGCTGGGACCACAATCATCGCGTGCTCATCGCCGGCATCAGCCAGAAGTTGATTAAACTCTTCGATCTGCGACGTAATTGCTATTTCCACTTTATGCTTCTCTTCTATATTATCACCCATCTTGTTCATTCTCTTGCAGAGAGCAATGCCACCTGCCAGTCCATTCAGACAAAGACGGTGCAGGGACTCGCAGTGGCGCCCAATGGCAACTATCTGTGCAGCTATGTTGATTCGGTGATTATGTTATGGGATTTGCGTGCAATTGAGCGACCACTACGCCAAATTGCATCCTCACGGAATCACATGCAGATCGGTTGGTGTCCAACGAGATCTTCGCTGTTGTCCTCGCTGCAGCGGGACTCGCCGTATATAACGCTTTACGATATACGCAGCGTGGACAACGAGTCCAGCCGCGACGTGTATCATGTGAAGCGACAGATTAGCCCCTTCCCGGCCAAGTATCAGCACAGTGGCAAATTTGCCGCCGTCAATTGGCTATCGTGGCATCCGCGAGACTTTGAGCGTGCCCTGCTCCTGGCGGATGCACTGAATATCCTGGATTTTCGACTGCCAGCCAGTTTACATACGGCGTACAGCAATCGCAGCAAGTTGCCGCTGCTCATGCAACGTCCACTTTATGCACCAGCAGGAGGCGGAAGCGTTGCCTCGCCCACAGCTGGCAGCAGCCAACTGCCAACGACGACAACGAGCAGTTGCAGCACAAACAGCGTCGCCAGCTCGCTGAACGAGCTTAGTGTTGGCTCATCGCTGAGCTTTGATTTCCTGGAGCGTGATCTGTTCGATGAGGATCTGGTGGAGGAGACGCGTCAGCGTGCCCAGCAGGATTACGGCATGCGGCCGGACAACAAACGATTTGCCGAGCAGCATTTGACGCCGTATTTGCGCAATGTGTGGACGACGCTGACGAATGTCCACTGCGATGATCGGCTGACGGGTCTGAAGGCCACGCTGGGCATCAATCTGGGTCACACCTCAGAGGCACTGATGGCCAGTTCGCGCATCGAATCACAACTGCTGCAATGGCCCGATGGCATCAACAATTCCAACAAACTGGTCTGCTATCGGTAAGCCGCATTTAATCTTAACTAAATCCTTTGCCCGAAGGAAAAGGGTCGCCCATCCATAGCTGATTTGGAGTTTACACTTTTGGCTACGTGGCTTGACCGGAGTCTTAACTTTCCATGACTAAACACTGTGACTTGTAACTAAATCCTTATCTCGTAATCCATGATTCCATTTCCGTTTTGCAGCAGCGAACAGCGGGATTTGGCGCTGAAGCTGTGCGGCTGGCCCATTGAGCAGGAGTTGGACCGTTTTATTGATGAGCTGTACGCGAGCAAGGAGTTCAGTCGGGCGGCCATGATCTGCGTGTTCCATCTGAAGGTGCTCGGCGCGTGCAATATATTATCGCGGGCAGCGGATAAAATGCGTGATCCCAGCATGTATCGGATTACGGCAATCGCCTTGTCCAGCTTCAATGCGGATCGCTGCAGTTCGACGTGGCGCAATCAGCGCTCCAGTGCCAATATGCAGATCCAGGATCCGCATTTGCGTGCCATCTTCTCCTTTCTCACCATGGAGACGGACAACTTTGAGGCGGTGCTCCGCGAGGAGGGCGTATCGCTAGCGGATCGCGTTGCTTTCGCCTGCAAGTATCTGTCGGAGACGAAGCTGGCCGATTATGTCAAGCAGCGCATTCAGCGCGCCATCGAATGCGGCGATCTCAATGGGCTGCTGCTCACTGGCGAATCGCTGGATGGCATCAACATCCTGCAAGCGTATATGGATGCCAGTTTCGATGTGCAAACGGTGGCACTGGTGGCCATCAATTACTTTCGCAACGAGCATTTTGTGGACAATCGCATCCAATACTGGATAACCAGCTACCTGGATTATCTCAATAGCTGGGGCCTGTGGGAGAAGCGCGCCGAGCTGGACATTAAAATTGAGAATATACGCGCATCGGCGAGAAGTTCGCGCACTGTGTTCCTCTCATGCAATTTCTGTGGCAAGTCCGTGTCCAATGCGCTGCTCGATGAGCCGCGAACGCGCAGCACGAGCACCAGCACAAATCGGTTGTCATCCTGCCCCAGCTGTCGGAAGCCCTTGCCACGCTGCTCCCTATGCCTCATGCACATGGGCACCATGATGAATACGAGTGCCGGCGACACAAATGCATCCTCCTCCGTATCCAACTCAACGGAGCTGCAAGGAACCTGGCCAATGAAGCCGTTCTCCAAGTGGTTCGCCTGGTGTCAGACTTGCCGCCACGGCGGCCATACCGAGCACATTATGCAGTGGTTCAAGTGCGTACCAACTGTAACTCCCTATATAGCATATACATATGTGTCAAGCTCAATCTCAATCTTTTCGCAGGCAAAACTCCGAGTGCCCAGTTTCCTCGTGCAACTGTCGCTGCTTTGACATGGATGGCACAAAGCCGAATGCATTGCGTGAGATTTCCTAGCTGCGACCGCAGAACAACTACATTTACTACTACCACACTACATATATACTACATATATATACTACGATACGCCCATGCCATATGGTTCGCCTTAAACTGAAAAGTGTTCATTGTACTTATATATATATATATCTTTATGTATATGTATATATACCACGTTTGATGTGCCCATGGCATAAGTTTATTATGACCTATCAGCTATTAGCTGCTCAATTGCATTTTATACATACATAGAACAAAAAAAAGAAAACAGACAAATTAAAAATCACAAATAAATGACGCCAGTCCATTAGCGCCAATTTCAAATCTAAATATTTGTCGACTTCAATTTCAACAGTTTACAACACTTAATTTACATCGAACTGGTTCCGACTAACATGACTTTACGCAATTGGCACTGTTGGCAATACAAGTTTTATTTCTTAATAATTGAATTTTTTAATTCTTCCTGGTTAAAAACGAAGAGTGAGCTATTTCCTTTTTTTTTTGTCTGGCAACGTGTTTCCAATACTTACCGTTGTTAATAACAGCGCATCAAAGTCTTTCGCCTGCGATTGTCAAAAACATATGATTTTTGTTTCTGTTGCGAATGAACTGCTTTGGTGAACTGCGACCACTTATAATTCGGAACATTCGTTCCTTGGAACCAATTCCGAATTCTGATACAATTCTATTCCACACGTTTTTATCATCCCAAGCAATTGTGATGTCAGATAGTTTAATTTACAAATTTCAACATTTTCAAAACATTGTGCTTCCAGCTAAATCCGCTTATGGGTATTAAAAATTAAATGTATAACTGCGCAAAGTACGGAAACAAAGTCAAGTAAGTTTTTACAATCGATGCACGCTTTGCGCTCTGCTTTCCATCACTTTTACTATCAGTTCTCGTTTGGCGTTCAATTCGTGCGTGGAGTCGAAAAATAACGCTGTGTTTTCTGCTCTCTGTCGTAGTAAATTTACTCATAGCTAAAGCTTATGGTAAATATTAATAATAGACTGGACAGAAATACTTTAAATACAGAACACATTGCCGACTTAGAGACCTGAAAATTACGTAGATATTTCATTTGCTGTTCATTTGTTTTAATTTAGCAACAGCAAATTTGAAACATTGCCAACAATTTTCACCGCGTGACCCTTGTATTTTTGTTGTATTTATGAATTTTTGGATAATACTAATGGAAAATGTTCCAATCAGAGTTCTTATCTAAATAATACGCACATATATATATATATATATATGTATATTACGCATTTACTCAAGAACTAAAATCAATGTTTGACTTTCGGTTTGGCATCCTTTTATTGAGCAGCAAACGCAACTCAAAAAAAAGTAAACAGTGAACGAACGGCTTATTATGTCATTTAACTAATTTTAGCTTTCATCGCACGCAGCTGCTGTGAATTCAAAGCGCTCTTCTGTCTGTCTGTCTGGCTGAAATGCGTTCTCGCTCTCTAAATTATCGCACAATTTTAATTGCTTCTATTGTGCACATTTGGCACTTGTAATAATCCATTATTTGCTTGCCTTTATCAATTCATGTTTATGTTATCCCCCACCCCAATCACTTCCAACTGTTGCCCATTTTAAAAGAAGCCGGCGAAACAAACAATAAAAAAGGCAGAGAGCAGAACTGCAAGAGAAAGAGCGGCATTGAGAGAGAGACAGTGGTCAAACAGCTGACGCAGCATTGAAATTACGGCGTCCATTCAAATAATTGCAACAGTTAGGTGAATTGAGCCATGCGGAGCGGTTCGAAGCCGTCAAGCGCTCTGTTGGTTATTGTTTGCTCATTATACAAAATAAACGAATCGATTCCGAACGATCAAATCAATCAAAGAGAACGCTTGATTTAGTTTAAGCGATAGTGTTGATAAAGGTTAAAGCGAAACAATAATCAAAACAAAACCCCTCATCAAGGTTAGCAGCTTGTGAAAGTTTTTTTTTATATTCTATCAAATATACTTAATTTAATATAGATAACACAGAATTGCTCTGCAGCGGAAACGCATAGTTCTCAATTGGTGCTGTTAAACCGGTATCTGGGAGAAAAGCGCATAAACTTGTTTCTCGAAGGACAAGTGGTGGAAAAGCTTAAAATCAAACAGATTTAACAGCGTTTACGTTTCAAGTTGAAAGTTTAAAGTTTTAACGTTAACGTTACGCTGTGCACATTACGTGATTCTTAATGAGGCTGCAAATGGATTATTTCGACTTTCTCTGACCCTGTGCTACGTAAATGTTCAGTCAAGCAAAACTAATCATTTCATATTTGAAATTACAATCGTAGACACTTTTGAAAATGTATGTAAGCATTTTAGTATAAACTGCGACTGCAAACTGCATTTGGCGTAAGTACATATTAATTGCAATATTTTGTAGCGCAGTGTCAAAGCGTTAACGTCACCTGTATATTTGTTTTGCTGCTGTCATTTGTGTATTTTTCTGCCAAAAAAGAAAATTCCATTTGTTGTGCACATTTTCATAAATAATTTACTGATAATACTTCTATTGCGCTTAAACTTTTCTTCTATTAATTGGGAAAGAGTTACAACAACAACTCTTTGTAATTATTGATTGTCTGAACCGTAATAAAAATATGCACAAATGTGCGTCATTTCTGCACGCAATGTGCCGTTAATATTTGACACATACTTTGCCTAATTCCGATTCTCTTTCCATTGCAGTTTAATGCACACTTGAGTGGCAAAGTAAGCAGAACAAGAGGAGAGTGAAACACACACACACACACACACACGCAACAGAAAACAAACAAACACATACATCTAGTACACAAACAAATACAGAATGTTGCGCAATACACCGTTTGCGGGCACGCCCACCTATAAACTGCTGTTGGGCTTTGGTCTCTGTTCACTGGGCAGCGCCATGCTCTATGCATACTTCAAGAACCGCAATGATGATACGCCCAACGAGCAGGGAGAGGAACCGAATAACAGCAAACAGCAGAATCAGAAACAACCACAAAAACAACAGCAAAAGGAAATCTGTCTCAAAATATTAGTGGAAAATGACCATGTGCCGTTGATTATTGGACGCGGTGGTGCCAACATTAAGCTAATTGAGGAAAAGACCGGGACAAAGATAAGATTACGGTAAATATTGAACACCGCTTAGAAGCCAAAGAGAACGGAATTTCATGTGTGGACAAGATTAGGGATTTAACCTAATACAGTAAAATAAGGAGAACTAAATAGAAAATGTTTATTTAGTGCTTCAATCTGTTTACTTTCGAATACTACTTAGATATATATAAGATATATTAATTTTATTATACACATGTATTACATTATGTATAAATCATCAATATATATATAGAAATTACCAGTTTTATGATTTTAGTTATACTCGTTAGTCACTTTATTAATTGATTTCGATTTTGTATTCCAACATTTCTAAAAATCAGCGATAAAGACAGCACTCACAAATTCTGCGACATCAACGGACTGCCCGATGCGGTGAAAGCGGCACGTGGGCTGCTCCTTCGGGAGATTGACCGTGCGCCGATTGCCAAGGTGGAGATGCAGGTGACGCAGCGACTGGCCAATAAGATCATGGGACGCGGTGGCGAAATAATCCAGGACATCGGTCGTGCCTCGCTGGCGAAGCTCTGCGTCGATCCGAATGGACGCAATGGCAAAGCCAGGATCAGCATCGTTGGCAACCAGAAGCAGGTGAACATTGCCCGCAAGATGCTTGAGGATCATATCGATGAGGAGGAAGAGCTGCGTCGTGCCGTCGACGAGGTAGAGCAGTTGCGCGAGCCGCGCCGCTCGCCCAGCTACAGTCTCAACTCGAGCTTGTACTCCTCGCAAACGTCGCTCAGCTCGCAGCCACCGCGGGACAAATTGATGGCAGCCCGCGGCGACGACAAGCCGATGGAGGTGTATGTCTCGGCGGTTGCCTCTCCTACCAAATTCTGGGTGCAGCTGGTGGGGCCGCAGTCCAAGAAACTAGACGACATGGTCAAGGAGATGACTAATTATTATAGCAGCGCCGATAACCGGGCAGCGCATCAGCTGACAGAACCCTATGTGGGTCAGATTGTGGCCGCCGTCTTCAAGTTCGACGAGAAATGGTATCGTGCCGAAATTATAGACATTATGCCCAACCAATACAATCCCGATGAGTTGGTCATCGATCTGTACTTTGTGGACTATGGCGACAGCGAGTATATCTCGCCAGCAGATATTTGCGAACTACGCACCGATTTCCTCACTCTGAGGTGAGCATTAAACGATGTATATGATTATCTATATATAAATGTTCTCATTTAGGTTCCAAGCAGTTGAATGCTTCTTGGCGAACGTAAAGTCAACTATTGCAGATGAGCCGACGACATGGACTAAATTATCCATATGCAAATTCGAGGAACTCACAGAGGGTGCGTCTAATATACTATCAAATAATATATCCTCAAGTTAATTCCCCGTTTTATTTTCCCCCGTTAGTTGCCCATTGGCGCAAGCTGATCGCTCGTGTTTTGACCTACAAGGAGCGTCCAAAAGTCGAGAGTGCTGTGAATGCTTCCACACGCGATGGCACCCCGCTGCCCGGAGTTGAGTTGTTCGATCCGACCGAGGGTGTTGAGGTGAACATTGGTGATCTGCTAATAGCACAGGGCTTTGCCCAGCCCCTGGATGCAGCGTATCCGGTGCGTTCGCGTTCCACATCGCCATCAACGCAAAGTGACTCAACGATTGAGGAGCTGTGTGCCACAAATACGCCACGAACACCGCTCACCCCGGTCTCGCCCATGTCGCTGTCAATTACGAATGATGGGGAAAGTGCAGAGGATGCTCACTTTGCCAATCAGCTCAAGCATCTTGGCCATGAGCTCAACAATGGAAATGACTTAACTCACATAAACCCCGTCAAGCTGACCTCAGATGTGCAAATGCAACCGAGCAACAACAACAAGAACAACAATGCACACGCTGACGTCACTCGCTAGAGTTTTACTACTCCTATTTCTCACAGTTAGTAGTGTAATCTTAGCTCTCGACTTACGATTTAATTTACGATTTGTCTGTATTCTTGTTATTCATCGGACTCAAACTGGGCAGGCAGCTCACTTCTTGTCGTGTATATACTATATAAAAAAAGGAAAACAGTACATAGTTTATAAGCTTACTTACTTTAAGGTTTTGAAGGAATTTGTTTTAATTTCTCACCTATATTTTGGCTGTTTAATTACAAACATATCATGGGAGATACATGAAAAACAAAAAATCTAAGAAAAATCAAGACAATTGTTAAATTAATGCAAAAGCAAAATACTTTATTATTACTGTTTAATTACGAGATATGCCATGTTACTTAAGCTGAAAGTAAACTTAAACCCAGACAACTGGCGAAATTAAATTCTAAGAAATTGAACTGGATTTGTCTATCTGCTTTGTCGGAGATTTGAACCCAGCTTTATTGCTAGTTTAATCGGTTTATATTATATAACGTACAAATTTACAAATTTAAATCTATTGCAGTCTTAAATGTGTATAATATTATCGTAGACCGAGTCCATCTCAGATGAGTATATCGTTGGTAGTGTTGATCGCAATTGGTGGCAAGTAGATGGCACGTACCTGGCTGCGCAGCCGTGCTATTTCCATGTCGTCACGCTCCATTTCGCGTATCAATTGTGAGAACTGGACGAGTCCCTCCCGATTGCCGGGGAATCCGTGCACCTTGATCACCTCCAGTTGCAGTTGCATTACGAGTGGAAAAACATGCTGCATCATCAGAATCATTTCCTTGCCAGCCGACGCCTTTGCCTCGGATAGTTTCTTTGAGTTCTCTGGCTGATTCACAGTGCGTATTATGTCCATAAGTATTTGTTTTGCGCTTTCATTATTAAAACTGGCCAAGTACGACATTTCCAACAAGATTTATTTATTTTTTTTCCAACAAGCCCACAAGCCAATTGTTTCTACAACCAAACACACACACACAGCCACAACGAAACGCAGCCATTCACATTCAAGTATTGCAGTCATTCACAATGAGACGCAGTGAGAGTGTTGCGAAATACCTAGAGCGAGGGCAACAGCTGTTCTTCAGTAAGTACATTGAGTTAAATTCATTTTGTGCAATGTGCAAGTACCACAAGCAAATTAAATAACTAGCTTTTTGGATAGTTACAAAGGCATAACGTAACAAATGCTTCCATCGTAAATTATGATTCAGTGCGGAGTGCGCGACGTTGTCCAACACTAGACGGAAAATGTCACGTCGGAGAAACAGAAAAGACACAAAAACTAAATTATAAAGTCCATTACGCGCAAGTGTTTAAATTGATAAAAAGTATAATAAAAATACGCAATTGTACATTTAGAATGCGGTTTTAATTAATTTCGAGAAAAGTATCAACGTAAATTTTAGAGCATTAGCAAAAGCAAAATAGTCAAACAACGAAGACGACGACTACGTAGTTCGTGGTGCATCTCTCTAGTGCACAAAAAAGAAAAAACAAGAAGAGCGAAAAGTGTGACAAAAGTACAAAAAAAAAAGAAACAACGAATAAGAAGCAGCACTTGCAATACAATAAACACACACAAAGTAAATACTGTGAAAGAGAATCATACGCACGCACACAGATAACCAACCATCCAGAGGAGGCAGGTGGCAGGCAGCTCAGTCATCAATTGTGTGCCACACATACAAAAATAAAATAAGCAACAGAAAAAAAAATATAATTCACTAAGCAAAAAAAAAACAATGAATCGCACCGATGGCTTGGTTAGGCGAGCTGTGAAGCCGCGAGAGAATGGAGCCGAGGGCGGTGCAGCTGGTGGCGGTCTGAATGCGAATGAGGGGGACGGCAATCAGGATACACACGACAGCAACAAGGATCACGAGGATAACATCGATGATGGCGACTCGAAGGAGACGCGACTAACGCTCATGGAGGAGGTGCTGCTGCTTGGTCTCAAGGATAAGGAGGTGTGTGTGTGTAATAAGAATCGTGCTACTTTTATCAGTTGCAAATACGTGTACCACTTATCGCTTATCTTTAATTAGTAATATGTGTCCCAGTTTTATCTCTCTCTCTCTCTCTTCCGCTTTCTACTCGGATGACAACAAAGCAGCCAAGTTTTTATTTTAATAAGCAGCTTCCGCCATTCTGCTGCTCGCTCTTCTCGCTCTTTTTCAACCAATCGCTTAGGGCTTAACCCTTTTGTTGTTGTCTGGTTACTTCAAGGTACATTGACTTTACCGTTAACATTAACATCAATATCACCTTTTGCTTTATAAAGCCTCTACTTATCTTTGAGTGTGCCGTGCACATGCAGCCAACAAAAGCTGAAAGACGAGTTTACCAGCGTTTTTTATTTGGTCTTTTTGGCTTTTGACCTATTCTCCGCTGGGCTTAGAAATTTTTGTGCCAAGTTTGAATAATTTGATATGATATTTCAGTTAACAACGATCACTAAAGCTAAAACTCCACCAGCTAAGCAGAAACACTTCTCTTCAAGAGATGAATGCTCAAAATAAATATAAAAAAAAGTATTTGCCATTAAGCTCTGTTTACACAGAAACGGGTTTGGGCATCTTTTTATATTTATTGCCTGCTTGTTATTTGCATATTAACGTTGTCGTCATACTCATTAAAGTCGCACATGTTTGGAGCAACTGGCGATTTCGTGGGTGTTCTATATAATATACCCATACGTGACCGTGTAGGGTATTCCAAGTAATTCTCAAATTGCTATCACTCATGGCTGTGTTTTGCCTCGTGCTTTATCATCTCACTCTCGCAACACACACCCCCCCAATCCACAAAACACGCATACAAAAAATTGCCGCCTTTGAATTTGAACGTGTCGCTTTTTCTTCGCAGTGATCGCTCTGAAATTCAGATGGTTTCTGCTCTCCCCAAGTGTTTACATGGCCTTCTTATCAACATTTTTTTTTTTTCTCATCTTTATTATAGCTAATTTTAGGAAGTGCTTTTTTTTGTACTCTTCTCTTCTCTTTTTTGTTTCCTTAGCCACTTATCGCGTCATTAACTGAATAGTTTCATATTCTTATCATTTTATGAGTGGGAAGTCGCAGCAGTAACTAATTTTATGTGCCCCATTGAGCTTTCTATAAGAAAGTAATGAGTTATCTATCTGGTTGGACTTTTAAAAGACTTACTTGTTCTGCTATTCTGTATGTTGTTGAGAGACACATAACATATTTATTTTTATCTTGATGATGGCCTGACTTCTGTTTAAGCTTTGAACAGTTGCCAGCACCCAGAAAACTAAAAGATGTTTGCAGTTCTTTGGACAACATGGCAATATTGACGGAGTTCTATTCTCATATATACAGCTGGACACACATACAAATTAAACAACAAATTAATTCAACAAATTTAAGAACTTTGTTGGTTGCTACTTAATATTGATTGTGTGTTTTCTTTTTTACACACAGCGCTTTACAACAATAATCTTATTGCAATTTTAGCTTTAACTTGTCTTATCAAAATTCAGAATTCTTTTTCATTTGAATCCCTTGAATCCTTTCAGGGTTACACATCGTTCTGGAATGATTGCATATCAAGCGGCTTGCGCGGTTGCATCCTCATTGAGCTGGGCCTGCGCGGACGTGTGATGATCGAGAAATCGGGCATGCGACGACGTGGTTTGTGCACAAGGTACACTTATCAGGGATTCAAATCGAGATTGAGTATAATCCCTGCTAATCTTTGATTGTTGCAGAAAACTGATATTGAAATCAGATCAGCAGACTGGCGACGTTCTGTTGGATGAGGCACTGAAACACATCAAGGAAACAGATCCGCCAGAGACGGTGCAAAGTTGGATCGAATATCTAAGTGGTGCGTGTGTATTGTCTTTAAATATCTATGCAGCTTACTAAATTGTTGCATTTGTTGCATTGCTGTTGCAGGCGAGACATGGAACCCATTGAAATTGCGTTACCAGCTGAAAAATGTGCGCGAGCGTCTGGCCAAGAACCTCGTGGAGAAGGGTGTGCTCACAACGGAAAAGCAAAACTTTTTGCTCTTCGACATGACGACACATCCGCTCAGTGACAATGTGGTCAAGTGTCGTCTGGTCAAGAAGGTCAGTTTTGGAGTTCAATTCTAACTAACTTAGCAAATGCTACAGTTGATGCATTTTGATGTTGCTCTGCAGATTCAGGATTCAGTACTTTCCAAGTGGGTGAACGATCCGCAGCGCATGGACAGGCGCATGCTGGCGCTGATATTTTTAGCGCATGCCAGTGACGTCATCGAGAACGCATTTGCGCCGCTCAACGACGATGACTACGAGGTGGCCATGAAACGAGTACGCGAACTGCTCGATCTCGACTTTGAAACGGAGGCGGCCAAGCCGAATGCGAATGAAATACTTTGGGCTGTGTTTATGGCGTTTACGAAATAGGGCGATGGCCCAACTCCACACCACTTCCTAAATCCGGCTACAGAAACAGTTAGCAGCACACATACAACACACACACACAAACCCACACAAACATCCACACGCAATACACTCGCACACACACAGCATATAAAAAACATGCGCTGCTTGTTTATAAACCGAAAGGGGCCGTTTGAGATGTGCCGCCCACTTATCGGATTTCCTTGAGTTCATTTCAAAACGATAGTGCAACATTGGCGCAGGATATTGATACATATATATATATATATTTAAACATATTTCATTTCCTATATGCCGACCTAATGTCAAATCGAAAATCATTCGTTTTATATCATTTCGAAATTTATTTATATAAACGAAATGTTAGCTTATAGTTGAATTTTAATAACAATTATTATTGCCGTATTATTCCATAAAAAGTGTTCGGTTTAATCTACAGCAATTTCGGCACACGAATAAAAAACAGTAAATCAAAATTTCATCAAAGTCGTCGTTGTCTAAACATAATAATTAAGTTGTAAACTGCAAGAAAACAAAAAAATAATAATAATAAAAATGAAAAATAAAAATTAAAAATAATATGCGCTGCGACAGGTTTTTTTATGTAATTATGTAATCTTAACGTTAATTGTAAGAGCCAAACAGCAAAAACTCTGATGCATCCACAAATGTTTATAAATCTGGAGAAATCTGTTATATCTACTGTATACTGTCTGATTAGCTATGCTCCACTTCAATTTAAATTAAGATTAATTGTTCATATGTGATTTTGATAAACAACTAAACAACATACAACATACATCCACGCAGACAAACGGGAGAGAACGGGGGCATTATAGGCAGTCTTTATTTAATTGTTATACATTTCGGGAACATTGAAATCGACAAACTTTTCTAAACAAACCAAACGAATGAAGAAGAAAAAGAAAACAATCTATAAATTGATGTAAATGTAAAATGTGCACGTCAAATAATAATAATTCTAGATATTTAAAGGCCTAATAAATACAATACATATACAGAATACTACCTACTACCTATATCTTTTATTGCAATTATCTTTACAATATCTTTTAAAAGTACTGAAACGGTGAGTAGAATTGCGAAATTATATTTATCAACACACTTCAAAATGCGTTTGTATCTAATCAAACGTTTTTCAGAAATAATTTGGCAACTATTGATTGGAAACTTTATTTTTTGTATATTATATTATTATCGATAACTCGTACTTATACGATCAATAGTATTCTTGAATGATAACGCAACAAGTTTTTTTTTATAAAGATTTTTATTTCATTATTAATAAATCTTTTTATTTTTTTGGGGGAATAGGGGAAAGTGGGCCGCATATACCAAGTAAAATTAGAAAAATTCTCACACAAAACATTTACGTTATATATAATAATAATAATGATCTGATCTACGACACTCAAGGTACATTTAAAGCGAATAACGAATTATAAACGTAGTAAGTAGTAAACGCACAAAACAGTTTTGCAAATCATTTGTTGTCTCTTTTATCTTTATTATAATGCTGGTTCTAGAAACTTTTCTATATATATATATGTGTATGTCGTAAATGGGGTGTGCTGATGCAGGTAAATATATATTTTGGACACGAATGCAGTGTTCACACTCTTCAGCGCCTCGGGCTTAATGCACGCTTGTATTTTAGCTAAAGCCGCTTACATTTTCAATTGAATTAAAAATATGCACGGATTTTGAATGATAAACAACAACAAAAAGAAAAAGAATAAAAAAGAAAACTGAATTGAACAGTAATAAAATATTTGTCTAATTGCGGTTGCTCGTTTAACAAATGTTTATAGCGCAGGAATACATACAAACACTCACAATATAAGCAGAGCGAATTCTAAAGATTGACAGCGAAGAGAACATGCAAAAAATGTAAATGTGGAAAGTGTAATTAAAATATTATGGAAGATTTAACCGCCTCGCAATGAAGTCGCAGCGCTAAATATGTATATATACGTATAATATATATATATATATATATATATATATATATGTATGTATAATTGAAGTGTTTTACTGCGCTTTATGCTATAAATAGATGCGAACACGCTCATTTGAAACGACGACTGCTCAGCGATAGGCGACGCATCCGTGCCCGATTCTGTGAGTAGCTCCTGGACCAGCGCTCCTCAGTTGCAATGCTGATGGCAGTCGGCAGTTTGTATGCGGTGCCTACGTGCTAACTTAACAGGTCCTTGATCTCCTTGTGCATGTGGCACAGGAAATCCACATAGCTGGCCGAGCCATCTGTGCCGCGATCCTCAATGAGAAAGTGCCGGAACACGCTCTCCAGCTTATCGTTCTGTCGCACACAGGTGACCTGCAATCGATATAAGATTATTAACCTATACAAATCTTTCCGGATGAGATTTTTGGTATCCTTGACACTTACCCGCATGTAGCGCGTACGCTCCTTCATAATCTGATCGATAATATCCGTAATGCGGCGCGCGAGTGGCGTATCCGCGGTGATTGCGAAACGCTCGGCATTCACCTGCTGTGTGCATTGGACGCCGAACACCGACTGAACAAAAGTGGGTGAAAGCGATTGGCCCAGCCAAACGAAGAGATGCACTCCGTTCTCCAAAATGAAGGCGCCATCCTCGGTGATCTTTTCGTGGGTACAGCGCACTGGCGTTGGCAACGACGTCTCATCAATCTCCACAGTGTGTATGGGAATGAAGCGTGGATACAGATAGTTGACGGACATATTCAGATCCATGGCCAGCACAAATTGAATGACATAGGAGCGATCGTCCAGTGTCATATCGGAGCCGCCACAGATGGCATCGTTCTTCAGCAGACAGGACGAGTAGAGTGGCAACAGCTTGAGGCACTCGGGCAGTATCAGCTGACCAGCTGATGTCGGCGATGTACAGTGCTTCCGATAGCAGGCCAAAATCTGAGCGGCTCGCTGTATGAGATTGTCCTTGACCTGCTTGGGCGAGTGCTCCATCAGCTTGAAGCACGACTGCTTTGCAAAGAACAGCATCATGGCGTCCAGATCGCAACACTTGAACACATCCGCTATGGTCACAGTCACGCGCAGCGCCAGATTCAATATGCGCAATCGTCGCTGCCCGCTGGTCGAGGTGTAAAGCAGGGCTACCTGTATATAGATGTTTTCCTCCGGCGGCAGCTTATCATCATGCTTAATCTCAATGCTCACCGATTTGGTGGCATCTGTGGAAATGCAAAAGAGAAAAATAGTTTAAAGATTGTACATTTTGTACATGTTCACATTGCTTACCAATGCTGGCCAGTTCCACATCCGTGGTGTTGGTCATGAAGAAGTGCCCAAAGAACTCGGTGGGTCTTATGCCCGCCGAGGTGCGAACACGCATCACTGCATCGAAGGCAATTGGGCGCGATACGTTCTTGATGATGTCCTCAATGAGGCGCTTGCCATCGAGCTCCGCCTGGAAGTAGGTATACTTGTAGACCTCGCCGCCCGTCAGACGCGAAACTTGACCAATTGTGGCGATGTCAATGTAGGCATTATTGAACACGAAAAGATCAACTGAACAGCCCTGCTGCACACACTCTTGCCCAAGTGTATTGTAGGCTGTCGTTTGCGGTGTCAGCACCGTCTTCTCCTTATCCGTGCCGAGCAGCTTGCGATCATCGCGATTCTTGAGCTTGCCAGGCGCCTCAGCGATGGGCAACGTTGAGTTGAAGACCAATAGCTTGCCCGATGCATTCGAGGCCTTGAGTGCCTCGAGGCCAGCCTGTATGGCCGGATAGAGTATAGTCTCTGTCTCCTTGGTGTCGACAAACATGCGGGGAATTTCCTCCATGAGTGCATCGATCACCGCCTCCGATTCCTCGGGATGGCAAAGGAAACCGTCGAGTAGCGGCATAAACATCTCCTGCACATCGCCCACAACCATCATCTGTGGCTGTGCCAAGCTGCTCTTAATATTATAGAAGTGCACGGTGCTGTTGTAGGTTATGAAGCCGACGCGCACCTTCGACTTGTCCTGGCCCTGATCCACTGGCAGATGCTTGAGTATATCCTTAATCTGCGAGCACAGCAAATGCACAAGCCCCGACTTGATCGTGTTGTACGAGACGTCTATAATGAAAATGAACGCTGGCACTTCCGGAGTCGTATTGTTCTATAGCAAAAAATAAAAAAAAAATATATTAAATTGGTTCGAATGGTGGCTGTCATATGTCATGGAACATACGCGACAATAATCCTT
Source organism: Drosophila atroscutellata (assembly GCA_035041605.1). NCBI lineage: Eukaryota > Metazoa > Arthropoda > Insecta > Diptera > Drosophilidae > Drosophila > Drosophila atroscutellata. Next base: position 6,120,155 of record JAWNLA010000092.1, on the reverse strand, counting down.
CGTGGCGAGAAACTCATAAGTGCCCAGCAGCAATTCTGGTCGTTCGTGCTTATCCACACGCTGCCCGGTGTGATCCAAATGCTGATAGTAGTCAGGATGCACTGGAAGTATTTCAAGTTTTAAATTTTATATTTAGATGAGGTTAATTATCTGGGATTCTTTCTCTTATTCGTCTCCCTTCAACTCACCTTCCGTTGTAACCTTGCACATGAGGCACTGGAATCGCCGGCCAGCATCCACGAACTGCATATTGGGCGACATGTAGGCCTTGCAGCGATTGCAGCGTATGGGACCCATGTCACCGAAATTGACAATTGGCGGCTCCATTTCACCCTGGCCGATGCGCGCCAGCGGTGAAATGTTGAGCGATAGAGGCAGCGCTGTCGTCTTCAGCAGATCACCCGTGTTGGGAATGCAGTACAGCGAGGAGCGTATGAACCGCGGCGATGAATTGCCCTGATCGTGGACCACAAACTTGGTGGTGACCAGCGGTGGCAACAGGCCTGCCTGATTGGTCACAAAGACACCGCCGGCCGATTGCTGATTCTCAATCATTACCTGTATGGGATTTGGCATCTGGTCGGGATCGAGGCGACGCGGAGGTGCCTGCTGATACATATTGCCAGCACCAGGCATTGGCGGTTGCTAAAATTAAAAAAAAAAAAAAATGTTTTATTCCAATCCTCAAAAAAGAGTTTTAACTGCAAGATAAATAAATTTACAGAGGCTCTACTTACGTTGAAGCCTGGACGACCGGGTCCTGGTTGTCCTGGATAGCTGCCAGGCTGAGGCGGATAACCCGGCATGTGCTGCCCGGGCTGTGGTGGATAGCCTGGCATGGGCTGCTGCTGTCCAGGCTGTGGCGGATAGCCGGGCATGGGAGGCTGCTGTCCCGGCTGAGGCGGATAGCCAGGCATGGACTGCGGCTGCTGTCCAGGCTGTGGTGGATATCCAGGCATGGGCGGCTTCTGTCCAGGCTGTGGTGGATAGCCGGGCATCGGTTGCTGCTGATGCTGCTGCTGCGGCGGCTGTCCAGGTTGTGGTGGATAGCCGGGCATCTGTTGAGTTGGATAACTAGGCAGCGATGCCTGCGCCTGCTGTTGTCCAGTCTGTGGTGGAAAACCAGCGGTTGGCGGCGGAGCTCCACCAAATGGTTGAGCCTGCGACGGCGGCGCGCCGGGAAATCCAACCGGGGCCGAAGTTTGCTGATTGGCGGCATAGGCGCCCGGAAAGTTGGCAGGCGGCGGCACACCATATGGCATACCAGTTGGTCCACCAGCTGCAGTCGGCTGAGGCGGTATTCCAGGCTGCGCAAATGTGGGCGGAGCAGCTGAGACAGCAGGCGGCTGCTGAGCTAATGGCGCCGGCTGCGCTGGTCCTGTTCCTGGCCCAGCTTGTGGCAGCTGTGCAGCGGCTGCATTGGATGTTGGTGGCAATGGTTGGCCAGGTGTCGCCGATTTTGGTGGTGGCATGTGCGGCAAGCCCGCCAAACTGGCGCTGTTCATTGTCATCTTATTAATACCGCTGGGCACGCTCTGCGGCACTGGTCCCGGAGTCGATGTGGCCGGATACACCGAAGGGGGTGGTGGCAGCATTGCGGGCGGTGCCGACGGCGGAGCCATTGAGCCATTTGCATAAGCGTTGTTGTTGTTGTTGAAGTTGGCGTTGCTAGTTGCGTTAAATTGATTGTACGGCGTCGGTGGAGCAACAGCAGCAGCAGCTCCAACTCCAGGTGTGGGCATCGCCTGCGGCGGCTGTGTGGGCTTCAAGGGATTGTTACTCACACTCAGACCGCTCATCGACGTGGCCAGCTGGCAGGGAGGCCAGGGAGGCAGACACAGATAGACGGAGAGAAAGAGAGTTGTTCATAAGTACATGCCAAATCAATACAATTATGTTTGTGAGGAGAATTCTTATCAGGCAGCCAGCTTTTGAAATTATGAAATGGTGGCTGACCTCGTTAGAGTGTAAACGAAAACTAAAGATTAAATCAGACTCTTTTTAAAGCGATTGCTGACACGTTCTTCTTTTTTACAAGGTAAGTTTAAGCTGTTCTTGTTATTGCTCAATGTATTCTCAGTTTTACCTGCTGATAGTTGCCATTTACAAAAGGCTGCTGAGCGGACGTTATTGGAGCGCCATATTGTTGTTGTTGTGGTGGTGGTTGCTGCTGCTGCGGCGGTTGTTGTTGTAGCTGCTGCGGCGGCGGCTGTTGTTGCTGTGCTGGCTGCTGCTGCGGCTGTTGTTGTTGTTGTTGTGGCCAACCCGTCGGTGGTCCATTGACAGGTGGTGCCGCTGCATATTGTGGCTGCTGCTGCTGTTGGAATTGTGTTGGCGGTGGGCCATACATATTGGGATTCATTGCTCTATCCGCGTCTCAAATGAGCACATAAAAACGTAGCAACTTTCACACAGCTCAAAGTTCGCGTTCACGTTCCCGTTCCAATGATTTCAAACGATGTCAGGCTATGTAGCGACTATAATCGTGTCTCGTTACGCTTGCGGGCTGGTTTTGTGCAATAAACTTCTACTTTCCAAAAGGTAACGTAGTTCCTAACACAAATTCCAAGCAAAAACGAACTTCCACGTCAGTTCGCTAATTCGATTTTTTTTTCTGCTGCTGCTGCTGCTGCTTATTGGTTGCATTTGACAGTTTGCCACGTAAAGTTGTCGCCTGTGCGACATATATCGATACCTATTAGCTGATGAGCAATTGTGATGAGCTCGATATGTTTGGCGATATTTTTTAAATCAAATTGTGAAAATAAAACATAACAGTATATAATAAATGAAATGGTACTAACAAAGTGTATCATATGTTGATTAGCCAAGTCTTCAATATATAGTTATCTATATGGGCTACATTGTGCGCTGAGATTGATTCATATATTTGTCATCTTGTATATTATTCGTTGACAGCTCGAAGTAAAGAAGCATTTGTCGTTGCTTAAAATGAAAATAATTCGGGAACGATATATCGATAACCGGCTGTCACGAGTATCGAATCGCTGCAACACGCAAGTTGTATTAAACAGTGTTGCCGTTTTGGCCATTATCTGTCCCTTCATAATTTAAGTCAGCCGGAAAATGATATCAATTGCTTAACAACTTCAGCAATGCTATTATCAATAGTGAAACGCGCTCTCCTTTGCCCAAAAAAAAAAATAAAGTTCTGTTCCAGCCATTGCCAACTGACTTTACACCGAATTATTTAAATCTGTTTTGAAAAAGACAACTGAGCACTGTTATCACACTGTTATCTTATGTAGACTGTGAAAGCAGCTGCACGAATTGCGATTGCGACTTTCAAAACAGGCGTAGCCGATAGAAATTGAAATGAATTAAAATTGGATGAAGTAATTAAAACAAAAATATTGTACAAATTTCGTGAGAGTAAATTTGTTTTTCGTTCTGAGTATAATGTATTAATAGTTTAGGTTAGTAAAATATAATGGCGTGGTTATTTGACTCGAAGTGTCTTGTTTTTATTTAAGATTGTAAATTTGGGATGAAATGCTCAGGAATTGTCTGAGCCGTCTCAGTTAAGTACTGAGGTCTACCCGGGTTACTGTCTATTTTGTATTTGTGCTTTGCAAATCGCACAACTGACTGAACGCCGTCAAAGAATCGAAGTCCCGTATGCCGCTCAATCTCGGCAATGTCGCACACATAATCGGTTAGTTCGGTACTGGTGCTGACGATAGTTTGCATATTTTTATTATCTATGATGTAGCCCTCCATGTAGGGACTGTAGCCCGCCTGTTGTGGGTCAATGATGAGCACCTTAAAGTAGTGCGATGGCATTGGCAGTGGAATCCAGTTAACAATTTGATACTCTAGGGACCAGTCCTCGCTAGATTGACAGGATGGCAAATACATAGGGCCCGTATATACATACACCGAGCCGAATTTCTCAGCCATTTCTGTTACGTGCTGTTCCAGCTTGCGCCAGATGCTTCGCTGGAAGGCCTTGCAAGTGCGTGTTGCTCCGCAGCTCAGTACGTACACATCGTTGTAGCGAAGATGCAGTGCATCGCCGTCCGCACCGGTGGTCAGCTTCTTGTAGTTGCGCTTCAGATGTTCGCACATCCATTTTGGCGCATTGGTGCTGCGGTCCTGCGACACCACGTAATCCTTGTGCACATATAAGTTATCTGTGCTGGGCAGACCATACTTGATCAGATCCAACAAATCCGGGGAATTCACCTCGATTCTCTTTTCAAAAAAGACGCTGCTAAACGCATCAAACAATGAAAAGACCAAACGATTGCGAATTCTATCCGTGAGACACATCGAACGATTCCACAATCTAGCTTCGAGATCTGTTCTAAAAGTGGAGCACTGCATCCAACAGGGCATCCAATTATCGATAACTTCACTTCAATTGTGCATACATGCTAACTTACAAGAGGATAAAGCTTTTTGCGATGATGGAACAGATAAGGGTCCTTCCTTATCATGCCAAACAGTTTGCGAATCGAACTCTCCTGTTGGAAGTAGGCGCCGAACATAAATCCTGTTAAACCCACCATAGCATAGAGCGCACATTGCTGGGTTCCCAGGTCTGCGACCGACATTGATAAGCTTCGCAATTGTTAAACGAATTATCAATATATGTTAAAGCCGTCTTTTAACTATTAATTTTGTGTTATTCTTCACTTTAGATTTTCTAAATTAACGACTGCTCAAGTCGTACAAAATCTCAGCCTACTTTCTGCATTTATTGCAAAGGTATGAAGAAAAAGTTTTGCTAATAAAATTCATATAATTTGGTATGATTTTTCGAACCGGTAAGCTAAATTGGTAAAGTACTTTATCATAACGCTCAAACCCTCCGAATCAGTTTAATCTGTACTGTATAAAACTTGAATGGCGTAAGTTTCAAAAGTTACAAATTAAGAGCAGTATGCGAAAGTGCAAATCGGAAAAAATCGATTCAAAATGATTTTCTATCTTATTTCTATTTTAAAATCTAATTTACTTATCTTTCACTTGCTCTTATTATATTATATTTTTTATATATATATAATTCTATCACAATAAATTTAGGCAAAGTCTCGAAAAACTTGTGATTCATTTGGATAGTTGCTGCCAAAGATGTCACTTCTACGGATGCCCTGATAGAAATCGAGACCCGCATAGTGCTCGATCTCGCGTATGTCGCAGAGAAACTGGCGCAGCTCTAGTTTATCCGGTAAAGTTGCATTGGGCAGCACATAGGCCTCCATGTAGGGCTTGCCCAGGGGCAAATGGGACTCCAGCATGATTACTTTGAAGAAATGTGTGGGCACCGCGACCATGTTCGAGCCAATCATTTCGTATTCCACACTCCATTTATTACCGCCTTGTGATCGGGGCTTGAATAGAGGACCCGTGCACACATACACTGATCCGTAGCGCTGGGTTAGCTCCCTCACATAGATCTCCAGCTTTTTCCAGGCACCGCTATTGAAACCCTGACCAATTTGGGGCGCAATGTTCGTCAGCAGAAAGGTCTCATTGCAGTGGCTTTGTTGGTCGCGATGATTCGCCGCAGCAGCTAGATGGCCACGATCAAAGCCAGAGTTTCGATAATCGGCTAGCGTCGATCGAAAATTGGAAGGTACACTCCTATCTGGCCGATAGTTGGCGCGACCACGTCGAACCCCTCGCAATCCTTGCAGATTCGACTTTTGCAAATGTTCGCAGACCCAGTGGGCGACACGATTGCGACGATCATAGGAGAGCACAAAGTCACTGTAGAACCTTACATCGTCCAAACCAGGAAAGCCGTATTTCATGATACGCTGCACTCGATGCGCCGTTTCGTCCTCGGTGTCAAAGAAGCAAAACTGTCAAACAGAAATCAATTTCTGGCTGTAGATCTCCGAGTAATCTTTGCTGACTTACCAATTTGTAGAGCTGTGGACTGATATAGTAGGCATAGGGATCTCGCTGCACCAGCTTGTGCAGCAGCCGCGTTGCATGGCTATGCTGAAAGTAAACACCAGCCACAAAACAGGCAACTGAGGATGCCAAACCAACGGAGACGGCCAACAGCAACTGCCAAGAACGGCCCATAAAAGCACAAGCTGGAAAACTGCCAACTCAGAAATGAATTTGATTCAATATAATTTACACGTGTTTATAGAATATTATTACAGCGGCATCTGTGTTATTTTTTTATTTTCCTAAAATCTGTTTCGAATTGGTTTAGTGAATCATTCAGAATATAGCAAAAACATCATTTGTTTATTGAAAGACGCTTTCAATTTTTACAGATCTTCAACAACAGAGCCTACATAATTACTACAATTAATCACTAATTGGAGATGTGGAAGTTTCTAGATTTTGGGGCACCTGGGCATCGATAAAGTTGCGATCGAGTCCCTCAAAGAACTTTAAGCCCGTCGCATTCTCAATATCCCGCACATCGCAGAGCAGACTACGCAGCTGGGTATCATCACTCAAGGATGAGGAGTTGGGCACCACATAGGCCTCTGCATAGGGTGCGCTGTTCACTTGCTTCGGATCGATGATGATGATCTTGAAGAAATGCGTGGGTATTGCGACAATTGTATCGTCCTCCGGCTGAAACTCCAGAAACCAGCTGGTAGACTTCATCTGCCGCGGAAGATATATCGATCCGGTGTACACATAGACAGTGCCAAACTGCTGAGCCGTGTCATGCACATAGTGCAACAGTCGTTCCCAGATGCTAGTGTTGAAGCCGCGACTCAGAAATGGCTTGATGTTCGACATAAAGAAGACACGTGCCGGCTCCGATTGCTGATAAGAGATGCCCGAGCGATGAGTGTTTCGCACGGATACGCAATGGTTGCCGCAATCCTCTGCATTCGGATAAGGGAGCTCATCAACTCTCTCGCACATCCACTGAATGGCCGAGTTGCAGCGATCGAAGGCGGTCACAAAATTAAAAGTCTCATTCAAACAAATCTCGTTGGTGCTCGGGAATCCGTACTTCATAATGGAGCCCATCTTGTGAGTGCTGTTGTCGACGATCTCATCGTAACCCGGCTGCTTGATCTCCTTTACGTTAAAGATATCCAGCTGAAATGGATGTAAGCCCGTGTTCAGCATACTGCTGTCATACAAACAGGCTACTGCGCATCTTACCAGACCGTAGAGTTTGCGTCGTATGAAATAGGCGTGCGGATTACGCTGCTCCAATTTCCTAATGTTACGGATCACATGCTGGTGCTGATAGTAGGCGCCCAGGGCAAAAAATGTTCCAGCTGTGGCAGCAACAATTGCCAGTTTACCACTTAGCGGAATCTCCATGTCCACATGTCCAACAGCGAAAACAACTATCAAATTTACAAACTAAACAAATTTTCAATTCCAATTATTGATGCATCTAAAGCACAAACCGAGAGTTGTATATCAATGTTATGTAGGATAAAAACGAAATTAAGTTGCTTTTTGTAATAGAAGAAGTTTCTTTGAAAAAACTATATGTTAGATGTCAGATATAGCGTTTTCTTTTCGCATTGCGCTACATTAATTGAGCAAGTGACTGTTGTCCAAGTGCACAAAACGTTATCCTCTTTGGCCATGTTAAAAGTTTTCGTGTATTATCCCTTGCACGTTTGAAATCTACAAGCAACACTTTGGAGCACTTGCCAACAGCATTAAGTCAATAGGAAAAGTTGCAGTCTTTGTTGGCACACCGTAACCGAGCAAACCCAAACCTCCCCTTTTTGACCCAACCTCTCCAACTGACCCAGAAAGGACATAATGCAATAAGCGCCCAGTGCAACGGCTGACTAAACCAAAAAGCGGCGTTAAGATTTATTCTCAAAATCCCATCGCACTTTGTTATGCTTTAAAATGTTAGTTGGCGATTTAAAGTTTCCGGTTCAAGTCAAAACTTTTGTGTACCGGCCCCACTCCCCATGGGGTGTAAGAGTTGGCCGATGTGGCAAAAGTTCAGCCATTGACAGAAACTGCCAAAGGATTGCCAAAAAATACAGCCTTCTGCAGTATAATGGAAACGATTTTATTACGAAAATGGTTTAATTTTGCAGAAAACAAATGACTCATAAAAAAAACTTATACGGTAAAAATAAAACATAAAAAAATTTGTTTTCAAATGAAACTGCAAATTAAGTGGTAACTTTTGCGCCCACTGAGCATTGTTATATTGCTATGTCGATCCACTACATGGAGCAGTCAAATCGACTAAAAACTGACTGCATAAATAATCTGATCGATTGGGTAAGTTTTTTGCAAAGTGTATAAATAAGTTAAATTACTGTAAAGTAAATCTGGTGCATATTAATCCCTGCTCTATTCACTGGTGGAGCACCGACACTTTTTTAATATCAAATACATTTTATACTTAAAATCGTTAATGACAAACGACCTTTGAGAGCAAACAAAAGTTCAAAGCTGCTGAAGTAGTCGCATTAATGGAAAGTTTTGCCCGTTAATTGCAGCTGTGTACTTGTCACGCCAAAAAAGGAAGTGCAGAGAAACTTTTGCAATACTCAGGCGAACAAGTTGTGAGTAAAATGTGCAAAACTGTAGTACCTTTTTCTGCTGGGGCTCGAAACAAATATTTTAATTTGCAGAGAGGCTCTTACACTCGTGTGCCTTGTTTTAAAATGAGACTCAATAAGAGTCCATAGCTATGGTGGTCTGGGTGGGCGTGAGGAGGGGGCGGGAGGCTTTCTTAAGGCTGCCGTCGGCCTGCCAATTAATTTCTGTAGTCTAATTGGTGGTTTTGCCAATTCATTAGCGTAGGCGTCGCTGGCTCACCGCTAACCTGCTCCGCTCCGCTCTACTTCATCATATTGATTGACGCCTGAAGGTTGGATGGGTGCCGAGTTCAGAGGGTAAACGTCCTCATGCCCCCGTTCTCGCTGCTTAAGGGTTTTTTGTGGATTTTCTAATCAAGCAGCCCCACGAAATTTGCATAATTGAAATGACGGCTCACGTTCCCCAGGTGGGCCCGGTGTGCCACTTGTGTGTCCGTGACCAAAGTGCTGAGAACTTGCCACGCCCAGTTGCCAGGGCGTTGTGGCTGCCTGAGCGATTGCGACTTGCTAAGTGCCTGAAATTTGTCGCTTTATTTGGTATCTCATAAATGAATTATGTGCTTCAGCCTCCTCCATAATTAAGTGTCCTACAAATCTGATTTGAGCCAAGCAATTAGCCGATAACAGAGTGCCGAGTCAAGTTATGGGCCAATTATTTGCTACCCTCGATTGTATAACTCTTTCCTAACTAACAACCATCATGTCTTTTTAATGAGGCAACACCTTATCTTTTTAAGAGGGGCGATATACAATGTCCAGAATAAATTAAATGCCTTTTTTAAATCTCCTTCCTAAATTGCTGGCTTTGTTGAACTAAATATTTAGATTTCCTTATGTATTTAGCAACTTACATTTACTGCATACAATTTTTAACTTTACATTAAGTTTTATTATACCATGCCTAGAATACATTAATATATTCTTCTTTTCAAATGCCTTCTGTAAATTGATGGCTTTCTTATACTACGTGCTTAGATTTATTTGTGTATTTGCTGCATACAAATTCTAATCTACAATATAATTAATTACAATTATAGCAATAAATTGGCAGATAATAAATCGTCCGCTTCTTATTAAAATATATGGTAAACAAATCTCAAGTTCAAGCACTTAGAAAATGTTTTCCTCATATGGGCAATCGCTCTCTCACTCTCTCCCTCTCTCCCTCTCACTCTCTCTGTTACTCCCAGTCGTACTCAGCGTAAACGAGCAGTAAAATAAGTAGATCTATCTGTGTTGAGTATTGTATAATGACAACTATTAAGCAATTAACGCATAATAGCCGGCGCCCGCTCGCTCTTTGCCGTTATCTCTGCGCATGAAGAAGAGAGAGTGGGAGAGTGAGAAAGAGAGAGCGCCCAGACAGAGTGTCGCCAGAGTTGAAGCCGATCTGTTGAAAGTGCCAATTCAATTTTCGCTCAGTCTCAAGCGTTCAGTTATTTCAACAGTCAATCTGTCAGTTTGTCTGCGTTAGTTGGGCCAGCACCATTGAGCGCTGAGGTTCGTTAAAATTGGTGTTTGCTGCGTGTGTGTTTGTGTGAAGCCAGCAGGGTTTTTGGAGAACCGTACGGAATCAAACTGTTTCGCATTCTTTTCTTCGGTTGATTCGCATACAAATTCCAATGCAGATGGTACGGATTACACTAATCGCTGTAGTTGCTCTCAGCGCAGTTATGGGTAATTAAGCTAACCAAATAATAATAACAATAATATGAGCAATAAAGTAAATATTTCAATTCATTTAGCGGAAACCGCAACTGATATTGATCAGTCCTCAACGGATATGCCCGAGCCGAGCCATTGCGATTATCGGCTAGTTAAATCGAACAAATATTTGGATTATCCATTTTGGAAAAAGTTCTTCAAGCATTTGGTACCCTTTAAAAGTAGCGCACGCGTGAAAATGCAATTCTTTCTATTCAAACGAGACTTTCCCCATTGCGGCAGAGAACTGTTTCCCGATGACGATGAAGAGACCTTGATGCGTTCCGGTTTCGATGCACGTCATCCCACTAGGTAAGTGTTTTAGTTGGTTCAGCTCCATTGTCATTACATTATTTGTTTAGAAATAAGTAAATTTATATGTATGTACATCTAACATTGCTGTGGGAATTTTTAATTTACGTGCCAGTTAATAGAAAGTGATATAAGCAGTATATTCACTGTTTTATTTCTATAGTTTACGTATTGAATTTATCACTCTGAAGCCTAAAATATAAATATATATTTCATGCATCATCTGTAAATTCGTTTGCTGAAAAACTTATCACTCATTCATACAAGAGAACTGGTTTTCGGAATTTTTGTTTTTATCACTATTTTATGCTCTTTATTTTGAAACTTTGTTAAGATAATTATGCTATTTTGTTGAGATTATTATTATTTTTTTCGCTCATACTGCTAGTTAATTAATATAGTTCCAGAGTTGAAATTAACAAGATCTAACAGAGCACATACCAGCAATATTTCAGAATTTTTATGATCTAAATCAATTCTAGACTTAATAAAGGGTATTTTCTAGGCGACTACTTATGCTAGTTACGGCATTTGCATGTTTTTTTCTGTTTCTCTTTTTTTTTTGGCAACGTTTTTGTTTTGTTTTTGTTTTGTACAGTTAATCAGTGAGTCATTCACAGATGCTTTTTTAATGAAGTTACTCACTTATTGAGAGTAGATAATATTATTAGTAGAATTAAAAATTAGTAGATAACAGTTATTTAAATATTGACAGAGTGCAGATAAGATATGCTGGGTAATTTAACAGCAAACAAACAATGTGTTTCTACTGTTAATTAATTTAATCGAATTTTGATGTTATAGGTTTATTATACACGGCTGGATGAGTCAAGGTAAGGGTTCACTGAATCGGGATGTGAAGGGCGCCTATTTCAGCCTGACCAATCCCAGACCCAAGCCACAAAGCGATAAGAATGACACAAATCGTGAAGCCCCGATGGAAAGTCCCCTCTATGAGGATTTTAATATAATTATCTGCGATTGGAGCAAAATATCGTCGAATGTAAACTACTTTGGGGTCGCCGATATGATCGAAGATCTGGGCTTTTTGCTGGCCGAGTTTGTGCGTCATTTGCATATGAGTGCGAAACTGAATTTCGATGATGTTTACGTCATTGGCCACTCTCTGGGTGCACAGATTGCCGGCAGTGCTGGCAAACAGATCAGACCCTTTCGCTTCAATACGATCTTTGCACTGGATCCGGCGGGTCCCAAATTTCGGGACCAGACCGATGAGTATCGGATCGATGCCAGCGACGCCAACTATGTGGAGTCTATACAGACTAGCACTGGACTTGGCTTCGAGGAACCCGTGGGTCATGCCACATTCTATCCCAACTTTGGCAAGGATCAGAAAAAGTGCTATGTGTACGGGTGTTCACATAAGCGTGCCCATGACTACTTTGCCGAGTCCATCAATAGCACCAAGGGCTTCTGGGGCGTTCGCTGTGAGCGCATGTCCAAAAAGTCATGGATACTGCTGGACTACGATGGTGAGTTTCGCATGGGCGGTGAGCCCTCGGATCCCAAGAATGGCACGTTCTACGTGAAGACCTATGACAAGAAGCCGTATGCCATGGGGACGAAAGAGCGACAGGCGAAAGATCTTATGGAGGAGGAGAGAACCACTGAGGTGTATCATTAAGAGCACATAATTCTAAATTAATATTCCTAGCGTGGCTACGGTAAAAGTTCTCTAAAACTCTAAAATTATGTTATTCGCTGTTAAAGATTGCAACAATACGTATTAAGTCTAACAAAGTATGTTTTATGACAAGTTCGAAACAAAAAATTAAAAAAAAAAACCTGTAAAATTCGAAATCTTTGAAAATATTTTGTTTTCCGTTCCAAAAAAATGAAATATTTATTGATTTGTTTCTGTTTGCTTAATCTGTTCCTGTTAAGAAGAGGATTTCCCATACCAGCTTGGAGTCCCAATTACCTCGATGACGACAAGGATTTTCCGGACATACTTGATGAAGAGGACTATAAGCTGATGTTCAAACGTGCCCACAAACACAGAATTCATTCCTTTCATCCAGAAAATTGATGTCGTTGTATTTCACACACGATGTTTTGAGAACATTTTAATTAAAACCAAAAATATGTGCATGTTATGTTCGCTGAAATTGTTTTTGTTGAACAGCAAAGTTCTTAATGCATTTTACTCCGCTTAATTAGTTGAAATTTTACATTATTCATACGCCACGTGTGCCGCCCAAGCAAAGCCAAAGCGACCGCCCCGCCCACTCATAATTTTCACTTACATAATTAAAGTGTTTGCATTCGTGTTGAGCTTAGAAGCACTGCATGTGATGATGCGGTGTTGCAGGGTGAGCTAAAGGTTGGATCCCAACGTGCAACATTGTTGCATTATGTGCTGGCTTTGCAACATTTCAGAAACTCGACTCGGAGAGAAACATAACTTACTACATGTAAGTTTATACTCCTCATTCGATTTGCTTGTTTGCCAAACAATTCAAATCGACAAAATGTCAGTTAAGAAAATTGCATTTGCTTTATCTCTCTATTTCATATATCCTTAAATATCCTGCCAATGAACACATAACTCAGTTTAACATTGAATTCAAAAAATTTAAATAAATACATATATTTTAGATTTATGCAAATGTCTGTTTGCCATTAACCTTTTTGAACTTATCGACCATCTTTCATTTATATTATTGAGGAGTTAAATGGGAATGGACATTTTCTCGCTGAATTGAGATTTTTCTAATGTCGCCTGTTTCCATAAGTGACAGCATGAAAGGCGTTTCAAAGGAGTGAACGAATCAACGTGTGGATATTCATTGAAGAAATGGCAAGGTGGCCAAAATTTATGCAAAATTATTTAGCATTTTGAGTTCAGTTTATGTATGGGACTTGAAGCTCAACTTCAAAGTAATCCGACGACTAGTTTTCAGCTTGATTATGTAAACGACAATGCTAAGGGTTGATGGGGGCCAATTCGATTGTGTGTCCAAGTTTCCCAGAGTTTGATTATTTAAATTTCGTGCTCATTGCATATAAATAATTTATGAGGCGTGCGTCTTCTGCTAGAACTAAGCTGGCATTCTAATTAAGACCTGAACATTATTCTGCAAATGTCTCCCTGGCTTGCAGTAGCCACAAGCAAACTAATGGCCATTATTACTAGACCACTGGACATATGTACATACATACATATGTATGCCCAACCCCTACGCAGTTCGCCCCTATTCACTCGACCCAATGCAATTTACACTTTCAAAACTGCGCACACTTTGGCAACCTTTGGGTTTTAGCTTGAGGACCAATTTGTCGCCCAGAAATGCTTCGTGTGTAAACCTCGGAGCGGCATAACTCACTCGATGTGGCTGTGTGCGTGTTGAGATTGTTTCCAGCCCAGCGTAACCCACTTGAAAAGGGTTCGACAAAGAGAACAAAAATTTAAATAAAATCTGTAACAATGGAAAACAGAAAAAAAACAAAAAAACAAAAAAGGTGCGTGCAAATGAGAATCCGGATAAAACAACGACAATGACAATGACAATGACTGGGTAACGGTAACGGTTTGGGAACACTTAAAGTTTTAGGATTGACAATGCGCCCACACACACATAAAAGTTCATGTGAACACGCACTTGGGTCAGCAGATACTTATGTATCTCTCATGTATCCGCTTGTTCTATATATTGTATCTAAGCTATTTGCACAATTTTATAGCATTTTTATGGCGTACAACTTTTGCATTTTGTTTCCACTGCGTTCCCTTTGTGAACACTTTGTGGGCCACAGCGTTAAAATATTTAAATTCGATATGTTTGCCGGGCAAGAGTTTGCCTCAGATTCGGAGTCGCCTCTCCTTTCCTCTTTGGTGTTTTGTGATAAAGGTGTATTTGGATTCAGGGCTGTGAAAATACTTTGATATGATATGTATGCAGGTAATTTTTTGTATTAATAATTAGATTTCTTTGGTTTATATTCACTCAAATGCTCTACATTTTTAATACCTGGTGATTTCCAAAATTGATTTCTTTTGGCCTGCTGATAAATATCGCAAGCAATTTACGATGACAAAATGTACGTGACTCTGCAGCCCTGGCTCTAGACAAATTCCCCAATGGCACAGCATAAGTAGAAGTGCACATGTGTATGAGGGTCTGCATGTGTGCATGTATGTGTGCTTGTGTGTACTTGCAAGTTCTACTTGTTTATTCCTGCTTTGGGTCATGTCTAAGTTTGCGGTGTGATTTTATGTGCAAACTTAAATTATACAATTTGAGGGCCATGAATACATTTTTAAGATGTCATCTCTGTTGTTGTTTTTGTTGCTTTGTTGTTGGTGCTGTTACTGCTGCTGATGCTGCTGAAAGGAACAATGAGTTGCTAAATGCCTTGAATATTCCTATGGTCATTGCTTTGGTTGCATGCATAATGGAAGGTACTTTTCCAGAGACACATACCGAAATACTAACACATACTCAAAATGATAACAAGAGCTTTCATTTGTTGACAGTTTCAGTGAGTCATGTGGTTCTTCTGCCAAAGAATTTTATATTGCCTACTGTCTCCCTGCTGTCATTGAAACTGAGATATTTGGGCTTAGTTTTGAATGGTTTAGTTTGTCAAAATGCACAGCACTTTATTGCCGGCTTTTTATTGAAATTGTTTGCATAGTTTATTGTTACAGCTTTCGTTTGGAAATATAAATGATGTCATTTCACATATTCACATATCCTTTTGAAGCATTATTTATTAAACCTATACCATTGAATACATATTATTTATAAAGCATAATATGGAAAAAATAAAAGAAAAATGTATAATTAATCGTATTATTGATACTAAAATTGATCAACCTCTCGACCAACTTTACGCGAGATTTTGGAAATTTGGTCCCGGGAAAGCAGGATAATATACTGAAGTTAATGTTGTACATTTTCTTTATTCTCGCTCTTTACTGCGGTCCTCTTGAAAAACACACGCAAAACAAAGCACGCACTTTGTAAACATAAAGTCGGCAATAAAAGAATGTCGCTCGCTGTTAATGGCTGATCTAGCGGGTTTTTTTTGTTGCCCTTCTCGTTATTGCCTCATGTGTTTTGACTCTTTCTTTACGCTCATGTGTACTCACTGTGTACATATGAAAGTTGGTAACAAAAGGCAACGCAGAGCAACAAGCAAATAACATTAAGCGAAAAAGCCCAAGAGGGTGTGAGTGAGAGCAAAAGCATTGCCTTAATTCAATTATGTGCGGTGTACACACTGGTCAGACGTGCAAATGTGAAACCAACAGAAAAAAACAAAGGGAACGCTGTAGTTGGGCGTAACCGACTGCGAAATACGCTGATACCATAAGTAATACCATTTGACAATAGGTGGCACAGAACAGGCTAGGTGTAGCCGGGTGGTGGAACTGAGTGTGACCAAAAAAAAATTATGGAAGAGCTTCCTAATAATCTTTCTTTCAAATTTGATAAATCTACCTCTTAAATTGCGGGAGATATCATTTTTTTTTTAATAATTTTTGCGTGTTGGAGTGCGGACACTCTCCAAAATATCTCTAGCTCTATCGGTTATAGACGCAGGTGCGGGCGTGGTCGTTATAATGTATGTATTTACAAATTTGACGGCTGTAACAGAAAAACTGGCATATGCCGATCTTTAAAGGACATCGGCAATAACCTACCATCCAAATTTGGTGACTATAGCCTCAAAAAATGTGGGAGATATGTGGCTTTATCAATTTGCGATTAATGAATTTATTGATTTCCTCTAGTGGACGTTAAACTACAAAACAGACGGACAGCCAGCATAACGAATATTGTACAAAACCAATATACTATGATATCTTCGTTATCAGAGTATAAGAACGAAACATGAAAAACCATGCAGACCCCTTGACTGACTATTGCCCAGGCTCAACTATGTTAATTTTTTATTTTTTATTTTTGTTTGCACTCTCGCATTTTTACAAATTAAAAGCGATAGGAGGTCCAACTCCTCACTTTACGCTACTCTGTGTTGTTTCTCCAGTTATTTCAGGCTGTCGCCCATTATCGTTGCCATTGTCGCCGCTGTAGTCTTGTTTGCTTTGTGCAACCGCAAAATGTTGCAAGCAGCAGCAGCAGCAGCAGCAGCAGTAGCAACTTTTATGAAAACAATTTGCAAATGCAAGCAGCATTAAAAACAAATACAACGACTGGCGCTGAGAAAATGGAGTGCCTTAAGCACAAGATGTTCCTGTTTACGGTAACTAGGAGCAAGAGGCGTGCAACGTTGCATGTTAGCCGTTGTATGTGTGCATGTACATATGTATCTTGTGTACATGCAACTGTCGGGCACATCAGGATATTGCAGAAATAGCAATCGCAAATTGAAACAAGTTAGAGAACCCCAGTCGCCTGACTAGGAAATATCCTCTATATGCTGCATATCACCTCCACATAGCTTAGGCCTTTATGAATTTATTATTTAAACAAATAAATTACAACAAGATGAAATATTTATGAGATTTTTAAACACCTATTTTATTCGATTACAGGGTATTAAAACGCAGCTGCTGCCGTGAAAGCCTTTTATTTCACCTTACCCAGCAGTCAGCTTTGCGCATTTCATAAGAGGCGCAAAAAGAATGGCAAATAAAAATCAGAGCCTTCCAAAGAGTAGTCTAAAAGCAGCAGCGCCGCCAGTGCCAGACCAGTGGCAGTGCCTGGGCTAGTGTGGCGGGGTGGCGAGTAATGGCAATTGGCAACTTCCCGTCTGACGTTGTTAACCCTGCAAGTTATGCATTCTTAATTTAATCGCTGGAAATTGACTCTCCAGAGTGCGAAGCTATGCAGGGCTTAGCGCTGCCTTTGCCCAACTCCTTGTCTGGATGTTGAGGATTGCAAGCAATTTTGAAAACTTTGCTGCAGAGATTGGGCATATATCATGCGATTATGAGTATATTGCATAGTTTGCATTGTCCAATGGCTTGGAAATCTTTATTGTCCAAACAGATATTAAGCTCTGCAGATTTTAGAGACTCTCTTACTGCCTTGCGCCCTTAAGGCCAGCAAATAGTGCCCAGACGTTGCAAAAGTTATTTTCGCTAGCCAAAGGCTGTAACTGCAAACTGTCTATCAAAGTTGGGAGAAGGATTTTTAGTTGCATAGCAATGGCGAGGCTTGCAAGCATGCCAAGAATTTCGATTCAAAGTTCCATTTTGAATTTATGTAATCTGAGCAAAATAATTTTAAAATTCAATATACGTAATTTGATTAAACTTTCATTTGCCGGAATTCATTCTCAGAAATAAAAAGAAATGTTATTTTCTGAATGTATATTGAATCGGAAAATTAAAAAACGAGTACAAAAATCAATTTATTGCTATCTTTTTGTGAACATTATGTTTTGGGAGCATGGGAGTATATTAATGACAAGAATGAACGAGTATCATAGACACACCAAGGATTACGTATATATACGATAACGACAAAATTAAAATATCGTCAAAAAGACTAAGCTAAAAAAAGTACATAATTTTCAATAAAGAATAACTCAATTTCAACAAAACATTTAGAAGTCACACAAATATGACAGTCGTTCTAAAGGCCCGCGTAAATACATAATCGGATATATCCTTGCTTTCATGCTTGACTTCAAGTTGACTGCAATTTCGATAGCCAGTTCTTCCGTCTTCGGCCATTTTCCATGTCTGCCACTTGCAGTTTGCATGGACGCAGCTGTTGATTTGTTGCGCTGACGTCTTTTTAATTTAAAATGCAATCGTTCGGCCTGTAGCCGTTTGGGGCAGTGGCCACATTGGGCATACTCAGCTCAAACTGTCACCACACACACCTACACATACACACACGTGCGTTTTTGTATGTAAATGGGATATGGATAAATATGGCTAAGCACGCGTGTGTGTTGTGCTGTGTGTTGTGCTTGTGTCGCCGTCTGTGGCTCTGCTGTTGTCTTCTGCGCTATGTTTGCCCTCACGAGACTTACAACGTGACAGCGCACAAGTCGTCGCGCTAGATGTCGCTACAGGTTGACCTAGGGACGCTTATGGAGCAACTGGCAGCTGGCAGCTGGCAACTGGCAGCTGATATCAGACACCTGGTTACGGTAGCCTTGCTGGTGGCTTCGACGGTATCTTGGGTAACGCCATCGATGGCGCACGTTGGCAACACGTGTCAAGGACACTGATTTATATGTTTTCCATTTTGTTTTATGATTAGAGTGTCTCGTATCTTACATCTTGGCCCATGGCAACGTGCGTAGCATTAATGAGCGCCCCAAATGCCATTCCCAATACAAATTGTAACCTTTGCAGTCTCCTCACAAAAATTAAAAATAAAAACTATGGCATCTACGACGTGTAGCCTTATGAGTTTCCAGTTTAAGGCCGTCGCCGGTCGCTGCCTGCGCAAATTAGAATCGACATAGAATACATCGTCATAAATTGCGCATTGACGCATTAAAATTTTCTCTGCAAGGCTTTAAGTCAGCTCCATTTGAATTTTGCACAACGCCGCTATGCACATAGAAATACAGTGCACACTCTTGGCTGACAGGGTGGGGGGTGGTGGGTATGGATGCGGATAAATGTGTAGAGCCGTTCATAACCCGGCAGCTGTGGCCATCTCACGAACGGAAGTTGCCGGCATCAGCGCCGGAAATAGCTGCGTATATCCACAGGCAAGCCAATAGTTTGCGGTGCTTTGAATGCGTTTAACGAAATGAATACATTTCTATGAGTTCCTCCATATTCACGTCGCAAATATTCCGCAAAACGGTTGCAGTCATATTTATCGCGATTCTCTTTCTATCGGAGTGACAAACCAAGAGTTCATCCATGACACCAATAATGCTAATATGTGTCAAAACCAATACACTAAAAAGATTAAAGCAAGCAGTAGCAAATACTTTAGATACATTTTTGCACACTTTGGGCTTTCTACCAACTTTACTTGCAGGTCAACTTGCTTTTATACACATAATCAGCGTAGCCATAAAAGTAACAAAGTTGTTGGTCATATCTTAAGTGTTAATCAATTGGAATGAAACCTACGACTTTGTAACTAAGAATAATTAACAAATTGTTTTCAATACTAAACTAATGTGATTAGTCGCGATGCAAGCAAATAGTTTTCTTAAGGGAATGCGAAAGTTGATTGAATAAGTTCTTCGGAACTACTTCTGTTCGCTGGTTTGTGTATTTCCGTCATATCTATATGGAGGGGGAACAGCCAATTTTGCCTGCTATCGAACAAAGCCAACACACCGCGGTCGGCTTTCAATTCAATTTACTGCTGAAAAATCACGCAGCAATGCTGGATGGTTGCGGAGGGTAGAGATCGTTGCCCGGATTGCCCAGACAGACTGCTGCCAGCAGATAGACAGACATTCAGGCATTTTGGCCAATTTAGTAGCACCCAACCCAAGTTGTTATTATTGATGTTGCTGCCGCTGATGCACTGATGCAGCAAATACTGCTGCTGTCGTTATTATTCAATTGGCGCCACGCCCACTTGAGCATTTTGAATGCCAAGTGCATTGAATGATGCTTCTCTGGCTCTTGGCTTGATTTAATTGGGCGCATGCACCACGGCGAGGTGGAAAGGTGGCCGACCAGCACTTGACTTGCCCAGGCACCAGTTTACTAAAGGCGCCGGCAAAATAAGCTTATCTAGCCACTGACCACAAGTCTTGGCACGGGATAAACGGCGTGGAAGATTGGATCCTTTGAGCAAATGCATATTGTCACCAGGACAACATCGTGTCGAGGAGCAACTAAAGGGGAATGGAATAGTTAGCCCCTCGGCTATCAGATAGCATTGTGTGGATTGAATAACGTTTAAAACGTTGAGCAGGACCTGCACTGCGGACTACGTGTTTGGAATATATACATGCCCCCACCCCACCCTTCGGCCATTAACCACAGCCCGGGGAGAGGATGTATGCAGGGTGGAGGTTGGAGTTGTTCACATGCATACCAAATTGGTTTAATTCAATCAAATCTTCAACAAAGTTGTTTAGTCTTCTGTGTGGGGCGTTGCTGGGGTGTTTGGGGGTGCTGCCAGCCAGTTATGAGTCAGCAGCATATTCCGTTAGCATTTTAAATTGCTTTTGTGTTGTGCCTCAGTCGATAAGAGGGTGGGGAGAAAGCACAGAGCATGGCAGCTACATCAGCCACGGGCCATTTTCCAGTTTGTTGTTCACAAGTCTGGAAAGTAATTCTATTAAAAACTGTGCTCAGCAACAGCAGCAAACGACAAGAACAATAAGTAATAATCATAATAACAAATGCGATATGGAGTCGATAACATATAAACAAATTTGTTTGCTGCTCCAGACTCATCCAATACGATATTCTATTAAATTGATGGTTACTCAAATTTTAGTCCAAAATATTCAAATTTCAAGTGCAGTCACGAAGCGTTGCAGTTTTTGGCCAGCCAGAAAGCTAGGGGAAATT
This sequence comes from Drosophila atroscutellata, assembly GCA_035041605.1. Lineage (NCBI taxonomy): Eukaryota > Metazoa > Arthropoda > Insecta > Diptera > Drosophilidae > Drosophila > Drosophila atroscutellata. The sequence continues at coordinate 6,099,149 of JAWNLA010000092.1, read as the reverse complement.
ATGGGAATCTGCCATCCATGGATAAGGCAGATGACAATGAAAAATGGACATTGGAGTTGAGTGACAACCATGTTTGCTATATAAGCAGATTTGCCAATGAGCATAACAATTTATTGGATACATTTAAAGTTATATTCTATACTTCATAAGGACCAAAAATAATGCACACTCGTAATTATCCGAAAAACCTTTCAAATGCCTTTAAAACATATTTAAATCATGCATTTAGCTTTACGTATGCTTCATCTGTTTTCAGTTCTTCAGAGCTGGATATAAGTTGAACTGGTAAATGCCAAAAAGTAAACTCTCATTTGTTTGAATTGTCTATTGTTTATTGGCTATACAATTTCTCATTGGCCAATCAAAGGTCTTAACTTATTAAAAGCTTAAACGTGTTCGAATTAAGGTAATGGCCCTAAGAGTTGCTGCACACAATAATTTTTTAAAGTCAAAGTTTTGATTTGTAATTAAATGCAAACAAGTTGTGAAGTAGCCGAAGCAGTAGACTTACAGAAAAGGGGGAATCGTGTCGAGGCTTAAGGGGGGACTTGTTTATTCGATTCAGTTCTTCGTTGCCATTAATAGGTTGAGGAGCAAACAAACAAAATATTGCACTCGCAAAGCGAACCAACACTGGTACGTATATGTTTACTTCCTCATTCCCCAGGTCCCCTTTCAAAGGAAAAAAGAAATGGGGCAATAGCGTTACATTTAATTGCATCCCAATGGGGCAGATTCTGTGAGACTGCCTCATAAGAAGCAACAGATGCTGGTAAAAAACGTAATCGAAATGTTTTTTACCCGAAACGTTTTTTTTTTTTTGCGGTTTGTGAAAGTCAAAGCAGTTTGTCAAAGAGTTGACGACTCACCTTTTGGTGGGTGTTGGGAGAAGTGTTGCCAACGAAAGTTGAGCAAAAAAATAACATCTTACAAGGCTCCGTCGTGCAACTATTTGTGCCAAAGTAGTCATGCCAAATAATTTACTCTATTTGTCTGCATTCCGTTTGTGCTCGTGCATTTTATTTATATAAAAATTATTCATTGGCAACTCAGAGAAAAATGTGGAGATTTATATACCCTTTCTAAAGTACATAACTGACTGTAAGTATGAGTTGTACATCATGAGATGTAATCAAGTTATTAAAGGGATCAATGAGCACCTACAACAATTACAAGATTTGGTTAGCTTCACTAAAGCGTCGAACAATATTACTTTTTTAATGTTGAGCTTATATTGTACATATTTTAAATTTATTGGAGCATTTTAGTTAAAAGTGAGAAAGCACCTGCACACACTTTGTACATTTAAAAACTGTGGCTTAAATTGTTGGGCTGTCCTGCATGAAATTGCCTCTTCACTTCCTCTCGCAAGCCGACGACCACACTTGTAATTCATTCGTTTGCAACGCCCCAATGCAGCTGCCACTTTTTATTATGCTCATCAAAAGTGTATAATTCAATTTTTCCAATCGAACAAATCGCTACGCGATGTGAGCACAAAATGTATAAAAAAGAAAAAAAAAAAAAAAAATATGAGTAGAAAATTGCGCATACGTTAAATAAATGGCAGGCCATAAGCGTTCCCTGACCAAACTCGCAAGTTGCCACATGCCACTCCGTTTGTGCAAATCAACTGCACTTTGGCGTAGATATATATGATATAATATATCTATAGATATAGAATTAAAAGATAATTCTTATAATCGCCTGGATTTAAAAAGTGTTTGACAGGTTTGAATTATTCGTGTATGTTGAAAGAGTAGAATATCTGAATTCATGACACAAATATTTGGTGTGTGTTCGTGCCACGAGAATAATCGACGGGTGCCCAACACAATCAGGCAGCACATTCATTGTGTTCCGTTATTGGTCATAAATCATGTCATTGCATTTTGCGGCCCAAAAGTCTTTGATGCTAGTTCGGTTTGCCCGGCCACAAAGGGAGTTTTGGCAAGTTTTATTTGGTTGATGCGTGCACAATTCATACGCAATGTGTGACTGCCACATGCTGTGGAAGCTGCTGCAACTTCTACAGTTGCAGAGCCAGTGAGCATTTCTTTAATTGCTGACAATGGCAGACTGTTGACATTTATTAAAACAATAAACAAAATCACACATACATATCCTCATTGCTCATGCAACACAAATTGCCACAAGCAACAACAAAATGAGAAGGAGGGAGAGTTGAAGAGATAAGTGGCAGGCAACATGATGGGACATAAACATGAGCCGCACGTACAATGCATAAATATTTTAATTCAACAACAGTTTTTGATAGTTTTATGTTGAGTTGCTTTTCGGGCTCCTCTATTTCCTAGCAACAGATCCCAGCAACGAAATTTGCCTCAGCTGTTGTCATGCAACTCCGGCTTACTGGCTGAAATGTGGCAATGATAAATGTCCGTCGTGTATTTCAATTTATTTTACAATTTCCTAAGCTGACAACTAAAATGTGAATTCGAGCAATGCATTTATTTAAAACTTATGAAATATCCGAGCCAAATCTAAATGATAAGCAAGAAGTTTATAAATATTAATTAAAGAATTCGTTTATTTATTTTGCTAGTACTATGCAGTCAGTATTGATCATGTTGAGTAATTTTTAAATGCTTGCTTAAGGCGTAATTGCATATTTTCGATTGGTTAGATGTGCAATTTATCTTTAACTTAAGCTAGATCCATATCTTTATCAAAATCATTTGCGTTTACATTGAAAATGCACAATCGCATGGAATTTTACCCGTTTTCGATGACTGTCCAAAATTGGAATGAATGTATTTGAAAACGTTTACGACAACTAAAAGTTTTTGTTCAAAACTTTTGGGCAAAAACGCAAGAAAAAAAACAGTTAAGCATGCTCCAATTGTGAGGTACGCCTATGTTATACCCTATAACTGGTACTTGACACTATCATAAGATGTAATTATATAGTACTGTTCAAGGAGTTATAAAAAATTCTTTTTGGAAGATATGTCTGGATATCATTTATTTATTTGTTGTTGCTTACGTTTTGAAATCACTGTCATGTATCTATGTTACCCCAACTTGATTGGAATAGAGGATAAAAAAATGGCAAAAAAAGGCTGTAAATGTATTTAGAGCCATGTTCTCCATGTGCACATGCCTGCAAAATATTCGAAACGGTCTTTAATTTGAGGGATTTTTTGGAGAGGAAATAGATAAGTCGAAGTGTTCTGACTGTGAAATGCTCTGTTTCTACCAAAAAACTAAAAAAAATAGATAAAGTTTCGAGAACTTGAAAAAAAAGTTTAAAGAGACGGATATACACGACTATATATAGTATTTCTGATTATAATCTCCAACTTCAACAGCGTTGACAAAAATGTTAAATTTACGCAAGACCAAATTACTCTTTTCTCTATTGGGAACAGTGTATGGAAAAAAGAAGAATGCAACAAATTTGCATCTGCCATGTACCGCTATTTCCATAGTGGACTTTTTGGCATGGCAGAGAATATTTTTGGAAATTGCATTTGCGCCATGTGAGTAGAAGAAATGGAGTGGCCTGTTCGTATGTGTTTTGCCATATTTTTGCCGCTTTGGTATATGGGAGCTAAAACGTTTGGCGGCTCGAACGAACGCCGAAAGAAGCGAATACGGCCAAAGTGGATTACCAAAGTCGACAGCAGCAGCAGCAGCAGTAGCCACACCACTTCTCCTGCCTGTTGCAGCTCTCTTTTTCTGTTTGCCTGAGCCTGTGGAAGGTGGCGTATCGTGTCCAGAACCGAGTGCCTCTCTTTGTCGATTCAATTGAGATGGCTAACAACTGCCGCCGCGGACTGTGGGCTAAACTCCAGCCAGCCTACAGCTGAGTGGCTGGCCCAGTTTTATTGGCTTTGTGCCTTGATGCAATGAAAGTGCGCGTCACGTCAATCGCTATACGTTTTAGTCTGTACTTATTTGCTGGCGCGGATGTGTAAAAGTGCATCCTAGAAGTGCCTATGGGAATGCCTAATTTAAGATGTCGAGGCATGATCAAAAGACCATTGCTCTCCAGTTGTGATCAAGTTATGGTAGTGAAAAAGTTAAAACCGACATCAAATTATTTCTCCGGGTCGAATTTATCTAATATTAACTTCAAATTTCAAACCAAGATGGGTTGGCATTTTGAAAATAGAGTTATTTATGCTGAAGTTGTTGATATATGTATAACTTATATTATATCTATGTTTCCAGCCCCTAGTTTTTATGATCTCTGAGATTGTTCGTTGCATACAGACTTATGAGTAAAAAGACTCAGATGTTCATGCTGATCAAGGATAAATATACTTTCTGCCTGTTGAGGGTATAATGACTTTGTCAGTTAAATCATAAATTATGCAAAATGTATTGGTGTTTTTAATATTATTTTATTTATGTGCAAACAAAGTACACTCGGTTACACATCAGTTTTTTGTTCCTCTACAAATTTCAAGTTATTCATTAAAAAAAAAGGAAAGAATGGAAATTTTGTGCAGTTTGCAGTTTCCGCCGCTCAATTACAGAACAAGTGCAATCGAGCGCATCCGGCAGCAGATGCTGCGGTTGTCATTAAAGCGCAACGCAACAACGATATGTTTTCCGATATATATGTATATATATATATATACATATGTATTCTACAAACGAGTGTAAAAATGAATGTGAAGCACTCTTTTATCCGTACAATACATAAATAAATGAAACCAAATTTGTGAAATTAATTAAATCGACAGAAAGCAACGTACGTTTTGGTTTTACACTTTGAGTGTGGCAATTGTTGCCACAAATGTATTCTGAATTTAAATGTGAATATGTGAATATCAATCACATTTGCAGCGGCGATATGGATGTGTAAAATTAATTGACTTGGTTTAAGCTGTCACGCTTGACAGAGCTAAGCTTTAAGTGGATTCCCAATATGGATAATGCAATAATCAGATCACCGCAGTGCATTAAAAATTGTATACATATTTGAAAATGAAACGGAAACATTACCATAGAACTGATGACAAAAGGCGACTATGCCGGACAGCTGATTGAGTTTTACAGTTTTACAATTTAACAACAAAATAAATGCGCGATATATGCTCGGAAGCATTTGGGAATGACTTCACTTGACATAATTGCCAATTCCTGTCGCCCAGCTGGGACTATCACACCGGAGTTGTAGGAAGAGACGGCAGCTCATTAATAACCGTTGCGAGGCAATACTAATGCAAATGTTCATACATCACTCATACGTCATGTGGGTTAATCCAATCATTACATGGCTGTGAGTGACTGATATCGGAGTCGAATGCGCAACTGACAGCTCCTCGTCACTCGGCGACTGTGAACCATCTAATCTATGGCTAAACGATGAATGCCCTCAGTTTGGCTGGAGCGTTGCAATATCAATCAAAATGTTAATACCGCTGCCCTTATTTGGGTGGGGCGGGGCATTCAAAAGGAGAGTTTATATTTAAAAGGGTTTGAAATGATGGCTTAACCTATGTTTATTAAGATAAATGAAATAACTTGTTTCCTAGTCTACTTAGTAACTTAATTAATGGTCATTGATAATTATAGTTTTTAATAAGTAAATTAGTTGTTAAACACATTGAATCTTAGAAAAAGTTACTGCAAAAAAGGTAAATTGAAAGTTTTATAATGCTGGAAATGTTTCTAAAGTTTCGTTTGCACAAAGTTTTCCACTACTTTTAAAAAGCAATGCGGTGTAACCTGCGCAATGGATTTGGGAGTTTATGGTAACCGGAGTTCCTCTTTCTGTTGGAAGTCACGTGGCAACTAAATAAAGCATTTATTAATGTAAAAAGTTTTTGTCTTAGTATAAAAGCTTTCTGAGGAATTGGTGATAGGATGGTGGGACTACAAAGTGTGAGTAAGTTGCATATTATAATTGAAGCAAATACTAACTCGAGACTTTAAAGGATGATACCCAATATTGGAAAATTCTTTTTTTGCTTTTCCTTCGACTGCAATGGATAATCGTGAAAATTTATTGGAGATGTGATTCAGCTGCGAGGGGTAAACAAGCATTAATAACAACTCTGTCATTATTATTCAATTGCCACAACAAAGTTAGCAGTATAAATGCCGCATATCTCATCTCAATCGCATCAACACCGGACAATAAACTCATTATAGCCAAATTAATACATTTTTTTTAAATTCATTTTATTTATATTTAAAAAAATGGCAAGCCACAGATTATGTGAAAATACTTAATGTTTAAATGGGTGATAATTGTCTCCAATGTATTGCAATTAAATAAATAGGTATCCCAACTCTTAGGTATGGGTATTAAATATATTTTTTAAAATTCTGCATAAATGCCATTTTTTTTTTTACAGGTAAGTAACCTTTCGGATTTTTTCTAGAAACGAGCCTGACATGTTTATGTGTCGCATGTAGTGTAAAAATAATGTGAAAAAATATAAAAATTTGTTAGTTTAAAAAAGTAGTACTCCGTAATTTCTGGACCTGGGTGCAGCCGAAATTATTAATGGCCAGAAAGCCGCCCCCGATACCCAAAACGCAAGGGCGTACCCCCGGCCCTGTTGGCAAAGACACCCAAGCCAACAATGATAAGTTCCTTCACGATGTGTTTATCACCACTAACAAATATAGGAAGATGCACGGCTGTCCTGAGCTGAAGATCAACAATGAACTGAACAAATATGCCCAGGAATGGGCGAATGTAGGAAAAACAGTCAGATCATCCAGTTAAATATAGTTTGACAATAAATTCAACTGTTCCGCAGCATCTGCGCGATAAGAACATAATGGAGCACCGTCCGAAATCCAAATATGGCGAGAATATCTTCCTATCTGGTGGTATGGATGTAACGGGAGACTTGCCCGTCGAGATGTGGTACCGGGAGATCAATGCCTTCGACTTTAATAAGCCCAACTTTTCGCCCACCTCTGGACACTTTTCGCAGCTAATTTGGAAGGCTTGTACCGAAATGGGATCCGGAGTGGCACGCAGGTGAATTTGACAAGCTTCAAATGGTTAAATTACTTCAATAATTTGAGTTTGTGTTCCTCTTTCTGATAGAGCGGATCGTACTTGGGTGGTATGCAATTATAATCCACCTGGCAATGTTATGGGACAATTTGCGGAGAACGTTCCCAAAAAGTTGTAATCATTTTCAGCCGTAATACAGGTCTAGAAATTTAATTGTATTTATCGCTGAATCATGGAATTTCAATGCGTCTATAAAGCAATTGGAGCTAGACATTCTTGACTCATTGTTAAGATTTGCTTTCACAGTTGCTGGCTATTTCTGATCTTAGTATGGATGTCGTCCGCGGCGAAATGTGAAACGATGCCTGGGCTTGAAATATTTTATTGAATTTTATGCTGCCGTAGTGAAGTTTAACGCCTCGCTGGCTTTTGGCTACTGAGCGCGAACCAAAATTTAATTTGGCACATTTTTTGTGACAATTTTCACGTCACACGTCATTAATTTTGCATTTTTGCCATAAATATCCAGAGAGGCGACATGGGAGAGCAGCAGGTGCTAAGGTTACGGTCGGGTTTGCGGGAAAACATGACTGACATGGACATGTTTCGCCATGAAGGTGTCACTGCTGGCCAGGGCAAAATATGGCCATGCCCACGAACATTGCGCCCTGATGACAGTTTGTTTGCGTTTCTTGGTTCTTTTTTTTCTTTTTCTTTTTTTTTTTTTAAGGCACGTTGAAATTAAAAACGGCAAATTTCATAAAAATTCATAGTCTTCTCTCGGGGCGTAAAATTTGTTGACGTCCACGTTATTATCACATTTCTATCTCTGTCGCTCTCTGATGTGCTTGTGGCTTTGTTGGCCTTGCATATTGCCATTGCGCCTTTGTTGACTTCCGTTTGTTTTTGTTGTTGCCACCAGCATTTTTGTGGCATGCTGCCAACCAAGTTTGATGCTTTGCCAGTATCCAGAGTGTGTATGTGTCTCTGTGTGCGAGTGTGTGCATTAGTGTGTATATTTCGTTCGTTTCGTTGTCACTTGTTGGTGGTGTTAAATTGAAGCCAGCAGCCCCAACAGTCAACGTAACTTACACGACCCACCCTCCTTGATAGTGGTATATTTTGTTAGGGTTAAAGTTATTAGCAGGTGCCTTAAAGCTGTTGCTGCCTCCGAGCTCCAGAGATAACTATTTTGGAAAACCACTTTAATGTACGGGAGAGTGCGAAAACATTTTGTAGATTAATAAGAGTGCGAGGGGGAGCAAATTTGAAGAATTTGTAAAATATATGCATCAATATATGGGTATGATCGAAAAAAGTACTCTAAAATTAAAATATAATAATTATGCTACTTATACTTTGATACCGAAGGATAAATGCAAGCTATTCACATTCATATTTCTTAAGTTCAATTATTTGTATTTTATTGAAACAAACAAGTTCAAGACAATCGAAGAAAAAATAAATGTTTAAAAAAAAATGTACTTTTTGTCTCCAAAACCTTCAATTCAAATTAATTGTATTTAAGTTCAAGTATTTTCTGTATATTTAAAATCAGTAAAATAAACGTTTGGATAATGATTGATGTTATGTTGTCAATAAAGGAAATTAACGCTCTATGCCTTCAATATATGCTCAACTATTCCAAGTTGAAATGTTAATTTTGGTATTTATGTATTCTGTGTTTCTTTTACACTTAATTTGATGATGGCAAAGATACATCATCCAATTTCAGCAGAATTTTTGGTTCAACAAATAATTCTATTATTAGATCTCTCTCATTCATAACGAGAACGCTTCCAGTTGTAATAGTTGATTCTAGCTCAGTGTTGTACATTGTTGTACATCAAATATTAAAGTATTTCGCAGTCGGTTACGCCCGACTGCAACGTTCTATTTTGTTTCATCATGTTTAATACGCATTTTTAGTATTTAATATATTCATATTTATCAATATCAATTGTTCATGTAAACAGATCTCTGTGTGAGTTGACTTTGTGCCACTTTACACCTTGTTTAACTTATTCAAAGTATGCCGTGTGCAATTTATGCTACGTTAACGAGCACTTCGAGCAGCGCTGGCAAACACAATTCACCTCTTTGGATCTCCAATGAAGTTGTACCACGTAATTAATGCGGACGAGCCAGACAATCAGGTCAGGTTCTCAATTGGCCATCCCTTCACTTCACCCTTGCCGCCTTTGCAACCTGCAACTTTTATTCATGCAATGCAAATGTGAGTGAAGAGTCAACAGACAGTTGGGTGGACATTGTAAAAAGATCCGCTTAAGGAAATATCTGAACTGAACTCAACTCAACTCAACTCACCTGAATACCGCTCGATGCTCTTTTGCATTGTAATTTGCGCGTAATTTCGCATGGTAAACGTAAAAATGCTCTGCCATTCTTACAACAACAACAACAACATCTGCAACAACAGAAGGGCATAAGCTTACGGCAAAGTCTCATTTATTTTAATGTGTCGACGTGTAAATGGCTGCCTGTTTGGCCAGCGCTTTTCAGCTGCCCAGCTTTTCTGCTTTTCTTCTGGGTTTTCATTTTAAAATTGCTAGCAGATGTAACTGAAACTTGTCTGTGTGTCAGTGCGTGTGTGTGTGTGTGTGAGTTGGTGTGTATGTGTGTAAGTGTCTGTGTGCGCGTGCTGTAATTATTAAGCTGACATTGCAGCTGCTTCACCAGATCCCTGCTGTTGCACTTTTCATTCAATTTTTGCGGGTCAACAATAACAACAACAATAGCTTTGGCTTTAACGGTGCCAATTTTAATGGTCATTACTATAAGACAATAACCATAAAAACTGCACAGCGACACATACAGCCACAGCGTGAACAACAACAACTATAATGCTCGCCATTTATTGGTCTTATGGGGCGTATTAATAATATTCAACTGTGGCCTTTAATAAAACTACGCCCTTAAGTCGCACCAAGCAATCGAATTAAATTTCAATTGAAACAACAACATTTAAACCAATGGCTGTGTGCATGACAACAACATGCAACAACTTGGAAACTTTTTAAGCAACAAATGAAAAAAATGTATATTTAAATCGTATAGTTTTTACGGCACACTTAAATTTGCTTTTATGACCCGATATTGTTTTGTCATGTAACATGAGAAATATTTTTTGATAAATTAGCATGCGACAATTTCATAAATGTAATATTTATCTATTTTTGTCAATTTATGTTTTCCGCACCCTGTGTGCATTTTATATGGCTACAAAAATATATATTTAAGTTGTGCAAATGTGTTTTCTATTATATAAATAATATTCTTTTTTATCTTGTTGTCAAGGCAAGTCGATGAATCCATATGTGTTTTAGATGTCAAAAAAAGAAAATACAAAATATTAATATTACATTTTTTTTAAATATTCAGAATTGATAGATCAAAGAGTATATGTTAGTACAAACTCGTAGGTGGTATCCTTCTAGTCGGTCACAAATACTCAATAGTTTTTGTTGGTGTGTATTTGTGCTAATTGCTATCTTTCTGCGTTGCCAAATGATAAATTTATTTTATTTTCCATTTTGGCACTGGCTAACAATTTTCTGAAATGTATTTATCTTTGTATGAGTTAATGAATTTTCAAAGTTGTTCTTAAATAAACTTTTGGATGATACAATGCTAAAAATTGTATTTCGCTTAAAATTGGATAGGCTTATCGCTGAGAGAGGTATCGACTAATAACTCATTTATATGTGACCGCATTTAAAGTATATTTGTGTTGTGCCGTCGCTGAACGGATATTTTGTAATATATTTAATGGTTAATGGTGTCAGCTCTGCAATGATTGCAGTGTTCAGTTGGCGGTTTTAAGCAGCTTATACAGTATTTTTGCCATTGATGGCAGTTCAATTAGCCAGGCCTGCCGGCTCAAAAGCGAATAAGCTATAAATATTGTCAACATCTTTACACACACTCAGGCAAGAGAGCCAGAAATCCCCAGGACAGCATTATTACATAAATCTCAATCTGCATCGGAATGGAAAGTAAAACGAGAATCCATGGCAGTAGCCCTGCCAAACAAACAAAGGAGGAATGAAATCTGAAAGTACTGCCTTCTGCATTAACCCAGAGTTGCCTTGGCATTATTTAAAATCACAAACCCTTCAAATTGCATTTTAATAGAATTTATTGCACCAAACGATTCGGAAAGAAATCCCCACAGCGGCATCTGCGCCCAGTCAGATTCCATGACTGTGGATTCGAATAATTGCGCGCAACTGCAACACTTGACTTTCATGTTGTTTGAGAGAAATAAAATGCTATTCTCAAGGAGCAGTTAAAGCCGCAGCCAAAGGATGCGATAAGAATGACTGTTTCTTGGCTTCCTTGTTCCTCCGTGAAGCGATGCGCATCAATTTGGAGCAACAAAAGTACACACAAACGAAAAACGAAATATACGAATCCAAATTCGCCTGGCAGGATGAGCAGTAGCAGTAGCAGTAGCAGCACCAGCAGCAATAGTAGTCTGCACAACAAATTATTACTTGGCTCTATTCCAAAATGTTTAAATTACAATTTGCACTAAATATATGTATACAAGAACCCACCAGCACTCCCAGTAAGCATTGCGATTCCAACTGCGCGATGCCAGAACCCACAGGAAGCCATATTAGAAACTGCCAACAGCCAACAACAAAACCCCCTTCCTTGGCGACTGCCATAAAAATCAACAGCCATGGGATAGGCGCGGCCAGCCAGGGGCTTGTTGATAAACTGCTCCGGGAATTGCCTGCCACCCGCTGTTGATCTATCTGTTTTGCCTTATTAACGTTGCGTCTACGCAATATGCATAATTACAATAAGCTTATGTATCTTGCAACTACGTACATACAAACTTATGATGATAAATATCCACAATCTTAAGCTGAAGGGCCAACTTTACCGTTTGCTTACAAACAAAGGTATGCAGATGAGTTTTATAAGGTAATACTTATGTAGTTGGAATAAAGCCACCTCAGAACAAAAAAACTAATAGAGTATGGAGTATATATATTTAAGTATGTAATTTGATGGCTTCAGATCAACAATCTCTTTTATTTTATATATATATATATATATATATATATGTGGAGTTTGAATCTGAATAAGCATTAATTCCACCAACTTTACATGCATGGTGTAATTGATTTCTTGTACCGAATTTTTCACCTTTAATATAATCGTTAACTATGGTATAGTACGATACTCCTCAGGTGATTTTTCGACGCCTTCATTTTCAGTTGACCCAAAAAAATACATTTTGTGAAGTTTCTTTCGTCTAAGCTTACGATAAATTGTACTGAAAAATACACTCTATTATTAGATTATATTAGATTGCAAAACTACAACAATAATCTGTTTTCCAATTATATTGGTCTTAAATGTGAAAAGTGAATTGCATGGAAAACGGAATAAAAGGTCAAATTAATTTTTTTTTGCGTTAAATGAGAAGAGCCAAAAGGCAAAGATCAAAATAGTTGAAATGCCATTAGCACAATGTGCTGTGAATTGTGCTGAGCATGACAGAAGGCAGCAGGCACCCAGACATAAGGGGATAATCAGCCAAATGTGCCTAGCCCTGAGGGCTGGGGCCGAGGCTGACCACAATTGTTGGGTCGCATGATGACTCTTAGGTTGCCGCTGATTCTTCGGCTGTGGTTCGCGTTTTTTTTTTTTTACCGCTTAGCTCATAATTTCAGCTATGCTTTTCTTTGCATAACCTCAAAAAACGGAGGCAAAAAATTAATGATGTGTGTGGTTGGGTTTTTGCTGACCAGAATGGGGGCCGTCGCTGCTGTTTTATTCTTTTAAATGCAGTTTGCTTGTGTTATTTTAGTTTTAGTGGGCGCAGAGTGCTGCTGGACAGCTCCTGGATGACAGGGATTTGAAAATGCATTAAGGGTTTTAATTAAATTTCAGTTGAAACGACTTCCTGAAACTTGGCAAGACTAAAAGCAGGAATTGCTTTCATCTCCATTGTGCCAACTTTTAGGAAAGCCAATGCCCTCGTATTCATAATTTACCTAGAAGAGACAAAAAAATCAACAAACATACACTCGAGGAAAGCAAAGATACAAACGAAAAAGAAATAAAAAGCAAAAATATTGCGGCTCATGTCCAGGACGACAGCTTCCATATGTGACCGCCGAGCGGCACCCATGGCATGCATGACTACGTATCCTTTTAATATCCCGTGCACGCGACGTTTCAAACTTCCGCAAGCAAATAAATAAAATGAAATATGAACACACAGTTCTGCATATAAACTGCATGTTTAACAGCCTACAACAATTCCTGGTATTTTTGAGAGTCCTCTCTTTGTTCGTATGCTCAATTAGGAAATAGTATAAAATAAATGTTGGGTCACATTTTACGCGAATATGTTGTACAAATATCTGCTGGCCTGATTAGGTATGGGAATCTTCAAATGGAAATGTTTTAATTTTACCAATAATAATACAAAGATATGCAAATAGACATTTATATAATTATATTGGCATATTTACCATATATTGGATGCGATTTAAATCATTTTCGTTTGAATTTATTTGACGATTCCATTTAGTATTTATAGAATGTTATGATGACATGGCTCATTGCATCAATTCAATAATTAGAATTTGCTTAATTTGACCTATTGCATGCATTGTTTAATGATTTAACACAACACACACCTCACTTAACAACAGCAAGAACAACAACACCTGCACACAATATTCAATTGGGTGCATTTTGTGAATTGAGCTAAACATTTGGAGTGTCCGGTCCAAAATTAATTTGTTTGTGTAACAGGACGAACTAACAACCATCCTTACACTACGCACGCCACCTAACTTCAGCCCCGTCCCAGCCCAACACTCAGCGAGTTCTTGGCCGTTGTTCAAACAAATTGCGTTTGTGTATGTGGTGCTTGGGTCCTTTGGTAATTGTAATGCGAGCAAATAAACGAGCAAGTGAAACACGAATATTCATACACGACAATGCCCAACAATGAGTAAAGGGAGTTTAGAATGGGATACACGGACATGCACAAACATGCAACTAACGCCAAATGGCAACAAGACGACTCATTGGTACTGGGAGGTGGTGGGAGTTGTTGGCTTGTGTGCCATTACTGGGCTACAAGTGTCACTCGCAAATGTCACAGTCAACAACACTTTTTAATTTCAATACCGTTTTTTTTTATTTTTTTTTACCAAATTTTTACCAAATTGAAATTTATAACCGACCAACAACAGCAGGAAGTCCTTATTCCCGATGGCTGTTCGAATTAGCTTAGCACTGCGAATACCGAGTCCAACATCCTCACACAACATTGTAAATAGTTTGACTATTTGTGTAGAATGGGGTTTTGACACTTGGGGAACCATGTGTTGATAATGGAATTTCAAAACAGCTATTAATAGTTTTAACAAGTAGAACTAGTTTTCCCTTGCTCAAACCTTTGTCATAATTAAATCTATTTTACAATGATTTCTAGACATGCTTTATAAAATATTTATTTATTTGTTTAACAAATTATGACTTGGCAAGCATAATTTTAGTATTTATGTATTAAGTGTTTCTGTTACACTTAATTTGATGATGGCAAAGATACACCATCCAATTTGAGCAGAATTTCTGGTTCAACAAATAATTCTATTATTAGATCTCTCTCATTCATAACGAGACTCTTCCAACTCAGTGTCTTCGCAACGCTTTCAGCATTATCTTTTATAAATTGAATTGCCTGTGATTTAAGTCCTATTTCCCCAAATTCATGCGTTAACTTTAATGTCATGGCACTATCTGATACTAATGTGCATTTGGGAATTGATATATTTGTGCACATAGGGTTAAGTATCATAGTGATATTACAGCGAATTTTAAGAGTTTCATCTGGTCGATCAATTGAATTTTCCAAGTTATCCAATTGGAATGATAGATAGTTAGGCAATGTAACCCAATAACATGTTTTTGTTTGGTCTCGCAAAGAAATTATGGCGCGGAAGCTGCCTACAGTGCCTTCTATGCAAACAGGTACTAAACGCAGTTCGTATCCGTTGGAATGTGTGTATAGAAATGTTAAGCCAAACTTAACATCACTACCTTCTGAGGCTGTAAACGTCCTAGATGTTAAGCCTTGAATTAGATTCGCTTCGGCGAGCAATGCAAATTTGTTGATGAGCCACATGTGGGAAATGTTAGCGATTTTACACTGTCTGACTGAAACTTTCCTTGGCATTATTCATTTCAATGTTATTCACTTTTTGCTCGGTCATCTTGATGCCAATGATATTCTAGATTTCGCTCCCTTTCGCTTAGTGATGGTATTCTGGAATATTTATTAATATTAATAGAAATGCGCTTCCAGCTGTAATAGTTGCTTCTACCTCAGAGTTGCACCTGGACGAGGCGATTGTTCAGCACTGACTCTTATCGATAGTTGTGCTGGTGATCGCTTATTGATTGCCAACAATTGAATATGAATATTAACTTAAGATTAATATTAATTGTTATGTATATTCTGGAAATAGTTATGCAGATATAGTATATATCGGATCTGTTAATCTTCAAGTTTGGTTTCTTCTAATTTGCGTTGTATTTGGATATCGCACTGAGAGATATCGATGCTTATTTATTTATTTGCTTAACAAATTATGGCTTGAAATTGAAAGCATTTCGCTTTCACATCGAGAATCGACTGTCATTGTAATACAAAATTCGGGGTATTTTTCATTAGTGCAATTTTTGTCCGATTGTTCGATTCAATTGAGGAACATGACGCTCAAATTGAAATACCGCTTGTAGATTCTTACTGTCCAGGGGGCGGTTGCAGGAGAGAGGAATACGGAAAGGATAGAATAGACTCTACGCCTTGACTTGCAACAACGCTCTGGCTGACAATCGATGCAGCTGTTTTTCATTTCTCCCTTGTTTTATTTGAGCCGAAATAGTGAGTGGGTCCGCGAACTGACCTATAAATCATCTAATGGCCACAGCATTTGGCATGGGTTTGGTTTTTTCGCCTGTCCCCTCAACTAACATACGCGGCACGCCCATCCCACCCCCCCTCTCCTCCTCCTTTTCACACACACACACTTCTATACCCTACACCAGCACATGTGTCAATATTTGTACGAAATGCGGTCGCATCCTAACCGACACAAAACACTCTCCATCATTCCTGGCATGGCAAACTAGGTTTGGGTTTGGTTTACGTTACGCGTTTGAGTTCGGTTTGGATTCTGTTGTTTTTCACTACGGTTTAGTTTTGGGAATTTGTGCAGCGCTTACATTGTCCGCTCGTCCAAATGTGTGAGCGTGCGTATGTTTTGTGAGTGAGTTTTGTAAAAGACAAGCTTTTAGTTGTTTAAATTTAAGTTGCATCGTGTGATCCACGAAAATAAAAACAAAACAATATTATTTAACAGAGCGCACAGCACTGCACTGCATTCAGTTCGCTTTGGTTCTACTTTCTTCTATTTTTGTTCGATTTTTGTAAATTTCCTATTGAATATTTCAACTATTTCCGCTCGGTAAGAGTTCAACATCGTTGCTTTTGCTTAATTTCCGTTTTATTTTCTATACCCTCAGTCGTTTTGGCCTTTGAGTCCTGGGACACATTTTTTTTTATTGCAATTCAGTTTGTTTCTGTGATGTGCTGAACTCACAGATGGACAACTGTTTTGCAGTTCAGTATGTTATGGAATTGAATTTTGCTTGCCACTTTTCTTTTCCATTTCTGACGGCACTACGTGGCTTATGTGGAACTTATTTGCCATGTGTCATAGATACGGAAAAATGAAATTAAACGCATCCGAGTGTAAAATTGCCAAGAGCTAGAAAAGAGTTGATTGACGATACAAGAACTACATGAAGCAACTCCAACTGCTCTAACTGCTTGCGATATGTGAAACATAAAAATTCAATGATTCTTTATTGCATTAATCAGCTCAGAACAGGTCAGTGTGAAATTAACATCAACTAAACGCTGAGTAAGTTAGGTGTGCTTTGAACTCTGAAGGAAATATGTGCAGCCAGCACAAGTCAGAATTTCGTTTGAAATCCATATACATATTTTTTCAGTTCCCAAAAGGCAAAGAATTAATATATAATTTTTGTGCATTGTCTGCCTGTAAAGATGAGCTAGAAAACTTTTTCCTGAAAGAAAGGAATTTGTTTAAATTTAATAATTGTGGTTAGAGAATATCACAGCCCGAGAATCGCACAATGAAGGCCTACAATTTAAGCATGCTGCGACCGGTCCCAAAATAGCCATAAATTTGTGCGCTTGGTAAAAACCAAGAAACAGACGGCAGGCGGATGTAAAAAGCGGAGAAAGTGAGTGAGAGAATACGAGAGAAAGCTTGAAATAGAGATGCGAAAGGAAAAAAGGGTTCCAAGCAACTTGGCCAAGTAACGCCAGAGGAATTGTAAGGGAATTGTGCTTCATTTACTTTTACTTCCCTTTTGCAGCTGCATCTTTTCTCCTTAATTTTGTGGTTTCCTCCTGCGCCCCTAATGACACTTTAAAAAATTCATTTAATTTGCTCAAAAAATATAAATAAACTTGAGTTTAATGTAGTTAATTTGCTGAACGAAATGCACTCTGCATTTGCGTAACCTACAGCTTGACTCAAAATACAGAATTTCTATGGGGCAAGCGAATGCCGGCTAAACGGTTAAATACATTGTTTTTAATATTCAGCGTCAAAAAAAGGGTTGGGAAGAGTTAGGGGAGTTAGATTGCTGCACTGTGTTCACACAGCAAAATGATGTTGCTAAAGTGGGAGTAGTAAGTGGCAGCATCATCATCATCACGTTGCTTTGGATCGACGAATGTGGCACGTGGAGACAGGAGCACAGGCAAAGAGGAATACTCATTTTACAGAAAAGCTTCAATTTTTGTTGAACAGCTGCATTAAAATGAAAGGGTACACTTTGACAATGGAAACTTACGAATACCCTTGAAAATAATATAGAATACACAGAAAAAACAATTTGTGGAATACTATCTAAAGCTTTAAGGTTGGCTATTCTTAATTCTCTATATTCTCTATATTCAAAGAATGTAGAGATATAACTATTGAGTTATCTGTGTAGCCCTTACTTCTGTGCACAACTAATATTCTTACACATTTACAATGCCTTTTTAAAGTGTAAGCCAAAGGGCATACGGAGAGAGCTAACTGCCCATAATCACGGACACGCACGTAAAACAACACAGACACATTCAAAGCTAAACAGAGTGCTTGGCAGAGAGTTTCTGTTTGGCGAGGACGCAGACTGTAGGCGGGAGGCGGTGTCAAATATCATGGGTGTCGACGACAGCAGCAGCAGCAGCAGTACGGCATTAAGCACGTCGCCAACATAAATATTTTAATTTTGCTAAAAATGTGTGCTGAAAAGTCGCCTTTTTTGCTTTAGGAAGTGCGAGGCGAAGACACATACACACACACACACACGTAAAGCATAAACTAAACAAAATGGCGTCAACGAAAGGATGCGCAACGCAGCGCAGCGCTCATAATTATTGTTGTTGTTGTGGTAGTTGTTATTGCTGCTGCTGCTTCTACTTCTGCTGTGGTGCTAGCGGTGGTTGCCTGCAATGACGATGCTTGTAATGATAAGCGTTGTTGGTGTTTTACTTTAATAGGTAAAATGATGTGCACCCATACACAGACACAAAGACACTGCCGCACACCCACACAAAAGGCTTTGACTCAAACACGGCTCAAAGGCATAAATTATTGTGGTTAACAGACAACAGAGCCCAGAACATGCCAGTAGCTGGAGCAGCAGACGTTGCACGAAATAATTCCTGCGCCATGGACAGAATGGCCTTTAGCTGCGCTCTCCCGAGTTTCAGCCAAATTAAAATAGTTCTGGCCCATGTGGCGACTGTGCTGTTGTTGGCAACAAATTAAGAAGTCAAAGTAACTTAGAGCTGGAATATACATAAATGTTATTATTTGCTTATGTTTAAACTGTTTGTTGCTATATCTAACAGCATATGGTAAGCCAAGCAAATAGCGCACAGCAATTGAATTAACAACAAACTCATTTGACAGCGTTTCGTTAGCTTTTGGATCCTCCCATATGTGGCCAAAATAAATACAAACATAAAAGAGAAGCTTGCCCAATTATAGCTCTCATGGTTTTCTTGTTATTACCGCTTAGCAATCGAACTGAGTTTAAATATAGATTATATGCAATTGGAAATTTTATTAATTTTTGTTAAATTTGCTGTTAATTTGAGAGGTGCTTATAATCATTTGGGCTTATTGTTAGAGTTCCTTGTTTGTGTTCACTGTAGCGATGGTCGTCTGTAGGCTGACAATTTAAGAACAGCATACAAAATTGCGATGATGATCGCAAGCAGGACCGAATATTTCCACATAGACTCAATTATTGAGGATTCGTTTTCTTGGAGTAACATCGAGCTGCAGTCGGATCTGTAAACGGGTTGCATATCGCCAACGAATAGACGATACAACTTTTGTGGTATTTCCAAAATGAAACCAATTTTTGAGTGGGTCCGAAAACACTCGGGATGTTGTGCTCTCATGTGGGCCTCACAAGTCTTTCCATTTGGCCTTAGCTTGCACAGTAGATCAAGATAACGTTGATATGGATTTAGCCAAGACATGTTGCTTTTATATTATGAAAACTTTCTAAATATTTAATTTCTTTTGCTTTTGAATTATTTTTAATGTCAAACTATACAAAGATGTCTGATATAAGTCTTGTTGACACGTCTAACACATTAAGTTGTTTACTGAGGTAGACTGACAAGCGGCAAAACAATGCAAATAAAAGGAATATGATTTATAGTCACTGTGACTGCAAATGGTATTTATCGATTGCATCACTTTGAAGACCTGGAAGGACTAGTATTTATTTAAGTATTTTGTGTAATCAATAAAAATCATATCACATTATCGATATATTGCAAACATATCGAATTGAATTTTCATTTTTGACAAACACAGTAGGCTTTGCCATTGTCAACTGAGAGCTGATGACATCGAAAATCATTATTCGATCTCCCTAAATCAACTTGGAAGTATCAATTGTGCAAGTTTCATTTAATTTTGTGTATTTTTGCCATGAACATGGAGAGTGCCATCACTTTGGATGACTTGCAAATTGTGCCACAAATTAACGAAAATGCCAATAGGAATGGAAAGCGCAGTGCAAAGGTCTTTCACAATGAAATTGGCGACAATGCACCAAAACAATCTCGTTATCGGTATCGCGGAAGCGACATGGGCAAGGAAAACGTAAGTACATAATTACAATTTGCGCAACAGGAAAGAGGACTTCAAATATGCTGTTGCGTTTTATTTTTTTAACATGTTGGTGTTTGCTTTAACTAAATTTGAAGAATTCTAAATAAGATTTAAGTTCTTCAATGAATTGCATATTTCGTAGCTAACTTAACCTAGTTGAACATGAATGTGTTTGCTAGTATGTTCAAAAAGTGAGTCACTTTTTCTTTTTCTAAATCGTGTAAAGCAACTGCAATCTAATGGGCATGCTGAAGATAACAATCAGACAATACAATTTAGTGAACGTGTGGCCAGCAAACCCATGGATCATGGTCAAGGAGAGTCACGCGGCAAGTACCGTGGATCACGTGGTGGTGGTGGTGGTGGGGGATGCGGTTATGGCGGTGGTGCTGGCGGTAGTCGTTTTTCAGGTGGCTCCAACAACTACTATAATCATTCGTACCGCAGCGATGAGTTTTCTGTAATTCAAAAGCTACGCAACCTGAGCGGTCCAACTCTTCAGCTCGAAGCGATGGAGGAGCGAGATGAGTTAAAGTTTGCCGGTCGCAATCGCCTTTATGTTGGAAATTTGCCTGATAATCATAGTACCGACGATTTGAATGAGATGTTCAAACCGTTTGGGGAACTTGGCGAGATTTTTTTGAATCCCGATAAGAAGTTTGGGTTTGTCACTATAGATTATTATGTCAATGCCGAAAAGGCTAAGCGTGCCTTGGATGGCACCGTGGTAAGTGAACGCCAGCTACGCGTTCGTTTTGCTAACAACGCAACCATTTTGCGGGTTAGGAACTTAGGACCCCTCGTATCCAACGAGCTACTCTATAAGTCCTTTGAAATTTTCGGACCCGTCGAGCGAGCCATCATTACGGTGGACGATCGTGGCAATCATATGGGCGAGGGCACCATAGAATTTGCAAAGAAGATATCAGCAACTACCTGTTTTCGTATGTGCCAGGAGAGATCCTTCTTTTTAACTGCTTCATTGCGCCCATGTGTGGTGGAGCTAAAGGAGATCGAGAACGCTGGCGGATTTCCCGAAAAGGCCATCGTCAAGAACAGCAAGTTCAACCAAGAGCGCAGCGTTGGACCGCGTTTCGCTGAACCCAACTCCTTCGAGCACGAATTCGGTGCCAAATGGAAGGAGCTGTATGATCGATATCTTGCCGCAGCAGCTACCCTCAAGTGCGAACTACAACTGGCGGAAGAAGATCTCGAATCCAAGATGGAGATCGCTCGCTATGATCAAGAAACTGAGATTCTGCGTGAAGGTGAGTATGTGTATCAATGTACTAATAAATATTTATGGATATTTTTAATGGAACAAGAATAATGTTATGATCTTATAGAGCTTAATAAGCGTGAGCGCAATAAGGAACGCTTCAAATTGAATTGGGAAACGCGCCAGGATCAATCGATGGAGTTCAATCACAGTAGTTCGGACTCTATGCTTTATTCTCAGAATGAATTGAATGGCCGACTGATGCGACAGGATGTTCCAATGAGACCTCAGCAACAGGAAAGATCCTTATATATGCCGGATATGTCAAATAGTTTCGGTCGCAGCAGCGACTATGTATCAAATAATTCAGGAACGGTCAACTCACCATTTGTGGTTTTCGAAGGTATATTAAAAGTATTTCACTTTTTTTAATATAGTTTCAACATTAACGTAACTGTTATCTAGATTACAATGTGAAAAACGAGGAAAACACTGGACTGGTTGCAAACAATGAGGTATTTACTGGGGCCTTATAGACAATTTTGAGTTACATTTTATTTTATTGGACTTTACGATTTACCGAATAGGTTTCATTTGATAATAGTTTTGAAGTTAACCAAAATAATCCCATTATGAATCAAAACAATGACGATAATAGTAACGGATTGTGGGGACGGCGCAGCAAGTAGTCATGGGACCAAAAGGCATTCAATTTTCAAAAATCAAATACAAATTTCAAGGACCATCACACCTCTTTTAAAATGCTTAACAATACATAATGCATTCAACGTATACAACAATAACGCTAATAACACTTTTAATAAGAAGGGAAGTTCAAAAATTGTAAACAAATCAAATTAAATAAAATCCGTGAGGGCATATCGTAAATCTGAATCGAACAAGTTAAAATAATTAAGATACAACATTTTGAAAAGTCAATATATGTAGATGCAATAATGATGATAAATATGTAACTTTAGTGGTTTAGTTGGTTATATTTCTGCTTTAAAAGTGCGCAAAACTATATATGTCATATAGGTGCACTTATGGCTTGATTAAGGACCAGCACCTCGACTATTGCCAAGCGCAATTCGCAGCTGTCGTTTCTGCAGCATTTGATTTAGGTTTATTGACACATTGCGCACATGTCGTTTAGTCATTGCCAGACAGCCAAGCCCACTTGACAACAGGTAGATTGACAGACATGGATGTTCAGCTGTCGCCAGACATGGATGTTTGCGGCTCAAGTGCAGTCTGCTCCTGTCCACAGAAATGTTGATTGCAATCAACACATTTTTCAACCCATCCGCATCTCACTTTATCTTCGTTTTGACTGGGGGAAATTGATTTGATAATCCCATCTTACTCATACCATAAAAAATAATAGGATTATAATTAGGAGTATAAATATGTGTGGATATTGTTCTAGAATATTTTGATTATAATTGTGCATAATTTATAGAAGGCTGGGTAGTGGAATAAGTATGAGTCACATCAGCTATAAAATGTTATTTAAATATTGCTTCAGCGACAACAGCTTACAGCATCGCCTGCAATGTTCGTGCCACATTGCGTATGCTTAATGCGCGACATGCGGAAACCTTGAAATGCACTTAAAATTCTTACCGTTAGTATTTTGACACCGATTTTTAATTGTTGCTGCAGACTAGTTTGGCTTGCTTTCCGAGTGTATATATGCGTGCGTGTGTGTATGTGCGTTTGTGTGAATTGTGAAAATGTGGAAATTGGCACATTTGCTGCATTTGCATTCTGTGCTTTTCTAAATAACTAAATAACTTGGCAACCGCATTTGTTGGGTTTTCCAGAGACTGCCTGGCCATTTCTATGGCTGCCCGCTTTCACTCGCTCCTCTAATCACATGTCCCACTTTTCGGGTCAGAGCTCTGGTTTTTGGTTTTAGTTTTTGTTTTTAGCTTTTTGTCGCCATATTTCAGCGCCGTCTGCACATTTGTGGCACCAATTGAATGTGTTCCTTCATTACATTTCGACGAAGCTAACAATTAGTTTTTTTCACCTTTACTTAGCTTGTATCTTACTATTGAGCATACGTATAGAGGCCGACTTCCAAATTTCTCATAAAATTGAATGTAAATCACTTTAAGTCTATCCTTATCCCTGCTTATGGCCTTCTTAATATGAGTTCAATTTTAGTCCCAAAAGTTTAAGAAGCAAATTGAAGCCGATTTCTTTTAGTTCTGACAATTGGACTGCATAAATATTTGAACAAATCTATCAGACAAATAAGGGTCCTTGTAAATATTTGTAGTCTGCTGTCGTAGACCCTCAATCCTTTCCATGCCGCTCTCTCTTATAGGCTTAAGCGCACAAGCATCAGCCAGCCTAAGTCACACACACTGGGTACAAATTGGTCTAAATGTTTTAAGCATGAGTTGAACAAAACGGCAAAAAGAAACAGACACAATTACTCACACATTCAAGATGACGTATCTGAGAAATTTAAAACTGGATGCAAACTCAACAAATTTGCCAAGAGATCAACACATTTAATAGGGGTCATCATCTGAAATATTGTTTAAAGTTCCCAATTAAGTGTATTACTCTATCAGCCAATTTACCAAATGATAACTACTTGTCGAGCGAAAGGTTTAAATGGCTTGGAAAAGTGTAGGTAAACTTCAAACGACAACTACAAGAAGCCTAAACGAAACTAAACTAGTAGGCTAAAAGTGCGCATGGCAACATCGATTACACAAAACAAGAAACGGGAACAAACGCACTATGGTTGTGTATGTGAGTTGTGTGTGTTGGACGTTTGTATTGTTAGTGCATGCATCGTTGCATGTTGTTTCTGGTTGCATTTGCATACCTGCACGCATTCAAATGAACACCAAATCATCGACATTCCAGCAGAATGATTGTTAAAAGCGCATGTTTTTAGATTAAAAAGTACTAATGTTCATAAATGTTTAAGCTTGTAAATTGCGGGATATAGAGATACGCTATGCCTATTTCAATATAACTACAAAAAGAGGCGACATAAGACGTCAACAATATAAGAATATTTCTAACAACGTATCTAAATTTACATGCCACATTTGGATTTCTGTTTACCAGGGTATGCCATATTCGACGTGCCTAAGACTGCTGTTCTTTATTGTTTTCGTTGTACTTTCGGCTTTTAAAGTAAGAGCACCACAAACTGCATTAAAATGTTGCGCACCTCTGGGGTACCCCAAATTGCTGCAGCGACCAAGGCAATAGCAACAACAAAAACAACAACAATGAGCTTTACACAACCTAAAAACAAAAGAAAACAAGAAAATAGAGCAGAATGAAATTTCTATGTTTGTGACTGTTGCAGATGGAGGGTTGACTCTGATGCTGCTTTTCATAATTATAATTTATGCTAGAGTCAACAATTCGGCAAAGGAGGCGCCAACAAAAGGTGCGTTAGTGAGGGCGTGGCAAGGCGAAAGGGGCATGTTGCCAGGCATATGGAACTTTATCCAAAGTAAATTAGCATAGTAATGTATTTCTTAAAACTATTTGTAATTACTGCAATGTAGACGAAGTGTGAGTGAGGCGAAAGGGGTAATTGCCACTCTAATTACATGCACACAACATATTTAAATTGTGGGCGTGGCCCAGCAGCGCCATGCTGTTGATTAGTCTTGCACAGGCTCATTATCAGTCAAGCTTTTGATTTAAATGTATCGGCTCCTAACATAGGATACTCGTGCTTGACATTTGATGTCCTTCAATAAATTTGGCAACAACGGTAAGGGTATTACCATAGCACTGGCGACTACTTCTGGGCCCCCACGCCCATTTGATGTCAATTGACAACCGCAAGCGCAGTTGGACAGAAGCTGCTCAAAATTAATTGACACATGTTGCAGGCACTGCAATCCTGATTTTGTCACCGGACATGACCTCGACATCTAGTTTGTCAGCTTGCGGTGTTTACTGATTTTACTATTATGCGGCTGTCCTCTATACTTGAGCCCCATCCCGTCACCTACCTCAATCCCTCCTGCCCATTTCTGGCACTTTGATCAGTCGGTCCCTTTGTCCGTTTGCATTTTAATTAACTAAAATAAGCTTAATGAACTTTCTCCACTGGGCCGCAACCGTACACTCCACCCCCCCATGTGAGTGATTATCAATATGGAAGAAAGTACTTTATACAAACATATGTGTTCTTCTTCTTTAACTTAATTTCGATTTAAAAGGAACTTAAGTGAATACAAGTAGATTCCCTTTACCCAACTCGAATATAGGTCACGACTTTGCTGCTGTTGAGAACACTTGTGCAAAATAAAGCTGATTTGATACATAGAAAATTAACATATGTCTAATGCTCTTAGTTTAAGATAAATGTAGTGTAAAAATTAAATAAACTATACGCATGTTATATTTTGATAAATTGGCTGTCGCAACCAGTGAATCACAAATTAAAATGTCATTAACTTGTCTGCATGTCGTATTTTGTTTGTTAGATTTTCAGTTTTGCTTATAATTTTCTGGCTTTGCTGCCACCCGCAGTTGGGGCGAACACTGCACAGTGTAACAACTCATTTTAATAACTGAGCCAAAATGCTGCGCATTACAACGAACAACAACGAAAACATTTAATATTATGTGAATTTCTTCATTACTTATTTAACTCAAATACAATAAATACTTTAATTCAATTTGATCAATTTGACTTTTAATGTAAAATTATAGACTTTTTCAAAAAAAAAACATTTTTACTTGCTTGTAAAAAGAATGGCCACTCAATGGGAGCTGTTACGAATTGAAAGAAAATTCACATTATTAAATTAAGTTGGTTAACGTTAGGGTACTTCTAAGAAGGGTACATGCTTGCTCTTAGTCTGTGACTCTTCGACAGAGTACACTTACTTTGGTTTGGCTCATTTTTTATCAGGATGTACTATGATTTGCTTCTCTTTACGTGGAACTCTCATTAAAAATCAACGGAAATGCAAACGCACGCAGAGGAAGTCCTCTGAGCCAGTCAAAGTGAGTAAGCTCGTGGGTCGACGGGCGAGGACTAGGAATGCAACTGCCAGAAGCACTTGATGCAGCCAAAGATTCTGTTTGCAACGCAAATGAAGCCCATGTTGCTTTTTTCTTGTTGAAAAGTCGAAAACGGAGACGGAGACGACACCCAGAATACATTTCCTGCATGGCATTGTTTACTTGACTCAATGTTGCGATGCGAATGGGTCGGTGTTGTGTGCTCGGCAATAAGTCGTGAGTATTGGTGACAGAATGAAATGTAACCTAGTATTAACAAAAAAAAAAAATATATATATATAAAAAACAGTTGTGTTCAAATGGGTTACGAGTGCAAGGCTACGGAACTGCAGCTCTGGCTGTCCGGTGAATTGCGAATGGAAACGTATAAAAAACGATTAATGGATTAAGAGCACGCCATGCAAATGGATGATCTCAGCGTGGTCTCAAAGGTTGAAAAACATGGTAAGCCCCTGTGTGAACTTTTCCACACAGAAACACAAACATAAGGAAAGCATTTCTCATACATCATGTGCGACTAATTGCCAATGCTTTGCTTTCTCCGTCTCAATGTTGTGTATCGCATATCAATCGATTTGATTGAGTTGTGGGCAATTCAAACGGTCGGGCAGAAGTGCTATATAATAAGTTCTTGATTTTATGGTAGCCAGATTAGCTATTTACAAGCTCAAATTCGCATTTGTTAAATGGATTGGGCGCCAAATTGATGGCCGCGTTATATGGTTACAGATGCTGTTCAAATCTGAGCACTAATCCTTACACATTGCTCTTTGCCATATTCATTAGAGTTGTTGGTAAATTTTAGAGGCAGCGTAGTTGGCTTTGCTTCGAACATTAATTTTTTATAGCTAGAGCTTTTGCAGTGTGCAACAAGAAGAGAAATTGCGATTTCCAAGCGTTATTATTCTTATCAATAGAAGAAAACATATAGCAATATTATGTAAGTATATTTACATAACTTATTCATAGACCATAGATATAGCTAATAGACATGTTGGCATTCTTACAAATCAGCATTGAAGGGTCAATAAGTCTGTGTATTTTTACATATCTTTGTCTTGAAGTAGAGCAAAAGCTGTACGTAAAATCCACTTATTCAGTGCAGGGACATTTGCATAGAAACCCGGATGTGTGGGAAGGGCACAGCCGATGCCCCCGGAAACAATGCCGATTAATTGGCCCTGATACACCAGAGGACCACCAGAATCACCATGGCATGCGTCCATGCCAGCAGCACTTGCACAGATCGTTGTTTGAAGGATTTGCTTCTCACCGTACGCCTTTAGGCACTCAGCGCGTGATACAATGTCAACATTAACGCTTCTCAAATGAGTGGGTGACATCTCTACTTCAGTGTCACCCCAACCGGAAACACTGGCTGTGGCTCCAATGCTAGGCTCCACTGTGGCCAGTGGAATGACTTTCACGAAGTTGCTCAGCCGAAGGGGCGAGCTTAGCAGCAGCAAGGCAATATCATTTATTAAAAGCAAATTATTATATAGCTCATGTATGGAGATGGCAGACACTCCAACCACTGAGCCACCTAAGTCCTTGGTGGTAACTCCCGCGCGGACTGAAAGGTCGTTTCGAATCTTATTATAGACACAATGGGCAGCAGTTATAATAATATTCTTGCTATAGATGGCACCACCGCAAAAATTACTGCCTTTCAATTCCAGGGATACCTGCCAAGGCGCTTTCTCGATCGATATTTCGACACCTCCAATGATCCTCCCACCATTCACAGTGATTTGGCCCAGACTATTGGACTCGTAAGGAGCCGCAGACACCAAAGCGACTGCTGGGAGCAGCAGAAAGAGACTGACAGACATATCAGAGTATGGTTTGAGTTGAACTTGAACTCGTGCTAGCCAAGGTCTCTTTTTATAGGCAAAAATAATCGCAGTTCAGTTCTCATAATTTCTGAAGTGGTCTTTAAATATTTAAGTTATTGCCTGCGCTTATCTAGGCTCCGCTCTTGGGTATTTGTTGAACTAATTAAAAAATGTAAAGAATTAGCCAATTTTGAGCAATGTTAAACATTATACATACCTCTCGTTCGATTTATTCATACATATTATTACAGTTTCGAACAAAATTACTCCTTGATGTGTGCTCCTTGCCCTGCAAATATTTCTAATATATTTTGAATGGATTGACCAGGGATCACCCGCGCGTACTTTAAATTGCAATTTCAGCTTAGTCGTATGCCATATTTGTAGCAATCTTTCACACACATTATTTTAAACATAATTCAATTCGTACATAGGTCGTAATTATTAAAATCTAAATATAAACATTCCCAGGATCCTGATTTATCACCACAAGGATTTGGTTTCAGTGTAGTTGCTTTAATTGCACGAATGGCAATTAAATGATTTAAGGGATGATTAAATCGAGGCTAACCAGGTCATTTGCAAATCAAGCGCAGTTCATACTCCCCAATATTATTGCGATTGTTATTGTCATGGCTGTGGTTGTGTTTTGGTCGTCCTGTGGTCCTGTTGTTTGTCGTGTGCGTTGCAATTAACTGAAATACAGCCACGCCCTACATGGTGTGGGTACCAGTTGGGTACCAGTTAGGCACCAGTTGCCCCTGTGATTACTGTGTTTCTATCGGGGGCATGTTTAAGATCTTTGTCGTGCGCTTTGGGTCCTTAACGTGTCTATAAATAGATATTATTTTGTAATTTTGGCTCTTCAAATAGTGTGAAGTGCAGTTGCAAGAATTACAATGGATTATGTTTTTTATTAAGTAATTGATATGAACCACAATAAATTTAAAGGTAAATTGTATCAATTGGAGGGATTTATTGATTTTTGTCCTGTGCTAGAGTTAGAGCTCCAAATTATCCATTTTGACATGCATATGTAAATCGTCCTCAATATGCAAGCGGTGCACATATGCTGCAAACACAAAAAACGAATATATTGAAAATATATTAATACATGAAAGATGTACAATTTGAAGGATGTTATGAAGCATATTCCCGAGCATGCAGCAGATAGACTAACATTCAAGATATTTACGTTTATCTTTCCACCACATGCTAAGAAACCAATTATAACTTACAAAGGAATAAAATCTGGACTGAACTATTGGTTTATTATTATAACGTTTTCAATTCTATACACATTTCTGGAAATTTACGCTTATGGGAAGAGCACAACAATTCAACAAAAATCAATTATGCTAGCCAAGACAAGACCAAGGAAGTTGGCAACAGCACAAACCAAAAATAAAAAAAGTATTCTTCACTAATGTACATTCTAATTTGCAAGTGCTTTCAGCTTACCACCTGCCAGACAAGATATAATTATGGCCAATAACAGTAGAAAGCGAGTCCATTTGCATCGTTTCTTCGGTTTGTATGGCAGTTGGTTCAAATTATTCATATATTCAATACACATTAGTTCCGATTTCCATAGCCTGCTTTGAACATTGTGCTGAAACAGGTTGTCAAGTTCATCCGGTGATAAGCGTATGGAATCCGGCAGTAGGTCAACGGGCAATTGTACTCTATGTATATCTAAGCGATGCGTTTGCTTAAATATGCTCAGAATAGATTGATTGTGATTTTTTTTCGCTGTCGCTGATCGAATGCAGTCAACAGAGTACCGATGATGATAATCCTGATCCATTTGGAAATTAATAGAGTGGAGAGAGATATTTATCTCAACGAAGTCATGGGGCTTAATGCAGCCACAGTTTGGACTAGCCTTAAGTTTGCCTGGCGCACTCGAACGTATCTTAAAGAGCAGTCTGCTAGCGGTCGGATTCAAAATGGTGATTAAACGTCTTTGCGTGCGATCGTAGGGCGCATAGAATGTCATCTTTTTTGGGCTAACACTGAAGGCAACAGAGTTCATGTTAGCTTGATATTATATTATTGCAAAATATTTTGTGTTGTTACAAAATATTTTTCTTTATGAAAGTTGATTTCGATTTCTGACTACAACTTTACACGAACAAAAGCTGTGAATTGGAATTGTGTCTGAAATGTGTCAACTATTGAAATGTTTTTGACAACATTTCCATATGATGCCCTAGCCCACTGCAGATGATGGAATCATGTGCTGGCTCAAAGTCAAATTGCATGGAAATGTTGGGCATTTATGGGCATTGCAGCAGTTACGCCTGTCAAAATGCAAGTCGCTTAACAATGGCAAAATTCGACCGCTGGCATGGTGCAACATTATGCAATCGAAATGATTTCCAGATCATTGCATTTGACCAGCTGCCAGTTTCGAACAACTACTACTGTTGATTATAATTATCTGTCGTCAGACAACAACTTTTGACTGTAAAATGAACAAAGTACACACAATGCTCAACAGAAGCGACACACCACACGACCGCTGAATTATTATGGCAATTAGGTCATTCTGCACTTGTCATCTAATTTTAAAGTTAGTCGCTATTTCAATGCAGCTCCCAGTATGTTTTCAGGTTGTCTGTTGTGTAATATGGCTAAAAAATCATTATCATCTGATAACCATAGTTACGCTTAACAAACACACTGCTCATTTCTCTCCACCATGCTTACGTCCAAGGCTCTCGCTGCATGTAATTTATTATGCAACGTAATTATACAAGTAAATATATTTGGCCCTCATTAGCTGCCAGTGATTGCGTTCACAAACTCCGCATAGTTCACCAAATCTTGATCATTCACATGATTTTCCAATAGTTCGTCCATCTCCATTTCGGTAAGACGCTCACCACAGGTTGTTAGGATACGTCGGAGCCTGGCTGCTGATATACATCCAGTGTTATGCTCATCGAAAAATCGCAAGCCGGATAATAACTGTTCGTTAATGGACCCATTGCCTGCTCCAAACTGATAAGCTGAAGGCCGTGACGTGATGCTATCATAGATTGACATCAATTCGTCAAAGGAAATGCGTTCGTAACAGGATGCAAGCAACTGCCCAATGTGCTGACGTATGCTTGCCTCACTAGGATTGGCGCCCATTACGCGAAGACATTCGCCCAGTTGCAAGTGCGAAATTTTGCCATCGCCTCGTTGATCGAACTGTCGGAATATCGTTCGCATTTGTCGGAGTTGTTCTGGTGAGTGAATTCTGGCCATGATGTTTATTGTATGATGATTGATGGACTAATGAGTGAGTTGCGGTTATTGGAGTGCGCGCTAATTGGATGCACATATTTTACACAGAGGTGCTAGAATCCAGTTGTTCTGTGATGGGGAAAAACGGATGTATAATTAATTTTGACATGTTGACAGCTAAAAGAATCGAGTGACAAACTGAAACATTTGATCTGCCTAGGATACTCCTTACAAAGGTTGCTAGTTATTTCTATTTGTCTGCATTCAAATCTTGATTATTTTTGAATATTAAAACAATATTATAAATATTTATATTTAATTCCAACATATCCGGCTTAAATACATTTTAAAATCAAAACTTAAGCTAACACTTGTATCAATTAATTTTGATATTTTCTAATGAAAGTTACTCCAAGCCGTCCAAAATATATGTGATATGGGTAGACTGAGTGTATGCATAAAACTCAGTAATCATTTTTATTTCAGGCAGCAAACAAACTTTAAAATTTTCATTAAATAACGAAAATTCATCGTACACAGATACTAAGTTTGTACTAATATATAAAATACTTTTATTTGATTCCGTATAGATTAAATTAACAATGTGCTTGTGCGATTCTTGCCAATGCATGGATGAGACTTTTTGCTCTCTGAAAGGTAAAGCACTATTTCTTGGTATGTGGACCTTAGCTCATGGTATATTACTCCCAATGGGCACGGTACTTTACATAAGGAATGTACATTATAGTGTGGTCATCTTAGGCTCAATTCTTTTCGTCATCCATATCGTAGCAGGGATATTGCTGCTATTGGGAGTTTTAAAAGTAAGTTTATAAGATTATGGTACTTATGCACTTCACTTTAATTCAAATTTCTCTTATCAGTCTATGGCTATGATCTTTCTAATTGGAATCGTACTAAGCTCATTTGTGCCTTATGTTTATTTCTTTACATTTTATTTACCAGGTAAGATATTTTAAAATATCTTTTTATACGCTGTACTCATAAGATGTGTAGACAAAGTAAATGCCTGAAGTAATATTTGTACCTTCGCCTTCTTGTCTGTCCGCCCTATTTTCGATTTTAATGACAATTTCAATTATACAATATTTATATCTGTACTATACTATCCAAAATTAATAATACTAACCCCAATCTTTAAAATTTTAATGAGTTATGTAGTTTTGTCGATTTTCGATCCTCTTAGAACCAATATGCTCTTATCCCTTCGGTG
This sequence comes from Drosophila atroscutellata, assembly GCA_035041605.1. NCBI lineage: Eukaryota > Metazoa > Arthropoda > Insecta > Diptera > Drosophilidae > Drosophila > Drosophila atroscutellata. Next base: position 6,066,361 of record JAWNLA010000092.1, on the reverse strand, counting down.
TCAGAGTGTACACAAAATCCGCAGTAATCTATTAAATTTAATCACGATCCTTCAATTATAGAATGTATGGCTACAGCGTCGCTCAACCTATATTTATCTGAGTATAGTCTATCTCGTAGTCGAGCTCTCTCGACTATATAATATATAATATATATTCTAATTATTTTTGTTTTCTTTCAGTCGTTCAAGTAATATTCACCATAACCTCATGCAGATATTATTCCATAGTACTTAAGTGAATAAAAACTTATTCGAACCCCAGAAACAAAATGTCTCAGTATTCAACAACGTTACAGTCAAAACTTATACTTTAAATATTTTAATATATTCATTAACATAAAAAATTGATCAAAAACAGTTGTCAAGTTTCTTGTAAAATTTACACAACTCAAATTTAACATGTGTATGTGCGAGTCTGCTCAATGCTTGGATGAAATTTGTTGCTCGCTAAAAGGGAAAGCAATATTCCTTGGTGCGTGGACAGTATTTCATGGCATATTATTTGGAATAGTGGGCGGTGTTACCAGCTCGGAAGTCGAGGTTGCTACGTTTGTCTCGTTTTTAATCATTTGCGTCCTGCACACCATAGCTGGGATTTTGCTGCTATTGGGCGTTCTCAAAGTAGGTGCCCAAGTCTTTGACATTTATTCATATTATGTTAATTCAACTATTTTTTTAGAGTATGCCGAACATATTTCTTGCTGGCATCATAACAAGCTCGTTTCTGCCTTACTTTCTGTTTCAGCTAATTTATCTACCAAGTAAGCAACATATTTAAGTCTTGTATACCCCGTGTTCGTAAGGGACAAATACATATAGATACAGCGAGCAGTTCTCTCTTTCTTTTTTACTAACCTTTTTTTTATTTGCTTTCAGTCGTGCAAGTCATCTTTACCATCACCGCTTGCAGATATTATAGTAAACTAAAGTTTGAAATGGGTTCAATCAACATAGGTCCACAATATTAGATGAGCTGGCATTTTAAAATTATAGCGAATATTTAGATATGATACTTCCAATCTGAAAGCGTACTTGTAACCAACCGAGGGAAAGAATATGTTAGCTTGTCATGCTATTGAAGGTCCTTTGGAGGTGACGATACTAAATTTGACAAAATGGTCACAATTTGCGTTAATTTTTTGCACGTGGTTTGAAATTTATACTCGCTCTGAAGGCTGTCATTAAAAGACGGAACTATACATGAGTGACTGTGAACAACAGGCACGCCAATCACGTACCTGTCTTCAGTTGGCTTTGATTCCAGTTCAGCCCAACGCACATAGACAATATTGTATGTAAAAGGCCGCGGCTTAAGTATGAGTTCTTTTATATACATATATACTAGAGTGCATACGAGCATACCCATTTCTTTGTCAGCATAATCATCCATAATGCACTTTGCGTGTTTAATATATAATTAAATTAAAAATAGCTCACCCCACTTCGAAATATGATTACCAAGACGAGGATACACAGTCGCTTTCGCCGCAGAGCTACAAAAAGTTTTTTTTGCTTCGTGGCTGCTTCAGTCATTCTTCATTTATTATGTTATATATTTAAATGGGTATATTATAAATGGGTATTTGGACAGCATGGAGACGGAGCTGGATTCTGGAGTTGGGACAGGAGCAGAGTACCTAAATGAATTCAAGTTAATGTCAATTCGATACAATTCGAATCACAATTCAAATAATTTGCATTATTTGGAATATAATAATGATTGTATAAGTCTTGGAAAGCTAATTCACTATATATATTATTGCACATCACAACGTTCAGATTTATTCTTTTAAGACATCATTTGGACAACACAATAAAATAAGATTTTAAATAAATGGCCGCTTCCTTTAATCGGATGGGTTCTGTAGAACGACAATGAGGTAATTATCTTGCGGCATGAGTATTATCTCGAAATAGCTTGTGCGCATGCGCATGGATGTAAATTCGTTGGTGGCATCCAAATCTAGGATCACCTGGCGCGCCTTTTCCGAAACAGTTCGCATGATGCCAGCGTAATGCACTGATGCTTGGTTGTCCAACGTTGATTTGATGGCTATGCCATCACCATCCACAACAAGGATGCCCACGACGTTCTTAACGTTCTGGAATCGTTTCAGCATTTCCTCCACTTCGGCGGACATACTCAAGCAGTGTCCTGAAGTGTTTCAACGATTATTGCTACTTAGAATTAGAAAACTTTCTAGTATCTCTAAAGATTTGATGTACGACTAAATAAATTTCTATGAAAATTATAATTTTTTAAAACGCTTGCTTGCTATAAAATAAACTCAGAAGCTTCCGTGATTTGTTGAAAACTAAAACACTGTTTGATATAGATATATTATGGTTTGAAATTTGTTAAACAATTAAACTTTTTAATATCCTGGTCTTTTCGGTTTAGTTGGCTGTATATTTTGCGAACACAAGCATGATGGCAACAGCCGGATGAACATTTGGCCGTTTAGTTGGTGGAAACTGAAAAGTTGCCATTTGTGTGTGGAAAATTAATTGAATGTTTTTGATGACTGTTATACGGCTGCTCAACGAGTTCCACAGACAACGCTGTGGTACTTTCCATTCGAATTGCAGATGAACTGCACAGCATCAAGTTTAGTGCGGAAATTATGGCACACTTCCGGCCTTCCAGCAAGCCAGCCAGCTAGCCAGACAGACGACCTGCCAACACACAGAGTTCCAACTCCCTGCAGATGGGTGTAAAGCAGTGCACTTTTGAAAATTAATTAAAAGTCATAAAACTCATAATGAAATTACCAACACAGACAGAGAGAATGAGACGTGCAACAAAAACAAAGTCAAGAGTCGCATTAATGCAACACTTTGTGACTGAAGGAGGAGGAATCGGCCAATGAAACTTTGGTCAACATGTTTAAGACTTGTCTGAAAATTAACCATTGACATTTAGCTCAAAATTTATTGTATAATTAAAACAAATTTTCCGCTTAAACATCTCAATGCAACGGGAAATATTTGAAAATGCTCAAAATGCTGACAAACGCACAAAATATATATATTATATATATGTATATATTAATATATATATATGAATGTATGTATGTATGTCGTCTTGCATGTAAATGTCCGTTTTAATGGCCAAATGTCCATTGCATTTGTAGAATATAAAGTGCATTTTGCCCAATATTGCAGTTGCAATTGTTGTCGTAAATGTTGCCAAAGCAATAGTGTCAGCATTTCCTTTCACGGATGTTTCCGCCAGGACGCGTAAAATATTTACAAATGGCATTTTTGGCAATGTGCAAACATTTGCTTTTGTATATCACGGGTTAAAAGCTATGCCAAAAACAAATTGTTCACAATTTACATGTGAGTTTTTCTTATCGTATTCTCGATTTTCTATTAAAATTGCATTTAGCTTCAAAGTTGATTTTGCGGCCACATGCAGGTTTCAAATTTAGTATTTATTGTTTAAACAAATATAACGCATTCATCTTTTTTTCTCAATATTTTATATATAATATTTTAACAACAAATACGAAAGTGAACATGTGGACACTAAACACAAGATATTTAATTTATTCTGTGGAATACGTAAATAATGCCTGATATGTGTAGGGAGAAGCAAGTTGGTATTTGGGCTTGGTGTTTTGGAAAGTAAGCAAATATCATGAGCTGGTTTTGCATTGTTAGCGCCAAAAATTAGTATATTGCTAACAAGTACAAGTTTATGACTTTTTAATGTAGTGTCGTTTATTTGTAACTTTGAAAGACGATGTCGTATCTGGCTTGAGATTGAAGGATTGAATATTGATAAAACCAATCGAGCCATTGTTGTCCTGGGCTTATCAGCGTGAACGAAAGAATTTGACCATCCTAGCGTTACTACAACTTTTTACATTTCGTCGTATTCTTGAAATTAGATCTTGCATATGGTCTCTTAATGACAATATCAATTTCTGTCTAAATTATATTACTAATATCAGCATAACTTCTCGGAGTAGACTTTTAGTAATAATTCTTCCCTTTCTTTTTATCGTAAAACAAATTTAACTAGGAATTGGAGGTTGAAGAATCCACCTTGTATTGAATTTTAATATTTGGGTACAAGTGAATATCCAATTGAATTGAAAATTTAATGTGAGTCTTGAAATGTTCATGTCAACTTGATTCACAGTTTGCAATTAAAACCAAATTATTCAGATGTGAGCGCATTACCAATTATGAATACCTTTGTTTTGTTGTCTGCTGCTTATGTGGATGTGGTGGCAAATTTTAAAGGGGGAATGCCTGTAATTTAAATTAAGGTAAATTTAAATGGTGACAATCATAACGTGGAAGTAACACGTGCGAACAAGATTTTAATTGAATTTTAATTGATACGAACATGTTGCAGGTATTTGTGGCACAGCCAGTCGAAACTCTGTTCACAGACACGAGTATCTTTCAGAAATCTGTGATAATCTCTCGCGAACTCTCATGTTTCGAGTGTTAACTGCTCAATGGATTTTGATTTACTTGATATATAGGTAGTTAATATAAGTATATATAAGTATATCTCTCAGCCACACTACTAACATTAAACATCTTTTGGCTGTGTTCGCTATATGCTGATATTGAGATTTTTTATTTGCCGTTCGTTTGAGTCGCCTCGGAATCCCCAGTCACAAGCTAAATGCCCGAGGATACAATTTTAAATTAAATATTACAGCGTTGGCATTATGCGAATAAGCCCACAAAATGCTCAATAAAAGTCCTCCAAGCATATAACTTACACCCACAGTAATAACTGAGTGTGTGCGATTGTATTGGGTTTTTTTTCTCTGTTTACTTTTTAATATGATGTTTGGTTATTTATTTTTTAAATCCAGTTCGACATTAAATTTTAAAAGTTATTGATCTCTTTTTGGTGCAGAATTTTGATTACAATAAATTGCGTTCTTTATTTTTATAGGTTTGCTACACCTACAATTGATGGTTATACAAACGAAAATACGCAAATATAAATAAATACATTTCAGTTATTTCAAAAGCATCGCAAATTTTCGGCCTGCTTTCAAAATGTAACTCAACAAAGCGACCAAATTGTTGAAAGGGCATTAAATAAAAGTAACTGCAATATGAGTGCCCGACTTTCAAACACTCCTCTTTCCTTTATTGAATAAAATTACTTAAAGCTCTCATTATCAAAATACAGCATGAAGAGCTAACTTATACGAGAGCAGAGCTGTGAATAAATATGTATTGATATATTGTTGTAATGTTTACATATACCCCAAGTATAATTTTTACTGGGTACAGAAAACCTTGGCATCACCTTTTTCAATCAACTAAAGAGCAGCTACTCATATCCTCCTCCCAGCTGTCCTCCACTCAGCCCCATCGCTGACTCAATAAGCTGGCATTTTATTTGCATTTTTTCGTCACTTGGTGTCTTTCTGGCTGGCTGCCCTATTTCCAGCAGTTTGTGAACTTCCACCACACCACCCTCACTTTGACCAAGTCACATTGGCGAACATTTTGACTGAGTTTTTTTTTTTTTGTACTTAGTACACGCGATGTCGTCGACAAATTCATCATCGTCTCAGCGCTCGTCTGTCAAGCGCGTTAAGGATACAATAAATGTCTTTCGTGGTCGCTGTGCGAAGCGTGTTGCTTCCTGGGACCCGCTCCGCAGCCTGCTGGGCTTCGCTGACTGCCTGGCTGCGGTTAAGTCACCCGCTGAGTGAAATACTCTGTCGGATTAATATGCAACAACGTTTCGCAATTTTTTGTCGCCATTTTTTTTGTCTCCCTTTGGTTTATTCATTTGCCTAGGGCCTTTCCTGCTTGTCTTCGACATCCTCTGGCTCAACCACCAGTGTAGAGCTATGGCTCAGGTGCACTCTGCGATAACAAATTAAACAACTTTATGCAAGAGCAGCAAAAAAAAAAACCTTGGAATATATAAATGCATTTTTTTTCTTTACTTGTGGAGTGGCAGCTTTAGCTTGAGAGGATGCAATCAGAATTGGATAAAAGAGAATACCGCCAGTGTACCTATGGACAAGAGATAAACCACACGCTCAAGCCCGATTGCTATGTTAAAATCACGTCCTGATAAGAAAGCCAAAACCTAGATCCAAATACCAAAACATATATTTACTCAACACTCAATTGGACCTGCAGATATTTTAATAGGAGAATTTTACTGTTTCCATATCGAAAAGTAAACTATTCGCCAATGTTTTGGCTGCAATCCAACAGAGGTATACAAGGTAAAATAAAATGAGTTTTGGCCAAGAATAAACTGTGTCAAGAAGTGCTGATATTTTATGCAGTGGTTGTCAAATAAAAATGTTTGTTACTATCATAAATTTGTCCGCCTCTCTTAAATGGAAGATAAAAAAGGCAACATCTTATTTTTCCCGCTCAACGCAGAGGGAATTTGGGAAGCAAGTTCACTCCAGCAATGCATACGTTTCGTTGTGCTCAGGCCATTCGATTTGGCTGATTGTCTTGAGCTCTTCGTAGGCCTGCTTGGCTAACCAATGGAATGTGGGATTGTTCCACAGCACCTGAGTAGCGTAGAACGGATATGAGTTAGCAAGGTTAGTGCGTATCTTGCTGTAGCGAGACCACAAATAAACCATGCCGCGCATCTTGTAAATCCACAAAAGATTCGGAATGTTGCTTATGATATATTCCAATTTAGCTATTTCCTTCATATTCAATTTCTCCAAGAATCCTACATCCATTAGTTCAAAAATCATGCACATTGTCAAATAATAATTCGTTGATTTCATTTTAAAATACTCTTGAGCCAAAGACGTATTTATACCGACATTAATATTTAGAAATGAATTATTCCTCAAGTTAATTCCGTCAAACTGTTGGAGCTCATTGTCAATACCAGCTTCGCACCACTTAAAGTCTTTCCACCAAATTCTCCAATTTCCGTAATTCATCTTACGATGGATAGCCGACCAATCCTCACGAATATGTCTCCGAATGCGATTGCCTGCAATACAACTATAGTTTGTTGGAAAATTTAACGGATTTGCCACTGGCAACTCTGAGGACGCAGCCTTTTCGACGCCACCTACAATACAATTGTGTTTACGTTGAAAGAATTTGATTGCGTAGGATTTGTGCTCCGGTTGTGGCAGCGGTCTTGTACTGTATTTAACGTAAGGCATCTCAAAATCGCCTATTTGAAATATTTTATTCGGTTTGTTCAATTTCCGTTTCTTAGGATCGTCCGGGTTATTTGGCTTATGGATTGGTTGAGCGGCGCGTTTGCGTCCTCCGATATTATTTTTGAACAGTTTGTTATAACTAATTTTACGATTCCTGGCCCCTCGAAATTCTCCTTCCATTTTCTTTCGATTAAAATTGGCAGCGTTCTTCAAGTTTGGACGTTGACGGTAATTTTCATTAGTACTTAAATCATCATTTTCATTGATTTGACTTAAATGTTGATGCTGATTATTTCTGTACAATTCAACCTGTTGTTTGGGAGAGTCATTGATATTGCGAGGATCTGCATCTATATTATAAGCATCTTCGAAGTTATCCTCATAACAATGGCTCATATTATAATTGTTATTGTTGCCGTAGTGCACAAACGGACTTATCTGCTCCCTCCGCAGGTCCTCATCAAAATTGCGTGGATCCTCGTCTATATTGTATACATCTGGACTTCCGAGATGCGCATCATATGCTGGACGTCTCAGTTCTACAACTCTCACAGGCGAGGAATACATTTGACGACCCGTGTGAACGTCATCAATCTGAAATGCCACAGCACGTCGATCATAATCAGAATTATTGTGACGGCTCAAGTTGTAGTTGATGACGCGCGGCGGGGACGGAGTCCTTGGACCTTTCAGCAGTTCTCGGATTTCATTTGAGATAATGGCGTCCATTGCGGCCAGCCGACTGGGACCGAATTGCAAACTGATGCGCTCCACACGCTTTTGAAAGTGATGAAAATTAATCTCGGGCAGAGCGAGTGTCTGCAAAGCCAGGTCATAAGCACGTCTGCCGATGAGGCCCATACTCAACAACCAGTCGAGTCGCTCGTTGAGCTTCTCGTCGTAGTTTGCCATCTTCGCCGCGTTGTCGACTTGCATTCGGCGACCCTGGAAGAAATAGGGCAATCGTGCGTATCGAAAGCAGTTAGCTTCATGTTTAGACTCACCTGTTCAAATTGATAGGTCGGTCTACGTAAATTGGCGCGATGCAGCATTTCGTATTTTTTCCCAGCGCTTTAATAAAAATTTATTTTCAAATATTTTCTGGGATGAAATCAGTTTTGAGACTGAATTCGAAATGATATCCCCTGATTTTAGTTTAACTTTCTAGCAGCGCTCGAAGGCAATCGTTAAATGCAACGCACACTTTGTAAAACTAAATTTGTGTAAAAAGCTTTTCCAATGTTTTAAGAACTAAAAGATTCGTTTAATTCTCGAATACATTACTAATTTGATAGCTTTTGGCACTGTATTAGGTTGTAAGCGAACTTTTCTGATTATATATGCAAATTTGAAATTCAATCATACATTTATTTAGTGCACATCCCAAATTCAACACATTTGCATTTCCGGAGCTCGCAGATTCAATTTAGACTTTAAGATGGATAAACGAAAACTCTCGAGCTGCTGCTCCATTGGCCCTGATAAACTTGGCAGTAATTTATTACAATCAGTCAAGTCAATGGCGATGGAGATGGTGCGAGGACAAAAACGAATACGTAACATATTAAATATAAATGGATGTGTGCGTTATTCAGCTCTGCTATAAGGACGATACGAGAAGTGTATGCAATATTTTAAAATTGCATCCCAGAGGATATAAGAAAAAACATTGCAATAAAATGTGCCACATCGACACACGTCGCAAACGAATGGGCAAAAAATTGAAATAAATAAGATATAAAATGGAAACAAATACACCAAATGCCCCAACAGAGCAGTCTCCTCCTCCATCTCATTCTTTCTACTTCTCATTCTCATTCTCTATCTCTATCTCTCTCTCTCTCTCTCTCTCTCTCTCTCTTTCTCTCTCTCTCTCTATCCGCCTCATCTCTGCTCAATCCAAAACTCTTGAGCAGAATTTATGCATGTGAGATATTTGCGAATGCCCTGCAAGTCGATAAGTGTATTTATTTGGACGTTATTTGTTATTTTATTTGGCTTTGCTGTACGAGTATTTACAGCACAGCTATACCAATTGGCAAAGCGAATACTTTTGGCTGAAAGTGTATCATACCCACATACGCCGCCATGTGGAATCTGTGGGTTTGTTTCGTTTGGATGAGTGCCGGGGCATGTTGGGTGAGCACAATCTGCAATCCGCTGACTTGGCGACACGACCACGCCTTCTTCTTGCAATTAAAGCAAACAACAGAGTAAACTAATCTCGAGGGCCTCGTAAATTCCGTGGGGCATTCCTGTGGGGCATACCAGACAACACCAGACAAGAGCAGACCAGATGCCAGGACACCAGGATGCCAGCAAGCACAATAATAGTCACCGCCTGTGGCAGGCAATTGAAACAATGCACGAAATCTGCGAACGTTGGCGGAATCACCAAGCTGGTTTTCTAATTTCTATCCTCTCCATTGCTGCCAGACTTATACACCTAAACCCTAACCAATCATCAATGCACCATTCTCCGCACTTTGTTTATTATTCGCTGCGATGCCAAAGTGTAAGAGGGTTAAGCGAATGAGAAGATGGATTTAACTTGGCTTATCGTATGTGGAATGCTTGGCCCAGCCAGTTGAGTTCTCCAGCTTAATTTGCATATTAATTGAATGTCAAAAAAGGACCAAGGAGCTTGGGCTAACATTTGACTGTTTCATACGAACAGAAAACTTGACTCCAGGCAAAAGGTGAATTTATTAAAGTTATATCTTACACTTTAATTTAAAATGCGAAAATACCTTACTAATTGGTAGAGCTGATAAATAAATTAAAATTAAACAAAAGCAAATAGTAGAAGCTCTTAAGCATGCTTTTGGCAAAAACTTCCACTTAAATCAAAATACCCTTTATCTACTTTATATACAAACAACGAGAGCAATAAATTAAATAACGACAAAAAGTCATGGATTATATAAGAAAATATTTAAGATGCCAAAGATAAGATGTATTTCTTGTATATATTTAAGCAAAGATGATTTATAGATAGGTTACAGTTTGATTGACTAAAATTCGTGACTTTCTAAAAATGTTTTTCCAATGTGAAGCAAACTGCATTGATTGACATACGATAAAAATATTATGAAATGGCTCTCAAAGATGCACGCTCTCATAGACATAGTGCCCCATGAAAGCAATAAATTACAATGGTATCATTTCAGTTTTGGTCTTTGGCCTGATGAAAATATAAAGCAACATGTTCTCAAACGAGACTCATAAATCTTGAAGTGGCAGCTGCTTTCATGTTGCTCCTTTGCTACGTTGCTCCTTTGACAACGATGCTCTTTTCTATGCTCGGGCATAATAAAAATGCCGTTACCCGCTTATAACGCACTTCTAGGCTCAATCAGCTTTTGTAGCAACCGGAGCAGCCAAGGAGCTGGAACGAAAAACATCATCAGGAACCGCTGTATGATATTGGCTACTATGACAACGAGTTCCTCTGTCTGCAGTTGCTTTCAATGAAAATGGAGCTAAAACTCAATTTTCTAGCTTGCCATCACATGTCTCTGACTGACCTGCCAACTTCTAATTGGCAGTTGCACACAGCAAGGACAATGGCACAATTGCCATCATCCAAGAACAGCAGTAGGAACAGGAGAAGCTGCAGATGCATGGGGCAGGTGCAGTAAGAGCAGCAGAATATACAGCAGCCGTATTATCTGAAATTTATATGCAGTTGTTCTCATCTACCTCTTTTACGCTTTGTGGACACCAGGTGAATGCAGCCATTGTTATACCATACTCAACTGTATGCAGCACTGAAAAACCAATGAGTCCAATTGCATTTAAATCGCTTTGAGCTGCACATTGGATAATATTTAATGATATTTTTGATCTGGTCATTTATTTATTTTATTTACTATTTTTAAAGTCTGTCTTTGATCCTCGATTTGATATCTTTTTTAAATTCTCGTTTTAACTTTAGTATTTACCTCAGTGTAAACTCTAATTGTTGCCAAACTTTTGCCGCTTGACCGCTTGGGTGGCCAACTACAATTTACAATTTTCGACTTGGCTACTTAGTCGAGAAGCAAATATCAGCCTCAAACAAGCACTCAGTTCTGCTCAGGCTCTAGGCTGGGTTCTTTTGTCCTATGCTGCTGCTTCTCTAACACAGGAGACAACTGTTCAACATTGATGCAAACAAAGAGCATATGCACTCTCCAATCTAGCCATATTATGCAGTTGAAAACAGGGTATGTCGTTGTCGACTTGTTGTGTATATTGTGATTCTACATTAAATATTATTTGCATAGGCTGTTGGAACTGCTCCTTTCTCTGCTCTCCACTGGACCCTCTCGTTCTGCTTCCTTTCGGCTGGTCAAGGCTTGTTTTGGTTTCTTGTTTAGGTTCTGGCTCTGCTGCTCGGCTTGACTTCGACATAAACACAATAAAATTTTTCAACTGCAACTGCAAAAATCAAAATACCTTTGTGATATTTTAAAGTTGAGCAATGCAGTGTAGCGAAAATGATCAGCAAATAATAGCTAATATTCGTGTATAAATTTTTCACATACTGAAATTTGAGACGTGTCAATTAGGTGTTAAGTGTTTAGGGATTAAGCCAATGTGACTGCTAATTTAGCCAAACGTTTAATGGCCGTAACGTTATTTGCCTTCGGCATCGACTTTAGCAAATGTGAGAATTAAGACCTCAGCATCTGCTAGCAAACTGTCGAGCGATTTTGATACATATAGCTAAATTCGAATAGTTAGAGGCATTCAGGCAAGCAAGCACAAGGATGTGGCAAGGATGCGACGACACACTTCGCTGAGCCAGCAAAGACTCGTCAGAGATGCCAAAGCTGCAACTATTCACTTGCAACTGCCTGCATCAAAAGATATGCAAATCTATGTCTACAAGGCTACCTCTATCCATCTCCCTCTCTCCCTAGCTATGCGGTGACTAGGCATGTTGACGAAATGCCTTGAAATGATTACATAGATTGTTTGCCTTAAGTATTGTGCTTCTGGAAATTAGCAAGTAAATTACAACAACCAATCCAAACGACAACCGCTTCACTCCACCAACTAATTGGCTAGAAATGTGTGGAACTGCACATTTTCAACGATTTATGAAGTGCATTTAAATGCAGCATAGCAATCCCATTTTTTGTTATATTATATTTAAGCAAAAATCGCTAAACTTTCTGTCGACTACAAAGCACATTACAATTTGACACAAAATTGGCATAGAAGTACATACATGTATGAATGTATGAGTTGAACTTGGAGAAATTGTTACACGTGCATGCCAAAGTATTTACACATATTCAAATACAATTTGTTGCGTATATGTATGTGTACCTTAGTGTACGTCAAAGCTTAAAGGGATTTTAACGCTTGAAAAAATTCGAACGTCCAGTTTCTCTAACAACATTTTCTGTTCGTTCGTTTTAAAACGATTTATTCAACGCGTTCGAGCATTAATAAGTCAACGATTGTGACCTTTGGGTGAGCAGAAAATGTGTATTGAGCACATATCGGTGGATATATGTGACGATTCGTAAGGTACAAGTAAATCGCATAAGCTGGCTCAAAAGTATATCAGAAGGCTTTCAACACTTTTACAAATACTCAATCAGAAATGAAAGTACAACCCGTAAAACCGAACTGTAAATACTCTTTTAAACAATAAAAGTCCGCTGTTTTTTACTACATATCTAGTGAAATAATTAATAATTGGAGTTTTATCAAGCTGGGAGAAAAAATGGCATATAGTCAAACTGTATTCGTCGTCCTGGTCAAAAATTTAACTGTAGACTGTATGCCTCGGTTAACAAAATTCTAGTACCCCGTGCGAGAGTATAAAAAATCATAGTCAGCAAATTATGGCACTTGGCAACCTTTCTTCAAATTATTGCAAATTCATGAAATGATGCGCATAACCACACAATCCGGAAAAAATACACGAATTTAACCCACACATACGCTCCCAATTAGCTGTGTTCATTAAAATAAAATGACACGCTTGGCAATTTTGAAATTAGTTTTTGGTTTCCTCTAAATTACGTCAACAAGAAATAACCGCACACGTTAAAATGGACAATTATCAACTCAATTAGCTAGCCGGAATTGTGGAAATTTCTACCAATTTTATAGTTTTATATACTCTGCTCTTCAAGACAGCATATGCTGTTCATTTAGGAGCCATGAGTTCAGATGGAGGTACACTATACCTTGTAGATGGAAAAATTCAAATCATAAAATAACATATCAGGTGCCTATTGCATGCTGCAAAGTTTTCTTTCGTATCAGCCACTAACTTAAATTGCCAAATCAATTTAGTATCTAAGCGCCACAAGTTTCTAACTCAATCTGATGCCCATCGAACGCCCACGCCTCAATTAACATGCTCCGCTTGAGATAACTGATCCGGTGATACTTTGTAACTACTATAAAACTTCAATAGTTCATAGCAATTATATCGTTTGGAAATCATAATTCCTGTATAGACTTTTATATTTGGAAAACCACTTTTTGTGCTATTAAATTTTATGTATAATACCAAAAGCATATAATTTTAGAAATATTTGATTGAATTTAAGAAATAATTAAACAAAACTAATTATGGAAAAGGATTGCTTGGGCTTACTGGCTCTAGAATGTACGTGCTATCTTACTACTGAATTTGATTATACCCTTTTAGCCATTATCTGGATACTGGGATATGTATGTACGTATATATTTTTGGCTTGTTGGTTTGGTGGCCCATTTAATTTAGCATAAAATACAAGTAGGAAGTTTATATGAGTCAGCTGCCAAAAACTTACCAGTCCTTGCTAAACTTTTCCACATGGAAGAGGGGGTAGTTGGTAAGGGCCATTTTCTTTGGCATGCTTTAGACCAGATCGTGTGAGTGGGGAGCAACTTGATGAACTGTAAATGAACTTTCTGTTTGAATTCAATTTAGTTTTATTTGTGTATTTCGCTTGGAACACATTTCTAAAGCACTATCCCAGCTTGAGGTTATGCTGATAGAAATAGCAGGTCCTTGATAAGTCAGTTTTGCATTTGTGCGAGTAAGAGTGTATTCAATATCCGTTTGAAAGTCATCTAAATTGTAAAATAAGTCAAGTAAAAATGCAAATGATGAAGCATTCACCGAAATGCTAAAGTTCTACTGTTGTTAGCCAGTGTTCAGATAAGACGAATCGAGTTATATATATTTAACATATTTTAAAACAGAAAAGCTGAAAGCTGAACAAGCTTTAACTATACAATTTTAATGGTTCAACTGATAATTAATACGTCACATTGCCAATCTAATTGTTTTTCCCCATTTAAAGCATTATTTAAAATATATAAAAAAGAAATCTATTTACAAACAATGTACTGTGTATATACAATACTCATTGATTGTGCGAGTTTAAAATTAATATTTGGCGAAAAATGTGCATCAGGGCAGCTATTAATACAAACCTTATTACCGGCATCAATTATGATAATTAAATGCCTCGTTTAATATATAACCTCAATGCCCCTTTGTAGAAATTAGTATGTAATGGATTAAAACAGACAACTCCGAAATTAATATGGCATAAAATTGTGTGTGAAATTTAGCATGCACAATTGCATAATAATAAAAACATATTTTAAACAAGCTTATAACTCATTTAACCTAATTAAGGATCAATTCCAATCTAGTGAATGTTGTACTTCACTTTGGCTGCAGTTGGCAATAGAAATTTTCTCAACAAGATTCACAAATGCAAACAAAAGCGCGAATAACATGAAAAATTAACAGTTGAGAACGTTTCAGTCGCGCGCATCCGGATTCGAAATACTCTAATACCAAAAAGTAATACCCTTCGAAAACAGGAGCCACATAACAGGGTGGGTACTCCAGGTAATCTACCTTGCAAGTTTGGAATTTTACTGTTTTCACCTTTTACCTTTCACCTTTTACCTTTCACATTTGGTGATTCCTCCTGAGATATACGGATTTGCCATTTTATTTAAGTTAACTCAAGAATTTGCGTTAATTCCATTTTATGCGCTTCGATCGAAGGAGATCTCTATCAGAGCTAGACATAGTTCCCGCTCCTAATACAAATATATTTCCAATAAGCATCATTATTGAAGTGCACTTGACCGACACTGTTTCAAATACTTGGAAATAAGTGGCGCGATTGTTTCTATTCCGTGTAAGTAGCGCTGCATTGTTTATCAAATGCTTGTTTGTTATATAATTTCAAAGTGGTAAAGAGAAATATCGCTTTAAGGTTGCTTAAATTGATCTCACTTTTACAAAGCTTTAGCTTTTCATTTTTGTTCTGCTCAGAATCTTTGGTCATCAATCAAAGTGAGAATGCATTTATCCTTTTCAAAGAGAACATGAGCAGCCACATCCACTTGAATGCATTGAGAAATATGCAGCTACTAAATTAAAAGTGTCAACTCAACGCTTCGTCGACCCCCCCTGAGACCATAATGTGCATAGACGACGATGACGACAAAGCGTTTGACATTAGTTGAGATTTTTCAATGCTTGCTCGGCAGCGTTGAAATCGTGTCGAAAAGGGGGCTGGCTTTTGCGGGGATTGGGTGGGATATGGGCAGCAGCCATACAAACGTATGGATGTTCACCATAATATAGCCATTCAGAGTGCATTGGTATTGGGGTCTGTGCTGTAAGGTACAAAGTTCGCTGCCGCACTGACAAACGCATGTCTGTGTGTGCATGTATGTGTATGCATGTATGTTGAAGAGTGGGCCAACAAATGAATACAACATAATTCGCTCGAATGTACTAAGTGTCGCTCAAGGTCTGTGCTGATTTGCCGATTGCCGATTCTCCGATTTTCATTCTATTTCAATGGACATGTCCATTATTTGGCACGTTCCCTTTTGGCTGCGGCTATTGTTGGCAATCGTTCGTTACGCATCTTATGCTAAACCGGGGCTATTTGAATTGAGTAGCAACAACGTGCAACAGCTTTCTGTCGGAATAAATCCATTTTTCACGACACACCTTTGACTCATGTTTCCCGGTAAGAGCTCAGCAAGCGCACCCACTTTTACAGTTATTTGTGGAATAAGTACGGGTGTGGTAACGACCTTGATCTGGCTATATAATAATTACTGTGCAACATGTGAGTCAACTTGTCATCCGATTGATATCCATTGTATAACCCATGGTTGTGTTATTTGCCAGCTTTTATCTTATCTAACTAGATGAGTAAAATTGTGCGATGTGCCAATCTAATTCTACAGGAGATATAAACCCTATCATACTTCTTCTGTACAAATTATCCATAGCCCTGTGCTGTAGTCCAAAGCATTTTATGATTTATTGAAGTTATCAAAACTGAGCACTCTTAACAGTTCAATTAAATAACAACATCATCATTATACCCCAATGCGCAGACAACTACAATCAGTAAACGTTGTAAGCTTAAAATTCATAAGCAAAACTTTACGCGAGACGACGCAGAAAACTTATTTATTTCTAGATTACGTGTCTTCAAAGTTAGCAACGCCATTATACAATTTATATGCACGTATTGTGTGCTATCCAAGATGAAATGTCCCGACTTGGCGAGCAACCAGGATAAGACACCAGGACACCACCAAGGTGCAGAAGAAATGATGAGCTCGCTCCTCATCAGGGAAAATGTAATTACATTTTCGCCTGATTCATGACAGTTTTGCATAACGCAATCGCCTCATGCCATGGATACTGTGATTAATAATGAGGCAGTCGCAAATATCACTCACAAAAGGCTGAGCACAAGGATGACATCCCGCAAAGCTTTCGGTTGACACATTTATGTATGAATCCTGATGGACGGCCTACTAACAATTGAACCACAAAAGGTTGCTATGCAATATGCTAAAATACAAATGTGTCACATTTTCAATCGAAACATTTATTCATTATTGTCATATGTTATTTATCACAGACCAGACCCGATTTTTCAATTTTTTTCTAACGTGCGCCAGCGCTGAGCAGTTAACTTTTGAATTTTCCCGTAAAATATATGTTTAAAAATAGGTTGACTCAATTCCAAACCAGATATGCAAAAGTTAAATTAAGAAAATGTCGGTCCATAGTTCATTGACACTCTCCAATAAAACAAAGAAATGAAATAAATCAGATTATTTACCTAGCGTTTATACTTATCTCGTTCTGTAAAGAACTCAACATAAACCCCAGTATAGCGAGCTCATTTAAATTGAATCAGCATGCGTTCCGACAAACGACAACCGTCAGTTGTTGTGTGAGGCATTATGTATAGATGTGCAACAGTTGTTGATAAAGAGCTTAGTCAGCCACAACCGGAGGTTGCTCTAGTTAAGTTACTTGTTCCTATCAGTAATATGCGCCACACATAAAAAACCACTGCTCACAGCTAAGGGGCTCAGTATTATTTAAACTTCGGAACGGAGAATATCTCAATTACAATTCTCTTAATAGTTTCTCAAATAAAATTCCAAAGTACTTCAACCGAAATGAGTATTCAGGCAGTAAGGATTATTTTATTTAAATAATAATCATAATATATTTGTGCATTGCAATTTCAAATACAAATAGTTACGGAAAAGTGAAGTTTTGTGTAAATAAAAATAAACAAAAAGCTATAACCGCAGCGATTCAACTTATACAGTTTTAATATTTGTAGACAATGCAGTTATATTTGAAAAATTCGTTCCATTGCAGTTCGAACAGGAGGTGCTTAATGCCCACAATTCGTATAGATCTCGTCACAATGCGCCTCCACTGCAGCTTAATGCACAACTATCTAAACTGTCCACCGACTGGGCAAAGGTACACTCCTCCACTTATCCACTGGTATACCTCATAATTCCCTAATATCTATGCAGCATCTACTGGCCATAAGTCGCATGGAGCATCGTCAAAACAGTGGATATGGAGAGAATATCTATATGGCTTCGGGTGGTAATCTAACCGGTACGAATGCAGTCACATCCTGGTATAATGAAATCAATAACTACAATTGGCAAAGTCCATCCTTTCGAAGTGATACGGGCCACTTTACCCAAGTGGTGTGGAGATCTTCTAAACAGCTAGGCGTAGGATTTGCTCAACGGTAAGCATGTGAGATGCATAGTTGAAGTGCTTCTGCTATTCAAGCGACTACAAAAAGGCAATCTGATTTTCAACAGTTTCAAATTAATTCTTCCCTACTAAACTCTTGCAGTGGGAACACAATTTATGTAGTTTGCAACTATGATCCACCTGGCAACTTTTTGAACCAGTTCCCGGAAAACGTCCGTCCATTAAATTTGACATAAAATTGTACATATCAATAAGCTTTTAAAACCAAAAATTACTTTAACTACACTTTATAAAGTTCATAACATTCCATAAAAAACTTATATCAGAATAAATATCTAACTTGCACTTATCGAATATAATCGGTAGTAATTGGGTTAAGTAATTACCAAGAAATTTGTTGCTTAGCATCTAACGATTGGGTTCTCATAGATTGTTAACTCAAAAGTAATCTGATTTTAGACTCAAGGCATATATTGGTTGTTGGGGTTGACATTTACTATTTAGGAATTAAAAATGTTCATTTACATATTCTTGACATATTTATTAAAAAAAATCACTTTTCAAAATCACATAAAGTAGTTAATTATCTACACAATCACTATTTTGCCCATTAGAAGACCAAACTTAAAAAATGAAGTGAAGTAAAACTAATTACAAAGTTTTCGCCAAGTTAAGAATAAATACTTTTTAATTATACACTAACAAGTATTCTGATGTATATAGCAAAACATCTGGTGTAGCACAATACTTAACTGTAGGAACATATAAGTAATTAAATATGTTAACTAAACATACATATATATGTGGTACAGCTGCAAAAAATAAATGTGGATGGAATTAAATCATCTTTCAATAGTATTGATTAATCTTTTTTGCAGCACTTTTAATATCCGGATTTGCATATAGATTATAGCGTCACCCGTTATCAATATTTTTTCGGCCGGCAACTTGTTTTATAAGCTCTAGAACTCCCGATCACTCCTCGATGGTGCAAAGCGTTTGACGTGCATGAATGCGTGCCCCCAAACCGCCTATCCCAATGCCATTGGTGTGTGCCTTTGCATTGGTCAATCTAGCATCTGGACCATCACAGACATCCACTTTGAGAGGTCGCTGCTTGGACTGCTGACGATGCACATGAACGCCAGCCAGACGCAGGCGGCGATAGAGAGAGATGTATTTGCCGGCTGTCGTTGTTCTGGGCACTATGTACTTCTCACAGAAACTGGTCTTGGTGCGGGCCGCCTCGCTGAGCTGGGGATAGCCCAGGGCCTGCAGGAAGGCCAGCACGAATGTATAGCAATTGTGGCTGGTTTCCTCATAGCAGGCGATAGACCAGCGGGTTGACTGCTCACAAATCTATTCGAGAAGACTAGCTTAGCAATTTGTTTGTGTATGAATATTAAATGGAAATATACCTGCTGGAGAACCTCATCCCAGTAGTCGTGCCAGGGCTCGGGCACATCGCCCACTAGCAGCGATTGCCACCAGTCGCGCGGATTATCCTCGCGCCGATGGCGCTGCAGTCCGTCCCTATCAAATTCGACAATGTCACCGGTGGATGTGGTCACCGCTATATGCAAATCTGTGGCGTTGCTGTAATCGCTGTGAAAACACACACAAAAACGCATCAGATATATTATGTTTTGCATATTCCAGACGCCAAAAAAAAAACCAAATAGATTACAATTTTCAGCCCAAAATTGCAAAACAAAAAATATATATATCTGGTATTGCTGGGATTATGCGCACGTTGGTAGCCTGGACACGGAGCTTCTCTAAAGCAAAGACCAATCCATTTTTTTTTTGGGTATTGCATTTGCAAGGGCACCAAACAAGAATGCGTAATCCCAATACCATCGAGGCTCCAAAGCTCTATGTATTTTTATATTTTCACTATAACTATAGTGTATAGCTACATTAGCAAGTTTTTGACAATTCTATATAAACCTAAAGGCTAACGAACGCAGTTGCTTGTAAAGTAGTCCCATTTACTCACTTGAGAAAGTCGCCTGTCGAGGGCCGCAGGACAATCGCACATGGATGCTGCGTGGCCCGCACAAAGGGATAGGGTAACCGAAAGGGGAGCAGCCTGGAAATTGTCATTGTGGTGGTGCTGCTGCTGCTGCTCACATCTCCCAATGTGTCTGGAGCAGCATTGGGATCCACATTCGCATCCGCATCCGCATCCAGTTGCGCATTGCAATGGGGGCAAGTGTGGGGCAGGGCGAAGCAGAAAACTTTCACGTTGCAGTGATGAAAGCACAAAATGCCCGGATCTGAGGTAATTGTGGTTGTAGATGTTCTGTGTGTTGCTGCTGTTGTCGCCAACATGACTGCCCGTTTGGTAAGCTGGCCGTTTTGGGGTTTTCGCCTTGCACCCGTATTATAATTGATACACTTTGTCTCTATGGTATGTTACTGTTGTTGATACTCCTCCGGTAAGCCGCCCCGCTTGTGATGCTGCCTCTTTGGCTCTTGTGGTTACGCAGGCCTGCAATAAAAAGAGCATTTCTTGTAAATAAGCCGTGCCAGTCGAAATGTAACTAAGGTTGTTTGCCCGGATTGCCAGCCGGCCGGTCCTTGGACCGACCAACAGCTTTTGCGGTCTTGTCCCTTACAGAAACTGTGTGGCGTCAGTTGTCATTATTATTATGAACATACACATCTTTAAAGTACAAAGGCTCTTATGGAATAGCGTTGGAATGGACAAACACTCATTGAGGAAATTAAATTTACTCATTTAATTCCTTGGTTATAAATAAAAAAAAGTTTATTTCGAATAACTACATAAATTATAAGTCAATTTAATTAAAATTTGAACAATAAATAATTTACTTCCGCTCAATCAAATATCTTGTAGGGACACCATTAAAAATTTGTCAATCAACTCAAATCCCTTTTTAAAGGAAGCTAAAAGCAATTAGGGCTCTTGCCAAAAATATACTGTACCTTAGCACATGCTGAAAAACCGGCTAAGGTGGAATGCGGAAAACGTAAACAAACCGGCAAAATAAAAACAAATCTTACAAGGGAAAATAAAGTTACCCTAGGCGCAAACTCACCATCATCAAAACAAAGGGAATCAGAGAGGAAAAGCGAGAAAGAGCGACATGGAGAGAGAGAGAGAGAGAGCGCGCGCAAGCGAGAGCTCCATTGAGAGAGAGAGAGAGAGAACAGCCCCAAATTGCATTTCAAATGGTGTGGTTAAAAACGTTAACGTGCAGCTAACGTCAAATATCCCAGAAGTTGCCGCTGCGAGTTTCGTGCAACGTGTCAGCCCGAAGCTTGAGGCGGAACCAGTTGACGGCGAGCCGTGCGAGCAGACGGTCGTGTTGTTGTCGCAATTGGCAGCTAGATTAAGCGCCGTGTGGCATACGGATTGTGGAATTTCATTGTCAAACATCATCATCAGCATCAACGAAACATTATTATTATCAATATTATCAACAATCTTAAGCAGTGTTTGAGTGCACGTGTGTGTGGCGAACGAACTGCTAAACACAGGATTCGATTGCAACGCCTGATTCGATCAGGTGCCATTAAGTGTGACAGGCTCTTAGGATATACCGCATTATCCTGCATAAACACAAACATAAACACAAGTCGCTCGCGCTGCAGCAAGCGCTGCGTGGACGTTCGTCGCCGTTCACCGTCGCCAAGTTACGTGCAACATTTTGTTGTGTGTGTTCGAGTGTGTCTGTGTATGCGAGTTTGTGTCACCACGTTGCGGTCGCTACGAATCCAAACACTTGTTTACCAGTACCGCGCGCGACCCCCTTCATTCCGGTTTAGTGTGTAGCTTATGCGGTTTTCGCCTCCATCCCTCCGTGTTTATTGTGTGTGCCGCTGCTGCTGGCAAGTGGCCGCCTTTGTTGCATGGCAACACTTGGCTAATCGATGAGGTGCCGAAAAAAAGGACACAGACATACAACAAGGATAACACAAGGATAATGACCTAAGCCGCTTTTGGTAGGTAAATGCACACACACAAATTTAACGCACAACATCCGTTCAGCTGCCTGATAAGTGTAAATGCATCTTTAATGGGCCAAGTCAAACAACTTCAAAAGCGTTAACTGATTTTCTTCGAACTTTTGGTGGTAGATTTGCGGTTGCTGTTGCTTGCTGTTGTGGCTGTCAACATTGTCAGAAAAGTTAAATGTGACATTTTTGTTTTTATCGCCAAAAGACATTCAAAGTTGGCAGCCACTGCCACAACAAAAACAAACATAAAAACCTTCAATAGCATCAGCATAAGAACAACAACCAAAGTATCATCCAGTCAACAAAACAAATGTACGAAAATATCTAAGAAACTCCTGAAAATAAAGAAATTGTGAAAAAATTAGTTTGGACAAGTTTATGGCCTTTGCTTTCTCGCTGTGCCAATTAATGCCGCAAATTGGGCGTGACAATTGGTGCGTAAATTAAATTGTTTACTCTGTCAAACATTAAGTTCAGCCTCCATCCAACACGCCCCTAAAAGATGATATTTTAAGCAAACAGCTTTTGATATGGGTTCAGACGAAATAAAATCTTTGGCAACAAATTTGTTACTTTCAGACTGAGAGCACGGGTGAAGGGTGATGGGTGACAAAATTTACTTTTTGGAGAAGATCTGAGTTTAAAATGCAAATAATGCGTAATTGGGTTAAAGATAAACAAACTATGGTAAAATTTACGAAATTGCTTAGCAAATTAATGAGCTAAGTGCATGTCAACTTATATACTTATATATATACAACAAAATAACTACGTTTTGTGCAGCTTAACTAGGTGTCAATTAACTTCTTTCGATTTCGATTTCGATTCATTTCTTTTCGTCTTGACATGGAATAAACTCTATAGCATACTTTTAAGTTAAGCCAGAGCAAAATTGTGGTAATTAATTAATATAAAAACCTTTAAAATACAAGTCTTTAATCAAACGATATGTTGTTCAGTAATTTAAGTAAAACTTTATTCTAAATCGTCAATTAAATGTAATTCACCAATTGAGAGCAACAAAAACATTAAATAAAATGTGCAAAATTGAACTAATACATATTTCCACAGACGTTTTCAAAAGAAAATAAATTTCATTTATTTGCACAACAAAATTACAAAAAAAAAAGAATATGCAAATCACTTGTTTGTGAAAATGTTGCTTCAGCCATATTTTCGTTTGTTTGGTGAATTAAATTTGTTCTCAAGCTGAATTTTAAGATTTCCAGCAACTGCTTCATGACAAATGCAAAGTGAAAAGTTCAATTTGTTTTGGCTTTTGGCAAAAAAAAAAAAAAAACGAATGCCAGAAGCACTTGTTAAGGAGGTAAAAGGAAAAGTAAACAGCACAACAAAAAAAAGTATAACTGTAATCCTGAGAAAAACAGAAAAACAGAAAAAAGACATTTAAGACATTTCGTTTTAAAGCATCACTGCCGAACAGCCAGGAAAAGAGGCAGGAATAAAATGCGAAAAAGTGGTCTTACTGACAATGAAATACACTTGCAAAGATTGATTATGTTTACAGTACGATATAGTTACCGGAAGTTAGTTTTAAAAAATATACAAACATAATTCTTAGCTGATGAAGATTCCCTCAAGGCGCTACTTATTTTTGCAGGCCACTTGCAATTTAGGTAACAGTGACGTAATAATAAGACTGTAAAATAACATCTGCACATAACATTGATATCGATAGCGATCGATATCACTTGTGTGATCACGACTTTGAAGAAGAAGAAGATGAAATCAATCGTTGTGCATAAAGTAAAATAAGCAGAAGTGTTTGTGTAAAAAATATAATTAATTTTTGACTGCTGCAATTTGTATTTCATAAAAACATGTAACGTCATTCCCTTGGAAAGGTCTTCAAAACGAGCGATGTTAGGAAGCGGCAAAACAAATGCAATAAAGGATGTGACAAGGAAAAAAATCCCAATTCCGGCTTGTTGTTGCTACAGAATTACAGACAACAATCTCAAGAGCAAGCTAAGAAATCCAAACAAACTTTATCTCAATGTTGTTTGCGACTTCCGAATCAAAAACCGCCCCCCATCCCACATACGCACACAAAGGCGCTTACACGTTTAAATTTAGGTGCAGGAGACTTTTAAAAGCAGTTGTCAGAAATGAAATTACAACTTGCATCCTTTGGCCAAGCAGTGCTCAAAACGAATTGTTTGCCCAGCGAAAACATGAAAAGGGCAGCATCAAGCAAAGAAAAGCTAAGAATTTCACGCATTTTAGTGAATTTAATGAGATATTTGCTCACGCACACGCACACCCACACACACACAACTACAAAACTTGGCCAAGAAAGAGGGAAAAATGCGCACAAAATTCTAAAATCAAATATTTATGCACAATGTCAAGCTCAACCTGATGAAACATTCTGCCAAATAGCACTCGCCGTATAAAAAATGCAAAGAATGTAACAGAAATATAAAAAAAAGCAACAGGAACTGCGAATTTGGCTGGAAAAACCCTTTCGACACATGCTGCGACAAACGCCAAAGTGTAAATTCAGACAACCACATCGAATTGTGCCTGCTCTTAAGCAGCAGAACAATTCAGAGTTGTCGTAGTACAGTTTGAATTTTCACCCTTTCATTCAAATACTGATATTAGAAAATATATATATTATTTTGGTTAGTTCAACATGTAAAGAGTATCGCAGTGATTTCAACTTTAAGTGTATTTGTTTTCAAGGCTTGCAAAATAAGGATTATTTGACAATTTCATAAAATAAATTTTTTTGAAATTTATTTACAACACATTGCTATACTAAATACAATATTTTTCTAGACATGGCAAGTTTCATTGCCAAGCCAAGATACCCAGTTTGGTGCAATAAACTTGATATTTGCGAAAGGGAAAGATTAACAAGAGCAACTGCTGCCAGGACAACCTGCAGAGCCAAAAGTAAAAGAGAGCAAGGATTTTACTGATGTCAGGCAAGGCGTGATGTCGCCAGCAGCGAACTTCCAGCAAAAATTGCTCAAAATTTTTTATCATCCGCATTTTTTTTTTTTTTTTGGATTTCTTATTATTATTTTTTTTTCCCCCATTCTTATTTTTATTTTATTATTATTGAGCTTCCCTTCGCTGCAGGTGGGCTCAAATAAATAACAGCAAAAACAACTCAACAACATGACCGTACTCAAATGAAATAAGCCAATTTAACAACAAAGTTGCCCATGGACTGAAATCCCCGAGCAACTCCTCAAACGGAGGCTCGAATGCGAATTACTTCAGAGACACCAACACGCGCTCAGGTGCGCTCCAACGTATGTTACATATGCCCCACAGACCAAACACCTCCACACTGCGCAGCACACGTCCCGCCCCCATATCAGCCAGTCACGCCCTAAACAAGCGCACTCACTTTGGCCAGCTTCCTACAAAGGCAAAGTGTGCACGCTTTGAAGTTTTCGCTTCCGCACCGAACAACGCATTGTTGTCGCTGTTGTTGTTGTTGTTGTTGTTCTTGTTGTTGCTGCGACACACTCATTTCAAGTTGGTCGCACATCTGCACAACAACAAATAAACAAACACACACACAAACACGCAAACATTGGGCCAGGCACTCACATGGCGTCGATTGCTTGGAGATTCTTCTGCTTCTTTATTGCTGCGTCATCATTGTTTTTGTTGTCCTTGTTGTTGTTGTTATTTTTGTCGCAACTGTTGTTTAAATCATATACAATTTCAAATTTAAGGCTCATGCTATGTTGTCACCCTCCTGGGTCTTGTCTTGTCCTGTGGCTGCTTCATCTTCCTGTCGAACACCTAATTTAGTTTAGTCTTTGTTCTCATTGAGTTAGCACTTGTGTATGCGTGTGTGTGTATGTGTGTGTGTGGGTGTTTAGGGACTGGATCCTTCAGTAGAGCTACGAGTAGCACTTCATATGTGTTGTCATCTGAAAGTTTACACTTTAAGTATGTAGTGAAGGGCATCGAATCAAATTTAAAGTAATTTCATTTGAGTTGCCTCAATATGAAGGCACTTTATCTATGCCACATTTTGTCTAGACTTTTTATTGTAGGACCCTTAGGGCAGAACAAAATACCAATCAAGAGAAGTACATATAAATAAAAATATATAAAAATGGTCTGTCAGAATAACGAATTGTTTGACTTTTAAACTTCCAAAACTAGAATTTATCAGTGAAAACTGATTACTATAATACTAGATAATATATCATAGATAATAATACAATCTAAAACAGATAAACCGTCGATTAAGGATTGCTCCTTTCAGTTTTATCTACTAAGCTATAATACAAATCCAATGCCTAATATTTATGTCCGCTATATTATCAAATCCCTATCTTTTCATTGAAATGTTCCCTTGCCCCAAGCAATTTCACTTGACTATCCCAAGCATCTAGAATTGCTGCAATTAATTTAGCTGTAAATGAAACAGTCTCAAGATTTCTGGCACCTGCCATTAAATCTGCGAGTTTGCTTCGACTATTTAGTACACTTGGGTGCACAGATTTGCTTGACGCCTCGTTTGACTTACGGCCATGCAGCATTGGCCATTTCCCAATTGCCACACAATTCCAAGTTGCGCCCAACACCCATACAACATGCCATGCAACCTCACCTCACAGTGACAAGGGTAAAACCTAAAGCCAACATGGCCAACAGCTGTGCGGGGCTTCTCAGCTCACACACACACACAGCCACACCCACCCACACACACAGATACCCACACACAAACACCTAAACACAGGTGCCCACATGTACAGTGGGAAGTGTAAGTCTATGTCCCTCGTGTAACTTTTTTCATTTCGCTGGATTCTTAATTAAATTATGAATTATGCACAGTTAGTTAAATAGACGTTCGGTCGTTCGCTGGCTCGTTCCATAGGTGCTGTTCTTTTGTAAGATACGTAGTAGACAGCAGCATATTTTTGTGGCTTTTTGCGGCTTACATTGGAGACGGATTGCCGAGCAGCAAAACAAAAATAAAACAAAATGTAAACAAAGCTCGTTTTTTATGCATTTCTTTTTATGCTGCGTTTGGGGTCGTAAATGGCATTACTAACCCAAATACTTGTTATTGGCAAATGCACACACACACTCACACTCACACACCCACATAAGTGGCAGCAGGTGCAAGTGTCACACACACATATGTATACATATTACACATACACACACAAACGCATATGTAAGTCGCTTATTTATTGCAGCGACTTCGAATGGGCACAGAAGTGAAAGTGTATTAAGTTACCAACTAACTTTGTTGCGCCTTCAGAGATACACAATGTATTTGTATTTGTATTTGTATTTGTGTCTCGTATTTGCACATAAAATGTATGTAATAAAAGCACATAAAGTTATCGCAATTTATGACCGCAGCGTGAGCTCAACACTATATTAAATGATCGTACAAAATTCCAGTTGGGATTGTAACGGACCGAAGTTCCAATGGATTCGCGGTGGGCTTGTCATTTATGAGATATTTATTACAAAATTTGAAATTCCAAGAATTCCATTAATAAACTTCCTAATGTTCGTTACACAACAACTTGGACGGTTAGAATGCACCTATTCACGGAGAATGCATATAGAGAATAAGCTTCTTTTGTGCTTTTAATTTCATTTCGAACCACACTCATCAAGTAGATGCCGTCAAAGGAAGCACTGCATGTAAGGACAGGCCTAATTGGCAGCTCACGGAAACAACTCACTCGCCAATTGGCAACAATAACAACAACGGTATGAGCTCAGTGCAGAGTAGCCGCAAACCATTTGCCAACATCATCAAAGTCAAACGCAGCCGCTGGCAGTGGCACTGGCATTAGCAACTACAACAACAACCTATGCCACACACTTAAACCACAATTGTCGCCGTGCAACAGTGGCAAAGGACACGCGGTTAATAGCGCCCGTGCGAGTCGCAGCAGCAACCCATCCCCATACGTCTGCCACTTTTGTCCTGCTACATACACACACACACGCACACTCGATAGTATTTTGCCTGGTCAGCTTTGCATTTGCCTGACAGCAGCCAACAACAGCCAACAGCAGCAAAATTGTTGGTGGTCCTGTTTCGCCGGAGCTGATCATCTGTCCCGTCTGTCGTCTTTGCTCTTAGCCAACTCTTAATTAACTTGCCCCGTCGCGTTGCTTGCCAACGAATTCCATTGAGAGCATTTTATTTTTATGCTGCAAGCAGCAACAACAGCAACGACAACAAAGTTAAATGCTTGACTTTTCCAAAATGGGTTTTCATCAGCGTTGCGCACACTTTGTAAGCTAATTTAATTGCAGCTACGTGATGTCGCTTAATCAGCCAAAAATATTGCAATTAGGGCGTGCCAACGCCCCCAAATACCCACACTTTTCTTCGTTTCGCAAATTAACATTAATTTGCTGCTCATTGGAAAATAGTTAGAAATTGAAAAATGTTTTCGATCCGGACGACTCATTAAAAATGTCATTATACTTAAATGAGAGAACATCGAATTTTTAATCCTCTCATTACTTGATATTGAATCAAATTTGACAATCGGAATTATATTGGTCTGGACTTTTATGACGGCATAATTTTAGGCACTGGTAACTAAAATGCATCATCAAATATTCTACTTTGGAATAGTAATTTCTTTCTACTTTTATTCACATTTTATTTGTATGCAAAATTCATCGAGAATCAAATATCCAACCAAATTTCAAATTATAGAGCTGCATATAAATTAACTAGATTGAGTTTGTCAATTACATATGTAACAACACATGGAGGGACAAACCACACTGTGTCACATAAATATGTGGAAAGGCGTCAACATTAGTTGCACCAATTTTAATTACAAACGTTAACGTACACGACCAACCCATATATAAAAATATGCCACGCCCACCCAACAACAACAACAACAAAGGACAGCAATAATAAACAGAGACCCAAAAACAACGCGAAAATGGAAATGCATTTAAAGCGATAAAAACTTTTATTACCAGCGCAACAAAAAAAAAAAAAATACAAAAACAACGAAAATTTTTACAAATTTTAGCAAGCAACTGTTTGTAGTTGCGATTGTTGTTCCGCTTTTTGCAACATTTTAACATAGCTGCCACAAACTCACAAAACAGCTTCACACACAGCATAGACACTCCCATATTAAAAGGAGTTGAGCCAAGTCTTTGGGCAATCGCCGCCCAGTTTGCGAGCTGTGGCTGCCTTGTATAATCGATGTATCCATGCCGTTACCATATCGCCTTGTGCCTATCCCAAATCGCACAGAAGCCAAAGCCCCACAGTCCTCCTCAATCGTGGCCCGTTTCTTTATATTGCTTATGCTACATATCGTTTGGCTGGGGTGGCATTTTACTGGGGTTGCGGCGTGATTTTGTGGTACGCCTGAAAACCAATTGGCGTTGCGCACAACAATTTATATAGCATATATTTGGGCTGCTTGCCTTGGCATACAAGTATTTTGTGCACTTATTGATTTTTGGTAAATAAGCCCACGCACCACGTTAAAGCTATTTGGCCGAGACTTAACAACAAAAGAAATACGCGAAATGTGGCAAATAAAATTGATCGGAAATCCAGAGAAATTCGTATATTAGCAAGGCATAATAAAGCATTGGGTAACTCCCAAGGAATATTTTTGCATAAGTACATCGTTTGGTTGTTGCTCTACAAGATTAACGATTCATTTGGTATATGACTGGAAAAAAACTTTAAATAAGAATACCCAAACTTATGCAAAGAAAGTTCATAGCTTGGTAGACTGGGATTAAGATATTGATCTGCTTTTGTGGCTCGTAACTATGCAAATAAGCAATTGTTTTTGAAACCTTTCGTTAATAAAGCAACTTACCTGCCTTTGACAGGAATACCTGTATGGCTCAATGAACCATCAACAATCAATTGCAATGATACACATTATCCCCAATAGAAAATAAGATGTTGCTTTAGTAGCTATTCCTCCTAGCGACAACAACGACAAGAAGAATCAGTATAATTTGCAAGACAAATATTATTTGATATAAATCCAGTGGAACAGATTGCTTTAATAAATATTGGCCAAGCGCAGGATATAAACGTGTTTACACAGTCAGGACGCGGCTGAACAAAAGCGAACAAGGAAACACAGGCACCAAAAGAGAAACAACAAACAGTGCAAAAGAGCAGCAAGAAAGAGCAACGACAATCAACGGATTTTTTTGAAAAACACTTTTAAAACACATTTATAAAACGGCTCTGAAAAGCATTGAAACAAAAAAATAAGGCGAAAAAGAGCAGTGTAAACGTCGAAAGGCAAACGTTGGGTCAACTATCAAGGCAGGTCACCCAACGGGAGGAAGGTGAAGTGGAGTGGGATGTTGAAGCTGTGGGTGCAGAAAGCTACTCGCCGTTATGGGCGCATTAAGCGGAGCTGAGCAAAAGTTCAGGCCATGACCAACGGAGTCGCTGGAAAGACGTGGCGTATACGCAATATTCGAATATCACGTATGTGTGTATGTGTGCGACAGCGTATGCGGGCACTTAATCTTTCTGCTGGCGCAGATGCAGTACAGGATATAAGGCTCATATATCTAATGGCTCGACTAGAGCAGCAATTCTTAAGGAATCTCGAATGCCCCTGCAGACAAGGCAAGCAGACTTTGTACTAGACGAGACAAATCCACGTCTGTGCGAGCTGCACGATCCAGAACAGGTTTTAGTAATCCATTAAAATATTGCCAACAATTATTCAAGACTTAGCTAGCAAAACGACAGAGAATGATGTATTTAAATATTAAAGTACGTTTGTGTAATAAGTGATTTTCTTCTTGCAGTAACTCAACAGATTTTATTCTCTTGACCTGATAACACTTTGCCTAACCTGCACTTTTAGCCGAGTGTTTAGACTTACTAATATATTTGCAACTGGCAGGGTAAATTGGATTTTCGTGGTTCTTCAAGCAGGGGGAGGCTTTGGTCCAGCTGTCTAAGCCAAAGCATGAGTTATGAAAATTATTTGCGGCAACTGTGGTCGAGAAATTGCACACAATACGTCAAAGTCAGAAATTGATTTAAGTCAATTAATTTAAACGAGCCACAACAAGAACAGGCCACGCCCTTTCCCTCATTCCCGCCCCCAACCTGAATGCCAATCCCCAGCTATAAGTACGACACGCTTTTCGTAGCTGCTATTTTGTGAAGTTTACTTCTTTCTTATGGGTGGCTTGTACATAATAAGCAATCGGAAGTGGTTGCCAGACACGTATTACGTGTTGGAGCTAGGGGGGATAGTGTTCACTTAGGGGTTCAAGCAGAGCGCCGTTATAATTGTATTTGAACAGCAAACATGACGTAAGAGTCTCTGGAAAGAGAGAGAGAGAGAGAGAGAGAGGGAGGGAGGGAGAGAGATAGAGAGTCGTAGGTAACAGGGATGAATTGTGTTTACTCATATGCCTTGCACAGACAAGTTAATTATTTTGTGATGTGCGTGTTTATTTTTGGTAAATCGATTTTCACGCGCTCCAATGTAAACCCAGTTCAAACACTTACTAACGGTATGAT
The DNA here is from genome assembly GCA_035041605.1 of Drosophila atroscutellata. Lineage (NCBI taxonomy): Eukaryota > Metazoa > Arthropoda > Insecta > Diptera > Drosophilidae > Drosophila > Drosophila atroscutellata. The sequence continues at coordinate 6,034,659 of JAWNLA010000092.1, read as the reverse complement.
TCTACTTGGGAGCGTTCTCAAACATTTCAACATTAGTCCAGCCCTGGACAGAGCCTTATTTGCCCTAACAGTTTTCACAAATATTTGAACAATGTTTGTCTGAATTAATTAACAGTAATTTAAAGTGCCTGTGCAAAGTCACAAGATGATGGGTACAAAAGGGAATGGGGAGTGGATGGCGGAGGCAGTAGTCGCTCCAACTGATTTGCATTCTTTGGTGTCAGCATATTTCATGTTTATTTTTTTTTCTGCTTCTTTGTTTGCCGGCCGACGCTTTGCATAAGTTCAAAGACACTAAAATGCAAAACTGACATCTCAAATATGTGTGTATTTGTATATAAAACATATATACAAGGAGAAGGGGTTGATCCTTCGGACACCGACCATTAAATACCCTTACACACACATGGCAGTTGCACCAAATATGACTCTGATCTTAGCCCATTTAATTTTCAAACGATTGTTTAAGTCTCCAGGTCTGATATATGGGTAAGCTTGGTAAGCTTGTTGAAGATATATTACAAAACAGAAAAACTGAGTTTAAAACCAAGTTCCAATAACAGTTGTGTTACTCTATATCAGACCAATTGTGGATCTATGACAACCAAGCAACATAGCATATAATTAAGCTTGCGTGACTGCAAAATATATTTAACTTATAAGGTGACCGAATTTTTGCTGAGTACTCTTTGCAAGGGTATTAGAAAGGAGATTCGAAAAAACAATGTAATTTTAATTAAATTTCCTGCACAATTACAAAACTTCTATGCAGCAGTTAGTTAAAAAAGGATAAAAAAAAACCTCCACAGCCCAACAGCTCTCTCGAAAACTTGTTGAAAGCTTTTTTGTTGGCCAACAGTTTTGAGAATTGCATTTCTGTTGACGACATCTCAATGGGTTTAGTTTTAACTGTCTAATACTAGGAAAGCAAAACAAGTTTTTTAATTTAGTAAAATAATTATGAATAACAAAGATTAATCCACAAAGAGCAGCAAATAGATAAGAAACTTAAAGAACTTTAAATGCTTTCATCTTTAATCTTTCATGAAATTCTTTTAACTTTAAGATTGTATTATTATTCGGCTTTGATGGATTTAACTACCATTCCGGTTGAAATGAAATCACTCTGCAATACATCATTAACAAGAGCTACCCAGCCAAATGCATCCTTCATCCTTCACATTTCTTGTACACTTTCACAGATCCCTCACTCGAAAGTCAAGCACACACACACTCACACACACATACACAGAGAGCTGAAAACCTGCTTATAATTACCCTGTAGATTACACATTTTACATAACAAGGCCCATTCATTAATGTCATCAAAAAGAACAACAGCAGCAACGTCTGTAAATCTGCAACATTTTGTTGACACACCCAACGGACGGCAAACGGACAACGTTAATGACACTACACTACCCTCAGTGTCCACACCACGTCTCCCCCTGAGCAGCCCACAAATTTGCAATTGTGCAAATGCCATAACGAAGAAAAGGCGAACAGAAAAAGAAACAAAAGTAGCAGCAGCAGCAGCAGCAAACGAGCCGATGCTAGGACGTGCTCATACACCCAAGCTAGTGACGTTACCTTTCACCATGAGAACGCAACGATTTAAATGGAACTCACATCTACACACACACTCAGAGTCACAGTCTCACTTTTCTGATGGTTAAAATTTCCGAAAATTTGCCGCTGCAGGTGCAGCCAATTTGATGGGCCTCTGGGGGATTGAAGAGTCAGGTGGTTGCATTCATGGCATACTAGCACCACCACCCCCAGCATCCACCCCTACATTCACTCCATTCTCGCAAAGAGAACAGCAGAGAATGTCACACAAAAAGTTGAACGACAACAGCAGCAGCAACAGCTGCTTTATACCGCTGCACCCAAATCCTCTTTCCACACTTTTATACAAGCGATTTGTTTAAATGCCGAGCTGCATTTTACGGTTGCTTGCAGCGTGTTGTTATCGTCATATCCAGAGTCCAGAGAGTCATATGGGGCGTTGCTTTTGTGGGAACAGCAGCAACAATGCTGCTAACTAGGAAGAGCCAACCTTATCGTGATTTTAATGATCAATTAGAGCACGCTCCAAATTTGTGTTAGCTTTATGATTGCGTTTTTGTCTCTTTTGTTCTCTTACCCTCTGTCTCTATCTCTGTCCCACTCTCGCAGTGCAAGAGCACTCATTGCCATAATCCAGAGGCATTATTACCCACTCGTTATACCATCCATGCTGTTGGCTTTCCAAATGCAACATTCTTCATACACACAACACACAGACTCGTCCCGTGGACTGCAAACTTTTTATTGCCTGGTCGCACCGTTAAGTCGGATTTATGTTGATGCGATACTGTCTCCATGCATCTCCTGCCATTCTCTCTCTCTCTCTCTGACTTTTTCGTATTTGGGGAGCATTTTGGAATTCACTATGAGTTTTTGGCTAGTTTATTGGCTGGGACACATACGCTTTTGACTGCTAACGCCTTAATTCAAGTCCTCAGTTTCAATTTTGAACTTAAAATTCGGTCTGTCTAACTGTGCTATAGCCCGTCCACTTTTCCGCACTCTCTCCCTCTCTCTCTCTCTCACTCTCGCTTTGTCTCTTTTTATCGCGCGCGTATTTTTTGCGTAGCACATAAAAAATATTTACTCTGTGCTCGCAGTTCCAAACAAAAGTTGTTAACTTTTTTTTCGCTGCAGCTTATCCAGCACATGTGACTGGGATTTCTCGCTTTTCCCCACTGCTCGCACTGCGTTTATATTTAAGTCCACTTGTCTGTATTCTGTACGGGTGTGCTCCTGTCTGGTCTGGTCCGTTGTTAGCCATTTTGTTTTAATGGCCAAAACTAAGCACCTCGCACACATATGTGAAAATATGTGAAATGTGAACAAGTTGGGGATTTCATTTTGACACTTGATATGACATGACAGCGAACTACCGCAACGAAATGAAATGTTATGCCACATGCTGGAAGCTGTTTGAGCTTTTCATATTGAGCTCACATAAGATCGAGCTGATATTGTATGTATTAAGCCATCAATTGATTAGCACCGGAGGTTTTACAACGTAGCTTAAGTTAACAAGTGTTATAATCACACACAATTCATTCATTTCATTTGTTCTTTTTATATGTATCTCTATAATAATCTCATAATAACGAGAACTTATTTTTACTTGCAAATAATAAACAGCTTAAATGGGTTACTATAAAAACGGAGAGCAACAAATTGAAATTCACACAAGAATCAAGTTAAGCTGTATTGTTGAGTAAATCTTCTTTCACAAAGTAATAAATGGTGAAATTCATTCCATCGAATTAATCAGTCAAATAAGATTTTCATATCAAGTGTAAAATAAATTTATATATTACATATTTATTATATTTTCTTATATGTATATGTTAAGGTGTATTATTATACTACGAAAACAATAATTAAAAATATTATTCGAGGCTAAAAAATTCATGTCACGTTTGAATTTCAAATCAACACATTTCTAGACTATAAACTTAGTAGAGGCAGGCATAGTATGAAACACTCCTCCATAAAATATGACTACTATTCGACGCCATAATTATTCATTTTTTTTAATGACAGGATATTAAGAGCAGCAACACTCAAGCGTTTTTTGTGTACTGAATATGCTGTCAATGATACCAATTTTTCTTGTTATTTTTTAGTTGCAGTTTATAAATGGAAATCATGCAAAACGAAATTGCAGAAATAGAAACCCGAAACGGAAACAGTATAAGACAAACTACTAATACATATTAATAATAATAGCAACAACAAAAAGAAAGATCATTGCCAGTTGCTCACTGGCCAGTGTAACGTGATGCGATGCTTTGCCAATGACTGCATCCACAACAATGTAGGACATCAATAAAAAAAAAAACAGATAGATAAATGCTGTCAAGTGCATGAAAAAGTAAACAAATGCAGTGTAAACAATGCGAAATAATATAGCACTTAAGAGGAATCTCTTTGCAGACAGCAAGAACAGCAACCATCAAACGCACCACGGGGCGTATGATTAACTGGAGATTATCATTGAAGATTTTTCATTTATTTATGCTGAGCGCCATGGAGCGTGAGAAATCGAAATGGGAAATGTCGCGAAGACGTGATTTCAATATTAATAAATGCATTAAATATGCTAAGACAGCAGCAACAAGAACAACAACTGCAATTGCAGCAACTATAACAGCAACTGCAGCAACAACAACGCCGCTAACGGCAAATGGAACAACAACCACTGGGCGCATACTGGAAGTGGTGCTTAACAGCTCAACCACGCAGCCATTAACGGATATGCAACGAAACCACCTGCTAAAGATGCCAACAACTACAACTACAACAGCAACAGCAACAACAACAACGACAGCAACAATAAAAACAATAGAACAACCAAGAACAGCAAATTGTGCAAATTCAGCAGCAGCAGCAACAACACAAAGAATTGCCGGGACTTTAAGGACATTGGCAGAGAGCTGGCCACAGTCTGGACTACTTTTGACGCTCTGCCTCGGTCTCAGCCTTGTGGGTAACAGTCAAGCGGGCTTCGCCTGTCTCAGCAATCCCTGTGTGTTTGGCGTCTGCATCGATGGACTGAACAGGTGAGTCCTTCACGCCACCATCACATAAGCTGCCATATGCAGCTGCTGCTGCAGCAACTTAGTTGATTCCTTGCATCCAGTGCATATTATCGCCAAGCCAATAAACTCAGTTCAACACATTTCGAGTGGGCAATAAACTTGCACCACTTGAGCAACAGCAGCAGCAGCAGTTCCTGTTGGCCATCGATAGCCATAGGATTCCATTACCACCCTTCTAGAGGGCAAACATGTTGATGCCGCCACTTTGCAGGCAAATGCATTTGCCACACAGTTAATCCTTCTCAACCCACTCACTCACTCTAAATGTGCCCGCCATTTGCCTTTTATGCACGCCACCCCATTTTAAAACGAGGCCAAGTTGCGGCTGCATTGAGTGGCAGTTGAGTGTGCCGGTTGCCATAGAGAAGTGGGTTCAATTGCATAAGCTGCGCATTATTAACTTAGAGAGTGTCTAATGCACATCCTTCAGCAGCAATAAATTTGGTACGTAATGTAGCGTATCCTGTGACCTCTACATATGCTAAACGTTAGGCTTTTCTAATTATGCGGATGAATATCACAGAAAATTAATTAAAAGATAGATAAAAATACAAAAATTGCATCTACTTTCAGAAGTTGAATGCAATCCTCAATAGACAGATAAATACAATGATCAAATGAAATTAAGGTCAAAATGAATATTTGAATTTAGCATTTTAGCTTAAGGACTTTACTTAGCTCAAAGCGTTCGCTGATGGCTTATAAAATATAGATAGATAGATAGAAACTCAAGTCCATTATGATTTATATGATAATCGACCTAATCCTTCACGGCTATTCAGTGTTAGAACACAATCACTTAGCTCTATAAGCCTATCCTTAGTGCAGTTGCGCACATTGTCGTATATATGTACATATATAAAAAAGTCGTGCTCAATGGGAATTGTACAAACAAACCATAGATGAGGCCAACTGTTGGCAAGGCCCTCTTCTGCCTTTAAGCCACTGACATTCCATTTTCTTTTTGCAGCGTTATTTGCGAATGTGGCCACGGAATGTGGCCATAAGCGGAACCTGCCTCAATTTTAAGCCTTATCAGGCACGCTCGTAGTAGCCCAACCAATCTCACAGTCTGCGAATTTGCTCTATAAAAAGCGTTTACGATGTTTTTTTACGATAGCTCCACGCAGAACTGCAAGTCAAATGCGAGTCCTGCCAGACGGTTGAAATGTTTTTTGGAGCGCGCATTTCTTGACATAGCCACCAGCTACGAAGAGGAATCAGCAGAGTGGATGGCGGGTTTCTAGTGTTTTGCTGGGGTTAGGGGTTTAGCCTCAACTGGCGGGATAGAAGTTTATGCGCTGGCAAGAAAAATTTATAGCTGCAATTAAACTTAACACGATTCAATGTGATTTAAACGGATTAACAGAATAGTTTTGCGCCATTCTAAAAGTTCGCTGAAGGGTAGGGTAAGCGAAGATTATCGTCGATGGCTGCAAGCGACTGAGAGTTATCCAAGAACATTGATATTTTATTGGTTTATCGAGGTTTATGTTTGACTAGTTTGCGCCAATATCGGTATTTATGACTCGTTTCAGAGATAAGCAAGTTTTGTACCAATCGTAAAACTGGGAATGTGAAATGTTTAGCAAATCGTTGACAAGAAGCTGCTACAAAGGAGTCAAGCATTAATTTTAATGAAAATCATTTCACTTAAATTAGATGATGATGTGATAAAGTTTAAAGTTTACTATTTCAAAGTTATAAAAACATTTCGTGAAGAGCCTAAGGGGTCGTTACAGATACTACGTCATTTGTTGACTTTGTTTAGCTTAGCAGTGAATACTTCTGTCAGGAGTGACAACATGATTATTTGAAGCCTTTTAAATATGTCCGTGTTTCCTACGACGTTCACTAACTTAATTGATGGCCTTCGATAAAACATATTCTCAGTAAAACTGACAGAAAATGTTAAAAGAAACATTTTTCGCTTACAAATTCAAACATTATTTCACTGATTCCCCTTGGTATAGCTGCCATTCTATCAGTTATACACGTAGCAGCTAATGCGATGCCTCATTGCCATTTGTCTACTCAGTGCAATTGTTTTTGGCATGCCAACAAATCAACAGGCCTCCTGGGTGAACAAGTCCATGTCAAAGGCAGCAACAAAAGTATTTTTTCTTTACCCATTTCAAGTTACTCTCATGTGCTTTGGAGTATCTCCTACCTGTGCTTATCTACAGATGTACGAGCAGAAAAAGTAATACAGAGAAAGAGAGAGAGAGATATAGAGAGACAGGTATAGAGAGCTCTACAAATGCATCCTAATGTAATCCATAATAAAAGAGTGCACACACCAAACTCAAAACCTCTCATCCCCTAGATAGCCTAGTATCCCACTACAAAAGTTCTTTAATTAAGCTGTGTAGTTACAAACTTATGCTGGAGAAGGGGAGAGCTGACGGAGGCCAAGCCAGGAAATGTCTGCCATGTTGAGCCATGTTGTCGGTGACAATCCCCCGACACTTTTGCATTTCCGTTACGTTTCTATTACCGTTACTATTGCCATTGCCTTATCCGTAACAGTTACAGTTGCTGTTTGCTGTAGTTGCCATTGCTGCTGCCTTTGCTGTTTCCGCTTCAATTTCAATTCACTCTTAGTAGTAAAAACTCAATCCCGATTGGCTACCAAATATTTATTTCCACTACTCAAGCGTAATGTCTCGAGATTGTTGGCCATGTTTATAGCACCCGCCTGGCCACTGAGAAAAATCCATGTACATTCTACTATTAGATAAAGACACATTTATATGTGCATATGCATCCATGGCTCTGTGGCTCACTTCAATTACCAACAGAGGTGTCAGAACTTACTCCCGCTACACAGTGGCAAAAACCTAAGGTATGCAGGTAAAAAAGATTGGGAAGGGCATGAAAGCTTTAAGCTCCGAGTTATATCGAAATATTTATACTGAGCAAATACAACAAAATTAGCATAAAATAGCTTTGAAACCCATTAAAGGCTCAACTGAGACCAAGTGCAATATTCAATAAATATATATGTATGTATATTCACACGCTAATCCCCATTCAGCATTATATTTTGTTAAATAAATTACACTTATTTTCTCTCAGCGTATTCACTACTCTCTACACCATATTGTGATGTTTGTAAAACTATTTTTATCTAAAAACGTTTTCTTGTTGTTGCTTTACTTTTTCTACCTTTTCATTTATGGGTTTGCCCACAAAACTTTTTTTGCTGAACGCTTGATGCATCATTGACACACCGTTGCGCCCACACCTACCGCCGGTGCCACCTCCCGCATGTGTCGTGATAACAACAACAACAAATGAGTTCAGCTCGTATTCGTGTTACTGCATTGACGGCTACACAGGGATCCAGTGCCAAACGAATTGGGACGAATGCTGGTCGGGCCCCTGTCAAAACGGTGGCACATGTGTGGATGGCGTTGCCTACTACAATTGTACGTGTCCGGAAGGATTTTCTGGTAAGTGTGCGCGGTTTATTTTTGCGCTATTCCAACACAGATACGCAGATAGTACAACAAATACGAGTAAGTACTAAAAGTTGTGTAGCAAAGGAGCGGGTTGAGTGTTTGGGCTGAAAGGGCGTCGCACACCACGTGCAAAATGTATTTTTATTAAGCCAACAAAAAACGATCCCTAGCCATCCATAGCAGCCACTCCAGCACGGAGCGCACACACACACATAGTGGGAGATACCAAAGCTCTCGGTCAGGCACCGATAGTTCCGAGCACGCCAAACGTATTTGTAAAATTTGCGGCAAGCAAAAAAGATAGAAAAGGATACAGAACAAAACAAACAAAGAAAATAATGTGCAATACTTGTTTTGTACTTACTTTCCGCTTTCGCTCACATGTGTCTATTATTCTTTTTAACGCCCGCGCAAGAAAGTGAAATGAGGAAACAGCTAAAAGAACCTAAACCGAAGGGAACAGAATGCATCCGAGATACAGACGAAGATTAGTTACTCTCGCAGTGATTAATGGCAAATAGTATTATATTGTGCGAGATATAAAGGATTTATGCTAAATTTCTTTAAATTTCACAACTAAATGAACTCCGTAATTCACTTTTTTCCATAGCTAATTTTACAATACAAAACTTAGGGTACATTTATAGAGATACAAGCTTTCTGACCTAGTCTTCTGAACCCTCGCTAAGGAGATGCGAAACTGAAGCGCGCAAATGGTTTGGGAGGTGCCTTGCAGGATGTTCAAGGAGTGCGATGAGGGCAAACCAACTTTAATGTTGTCTATTGTGGTAGTCAATGTTGGGTGCTTAGCTTGCCACTTGCTAACTTTAATTTGTAGTGTGGGTGAATGGGGCGAATGTGTGTCCGTCCCTATGTGTGTACGTGTCTGTGAGTAAGTGTACGCGTGTGTGTGTGTGAGTGCGGCAGTCTCAGCATGAATATATCTAATGTTCATCCTTTGGCTTCGTGTATTTGCCGTCTGTAACGTACATGCACATAAGCACATTTACTTTTGCTACTTTGTGTGAAGCACTTAGTGAGGTCTGCCTGTGTATGTGTGTGTATGTGTGTGTGTGTGTGTGCGTGTGTGTTTGGGGAGTGTCTTACAGTTGACTTTATAAAATTTTGCAAAATATATAGCCATCGTATAGGTGCTATATGCATTACCAATCAACACCAGCTAATACCAAATACAAATTGCTACAAATTTGTGGTCTACGAAAGTTGCCAGCACCAAAAGCTAATAGTTTTCCTTAAAAGTGTGAAAATGAGGGATAGGTAATTGACACATAGTTTGGATTAGTAATTTACCATGCTTAACTATGAACAGTTTTCAAATGGAGCAAGTTAAACCAAATGATCTTGTGCCAAGGATAGAGGATAGATAGGAATCACAATACTACAAACTAACCGAGTGAACAGTTGCTGATTTATGCCCAATAAGATTCCTTTAGCAGTGGAGCAACCCATTTTTAGTTTCGACAGTTAAGCAACAGAAGAAATCGCATTTTAATAATTATGCAGTAATTATCTTTAATATTATGTACCCTAAAGCTTTTATTTATTCCGGAGCATTACTCATACAAACCGCTTGTCGCCATTGTGGCGCTTCCCATTTCTTTTTTCCTGTTTTTAATTTTTTCCAACACAACAATTGCATTAAATTAGCATAAATAAAACAGTAGCAAAGTAGTGAGAGTGTTTGAAATCGAGAGTGGTTGACTAGGATATATCCTGTAGGTTCGCTTAAAGGAAACTTCATTTGGTATTCTAGCTTCCACAACAATCGTTTTTCTTTTTTATACGCATGTGCAACATTATTATACCCATTTTGACGTTATTAATGGGAAATTGTTTATATAAATAAAATTGCATAAGGCACCGCAAATGAAATTAATGAGGATAACTGAAAAAATGTTTTAAGCCTTATTTCCATTCCCTTTCTTGCACTATTGTTAAAAAGTCATTCGATTTTAATAAAATTAAATAAAGTTAAAAACATATTACTTTAATTAGATACATTATTTTCATGTTGCCTTTAATCTGAGAATTACCGCTTTCAGCGCAATGATAAAATTATAATACTCTTTCGTAAGGCTTATGGAAATATATCAAATAATGCAAAGTGTTACTTTTGCTAGTGATTTTGAGTGGATTAAGCATAAAAAAATACAGCAAAACCAGAAACTAAGCGTCAGCGTTGAAAAGTGCGCTACACAGAAGGTATGGCAAAAAACAGAGCAAAATATGTGAATAAATTCTGCGCACAAATGAAATATATAAAAAAATATGCTTTCTGTACACAAAGCCACAAAAAACATGTATAAAAAATAGATTTTTTTTTTTGCTAAAAGTGCGAAACAGCAGGAAATGAAGCAGTAAACTATGCAAAAATGTTATAGTAGTCTATTTAGAGTCCCTACTAGGTAACACCCTGTACCAAGTTCGAAATTCGATTTTATTTCAACTGGGGAATATTAAAAAAGTTAAGTTCTGATTAGGAATAGAGAAACTTAATGAAGTCGCAGATGTGCTCATTTAGAATGATTATCTAATGAGTAGAGGGTATAATTAAAGTGCTTCATGCCGGCACAGTTGCAAAGCCAGCTGCACAAACATTCTAATTAATATTATAACCGCCTCGCATTGTTTGTTTTTCTCTTTTTGTTGCCCTTTTGAAGTGCATTTGCCTTTCAGCTGTATTTCACTATGCCGCATTAGTCGTTTGTGCCCTTTGAGGTGGTCATCACTGGCATCAACCAACCCCAGATTCAAGAACCCACAACCACCGTTCTACCCCGAAAAGTCGACTTTGCTTTTTTGTTGTGTGTCCCACTTACCAAATATCCAGGTTTCTATCACAACAAGATATGGTTACAGCTAAACCAAATTAATGCATTGTTTGCTTTGCTTTCCTTTGCCAGGTTTTGGTTTGGTTTTATTTCCTTGCTATGCTTATATTCAGGTTAATTATGAGGATCCCCTGAGTGCTTTTGATAGTTGAATAACTGAAATATATGGAATATAAAATCAGTTATTGAAATGAAGAAAATACTGAAAAAATAATGTACTCAAGAAACGTTGCGTTTTAAGCTTAACATGAGAAATATTAAAATATGCAAATAAAATGCTTACTTATCTGTATAAAATATTATTCACGCCTTGTTAGTCAAAATGTGACCAACAACAAAACAATGCGCAGCTCATTGCAGAACTCTAATGGCAAACAATCTAACAATGGTGCAATTCTCAGAGGCATAACCTTGCTCCCTTTGCCAGAAACACACTCACACAGCGTAACACACACACACACACACACACGCACACACACACAATGCCTTTTATCATGAGTGAAGGCATCTCCTTGACTGCCTTTATGCAATCATTGCAGCCAGGCCAGCATTTGTGAGAGCATTGCCTAGGCCAAAGGGAGCCAAAAAGCTAAGGGCATTCAGCGCGAAAACAATGCAAATTGCAGTTGGGAGCCATTGCCAGGCCTATTCACATTGAAATTCGCCTTCTACATTGATGCAAAAAACGTAAAAAGTACCACAAATCAACAATAAGGAATGCTCTTTACACCAACTGCTCGGCTTCGACATACTCAGTACACACTTAATACATGAATAATACATCAATGTGCTTACGATTACAAGAATAGAATCCTACTTATGGTTTTAAAGCTGCTTAAATTCGCTATTAATGAGAATTGAACTTCAGTTCAATAAATTGTCAATAGCAGTCACCAGTATTTATATGCCACATATGCCGCTTTCACTCAGTTGTCGACTGGGTATTAAAATGAAAATGCATTCAAATTGCAGCAAGTCAATTTTTATGTTTTTTATGTTCTTTTTTTGCGACTGCTTTTCCTTTTGCTTAACTTTATTTCAATTGCATGTTTTCGTCATACATTGTCGGGGCAGCTTTTTATGTGTTTGCACTTTTATCATCAGGTGAATATGAATATGAAAATATGATTGGAAATGCGAGTGTGTGTTGCCCACCTCCATCCCATATTTGTCCATATTTCTGATACTCGTATGCATTTTAACGTATTCACTGCACATTCATTCAATCAAACATGCATTTGGCTCAGCTGCTCGTTCATTCATGCCTTCATTTCGCTTACCCAAAGATATTTGTCTTTCTGGCAAGAGTTTTTCTCGCTTTTTTTTATTTATTTGATTCTTTTTGTGCCATTCAACGTTGGCTTTGTTCAATTTTTCCCAAACAGGCGACAGCTTCAAGCGATTGCTCCATTTTTGCATTTCATTTTCTCCCCACATTTCCTATTTATTCATAACCATGAAACGAATACGATTTGGGAAATTTAAATCGCATCGTTACCAGTGCAACTTTTAAAGTTGCCAGTGGGTGATTTATCGAGGGATTTGACCAAAAAACAAATCGAAATTCATTGAATTTCACGTGGCTCAACGATTTACATAAATTTTTTATTTCATTTACAGAACGAGAGAGAAGAACGGCATTACTGGTGTCCAATATTTAAACACATTTGCGGCTATCCAATTGTGCCCATTTTGAAGCTAATCAATTGCCCTAAGGGGATCTAGTTTTGCCTTAACTCGCTGCTATTGTTATTATTATTTGAAAATGCGTGTGTGGCATAATATTAAATATTTAAAATATTGCGTATTGATTTTATGTTGATTGAACCTTTGTTCGGCAGTTTTTCGCACGTTTTCCACTTATATCGGTGTTTGTGTAGGCTGTTATTGGCTTTGGAATTAGCCAGACGAGCGAAAATTGTCACATTTCTGTCGTCTAATGACATTATAAATGCATTTTCCCATGCTTCAGTAGGTTAATTGTAAAATATGCATATGTGCACATTCAAAGTGTGTGTAATTGATATTTGCACGGGTGAATTTTCACTTTAAATTTGCACTATTTAATTAATGGAAAAAGGAAAAGCAGCCACAAAAATTCCAATAACCTACTCATGTCGATGAAAATATAAATTGGGGATTATATTATTAAATACTAAAAAGGTAATTAAAAACCAGGTATCTGAAGCTCTTGCATTAATTACCCATGCCTGCCAACAGAGCTGCATACAAACAATTTAGCTGCAACATCCGCAAAACGACGTCAGGGAAGTAGCTTAGTTAGATGGAGAGAAATTGAAAGAAAATTAGAGAGCGTTAATCAGACCAAGATCGAGAACCATGCAAGGCTCATCATGTCTGCTGAAATGCAATTTCCTCACTCATACATTGGCCCATTGAGGTTCAACACAATGCTTTCTAATTTTACGCAAACTTCCAGGCGAGTACTTTAAGATGTTTCACATGTATTTCTATGAAAACGATGGATCCTTTAGAAATTGTCTGGCAAGAAAAATACCATGAAAAAACAAATTACAACGCTGCAGTCAGTTGGGAGCGACTTCTCAGAAATCTGCTGGCTGTGTGATACCAGGAAATGAGACTGCTTGATTAAGTTTAGCGACACGATTCGTGACACTTTTTCCCAATCTGTAGAAGAAGGGGAATTTTCCAAAATCTAGTCTCATAGGGAAAGATGGACAATGCGCAGAAACCAATGAACTCTTTCTCGGTTTGTGAACAATGTGTGCTAAAAGGGAAACGAAATCTGAACTAGAGTCTGTAGTACTAAATGCAATTAATTAAAAGCTTTTAAGCACTGGCATACACGTATGTACCTATGTAGCATGCAGCAGATGCAGCGATTGCCGTGAAAATGAGTAACTCCCCAGGACACTTTGGCCTCGATTGTCATTGTCCTGGCGTAGCTCGGGGACTTCCACCAGATGCCTTTCGTTGGCGCAGCGAAAAAGTGCAATTGAAAGCGCAACAATGCGCACCACAACACATTGAAGTGGCGCAGTTGGGTGATCCACCCCAGCCTCCTCTGCGTTCCTACCCAGCCCCGTTCAACCAAACCAAAGGATATGCGAATTGGAATTGCTTGACTCTGCACGCTGACTAAGTGACATACTTGAATTGCTTTAGTAGCAGGATTGCAGCACGGGTTGCACTCAGGGTGCAGCTTAGAATTGGTTTTTCGTGATTAGTTCCCACAGCATTCACAGATGAGCTAAAGTGCATTTCATTGCTCACTGTCACATCGAGTATTTGGTACCAAATCCGAGCCATGCGAACAGATTGGCATCGCCTGGCTTAAGCGCGCATACAAATTGCGTGGGAGACGTGAAAAGCCAGCTGCAATCTTGCAAAAATTTAACATAAATTGTAATAATTTGAATTTAGCACCCAATTGTGGCTGTCTCCATTAGCATTTGTTTATTGTTTTGTGAGCTGATTAAATAAAATAAGAAACGTATTTTTAGCTTGCTTTTAGATATTCTAAAAACAAAAAATTAACAATTAATTTAATTTTTCAAATGCAGTGCTATTAAAAAGAATTAAGTAAAAATATTTATGTATACATTTGCAAGCGTAGCCATAGGCAATATATATATATATATAGGCATAATATATATGCATATTGGCATCATTGCATAGCATTTTTAGTTTCTAAAAATAAAATATTGTTGCCTAGTTTCTGGAATTGAATTCCATAATTATAACGAAATTTGAATTTTGGTTAGCTACGCTCGCTTTCAAATTATGCATAGCTGTGCACTCATTCATTTATTTATATGCATTTATTCTGTCGTTTTTTTACATTCACCAACACACACACGCACACACACACACACACACACACACACACACATACGCATTCAACTCATGAACAAAGAACTGAGCCAAAACTTAAAATGCAAACGAAATGTGAGTTAAATTCAACTCATGCCATATTTATTCCCTGTGCCCATTGAATATTTCTGAAATGGATATACTAAAATCATGGGCATGTATGCAACAGTCAGAGATTGAGGAATCAAGTTAGTTCAGTGATAATACGGATTTTCTCATTTATCATATTTTTTCAGTGCTGGGTATCTGGGATTCACCAACTCTTTGACTTGTTTGAATTTATATTGTTTGTATTATTTTTGTTAACGATGCTGCATATATAAAGCAGTCTCAATTCACCCATTACCCTCTCTTGTTGTCGACGCCCAAAGCTTAAGTAACAAGCAAATAAGAATCACAAAATGTGCATATATATAAAATTCAAATTTCAATTTGTGCATCGACTGTAAACACAAACTGACTAACGAGAGGGGTTCCAGCCTCTTGTGGAAGGGGCATGAAAACCGTTTGCAGTTCACTCTAATTGCGACACGGGTGCAAACAAATGTTTGTACCTTGTTGGACATATGTTTATAGTTCGTTGGCAATAACTAAAAAGAAAAACAAGTGCAAGTCAGGAGGAAATCTGAAGCGAGCTCAAGAACTAGTAGCAACATTTGTACTCAGTTGTTGCGCAACATGCAAAAAACAAATCAAGAAAGTGGAAGGTAAATGAAAAAATGTTCATTGTAGAGCAGATAATCCTTACTGATATTCCTTAAATCGCTACAAAAAGCTTTAAAGAAAGATATGATTCTTCCCTAGGTAATCTTTATAAGAGAATTTTGCTTTACCTTAAAAAAATCAATAAATCATTCTATAAGCGCAAGACCTTAAGTTAAATTCTGAAATATTCCATTTAACCATTTGGTATTCCAATATTCTTTCCTACATCCTCTGTCACTTGCACAATTCACAGTAACTACCAATTTCATGATTTCATTCGTCTCAATTGTTGTCTCGCCTGTCACTTTGCAAATCCCACGCACATTTATCAATATTTTAGCATGTCTGAAGTGCTTCGTCATACCAAATTCAATATTGAAGTGCTTTTTGGCCCTATTGGCAAAATCAAATTTTGATTAATGTTACATTTCAAATATTTAGATATTCACCGACGAAAAAAAAAAGATAAAATGGCAAACAAAGACCACAAGCAAAATTCGGCCGAGGATTGTATTGTAAAATGCGCATTCGAAACAAAAAGTGGGACAAAAAATAGAAAAAAGTAGAAAAAAATACAAAAATACAACAACAAATATACATAAAAACCCTACAATAATCAAGGTATAAACCGATGTGGTGCGGTTGGAGGGTTGGACATGGCAACCAGTGCCGTCCATTAACCACAAAAAGAATGTGCGTCCAATTCGAAATATTCATTCATAAAACATGCCGCCGATTGCGGAGCTACGAGTGCTGAGAGTGAAAATGTTGCCCAACGAACCAACCCTCCTTGCTCTTACACGAACTGACCATTTGACAGACTTTCTGCCCCCAGCCGCAACCCTAGATCCTGTTCACGCACATGCAGCAATAAAGTGAAAATCGATTTTCACTTTAACGACTTCACACATAACAAAACAAAAAAATCGAAAAAAAGAAAGTTAAAAAAGGCCTCGCAGCAGTCGCTAAAACCACAAACGAAGCAGAAAACAAAAAAAAAAAAAAGACAGAAAAATGTAAGAGCAACGCATAGAAACAGTTGACCATTGACGAGCCTAGGGGCTTGAGAGGTGTTTGGTAGCTGTTGCTATAACAGTAGCTGCAGTTGGCCAAGTCAACCTCAATACCGTTTAACATCAGCTCCTCCACCACTTCCTCACTCACAGTTAACCGCAAGTGCGTCGTTCGCCAGCATCGAAACTGGGTTAAGAATTGTGAACAAACGAATACGACAGAGATAGAGAATAAGTCCGAGAAAGAGAGAGATTTGGCTCCCTCTTTTTGCTTGACCACTTCCTGCATTTGTGTCCGAACTGGAGCGAAATGTGACATTTCATATTATGCCTCCGGCAACTAAGGTATATTTTCCATTTCCATTTGCCTTGCTGCAACTTTAACTGGCCCTTTTGGCAACGTGTCGTATGCTTAACGCAAAGTGAATTATTTTCTGAATGCTTGCTTCAAATTATCGCTGCGAACATAAAGTAAAAGGCAAGAATGAAAAAAATGACAGCTGCTGAAACTATTTTTTATTAAATGTGTAAAAGAGAATAGTAAAATTGTGCCAAGTATGTAGCTGGCAGAAGGAAGCATACCCTACCAAACAAATTATATATATATATATATATATATATATATATTTTTGCACAACAACAACAGTTGAACTAGCCATTGCCATGACTTCAGCTCTTAGACTTCATATTTTTAATATAAGTTCTCGTAACCAGCCCAAAATGCGCTCTTTTAAACAGAATTTTAAGCATCTGACTTCAGGTTACATGTTTAAATTTTTGTAAGTGTTGGTAAAAGTAAAAATAAAGTAAAATTTTATATATATATATATATAAAGATATGTATTTATTTGCAACATTCTCTGGCTTGTTCTATCCCCCTCTCTTCTCCTCGCTCGTATTTGAGAAGCCTGACATTCGAACTGTCTTGATGTTGCCATAAAATGAAGCACTTCGTAAACTGTTAAATTTAACAGCGAGAGTAAATAAAATTGAAATACGGATATTTTAACAATTTGAAGTATTGCCTCATCAAATCATAAACCAACGGTCGGCACATAAACAAATTGAATAGCATTCGTCCCACTCAACGAACCACCCTTGATTTAATGGACGAGTCAATGGCAGTAAAAGATGCGGAATGAAATACGAGAGTGGACTTGAACCATTCATTACTTGGAAGCAGACAAATTACGATTACATTTCTGGCTTTATATTTGTGTATTCCATTAAAATCGCAATCGACTCAATGTAGACATCGCAATTCCTTTGACTCTGCTCAGCTGCTCGATTGGTTCTGAAACTTAAGCAAACGTATATATAAATCGAATAGGATTCAAGGTGATATAAATATCAAGTGAAATAATGAAATTAGCCAGCCCTAAGATATGCAGCTCAATTTGAGCACCCATCTTTGGCTGCGTGTGTGGGCGTCAACTGTTGTTGGCTGATCGAAAATCGTAAGAGCAGCGGTTTTATGTCTGTGGTCAAACACACACATTACACAAACTTCGCACACACCCACACACACACGCAGACACGCACGCCACACACATACAGAAAAGCTACGTCAAAATGCCAGCAAATGGCACCAGCTGGCAACTGAGAAGGAGTGAAGTCAGCTTAACTCATCATGTTGACTGGTTGGCACCCTGTAGTCAGGAGCATGTTTAATAAACGCCAGACTGATGGAAACAGCGCCAAAATGTGTATGTGAAAGCTAGTCGTTTTGTTTAAAAGTGAATAAGTTTAATTAAAACTTTAGTACGTGTTTAACATGACTTACGTCATTAACAACCGAAGAACAACCTGCGTTGAATTTAACGAGCTGTATCAGCTGGTTTATAGTTAATTAAGCTTCAAGCTTTCAGTAAGACTTATTACGTACACTCAACAGAATAATGGTGCTTAAAATTCAAGATTTTCTTTTCAGCTCCCTTTATTTGAACTGTTGGCAAACTCTCAACTTTCTCAAAGACCAAAGTCAAACGTTAAGAATCCAAATTCTAAAGCTAGGTGGTAAGGTGTATTACAAGTAATTGAGTAAGCCAAGCTCTTGTCGAAGCTTTTGTAGAGGTCAATGTACAATATGTACATTTTTTTCTTTCTGTGTATAGTCGCCTCTGGTTTGGTTTGTTCATTGTGTTGATTTAGTGCTTATGCAAATTTAATATTCGTTTGTCTGTTCGACCGCCAGCTCCACCCATTTGCATACACAAACATTGCAGTTGCATTATAAACAAGGCACAACCATATATACACACACACACACACCAGATTTATCTATCTTTCTTTTTTTTTGGGCTGAGCATTTATGAGTGTACAGCTGCATAGTTACATTTTTATGTCCATCAGTTTATTTAGTGTTATTTATGAGCACAACTGATAAATGGTTTCATTTCCCCCGTTGAGCAGCGCAGAGAGTTCATGCTCAAATTTTTTATTTTTATTATTTTTCTCTAATTAAATGCAATTTTTGTGCATTAAATTAAAAAGTTGTGAGCTATAATTTAGACAAAGTGCAAAAGAAGGCTTTTTGACACTTTTGTTTCGACACTTTGAAGTGCTTTCTCACAAGTTTTTGGATGCCAGACAGACGGGCAGACAGACAAATGAACAGACACTTAAGATATAGGCTAGAGCAAGCGAAAACTCGGCAGAAGAACAACTTTTGTGCGCATTTCTTTTTTGTTAGCTAACTTGTTGCCAAAATGGAAAACAAAAGACAAAACTATGTCTAAAATCGCGTAGGAAGCGACACGAATATCGCAGAGTCAAGGCACGCAGGCAAATAAATTTCAAAAAGTTCAGACAAAACCATTCGCTGGCAATAAATTTACAGCACAAGCAGCCCATAAGAGCTGAGAAAAAATCACTCATACTCATTGCTGGAAGTGCCACAAACAACCCAAGAAAACTACAAGGATACACAATGCTCAACACTGCCAAAGTCTGCTTTCTGTATGCTTTCCTGTTGTGTCTGTCAGTCCTTTATTTCTGTCTGTTTGTTTACCCGTTATTTGCTGCTACTGGCAACCACCGTCTGAGACTTACCCTTCCTGCCCTTTCCACCCCCATTTCGTTTCAGCAGTTGTTGATCAGAAAATTGAAAACTTCTTTCAAGCATTGCTCTTATTGTGTGCAACTCATGTTGCTTTCCTGCCATGCAACAAATAACTGTCTTCAAGGGTGTAACAACTGTGTCACCATCGAATTCATCAACTTTATTTCTAACGTAAATATTCTTATATAAATATTTGATTGCGAACATGCGACCCATCAGCTTAGACATCTGTCTCTAAACCTTGATGAGCTCGTCTATTTGACTTTTGAATAATTTACCTGAAATTCTATTGACAAAGGTTGTCTTAAAAATACATCTTTTCATTGACTTTTTTGCCAATTAGATGCCGAAGGTTATTTACTAAAAACTCATTATGGAGCGGGTACAGAAGGAGCTTGTTCTTAAATGAATATATGCATCCAATCCATTTTTATTTTTTGCAACAATATCTAAAATAAAAATGAACTAATAGCTCACATCGAAGTAAGCCTTTTGATCTCTATATTGATTGGATATGCTGATACATGAACAAAGTACTGTGGGGCATTTAAATCTATACTTGTTTTATGTGCACAAACTTTAGGTCTTATTTCAGTGCTTGATAGTCCTCAATAAAACTGTGTGTGTGGGTGTTGGTGTGTGTGTGTGTGGATACTTATATTGTGGTTGTGTGTACTTTTCAACTGTTTACATCAGCACTTGAAGGTTTGTTTTGATTGCTATTGATGCGTTTGTACTGAAGAAGTTGTTCACTTTCCACTTGGTTGTACGATACGATACGATATCAGAGACACACAGAGATACTCAGCTTTAGATTTCGTTATAAGAGGAGAGAAAGAGAGAGAGAGAGATATACAACATGATGGATGGAGACAGAGGCTGATAAGGGAGAGAAAGATATAATGAAAAGTCATTCAATTGCACTTCGATTGTGTGCGCTTGTTCGTCACATGAACTGAAGTGAAGAATGGAAGCAGAGTTGCTAAAAGTCAGAAAGGTTATTGCATTTCAACAGTTTCAATTTTGTCATGCTTGTTTTGAATTTTTTTTTTTGTTTTGGCTTTTGTCTAAGTAGTTGTGGCAGAAAAGGAAATGAAACGCTTTAAATGGAATATCGTGAGACACAAATTGGAAAAGGGATATTTGGATATTGGTTTTGTTTTACATGTGGTTTGGCAGCAATAGAAACAGTAGCTGGAGAAATAAGGGTAAGGGCGAGGGTTATTTTAGATCAAACACATTGCAAAGACTGCAATAAAAGTGCATTCCATATATTAAAGTGACATCCGAAACAAAAATATCTTAAATCTTAACTCGCAGCTATATATGTAATGAGGTTAATAGCAAATATTGACCAGGACTTTACAGGCGCAAATAAATATAACGAGTTTTATTTATGAGCCATTTACACGCCATGGTGAAAGCGACAACATCAAACCCAAAACACATAAATTTTTTATTAAAAGGACAAAGCAGGGAACAGGATTCAAAAGCTGACAGAACTGAACTTGAATAGCAGAGAACAGAAGACGGTGTCGTGTGGTGGCATCAATTAACGTCACTTTTTCCTCGTTTACTGACTACTCCTTTCACTTTTTTCTTTCTCTACCTATTTATCTACATCTCGCTTTCTGGTCACATCACGCGAATGCCAACGCAGGATCAAATTGTGAGGAAAATGTGGACGAATGCATGTCAAATCCATGTCAAAATGGCGGACTGTGCCGTGACCGTAACAATGGCTATACCTGTACCTGCCAACCGGGCTATCTGGGGGCTCATTGCGAGGTGGATGTCGCCGTCTGTGACACGGGTAAGTCGAGCTTGTTGGCTGCGCCTCATTGTAATCGCAGAGTATTGAAATCTTTTTGGGATTTTGCTGCCTTACCGCAGGTACCGGTGCACGTTGCCAGCATGGGGGCGAGTGTGTTGAGGGTCCAGGACTGGAATTCACTTGCGAATGCCCGGCCGGCTGGCATGGCCGTATCTGTCAGGAGGAAATCAATGAGTGCGCTTCCTCGCCCTGCCAAAATGGCGGCGTCTGTGTGGACAAACTGGCTGCCTATGCCTGCGCCTGCCCAATGGGCTACACGGGCGTCAATTGTGAGGAGGAGATACTCATCTGTGCTGACAATCCCTGCCAGAACAATGCACTCTGCCTCATGGAGGAGAATATACCCACATGCTACTGTGTGCCGGACTATCACGGCGAGAAGTGTGAGTTCCAGTACGATGAATGTCAACTGGGACCGCGTTGCATGAACGGTGGCGTCTGTATCGATGGCGTCGATACCTTCTCGTGCTCCTGCCCTCCACTGCTAACGGGCATGCTGTGCGAATGCCTTATGGTGGGTGAGGAGTCTCTCGACTGTAACTACACGGCACCAGTGACACCTGCACCACCACCACCGGTGCCTGTTACACCAGCCACGCTAACCACAACACTAGCACCACCCACAGTGCGACCGGTTACGCCACCAGAGACAACCTTAGCACCACCAGTGACCATCACACCAACTGTGGAACCATCATCCGGCGGCTCTTCTTCATCGGAGGAGACAGTGGTGGTGGTAAAGGTTACGGCAGCACCACCGGATAGCGATAATCACAGCATAGATGGCGAGCACACAACACTACGGCCAGAACCTATTACAGAATCACCGGGGACAGCTGTGCCACCTACACCACCAGCAGGTGGTGGTGCTTCTTCCGCGTCCTCATCCTCCGAGGAAACTCACAGTATCTACACCACCTTGCCACCCATTCCTGCACCTGGCGTAGCCACCACTTCTTCCTCGTCCTCGGTGGAAAGCTCACCTGAGGTCGTTACCTTCGAGGAATACACAACGGTGCGACGGTTCGATGTGAGCGCCAGTGGCAGTAGTGAATCTTCCAGCGAGGAAGTCACCACCACAATGCGTCCGACTGCAGCACCACCACCACCGAGCATAACCATTGCTGTAGACTATGCCTCCTCATCGAGCAGTTCCGAATCGGTGGAACAGCCCATACGTGTAACCACACCTGGCAGTATCTTTGTGCATCGCGTAACCACTTTTGAGACAAGCATCTCAGTGGACTACGTCCCAACACCAACACCCTACTTCCCACCAGAAAACACCAGGCCACCTCCAGAGGAAACAACCACACGACATCTGTGGACCGAAATGCCGACAACAGCGGCACCTTTCTTTACGGAATATCCAGCCGAGGTACTCATTACCACACATCGCACCAGCGCCGGCAGATTCACCACAGTTCAACCACCAACACAGCAGGAAACGACGACATCTCCACTGGAGTACGAGCCACCCATTGTGGAGCTAACAACGGCACAAACACCGCACATTGTGGTCACCATTCTGGAGGGTAATGCAACACTGCCGACCACAACCGACTTGCCACCAGTGACGACCCACGCAACCGCAGGAATACCACCGATCGAAATTGAGCCGTACACAACGCAATTGCCACCGGTGGTAACCGTACCCATGCCTGTGGAGATAACAACGCCAC
Organism: Drosophila atroscutellata; assembly: GCA_035041605.1. Classification (NCBI taxonomy): domain Eukaryota; kingdom Metazoa; phylum Arthropoda; class Insecta; order Diptera; family Drosophilidae; genus Drosophila; species Drosophila atroscutellata. Next base: position 6,011,532 of record JAWNLA010000092.1, on the reverse strand, counting down.
AGCCGATGACAACGGAGGATTTGCTTGGACCGCCAGTGCCACCATTGATGACCATCGAATCACCAAGAGAGACAACCATGATGCCACCCAGTCCAGTGGTAACTCTAGCACCCACACCAATGCCCACGGAACCACCACCAACCAGGCCATCCAGTCTACCCGCAGTTACCGTGCCACCCACACCACCCTCCACACAGTCGGCACAAACGTTGCCACCGCCCACGCCATCGTTGCATGTCTACAGCACATCGGGGCAGCCAGAGTTGCCAACACAAACCAAGCCGCCGGTGACCGAGAGTAGCGAGGAAACTGAGGGTGCCAACACAGTAGCCACCGGTGGTGGTGCTTTGGGTGGAGTAGAGGAAAAATCTGCTGATGTCGATTGCATTAAACTTGGCTGCTACAACGGCGGCACCTGTGTGACCACCTCGGAAGGTTCTCGAGTAAGTAGCTACACCCTTCTCCTCTATTTGATATCACGGCATTGACTCAGAGCCATAATGCCAATCGATGGGACTATTTATTTAATGTGTATAGCCTAAATAAAAGGCCAAATAAACAAAGTTAACATCCACAAATTTCAATCCCGTTGAGCGGCTAATTGGCTACGCAACCCCTGTTGCATGAATCCGCTCTTGGTCCCTCCCTGTTTACCTATTGACCAAGAGTGTTCGAATTACCCCGCCAATAAGCAAATAAAACTATTCTACTACACCATATTAAAACTAGCGCAAATAGTGTGCACGAAAAGCACAGCGCTTAACCATTTTTGTGATGTCCGCGAATTATAATTAGCATTAGCAATAATTACGTTCCAAATGACAGGCATTGATTATTTGGTTAATCAATTCTCATTAGTGTAAAATGATGAAGTTTTAAGCACTGAAATAAATGGACAGCAGCGTGTTGTAATGAGATAGGAACCAGAGACAGGCTGACAAGTCGAAATGGCAAACACATATATATAACGATCCCCACACTAACTCACACACATACACTCACACACTCACACTCACACATACACACTAACGAAAATCATATGCAGATTTCATCTGCCTAGACCAATGCATAAATAATCATGTAGGCTGCCGGACAGCTAGATGTAACAAAGGGCCATGCGGTAACAACAGACAACAATACACAGAGCCTGCAACATTTGTAAGCTGCTTACTTAGGCTGCAGCATCAAGTTAACACATAGGCACATAGGCTTCTGGCTGAAAACACAGGACAACTACAGCAGAGAGTCACCATTAGCACAGTGAAGTCAACAATAATAATATTACACATGTACATAGAGCCAAAGGACTTTAATTAAATTCTGATTGAAGTATGAATATGTGCGAAAATTTAAATGGAATGTGAGATTGTAACAACAAACAAGATTTTCGTTAGGAATACCAAGTAAATAAATCAAAAATCAATTCTAATGTATTCTGTTATTAAATCACAAAAGCTATTGACTTGATTAAATTATTTATCACATTGTAAAGTTGAGAAAAATAACTGAATTGTCTAATTTTGATCACGAATACAAACCTGTGGAAATTTTCATATTGGAATTGTGAACTATTCATCATATTCGTTATAATCACAGCACATGTAATCCAATTATCTTTGCCGTTCATTTCTACTCTAGTTTCCCGTCAGAAACTTTGCAACTTTTCCAAAGTGAAGCTGAACTAGATGTCAATTTCATTTTCAAGCTCTAAGGCTATTATTAGCTGCCAATTAATATTGCAACTGAGTGCTGAATAACTGAATAGTTAAAAATCCTCTTGCGAGTTACGTTAAAATTTCAGTTAAAATCACAAACAGAAAGCCTGGAAGCGTTCACCCATTTACCACCCCATGATATAGGGATGAGTTGGTGGTGGTCTAGCTGAAAACTCAACAACCTATTCAACTATTTATGAAAATACTTGCGGTAGTTTTACCATTACAAAGTTTTTTGACTGCAATTTTGGGCAACAGCAACAATGCCAATTTAAATTTGTGTCTGACTCTTCCACTTTTCCACAAGAAATTATATAAAACGATTGTAAATCTCTCACCTTAATTCCAACTACACTTAAATGCTGCATTGCGTTCGAAAATCGGCTCAATTTTGACGAAGCTATAATTATTTGAACAGTCTGTAAATGCGATTTAAAAGATAAGCAAATTTAAAATTTCGACAAAGTGGAACGTTTATTTTGGGATATAATCTCAAAATCTGTTTTCATTATGTATACTTATGTTTTCTGTAGTTTCCCCAAAGTCTGGGCTTAACAGCATTATACAAGAGTTTGGGGCTTGCACTTTTTATTTAATTTAACATATTGGACACAAGCACATCATAAATTCAAGCTAAACACCACTGGGCACAGTTTGAAAACTTTTTAGCACCGTTTTGACTTATGATTTTTCTTGCGAATATTTTGACAAGCCAATTTATTTATAGCTCCTTCAGCGTACCACACGTACAGATCTCCAAAGTGCACCTTTGACACTCTGACTCTCATAAAACTACAAAAATACACCTGCTAACAAGAGAAAATTTAATTTTCATAACAAATTTAACACTCGAATGAGTGACACAGACCGCAGAACGACTGAGAAAAGCAGAGAAACCAGAGAGAGCACAGACTGGAGTCGCAACCGGAGAACCTTGCCAAATTGAATGACAGGTGTTAACGCAAATGTGGCAGAGTGGGTAGAGGGATTGTGGCCTCAAGTGGAAATTATTTCATAGAGCATATGCCACTTTATTGTTGCCAAGTAATTTAACTAACTGCACAAACACACATAAATGCCAACTTCTTGTGTGCCTTTGTAGTATTTTTTTTGTTATTTTTTGACAATTTTGAGAGTCATGCTGAATAAAATGACAGACTGACATTCATGCAAATTTATGCTTGTGTATAGATGGAACGGGAGGGCGAGAAATTGAGAGACACTCACACACACGCACGCCGCAAGGACGCATACACAGACACTGTCAAACAGTTAGACAGACACTTACATATGTCAGCTGTCATTTCGTTTACCAAAGCGGAGACGCGAAGAGACAACTTATGAAAAAGCATATTTTTAACGTGTCTAGTCACAGAGCGAGAATTTGTCGGTCTGCGATTGTGTGCTAGTGTGTGTCTGGGTGTGTGTGAGAAGAGGAAGAGGAAGAGAGCGAGAGCTGCAGCCAAAGTGGTACTCACACTCTGCGAAAGTCTCTCGTAAAGTGGCATTAAGCACATTTCAAGTGTCAGCCGCTGAGTTTGGGGTTTTCCAAATGTTTGGTTAGCTTTTGGCTCGTCCAACTCCATCCCCCTCAGAGCTTACACTGTTTCTGTTTCCTTGCTGGCAAATTCAACGCCAAGCTTGACGCCACTAATGAAAACTTTGTTGAGCCATTTTAAAGGTTCACCACATCACTGCGTTTCCCGTGTCCCGTGTCTGTGATGCTTTTGCGGCACATGGCATCTCTAAATGTTTCCCCATGGTCTCAGCTCGTTTCTGTGCCATAATGCGTTCTGAGTGTCACCTCTCGGTGAGAGCATCTGGCTCTCAAAAGTGGGTGCACTTTACTCATTTACACGCTCTTTCATCATTTTCCTGTTGGCACTTAAAGGTGCCTTACAATTAGTTTGAGAGCCCGTAAAGCAGTTATCTAATGTGTCCAAACAGACATCTAGCTTTTGCAGCCGCTAAGTTTAAGGGCAGAAGAATACGTTTGACATTTAGACATATTTGACAACAGAAAATACGTTCGACATTTATATATATTTCACAGCAATATCAGCGAAATATATTCCTGGGTTACCAACTTTCCATATTTGTATCAACATTGTGCTGAACAGCGCACGTTGGGCGCTATTAAGAGAATTAGCTAGACTAAATTTAAGCTTTTTGTGCAACATAATGAAGCAACTTACTAAAGTTATGCGTTGCGTTATTTTTTCTTTGAAAAAGCATCTCTTGTTGCCAAACTTGAAAGTTTAAATTGTCTTTAATATTTTTTTGATGAACTTGCATACTCTAAATGCATTAATTAAAATGTTTCCTGTGCTGCGTAGAAGTTACCGTAAGGAAAAAAATATGAACTGAGTGAGAGCTGGCACAAATTGCTTTAAAATCTGTAAGATCTACTTTAATCACGATGTGAGGGTCGTAAAAAAACGCAGCATAATTTAGCTGGCGCAGAAAAAAATCTGCAACATTCTCGTACACTTCAAATAATTGTTATGAGAGGGAACAGCAACTGCTAGTGTTGGGGGTCTGTTTTTTATGCTGGCAACCGGCAGACGACTGAGACCAGGGAAACTGATGTATGGAAAGTTTTCACATAAAGTGCGCAAAAAAAAATTTAGTACTTGTAGTATGTAGCTACACAGTTTGTTGTCCCCTGGAGGCATGTGGCATAGAGCCTGACCCTGCAAGCGCCAGCTCTTGCAACGCCTCTCAATGCCTTAGCATCAGGCGTTGATTTTTGTGTTATACTTTTCCTGAGCACAAAATACAAACTGAAAACAACAAGATTTTACGCCGTGAGGAGGAATTTTGAAAGGTGCTCCCGTAACATTATATGTAATCTAAACCTTTGACTGCCTGTGATGCAGGCATGTGCATGATTTGCCCCACAGGCCATTATTATTCCAGCTGGCTCTGGGCACAAAACAAGCGTGTTTGTTCATGATTCCTGTAGCGTATGAAGCACAATTAAAAATTGTGCTTTCTGCTCTTAAACCTATTTTTAAATAGAAATACTGAAGAACTAGACTAGTAAAACTTTCAAGCCTTACCAACCTTATAGAAATTAGTAAATACCATAAATATAACCCCTTGTCGAGACTTCGTCGGAGTCTTTAGCATTAACATTCAGATAAGCAATCGCACAATTACCTAATGAAATTACAACTTTTGGTGTTCTATAAGTTGAGGGAGAAACAATTCCAGCAAACTCGCGTAAGAATGCCAAATGTAAGTGCGCTGAAGCCAAAGCAATTTGCAACAATTTTCATTTATTTTTGCGCATGCCAACGAAAGTTTTGCGCCAAAAGACTTCAATAAGAATTGTGGATGTCTGGCGAGCGAGCTCTTTCAATAAACAGTAGAATGGCTAACAGCAACAATAACAAAAATACCAATAAATTGAAAAGCAATATAAATTAACTTTTTGGCTCGCTGTTCGGCTGCAGCTTTGTCCTGCTGCGTCATTGTCCTGGTTTTCATAATTTATTCCCCACCAAGGGACACTTAAAGTGCAACGCCACTGCAGCAAAACAAAAAACGAACGAAAAAAAAAAACCAACAGCAGCACCCAAAACTTTCGTTGTAACTTTTGCTGCAACAGCCCCCAGCCTAAGAAGACTTGGAAAGAGAACGACCCAAAGACGACCCTATCAAATTGAACAAATGAAGTGCCAGGCAACTGGGAATTGTGGCCTGTGATAGGGCAGACTATTAACTGGCGACAATCTCAGGAACCCATGCGAGCGGAAGAGCGTGTACGAGTAGGGGAATTGGCAACGCACATAATGGAAGTTGGCCATATGTTTAACCAAATATGAAATATTCGTTGCACTCAACCGGAGTCATTCACCCGGTTTACTCACTTCCATTATAGTTTGGCAAAGTTTCGCCTTGTTTCATACTTACCAAGTAAATGCAAATTGATAGTTGCCAACAGAAAAACTCAAATGCAGAATTTTCCACTCATGTTTGTGTTTTGGTGGCGTAACAACTTGCAATTTAAATCAGCTGTGTAAATATTTACACTTATGCTTTCGATGTAAGCCAGAAATAAAATGGGAAATTTCCATTTTTTTCTCAATATATGTGTAAAGTATTTAATTAATCATTTTTGATCCCCATAGGCAAACTTTATATATTTATTTTCTACTGTGGCATTCTTTTAGATGTTCTCTGAATGTATAATCGGAACGTCGAAAGATTTTTTCAGTTCAAGAGTTCTTCATTTTTTTATGTATATATTTTGAATTTCGACGGTACCTCGAATCAGCAAGAAACATATTTGAATTATAATTATATATTTGATACATATGTATATATATATATATGATATATATAATATTAAACAATATATATATATAATATATTTTTTGTTTCTTAATTTCTTTAGTGCGTTTGCCGCTTTGATCGCCAGGGACCGCTTTGTGAGCTGCCGATCATTATACGCAATGCAGCATTCTCCGGGGATTCGTACGTATCGCATCGCATTTACAAGGATATACCGCCACACGAGGCTCTGGATGCCGTACTGCCGATGCATATACAGCTGAAGGTGCGCACTCGAGCCACCAACGGGCTGATCATGCTGGCCGCCGCCCAGGGCACCAAGGGTGGCCACTACATGGCCCTGTTCCTGCAAAAGGGTCTCATGCAGTTCCAGTTCTCGTGCGGCCTGCAAACGATGCTGTTGAGTGAACTGGAAACGCCTGTGAATACCGGTCACGAAATTACCATCCGAGCTGAGTAAGTGATACCGCCCCGTCACGGAATACAATTATGTGGTTAACTGTGGGGGTTCAAGGACCGTGGCAGCTACTTCGATAGAAGTGAGGTCGGCATGTTAATTAACTTTTTTAATTGCGCCTGGCCCGAGTGTCGGCTGTCCAGAGTCGAGTGCAGCTGACGGCGGGCCATCTAGCCGCTAGCTGGTCAGCCGACGGGCGGGTCAGCATGTGGGTCATTGTCATGGCAGAGCGAGAGTGTAGAAGAGACGAGCACGAAGCTGCTAGGACGATGGCCATTAAAGTAGCCTTTTGTCGATTGGCATGCCACAAATTATAATGCTTCAAGTGTAGAATAAATTCCACTGTTTCCGCGTTGTTTTTTCTTCCTACACATTACTCGAATCGCTGCTGCTGCTGCTGGTGCCACTCCTCTATTGCCACTCCTGTCTTTGCCTTACATCAGACTGCTCCATGTGCGCCGCACATTGGACGATCCTTGGCTTCGCATTCATGCGTAATTAGTTGGCGTAGTTGGTTTTTGGCTCAAATTTAATTTGCCGCATTTTCTGTGCTCGCAACGGAAACGGAAGTTGAATGGCTGCGAAGGCCTCCAGCCCGAGAGGACCAAAGCACTGACACCGATGTGGAGGCGTAGGAGGCAGAGCATGAGGCATGCCACGGCAAGAGTAATGTGGGGCTCGTGCGTAATTAATCGTTTAACTAACAGTTCCTGGAATCGCACCACTTTCAAATAAGAAACGTAATGGCGTAAAACACAAGTGCGATAACAAAAGCATAGAGCTTATGTGTATCCAAAAAGGGGCGGAAGCTTAGCAAACACTTTGGATTATTCGATGCTGCAAATAAGCTCCAAATAAGTTGGCCAAATATGTAAGAGCAGATTCCACTTAATAGAAGAGAATTTCATACTCACCTAAAGAACTTTTAATTTTTCAAGTCCTTTATACGATGTATCCTTAAACGTTTAGCGGGCTAAGCAGCTTTGTTATTTTATTCAAGTAAGCTTTCCCAAGTGTCACATGTACGCACATATTCTCTTCTTCGCAATTCTTGAAGTTACTTAAGATCAGTTTAAGCATACTGCTTGAGCTTGAAAGGACTTAAACAGATATTCAAGGAAGAACCAATACATATATAGACATTTCTGATTGACAATTACGTGCAGTACACATTTGTTGCATAGCTCGTGCCATGAATTGTTTGCAAGCCGCCTTTCTCATTGGGACTTCCAGTTGAATTTGCAACTCAAAGCAATTCCTTACGCTGCCCAGATAAACATACTGAAACGTCTAAACACGCACACAATCACATAAGTGAGAAGAGGGGATCAGATCAATTTAATTTGTGGAGTAATTCGCAAGTTTGCAATTCAGCCGAGTGCAATTACTTAGTGCTGGGGTCATCTGTTTCGGTTTCATGATAGGGGTAGGCATATGGAAAATGACCAAGTAATCATTTTATAAAATCAACAAGCAACCGAATGAATTCCCTCAACGCAGCAGCAGCAGCAGCAGCGACGAAAGGCATAAACAGCACATTAAGGAATAAATACATCAGGCAAATAGGCCGTCTGACCCTCAAATACTGGCGAATGAGGATAAGAGAATAAGGCCAGACTGGCCTATATAAATAATTTACGGGTGAAGCGAGATGGCAATAGTAATAGCCATTTGATATCTCTTTCCATCTTGTTTTTATGACTATCGAATCGACCACAAATTTACTTTTTAGCACTTGGTCCCTGCTCGGGGCATGCTCATGTGGCACAAAACTGGGTCCGCCAGTGGATTTACGAGCAACAAATTTATGTTTGTTGCCTATTTTTATTTGCCTTGCGTGCTTAATGGCCATGGCCAAAAGAACACTTCACTGCCACCAACCGAAACCAAACTCTACAAAATCCCACTCCTTTGGTCCTTTGCCCACAAGCGATTTAGCGTCTCCCACTGGCGACAATGGCAATGAACGTAGACCTTCAATGGACTGGTTGCCGGCCCCACATACAATTATGATTGTCCTGCGGTGAAAGTCCGTTTTCAACTTTTGCTATTTTTGCCGCGTTGCTGCCTTTGGCCAGATTTCGCCAGGGTTGTGTCGTGCCTAATGAGCCTAATGCTCCACTCAATTGACATTTTACTTAAGGATTTGGAGGAGCAGAAATCCGTATAATTAGAAAGCAATAACAATTACCGTTTGCCGCTCACAATTGTGAAGCTTTTGCTCGGAGAGGCTCCCTTTGTACTCAGTCCATTTGATTTCGTTTCACTCCCTTCCGTTTTGTATTATGCAAATCAAATTAACTGCAATAATTGCCGCAACTTTGCCGGAATCTTTAAAGCGAGCTATATACAAAAAAAAAAAGAAGCAAATTGAATTTAATTGAGCGCAGCAACAATGGAAATTTAATTTATTATTAAATCAAGCGTATCTTAGGTATCGAGAGCTCTGCGAATATTCTTTGAGTAGTTTGCTAATTATGAGTTTGTTGGCATTGTCTGCTGCCAAGGGTTAATTGTGAGAGTCTGAGAAGATCAATAAAAATGATTTGTGAACTGGCATAAAAATGGCATAAAGTTACGGGCTGGTTGGCAGCTGCACTGCACTGGGAAAGTAAAACTGAAATGTGAAAAGTGGAATAAAAGCATTAAAGTGTATGGAAAATTGCAATTACCCCTCTTCACTTATTTACGAAAAATTTGCTACGCCCTTGTAAAACTCACTACAAGGGCAACAGCAGCTTACTTTTCAGTACTTTTGCTCTCAAGAGCACTTTCGAGCTCTGTTCGTCTTTGTGTCGTACATGTTCAACTAGCTGCCACGATTTTGAGACAAGAAACTTGGTATGCAAATGAACCACCATAGAAATATACAATATATATATATATATATATATATATATGGCTTGTTTTAGTTGTAATTTTTGCTGATTTTCAATAATTCCCTTAAAAAACTGCATTTTGCTAAAAACTCTGTCCAATTTGGCAAACATTTCTATATTCATTCGCGACACATGTGTCTCTGTATGTTTTTAAAGCGACAAACAAATGTTTCTGTTCAAATTAACTGGAAACAAAAAACAGTTACAATAAAATTTTGGTGTCCAATTGCTGTCTCGATTTTCGCATTTAATGTCACCATTCAAATGTAATGAACGAACTGAGATACGAATCCCCAATTCAGATATTCGACAGAAAACATGCGAACAAAGAAATAAAATCATATTCGCTTTGGCCGCAAAGCGTTATGCTAAAGCCAATCAAATAACGCCAGGTGACATTGGCGCTACGAAACAATACAAAAATTCCAGACCCAAAAACACCAAAAATAAACAAAAACAAAAATAAAGGCTTTTGATACGGTTGAAAAAATGTGGAATCGGTTTATGGCAGGCGAAACAAGAATTTGACAGTCGATTGACATTACGGACAATTGGTAGTTCAGGGCTGCACAATGGGGCTCGATGATTATCAAAAATGTATAGTCACACCGTAATAGAGATGAGTAAAAATAAAAAAAAAGGACGAAAGTTTTTTATTGGGGATGAAACAAATGCAAGTCACATTTTAGTGGATAAAAAAAACCATCATAAAACAAAACCAATATGTGGGTTGGTGTTTGACATGTTGTGCTCAGTGTAGTGCACAGTGTAGCTAAGTTGAAGGAGCATAAAAGGTCAGCTGGGAGAGAAACACATGCCTGGTGCGTTAGTTTATGAGGCATCTTTGTGCGGGCGTCATAAATATTTGCACGGTTCGGCATGTTGAAAATAACTTTTTCTTCTTTTATTTATACATTTTTGTTGTATATAATTCTATACTTGTTCCCAAGACCAAGAAGAGCATATCAGCTTTACTTGAAACTTGGTTTATACAAGCTTATAAATTGACATCAACCAAAGCGATAAAATGGGCTTTGCAGCGCCAACAAATTAGAGGTGAACTCATTTTAGATAGCATTTAATCATTGCTTCAGAGGCACAGGGTATTGAGAACAGAGTACCGCGTAGTCGGTTTTTCCGTTATTTTTTTTTACTTATTTTGTGCCGAATACCCCACGCAACAAAAAGCAGCAAAAAAGTTGCCCGCAGTGTGCGGCATATTAAATATTTTATATGCGCACTACCGACAGGACTACCAAATGGGCACTGAGATTGAGTTGGGGTTGGGGTTTGGCGTGGGTTTGGGTTGGGATGGGAACTTTTATCGTTGCTCATCCTCTCAATCGCTTGTGTGCTTTCAGATTGGACTTCAGCCGCAATTATACGCACTGCAATGCCTCGCTGCTCGTCAACGACACGTTGGCCATGTCCGGGGATCAGCCGACATGGCTGAAACTGTTGCCGCCACGTTTGCACACGCCGGAGGTCATACTGAACACTTGGCTGCACTTGGGCGGAGCACCCCAGGCTCCAATTGGCCTTATTATTGAACTGCCGCCAGCCCAAAGCGGCACTGGCTTCACCGGCTGCCTTCATACCCTCCGCATCAATGGACAGCCTCGCGAAATATTCGGGTAAGTCAGCCTTCCTCATATGGCCAACGGCCATGGCCGTCATTTAGTCAGTCAGTCAGTCAGTCAGACGAGGCGCAGTTATGACGCTGCCTCTTATATGCTTATGCCATAAACGCAGTTGCCTCGCAGCGCCACAAAGTTGCACGTAAAGCTGGAGAAAAACTCGACATAGATGGAGAAGAAAAAACGCGTGTAGGATTAAATGAACAATAAGCACGAACCGGCGTGGGCAACAAAAAAAGTTGTGCAGATGAAAAGAAAGTAAGCCAACAAAATGCCGCTAAAGAAGTAAAAGGAAGTAAGGAAAAAAAAAATAAAAAATACGTCAATCAATAGCATGAATAATTAAAAGTCAAATGCAAGCATTAAGCCAAATGCCCAAGAGTGGTTAATGAATTAATTGCTTTCAGGATTTTAGGATGAAATTACCGATGAAATGAAAGAACAGATTAATTTATAAATATGTAATCGAAGACTAAGTACTACTTAACACAATATTTAGTAGTTCAAGTCAATACTATTTGAAGTATTCAGTTTTGATGAGTCAATGTTGGATTGAATCTCTTTCCGATAGAGCCAATAACAATCCAGTAAAAATTGAATAATTCGATGTATTGTATAAAATTGATTGGCTTAATTCTTTGACAACTAGCAAAATGTCAGCATTAAAAGAGCATTAAGAATTTCACAAATTTAATTACATTGACAACAATTGAACGATTGAAGAAGCTGCACATTGAGTGGGATTCTCTTGTGAGGCGACAAATGCGGAAGCCATTTGTCAGCGCATTAAAACGCGCTCACCAACAGCTGGTCAGGGGGGACAGTTTGACAGCCGGACAACCAGACAACCAGACAGTTGGGTTGCCATCGAAACAACAATGGGTAATGGGTAACGGGTTTGAGGGTGTTTGCGAAAATGACACGCTGACAACTGTAGGCTAAATAGAAAATGGCGCAGAAGAGAGGATTGCCCAGGCCAGGCCAGGCCAAGCCAGACTATTCAAGGGGCAAACAATTGACATCCATTCGAAATAGGGAAATCATGAAATTTCCACCTTTTACTCTCCCCTTGCTGTGACCCATTGTAACCATATTAGGGATGCGCTGGATGGCTTCGGCATAACGGAATGCGGCTCATTGGCGTGTTTGTCGAGTCCGTGCCGCAATGGCGCCGCCTGCATCAAGATCGAATCAAATGAGCTGGACGAGAGCGGTGACAAGGCTGAGAAATGGAAATGCAAATGCCCCACAGGATATATGGGGCCGACCTGCGAGATATCCGTTTGCGAGGACAATCCGTGCCAATATGGTGGCACTTGCGTCCAATTTCCAGGAAGCGGCTATCTCTGCCTCTGTCCGCTCGGCAAGCATGGACACTATTGCGAGCACAGTAAGTAGCGCATTTTATTTACCAAACATTTCCCTTTGAAATGATAATCTTCTGCAGATCTCGAGGTGGCATTGCCCTCCTTCTCGGGCAGCGTGAATGGCCTCTCTTCGTTTGTGGCATACACGGTGCCCATTCCACTGGAGTATTCACTGGAGCTGAGCTTCAAGATATTGCCACAGACAATGTCGCAAATTTCGCTGCTTGCCTTCCTCGGCCAATCCGGTTATCATGACGAGAAGAGCGATCATCTGGCCGTTAGTTTCATACAGGGCTACATAATGCTTACGTGGAATCTTGGTGCGGGTCCACGTCGCATTTTCACCCAGAAGCCCATCGATTTTCGACTGGACGCTCCGCGTGTGCCCTACGAGATCAAGGTGGGTCGCATCGGTCGCCAGGCCTGGCTATCGGTCGATGGCAAATTTAATATAACCGGCCGCTCCCCGGGCAGCGTCAGCCGCATGGATGTGCTCCCCATACTGTATCTGGGCGGACATGAAATTGCCAACTTCAATACGCTGCCACACGATCTGCCGCTGCATTCGGGCTTCCAGGGCTGCATCTATGATGTACAGCTGAAGGCTGGCCAGGTGACGGTGCCGCTGCAGGAGACGCGCGGAGTACGGGGTCGCGGTGTGGGTCAGTGTGGCACGCGTGAGTGCCACAGACACGCCTGCCAGCACGACGGAGCCTGCCTGCAGCATGGCGCAACATTTACGTGAGTTCAACAATTTATTGGCTTTAATTTAGTTAAAGTCCGTCAATCCTGCGAATTCTCTCTATGCGGGTGAAAACCAAATCTTCGATTGTAGTGTTAATTTGAATTAACATCTGGAAATATTATTTTAATTTATATTTTTGGCATTGAATCGAAAAGTTGATTACTTTAAGGCAATTTCCTCAAATCTGAATTTAAGTATATCTTAAGAGGAAAATGGTTTATGTTCCCAAATAAGCCAGTACTACCGGGGACAGATGTTAGCAGATTAACTCTGGTTTACTCTACACGGTTGTGTCCTTGTAATTCTTGGCGTGCCCTTTCTTTCTTTATTGAATCAGGTTTGACTTACCTCTCACTTAAAACTCAACTTTCGGTTGCTTAATCCTTTGGCAGCCATTTGATTTAGTCGTTCCATCCGGTTAGCTGTATGTACACCAAAAAGGCGGATTTTTACTAAGATTCACTAAGTTTGCTCTTAGGCTGAAGGAACTCTGCATCTAAAGCTGAAAGTTTAGACAGACGGCTGTATCAACTAGTCTTGAGTTGATCAAGGATATATATACTTCTTTAATGCGTTCCAAATCTAAATATAATAATTACTTTTAAGCATATATTATTAAATCAATATTTTCGTCACACAGCTGCATCTGCCAGGAGGGCTGGTATGGTCCACTCTGTGCACAGGCCACAAATCCCTGCGATTCGTTCAACAACAAGTGCTACGAGGAGGCAACTTGTGTGCCGCTTGTCAACGGCTACGAATGCGACTGTCCTGTGGGACGCACCGGCAAGAATTGTGAGGAAGGTGAGTCCAGTGTGGTCTTCCTCTCAATATGGACATAGACTATAATAGTGCATCTTTACTTGGTGTAGAAATACGTTCACTCAGCGATGTCTCACTGACCGGTCGTCGTTCGTATCTGGCGGTGCGTTGGCCGTATCTATATGACAATAGCGATAAGATGGGCGCCAAGCGATCCCAAATGGTCAGCTATCGCAACTTTACCAAGAAGCTGATGCCGCCGAAACCCATCTCGACACCCAGCACACATTTTGTGATGAAGCTGCTCAACGAGGTGGAGAAGCAGCGCAGTTTCTCGCCAGTGCCACTGATGGGCTCCAAGACGTTCGAGGAGCATCATCGTGTGCAATTCTTCTTCATTGAGTTCCAATTGCGTCCGCTCTCTGAGCGTGGACTGCTCCTCTATTTCGGCACACTGAACTACAATCAGGACAAGAAGATTGGATTCGTATCGCTGTCGCTGCAGGGCGGCGTCGTTGAGTTCCGCATTTCGGGACCCAGCAATCATGTGACCGTCGTCCGGAGTGTACGCATGCTAGCTATTGGCGAGTGGCACAAGATCAAGATGGCGCAACGTGGACGCTGGCTAACGTTGTGGGTTGAAGGTAGCGCCTCCTCAGCGCTAGCACCCTCCGCCGAGGTGCTGGTCGAACCCGATTCGCTGCTCTACATTGGCGGCCTTAAGGATGTCTCCAAGCTGCCACACAATGCAATCTCCGGCTTTCCGATACCCTTCCGTGGCTGTGTACGCGGCCTCGTCGTCAGCGGCACTCGCATTGTGCTCAACGAAACGAATATCGTGGGTGAGTGACCGATTTATCATATATATATATATGTGCTAGCCTCAATATAAATCTAATCACAAACTTTATCCTCTTTCCATCAGAGTCACGCAACATTCGCGACTGCGACGGCACAGCCTGTGGCGGGGATTCCTGTGAATCTGGTGGCCATTGCTGGCTGGATGAGAAGCTGCAGCCGCACTGCATCTGCCCGGAATATGCCAAGGGCGATCGCTGCGAATACTCCGAGACGTGCAAGCTGATTCCGTGCAAGAATAACGGACGCTGTTTGCGCAGCGGTCGCTGCTCCTGTCCCAATGGCTGGGGCGGCTTCTACTGTGAGATTGGTGAGTTATCTCACTCTGGGGGTGCATTCACCCCGAAGCGAATGTAATTGAAAGTCTTTTTTTGGAATCGCTATGAGCAACTATTTATTTTATTTTATAATTGCCATCTCGTGTGTCGGTTTGTCGTTAACTGCGGGGCAGCGGGTTTCGCAGCAGGTAATTCGTCATCGAATTAGTCAAGCAACAGATGTTTAGTTAGTGCTTAATGTCCGTGACAGCAACAACAACGACAACAACAAACACAGCAATGATTTTTTTTTATTTTTTTCTTTGTATGATTTTAAAATTTATTAGCGGTCAGGGCAACGATAAAAGGCATAAATCATTTCACTTGGAAATCTTCAGAAACGAGTTCCATAAGTCTCCATAGCAAAGTTGAACTTCAATGTGTCAGCAAAGTAAAAGTTTGTTTCGATTATATACAGTAGCTACCGCAAAGATTTTAAAAGTCAGATCAGGCGATTTTATTTCGAGATAGAAATTGCGTTAATCTGATGTTTTCTGTTCATCGCCTAAACAAGTTTTCAATTTCGAGTGCTAAAACCAAGCGACACGGGTGCAACAACAAAAACAAACAAAAGACACAGATCTAACACAACAATATTATTATAATAATTAGAGGGGGAGCCAAAAACGAAGCCATTAACAGCACCACTAATCTTATGGTTCAGTGCGCAGCGGGGTCAGAAAGTGTCAAAGCAAAGACAAAAAATAAAAAAAAATCACCACAAAATTAGCGATCTAGAATTTATAAATATGAACAACAAAAAAAAAATAATTTGCATTGTTCAGAGTTGAACGTGCTTTAATAATAGAAAAAAGCATTGGAAATTCGACCTATTTGTAAAGGTCGCCAGCTGAACTAAGCGGATGCAACACCACTTCAGGAATTACAATAAAAACAACTGACTCATTGGCAAACGTGCCAAAATTATGATCAAATAATTCAAAAGTACCAGCTGCATGTCTTATCTATCTATATTATTCTTATATATATTATAATTTTTGAAAAATATTACCAATATCTGAACATTATAGATGTATTTTCAACATGTTTGAGCTTCACTTTTTGTCAATGCCAAATTTTCTTATAAGAACTTCGGAAAAAACCCAATTAATGACTATATGTTTATGTAGGTATATAATACAACTTTTAAGAAATATTTGAAAACTATAATCGATGCCTGAACATTACAGATTTTCAAGTGTTAAAAAAGCTATCAAACTTAACTCATTCTCATTATGAACTTTCCTGCGAGCCTCCAAAACTAATCTCGCCTAGGTATAAAATCACTTTCAAGATCATGTGGGAATATCATCTTTGTATGTACAATTGTAAGTCCAGGCCATTAAAGAGATTTATGATTATTCGTTTTGTGACCAGGCTGGGTTATTCAATTGGCAGTTGGCACACAATCAGCTGACTGGCTGGCTGGCAGCCTTTCACTTATTAGCAAAGTGAATTAACATGCCACTAATCACAATAAGCCATAAAAAAAAAATAGCTGGTGAAAACACGAACCAACAAGTGCAATCAAGTTGGCTGGTAGCAAATGAAAGAAAACCAAACGCAAATTCATAACAAGAATCAAAGCGAAAAGCAAAAGCCAAACCAGACCATACCAGACCAGACCACAGCGAAAAAAAGATGTAAACAACAGATTAGAGCCAAGAAGAAGCAGTCAAAAGAAGCGGCAAACGAGATCAGGGACTTGCAGATGCTCAGCGGCAAGTGGTATAATGAGCGGGCACAGCTGAGATGACGTTGATAGAGATGATAGTAGCACGAAGCACATAGTGAAGCCTCGACATGACGAACCTCAAATACACTTCAAACTCAAAGTGCTCAATATGAAATAATATATTTAATTGACTCTTTACAGTTATTGGTGATAAGAAAAGATCAACAAATAGTTTGTAAAATCTATAAGTAAATGCAATATAAAATTAATGTGAATTTGTTGTAATTCACAATAGACAAGTAGCTCGTGGTTAAATAGTTTTGCTAGAAGTATACCAAGATTAAATATATACTTTACAATCGTAATGGGGTCTTGTTCGAATGCGTTGCACAATTCGCGCTATCCTCCGCAGTGGCACAATAATAGTGACGACGTTGATTGTGTTGCTGCAACATTGTTTGCCGATGCTGTAATTCAATTATGCACTTGTACATGCAATATGTTTAATGCAATTTTAATTCAATTCCCTCCATCCCCCCTCTCCACGGACTAAACTTGCATCTCTGTTGCAGCGCTGAGTAAGCCGACAACACCAAGCTTCCGGGGCAACAGTTACCTGATCTTGCCGCCCCCTCGCATCCCGATCAAAGACAAGCGTCGAGGGCCATCGCTCTATGTGCGACCGCGCGAAGCCATACAAATCTCACTGAACTTCTCCACCATCGAGCCGGACGGTCTGTTGCTCTGGAGCGAGCACAATCACCAGAAATTCCTCGGCCTCGGCCTGGAGAATGGCCATCTGAAGCTGGCCAGCAATCTGCTGGGCAGCAACAACGACACCGTTCAGGCACCGGCAAGCGGCTTCATCGCCGATGGCGCCTGGCACGGCACCAGCGTCCTCCTGGATCGCACTCGTCTCGAACTGCGACTGGATGGCGAGGTGATATTCACCGAGCGATTGCCCGAGCTTAATCGGCGCTCAACATCCAAAACAACAACACCGACTACGACAGCTTTGCAACGACAGCGAGGAGGTGGCAAGGAGCCAACGATTAGCTACGAGGATATTTTCTATTTGGGTAAGTTTGCAGACAGTGTTGGAAAAATCCTTAATTTTTCCCCGCCAAATTTGATTTTGACAGCTGTTTGGCATTCATTAAATAATATTTAGGCTGTTAAGGCAGTTTTAATTATTAAATTATTAAAAATAATATAAATACTATTCAATCAAAAGAGGAAAATTTGTATCTGCATTGTGACGTCACAATATTGTTATATTACTCACTGCTTTAACATCTGAATTTGATGCATTGCTCGCGTGTAGGTTTGCGTCATTAATTAAAAAAGGCAATAGTTTGCAGACTTACCTTAAACACCGCTCGTCTGTTTTTCGATCACTTAAACTCAGCTTAATTGATTGCTCAAAACTCAAACCGATTGCTGTAAAGCGAATTTAACGCCGGTCGACGGTGTCGAAACTGCAAGTGTGCAACCGAAATGTGAATACGAATTACAATAGGCAAGAGCAGGATAGATGCGTATTTTAATCACTGCATGTGAACCATTTAGCGGGGGAGAACGGCGTTGTCTTTGGACTTACTTCATTCAAACCATTGCTCAATTCTTTGGATTAGTACTTTCTAAATATATTTATATTTGCCAAATCTTTAAAAAGGTCACCACCAACATTTCATTGAGCACAATCAACAAACATTCGCGATGCAACCACCGCGTTAACATGGGTATAAACAATTACTAAGCTGGAGTTAATAGAGATGGACAACGGCACAAAACATCGTATCGATTGAAAATATCGCTGTTATGCTCAAATGATCTGTTAATGTTTACAGGTGTTTACAGGCCAAGCAAAAACTTGACTTGGAAACCAGAGCAAATTTGTTGTCGTATATGTATTTAAAACAGATCACTTTGAAGTAAAAGTTACTATATTTTGAAGTTTAGTGTTTATTCTACTTGTATGTAAGCAAAGTTATGATCAGCGTACCCAGCACTGTTAACGCACAGCTGACTTCAGCATGTTATCATTTGGGAAAAATTTTAATGCTATTTGAATTCTCTGCTCAACAGGTGGATTTCCAAATCAGGACTCGGTGAGCAAACGGACGCAAGGACGTTACTTTGAGCCATTCAAGGGCTGCCTGCAGGACATACAGTTCGGTGCAGAGCCATCAGCCGTTATAAGCGATTTCTCGGCATACCAGGGCGAGAATATTGGCTCTTGTGATTTGCACGGCGATGAGCCGATTGTTCTATAAGTCGACAGACGAATCAAGAAAAAAAACAAAAAAAAAAAAAAGGATATAGACAGAAATTAATTGTGTAACCAATTATTCGTATATTAATGTGAATTGCGGTTAATTGCATTGCAGTCGAACATTCACGTCAAATTGAAATATAGGCAAGCAATACCGAAAACTAGGACTTAGGCTAAGTATTAAGGGAATTTATATCAGCAGAACAAGCCCCCTTCAAAAAGGTGGAAAATACACAGATTGGGGGATGGCGCTAAATGGAGCAAACGAAATGAAAAGTAATTTTGTAAATTTTATAGAAATAACTGACAAAAAAGGAGAAAAAAAAACACAAAATGTTTAGATTAAAAAAAAGACGATATGAAATAAAAATCATTCAACGGAAATGATATTTAAAATGTGGTTTATCAATAAATCGAAGAAAGAACTAAGAAACACTTGAACAAAATTGTAGTTTAGGATCTAAATCTAGAAAGAAAACAAAAAAATACCAGATACTTCTCTTACGTAAGTGATATTTAATGTGGAATAATGATAAACATGAAATGCATATGACAAAGAACGAAAAGATCCCTTCTCAATTAGTAACTTTTGAAAACGGATATATACATGATGTACTATATTGTTTTGTTGAGCCAATTTTTGTTATACAAGTGTATAAGCATTTGTGTTCTATATTTTTGTGTATATCTATAACTTATGTGTTCTCTACCAAATATTCTATATACTGCCCCTAAAACGATTTCTGCCATTTTAATTTAAACTCAAATTTTTGTTTAGGTTTAACATTGTTTTCGTGTTATATTAGCAAAATGCTACTCAAATTGAAAGCCATTTAGTTGCCTTGTAGTAAGTTAGTGTATAACTCTCGATATGATTTACTGTTTTTCAAACAAAAGAAAAAAAAACTACTCAGAAAACTTTGAATCTTTAAATAAATTATGAAAATTATACAATACATCAAATATTATTCTTATAAAGTGAAAACAAGTAGCGAAAACATATATAAAAACAAATATATGTGTATCGAAATATATATATACATATATATAAACATATATATATGTATATATACATATATACAATACTTTATTATACAATTACAATGCAAGAGTATCAAAATAAAAACAAACAACAAAAATGTAACCGAAACTACGTTAAGTATATACTAATTATTTCGAGTTATAATTTCAAAATAAAAAATAGAATGACTTAATAAGCCAAATATGCTTCTCACACATTATTTTTACATTTGAAGGTAAGTTATTCGATATAATTATTTAATTAATATATTAATTCGGAAAATGAATAAAAGAGACTTCTGAAGATTGTGCCCCATTAAGATTAACACCAAAGTCGACAACCTTGTCTTTCCCTTTTCATCTCTTGATCGTTCAATTTCTTTTGATCTCGCTGGTCGCTTACGGCTTTAACTGAAAGTATTTTTCATTTGTATTATCATAAAAACTCTTATGTTTATTCACTCACTCATCATCTCAAAACAATTAGTCACATTGTGGCCATTCACTGCTGACGTTTCCATAAATATCAATTTATTTTGATCAGCATATTCCGCAGCTTCCATCATGGATACCTCACGTTCTATTTCCATATCCGCCTTACAGCCAGTTAGAGCAATCACCAGGTCTGGCGACACCTACATATATACAAATATGTAATGGGTTTCGTAAGATTTAGATACAAAAAAATAATAAGAGTTATTCACCTTTTGTCGAAGTTGTTCAACCCAAGTCTGAGCTTCCATATAGCTATTACGATCTCGGATATCGTATACTACGACAACTCCAAGACTATTTTTGTAATAGCTGCTTAGTAACGCCTTGTAGCTGTTCACAAAATGAAGCATTCAGCCAAGAACTTTACTTTTGGATTGTAGTACTCACCGTTTCTGTCCAGAAGTATCCCAGATTTTTAGCCTGACGGCTCCATCAGGCATGATGACGCTTTTCACCCGGAACTCTGCACCAGTTGTGACCTTCGGCTCCAATAATGTTGGCGCTTTCTCCAATATGAAATGCTGGAGTAACGAGGATTTGCCCACGCCAGAATTACCGAGTATCGTGATTTGAAAATCGTACTTCAAACTCCCCGACGGCGCCATTATGCTGATAGATGTGAACTCCTCGATCTTAGGTAGCAAACTGAGTAATGAACCCTATTTCTGATTTATATGGTTGACCTATGGGTATCCAAGAGGTCTATATTAAGTTATTTATTGATGATTTCACTTTTTCATCGTCATATTACTTAGCAGAGTTACATTCTCTCTGGATCGCCGATAGGCCTGAAATAGCTGACCGCCTTCTGCTGATGACCTTATACACATATTGATATATAAATATATATTGGGTATTTAATTTTAGTTAAGCGCATTATTAATATGACTCAAAAATCATGAACATCCTTATAATGCGAGGGCGCCAAACTATGCCATAATCCATAATGATTAAGTGCAAGTTCCACCAGCTCTAAAATGAATACTAACCGTTGCGCAACAGCCCCTTTCCAGATATAAAATATTACACAATTATCCATATGCTCGAAGATGAGTCAAGCAGTTAACATTGAGACAAGCCCCTCTTATATAGTGGGACCCCAACGATTGCTTGTCAACCGATTCATCAGGCTTGAGGCAATTTAACCTATTGCATTTCCGCAGCTGCACTCAAACCCAACCGCAATATTCAACTAATTATAAATATATAAGTATATATAAGTATATATAAGTATATATCAAAGTAATTGCTGCGTCATTTTTCTCTTAATGCTCAAGGATGTTAATTTTGAACCAACAAACCGAACCAGCAGCCAGTAAGTGTTGTTTTTTTTCCAACAATTTTGAAAAATGAATTTGGTTCAACGGCCAAGTCCCATAAAATTTGGATTCGATTGTCACATATGTGTATATATACGATTTTTATTATAAATGTTAAATTTAAATACATACATACAACATAAAAATTATAAATTGGAAAAATACACACACATCTGTTAGGCGTCGGTTTTTTTTTCTCATTCTCTCACGCTGATTCATTGTTGTTGTTTTTGTTGTTGTAGTTTGTTAATTTTATTTGTTTTTGTTGCTTTTGCTTTGTTGATCGCTGGTTGATATATATATATATATAGTATATATATATATATATTTAGATATATATGACATATATATATATAGTAAGTAGATAGGGAATCAAATACGATTTGTGAATCGAGATAAACAAATGTGAATTTATGGTAAAGTATTTTTCAAGGTTTATTTTCATTCTTATTGATGTTGTTGTTGTTTGTTGTTTGTTGTTGTTGTTGTTGTTGACTCCACTTTATCGGCTTAAGCTTCTTCTTATTTTGCATAATGTGTTTAGGATAATTGTTGTTGTTTTTGTTAAGAGTTAAGGGTAGCATTAAATCTTTGATTGTTGCTAGAATGTGAAATAAAGAAAGCTAAACATAAATGGAACCAAAAATTTCTAACTATGAATAATTTTTTCTTCATTTTTGTTTTGCATTTCTTTTTGTTTTCTTTTGTTTTGTTTTGTTTTTTGTTTTTTTTTTCGTTTTTTGTATTTTCATTTTTCATGTGTATATATATATAATTTATATAAATTGCAACTATCACACGTGCCCATCGCAAACTCGACAGCTGGACAGGCACACACATTGCCACAGATCGAGGACGAGCGAATCTTCGGCTGCTGATCTGATCTGATCTGATCTGAACTGAACTAAACTGAACTGAACTGATCTTCGGTTTTTTCTTTTGTTTCTTATTTCTTTTTGTTTTCTCTTATCTTTTTGGAACGCTGCTGAGAACAACTGCAACTGGAATTTCTCTGGTTTCGACACCCATTTTGGTAACTCAAACTTACATGAAATCTGTTTCTTTCTGGTTTTTTGTTTAATGTTTTATGTTCTTTTGTTTTTTTGTACAATTCAATTTGAAACATTTCTACGACCCGATGTGGAACTCTCGAAAACATTGCCCCGCTTTTATTAA
The DNA here is from genome assembly GCA_035041605.1 of Drosophila atroscutellata. NCBI lineage: Eukaryota > Metazoa > Arthropoda > Insecta > Diptera > Drosophilidae > Drosophila > Drosophila atroscutellata. Next base: position 5,988,536 of record JAWNLA010000092.1, on the reverse strand, counting down.
GTGTATCGTTATTATTATTATTATAATTATTATATCGCATCTGGTTGAGATGAAATTGAAGGAGGAGCTCTCTAAGTGGCGGCTATGAACTATGGGCCCAGAGATTGAAATAAGTTCTGAGCGCTTTGTCTTCTGTATTTGATAAAGTTTTGCTTGATTTAAACGGGTCTATGTGGTTTTATTTATACTAACTTTTCGCTTTTACGATTTGTTTTGTTGTTTTCTGTTTTCTGATTTCTGATTTTCCTCTTTTTTTCCATTTAATTTAATTTATAATTAATATTATCTTTATGTTCCGGTTTTCTTTTTTTGTTTGTTTTTGTTTCTGTTTTTCATCTTCATCATCATCATTAATTATGAAAATTAAATTGTTTGCCCTTATGAGCCGGCTTTAGTTTTAAATTTTAAATAATTTTTTATTTATAATTATCAGCATAAACTTTTCAAATCTCCCGATGGAAATTTCATTTTCTGCAATGACAAAAAGTAATCGATTCGTAATTAAATTCACTATAATCCAAATTAATGCGTCCAATGGCCAAACACACACACACACACACACACCTACAAAAGGACATCACTTGCAGCAGTTGTTCGTCGTTTGAGTTGGTTCGTTTCCATTTGGCTTTATAACAGATCCTTGATTGTTGTCGTTCTTGGGTAGTTTCTTGGCTACAAATCATTAACACTCATTAATTGAATATCGAAATTGAATTGAGTTTATGTACATACCAATTGCCAAGAAGATATCATTGACATTCATGCCCGTCTTCGCCGACGTTTCCATAAACAACAAGCCATTCTCCTCGGCATATTGCTTCGCCTCGTCGAACTCCACGACGCGAATGTTCGACAAATCCGCCTTGTTGCCAGCCAATGCAATGACAATGTTCGGTGAGGCCTAAAAATTGCAATTACAAACATTTTAGTATAAATGTAATGACGTAAATATAATAAGAGTAAACAGAATAAATTTGGAAAGCTCAAAGAGTCTGTCATGGTTAAAGACTTAGATTGGATTTTTAGGATCTTACTTAACAAATTAAAACGATTTTGAATTGAAATAACAAATGGACTTTAGTCTTGCTAGTGACCATGAATTAACTTGCAATGCAACGCAGTGAGGCGTTAACCATGCCGGATACGATGAATGAGTTCAGTGAACGAGTCAATTCAATAAATATGAATATGCAAATTGTGTTGCAAGAGAACAAACAGAACATTGAGCACATTATCCACTTCTGATTACATTGACCTTGACAGAGAGCGGGAGATGGTTTACTCACTTGTTTATGCAGTTCCTTAACCCAGGTCTTTGCACGCTGAAAACTGTCCTGATTCTGTATGTCATACACAACAATGGCGGCCTGTGCTCCCCTATAGTACATAGGAGCTAAGCTGTGATACCTGCAAAAATAGTTTACAGTTTAGCAAGAGCAAAAGTAACAGTAACATGCATTTATGGTAACATTAACATTAACACATGTTAGCATAAGTATTACCATTAACATTAGCAAGACAATCAAAAATAATATCAAACATAAATAGTTGAGTAAATGTTGATATTCAAATTGATCGCCTTGCATTGTGGGTTGACTCTTACCGCTCCTGGCCAGCTGTATCCCAAATCTCGAACTTGACAACAGTGTCCTCTATACAAATGGTCTGTGTTAGAAAGGCCGCACCTATCGTGCTCTCCTGATACTCATGGAACTGGCCCTTGACAAAGCGCAGCACCAGCGAAGATTTACCCACAGCCGATTCGCCAAGCAGCACCAACTTGAACTGGCAACTTTTATTCTGCGATGTGCCATTGGGTCGCTGTGCGGCTCCAGAACTGGAACCCCCGCTGCGTGGTGTTGTTGCCATCTTGTTTTTCTGTAGTTGTAGTTGTTGTTGTTGTCGCTACTGATGCTGCTGTTGTGCTAATTGCACTGAAGAATTACAAAAATTGTTGATGTGATGAGTTGTTTTAGCGGACGGTCAAAGAATGCTCCTTTTTTACTTCCAATCTTCCAATGGCTCTCTTTCTCTCTCTGCCGGTGTCAGCGCGTGTGTGTGTTTGTAATCTACAAAAGAGAAGAGCGAATTTAATGTGACTGATAAAAGAAAATAAAGCAACAACAACATTAAGAGCGTCATTGGTCGCGTGGCGCCTTCATTTGCATCAGCACTAATCGAAATTAATTGAATATACGCACAACTCATATCGCGAGAGAGAGACAGAGAGAGGGAGACAGACAGAGAGATAGAGGGGGACTTGAGTAACGCCCCATTAAATCGAACGAAATACGAGAAGAGATTTTGGAAAGCGCATAAAATGCAAAATCATAATAGCGATGAGCGAAACTCCTATTGTAATTTAAGCCAAGAACTTCTTTATTTAATATTTTTTTATTTATTTTGCATATAAAAGCTGACGTTGAACGTCTGACGGAATAGGAACAAATGGTCAACGCTAAAGCTTCATAAACGTATCAAAGTCAGGAAAAACCAAACATGTTTTATCGTGCGTGACTATTGCAACTATCGCTATGTATGTAAATAATTCGAAATTATAACGCACATCTATAAATAAATACGCAGTTATGAGTAGTCCACAAAAGAGCTTAAAGCTAACCAAAGCCACAAAGTTCAATATCAAGAATAAGTGGAGAAGCAATAAACTTGGACACAAACATATACACACACACACACACACACACACAGACATCTTAACGTAGTAAATTGCAAATTGCACTAATCACAATAGGCAAACAAGAAGCAAAACAACTAAAAATACTTCAAACACGCGCAACAAAAAAGAAAACAAACCAAGCGAAACCTTAGAAATGTTTAGGCACTATTATTGTTCTCTGTGTGTGTGAATGTGTGTGTATGTATGTATTAGTACTCTGTTAGCAAACACGTAAAGGGTTTCAAGGTATTTATTTGCTCATCTGGTTAGATTTTCATTTTTATGCATGCAACGCTTCATAAACATAAAGCGCCCACAAACGCACACACAAAAACAAATACACTCAGCCAAACACAAGCTGTTATCGCTATCTTATCAGCATTACTCACAAGCTCATGAAATAAAATAAATAGAGAAATAATAGAAATACAAATTAAATATGTCCGATTCCATTAAAAAACGCACACTGCGAAAATGGCTAGTATTCTATCATAGATAAGTCATGACAATGATGTTCTTCAAAATTATACTCAAGATCTGTGACGAAATCTATTTTTGAAATGCGCGATTAAAAATTGCGCTTTATGCGACGATGAACATCAACAACTGAATGAAGGCGAATACCTAAAACAACTTTAAGAGAAGAGAACAGGCAATGTTATCAAACATGTTCTGTGAATCATTTCCTTTCGCACACATTGTGCGAAAAATTCTTAGAATATTGCGTTTAAATATGATTACATTTGTTAACCAACATCTACAATTTAAGAGAAATCTGTTGGCTGGCAACAAGATGAGAGCCTGGTAAAGCACGGATCTTGTTGAAAGGGTGGTAGTGTTGTGGGGGCGGTCACATTCCAATGTGCGACAAGAGAGCGCGATAAAAATCAATGCAAAATGAATTGTAAACAGTTGGCAGGCGAAAGCGAAAAGCGGAACAGAGTAACAGGGGAGAGGGCGAGGGGCGAGCAGTCTGGAAGAAGCTGTGTGGAGAAAGTTAAATGTCATTATTGTTTGTTGCTTTGTGTTGTGGCATTTATTAAATTAGGCCTGCGACAAAGACGACAGCACAACTAATACATATACAGGCGACTACAATCATTAAAACTACTGCTTGCTGCTCAGAAATTTTTCTTTCGTTTTCTATTGTTTGCATTTGGCGCTTTAGAGCAAAGTGCACACACACAAACACACACAGACGAATCGAATTGTCAAGCGCGACTTCCACACACACACACACACACACACACCAAGAGTCAAATGTCTGGTTGAAGAGAGTATCATATCCGTCTCTCTCCCTCTCTCCGAGTAGAAAAATGTTAACTTCACTTGTTAATTATGCTCTCTTATTCATTATGACGTCGTTGCATTTTATCAGATTTTTATTATACACATTGAGTCGCTTTATTCTTGTTTCGCAGAGCCGTAAAATGTTACTTCACATTTGAATTAATTAAAAGATCACATGATTTTCAAGTCGAGTTCAGTAATAGTGAATAACATTATCAATATTGCTAATTTCTTAAGCAAATACTAACACAGCTAAATATGCATTTAGGAAAATTTAAATTGAACATCAAACAAAAAAAAACAAACCGACAAACAAAAGCGGCACTCGACGACCCCTTCAGGGAAAATTCAATAAAATATAAAAACAACGGTACGTCGACCAGTCAGGAAACTACCGTAAGCAATACACTTGAACAGCTGACGATGCGTCATTCACACAGAAAACGAAACGGTCGACAAACACACACACTCACGTTCATACAAAGAGAACAAGTGGTCAATGGTAAAAAGTGACAGAGAGAGAGCAAGAGACACACACAATCAAACGGAGACATTGACATTAAATTTGCTGATCGGTTTCTTAATCTCTTCTTTTGTTACCATTCTTATCAAATACAGATTTGAACGTATATAAATATTCTTATTTGATTGGTCACAAAATCTTGGGGTGTAACTATTTTTACAACCAGTATCGTGTAAGTCAACAAGTGTAATTAATGAAAAAATTTCCATGCGTAATTGTTTTTGGAAATATTACTAAAATACCACAATGGAAAATAGTAGAAAAATTAGCCCCCTTAAAAAGTCGGTCTCAAAAACACGTCGACAGATTTTGTGGGTAATTTGAGAAGTGTCAGCGATAATTAAAGGCGGATACATAAATAAAAAAGTATGAATTAAGCCATTTTGTTTACATTAAACTGGCTGAAAATATCAAAATGGAATATCAGAGTGCAAGGCAAGGGGAAATGCAGAGAGAGGGAGTTGGGGGTGTTGTAGCTGGCCAGACGATAAGCGACGACGACGATTGCAGATAAATCCGTAGACACACAAATATACGCATACATACACACACACACAAACGCATGCACAGCTCCAGATTTTAAGACGCAAAAAGACTAAACAAAGCATCAGGTATATACACTGGGGCTAACTGAGGCAAGCCCTGGCTTATTGCTAGACTTAACTCCCTCTGCACCTGTAATTGTATTATTCACAGTTATATTGCCCATTTGGTTATCGTGCGAAAACAAACACATTTATTGCGCTATTTGTTGCCACTGTGCGCGCTGCAGTGCTTACACCAACACTAATATGATGACAAACACCTAGTGCTATCTCGCTTGCGCGCACGCTTTCGCTTGCAACGCACCCAAATTCAGGGCCAGCTATCACACTCGCTCACTCAGCAGTCGTGTGTGTGTGTGTGTGTTTTGTGGGGCGAATTGATTGATGCTCGCGCTCTCTTTCTCTCTGCTCGGCTCGCCCGCTATCGATGACGATGATTGTCATGGTGGACACGACATGAAAAATTTTACACAACTTTCTTAATTAATGGCAAAAAACAACAGCGCCTCTTTTATTATAAGCACTCATTGTTACGCACTTTGATTATGGCTAGAAGTTTTGCACACTTTTCTGGCAGCAGCTACACACACACACTCTTTGTTTGTGTTTGCCTCTGATTTACGAATTCTTATTCGCGCTTTTCGAGCACAGCGCAGTCACGGGAACTGGGAAACAAACGCACGCAGACAGAGATAGACAGCGACTGAATCTGAATCTGTCTCCACGACTCCGCAGCAGTTTGCAGGTCTTGTTTTTGTCGATTTCGAGGCGTTGCATGCAATGGCTGGCGTGACTTGCACTTTAATGGTTGACGATTTGCTACGGATTGCAATTAACAAATTGTAAAGCTTTTACCACTACGTTTATTTGTTGCAATTTATGCCTAAATTATTGCTGAACTTGAATCCACTTACATTTTTAATTAGTGATGTAAAAAACATCGGAACATGCATGAATCGATTCTTCGTTGCAGCGATGACGATTTTTTACGATACTCGATCGGAATTTTTGTATTTTTGCATCGACAAAGTTTACCCTTTATGTAACGGAACAGTACATTTTGAATTTTGAAATGAAATTTCTCACCTCGTATCGAAAAACCTAAAATTATTTGCTATTGATATACAATTTCTAATTTGCTTTGGAAAATGTATACCTACGGTACGAAACTTTTATCTAGATATATTTAGGCATACTTTTTATGCAACATTTTGCTGTATTAGAGATGATACTATTGAAGACGACACACATTGATCATATCAATTAAATGAGTAAATAATGAGAAACGGTGACGCCATTATGGAAAATAAGTTATTCAGATAAACAAGTTAAAAGGTAATTGGTTTATTCAGTCAATAATTTCGGGCTTTAAGTTTTCTTAAATCTTTGATATTTGTTTGCTAAAAAAAAACTGAGTTATAGAATAAATTGAAATTAATTTCTTATTAAGGGATATATATATATAAGTACATCAGTTAGTTATCGATAGAAGCAGCAAGCTTCCATTTAAAGTGGCGTCAAATCAATGTTCTTCGACTTTACGTTAACTTCGACACTGGTATTTTCGGTATTTTCGAGTGTCTGGCCACATTGAAATTTTAATATTAAGTATTTTGTGAATGGCAGTAAATGGTAATAACATTGCGAGACGGGAAGTGAAAACGTCAATCTAAATTCCAAAAAATCCGTGATTTGATTAAATAATTTATACTAAACAGCAAGTTTTCGGCTTAATAATAGGAATAACCAAATTTAAGAGAATCACCGCACTTAATATACGCATAAACCGCGTCCAGTTGCGAACACACACACACACCGCAGACACACACACTCGCAGCAATTGACATTTGTGATCTGTGCTGCGTCTCCTTTACTCACACATACACAGTGTCTCCCCGTCGCAATTTCGCAGCTGCAACGCAAATTTGAAAAAGAAGTTCGCAGAATTTGCATCAAGTATCCTGGAAAAGCGCAGTTAAATCGCGTTAGAAAAGTGCGTAAAATATTGATTTTACTTGAACATACTACGATTTAATTGTTTTGTTTTTTTTTCCTTTTTAGTTTTTAGTTCATGTATTGTGCCACAAGCTGTTGCACATTCATGTGTATATGCATACTTGTTAAATTATCCCTTTTTCCACTAATCCTGGACAAATTTGCACGTGGCAGCAGCAGATTACCTGCCTGCCTGCCTTTCTAGGCCCTCTTCACTATAAATATGTATATATATATATCTATGTATTCAATACATATATATATATATATCCATATATATGTGTATGCGATGCAAAACTATATAGACAGTTAGGTGCTGAGCAAAAATGCAACAAAGAAATCATTAATTAAAAATATCTTATAACAGTCTTATTATTTTAATTGTTTTAACTTTTATACCCAAAACAGCTACAAAAATAATGTGTAATTTCTAAAGAATACATTTTTTGGGGGTCTTTTATTGCAGATGGAACAGAAGCAGCAGACGCATTTAGCTCGCAGGTTGAAGAACTAAACTACAAAACTTGCTGCTGAGCCTCCTGGGGGCGGGAACATGAGGAGCATGTTCCGTCCGATCAAGAAGATATTCACATACATTCAGAAAAATGCCAGCACTGGAGCAATGTTTGGGACAACAGCAAGCAGCATAATAAAGCCGGAGGATGAAAACGCCACAAGTAACAACCAACTGGATCAGGGAGAGAAACTGGAGCTGGAGCAGCAGCTGCCACTGGAACAGGTGCAGGCAGCGAAGGCTGAACAACACCAACAACAACTGGATGATGAGGACATTGAGCGTCAAATAAAAACATCTATCATTGATGCGAGCAAGGTGCATGCGGCAAAGGCGAAACTTGTGCTGCCTCTGCAACTGCAGGTGGACGATGAGCTGGCGGACTTTGCGCACGAACCACTAGCACTTGTCGGTGTGGATGTCGAGGAAGAGGAGGAGGATGACGACAACGTCGTCGTCGATGAAGAGCTGGAAGAACAGTTTCTTGAACTGGACAATTTTCCAAACAATGAGATTATTGTGCTGAGCGATCACGATCTAAACTCATCGCTTGCCTCCGACAATATATCCGAGGATCCCCTGGCCATAGATGATTACGCCCGAAAGGAGGCCGACGAGGAGGAGGATGAGGACGAAGAAGAAGCGGACAGCAGCGGCGATCTGTCCTGGCTCAAATTGGACACACCCAATGCGCAGCTAAACATCGGCAGCAGCAGCGTTCTACCCGTTGCAGGCTGCAGCAGCAGCAGCTCCTCTGCAGCAGCTGCAACAGCAGGCACAGTCATTAAGCCACCCACCAGGCGACGGGAAGAGGAGCTGCGCAGCGATGCTGGCTCCGATTCGGGTCTGGGCGGTGAAAATGACAGACAAAACACAACTACAACAATTACAACAGGGACGAGCTTGCAGAAGCCCCTGCGCTCCAATTTGAAGCGTCGTCTGGATGATGATGCCATGGAGCTGGAACTGCTGCCCATCTCGAGCTGTTCGTCGAGCACACAAAAGAGGCCCAAGCGTAGCATTAATTTCGATAACGTTAAGATCTACTATTTTCCACGGCAACAGGGCTTTGGCTGTGTGCCAACCGCCGGCGGCTGTACGCTGGGCATGGGCGCTCGTCATATTGCGTTCAAGACCATGACGCTGGCGGAACATGCGTCCGAGCTGCGGCGCGCCCATCGCAGCCAGAATCAGGACCAGCAGCAGCAACAGCAGCTGCAGCAGGCGCGTGGCTCCAGCAGCGATGATAGTGAAGAGTCCGAGGAGGATTATTTAAGTGAGGGTAGCGGCTCCGATGCCGATGATGGCTCCAATGGCTTCCTGCAGCCGGTGACGCCCAAGCAGCGACGAGTCCTGCTGAAAGCGGCCGGTGTGCGCAAGATCGATGCCAGCGAGAAGATCGACTGCCGGGACATACGCAATTCGCGCGAGGTGTGCGGTTGTTCGTGTCGAGAATTCTGCGATCCGGAGACATGCGCCTGCAGCCAGGCGGGCATCAAGTGTCAAGTGGATCGCGCCATGTTCCCCTGCGGCTGTTCGCGCGAGGCATGCGGCAACACCGTCGGCCGCGTCGAATTCAATCCGACGCGTGTGCGCACACATTACATACACACCGTGATGCGGCTGGATATGGAACAGCGCCAGAGCCAGGCACATTCCTCGGCGGTGAACAGTGGCAGTGGCAGCGGCAGCAACAGCAGCGTCAGCAACAGCTTGCTGTACGGCAGCAGCAGCGTCTCTGGCAACAGCAGCCCGGCGGTGGCAGCCGCTGCTGCAGCTGCTGCTGCTGCTGCCTCCTCGCACTGTTTCTTCATGCAGCCGCAGTCGAACTACAGCTCCGGCTATGCGTCGCCAGCCTACACGCCCGAGACGAGCGTCAGCTACTATCAGCAGCAGCAGACGCCGCAGAACTCGCCCGGTTCCACGACCAATGGCAACGCGACGCAGCAGCAGTCCAGCTATGCGACGATCTATCCACAGTTGGACAGCCTCGATTCGGGCCTATTTGCCACTGGCAGCAATGCCACGCCCTCCTACGGTGAGCTACTAACGCCCACCTTTCATCAGACACTCAGCTATGGCAGCAACCAGGTGAGTGGGGGACTCAAAACAAGTGCTTTTGACTAGGCAGAGGCAAAGTGAACTCAATCTATGTTTACAAGGATGCAAAATCTGCTATATATCTAGGAAAATCGATAAAGTAAATATATATAAGTCCATATATATTATTGAGCTGATGTTGCTTGAGTTATTACCAAGCCCAAAGTAAGCTAGATCTATAAGCGGTCTATACGTCTCTGTAAGTTAATTGCTCAAGTCTACATAAGTAGTTTAGTTACAGTGCCATTAAAGTTAAATGTTTCCATGGATTATACGGCTTGCCAATTGTGCCAGCTAAGATGAGAATGGGAACTCTTTAGGCAAAAGCCTCAGTGACAATGCCCAGAGGAAAACCATGGCCAACAAAAAGTTCTTGTTGAAGATGAGCTGCAATTCAAAGACTCATATCTGAGTCTGCTCAATAGTGGGAATAAGGTGCGGAATTACTCGTCAAAGCTTATCAGCAGAAGGACGGCAACGTCGACAGCGATGGATGATGTAATTGTGCGCACACTGGTGCACAAAGTGCATGCCACTCGATTATTCAACTTGACATTGTCTCCGCAGACATGTTCACAGTAAGGACAGCAAAGAATTAACTAACCTTCTGAGGGAAGCTCATCTTGCGATTGGACTCCTGACTCCCCATTTAGTCTATATCTACTTTACTATATATGCTTAGATTATGCGCGGAACATTTGCAAGTTGTACTTGAATTGATATTAATTTGCATTTCATTTTGGCATTTGCAGCTCAACTCTTACAACAGCTATCAGCAGACGACAACAAGTGGAGGAGGAGGCATTGCTGCCACCGTTGGTGGCTATAGTTCGTGTGCTGTGCCATCTGTGCCGCCGTTTGGTAATGCCACAACCACCGCCTCGAATGCGACGCAATATCAGAATGCGAATGCGTTAGGAACGACCACCGCCACAATGATCAGCATCAGCAACAGCAGCAGCAGCAGCATATCTATAACGGCCAGCAGCTGTGCCACGGGCCTGCCCCGGATCGGTGGTGGTAGTGGTGTTGGCGCTGGCCCCGTGGATTTCATCAGCCTGAATGCGCCCATTGGCAGCTCTTCGCGTCTGTCGCAGATCAACGATCTGTTGCAGCACAATCGCAATACCACCGTCGCTTTGGTTGCCGTATCAGAGGGCTATGCTGCTGTGCGGAGCAGCAGCAGCAACAGTTGCAGCACCGGTGGCACCACAGCAACCATCAACACAAGCACCACCATCGATTCAATTGACACGCCGCCCATTGTGGAGGAGTCGCAGCGCAGCTGCATGACCTTCGAGGGCCTGCCACCGCCGCTAATCAATCCCACGCCAATTGTCGCCGTTCTCGATCAGCAGCCGCAGCACAAACAGCTAATGGGTGTGGCAACAACGCCACAGCCACGCCAGCCCCTCGATGCCAGCGCCAGTCTAGCCGAGTCCTTACCGAGCAGCAGCAATTAAAGATTTGTCAGTGAAAGCAACTGGCTTAGTTTTTATAGAAATTATATACACAGCAGAAGACTTAATTATGTTTAAGTGGTGGCAGCGTCGGAATCAAAAACAAATATATTATGCGTGTCTGCAATTGATGATTTGTGCCCCACACATCTTCCTCGCCTCTGACGTACTCTTCCCTACTCTGCAGCAGCAGCAGCAGCAGCGGGCTACAGATAAATGCCTGCTTGCCTTGTATAAATCAGTTTTAATTGTTACAATTTAAATTACTTAGTCTTAAGTATATATTGTAATTTTAGTCAGTTCGTTGCTTAGGTTGGCATCTTGAATAATTCGTGATTTTTGTTTTTTTTTTTTTTTTGGTTTGTTTGTTTTTACAACAAGTAATACAAGAAGCATTGTAATCATCTAATCTAATCTAGAGAGACGAAATCACCAGCTACTTCCTTATGTCTAGCGTTGTCCCAACGAATTTAATCCAGCTGAGCCTTGAACAATTCATGTATACAATTGAAAACTATCCATCTAAGTTAATACTTTTTCACTATTTGTATTTGTATTTTTTGTTTCTTTTATTTTCTTGCGATCAATCAGATTTATTTAATTTATTTCAATATGTTGCTTTTGCATTTAGTTACCAAATCATAAATGTTCTTTGATAAAAGTTTTCCATTTGTTAGCGTGGCCAACGTTCTGTAGTATTCAATTAGTTCTTAAGTTTTCGGTTTTGAGCCCAATCACTGGCAACAACAACAACAACAAGAAATATAAATTAGACATGAATTAGTAATAAATAGTATATGCAAACATAATAAAATGAAAGTGAAAAAGCAAATCAAAACATAAAAAACCAAACGTAAAATGAACTAAATAAAAGGTAAAAAGTAATTGCAATTATTTAAATAAATATTGAATACAAAATACAAACACTAACTGCATTCATCTGTCTTGGGAGACTCCAGGATTTTGGAACACAATCACTAATCTTTATTAATGACAATAAATGTTAACTGTTTTCCAAAATTGATTGTAAATATATCCAAGAAGGACTTAAGTTCTGAAATCTAAGCTATAAATTCACCGTTTCCAGTATTTAAGATTCTTTAATCTTCTTCCTGGCTACGCCTGCCTGCCGAGCACATCGTCATAGCTGACGCCAATTTGCTGGCGGATCTGGTCCGTTAGGGCAATCAGTTCCAGACTCTGGGCATGCGTGAATTTGGGACTCTCCAGCAGCCGTTTCTCGATGCATTTGCGCACCTCCTCCGCCTCGTAGCGCAGTCCACACGAGTTGGTGTAGTGGAAATCGAACTTGGCACTGGGCAGCGGCCAGGACTCCGGAGGATTGTTGGTACGCGTCAGCTGTGTGCAGCACCAGTAGTTGGAGAGCTGACAATGTGGGTGGTAGTCACTGATAAGCTAAGGTCTGCTAGAGGTCATAACTGTGAGATAAGACTTACCCTAATCTCGCCTTTGGTGCCCACAATAACCGCATCATTTTCCAGATTCTCCAGACCCGTAATAATTGCCATCAGACGACGATTGTCGCCGTAGTCCAGCATGAATTCCGTTTGCACATCGACGCGATCCGCATTGAGTTGGGTGCCACTCGGAATGATCTTCACCGGCGCCGTGCCGAAGACAAACTGGCCCAGCTGCAGCGCATAGATGCCAATGTCCAAGGTAATGGAGCCACCCAGCGCACGGCTAGCCACACGCTCCACATTGGCCAAGCGGAAGCCGTGCTGTAACTTGATCAGCTTCACCTCCCCAATGCAATCGCTGAGCAACAGTTCGCGCAGTCGATCGTAGCTGGGAAAGAAGCGACTCCACATCCCTGCAGAGTGTACAGTGGAGATTTTCCTTGTCAAATGGCCAAACACTTACTTACCCTCCATGAGGAAGAGGCCACGCTGCTCCGCCAGAGCATAGAGCTCTCTGGCCTGTGGCATACCCAGGCACAGCGGCGTCTCGCAGAGCACATGCTTGCCCCTCGACAGCATCAGCCGTACGACGGCATAGTGAAATGGATTCAGTGTGCCCACATAGACGACATCCACCTCACGGTCCAAGGAGAGCGCCTCAAAGCCGTCGTAGTGACGCACTATCTGATTGCGCTGTGCAAACTCCTGGGCACGTGAACCCTCCACATCAGCCACGGCGAGCACAGCATGATGAGAACCCCCAATCGTGCCCAGCGCTGTGACAAAATCCTGGGTAATCCGTCCAGCGGCTGCAATGCCCCAATTAAGTGTCCGGCTCTGCATCGTAACAGATTCGATTCAAATTCGATTCCGTGCTGTCAACTCGAAGTCGTTGGCGTAACTGTTTGAAGGCGGATCTGTTGCTCGAGTGATCACTTATCAAATCCCAACATCTGCATTGACTGCAACTTTCGTCATTGCATTCTCAACTGATAACATGGGCTATTACACGGTCTGCCAGTTCTCAGCGCTCTTAATATACTTTTATTTGTACGAATACATATATATATATATATACATATATATTTAGTACATTTTGTACTTCCTCCAAACTGGCTTTTAGGGAGAAAGAAAAGTGAGAAATTAATCAACTTTTTGAAGTTCGATAGTCGATCGAAATACCTTAGTAAAAGATATCAGATTTAGTTATATGATTTTTTATATATAATAGTATATACTAAGCTATCTAGCTGTAATCACTTGCCAAATCTTATCGTTCGAGTCGAGCCCTCTTTTTATGTGAATGAAATGATTATTGACAAGAGGTTAGGTTTATGTGGATAGTAAATAAAGGATCATCCTAAATATACATATATTGATTACTTTTAGACTTAGTCACTCTAAATATATATATAAAACAGATGTTCACATCGAGAGACACTCAATTAATAGCTCATATATATGTATAGATGTGATTAGATTTCCGAACATATAGTATAGCTTGACCTAAGCAAAGTCATAGCTTGTAGCCTCGATTTCTGGTATTATACTTTTTTACAGAGATAAAAGACTTTAAGTTACATTCTTCTTTATAAAAATATGTACACAATACAAATAAAAAATAAGAAAAATTTATTCATCTTAAACTTTAACAACATTTTTCATACATTTGTATTTGTTTACTCTTCATCATATTTGTTGAGCACACCGATCTGCTTCCTGATCGTATCCTCTATTTCCGCAAACAGCAAACTGTCCGCATAGCTGACGGTCTTGTTCTCCACCTCGCCAGCGAGTATAGATTGACGCACTGCCTCCGCCTCGTAGCGCATGCCCTCCGAGTTGCCATAGTTGGTTGCATACTTGCCTTTTGGAGGCAGCCACTCCCTCTCCTTGCCATCAATGTCGATCATCTTGTTGGGGCTCCAGAAGTCAATCAACTGAAAATGCCAATTTATAAAGACAATTTATGATAAGGTTCTGCAAATCAGGTTCAATAAACTCCAAGTAATAAATCCAATTTCGTCTTCGTCTCAGAAACACTCAAACTTTGATCATTTGCTTATCAATATTTTAACCCGCGTGGGCTTTTTTGACTTACAGTTACTTCACCTTTGGTGCCCTTGATGATTGCCTTGTTGTGGAGCTTTTCCCTGGATGAGATGCGCATTCTGGCAGTGCGACCACCGCTGTAGGTGAGCGTGGTGCTAACATCATCATCGATGCCCTCCTCATTGGTCAGACCAGTTGATTCGATTTTCTGTGGTGGCTCCTGGAAGGCCCACTGCGACACCTGAATGGTGTAAATGCCCAGATCGTAGACGACACCGCCTCCCAATTCCCGTTTCCTGCAAGGATCAGTTGAATTTAGCTCTTATCACTAATTGTGCTCAACTGCAGTCTTCCACTTACTGCAGGCGATCGACGGCGGCCAGGGGAAAACCGAAGTTGACTTCCACATTTTGAATGTCGCCGAGTGCGCCAGTTTCGATGAGCTGCCGGACATGCTGATAGGAGGGAAAGAAACGCGACCAGACGGCCTCCATGAAGAAGCGCTTGTTCGTCTTGGCGGCTGCCAAGATGCCCTCCACCTGTTTCTTGTTCATGGCCAGCGGCTTCTCGCAAAGCACATGCTTGCCGTTGTTCAGCATCAGCAAGGAGATCTCATAGTGTTGCGGATTAAGCGCGCCAATGTAGACCACATCTGGTAAGGAATCCGGGATTAATACCCTAATTGCAGCCGTGCAATGATTGAAACTCACCCACATCTTTGCTCTTGGCCAGCTCCTCGTAGCTGCCATAGGCATTGGGTATCTCGTGCTTCGTGGCAAAGGCGGCAGCACGATCCTGCGCCCGGGCAGCCACGGCAACCACCTGGTGATCGCTGGCGGGCAGTGTGCCCAGCGCAATGACAAAGTCCTCGCTAATCTTGCCAGCGGATGCGATGCCCCAACGGATGAGTTTGCCCGATGACATGTTGAACGTTTCTGCTTCGATCAGCGAATAAGTTCTTTATTAAATATTCTTCATTAAATCCGGGAGTGCTATCAGCGATGAGTGAGAAAGACAGAGAGGAATAGAGGGTGAGAAAGTGAGAGGGAACTTTCAGATAAGGTTTGATTGTATGCACTTGAATATTTATCTGGATGCCCTTCACAGAGGGTATAAATCTTAAAGCCTTATTGAGTATCATGATTTTATGTCTATTCATGTTTGATTGTATTACATTGGAACAAACTCTGTTTGTATATATATTCCAATATTCCGTTTTAATATTTTTATTTTATTATTTACTAGGCGTTGTAATATTTTTAAGCCCTATTTGTAAACATGAATTTCGCTACGAATTGAAATTAATATTAATTCCAATAAATTGGATTGGCATTCGATTAAAATGTCAGAATCTCACACCTTTTGATTCACAGTATTACTTGTAGACTATTCACAATGTTTAGAGAGCAAGCCCTAACTTCAATCAAGCAAGTATTGCAATATGTACATATCAACATATACATATGTAATTGCTCACTTACACCACACACACAGGTGAGGTCAAAATACTAATAACCCTCAACACGAAGAAAAATACTTATATGCAGCATTGCTTTTGTTTAAATAAAATGCTCATCATTTTTTAACTATAAGTATGCTAAAGGTGTATGTTTTTTTTTAGCATTTTCTAAAACATATGTGTGCGCTACTATTATTTTAAACGCAGCTGTATGTGCACATATACAAATGTTGATATTCTCTAAGCGTACTCAACACATACACACTCGTACACATACACACACACACACATAGAACAACACTGCACATTGTGCATTGACAATGCATAAGCTTGCATTGAGCTTACGAACAACTGTTTGTCACAGGTGCAAATGGAAATACAATCGAATTATTGCTAATGCTGATTTAAACATCTGTGCACAAATGTGAATATATATATATATATATTTATAAATACATGCTCAGCTGCAGATGTGTCTATATTACAAACACAGATCGCATAATCAAATCAAAAATGACCTTGAGCCGTAATTGGCCGACAAATCTCTTTTTGAAGCACTTTATGTCAAAAATCCCTCAAAAGTAAGGCGTAATGTTTAAAGCTTACCACACACTTCTATTAAAAAAATTGCACTATTTTTATAACTGCAAACTTTATGGCATGTTTGCGATGCGGCGACCAGCGGAAAAGTTTCCACTTAACAGCGGCGTAACAGCCGTTAGAACAAACCACACTTTTTAACATGTGACAAATAATTAAAGCAGATTGACTTCTTTCCTTACTAAATATGCTGTGCATATGTAAAAAAATAAAATTGAATAGAAGAATAATATTCATACTTAGTGCAGGTATACGGCAAGTTAAATTAACCGCTCTTGATAACATGCCATTCACATGTTCACGCAGCGCTAAACTTAACGAGGCTCCACACTTGACGAGCCGCTCACTGAACCGATTTGCTGCATCCCTGGTGTCGGTGCTGTGCGCGTTGCAAGTAAACTTTTTGACTGCCTTGTTGTTTTCTTAACATTTCGCCCAACGGTGCGATCAAAGAGCGTATTTATTGCACAGCAATTTGCATTGCGCAACAGACGCGCTATTGCCAGCAAGCAGCGCTGTGTGCGAAAACGCGTCTGTCAACATGTCGGAGCGTTCCAAAGGTGACGTGTCGTCGCGCGTCAACAACAATGCTGCGAATCGGATTGTTAAAAATCCACTGCTCAGCGCCTCGGTGACCGGATTGAGTTACGATGATTATCCAAATAAGCCGCTACTGCTGCCCGCAGCGCCGCCCGTGGTGCATGCAACGCCCCCACAACCAACGAACGCTCTCATCGCTGGCATTCTCAATCGCGGTAAGTGTGTCAGCAACCAGAGAGAGAAAGAGAGAAACTGAGAGAGAGATATAGTAACTAATTTGGGCCGGAGTTTAATTGTCACTTGTTGCTTCATTTTTTTTGGTTTTGTGATAAGCGTTAACAGTTTTCTAGTACAGTGGTCCTCAGCAAATTAAAACCGCGACGAACTAAAATCGCTCATTTGCTGATAGTTATTGTTTGAATATACATTCATTGTAATTATAGTTAATTTTTAATTGACAAAATTACGCTTGTGGTTTTCTTAAAGTTTACCATTTCGAGAGACTACTGTATTTTTATTGGGCAATGCTTAAATTTCATTGTTCGGGTTGTTATCATATTTTTGGCACAATATCTTTTCAAAATCATCTAAAACTATTCCATGCTGCGCGTGGAGTGGGAGCGATAAGTGGGCAACTCCAGAGACACCTTGCGTCGCTTGCAACACCACACAATGCTCCACACGAGCAGCACAATCAGCAGCAGCAACAGAATCGAGCCCAGACAGATGGCCGCAATCGCTGCCTCCGTGAGGAAAGCATCCCTCACATCGATATTAATGCTGCGCTGATTGCCCGCAGCATCGAAGGCGGTGATGGCCACTTTGGGTTCACAGCAGGACGCCATGTAGGTGGCCTTGAGTGGTTCGGTGGTGCCTGCCGTATAATAGTTGCGATAGAAGAGACCCTCCGGCGGAGTCGCCTGCAAACGCAGTATGCCCGACTGCCAATCCTGTGCCGTAATGTCCAAAGTCCAGAAACGATCGCCACATCCCTGGCCATCGTTCGAAATGTAGTCGCATCGATTGCCAAACTCCCAGGACAGATTGGGTCCAGTCGAATCCTTCAAAAAGAAAAGGGAAATGGGAATGAGAGTTGCTTTTTGTTATTGGTCAAAACTAGCAGACGCACCTGGGCATCAAAGCTGGAGGCAACTTTCAGGCTAACCGCCAATGTGGCCGTTTCGCTCCCAGAGGTGGTAAAACTGATTCTGTCCGTGGTGCCCGGTGGTGTGCCCGAAGGCACGAGCACGGTCAGACGCACAGTGTTCGTCTCGCGTGCCCGCAAATAGAAACTGCAAATCGGAGAAAAAGAGGAGAATGGAATGTGAATTTGAGCCACAAGTGGTCAACATCTCTGACTCACTTCGTTGGATTGAGCTGGGCGAGGAAGCGTCGCTCGTCTGTCACCTGCACCGTTTGATAGACGCGCTCCGGACGCATATTCGTCACCTCGAAGAGCAGCGTGGATAGTTGGCCGGGCGTAGCTAGCAATTCGGATTGCGTGCTGAGCTCAATTTTGGTGCCACAACGTTGCAGCAACATGGCATTCAAGTTGGCACGTTCCCCGGTGGCAGCTGCAAATTGCGTCTGATTGAGACTCGTCGCTGGCTGCACCAATTCTGTTTCGGAAAATGTTTCCACTTCGCTCTTGGGCGAATCCACTGCATTCTCCAGCTTCTCCTTTGTCTCAGGAAACTTCAGCTTGGCCAAGCGTGTCTGTGGCGCCACAGGGCGTTCAGTGCGTCCATGTGAATAGTAGCTATCGATGCGTTTAATGATATCACCTACAATTGAGAACACAAACAGGAATTGTTAACTTGCAAATTGCTGATGACTACTTGCAACACGAATTTTGTTACGATCTAATATTGAAAAGTTGAAAGCTGATTTGTTATTTTTTAAATTTATTTTTAACTTGTTCCGTCCGAATTTTCTGCAGATTATTAAAAATATTTCATATTATAAATTTGCGTGTCGGTTCGTGTCACGACTTGCGCCCAACTCAGACTCGAGTTGCACACATCTCTTTTGTTGTTGATTGTTTTTTGTATTGTGTGACGACGGATGGGATGCTTGCTTGCTTGGCTCGCTTGGCTGGTTGGTTGTCGTCAGCAACGATTCTGCTGGATTGACGCTGCGTAAGCCGCCTTCAAGGTTGACACGGTTATCAGTTTCGCAGGCAGCCAGGCCTCTTATCACCAAAGCATAGAGCAACAGTTAGCTAGTCTTGTTTTTTTCTTTTTCTTTTTTTTTGCTGCTGCCACAAGTAGCGCATCTGTGTATTATAATTTTGTTCCTGTTCAGTTGTTCGCTCGTCAAGTTCATTTTTACAATTTTTAATTGATTTGTTTCGTTAAGTAGCAAAATAACTCACCCAGGAAAACGTCAGCTTTGCGTTCGGCGCGTATAAAAACATTGTATTCGACATTGGCTAATTGTGGCGTTAGTTGCAGCCTGAGGATTGTCGCTTTGCGCAGCTTGTTAAGTGGTACGTAGGCGTCTAGTTCGTCGTTGTTGCTATTTCGTGTATCGTTGATTGACTTGAATTTGACAAGTTTCTTCAAGTTGATGTCTAAGCAAATATAAAATGAAGACATAAACAATTAACAGGTGCCTCTTTGGCATTCACAACGAAAGCGGGCGTGCAGCTGTTCACGTTTAGCGTTGCCAGACTGTTGTGCGCGCACACTGTGTACATAAAATAATAAAATTAAATATATTGCGCTACGCAACTAATCAGCTGCACATTATTACACTTCGACATGCAGTCAATTGTGCAGACTATTATCATTTACTGCAATTATTAGCTACAAAACATAAGCCACAGACTGCGCGTTGGCAACTCTCCGAGTGTTGTTATTGTGTATGTTATGCAGCTGTTGGTGTTATTGCTGCTGTTGTTGTTTTGTTGTTGTGAAATGCAATCACTTCTGCTAAATACTTAAAACATAAAAACGATTGTTTTGCATTGTGAAATCAAATAAATTATTAAACAATTAGATGCTGCCAATGTGTTGCGCAAGCCAATCTTGACATCGACAGCCGCGTAATATTGTAAATTTTCACTTACATCCATTCGTGTGCATCATCAACAGACGCAGTCGATTTTGCTCAGGCCACTTTTGAACTTGGCAATGGCAGTGGACAAATAAATGCATGCTGGCCGCCGACTTGTGTTTGTGTATGTACAATATTTGTTAATATATACATATATATATATATATCTATCTGACTATTTCTGCAATGTGGCAATTTGGGCAACAATTAAATAACAATTTTACCATGTGGATTGGTGTGTGTGTGATAAATGTGCCTGCTTTTAGAAGTTATATTTTAACCATTTATCTTATTGGTTTATCCGCTAATCGTTTTAAAAAGTGCGGCCTGCAATATTTTCCAAGTTGTGGCAGGCAAAACGCTGGCAACTTCAATTGATTTGTACAAAAAAGCGGTGGCAAATTTGCTTGCTAGTGTGTTGTGTATGTGCATGTGTATGTGTGGGGGTGTGCAATCTCTTTTATAACTGTATTTTCAAAGTTCACTGCGAACTTATTTATGATGAAGATTAGAAAGCAGTGCAAATATTTGATTAGCAATTTTAATTGGTGTTTAACAACCAACAATCAATAATGCAATTTGAATTGGATATAGCGGCAATTTGCTATTTGAAGATGCTCCTACGAGTCTATGAATTTAAAATTATGATTTTTATTTCGGACTATTTGAGAATATTGGAAAATAAAAAATGAGCTGGCTTGCTTTTAGTTCCAAGTGCCGATTTTCCTCATTGACTATGAGCTGCAGAAGGCTGTGGTGAATTTTAATGTAGTGTTTGGTTGTTTTTTTTTATAAATAAATAATCTATAGTGTATAAAGGCTATGGCGATAAGTCGTCGTTCACATTTGAATCTGTGCTGAGGCAGACGGTTCTTGAGTCATATTTGCCTTTTTGTCTGGATTGCATAGTTTGTATAATCTTTTTATATATTTATGAACTTTGCTCGCTGACGTGGACATGTATCGTCGATGGCTGGGTGATTAATGTAAGAGTTCGGTCTGAGGCTAATTTGATAGCAATTACTTATAAAGTATAGATGTGCATTGCGGTTAGAAAGCAGTAACAAATCGAAAGCCAAGTTAATCAAGTGAACGAAAACGAAGTGTGCAATTATACAAGTATTACAAATATACTTACGCGTAGGACAAAACACAAAAAAAGGTCAACAGGTGCAAGATCGAGTTATTCTTGTGCTGAGGATTGCTTGGGAACTAAAGTTAAGAGTACGCCGAGAAATATTTGTTGTGATTAGCTAGAATTGGTTGTGTGAGTGTCTTTTAAACGATGTTTTTTCTATTTTTTTATTTTAGACCATTAAAGCTTAACATTTATTACTTTATTTGTGTAAAACATAGACATATACATTTATGTGTGTCTGCCATATATATATGAATATATATGTATATATATATATATATATTTGAAGAAATTCTTTTGTACTACATGTTAATGTTACGTTTTTAGCATAAAGCTAGCGTTTTGGTTAAGGAAAGCGTTGGAGGAGTTATTTTAGGGGATTTTGTTTTTTGATTTTTGGCTATATATGTACATAAAAATATCAGTTGGGGGGGATAAGGTAGGGTGTCTGGTTAGTTAATGTAGAACTTAAAGCTAAGCACATATAAATAAGTACAGTTGACTCTTGAGACGTTTAACAACACTGGCATTAGTTAGAGATAGACAGAGATAGAGCGTGAATGAGTTAAATTAACATATATATGTATATATAATAGTAATAATAGAGTTAGCTACAAAACGACTTAAATCGAGGCTAGCCTAGGCGTGACCACACACAAATGTGCCACTAAATTGAAGATCCCATATTGTTGAACCCGTACACGCTGAACTCTCTCAATACAACACACCAACAATTCTAGTATGAAGAACAACCCTGCTCTTTAAAGTGTCTGCTGCTGTTGCTGTTGCTGCTTCCTCAAATGCAACACGCCAACTACATCATACTTGGTTAGTACTAAAAGAGTGAAATAGCAATTTTGTGATGTGGGTTAACTGGTTGAACTAACCACCATTGGGCGTTGCCAGTGTGGCACGTCGCATATTGGCATCGATGCGCACATGCAGACTCGATAGCGTCGTATCCACGGGCACATCCAGCTCCTGGGCACCCTGATACGCATCCGAAACGAGCGTCAGCTGCATTTTAAAGTTTAGTGGGAAGAGAAGAGAAGAGATTTAGCGCCATTTAATAGTTGTTGCTTGGTTGTTTGGAATGTCTAGTTTCCTTTCTATAAACCAAAATTGCCCTTCACTTTTCTTTCCATAACCTAGTTTTGCACAAAGATGCAACATCATCAACAACAAACAACAACAGCAACAAATTGCTTCGTGCTCTTGAGCACCTGCCTGAAAGGTAATCCAAGCTGCTATTTGCGTCTCACTTGGTTGCTTGGGCAACACTTGTTGCTGCTGCTGTCGCTGTTGTTGTTGCTGTTTTTGTTATTGTTTTGTTTTGGTTTTTGTCGCCACTTTCAATTTCAACACTGGCTTCAAAACAGCCTTTTAATTATACTAATTACAGGTGTACGATCGTTGCTGCCTCTTTACCGTATTGCCAGCTATATGCTGTCCATGCTCTGTGCTCACGATGTGTATGATTTCGCCGCCCGAGCGTATAGCCACCTCGCCCAAAATGCCACCCACAGCCTCTTCGGTTTCATTCTCGGTTGCCGAGCGCTCACCGTACCACAGCATAAACAACTGCAAAACAAAAGAGAAAGATGAAAGACGAAAAGCACAACCAGTTAAAGTTTGGCACCAAACTGTATTATAATCGAGCTTTGAGCTTTGAGTGTTACAGTTAAATTCCACACTTTCAATTCGTTTTCTTTACTTACGCGTATTCGCTTCTTTAGCAGTGTTATTGCCGCATCCTGGACCATTTCGGTGTGTGGCGGTATTGCAGCTGTTGAGATAAATATGGCGCTGTCGTAAGGCACCAGTTCGGCGGCCTGCAACACGCCCACAAACGCATTGCCGCCCTCGTGCTCTTTGGTGCTGTTCAGGCCCGCAATGAACTCGCGCGTGTTGTTGAAGCTAAATGCGGATAGCACACCTGAAAGGTTCAAATTTTTGATTAGCGATAACTCTTCGATGCCAGCTTTCTTTTTTCTATAGCTTTCAAATGTTAACACTCCTCAACAGTTTTTGCTTGATGTTCTCTGGGATATTGATAGCTTTTCTACACACAGTAATTTGAAATGGCAGCACAGTTCCAATTCTTTACGTAGTTTGCTATACTTCACAATCCGTATTCTAAGCCAATTTCTTGCTGCTTACCAGACTCATTCAGTGTGACGAGCACAATTTTGATGTTGATATTCTTGTCCTGAAGCGCATCAATGTACAGGCGCTTGGCCTGATCCAGTGATGCCGCCGATGGATCCACAATCACCGCCAATGGCATGCGTATGTACGCATCCTTGATGTAGTTGCGCAGCTGATCGGCGGGCAGCAATTCCGGCTTGGCCAGATGAATGTGCTTCGATTGCTTGCGTGGCGCCGGCGTTGTTGTTGTCGTCGTTGCTGCTGATGTTGTTGTCGCTGTTGCTGCCGTTGTTGTCGTTGCTGTGGTTGTCGACGTCGTTGGTCTTGTGCTTGTTGGTGTTGTGAAAACCACTGGCGGCGCATCAGTTGGCTCAGCGCTGGGCGTTGAGCCAATGGGCCAACCGCCAAAGCCAGCAAAGCCACCGAAGCGCGACTGCAGCACGGGCAGTGGTGCCTCGGTGGTTGTTGTTGTTGTCGTCGCCTGTGTTGTGGTTCGTCGCTCCGCGCTGTACGCGCTGTCCACCTGATCCTCATAGTAGTATTCATCGGAGATGGACTTGAAGGGCTTTGCTCTGTTTTGATTCGGAAGCTGTTGGATATGCGCCTCTGGCTGTGCCGGCTCATCTTGATAGAGCGTATCTTCATCCTGCGCTTTGGATTTGCCAATGCGTTGTGTCTGGTGTTCCACTGTCATATCCTCTTCCGCGTAGTCGGCACTATTCATATGGGGATATCTCTCAGCCTTGGCTTTGCGCACATAATCGGGCACTGTGGTTGTGGTGACAGGCTCCTTAAGCTGTTCATCCGGTGGCTGCTGCTCTTCAGGCTGCTCTTCATCCGGCATCTCATCGTAGTAGTCCTGATGGGAACTCATAACTACTGGTTTCAGGACTTTCGTCTCTTTTTTCTGTGTGGGTGCATCCTCCATGACCTCAGCCGCTGTATTCTCATCGTACTCCGCAGTTGGAGCCGGCTCAGCAGCTGCAGTTGTTGGCGGCACAGGAGGCGCCTCTGTGTCAGCCACCACCATTTTATCTGTGGTCGGCAGCTGATCCAGGGACAGTAGGTCATTCACAGCCTGAGCGTGCAGTGGACCCTCATCGTCATCGATGCTGTTGCGATGATGCTGGGTTTCCGCCTCGGTATCGCTCTCCTGTTGCGTTGGCTCATAGATGTCACCACTGCTGCCGCCGCTGGCCATGTCGCCACCATAATCCTCATCCTTGCCCTCCACTTGAGCCTGCAGTAGCGTCAACCAAAGCAGACCAAGCACACAGAGACTTGTTCGCAGTATCATTGAAGTGGAATCTGTTTTGGGGTATTTTACTTTTTACTCTTCTGCTTAGCGTCTGCCGCGACTATATCGGCATTCAAATAGATCTGCAAGCATAAAACAACAACAACAATAACAATAAATGTCGTAAATCAAATATTTTTTGAAAGCTACCAAAATAGAGTCATGATTGATTGTCGCTTGTTAAATTGACACAATTAAGCGCCACATATTATTATTATTATTATTATTTATTTATTTTTGTTAAGTTCGATACTTTCGCAATGCGAAAAAGTGAAATGTGTTTACAATTATCGTATTATTCTCCCATTAAACCCAATTTTAATAATTATCGATAATGGTCAAAACAAAAAAAAGAAGAAAATATTTAATGTTTCGCAGTTAAATGATTATGTTTGGAATTTTAGCTAATTTTTACTAGTTCTAATTGGAGAGAAGGGCAGACAGAGAGAGAATGTGTCAAAATGTGAAACTAATGATAATTCTTAATGGGGCTTGAACTGTGAAATTGTGGGAATTTTTTTTGGGGAGAAAAAGCGAAAACAAACCAATCAACCACTTACAGGGGTAGTCCATGATACTTAGCAAAGCCGTATTTAACTGACTTAATGTATTTAATATAACTTGACCGAATACCTTTATTCCCTGCAAACTCCAAACCACTCTTAATGAAATGCGTGGTATTTAATAGTCTAGCAATTCACTCATAAAGCGATAGTTATGTGGGGGGGCAGAAAACAATCCGCTTACCACGCACATTTTATTTAATAAACTCCAAGTCAGATATTTTCAAAAAGTCATGTTCATGAACATGCGTCAATGTGAAACACAAACAGCCAAAAAAAGATACATTAACAATGCTCAAAAGTGTAAACAAAAATGAAAGACAACAATTGCAACATAAGTGAGATGATGTATAAACACAATTTGTCAGCTGGAGAAAAGTTTTCGTTGCCAAAATGAAATGAAGAGAACCACAAATCAAAAAACTCTTCATTCAATTAAGTAGCGCATTAGAAACATATATAAATAGTTTGGAGGGGGGAGGGGAAAAAAAATACATAAACAAATCACGATATGGTCAAGGTTTTTTGGCTGTTTTTTGTTTGAGCTTTTATCGAAATCTGCTGCTGCAGCTGAGGAAAACGAAGAGCAGCCGCCGCTTGAGACGTTGACATTAGCAAATGATTAAAGAGCGAGACGCACAAATGCAACAACAACAACAACAGCAACAGCAGCAACAATAATGACAGCTACTTGACGAAGACATGTATTTATTAGGTCCCATGGAGCCATAACTAAAACATAATAACCATGATGCCGGCGGACAAGTAAATCTGACATTTTGATGGGTTTTTATACCTCGTAATAATTAAAATTGTTTTGAGAAATGGGGTATTATGCAGATATAGATAACACTCCGAAAAGAAATCTTAGAATGGTAAAAGATGTAGAAAATTGGCTAAAAACTCCTTTCAACTTAAAATGTAAAGTTTTGATTTTGTATATATATATATATATATATATATGTAATGTGCAGAGTATCTTCTAACACGTTGTCAATTTGGCTTGGTAATTCCCTGTGCTGTTTCGCTCAATTTGATCAATTTTTAACATTCAATTAACTAAATGCAATTAGCACTTGGATTGCGAGTCATGCAAACAACAATTTCAGACATGTACACATATAATGTAGATATCTCTATATATATATATCTATATACCTTGTATTCATTTCTTTTTATTTACTTTTATTATTATTTGATGAATGCATTTTGCGTCTTGTTTGAATAACAAATTAGCAACAAATCAATTTGACTGATTGATTTCTTGGCTCTCTTCGGTTCGCTGTGTGTGTCTCGTGATGTATGCAGCAACGTGGCCACTTCATCCTAACAGTTGTCATTAATAAACGACATGCAAAAACAAACAAAAATACATACAATAACATTTAAAGCAACAAAAAATTACAATAAATACAACAAAACTGAAAAGCTGAACAACAACAACAGCAACAGCAACAAAAAGACAGCGAACATGTAGAAATAAATTAAGCTAAAATATTCTGCGTTCGTTTTTCTTTTTTGGCAGCTGTGCACGCATCGATGTTTTTTTTTTTCTCGAACTCGAAAATGTAATTACATAATTTAGGCGTTGCAAGGTCAATGAGCATTTTGTGAAGCCGGTTCGTTAGAAGAGAGACAGGCACTTAGAGACAGAACTTGATGCGTGTGTTGCCCATGACATCAAATCCCCTATCGAAAACTGAGAACTTGCGAACAGTCGATATTCCCATAAGCAAAATGCAGTTCCGCTTTCAATTATCGATAACTGCGAGCATGCCAATTGACACGTTCGATTGTCATTTAGCCGCTTATCGATTTTTATCAAATATTCAACAATTTCATTCATAAATCCACAGCAAACCGTGCAATGTGGCACGTAGTTCTTGATTGGATAATGTAAAGTTCATGAATAATCGGTTGCCAGCAGTGGGTGCTCAACTGATTGCAGCAACTTTTATAATTCATTGAAAGAATATGTCTTTAATGCAAGAATCGAGTTTTATTTGAGTCTATCGGTGCTCTGAACCGTGAAATCCGTTGCTCACATTGCCAATTGTCAGTGGCACTTGTAATCAGTGTTATGAGCACTTACATGATTATATTTGCAAGTGGCGATTTTATGAAACAAGTTTTATAATATATAAATTATTATTAGATGTAGAATTATTATTTTTATCTTTATAGGTTAATTTAGCATATCTTGAGAATCAAAATTGAAGAGCATTTAAAATAAATCCCAAATAACTTTAGTTGGTAAGCTTGATAATCCCAACATTGCATGTAGACTGCAACTTTGAACCCTTTCTAAAGTTATCTTACGGCTATCGTTCGGATCAAAGGCATAAATCAGTGAACAAAATAAATACATAAATCACTAAATGACTACAAAGCCTTCAAATATGATAAGTGCTTGTTTTAATTAAAAGCAAAGGCAACAATTAGCAAGATCTTAAATCTAACATCAATCAAAAGTGAATTAAATATTTAAATTTTCGATTGCAGCTGACGTGATTAATTCTGCGGGTGAACGCAACAAACTGAACTGATCCGTGTGAGATCAGACTGTCATTTGTTTATTATTATTTATAGGCAATTTATTTTTTAATTAAAGAAGGAGAACAGCAAATTACAAAACTGGCTGCGTCAGCTCATCAATCAGCAGTTGATATTTTTTTTTTTAAATTCTATCAACAAACTAGAAACGCGCAATTATTCGAGTTCCCGGTTTGCTCTGGCTAGCTGGTGGGTGGTTTTTGTGGGGCTAGCAGGGGGCAGATAATATATTTCATAGAGCGCGTAAGCATTTGAGATATGCGCTATGATTTTTATATCACTTGCCTACCGTTTTTATAGCTCGACAAATTAATGAGAAATAATTGCAAAAATTATAAATTCAAATTGCGTTTTTGTACACTTTTGCGCTGTGTTCTGTGTTTACATACCCTACGCCTATCGGCAGCAGAGAGTGTTTTCTTTGAAGTTGCGCAAAGAAATGGGAATATATATATATATATATGCAAAGCTTGTGGCTACCTTTTAACTGAGTGTGAATTTATTACCCAAATTAGGATGGAGTTCGAGTTGAATGAATTTCTTGACTGTTCTTAATATATATGAATAATATACAAAAGTGAATGTGAATCTCCCAAAGATGAGATTCCCTGGAACCTCATAAGATTCTTGAGCTCCAAATAAACTTTAAGTTGCCACCATTGACAATGCTCTCTAAGTAGCTAAAATTCTATATATAAAGTTGGCAGTCGTTGACGCCGTTTCACATGTCATTATTTTGATATCTGTTCACAGGGTATATATTAGTTAATCATAAAATCAGAATACATAGTATTTCAGTTTTGTCTGATTGCTTTCTACCAAGTTGCGTTTGTTTTTGAAACGCAAACAACACAAATTGGAATGGCATTAATAAAATACACTCAATTTGTGGCAGTTCTAGTATAGCCGTTGCTCTGGCGACCCTTTTGAGAAACCCACGCGCCGCCTTCTCAAACGGCATTAGCATTAGCATTCACAGACTTATTGTTGGTTTTTCTTGACATTGAAATCGCAGTAATTTTTGTAAATGATTTGTTTTGTTTTTCTTATCGTCGGCCAATTTCTTTGTATTATTTTTCCAGTGATTTATCAACTTTTTGTTTTATGTTTTACTTTGACATTTGGCATTTTGAGCACAAAATTCTTTTTGTTTGTTTGTTATTTATTCTGAATGTGTTGTGTACCCCCCACTTGCCTTTTATGCGACTTCTTGTTGACGTGGCGAGCTGCTGGACACTTAAAATTGCATATATTAGCAATAAATTGCGAGTGTTATATATATATATATAATTAAGTTTTTGAAAGTATGGATAGTTGGAACTGGGTGCTGGCAAACAAATGACTTAGGCAACGAACTTGTTTAGCGCCCGGATTTAATGTATATATATATATTTATATACATTTAATTTGTTTAATATGTAAATCGCTGGCACTTTATTTATGTTTTTAGCGCACTTCTTCGGATTGCAAAAATAATAATAATAAAAAGCAGCCACTTGCACTTTGTGCAGTTTTGATTACAGCCAGACCAGAGAGTACGATACACACAGACACGCCGAAAAAAAACTCAACTGTTGCTCGTATATTGATTAACCCGTTTAAATGTTTTTCTTCTTTTTTTTTGTTGTTGTTGATGTTGGTTTTTTGTTGTTGCTTGTATTATGTTCATTAAGTTGAGACACACACGTTGCGTATTGTTGTTGCTGTAGTTGTGGCTGCTGCTGGTGCTGCTGTTGTTCAGCTGTTTTCAACACTTGCGGCCGCGACGACGTCTCAAATGAAACTGAAAGCAGAAACAGAAACGGCGACCAGCGAGCAAACCGAACCAACTCAGCACCACACAGCACCACTCAGTGTTCAGTTTCAGCTCGACTCAACTTAACTCAACTTGGCTCGATCAGCGCTGTCGACGCTGTCGCTGTAGAGTTGCAGCCTCAGTTGTAGCCGCAGCCACAGCGCTCAGTTTCATTCGCTCCGTTTGGTTTGAATCTTGAGAGCGTGATGCTGATAAAGTGGCAACGTGCTGGCCCCCAAACTTGAATAGGCGCCATGTGGATTTGTTGGCTATATGATGATTATATATTGCTTGTTTCAAACCATTATAATTGAGAATCATCTATGTGTAGCTGATTAGCTCCCAATTACATACAGCATACAGTTTTTAAATACCGTTAAAGTTGCCATAAACCATTTGCCAAAAATGTTGTTATTAGTTATGATCTATCAAGTTTTGTTGTGTTTTTATATCGGACTTCAACATTTTCTGACAAAGTTGCTTGCACTTTGGCCTTTTTAATTGTTCGAGTCATTGTCTCGCCAAAATATAAACAATACAAAATAATGTGCATTCTAAAGTCATCAAAATTCCAGTCGAACACCATTATCAAAATGTGCAAGGCAAACTGAGGTCTCTCACTCTCTGTAGGAGGAAGTTCGACTACCCAGCGAGGTGCCGAAAATGGAGCGTGTGTCGAATTTATTAACTTTGCTCTGTCTGCGTCATAAAACACATAAACATACTCGATTTGGAACCGGCTACGATCGATTTGACTATCAATAAAAATCAAATAAAAACGTACTAAAACTTGATAAATACATGCGGAACTTTTTTTTGACATGCGTATGCAACCACATCTATGCCAACGCAAAGCCCAATGGCTAGACATCCATCGAAATCATATGATTAATGATTTTCAGTTGTACAGCAGCTATTCCCCAAAAAAAAATCTGAAAGTTAACTTTCTTTGTGGCCAAATTCTATTCAATTTTTCTTCACTATGAAATCGCTTTGTGGCTTGCTTATTGTTTGGTTTGGCGTCTCAAGGTTCTTTAACTGTTGCTCTTAAAACTAATGCGAACATCCAAAACAAACGAGAGATTTTATATAGATAGACGAGACATTTTATATAGATACACGAGACATTTTGTCGTGTTACTTCCAGCAATAATATGTCAACACATTGTTTATTGTTCCTGCTTGCTTATTTTAATTGAGATACGTTCTTTATCAGTCTCCATCTATCTCTGAGTCTCTCAATTTTAAAGCTTATAATAAATAATTCTTATATCTAAATCATATCGCTTACTTTGATAGTATATATTTATTTTTATACTTTGCTTGTTTTTCATTGTTTCGCATATATATGCCAGCAACAACAAAATGTGACTACGTCTCATCTTAATTTTTTTTTTGGCAAATGTTATTGCTCAAATTGTGTGTTCCATATAAAATCGTGTGCGTTATGACCTACGTGCGGTGATCAGAGCTTCCTCAAAGTGGCTGACAAGATTGTTGTGGCGGCTTTGGATTTGTGGTTCGTTGAATTGTTAATTGCAACATTTAGGTGTGTGGTGTGTATGTGTGTATGCATATGTGGGACATAAGTGTGTGCACACATTTGGGAATGACTCTAACCCAGGCATGGCAAAAAACCCATATAAAACTTATTTCAGTTGAAGGATCTATTTTGTTATTTGAATGTTCGATTTTGGAAAAATATTGATGATAGCTGAACTTGCATAAAACAAGCTTAACATCCCAATTATACGATTTTCGGCTTGACCTGAATAGAATCCAGATTGTAACTGGAAGCGCCTCACCCATTCCTTTCCAAGGTTTCGACTTTATATAACGAACTTTATAGCAATTTCGTTCATCACGCTCTATTATTCATTTCTTTATTTTAACTGTACGTAAATCTTAAATTTATATTTGCGGGTTTCTGTTTTTGGGTGCCCACTTTCAATAAATGTATTTATTGCACATTTTGCGTTGAGAATTTATGGGGCTCGCGCAATTTTCATGTGTTTCGCGCTTTCGTTATAAATTTGCAATTAATTTGGTTGTTATTGCCAAGCTGCATATTTATGTACACAATGCCTCGTATTTTGATTATAATTACTTGATTTTTTTTTTTCAAACCAAATGTTTGGAAATCGATTCGCGGAGCACTCACAACTTAATAAATATATGTATGTTTAATTAACGCTCAATGTGCGATGATGAATGTATGTAAAACACACTTATAAAATAAAATTTCCATTTGCTTTGCATCAAAAGTGTTAATCGATTACAAATTTACCAATTTGTTGCGGCCCAATAAACGATTCGCACTTTTCGAACTGGTGCGAGTCTGTGGTAGTCACGATTATATATGATATGTATATATTTATATCAGTCAATATCCTTGCGTAGGCGTTCACACTTGAGTTACTTGATACACTTCTATACGGGCTAAACAGCGACGCGATACTAAAACATTGTTACCTAATTACTCAGCCTTTTGTAGTCGCAAGGTTCATCAAGTCGAACTTTAGTTGTAGTTTGCCGTCTTTGTGTACTTATGTGTGGCTCATAAATTGTTTAAATATTGAACAATTGGTTGCAAACGGACATAGAGACAATGCGTTTCCACGTTGCAAACACGGCGCACCCATCTCTGACATACTATTGATAAGATTATATGGCTCTGGCATAAGAACCTACATTGGAATTACCATGCCTCAAATGCGTCACAAGGCCGCTAAAGTGAGACTTCAACTGGGAGTGGACTTAACTTTGGGATGGGGTGGCCATGCTTGCCTGCCTGCCTGCCCTCACATCATAATCAGCATTTGCTGGAAATACCCCGTTGACACATTTCACTTGAATTCGCTGCTACCTGAGTTTGTTGTCTAAGTCTTTTGTTTTGAGCCTGCGTCGCATCAACTACATCTTTTTATGATGCTTGCGGGGCATATAATTTGTTATGGAAATAGCCAGAATCATTTACCCCAGAGTAGATATTTAAGATTAATTTTGACATGAAATTGTATTACCAAATTTAAACTTCCAGCTGCCAAACCAGTACCAAAAAGTTAATGCATTTGGTTCAGTTTCGACTAAGTTTTGGTAGACAGAATAATTGTCAGTGGATCTCACTGATACCCCTTATTGTTCCATTCTAATCAATGTCATAATATTTCAAATTGGCATTCAAAAATGTTCCTAAAATCTCTGCCACATATTCGCTTAAGTAACCCAAGTGTAGAAGCGTCTCGACGACATCAACAAACAAAAAGAAGAAAACAAGAAGAAAAAAAACATTGCTCATTTTCTTGCTGGTTGTTTAAAGTCTTGTAGTGGCTATAGAAAAATCGTGCATTTTATTTATATCATCGTTTTGCCGCTGGCAGACAAACCGTCTCGAGCATCGAGCATCGTCTCAACGCATTTTTATTTGGTTTTATTTTGATTTCATTTTGCTCTTGTTTTTTTTTTTTTTTTTTTGTGGGCATCTCATAGCCGGAGGGTTCAATGCCAAAAATGCCAAGCTGGTGTTTATTTATTTTTTATTTTATTTTTTTTTAGGGGTTTTTAGTTGTCTCTTCTTTTGTGTTTTTTG
Organism: Drosophila atroscutellata; assembly: GCA_035041605.1. Taxonomy (NCBI): domain Eukaryota; kingdom Metazoa; phylum Arthropoda; class Insecta; order Diptera; family Drosophilidae; genus Drosophila; species Drosophila atroscutellata. The sequence continues at coordinate 5,955,220 of JAWNLA010000092.1, read as the reverse complement.
AGATCCACATTTTTGGCATGCGACCTGCACGAGCCTTTTGCAAGCGCTTAAGCCCAAATTGCTGGCAATCTTTTCGGGGCATCTTTATTGATTGTTTGTTGTATCCTGCAAATGATTTCATGGGCTCTTGACGTGCTTATGTGGGCCTTAATTGTTTTATTTGAGTGCCATTATGTGCAGACACTTCGGACAGACGACAGTGGCGGGCATCTTTTTTTTTTTTTGTTTTTGTGGTTTGTAGTTTGTGTTCGTTTTGTGTTGTTGTCTTAAGTGCTTATGCTGCCTCGATTCGTTTATGATCGTTATGATGTCATGCCAAAGCGAATTCCTCTTCATTTCTGTGCGCGGTCTTTATTATTATATATATATATTTTTTTCATTTTATGCTTTATGTGCGGCTCGAGCCATATTTGAAATACGCTGTTCTACTTTTCGTATGTGCCTAGACTTTGCGGTTAGACAATCGCCTATTTGCTTTAACAATTTGTCAGAAATGCGTCATTGTCATTGCGGCCTTTTGTAAATATTTAACTAAAAACAAAAAAAGGCAAATGTAAAATATATAAATATATATATCTATTTACGTCTCAAGACGAAACTGGAAATTTTCGCAGTTATTTAATGACTTGGTGCCATGCACGCCTGTCTTCCCCTCCAACAAATCGTTTTTCAATACAGAGCGGGTCGACATTATATAGCCTGACTTTGTTTTAAGCTGTTTGCTTTTGTTGCAGTCACTGTCATTTGTTGTATTTGTTTGCTTTAGTCGCTTTATGGAGTTACATTAGCCAAACAATTGCTGACGCCTCGAAAAGTGTCAGCACATTGCAAAGACGCCAACGCAGAAAAACAAACCCCAACAAAGCGACAATGTCAAGTGTCTCAGGTATACATATATATATATATATACATTCTATGCACATGGGAATATGCCAAAAAAAAAAGAAGAAGAAGAAAAAACGAACACCTCACAATTACCGCATCACAAAAAATGCTGAAAAGAAGAGAGCTGCAAAAGTATTTATTTGTTTATTCAATTTGAAAAGTTATTTTGTGGCTGTCTGTAGAAATGTGCAACGTTTTATTTATGTGTGTCACATGTATGTAAAATAAATTATCAACTGTGCTTACATCGCTTGACGAATTCGTTTTAGTAGTAGATGCTTGCTAGTTAAGGTCTGAGAAAGTACATCTTCTAAATAAGTATATACGTCAGCTAACTGAATATAAATAAATTGATGTGGCATCAACTTTTGCAGCATTACATATTTTTGTATTAATTGTTTCCGCTTAATATGCAAATGTTGGCTTCATACATTTTCCATTATGTAAATTTGTTTTAATATTTTTCTTTCATTACTTGAACTGCAATTACGCTTTACAATCAAGCGAGCCATTAAAAATGTAAAATACAATTCGTAATTTTGTTCAACGATTAAATTCAAATTTACTTAAATATTTCTTATGCAATCATGTGAATAACTTCAAATATAATATTTCGATTATGTAATACACTAGCAGGGGGAGGGTATATTAATAAATCTCACAAATATGATTCAAAGTAAAATGTATTTGCAGCTATTCGTGACCATTTGAGCCGTGGCGCTGTACAGCTTTAGAGATTACCTGTTTTATCACTTTTCAACTTGAACTTATCGTAGTTATGCAATAGCAACAGAATCACACCTGATAATTTCTAAGAGTGGTGGCAGCGGGGAAAACTATGAACCAATCTAAGCATTAACCGTGAGATATGAGCTGCTTGCTTTTGGTGATCTCACAGCTCTCACATTGCAGCATATAGCAGTTATCGCATGTGCAGCTGGCGAGTGCTCGCAAATATGCCAAAAGCGAGCATAAATATTTACGAGTACAAATTGCAATGCTTTGAATACTTGAACACTTGAACACTGGTTACACCGACTTCAGCAACTAGGTGTTAAAGCCCCCCAAAGGCCTTCGCAGACACAGTTCACAGTCCGAATCACGTTTTATGATCGAGGTGAATTCTTAGGTAGAGCCGCTTACCCAGCCAAATGGCACGTTTGCTAACCATTGACGGATCCCCAAAAGCGCCAAGCTCTAAGCCAGTTCCATCATCTTGCACTGCACTTGCAATGACTTTCTTTCTGGCCCCTAATAAAGACGACTCGTCGAACACACAGACACTGATGATATCCATAGGCAAGATGGCAAAAATCAACAACTGCTTCTTGGCTCATTCAAATGTCATGACATTTGAGCTTAGCTAATGCCAATTTTTGGCTTTTTATGATGCTCGGACCAGGCCAGCACAAGCACATAAATTTTGCATTTGTTAATCGAATCCAGTTGTATATTTGGTAATTGGGCAACTGCTTAAAATAAACCTATAATTTTGATGGAGCAGTCTTGAAAAAGCAAACAATCATTTATTATATTTATGTACACATCGAGTCTATTTGGTTCGTAAGCGGATATAATATCATATAAAGTATATTCTTAATAGGTAATTATGATGTTGATTGCCGACTTTGAGTAACTGAGCTGCGCTCTTTCGGCCTGGACTTTGCTCTAGACCTGATCACTAGATAACAAGTAGTTTGAGGTCACGATGAGTTTGATTAGCATATTTTTTATTTTATTTATAACGAGATTATTTCCGTAAACTCAAGTTTTGATCAATTTCATTTCTTATCTTTTGCATACCTTGCAGAGCCCAAAACGCTGGTGACTGTTGGACAGTCATCGAGTATTGACGATAACGAATCGCTTGACGAGATTAACTTGAATGCGAGCGGAAGTGACGATTCAGCGACAGTAAACGCGTCCATCAACCCATATCAGAGAGGAGCGGATGCTAACGCAAATCCTTTGCTAGAGCCGGCAGCAGGTGCAGATTCGCTGTTTAGCCAGGCGGCATCTTCGTTTGGAGCGTTGCCTTCGGTGGCTTCAAACGTTTTTTCCACCTTCTCGAAGCGCATCTACGCGGGCAATCGAGAAACGGACGAGTCGACGACGCCAACGCAGCCTCAACTGGATATACAGCCCACTTATATACAGCAGGCGGGTCAAGTGGCACCACCGCCCGCACCTTTCTACGCCGCACCACCAACTGTCGCGGGAGAAGCGGCGCCGGAGCCACCGAAATTATATGCGCCCACAGAGCTGCCAAGCATAGGAGCTGGCTCTCTGCCCTTGCCGCCTGCCGCATCGGCTGGACAGAATACCTATCGTATCAGCGCAAAAAAGAAACTTTACGCTCCCATACCTGGTCTCTCAGAGCAACAACAACAGCATCAGCAGCCACTGACAGCTGCTCCCTTCCAAATACCACCATATCCAACACAGCCATCGGTTGCATTTGAGCCACTTGCACCAGCAGTTCAAGAGGAACGCAAATCGGGTGGTGGTCTCTTTTCGCTCACCAATCTGGTGCCGACTGGCGTCCTTCAGAACATCTCGGGCCTAGTGCAATCAGCCACTGGCAGAAGCAACGATCCAGCACCGTCTGCTGTCAACTACAGCGTACCAAACCCAGCCTTTAATCCAGCTGGATACTTTGACATTAGCACTGGTCCACAGCAGCCAACAAATCCAGCATTGGGCGCTTCACCCTTTGCCCCTAGCTATTTTGTGTCCACTGCAGCATCATCCACAGGCGTAGGTTACTATAATCCGTCAGTAGTTGCTTCAGTTCCAGAGGCTGCTCCTCCATCCTCAATTGGTGGTTATTTTACACCTTCAACAGCTGCGCAAACATCGCCCTTGACATCTACGCAGCCACCAACTGTTGGCTTACCACCTTCAGTCGCTCAGCCACCTTCTGTTGCTCAGCCGTTTTCTGTTGCTCCGCCACTTTCAGTCGCTCAGCCACCTTCAGTTGCTCATTCTCCACAGTCGACAATCGCTCAGCTAACGGCGTTTGTTGAGGGAACTTCCGTCACTGGACCACCTCCAGCTGCAGCGGTTCCTCCACCCACAGTTGGCGGATTGTCACAGGCATCATATCGCCTACAGAAGGGCACCCGTCTGTACAAAAGTCCGCTGACAGCACAGGAAACTGCAACTGCAGCAACACCCTTTGGTCATCAAGCGCCCTTTGCGCCCACAACATCTGCAACTCCGGCTATTTTTAATCCATTTGGAGAAGCAAAAGCAGCGGAAGTAGCTTTATTTGCAGCACCTGCACAGGAAGTGCCACTATTTCCGGCAGCTCCACCACCTTCTCTTTTTGCGCCACAGACAATTACAACGACGGACATCTGTGCGTCGGCAACTCCACCAAGCGCTTCCCTCTTCGAGCCAGTCTCGGTGCCAGCAACCAAAATTCAGGAGGTTCGTCAATTCCAAAGCTCAGTCGCTGAAGTATCGCAAGGACTTCCCTTATATGCAAGTGCAATCGTCGACAACCAATTTGCTCCGCAGCCACAGCCAAGCAACATCTTAGCTCCAACCCAGGAAGTTTCCTTGTTTGCTCCGCCTCCAACTGCTGCAGTTCCAGCTGCGCCAATTCAGGAAGTTGCCTTGTTTCCCACATCGCAGAACTTGCCCCCATATCAACCTGGACCAGCAACATCAGTTTTAGCTCCACAGCTGATAACAGAAACAGAATCAATATCGGAATTAATTAAAGAAGTTCCCTTGGGTGCACCACCAACTACGACAGCAGCGACAAGCTTGCCAACTGAAGCATTACAAGGACTGTCTATAAATCCGCTAGAATCAACGAGCTCTTTCTTTCCTTCACAACAAGTTAAAGAGCCAGAGCCATACCAGACAGATTCCACATCCAAGCCAAGCCAGGAAGTTACCACTCAGGAAATTTCACTATTCACAAGCGCGCCAATCGAAGCAAATCAAGGACTGTCCCTAAGTTCGCAAGGACTAACAACTGCTCTGTTTCCCGCAGGAGGTGCACACGAACCAAGCGCACCACCAAATCCAGAAGAAACTCAAGAAATTCCACAGCTTGCAGCTGCAATACCAACTTTTGCTGTGCAGGAAGGACTTCCGTTGTATCCACCAGCACAAGCTGCTCCTGGCACTGTGTCCACTGAGCTTGATCAAGAAATTCCTTTATTCGTGCCGGTACCTAAAGCAACAACAGACGGCGAGGTAAATCAAGGAGCGGCTCTTTACCCACCCGCACCGACAGCAGATACAGCAGATCTGCTCGTGAGTTCAGATACATTAACCAGCTCTTCAGCAACAACAAGCGCTTCATCCGCAATTTTCAGCGCCACTAGCCTATTTGCACCACTTCCAAGAGCTGACACAGCACAGGAAGCTTCAGGACTAAGCACTAGCGACTTGTTTGCGCAGCCACCGCAGCTGCACAGAGTTGCGCTAACCACTCAAACAACAACCACATTTTTCAATCCCTTTGCCCAGACAATAACAACGCCTCTGCCGCAGGAGCCATTGCCACCGCCCATAGGATTCGTGGCACCCAGCACTCAGGCAGACGACAACGTTCTCTTCGCGGCACAAACCATTGAGCCCGTGCTCTCGGAGACGGAGACCACTAAAGCTGTAGCATTACCGCTGCCACCACCTCCTAGTAGCAAGCCGGCAGATAACTCCGCCCAGGCAAATCCATTCCGAAAAAGCCACGAAGCGGTTGCAACTTCCGTAGCAGCTGTGCCATCGCCATTGCAGAGTTTCTTTACGCCGGCGTCAACCAGCAGTGATTTTAACTTCTTTGGAGCACCACAGGCGACAACTCAGCCAGTGGGCAGTGGTCAGTTCCCAGAGCTGCCTCCACAAATTGACATCGCACCGCCGCCTCTGGCACAGGAACCGCCTGTCTCGTTGACGCCTACTTCCACTCCCCCACTTGGCTTTGAGCAAATTATCAACGATTCACAGCAAGCAACGCAGCAAACTCAAAATACAACTGGAAATATCTATAAAAATTCTAGTGTAAACTCGTTCTCTAATTATTTTGGTGGGTCAGCAGAGCAAGCTCTGCCAGTCGCACAACCACACCCACCGCAGCAGGAACAGCCACAGCCACAACTTACTGCCTGCAACTCGGTCAATTTCTTTGATAATTTTGCCGCTGGCGGGCAGGGACAGGAGGATCAACGCATCCAGAACTTTTTCAACAATCCACCGCTGCAGGATCAGCCAGCTGCACCCGGTGAGCTAAAATACGATATTGTGCACAGCGGCCTGCCAAGCAAACTCTTCGAGGAACGCTCACAGACGTCCGTCTCGAATCAGGTCGAGCCGCCATCGTCCGCCTGCTCCGAGTTCTCCACAGCTGTGCAGTCAAACGTAAGCCCCATAGCCGTACAGCAGCCAGAGCGTCAGGCCGAATATCTACAGCAATTGCATCAGGGCGAATTGCCTGAAGAGATCCTTCAACAGCTGAGAATGGCCACCGAAAAGGGTCAGGCCATTGCGCCGCCATCCGAGGCAATTGTAAGTCCACAATTTACATTTTAGGATTCATTACTTTTATTTAATTTAAAATTTTCAGATTTATACGCCCGTATTGCCCCATTGGTTCTACAAACGCATCGTGGATGGAAAGAATTTATGGACTCCATTCAGTCACTACGACTCGGCGCTGCTAGAGACCAGTCTGAACAGCGGTAAGAGGCCAAGTCACAACTTGATCTGATAATCATATTCGAACTCTCCCTATATCCCATACATTCACACATTTGTAGATGACGCCGATTCGACGTGTATTGTGGCCGTTGAAGGCGGTCGTTATGACGTTAACATCAAGGAGCGCACCAAGATACCAGTCTTTTGGGAGGGCAAGGCGATTGAGGTGCGTCGCTGTTCCTGGTTCTACAAGGCCGTGGACGGGAAGTATGTGCCGTACGCCGAGGAAACCGCAGAGGTACTAGAGATTGAATACAAACGCGCGACGGAAACAAACGAATGGCACAAGAAGATAATGTTGGAGAATGGTGAGCAGGTCACCATGCATGGTCCTAGCGTCATTGTGCACTTTATGCCACCATCGAACGCCGATACGTGGGGCGGCGCTGTGCAGAACTCAACGCGACCGCTGGTCGTCAAGCGGGATTTGAATGATTTTAAAATACAGCAGGGCGAATCTCAGCGCGTGGATCATTTGTTGTTCATGGTGCATGGCATTGGATCTGCCTGTGACCTAAAAATGCGCAATGTCGAAGAAGTCGGTTAGTTAAAAATTACTTACCCAATCTTAAAAGAGGCTCTTAATGTTCCATTTGCTTTGCAGTCGATGATTTTCGCAATATTGCACTACAGCTGGTGCAATCTCACTACAAGAACTCCATGGACATGGGATTGGTGGGTCGCGTTGAGGTATTGCCCATTGAGTGGCATGGCCATTTACATTCAGAGGAACTGGGCATTGATGAGAAACTCAAGTCAATCACCCTGGAGTCGATACCGAGGTTGCGCAACTTCACAAACGACACGCTGCTTGATATACTCTTCTATACTAGTCCCAAGTACTGCCAGAAGATCATGAACACGGTCGCTGATGCATTGAATGAGGTCTATCTGAAATATCGCATGCGGCATCCCGAATTCAATGGCGGCGTCTCACTAGCTGGCCACAGTCTGGGCTCACTAATACTGTTCGATCTACTGTGCCATCAGGAGTCACTAAAGGAAAGCGAAGAGGAGAATAAGGTGAGTAGACATAAATATTACCCAACTGCCCACACAAAGTAACACAGAAGTTTTACGTACAACAGGAGAATCCCGATCAATTGCCACGGAAGCAAGGCGCCGAATCCAGGCAGGTGCAACTGCCCAACAATGATGAAATGTTGCCCAAGCAGGTCAGCTATTGTATGGGTTTGGGACCTGCGGGCACTGGACAGCCCGTGATTAACTACACACAGCTGATTTTCCATCCCAAGAAGTTCTTTGCCCTGGGTTCGCCTATTGGCATGTTTGTGACCATCCGCGGCATCGATAAGCTTGGTCTCGATTTTCGGCTACCCACGTGTCCGGGCTTTTACAATATATTCCATCCCTTCGATCCGGTTGCATACCGCATTGAAGCACTTGTGAATCCGGATATGAAAGGCATTCGACCGGTGCTTATACCACATCATAAGGGTCGCAAGCGCATGCATCTGGAGCTGAAGGAGACAATGACCCGCGTGGGTGCGGACATTAAACAAAGATTCATGGATACATTCAAGACCACACTGGATAGCGTTAATTTCCTGGCCACTGTCACCAAGGTCAAGAAGGAGGCCGAGGAGTCGCTCGAAAAAGAGGTGCAGTCAGTAAGTTTAAAGTGATGCAACATCAGTGATTAAATTTAATGCTAACCCATTGTACAGAGCTCTTCACAGGTATTCCAAAATCAAACAGAAGATCAGGATCAATTATCTGTGGCAACAACTTCAACGCAAGCGCGCAATCGCACCGATTCCGAGTCGACAAGTAATTCAGATCCCGAATTCATTGAACTCGACTTTCCACTAGGTAAATTAAACGACTCGAAACGTGTCGACTATGTGCTGCAGGAGGGGCCACTGGAATTCATCAACGAGTATATCTTCGCCCTAAGCAGCCACGTTTGTTACTGGTGAGTATTTGATATTTAATAGCTGGGAATTCTTTTCTAATATTCTATTTTACAGGGGCTCCGAGGACACTATTCTATTTGTAATGAAGGAAATCTACGCTGGCTTGGGCATTAGCACAGATAGCCAAGTGCCGCAGCAATCCATGACCATTGAAAGGCCCAGCTCACGCACTAGCAGTATCAGTCAAACGCTGTTACCGATGTGAGTTTAGATTTGCACACACTGCAATAGCTCGTCTTCGTTTACAACCTGCTATTATTACAAATATTTAGAGAATTTATTTAACTATTTTATTGTTAGCAAAATCATGCAAAAGATTTATAAAATGTGCAACTCTAACTTGGTTAATGGTCTTATAAAATTAAGAAGACTTTCCTGAAAACAAATGAAAACAATCCGCAAACCTACTCTGTTTTATGTGAACTTTTCAATGTTAATGTCTACATAAATACATACTTACTATTTACCCAATATACACTATGTGCTTCTGTTCTTTTTGTAATATTGCGTTTCTAATATGACTTTGTAATATGTATAAATGTATGCTATATAAAATTGTACGTCTATTAATATCAAATAATAAATTTGCAATACAGCACAAGCACAAAGTTATTTCAACTGATCAAAATGCCGATAAGACCATTTATTGACCGCCAAAAATAGATCGTAAACATTGGGGGTGTGTGTAATAAAAATAATCGGCTACAGGTGGACCAGTGCTGTAAAGGGCAATTCAAGCAGCTTACAATCATTGCTATCGGACGACCACCACAAATTATCGCTCGACTACCACCAATTGATTCATTACTTTCTATTTGTTGTAAATATTTATGAAAATGCATTAAGCGAGCAGAAAGCCAATCCAAAAAAGTCCAAAATGAGGCATTAAAGTGTAAACCAGGTTTTGTGTATGTTGTTCAACCTAAAATAAACAATTGCATATTTATTACCTTCCAAATACACGCACAAGGACAGGCCATTGGCTGCCGTCGACGTCGTCGTTTTCGCTCTAATTTCCCAGTGCCAAAAAAATATAATTACAAATTGCTGCCGCGCGCTTTACACAACACCTGGTGCAAGAACCATTTAGCAATAAAAGAAAAAAGCCTAGACGATGACGAAGACAAAGACTATAAAAATTCAGCAGGTGAGCAGCAAAATCAGTGAGCGACCAACACCAATAACAATTTGCGCTTCAGTGAATACGCCACTTGCTAGTTAGCTGCTCATCTACCCAAATATATATATATATATATAATTGTGTATGTATGTGTGTGTCAAAGCTTGATGCGTTTGTTATTGTTGTTTTTGCATATGCAATGGTTGAAGATTATCTGTTTTTGGCACTGTAGTCGGTTTCAGCTACATAAAATATTTGTACATTTGTGTTTGTAGCTGTAGCGGAAACTGGGAATACGAGAATAGTCAAAATAATTACACACAAAGCTGGAACAAATCTAAAACACAAAAGATAAGCAAACAAAGTACATGCCAAACTTTTCTACTTATCTCAACTTCGTCGCCAAATTGCTCAGAATAAGCAAACAACATGAGTTGGCTTCGTACAAGTCCATTGCGTCAGAGTCTCATACGCAACAGTGGTGGTAACAGCTCCGGAGGCAGTGGCAACTCTGCCAATGCTTCGGCAACAGTGCGTCAACGCCCCATAGACGCTGCCACAGACTGTGATCCACGCGCCTGCTACGATAGCTTCTGCAAGCACTGGCAGCAGGCGCATGAAATCATCCAGCATTCGGGTCCGCCCACGCACGATGATGTCCTGGGCGTCGTCTCGCATCTGGATTATATGGTGACGCTCCTGCTGGTGGAGCTGCATCATTGCAACAAGGTGTCACTGCCAACGGCAGATGCTGCACCGCCGACAGCGCCCTGCCTGGAGTATCTGCTCAGCGAGAATCTGCTGGACAAGCTGTACGAATGGGCAAGCACAACGGGTCGCTATGCGAATGCGGTGCGTCTGGAGCAGCTGAAGCTCTACGAGCTGCTCGTGAGTCACTCACGGCATCAGCTGCTGTGCCACGAGCCATTTCTGCGTCCGCTACTCAAAATTCTCGCCTCCAGCCAGGGCGAGATCTTTCCGCCCGATCTAGAGAAACGTCTTGTAATCCTGCTGAATCAACTGTGCGTGGTGCTCATGCAGAATGTCCATTTGCTCGATCTGTTCTTCTTCTCGGCCCAGACACAGGTGCAGGAGCAAATTCAAAATGGCAGCTTGGCCGCCCCCAAAAGTGGCACAACAACCAAGTGAGTTGGAAAATTATAAATTATAAGTTGACATTTGCCTAATTCTAAACATTCATTAATCATGTGTTTGTTTTTTCGGCTGTCTCCAGTTTCATTATCTTCTCACTGCTCATACCGTACGTGCATCGAGAGGGCAGTTTGGGTCATCAGGCGCGAGATGCTTTGCTGCTCTGCATGGCTCTATCGCAGAAGAACTCCAACATTGGCCACTACATTGCACAATACTCGTCCATTTGCCCGCTGCTGGTCACCGGCCTCGGTGGCCTCTACTCGCGTCTGCCCAACAGCATCGAGGTCAGCGCGATTGACTGGCATCGCATAACGCCCGACGATGTCGCCGAGATACCGGAGCTAACGTTGTTCATGAACGCCCTGGAGTTCTGCAATGCGGTTGTTCAAGTGGCGCATGAGATGATTAAGCAGCAGCTACTTGATTTTATGTACCAGGGCTTTATTGTACCGGTGCTCGGCCCGGCCATACTCCAGGTGAGTCTCGGTCTGCTCTTTTCTGTTCTCACGTAAAAACTTGTCTTCGATGCATTTCTTGTGGTGTTGGTTGCAAAATTGTCACTTGTCCCTGGTGCTCTTGTGTCAGTGTGTGTGTATGTTTGCTTTTTACTTATCTCTATTGCTACGCTCATACGCCAGTCGTTGCTTTTGGTTATACGAATGAGTCAATCATAATGATGCCCTTTTAAAAAGATTTTTCGAAAAGTTATTGGGCTAAAATAAACTTTTATTTTGATATCTTTTACGGTATGAGCGTAGTATATAGTGTGTGTTGTATCCTTTCTGTTTTTGGGTCGACCCCAAGCTAACCAAACACCTCGCCTCGAAATGTCGAAACAACTTTTTGCGCTCCAATTCGCAGACACTGAAGGGCAAACATTTTCAGACGAACATCGACTCACAAATCTCGGCCATGTCCTATCTCGATCTGATACTGCGCTCCATCACTGAGCCTTGCCTGATGCGAGCCTTTGTCAAGTTTCTGCTCGACACGGAGAAGTTTGACGGTGAACGCATTCTGGATGCACTCGTGGAGCGACTGCATTCGCCGGATGCTAATCTGTGTATGGTGACAATGGCACTGTTTGATACTCTGCTCGGCTTGCACTGCGAGGATCTAATGCTGGAGCTGTTACTCAAGTATATGCTGCCGGGTAAGCATGTGCCAATCTCGCATCGCCACAAAATCAACAAAATCGATCCGTATCTGAATACGACCGAGTTCTTCTTGGAACTCACGCCGGACGTAATGAAGCGGGCTCGTGATCTGGCGCGCCCCAAAAGCGTGCACGAACTGGTTGATCCAGGAGCAGCGCTATCACCCACAATGCTGCCCAACCTGCCTTCACCAGTAATGAGCAAAACCATTGGCGCCAACTGGAACTACTACGGCCACTACACGGGCGACAGTTTGTATGCCAACATCCAGGCGTATCTGTTTGAGGCGCACTCACGTATCGCTCAGTGCCAGCGCGACTGCGGCAAGTGGGCGAACAACTATCGCTATCAGAAGTGGCCGCGCCAGGGCCAGGTACGAGCTACATCCCATGCGCTGGAGCTGGCCAGACAGTTCTTTAGCGAATTTGGCACAGCAACGCCGATGGCAGTTGCGCCAGTTGCCAGCAGCGAGCTAGGCGAGAAACAGTTGGATAGCCTCCAGTCCATTGGTGAGTCCAGTGGCTATGAGTCGTTCAAATGGCGACCAGAGGATACCGATGCCAACGATGCGACCACAACAACAACAACAAGCGACCCAGATGTCGAGCACAACAACAGCAGTAATCACAACAACAGCAGCAGCAACAGCAGTGGACGGCGCGATTTATGGCGCATCTCGCACAGCACACGCAATGAGATCTTACTCACCGATTTGGATTTCTCGGAGGATTTGTTTGCGCAGGGCACCGTAAACTTGGGTGAGTTGTAGTCGGAACATAATGTGGATACGAATTGTTATATTGATTTGATTTATTTAGGTCCCTTTCTGAATGCCATTTGGAGCAAACTGCAAACCTTTACGAGCAACTCGCTGTATGTTAATCTGCATTTAACTGGGCTGATCACACGACTTGCCTGGTACCCACTGCCGCTCATCCATTCGCTGCTGTTGCGTTCCGACATTGCGATCACATCGGACACGCCCTCGTTCCATCAGGTGTTGCGCATGCTGAAGCAACAAATCGATGCAGAACTGCCGGTGGCGGAGAACTCGCTGGAGATCATCGATGTGGCGCGTTCATCGCTGATTGATCGTGAGTTTCGTTTGGTCAATGCGCGCAAGATCAGCGACAATTCACCGCTGCATCAGCAGCACCACCAGCAACAGCAGCTGCAACATACAACCAATACCACACATCAGCAACAACAGGCGCAGCAGCGTTCCACATATGCAACGCTGTCGGCGGCGACACCAATGCATGCCACCCCCACCAGCGCCTATGATCCCTTTCGACGCAGTGACAATAAGCGACGCAGCATTAGTGCGTCCATATCGAACATATTCGGCCGGAAATCCACATCATCCACAGCGGCCTCAAATCCGAATCCGGGTAGGTGGTGCCTTGACAGCGTTCACACCTATCAATATTGCACATTTTCTCTTTTACAACCAAGAAAACAAATTCACAAAACACAAAGAAAAAAATATACAACAACGCTGCAGGGAATGTTGGAGCAAAGTCGGTTTTGGGATGTTAACCATAAAACTCATAAACACACACACACAAAACTACACACATTTTTAAATACTTAATAATAGACAAGGTTCCACTGACAAGATTCGACTGAGAATTGTTCTGGTCAGCGGAATTGAACTATTGAACAACACAACCATCACAACACATTACATATGTAGATTTTGTACAATGTCTGCAGATGTTGCTTATAATGAATTTGTCTCTCTTTTTTTTATTGTTTATTTTTTTTATCAAAACGAACAATTTTCTACTACGAAAATCTTAGCTTCATCTGGCTTATCACAAATTTACGCATTCTTCACCGGTAAATATTTCACGCTTAAGTAAAAGTTCCTTAAATATATAGATTATACCAAATAATACAACCTAACTGAATATCTATATAAATACATATACAGATGTTAGCTATTTAATCTGTTGAGTAGTTTGCCGCCTCCTGTAGCTTTGTACATATATTGCTCCTAACTGTATCTACCTACCTAATAACTATTTGCTTACCAATTTTGCGTTATTGTTGCGGTTGTTTCCGCTTAACCCAGAAAATGCATTTTTCAAATGAAGCACGACTAATATATTTTGGAATTTTACAGGAGCCGCTTCCACGCTGGTGGGTGGCATCAACGGAGAGGTGAATTCACGTGGCGTCGCACAAGAGAACCCGAGGGGAAACACCTGTGAGACAAGCTTGAGCACCACGCCACGATCTGACGCACAAGCAACATCAGCGAGCAGCACTAACAGCTCCATTGGTGGCTCCACACAAACATTATCCGCAACCCACTCGTCGAGCACGCTGCATGGCGTAGAGAGTGGTCCACAGCCGGCCAGCTTTAACTCGGAGCCAGTGTCCCTGGACTCGGTGGCCTCGATGGGCATCATAGCAAATACCAGCGGAACGGAGCGTTCACGTGATTTGGCCTTGTGTGCCGTGCTGCTGGATGAATGGCTTAAGGAGCTGGCGGCAATTGCGCTGGAACAGAGCGTTGTCCTGGTCACGGAGCAATTGCTTTGACAACGGACGGACAGTTCTGAGATATGCAATGGTTATTGGATTTGTTGACGATTATTTATTTAACCAGTTCAATTATTTTTTAATTGATACCAATTATTTCCTGTTAAATTATCAATATTGTGTTAGTTTATTTGTATTTTAACCGACTTGTTCGAACAAATTCGCACTTGAATAGATTTTCCCTAAAAACGAAACAGCAAGAAACAAAACAATCACTCGTTAATCTATATAGTCCCTAAGTTTCAAATTGTAAACAAATATCGTTGCTAGCTGACAAACAGAAAAGTTTTAAGTGTTCAAATGTAAAAAATTATTCTAATTACAAGCAATAGGCATATTACGTAATATATATATATACTTATATATATATATATATATATATAGACCTTTATATAAAACAAAAAGATAAAGCATGAGAAAAATTTACACCACAGCATATAGCATATCTATTTTTGCAATATATATTTTATGCTTTTATGTATATACAACATGAAATTATTGAAAGTGTTTAAATAACGTAAAAGTATTAAATTGGTCCAATTAATTAAACCTGCACACTCAAATTTAAAAGTGTTTTCAATTAGTATTGAAATTAACTCTGGTTTTTATAATTTTGAAACCATACCCTTTGGCGCTAAACAAAAATGCACACTCTGGCAACACTGTTTTGCCTGCATAACATCGATTACAGCGACAACAGTGCTGCAAAAGTCATACACATTGGCCGCTTCTGATTAGATTGTGAAATAAAAGTAATAAATAAATTAGAGTGAAAACAAACTAGAACGCACGTGCATTGTAAATATGCATAAAATGCTGGGCCGCTTGCATGCCCAAATGCTACGGCCAATTTCCAGACCATTGGCAATAGTTATGCGACTGGAAGCAACCGATGCCAAACCAGCAGCTACATCAAAAGGTAAAGATTAAGTTACATGTACATATCCATGATATGTCGATTGATCAATTGTTGTCATGCTAGAATTTCGTGAGCGCCAGGTGCGATTCAACATAAAGAATGAACAGACAGAGGGGCGACCTCTATATTTAGATGCACAGGCCACCACTCCGATGGATCCGCGCGTGTTGGACGCAATGTTGCCTTATCTGACCAACTACTACGGCAATCCGCATTCGCGCACCCACGCCTACGGCTGGGAGACAGAGCATGCCGTGGAGAAGGCACGCAAACAAATCGCTAAACTGATTAGCGCCGATCCCAGAGAGATAATTTTCACATCAGGCGCCACAGAATCGAATAATGTTGCTGTCAAGGGTGTGGCACGATTTTATGGTACCAACAAGAAGCATGTGATCACCACACAAACGGAGCACAAGTGTGTACTGGACTCGTGCCGTGCGCTGGAGAACGAAGGCTTTCGGGTTACCTACTTGCCCGTTAAGGCCAATGGCATCATTGATATGCAGCAGCTCGAGGAGGCAATGACACCAGACACATCACTCGTTTCCATCATGACGGTGAATAATGAGATTGGCGTGCGTCAGCCCATCCCGGAGATTGGCAAATTGTGCCGATCGCGCAAGGTGTTCTTTCACACGGATGCGGCGCAGGCGGTGGGTAAAATTCCCTTGGATGTAAACGCCATGAATATTGATCTTATGTCCATTTCGGGACATAAGATATATGGCCCTAAGGGCGTAGGCGCTTTATATGTACGACGCGTGCCACGAGTGCGTCTCGAGCCCATCCAAAGTGGAGGTGGCCAGGAGCGAGGCCTTCGCAGCGGCACAGTCCCCGCCCCATTGGCTGTGGGTTTGGGCGCAGCAGCTGAGCTGTCCATGCAGGAAATGGAATACGATAAGAAGTGGGTGGATTTTCTATCCAGGCGCCTGATGGACAAAATAACAAGCGCCCTGTCGCATGTGATACGCAATGGTGATCCGGTGAGCACTTATAATGGTTGCCTGAATCTATCCTTTGCCTACGTCGAGGGCGAATCGCTGCTGATGGCTCTCAAAGATGTCGCACTCAGCAGTGGATCTGCCTGCACTTCAGCTTCACTGGAGCCATCGTATGTGCTGCGTGCCATTGGGACTGATGAGGATTTGGCGCACAGCTCCATACGCTTCGGCATTGGACGCTTTACCACCATTGAGGAGGTCGACTATACGGCCGATAAGTGCATCAAGCATGTGGAGAGACTCCGCGAAATGTCGCCACTATGGGAAATGGTGCAGGAGGGCATTGATCTGAAGACCATACAATGGTCACAGCACTAAATGCACTCTCCAATCATATGTTTATTATTGCAAATTAAATACGTAAAGTAATTAAATAACTTTTAAAACACAAAAAAAAAAACACTTGAGCTACGAGAAAATCTATCGTTTTCAATGATTTAAGGGATTGGGTAAATGGGTATCCTTCCGAGCCATATGTCAAATGAATCTAACTAATTAGGTTTATAAACTTTCTATGACTCATTAGCAGCATTAATTATTCTTTGAAATTCTATGCATATTTAGGGGGATTTACATTGGCAAAGTGAAGAAAGTTTGTAAGCTGTTATTATAATGATAATCGAGTATACCCAATAAGCATACAATACTTGTATAGCGTAGCTTTAAACATACATAGAATCAATTTACAACTGTTTGAGTTTATTTTGTACACTGAACCCACTTAAAAATTAGCTTAGCTTGATGTCAAGTAAAGGTTACACAAATGGAAATTCACTTAAAGCTACAAGGTGCGAAATGCAAAGCGAATGCAATTTGCATTGTTTTACTTTGTTCGCTGGCTTTGCCTGAATGGGTACAAAGTTCAGTTGGCTTTCTTTTTGGCGTCGCCACCTAAGATCTTGCGGCGCAGCGTGAACATGTGCAGGTACAGTTGCGGAAAGATGGGAATGTAGGCCAGCATGACAATCCAGAGCAGTGTGAAGTAGGAGAATGTGGCATTCCATTTGTTTGGCATCTCAATGCTCCAGACACTGTGCTCCTTGGCATAGCGCTGTGCCCACCAGAAGCACAACAGCTCACCGGTGACGCCAATCGGATAGAGGGCAATGAATGTGGTGTAGCGCAGGAAGATGACAAACTTCGGCACCACCTTGATAATGTTCAGGGCATAGAAACCATAGCGAATGATTTCGGTGATGGCCCAGGCAAACAAAGCAATGGGCAGGCCGGGTGACACTTTGCCCGTGGGTGTGGCCATGACAACGCCAACGACGACCATCATCCGGCTGAACACTTGGAAGGTGGTGACCACCGGATTCGATTTCACCAGTCCAAATACCGCATTCAGGATCTCCACAAAGGCGGCATTCTGAAAGATGATTACAGCGACTCGTGTGTAATCCCACAGCGTGATCTGGGCACGGAACTGGGGCCCCTGCAGCACATAGTAGTTGACCAGCTGATACAGAATGTAGCTCCAGCCGCCCACTTGTACCGCATTGTAGGCAAACAGATAAAGTTTTGTCAACGTCGACGGCTCTTTCGAGGGCGCTTTACTAGGTTTGGCTGCTGTCTTTGCGGACATTTTGATCGAACTGTGAACTTTCACCCAATCGCTAGCGTATTACATATGCTATTCATTAAATAATCGCTCTCTAACACAATCGCGCGTCAATACCACTTTCACCTTCCGACTCGCTGGATGTTTGCGATATTTCTGACAACACGGCCCCACGAAGCAAGTCAATATATCGATAGGTGCACAAAATACACATTATCGATAAGTCAAGTATGCAACAGCTATTATGTACAGGTACAGGTATGTTATCTGTCCTAAGAATGAGGCAGCATCAGCTGTTAAATTAAATATTGAGCGTAATTTGCCGGTATTTATTTACTTTACTAGACTTTTTTCATAAACCATTTTACTGCAGCAGACCAGCACTGCTTCAAGCTGCCTTACCAAAATAAATTTTTCAATACTTTGCAAAAGTAAGAAACAAGTCGGCAGCTTTTGTAGCAACAATTTGCTGAGCACTGTAAACCATTTTAGCACATGTTAAAGATACTGAGAGCCACAGCTGGTCCCCAGCGAGTAGTTTCTATTTTGTGCTGTTCGCCTGGTAAAAACCGAACCGAAAACCGAACGTGTCTGAAAAGTCTGGCACGGTCTGTGCACATGGGTCGGACACACACCTGCCAGCACATGTGCTGCAATTCTTTCCCCAACTTTGTTCAATTTTTGCTGGCACTGTCGTTGAATTTTATGCGCCGCTTCTGGCTCTGACTGGTATGCTGATCACAGATAAGGCAAAGGCAGCACTCGAATATTTCCCATGTTTTTTTGACTGAACAAAATGTTGTGCTTACTAATTGGTCGGTTTCAATGGGGGTGGTTAATCGATTTAAAATACACTGAGTGTAGTTAAAATTTTACATAATGTACACAGACAAACATGCACATATGCTATGTACATTCTTATGTGTATGTGCTTGTCATGTGCATGTTATTCTGCATTCCGAACCTTATGCGCAATGATGGCATATTCTGTAATCAACACGTGCTGTGTGGGCGGAGGCCTAACAACCACGCCTACCGTACAAATTAATTTGCAAGAACTTTTCTCCAGGCCCAGGCGCTGTTATCATCCAGTTAGCCTTATCAACAACTGGCATCGACTGGTCGACCGAGGGTTGCGACGTGGTGACGGCCCATACAATTGGACTAGTTTAGACAGCGCCCACAAAAAGGCCGATTGGACAAAGCAGGAAAAACGAGACCCCGCCAAAAGTGAATTCCCTCTTTTTTACCAAGCGAACAGCAAAAATAGCTGAACGATGTCTCAGCACATTCAACACTGGTGGAGAAGGTGCGGCCAAGTTGTGTGTGCAAGCGAGATGGCAGCTGTTACAGTGGCAGGGGTTTGGTTCAATTGCCATGTGACTGGTCGTCAGTGCATGAGTGTGTGTGTGTGTGTGTGCGCGCGCGCTTCAGTATGTGTGTGGCTGTGTGCTTGTGTATGTGTGCATGAGTTGTTGTGTTTGTGAATACTGAATGAATGTCGCTCGTGTTTGCTCTTTTGCTGAGTGCTGCGTTAAGTAACAGCCGTTTAAGACGATTATTACTGGCAGACTAGTTAATTGTTTGCAGTGTCAACTGAGTTACAACAGAGCTGTTTTCACTGTGCAGGCGTGTTTCTTTTTTTTGTTTGCACGGCAACTCGAACAGGTTGTCGCCCTTTGAATTGAATGAAGGTGAATTGTGTTTTTGTGTATGTTTATGTATGTATGTATGGATGTTGATAACTAATTGGGGGCTTGACTAGCGCGACACGGCAGTATAATTTGCAAGTGACTCTAACGCCCCATAGATGGCGCTCTGGCAAATTGCAAGTTTCGCCCGGCAAAGCTCAACAATTACGTTCAACAAACAGGCTGAATACGCCCACAAATGCGCCCGGACATGCCCCCAGAAACTTGCCAAGCGTCACAAAACAAAAACAAAAAATCCAGAAAAAAAAACTCTGAAGCGACAACAATGTGGGTAGAAAAGCAGCAGCAGCGACATGTTTGTTTGAATTTCTAAGGCAAACAACAGAGCTCTTTGCTCCCCTCACTCCTCTTTTGGCGGGCACACAGCACATACACACGCACACATGTTGCAGCAGTCGCACGAACATTTTGCGGAAATTTGAGTAGTCATTTTGTTTGCTCACATCACAGGCCAACAGAAAAGATGCCAACAATTGCTTTTTGTGACTACAACTACAACTATGACCGACCAAATGAGCAAACGATAAGATGGTTGTGGCTATGGTTGTTGTATTTGTTGCTGTTGCTGTGTCTGCGTTATGTGACTGTGGAGGGGGCAGGCTGACTAGAAATTGAAATTGAAATTGATTGCAATGGCGCCTTATAATCATGGCCCCCGGCAGCGGAAGCGACACATTGGGGGCCCGGACATTTTGTTTTGTGCCCGTCATTTTGCTTATTGCACAAAACTTAGCTAGGCTCGCAGCAAACTTGAGCAGTGCTCAGGCGGCCAAAACGCCATTGTCGCCGTCACCGCCGCCGCCGCCGGCAACCACACAACTACAAATAAACTAGCGTTAACTAGCAGCCCGCTCAACGCTCCACAACTAACAACAAACAAACAAAGCGAGAGCAAAAAAAAAACATCTATTATTGTGGGCGTTCAACGTTTTCCCACATGCATACTAACAGGCAAACAGCACGCTCAGTTGGAGATCGTTGCTGCTGTTGCTGTTGCGTGCCCCAACAAAAAAGATAAAAGACAAACTACACACACACAAGTGTCAGTACATATATAACGTATATATATTTGTGCGTGATTGTGAAGAAGCTGCCAGAGGCGAGAACCAGTTTGTGTGTGTGTTGTTGATGTTGGAGCTGCTCCAATGCTCTTCTTTGTAAGTGGTCAGTGTGTGGTCAGCATTTGATGATTGCCTTGACCATTTTTTTTCAAAAAAGTCACCCTACTGCTTCAGCAGAATCACCTACCAGGCGCATAGTACAAATATGTAGGCACACTTGTCGCCAGTGGGGCATTACTCAAGAATGCAGAATATTGACTCAAGTGTAAAAGATTTACATAAATGATTTGGACAGAAAATGCCAATAGAAGCAAACCAAATCGAAAACAAAGCATTACAACAGTGCCCAAATTGAAGCCTATAGATTAAATTGCAATATTGATAGTGTAAATGGCGAGCTGACTTTTTAAAGTTTCATTCTTTGCTGTTTAAACTAATATTAAGTAAAATTTTTTATTGATTTGGTTTACTCTTACTACTTCACTCTAAAAATTAAACATAAGAGCATATGATACAGATCTGCATGTGCTTGGAGAAGGAATGCGATTTAAAATGATTGTGATTACCTTAGAAACAAGTCAATATTCTCAAATTTCGTAATCATTATCGATAAGCATCGTGCTCAAGTCCCGTTCCGTGTCAGAATAGATGGGAGCTGTTCGCATTTACGATTTACGCTGTTGCCGCCTCAGTTTTGAGCGGCATTGGGGCCATCGAGCTACTTGTTGCTTGGTCGTGTGCGCCTGTTCACCAAACTGGATTTTGGGGCCTGACTGACCGCACAATTAAAACGGGACGGACATGCATATTGTACGTAGTACGTACAATATTAAGTATCCGCTGCAGGCGTTGACACTCGAGTGGTATATTTGGTGTCGCAGCAGCTGAACCACCCAAAAGGCAACGTCAATAACCGTCAACAGTAGCTGTTGCCGCACGTGTGTTGAGTGTGGTTAGTTACCGTTAGCGAGCAATAGCGGCAATTAGTGAGTAACCTTAACCTTAGCTTCCAAAAAAGCTCAAATCACAACCTGTGCTATGAGGCGCCCAAAAATTCGGAGCAAGTGTCTGCGGCTGCCAAAATGTTTTGGCTGCCCCAAAAAAAAACAAAAAAATAAAATGCCAAAGCGAGAGTTCATTTGAATTGGTTGGTTGGTGTTGCCACGCATCGAGTGAATCGTATTCGAGCACCCAACCATCCCCCCCATACTCCCTTCCAACGCCCATTGCACTCCAAACACAACGTAAACTTGTTTCACGCTATATATCAAGGCCAACCGAAAATGATATCGGCTGCTTATGTCATCAACTTTGTGCTCACTGATTGACAAAAGCATTCGGCAAATTTTGCTTTGACCCACTGACAGCCGCAAAGTTTGCCAAAATTTCGCAATTCGCAGAAAATCCTTGAGTTTCAAGGTGCGTCCTTCACTTGGCAATGGGAACGGCCTCGAATTACGGTCAAGGCGAACGAACACACAAGTAAGCCAAGTAAGCGAGAACGAAAACGAAAACGAGAACGAGAACGAGTCGTTTATTAGCCTTGTGTTCTGGCAAATGCGGTACACAAGCTAAGCTACGGCATATATTTATTGAACATTCCCAGACAGCGGAAATAAAATAAATAAAACATGACACTATCAGGAGTTTAGATGAAAAAATTAACAACAAATTATGAATTCAAGCCAGTCGACATTCATTTTCAAGTGTTAACCAGTTCAGCAGAGATGGCCACATAATTAAAGTAGGTGAGAACAGTTCAACGGTTAGTCAAGTACAAATAACTATGTTTGTGTGCATATCGTAATGGCGCGTTGCTGGGTGGTAGAGCGCACAAGGTTTCACTTGGTTACGGATACACAGCGCAACAACACAACAATACAACAACGCAAACACAAACAAATAAGCATATACAATAAAAAAAGAAAAAAAAAAGTTCTTGTTCTCGGCTGGGTCATGTGTACGATGTTTTCTGGCCGCCTAATGAAAATGTTGCTGTTCTTGTTTTTTGTTGCTGCAGCATACGTTTGTTGTACAAACAACCAACACACAAAAATCCTGTCAGTCGTCAACACTTCGTCGTGAAGGTGGGTCATTGTGAAATGACAGCGCCGAACCAACCAGGCGCACAGCACACCGCCGCCAGCGGCAGCAATCGCATGCAACGCGCGAGCGAGATGGCGTGTGTGTGACATGTCTCATGCGCGCGCAGTACGAGTGGTTGTCTCGCTCTGCCGCTGCGGAGCCCCTGCTCGTCGTACTGGGCGCCGGTGCGCATTTTTGCGTTTGAAAGAAACAGGTCGAAGCACGCAAAAGACCCGCGGAAATGGAAATGCCGCTGCTGCTGCTGCTTGTCGGCCAGCGTCAGCTGCGAGGCACGTGTGCTCGTCATCGCATCGAAAAACAGTTGCCAGCTGCTGGCTGCTGTGCACCTGTTACTTAGTGTCATATTTCGCACAAAAGTTCGTTCGTATTTTTCTGCTACAATTTACGATTTAGACGAGAGAGCGAGCGAGAGCGAGTGAACGAGCCGCGCTGCCAGCCAGAGACGTTGGAATTTGAATTTGAATCCCACTGACGACGACGACGACGAACAAAATACATACATATGTACTATACTTATGTGCATATACATATATATATGTACATATGAAAGTGGGTACATGTGTGAGTAATTTGAGCCGTGAAAAAATGTCTTAAGACGCGGATAAGCGCATTTAATCCAGGCTAAGTGCGCTGGAAGACACCGCGACAATTTTTAATCACCTTAATTAAATTCCATGCCCTCATCCAAGGAGCACTATAAAAATGCCGTTGCCCAGCATGTCAAATGTCAGCCAAAAGGCGAGACGTCAATGGAGAGCATGTGGCTCCACCGAAAGCAGTCGACAACTTAAATAGTTCAAGTGACAGACAAACCACCAACAAAATGTATCTCGGCGGGCAGGACAATTTGGCCGGTCCGCAGTCGTATGCGAGTTTTCTGAATGATAGCTCGGGCGATGCAAGTGGCTCTGTGTTGCCCTTGGGCCAGGATTATCCGGCGGAGTATCAGCACATGATACTCGCTCATTGGCGTGGATTTCGTTCGCCTCCCATTTACCATCGTGCCGGCCTTTACATCGCCTATTTTGTGCTTATGTTATTCAATATTTTTGGCAATGGTTTGGTCGTCTGGATATTTACGACGTGAGTTTTGACTACTTTGTGCTACATTTTTAAATATTTTTCTTACAAAAATTCTTATTTTCTTCCTTGCTCTCAGTTCCAAATCCCTGCGCACGCCCTCAAATTTGTTAATTTTAAATCTGGCCGTTTTTGATCTGTTCATGTGCACGAATATGCCGCTATATTTGGTAAACGCTTCTGTGGGCTACATAGTTGGTGGCGAGTTGGGCTGTGACATCTATGCGCTATGTGGGGGCATTTCTGGGATGGGTGCTTCGATAACAAATGCATTCATTGCATTCGATCGCTACAAGACCATATCGAATCCAATTGATGGCCGCTTGAGTTATGGACAAATCATTTTGTGTATTATGTTCACTTGGTTGTGGGCAACGCCATTTTCGGTGCTACCCTTCTTTCAGATCTGGGGCCAATACAAGCCAGGTGAGTCTCTAAATTCTCCAGTTTAATTATGCTATTTATGTGTGTTCGTCATTTGCAGAAGGATACCTGACCACTTGCAGTTTCGATTATTTGACCAACACCGATGAGATTCGCATGTTTGTGCGCACCATATTTGTCTGGTCGTATGCCATACCGATGATAATGGTTCTCACATCATATTATAAGCTATTCACCCATGTCCGCAGCCATGAGAAAATGCTGGCCGATCAGGCCAAGAAAATGAATGTGAAATCTCTCTCGGCAAATGCCAACGATTCGATGAGTGTGGAACTGAGGATTGCCAAAGCAGCACTGATAATCTATATGCTCTTTGTCATAGCTTGGACGCCGTATTCCGTGGTCTCTTTGATTGGTTGCTTTGGGGAGCACCATTTGCTGACGCCATTTGTCACGATGGTGCCTGCATTGGCATGCAAGGCGGTGTCCTGCCTAGATCCCTGGGTGTATGCTACCAGTCATCCAAAGTATCGTCTCGAACTGGAACGTCGGCTACCTTGGCTGGGCATACGGGAGAAACAATATGCCAGCTCTGGCTCCACGGGCGGACAGGAGAGTGTGGCCAGTGTGAGTGGCGATACGCTGGCCATGAGCGTTCAAAACTAAAGGATTTGACTTGGATATGGATATTAATTAGGAATAATAATACAGATATAGACTATATCTCACAAGCAATGAACTGCAAAGAGTTCCAAAAATAAACAAACCAAAAAAAGTTGGCATTCAAAAATCAACTTTGTCATTTTGCACAATTTGTGAGAGATAACAATAAGAATAAGATCGATATATTTAACGATCGAATCTTGCAAATGCTTTTGCACTCGTGTAATATTCACAATTATATAGCCAGCATCAGGGGATATTGTCCACACAGCCTTTTTTAAAATGTCCAATCAATGGACAGCGTTTCAACGACCACCACCACAACTCACTCGCACATCGTGTGCCCAGAAGGCAATTCAAATTTTCTCATTTCTCATTCGACAAAAACAACGCGACTGCGCCAGTTGCCAGTTGCAAACGCCAGTTGAGTGGGGGCCTCAACAGCAGCAGCAGCAGCATCAGCCCAAGCAGCAGCCGCAGCAGCAATGGAAGTTGAAAAAGTTGCGCTTCTTTGTTGCTTGCGCACTTCCAACCAATCCGAGTGGCCAACAGCAGCGTTTCAATTCAGCGAATGTTCCACACGGTAACAGGCGAACAGAGCGCATAGCAGCCGTTTACAACATTTCTACAAAAAAGTTGAAAGCGTGATTGGCTGAGAAAAGGCAGCAGCGAGTGATTGGATTGTGCGCCAGTATATGTGTGTATCTGTGTGACGCGCACAATAGACGGCAGGGGATGAGGAGGCGGATGATTGTGAGCAGCATTCACTCGTGCGCCAGCAACATTCAGTCGAGTTCAGTTCTGTTCAGTTCAGCCAAATAGACAGCGTCGTCGACCAACCAACCAAGCGCCAAACCCAACACAACCCAACCCGACCCGACCACACCAAACACGAGACTCGTCGAATTCGACTACTCATCGCACTGGGGCCGGGGCTTCTTCTTGCTCTTTAAGAAACAACAAACATTTTTACTAGGTCTGCATGAGATTTAGCAGCATGCTCGTTCACACAGCACGATTAGATTTTCAATGAAAACTCAATAGAAATTATGTTAGAAAGCTAGCAACAGGTGCGAGTGAGATGAATATACACGTGTAGACAAATGTGAATAGAAGTGATGATTGTGTGTGTGTGTGTGTGTGTGTGTGAGTACGTGTATGCCTGTGTGTGTGTGTAAGTGTGGGATTAGAGATGTTTCTGCGGTAGCTGAGGCCTGGGCTGCTGCTGCATTCGCTTGATGTGCTCTGTGCTCCCCATTGTCGGATAATCCAATTTGCGCACTCAATTCATTCAAACTGTTTCCATACACAATGTACTCATCTTCCGCCTCATACTCATACAGTGTGTAAGAAACACACACGCTAATGGGCTCTGGGTCTCTTGTACGATTCGACCGATGCCAGTTTGGTCGTTTCCCTTATTGTGTGTATGGAGGAGAGACTGGCCGACTTGTTGCATGTAATAATAATAATAACGAACGAAACGGTATCTCGTAGCTGTTTAGTGGATGATTAAACTGAATTTAATCGTTTGCGAACAGGCGCACAGCACTCGACAACCGGCGAGTTGCAGTTTATTTTTCGAAATTAAAACGATTTCAAATTGCCGCCTAACCAGCAATGTTGCCAGCACCCAGCTGTTGCCTCGCTCGCACTGAAGCGCGCAGCTCTGAACGACGCAAGTTATAGCCAGTTGCCAATTTGCAGTGGTGGTTGTTAGCGGCGTTGATTGGGCTGCTGCCAAGGGGAGGCAAGGTAGCAGGGCAGACACATACTCACCAAATGCCTTTCCAGTTTGGCAAACTCGCCGAAATTCATTATATCGTAGAAGTTGAACACTTGTTTGCGCATGACCGTTTGCAGCTGGGCATAAATGTTTATTAGCTTGCAGCTCTCTCGCTTGCACTTCACTTTCACAACAGTCGAGCTGCTCACTTGCACTCATTTACGCTCACTGTTCTCTCTCTGTCTCTCTTTTGCTGGCTCTGTTAGTGTGGCCCATTAATCGTCTTGCTATTATTTTGGCAATCCTAATATGTAATGCCAATTCATGGGGTGGGCGCCTGTTAACTAGCAGGCAACGAGCGCGCCAAAATTAACATGACGAAAATCAATAGGCAGACATCAAAAATTCTCGCTACGCCCATTGCTGTTGCTCTGTTAGCATTTGAACGTTAAAAATTCGATTTTATAGAATGCAGCAACGCCCACAAAGGCCAGCCACACAATAAAGCTGGCAGCCGGCTGCGGCTTCCCCGCTTCAGCTT
Organism: Drosophila atroscutellata; assembly: GCA_035041605.1. Classification (NCBI taxonomy): domain Eukaryota; kingdom Metazoa; phylum Arthropoda; class Insecta; order Diptera; family Drosophilidae; genus Drosophila; species Drosophila atroscutellata. The sequence continues at coordinate 5,927,944 of JAWNLA010000092.1, read as the reverse complement.
TAGTGAGACAGACAGAGAGGGAGAGAGAGAGTGAGTGAATACCCCGCCAGTCGTGCCCGCCCCAACCCCCCGCAAGTTGGGGTAATGGTAGGTAACAGCGGCGTCGAGTTCAACTGTCTATGTAGCTAACAGACCAGCAGCTACGCATTCTGCGCGCCTCTTAGTTATTATGTCAGATCTGCAATGCGCGACTATAAAATACGTAGTCGGCCTCTGAGAATTTATTGACTCGCCGCCCCCGGCAACGGGTGTGAGTTATAAAATTGATGGCATAAACTGTCATGAATTTATAAATATGAGCAGGCCACACTGGCGGGTAGACGTTCGTCGATTGCCGACTGCTGTGCGCCTGCTCTCAATTTTCGCTTGTATGTTGGTACCATTGTCATTTTGAGTACTGTCTCTCGCCGCAAGTGCGGCCGCAGCTGCTGCTCCTGCTACTCTGGCAACGCCGCTGTTGTCAGTTCATTCGCACCTGCAGGCTGCAGTGCGCATGTTAAGCGAAACTGTGGGCTATGTAAATAACAACATACACACGACAAATGTGTAGAAATTTTTTATTTTTATTTTACGTGGAGCTTGTGTGCACTCCAACAAACTGAACAATTTGTCTACGGAGGCAACCTCAACCTCAACATTCTTGCGGTCTCGTGGCAGTGTTGTCGGGCTGCCAGATTCGATCGCTGGACGCCACGCCACAGCATGTTGGCCCTGGTGAGCGCTCTGGCAACCCTGCTGCTGCTGCTATTGCGTTGCCCGGCCCCCCCTGTCGGCACGCTCTACTCCAAATGCCATAGCATTCCAAGCATAACAATGCCGTCTGCTTTGCGCTGTTAGCCTGTTCGGGCAAGTAAGTGAAATTTCATGCAAAACCATTCTTCGGACATTTCAAATTCCCCGCATACTTTTGTGTCGCGATACGTATTTTTTGTCTGTTGTGTGTTGTTTTTTTTCTCTCTTTATTTATTTTTTGAATTGCATGAGCATGACGTTTGAGTTTGATGTGTGCTGAGCTACTTAGTGTTTGGTTTGACGCCGTGACTGGGGCAGTGTTCCATGATTGTTGATTTTCAAAAATGTGTTATCATCTACTGTCATTTGATGTGCGTCACAAACTAAGAACTTGTACTTGACCTACTTTACCTATCACCAATTGTTGGCTAGAACAAATTTCGACGCTAATAAGCTGTACCAATTGACAATAGACACATCTTAATTCATTTTATCCACAACTTGCCTTGCATACCCTTATTGTTGTTGGTTTCCCCTTTGAAACCAACGTATTCCATGGCGTACCGCTTGCAGCATGTTAGCAGACATCGCCATGCAACATGCAACAAATATCATTTCTCAAGGCCAACTTCTTACATTCGCTTGGAACAGCTTGCGCTTCCATTGATTGCAAATGTAAATTGTTGTATTTACGCATGGATGCTGGCCAAGACGACTCCTTAATTTCAAGGTGCATCGCTTGAGATGGCCCCCAATGCAATTTGGAGCAGTTGACAGCAGTTGGGTCAGGGTAGACTGCGAGCCCGTAGATGCACTGGAGGCACACGCGTTGGGTTTGTCGTTGTGGTCGTTTGGGTGGAGTTGCTCCAACTTGTGAGTTAGACGCACTATTGTCCTCTGTAAATCCTCATTGTAACAAGCGCGCAGAATCATTGTCTTACGCATACGTCGCCCAGACTCTCCCGTAAAGTGCATATAGCGACAACAATAAAATCAGCAAAAACAAAAATAAAAAAATAAGAAAAAAGTCCCAATGCAAAAAGTTGCCATAAAAAGAAGCCACGAGAAATGTCGTCGCATCGCTGAAAGTCGCTTTGCCAGGCGTCGCCCCAAAAATAAATGCAATGCGGTCTCCACATACTTTGTATACATCCTACACACACGCACACACACATTCACAGTAGTTGCCTTTGAGATCGCAACTCGTTGATTAAGTCAGTGTCCCAAGTTCATTGGCCGAACTCAAGGCGTCGTCGCATCGTGGAACAGGAAATTGAGAAAAATTTCAAAATAAAATAAAAACATCGCAAGCAAAAACAAAACCAAATCCCAGTTTGAGTGTTTCTTTAAAGTTCTGTGCTCCCATAGCATGTTTCAGTTTTGCTCCGCTTTTGGTCACAGCTTCCAGCGCAGTTCGATAAGGGCATAAAGAAGCCACGAGCTGTTCAAATTCTACTACTCATTTTTTACCATTTAAATAGTTTATTTATATGATACAAACATATGGAGTACATCTACCAAATCATATATAAACAATATTGCTTAACTCTAATACATGTTATAAACATTTTGGTGTGGACAACACAACAATGCAGCGTCTAGCACTTGTCCTAAACAGATACTTATGAAAAGTTGGAATGTGCCGATTGAGTATATTAAATAATTTCCTTAGTTGCATTAAAATAATATTTGGTGAGATTTAATTAGAGCTCATACAGATTGCTATATATCAGACCGATATCTGTTCTATATATACGTAAATTAATGTGCAAGAATCAAGCTGTTCCACTTGGCTAGCAGAGCAATGCAATATTTCCACTCTCGTTGCCGGCCAGGACGGCCCGATTGAGGGGCAAGACAGCGAGGGAGGTGAGCACGCCACGAAACGTCTCGGAGCGCAGTTTGGTAACGGTGTGCAGGGCATGTGAGTTGGCCACATCTGTATAGACGCCCACACGATTCCCCGTAGTCGCATAGACCAGCGAGGAGCCAACGCTTTGCAGAAAATGTGCTGGTTCCGGTGGCGGTCTAAAAAAAACAAAAGCAAAATAAAATTAAATGTCTTATTTTGTGAGCACATCTATTCAAAGGTAACTCGAACCTTAGCTGATAGTGGAGGATGCCGTCGAGAGCATGCCAGACGGCCAGACTGTGATCCAGGGCCGAGCTGATGAGCAGTTGATCGCTGGGCGCCGTCAACTGCAGCAAATCACATTCCATGGGTCGCCACGAGTTGAGCACAGTGCCGGTGCGTGTGTCCAGCTGCATAATGCCGCCGGAGGAGAGGCCAGCCGCAAGCCAATTGCCCGATGGAGCAACCGCTAGGCAGCGGACTGTGGCATTCGGCAAGGCTGCATGACAGACGCGCCACTCATTCACATACTGCATGGAGCGGGCATCGATAATCCGCACCGTCGACTCGGCGGTGCCAGCGACGACGAGGGGGGAATGAGAAGGTAAGCATTTGACAACGGTGACCGCACTGTGCCTAGGTGCATCCAATATTCCCAGTGGTCTGCCAATAAATGGATCCCAGAGATGCACGCCAGAATCACAGGAGACGACATATCGCAGCGATTCGAGGAAGCTGAGCGAGTGGATCGACTTCTTATGGGCCGTGTAGGTGAACTGGCAGGCGGTGGTCTTGCGTCCATCGCCCTCGCTGCGCAACGACCAGAGTTTCACCGTCTTATCCTTGGAGGCGGACACAAAGCTATTTTCGTTCTCCAGCGCATAAATCGCACGCACCGAGTTTGTGTGACCGACAAAGGATTGCAGACGGATTTGCTTGAGATTCAGCGCCTGATTATCCTTGTCGCTGCGCGTCGTCTCGTGTCGCCAGTAGGCCAACCAATTGCCCTTGAGATGCCTTGTGCTGGGCATGTGATCCAACTTGTAGGCGACCTTATCGACCAGCTCCATGCTGCTGCTGAGCACCTGGAGGCGATTGCCAACGATTTGGGTGCCAAAACTATTTGCAGCCATTTCTCCGCAAGGCGCCGCATCCGGCACATCCACGAAGCTAACCATCGACGACTGTCGATGCTGTGCCTTGTCCTGACCAGCGACGGGCTGCTCGTGCTCGTGGCACAGCGTGAGCACAAACTCCATGTTGCTCAGGGTGCGCTGCATTATGGATTCGCCCAGGAAGCGCAGAAAGGCCAAGTAGGCGGTATGCGCTAACTCCGGTCCAAATACGTCTCGCAGCTCCTCCAGAGCACGCTGCTGCTGGGCGGGACCGCCGCTCAGCGACAGATTGGCCACATGACAGCTAAAATCGTTGGGCATACCGAAGGCCTTGTTGAAGATCAGGAAGAACGGTTCGAGCAGTGACTGGCAGAGATGCTCCCGCGTCATGTCCGAGCCCAGACGCACACTCAGCGCATAGCAGGCGTCCAGGAATTTGCGTGTCAGCAGCGAGCGTCCCAAATAGCCACTGGGCATCAGCAGGTTGGTTGAGCTAAGCAGCCGGAGTATGGGCAGCAGAATGGCATCCAGCAGTATGTGCTGCAAGTGCTCCATTATTGTGGCATCCATTAAACAGGGCAGCATGTATTTTATCAACTGCAGCGCACTAATTATGGCTCCTTCCAGACTGCCCGTCATCCGCTTGGAGCACAGTAAAATCAGTTCACTAATGTGCGGTAAATACTGTACCAGGAGAAAGTTCTCGCCGTAGAGTGCTGAGAATAAATAGAGAACAAAGGACTTCTATGAAAGAATATTCAGAAGATCAAACTGAAAAAGGTTGAAATTTGTTGGAAGTATCCGTGTGCAACTTATTTTACAAATCGGAAATGAAAGGTCAAGTTACATTTTCCTACGTTGCAAGCTAATTTTTACAGTTCTATAAAAATCATTATTTAATAACGATTTATTTATAAAAGATAGCGAACACATGACTTTGAGGATTAGCTGCCTGCTACTTGTTAAGGCTACAAAAGCAAAAAAAAGTGGGAAACAGATAACTAATTGCAATGACTAACAGGCTAAGTATACAAATGGAAATGAGGGCATGATGTCATCAACGTTTATCAGTCTTACCGGCAATGGACATGAGGCACTCGAGAACTCGAGCTGCGCTGCGATCACCCACAACTCGGGCATTGGCGATGCTAAAGTAATTGAGATTGGAGGCATCCTGTGATAAGTCGCTGCAGCAGACCGCTTCCATCTCGGGCAGCAGGTTCTCCTGGCCGACATAGCAGAGGGAGAGCAGCTTGAGCAGATTGCGCGTGATGTGACGAGCAGTGAGTACTGGACCCAAACGATGAGATAGCCAGACAAGACTCTCGGCGCTCATCTCGCTGATGCGATTGTTTTGCAGCGCTTTGGCCTCCGAGATGCGCGATATGACCGATGCCTGTAGTGAGTCAGCTCCCTCGGTCTCTGCTTGCAACGGAACTGACTCTGTTGACTCATTGTTATTGGCTGCAGCGTTTGCCACTTGGCTAATCAGTTCGAAGCTGTCGACGCTCTTTCGGGAGCCGATGTCACAATCGATAGCGCTCAGCTGGAAGCTACGTCTGATCCCACTGGCTGGTATCTCAATGGTGGGTGAGCGTGGTCCAATCACGACGGGTGCCGGCAGTGTGGGCGGCGGTGTCTGTCCCTGACTGCGTAGGGAGAGCTTATCTGGGGACAGCCTGGCGCCATACATCAGCTCGTTGATGGCCAGTTTGTCGGGCGAGCTGCCATCCGATTCACGCGCCTCCTCCGCAATTGCCGTCGACGAGGGACGCATGTCGAACGAGTCAATCGATTTATTCTCCTGGTCCTCCTCGAACGTGAACAGCTCCTCCACATCTGGCTTGGCATCCACCGACTGCAGCAGCGCTGACGTAGTCGGCTCCTCGGCGGCATAGCTAAGATTCTTGCTGGTGCGTCGACTGGCGCCGCTGTGATAGTGATAGCCATTACCCTGCTCCGGCTCTTTGTAGCCACCGACAGCTTCGATCAGTGGAGCAATAAAATGCTGCAGAAAGCAACGCAACCCGAAACGCACAATCAGGCGCAGCAGAAAGCTGTGATGATAGAGCTTCACGGATTTGCGCGATTTGAATGAACTGCTGGAGGAGAAGCGCAGGTGGCCAGCATTATTGTTACTGCTGTTGCTGCTGCTGCTACCCGAGGCATCATCCGTTGAAGCGCTGCTCTCCACATCGTACAGCTTGAGCAGTGGTTGCAGCAAATGATGTTGGGTCTGCGAAATGCCCAGAGCCTGGGCGACGGGATCAAAGAGATTCCAGGCCGTCAGTATGGAGGTGCGTTCATCCTGCAGCAGATCAATTATATGCGGCAGCAGCAGCTCAACGGGAGCAAACTGCTCATAGGCAAAGGAGAGGGGTTCCAGCAAGCGGCGCAGATGGGCACACGAGGCCATCACCTTGCACTCTGCAATCTTGCGCTCAAAGAGCACCCGCTGGCGATCCAGTTCGGTGTAGCGGGCACACTCGCTGCCGCCGCTGCAATTGAGGTGCGTGTGCAGCTCGAGCAGCTCGAAGTTGAGCTGGAAGGCGTGCAGGGAGCGCACAAATGCATAGACTGCTATATAGTGGTTGGGAAACGGAATCAGCGCATTGGTGAACATCGGCTCCAGCAATTGGGCGGCACTTGTTGGCACGGGCAGACCCTGGGCGAGCACATCGCTCTCCAGCTGCAGCAGCAGTCGCACAACATGACGCACCGGCTTGGGCAACTCCTGGGCATGCAGGCGCGCCAGTGTGCGGCAGGCAGTCAGCCGGCATTCGAAGCTCGCACTTGGCCCGTTGCTCGTCAACAGCGGTCGCAGACGCTGCATGGCAAACAGTTCGACATGCAGGCAGCCAAGCACCAGCAGCTCCCGCTCCCGACACTCGCCGAGCAAATGCTGCAAACTGTGCTGGCGACGTGCTGGCAGCACCAGTAGATTCTTCGACTTGGTCTGCACGGCCGCATCGAATGCGAACAGTTGATTCGTAAAGGAATGCTCAGCCGAGTTGTGCTCGAACAGCAGATCGCTGTTGATCATCTTCTCCTCGGGATTGGCTGAGGCGCGCTGCTGTGGAAAAGTGCGCGCATAAAACGTTTCCAGTGTCTCCAATTGCTGCAGCAACAGTGCCGGATTATATTGCTCCGGCAGCTCAATAAAGTTGGTCATCTGATAGAAATTGGCCGTTGATCCTGCCGATTGCTCATCATTCGAACGCAACGGCATTCGCGGCGAACTGTTATCCAAGCAGGTGTTGTTGCTCTGGCTGGATGCATTCAGGTTCTCGCTGCTCCTGGCGAGTCGCCTGTTGCCGGTGCTGCTGATGTACCCGCTGCTATTGCCATAGAGCTGCGACAATCTGGGCGCAATTCTATTGAACCACGGCGAGGCATATCGACGCGGCGGATGGGCTTGAGTGAAGAGCTGCACGATGCCGCGCTGGCTGAGATTGCAGTGCTGATCCACTAGGCTGAGGCAGACATTTTTCGACTTGATTGCCGCTTTGCCGCTTAATTTGTAGCTGCAAAATCATACGGTTAAATAAACAAGAATAATAATATGAGAAAACGTACCCAAAATTGAGATCGATCCAATGATGCAGTCGCTCACTGACGTACTGCGACTCCAAGGCTTCGCGATGCTTGCATACGAAGTCTTCCGGACATGTGGCCCAGGCGGGCAGCTCCAGATCGGGCAAGTCCTCGTGTATACTCTTGAATATCATTGGATCCGAATAGAATTCGGGTATGCACTCATCGGGTGTCCATTCCTGCAGGCGCTGAATGGACACCGGGTACTCGGCGGGCACCCAAATGGGTCGCACATGGGCGCACAAGATGGATTGAGGTGTGCGCCTGGCCATATACACAAAATACGTGATCTCGGAGAGAATGTCGGTCACATGATGCGGCACCTGCAGATGCTCCACAGGCGTAGCAGCTTCAGCCGGCGCATGCTGCGTGGGATGCGCGTACATGAGATCTAGATGGATGTCACCCTTGTTCAGGCGGTATTTACTCTTGGTCAGATCCCGCCAGTTGAGACCATTGCGAGCGGCAAAGTCCGTGACCCAGGGCATGATGTGATGATGGGTGGCATTGGTCAGACTCCTGCCGCACGCATTGTTCAGTATGGTGAGATAGTCAAAGTTGGACAGCTGCCCGTTGCACCACATTTCGCAATATTCGCGCAGATTGAATTGAGCCGGATCATAGGCCAGCTTGAGATCGATTGTGCTGCTGGAGGGCAGCTGTTCCGGTGATTCCGGAATCTCTGGGCAGCTCAGCGGCGACATATCCACCGTTGCCGACTGCTCACCCAGCAGCAGATTGCACTGCAAGCGCGGCATCACCTGCAGCCAGAGATTTTCACGCAGCATCACGTGTTGCAATCGCAGATCGCCCAGAAAGAGACCCTGTGCCTCCAAGTGCCTCGACACCTGCAACAGCTGGTAGATGATGAACAGCGTCTTATTGTAGCCCCGACCCAACAGGGCCGGACTGTAAGTGATGCAGTCATACAGACTGCACTCCAGCGCCGGCGGATAATGGAATACGCAGAAGTGTGTGCTCGTCTCAAGGGCCACCAGAGCGGGCAGCACATTCGCATGACAATCGCCAGCCATATCCGACTCGACGCCAGCAGCGCCATCGCCATTCTGTTGACACTGAAGCACAGGACAATTGTAGATTCGTTGGATTAGCTCGCGGAGCACCACGTCATGTGGCTGAAAGCCACTGCCGCCAGTGTGGCTGGTCTGTGGCAGCTGTTTGGATTGCGTTGTGCCCGTATTCGACTTGCACTGTTTGACATGGGCACCCGCATACTGCTTATAGGCAGATTCCCAAAGCTGCTTAAAATTGAGATGAGTCACAGTGGAAACGGCTTGTGAATAGCTCAATGGGAATTGCGTATTATCTCCAGCAGAGGTGCGGGCGGGCAGTGGATAGACTTTGCGCTGCGGTTGCTTGCGATATGTTTGCACGAGGAGGCGTGTCCATGGGTGCTCCAGTTGTCCGGTGGGATGCGCCCGTCTGTCCAACTGTGCCCAGTGTGTGAAGTGTGTCAATCGGCGATGTCGTTCCAGCGATTGCAGCCAGGCCTTGTCGCATATTAGCTTGTGAAGACCATCGTCTGACTCACGCACAATATGTTGCGGGTTAATACCTACTTCTAGCCATATCGCATCGTCGATATCACCCATGTCTAAATCTGCTACATCCGCCTCCAACTATAAAAGTAGCTTCAACACAATAACAAAACTAAATGTGCAAATGTAGAGATGGCCATGGCTCGCAATATTTTATCACGACAGATAGTAAGCACGAACCAACACGCAAGTTGTTCATAAGTCTAATGTGAAACCAACTATTATGATAAGTTTTACTAATTATGGTGTATTTTTTCAAAATGTACTCAATACATTATGTAATTTATTTGTAATTTATTGTTAATTGTTTTGAAACAATTCAAATCACTAATTTAAAGCTGCTTGACTCAACGTGACGTGTCACGTTATCATCTCTAGCTCGATGGAGTCTGGCTGTTTCCCAGCACTGTCAGCTGAGCCAAAAGAGTGACCCTTGCCTAAAAAAAATACTATAAAATCATATCGATTATTTTTAGTTTTGCGATAAAATACTAAGCGCTGATCATTTGTTAAACGGCTATTTGAATGATAATTTATAAAATGTGTATTAAACTTCAACTAAAAAGAACTGTTAAGTGGCACATATAAACATAACACGGCATCCAAACTTTCACAATTAAGCTACAGACCAAGGGTTAAAAGACTGATTGTTGTGCATGTAGAAAACCGCTTGTCGAGGGGTCAACGGCCAAACAATACGCTGCTTATGTGTGTCGAGTTCAAAAGGCCGGCAGCATCAACAATGCTGTGAAAACACTCCAGCTTGTTGACTGGCGGCACATACCAATGTCATGTTTTTGTTATTTCAAAGAACACCAGCATCCAAAAAACGTATTATTTTAAAATATTAATTATACAATAACAGTCCGTAGGTAATCTGAGTTCATTAATTGCTCATTTAGGCGATTCAACTGGGTGTATTTTCACTTTCATTGCGGTTATCAGCAAATTTTGAACTTTGTTTACGCTTTAACAATGCATATACGAAAACGACAATTAAAATAAGTAAAAAGGGATGAAAACTGCTATTATTTACACAGCTTATTAGACCCAACAAAATATTTGAATAATCTAATAGTCCATTTAAATGACTGCCACAAGACGAATCACTACTTTGAAACCTGTTTAAGCAATGGGGTTTGTTTCTTCTTAAATATTTAAAAATCGTTTATAAAAATAGGCGCATTTTAAAAAATGTGTTAAAAAAATCATGGTGCTTATGCCTGTTAAAACTTTGGTTTCACAGACATAAATTTTCCACAACTTTGTGTTTGCATCTCATAAACAACTTCCTATAGGTTCTTTAGCAGGTTTTCCCATGCACTTTGAAGTGCTGCAATCTTGGTATAAGCCTAATCTTATCAATGCGGATTCTAAGCTACTATTTGTTTGTCGGCAACTAAAAGAGCAGACAATCAAACATTTACACCTCCCCTCAAAGACCAAGTTGTCCCATTGTATGAATATTTATTGTACGGTAAGTTTGTGACTGTGTCTATTTGAGTTAGTTAGTTTTTATTTGCACACACATATTTGTGGTTGTCAACCGTCAACCTGTCTGAGGCTAGAAATGCTTGCTATTGGGATTATGGGAAATCTATTAAGAGAGTAATTCATCTGCCGAGTTAAAAAACACTCGATAGAGAGTTTAAATAAATACCCGTTTCCAAGGCATACCCACATTTCAGATACGCTACAGTTCGTCAAGAGAAACAACTTGTCGTTACCTGTTCAAGTGCCGATTTGCTTCCGTTCTTATAAATTGGCCGCTAAATGTATATATATTTACTGATTTTGTTTTTAAATGTTGTGCATCAGACATCCGTCTCGGCTTTTGCTTTGTTTAAAAGGCCCCGCCCTCCTCCAGACGGAATCCGGCTGTTTATCAGAAGAGACTCGAGCAAATATTTAAAAATGTCACAATTAAACGTTTAATTCACTTGACAGCCGGACAGTTCGGAAAGGTTCTTACAGCTTTTCACACTCTTAATGAGTTTCGAACATGAAATGATTATCCGTATTCGCATGCACACGAAATTTTGCATATATACGCGCATATATATGTAAGTTATTATATAACTGGCATATGCATGTAAGCAGGCCTCCCCTTGACCAGGTGCTTGTGTCTTTATTTCTTATAATGTCTTTATGTATTTATAAAATGATAATGCGCTGAGTACTCGTACATATAATTAGGGCATTTAAAAAGGTTTTCAAAATGCTTCGGAAACTTGCCATATCCGAATATCAGTTCTGTATTATTAAAACAAAGACTTAATAAAGCAATAAATGAGCTGAGTCATTGAGGTACTCTGATATTGCTAATTTAGGTGAAGCACCTAAGAATCGAATTATGGAGCGTACGACTTCAATAAAATGAATCACATGCTGCCTAGATTTACAACGCATATCCCCCAATATACACATAATTAGTATCCTATATATATCGCCATGTTCTTGAAGTTAGTCCAAATATGGAATCTTATCTGCGAGAACATTACTAAGTTAAAATGCTTTTGTCTTTGGTTCAAAGTCGCTGGCGGTATAAAGATTAGACTGTATTATATTAGTACAGTTGTAAATGCTATATTTAAGATAGCAAGTTGCTCCGTTTACGACTTGTACATAAGTTAAGATAATGCCAATCGAGGAATATTGCTAAATGCTGAAATAAAAAAGTAGAAAAAAAAAATAAATAGCCCAACATAAATGCAGGGTAAAGATCAAAACACATTGGCCGACTCACACACAGACACACTTACACACACACACACTTACACACACACACACACACACACACACACACACAGACACTCACACACACAGACATGGTTACCAATTAACTTGACAGCCTTCAATACGTTGGCGCCCCTGGAAATCACTCAACTGAAGTCAACTCTTTGGAGATTGAGTCGCCAGGCACTTGAGCCACTCCAGCCAAAAGTAGTTCAAGTCTCGTGACGATATTTCATGACTACGACTAATACTATGCCTAATACCAATATACATACATCTGTAGCCAGATGCCAACTAACTAACACCAAGAATCTGTGGTTGCGGTCGGTTTTCCTGGCATAGTGACCCTCAAAGTGTCAAAAGCTGTGTGGCAAGTGCTCGCTCGGTTCATTTAAAGCAACTATTTTTAATTATATGACTGTCTATTAACTGGTTTTTGTCATTGTTGCCTCAGCTATTGTACAACGAAAATGTTAATTAGTCTCTTGAATTACGAACGTTCTGAAAAAATACTGTAAAGCTCACAAATGTATCTCGTAATGCTCTTACATAGAGTTTGTGCCACTTCGAAAAACACGTGCAATGCTTCTCAATGCTTAATTTATAAAAAGAAAAATACCCGGCGGAGGGAATTTTTCGTATGTTTAAATACATATACATATATACTTTAGTATCCAAATATACAATCCATTTAAAATGTATATTTAAATCGTTTAGAAGTGGTCTGGAAAATCCAACAGAATATTACCTTCAAATTGCTCAAGCTGTTTGAGATCAGTTTACTGTGTATACGAAAATTGAAAAACCGCTAAGATACACTTCTATATACACTTTTATATATCTGTTAAATATGATATGCCCCCTCGTGAGCCTATAGCTTTTCAATCAACCCTAATTCCTGAGCGAATGCGAGCATCTTTATCATTTTAAGGATTTCTGTGTATTCCGAGCTAAAATCATATTTCCCTAGGAAACGTTTCTTTCTAGATAGATTATATAGATATTGAATGAGTGCACGACTAACATCTCTTACACCAGTTTCTTCTGAACTTCCTATAATTATCAGCGTATATGCAGTAACAACTCTTAGTAAGTTATGGCAGGTGCTATAAATATTGCAAAACGATAACTTATATTATGAGAAATGGATGTCAAACTTTTTTTCTTATCACTCTTATATATATTAGTATATATCCTACTCAGTGCGCTCAAGGTCAGGCGCTTTGTTTATCTTTGAACTTGCCTTGAGCTGCCTGAAGTTGGCCTTGAAAGAGTCACACATTGCAGGGAGACGCGTCGTTCCTTAATTAAGATTATTATTACTCATACACAGTGCAACAGACACATTGTACAAGATGTGCTCCAGCTGCTGCTGTTGGGGCACCCGCTCCCGCTCCACTGCCACAACATAAATGGAATTGCGTTTTGTGGTTGACACTTGGACATGTGATTGTAAAATGGCACTGTGCCATTGGTGTGCAATGAGCCATAATTTCCCCCAAAAACCAATCAAGTGCGCATTCTTATGACAGAATCTGCAGCTTGTCCAGTTGCAACGTATGCAACACAAGCCGCCAGCACAGAGGCGTCTGTGCTCCCGTCCAAAAGAGTTGTGGCGCTGAGTTGTGGAACGCCTTTCAGTTGGGTTTTAATTGATCGGCGCCCATTGAGGAACTATATTTATGTGTGAGTGTGAGTGTGTGTGAGTGTGTGCGTGTGAGTCCCATCAATTCAGAGGTCACAGTCCGCACTCTACTGATTGACAAAACTCTGTCCGCAGCCATCCACAAATGGCATTTCATTTCGTACGCTTCAATTAATTTGTACGAATAAACAACACAAAATACTCAAGTTGCAAGTTAGATATTGAGGGTATGGACAGCACTCCGATGTTGACTTATATATATAAATATATATATATATATATACATATAAAAAGACGTACCAGCTTGAGCCGGAAATGTTTTCGGTCAGGGACACTCGGAGTGCGGTTCGAGCCGGATTTTTGGCTTTACATGTAAATACAGTCGACTTTTTGCTTTTCTCTTGGGGGGTCGGGGGATTACCCATTTAATAGCGTATAAGACATGTTTAATTTAAATCAGCTTCAGCTGTGTCATTAAAAGTGATTAATTACATCGACTACTCATTTTATGGAGTTACGCATTCAAATTAGATTACGTTTTCAATTTATTGGATTTGGTACTTAGTAAGATGGCAAGGGTATTTGAACTTCGTTAGGCCCTTAGGAAGCCTTAGTTTCTTATTAATATTTGGCATAATTTTTAATTAATATATGTTGACAAACAATTCAATTTCAATTGCAGACAACCATGGTGTGGAATGGTACTATGATATGATGGCTGCTTCGCTGACTTGCTGGCCAATTGAAAAGAGAGCCACCAATTTGAAGATCAGAGCACAAACAGCTCCCAAATGTGTGATATGATCGTATCATCCGATTATATCACATGCGTGGGCAATGTGAGATGATGGAATGGGATCTGATGGGAATGGTGTGTACATTAATTGAAGCTGTCGACATTCATTAAACACACATCGGTATGCTCGCGGGGAGTTGTAAGTGCCGAATAAATAAATTTGTTTAATTAACGGCAGTTGTTATTAATTAATATGTATTATTGCAAGTTCATAGAAGTTTATGTTTATTGCTTAATAGCTTAATACAAGTAACATTCGCCATCAACTTTGGTGACAGCTTTGGATTATCAGGCCTCTTGAGTTCAATTGTATATTTCACTCTGCACTCTGGACAAAGTGTGCCATTGATAATAGAAAGCATATGTAAAAAAAAGGCACCAAAAACAACAACAAAAAGCTCACTGATAAACCTGGTTTGCCCATTATACATACATATACATAATACATACTATATTCAGAGAATGTACATGGAATGTGGTGCTGAATTATCCCCGATTTTTGGTTAACTCGGATTTAACAAAATGACGTTCGTTGACTTAGATTCGAGATTCTATAATCTAAAGTCGATTAAAGCATGTGTAAGTGCCATTATTCACACATATTTGTGGTAATAAATATATATACTATATAATGTGTACTATGGGTATTTAAGTTCAAAGTATACTGAAAGTTAAGCGATTTTATCTGGTTTTTCGCAACACGTATCACGTTTCCTAAATAAAAGTTAACAGCTCGCAATGACCATCAATTAAGATCGCTCATATCGTTTTGGGCTGAAAAATGTCAGTTAGTACAACGACTAATTCTACATTTACTACTACTAGTATATATGTATATATATTCATTATATCTCAACCGCATAAGACCGCAATTGTTAACGCCAATGCAGAATAGTTTTATAACACAAAAAAAAAGTGCAAAATGAATTGCGGTTAGAATTTTCAATGCATATAATCTACTTGTATAATATGTATATACGAATACGAATATAGCGTGCTGAGTCGGCTTAAAATAAAACCATTCACTTTAGCACCCTCCTAGAAGCTGCTCCTCCCTCTCTCTCCCTCTCTCTAGAAACCCACTCAACATCACTTAATTGCATTGCACAAAGGCAAAAAAAAACCCAAATAGCTGCTAACAACTTTTGACTAAGTTTGCGAAAAAAATAAGATTTGAGATTTTAGTAGTGATTAGACGTGCTGAATACTCTATTAGCTACGAAATTCTCTTTATCTAATTGAGAATTCACGTTTCTCATTCGAAACTATGCTCATTTCTAGCTATTAACTATATATTATGACTTATGTAAGTAAATGATCCGAAGGAGATATAATAAAGAAGGGCATACACTGTTCTTAGTCTCGTTTTGAACATTCGTTCTCAAAAAACAATAGCTGCTTTTATAGTTTAATGACTTTATGCTACAGTTAAGCACACACAGACATACATATATACAGTGTGAGTTGCTATGTACTCACTTACTGTGGTACCTGTTGCGCGCGCGTGTACGATTAGCTTATGATTCACGAAAAAAAAATCATGTTATACTCTGCACAATTTCCAATCGAATTACATTCACATCAAGTGTGAAAATGAACAAAGCTCCTTGGAACAACAAGCTTACGGTTCCTTGCCGCAGCTTATTCGACGATCGACGCTGACAGCGGCGTCAGCAGCAGCAACAACTCCAGATACAGCAACAGCAGCAGAGCAGCAGCAGCAGCAGCAGCATTGCTTATCTGTTCGCATATAAACTAAAGTCAGTGGAAATAATTTCTCATTTGAAATTTAACAGCCGACGTGCGCGGTGGGCAGAACAAAAAAAGCTCGAAGATCGTGTGGTGTAGAAACCGCTAAAGCGAGTAACGAATCAAATACAGAAAGAGTAGAAGCAGGAGAAGAAGAAGCAAACGACCCAAAGCCCATAAGAAGTGCGTGATTCCAGTGCGTTTGCATTGCACATTCCAGTCTCGTGCGCGTTCCGCAGTACTATTTAAGTTGTCGTTGCGTACGGTTCTTCTCTGAAACTCTGTTTCTGCTTCTCTCTCTCTCTTTCTCTCTTCCTCCGTCTTTGTCTATCTCCCACTTTCGCTGACAGTCCTGTTGTTGCGCGTGCGTGCCAAAAGTGAAAAGTGTTGAAGAGAGAAAAGTGTTAGCCAGCAAGGACCTGTGTGAGTGTGTGGCGGGTGTAAGCGCAGTTTTTCGCTGCACTCCGTTTATCCTTGTTTGTAACCGTGGCGAAAGAACTGACCAACTTATTAACGGTGCAACAGAACGCAGTCGAGATGACACAACAACCACAATGGGGCATCAGTTTATCAAAGTGTAAGTGCAACAAGAATCCCAAAACAAAATAGTGTGTGTGTGTGTGTGTGTGTCTTTTTAGAGAGTGTTGTGAATTCCAATTCGAATTTGATATCGAATTCATTGAACTCCAGCTCAACATTGTTGAATTGTTTTAATTATTGTTTAACCGACATTGACCGACAGCAGCAACAAAACTAAAATGCAAACTTAAGTAAATAAGGTCTACATAGCTTATAACTATGTATTTATGTATGTTTGTATTCATATATCAATATACATACACATCGTATATATCGAATAATAAACAATGACAAACCATTTTTATTTCTCTGCATTTGCACTTCCGATTCAGTTTTTTGTGATTTTTTTCTTCTTTTTTTCCGTACATGCTTTGGTTATGGATACCAAGCTGTTTGATCTTTTTGCAGTTTTTGTTGTTTGTCTGCGCCTTTTGTTTAGCTTAATTATGCCAGGCACGCGTCAACATAATCATCAATTATCTTTCGGTCTATCGATCTTAATTCGCCTATTTCTATGTACAAATGATGGCTTTCGGAACAACCCAATTTGCATGTGAATAACGAAAGGCGAGACGATGACGATTAGGTTCGGAAGAAGTCGAAAACATATGATAAAAAATATATACATATAAGTATGTATATAGCTTGACTCAGAGACTTCTTGTTCTTTCGTAGCTCTCTACGTATTTTCGTAGGGTATACATATCATTTAGTTTTCATATTTATAATTATATGTATAAATTTTGTGTTATCAACTGTATACAACTGGCCAGACAGATATTATCTTTAAAACGTCGACTGACAACTTTTTTTAGAGTTAGTTTTTAGATGGATTTATTAGCGGGATGTCAACAGAATATGATCATTTGTTCTTAAATAATTCTTGATTTTTTTTTTATCATGACAATGAAATGAAATATGGTGTATATATAAGCACCTAGGTCCAAGAAAGTTAAACTGTTACAGCGTGCAAAATATAATTTCAAATATCCAATAAAAAAAATTGCTTATAAGAGTTTATAGCGAAATCTGCGTTATAATAGTATTATAGCAGATATGTCAGATTTTACATAACTGTTTTGATATTATTGAAACTTTGTCAAGGAAATATGTTTTCTCTAATCGAATCTAAAAAGCTTCGTAGTGCTGTAACTCTTTAAACCGATAAAAATAATCTCGTCTTTTTCTTTTGGGGATGGCGGTAGTTTGACCTCCTTATAGAGCCATCGCTCGTTTCCTTTCCATTGTTTTTGGGCAAGGTCAATCCAATAAAAGAATTCGCCCTTTCCATTCTTCCCCTCTTTCTCCTTATGTTGCATACGTTTCATAATACGTACTTTGTTCTTGGGCAAGCATTTCTTTTATAAGAATATATAATGTATAAATATCGACGAAAAATGAAAATGTTGTAACGCCTCGAGCTGGAATTTATATATTTGTTTTGTTTATACGTCTCTTATTTGCCGTATGCAAATGAATTTGTTGTTATTTGTGCGGTAAATAAATAATAAATAAAAAAAAACTATTACCGCTACAAAATAATAATATTTTGTAGCTTTGGAAATGGGTTTGCGGGTATTTTTTTCTCTTGCTGTAAACGTGAGTTAGGTACTTAAGTATTTGCGGAATGGATTGGGCCTCTTGACACTTATGACTGGCAATCCATCATGTGTCATCCATCATGCTAGGGATTTATCGTTAGGCTAGTGTAGGACAGATTCTTGGATTCTGTTGAGCAGCTGCTTATACAACAAGTGCCTTAGCCACACTTTCACTAATTCCCTCCCAGGTCCCAGTATATTTGGCTTGGAGTCAGTGAGCTCACAATCAATGTAACACAACTTTTCCATGCCTTATCCGAACTCGAATTGGCACTCGAATGTATATCTGAAGTATATGTGTAAGTACTTTACTCGTGCTTAATTTTCGCCAGAGTTAATGCGAATATGGGCATTTCCAAAGAAATTGTGCAAAATGTAAGTCGTATTATCGCATGTAGAATGATTAAAAGCTGTTGATATATATGTATATACATGTACATATATATATATGATATGTCGATAACCTATCAGTCAACGCTTATCTGTAGACGTCAGTTAATGTTGGACAATATCTTCCCGAATATGTTTACTTACAATTCATTAAGATTCCTTATGATTTTGAACTGGCACATGCATATATATATATTATAAATTAAGCTAATATCTGCTTAATCTAGGCGCCTAATCGGGTTTAGTAGACTTTATCTCGACAGCACTCAAGACACACACTCGTAGATATGATTAGCAACCCATTAATATAGGTGCGGATTACGTCTTTGATATGAAAATTGACATTATCTACGATTTTCACTTAAGTGGTATTATACGGCCATATAGCTATTATTATTATTTTTTTTGAGAATCGTGTTGGTTGTAAATTTCTATCAGCTGTCGGCTTTTGGTAAAGCAATTTGTTAAATAATATGGCAAATATTGAGACATCGTTAAATTTTCAGCTCCACTGCAACTAAGTAAATTTATTTATGTGTGCTAATTATATATGTATATATATATATATATATATATATATATATATACAATCAGTGACGTCTTCGCATTTTATTGTAGGTTTACTAAACAAAATTATTGCATTTTTATGCAAACATCAACATGACAATCAACTCAGGTCTGACTGAGTGTGCACACCACTTGAATTGTGTACAGAGCAACTGGGTCTGGAATCTAGGGTTTTTTTTATTTGTTGCTGCTGATGAGTGAAGCGTGGATAATTACGGCTGTGACAATCAGAACATCAACATTTTTCCTGCTCTAATAATATTGTCATGAATTGGCTTGCGATAAAAAAAAAATGATTGTTAGCTCTTCGTGTGCTTTATAGTCGGCAGTACGGCTTCATTATAATAATGTGCTAATGAACTTGTTGTGGAGATCACTTTTCGATGATTTATGTACGACAAGCCGGATAAATGTTAATCTTAATGAAAATAAAATCAATTTGTTTACATTGATTCAACCTTCAAATTGAGACATTTCAATTTACAAAAGAATTAAGAAACTTCCGAGTGCAATAACAGAATTTCGAAACAATTTGGTGGTATTTATGGGGCTGCGGTTAATGTTAATTGTAGCGACTGTTTTAGGACCTCCGAAAAACCTCGAATACATTTTTAATTGCCAAACAACTGGCAATTTATGGGGCGCTAAAAGAACACTTGTTATGAGTGTTGGTTTATAGGATTCTTAGCATTGCACCTTATCACGATTCTTTTAGCAATTGAACTTATCTAGACATAACTTCACTTAACAAATAATTATACTGACGGCCATAATAATTCCAGCAATTCGAAAATGCCCCCATAAACAATTAGCCACATTTTATTTAGTCATTGTTCATTATTTATGATTTATTTGGTTTCCCTCACAACGGGGCATTTATATAGTCATAATGCTCACGTGCTCAGAGGGTTTACAGATCCGTTCCAAAACTAATTTTATATATAAATAGATTTAAATGTAGACATCAGCTGGCAATCAAATGCAATTTTCCATTTATCGTCGAAAATTGACTTGTCCACTCTAATTGAATAACTTTCAAATAGTTTATTCGCATGCTAAATATATTTTACTACAATTAAAAAAAACTGAAAAAAACATTCACAAATTCCAATTGACGTCAATATTTTAGTACTTAAGTATTTTTACAATTTTGTTAATTGATTTTAATTAACTGTAACCCCCAAAAAAATGTCGTTTCTTTTGCGCAAACAGATTTTGTGTTACCACAACGTGTGATATTGGCCATCATGGGCTTTCTGGCCATCCTGAATGCCTACACGATGCGCGTATGTCTTTCCCAGGCCATCACTGTCCTTGTGGTCAAGAAGAACAATTCGGAAACGGAGGATGGCAGCTATGCGATCTGTGATGCGGATGATTTGGATGATGACGAAAAACAGGGCGGTGATTTCGAATGGTCTGAGGAGTTGCAGGGCCTGATCTTGTCAGCCTTCTACATTGGTTACATTGTCACCCATGTGCCCGGCGGTCTTCTTGCCGAGAAGTTTGGCGGCAAATGGACTCTTGCCCTGGGCATCCTCTCAACGGCTATATTTACCATGCTAACACCGCTGGCCATCGACGTTGGTGGCTCCGACTGGCTGATTGTGA
Source organism: Drosophila atroscutellata (assembly GCA_035041605.1). NCBI lineage: Eukaryota > Metazoa > Arthropoda > Insecta > Diptera > Drosophilidae > Drosophila > Drosophila atroscutellata. Next base: position 5,907,418 of record JAWNLA010000092.1, on the reverse strand, counting down.
CCCGTGTGCTGATGGGTCTGGGCGAAGGTACCACATTCCCAGCCTTGAGTGTCCTGCTAGCCGCATGGGTGCCGGCCAACGAACGCGGCAAACTGGGCGCTTTGGTTCTGGGCGGTGGCCAAGTGGGCACCATTATGGGTAATTTGCTATCGGGCGTCTTCCTCGACTCATACGACTGGCCATTTGTGTTCTACTTCTTCGGCGGTCTTGGCGTTATTTGGTTTGTCATCTTTGTAAGTGAAATATTATTTTCCTAGTTGAATCAGGTTAAATCAGGGGTCTATCTCATGTTGCAGGTCTTCCTGTGCTACAGCGATCCCACCACGCATCCCTTCATCAAGCCCAGCGAACGCGAGTATCTCGTCAAGGAGATTGGCAACATTGGCCGCAACGAGAGTCTGCCACCCACACCCTGGAAGGCGATCCTCACCAATCTGCCCATGTTTGCGTTGGTTTCTGCTCAAATCGGTCACGATTGGGGCTTCTACATCATGGTGACGGATCTGCCCAAATATATGTCGGATGTGCTGCAGTTTTCCATCAAGGCGAACGGTCTGTACTCCTCCCTCCCCTACGTAATGATGTGGATCGTGTCCGTTGGCAGCGGTTTCGTGGCGGACTGGATGATTCGTCGAGGCATTATGAGTACGACCAATACGCGCAAAATGATGACAGGATTGGCGGCCTTTGGCCCGGCCATATTTATGGTGGCCGCCTCATATGCCGGCTGCGATCGCACACTGGTCGTGGTGCTCTTCACCATCTGCATGGGTCTGATGGGCGCCTACTATGCGGGCATGAAGCTCAGTCCGCTGGACATGAGTCCCAACTATGCCGGCACTCTGATGGCCATTACGAATGGCATTGGTGCAATTACGGGTGTGATTACGCCATATCTGGTGGGTGTTATGACACCGAATGCCTCGATAACCGAGTGGCGAACAGTCTTCTGGGTGGCCTTCGCTGTACTCTGCGTCACTGCGGTCGTCTACGTCATCTGGGCATCCGGCGAGATTCAGCCCTTCAACAATGTGCCCATCGAGCCACACACCGTTGACTATGAGGCCGAGGAGCGCAGGGCCGATCAGAAAATGAAGCCTCTGCAGAGCAGCTCCTAGAGTCTGAGTGCCCAAAAGTGCCATAACTATAACCGTTGTGCTCTAGCTCATATCATATTTACAATATATATACTAAATCAGTTTTAATGCGTGTGTGCACCCGTTGAATTTTGCGAATTTGTTGTGGTTACCGCCCACGAAGACATTGTTAATGTATGTGTGTTTCGTACAACTTGCGATCATCCATTGCAATTGCTAGTTTTATAGTATGCCAAAAGGTCGGCCCCCAGTGCGCTGTCAATATATATAGATATATATATGTAAATGTTAATCTATAAGCATTCAGCTGCAGTTCCTTAAGCTTTAATTTTTAATCCCAAAATACGTAGGATAGCTCTGCTATCGGCCACACTTCCCCATCCCCCACCACCCCGCCCCACTGTCACCCCTCAAGCCAGTTAACAGCTCCATGCCCCATTGCAGAAATTCACTCTCCTAATTATTATTTAGTATTTAAACGAAACGAAATTCAATTTTAGTCTAGTATGTACCTAATCTGTATTGCAAAAATGTAAAGTGTAAAATTCAATTTAAATATTGTATGGCATTATTTTTTTTAAATTGTTGATCAATGTGTAATGCATGTGCTTCTAACGGTATCGTTGAAGCATATCTGTTTTTATATAATGTTAGTCCAAATAAAGTGCATAAACCAATTAAAGCGAGTCTTGAAAAACAACATTTCATTGAAATCATTGTTTTGATATAAATTAGTTGTTTTTAAATCGGATTTTTTCGTCTTTTTTTAAACAGATTCTTTCTTTTATAATGTTACCAGCGATAGAATGCAAATTGCGAGATCTGTTCAATCGTAAGTACCCAAAAAAATGAAGGGAAATCCTTGTTTCGACCAGCTGAGAACTTAAAAGCCTGCAACAGATCTGCAGGTGACGCAGCGATTGGTTGTTTGCTGCTTCAGCTTGTTGGCCATCATCAATGCTTACGCAATACGCTTCTGCTTGGATTTTACACTGGAGCGTATTGTGCGGGATTCCAATCAGTTGAAGATGGAAGGAGCACCAGAACTGGGCAGCCCTACCGAACCACAGAGTAGGCAAAGGGGAGGCGGAAACCCTACACAACAACCGCAACACGAAAGCCCACTGCAAATAAAGTTGCCACAAAATGTGTTTATTACTACGTCGAACAGCAGCGATATCTGGTCGAAGGAGGTGCAAGTGTTGGTCACCATATCCTTCTATGCGGGCTATATGATTACCCACATTCCTGGCGGCCGTTGGGCGGAACGTTACGGTGGCAAATGGATTCTGGGTGGCTCCATATTATTGTCCGCAATGTTGACACTGCTGACGCCAACAATTGTGCGCAGTGGTGGCCCCAATGCTCTGATCTTTCTGCGCCTGCTCATTGGCGTCTGCGAGGGGCCAACATTTCCAGCGATTACCGTTTTGCTGGCCCAATGGGTGCCAGAGAAGGAGCGCGCACTCCTGTGCAGCTGTGTCCTAAGTGGTGGCGAAATTGGCATCACATTCATGCATCTGGTCAGTGGATTTGGGCTCAACGATCAGGATTGGGCTGTGGCCTTCTATGTGGTTGGCAGTGGTGCGATACTGTGGTTTGTTGGTTTCGTAAGTACTTTGGAATATCGTGTATCAAACGAACATATATCTCCTGATCTCTTCCTGGCTGTCTCCTGTAGGTCTTGGTCTGCTACAGCAGTCCGGATGCCTCGCCTTATATCGAAAGCGGCGAGCTTGACTACATCAAAAGACAGGTGAGCGTAACGCTGGTGAATGAAGATGCGGTTGCCAATGGGAATGTGCCCTGGAGAAGCATGCTCATGAATACACCCATTTGGGCACTGGTGGTGGCCAATATGCAGCACGACTGGAGGCAACAGGAGTTGGCCAAAGAGCTAGTACAGCTGCTGGATGAACTGGAAAACAAAGGCAAAACCATGTGGATGGAACTGGAGGCCAGCTTACAGCTAATAGCGCCACATCTGTGCAGCTGGCTGGCCTCGATCACATCCGGATTTTTGAGTGACTATCTGATTGATAATGGCATATTGAGTCGGACGCAGACACGTCGTCTCATGTCCTGGCTGGTCTTTGTCAGCATCTCCATGTATTTGGCGCACGACCGGGATGCCTTGACACGTCCATGGATCATTATGGCATTTGGTGCATATTATGCGGGCATCAAGCTGCTCCCGCTGGACATGAGTCCCAATTTCGCCGGCACCCTGATGGGCATCTCCAATGGCCTGGGCGCCTTGCCTGGCTTGCTGATGCCACTGCTGCAGCAACTGGAATCGCAGTACGCGTTTGTGGGCAGCATTCGTGCCGCATTATGGTTAGTCTGTGCCGCCTATATATCGGGCGATGTGCAGTCCTACAATGAGATGCCGATTCGCGTCTGAAATGCTCTCAGATTGTTAATTACAAATGTTTATATTGATTAAAAACTAGACTAACATTTAACTATTGGTATAGTCTTGACTTAGGCAACATTATAATAGATTTTTATATATATAATTATATACATATACAAGTATATATATAAGGGCATAGGTATATATGTTTCATAGTACACAATAATATGCTTAACAGACGTCCAAGTTTCATTTCAATGCTAAAACTAGGAGCACAATAACTAAAACAAGAATTTTTTTGTGTGCTTAACGTGGATGATGGGCATTTGTTGGATTTGGGGGTTTTTGGGTTTGGGTTTGTTTTTTAACTTAGTTAGCACAACGTGTACGAAACGGCTAAATGCTGTGGGTGGTGTTGGCTGCGCTGTCCATCTACTGGCCGAGTAGGCCGGTCTGGGCCATTGCTGAAACGGAATTCATGTCGATGCCCAGCTTGCGGGTCACATTGATTTGAGCCAGTGCCGCATTACGCAACGAGTAGACATGGACCAGCTCCGCCTTGCTCTTCGCATAGAGTAGTGCCTTCTCAAACAGATCGACAGCATGCTGCAGCTGGGCCCGTTGCACCTCGACAGTGCCCAGTGTCTCGTAGGCCAGCTCACATTTGGGATCCACTTCGATGGCACGATTGAGGAGCGTCACAGCTGCATCGATATCGCCACGCCACTGCAGCATCATGATGGACTGATGGACGAGCAGTGCCGGATTTGTGGGCGCACGCTTCATGGCCATCTCATAGAAATGCTGGGCCTGTGGGAACTGCTGTTGATCGGCCAGCACCTGGGCCATCAGACTGTAGCACTCAACACAATTGGGAAACTTTTCGATGGCCGCCTCAAAGTCCTTTATCACACGCTCCAGGCGTTTCTGATCGCCGGTCATGAGGGCCAGACGATATTCAGTATAGCACTTCTGCACGGTGGCAATCGCATGATTGGGTGCCAAGCGCACCGCCTTCTCGAACTCCAGCAGTGCCAGGTCGATCTGTTCCAGCAGTAGCAGTATTTGTGCCCGCTGGTGATACACATCAGGATTGTTGGGCGTCAATTTCTCGGCTTCGGCAAAGTCGGCCGTTGCCAAATCGCGCTCCTCAGTCTGGATGAAGAGAGCAGCACGTTTAATGTAGGCATATGAGCGCAGCGTCACATCCGCATCCTCTGTCAAAAGATTACTCAATTATTATTCTATTTTACAAGGCAACCTTTCAGCATACGCTTACCGTTGGCCAGAATGGCATCAAAGTCGGGCTTGCTCTCTTCAAAGGAGCCGCACAGTAAATGGAATGTGCCACGCATTAGCAGCGCCTCCACCTTGTATTGTGATTCCGCCTCCGAGGATTCAATTTCCTCGGTGCATGCCGCAATGATTTCATCATATTTCTGCTCTTCGAAGGCACGTTTGGCGCGTAGGAAGCCACGCGGCGGCGTATCCGCCACTGTTGGGGGAGGCACTTCCATTGTCTGCAGCGGATCGGCTATAAAGGATCGCATATAGGTGTTGATGAAGCTTGCAGAGGGCACAACAGGTACACGATCGCGCAGACCCTTCTCGGCATCGATGCGTCCAGTCTCCTTTAGCACACGGTCGGCAAACATGATGGTGTTGTTGTTCTGGAACATCTCCAGAATACACGTGGCTGTCACATCATCCAAGCATTCGATCATGTCCTTGGTCGCCTCATGGGCTCGGGCACGTCTATAGTAGGCTTTGGCATAGCGAGGATTGTTCTCCAGCGACAGGGAGCAGTCCTCTTTGACTTTGCTCCACTTCTTCAGCATCTCATAGGAGGCGGCACGATTCTGATAGAATATCGCCATGTCCATGCGATGCTCTGTGGGACACTTGTCGATTGCCTTATCATAGAAACTGATTGCCTCATCGTATTTGCCACTGCGATAGCAATTGTTGCCCTCCGTCTTGTAATTTTCGGCCTCCTTCAGCGGCGACAACTGTTCGCCGAGTTCGGCGTTCTTCTTCTTACGTTCCAACTCGGAATCGGGCGCGGTGCCATCAATGGACAACGTTGGCGTCTCTATTTTACCCTTCTGGCGCGTATTGCCCGTATCCTTGTTCGTCTGCTTGCTCGACGCCTCATCGCTGGCACCGGTGCTTCGTCGATTGAACACATACATGCCCAAGCCGATGGCAACGGGCGTGCCAAGAATTAAGGCCACCTGCCATTTGTTCAGCTTTACGGAATTTACGTTGAGGAACGTTGCCATTTTGTACTCCGTGTGTGTGTGCGGTGTGCTGCAAAAAAAGTTGATACATTGTGTAATAGCAATTGGCCTTCTTATCACACGCAGAGTTCAGAGCGCAAATCGACACTGCTAATTGCTAAATGCCGGGCAAGTTGCAACATTTGTCACCCAATTGCTACATTAGTTGGTGCCTTAGCTCTGGCTTATTGATTTTTTTTTGTAACGCTCTGTGAGCGGCCTATTGTGGCTTTGGGATACTCACGTTTCCTTTATAATTTAATACTGCAATGAATTTTGCAAATATGAATCTTTAGTTGAATGTTTTTTAGTGACAAGTAAATAGAAATTAATATTTTGGATTACAGCTAGCCTGCTTGGCAAACAGAACACACCGTACGGAGCAGTGGCACAACCGTTGAATTTCTGAACGAGTCTTACGCACATGTGACAGCTGGCCTCATCGTAACAGAAAGCTTGCTGCTACAATACAAATTCCAAATAACAGATCGCGCTCTGTGGGTTAACATTGCTGATGTTAACAAAGAACATAATTAAAATACATCGATTATTCATTTATCCATCAAAAAGTTAAATATATATATAATGATTTTAACCAATTATGTCTTTAATGTGTGATGTAAATGGATATGTGTTCGCGGAGCTTAACTTTTCATATAGGTCCGCCTATTTCCGCTTAAGTTGGCAATGTAGAAATGTTAGTTATATGTATGAATGTTTATATTTGTACACACACAAACATGCGTGGGCATTTTACAGCGGTTTGTTGATTGTAGAAAACAAAGGAAAACATGTGGTTGGCGGTCGTATCGAGGCGGTAAGCTGAGTGCAAATGAGTTCAACTAAAAGGCTATAAATATGCACTCAGCACAAAAACATACGCAAAGGCGAAAACCGATGCAAATCGGAGGCGAGAGATGCACGCAGTCAGACATTGCATGAATATTAAAAGCTTTTGTCTCGCTGCGTGTGTGTAAGAGAGTTCCACTTTCAATGCAAGCGCCGTAAATGTTCTCAATTAAATGTTAATACGATTTCAAGTTGGTTTGATTTTCTTTTTATTTTATAAGTTACACCTAAAGTAAACTTCATAATTTGAAACGCACTAAGAATAAAATTAAAATTAGAAGTCTGTAATAGTATGTAAGTTTAGGAAATTATTGAAATTATTAGCTATTCAATACGATATTCCAGTGTTGATTTTTTTTCTTTCTTTTGTGTTTTGTTTTCCAGCCGACAGCCGACAGCAGTGCCAGCTGCCGCCGCTAAACCAACTTCTCTTCTTCTTCAGGCTGCTGCTTGCTTTGATTTTCAATTCTACCTTTGCTCTTTTCTTTTCCTTTTTATTTTCTGCTCTGCACTCTCTTCCTACTGAAATATTTATTTGTTTCTCTCTCTGCTGCTGCCTTGGCTCGTCCTCGGACATCAGTTCTTCATAGTCTTCTTGTTGTTGTTGGTGTTCATCAGCTTGGTCAATATCTTGCGCGAGTGGCCCGACGGGTCAAAGTGGTTGGTGTGCTCGCTGGCCTCCTTCTTGGAGCGTTGCTTGCCGCTGTGGCCCGAGAAGATGTGTTTGCCATGGTCGAAGTTGTAGTGCTCGTATTCATCGAAGTGTGCCTCAGACATGTTGTATTTGAGATCTTGTGCTTATATAAAAAGAGTTGTAATTGAGGGCTTCTTTCTCTTTGTAGATTCTTTTGGCTTTGAGTTTTATATTTTTTTTTATTTTATTTGGTGTGTATGCGACACTTCCACTGGTTGTCCACGTCCTCCTCACTTCGAAACACAAATGGAAATTGAACTTTTTGTCGATGTTGGACACCTGGTTTTATACCCGGCGAGAGCTTTTTCTCTCGCCGTTTTCTTTAGTTATGAGAGAGGTTGCCCGAATTGCTCTCACTCTCACAGACCCTGTGAGCAAAACAAGTTTATTTTCAACATTAGTTTTTCTACATACTACTTTTAGATTTCACCTGCTTTGTTTCCGTAAATCTTTATAAAATATCCCCAAGAGAAACTTCCTGTTTTTATTTTAATTTAAAGCGGGCTTTTTTAGATTTTTGTTTTTCTAACTAGCTCTGAAACGACTTCTGAATCAAAGTGAGTTTTAACACAGAAACTGTAGTAGTTTTAAAATATTGCCCTTTCGCCTACCGTTTATAAATTTTCTAGTTTTGTTCAACAATCTTTAGTTCCAGAAATTTCGATGCCATTTACCATTGGGAAGTCAGTTGTTCTGCTCATACTCTCTCTCTCGCACAAAATGAGAGTGCGAAAAGTTCTTCAGAGTGAGAACGTGTAAAGCTTTGCACAATTTTTGCTGCGCAATTTAATTTGTTTTTGTGTTGTGTTTACAAAATGCGCGGGTAACAATAAAATATAAAAAGGCAATGACAACGTCAAACATATTTTTTGTGTCGAGTATTTAAATTATTGGAAACGTTTTTAATAATACACACGTTCTTTGGATGTAAATGTTCTTATATAATGCCACGTTGCCAACCCTTGCGATGCCAGTGGCCTGTTGGAGAGAGCATTTGCACTTCCAGTTACATTTCCAGTTGCATCAAAGTCAGGCGAACAGTGAGAACACATGTTGCGCTTACAAGTCACTGGCCAGCTCATTGCCAACAAAATTTTCCGTTACAAATCAAATGTCAACGTAAACATAATAATTATTTGGCCTTAAGCAGCAGGGCAGACGTGATGTGTTGCTCATATGTGCTCATACATCTATATATATATATATAGACAGACCTTCATTCTTATATTTTATATATATATATTTATGTATTATATATATATATATTTTAACTTGTGCTCCCCCCTGTCCGTTGACCCAGTTTCTCCTTAATTTTCGATAGAAATTAAAAGCTTTTAATTTGATTGTTTTTCCATTTGCTTCTATATATATACTCATATACTCATTTATATATTAGACCAATTGTTTACGTATCAAACTTGCCGGTGATAAGCGTCGTTCAATGTTATCAGCTGCTATGTTGTGTAAGGCAGTCAACCTCGATAGACGTGTTAGTCACTCAAACAACTCGGGCTTTCTCGCAAATTGTTTCAAATGCTTCATCACAAAATTCCAGAAGCTACGCAGCGCAAGATTCACGAAGCTTTTTCAAGATAAGTTAGTCCAAATTGATTTGGCATTGAACAGCGTACCTTTTTCAAATACTTGCAAGAAGCTCGGCAATTGCAGGTGGTTGTTGAACAAGCTTAGCTTGACTGCATGGCGAGTGTCTTGACTAACCATGCAAAAAGGCTGAATGTTATAGCAATTTGAGAGTTTGAGAAGCAAACATTTGGCTAATTGGGAAAAGTTTTCGTTTTAAAATTTCTAATACGACCAAAACACTGCTTACATGGTCAGCACACTGCTTGCTTTTGTTGTAGCTCTGTCGACTCACAATTATTGACAAGCATCTCTTTGATCTGATTGGTCAAGTTGGCCATCAGTCGACTCTCGGCATGATTGAATCTTTGGCTCTCCGTGCAACCGCCCAGGATGCATTTGCGTACTTCCTGCGCTTGGTAGCTCAAAGCAATGCGGTGGCTGAAGTGTGTCGACTGCCCTGCTTCTGGCAACTCAAATTTAATGGATATATCATCAAAAGTCAAGGACGTTGGACACCACGGATTACTCATCTGTAAGTTAAAAAAAAAATAGCTGAGTTAAATAAAAAAAAATTGTTTTTTTTTTTTGGTTTTCAGTTTTCATTTAAAAATTGGATTTACCTTCACGCTGCCTTTGCTGCCGCGTATGATGGCTGAGTTGCACAGCTCCTGCTCTGCGCTCAGCAGGATGCGAGCGTATCGATTGCCCTGGAAGATCAGCTGAATGGATGCCACCACATCGATGCCTTTAGCGTTGAGCCTGCCAGCAACCCTCACGCGCTGCGGCACCTCTCGATACACCCAGAGTGCCAGCTGTAAGGCATATGGAGCCAGATCCTTGACTACGCCCGCATAACGCATTGTACTCATGTCTGCTGCGTGCCGGGGCCAACCCAAGGTGCACTCCATCCGATGTATGCTGCCCAGCCTATAATCACTAATTTCACGCCGCAGAAAGCTGTAGGCGGGCAGGCAGCGTGACCAGAAACCCTCCATGAGGAACAGGCCACGTGCCTGTGCCTTGCTCACCAGCTGGGCCACCTCGTGCTCGGCCATGCACAGCGGCTGCTCGCACAGCACATGCTTGTCATGGTTGAGCATCAGGTGGCACAGTTCGCAGTGCTTCTGATTCAGCGGTGATATGTAAACGGCGTCTGCAAATTGAAGGAGGACAAACCATAAATGCATTTTGGACAGAAACTTAATCACCTCGAATCCTCTAGGAGTTAAGCATGGAATTTGTACTCACCCACATCGGGAGAGCGTGCGAGTTCCGCGAAGCTGCTGAAGATGTTAGGCACTCGATACTTGTCGGCAAAGTCGCCGGCCAGCGATTGATAGTTGGCCATGCAGGAGCTGATGCAATGCTGCTCCCCCGGCAGCACACTCAGAGCCGTGGCAAAATCCTCAGCCATGAGATTGACGGGCGCAATGCCCCAACGTAGGGTCTTCGCATGCTGCTCAACCTGACTTAAGTGTCTGCGACGCAACTGCTGGGTGCGGCAATTCCACTGTGCAGCTGCCACCAGAGCTATGTGGGGAGGGAGTGGAGTTGTTATGGCCAAATACCGTGCAAAATACGATAGCGAAGATAATGTTGAGTAGAGGGATGGAGGAGAGCAGAGGAGAGATGTGGTAGAGATGAGGAGCGATTGTCGCGTAAAACGAATTTCATTCATACAATTCGCAATTGCATGATTTGGTTTTATTTGTATTTTTATACTTTGTTTCTTTTTCCACGAATTGGCGAAATTGCGGGTGTTGCTTTGTATGTGTTTGTGGCTGGGTTTGTGTGTGTTCATACCCAACTGGTTACTGGCCACCTGGCGAAGAGAGGGGCTGGAGGCAGTTGCACTTGCAGTCGAAGTCGTAGTCGCAGTCGTAGTCGCAGTCGTAGTCGCAGTCGCAGTCGAAGTCGTAGTCGCAGTCGAAGTCGTAGTCGCGGTCGTAGTCGAAGTCGTAGTCGCGGTCGTAGTCGGACTGCCCATCTACGTTGAAACGAAGACGACGATCGCATTATGTGGCACTGTTTAGTGCGCGCCAGTCTCAGTTCCTCCATAATTAGTCATATTTGTTTAGCATCAAAACTTGTGAATGACTGTGCCCGCTGCTGTGGATCAGTGCCGCTTGGCTGCCAGAGATGAGCACGTGTCCACGCACGATGCTTAAAGTATTTTATATAATACTAGATTAGATGAGATTAGACCTGGTTTTTGTTGCCAGCCTGTAAGCTCTTTAAGCAGTTCATTTCATCTAAATGACATTTATGCATCTAAGCACTTACTTTCATCATTTTGACATCAACTGACATTTGAACTGATCTAAAAGAGTTTTCCCAGACTAGCCATCTGCTATATAGATCAAAATCGTTTTTTCTTTTTCATTAGTGCAACTCATGGGCGCAAAGTGCTTTGCACACAAGAATTGCAATTAGTCTAGGCTGCAGTTTGTAGCAAACGCAAGTCGTGCGTGTTGCAGTGGCACGCGGTCAGCTCGATTCGCTGAGAGACTGAGGCTGGTCCTGGCCAACTAAGGCGCTGCACGTTGACGGCCATTAGGCGGCGCACTTTACGCTTAGCGCTTAACACTGCGTTCTGTCAGCGTTGGCTTTTCACTTTCTTTTAGAAACCGACGCACATACGCACACAGTTTGTTTATTTATTTTTATTTGTGTGTTTTTTTTCACTTTTCAATAATTCGAATTTCGAATGCGTGCAACAATGTAGCCAGCCAGCCAGGCAGCTAGCCAAAGTCTGACTTTTGCTGCCGTAGGCAGCTGGTAAAAAGCATATGAAACCAAAAAATTTGTTTATCTAATTAGCCATGCACCGGGCGGCAACAACATTTCACCTGCTACACATTGTGGTGCGGTGGTTTCGCCAGCGCAATTAGCATGCATGGCAGGTGGCATTGGCTTGGCCAACAAATCGAAGCTGTCCTAAACCCAATTGCAAGTTTAAACAAATGAAAGTGTTCTACGCACAATTGTTGGCCCGGAAGTTGTGGGTGAAATTACGGCTTTGCTGGCGGCCAGTGAAAGGTTGCCTTTAAAAAAAAACAAATACATTAACAACAAATATATATCTTCTGGTGCGTGCGTCGATGATGACTCTTTCCACGGCGACATGTTCATTACAGCCGCAACAGGCCGGCACAGCTCATAAATGGCAAGAAAAGAGACGAAAGAAAAAACAAATTTGCATGTTGGCAACATAAATCGTTTGGCAAAATATTTAACAAGTCAGCAGCAACAGTTGAAATCAATAAATTTATTGATACAATTTATATGGGCAGCGAGGACGGCAGCATGCAACACATGCAACACACGCAACACACACTCACACCGCTAATTAGAGCAGGGGGCGCGAGAAGGGGCGTGTTGCGGCGTGTAATAAAACTTACAAATGGACCAAGTTGACTGCACACATTTGTTGCACATACAAAGCAAAAGCCGACAAAGAAGTGGACAGCAGCGGGGTGGGCTGGTTGTGTGTGTGTGTGTGTGTGTGTGTGTGTGTGTGTGTGTGTGTGTGTGTGTCAGTCAGTCAATGTCATATTTACAAGTCTCGCATTCTTTTGTGAAAGTCATGATTCGTCAAGTTCGTTGCCTAAATCTTTCGTTTGCAATTTGCTTGACATTTCGCTTTAATTAACACATCAAGCTAATGAGCCGCCTCAAAAATAAGGGGGAACTTGCAACAATATTGGACGATTGTTTTAATCCACACGTTGTGCTTGTTGTTGCTGTGTTGCTCTTGCTGTTTTCTGTTGCTGTTTCGGTTGTCACTGTAAGCGCTTTTAATGGCCTTACAAGTTTTATGCATGTCTCAAGTATCGGCATCTCTGAAACTCTTCGCAAATACGCACACGCCCAAAAACAACAGCAACAAGAAATCGACAATAGTAATGGGCTGGGCGACGGCATCATGACTGGCCTGGACTGTCACTGGCCACTGACTGTCAATTTTGGTTTGCTGGTTGCTTGTTGCCATTTGCCTTAAGCTGTGAACACATTTTTCCATTTCAGCGCCAAAGAAATGTTTATTCAGTCAAATGACGAAGATTGCTTTTTATGCAACACACACAAAACATGCCAATTGTTACTGTACTCGTCCATGCAACAAAAGCGAAAGCTGATCAGACATTGACCGCCCAAGTAGCAGCAGCAGCCGCAGCAGCAGCAGCCACACCAAAGCCAACATTTTTTTACATGAACAACAACAGAACTAACTTCTTGGTAAGTTTGTACAACATCAAGCTGCAATCAGTTAATAACTTCAGGTCAAAACAGCGTAAACTTTAGATTGAAGCTTAAGTTCTTCAAAGCAACAATTGAGAATCGCTATGGAAATCGATGGTTTCTATTTTTCAAGTTGGCTTGTCTTTCAGTTCACCATTCAGTTTATCAGTTCAATTTGGGTATCTGTAATTTTAGCCAAGTTAGAAACAAATATTCTGAGAATTTTAGGCGAATTAGTTTCATTCTTCTAAAGTAATTTCGTTATAAGCACATGTTTCATAGACTTTGCCATATTACTAGTACTAGTTGCAGTACAAAAAATCTGCGTATATATGTGTATATAGTATAGAGATATCCATCTTAAGATTTCATTTGTATCAAGCGTAAAATTGTCTTCGGCCTGTTGTATTTGATAATCCCCGAGCAGACAACTTCATGGTCAGTCCAGTCATTCAGTCATTCAGTTAGTCAGTTAGTCAGTCAGTTAGTCAGCAACATGTTGCAGTGAAAAGTGAGTCTGTTGGCAGAAGAAGAAGAGGCGCGAAGAAGGAGCGACGACAACTAACCAAAAGCAAAGCCAAAGCCAAAGCTAAAGCCAAAGACAGCAGCAGCAGCAGCGGCAGCAGCAGCAGCAGCAAAAAAAGCGAAAAGACGTCAACTTTGGTTGCCGGAAAGCAGCGGCGTCAACGCCAACGCTGACGTCAACTGCGACGCACATATATTGATTCGCTTTGGTCAGCAAACAACAACAACAGCAGCAGCAGCAACAGCAGCAACAGCAACAGCAGCAGCAGCAGCAGCGACAAGTGCAGCTAGCAAAGTGGCAAAGTAAACGAAGCTCAACTTTGTCGTCTGGTGTTTTGCTGTCGTTGGCGAGGGGAAATCTTTTTAGGGGGTGGGAGGGCCTTGGTGTCTGGTCTGTCTAGAGTCGCAGTCTGGCCGGTTGTCTGGTTCGTTGTACTGCCGCAGCGACGCTGGCAGCGCAGTGGCGCACACACTGACGCTTCTTTGAGCCGTTTCGAATTTGAGTTTTGGCCAGCACAACGCGAAATCAGTTAACAAACGGACGCGTTTTGAAACGGATGCGCAACAGCAGCCACTCGCACTCGCTCGAGAAACGAAAGAGCCGCAAATTTCCTGCTCCTCAATAGCCAAAGTGCGAATGACTCTTCGGTGTTCGGTGCCCCAAAGTGTGGCTCGTCTCGACAGTTCGGGCGTCGTCGTTTAAAAGTGAAATTCACTGAATGAAATGAAATGAAATGTTTGCCAGCCCCATGCAATTGCCAGCGGAATTGGGAATGGGATTGGGTTAGCGATAAAGCCCCTCTGTGATTACTATTCACATCTGACAATTGCAGCAGCAGCAGCAGCAGCAGCCAAAGGAAATGAGTGCAACTTAAGCGCAAAGTGACTACCATAAAAAACACATCAAAAAAAACGAATTTGAAAGAAAAGGATTAAACATAGATCTACAGCCAGTGAATTGGGGTTCGTCTCTATAGCTATCTATCAGTGCCCGCGTTGTATGGTACGTATCAAATGTGGCATGATGTAAGACAACCCGAAGAGTGGTCAACAAATTGTGATTTCTGTTTTCAAGTGCTTAATCAAATTAATCAAATAAAAATTTAATTTTGCAAATTTTTATTTAAATTATTATTCATGTTCCTCAAAATCTTTTTTTGTTTATTATTTAATTTTTTTATTTTTATTTCGATATATAAATTTTATGGTTTTCATTTACTACATCAGTCAAATGCTCGGCAATTAGCTTTGCTATTTTAAGGCTTACTTTAGCTTAATATTTTTTTAATCCGATAATTACATTTCATATTTTTTATTGACAATCTAAAGAGTCGATGCAAATGCAAATGGTTGGATTTTTGTTGTTGGCATTTCCAGCATCAACTGTAAAAGGTGAAAATGATGCGAGAAATGCTTATATATTTTTATAACTTATAAAAATATGCTAGTAAATTCATAAATATAAATAAAAAAATAAATGAATTAAATAAATATAAGAAAATAATTCGATTTCCCCCGAGTTGTGAATGTTTTTCTACCAAAGTATTATTTATTTATATAATTTAAGTCTTTAAGCAAACTTTGGGGCAATTCCCATCGAAATAAGAATTATTTCGCTTTGTCAACAGCAATTGTTTATTATTGGTTGTCTGTTGTTTGTTTATTGTTGGTTGTCTGTTTTTCTTGTTGTTGTTGTTGCTTGTCTTTTGTGTGAACTCTGAGTTTTCTCAGCGGATGTTGCACTCTCAGCGAAATCGAATGTGCAGCGCTATTTGCACAAAGAATTAAGACGCACAACTTATCAACAAACAGCAGCTGCGTCAAGTTGCAGCAGCAACAGCAACAGCAACAACAACAACAACAACAGTAAAGCACACACATCCCTCATACGCAGCGTTGACAGCGCCAAGCGCCAAATGTTCGCGTCGCAGTTGAAGGAAAAGGAGACAATGCCAAACACTTGCAACTGTCGATTTTTCCACAACTGCAAGTGTGTGTGTGTGTGTGAGTGTGTGTGTGTGAGTGTGTTTACTTGTACGTGTATTTATCTTTCACTTAAAGTGAAGATGACATTCTTTAAATGAAATTAACTGCCGGCAGCAAAAGCAAGCACAAATAAAAAACTGCGTTGCAAGTTGCTGTTGCTGCTGCTGGTATTGCTGATGCTGCTGCTGCTGCTGCTGCAAATGTTGCTGCTGCTTTGGCTGCAATTAGTATTTGTCTTTGCTAATACGCTGCCATGTTGGTATGCATCCCCAGTTTGCTTGCCGTTGTTGCTGTTGTTGTTGTTGTTGACCAGTTGTTGTGGTCGCTTTTTATGTCACGCATAAAAAGTGTCGCACACTTGAATGAATCTTTTGGCTTTGGCTTTGCTTGTCACTTAGTGTGCCAACTTGCTGTTGCGCTTGTTTGTCTGTTTGTCTGTCTGTCTGTTTGTTGTTGCTCTTCTTATTTTTTTTTTCAATATTGTTTTCTGTTTGTATTCATGCATTTACAGCCGCCTCATTGGCTTAAGCGTTCACTTAACAGCAGCCGCCACTTTGCATGCAACCAGCGAACTCAATTGCTTTTTTGGGTTGGGCCTCTGCGCTTTTAACAGATGTAGTTGCAGATAGTTTTGGAAAATATTGAAAGTACCCTGAAAGCAACTGAATATATAATACATAAGACAGACAATAAAGGCCACACACATCGTCACATTGTAGCTGATCTACATTGTATCTCTGAGTAAATTTTAAGTAACTTTTATAGCTGATGCCAATAGAAACTCAAATTTGACATCGATGACACAACTTTCTTCAATAATTCAATAATTTTGTTCAATAGTTTGTTCATACTTAATACATAAATAAATCTAGTGCAAGAGTTTGGCTCAGAATGTAGATACATCCAGATATTAACGACAAATGATTTCTAAGCGCATCTTATTTGGATCACTTCAGTAATTGATGTTTACCATAATATGTTAAATCATCAACTACAACAACCACAACAACTACAACAAACAACAACAACAAACAACGACAACAACCAGAAGAGATAACAACTTCCTTGCTTGTAAGACAAACTCGTTTAATGGCCAACTGACGGCTCATTCATGTAAACAAAATTAAAGCCAATTAAATAACACAAAAGTTATGCATAGTTAAGTTTATTATGCAAAAAGATATATTGTGAATGCAGGCAAGTCGGCCATTAACTAACTGACTAGACGAACGTGTGAAAACGGCAACTTACTTCGACTTAATAGTCTCAAATCTAGGCTTAATTTAGGTATTAAAGCCAACATCTTATTATGCAGCTAATGCGAGAGAGAAGAGTGGCAGCTAATGCGACAGAGGAGAGTGGCAACTAATGCGACAGAGGAGAGTGCCAACTGATGCAACAACTGGGGAATCGAATGGTGCCGCGAAAGAATTTCATCTTTCTTCCTATCAACTAATATTTCAGCAGCTTTTTTCTGGGTCTCCATTTCCCCCTTGGGCAACTGTGTAGCCTCTAATAACCACTCGGGACTAGAGCACTTTTGGCTGTTTACTCACTTTATATTGGTTGTAAAATTGCAATTAACGCCAATTCGGTGAAGGCCACGAAACACGCCTCCCCACCCTCCAAAACAATTAGCCAGCTTTGGTGGTTTCTTTGCGAAGCCGTCGGTGAATTTTATTTGATTTTAATTGCCGGCCGCACTGAGATGTTTGCAATTTAATGGCTTTATTTATGCGTGTAGTAATCACGTTAATTTTTACGATTGCCGCCAAGTGACCGTCGTGCAACAGTCGCAACAGTCGCCACAGCCGCAACGGCAAAAGCAACAGCAGCCGCAACAGCAACCCGCGGCGCACTGCAAAATAAATGCAAATTTTTAGTTGATGTTCCAAAATGGAAACATTGCGCACAAGTTTCACTTTCGTTGGGAACGCCGCCGATGACAAGGCACATCGGAGGGGCGCACGTAACCTTAAAGACATGTCCTATAAAAAAAGTGCCGCTGAGCGGCCTCAAAGAGGACCACCCAAAACAGGCACAGACCGATCGCAGTCTCAGATGCTCAGATATGTTTTTAATAAAGTTGTCAGTTATAAGATCTGCGACCCTCTTTCTCTCCGCGGACAGTTGATGGCACATTAATACATGTTGCAGCCAAAAACTGGACACAGTTTTAAGCCAACATTTTGATTAAATTTTAAATAAAATCTTTTAAAAATAAACAAATTCCGCAGATCACTTCGTAAATGTTTAAACAATTTCATTTTCATTAAAGACACACAAAGTTTGGCTTGAAGCAATCTTCGGAAATACACTTTAGTGACTAAAATTGACAATCGTTAAGGAATAATTACTTGTTCAGCGATTTTTAATCAAGTTTGTTGTCTCAGTCAAAACCCAGAAATGCAACAGATCAATTAGTAAATGTTCGAACAATTTCCTTAAAAAAACATGTTGTTGCCCAAGCTATTGGCTTGGCAATACGACAAAGATTGAATAACCGGAAAAGTTTAATAAGCGTAATTTTGATTTGCATTTCCAGATAACCCGCACCGTTTCACGATGATTAGCGAACGCCACAAAACCCTCAATTTGGTAACAATATTTTGTTGCTGGCTCTGCCTGCATGCCGCCTGCCCCGCCTCCTGTGCGGCTGATGAGGTGTTTGAGGTCTTGCCACAAACAGCGACGGTGGCGACGACGAAGAGTGGCAGTCATCAGGATGAAGTGAATGGCTTGGTGTTTGTAACGCCCAATGCGACTACAGGTGAGAGAGGGAAGAGCAAACAGTGAGAGAAGGGGAGAGGGAGAGGGGTGGGGGGGTGTGGAGTTGCAACTGGGTAGCTGATGTGAGCTGCCAATGAACCGCATGAAATGCCGCAAATATGAAAGATTTGCACTTTGATTTTGTTTTAACCGCCAAATGCCGACATAATTGACACGACCACGAGATTGACGACGAGACGAGACACCATCACCTGTTCGCCAGTCCACCAGTCCACCTGTTTGCACCGTTTTAGACGACGCGAAGAGAGGCAAGAGAAGCAGTGGCAGGCTATTTTAATGGCCAGCATTAGGGGATCCAAACAATTTTAACGCAATCATGCGCGGTATTTTAATGTGGTGCAGCAAATGAAAGTGAAAACGACTTGGGACTGGCCAGCAAACTGCCAGCAATTATGCAAGGATAAATGGGATACAACAACAAAACACACACACATCAAAAAAACAACCACAACGATGCATAGTCCAACTGGAAAATGGAGCGTAGGTAGTATGCCGCCCCAGAGGCATTTAATCTTTGGTAATTTATAAAAGCGCTCGCAAAAACCAATTGGTCTGCACAAATCGAAAATTGCCAGCTGGCAGATCAGAAATGCATGAGTCTCCACGTTTCCGCTAGGCCAACTCCCCAAAAATCAGGCACACAAAGTGCAAGTCCCAGTCCAGTTGTCCAGCATGTCCAGCATGTCCTCACGTTGATCTACGTCGCATTCAAATGGAAAGCGATTTGTCTGCTTGTTGCTAATAACTTATACGGCTACCACCAAAACTCAGACACGGAGACTTAGCCTCCAATCCCAGACTACAGCTTAGACACAGCTGCCAGTCAGCATCGTTGCCGTCGTCGTCGTCGTCGTCGTTGTTGCGGTTGCCACGTTGATCAGTCAATCAAGTCGAATCGAACACTGGCCCGCTGTTGTGTGTGTGTGTGTTGTTTGTTGTTCGTTGTTCGTTGATAGCCTGACTGATGGCCCCCAGTGATCTGGCAGTGATCTACCTGGTGATTGCCATGTGGCATTCAAGTGGGCACTGCCGCCCAGTGAACCAGGTGGCATTATGTATGTCCGCCTGCGGTCCATAACTTGAACTGTGACTTCAGCATTATTGGATTGCGACTCCCACTGTTATCCCCACATTGGTCAGGGCCCACGCTTTGTTCGCGCTCTCATCTTTGCTCTGGGATTAAGTTTTCTTTGGCCATAAGCAGTCACGTTAGCTTAAATTATATGCATAGGCTTAAAACAATCTCATCAAGACGTAAGTTCAAAGAACTGATAGAAGGATTTAAATAATAATAAGAAGACTGATACGCTGAGATTTAGTAACAAAAGTTTGAAACTAATTATAATTGTAAGTGAACGATTTACTGACTTACGCATCGTGTTACCCACTCATTTGTGTGGTGCCTCTGCCTGGTGGCGCCGCAAAAACATTTGTTAACACTTTAACGAGTTATGATTTGCTGGCCGTCGTCATTTGCCCGCTGGCCATTTGGATGGCGAGCAATTAAAGCTGCAGACACACGTTCATGTTAATTGATGCAACGCTCTTCTCATTCATTGCAGCACCACGCCTGGACCCGAACAACAACAACGAGTGGCGACCACTGGGCCATGGGGATCCCCTGCAAAAGGATCCCACCTATGATTATAGTCCGCCAGCTCTCGATCGTGTGCGCTACTGGGCGGAGAATAATGTGAACGGCAGCCAGGATGGCAGACAGAAACTGCCGGGGGAACTGTTGCGCAACAAGACAAAGAGTGAGATTCTGCTGTTGGGCGTGGCGGGGGAAAGGGAACGTTCCAGAGCGAAGCAGCAGCAGCAGAAGCCATTACCCTATCAGCAACAGCATCAGCAGGTGAAATATGCGCCCATTCGTCGGAGCTATTATGCGCCTCAACAACTGCAGCAGCATCAACAAATGTTGCAACAGCAACAGCAACTAATGCAACACATGCCACACACACATTTAATGCCACCACCCATGATGATGAAGGGCATGGGTCATGTGGAGTATCGTCAGAGCTCACCCAGCAGCTCCTCCTACATGAGCATGAATATGGGCGGTAGCTACACTAGCTCCTCCAGCAGTCACAGCAAGCCAGTCGTTAGCTCCACGCATTATTATAGCAGTCCCTCCACAGCCAGCAGTGCATCCTGGTTAACCCATTCGCCCAGCATGTCCAGTATGCCATCCCGCATGAGTTACGCGGATGCCCACCATTTGGAATCCATGCAGCACTACAGCTTCTCCAGGCCTCAGACCTCGGTGAGCTATGCGCCCAACTCGATTCATGCGCATTCAATGGGCGCCAAGCAGGTGCCGCGCAAGCCTTGGCTCCATGAACTCCTGCAGAAGGAGCTGGTGAAGCCGACGATGAAGCAACGCATGAAACCAACAATGCCAGCCACTAAGTATCTAATGGGCACCACAAAGCCGCAGCAGTTGATGAGTGCCTACAGTAGCTCCACCCATGCACCTACCATAAGCTACAGGCCGGTGACCTTTGTGCCTGGTCCACCCACCATAGCCACACCTACCACAACCAGCACACGCCCAGAAATATATATCACGCCAACAACACTGGCACCCACCAGCTCAACCAGCTACGGTTTCCAGCCCATGCTCGTCTCCAGCTCCAGTTGGGCAACAACAAGGACACCGACGACAACGACACCGCAACCCATCTATCAGCTACCCCAGACTTCGACAACGATGAGCAGCAGCACTCGCCTGCTGATCCCACAGACCAGCAACTTGAAACAGCGACCGACAGTGGCTCCTGCACCAGAACTAACCACAGATGCTCTATTCTCACACTATAAACAGCCACCGAAGCCGCTGCTGGGACCCATGTATCTCATTATCGAGGGTCACTCCAAGGTGAAGACCTATGGTCAGAACGAATTGGATCCGCATAGTCCCAAGATAGTGCCCGTTATCTCGAAGCGGGAGCCGGTGGTGAGGATTGCGGATCCCAGCGAGAAACGCGGCACAATCGAGACCTTTCAGGTCAAGCATTTGCATACAAAGACAATGCCTATAACGACAACAACTACAACAACAACGACAACAACAAGACCATCAACAATAACGACAACAACCACTGCAAAGACTCCAACTGTGATTCCCACTGCGATTCCAACTGCGATTTCAACCTCAACTTCGTTTAGTCCCAGCGCAAAGCAGCCGCCCAGCGGTGTTGATGATCTGCTCAGCTTGCTGGACAACATGTTTGCCGAAGCGCATGAAATTGCCAGCACAACAACAACTCCATCCACAGCAACAACAACCATTTCCACAGCAAGCAGCGGGAGCACCCGACTAAAACCGGTGACAATGAAAACGAAACTGCAACCACAGCAACCAGAGCCGCGCATTGGCAGCCAGGCGGGTAGCATTGAGAGCAGCCTGCTGGATGGTGAGGATGAGGTCAGGAAGAGTTCAGAGATTGCGACCAGCACCGAACCTGAACAGCCACCACGTGCCACACGACAGATCTTTGACTATGATCAATTGCCAGAGTCACGCATCAAGGCCGAGTCTAAAGTCGAACCTGACTACGAGCTAGACGATGATGATGCCGATGGTAATGATGGTGAGCTGTTGGAGGATGGCGAACTGGACAATCTGGGCGATGTGAGCGAAGATGAAGAAACGTCAGATAGCGAACATAATTTACTCAAACGCATCGATAAATTTGTCGATGAAGTGGATGATGGAGACGATGACTTGGATGATTTGATTGAGGGTCTCTCGCCTGGCAATGACGAAAACGATGATTATGATGATGATGATAATGATAATGATAATTCTCAGCTGCAGCATCGTCAAAATTAGTTATATATTTTCTTAAAACTGTGCTCTATACCAAATCTATCAGAACAAATTTTTCTCACACTTAAAATGTTTTACATGTAAATAACTAAGCTTTAAAGATTGGATCGTTTGATCTAACGTTGTTAGTTGTTAAGTTATGTCATCCAAATACCAGATGAGAACAAGCGGTTTTCTTGTATTGTGTCGTTCGTACTGTATTGTAATTTAAATTAAATTATTGAAAATTTTCTGTTTTTAGTTGTTAAGTGTGCAATAATTGACAATAAACAAATAATTTATGTAATAATTATTTGCAATATGTTTTCATTAGGTTTTCGACTTTGCTCAAGGGCAAGTAGTGCATAAAGCAATCGGTTGGTAAAGCAGTGTTAGCACATTCACAAACCCCATACCAATTACCTAAAACTGTCTTGTATTTTGATTTGTTAAGTGTGCAATTGATAATTGATGTAAAAATATATTTCAATTTTTAAAGTGATCATACAATGTTTCAGAACAATTCCAGAGCATCAAGCAGTAAAGAGAATCAAATATAATATTCTAAATAGAATATGTGATCCAAATTCTTCTAAATGGATTTAATTCTCTTCGATCAAGCAGTTGGCGAATAACTTAGTTAATACCGCAACCTTTTGCGCAACTCACTATTAATAGCGGCTTTTAGCGTTGACTCAAACCACACACTGATCATATACATTGCTCAGAAGTTACGCTCTTCTGAAGTACTCTTCACACATTCAAAGTTTAAATCGACTGGATATTGTTCACGGCGTCAGTTCTCTTTCGCTGCCACACTGCAATTTTGCTTTGTTTATTTCTGTGTCGGTTCTCCGACAGCAGCAGTTGAGCATTTAACGTCGAAGCAGACGGTATTGTGACACGCTTTCATCGTTCTCTGGAAGAACCTGCGTGCGCGTCGTGGGTGACAAATCACAATAACTACTCAATTAAAACGTACGACAAGTGCTTAACCTCAGTTAAAAGTGTAAATTTAAGACACATTATCTGCAGTTAATTTAATGCGTTGCCTGATTTTAGCGATAAAATTATGAATTTTTCTATTCTTATTATTTGCCAAGCGAAACTGACCGTTAAAATTGTTATTGCTGTTTTATTTTGCTCTCTGATTCGCTTTTGCTTTTGTTTGAAGTAAAAGAGCGAGATAGCGTGAGAAAAGAAAGCAAAGTTGAAAGAACCTCGCAACGAAGTGAGAAAAAATTGCAATTTTCTCCTCTCCGTTTCTTTTCATCGAAGCGCAAGACTGCAACAACAAATGCATGAAACACGTGCAGCGTTTGCCCTGTTTTATGACTCACTTGCTGTGTAATGATAAGTTAGTGATAAAAACAAATAATACACCCACACATTTTGAACTTTGAATGTATGACTAAATTTATGTATGCTGCCTTAAATTCTAATCAGACTCTTTACGCTTCAATGAACGCATGTGTGTGTGTGTGCGTGTTTAAATAACCTTGATTTGTCTGCTGCCGTTGGAAACAACATTAAACATATATTTGCTTTTTTGGCTACTTGTCAAACATCAACAACCACAAATACAATCCAGCCAAATGAACTTCTAAGTTAAAACAGGTTCGCCGATCGAGCGTGCAAAACACAAACAGAGAACAGACAGAAAGGGAGAGTACAGACAAAGAGAGGCAGAACAGCAGACATGATACAAAGCAGAAAATCTCTTTTTTTTTGCGCCAATTGGAATCGTCTCTTTCCAACATGTGTGAAAAGCAAAAATCAGTTTTCGAGAGTTTATCAGCAAAATGTCAGACGCCGCTGATAACATTTTGTTGCGAGTAGACAGAGTTGCAGCTAAGCTTGATAAGCCGGCAGACTTTTTTTTTTTTGTTTGCGCTGTCTAGCATCCGTTTACAATGTAATCAGCAGAGGAATGTCCTAAGCATTTCCCTGATGAAATGCTGATAAATATGCCAATAATTTTGAGTGACCTACTTTAGAAGTCAGGTTCAACATGTTAACCGGTTTCCGGCTGTAATTAACTGAACGCAATTAAACTAAACTAAATAAATGCACGCCACATGCAATGCAATGCATTTCAATCAGTTGTCGAATGCAGTTTAATCAACAACCATTACGTAATATGCTCAACAAATTTCAATTGGGACTACACAGATATATAAGACATAATGGTAAATGTCAATGCCCCTTCTTTAACATAAGTGAATGTGTAAGCGAAAAGATAAGTGAAATGATTGTTAAAACCGCAGCAAGCACCTCAAGTATTCTTTATACTTCTCATTTGCTTTTTGTGTGTGTATTCTATATGCATATGCACACACATGTGTGTGTGTAGTTAGAGTCCCACATGTGCACTTGGGGTCTTCTTCTGCTTCAGCCATTACAGCTGCTTAAAGAAGACGCCGCACGATGACTCGACTCAAAAAAAACATACAGAAGCATGCACATGGCTATAGCTTGAATAACGCGTGAACAAATGTGCTCGCTGCGTTATAGTATATAAAGATCAGTTCAATGCACGCATTACCCCCACAAACACTTGCTGTATGTGTGTGTATTTATTACAATAGCACTTCACGGTTTATCGGTAGTTTAGGGAAGAAGTAAATAGAGTATTTACAATGCATGATAACGTGCGATACTAATCGCTTTTTCGCTTTCGTTGTTTACGAAACTAAAAATTTAATAGAATCACATGTGTCTAGTGTAATTTATTTTCATTCCGTTCTTTTTCTGTTGTTTTATTTTCTTATTTTGATCTGCAAATGACGTAGCATATTGTTACTCAAGCATTTTTGATAACCCAATCGAACTGTGATTCAATGCTAAATATTTCTTTATAAATAAACCAGAAATATAAATCATATATGTACGTCTTTAGGTGCACACATATATAATTTCGTTAATTGCTTAAACAATTTTCTAATCAAGTCTTGTTGTGAGAAGGCGTCATTAACAATCAACATGTTACGTGAATGAGATCGCATTTAGTTTTTGAATTTATACATATATACACACCTAGTATGTATATATTATATAGAGTATATAATCTGTAGAGTGTGAAGCCATCAGTGAGTTAATCAAAAAATTGTGCCAAGTATTTTGTTAGTGTGTCGGAATTGGTTTAAGTGGTGCAGATGCAGTAGATTAATCCAAATATTCCAACGGACCCCACAAGACTTATTCAAAAATAGAAAACAGATTTAAATTAATTTTGAAATAACTTTAAAGAGCTGCTGCGAGTTTAGGTAATTAGTTTAAACTAAATTAAGAACGCAATCCAGATCCAAACTTGGCTTTAGAATGTGCCAGAAGCTAGAGAAACTATTTCAGAATTGTGTTACAACCAATAATGATAATTTCTGGGTTCGTTTGGTTTAATTAGTATTTGCAATTGCAAGGGCGGGTTCACCAATGTAATCAATTTAATCTACCCGATGGCGCAAGTTGAGCAACTTTATATCACAGTTCAGGTTTGAAGCCTGTTAACAGCCTCTATTTGCACATCTGTATGTGTGCATATATATTGTACAATACATATATGTATATCAATAGTAATCCGTGCAAATATCGGTTCATTTAATCTGCGCTCACATACTCAGGCGAACTTTAACCGCAATGAGGTTTTATTTCTATTACTATTCAGTTTTTCTCAACTCGAGGCAAACAGAAGCGAGTTTTTAGCTGCTTCGTTTAGTTTGTTGAACATGTTCATAATAATCAGAAAATTATTTCAGTGCTAATATTATTTCAATCAAATTTCAAAGCGAATCGCAAGTGTTCTCTTATCAATATGTATTGCAATTTTTGGTAATAGCAAAAACAAAAACTGGTTCGTGATAAGATTTGAGAAATTCCATTCCCTATTTAGTATTTAACCGGGTGTACCGTTTATTAAAAACAGCCCAGCCAGAACTGAGCCATGACAACAACCACAGATGCCAAGGAGAAGGGACCAGCAACAAAGGCAACAGCACAACCGGCCCAAACCAATGGAGGAGTAGCCGGTGGTCTTATGAAGCGTTTGCGACGCTCCGCCTCCGTAACTGAGCACAATCTGAGCAGCCTGCGCAATCGGAAGTCCACGCAGCATCTCTTCGATCAGCATGGCAATCCAATAGATTTGCAACAGTACCGCAAGGTGCTCGACAAGGATGAGAATGGCAATGGAACCAGTGAAAAGAAGCTACGCTATAGACGCACCCAAAGCGTCACACGTGCCGAGGAGATCTCCAACAAGGAGGCCAAACAGCGCAAAGCCCAACCCGATAGATCGTACGTGAACAATTAAATTGATCATATATACATAAATATATCTAAATCTTAAATATATGCTTGCAGTATTCATCGTCCACGGGACTCGCTGTTCTCGTGGAGCTCGGGCTTTACCAACTTTTCGGGACTGGTTAACTGGGCCTTTCTGCTGCTTTGCATGGGCGGTCTACGTCTGGGCCTGGAGAATCTGCTCAAGTGAGTTCAACAGAGTAGATATATAAATCTTCATTTATTTAACACCTTGCACCTTTTGCAGATATGGCATACGCATCAATCCCATTGACTGGTATTTCTTTCTAAGCGGTCGCAATGAGGGCGAAGGTCACAATGCCCTATTTCTAGTACTCTGTAAGTGCCTAACTCCCACGTCAAATCCAACTGTCCTCATTAAATACCAAATGCTTACTTTACAGACTCTTTTGTACACATATCGATTTGTTTGGCCATCGAGAAGGGTCTCGCCCTGGTAAGTAGCCCCCAACTATTTCAAGTTCACATTCGATATGTTTTACTCACTCTGAAAATATCGACTCCTTATTTGGGGCAATGGGCGTCCTAATGTGCTTATTTGTGACCACATTATTGTTCAAGAGGGTTTTTTTTTTTGACTTGTTGCAAAGAATTTGAATTTGAAATCGAAAAAAGAGAAAACGTTTCAGACAGCTGATTCGGAGCACAACGGATAGAAAATGTATCTGTTCCGTGATAGTTTTATTACAAGTAACCCAATAATGCGACAATCTTTTGTACGCTTCAAACATAACTTTATATTGAATTACATAATTATAATCATTAGATTTATAAATAATTTTTGTATGACAATTACTTTCGTACTTAGAAATGTGTGTGTGTGTGTGTGTATGCGAGGTGTGTATAAATTAATCAATGATTTAGGCAATGCGTACTCCCGCCTGATCGCAATATTTCTGAACCATTTGTTTATACTCGGCCTCGAGCGGTGCAAGCAAATTGGTTAATTCTCCTGGTCGACTCTGCGATAAGTTGGACAATGCACTGGCCAAATATTTGCGAGCATCTGCCACTTCGGCCAGATGATCCACCTGCTTGGGCTGAGCGAATGTCAGCTGGGAGAAGGCCGCCTGGTAGCCAGGCTCGGCATCTACAACAATTTCGGCCTCAGCAGCGATCGCATCCAAATTCAAGTAGGGCAACTTCTCTGGCATGCACTCGAACATATCGATAATAGCGTGCAATAAACGTGGCCAATACGCTGCATATTGACCTGACAACAGTTCGGAGCATTCTGTAAGCATTTTGCTAACGCCCACTGCTACTATTTTACGCTCCAATTCCATGGTCACCTTGTTCATGTCCGTGATGAAGACACGCTCCAGCAACATGCCAAACATGCCCGCCTGAATCTCTTCGATGAGCTGGACTAGCGAACTGGCACCAATTTTGACCACATAGACACTGAAGAACACAATAATTCCATTCAGATACTTGGCGGTCTTCGATAGCGACAGTCGCTGGAAGAGCAAGCCAAAGATTTGTCGCATGCTCGCCTGTAGCTCTTCGGTGTTATAATAGAAGAGCAAATTCTGCAATAGATAAAAGCCCTCATGATCGTTTGCCTTAGAAGCGATCATTTTTTGGAAGATCCCGAGAATGCCATTCTAAAACGATGGGGAGATTATTCAATGAGATTTTTTCTTTAAGTATTTCTACCGATTGCTTACCAATTTGCCGAGCGCTTGTATTTGTGTGGAACATTGTTTGATGAAAATTGAGAGCAGGCGGATTAATGGCGTCACATTGCCCCTGCGATCCCAGAGGGGTGGAGCCAGCAGGCAGGGAAAAAGTGCCCAGTAGGGTTCCGGTATTGGTCCACTGGACTCACGCACCTCCAACAGCACCGATACCATTTGAAATACATATGGCATAAACTCAGTTATGTCCTGTTGCAGGATGCTCTGGAAAACTGGGAACAATGCCTCCTCAAATGAGCTGACAGCTGTGCCATCTGCTTGGCAGACGATTCTAGAATATTACATTTAAAAGTTCAATTCTTTTGCACATGTTCAAAATGATTTTAAAGACTTACTTGATGGACAGCGCAAGTGTCTCGAAGAGGTAATGATTAAAGAGTGGTCGCGAGGGATTCTTGGCGACAAACGTGAGAATTTCGGTGAGGCGTGGCAATGCCACAGCCATATATGGCATCGCGCCGGCCTGCAGCACATGAAAGCTGCGCATAATTGCTGGAGAGGGAAGAAAGACAATTGAGTTGAAGTACGATTTTAGTCTATGACCTTCAACTCACCTTTCATTACATACTCATTCTCTCCCGAACTTGTCTGCGCCAATATGGCAAATAGTCCGCTCACCAACTGATTTGAGTGTGGCGCAAGAACCTGTGGCCCGAACAAGAGTCCATTGCTCGCATCCCGCATGGTCATTATCTTCTCCAGCGAGCAAGCCGCATAGCTGTGCACCACAATGCTCTGCGCGGGCAAATGCCGTATGAGATGCGACAAGCAGCCCGCCAACGTCTGTGGCCCCAACAGGCTGCGGAAGACCATCACATACTTGATTGCAGCTGCCTTTAGCACGGGTAGCTCATTAACTGCGGAGAGAATTTTAGATTTATAAATTCTGCTTACTATTTCACTTTTAATTTGATCTGCTGATCATTTACCATTGGCTCGCTCCAGTTCGGGCACAATGTGCTCAGCACAGAACTGCGGCAAAGGCACCAGCTCCGAGCACTGTGTTACGCCGTGTTTTTGTGTGCCGCCACGGGATGCCCAGGAGGTGACCAAGTAAATGGCCGTATCCTTGGCACGCCAATTGGCCACCGGATCTTGTTTGTACTTGCCCAGCAAGATTTCCAGGTATTGGCCAAAGATGCCAAAGATCTTTTGCTCAAAGTTGATGGACAGAGTCTTGACCAGATCACAAGCGGCACGTCGACGTGTATCAATGTCTGAGCCCTCAATATCACGGCGTATATACTCATCCGGACTATCCTCGAATAGCTCCTCATCCGACGGTCTAATGTCCAGATTGGGTATGACAACCTTTTCGCAGATGCGCGCCAGTATCTCTGGATTCTCAAAGATGCCGTGATAATGCTTGCGCTCAGCGACAACCGAAAGGAATTGCAGAGCATTCGAGACGAGCTTAAAAAAGCAGAAATATTATAAATAATTGAATTACTCAGCTGGATAACTCTCTCTTACCGAATCGTATTTTGTGTGCAAACTGGTCTTCACCAGCAACTCCCAGACGGCAGTGACAAACTGCTCCATGTACGGCTTGAATTCCTCATCATATTTGCGTGCATAGAGGCAAATGTTCTCGCAGACCTGCGATCGCAGATGTTCCAAGACGCTGGCATCCTCGTTGTCATCGGTGCGCAAAATGGCAACATCAACGGCTAGCTGTTGTAGGAATGCGCCCATCCATATGCTCATGTTGTCCTCAAAGAACTCGGGCAGATCCTGCGAGTTGAGCGAGAAGAACACCTTGCTGACCAGGACCAACGAGCTATAAATGACCTTCAAGGCCTCCGCATTGCCCTCGTGTAATGTGCTCAGCTGCATTGTCGCCTGCAGCAGCTCTGTCAATGGCTTGGACATGCGATCGAGCACAAACTTAATCTCCTCCCACAATGCTTGCGATTTGAATTCGAAGCGATAGCGCTTGAAAAGCGAATGTGCCGTTTGCAATATACCATTGATAATATGGAAATCGCCAGATCCAAATTTCTCGACCATTTCATCGATGAGTTGCGGCCATTTCTTGGGGAAATCATGTTTACCAATAATGCTGACAGCATCGCTCAGTTGCTTCTGTAGCGCCGTCGGCGAGTGCAGCATCAGCGTCACGATCAGCGTCTTGATCGTATTGCGATCGCTCATGTGTATGCGATCCGGTTCGTCGCCATCCTCGTGTGCGGCCCAATTGCGTTTCACATAGTTCTTGAATGCGATTGCGCCCGCTACCCGAATGGTCATGTCCATTGTTGCCTTGTCGATCAGATTGAGCAACAGTACCGGATAATTCTGCTGCAATTCGGTCGACTCCAGCAACTTTTCCGCTGTGAAATAATTGTTAAATTTAAAAAGAGAACGAGAAATGCATTTATTCCCACCGATTGCCGCTGTTTTCCCGCGCGCGCGTTCCCACAGTCTCTCTTTCTTTCTCTCTCCAAGCACGTACATAAGCGTGCTCTCACATACTCACCGGGTCTGCGAACATTTGGATCCGCACTGAGCGTCTGTTGCAAATAACCGGCTAGCAATTGCAAATTGCCATCAGTGACTTCCATTTTGTTCGATTTTGATTTATTTATAAGTATTTATATCACCTTAGTTTTGCGATTTTGATTTGGGCTTAACTATACAACAAATAACGAAATTGCGAACACAAAGAAAATACGAACAAGCGGCGTGCAAAACGGTGGAATGACGAATGTGCCGATGTGTCGGCGATGGACTCGCATTCGATGAACGATAACAGGGGCCCATATCTACACTACCAATTTGAAATACATCGTGAACTTGAAAGCGATAATAGTAGCTCTTTTTATGCCGATGATTTAATTGTAATTAATATTTTTATACGTTACTTTCTCTGTTGCAGGAAATCATTTCCGAGGGCCTTGGCATGGCTATTCAGACAACAAACATAATTGTATCGGTTTGTTTCCCTGTTGTGATTATTCATATCAAGGGTTCTACATTTAGCATAAGTAAGTTGCAGTGTTAGAATTTATTAAGAGTGCTTTACTAACCGTATCATCGTCTTTAGTGGGTGCCACAACTGTGTGTTCCTATTATGCCATACTGTTCTTGAAACTATGGAGTTACGCCCAGACAAATATGTGGTGTCGAAAGACCTATCAGCGACAGCCCCGTGAGCGACGACCAAGTATCAGTCTAGCCGAGCTCAGTAAGTTGTTTCCTCATTGGAATAGTGGTTTTCATATTTAATAATTCGTTTATAATTTGAACATTAGAAAGAAATCGCATTAGCGGTGTCGAGGATGATGAGGATGTGGCAAAGCTTGTACAATATCCCGATAACTTGAGCTACAAAGATCTCATGTACTTCTTATTGGCACCTACTCTTTGCTATGAGCTCAATTTTCCGCGCACTTCGCGTGTTCGCAAGCGTTTTTTGCTGAAGCGTTTGCTGGAAACGTTTGTCGGTGTTAATGTTGTACTGGCTATAGTCCAACAGTGGATTTCACCATCGGTGCGCAATTCCTTGATACCATTCTCCAATATGGACATGGGACTGGCTACTGAACGTTTGCTGAAACTCGCTGTAATTAATCATATCTCAAATCTGTATTTCTTTCACATTGTTTAATTTAAATATCCTATTGATTAGCTACCGAATCATTTGTGCTGGCTGTGCTTCTTCTACCTGATGTTCCACTCATTTCTGAATGCTATTGGCGAAGTGATGTATTTTGCGGATCGCAATTTCTACTGTGACTGGTGGAATGCCAATAATATTGACACTTTCTGGCGTACTTGGAATATGCCCGTACACAGATGGTGTGTTCGTCATCTGTATATTCCAGTTGTACAGATGGGTTATTCAGCACGTCAGGCATCCACAATGGTATTTCTGTTCAGCGCCTTTTTCCATGAGTATTTGGTAAGATTCCGGTACTTCTACTATTCTGCATTCAAAGTCTTATGTTTGGTTATCTTGTAGGTTTCAGTACCGTTGCAAACGTACAAAATTTGGGCCTTCCTAGGCATGATGGGTCAGATACCGCTGTCGGTCATATCTCGGTATATAGAACGTCGATTTGGGCCACGCATGGGAAATATTATTGTTTGGGCTTCCATTATATTGGGTCAACCACTGTGCATAATGTGTTATTATCATGACTATGTCATTACACATTTGCAGACATCGTTAAATGAAACCCAATTTCAGAATAGTTAGAATTTTGGTAACACCATAATCTGGTCTGTACTTGTAGAATAAATAAGCCAAAAATGCAAGTTGATAAAACTTGAATGCCACATACAAATCAATTTTGTAGTTTTGCAAATGCATTGCACTATGTAACACAATTCTATTGTTATTATATGCATTTGTTAATGATTTTAAGCCGTCATGTAAATAAAGAAAATGGATTTTTATTTCTTTTATTTTTATTTAATCTTATAGCTAGTTTTAAGAGAAGCGCTCCGATAAAAGCATTTGCCTTGCGACAATTTGTCATCACTTGCGTGCCGTTCAATCGATGTTTTTAAAGCACTATCGATAAGTGCCTGCTCGACTTAGTGGTAACAATTTTTCTCTCCTCCACCGATACCAAGCCAAAACATATTTAATTATTTCTGAATACGTAAAGCGATCAATTTGAAATTAAATGTACAATATTTGATGCGCTAGTTAAACGTGTTGGCTGCATTTAAATTCACTCAAAATTGAGCTACACAAATCCATCATATTGTTAAGGTGAGCTCAATAGTACCACAACAGCAAAATTGGTCAATAGCTCGTCGGCGTTTTCGCGACGCCCGGCACTCACACATGCACATACATTCAAATGCTTGCATGTACACGAGTGCGTGTACACACATAAGAACAGCTTTTCAATGTGTGTGTTTGGTTGGTGCTCGTGCTTTACAAAAGAAAATTATTTATCGGCTTGCAAGAGGCGGACACCGTGTGAGTGAATAGCGAAAGCGCTTTAATAAAACAAAATGCTAATAATTTGCAGAAACGTTTGGCGTTGCCAGCAGCAGCAGCATCAACTACTGCTTCGACTGGGCAAACAATCGGCGTTCTTCGCCACTGCAAAATCAACAGAAGAATCACCCAATTTTAGCAGCGACCCGGCGGAAAAAACCCCATCAGCAGTTGCAGCAGCTGGCAGTCACGTAAGTTTTGTCACGTTTTGAGGCTCTCGGTTAGCTAATAACAGGAAATCCACATTCATTTTGTCAACAGATCATGAGCGGTCGGTATCGCGGTGGTGGTGGTGGAGGAGGTGGTGGGCGTTATGGAGGGGGTGGCGGTGGCGGAGGTTACGGTGGTGGCTACAATGACTTTGATAACTACCGCGGTGGCGGCTGCGGAGGAGGCTACAACGACAATTACGGTCCTGGACCGAATCCCTTCAACAGTAAGTAATTCATTAATTAGTAATGCATAAATTTCAACAGCAACCAACATTTCAATGTCACTATCGATAATGTTATCGGGTTTTATTATCGAGATACAGATGGCGCCAATCAAATTATATTTAAAAATTTTAGAAACTGATAAGCTCAAAAGAACTTTTTAGTTTGTAATAGGCAATTCAAAAGAAATAATCCTCTGTGTATTCAGTTGTAGTTCTTTTACTAGTAGATTAAGTAGTTCTACAGAAGTACATTTCTTATATCTTTTTTATAAAGTATTGCAATTAAATATTGTATTCTTTGCACAGTGGGTCCCAATATCTCAGGCAATGATCTGATGCACCTGATGAGCGCCATGGCCAGCAACTTTAGCATGAACTCGCAGCCACCACAGCCGATGCGTCAGAGCTGTGGCGAGCTGCGAAATCATCACTGCGGCATGTTTGTTGAGCTCTCGGGGCGACTGATTAAAAAGCGCGTAAATCGCTTTGCCGAGCTGCGCGATCGCAATGGCGGCGCTTGCCAGCTGGTCGTACTGGAGGACAAGCATCCCCGTGTGGCGAGACGTATGAACAACATGCCCGAGAACACAACACTGACAATTGTCGGCCAAGTGATGCGAAGACCGCACAACTCTTGCAACCAGACAATGCCCACCGGCGAAATTGAGGTGGAGGTGCAGGACATCCTTAGCATACATTTTCCAGCCAGTGGGACGAAACGTGCCGGTGATAAGCGCACCTACAGCACCATGGTGCAGCAACAGAGTAGCCTAGGCATCACCAGCACCGAGTACAAGATTGCAAGTAAGATGCGCAACAAAATTAAGTGTATCGCTGAATCCTGATCATATTTTTCTTTACATTGAAGAAAATGAGAATATTTTGAAATACTTTGAAAATCGCGATCTCACCTGCAATGACTTGCGACGTGATGATGTTGGCAAAACAGTGACCCTGGTGGGCTGGATACCATCGACCAAGAACAACAAGTTCTTGCAGCTGAAGGATGGTTATGGTCAGACACAGTTGATGATCGAAGATCAATCTGTGAGTAAATATTTAATTTTCCTAAGCATTTATAAAACATGTGATATCAATTATAATATGGATATATACATTTTTTGTTCACTTTACAGTTGATGGACACATTCCTGTCCACACCCGAGCAAACGGTATTGCAAATCGTCGGCAAAGTGCTGGGCAGGCCAAAGGCAAACATAAATTTGGTATGTGAATGGAACAGTTGAGCAAACAAAAAGTACTGAGATGTGTTCTTCTTTATTTCTGTGTAGAAATATGACACTGGTGAAGTGGAAGTCAGTGTGACCAATGTCAAGGTCTTAAATCCCGACGATCCCTACGAGGGTCCCATCAAGGTTAAAGAGAAACTGCAAAAGATGTCAATTGATGATCTCGAGGCCGAAGAGGCCGCTGCCGCCGCCGCTGCCTCTGCAAACAACGCCATCAGCGCCAACAATGGCGATGGCAACATGGATGGCAGCGACTCGGCTGCACCAAGCGCAGCCCAGTCAAATGCCGAACAGTTGCGCATCAAGGTGGCTGACACCAATAAATTTGCAAATCGCACACACAATTGCGGCGAGCTGACTTCCAATGAAATCAACGAGAAGGTCGTCATATGCGGCTGGCTGGAGTTCCAGCGCATGAACAAATTCTTCATATTACGCGATGCGTACGGCCAGACACAAGTGCTTATCCTAGCCAAGACAAAAGGCCTGGAAGAGTATTCCGAATCGGGTGTACCTATTGAATCGATTGTGCGCGTCGAGGGCACCGTCATACCACGTCCAGCAGCCACCGTAAATCCCAAAATGAACACGGGTCATGTCGAAATCGAGGCCGACAAGGTCGACATACTCAATGCGGCCAAAAAGAATCTCCCCTTTGAGATACGCAAATTTAATCGCGCTGGCGAACGCCTGCGCCTCACACATCGTTACTTGGACTTGCGCTTCAACGATATGCAGCACAATTTGCGTTTACGCTCTGCGGTCATAATGCGCATGCGCGAATATTTAATCAACTATCTGGGCTTTGTGGAGGTGGAGACGCCAACGCTGTTTCGTCGCACACCCGGCGGTGCCCAGGAGTTTGTGGTGCCCACACGCAAGGCTGGCCATTTTTATTCACTCGTGCAGAGTCCGCAGCAGTTCAAGCAAATGCTGATGTCCGGCGGCATTGATCGCTATTTTCAGGTGGCACGCTGCTATCGAGACGAGGCCACGCGTCCGGATCGCCAGCCGGAGTTTACACAGCTGGACATTGAATTGTCGTTCACCAGTCGTGATGATATTATGCAATTGATTGAGGAGACGCTACGCTATTCGTGGCCCAAACATTTGCCCAAGCTGCAGACACCATTCCGGCGGATCACCTACGAGGAGGCCATGGAGAAATATGGCAACGATAAGCCGGACACACGCTTTGGCTTTCTGCTCAACAATGTCTCGGAGATCATCGAAAAGAGCGAGAATTTCAAGGACAAATATGAGGATTTTAGTGCATATGCGATTGTGGTGCGTGCCAGCGATGCCTTCTGGAATGGTGCCGCACGCAAGCACTACGAGAGCTTGGCCAAAGCTTTCCCGGGCACCCTATTTGTGCGTAAATTCAATTTCGGCAAGGATGTGCAGGAGCGTCTCACTAAGCTGCTGGGCACCGAGGTAGCCACTGAGATTATTGAGAAATTCGATCTAGAGGAGAATGATCTGCTTTTCCTTTGCATTGGTCCCAAGGTGGAGGCGGTAAGAATTAATTCACAAACTTTTCTATATTCTTGATTGTCAATTGAATCATAATTTTGTTCGCTCATACAGCGGAATCTATTGGGTCGCATTCGCCTGGACTATCACGAGTTTCTCGTGGAAAACGTTAAGGCAAAGAAACCCAACGACTATCGCTTCCTTTGGGTTGTTGATTTCCCGCTCTTTGAACGCGATCCCACCACCAATAAGCTGGAGAGTGTGCATCATCCCTTCACGGCGCCGCTTGTCGAGGATTTGGATAAGTTTGCCACCAGTTGCGATAATCTCGAGACCATACGTTCCGAGGCATACGATTTGGTTCTGAATGGCCAGGAGGTGGGTGGTGGCTCGATGCGCATACACGATCGCGATATGCAGCAGTTCATATTGGAGCAAGTGCTCAAGATACCCCACGATCATCTGTCACATTTGCTGGCCGCCCTTGAGTCTGGTTGCCCTCCTCATGGCGGCATTGCTCTGGGCCTGGATCGTCTCATTGCCATATTGTGTCGGGCGCGCTCCATACGCGATGTGATTGCATTCCCCAAGTCGCTCAACGGACGCGATCCGCTCTCGAATGCACCAGTTCCCATTTCCGAAGAGGAAATGAAACTCTATCACCTCGCAATACAAGCGGCTGAGCCCGAGGAGGACAGCAGTGCCTCAAATGATACAACGCATGAGCAGGAGGACGATGATCCAGATGCAGTGCGAGCACCACCATCACCCATGTCCGGCACCAGCGATACGGAGCACACCGGCATGGAAGTCGATGTTAAAATCGAACCCGCCGACGATGTGCCAGCGACAGAGACACTGCCACAGCCAAATCCCGAGGCGGTGAAGGAGGAAAAGGTCGAGGAGATTGAAACGCAAGCCGGCGTGCTTTCATCACCAGAACGAACATCTGAACCCGTTGCAGCTGCTGCAAGTCCTCCAGCCTCATCAGCGCCAACGCCAGCGACTCCTGAACGAGCAGCGCCAGCGACGCGTCCCAAACGCGTCGTCAAGAAGAAAGTGTAGAGCACATTTGTGTTGTGGCAGCAACAGCAGCAGCAGCAGCAAAAGCAGCAACAGCAGCAGCAGCAGCAGCAACAGCAGCAGCAACAGCAGCAGCAGCATCAGCGGCGATAAAGATACGACTTAGCATTTTATCCACAAGCTCAAAGTAACACCAAACAAAATGACGATTCAGGAAACCGTCAGCCAACCAGTAAAAGAAAATATGAAAATGTGTCACCATTTATTATGTCAGTCTCATGTTGTCAGTGTAATGTCAGTCAATCAAAAGCAGGGCGTGGCCGAGGGGCGCGTCCTAGCGCTTATGTATATGCCATTGGCACAATTTTCGTGTTTTAGTGACTTAATTGTCCCCATCCCCCATCCTCACTCCCATGTGGACGCTCTCTCCGCGCACGCCCACCTACATTCGTAAGCCCATTTTTTATTCTATATATGGCAATTTATTACAATTTACAAAATATATATATACGAACTGCTATTGTATTGCGATTTGTTTGAAAATACAATGAATCAATAAGTTATATGCATATTTACTGATATTATCAAGTTATTTTTTTGGGGTAGTCACTTTAAGCCTGAATCATAATATCATGTTAAACCAAATACGGTGTTAGCTCGCTAATTAGAGCGAGATGATGATTGAAATTCGTAAGTAGTGCTCATTTCAAGGACTACTTTCATTTTTTCAATGATTATAATATATATATAATATAATTATAAATTTTATGATTTCTACAAAATAAAAATTGTATAGGCTCTTTGCATAGATTTAAAAATGCTTGAAACAGAAGAAAATAAAAAAAATGTTCGCAAAAAGAATTTTTGATTATAGATCCTCAAATTTATAAGAGTATTATTACAGAACTTTTATTTAAAATTCGCCAGATATTCAAAAAGGCGTATTTGAAGGCGGGCCTTAAATTACTTACATATAATATTTTATGTGGATTAGGGGCAAGGAAGGGAGTTTAGCAAGGACTGCCAGGATTAATACGACTAATTCACCTTTGGCGTGCTGAATATGTAATTTTCTATGTAGCCAAGTGTGAGATTGCGTCGATAGTCCCACCAGTTCAGTGGCATATTTAACTGACGATCATCCATGTCGACAAAGTCCTCCGAATCCGGCGTTTGCTCCTCCACAGAGTCGTCGCTATCGCTGTCCGCATACTGTGGCGGACTGTAGCTCGTCCATTGCTCATAGGGATCCTGGATTCCAGCAAACGGTGCTGGTGGCAAATTGTTAAAATTGCTAGCCAGCTTGCCAAAGTGATCGATGTGCTGCAGCAGCGGATCAACGCTCTGTGTGGACATTTGCAGTGGCCGTGGTGGAATGCGTGGTTGCTTCACGCCCAACGTTGGCAAATCCGTCCATTTGCCCAGCGCATAAGGTGACGTATCATTTGTGTCGATCATGAACATGCCGCGCGTACCGGGACGTACGTTCTCGCCAGCCTCAAGCAGATAGTTTGTCGGCGGACACATGCCCAGCAGGTAGGCGATGTAGCCACTGCATGCCCAGCCCCAGAAACCTTTTGGTGAGCGTATGGACTCCAGATAGTAAGCCGTCGCTCGTTGATGGCTGCACGCAAATGAATCTGCCAGAGCGAGTTGCGTGAGTTGATTTTGATCTTCTTCAGCTTGAAAGCACATTGCACTTACTCATCCACATTTGTCCACTGCAGCCAGGCTGTGAAATGCCGCCGTTCATATAGAAATCCGCATGACCGCATCGCTCCAGCTTGCCCTGCACCAGCGCATTGGTGTGAATGATATCGACGAAGTCCGCATCACTGGGATCCAGCTTATCATTCACCCCGGCTGTAATAAACAGTGGCATCGCCGGATCCAGTCCAGTGATGCGGGGCAGCTTATACGATTTCAAATTGCGCGCTATATAGTTGGGCACTTGGGCGCCCAGTGAGAAGCCAATGATGTGTATATCCGTGTTGCCCGTCTCCACCAGACGCTCCACCAGCTGCGCCGTGCAGGCGCCCGCTTGCCGTGTGTTGTGCACAGCGCTCACGTAACAAGGACCCGGGGACAACACGCTCCAGTCCACATATAACACATTGTAATCCGACTTGGCCAGGTATTCTGCAAAAATTTTATCAGTTGTAATTATTGCAAATTTGTTTTTTTTAAGGTAATCTTTTAGAACCGTTATTAATTTTACTCACCATTTCGCATATTTTGCAGCGGATTTAGGAACATATCGGAGTTGTAACCATGTATGAGTATCTTGGTGGGATGTCGAGGATTGAAATAAGAATTCGTGAGATTCGACTTCTCCGCTGACTCATCAATGTGAATAGCTTGACGATCCAT
This sequence comes from Drosophila atroscutellata, assembly GCA_035041605.1. Classification (NCBI taxonomy): domain Eukaryota; kingdom Metazoa; phylum Arthropoda; class Insecta; order Diptera; family Drosophilidae; genus Drosophila; species Drosophila atroscutellata. Next base: position 5,867,673 of record JAWNLA010000092.1, on the reverse strand, counting down.
GACATTGTGACGCGTATAAATGTAATATTTGACATCTGGATCTGGACAGCGTCGTCCTATGGCCCATTTGCAGGGTCCAACGGTTATGTCACGATTCGTACTTGGCTGTGTTGTCGCCGGAACTGCAGTTGTTGACGGACTACCCGATTGTGGGGCGGATTGTGTGACGAAATCCAAGACCGGGGCGCCGCCACAGCTGCTGACTAAAGATGGACTCATATAGAATTTGTGCTTAAGTCTTGAACCAGACACTTACCTATGAATAGATATGGTAATATTAGAAGCCTATATCTCATTTTGAACTGTAAATTCAATGAAATTGCGAATTGTTGGTCAAGTTACAGCGGATCGAGCTGCATTGTCTGAAAATGTCGGAGAAACTGAATGCCGGCGAGTCGATAACCATTTTGGCCAAAGTGTAATAAGTAGCCGAGCAGCGAGTGTGTGTGTGAGTGTGTATGTGTGTGTAATTATAAAGTGAGAGTTGTGGCAGAAAAGTGAAAATACTGAGAATTTCAAGCGAATCAGAGGATTAGCTAACGGTTGAGAGACTCACTCGGAGAGTTTGCCCCAAAGTACTGTGAGTACTTATGCCCACTCACACAGAAACACAAACACACACACACACACACATACACCTGTGGGCTGCGTACGTGTTTGATGTTTTAATTTTGTGCGGTGTGAATGAAAACTTTTTGTTCACGGGCACGTCGCAAAGGGCGAACGTTCGCTTAATGTTGGCTTGTCGTCAGCTTTTATATGGATCCTCATATATGGATCTTCAGCTCTATTGACATACGCCTTACGAGCCATAAATAACCACATACCAGATTGCTTTAATTGTATTCTTTCCCGACCCATGCCAACAACAGAAATTTGGGTTTGTTTTTGTTTACCTTGTCATAATTAAACTGCACGCGAAATGCTAATTGGATCAATTTCTGGGGGGGCTTTTGAAACTCGTGTTTTTCGAGTGCTCTGAATAAATGTACAGATTATTTCCATAATTTTTCGATTTAGTACCACAGCGTGTGGCTAGCAAAAGCCACAATCTTAATTTATATTTGGCTCTTGTGGATATACATATACATTTATTTATATATACGTAGGTAGTTGCTGTCCATTTTTTCAGGGGCAGTAGCACTCTTAAAGACATGGAATGTCAAATAAAATGACAAACATTAGCCACAAAAGTTAGAGACATCTGTGCGACCTCATTTGTCGCTCTCACTCTCGTTCTGTTAGTCTACAAGTAAAGGGTTAGGGGAGCAAAGGGGCTGAATCTCTTGCTAACCATACCACAGAGTCCATTAATTTATTTATAGCTCCGTTCAACAAAGTTGTCAAAGTCATAAAGCGATTTCCAAATTGACACGCGCGGCAAATTCATCAAATTCGAAAATTTAGATGTACTTAAATTCGCACAGCTGGAAACCATTTTGGCAAGATTGTTACCCTACCTTTGAGAAATAATATTGAAGCACGTAAGCAAATTTCTATAATTAAATCTATGTAAGATGAAAATATATAATATAAAATATATATATATATTAAGAATACTGTGTTATACTTCATAGAGTGTACATATTAAAATAACATAAATTTAATTACATTTATACCAAGTCAGAATGTTTTTGTATAAGCCTGGTATACCCAATGAATACCATAGAATAAATATTGTATCAATCTTAAAACAAAATGAGTTGAGTATCAGAAATATAATATAATGCTATAACTACTTCCTGATTATAAGAATCGAAACAAAATTAGGGCTCACAGTACGGATGCGTAGTAATGATTAATCTATCAGAAATATTTGCGATGATTTAACATTTTTAAGGTCAAGGTTGCACAGCCGAGAGCACTGAGCTGTGAGAGTCACAATCTCATCCAGAAGCTAGAGCTCTACATAGACTCAAGCTTATCAACGGCAAGCTGCCTCCAGTTTACAGCTAGAAACGACTAAGCTCAGTTCTCGGGTAGCAAAACAAACGAGCAGATGAGCAAAATGCGCTGGAAATGGCAGCTTATGCTGCTTACAGCCATTCACCTGGCACACGGAGAAACAACAACAACAACAGAAGAGGACTCCGAGTCTGGTCAGTTCTTTACTCGATTGTATAAGCGTAATCTGAAGCAAATGATGGAATTGAGAAATGCCAGCGCCGAGCCCTGTGCTGATTTCTACGCACATGCTTGTGGCAATTTTAGCCAGTTGGCGCAAGCAGAGGATCAGGATGAGGCAGTGCCTCCATTTTTATACAATATGCAGGATCGCATGCAATTCTTTCACACACAACACGGCAACTTTGAAACGTTGCCCGGTAAATTATTGGCACAGCTGTATAGTGAGTGTAAAACGAGAAGTATGCCGCAGCATGTTGGGAGTCTCCACCAGACACCAGCGACGCACTGGGAGCGCGTGCTGCAACAGTTGCCCTTTTTGGCTGCCCATGAGGATGTGCTCTCGTCTTGGCCCTTTCTGCGACATCAATGGGAACGCAGGCAGCTGGATGAGCAACTCAATTGGATTCAACTGGCTGCACAGTTGGCGGCACACGGACTGCCCACCTTGTTGCACATTTACTTTGCCGAGCAGACCATCTACTTGGCGCCCATGCAGGAGCTGCTCTGTCCCAGTTTGCATGGCTTTAAGGTGAGCATGTCCGAAGTGCTGACGGATCGTCATCCGCAGGTGGCTCACATTGTGGCCCACGAGATGCGCGTCTTGTGCCGTCGAATGCGCGGAGAGCTACCATTGACCAACAGTTTGACCAGACTCAACCAGAGCACAGCAACGCCCGGGGAGGAACTATTGCCACTGGATGATAATACAATGGACTATCTGCAGAGCTTCTTTGGGCTGCTCAACTTTACGGAGCGGCAGCTGGTTGACGCACGTAAACTGCCAATGAATGTCGAACGCATTACACAGGCGTGGGAAGTGTTGCGTCAAACGGAGCCCCGCATTGTGTACAACTATGTGCTGTGGCAAGCCAGGCAACGGCTAGAATACGAGGATTGCTATCAGCTGGCAACGGAATTTGAGCGTCTGCTCCACGCCGAGTACTGGCAGTGGCAAGTGCTTGCACCCCAATTGAGACGCGATGTCGCCTTGGCCATGTATCAGTTGCACACAACACGCTTTCAGCAGCGGCGACGCACCAAGCTGAACCGCCGAGATTGGTATGGACTGCTATTGCCCGGCTCTGTGGAGCATCCGGAGTTGCAGGTGGCGCGGTTGCTGCAGGCCCACGCCCAGCACTATCTGAATATTACCGAGCTAACCATGCAGTACAGCCAGGTGAAGTTCGTGCCGGGCAGCTTCTATGGCAACCTATTGCAGCTGCGTCGTGTGCAACTGCGTCACAGCTTCGAGTCGCCCTATGTGGACGAGGATGATGTGAACCAGTCCGCATATTTTCTGCGGCACTTTCTGCACTTTGTACTGCTGTCGCTGCATCGTCCCATGTATCATTATTATGCCACAGAAGGACTGCAACTGTGGCATCAGTCACGTCTGCTGCAGGACACCGATGGCTATTATACAGCTTTGGATTGCTTGGACCGGCAAACTCAGCAGCTTTACGATGCGGAAGTGGCGCCCATCTATCGGCAACTGAGCAGCCATGAGGTGGCCAATGTGTTCCACTTTTATCGTTCGTTTCAGGCCTCTCTGCGGGATTATAAATTTTGGCTGCACGGCGAGCGCTTTGTCTTTGCCGAGCAGTTTGTGCTACAATACTTTGGATTGGATGAGCACCGTGTGCTCTTCTATGCGGTGGCCCAGCAGTTATGCAATCGTCAGGACGAGATCTTTGCGGCACAGATCAATCGCGGCTTTATGAATCTGCCCGAGTTCCAGGCTGCCTTTAAATGTGATCCGGATGCGTTTATGAATCCACCCGCAAAGTGCATGCTGAACAGATGCGAGTAATATGGAAAAAGATTTGCTATATTAGAGCGTTTGACGTAGTTCTAGTTTTATCTATAGAATAATAATATATTTAAATATCCGCTTTTCTATTGTTTGGTTCCTCTATTTAATCTTCCAAAAATGTATGTCAGTTTTTTTGAAGTTGCATCACCAAGAATATAGCCAAAATACTGCAACTAATTGAAAACACATTATTTGCTGTATGTTTTCCACTTAAACAAGCACAAACACTGCTCTAGAAATTTTGGATTTTCTGTTTATCTTACTAGCCAATGAATATTTTGAATTTATTGCATCTGCTCTCCATTCAATTGTCGGCATGTCAAGGTAGAAATTATCAATAATTTTCAGCCCAACATTGTGAGCATTGGACCGAAATATTTTCAAAAATTTTTTCTATAATGGTCTTCGTCATTATGCTTGGTTTTTGTAGGTTGAAAAATATGTTTGTTGTTTCTAGAGTTCAGTTCCACCATTTGCGCAGTGTGTTAATGACAACTGTCAGGTAATGTTTTTGGGACTAAAATCTTGGACCTAAAAAATGCGACAAGTTATTTATGAATTTTTAAGCATTATCCTATACCAACTACTATAGATTATATACTATAGTCTGTCTTACGTATTTGTCAATTTTTGTTTCGATTTTGAAAATCTTTATTTGTGTGGCATCTAAAAACTTAAGATACATAAAGATGCAATGCAATCAAATTGAATGCATTCGATTTTCAGGCAACTTAAGATATTATATAGTAAGTACGCTTGCACCAGAATCTAATAAATACTAAAAGAGACTACTTGAAAAATAAACTTTTGAATATTTTCTGAACGCAATGCCTTTTTTTATGAAAATGTTTACATAATATAGTATACAAATGTATTTTAATGGAAGGCATTGTTATTGTGTAGCGGCTGCGGCTGCTCGCAAACTGTCAAACTGCTGGCGGAAATTTATTTTATTTATTTTCTATGTGATTTTTTAAACTTTTAAGCATGTTCCAAGCAACTTTTACTATTGGCATCTCATTTCAACGCATGTGTTCTTTGGAGACCAGAATTATAGTCCCAATACACATACATATACACATACATTTTCCATCTTGTCAGTTGACAGCACAACTTTTTCTCTTGAGTGTCGCTGTCTGCGGAAAATATCCAACATCTGTCTCTTTATGTGTATGTGTATGTGGTCCATCTTATAGATACTTTCGCACTAATATTTGGCGTTTCAAAGAATTTCTTTTTGCTATATTTCGCTCAACCCAACCGCCAAGTGCGTGAATCGATTTTAGTTGGGCCAAAGCCTCGCGTCAGTTAGTAGCACAGTCCGCAAAAAAAAAAAATTCAAAAGTGCCAAAAATCATAATCAGGTAAAAATGGAATTTATTTGAGATTTAATCCAATGTGAAGTGATATTTTTTGCATATTCTCAATCGAACTTAAGTGTGCCGTGCTCATAAATATATCGAGAAATATTTGGAACAGTTCCAATCTATAAAGCTGGAATTATTCTGCCACTAATTCTATCTATATGTACTTTTCAATGGCTACATATAGCCAGACATTAAGATTGCTCTATCATCAGCAAAAAAACAAATTAAAAGAAAAGGAAAAAACAACAACAAAACATCAAACAACTATTTGTATATAGTATACTCGTCTATATGGAGTCTGTCGCTCAGTTTAAGACTTTCGATACATATGATATTTTCACATAACTTTTAATAATTTTCTGGTGTGTGCGGTTTTTTTTTTTTATAAAAAAAAACCATGTTGTATAATTTGAAAACAAAATGATATGTGCCTTTGAAATTTATGGGCGAATTTTCAGTGTTAATATAAAAAAAAAATCTCACGCGCCAGCTGAAAATTTGATTCGAAATATTTTTATTGTCTGACCTTTGTTTGAGTAGATCAAAAATTGGAATCAAATATATAGAAATAATAATAATAATTTATTAATTGCTTTATATTTTTAGAACTTAATCGAAAATGAGTGAGGCAAGGAATTTGTTTACCACCTTCGGCATTTTGGCCATATTGCTGTTTTTCCTGTGGATCATCTATGCAGTATTGTAAATCACCATCAAATGGGTAGAGGCATAGAGTTAAGGTAAGTTTTATATTTAAGTTTTACTAAGTTTAAATATAGAAGTCAATGTTCAGAAAATATTGGTAATGGGTAGAAATCTTATGTATAAATCGGTTCAAAATGTAATGCTATTAATAAGCTATATAATATAGGGAGTTAAGAACTGGTAGATCTTTAGCTGTTTAGCTATCCTATATATATACATATATAGAGGATATCTAGCATTGATTATTATATTTCAAACAATCCAGCAACCCCAAAAAGAAATTTGAATCCAATTTGTAAAACGCCTAATTGAAAATATTTGTGAATCATGTATTTCTCACGTTTTCCGTTCAAATTTAAATTACGCTCATCCGTGTGTGAGGCGCAGATACTTTGCTACGTGACTCGATGTAAAATGATTCAAATATTTTGGAAATTCAGCACAGGCAAACAAAAATAAATAAAAATAACGATTTTGAATACAGCTGCCTGGAGAATAAATATAATAACAACACCTTCCCCACACTTCTGTACTATCTTGCATTGCCTTCAGCTAACCAACGAACCACTAATAAAACAAACAAACAAATAAATGAAATTTTGAAAACATTTCCCAATATCTGCACAAGTTTCATGGCAATTTTGCACCGGCCAGAATGAATATTGGCCATGTTTAAACAGATACAAAAAAAGAAAACAGTTCGTAAAAGGTACGAGAGGTAAGAGAGAGCAATTGTTATGGAGGAGTTGCTAAGGAAAGCTATCAAAAGTTTTTACCGATGACGCGCATGCGTCGCCCACACATATTCATGGAATCTAAACATTCTTAAAAAATATGGCGCATACGTATGTATGTGTGTGTGTGTGCTGGCAATATCCGTACATATAGACTCGATCTGTGCCAAGCCAAAAAAAAAAAAAGAATATGCGCAACAACTGGACACCCATACCAGCAGAAAACTATATTTCTCTATAGGTACACATACATTTACATATATACAAATAAAATTATGTGTATGGCATATATGTATATATATATATATATAGAACCATAATTCCAATGAGCTGGCTGCGTTCTGATTTTGATTCGTGATAAAAATTATAGGCCAGCTTGTGGAGAAGAATTTTTTTGGTGCGTTTCTCAGTTATTCCGTGCCATTTGCTGCGAACGGTTTGGCGATTCCTCAAATCTCAACTCCCAAGTGTGTGTGTACCCAAGTAGATAGTTGCATTTAGTGTCTAACCGATTTACTGACAGATCAAATTATATTGGCCATACATAAGATTGATTACCAATTAAAATTGAGCAAAGTGCTAGTACATTTGAAACACTTAGCTCTATGACAAACTGAAGTGTGGCACTTGCATATTTTACTTATTTGATATTTACAAATATTTTTCTATATAATCACAGCACGCGACAACAACAACAACAACAACAACAACCACTCATACAAAATGAATGAAGCCAAAAGTTTGTTTACCACCTTCTTAATTCTGGCATTTTTGCTGTTCTTGCTCTATGCCTTCTACGAAGCCGCTTTCTAAATCATGATTTGAATAGTTCAAGGATATACTTACATGTTGAATATTAATTCCATCAACAATTTCTTAAAATTATGTTTGTTAAAACAACAATCAACAACATTTACTTATGACTAGGATTTGTAGAACGTTACGCGTTTAAGCCGCTAGCATTTAATGGATTTCTATTAGTACCCTAAGTCAGGTAAGTCAACCTCATTATATCTAAAGAATATGCCAATCAAAATATATATATGTATATAAATTGCCACTCGCCGCATATCTAAAGTTTGCTGCTTGCTTTCAAAAGGCTTATGCAGACATTCGGCACATGATGAGCATTTCGATGACATTAATTAATAAAATAATAAAATGGCAAACGAAAATCGTTGAAAAATATCTTGGAATAGAATGAGTATACTTATATATATAGCCCACAACCAGCTCATCGCCTGTCTTTGCTCGTTTTTTTTTTGTGCGGCGCTGCCAACACTTTTGACATTAGAAAACCATTTTCCAAAGAATTTTTTTTCACTTTTTAACGACGACATTTCGACATGGCTCACTAAATATCCATCTCCCCACACGATGTGGCCAATATGCATGAATATCGTTTTTGAAACCGTTTTGCAGCGTGTGAAATTAGTCAAATGAAATTCGTGTGATATTTTAAGCGTTCATTATTCGCATAGTTGTTGTTTATAATTTGTTATTTTTTTTGGATTAGGTTTTTATTATCGCTGAAAGCTTTAAAAAACGAAATTAATTATCAGTTTTGATGTATTTTTGCTCGTATACTATGAATGTAGAAGAACAGCTAAAAGTGAATTTAAATTAAATCATAATGTTAGTCTAGAAATGCTTGTGTATTTGTTCGATTAACCCTATTTATATTTCAAGAAAGAAATACATTTTGCGCTATAAATAACTAGAAACACTGTTGATCTGTTTTTCCACTTGAAAACTAAAGAATGGAAAGACAAACATCTGCCCAAATAACCGAAAATGAATATTTATCTCAGCTGCAAAATTGCTTCAAGTAGCGCAATACCATTTAGACACAAATGTATAATCTTGAAATAAACATGCAGACCAATAATTTCATATAATTAGGCTTCTTATATATGTATATATACAGCATTAGTGCATAAATTTTATGCAAATACCTAATCGATTTGTATTTCCTGTAGATGACGCCAAAGCCGCAGGCAGTAAAGAGCTGCCCGGTTCGGGGGTTCGACATCGGTGGCCTGCAGCGGAGCGAGTGTATGTAGCGGTAAGTTGAATCAATTTCTATATCTAATATATGTATATGTAAGATATTTCTTTTTTATTTTTGCAGTGCTACTTTTGATTTAGCCAACGCTTCGGTCCATTTGGGTTGCAGCCACATCTTTCGTCTTTTAAAATGGCCTAAAGGCATTGGCGTCATTTGCTCTAATCATAAATATTAACTGGCAATTTTTGTTTCGCAATGGAATTGATTCAATTTATAATTTCTAGACCATAATGTACAGTATAAGTGTGTATAGCAAACAACAGCAACAACAACAACAACAGCAACAACAATCGCATAACGCACACATAGGAAAATTGTTTATTTCATTGTTTAACACTTTGCACACAAATTATGTAAGATCTTTATTTAATTCTATATGCATTTTTCGTGAATAACAACAAGACCAACAGCTAAACAAGCAACAAACAAAAAACACATGAAAAAATTTAAAAAATTCGTTAACCATAACAACATACAAGCAGGAATAAAACATCAAAAAAGCAAATGGTTAAATGTGTTTTACTTATCTGGAATGTAGGATATACTTTACTTGGGATATACACAGAGTCTTAAGTTGATTTTAAAAATCAATCTAATGAATCGAAAAATATATAAACATAGACTTATCAAGCTGAAATTGGATGTATCTTGATTATACCTTACCTTTTTCTTGAGCCATCTTTATATAGATGAATATTATAAATTTAAACATTTTCTTTTAGCTTTAAGTATTCCCTGACAATTACGAGTAATGTACTTTGAATAAAATGCCTTGAACAGCTTTTGAGATGCACAAGCTGTTGGCATTAGCGAAACAAGCCCCATCAAGAAGCGGTGCATTCTTCAAGCCAGCTAAAATTGCAGGTAAGCTGGGCCTTTTAGAGCAGAGTCACAATGAAGTGGGCCCAAAACATGCATTGTTATGTCAACATATGGGCAGTTCGCCCCTTGGCCAGTGGTTACAATAGCAAGACCCTCACAGATTGTGCTTGACGTTCATTTGCATGCACACGAATGCAATATGAACATAAGTTTTTACTCCCAAAAAAGACTGTCTAAAGTATGCCAGTGCAATGAAGCGGTGCTTGAGTTGCGTTTTGGATTTTTTTTTTGGGGGGCTGGCAGCTCTTCCGCCTGTTGGTCAGCAGAATCGCGAGAGCTGGCTAACCGGTTTTACGGCTTTGTTAATAACGTCAGCAGCCACCCGCTTCCCCATCTCTCTTCCTCCGACTATACAAAATGTAACTGCCAAAGAAGTTAAGCAATCGGCTGGCGTACAGACTCGTAAATTGATTTTGTGCATTCCGTTTGTCTGTGTACAAAAATGTTAACAGTATTATTTTTTTTTAATAAGACTTAAACTATGCGCCAATATTTACAAAATTCTTAAGATGTAGGTAAGTGAACAAATGCAATATAATTTATAATGCCTAAGTCCCCTGCTTTTGGCTTAGACCTTCGAGACGAAGACGGCGTGTCAACTGGTGTCCAACAAGCATACGCACATGCAGCGGAGCCAGCTTCATGAAAAAGTACTGCAAATGTGGAAGATTTAAAGATTAATGATGTTCTCTGAAATTATTGCCTTTTGTAATATGTAATTACTAAAATAATGACCCATTTGCAGTAACGATAGCTAAAATGTAATTTATAAACTAAGTATTCTATACACATATGTATGTGCCTAATTAATGTTGGTGGTTAATGAGTGTGTTTTCAAATAGCAATTTAAGTGCTAAATAAATTATTTCCATATACAAAAGTAATACTATTTTTCTAGAGGTCAATTCATGGATAAAAAGGTATTTGATTTCAAAAATACGTATTAGTTAAGGTTTTTGATAGTTTTGACCCAACTCAGCATGCAAATTATTAGTGTTGATTTTTCACATGAATCGTGTTTGAAAATATATTCAATTTTGAAAAAGTTATGGCAGTGTAGTATTTACACATTTATTTATTTAGCAATCCTGTTTTCAGAAAGAATACATTTCCGACTTACCTGAAGTCCGTGCGTCCAGAAACCCGTCGTCATGCTTGTCTTGCCCAGCGTGAAGACAGCCGAGCGAGCAAAGCTGCGTGCATTGGGTATGAGAAAACCACCGCGCATGACCGAGTTTGAATACTCATTCATTTTGGTAATTACAAACATGGGCATGACCAGCTGCACGGTCACATTATACTCGGCCAGCTCCTGTTCCAGGGCCTGAGTGAAATATGTGACATATTTCTTAGAGGCCGAGTAAACGGCCATGTTGGGCATAGGCTGCAGCTCCGATCCAGAGCCAATGTTAACAATCGCCCCTCTCCTGGCCGATTTCATTTGAGGCACTATCTTGCGAGTCAACATTGTGACAGCGCCAATGTTGATGGTCAAAATATCCCAGATGATATCTTCCGGCACCAGTTCCAGAGTCTCGGGATAGTCATACATTCGACCCACATTATTGACTGCAATGGAGAGCAAAAAATTCCCAGTTAAGGCCATAGATGCTAATCCGTTTAAACATTGCTCTGGCAAGGTTGCGTGTAAAACGACTACAAAAAAACCAAATCCAAAACGCAACTGACAAAAATGTAAGTTGCTGAACCGCGTCAAAGTGTTTATGAGTTTGGCAAATGAAACCCCAAATGTTCGACACAGAAATGATTTATATGCATGTACTTGAAAATGTTTATAATATCTGCCCCACGTTGAATGGCCCTACGGCAAAGATTCATTATAATTGCACGCAATTACGAGTACCTCAAGTTAGTTTTTCAATGACATTGACAACAACAGATAGGCGAAACCAGCAGATTTAATTGTTGTTGTCAGTGACATATAGCGGCTACTGTGACTTGACAATGAGTTGGCTAATGTACAGCTGCAGATGAGGGGCAGAGGCAAGTTGTCGATGTGGTAGTAACGCCCACCCGAAATTTAAAAAAGTTTGTTACTTATTTGTGTATATGTATAGCACTTATGTACATAATACTAAAATAAACATTTAGTATTTGGTATATAGTAATAAGTGCTAGGGGCGTCGTCTCATGATTGACTAATTTTCTACATAATATTATATATTATTTACTTCTCGTCAAATTATACTTTAAATATTTAGTACTCAGAGATTTTCGAAGCAAATTGCATAGGATTTGATTGCTATGCTTATCAAATTGATAACAGGAGCTCGAAATCTACAAATTGAGAAGCCAGAAATGGAAAGTTTCTTATTAAATTCAAGTTCTGAGAATAGTGCTGCTATATATATATATATATATATTGATATGTACAAAAAGAGATTCACTTACCAAGTATACCCACTTCAATGCCCGCCAGTTCCTTTTCGATTTGCTCGTATGCTTCGCGTCCCTTGGCAAAATCTACGGCTATCCATTTTGTCTTCACCTTGTGCTCACTCTCTGTGAAAGTTGATGGACAAGTTAGGCCTGTAGATGCATCTGTAAGTATGTTTACATACCAATCTCATTGGTTACCGTAATGAGCTTCTCCTTGGTGCGTGAGATCAGCACCAAATTGAGACCTTGACGTGCCAATTCTCTGGCATATTCCTTTCCAATGCCATCAGTCGCTCCAGTTATCACTAAAAAAGCGAAGGAGCATTTTGAATTCAACTGAGTAAAAGAGACAAATTATGCATTTATTTATGCTATACTTATAAAGACCTTCAATATTTCATTATGAGATGTTGCAGTCAACATGAATAGTTAGCACACCCTTGCTAATCGTTTGTTTGGTTAACTTATTTAGTTGACATTTGGTAGTTGCTACTGCCAGGCCCACAACAAATACCAAATCTCACTACCATAAAAAAAATGGGGAAAAAAGGAGAAAAACTAGAAACTTGGTTTGTTTTTCTTGTTTATGTTGCGGCCGTTGGTGCTGTGCTTTTGCAATGAGTCAATGCAACAGTTGCCACTGCGGCTGCGCAACTTGCCAACAGGCGGCAATTGTTGGCACCGTTAAGAAACGTTACTCGCCGTTGTTGCTGTTGGCTATTGGCCACACACTGGTTGCCAAATATTTGTGCAGCGTAAACATTGGCAGCAAATGGCAACGGCATCAAGTTATAAACTGTTTCCCAACTACGGGAAATGTGCTCAGATTTTATTTAGGTATGCATCAGTATTTACAACAAATAATTCATTCGCAAATAAATTGCCAATTGGCAAACGTTGTTGTTACTATGCGCAAGGTCAAAAGTGCTTGAAAATAATAAATAAAAAAACATTAAAACATTAACAGTACATTTTTAAGTCCATTGTTTATTTTTTTAAATTATTCTATATTTTGTCTTGGTTTCCATTCAAAAGCATGCGAAAAATGTAACTTGGCAAATCCGGTTTTGGTTTTGGTTTCGGTTTCGTTAGACGAGTTGAATGACTTGGTTTGCCCCATTAATGATACGTAAACAAACTCGAGCTGTCCCAGTACAGCTGATCGATAAAATTCACTACTATGGCTAATCAATTAATAAATTATAAAACAAGCATTTAGTAAGGTTTGATAATTATCTGTAGTTTCATGCTGGCATGCCTTGTGATAGTCAATTCGCTGCAGGAACTTAGAAAATAATTTAGTTAATCACTTGCATGGATTGTCACGATATTTCTCTATTTATATATATGAAAATTGGGGGCTGGCATGAACAAACGCCTTCAGTATGCAATTTACATATGTTTTGGAAGATAATATTTCCTATATAAATGAATAGATCGCAATTTCGTGTAATTTACTACATTTTTGCAATTATTTATTATTTTTACCTATTTAATACACAGTACTCATTAGACAGGTAGCTTATGCATTTATAGGTATATTAATGAACTTAGGTATTAAAAGCTTTTTGACGTCCCTTACCTTGGGGATCAGCAAAGCAATATAAGAATCTTGATTGCAAATTAAAATCAACGAAATGTGTTTGATTTCTACGGCTTAAAGGTTTATAATGGTAAAATTTAACAAGGAAAAATAAATAAGAAAAGCAGTGGTGTATATGAGGCAAGGTCTTAGGTCTTTCTTTCTGTTTTCATCGGCAGTTTGAAAAGATATTGCTATATCTGTAAATATTGTATTGCAAGCGCAAAAGGAAACTCACCTGCCCATTTGCCAAATTTATCCAACAAGCTTTGCGGCAACTGCGGCTGAAAGTACGGCTCCAGCAAAGCCTTTATAATGCTTATCAAAGATCTAAAGTTGTCGTAGAGATAGGCACCAATCGCCAAAGTGCCAACCAAGTAAATGGCCAACGAAACCAGCTGCCAAATGAACGCCATGCGTAGCAGTGAATAAATGCTCAATTCCACAACCGGCTGCATAGTGAAAATAATCTCTTTATGTTATATAGTCCACAGTCATGAATGTACAGCAATGTAACGAGTGATAAGCAACAGTTGATAAGTGCCGAGGTTTTTTGAAATTCAGCTCAACTTTATCAGCATGGAAAACATATGTACTATACGAAATAAACGCGTCACTTGGGCACTGTTTACTATTTGAATATCAATGAATTTGAATGAATTTTAATGAACTTCCTATTGAACTTAGTAAAAACAATTTAGTTCGACCGATGTTCCACTTCTTAGGCTGTCGTCGACACAAGCGGCGGCTTTGAGCGTCAATCACGCACTAAAAACCGAAACTGAAACTGAAACTGAAGCCGAGTTGCAGGCTCACAGGCCAGAGCTTGCGACCACATTAAATCGCTTCGCGCTTATATATTTTTATTTCGAGTTTTACAAGCTGCAATTGCCTTCGAAGTCATGAACATGAACAACACTGCAGATACATAGAGAAAATGCCGCTCTTTTTTTTTTTAGCTTCATTACTTCATAAACATCACCTTTATGTTTGGTTATGTTTCTCTTTTGGTGTGAAGATTACAAAATTTGCCGACTGCCATCACAAATTATTAGGTATTTAATCACCGCTGGCCGCCAGATATTCGGCCCTTTCGCAGCAAGTGAAATGTGTTGTTGTCAAATTAGTTGACATTTTGTTTGACGATAATAACTGTCAAGTGCATAATTAGTCTACTCCTACTGGGACTTAATATTTAACACTACGACAGGCACTCGAAACCATAAGGTGAAAGATGCAAAAATATTTAACAACACGCAACGATCTGAACTTGGCCACTTTGTTAATGATAACAAATTGACTATTTATTGTAATGTGCTCATGAAAGGGTTATTATCACAATTGTTAGGGATTTTATAATATTATTTAATTTCTCGGAGTATTTTTTCGAGTTTAAAATCGAAAAATATTTTAGGTTTAGAAGCATATTACAAGCTGTTAAGGATTGTACAAATTTAATTATTTATTTAAATATTTAATTATTTAAAATTTACCTTAAAGCCGTAATAAACTATAATTGGTGATGAACACTTGAAAATAGTGTGAACTTCTCTGGTTATTAATCGACATCTCAAGTGTGGTAGCTTTGAATTGAATAGTGTGAATTAGTAGACTTCTCAAGTGTGATTTTCCACTTAGAACCAATAAGCAGTACATGTATCAAACTGCATTTGTTAAACAAACAAAACACTTCAAATGCATGTTTTCTGAACTTTGTGTGTGTATGCGTTGTAAGTTGAATGCAAAATCTATTTGAATGACAATTCAAACCATTAGCAAACAAAACCGACAAGGAAATGACGAGATATCGTTGGATGACAGGCTGAAACTTGACGCTTGCTGTTTTTTCTATTGTAAAGAACAATTCACTACGTTATTGCATACCTGTAAATTGCAGCAAACGTGTCAGCTCACGTTAAGTGACTAAAAAGAACTAGCATAATATTTGTATGCATTCTAAAATATTATTGATTTTGACAAGAAGTGTTCGAAAGCTGTGGAAAGCACACACCCCAAATAGTCAAGACACCAATTAAGTAACCAAAATCGTTAGCAAAGATACCAACCAATGTAAAAAAGCACCAGCATGAAAGTATGCAATGCTTTTATATTTTCTTGTCTGAAATTCGTGTGAAGAATAATTGCACTATATTTAAACGCAATCGCCAAGGAAATACGGTTATACCCGCATTTTGTAAATGATGCCAGCTATATCCGGGAGTTTCGTCCACACCATCCCTCAACTGGGCAACAGCGCTGCGGGCATAAGCCTTAGCTGTGGGTATAAAGAGTCCCCCCCGCATAATAGCCTTGGAATAGTTGTTAATCTTGGTCACCACAAAATTGGGCGACAGCAGCTGCACATGAATGCCAAACGGTGCCGCCTCCCACTGCAGTGCCAGTGTGAAACTGCGCGTGTAAGCCTTTGAGGCGGCATAGAGCGTCGCATATGGCACAGGTTGAAGTTCCGTTCCGGAACTAACGTTCACAATGGCACCCTTGATTTTGGACGCGCGCAGCCGTTGGAAGAAGTAGCGCGAGAGCTGCGAGACGGCAATCACATTGGTGTCGAGCAGTTGCTGCGTTTGCTCCTTGCTGACTTTGATGAGGCCACCCGGCAGGCCCATGCCTACATTGTTGACTACAAGAAGCGTTACGTTATAATTGGTGTTAACTCCGAAAATAATATATGCCCCAGAATTTAGAAAACCGCATTAGAACTGGCGATTAGTAAAATTCTCGTGCACTTTTTTGCGGGCCGTGTCAAGTACTTACCTAGTATAGCAACCGGCAGATCGGCCAATTCGCGCTCAATGTGATCATAAACTTGAGCACCTTGTGTGAAATCTGCAATGACAATCTTTGTCTGCACTTTGCACTCCGAAGCTAAATGAAATGGTGAAAAGCTTTTAGAAACGCTATGGCTAAGTGGCATAATAAATGAACTCACCAATTTCCTCAGCAACTGCCTTGAGTTTCTTCTCATTCCGGGCAATCAGCACCACATTGATGCCCTGTCGGGCCAGCTCCTTGGCGTACTCCTTGCCAATGCCATCGCTGCTGCCCGTTATGGCTGCCCATGACCCAAATCGCTCCTTCAAACTCAACCTTTGCTTGGGATCGTTTGTCAAACGCAACTTGAGCAATCGGATAGGTGTTCTCAAATGCTCATACAGATAACAAATGAGCGAGTATAAACCCAAAAAGGTTAGAAATGTTGATAAGGCGGACAACATAATATGTATAAGAATTTTGATTTGATAAGGCTGATCCACTGCGTTCGACGGACTGTAACGTACTGCCAGGGAACTTTGATCAACGGGCAACAATGTCATCGATTTATAAAGTTCTGTGCACGGAATACTAATGACTGCTACAAAAGTGAAAACAAAATCGATGTGTGCTATGACCAATTTGGGAGCTACGAGCAGCTTTATTTGTGTATGTGCGTATTCATTTTCACAGCTAAGGGCTGCCTAAAATTAATATCTATATTGGTATTTCTGATTGTCCAGCCGGCAACCTGCTTAGTTTTTAAATAGTTAAATTACAAAATGTTTACAAAACAAATGATAGGAGCATTGTGCTATTTTATAAGAATTTCTAATTGCTTTTTGTTTAGCTATGTGGGGATACATAATTTAAATAGGTCTTGGGTTCACCCAAGCACTAAACTATAAGCAGAATCCATGTTCTTTTTATGAAATGACATCATGGCTTTTGTCTTTGGTTTTAGGTTGTGGCCTTAGCATTGTTCATTCGTCTTTGCCAGCCAAATGCACTTACACATATCACAATTACTGCCATGAGCGCATACTTAGCGCATACATTCATAAATTAGACAGCACAAATGGTATTTTACAAAATGCTAAGTACACATACACACACACACACACTGGCCTAAGAAAATCAGGAAACGGAAATGTGCGACGCGGCACTGTGAATTGAACATGAAGTACGGCGAGGACAAGGACAAGACATGGGTTATACATATATCAATATGAGCAACGGTTACCGCATGGGCAGCCCTGTCGACACACCCTGTCGATGGGCGAAAATTGCAAACTGGTGAATTTGAAAAATATGGGCTGACATTTTTCGTTGTCGCCGCAAAAACCGCATTTATTCAAGTGTCAAATAAATTCATAGTTTTTAGACACCCGCCCCCAGCTAGGGGGGCGTCGACAGTGGCGGCGTCGGCCAACTAATTAAGTCAAATGGTTTGCAGTGTGTGCCAAAAAGAAGCTCGAAAAAAAAACCGCTAATACCAAAAATCCATTCAATGCCACTGCCTGTGGGTATGCAATGGTATTTGAAGCGGCGCCTAAAAGCATGCAAAATATTTGGCAACTTATGCTAATCACATTTAATTGCTTTTTAAGCGCACTTCGCTGGCAGTTTCAGCTAATTAATGTGACTCATACGCGAAGTGGTACAATGCCAGTTAATAACCTTATTATTAAAGGCAACCGCTCAGCTGCAACTCGACTGCAGCTTAAATAAACAGCGAAAGCACAACTACTACAGAGGAACGGCGCCAGCCTCCATCTCAAATTACACACACGCAAAGACATACATATGCCAAGATAAAAGCACTTGCCAAGGATCAGTTGCAAAGGCGGCAAAGGGGGGATAAATGGAACTGGCGCAGTCATTGTCAAAAAAGTCAAACAATTTGAATTATGTTTTGCAATTTGTACATCCGTTTCTGCCGTTCGAAATCGCCCACACATAAAAAAACACACACACACACCCAAACACACTTCATATCTCCCCCTGTCCTTATTCTTCCCTTATTTTTATATATGAAGGAAATTATTGTTTGCTTTGTTGGCGATGCCGCTGGCAGCCTTTATTATACGATATATATTCGCTATATGCTTGAGCATTTCCATGCAACGTTCATTTTTATAACATTTTATTGTGGTTATTATTGCATTTACTGACAAAAAACGCAAAAATGAACTCATTCGGCGGTTTTGGCAAAACCTTTTCATCTCAATTTCTTCAAGATTTTTGAGAGTAGTAATTGTATCACTTATTGTAATAAGAAGTCGAGATTTCTCTTTTTCTATCACTTTTGTTTCAAAAACGAATCTTCTTGCTTAATTGACTCTAAAAGCATAGGTTTTCCATTCCTCACTTTCTTCTCCAATACTAAAAACCAAAGGTTCTTCTTGATTTATTTTCTTTACTAGTTTTCAAACAACATGATCTTTTTCTCCTTTTATTCCCTTCCATTTACCTCAAAAACTATGATCTTAAAGTGTAAAATGTTGTGGAAATAACTGCGAATGTGTATTCTAGAACACACAACTGTATAAAAGTACAGCCAAAAATGAGGCACTTTCCCTCTTTCTGACTTCCTTGCTTCTCCCTTCCAAAATGATGTGAATTAATTGCTTTGGCATTTCCAGCGCTCTAATCTCTGACATATCGTTAAAGCGCATTTGGCATTGTTGACTAGGTTGCTTAAGGATGTTTATGTCAGGCATGAATTTTAAGTAGTTCAAAGGAGGCTGACAATGTGCCGCATTACAATAAAAAAATAAAAATAAAAAAAATAGACGACAAAACAAAAAAAATAAAAGAGTTGTCAAGTGAATTCGTGATGCGACAGAAAACAAGTTAAGCCGGCTTCAGTGCTCGACAAGCAGATACTCTGTAGACGATTTCTAAGTAATATATACTCACAATAACTTTATATATACAATCTGTACATATTCCTTAGATTAATATTATTTTTTAAGAAGTTCAAGCTCCACAGCTGACTGGATGGCTGCTGTGAATCTTTCCATGAAGACGGGTTACAGGGTATAACCGCTTTGAAGCTGGCAAGTGGGTGGCTTATCCTGACGAGATTTCGCCCCTTAAATGGCGCATGAAAATTAGCAAGTTGTCTGTCTGCGGTTGCCATTATGCGGCACACTTTGAATGGCAGCTGCGAGTTGATTTTGCATACTTGTTCTATTTTTTGTGGCTTCTCTCCTTGATTGCTGGCTTGGCGATAACATTGGGTAAAGGCTTAAGCGTTTTATGGTAGAGTTAATTAGCAGTTTGTACGTTATCGCTGTCTATAAATGTCCAGCCCCAAAAACTTTTTGACCATAAAACTGCAATCAGTGGTAAGTTATGTGGCCAGAAATCACCGAAACAGGCACACATGCCTGCCTACGACACCTGTTAGACCTGCAGGGCAGCAACACTGGAAAACTCATAAAAAATGACTAACAACGCGACAGGGCAGAAACAGAACAACGATTAGGCCAACAGCACAGAGCACCGGAGCAGGAGCGGGCAGATGTGGCAAGAGAGTAGCATCCGAAACTCTTGTCCTCTGCATCGCAAGTGTCGTTTTGAAAAATTCAAATCTCGTTGCCAATAAAAGCCAATAAAACTCGTAAAATAACTCAAATACAAAAAGTGCTGCTGGTCCGTTCGAATTGGGGGGGATTGGAAAAGTGCTGCTCGTTCAAGTGTTTTTGTGTCGCAATGTTGCGGCTTGGTCATAACCCCATCGAGCATCGGTAATGGAGCTGTTGAAGAACGTTGACTCCTGATACGAATGTATATCCAAAGTGCAGCTGTGTGTGTGTGCAGCTCTTAAGTTGTCATCTATTTAACTGCTGGCTACAATTTAGTTCAATCTGTGTGCTCCCAGCTGCAGCAGTCGCAACTCCTTCGAGTTGTTGTATTTATAGCCAAGTCAGCGTTTGTATTCTGTAAATAGCATTGGTAATGCATATATGTATGTGGAAATCTGGCGTCTACACCTGTTCAAAATATATCCACAGAAAGTGAAGTACTGCCCGAACAAATGACTTAGTGGGTAAGGGCACAGCTCTTGCTTTTGATGTGTGCACACAAAGAACAAAAAAAACCTGGTACATGATATCATTTGGGAACAACCAGGAAGTATTTAATAAAAAATCGTTTTACTACAAAAAAAATTGAAAAATAGCTCAACATTTATAAAAAAGTTGAGATCTAGGGATACGTATGTAAATAAAAGTCCTAAGTTGCCAGTGCTGTACTCTACTAATACTAGTAAACGGACTTGTTCTTTTACTATTTATTTATAATATATAATATGAATAAAATGTCTTCTATACCTTACAGTGAATATAAATGAAGCGTATTTAATCGAAACAGTTGTGAACAGGATTTACATAAATCAAGTTGTTTATGTGAGACTATTTACCATTTAGTTAGTTTGGTTAGTTAGCTCACAAATCAGCGCATTGGCAACATTGTCAAAGTCGTTGAATCCAACAGTTAAACTTTCACAATTTGCATGTGCAACAAAAGTTTGCCCTGATTTCTCAGCTAGCTGATCAATCAACAACAGCAACAACAACGACGACATGGACAACAATTGTTAGGTTGTTGCATTGCATACTGAATGCAAAGTGCATAAAAAAAAAATTGCTGCTTAGTTTTTCGCCTTAAGCAACGCACTCTGCATTCAGATAAAGACCGACCGACCGACCGACCGACCGACCCACCAGACCCAATCGACGATCCCATGCCGGGTGCGAGTCCAAGAAAAGCGAATCAAATCGAATTAATATGCATGCTGCGTGCCCCTTTGCTTGGCTTCTGGTATCAGCGGGCATTCCTTGACGCATTGGCCGATATTTGAACTGCCGACGTTACCTCCTAAGTTTACTGGCGCTATCGCAATGCCAACTATGCAAAAAATAAAAAAAAAAAATGAATTTGCTGCCCTTTGACAGGGCCGGCCAAGATGGCGAAATATGTAAGTAACAGAATTCGTGTATCCTTCCTTGCAGGATGCCAAAAACGCGACAAAAACAATTTCGTGCATTCAAATGCCAGAGCGCACAGCATGACAGCATCTATATGAGTCGCAAGAACTGTTCTCGTTGGAGTGACGACTATTAAATACCCTCTTAATGTTCAAAAATGAAAAATACACTTTGTCACTATTATTTTTGTATTTATTTAACTAGATCAAAGGAAGACCTTCCATAGAGTTCTAAAAATTCTATGGTTGTCAAAAAAAGAAGACGAAGCTGGACAAATCGAATCGTTGCACAGACTTTTTAAAAGAGTCTCTTTCACTGCGTTACCCATTTCGTTAACTAAGTGTAGTACATTCAGGTAGAGTATAACAAGTGTGTAAGCATTTATTTATTGCTGGCTGGCAGACGCATCCACCCTTTCCAAATGCCGTTCTAGTTGAGACCCTCGAAAAAATGTTGTACAAAATAAAATGTCTCTTTGTTTTGCACTTTGCCCAAGCGAATCCAGCAAAACACATAAATCTAAGCATATGTGCATTAAATTGCTTCACCCTGTCAACCCGCTCTCCAAAAATCAGAGAAATATTTTCGAGCATACTATATGAATATATTCAGAATGTGCTTTAATTGCCCCAACTACTGATATTACTACTAGAAATTTCAATTGTTTTTCTAAGGCCGTTTTCCTGACTTTGGGTTAATTTACACCTTCCTTTTGCCGCTCGTCTGACTTTGCCCGCTGTCTGTCTGTTCGCCTGGTTTCTGCCAAAAGCTGTCGACAAACTTAATGACCTGAAAACTGTTCGATAATGTGTGGGTGTTATGGCTTGTGCGTGTGTGTGTGTATGTGTGTGTAGTGCACGCCTGCGGAAATTATCAACTCGCCGCACTTCACAAAAAACCCAAAACGAATGGAAGCTAATTTCCAGGAAAGCGATTAGAAAACGTGCAACTTAACTGTGGCAGCAAAAACAAAAGGTTTGTGCTCCAAAAACGGTTGACAAAAAGGTGGCCAGCAATAAGAACAGACAATATTTTTGGATAAGACTAGATAGAGCTGTGAGCAATAGCTGAGATGGGTTAAGTAAAATGTATATGGGCATTAATGCTATAGGGGCATGATAAGTTTCAAGTCTTCAGTGTTAATTGCATAGATAAATCTCAAATCTAAAAACAACTTAAGCAAGAAGATACTCCTTAATATTCTTACACTTTTAGAATTTTAAAAAAGAGTTGCAAAAACTTTGCATTAATGTTCCTTTTTCCAAATATTTTAGTATACATTAAATTTGATATGTATATATTTTTATTCTATTATATATATATAGCCACTCGTATTTTACAGAAATGCACTCAAAATGATTTCTACCTCCAACCCATTGCCGCCCGCTGCTGTCCAGCAATTTGGCAAAACCAAGTAAAAGCCACGTGACTAACATAAGCAAATACAGTTATAGCCAAAGCGGTGGCCACAGCAAGTGCTCGAGAAATGTTTTGTTTGGCAAAAATCAAGATGTGTGTGCAGCACCAAAAAAAAAAAAACAAAAAACCCTTAAAACTGGTTGATGGTTGCTGGTTTTTGCCGTTGCCCAGTTGAGGGATAGAGAGTGAGACAGAGCTTTGGCAACAACCATCGTTGTGGCTGTTACTCAAGCCCCAGTTTCGAATCGTATGTTTATCTTTGGCCTGGCCTTTGTCTAGCTGAAGTGGCGCTGGTATGCAACGGGTACACAGATGTGAAGGGGGTGCAGGGTGCCGGGCGTCGGGTGGCGGGTGTGGGTGTTTAACATTTTCGATCCTTTGGCGCTGTTCGGGCTATAAATAAACGTTTAGTTGGTGCGGAAGCACAGCGACAGCAACAGCAGTCTGTAATACAGGCTAAAAAGGATGCGTTGTGGATGCGAGCGGGGTGGTGAGAGGAGGAAGGAGGCTGGTGTACGCTTGTTTGTCTAGTGGCAGCACGTGCTGTTGCGGGCTGCGGTCAACGTGTGTGGCTCATTGTTGTTACCATTTTTGCACGCCTGTTAACTGTTAACTAAGTCGCCTCCCCCTCTCACTAATAGCCACGTAATCGGCGCTCAATTAACACAGTTAACCCTTCGCTCTATTTGCCAGCCCTTCGTTTCAGTTACTACATTGTGGCTTTTTATTTAACATGCATTTATTAGAAATTTATTAGCGCAGTGCAAATTTTTGCAGCGCAAATTTTATGCAATTGCATAAAATGTTTACAGTGGCGCCACTCGATTTCATAACTTACACAAAGAACTGGCGACCTGGGCGCGTTGGGGCAGGGATTCGAGGAGCAGGCTCTTTCATACTAACACTGATTGGAAGCTTTGGGAACCTGTTGACCATTTGCATTACATTAAGTTTTCGACGCTCCCTTGAGAGTTTTTGTCTTAGCACTTTTTTTACTGCCTCATTTAAATTCTAATTTTATGACTGCGTTTATGTTTTTGTCGAAAGGCAAAGAATCACACACAGCCACGCACACACACACCCATACACATATTGCTGCATAAACTTAAGCAATCTATTTATATATCTGTGCGGACTTTCCGCTATGCATATTCGAGTACATTCATAATTGTCAATGACACAAGACAACTTAAGATTGTCGCTGAGATAGAGCTGTTCATCTTTTCAATTCGATTGTTTGCCAAATGACGAAGAAATCTTAAGTACCGGATCTTAGATAGGTGCTTACCTAGTATTACCTTAGTATTATTTTTAATAGGTTTCTAGAACACAATGCCATAAAACGAATCTGATTTGCACATAACAAAAAATGCAATTATCAAATTTTCAGATGGGAATCTTTTCTGTTTCGAATGGTTGCTGATGACCTGTAAATGCAAGATCCCTTTAGGGGGTTGAGAAAGTTTACATATTGAACTCGAAATCGGTGCCTCGACCATCTATATCCGTCTATCCAAATGTATATGACATTGTCAATCCGAAGCGTAATATTACATCTATTATTTAACGGCAATCCAAATGCTTGTTGTAACCATTTTAAATCAATCTGACTACCACTTTAAAGCATTAACATGTTGACTTATTTATTAACTCACTTGCAGATTAACAGTAAGTCTTAATCAGTGAGATAGCATTATTTTTGGCAGATCTGGCATTTGTTCGCATCAAACATCAAGCCCATTTCCCCCTGCTCACCACATGTTGCCATAAATCTTGGATCCCCAGCTAAAACGATTTGCGCGGGTAAAAAGATTCGCCGCACATGTGAAAAATCATATTCTGAAATTTGTGTTTTGTTTTTTGTTGTTTTTTTTTTCTTGAAAAGAGGAAAGTTTTGAAAACAGAGAATGAAGAGAGCGACAGGCAGCATGAGAGCAGTGCCGAGCAAGCAGCAGAGCACGACGTGGCAGAGACCGAAGCCAGACGATGGCAACGATGGCCAAAACGAGCGATGCTTTGTTGCAGTGGGGGTTGCCGGGGGAGTCGCTTGAAGCGCAGCCAGTTGGAATTGCACGCGACAAAGGCGTTGCACGACTGACGAGGGGGAGAGGTGTGGGGCTGCATGGGCAGCGGCGACGGCTACGATGACGACACAAAAAGCAGCAGAGACGACAACAACGACAATGACAACGACGACGACGCCGGCGACGAAGCAGCTGTCTGCTGCTGCTGCTGCTGTTGCTGGCTGAGGGCTTCTGCTTCTGCTGTTGGCTGACTGCGAGCAGTCGTCAGTCAGTTGGCCAAGAAACTGGTAGCGTCGGTGTTGTGAGCCAACAAAAGGCTGGCAATTGGCAAACTGGCAGCTGGCAGCTGGGCAGCTGGCACAGTTACCGGCTACGGCTCTGGCACTGCCGTGCGAGAAATGTGTGTGTGTGTGTACGCAAACCACCACAGGGCACGGGGCAGTCGTTGGATTGGCTTTGGCTTTGACTTTTGAGCGACGCGTAGCCAGCCAAGAAAAGTGGCCAACTGTCAGCAAGCCAGCCAGCCAGCCAAGTCAGCCAAGCCAGCCAGTCAGTGAGCCAACAACATCAATTGCTGGCCAAGTGAGGTGGTGATGGTAAAGGTCCAAGAAGACGATAATGATGATGACGACGCAGCAGCAGCAAACCGTGCCAAACAGTGCAGGATGGTTGTCAAGGAATATATTTTTTTTGGCCGCAGACGCAGTTTGATTGGCCAAGTCAAACAGTGGTTTTGACCCTGGCCAAGATCGCCACAATGGACGCCAATTGACAGCTTATACACACACACACATACACAGGCATACACATACAGGCATAGACACAGTGGTGCAGTGGGGCAGCAGCAACAAGAACAGCGGCCAACCCCGCAGGATGCGTTCGTCTCGATTATACAGCTAACAACAACAACAACAAAAAACAAAAAAAAAACTATAAAAACGTGTCGCGCCGCAACAACAACAACAAACAAAACGCACTGTGCTCTATAAATGTATGTGTGTGTGAGCGTGTGTGTGTGTGTGTGTGTATGTGCGTGTGACAACCTTTTGAACTGACCAACGTGCGCCGCCAACTTTTGGCCAGTGCCAAAACACGACGTGCGCCAATGGAGCAACTGGCGCAAAGCCCAGAAAAATAAAAACAGCAGCAGCCGCAGCAGCAACAACCATTGTTTTAACTGGCCGCTAATCATGTGTTGCACGCCAATGTCAGCGAACAAATTGGCTCAAAGCACACGCGACCGAAACCTCAAAGGATGCGCATCAGCCATCAGGAATCAGCAACCACAGCAGCAGCAGCAACTCCACCAGCAACAGCAGCTCTGAAAATCACGCATACTCAGTATGCAATAAAAAAAAAATTCAAATTAAAATACATTAACTTTAACCAAACTTCAAGTAGTGATTAGTGACTCAAAATAACACGCAAAATATTAAAAAATAAAAAAAATATGATATATTAACAAAAATACAAAAAAAATAAGTAGCAAACGTAGTGTTAAATACTTCTATGCCAATTACATAAACGATTTAAACAAACTATGATATAACCAACAGCAACAATTACCCAATTACATAAACACTAGTGCAATCTATTAATAATTTTGCAATTTACATACAATGAGAAACAGTTAATGAATGCAATTGGTAACTGAAAACACTCGTAGACAATTGACGTAAAAATAAAACACAAAACTGATGACATCAAATTCAAAATCAGCGCGAGTTTTGTGCATCGTTTCGAAAATATCCAATCGAAGTGGCAGCAGTAAAAGGATGCAATGCGTAGCAGCGAGAGTAGCAGGAGGACATCTGAGCAGTTATTAGAGTGGACGAATGGTGAGTAGTATGCAGCGAATATGAATAAGGTTTTATTATTAGTTCTATAGTTCTGATCTTGTAAAGATTCTAGATATCTGTGCATGTATTTGGTTCATTTCAATTTCATAGCTACATTTTTGACAGACATGAAATCTCTTGTTGACAATTTGATCTTATTTGGCTGATATGTCTGGCAGATTATTGCAACATTATTTGCGCAAGAGCACATCTTATTATTAATCCAAAATCAGCATTTCTCAGTTAATGTTAATATATTTAAGTTCGCAACAAAGGTAGGTAGGAGACCGTACTTGCAAACTTAAATTCTTATTATAGTTACCATTCAGATTTATCCGATTTCTAGATATTGATAGTTTGCTTTTACTCAACTTCGTGTCAACTTCCTTACCTGCAATTAAAAAACATAATATTATATGATCTGCAAGATATTTGGCCAACTCTTTGAGAGCTTTATGAACTACTAATTTTACCTGGCATCTGTCACCACAAGCTGATCACTTTGAAGTCGCAACCACTCCACTCCCATTCGTTCCACTTCCCTCTAAGACGCGTTGGCTTAGACAGAAAAACCAACAGCGTGGCGCCACATAAATAAAGCCAAATGCAGCACAAAATGACAACATGTCATGCGGCAAGCGGGGCGCAAGGGGGCTGTAGGCGTTACAGCAACAGTTAAGACAATTTATAGGCACTGCAAAAATGTTAAAGCACCCGCAACCACCCAGCCCATGCCTCAAAGCCACAATGTCTATTTAGGGTTCACAATCCAGAGATTTCACCCTTGCCCCGTTCCACTTATCCAATCTGGTTGTGGTTCAGTTGCCAATTTGTAGAAAGATTCCCAAATCTGCAGAGATAATAATCGTAAACTTAAATATAATTGGTGTATGGTAAGTTTAAAGCAGAGCAAACATCTAAAGAACATCAAATACAGACCAATTAATTTCAAAATACTAGAAGAAGCGCATGTTTTTCAAATTTTTAATGTCTTAATTTATGAGCGCGACTGCGAATTACGTTCAATTACAATCATACTTGTACAACTTTTATTATTTACCCTGTAAACATAGAAATCCATAAAAACACGCAGATGCCACATGCACTATTATAATCATTGTTTCAACATTTTTAATTGCATTTTAATGACTCAATCAAGGAGGGGCCAAATTTTCTATTAGTGCACAAAATAAGTGGATATATAAGTAGTGCTTAGTTGCAGGGTATATTGTAGACTTATGCTCTCTGTCTTGTACAGAACATTTTCGAGCCATTAAAGCAATTAATAACAACGGACTGCACTCAGTTAATTGGCTCAAAGGAGATGTTGGGCCCAAAAGTTGCTCAAAACTAACACGGAATTTAATTGTGCGAGCGGTATGCAAAGGGACAGCGACAGGACTCGCTGTAGGGGGAGTTGGCGGAGGGGCTTTGGACAGCTCGCTCCTTAATGTGTGCACATTAATTTTAGATTTTTTTTATTTTGTTTTCGCTCTTTTTGGTGATAGTCGAACATTTTTTGCAGTTGGCATTTGCTGAAAAAGAATTTGTTGACACCAACAATGTTTCGGACATCCTGGCAAATAATTCTTGGCCCCGTCCGCCATTCTTAACCGGAAATTGGCAACTAAGCCAAGCAGCGAGCGCATTGTGTCCTTTCCTCTTGACTGCCTGCATATGTTCGCCGTGCAGTCAACGGCACAAGACAAACAAAGGTCCTGGTCAGCCCCGGCAAGAGTTCGCACTTCCTTTTTGCCAGTTCTTATCATTCACGCCAAACAAAAAAGAGATGCTGGCCAAAACGATAGCCCGTTTTGCATTTGGGCACGTTTCAATGACTGGCCCAAAGATTTATGGCCCGCATTGATTTTATTGATGGCCCCCGGCTGCATTTTTTTAAATAAATCGAAGGCAACGCGCAGCGACGAGCAATTAAAACTAATTGAATAGCCCCAACAAATTTCACTGTGACGCAAAGAACATGCAATGTGACAAATAGTTGCGAACAAACGATTTAGCGACGATTGAGAACACAAACACAACTAAAGTACATGGCACAGGGTTAAGTCTAAAATAGTCGTCTATTTTCTGTTGCAACTAGTTAAATATCGAATTAGTTTCAACGAAGCAGCAGAGTGTCTTCAGTTCCATTTTAACAATTATGCAACATTTTCAGATTTTGTCATGAAATACGTTTTTAGACCAATTCGAATTTCCCCCACTGCTCAGCTCTATACGCATGTTTAAGCAAGCTATTAGTGATCCAATAATAAAGCCAACAAATCTTGATCTAATTACCACGTTTTAAAGTTTCCCATTTCTATTGACTCATATTCAATTGTCATTGTCCCTTGCTTCCCAGACTCCACACCCCTTCGAGTGCCATTCGCATTTGTCGCTTGAAATTATGTTTTGGGTGCAAAAGTCAGTTGCCATAATTTTCATGGCGTAGACATGGCAAATGAAACAAACAAACAAATAAATCGCCAAATTATTATTTGGTCCTGTGACTCCTGGCAACTGCCTCCATCCATCCATCCATCCATCCATCCAGCCGGCCGGCCAGCCATCCAGCCAGCCAGCTGCTGCAACTAGAAATGCTGCCCACCAATTTTTATGCGGCGCTTGAACAAAACTTTGTCTGCGCCGTTGTCCAGTCATAATGATTTACTCGATTTGCATATTTTTGCACTTATAAAAATGCACAAACGATTTTTCATTTTCTTGAAAACTTATTAGTGCGCCGCAGCGAGCCTTTGATGACCAAAAAGGAAGCCGACTATATATATTTTTTGTATTTTTTTATATATTTTTGTGTTTGCTGTTGTCCCATAATGAGGCCTGGTTATTTATTTGTTATGCATGAGGCTTGAACATTATTTTTTTTTTGTGCTGCCCGGGCGTATACGTAATTTGTGTTGCCTGCGTATACGCCCTGGTGTCGCATTCGTCTAGCGTTTGTCTGCTCCGCAGTTTGTAGCGCCTACAAGTCTGCTGCAGCAATTTTCTTGGTACAGCTCCAAGACATTTGACTTCCTCCTCGCATTTGGCACACATTATCAACATGAACTGGAAGATAACAACAACAACAACAACAATCAACATCAACAATAACAACAAAATCAACAACGAAACATTAACATAGACGCAGCTGCGTCGATGACTGCGTCTGTCTGCCAACTTGGCACCAGCGACGCATCCTGTGTGTGTGTGTGTGTGCTGTTGCTGTTGTGTGTGTGTGTGTGTGTGGAATGCGAGAGGCTCGTGGCAAGTTGGCTGCTGGCCACTGATGGTAGGAGCCACTTGGCACTCTCATTATGATTTTAATTGATGACGCAATTTTTTGACGAGTTGCCCAGTTTGACAACGTCATCAGTTGTTGCTGTTGTTGTTGCTGTTGTTGTTGTTATTCTGCTTGATTGTTTATTGGTCAAAAGCACTTGGCTCTGGCAACAGGTTTCCGTTTCCAATTATCATTATTATGATTTTAAGCGTTTTCAATACCCACACACAAATACATATTTATGTAATGACGCCTTGATTGGCTCGACCTTGACCAAGAAAATCGTTGGCCGCATCGTCAACGACTTGTAAAATTTATTGGCCAATATTCAGGCAAATTTTTTGTTCATCATCACAGTTTTTTTTTGGTTGTTCTTGCTCTTTGCTTGCGAATGCTGCCAGTCGTTTTGGCAGCAGTTAATATTCAAGTTTTGTTGCCAATTTCCCCAGATCTATATTTGATTGTTGTTGTTCGCAATTTGTTTATTTGTTTTGATTGACGTTCAGTTGCTCAGTTCTTGACGCGTCGTCGTCGGTGAAAGTTGCCGCTTCGCAATTCACTTTATTGGCTAACTGGAGCTTGACGCTTATCAATTGGAAGGTTGACACATCTGCAACCATTCAAGCTGTCACAACAAACAACACAGCATCACAGTATTTTAAGAGCTTCTAAACACACATAAATCATATTTGCTTCTTCTGCTTCTTGCCGCTTAACCGGATGTGTGAAAAGGTTTTGCAAATTTTAAGTAATTACTTATGTGCTTTACTTGATTTTTTTTTCTTGTGTGTGCTTATTAGAAACAATCCCGAAATAAATTGCAGTTTGCTTGATTTACGAGCGGCTTGCTCATGAAATAAAAAAAGAACAATTTTATTACACCCTGAACACATTAAAAATGTGTAAAAAGAGTTTAATGGGTTTGTACGAATGTATGTAACAGGCACAACGGCGCATCTGCGACCCCATAAACTATATATATGCTTGATCAATACCAACAGCAGAACCGAATTCGTCGGACTGCCCGTTCGTCTGTATGAACACGTGGATTTACGACTATAAGAGCCAATCACAATTTTCATTTGTATCGCCGACTGTACCGTTTCATGAATATCGATACATATCGATTCCCGATAGAATTATAAAGAAAAAAGAAAAGAAAAGTCAATTTATATATAATATATGCTCAAATTTGGTTAAACTCTGTTATGGGACTACATAAGTGAAAGAGTTGATGTTGTAAATGTTTTTTTTAATGTTATAACTAGTTCGCATTTGCCACAATCCATTAGTATTATGTTTCATTTGTGTTCTTTACTAAATCTGGTATAACTTCAAGCAATATCGTCGCTTGGACGTATTTAATGAACCACTCTCGTGTATCAAATTGACAGCTTCTGTCTTACTACATCGCATTGGCATCTTCAAGGTATACGTGCAAAATAAGAAAAATTCTAATTAAAACTAGAGAAACTGGCACTAATTACAATTTGTGCCGCCGCCCTAAAGACAGAGCATACAAATCCCCGAGATAAAATACAATTTCGATGAAAAACCAAAAAACAAAAATAAGAACAAAAAAAAACAACTAACGAATAACTAACAAAATGATGAAGCACTGAAATAGATTAGGCGAAATATACAAAAACAGACGCCTGCATTTGCTCTAACTGTGCAAGCTGTATCTACACACATACATATATAGATATGGATATATCTCTGTATCTCAGTGTGTCTATGGCTGCTTTTCTATGTGCTCCACAAAAATAGACGCGACGGCGACGAGAGTCGCGCGTTTTCAACGCGTCTTTGCCCGCGTCAATTGCGCGTCATCGCCTCGGTTCAGCTCGCAGATCGGCGGACAGTATATAGAATATCGCATCAGCAGAAGTCGAAATACTATTTATATGTATACGATATATTGGGTATATGCATGCGAGCATGTACCACATATGTGGTATATAAGGGCCTTCTGGCGACAGTTCTGCGCAATTTTTTGGTCTGTGCCTTTCGCTTGTCGATCTTCGGTCCCGTCAAGTGTGTCCGAAAATAGCAAGGTAAATAAAAAAAAATCTACAAACAAACAAGAAAATCGAAAAATTACCCAAAAACAAAAAAAAAGAAGAAGAATATTGGGGGGAAAAGAAATAAAACCAGCTTTTAGCTGCCTAGCAAAATAAATAAAAGCAACATTTTCCCGATTCACAAACAGCGACGAAAACAACCAAAATATACAAAAGCGAAATTTGGTGAAGGCGTCAAAGGCTTTTTGCGTTGTCCGTGAATCGTTCTATATAGCACAGACCCCAAGAATGCGATATAAAAACAATATCCACATATACATAGTTATATAAAACTATTTATATATATAAGAAATGTGTTCGAAATTAGTCATTAATTAATAACGTCTAGTCTTTATTATTCCTATTAAATGTTAGACACAGTACATTATTTGCTATAATAAATGTTCATGCATTTTATAATGGGGGGTTTAATTTGATTGCATAATTTAGCAGAAAGCACCCTGTAAAGGTTAATAAAAACTAAGATAAGTAATGGCGAAAAGTAAATTTAAAAAAAATTGTGCAACTTATTGACTTCATTTGAAGTATTTTTTAGGAAAGGTTTTATATTTTTTTGTAAAATCGTCCAACAATTATTGCATGGATTGGAGAAGTCAAAAAAAAAAACACCAAAACGTAAAGAATGCAGAAATGTAGTGGTTCAGTTAAAAGTTAAGTGATTTCGAGGCGATTTCGCCATTCATTATCTTATGTAGGTAAACCTCACGAAGTAGTGTCATACGCTTAATCAGTGACGAAGAAGAAGAGGCTGCTTGGTCAAGTCTCTTTTAAAAATTAGGATTCAAAAGTTGATTATTTTTTGTTTTAGTTGAATCTACCTATATGTATCGCAAAAATCTGTTCACTCTCGCATTCAAAGTACTCAGAGCATGAACGTTTGCCACGTCTTGCATAATGCAAAAAAAAAACCATCTTGTCATATTTGACACTTTTCTATTTTTAGCCAAGCACTTTACGCAACTAATAGAAGGTTGCTTTCTAGATTATGCAATAATCTTCTAGTATCCCCCGACTAAAGTCATAAATTGAGTGGTCAACAGCTGTTCAATTGGCAATTAATAGCAATTGTTGCCCTTTTGCGAGAGGAGTCCATAAATCCGTAAATCACATCGTAATTAACACGTGCAGTCTATGTGAAGATGTAGTCGTTGCTGTGGGGGGAGCGGGGCACCCCAAAGGAGGGGTTGAGGAATTGCCTGGAATGGATAGATATCTTGTGGCCACAATTGGCAGCTGTTCAATAGCACAATTTCGGTGTGGGCCAATGGCATCAGCAGCCCTGACCTCAGTTAACTAACTCAGCAGCAAGATGAAGTCATTAAGACTGTATGTGTGTGTGTGTGTGTGTGAGGAAGCAAGATCGTCAGCCCATTATTTGGATATTTCCGTGCAGACAGATTGTCTGCTCATCCAGAAACTTATTGGCAAAACTCCATGATCATAAATTATGCAGTCCAAATTTGTTTACGCGGCAGGTGGCGCTTTAATTACACTGTGTGTACGAGTTTGTATGTGTGTGAGTGTGTGTTTGTGTGTGTGTGTGTGTGTGTGTGGGGAAATCCCAGGACGGCTGCCAAGATTCCTCAGCACGCAGCAGCATTACGCAACAACAGAACTTGAGAGCAAGAAAAGTTCATTGCCATTGAGATTCTTTGGAAGCGAGCGTGAGAAAATCTCTCGAAATTTTGGCAACCTACCATCTTGGCAAGCGCCCATTCCCATCCCCATTCCTATTCCCATCAATGCCTGAGCAAATCCAACCCGCTCTCCTCACCAAAACCAACTTGAGGGCTGGGCTGTCCAAAAGCCGTGACGTATTTGCTGCAGTAAAAGTTCTCATGGGGCAAGGGGTGCATCTATCAAATTGATTGGATTTCTTGAAATAGAAACTAGAATTACTAGAATCCCATTTTTATCATGTCTACCAGTCAATTTTTATCATACATATATCCTTCAAAATCAAAGTCAACATTTATGTAAATAATATTGAAAAACACTGATAAGTTGGCCTTTTATTTTATAGAAACTACATTCCTTTCTTAAGCTTATATTTACGACTTTTAAGTCTAATTTTTGTAACAATACAAATTGCTTAGACTTACTAATAAATTACTTACGAATAAAATTGGAGCTTGCCCAAATGTGGCCAAAGTTTGGCAACATTTTCCAGTTTGTTAAATCAACTTACTCACTTGCACTCGTTGCTTCTTTCTAAGTTACTCTCTCTCTATCTCTCTCTCTCTCTCCCTCTCTCTGTCTCCAACTCTCTTTGCAGCGAAGCGTTAAAGGAGCCTCGTTGGCCAATTGGCGGCCACGGCCGTTGCAGCTAGTCCTGGGTCTGACCAACCAATGGCAGCGCAGCAGCGGCTGAACTTCAACTCGGCAGCAGCGTAATGCACTTGGCAAACGTACAAAACACACATACACACGTTTACATGCACAAAGTAAAATATATATATATATATATATGTATATGTATATGTATATATAAAAATATATATATATATATACAACACACACATACACAAACAATTTGATTGCTGCGCTCACACGCGCATGAGAAAAAACATTGATAAATAAATCACGCATACGCCTGTTGGCACAGCAACAACTATACGTTTGTCAGTGTGTGTTCACATACATATAGATATATATATGTATATATATATATGTGTGTGTGTGTGTGTTAACGGGCTGTTTGCCAACTGCAGTGCGCTGCGCTCGTTTTAGCCCGGCTCGAACGACAATTGCACGAACGAAGCCTCCTTTGCAGGCAGCGCATTGGCCTCCCCACCCCATGCAGGACGACCAGGAGGACCAATCAGAGCGACGCTCGTGCGCACCATCCTTGGCCAAACAGAAACGATGCCAGAGCAATCAAGCTGATTACATTTTGTATATACCACATTGATAATTTTATTTTATTTCTATATTTGATTTTAGTTCAGTTCTTAAGTCTTAATTATTATATTATTGTAAGTCACATGCCCAAAGCCCAAAGCGACCACAAAAACAGCAGAAGTGGTCGTGAATTACTTATCTATTATATACGATATATATACTTCTATATATATATATGTAGAGATTAACACTTGAGAGTTTGAAAAAGGATGATTGCAAAATGCGTAAGAAAAAGAATAAAAACAACTGTAAAGCTTCCGAGCGGCACGCAAAAAAAAAACTAGCGTTTTGTTTTCGATTTTATTTTAATTTTGAATGGATCCATATAATAAAATGAAGGCACTATAATTCATTATAAATTTAAATATTATAAAATGCCTGGCTACCAATCGTCTAAGCTGAATGAGAATTGGGAATTTCGATAGACCGCATTTTTGGAATTCTCGCTGCGCCATTTCAGATGTTTACCAATTAGAAATGCCTGTGTTAGGAACACAACAAAATTTACGGCCAGCAGGCTGTAGTTTTTCGGAATGATAACAACGGAGTAACGCGACCAAATCAAACCAGTTGTGGCTAGGACCCCAGACTGATTGAGCGATACATTTTGAGGAGGTCGCTTCACGAGATCGCCAATGCCAGCCAACACCAATAGCTAAATTGAGGATCATTGATATAAATCAGAAACTATATATTAAAATGCTGTGGAGCAGAACTCACCCATTTGCCAAATGGCCCCCAAAAGAAAACAGTCTTTGGACCTAAAATTCAAAGAAGATTTCATATATTTAACTTTTTTAATTAATTATTAAATTCACACACCTGCCGGTGATTCCCAAAATGGACGTACAACTTGTGGCACTACTGGGTCAACGGAATTGATTATGGTATTATACAGCTTAGAGAGAGGTCCTGTTCCCTTCGACATGGTCCCAGAATTTGGAAATTTTTTTCTATTAATATTGTTTTTGAATTTAGGAATTATTCGAACCAAAATCAAATATAAAATAAAGCAAATGAAGCATATATTTTGAATATTTCCATTTCAGAATATGCTTACTTCGATTGCTGATCAAATAAAATTTTGGAAGTATCTTATCCGTATTTTTGCGGCAAATTAATTTGAATTTAAATTTGAAACGCATATCTGAGCAGAGCAGAACGCGCAATTGAGTGCGCGAGTGAACGAAAAGAGTGAGCGGTGAACAATAACTTGCCCCCATTGGTCACACTGATTGGAAAACAGATGTTTGCGCACGCAACCTGTGAATGGCTAGACGCTATTGCAAATTGTTAATGGCATGTAAATTGTAGTTGCTTCGCAAATATTTCCATTCAAAGTTTTCGCCATTTGATTTGTTTTGATTAGATTTGGGCGAACAAAATGCAACCAAACAACAAAAAACTAAAGCGTTTGCCAATCAATTTGCGTCGGAAAGCAATCAGAGAAGCGCGCAATTTGGCAGGAATGCAACATTCCAAAAGAGCTGCAAAGCCAAAAACAAGGTCTCGGCATAAACAGAACGACTTTGAGCGTGCCGAGCACAATGCAATGCTGGGGGCAACTACGCATGAACTGCAACAGATTCTAGAGGATTGCGAGGAGTTGGCAGACTTACCCTACGATGCTACGCCGGCTGAGTTGTTGGGTGAGGTGGGTACTGCAGCATAACACGAAGCACTCTTCCTGTGGTGTGGGTGTGACGTCATAGATCATTGAACTCAATTAGCATGCTTTCGTCACAACGCTTGTTTGGCTGACCCACTACGGCAGAACCTGCTAATTGACAACTGTTATGACAGCTCTTATGGCTGTTACAGCTAAATGCAGATAGGGATTTCTCAATAGAAACACACACATGTACATATTTTATTATTACAGATTGCCTTAGCAGAGGGGCATTCCACCACGATCCACGTGCAGCGCGACGGCCTCAGCACGCTCAAAATTGTGGTGAGTAGAATCATTCAATTGACTGACCGTAAACATTCCAGCTGCGTCTGCAGCTGTTTGCCCTCGATCGTCCTTCAATCAATCTACTCCACGGCTGTGCGTAGCAATCGATCAATTCAATTAAGTTGCTGGTGAAATTTCCGCTGTCAATGTAAACACTTTATTTATGGCTATGCAAAAGGGTAGCGCCAGTGATGTCACGCTCAGTTAAAACTGAATATTTCCTTGGTTTTTTGATTGCTCGATTTCAATTGCTTGAAATTAACCAAAATCTATTGATATCGAAATCGAGTTGATTAAGAGCGTTCACAATACACTGGAAATATTTATCTTATTTGATTTGAATTCTATTTTCTATTTATATATTAAACATTTTTCTGATTGGTCATTATAGAAATATGAAAATGAATGGAAGAGTATTTAATTTTCCAACATAATAAATAATAATTTAATACATTTTAATTAATAGTAAACATGACTTAAGACCGCTTTTAGAGGCTATTTTCAATTTCTGAATGGTGTTTTTTGTCTCGGTTAAGATTTTAATTCGGAAGAATTTTTGTCTATTGTTAGAAAGACCATTCTGAAGCAAAAGATGTAAATGCTGATGCTTGAACATAACTGCAATAATCAGATTTCATAGTCAAGTGGTTCTTACATATGGGGGCAAATACTGTCCTCTTTTTAAACACATATCTCAGTGTGAAGCATGCTAAAATCATAATAAAACTCTAATTTGCAAAAAAAGAAAAGAAAAACGCTTTTTCTCCATGCATTTCTCACACTATGCACTCTGCACTCACATCGAATTTCAGCTCCATCAGCGCTCTCCGACGATTGCCCAATTGAAAAAAGCGATCGCCTCAATTTCGCTCGCCCAGCAGAAACGAAGGCAGCGCGAGCAATTTCGTGCGGCGCACGAAGATACCGCTGGGCGAGCCGACGAAGACAAACGACAACTGGTTGTGGCGGGACTAGCCGGAGATGGAGCAGCGATGGCGTGCTCCAGTGGCGAGTTAGTTAACTCTGCGCTGCGGAACGGGCACGAACATCGCGCGCTTGTCTCTTGGCGCTTTCTATGGCGCTGCTTTGCACTCTTCAACGTGGATACAAATCAGCCGATCAATGACCACGCGGTCAACGGACGCGCAACTCTAACGGCGCTGGGCATTGAGAACGGCACCATTCTCAAGTTTGTGCATCGCGTCAAATATTTTGGTCGCCGGCGACAGAGCTAAAAAAAATAAAACAAAAACAGCAAAAGTTTTCAAATCATCAAATGTACAGTAGCCTGGATGGAAATGGGTCATAATGTGCAACTATTTGGCATTTTGCTGTTCTCCGCCTTGTTGCGCCTCTTGACCGCTGCTGCCTTTGAAGATGGCAACAATAACAATGTGAAGATCACGCAACATAGCCTGCAACTTACTCAAACAGTCAACCTGCAGCGCCAGGAATATATGCAGCGACAATGTGATCTTTTGGGCGCCAACATGGACACTGTCGAGGATCTAACCGAACTGCAAATGGATCACATGATTGTGGACAAGGAGCACAAGCTGCTCTATTGCTATGTGCCCAAGGTACGTACCCCTTTAAACATCGATTTATTGACGACGCAGAATTATTTTAATGCGTCAGCTTTTCGGCATTCTGTATTTTGTTTTGATATTCTATTCTGCCTTGTGTTCGCCATGTGTGGCTTTGGCTCCCTTCCGGCGTGTGGATTGCTTCAACTGACCCTTCGTCAACTGCCTCTCATTTGTACATAAAAAAAGCAAAAGCATAAGCAGAATCAGTAAAAGAAAGAAAAAAAAAAAACTAGTTTTATTTATTTGCTCCACGTTTTCTCTTTTACTGGTCTGCTAACATTCGATTCTCTCCTTCCATCAAGTCGGACGGGCCCCCTAACGCCGCTGTTTGCCCGTCTATTGTTTATTCTTGCCACATGTGGCATGATTATTGGTAAATCGATTTGTGGTTTACTCGAAGTGCTTTCACCAGACGAGTTTGACAAGACAACTGATCAAAGTAGTACAAGCTGATTGCTAATCTTGAGGCTCGCAACATTGATTTGCTGGTTTTATCAATGGTTTGATTGCTTGCGATTCAGCTCCATGTTTGTTATAACACTCGGTAGTTAAATAGCACTCGCATAGACAAATGGACGGCATAACCTTCAATAAACCCCTATGTACTCTAAGCAATTATCAATTGTAATGCCTTGCTAGTCCAATATTCATTTATATACCCTGTCCGAACGACGAAGAGTTTGACTGTTTCTGCCCCAAAACAAGACGGTTAACAATTTCCACTTTGTATATTGCTCAGTCTCTCTAATCTCTTGGATCGAGTTGATTCTAAATAAAACCTAAAATATAATTTCTATCTAGTCTTTACCGATACAGGGTATATACCCGTTGTCTTGTAAGGTATACCCTCAGTTTGAATATGCAAACTTTAGTAGTTTTAGTACAGCGTCTTACAATTAAGTATTATTATTATCAGGCTGCTGTGGCTTGTCGTTGCTGAGCTGTCGAGTGAGTTATAAGCAACGCAATAAGCTACGATTAACAATTATTCGAATGCACTTATCAAAATCGGTGGCAATTAATTGACATTCATTTGGGGAGGTTATCTCAGCGGTTCTTCTAATTAACTTTGAATTCAAATTTGGCCTTTTTTCGATAAGAATCGCGATTATAAGTTGGCAGCTAGCTTATTGAAAGGAACTTAATTAAAACCCAGAGCACTTCAAATAAGCATTTCCCCGATACGGCGCTGCTATCAAAACTATCCAAACTTATTTCGCACAGAATTGGACGAACCACTTGATTAGATTAATTAGCGCACAGCTCAAAAGCTCACCTGTTGAAGGTGCGGTACATATATAAATAGCTTCGTGTTTCATGAATTCGACGCACTTTGAACCGTCGCACTTCATAATGAGCCAACGACGCACTTATGTGACTCGGATTGCGGCCGACTTAGGTTGAGTAATAGTATCAATTGGCCCCGTCACTGGCGATTGCCTCTTGCCAGTGGCGCCAATCAATGTATTTTAGAATAGTTGTTGTTTATGTTTCGGTAGATCTTAATTAGAAATCTATGTTTATTTCCTCAACTTTGAACTTAAAATAAAAAACGGGAAAGTAAAATATAATATATATATAAATTAAGATTATTTTAATTCAGTTTTCAAAACTAGGGAATATCCCTGAAACGTCTAGCAATAAGTGGTGAATTTTTTTGTTTAATTTCCATTTTGAAAACGGAAAATTTGTATTTTCCAATTTTATATAATTTAATTCGCAACTTGAATTTTAAATATTTGAAAATAATGTTGGTTAGATCGCCCGCAAATCAGCTAATTGCTGAATGCTTCGATTAGTTATCAAGTGGGAATAGTTAAGAGACTACCTCATGCTCCAATCTCATTGATAATTGCCGATCGATTCGTTTGCCGGGCTGAATGGGCGTATCTAGTTCAATGACACACAATGGTGCACGTTTCGCTTATCAGCTGTTATCAGCAGGCGGCGAACGGAGCTGTCACTTGATGTTCAAGCTTAGCTTCGAGCGGAGTGAGCTGCGAGTGGAGGTTGTTGTTAACCAACGTAAGTTCTACTTTGAGATTCATGTATGTACATGTATCTTCTTCCACGAAGTCGTAATTGTGTGTCTTACCTGCACCGCCATCTACTTTTCACTTAATTTTTTATGCGACCACCGCGTGTGGGGCATAATGTGGGTTTTATGGCCGAAAGAAATTGTTCAACTTTTTGTATATTATGATCTCGCTTACGTATTGCAAATAATGTTTAATTATATGTGTATACGCAGTGTGTGAACCTGAACCTTTGCCATGATTTACTTGTCGGCGTGCACAGTGGTACAAGGCCAACTGATAAACACAATGTGCACATTGAGGCATACTATTTACAGTGTCCAAAACTGTTTTTTTGTTTAGACGTATTTAAGAATATCACTTTAATCTGACAAGTTGACAACGCGCACTCTTCGGCTGACTGATTGAGTGGTTTTGGCACCACTGTGCGCAAGTGGCAGCACTTGGCACACACCGAGTTTTTTCTGTGTATGAGAAATTGTTTATTTTTGTGATTTGAAATGTTTTTGTGTTTAATTACACTCGACATTGTCGGCCTGACTGCCTAAGCGAATTGTCTATATATACTTAGTCGATTTTCTGCGATTGTTGTTGCCGGTATTGTAATTATACATCTTGGCGTAAATTAACAGTGTGTTTAATTACGATTTGCAATTAAGTGAATTGCATATTAAGTAGAGTATCTCATTTAACAAGGTCGCTCTTTAGCAATTTTAATTTCTTTCTCTAACCATTTTACATATTTTGATTATTTACTTTTTGTAATTTAAACAAAGCTCGTGTTGCCAGGTCGTCTGAAATTACCTTTACAAATATTTGGTATCCATATCTACGTATCTTCACTGAAGTTGGTGACAAATGACAAAAGCGACTCGAATTTAATTGTCATTCTATATATGACTAATTTGAATGGATTCCAGCTCAGAGTGCTTACTTGCAACTGTTGTGCCTTGCATACATGAATACATTCAACCCTTATACATCATATGTAAAGAGATATCTTTTGGTTGTATTGACAACTTACGCATAAAAATAGATAACAAGCCGAGACCCACTTGTGTCAGAATTTGGAATCCCAGGAAGTATGCTTATCACTAATTCGATTTCCATCGAATAGCAATCGGATAGATACAAAAACTGTGAATCACAGCCAGTCAGCATTTAGTGAGTCGTCTTCTTCTTGTTCGGTGGTAAACATATTTCAAAAGAAAAACCATAAAACACATTTAGTGGCCTCGTTCCAATACAATTCAAAATAATTGTTTATTTAGTTGAAATGGAATTTCGCTCAGAATACAAATGGTTTTATATCATCCTCCCGTTTAGGTGGCGTGCACGAACTGGAAACGGGTGCTGATGCTGTTGACGGGCAAGTGGCAGAATGGCACGGATCCGTTACAGATACCTGGATCGCTGGCGCACTCGTTTGGCATGTTCAGCAAGTTTTACGATCTCAGCCAGGAGGAGCGCGCCCAGGTGTTTGGCGAGGATTACACACGTTTCATACTGGTGCGGCATCCATTCGAGCGACTGCTTTCCGCTTATCGCAACAAGCTGGAAGGTGGTTCGCCGAGTGCGCGATACTTTCAGTCGCGTGTGGGCCGGCAGATTGTGCGGGAACTGCGTCCGGGCGCCAGCAACGAGTCCCTCGATCAGGGCAATGATGTTCAGTTTGGCGAGTTTGTGCAGTATCTGCTGACGCCGGAGCTGAGTCGCAGCAATCAGACGGACTACAACGAGCACTGGGAAGTCATCGCCAAGCTGTGCAATCCCTGTGTCATGAAGTTCAACGTTGTGGGTAAGTTCACATGACTGAGGTTTCTTTCCATTCCAATAAGACTTAAGTCTGTAATCTGTAATCCCTTGCAGGCAAATACGAGACTTTACTGGATGACTCCGCATTGGCGCTGTATCTGGCGGGTGCCAAGAACTTAACATTCCCCACGGGCCACAAGCCGTCAAGCACGCATGCCAATCTGCGTAGTTATTTCGATCCACTGCCCATTGGCGCCATACGGCGTCTGTATGAGATCTATGAGGAGGACTTTCGCCTGTTTGACTACGGGATGGAAGATGTTTTAGGCTTTGAATTCGGCTAATTGCGCATTCAATGTTATATTATGTAAATGCTCAGATATTTTCAAATCATTTGCACTGTGAACATGACGCTTTCCACTGGAAGACTTTGTGATTTTAAACTAAGTTTAATTGTAATCCTCTTTAGTTATTATTATGCGTTAATTGAGCGGTATGCGAATATTAGTTACTTTTATATTTATGTTCATGTTTTTTGATGATATATATATATGCTTAACTTACATTATAAAATTATCTTATTCTTAAGGGCTTTGGTTTATGATATTCGTCGTCACCCAGACCCCAACACTTCCAGGTCTTATCACTTGTTATAATTCATACTATCTAACATGTTCCTAAGTTTCTGCTTGTCCCCGTCAGAAAACTTCCAATATTTTCTACTGTAATAATCCCAATGCCACCACAGCAATATTAATTGTAAAATTAGGATTGGAAGTGTGAGGAGACACTTAGCATGGCTAACTCACAAACTGCACTGAAAAGTCATGTTAGTTACTTATCAAGAAGCATGGCCTTCGCAGGATCTGTCAAGCTGATTTTTATGTGCGTTACTTGTAAAAAGGGAGGAGGGCCGAACGAGTCCCCTCTTGTAATCTTGACATGATCGGAGTTCCACCCATTGTTCAGTTTACCCGACATCTTTCGTAACTTTTGACGGTCTGCTGTTTTCAAATATAATCGCCTTTTCCACAACTCCCCACATTAAGCCATCACTTATATTTCCATTTGGAGTAGCCACATTAAATTCAGGAGTTTTAGAACTACCCACGAATATTTGATTAATCAATCTGCCCTTTCTTCCCTAAACTTTAGCCCTTGATTGTTCTTGTTCGACATAGTGGATAATAAAGATGATGTTTAAAAGAAACGAGTTTTGCTCTTGAGTACCTAACGATAGGAAGTTATCGCCTGCCGCCACCAAAAAGCGAATTTCAAAGGGCCACACTGCATATATAAGCGAGGTTGGCAGGGTTAGATGCCACAGTTTTGGTAACCACAGTTTCCACAAGGTGGCGCTAAATAGGTTAGGGACATTCTAATGAAAAATTCAAAATTAAAGAAGTGAGGCAGTCACGTTCTTTGACGGGCGGTCAAATTTTTGTGTGACGTACCAACAAAAATTTAAATATATATGAAAGTGCACGAACCCTTTGCCAAATTGCTGATCAAATCTGGGAATCACAATCCCCCGCAGTATACATTTTTTACAGCTCCAGTAGGGTACGATAGGGATTGGAGAATATTTTTGTTCGCTGGATTTTTTCTTTCTTTATAAACTAAAGCATTTAAATTCTAGATTGAATTGCTTTAAATTATAAATAATTACATATTTATTACTTAAAAAATAACCATACTGCTTAGCAATGTGCATATATTCCATTTTCTATATA
This sequence comes from Drosophila atroscutellata, assembly GCA_035041605.1. Classification (NCBI taxonomy): domain Eukaryota; kingdom Metazoa; phylum Arthropoda; class Insecta; order Diptera; family Drosophilidae; genus Drosophila; species Drosophila atroscutellata. The sequence goes on along the minus strand of JAWNLA010000092.1, from coordinate 5,823,607 downwards.
TAAATAATGGTAATAAATCTAAAATTATTGCAAAGTAAACATTGTTATTTAGAACTGACAGAATTTGTTTATTTTTTGTTTTATTTATTAGATTGTCAATTGGTAAACGTAATCAATTAATGTACATATTTGTTTTAGGGACTGTTTCCAAGTTTTTGTTTACGCTTTATGTCACAGTCGGTGACACCATGCGATCAGGTATTTTTCCTTGTTTGGATGCAAATACAATAATATACTTCGTATATTTTTACGTGGCATCAATGAACTCACCTTATCGGCTTCGGATTACGTACATGGATGACGTTACAGAGAGTCTCTTTATAGACACATTCCACGATCATTGACAGGAGATACGATTACAGAACCTGCAAATGACGAGCGCTCGTCTTTCGATTTTTTTTCACAATTATACTGAAATACACTTGCTGTTGTTTATACTCAGTTGTATAGTTTATATAAACAGTACATTATATGAGTCTATTTTAATAATTAATTACTTGACTATCATAATTTCATCATGTTGCATACACATTGACAAAGTTCGCATACCCGCGACAAGCTTAAAAGAAAGAGCTTTTCGCTGGCGACGGCGTCTGAATTGTTTATCACCAATACTAGCATAGGGCAAGCACATGCATTTGTGTGCTTGTGCATGAGTGTGTGTGGACATATGATCAACGTTCAACTGAATTTAAATACGCAATTTTGTCAAAAACACAGAGTGATGAGGCGCCGTCCGCAAACGCATTCTGCTCGACCATCAACCCATGGCAATAATTTGGCAAACGTATCCAACATTATCGGCTGTGATATCTTTTCATAAGCAACAACAATAACGGCACCTGTCAAGCCCCCGCAGAACATTCCAAGGTCAAAGTACAATTTACAATAACAACAATATGTCGGCTATTTTGGCTTGGTTAATCAATGACTGTCGACTCTTTAATTCAACAATAACTTAAAGTTATGCATTGGCATTGACAAGACATTCGAATTCAACAAAATTATTGTGTGTTTTTTGCTGTGTGTTAGTATGTGTGTATACATTTGGCTTCTTTTTTGTTTTGGATATTTTTTCGAACTGTGTATAAAAAAAACAAAAGCTTTGCATGTATCATATTCTCTCTCTGATTCAGTCCTTCAATCGTTGTAACTGTATCGCTGCTTCACGCTTCGATACTTTTTGAGCGAGTACAAAGCCTCCACCTCCTTGGCCAAGTATCGTCCTTGCGCCAGGAGGGCGACGATCTTTTTGGGATCACTCTCATCCTTGTTCTTTATGAACGCATCGTGGATTTGTTTCCGAAACTTTTGCGGCCCATTCAGGCCGGGATAGTCGCGGCCCAGAAATTGTAACTGCAATGGGATAATTTACGCAACTTTAGATTCACAATTTCCTCTTCTTCACTTATCCCCCCCACCCAACACCTTTCGGCTGCAGTGGAATTGCACGTGGTCAATTGCAATTCAATATTTACTTACGTGCTTATAGAGAGTGATAACTTTGGAGCGCAGCTCTGACATCACCAGTAATCAAGGTTATTTTTTTGACTGTTAAATGCAAAATATAAACTAAATCTGTGTTTTGTTGTTTTATATCACCCGCAGCTCAGATGACCAATGCCGATGGTTGAGGAGGTGTGACCGTTTATAAGATCTAGTAGTCATCGAGCACCTTTGTTGGCTATCGATAGTTTGTGCGATATTAATATTCACACTACAGACAGCAGGCAGCCCAGCTAAAATTTTATAAAAATATAATATTTGCATTATTTTTATTTGTAATAATGGTTTTTTCTACTTAGTCTATGTATTTAAAAAATTAAATTAAATTTAATATCGACGTTCATGTAGCAAAGCGATAGTACGAACAATTGCCGTCAGTTGGCAGCACTCGTTTCAATGTTCGTGTGTGCCGGCCGGAATTTAGCAAGTGTTTTTCGGTAAGCGTGCATGCAATTTTCCAGTTATCTTATATATATATTTATAAATGCGCATTTCTTGCATTTTCAAGTTATCGCAGCTTAGCAACTACCTGCGTCCGAATGGCGAGCGAGGTGGATAAGGCGCAAAGCGCCGCGGCTTCTGAAGACACAATTTTTGGAAAGATTTTACGCAAGGAAATTCCATGCAAATTCATCTACGAAGACGACAAAGTTGGTACAAAGTGCATTTTTACTCTATCTGTTTTATATATATATTTTGTTTATCTTTGAACTAGTGTGTGGCGTTTAATGACGTTGCGCCACAAGCACCAACTCATTTTCTGGTTATACCTCGCAAGCCAATTGCGCAGCTATCGCTGGCCGAGGATGGAGACGCTGAGCTTTTGGGCCATTTGATGCTGGTGGGTCGCAAGGTAGCCAAGGAAGTGGGCCTGGAGAAGGGCTACCGGGTGGTAATCAATAATGGGCAGCATGGCGCTCAGTCTGTTTACCATTTGCATTTGCACTTTCTCGGCGGTCGCCAGATGCAATGGCCACCTGGCTAATATATTAAAATATTATAAAAGTAAATAACGATTTACACAAATAAAAGTAAAATGTAGAAAAAATATACACATTAGAATATTATCATGTTGCTGGAAAATATTGCTTGAAATCTATGGCATTGTTAAGAAAGTTACGCAGTTTGTCCCCATTGCGCGTTTTCTCCGCCAAACTGTAGGTGTCCATGCAATTGAGTAAGATCTCGTCGGCGCCCAGCTGGTCGGCTATGCCGCCCGAGCGGCACGTCCGACGCGTCTTCAACATATCCAATTTGGTGCCCACCACCAGAATGGGTACGTGGCGCCCCTTCAAAATTGATCGCTTTCGATGGTGGCGATATCGACTGATCTGAGACAATGGCTGGTACAGTAAATCGTGCAGTTTGTCCTGTGTGCTCATATCTAGCAGATCGTACACTAATATAATGCCATCGATGTTGCCATATAGGCGATTCCTAAGCGAATTTGATCGCTTTAGCAGCGAACACTTTGAATCGTAAAATTCCACAAAATATGGAATCATTTCGTAAGCGACCCACTCCTCGCGTGGGAACAGTTCATTGGAGGCCAAGCGCTCCGAGCTGTCCCGCGAGGAGCCGGGTGACGAGGACGATGTCCATTCTGGTGTCGGCGGCAGTCCATTATACTCGGGATACTCGTGCAGACGCACCTGCACATTCCACCACTCATCACCGACGCTTCTCGACGGGGGTGTGGGCGTGTCCACACTTAGGGCAAGCAGATCCGTAAGACTTGACTTACCAACGCCTGCAAAAAAAAAAAAAGTAAAAAATGGGAAAGGAAACGGAAAATAATGGAGATTCTTTTAAAATGATTTAATTTCGCGGGGAAACGCACCTGCATCGCCGAGCACCAATATGCGAATTGTGGAAACGTTTTGAAAAGTTTTTTGCTCCATTTTGGTTTAAAATGAAAATGTGTGCTATATCAAATATACCTCACGAATCTCGCCAGTCGAATACATGCGAGAAGAGCCTGCTAGTTTTCGTCAAATCCCAAAAAGTGCAATTGCCTTGACAGTTTTGGGTTTATCGATAAGGAGCAGTTTCGATTGCATAAAATTTCAGATTTCGATAAAAGCTCTGATAATTAATTATTGGCCGGCAAGTAATATTCGTGAAATAAAACGAAATAAAAAATAGTTGTAATAGTTTCAAACATTTGTTTATTCTTTATAAACGTTTTCAATGTCATGTCGTTTTATTTGAGTGTTCACATCAGTGTGTTTTTCATGTGGTTTAATTTATCTACAGACGCCGTTGTTGAAGGCTTGCGACAGGATATTCGCATACATCTGTTATCGTTTTTAAATTCTTTACGCTTTTGTGTTTTTGGTTTGAAATAAAATTATACACTTGTTTGCAAATATAGTTGCCACATATATGTATATATACATATATATATATGTGTATATATATATATATATATATATATATATATATAATGAAGTATGCAGTTTATTTATTAACATAATTTAATCATTTTCGTTTTCCAGTTTATTCAGTTTGCAAGTAAGAACTTTTTAAAACATATACTCGTTTGTATTATGTATACTATAATATACGATTTTTTTTTGTTTGTTTTTGCTTGTTGATTTCTTTAGTTTTATATAGTAAATATAATTTATTTAAAATTCAAAAAACAGCTATAAACAGTTTATCATAAACAACAAAACTCCGGAAAGAGCTTAATGATGTGGTGAGTCTCGTTTTGGAGAGAGTGTGGTGAGAATGTGTATCGCCATACATCTATGAAATAACGGTAAATAGTTGGAGTGTCTAAACTTATGTTTAGTTGCCCAATAACGGACCAAAATCGAAGGGGGGGAGGGGGAGGGGAGTGGGGGTGATGCATTGAACAGCGACCTATGCAGGCTTATTTATGTATTATATATATGTATATCGTATGCCTAAACTTCATACTATGCGGTGCTGTTGTGATTATGTACGTTTTTATGTAAATCTCTTGCTTTATTGTTATTTTCCGTTATTTGGTATATAATGATTTTGAATTTGTTGCCTTTTGTATGTATATGTATTTATGTAAATATGTATGCTTGTTCGTTATGCATATTCCTTATGTATATGTGTATGTACTTGCATATAATGCTCACGCTATGTGGCCTTTGTAACTCATATTTCAACATCAAACATTGCCCTATATTTTGGTATTCCTATTTGTTTACTTATATAATTCTTTCTGTTGTATTTGTCATTATTACACACTCATACACGCATATACATGTATGTATATATATGTTAGTGCAAATACTCTCTGCCAGATCCAACTGTCCAACTGTCCGATCCTCAGGTGCGCTCTATATAGTTTTCATATCGTTTTCGTATGGTGTTGCTAAATGCATATATGCCTGATTTATCGAATATAAATTACATACACAAATATCTAAAAATAAAAATACATGGACATCTACCGTTTGGATTTTGTTTTGGTAATTTCTAGTTGTATGTTTTTTATTATTACTCATTTTTAACTATTATTATTAATACTTTTTTTGTTTTCTTTTTTTTCGGTTTCTGTTTTCTTTTTTTCTTTTTTTAACTACTGATTTGTGCTTTTGTGATGGCTTATGCTTTGCGCTTTTACTGCTGCTTGCATTTAAAATGTTTCCAAATAATACAGATACCACATACGCTATGTATGCCTAATGATAATCATATTGTACATCCATGTATAGATATAATACATATTGAAGTGTTCGACTTTTGCGTTGGTCAGTTCATGGGTGGCCTTCTGTGTGCGTGTGTGTGTGTGCGTGTGTGTGTGGGAGTGTATGTGTGTGTTTATTGTTCCTGTAAGTATGTACATGTAGTTGGGTTACACTGTCCTCTAAAAAGTTGTGGACAGCGCAGTTTGTGTCACAATTAACATACCAAACTGAAGAAAAACGCAAATGAATTAATTTGTTTCGTTTGTTAATATTTATATATATTAATGCACATATATATATGTATATATATATATGCTTTTATTCATTCATCAGTTTAAATCAATAATCAACATCATTTTATATAATTCCATATAATTTGTTTAATATGCAAGTATTTTATATGTATATATAAATATATACACATATATATATATGTATATGTATATATGCATATATATTTATATATATATGTATGTATATATAGTTTATTCTTGTGGTTGTTGCTGTTGTGGCTTGTGTCATTGTTTAGTTTTGATAATTTACAGTAATTATTTGGAAAAGCAAAGTACTTAATTTTTTTTTGTTTGTTTTTTATTGAACAATACTCGTAATTTATTGAAGAATTTATTTGCCTGTTTTTTTTTTTATAATTTAGTTGAATTATATTACATAAATATTCTGTTGTTAGTATATTCAGTTTGCAAATTGTGTATGTGTGTGTGTGTTTCTATGTTAGTTAAGTCGTAGCCCTGGTGAACATAACTACAAACTGTGTGAGGGACTTTTTGGGTCCCCGGCTACGCATTATCATTATTACATATAATTATTATAAATTTTTGTTATTCATTTTTAAATATATATATTTTTTTACAGGTCAAAAACATCTAATTTAATAGTTAATTTTACTTGCAATATGGAAATAATCAATCATTATTACGGCCAGCTCTTACCTTGGATGCATTTCAAAGATTGCGGTTGTTATTTGGGTTTTTTTGAAAATACCAATTTAGTAGGTTTGTGCATAGTCCGCACCACGTCATAGAAGTATATATGTATATATATATATATATATGTGTATATATAAATGTATATTGTTTAGAGGTCATGTATATATTTGTTTATATATACTTGAATATAATGTAAATAGTAATAACTATTATTGTTCTTAATATTTCATGTTTTAACATTGTTTTTTTTTTCTTTGTTTTTTTTTATTTTTGCCATAATCGTAATCATTTAGTTAGTATTTATGTATATTTTCATTATGACCTAATATGCTTTTCCAAATAATTAAATATGACTAACGAATACAAAAAGTTTAGAGTTTGTAGAAACCTTAGAAGTACGACATAGAGCAGAAGCAACTCAACGAAAATCAGGTAATTAATTATATAAATTCATAAATTAAAAAATAATAATCAGTAATTGTAAGATAGATAAATGATAGACAATCAGGCAAGCCCATAATGTGGAATGTTCGATATAGGTTAATAGTATTTTAAGGTTTAAACAGATGATATATTCCATTGAAATCACGCTTTAAAGTTAAACTTTTGTTATTTGCTTTTATGTTTTTTTCTGATGTTCTTCTTTGTGTTTGTTCTACTTAAACGTCTGATTCTGTTAGTTTGCCTCGCCGATTGACCAAACCACAGCGTTGTGTAAACATAACATTAGTCTATGCAACGGTTATACATATTTTGTTTTCATTTATATATATATATGTATATATATATATATAGATGTATATATATTTACTCGTAATATAATATATTTATTTATGTATTTGGTTTTTGGTTTTTTCATCATTAGTTTTGGTTTTCGCTTTCTTCCATTCATATGTCTGTCATGTACCCTCATATATGTTGATGTCTATGTACTTACACAGTTACAGTAATACATAATGCACAATAATTAAATATAATAAATAAATTTCATAACAATTTATGTTCATCTTTGTTGTTGTTGTTGTTATCTCTAATATTTTCCATTGATTTAATAATAAACTTTCAACAGTTTTCCTTTTGTCTATTAATCCAAATGAAAACGGCTAATAAATTTGTTTATACTTGACTTATTACAAATGAATACAACTTAAATTGTTAAAGTGATGATTTAACTTCATTTTTACCGTTAAATAAATGTATGCATATATGTATTGAGTATATAGACTTTTTGAATAAAATTGTTTTTAACATACTCGTAGATTTTTATTTATGTTCAATAATCTTTTGTTTCGCGTTTTTTTTGTTTTTTTTTGAATTGGTGACAACAATATTTATAGTCCTAGACTTGAAAACGAATATAAGTCTGCATTAATTTGAAACAAATTGGATTAATCCGAAAAGTTGTTAACGTGTTATGGATCAACCAATGTGAACATAACTTAAGTTTCTAGATCTCATTTGAAAGGATTATCTTTTTTTTTTGGACATTCCCTTTTTGTTTGTCGTTGATTAACTTCACGGAATGAACAATTTGCAATAACTACGATATTTGATTTGATTGTTGTTGTTGTTGTTTGTTGTTGTAGGCTGTTGCGGTTGTTGTAGATCAATAAAATAGCTGATGATGCATACGATTAGAATGTTGACGGTTCGCTTGAGTTCTCTTTGGTTTCCTTGTTTCATATATGTATACGCTAAGGTTTGCTATAATTCTTAAGTGGAAACCATATAAATAGTCTGATAAATAGTGGGATTATGAGCTGGAACGTACCTGTATTTGTTAGCCATGTAGCGTTTACTTCATATTCTTAAGTATCTCGTCAGTTTCCTCAGGATCCTTGAGGGTATGCCATTGTGCTATGGGTCGACGTGGCGAGGCCAACATATCGGACCAATGGCGCAGCTCGGTTCCAGTTCCCATGCAGCCGAGTATACAGCGTCCAATCGGCTCAGAGGTGCCAATACGATCGTAATCCACAACGGTAACAACAAGACAGATTTTCTAAACATTTCCCCAAATCGGTTGCAAATGGGAAAAATAAAATATTGCATTAATTAGTGCTTGGATATTTCAATAATTATTTTATCGACCGATTTGTATTTATATTAGGGACTGCTATGCGTTGAGCATAGTACATTTGAGTAGAAGAACTATTTTTTATTTTTTTTTGAATATTTTGAGATTATTTGAGATACACGTGTTCTGATTGTGGGTTATTACGGGGGGGAAGAGTTACTGGTTACAGGCAGACACTACAAATTCTGTGTTGGAAAGCATATTACATAGGCAAAGTTGTTGCTAAATGTTGAACTACAATTTTTATTTGTTATTATTTTTAATTTAAATTTTTTTTTTTTGGCTTTGGGTGCTCTTTTTGGAATAAGGTGCAATTGAGTTTAGAAGAGTTTTGCTTGGGAAAGCGGTATGCCTATATAGCTTCAACAGATTTCATTTTTTTCCTAAATTATTGTCGAAAGTGAAGAATTTTTCTTTTAGGGCATCCCATCAAAGTTAAATACAAGCTTGTAGGAGTTTATCTAAAAGTGGGCGACATATTTTCAAGCATTACAAAAAGCGCCATTAAACACAACTCTAAAGTGGATGGATTTAAGATGTGTCCATGTTTTGGATGGGGTTTTTTTCATTTTTATATTTTAACAAGCATTGCATGCATTTGTCTAAGCATTAAATCAAACAAAATCGTATAATGATACCGTAAATAATAAGTTCTGTTAGATTGCTGATGTGTTATTAAGCGTATGATGTTCTCATTGTGAGTGGATTTTTAGTTGTTCTTTTGCTTGCTGGTGGTATGCGCAATGAGCTTATATAGAAATGTACAAATATAGATATATCTCTTCTCTTAACCTGGGGCTAATGAACAGATTACTTTTTTAAATTGTTATATATAGGTATATATAATGCTTTGGTTTTTGTCAACATTTAAGCTGAAGCAAAAAGAAAAATGTTCATTAAATACGTGTAAACGAAAATGTATAATATTCAATCCCATTTGTCGTTCATATTTTTTCCTTTCCTTTTTTTTTTTTTTTTGTTTTTTTTTTTGTCAGATACTACATGTTTTCCATTTTGGGGAGGGGGGCAGGTCTCGGACTAGCGCACGTAACCAGAGTTCTTTTTTTTTAATGGTATACATATATTTTTTTGTTGATTTTTGGATGTACTATATGTATGTTTGTCATAAGTATTCATGTTGATACGCTATACTTCTCTGTGGTGACTTGGCTTGTGTTCTTTTTCTTATTATATTATTTTGAAACTTGTACTGTATGGCTTGTATTGTAGTACTGTAGTTTGGTGGTTTAGTGGTGCGATTGGTTTATTCGATATTCAAATCAGAAGACAGTGTCAAAATAATGTACCCATATTGTGGTGCATTATTGACGCCGCTGACGATAGTTTGCGATAGTTTGTATTATGGAAAGAGTAGTAGGTAGTTTTTAAAGTTTTGTAGTTTTGTAGTTAAGAGTGAGTGTGTAATTTGTATTCATCATTAATCGAATTTCAGCTTTCTATATTCTTTGACTCGTGCACTGCATTGCGAGTGTATTCAAGAGAGCCAGCGGCACTACTGCTAGCTCTCTTATATTAACTACAAGTAGACTGTGTGGGTGTTTTTTTTGGTTTTTTTTTTTATTTTTTATTAATTTTTTTGTGGAGTGTCTCAATTTGTTTTCTTGGAGCGTCTGTGATTGTTACTCCGAATCGGAACAGACCTAACCTACAAACAGTTGTCATGTTGTCTGTGTCAAAATCAGCATCAAACATACAAATATTTTGAAAACCAAATCAGCTGAGCTAAGCACAAACTAAAAAAAAAAAATTGTATTTTATTTTTTAATTTAATCACAAAAGTTTCTCAATCATCTACACAAAGTAAAAGCAAATCAGGGTTAGATTCTCTTTGGCAACAACGCACTGCGCTCAGCATTTCTTTTAATATTTACAGCCGGCATGTGGGCGTGGCAGTCGTTGAGCAAAGTAAACGTAAAAGTCAAAAAATAGTAAAGCAACAAATTTTTTGGTTTTTTTTTGTTTTTGTTTTAAATTGTTAAGTTAAAATACAACATTGAACATTGAGTACGTTTCGGATAAGTTTGTTTAAGGAGCACACATATAACAATTAAATTGATTGATTAATCGAGTAGTTTTGGAGGAGTTTTGGAGGTATGCGGGCAATACGAAAGTTTTTTTTGTTGTTGGCTATCCGTTTGCTTGTTTTGTGTTTGTAATAGTGTTTTTTTTTATTTATAGTTTTTGAGTAGGAATACGAGTATTCAGCACATGTAATATACAATATGTATGTATATATATATATATATTAATATATATAGATGGTTATATTAATAACAACAATTGCACGAAAAAGGCTAAAGTGTGTTTGATTTTATTTAATTTTTAATTTTGGGAGGCGGGTTCGTTACTCAAACTTGTTTAGAACATGTTTTTGGTTGATAGTTCAGAAGGGACAGCTTTAGTTACAGTTAACAGTAGGTAGTATAGTAGTAGTAGTAGTTAGTAGTAGTAGTAGTTAGTAGTAGTAGTAGTTAGTAGTAGTAGTAGTAGTAGTTAGTAGTAGTAGTAGTAGTAGTAGTAGTGGTTTTATAGGATAGTATAATACATTCTCGCATACTTGTATTTGTTCAAATGGTACTTCAAATGAGAACGACTCATTATAGTAAGGGTTGAGGGTGCATTTTTTGATACTTGTCTTCTTCTTTTTCAAACGTTTGCCATTTTGCATGATTGCAATTTTCACATATGGATCTATAAAATAGAAAAAATTGAAAGAAAGAAAAAGAAAATACTTTTTTTATAATACTAAAGTAAAAACTTTGAAGTTGATGAGCAGATTTTTTGGGTTTTGTTTTCTTTTTTTGTTTTTGGTAGTTTTTGGCTTGTGTTACACACATATATAAAGAAAAACGGTACATAAAACGTTGATTAAATATATATTTAATATTGGTTATAAAATAGTTAACAAATGGTACTTCAATAAACGAAAACAACGGTTAAAACATATCAACAAACGAAAGCTGAAACTTGGTTAAAAACGAGGCCAAACCCATATTTGGAGGAAATGGCAAAATAATAAAATGTTCCAAATAAAGTCTTATATGCTGATAAGTAAGCATTTAAGGTTTCATCGTATAGAAACGGTATCAACATATGGAAAATCGCAAGAGTTACAAAGAGCTCGTCAGCATTAGATCGATTGGATCCGTTCGGTTATCGATAATTACTGAAAAAGTTTGTTTCTGCTTTCGTTTGCCTGCTGTTGAAAAGAATTGTTGAAAAAATGTTAAATCAAATATATATTTCGATATTTAGTTAACGAGTACTTTCGAACACAGTAACTCTTGAAACTCAAGGCACACAACATAAAAATCATAAGATACGGAAAAAATAGTTACAGTTAAAATAGTCTCATCATCAGAATTTTAGATCGAATATCATTAGAGCATGGAATAATGTCAATTGCTTTTTCGAAACATACTTGAAAATGTTCTTTTGTTTGTAAAAGCCTAGAAGAACTCGAATACCCTTTTTGGGGGGTATTTTTGATTTATGTTTTTTTTATTTGGATATATTCGGCGGCAACGCTTTCAATTTGGCTCTTCACTTGGGTGAGCCGAAGAACTTGAATGCGAGGTGTTTGAATTATGTAATTAGTAGAATTAGATTACATGCAAAAGTGAAGCTAGAAGCAAGCGAATTTAAATGTACCGCTAATTTGAGCAAGAGCCGTTATAATTTTCATTGATTCATTGATTTTGCCAGGCATAAGTTAAAAAACGGTGCACAATTTAGTGATGTTAACGTTGCCAGACGAGAATATATCCACGTATTATTGGTATTAAATGATATCATTTGGATTTTTTTTTTAGCGTACGCGATATTACATAAGAGAGAATAGTAGTATTATAAAGTATGCAAGTCGAAAATTTGCGCTAAGGTAGTTGAAAAATCGAAAGTTGCGAATTGACAAAAGTAATTGGGAATAAAAATTGAATACTTTGCTCTCTGCAAACGTTGCCTTGGCGTTTGCATTTCTCCATCGGTCTTAACGGTAACACAAAAGTTACTCAACTCAATAATCAAATCATAAACGAAGCAATACGAAAATCAAATACACTTGGTTAAACGAGTATGCACACATATCAAAAATAGAGACTGAAGCGTTACCAAAACTGCAATAATACTCCGATTCGTGTGGAGAGTCATTGTTTGCATTTTGGCAACGCTTTGGTAGCACGCCATATTACCAGACAATCCGCCCACGTCCATCTTCTTCAAGTTCTTGGCCTCGAGAATGACAACCGTAAGTTTTCCGGCGGTCGGCACATAGCGCAGCGAGAAGCAAATGTCACCAAGCTTTTCCTGTTGTCAGTTCACGAAAAAAAAGTTAAGAAAACATTGCAATGTATTAGTATAAACCATTATATTTAATAAAGTATTACAACATTGAACACTTCACATAAATTCTAAACAGATACATTTACGATTTATATACGAGTAATATTAACTAATCGAAATGGGTTTCAATCAGTCGAGATCAGAGTCGAGATACAATACAATTCAGAAATAAAACATTGATTTATAATCCGCTTCGTCAATGAGAACTTGATTTAGATTCAAAATTCAGTCAGTGAGAAATCTCCTGATAATGTATAAACGATATTTTGATTCACAGAATAATAATTAGGAGACTTTAGTTTTATTTTAGTCTTAAAGTCTATTCGATATTAATATTATAGCCTCGATAAATTGAGCAGAAGGATAGACTTCAATACTACGAATATAGTTGAATAGATTCTCTTGAAGAAAAAAGCCACCAGGCATGAAACTGATTGGCAAGACAACTCAATTGAGATACCATACGATATATATATATATATATATATAATGAGCTATAGGCCAACAAACGAATGTAGTAAGATATTTCACACGAAATAAATGGGAACTTAAATTGATATATATCGTATATACGTAAAATTGATTGGGCTTACAGTGGGATAAGTGGGTACACTTGAGTACGTTGTACGGGGTATACAGTTATTGTATTATTTAACAATGGTTACATTTACTTTATTATTAATTAATTAATTAATTATTACTTTAATATTGACACAAAACAAAAACGCCACAAATAGATACATGGAAACACATTTACTGCACGTCTTAGAGCTTCGATTTGATTAAGTGTTCATACATAAATATTAATAGGTATAAATATATATATATATATATATATATATAAATATAAATATAAATATAAATATAAATTTATATATATATATATATATTTGATGTAAATATATATGTGAGTAGAACTGAAAATTGATTAAGAACCAAACCTAAACAAACAAAACAAACTTATTGACTTTTGTTTGCGTGTTGTTTGTTTTGTTGTAGTTTCACGGGTATTTATTTTATCATTATATATTGACTTGTAGTTGTAGGAAGTAAGTAGTTGTTGTTGCTGTTGCTGTTCATTCACTTACTGTTCATAATGGGTAAAAATAACGGTGTGTATAGACAAATTGCCTGCGAGTTCTTATGTTGTATAACCCAGCTCAAAACCAACGGCACAAAAAGCAAAACGGATATTTTTTTTTCTTTTAGTTTTTTTCTTTGGTTTGTAATCAAATGAATATATTAATTGAGAGAAAGATAGTTTTCAGATTAAAGGAAAGATTGGCCGATTTGTAATATATACAGTTGGGCTAAATTCCTTGGATAACTATGTGGGCCGTGGCCTCAAAAATTACTTAGTAGTTAGGAAATCAAAAAAAAAAAAATAGAGAGAGTTAGAGAGGAGAACGAGCGAAAGTATTGGATATTATTTATTTATATGTACATGAAATGCAAAATGGAGTAATTAGATATATATTACAATTGAAAAAAGTTGCACATGTATTTAATAGAATTATCTAACGATTATACTGTTATAATACGAGCATGTATAAACCCTTGGTTGGTTGGAACCACTTGCATTTGTTTGGGTTCAAGTTTAAGTTTCAGTTTTCGATTTCGATTTCGATTTGGTTTTGGTTTTTGTTCATGATTTCGCCATATTCTAATATACACTAATCGAATGCCAATTGCTTAATAAGCCTGCTCCAAAGCCAGCAATTTGTACAAACTAACCCGGGATTTTGTTGAGTTGTTTTAAACTAAGTATTTACTACATAAAACGTGTGTTCTTTTGAGTAGTTATTAAAATAAAGTATTTTATATAGAGAGCGAGCGAGCGAGCGTTATATAGAAACAGAGTGAGAGAGAGAGAGAGAGGAACAGAGAGAGATAGAGAGAGAGAGAGAGTTTTTGCGTAGTCACTTACCGCTACTTTGATTTGAGTTTGAATTTGAGTTATTTAATTGAAAGATTTGGCTTTGCATGGGCTTTCAAAATGTCTCAAGACTTATATGTCGAATGTTGGGTGAATCATGTTTATGCTGACCAGAATAGAAAACAAAATTCAAATAAATAATCAACGAAAAACACAAAAAAAAGTTTAACAAATAAAAACGTACGAAATTATAGCAAATTAACATTTGTTGATCATTTTGTTATATTTTTGTTTCTGACTGTCATCGAAGCTCTGCTTAAACATTACAGCACACAAACAAGTTGCAAATCATAAATATACATATATATATATATATAGATATATAATTGCATTATACAAATATCGGGCGAGACAGCGATATAGTTAAAAACACAAGAATTTGCTGGTAATCAAAACACGAAAGAAGCATCATTACAGTTTCTCTTATCAAAAAAACACAAAATTTATTGTCGCTTGTGCAATCATATATTTTAATTTAAATCATTTTTTTTTTGTTTTTTTTTATTCATTTTTAGATTTTTTATTTTTATTTTTTTTGGTATTTTTACTTTTAATTATAACGAAACACAAACACAACGAAAATAACTGGAACACATTTATGAGGACAACAACCAAAGCAAATAACGATAATTATGATTTTTCTCCCGCGGAGAGTATCGATACTTACATGTTTCCAGATAATTCAATATTGTTCCAGATGTCGGTATCGTTATGAGTCAAATTGATTCGAGTAGAGTAGAGTTTTGATATTGATTGATTTTATTTTTTTGTTTGTTTGGTTTCATTTTGGTGAATTTTGAGGCGATTGTATAGATTTTTTATTGATTGTTTTTGGTTTGTTTTTTTAGCGATACGTTCAAAAGTAATTAAAGAGAAAAATGAAGAGCATATTAAAGATTTTTCAATTGCAGTTCCATTAGAATTTCAATAAGTTGGCAAATTTGAAAAACAGAAAAAGGTTTTGCTTCAACGAATTGTATTGTGTACAAGTGGTTTTTGCGTGGTGTCTCTGCGTGTGTCTGAGGGTGTGTGTGTACATTTGGGTGTAGTCGGGTGTGAGTGTACAGTACTAATACTTAGTGGCAATAATGTCATTATAGAGTATATAGTCGGAAGAGTATAGTTTGTAAGCAAAAACATGCAGTTGGTTTATTCTTGGAATGTCTTTATATATTTACGAGTATGTTTCAGTTTGCTAAACTAATTGCTTATAATGATAATTATATGAAAAGCTTATATAACATTTGCTTGTATACCCTTGCAGATCAATTTAGTTTCCTTAACCAAGCAACATATGCAAACAATGTTAATCTTGATTGCCTTTAAGCTTCAATTCAATTCTCTTTCCCTTAAAATAACTATATTTTCTACTGATATTAAGAACTGAACCTTCACAATTTTATTCTGCAAGTGTACAACATATTCGGCATACCGAAAGGAAATTTTTCTTTGTTTTACTTCCTTTGGTATTTTATTTAAATTTTACATTCGCTGACGAAATTAGGGTCTTCTTTATTTGTGTGCTTTTTGTGTAAGTATTTGTGGGTGTGGGTGTGTGTGTGTGTGTGTGTTGTGTGTGCTTGGGTTATTGCTTTCTTTAGAATTGCATTCATTAAATTATTTGGACCAATTTTCAACTTCTTATTTAAAGTGTGAGTTTTAATTGAGTGCACCGGTTTGTGGCTACTTTACGAATGATAGGCAAGATAGTTGGTTGAGCTTAGCTTTTGGGCTTTAAACAGTTCCAATCAAAGTGCAAAAGGAAGGGAAAATGTGTGTGTGTGTAGCAAAGTGTGGAAGTGTGCGGTGTTAAGTTGGAAATTTGTGTCTAAAGTTTGGGCATTTTCAGTTTCGCTTATCAGCATGTCGGCAGACATTTTGGAAAATAGTTTTAAGGACTCTTGGAAAGTTTGGTAGGCCAAGCATATTTTGTACATATACATATATAGTTGAGACCATGCTGATTGATTTATTCTTATGTTATTATTATGCCACAAATTCTCTTCACAAAATAATATTGCAGTGTGATTATTTGCATTTCGGAATGTTTAATTAAGTTCTTAAGTTTTGTACGAGTATATGTATAAACAATTTGATATAGTAATACAAAAATTCAACTACAATATTAATGATGCCAGAAAAGATGCAGACATAACAAGAGAAAGTTGAAAAACAATGCGCAAATCTCTTAAATTCTTATTGGATATTGGAGTTAGATTGGTTATCTTGTATATAGTACAATAGGTTGCGTTAGCAGGTAAACAGTGTTTTTGTGTGTAGTTCGATGCATAGAAACTGTTATTTTGTTATAATTATGTAAGTAGTATATGGATATATTGAAATGTTGGGGTGTATACAAGAGCGACAGACCAAAGAGACAGAGCAAGTATATAGGAAAAAGAAAAAAAAAACAACTAAACAAAACAAGTATGCAAAAGTGTTTTTGTATGTTTTTTTTTTTGTTGTATTGTCTTTTAAAACTTTAAGAATTTTTTTTCATTGTATTTACCTTCTACAAAAGTTCAAGAAAACAAGAGTTTTTTTTTTATAGATATATTTTTGTATGTATTGAAAACAATTTGTTGAGGGAGGGAATTGGAGAAAGAGAAATTGAAGAGTATATATTTCAGTTGTAGTTTTGTTGTACTCTGTGTTTGGTTAAAGTTTTATGAAAATCATAATTTCAAAAGAAGTAGATAGAAGAATGTGCAAAGAAATCAAATTCAGTTGTGTCAATCTTTCATCAACTTTGCCAATAAGGTTGATCAAAGATTGCCTGAGCTTGTTTCCATGTTGTCTTTGTAATTGTTGTTGGTTTTGTTATTGGGTTTAATGGAGCTTTAAAACTGTTATAAGTTGTATATATACAGATTATATATATATTATTTTAAAGTTGTTTTTTTTTTGTTTTATTATATTATTTAAATTTGCATTTTGAACTGGGTGTGTAAAAGTTGAAGAAAAGTTTTGCACTTTGCTGTCTGTTATTTGTTTCTTTCTTGTTGTTCTTTGTTATGGTTATTTGTTGTTGTTGGTTTTTTTTGTAAGTTGTTTCTGTTGTACTTATGGACAGAGTGAGTTTTTTGAGGGGTAAATATTTTACTGGAGCCGACACACATTATTCAAATGACAATTGAATTACTTAAAAAGCAAATATCAACTTGGTCTGCGTTAGTAATGGCAACGCGAATTACATACATACATACATACATACATACACACACAAAACGCACAATTTTGTATACGATTTCAGGAGTTTGAATACTTTGTAAGCACGTCTTGATTACATAAGTCAACAGATTCACGCGACTTGAGTATTCTGTTTTCTGTAGTTTGTGGCTTGTTTTGTGGGACAACTCAAACAAACCCAAAAAATGATAAGCAACAGTTGTTGTTATTGTTGTTGTTTGGTCATATACGTATAAGTATATTGAGTAAGTAAAAATGAAAATTGAAAATCAATCAGAATGAAATAAATGACACTTAGAGGCACATTTAGTTTAGTTAAGTACATATACATAAAGAGTGGAAAACACCATCGAGGAATAAACCGCCCATTACCCCCAGATAAATAATTGTAGATATGTTTATCGTTTGTATATACTGTGATTGCTGTCATGGGCCAATCTCTACATACCTGTCCGCCTTCACCCTCAACGCTGATTAGATCGCGCCATTCCTCAATGGTCTGCGCCAAGTCGATGGTGCAGAGCGGCACCTTCACCTCGCCGATTTGGTCATGTTTCGAGAATCGATCAAAGTCAAATATGGCAAAGACGAGCGTTTTATTCATGGCATCAGCATAGGGTAAACTCTGCAGATCAATTCACAGATTAACTTATAGGTCATCCTCTATTAAATCTTAAAAACAAGAATGTACATACCTTGAAAGTGAATGTTTCATTGAAGACGGGACTCAACGTTTTGCGATGCACCTTTGTCTCGAACTTCTTCTTCTTGTCGGGCAGCAGATAGACTTTAACGTAAGGATCTGAGGTGCCGCCCATGTCCAAGGCGGGCAGTTCCTCGGCCTGTATTACAGTAACGGCCAAACTATTCGAATTGAAATCGTATTCAAGCTGCAATATACAC
Organism: Drosophila atroscutellata; assembly: GCA_035041605.1. Lineage (NCBI taxonomy): Eukaryota > Metazoa > Arthropoda > Insecta > Diptera > Drosophilidae > Drosophila > Drosophila atroscutellata. Next base: position 5,805,016 of record JAWNLA010000092.1, on the reverse strand, counting down.
ATTATAGAATAATGGCCACAAAATGTGGCATTCGTTCCCATAAAGAAGAAAGAGATAAAACAAACAATATTAGAAGGAAGTTCATACAAACTTTTAGCTGTAAATGTGTTATGGACTCTGTGTACTGCAATTCTAATTAGGTGAGTTTTATCAAAAGATTTTAAAAAAAACTCAAATACACTTTTATTTCGAATACTTTTGTTATTATAATACGTTAGAGAACAATGGTCTCTTAAGCTTAATAACAGTTCTGCTGAAAGTTGTATTTTAACAATGGACTAATAGATTTTTTTTTACTTTTATCTTAAGGGCCTCAATTCGCAAGGTAAAGCCTCCATAAAATGATAAATTAGGTTTAATTTAAGCTTTAAGTTAACGTTCAACTTTCAGCTAATGTCATTGAGTAAATAAAGTATTTGAAATATATATCTGAATGCAATTTCCTCTAAATGAGTTTATTTGATGCTTGTATTGGCCAATAGCTTAAATGTTGTGAGCAAGTGATAAAGTTAAGTTATGCAAACAAATTGAAAATTGCGATTCTTAGCATTTTTCGCACTCTTGACCACCGCGTTTACTTAACAGGTGTTTCCTTTATTAAAAGATAGTGCATTGACATTTACTGTATCTGGTATTGGGTTAGTTGGGTTAGTTAACAGCGTGTTGTAGGCCATTTGCGTATAGAGTTCTGGATCTTTGGGTATTATGTAGATCGAAGCTTACCTTAAAGTTGAGTCGCCCCAGCTTTTGTTCGCTCTGTTTGTCCTCTTCGTCGCCCTCTTCGGCATTTTCGGTTAGTTCCTCCATATCAGGCTGAACCTATGGCATACCAGAACCCAATAACTACTAAGATTTGATGGCATTGCAGATACTTACTTTCTCTTTGTATGCCGATCCCAATAACTGTACCGATTTCATATCGACACCCTTCTTACCCTTACCATCTTTGGTTCTTCGCTTCTTAAGGAATCTGCGCACACAGAAAAATATGATACCAAAGACGACGAGGAATACGAGTATTATAATCGCCACAACGCCCCATGTGGGCAGGCCGGTACGTTCAGCAATTGCCTCGGTGACCACTTCGCCAGCATGCTCAATCTTTTTGATCACCGGCACGGAGGTGGTAGTTGCTTCTTCTCGTTCATGGAATAATATGAATATTTACTAAATCGTCTTTTGGGTAATATTAATTCTATGGCCTACCCTCGGCCTCTGTTGTTGTTTTTGGTGGTACTGTTGTTTCCACTTGTGCAATTCTTTGACTCTCGGCGGCCTGTTGCTCCTGCTGATCCAGTTCCCGAAACTTGGAATGATGTGTCGTTTCTTCCAGCTTATGATTGGCCGTCTCCACTTCAGCTGCAGGCTCAGCATCTGCCACAGGCGCCGGCTCTGACTCCGTTTCCGATTTTGCATTTGGCGGCATTTTGCACTGTGTTTATTACTACAAAGAAAAGCATTGTTCAGGTGGATAAGAATTGATTTTTCAAAAAGCCAACAAATGCAAATTAAATTAAATTAAATTAATTACCACTTCTTAACTAGCACAGCTTTAAAAAATGTTTGGAAAATTTAATTAAAAAACACGCTTTTCTGGCTATAACTACAATTTCTTTATGTCTGACTTGTTCTGCCAAATATCACATATTTCGTCTACAGATAAATGTTGCCTTCTCTCATTTGAAGTATTCTTTGTGTTATCACAAGTACTCCTGTTGGGCTCCGCTTTTCTTAGCTTTAACTTTTTTTCTCCTTTGATGTATTGTACGTTCCAAGCTGTTTCTGTTGTTAATTGTTTTGTATTCTTGTTTTTTATTCGTTAGCCATAAGCATGTCAAAATATCCACAACGTAGTTCAGAAAAGGAAATCCCACAATGTAGCTTTAGCTGGGCATATCCTTGGAAACCCTAGAAGTGCGCCGGGGGTGTCGGCAATTACTTGGCGCATCAAGTAAAAGTACTTTTGAATAGCATGCCAAGGACACGCACACACACTTAAGCGACCTCACACTCACACACACACACACATACACACAATCTTTTCTTCAGCATACACAGAAAATTTCGAAGGAAGCCCTTCGCTCAGCTTGATTCTTAACTTTCTCTTTATAAAAATGGGTTGGCATAATAAAATGAAGTTGAAATGAAGCCAATGTTCAAAACACAAAGTTGAGAGTATCGCTGATTTGGATTAAGAACACAAAAGATAAATATAAGTTTTTGTTTAGTGCAGACATAAATTATAGGTCGATCATTAAATTCTAATTAAGTTCCATCGATTTTGTTTTGTTTGCCATTGAATTTCAGAGCATTTTTCTTTCATTAAATTCATTTTATTTTCCACAACTATTAAATCCATATACTTTAATTGCGTTGCGCTCAACCTTTGACCTTTTAGGTCATAAGCCTTTTGTTAGCAGTATTTTTCAAAATTCTCAGCCATATTTTTTTAATTGACATTAAGCTGCGTGACAAAGGACAGGAGGGGGGGGGGGGGTTTGTGGCTACTAATGAAACAGAAAATCCAAATCTAAACAATTGCCATATAACAAGCTTGACTTGCTTACTGAAGAGGCCCCAAGAGATTCGACATTTTTCTGACATTCCCACAATGGAATTATATTGCGAGTAATACATAAAAATCATGATATTAAAAACTCAAGTTTGTCAATATAGTAATGTAAAAATGTAGAAGTTAATGCATGAATTTGAGCAATTTTCCTAACGGAAATTCTTTTTTCAATCTCACTTAACTTACTTACTTAAATTGGAGGTTTTCGATTCACTTAGCTAGAAATTGCCATTGGCAACATGTCGTATGCGCATTTTGTGGGCAATGTGGCGACCAATTTCTTCTTACTGCGCTGTGCTGAGCTGCTATTGCACACCAAATGACGTCAAAGGTAACAGGACACCCATATATACACACAGACATAGGCACATACACCCACATACACAACCACACACACACACAGAAGGAGACGCAGCCTCGAGCGATTTTGTTTATAAGTATGGGTTTAATTTAAATGCGACGGAAAATGTGGGCACAATTTAAATACAAATGTCTCGCTTATGCTAAAGGGAACGTGATCAGGGTGTAGTCATTGGGCGTGGCATTTGATGTATTTATAATATCCATCTTTATATATACATATATATGTATATAATTTGCTATGGGTTGTGCTTGTTTGCGTTCGACCGAAAATTCTTTTGCACAAGCCATTTGCAAAACTTCAAAAGACTCTCAAGTTGGGTCCTTTTAAGCAGCTGCGGTATGTGTGGCGCCACTTGAGTGCCACTGAGCACAAACATTGGCGACATTTTGCCTTGTCGCAAAATCAAAATATTTAAATACTAAGCCCAAAAGTCAATTTGAGCGTCAGTTACAAGCAGATGACCCAGAAGTCAAGTGCCCCAACAGCAGAAAGGTCAATGAAGTTGAATCCCGCTGCGTTAAGTGCGTTTCCACTGGAAAATTGAGTTTGACTAATGAATCGAGGGAGCGAAAAATTGAGACTTCTAAATTGTGTTATGTACTGGATTCTTTTTGTATACCAAGACATGTTGTGAAAAATGAGAGAAGCATTTGCCAGCATTAAATTCAACAGCTGAGCATCAATTTCACACGCACAACTTGTTCCATCTGTTGAGTCTCTTCATGAGCTCTTCAATCGTTGCTAAGGTTACAAGCTTTGCATGTAAATGTTCAATTGTCTAAGTGACAGAACTTAAAAGGTACTTCGTGTTGGGTACCCAAATTACAAGGCTGTCGGGTTTCCAGTCTTATTCATTTTACTCTGTCTCCGTGTTTGAGCAGACATTAAATATAAATGCGACAGCAGAGAAACAGCAATAAAAACGCCCCTAGAAAGTGGCAAGAAGTGAAGACCCAATTCGGAGATGGTACGTGATATTTTATTAATGCTGCAAATCACAAGCTGAATAAGATTTCCATAAAACAGGCCAAGCGGTCGGGCATCTTTATAAGGCCATTGTAAAAATAATGCATGACAAATGCGAGGCGAAGTGTAGGGAACTGACATAAAAGCACAGCAACACAAGAGACGGAGCAGGTTTTTATAGTAGGACAGTGGGCAGTGAAACTTCTTTACAACAACAGAACCACACACACACACATACACACACACATACAGAGATACACACACGCTTGCATTTTATTGTAGCATTTATTTAGAGCGCAGCAAAAAGATTTTTTTTGTCATGTTGCCAACGCTGCTTTTGTGCTTTTACTTGCTTTTCTCTGCCTTACAACACGCAGGTCAGCTGAGGTGTTCTAAAGTGTGTGTGTGTGTGCGTGTGTATTTTTATGATATGCCTGGTGCCCACTTGTCTGGCATATTCGTGTAAAAAACTACGCAGTTTCGGCGTTTTCCCTTTTGACTAGCAGGTCCACAGTCAGTATTCTCGGTGTTACCCACGGTATGCCATAAACTGTTTTTATTATAATAATTGTGGTTGCTTTATTTAGTTTTTATGTTATTTTCATATGACCAAACTAAAAAAGGAAAAACATAAACTAATTTTGAATAAAATGCATAGCCAAATTGGTAAAACGAAATCAGTGCTTTGTGGCTGTAGTCAAAACTGATTTTGCATATTTCATATTCACAAAGAATTTTGCTTGGCATTTGTATGATGCGAAGAGCATTCCAACCATTTTTGGCATTTAATAAAGCTTCCAATTTGAGCCAATTCATAGGAACTCGCTTGACCTTCATTGTACCATAAATAGATTGACTTTTATGCGTGGGCTCCGATGTAGCATTCAATCAAAAGCTCAGCTGTAGTGCACCTGTGAGCAAGGAGCTCAACTAAAAATAGCAACAATTGGTTGTCGTTCAGATTGGGCACGAATTCATTTTGCGATAAGATAAATTGACTTCATAAAACATGCAGCAGCGATAAGTGAGCGAAGCAGCAAAAGTTGTTGTTGTTGTTGTTTTTCGCCAGTGACAGGCACTCAAATTGCAGGCCAACGTCAAGAACTGACAATCAGGCTGTCAAAACAAATTAAGCTCTGGCCCAGACACACACACAGTCTAAAATTTTTACCTGCAGCAGCAGCAACACCGAAAACACAAACACGACGTGCGCGTCTAATAGAAATGGAATTAAGTGTTATTTTGTGGTGGGCGGTTGGTCTGAAAGAGGAAAGGAAAAAAGAAAAACAGGAAAGCAGGAAAGCAGGAAGGCAGGAAGGCGGCCCTCGTTGAAGCTCAGCCATTAATTGTTAAGCTTCTTCATTCGCTGATAGTCGCTGAGCAGGAAACGGTTAAACTTTTTGAAGAGCGCGCGCACACGAGAGATAGAGTGGCATGTGTTTTGCCAGCCCGCTCGCTCACGCTCTCTGGCCTTCTCACCTTCTCTGTCTCTCTCTCTCTCTCTCTGTCTGTCTGTCTGCGTGTTCTGCGCACATAACCCAGAGAAAACAACAAAATAAGTTAAAAACTGTGGATGGAGTAACGCGAAAAAGAATCGAATAAAGCCAGACGAACGTCTAACCAAGTTAGGATTGCTCAGGCGAAACTTTCCCCAAGGCGTCGATGATAAAAGGCCGATGATGATGATGTTGACAAAAAAAAAAACTAATTTTCCACATCATTAAGCTTTTCGCTTTCAATTCTCAATATTTCATTTTACGCTATCATTACACAGTTACATTGCTGCAATCTATTACAGCTGCAGTCACCTACACACACCAACACACTCGCTCACACACACACACAAACACACGTACACAAGTCACTACAAGTTCCACGTTTATTGTATCAAAATTCGCTTAAGCAGGATTTTTCGGCACAAGTCTAAGGGATCAAAAGTACGCACTTTCTCCAAAAAGCAGGCCTCTGCCAATGTGTGGGTGGGTGTGTGTGTGTGTGGCTGTGTGTTAGTCTTACTCTCTGTGTGTGTGTGTTTGCCTTTGTCCGTTGCTGACTTGATTATTGGCAATTATGTGCTGTTTTTATATGTCCTTCCACGGCCATCTCCACACATTATGTGTGCTAATAAAACAAACGCTTATCGCCAATAACTTTGTGCTTGCGAAACATACCCTGCACTCCTCAAAACTATTCCTGATACAGCAGACATCTTTGACCGCTTGGGATGTACTTCTTTTTTTTCAGTTGAGAACTATCTAACTTTTTGGATAGTTTTTATATTCCTCCATTTTATAGCCATTTTTTTTCATAATCGAAAAATTAAGAAAGTCTATAGGGTATCTTTAAGTGGGACTCTCTTGACTGAAGTCCTGTTACTGTGTTAATTTTCGGGCTTACAGCTTTGTGAATAAACAAGAGCCAAGCCAGCAAAGAGATGCTTAATTAAGTTTAGCTGACCCTTAATAAAACCTTGGAAGACTTTGCCCTCTAAGACAAGTAGATTAACTCAAGATGTGATAGATGTAATTCTATTTCCATATAAAGTGTCTTAAATGAAGATAATAAGTCCTTAGGTAAATATTTTGAAATTTCTTCTATTAATACAAAGACAAACTTTTAAAATTTAACATTAAAACTTACGGAAAAGGACTGACTAAGATTGCGCCTGTAGTTTTATTGGGTAATCGAATAATAATATTAAAATCTGATTCTGATTTGGACTTTAGAACTTGCCCCAAAAAGTGGGCAACATAATTGTTGTCAAATTTGTTTTATATTTACCTATTTATTTAGACAATGATGCCAATGTTGTTCGTAGCTGCAGAGCCAAATTTGTTTAATATTTATTGTAGTTAAGGCTGTTTTCTGTTTATGTTGTTGTTGTTGTTGTTGCTGTTGTTAGTATCTGTTGGGCTTGGAGCAAAGTCAAACGAAGCGTAAACGTTGACACGTTGATCCGGCTGGAGTGCGGAAGGCTCAAGACGGTCTCAGGCTCTCAGGGCTGCTGGCAGACGAATCATGTGAGTGATGTGAGGGGACTGAGTGTGTGTTGTGCTGCTTGGCTAGTGAGGCCTTTGCTTAGCGCTGCTAGTCTCACATGTATTTTAAATACTTTTTTTTATATCGATTTTCGATTGGCAATTAACGATTAGCCATCGATTTGCACGGCAACAGCGAATTTAGTCGAATGTTTTGATGTTTAACGGCGTTAAATGTGTTTTGGTGTATATTTTCCCAGACGAATGCCAATGCAAACAGCGTGAGCGATAAACGATACAAAGAGAGAGAGAGAGAGAGAGAGAGAGAGAGAGAGAGGGAGAGGAGAGCGTGAGCGGGCAAGGAATTAGAGAGAGAGAGAGAAAGAGAGAGCAGAAAACAGAGCGTATACGTAATATTAAAAATACAATGGTATGCGTAAATATTGATAGAGCGAATCTCGCTGCTAGTTGTGTGTCCACGGGTATGTGAGTGTGAGTTTTTCTCTGAGTGTGTGTGTGTGTGTGTGTGTATATAAATGGTTAAGGGGAAGGGCAAATTCGTTTTTGCTGCTCTGCTGCTGCTGCTGCTGCTGTTCACGAAGACGTTGTTCAAAGCAAATTCAGGATAGAGATTTTCTTAGAGCCGTTTTCATTTTTTTGAGCTTTTCTCACACACACACACAAAGTCAAATCGCACTGTTAGGCATGTGCAATTTTTGTTAAATTGTTCAAAATATTTTGCACAATTTTGGCCACAATTTGCAACTGCAGAAAATATTATTATTAATCTTGATAACAGCAGCAGCATTTGCTCAGTGGGTCATGACGCGTAGAATCATGTGGAAAAATCAATATTTAAGCCATGCACATCACACGCGTTTTCACTTTTCATTACATTTTGGCCTTAAGCTATCGCTTACAATTCTTTCTGATGCGATTATTTCAAATCACAATTAAATATTGCAAATTTTTCAGCTTGCTCAAATGAACTTGCTTAGGCAACGCCAAAATTCTGATACACAAAAAATGTTCTGCTTTTTAGCACAGCGCGTGCCAACACACACACTCACTCACCCCTACACACACACACACACTCACTCACACAAAGACACGCACACGCACAGCACTTTTCGGGCCACTCGTTTGTGTTTCGCTTTATGTAATAACTCAATTGGCAGATAATGCAAATACTTTTAGTATTCCAATTGTTTTTCGACACTCTTGCAAATAATTTTCTATGTATTTCGATGGTTTATTTGTCGTTTAACTCTGCAAAAACTTTCTATTCTGGTTGAAGTTTTTTTTATTCACCTTCAGTGCAGCGAGTTGTACTTGCAGTCAACTTCCACGGTCGATGTTCATTCGCGTTTTGGGCAATACAGCCAAGGAGCTGCGAGGAAAAAGCCCACAGACATCGTTCAGTTGTCACCAAGAGAGCGAAACGGGTCGGGCATCGATTTTGCATTGTTGGCCAGCGGGTGAGCGGAGCGGTTTTGTAGACCAGAGCAGAGCTTTTGAAGAGAGTGTAGACTTTAACAGGCATTGGGCGAAATATGTGCTTAAAATCCTTTACTTTGATTTATTTGTTAAACATTTGGCTGCAATTAAATCTAGCTTACGTTCACCAACCAAATTTAAGTACATAAATTCTGAGCACAATTATTTTATATTAATATTTATTACAGCTAATTGAAAAAATTTAATTTCTTCAAAATCAGGAAAGAGTTACATATCAATATTCATTTCAAAAACAATTCGGAAGTGATTTGTGAGCAAATCCAACGAAAAAGATGCAAAAGCTTTCTCATTCACTCTCTCTCTCTCCCTCTCTTTCTGTCCAATTGCCTCAACCGTTTTGCAAAACATCTGACATGCAGACACATGTTTGTGGTATTAAGAGCCCTTAACTGAAAAGTTTCGGTGCATGCGTACTAAAACGGAACTTTCTGAATGACAATGGCAATCGCTACTCGAAAATGTGCCTATTTTGGTGTGAGGACCCTTGCCGTTAACCCGGCAAGGACATTTGCCTGTGTGGGGGTTGTAAGCTAACGTATTAAAAGCTACCATTGCAAAAAGCACGCCAACGCTTAAAAAGCTTCAAAGTGTAAGCTCCTGATTAGATTTTGTGTTGACGGTCTTAAGTGACAGATGGCGCCAGTGTGCATTTTGTTGGCGCACACTTTTAATCTGGGCAAAACTAAACAATAAACAACTAAAAGCTACGAAATGAGAAGGTCGAAATGCATAGACATCATCATTAATGGGGCAGCTGCCACTTCCGATGTGCAATTACGGTTGGCAAACACACATCAAAATGTAAATTCAAATGTGATATGAAAATCATGTCCTGGCAACAGCCTGACTCACACGCACGTGATCCACAGAATGGATGAGCCGCAATTCAATAAGCTCTACATAATCAAATAGATATGGCCATATAATTCTACTTATTTATAAAGTCAAACAGTCATTTGCTATTCACATTTTTGACATAACACTAACTAAGCTGCTGGCATTGCAAGGCGGTGGGGATTGCTGGGAGGCACACTGGCAATGCAGGACACATGCATATTTACATTTCGTGCTTAGGACATTGGCGCTCTGTCAACGAATGTTCAAAGCAAATAATCTATAAATGTGCCAGGGTCGTTGGCAAGGAGGAGGCTCTCAAAAGGATCAAGCATTGGGCCAGCCAGGCCAGACTTGAGCTGCGCCAAGAATTGTCCTTCTGTTGATTGTTGTTGTAGGAGTTCGTGCTGAAATCATTATCCTGTTACTTGTCATTAATTCAGCATATCAATTGTTGCTACTGCTGTTATTGTTGTTGTCATTATTGCCACTCAGTGCGCCCAACCGTTAAATTAGCAGCTTATAAATTATAAATTTAAATTTAATTGGCCAACTATGTGCTCCGGGGTGTTATTATGATGCCTTCATTTATAGCTTTAAGTATATGTAGCTCTGCTCATTTATATCTAATTTTGCGCTGAAAATATACCTTATTGAGTAATTTATTTTCATATATGAACTATATCATATATGAACTAAACCAAAGAAATGTGATAAACTTCAGATTTGACAAATCTATGTGGGTGGAATGTCCGATTATTTTATTTTCAATTTTCTAACGGTTTTCAACGTCGTGTTTTAGGTTTTCAAAGCAGTATCGATGATTTACTTATCTTGATTATGTATAAGTGTATTAGCCACTCAAAATTCAAATGCTTCACATTTTTCTCACACCCTGGCCTTTTGTTTATGTCCACAGTAGTAAGGATGTGGGGATTCTATGACAGGAAGTGGATTATTGCTTTTGATTTTTAATTGCTTCATTATTACAGTTAATTTATTGCTTTTGGGTGGAGGAGTGACCGGTGTGTGACATTTTTGAGAAAAATTTGTGGTTTTGGATCACGTACGGGACATTTGTGATCGAAAAGTGTAGATTTATGGTTGACCTTTTGTATCAAAAATACTATAATCATAGTGTGGGAAAAGATTCAGGTGTGTGATGTCCTCTGATTTCCATCCATTAGATACAGTAAAGATGAAATTACAAATCAAATGCAATAAGCCACTTCTCTGCCATAGAATCCCCATATCCCTACTACTCCACCGTGTACACTTTATTTATAGCTCACTTCGATTAAATTCTTATCACATAAGAGCAGTTAAAATTTATATAATCAATTTGCTTCCTGTGGTTGCCACCAATAAATGCTTGATAGTTGGTCGATTATAATATGTGGCCACGAAATGCCAAACCGTAAATTTAGTTAGCAGCCCGAAAACCCGCAAATGGCATTTTCGAATGCTTTATTATGAATAACAATACAAATACAAATACATCAAATTGCTAAGCGGAAATACAAGTCGAATTGCACTATAACTATAACGGACAACTGATTTACGCTTTTATGGCCGACACTTTAAAGAAACCACTGTAGCCATTGAATCACCCCAAAAAAGTCACTTGACATCAGCTGCATTTCAGCATCAGAATCGGAATCATCAACGGAATGCGATGCAAATGACCACAGAAATGCATAAACCGCTTCAATTGTAATTAAACGCTTTCATATATATTGCCACCAACGAGAAATTACAAAAGTATCCAATGACAACAACGACAACAACAACAACAACATATCCAATTGTAATAATCATAAAAGCTGGCCGAGCTGATCGGTCAGTCAGGATGCAATAATAACAATAACAACAACAACTATTAAATTAATGTTGAAAAACAGAAAACAATTTATTTTGTAGAAAATTACGTACACTGCAATAAATACAATGTATATATATACATATTTACATATATATTTATATATGTATGTAAATGTGCGTGTCTGTGTACCGCACAGTATTTTATGAATAAATCGGACAGCTGCCAACCAAATAATCAAATCAAACAAATTTCAATTGCAGCTAACAAAAACAATTAAAATGAATTCAATAGTTTCCAATAGTTAAAGTTTTATTGGAGCAAGCAAATAAAAATAAATAAAATCAGAATAAATAAATAACTCATTGCTCTAAGATCTAACGAAAGTTAGACGAACTATTCCTGCCGACAGCAAAAATAACGAATAAAGAATTTATACAAGTATAAGTATATAGATAAGTATATATGAATTTGAGCAAATGAATTCCCAGAAGTGGTTCACTCTAATAACTTATTTATTTTGTATTCCCTTGCTGTCCGCTTGTGGTTTCCAGCTTAGCAAGTAAAGTATTAATTTGAAGTTGCACATTTCCTTAACATTGCGTCTTTGAATCGATCTTGACAAATTCTTTCAGAAGTCAACAGTTTAATCAATCACTTTTTGTTAGCATCAATGAAATGGCAAAAGACACAAAAAGTGCTGCTACCTAAGTTGCGTTACGTAAATTGATAAATCCTTTAATCCGGTTACACGCACACACACGCAAACACACAACACACATGCACACACACACATGCACACCAATTTTACGACAACAAAAAGCTTAGTGGGAGCGTGTTACACGAAGAAGTCAACTTTCGATTTCGGCGAAATAAATCCACTTTACAGATTGAGGCACAAGGACATGCAGCAGCGGAAGGTCCAACCCGTGCCATGAGGGAATTTCAATTCGTGCTAAGCACAACGACAATAAACTCATTGAACGACAGCAAAGACAAACACGTGCCCTTCACCTCCTTCACCTACCCTTGCACATTTATTTAGGGGAACTGGCGATAGGCTGGCGGATAGAGATGGCAAACATATCGAGCTCGAGTAATTGAATTCATCAAAGTTAACTCGCACAATTCTCAAACGGTTGGCTGGCTTTAGCTACTGCCTACAGCTGCCACTGCTGCCACTGCTGCTCCTCTGTCTCAACATTTGCCGAGTTAGTTTTGTAAAGTTGCTGCCTTTGATGATGGCGACGACGGCAACAGCAACAGCAACAGCAACAGCAGCAGCAGCAGCAGCACTCGCCCAAAAAAAAAAGAATGGCATATAAAAAGATTTACGAATTGACAAAGTGCAAGTAGGTTTTAGGGCACGGCACGAACCAACTGAGCAACGCAACTAGATGCGGGGAGGAGCGTTGTCCGAGGTGGCTAAGGATAAGCCTAAGCAGCAGCACAAGGCAGGCCGTGTCGCTACATTGAGGACATCCGCAGGCAATGACACACACGACAAACAACTTGAAAATCCATGTCAGTGTCACGTAGCAGAATGCCTACAACAACAATAAGATCTGAACGAAAGCATCTCAAATAACAACAATGGAACATTTTTACATTCAATATATCGAAGCTAGGATACACTTGTAAAGCAATTGAAGCAGAAGAATGGAAATTCGAGATATTTAAAAAAAAAACAACCCAACAACTGGTGCCATAATCTCATTAATAATCCCATTATTATGGCACCAGTTTTTTTGTTGACTTTTTGGTATTTATAACTCCAGTTTTTTGGCATCAGTTTCTAATTGAATTCACTGACTTTTTCTGCCTCCATTTAGTATATAAAGTATGTAGTATATAAAGTATATAAACAAAACTCTTCACTTTATTCACATTTAAATATCATAGCTCAAATAGTCAAGTTAATTATCTTACTTCTCAAAGGAAATAGCTAAATAAAAAGTTAACAAAAAATGTTTTTCTGAGTTTGTCAGTACTTAATCTATTATCAGAATCGCATACGTTGTTCAACTTGCTTGTTATCAAATCGAAAGCGTCTTAAGATGTATGATATAGTATTGTGACCCTCTCGTATAGATTGAGACATAGCATATCTGGTACATCTATAAAGATTCTACTGTTTTCTACACTTTGTTTTCCGTTTTTTTTTCTTTTACGAGAGCTATTTTTGCTTCTGATTGGTGTCTTTGTTTTTCTTTCAGCTTCATTTGGTATTGTTGTATTTTTTGGTACCGTTGTTGTTTCAGCGTTGTTGTTATTGTCCATCATTTTCATCATCATCTGGTTCATCTGGATTGCTTTGTACTCCATTGGTATCCTCGCTGACGAGCGCGTCTCTGTGTACATGTTTGTTGCTCGCATTGCGTATACGCCACGTGGCACGCACTTGATTAAGTCATTCGATTTCAATGTTTAATCAATTATGCGACGTTTGCAAATTTGCTAGCTTGCCTGCATAATCCCCTAAAGAAGGCGAGTTATTTACGCTAATCATTAAAGCTGGCTGTGGGCTCCATCTGGACGGTTTTCACTTATTTTTGGCTTACTCAAGCAAACTCCAGCTCAAACTCAAAGTGGTTTTGTACCTGTCCTTTTTGAACAACTGCTCCGACACGCAGCAGGTCATTTTTCATTCGAATGAAAATATTGATTTTGCCGCCGGTTGCCCCTTGCCGTCTGTGTGTGCCGCTGATGTTGATGTCTGTTTGTCAATTGCCGATTGCTTGCTGCGGTCGCTCATCCGCCCAGGTAGAGTCCACATCAAATAACTTTCGTCTGGGCAGTCAAGGAGATTTATGAGCCAGGCGACTCAAATGAAATATCGCCCATGGTGATGCACGGTAGCCAAATAAATATTTGCTCAGCCTTCGACGGTGCGCATTTGGTGGACGCTGCTCAAGCAAATCAGTGGCAAAATCCGTGGCGACGTTCAAGCTGCAGCTGGTTGCCGTTTAAATATTAAAACCACTGACACCACTGGTCGGCGGGTCGGTGCCTGTGGGCGGCAAGTTAAGCGTAATAAGGTCATCAACAGCCAAACGGGCAGCATTCAATGTGGTTAGTTGGCTGATTTATGGAGCTATACGCGTGCTATGCGTTTGCGAATGGGAGAGCGGGATAGATGAGAGAAAGAGATGAAATGAAAGGTAACTCAATTGGGGACAAAAAGCATACGCCATGTGGTACGATACACGCCCCACCTTTGGGTCACTCTCAGGCTGCGCTTTGTGCCTTCCATTCGCTTCTTTAGCTGCCGCTCTTTCGCCACTCGCCCAAGCGATTTATAAACGTTACAAGCATAAATAAACAAGCAGCTGTTGAAAAATTTAAAAACCGAAAGATAGGGATTGAAGGGGGCCGAGTGGGAAGAAGCGAGGAGAGCGGGGCGTTTCTGTGGCTGTCTGGCAACATATGCCGTGCCCGCCATTGTATATTTATTTACTTTTGCTCTCTTTTGTAAAATATTTTTTTTAATATAGCCCACAGAGTGTTGCCAATTTGTGCAGATTTATAGAGGCAGTGCAGCGAGCGAAGCGCAAAAACTGCGCTGTTGACAATCGCCACAGGAACTCCCTGGCCAAAAGGGAAAACTCTGTTGCGGATACCGTGTTATTGTTGTTGCTGCTACTGTTGTCGTGAGGTCATAACTGATTGCTGCATACACTTACGCCTGTGCGAGAACCATAGACAGTAGTAGCTCTATGCGTTGTGGTTGCCCTCGATGCTGCTACAAGGGGTATTCATGAATATTCTTTACACGAAAATGTTTGTATGCAACAGACTGATGTTGTAAGACATCTACGAACAATGCGTTTCACTAACAAGACAAGCTTGAAACCATAAATTAATTTGGACACAGATTTTGTTTTGCATAACACAACAACTAAACGCTTTTTTACTTTGAACTTAGAGTTATATAAGCGATATGTATTTGCACATATTATATCCTCCCGTAAATTTCATAAATCCGATTTAATTTTATTTAATTTCATTTACAGTTGGTCAGAAGCGAGTACCCCCAATAGCGCCCAAATGTAGGTGCATGAGATGGGTAGCAAATAAAGAATCTAGTTTTGTCAATTTGACAGTATAATAGATTTTGTATGTTTACAAGTCTGTGGCTGATTCTGTTTTCAGTTGTTGTTTTGTGGCACGGCAGTTGTTGTTGTGTGTATTGTTGTTGGTGTTGTTGTTGTCATTATTGGGCCGTCGAGACTGCAATTGGTGAATTGAATTGCTTTCACTCGCAGACAGGATGTGGCGGAATTGGAACTGTTGTAGCTCCTGTTTGCTGTTGCTATTGCTGTGTAAATGGGGCGGAACTGTCTGCCAAATATGAACACCGGAAATTAGCAGAAACGCTAACCCCTTAAGAAGGGGTCCAAAATTGGATGTACAGAGCGCTGCAACCAAGCCGTGTAATTACTTTCGTCTCAGTACAGAAATTTGTGCGTATTTGCTTTTAGGGTACAGGTCAAAATGTTTCCGGTCACTAGTCAAAAGTCGCCGGTCTAAATTAACAAAAGGCCGCCAATTAAAGGCTAATCAGCCACTTGGCCATTTGGTCTGACCGCACCGCTTGTGAGATTCGGATGCTGTACAGTAGATTTATGATGCAATCCCTAACAGCATACGGAATACTTGAAACTTCTCATACGTTTCTGGCCCCATTGCAATCTACTAATGAAAATCAGGCAAATGCTACTTCAAACCCAGCACTGATTCAGTTTTTATGCATGATTCCCTCCGAGTTGCTGCGGGCTTTTCGACTATGTGAAATGCTTGACATGCTTGATAGTAAAGACCTGATTGTAGGCTTTATTTTTCATCATTTTTTCACAAAAAATAGTTTGCTATAAAAATATACACAGTTAGATGAATAGATACAAAAAGTAAATAGTTATTTTTCATCTAGATACCGGCTATTGTTTTGTTTAGCAATAAAATAGTAAATAATGGAGCAATAAAAATTGTTTCATTGGTTTATTATTTTTTTAGTTTTTATCAATTTCAATATTGATGTGTTGCAGAAATTCTAGTTTTTAGGTAGCAACGTGGCATTTTTTTTTATGGTAATAAAATTTCAAAAATATATACAATATCTCTTTCATTTTATGTTCAGTTTAGTTTTAGGCAATTATTGATTAAATTAAAAAATAAAAATCTTGATCAGAATACAAACTTTATTGATATCTGTCTATTGTCTAACACGGCTGTCCGAATCAATTAAAAAATATATATGTTTTAGTAAAAAAGTATACTTTTTGAATTGAAGTTCAATAAAAATGATTTCCTCATTTTCATGAATTAAAATGCAGACTTCCAGCTTTATATTAATTGATTTAAAATTGGCTAGAACAAATACTTCTGATTATACAAACATTTTAATATGAGGCCTTAAATTTTTGAAAAATTGTTTTCAGTTGAAAAATGATTCCAAAAATGCGCAAAGAGCTTACAAATTTCGATATGGCAAAAAAGTTGTTGCTTGAGGCTTTGTCTTGCCGAGGTGGGTGCAACAAAAAAAAAAAAAATTGAAAAAAATGTTGTGGTTGCACAAAGTTTTGCACAAGCTTTACACAAATCGAGCGAGCGAAGCGCAAAACCAAAAGAGTGAAAAGTGGGCAAAATGTTGGCAAAGCAGGCAACTTTGCTTGCTTTTGTGTTGCAACTTCGTTTGCGCCCATTTGAAATTCATAAACGTGTGTGTGGCATATATTAGCATTACTTGTGGTGCATACATTTAGGCGCAGGCAGTCAGCCATGCAGGGAAAAGCAAATGCGCACAATTGCTTATGAAATTGAGCAAACGAAATGGAAATTCAAATAGCAGCTAATGAGTCACCACTCCAAAGCCGACAAGCCCAGTCAGGCCAACTTGTATTTACTAATTTAAAGTTGGCCAGAACTAAGCTATCATGTTGGCCAACACAAACTCATCAGCCTGGCTTGCTAAGGCCTATTCAATCACTCAACAAGTCCAGCCACAAAACAAGCCATTAAAATGCTGTTTAAAGTGGGCGGCGAGGTGAGTGTGATAAACAACGATGCGGCAGACAGAACAAAAAAACAGAAAAAATACCAGGCAAAAAAAAAAACCAAACTTTACAAAACTGCCAAACAAGTTTGTGTATAAGTGTTTAAGGGGGAGAAGTAGCAGAAAGTATAAAAACCTGGCAGCGAAATTGAAGGCAAATGTTTGGTGCAAGTTGGGCAGAGTTTAACAAAAAAAAAAAAGAAAAAAAGGAAAAAGTGTCCCCGGGGCGCATTTGAGTGAACGAAGGTGGAGGAAGGAGCAGCAGGCGTGGCCTTGCGCCAATCTTTAATGCGACCCTCGCACCTGTAAGGCACCACGTGTAAAATGCTGCCAACGGCAGTTTGACCCTCTCTGTCGCACCCTACCTCTGCCCCTCCCTCGCCCTATCCATCTGCGTTGCTGTACATCCTTTTGTGCTCGCATGTAAATTGAAATGGGGCCAAAATGCTATTAAGAGTGTCGAGCAAAGCAAGTGAACGCGCTCCCAGTTTATGCACATTAAATTAAAAATTAACTGTCACAGGGGATATATTGAGACGAGCAACAGGCAATAATAGTATCTTGAATTAACTTTAACCAGATGCGCCATTCTTATTTAAGAGTCAATTTATTGAAACGAGCAGCTACAGTTACACCAAACTGAATTCCATTACATTTCAAAATATTTGGAAGCCAGTTTCATAGCTCTGGTTTTTAAATCGAGATTATATTATTATAGATTTTAGTGAAATGGCAGCTGCCATAGATAAAATGGACAAACGCCTATAAGAGTCAATTGTTTTTCTTATGATGTTGACAGCAAACTTAAAATGTGTAAACAACATTTATTGAGCTTAAAGTCATTACTCAGTCTGTTCTGTAATCGAATCCTTTCCATTTATTTGCAAGTTTCACTTACATTTGATTTGTTGTTAATTGATCAATGCCACATGTGCCAACACTTTTGCCCAAGCAGCAAAGTAAATAAATTTAATTTTTATTTTGGATTGAGGTCCGGGGACTAAAACTTTCAGCATGTGCTGGCTGCTTGAAAGGGCAGCCTTGAGTACGGTCGCTTCATGCCCCTTACCTGATTTGTCCCGTTGGCTGTTGCCGTTGTTGTTTCCATCGCTATGTTGCCGTGTTGCAATAACAAACTCATGCTAATTGCTTTGCTAACAACTGGCAACGACAACTTAGGTTTACCGTAAGACCAATGCCAAAGCGCAGCAGAAAACTATAAATATTACCCGAATGTGGCAACAACAAGTTGCAACTGCAGCAGAAGCACGCGTCCAAGTCCTGTCCTTGCCGGGACCGAAGCAGCCTTTAATTACGATAGTAGGACACCGCAATGCCCAACTAGTTGCACACACACACACACACACTCTCCGTCACTCTCACACACACATTTGCACTTATATAACTTGTGAAGTTGACCAGAGGATGCAGGACTATTGACCTCTGTAGCTTAGGACATGGCTTGCTGCTGTTGCAGACTGCCACTGCGACAGGTGCAAGGATACTGTTCAACTGTAGCATATAAATTTGCACACGAACTGGCGATAATTGCTGGGAAATTAAATAAAAATGCAATTAAAGACGACAACGTCGCGACGTTGGCAACTCTGGCAAAAGTCCTTGTTGAAATGAGCATTCAATTAAGAGCCAAGCATAGCAAGAGGGCTGAGTGCAGGATACTGTCCCAGGCCCTGGAGTCGCTTGTCAGGGGCATACACTTGATGGCAGCGTCGCCAATGCCATCGTTGGCATTTATAAAATGATTTTTATCTTTATCAAATTAGAAAACGACAACAGCAAAGGCAGATATCCACCTCTCTCTTCTTCTATCCCCATCCCACCCTGCGCAACTCTCCTAAATTATCCAGTGCGACCAATTTCCAGATCCAGTCAGCCGTATCTGCAGTGTCACAGCAATTAAAACTGTGCTGTGGCATAGTGCAGATTACATCGCAAAGGCAGGGATAGAGAGAGAGGGGGGAGGTGAGGGGCATGGGGCAGGCCTCGTGGGCCATTGATGGTCAGTGAACAACTGTTAAATGCTTTGAAGTTTATTTTCAGATTTGCAAGACTTCCCAGTGAATATATGCAGGAGAAGTGAATCTAAATTGTAAGTGCCGCCTAAGGCCGGAGGCGTGTTCAGGCAGCTCCTCAATAGGCTTGAGGCTGAGTGATATTGGCCTAAAGTGTTAATTGAGGCTAATTTCAATTTGTATTAAAAATGTTATTAAAAATCATTTAGATTTCAAAGCTTCAGCACATAAACTAGCTTTAAGATTATGTAAAACTGAAAATCATGCTCAAATTGTCACATAGCTCTTATGCAAAGCTATCTTTGTCGAAGGTTTTGTACACGTTTAGCTATTTGTAGGTTTATACAAAAACCCTGAAGTAGCATACTTTATTATCTTTATCAACTGAGAACCGTTGGTTATTCAAAATGCGCTCACTCCAAATTATCAGTTAGCTTTCAACCAAACTTCGCAGTCTTTTAATCCTCATTGCTTGCCCTTCAATTCTTAAAACTCACAACTACATCGCAAACTGTCTTACCCTTCTCATCCTATCTGTTCTGAGAAGCTCATTTATTGCATTTGATTCACTCAGCGGGGGTTTCGATCTGATATATTTTTTATTTGGTTCTTTTGCGCAACATTTTCTTGTGTGCAGTGTCTACAGCTGTGGCATTGGTTGGATTTTGTGGTGTCTGGTGTGTACTGGTGGCTCCACTTGCAACGACAAGGATTATGCAAAAAGTTTTTCATTAATGTTGGATTTAGATATTTTTTCACGCTTTGCAGCACTGTCCCTTGCCGCCGTTGCCCGGTTTTTCGCCCGGTTGCCTTTACTTTCGCGTTGGCTTGTTGACAACGCAACTTTGGGTCCCAGGATACGTTAACTTTTGTGCAGTGCTGCTGCTCGGCACAGTGCAATGAAAGCTGCCACAAGCAACAAACAGCACCGACAAACAACGATATACCGACAAACATTCAGCAACAACAACCAGCACACAAAAGAGCTGCCACGTGAAGCGAGAGGCAGGATGCGGGTTGCAACAAAAAGGTTTTTGTAGTTGCAATTTTGAGAGCAATGGAAGCAAGTGTATACGCATTAATACGATTTGGGATTGAACTTTCACATAGCCAGCTCTCGACCAAGCTTCAAATATATATAGGCTAATTTCAGTCAGTGTACTTTTTGTATATGTTGTTTATTTAAATAATTTCCTATGATACAAAAAATATATTTCAAACAATTCACAATTTTTAGATACTATCTCAACATGGTCTGCATAATATCATACTGGCATTGGGAACTGATTAGTACCAAATTCTGTTCGAAAAATATATTTAAACCAAATAGGGTTTTTATCCCCTTTAATAGTGAAATCCAGTTTTTTTTCAGAACTTTCTTAGTTTATTCTTTTATAAAAAAGTGTTTTTTTTTAACGGAGGTTGGTTAGTTTTTGGTGGTTGATTCTTTTGCGACACTTTTGCTGCTTTGTAGTGCAAATTGTTTGGTTTGGCTCCACTTTTCGCTGTGGTTTATTTTTTTATTATTTTTTTTTTTGGGTTTGGTTTCCTTTTGTGGCGTTTTCGATTTGTCTTTCTACATCCGCTAGACCGGCGACCTCTCCCGCCCCATTTTCGGTCCCCTATTGCACATGCTTCACGCTTGCATTTATTTGAGTGTGTAAAGTTTTCTTACTTGCTTTTTTTTTATTATTTTCTTTCTTTACTTGGTTGAGGAGATTTGGCTGTGGCAATTTCACAGTTTTTAGTCTTCCTGTTCCCGTTTTATGCCAACTTTGATAGTTTTGTCAAAAGTTTTTATTGCGATTTGTTGCAGTCGTGTAAAAGTAATGCCACCAAAGAAAAAACTGAAATCCCCAATTGATACTTTGGTGTGTAATGAAAAAATGTTGATGTTAACTATAAGGACGTTGCCTTAAATCGTGCTTAAAGATTTATTGGCTACAGCCTCTTTTCGTTATCTAAGGGGCGTAGTAGGCTCACTATCTATTGTTATCACAATGCTCGATGACCACCACATCGCCATAATTGGGCGGAGGCGTCTCCGGGCGTACTGCTCCTGCCTCCACAATGTCCGTGTAGAATCTAGTATTTGTCGGTGGCGGAGTTTCTGGGCTACTTGGCTCCCGATCGCGACTGCTGAACAGATTACTGCGGCTTAGACGTCGGATGAGCGTTGCGGTATTCTGATTAATGGCGCGATAGTACTGATGCCTTGCCGGGCGCCCAAACAGACGCGAGACAAAATTATCGTCGGGCCCATAAGGCTGGCGCACCAGAGACCGCGACGGAATGTTCCGGGAACGTGGATTGGAGCGACGCGGATTGCGAGTGCGCGGAGGCACCCAAGTGTGAATCGTGGGCAGTTGTTGTTGCGACGAGTCCAGTGTGGCTGCGAAAAAACAAAAGCAAAAGTTATAGTGGAATAATCTGATCACTTTTCAAATGTCTTATCTACTACTCTTTTTATGAGAGATTAGTTGTTTTGCTACTGAATTGATTTTGATTGCTGTTAATTCCAAGAAATTAGCATGGTCTTTTCACTGTAATCATCTGTTTTCACTTATGTAATAACTATTTACGCTTTAGTTATATAAACTTTTGCAACTTACATGTTTCGCTCTGCGCAGTTTGTTGCCGTTTCTTTCGGAGCTCGCAGCCGCTCTTCACACAGAGTGCAAAGCTGATTATGAATATGACCATACAGATGCCAGTTGCGCCACCCACTGCAAATGCCAGCTTGACATCGTCCTCGTCAAAGATGTGCGTGCTCTGCACCAGGTCCGGTTGCTGAACAGCTCCGCCGGCAAGCAGCTCGTGACTCACACGCTCCAGGCAATTGCGATAGCGCAGACAAAGCTGTTCGCGATTACCTTCACAAACGTCGATAAGCGTTGACAGCTCCTCCTCCTCCTCCTCTTGGTCTACGTTCTGCTGTTGCTTCTCTTCCTCCAATTGCTGCTCGTCTGAATCATCGGGTAGCTCCCTCCACACAGTCGACACAGATTTGGGAGCATCGGGAGCATTGCTGTTGCTACTGCTGCCACTCTCATCTAAGTGCTTCATGCGCTCCAGCTTAAGTGGTTCGACAGCTGTGTCCTCAACTTCCACATCGAGTGGATGCGACTCCAGCCTCTCCTCCAGGCAATCACTCATGCTGACAGTGACGCCTCGCAAGCTTAGCCAAGTGGCTACCTTAATCAATGCTCGATCGCAATTAAGTGGATTCTCTTCCAGGTTCAGAGAGGCCAAATAGCGAGGAGCATGAAACACATTGACACTGAGTGTGAGCAGCATATTTTGTGCCAGATCCAATTGTCGCAATTGTGGTAGAGCACTGAGCAAACTTACGCCTAGCTGATTTATTTGAGCATTGCGTAGATTGAGGGTACGCAGCGATCTGCTGCGGAGCAGTGGAGAATTTTGCAGAGTGGCCAGTTTATTGCCCTCCAGATTGAGGTGCATGAGCTGTGAGTTCGATTCGATCAAATGCTCATCCACCTGCTCCAGCCGATTGTAGGAGAGATCCAAATAGCGCAATCGTCGCAACTCAGCAAAAGCATTCACGTGCAACGTATGGATGGCATTGTGGGCCAGCGTGAGATTTACAAGATGCACTGTTACCTATTTAATGGGTGGAAATTAATTTGGTTAGCATTTAGCAGTCACTCTTTGCTCACAATTGC
Organism: Drosophila atroscutellata; assembly: GCA_035041605.1. NCBI lineage: Eukaryota > Metazoa > Arthropoda > Insecta > Diptera > Drosophilidae > Drosophila > Drosophila atroscutellata. The sequence continues at coordinate 5,782,194 of JAWNLA010000092.1, read as the reverse complement.
AACTCACCTCAAAAGAATCCACGTCAATATTGGTGATATCATTATAGCTCAAGTCCAGCAGCTCCACTGTTTTGGGCATTTCAATGCTGGCGCTTATCAAACGTTTAGCTCTAAGTAAATAGATATTAAAAGTAAAAGTGAATTTAAATTGCTATTTATCTCTCTCACCTACAAATGGCTCGATTTCGCTGTGCATATAGATCACAATGACAAACGTTGGGACAGTTGAGCTGCAGCTGGGTCTTGCTGCGGCAGACCTGGAGAACAACGCAGAGCAGCAGACCCACATAAAGCAAAATCTGCTTAAGGCCTAGCCACATTTTTGGCTGGATCACACATTGTAGTGCCATAGATATTTGTATCCACTTCAATTGATGGGCATTTTGTAATGCCGCCGCTAATATTTTACTATTTTCTTATATATTTTAATGCTGAAAAACCCTTTCGATTGTCGACTAACAACTGAAAGAAAAACTTGCTTCGCACTCTCTCAACCATGACTAAGTGCGGCGCTGCTTCCAATGGTCGAGCCTATCAGTCTCCTACGATATGACTTCTGCTTATTAAGCGAATTCGTTGAACTCGCAGATATGCTCTTTGAGTGACTGTAGCGCAGTTTTCCAGTGCGATAAGATAAGCGAAGTTGAGCTTATCGGTACTGTTGTTGGGAGAAATGCAAGCAGTTGCTCTCAAGCGTAGGTGAGAGGGGTGTCTTTGTTTGCCTCAAACTGAGTGAATGGAAACCCCAGCTGTTTGTTTATTCTGTCACAAAATTATAAGGAAACATATATAAATTTTAATGGTGTAATTTAACAATTGGGTATCTATTCATAGATTAAATTCTTTCTCTATAAATGTATTTATATGTGGGCAATTAATTAACTCTAAGAAAGACAGTAATGTTCAAAGTATATAAATCAAATTCTTATAAAATATTATATTATCTTGGAAATAAATCATAGCTAGTATGTATTTTGGAAAGTCACACTTAATCTCACATGTTTGGGGAATAAACCGCTAGAAAAATTGATGATGATAATAAACAACAAGTGAGAATGCTGTAGTCGAGTGAGCTCAAAATCAAAGACGATAGCAACAGCAAAAAGCTGATAACGACAAATTAGAACTGCTGAACACACTGTATATAAAGCAAAATTATTCATTGAGGATTAACGACACTTTCTTTGTTTTTTGGAGTTCGTAGTCGACAGTAAACTTGAATAATGGAAATGCCAATAACTACAATAAAATTTAAATTTGGTTACTCTTTATTTACACCTGTAATGGGCACTTGTACATGGTATTGAGACGGTTCACATCAGCTGAGCTTAGAACGATCCTTTGTCCCATTTGGGATTTACCATCTGGATGCAGTGCGATAATCGTTTCTTTGCCATTCTTTGAGAAGGCCGTCGAGCTATAGTGCAATATGCTACCGTAGTCGTAGGGCACATCAAAGTCTCCCACCACATCATAATCGTACTTTTTGAAATTTGATTGTTTTCCCTCCATAATGTTTTCCTCGACAATTTGAACGAAATCATCGCGTTCCGGAGAGCTTTGTTGATGATGGAAGCCCAACGTGTGGAGCAGCTCGTGTTGTATAGTGCCCAATCTGAAGCAGCCAGTGTCCAAAGGGTTTGCTTCCAATCTGACATTCTGTTCACCACCTAGAAATCCAACAGTGGAACTGCAGCCAGATTCAGAAATGAAGATATATACATAGTTCAAGGTTTCTGCACTGGCTGGCACAAATCGTATGCAGGAAACACGTTCAATTAGTTGCATGCCAATTTTAATATAAGCCACATGAGCTGCATCTAGAGAAACGATTGCGCATTAGAGGCAACGATTATAATAGATTGTTCAGAGCCTACCGAATTCCTTATCGATCTTGTAGTAGACTGTGGCATTCTTCCATTGTCGAGTCGGGGCAAGTACTCCATTCCGTGCGAGATCCACATCCATATCACCTTGAAAGTAACCAGCAGTTAGTTCCGGATCTGTTTCCGCCTCATACCTCATGACGGGTCCTGCAAAGACACCCAAGCACAGACAACACACGAGCAAAAAGCCAAACCGAAACCACATTGCGATCATTTTAAACTAATTCATTAAATAAATTCGCATTAAGCTAATTTAGTTTATTTATTTATTATCAGGAAGAACATTTTTGATAAGGGCCTCTAAATCAAGAGTTTAACATTTTTTTCATAATCACATGTTTTTCCAATCAAAAATTTGGTAGATAATTTAGTGATTTAGTCGAGAGATACCTTAAAACCATTGTTAAATACATAGTGAGCTTGCAGAATATTTTTACAGTTGATCGATAATATTTCGTTATATTTTATTGCTTACGCATATCGATTCGCAAAATGGAAGTTATCGGTAAAATCATACGCTAGCTTACATTAAAAATCAAGTTTCTTTTTAAATTTTGTGGAATATTTAATATTATTAATTGAATATATTAATTATATCTGCTAATTGGCTCCAGCTTTTAAAATGCCAGGTCAGATCTTATGGGACTGGCCATCAGACTGTATTTATTTGCTTTTCTTTATTAGATGTGGCTAGCTTTAGCTACAAAAGTGCAATGCATATAAAAGAGCTCTATCTATATACAAGTATATTTATCATATATATATAGTATATACATATACCCACTCAAATTTACTTCTATATGAAATTCAGCCGCATAATCTCTATATGAGTATTTATCAGTAATAAAAAGTATAAAATCAGTAATAAAAGTGTACTTATCAGCAATTATGTGGCAGAGTATATATATAATATATATATGAATAATATAATAGGAATAAGAGTATAATAAGAATGCTAGGTTGACGAAGTGTTACTGTGTGCATATTACTGTGTAATGTTACTTTGACGTTCAGCTTTAGTGTAGCAGTAAAAATTCATCTATATTAGGTATCCATAGGCCAGGCACTCTCAATTAGATCAGTCTTGGCTCTTTTATATAAATATACAAGCCACATGCGACTCTTACATTTTTCGGTATTGCTAACGTCTCACAAATAGGGAGAAAGGGAGAGAGAGGGGCGACGATGTATATGCTGTCTGAATGAAACACTTCTATCCGCTGCATCTGCATCCAGCGACAGCGGCTGCAGGCCAAAAATTATCCACAAACAAATACTAGAAAAATAATAGATGAAGGAAAACTTGAAGTCTGGCCTGAGGCCAGTTGCTACGAGTTGATCGTTAGCTAGAACGAAGGCGACGCTGGCTGGGAGCTACTTAACAGCACAGCTTGCGCTTCCGCACTGCTTCAGTTTCCACAACGATGTGGCCCAAGATGTAATGGCCGCAAATCCACTTGTCTGCGATGCACCACCCCGCACCATGGCTTCCCCTTTTTGCTGTGCTCGTCCGTTTGCGACTTGCTTCCGCACTCCGTTTGTTGCCTTTAATTTATGACCATGGCCTGGCGCGTCTCAGTAGCAGAGACGCTGCTGTTCCTGCTGCAGTCGGCGTCGGCGCCTCTCTTCAGTGTTTTGGTATGGAGGGGGCCAGACGGTGTGCCGGCCAGTGGTTGCAGCATCCGCTGTTTGTTCGAGCCATGTTATTTTCCACCCTGGCAGCAGCAGTGATCGGCACAATGAATGCAACTAGAAGAAGTTGAAAAAAAGAACAAACTTTTCACACACATTCAGTTTTCGCAGTTTTCGTTGCAGCAGCGTCGGAAATAGTTAACTTTTATATGCATTTCAAATCAGAAACTTTTGCATTCAAACTTTATTAAAATTACGTTTGATGTTCGTCCAATTGCGTGCCCTGGCCACCCCTGCCACAGCGCCTCCTTGCTGCACCGCTTTGCGGGTTGATTTTTGCAATTTCTATTTGGAGTATTGTTGGCCAAAATGTTGGTCGCCATCGTCCTAGTTCGTTTAGTAACCCTTTGTTAAGTTGTATTTTTCATGAGAGTATTATGTGGGGCATACAAACGGTTGGCCATCACTTGACATTTTTCACTCAGCCTATAAGATTACTTGTCCCTTCCCAGCTTTGATCACACAACCTTAAATACAGGCTTTTGTCACAGACAATTTAATAATTATTCTTTATATCGAACTATTTTGAATAATCATACGCCATATGGCTATTTATATTGTCGTTTTTAATCAAATTATCAAAGAAAAGATGAAATCACTCTGACAATTTCGGACATCATAAGAAATTTCATAATATTCCGAAGTTTTAATAGCCTATGATTAGACTATTATTTAGCTGACTATGCAAGCATTTTGATTTAAGGCGTATTTTAAGTTCGAGGCAAGGGAAATAGTTTTTCTTTTGGCTTGCTTGAGTTGCACATTTCCATTATTGTTTTGACTGCTGGCGCTTTTTTGTGGCATCTTCTCTGACTGGCACTCGCAGCAGTTTGCGGCCTCCCTCTTCGAATGACCCCTCCTCTGCCACCCACCACACCTCCTACCCACTAATGACCGACATTGCTTCCTAATTACAAAAGTTTTGCATGCACTCGTTGCACTCATCGGGGGGTCGGGCACTTGGAGGCTGGCTATGTTGGCCGAAAAACTTTGGAGTTTATTTGATTTCCTTTATTTAATATTCGAATGCTTAAAGTTCAGCTTTTCATTTGGTTTTTGGAAGGACACCAACTACAATTGACTAGACCATGCAGCATGAGGACTGAACCGCGCTACACATGTTTGGCCAGTTGAAAAAAGAGAAGACACAACGCACAGTGTCACATATGTTATGTGACACATGTGGCACCGAGTCGGCAGAGGCTTGAGGCCAAAACAGTTAGAGTCACGCGGACGGGCAAACAGAGGGATAGACGAACGGACGAACAGACGGGCACACTTAATGATAAACAATGCTTGCGGTCAGTTTAACATGCCGAGCTATTACCCCAAACACTAACACCCCCCATCAGCAGCAGCCTCGCTCACCCACATAACGAGTGGACAATTTACACACATGCTGGATCTGGCCAACAGAGGGCGCTAATGCTGCTGCTGCTGCTGCTGCTACTGCTCTATGCACATTTTGTGAAAAAATGACACAAGAAATCATAGCTATATACAATACCACGAAGATTGAATACCCTAGCAGACTTGGGCAAATGGAATTAAAAAAAAGTCAACTGTATGCTTCGATAATGTTTTATACATTATTGTATAAAATTGTAAATATTAAATAAATTTGTATTATACCATTTTTTACCACTTTTTCCTGCTGCCATTTCATATTTAATTACACTAACAATTTATTTGTTGGCATTGTAAATAAGATTTTATGGTAAAATAAACTGAAGTACCTCAAGCTAACCATATGTAATGTTTATATTATTTAAGGTGTACAAAGCGTTGCCAAATTTAATATCAAATTCACAAGCCCGAATTGTTGTTAGGATATTAAACAAGTGGACAACCAAAGCAAGGAGAGAGCGACAAAAACAACATGCTTAAAAGAGCAGTAAATGAGAATTTATACACTTGCTGACCAACTCACATACACTTCAACTAACACGGACACACACACACTCACACACGCACATATGCACGCACACATACACGTTTGGTCGAGTGGAATACACACGCACATCGTAAAGTTTTAATCGGATGTTGTCCAGCTTTACATGACGCCATCTACTGGCTTAGAGTGCAATATCCTGTGGCACGCGATAACATCGCATACAATGAGAACAGGCACTGCCCCACACACCATACATACACACACATGTATGTGTCTATGTGTTGCTTATGCCACCGTTTTGGGATGCCTGGACAAACGGTTTTGGCCCTTTGTCGTTTGATGGCGTTCGGCAATGCCACACGAACCCAAACTACGAACTGCCACAATGATATCCCTGATACCACATGGCAAAAAAACAAAGCGCACAAACAGACAGATAGACTGGCAGACAGACAGACAGACGGACAGTCAGACAGCAAGACTAGACACAGTTACAGCCTCCGCGGCCCGCTGCTCCGCCCTTCCCTAACAGCTCCCCGTGCAGTATACAAAACGCAAAGGCTATGAAAGAGCCGCCACAAAGGCTTAAAAAGTGCTCTCATAAAAAAAGTGTGGACGGGGAGAATAGAGGGGGGAGTGTTGTCGTTACACGCACACTTGTCCTGACCAGTGTCCAGAGTGGAGCATTCAATGTGCCGGGGCTCTGAGCAGCGCCAACTTCGTTGTCATTGTCGTGACAGGAAATTAAGATGAATGTGGCGAGCAAACTGCAGATCCAAACCTGACTTTGGACACTGGACACAATAAGTGGGGGCAGTCGGAACTAAGTGTGCGGTGCTGGGTGGGTTGAGAATTTCGACTTGGTTTATGTCTCTTGTTTCTACTGTTTGCACTGTTTGTCTCTTTGGCTTGACGGGCCTCTTAAAATATTCATAACACAAACTGTTACCACTATCTGCTGCTGCCAAGCCACAAAATGCGGTAAAGTCACCAGCTGCAGCAGTGGGAATCGTTAGCACAGGAGTACTGGTGCGAAAGGATGGGTAATGAATGAGATTGTTGGGTGCAAGACTTCAAGTTAATTGATTTTTATGAATTAGTTGGGTGACTTTCTTATGATGCAACAAATGAAAGCGTATTTGAAATGAGAGTAGGCTAAGTATACAGTAAGTTAGGAACTGTAAGACAATTTAACGTATTATAATATATGAATAAATATTTATATTTTATTAAAAAAAAGTCTGATTAGCAAATAAAATAATATATATAAAATTGACAAGACATCGCATTGGTTGCTTTTGATGTACATTCAAATTATTGCTATTAAATTCTCATCTCAGCAATTCATTTAAATTATGTTTAAAACTTCTGTTTAGGATTCCCAGCAAAGTTCAAAATTGAAACAATTATATGAGGATAAAAGCGATTACATGGTAAATGGTCCAAAATTGCTGTTAAACTTTCAACTGTTTCCGTTTGGTCTGTTTTGGGCTAATAACTTAATTGAGTCATTGCACGCATGGGAGAGCTCATTAAAAAGTTGCCAACTGTCTCTCGAAAAGTCCTTCGACTGAATGGCTATTGTTAGTGTAAAGTTAAATGATTTGCTTCGTATAAAAGCCAAAGTCTACTTAGAAGTCACTTATAGTCTTGATTATGGTTCGTTACGTGCCTCGCCTGCCCGATGGCCAACGGGTAAAGCTTTCCTGGCCCATGGCGATGCATCGCCTTAATAACATTTTCTGGCCACTGGACGCGAGTACATCAGCCAATGGACGTCGCTTTGATTATGCGCTAGCTTTCATCGGACTCCTAATCTACTTGCTGCTCACTGAAACAGAACTGCGCTATTTACGCTTTCAGAGAAGCAACATTGATGCCTTTCTGACTGGGGTGCCAACCTGCGTGATTCTCGTAGAGGCGCAAATTCGCTCTTGGCATGTCCTCTGTTACAGAGCACAATTGCAACAATTGCTGCAAACATACTTCGGTAGCATTTATGTGGATCGTAATACGGAACCGAAAGTTTTTCGACAAATTGAGCAGAAGCTACTGCCAAATCGACTTGTTTCCTCACTTTACTTGATAGCCGTCTCTGGCTATCTCACTGCGCCCATTATGATGCTGATCAACAGGACGCAAGAATATATTTACCCCATGATCCCCGCATTCGATACCCGACCACTGTACATATTTGTGCCACTGACGATAAGCTGCGTCTGGGTGGGAATCTCTATTGTTTTTATGATTATTGGGGAGACAGCCCTGCTATGTGAACTGCTCTCCCATCTCAAGGGTCGCTATATGCTGTTGCAGCGCGATATGGACTCCTCAATAGACCAAATACTGGCAGCCCGACAGAGTCCGCATATTGCACGCCAATTTCGTGAGCTACTTGTCCAGACTCTCCGCAAGAACGTGGCCCTTCATCGATTCGGAGAGCAGCTGGAGGAGCATTTCACGTTTCGCATATTCATTATGTTCGCCTTCAGCGCCGGCTTGTTGTGCGCCTTGAGCTTTAAGACACTTGTGGTCTGTTTTATGACTTGAATGAGTAACGATACTCGAGGATCAATTAATTGGAATCTTCCTCCTTTTCTTTAAAGAGTCCAACGGGTACCTATATCTATCCCATCTGGTTTGCCGCCAAAACTATGGAACTACTTTCGTTGGGTTACATTGGTTCCGATCTGGCACGTATGGTAATTGAAATTAATTAAGTTTGATATTAATTTAGATTCCAGTTTATACACAATATATTTATGGAAACATAGTAGTAATATGGTACACTGACTATTTTTTTTAAGTACTTACTTCTTTTAATTTTTAATGTACTTCTTCGTCCTTCTCTAAATATGTTGATTGACTTACATGTATTTTTGGTTTGCAGACAGATTCTTTAAGCACGGTGTACTATTTAACGAGATGGGAGCAGGCAATCTATTACTCCACCAATCATCGTGAGAACCTGCGACTGATGAAGGTCGTCGCAGTGGCAATTGAGCTCAACCATAAGCCCTACTATATGACGGGTCTGAAGTACTTTTCAGTCAGTCTCCAAGCAGTTATAAAGGTGCTGTGTGTTAAGGTGCTTACTATTGCAGGCATGCACTAATTCTTGACAAACTCTCTTTTCTAGATACTACAGGGTGCTTTCTCCTACTTCACGTTTCTTACCTCGATACGCTGAGAGAGCGACTTCAGTGGCAGCATCTCTTTGCGGCTGCATCTGCACAATTCAATAAATCGTAAATGTTTAATTATAAATAATTGAGAATATCAGAATTGAGCAGTGAGCTCTTAATCATATTATTGCATATTAAGAGTCAATTAATGGTGAATTCTTTTTGATTAAATTAAATTGATGAAATGTGTCGTTCACACATCGCTGCCTGTTGTCGCCGCCAGTAGATATTGATGTATGCGTTTCGGTATGTGTGTGGCTGTTTGGGTATGTTCACTTCAGTGTTAATGTGCGTCTGCATCACCCGAAAAATAGGCAATAAAATATTCATGGTTCCTCCTGTGGGCAACGAGGGCAGAAACTTGCCAAAAAGTTAATAAAACTTTGGCCTTTGGCGTTTTCCACTGAAATTAGAAACGCTCAAAAACAGCTGATCAGCAGCAATCCCATAAATCTTCTGTTTTTGTCTAACACTTCGCCGTCTTCTAGCTTCGTTTATCACTTCTGCTGTGCTTCCATTTCAATTTCCTGCAGCACGAACATTTTGGTAAATTAATCCATTAAAGTTTTGCCCATGAAATGAACGAAAGTTTTCACATAAAAATCTGTGCATCCGTCTCTGTCTCCCTTTCGCTTAATGTACTTCTCTCTCTCTCTCTCTCTCTTTGTCTCTCTCTTTGTCTCCCTCACTCTGTTAACCATCTCGCTGTCGCACATAATTCTATAGTATATGCGTCAGCCCCATTGATAATTAGACGCAGAGCCGAATCGTCCCGCCCCATTACCCAATTTGCACTTCATTAGCGTCGCGTTGTTCATCTCGAGCTGAACATACTAGTTGCCGAGTAGTGGAGGCTCCGTAGCAGTCGAGTAGATATCTATAGCAGAAATTGAGTTATTCTGCTGACATTCGCGGTGTAGTTGCCCCCAATTGCAGAGGTACGCAACTTTCCTAATGAGTTTTTGTTCGTCATGATGCGTGGGAAAGACACAGTGTGCTACCTAGTTGACATGGATTTATTTGAGTTGTTATCAGTCACACAGTCACAAATTTTGAATAGACAGTCCTTGAACAGTTTTAATAATAAAAAGCAGATATTTATATATCATATATTGCCCTAATCTTGTCGAATATAGTAATAAGCTCCATTTCTGGAACAGCTGACAATTTGGTTTTTCAACAGCTTCCTCTTATGTAATCCATAAATACTCAGACTCTGGTACACATATTATTTATATTATCTATATATATATATATATATGTATATATATATATATATCTATATTGCTCAAATGTATATGATTACTTTTTAAAAATTCTCTGGAAATTCTCACAACTTTTGCGCAAGCCACTAAAAATTTTGTATTTATGCTTTTGGCGTTGCCAACTGAAGTTGAAAAACAAACAAACACACACATAAACACACACAAAAAGTGTGTATGAATGCTGTGTGTGTGTGTGTGTGCTGTGGTGTGGAAGGCGGGTGAAGGGCAGGCAAATGTTCTAAAAGTTTTAGCTTGTAATTATCATTAGCGATATTGTGTCTAAAGTTTTTGAAGCCGCGTATTAAGCGGCCTGCGACCCACAGAATGCCAAATGGATGGCATTTGGTGTGTGCTTGTGTATGAGTGTTTTTGTCTAGGCGAGTGTGTGTCTGTGTGCGTGTGTGGGTGTTGGTGTGGCTGGTTGAATCATACAGTTATGCTTCAAAAAGGCGCGTACACATTGAAACTTTTGGCTTCATTTAACTTGGCCTTTTGATTTGATTGCACAGCCACCAAGATATATATGGGTTGAGAAAGAGATAGATAGTGAGAGAGCGACAGGGTGCGAAAGTGAGACAGAGAAGGGCGTTAAATCAAATTAAGCGCGCCATATAAGCGACGAGTTGGGCAAACAAAACTTTTAATTGCCAGCGCTTTTTCTTCTATATTTTTACAATTTTATTATTAATTTTAATTGTTTTTTTTTTTTTGTTTTGCTGCAAAACTTGACCAAATGGTTGGCCCTGCATTAAATTATGATGAATTCTTATAGTGAATTCAGAAAAATATAAAAAAATGTATACTACGCCATATATATTATGCCAATAGGACAAAGTCTGTCTGCTTTTCTTATGCAAACTTTACAAACTCAAAATATGAGATTAATCACTAAATAGGTGTAAGTGTTTAGGTTAGATGACAAAGTTTTTCTGTTTTTCTTTTTATTATTATGGATGTCATATTAATATATAATATTGTCCACCAATGTATACAAACCTCGAAGTTCCTTGCATGTTTTGTTGACATCAAGTCGTATGCTATATTAATTTTAAAAGCATTTAATAGTTGCGTTGCGCAACGTTGGCAAGCGAATTCCATTAAATGATTAACTCAGACAGTCTGGCCGCGATTGCGGCTACTCTGAGACATCCTTAAGGCAGACGATTATTTTAACTTTCGCTTGAACTAAATACCAGTTAGAACAAATAGATCGCAAAAAGGTGAAAACCAAAACCGCAACCCGCCAGCAGGCAGCCTTATTCATGTGTGGCTCTATCTGTATGTGCGTGTGTATATTTGAGTTGTGTGTAATTATGTCTGAGATTATGTCCACAGTCAAACCGAGTGTGCGCCTTTAATGCACATACCATTGGACCGCCCTGCATCTTGTCCTTGTGGACGTTCCCAACGTCAAAAGTTTTTGCGGTTTTCTCGGGTGCAAATCTGTGAGAGCATCTCGCTCTCGCCGTGGTAATGTGCTGATGTCTTGGAGTGAGATTTTGCCTCAGAGGCAATGACATTTGCGACTGCTAAAAAAAAAACATTGGACAGTTGAACGAGTTTAAGTGCAATTATTAAGGATTAAAACTTTCTCCTGAGTTGAGCTCTGTTTAAAAAAACAAGCAGTGTAAGTATTTTTTTTTCGAAAAAAGTGAATATATCTATTTCCTATAGGTAAGTTAACTAATACTTCAAATTTATACAAATTAATCTGAAATTTTAGTCTTAAAGCATTGAAGTTTTCAGTGTTCTCTTACAGTACAGTACAGTTACAGTTAATACTAAATTCATGAAGCCTTAAAGTGCAATTTTACATTGAAGTTCAAGTATATTTCAATATTGTTCCATTTGTAGAGTAGAAGTCTCAGCCTGTGTCATTGAGACGCTTTGTTGTCTGAGTGCTTTAAGTGTGGTCTTAAGATATGTAACTCTTATGCGCTGCTCTCTGACTTAAGTATTCGCATTTCCCTGTAGCTGCTGTGGCTGTTGTTGTTGCTGCTGCTTGTTGTGCTGCCATTGCTGCTGTGTTTTGGCTTTTGCTTGGCTCGTAAAGTCGCAGGAAGTTATTATCCTAAAAACTTTACCCCTGAGGGCAATACAAACACAGGCGTAGCACAGCAACAAAGCGCAGCATTCATGTCTGACTATGAAATGGCTCTGCCTGCACTCTCCCACACACACGAACACACACATATACATAATATGAACACTTGGCTCGTTATATATGTATAAATGTGTATATCTGTGGTTGCCTATGCATGAAAACAGAATGTCATAAAATTAGAACGATCATAAGCAGAACAGCAGGCAACGCATCGTCTCAAGTCGAGAAAAGCTCAACACACAAAAACTTGGCCAACGCGCTGACTTTTTTACTGCTCTCGGCAAATAGTTGATAGCAAGGCGTTCTACTAGCCGCCTTAACCCATTAAATTCTTTCTATTCTATCTATTTAGCAATAAATTTAAAAGGAACGCATTCCAAAGGACCACAGCCCCTGTCGTTACTTTTCTTCAGTAGTTGCAGTGCGCAAGTAGCATCATTTAAATTTAAATTGCATTTGGTGGCTATGAAAAACCTAAAGTTATTTTCAAATAAATTTTTGACTTTATTTTAACTGAAGGCATAGCTCGAATATGACCGGATCGAACAAGCGATCGAATCATGAATGTATATTAAGTACTTGACCTGGAATTCATTTTTTTATTAGCATGTAGTAGTTTTAGGCAACTTAAGTTGCAGACTAATCATAGAAGTTGTTCACATTTCATCCCAGCCAAGAATATTTAGTAATTCCTTAATCTTGCCACTAGGCGAAATCACTTTCTCGCCATAGTTTATATACATAGTTATTGATACGATCCGATTAGATAAGATCGGAAGCATTGTTGTGCTTTATTACAAGAAGCTATAAATGTAAAAACAAGTAGCAACGCAGTCGTCGAATTAGATCGACTGCAAGATACCCAAAACCCAGCAGTTACATACATTGTTCCAGTTTTATTGACACTTTGGAACAATTTGCTCACCCAAATGTAGTTCTCTCATTTTATCTAGCCGGTTACAAAAATCCAAGATATGTTATGGATGCTATTAATATTTTGGGTATAACTTGGGTGCTTATTTTAAGGTAAATTGGATTTTCTGCCTGCTTATTCAGATGGACAGACGGACGAACGGTCAGCCAGACATGGCTAAATTGACTTGGCTGTTGACTCTGATCATGAATAAATATGTAACTTCTGGAGTCGGAAAAGCTTCCTATGCCTGTTACATACTTTTGAAGAACTTCAATATACCCACTTTACCCTTTTATATTGTGTTCAGGGTATAAATAGCTCTCAATAAAATGGCTGGCCTCATTCTAAACTTACTTTGAGGTCTTACGTGAATTGACTGGCAGTCGTGGAAAATCCATCCGGTGGTTAACATGAGAGCCTTACCCATAGTTCTACTTGTCCTTGTAAGCAGCAAGAGCTTCCTTGCAGCTCCAGCAGTTCGTGTGGAGACCGATCCCGAACTGACTGCCGGCTATACAGAAGGTGACATGATATTGGAAAATCAGGAAAGAAATGGGATGACCAACGAAGTTTATCGTTGGCCAAATCGCATTGTTTATTACTTCATTAATAGGAACATAGGTAAGCTTCTGTACGAAGCTTATATAATAATAATAAATAACTGTGTATTTTAGATGAAGCACATAGGAATCATATTCTTCGCGGTATACGCCTCCTTGAGGCAAGCTCGTGTCTCATCTTCAAAGAAGCAACCAGCGATCAGCCCTACTATGTGAATGTCACCTCCGAGCCTGGTGGCTGCTTCTCGTATGTGGGCTTCAGAAACCGAGTCCAACAGCTCAATCTAATAAGCCACGATTTGGACAAGGGCTGCTTCCGTCTGGGAACCATAGTGCACGAGTTTATGCACGCATTGGGCTTCTATCATCAACAGAGCACATGGAATCGTGACGACTATGTTCGCATTATGTGGGAGAACATTCAGGAGGGTAGGGAACGTAGCTTCAAGAAATACGACAATGACACTGTGGACAATTACGGTCATGATTATGACTATGGTAGTGTAATGCACTACTCGTCCACTGGATTCTCCAAAAATGGAGAAATGACCATTGTGCCTTTAGAGGAAGGAGCTGAAAAGATTATGGGACAGCGACTGCAGTTAAGTGAGGCGGATATTGACAAGTTAAATGCTATGTATGATTGTCCAATTGAATATTGACGTAATGTATAAATACATGAGCAAAAATTACCAAGAAGATTTAGCTTTTTTCGAGAAAAATGGGTTGGTCAACGAATCTTATCGTTGGCCAAATCGCATTGTTTATTACTTCATCAATAGGAACACGGGTTAGCTACTGATTTCGCTTTTTACGCATGCGATGCAATCAAATAAACGATAAGATATAATAATAATGTGTTATAAAGTAGCTTTAAAGATAGAATTAAAGGCAATTAAATTTCAAAGTAACCTTTGATCTTCGAAAACGAGTTCAGCGTACTTCTCAAGAATATTCTGGGAGCACCAGCAGCTCGAAAAAAGTGGGATGCCGAACCAATTTCAGGACATATGGAAGGTGACATGGTGCTCAGCAATGAGCATCAATAGAAACATTGGAAGGTTAATTTGTACTACTTGATTCAAATCTGTTCAATATTCATATAAACAAGTCGAGCTTACCGCAATCACATGTTTATCCGTGTTCGTACCATCGAATTGAACTCCTGACTCCTGAGAGTACGGAGAACAACTTTACAGTTCTACTCTTAGCCATCCTCTTGGTCATCTTCAGTTGTAACCTAAAACGCAAATGTTGTTGGTGCGCCAATTTTTTAGTGCCGTGCAGAGGAAACTGCAAACACTTCCTTTACAAGTCTGGACGTTGCTTTTTATTTCATCAGCTAAAAGTATGCTATGAAAATAAATTAAATAGAAGGTAGTATAATATAGTATAATATTGTATAGTAGTATAGTAGTAAAGTAGTAAGGTAGTAAAGTAGTATTGCTTATTATAGTAAATGATTTCTACGAAATGTGTCTGCACACTAAAGAGTTTAGTGATCTGCAGAATAAATGTCATTACAAAAAGTGACTGTTTCCCTATTATTTGCATACAGTAGTTTTAGCCAACTTAAGTTGCGGATTAATCATATAAGCTGTTCACATTTCATCCCACGCAAGAAATATTTGGTAATTCGTTAATCTTGCCACTAGGTAAAAACACTTTCTCGCCATAGTTTATGTACATATTTATTGATACGATCCGATTAGATAAGATCGGAGACTTTGTTGTAGTTTATTACCACAAGACGCTATATATTCAAAATAAGTAGCAACGGAAAAGCTCCCTGTGCCTGTTACATACTTTTGAAGAACTCCAATGTACCCATTTTACCCTTTTATATTGTGTTCAGGGTATAAATAGCTCTCACTTAAATGGCTGGCCTCATTCTTAACTTTGAGGTCTTACGTGAATTGACTGGCAGTCGTGGAAAATCCATCCGGTGGTTAACATGAGAGCCTTACCCATAGTTTTACTTGTCCTTGTAAGCAGCAAGAGCTCCTTTGGAGCTCCAGGAGATCGTGTGGAGATCGATCCCGAACTGACTGCCGGCTATACAGAAGGTGACATGATATTGGAAGATCAGGAGAGAAATGGGTTGATCAACGAAATTTATCGTTGGCCAAATCGCACTCTTTATTACTTCATCAATAGTGACATAGGTAAGCTACTGTAAGAAGCTTATATAATAATAATAAATAACTGTGTATTTTAGATCAAGCACATAGGAATCATATTCTTCGCGGTATAGGCCTCCTTGAGGCAAGCTCGTGTCTCATCTTCGAAGAAGTAACCAGCGATGAGCCCTACTACGTGAATGTCACCTCCGAGCCTGGTGGCTGCTTCTCGTATGTGGGCTTCAGAAACCGGGTCCAACAGCTCAATCTGCAAAACAACGATTTGGGCAAGGGCTGCTTCCGTCTGGGAAGCATTGCGCACGAGTTTCTGCACGCATTGGGCTTCTATCATGAACAGAATACATGGGACCGTGACGACTATGTTAGCATTATGTGGGAGAACATTCAGGAGGGCACGGAAAGCAACTTCCAGAAACGGGACAATGCCACTGTGACCAATTACGGTTATGATTATGACTATGGTAGTGTATTGCACTTCCCGACAAATGCATTCTCCAAAAATGGAGAAATGACCGTTGTGCCTTTAGAGGAAGGAGCTGAAAGTATTATGGGACAGCGAAGGCAGTTAAGTGAGGCGGATATTGGCAAGTTAAATGCTATGTATGATTGTCCAATTGAATATTGACGTAATGTATAAATACATGAGCAAAAATTACCAAGAAGATTTAGCTTTTTTCGAGAAAAATGGGTTGATCAACGAATCTTATCGTTGGCCAAATCGTATTGTTTATTACTTCATCAATAGGAACACGGATAAGCTACTGATTTCGCATTTTACGCATGCGATGCAATCAAATAAACGATAAGATATAATAATAATGTGTTATAAAGTAGCTTTAAAGATAGAATTAAAGGCAATTAAATTTCAAAGTAACCTTTGATCTTCGAAAACGAGTTCAGCGTACTTCTCAAGAATATTCTGGGAGCACCAGCAGCTCGAAAAAAGTGGGATGCCGAACTAATTTCAGAACATAAGGAAGGTGACAGGGTGCTCAGCAATGAGCATCAATAGAAACATTGGAATGTTAATTTGTACTACTTGATTCAAATCTGTTCAATATTCATATAAACAAATCGAACTCACCGCAATCACATGTTTATCCGTGTTCGTAACATCTAATTGAACTCCTGACTCCTGAGGGTACAGAGAACAACTTCGAAAATTATGGTCATGATTACGACTATGCCAAAGCTGTGTAGCTCTAGCTCTGAAATTGCTAAAGATGTTTGGTCGCTGACGACTTCATTATTTATCGACTTTTCAAACTGTTCTCCTATGGAGAACCACCCGGTGGCTGGATGTCACCGTAAATTTATATGTCGATCTTAATCAAAATAATCTTAACATATAATAAAAACTACTTTTAATGTTAGCTTCGCACCAAAATTAAATTCTTCAAAAGTTTTGCGAAATTCTCAGAGAAGTAACTTTTGCTTACCCTTTTTAGAGTGTGACTTTACAGCTCTCCTCTTAGCCATCCTCTTGGTCATCTTCAGTTGTAACTAAAAACGCAAATGCATTTCCTGCATAAATTAAATGTTTACAGCTTCCGTTCCCTGTGTATGTGTATGTGTGTGTGTCAGTGTATATGTTGCAGAAGGAGGTTGCAGGTAGCTCAGACAATTGGAGGTTGGCATTATAAAGCCAAATATATTCGAGGTGCACACAACACACACCACCCAACAGAACACGCACAGACACACACACATACACACACTTACCCAGATAACGAACTAGATGCTGGCATTATAGACACTGCCATGGCTCTTGGCTCTGAGCAGCGACTTTGTTGTTGGTGGTGCGCTAATTTTTAATTACGACCACTAAATATTCAATTTTTAGTGCCGTGCAGAGGCAAGTGCAAACACTTCCTCTACCAGTCTGGACGTTGCTTTTTGTTTTGTGGATTAACCACAGCCAGCAAGTAAGAACAACGAAAGAGAGCTATAGAGAGAGAGAGAGCGAAACGATGTGCAAAAGAGACACTTGATTCCTGTCACTTGGAATTGCAAATGCTGTGTTTATTCTAGGACCTCCACATTAGAATGATACTTATTAAATCCAGGTAAGTCTGCTTGATTTTATCCAGTAAGTTTAATATTTGAATTTCAATTGTTAGGAGATTGTCGAAAGAGAAGCTAACATATCTTTACGCTTACCTTAAAGATTATATTCTGATAAATTATATTTCTTACTGTTAAGGTTATATTTCTTACAGTAAGTTTATAGTCGGTTTGACGCCTCTGTATGTTGTCTGCGTAGTGATTAAAGTAAATTCTGATTCATTTAAAAACGCACTATTCAGCATGACACATTGTTACAGCTCCGCTAATATCTTTTATGGTTTTCATATAACAATATTCCCCAAAGCAAAAAAAGAAGTTAATTTCACAGTTGCGCTTTTCTTTCGCAACTTAATGATGATAAATGCCAAATTCCTTATTGTCATTTACTCAGCTGCCTTTGCACATTCTTTCCTGCCTTATTCCGCATCAGTCGCCCACATTTAATCAGTTTATCGTGTTGACAAATATAATTAGGTAAACTCTGTGCCGCTGTCATTTGTGTTCAGAATCATTTTGACAACGTTCTCGCCCCCATAATCGCCTGGCTACGTAAGCGATTGGGATTGAGATTTGGATTTGGACAGTGACAGTGACAAGACAGCAGACACAAAGGTGCCGTAGAAGGTAGCGAAGGAAGACATTAACGGAAAAATAGAATGTGATTCATGCCGAATAAGAAGATATAATAAAAAATTCACGCTTTAAATCGTTTGTAAATCGTATAATAGAATTTCAATTATCAGCTAAAAGTATGCCATGAAAATAAATTAGGTGGTAATTTGTTAGAGATAAGAGTTAATCTAGGAAATAGAAGGTAGTATAATATAGTATAGTATTGTATAGTAGTATAGTAGTAAAGTAGTATTGTTTATTATGGTAAATGATTTTCTATGAAATGTGCTGCACACTAAGGAGTTTAGAGATCTGCAGAATAAATGTCATTTCAAAAGTGATATTTTCTCTATTATTTGCATACAGTAGTTTTAGCCAACTTAAGTTGCAGATTAATCATATAAGCTGTTCACATTTCATCCCAGCCAAGAATATTGGGTAATTCCTTAATCTTGCCACTAGGTAAAAACACTTTCTCGCCATAGTATGTATATATATATATATATACATATTTATTGATACGATCCGATTAGATAAGATCAGAGACTTTGTTGTATTTTACTACCCCAAGACGCTATAAATTTAAAACAAGTAGCAATGAAGTCGTCGAATTAGATCGACTGCAAGGTACCCAGAACCCAGCAGTTACATACATTGTTCCAGTTTTATTGACACTTTGGAACAATTCGCTCACCCAAATGTAGTTCTCTCATTTTATCTAGCCGGTTACAAAAATCCAAGATATGTTATGGATGCTATTAATATTTTGGGTATAACTTGGGTGCTTATTTTAAGGTAAATTGGATTTTCTGCCTGCTTATTCAGATGGACAGACGGACGAACGGTCAGCCAGACATGGCTAAATTGACTTGGCTGTTGACTCTGATCATGAATAAATATGTAACTTCTGGAGTCGGGAAAGCTTCCTATGCCTGTTACATACTTTTGAAGAACTTCAGTATACCCACTTTACCCATTTATATTGTGTTCAGGGTATAAATAGCTCTCAATAAAATGGCTGGCCTCATTCTTAACGTACTTTCAGGTCTTACGTGAATTGACTGGCAGTCGTGGAAAATCCATCCGGTGGTTAACATGAGAGCCTTACCCATAGTTCTACTTGTCCTTGTAAGCAGCAAGAGCCTCCTTGCAGCTCCAGCAGTTCGTGTGGAGACCGATCCCGAACTGACTGCCGGATACACAGAAGGTGACATGATATTGGAAAATCAGGAGAGAAATGGGATGACCAACGAAGTTTATCGTTGGCCAAATCGCATTGTTTATTACTTCATCAATAGTTACATAGGTAAGCTACTGTAAGAAGCTTATATAATAATAATAAATAACTGTGGATTTTAGATGAAGCACATAGGAATCATATTCTTCGCGGTATACGCCTCCTTGAGGCAAGCTCGTGTCTCATCTTCAAAGAAGCAACCAGCGATCAGCCCTACTATGTGAATGTCACCTCCGAGCCTGGTGGCTGCTTCTCGTATGTGGGCAACAGAAACCGAGTCCAACAACTCAATCTGGAAAACTACGCTTTGGACACGGGCTGCTTCCGTTTGGGAACCATTGTGCACGAGTTTCTGCACGCCTTGGGCTTCTATCATCAACAGAGCACATGGAACCGTGACGACTATGTTCGCATTATGTGGGAGAACATTCAAGCTGGCACCGAGGGCAACTTCAACAAATACGACAGAGACACTGTGGACAATTACGGTCATGATTATGACTATGGTAGTGTAATGCACTACTCGTCCACTGGATTCTCCAAAAATGGAGAAATGACCATTGTGCCTTTAGAGGAAGGAGCTGAAAAGATTATGGGACAGCGACTGCAGTTAAGTGATGCGGATATTGACAAGTTAAATACTATGTATAAGTGTCCAAGACAAACTTGACGTAATGCATAAATATATGAGCAAAAATGACTAAGAAGATTTAGCTTTTTTTCGAGAAAAATGGGTTGATCAACGAATCTTATCGTTGGCCAAATCGCATTGTTTATTACTTCATCAATAGGAACACGGGTTAGCTACTGATTTTGCTTTTTTACGCATGCGATGCAATCAAATAATCGATAAGATATGAACTACTCCCAATTGAAGGTCTGTATAATAATGTGTTATAAAAAAGCTCTAAAGATAGAATTAAAGGCAATTAAATTTCAAGGTAACCTTTGATCTTCGAAAACGAGTTCAGACTCGAGCTTTTCGCATTTGTTCAGTTAATAGAAAACATGAAGCGGCTTTTCATCTGCGTACTTCTTAAGAAGTGGGATGCCGAACTAATTTCAGGACATATGGAAGGTGACATGGTGCTCAGCAATGAGCAACAATAGAAACATTGGATGGTTAATTTGTACTACTTGATTCGAATCTATTCGATATTTATATAAACAAATCGAGCTTACCGCAATCACATGTTTATCCGTGTTCGTACCATCTAATTGAACTCCTGACTCCTGAGAGTACGGAGAACAGCTTCGAAAATTATGGTCATGATTACGACTGTGGAGAAATTATCATTTTACATTTAAATGAAGGAGATGAGCTGCAGTTGAGTGATCCGGAAATTGACAAGTTAATTACTATGCACAAGTGATCAAGACATGCTTTTGACGCAGTACATAAATACATAAGCAGACGGGACCAGAAAGATTTTATTTTTTTCGCATGATAAATGATAAGATAGGAACTGCACCTAATTGATGATTATGTCAATATTATCAATAATGGGTTGTAAATAAAGCTATAAAGATAAAGATAAAGTCTTTAAAATGTCAAAGCGAAATATGGTTGTCGTACTGAGTTCAACCAGCGACACACTCGAGCATTCTGCAATTGTTCATTCAGTTGAAAACATGAAGTGGCTTTTTATAGTCACCATAAACTTGGTGCTCTTCAAGAATATTCTTGGAGCACCAGCAGCTCGTACAGAGTTGGATCCTGAACTAATTTCAGGACATTCGGAAGGTGACATGGTGCTCAGCATTGAGCAGCGAAATGGATTGCGAGATACAAGCTATCGCTGGCCTGATCGGATTGTCTATTACTACATCAATAAAAACATTGGTAAGTCAATTTGAACTATTTCATTAGATTCTCTTCAATATTTATATAAACAGATGAAGCCCACCGCGATCACATACTTATCGGCCTTCGTACTATCGAATTGAACTCCTGCATCATCTTCAAGGAGGCTCTAATAGATCAGAAATACTATGTAAATATCACCTCAGAGCCTGGCGGCTGTTTTACTGTTGTGGGCTTCCAAAACCGAGTCCAGCAAATGAATCTGGAAGACTTCGAAATCAATACGGGTTGCTATCGCCTGGGCACCATAATGCACGAGATGCTACATGCCCTTGGCTTCTATCATCAGCAGAGCTCTTCGGACCGTGATGATTATGTGCGAATTGCCACAGAGAATGTTATGGAGGGTAAAGAGCACAACTTCAGAAAGTATGCTGAGGGCGTGGTGGATAACTTCGACCAAGCATATGACTATGGAAGCGTCATGCACTACACACCCTATGGCTTTTCAAAGAACGGTGAAATGACTATTGTGCCACTGATAAGTGGCGGTGAAAAGTACATGGGACAGCGACTGGTAATGAGTCAAACGGATATCAACCGATTAAATGTCATGTACAAGTGTCCAAAGCAAGTTTAAAACGATTTTTATATATGTATTCAAAGTACAGTACAGAAAATAGTATTGAATATACTGTGCATTATGGCATTTATATGAACAGAATACAAAATGGAAGTAGGAATTTGTCAAAGTTTGCATCGAACTCCAAATTCTTATGCTACACTTTTTGGTTTCGTCTGAGCTTTTTACAAATGATAATAACACCTAAAAGATGGCTACTTTTCCTACATAGTTGCTTAAGTCATATCTCAAACACATATACACAGAAATTATCGCATTGTTTTAATCGTTTTCAAATTACAAAGATTATAATGAATTAAAGTGGTCATATTATCGAAGTGTTCTGCACATCATTGCGATGGTAAACAAAATCCATTTAGTGTATTATAATTGCTTGATAGCACATGAACATATATATAACTGTGAAGTGATTAGTCTACTTTGGATTGTAAAGAAAATCCATATTCTGCATTATTATCGACTGATAAGCCGTGAACCGAAATAGAACTGTGAAGTGCTTATTCTATTTGGACTATGCCATAGCAGATGCGGTCATTTCTTATAATGTCGCAGGCTTGGTAACCACTTAAAATGACAAAATGGGCTGGAGAGAGAACCAACTTGGTCTATCAAGTCGTATCGAGTGACAAGCGCCATTCAACCCTGGAGACAACTGTTTATCTGTAGAGTACAACGATTAATCGTGTTTTCGTATCTGAAACATATTCAGGTTATAATTAGTCATACTTTGTTTTATGCTCCAAGTTTTATTTAAAATATGTATTACTCGTTGAGCACTTGAAAACTTAATCACATTGATAATAATGATAGCATTTCAATTAAGTGGTAAGCAATGACGGGAACATTTACCACATGACGTATGCAGGTATGAGAGAGCTCAAATAGTGTATCTGAGTATCTAATATATAATGACCAGCTGGCGAAAATTTCTCATTTTTAGATGTAGAGATTATCTCAACTACTAACAATAAACAAGAATAGATTCAGGTCGAATGGCAAATGTCTAAATGCCAACTGTGGTTGCACGCCAAATCTGACACAAATTTTAGAATAGAGAAAGTTTATTTTAGATGCGTTGTCTCTAAATCAGTTTAAGTTACTTCCGGAGCACCGCAAATTTGAATTGTGATAAATACACTTTTTATAGGCGAATGCCCTTTTAAATAAATATTTTCTTAATGGCAATTGGTTTAATGATTTGAGTATTCGATTAGAACCTAGTTTCAGTTTAACGGGCATATTTCTACCTTAGCAGACTTTTTTGTGTATTCTTTTTACATAAATTAATAAATGGACAAATCGATGCATCTGAGTTAATTCTCTCACAATTCACAACTCACTTTTGTAGGAAGTGGGAGTACGAGGAAATTTCTACCTCTTTCTCGTCAAACTTGTAGTTCGAACTATGCTGCCCACAATCCACTTCTGAACTTATGCTCCGAATATAATGATCTTTTTTTTTTTTTTTTTTTAAACAATCGTGTTATGTAATTTGTCTATCAATTTGGTTGAATGGTTCGCATTTAACAGTGCTTGGAATCGTGGGGCCACTTGAATTTGATGATCGATAGTTCTGAAACTTACAAATAAAAAAATAATAATAACACACTATACAATCTTCAGATACCCTGCTAATTTTTCTAAGGAGTTAAGGTATACTATAGGAGAGCAGGAAACATTTTTAATAGTTTGTGGATTATTATGTATGCACACTATTACTATTGACAAAGAACTAAGAATGCTAAGAATGCTATATATTGATACCGATAACGCGATCATCAGTTCGTAGAAGAGGATATCTTTGGTTTTATTCTGTACTATTTTCTCTAGTTAATCAGTAACATGAATTCGCTCAAATCTGTTTTATGCTTCCCAAAAACTTTTGCAACAGAATTTTTTGAACGCAATAAAGTGCTTATATCTAATCTTTGGTATCAACTAGCAAGTGCTTCATATTTAAGTGCAGTACCACCTACTCACGTCAGTAATAATCGAGCAACGACGCTAGCAAGATGCAATCCTATCAAACTGTGCTTGTCTTACTGCTATCCACCCTACTACTACAGGGAGAAGCATCACCGCTGCCTGCTAGCATGGCGGATCCCGAGGAGACAGCTGGATTCGTGGAGGGTGACATGCAGCTCACAGAACAACAGAAATTGGCGTTGGAGCAAGGACCAATGGGCCGCCATGGTTTAATAGATACAACCAGACGCTGGCCCGACAATACGGTCGTTTATAAAATATCAGGAGAATTTGATGACAAGCATCTGCAGGCGATATTAAACGCTATTCGGACGCTGGAGGAGAATACATGCTTGCGGTTCAGGGAGGCAACCGATGAGGATGTTGCCTATGTGGACATCAAATCCAATCCTGGTGGCTGTTACACAGCCGTTGGTTATTTGGGCAGGCGCCAAACAATGAACCTAGAGATATATCCGATTGAACAAGGATGCTTCAGAGACGGCTCTATATTTCACGAGTTCATGCATGCGATCGGCTTCTACCATCAGCAAAGTTCGGCGATACGCGACGATTATATCAGGGTAATCGAGGAGAACATTATACCTGGAAAGGAGTTCAATTTCCAGAAATACCCAGAGAATGTTGTCGACGATTATGATATGGGTTACGACTATTTTAGTTGCCTGCACTATCGTCCTGGTGCCTTTTCCATAAATGGCGAGGATACGATTATAGCGCTAGATCCATACGCACACAATCAGATTGGACAGCGCACCTTTATAAGCGATAAGGATATTGCCAAGATTAACATTATGTATAAGTGCCGCATATTAATTTGAGCATCCGCAAGTGTCAACCAACTTTTGTTTTATTATTATAATAGTATTAGATAAATTATTAGATAAATGTGATATTACACAACTTCCTCTTCCAACCCTACTTTATAGTTCAGTCATTTGAATGTGTCAAGTCAAGTGTATTGCGTAAATTTAAGTTCATGTTTTGTGATTGACGATTTCAAGTACAAACAATCTTTGGTTTTTTTTGTTCCCATTTTGAGGAGTGCGCCGATAAGAAGTCCAGCTCTTATCTCAAGTGGTGAACAATCACAGTAAAATAAAGCATTGACCACAATTCGTGTTTTTAGCTGTGTCAGGGCGAAAAATCTGTGCCATCAATGTATTTGGGATTGCCTCTAACATCACACATACGCCCACACATGCATAATATTACCTTCAATTAAACGAGATGTCTTTGTGTTGGCGTCTATGCGCAGATGGCAAAGCCTGCGTCTTCCCGAAATCACATACACACGCTGTCATGTTCGGTGCTCTGTAATTGCGTGCTTTTAATGCGATTTATATGCGAGATGCAAATGACAAACAGCAGCTGCTGGAGCTATGCACTTTAGGTTGTCTACTGCTGTCGGCCATGTTGTTGAAACGAAACGCTGATTTTGCCCTGGGTGAGGCACTCAATTCTCGCATTTTGACAGCGCTTGCTTAGACCATAAATTTGATTTTCGCTTCGACGAAATGTTGCCTCGGCGTTGCAAATGTCTACTCTTTTACATTGTTTCATTTGAAATTAAGAAGCAAACCCACATGTCAGTGTTCTGCGTCCATGTTCTTCCAAAATTAACATAGGCGAGCAACGGCGGGAGTAGAATATACATATATATATATATAATGTGTGGAGTCTGTAAAACGAATTTGTCGGCCTGCCGTTTGGGTAACAGATCATAGAACTGGATATTTGACGGTAACGAAAAGTTTAAACATTATATATACATCATCTTGAACGAAGAAAACATCTTACTGAGTTCACAACTAAAAAAATTCGAAAATTTAAAATTAATAAATGATTGCGAAGTTTTATTTAATGCCTGAAATATGCAATGATTCCTGAAGAATTTCCTATCCGTGCTGTTGTACGCAGTTTTGTTAAATACTTCAATATTAGTCATTCTACAATCTAACCAACAGCTGATAAATCCCCAATTAGTATCGAACAATTATTGAATATTCAATTTAAGCTTTGAATGTTTGTTGCCAAAAAGTACAAATTCCATTTGCATAGTGAAATAATTTAAGTAATGTTATTAGTTTTGAAATAAATTGTTGATTTAATATATAATCACGACATTATCAACAGCGCAAAATAAGTTAAAACAAAATATATTTTTTTTAATTCTTCGATATCTGTGTCGCCATCTTATATGATCATAATGCGATAGGAATAGAATTTTTATGGGCATTTACAATTAGTTGAAAGTGTTTTTACTGATTAATTTTTATCGACGTTTCTCTCTTTATTAATAGGCTTTTATCAGAAATGTTAATAGTTAATACAAGTTGCCCATTGCTCTCAATAACGATGAATGTATTTATGACTTCAATTGAAACAGGGCAACATGTGTCTCAGGCTATCAAGCTTTTTAAATAGGCTTTAAATGTGCGGACCCTAAACAGCTTTAATACTGCAAATATATATTTGAGTATCCAGTAGCTAATAAATACATCATTTAGTGTTATAATATTATAATAAAATTATTATAAATTGGACTTGTAATGGTTTCCGAACTCGATCAATTTTATATAGCTCTAAAAAGTATGCAGGAGGTTAAGGTTTCTCTAAACGAATTTCATTCAGCCCAAAAGTATGCAACATGAATAGGATGCAGATTGAAGTGCTGCTCAAACTATAAATAAAACTATGTCCGATTCCATTTTATATGCAAATGCAGCATTGCTTTTGTGATTTCGGTTGGCCTTACCAATTGTGCAGGTTGCCGATAATAATTCAAATATAATTTTCGTCGACCAAGAACAACTGGCACGAGGTGTTGAGAAAGAACACAAAGCGTGTGGCAGCAACTTAAGCAACGGCAGCAGCCATAAAAAATATGAAACAAATTGTAGCAATTTCCCACAGGCCGCAGACTCGCAAATGTGACCAGCCAGTGCGAGACCAGGATCCTTGGCTCTTTGGCTGTTGCTGCTGCTGCTGCTGCTGCTACTGCTACTGCTGCGATTTATTGCTGACGAATGCGTATTCAATTTTAAAGCATGGCATATATGATTTATACATTTGATTTTATTTTTCCAGCCAGCCAGCATTTTTTTCTCGCAGCTTAGTGCAAATGGGAAATCACTTGCTGGAGCACCCGGGCTCCGACTTTGGATTGGCTTCCTGGCGGTTCCATGTTGAGCACAATTTTGCATCGTTCATATTTATTACTATGACATCGTAAAAAATTATGCTTTAATTTGATTATGATGCTGAGCAGTTGGCCTTGTTGAGCACACACACACATACACACATTTATATTTACGAGGATTTGTTGTGCTCATGCATTGAGTATACGCATCGTGGCATCGTTCTCAAAAATTCGTTAAAAAGTTATTGACAAGCGCATCGCAAGTCGAATGATGCGTGCAAAGAACTACGCTGACTTTCTTTCAGGCACTTCAGCGATAAGCCAGCAAATCCTGACTTGCACTTAAAGTTGCAGGATAAGCACAATGGGCAGATATAATATATCATACATTTCCGCTATCTTCCACAGCTGACTGCTTTAATAATAATGAAAGATGTGAAAACAAATGCCTGTTTTGGAAACAGCTTTTTAATATCCAGCCTTTGCTCTGAGGGACTTCAGTTATGATATAGTTAACGCACTCACGCACTCATTGCTGATTCTAAGTCAAAGTGCAGAAAGCATACAACTTTTAGGAACTACCTCTTCCACACATTACTATGATATCTATTTAGTGTAAAAAAATAGTTAAGCTTCTTAGCGTCAATCACAAAGCCAACTAATTAATTTGCAATTTCATTAATATTTTGCAGCTTCACAGCCACCGTCATAGTTTCACCCTGGCATCCAGCAGTCGCAGCTGCAGTTTCTTTTTGTTTGCGCATTAAAATCTTAATTTAAATATGTAACTGCTTGTCTATGCGACTATAATCATTATAATCTCTATTTGGCGCGATGTGTGGGGTTTTTCTGTATGTGCCTGCTTGTGTGTGTTGCGTGTCTAAAACACGCGTTTTAGAAAGCATCATGTTAATTTTAAAAGGTAATTTCGTCGCTCAGCTTATTATGCTCATTAAGTCATCAGTAGCAGCATCGCTGGCAAAAAATTAAAATGGGCCAGCACCTATGGCCGTGTCCACAGCCCAGGATCAGTTCATATACCCGACACAACATTATAATAAGCACAGCAGCCAACCGCAAACGAGTGCATTTGTTAGCTGTTTTTGCTTAGCCTCAGTTGCTGATTTTGTTGTTGCTGGTGTTGTTGTTACTGTGGTTGTCGCTGCTACTGGTACCACTTCACTTCATTTTGTACCCTGTGCCAGTTAAATAAACAATATGGTATCATAAAGATGCATACCCTAAATATCTCATGGTATACTTTCAAGAAAAGCATGTTAACTGACAAAAGATTCGGGAAAAATCTCCATTTATTTTCCACTCTACCTAAGGCTATTTGTGAGCTGCATAGAGAGTATCTGCTAGTTGGATAGAATAACAATTTTTTTTTTCATATTTGCAGTCAGGAACAACATCAACGACTGGTCCAGTACATCGAGCGTGAATTAATTTTTAATGATGTTGCGAACTCTCCTGTGCAGCGAAAGCAACTCCCATTTTGTCTATCTCTTACCAACTGTTTAATGTGTGTGCGTTTGTATCCGGTGGACAGTGCCGGATGTAGGTCAGTTCAAAAATGGTTTGCCTTAAATTTCCACCGAGCCATATGAGCCACAAGTGTTTTACCGTGCACCACGCACTACGCAACCAAGCACAAACCATGTCATCAAATGAGATGAGCGGCTGCAAAAAGGAAGGTTAGAAGGTGGTTGTTGGTACATGGGCTGTGGCTGTTTAGCCATTAGTCAAGGATCGCTGAAAATATGCGACGAGTAGGTCAATTGCCTAATTAAAATTATATTCAGTCAAAATGTTATGAACAAACAATTGACATTTTCATAAATACTATAGCCATCATTTCACTTTCCTTATGCTTAACGAGCTCTTTTAAGGATACATATTTAATGCCATTATTTCATGTGAGTCTCTCGTCTTTTCCATTCCTACCTGTCCCTATTAAGCAATTATCCGATTAATTTGAATACTCACTCAAATCTTACAGCTCTTATATTTCACGTTCCAACTCTGTCTCTCCCTTTCACCCGGTATGCCTAGCCCATATGTATGACACGCGAATATAAATCAAAAGGAATTTTCATTGAGGACGCCGCTGGCGATTGCAAACAGTTCGTCGGTAATTTTATTGCCAGAGCCTTCGATATTATTTTTTTTTTTCGTATTTTTCCTTAACTACTTTGCAACTTGGTGTTGATTCAATTACACTATCGCACACATACATGCGCGCTCAGGCACACACTTACACACTCAAACCCCTGTGAAAAGGTTTATGCAAATGCAATAAATTATATTTTATTATGAAAAATGTAAGCGCTTGCCGCCCTGAAGTCGAACGTGGGCAGCTGAACAAAAAAAACGAAGAGGCCATAAAAATCCAATTAATTGTTATTTTATTTGTTTATTGTTTTCTGATTACCAAATAACAATGACAACAATAACAACAACAACGGTGCAATTTCGCTGTGGAGCATTTTGATTTATTGCAGAATTTTTATTTATAATTTAATTAATAATATATTTAAAGCAAACAATGGAAATGATACAAGTTAAATAATATAGGTAGCTCAAAATATAAGAAGATGTTTAAAAAGTGTAAGTCTTTTAATAGGATTGATGATGATGAAAAAACTTCAATGATTGCTCAGATTCATAAATTATCGAACACTATATCTTCTTTGTACATCTTCATGATACACATTAAAGACTCCATTGCGTTACTGATAAGTATTTAATGATAAAAGACTTCAGAACAGACTCCATTACAGCATTTGAGAAACAATGCATTCCATACTTTTTCTGTTGGATGGCAATTCGCTATTCAAGGATCTCTTAAAACATTTCTCATGTGATGTTTTTATGGGAGATACCAAACTTTGCCAGTTAATTGCCAGCGCTATACAAATGATGTAACTGCGGCTACGTTAACTTTCTCACTCTTTCTATATCATTTTCTCTGGTGCTGTCACTCTCTCGTTGTGTTTTACCTATTACCAACTCTTGAGTACCTTCATTTGGGTTGTCAGCCAACGCAGAGTTCATTTATCACCGCCAATGGGGCGCTTTGAGCTTGGCAATGCCCTCTGCGGCGTCAGCTTAGAACGTATGTGAAGCCCACAGCTCCCCTCGCCCCTGTTGAGCTGTTTGCAGTTGCTGGAAAAGGCACAGGTGACAAGCGAGCGAGTAAGATAAATTATTATTTTAATTGCATTTAAATTACATGTTGAACGCGGCATATACGCAACAATTTAAAAAGCCTGCTTCCAAGCCTTATGAGTGGAGGCAGTGGTCAATGGGCGGTGGGCGTGACGCTGTCAAAGCTCTCCCGCTGTTAGATTAAGGGCCACCCGTGACGGCAGCTGACCAATATTTGGGCCAGCAGTCAAGTCTATGAAATCATTTGGGAAAGTTTCCCATTCTTCTTATTGTTATTATTATACATATATATATATAAATATATATTTTTTTGAAGCAGTAACCATTGGGAGTCTTATGCCATGTCGGGATATGACTCTGTCCTGTGTGGACTTACCTGGCAACGGTCTGTTTTTAGACATTGCCAACCACCCGCAGCGTTTGCCCCACCAACAGTTGCTGTTGGGCCAAGTCAGCAGCAATTTATATTCATGAGTTGTTCTTATGTATTGTAAGCTGTTGTTGTTATTGCTGTTCTTGCTGTTGCCGACTCCCTTAAGCATGCTTATTGTTATCCGTGAATGAAGTTCTCTTATCGCGGCTTGCCACCCCAACCTCAGAAAAGTGCCTCTGAGGCGTCTATGCAGATGTTTTGTGCTTTGATTTCATGTCTTGACTTGTGTTGTTGTTGTTGTTGTCTACATTGTTGTTGGTGCACAACGCATATCAAAGTTGTTATGGACGCACGCAAAATGACTTTAATTGTCATGCTGATAATTCAACGTTGATGACAAAGCTGAATACAACAAAGGCGAGAACGAGACACGAACGGGAAACGACGACAATCTGAACCGCAAATCTTTTGTGGCTTTAAATTTGCTGGCTTTCGGGAGGCGCCGGAAATAATTGCCAAAATATAAACTAGTTATAAATTATTAGCATGCACATGGATGAAATGGCAACCAAACGGAGCTGAAAGTATAAATGAAGGCACAAACAGCCAAACATCCTTACGAGCTTAGATATAATGGATAAACACACTCACGAACACTTACACACACACACACACAGACACTTCAAGACTGGCATATTTTATAAGTCTGCGCTGTGCGGTTGAAAATTTAAACAAAGCCAAGCCACAAAATCACACAAGAAGCGTTCTCTGCTTTACTTTGAATATCCTTGAGCAACAGCCAGAGGCGTAGGCAAGCCAGCAGACTGGCAATCAGTTGAAGCTTTTGGGCAGTATTGAAATTGTTATACGCTAACTTTTATTTAAATTATACAGTGCATGATATAAGCATTTAGTTTGTTTATTGAATTGCAGGGTATTTTCTTCATAAGTTAAATATATTAACATATGGTGTCTTTTTATATCTTTTACAGTTTTTTTTTATGGTTGAATTGCCTTGCCAAGTATTTAATAAAGTTACTATGCCTCTTGCAGCTTGCAGCTACCCTTTCTAAGGGTATGGCAATCAACCAAGCCGGCTGGAGAGGGCAACATGTTGGCAACATTTTCCCCCGCAAAGTCGTCGTCAGCTACACATTAAAGCAGCTTCATTGTCCCTGGCTGCCGTTGTAGTGTGAGTGTGTGAGTGTGTGTATGTTCGTGTTCGTGTTCGTGTATGTGTATAAAGTGTATGAGTAAAGTTTGTAAGTAGATAAAGTCATTTGCTTTGATATCTCTTACTAATTATTGCCAAAGCGGCGTCTAAGCCAGTTTTCTACACAGCAACAACAGCAGCAGCTACAACAACTTGCACCGCAACAACATCGTCAGCGACAGCGGCAGCAGCAACAACAAGCATAATAAATGACAGCAATTCAAGCTAAATGCGGCTGCTTCAATCCTTTTTTTTCTTTTTTAAGGCAAATACACACACGCACATACCGGCAACCAAACCACATCCTTGCTACACATAGACATGGAAAGAGAGTCGAAGCGGAAGAGAGAGAGAGAGATAGAGAATGAGAGAAACCATTAACAGCATATTATCCCTGGCATAGCATACAAACAAAATTCAACGAAGCGTAGCGCCAAAAACGCTTCAGCAAAGTCAAAAAGTGGGCGGGCCAAGTTTCTAGCTATTGAGCTTCCAGTTATGTATATATACGTATATTTGTCATTGTTGTTGTTGCTCTTGTTGTTGTTGTTGTTGTTTCAAGCAGCCAACAACAAAGTGAAAAATATGATGAAATTAATTTTTGTGTTTACATTTAAGCGCATTTCTTGCTGTAACCACTGTTGCCTGCTTTTTATTGTTGTTGTTGTTGCGTGTGGGGGGGAAAAGGTTGAAAACTGAAATGTTTGAGATTAAATTAAAGCTGCTGAAATGTTGTCATTTATAATTTGCACAATTGCCGCTAATCAAATTTTCGACGTACTGTCAAAGAGATGGGCGGCAAAAGCGCTCACGTCCTTGCCCCAGTGGCAAGCATAAATATTTGGATACTTATTTGGTTGGCGCCTTGCAAGCTTTCGCTTTTTAATATGCCATAAAATGGCAATGGAGCTTCATAGTGGCATTGGGGTTCGGGCTGGAGGATTTGAAAGAGCTGTCTGGCGTTCGGCATAAGACGATAAAATAGACAAACCTAAGGAGCGTTTGGTGTGTGGCTGACTGCAACTGACAAAGGGTGGTGTGGGATAAACCGCTGCAGGACACCAACAAACAGGCAGCCATTGTAACGAATCTATTAAGTGGAAATTTATTAAAGCAACAACATCAGGAAAGTCAAGTTAAGCCATAAAATGTATCTTGTTTGTGTTTTTGCCCCCTCAGTAGTACATAAAAATATTAAAAAATATAAAAAGAGACAGACAGCCAGCCAGCCAATAATAAAGGGAAGGAGACGCCGCCTGCTTGTGTATCCTTTTGCTCTGGCGTTGATATTTTTATTGCTGCGGCGGCTTAGGACGACAGCATTTGCTATAGCAAATTCTTTCCTTTTCCCATTGGAACTCACTGAAAAATTTGCACAGCTTTTGCTGAAGCGTGTGGATTCTGGGATTGTTGATAGAGGGTGTTTTTTCTTGTATTTGTGGGGGAAAAGCATTTCGATGCGCATATATTGACGATTTAGCAACTAAGCTTGGCAACTCTGGCGTATGCGTAATTTTGCCATTTATTGTTAATAGATTTGTGCATATTTTGTGTATATCGTATTCGTAGCATGTGGGTAAAAGTGACTGCCTTTGGCTGTGATTTGTACTGTGGATAAGCATTCAAAACGGATTGCTACATAAATATGGTTGACAATTGAGATTTTCATTGCAGCACTATGTAAATTTGTACGAAATGAAGGAGAGGATGAAAATAAAGATAAATGTTGATTTAGTTGTTTTATATAGAAATATATATATTTAATATTATGCATTGAATGAACATTTTTATATTTTGCTCATTTAATTCTTAACAATTTGATATTTTCAATTTAAGTTTAAGAACTGTTCAAGCATTCTTTCACTTAATACTAATACTAATAGACTAATACGTAATTACAAATAATTTTGACATCTAATTCTCTATTATTGCGTTCCTAACTTATTCAAAATAATGTGGGAAAATCGTCTAACTTTTAATTATTTATCAATACATTGAGTCCAATTAGTTCACTTATCACGGCAACTGTCATTGCCAACGATAGTTATAATACCTTTTGACACATTCCTTAATTTTCATCTTTCAGTTCCTCAACTGATTAAGCTCGTAAAGAAACGTTGCCAGCCGCATTATGACTTTTGTTTTTATACTCTGATACCAAAGGTATGAGAGTGTATTAGTTCCAAAAAATCGGAAAATCATATATTTGACTTGCAGCTAGTCCCCAGATTGTAAAGACACATTAAATATTATTCAATGGTCAAGGAATAACCACCCACTGGGCCACCTCACCCCCATCCATCCCAACAAGAAGGTTCTTTGACACCTTTGATCTGCTGTTATCAGAGTATTCCCCAGTCGGTTACGCCTGTCTGCAACGTACTCACTGGTTTAACTTGCCTTACACATTTTACTTTTCATAAGCTTTAAGTCGACTCCCCATATCCATTGGGGCCAAGCCATGGAGGTAATTTGCCAGAGCACAACAACAGAGGAAGACAGTGGATGCTTGTGCAAGCGAGGAACGGGTTTGAAAGGGAGATTGTGCGCCTGGGTATAACTGAGTTGCCTGCGGTATAAGTGAGAAAGAGACAATTAAAAATCCATTAATTTGAGTAGCGGCAACCCATGTAAGGCTACTTATACTTATATCTCCCAACCACGCCCACACCATTTGTATGTGTGTGTGTGTGTCGCTGAGAATGGAAATTTACATTACATTATACTGGCATTTAAATAATTTTTTGCAAAATTAAAACGTAATGCATAAGAGAGAAGAAGCTCTCAACTTCATGCATACACACATACATACCTATGGCTGTGGGTGGGTGAGTGTGGGTGTGAGTGTGAGTGTGA
The DNA here is from genome assembly GCA_035041605.1 of Drosophila atroscutellata. Lineage (NCBI taxonomy): Eukaryota > Metazoa > Arthropoda > Insecta > Diptera > Drosophilidae > Drosophila > Drosophila atroscutellata. The sequence goes on along the minus strand of JAWNLA010000092.1, from coordinate 5,747,447 downwards.
CTGTCAGTGTATGAGTGCTGATGCATTGGTCCGAGCGCAGTGCACAGTGTAGTACAAAATTATTTATGTGTCGCACATTTAACTTGCACATGGCAAAATATATTTTGCATTTACAGAATGCACTTCCATCATTATCCAACAGACAGGGGGCAGGGAAAGAATCAAGTTCTGGCCAGGCAGCTGGCCGGATGCAGGGATACTGGACAAAAGGCTTGGCATTGTTTTTGTCACAAAGTGTGGCCAGGCTGTACGCTGCGTCCGTGCGGATTAAAATGCATGGGTTCATGAAGTGGTCATCTGTCATCTTTGCGGTAGGAAGAACTTCGCATGTTGACATTGTCGCAACAGTTTATACTTACATACAATGGACGCAACAACAGCACAAATAACAACAACTCATGCACCCACTCAGTGGCAGCTTGTTATGGTGTTTTTTTTATTTCTGCACCCACTACTGCAACTCCGTTGAGTTTTCTGGTGCGCACTTCCCCTTGAAGCCGGATTAAATATGGCTTAAAAGTCAGTTGACACGAGTTGGCCATTTCTCAATGCCTCCAGCCAAAATTGTGCACTGGTGTGAGATAATAAAACATTTATGCAGATAGCCAGGCCAACAACATCATTGAAATTAAGTAAAACACGTATACGCCATGCATGCCAAAGAATGACCAAAGAGACACAGAATGACAGAGACAGAAACAGAGAGAATGAGAGAGAGATAGAGAGAGAGAGCGGCACCTCATTCCCTGGTTGGGTGTGATGTGTGCGGAGCGGGTGGAAAATTGCCTTTAGATGTCATTTAAATTAATTGCAATTGCCCTGACTGACAGACAACCAGTTAAGGATTAAAATTAGTGCCTGATATTGGTTTCAGTATGTTAAACAGAAAATCTCAATGTGCAACAATATTTTCTCTCCAATTGTGAACATTTTTAGCTTGTTAGTCTCTTGAATATTCTTGAATATTTGAATAGTTCGAGACATTAGTTATAATTATAATTATGTAGTGAAAGGCATTCGACCAACTTTATTGCTGTTAATCGTGACTTAAAGACCAGGAAAGTTCTTTACATTTTAAGCATGATTTTGAAATGTTTTCTTATTCAATTTCCATATAATATTGATCAATGCTGCCAATTATTTAAGCTTAATATTGTACTTATTAACAAAGTCTCCAGCAAGATTGATGCATTAAAGGTATGCCTTCTACTCCTCTTTCGCCCTACCAGTTGCCTTAAGGCATTGGGCTCTACTCCGTTGCAACCATTCTCCACCCAGGCATATTGCACAAATGTTGTATTACGTCCTGACATGCAACATGAATATTCACTTTGCACTTTAGGGGCATTTCTAGTCCGGATTTAGGATACAGGTGTTTTGCTAGTGCAGTTGCCCTCCGTTTGTTCCTCTTCCAGTTGCTGTTGTTCGTTATGTTGCTGTGCCTTACCTGAAATTTGCATCTTAATCTCTGCCGTCAGCGCCACTGTTGACATGCAGTAGAAGCAGCAGTAGCAGACGCAGCATCAGAGCCAGTAACAAATCATCTGCTTACCCATAAGCTTGCAGGATATGCATAGCCAGATACAAACACAGACACAAGCGCAGGCAGGACTCTGACCACCTAGAGTTGTGGCTGATTGTTGTTTAGTTTTGCAATTTAAATCAAATTTTCAGGTGCAATGCTCGAAGAGGCGGCAACGTTGACATATGTATCAGGACTCCGAGCGGGTGCTGTGCGGATGTTCTGTGCTATTAGCAGGATAACACATAATTGGGCAGCCTTAAAGTCGAATCGTCGACATTGTCAAACTTGTGCATTTTGTCCCGTATATACTTATCGGTTGGACTGACGCCCAAGGGATATCACTCGAATGATAGAAAATACGAGTTGAGCCTACCAAAAAATGTCCTCTTAGGCCAAGTAGCTGTTGCCTTGTTGGATTTCCTTTTTTCTTTTATTTTTTACGCATGTGTATTTTTGTTGTCCAAAAACAAATGAAATGAAATGTGGAAACACATATCCTTTGCCTAACCTCATGTGTGTGCGTGTGTGTAAATGTAAATTGTATAAATGTGCGCATAAATTTTCGTTGGCAAAATTTGAAATTCCGATTTTCGACCAGATTGGTAAACAATTTATGTAAACAACAACAACAACAGGACCAACATTGAAATCTGTTTCAGATATCTCGCAGCTGCCGCTTTGAGAGTCCTTTGTATGCTCTCTCTTTCTCTCTCTCCCTCTCTCTCTCTCTGTCTTCCTCTCTTTCTCTGTCTCACTCACTGTACAAGTCTGCTTGATGGCAACATGTAATTGCGTAACCCTTTAGTTAATAGCACCCTTGAGTACTCGAACATTGTGTATTGTTCGTCCCCGTTGTCCCTTTGCTGCTTATGGTTATGATCAAACCAAATACCAAAACTGCCCGGGACCACTTGCCCACCACTTTTGCTTATCTTAAGTATTTTACGTATGTCCTGATGCTGTCTGTCTATCGCCAATGGATTCTCTGGAGACTTTTGTCCATTTTCAATGTTTGCATTTACGCATTTCACATTTTCCATGCTATTTACAAGCCAAGTACAAAGTGCGTATGTGTTTCTATAAATGATAACGATGCCATTTCACCAAGTGGCATACGCACGTAAGTATTTCTCCTATCTCAGCAGATGCTCTGCTTCTGACTATGCATAAGACCATTATAGAGACCCCTGATGACGATATGCCCACCAAGCAAAACTATTATTATTTCCACTCTTTAAAACCAATTTCTCATGCACTTCACTTCAAAATTCTCAATGACTTGCAACGACTGTAAGTCTAAGTTATATTTATTTTTATGCCTGCCACCATGTATGTAGTAAGCTCGGAAGTGAAATTATGTGGAAATTACCTTCGGTTCCACGCACATTGTGCATGTTGTGCTAAGCGCGTTATTTTTCAGTTTGTGTTTCTATTAATTATATTGTCCTGTACATTTGTAGAGTCGTAAAAGAGAGTATATTACATTTATGAAGTTCCTTCTCAGTGAATGGTAGCCAGTCCCACTGGAATTTAAAATTCCAGCTAGCTGCTTTTTGAGGCATCCGGTAGGTTCGGCTAGTAGAGTGCTCGGCTTGTTGATGGTCGATTGAACGGATTTATGTGCTCGACAATTTGCGATTAATTGAAAATAGATTTGTTGCCGAGATTGCATTGTCAACCGCAAAATGATTTCCTTTCAAATTAATTATATATATATAGCTTTCAGCTCCAGCTGGAAGTAAGTAATAAAATCTGAATCGACTTCATGCAGAACCAGAAATTAAATTTGCAGTTTCGAATTCCTTTTCCCAGAATGTTTTAAATTGCTGTATTAAATGCTAGACTCATAAAGTACAGCAAAATGGAAAAATTAAAAGAGCAAAAAGGTAAATAGTTATAATAGTTGTGCCTGCGGAAACGGATATGCCAGCTGCGGAAATGCGATGCTGTGAGTAAGTACGAGCAGAAGGCCAGTGTTGGTTGACGTCAGTTGCGTGACATGTTAATTGAGCAGAAATGTGTTCATACGTGTTGAGTTGCGTATCCTGTGCAGAGAATGTGTTTGCTCTGACCATCTGACCATATGTTTTACCCTATGCAATTGCGAGTTTATTTTTATGGCGAACTAATATTTACACACAATTAATTTCAACAATTAACTATTTTTACTGCCAACAGTCGTTTGGAGTAATGCATTTAATGACAATACTGTAAACACTAAATAAATATATGTATTTGTTTTTATAGTAAAGAGATACTGTGATCTGAAGTTATTTAAAAACTACTAATTTCAACAGGGAGGTGCTCCGGAAGGATAACAACCTTATTGCCTTATCCGCAATATATTAATTTCTGAAAACGGGTTAAAGTTATTAATAAAAATATTATCTACTAGTGTGAACTAGTGATTTAAGCTGAGCTAAAAAGTTGTACGTATAGAAACTTTGAATTTGGAATGCGATTTCATGGAGTACAGATGTAAATAATCAATGCAACAAATTAGCTTGTATTTTTGTGTGGTATGCAAATAGAATTATCATTGACAGAGCTCGCACATTTGACATGGAATGGGATGGAATGGGTCAGCAGATAGTCTGATGGATTATCGGATGGATGGATGGACACATTGATTTGTTATCAAACGCCAACTTGACCACACAATCCCCGAGGCCAAAATGCAAACCCGAAAATTAAATTGTTTGTTTGGCAGCAGTTGCTATTTGTGCAAGTGTGCATGTGTGTGTGTGTGTGTGTGTGCATATGATGTTTGTGCATTTGTGTATGATTTTAATTAAAAATTGATTTAGCGAAATTTGCATAAATTATAGATAACTCTACGGTAAGCCAGCAGTGCACGAGGCCAGTTCGCTTTTCTGCCAGTGTCAATAAATTAAAAAAGATTTATTGAAAAACATTTAATAATGCACCATAAACTAATTTAAGCGACACTCAAAAACCCAGCAACAACGTCTCTGTGTCTATAGATCCTTTGACATCCGAAAAAGTAGTAGTTCTCGTTGCGGTCAGGGTTCTCAAATTCGTATTTATATATATACATATACAAGTTGACTAGACAAATGGTTACAACTAAGGGATATTAAATTTGCGATGGTTGCTGTTGCGTTATAAAATTATGAAACCACTTAGCAAAAAGCATGGCATCCTTAATTTGCAATTGCTTTAATTCAATATTTATCTTTATTTTGAATTGCATTACTAAATGCATTAAAACTGCCGGCCAATTAATTGCTATCTGGAGTTTAGTTGTATTATGTTAAATATGCTATATGCCATTGCATAATTAAATATCATTTAAGTTAGCCATTGAAGTTTCAGCTGCTTCCGCTGCGCTGATTGTGACCAAAAATATTCTAAATATATGCAAAAGTTGCTAAAAAATAGATGAGGATGGCGGGCGAGCTCGGCAGGGAATGGGGGAATTGGGGTGGGGAAGTCTATAAGGATGGAAATTCTGAGAGGCAGCAATTTATTGTGGTACCGTGAAATATGGCAAAAGTTTTCAAATGAAGTCAGTCTGGGGCCACAAACCCAGCAGCATAAACAAATGAATGAGCAAGTGAATGAATGAATGACTGAGTGAGTGAGCGAGTGCATAAGTTAACAATTGAATTCTATTGTCAGCATGACGAAGTTTTTATACACTTGATAATCTCGCTGCAATTGAAGTTACAAAGTATTATCAAACAGTTTGTTAATTAACATTGAAGCAGTTTGGGAATAGCTTGAAATTGAGCTACATGAATAACTGCTTATTAAATGGAGCCCACAATCGAGCTGGGAATATATCAAAAAACATAACAATATTTTGAAAAGACTGATTGGGATCTAAATTGAATCTGTAAGATTCTTTAATATATAAATTATAATTTAATAATGGTATAGACATAAAATCTAAAAATATATTATATTAGTGTAGTGATGTGGTTTTTATTGCATATCCTCGATAAAGCTATATAACTTATGCTAATGGTGTAATGAGAAACTCGCATTTGGGGCGGCATTTGACTGGGTTCGCTTTTGGGTTCTTCGAGATTTGGCTTTGTGTTAATTCAATTTGCTCCCTTTTGACGCTTCGCAATTAAGCCATTTGGTTGGACAAAGAGCCTGTACAGCTTCTCCTGTGCTCGACAGTTGCTTTCCATCGTTTCCCTTTTGCCATTTGCATTTCATTAAATAAGAATTTTCCTTTTTTTTCGTTTCATATGATTTTTCTTTTCCTTTTTGCTCAATTTCATTTGCCCCGCACAAATATTTATCGACACTCTTGCATGTTGCTTATACGAGCGCATGTTGCTTTCTTTTTGAGACTCTTGCATTTTTTAGTATATGAATACAAAATAAGTATGATTTTGCTAGGAAAGAGTTTCGCACTTGGAGGTACTCTTTACAAAGCTTCTGCTTTATCGTTTGCAAACTAATAAATATAAACTCTGTGTAAAATATGTCTTCAGAATATCTTATAATATTTTTGCCAGTATTGAATCACTACAGGGTATAAAAAAAACATCACCTTTGGCTATTTGTGTGGCAAACATTGCGAAACTCATATCTCGTTTCTTGGCCTTTAGTCGTTTTGCTGTTATATGAAAATGGACTTTGCTAGTTTCATCCAAACAAACTTTATGCTCATCGATGCCAAAACCAATTTAAAATCAAATTTTCCTTTACGCAGCTACCATCCTCAATAGCTGGAGGACTCCAGGGTGGAGGTAGAGGGACGGTGGCATCTCTTGACTTGGATATGTGTGCAAATTAAATAAAATCACAAAAATGGCGAGAAGAAAAATGTTGTTCATAGACGGTCGGTCGTCCTTTTGCCCGACCTTAAGTCGCCCACCTCTCTCTGCTGGTCCCATAGTTGAATGTGATGTTGTTATTATTGTTAGTGTGTTGTTGTTGGTGTTGTTGTTGGCTGGTGCTGATTGTCTGTGATTGATTTAAATCGCCTCAAGTGATTTCACTAAACGATTCAACTTTCAAATTGGTTACTTTACATAGTGTTTGTGTGTGAGACAGAGAGAGAGAGATGAATGGTGAGATAGAGATAGTGTTTGCATAGGTGTGCGTGTGCGAATGTTGTTTTACACTTGGTATTGACTATTGTGCTTCCGGTGCACTTGGCAATAAATACTGTATATATATATTGAGAATCACTTTTCGCAAAACAATTGATTACAAACACGTCAGAGGCTAAGAGACGGACGTATCATAGTTTCGGCCCTAAATCAATCGTACATTTAAAGTTGAAAACGTAATTTTAGTTCGGAAGACAAGTAAAAATGACATCCTGAAAATCGATATATCGATATTTGGGCATAGGTCGAAACTTCAAAATGTCATAACTTCGTCGAAACTCAACTTATATTAAAAAGCAAGGGCTTTTGTTTCCAATGAAATAACAGATTGAGAAAGACATTTCTGTGAAGCAGATGTGTACACACATATTTTTGGATATATTAGGAAATTTAAAAGAACCTTAACTCATTTGATATTGTAAAATAATCTTTATGATTAAATTTCCACTTTCTTTGCTTATAAAGTTATCTGTACTAAACTGGCCGGTGAAGTTTAGCCAACTTACTCCAAATATTCGACTAACTGTCTATCTAACTGGCCGTAAGGAAATTTAAATGTGGATAGCCAAATCCAAAGTTACATAAAATTAAATTGGTAATGCTTTATAAGATTTTAAGTACAGTTAGTAAGCTGCAAGCTGATTAGTTTGTAATCACTAAGCCAATGCCACATTTTGGTAGTCACTCAACTTGTGATGCATACAAAGCAAGTAGGTGAAGCTAATGCTGCAGCTGCAGTGTAATGCCAATTTTTCAGTGCACGCCAATTACAAAGGCCAAAAAGTTAAGCGCCAACTGTCAAGTCAGGTGATAGCTAAGAGCTAAGTGAGAGAAAGCTGCAAGAGCATGACGAAGTAGGGACGGGTTGCAGGTATAGAAGTTGCCACTTTAATGAAAAGTTTTTGCTGGGGGCCGCTTAGCGGTTTGGCAACTTCAACGGCTTGTGCCACTTGCAACACAGTAGCGGCAACATCAACAACAACAACAACAACAGCAGCGGGTAATCAGCCGTGTTATGGCAGTTTTGGCAGCTCCGCCTGCCTCTCTCTGTGTGTGACTCAATCTGCGGACTGCGCTGCCTGTCGTGGCCCTGTAAAGCGGTTACGGTTACGGCTCTGGGGATTACGGCCTTGTGGCGCACTTGAAATTGTAGTTGCTGCTGCAGCTTTGTTATTGCTGTTGTTGCTGTTACTGTTTGACAGCAACAGGATAATCTGCTTGGTGTGCATCCGCATTCTCATCAACATCAGCGTCCTGTTTGCCCATCTGTCTATGTGTGTGTGTGTGTGTGTGCTTGGTTGTGTGTTTGCATTGGTTTCATCGCCTTCGTTCTGTTTGAGTTTTAGTTTTCATTTTCATTTATTTTCTTTGTTTTTCTGGGCTTACCTTCCCGACACAAAAAAAGAGTCGAACTTTGTGCAAGGTTTCTCTCGGTTGCATTTTTCTGGCGTGCCAATGCAGTTTTTGTTGTTTTTATTCTAGTAGTTTAGCTTAATGGTTTTGTTTCTGTTGTTTCCTTATGTGTTGCATTGCATTTTATGTTTTGGCTGCCGGTTTGTGAGCCAGCTTTTAGTGGCTTCATTTGTTTAGCATTTGGTCTCTACGTTGGCACATTAAATCGAGTTTCATAGGCCGGATAAAACGGGCCAAGCATTTATGCTAACGACTGATGCACTCGCATCACCTTTGAGTAAATTCATGTGAACTGTTTATGAAAGTGATTGGATTTTAATAGTTAAAACTGTTTGTGCCATACAAGATATTAAAGCATAATTCTCACTGAGCTACTGATCATTAGATCTCAAAGCTTAAGCACTGTGTACGCCAATTGATATAATTTCATGGTTCCTGGCAAATATAAAAATAATCCTTCTGTGTTGAATTCGGAAAATAATTTTAATTGAATATAAATTAAATGTCCAAAGAAATGCTCAAGCATAACTATTTAACCAATTAATAAAAACTGCCGATAAAATTATAAAATTACATAAAATTATGATACAGACCCTTGACACAGCCACAGTTGAAAATGCATCTTATTCACGGCTGTGCAGATTATCCTTGCCACTTTCAGCCGCCGTTTGCATTTTGTTTTTCATTTCACTTTCATTTTTTTCCTACCTCTTTTCGCGCGAGCCAACTGCTTTTGTATACTGAATTATTAGTGCGTTCGTTAACCACGCTGCGGGGATCGGGAGAGCTTGACCCCAAACCCAACTTAACCGCCCATTACGATTGCGTGTTACTGACACTGCAAATGCATCTGCCTGAAAATAATTTGACATTGATGCTTTGACTCGCATGCAAACGAGCTCTTGACATTGCCTTTAGCTGAACGCTCCAATTGAATGCTTACACTCACTGACTAAAATCGAGATTCATATTTAAGTGCGGGCAACAAATTGTATACTTCGATAATCAATAAGGGTGTTTGCCACCACTTTCATTTGTAACTATGTTGCCATGCTGATGGGAAAAAATATTTTTCAATTTTCGCGTAAGCAAAAGTGTGAAACGCATTTGGCCTTGCCATTTACTCGAGTAATGCAACATCCATTAAAACATTCAGCATTGAGGGAAGGCAACATTAAGCGGAGTGCTCGCACACTTAAACTAACTCAAACAGGCAGGCAGGCGGTGATAGCTTTGCACGCAGCTATTAGCCACATATCGATTGCCAATATTGGCAATTGAGTGAGCAGGCAACGGTGGTGAGATATAGGTGTGTGTAGGTTGGGCACGAGGACAACTAAATGGCAGCACGTGGGCTAAAAATAAACTCAGGCTGAGGCCAGACCTGAAACTGTAACTGCGACTATAGCTGTAACTGAAACAGGTAGCAGCTGCCTGCTGAAGCTAAAGTGCCAACTTATGCCACACAAAAATGCTTGAGTGTAATGGACATACCCCGTACAGCGGTGCGGGTGGGTTAAGGGAATGCCGTGCTCTGGCATGCAATTGTACGACCACAAAAGACCGTAGCAAAAGGCGAAGACGAAATGCAAAAGTGGAACGTAGAACGTTCGGCGTTGGCATTAAGTGGCATGTGGCAGCAGCAGCAACAGCAGCAGCAACAGCAACAGCAACAGCAACAGCAACAGCAGCAGCAACAGAAGCAGCAACAGCGGGTACAAGGACACTGATAATGATGAAAAAATTTCCAAGCACACACACAGACACTCACGCGCATAGTACACCGACGTATACACAATTTATCTGCTGCCTCGCTTGGCACACACTGACGAGAATAAAAATTGCACTGGCAGCCCAAAGACAGTGACAAAAAGCCACTTGCAAGGCAAAATGTACGTATTTGTGTATGTATACCCTTACTGCCGTAACCCTTTGGCCATGTGCTGGCATGTTGCACAAGGCACATAGCTGCCACCTGGACGGTGAAGCGGCTGTAGCAACCAGCAATCGACCTTGACTGACAGCTTGACATGAACTCGACTGCTCTGAACATTTCAGCTGCCTCTTACTTACAGCAACACATACTCTCTCTCTCTCTCTCTCTCTCTCTCTCTCTCTCTGTCTCTCTTTTTCTCGCTACCCACAAACACATACACACACACACACACACACATGCTTCCACGCATCCACTTCAGCCCTCAACATTGGGCTCATTATTTTCGGTCAGCAGGAACAACGTGAAGCCCAGAGAGAAATGGGACAGGTTATGTAAGGTAAGTATGCATAAATATGCGTATATGTATTTGTGTGTGTGTGCTTATGTGTACCTTAAATCCGCCAAACCGCAAAGAGCTTGGCGAACTTGTGGTTAACATTTGAAACTGTTCTTAAGCATATTCTTTCTTGTCTAATTATAGTTGGTGGATTTAAATGTTTTGTTGCGTGTTTAAGATTCATGAAGCCTATTTTATCAGGCTTATAAATGGATTTACTAAATAAAATATAATTAGTAAAGCACTTCAAGCTAAAGAATTTAAAAAGAATGACTCATTCAATCTCGTTCATTAGAAAAGTCTGATCTCAGACGATTCACGAAAACATATTTGCCTGGAATGTGTGTCATGTATTATTAAACATGATATGGCGAAATCTATAGCTTGTAGAAATATTTGCGCATTGTTGCTATTTAATCGTTTGAATTACCAACCATCTTAAGCCGCAAATTAACTAATTTTAAATATATCTTGTTCGATTTATCCATTTAAGTATCAACGAATATTTGATTAAATCTAAGTAAAAAGATTAGAATTGAGTTTTTTTGAACTCGAAAGTGAAGTTTTCATCTTTCAGACATTATTTTTGTTCTTATCAGCGTTGCAATTACGCACACATAATTCATAACCGACCCCAGAAAGCAGGCAACATTTTTTTTATTAAAATGCTTGCAGGTGCTTATGTGTGATTGTGTGTGTGAACGCAATGTGAGAATTGTATAGGGTATCCGGGTATGAGATGTAGATGTCGATGGAGAGCGTAGAGCCCGCATGTGAAAGCTATCATGTCATCGCCGTTGTCGCTGTGGGCGCTGCGTCGGGTTGAGTCCGTGTCAAAGGTTCATAAATTCCGTTTAATCCTGCTTTATGGCGACATCGCATCGAACATGAACCCAAGCGCGACAATGACGACGACGTTAAAGACGCGAATTCATTTGCATTTTACAACTTCATTTGTGCGGCCAAATGCGCGGCGAAATAAAAGAAATGCTTGAAATTTTTACACAAAACCAATTGGCGCAATTTGTGAGAAGTTGTGAGTGTGTCTTTGTGTGTGTGACTGTGATATAAAATTATTGTTTAATCTGGTCGAGCGACCAGGGCGTGTCAGACAAACACGCCCAACAGCCCGCAATCAAGCGGTAGGCAGACAGAGAGGGTTCAGCAAATGTCGCACGACAAGCGACAATTATTTTGAATGGCCATGCCCCTGCCCTGAACTGCCGCCCGCCTCTTACTGATTGGTGGTGCAAACCGGAAACGAACACTTACACCGCTGTCGAGGGAGCCAGTCATTGACCCAACTCCTGCAGAAAAAAAACACAAAACAAAACGAAAACAAAACAGCTCATTAAAACTCGATTTGGTTTCCTTTTTGTGTATTTGGTTTCAATTCTCAACTAATTTATTTGTATTAATTTTTTGGTTTCGTCTTTTGAGTTTTAGTTTAGTGACACCTTAAAATAAATTGTTCTTGTTGTTTTTATTATTGCTAATTACAAGTTTTTCGTTTGAATTGAGTTGGCGTTTTTTTAAATTTATTCCATATTTCCAACTTTGATTCAATTTGATTTCTCGCACTCTTGCATAACTTAAACCTCTAATAAAATGTCTAACAATCAAACAATACATCAATCAATCTATCAACCAATGCCAGCAGTCTGTGCCAACTCAATTCCACTTAGAATATACATATATTATTTAATTTTAGTATAATTATTATAAATTGAGATCGCTTAAAGTACAAAAACACTTTCAGTTAGACTAACACGAGAGCTTTGGGAAATGTATTTTTCATTCTGGGTAGGAATTGAAATAGTGTTTTTCTTGGGGAGGTAAGGGATCTGTCTATACACTTACAATGTGACTGTTTAATATGCGTAGCGAGTAGAAAGAGTGGAAAATTGAGTTTCTATAATACAACAGAGGGGCTGGCATTGAAACCAGTTGAAAACCCCCAGCTACCTAATACTTACTATATAAAATTTCGATTGGATGCACATTATCTTGCAGGCAGCAACAATCATCTAAAACGTAAAGAACATCTCTTAATTTCTTGAGATATAACAGAAATAGTTTTAAAAAAGATTATTAATTGTTTTTCGTGGAAATAACAAATCAGATTTACTGATTAAGTTAATATTAATACAGATACATATTTGTGATATTATTAGGAACCATCGGACCACAAATTTTGAGAGAATGTGGAGTTAATACTCCTGCAAGATAATGTAAGCTTCGGTGCTCCGAAGGTCTTTCCTGGTTTCTGGTTTATTCGTCGGCTGTACACAAGATCGATTAGCTCTTGAAGATATCATGGCCGGGCTGTGGAGAGGCGGCTCCACTAGCTCCATTGCCAGTTCCATTGGTATCGGCATTCAGACGCTTCAGCATTGCATTACGATGCAGCCAATAGGGCGGCGGATCGGGGGGTTGGCCCGGCAGTAAAGTTTTCGCCTTAAGCGTCGTTGCTGGCGGCTTTGGACTGTGCGAAGCAGTCGCCGCACTATACATTACAGGATCGGCCAACTGGGCAGCGGATTGGCCGCTAATGGCGACCCGAAGTGGCGTCTCCTTTTTGCGTATGGTGTCGCAGGTCTCCTTCATCTTGCACAGCTGATCCTGCAGATTGCGATATTCCTCCAGGAATCGCTCCAGCTGCGCCGCATGATAATCATAGGCAGCAACCGAGGAGTTGGCCGCTCCGGCGGCCCGTGTCGCCAGCGCCGAGAAGTCAAGCAACGGCGTAGCAGCGCTGCTCAGCGAGCGTTGATGCTGCACCGGTGACGACGGCAGGCTGGGCTTTTGGCCCAGGTGGTGGGCATGGATGCCACTCTTGTGGGCGCCACTCTGCACCAGATTCAAGAAGCTGTTAGCTCGCTGACCGCCGCCCGTGTAGGTTGTGGTGCTGGCATAGTTCGCATAGCTCGACTCTGCCGAGTAGCGCCTGCCTAATCCCATGGCCTCATTCAGAAAGCTTCCATCTCCCAAAGTGCTGCTGCCGTACTTGCTCGAGTTGTCCGCCAGCAGTGGGGATTGGCTATCCGATGAGTTGCGGAAATACTTGCCACTATGCTTCAGCTTTCGTGGCAAGGTGCACAATACTCCGTTGGCGGCAGGCGTGCCAGTGGGCGGATATGCATGGCCAGTTTGTGCCGCCTGTGCCACAGCATACTTGGCAATGTCCAGCAGATCCGGATAGTTGCTGTCGAACAGATCGTGCTCCTGGCCATCGCCATTGCTGCTGCAGAACACCGAGGTGGCCATCTCATCAGCCGTATGATTCCCATAGTGGCTAAATGGCGTGCTTGTCGCTTGGGTTGACTGGTTGACTGGCAAGCTGTGCGGCGATGTGATCTTTGTGGTCGCAATGGGTGTCGTCTTCCAACTAGTTGCGTGTCCTGCGTAGCCAGCGAGACGAGCAGCTGCATCCACCTGACTGGATATCGAGCTGGAAGCCGAGTCAGTACTGCAAAGAGATTACGAAAGGCAAAATAAAGAAGAACATTATAAGTTGGCGAAGATAATGTGATAAATAATAATCCTATTAAAATAATATAATGATAATGAGACAGTTTGAGATTGGAACAACGAATAACTAAAATAATAATAGGCAGATCAGAAATATCGTAGAAAATTGCACATCTACATATATAACAAAGGGATATTAATTGGTTTTACTCTATTTCTATTCGTCCTTTTCACCGCTTTCTTGGCCAACGAGCTTTATCTGCGTTTCCATCGATTAATTAACGCAACCCCTTTTCTTATAATCATATCTCTATTTTTGGAATTGGCCTTTGAGGCATCCCTTAATCTGTATTGTGGTATTCATACTATGTATATATTCATTATTTTGCACATGAGTAGCACTTGGAGCACAGCTCATAGTCGTTTCCTCTGACACGAGAGGAGCCAGTCAGTGAGGGGTGCCCAAAAATAAAACACTCGTCTGTGTGTATGTGTGTATGTGTGTTTGTGTGTGTATGGCAAGCAATGCATACTTCGCGCGTCATTAGCAAACGCTTTCAAATGAAGAAGTGTGTGAGGGGAAACCGGATTGGCGCAGCACTCGAGCGGAAAGTGTCAAGTGTTGCCCATAATATGAACGGATCCTTCTGCGCACTTGAGCATGACAGCTCTTTGACGGGGCAGCTGCAGCACAGGACACAATTGCCACTCGAAGTAACGAACCGCAGAGAACAAAAGCAACCACGACTGAGTGTGCATATGTGAATGTGGGATTGAGGAAGGAACGAGGGCTGCTGGGTCAACTTACCCGCCGATGTCAATCAGGCGTGGTATGTGCAGATCCGTTTCCTCAACGGTTGTCACAGCGTTATTCACAACGGATGCGGAAATGGCATTTGAGCCCTTTCTTGGCGCCAGCTGGGGCGGCTGTTGCTGCTGAAGAACCTGCTGTTGCTGGGAATGCTGTGATAGTTGCGATTCCACATCGTCGTCGTCGCAGTGCGTGGACACATGCAGGTAGTCGCCGTTCGTGCGACGCGTGCCATTGCCAGCGCTGGGATTGACAATGGCTGCCTGGCCCACTGCATCATGGTCGTTGTTGAGTGGGGTATGCGCTGCCCGCAGATAGTTTTGCTCCTCGGTATCCTGAAAAAGTGCTGCTCCGGTGGCGCTGCCACCGCCACAACTGGCGCCGCCACCCAAATCTGGTCGCACTCGGGCCGTCATCTCGATCTTCTCGTAGCTCTCGCTGCGTCGAACCGGCGGAACTGAGTTCCACAGTCGGAGCTTGCGTCGCCGTCGCAGCGAGCAGAAGCAAACTGCTGCAAAGGATGACCCAACCACAAACAACAGCGCCGCCAGGACGCCCAGCATAACAATGCGTACACCCAGCGAAGCCTCCGGGGGGCGACGGGAGACTGCAAGCGTTACGCTTGCCTCCACCTTGCCGGCCTTGTTCTCGGCGGCGCAGGTATAGATGCCCGCATCCTGCATGTCTGCCGTGAGTATTGTCAGATTGGAGGCATTCCGCAGCATATTGACAACATAGGTTTTGCGACCCTGTGTCGCAGCTGCTGTTCGCGGCTCCTCGGCATCCTCGCCCGCACGGGCCGCACTCAGATTGGCAATCAGGCGATTCTTGAGCAGCCATCGCACTGCCGGCTGGGGCACACCCTCCACATAGCAGCTCATTGTGACATTACGTCCCTCCACGCCATGGGCGGTGGTGTCAGTGGCTACAATCTGAGGCACACACGCAAAATCATCCACATCCAGTTTGTCCCAGGCTCGGCCAGCCAAACGAGACGGCGACTCACATGTGGGCGGTATACCACTGGGTATATTCTGCTGAAGCATCCACGCCCGCAACGGTCGCAGCGAACAGCTGCAGTTCCAGGCATTGCTAGCCAGCTCCAATCCGTGTAGCGAGGCCAGCGATGTAATTGTGCCCGATCTGACCTCGCTAAGCCGATTGCCATCCAACTTGAGCCACTCCAGGCTGCTCTCCAAGCCGGCAAAGGCGCGCACCGCCACGCTTGACAGGCGGCAGTCGCTCAGTTCGAGGCGCACCAGCTGGGGCACATGACCGAAGGCGTCATCCGGTACACGGGTTATGGGATTCCCAGTGAGGCGCAGCTCGCGCAGCTCGGAGACATGGTAAAGTGCTAGGGAGGGTATCGCTGCCAGCTGGTTGTGACTCAGATCTAGCTCCACCAGATTGATAAGCTTGCGGAATGCATGACGCTCAATGAAACGCAGACGGCATCTCGCCAGGTAGACCTTCTGCAGGTTGAGCAGCTGGGCGGCGGCAAAGATGTCGTCGGGTATGGTTTGAATATCGTTGCCGCTTAGGTCCAGCAGCTGGGTGCCCGCATCTAGCGGCTCGGGGATATGTGTGAGGTTGGCGTTAAGGCACAAGACGGACTCCTTGCCGCTCTTCCACTTGCACTCGCACACCGACGGGCACTCGGCGTGAAGCTGGCTGAGGCAGCACAGCAGCCACAGCAGCTGGCCAAGGGGTATGGGCGGATGCAGTCGCCGCAGTGGTCGCCTCTCCCGTCCTTTTCGCCGCACCTTAGTTGCCAGCGTGAGCTGCTGGGCGCTATGATCGCTGGCTATATCGCGGGGTCGCGGCTCACAATCCTCCTCCAGCTCCGCTGTCGCTGCTGCCATCGCATACTAGGATTGTGAACGTGGCACGAGCAAAATCGCTCAGCTGATGTTGCCTGCAATATAAAAAGTTATATTTATTGATCATTTTAATTAAAAGAATGTTAGAGAGAGTGAGAGAAATGAATTAGACTTTTAAAGGCGTAGAATTATTTCATAATCTAAAATTTAATGGTATTTAACAAAGTACCAGTACCATAATCAGACTTTAGCAATCAAAATTAAATTATGTTTCCTTCACATATACGTTTGTTTACTTTACTTAATTCACAACGATTCCGCTCTTCTGATTTAAGTTGGTGATCATACCAATTATATCGCTTGATATCGATATTATATGTTAAATGCACAGTTAAATGTTGAATTACAAACGTAATGCTACAGTCTTCGGACCACACTATTTAATCTGTTATGAACATAAGTAATTAAATTTCTGTCAAACACCCTGATACTCCAATACTCAAGCAACCTTTAGCACTTAAGGTACTCAAAACTCTTGGGTACCAATTACGCAACCAATCTACAGTTTAAAAAGCTACTGCTGTCACACCAACTTAACTTTTCTCAATTAGTTTTCTTTGAATAACATTTATTTCCAATCTGCAAAGTACAAGTCTTTTAACATCACGCCCAAAGAACTCGACACACAAGCGATTTTTGCTTACACTGTCAGTAATCGTTATTCAATTAAAACTTAAAAATATATACGATTAATATATCTTAAATTCATTGAAAAATTGAGGAGTTTCGCTTAAATACTAAGTAACCCTAAATGTTCCACATGTTGATCAAGCTTCATTATCCAACTATCATCTAATGGCTTGAATTCAGGTTACATCTGATTACATAAGAGTTGTATTTCAAATTTGTGTATTATGCTTATTCAAAGATTATTGCAACATGTTCCCTCGCATCGGCTCTTCAATGCGTGCCCTATGTTGTACATATCCGCCTCTTTTGTTGACGCCCATGGTTAGAGCTATGTAATGCAGCTGCCATAAACATTGCATTTGTGACATTTTAATAAGCCCTTCGTTCTCGGTGTACTTCCATCATAAATGTCACTTGGCGCAGCGACATTAAGTCATAACAACACCAGCCCAACGAGCTCAGCCTAGACGTAGCATTCGCTTCAATTTGTGCCTCTGCAGTCCGCTGTCCCCTCGCTTACAAGCAGTAAGTTGACTTCACTTTTTATCGTGTGGCCCGCGGCTTTTATTTGACTAGTCTGGCAAGTCAAACCCCCTTCACTTCCCCTTCTCATCTCGTTCTCCCTCCTCTCACTCTGGCACTCTTGTGAGTCGCGGCTTGTGTTTGCGGCTTGTTGCAATTATGGACGAGCAGCATGCAAGCAAAGTAAGCAAAGCAAGGCAAAGCACATCGAGGCACTGAGCCTTACTGCTGGTTAATATATAAATTTTGCATGTGGCCAACGGGTCGTATGCACAACATTTTAGCAATTCCCCTTTAATATATACAGCCAAGCGATGTGCAAATAACTTTGAAACCCTCTGAGAACATGCTGGTATTCCTACATCATGATGATATATTTGGTGAATAGAACTATATTTTATTTTCCTTTTTCCAGAGATTAACATTTACACATGATTTATCATTACATGGTCTTAAGCAAACCGTTTATGGGTTAGAAAACGAACCACTTATGATTCGATTGGCTATCTGTGAGAAATTGTTATAGAAATAGATATACTCAAAGAGACATTTTAAGTGAGGCAGATATTTTCATTTGCATTAGCAATTAATTTAATTACGACTCTACTTATTAATTTAATAGGAATGCGTGTCATAAAAGCGAACTCTGATAATTTTGATGCATGCAAAACCGCCGGCACTTTAATTACTTTACTCCCAATTTGCATACTGAACGAGCGACATGCTTCGATACTTACAGCTACTTAATTATGATGATGTGAGATACTTAATGCCGCCCATGCTTGTATTTAAATACTGGCAGTCTGCAACACACAGATCATTTAATGTGAATGCGAAACGCTTGTAACATTTTGACAGCACCGCAAGCCGCACAAATGCTGGCAACCCTGTTCTGCATAAATGGTAACAGTTGTAGGGTTCTCACGACTGGCAAAATGGAGGCGAAAAAACAAAAAATATTTTAAAGCGGTTATGCAGTTATCCGTAAAACGGATTCGAAACAAAACCGGAAGCCGCAAAGCAAACAGACGCTTTGCAAAAACCGCGACAAGTCATCGGGCGGACAGCTAGGAAGAGACACAAATACGGAGAGAGACACAAAGAGAGAGAGAGAGAGAGAGAGAGAGAGAGAAAGAGAGGAGAGTGCTGAGCAGGGAGTAGTAGTGGTGGGGGCTGCGGTTGTGTTGGATTGGTGCACGTGACTAAAGCATGTGTGTGAGGCGTTTGAGGGTCAATACACTGGACGGCGACGTCGCCGGCGCATGAAATAAAGTTTTTGCATGCTTTTACTAAAATACTCAGCCGCATTTTTTTGCACCACATACATAGATGGCAGAGTGACAGACAAACAGTCAGAGAGACAGCGACACAGGAAGAATGGAAGTGTGTTGTTTTGGGAGACAGTGGAGCATAGTACAATGGGGAACAGTGTGCGGCATTGTCGTTGCTGCCAGCCCGTTTATCATATGAGCATGACGACACCGTGAAGTATGCAACATGCAAAATGCAACATGCAAATGTTGCCCCCTATTCTTGGTGCTTTTCTTGCAGACTTGGTTTTTGCTATTGTTGTTGTTGTGCATTTACTGCAGACACTAATCCTATTTATGTTGCATTGCAGCGAGGTTAATAATTTTATTTGCCAACTGGCAGTGGCACGTCCCTAGCAGTTGCAGTTGCCAACTTTCAGTTGCCGTTGCTCCGTAAGCTGCTTCTGCTTATGACACACGATACGTGCCGTGGGTTCGAGAAACTTTTGGTGCGGCAAGCAAAGCTTTCTTGCAGGCAATGGCCTCCAGTGGTTGAGTGCCCGAAGTGCAGGTTCGAGTTGACAGTTGTCAGACCTTAATTAATTTAATACTATTACTTGTTTATATAGAACTCACGCTTTGTTGTAAACATATATTATAAATTTTACACTTGTATTGAATATTGTATTTTTTAAAAACTTGAGTCATGCTTTGAACAATAATAGATTGCAAGAAGCCTAATAGAAAGACAGAAATTATATCCGTTAAATATTCAGTTTTTTACGTATTGTCTTCATGACAAATACAGACATTATGTATCATAATTTCCAATTTAAATGCAAATTATTTAATATAAGACAAAGGAATACAAGCAATCATCAATCCAATGGTTCATTTACTACGGCCTCTCGAAACGAATATGCCTTGCATATCACACGGTGTTACAGGGCATTAAAAGTATTAGGTGACAGCTGCCAAATCTTTGCTGACATCGCTTTGGCAGCACGAGCACTCATGGCACATTTACACACACACACACACGCACACATACAAAACAAACGTACACACACACTCATCGGTCTCGCTCCGGTTCGCTTACTCTAAAGCATTTTTTCTCGCCCTGCTATAATGTAAAAATAATGTCGCTTCAGGCCGCATTGATTGCAAATAAATTACACACATTTGCCAGTAGATGCTGGGACTAGAGATCGCTGGAGGATATTGAAGTGACTCTGACTGAAACTGAGACGGTGACTGAGATGTGAGAAGCGAGGCAGATTAAGTGCCCAAAAAGCCGTCGTTGACTTAATAAAGCAGAACAAAACAACAAAAACAAATAACCCAAAAAAAAGAAAAGAATTGAAAAGGAGGCCAGCAAGCAACAACAGCTTGCAAAATACGACCAAAAAGAACAACAACGAAATGATGGCAAAAATGCCAACGCCATTAATTTCACTTTGGCGCCGACACCGCTGAAACTTTAATTAGAAAACCTTGGCCGAGATTTTGTGTAATTTTCTCTTGATGCCGATGCTACTGCTCGGCTACTGATAATGAAGTTCCTTTTCTTGTACTTTGTTGTTATTGCGTTCACACTTCCGCCTTCATTATGCGCAAATTATTTTAACTGCACTTTTGGTTTACCCAATTCCTCAACCCGTTCCGCCACACCACGTTAAGGCTGTGAAAATATTTTCACTGGATGCAGCCGCAGCTGAGACTTTGATAGCGAATACGCTTGCCCAGGTCCTTAGCGAAAATTAATCTACCCATTGCTTCAACCCACAACCGACAACCCCCAACCAACAACCCCCACACCCTTATCTGCACAGGCCGCCGTTTCACCGTTCACTGTCATTATTCATTTTTCTGTGTATTTCTTTTATGCTCTGTAACCTTTGCCGCATTGTTTCTAGCCGCTGCCGCAGCTGTAAAGCAATTTTCGTAAGCATAATAGACTTTCCCAGGGTCCTGGCTAGCAAAAAAGGCAAAAAAAAAAACAGAGATGAAAATAAAAGAAAGCAAACAAAATGCCATAAAAATTATAGGGTGGTGAGAGGCGAGTGGCGACAAGTCAAAAATTAAAAAAAAGAGAAGAACAGCAGCTAAGCATTATTTCTCAAGGGGCGCAAAAGCCTGAGTATTATGTCGAGGGTTTAGCTGACTTTTCGTATCCTTCTCTGCCCTGCCACGCCCCCAGCTCGTGGTCAGTGGCCGCTGCAGTTGCAATTTGGCCTGTGGGCCATTCAGAGTAGGCTCCGTTCTACGGCTGCTGCTATTTGACTATGCACATTGTTTGTCCAGCATCCTGTAGCGTTCACTTTTAGTCAACCCTCGCGCTCATTTTTGAAGTGCGGACTTCAGTTCTTGTTTTGTGGTTATTGTTTGCTTTGTCAACAATTCTATTACCATTTGTTGTTTTTGATTTAAACTGCTTGAGCAAAGGTAGGGGCCCATAAGCACAATTCACTTAAAGCATTTAATTCAATGTGCAAAGTGGCGTATTCGTAATCAGCTTGCAGCCTTCAGGTATGCCACAAATACTCATTGTGAAGCCACCGTTCCTGCAAACATTTACGGTGTTTCCTGCTACAACATTAATTATGCATTTTTGATTACACAATGGAGTTAAAATAGAATAATGTAATACATTTTTAAAAATAGATTAAATGTGCTTAATTTATGTATTGAATTATATTAAAATGTAATTTGGTTATTTACATATGTACATAATTACATAAAGTAATAATTTGGCCAATTTAATTGCAAAATAAATATATTAAACTAAATTCAATGTTACAAGTCTCCTCAGTCTGCTTCACCTGCTCGAAATATTGGCATACTGACATTAAATTTTGGAAATTTAAACTGTCACTAGGTTCGTTGAGAAATTTAAGTGGGTGCTGTGAAGGGAACATTTATCTTCAACTCTCGTTCCAAAGACGAACACAATCAATTCCGAAGTGCTATTCAATATGCAGCTCGATTGGCAGATAAATTAAACAGCCCTCGGCTACAAAGATATGCGTTTTATTGAGCCATAAATGTAGAAATAAAAGTTAAATTATATAATCGGCCATAGACTACCTTTTGGCTAAATGGTCTGCTCTGCTCTGCTCAGCTTTGATCTGCTCCTCTCTCTGCTCTCATCTCTGCCACTTGTATTTGGATATGTTTTGTCCATTGGAGTGAATGTATCCCCGCAATAACCAATAATACCAAAGCTAATAAAAGTAAACAACCCAACAAAACAAAGGCGAGTAGACCACATCCACAAAATGCTTTGGGGCCCGCATAAAACGATACACACACACACACACACACTCACGCTGATGTATGTAATACTTACACACATGTATTCGCATACGTTTACAATTTCTAAGCACAAATATCAAAATACTGTGGGTGCTTCAATTTTACGACAAGGACGACAAGGACGTTGAGAACCTGCTCGCCTTTTTGACTCCTACAGAGCGACTGACAAACGTGTTCAATTGCGGCAATAAAACTTCTTGATAATATGTGAAAATCATACAAAGCACAATATTAAATTAGCTCCAAGGATGTGAATGGCAGCCTGTGTATGTGTGTGTGTGTGTGTGTGTGTGTGTGTGTGTGTGTGTGTGTATGTATGTGGGTATCTGATGGCTATGGCAATAAAATGTCAGCCCACAAAGAAAATAAAAATAAAAACATGTTCATATGCAAGAAAAAATAAAGAAAGCGGCATGGGAGGTGTAACCTCAACAGCTTACAATCGAATAGATAAGCGAATGCCTCAAGGTATGCACGAAAAATATCCATATTATATAATGTTTTAGCTGTTACAAACTAGAATGTCTTTAAAATGTAAAATGGTTTGCTTGGCATAGTTTTTGATACAATTTACAAAATATAGACACATTATGCACTTATGCAGAACCAGCTAAGCAATAATCAGCTATGAATCAATGTTGACAGCAGAATAATCGATGGACATATTCTGTGGTTCTAAAAGTGTATATTTTTCATTATTTTATATATAATGAAATTTCTGAAAATCAATAAATACATGTCTGTGAAACTTCGGCTCATTATTGTGTATGAAGTACTTTGTTTTTAAGAAGAGACGTTTTATAAAATATTCATATTATTTATTCAGAGCATTCATTCTATCAATTGGGCTCGTACGACTGCCCTCTGGTGTATCCATCATCAGAGATTCATGAACGATCCTAAGTCAATGTTCATCAACACATTTGGCATTCAGTGTGAGTGGAAGTTGCTTTGAGTTTAATTGAATATTCATTCAAATATTGAGTTACATTCGATTGATGCATACACAATTCCATTTCACTTTCTCTGGCAATTCACTGGAAATGAATTGCAAACGCCAATCAAAACAAATGCAAACAACGCATCAGTTTATTTGCCGAATGTTTTGGACACAAAAGTTTCAGGGACAAAACTTTTGTTTGGCAAACGAGAGAGAGAGAGAGAGAGAGAGAGAGAGCCAGAGATAGAGCCGGAAGGAGACAGTGTGGAAGAGAGAGGGGGTGAGGAGGAGCAGCACATTGATTGTGTGACAGTTATTGATTATTTACCAAAAGTTTGCAAGATGTCGCTTTTAAGCTACTGGGGAAATCAGCGAAATTGGAACGTCAGCTTTTAATTGTCCAGGTGCCCATGGTAAAGTGGGTAAACTGGGCTACCTGACAGCTAACTCTACCGGTGCAACTTTAATGGCCGTGCCTGGCACTTAAAAAGATTTGAGATGAGCTGCAAAGTGGCTAAACTGCGCTTTAAGGCAGGCGGAAATTTGATTTGCTTGAGCTACCTTGCAGCGATGCAATCTCCAGCAATGTTAGCTATAAAAATCCATTTGACGTTCACATCTTACTCCTTCAAGAGGAGGGTCGTTGGTTATGTAAGGGGGGGGGGGGGGAGTCTGCTTGCACTTGCTAAATGCATTTCGCTGTACGCTAAGGATTTCAAAGATTCGATGCTTTCAGCGCGCTCGCATAAAAGCTCAATAATAATATAATAGATTTTCGTCTCGCGATTCCTTGGCGCATTTCAAGCGACGTTGACTCGATTTGCACTTGAATCGCTAAAGGGTTCGTTGGAGCATATGGATATACTGTATAGCAAGTATGCGAGTTCGTTCTTTTTACGACTTATTGGCTCGTCGGCTAGAAATTCCAATGACACTTTGTCTTTTTATTTGCAGTGCAAATATTTGTCAAGTTTCACAAACTATTTGCAAAAGCTGAACTTTTTCAATGTGAGTATACAGAATTTACTGCATGTGTATTCAACATAATTTTGCATTAAAGGGCAACATTCATAATGCAATTTTTTCCGATTAATATATAAAATAAAATATATTTTATTTGGCTCTGTGTTTTATATTGTTCTATAAATGAATAATAAATATTCTCTAATTGCAAATCGAATTTTAGTAATACCCTATCAAAATTGTAAAAATGTTAAAAAAAGTCTTTCAAAAATCTGAAGAAAAAATCAGACTACATCAGAGGCAGAGGTAGCTGCCTGATTGCATTTCCTTTTCCCACCTGACTGCTGTTTTCAATTTCCCTTTTGCCATCGCATATTGCCGCTGGCATTGAAAGCAGCCGCTGACTTTTCCAATTGCAAGACAGCTAGCAGAGCTATCTCCAAGGCTGACAATGCTCAGGACAAACTACCTTGGCTGATTGCTTCGCGAAACTTTGAAACAAAGTCTTCGAGTAGCAGCACCTAAGCTAACAGCTGGATGGATGGCAACGTTGGCAGATGGAAGCTGCTGGTTGTCTGAAAAAATTTGCCACGACTTGTTTCCCATTTACACTTTTCGCTCGCTGAAGCGTTTTCAGTTCAATGACAATAATCACCCAAGTGAATGCATTTGTTTATTAGCACTGCGCTGATGAAACACTCTCAAAAGTAATAATATTACTATTGAAAATATCAGAATTGATTTGAAAGCTCTTTATCTGCTGAAAAAACATTGAACGAAAATAATATTCTGTTTATATTTTGAAACCCATTCTTAGTACTCTATTATCTGTACTTTGATTGACTGTGATTTAAATTAATCAGATAATATTTAATTAATAATGTTAAGCTCATTTAATTTTATTTTCTTTAATTTTACATCTGTTTGATTTTATTTTTTTTTAACAAGAATTAAAATTTAAAAAAAAAAAAAAGAGATTAAGCTCATTCTGCTTTTGCTGCAATAAAAACCAAACCACCATGAATATTATTGGAGTAATCGTAAAATTAAATGTAAATACACGTTTGTGACTATCATAATGAAAATTATTGTGGATCAAAGAATGCAAGTGAATACAATTGCTCTCCCTAGATACATTTGAATTGATTGCTATATCCCAAAGGGACTGCACACGAATTGTTATTATACACATGTATATACGTGCAAATAACTTATTCTACATGTTCTTTTTTTTGTGGTAGAAACTGCGATGACCTACATCATATTTTATAGTTGTTAGTTGCAGTCAATTAAATGCAGCGGATGATAACAAAATGGTTGATTTTTTTAATAAATACGCAAACATTTGCATAGAACACACATATGAGCTTACAAATTTGCATAAAAAAGAGCATGGAAAATGGTTTTATTGTTTCCATTGGCCGCAAGCAATTTATAATAACTGGCTATTTTATGGATTTTATGGCGACAATCGACAGGATAAAGCCGAAACATTTCACGACAAGAACTAAGCCCACATAAGCATCACAGCAAGGGGCCAACACAGAAGACCTCGACCGGGGCATGGCAATACATTATGTGGCATTAGCCTGGCATAAATTTCAAGGCATGCTTACCACTTACCCCTATGACCACTTGCCAGCCTATCTATGCAGGATAACAAAGTGAACGGATCATTTAAAAATGTATGCGATAGACAGCAGACATTTATGCAAATATAATGTAAAGCTTGAATATATTTAATTTGGAAATTGATTAAGCTAAACCAACAAAAAAAAAGACGTTATTCATTTGCATTTGTGGGCTGATTTTGCTTGTAACTTATTGGCCAATAAGAAGTAAATAAGTAAGACCCTTTCTGACTTACATAATAGCCTAACAGTTTTAATTAAACAATCTGCGCTGTAGTTCTCTTGATGCAACTTACTCATGTATTTTATGAGTAGGGGTATATGTACAGAGGTCAATATATGGTTATGTTTTTAATACCTTTGCTGCTCAGGTACAAAGTTGCCACACACCTAGCCACACAAAGCTACATCACTCTGCCCCACATTTAGGATGCACCTTACAATAACAAAGTCAATTCCCTTACCCTTTCTTGGTTGTTGCTCACGTCTGTTGGCTATTGTTTGCTGGCTTTTCTGCATCGTGGCTGTTGCCTTGTTATTATTGAAAAGTATTTGGTCATAAAATGTATATATATAGGCATAATGACTATATATACAGTATATACTATACTATACAGATATACATATCGAGTGGTAGTTGCGCAATGAGGCCAGTGGATCAAACATGGCAAAGACAAGTCGCAAAAGTTGAAAAATATTCGGCCAGAAATCAGAAAGCTGTGCCTGATGCCATGACTTGGCCAGTGATTGTGGTCACAGATGCCTTCAGTGTGCTCCACTTTCACTTTTTGTGTTTGCTTGCAGCTGTCAAAGGTCAGCCGAACGACTCTTACAGCTGTGGCTTCTCTTAGCGTCAAACGCAGTCGTTGCCCTCACCACACCTAAGGTTTGCTTAAGCCACACTAAACGGCTTGAAATTTTCGGCAAACGATAAAAGCCAACAGCAATGCTTAAAGAGCCAAACCAATCTTTTAGCTTGCACTGCCAATGCTACAATGCCATTGCCAATTCCCAAACCCATACCCAATTCCAATTCCAATCCCATCACCATCAGCATCTGCTCAGCATCAACATCTATTCTGCCGCATTAGGACCACAAATGAAATGCATTTGTATGCATTTTGTGCCTCACTAACCGAGCAGCGGCTCAGCACCCCCATTAAGGCGAATTTGTTTTATATATATGTGTGTGTGTGTGTGTTTGCTTGTGTGTATAAGCCACGATAAGGGTGGGGTGGCATATATGCCATTATGCAGCCTGAGCGGGCGTTAAGTGCTTTTTCTTTTGCATTGTTTGTACATTATATGGAAAGTGTATGAAAGGGTTTTTGGAATGTGTGCTGCAACAGCGTTGACTACTCAGCAGCGAGCTGTGTCTACTTTTCCCGCTGAGGCTATATTTTTGCAGCTGCTAATTTAGCGAGCTGCGCTTAGTAGAATTTTGCAAGCCCAAAGGGAATTGCTCTTCATCTCCATGTAAATAAATTGTTTACTTTTTGAATTTTTCGTACTCCTTACATTTTTAATTGGAAATCAACTGCAGGGATAGTACATTCTTGAAAAAAAACACAAAACCAATTAAAATTTAAAATTTAGTTCAATATGTGAAAAATGTTAATAGCATTCTAAAAGGCTAGAAAATATTGTAAGCACACTGTATCGGAGAATGTAAATTTTGCGTTAAATTGGTATTTGAATAGAAAATTCAAAGATAGTTTAACTAAAAATGTTAGTAAACTTTATATCGTGTTTGCTTCAGCTTGTGGCCATGTATTTTGAATAGCGATTTATCAAAACGATTTGATAACAATTGGTTCAATACCAGGGCAACTACAAACAAAAGTGCATTTGCAGCACATATGTATATGTATGCAAACAGGGAATTGAAAGATTTGTTGTGTGGCATAATAAAAGCCACTAAAAAGAGTAAACAATTTGCGCACATTAAAGCCGAAGAGTAAACAAAGCTGAGCCCTAAGAACCGGAGGAATGAATGAATCCGTGGAACCAGAAACCGAAACGGAACCAGAACAATGCAAATTACACAAAAGCAATGCTCGCCTCTCGCAACAAATGCAAACACAATCAAAGGCCAACACACCCACATACAAACACACACACACGCACACATACACATACACATATTAACTTTAGAAAGGTACACTGTGTGTTGTTTGTGTGGGTGGTGGAGTTGGTGCTTTAATTCTTAAATGGCCTCCACGCGACGCAGGCAAAATCTAACAACTTTTAATTATGATTATAGCCAAACAAACACAAGGAACCACAAACACACGCACACACACAAACACGCAACAAACACACACACACGCAACAAACACACACACGCAACAAACACACACACACACACGCACTCACACACGTTTTAATTTATTGTGCATATTTACAAAAGGAGACGAGAAAAATAAAAACAACCGTGTAAGCGAATCCTGACAAATTTGTTCAATTTGTTTTTCATAGGAATCAACTGAAATAATCAAATAGATAAATAATAGTAAGGGTAACAGGTAAGCCTTTAAACCATCCCCGCATCATGGCCATGCCCCAATTCCCCTCAATATCAATGCCAGCACCCCATTCTGCTGACAGTTATGTTCGCACGTGCTATTTTTAATTGTCTGAATCAATCCGAGCTCGAAATTTTAATTAAATATTTAAATTAAATGTGCGCGCAAACAAAACACAGAAAAGCACACTCACACACACACACACACACCCTAGAGCAACTCACACACACACACACATGCAATTGCAGGTATGTATATATCCCTGCATGCTCATATGTGTGTGTAATGAAATTTAATTTAATTTTTTTTGCGCGTAATAAATATTTTTAGTAGTTACCGCTTGTTGTTTTTGCCTTCAGCTGTGTAGCTGCCATTCATTTGCATTCATTAGGACTTTTCTCTCTTGTTACGCGTATGTGTGTGTGTGTGTGTGTGTGTGAGCGTGTGTGTGTTTTGTGTGTTAGTCAGCAATTAAACAAACTCGTAAGGGATGAAGCTGTGGGGCACGTACACAAAGTCAAGGACAATTTTCCCATTGCACGGGCCTCGCACACACAAACCGCTCCACAGCAACAGGAGCAAAACCAAAATCAGGACAATCAAATGTGCCATTCACTGTGTGTATGCCGTGTACGTGAGCCTGTGGCTCTTTATATGTGTGTGTGTTTGTGTACGTCTGTCATTTTAAATATGCATGGCACTGCATATAACAGCGAAATGCACTTCAACGAGCTGATTAATCAAGCGAGATGCAAAACTTATCAATACTCTAAAATAGTTGCAATCGAATACATTTTTCGAAATATATGTATACGAAATATTTGAATCACTTGGACAGAAAAGTTTTAATAACGTGTTTCAATGATTAATGGCAGTTCAGTCTACTAAATGTTTAATTAAGACACATCACTTGCGAACAGTATCAACATAAAGCCAATTTTTCAAAAGAACGTATTGCTCTTTGACCCACTTTATAAATGGTAAACGGCTGAGTCAACTGACAATTTAGGGTATCCAATTTTCATTGTGTGTTGTGACTGCGGCTTATTAAAATTTTAAATTAAATTCTTTGGCCTTTTCATTTTCGCTATTTTGGACATGTGCATTAAACATGTATGACAATATTCTCCTGTACTTTAATAATTTCATTGAGTCAACTTTGACTTTTGGCCAATTAAGGAGATGATGCTAACCAAGTGGACTTAAAATTATGATGCAATGTTTTTAGTTACGCAACCTACTTCGCAACATTGCACACTTTCTAAACTTAGAGCTAGTTGAGCTGGGCCAAAGGTCAAATCAAATTCCAGGTTGTCACGCTCAAACAACTCAGCACACATTCGCAATTTGCATGGCATATGCTGGCCTAATTTCTGTCAGGCAGCCAAGGCAGCTGGCAGCTGCCGTTTTCCACCTTTGACCTTAACCATTATATCTAAATGCTCCAAATCTGCCCGGTCATGATGCAGCACTTTAATAAACGCCACCAGCTGACCACCAAACCAACCATCCACCCAACCTCCCCGCCTGCTGTTCCCGCATGACTTTCGGTTCCGTCCACAGCTAATGTCGCAGCCGTCGTTAAAGAAGAACCTGCAGACCGGACGGCAACTTTTGATTAATGTTTGTTAGTTCGCCTCGCCGGCAAATTCATTTGTTTTAAACAAAATGCAGCACAAACAAGCCAGATAGAGCGACACAGACAAAGAACGACGGAGCAGGGATATGAGGAATGGGCAGGGGCTGGAGTTAAATTTGTACTTTCACATTTATTGAAACTGCATGGGATTTCAGTTTTAGTAAGCAATTTAAGCATTATTACACTGAAACTGCAAAACATTACATTTTATTCCTCAAACAAGATTTTTATCTTGACATATATATTATTCTTGCTCTTAAAACCCACATCAGTTCAATTTTGAGTATAGATTTTTATACATAGATATGTGCATAAATTAGACAGATGTGTTCCTTGATAATAATACTCTCTCAATAAAACAGCTTAAGCTTGTTTTATTGCAGGGTATTTTAAAGTCAACCACCTTGTAACTTGTCAAAATTGAAGCGAATTGTGTTTTAACTGTCCTTTTGTGCTTGTTTGTTATTTGCTTTTGTTTGTGTTATAACCATTGAGTTTGTTCTGCCCTGTGTAGTCCTGCCAACTCTTCTCCCATCATACTGCCCTCAGTCTATCTTTCATTCATATACACGAAAAATTTCAGTGCTCATTCATCCTTGCATTCAGCAAATGCTCCAAATATTTTTTTGATATATTGACTAGCAAAATATTTTGGCTTTACACGTGTCTAAGCACACACACACACACACACACATGGAAACAGTGATGTATGTATAAGTTTTTATATACTGTGTCAGTTTCTGATTTTTTGTTTCTGCTTTTTTCGCACTGTTTATATTTTATATGTCTATGGTGCTCTGCGAAAAATCAAACGACCCTTACACACACACAAACAGTGCATGTGTGTGTGTGTGTGTGTGTGTGTGGGGTAGTGCGTTATGTATTCAAGCGTAAAGCGAAAGATTAGATTTTCAAGCAATTTTGCTACCATTTTTTTGGGGGATTTGGATACTCGTGCTGTTGTTGTTGTTCGCTAGTCCAATTTGTACAACTAAGCAGCTGCCAAGTTGAGCAGCAAAAGCTAGAGTGAGAAGCAAGAAGACGAAGAATGGCAAATCCCAAAGAAACAGCTGGAAATTAAATTATTTTTTGGTTACTTTTTGCAAGTATTTAAAACACCATTATCAATGAGCTATAGAGTCAGCGGAGTATGGGAGGAAGAGATGCTATGTGGTAGTTAGCATCTTAAATATGCAGAGCAGAGCACAAAAGCTTTAAAACTGTTCAAGTTGTCGAAATGCTGTTGGGAAATGTGCCAGGATAATGGCAGGGAAGATCCGAACGGCCTTTAGCCCCCAGGAGAGGGTTAATGAATGCGCGTTGAGCCTGTGGGCACTTAACCCATTGTTGACCGCCATTGGTGGGTTATGTGCCATGATGTGATTATGTCGGACTGTGTGGACTGTATCTGTAAGAGTAGGAGGTAGCACTAGAAATAAGGCACAACATTTTAAATTACAAAATATGAGATAACAAGCAAGCTATATACAGAACAAAACTTTTCTTTTCATTTGTGTGGTTTTTGTGTTGCTTCTCACCCTTCGTTGCTGCTTCAACGTGTGTGTGAATGAATGATCCCGGGTCTGACAAACCGCTGACAAAAACTAACTAACGGAGCGTTTAGGGCTCCATTGGGTGTCAATCGAAAATTGAATTGCATGCCGAATGCGAAATTCAAACGAAACACGCGAAAATGTCAAGTTCACCCAGCGTGTCAAGCAGAATGATGCCACTGATCTGGCAGAGAAGTGGGGGCGATTGGGTTAGATGCAGGGAGGGATTGCCGAATTGAATGTAGCAATTCTGACTGACTAATCAGACGCAACGTTGTCTCTCGTTGCCATGTAAAGCGATATTTCAGCTGTCAGTTTATGCTTCAACTATTTCAAATCAAATCAATGCCAAAGGATCTAACGTTGTGTGCATGTGTTAGTGTGTGTGAGGGGATGAGTACGTGTGGTACGCACTGGCAATGATTTATGCTAAAGGGCTTACACTCATGCACACACACACACACCTACACCTTATGGCGAGGCCATGAAAACGAATGCGTAGAGTTACGCCAACAACAAAAACGACCAAAACTACAACAACTACAACCGAATAGTGTATTTTGGAGAAAGCGGTTGCCTCGACATGGCAAATGCCCTAAGAGTCACTCATTGCCAAATGCGCATTTCACGTAAGAATATTGGCATCTGTATATGACATACATATTCCATGTTGATTTATTATTCATACTTTTGTTTAAATAAAAACCGCATGCTAAAAACTTCCTTCAAATTCGATTTCCTTAACGTCAATAACAAATGCATTTCGAAGAGTATACAAATGGGGAATTTTCCGTCATTGTCTTCCTTTACCTCCGTTGCTCTTATCGAAGACCTTGTCCTCGTACACGTCGTGTGAGTTTTTCCACCATAAATTCACAAAAATGAATCTACATTGCAAATGCAAGCAAGTTGAGTGTGTGAGTGTGTGCCTGCATGTGTGTAAATGAAAAATAAAAAAAGAAAATCATAAATGTATCTGAACGCATTTTGCTGCACACGAACGCCACAAAAGAGAAACGAGACGAGAAGGGAGACAGAAGGAAACGGCAACTGGCAACTGGCAACTGGTAACTGGCAACTGGAACTGGAAACACAGCGAAACAAAAGCTAACGAAGCGTAAAGTTTGCCAAGCGGCTGCCATTTGGAATGGTGAGCGGCCAAGCGGGCAAAGCTTTGCACAATCCGGAGTCGTTCTTCATTCTTCCCGCTCTGCTGCTGCAGACAATTCATCCACAATTCCCTTTTCAGCCTCTCAGTGTTTGCCTTGTGGTATTTTTTATTAAATATTCCTAATAAATTATGCAAAAATTCTTGTATTGCATGCAGAGACAACGGGAACGGGACAGACCAAGCGAGAGAGAGAGAGAGAGAGAGAGAGAGAGAGAGAGAGAGATGTAGATGGACGGCGAGAAAAAGAGATAGATAAAGACAGTAAATGAGGATTTCGGTCAAATCAAAATGTTTGCCCAAGGACCTGGCTACTGGTGGGGGTGAGGATGGGAAGGTTTTGCGTTTGGGCGTGCCATAACTATCAATAACTTTTTTCGGCTTAAAAGTTAGCAGCAGCAGTAGCCTTGGCAGCAACCCATGGCAGCAACCATGAATGCCGTCCCAACGTTGTCGGGATTTTTGGGTAGCCTTTAATACAATGCAAAAAGGCAAGGATGCGCCCATATACGTATCCTTTAGATACAACATCTCTCGATGTCGGCGTGTGAGCATCCTTTATTGCGATAATAAAATAAAATTGAAATATGGTTGGCAATTGACAGAGCGCAATGAGTGGAAATTGTTGAATCGCTTGCATTATGACAGCGTGACGCCAGCGGACGGATTGCGACGATTGAGGATTGAGAGGGATGGTGGGAAGAGCGAGGGGTGGCATTTTAGATTTGTTATGGAGTGGGAAGCGTGTGGCTGTCGTTCAGCATGTTGTATTCCGTCACTTGACGAATGGCCCAATAAGTAGGCAATCGTTTTTTTCATGATGCGACACCAGATGCTGAGCAGAAAGCGCATTTGATTTTGATGGTTACGTTAAGTCGAGAGTGGACGAAAGACCGAAAGTACATCGAAATCGATCAAGAAATCAGGATGATGGTGTTAAGTCAAATGAGTTATTATAGTTATTTCTTTTTACTCTCAATAAATAGCGTATGATGTCAAACTTCATCCCATTTGGAATAGATGACAGATTCAGGTGCAGGCATTAAATTGTAGTAGACTGCTTATTATAATTATTTAAGATATAAGAATTATTTAATTTAATAAGTTGGCCGTTCTTTAAGGTTAAATTTAAGGTTACAAAACTGAATTTATTAAGCACATATTCCCCTAATAAATCGGTTGGCTACATAAATATTCAATAAAGGTATAAATTCTCGAATCAATCAATTGAACCGCATACCTTTTGTGAATTGAGCAATGAATCGGTTGGGTGCATTCAAAGACAAGATTTTTTGTTTGATTTTGTGCACATCAACGCGTTTCAAGATATGCAAGGGTCTGAGCCAATACGGGCGGCAGTTGTGGTTACATTCGAAATGCGATATTAAAGTGGATTTTGGCATTGTTTTTATCTTATTTATTTGCTTGGTGCATTAGGGCAATGCTGATGATCAAGAATGTGTTCAACAATGAAATGCGCTTATGAATAAATAAACAAACGCTTCACACACACTGGCACACTGGCACAGTGGCACGCAAGCACGCACACATACACAGATTTATTATGTGAAACAAATCACTCATACGCCACGTTGGACGCCAGCGTATATATCGTGTGCTCGCTAGCTGAACGTGAACGTGAAACATGAAACGTGAAGTGACTGTCAGGGATTTTCACAAGAATTCCGTTTATTTTTAGACGGGCAGAAGCACCAGCACCAGCAATAACAACAACAACAACAACATGTTAACAACATCACAAGAACACCAACAGAAAATGTCTTGTTTATTTAAGCTTCAGTTTTCTGACTGTCGAGAAAAAAAGAAACAGCAAAGCAAAAAAATAACAAAAAAGAAATTAAGTTGCTGCCTGCAGCTTAATAACACCAGCAACTGCCACGCAACCACCCCAAAAAGAAGAAGAAATAACAGCAAAAAACACGCTCACTTCATGAACAACAACAAAAATATTTATCTGATTTAAACGTTGGCAACAGTCGCCCTCCTCCCTATCCCAACCAACCCTCGAGGCAACATTTCTTCTTCCTATGATCCTCTCCTTTCATGGCATGCGTGCTTGTTAAACTTATGCTGCCTGTCGCCGTGCCCTGCTTAATTTTCACTCTGCGGCATCTTTAATATTAATCATACGACCCGCATACGAGACACAAATGAAACAAAATACACACTTGCAGCTCGACCTTGTTGCGGTAGGTTCGCTGTTGAAGAACCTGTGTCGTTTTTCTTTTTCTATTGACTGACTATGAGGTGGTCCGCTCTCTGTGTGTGGGAGTGTCGCCTGATGCGGGTGCAAGTAGGGAATAAAGACAGTCGCAACCGCAGCGCCAAACGCCAAAAGTTGTTAGTTAAACTCATCGTTCGCCAAAAGTTTCCTCAAGTGGCTCATTGTGGTTGGCAGTAAAATGTTGACCCACAGACAGACAGTGCCGCATAGTAAGTGAGATGGAGAGAGATGGGTATACTGTTAACTGAGGCGACACTATCTTATTTGTTAGAAGGACACGCACAAGCAACAACAACGACGCTATATCAAGCTCTTTGCAGACCTTAGCGCTGCAGCAGGCTCCAGAACTTGGCTATGCCCAAAAACCACCAAAAATGTTGTTGCTGCTGCAACCATCAACAACAACAACAAATAAAACAACAACCACAACAGAAACAACAAATGGTGAAAATCGTTGGCATGCAAAAACTTTTGGGATGCGGTAAGGAAAACACAAATGATTAAGTGCGTCGTGGCATAATTCACCAAGACAACATTCAAGATGACACAGCGGGCAGAGTGCCGAGGGTGCTGTCAGAGACAGCGACTTTTAGAGGGAGTTAAGCTGAGTTGCAATTGAAATGACTTTCGCAACACTTAGAGCAAATCTCAGCTGACAGTCAGACGGGTTGGCAAGCACGTGATAAGTTTGAAAGTGACCGAATGTCACCGAAGGTGCTTACTTATGAGATTGAATTCAATGTGTTCCCTGTTTGAAAGCTATTACTTTTAGCATCATTCACAATTGGAGAAGAAGTTGAGCTGAATTTAAAACGATGAGAGCGTCTTAAGAATTGATGTATGTTAGACATACTTCGCTGATCCCTTTTAAAATGTTATTTCCTTCAATTAAATCTGCAAATATGTACATTTATATATTTTGTATATTTTAGGACACATAACATTAAAAAGAGAGACCAGAAGGTATTTCAGAATTAAGAAGCATTAAATGTGAATTTACTCTAAATGTATCTCAAAGAATTATTTCTCAAACCTTTCTCAGTGTACTTTCTACTAAATGCCCCTTTAACGACGCCACTGAGTCTGATTCTGTGCTCTTGGAAACTAATTCTGAGACAGTTCTCGCCGCTCTGTCCCATTGCGCTTGTTAGTTTAGTTTAGTTCTTTGGTTTTGGATGAGGTTTGGTTGTGTTTGGTTTGGTTCACTTTGGTTGTCTGCTGTTTGGCCTTGTTACCATGTTCCTTGCGGACTTAAGGGCTCTGCCATTTGTTAGTAAGTACAACAAAAACGACGACTAAGCGACAACCAAGAATAGAAACAACTAGAACTTTTGCTGTTTAGCATTTCAACACGCAAAAACACTGCTCCTGTTGTTGTTGTTGTTGTTGTTGCTTCGTTCTTATCGTAGCTTTCGGAGCCTTGGCATAACAGCAATTAATATGTATCTTTTACTTGGCACACTTTATCATTGCTTCAACAACTCCTTCCTCTTTCCTCTTTCGCCCGCATTTACCACACTCGCAACAACAAGTAGAAAACAAGAGATTTTAAATATTTTTTGTTTTTGGATATTTTGTCCAGCAACGTGCACATTTGCTGTGACACAGTAAAACATTATGGCCACGCCCTCTGCCTCTGTCCGTACTGCTTAGCTTCTTTGGCCAGAGAAGCAGATTTTGAGCAAGCTCAAGTGATCTATGACAATCGCTTGTTGAAGCGGGCAACAGGAAAATACGAAGAGAGGATTTGCATTGCGTATATTCTGGATATTCTTTGGCAGGTAAAACGAATGCCCCGTTTAAATCAAAAGAGACTTGAGAAAGTGGCAAACAAGCAGACATCAGAAATTAGAGCAAATGCTGTCAGTGCGAGAGAGAGAGAGAGAGAGAGAGGGAGAGAGAGAGAGAGAGAGAGAGAGAGAGAGAGAAAGAGTGTGACAGATAGAGAGAATGCAGTTTGTGCTAAAAATTTAATTAAAATGCACATTTGTCCTTGACAGGCTTTATACTTTTGCTTAATTGGAAGGATGCAGCTGCAGCGACAGAAACAGAAGCAGCAACAGCAGCCGGCAATGCGAATGCGACCAGAACAACACACTTACCCACACACACACACACACACACACACACAGACATGCTTTAGGTAAGATGAGGTTAGATATTCAAAATGAAAAACGCGACACAACTGCTCCAAATATAGAGTGAGAGCCGAAAGCAAACGCACCCCCTTCAGCTCTGCCCCAGTTAGGCAAGCGACGCGCATTGGACTGCAGTCGTGAGTGAGTGTGTGTGTGTGCGTGTATCTAAATTGAAATAAACTAAGGAGTGGGCAAAAAGCAGCTGACAAGATAAGACAAAACTTCATCGCTGTGGTGGCAATTCTGTGCTAAGTGCTAATTGAACTGTGTTAGGTAAATGTTTAAATAGTTTACCTCATGGTTAGTCATTTTTCTTAGACATCAACCATTTCACTTAAGCTACCGATTGCAATTAATTATATTAATTTAGATTTACAGCTCATCTAAGTCCTATATAAACTTTAGAATAGAAAATTGTCTATTTAGATTTAATTATTTTTGCGCAATGACAAAAATCATTTATCTGATTAATCTTATGCCAATTAGTTGAGTTGACGCTAAATATGCTCCTCAGAACGATGTACATATTATAATTTGATTATGTGACACGTTTTAATAAGAACTGTTTACCTGTTATTTATAGAAAGTTGAATTTAAGAATGAGCTTACGCACACATTGAGCAAACTCCTCTGATGCATAGCTAACTAGAAAGATGATGCGACTCCTCTGAGCTGTATGACAACTAATATACATTTGGCTGTCCTCTGCTGGCCAAAACAAAACACATTAATGCGGAAACGCATTTCGTCCACTTGTATTTGCATATGAGCTTACGCCAGGAGCTCGCTCGTTTATAACTTTACTTAAAGCAAGACAGAGACAAACTGAGAGTAAGTGAGAGAGCAGATGTGGTGCTTGTTGTCCTTTTTATGATATCACATACAGAAATTTGTGCCAAAGAACTTTTACTTACAAACGAGCGAGCTTGCAAAATGTGCAGAAGAATTGCATTGTTTTTTGCACTAAGACACACCAAGCAGCATTCAGGCAGCAGGCAGCAGGCAGCGGACATAAGCCAGCCAGAACACAGACAAGCACGCATACGTGCAGGGATATGAATGTGTCTTGGCATGGATTTGTGTTGCTCCTGACTACCATCCTCTCTCCCAACGGCTTACTTCACCTCTCTGGCAGCAGGCAGTTGCAGATGATGAGCCTCAGATTATATGCACTCACTGGCGTTGCTTTGTCTCCTGATTCGTCTTTGCAACGACAGGTTTTGTCAGTCTTGTCTGACTTGCTGACTGTCAGGCTGGCTGAACCCTGCCATTTGTAGCGACCCGTCCTGTCCCCTTTGTGTGGTGCCAACAGGACATGCATAAGTGGCCTGTCTCTTCGTCCCGGCTCAACAACGTTGCTGGATTCTTATTTATATTTACTCTTGATTCTTGCAGTCGCTTTTCATTTTGCTGTTGTTCTTGTTGTTTTTATTATTTCTATAGTTGTTATCACTGTTGTTTCTGCCACTGCTGATGTTACAGACAAGAGGAGACCATTCGCAAAAAAAAAAAAATGACTCTGACTGGTACTTTTTGCTCTCAAACAATGTAATGCAAAAAACTTTTCGCACCACCTCTTCATCTGGTTTTCTCGCTTATTTCACAATTTACAACATTTAACTTTTTTGTTTTCGAAGTGCCAACTGCCAAATTTACTTGGCCTTTAATTTATTTTTACTGTTTGCTTATCAAATTTTTAATGCAGTTTTCATTTTTACATTTTTGAAGAGCTGACGTAAGTCACTGACAAATTAACTGTCACACTGGAAAATTGTAGGGTTCGAGTCTGTCACTGTCTGAATGACATTTTAATGGGCTTCACATATACCCGTGTGGCATATATAAGAGTGGACAGAAAGAGAGAAGCGAATATGCAGTAAAGAGGCAAATATATGTAAATTTGAATGTGATTTAATATTGTAAGGCAGTGACGTCATAAATCTGGGGTTCAACGCACACAAACTCAATAATTTGATTCTGGCATTTGCCGATTATTTAATGTCAGCACACCACAAATAGCATTTTGTGTCTATTTTAGTTTAATTTTCCGCTTAAACGGTTCCCCGAACAGAACCCAAGTCGACGCACAAAAGCCACTCCACCCACGAAACTTGAAACTCCAGCAGCGCAAGCGTCTGCCAATTCCTTTAGAGTGACTCCTGCTGCTGCGGGTGGCAGCCAATAGCAAAAATGGCAACTTAAAACAAAAATTATTGGTTTGTTCTGTGCCCGAGTTATAAAAATAGCAAATGCTGGCCAAAATCAAAAAAAAAAATAGCAAAAAGAGCCACAAATTGAGTTGAACGCTTTTTTCAAATGTTCTTTTCTTTTTTATTTTGGTTTGTTCTTATTTTTGGTCTGTTTACCGAGCATGAATATTGTCTGGGGTGTCTCCGAAAACGCCCCATAGTTTTTGGCATATTCATACTATATTTTTGGTTGGCTATCGATTTCAATTGTGTCATGGCGCCCTTTTCCCCCTCTCTCTTTCTCTCTCTCTCTCTCTCTGTGAGTGCATATTTGCCATATTTCATTTGCTTCGCAACAACTTCAAAGCGCGCAATAAAATTGACACCCGCAGCGCAACCAACGCTCCAAATTGAAACTATGGGCGAGAAAATAAATGTGTAGCAAAATGGAAGCTGCAGTCAACACAGCACAATCCGCAACCCCAACTACCGTTGCTACCACAGAAATTCAACAAGCACCCCTGCGTGGAGGGCAGCTTCAGAATGTGGCAATGAAAGAGTTTTAATGAGATTTAATCTTTAAATATCGCGCTTTATTTACGTGAGTGGCAGCACCAGCACCAGCACCAGAATGATGCAGCCGAAAAGACTATTCATGCCACATCGTGATAGTCGCTCATTAAAAAAAAAGAATTTATACAAAAGGAGTTAAGTTCATTATGTTACTCAAGGGAGATTTTAATTAAAAGCGTGCGAAAGATTTAATTGATTATAGCCAGGGCTAAAGCGCTGCAAGGGGTTGTCATTATAAGGGTGGTGGCTAATCGTGTAAATGAGTAGAAACTATTTTTATTATAAACCCCCTTTTCCCTCAAGCATGCTGACTTTATAAAACAGTTAGTCAAGCAGATGCAACTTATAGGGTAAGTCATACTCCATCAGCAAGAAAGTTCATTAATTTTATTGTGCATATGCCGCGTTGCACACCGTGCTAGATAACTTAAACTGACCGCTGGTCATTGAGGACTGCTCAGCCTCCAGAAACTCGCCAAATATTTTAACAAGTTTGTTAAAACATTTTATGAAAATTGCAGCCAACATTTTAGAGAGGGGAGCGAGCTGGCTGTAAAATAAAAGTTTACACAGTTAATAATAAAACCATTTACTTTGCAAATATTTTGTCAGTCCAAATGGGGAAAAGAAGGAGAGGTCGCATGTTGGGTGGCAGCCATAAGGTGGGGGCATGGCATTTGACCTAATCTCAAGTCAATTTTCACGCTTAGCATATGCAGCTTTGAATTTGGGAATGCATAATGGCAGCAGGATGTGAGAGATGCCTCGAGACGAGACGAGACGATAGTCAAGAGAGGTCAAAAAAAAAAAAAAAAAAACAAACCAAAACCCACAACTGGGTTCGAGTCGAGATGAGTTGTGTTGAGTTGAGTTGAGTTGAGTGCATGCAAATGTGTTTGCAATGGGTTAAATATGCTCTGCAGTATCCCATAGCTATATGCATATGCATTGTGTGCATGTGTGTGCCTGTGTGTGGTTGTGTGTTTCCTACATGCTGTCTCCTCCTGCCGCCTTGGCGTCCATCTTCCCCATTGGATTTTTGTTTCCACTGGATTTGAGTGAATGTAGTGCAGTTGGGGTAGCGGGGGAGAGCAGCAGCGGCAGAAAGGCAGCCATGAAAAATTAAAAAGGGATTTTGGAGCGGCAGCTGCTAAAAAGCGTTTGAATAGTAACTTGAACAAATTTTTTCTTTCTAGTATTTTTTTTTTGTTTTATTTTTTTCAGGGAAAGTACGGATGGCTGTCAGCGTTTTTTGAAAGTGCCTCACAGCCACACAAGTTGAAAGATAATATAAGCCAGCATGTTGGACATATGCTTGCAGCTCAAGAGCATCAGAAAAGTGGCCAAAGTTGGTTGAATCAAGTGGGTTACGAGTTATTTTCGAGTGCAGAGCTCACTTAATTATGTGGCCAAACGATTGTGGGATGGGAGGATGCCGACTCATTTAATTGAGTAGGTTGCATTACACAAAACGAAGATATACTCAGTAAATGATAGGAAGTGCTTTACTGCTCAGTAAGAAGCTCCATTAGGCTTGGACAACTATATGGTGGGACAAAACTAATTGTAATTGGCAATTGGTTGTATAGACTGCATAGTCAGACGATTACATAATTTGAAGGGAGTGTAATCAATTATCCCTTATAATTCTCAGACGAACTTGGAATATTTTAAAATGAGGAACACGAATCTTCAATCATGTTGAAAGTTAAGAACTATTTTTATATTTAATTATATTTGGAAACTTCACTACATTGGGTACAAATACAACTACTATAATCTTAAATATGTGTATATTATATAAGAGAGCCAGATGTTTATATAAGAGCCAAAAAATTGTTGTTTTAAAATGCTTCACTAAAATGTTAAGCACAGAACATGATTTGGAAGTTTATCTTTACACTTGTCACTATCAATAACCTAATTGGATTTGTGCAGTATAAGTGGTATAAGACCCAAAAAACTGGCATCTGCTGAAAATTACAAAAGCTGCTGGAAAATTGTCAAAGTGAGCGACAAGGAAAGAGGAACGAATGAAAATAAAAAAAGGAAAGAAAAGCTTACCTCTTGCAATAATGAAAATTCGTTGTAAAAAGTAGTTGGCAACTCGTAAAATTGTTGCCAATAGCTGCAAATGCTTTTGTTCCTCTTGACTTGGTGGTCCTCTACCTGTCTCACTCCCTCGCGCTCTCTCCCTCTCTCTCTCTCTCGCTCTATCTATCTTACTCTTTGTTGGTCAACTTTTATTATTACAGATTCTGTAAATTTCGATGTTGTTGTTTTGGCGTTAACAGTTAAACAGTGTTGTTGTTGATGTTGTGTTCGCGTTTGCCGTGGTTGCCGTGGATGAGGGTGAAGAGAGCGCAGGAGTTGCTGTTGCCACTACCGATTGTCGGCATTGTTATTGTTGTTATTTTTTGGCCGAGAATTTGGCCAACGTTTTATTGTGTTTATTGTTTTAGTCAATTGGCATCGCGTGAGTTTGAATTCCCTTTAACCCTGTGCGCAATTTCAACAATTCGGAAAATTGCAAAATACTGCGGGATAAATTGTCTATAGGCTTTGTCAAGTTTATTGTTTATTATTTGTTTAACTCAAAACGCGTAAAATGAAACCAACAATAAAAAATGTAATATTTTTTCATCTCGTTGGATGAGTTTTTCTGCAGCTTAAACCACCCCAACACCTTGCCTCCTCATATCGTTAACGCAATGGCAGCGCATATGTCAAAAGATTTATGGCCATACAAAATTTCCATCCTACCCTTCCAAGTAATGAATGAAATTTGTTTCATTTTTCCCAGCACAAATATTCACAAACATTCACACCGGCACTCACTCGCAAACTTGCTGGGCAATTGAAATGTTGATTAAAGCGTCAACGTTCTTATTGTTAACGTAATAACTTCAAGAAAAATGATTGTTTAATTTACAAACTGTATTTGCTGATGCTGTGTTAAGCGTGAAAATGCCCGCCCCATTGCGTTGTCAGGCTGAAATTTGCACTTAAGCACACGCTTTAAAAATAAAATAAATGAACCACATGAAAAAGTGGTCCGTTAAGGATGGGGAAGTGGGTGCAACTCATTTCGGCTTTGCCACGCTTCTCCTGCATTTTTATCTTGCGCTCGCTCTGCACTCATTTGTGCCTCGAGGTCGCCAAACCAAGCAACTCAACCGCACCCTCACCCGCATTCAGCTCCCATAACATGGGGCAGGGCACACTGGCATCCTGTCACCCTGGCAGCCTTCTAGGGCGCGGCTGCTTCCTGAGCACCGAATATCGTCGGGCCTAGCTCAGACGCTTGAAGGACTTCCCTTTAGTTGGTGGTGCTGCTCTCCGACTGTGGATGTGGCTTCTGGCTTTGTCTCGTAATCTCGTAGTCTCATAACCTCGTCCCCCTTTCCATCGCCTCTTTTCACTTATTAGTCTGCGTTTTGCAAATATGTTTTTGCATACGAGGCACGTCTCCGTAATTTTTCTTCAACTTGTTCTTTATTTGTGTTTCTCTACGTTTCCTTCATTTTATTATTATTATTACCCTTGTTGTTCTCGCCACTGTTGTGAGTTTTTGGGGACAGCCTTCAGCAGTGCAAATGCGAGATTTGTTTACACCACATTAAATAGACGACAAAGTAAAAAAGGGCCAGGGTTTTAAAATACAAAAAATCGTTAAGCTTATGCAAATTTGAATTTTGTTCATATTCCAGCAGTTTTTTTTTTAAATACTCAACTTAATTATAAGTGGATTCCGATGTCATGTTAAATGGCCTTTGGCACTTTGGAAATTAAGATTACTGATTGCTTGAAATTTATTTTCAATTCAAATGATTTTTATGAGAATTAATTTTAATGCTTGAATAGATTGAATGAAAAGGGTACTCTTTTAATATTTTTGGTTATCAACAGTCTTGAATGAGATTTCAACATTTAGATATCATAAATAGTCTGACTGATTTTGAACTGATAATTTATGATAGGCTTTCGTTTTATTTTAAAGCGTAAGTCACGAGACTAACCCTTGCTGTATTTTATAAGGTTTCTTTATGGGTTCTATATTTCTATGAAATGCATGGGCTATCTTAATCGAGTGCCAAGATATTTGATTAATGAATGATACAAAGTCTCAAATTAGATTTTGACATGTTAATGATAATTGAAGTAAATTAGGATTGAGCCACTTCTGGCTAATACTAATCCCGGAAAGCATTCCGAAACACTTCCAATAAAACGTTCAATTGCCGATTTACTTGACGACCCAATTCAATTCGCAGGTTTTGCCCTTTTCGAGCTGCCGACTGAAGTTGTAATTTGTAAATGAAATTGCTTTTTCAGGCACCGCTTTTTGCGGTTCCATCGTTTTTTTTTTTTTTTGCCCCAAAAAATGCAAATTTATCAAATTGATTTAAGGGATGGATGTTGATGGCTGCCAATTTAAATGCCAAAAATTAATTACAAGCCACACGGGCACACACATACACGCACACACACCAGTGCACAAAAAATACGCACACACACTCAGTGTGAGCCTCACATGTTTTTGGTTGTTTCTTTTGTTGTTAGTTACTGTAGTTCACACCTTTTAATTGATTACACTCTCTCAGACACACACACAGCACACATATACACTTATGTATG
This sequence comes from Drosophila atroscutellata, assembly GCA_035041605.1. Lineage (NCBI taxonomy): Eukaryota > Metazoa > Arthropoda > Insecta > Diptera > Drosophilidae > Drosophila > Drosophila atroscutellata. The sequence goes on along the minus strand of JAWNLA010000092.1, from coordinate 5,703,059 downwards.
CACACCTCTTCAAATTGTGTTGTTTGATTTTGGCTTATTTGGTATTTCGTTGACACTTGGCCACTTTTAGCACTCGGTTCGAAAAAGACGTCAACGCGGCACACGAAACACAAACTGTGTTGTCATTTAGCGTTTAACATTTGGTTTTGGCTATTGCCAATTGTTGGTGGCCAGGCTAAAAGAGCCGCAACGAAATCGCCGCAAAACGAACTTGGCCACGTTTCCGAGTTGACTGATTTGAGTTTAGCTGCTGGCCAAGACACGAGCTGCCGCACAGCACGAGCCACGGTCAAAACCGAACCATTGACTCTTATCACAGACGATACCGTTATTCGTGTGACTGTGGTGAGTTTCTGCTTCGGCCCAAAGAGAGCAACGCAGACGCTGACAACAGACCCACACAGAGAGAATGAGAGAGAGAACGAAAGCTGTTGCCGGCATTTGTTGGTGTGTGGTGAGTTTTGTGTGTAGTACGCATTGGTGTAAGCTTGTTGAATGTTGCATTTTGCCCAAATTACGAGGCAGCTCACTCTTATCAGTAGTGCGTAACAAATAACGTTGTAGGCGACATTTTATCGGTCAACTGTGCAACTGTCCAATTGTCCGACTGTCAAGTCATCCGACTCTGACGAAAGTACAAGCGGCACCAGCAATTATTCCGAAATATGTTCACATCCCCTGCACAATATCGTACTGCTGTCCAAACATTTCACTTGACTCAGTATTCTGGCAAATGGCAAATTGTTACGATTGCAATTACGCTCCTGGTGTAATTGAAAGGCGTGTAACTTATTTTAATAAAATTTAAATCAATATTATTGAGGCATTAAAAAAGTGTTTATTTTTTAATCAATACAATTATCTCGGAATTATTGACGCGCTTTCAAAAATTAAATACAATTACTTTTATTTATGGAGCTCATATTAAAAGCGTTTATCTTTAAGTCGCTTGATTAACTAATTCAATTAGTATCGATACAGTTTAGAAGTCTTTGTCAAAGTTACAATAAGCCGTTCTTGCTGTTAATTACAGGTATCTTTCAGTTTTCAGTTTTCAGTTTTCCTCGCTTTGATTCCTAACGCTAGGTGTCACTTTGTTGTTGCTTGAAGCCCTCCGGTGTCAAGTTACAGTGCGAGATTGAAAACTTAGCAAGTTGCTGCTTCCTAATTGATATATTGCCGCCTGCCTTCATACAACATGTCCATGTCCCGTTTGTCAACCACAACGGCGACATCCGCTTCGGCATCGTTGTCCTGGTGCTTCTGCTTCTGCTCCTGCTTCTCTTCCTCGTCTTTCCTTCGCAGACTGCGTCGACGCCTCTGTCCCTGTCACTTTGGAACATTCATTTTGACTTTCATGCGCTTGTCAACTGGGGACTAGGAGTGTTTTGTTTGCGGCCACTTCATCGTCCTCGCTCGTCCTCGTCATCGTCATCATCTGGTTAAGGGACTAAGTAGCGTCTGTACATGGTTATTCTCGTTGTTGTTGTTTTATTGGTCTTGTCATTGTGACCAAAGAAATTCGATGCAGTTACTTGGCATATCAATGCCTGGTGCCTGGTGCCTGGTTGCTTGCATTGGCCGCTAAGCAGGCCAAACTAATTACCGTGCATAATAAATCAGCGCTGTCATAGTTTGCCACTAGTTTGACACCACCCTCGTAGTGCAGATCCTTAGATCCATGCTGCTTATTGGTACCATTTATGCAAATTGGCCTCAATAGTACAGGGTAAATTGGAGCCAAGAGCTAAGAGAAGTATCGAAGTATTGGCTTAGGACTGGCACGATGCATGCCAGCGGACTGTCTTTTGCATTATTAATTGCAATTTGTTGGCATTTTCCAGGAATTTGCTACAGCTATAACCTAATAAGCGACGCCCCTTACTTTCGTATATTTTCTATATACACATGTATGTGATTATATGCTGTTAGTCAACTTGTTCGTGCTGACAATTCAGTTTCTTAATGCAAAATTAATTGATTTCCATTGAAAGCGAAAGAGTTGACATATTTTACTTAAAGCGATTGCAAGTGGGAGGCGGATGGAAAGCTATTATTGTGAGAATGTAGGAATAGAGTTAATAATTGCATTGCTTTGGAAATGCTTTTAAAAAATAAACTTTTAGCGTGACTTGAATCATGATTGAGCTAAATTGCAACGAATTGTGAGGCAATTAGCTAGTGAAGAGGCAGGCACCATGACCAAGTATTCTTGAAAGAGTCCTTAAAAGTTTCTGTCGGCAACAGCAATTATTATATTTTACATATTTGATAATGGTGCAATACATTTTAAAAAAAATTTAGATACATTCAATAAAGCAAAAATGATTGATTCCTGTGAATAAAACGAATAACTTAAATGAAAGTTACATTCTCAGGAATAAATGAACGCTCACCTCAACTGCCTGAAAAAGTTAACCTTTTTGCGCACTTCGGGCACATCGTGCATGTGATCATCGAGGAACTTGTATAAGGTGCCCGTTTGCGGGTCAAAATCGTTTTTGGGCAAGCGATTAAACATAAAGTCGGGTGATTCCCCTTTCGGTTCCAGTGCCTTGCAGCGGGACGGAAAAGGCTGTGTATACTCACGCATATAGCTAGATCTTAGAGGCGGTTCCGATTGCTCCTCGTAATCCACATGGCCATAGCGTGGACTACAATCGGATGAGAAGTGAGCTAAACTGAAACACAATGAAGTCCTGGCCACACTTACTCATCCATGTTGAAGGACCGAAAGTTGACGAGCTTGTGATTGGTGGTGCACAGGGTGCGCTGTGGATGTGAGCCCTGTTCAAGCATTATTTGTGTAGTTGTCTTCATGAGTGAACTATCAATACTCGACTCCCATAGCTTGGTCTTCCTCTTACAAGACATGCTCACAACAAATTGGAAATTGTAATATATATGCAAATTATTGTTTTTGGAAAAGAACTTTTGATCAGTGGAATTCCAAATTTTATGTGTATAGATAAACTATAAATTTCCTTTTTATCAATCTCATTTGACAGCGAAGCAAAGGTGTACTAAATAAAATCAACTCAGATATTGATATTTTTATAAAGAATTTTGAATAAATTTTGTAATTCTTAGTTTGAATTATAGTTTAACAATTAAATTAGATCATTAAGGATCAAAGTGTGTACATCACGCAAGGCTCATGCGGATTAATGGCAAGCCAAATGGTCTGAATAAGTTAACAAATGAAATGGAAATTGAATAGTCCTTGAGTGGGTCATTGGGCTGAATATATGCAGGCACTGGCCGTAGGGGGAATTAAATAATTGCAGTTGGAACAATTTGACAGAACAATGGCTCTGGTTTTTGCAGTTTTCATTATGAGTTTCCCACCTTATTTGCATGAGTCGACATTAATACGGGCTAATTAAACAAATATTGGATATTTGTGTGTGCGTTGATGTGTGGTATATGTGTGTGTGTGTGTGAGTGTGTATGGGTGCGTATGTTTGCGGGTGTGGTATGTTTATGCATATCATACGGCTTGCATCAACAATCGGAATCGATGACACCACAAAGCAATGTTAAACAACATAATGCGATAGAATTGTCACACCACCAACACTTGCAACGGAGGGAATGAATTGTATGCATCTGGATGCCTAATGGCTGGCATGTGGCAGGGAGCAATATTTGCCATGTGCGGCATAAATTATGGGCCTCAATTTTGCATACGTTGCATTTTACAGCGCACAATTTGCATTTTTAAGCATTTTCACAGTGCATTGGGCATAATTAAAAGCGACCTCGACTACGGCAAGGAAAATGTATAATTTTCTTTTTTCTAATTTTGCATTTAAATGCATATAACTGAAAGCAATTTAAAAAAAAAAAAACTGGCCCAGCTGGCAATGCTGGAGGGAAAGTAATATTGCTAAACTACTCAAGTTGCTCACCTTAAAGATTGCACACTTGACTGGATGTGTTGGATGTGGGTGGAGGGTGGTTTGGCAGCTGATGGTGGCAGGCGGCATGCGGCAGGCAGCCGCGACGCACTTAACAAATTAATGTCAAGCCACAATAAAAGTCAACAGCTGGTTTGGCTTGCGGGGCAGCCAGAGGCGAGGTTTCTTCTGCACCAAAGGTGAAAGCAAAGTTGAGTGCAATGTCATGCAGAGACTTAGTGAGTGTTAAGGGCTAAGAGGGGCAGATGAGTGAAAGGGGCAGGGATAGCGCGTGCAGCCAAGAATGGAGAACGGAAGCTGCCACTCACACAGCAACATTTACAAATGCACCGAGAAATAGAGAGAGAGAAAGAGAGAAGGAGATAGATGGGGAGAGAGAGATATACTCGCATGTTTAAGCGCTGTATGCCCGAGATTTTGCGCTTGACATATAATTTTTATGTCGCAACTCGCCATGCTTAGTATATGTGTGTGTGTGTGTGTTTGTGCTAATGTGTGTGTGCGTCTGTGCATCCTTGTGCATCCTGCGCAAATGGCAAAAGTTTTGCCAGCACGCAGCACTTGCTCAACTCTTGATGACTGGGGTGTGAAATTTACGAGTTGCGAATCGCGAGTCCAAAAAGGCAAATAATTATTTAGCGCAGACAGCTTTTGTGCCTAAGCGTGCAGACGTGAAACTTTAAATTGCTTAGCTTTAGAAATGTCTTTAAATGTACACATCAAATTCTTTACGAACAGCGAAGCAGCAAATTAAGTTAGCAGCAGATGAGACTTTCGCCAATAATTTTTAGTTGACATAGGACGCAACCAGGATAACAAGATGTCGAGGTCAGTGGATGTTCAGATAAATGAGTCCTCACTAGTAAATTTGCTTATTGTCCAGAATATTATTATTAACAACTAAAATATAGCGAGCTTCACGATTTTTTCAACATTTCTTAATATATTCTTTATTTATTTATTTACTGGTGAACAAGTATATTTATTCTTTTATTGTATTTTTCTGGAACTGCAAGTAATCCCCTCGAGCCCAAAAATTGATGCCATGCGTCCACATAACTAATCAACTTTTTTGAGGTCTGCAATCATAGAACTCTGACTCTCCCTACCCATGATGTTAGTAAAATATATATATATATATATACTTTTACGTATACAATTGGCAGTTAACAAAAAAATGAAAGAAAAGTTAAATAAAGTATGTTGAGTGGAATTCCATGAGCTTGGACGCTTTTGCCAACATCCATTCCATATGCTGTTGCGGCTCTTGCTGCTCTAAATGAACTTCCTGGCAAAAACAACTTCACGGCACTTGGAGCCAACCACAATGGCAACAACAATGAGTGAGAGAGGGAGGGGGAGGGGAAAAATGCAGTTAAATGAGCGGAAATGCAAAATTAACTCGCCGCGAAAACATAGAACAAACAAAGAAATGGTTGTACAACTAAAAAAACAAAGTAAAAGCAAAATGAAGAGGAAATGGAGAATGAGAAATAACAGTATACGTGGAGGGGCTGGGGAAAGTGGAATCAACGTTGCCACTTGGCCAAATTTAATGTAAATATTTGGCCAACCACAAAAGAAAAGGCCTTGTAAAAATTGGTCGTCTACAAGTGTAAGGAAGCTGTCTACAATTAGGCTAAATACATTAAAGCAACGATCCGAGAACTTTAAAGCCACAATCAGTTAAAAGCAGTCTATTTTAAAGTAATTCAAACAATTTAATATCACATTTTCCGATTACATTCTGGCAAATGAATCGGAATCCTTATTGAGATTCACACATAAACAGCAGTGAAGTGTGCACGTCTAGCACCCTCAAGCAAAAGCCAACCCCTGCTGATGGTTGCGTTCTCACAAAGTTGCTGGTTTTTCTATGTATGTACGTATTTGCCAAGGTAACGACCAGCTTTGGCCAGCCAACACACAAACACCGACCAACTGTGCCCCTCCGCAGCAATCGTTTAAATCGGTTTGCCCCACTCTACACTCCGCCCAGCTGGGGTTTTTACTCATGCTAAAAGGGTCTTTGAGAATATCCTCAAATGTTGAGCTTGATAAATAGAAAATGAAAATTGCAAATGATTTATCTGCAGCGCGTATCTTTCTTTGTTGTTGTTCCTAAAGCTGTTCTTGTTGTTGTTGTTGCTGCTGGTGACGCACTTTTTGAGTGTTTGAACTGGACGAAAATTGTATTTAATTGTTGTGCTGGCAGTTGGCCGTTGGTAATTGCAATACAGATACTATCAAGACAGGCAGTGAGAGAGCTCTCCATCTATCTAGAGAGAGAGAGAGAGGGAGGGAGAGAGAGAAAGAGAGAGATATAGAGAGCAAGCAAGCGAGCTGAAGCTGAAAACTCACTCGTAAATTAAACAAACATTTTCACAGCGCGCAATGAAAATGACAATAAAAATAGCTTAAAATTTATGGCATACCAAACGAAACGAAATGGAACGAAACGAGAGCAGCAGCAACAGCAGCTTCTTGGCCCTTTTATTACTTTGCACTTTGTCCGCACACCCACATATACGCCCACACACACCCAACCCAACCCGTTTGTAGTTGGCACAGAGTACGGCATCTGCCACTTGGCACTGACTTTTGCCTGAGGCAGAAGGCGATACACAAGAGAAAGAGAGAGGGAGACATCCAGCTGCCAGGGGCGACACATTCAGTCGCACTGACTTTTGCACAATTAATGGCGGCCAGCCTGACCCAACCCCCTACCCACCACTCTTCGCCCCGACGCCCTGCCTAACCCCACCAGTCTTGCGCAATTATTGCTCCATTGTGTGAGAACCTTTGCCAAGTGTCTGTGTCACCGCTAAATTTAACATAATCCTGGAACGCCGACGAGCCTCGAAGTCGTCGTCGTCGCCGCCACTCCTTTTTGGCAGCTACCTCAGCTGCCCCCTCCCCACCCACCAGCCCTTGACGCATCCTTTTTGGCTCTCCTTGCATGTGATGTCTTTGTCCTGCGGTAAGCCTTTCTTTTGCCGCGCATAATTAATTTCACGTTCCTGCCAAAAATATGCGCCAGAATCGCGTCCGCTCTGCTCCACTTTGATTTGCTCTTTTCGTTGTTGCTGTTGTTGTTGTTATTACAGACCCTCGTGAAGCTATGCTATTTATTTTGTTTTTGGCAGGAACCGTTGTGTCGCAAGTAGCCAACTTGCCAATTGGCATTATTCAATCGGCCCAAAAGCACCAGAAATTTGCACAAGCAGGCTCCAAGCCGAGACAATTTGACAGGCAAAATGATGCCATCATTTCGATAAATAGCAGAATTCCAAATTCCCAAAATTCGAATTCTCTTTAAAAAGTTAAATCTATATACTGCAGATATTTCCTACGCTGCAGTTCTTGTTAACTCATCCTATATAAATATGTATATACTTTATCCATGCAACATTCAATCACACACGATTCACTTCGCCGGCTTCATTCATAATTGTTTCACAGCTGCAACCGATAACAATTTAAATCCATTGTTGTCAATAAACAATTATTGCAATTCCAGCAAAACAAAGTGGATAGCACACTTCATGCTCTCCCCTCACCACCCTTCGCCCATACACTACACGCCTTTTTGGCTATCAGCTCCATTAGCCACAGGCGGCAGTCGACCATAAGCGGACCAGAGCCAATGCTATTGCCGTTTCCCGAATCGCTGATATTTTTATCTTCAAAAGAATAAAAAATACCACCAGAGAAAGCGACAGACAGACGGACCCTGTCCCAAACGAAATTCATTGCAAAATGCTAAAAAATGGCACACGATAAAAAAATTAACAAAACAAAAATAAACGACAATAAAGAACGACCATCTTAGGCACATCGAAGATTACATACACTTGCAGCCTGGAAATAAATGTCAAAAGTTTTGCGTTTACTATAAATAAGAAAACCGATCGAGAAGGTTGTATTTACTAGTATTGCTTATCAAGAATATATATAAATACTTTTGGGTGTCGGGAACGACTCCTGCAATGCGTAACAAACTTCACGACAAATACTAATAGGATCTGCAAGGGTATAAAGAACAGAATGGCAGTGAAAATTGCCTGGAAATGAAGATGAGGTGTGGGGCGCAGTGAAATGACGCCCAACGGGCCATGTCATAGACAGCGCTAAGAGAAAGGGGAATACTAAATAAAGTTGCAGTAAAAACTATTAGAGGCGACGGCGCACCAAAACAAAAAACATCACTAAAAATGCTGAAAGCAAAAAAATAGAGAAAATATGTGTACTTCAATGAAGTTGGCACGACCAGAAGATATCCTGTATCTGTGTTCTAATTTTTAGCTGTTATATTCACCTAAACATGCTTACTAAATGTACACGAGTCGATATTTATCGATACTTTATCGAAAAGTTGCTTAAGCTGATCAAGAATACATTTACTTTTACTTTATATCTCATGCTTTCATATTCATGCCCACAATTAATGGAAGCAGCGCATGCAAAAACAGACTGAAAAAATTTGGCCACATTTTCAATTGGGGGAAAAGCTATATGGACAGGCGGTTGGGGCTGGGATGGGTGTGTGCCGGCGGAGACCGATAAAAGAGCAGACTACAGCCGAAAGCATTCGGAGAAGCTGCAACCGAAACAGGAAATTACAAACGAGTCGTACGTGTGCGTGTGTGTGTGAGTGTGTTTGTGTGCGAGCGTGTGGAGGTGTGCGTTTTGCAGATGTCTGGCATCAGAAGACACTTCTGAGGCGGCAAAATCACAAAGTGTTTAATTCAATATGAGGCCAGGGACACTGGGCAACATGCAATGGACAGTGGCATACAGCAAATGGTGGCTTGCTGGCAGTCAAAAGTTTGCCCTCTTACATTGACTCTTAAATTTATGTGCAAACTTTTAGTGTGCCTATGTACGAATGCGCAGCTGTGTGTATCTCGGCTTGTGTGTGTGCATGTTTGGAAATTATGCAATTTAAACGCATAAATTTCACGACTCGACCCGGGGCTAAGGCACAGCCGCGTCGTCTGCCGGCCCATAACTTAACCGAGTTAACGACTGTCTAATTAAAGCCAGTTCAGCGGACGTAGCCCCTTTCCTGTCTCCCGGCAATACAAATGCCTTCCGTATACCATATCGAGGGGGCGTAGGTGGGGACAGGTAGGATTCATAAGCAATTTGATTAAGTCTCGCTAGGAAGAAACTACGAATCCTTCGCTTATAGCAAGTACTTGTGAGTTTTTAAATTTCAAGTGAAATTAAGAATTGCATTTGTTAACCTAAATAAAAACTATTTATATAATATTATTGATGAAAAATGCAGGTGTGGATTTTAAAAATTCAATGATTGAAAAGAAACAGTTGGACAAATCTGAAAGCAGCTTTACTAAAAATATTTTGATAGGAGCATATATGTAGAAGTGCATATATCATATATTCATAGTATATTCACAGTTCGTTGAGCTGGCACATTGAGAATTTTGAAGCTGCTATGGACCGCTCGTAAGAATAAAAGTTGGCAACACTCCCCAGAGACAAATCAGTTTGATTTTGATTGCACCTTTTATGACCTTTGGCACCTTATAACTTTTTTCCACCTGAAGCGACCTTGCCTATCGGGGTCCACCAGCTGCTCAGCTTTAGATGCTTTTGCCCATGTTGATATCTTTCATCTGTCTGCCGTCTGTTTTAATTTTCCTAACGTAGTTGTTTAACGTAGTTGTTATGGTTGCTGGCTGACGGTTGTTGTTTCTTGGTTGTAGGTTGTTGAATGTTTGTTATTTGTTGTTGCCGGCTCCAACTGCAGTCAACGTTATTGGCACGTGTTTTTTGTATGTTTTTCATCATGTTCGTTGTTGTCTTTTATTTCTTAGGATAAGCTCGTAAAACTTTTGGCAACAAAAAAAAAGGACAACAAAACGCTCGAAAAACTTGACTTGTACTTGTGTATTTTATGCGTGCTCCGTGTCGCAACCACAAAAAAAAAAAAAGTTGGCAATAGCACAAGCTGAACCACTTGGCCAGGCCAAAGTCTTCAACATTTTGTCTTAACAATTTAATGACTCACGAGGGGGAGGGTGGCTGTGCCAGCAGGCGTAGTCTGTTAAAACAAACGGCGTGACAACACAGACATGAAATATTTTCAACCGTATGCGGAAACACCAACAATATAATCTGGACTTGACGATACTCTAAGTTAATTCAGTTTACATTTCAAATTATATGTTTTATGACATACTCTCACGTATAAGTTCGGAATATGCGACGGACAGAAACACAGATATACTTAGGTGACATTAAAGGTCAGGTCGGACTGGCTGTAAGTGTTGCAGTTAAGTGTATTTCATTAAGATAGGGTATTAAAAATTACATAAGGAAATCGGACGGGCCATTTACACTGGAAACATGTCTCTGTTTTTGGACTGTTGCTCCTGCTGTTATAAATGTGTCAAAAAAAAAAATGCTTTGCAATTGAAATGTCAATAATGTTTTATGGCATTGTAGGGTAAGGCTTCAAAAACTCGTCCTTTTGCCCACACTCCATTAAGTCATACTGAACGAAACTTCGAAAACTTGTTTAAAATATTGCATATTGACGAAATATATATAATGAATGGAGCAGGCAGAAGAAACTATTTCGCACTGTTTAAAATTTACATATTCTTCTAATATATCTGAATCGCTGAAAAAAGTGTATCGTATAGTCGGATTATTATTACTTTATTACTTTGACAAATTAGTTTCCATTGGAGGGGGTCTTGTTTTAGCAGTGTAGCAACAACAGAATATTTTTGGTTCGCAAAATCTTTGACATGCAATAGCAATCAAAAGCGATGGGCGGTAAAAAAAAGAACTGAAGACATGAACCTGTTTTTACCGGGGGTGCTGGTGAACGGTGGGGTGGGGGGAGGCGCCATTTTGTGGCCTGTCTTGCGGTGTCGCCTGAAATTGGCCGGCAAACTAGCCAACAAGCACTGATAGGCCCAAAGTGGTATACAAAGAACATAGGAGAGAGAAAGGCACACGAAAAACAAATGTCGAAATCCAATTCAAAATGCCATCAGACATTCTAATTTCATTCATTTCTTGATACAATCAAGCGAGCCGCTGGCTGGTGAGGGTGAAGCAGAACCTAGTCCGAAACTCAGTTCCTTATGTCACACAGAATATGATTGTGATAACCAACAAATAGAACGCAGTTGCTGCAAACGAATCTTTTGCTCCCTCTTCGGCATAAATTGCGACACAAAATTGAATTTTAATCTGTGATTTGTAAATTCTGCACATGACCAACCAACTGCCATTTGCAAAAATAAATATTTCATAGCAACCATTGTCTGTTGCCGAGGATTGGGGAATTATGATTTGAAAATAGACTTGAAATTTCCTAAGGAAGTTTCTCGCGCGTTGCATTTTGCACATTTTCAATCTGGGCACGCAACACATCAGCAGTTTCCTTTACTTAGTTCAAAGCGTTAGATTGTTGTGTACTATTTTTTTTTCTTTTGCGTATTTTTCTTGAAGTCTCGTCTTTTCTGAACATTTTATGCTTTCGAAACTGGGCCAAACGAATGCCGCACAAGCACTTGAAAAGCGAGCAAAGCGAAAGCAAAGAGCCAGAAAAAGAGTCATTTGGGACATTTTCTGATTCAACTGAATTCATTTTAAGTGTTTTCAGCGTGTCGCCTGCTGGTGTCGTGCCTCACTTTTGTGCAAACTGTGCAAATTGAATAGAATAAATATGAATTGGCTGCAGCGGTGGCAACTTCAAAATCTTTATAGAAATACGGTAATACACATGGGATCAATTTATAGTTTGGCTAACGCTGCAAGAGATTAGCATTTAAGCTTAGATAGCGACATTAGTAGTAGTAGTAGTCGCACAAAATGTTAATTGGCATCATAAAGCAACAGTGCTGAACATAAATTAATTTAAGATGCAATGCCAACAGCAGCCACAACAACAATGCATATTAATTTCAACAACATACATGAGTAAGGGACGACGCGCGTCTAGAATGCAATCAGAAATTAATTGTGGCAATAATTGACTTATAAATAAATCCGACTAGCGAAATAGCCGAATGCATATAAGTGTGTGTGTGTGTGTGTGTGTGTGTGTACTATAATGCAAAATCATACAAATGAAACGGCAGTTAAGTTAATTAGCCAGACAGCTGGCAAGTTGCTTTAACGCCGCAGCCAACGGCGCGGATGATTTATCAATATCAGTTTTAGAGTGTAGCAGGAGTTTTGGAGAAATAGAGATAGACAGAGAGACAGATTGCCTCAAGGAGTTGTTGTCTATTTGCATAATATAATAATTGATTTGCATTGTTGCTCTCCCTGTTAGTCGAACTCCACTTAAAGCCATTCCCAGCCAACGTATACTGCAAAGGGTTAAAAAGCTTAACAAGAATATGAGATGCACATGTTACGCAACAATGACTCACCCACAACCATCAGCAGCAGTGGCAAAAAAACGCGTCTCATCCAGCTTCGTTGCCTTACCGATTGATGGAGACGCTGCTGGATGCAACTGTAGCACAATGGCTGATACGGTCCCTTTATGGCCTTGACAAGGCTTTTAGCATTGCGGTCCGAGCCAAACACGGACTGCAATTTCTTCCACGAGATGTTCACCAGTACTTTTTGCGCATGTGTCCAATCCGCGTCCTCCGTTTCATAAGCTGTGTCAGACTTGATCTTGTAATTGACTGTTAATCCGCAGTTTGGCTGATCTGCCGGAGCCGGCTGGATCCGGATGATCAGTTCGGTTGTGTCAAAATCAGCCAATTGGCCACACCTGGGATATACTTGAACGAGTACCTCATTGCTGATGTCAACATTGAAGATTATGGGATGGTTGCCGAGATTGAACAGGCTCAGTTGACGCTTTTGCATGTGCGCAAATGGTGCTTGAAACACCATATTTGTTTTCGATACAATCAGTACATCTTTTCCAGCCATTTTCTGAAAGCTAATGACAAGTTTTTTTTACTGATTTGTCGAATTTTTTAGCTTGGCGTTACATTTCAGAGTTTTAAATAAAGACACAACAGAAAGTAGTTTATTATTTTCAACTAAAAAGAGTTAATTTACAGACAACTGCCAAATTACAATCAGTTAACTGAAGTTGGGAAATGTTTGATAGGACCCATGAATGGCAAATGTGTCTCATCCATGCCACCAATACGAACGCTTGAGTCATTATGTAGATTACTCCTTGTGTGCTATGTACTCGTATTTGTCACATCGACAACATTATTAGCAACCAAAGTCCCATAAACGCTTTAGGGGCTCTTCAAACTACCGCAATTCCGCCAGCTTGACCAATTTGGGGCTACCCTCGTCTTAATTTTTTTCCTTTTTTTTCGTATTAAATGGCTAGCTTGGAGTGTGTCCTATGGGTCCGTCCGCTAGCCGTTTTTCCGCTGTCAACAACATTTGTACAACGTATTTTTTCATCTTTCGCTTAGCAGATTTATGAAAACGAAGTAAACGCAAAAGGACGAAGAGAAGCGAAAGGGAAGCATTGTTATGCCAGGAGCCAGTCAGGACACTCGTTGACAGCCGGAAAAGCGGCAACTTTGGACAAAACGCTGCGTAGTTGGACGCAGCTGCTTCAAAAATATAATAAATAAATAAACATAATTTATAAGTAGCAGATTTCTTCCGTCTGCGTTGGCATAAATGAATCAACACACATACATACAAGTAATAACACACGCACACGCACACGCACACTGTTTTTCTTATTTTTTTCGTCTCTTCATTTTTTGTCTGTCTGAATCGTTGGAGATGAATGCGCTGCCATCTTTGAGGGTATTTACCAGAGCAAAGCCCTGAGACAAAGGACCGATAACAATGAATTCTTGTGGATACCTGAATAATACGTAAACGTGACATTGGCGCTTCCGTTATGTTGAATAGACCAAGATGTGGGATAGCTCAGCAACTCTTAGCAAACTTTAAGTAAAAAATGCAACAAGTTTAATTTTGCAGTTATGCTTTAATAAGATGCAAAAAAAACGTAGTTAAAGCAAAGCCCAGCTACAACAGTTATAATTTCACGATGTTGTTAGCACTCTGATCCATATTTACAAATAGTGCGCTTTGATTTGTCACAACCATGTATACTTTATGCAGGCCCACGCCCCCTCGAAAAACGCCCAGCTATTTGTAGTCCACATAAAAGTCGAAAGCGAAAACAAAGACATTTCCATCCGACTCGCTAACCGGAAGTCAAGAACACAAACGAACTAAAAGCCGCACTCTCAGCAACAGCGTCGCATATATAGATTCGTACTTATGTTTATATATATATATGTATGTACTTATATATATAAATATATATTTGTGTGTGTATATATCCACACATTTCGGGTATCACACCCACATGCTAACGCTGCAGAAGTGTGGGGCTGCTAAAGAGGGCCGCCACAATCAAATGGTTCCATATTTCTTGACAATTTAGGACACCATTAGCGAGAAATTATTACTGTGCGACGTAAGCGTCGCAGAGCTGTTGGGTTAGCCGGGGGAGAGCAGCGAGTGGAGTACTGTTGCTGGGGAGGGCGTTTAGGGTTGGCGAGGTTAGGGTAGGGGCTGTTCTCCGATTTTGGCGGGCAAAACGACAACATTGTGACACCCACCAACACAGCAACGCCCCTAAAATGTGATGGAGAAAAAAAAGAAAATAGAAAATAACTGAAGTCGGGCGGCTCTTGAGTTTTCTATTTTTTGTATACACTTGACGAAGGTATTTCAATTTTGTGACTGCATATGTAAGATGGGCATGGTTAATGGTGTGCTCGTTATAGTAGCTGAGCTTAAAACAATTCGAAACAACGACCAGTTGATCCATTATATATTGCAAAATATTTCTGGAATATTGGATGAAATCAGAGAGAAAGGATATAAAATAACTTGCTCACATTAAAAATTGTTAATTTTATAATTCACTTGAAGACTTATTAACATCTTTAGGTTAAAAACCAAATTATCTGTCTCTCTAAAACAGTTCTATTCTCTTTTTTTTATTCACTGACTGACTCTTCTTCTTCTTCATGTTGGTGATCACACAATTGATATCGATCGACATCGATATTAATGTTAAGTACATAGTTGCATGTTAGGTTACAGATGTTATATAACAGTCTACTTACATTACAAGAGGCCTGCTACTTTACATTACAAAATTGAAAAACTGCTGAAGACAATAATAATTTTTGCTTGTAATCAGCTCTTTCTGTCTGTCCAGAAGAAGTAAAATATAGGGTATTCCATTTTCGGCCGTCCACGTGGAGTAGTTACTATGTGTGGTGGGTTTTTTTTTGTGTCGCTCTGCTTTTGGGAGCGCGCGGGTAACTTATGTGGGTGCTTAAGTGAACCATTAGCGCCGCGCGTCATTAAGTTGTTTCCGCTTCGCTCATTTCTTCTACTGTTTTCAGCCGGCTGCGATGTGGCACGAGAGTGGCAAGGGTAGGCCTAGCACCCCGACTGCTTTCCGACTGAGACTGTTTTGGGGGGGAGAAACCGCGGCTGTGGCATTGAAGCACGTACTCGTGCGCATATCGTGGGCCTGTGGCCCAAGTCATTAATGGTTATAGACTAGCTCCCGAGCAGATACAGGCAGACCAGACTTTGGCCATGGCTACATCCCAGCCCGTCTCCTTGACGCTTTCGGTTTTTATCCTTTTTTTCATCTTATTGCCTATCCATTGCGGTTCATTGACCAGACCCCAAGAGCAGGCGTCTTGATTTATATGCTGCAGAGTTGCCTGCCCGTTTTGTGGCAGCTCGTAATCATTTTAAGTTGGCTCAACATGTTTGAGCTGCTGCTCTTTATTTTTCGACACAATTAAATGAGTTCAGCAAATTAATGGTCGAAGTGTGAGTCTGACACAGCTTCAATTTCAGCAAACAGGTCGAATGGCAGCTGTGTCAAATGCAAATTTCAATTAAACGCAAATCAGTGTAGTAAGCACAC
Source organism: Drosophila atroscutellata (assembly GCA_035041605.1). NCBI lineage: Eukaryota > Metazoa > Arthropoda > Insecta > Diptera > Drosophilidae > Drosophila > Drosophila atroscutellata. The sequence goes on along the minus strand of JAWNLA010000092.1, from coordinate 5,687,177 downwards.
AAAATAACCTCCGCCCAACTCTCACTCCCGTCCTAATGGAGCACAAAAAGCAGCTGGCAGCAAACAACAACAGGAGCTGGCTATTATCGTCCTGGTTCATTCTGGCTCCTGTTCATTTCACCTTTGGCTGGGCTAAAAGGCACTTAAACGCCACAGCAGGTGAGCGAGGCACACACGCGCGCAGAGGGTGCAGCAATCAGCTATGCAACGATGCAGCGCGTCGTATGCGTGTTTTGATGCTAGCTGATTGCAAATAAAACCAATTGGGTGGTGGTCCAATATAAAGCAGCGACAGTCATTACCAGTTTAAGTGGATTTGATGAGCGCTTAGTTGTGCCACTGTGGTGCGGTATTGTGCACTCACCCCGCGCATGACCACGGGATATGTCCGGCTGGCCGAGGTCAAATATCTCGTTTATGGAAATACTTAACTGTTAGCCACACATGTTCATTTAATTGAATGTAATTTACAAGCAAACTATATTTGGTTCATTTTAAATTGAATAATAAGTATTATTTTGAATAAATTAAAAATAATCTCTAAATTTCTTTCATAATTGAACACGATGTGGAATGTATAATAGGAATTTCGTGTTGCCTTCAAGCATGGACATTGAGCATGGTCAATTCAGGTGTTGTTTGCGACCATGTTAAGGATCGCTGCTGGTGCGTGGCTATCGACACAAATTGGCTTATAGCACATTCTAATGGTGGATGCTACGCCCATTGCATTTGCATGTTTACTGTGAGGTGACTTTATGGCTGCCAAAGCAATAATTAAGGCTTATTTACAAGCTCAAAATCCACACAGCGCACAATCTGGCAAATAAGGGCAATGCGAACATCAACAACAACAATGCCGACAACAATTAGAGCGCTTAGAACAACGGCTACAAGCAAAGAGGACAGCAGCAGCAGCATATCACCTGTCCGGCAACATATTGGTAAACATTGCTAACGACACAGGTAACGAAGGCACCGTCCTTGTGTGTATGACAGCTCATATTGGTAATTATTTGCATATATGTATGTAGAGGAGCACAATAAAGGATTGACTGGGCAAGCAACACTTGTCGGAGGGAAAAGGAGAGTGTTGCCATTAAAGTGTTAGCCAATCTGTCAAATTCTTTGATTAGCTACACTCTCCACTATGCCAATAGCAGTTAAGGAGGGGGTCCCAGGAGTACTAGCTGAGTGAGCTGCATTCCAATGCAATAGAGCTGAATGAAAATAACTAAAATGCGTTCGCTCTTAGCTGCAAGTGAAATAGAATACTCGACATGCACTGTGTGTGTGTGTGTGTGCGGAATGCGTGTGTGTGTGTGTGGATTGGGGATTGCTCTAGAGCAATTTGGCTTATATCTTTTATGGAGCAACACAAACAATTTGCACGTAAAAGCAATAAAGTGTGCACATGATTTGGACCTTTTGTGAAGGTAAATGCAGAGCAGCGGCAAAATAAAATAGAGCCACTTGACGGCAACAGCTACGGCTGGGGCATGCCACGTGTCTTCAGTAAAGCCAGGAAAAGCCAATCCAAAGGCCAGACGATAACGAGATGTAGACAGCGACGTGTGTAAGTTGGATGGGGATGTGGCTTGGTGTGGGGATGAATGCGATATCATTTCAAATTGTTTTCCATCAAATGTGACTTGCATTTGTAATTTGTATGCAAACGAGTAGCGACGCCGTTGTAGTTATTGGTGTATTGACTGATTTGTGATTGACAGCACACAGGGCAAGCACTGAAACCGTATACGAAACAAAATGACGTGGGAAAACGCTGAGCAAGTAAAAGGAAAGAAAAACAGAAACGGAGCCTTGCCTAAAATCTCAACGTCTTTGGTTACGGCATTTGTTGATTCGATTTTGATCAGCTCTTGAGCTTGTAATGACACAAAAATGTTTATCATAAATAAATGGATTTCAGTTTGCTTTGCTTGCATTTCAGATGTCAGACACACAAGGAGCTTAATTCATAGTTTCTCAACATCGACGAAGAATTTTAAGTAGGAGGTAAATGGAGCTGAAGGATGTTACGCAAACTAATATCTTCAAGGCCCTCAAATTTAGCTTAAGAGGTGTGCAGCAGCTAGTGGTAAACAGGCAAAATGTAGTGCATCCCTTCCTTCTACCAGAAACCGGACTGTGACTTGTGCATTCAATATTATTAATTAAATTAATATGATCGTGTTAATTATTTAATGAAGCGAGTTGTTAAAACTCGTGCGGCGATGCATGTGTCAGTTGCACTGCGGCATCAGTCAATTGTGCCATTGAAAGACACAAAGGAATCTGTCAAGCTAATCAGTTAATTTTGCGCCCATCCACGCACTCAAAGTTGATGGGCGGTCAACGAACTTCTGTTTGCAACAGTCTGAATGATTCTGTGGTTTTTCAGCGCACAATGCAATTCAAACAGGTAAGAACCTCGAGAGAGCTCCACTACAAGCGAAAATCGTGTTTCCAAAAATAAAAGTAATATTTATATAGAGATCATACTAGGCCTATCTGACGGTGTGGGCTACATATACATATGTATAGCTTCTAGGCAAAAAAGAAATATAATACAGATGTATCACAGGTAAACAAAGATACTGTCCGTAGCTGTTAAAAATACCTCGAAAAAGAAATGTAAATGAAGTTGTCACGGAGCAAAATATAACAAGACAAAGGAGTGGAGGATACAAAAAGAATAAACAGCAGCCCGCGAACCGTTTGATTTTTCCTTACGGCAATTAAGGGTCCGCCTGCCCAACAACAACATCAGACCAGAAATCTACAGAGTTTTCCACTCACCAAAAAATGCATACTCTTTTCAATTTATGAGCAATACCAGAGGTATGTTAATTTTTTTTATATTAAATGTTTTGACTTAAGCAGACAACTTTCTAAATAATTGTGTACATACTGTATGCATGTGCATTGTATATTAGATAAGGAATAATTCAGACAAAGTAATAACACAAAAAAAAATATATATATGTATATAAAATTGCTTCTATCGCCTGCTGTGTTACAATTTCATCATATCTCTATGGGATTATAAAAATCCAAAGCGTGCGTAAAATTGCATTAATGTTATTACCAACAAAGGAAAAGAAAAGGGAAAACAGGGACATTTTGTACTTGAGGTCCTTCGAATTCTTCTTCTTTTTGTTCTTGTTGCGGTTGTGAGGGCAAAGTGAAATGTACTTAAAAGCAAACACAAAAACGGTCCTTTCACTTTTGCCCTTGTATTCCAAAGAGACCCAACATCAAATTGCTCATCTTACCAATGGGGAGTTTTTTATGGAAAAAAGTGCGGCTGATGGTTGGAAAATTAAGTGAGCAACTCTGCGAATAACAGGCGGATGGCTGTCCTTACTCAATTTTAACTCTTTAGTATGTTCGGTTGTTGTCCTGCCAAAAAATATGGTATTCATAACTCAAGGACTCGCAACCAGACGTTAGTATGCTAACGTAAATACAGATAACTGTTTATCAGTGCCAGCTCCACCTGCTGCTGCTTACCACATAGTACTTGCAGCCTTGCCTCAGGCGCCGGCACTCCTGTGCCGTTTATCCATTAACATTACTAGCTTCGGATTACATGTGTAGTCACACATGAAGAGAACGAGGTGGCAAGAGTCGAAACTCGCTCTTGGTCGAAATCTACTCGCACTTTTGTTGATTTAGTTTGCCACTTGTTGCCGGCTAACAAATTGTTATCCTTTATTTATGGCGGATTTTTGCCGTCTTGTTCCTGCCTGCCGCCGTGCGTTCTGCCACGCTCTCTCTCCCTGCCTCCACTTTCTAAAGCTTTGGCCAAAATGTCGCAACAAAGGCGCTAAGCGCATTAGTCGACTCCACTCGAGTGTAGACCGTGTGTGCCCCGGGATAATTTATTGAAAGTGTACCGTGTGCGGTGACAATGCGCTAATGTGCTGCATAAAGCACATAAATTTAACTCGTTACTGCATTGACCAACTTCTGGCAGTGTATTCTTTAAGGACATACTCGCCGGCATGTGGTTGAATCCATTCCATTCACACTTATGCTAATAACACAGGCTGAAATATCGGATTCAAGTTTCCAGGAAATCTGTTCTCTCAGTAGTAGAAACCCTAAACAAAAACAGCAACGAAAAATATATAGCACAACCTAATACAGAATACATTAATTTATTCATTTTAATACTCTTTGCATAACCCCTACTCGAAAGCAAAATACTATCAATACTATGCTCAGGCAGCAAAATTGGGTTCAGTCAATAAACCCGCTGAAAGCTTCCACGAGCTCTTAAAACTATTTCAATTGTTCGAAGAGCTTATTTCGGTTTGTTCGTTGAGACGCAACCCAACCGAGAACTTTTTGAACGACAATTACAAATTGCTTGCTTTTCATTCCGCTTTGCAATTGTGAAGTTGCCCCCACATTTTTCTCTCTGTGCGCTTAACATATTGCAAACGCCGCACGCACATCTAACATTTGTGTATGTATGTATGTTCAAACATGCAACTATAACTCCGTATAATTTTATGGCAATTGCATTGCAACGCGGAGCACAGGACCAAAATACAAATGAACAACGTGGCGTATACGCATTTAGATTAAATGAAGCGATGTCGACGTTTGGCTTCTGCAAATGCCAGGAATTCCGTTGACTTGCCGACGTGATGAGGACGAGGACACAGATAGCGACAGAAACAGAGAAAACGCGAGAAAGAGAGAAAGAGAGAGACGAGGGAGAGCGAGGGAGAAAGAGAAAGAGAGAGTAAGCAGAGCTGTACGTGCCGACACTGACACAAAGGTGCAACAGACAAATGCAGATGAAGATGCAAAAGGAGCAGACAAATACGCATTAATTTCAGCAGCAATAGTAGCAACCCGTGAAATCTGTCTGCGGAATATTTCAAATCAAATCAAAACCCACAAGTGATGTGAATACAAGGATTTCAGTTTTAAATGCAGTGCATGAGTGTTGTAAATATTTACACACACTTCATTCAGTATGAAATTGGACAAATTTTATTTTGAGTAACTATTTTTAGCATACAATACAGAATACAAAATTCATTAACCAAGAAAAGAGCTGTATAGTATTATTATTGCATACAAATGCGACTTGCAGAATCCAATATTAAAATTGAGTAACTTGTATATTGCATATGGAGCCCATCTATTTGATCTGCCTGTCAGTTAATAGGATGCAATTGAACTAAGTTTCACTCACATCGTTTTGATAATGGGAGAATGCTAAGCGCAGACATGACATTAAAAGAGCCATAAATAATTGAGCAAATAATGAAAACATTTGTAGTCAAGCGTCATTAATAAATACTACAGATGTTCAACATGAAACTCACATAATTAATTAATTGGTGTGCCAACATTATAACATCCATTAATTTGGTATCAGGTTGGTTAAATTTCACTTTGTGCTACGAGCCATTTTTGCAGCATTGTAAGCTTGTTTGAAATATGTTTACTGTAAAGGTTGGCGGTAGTTATATTTCAATCATTTTATATTTGCTGCACCCATCAAATCGATCAACTGTCAAACGACAAATCCATTTCGCGTCTGTCAGTTTCGGATTATGCCAAAAAAGGAACAACAGCAGCAATAGCAATTGAGAATTCTACAGTTAGTTTGTTGCAGTTGCCTGTTTGCCAAATTGCTGTGCAAATAAATGAATTGAATTGTTATTTGCCGTTCGTGTTATATGAAAATTGCATTGTATGACATTTTGGAGACACCATCCATCCACATGACACCATGTACATGGATATGCAGCGACTTTTGTGTCTTAGGTTGGGCACGAAATGGGCTTGTGATATAATTAACAGACACACTGAGTACAAACAGAATTTAAGTGTACTCCTGAGCGACAGGCAATTAAGCCAACTATTTGTCTTCCCATTTAATTGTGGGGAATCAAGACAATTAACAATGATTTAAACGTCAATGAAATTGTGCTTTTGGCAAAAGAGTTTCTTGGCTGTCAAGTGATTTTGCACATTAACACCATTTTTTTTTATAATTTCTTTCATTTACATTAAATATTCAATTGTCAATGGGAAAATTTGAAATTTGTTGCATGTGTGTAAGCCATGCAAATGGCTCGAACGACAAATGTACCGCAATTAAATATTTAAAAGTGCTCTCATATTTTTGTGCCAATTTCAATTTGCTCACATTTGAGTCTCGTAGTATTTGTATTTCATGTTGCCTATTTGTGTCTGTGGCTGTGAATCAAATTGAGGCTACCAACTGTCAGTAATTTGCATAGTTAAGCTGAAAATTGCTACCCACACAAACCAAATACATATACATATATATATATATAGACAGAAAGATGGCGAGCAACTCCATCAAATGCTGAACGAATGATTGAAGGCGACTTGTTAAAGGGGCGTATATAGTACAGAGATGCGGACTGGGGTACTGTTTTGCCAATTTATAGAACTCAAAATTGATTTATTATGCGGTAATTGTTTTGGCCCAGTTTGAGCCCTGCATACGCAATGAAGGCGAGCTGCCGCATAAATGATACGCCTAATGACTGCACCGTTTAGGGCGGCATGCTCTGGCAAACCACTTGGTGGGGGCGTGGTCGGCCCAACAAATTTAGGTCAATAATAAGATACTCAACTGGCGACCATTAAATAAAGTGGCAGCTGTAGTTAATAATTTAACTTTAAAATTGGAGTGACACGACCTGAAAGTGGACCCTGTAAAGGTCCGGATATAGGATATCTACCAGTCGGGTTCTTTCGACTTGTTACTAAATGGCCAACAATTATGAGCAGACAATGAAAATTTTCATTGACTTCATTGTGTTGGAATTTATATCACAGTGCGCACAATGGAGCACAAAGGTCAAAGGTTCACTCGCAAGCTGGGGAACGTATGAGAAAATCCTGCAGCAGTCGGGATAAAAATAAACATGGAAATAAAGTTTTATAAAGTTTTAATCTTGATGGCTGCAAATGAAATTCGCTCGGAAGCTTCTTTTGGATTCGCGCGCTGGCATTAAAGTCCACATTAAAGTTACAATGCGTGAGTTTCAAGTGAAATTTTCAATGGCTTTGGGCAGCGAAACGGTTCGCCCATTCAATTTGCATTTTTCATTTCGCTTTTATGGACAGTTTAACCAGAAAGTGCAACCAAAACAGAAAAGGAAACAAAAACCAAAGCAAATTTTGTAGCCACACACCCACAGCCCAACGCGATGTCATTTAATCCGAGATCAATTGCTGTAAAAATGACAAAATTATGCTGGCCAACAACAAAAAAATGTGAAATGATGTGGAGTGGAGTGGCGTGGAGTGAAGTGGTCAAAAGCAGAGTGGAGGGTCGCATGAATTTGTAACAGTTTACAGCTTTGCTCGGTTTCAATTTGGCTTAATCTGTTTAAATGACCGTTGGACAGCCAAACAGCAAAAATAAAGAACAGTAAAAGCCAACAAAAATAAAAACAAAATTTACCAAAAGTTTCAATTTGACAGATTCAATTTGCAGCGCGTGCGAGCTGAGTAGAAATGGAATTTGCGTAACAGCCAATGAAAACAATCAAAAAGAGTGTTGAACACGACACGCTGAAATGTGTGGCAACTTGGCGACAACCTGTAATTTCAGCATAATCAACATTTGTGTCATTTAATCTAATTTAATCTTACTGGAGTTAGAATAAAATGTTTTGTAATTTTTATAATATATATATATATATATATATATATATATTTGCAAGAGTCTTAGCTTCGCTTTAGAGCAGCTTGTGCAGAGTGTGTTAGCCGTACATTCAGAGTGCAGTGAAAACAAAATGTAAAACAGCTAAATACTTGAAATATTCTAGTGCTGGTTGTATTCAACAGCTGTTGAACGCATTTCGGTGGCAGCCTTAAAAGCCCGGATCCATAATTTGCTGCTGCACATCAGAGTCAAGACATTAGCTTAGTTTATATTGTGCCTGGCGCCAACAACTAAGTGCCAAATGATGCTGCAACTCAGGTTTTCTCACTCTCTCTTTCTTTCTCTCCTTCTCTCTTGCTCATACTCATGTTAGAGCCGCTCTTAAGCAAAAACTTTGTTGGCCTTAATGGCTTCATAACATGCAACATTACTGAGCCATAAGCACTGTATTTGTGGGCGTGGCTGCTGCTGCTGTTGCCTGCTAATATGCAACTATATATTAAGCGAATGTCTCTTTCTCGGTCTCTCTCTCTCTTTCTCTCCCGCTCTGAAGCAGTCTGTTCGCCTTTGTTGACGTTGGCGGCACCTGGCAACATGACGACAACAGCAGCAGCAGCAGCAGCAACAACAACAGCTGCTCCCCACTATCAGCCGTTAATAAATGTTATAGTTGTAATTATAATAAAACTTGACTTTAAGCGTTCACCCACTCACATACACATACACAAACATAAACACATACATTCACACACACACATACATACAGAGAGAGCATAACTTTCACACAGCTGTCAGCTAACGATCTTAGAGCTCGTTGCTAGCGGCCATTGACAAGGATTCAGCTGGCACTGTTTCACGTCCACAGAGTGGAGGATATGTTATCTGGCAGACGCCTTTGAGTTAGTTCCCCTTCCCCAATCCGAAGGGCCCTGTCTGCACTCTTAATACACTAGCGAACAGAGAGCATAAGTTGGAAACTTTATGCGATTTATAGATCAATATATTCATATACCATACGATTATTTGCGCACTCAAGGCAACAAGTTTCAGAAGAATGATACCCTTTGCATAACCAGTGTAAATGGCAAGTAATAATTTGAATAGCAAGCCAGAAAATAATGATAGTCAAAGCAAAAGCATTAAATATAAATCATGGCCAAATACACATTAGAACAGACCACGCTCAAATTGGGTTTAGTTTACAGAGCACATATGTACTTTCATATTTGTATAATTAATGCGTAGAAGTTGCATGGTTATTTATTTAGGTATATTCCCAAGTTGGTTCTTAATGCAAGACCCAGTGTATCGTATGTGGCTTTTAGCCAACTGTTTGCAACGTGTCCTGCTGGTCTTCATATATATTGCACTCGCATCCGCTTTTCCTCTCTGGCTCTTGGCCATCTTAGATTGAATGTGTCTTTGTGTGTGCTTGAGCGTGTGTGTGTGTGTGTGTGTCGTTCTATTTGTGGTATGCGGGAAACGTTTGGCGCTGCTTGAGCACAGGACAGACGCACTTGAGTTGCAGTTGCTTGAAGCATCTGCACAACCAGTCTGGCTCAATCTCACTTTTTCTCTCTCTCGCTGACGCACTTGCCTCTGTATTCCCGCATCTTTCCTTTTGTGTGTAATTGTCTAGCGTTTTAATTAAAATTGTTCTAAATAGTCACAGTACACACACACACAGAAGAATAAAAGTTATGCGCGAGTGCAGCGCGTGCTGAAAACTTGGCCAAAAGAGGACCCGAAATGCCAACCGGCAATTTATAGCCGTACAAAAATCTGTGCAAAAACTCTCTAAGCTACCATGAACGAAACTTTCCGCTTTGCTACTATGCTTTGTATTTACATCAATGGGTGCCATGTGACTCCGCCTTCATTTCACTGTCCGCCTCCGCCTTCAACTTGTCTACAAACTGGGCTAAGGAATATTTTCGACGTACTCGTGCAGTGGAGTTGCGGTTGTTGCTTTGTCTCATCTCTCAATCTCTCCCTCTCTCTCACACACTTCCCCATATACCCATATACCCATTGTAACCTTGTTCCAGTCAATGTCTTCTGCTCGATTGGTTGCTGTACGCCCGCGCCATTAATGCCAAATGCCGAACGCGATTGCAAAGGCGTCGAAGCATCGGTTGAAATGCGCCTGGGACATTTTGGTCCAAGCCACACCGCAACAGCAGTAACCCCAAGTGAAGGAGAGGGGCGGCAGAGACTGGATGAGTTGAAGCTATGCCACTGATGGCACCGATGGCCGCGTACACGACCATCGACCATAGACCATTGACGTTCGAGTTCGCATCCATGTCCTTGTCTATGTCGATGTCAACTGCTGGCCGCTGCTGAGATTTGAATTGCAATGGCGCATCGAGCGCAAAACCAAATTGGAGTTTGCCCATTGCTACTACAGATTCATCTAAGTCAAATCGGCCAACTGCTGCTGCATACCCTGCTCCCTTGGGGCTTTTTTGCATTTTATTTTTGATCTTTTTTGCAACTGTGTCTTCTCGCGCGTTTTTTAACGCTCATTGGCTTTGGCTGCCTTTGGCTCATCCTTTTGCTGCTTTTCTCTTGTTGTGGTAATGCTGTCTTTTGCCTTTTCACCAGCTACCACCTCGTACCCCTGCAGTCATGAGCGCTTATGCCCTTTGGCAATGCACATTTTTTTAGCCAGTTTCTCTTCTTTTTTGTGAATACGCCATATCACTACACGCTGCGCTCCTTAGTCGACTTAGTTCACAACTGGAGCGGTTTGACATTTGACCGCCAGCCTCAAAGTTTAATTTGAGGGTTTCACGTACACGGCCGCGGCAAACTGCCGTCTACTCTTAACTGGTGCGGTTTTCTGCCTCTTGCAAGGTTTTGAACGCGCTGCAAACTAATTTCGCGTTAACCAGCCAAACTCAGCAACCACTTAAAGTAATTAAAGTGTCACAATCAGAATTCTAAACAACATCATAGGACCATAAGTTCCATGGAAGAGAGTGAACGATCAGAGTGAATTTCGTTTTGTATACAATGAAGAGGTAAAGATATAAAGAGTTAACACTTGCTACCACAAAAGACCTGATGGTCTATTCAAGGTATTCTGTAGCAACAAAAAGTTAGTCCCGGCACATATGCAGGGTTATTACAGCCCTGATTTTTGCTGCGGCTTATGGGGGCTGCAGATTTGCTGACCGCTTGCAAAGTTTTTGGTTCGCGACTCTGGCATTAAAAAGGCCGTAAAAAGGCTGCTGAAAAGTGCGCACGGGAGCTCATAAAGTTTGGTCTTTTTTCTCTAAACTTTTTCAATTCGCCGCAGCAGCACCTAAAAAAACAACAACATTCTTGGTCGTAAGAAAGTTTTGGTACCAGTCAGTCGTCAGTCAATGGCTGTTGTTGCTGTATTTTTCCTCTTGTGACTTGGGCGCAAAGTCGCTTTTATGGCCACAGAGGAATCTCAGAGGGCGAGGTAAGGCTGGGATCGGAGTGCGGAGTGGGGCACTGCGAGTCTCGTAAATAATTTTTAAGTGCAGCATATTTTTTCATCTATTTTCTTTATGTGTTTTTTTTTCAAGTTTGTCTTTTATTTTTGTATTTTCGCCGTTGCTCTTAGACGCTTTGTTTTGTTAAATGAAATTGTTTCGCCGACGTCGCCGGCATCGCCGAAAACTTGTTCAAGCTACGAAAATTTAATTCGTTTTTATATAAATATTGTGAAAGCGAATTTTAATCGCACTGCTTGACTTTTTCTCCTTTACTGAAAACTCTTTGAAATTGAAAACAATTTCCTTGGCACTTTATCCGAGCTTGCAACGACTGCTACAGCGACTGTTGTTGTTGTCGATTCCAAATGCCAGCAATGGGTTATTAGTTTTCCATGTTTTTCTCGTCTTGAAGAACGGAAATTGGTTTTTAAAAATCCATTACAGGCAACGGATATGCCATCGCCTGAGGCACATCCTGTCTACTGATTTCCACACTCTACTTATATATATCTAAAGATAGATCTAGAGATTGCATTTGGGATTGTCTCAAGCTAACGGCAATTAAAGCAATCCACGAGCTTTCTACTTTGCTAAATTGTGTCCCAATTAGCAGCCGGTTTCAACTGCAATCCCTAATCATGAAAATTAACATAATTGATTCGAGGTTTTTACCAATAACATTTTCTCGCAATTCACTCGCAAATTCAAGCAGCGCGCAGCAATTTCATTTGGTGGAATTTCGAACACATTCAGTTCATACGAAGAAAGGGTATATTGAGTTTTTCAGAAATCGGGAATAAAAAAAACTTTCAAATACTATAAGTATTTGAAATCATAGCGCTTATTCACAAATTAAATATTTTCTTGATGGGAAGGCTTTTCCCTTCACTGGCAACACATAATGACGTAGTCGGGGAATTCCGGCAGCAGCCTTCTTACTCTGTTTTTTTTTTTTTATATTTGCTGCTGCTGTTTTTATTTTTGATGTTGTTGTTGTTGCTTGGCAATTGCATTTTTGCCTCATTGCGTTTGGCTGCGGATTTCCGACTCGTCTCTCACATCTGGAACTGCCTCCTCGAAGTTCTCCCTTGGTTTCTTGCTTGTCGGAGGGTTGCACCGGTTGTCGGTTGTCGGTTGCTGCTTCTTGCTGCTTACCGCACTGCCGACTGCAATCGATATCAAGATACACTTACAAAATTAACTATCGTCAACCTACGTGCTTGGTAAATGCAATTACTTGGCGATTGACGTTGCCAACACATTGGGTTGGTTGAAGCAGATGGCAAAAGCCAAAACACAACCCACACCACGAACATGTGGGGCATGAGACAGTAAACGGCGAAAGATGCACTCACGTCTTCAGTGGCAGGACAAGGTCGTGGTTCTTGTGCTCCAGCATCCGCAGTGTGCATGGCAATTGCATTAAGTCTTGAATTGAACTCTAATGAATGGAACAACAATCTTCATAGAATAGGACAATTGTTGCACTTACACGGAATAAAGCGCTAAAGAATTCAATTTGCATATTCTATTAGCTACATGAGCGCGATACAATTGTAACATAAAATGTAGATCCCTGTTGCGGTATGCTCTAATGCATATCATTTATAGGCAAGTAGGGTACTCTAGTCGGTAGAGAGCTCTTTTGGAAGATACTCTGTAACTAGATATTTTAAATTGAAATAAATACTTAAAAGATTATCAATCAACATCTGTCAAACTCTGGCTGTATAATCGAGTATGAAGTTTATTATCTCGTTTTACTTTCGTATTAGTTACCAAAAAGCACTAATCCCCCATATTCATATGTAGATTGTTATGCGGATGTTAATGGATTGCTTTGGCCACCCCTACCGCTTCCAACATGCCCCACTCACCACAATTTTTCACCTTAAGCCCCTAAAAAATAAATGAGAAACAAACACGAAATATGTTAGACTCAAATGCTTTGACATAAGTTCGCATCTGGTTGACGAAGGTCGCCCAAGGTAAACGAGCCCAACCAAAAGTGAGAAATCATTTTAAAGCTTGCCTCCATACCCCAGCAACATCCCAAGCACGCACAAAACGTAGCATAATATGCTTTGCTTGGTCATGGCTGATGTATCGCCAAATAATAAATCACCTAGATTTTGTGTCCATTGCGGCCAACCTCAGAGATTCGCTCTCTTTCTTTCAAGCTCATCCCATTCAGTTTGTCATGCCACAAATGCGAAGCACTTGAAAATTATTTGTAAATAAAAGAAAACGGCTTTGGTTGATGTTTCAAACATATTGCATTATGCACAATGTGAAGCCGAGTGGGCGTGCCAGCACTTGCGACACTCTTCAAGAGTTAACTGGGCGCCGTGCTTGTGCATAAGAAAATTAAGTGTGGCAGCTGCAACACAATCTGAATCGCTGACTAAAATATCAAGTATGGGGCTTGCTGCTATGTATATAGGATGATGTTGCTTCAGCTCCTAATTAATTATGAAAGTGAGAAAGCCAACATACTACCATCCGGTATAAACACACATACTTCTGCTTTATGGAGCGCATAATAAAGTAAAAATACTGAAGTACCTTTAAAAAAAAAAAAAATATCCAGCTAAAGCTCGCAACACTTTCTGGCCAAAAGCTCTTAGCCGGGATTCCCAGGCGCAGCATACAAAGCAAATTGCTATAGTCAATTTAATTAAATTTGTTTGTTTGGAGCTGAACGAAGCACGCCTCGATAACAGGCTGGCTGCTGCGGGCAACAGCCAGACAGCTGCCACAGCTTCCAACAAAATTCCCAAGCTCTAACTCAATCCACAATCCCCAATCGCAAATCCAATGTAAGCCCAAAGCGACTAAAATGCCCGCGCATCGATACAAAAGGATGCGTTTATCACAATTCTATTAACGCACCAAGTCAGTCAGATATACCCAGAGCCACAGTTCAGTCTGTGTGCTGGAGTCGCGACGAGGAGTCGAAGGGAGAGGTGTCGACATCAGATGGATTCTATTGCTGCTCTGTGTGCGAGACTGTGCGGCAGCTCAAGGGCGTTTTTCCAACCGCTTTTCATGTTTACAGTGGAAATTTGCCAGCAGCATAAGCAACAACAACTACAAATAACAACTTGTACTGTCAGCATGTGTGTAAATACAGAATAGGAGCTAGAGATTATACATTTTCGTTGCACAAGTCGCAGATGAAATACTTTCTATTATGGCTATATTAGAAAGTTAGCTGAATTAAAAGCAGTCAACTAGCAGTTAACTTAATAAGCAAAACTGTTGCCGATATATGTCAAATAGAGTTGCGATTTTTGAAAGAATTACTCAAACTGTTGGCAGTGAGAGAATGGGGAGAAGAATATATTAAAACATGATAACTTAACCGACTCTAATTTTACCGCCAAGAAATTATAATACCCGTTGGCAGAGTAACACTGAAGTACTGAAGAAATATAAATATACATATGTATGTACACATGCAGATAGAGATAGAGAAATGGAGTGGGAGAGAGAAAATGAAAGCAGCCTTTGCGCCAGTCGAGTGTAATTAAATTTCTTGTCAGCAATGAAACGACTCAACTCGAAGGGTCCTTGAGTTTCTCGTCATGCATTTGAATGGAATTACAATTAGAATGAGACGCATTCAAAATCAAATAAAATTCTGTTTAAGTGTGTCAAACAATGGCATAGAGACGTACAGGACGGACGGGCAAAGTGATGCTTTTGATGCTTAACATGTATTTATTTAAATAAGTCAACTGGTGATGTTTTTAAATACTTTAATGGGCTATTTTAGAGGCATGGCGTTAGTTGGCATTCGATTGTGCAACATTCATGAAATTCCCTAGATTATTTAATATGCCGTCAGCAACAACAGAAACAATAAATGTGATAGCACAATCCGAAAATCGAGCCGCAATTAAAACGAGCTCAACAGCTTGGCCGGCGGTTGAATAACTGAATTTACAGCTAATCCTGGGAGCAGCCTAATTACGTCCTGATCCTTTTTGTTAGTGGCATGTCCTGACTCTGATTAAATCGTTCATATCAACTTGAATGGATGTGATGGTGCGGCAGGAGGCGGGTTGCGGAAAGTGGTCGCATAAATAATTGCAAATGCCATAGAGTTATTTGTTTAAATGTCAAATAAAATGCAGAAATCATTTTTAAAAACATTTTGTCGCTTTAGGTTTTTATTGTTATGATTGTTGTTTTGCTGTTGCCCTGTTGGCCTTGTCTGGTTGCCTTTGGCAAATACGCGTCGTATGCGCAATTTATTTACAAGCATTTCTGTTTGCCTGGTTTTTATGGCTGGTTAGGATTGGCAGCAGTTGCTTAAACATTTATGCAACGTGTGGATTTTGTTTGCATAGCCCGGCGCTCGCCCATCCAATTGATGAGTGTAGAATCGGCCCAACGAATCCCCCTAGTGCTGGTAGTCAATCCGAGGATACATTTTTAATGGTATTTACATTGCTGATGGTGCTTCTATATTTCACAACCAACCAAAGGTTGCAATTGAAACAAGGCCATTTTTAAATCTATGAAAGATTCACAAAATTTAATTTATTTCCATCAAATATATTTATTCTGCGAATTCATTAGGTATCGTCCAGTGCATTTCTTTCGAGAAGAGCAGTCGGACTCCCTCACGATATTTCTCTAAGCAAACTATTAATAACACTTTATAATTTTCCCCGTTATTTTGCAATGGGGTTGTAATCAAATCATAAAAAAATATTTACTGAAAGCATAACTTAAATCAAGTGCTCTCCAAGTTGCAGGCTCTTCAAGTGTTGTTGCTGAGGCGACGACCCACTTCTGTGGCAATTTCTTCTGGGCAACCGCAAATGGCAGTGTTTATTAGCCATAATGATGCTGCGGCTCCGTCAACAAAAGGAAACAAACATGGTCAAGGAAAATATGTTGATATTTTGCCACCGCAACTAAACGAGGTTGGAATCTTTGAATAAACTATAAGTTTTGTGTGGCACACGAAGCAAATAGGATGCAAAAAATATATATACTTATGGGGAACAGTTGAAAAAGGCTAGCAGAGCACAAGAAGCAAACAGACAGGCCAAGGTATCCGTTCCGTAGCCAGTTTTCATTCTGTTCCCGTGCAATCTCTCTCTCTCTCTGAGGTCGAGGCGACAATTTTACTTGGTTATTTATAACTGTCGAGCCGTTGTTGCTTCCTTCTACAGCTGTCTCCTCGATCTCCCTTTTGGTGCTGCATGTTGTGGCTCGTAAACATCTTCATTCAGTTTGGTGTGGATGTGCGTGTGTGAGTGTATACGTTTGTGATAGGTGCACAACGTTAACAGCTGTTTGTCCTACTGCACGTCCTTGTCAGTCGACCAGGCGACCACCAATCACTCGACGCTCTCGCAAATTGCGGTAATTTCTTGTTGTCGTATTCAGGCAGCGGCAAGCAGTCGCTGAATTATGGCCAAAGTGGCTAATTTGTCACACTGAGCGCCAAGAGAAAACCGGAGACACGAGACAGACATAAATACACTGAGAAGGAGAAATTGAGAAGGAGATGACAAAGTGGGATGGGCTAATCGATTATAAGTCAGACATGGCCTTAAGGGCCTGTCTGCATAATTCGATCATCCGTTCAATTGCTTATGATGATATTCTTTAGATCGACTGCTGTACAACATTTCGCCAAAGATGATTTCCTTGATATCCTGTGCATATATTGCTGCCTTAAAGCAACACACACACACACACACAGCAGCGCTGAGCAGCGTTTACCATCGTCCAACATAGATTTGGCTCTTTATTGTTATTTTATGGAGCAAATACAACTTTCGAGCATGCAAAATTTGTGCTCAGTGCACAATGGACAATTGTGTCCTCCGGAGCTGAGCAGACCATCGCCTGCAGATGGGCTGCTTAAAGAAAAAAAAAGCAAAAGAAAATACGATTCAATGGTCCTCTGGGGCAACCAAAAGTTGTTGCTCATCTCGTGTCTGGCTTTGGTCCAGCTATTGCTGCTGCTGCTGCTGCTCCTCGTGCTGCTTTTGCTCCTGCTTCTGCTGCTCTTTGTATCTGTCTTTGTGTATGCAAATGCCACTCTGGCTATTGGATTTGAGTATTCGGATAAACATTTCAATTGGCCATACGCTTCATTACCTCTAACCCGCTATCGAATGCCGTCCCACCCACCACTGTTCACTGTTCACTCAACTTTTTCAATCTGGCTACGGGAAAATGGCAATTGGCAAGGGAAAATCAAAACGAAACGCATCGAAAACTATTGAAAATTAATTTTGAAAGAAATTTGCAACAATTGTTGCACATTTCTCTTGTTGTTTGAGATGTTTCTGCCACATCCTATGCTTTTGGTTCATGCTATTGTTGGCTGGTCAGTAATGTAATTTCAGCGCAGATCTGACAACAGTTACTAAATTATGCAAATTAAAATATGTACACATAATTACAAATGTAAATCGCTTTAATTGTACAGCTCGAATAAGTCTCACACAATGTTGATGATGCAAATTTGTGGTCACAGCATATCACAAAACGCTTTTTACCACTTGTTTTTTCAGCAACTCGATTATTTTTTATTGACTTGTTGTTGGGGTTTTGTGAGGCCCATTCAGAAATAAATTTAAATTTATGACTGTGTTAATTAAATTTTAATATTTTAGCCAGTAATATCAATGGTTCGAAACTCACTTTACTCAATTCCTTAGAAAGGGAACTTTCTAGATTCACTTTTATTATATTATATGGTTCAAAGTTTGATAGAGTATCTGCAAGTCTAGTATTTAATCAAAGTAAAGCGATAAAAATACGAAATGACCACAAATGATTTTTATAGCCGAGTTAATTGGGGTTTACAGCGCGGTTTTCATTTGATTAAGCTCAATAATTATAGCTGCGAGCAATTCGCAAATATTTTCACAACTTTCCCATTACTAAATTCAGTCTGCTTAAATACACTTTAAAGTCAAATGAATATAAAAATATTTGCAAAAGCGATGACTACGCCACTATTTGCTTTATAATAATAATAATAATGATAGTTTGTCAACCATTGCCAAACTAAGCAGTTGCTCTGTTGAATAATGAGTTGCTGTCAAGATTTAAATTAGCTAAGGAAAATACACTTAAAAATAAAATGAATTAATCTGAGACACGACTTTATCGATATTCATATGTTTAATAAATAAGACAATACAAATAAGAAAACATAATTTATCATTTATTAATAGGAGACGTTTTGGGAGGGTGCAGAGCAAACAGAGCAGGCTTATTAGTAAGATTATTCTTTCAATAAATGCTAATCAGATATAATAACTGAATTTTAATTTAAAGTTAGACAAAACATATAAAAATGCAATCAGAAAACATATTTGACTATTGTTTTGCCAACAAATAAATAAGCAGAGGGCTCCATTGTTAGAGGGCAGCTGTTATACGGGCACACGACCAGTTAGTAGAATTCTCCTTTCGATCACTAAACAAATATAAGTGAATTTATAAAATGTATATATAAAAGCGTAATAAATACCGAGAGGCATTATCGGGTATGGGGATTGGTCTATTTGCTAGCCATCATCACAGCAAACTCCTCGTAACTCAGTTTTCCGTCACCATCCTCATCGTGGGGGCGTATCATTGCCTCACACTCTTCGGTGGTCACGTGCTGATTAAGATCCATCATGACGATGTGAATCTGAGCGACTCCTATGAAGCCGCTGTTCTCCTTGTCAAAAATTCGAAATGTTTCACGCAGATCATCCTCGTCCGGAGGATAGCTCATTCTGTACATCAGAAATCGCACAAACCCGTCAAACTCAATGAACCCATTGCCATCATAATCGACATCGTTGATAAGCAGTTGTAGCTCCTTTTCCGTCGGCTGCCTGCCCAAGGCGCGTAATACATAATCAAGTTCCTTGATTGTGACGCTATCATCACTGTCAACAAGTAATATCTCGAAGGCGCTCTTAAAATGTTCAAGATCATGGGCAGAGGGTTCCATTATCGCGTACTAAAATTTTATCACGTTTAAAATTTTCAATAAAAAAAAAATGAACTTGAAGTGAAATAAAAACAAAGCTTTAGGTTTGAGTGCTAAAAATATAATGTGTTCCCAAACAGATGTTCAGCATTCGAAATCAGAATTTCGCCAGCTGTGATTTGTTATTGGAGTATATTATACAATATACGAATACTTAAGACACCCCACATAGAAAGTGACATACACTGTCAGTGTGCTCGCTGGGTCGTGATTAATTGCATGTGCGGCTTTCTACATACATACATACCATATGTACATATATATTTCATTCTGTCTCGTTTTTTTTTCCATATTTCGCTCTGATATATTAGTTACAGTTGCTGCCCTCTGATTTTTTTGTATGTTTTTTGATATTTATCCGCGAAATGCAATGCATCTGAAAGCATCCAACAGAGCAGCGACAACAACAAGAATAACAACAACGACAACACCAACAACATTAAGTTTGCGCCGCATGCTGCGGTCAGCCGCACACATCAACAGCCAGGCCCATGAACCACACCAACACTACAGCAACAGCAACTACTACAACAACGACAACAACAACAACTGTAACAAAAACAACAACAATGGCTGACCAGGCGAAAGTTATTTACTGCAAATCGGTCGAGTAAAGACCAGATCGCAGCTGACGATGCACAGTGGTCTCAACTGAACAATTTCCATATCGGAGGAAATCATTAATAAATATTCAGAATTTTAATATCTTTTAAGTATGTGTTTCATCTCCAAAAAACCTCTCAAATTTTATTGTAAAGAAGATTAGAGAGCTTAAACCCGGTTTAGATTCGATGAACTTTGGCAACATGCCCTGATGTGATCTTATACTCTTGTAGAGGGTTTTATTGACCAATATGTACATGTATGTATTTATAATTAAGTTCCAGGTTTAGGAATCGAAATAGGCGTCGACATACAGGTCACACCGACTAATATAACTACACAGAAGTAAAGTATTGAATTGCACTCCTATATTTGCAAAATATTATGCCCATAGTAAGACGGTTCGAAATTCTGCCAGGAATTGCCGAATGGCAAACGGCAACTGGTAACATTTGACCAACCCGTTGGCTTTAAACATGCTGCAAACAGCTGAATGTTCAATTAAAATCTCGAAATTAATTTAAGAGCTAACGGAAATGGCAGCCAGGTAAACTTTTCGGTGGCCACTTGAACAAAATTGGGGGCACGGTGCAAGCAATATTTGAAAATTTTATTTTGATTTCGATTTCAAAGCTACAATATGTGCCGAGTGCCAGGCAAACTTTGTACCAAAGCTTTAAATTATAATTACAATAGAGAAAAATCAGAAACCAAGAACTTACTGAAACTAAACGTGATGTTGAAAAGTTAGTTAGCAAAGCGAAAAGTTGTGATTTTTTTCACCTACCAATTTAATGCAATCATTTGGAAATCAAGTAAAACTGCAAGAGGAATTCTAATAAATTATGTTAGATGAGATAAGATTCTACCTCAGGTACACAGAGTGTACACTTTTCAGACAATTATAAGTAGTCTAAGTGGTTTTCGCATCATACACGTGAGGCAAATCCATCAAATTATACTTGATATCCCATATAAGTAGAGTTCGGTAAGCGCCCATTTAAGTTAATAAATTTATGTTTGCCATCGTTTTATAGAATCTGCTAGCCGGACAATTGGGTCGACTTTTGCAATATTCCTTGCTGAGCTTATCTGACTCACATTAACCGCTTCAATTGCCGGAATGATTCAATGGGGCAACTCTTAACCTCTTTACAAGTGAATTACTCGCACGTTATGTTGACGACAGTTGTTCACTTGCAGTTCGTTAGATACTCGTGTGCGAGTAAATCGAATATCTTCCATATTGAATGGCTGCCAGGCGCAATTGGAATCCTGCAATCCTTTTCAGCTCCACCTTCATTCATTGTGTTAAATGTTCCGGGTCTTACACACATATATTTGTAGGCAATTATAAAGCATACTTTGCGCCATATCTTGCACCTTATCTTTGCCACTCACATCTGGGCAACGTGCTACGTGCTGGGGCGGCTGCCAGCTGCAGTCGTCCGACGACGCTGCAAAGGAGGCAGCAATAAATTATTTCACTGCTGGCCACAAACAGTTGAATCTTGTTGTCGTTGTTGTTGAGATGGTTGTTGTGGTTGTTGCTGCTCACGTCTGATATTAAACTCAGCGTAAAAATAGCTTGAAATATGTAATTTTCCGGTTCAATTACAAAACCACAGCAGCGGCGTGGACTGGAGTGGACTGAGCAGCAGGGCACGGAAATCGGCTGTGTCAGGAATCCGCATCCACATCCGCATTCGCATCCGCAACATCGTGGCTAGCAGGCCAAGATCCATGTACGCTGATAACGACTGGCGACCACCAACGCGCTTGTGCGATACGCGGCTCGGATAGCACTCAGTAATTTGTAGTAAATCTCTGGGGCACGTGAAGCAAGACTGCCCAAGCACGCTGAGTTAGAGGCAGGGCAGGGACAGAGGCAGGCGATGCGAATGGAGAACTTTGAATGACCCGCTGCTGATATATATTCGGCGGACACGTGCCGCATTTTAAAAAGTCGAAATTTGAGTTAAAACGTTTCCGTAACTAGTATTCCAAGTGTTAATATTTACATTTAATGAAACTAATCTAATGACCTTTACAAGAGATTAATCTGCTTACTAAATTGTTATATTTAGGTCAAGGAAAAGATCAACGGTAAAAACATATTGCTAAAGACAATCAAATTATTTGCTAGTTTCAAAATAATTTAGGTCATACTTAAGGCCAACGTGCAAAGTCGATACACATTAGCAGAGAGCATGGCACATTGAATATTGCAAAAAAGGAGAATTGACTTAGCATCATTTTTTAGGATTACAGAAGTATAGGGAAAAGTATACTTGAGAAAATATCAATCACATGGGACCAAGAACCATTTCGTTGAAGTGTCATCTTTGTAGGAATACAAGGAAACGCATACGTCAAACTCATCTTCCTATTGTTTATGCAGCGCTGGTTAAGCAACGATTCTTTATCTGCTTAGGAGAATTTACAGTTGATTTACATGAAGAAAAAAAACAACAGCCTACGAGTGCGACTCGTTAAAAAGATTACAAATGCTGAGAAGCAATGGAGGAAAAAATCGATGCAGTTGATGGGAAAATAAATGGTTGGTGTGGATAGAGAGGGGTAGATAGGTATAGTACGGTGCTAAGCAACTTGACTGCAAAATTCACAGCAAGTAAATTTCAAACGTCGCACGTGGTCATAAAAACCACGCCAGGCCAACGAATGTGCCAGGAGCAGTCAGGACTATTCAGCAGCCAGACAAACTGGGTGAGGAGGATGTAAGAGCGTTGGAATAAGCAAGAAGGAGAAAAGGTTTGCTAAAAGGAAGCTACGTGTGGGCAACTGCATTTTAGCGCCATATTTTATACACACTTAAAGTCACACACAGAGAGAACAGCTAGGAAATGGTAATAGGAGTCGGGGGGGTGGTGAGAGGGGCGAAAGGGCACTGCAGTCGCCGCAGTGTCAAAGCAAGAAAGGCAAACGCCAATGCGGGCAAAGATAAACGCGGTGAGTGCAGAGGGGAAGCATCAAAAACAAATGGTCAAAAAGTTTTCCATTTCATGCAAAAACATAAAAAAAAATGTGTGAAAATGCCAGTGAAAATGGGTTAAACAAATGCCAAGAGCACAACAAAAGAGGCCGCAAATAAAATGCAGGCCAACACCCCGCCCACTTACTACCCCTAACACACACACACACACTCTATCACTTCAGTTAACTCTGCTCGAGATACGGGCAAATGCTGCGTACAACAGTGCGTATAATGAATATTAATAAATGTGCCACTGAATTAATTAATGAAACGCCGCATTTTCAATTAGCAACAAGACGCAAGCAACAAGCATTCTTCGACAGCGAACAAGACATTTCACAAGGCCACCAACTGATTTGGCCGTGGGCTTGGCTAATTAAAATTTAATTAATTAACAATGCGACGGCAAATGGCCGAAAGCAGGCAATAGAAAAGTGTCGGAATTACGCCAAAACAGCCACCATCTGGCCAAAGATTTTTGAAGTAGTCGGAAATTAAGATGGATTTTCATTTCAATGGACCATGTGGCACGTGGCGCGTGCCACATTGGCTACGCAACACATGGCCACGAACTGTATTGATTCCATCGTTGTCGTTGTCGTTGTTGCTGTTCCTTTTGCTGTTGCTGTTGCTTTCGCTCTTCTAGTAATTGTTGCTCCAATATGCCACATCATTTTCGGCTCATTAATCATTGAAGTATTTTCATTAGCCTGGGCCAAGTTTCTTCGCTTTAATTACCAAACGGCCAGTGCACCCACGATAAGCGATAAACGAGAAATACAAAACCATCAATTGAATTTTGACCACAACAAAAGGCCATAAATTCGGATGCTGTTCATTTCTAAATTTCCTGAACATGAAACAAACCACATAAATGCGTTGAGACCTCTACGCCCAAAATGTCTGATATGAAAATAATATAAAATCAATACAATTCTAGGAGAATAAATTGAAATACATGAGTAAGGCAGTTTCTTGAAAATTGAAACTGCTTAGCATCTAATATCCATCCCAGCAAGTTCAAGTTTCACAACTTTCTGTAAGCTTCCATTCTCTTCCTGCTTGCTAATGTATTCCTAAAATCGAAATTTTTCTTTTGTTCGCACCGCAAGTATTAACTCTAAACGGAAAACCATTTTGACCATTTGTTTCAGTAGAATTGCTAAATATTTTGTAAATACTTTTGACTATGATACTGTGCCTCTTGTGGATTAGGGCTTCAAGTGCTGGACCACTGACATTACAAGAAGTTAAAATAATAGCAAAAAATTAATGTCTGTGACACAATTATTGGTGAATTGGACAGTGGCATTACTAGCATCAGGCTTACAAAGAGATGGTAACAAAATAAGCTGGCATTGGAATAGATTGTATGGCCAAGTAAATTACAGTCAAAGCCATCTCAATATTTGGTAACAATTTGTCGCAGAGGCGACAGCGTTGCAGCAAATGCTGCAGATGTGTGTATGTCTGTATGTGTGTGTTGGAAAGGGAAATGAAGGGGAGGACTTGCATTCATGACCAGCACGTTCGGCACGTTGCTGGCCATTTTGCACATTTGACGACAGTGACAATTATCGATCAGAGGCACGCACAGCGCGACGCTTAAATGGGACACTGACGCATCCTTGGCCTCATTTGCATAACTGGCGAGCACCAATCAACGGCACAACCCCGCCTGTGCCCCACGCATACTCTATCAAGAGGGACACAAAAAGTGCCACATACATATACGTATGCGTACATACATATAATGTTTCGTGAATGTGCGCATTTGTTTTCGCAGGCTGCTGAAGTTGGAGGCGCGTCCTCGTCATTTTGGCGAGGCAACTATTGTTGCAATAATGGCCTTAAGCATTTACGGCCAGCCGCATGCAATCAAAAGAATTTTGTTGCATGTTCCGCTCTCCGCTTTAAGCTGTGATGCTACGATGGAGTTGCTATTGCCTAACGCCTAAATCAAAGCTGCTAAATGAAATGTCTTCATTAAATTAAACTGGCGACGAAAATTAAAATGACGAAAGACGAACGAAATGCTTTGTGGCATATTTTATAGGCCGTGGCAAAAGAAATATACGGCGATAAAGTCTGCCACTTCAGCATGCCGGAAGGACAAATATAGGCAGCACCAGCACCAACTGCACAGCCAAGCTTTGCTCCGTCCCGGACCGGCCCGGCCCGCCCCTTACTCGTCTTTGGGCCAGTAATTGCCGAGTGTTTTATTGCCAAATTTTAGAGCTCGAAGTCTACGTCTAACGTCGAACATTTGTCAGGCCACAGGCGCCAACAAAGACGTCTCTCGCTCTCTTTCCCTTTCTCTCTCACTCTCTCTCTATCTCTGTCTCTCTCCCCATCTATGTCTGTCTCTAACTGTAGCGCTTCGTTCGTGGTCATAAATTTTGCCACTTGACTTTTCGCGTGGAATTCATTAGTTTTGCCTCAACTGAAGTCAGTGCTGACGCCAAATTAAATTACATTTAATTGCTTGGCTCATAACTTGGGCACACAGCTCCCAAGACTGCAGTTCACAGTGGGCGAACACGCAATGTCTGCCACTGATAATGCAGGCCCATCTGCTACTCTAGTACACTAACAATATACAAAAAATTAAAATAAAAAATAAGAAGGCAACATCATAATTCCGCTATCATTGGGATATTTGAAATATCTGGTTTTTCGATTTATTTTCCATAGTAGCAGAGGGTCAAACCATTTAATACAAATACACGTTCATTAATCCATTATTGATTTGGTGTTTTCGAATTTTCTAACCAATATTCCTCTATATTTTGGCATTTTCGATTTTCCATACAAATATAATATTGGCCAAAACGATACTATTTATTTTCAAGTGTAGCTCTAGCAGTCGGTCCCGTGTCCATTTAACTTATTTGTCATCATTAGACAAATGTCCAGCCACAACTTGGTAGTGTCTTCAACCAAATTTAGTTGCAGCTGCTGGCCAGCAGTCGGCAGTATGACTCAAGTTGCAGCCGTTTGCTTCTGACAACTCAAATATATATATTATTCTGTTGATTTTCAAGTGAACTCAAGACCGTCTGCTGACATCGGTTCAGGCATGCTGTAGATAGGAGTGCGAGAGCTGCAAGCGATAGCTAATATAAATGCATGTAATACATTTCAGCTGCCTGAGCCGCACAAACGTTCGGTGCTCAAGTGGCAGACTTTGCTATTGTTGTTGTTGTTGTTGTTGTGGTTGCTGTTGGATCTCTGCAAACTGTAGTTCAAACTTGGCTTAACTTAGTTTTTGTCCTTCAGTAAACTACATTTACTCGACAGCCGTCCAATTTGAGCTTATCCACTTGGGGGCGCGTGCTCTCGAGTGCTGATGAATGTGCATGTATTAGTTGGTGTTTATCCTAAAAGCTTGAGGCGTTCTCAAAGCTCAAAGCTCTAATTTAAAAGTGTTGGCTCAGTGTGATCCGCCGTAAAAGAGCTCAGCAGTTGTGAAAAAAGCTTCATTTAATATGTCTATAGTTAGCGTTATCGGTTATCGTTATCGATTTGTGCTCTCGATAAACACATTTAGAAAATACTCAGTTAGCTGTGCTCCTGCATATAGATTAATACTCAGTTCTCAATGAGGGATAAAAATAGTTTCTTTTATTACATCATCATGCCTTCTACCAAATATATTTGCAATAATAACAATATATGAAATGCACACTGCACAATTCTGTAATTCTCTTCTTAAGCTCCTCATGCAACAATATTGTAAACATAATAAAACAATGTTAATCCCATTAGAATTCTGTTGCGCACCTAAGCAATGCTTGTGGTATTCTGCAATTCTCGGTTGCCACGCTGCCAATTTGTTTCCTTCACTCAGCACGAATATTGAATCTCCCTTTCCCCGGACAGGGCTATTTAAATGCAACTCCCTTAAGCAGCCGAAAACTTTATCATCATCATGGCAATTGCTACTCAAGTCGAGTGCGGACTATTGTTCAGCTCTGCTCGTTCCTCACAAATGCTTGCCAAAAAATGAGCTTGCTGTGTTGAATTTCATGCAATTCATAAAAATTAATTAAGAACTAGATGTTGAAGAAGTTGCTGCTGCTGATGCTGCTGCTGTCAAACACTTGACCACGCGCCAAGTGAGACAACACAGCTTGAGACAAGTGGGGAGCCACCACACCACCCTCACCGATCTACCCACCCACCCACTCGACTGCTACAAGTTATTGCCAGTGTTATTGTCTTCTTGTTATTTCAGGCTATTGACCAGTTCACACTCAAGCTGTTTGCCTTGTTGCTTCCCCTGTTGCCAACGGGGCCCCCTCAAGTGTTGTGCCTCCAACTGCAGCTTCGACTGCTGCCTTCAACGACTTGTACATTATTTCATCTACATTTTCGTAGCCAGTGCCTTTAGTTTGTTTAAGCTGTTATTTCATTTTTCACTTGCACATTGCCACGTTCGTTCGTTCTGTCCAGATAAGGCAGCTGATGTTTAACCACACTCTGGTCTCCAGTTCCTAGTCTCCGGGTACGTTGCGGTTTCCTTAGGTTCCGGACTGGCAACGTTGCGGTGAGAAACTCTCTACATTTGCAACACTGAATGCCGTTGCTACTGCTGCTGCTGTGGCAAGTTTGCTGCATAAATCGCCGTCAAATGTATTTAGATTCGGATTTGGACAGTTTTTAATTGAGTTCCGGGTCCCGAAAAGTATACAACACTAATTATAAGTTGGGGCCATCCACTGCCACGTCAAAGAAGGCAATCTCAGCATGTTTGATTAAACAGCACTTACCGTTGAGAGAAAACTAGCCCAGTAACTCTCAAGTAAACCGGTGTCTGGCTCTAAAGTTAAAATTAGCCAATACGACCAAAAGTCAAAGAGGACTCGACCCATCCACATAAGTTTCCGTTTCAATACATGGATCAAGTGCGCAGCGGGAGATGCGCTCGAATTGGGGTTAGAGCACCAAAAGTCGCGATTCGAGTTAAGAGTTTTTGCTGCTAATGAAATAAAGATGCCCGATGTATCAATGTGTCTGTGAGAGAGAAAGATAAATGGAGAGGGGGGGTGAAGCACTCGCAGTGGATTCATTTCAAAAGTTTGCTAATGGCTTTAAGCGTAATGAAGCCGGAAATTAGTAAACATTTTGCACATTGGCACAAGTGACATTCTAAATGGATTATGTAACCCAACTGAGAAACCAAACACAACTTTGATCTCTGCAGATGTGCTTGACTAATGATAGCATAATTGTGCAAGTGAAAACTTGTCAGAACAAATAAGATGTGTACTTGTACATTTATCTCTTACTGCTGCTTTAATCGTAGCAAATGCAACTAAACATATTTAACGAAATCATTTTGAGCGCATCCTTATAATGAGCATCGATGATCGTATACTCTTTATCATAATCGAAAAAAAAATATATTTAATAGTAATAATAATAAAAACAATGTATATCTAATAAATAAAATAAAAAAAACCCTTCAATTCATTTTATTTATCCATCAATCATAATCAGCTTTAAGTAATCATTTGTACAATTTTTCACCACTGTATTTTTGGTCGTTTTTCATTTAGCTCTGCTCTGGTTTTCCTTCCCAACTGCCCCAACCTCTGATTGCTTGCTATAAGAGCTGTTGAAGCTAATGCTATTGTTGTTGTTGGTTTTGTTGTTACTGCTGCTGTGCTATTAAGAGGCCAAGTTATCATCAAGCATCGTGTAAGAGTGTGTTTCAGTTACCATCTACCGTTTAGGATAGTTGGGTTTTTGGTGGCCTCTGTAGTCTGGTGCTCATTGTCTAGGCGAAGCTTTTGTTAGTTAATTTATTTGAAGTTTGTAACTAAAAGTTTTAATGTTGCCGCTTTGAATTTGGTTTAAATGGATAATTATTTTAACAAATTGTGCAAAATGCTTAACAAAAACTTTGAAAACTCAGGCCCAAAATGCTGCCACCTCCATTTACTGTGGCTGCGGTTATCTAAGCAAATGCTTCAACTCTGCGTCGAGCCTGTTGAGCCAGGTGTCGAGTAGGCTTTTAGCAAGATGGCAGCGGGTTGGCAGAGTCAGACTGCAAATTCAACAGTTGAAGGCTAGACAACACGCAGTGGCAACAGCCACGATTCATAACTCTAAACTTAACACACCGCAAAAACTTTGAAGAAGGCGCGACTGCTGTTGCTGCCGTTGCTTTGTCACGCCTTGCCACGCCTCCTCGTGGCCAAATTTTAATTAGTCGCATTTGTTGCACAGCATCCAATTTAATGCACTTGAAATCATTTCGCCCAAGTTTCTGACAACAATCGTGAGTGCAAGTGGGGGTAAAAGTTGAAGGGCTGAGGGATTTCCAGATCCAACTCGCAAATGAAATAATTGCTAAACGTTTTAAGCATGCAAAGCGACGACATTTAAAAGAGATACATGTCCATGTTCCAGCAAACGAAATCACCTATATTTCGCCACGAACCAAAAATCACTGAAGAACAAAAGCAGAAACCAGAAATTAGGCCCTAAATTACAGCAGTATTTTCGACTTAAGCTGGGACACAAACAGGACTTTTACAAATAAACATGCCGAAAAAAGGCAGAAAGTAAATTCAATTACACAAACACACACAAAGTAGCTTGCTAATGCTTATGAATGGAGGGTGGGTGGGGGGTGACTTGGGTGGCAAGGCACTTTCTGAAATCAGCGACAAGGACGGGCGTCAGTTGTTCCTTTTGCTACGTGCATCGCATGGCAATTGTCGAAAATTGCCAGCAATGGACACAACTTTTAACACAATTTATAAACGCAACGATATTTATAGAATTTTTGAATTAAATGCAAAATATTTTACCACACGCGCCTGCATAAAAGTTGATGCCACAAGTAAACCCACACCCCCCCCCCCCCCCCCTCCGCCACAGACCAGACACACACACACACACAAACCCGTACCCAACCCTATACGAAAGAAGCGAAACACGAAAACAAACAGCAGCCGCTTGTGGAAATTACAGCAGGAAGAGGCCACTACAAAAGTTGCCCCAAACTCGGACTTTGTTGCGAATTTATGAGTCGCACCTAAGCCCGGCACATTTTAAGCATTTCAATTATTTATCTACTTTGATGCATGAAACGATTTTTTCAGCGGACTTTAAGCCTCGTCCACCTAACATGGAACCGCTAATCTATGAAATTGCATTTTCATAATTGAAATTTTGTTATTAAAAATAAACCGTTATTAATTTACATTACAGTTACATTCACGCTCAGACTAGAAGGGTATCATCTAGTTTCAACACACTTTTAAACACTTTGTGTCTGATTTTAATTCCAACATAATTTTAAATACTTTCTATCTGATTTTAATTTTAGTTCTCAGATTATTATGTTGATAAAACTTTTTAAAGAAAATGAAATTTGGTAACTAAACTAAATTTAAGCAATATAGAAAGTTATATTAATTATTCGATACATATATTTGAATATTTTATTTGATTTGAAGGGTATTGAAGCTATGACTAATCAGTCGAAAATCTGCCATCTAATTATTAATGACTTTTTGTTGCACTTGCAGTCTAATTAGTATTTTTTACATAATGGTATATTATGAGTCCAAAATATAAATTAGACTCAAATGATACAAATAATTGTAAATTATTTGGTGCAAAATTGAATCAGTTACGATTGTTCAGCAAATATAATTGATTTTTCGAATTCAATGCGCTTTGACAATAATTTGATTTGATTTCCCAACATTTAAATGAAGCATTACTCAATTGAAGTAAAAAAATAAATAGGAAACTGCAGTACAAGTGCTTTATTCTTAAATATGGGTAAGCTCATGTGATTCATGAATCCATTTGGCAAGGACAACAAACTACGATTGGTTGATTTGCATTTTACTGGCTCTAGATTAATTTTTTCCTGGCTGGCTGTTAAACAACATTTCACTTGTCGTTTTGGGCCGCACGGCACCTTTGTGCACTTTTTGTGGCTTTTGCATATTTATGCAATTAAATTTGCAAATATGCTGTGGTGCCGCATCAGCCGCCCACCCACGCTTGCCACACGCCACTTTTTGTCCGTCCAGTAATGCGCACAAAGAAAATATGTTTCAAATTGTGCATTTTTTTAATGATTGCCTTACTCATTGTTAATCCTGTAACCACCCGGCTCACTGATGCAAAAATGTGGCCACCATTCAAAGACTGTTAATAGCCAATATCGCATTTTATATTAAGTAGGAACTAGTTGGAAATCTGAACGGATTTTAGAATAAATAGTTTTTGGTTTTATTCAGCAGAGCTTACATTTGTTCATTTCTTAATATAATATATATATGACTACCATAAACACATCTGTTCAATGTAATTACTATTTAAAAGTATCTCAATCTCAATACCGAGATCTAAACACATCAATGAATACAGCTCACATATTTCAAGAAATCCTTAAATCTGTCCTTTTGTGTAGTATCCTCAAATTGAGCTCTGAATGGATAAAAGCAGAACAGAACGACAGCGAAAATTGTTCTATTTTGTTGTTGCAACAGATTGAATGCCATTCCAAGTGTCAATAAGTGAGACGCTGTAATGTCAATTGCAAATGCATTGAAACGAAGTACAAGGTGAAGAGAGTGAGGGGGGAGTGGGGGTGTGAGGTAAACGAATTTTGAAATTCTTGTGCAGCTTCTGGTTTGTTTTGATAGGTCGCGGCATAAATTTACAATAAATTGTGTACACAATGAAGACATTACGTATACGCCACGCTGTCTGCTGCCGCCTGGAACGTGCCACAGGCACGCAAAATGTATTAGAATCGGAAACAGCTGAAGGCAAACACCTGAACAGCGAAATACGATTACGATAAAGGGGCAGCAAGCCCAAATCGAGGCGCACTGGGCCTGAGTTACGGGGTAGGGCAGGTGAGAGGGTGCCACAACAATTTGTTGAGTGCGGACCGTGCAACAAGTGACAGAAAGCCAAGCGCAAGAGGGGCAACTATCGAAACTAGGCAACATCTGCAACATAGCCAACATAGAAGGGTAAAAGAAAAACACAAAGAAAGAAAACCGTCTAGGAACATTGCTTGCAGACGGCGCGCCGCATAAAAATTTATGATTATGTTAAAATGTAAAAGTGCCAACGGGGCAGAACGTGGCAGAACGTGGCAGACAGCGACAGCGCAGCAGGTGAGCGAATTTGTGTTAATGTTCCCACTGCAAACAGCAGGCAGCGAGCAGAAAGCACCAAGCAGCAAGCAGAGAGTAGCAAGCGCCCAAGGCGTTGCAGGGCCAAGCAGACAGCCAAGTGGGTCGCCTCGTGGCATATAAAATATATGATTTCTGTGCTCAACGTAAATGCGACAAAACTGATGACGACAACGTCGCTAGTATTATGGCAAATAATGACACAACAACAGCAACAGCAACAACAAAAAATACAAAAGTAAAGGAAGATAAAACAGCTAAACAACAGTTTGCTGCAATTTGTTATTTAGTTGCTGCTGTTTACTGTGCTGCTAAATACCCAGCAAGCACATTATCAGCTCAGAGGGATGCCACTTTATAAAGTGGTGCAGATCGTAAGATTGTATTGATAGGAATAACAATAGTCTATGCGATTGTCAGCTTCGTTATGGTTTGGGTCTACGATAAACTTGCAAGGTAGTTGTTAGTCTGGCAGTCTAGGAATATGCGTTATTTCACTATTTGTTGTCTGATTCTGTATCACGTGACTGTCATCTTAGTCAGATAGACAAGGAACGAAAAGGGAGCCAGCGGAAGGGCCATGCAAGACATTGCAGTTTTGTTTAACTTTTAACTTGGTTGGATTTGTGACAGTTTATGTTGTCGGTCTGTTTGGTTGAATGTTTGACTGCGGGTTACACAAAGTTTGGCAAATGACGCTGCGAAACAGATGTGGCCCGGCAAGTCTAGACAACTTTGAGTCTGATTTGTCTAGGTTGTAAATTACATATTTGCTTGCATTATCTATGACAAATTGTTGCCTAGAGTGATGGCACAAAAAAAGGAAAGTTGCGAAAAAATAAAAAACTGAAGAAAATGACAGATGAGTTGGGCAGGGGATAGGTAAACAGTGCCTATAGAGTAGGGTAGTAAAAGGAAACTATAAACATATTTATTTAATTACAACTATATAGAAAGCTCCGAAGCTTTTTACACAAAACTTTTTTGGCAGAAATAGGCCAAAGAAATAAGTAACAAAATTTGAGGAAAATAGTTTCGGTAAATATCTAACGCAGACTTCATATATTTTTCTTTCTCGTCTTTTGAGCGATGCAAACTAAAAATTCCGTTTGTATTAAGTCTTCTACATGAACACGTTTGCCAAGAGGTCTCTGTTATCATATATTTATTGCAATGAGACTGTACGAAATGACTTCCTGCTGAGCGTTGCATCTGCATCCGTATCCGTATCCTCATGTGTAGTCCCAGTCCCTCCATGAGTCGGCATGTGATGCTGTGGCAGCATCAAATCGATTATGTTGCTATTACTTCCGGCAGTTGTCGCTACCAGATGCACACACATATCTCTTCGCTCCATGCTCCTCCCTAATCCATCCCCCCCTCCCCTTCCCTCCCCATAACACTATCTTCACATTTCTTATTGCTGTATCCAAAAGGAAAACCACTTGCAAGCGGAGGCAATCTTCTTAAAATAAATTTCCATGCTTATTCTATGATTTAGAATTTTTTCCTAGTTGTGTGTCATTTCAAGATTTGCTGGGCTAACGGCAACAGCTGTCGGGGCACGCAGCATGCTGCATGTGTCATCCTTTGGGAGCAAATTGCGCCCAATTGTCGGTTTGGCACACTTGCCCTCAACAATGCTTTTAACAACCATCAACATTATCATCAGCGATGATGTTGGCCATTTTATGTGTGGAGGCCTGGCAGGTGGCAGCTGCATAAGTGAGTCTCTGTAACGCATGTTGCCCCATTGGTGCCAGTTGCATGGAAATTTTCAAAACAGGTCAGAGGGTGGAGAGTATTGAGCATAGCCCGTTGGGGTTAATTTGCCAACTCAATTGACGCTGGCCGCAGAACTGCACTCGATGCTAGTGCTGTTGTTGCTGTTTGCTGTTGCTGTTGCATGCCACATTGCCCACGTTAGCCGGCAGCTAATTAGCAGACAATGCGCTAAGCACTTGCACATAATTGGACCAATAAGCTGGCCAACACAGCGGGACCGTAAGCCATCGCCAGCCTTTGATTGATAACAAATTTTTGCCTAACTATGCCAAACGATGTATTCAACGCCTGGAGGCGTGGCCAGCAAGCGGGGCGTATGGGGCGTGTGTGCCTAATGAGGCAACTTAATTAGCTAGCATTTGAGACGTCGAGTCTTGAGTTTCCAGCACCGAGTCTCGAGTCTCGTGCGTGCCATCTTACACTCAATTGATTTAATAGACTTGGGTCACGGCTCATTGTCCGGGCCGGGAGAAGACGGAGCAGCCAGAGCAGTCTGCCTGTCCCCCAAATTGTGATTGTCCCTATTTTATGCGTGTCACATAATAAATCTTATTTGATTTGTTTACCTCCGTTGACCATCCGACCCAATCCCTATTTCACCCATTGTCCTTCTCATTAGACAAGCATCATTGTTTTGCTCTCTCGCTCTCTGTGCATATATATATATATATATATGTATATATATATATATATGAATATATGTGGTTGTGTGTTTGTGTGTGTGTGTATTCTAGAATCCCTCTTGTGATGTTGCCAGTTAATTCGATTAAGTATTGTCCCCATTTAAGTGACGAGGTTCAACGCACGCCGGTTGCTCATTAAATTAATAATCAAATTACGTATACGCCACGTGACATGCGCCAGTGTCATCAATAGACTAAAGACTATTAAATTCAACGGCATATATACATTAGGTACACATATATGTATTTATTACATGCAGCATACAAATCTATTTAATTAAATTTGGGTCGCATATGTGGGACATTAACATTAGAAATTCAATTAGCTCAGATTATTCCTAAGTTCATTTGGCAATTTGATGCAACTGAATTTGCCATCGATTTTTTGTGCAATTTGTGAATGCAGTTGGCTCAGTTGAAATTTGTACCTGAACGGGTATTCAGGCTTTAGTTGAGGCTGTCAATTGAATCCCTTTCTCGCTGTGTTTGTGCTTTTATTTGAATTGCCTTGGAATTAGGCTCTTCAAGATTTAAAGACATCAAATTCACAAGATTTTAAAGAGAGCCGACAGACTTAAGCCTTCAATCAGCTTTAGGATTAATTTATTCAAAAAGTTTCCAGTATTTTCCAGTAAGTAAGAGCCTGCCGGTGTTATATTATATACGAAATGGTCAACTCATGAAAAGCAATCAGAAAGTAATTCAGATCATCTTTGATCTCTGGTTGATTTCGCATTCTGATTAATGCATAGCGACTAGAAATCAATCAGCAAGTTTTATAGTTATTTTTAGACTTGTGATGAGGTAAGTGTGATGGTTTCCTACGGATGGGTTATTGAATCACTCTGGCATCAAATTAATCTTCACCCTTTCTTGGCGCTTTGGCAATCTGTTACATGACACGAGGCGTCAAGTCAAACACTTCTCTTGGATGCTATTACTTAAGCACATGTTTTATAATAAGATTCGAGGGCAACGGAAACAATTTTTCATGTGCCTGCTCGAACGTGTCGCTTGCAGAAAATCTTTCACTCTCTCTCTCTCTCTCTCTCTCTCTCTCTCTCTCTGTTACCCGCTCTCTGTTTGGTTGCTAGCTTGCATTTATGGATGGTTATCCGGCTCAAAGTTGGGCTGTAGCATCCAGCTCCATGGGACAATCAGTCATTCGTCGAGTTGCCGCCGGTTCCTTGGCTTGCTAGCAAAATGTGTCCAAAGGTTGTCCATGTGTTTGACTTTTGTTGTGTATGATGAGTGTGTGTGTGTGAGGTGCGTTGTGCATATAAGGTGTGTAAGGTGTGTGTGTGTGTGTGTGTGTGTGTGTATGACTTACACTTTCGTCAATCCATCAAAGTCGACGCCTCGTCGTCTTTGAGCCAAGGCGAATTTAATCAAGGCGTGTCGTGATTTCATTTTCAGTATATACATTTGAAAGTGAGGTTTTGCTGAGACTTCTGAGGTTCTGACAAAATAGCCGCAAATTAAATTTGCTGCCAAATATTTCATTGAGAAAAGGCAACCACAGTTTTCTAATTAATGCCACAGACACACGAGCAAAGAGTGAATTGCCTTCGCAAAAGGGACAAACGACATGCGACAGGCGACACCTTAACACCTGTCACACCTCAGGACACACACACACACACACACACATAGGCTAATACGCACTAATGTCCTGTCTATGCTACTGGGCCTTTTGTTTGGCATCATTAAGTTTTGTGGGAATCTTGTTAACATTTATGATAATTGTTTCCTGGGCGTAGTCAAAGCTAATTTCTCTCTCAAATACATCTAAAATATGCATGCAATTATTTCAGCTCCTCGCACCCGACACTGATGTATTTAATTAGTTTCTGTCTGTGTTTTTGTTGCTGTTATTAGTGCTGCTGGCTGTTGCAACGTTATCCAAACTAGCTGGCCACACTGACTGCCAGAAATATGCACATAATCCACAAGCTGACGCGCTTTTGCATGCTTCAAATGTTTACAAATCGGATTTACTCTCTCCCACAATCTCTCTTCCTGTGTGCCTGGCTGCTATTTAATATTGTTAAGGTAACGGAAGAGAAGAAAAAAAAAACTGTGCAACATTTTATCAGATTATGTAACACAAAATGCAACTTCCTCTGGTTAACATTTTTTTTTTTTTCTTCGCCAGATGCCATAAACGAAATCCGTGGCAGGTTTTTCTGTACCCAATACTTCGAATGTGTGTGGCAGCAAGAAGCAAAAGTTGCAAAACTAGCAGGAAAACTCATGCATACATATTTTCTCGCAAGTAAACGGAAACATTAAATTTGTATTTGCTGAGCTTTTCGCGCAACGTTGCACCCAAAATAGCAACAACAACCACAGCAAAGTCAGCAGTAAAAGCCAAAACCTGCCGCAGCCATCGAGTATCAAAAGAAATCAAACAACTTGGAGGCAAGTTTCCAATAGCGAGGCAAAGCCTGCGCCTGCTTTAACCTTCTATTTTCTCCTTGTTTATTATTTGAAAGCATTAGTTTTTCAAATCCTGCATATATTCCGCATTTCACGTAAATCCTAATACTCCAAATATTTTTGAAATAAGAATTGGAAAATTCAACATATTTTAAACGATTAAATCTAATTTTAAATTCTAATTGATTTCAAGTAAATATTGAACTATTTTGGTCATTCAAGTCATTCAAACTAGTATATAACTTTGTATTCTGTATCTTAAATCTATTTGGAAGCTTTGGTGACTTTTCGTGTAACATATACAGCCACGTATCTTGTAGCTCGTAATCCTGGTTCCTGGTTCCTGGCTCTTGGCTCTTTATCAATCTCTATTAAACAGCACTTCAGCATGATCACGAATTGCAGTAGTTTTGTTGTGGTTAGGCCCAAACTACTTCCGGCTCAGCAAAAAGCCATGACAAATGGCCAACATAGTGCATATTTATGATAGCACACACACTCAAACACACACTATCACGCATGCACTCAAGGCCAGTTGCACTCGCTGGGCGCTCAGTGCTCGGTAAAATGCCAACACAAAGTTTATACACGCGTAGTCAATTACTCACACCAGAAAAGGATGCAGCAGTTTGGCCACGCCCATCAGCCCATATTGCATACACACGCACTTACACACACACACATACACACACACACACACATATGCAGGAGGTAGATATTCCATTTTGAATATAGCCCATCCGCACACAGAGGAAAAGAGAAAGCCTTATAATCGATTTTTTTAAGCACAAAACTTTAACGAATATTTTCGGATTGTATCTTTGTCACATTGCCTCACACTCCACACACGCCACACACCCCTTGCCCTGTCTTTTCCCTGCCCTGTGCAACAGTGAATGTCAGTGATATTTCGGCAAGTGTTTTGCCCGTATCTGAATTGCAGATTCTGCACACATGCAACAAATCCATAAATATTGAATGTGCAATAAAATGGAAAGTAATGCCGTTGCAAGAACACACTCGCAACATTTTCGCCCCATTTGGAACCTTAAAATCTATGATAATTACAATCGAAATTTATCTGATATTATGGTCAAGTCCCAGACGTTTCAAAGTTACTGTTAATTAGAAAATTGTTAAGACTCGCTCCCACCTCCCCCCAATTCAATCGATTTCAATAAATTGTCAAATATTTCCAAATGCCAAATTCAGTTTGTGGCGATGCAAACAAAAAATGCATGTCTAAGCCGAAAAATTCAAAATAACATTGATTAAACATAACATGAGAAATAATTATTATTAAATAAAAACTTTTATAAGAAAAATAATAAAAGCAGTATTTAATTTTTTGTATTTTCACACTGTATTCAGATAATTTACAAAATCAGCATTATATTTATTCAAAATAAACGGTCTTTCACAGTTGCACTGCTTGTTCACGTTGCAGTCGTTTTCAACTGCTTGCAAGATGTGCTTTTTGATAACACTTTTCTTTAAACAATTTCTGCAATTTCCATTCGTAATTGTTATCCAATAACATCTAGAAGAATTTCAGTTCGTTCTTAAGTCGAATCATCACTGTCAGAGCTGACGATCGAGTGTAAGAATGACAACACCACCAGCATGGAATAACACTTGACAACTGTTGCAATAAACATCATCGCAAAAATATAAATTTCATCGCTACTCACTTGTTGAGCACCCAAATAGACCGAAGAATACTGGTAAAGATACAATTACCGCCCGTAGCCAGGATAACAGGAAAAAGACACCCAAGAAAAAGGTTGTGAATATGCTCCACATTAGATAAGTAAAGATAATGGCCGATGATTCCTAGATTTGAAAAATTAGTCACATTGGATTTAAGGGAAGAACACTCGAATCAGTGTCGATTGTTTGATGGAAACTCACGTGGTCATGCAGCGTGGAGAACAACATCATAAAACTGAGCAGGCAGGAGGTGCCCAGGATGATTATTATTATCGATTCCAGCAGCTCTGTGAAACCTGAAATGATGCCAAAGGTATTTGAATAATCGTGACAGAGTCAACAAATTTTCGGTTACCATGTGT
The DNA here is from genome assembly GCA_035041605.1 of Drosophila atroscutellata. Lineage (NCBI taxonomy): Eukaryota > Metazoa > Arthropoda > Insecta > Diptera > Drosophilidae > Drosophila > Drosophila atroscutellata. Next base: position 5,648,250 of record JAWNLA010000092.1, on the reverse strand, counting down.
TACAACCAGATAAGAGATTATGTATCCGTAAAAGGCAACCTCGGCAAATGCAGTAAGCCGGCAGCCAAATCGCAAAGTGAAAATAAATAGAAACTTGCGCAGGTAAAACATATGTAGACCGTTAAATTTTATGCTAAGGCAACTGTGTTTGCTTAATTTGAAATCAACTTACGAATTTTCAAAGCAAATAAGAACATATACAATGTGAAATGTTTATTAGGTGGAAATGCTTTATGCAACTGTATACCCTTAAAATAAGTCTATAATTCCAGGGTATGGAAATATAACGCCATTGAGAACTGCTTGACACATCTGCTTAATGTGAACTGGGAACAGCTTGGTACACTGCTTATTTTACACTGCTTTGTATACTGCTTTGTTCACTTCTGTTAATTTCTGAATAATTTCGAATGGAGATTTACATTGAAAACTAACTTAAAAAAAGTATTCATTAAAATTTTATTTTAAAAAAAGTAGTGCTTTCATTGCGAATCATCACTGTCGACGTTGAGAATCCAATGCAGCAGTGAATATACCACGAGCATCGCATAACACTTGAAAGTGGTCAATGCCACCACAACGAAAAAGAAGACGAGTACTTTTAATGGTGTCAGCTCGGGCCAAGTACTAAAATCCAACACATAGAATATCACATAGAAAGTTGTGCTGAAAACGCCCCAAATCAGATAGGAGCTCACAATGCCCGATGATTCCTATACATATATATATTTAATAAGTCACAATTAAGTGTTGCAGGCACGTAAACCACTTACGCGTCCTTGCAGCGTGCCCAGCAACATGAACACTGATATAACCAAGGAAGCGCCCACAATTATTATCAAGATGGATTTTAGCAGATCTCTCAAGCCTAAAACGAATCGCGTTAAAATATAGCTAAGATCATTAGATGTATGCAACTTGACCATGTTCCGCTATCAGAAGATAAAGTCCAGAGCCGTAAAGTGTAATCTCACTGAAACCGATTACCCGGCAACCAAATCGTAAATGAAATACACATAGGAATTTAGTCAGATGGAACATCTCGATATATAGAACTATAATGCGGAGCCAACTGTATTACGTAAGAAATATTTGAACTGTTTACAAAGAATTGATTGTTTGGCATTTAGCAGTTTATTTTTTTGGACATTTCACATTGCATGTTTATTTGATTTATTAACTGTTTATTTGGAAAGCGATGTGCAAGTTATTTGGACTATTAATTTGCTTGCTTCTAGACAAGGAACAAAAGTGTTGAAGTTGTTCAATCTGCCTAGTTTAGAGTTAACCTGATTAACATAATACATTTTCCATTTCATTGTACTGTCAACCATATAGTATGTATAAGTCAGCTGATGACTTTGGAAAGATTACAATTTACAATATAGCAACTACGAAGAAGAGTTAAATGCTAAATACTAAATAGCTATCAATAGTATTATAATAATTTTTATTTTTATGATAAGGCTATGCAGCATGTTGCAGTCGCGCTGTCTCCAGTCTCAGATCGGGCCGAATCCTTTGGGAATTAGTCGGTAAATGAGCGCAACAACAACATGGCCAATTTATCATGATTATCCACTCTTTTTCACGAGTTGGCGACTCAAAGCTCAGTTTTGTGCTGGGCTGCTCCTAACAGCTGAGGACATCTTTAAACTTAAAGTTATAAATGTGGGTGTGTGTGTGTGTGGTTTTGTGTGTGTTCAGAGTCTAGTACTCAATGGGATTGGGATCGCGAGGCTTGCGCGAATACTTAAGACCCAGGTTCTCGCTCACATCGTCGATGACCTCCAACGCGTAGTCCAGCTGATCCTTGGTGTGCGCAGCCGACAAACAAAAACGGATGCGACCCTCCATGATGGGCGTGGCCGGGAAACCGGCGCCCACAACGGCAATGTGACGCGTGGTCAAAGTTCGAATGACGGCACTGAGACATTGAGAAATCGATAATTGAATTAGCTAAGAAATTTGCTGCTACTGCTGCCAGCTAGCTTACGTAATTTTGGAAAACAGATAGACGAGCATGGGCACCACAGGCGAATCCTCATGACCATAGGTAATGACGCCCATCTGGGCCAAACGCCTGCGGAAATAGCGAGTATTCCTGGCCAGCTGCTGTACCTTGTTGCGACCTAAGTCGGTGCCATCCTCGCCCATTATAATGCTCATCGATGTGTATATCTGTTGCAAGATGGGCGGCGACATGGAGCTGCCATAGCAATGGGCGTGGCTATTCGTGCGCAAGAAGTCAATCAGTTTCTGTGAAGAGGCAAAATGGGGAAAATTAATGTGATGGAATATTATTAATCTTGTTCATCGCCTAGAGAATAAATACCTTACTGCCCGCTATATAGCCACCGGCGCTGCCGAAGCTCTTGGTAAAGGTGCCCATTAGAATATCAACATCCTTGGGATCGACGCCAAAGTATTCGACAACGCCACGTCCCGTGGGACCCATAGAGCCAATGCTGTGAGCCTCGTCCAGATACATATACGCCTTGTATTTCTTTTTCAAAGCAACGATCTCGGGCAGGCGAACAATGGAGCCCTCCATGCTGAAGATGCCCTCGACGAGGATCATGATCTTGCTCCAAGGCTTGCCGCCGTTCTTCGGATTGCCATAGTAGACGCCATTGCTCAGCACACGTTCCAAATCCCGCATGTTGTTGTGCTTGAACACTCGGGTTGTGGCGCCCGACAGACGCAGGCCAAGAATGATGGAGGCGTGATTCTTCTCATCGCTGACAACCAGACAATTGGGGCCCAGCAGCGAGGGTAGATTGAGAGCGTTCGTCGCGAAGCCCATGCCAAAGACAATGGCATCTTCGACGCCACAGTAGCGGGCCGTCAGCCGCTCCAGATCGATGTGCATCTGAGTGTTGCCCAATTCACAGCGTGAGCTGCAATAGGCCAAACCATTCTCACGAGCACTCTTCTCTGAGTTGTCGGCACAGGCGCCAGTGGCGGCAGCAAAGCCCAGGTAATTGTACGAGCCCAGATTGAGGCAGCGCGTCTCGGTCCCAGTGAACCTGAAGCTCCAGCCATAGTCGTCGGTGACGCGATCCTTGAGAACCAGTTCGTCGCCGGGAACGCTGCATATGGGCCGATTCCAGCAGTCGCGCACCCGCCGATAAACGTAGCGTGAGTAGAAGCTCTCGAAGGCATCGTAGAGGGCCACGTACCCGTCGCGCCCCTTCTCCTTGGGCACATTGGGCGCGAAGAGCAGCTGGTTGATGTAGCCGAGTATCATGAGCAGATAGAAGCCCAGATAGGTGAGGCAAGCCGTGTGCAGGGGCACATCCTCGAAGGATGTCTTCTGGAAATGCTCCCGTTCCTCCGACAGGATGCGCTCCGCCTGACTTGGCTTGAACTTGTCGTCGTCACACGTCTGCTTCCATGCACTTGTGGCATGCCCCTCCTTGGCCGCCGGATGGTAGCTGCCCTCGCTGGCTCTCTGCAAAGGGAGCGAGATTCAGAGAGATTAGACGGGAGCTGTGCTTGATTGATTGCCGAACTAATTTGTGTGCTGGAATGCCGCTTATCAAATCGGACGACAGCTCGTTATCAGAATGTCCAAAACTAATCTAACAGCCCTCAATGAACAGCAAGTGTTGGGGGGAGCTTACATCAAATACTCGCCTTCATTATAAAAGCCATGCAAATTTCAATTATATTATGCGACGCACACACGAAAATGATTAGAACGAGACAAACATAGCTCGGATGTTTTCAAGCTTAATGCAGAAAGCATTCCGGGTGACTTCATAAGCTAATGACATTTTTTTTCCATTAGTTGGCATTTTTGATTAGCTTTTATATTATGATATTTACATTATCTGATAACATATACATATCTTAATCTATTTACTTCTTGGCCTATATACATCTATTCTTTGGGCGTACAGTCTGAACTCTAACTCAAGCATTTCACTTGATAAACGGAAAATAGCGTAAATTGTGTATGTATGATACCCTCTCCAGAGCAACCTAAAGGTGTCCGATTGTTGCGAAACCCATTAGTGTGGGGTGAAGGAATTTTAAGTAATCAACACATGACCTGCATTTAACAAATATGATTTCGTAGTATCAGTTGCGCATTTGAAGAGGTCTTACACCTCTGCCAGAAACATTTGTCTGTCTGTCTGTCTGTCACTGTAGCTGACTGTGATTGTTGTTGCTGTTGTCGTGTCGTCAATCAGCCAATTAACATTTAACTACCAGAATACAAAAAAAACTGCGTTCAATTTTGTGTCTCTCATTTCAAAATGTTGTGTCGCCACTAGTCGGATATTTGAGTCAGTTGCTTTTGACATGGAAGCCATATAAATACTCTTACACATCTAGATATATACATATGTATATACAGACTGCAAATTTAGGCAAGGCACATACTTTCCGCAGTGCGTGTCGCTATTTATTTATTTATTACGTAGAAACTATGTATACATGATCCGATCTGATATCGTACATTGGAAAGCCGCTTACTAAACAAGTTGTGTGAACTGTTTCTGTTGTGTTTGTTTTTATTATTATTGTTATTATTAATGTTATTATTCCAATGTGTATTTGTATCGCTCAATCATATAACAGTAAGCCAATGGCGACGATAATATGTCATGATTGTTATCATTTGGCTAGCTTACGAAACTCATTTTACACGGTCCACTGCTCCAATCGTGATTCCGTCTGGTCATATATGGAAAATACTTCTAATGGAGTGCATATGTACTTCAAGTTAAGTGACTATCGAAGAGCTTTAACAACTTAATTCCCGAGTGATTTCATAATTTTCTTTATATAATATATTCTTATCAAATAAGATACCGCATTAAGTGCGGCATACCATATTTTGGAACTTCTCCACATCGATTCCTTATCAAAACGTGTAGGAATTGGGGGTGACACATTCTGCAGGCTTTATCATTGCCCTTACATATTTTATTCTTGACTTACTAGAAATAGTGACTAATGCCAGAATGTCCTACAAAACTGAGACAGTTATAGATCTCAATGTCTCTCAACTATTTAATCTAAACTCTTTTAGCAGTTCTCTTTTGCAACTCTTCAATACTGTATAAATTACCTTATCGATGCTCTTAACGCAAAACTGTATTAGGCTCTATTTGTTTGAATTGAGCACCATTGTTCACGTAATAGTCTGAACTTTATCAGAATACTCCAGATTTTAACATTTACCAATTGTTCAAAGTCAAAGCTTTATCTATCATTATTAATTCGTTGAATTTGTAATATTCTGTAGGTATTTACTGAAGTATTTCATTTTCACATAAAGAAAATTCGCACATCATGCCACTTTGGAACTGTGCGTCTCTCTTTTACTCTTAGCATGAAATGAATTGAAAACGCTTATCTATGAACACCGTATGCCCACAACAAAAATAAAAACCAAAAAGCGTGAGGCATAAAAATGAATCACTCCACGCCCAATTCCAATTGCCCGCAATTACCGGCCTCGTTCTCCGAGCGCTTTACGTAAAATACATGCTAACTGCTGATAAGAAAGCGACATGACGCGCGTGGAGCGTGAGAGACAAAAAAAATTGGTTGCAGTTGCCATCAACAATATATGTGTCGGAGGACATTGCCAATTTCAGCACGCTGCGGACAAAATCCGTTTGTTGCCTGGACAACCCAAACAAAATCAAAGAGCTGCCCAAAACAAACAAACGACACCGAGAGAAAGAGAGAGAGAAATGGCAAATATTGCACTTAAAACTGTTTGCTGGGGTGTGGGGGATAGCAGTACGAACAGCTGACAGGCTGACCTAGAATATGCGGTAATGCAAGTGGCGCCAAATACATTCCAAATCACCCCCGCCCCACTGTGAACAGTAGCAGCTGACTTAATACACACACACACGCAAACGTACTCTCTCGTTGCTCGCTCTCTCTTCATGCACACGCCCGCTTATTCGTTTACTCTTCGCACGCGCACGAGCACAAACACACACGCACAGACGCAGACAAAATCAATGACGCGCCGGCACAAGGGAAACAGAACAAGAAGCAGAAGCAAAAGCAAAAGCAAAAACATCTTCGAATTTACCTCGCGTGCTGTTGTTGCTATGATTGTTTTAATTTCTTTTTCGCTCCACTCACCTTGAGATGAAGACCTCCAGAACGTGTCCGAATTTCGGCGTAGGCAGGCGCCGAAAATTTGACTTTCTTGATCAGCAGCAGCTGCTCCTCCACCCCCACCCCGTCTAGCAACACCTCTTGCTCGTTCAGCTCTTTATCGTCCTGTTGCTTTGCAATTTCTCCCGGCACAAAGTGTTGACTGGGAATGTGGCCATTACCAATTGGAGTAGAGGTTTTATTGTTGGCGGCACTGCTCTCGTAGCTCTGCGCGAAGGTGGCGCCGTCGTCGTCCATGTTGCCCATTGCGATTGCGACAAATCGGCGAATTCCCTTGGTATTTACGCGCAGCGAGTTCTAACTGCTCTCAACTAAACCGTTCGCCAGCCCGTTCGAACAGAATGTGGAATTTTGTGAGGAGAGCCAGGGCAGTTCACGATAAACCCTGTGTGCGATAAGTGAGGGCGTGTGTTGAGTTTTGCCACAGCTGTTATCGAATTATGGAAACACCCTGTCCATTCGCAGCAGCATGCTCACATGCATTTTCAAATAAACGCGTATTAAATTGGCATATTAACAAATGCAAAATTGGTATTTCAAATACACATATAAAAACTGAATTATTCATTTATCATACAATTATTTCAACTAAACGATCTGTTAATGCTACAATTTGGAATGTTAACCTACTGTTAAGCTACAAAAGTCTGCAGTTGGAGTGGTTGGCAACACTTGGAGGAAAACCAACAAGCAGTTTGCAAAGCAGTACGGAAACAAGCCGTGCAACAGTGTGCATGCCAAGCAGTTGAAAGTGGCTTTTATTTTCTGATAAGAATTCATTTTACGATTCAAAAATATTTTATACTTATCAAAATGAAATTTTTAAGCGCCTTTTTCCTAAATTACAAAATAACATTCTTCATATTAGGCTGATATATCGTTAGTCGAGTAAATTAGCAAAAGATTTCGCAATCATTTTATGTGAATCGTTTCGATTTTGTGCCTTTCACTCGAAGAAAAAAGATCCGCAAAAAAAGAAGATAAAAAAGTGCGTAAAGCGGCAATTGTAGTAAAATTCATGAGAATTGAAATCGTCGCAAAGTGCGTTGACTTTATTGAATAGGCCTATTATTCGAATTGGAATAATCAGACAGACGCGTCTGACAAATTCAGAAAACGAAAACTTTTTACATTTTTTTTTTGGTTCTTTGTGGTTTTTTTTTGTGTTTTTATTTTGTCTATTTTTGCGGAAGAATTTGAGCAATTTGTAAATGAGGCGTTAGCACGGAAGATATAGGAGAACTGAGAGTCTCTGGCAGAGACTATTGACTCACTTCAAGGATTTTTCTAGACAAAATACATTTGGAAAACAACAAAAAACATTGAACTCAACATCTTGTGCTTGCCACGAATTATGCGTCGAATTTGTTAAAGTAAACAACACAAGCAGCAACAACAACAACAACAACAACAACAACAATAAAGACGTCATCGATAGTTGCGGCAAAAACAATCAACAAGCGATTCCACATTGTAATTAAATTGAAACTGTTTCTTCGCCTTCGCCAATAAATCCAAATCAAAAATAAAACTCAAATCGCACCTTATTATTTGGGCAGCAGCGGCAGCAGCATATGCAAAATGCCAACAAGTTGCCTGCAACTTCCCCACCCCCTTCTCAGATCACCCCTTCAATCAGCGGATCAGCAATTGTTGCATCGATATGCAAATTATTGCCAAATTGTCGTCGTCGCCATCGCTGTTGTCGTTGTTGTTGCTGCTGTTGTTGTGGTTGTTGTTGTTGTTGCAGTTGTTGCTGATGTTGTTGTTGTTGCTGCTGTTGTTGCTCTTGCTACTGTCAGCCCTAACCCTTTGCTTAGATTCTTTTTTTTATTTTTATTTTTTGGGCCCAGAAAACGGGTCACGTTGAGAAGCTTGTAGAGTGTGCAACAAATGGCGACGCGACGGCGGCACCCTAAAAAAAGCAACAAACATTCTGTTACACAGACATGTTAATACTCTAACCTAATAGACACACACTCGATGGTGGAGAGTAGCTGGCTGGGAGATACTCTGTATACAAGAGCGAACACAGAGCCTAAAGTTCCGCTTCTTGATTCTTAATCCAATACACTAAGAAAAAAATTGGTCTAGATTTCAGAAAATAACAAAAGTATTTTCTGAATTTCAGAAATACTAAGGCGCCAAAACTCTTGCGATTTTCCAAAATCCACTGCAATTTGTTGAGTGTGAATTTGAATCTTGTGGCGCAGTTCAGAGTGCACAACAGACATGGAATACCCCGCTTGTGAAGGGTATGCAGTGCTGAGTTTGCCGATAGTTGGCCAATAGCTGGCATAGATTGAGAATCTGGCTTATCGCAGACACCAAAATCAGACAAAATCGGCGACTTATTGCGACTTATTGTCATCGAATTGAATGCCAAAATGTGTGTTGTTGTCGCTGCTTGATTTTTGCACTTTCAGCGTTCAGCGATATCAATTACAGCGATTTGGTCGCAGTTCAAGTACGTTTGTCGATTTGTCGATTTGTGAACTGTTCTCTTCTGTTGTGCTCCTTATTTTTGGGGCAATTAAATTTCAAAAATTGTGTAAGCCACAGGCATTGAGACAGCAACAACAGCGGCAGCAACTCATCAGGCAGCAGCAGCAACAACAACCATTGTTAACCCATAAACTCTTGTCGTTTTGCATAATTACGAGTTTGTGCGCTTAATAAATAAGAAAAGCGCAGACTTGCAGGTACCCCCTCCTCCCTCCTCCCTCTTCCCCATCCCCCAGTCCATGGCGAGATCTGTCCCATAGGCATCCCCACCCAATCTCCAACCGACGCGGGCGTTGCTCTAACAAGCATAGAAACGCGCTAAAATCAGCCTCGTCTAACGGCAACAACAGCTACAATAATGGCAACAACAACAGCAACAAAAACAGCAACCACAACAGCAACAACAACAGCAACAATAACAGCAACAATAACAGCAGCAATAACAACAATAACAGCAACAATAACAGCAACAATAACAACTGCTGCAGCAGCAACATTATTTGCATATGTGTGTGCGAGTGTGGGTGTTTTGTGCAGCCATTGTTGTTGTTCTTGTTGCTGTTGTTGTTGCCATTGTTGTTGCTGTTGTCGCCGATGAATCACGCGTGATATTTGCGTTACAGTTGCAGCAGCGACGCACTGAACTTTTGTCACTTTTATCTATCTATACACTCACTCGGGGCACATTGCATCTCTCCAAACAGCTGGCAACACTTCAAGACTTACTCAAGTCACGCGTGAGAAACTTTGAAAAGCAGTTTAATTATTCGACTCAGATATATATAAAAAGTAGAAATAAATAATTTTGAACAATTATTTTAAATAAAATAAGATAAAACTTATAAGAATTCTGGAGTAGTTAATTGCCAAGCTGGTTCAACATTTGTTGAATAGACTGGGGAAAACACAGATGCAAAAATGTTATTCACAAGCCGAGAAGCTTAAAAGTGAGCTCTTAATGTGAGAAATTGAATTGACTATATATAAAGAAATATATAGACGTATATAATCAGTATAGAGTACTTAAACAGTTGGTAACGAATAGGTCTAGAAGGAACAGAAAACTTAGTTTGACTCATTAACTAAGCGGGATTCATTTTACAGATTCCAAACTGAATCGGATTTGTCATTATTCTTTTACCAAGATTGAAAACTGGCTCAAAAATATTGAAAATAGAGTCAATAGTATAAAGATCACACTTAGGCCAGACTTAGACTCAGATTCTTTCCAGTTTTTAAACATAAGTCGGATGAAGCATTTCCTGCCATTTCTTCTGGCTAAAAGCACACTCAAAAGCGATTGAAGACACTTAGTCAAAGTATTCAAAGTCAATTCTAATAAAGAGGAAACAACTTCTTAAAGGGTATATATTAGTCGGTGGCCGTCTGCAGGCACTTCTTATTTATTTGCCTGCCCGATTCGCCTGACTCGCCCGTTTGTGTGTGTCTCTCTCCAAGTGGACTTTGCGCCTGGCAGGCAGGCAGCAGAGTAGTTGACATTTTCATTATGCGACTTGTGGCTGGGGGCCAAGTGTCGGTCGCCATTGCCACCGGCGGCGGCAACAACAACAACGACAACTATGAGCGGGGCGTGGCCTGGCACTCAGTCAACTGAGTTTCAAATGCGTTGACAGTTTCGCTTGTCAATCGTTTTGTGTATCTGAAGTCAGCTTCACTGTAGGTGTTGCAACTGCTCCACAACATGTGATTAAGCTGTGAACTGGAATGAGAATGAGATGCAGCGCACAGCGAGTGCATAAACCATTGTCAATCACTCCGATCAGCTCTGCAGCCTATCCTAATAAATCGCCAGCTAACTGTATTTCTATGCTAATCTCCCAAATCTGTGGGACTTACCAATATTGCGGAATGGGTTCTTACTCCCTTGGAGAAATAAACATTTCGAATTGTATATTTTTGTTGTTGTTTTGTTTATTACATAATTGTGGCTTTCCATTTGTTTCCAAACTTACGCGAAAGTCGTTGGAAAATCACAAATTACAAACAACAAACAACAAACACACACAACGAAATAACATCAAATTTCAATTATCGAAGTGGCAGAAGGAAGCACGCTGAGCAATAGGTGACGACCCAAACAAAAGCAACAACAGCAACAATGACAAAAAACGTAAACAAGTGTCTCAGCAAACATGAGAGGGAGCAAATGCAAATGTGGACACAGCAAGCAACAGTCAACAACAACATCAGCAACAACCACAACCACAACAACAACAACAACAGGCAGCTGCCGCTTGAAAAGTTGTTGAACTATTCGAAAGTGATTTTCACAAGGGCAATTAATGTTTCAATAAACGATATTCTAGCTGAAAGCACAACAGCAACAACAACAGCAGCAGCTACAACAGCAATCGGATGGTATTAACAAATTTGCGAGCAACATATTGCTGCTGTGGCCGCCTCATGTTGCAAGTTGGGCAAATGTTATTGAAATTGGCTTTTTATGTTTATGAAAACGGCCGCTGAACTGCGAATCTGTACAAAGCCGACAGACAGACATTAGGAGGGTGCGGATGGGGGAATGGGGTTGGTGGTTGCAAGGAGCTGGTCCAAGAGTATTTCTGTCTGTAGATCGGTTTTGGTTTCGGGATCGGGTTCGCGTTCGCGTTCGGACGCCGCGTTAATTGCCACCATTTGCAATCGTATTTATGGCTCACGCCTCGCTCACGTTTTGGCCATCAACATCAACAACAAGAACAAACACAGAAATAACAACAACAGCAGCAGCACCAGCAGCAACTGCAGCGGCAGCAGCAGCAACATCAACAGCAGCAGCAGCAGTCTCAACAACAACGCATTTGCAGTGCGTACAAATGTTTAGCTAAGTAATTGCCAATTTTATTGGCCAGCTAATTTGTGGGCGGCAGCCATCTGAAAGTCAAGAGTCGAGTCGACTCCACTCGCCGAGTCTTCGTCGTCGTCGACGCTGCGTCTGTGAAAATATGTTGTGCCACCAAATGTGTTCTTTTTCTATGCCTATGCATGCCCCACAAAATGGGGCAGCTGATCTTTGATTCCATGGAATTGTGAGACGAGCTATTTCCATGAATGGAATCGCATTTCAAACCAAAACAAAATGCAACTCAGCACATTCAAGTACAATTTTCTCTGCCTGTATTTGTACTGTGAGGAAAATGAATGTTTATAATAATAAATTCATTAAATTATTGAACTAATCGATAGATAACATTTTGGGATGTTCCCAATGAAATGATGATGCATGAGAATCTTGAATTTAGTCTCTATAAAGCATCATCTTAAATATTGAAACCCAAAGATAGCAAAATGGATTTAGCCTATTCTAAACTATAATCTTATCTATCTGAAAATACCTAAGCACTATCTAAATTTTCAATTAGAGAAGACAGATTCTCTCTAGGTGCAATCAATGTGAAACCAGTGGAATGAATAACATTCCACATGCTACATACCTGGTTATTGCAGTGCCGCAGAAGGTCAATTAAGTTGTCTGTGCGACTCTGATTGGGGGCGAGCTGGTGCTGCAGCCTATAGACTAGATTGACCTGTGTGGAAGCTGCTGTCAAGGCTGCACAGCAGCAAAAGGTGTAAAGTGAGGCACCAACGTGATATCTATGACTCTTTATGTGGCATCGGCAAGCCCTCTAGTTAGTTGTTGGTTCTCTCTATAATTTGGCAGCATACCAAAGGAAAAGTACAAAAAAAACAAGCCACATGCAAAATCTTGGCCCTTTTTGTGCAGTTTTGGACAGCCAACACTTTGTTTTGGGCATGGGGACAGGGGGAGAGGGGGAGGCAGGCTGAGCGATTTGGCGTTTGGTAATCGCAAATAAAAAAAAAACAAATGCTGCCGCAACTAGCACTTAACTTGGCTTTGATTTGAAGTTCGTGTCCCTATGCTAAGTTTGCGGCGGTCGCATAGTTCCAACACCTTGCCAAGATGGCACAGCGAGAGCGAGATAGCAAGACAGATTGAGAGTTGGAGAGAGAGGGAGAGGGAGATAGCGTTGGATGTTTGAGTGAGTGATTAGCGTTGCTGTTGCTGTTGCTGCTGTGGGGCTCAAGTGGAAGTCGGTCGCAACAGGTTACCCATGGGAAAAACCTGCCCAGGCCGACCAATTACCCAGGTTTGCCAGGCTCGCCAGCTTTTGGATTTTGAAATTTGAACTTGAGGCTAAAGGTAAAAATTGTTTGCCAAGTAATTGGGCGCAAAACGAGGCTGCGAATTGTGTTCGTTTCAGTGTGCTCCTGCTGCTATTACAAAAAAAAAGTGGGCAACACAAGAAACCAAAGAATTTAAGAGGCAACATGGAATTGTGTTTTGGCCGAGTGCGTTAGTTAGAACGTCGAACGCCAACGCCCCAGCAACAGTTACAGCAACAGCAACAGCAATAGCAACAGCAACGGCAACATCAGCTTCAATTGCAGCTTACAAAAAGTCGTGCAAATGCCAGCAACAACAACAACTGGAATAGCAACAGCAACAAATCAAGCGTCAGGTGCATTTCCATCAGCGATAATTCCTTGTTGCTGTTGTTGCATCGATTGCGGAAAGCTTGCAACAACAGCAGCGCGGTGCTTGTGTACCTATCACAGCTCACTGATCAGACAGCGTTCAAGTTGCTGTTGTAGCCAACAATTGTCTTTGGCTGCAACTGCAACTGCAAACTGAGGCATATTATTTGCACTTTATTATCACGTTAGTAAAATGAGCATAACGTGCAGCAATCGTCTGGAGCGAGTCGACTGCAGTCGAATGGTCCAATGCGCCCACCCACCCAACAACAGCAACAACAACGATTTGTTGGCCACATGTTGTGGCCAAAAAGTGGCCGGCTGCTTGGCCAGTGGCTGGTTTGCTGCACCTTTGACCTTTGCCTTTGCATTTGCTATTGTATTTGCCGAAACTTAGCGTCTAATTTCATATTTCTAATGGAATGTTATCAATGAGTCAATGAATGGTAGCCACAGACAGGGCAGGCAGGACAGACAGGCGGACAGACAGCGGTGCAAAGGGGCTTAAACATTTTTATATTTATTTAATGCTGTTTCTTTTTTTTGGCTTATTTCGTCTACTTTATTTGGATACTGTTCTGCAAATGTTAATGCAATTTAAGTTGATATTCGAGTTGGCCATTTGACGCATAAATTGCAATTATTCTTGTTGTTTGGTGGTGCTAAAGGAGTGGTGTGTGTGAGTGAGGCACTAACTTGTTGGTCAGCAGTTAACTTTCATGTTAACCAGAATTGCCAAGTTTGAAATGATAAATCGAACAACTTTGAATAAAACTCGTCAGTTTTGACTGCCATCTTAGTGATTTTGAAAAGTTTAAAATGATTAAACAAACACCTTTGAATGCAACTTGTACATTTTATAATGTTGCAAAAATGAAACCAAAACTTTTTACAATATAAATTTAGGAATTCCTCTGGCAATGTCTCAAAAGTAATACAGAAACAGCGATGACGTAGTTCTCACAAGCTCTCCCTCTTTCTCTCTCTCTGTCATCTAGTCCAAGTCAGCTGTTGCATTCCACAAACTTCCTTATTCCATATGCCCCCTTTCTAGCTCTCTCTCTCTCTCGCTCTCTGTTGATCTATGTGTGCTACTCAGATTTTTGCCATAGCAACCGCTTCTATCAATCATTATATTTGTCCCTGAAATCAAACGCAAAAAGCATCCTGTTGCACAGGCGAGCAGCAAAGTGTGGCAAGTGCCACTTCCGGTGCCACATTCCAGAGCGTGCCAACAAAAAATAAATTTGCAACTGAGCAAAAACAAACGCACAGGATACACACCAAAAACGAAAGAGATAGAAATAGTGTGGGACAGAGAGAAAGTGAAACTGGGAATCAAGGTCAGGGTACTGTTATACACATACATATATATATATATATATATATATATGTGTGTACACAAATATATATATGAAAGCATTTGAGCCAGTTGCAAAATTGGCACGACCAGCAGCTGCTGAGTCCTTGAGCCACAAACGTAACAAGGACACGAGCCAGCCAACACTGAGAGAGACAGAGTGAGGGAGAGACTGAGAGGGAGAGAGAGCGCGCCTGAGAGAGTGAGAGTAAATGCTGCTGCTGCTGCTGCTGTGATGGCAACGCCGCAGCAGCAACATTTCTGTTGAATGCCGCTGGCTGCTTTTGCTGTTCGCCTGGTCGACGAAGGCGCCAAAATTCAACATTTTTCGCTGTGTGCGTGCAACGCGGCGTCGCCGTCAGCGCGAGAGAAGCGGCAACAACATCCAAAATGCCTGACAGTCGGTCAGCCGCGGGCTCACCCCTGCTTCCATCGAGTGGTGGATTTTTAGGAGTTGGGCTCACTTGAGCCAAGCCACATTCTGCTCCTGCTCCTGCTCCTGCTGCTGCTGCTGCTTGACGGAGCGGAGCTACTTTTCGAGCAGTTGTGCGGATAATCCCATTTGCCCATTGCATGTTGTTGTTGCTGCCTCAAAGCAAGTTGTATGGATTTAATATATATATATACACAATATATTTAACATATACAGGCAAACATTGTATATACGAATTGAGAGAGATTGGCTCAAGTGCGCGACACGGCGTAGATTTTACTTCTCAAATGTATTCGGCGCACAGCGCCAAACAACAGCCTGCCTCCTCTCCATGAGTGTGCGTACGCCTGTGTGTGTTTGTTTGTGTGTGTGCTATGGCTATTGGGGATGTTAGTCATAGTTAGAGCCGAGCACAAACACACACTTGCAGAGACGCAGCTCTGGCCACACATTATCACAGCGACACGCATTTTAGATGAACAGGCAACCAAAAACAATGCGCAGCGTTACCCGTACTAAGCAGAATACTGGCAGAGAAAGAGAGAGAGAGAGAGAGAGAGAGTGGGAGAGTGGGAGAGTGGGAGAGAGAGTGCCTGTGAGAGTGGGTGGTTGTGTGTGGTGCAGCAGCATCCACATTTGGCGGAGCAACCCGCCTACAACATTACACGCACACAGAGGAGCGACAAACCTGCGGTTCGTGTTCAGAGACAAACAGAGACGCAGAGATTCGCATAGGCAGGCAGCTTCCTGAATTTCGGCACATAAACCGACTAAAGTCCTTGCTCGCATCCACTCCCTCTCTCTCTCCCTCATTCATTACCTCTTTCTCTCTGACTCTCTCTCTATTGTACCCCCGCTCTCATAAACTATTATTTTGGTAGTGCTGCCACCTCCGACACAATTCGCCGACAACAAATTCTGAACACAACTGTTGCGTCAGCCGCTGAATGTTCCAGGATGCAAAACATCCATGAGCTGTGACGTCACAGCATCACAACAGCATGTTGTTTTTTCCACTGGCATCGATTTTCACACGCCTCTCTTGGGAAATGATAAGAATGCCAAAAGTTTCAGGCAAACATAAAGCGGGTGTAGCTGGATGCCTGCGTATCCCAAATGCCTCGCGTACGCACACGCACACTTAGCCACGCCCACACACACCCATACACACTTATTCACTCCCGCATCCCAGTTATTGCAAGTAGGGGTAGGCGTAGGGGGGGGGGGGGGCTTACGGAGGTGCCACCCGCTCAGAAGGGTACACGCCAAAGTCGATCGATAGAAATTTCTTTATACATTTTTGATAAGAATGCGTACAACTGACGAAAGCCAAGTGTATTTCGTGAGTGTTAGTGTGTGTGCGATGTGTGTAAGTGTGTGTGTGTATGGGTGTGTGTGCATAGCAGTTTAAATATTTACAGTTGAGTCAACCGCTGGGCTTTCGATTAGAGTAGCTGACCTCAAGTGCCCACTTAAGATTAGTCAAGTGCCTTTCAATTGTTTTGATTTGTCCAATAATTTTATATATATTATATATATATTGTAACTGTTGATAAAATAATAGTTTGGCCTTGTCTCAATATCTATCTTATCTCCATTATAATCGCCTGTCGTAAACATTATTACACAAAAAACGAATTAAACGAAATGATTTTCTCTCATTCATCATTGATCGAAAGCTGTTGTTTATATAAAGATGTCTGTGTATATATATCAGATTGGTATGCAACAACTGTTAAACGTATTCTTCAACCACAATTTGCCGCCCATCACTTTTCTTAATCACTGGCAACATTGTTGCAACTGCCTCTTGGTCTTAGTCGTTATTCGTCCGAATTTTTTAAGTGGCAAGGGCTGGAAGCGTTTTGATTTGCGCTTTTCAAAGTCATTAAGCCGAATTAAACGGCAAATGGACGTTGAGCTAACGCAAAACGAACTCAAATGCCAAATTATTCACTGTCGGGGAGGCAAAACGCAAATGCAAATGCAATTTCCAGGCGCACAGGCCAAACAATTGCAGCAACAAAATATTATTGCCAAATGCGACGCCCCCAACCCTCTCCTCGCCCACTCCAGTAACCACTGCCAAATCGATGGGGTCGCTGATAAGACGATGGCGGGCAGCTGGCAGCCAGGCCAAAGTCGACCCATTGCATGGCAATACAAATAATATCCGAGGCCCCCAAAGAGAGGCCCAATTGAACAGACGATCGCAGAGTGCAGTTGAGTCTAGTTTTTGGTTAGTTTTTAGTCTGCTCAGTTGGCGGTATTCAAGGCGAGTAGCTTCAGGTCCTAACTGCCGTCAATTGTTGACTTTAATTTGTTTTATTGGCGCAGACTCTGAGCGATGCAGATAACGCTAACTAAGCGGGTCAGGGCCCGACGCCTGACTGCCTAACTGCCAGTCAGAATGCCTGTCTGCTTGTCTGCCTGTCTGTTTGCCTGCCACTGGCCCCAGATCAGCAGCAGCAGCAGCAGCAGCAACCTCTATTGTCTAGTAGGGAGCTGTCAAGAGCTCACACGTGTTATGCGCACACACGTCGTATACGCAACCTGAGCTAAACTGAATTACCATGACAATTGAAACAGCAAACAAGTAGCTAAATATTCAAGTTGTATATATGCCCTAGCTACTATTTTAATATTTTTAATACCTTTAGGAAGTCTGAGCAGCAGTTTCACAAAACGAGAGAGAGAGAGAGAGAAAGAGAGAAAAAAAACTATCACAGACAGACACAAAAGCCCCCAAAAGTCACAAAGTGTATTTACAATAACAAAAGGCGCATTTCGTGGCGAGGTTTTCCACAATAGAGATAGGCAGGTCTCACTGGCTAATCAGAATTGTAAGTAGTGAGTGCTCCGACTCTTCGTACCTCTTCGCATTCCACTTATCTTTTATGTAAATTACCTGCCATAACAATTTCAACTGACTCTTCGACTCTGCCCCGCTGTCTCTGTCTCTGTCTCAGGCCCCTACTTGTGCCACTGTCTACGGTTACAATTCGGGAAGTCAGCGCATAAAATGCGAATAAAAAATACAACAACAATGCGAGAAAAAAAATACGTTTAAGTGTGCATATAAATACGAGCACAAAGCAAATTATTGTCGAAATGTTTAATGACAAACTGTTGATGCCATGTCACGAACTTTTCTCCATCTCGCCCGGTGCAGGATCTGCGTCTTGTGGCAGCCGAGAGTTCACGAGTTTGTAACGGATTTGCGCTCACTGTCTTACAGCCAATAGTATCCAATATCTCAGTATCAGGTTCATGGCGAGTCTGGCTGTAGATTGTGGACTCTATTGTGACTGGAGACAAAGTGTGCATGATGAGCAATGGGTAGACATCAACGGATTGTCTTCAAGAAATACATTTAGGAAAGTTCAACTTGCATGATGAATGGTGACTTTCAAATTTGATTAAGCTCGGCCATTCAACTTTGTCTTTCCAAACAAATCAAACTGAACTCAAAGCCAATGAAAAGATTAGGATTAATTGACCTTGCCTAAGGATTTGCTTGTTAGCGATTTGATTATTTTATAAAGATGCCAAATTTATAATAATATTAGATTTGTAGTTACTTTGTTTGGGTAGCTTTGCCTTCAATTTTTACAGCTCTTCTGAGGATTATATGTAGTTTAAGTTGAGCTTGAGTTTGCAGCGGATATGCATCTTATCATGCTAGAAGCTCGGATTTATTTACATTTTATTCATGAGTTCCGCAGATCTAATGTTTTCTGTAAATATTGGGCTAAGGTAATGCTGCTGTCCAATATGTCCAATCAGATGATTTCATCAGCTTCAAAAACAAAGAAAAAAACCCAAAAAACATTTAGATCGCACATTGCATGCATATGAAGCGCGGCAGTCGAAAATTGCGAAACGGTTATCGATGCGACATGCGGTATGCAAATGCAAAATTGGCATGCGGACGAGTATTTTGTCACAAAAAGTCATTGCGCCGCAAAACTATTGCAATATCATCACCAAAAGAAATCTCTCGGATAGGGTGCATTGCACCAGGCGCTATTTCAGGGCCAGCTCGTGTTGTACTCTGTATATTAGTTACTCCACTATCAAAAAATGCCAGCTCGAATCGGCCGAGAACACCTTGAACTTCGGCTGACCGACTGTTTTGGGGAGTAGTCAAAGTAATTTATGCGCTAAGCACTAAGATATTCTAAGATCCCCAAATACAAATAATCAATGCATTGCGCTTGCAGAGCTCCCACAGATGTTAGAACTCAGATCTCACTAAAGCGATTCGAAATGTGTGTCATATATGCATGAGATATTTGACGCCGATACTCGTAGAATACGAAATGCGATCAAATGCAAACACAATTCTTATGCAAGTCACATCGAAAGGTGCCATCAAGTCGGCAAAATTCCTTTAATGCGCATCGGTTCAATGTTTGACATTGACATGTGCCAAGGCTTGCTGCCAACTCAAGTTCTTGCTTCTATGTGAAATCCCTCTGCGCAAATTGTATCTGTGGTAAACACAACTAAAACAATTTCATGTCTTTGGCTCGCATTTAGCGCCATGCGGGCACAGCCTGCAAAAATCATTTACCATTTCACAGTCCCAGTGCCAAACCCATTCTCAGTCCCTGTTCCATCATCTTCAATGTGTTAATTTCTTTCAGTTGCTTTGTCAACTGGCCCAAACATATGCCCAGCATGTGTGTCCTGTCTGCCAGTTTGAGCCTGCTCAAACAGGCGTTGGCGTAGGTGTGAGATGCCCAACCGATGCTGTGCACTGTGCAACACTGATAACCCTGGAAAAGATTTGAGAACCCATATGTAGCTTGTGTATACAAGAAATGGCTTACAAAGGTTCATTTCTTACAGCCAATAATGCACATTCTAGAAAGTCGATCAGGTCAAGTCGATATCAAGAGCTATAAGTGCATAATAATAATAATTAATTACAGATTCTCATTTAGTAGTTTTTTGTAACGCTTAATTTGTGTGACTTAATTCCATCCAAATTGTAATAATTTAATAGTCAAATAGACGTAAAACATGGCTTGAATTTTGATTCATTTTTCAAACTAAAATAATTTTGCAATGCCAAATAATGTGAAAATTGAGTAAACATATACAAGAAATATATGCAACATATTAACGTAGGGTTTACTTTAGAGATTTATCTTAGATGGTGTACATATGTTGTAGATTTGTGTACCCTTGCTCCGGCCTTGTTCACCTTCGACTTCTCAGGTTGGTTGGTTCCCATGGCTGATGCATGCCAAAAACCGAGTTTTCAACAAATAGAAACTCCAGCAGAGCCTCGCTAAACAAATTTTAGCGCCTCTACCTTTTTGGCAACGTATGCTAAGATAATTGGGAATTGGGAAAACAAATGGGACGCGGCAGGGCGTAGGGCATGTGCTGGGAATGCAACATGGACATATGTGAGAATCCAAGTTGAGGAACTAGTCAAAGCACGTACCACAAGCGTAGGTGCGATCGGCAATTGTTGGTGTTGTTGCAGTTGCTGTTCTGCCACATGATAATGTGAATTCCTACGGTAAATTTGTTTTGTGCTTTTCCCGTAGCGCCGGCCGTGTCCAGGCGTGTACCACATCCGAGGGATTTCTCAAGGAACAAAATTCACACATTACGCGAGTAACGGCGCCTGCTACGGAAAAGAAAAGAATCGAAAGAAAAAAACACACAAGTCACAGTTGCATATGTTGGTCCCGTTTGGGCTCTGACCCACAGTTGGGCACATTGGTTCGTGCTACAAGATCTTCCCACAGGCGGGCACCAAGCTGTCTAGACCGTTATTCAAAAAATTCCATATGGTATTTCCTCAGTCGATGTTGCCAAAATTATCATAAAGAGCGATATTTTATAACTGGGTTGGCACAAAAACGACTTTTTCCCACCGTTTGCCCATGTGTGAGGGAAATCCTTGCTATTGGTTTTTTGCACAGCCCCTGGGAAAACTGTGACTCGAAGTGTACCTGAGACGGCGACGGGGACAGAGACCGACAGAGGCGAACACGTGGCCAGTAGCCGTGTTGCTGTGATCATTATTAGACTCGCTGCTCAGCACACATCTCTCAACTGTGGTCATCTCGAGTGCACAGGTTGTAAAGGACATGCCACACCCCTGACTGGCAGGCCAATGAGCGGCACTTGACTCTATGCGCCGGCGCAGACGCAGACTCTGCTCCTAACAGGTAAATGCGGCGACAGCAACAGGTAAACATTTGCCAATATAACATTCATTGGTCGCCTTTGACGCGTGTCAAGTGTATTCTGAGTGTGTGTGTGTCGCCAGATCACAACTACCTGTCAAATTAGGACTTAAAGGTCATATTGATTACAACTGATTGCATTAGAAAGTTACCAAAACTTCCCAACTAAAAATCAACGATGCAAGAAAGATGTTCTCATTAAACAACATTATCTGTATTATCTGTAGTAACAGAAGAAATACTGAGCCATTTGTTTAATCTTGAAGGCTTTTAGAATTTTAGTCCAGTTTTCATTCCGTACCAGATGGACCCAAACCAAAAAAGTGGGCCACTTTAATCAGTCTATAAACAAATTGAATTTATTAATTAACATTTGGAGTTCCTGAGCCAAAACCAAATCGCTTAGACGAATCTGATTCCATGATGTCATCATGTAAATCAAGAGGTGGTGGACTGTTCTGAAACTGTTCGGCAGAGAAGCGAGTTATGAGTATGCCAACGCCCTCAATCAAGGATAGCAATATTCCACCAATGATCGCACTTCCCGCCATGGCGGCTGGACCATTGCGTGCCGCCAAAATGCCACTGGTAGCGGCGCCACTCACGATCGAGTTCCATGGATCGTCCTTCTGCCTGAAGTGCACCAGGGTGCAGTCAATCGTTGTGAACATACCGCCCCACACAGCAAAGTTGCCGGCAATCACCGGTGCGCGTGCCTTCACAGCTGTTATGCTCCCCACGAGGCGGCGACTCAATCCTTGTGGTGCATTCCGGAAACCCTTCACTGCCTGAAAGATGCCGCTACCAAAGGATCCCATGGCAAAGGCACCACCAGTGTCATCCATAATGCGATGTGGGCACGGCTCACGGCTATATTCTTGCATATTCTAATTGCCGAAACTTTACTTGTATTGTTAAATCAATGTCGAAAGATAAAGCAAAACTAAATTTACGATTATTTCTGTTTATACAATTTTTATAGATTTCCAAGCAGAACATGCACATATAATGAAATTAAAATAAAAAATTAAATAACCCATAGCCTGCTTGGCATACATCAATTCTATCTAAAAATCTATTTTCTAGATTTGCAGTGACAAGGAAAGATCATTGCCTTAATTATGTTCTTAACACTTTAAAACTTGCTTAAGTAAATCAATACTTAATGGGTTTCTGTAAACTTTGGCATGAATCTCAATATAATAATAAACTCTACCCTATTTACCACCTGGTCGGCTACTCGTTTATTATCGGAACACTTATACATATATGCACAGAATCATAATTTAAAAGAACAGGGTCAGTTGTTCCGAGACAAACAAAACAAAACGGAACACGTGGGGTAATCGGTGATCGGGGATCGGGAGTGCGAAAGGGGTTGGGGAATCTGTTCGGTGGTTTTCGTTAGAGCTTCGATAAGAGTTGCACAAAAGGTTAAATAGCAGAAACGTCGAGTGAAGTTAACCATAAAATTTAGTGCCAGCCGCACGGTCTGGTACGCAGCTGGATGGCTGCCTCGAAGGTTGATCCGGTGTTCGGTGGGGCAGGGACTGGAGTGGGGGAATTGGACATTTCTAAAGACGCAATTCATACATACAACTGTGAACGGTGGGAAACGGAAACAATGAGACCGATTGTCATCGCTCGATAGTAGACGCAGTCGGGAAGCTTGCGATGCGATTGCCCCATAAGTTGCCATGCATAATTATTACGCGAGCATAATCAAATTTTTGGATGAGGTACCGAAGAAGGGTCGGAGGTGGAGGGACACGCATAAAAAACTTGCAAAGCCGACACAACTGTGTTTACACAGCACATGAGACACTGATGTACAGAGTTACTGAGGGTTCGGTTTGCTCTGTCTGTCCTTAGATGGGTATCACAACTTGCAATGACTGTGCGACAAGGTGTCAAATGCTACTAACAAATGAAAGTGAAACTCGTAATGGCACCTGGACACACACACACGCACACACACACTCGACACAGTCTGATATGTTCAGTATATGTATTTATAGCGCCAGTCTCCAATCCCTGATCCATTGTCTCAGCTCAGTTCTACTCAGAGGTCTGCCTGTCTGTCGACTGTCAAGTTGACATGTAAATCGTTAGAACGTGCTGGATTGGATTGATTGTTCTCACTTTAGCACGTTTATTGATTGTCCAAGGGTAAGGGTATTTGGAGGCGGGGCGGTGTATTCAATTTGACGCTCACTGATCATTTGTCAGGCGGCGAGAATGCTCGATAAACTTGTGTAATTTGTAATTGTAAATACGCGACTTTGTCAACTGGGCTCATTGTTATGTTGTGTTAGAAAGCAGCGCATTTCTCGTGAAATCTTCATTTTTCGTTGTTTTTTTTATAAATCTTTCCAATTTTTTGTTTTGTTAATGTGGGCACATTATGATAACTATTCAAAGGATTGGCAATTTCTACGAAGGATTTGTTTGGGTTTGTTGTGGTCAACATTGCCAGTTTTCCCACGAATTCATTTGGCTATTTCATGGGAATGTGTGTTTTATAAACTGTTCAGATCGTTAGAAATCATTATCATTATTGATGTCGTACATAATTTGAGTGGATTAATAGTTGTTTTGGTTTTGTCACCAGCTTTGCTCAATATGTGTAAGAAAATTCTGTTATGGCTGCTTGTGAAATATTCGCTGAATATTTTAAGGTATTTAATACATTAATTAATGGGCTTCGAAAATAAATATTAATAAGATAATATATAATATAAATAAGTATAAATTTGACTACCAATATTATTTAGTTTTTTCCATACACCGAGGATCAAAGAGAGAAATAGACGATCACTTGTACATTTTTTTTTGTATATTTGGCAGACTAAAGATTCTGATGGGGCAGCTGCTGTTATGCAATTTGTGTAGCATCTTATGGAATGCATCTGCATAATGCGAACAAGCACAGATCGGAACAAAACTGATTTACCTACCATTGAACTGCTGTGCACATGCCAAAACGCGAGAAAACAAAACGGAGCAAAACAATTGCGGTTGCATTACCCTAGCGGGGAATATGAAATTCAACAAATGCAAAATCAAAAGGCAGCCCAGCATCAACAAAGGACATGCCTCAGGTAACGATAAGGACGGCGGCGGTGGCATGCCGCCAAAAACTGGCAAGGAAGCGCAGGCGCTGGCGATTGTTGTTAGTGGTGGTGGTGGTCGTTGTAGTACTGACGGTGCTGATGGTGGTGCACTATTGTTTGTCACATGCCCGCAGCAGAGGCGAACGCTCCCCTGCTTCTGCGTTCGGCTCCTGCTCTGACTGTGATTATTTTGATGACGATCATGATGTTTTGTTCGTTTTTGCTTGAATTATTCTCGGTGTGCCCATTGTGCGCCCGCAGATGCAAGTCAACGTCCGAGTCCTGAGACAAGCCCTGTCCTACTCTGTCTCACATTCTCAACCTCTACATTTCTGTGTGTGCAAACAGATGCACGTCTTGCCAAAAACCCCTGGCCAAGACGCTGATGCTGCTGACGAGGCGCGCCAAAGGAGCAGCTGTCAATGCGAAGCCACCAACGCGCAAGCCAACACCCTCAACAGCATTAGCCAAGCATCGGCATCCTAGTAACCATCTCCCGGTTGACAGAAACTGATTTGTGCTGCCTGCCCTGAGCGACGCAGATGCAATCCTTGTGCTGTTTCCTTGGGTTTCCGTTTGCATTGTTGGGCCTGTCCCGACCGGTGTAATGAGTTTTTTTCCGTCAACTTACTTTTGTTTTGGGTATTTTTGTTTTTTTTTGCCGGCTGCCAAGATTTTTGATTTTGGACTAAGACACTGCTGCTGGCCTCTGGCTGCCCAAAAGGTGCTAAAAATGCTGTTAATATGGGCGTAATACTCGGTTTTGACTAGATTTTTGATTGCATCAGCTGCGGAAGTTTTAGATGCGAATTTATTGAGAATGTGGGGTTCACCAACTAAAAATCAAAGCAAATGCATCTTTATTGTACTATTGAGAATGGTTTTTGTATAATTTCAGATTTTATTATGAAATAATATACGTACACTCTATGAAGTCCATTAAAAACATTAAACCTCTAAACTTCTTAATTTGTTTCTTAATTTAAGCCATGAACTTTATTCACCTACGCAAACTCATAAAAAAACGCTTGTTACCACCACATTACTTTTACAGCTTCCGTTTCCTCAGGACCTCGTGGTCCTTAATCGCCGCAACGGAATTAATAATATTTACACACTTCATTTAGAAGACACATTTAATAGGCTAAACAGCACGCTTAGCGTACACCAAATCAGCTTACTAAAAAACAGTGTACAGAGAGGAGAATAAGTAGCAGGAGGATGGGTATGAGGACAGCGACAACAACGTGCTGACACACAACGAACATAATGCCGACGCATTGACAGGATAACGAAGCATGAATAGGCACGAAACCTGCGCGAATGTCTCCTGGAGTCGGGAATCAAGGCAGATGGCAAGTGGCAGGTCGTTCAGAGGACGAGGAGCTTCCTTGGGGGTTGGCGTCGGTTTGCGGGGTCATTCACAATTTGGCGAGAACAATGGGCCACAGGTAGCAGCAGTAAGGATTAAACGGCACCCGCACATAATCGTGGACAGAGCAGTCAGACAGACAGACAACTCGATACGGCCAGGTGATCCAACTTTTTGATTTCTTCTGGCTAAGGACATTGATACGCCGACGGCGGCTGTGGATTCCTGGAAGCAATTCCTTTCGTTGGCTTTTCAAAACATTTACTCCAATGTGTCTGTTCAGTCGGTCGATCTCTCCCGCTCTATCTGTCTTTGTCTCTTATTGTGTCGTAAGATCCTGATGCCCATTGATTGTGCAATGCACCCGTGGCAGTGATTTTCTTGCTTCCCTGTTTTCTTTCTTTGGCTTCGATTTCGATTTATGGATTGGAAGTTCTTTTGTCTGTGCGAAAAAAAAACAACAACAAGAGACATCAGGTCTGCAGTTGTTCCAAGGATCTGGTCTGGAGGTAGTAATCAACCATTCATTGTCAACGACATCACACATCGTATATCTTGGGCCATACTTTGTTTTCCTTGGTGGTATTTTTTCAGTTCCTTCTTTTCTTCATGTTTTTATATTTTTTTTTTGGCAAAAGGTGTGCCAATGCACCGGGTCTCGTCGCAGTTGAGGGAGAGAGAACTCTCAATTCGAATAGAGACAAAATGGACTACGTGATTACAAGGAGACATAAATATTGATATTTAAATTGAAGAAAATGTGAAAAAATTATAAGTTGTGAAATATTCTCTTTGGCAAATTATGTTGAAGATTGTAGAAAGAATTGTTTAAGAAAAATATGTGCATATCGCCTGTTAGAAAAAGATGCATCGAAAAAGGTTTATAGCTATATTTTATACCAGTAAGATTGCAAAAAACATGTTTATACTCCAAATATATGTACACATGCGAAATCTAATTTCTATACTCCTTATGCGCTCCATTTCGTCTGCTCAGCTGCTGACCCAGTCTACTCTCTTAACAATACAGTCCATGAGCTATTGTGTGCTGCAACAAATGCAGGGAATACAAGGTGCAAAAATGGGACGGGCCCATTGTCTGCAAAAACTACAACAAGATCTGGAAACCCAGAGACGCACCTGCAAATATCCTAACGGAATCAGGAAAGGTACTACTACGATGGGAAAAAGGGGTTTCTCCGCGGCGTTACCTGATGAATGAAGTGAGGCTACTGGAAATATCGCTATAGCATAATCTTTACCTAATGCTAATGAGCGGACTAACCACGGCTCACATCCCAGCAGGTACTTGACAATTGCGGGACGACAAGTGGTAGGAGGTTTTTGTGTTGGGTGACTGGGTTTCTCCGACTGATGAATGAATCGCGGGTTATTTCGCGATATCCTGCGGGCAATTCCGCGTCGATATTAGCAGAGTGATCATTAGACAGTTGCCTAGAGATGCCATCGTTGTTAATTGTGCGGAATAACACACGTAATAACCGAAATGACCGGAATCCGTTAGCAGTCAGGTATAAGGAGGCTGGGTGAAATTCCCGCGTCTTGTCGTGGATTGGCCAATCGCTGCTTGTTTTGCTTGAGTTTCGCTGACTGCGTAATTGGATAATCTGGGAAATTACTTTAAATCCAATGCTGATCCACATCCGGACATTTTCCGTGCTGCAGAGTGATGTGAAAAGGGAAATCCATCATAGGGAAAATACGAAATGCGAAATATGGGTTGCTTACGTGAAGCATTTTCCATCACACCCATGTCCAGGCATGGACAGTCGAGTGCTGCGATTGGTCAGCCCAAGAACGTGATCGCGATAGGAATTGGAATTTTAGCACTTGGAATTTTGCACTTTTTGTCACCGCTTGGGTTTATCAAAACTGTTGGGTTTGCTACATTTGCCTCGGTTTTTTCTATGTTGTTCACACATTGGCCTGGGAAACGACATGAAATGGGGAATATGCTTGCTATTTGGTTTTTTTGATGGCTGGGAAATCAGTTTTCACTATTGTGGGAACTTGGCTATGCGGGCTGAACTGTTTTCCCAGCCAGGACATGGGCAATACAAATCTTGCGCCTCTCCAGTGTTTGATTAAATGCATGTGGGATGGTTGTTTATGTTGCATGACGAGGCAAGCTCAAGTCAAAGGTGGAATATGGTGGGAAAGCTTCCCAATAAGAGCAACCAGTTGAATAGTTCAGAAGTAATCGAGTAAATGGATAGCAAAACCTGAGAGTTTGGAATATCGAGAACTTTGGCTACAATAATTCAGTGTAAAGTGTACCCAAGAGCTATTAGTTTCCATGATGCATGGCGTCTATTTATAAAACTCCATTCCATTCCAAGGTGTAATGTCAATTGTAATGCCAGCATAGCTCAGGTTCAATTTGCCTCCCCCCGTTTGAGTCACCAGCGCTGTGGCAGATGTGTATGTGTTTTGGGAAAAACTACCCCCAATGGCAAGTTCGGGAATCCAATTTGACTCGTGAAAAATGCCACCGCTTGTATAAAAATAGAAACTCAATGGCGAAACGAGGCAATTGAAAGCGAAACTCAAATTCTCTGGATGCTGACACAATACCTGCAATAGATTGACAAGAACGTACCAAGTGCTGGAGGGGAACGTTTGTATATTTCTTTGACGAGTTATTACAGCACGGATGTGCGGGGAAACTGGAGAAGCTTGTGAACGAACGATGAGGTCGACAGAGAGCAGAGCTGCAAGCAAGAAGCTGTCATAAGTTATCGCGAGAGGCGATCGTAGCGCCTATGCCACAGGGAGCTTGCCTCAATACCTGAGCCATCGAGACTGAGGGTGCGCCGGCGTTGGATGCTAGCTTGCTGTGAGAGGGATTCTCTCAAACTGCGAGTGTTTTCCTGAGAGAGCGCTGTCAGGTAGCTTCAGCGCCAGGTAGTGCGAGCGAGAGAGAGAAGCACGCAAGCGGAGAGCACAACAAATGGGAAACACGCAATAAGGGTATGGGAAAAGTGTGTGTGTGCATTGTAGTTGTTGTTGCTACCTAGCGGTGTACACGTGCGCCCTGCCTTCGCGAGTGTGTGTGTGCGATTGTGTGAACTGAAGAAGAACCACCACCAAATGGACAGGCAGCAGCCCCGAGAGAGAGTTGTGCCCGTGGCATATAAAAGAGCTCGCTCGGCCCTCGACCTGTCACAGCAACCTCAGCGTTCGTTGAGTAAGCAGCACTCTCAAACTCAAACTCGATCTCGTACTCTCACAAATCATCAGTGCTACGGAATTACGCGCTACCAAACCCACCGATCTTCATCCAGAAAAAACATCTCATTTCAAACTCACAAAACTAACGACATGGCCGCCAACTACAAAAGCTGTCCGCTGAAGAAGCGCCCCTTTATCTTTGTGGAGGAGCTGCCGCAAACAGAGGCATTGGCTTTGACCAAGAGTTCACAGTTTGCCACAACAACAGTGCAGCCACAGGAGGATCAGCCACAGGATCTCTCGCTGAAGCGCAAAGCCAGCAAAATTGACTTTGAGGATTATGAGCTGCCCGCCAAGCGTGAATACGTGCTCAATCTCTCGAAGACACCGCTGACATCACATCGTGCCCACTCACCACTGCTCAGCTCGGCGCTGCTCTCGCCACCGGCGGAGTCCAGCAGCCAGGATTACCAACCCACCGATATACACATGCGCGGCTTGACAGCTGCCACCGCCGGCTACACAACGAATCCGTACCAATCGGCTTTCGTGCTCGCCGCTGGCTGCAATCCGATCTCCGCTTTGTGGAGCAACTATCAGCCTCACTTGAATAGTGCTGCTGCGTTCCCATCACCAGCCAGTTCAATGGCCTCGCCGCACTCGGTGTACAGCTATCAGCAGATGACGCCACCATCAAGTCCCGGCTCGGATGCCAGCTCCGAACCGGAGGATCTCTCGGTGCGCAATGACATTCCGCTGCCGGCACTGTTCCATCTCTTCGATGAGACACGCAGCAGCAGCCACAGCAGCATCAGCTCCAGCAACAGCAACATTGCCCCATATTCCTACGCTGCCACCTCAAACATCTCTGGCTCGAGCAGCAGCAACGCCATCAGTGTCTCCGCCAAGAACTATCGGTACAAGTGCGATAACTGCCAGAAGATGTACTCCACCTCGATGGGACTGTCCAAGCATCGCCAGTTCCACTGTCCCGCTGCCGAGTGCAACCAGGAGAAGAAGCAGCACTCCTGTGAAGAGTGTGGCAAGCTCTATACCACGATCGGAGCACTCAAGATGCACATACGCACCCACACGCTGCCCTGCAAGTGCCCCATCTGCGGCAAGGCCTTCTCCCGACCTTGGCTGCTCCAGGGTCACATACGCACTCACACTGGCGAGAAGCCCTTCCAGTGCCCCGACTGCCCACGCTCCTTTGCCGATCGCTCCAATCTGCGTGCTCACCAGCAGACTCACGTGGATGTGAAGAAGTACGCCTGCCAGGTGTGCCACAAGTCCTTCTCGCGCATGTCCCTACTAAACAAGCACACCAGCTCCAATTGTACCATTACAATTGTATAAGCTGGTTCTGCTCCAAGAACATCAACAACAACTGAACCATGGACGAGGCCACGTTGACTGTGCGCCGCAGAGATGCAGACGAACCAAAGCAGACACATTCCGCTGGCGAGGATTACAGCTTACCCAATAGACAATAATCTAGCCAGGGCTAATAGACTCATTAAGATCCTTTCGGTTTTGGTGCTACTATACATTATAGTTTAATATCATATTTATTTGAGTTTTTAAAAGTTTGTAGCTCTTAAGTATGTGTACATTTACCAACCCACTTTATCAGACAGCATTTGACCAAATTCAAACATTTAGCTCATAGTTTTTATTGAAACTTGTATAATTAACTCATTTTAAATTATGATTAGCAAATGTTTATGTTAAGATATTTGATAGTTCTTAAGGCAATCCATATATTTTACATTAAATAAATTAAAAACAATTACAAAACAAATTCATAATTTTGTTTATTATCTCAAAAAGTATAAACATCTTCTCTTCTTGCAGCTTATTTCCCGAAGTGTTTTAGAAAGGAAACTCTCTCCGCATTTGATCTACTGCTCATATTTCATTTGCTGCCATCTTTTCGTGTTTGCAGCATTTGTCATTTGTATCCATAATTTAAGACTCTCTTCCTTCAATTTGCTATAATAATATCAGATTCTGCTTAGGCAGAATACACCTTTTCGGAGACAAACAATCTGCATCGAGGCACTTCCTCTTAACCCGCCCCTAATATTTCATCAATTCGTATCAGAGACATTTTTGCACCTTTGGCAAAAGCAAATATTTAATTAGCTGCCACAGGACATTATCGAGAAATGCTCGCATTGCACGTTTCCTGCGCATTGTTCAGGTCCTTTTTCCACTGATTGGCAGCAGCAATCCTTTGGCCCAATTGTTTACCCAAAGGATCTCGGCGCATGCGTTCTGTCGCAGGTGATAGACGTAGCAATAAAGGACGACGACGGCTGCTTATCGAACACTATTTGAACTGTCTGATTGACATGACAGACGGTAGACCGTACAGTGTGCACTCTACAAGCCGAACTCTAGACTCCAGACGGTAGTTTGTTGTCCATTTAGGCCATATCAATGCCAACAAATGGCGCTTTGGCCTCTTATCAACTGTATATTTAAACATTTGTTGAATGTTTGATAATGTAAATGGCTCTGAATCGATTATCATTATTACCTGTGTGTATGTGTACTTGTGTAAATGTCGATAAGGAAGGAAACGCAGCGATATACAGGTTTCAGACACGTCCTTTCTGAGATTAGCAGCAACTGCCAGGCGGCAATCTATAAATAATGTATTTTGTATAGCCACCAAAACATTAGTCACATTTTGCAGCAATGGCAACACCTTTTGGCCATAAATAACACAGAATAAAAACGCATTCCTAGAACTACACCTTGGCACACAATTCACCCAAACAAAGGACAATAATTTCTTGTACTATTTTTTCCCTTTTCTTTTCGCGCTAATCAGAGCACGTTGCCTGTGCAATTGCAAAAAAGAAGAAGGTAGTTCTGTGGGACAACGAGAGTACCGCTATGGGAAAACACCTTGCGTACCCTTAGCACATGGACAATGCACATAAGTCAGAATCAGTTTCAAGCAGAGAAGGGATACACTTGAAGAAATGTCAACTATACTATTGAAAATTGAGAAACATTAATGTTCCAGAGTTGCCAAAAATGGATCTCCTTAAGCCAAATGACAACGAATTATTAAAATAAACAATAATTATGTGAATAGCTTAGTTTCCGAAAATAATATCAATTTTTCTGAGTGTATTATACCTGTCGCCCAGTTGTCTGGCTTGTTGTGCGTCACCTACTGACCCACAACTGAATGTTAAATTCTTTTGGCTTCTGTCCATGTGATCTGTGCCGCCTTTGTTTGCTTATTGTTGCGGCATCCTTTTGCCTGGCTTTTGCTTGCCATTGTCCTGCCGTCGCAAATCTCGTAGCTAATCATTGCAGAGCCATCAGCAGAAACACACACACGCACACACAAAGAGGCACTCATCTTCCAGAAAGTCAGGCGCTACACTGCAAATCCTTTGATTGAATGACCAAAAGCCACAAATAACAACGACAAAGGCCCTCTACAACTGCAGACTGAATTGCAGTGGAACTGTGGATAGATGTGAGCTCCATCCCCAAGCTTGGAGCAGATAACAAATTGCAATTGACAAAGCAACCCGAGTCGACTCAATCGGGTACAAGATGCGATCGAATTTGCAAGCAACATACGAGTCGTTGCCATACAAATCGATGGCTGGCCATGATACAAGTCGCGGCATTTGTAATTGCCATCATGAAGGAGATCGGAGGAAGGCATCGGCATCGGGCATCGGGATCGAGACAAAGTCGGGCAATCAGTGAGCGGCGGCGCATGTCACACAGCACAAAAACGACAAACACAACCAGTAAGAGAGATCTAGACGAAATTCCTCGAATCGGAAATACCCTGCTCCAAGCATCTGTCTAAAACTAATTCCCAAATAAAGTTTGATTGTCGTGTCAAAGTCTCATTTGCTGGGCATTAAAACATCAACTTACATTTATTAACTTAAATATTGGTCTGTGTATGCAATACAAATACATAGATTTGTGTGTCAAAATGTGAATTAAGAAATTCAATATCTGATCTTGGATCGACTTGACTGTTAATGCCATATACCTGATACCTACACTTGCACAACGACATGATACCCATTTAACACATTTTTAATGGCTACAGGGTAAACACAGAAAAAAATATACGAAAAAGCTCATGGAAAACAAACATTAGGAAATGCAATACGAATACGAGTCAGAGCCACAGCAGCCACTTAGGCAGTCACTCAGAGCCAGCCAGGTTAGAGCTGGTGCTGGTGCTGGTGCTTGAGCTGGTGCTGGAGCTGGGAGTCGTAGTTGTCGTCGTTTAGGACGTCTGAGATTACGACGATTACGTTTTACTCCAAATTTGTATGCTGCCAGAGTTGTAATTGAAAAAGCATCAACATTAATCTTGGTAACTCTCTAGCGCAAGTCAGCGCAGCGATTCGCGTTCGATTTCGATTTGGATTCAGATTTCGTAACCCCCGCCAGTGGAGATCACCAGATAAGACCAGACCAGCGAGAGAAGCGGGTGTCTTATGTGGGGGCTGCTGCTGCGGCTGACGCTGCTGCTGTTGCCACTGCCAAACTCTTAACATTACCAAAAACATATTGCTTAATCGCTGCGCGAATGTGGAGCAACAGATAGCAGGATCTCGGAGTTGGACAAGTGAGCGATGATGATCATCACTCGATCGCATCGCATAAATCAAATGTCTGCATGGAGAAATTACAGCTGACAGAGCAGCCACGACGCTTGACGTCGTGGACAACTGTTCCGATGCGATTTCCACTCATCAGTTCTCCAAGCATGTAAACGACTATGCATATGCCAAATGCTTGTGGCTTGCAGCGTCCGACACCCATTGGCCCGTACCGTTTCTCTCGTTGCTGCCAACCTGTCAGCGATCGAAGCCAGTGCCAGTCAGTCAGTCAGTTAGCCAGCCAGCCAGCCAGCCAGCTAGTCAGTGTGAGCGACCTTAACTGTAAAGCTACAGCCACAGACCGCATAAGGTTCTAGGCCCAGCGCCTCGAGTTACATGAGCCAACAACAAACCTGGCGTTAGTTGTCGCTAAGTGCAAGTCGTTCAGTCAGCTCCAGTCCCAGTTGCAGTCCCTGTCCCAGTCTCATCTCCAGCATGCCACATCAACTTGTTGCCAGATATCTTGGCCCAGGGATGACAGCGTGTCGTGCTAAATATCCTGCGTGTAAGCTTCAAAAAGGGCTTGAACAAATAAATAATCGATATAAGTTAATTACATTTATAAAAACAAAAAAAGAGTTGTTTTAAATCTGTTTAATGTTTAGGCATTTCTTGGCATAAGGGCACATGAATTTAGCTAAAGCTATTCTAAAATATAGATGAATATTATTTGATTTGTTTGGGGCTAAGGGAAGTTCCTCAAAGTAGGGAGCCTTGCTCATCTCTGTTTCTTTGCTGCTCAGTTAGAGCTGTGCATCGTGCCTTTTGGCTTTTGCTGTAGATCGCCAAGCGTTGATAAATGTTGTTACTTGTCGTTACTAGTTGTGGCTGTTGCTGTTGCAGTTGTAATTGTTGTTGTTGCTGGTCGTTGCAGTCATTGCAAAACGTCGTCGATCGATGGGTGGTTATAGTTGACATGTCGTTTTGTGTTTCCTATGCTCATCATCGTCAGGGGCGCGCTGGCGACATGATCAATGAGCCCAGAGACATCAGCAACAGTTGCTGGCAGAGGCGATCGTGGTTTTGACTTTGCCACACTGATTGCCCTTGACAAGTTGGTATTTCTTCAACGGTTAATTGTGGCTATGATTTTTGTCAGCGATCTGCGCCATCAGTTTAATTCCATTTTTTCTTATTCTTAGTATTAGCCGCCTTATGTTGCCCGCCCACCCAACAGAAATTACTTCCTGCTTTAAAGGGCGTGCGCATCTGCTTCGGCTCAATTTGAATTTCGTAAAAGTCGAAAAGAAATAAAAATAAATATTGCATAAACTATAGTCAAAAGGGTAGAAAGTAGCGCCCGCAGCGATCTCACAGCATATCCGATTCGTTAATTTGCAGGCAAATCGATTCCATTGCTGCTCCGCGATTGCATCTACTTGACACACATCGCACGCAAATCGATGCGGTAGCATTTACAAAGTATCGTATATGGAAGTGTGCCCTCTTACAAACCGATAAAGATGCGATCCGACTTTGTCATCCAAAAATAACTAGCAATCGTGATGAGTGCCAGCGCCAACAATTGGTGAGACACAAGAAAAAAAGCCTACGCCCAAAAGAAAAAGAAAAAATATTTATGTATGGGACTTTCTTCGCATAATTGAAGAGAGGCCTACCCTTCTATGCCTTAGTTTGGCTAGAGAGAATGTAAAGCTAGTTTTGTGATTACATTACATAGAGGAAAATCTAAATGATACTATGACTAGCTGTGCACAGTAAACACTTGCATCTAAAAGCTCAGCTTGAGCTGCGTTTCTCAATATAGGAAAAACAGTCCACCTCACAGTTGTTTTCAATTGGACTTCCAAATTGGATTGGACACAATTTTGTACAAGTGTTTTGCAATTTGTTTACAATTTCTCGGAATTTTCACTTTAATCAAACCAAAGAAAGTGCATAGAACGGTAGTTCATACCATGCAATTCAATAAATTGCTATGAAAATATATGCTAAAAACTGTTGCAAGACATTCACGTGTTAAACTCGCCACATGTGTACCAACAGCAACATGCAAAGGAAAGCAAAAAGAAAGCACAATTTCTACAATACTGATTAGTATGCAAAACAGAAGTCGGACTCATGATCGATGGGGTACAACTCGATGACGCGCTTAGTTGTGCTCAGACTATTGAAATATGCATGAGCTGGCTGGCTAGTATGTATGGACTAACTCAAAGAAAGACTTCTTCCGTTTCCTTAGTAACTATTTGCACAGTTACCTCCAGCAACTCATCTTCTCACATACTAAAATGCATTTTATGAGCCACACACAGAAGTGTGTGTGTGCCACACATCGTAAACTAACAGTTTGTAAAAGGTTAAAAACTGTCCATTTTGGCTAATTAACTTTATCTACTGTAGGCACAACTGTTTGCCCGGCTGTTGGTTGTTTCCATCATTCTGTACCCCGTGTCTCTACCTGTTCTGATTTCAGAGCTGAAAGTGAAACCGTAAATTGAGTCTCGGAGGCAGTGAGCATCGCCTTTGGCTATCAAATCAAACATCAGGTGTCGGCATCTTCAGTTCAACGATTATTTCATTCTGGCCAGGCTTAGAGCAGTCCCGCCTGTCGGCGGCCTCATCAAATTTTGGTCAGTTCGTAATTAATTTCATTGCAGCCAAAATAGATACATCTTCTTTGCGGAGTGCAGCAACAGCAGCACCACACTGTGCGCCATATGGCGCTAGTTTAGATCCTGCCTTCAGGTCCTGCCCCACGCCTACCAAACAACGGACTGCGCGATAAGCCTCTCTCTCTCTCTCTTTCACTTTTTATGTGTTTCTCTTTCATTCGCTTAGTTAGTGGCAGTTAACACGACACGCTTCGGTCCTGTGCCGTTCGTGCGCCGAGCTCAAGTCCAAGTTGGTAGTGGAGTGGGAGCGTTACGAGTTGTGGTCCCATTGGCCATAGCTCACTTTTCATCAATTTGGAAATAAACAACAGTTGGCCAAATGCTGTGGCCCGTAGTTTTCCCTAATGAATTCATTCGCTTCAGTTTTCGGTTGTAAACTGGGGTTCATTATCCCCGCGATACACATTTCCATGTGGGCAGTTGTTAGCCCCTGTCCAGTTGTTCTTGTTCCCTGGAATTGTTAAAAGGATTGTGCATTCTTCAGAATTTATTGGGTGTGTCCGACATATATTAGTGGCGACTCAACTCAACTCTGTATGCATGTTCCAATGTTCTTCTCTTTGGCTCTGGCTGCATACATTTTGATAGTGTTTTGATAAGCAGTCGAATGTTGTTGGTTTCTGTGCCCTGTATAACGATTAATTAAAGGGCTTACAGCAAACAAAGGGTAAAGATAAATGACCAGAATGAAAAAATATTAAATTAAAAAAAAATAAATAAACTGAGATGGTACAAGGATAATTATCAATACAGATCCTATGCTATTAAATAATTTTTTAAATAAGTTCTATGGTATGACATAATTAGGGAGTTTTAGCAAGATTTCTTCTGAATACACAACATTAGTTCGTGTCTTAAAATTTAAACATGCTCATTTATTAAAATATGGTTTAGACAGGAATCTCACAGTGATAGTTAAAATGTGCTTAATACAGGATGTAATAAGTTCTACAAGTCAACAAACATAAGCTTGTTGCACTAGAATACTTGAACTCAATAAAGTAAATTAACCATGTTTTCATGGCAATTTTGTTGTATCTGCTGTGTTTAATTATGATTTGTATTTCTTTAGATTTGCATATCAAAGGTGAATGCAATTAATTATCAAATGCTTGTTTGCAAAATAACAAATTTACATTTCTGCAAATGGAAACAAACGCAAATTAACACCTTAAATGTGGCTGTAACCTGTGCTGCAGCGACGGCAAAGCGGAACTGGTAATCGAATCGAGGCATATATCGAAGTTTATATCGCAGCTATATATCCAATTGCACCCACATGCCACTGCAGCACGCCACAAAAAGCTGGCGCCAGATTCCGGGGCGCGTTGTTGTTATTGCATGTATTCGACAGACTTTTCAATTAAAATTCAAATTGATGCAAACAAGTGGCCAAGCCCCATTCCAGTCACCGTCCCCAGCCGCATTCGTGTTGTTGGTATTGTTGTTGTTGTTGTTGCAGTTGTGGCAGTTGCAGGCCAAGTCCACGAGGTCCACAAGTCCAGGTTCAAGCCCCGCATTAACAAATTGAAATCTACTCACTTCGCTTTGACAATGCAAACGCCCCCGAGCCAAAGCTCACAGCTGAATTGCCTGATTTCTTTATTTCAATAATTTTGCATAGATTGTCCATACTGCCATAAGCATTATGCGAATGAGTCCCCAAACTCCTCTGCACCCACCACACACCAAGCCACCGTAGCTAAGAACCGTCAAACTGTCATTAGATGGCGTCGCCAACGACGCCCGATAATATCGCCAATATAATTGGAGTTGCCTTTTGGCAACTCTCGGCTCGACTCTTGAATTTTAGTTTAGTGTCTGAAAAAAAAAAAATATATAGTTCAAAGTTAAAGTTTTCATATCTGTGCAGTTAATCTGCTGTTAGGTTTTGATTAATTGTCCAGGGAATGTGATTTGGCCTGAAGTTAAATGGGAGGGCCCACAATCTGACAGCTCTACATAAAGTTGATAAAATAGTTTAAAGTTTTACAGAATTGCAATAAGTGCGATCACGTTTGCAGTTTATGTTTCATGATTTGACTAACTGTATTACTATGTAACTATATTACTCACAAAATAATTCTTTTCACTTTTTTTTAACAACTTCTATCGAATTTTAAGAGTTCTGTTACTTCCGCTTTATAATCGTGAACCGCTCGCAGCACGCAGTTGGCTCATTTCTACTACTGTTTTCCATGGCACACATTTCTTGCCACCCCCCCCGCTCTCTTTTCTCACTCCGTTCGCAGCGAAGCAGACAATGACATTTCCTAGTTTTGCGGTCGGTCAAAAGTCTTCCTGGGGTAGAGTTACGGCAAGTGCAGAGGCCCCAACTCTCACTCTGTGTGCAACAACAGCAGCAGCAGCAGCAGCAACAACAGCACCAGCAGCAACAACAACAGCCAGTCGCTTGCAACTCGCGAGCATAATGCAACATGACATGCGCCGCATGTGCAACACAACAGCCGACCGAATGTTGCAAATATGAGTTCATTATTTAAACGTTGACCAAAAACAAATTGACAAGTAAATGCGGCACATGGCTGAGTTTTGGTGCCCAGCTGAAGCTGTAGCTGATGCTGAAGGCGAACTCCACCATGTCCCAGTTGGCTGGAGTCTCTGTTCATGGTGGTTCCTAGGTGGGTTCGCATTTCTGCTCCAATAGATGCCGCTGATGTTGTGCGCATGCGACGCTCTTGTTATTATACTCTGTTACCATTTTGTCATAGACAAAATTCTTGATCAATGTATCTAAATCAATCCTTGACTAAATCTGTATTTTTGCATTTACTATTGCCGAATCGAAAGATTTTTGTTTTCAAATATATCGAATAATAAAAAGTTTTCTCTGTTAGAGATTCGATTCATATGAATAATAATTAACCAATTCACGCAGCACTTAAGCATTCTTATCGATAAAAAATAGAATTCTCAACATACGGTTTGGAAAGTCTCAGATAGCGCAGATAACTAAGACTGAAGCTATATTTATTAAATAGTCTATGTCGGGCTGAAAGGGTATGTGATCTGCGCTGTTAGTGGAACCACCTTGTTGTGCACACACAGGCAACAACATAGGCTCATATTGGCGTCATCAACGCGCACACATTTTGCTCTTAAACGGACGACGCCTTGGCCCCGCACCGCGTGCCACTTCAAAAGACTAAAAACCGACAGAGCGCCAGAGCACCACGCACCACGCCGCAACACAAAGACACAGGCAGGCAGGCAGGCGCCTTCTTTGGTGGCTTGATCTTTGGCCGGCACCAGGCCAATGCCCAGCTCAGCCAGTCTTAGCCTGAGTCGCTTGGACGCACTTCCCACTTGTTTGCCCGCTCATTCGTTTTGCAGTTATGAGTTTGCAACAACAACAACGTTTGTCGACGTGCAACGTCATAGGCTCAACTTGTTAACGCTTTGGCCTACAGTGTAAACTTGCGCCTCATCCTCAAAACAAGCGAACCTGCGGCCTGCTGTTGTTGTCGTTGTTAATGATGCCTTATAATGCCAGCGCGCCTGATTTGCCACAATTTATTATGAAAATCGTAATAATCTCGGAGATTTCTGAACCCACAAGACGCATTTGTCTTTGACGTCGGCGTCGCCGCTTATCTTTCTGGCTGAGGAGCCCCGACTTTAACTATGGCTCTGACTTTGAGTCTGAATCTATGGACCTAGTCTAGTGGCGTCCTGGCTTGGCCCCATCCGTCAGCGTCGGCGCGTCGATAGCTGGTTAATGCTTTGCCGGCCGCTTTGCCGCTTTGGTAACACGATACGCAGTGCTTAACCCCCCTTCACCACCTCCCCCGCAACCACACCACCCACTAGAGGAGCTCTTGCTGCGCGTGTCATATTGGCATTTCCTCTTTTGGCGCGCAACGCCTACGTGACGTTCGTATAACCAGGTCCAGGACGTTGCCAGGTCCAGGGACGAGGCTCGTCTTAAATCGTTTTCAAATTGATTTTTGCCGTCAAATTTGCACAGCCGGAGCTGAGCTGAGCTGAGCAGAGCAGAGCAGAGCAGAGCAGCATTCGCAGATTCCACTTGGTGGATGTGAATCATTTCATGTTGCGCTTGTTGTCGTCGCAAAATGTTACTAATAGTTGGAAATTACAAGCCAATAGTCGTTTGTTTGTGCAGCTCTTTTCCTCAATGACTGTGAGCACGAGTTCGAGGTTGCGTATGAAAACAAATAAGAGTAGGTGGTTCCACAAGTCGAACTGTTTTGATAAATGATGAACAGACGTCAGCTTTCTTTGCCAAAGTGAATGCATTATATATATTTGATTTGACATCCCATAACTAATCAAAATCATATGCAAAATTATTGAAATGAAATGAAAGCTCTTACATGACAAATGCTGGTTAGTTGTTCCAAAAAAACTCATTTAAAAACGAATTGTATTGAATTTCAGCGCGAAACTAGAACCGTTATGAGCTTAATATCTCCATTCATATCTGTCCACAATTTGGTTTGCAGCTATTAAATAACCCATAAACAATACAGCCAAAGACAAATTAATCGATTCGAGACAAATTGAAATGCCAAACAAAAGCAAAAGACGATAATAAAATACAGAGAAAAATTCGGGCAATTGATAGATAACTGGAAAACGCAGCTAAAGCGCGCTGAAAAATGTTTATCTTTTCAAATGCAACAAAGGTGTTTGCACATGTCCAAGCAAATAAAAAAAAGTGGCCAGCAGAGACCTGACGATAGGAACGTGCCCCGCAGCCCGATGCCGTTTTTATACAGGATAATGCAAATAAATTCAGCGGTCGAAAAACGTTGGGCAAACAAATTGCCGGTCAGACAAGTCTGCACACACATACATACACACACACACAGTCGAGTCGTACACAAACACACACAGAGAGCACATGAAAAATCAAGATAAACGCTCTAATTGAGATTAAATTCATAATTACGATCGCACGGGCGACACTTTTATGGTGTTCTTTAATTAAAGTTTTTTTCGCCATACCGCACGGTGTCAGAGTTGTAGCTGGAGCTGAGGCCGGTGTTGGAGTCGCTGGGGCAGGAAATCTGAAACGCGCTTAGACGGCAACCGCCTATCGGGGTCTGGGCTCCACTCGCATAACGTTGGCATTTTGGTTCTCTCTGGTCGAGAAGGTGTTGAGTAATTTTCAGAAAAGCGCTCCCCTGTTCCCGCCCTGTCGAGTTACTTAAGCGCTGATTGAAATCACAGACGCTGATCACATAAATTGCCAGATTTTCGGTATACATGACAGAGACCCAGTCGCAGACTCGCTCCACCACTCCAGCAGCAAACTGCAGCTTCGTGGTTCAGGTTCAGCTCTATGTCCCGCTTCCCATTCCCCCCGTCCTGGAAAAAACGCATAATTGCATTGTATGTTGTGTGTAATTGAAATTAATACGAGTGTATTACACCGAGCGAAATGACTTATTTCATATGGGTTAATTTGACGCCCCTGCATGTCCGATAATTAAGCAATTTAAGCGGCTTGCATATTGATTTATGATATAGCGATAACCAAAACGATAACTGGTAGCTTACTGTGGGCTACAAACAGCTCTGATATGAGCAAAAAAGTTTCGCATTTGCGTTTTGATTGCGTCTTGGTCATGGCTTCGACTAGATTCTCTGTACAGTGTTGATAGGTACCGTATTAATCAGCTACTACGAGAAAAAATGCCTAAGCTTTCATTGTATTATAATAATAATTTGATTCATTTTTTAAGGAAAATACTTAACTTTAGCAAATTAGTATGTAATTTCCAAGAAAACTTACACCGCT
Organism: Drosophila atroscutellata; assembly: GCA_035041605.1. Lineage (NCBI taxonomy): Eukaryota > Metazoa > Arthropoda > Insecta > Diptera > Drosophilidae > Drosophila > Drosophila atroscutellata. The sequence goes on along the minus strand of JAWNLA010000092.1, from coordinate 5,606,307 downwards.
ATCTCTTTCCCTCTCCACACTTAAATGTTCGCACATTTTTGTGTTGCCTTTGTATTTGTTTAAGTACATGATGAAATTCGCAGCAGGTTAGTCATAATTGCCTTAAACATTAAATTACCCTCATTTACGATATTATCGCGATAATATTTATGACTTACAAATAGTTCGATCGTCAACATCGTAATTTGGCAGACTTAGTTCCGCTTCTCACATTAGCATAAAGATTTAAATGTTGCGCTTATCAGTTCAGCTGTGTGGCATCAAATGGGTACCCAAAGAGACAGCCTGATAAATCTGTGCTATTGTCAAATGGTTTCCCACACATAGACACCAAAAACAGAGGCAATACTCCCACCTCTGCGATTGCCTCACACGCGCTGGACCGAACCCACGAAGAGATGCCATCGATGATGTCGCATTAATCGAATGCGTAAATTCGTAAAGATCGTTGATAAGGCCGGCTGCGTGGTAGCCCCAAAAGCGACCCGCGATTCTATCTGAAAGCTCATTGAAACAATTAAACGGCGCATGCGGCTGCTTCTGGTGAGTTGTGTCGGGCCTAATGATGATGAGGCCAGCAGCGTCCCACCCCCCAAACCAAGCGAGGAGGAGAAAGAGGCATCTCGGCTCCACAGATAACGCATTAAAAAGCAATTATGACGACAAATCTGTAAACATACGGCAATCGTTTTAATGGCGGACTTAACGCAACATTTAGAAGGTAATAAAAACAAGACGGGCGCCACAGACCACGTCAATGTTGCCTTAACATAAAAATGTCATAAGGTTTATGGGAGATGCGCTTAGCCAGATCGATTGGCCAGATACATACATACATATATATATCAAGCGGACAGCCCAGCTGCCAGACTCTATCGAGATCATTTTGCAATTGTAAGTGTGTGTATTTGTGGGGGGAGAGTGGGAATCCCATAGTCAGAAGGAAGGTGAGCCCTGTGATAATTGCGTAGGTATTCGAAAATGCGACGCTTTCAATGTGGAAAATAAATTATGAACAACGATCGTAAATCTTTGACTCAGCTCATGGATCATTGATATTGCTGTGGCAAATGAAACATGCGTGGCTTAAAATAGAAGTTTTGTATACATCGCATATGCTTTATGTGCGACTATTATCTATTGTAATCTTGGGCAACGTCAAAATTGGGACCTATGTAAAAATAATTATCATTGATATTTTAAAAGTCGTTCAAAATTCTTAGGATGCTATTTAGCTAAATAGTTAATGCTTATTTGTATGCCTTATAATTCCCAATAATTTTCACCTGATTCAATCGAAGGACTGGATACACAGTGAATAATTTTAAAATTCCCCAAACCACTGACTCTTTTAACCCATTAGCGGGCACCGGAAACCGCTGGCAACATTAATTATGTCTCTGATTCGTGCATATAAAGTTAGCATTCCCCCCTCAGCCCGACAACAAACAAGACACATGCTACACACATGAAAAGTGACCCAGAGACAAACCCAATGCGAACGACCCGCCGCATCACGATGATTCAAGGCGCTGGTCAGAAGCAGAACATAAAAGGTAGAACCTACAAACGTGGCTGCTCCTATAGGAGAGCAGAGCTGGGGCATAAGAAGAGCAGTAAGAAGCAAAAGCAGGCAAACAGATCGCTCATTGAGCGTAACAAAGGTGCACCTTCAATGAAGCCTAACCAAATAAGGCAGGCCACGCAGAATTGTGGATGACGACGACGACGGCCCATACGCAAGGAATGCTGGCACTTTTGGGGTGTGCTCCATACGAAATGAAACGGTGCAGTGTGTGGAGGGGCAGTGTGGAGCGGCGGGCAGTCAGTGTCTGTTTGTAGGAGCACCCATTTTACCTGCAACGCGTTCTTTGGGTGACTAAACACTTGTTTCGCTTCAATAACGCACCGGCAAAGACGACGCCGACTGTCCAAGTTTGCCGCTGCTGTCATCTTCTGTGTGAGAGTAGGGGCGAATAAAAGGGGGGTGGAGTAGACGTACGATCATCGAAAACATATTTAAACAAGTACGCAATATACCGCATACAAAATGCTGACAGCACACAGCCCCAAATCGAAATACAACAGACGTTTTATTTTTTTTTAAGGCGCTGTCCGTTCAATTCGTTGACTTAAGGTGAGGATCGCAGATCTGGCTATGGGTACGACGGGGTTAGGGGGTTAAGCAGTCTCTATAAGGGGCAGGCGGCGGCAATGAGGCATAACGGTGCTGCTTGCTCGTGTTTTGTGCCCGTGCCCATGCCCGTGCCAGACCCGAGACCTGAGACCCGACTCCCGGAAGCGTCATCGTCCGGTTCTTATGGGCTGGGTCTTTGAGAAGCAGAGCCCAAGACAAGTCGCAGGTTAGTGTCGATTGCTTATGCCTTTCATCATAATCATCGATGTGTGTGATTTGTTTTTGTTGTTGCACTCGTTCCACATATTCACCCATACATACATGCGTTTCGCTCTCAAAATTATGGAAAATTAAAAAACAAAAATAAAAAAAATGTTTTATTTATGAGTAGCAGGCAGCAAGTCAAGTAAATCGCATTTGTTGATTCCGAGGTGTGGTTTTTGGGTGCACAGCGTAACAGATATAGAAATTATGATTGTGCCTTATGAGCTTTTAATGCATTTACTACTATCGATGTGAGCGGGGGACGGGTTAGGGAACGGGAAGCGTTTATGACCCGCAACGTCTGAAAGTCAATCAAACGCAATACAGGTTAAGATAGCTTGTAATTCTATTCGTATTTCCATATATACATACAGTAAATACACATATCCACTCAATCAAATTCATAAGCAAAAGCACTTTTCAGCCGCCAACACACCCCCATCCCCATCTCTTTATTCATATAGTGTGTTGTGTTTGTGCAAAAACAACTTTCCAACATTAATGACAATTTGTATCGTAATTGAAATCGAAATGCCGTGAATAAATGCCGCTTTGCACTAAGCCTCGAGACTTTCGGAGAATGAGCGTGTCAAGGAGCGGTAGCTGATGGAAGGTGAACAAGGGGGGGTTGCACCAACAAGGAACACCTTTTAAAACCAGAACCAGTTGAGGCAGTTAAAGCGGCACAGCACAGGTGCCAAACCAAGCCAGGCCAATGGATTTAACTGCATCTCCCCGCTCAAAGCGGAGTGGAGTGGAGCAGAGTGAAGTGGGCCTGAGCGAAAGCGCAGGCAGCAGCTTTTCAATGTGTAATCCATTTTAATGCCAACACCATTACGAACAGTAGCCTCAGTGTCACATTTAGCAAAAGCAACGCAACCAAAAAAAAAATGCAAAGCTGCCATTTGCTTCAATGGACACTACTTACATACATACACTGATGAGCAGAGCATGGAGAAACGGTTTGATTTGTTGAGATGCGGTGACTGTTACACACATATATTGTAATCAATTATATAGCTTCAGCTCTTATGATCTTTACCTTGAATAAGGATTTGATCTACTTTAAGAATTTCACAGGTATAGGTTTGAGGAAAGCGAGAAAGCATAACCACTTCGATTCTTCAAGAGAATATACCAACTATAATTGAATGTATGTTTAGTATAGTTGATTAATTTACCATGACAATGAAGCGAAAGCTATCTGGTGGCTATAAAACGAGTTAAGCTTGTCAACTTACTATAACATGTGACACTTTTGAAAAATACTTTTGCCTCAGATTTAACTGTAAACAGTTTCTTCGATTCAATACAATAACGTATTATAATATTTAGAGTACAGCTAAAGTCCTAATTCTTAATTGACCAACTGTTTAAGCTCCTAATTATACTTTTATTATTAAGAACTTTGAGGGAGATCTCTGTGCCAATAGTAAAGTAAGCCCAGAATGTCTGAAGATATTCGGAAGCCTGCAGCTGCAAATTTTAAATCTTATACCGGAAGTACCACCAATTGGGTCTTATGGAACCCAAGCGTGATATTATTTGGCATTATTTTGGATATGTTAATAGTGCCAACTAAATCAGACGAGGATGGGTTCAGTGATTGGGATTATAATAACCTACTTGCGACGCTTGGAGAACAAAACCCTTCCAGTAATCGGAGTAATCGTACAGCACATACAAGGATTGGCCATCACTTTGTCAGTACAGACTTTAGCGCCTTTCAATCAAATGCTCTCTATACCACAGAACACAATTATTCCATGTTGGCGATGCGTCCTATATACAAATTGGTGCACTTTTTTTTCGATCAGCTTGAGCCAATACTGCCTGGTAAGTAATTAAAGTTGAACAACACAAATTATACGCAATGTGCATATAGGCTATGTTGTGGTCAAGGTCGGGGACACTCTCTCCCTAGGACCCAAGGTGGCGTCTAACGACTGGAGCACGCTATTGGCGCAATACTGGGCGGTATATTTGTGGGTCATTTTCCTGCTCATTCTCATCATAATCGCACCTTTCATAGCGTAAGTGTACTACAATTAGGCATAAATAGATTTCATCATATTTGTTCTATTAACAGTGTATGTTATTGCTGTATTTGGTGTCGGCGTTGCAAAAGAGGATGTCCGCCTTGCGATCAACAAAAGGATGCACGCAAAATTTACTGCTTGGGTTCCATTCTTGTTTTGCTCATGCTTGGAATTCTGTAAGTCTCTTAGTCATCCATAATTTCGAATGGTCTTAATACTATCGCAGGCTAGGACTTATAATTGCCTATGCGAACCATTTATTGCTAGATATTGGACTTCAGCAGTCAAATCTGGTCAAGCGCCGTGGTACCGAGGATACTTGCACCATCCTAAAGGATGCTCATCGACACATTCAGCATCTCTTCATAAAAAATTATGAAGAGATGAGTGACCATCTAACAAAAATCTTGAATGGTGGGTCTTTAAACTCAGTTGTTTCGGTTTCAGTTGCTAAGCGTATTCACATGTCCTTCTTCAATATATATTTTGCCAGAGGCAGGCCAACACGTATGCTCAGACCTACTGGATATCTCTGAGGCCGTTGCGGCGAATGAATTTGAGCGCATTGTAATGAACATGGAAAAGGCGCATTCCCTGATGAGAATATTGCAAAAAATGCACACGGATCTACGTTTTTACGGCAGTCAACTGGTAGACGGTAAATAAACTGCTCAGACTTTATTCATTTTTAAGTATTTAATTTACTAGGCTTGCGCGAAATAAAGCGTGGCTTAACTTACGTCTGTGTTATGTTATGTGGAAATAGCGATTGCATTCAATTTTTAGAAAGATCGCAAATTCAATTCATTGATACCTCACCGTGTCTTCACTTTGATAAGGTAACAATTGGATTAACTTAAATACATGCATAGATATTGGCTCTACTTATATATGTCTATGATTCCACAGCTACCCGATTTTGAACCTTATATGAGGGGTATTGAATCAATAATAAAAGCAAGGGATCTCACTCACATCAAGTTAGACAGGATAGTCAAACTGGTTATTGCTGGTGTAAATCCTATCATTCCGCCACTGCTCAAAGATATTAAGGTGGGCCAAGAATTTTTCCGATCAGAATCAACAGCCCTACGGATAATCCTTGATGAGGTGATCTCTGAAATTCATTCAAAAACTGTGCAATCGAACCAGTCCTTCGAAGACCTAATCGTCAAATTTGGCTCGGCCCGCAAAATGATCCATTATACGATTTTTGTAGTTATATTAATGGTAAATTCTCCCTGAATATAATAGATTTTGACTTTAAAAAATGTGTTCCACATGTAAAGAAAAGATATGTCAATAAGTGGTTGAAATTAAAAGTCGGTTTTTTCCGTATAATCGATATTTCTCCATTAATTTTCCATTTCAGATTCTGATTTTGCTGACAATAGCGATTTTATTTGGATGTTGTGGCCGCGACCATGGCGATAATATCTGCAACAAAAGCACTGGAGCTACTTGCCTATTAATGTAAGTTGGTAAACAAATTTTGCACTTCAAGGCTTCTGTTTCCATTCCTTTCCATCGCAGTGCCATAGTGCTGATTTTCAGCGTGTTCTCACTTGTAGTTCTAGCTGGAGTATTTTACTTTGTTATGGGTTTAATTACTTACCAGGGAGCCTGTGCACCGTTCGAAGATCCACAAATGAATTCGATGTTAAATCGCAAGGATTCAGTTATTGAACTGAATCGGGATACGACAAAAGACTTACATCAGTCGAAGCCTCAGTCGCTGCGTATGTCAACTGAAGTTGGAGAGTGTTTGCCCAATGAGACGATCTTTAGTATACTTCTGGGCTCAAATTTGTATGATCTCGAAAACAAATTGCGCGTTAAGTTTATACATTCCCCTACACCGGAGCCGAAATTTTTTCCGATGAATTTGGTCTATTTCAATATAGATCTAAAACTCCCAAAAATGCTTAACAATAACTTTAAGGATTATCACAGTGAAAAGTTTACAAAGTTTTTGTGCGACGAGTTAGCGCCAACAGATATGACTGAAATAATCAAGGAAATATTTCTATTACACTCTAAACTATGGAGTCAGTGGGGTATATATGATTGGGCCAGAATTGCTCTGCAGAACGAAGCTGTTAACATTCAAAAATTGTATGATGAACACGTTCCCAAAGTTGTATCACAGATAAATGAAATGAGGAAGATACTGCTCGAAATTGATAATCTAGTGTTGTACAAGAGCAATCAATTTGACAAGTCGCTGGAAATATTGCAGGAAATGGCAAGTCGAGGCACCACTTTCATGAAAGCTAAGGGCGAAGAAACCGCGGTAGAACTTCGCCGAAATGTCACAATTTATGTTGAAGATCAAGTTAACAACTATATCGAAATGGTCATAAGCGAGTGCTTAAATAATGTCGGGAAATGCGCTCCGCTTGCATATATTTATTATCGTAGTGTAGACATGGTTTGCGACCGCCTGATCAATCCCATGGTGAGTTCTACAAGCTTAAATTACCTACTGCAATGCTTATTCTAATGGCATTTTACAGAACGGACTCTGGGTGGGCCTTCTTCTTTGCGGTCTACTTTTTCTGCCCGTCGTTTTTTTAGCCCACTACTTGCAGTGTTTGTACAGGAAGACGTATCAATTCAGACAATATGAGTCGCAAGGAATTGGCATTATCGAAGGCGGGTAAGATTTCTACGTTATAATCCCATAGTCAGCGCTGATCAGGACTGTCCATAGCTGTGCACGCTGCGCGGCGTTCGCGACACCTTTTCGCCTAGAGTTTTTTGCTGGTCCGCCACACTACTCTGCCAATGGGATCGTAATGGCAAGCATTGTGCCTGAGTCCGCAACGGCTCCAGCATCGGTGGCAGAAACTGAAGCGGTGCTCGCAAGCAACATCCTGAAGCGCAAACAGGAGTAACACAAGTTTCAATTTGTGCTATATTCTGAATTTCAAATGCCTAACTTTACATAACGCTGACGGTTGATAGTTTTTGAAAATCTTTGAGATAAACCTTATTAAACACGATTATTAATTAATATGTACTATTACAGACTGAAGTCCACTTGGCTATATCTAAATTTCACTATTTATATAAAAAAAAAGACCGATGGTAACTATATGATATATTGCTCCGACTTACACATTGTTTTAAAGAGCACAATAAAACTCAAATTTAATTAACAAAATCAAATTTGCCAGTCTTCGATCGATTTTACTGTTGCTGTTTTTACCTAGCGGTCAAATCATGATCCGAAAAGCTTTAGTTTTGAAAATCGATTCAGCTTTGTGAAAGTAATGGCTCTAGAAAGATTTTAGTCCATCTCTACATGCCAAGAACTTATTTTTATACCAATGGCATTTTAAAATAGTGATTCAATTTTGTTCATCGAGTTGATGAGGGATGTCTCCAACACACTTATACAAATATATTATATTATGGGCAACAGGTTACTCCAAAGTCCACGTGGGGAGCGAGAGTGGGACGGTGATTATTATGAAACATTGTTGTTCTGGCCGGTGTATTAATCAAGTCGATTGTCCGATATTGCAGCGATATCTTTCGAGGCAGAGGAGTTTGCTGCACTTTGCTGTGCCTCGATAGCAGCGCGCATAATTTATCAAATGCCAGAGCCAGAGCCTTGCCTGAACAGAGAACAAAGAACAGAATCGAACAGAACTGAGTCAGTGCCTCGGCATGCCATAATGAACCTTAGCCTACTTACTAAGGCCGCTGGTTGTTTCCCACAATTATGTAAAGCAGGAGAAAAATTGTGGAAAAATGTGCACAGTGAGCGGTGGCCGAAGAAACAAACATGCCTCGCAACTAACAACTTCGGATAAGGTGCATCTCTCGACGGGGCCAATTGCTTGGCCAAATTATAATGCATTACTTCATAACTCCCCGCCAGCAACTTGTTTGAACTGAGCCAAAAAGATTCCCTGGGCCAGTGGGCAGTGGACAGCAGCAACAGCGGCAATCAAATCACTTGTTGCCCCAAAGCTAGCTACAAGATTGTTAGACAATAAGCAATAACAACAACAACAACAACTATTGTTGCTGTGGCCTACATAGTCCTGACTTTAGCCTGCCACCCCCTCAGCACCTCTCTATCCTCCTCGGAGTAGCTCCTGTTCCCTCTGGTGCTCTTCTCTGTGGCAGTTAATTTGATTATGTTTGGCTGCATTGATTAACTGCCGCCTGACATGACGGCTCAATTCACAATCCCAATCCCAACGCGCACCCCCTCCAGCGTCCATGATTATCGATTGCGCAATGTCCCCGTCTCGTCTTTGACTAAGTCTTTCTCGTCTTTGGCAAACAACGAATTGGCCCTTTAGCTAGTTTGCATGGGCAACGTTGAACTGACAACGATCGCGTAATCGCCCTTAATCCATCAATAAAACGGGGCCATCACGACATTGTTGCTCCCCAATTGTTGGCAGTTGCCACTGTTGCCCAAAAAAAAAAAAAAACTGGCGGCGACGGTTGTCGACAACATCAACAACATTCAAATTTGCCAATTGGAACTTAGAAGCAACAGCAGAGCCCAATGCAACTCCAAACACCATCAGTCAACACAATCAATCTTTAAGTCCCCCCAACCAGACCAGACCAGAGCGGAGTGAAGTGGAGCATAGCATATTCAGGATTGGGATTTCGAGTAATTTGCTGAGTTTGGTTGTGAAAATATTTGAACTGTTTTTATTCATTAAGTGCTTTATTGGAGCTTAACGAGCAGCGCGATCGATCAAGTGCCCTAAAACCTTTCACTAATCATTTGATTATGTAGCAAAAAAAATACATTTTGTTTCTGTTTTCCACAGAGTCGACAGCATGTGGAGCTGCTCAGCTAGTCGAAGTTGCACAAATTTGCTGCAAAAGTGTTGTTGGCAGTCATAAAGCTGTCTTCAACTAGTATTAATTGAATGCTTTTGTTGGTTTTACATCACTTGCATAGTTACTTTTTAATAAATTGACAGCTATCCCTATAACCCTATCTGGAAGGGAGTCATTAGCTTTCTTAAATATGTTTTTTGGGTTAGCTTTAGTTTTACAATTTGATTATTGTCGTATATTACTTTAACAATACATATTAAGTACCAAACATTTACAATTCGTCAGCTAACATAAATCAGTTATTCTTCTTTAATAATATTGAAATTAATTTTAAAATGACCCAATACCACGAATATCATCTGAATATTTTGTACGACAACTGATGAGCTGTAACAATAACCCTCATCAAGAAAATACCCCGTGTATTGCCTGGATTGTTCACATACTACGGCAGCTATCTGCTTGGCTTGCCACTTCTCACCTGAAATTCAGGGAATGATTCAAAGTGGATAACAAATGTCCTACAGACCCAAAACAAACGATGCGCATTCACTTTTATTCCTTGGCATATGCAATAAAGAAACAAATTAACTGATGATCAGTGTCAATGGAATGCAACCATGTAAATTATACACACACACACACAGGCACACACAACACGGACACTCCACACCAACCAAAAGAAAAAGCAACAACAGCAACAACAACTTGGCCATAATTTAAACACAAGCCAACCAACAACGAACCAGAGACAGAGATATTGGTAACGGTGACTGGTTGAATCGTGTCGTGATTACAGGTTGTTTGGAGGATTGGCCGCAACGCCAGAACTATGCGAATGTTGTCGCTTTTTAAGCGATGAATTAAGCGATATTTGCAATTAATAACTGTCATGCTGGAAATCTGTTCGAATATAAAATTTGTTTAACTCAAATCAAAGCGCAGCGACTGAACAACTGCAGCAGACATCTGGCACGCCTCCCACTCCTCCCGCTGCTGTTCCTTGTTCTTCCTTGACGATGGCCCAGAGATTTCGCAAGCGACTTTCGTGTTAATGGTATGCAGGCAATGCCATTGATTTCACTTCGATTATGGGGCACATAAAGAAACGCTTATGGCCCGGGCCCATAGTCGAGTCGAGGTCGCCGCAAACCGCCGCCACGTGCGACCAGAAGGCGGCAAAAGTTATTGACTGATTATGAGATTTGGCACGCCATGAGCAGCTAGCAGGCAGTCAGCCTGGTCGGCGGTTTGGCTGCTTGGCTTGCAGGAGAGGCACAGAGCTCCAAGTGAATGCACAAGCCACTCTTGTAGTCGTCTCCGAGGCGTCGCGACGCGTCGGCAGATTATATGTTTTGAAAGTGCAGCCAGCGAGTGATTTCTTTATGAATTCATTAAACTTTAAATTGGTTTTAAATTGGCCACAGTTGTATGCTGTTTGCATGTGCATATGAGTGTGTGTGTGTGTGTGTGCTGGGGTGTGTGCGAGGAATCCAGCACGACCTGCTTGCCAAAAAATTATCTGGCAGCATACATCTACATACAACGCCTGCCTGCCTGCCTGAATTGCTACACTCGTGTGTGGCCATAAGGAAGCAGCAGCCTTTGGGCCAGGCCAATAATATTAATAACACGCACTTTGGGCTGCCTGGTGCTGGTGCTGCTGCTGCTGTTGCTGCTGGACAGCTGCCCCGTTTGCAACAAGCCAGCGCCAAAGCCAACGCCATCGCATCTTTTGTTTGTTTTCATTAAGAAAATATTGCAGCGTCAAATTGAAATCAATACCGAGGCCAAGGTCCATACCCGCACCAGCACCCGCAGCACCAACATATCCAGCATCAGTTGCAGCTACAACAACAACAGCTCGATGCATAACGCACCACAACAACAACACATATAAACCACGCCTTTTGTTTCACGGCTGCCTTTCTGATGGGGGTGACTGATTGCGATTGTGCAGCAGGCAGCCAAACAGTCCGTCAGTCAGTCAGTCAGTTGGTCCAACAGTCTCCCAGTTTCAGTTCCAGTTGCAGTTGTTGCCGTTGCAGGACATGTGCAATGTGCCGTTTGTCAGTGGCGCAGAAAAGAAAGGAGTTTTACTTTGTGTTTATCATGACTGGTGGCTGCTGCTGCTGGTGGTGGTGCCTGTGTGTTGATGGTGGTGCCGCAGCCTTCTACAGAAATCTGATACTTTCTGCTCTGCTCGTAATTGTGCAGATGCATTTGCTAAAGGTGTCACTTGAGTTGTTGTTCTTCTTCATGTTGCTGTCGTGTCGCCCAGCTATTTTTGACTAACGACAACGGCACAAGTTGGCCACGCGTATAAGATTTGAGCCAGGGGTTGAGCATAATAGGAAAATGTGTATATCCACAGACTCCATACAAGTCACACCTGTTTTTGGCCTGCGAAGGAAGTGTTTGTGCTACTTAAGCGCCGCTTAAGATATGACATCGGAAGTGCGTTTCGGAAAGGGTTGCTCCAGCTGCAGACGTTGTTTCTACATATACATATTTACATTGTGGATGTATTCTGTACGAAAGTGAAGATCAATATAAATTATTAAGATATAAATTCGTAATATTCTGAATGTATTTAATTTCTCATATGTAAATTAATAAAGTTCTCGATCGTCTCAACTGAGGAACAATTTACTTCAGTTTGTCACTTTCCAATAACTTGAGCTAATCAACTTTTAAACATTATTCAATTGTTTCAAAGTCGTTTCATTCCGTTTGACTTTCATTAATTCACAAATTTCGTTTCTCACGTTGGCCAAGGCAAAGAAGGCAATTAAAATGATCAAATAATCAATAAACGATTGCATTTAGTAGCAGACACAAAACGTGCATTTAATTGAGGCTAGCAGCAACAGCAGCATTTGGCAGTCGGCAATGGGCAACAGGCCCACTTCATGATTACATAAAATTATAATTTAAATCAAATAGCGCAAAAAGCAAATAACAAATAATAAATAAGAAAACCAGCCAAAAAATCAAGCTTACTGCTTTAAGCAGCCACCCACTCGCTGCGAAGGACGCGGCGGCTGCAACTGCGGCGCCTCAGGCAAAATTATAACGATCTCTTTGGAGTCGCTATGCAGTTGCCAGTTCCGTTCAGACAGTTGGCCAAAACAATAGCAGCTATGATCGCGAGCCGATCAAAAACGGCAACGGCTGCATGCCTCACTGCGACAACCGACAATCGACAATCGATAGTCGACAGTCGACAGTCGACATAACCCGCGGGCGCCTCAAACTTAAATGAAATTGAAATGGCCACACAATTATAAGCAAGAACTTGAAGGAATCATTTTAAGTCGACTGCCGAAAATTAAATACCCTTGCGAATTAATGATATGATACAAGAACTGAATCCCTCACTTGACAGCTTATTGAAGTAGGTATCTGATTTGGCAAAAGACAACTTCAACTTAAAGCCAAAATTGATTGCAACTTTTTTTCATAACTGGGTCAGAAATACTTACATATGAAAATTTGAAATATACCATTCAGGAATGGGGAAAACAAATATGAATGCATAGAGGAAATATCGATTATTACTATAAATATTCATATCCATCCATATTCACTACCTCTTAAAGACTCTTTTCATATTTTTTAAATGCCTTAAATCTGGGAACAGAGTATTGCATAGCTGAGAGATATAAACTGCTGAGGTTTAACATGTTTATTGTTTTGGATATTATTTGATTACCCGTTTCAAATGTTGTCTCTAAGAATTTCCTCAAACTCATTGACTTGATTTTGATTTGTCGTCCCATTGAGCCCAATTGTTGATTATGCAACTGCAATGCGGAGTACAATGGAGCGCGAGCTCGGAGCACGTGCAGACCTTGCCAAGCAGTTGAGAGAAGACAAAAATAAAAAATAGTCTTCCAATAGATGCAACTGAACGTTTGGCAACTCTTGAAACGCTTCTCGTATCTCGTTTGCATCATCTGCATAATGTTTTTGTTTTTGTTTGCGATTATTATTATTATTAGTTTTATGCATTTGGAGTTTGCCGTTTTGGCCAAACTTCAAAGTTTGGAGTTGCTGTCTTAATAGTCGTGGTCAGACTTTGCGACTGGCGGTGGTGTCAGAGTTCAATCAAATGAATGGCACCCACAACATTTAATGTCTTTGATGGTTTTATTAGTCGAATGCCGACAGACACAGGCCTGCAGATACTTATACAACTATTCGAATACTTATTCAAGTGAGTACTCGTATCTCTAGTCCACTGACTCATTAGCCATTGTTGCGCTGATGAAGTTGTTTGGAGGTTTTGTGTTTTTTTTTTGTTGTTTTCCTCTTTTTTCGACCAGCCGTGTTGTGATTTCTGTAGCTGATTACTAATATTTGCAGCGGGGCTTCAATTTTATTTTATTGGTATGCAATTTGCAAGTTAAAGAAAAAAGTTCAAGGTTCCAAAATTAAAAAGTAGCGCAGCCAACGAAACTGCTCAATAGCGATAATGCCGGTGCTGTTGCTGATGATGATGATAATGGCACAGAGCTCTGGTCAAGGTTAGAAAACATCCTGAGGCTTACACTAAATTTGTTGGGTGGAGTTCGATTTGCAACGTGCCAACAAAGCCGAGGATAAAAAGTTTTACTATGCCATCTTTCTAACTTTGCCAAAGCACATTCTATAATAAAGTAATACAATATCCAATTATTTCTAAGAACCAAAGAAAGTAAATATATATTTTTTCGTATTCTGAATTTCAATAGATTTTTGGGATATCTACCATCCACTATGAATGAGAGTCGTATTTTTGGGAATATACCCTTGACTGCCTATGCAAGCAGATTATGGACTAGTCGAAAACTTGTAACTATGGTATTTCTGTCTATTCTCTAAATTTGTTGCTTTACCGATGATTTCTCATCACTCGCATCTGTTCTAACTGCACTCGGAAACACTGACAGGCTCATTTGTTGCTAGTGAGCCGAGTCGGCTGACTCCCCACTAAACTCGCTCGAAGCATGGCCAGCCCCATTGGAGTTCTTCGATTCTCCCCTCTCGCTCTCTATATATATACATAGATCATTAGCTTGGCCCTGGCAATGATCGCTGGCAACAAGTGTTACGCCCAGCCAGATGACAATAGCTTTCAAATGTTTCTAATTAAAAAACGACGAAATGAGAAAGAAAGAAAAAAAAACACACGATGGCAAGCAAGGTATGCGATGCGTTCAACAAGCTAAGGCCTCGGCTATATATAGATGCATTGTATATCCCATATACATACATAGATAAATACTCGTACAGCTGCCTCTTAACTCGCTGTGAAGTGTAATGTGACCGACAACAAAAGCAACAGCAACAGCAGCAACAACAGAGCCCGCATAAAGTGAGCGTGTCGAGCCTATGGGACGCTAATCATAAGCATTTGGCGATGATTTAGTGTCGCCAGCCTGAGACACGTGTGTGCGTGTATCTGAGTGTGTCTGTGTGTGTTGCAAGAAGTGGGGGCAATGTCGCAAACTGCAATCAGGCTGCCTCATCGTGGCGCGTCGGCATCCTTTCAAGCTGATTTTTCACACGCCGCACATTGTTTGTGCCACGTGAAATATTCGAATGGGCCGCACACAACTCACAAAGTGATTACCCATTTACAAAAGCACCCAATTCCCCACCACCCCACTACTCCATATGAGTTGTGGGGGTTATTGTCAACTGTTTTTTATTTAGGGCTGGCAGTCAACAGGCGCGTCATTAATTAACGTCCTGTGTGCCCTAAACCGAGTTGAGCATTTAAAGCTATTTGCGTTAGACGGCGCCGCCACCACTGGAGTACTGCACCCACCCAATCAGATTGTCAAACAGACCACCCCTTTATCATGCAAGCATATATACAACACAGGCACCCTATACCCTTTCTCTTGCTATTTTCGTTTTCAATTTCAATTTGCGCGCTCACTTGGCACACTTTGCCTCGCTGTACTGGTAATTACCGTTGCACTTCCAGTTTACACTGCTTAATTGCGCCATCCTACTTGTGCACTACCCTTAGGACCACCTCTTAACCCTACCCCTATGCGTACGGCTACTATTTATTGCTTCCATTTGGTTGCAAGCGGGTTTATTAGTACGTTCGCCTCCCACTTCCCATCTCCGTCCACCTCGTCCACCATTTGGTGCTGTTGTTGTTGATTTTGGCATCTTCATTGACGTTTAACACGTTGAGCGGTAGGTCGGAAGGGGTTGACAGCCCTTCACTGTTACTAGTTCCATAAATGAGTGAACAACAGATGTTTACATTATTATTTTTATTATGTTTATCAATGTGCTGAGCTCAGTAGAATACAATATTAATGCGATACTTTATAAATTTTAATTTAAATAAATATTTGACACAAATATTCTGTTGCTTTGGATGTGTAGACTTAAACGATAATTTTTTGAATTATTAACATCCTAATAACGAAATTATTTATCAAATACCATTGGTCTATCTGAAATCTTATTTCATAATTAAATTTGACTGACCAAGCTATTATCCGAATCTCATCTATCATTTCAAACCTAATCAGCTAAATCTCTCAAGCATCAAAATCAACTACAAAAACATTTGAGACTTCATATCAGCAGTAAAAAACCAATTTCGATGCATGAGCTTATTCTCATCCCAATATAAATGTCATGTTTGACGTGGAATATGACCAAATTGTATTCCCAAGCCCGTTTCATCTGAGCCCTCTTGTATCGTAATGTGTTTCCTTATGTTTTGTTGGCTGCAAACACACCGATGATGGTCCGTAATCGCTGAAATTGGCTTAGTTGCACATAAAACTTTCCCCTGCTCCCTTACTGAATATCCACGGCTTCCCAGTCGGTGCAAATGCATGATAAAACAATAAAACAACTTTTACGATAGCAGCCGGATTCTTTGAGCATCGCTCCAAATACGCATTCAAGTGCAATAAATGTTGCACGGGACAATCCGTCAATGGCAAACAGTAACCGTTCCACTCGCGATCCCAGCCTCGCCCTCACTCCCGTGTAGCATCCCCCTCTTGTAGCGTAAAAGGTGAGAAAGCCCCAAAGATGAGACACATATAAAAATCAAAGTCAGACGTCGGCAATTTGATGGCATTTTGAAGGAATCAATTTAAGCGCATTTAATGCCAAGCGATAATGCCAATGCCTTCTGCATCCGATTAGTTCAGTTCAGTTCAGTTCAGCTCAGTATTGAGATCTCTCGAGTTCTCGCCGTTCGACTTTTCAGCGTTGATATAAAAATTTCAATAATTTTCTATGCCCAGACCAAAAATACTCGCAATGTGTGTCAAAGTGGGGAGCGAGTTAAGTGCGACGCCAGGGAATCGATTTAACATTATTCTAGCTCCTGTTGTTGTTGTTGTTGCTTTTGTAGTTATTGTCAATGGGGCGACACCTTGTTCAGCAGCAGCAACATGCTGGTTAAGGGAAGGGGGTAGACGCAACATTCGTATCTTTACCCCATTCGATGGCAGATATTCACTAATTAGTTGTTGCCTGCAAGATATTTATGCGTCGTTGGTGTCACTTGGCACATAAAACTCGGCATCAAGGGGGGAGTCTTGGGGAGCTGATGCTGCTGCAACTGCTGTTGTTGCTGTTGCAGCTGCGTGCGATAAAAAGGCCCAAAATTAGGTAAAAGGCGTGTAAAGTGCACACTGGAACGATTAACGGTCTGCATTAGCTGGGAGGCCTGATTAATACAGGGAATTAAATGACATTCTTTTCACGCTAGAGATAAGATCGTGAGTTTATTGAACACTTTGTGAGTGGTTATAGGATACAAAAGCAAAATTAATAAATTAATAGATATATCATCTTCATTATTCAAAATCGCTATCATTGCAAAGCTAATGCTCACAAAATAATCCTATTTTATATGCTTTGTTGATATTTTTTACATAATAATACAAAAATTCTTCTACTTGTAAAAAGCAATTAGAAATAAATTTATTGGATCCGTTAAGTTAATCATAATTTTAGTATTGTCTAGATAAAGTCGCCTGCTTTCCATGGTCTCTGCTTGTTTATCAGCGTTTGTTTTGTATCATAATAAAAAAAAGTCAGTCCCACGCCCATCTCTAGTTTAGATCGCTGGCTTTGCTGTATGCACTGCTAATATGAAAACTTTACTCCGCTGGCGACGGAACTGAGGAAAAACTGCTGCTAACGCAAAAAAAATATATATATATATATAAACGAAGACGTGAACGCGACGTTTGCGTCGTAGCCTCGCCTGATCGCCCCAATGTATCACGATGGATTTATAGTTTAGTATGCACGATCAATCAAAAATCGTGAAGAGAAAGAAATAGAGAGAGCGAAAGAGAACTATCTAACAGCAGCAGTTGGAACAGCAGCAGGAACGTCTAAAAGACTTCCACTTGGAGCTGAAGTTTGAAGCGTTGCCAATAAGAATTATTACACCTGATTTGAATCTGCAGCCGTCGCACACAGAAATGAACTTGACCACAGAAACAAAAGCAGCAACAACATCAAGGGGAGAAAAGAAAAACAACGCCCACGTACTTGTGGGTGGGTCACCCCCGTCCAAATATCCAGAATGCAGAATTCAGATCCGAGAAATCCCCGCCAAGCTGCCCACAATTTAAGCCCGACTGCATTTATTAACATTTTGACTTTGCAACCAGTGGAGCTCTGAGGAGCTCGTTTCAATAGCAGTGTTTGGCCTGGTAGGCGTACTTAATCGATCGCTTGTTGATAGGCAAATTGGCAAAATGCAAAAAGCGCAAAAAAAAGAAACCTGTTTACAGTTTTCGGTGGGGCTTTTCCAACGAACTACTCCCAACTGCCTCAACTGATGCTGAAAATTCGTGATGAGCAACAGCAAAGCCGAAAACATTCATTTGGCTCAACTTTGGTTTAGTTCTTGTGGTCTTCATGGTCCACCACTGTGTGATCTTTATCGGAGCCAAGAAACTTTTAGGGCACCATCCGACGTCCCGCTAGTCATTTACATTTGGCTCAAATGGGAATTTGGAGTTCGGAGTTGGATGTTGGGCGCTTTTTGGGGATTTGGCGACCGCCGTCAACGCCGTCGTCGTCGTCGTCTGACAGTTGGAGCATTACAAAGTGATCGTTAAATCACGAATATTTAATTGTCTTCATCACCTGAGGGTGGTTGAAATTAGTTTGGACTTGGCTTTAAACATTTCTTCTTGTTGCCTGTCTGCTAGCTGCTCCATTTGTTGTAGCCATTGTTACTTTGGACTCTCCCCGTAATGGCTTGTAATGGTTTCAACTTTCAGATGGGGCCATTTAACTCTGCCTGTGCCCTCGTCAGTCTTTAGGGATTAAGGCTTTTTTCCTCTGATTTTTTGTTTTCAGCTTAGCCACAAATTGCATGCATAGATTTGGCCTCTAATGAGCGCTCTCAACCAGTGACATTAAGAGCTAATTTTATGGCAATGGATTGCAAATCAAACTAAGGTCAAGGGATGCACCACAACAACAGCAAAGTCAATGACAAAGAGCTGTCAATTTCAATGTGTGATTGATGAAGCCATGTATAAAATTGCATACCTAATGCAATACATATCTGGCATATCATAGGTAGAAGCTAGGAAGTTAAACTAATATAATATTGAAATCTATTAATTTTAACAACCACTTTTTGAATGTTGTAAAAAACACAAATGTGCTTAACTTTTACTGGAAACTCTTCAAAAATTGACTTCCTCTATATTTTACATTCCCTTAAGGCCGTTTTATTAAATTTCCCATGTTTTGATCACACCTTAAGGTTTTCATCCATATCTTATTGCTCATAAAGTGTTATGGAACAATAGTTAAATCAACTTCCCACGCTGACGTATAAAATGATTTGTTCTAGCCGCTGTGCACCACCCATAAAAACACTTCAGTTACAAACTGATCAAATAGAGGCAGCTATAACAATTAAGGGAACCGAGTGTCATTAGTGTTGACCCCTCGATGGCCCGGAAAATCAGACAGTGACTAAACAGTTATCAATTATTACGAGTCGTCGATGATGTATGTCAACAATTGAGAAATGTTTTTGGGTTGCTAGTTGACTGCCAAATGCAAACAACGAGATAGAAGAGATAGATCTTCTATTTGGTTCTCACATGAGGCCCCAGGAAGCGGGCCACGGATCATTGCACATGTCTCACATGCCCTGCGGGGAGGTGAATGGGTGGAGGGTGGGTTGCAACTGTGCGCTGTTCAGTGACATTTAGCATATTGTATAGTAACAAAGGCAACAAAGATTCCCACAATTGTCAAATCACAATCCTGAGGGCGGGTGATGAAAATTGCGAAAGAAACTTTACTGATTGGAAGTTACCCAAATTGCTACCAGCAAAAATTAAATTAGGCCAAATTAAATGGCAACGTGTCGAGGGGTTGCTGGTTTGCCCCACCCGGGATCCGAGACTGAACGTCGATCCATTAATGAGCGACAAACGCTGATGATATTATTTACTCTCGTACAAAGCATACTTGTCGACGTTGCAGTCACAGTGTAATTTGATGGCTGGCCACACTGGTCGAAAGTCAACGAGGAGAGGGTTGCAACTTGTCCGCGTCACGGGTGCCTGCACACCCTCGCCCTCGCAACACGACCAGACCCTTGCGCCACACACAAACACACTTTTGACATACGTTTTGAGCGTTCATTCAATTCTTAATATGCGACACGTGACCCACACTTTGCACGTTCACCACTCCGCCACTGCGCCACCTTCCTGCCAGTGCACCCAGTTGCAATGCAGGTCCTGCCCCGCAGCGAACTCAACTCGTCTGCTTTCCGGTTTGACTTGTTGTTCTCTGACACGCGCAGTGGACGGGGCAACTTTCCCTATCGCATGGCTGCCATCTCCAAGTTTTGTTCTTCTTCCATTGTGGGCTGACCAGCGCCACGCGACATTCGATTCTGACGTGGGTGTAGGGTGTGGGGTGTGCGCCTGTTAAGGGTGTGCCACTCTCTGTTTGTGTGTTGTGCCTGTGCCGACATGTGGCCAACTGGTGGTGCAATGCTGATCTTTGATCGGAACTATTCATGGTAGTCGTTACTGTACCATAAAGCGACATTCCATGTGATTCTCATTCTGGCTCCTGATACTCCTGAAAGCATTAAATGTATTATATGATTATTGAACTGAAAACCTTTCATTGGACTCACAAGAATACTGTGTTACAAGAGCTATTTAGCTTTTAGTGATTTTTAATAGATTTGAGTGTGGTAGGGGAATGGTTTGACTGCTTATTTGTATTACAATTATATATATTTTCATGTATGCGAACTAAGTTAGTGTAACTCGTTAAAATTTAACTAGGACAGCATACAGACGTGTCTAGGACTTAAACAGAAATAGTTGGGCACTGCACAATTGAAGTTTTGAATATATGTTTGCGCCTCTCTACATGATTCTCATAAATCTCTCGCTGTGCTCGCAGCAATTGCAGCACTTTATTGACCTGATTGACCCAAAGCACGATGCACTCATCCCCGCGGGCAGTTAACGAAATTATCGCAACAACAACTGCAAGCGGGTTAAGGATAATGTTGCTACATTATTTGCCAAAATTTGCGCCAGCAAAGTCCAAGTTGAAGAAGGCGTCGTGAGCGCATTTCTGTTTTCCTTTCCAACAATTTTCTACACGTTTCTTGTACGCTGCGGCTTGTGTATTTTTTTTTGTACAGCTCTGGCAGATCTGGCGAAAATTGCCAAACAAATTAAGTGATTTGCTATTGACATTTCCGCGAGCCTTGAACAGCGCACGCGCGTGAATAATGAAGTGCCAAGATCGCTTACAATCGACAGAGTGAGAGAGACGGAAAGAGAGGGAGACACACGGAGAGATAGAGATAGTGGGAGTCGTCAAGTCGTGGAATTGATCTTCTAGCTTTGCGGTCATTTTCACACAATTCACATTGACCCCGCGCACTGCAACTGACCCTGGTTAAGGCTGGGTCTTTTGGTCTGCTGCTGCAGCCTGCAGAGCTCAGGTTCACAGTTATGGCCGCAGAGCTGTTGTTGTTGTTGTTGTCGTTGCTGTTGTTTGAGCCGACAATCCATTTTAATTTGTTTAACTTGTGCATCAATTTCTGTGCTTGTTTGAGCAGTTTCCTCTCCTCCTACCCCAACACAACCCTTTTCCCTAGAAATGCTGGCAGTCTTTGTGCATAAATTACTGACACTTGTCTCCATTAAAAATGAAGGTGATTCAACTGTCATTCGCAGCATCAGACCGGGCCCTGACTGTGTCTTCGACTACGACTTGGACAATTGTTGTTGTTGATGTTGTTGCTGTTGTGGCAGTCACGGCTCGCTTTTCACTCGGAATTGGACATGGATGTGGATGTGGTTGCGAACTGGAATGATGACGGCCTATTGCGAATCCAATGAACATGAATCGATGGCAATTTTCTTGTAATTGTGCGATGTTGTTGTTCATTCATTCATTCGTTCATTGTTGTTGCTATTGAAGAGCAATTGACAAGCTGATCTGCCCGTTTTGTGAGCACATTTTAATGGCCATCTGCCTCATGGTGAATCATGTTAAACTTATACACAAACACATTGCTGGCAAACATTCAACTACAGGCACTTCAATTTTAAATTGCAAATAATAATTATAAATCAATTTCTTAAGTCTTTTGCAAATGTTCAACGATATATATAAAAAAGAAGGATTTCAACATGCATTCGAAATGCAGAATATAATTAGTTTAGAATTTAAAAGTTATCCATATCTAATTAGCCAGTATATAATCATAGAGATAATTCTCGTCAACCCACAATATGATTTGTTGATACATTTAAGTAAGATCAACTTTCGCTTCAGCCATTTGGCTAGTTGGCTCTACGCACACAGTTAGCCAGCATCGCGCGGTGGTCCAATTTCGGTCAATCCGCTTTAAGTGTGTCCTATAAATTAGCTTTGACGCATTTTAAAATATTTTAGCACTTTTTTTGTTATCGCAGCGACAAAATCTATTACTTAATTTTTTATTTGCGCCCCACTCGCACATGTTTTGCAAATAACACTTGAAATGAAATATGAAATGCAACTGGCCACAGTCTCAGCTTCAGTTCCAGCTCCAAGTCGAGAGGTCTCCAGCATTTAACTGGCCATTTATGTGCGTGATTATTACGTGATATCGCGCATATTGGGCTCATAAATAATATTAAGCCAGTTTCCATGCACAGGACGGACCCCAATCCCAGTCGAAGTCGCAGTCGCAGTCGCAGTCGGAGTCGTTGTTGGAGCCACAGTTCCATATTTTGGACTCGGTGCCCAATTGCCTACACCCTCTCTACAGACAGACGTGGCACATAAATGGCTTGCTGCGGATTTGGATTTGGATTTGGGGGTTTCAATTGATTTCTGTTTGTGTTGGCGCATTGGCAAGCTTTTAAATCATTTAATATACCAATTATAACAAGTCGAGTAGTTAACATAAATCTGCAATCGACTCAAAGCAAACTTAAGTGATTTCTTGCACTTTACGCACCCTGTAGTGAAATAAACAAAAGAGTATACCCTACGAGTATACACAATATGGAACTGGAGATTACTTTTTGGATAACATTTAGTATGGATAAATATGTATGTACTAAACAGTGTTTGGGTAACACTCCGCCAACTCGATATCGATATATATCAGTACACTAATTTTAAGCCACATTTGAAAATGATGGTAAACCTCATTTTTGTATCTATTGAAGATTATACTTTAGCTCACTTTGTGTTTTAATGTGAGTACAGGGTATCACCCAGTCAATCACAAGTAACTCGTGCATTCTGTTTAGATATTTTTCCACAGCTTTTTTTTGGCATTTTGACGTCGCTAAGAAATCAAAACTCATGCATTATGAATGCCAAAATTTTCTGACGTAGTCAATTTCAATTTTTATTTATTTTATTGCCTTTAATGCATTGCGCGAGGCACTTGCAAATAAATAAATATTGAAACCGGCAACAGCACAACAACAAATCCAACAACAAACAGCATCAACGAATGCATGACATTTTGCCAGTCCCCGCATAAGGAACCCACATATGTGTATCTGCATATGATTTTGCCGGCAAAATCGAAGGCTTTTCATATCTTGGGCTGACAGGTAGGTTAGTTGCCTCATTCGGCCGGTAGGTGGCGTCTCGGCGGTGGCTGCTGTCATTGGTAATGCAGTAATAACCAACAACCTCCTGGACGTCTAAGTCTGGTCAGTCATACACATATACGAGTCTCTATAGATATTTCTTTTCACTTTTTGTTTTTATTTTTATTTTTTTTGACTATTTTTACACTGAATCATGATCCCCTCTTAATCACCCCCACCCCGTCCGCTTCAATGTTGGCAATACCCATTTGACTGTCTGCCCCACTGTCTCATATTTTATCACAGCAGCCGCCGTCGCTGACGTCGACGTCGGCGTCTCGAGTGGCCAAGTGTCTCTTTGGCCAAGAGGTTTGGGCCTGGTCTTTGGCACATGCTGCAGCCGCTTTTGTTGCTAAGGAGCCAGTCGAATAATGCTCGGTTCGGCTCGGTTTCTGGCCGGCTAAGTTTTTTGGCACAGATTTACGACTCTTAATGCTGTTTTGATTTGTTTTGCATAAGGGTGTTCACGTGGCAAAACCAAAAATAAAAAACCATAAATAGAAATACAAAACAAAAACAAAAGTAAGCGTCAGACAACGTCTCGGCGGCAACTGTTTGGCCGTTTGTCTTGTTGGCCGTTGTAATTGGGCTTTCAGAATATGACGGAAAGAGTGTTGCTAATCAGCAAATCACACTCTGGCGTTGAGTAGACGAATTACAGCGCACTTTTTGATATGTCTGTGTGTGTGTGTCTGTGTTTGATTCTATATAGCTGTGTGTGTGTCTCGAATAGAAGTGAACAGAAATCGGTATAGTTGTATTTGTAATATAATTGGTTTGCATACATGTGTAGACAATCAAATTGCAATTACTGCATCTGCATTCAGTTATATGGCTAATAAACCACAATTTAATGCATTCCTCTAAAGCTTTTAGTTGCACTTGGCGCCCCCCTTATTTATTGTGCATCTAAAAGCCAACCAAGCGCATAAACCCATATTTTTGTATCTTCATGTTGCTGTTTAATAACAGCTCAAATCACACGCAAGAAATTCCACTGGCTCGACTAATCAGCTAATAGCCCGAACAAATTAGACATCAACCAACACAATAAACTTTATTCATTTGAAAACTAGCAATTACCTTGGCAGTTAAATAAGTGCCCACCAGGATATAACGCATAATTTGATATACAATTCTATTTGAAATTTAGTTACTAACACAACTGATTCATTGAATTACATTATCAAGTTGCTGGTATAAGAAAGATCAGATAATATATACTTATTATGCTCTTCGGCATTATTATGCCCTATTACTTAATCAAGTTGTCAAATTTTTAATAAGAGAATCGCGTAGAAAATATAAAATTTTAATATTGCCTTGAAAAATAAAATACAGCGCCTGTTACGAATCTAGGACTGAAACTGCGACTAGTACTAAGTCTGCACAGGGCAGGGCAGGGCAGGCAGCTGTCTCGGCAGGGGCAGTTAGCTGTGAGCTGGCTGGCTGCCAAGTCGTAAGTTGGGCAGTTGGCCAGGTGCGGGTGCCACAAACTGGTTGGTCAGCGATGGCCAAACGTTGTGATCGGTCCGGCTGTCTCTCTGTCTGTCTGTCTGTTTGTCTGTCCGTCGGTCCGACCAGGCTGTAGAGTCTGGCTGCCTGCTTGGCCTGCCTAGAGTTGGGTCTGGGGCTGGCCAGGCTGCGTGGTACACACCCGCATCGTGGCAGCGGTCGCTGGTCGCAGTTTAAAACCAGATTAGCGCCCAAGACGATGGCTAATTTTTGTGGTCGTTGGGTCGGTCGGTTGGTGGTGTTCGGTGGGGCGTTGGGTTTTTAAGCAAATTTGAATTTGAATTTTAGCGGGTGATAGTCGTTTGAACATACACATATCTACTACTACTACAACTACTATTAGTTGTTGTTGGATCGGCCACTTGGTCAGTTGGCGAATGTGTTTTTCTTGGCCGTTGTTCCACAATCGTTTGCGCCCGAGAGTTGACAGTGCCATTCGCCTGCCTGGCTGCCTGGCTGCTTGCCCGACTGCCTGGCCCAGCCTCAAAGTCTCCATCTCCGTCTCAGTTTTAACTGCCTTTTGGTGTCTTAGTGAAATATAGGATGACATGGAGCCATGCTTATGGTTACGTCGTGTGCACACACAAAAAGCAGCCACCAAAGCTGATTACGAAATTGTGACCTTTTTGCCAGTTGCCTCTTGGCCACTTGTCAGCGTCTTTTGGCGGCATTTTTGGCGAAAGGTTTATGTCAACAGAAGAAAAACCCCACAAGCTAAGATACTCGTAATTGCACTCAAAGTTAGTTCCATTTTAATTTGCCCATAACTTTGCCACGACTTTGCCTAATGCCTGCCCACAGTCTGATTGGCTGACCAGCTGAAAACCTAATTGTTTCCAATGAAAGTATTTATAAATAGCTACTACAGTCATCGACTGACGCAACCGA
This sequence comes from Drosophila atroscutellata, assembly GCA_035041605.1. Classification (NCBI taxonomy): domain Eukaryota; kingdom Metazoa; phylum Arthropoda; class Insecta; order Diptera; family Drosophilidae; genus Drosophila; species Drosophila atroscutellata. Next base: position 5,580,487 of record JAWNLA010000092.1, on the reverse strand, counting down.
AAGGGGAGCATTACGCTGCAAAATGCATAATCAAAAAACCACAATTCACTAGGCAAATTATTTGCTGATGATACGAGTTCGAGCTTGATTTTGAGTTCGATTTTGAGTTTTAGTATTAGTTTGGCATGTACATCAATCGTACATTTAAAGCTAAAAACGTAATTTTAGGTCGGAACATAAGTTAAACTTCTAACCTGAAAATCCCCATATGGGCATATATAATATATATAATAGATTTCTAAAATGGTATACCATCTAAAATCAAAATACTAATACCGCATGTGTGTGTTTAAGTGGCTTCTGTTCGCTTATGGATTTTCACACGCTCGTCTCTAGTTACACGATTCTATGAGTCAGACCCGATCAAAGCATAACTACTCCCATAATTATTCAATATTTGAAGTCAAACATTGTAAGCACTTGTAGCTCGGCATCCGGTCAAATGTTTTTTTGGGGTGCAACGTTTGATAAGCAATGCGATTGCTAATCTTTACACTGCTTATCTAATATTGAGCATGTGAAAATGCCTCGTAGCTATCGCACCTTGCATACAAGTTGCAAGCCTTAAGCAGCAGTTTGGCAGACGGCAAGCAACTCCACCCAAATCGAATCGAACAACCAAACAACAACAGCAAAATACGAACAAACACTCAGTCGATTGTTGTTGAATCTCGTTTGCCAGCTGGTTTAATGGCGCATACCTGCGCACAGCTTTAAGCTATTAAATTGGGTGGTGGAAATCTGGAATCAGAGCCACAATCATCACCTGGCCGCGGAGGCATTGGTGAGAAAGTTTACAACCCTCCCCAGGCCAAATCAGACAAAAGCACCAGCAACAACCTGGTAACTGTGAACTGGTGAATACCGATGACGAGTGACTGGAAACTGGTTGGTAACTGGTGTGTGTGTGTCGGGTGCCGATTGCCGGGTGCTATTTTCAAGGGCGCATCCGCAAGAGGAACCAATCCCCACCCCAAAATCAACAAAACAAAGTGGACAACAGCCAGTTGCTTGCTTTGATTGCTGGTTGAGCATATGTAGAGAGAAGCAGCTTCTCGCTTTGTGTTTGGTATTTGTTTGGTGTTGTTTTTTTGCATTCTGCTTATCCTGCAGCTGCGCAGTAGATCGTCTGGTTTTGGGGTGGCTTTTTTTTGGTGGGAAAATAATATTTGGCTGGCCCGTTTTCTGTGTTTCACTTCCATTCCGTATCACAGAACAGAACACATTGTAATGTTGCTGATTAATTGCTCAATTCGGGAGTGGGAACTGTACCAGAGATTTATGTGCACTGGAATTTTCTGGATACGTCTTGGCCTCATGTTGCTCTTTTCAATTTGCCAACTTAATAGTTGTGGGAATGCGCATTTAATATTCCAATTGTGATTTATTTCATGATTTTTATTTTTGGCTTTTGTGCGCTGCTCATTTGAAGTGCAATCAACTAAGAGAATTTGATTTGGAATCATTCGAATTTGATACATATATTAATGGTTTCGAATTACTGAGAAGTCGCTGCATGCATGCATTTAGAGAATAAAGTAAGAACACCTACGGCTAAGATTTGCATTGTTGTCAAGTCGAGTGCAAGTCTGGGAAATACTTTGAGGACAGTATTCCAACGATTATAATGCACTAATGTCGGCAACTGACCAACCAAGCGACTTTTCCATGGGAACTAACAAATATAATGAAATCACAATAAGTAATATTCCGGCTAAATTAAACAAGGAAGAAACTATTAGTCTTAGTTTATTCATTTCATTTGTTACTTGTTTCTAGCTACGGCAATTATTTTTATATATTCTAATGTATTATATTTCTAATTTCCAATGATCTTTCCACTTTTTGGTTGGCAATCTTTCATTTTGCGAACATTGGTCTAACTCGTGTTGTGTGTTGCATGCATTCAGCACATGTTGCGGAATTTAACAACTTTCCATTTTCAATGGGTCTCCTCGCCGACAGCGTTCCTCGCTGACAAATTGCGGCGCATGTGCGCCACATCAATAAAATCAACAGCATTAGTCACTCAGCCAATTGGTCAGGCTTTAAGACGGCCTACGGGCCAGGACAGTACGGTCCAGATTAGCTTAGACTAGAGAAATGCAGGTGGCATAGTCGAAGTAGGCTGCCTCTCCTCCTTGCTTGGTGGGCGTAACGATGCTGTTTGATTTGGCCAAAGCGCACTGACAAATATGGGCTCATTTGTTTCGGGAACAGTGAGTTTTCTACGCTGCCAGCCATATGGAAATTAAGATATAGCCCAGCCCCTAACCCGCCCCCTCGGACCAGGTGCAGTGGCAGTTGCAGACGCGCTTGTAATTGTAAATTGTAATAAAAGTACAAAAAATCTCTAAAATTTTGACTGCCGGCGATGCGTTTTTCTGCTGATTGCCGAATTGAACCGGTGAGTAGATATCTGGCTCCCCGGGCGGGACATATGTAAGTGTCGACAAGTGAAACTTGGCTTGAGGCGGCTAGTGCTGTAGTCTCTGAGTTAGCGAACACGCCGAATGCTGACTATCGCATTTGCACTTCAAGCTGTCCGTGTAATGAATGACGCCATAGGTGCCCGATATCATCCAAGTGGGATCGACCTTCAGCAAACGATCGGCGGTGCCTTGAGGCAAGCCACAGATCACCTCGCACTTCACATTTCGCATAGCACACATATTTGCCGGGCGGAAGCCTCGCAGACACGTAATGAACTCCTCCGAGGAATCCCAAATGTAGTCGCCGAGGAGCTTGCGATAGTTCAGATCACCCTTAAAAATGATCAGCTCAGCCTGTGCCAACATCTTGTACAGATCGAGATTGGAATCGAACATGACAAAGAAGGACTGTGGACCGGTCCAGAAATGCGATGGGGGTGCTACAATAATGCGCTGCTCCTTCATTAGACGTTCCAGCTTCTTGCCCAGCGCTGAGACGACCTCATTCTTGTAGTTCTTTAGGTATTCGACAGTCCATTCAATGTCGTGCAGCATCACATCGGAGATGTACCAGGGAATGGTCTTCACGTGCATCCGCACCTGGGTGACCAGATTATGGTCGACCAAATACTCAATGAACAGCAAGTCTGTAAACAGCTCAAAGCCGGCATTGTCACAGATGTAATCGACAATGATACTTTTCTGTCCCTTGGCCTTCATCAGGCAATCCCATACCAATTTGCTATCATCCACTAACAGTCGCTTGTCCAGTTCTGCTACGCGGGCCAGCACATCGATTTTGTTCTTATCTCTGGGCGTGTTAAAGACAAAAGCATTTAACTGTATCTCAAAGCGATTGCTCCACATATTGATATGCATTAGCTGGCTAAATGAGACGAAATTTTTTCCCAGTTCCCGTGTGGCTTCGGTGAGGCATAGAATCGCACACTCGCTGATCTTCAAATCCTCCTGCTTCAGATCTGCGAAGTAATCAAAGTTTTGCAAATGTTTGCTGTTCTGAAAAAAGGAGCTGATGCGCCTGTATAGGTAACACTCGGAGTGCAGCCAACTGGCGCGGAAGAACGAGCGTTTGGGGTGTGGCAACTCCATAATAAATGCATTCCACTCGGCTTTATCCGGTTCGTTACCATGGAACTGCTGGAACTGGCAATCACGTTGTAGCTCTCTCTTCAAGCGCTCAATGCACTCGATGATGATGCGTATATCTTTACAAACCTCCAGACCATGAAGGTCCTTCAGCTTCTGTTCGTTAGACCGCAGAGCATTAATAACCTGCTGCATGACACCCGGCATACGCGAACGCAGCGCTATATAAGCGAAACTCTGCTTAAACCTTGCCGAAAGCAGTGAGTGGCGCGGAGTCACCACATCGAGCAAATCCGACCTGGTCTCGGAACTCATTGTGCCGTTTGTGATATGAGCAGAATATCTGAAGAATGTGAATTTTATGACTTTGACCTAAAGAATAAAATGCTGCTGCATATAAGTGGCATATAATAATCGGAAAATTTGGATTAAATTATGAACATACTTGTAAATTTGTTAATATTGACATTGATGTTCGAAAGAATCAGCAAAGTCTAGTTCGTATTTGCCATGATTACTGTATTGCTCATCACATGAGATTCTCATCTATAATTTTGAATCATCCTCTTATCTCATTCCATATTTTTTTTCCATATATTTAAGGTTAATAATACTTTTTTATTTTGCGTAATTCTCAAATCATTCTCACATAAACTTTATTCACCTCAAATTTCGTTTTCTTAATTGACTTTAGAATCGTCGCCTTCACTTTGCATCTCATTTACTGCTCATCTGGATTCATTTTCGTTCCCATCTCATGCGCTTTCTGGACTTTTAGTAGATACGATGAACATCAATAGTTATTAGTCCAAGAGATATCCTACTCATTAGCCTTGACAACTGTGGGAAAGACGATCTTGTTTTAAGGGATTCACTTCCTTCCGTTGCCCAGGTGTTCGGACATGTCCGACTGTAGTTGACACTCTCAATGCCAAATACAATTTGCATAATTCTCGAATAGTTGGGATAACACTTGCGTGTCAGTTTGGCATCCGGTTGGGAAAATCATAACATATCAAAAGGGTTCACTAGGGGCAGGGGCAGAGACAAGGAAGTGGATCGCATTGCATTTGCTCCGGTGTACTATTTGATGATGTTCCGATAGTCATTTGCATTCGTTTACCATAATTGTCACATGTTAATAAACAAGTTCACAATACCGCGATGGGAAACTAGGAATAAGTAGTTTTGAGGTGCCGCGAAGGGTACCCAGGTTAATGCTATGCTAATGTGGCAAGGTGTGCACTTCCTTTAGCAACCCCTACTTTATGAGCACTCAACAAAATTCAATTTTTACTATCATGAAATGCGGATGACGCAAGTGTTCTTTGTAGATTTAGCAAAAAGAAACTCAACCAAAGTGAATCGAACCATCAGAGCTGTTGTTTACTCACAACACACATCGATTTACTCAGCCCCTGTCCTTGTGAGCTATTGGTGCAAAGCCAGAGCCCCATTGGCTTATGGCAGACAGAGTTGCGTCAAAACAGAAAGTTGCGCCTTTTGCTGAGCTCATTAGCTGTGCACCTTAGACGCAACTGCGTCCAGGTGTTCCAAAGAAATTGAAAACTTCCCCCGTGACATACCGGTTGTGCCTCAACTGTTGCCTGGTGGTGACTTGATTACTACTGCCTATCTTATTGTGCCCTCCCAAGGTGTTGCAGTTGCTTCACTTCACTTCAACTTCAACAGCTCTGGAACGTTACTTTTCGGCAACCCATGGCCACTGAAGTGGGCTGTTTGCCAGTGTGTGTGCGTCATCTTGTCGATTGCGCTACCTTGTGAAATAGAACAGCAGCTGCGCAATATTTGTGGCAAGTTTGGCATGTGCTCACACGATACGCAATAGACGACGTGGCTCGGATTGGGGAGAGGAGTTCTCAGAATACCCACAGGCCGAACAGGTCGTGACTTTCATAGATTTCGATTGCGTTTTCATTTATTTTTCTCGCTTGTGCACTGAAGGAAAAGTTAATTATTTAATAACTATAATTTCACCAGGTATTTAATAATTCTTTCCTATTATTATCGGAATTTCTATCAACTTACCGTAGCTCTCTAAAACTCTAAAAAGCTTACTGATTTCTCATTCATTTTCCCTTAAAACCAAAGGTTTCATAATGTGATAACGTAAAGACTCAATATAGCACATTGAGCTATAAATATTTGATCCTATAAACTTAATGCCTGCAGTATAGTTTAATTGTTTTTAAAATGGTTTCAAGTGAAAGTCTGAGCCATATCAGCACCGCCACTAAACTATCCCCAGCATATCTCTCAGTGCAGCTACAGAGTTATGGGCACCCATAAAAACGCCTCAACTTTCACCCAATGCGAAGCAGAAAAAAAAAATAAGAAATGTGACAAAATATGGCCCACTCGGTAATTGCTCCCGCCAGATCGGCGGATATATTTATGTTATTGCAGTTCCCCGGCCCAATTTGCCCCTTGTCTCACTTTCCAACTAAAAAATTGCATTATCAAACCCATAAACAAATTAGGGGAGACCTTAAAAAATAAAAAAACTCAAGGCATGCAGCAGGGCAGCTGCATATATACATATATACTGCAGATTCAGCTGGGCAACACAGAATCGTGGCTCAAGTGGCGGTCCCATTAGTTGACACTGGGACGAGTGCATACAATATTTTAGAAACAATGTACGCCCCAACTAAGCTCAACAAGATTAATAACTCGATGGCGCACGTACAATTAATCTTTCGTTAGATGAGTCGAAGCCCTTTCCAAAACTTGCCGCTTCCCCAATATTCCAATATTCCCATTGCAGCAGTAGCAGCAGCAGCAGCATTGACAACTTAACGGCACGTCTTCTGCCTCGTGTACCTGCCGCATCGTCAGTGTCAATTGTGACAGGGCCCTGCCAGACGACAGATTCTCGCCTGTCGCCTCCCCCGACAAAAGAAAAACAAACAAACAGACACGTTCTCCTCACTGAACAGTATAGACTAGAGAATGAGAAAGAGAGAGAGATAGATAGAGGGAGAGAGAGGATGTACGACTACTGGAAGAATATCATGCCCATGAACGTGACAAAACTGAAGAACACGGAACTTTACAGCTCACATCTCTCACTAAATTAGTTGTTTTAGTTGTTCGCTCGCTTCTAAATTTAGTCAACCCAACAATCCATTGGCCATAAATCAATTATATGGTTTTCCGATGCCTATCTATACACAATTTCCAGCGGCAATATTAATCTAGGGGGCTTGCTTCAGGTGCATGTCTATAAGGACTGTAATGCTTTTAAATACCCTGCATTCAAATAGAGATTAAGAATAATAGCATACAGTTGTGCAAGTGTAAGAAACCATATATCATTTATTGTTTAATTTAATGATCTTTCGTTTGCTCTTATTCTCCTCTTGCGTTATTTTAAAGTTCGTATTTCAAACATTCTCCAACAAATGTGTGGAAAAAGTTATTTCGGCGCACAATCGGCAAAAACTGACTACAATTACGACAATTAGTTATGATCAGTTGACAAATCAATCCTACAAATAACACGGTACTAACGTTACAGGGTATTCCCTATGGGGCATTCTCGACTATCACATTCTTGCCTCCACATATTTTGTGAAAAAGGCATTTCTGATATTTCCATAGCTACGACTTATAAAAATACAATGCTGACAACCGAAATTAACATAAAATATAAATATGGAATAATTTGTAATAATTAACGTGACATTTGCAGCTATTTTTACAGCTTTTTGCAGCCAAAAAAAAAGGCGTCTAGAAATTGGCTCAGTGCTGTGGCGAGGGGGAATTTTGGGCTCCTGGGCCAGTTGCTTAATTTGTTTAATTGCAAATCCCCAGAGCATGGAAATTCGAATGCTTTCCGTGACTTTATTAATGCCAACAGGCACAAGCTGTCACTGAAATTGATGCACCCTCGCAGCAAAAGGCGTAAGTTAAGTTGGGAGAACAAAGCAAATGTTTTGTAATGAGGTTGAAATTGCACCACCAGAGCGACTGGTGGCTGGGTTTGAACTTGATGCAAAGCACAAGGCAGCTCAGCTTACCGCAGCACAAACAACAAAAATAAAAACAACAACAGCGAGCAGCTTCGAAGCTGAATTTTATTTGAATTAGCAACGCGCAATCAAAAACATTCAAACACGCATAAATTGAATCCCGTGGGATGATTTCTGTTCATCGTTCCCAGCAACCCCCTCGGCTTACCTATGCCAGCAGGCAGCAGTCAGCAGTCCGCAGTCAGCAGGCAGCCATCAACTTGTCACGTGATTCAAATAACAAATAATGCATCAAGGATCATCCCTTAGCTCCTGCACTGCACTGCCCCCGGTGTAATACGAGTCCATTGAAATCCGCGCCCGCATTCGACTTGCCAGCGTGGGTACTTTTTATTTATTGGTCAAAATGAATCCTCCTGCCAATGCTGTGACCAGACCTCAACAATTCGCTAACCAACCAACCCTCCCACTCTTCCCACCCAACCTCCTTTGCTTTTCTCACGCACTTGGCTGCTGCTGCTGCTGCTGGTCGTGTGCAAGTGTAAATTTGTCTGGTCATGGGAACATTTGCACTCAATTGAATTGTTCCATCATTCGCTCAATTGATGGGTTTTAATTGTTAATTGAATAGAATATTTTGGGTGTGTATACTCTCAAGGAGTGCTGCTATTAGTCGAAATTAATTACAATATGTAACTCAAGACAGGGGTTGCATGTTTCTTAGATAACTTCAACATACTATCGATTATAAAGAAAAAAAAACTGGGTGAGTGTGAAACTCTAAGAACAGATGATAATTCTCAGGATATCTCTCCCTAATTTTAAGACTATATAACTTTCAACCGGAATTAATTCATATACTTATTTATTTAGTTACCCGTAGGGCTTGCGGATCCTTATCCACTTATCCTGCTTTCAAATTTATAACCTTAGCCCTCTCTCTATCTCTTTCTGACTGTCTCAACATAGTATTGAATTAATTTATCCCCCTTCTTAAAAATTCACCGAACTTGAACTTCAGCACGCCCTTCAACTTGATGTGTGCAAACAGACCAATCGAGCTGCTTACCAGAGGATGTTTGCCATTGATAAGCAAATTAAAGACATGTCAAGTACAATAACCCAAGTTTGTAAAAATTTGGCAAAGACGAGATAAATTCGCATATTTGCAAGTGAATCAGCGGCGAAAATACGGATGAAGTGGCGATGAATATATCATTTTTTTTTTTTGTTTATGATATTTCAACATGCATTAACATAAACGCTGATGTTAATCTCTTTTTCCCATGAAGCTCGCCACAGCATAAACAATTCATTATCATGATTCATTTATGAAAAAATTAAATAAAAATCACCAGCTGGAAATTATAATTCGTATTAGTCAAGATGAGAGCTACCGATGAATTTTGAATGTCGTACGGAGCCCAACAGCCAAACTGAACTTAGCTGAGCGGGTGGTCCGTCTTCGTCCCTCTCCTAAAGCGCCTCTGACAGTAAGCTTCCCAAGCAGATTAATATCTCAAGAGTCGAGAGACGAAAACCGAGAGTCGAAACTGTAGAAGCGCATTTTAATTAGTTAGTTGACCAACAAATTTAATTTATTGTCACTTGAGCTCGCCTAATGAAACACATCTAAGTCTCAGTCTTAGTCTCAGTCGCCGTCTCATCGCGTGTGTGTTGGCCCGAATGGCTTTTCAGACCTGGCTCAGATCATAATGGACCAATTTGTGTGTGCTTTTATGTGTGTGTGCGTGTTGGCCTTATCGATGACTACGCGTATGGAAGGCGCACACGCTGTCAATAAAACAAATTAGTTTGAATTATAGCCGTAGCTTCTAACTTGGCTAATATATGCGGCGTCGGAAGCGGCAACATAGCTACCCATTCCCTCCTGCACTCTCCTCCAGTTTCGGGCCTGCTGTGTGTTCTTTACATTGCAACATTTCTTGATGATGTTCTTGTTGTTGTTGTGCTTTTATTTGTTTATAATTACCGTTAGCTTTGATAACAATATCAGATTTCAATAGGCTGCTGACCACCGCGGCGGCATTTATGTTCACTGACCTGGACATTCTGTCCATTCCGTCTCCAGCTGCAACTCCAACTTTGTTTCTGTCTCTGCCTCTGTCTCCTTCTTCTGTTGGTTGTCTTGGCTTTTGTCTGCAGATCAGGCGCCAATAGTTCTAAGATCTTGTTTTGATTGCCAGTCTAGTCCGTGCTTGCCGCCATGGTCGGCGCATTCTTTTGCTTAGTGGCTTGAGAAATCTGTAACTCGTGACATTGTGCGGCGGCGTGTGGCATGCAATACCCCCTCCACAGCTCCCATCCGTCCCTGTGGGTATTGAGTTTTGCATTTCTGCATAGTTTTCTTACACTTTTCCTATCCATCGGGCGACTTTCTTTTGTTTGTCAGTTTGCTGGCCGCAGCTGCAACGGCAAATTAATGACATTTTGCACTTCATTATGCGACTTTGGCGGCTCTTTGACACTTTGAAGTGAGGCACTCAACTGTATCTGAGCTGAGTCTAAGCCTGCATCTGAATCTGTTTGTAGTTTGTAGTTTGCATTTTGTAAGTTTCCCGTTTGCGGTTTGTCTGCCAGGTGAAGTGCAGCTAGCGCACATTGGTGTCTGGTGGGGCAACTAGAGCTTCACTTGGTCAAAGACGACAGCGAAATGTTATTAATGCCTCGATAGCAATTTAAAATATTTATAGAAAGAGCTTTTCACTCAATAGGAAGTGTCAAATGATTATTGAGATACGTTAGCTGAAAATTGGTTAGGTTGAAAGTTGATGTATTTGGTTAATATAATGAAATCTATACTTTAAGAACTTGTTTAAATACATTTTCTAAATGTTTTCAATCCAAAAGTGTATTAGCTTATCAGAAGATATATTTTAAATAATCATCTTCAATTAAATATTCATAGGATATATATTTTTAGCATGCAAGAACAATTTATTACCGTGCATTTACAGCTACCAAGAAGCTGGGCGGTCCATGAATTTATTTTGCCTCAATTCAATAAACATAAACATTCAAAGCAGCATTTAAAGAAAGAGAAATTGTATCTGGCGAACAATAAGTTCTTACCGTCTTTTATCTGCAGCATTGTTGTTATGACAGAGATCACGTATCCTGGCTAGGACACACCGGTTCGTTACAGGACTTTGGCGCCAAATTTCCTTAAAGAAATCAGTTGCATGGTACGTGACAAGGAGGCAGCTGTGTGCACGAGGGACGAGGGGCACGGGACAACTCTCTGCCCTGCTGAGATTTCTGCCAAGATCAAGAAAAAGACGCGCTGGCTGCTCATAGCTAAGGGTTGGATCGAAAGTAACGTACGAAATGCAGTTTCATTGCCACCACCACTACCATCAGCACCACCACAACAACTACTGCAACCACCAGACGGCAGGCTGGTGAGATGCTGCGCGTTCCATTTGGGGTGGGTAGATCGCTAGATCGGCAGGCGGCACGAGCAGCAGCAGCCGCAGCAGCATGTTGAAAGTGCCAGGTAGTTTTGCACATACCTTTTTTTTGGCGCATTCCAAGGCACTCCTCGAGCCAGGTAAATTGCGGCGGCGCAACCACCCCATAAATTGTACTTATTGAACAGGCCAAAGTGGAGGTTTCTCAAAACTGGCAGCTGCTGGTAAATTTTTCAATAACAATTTACAACATTTCATGGCCGTTAGAAATGTAATTTTGATGCTCTTGTTAAAATGCACCTCTATAGATGGATGAGCATCGAATGAGGCTTAATACAATGGATATTGATTTAGTTTATATCCTCGGGTTGTTTGTCTCGCTGATTAATATCTATTTTTAAATGCCTGCCTGACTGCAATCGCTAAGTATTTGGGTATTTTTCTCTTTTTAAGATTGCAAGAAATACAATTTGATGACCAAACTGCCAAACAAAGAGCTGCCTGCTTAAGAATAAAACATATTTTCAGATTTTTATAAGAAGATCAGCTTTGAGTTGTGTAAAGTGTAAATTAGTGGAAAAGTGTAGCAAAAAGGTGCTGCTTTGGCGATCTCAACAGAACCAGTAGTTCAGCGTATCTGCGTGTGTGACTTAACCTGCTTAAGGCCAACAAGAGCACTAAGTTTATCTCAGCAGATCACAACAATAAACGCCTCGTTTTGTGCTCTTGGCGCGCTACGAATGAAATGTGAAACAAGAGCGCCAAAGAGCGCCAAAGAACGAACAGCAGAGCGCCAATTGGCTGCACGCATCAGCTTTAAGCTACTCTTAGTAGCAAACAAAGAGCAAGCTCACCTGCTCGCAGAGAGCAAAACTTAATTTCTATGCGTGGATTGTGTGTGTGTGTGTGTCTGCTGTGCCGTCATCGTGTACATAAGCAATGGGCAGCCGATGTTTAGCGAACGAAAAGAGACAGCAAGAGTTTATTTTTAAACTTGCACTTCAAGTTGTATATAAGCTTGCCAGCTGCCGCCGCTCACGCTCACCAATACACAGACAGACAGAGTAGGGGAAATTTGAGCGTACAAAATTTCAATCTCAGAGGCAGCTGGTGGCGATCGGTGTGTGTTGTGTGCTGCTGTGTGTGTGCATGAGGGAGAGCGCGTTGCGCCGGTAACCGGTGTGTATGTGTGTTTATGTGTGTATATGTGTGTGCGAGTGTGTGTGCTGTGTGTGGCACGTGCTCGCTTTTTTGAACCGAGATTTGTTGGCGGTGCCTCGATCTGCAGCTGGAGCAGCGTTCAATGAACAGAGGCAGAGCACAGCTGTTACGGCGGCAGGCGACAGACAATCAGAGCAAGAGAGGGTCAGAGGGAGGTGAGTGGAAGTGTAGAAGAGAGATCATTGAATGTTGATGTGTGTTGTGTGTGGCTCGTGGTGGTTGATTTCCGTACAGAATCCGCCCGTGGCACAAAATCGGAAGTAGGTAGAAGCCGATCCCTTTTATTGCCACTCACTCAAGGGGGTTGCTTGCTTACCGATTCTCAGTTTTAACTTGGGGGTTGGTCGATCCTGCGCCGAAGTGGAAGTCTATATAAAATTAAAGTGATCCTCGGCGGTTGCATCATTCGTATACGAAACTGCCAGCGAGCGAAACGCGTGCGAGAGCAGCCGTAAATGATCAGCGCCAGTGATTGCAAGTATAGAAAGAAAATTAAACAGATCCTACTGCGATCCTCAGTGCGAAAAGTCATTTGGTGATTTCTTAAGCTATAATGGACAAGCTCAAGTACAGCAAATGTCCGCTGAAGAAGAGACCCATACTCGTCGAGGAGCCGCCACATGAGGATCAGCTGTGCCATGGTAGGCTTACCGATCCTAACCAATGGGAAATTAATTCAAATATCTCATAGACATCTTTAGAAGCTCTATTAATTAAATTGTTGTTGCGCTTTGCAGATGAAGGACCCGTTGATCTTAGCGTGGCTTCCGCTGCGGTGCCTCTAGACCCTCCACATTGGTCTATCAAAACGGTGCCGGAGCCACAACCGGTGACGCAGGAGCTGCGTCGGCGCTTCGATGCAGCCATGACACAGACCAAGGATCAACTGGCCCGTCGCATTTGGGAGGAGACACGAGAGATTGCCCGCGCTTTTCCGGATGTATTTACGCGCGAGGAGATTGCCAAGAGTCTGGCTCGTCTCGGCTATGGTGACTTCGAGCTGCCGCCAGAGAATGAGGTCATGGAACCGAAGCAGCAGCGGGACTTGGAAATGACAGCCAGCTATGCACGCATTTCGCCACCTTTGGTGCCCGCCCCGATCGTCAAAGTGGAGCTTACGGAGGAGCCTTTGGGTCTGCGCAACTACAACAACAATTTGCTGAAGAGCATTGCGGAGTATGAGGATTGCATGAAGATGCCAATGCCGCCACCGCCGCCACCACCGCCACTAGAGCCACAGGATTTGAGTGTGACGCCACAGCAGCGTCGTGGCTTGAGTGAGAATGTCAATCTGCACAATGTGGCACGAGCGCTGCTCAGCATGCAACATATGGCGCCACAGCAGCAGCAGCAGCAATTGCCCGAACAGAGCTTCAAGTCTGCACCAGTACATCAGGTGGAGCAGGATGAAGATGACTTGGAGAACCAGGAGAACAGCGAGCATCAGCTGAACCTGAAGATCAAGAGCAGCAACGATCTGTACTATCAGTGCCAGCAGTGCAACAAATGCTATGCCACCTACGCGGGCCTCGTCAAGCACCAGCAGAGTCACGCCTACGAGAGCACCGAGTACAAGATTATACGCAGCAATCCCAGTGGTGGTCCCATCGTCGATCAAACTGAATTCTGCACAGATCAGGCATCGGCACTCATCCAAGCGGCGAATGTTGCCTCAGCACAATCTATGCAGAAGCCGGTTGGTGTGCCACGGTATCACTGCAAGGATTGCGGCAAGTCCTATTCCACCTACTCCGGCCTGAGTAAGCATCAGCAGTTCCACTGTCCCTCCGCCGAGGGCAACCAGGTCAAGAAGGTCTTCAGTTGCAAGAACTGTGAGAAGACCTACGTCTCCCTGGGAGCCCTCAAGATGCACATACGCACCCACACACTGCCCTGCAAGTGCCCCATCTGTGGCAAGGCATTCTCCCGCCCCTGGCTGCTTCAGGGTCACATACGCACCCACACGGGTGAGAAGCCCTTCAGCTGCCAGCATTGCAATCGCGCCTTTGCGGATCGCTCCAATCTGAGGGCGCACATGCAAACGCACTCGGATGTAAAGAAGTACTCCTGCCCCAGCTGCACCAAGTCATTCTCCCGAATGTCGCTGCTGGCCAAACACTTGCAGACCGGCTGCCAGACGGAGCAGGGTGGTTCATCAGCAGCAGTAGCAGCAGCAGCCGGGTTCAATCAGCAGCAGCTGCAGCAGCATCTGCAGGACTACGATGAGATGGCGCCTCATCCGCTCTACTATGCGGGCAGCGTGGGCAGCAGCGGCGGGGAGGAAGAGGAGGGACACGAATTTCAAATGCCCACGCAGGTCAGACGGGGCATTTACTAAGTACAAACAATAATCAGGGATTAATCTATTTATTTAGCCATAGTTACACATAAGTTTCAGTCAGTTTCATAATTTAGCCAAATCATCAGAAAATCAGTGCCAAAAATTAGGTAGAGCAATTTTATTGCTTGTTAGGATCGTCTCTAATGCAGGTTACCTCACATATCTAACAGTTAGAGTTGATATAAAGTATATTAAATTATTTATTTCAATAGGATTAGATAAGCCAAGTCTGGGTGTTAGCATTAACCAATGTTTTGTTTCAAATTTTTAGCTGTATATTTCTTGTTAAAATCTCGTTGTGTACAAATCGAAATGATGCGAGTTTAGGCTAATTTATTTATATTTATACATAGTACTGACTATTTTAATTTATTCCCACTTACGTTGTGTACATACGCGCAAAACATTATATTTTTTTCAATCGATGTTAATATATTTATTTTGTACTAAATTAAGAGTAATCAATAAACTGAAAAAGGCAACAAAATGGTTTTGAATTGAAAGCTTTACATTAAGTTAAGCAGCGAATGAAAGAAAAGAAGTGCTGACAGTCAGCTGTTGTTGAAAAGATGAGAAAGGCAAAATAATTCCCAGGAATAATGCCTTAAAATGAACAAAAAGGCCACTTTATCATCCAACTAAATACAGCTTATCCATTTTAAAGCCAAATCAGTGCTTATATTGCCCAAGTTCGAATTGACAAGGCTCGTATGAGGTTAGTCAATGTGTTGCAGGCAGCACTGTATTGCAATTGCATGCGGATGCTCATTTGCTGACAAGTCGCAGCGATGCCATCGATTGCAGTCTCGCTGGTTAGAGCAACAATGTAGGTGTCTCTTAATTTATCTATCGCATTAAAAAGTTGCAGCTGATTCGCAAATTTAGCGAATCTCAAAGCGCCGGCATTAAACAGATTGCAGCAATTGCTGGTAGCAGCGGGTGGTGGTGCTGAGCATTGGTGGGTGGCTGGCTGAATGGATGGTTGACTGGCTGGCTGGTTGGCTGGTTGAGTGGCTGAGTTTGTTTGTTGGTTGCGGATAGAGCGGAATATCAAATCGCTGCTTATATCAAAATTAATTGCCAGAATAATAATTGTTTTGAACGTAAAGCGCCAAACGGCAAACGAAGGAGAATTGGCGCAGCTGCAACTGAAATTGCAACTGCGTCACCAGCAACAGCAGCAACAGCAACAGCAGGCGGCAAGCGCCAACAACAATAACAACAACTGTGAAGTACGACAAACGTCTAGCAATTTTGGAGCATTGGAGTCTTGCGACGGGGCGGCGAAAACCACTCAAAACAACAAACAACCCGATGAATCATCGATTTCGGGTCTACCACGGCAGTAACAGCAAAAGCAACAGCAACAAGTTAACAACAACAGCAGCCAGCAGCAACAAGTTTTTGCCAAGCCGGCTTAGTGCAGCCGCACGCAGATAGATGGCGCTAGTGGGCAGTCATCAGGCTTTGGTTCAATTAAACGCGTTTTCCAGTTCATTTTCGTTGCCGCTGTTCTTGCGGTTGTTATTATTGTTGTTGTTGTCGTTGCAGCGATTTTTCAGTTTTCCGCACTGCCGCAGCCGCACCTTACTTTGTTGCAGAAAGTCAACTTGGTGCTTGCCCGAGTCGCATTATTATAAATGCCGTCCACGCAGTTTCTTACGCTCTACAACTTCCAGTTTCGTTTTTCGGCACTACCTTCGCTTTAGGCCTAAACTGAGAACTGTAGTACTCTAACCAACCTAATGAGTATATCCATTATGTTGTGCAGCATGAAGTCATCAACAGGCAGGGTTTAGTTGAGGAAGAATGGTCATTAATGAAAATAATGAAAAAAAAACATCCTTAAGCGAATTTTGAAAGTTCTCTATAATGTGTCTGAAAACTACCCTAAAGTCTATAATTTTTATTATACTAGCGACGTATCCATGTTCATCCGAACGAATCGAATTATATAAGATATATTTATTTGCAGCTTCTCTGGCAGAGAATAGCCACTTCGTTCTTGCCTTACTCAATTCTCTTTTCCGTCACGAATTGTAACTTGTCAGGCGGTAGCTTTGGTCTATTAGGAAACACACCACAGGCCACCGAAACTTGGCTGCTGAAAATCACATTACATTTGCTAAGAACCCAGGACAATGTATGATGCCTACTCACTTGGCCCCCCCCTTCGAGCACTGGCCCCTTTCTCTCAAGCTGCTACTTTGCTGTTCACTTTGTAAGCGCTTTTGACTTTGACTTGCTGCGCGTGCTGCTGTTGCTGCTGTAGTTGCCACGCCCCGATTGCAAAAAAAGAACAAACTGGGAAACGCACATGTGGCACTGTCAATTTTTGTGCAGCGGCTTTTGGTCAAAGGTTAAATTAGACGGCCGTCCCCTTCCACCAAACTGGATGACTGGTGACAAGTGCCACGCCGCGATTACGGTTGGAAATCGTTTAGTGCCTTAATTTATGACCAAAAAATAAAATAGAATATAAAAAAAATATTGCAACGTTGCTGCTACTCGAATTTCATTTATTACGGCAGCGTGCAGTGCTCGCTTAATTGGCATTTTGTAGCTGCCACTAAACACGCCTTGATTCTATGGTCTACTTAGTTTTTGGCCGAACCCGAAGTGGCTTTAGGCCAACTTCGAGTCTAAGCTTCCTTGCTGGCATTTTAATTAATCTTTTATCGCCAAATGCTATTTTAAATGCATTTTTAATTTTGAGAAATTAATTTTCGCATGTTCAATATTTAAATTACAAATTCATGGCACGTTTTTCCGCTCGTTGTAATTAATATTTAATAATTTTAAATGCGCATGAAACAACACCAAAGAATGTGCTCATAAAGAGTGATGTACACAAAGGTACCCTGTACTAAGATGATGTTATAGTTACTAATAAGTTATTATTATATTAGGGTTAAGTTACTCTTAGATAACTGTTACATTACCTAATCATACTATTCAAAAGTGTATATTATGTATTTCCTAGCATTAGTCTGCTTTTCTCCGACTTTAGCATTAACATTCATCTACCTACCTTGCACATTTTTATTAGTACAGGGCATATGCGATTATGGAAGTTTTTAAATATGTCAGGCGCCGTCGCCGTCGCCTTTGTCTCAGCTGTTGATTGACTCGAGACCTGATGCAGATACCAATTGTTGTAGTCAGTGCCTTTTGTTGTTTTTGTTGTTAGCCGTACGTGCTGTTTGTTTAACGCTCTGGGTGTAAATTAATAGTTAATAATGGTTGTTTTGCAGCAGTTTCAGATCTAATCGACCTTTAATATGGGCTATATAATTGGAAGTTAGTGGAAAAGTTGAGCAAGAGATTGGTTGTCTTTGTAACTAAGCAATACACAAACTCTTATGAAATCGAAAGTTTAACAGATTTGAACAGAGTGGGAAGTTGTCAAATTTAGCATGTTGAGCTCCACCAAGCAAATGCATTAAAGCTCACTTCGAGCTCTGACAAGCTGTCAACAATGTTCTCACTCTAATCATTGATGGCAAGATCGTGTCATTGTTGCATTAAAATAGCACACTCTACTACACCCATAACTCATGCCACACAAGAGCAATTTTAAGACGCCATAAATAAACTGCCATGCACTCGTTGACGTCAAATTAATCAAAAAGCCAACAGCCAAATGCAGCGCAGTCAAAATAGTCAAATAAGAAAAAATAGGCAACATTTATGAAATTAGTGAACATAGAAACTGAAAAACTTCTAAGCTCTAGTCGCAAATGAGAACCTAAATCTTTTTTCCCACACTGGCGATCAAAGCGAACCGAAAAGAACTCGACAGCACCTTTGTACAAATCACAGGCAACGCCTCTGAATGAAATCGATATAATTATTTGCATTATTAATAATTACCATTGTCTCGGTTCTGATTCGGATTCTGATTCAGAATCGTATACAAAATCCGATTCGAATGCGTTGGCGTTTTGGGGCCACACAGAGACATCGAGTTTCATATTTTTATATCTTTTAATATGCAAAAGAACGAAATGTAGTTTGTTGGTGCAGGCTAATTAATTCAAACCGCAAAGCAAACTGAGACTTCAATACGGAAATAAGCTTAACGACCGCAACAAAAACCAATTTCAAAATTTAATACGCAGTCCAGTTGTTTGGTGAGGGAGGGGCGGGAAACGGTGGAGACTGTGAATCGAACTGAGTTAACTGAGGCGCCGGCGGCCCAACAATTGCACCAGGTACATGTCCGAGTCTCTGACTTGACGCTGAGTCCACACAAACAGACACACACGCACACACACACAGAGTATAGTATTGCACATGTGTGGGCCACCCACACCAGAGACTTGGCCATGGCGTAAAACCAAAGCGGGCCCGTCGACAAGCGAGAGACCCAAGCTTCAACTGGGCGACAGCTCATATCAAAACTGAAATGTGTATGCAACAACAACATCCACAAGAATAACAACAACAAGAGCTATAATAAGGGGTACCCAGTCGGTTTTGCAAGAGGTCCAAGTCCGTTTATATATCTTATGAGCCACCTGACTGACGGGCCACGCAAAAGCTTCAACTTGTCAGCACGCTAAGTGCTTGAAAAATAACGAGAAAAAAACAAAAACCAAAAGAGAGAGAAAAAGATTTTTAAATATTATAAATATAATATGGCAAACATTGGGCATTGTTCTCTAGCGCCTTTTCAGTTGGGCGTTCAACCCGCACACCACAAAGGTGCTGTACAGACCACAGTTGGAGCAGCAACCTGTTCACAGCTCCAATGGATTTATCTTATTATTACAACACACAACAAATGGTCCGCACAAAAGGCGACAGTCAAAAGATTTAATTATGCCCGTGCCGCGTATTAGTAACCAAGACCAAGAAACCATATTGCAAATTTATTACAACGAAACTGGAATACACTTTCCGTATGACTCAAAAAAACTGCAATCTTAAATATGTTATTAGTGCTTAAATAAAATATGTAAGGTGTTGTTGCAGTTCCCAATTAAGCTCAATTTAGCATATAATTTATACGGCTGATTAGCCGAGTTAGACGATTTCGTGATAATATGCTTAATCAGAATCGCAAAGCTGCTCAAAATAAACTTATATCATAGAAGGGTCACCCATATAAAACCATTTGAAGTAGAGTTCAATGATAAATCTACATTATTAATTTCAACATATTTTTTAGGATGCTTCGATCAAATAGGAGGTAGTAGATTGCATCACACTAATCAGTTTAGCTGATTGATTGAACTATGACCAATGCAAGCAGAAGCTTTATGCATCATTGCACAGCGAATGGGTTAGTGTATTTGGGGAGGCGTGTCGTGTTGTGGGGGCGCTGATGCCGCAAATGGAGGGCGTCAAAAGACAACAGCAATCCCGTCACAAAATTGACATTTTGCTTTCAGCAGCAGTTACCATTACAAAGCAACAAGGAGAAACGACAAAAATAAAAAAAAAATCATAATTTGCACGTTTTTTGTGTTGAGCAAAACAAAAGACTTAAGCAACGAACTTGCTGCAAAGGGCCTACATGCAAAGTGTCAAGTTGCGCAACTTGTCAGCAGCAGCTTAAGCCAGAGCCTGAGCTTCAATGCCCCCAGTACCTCAGTACACTGTTAATTTTGCTTTTGTGGCCTGGCAAAAGTTTTTAATTAAACAGCGGCCGACGACGACGGCGACGACAGCCACTAAACATGCCCCATTATCATGTCACCCCATGTCATATTTATATATATATATATCTATGCTGGACTATCTGCATAAGCTCATGTGCCTATCTGCTTCTGCCCCTGCCCCTGCTCCTGCTGCTATGGTGCTTTGGGTGCTGCCGCTGACATAAACGCTGACATTAATTGAGTAATTTATAACGATGGCAACTGCGACGGCGGCAGCGGCAGCGGTGAAGGCGTCGGCGTCGGTGCTGCCAGGCACATAAGCGGCAGATACGATGATCGGACAGAGGGACGGGCGGACAGGACAGGGGGAGCAGTTCGGGCCAACACCAACAAAACCAACAACAACATCAAAAGCTCGCAGCGCACGTCGTCGTCGTTGTCTTGAGGCACTTCAGCGCTCCAGCATAACATGATATTGTTATTATTATTATGATTACCAGAGACATGAATTCAATTAACACTTGTCAGCGTTGTCAGCGACGGCAGCGCGACGGCGGCAACGCTTCAATCTATGCCAAAAACTTTGCCAAAAGTACAACAAAAACCAAAAGACAAGTAAAAACGCGCCAGTCCAAATTAGCAGACTAACAGATACCCTGTAACTTAAAGTGTCTTAAAAAATAAACAACCAACACATACGTTATTTTTCACAACTGATTTTGCACTTCCTTGAAACAATTTTTGAAGGATAACACATAAAATTAATAGGTGACAGCTGGAAATGCTCCCAAATGATTGAAGATATATTCTAACACGGCAAGTGCGTTGTCTCTTAAATAGAACTACTTACCTTGGCGCATTTGCCTACTCAATAAGGTCTTAGATGTCTTCATGTGCCTGTCACAAACGTGTACACCACATAACGTTACCCCTTTTCAGAGATTTGTACGTGTACAGTGTATAGAAACAAGCTCACGATTCGAGCACTGAGATAAGCTTGTGAATTTATGTTTGCGTACAAGATTTGGCATGTTTAAATCAGTTTAAGCTAGATCTTGGCCACAGTTTCAAAGTAGCCTGAAGACAATGTAGTTGTAGCTGTAGTTGTTATTACTCCTGCTGCTCCCTTCGTGGTGCTAACGATAATTGCGAGACCAGGCAAATTAGCCAGTCGACGAGTCACAAGCCAAGCAAAAAGACCGCTAATGAGGCAAACAACCCAGCAAATGGAAACCTTCTGCATTTAGTCCTAATAACTGCCAATGTCGCCAATAAGAGAAACACAAAAAAATAGCTGACAGAGCCCGCAGCCCAAAAAGGCGCACAAGTCAAAGCAAATTAAAACAAGAATCACGACAGGTTACCATGCGAGCCCAATACCAGCCACAAAAAAAACACACGATTCGCCGCCAGCAGCAGCAGACACACAAAAAAAAGGTACAAATCCGAGGCTTTTCCATAAATGCGACATCGCTGCTGGCCAAGAAATTTACAAGTGTTAAATGTCGAATTGGGGGAAATGCGTGCAGCGGCTTTGGCACAAACAAACACGGAAATGGCCAAACAGAAAGTGGACAAATGAACCCACAAGCATCGATTGCAACCCGGAGTAGCAAAACCTCCCCTATGCCCGCCCGCCCAATTCACATTACCCGACAAATGGCGTACGTGTTAATGGTATTCGAATTTGGCCAAATATGGCCGAGTTGCCGTTGTCACTTTGCATGTTTCGCTTCTTGGGCACCAAATGGTGGAGTCGCGCGGCTCTGTAGCAAGTGAAGGCCTGCGATAAGCTCCTCAGCTAAAGTCGTGTCGCTTGGACGCGAACGCGAATCAGCGGCAGAAGCTCACCCAAGCCAGCAGACACGCATCCAGCAAAACAACAGCAAATAGACAATCAAACAACTTACAGCGCTGGGCCACACAAACGATCCACCGATCAAACGATCGATGGGCGCCCGCATTAGCAGGAGTGGATAAGTTTACTTTACTTTGGGCATTATTTGTTGTTATTTTTTGGAACGCAGCTTTCTAATGAAGCGTGACTTAGTGCTGGGCATATGGATGAGCCGGTTGATAGCCAGTTTGACACACAGTTGACACACATCCAATGACATTAAATTAGTTAAATGCCAGTAGCCAAGCAGCACTCTGAATTCACTGAAATTATCAGATTGCAAAAATATCTGCAAACGCTTGCTTTAGTGTTTTTATGTTATTATATTTATAAACTTTTTGTTGAATATGTATTCACTAAAATAATTTCACATTACGAGTCCGCACTTCAAAAGCAGTTGGGTTATTGATCTACCCGGATTATTTGCACTAAATACATTATGAAATGGCTAATCAACTCAGAGCATCTGACAGGCCCTAAAGCAATTTCCTGATTATGTTTATACATGGGTAACATCACTTGCCAACGTCTCTATTGGCCATTCAGCCCACACTTGGCTGGCTCACAGCTAGTTCAATTGAAGGCAGTTCAATAAACCAGACCGAAACAGAGAAAGAGAGAGAGAGTGCGCGTTAGTGAAAGAGAAAGAGATGCAGAGATGGAGACAGCGAGGTGTACTGTGTGTGTACAGCATATAGTGAACACATCAAATGACAGGCAACAACAAACAAGTTTAATTATAGCTCATGTAAATAATTTCTCAATTGTAAGCTGTTATCAACGAAAACTTCAATCAATCATTGGCAAACGCATGAACCTGAGCCAATGAGCCAATGAGCCAAAAGCCCAGACAATAGTAGAGCCACAAGCACCGATCTTGGCCTCAGGCGTGGGCCGTACAGTTTGAACTAGCCAAATCTAAGCTAATTAATCAAAATAATAATCAAGCAATCAGTGGATCATACGCCATAGAGTCAGACACCAGCACAAAGCCGAGGCAGTCGATCGGTTGGGGCAGGGTGAGGAGTGCCGGGTGTTGGCTTTTGGGTGAGCCACGACGCACGCCAAAAACCAAATGGAATGGAAGCAAAGTGTAACCCAAGATCGCTCAAGCACTCAATTCAAACAAAAAAAAAATATATAAAAAAAAACAAAAAAACGGATATTTTCAGCACGGTGAAGAGTACATACCCTTGCAGACCGGTGTCTACCATATATATATCTAAATATATAATATAGTAACACGATGCTGATAACTGTTAGAAACACGCATAACTGGAGGGATTGGTCAGAATAAGTAACCAAAAGGTTTTTTCAACCTCAACCGATTGTTCCTTTGTGATAAAGCAATCTGATCAGGCCAGTTTCGACTAATGTAATGCCAGCAGTCGAAATATATATTCCAATTTTAATTAATATATTTGTATTACTGATAGAAACACATAGACGAAAATGGCAATGTTGACTCGGCCCGTGATGGAATATACCTTATGATGTCGGAGACCTGTCCCGCGTTGTGTTACAAACCTTACGAAGTAATTATAGCACCCTCGGCATTGGCATTAAAATGGAAAAACATGATTTCAACTGCTGTCATTGCGCACGAGGTTTGTTGTTTTGTTTTGTCGTCGTGTTGGGTTATGTTTTGTTTTGAATTTCAGGTGCTTGTATCATTCAGTCATTTGGCCAACTATTCAACTACTCAACTATTCAGCTGTTCATTCATGAGCCATGCAACGTGTTTTGTTCTCTCACTTGGGCACAAATATCTCCGTACATGGCCACTCACACATCTCAGTTTTTGACATCACGAATATTCGAGTCGAAGTCGAAGTCGGAGTTGAAGTCTCATTTGGATTCAGCGTTAAGTAACGTCTACGCGCTTGGAACAATTAATCACCTGTCGTCGTCATCGTCATCGTCAATTGGTGTTTTTGTTTTTAGATACTGAGCGACATGGACAGTTATGTGGTTTAGTGGCCTTTTTTGGAATGTGGCCCATATGCTTTGAAGAGGGGAGTGCCACAAGGTGGGTGTGGGGGAATTGCACTTGTCTACTGCATGATCTGTTATGGTTTTGTAGGCTGATTACCCTATGGCGGTGATAAATCATTCGGCTGCTGAATCGTGTTGAACTTCATCGACAGTGACTTGTTCGTTGTATTAGAAACATATTCGGGAAAATGTTGAGAGATTTATGTGGATCACAGTACGATCCCTCATAAAGAGTAAAATTATATATGACTCAAAATGTGAGTGCTTTCCTTTCTATATAAATAGAGTTTTGCTTACATCTAGAATGTGACTCTTTCCTTTCTTATAGATATAAACAATTTTCCTTGTTAATTTGGAAGAATTTTCTCACATTTGGCAATCTCTCGGGATATCTTTGACATTTGATCGCAATCTCTTTGCTCTCCAAGCGATTTCTCTTCTAAAAGTTGCACCTTCCCAAAGGCCAGACAAGTGAAAAGCACATAAATCGACGCCCAACACCTCACACCAAGACTCAGACTTAACGAAACTTTGCCTTGACATGCAAGTGAAATTTAACAAGCCACTCCTAAGATCAGCCAACAACAACAGCAACAATAGCAACAATGCGAGTAACTCAAACAACAACAATGAGAAAATGTGATCACACACAATAATATATTGTATGTATAAAAGTTGAAAGCGGTGATTTTTCAAGCGCACACCGTACCCAAAATACGTCACATTTAGGAGGTGGAAATATTGTGGCAGCAAAAAGTGGGCACAGCACCAACAGACACGCCCCCCGCAGACGATTGCAAGAGAGTTGCACTGCCAGCGCATATAATTAAATCAAATTAAAAGAACTAACAAAATATACAAAAGCGCGCATCCTGCAACAGGCAGATGTAACAACTGCGACTGCGACTGCAACTGCTGCTAAGGTGAAAGATGAAGAAGGAAAAAAAAGTTCCACTTGTCTCAATCGACGCCTCCTCAAAAGATCTGCGTGAAGTCGTTGTTGGGACCGCACCCGCAGCTTGAGCTCGCCCTCAGCGCCAACGCAAATTCAACGAACGCTTTTCAGTTTGTGTTGCCCCAAACATTAACCTAAACCACGCCCCATCCCCCTCCGCTTACCATCACTCCCATCACCGCTTCCGCTGCAGCCCCTGCAGTGGAATATGGCGCAAAAACCAAGTCACTGTCTCTAATTGAATTCGTCGGTTTAAATAATTCAGCTGTAGGGCATCGAAATAAATTTCGACCCTCGGCTTTGGCTTGAATCTAGTTGTAAGCGAAATTGTCTAGGCGGGCACTTGTAGCGCTCTGTGAGTTCGTATTGGCCAGGAACTCATTCACACTACACTTCACAAAATGTCTAGAATCCAGAAGATTTGATATGGTTAAAGGCTAATTCCTTAAATCCTTGAATCACTAAGCACCTTCATCGGCGTCGCATAAGTACTCTCTTTCGTTTTTCTTCTTCTTTGACCAAGTACTTAGAACTAAGTACAATTAAGTTTTGTTGAGTGTATGTTTCCAGCCTGTCTGATGGTTGATGCTCACAGTAAATGCCTTCTTCTTTTTTTCTTTGTTTGCCTCACAATTGATTTCTGCCTCTCTGGCAAGTGTTTGGAACTTGGGATATCTTCGGGGTATCTGCGGGCGCAGCAAATCAATCTGTAAACATGCCGCCGCCAAGTGCCGACTTACCAGACTCCGAGTGAGACTGAGATTGAGACAGGGACTGAGAGACGAAGACAGAGTTTCTTGCTGGATTTTACAGTCCTGGGCTGCAGATTTTGTATGTGGGCTGCGGTCGACGCATCAGTTTCGGGCTGTTGTTGCATTTTGGTGCCGTAATAAATACATTTGGTGAATTTTAATGTCCTCCTCCCATTTTTCAGGCAATTTGAGCACAGCCGCCAGCTTCTTGGACCGCTTGTCTTTTGGAGTCTGAGCAACACTTAGGCTTTGCCGCTTTTGCCCTTTTTTGGGGCCATTCGCCAGTTGCAGTTGCTTGGGATTTGTGAGCGGTTTGGCAATAAATATTTTGAATCAGAAAACATATAAATTTAGTGATTTGCCAGTGAAGTCGTCTTGTCTTGTATTGGACCTGCTCTCCGAATAAGCTCATGGAAGCACATGAGCAGAGGAGCACAGAGGATTCAACGCCGAACCGCAGCAGTCCAACATAAATTGGTAAATTGTTTTTGGCGGCTGTGGCGGCACATATTTTGTATATTGCATTTTTAATTCATCTTCAACTGTCTGCAGTGGTTTGGACTTCCTTCTTTCCATTCTCTCCCCCTTTCTCTATCTCTCACGCTGTTTCTCCACGCCACGCGTCCCGACTCTGCTGTATGTAGGTCAGACCAAGTAGCGACTCATGCAGTAGCCAACATTCAAAGTAGGTGATGAAGTTCCAATGTTGCCTGATTTGTGATAAGCTTCATATTTTTAGGGTTTAATTCAATGAAAGTTGGATGCGTGCCTCCGACAATGACGTTGATGCTAGCCGTGGCAACAACAATGCCCAAATATATGTATGCACGTATGCTTCTTTTTTTCGTTGTTTTGGTAGGTGAAATTATGCAGTACCAATGCAGTGGCCAACTAAATTGGCAGTGGCAGCGGCGTGAAAATTTTTCCCGGGCCAGAGTTCAGAATGCCGTGCAGAGAAGTTCCCTCTCTGTTCCTCTCTCTCTGCATACTCTTGCTTTGGCTCCTTTCTTGGCTAAGTCATAAAATTGATTTTATGCGATGGGTAACAGTGAAAGCGGTCACAATCGGCTGAACAGCATTTCGAAGGGAAGAAGTATTGGCACATGCATTCGGAATTAGAGTTACAGTTTCTGTTAAGGGATTGTAATATATAAAATGAATACTGTTAGACAAGGAAAACAAGTTTTAGTCGCAAGTGCCAGACCAGGTTTATATGAGCACTTATATACACATTTACAATAAGTTGTGTCTGTGCACATTTGAACATCTTTATCGTATGCGGTACTATATATATTCTGTTAGTTAGGCAACCGACATAAGGAGTCTATGGACGAATCAATTTTCCATTCAATTGATAGCTATTCTCGTTGCGAGTGTGGGCGTTAGTTTAGCAAACACTTAGATGCTTGTTGGACTGCGCAATTACGGCATTTGCCCAAATCAAACTATCAACTTTGACACTCATTAGCGTCAAATTACAGCGCGTGCAAGAGGCAGGCAGATGTGTCAATTGGGGAAGGGGACTGGGGGCGAAGTGACGCCACAGCAGACCGTACAAAAACCTCGTAAATCCATAAAAGCAATCGTAAATTTTTATTGTCATGCCACTTGCCAGCCATCCAACAGCAGCCGTTGCCATTGCTGTTACTGTTGCCACAATGAGGGAAAATACCGGCTGAGCTGAGAACTTTTCTCGAGGGAAAACTGAACAGCAAGCAGGCGACGACGACGACAAAGACGACGCCAGTTTTCCAGTTGGTTAGTTGGCTGGCTGGCCTGGGAGCTGGATGGCATATTAAACCAGCGCGCACATATTTCATAACAAAATTTATGAAGGGCCGTTAACTTTAAGAATCTTTTGCGCAATTTACTCTTAAGCGGCATGTACAGCGGAGGGACGTTGGCCAAAAGTTGGCAAGTCTTGGCGCAACCGTCGCGCCAAAGTAGCGCCAATTTTTAGTCTAACAATTGCCGACGACGACCTAATGCCCCGTTTGGCAATCGAACCTGAAGCTGCAGCAGTTCGAGTCGCCATCCAGCGTTTAATTCAATGGCAGTTACACTACTCCCCCCATTGTCCTACCTCCCTAGCCCCCTGCCCCAGCACTCAGTAGTGGGCACAAGTTGCGGGCCACAGTAAGCTCATGAAGTTCACATGAATGCCATGAAACAATAAATTATGTTATTAATAAATAATAAATGTAATGGGAGACTGCAATTGCCGGAAAGATGCAGCTACCTGTTTTTCCTTCTATAGTGCACTGCAGTGGACGGGGACCGGTGCACGAACTGCTCCATTATTATTATGTGCCTGGTTAACTACTGTGTCAAAAAGCTGCTTGGCAAATAAACTAAGCCAGTAACTAGCTTAATGCAGGCAGCAACCAACTGGAACAACGAATTTGTAATACTCTGTAAAGAATTTGATGAAAGTAAATACATATTACATATTATTCCTCTGTAAACTTTTACAAAAGAGAGCACTTTTCTTCAAGAGAAATTATAAAACAGCATTTCCCGTCAAA
The DNA here is from genome assembly GCA_035041605.1 of Drosophila atroscutellata. Classification (NCBI taxonomy): domain Eukaryota; kingdom Metazoa; phylum Arthropoda; class Insecta; order Diptera; family Drosophilidae; genus Drosophila; species Drosophila atroscutellata. The sequence goes on along the minus strand of JAWNLA010000092.1, from coordinate 5,552,230 downwards.
GGATCAAACGATGCATACATTTAATTTTATTATTTATTAACAATTTAATTTGCACATTTATGATTCGATTACGAATACCTGCAAGCCTGTAAAGCCTGATCAATCAATAAGTAGTTGACCTGAAAATAGGTCTACTTTTGATTATAATTTATTTTAATATGATCTAGACTGCATACATTTCCTTGCCATTTCTTGAAATAAACATAGTTGTAATTTAGTGTGTTACTCTTTTTTTTAGGGTAGCTAATGCATCAGCACGCGATGTACCAGGAAGATGTTGTATAGAGAAATGAGCTGCTTTAGCTGGCTATTTATCATCCAGGGTGTTAGGCGACGACGATCTCTGTTGATTGCGCGTGATGTTCGAGTAATTGAAATTTAAAATTACGGTACACGAAATTGGCCAAAGAGCCGGGCAATTAAAGATCCTTCGCAATAATTTCAGCAGACTTTTCGCCTTTAGGGCCCAGATGACAGGCAATCGAATACATGCAGCTAAAAACAAATTGACTGGAGCTATATTAGCCGCAAGTACAGTACGCTTGAGCTCATCTAAATTTGAGCTACTTTTTCATATCACAAACGGACATACAGTAGCTAAGACTTCGAATAGTAATATTCATCGACACCCCCCAAAGGCGACCTAGGCAATAGGCTGAAGCTACTGCAGCAGCAGGCAGCGGTGAGGGGGCATTTTGCAACTGGCAATGGAGCAATCGGGGAGCAGCTGCCCGCACGCGCATATATTTAAATAAAACGTGACTGCAGAATGGGCTCATATCTCTGTCGTTGCTGGACACTTGTGTGCGCTACCGCTACCTGATGCGAGGCAACGGAGAAGGAGAGAGGGAGAGCGACTGCAGAGACTCCTCATGTAGTCAGTGCGATATGACTGGCATCCTGCTGCGAGAACTTTTGCTGGCCTCGCCGCAGTGGCACATCGCAAGCTCAATTCATATAGACAATATAAATATTTCATCTAATGTTGGCAATCTGCACTTGCCACTTGGCAGACAAAAAGGCAGCCCTGGGCCAGGCCAACTAAGGTAAGTTTAGGCCAGACTAGGCCAGGGCAACGCCTGCCATATACACTCTGTCAAAAACTCTATAGTGAACTAAAGTTTGGAATAAATTACTAAATATAATGTCATTAAAAACATAAACAACTTTAGTGTTACTTTTAATTTATCATTAGCTAATAAATTGTACATGTTTATAACAAACAAATTAATTCATCCTTCTTATTTTTTTATTCAACTTGTATGCCAAGATTTACAATGCTCCAAAATATTTCACGGTTTAAGGACAATTTATAGTCTACAAATTTTCTCTGAGTGCATGAGGACTAAGTCATATATATATACATACATATATGTAAGCGAATTCTCGATAGCGATTGCCAGGCGACGATAGACTCTTCATCATCGTGGAGTGGGCTGGCGGCTGGTCGACGTTGGCGTATCGCGCTTTTGATTTAATTTTGCTGCCTTATTTTGTTTTTGGGAGCACACCCAGTGAAACAGAGATGTCGATGTGGATGTGCTTGAGGATGTGGTCCGATGCGATCTCATGTAAATTAGCACACGTTTCGTGGCTTAAACGTAGAGCTTGCAGTTTATTTGTGCCAAGTTCTTAAACTGCTAAATGAACTCATATGCAAATGCGACCCAAGTGGGCTGCCCGTCGAGACACAGCCAACTACTTGGGGGCCGTGGGTAGCCTCAGGCCAAACAGACTTACTTTACATTGTGTGCCACATAGAGCAGAGGCAACTTTCAACTATACATCCTGACTGACTGACTAATCACTTCTACGAAGCAAATGTTTAAATTAAAAAAAAAACCAAAAAACATCGCGCATACGTAATGTGTGATTTGTTGTGACTCACTGCAACGTCTTCAGCTGGCCATTGTCGCTGGGCAGTTAATACACTCAAAGCTCAACCGCATCGAAATGCGTCTCAACACAATGTTACAAATCCCCGGGCATACAGATAAATTAAGCCGTTCATTAAACTCTCAGCTGCGACTGGCTCTACCCAATACAATCAGCTATGGATCTTTTAATAGTTTCAAACAAAAAGCTCAGCGACTCAATGCCAATGGTCATCGTAAAGCATCGCTCAATCAGCTTGAGGATTGACCAGAGATTTTCAATGGCTGGCTCTCTTTTCATTCACTCTATGGCGGCGTTTATCTAACAGCTGCACTGGCAATTAAAATAAATTAAGTAAATTAATAATGTCACTCCCTCAGCGAGATAATATGCTCTTTTACATAGCTGCCCTGCTATCAGTGTGGCAATAGAGACTTCTTCATGAGGCTTGCAGCAGCGTCAAGTTTGTGAAGGCAAGGATCTTATAGTGATTAGTATTTTGTAATACTTAAGCTTAAGTGAAGAGCTGCGGCTTCTCGTTGCGATCTGAATCCAATTAAGCTAAGTTAAGTAAGCAAAACAGGTAAACTCAATAGTAAGGATTGAAAGCAGATCATAATTATATTCCAAGCCTAAAATCACACCCTAAAGCCACATTTTAAGAGTAATCATTGGTCAGTTATGTTCACAAGCGCATCCCGATTGCCTTTATTTTGACGCTTCATTCGAGTTTTGTGTTGTTTTTAATATTTTGTTTCGTCGATCTTAATCAATAATTTAAATTTTTTATTTGAATTTTTATGATAGCATTTTATTTCTTTTTATTGTGGCTGCCGTTGAGCGCTGTTCTGTTATAGTTTTTTTCCTTTTCCTTTTCATTTATATTTTTTATTTTGATTTGATTATTTTGTTTGCCTGACACGTTTTGTTATTTTAATTTTATGTTTCAGCTTTTGTTTCCAGAGATTAAGTCCATTGGTAGGTACTTTGTAGCGCTTTGTAAATTGATAAGAAAAGATTTGGGCTTTAACGGCTTTAAAAACGCCTTTATTAGCCGCCGTATTTCTATAGATTTTAGGTACCTCAGTAATTCCACAAGTTCCCAGCACATTTTTAATGATTTGCCAAAAAAGTGTGAGAACAAAAAGCAAGCCCAACAACAACAGCAACTGAATGCAAATCCAATACAAAGAAATGCACTTCAAGCTCTTAGCGTGGGAAATGCATTTCTGGGTTACACATTGGAAATTATCGGATCTAATGCATGCCGAAACTTTCTCTCGTGTTGTAGGTGTTGGCAAACACTTGTTGCCTTGCGCCAAACCAGACACTTGGGTAAAAGTTAGATGGCTTGTATAATTTGTAAGCCTACAAAGCACACATACAAAAGCAATACAAGTGGCAAATGCTTATTAACATATCACAAAAGATCCACAGACTCCCAACTCATGCACATTAACTTGTTGGACTAACGAGCCGCTCCATTTAGGTTTGTAACAATTCGTTATGGGTCTCAAAATTTCGGAGGCCCTGGCCCAGAGGCGAGTGCAAACACAAACAGTCCCGAAACTCATCAGGCAGCCAGGCGTACACCATCTTTGGGTAGCCCCATCAGCATTCAGCATCAGCATCGGCATCATCATCATCAAAATTCGTCGTCTTCGTGGTCTTGACGTGCTCACAGTTATCGCTTATCACAATCAGTGATAATTTTAACAGTAATCAACCTGTCCAGGCCGAATGCGTCGTCTTCTTCGTCCCAGACGGACATACGACTGACTAACTGACTGACTGTGGAGTCGAGTGGACTGGTCTCTCAACGGAACACTGACTGACAGGCTTTGGGTCATGTCTGCAGTCTTTGGACAGGTTGTCTGAGCTTCATTCAGCTTCATTGCTGCCCTCAGCATCAGCTTCTTCATTGTGTATAATTTTCAGTGAAATTGTTTAAATTTTGTTTTAATTTAATGATGCCGCCAACGGGGGCGAGCGCCAGTTGCGCAAAATGAAAAGAAGTAAGAAATAAAAACAAAAAATGCTTCAACTTAAATAAACAATATGAAAAATGTTGCGTTTCGGCAAAACGCAGAACGCAAGGAAAAAATTATCAAAAGCTGCCGCTAAAATGTCAGCGTTTGATCTTTGGGCCAAGTGTAGAGATGATACCTTGATGTTGTTTTTGTTGGCAGTTTTTTGTTACCTGCTGCTGCTGCTGCTCTTGCTGCTGTTGCTGTTGGTGAACTTGTTAACAAGCAGCCAAAGCCAACGCGGTTTTCATGTTTCGCTACTCTTCTTTGCTGTTTTTATTTATTTTATTTATTGTCTTAGATTTGGGTCTTTAACCGGCAATGCGACTCTTGTGATTGTTGTTGTCGACAGGCGTCTTCTGTATATTAATTTTATTGTCTTTACCGATAATATTGACAATGTTTGCAACAATGTGGGAACTTTTTGTCTACGTCGATTGCCTTCAAGTTCGTTGCCTAAGTCTTTTGATTTCAGTGGTTGCTGTTGTTTCTGTTCCAAATCGAGAAATCTAAACTAATCGCTACCGAACTGGACACTCCCACAATTGGGTACCTGCTTTGCCCTTTTAATTACCACACGCCGCGTCAGCTAAATTATATTTCCTGTTCTTAAAAACTCAGCGCCTTTTCAGCTCAGAAAACCCGAAAAAAATAAACCTTTTTTATTTGATTTAAGCCGGCACAGCAACAGCAACTGCCACGCCCGCTATGCCACAACTTTTGAGGTAGCTCAGTCTCTGAATTTCAGCGCAAAATGTAGCAACTTTATTGGCCCCAGCAGGCGTGCATATTAAATTAATAAACTATCAAACGCTGGAGCGAACACCAAATCCAACTAATCCTACCACGGAAAGAGTGTGAATTACTTGCGAATGGATAACACGATACTCGTTTTAAATTCATACTGAAACTTTTGTATATATATATATATATATATATATATATATGTATGTATATGTATATATCAATTTTTGTCCATGGAAACTCTTAATATATTCAGCAATTATTGCTTATTTATTTATTTATTAGCTCTTCGTCTGCCCCACATGCGCTTTGTTTTATAGTTTTTGGGTGCTTTATTTATTGTCTAAGTGCTTGACACAAGATTATATATTAGTCACTTAATTTTTAAAAATACTTGCTAAATTTTCGCATACATAAAATCCCAAGCTGATGAAAAAACCCTAAAAAGCAACACAATATAATTGAATTCCTGGAAAAATGTAGGCAAATGAGTTGTGTATATGTTGTTTGAGTTTGCGTCTTGTGTTGCGTTGTGCTCAGAGTTTGGTTTACCTCGTTTGGTGGCCCATTTCTGGAACCCTGTTCAAATTTGCACAGAGGAATATTGTTTTGTCAGCTTTTTATTGGCCAACATGGGTCATAAAGCTACTCAAGTAGTATTTTTGCGATAAAATACAACAGAACACTGTCGAACAGTAGAGCAGAGCTGGGGAACTCAGCAGAGCTCAGGGCATAGAACAGACAACAACAGACGATAGCGAACGCATTGGATAAAAAGAAGCCTGGGACATGCTCGGGCACTGCCAGATAGCCAAGAGCAGGCGACAAAGCAACAACAACAAGAACAGGCAGCTAGCAACAACTGGCAACTACAAGAAACAAACAACAACCAAGTGAAGCACTTTAGCTGATGTTGTTGACTGGACCGGCAAGGTAAAGTAACTTGTAAAGCTTGGGATCTCGGGATCGGCATCGGCATCGTCGCCTTCGGTTGCGGGGGCTGTTGCTGCATCTTGTACGGATAATTGGCGGCCATGCAGCTGCCGTTGTGTCTGCCAGAGGAGCCAGTGCAATGCCATTTGACCATAAGCGAGCTGAAATTTGTTAAACTGCAGCAGCCGCAGCAGCAGCCACATCGTCAAGTGCAGGGAAACATTTGGATAATGTATACGTGGCCGCCAAGTGGCAGGCAGCGGTCAAGGGCCAAACTGTGTGAAAAGCTTTTCTAATGCTCTGCGCAGCCAGGCAACAACATTTACTATCATTACTTATTGGACAATCAACAAGGACGCCCCAAAAAACGATGGCAAACGGGCAAGTGCCAGTGGAGCTGGCGACCTGGAGAAGACCCATCAGGCATAAGGAGCTGTTCCACTGCCAAAAGCCGAACAGCGATAAAGTTACGATTTATTAGCGAGGCAGCGCTTAAAATCAATTATGCCGGAATGTGGAACGATCGGACACCCAAGCAGGGTCTAAAGAAAAACAAAAATAGCGACAACCGAACAGAACCAGCTAGAATAGTAGCAGCAAAGAGGATGAGGCGGAGGCAGGGGCAGTCGTGTCAAGGAAGCGCGAGATTATGCAATGCGAAACACTTTGCCCGGCACAAGAGTCCAGAGCACAAGGAGGATAACACACAAAAAAAAAATGGTAGCCTAACCCAGGCATAACCTCTACTTAGCCCCCAAGTCCGAATGGTCGTCGCTGTTGCTTTTGCTGTTGTTGTTTGCTGTTTGCTGTTGTCTATGGATGATAAATTAAAAGCCTAACTTGACAATCACTTAAGCATAGTTTGTAAGGCGTCCTCATAGATTTAAGCCGTGGCTGCTGCCATGCGCTAAACTTGCTCCCTGTCGTTCCTGTTGCACTTAATGTTGTTGTTCTTGTTGTTGTTGTTTTCGTTGTCTTACCAAGGAGCTACCAGCAACAATAACAACAAACACAATAACAACAACGACGACGACGTGAACACGTTCCTATTAGTGGCGAAAGATCAGCGAAAAATAGAACGGCGGTTCATTAAAATGAGAATCAACTGAGGCTTAAGTCTAGAGGAGGTGCCTTCCAGCCTTCCAGCCTCGGGCTAAACCCAAGGAGTCGCCGACGCCGCCGACGCCACAAAGTTTAAGAATAATGATAGCGGTATTCTTGAGCTATTGTAAGCCAACCAGCAACGGCAGCAGCAGCCAACCGGCTAACATGCACCAGCCAGATCACCACCCTCCGCACCCACCGGGACAGCAGTGCCCGGATCAGTGTTCACTTTCGCGCCTGCTCTTTTAAACTGTGAACATACAAATTCACTCAGCGTTGATATCAGAACCAACCTTAACAACAACTGCAAAACTCGCCAGCACTTTGCCTGGTTGTTGATCTAATACCCTCACAAAGTATTATTGCACGATTAATCAAATTTTAAGTTGGAAAGAAAAATTTAAATATTTATTATCTAGATACTTAATGTTCAATAAAGTTCAGGTTACAAGCAAGAAGTTCTCAATTTGGCCTATTCTCCATTCCAACTCAAATTTGTAAAATTGATGAAATAAAATATACATGCCAACATTTTAGATATGGTTAAAATGTGTTCAATTCTTCCTAATAACAAAAAATTTTGAATTTTTGTAATATTTGTAAATTTATGTATATATAACAAAAATTAAGGAAAGCTTAATCATAAATGACGCTAACAGATCCTTGCAAGGACGCTCTTCAATAAACAATACTTTTATAGATAATTATTACAATTAATCCAATTACGCATTTCACATTAAAGCAAACCAACTTGGTTACAATTTCATGCCATCCATTAAAAGACGGAGAGAGAGAGTAAAATAGACGCCCGAGCCTGCGCTGAGTTGGGGGCGTTGCAGCTGCTTTGGGGCGGGCATCGCAAAACAAGTTGGCCGCATATTTTGTTTGAGTTCAAAGTTCAGGCAACGATCAGCCAGTCGGGCATTTGAACAAGTCCAGTTCAGCAGAGTACAGCCTCAGTTTCAGTTCTGTTTAGTAGCTCTACCCCAGAGGCAGCTACTTGGCCACTTGTCGTTACAATTGGTACGTCGCGAGTCACCAGTTGCAAGTTGCAAGTTGGCAATTTCACGTCTCTCTCTCTCTCTATCTCTCTCACTCACTCTCAGCTTGTCAGTGTCACCGCCTGCGACGACGTAGTCGTCGTCTGACATTTACCTATAAACAACATTGCGAGTGCTCGCAAGTCGCGTATAGACTCGCATATAGAAAATGCATTTGCTAAAGCACTGGCCGAGAGCCGCCTCTTACTCGTACTCGTACTCGTTGTATTGTTGCCACATATTTCAAGTGTCAAACGAGCAAATTGCATACCATGTTCCTGTTTCGATACCAAAAGTCTATTTACATGTTCTTGTAGGCGTACTTAAGATTGCTGAAATGCCAACGGCAAGCGAACAATTGGCCGCAGGCAGGCCTACTGCCTGGATGCTACTCCTGCCAATTTGCCTACCGATCCGGCCAAATAGTATTGGCAGTTGCCAGGAATTTGTGGAAATTGTCGCCATGATTTAAAATTCTACAGCTTTAATGCACAGCTGCTGCCTGGTTTTCCCCCATTTGGGATGTACCTGCTGCCGTTTCGGCCAAGCTGCTCTCCCGCATTAGCCATTAGCTATTAACCTTTAACCATTAACCATAACGAAATCAACTAGAACTATGCGGCGCTCCAAGAGAAATTTTTATGAGTTTACGCATATTAAAGTGAGTGCTCGAATGAAATGAAAGAAATTGTAAACAATCTAACAGATGAACTCGATTAATCATAAGGAAAGCGGAAAACGGATTCAGAAACCAAACTAAGTCCTTCAAAGCGCACCGAACAGCCCTGCATTCTCTCTAGCCACATGACACTCGTTGAAGTTCTCTTCTTTCTCTTCTTTTTTAATTTCCGACTTGTTTTGCCTAATTTTATGCAGCCTCAAGGATTGCAACCCAGTCCAGTGGAAGCCATATGCTGTTTGAATATTCCATGAGCTGCACAAATTAAAAACAGAACCGCCCTCCCACCCAGGTCAGACAGAACAGGAGATGTAGCTACTGCATAGTACAAGCTACTTGATTAATTTAGCCCGCACAATGATTAAGTACTTTTGTGCATCTATCAAAGACCGGCAAGGGAAGGATGGCAGACAGCCAGTCAGACAGTCAGAGAAGCGGGCCAACTGAACCTTCGACCCTCACCGAGTCAGCTGTGGAGTGCATTGAAAATTGCATCGGAACAACAATTTTAACGAGAAACAGTACAAATAGTTTAAGTTGGCATTTTGTTCTCAGTTTTCATTACCATTTCGAATTACAAGCGTATTTTTTTAAGCATTTTATGCTGGATCAGCTTTTTATGGCTGTCACAAGTTACATAGAACTGACAACACACCCCGTTGAGGCCAACCCTTTGTGTTTTATGCTGCGTTTACACGTGCCACTTATTGGCAGAAGGTTTGGGTTTCCAAGGTAAGTTAAAACCATTACAACAGCCAAAATATATTGTTACTTTAAAAATAAACTTCAAACTAGCAACTAATAGATTGCAAATAAAACGTAAATAAAGCAATATCTGATCACAATTTGGAATATAATTTCATGGGTTGCAAGCTCAATAAAACACATTTATATCACGAATAGTCATTGGACGTGTAAACTCAGCTTAACCTTTGTTCCTTTGGCCTACCTGTTGGCAGCCCACTCGACATGAAAATTATAATTAATGAGCCACGAGCCGTATGCGCGTCAGAAGGTGAAAAGTTTGCCTCCGAGTCGTTTCAATTAGGCGTAAAAAGTTGCAGCCCTAGGCCAGCGCGCAGGCAGGAATAGCCGGCTGGCTGGTTGGCTGTTTGGCTGGCACATTGCATCGATGAGGGTTGGGATTACGTTACGAGCATATTGAACGCGTGCTCGACGTGGGCTTTTGTTGGGTTACCTGCTGGCTAAACCGATGGGCTGCGCCCATCCGGGCACATCCTTTGCCCAACACCACAATAACAATAACAACTCAAATAAAAACAGCAGCAGGACGACTCGCTTTCTTTTTTATGTGTGTGTATATGTGGGTGTGTTTTTTTTTTGTGACTCACGTGACGCATTCGCGTTCGCCACGGATTTTTGCCTAGTTGGTTGCATTAACAGTTGTGCACTGCACGCGTCCAATGGGCTGGCCCGTCGTCTATCCATGTCACGCAACATGCAAAGAGTGGCTACCACCCTCCCCTACCCACCCTACCCATGCCAACCCCACACCCAGTTTGGCGCATGCACCGTCTGACGTCTGCTGCCATACATTAAAATTAATAATAAACGATTGCTGTGTAATAACAATAATTTTACCAAAAATTTAGTACCCGCTCGAAGTTTGACTGCGCTTTGCTTCGGTTGCTTCAATGTTTAATTTTCTGTTGCTCTCTATCCCTCTCTCTCTCTCCAGTGAAGAGATGAAGCTGCTGCTGGATTTGGGAGCTGGCATTGGGCGTGGGTGCAAATGGCAAACAGTCGAACACGCAATGGGGAAAAACGGCAGGTAAAACGGCCTCAGAGTTTATGACGTGGGCGTTTCAATTAAATTGGTGACCGGAGGGCGGGCGGAGTTGGGAGTTGGGAGTACGTGGCAGAGAGAAAGAGCATTTTGCAGAGTACAAACAGCAGGAAGCTCTGACAAGCTTAGACATTTGCTGAGGGAAGGAGGCATGAAAATTGATGTAGAAGTTTGTTTTGAATTCGGATGTCAGTTTGGATTTTTGTCTTAAGCAAACCAAATTGATTTAGACTCAAGCCGGAAAATTTGTGACAGACTAAAATGTCGACAATAAACGAAGAAATAACTACCATACCATTTTATGTATAAACTAAAGTGAATGAAGTTTGTAATATTCATTATACTTTGCATTTAGAAATTATAAATAATACTTAAATTAATATTATACCGGAAGCCACAAGATTATATTGTATTTCATATATTATCAAAGTACTCAAACTAGTGTTCATCGCCATATCTAAATATAATCTCAGATCATTGTAAACGCTTTTCCTTATCTAAGTTGTGTAACATGAAAGTAATTCTATACTCTATAAAAGAAAGATATCCCATTAAGAAACAAGAAAACTTGATATATATTAACAAGATACATTTTATTGCAACTTAAATCGATAACAATTTTTCCTCGGTTGCCTTAATATTAAAATTAATTTTCCACACCAAATCTAAATTGCTGATCAACCTATCTTTCCCGGCAGCTACAAACAAGATCTTTACAGCGGGTGCCCGTGACAAGCTCAATATCTAGATCAATACACGAAACTATCTGATAATTACGCCGCCTGTAAGCTATATCCCATAAAAATCATCAAATTGCGTTACACATTCGCCGCGGAGCTTCATTAAAAAACAATCCAAAGAGATCAAACGATGAGATAGAAATATTAAATGGAAAATTAAAATACAAATGCGAGCGAACAAATCAAAGCGACAAGAGGCCGCTTGCCAAAGTCTTCAATGTAAAGTCCAACTAAACACACATGACTGTCACTTTATGAAACCGTAAAAATTATACAAATTTTATGACAAACCAACGACAAAACTGATTGGGAAAACAAGTTGATCGGCGGCTGCTGCTGAATAACTTAGTCAAATTAGACGCCATTTAAGCAGCACAAGTGTTGAACCTGCTTTTGGCCATGAAACAACATGTGACAACAATCTAGACCGAGACTCCATTGTGGAAACACCCAACACCTGATTCGTTGGCTATGGCTAAAGGGCGGTCTGGCCAGTGGCTTCGATCCACATCATGTGTATATTTGTTGCTACGCGATGGCGACAAGTGTGGAGCTTTAGAGATTCTAAAGACTCGATTTCGAGGCAACTAATTAAAAATGAGAGTCGACACAACGATAGTCGCTTTCAGCGTTTGACATGTTTATAGCTACTTTTTATGAGCCTAAAAATGCGTCGACTTGGCAACGACTTGCCGCGACTTTGTTGTCGAATAAAAGCGTATTTTAAAATGATTTTGTCAAATGTTTAAGTGTGCGCAGGACGCTTGAATCGCGTCTCAAGCGCGAGTTCATTAAATGCCAACTTAACGCAAATATTGACCCTCGAAAAATGAGAGAACAAAAATTGAAAATATAAATAAAAATATAAATAAACTCTTAGAATTTATGGCATTTTGAGCCGAAGCGACGTAGCTGGCTCTTATTTATTTTATGAGCCCTCAAAAAACACACACACAATTTGCATGCTGGCATTTTGTTGAGACGTCTCTGAAAGAAACACGAAATTGTCATTAGGCGCCCCGAAAATGAATTCAGGCAGCACCCAAAATGTTGATATGATTATTTGATGATATTTCGTATGCAAGCGCCATTGACAATTTTCAATGTTGTTTTAAATTCGTTGAACCAACAGGTTTACCAACATCTCGCTTGAACTCGTTCAGAATTTATACAATGATCAGCTCAACTCCGGCTAATTTGTGTAAAATCTAAATTTACAAGGCCTGCACACAAAATGGCCGCTTGCTGTTTTTCGCTCTCTTTATGACTCCCTCACATGCCAATTGTGGATCTCAAATGGGGGCAATGCACACGCAATGGGAGTAAAGTAAACTGAACTGAACTGAACTGAGCTGAAGTAGTCTAGAGTTCAGCATGGTGGGTGCAGCCGGCTTTTAATGAGTTGGTAAATGTGGATGCTGCCGGACACTATAACGCAATCAATGGTAACACTACACCTGACTAACATTTAACCCATTGTAAGTCGCAAGTCGGTAGTTTATTTTGCTATCACTTTAATGAACCTTTAAACCTAATTCTTAGTTACATATCTTTGTAAAAATAATTACAATTTATATGCGTTTGCCTAAAATTATACTTTCTTGATGTTATTACAAATTAAATAAAATTCCGTTCTACGCAACATATCTCTTGTCAAACTGTCATAGCATAATTATTTCCTTGGCCTTGGAGTCGCTTGCTTGGACTCAAATTGTTGATCATCAATGGGTTAAGCATCTGCACTTGGCAGAACGGAGCAAGTACAGAACTGGGTCTCAGTTACAGACATGCAAAGTGGTCTGCAAGTCTCTTGTACCTGTGGCTCGTGGCCAATGGTCAGTTAGTTAGGTGGCTGGGTGTCTGGTGGCTGCTGTAGCAGCTTCTTCTCGTTTTTTGCCTGATAAAGTTATTGTCGCACCGTGGAGACATTTAATAAATGGTGCAGGCATTAGACCGACGACCGGCTGAACGTTGCATGTTGCATGCGGCTGCAGCGACAGCGAGCGGGAGCGGATGCGGGAGCTGGAGCGATATGATACGAGTGCGAGTCCATGTTGCTGGCATAATGAGTGAGTAGCAGCCATTGCAATGAGACGCTACGGACAGTTGTCAACATAATTTAGGCGCATGCAAAATGCTTGGAGAGATTGTGGCGCGCACCATGTGTAAATGTGGCATGTGGATTTGTGGATAGAGAGGTGGGCTGTGGTTGCAACTCTCAGCTTGTATGTAGATCTGAGTAACATAAGTGCGAAGCACACTTTATTGTCACACAAATGCCATATTTTCTCATTACGATCGGACATGATGCATGTGGAATGCCGGCAGCGAAACACGCAACACGGTGCAGCAAGAGGCAAATATCGAAATAATTAAATCCGTCAAGTGTTGGCAACCTGTCACACACCAGCCTCGCACCAGTGTTCTAGGCGGACAACAAACAAAAAAAAAAAAACAACAATAAACGAAATGAGAAAAAAAAACAGAGTAAAGAGAATTTGAGTATCGCACGTTTGTAACTGGCCTGATCTTGTTTATGAGGCCATGTTGCACATAAAGCAGGCGAGAGATGCGAGTTGCAAGTAAAATGCTGAATGCAAAATACTCGTACCGATACCGAGGACACTCAACACGTTTCTGCCACAGTTCGCATTCGGTGTATGAGAAGTTTATTTGGCACCTGAAGATGATAATCGGTTACAAATTAATTGCAACTATGTTGACATTGTCTGGCAAAGAGAAGAGAAGTCTGAAAAGAGAACCTCGTGTGTTGAGAACTGAGGTGCTGTGCTGTGCTGTGCCTGGGCAACTCAATTTATATAGACAGTTGCCAACTGTAAATAAATAAAATTGTCAACGAACTGCACTTGAGTCTCTCCTCACTCGCAGAGAGGCTGCTCCTCATCGGTTGCCTCAGTTGTGGGGGCTAAGTGAAAAGCTGAAGCCGCAGATTGCTTAACGCTGATTGCGTTGCTCTTAAATTGTGCTGCCAACTTTTGAAAAATCTGCAAATTTACACAGAAATCTTTTTTTTTGGCACAGAGACTCGAATCGGCATCGGGGTGCCCTGTGGCCAAGCCAGGAAGAAGGAGTCTGAACACCATCCAGTACGCATTACGTTCCCCTTGACAGCTTTGGCGGGGGCAACACACTAAGAATTCTGGAGCAAGTGGACGATGTAGAAGATGCTGGCGTTGTGGCATGCGTAAATTGGATTAATGCATTTGATTCGCCCAGATTCAGAGAGACGCCACAAGGTTCGAAGTTCCAAGACTCAGTCTCTGTCTCTGTCTGAAGTCTGAATGTTGACAATAGTCTGGAGGTGCGGTCGCATTGTTCCAATTTGGCACGCATATAGAGAGGCGATTGTCTTCATGTTGTTGCCGGGCATTATGCCATGTTGTTGCAACTTGTTGTTGCCGGTCGCGGCACAGGTGATATATCAGACAAGTGACGACGGGCGGTACACGCATACCCCTCCCCCCAACCATCAACTCGCCGCTTCCTTCCTCGTTCGCTCACTCGCTCACTCGCTCACTCGCTGCTGCTGTTGCCGATGACGAGCGGCGATAATGCACCTCTGACTGAGAGAGCCCAAGGAATGTTGATGGCTCGGACAGCTCAACTGGAGGCTTGTGGGTGTAGATTGCTGCTTGTAGGTGTCTTGTCTGGGCGTTTGTTATTTCTGTTGTCTCTGTTGTCTTGATGGCGCAATGAGACGAGCGACAAAGGTCAAGGATGTGCGCAAAAATGTTGTTGGCTCGCTCAAGTGATGACCATTGAGAAAGTTGAAGATCGCTGGGATTGGCATTCGTTGGGAGGGGGTGGCGAGGTAAATATTGCCATGAGAGCTTGAGGAATACATGTGTTCACCGCTCAGCGTTACCAGCTTATTAAAATTATTAGTATGGTTAGTGTTTTCACATTGGCTTTCGTATAACACATTTCTTTAATTTTATTTTATTAACATTTTTAAAGAGGCTGAGATTTTATTATATTTTTAAAACTATTGAATATGTGGTTTCTGCTTAAACCGACTTTTTTGTAGACCTTTTACTGGATCCACCCGTTTTATTAAATTTATGTATATGCTATAATAGAATCGATTACGAAACTCCAACTCCAATTTTTGCTTCAATGATACAAATTTCTTATCTTCTTGAATTTCTGCTTCATTAGTTTCTTCTTTTTCAGTTTCCCTAAACTTTTTTTGCAACCGTTTCTTGTGCTCGTTAACAACTGGTTTTTGTAATGAAGCCCACCCTCTTCCACCTCCTGTGCATCATCTCCCAGATGTTCCTCTGGATTTTACAAATTAAATTATTCACCACTCATGTATTCATACCATCGAATTATACCCAATTAAAGGCGGTTGCTCGATGCATTTTGTCATAATATCAAAAAACCATTTCTCTTTATAAATTAATTTAAGGATCTGCCCATTCACCGCTAACCTACTTTTTTAAGTCCACAGCGTCCATCCCCTTTCGGTTAAGAAATTCATTAACCACCTGCTCATTAAGCAAAAATTCACGTCATATTTGCCACAATTTCCACACTCTGGCCAAATATGCGGTGCGCTAAATCCCTGCGGGCAACAACAATATGACGAATGCTATGAGTTTGGTGTAGGAAGAGGATCCGTTGCACGATGAGGGGAGGACGAGATGAAATCGCCATCATATTTTACACAGTTATGTGCGCCTTATTAGCACATCATTTAAGCGAGTTACTCGACACTTCTCCCAACAACTGACAATCGACGACCGAGCGAGCACCATTCACTGTCCCAGTGTCCACTTGTAAGCGCTTGGCCTCTTCCTGCTCATTAAATTTGAAAATATAGCCGCCGTTGTCATATAAATCTTGTTTCCATCAATATTGACCTGTCAATGTCGCCACAACGTCGTCGTCGTCGTTGTTGCCACCGTTCCGAGCCCTTTTGGCCAGCGCGTATCAAAAATTCAATATAATCACACCATACGCATCTCTCAAGCCGTCGCCCGGTGTTGGCAATTATTTTTGATTTTTTGCGATTTTTGCGCCCGACTCGACCAACTCAAGAGACGCACTTGGCCATTGTACACTTGCCCTGGCACTTGGCCACCAGTCAGCCACATCCACCTTCCATGTGCGTGCTAGCTAGAGAAGGGCGCGTGTCGTGATTTATCGGATTGCTAACAGCCAGATTACATATATGTATATCAAATAGAATTGCTTTGCCTAACTTATAATAAAGAATATATTATCGGAAAAAAATACTTAACTACTTTCAGTTCATAGCTTAAAAAAATGGATACCTATCTTTTGCTCTTTATTTATCTTTAATTTCATATGCTATATATATATTATATGCTATGGTTGTTTAACACAGCTTTTCAATACAGCTTGAGTTGTTCTTCATACTCAAGTAATGTTCATGCCCATCGCTAGTTAAGAGCTGTCAATAACCAAACACAACTGTAGACTGCCTGCAGTCCTTGCCTGGTTACGCTCGTGCCTATTAGTCCAGAGAGACAGACACAGCGACTGAGAGATGGAGAGACAGAGAGAGAGAGAGAGAGAGAGAGAGAGAGAGAAGGGGTGAATCGCAGTGTCCATTGGTCCATTTGGTGTGTCCACGCATTGATGTGTCAGCGCATATGTTCTTTTATGTCATCATTTCACAGCTAAGTGGCAGCTACCGACGCCAGTTCGACTCCGGCAAGTGTAAATTCAAATACTAAGTTGGGTGACTTCTGGTTTGCGTTGCAGCTAAGGCCAGAGGCAGAGCTGATACAATTCAATTTGATTCGCCGAAAACAAATGCCAGCCAATTAGATTTTTCACGCTCTACCGCAAAACACAAAAAACAAAAATAAAAAAACAGGAAAAACAACAACAAAATCTGCGCCTAATTGACATTTTCAGCGCAAGAATTTATTGTGCCCAGAGCGTACATAAGTTATTCCCTTTGGAAATGAATACATACGATGCTGACATGGACAAGAGAGTCACCGTCGAGTTATGGAAACTCGCCTGGACTGGACTGGAGTGGACCGCAGTGGATTCGTACTTGGACTGGGACGGGGACTTGCTGCTGCTGCCTCATGCGTGGCCATAAAGTACACACACAACACACACCACACATGCACATACACTCACTGGCACTCAAACTCACACACACGCACACACAGTAGTGAGACAGGCAAACAGATCCAGGCGCATAGCCACACATCTCACCCCCACGCAGCGCCAGAGGAGTCCATGGCCAAGACGCAAGTGTTCCATTGTGTATATATGGTTTTTGTTATTTTGCTTCTTTTTGTAGTAGGAGTTTGCACTCTCCAACAAAAGCAACAATAATAACAACAGTAACACAGCAAACAGCAACAACAACAAATGTCAACAGTAGTTTATTGTTGTTGTTAGTGTCATTTGACTTGGAGCTGCCTTTTGGGCCAACAGTCGACAGTTGCAGTTGGCAGCGCGCTAATTTGTAAGCCACGGCTGCATTTGGCCAACCTGATAACACCCATATATTTCGCAGAAAGCGCAACAGAGACAGAGAGAGAGAGAGAGAGAGCGCGCGATTACAAGACAGAGAGAGAGAGACACAGAGAGGCTAGGCTTAAGATCTATGCTGTCTCCATATTGGTGGAGAAACTTTCAACTTGTTGGCCATTGGGCGTTTGACGTTTTCCGTTTGATGTTTAGCGCGTCAGGCAGCAGGCACAAGGCAGCAGGCAACGTGGCGCATCACGAAAGCCATCAAATGTCAGTCAACTAAATGTGGGAGAAAATGGTTTTTTGCTACAGGGCCGACAACAGCAGCAGCACCAACTGGGCTAACTTATATCCCAGCGCAACTCTAACGGAAGTTTCCCTTAATTTATGAGTACTTTGATTGCTGAGAAAATCTTTCGCCACTAGTCCCTAAAATTGGTGATAACTAAAGTTGCAGCAAAAATAACATTCGCAGTTAAAAATTTTATGGATTATTATTTTTTGTGTAAGGAAATCGAAGTCAAGTTATGTGCTTTTAATGGTTGCTTACTATTTTTAGCTAACTAGAAGAACTTACAAGAAATCTGTGGACGAGAGATGGCAATCTATAAATTACCAACAATCACAAGTACACACACTCTCACACACACACAATCGCAAACACATACAGATGACAACGACTTAATTACGCCAAATTCAACGAGCAATTGCCATCAATAACATGGGCTATTAATATTCTTGCACCAGGCTTGTTTATTACCACTTAAAGCCACAATTAAACAGTGGGGCCCAAAAACAACAAATATCGACCACAACAACGACGACAGCTGACGATGGCCAAATGCAACAACAGCAACGAATGTGCGCTGCAAATAAAAATTTGTAGTAATAGCAAAACTATGTAAATAATCAAAAAAATGCCTCCTCGCTGCGTTGTGCGTGTGTGATTCATGTTGTGCAGTTGGCAACAGGCCAGGAGTGGGCCAGGCCAACTGCCAGAGCCACATTAGACACAGACACACATACACACACACACACACAGAGACGAGGCACGAGCCGACGCTTCGGCCAAGTGGGCAACACTTGCAAGCGCTGTTCTTGTTGTTGTTATCTGTGGCAAATCGCACTAGTTTTTCCAGCTTTTTAAGTTCGAGTTGTAATGCGAAACCAGCGCCGAGCGGAAATGCAAATGAAATTAATGTGCTGACAATTCGTGCGCGCATGCGCGTTGACACCTTTGGCAAAAAGACAGAAAGTGACTGAGACAAAGAGAAAAAGTACGAGAGAGAGCGAGAGCGAGATTGCGAAGGCGAGATAGAAAGATAGACAGAGTGAGATAGCATAGTCGCAATCCCAGTGCCGATGCCCATGTCTGGCCCAGTGAAATTACAATTACACATGGCAGCGTGTGCCATATTTACCCCAGCTCCGTTGTTGACTGTGGGCCGTCGTCGTCGTAGTTGTTGTTGTCGTCAGCGTTGTCGCTGATGTTGTTGCCGTCTGGTTAAACAGGTACTCTGACTACCAGCTACACTTGTTAACATGGCCATTTCACATCCCGAAAGTGGCCCTACAACAGGACATATCGCTCAAAGGGGACTTTTTAGGGCAAGGATACCAAATCAAAACAGAAGAAATATTGATGGGAAACATAGACACATATTAATGTAAGGACTTAAAAACCCCAATGAACCCTTAACGTATCGATCTTGGAAAATAAGTGATCCAAAGTGCAAGTTTTCTTAAATATTTTGATCAACAATGTTAAGGTCATCAACACAATTATTAATAATAATCATATTTATGGTAGAGTGCTTAAAACTTGGTTAATATAGTATTTTGTAGAAAATTGTACAAAGTAATTACAGCAAAACTGAGAATGAAAATTAAGCCAGCAATTATTTTCAAAAGTAACAGCACAGATTCTACAACAATAAAACATGATGAAGCACTTGTTTAACATAGATGGCAACAGCTAATAACTTCATTTTAATAAACAGTCAACCCGACAACTGCAACAGCAGGCAGCAGCCACAAGAGCAATAAGGAATCGCGAATAGCGCCTAAACGTCTGCAAATTAAACACTTTAAACGTAATAATCATTAAGTTATTTATCTTTATTAATAAGGAGAAAATTGGCACGCACAAGAAGTCAGCGGATGACAACAAAGTGCAAACGAAGGCAACGATGAAGATGGGAATGATGACGATGGGAATGAGAACGGGAATGAACAGCAGATATGTTGCTGTTGGCTGGTGCTGATGATGTTGATGTTGTTGTTGGGTGCTGCTGTTGCCTTTGCCTAGAATGCGCACAATTTGAGCTACGTAAATGGACACATAAAATGTGCTCTGGCAAGCGACAAGGGTGACAAGGGGCAGATGGAGGTGGCGGCAGCCATGGGTGGAATCTTCAGAGGTTGATGAACAAGACGTTCAACTTGTTACTGTGGCAATATGAAAGGCAGCAAGCGCAGTAACTTTTGCAACTTTGATGATAAAATCAGCTATACTCGTAGTGCATAAGGCCCAGGCTGCAACTGTGAGTGAGACTGGCCGCTGTCTGGTGTGTCCGCTGGATTGTGGTGGCCAGTGGACAGTGGCCAGTGGCTAGTCGACAGTGGTGGCGGTGGCGACACTTGATACGCCAATAAATCAAGCAATCTGCTTAATTAATGTGCAACTTAGAACATTTAGATGCAATTTATTTTAATGCGATAATTTATTAATTTATTGACTTTTAATAAACGAAAGGCGAACTACGCTACCAGTTGGGCGTTGTCCAGCTCACCATTTCTCATCTCCAAGTGACATCATTAAAATGAGAGATCTATAGTAGACTTGAAAGCGGCCAGTGGGAAAGAACGAGAGAAAGAGAGGAAGAGAGAGAGAGAGTGAGCTCTTTTGAGATTTACGAGCTGACAGGCGTAGAAACTGTTAAAGTCAGTTGACAAAAGTGGCCGAGCCACTGTATCCACTGCTTCTGCTTTTCCCTCTCGGTAGCTGCCCGCCTCTTACCCACCTGCTGATTCACCTGTCTGGCATACCTTGGCGTATCTTAATTGACGTGCACATTTCGCTATCGCGTAATGTGAAAATGCTGCTGGTTGTCGCTGCTAGCTCTGCTGTTGGTGTTGCTGCTGTTGTTGTACTCCTTGTCCAAGTTCCAAGCTGCACAACAACTTGCTGTTTCACATGATTTACGACTCATAGTTGCTCATCTTGTTCCTGCTGCTTCTGCTGCTGATATTGCTGTTGTTTCTGCTGCTGGTGCTGTTGCACTTAGCTAATTTCTTAACACAATTTTAATGTTATCATTAAGAGGCATTGCGTCAACAAGCTGCGCCAAGTTTATGGCAAGCTCGCACCATTTATGGGTGAAAGTCGGTCTCCGTTTGCTAGTCGCCATTTGGGCGCATTGTTTGAAGTTTGATTTATGCCTTCTAAACACAAGCTGAGAAATAAGAACCACAGCAGGATATGACTATAACTGGGTACTTCTTGGTGTTGATTGGTAGCTGTCAGCACTGCTTGTTCTTTTTAACAAATGCATACCAAACTTATTTATGAACCTCTTTTTTATTTTCAAAGATTTTCCTCAATGAGGATCTCAAAAATTCATATATGGTGTGCATAGTGTGAATGCTGATTAATTGCAAGGGTGTATCATCATATTTATATATTTCTTATTCCTGTCAGATGACGAATAAGACAGTTTTACTGGAAGAATTATCTCATATCTTATTAAAACATAATTTTTATAAAATTATTTGCTCGTCAGTCACACTTGTCTTCCCTCTCTCTAAACAATGTTAAAGTTGTTAATGCATTATCGCGCGGTCAGCATTCTATGAAGTTCAATACTCCTCTTTCTATGACACTTGACCCTAAGATTTATTGTATGCCCTTTGGGTACATCCCTTTCCATATCCTTGAAATGGACCGATCGCACGCTCTGATCATCCAGTCCCTGCAATTTTGAGACTTCCCGCTTGAGACTGTCAATGATCGCACTAAAAACGATTATTTAACAACTGTTTAAACTGAAATTTATGTTTATTAATAATATCAACAGCGAACTTCGAGTGTCCGTCTGTCCGCCCGGTCTGAACGTAACGTTTAATCAACAAGCTCTGGCGAACAAAAATACTAATGTATATATGTATAAATATATGTTTTTTGGGCTGCGCCTATGAATCAGCCAGGCGTGAATCAAGATCAAGTCAAGTGGGGTCCAAGTAGAGGGTGAGGGCGTCTCGAGCGCCAACTGTAGACACATTTTCTGTGTATTTATTTACCTTTTTTTTGTTTGTTTGCTTCTCTTTTATACACATATATATTTTTGCGGTGTAACAAGTTTTATTTCGCCGTAGTGACAAGCAGCGGAGGAGTCAACCAACAACCGACAACAACAATAAACGAAAAACCAAGCGCTACAATTCTCGTTTCAACTTGACTGTAAAAAATTCAAGGTTAGCCGACGCGGCACGCTTGAGACTGTTGGACAGGTCTGCCACGCACCTCAAGCCGAGCCCAGACTCCGACTAGGACTAAGTTTCAGGCCCTTGATGGGTGGACCAAAGGGGGGACTACAACGGGCGGATTGAACAAATGAATTTCATTATATTGAACGCATTCGTGCATTTTACCGCACACGTTGGCTCGGCTCTGAGGTGCGGTGCTGCCCAAAAGGGACTTGTAATCAGTTGGCAATGCGAACGCATAAAGTAATTGCTAACCATTTGCGTTGGCACCGCCGACGAGCACTTCCTGCGGCAGCATCAGCCCCTGCCCTTGTCCCTGCCATTGCCCCTGCTCGTATTCGCTGCTCCGCCACCTCGACCTCCTCGAAGTCCACCCGAGCATATTCTGCGCGGGCGTTCATTAACAGCAACCTGTTAAGCCATCGTCGTCGGGGCGACAAACGTTGCCTTTTATGGCCAGCAGCAGCCAGCAACAAGAGCCACAATAAAGAAAAAAAAAGCAAGAATGAGTAGCTTTCTTAGGCACACCGAGGATAACATACCCTTACGCATTTAAATTTAATGACTGCCCAATTTTTTTTATTAAAGCAAGGTGTTGGAATGTTAAATATCAGTGCGATATTGTAGATAAGTATTAGGAAATTAACAGCCAAGGTGACTGCCAAGGTTTTCATACAGACACTCATTTTTAACAAGCAGTTCCTATTCCTATGATATAATAGTTCAACAAAGACACGGTTTTGTGAAGATGACTTTGATGGTGCACTGACTTGCATTTAAACGATATATGCCTTTGGCCAATCTAAAATATCTGTTCCGTAAGTTGCCGTTAAAAATTTAAGTACCCTCTGCAAGGGTATTGGAAAAAAAAGCTATAGAATTAATAGCCCAGACTGGGATGGGCTGGGCACGAGCTGAAGCTCAAGCTGTAGCTGTATCTTGAGCTGGAGATGTGGCTGGAGCTAAAGCTAAAGCAGCGGGAGCGAGCGCATTAATCAAGCCCAAAACAAGTGGCAAAGGCAAACTGGCAATGGCAATGGCGCACAGAACGAGAAATCGAAAGTCCAATGCACTTGTCTTGAGCAGCGGTTCCAGTTTTTGGTGCGTTCCATAATTGGCCAAATTGACGTTTATGTGCGACTGGGGACTGGGCGAACTGTGGATAGTGGACTTTGACGACTTTTGGTCAGGATTATGCTATTCACAGGGTGTCTGGGATTGCCGAAAGTTCGTGCGCTAACAGGAAGCAGCATCGACCCAAAAGGCATTAACTTAAGTAATTTACGTGGCTTAAACTTGTATTTTTGGACTCAGCACATAACAAAAGAAATAAAATCATATCTTTTTTTTAGGCACTTTTAATTAAAATGCCATAAATTCGTGATGAGGAAATTATCATTAAAATACCAAGCAGCAACAACAATTTTAATTTCTTCCTTATGGCCAACTTCGCTCAGGTTATAGTTCTCGGTAAGGCAAGGTTATTTCCGTACGAGGATGCAGATAAGCCGAAGGCTAAGAGATGCTGGATTCTTTATGCAGCGCTAAAAGATTCTATTAAGAGCAGTTAAAGCACCGATGTCAAAATTAACGGGAAGTTGAGTTTACCTGATCAAGGATTTCATGACAGATGCATATATGTAAAGCAGAGATTTGTCAGTCAACCAGCCTTAAAAAAAATGGTTAAGATACCGTGTATAAATGGGAATTGGTATTTAGAATTGATTTCGTTCGTAACTTTACCTCAGCGATTCAAAAGCCAAAATTGAACTTAAATAAGCTCAGTATTTTGAACATACAACACTTAAGAGGTGTGGAAACTCTAAATGATTGAGCAGTCTGATATCTTTACAGTTTTGCTGTAATATGAGTATTATTATTTGTTAAACTCTAGAAGATTTAAGCTTGTTAAGAGATTCTTAACTAATTCTCTTTTTTGCTGTCTCGCTGTCTGTGGCAAATAAGATTATTAAGATTTCTGAAAATGCCAGCTTAAAAGCATTCTCACAATGCTGTTGGTTTCTCTGGATAGCCTAGTCCAACAGGTTGCATTTAGCTGACTTCTTTTCGATCACCTTTTGCGATGAACCCATAAAGATTGCATTGCATTATGAAATACTCGATACTACGAGATGGTATGAGATGGCCATGCCATGCCATAGAATGTTTCGGTATGGTGTATGCTATGGAATGGTATGGCCACTTGGGCCACGTACTGCCGCAGGTAGCTGTATGCGGGCGCAACACGAATTACATACATCAAGCACTAACTACCGAACCGGAGCCAATGCCACAGTCTTGAGGAAAAGATGAGGCCAGAGCTTCTACGTAATCTGCAGCAAGAAGCCTGAACCACGTACGCATATCCAACAACAGTTGACCGATAACAGAGAAGAGAGGAGGCGACCAGGAGTTAAGCTAAGATGCTGAGAGCGAGCAGCGTGCTCAATAATGTTGCCACTTTTGTTTTGTAACCTGTCCAAGGTGTTGAAGATGATCATGTCTTACCCTCTCTATCTCTGTGCTCTCTCCCCACTCGCCCAACAATGAGTTGCATAAAAGTACGGGCAGGCAATATTTCGGACAACAACAACAACAACAATTGAGCCGCCATACGACCGCTGGCCAAATACAATTGCCACCATAAAGCCTCAACCCAACAACAGCCCATCGATCCATCGATCGCACTTGCTTGAGTTCCCGCTTTCCTCTCTTCCCCTTCCCTACACCTTTTTCTCCTGTACCTCCTTAAGTTTTTGGTCGTCGGTTTTTCATCTGTTCTATCGATTGCGAACACGTTTCCCCCCACCAATGCCGGGACTCACACTTCCACTTCATTCTACGATTGCCGCGATCGATGATCGCGCCTGACTCTCGGTTCTCGGTTCGCGGTTCTCCGTCTCGACTCTTGGTTTGTTTCTCTGTCTGTGGCCATGCCACTTATACACTTGTTGCTGCTGGTTTGCGGTCGCCACTCGCTCGCATTTCGGTTAATTTTTCTTTTGGGCTCTGGGGGCACCCACTTCAGCAGCCCCAGCAGCAGCAGCCTCATCTCGTCTACGCATTCATTCGCGGGCTCATTGTTGATGCCCCCTTACCCCCTTGCCCCGTTTCCCCTTTTTCGTCTCTGACATCACCCTCACGCTCATTGTTGCTTTGAGTTGCTTTTGTTCTTGCTTCTTTCAACTTTTTCAGCTTCAACATTTATTTATTATTTTTATTTATTTTCATCTCATTGCTGTTGAGGGGCTCTCCTACACAGTTTTCGATTTTGTTCAACTCGTTAAAACGCGCCCGGGTCGAGGCATTCTTTTATAATTCCATTTCGCGAGAATTGCCCATGCGCCCTTGGAGCCACTGACCAGACTCAGACCCCAACTCAGACTCAGAATCCAGCTAAGACACAGACTCTGCCTTGACTTGGAGTCAAATTCGAGGCACGATGTTGTTGTTTAGGTTCCATAGAAACGTTGAACGCGACCGCAGCCGCAGCCGCAGCATTGTGTTCTGTGCGTGGATTATTGGTTCGTTCTCGCATCCATAGCCTAGAGGCGACTGCAAGTACCTGTTGTCGTGGCATTTGTTGTGGTCTGCTGCCTGCTGCCTGTTGCAGGTTCACATTGAGGTCTCCGCTCATCGGCGAACGTGCACTACGCGAACGGCTCTGATCTGCTTGTTGATTTCATCGACCCCTTTTTTTTATTTTCTTTTGCCCCTACCCCCTTGCTACAACTTTGTTAAGACCCGTCCAGAAACTGCCTTAATGTTGGTAATAATATTATTCGTATACGACGTAAGTAGATGCAGCCTGCAGCAGGTACATTATTTTATGCTGGTACAGGTGAACTTCATGCAACAGCACTTTCAAGATATTCCATTCTAAGCGACATATGGAAATTAATGTAGTATATATATTTGAAGTGTTTATATACTTTGCCCTTGTAAAAAGACTATTCAAATTTTGTCATGAATTCTGTAAGTTGTTGTGAAGACGATTTTAGTACAGATGTTTATACATACATATTCAACTCCGTCTTATAAGAATTGCTTACATTCATTTCTATTGACAATGAATGTCGGTCATAAAATGCATTTTTATCAGCTACCTTAGCAAAATATCGGATTGAATTGGGTACACATATCTTACAATACACGTCAAGATTAATAATAAATATAATTTTCCACACATATAGCCCTTTGATATAATTTAATTTAAAAACGTTTGAGATGTAGCTTTGCCATATACCCCTTCGTATACATCTGAACTCGGAGAATGCTTTGTAAACAAATTGGAGCCCTTTCAAGCGTCACTTGACACTTTGACGTTCCAATTACGAAATGCAAACACTTCAAGTAATACAAACAAAATATGTACTTAGAAAACGGCCCACACATGAAAATTTATGTAAGGCTGCTGCCTCTTCCGTTCTTTGGGCTGGCAATTAAAAGTGCCCAAAAATCACACTGCTGACATATTGTATACGACAATGAATGCCAAGCAAATAAACAAAGGCCTAGAGAGCACAGACATTAGAATAAGTTGAGTATAGAGGTTCCCTGTCTTCGCCCACTCTCCACAATCCTCCACATTCCTACACCCTTTGAAATAACACAAGAATTCAGCAGGCCAGAAGTTGAAAGTAAACAAATGGCAATCGAAATTCGAGAATTTAGATCAACAATGCGAACAAGTGACCATGACATGATTCAAAAGAGACCACAATTTAATTCAAAAGTAGGGAGTACATAAATTCAGAAAACTCATTTGATTCATTAAAGAAATAAACACTTGCAAGGTGGTCTGTTCTTATCGGTTAACAGCTGATAAGCCAGACAATTGAGTTTTTGAATTGGGCTGAGGCTAGACTTGATGGATTTGTGTGGCAGCATCTGGTTTCAGAACTCAAAAACCAGTACATAAATCACAGCAACAGCTTAATGTGTCAATCTCCAGTCTGAGTACATTGAAAGCATATGTACAAAAGTTGAGATAACAAACTCTATAAAAATAATGTGGCCTTAAAGTATTTGGACAACGTAAACAAATTCTTACTCAAAGACTGTTAAAATTATTATTATTATAACTACTATATTCTTAAGTGAATCAAAACAATTTATCAATTTTGGTATGATGGTATGATGCGCTATTTAAAATTTCATAATTTCTCAATTGCTTTAATAAGCACCAAAGTACTTATCTGATCTTTCTGAGATATTCAGATTCCGTATTGCCTATCACGCAAGGTTGAGGTTAACAATAACTGCAATTGCCGACAATTCCGAGTCCATACAATAAATGACTTTGGGCCATAGTGTGTATTTGTGAGTATTCATTATCATTAGCAAAACTCGTATGAGCACTAGAATCTCCTTTACCTTGCAGCTGTCACTCAAGACCACAACTTTCATTTGCAAGCTCCATTTTAGAGCGAGAATCGTGTCTGCCAGTGGCCAAGAGAGTGAAATTGACTGGCACTGCCAACTGTGTGCAACTGTGACAGGACCATGACTATTATTAGTCATGCAGCGATACCTCATCAACATTTGCCGCATTTGCCACATTTTGTTGCTGTGGCAGTTGCTCAGAGGCGTCTAAGCTAATGAAGCCATTTCACACCTGCCTGCTAAATTATGCGCCAAGCCAACAGCCATTAACCTGTTGCAAATCACTTATAATTAAATTATAATCAACATCAAGGCGCATCTCACAGACTGATAGGACTGACTGTTATAAATATGTATATATACATATATATATACCGGTATATTCGTTGCCGGTTACCACAGAGCTGATGTTTAGCATCTTTCCCCCGTGCGGCAACTGACATGAATCTAACAAGCCTTCAACTATCTAATCAACGTACAAGTCAAAACATCAACACCTCAAGTAATCAAAATCACTTTAGAATTTCAAATCAGTTAGTTGATGGCCTGCAGCGTCTCTGCTCGAGGCAAGCACGCAAGGCGGCCCAGCCATGTCCAGTTTCTGCTGCAGATTCAGCTCCCCAGCACCATGCGACAGTTGCAAGCAAGCAAAAAAATAGGAAAAATGAAGAAAAAAAACTCTAAGATTATTCAAATTTAATGGACGCAACACGCGTGGAGACTCCACAAGTGAGGCAACAACGGTTCCAGTCATGTTGGAAAGCAGCTACCTGAACTGCACCCCAACCTGGACATGGACGTGTTCTGCTCTCGTCTGGCCTGGTCTGGTCTGGTCTTGCCTGTCATCATGATTGATACGTTTGATGGATTGATTCGAGTGGCTGTGTGGCGTCCAGTTCAAGTCTGCTGATTGATCGCGGCGCGTTGATTACAATCGATGGCGCAGGCGCAGTCTCAGTCGCAGACCCAACGCACGCTGCTGGGAATTCAATCAAAAGTGTCAGCGCCGGTACAACATCTCTAACTGCAAACTGCATCACCACTAACTGGCAACGATATAGCCAACTACAGTAGTTATTTATGAAATGCAATGCCTACAGAAAGTGCAAAGCACAGCAGCAAAAATCTTTAAACAAATGCATCTTGAAATAAAAGGATAAATGTATTATTGTCTGATCAAAATGTTGAGGTGCTCTTAAGTCAATTTTTAAAGTTCTGCGAGCTGCTAAAAACAACAGCTATTTAAGTTGACCTAAATACACTTTCTGGTACTCAAATCATTGATGTGCAATCACACCTAGAATCAACTGCTGTATTTTCATTGAAAACAAATGGGTGTACTTCTAAAGTTTGATTTGCTCGTAGGCAGCATCTACTGTACTTACATCAGCGCTTCATGCCCCCATGCGAAACAGGTACTTTAGGCAGCTAGAGCAAGCGGCAAGTGTCTGTGTGTCTTTAGTGCCATGTTATATGCCACCTTAATGATCTTGTCTTGCCAAGCGCAGTCAGCAGCAACAGTTGGCGGCAGCGTCAGCAGCAGCCGCAGCAGCAAACTTAACTTCCAAGTCTTTTGTCGAGCAGTGGCACACAGTCCTCAGTTGGCAACATTTTGAGCTGACCACCAACGGCGCCTTTATTGACTTCACAGTCGAGTCGAAGCCAAGCCGGACTGGGTGGCCAGCATAGTAACAGCAACAGCGGCGACAACAACAGCAGCAACAACAACAAGAACAGCAAGAGGCACAGTTAAAGCCGGGCCTATTAAGTCATAGCGTTCGCTCATTTCTGATCATTTCACGGCTGGGCCTTCTCCTGCTTATGAATAATGGGGCGCCCAGCTTTATATGCCTCATTTAGATTATGTTGTAAATGGCAGCAGCTACAACAATGAAAACAACAACAAACGATCGAGCAGCTACCACATTTACATGAAAAATTGCCAATAGCTATGCAACAAATGAAAATAAATCGAATCTTTTGTAAATTCATCGACCTTTTTTTTTCTTTCTTTGTTGTAACATTTAAACAGATTTTAATTAGTTTCGAACAGCAGTGGGCCGTCTATCAATAATTTGTCAATATCTCAAACAACTATTTCAATTTCTTTCTGACTCTCGGCGAGTTCAACAACTTTACGAGCTGAGCACAACAAGTGTGTTGTACTTGTCGGTGCGAGTGTTTGAAGTATCCGCTCAGGTAATATTGAAATTAGTTCGAAGTTCGATCGGCGACTTTCTTGTAATGCCGCCAGACGCTTCTTCTTCCTGCCTTCATTTTTTGAGCACAGATTAATGATGTTTTAATGGAGCGTGAGAAAAATTAGTTAATACATTTTGTTCACCTCGTTTTTTGGCAATTCTGCCGCACCTTGCGTACATGTGCTCTGTATTGCGCTTGCCCGGCATATGATTAATAGAAAATAACAAATATTGTTCAGGTTGTTGTAAGCATTTGGAATGTTTGCATGTAAAATGGAATTGCACAAAACACATGCGCGGATATGTGAAATCAACGTGTAATCTTTGTGCTTATACATATAAGAGGGGCACAGCAGGCGACGCTTTTTGCAAGCATCATTATTTAAAATTATTACTATACACTGACCTGACCTGATGTAGATGATGATATATGAGAGAAAGAAATTTCATTTTGCAAAGACATTTTATGAGATCTCAATCAGACTTATTTTA
Organism: Drosophila atroscutellata; assembly: GCA_035041605.1. Lineage (NCBI taxonomy): Eukaryota > Metazoa > Arthropoda > Insecta > Diptera > Drosophilidae > Drosophila > Drosophila atroscutellata. The sequence goes on along the minus strand of JAWNLA010000092.1, from coordinate 5,522,232 downwards.
GCTATGATAATGTTATTTTGTATAATGTTCTACGCAATAGAAATATAAAATAGTCAAACACTTGAAAGGTGTTCCTGTGCTACAGTTTTAAATATAACTCGTCGGTATCCAAAAATGTTTGTTTGTTTTAGCCAACAATAGCCAACTTTATAGTAGGCATTAGTGCTTGCCACCCAGTGTAGGAACAAGCTGGAGGACAAATCAACATAACAAATTCTTTAATTTCGACTTACAACCTGTTGCAAACACAGAACATAACAGAAAAACGGCACTGCGACAAGAGCCGAACAAGGCGCAAAACGAAAGACTTAAGACACGAACTTGTCGTACACAAACCAAACAGCAAGCGAAACAAACAGCATGTAGAATAAAGAGTTAGGGGGAAACCTTGAGGCGGACGCCCGAAAAACTTTACGTAATTAAGCAAAGAACGTTGCGCTAATGTCGCACATAAGTCACACGGGCAACGGGCCACAAATGCAGACAAGGCAAAAAGAAAAACAAAAACAAAAAACAAAACGGTTAATGTTTTTCGGAAATTTGCCTGGCAAGTACGAGTGTAAATACCAGCAGCGAGTGCTCGACAGTTGTGTTGCTGTAGCTGTTGGCTCATTCACGCGAATTTGCTTGGCAATTGAACTTGGCTCTTGGAACTTAACGTTTTGCCATCGATTTTTGGGGCCAGTCGGCAGAGGCAGCATCGAGACATCGGCGTCGGCGTTTGGCGTTTAGCGTCGTCGTCGCAACGCGTTTTTGATTAGCTTTCCGCATTTTAGCGGCATTTGTTAACCAATGCAGAGAGTTTCGGACCACAGCGGCCAACAAATGATGCTTATCAGGAATCACGAATATTTGTTTGCTGCCGTTGCAACAAACAAACTCAAGAAGTGCTGTACAAATGCTTTTCCTCGTATTCTGCTAAAAAGTCGATAGAGAGGAAGCCGCCGAAAGTTGCAGCAGCAGCCACAGCGCCAGCACCGCTAACAAAACGATGCAACCAGAAATCCTAAACTTGACTCACGACGCATTTTCTATATAAACCCGTATATATTTAATTTCAACAAACGGCGTCAAGTGTATCGGATAGCCACAAAACAGCAGTAGCAATAAGAATGCAAATCAAGAAATTTAATGACGACTTGAATATACTCTTAAAATAAATAAAAACAAGAGAGATTTTAAGAATTTAGAGAATATGACAAATTCTAATTGTTGTTATCGAAAACTAGCTAAGAACTAAGAAATAGTAGGACTGAGGGGAAAAGTAAACATTATATACGCTTATAGTTCAAGCAGATAAATCTTAAATTTGCTTGACTGGGCAACTGCTGAAACAATTTTCACTTCAGCTCTGCGTGCCTTATCCACAGCACACACTCACATACGTGATAAGAAAGTAATGATACTCTTTTTAAGATTCAGAGTATATAAACAGTTGCATAAAAAGATTACAGATTTTGGTTTTCGCGCCTGGGCAGCAGCTACCCACGCGATGCGGGGTTCACTCAGCAGCGTTGTGAACGGCGTTGCCACATCGCCGCAATCGCAGCGTGGCGTGGGCGACAGTTGGGTTACAAATGATTTCGCCAAAATATTCAACGTATGCATATTTTTTATAATTTTCACAAATTGATAAACCAAATTGCAAGTGATTTTTCATAGTTGTTGCACATTGTGCCTTTCGTTCGTATTTGCCGGGCGACCCAGTGTGAGTCACAGCCCCATACTGCAACACAGTGGATAATTATGATGCCAGATAATGCGATACTAAATAATTTAGCCTGGCCAAAGGCTCATTTTATTTTATTTGCCACTCGACGCGACGCGTCGCAACGCCGACGGTGGCAATCTCTGACAGCTGCATGTGGACACTTGGCCCATGCCAACAACAGCAATAACAGCAACAATAAGCTCCACAACCACTTGGCGCCCCCCTTTTTGTCAGTTGTTGGTCTTTTAACTTTTGTCGCGCTGATTTGCAATTGCAATTGCAATCGGTCTAACCCCCACTCAGATCTCCCTCGCGCTGTTGCCAGTTGTCCACCATCTGCCCCTGGTGGGTATGTGCCCATGTGGGTCTATATACTCCAAAATATACCCGTAAGTGCATAATGTGGTCCATTGTCTGGTTCGGGTTCACTTTTTACGAGCGGCTTTGTTTGCGCTTTGAGAATTATTATGTCATAAATTAATAGGCGCAATTTTTACTACCTGCCCGAGATCCCGCACGCCTGCCTGCCTGGCTGCCTCCATGTCATTGGGAAGGACGGAGAGGGATGTAGAGCAAGTCTGGTGGTGGACCCACACAAAAGGGACACTTGGGGCAGTGAAAAATGCGATGCTGGCACTGCATTTGCCTAATGGATGCTGATTTTATACGAGAATGGGTGTTAGATCTGCCAGATATACGCGAACGAATGTCGGAATGCGGCTCAGTTGTGGCTTTGCACCGGGAAACAGGGTGATATGTATTAAAGTCGAGTTCATCAATCTGTACACTATATCAAATAATTCAATTGAATCATGTCTATATTATCTAACACTCACAGCTCTTACAATATGTGTATTTATTCCTTAAAGCGGCTCAAACTATAATCAAAACTCAAATACCCTTTACAAGGCCTAGTACCTTGCATGGGTATACAAATTGCCAAATCTTTCAATTTATTTCTCAGAGACGTTTTATAATATATTAAATATTATAACCTATTCGTTTCAGAAAACTGTTTTGCTCTAATCGTGAACCTACAATGGCCATCGTCTGACCAAAATAGATATTACAAATCTTATTATTTGTATTTAAGATCTAGATTAATTCAATCAGTAGAGTTTGGTTTCCGAAAATTGGCTGCATGAATCAATAATATAAAATTATTTACACCAAATTTTAATATTTTCAATTCAGGTGCAGGTGTAATTCACAATAATTATGATTATGTCATTCTCACACCACCAATAATAATATTTTACAAAAAAAAATGTATATTTGCAATTTTTGTTATTGAAAACTAGCTTCTTTATCAAACTTTCCATCAATATATGTTATATAGCTTTAGTAAGCCTTTTGTATTTTTGTACAATATCATTTGAATCTATTTGTTGCTCTCCACCGACACTTTGCATGTTATGTTTTGCTGTATCGAGTATTTGCCTTAAAGCGCGCATGTTTGTTGAAAATGTTGCACATTTTATATTTTTGCATAGACTCGAAACACGCCCCGTAGCACCAGACAGATCACATGCACCCCACGTCACACCTGCCCCCTCCTCGCCGTCTACTTGCTTCACCTCTAGCAAACTGGGGCGCTTAGTCTGCACAGCTGTCTGGGCCAAGAGCCTTAGCCATAGAGTGTCTGCCTGGTGCCGGGTGACTCATTGGGGTCTCTGCAACTATGAGTTGCATATATGATTTTATTAGTCGGATTTGAATTTTGGTATTGATTCTTGTGTTGCAAGCGTGTGTTGTTGGCTTATTTGCTTGGACTACAACTACACAAAAACGCCGCTGGTTGTTGGTCAGTCTGTCGCCGTCAGTGTGTGTTTTGTCAATTAAGCAGCAAATTGCTGAACAAATTCAAAAATCGCGTTTTACAAATTTCTAGCAAATGAAATCAAAATGTGTGCTTGGCATTGCATCGTTGCATTGGTCATGTGGCATTCGCAACTCTTAACTTAAAGCTGACTTTCCGTCTTATCAAGACCACGCCATCGTCAACGCGGCAAGAATATCAACTTAAATGACCATTATTAGCGGTAAATAAACTTACTTCGTAGCAAGAGTTCCCAGCCGAACAACAATAAAAAGCAAAACCAAGCGCTGCAAGTAGTAGCTGTAATAAAAGATCATGTTAACACACTGCAATAACAACAACAGCTACAACAACAACAACAACAACAACAATAATAATAATAATAATAAAAGAGAAGCCCAACTGTTGCAGAAAAGTGGAAAAATAATCAGCGCTGATATACGAAACTAAGATACTCTATAGCAAGTATTTAAGACCCGGTGAGCTAAATTGTAATAGTTTGCCTCTGAGCATATTTATTAAATTGAAAAACATGATCAATTTACTTAAGTAAATATATTACGAATTAATAAAATAAAATAATTCTGTTTACTTAAGCCACAAAATTAATCCATATGAACTTACAGTTGTCATAACTAACCCAAGCAAGAGTATTAAATACCAATGGTTATGGTGAACTCAAAGCTAAAACGGCCATGAAACTTACATCTGATAAATGATATAGGAGCTCGCATTGCCAGCAATACAAACGCAGAGAAAATATTGTCATAGTGTAAAGAGAAATATAGGAAAAAAGAGAGAGATAGAGAGAGAGGGAGTAAGAACAATTCGTAGGGGGCAAGCAAGCAAGCGACTGGCTTTAACCTGCCAAAGAGTCGCACACTTAGGAGCGTTCTATTGTTCTGCACCGTTAGAAGGACCCAGCTAGCTGGTGGCTTATCGCTGGGGTTTTTAGTCCAGCAGCCAATTAGGCGACATTTCTGGCACCATCTGCCTGGGCAATTATGAAAATGGCAATTTTTATTGCAACCAAAGCGCGCCAGGAATCTGAAGCTGTGCGCTGCTCTCTGTGAGTATGGCGGTATGGAAGTCGAAATGGGGTCCTTAATATTAACGCTAATTGGCAGCCAGGTGCATAGTTGAGAGATTCAACGTACTAAGGAAATTAATTTCGCATGCCGCTGCACGTTCCAGACCCGGGCCAAAATCTATTAATGGTCATGTATCAAAGCGTGATTCACTTTGACCTCCAAGAAGTCGCAGCAGCAGCAGCATCCACAGAAGCACAGGAGCTGCTTGCCTCCTTGTCCCGTGCCTATGTGGTGTGTGTCATGCTCTAAATTTACATAAATCTGTAACCGAATTTCGCCAGCGAAACGAATATGGAAGCAATCCGTGTCCAGGTGAGGAGTTCGCCAACTTTCTGGTTCAGCAGCAACAGCAACAGCAGCTTTGTTAAAATACTTTGCCTGTGTGCCAATTGTACAAGTAATGCGGAAGAATTCATGTGCATGGGAGTTTGCTTTTGGATTTATTAAAATGAATTAATTTGAAAATTTTAGCAAACATTCCTGGTCGGCCAATGTGCGGCATCTTAATGAGGTCGCCAAATTCTATGGGCATAAATTGCATTTGCATTTGTTTAACCTTTTGGCTCATGGCAAACAAAGCAGATTTATCTAGCTGCACAGCCCGGAATAGATTCTTAAAAAGATTCGTATCGAGAGAAGAATAATTTAAGGGATTTGAAATGATTAAAAAAAAAATAAGAAAATCAGCAGACGGAATACACATATTTGGAAATAGTTAAGAAAATTTGTTGAACCAGTACAGAAACGTTTATCAAATTAAGAACATGTATGGCATAAGTATTTAATAATCAGCTAAGTCCAATTAGACGAAATGATTTGATAAACATTTCGAGCATTGCATCATTTGGGCGATATTCGGGTATTTGTAACAACAACCTCCAAACAGCCTTCTAATCTCACACACAAGACGTTAACGTGGCCAATCATTGGGCCACACCTACTAGCTAATCAACACACACACAAATCATAATCCCCCCTTATTTTTTTTTGAACACCTGATGTAATTTGCAATTGCAATGGTCCAGAAAAACACCCGAAAAAACACATTCGACAGACCAACAATCACAATTGCTTAGCAATTTCACACTTTCAATCGATACAACAACTACAACCGGCGGGCAATCGGTTTTGAGCTGTTTTTTGCAATCCACTGGTGGCAGTGGTGGTGGTGGTGCACTGCCCACTGTGCAATTAACACCTCAGCGTCTCAGTTGAGTGCGACTAAAATTATATACATGACTTTTAAACGAGCTGTGGAACGATGCTGGTTTTTCTAATTAATAAATATAAAAACTGAATCACTCCGCATGCAAAACTACGAATATAAAATTTTATTAGCCATACACGGCAATGCACTTTGAATTCGTTGGTCCACTCATAAATACTAATAAAGTTGCACATACATACATACGTAAAAACATATACATATGTATGTCCTTACTATGTGCTGGCACTATTTCTACTTCACCTGCAGCCAAAACAGTTTATTAGCTAATTTTTAATACCTTGTACCCAAAAAAACTGATTTCAAAGGGTGTATCACACAAATCTCACAATGTATAACGAACACGCCTACACAGTAATTACTAGATACAAAACTATATATACAGATCAAGGCTTACAGGTATTTGTGTTTGTGTTTGCATTGCTCATACGTTTGCATTGCTAACAAAATACAATTTTGTAATACTATTTCAAATACTCTGTATAGGGTATTAGCTAGTCGAATGCTTGGTTATGTGTCATGCCGGCTGTTTGGCGCATTATTAATAATCACATTTTAGCAATAAATGTCGCCATGGATTGGTGGCCAATTGCCAGCCATTTGCCAATTGGCAGTTGACAATAATTCAATAATTCAATGCATGCGTTTAATGGCATTGCATTGCGCCTGTTGGCGACGGCAACTTGTGGCTAATTGATTTTCAATTACTTTATGCCCGCTTGGCACTCGTGACACCTTTGTTTACCGTCGCACAATTAAAAATGCCGCTTGCCAATATTTCGATGTGATTTATAGTAGCCGATCATAAATTATATTAAAATGCATTTGATAAAGAAATAAAATATTAATAAACTATTTTCAGACTTCGCAAATTCAACACCTTTACATTCCCATTCTATGATTAACGTGCATTTATATAACTTGATGTGAATTATATTCTGTTCAAGCATTAAATGTGATAATGCAAAGTGGTCAAAGCAGGTCAAGCACCATAATTCTACATATTACTTTAGTGGTTTAGTAACAAAACCAGAACTCTGATCAATATCCATTAAGATAGAATATTAAAATTCAACCAAATGTAAGAAATTTACAATACCCAATGAAAGAGAGTATCAAAAGTAAAGCATATCGATACACAATTCAAAGACCTCGCTTGTGGCATTAGGTAATCGTATATAGTTTTGTGTCCATTGTGTGTATCCTTTCGCATATTTGAGTTTCTTTTTAGCCTTTTTTCTAGCTTGCCCCGTGGCGCTGTCTTCAGAATCATGAAGCCATTGTCAGAGGCTGTTGCACCACTCACTTTGGCATATTAGTTTCAATTCATTTTAGTGTCCGATTGGTTGCTTTGTTTGCGCGTTGTATATTGTAGTTGTTGATATTTTTCTTATTTTCCTTTGCTTTGCCCGAAGTGTTGCAGTCAATTGACAGTCCAACTGACAGAGCCGCCTGCAGGCCGCCGGTCCAGGACTTTTATGGTCGTCTGGTCGTCTGAGTGGGGCACAGTCTTATAAATTATAACTGCCTGCAACTCTCGGCCAGCAGACGGACAGCAGCAGCAGCAGCAGAGTCTGGCAACTTGGCGTCTGTGGCGCACTTGCCGTTGCCATTTGAAAATGAAAAGTGAGTTGCACTTGGAGTCTGGGTCTGCATAAAAAATGGGTTTTCTATATATGCATTTATGTATGGGCAGCTTATTACCTAATTTCATTGGCCAGCAATACGCTTGAATCTCTGACTTTGGCATTTTAAGTGCCTACGCTTTTGACATTTGAAAGCGTTAGGGTTAGAGGATCTTGTACCTTTTAGTGTTGCACTCAGAGAAAGTTGTATGAATATGAGCGGTCTATTAAGATGTTGTGAGTACAAATAAATTTCGATCTTCGACGTCCAGTATTATAAATCAAATATTGTAGTTGACTACAGTAAAAATCTTTGGAATTCAATAGAGAGAGCTAGATATTTTGAAGATTTAATTAATATCTTTTAGAAAAAGTTTCTTTACAACTCTCGCTGTGCTTTTTATTTATATTTAATCAGAAAATCTAGTAAATCTCAAGTATTGTAGGGAAGATGTTGTATTCATACCATTGATGTTTATCAGTCTCATATCAGTCTCTCTTTAAATTATATATCCAGCTATACCGACATGCCAAGTAGTCACTTCCCTTAATGGCAACCGATTCGAATACCCCAGTCTATTTAAAATGGGTTTGGAGCAAGGGTTATGGGATGTGGTTGTTGTTATGTTCGATTGGGGAGAAAGTTATCAAGAGAAACATGCAGATGTGAGCCATCGATCACACAATCAGCAAAGGGACAGGCCGCAGAAAGTGTTTTGCCGCATTTGCCATAAGACGGTCCAAAATGCCATGCAATAAATTTACTTTAATTTCTCATAAATTTTAGCTTTGCATATTTTGTTGGCCAGGCCAAAAGACAATAGGTTTCCTGCATTGGCTTTTCGCCTATGCGACTGGGCCAACACCCGCGCACATTTCCATGCAAATGAGATGGAGCCTGGATGGAGCCCTGTCGGACAGCTTGACGACTTGGTCTGAAGTCTGGTCTGGTCTAGTCGAGTCTGGTCTGGTCCATAGTGGGTGCCGCTAAGCACCATTTGACGCCAGTCAGATACGGAATAGTCGCCAGTCTTTGCACATGCCGCAGCCAGCCTGCCTGACTGACTATATGACACTTTTTGGTTGGTCAACTGGTTGCGACTAGCCCGACAAGATGTCCATCAACGCCTGCGTGTCTAACGAAGGCCCAAGATCAGCTGCCGCCGCCATGACTTCAAAGCCTTTGGCGCCAGCAGGATACGGATGCAGCAGGAGACGCGGAACTTTATGGCCAACACCAATCAACTTTTGCGCCGCTTGAACTGACGTCTAATGCCTTTGTTTGGTCGCCCGACCGACCGACAGCATGCACTCAGAGAAATATATGCATCACATCCCCTAATAATGCACATCTTCAAAGCATAAACTCTTAATCAAAAATCCCCAAAAAAATGTTATATTTAAAGTGTAGCAAATAAAAATCCACTTCATAATATATAATTGATAGCATATATATTTTTTTTTAAGTGTGGCAGCATTGCTACTTTTAACGCTTTTCGTCTCTGCACATAACTTAGGCCCGACTGCCTGGATGCAGTGGCTGTTTCTTGTTCCCCAGGGTATTAGTTGACACCTTCAGTTGTTGCCCTTTTGGCAGGGCACCCACGTGGCCAGCGCAGCCTCCAATGTGCATTTAATTTATTTTAATGATTTGCTGCCTGCTAAATGTATCAAGTGCTGACGTTATCTGATACGCATTCTAAGCAGCCATTGGCCTGCCACTAACGCCCACAACAATTTGCACTAATGCGGCTCATCAGCTGCCATTGACAATCCCCATTTGCCAGGCGGCAAATGCCACCTTTAAGTGGCCCTCATCCTACGACCCTTAGCTGTCTCCAGCTTCTGCCTTTTCTCTAAAGTCTTTGACAAATCTGCAGGCTGCAGTTTTATTAGTTGCCCGTTTCCAGTTGACGACTGTCCTGACACGTGTCTTTAAGACGAAGCGGAAACGAGTGGCATTTGCTGCTGTCAGCGAATGGGGCGCAAAAGGATTTGCAAATATTTGCCAAAAGTTTATGCACTTAGAGAAATTACTGAGAACTTCACTTGCAAAAGGAGAAACTGTACACAAAAACTTGTATCTAGTTTAAATGAATTACGCATATTTTTCATTAAATTCTGGCAATCTTTATACTCTTGTTATTAATATTTCCTTGCAATGGGCATAATTAATTGGAAACCTATAAATTTCAAATTTTTCCCGTTATTGCAACTAGGTAAGTTGATTGCTTTCATAATTTTATAATTCAAATTACTCTAAACAATAAATGAAAATCAAAATTAACATCTTATCATACCAAATATACATAACCACCACATATTGTTCACTGTATTCTTAAAAGACATTGTAACAATACAAACCTAATCCCAGTGTAACTTGTGTTATTTCAACCCCCAGAGAGGCATCAAAAAGCAAAGCCAAATCTGGAGTTTCACTTGAGCAATCGCATCACCAAAATCCGAATCTCATAAACAGACAAAAATCCCAAACCTCAACCTGGCGACAAGGGGCGAGGGCACAACACTCGTCGACAAAAAAATATTAATTTATATTATTTGCAATGCTGCAGCATGCCGCAAAGTGTGATTGTGACAGGTACTGCAAAGCGCAGGACGACTGCCAAAATCCTGTTGCGGCACGTGGCCGACCCACTGCAAATATGCATAAAAATTGAAGATGCCACTGGCCATTCGCATCGATAGTGCACACGTCGTCCCCCATTAAAAGCAAGGACGATAACCTCAGAGGGGGTTGGGTGGTGCATGGAAAAGCATATGCTCAGCTTCACAGGGAACAAAAAGTTCCCACACCCGAGCACTTACCAGTTGGGCAACAAGGCAGGTCGCAGGCTATTGACGGCCCACCAGCCAAAAAAAAAAAAAATCGATTGTAAAACTCAAGTGGTCCTGGGCACGCCACGACGAAGATAATAAGTGCGTGGACATGGACCAGAGCCAAGGATAATGCGTCTATTGAGAAATTAAAGCGACGCACGCAGCCAGGCAGGCAGGCGGGCAGACACCCCCTCTGAAACACTATTTGCCACCCCTCTGTGTGCGCATTAACCAACCAAATTGATGGCCAACAGACGCTCGCTGTCTACCACAGGCAACAAATGTATCTTTTTCTCGGCATCGTTGTCCTCCCAGTCAAACCGCCAACAGGCACTTCAAGTCTTCGAATTTCCCAGTTTCCCACGACCGAAAAGTGTTGCTTATGTCCCAGCCTGACTGTAACAACATTGCACAGAGTTGAGGGGTGGAGATGCGCCCCGTTTTAATTGCTGCCCCTGTTGCAGCGGCTTAGCAGCCGGATCATCCCCTGTTCTCTCCTGCCTGCTGCCAGCTTCATTATTTGCTATTTTAGCAATTTGATGGTAAACTTTGAGCACGGCTGAATGCTGCCGTGTCATGACAGCCCAGCCGACTGCCGTTGATAGGTTCAATATTTACCAGCTACTGTTCGCCGTTCCACTCACCCCGCCTCCCTGGTCTTATTGTGCAAACAATTGTTGCAGACACATTGCTAGTTTGTGTCTGTGAGTCTGTGTGGTAAGGGTAGCCTTCAATTTGGCATGCCTGGACCATTATTAATTTGTTATGGACCAGCTCTATCTATTATAAATGATCACCTTGACCTCCCACTCAGCCAGACAGCTACTCTCTATTAAGAACGAGCCTGAGAATGCCAGATGACGCACGCGTTTCTGGGTAACATTTTTAAAATACTTATCATTCCAGTTTCGTATATCCTTTGTAAAACTATTTATATCTTTTTAGATGTATGTTTGCAATTGATGTATAAATTTCATTGTTAATTCTTCAAGATATAAATGCTCATCTATTGTATTTATAATAGATTAAACTGATGTTTTAATGATCTGACATGAATATGAATTTAAATTCAAATTAACTGTTCTTATCCAATTATCTACGCAAAGGAAGTAATGCTTGATATATGAAGTGCCATCAACTGATTGGTTTTGAAATACATCTTATTTATTCTAATTTTAAGTTAAGCTGAATTTCAATAAAGGTTTAATTTATTAGACTTATATTTACTATTTATTTTCACCTATTTCTTATTAGAACAGTTAACAGTTTAACTGTTCACGTTTTCTTCACTGTTGCACAGCTAAACCGTTCTTCACCCACACATATTTCTTACTAACGAAAAGACTCATCGTCACAGCTTTTTCAAATTGTTGGTAAAAAAATGTTGGCATTGTTTTTTGTGTGCTTCGTTGTTATGAGTCCCCCCGTAACGTATGTAAAAAGCGTTGTAAAGCAAACATTTGTTAACAAAACATTGATCATTGTTCAACATGTAAATTCACTAATTTGGCAACGAAAAAACCGCCAGCTATAAATGGTAACAGCCACAAGAAGCGAGGCTCAAAGACTCTGAGGCTGGAGACTGGATACTGGAGACTCCTACCCTCACGACGGAGCCATAACAATTTTTTTTGTTTGCATACAACAACCAAATGAATACGTGTCGTTTGTGTTGTTGTTGTTGCTGTTGTTATTGTTGTTTGCGCATTTTCCTTAACAAATAAAATAAAAATTTGCATAAAAATCAAGTAAATAAAATACGCATTGCTCGACTGCAGTCAACGTCTAGAATCAGAACAAAGCTCGCAAAATCAGCGAGCTGCGAACTTATTAAAGTTGTTGGCGGCTGCTGCCGCTGGAGGCTGCTGTAGGCAGCACTTGACAAGGATCAAGGTTGTGGCATCGGTACTTGCAACTTGCAACTAGCAAACTTGCAACTTGCACGCTTGCGTAGGGCAAGTTCTTGGCCGAAGTCCTCTGTTTCTTTTAATGTACCCTGTACGCATTAAAAATGAATGGTAAGGCTAAGAGTTGCAAATATCACTAATAAATATTTATATTTTTAGCCCTTTTAGTTCATAAATATAGCTAAAGAGTATGCCACAACTTTGATTATAACAAATTGGGACGTTCAATTTGATGCAACTTTCAATGCATACCATTTAAAATTAATGCTTAAATATGTGATCTAATTTTAGTAGATTATGCCTAAATTTGTCTATTTAAAATATTATACAGAGTACTTTGTAGTCGAACAGTCACTGGACTTGAGCACTCTTTGTTGTTTTCATTTTGGTGTGGGGTGTACGTAGAGCACGTCATTCTCCTTGCGGCTGTGCTCCAGCAATGGAAATTGCTTTATGGCTTGTATATGCAGATTGGGAGTCCGGGAACTGCTGAGCATTGCCAACTGAGAACTGCTAACTGAGAATTGAGAACTGCGAATTGTATGTTTGTTGGTTGCTAGCTGCTGGCTGGTTGCCTGCAACCTGTCGCAGTTGCAAATGCTCTTTGTGAAATTTATGCGCAAGCGCGCTGATTCTTATTTTTTCGCCTTTAACAAGGCGTTCAGCAACAACAACAACAACAACTTCCACTCGTCTTGCTTCCCCTTTGCACCCGCCGTTGCTCGGTTGCCCGTTTTTGGGATTTCTGCTGAAAATTCAATTTGCTACAAAATGTGCGCCGCTTTTGCATATCTGCTGCAAAAATTCGTGATTTACAATTTTCGTTTCGTTTCGTTTTTTCTTCAGTGGCTCATCCTTGCAAGGCTCCAGCATCGACTCTGGGCTCTATGGCTCATTTGGAATATACTCGTTGTTGCTGAACCGTTTTGCGGCCTTTCGTCTCTGATTTAATTTTTTTTTTTGTTGCTGGCCCTCAGTCTTGGTTAGGCTGGTTCACCTGTTTATGCCAGATTCCAAGCATGCGATTAAAATCACCTGCGCAGGCATGCGCCCACGCAGCCTTGCCTCAGTTGCCTGGAATTCTTGCCTCAGTTAGCCCTCAGTTGCTCCTTCTTCCATCTCATGGTCGTCGTCTTCGTCGTTTCTGGCCTGCAGCTTCTCGCTTCGTTTCGTTTCGCTTCACTTTGCTGTGCGCTGTTTTGATTTGGGGCTCGTTTCTTCTTATTATTTTTGTTTCTGAGCACTGCTGCAACATTGCCTTTTAAAGGCTGCGTTCGCGTCCTCGTTCATTTATTATGTACGAGTATTTTTGTTCGTTCTCGATCTTTCTTTTTTTTTTTTGGTTTTTTAGTTACCTCTCGCTGTTTATTCAAACTAATTTAATTTGTGCGCAGCTTATGTGGTGCGCCCGCAGGTATATTGGCTTCACGGGCACCACTGGAACCACTGGCAGGTTGCTGTGTTATTTTGGCGTTTCACGCACTTGGCGCATGTTGCAGTCACGCCTTTTGTTGCCCGCTGTCCAAACGGACGGCATTTACTTTTTTTTTTTGGAGCCGAAACCACACGCAAAAAGTTGTTAAAATGCAAATTAAATTAGAGACAAACTGGGCAGCCAAACAACACACACAATAGTTACAGCTCCTTTGAAGGGGTGAGGTGTGTGTTGTGCGCATATTTTGTGTGGGCCAGCAGTGGGGCGGGGTTGCGTCTTTCTGTTGTTGTCCATTGGATTAGCTGACTGCAAATGACATGAACCGTGTGGACAGTGATTGCTGATATGCAAATATCGAACCAGGTGCAATGTTGTAAAAAAAAATCACCTCCACTCCTCCCCCTTCACACAAACGATTGGCTATATTTTGACAGCAAAAAAAAATATTCGTGAGAGGTTACGTAATCCCAAAAATTAAACAGAAAAACTAATCAAGTATCGATATTCACAATCTCGAGAGAACTTTTCATTTGTCAATGGGCTAGAGTTAACTGTAGAGCATTCCCTTCTGTTTTCTTCGGCTGTGTTTCCAATTCATAAACGTCTCTAAAGAAATGTCAGTTTCTAGCATTACAAGCTGCTTAATAGACTTTTTAATATATTGCCATCATTATCTAGATTATTTTGTAAACTTATCCTGTACAAAAACCTGAAAGTTATTATCTCGCCAAACAGCAGATTATGCAACACCTTGAAAGCAGTTAAGTTTGCCATTGGCTTCATCTGTGGCATTGCCAAAACGAATAGTATCGAAAAAAAAATAATCAAAAAGCGAAACGCTAACCGAACAAACAAACGCGTTATAAAACAAAGCAAAAATCGTCTTGCACAATGCAATGCGACAACGAAACAAACAAAAAAAAAGAAGCTACCCAAAAATGGCTATAAAACAAATGCGGCAAATCTGGAAAGAAAGAAGAAAAAAAATACAGCAACAAACCTTTTGCTTAACTTTGTTTTGTTTCTCACTTAGAGGAGCGGCAACAGCAATCAGTGCACCCACTGCCATTGCAAGCAACCCCTGCTCCTCACCAGCCACCATCAGCAGCAGCAAAAAGCATCTGTGGTGACTGCAGTGGCTGCCACAACTTTAACACTTGTTTGCCCAGCTAATCGCATCAGCATCGTCGCCTCGGATTTCAGAGCCAATATGTAAGGCATTTAAAAGCGCACAAAAAGCCCAGACAGAGTTTAAGTAGAATTAAGCATCCAAATTCATGAGTCAAGTTACCGCACGAAGGCTTCTTTATATATAGAAATAAATATGTATATATATATATGTTTTTTCGCCTGTTTGTTTTTTTTCTTTTTGTTTTTTTTTTTTTGAATGCCTTTGGTTTTGATTTGTGTGGCTTAATAAAATACCGAGAAGTTGCCGTCGCCGTTTGGGCCCAATTGGGAAACAATGAAATCTTCCGGCGCGCTGTCAATGATTCTACCCCAAAAAGCACTGCGGCTCTTTAAGTATCTGTATCTGTATCTGAATTGAGAGAGTGTGTGTTTTGGTGATTTATGTGCCTCGATTTTGGCCAATTTTCGTTTTTAGATCAGTGCTGCGGTTAAATAATGCGCTTCCAAGAATATATACAAACAGCAACAATAACCAAAAATCCAAAACCAAAAAAAAAAAGGAAACAAAAAAATAATAATAATAATATAAAAAGTGTTGCATATTCCCATTGTGGGTTAGGAAGGCCTTGAATATGCATATGATATAATACACATATCTATACCATAATTCGTTATATGTCATTGTGTGCTTTTTGATGTCGATTGTGATTTTGAATGCTGATTTGCCTGCTTCTTTTTTGTGTACGCTTAAAATCAACATGTTGATTTTCTAAGCAATTAATTTGATTAACTGCCAAGTTGCGGCTGCGGTTTGAGGTGCCTTTGATCTGGCCATAGTAGAGTTCGATGTCAGTACACACATATATCATGAGCATTAAGCATTGGGCTTTAACCATTGAGCATTAAGCATTATTAATTAAAAGTTCTTTACAGCTAATTGCAGTGTATTATAATAGCCAAGGCAGCAGCTGACGATGAGCTGTCGATCGTACAACGGAAATGCCTGAATCAGACACCTCTTTGAGCTCATCACATCATATGAAAGTGAATTTTCCCAAATATAAGAAAATATATATACTACAATATCTCATGAAGGAAAGGATAAATATATAAATAACATATAAATATAATATTCAAGTTGTTACACAATTATTTATTATATATAATTATTTATTATATATTATTAAATACTTTTAAAATCGAGAGCAAGCTGCAAGTTCGTTGCCTAAGTCTTTTGATTGCAATGGGATAGAAAAGTTAGTTCGTGGATTGCAAGTCAATTTTTTGACAACAAACACATTGCAACGATCTTATCAACAATAACACCAGCAACAAAAATAGCAATACAGCAAACAGGCCACCTGCCAGGCACACCTCAATTTTTATTGGGCGTATATGCGCCTGATTAGCTGTTACCAATATTTTTGTTAACGTTTTTCGCTAGTTGAACCAAAAATTAGTCGCAATTCACGAATATTTGCTCGCGTTTTTTGGCTTTGGGATTTTCGGTTGTTGTAGCTGTGGCATTTGCCACACATTTGAATTTTTTGGGCAAAATTGAAAACTCTTTCAACTGCAACCGCTAAGCTGCTGCAACTGCCACCAATGCGCAGCAGCAAACGTTAATTAATTACGATTTATTGACTAAATTTGTTGATTAGACAATTGACGTTTGCCGTTGTTACAGTTGTTACAATTGCTGTTGTGGCTGATTTTGATGTTGCCCCACAATTTGACCACTTGCCACACAATTGTCGTCAATTAATTGCGCATTGATTTCGCTGATTTGATATCCCGCCCTGCAGGTGGCACTCGTTATTTCCATTCGATTTCAATTCGTTTTTCTTTTTTTTTTGAAAATTGCATGCAATTAGCTTCCAAATCTTACGAATTAAACTTAAGACAGAGCAAACCGATTTTCAAAACATGTAAGAATGCTCCACTTAAGAGACCTCGACTAAGATATACCCTGGCGTTTACCTTTCATAAGTCACAAATAATAAGGTTTGGCAGTGCAAAGTAATTTTTATTGGGATGAAAACTTAACATATACATATATTAAAATAAAAAATCTTTTATCCAATTTAAAGGTCACTAAAACTCCTAATAAAACGATTTTGTTCTGATTGAAAATATTCAATATTCAATATAAAAAAGACTTAGGCAACAAACTTGATTATGGAAATACTAGAAGATTGACTGAACAGTGTGAAACTGAGTGACTGACAAGTGGCTCACAAAATGTCCACAGACTGTTTGTATGTTGATGGTGGTGGTGGTGTTGGTGGTGGTGTGAAATTCCTAACAGGCACTTTCTTGTGGAATGAACGCCGCATCAATCAGCGGCGGCAGCTTAAATGCTGCATCATGACAAAACCATTACACTTGACCAGAGAGCGCGCTCCGGGTACGTTGATGGCGTCGGCAGATGCTCAAATGACTAGGCGACTCGGTTCGGCTCTCGGCGTGATTGATTGATTGGCAGCGTGAGCAGCGGGTAGCGGGAAATAGGCAGCGCCTGGGACTCGACTGATGCTTTGTCTAAAAGCCGTTTAGAATAACACCCAGCAACCAAAAGCAGCCACAACAATAACATTAACAGCATCCACACGGTGCAGCACATAACGAGCCCAGCAGCGAGAAATTATGCATTGTGTTGGAAAAATGTTTAATCTGTGCAATGCCAATGCCAATGCAACATATCAAGGCACCCTCACCTGGCCAATACATTCAGTCACTCAGCCAGTCAGTCAGCCAATCCGCCAGTTGGCCAGTCAAGCAGTCAGTTGGAGCCATCCAACGGCCGGCGGCCGTCAGTTGATTGCGCTTCATTATTAATGCCAAACTGTGCGCCGGCATTCGTTGAATTTGGCTTTTGCAATTTGCTCTCAATGCCGCCGCGTCGCTGTTGCTCCAGACCCGCCTTGGCCTTCATCTCAACGTTTGGCGGGGGAGAGGAGACAGGCATTAAAAATGAGCTCGGCGTAACAGGTGGATGCCGCAGTCGCTGCCACGATGGCGACGGCAACGTGATTTTCGCCAAATCGTTTAGATTATTTTGAGATTGCTTGCGCCAGTCTCTGCCACAACAGCTGTCCAGCCGGCCGTCCAATCTGTCTGGCACTCCTTCTCACTCTTTCTCGACGAGTTCCGCACCTTGCATTTGAACTTGAAACATTTCATTTTGTTGCTGGCGGCATCCGAAAGAGCAGCGCTCGATTCGATCGATTAGTGGCATTCTATTGCGTTCAATTTTCATGTGCAACATTGAAGCGATCGCCGTTGGCACAATAAACACGCGATTTATTTCATGCCAAGCATTCAAGTGCCGCAGTTGGTCAGCCAAAGGAGGAGCTGCACCAGCACCAGCAGAAACAACAGCACCACCAGCCAGCCTTGCCTTGCCTTCCCTTCGCCACAGCTTGCCTCAGCTTGGTCTGGCTTGTGGTATGTGATAATGGGATGATGGTATGATGATGCATGCGCCGCATACACAGCATCCCAGCAGAAAAGCAACAAGTTGCAAAAACTACACACGCAATGCGTCGAATGTGAAATACTCTATACGATAATTAAAATAATCTTTGACAAACGACAGATTAATAGGCGTCATTTTATAGAGTATTTAAAAGTCAAAGTTATAGACATCAAATACATCAATTTTGTATATATTTCAATAGAAATTTTATTAATGTCCTCTCTTTCCAAGAAATGAAGTCAAATTGTTCAATTTGCTTGTAAGTTACCTAAAACTAAAGCTCTTAGTACAATCTGAAATAATTATGCTAATTTCTTACCAACAGTCTTACTTTGAATATGTTTATCAAAGCATATCCTTGAGAAATTTTATGCTTGTCGATATGCCTGCCACCTATCAAAGTGTATGAGCAACAACAATAATAACAGCAACCCACTCTTTTATATACATAAATGATACATACATATCTCTTCTCATGTTTTTTCTCTTTTGCTGACTAGTGGCCAAGGTTAGTAGCTGCCTTGGTCGTTGTCGAAGCTGACTCTGCCGCATTTTAGCCGGTAATTGCTTGTGATGTATGATTTTGAGTTCTAGTTTTCTGGCCTGGCCTGGGAATATCTCACAGACAGACACTAGTCGGATAGAGGGACGGACGGACGGACAAACGGGGCTTTGTAGTCATTTTGCTAGCTGATTGCTGACGATGCCTATATATGCGGGTGATGTATGTTATATAGCTACAGGTATCGGTAAAGGCCATAGATATTGATTTGACAGTGGGGCATCGTAATGATGAGAGTGCTTTTGACCACTGTCACACTTTCTAAGCACTTTCACCCAATTAGGGCGATCACTCATATCATATACTATATATATAGGTATATGTATGTGTGTATATACAATCAGGGTGCTGCTGATCTTATGCAAAACGAGGAAAAAGCATAGCGCTAAAGTCTCTGGTCTCGATGACAATCTTTTGTTTTCACTTCTGCAGAAACAAAAGCCATAAAGGATAAATTGTGACTGGCAAGTTGCAAGCAAGATTCGAATTCGAATTCGGCTTGTGCCTGTTGCCTGTTCCTGTGCTTTGGTTAGGTAGCCGCATTTAAAACAGTCGGCGGCAATCGTTGAACTTTTGGCTTCGACAAGTGCACAGCGGGGCGTCTTTTTGGCCAGGAAACAAAAAGGAGGCGGCACTGCTGGCAATTTTGTTTTCATTTCAGCTAAGTGGACTGGATTGAAGCAAAGTGAAGTGGAGAGGCTGCTACTCTGACTGTGATTATATTGAAAGACAAACGTTGGCCCATTGTTTGGCCAAGGTCCAATTGGGCCAAGTATTTAAACTTCTATCGCATGATTGATTGACTGCACATACAACAGAACAAATATTCCTTTTTACATATACAGTATCGAAAACAATTTCTCTCGCGCTTCTCAAGTGACGTCTGTTGTTTGATTTGTTGTTGCTGCTGTTGTTGTTCTTGGTGCTGTGCTTTTCATGCCATTTCGATACGGGCCTCATTTTTCTCGCCACAATTAAAGAAGAAAGTTGGCGGCGCAATTAGAAAACTCGCATCGATCAAATTGCCACAGACAGAAACGTCATGCCAACACAGATTGTTTACTCTGTCTGTAGTTTCAAAGTCTTCTGTATATATATCTCCATCTCGTTCTCTCTCCGTGTTGCCTCAAAATTTTACAAAATAATCAATAACCATGTCCACACGACATCTTAGTAAAGGTAAAATGCTCCGGGATGCGCATTTGGAGATGGCTTTGCGCCGCGAACTGAATCTTAATTCGCGCCAGATTACTCAGACCTTCTGGCATGAGTTCGAGCAGATCCGCAATCAGCAGCACCATCAACTGGTCGAGGAGCACAACAATCGCGAGAGTATTGCCGCACTGATACGCGATGCAAATCAGGATGCCATTCAGCAAGCGGAGGCACTGGGTCGCAGCATCAGTTCCCATGGCATCAATCCGGTCGCGCCTTCGCCACGCATGCGCCGCGAACCACCGGCCATTATGCCCGTGGAGCATAAGAACGCTCCGCAAGTTCCAGTCAGAATGAGCGATTCGCCTATTCGCGAGCAACAGGCACCGCCATCACATACAACCTCAACATATGTGCCACGTATTCCGGCCTCGTCCAGGGCGACCATAATTCCGTTCATACCAAGCAAAAGAACTAGTCCAAACCTATCCCAACTGCAGCTATCCCAGAAGCCAAGAAAGTGACAAGAAACAAACAGATTGTTTTCGTTAATTCTTATTTTGTGTGCAAATTACTTAGGCATATTAAATATAATTTAAAAACAGGATCAGATTTGCAGTAAGTGCATAAAAATAGCGAGTTATTGGGAGATCACAACACATTCTTCACTTCTCCTTAGCCACATAAAGCCCTTAAAACTAAACTTCATATGGCTCCAAAGTTGCACAACTTAAACTAGTAGACAAATTTCAATCGTGCAAAATTCGTAATTCTCCGACCCTCATTCGAGATGACTTTCATTCTATGAGTTTTTTAGTGCACTTTTATTGATTTCAGTTCTAAAAACACACAAAACTAATACACTTTTTTCTTTGATAGCAACCGATTGCAAATTAATTAACGTTACATGGCCCCCATGCACAAACAAAGACAATAAGAGGCAGCGATTGAGGGCGAGAGAAGGGAGACAGGCAGGTGTCTATCTGAGTAATCAGCCTTATGTGGGCATGGCAAGGCGAACATTACGTTACGTTAAATGATTTGGATGCCAGATTCCGCTGGTACTTTATAAATACGATAAATCACGACAAACAACAAAAACAGCAACAACAAACACAAAAGAAAACAATCAACAAAATGTAACGTTATTCATCACAGGTGGTAAATTTAACTGACAACAAACGCGCGCCGATCCCCATCCCCAGCCAAGATCCGGCGAGTTCGTCAGATTCGTGGCCAGAGACTCAATTCCGATACCTAATACTTAACACACAAATCGAACAACAGCGAACAGCAATTTCTGGGTCAAAATAATTAATAAAAGCGAGCGAGTTTTGCGCGCATGACTTGGCCAAAAGCAATGCCTGCTCTGCTCAAATTTGACAACCCAACTTGAGGAAGCGTTACCATCAAGCAAGACGCGCAAGGGGCTGCGGAGGACGGGGGGTTATAGGCGGTCGCCGTTTTGTTGTCGCATTGGCGCATGCGCGCAAATAAGCAAAAAATCAACGAAAATAATCAATCAAAATGTCTTAAGCAAATCACTCGCATTTTAGCTACCAAAAAAAGCACGAAAAATTACAGAGCCAGCCACTAACTGAGTAACTGAAAGAGCCTGCAAGTGCGCTCACACGATGCTGCTCATGTTGTAGTTTATCATGTTTTATGATAAAACAATGTGAACAACACTATGATATCATCAAGGTATGTATGCTAAAATAAAAGAAAGATATCCTAAGCCAAGCCATTCAGAGTCCGACATTCGTAAAGGCTTTTTGGATTTCGTTGCCTGCTTGCTAAAGAGCAAACCTTTTAAGACAAATTCACTAGTTTACTTATCACAATAAGTGCGACTGCATGAACGTCGCATAAGTCGCAAATGTCTGACTGACTGACTGTCTTGACTGACTGGCAAGTTTGTTTGGCAACTTGTGATGGACGTCGGTTGGGCAACAGTCACGATTTGCATGTGCGACAACTGTTGCCAGCAAACAGCAGCAGCAACAACAACAACAACAACAGCAGCAGCAGCAGCAACAAATCGCGAGCACATTGAACTGTCATTGACACGGCAGCAACTTGAGTAGAGAAGCAGGCCCCCAGACGACCAGGAGAGAGACACCTGTAACAGAAGTTGAAAGGCAAAAGGCGAACGATGAATGCTTGGGTGGTGCAGCAGAAACAACAACAGCCACAACCGTCACAACAGCAATTCTTGCTGATGGGTGCGGTGGCAGCAGCAGCAGCAGCAGCAACAGTCGTCAGTTTGAAGCCGGGTTCCCAGTTTTGCCGGCCAATTACTGCAAACAAATTCGAATGCGAATGCGCATTGAAAATTGTGGCAAGGTTGGTAATTTAAGACTCACGCCGCGAAACTAAAACTGAACCACCAAACCGAGAATCGAGAACCGTTTCTTTTGTCGCCATTCGCCTGCTGATGTTGTTGCGGCTGTTGTTGTGGTGGTGATTGAATTGCTGATTTAACGGTTGCTGTTGTCAAATTAATGACATTCATTCAATTCATACCATTGGCAAACGCAAACGTGGCCAAAACGGTAGTTTTTATTGCTTGGCAAATTGCAATCACCAAACAGAGCGCGTGTTACTATAGTTGTTGCTGTTTGTATTTATGTTGTCATTGTCATTGCTGCTATTATTAATGTAGTTATTAAATATTTACAACTGCCGCCGCATAAAGCGTGCCAATTGTGGGTGCAGTGTGCAGCAGCGCCCTGTTGCACCTGGTGAGGCCAATCGGGTTACCAGCAACCGGTGTCAGAGTGCAAAAGTTCAACGCAAACTTCTTGTCATTATTTGCAATCGTTCTGTTCCATTACATTTCGTTTCCTCTCGTTCCAAATCGTTGCGTTGAGCTTGCTAGAAACCAAAGTGAAAGGCAACTCTATGAACCTCATAGAATCCAAGCTGGCTGGCTGCGTTCTGGGCCGCCTTGGAGCTTAATTAATGACTGTTTTATATACTTTAATTAGTTGTTAATGATTTGTTGATTGGGTGGCACCGTGGGTCCATGAATCAAATGCTAAGTGAGTGTCGCCCCGTTCTCGGTTTTTGGGTGGGCTTGGCAGATGTCAGGGTTGCCGCCTGTGGCAAGATAACGCTACGTAAACATGGCGCTAACTAGTTAATTGATTCGTGTCCAAGCGATACCAACTAATGGCAAACCCAAATCATGAAAACGAGCTTGAAAAAATATATATACCTTCATTTAAAATAGGTTGTGTACCCAACAAGAGGTTATACAGGTTTATAATTGCCTGTAAGAGAAGCTAAGGATCGCTCAAATCTTGTAAATATTGTGTCTGAACCTTAATGTAAAATATTATTATAAATGTTATTGATAGAAAGTGCTTATAATGACATCGATTCTTTCTGCGGCAACGTTTTCAATAGTTCTTTCATAAACCTATAAAAAAGGTTGCCAAATGTCTTTGCGTGTTTCTTTTAGAAGACCCTAAGACACACACAATTTCAAGTTGAGGCCAAATCGAACATGGCAGTCTAGACAAAATGCTTGTTGTTTCAATTTGGATCGCAGTAAACTAAAAAAAGCGACAACAGCAACAACAACAACGCCAACGGTCAGCTGCCACAACCAAATGAAACACGTTGCAATTTTGCATTGCTGTGGCATGAATTGCACATTCAAAATGCGTAAAGTGCTCGATTAATAATTTGTATTTGCAAATAGTCTAATTTGTCAAAATTTATGCCAAAAACGATTGCATGACCAAAATGCGAATCAGTTGCTGTTAGGCGCCATAAATTAGAGACTAAGAGGTCTTTTTATCGCCCATCGATTTCCTCGCCAATTAGTCAAAGCTTTTGGGGGCGCAAGTAGGCTTAACTAACGGTGGAATTTCGATGCCAGATGTGCCGATGATAGCGTCAATGCACTCCCAATGATAATGTGGATTCACAATATCGCCAGCCGGTGGCTTAACAGGCTACCGAGCGACCTGCCAATGTTTGATGGATGTTGTGCTTAGAGCCGTCAGGCTGGAAATAAACACGTATATGTTTTCCACTGCTTCAATTTCCGCATTTTTTTATATATAAACAGCTCGTTGGTCTCATTCCAATTATATCTTTGATTTCACTTCCCATGGCCCTTGTTTTTGAATCGCAGTGTTCTTGCACCCTTGAGTCACCTACAACGTTGCATCCACTGTCTCATAACTTTTGGGCCAATTTTATTGCACCAGAATAGTGATAATCTATATACCACAATCAACGCGCATGCCCCGATCAAGACTTGCAACAGCAAGCAGCTAAAACCAATGGCTTTGGCACACGCAAAAAAAGAAAAAAGGAAAGAAGGAGGAAGTTGGGCTTGAGGTTGATGTGACGCTGGCGGTAACTCAATACTTAAGCACTTACACGTTAATTTAGGCACAAATTGAATTAATAAACCATGTTGAACATTGTGTGCGGTCTCCTGTTACCCATTCGCTGCTCCCCCCGAGAAACAGGGCTCCTTTTCATAATTCATTAATTTATGCACGGCCGCGGCTCAATGAACCACGGAAACAAGCAAAACTGACCAAGAACCGACGAGCGACCTACAGAGCGACCCACCAAAATTTGAATTTACAAGCACGTAACGCGCAACCTCCTCACTGCCAACCCCCCGTCCAGCACCACCTCCCCTTCTCTGACGTGATTGGCTTACATTTGGAGCTGCTGTTGGGTTCCTTTCAGATTTCGATATTCGTCGCTGCTCGCTTGTAAATTAGAACATGCTAAATGCAGTACCCAAAATTGCAACCCAGCAGGACCCGTGACGACTGAGAAATAATTGCGGTTGTTGCTGCGCATGTTGTTCTTGTATCTCGCTATAACCTACGGCAAGTGCTGGACTCTTATTCTTCTTATTTATTTATTTTTTTTTTTGTCTTAGGGAAGGTGCGTTAATATGCTTTTTATTTACACCTTTTGGCCAGCCTCTTACAGGCAGTGTTGCAAGGAATGCGTTTGAAGAAGCCGAAGCATTTGTTGAAGGAATTTAACTGACAATCCAAGTGCCAATGGAGTCTGATCAAAAATCTGTTCAGTTTGCTATGCAGTCAATAATTGAATAATATCTACAGACATTTTGTTACATTGTAATTAAAAATAGTCATATCTAGTAATACGTTTAATTAATGCGAATTTAAATTCAGCATCATTCTTGGTTTAAAATCATTTGCAAATGAGTTCAGTTCAGAATGTCCAAAGTTTGGCTGGACGTTGTTTACCAGCCATAAAACATTTAAGGACACAACAAAAAAGGAATTGAAAAACTACGCGCTCTCAAAATCAGGCAAATACTCGATCTTTGTAAAAGTAAAGTATAATGAAAGTGCACAAGAGAGCCACAAATGACTGTATCCACTTTGCTTTTTGGCGGCCACTTGCCTGTAGTAGTTGTTGTTGTTGTTGTTGTCAGGTAAGTGCATTGCCTTTGACCATTTCCACATCCTTTGGCGCATAACAATGCACCGACTCGACTCGACTCGTGCCATGCCAGCGACTTGTGTAAGCGGGTCCAAAAACTCGAAATGTGCATATGATTTATTGTCATTTTGAGTTCGAGAATTTGCAAAAAGGCAAAGGTAATAAATTGTATGATTATTGTGGATTTGGGACCGCCCCAGTTGCCCCACAGCTCCCTATACCTCTCAAACTCCACTTTCAACTGTAGCCACAAAAGAAAGCAGGTACAACAAGAGCAAATAGAGAGGGGGCTAAGGCTGCGAGTTGGGGAGGGGGCGTCCAGTTAACTTCATTCGCTCGTGGTCAGGTCAAGGGTTAAAATGTGGGAGTCACGATTCTGTGGGGCTAAGCTATTTTGCTCGCTACGCGCTCAGTGGACGCTCGCATGAAATGAAGTTACCAAAAAAAAAACCCAAAAGCTCGGTAAGTACCGTTTGATTCATACACACACGTACAGACACATTAGCGTTTTAAATCGACCTCTGCCTACAACTTTACTTGCAACAGCGGCCTCAACTTCGAAACTTTATCAATAAATTATTGAGCCATTATTATTATTACAATTTCTTTATAATGTTGGCAGCGTGCGCTGCAAGTTTTTTTTCCCCCCAATGATGTTGTTGTTGTGGTAGTTGTTGACCATTAGTGTGTAGTCGCTGGCCGCCAACGGGGCCGAGGTTTCAACCTCAGCGACAGCCCCCAACCTCAGCCTCATCATGTGCACAATGGAGAGCAGGTCGCGGTCAATGCGAAGACTCTGTGAGTTGCCTTAGAGACGCCGCCGATGCCGCAGCTGATGCCGCCTGCTTGGCAGGTTCATGACAAATGCATTAGAGTTTCAAATAGTTTTCCCGTTGCAAGTTCTCCGGCGGCCTTTTCTCTGCTTCGCTTTTTTTCTTTGTAGATTTTTATTGTTATTTTATGAATATTGTAAATGATTTAATGAGTTTTAATTGAGCTCAGGCAAAAAAAAAAAGAAAGAAAAAAAAAGTACAAAAATTCGAAAAATTTAATGAGTTTAATTGATAGGAATAGACACAGCTGTAAACGAGGAGAAAGCCAAATATTTTGTTTACGACCTGGCCTGGAATTTCTACAAGACGACCCTTTGTGGCTATCAGTATGTGTGTGTATGTGTGCGTGTGCTTTTTGTTGCCGCTGTCAGTAACCGTTGTTAACCGTTGCACCGGTCACTGATAACAGGCACTCGCCCCGCAAATCAAAGAATTGGCACAATCGTAACTCAGGCCAAATGAATCATGCGCGCAGCTTAAGGGTGGCACGCAAGAGGAGAGGGGGAGGCCAGAACGCAATCACAGCGCTGCCACAAGTTGACCATTGATCTTTCGGTAAGAAAAAAATAAACCACACACAACAGCTGAGGAGATGCGGGGTAAAAGAAACAACGTGTGGGCCATAATCAAAAACGTGTTGCTGGCTTTTGACATTTTTCTTTCTTATTTTTTTTATTTTTTGTGCAGCTCGCGTTCGAATGTTTTGCATGTTAACATTTTATTAGTCATAACAACGGCAACAAGAACAACGAGCAGCAACAACAACAAAGACAACAAAACTGCTGCAAAGGTAACACAGACAGACAGACGGACGTACGGACAGCCAGACACAGAAACAGCGACAGAAACAGCTGCAATCTGCCGCAGGCTTCATTATAAGCTAAGATTCAGTTAAGGCTTTAAAGTTGAGATATTATCCAGGATCATAACATCCAAATCGTGGCCAGACAATAAGAAAGTTTATATAGTTAAAATATGATTGATTCGCCTTTTTTTAAATGAAGGTAATTGCTACAAGGACAAGTGCCATTAACCTTAATAATTAGTAGAAACATATTAGTTACACTTCGAAAAGTTTAATCTATAAATTTAAATAATTAATTATATATATTATAAGGATAACATACAAGTTAAAGTTCCATAAAGTTTGATCTGTAAATTAAAATTTTTTTTCCAAATTAATTTAATTGTTTTTCAAACAGGAATTAAGCAAATATGCAAAGTCCATTTTGTGTTCATTATAGATATAAAAACTCAATTATATAGCGAGGGACTTTGAGCTTGCGCACAAACTTCTTGCTTTCTTAGAAAAAAAAAATAAAGCCATCTAGTCAATTGCCTACCTCCCCGCTCTAAGACTTTATTTCTAGTCAAGTCAATCAAGATTCCGCATGGGGCAAAAACCATTTTAATGGACTTGTCAATGGCCAATGCCAGCCATTAATTATATTTAAGCTGATTTCAGTCAAGTGAAAAAAAAAGGAAAACAAGAATGCTACAGTCGAATGAGCACGACTACGTTATACCCCGTACCCAGCTGTTAAAAGTTTATGTAAGTAAGTATGAGTTGAAGAGTTTTAAATAAGAATATGTTTTAGACTATAACTTGTTTCTTATCCGAACTAGATGAATTTGTTCAGTTGATCAATTATAAGCCAATATTTCATAACAATAAAAAGCCTGTCTATAAAATTATGGCTTTTATTGCCATCAAAATGTAACCATATTCGCGAAATGAGAACTTATATTCCCAACTTAAAGTCCCTCGATCTTATAGTCTCTGAGATCGGCTTGCTCATCTAGATGTCTATATCGACACAACTGTTGATGCAGATCAATAATATATACTTTTGGGGTCACAGGTGCTGTCGTCTGCCTGTTACATCCTTTTGCGCATAAGCAGTGTACCCCTTTTACCCACTTTTAATGGGTTCAGGCTATAAAAATAAAATAAAAACGGTACCGTTGACAAATACCCGACAACAACAATAACAAATCACGTCACTCGATTTAACCTGTTGCACATGCGGCGCAACAAACACACCTTATAAACAAATGATCCAATTGTCTTCTGCATGACTTAATAATTTCAGACGTTTTTCATGTTGTTTGCCTTATTTCTCTTTTTTTGAACAAATTTTTCAAACGAAACCCTTGGATATTGAAAAATAAAAATATTATGCGTGACGAAATCTTTTTGATGTGGGAAATGTCGCTTTGAGCCCAACCGACAAGTGTCTGTCCAGCAGCAGCAGCAGCAGCAACAAAGACAACAACAACAACAACTAATGTTGGAGAACATGAGACGCAAACGTTGCGCATGTCGCTGGGATTAGCCTGAAAGCATTTTCTCAATTTTGATTTTAATCCTTTCTTGGCTCTTTTTTGTATTTTGTATTTTTTGTTTCTTGTTCATCTGGCAGCGAATTTCTCGTCTCAAATTTGGTTGGTAAATATTTTTTTAAATGTTGTTTTAGGTTTTTGTTAATTGGCGGCGACATGTGTTGTAGATATGATAGTTTCATGTTGTTGCTCTGGTCACTCAAGTCTGCCTATGTGTGTGTGTGTGTGTGGATATGTGTGTAGTTTGAGGAAGTTTCTAGCTTGGGGATTTATTTATTGCGGTACAAGATCAAAAAACCAAAACAACAAATTTTTTTTGAGAGCTTCAGAGATTTTTGTTTGGACACATTTTGAAAAATGGGAGTATGTCGGCTTTGCCTGGAACCGCTTTGAATTACGAGGCAACGTTGTAGTCCACTAATTTGGTTTTTGGTTGGCCCCGTTGATGGCAAGCCGACAAGTGATGGGAAAGTGACCAGGGATTTTGGTCATTCTTGGGATTAAAGCCAATGCATAATTGTGTCACATGGCAAACCCAAAAGGGAAAAGACGACAATACCAGCTTTCACGCTGACTGGTTCAAAGTTGAAATAAATCTAAGTACATTAGAAATTAGTGTATAGAAATTGAACCTGTGCCCAGAGCAATAAAAATCAAATAACCGTAAAGCCTGCAAATTTACTACAACGTGCCACAAATTAAAACATCATAAAAATCAAAGGCAGATCCAACGAAAAATGGCAAAATGCCGCAGCATCATCGACAGCGGCAACAGAAGTCGAGCCGCAGCTACAAATTAGATGCCGCCCCCAAAAAAAAAAAAAAAAAAAAAACCAACTGGCTAACTAACTAACAAAGCAACCCATTCAGCTAACTAAGCCAACATAACCAATGGTTGCGTCTGTGCCTAATGATGACCTTTTCACTGCAGCACGACAACTTAAGGTCATAAACAATCAAAACTTGCTCCAAAGTGCTTCCAGTCCAGCCTCGAGTCCCAAATGGTGGCAATTGCCGCATCGCCATATCCAGCTGGAGCTGGAGTCCCAACTGTTTGGCTACCAGCCAACGCTAATAGTTAATAATAATTATTATTTCATTTCTGGCAAGCGCAACTCCCACCAGCTGACACCAACTGAAAGCATGGCCAAAAACAATAAGCTCCCAGTCCAAAGCTTTACAATGGTAACAAACTATTACTAACGATAAATATGTTTGGCTAAATCAAGCAAGTTCAAAATTAGAAATGATTTAGAAATAAGTTATAAAATAATACGAAAGTTTAAATCTTATACAAATATAAGTAAACAAGTTTAAATATGAAAGCTAGAATTCAATTAACATTACTTTAAAGATGAATATGTAACTTGTGCCTCACAGAAAAGTCACATACTTATATTAATTTAATTCGTTTTGCTTTTCTTATAAAAATGAATCTTTGTGTTCTTCGCAAATGTAAGATATTACAAATTGCAAATGCATATATTTTTTGGCATGTATTTAAGGACTTGCATTCCACGGTGCTCTCGAATCGGATGCCAGACAACAACGGTAACATGGCGTGTTTGTTTATTGCGCATGCGCGCCAATCGCACTGCCTGAGATCTGCCGGAGCGGCAGCTGGAGCTGGAGCTGGAGTTGGAGCCAGAGAGAAGAGCGTCGGCATCGTCGTCAGCATCGGCGTCGGCTCATTACTTTAGCCCACTTAGCTGTGCGGAGCATCGGCAAGTCAGGATCGGTTGCCCTGCGATCACCCCTCCCTCCCCACTCTCCACTCCCCACTCCAACACACCCAACCCATCTCTCTCTCGCTCCAGCTCTCACGCGATAGTTATCCTAATGGTTGCGACTTTCGTTTGAGTCTTTGGCGGGCACATCTATCAGTTGAGTTCGTTTTAGTTGAGGAGCTCAGCTCGACTCTGCTCAGCTGCGCTATGTTGAGTTTAACTCTTTGGGCAGAGTTGAGTCTTAAGTGAGATGTTGGCAATAAAGCTGCAATTTGTTAACTTTCAGTCAGCGGCGCTCATTTAGCTACCTCATTGGCGGCTCTGTTCGCTCGTTGCCACAAGATTCGTGATTGTTGTTATGGGTGTTGCTGTTGCATTTGCTGTTGCTGTATGCGACATGAGCAGTTAACTTGTTCTTCTTATTTTCTTTTCGTTGTTTTTAGCTAGGGCTGAACTCATGTCCTGCACACATCGGAGTCAGAAATCTCACACACAAAATGTGGAAGAGGAACGAACAAGGTGCCAGAAGGTAAGATTACATTCAAACTATCCATTGTTCTACCCGGCAATAGCAAAACAACAAAAACAACGAGATGCAGCAAGTGCACAGTAGCCAAACTCCATAAACAAATGGCCACAGAACTTGGCAAACACGAAATGTGGGAAAAATGACGCTGGTTGACCACATGGAGGAGGCACACACATTAACACCCAACTGAGCGCGACAAGGATTCTATGCGATTATGACATAAGCTGCACGTTCTGCATTCCCATTCTGATATCGATTTATATATATATATATATGTATGTATGTGTGTGTGTTTGTTTGGATTGCGCATCTGGGAAATTGACACTTTACAACGTATAAACGTGACCCAGCAGCGCATTATTTGCATAAACAGGCAGTAAGAATGGCCAAAGGGAAATCTCTTTGAAGCAAACAAACTTTTAATACCCTTTGCAATTTTAAGAATGTTAAAACCTTCTGGTCATCTAAAATCTAGATGTGGAAATCGTGAAAAAACTTATCTAGACACTATTTCATTTCATTAATGATATACATTGAAATAAAGGCATAAAAATCCTGAGGCAATAAAAGAAAATGCGTATAATATCGATAGCATGCATCAAAAATATTTATGTTAATTTGTTACTTTCCGTCTGACAAGTTCATGATACCCTTACGCACCTTTGCAAAACGTAAAAGATGCGTTATACCAGCTACCCGAAAAGAGTTTAAGGACGCAGGCACGATCCCAGGCAAACGGAAAATAAAAACAGGCAAGAAAAACATTTTTTACAATGCGCAATGCGCAACAACAATAAAAATATGAAGCTACCAACGCGATCGGTCCAAAGTCGTGTAAAGTCAATGTTAATGCCGATGCCTGCCAATGTGCCTATTGTTCCACGCCAAGGAGTCTGCGGACGGGGAGTTTGGGAGTCTGTTCAGTCCGTGGACTCTCTGCTGGCACCACAGCCACCACCAGCCTCCAAAATTATTGGCTCTGCGTGCGGAGAAAGTGCACGTTTTGCTTGTTAAAAAGCACGAATTGTAATGAAAACAACCTGTTAATCTAAATATCTCACTCGATTGTTGTTGCAGTACTACTATTATTATATACAGTCTAGTCGTGTATCGCATCGACTGTATGGTAACTAACTCTGCCTACATATTTGCCCAACTTAACGGCCAATATCCAAACAAATGGCAAGCGTCTTTTGCCAGCTCTGCCAGATCTTATTAAAATATCATAAATGTGCACGAATCAAGCGTGACGCCTGTGCAGGACGGGTGCTGGGGCGGAGTGGCGGCAAAGTGCCCCGTTTGGGCGCTACACAAAAAAAATAGTTATTTGTACCTGTCAACTTGACCCCAGCCAATAGTTTAACTTAATGTTATGAATGAGTGCCTCTTAATGCACAGTAATAAATGTTCATTTGCTTCGAGCGATTTGATTGCAATTAGCAGACAAACTCCAAGTTGCACTGGGGGTGATATACATATTATTATAATTATTTCCTGGTATTTTCATGTGCTTTTACTCACCAATTATTATTGTTACTTGTTTAATCCATGATGTTCTCGTTATCACACATTTCCACCTAAAATTATTTAAACCAATTTTGGTCACGAGCACTATTTCATCACTTCCTATTTTCTTTTGCTTAGAGTGTGACCAATGAAAGTTAAGCTGAAAATCGTACGCATAAGCAGCTTTGACAATCATCATCACATTCAAATTTCGAGAAAAACATGTAAAGCATTCGCTTCAGACAGTTCAGTATACAGCAGATCTGTCGGGTGAACATTTTCGGTTTATTGAGTCATATATATATTTATGGGTCATTCTTTGCACAGATTGAGAACCAATCACCAAGTTGATACATTAATGGACTTTTCAGTATTTATCGCAACTATTCTACTTAACATTTGACAACACTGTTCTGCCAACAAAAATATCGAAATTAATGCGTTTTAAAGTGATTTAAACCGAAAATGAGGCGACAAAGCTACAGCTAATTGAGACAACTGGATCAGCAGCAAGATGACTCACACACAACGTGCTCCACATTCTCACACCACGACACCTTCTTTTTATACATTTTTTGTTGTTTTTTTTCTTCTCATCCAGTGATTAAAGCGCTACCGAAACTCGGCCGCAGTCACAGGCTGTGCACCCGCCAGTTACCCCCTTCTGGCCGACGGGCAACGCAATTATTATTGCCATGTCATAGTTGGAAAGTGAAGTGCCAGCCTGCGCTACACTGACTACCAATTATATGTGTGTATGCGAACAGTATCTGTATGTATATTGCTCTCTTATGGTGGCATTCAAACAATATCGAAATCTCTCTAATGAAGTTGAAGATCGGCCAGCTACTGTCAGCGTTTGTAATTGTGCTGTATGCCGTTTGCTGGAGAAATCAAAGCAATTGCAGGGCAGACCGTAAACGACCGTCTAACATCGCACTTGAGCCCGTGCGCCCCAAGCGTTTCATATGGCCGGGACTGGAGCTGGAGTTGGAGCTGGTGTTGATGCTGGTGCTGGTGCCCGAGCTGTTGCTGGTGGATTTGGAGTGCACTTCACAGCGCGAGAATCTCTCGACTCGCAGCAGGTTGACGTTGTCTTTGAAGAAATTTAAATATCAGCTATTTGGGCTCAGAATTTGGAGCAGGTCATTTGGCACAACTGAATGGCAATTAATCATAGAAATTTCTGGCGCACAAATTGCCTTGCCAAATAATTGCAGAATATTTTGATAGTTTTTACTTTCAAAAATATGTCGAAAAGGCTGAAAACGTAAATCGCTCATTGCCAGCTGAGATTTATGACTTGATTATTTGCCTATGATGGCCTGAACTGGACCGGCCAATTGGCCAGCGTTTAGGCCAAGCTAAGGCGCTCATTTTATTGTTATACTCTACGACTCCATAAAGTATTTACATAAATATATAAAAGTCTATATCGTTAATATGCTGCTTGAATAGATATTTAGTATTCTTTATAGCTACAATAAACGAGTCTATTAATGATTTCCCTCATTGCAGGCAATATACATTTATAAATGTTGACTAAATGGATTGTGTGGATTGGAAATTGGAATTGGAATTATAAGTGCACTTTTAGTGCATTTCTCAAAGCCTTGCTTTCAATATCGGACTACTAAAATTATTCAAATATACTTAGCCAATTTGGAAACTCATACTTTACTATAAGAAATGGGAATTGTTAACTATATGCACAAGGTTGGAATAATCGTATATTTAAAAGGTATTCAATCATTCTGTAACCGTATTTAATATTCGTTGCAATGACGACAAGTTTTTCTTGTCTTGTTTTCTAGCTGGCAGTCGAGCAATGGCAACTTTAATTGGACTTATCATAGAGTCTGGGCTGTGACTGTGTCTCTAAGTTCGACTCTAACTCTGACTCGCATCAGCGTCGATGCACTTCAGCAGCTTTCTTTTATGGCTGCTTGGTATAATGACTATGTGTGTGCTGGAGCTGGAGCTGGAGTTGGAGTTGCAGCTTGAGCTGAAGCTGCTGCTCGATGATCGCTCGCTTTGAATTTATCACCCACTCAAATGCATTTTTCCATACTGCTGCAAAGTTGAGGTCCACAAGTCGAGTGGAGCCATGTACCTGCCACGGTCAAAGCAATAATTCAATAAATCTATTGCACAAATCCATGCGTTATTGGCAATATGATGATGAGGCCGAGTCTGCCTCGATCGACGTTCGACGTTCGATGTTCGATGTTGACTTGGCATTATGCAGAAAACTGTCGGCCAGAACTTGAACTCCAACTTGACTTTGACTAAAGTCCATCAAGTGGAAGTGGAGTTTGGCCTGTGGCCAACCGCAAACTATGCCCGGTTTGTTTTTATTATATTTAGCAGAGAGCATAATAATTCTTGCAGGCCTTAAGTTGATAACGTTTGCATGGCCAATGATACACGGAACGATGCCAGAGAGCAGTCCCAGCTCCTGCTGGAGGTGGCAGCGGAGGTGGAGGTTGTCTGCCTGAAGTGGAGTGCAAGTTCAAGTCGCAGTCGAATGCAAATTTGTTGCAACATATTGGCGTCGCTGAGTTGCTACAGAAGTGCGCATCAAAAGCAAAATATCAGTCAACTTGACTACTCAATTGTTACCCTGTAGATGGTAACAGAATGCATCTACAGATCGATCAAACGATTTTAAATATACTATATCCGATTCCGGAAAACTGGTATGTAACCTCTGAAATACTTATCAAACATAAAATTCATTAATCATAAATACTTTCATGCAGATTTGATCAATATGCTCTACTTAATTTGTTTCTACAGACATTTGCCATGACTAATAAGAAACTAAAAATTATAGTTTATAGGGTAACTGCTTGTCACAACTACTCTAACTTGTTTATTTTGCAAACTTAAAATTTTTTTTGAGCTCAGGCGTAGGCTAGACAGTATTCCCGAATGCTCAAGAAAAAATGAAATATTATTCATGGCTTTGGCAACTTGTTGCAGCAGAGTTTCTGTAGCAAAATCTGCATATGAAAAATTATTATTGTAATCCATTTGGCTTTTTTAGAATAGCTCGTCTTGGGTCCGAAAATTATGCAGTATTTTGTTTTTCTCTTTGATTTTTTTTTTTGCCGTACCGTTCCGCCCCCGAAAGAAAGGCATTGGGAGATTTATGCCTGATGCACAGTTTTGAAGATTTGCCCGCTTTTTGTTCTGATTCTGCGTCGTCCGTTGGCGTTTCGCCGTCTCCGCCCGTCTGTCTGTCCATCCATCTGGTCTGGTTGTCTATCTGGTTGTCTATCTGGTTGTCTGGGGTCGTTGTTGTTATTGTTGCTTGTGGGGGCTTAGAAAATTTGTACAACATGCGCTCGGTGTTTCCCATAACTCAGCATTGTCTGCTGTTGTTGTTCCTGGCTGCTCGATGTTCGATGCTAGCTGCTCTTGGCGGCCTTTTGGTGTTGAAATCATTTGTAGTGCAAATTTTGCCCCATTGCCCGCTTGATATATGAGGCAAGTGTGAAAATATATTTGATCAAATAGCTAAGTTTTTGCTAAATTGCCCAAGAGAGAGGTGAGATTTATGGGATTAGAGCTTAGAAAGGAACTTGACGGCGGCTTCCTCAGCCCCCGCTCCAAGTTTGTCAAGCGCTGCGAAAGCTGAGAATTGATGGAAAAGGCTCAAATTTTAGCTTATCATCGGTGAAAGTCTTCGAAAGGGATGCCTTCTCCAAAGATTAGGCAATTTGCTTAAATTCTACATCAAAGTTTGTTTACTTTTTTTTGAATTGTATTCACAGAATCAAGGTCAAGACATCCCATAGTTTAGAAATGTGCCAAGTCAAACCCGATACTGACCTACTGTTCAAAATCTCGATTTTTCTTTTGCTTTTTAGTTGTTCAAAGCCTATTTTAGCTTTTTATACATGATTTGTTTTGCAGTGGGTTTTCACATCTTTTTGTTGTTAATTCTCTTTTGGAGCTGCCTACTTGCACACAACGTTCATAAATGTATTTTGGGGTTTTGATAAAATACGCAAGTTGTTTGGTATATTTTTGCGCCCATGTTTTGCACTTCTATCTGCAAAATAAACACTTTGGCCACAACTTAACCCACTGTCATGGCTCAATAAATCATCAACGATCAACGGCTAACACCTACCCAACCCAAATACATGGTTATATAACTAGCCGAAAAACTTCAGGTGAAATTCGCAGTTAGACAACAATAACAACAATGATCTTGCTGCCCGCATCCTCAAACTAATCCGGCGCCACAAACCACAAAAAAACGAGGCAGACAAACAGACAACAAAAATAATAACAGAGCAGATGCCACAGCATTTGAGAGTCTTCCAGCTCGAAGAGACAAATCCGGTCTCTATGGCTTGGCTTGTGGCTAATGATGCGACACATTTGCTAATTTCTATTGAAACCCACTTGCCGGTTGGTTGGACCCTTGGGGATGTGTGCGTATGTGTGTGTTTGTGTGGTAGTAATGATGCCAGGTCAATGAGTGTGAAGACCGCAAAACAGGTCTCAATCTCCAACTCAAGTGTAGAGAGTTGAAGATGGTACTGCAGATCATCAATCCAATGGGTTAAATGCCAATACAATATGAGCATGCCCACCCGAAGCTTTCTTTTGTGCATGAATGAAATTAAACCATGTTCAAATTAATTAACGCTCCCAAAGATTGCTTGCTGCCCTTTTTGTTAATTATATCGGGATATGTGGAAAGTGTGCAAAATTTGGCTCAAAAATAATACCCTGCGCTGTGAGTGAGGGGCAGGGGAGTATTTGGGTAACAGTTGGTATAGTCTGCCCGTCAATCAGTCAAACGCGCCGTCATTCCAATCACTTTACGTCTACATTTCCATTTCCATTTCTATGTCTCAATGTCTGTGGCTGATTTATGATTTGCATAAAAAATCATTCACAATTCTTTTGCGGCTCTTATTTGTATTTATTTTTTTTCCCCTCTTCTTTTTCTTCTTATTGCTGTTTGTTTTTTTTATAACTTTTACCTTTTGTTTGAAAGTTTAGCTGACATTTGAACTTTTCACCCACAATTCCATTTGACGCCGTTGAAAAAATCTTTTAAGGAAATATCGCAACCGTAACCAAAATGGACATTTCTCGACATTTCCTTAAATGCGCACCAAGTGAAATTTGCAGTCCGCTGCACTAACAACAGAAACAACAAAGGCTGCGCCTTTGCACGCGCCTCACGTGCAACATTTAAATATACCCTCTACGGCTATAGGCAAAATGGGTGTATGCCGCCTAGTGCGTGTAGCTGCTTAAGCCAATAATTACCTTATTTTCAAATCGAAGACAATGAAGGATAATAAAATAAAAAATAAGAATGTAAAATATTAATAAAATCTTCATAGTTTTTATTTGTATATTTATTATGTGATATACTAATGTATATATATATTTTACAGATAGGAGAACACTCTTTCTCACTCTTATAAATTCAAAAGTATTTCTTTAATATTGTCTCCTAGTCTGTGGTTGTTCTTCAGGAGAAATTGTCAATCTGCTGTGTGCCACTGTTAGCTGCAGGTAATTTAATATGAAATCGTCATCACAAATGCTTAAGGTAATACTTTAACAAACTCCCCCTTGACTCCCGCAGGTTTCTTTCACTTCTAAGCCACAGGGCTGTGCTGCAGGTAATCGGATAGGCCACAAAAGGCGAAAGTCTCGCGTATAGCATTTTTTCCACCATTAGTTTATTATTGTTATAATTTCTTTATTGTCATTATTATATGCGAGCACTTTTTCAAGCTGCTTCATTTGAGCCAACACATTCGTAATTACCATCATGCCAGCAGCAAACCAAAAACACAAACACACACAAATACATACAGATACACATACAGCTGGAGTTGAAGCTGCGCAACGTGTTGATTTCCAGGCAACCGCAAATCCACTTGGAGCGGGCCCAACGAGGGGCAATGAGAGCCACTTGAAATTATGCGGCTGTTAGCTACCAGATAACGCTTTTGATTATGACAACGGGGCCATAACGACGATACGAGACGAGATGAGATGGGCTGCAGCAGTAGCAGCAGTCAAGCTTTGACTTAGGCTTTGGAAAGTGGCAGCTGGCTGTACAACTTGGCCAACTTGCCACGCGGGGGTGCTTGATGCGTGCACAGCTGCTGAGGCTGCTGCTGCTTGTGTTGCTGCTGCATCTGCAAAGACAATCAAATTATTTTTGTTTTTGGCTGCCTGACACTGATTCACATTCATGTCAAATGGCCAACGGGTGCACAGCAAATGAAATCGGTTTTTTTCGTTTTTATTTTATTTTTTTTTCAAATATCCAAATCCAAGAGTGCTGCCACTTGGTGGCTCTTTTGACTTTGGCGCGCGCGTGGCATTTGTTATGGTCTCTATTATTGTTTATGATGATGGAGTGCCGCTTTGGACCAGAATTCTATTCACCTTCCTTTTGACGGCAGCCGCCTATTTGTCGTCCACTCTGTGTAGCATTTAGAAATTTCAGACGACTTCTCTCCTCTTTGGCCACAATCGAGTTATGTGCGCTACAAAATGCATAAACAATCGAAAAACCAATTTCAATTCTCGCACTGACCAAAAACGAAAAAAAAAAAAAAAAACTTAACTTATGTTGAAAACTTTGCCCCCGGTTTACTTTTGTGGTCCTCTTTCTGTATTGTTCTGGATTGTAATTAAAGCCAAAGTCTGTATAAATATCCAAGCTATTTGCACAACGCACAGTGACATAAAATATGCTACAAAAATTATTATTTATAAAAATAATCTTAACGACACCAATATTTACTTTATTCAAAGAAATATCTGATTATTAATGAATATCTGATGATTAAAAAAAAACACTGACTGATCTATTTAAAAAATTAAATTCGAAAAACTTCCATAACATTTTTGGTTTTGTATTGGAAAAGACAAAATTATTAATTTTGTAGCACTCTGTCACCTTTTTTGCATAGAACAAACCATTTTCGCTCCACTGTGTCGCAGCAATCACAAGTATTCAGCATATTTTTACAACATCTGAATATCTTTGGGCAAATGAGTACAACTCCGCCCGACAGCTTTGCTAAATGAGTATAAAATTGAAGTGAAAAAATGAAAGAAATGAAAAAGAGACAATTAAGCTTAAGGAGCATTTCATTCGATCGAAGAAAGTTGAGCAGATGAAGAGAAACGCATAGACACACAGAGACCAGAGGCTGGCCCACGGCTGAGAGACACCAGTTGGTCAGAAGAGATCGGCTGTGAGCTGTGGATTTATGGTGCGCACACTTGGATAATGGACCTTGAATACTGGCACGCAACAG
Source organism: Drosophila atroscutellata (assembly GCA_035041605.1). Classification (NCBI taxonomy): domain Eukaryota; kingdom Metazoa; phylum Arthropoda; class Insecta; order Diptera; family Drosophilidae; genus Drosophila; species Drosophila atroscutellata. The sequence continues at coordinate 5,482,544 of JAWNLA010000092.1, read as the reverse complement.
CAAGTGTGCCCCGCCATGAATCATTGGAGGGGCGGGACATTTGAATTGCAAAGACAAACATTGCGTACACTTTTTGACATTTACGGATCATAACAATTTGAATTTACCGTTCGCAAATGAGTCCATTTTTGGCCATGGCAATGCCCCAGGGCATCAATTTGGACATGTGCCGTGTGTCCAAGCGATTGTTATTTTTTCTTTTTTTTTACTATCAAATATTTTAAGTGGCTTCCAACCGAATTGTGTGTGGCCGGCACTGGAGAGCTGGAGAAGTGTATCGCGTGTGAGACGGAGGGAGAGTGATCTTCTCTGTGCCCATTAGTTCTCACAGCTGCGCTGCCAAGGTGCGTTACATTAATCAAAATTCCTGTTATATTTGTCCAAATGGAAATGAAAATTTACATAAATATGGGACAGCAAATGGCATTTTTTATGTATAAATAAGCACGATGCAGACGACATATCGCTGCATATCCTGTACCCCATATCCCCCTCCCCCTCTCTCCGCACAAACACCCACGAAACGGTTTCACTTCCGATGCAAACAAATTTTCCCATGACCCCGTGTTCTGAAACAACGCAGCCTCGCCAAGTCGCGTTGTCGAATGTTGATTTGCTCTTGTCAGCATGCCTGTTGCCTGGAATGGGCCCGGTATGGATATGTATGGAGCTAGGTAGGTAGATTCCAATTTCCAGCTTGTTTTATGTATGCACGCTCACGTTAGAGACAAACCAGCAGGAGACAGAGAGAGCGGGAGAGCTCGAAATCCATGTCGATGAACAGGTTCCTTTCCTGCTTTACTTATTTTTTTATATGCATATTTTTTTGTTTTTTTATTTTTTTTTTGGTAATTTGAGCCGTAGGAAATGGAGCAGCGTCGTCTGCGGCATTTTTCTCATATGAATGCCATTTCGAATGTGTCGTTTTTTTTTATTTTTATTTTTTAGTATTATGAGTTCGGTGCACCGAGTTGTGAGAGCATAAGAAGCGGGCGGTTTAGTCATGAGCTGTGTTGGAGATTCATTTTCTCCAGATTCCGTTGAGTTAGGGTCAAGGCTTCTGCGTGCGACCGGCCTCCAGGTGTGGAAACTTGAATAGGATGGCATTTTTAACGATATGTAGATTTTAGGATTCTTTTAACAACCGAACTGAAACATTTGCTGCATTAGATGGAAATATCACTTTAAATTATATGTTTTGTGTAAGATATAAACCTTATCTTCCCCAGTGAGTTTTGTTAAAATTGGTTTGTGTAGAGTTAATTGTGAGGCACTTAAGCGATAATCAGAAATTCAAATGGAAAATGCAACAATTATAATTTAAACTCTTCTTAAGGCTGTCTAACTCATCTTAGCTTCTAGTCTAAATAAATAAAGCCGTGAAGCCAGTAGTCAGTAGTAACAACGACTAACAGCTACTAACTACCCACTCGACTGGTCAAAATGCGCAAGAAAAATGAAATTATTGTCATAAGCAAATCTTATTGTTCATAGATAAGGCAAAATGTGCAACGCACGAAATACAACGCAAACAGCTACAACAACATCTGCAAGACTTTTTATTTATTTCCTGCATTTCTTTGACAATTTTCGCTAATTTGTATAAGCGAGCAGCAACAACAACACATAAAGAGTGTTTCCTTGCGTCAAGTCGAATTTGAAATACTCTCTAGCAACAACTGAAATCATATTTTATATCAATTCTTAAAGAAAAATAATCAGCAGATAAAGATGTTTACCCTTAGTCCGAATCTAATCGAATTTCTCTGTATTGTCGCTTTTCAAATTATTTACTAATTATTTAGCGCTAATCGCTGTGTGACGTCACAAGCAGCGCAACGTAATTGCAAAGCTCGCAGTGAGAGTAAAAGCGCGCGCAAGCAGCGAGCTGCGCAAGTGTTTTTGTGGGGGAAGCGCGCGTCGCTTTGGTTGGCTAACCGAAAAGCTTGAAAGCGCTGAGAGCGATGAGAGATGCGAGAGTGTAAGTGTAATGGGGAGTGCGTGAGCTGAACGACAACACGATATCATCTTCACACTCACACACAAATGACAAACACAAACACACACTTGGACAACCTGCTTGGCCATGGCTAGTTGGCGGCTTTTCACCCAATGCGACTAAAGCATTGCTGTTGTTGTTGTTGTTGTTGCCGCTACTGCTGTTTCGCCAATTAGTTAGCCGCTGTGGCTGCGTTGCGTGCAATATTGGCAGTGGCTAAGCGAAGCGAGGGGAGGCAGGGCAAAGCAGACAAACAAACAAACAAAACTTGGCTCCCAGCCAACAATTGCGCAGGCAAACAGCAGTTAACGCGTTTTATTGTCTTGCCACAACGAAGTGTGCGCAAGTGTGTGTGTTAGCCATAGCTATGGGGCAACGTCATCATGGCGTAGATCATTAGGTATAGATGGAGATGGTGCTATTATTTGCACGTTTTGTGTGAAATGCACTTGGCCAAGGGTTAGAATACTGGGATTGGCTGCCTCGTAGCTGTGGCCGACTCCTTCCTGGACTCCATGATCGATAAACATGTATAGATAAGTTTATTTGCTTAGTAAGACTATGCCAGCAACGTTGAATTTAAGCCTCAAACTGTTTAAGTTTGCATTTCAAATAATCTATACAAAAACGTTACTTTTTAGGCACTCAAAACGCAGCCAAAAACTAGTGCAATTTGGTAATACCATACAAATACAAATATCACTTTCCAGATGTTTTGCAACTCCAGCTGGCTCAATTCCAACTTTAACTCTGGTCGCCCCCTCCGCTCTTTGCCTTTGATGTCAACGATGATTTTCGGTCATAATAAAGCAGAAAAAGTCAAACGACAACGCAAAATGGTAAACAGATCGAGCTTTATGAATATGCAAAGATAAACAACAACAATTGACTACTCCATGATGTGCCTCCTCCAACTCCGTAAAGCCCTCCTCCTTCGTACTTTTATTTTGTCTAGTTGCAAAGCCCCCTCCACTAAATGCTCGGTTGCAGTTTGTCATTTGGTTTTTTGAATTTCAAATTTTTTTAACGAGCCAAAATGAAAACTTTCCAAACAAAAGGCTGCCCATTCAGACACCCCCAAAAAACAAAACAAAAAATAACAAAAACAAGTAAAATTGCTCTTGTCGATAGAGCCTAACTGGCAGATATCCTATGCACAGCTTCGCATTGCGTTAATATATACATTTATCCACCTTCGGAACCCAAAACTGTGAAGAATAGTTTTAGCTACATTTTTGTAGTTCAAAATATTAGAAACTCTTGTTTTTCTTCTCTCTAAAATAGAGACATTGTGGGACCGGATCCGCCTCGTTCTGGCTGTTGGCACAACTTCAATACACCCTTTTGGTCAATTTACAACTCGTGCAGAGTATGCGAGCAAAATAAAATCGATCCAGAGCAGATCCAGCCCAAATGAGGGAGTCACATCGAGCCAGGGAACTTGCCAAAGAGCGACAAAACCAAAAATACAAAAAAAAGCATACCAGCCGAATGAAATTTAGCGTAAAAATTGAGATCTTTTGTCTGCGATAAACGTGAGCATTTTGTTTGTCACGACGAAGTGTGCTTTTTTGCGCGATCGCTTCGAAGTTCCAAGCTGGATTTGGAGCTCAACTTGTAGTTGGAGTTGCCCCATTGTAGGGTGGTGTGCCTGGAGTACTGCAAGATAGGGATACAAAAGGCTGAAGGATACTAAAGAGATACCCAAGCTTTTCAAGAGCTCTCCTACAAATTTTAATAGTAGAATTTTCTATTAAATAGATTTTTCGAATTTCTTAATTTTTTTCAAACTTAAGCAAACTTATACGTATAATAAAAATATTGAAATATATATCATTTTTCCACAACATTTCATAAGAATACATATGTCTCTTATAAGAATCGCGTGTTGTTCACTTTCCCAATAAATAAAAATCATTTTTTAATTTAAAATAGTCGATCATTCAAAAGTGAAGTTTAAGGCTTGGTTTAACATAACCGCGATCTTCGTTAACCAAATCCATGGCCAATGCTCCAAAAAAAAATTGCCGATCAAGCGCGAAAATTGGCACATCCAAAACGCGAAACCAAAAAAAAAAAGTAAATCCCAACTTCGCTGAAAGATGTTTTTTTTTTCTTTGACAAAAAGGGTAGCAGGAATGGAGGGAATGTGGGGCAACAGTAGATGCTGCCACCTTTTGATACCCTCTGTTTGGTTGCCCATGTTTTCGAATCTACCTATTTGTTGTTTTTTTTTTTGTTGTAGTCGTTGCTGCTCTCGGTTTGGATCGCTTTGTTATCGCCTGAGCGCTGGCACAAAAGACCCTAAATGCGCGTCTATTTTGTTACAATTTAAGACGCTTATTAGAAATCGTTTGCAAATTGTTTGTGCAAGAAAGCAGCACGATCAACCACGTTGCCCACGAGCCCCCGAACCCCCTTCCTTTCCACCCCCCAACAGGTAACCGGAGCGCACAAGGAGAGCTGGCTTTTGAAGCAATGTGTAGGTAAGGGAGGCAGGGCAGGCAAGTTTCGTACACTGTCGAAGTCAAGCCACGAAATGCGTGCATATTAATTTCATATATTTACGTCGAGTTTTTCTCAACGATCGCTTCGCTGGCATCTGCACACGTGAGCACCCGACGCGAAGACTCGGAGACTTGACTATCCAGACTGGTTGCTGCTGCTGCCGCTGCTGCTGCTGCTGCTGATGATCTAATTTGGCAACAATTGTCGTAGTCATGGTAGTTTTGACTGCAGCGAACGGGTCGCAGGGCAGAGGAGCCTTGGACGGAAGGGGGTCCCAGTTGAAGGCGCAGATCCACACATATGTGGCCGGGCCTAACCTGGTCTCCGCCTGGGCGATCAATTGATCTCGATAATGAGTTTGCTTAGCAGTTGAGAACGCACCCATATTTTATGCCCTATACTGGTTGGGTATTTGAGCTCAGGCAGGCACTTCGAGAGGTAATCTCACTTCATTTTAAATGTGTTTAATATTTAAAGAGAAACCAAATAAATATGTTTGAGTATTTTTAATAATCCGTATTCTTTCAGATTTCCCACTTCTCTATTTTTACTTATAGTTCGCTGTAGTGTATGAATAGTTTCGTCTAGTTCGCAACTAATCCCGAACCCATTTGAAATAGTGTCGCCCGTGGAGCGTCGCCATTTGATTTCTCTTTCCGCATCAGTGGATCGGGATCGACGTGGATCGTTTGAGATCGCCTATGAACAAAATAAATATCTGCGTATTTGTGTTGATCTTTTTCATTAAAATAGGTTTATGTTTAATAAGACGTTGATGTGGCTCTTTGGCAGCCGGGCGGATCTATTGAACCGTGTGTGTTGTGTTGGATTTGATTTAGTGACTGCCATTTTGTGAATATACCTGCACGCTCCCTCCTCAACCTCCCCCCTCTCTCTTTGTGGCCAATCACACTCACATTGTACGCTTGAGTACGTGCACTGAAATTTAAATATAATTTATGAGCAGCGTTGCATATAAAAAGTTCAATGTTTGGGCTCCGGTCTCTGGCAATAAAATGTCGCGATTGGCTGATTGACTTTGTGCGATTCGAACGATCGATCGTTGCTTTTGTATATATAAGTATATATATATACAAACTCTGCAAGTTGCAAAAGACGAGCATGACCCAAAATATAAATGTAGCTGTAAAGCGATTGACAGCCCATGAAGGAAGCTACTCACGATTATTTCAAATTCAAATGTTGCGAATCTAATCAGCTTCAATTCCAATAGACAATTCATATTGGAATATTTCGTCTTATTAGACTGTCCATTTTGAGTACTAATCCTTCAAGAACAATGTCCTGATTAGTTTTCAAGCTAAAAACACTTTGCAAGTAAGATTTCTAAAAAAAAAACTGGTTGCCCATGAAAACACGCTCAGGTAATATTTTTTTTATGTAAATTAATGTATTTTTTTGTTCATTGTTTTGTATTTTTGGCGGTTTTTTTGTTCCTTCAAAACCGCGTAATAAATTACTTAAAATTATAAAACATTTTCATATCAAAATATTTGTTCCGCTTCAACTTGGCTTAAATCTAAAGTTTTGTATGTATATATAGAACATTTTCAATGTATGCGCAAAAGGTTTCTTCATGGATATCAAAAATATATATATATAGTATATAGTATAAAATATATGCGTATGTATGTATGTGTAAAAGTACAAACTAGAACTAAGCTAAAATACTATGCGAAAAGAGATACAAATATATACGATGCCTTCGTCATATGTACATATGCAAAATTACAGTTACAGTTTACAGTTTATAGTTTACAGTTTAAAGTTAACAGTTTGCTAGTTTTACAGTTAAACAGGTTGCGGCTTTCTCGATTGCTCTTAGAGTCTTTACAGTTAGACGCCGGGGCATAATACATATATGTACAGGACACTTGCAAATACTTCACAATAGTTCGGCTTAGGATTGAGACACACAAAATGGATTTGTAGGATATATGTATGTAAGTATGTAAATAACAAAATTCATTTCCAAAATTATAAGAAACTCAAATATTAATTGTCGATTTTTTCATTTTTACTTTTCTCTTGCAAAGAAAATGTTGACTAGAAAATAAAAAATAAAATTAAAAAACTAGAAAATAAAAATTAAAATTTTTCACTGGGTGTTTTTGTTGTGGTGTCCGTGTGTGTGTATATGAGTGTATGTCTTGGATTGTGTTGGAGCTGCCGCTTACTCTCGAGCTAGGAACTAATTTTTGGTGGAACATGGCTTGTGTACAACGTCAGAGTTACGCGACGAGATGGGTAGCCTAGGGCTCGGCGTAGCCTCCATAGGATAGCTCAGAGTGGGAGCCAACTGCGCTCGAGCTCGAGCTGGAGCTGGAACTGGAGCCACTGCCTCCCGGACAACCGCCTTCGTTGTGTTTCGTCAGGAGCGACATGCGCGAGAATGTCTTCGAGCAATTGCCACACGAATATTTCTTAATGTCCGAATGGGTCTGCAGATGCGCCCGAAGATTGGAGCGATCCGCAAAGGCGCGATGGCAATGCTGGCAGCTGAAGGGCTTCTCGCCGGTGTGGGTGCGAATGTGGCCCTGGAGCAACCAGGGACGGGAGAACGCCTTGCCACACATGTTGCACTTGCAGGGCAGTGTGTGGGTGCGTATATGCATCTTGAGTGCACCCAACGACACATATGTCTTGTCGCAATCCTTGCAGCTGAACGACTTCTTTACCTGGTTGCCCTCGGCAGCGGGACAATGGAACTGTTGATGCTTGGTGAGGCCCGAGAACGTGGAGTAGGACTTCTGGCAGTCGGGACACTGATAACGTGGCGGCGCTGATTTGTCTTTCTTGCTGGGAGATGAGGAGACGGACATGGAGGAGGCGGCGGCGGAGGAGGAAATTGCTGCTCCACCCGATGATGAAACGGAGCCAATGCTGTCCTGTGCGGCTGGCTGCTGTTGTTGCTGGTGCTGCTGCTGCTGGTGCAGAGTTGCTGCTGCCTGCTTGTGCTTCACGGAGAGATCCTCGGGCACGGAACAGCAGCTGGACTCGGGCGTCAAACTACGCATCGAGTAATAGGAGCTCTCCGAGTAGGCCGGCGAAATTGGCGCATGCAGCGGCTGATGATGATGATGATGAGCATAGTACGCAGCCGGATATGTCGGATAGGGCAGGAAAGTCTGCGGCGGCTGCTGCTGCTGTTGGTGTAGTTGTTGCTGCTGAAGATGACGAACGCCCAGCTGTGGTCGGTGGATCATCTCGGAGCGCATGGGTGGCGACACCGAACTTGCACGTCCATGTAAATAATGGTGTGGTGGCGGCGACAACGAGCCCAAGGAGTCTGATGGCGAGCTCGGCGAGAGTAGCTCGGAGGGCAGTGGCGCCACAGCTGCGGCTGCTGACAGATGCGGCTGATTGATGGTACGATAGAATTCGGCGGTGTACGGCGACATGTGAAAGTTCCATGACTGTAAACCATATTTGGGATAGGTGGGCGTCGGCACCACCACCGAGGCAGCGACTGCAGCAGCCGAGGCAGCTGCGGCCACAGCGGCAGCAGCAGCCAAAGCAGCGGCTTGCGTCTGCTTGGGATCGGCCTCAATGTTCACACAATCGACATCATCCTCATCCTCGTTGACATCCATGTGCTCTGTCTCATCGTCTGTGTGATCCACATCAACGCCTTCGTCCTCGCAGCAATCGCTCACATTGATCAGCTCCTCCTCAGAACTGTTGCTGGAAGAAGCAACTGTGGAATCAATTCTTGTTGCTGTTGTCGTTGTTGGTTCTGTTTTTATTGGTATTGTTGTCGCCTCATTGTTGCTGTTATTCTTTTTGAGGCACAAGTCTTCGGGCTCCGCTTCAAACTGATAGTTGATGGGACGCTTCTTTAAAGGACACTTGCTGTAGTTCTTTTCCACTAGCATATGCTCCACGGTATGCATTTTGTAACTGTTTTTTTTTTATTACTCTCTTGTTGTTTGTATATGTAATATGTATATTATTGTCACACGCTAAATCTGAATTGCTGTCTTCACATAAACATCGCGTTGCGCACAAAACTTAACGAACTCAACTTGGGTTTTGCGCCGTCAATTTGATTTTCTGAGTGTGTTGCTGTTGCAATGAACGAAAGAGAAGAACTGAAACTAGTCGACGCTGTCAGCGGCTTTTTATAAGCGGCAACACAGCTCAGCGCTGCGCGCAGCCAGAGAGCCAGAGAGCGCGCAGGCAGCCACTGAGAGAGAGAGAATGAGAAATTATACCTGCTGCTCTTTTTGAATGCGTGTGCATTTACCTGGCTGTCAGGGTGTCTGATAACGTGCTCTGCGGCCAATCGCAGCGGTCCGCGCCAAAACCGGTTCTCACATGCTTTATATATGTTTTATGTACTGCGGAGCGCGTACACTTGCACCAATCGCTAACGCCGCCGCAACAACAACAAAGTGCAGCTAAATGCCGTTATGTTTGCAATAGTGTGTATGTGTATGTGTACGTGCCCCAAGCTGCAGCTGAGCGTTGGCGCAGGTAAGAGAGCGAGCTTCCACCAGCGCATTCAGATTAGCGACGAACCAGAAGTGAGCAGCAGCTCTTTATCAACGAAGTCCCACAATAAGTCTTGCTGCACAGAGGGAGAGAGTGAGCGTCATTTTTTTTAATCGGGAGCAATAAGCAGCAGCTAACAGTGCTTAGCAACAATACTTACTTCCTTTTTTTGGAGAGTGAGGGGGTGGTTGAAAAAGGCTCTTGCGCAGTCCGTTTTTTAATTCGATTTAAAATGCGAAACACCTTAAGCACATTTGCTCTTACGCACACAGCCGATGGTAATTAACCACGTGATTGAAGACAGGGTTGCATTAAGTCTCCATCAAACATTGCCTAACACTACTTGCAGTTAATAATCGAATCGGCAAAAAAGTTTCGATTTCTTTTTACGTTGCCTAATACATACTTATTAAGGCAACCATTTCAAAAAAAGATTATCCTAATGGTGGATTACCTTTCATCATCAGGTGCACCAGGAGTTGACCTGATGCCTAAATAGGGGTGTATAATGGCCAGGTAATTGTAATGTGAACTCAGCACGTGTGCGTCATTGATTTTGGGATCAGGTAGTGGGCAACACTTCATTGTCAAAGGAATAGCGTCAGAGAATTTGCCATAGCAAATGAGTTATACAGAAATGAATGTATTACTTGAATAAGTAAAATAAAATAAAAAATATTCCCAAAGAAATCAGTATTTGAAAATCTTATATGTAAATAAATAAATATGTAACGTTTTAATTTCACATAAAAAACTCCGATTCAAAGAGTAAACAAAGAGTTAAGTTGTTGGTCTCTTAAAAAATACACATCATCGCTGTGCTCTTTTCATGCATCTTTGGCGTGTTTCATTTCCAATGTGTTTCTGGTGCGCGCTCTCTTGAAGCACTTACTCCGCTCTTACCGCGAGTTACACAAAAACACACAGCGACGCATGCCCAGCCAATTGCCACATGTTGATTGACTCCGACGCAGAAGGGATAACCCATAATTCTAAATTTAGATGCACACACTAAATCCTTGCTCTGGCCACACGCGTGCGCATGTCGAGCAATTAAAAAAACATGTCGGGATCTCAAGTGGCACCCGCTTTAGGGGCAGCCACAGCAGCTGTCAAAGCAGCAGGCAAACAAACAAACAACAAACACTTTTAGTGTTGTTTGTCAGATAAAAAGGTGTTGGTTAGCGATTGGCGCGCAGCGATTGGCCATAAATCAAGCAGCAACATAACCTAAAAACCAAACCTTTGCCAATTGCGATGGCTTCTTGGAATCCTGCACCAGCCCACACAAGCGCACATTTAACTTAATTAGTGCGCTTATCAAATCGGTGTCCCTGTTGCTCACTGCTGTGCAGATTTCTGATTCCCCGAAACCAGGCAGAAGCTGCCACAGCCAATCCCAACTCGAAGTCTCAGTCGCAATCTTGCCGGCCCAAATCCCAAATAAAAAAACCACCAGCATAAATTAATAGATAAACATGTGCAACGTCGACCAGGGCTCGTCTAACTGACCACGTACTGTGGCAGTGGTGCCACAAAAACTGCTATAAACATAGCAAATCAGACTATGATTTATTTTCAAGCGAACAAGGTAACAATAATAGGCTAAATATAACATAGAGTTACTGGCAAAAACTTCACAATTAATTTTAAGCTAGCACTATTAAAAGTCCAGCAAATCGTTATTAGTCAATATTACAAATGACATATGATATATGTATTTTGAGGCAAATCAATTTGAAGTGCTGACATCGTTGTAAAATAGTTTTTAAGATATTTTGAAACTATTGAAAATGCTAGTGGTAGCTATAAAAAAGCTAAAAGCTCAACACTGATATGCGATTTACATGCTGCGAGCCATGAGTCTCAGGTATGCTCTGCTCTGGGTGCGCTCTTTCTTATCTTATCTCATGTCGTTGACTGGATTCGAACCTGGAAGACCGTCTCTCTCTCTCTTTCTCCATTTCCCTCTCTTTCTGCCGCTCGATAGACTGTTAAGAAAGATTTAATGATCTTGTTAACTAATTTTTTCTGTACGTTCTCTGTCTGTGGGTTACTCTCGTTCTCAAACGGAGACCACCCACAGGTGTGGAGTGCCTCCTAGCCGCTGTGCAAGTTAATTAGTTTGCGTTTGCCAAGCCATTAAATCATCCAGTAAACAAGTTTACTCAGGCCTCCGGAAAGCTGATGACACTTCCTAGCCCTAATTAATCGTATGTTACGATCGCCTTGAACTACTTACGGACGGAGTAGCTTCTTCGCTTTAATTTCGCTATAACTCTCGGGTGGCATTTGTGAAATAATGTATTTACAACCATTATCTCTTATGTGTGTGGCTCAATATCCTGGAAGCTTCAATAAAAACAGATAAACGGTTAAAAAACTTTCATTTGCATTTACAGAAAATGAACGCCGCGGGTGCACATGCTCCAGTCCCAGTTCCAGATCAGCAGTCCCCTTTTTCAGAGTGCTGCCCATAACCCGCACGCACTTTCATCGAGTGCGGATTGCACGCAGATCCGTGTCAGCATCTTGTGGTAGTCAATAAAAACGCTCGATTGTGATTTTCACTCTGCAATTATTGCCACAGCTTTCAAATGCGGTAGAGCCCAAATCTCTCCAGCTAACCCTTTCGCTCCTGCTCAGTTAACCCTGTTCGAGACTCGCAACAAAAGTAATTTTCAATTTTTACAGCCCAAGTCTGAGCATAAAATATAAAGCACAGTGCTGTAGAGAGTCGACTGCTGCCACACACTTGTTAATGCCACACGTTGCCGTTTTGCTCAGCCTCATCCTCATCCGTCTGGGCCAACAAGTGACAGTGGCTTTTTTGCCTGCGTGTCCTTAAAACGCTTAAATGCAAAAGAAACACGAGTTTTTCATGTATTTCGGAGCAGACAACAAATCTCATTAAAAGGCGTCGCGTCTTCGCTTGTCGCCATCGTCTTCAGTTTCGCAAGGAAGCCTCGACTTGGAACTTGAAACTTGGGACTCCAGCTACAATCGTCCAACTTATGTTTGACCCCTTTCGCTCTCGGACTCAGATGCGGTCGCAAAACGCTTCGTATTTAAAATGTCGTTAATAATTTGTTGTTCTGCCGCAGACGGAGACGCAGACGCAGACGTGGCAAGCAGCAAGTCCCAGTCCCTGGCCGCATTTTCTTACTTCTTTTTTAAAGCTTGTCGTAAAAGAGTTTTATTATTTCTGTTTCACTGCCACAAAATAGGATTAGTACCTTTAGGGTTGGCCACGTTATTGCCTTAGTTTGTTGTAGCAACAAAAACCAAAAAAAAAAAAAACACAGCTAAACAAAAAATTGCTTAAATATCATAATTTTACACGCTTTCATATATGGTGTTATGTATATTATAAAAAATCCTCTTAAGCAAGTCGCAAGATGCTAAAATATCGAAAAAGTTCACACAGTTAAAAAAGGCTTTCACCTTAATTAGTGTTGCTATTGTTTTTCTTTAATTCAAGAACAAATTAAACTCATTTTAATGAAAGAGTTAAGATATCGATAAATATGGCAAACTAATCGAAACATCACATTTTACAACACTTAAGCGTGCCGGGAAAGTTGTTCTCCGTATTATTTTTTTGCAATCAACAATGTTTGCTATGTAAATTGCTGCTTAAGTAAATAGTGTCGTGGAATTGTAATGCAACATACAAAAGAAGCAACGCCCGCAGATGCAAATTGCCTGTGGGCAGCAACTGAAGAAGAAGCAGTTCTTAAATTGGAGCGCGCTCAAAGATTCTCCCACAGCCCACTGCACTAGTTTCCAGTGCCCAGATGCCTATTGATGCTGAGCTGACAATAATGTTGTCTGCGCTTCGTTATATGTATGTATTTGTGTTGTTGTTGCTGCTGCTGCTCCTTGGCCATAGCCAAAGCCAGTGCATTGTCATTGTCATTGTCACCATAACAATTTTGTTGCCTTTTTCTGCTTTGGCCAGAAGAGACTCCCGCTGCGTTGTGTATTGTTTGGGCTGGCATTGGCTGCACTTGGACCGCGCACGCTGAGCAGATTTCCCAGAATTGACACCTTGCCTGCCGGCCTGCACTGAATGCCTGCCAGCCGTTTGCCTGCCTGTGAGTCGTTCTGCTCCGTTGCTCTTGAAGATTTGCTACAGTTTTGTGCGGCGCGCCAAGTTGTCTGCAACTGCAAGCCGGTGTAATCAGCACGGGGACGGGTGAGTGGAATCTGCGGCACATTCATCATTCCTTGCCTGCCATTGAAACAATTGTTGCACGTATGTTTTTTTGCAGGCCAGGTGTTTGCTATGGAATTTCAATTTGCATAAATTTGGTGCAGATTTGCGTACAATAGAAGAGACGGCGGACACCAGACAGCGTACGTGTATGAGGATAAGGAGATGCCTGGCTACACCCACCTTGGGCATAATGATCGATGCACAACTGAATTCAACAGTGCGTGTTCCCGATACGTCTCGGCTTCTAATGAAGATGTTGCCTGATCGCATGTGCCAATTTGTCGGTGATATGTATGTAATCTACATTTTATAAATACTATATACAACTTAGTTCTACAAATCCCAGCAAGCTAGACTGGCAGGCAGCCAGAGAGTTAGTCAGTTGGCCAGCTGCGAGCGCCAGATGTTCTCTTCTACAGAGGCACACCACCTGATGCCGTAGGCGTGCGGAGGCAACACTAATACACCACCTACTGCTACTGGCGCAAACAAAAGGAAGCCGCAAAGAAAACAATGCGCAGTTTCATTAGAGAGTGCGCAAAATCGAATGGAAATAGCGCAGCACGCAGCACGAAAGAGGGAAATGCCTGCTAAGGATGCCTTTTGTTTAAGGATAAAGCAATAGGGTGAGTACAATGCTAAACTAAGTTGTATGGCCTTCTAACGATGTCGTCCTGCGGTGCCGAGAGCCTAGCTGAAAGGAGTAGCGCACCGTGAGAAACCAACAGGTGTGGTCCAGCTTCAGTCTGCAGCAAAACTATAAACCTATGTAATGTCTTATCTTTTATGGCTTATCAGTCGTCTGCTTAGCACCTGCGTAGCATATTGACCAACGCATATAAAAATAGCTATACAAATAAACCCATTTTATGGTAAATATGCTCGAGTCGTCAAAAATCACGATCACAACAATTTCGAATGAGACCTCCAGCTTGGACGGCAGCAGCCGCCAGCAAAAAACAAACAAATTCAGGTGCTAAACGTGACGTGCGTGTCCAAATGACATTTCATTTATCTTTATGTGGTTTTTTTTATTTTTAAACCTCGACCCATCGTTCGAGTTAATATTTGTTCATAGTTCATGTATTTACCAACAACTTGGCGAACGCTTAACAAGTGTCTGCGGTTTTGTTTGTATTTGCATTTAGGAAAGATTTATGCCGACAACAAGATAATAAAATATCAATTTGGTTTATTATTCTGACTGTTTATCCCACGGTTTATCCGCTCTATATATAACTGACTTATATAACTGGCGATATAAAATATACATTTTTGGAAAATTTCTGCGCAGCGCATTTGAAATACTAAATTCTTGATTCTTTTTTCCACAGTGCAAAAACATCTTGGCTTAATCTGCGCTCTCTTCAGTTCATTCACTTCGGCTTTAAATTTGTTGGCTTACCCTCATATTGTGAGGCACATGCCAACACAATAACTGAATTGTTGGCTGCAGGTCGACTTACCTACTGGATCGCACAGTAAATCCCCAAACAAAAGACAACTTGCCAAAAAAAGAAATGAAGAGGTATGTAGAATGTCGTGAAAATCAAAGCATAGTTTTGCCTTGGGCACAAGGACAGGTGAGGAGCGTCTTTCGACATACATTCTTTTTTGTGTTCGTCGAATGCCACACAGGACTCTGGAGTCAGGACCGAAACCTGTGACTAGGACACTGATGCCTATCGCTATTTCTATGCCTATTATTCGCAAAAAAAAAAAAATAGGAAAAACAAAAAGAAGTGCACACAAAAGCGGGCAGACAGCTGAGAAATCTGTAGAGATGAAGATGCTATTGGAACTCATAGCAAGCCAGCAGAGAGGCCTGCCAGCTGCCTGAATGTGGCTCTGTCTAAGGATTTGTATAGTCGTATCTTATTTTGGCAAGGTGCTTGCCTGGATTGCGTCATGTGCCAGGCAAGGTGGTCTGTGCTATGCCTTAAAGCGAACTGTCAACATAAATCTTGCTTATATATCTGTATATATATATATTTTGTCATAATTCAGTATAAAGAGAGAAAGAGAGATCTCGCTGGCTTATTATTTTTAATTGATTGGGAGCGGAAGTCGCTGAGCATCGCTCATAGTACTCCATACTCCATACCTATTATTAATTGTCATAAATCTTGATAAAAGTAAAAGATCATAAGAGGCCCATTAAAAAGCGGGGTCAAAATGAGCTCAAGCTGCAAAAGCCGAGACACGCTTAACCCGTCATTAGGCATCGCTTTGATTTGATTTCCAACGTTCGAACTGTGGCTCGTTTACCTTTCGTCAAATTACATAATGATGGCCAGCCCACAGAAAAAGCGCGGAGAGGCAGTCTCCGATGCAGGCTCACAGTCAGTCAGAGGCTTGAGTCCTGGCCACGCCTCGCACAAGTCGCACCTTTTGTTTGGTGGCCTGACAACGCGTGGGTGTGGCACTCAGGTCGGTCAAATAATGAAACACAATAAAATAAAAGCAATCCTTTTTGGGCAGTTGCTGCGAGCCTTTTGTGAGCGCCGACGTCCACTTGACAGTTTAACCAAAATGTAAACCGTTGAAATTAAGTTAAATAGTTTCTTGTTAAAGGAAACCCTTTTCTCGAGTACCGTTTCTTTTCAGTTGTTGCTGCTGTTGTTTGTTGAGCGTTGCATCTCTTTGGGCAAAGCGCACCTGCCAAATGATTAATCATTTTGTGGTCCCGAACCCGTCTGCCTTTAACACCTTTACTCTCTCCCTCTCTCTCTCTCTCTCTCGGCCTCTTCCGCCGCTCCCTCTGGCTGTGCTTTATGAAGTGCGTTAGTTGCACCCGTCGCCCCGTCAATCCAATGTTGTCTTTCACGAGTTGATTTTTGTTTTTGGTTAAATGCTAAAAGCTCATCAATTATACGGAATGCATCTGTCGTTTTCTTAAAGGGGCGGGGAGGGGCTTGTTGCACTGCCGCACGGCGCCAAAGGTCGCACTTTTCTCTTTTCATTTTGATGTTAAGCCTCTAATCATGTCCATCAATTTGATGAGTACACATATATGGGTGTACTAAATAGGTGAAGTGTCTGTTAAGTCAGACTGAAATCTCGCCTGGTGAGTTAAGGCGGCTTTGTTTACCATGTGGGCGGTCGCTGCTAGAAATCAGCTTTATTTTTATGCCTAACTCTAACACTTATCTTTAGTAATACTAATTAATTCATTCTATTTTAATTAGTAGTGATGTTTCAGCACACTGGTCTAATGATCTTTGTAATTACTTTAACCTAAAAACTTTGACAACCAAACTCATAAGTTCTTTAAAAGACTTCCATTTATTAGTTGCCTGTGACAATAATTTGTTAAATTTTAATGTAGAACTTTTACTGTAAACTTTCTACAAGTATTATTATGATTTATAATAAATCGTTGAAGGCGATCATAGATATTTGTTAAGGTTTTCATAAATCACTACTATTCGCCTACGACCTACTTATACATTATTATAATTGATTTTTTCTTAAATTTCCAACGCTATTCGCAGCAATCTCTCAACAAACAGGACCAATGCATTGTCGTTTCCAGACACTACTCATAAATCCCAACGGAGACAACAATGTGGATGCACTTTAGGCGCACGCGCAGATGTTTTCACAGACCGAAGGCAGCAGGATTTTCATTAGTGTCAGCACTCGTTGCACGCATCTCAGGCGCATTTGAATAAATAAAGTGAATTGTGCGACTGTGTGTTTGGTGTGTGCATGTGTGTGCACAACAAACAAAAAAATGACAGGGCGATGCGTCGGTAGCCGAAAATATAATTGAAAAGAATAAAGAGCAGGCTCGCGCCGGCGCGTCTATAAATCAACGTTTGAGGGATAATGCATATCCCTCTGAGTGTTGAGCACTAATTTGAATTGCGTCGTCGCGGCATCTGCCCAAGTGCAACAGCACCAGCAGAAGAAGCAGGAGCAGGAGCAATAACAAAGCTGCAGACTTCATTGAGTGGCTGCCTGCCGCATTTTCGTTTGAATGCAATGCGAGAAACAGAGATCCTTTTTTGGATGATGCTCAGCTCGTAATACGAGGTCTGTGCGAGCACCTGGCTGTGATTTGGAAACAATGTGCTCACAACTGAACTACTTAGAAGCAGCCGGCAACCATTTCGGAACAGGTTGTCCACACACGAGTCGACCTACAACCAAGAAACCAGCTTTGGTCATCAAAAAAAGTCTAAAGAAAACAAAAAACAAAAAAAAAACTAACAGCAAAAATTATAATATTAAAATTTTATTACATTAAACAGCAACAAAAAAATACAGAAGAAAAACTGTGCCTCCCTTTTTGAATGGCAACGGCGACGATGAGGCAAATCAGATCAACCGCTGTCGGCGTGCCTGAACTGGCATGAACCTGCCGCAGCACGAGTGTACCGTTGTGTAGATGATGTTGCAACATTGCCAACTCAGTGAAGTCGCCACAGCGGTAAGTGCTCCAACCATTAAACTTCAGCTGGTGGCACGAGCTTAATGTTGTCGTTATACATTTTACAGGTTGACGACACACGAGCAGCTCCAACTCCGACGACTGCAGCTCTGACGCAAACAGTGAAGAAGTGAAGAATTGTGCGCTCCTTACCTGTGTCCATGTGGGGGGCGTGCATCCAACACATCCATGCATCCACAGGCCATGCATGCCGTCGTCGGCGTGTTGCACTCTTGGTTCTACACCCTGTATTTCAAATGTTCTATGAGTGTATCAGATAGTTGTGCAAATTTGTGTAACGTTCTGAAGATGCCATCAACGTCCTCTGTAAGTAAAGAAATTTAAACTAAATTATTTATTAGATATATTGCCTTAATTTTTGGCATAGACTTAAACTTGGTCGTTAACTTTATAAGCTAAAAATTAAAAATAAGAAATTAAGAAACTATTTCTATAGTAAGCTTAGGCTGCTCTTATATATATATATACATATCTTCATAGGGTATCTCCCAGTCGGGAAGTCTAGCATTTTTAGGTTTGCCCCAGTCTGGTTGACTGGCTGGGGGTCCAGTGCCCGACTGCAGCCTAACAGCTATTAAGTTTGCCCATTTTGCATATGATGATATTTTTTTTGAGGCTTCAGGCCTCTGGTCTCTCTTGGGGTCAACGTGGGGCGCAGGCGCATGCAGGTTATCGTCCGGTTTATGGTGCCATCGAGCAACGCGCGTCATGTTTATAAAGAAATTCTCTGCTTTTCGTATAATAAGAGTAATTTTCATTGGCAGCGTGTCGTCAATGTGCATCCATCGATGCCGTTGGCAACTTCGAATCAGAGATGTTTCGACTTTGGGGTGCTAAACTGACTTGGTTCGTTGTTTATGCTTTTATAACGTGTTGCTACTTTTTTTGCGACTTTTTTTTTAAGTGGTAATGAAGGAAATTATGAGCAATAATACGTATAAAGTTATGACGCGTATAAAAACAAGTTAAAAATATATTACAACGAACGAGGAGTTAACATCTTGTAAGATTAATCAAATTAATGAAATAAGTACCTATTTCTTCAGTAACGTAAGAATCTTCATTGATTCATGGTTTAGTTTAAGGAGGTGCCTGATCTCTGGCCACAAATTCCAGAATAGAGTTTGTCTCAAAGATATTTCTTGTATTTAATATAGAACATATAGCATATATATTCATAAGAACACTTCCTTCGGAGGTCCAAAACTGCCTTCTACACTTGCGTTACACTTACGTTACACAAAATTCACTCTTTGTATGTGTGTGAAAACCAAATAGATCCTGTTACCAATTTGGGCGAACAATAATGATTTGTCTTCCCAGAAGCAAACGGAAATGCGATGCTGTAAAAATAAATTAGAAGTGGAAGAAACAATAATACTGTAGGTGTTTTGTCAAGGCGTGTCATCTTCACTTCCGCTGCTCCTGGCAAGGATTTAAGCCCATGCAGAGTAGAAGACGCACGTCAGGTTGTGTGTTGCTTGCAGGTGCTCTTCTCAGGTGAGTGTATTTCTCTCGTACTTAATAACTATCTGAATTGAAATTGAAACATTACAGAACGCCTGTCAGCCATTTCCATAAGCCAAATGAATCGTTTCCTTTCATATTTAAATCTGAGCAGGCGATTGGGGGCAGGCCACATGCATCAGCCATCACATCAAGCTGACGTTTTCAAATGCCACCACGCCTACTTAAGTGGCGGCGCAAAAAACCAGTAGCCAGTAGTATCAAAATCATCGGCAAAGCGGCAGCGATGTCCACACGTCCACAACGTCAGTATCCACATCCACATCCACATCATCATCATCATCATAATAATGATGAACATTTTAGCTAACAACGTCAGCCTGAATCCGCAATAAACGTTTCACGTCAAGATTGATCATTGCGGCCAGCCCAGTCTCAGACTCATCCATTTCGCCCAATCAGCCACACCCACAAGATGCAACGCTGCAATGTGCTTTTCAAACTCTAGCTGATGTGGCAACAATAATAACAGCATATAGAGGGGCTCAAGAGTGCTCGAATGTGATGTACCCTGTGTTAAACTAAAAACAAAGTAGTAGTTATAATTTCCGAAAGACCTATGTAAAAGAATAATGTGTGATTATAATATTCAACAATGTTTTAATTAGTATTATGAATCTAATTTGCTAGCCTAGCCCTATAAATTATTTATTTACACGGATTAGTTAAGCCAACTCCGATTCTGTTGCTCTTCAAATAACAAGTGAGGGATGCTTCTTTACCAATTTCCCATTGTGAATCACATAGGGTATATACATATATATGTATGTATGTATAACAAACCGCAGCTTTTCTCTGCAAGCTGCTTCCGTTCGAATCGCTGCAAGGTGTGTGGCAGCAACGAAACAGTAGCTGTTACTACCACTGAAAGCGCAACAATTGGCAATTTCGCTTACTGCGCCCAAAACGCAGCACCGAATCGCACCTAAAGTCATCAGGTACGCAAAGCCAAACAACTGGAGGCGAACCCAAACGTATATGTGTGTGCGTGTGTCTGCGACCTGTGCCCGGCTGTCGCTATGCCCCATGTTGCCTTCAACTTTCTACAACAACTGCCACATGCTGGGGATCTATGAATGGGCTGCAGCCACGTCTCATTCTCAACTGGCAATCGGAATTGGAGTCGACGCTGGCGGTGGTGCTACATCATCGTCAAAGTGTGGCGAACGTTTGGCAAACGTCAACTTGTTGTGGATTTCGATTTCCTGTGCTGCACAAGTTTTGACGTTTGCTGGGTCACCTTGCCACACGGGACATGCGCTTTGGCAGTATCCGTAATTGCTCTGAAAGAAAATTTCAATATGATAATATTTATTCGCTGGAATATGCCGACTGCCTGACTCTCTGCCTATCTCTCTGTCTGTCTGTCCAGCTACGCCCGCGCTCCACGCAACACTTCGTTTGTTGTTGTTGTTGTCTATTTGACACTGCGCAGGCGGCGAGGATGCAGTGCAAATAGCGTGTGGGTGGTCGCCCAACTGACTCCAACTCGGTTTGTCTGCCAGTCAGTTTTGGGGGCCTTCAAGTGACTAGTGTTCGCATTTTTATTTACATTTTCTATCTGCGCTGTTTGCCGATCTGTTTTTCTTCCTCTTTTCCTGCTGTTGCTGCTGCTGCTCCCTGTGCTTCTTCTTCGATTTTATTTTTTATTATCTAGTTGGCATTTTAGTTGAATTGTTAGCTTAGTTTATGTGCTGAGCCAACGATACTGCTGCTGCTGCTGCTGCTGCTGCTGCTCCTTTGCCAGAGTCATCATCATCGTTGACGTCGTCGTCGTCGTTGTTCGCCTACTCCTCCTGCTGCTGCTGCTTCCCGTCATGAACCTCGTCTGGATTATGCAAGCTGCACTATTGCAATTGGAATTGCCAATCTGCATTTCTAAATGCTGACTTGAATATGGCCCGTTAGCATTACGATTGATGCAGTCACTGACAATTTACTGCATTATCGTTATTCAAATTTCAGTGCTGCATTTCTACGGTGCAGTGTTGCAAAACGCTGAGCATGATGTACTTTTGAATAGCGATGATCAATGGTTGATAAAAATTAACTGAATTTTATGCATTTTTGATTAAGGCATACGCTGTATATTTACATACAAAGTATATGCAATAATAGTATTGATAATACAACTTTTTTTCAACTGACTGACAATTGCTACATTAACATTGCTAACACTAGACGCATCTGCTTTTTTTCGCAAACGTCATTTGGTTGATTTTCTCTACATTCTGCCACTGGAGTTCAGAAAGGCAAAGAGAACACACCTTGCATTAGCGTATAACTTGTGTAAGTAAGCTGCAGCAACCCCTATGGAGAAGCGTGCTCAACCCACAAATTTACAAAATAAAAAATAATTATAAAAAACGAAAAAGAAAAAACAAAAGGAAAATATAATTAGGTCAACGCCTCGTAGCTGCAATAGCGACGATTGCTGCGTAGACGGCACGCGTAATGAACCTGTTCGGGAGCAGAGCAACAGTCGGACAGTTGGTCGAGCGGCGAACATTAGCGACAAAGACTGAAAGAAAGAAAAGCCGTCGGACGCGCTAGCACCTTGACCAGAATTTCTAATAAATTTCTAGCTAGGGGTAACAACAACATGTCAAAACATCAGCGAGTGCAGGTAATGCCATTGTTTTTAATATGCGCCCAAGCACCCTACACGACTGACTGGACCTTCTGGGCCCAGAGAGTCAGTGGTGCGCGGAAATGTGCGGGACAGAGCGACAAGGGGACAGGGCGACGGGCGACTGTCGCGCGCCGTTGTTTAATATCCGCTTACCCCGACGCGAGTCGACTGGTCGCCTGTCCTAGTTTAGCATTCCATCATGTGCAGTACTTTTGAATAATTAGCCGCTCGTGCCAGCGACACCGACTGCAGTCTAGTCCAGACCAGACCAGTACAGTCCACCACCTTCCAATCGCATTCCTGTGCACTTTGCATAACATATCCTTCTCGCTCCTGTTGCAGATGTGTTGTGTTATGTGGGCAGGTTGAGTGCACTGTTCACTGTGCACTGTGCAGTGGAGAGGAACAAGTGCCGCTGCCCAAGTGGGCTGTTGCGGTCACTGATCATGCACTCGACCGGTAAGGATCATACTGGCATATGTTACCTTATACACTTGAGAGTTGGTAAAGGTAAAGGTGCAGGCGCGTGCCATGGACTGCAACTTTGCTACCACTGCCAGCTGCTGAATGAAACTAAAGTTGACTCTTCTTTTGCAGATCAATGACTGACATAACCAGCCATCTGATAAGAGTGCCCATGCAGCCCTACGCCGGCAAGCGTCTCATCATTGAGCATCTCGTTGTGCCCGTCAGCAGCGATGATCTCAATGTAGAACCAAAGTCCGGCCAAAGGCCAGTACCCAAATTCATGGACATGCCACGTCCTACATTCTTAGAAAAGAAATGGATCGAAAGAACGCTGTTTACGTATTGCTCTATGAATGGTTTGTCAACAGTGGTCAATGAGGAGCTTGTGAAGGGTCTATTGGCTGCCGCGGAAACTTTTTTGAAGGACATGATGCAGACGGTCATTGAGTTGTGCGAGCATCGCTCTGGTAACAGTCTCTACGACGATCCTCGCTTCGATTTGCTTCATGATTCGCGCACTACGATCAAGTTCCTCGATGATCGCGAGGAGGCTGATTATGGATGCTCTGATGACGATACAGCCTACGGACATCGTCGGTATGTTTCTCAGTCATTTACTGCATGCTAAATATATGCAGGAGTATTAAATTATTGTAATCAATTACACATTTATTCCAATTTCAGGCGTTGGATGAAATTGCAGCGCAATCGCAATCCTACAAATGCGCTTGAGACCGAATTGCGTTTGGAGTCGACCAATAAGACTGCACTCCTGGCTTTGGGAGTGCGGAAGCCACAAAGCGCCACGGCTAGCGTTGGTTTATCAGTCGTGCCCGCAGCTGGAGCTGGAGCAGCTGCACCGCAGCCGAAGCGTCAGTTTCTTGTATGCATCAAGCATATTAAAGTCAGGGATATAATTAATTATATGGAGAATGAGAAGCGGTTCAAGAAATCCAAACTGCTCTACGAGGCCTATTTGACTTACAAGTATTAGAGGATTCGGGAGACTTCTCATTGGTTTGCGTTGCAATTGTCATATTCAGGCAGTTCAATGAACTTCCTTTCGAATAAATCTGAACAAAAGCCCAAGGAAACAGGTGGTGTGTCCTTTGTTCAATCAGCTGCTGCGACTGCTGCTGCTGCACTTGGCATTTCAATGGAGCTCGCAATGAAAATTCATGTATTCAATGCATGCACTTTGAACTTTTGTGCACTCATTACAGACGGAGACGCAGACGCAGACGCGGACTGATGACGATGACAATGCGGAGGAGTACTTAAAGGAATATCCGGCCGGCAACGCTAACGCAGACAGGAAGCATATGCGCATGCGCTAGTCGCCAACTGTCGGCGTCGTTGCTTTGGAGGAGGAGGAAACGTGATCTTATCGTGCCGCTCATTATGTTAAGTGCTGGCAATAAAATCAAAGCGCGACCGAGGGCGACACAATCTACGCGTCTCCAATTGAACTTCAATTGAAGCCGTGCGCCAGGTCTCCTCACAATTGGGCGCTCACGTCTCTTCCTCTCCCTCTCTCTCACTCTGTCTCTCACTCTCTCGTGCGTGTTGTTCGTGCCGTGGCCATCAAATTGTGGTAGCATTAATTTCATGTAATCGATTGGGCAGCTTGGAGTGGGTTGCGAGTGTCCATTGCACATATCTAATTGGAAATGCAGTTGGCAACTAGCACATTTGTAGTCAGCTTAGAAATAGAGCTTGGCTATCATAAACTTATACCAAAAGTCAATTAGCATATCAGAAATTATGGCCAGTAACGAAAAACTGTAGAACTGTTGTAGAAACTTGCTTCAAAGCTTGAAAGTTGTTTTAAGATGGTGATTTACTCAACCACTCATTACTTCTGTGTAGTAAGAATCAATTTTAAAAGGAGATTTTAGATTCTTCTTAAATAAAAATTATTTCGCCCGACATTATAAGTTCGAAATAGGCAATAGCTCTAACCAATAAGCTAAAAACAACTGTTAGTGTTGCTTTTTGGGTATTATACTTTAATATTTTGTATAGTTGGTCTCTTTGCTTGAGGGCTTGGAAGTTTTTATTATTCGTAAACAATACGACGCCTCCATAGTATAATCAAAAACTGTACTTTTAATCCAGTATAAATAGTTGCCTTGGATAGATAAGCATTCATTTGATGTCTAAACAAATTTCGAGGCTCGTCTATCTTTTTTTTTTTGGGCACACCTGTCGGCAAAGCTATCCACCCCTATGACCCCTAGGTCCTGAGCCTACATGTTGCAGCCTTAGTTCTACTGTATGGTATCCCTTTTCAAGGACCCTACAGCTGCTTTATGCTCGCTTGCCCACTTATCGGGCGTTTGTGCCGTCAGGCGTAAACTTAACAGGTAGACAGGAAAGTTCAAGCCACTCATAGCACGCCCCCCTCCCCCACCCTTAACTGTTGAAACCACCCTATTTTAATGTGAGTGTCATTTGAGTATAGATCACTTTTCCGACCGGAAGGAGGCGACTCGAAAGTATGCAAGGTGTATTTGCATAGTCTCACTCCACGCCAAGCAGGAAGGCGAATGCCGACACACACACACGCTCTCACACACACACACATACACACAATATATACACCCCAAACTCAAGCACTCGACAACGTTCCGTTAGGGCGCACTCCGTTTACAATGTATTTGTATAACATCGCCCAGAACAACAAAGAGTTGTTTTTGTTGTTGGAAAACGTTGCACCTTTTTTGCATAAGGTCGTCGCCTGTTCCGTTGGATTATTCCGATTGCCAAAGACATCATAAAGTGGCAGCTGTGCCAATACTCCGATAAAAACTGTAACGCACCTTTTCATATGCTCATGTGTTCATTTGATGTTTGCCTTGGCCCCGATGAACGTTACGGGAATTGTGTATTAATTGCGGCTGCTCTTCCATTTTATCGCTCAAGTATTTATACACTTGTGGCCAGATAAGGTGCTCATCAGCAACATGGGTACATTATTCCTTTCGATCTGTTTAGATATGTCTACTTATTCAGGCATTTACGAAACTAGTTTCAGACATTTCAAAGGCTATTCAAAAGGGGCGCTTTTATATGGGGAATTGTACCAGGTCTCAGACAAGCCAAAGCAAGTATTAGCGACGGGGAAGAACAGTTATTGAAATCTGACTGGTCTCTTTACTAAAAGGTCACCTAACAATGTATAGTCAGCAGCGAAGTCAGCCGATTTTGTGACAAAGAGAGTCCTCAAAGCTCATCATAGCAGATTTGCCGCCTTAGCCAAGAAAAGTTTTAGCATTCTATAAAATATGCTATCAACTCAAAAAATATTAATATTCTCAACCCTCTTTAGGAGTTAGTCTTCATGGAAGAGATAAAGTCTCAGAATGTGGCACAATAAATCTAACAAGTCGCAGTGCTTGTTGTCTACCCCGTAAATAATAATAATAATAATGCGTCTGTCAATCGGGTAGCTCCCAAATTCGTATGTATTTCGTATGATTCACAGCACAAAATTCAATTAAATTGGATTGAGTCATTGAGAATTCATAAGATCCTATTAGAAAAAAAACACACATTTTGGAGCAATTTGGTATCTTATTACAAAGCTAAAAACTTTCGTAAAGTTTATTAAATTTGTAGATTAAAAGAACATTAGGAACTTTAACTTTTCTTAGTATCCATTTTATTCATTATATATTATTAAGCTCCGCATCTTATTTGCAGTAAAAACGACGAAAACTAATCAAAATTTCTACACGATTTGAACAATATAAATAGTCTGTGATCCTAGAGGTGCTTAACTTTTTTTTTACATTTACTGCGCCATAAAAAAATTTCGATTAAGTTATATAAAATTCTATAGCTCCTAAATTGTCTATGGTATACAAGTTGCTTATTCGCGCTTAAATTGATTTTTTTTTACCACTTTCAATGCTCGTTTTAGTTACTTAATAAAGTTAAGCTCCTCCCATGGACATGCCAGGTTTCACTTGCTGATGCAATTTGCTTCCTCATAAAACATCAGCTACGTTTCTAATCTGCGCCATATGCTACGCCTGGTCGATGGTCGACTGGTCGATGGACACCACTAGGCACTCACAAAGGAGCCATAAAAAACAATCGACACGTAACGATTTGTGCCGCACCAGACACGCTGTTGCTGTTGCTGTTGCTCCGACTGTTGCGTATTACGGCGTCTTACAGCGAAACCAAAATCCGTGCACAGCCCCCAAAGACAATATTTATGGCTTTATTAACTTCAAAACGCAACAGCAGCAGCGGCAGCCGGCAACAGCGGCAACAAAGTGTTAAAGCCGGGCCAGGGCGATGAAGTTGTGTAAATGAAATTAATCTTCAATAGACACAGGGCAATAAACGAACGGCAGAAGGCGTCCCATATATGTACCCCAACCCCAACCCCAATACGATTCCCAATACCAAAACCCAACCGCTGGCGACTGCCATTAGTCATTAAACAATTTTCCACTGAAGCGGCCACAACATCAGCTTCATCCTACAGCTAGAGGCAACTCCAGCGGCAACTGCAACATCGGCTGCTGCGTATTTTGTCAGGTGTCATAAAAACCGAATTTATTGCGCATGCGCTGCCTGATGTTCCTCCATATGAGAAGGCACTGTACGTGGCGCATTTTGTTCCAGATTGTGTTTTTCCGCTCGGTTTTTTTTTCAGTTTTATTTTTTAATTTTGTTTGCTGCAGGATTATAAATCATGATGCGTGCGAGTTAAGGTGACAGCACTTTAGGGCAAATAAGCACACAAAAACCTGAGCAGGTTGCTGGAATTTTAATTAAATGGATCACGAAGTGAGCAAGGAGATTTACATTGACTACAAGCATATAAATGTCAAACAGTGAGATGATTACGACTATATAACTTTTACAGTGATGCACACTACGAAACTTGTATGAAAATGACAGCTACGAAATAATTATGATATATGTAAAGTCAGAAGGAACTACGAAATTGATCTGATAAGTAGAACGCCGCAGATTGCGTTCCCTTAATCGAGATAGGCATGCATATGAACTTAAAACTCATCTTTCAAACTATTGTTTCTATGGAAGCTATATTAGCGAACTGATCCAATCATCTCGCTCATCAATCCTGTCATTTTATATCTTAGGATTAGATTTAAGAAATCATCATTTATAACGTGCGATTAAAATTCAGTTATAAGGCAGAATTATTCTTGAATATGCCAAGTTGGGTATGTATCAAAGTCATCTGCTTTATTTCTTACAAGTCCAATCAAACTGATAATTTCTACAAGTCAATTCAATTCGCTGCAAATTTGATCGTGAATGCATGTTTTCTCTAACTACGCCCAGAAATGCGGTAAAAATGCATATATAAAAAACAAAGAGCAATGGAATATCAAATCATATATAGTGCAAATTTCACACGCTCTCGCCTGCGGGTGTTCTCTGGGACACCGTACAGAAAGGGCACGTAATTTGCTCGGCTCGTTTCGAGCTGTGTTGTGTGCGGTGCACTTGTTCCCACAAATTCCAAGGCATAGGCAATTTCCATGAAGCAAACAACAAGCTAAAATTTCACACTCTTGCATACAAAAGCGATGAGCTAAAAAAAGGAGAAGAAAACACAAAACAGGAAAAAAAAAATGGTAAACGAGAAATTTGTACTGTCGAAAATGCCACTGAACTGAGAGTCGGTGAATGAAACCTGCTGGGGGCATGAGAAACTGGGAACTCTGAGACAGATCACAGCCATCAGCATAATCAACAAGATCACGCATCAAACGAGACGACAGCGGCATAAGAATGCAAACATTAAGAGATTTTATGCGAGTTGTTCACATGCCAAAAACAAAACAGCACAACAAAAAATCGAAAAGACCGCAGGCAGCAAGCAAACAAGCAGGCAAACAGGTACACAGGACGATTATCCTGTCATTCACTTGTTGCGCTCTGAAACCGAAAGAAACAAAACCATAAAAAGGAGAAGAATTAAGCAAAATGTATCGCACACAAACACCACTCTCACATTCACACATAGAGACATACACGGGCAGGTAGTTCGAATATTTCAGTGCCTTAACCCGCAAAAGGGCTGCTGCTTCAGTCACACTTCCTGCGCCCCTCCTCTGCGTCCATCGACGTACGTACTGTGTTTCGGGATAACGCTGGGATTGTTGGTAGCGTGTGAACCTGTTTCGTCTCCGCGCTAGTTTCAGCTCACAGTTCGACTCATCGAAGCTTCTTATTTTCAAATTTTTTTGTTTATTTTTTTAGGTAATTTTTTTGCATGATTTTATTTTCGGTTCGATGCTAATCTGAAGCTTTGAATTTTTGGCACAAATCGCCCGTTTTTTTTTTAAATATACAACAACTGGGTTGTTGCTGCTAGTTTTGTTGTTGCTGTTGCTGTTCCTGGCCATATTTCAGTGCGCATTTCGTGTTTTTCGATAATTTATTACCGTTGCCCAATAAACGAAGCTTTGCTTTTTAGCTTAGTTTTGCTTTTTGTGGGTCGCCGCCAAATTCGAACAAAAATAATAATAAAACTTTTTTATTGTCATACTCGCATTTATATTTGTGCGATTAGCTTTTCAGCTTTTCTTACCTGCAATTTACATTAGTATTTTTTGTGTTTCTTCTTAAAAAAAAAAAACTTCATTCGTCACACGCAAAAAAAAATTGTAGTTCCCACGCATTTTCAGTTCGTGATTGTTTATAAAGCAGATCGATCTGAGTTGTAAAATAAAAACGAATTTTATTGTTCTTGGCATATAAATTGAAAGACAACCCGAAAAGTTTTCAAGCGCCTTAACGCTGGCTAAAAAGTAACTTTTACTTTATTAATAAATTGATATATTGATATATTATATATATTTATGTACGTTTTTAAAAGGAATACTTAATACTTATATTGTATAGTATAAACTAATTTTAAATTTATTGTTTAAACGATTTTGCACTCTACTTAGAAGGTAATCATAATTATAGATCAAAAACTTTTAGTTTTCCGGTAGCGTCATGTTTTTCCGTCTTCATCATGAAGCAAAGCCAAATTGTCTGCTATCACTGGTCATTGTGACAGCAAACAACTTGCCACAAATGACATGCAAAGCAGTTGTCATTAAATTTAACGAAAATACGTAAATATATAAAATGAAATTGCTCAAATTGTTGGCCATAAATCAACGGCGGCCGAGAGGTGATCAAAACAAACTCGAAATTTTGCGCTCGATTTCACTGGTTAAAAAGAAAAAAAAAATACTTCACCTGTTCGTTGAGACAATGACTGTGGTTGGTTGCTTGGTGACAGGCCAGTCGCAACTCCCTCATCCCCTTATCGGGGCATACAAATACCGTTGACAAGTACAGGCGACTCAATTGCGGCACTTGTTGCACGACACTTGAATGAAAGGTAGAAAACAAAATAAAATAAAGCAAAGTAAATGAAATGAAATTAATTTTTGGTTAGTCAGGCAATGACGACTCGTATATCACTGGAGCACTGGATCATTGGAGCGTAGCGCATCCACAGCATGACGTGACAGAAAATATTGTGATTTTTCACGTAGCGTGTGCTTTGCTGGTATTTACTGAAATTTGGAATATACTCGTATACATACATATATCTATATATATATTTTTGGAAACTCGCCGCTGCTGTTGTTGTTTTTATGGTTTAATTTATGGCACAAAGTTGACAGGCGCGTCTGCCCACTCAGAGGTTAAACGAGCCCCGACTCTCGTCCGTAGCCAGAGAAGACGTGCAGACACAATAAGCGCTAAATGACATGAGCAGAGCCTGTGCTGCTGCCGCCGCAACCACCGCCTTCATCTCCAACTCCTACTCCCACTCCTACTCCTGCGCCTGCTCCTGTTCCATATGAGTTTGCAGTTTATTACTTACAAGAGATTTGGTCTGCCTGTCCCTGTCCACGCATTTTGATTTAATCACAGCGGACGCCGCCTTTAAACGCTTGTTTCGGTTTCTTTTTTAATACCCTTGCAAAGTTTAACATGATATGTGGAACTCACTTCAGGTCGCTTTACACTATGACCGCTCCAAAACTCACACAGTTCAGTTTTGTTGCTGCATAAAGTACAAATTTTAAGTCGGGTTCCTAAATCTCTTAGATGTCATACAAATGATTTGTCAACAAAGTATGATATAAAATTTAATTAATAACCAGTCAACCAATAATAAGTAAGGGTATTAGCACTTCGGCATCCGATAAGTAACTGTTCTTCCTCATTTTATCTGGTTTTGTGTTCGCTGAATGCAAACCATCGCCTTAATTGTGCAGAACGAAAAGCTTGCTCCACTAATTAAACGCCCGAAAAATAAAACGTACAAAAATTGCATTTCATTTTATTTCATTTCAGTTTGTTTAACAAATTTGCTGACAAGCACGCTGACAGCGTACAACAACAAGTAAAAATAAAAATAAAACAAAATAAATGTACAAAAAACGAAAGACTTAAACAACAAACTTGTGCGCTCGGCACTTGACCTCAACGCACAATGCGTTCGAAAATTTTAGCCGCTTTCCCGCCGCAGAAATTAAGCCGCAGTTTCAATTTGCGCAGTGCCACACACAGTGCGAGTTGTGCGAACACAAAAAAAAAAAAAAAACAATTTACACAAACCAAAATTATTGCCATGGATATGGTTATAATCGGCGCTGTCTTTCTTCTCAAATGGCAAATCAATGGGGCGCAAAAAGAGATGAAAAATACAAAATTACGAAAAAAAAAAACGAAACCGAGCAAAACACACAAAACTGAAAGTATCGATAAGAGGCTGAATTTTCACTTACTACCTGTTTGGGTGTTCCAAACAATGGGAACTCGCATTGTGGATGAAGCAGTAACAATTATTCTCTTTCCAGCTCAAACAAAAAGCAGCTCGTGGAATTTTTGGTTTTGAAACGCATTTTCCTTTTTTTTTTGTGTCGCAATGCGTGTGAATTTCATCGGTAGCCAAAACAGTAGGCAGAAAAGACATTTGGAAAAGTTGTGCCAACGCCCACACAACAAGCACAACCACAGGGGCGTTTATTTGAGGTTTTAAGATGAAAATAGGTATGTGTAAACAACACTCCCCGAGTGAAGGAATATTTCACAAGAAGACACATATTGATCACCATAGCTAATAGAATGACGGAGGAGATTTTTGCCAAACAACGACAGGTTGTAATTCATTAAAGTACTTGACGCAAACATGTTGCAATGTGGCGCCATCTGCTGGTTGCCACTAAATGCGTATTAAAATCGTTGAACTCGCTATTAATCAAGCAGTTACGTTTATAAGCCTGGCTTACTTGGCACTTAAGACCTATTTAAGATGCAAGAGCTATAAAAAAAGACGCGATATTGGCCAAAGCACTTGCGCTAAATTTTATTATGTGGCGCCATCTATCAACAGTTTAGCAACATCAACAGCAGCAATTCTTAAGACATGTGGCTGCACTCTAGCTGTTCATCAGGTTGTGGCTCCCCGTTTTGAGTCACGTTTCGTGTATCTGAGCTCGCATCTCGGGCAATTAATTTAAACGCACGCTGTAATATCTCATTTTTCGGCCTAAGAGAGCAAAAGACGCCAGCGAAATTCATAGAAGCCATTGGCCATAAACCATTGAAATGAGAACAAACGCAAGCTGCTCCAGTAGCCAGCTCCATTGCATGGCTGAAGCTTGAGAAGTACGAGCATATATGTATATTTATATATACATATATCCACTTGTTACTCCATTTACAAGTTCCATAGAATTATGATTGAGATCGCGGGCCTATCATAAAAACCAAAAACTAACTTTATTTGGAAATTTAGCTGTAAGTTGTAGCCCCAAAAAAAACAGAAGACTTCAAAATAAAAAACCTCAAGTGTGTCTGTGTCACAGGGGCAAGTGGCAGGCAGACGTTGACGATTCAGTTGAAGAAAACTTGGCGCATAAATCTCGACAACATTTTCATTTCCAAAGTCAGGGCACGCCGCCGCCAACGAAATTAGACTAAAAACGTTGACAAGTGCCGTCTGGCCAGTGGCCAAGTTTTCGGACCTGAACTTGGATTTGGGTCTGAACTGCAGCGGAAGTCAATGCCGGCAGCCGCACGCCAGCGGCACCAGCTACCTCCCCTCCATGGAATACCAAGAAGTTGCCGCAGCAATCAGACAAAGTTGTCGCCAGGTCTCTCCGACTCCGACTCCGATTCCAATTCCGATTCTTACATGAAGTCGGTTTTGTTTTTGTTTTTTGGTTTTTAGTTCGTGCGTCGCCGCCTGTTTGACTCTTTTGGGGCTTTGGCGCGAGTTTGACTAATTAAAGCGCAGACCTGGGCATTTTTAATTTGTACGCTTGTAAAATGAAATTAACTTTTTTTGTTTCTTTCTTTCTGGGCTCGTCTTCATCTCCGGCTTGGACTTCGTGCAGATTGTTTCCTTTTGAACTTTGAAATGGTGCGTGTCGCTTTGAATACTCTTCGCCACGAGGGGAGTACCTTAAGCTTCCCAGAGGATTTGTGAGGATCTTCGATGAAAATAAAGTTGATCTATTATGGGTCTAGAGTAAACCTCAGCCTTTATACTTTGTTAAGATAATTTGAAGCCTTCTTATTTGGTATGTTCCAACTACATATCAAAGCAGCAAACTAGCGAAGTCTGTGTGCCGTTTGCGAATGACGGACAAAGTAGAGTGGTGAAATTACGTGCACACCAAGCAGAGAATATGTTATATGTCCCAAGTTTCCAATAATAGCCAAGCTCCTAATTAGCCTCACAAGGGTATTTAAAGTTTCAGTGTTTCTTGCTCATTCAATTGTTTGGTTCTTTTGTTGTTTTAGGCCGTTGAACTGGTCGTTGGTGCTTTATGGCCAACAGTTTGTCAATTTGTAATGTCATTGACTTCCAAGAATCGCACGATGTGCGCTGACCTCCATAGAGCTCGACTTGCGCTCTATATGCACAGATGGAGGCAGTTTTGTTGGCTTACTGCCTGGCCAATTGATGGGCCCCACAAGCTACACGTTTCACTTTCAGCAACGACCACAACAATAACAACAACAATGCTGTCGACATCTTCATCTTTGGCGCATCCAAAAATGGCAGCAATTGTAAATTTGGACGGTGCGCAGGTGCAGAAGTCATAGAAAAAACACATGTTAACCAGCCGGATTGGGACCATGGAACGAGAGGATCTAGTGATTGGGAGTGGATGGGGTAAGGGGGATTATTGCTGTTCAGGATGAGGACAGGCCGCCTCTATTGGCTGGCCCACGTTGGCGAAAATGTCAGGCTATAAATACCGAATTGGTATTGGTATTGCAATGCAATTGGCTAAAATGCGTTTTTGGCCGCTACACATAATGCAAATATGGAAATATGTTGTTGTTGCTGTTGCTTTTACTGTTGTTATATGTGTTGTTGGCAATTGTACAAGTTTCGCAATTGAAATAAAGTTGCACTAAACGCACTTGGAGCGCCTGCAATCGCCAATTGCATTAACATTTTACATTTACATTTGCATTTAAGTTTGTGTTTCGCTTTAATTTTGTAGTTTTTGGTCATCTTGCGGATGTTGCTCTTTGGGCCATTTTCTGAATTTATTTTGGCTATTTATAGTTTGTTTTTGGTCTTGCATACCCTGTAACTACACAAACGTTGTCAATTATAAGCTTGCTATTTTAATTTTTAATAAAAGCTTGAGATGTAAATCTAATTTCCAACTCTTTCGATTAGTACTTAAAATTATAGATATTCGATTTACATCTATGGTATCTTTGAATCGTTCATTTCCGACAAGGGCATTCTCTCTTGTTGTTATTATGCCATTTGCATACAGTTGCTTGATGATATTGATGATGTAATTTGGTAATTGTTTTGCTGGCCGGTGAAAACAATTAACACACTTTTCAATGGGTTATTAATGACATAGGTAAAGACTAAGCAGCTTTTGCTAGGTGCGAGTACCAGTACTCGATTACTCGCAGTACTTTCACCCACAATGCGAAGACAATAGTTTTTGAAAATAAAAGTTTGGTCATTTGATATTGGGGAACAATGGACGCATAAACACAAGCGACAAGACAGGCTCACCTGCAGCGATCTTTGACGTAATAAGCAGTGAAAACTTCAAACAAATGGAAAATGTTGTTATAATAAGTGGATTCTGAGTGGCCGCTTTCAAATGTGGCTCAAGGTGCAGCATGTGCCACCCGTATGTCCAAAGGGATGGGGGAAAGAAAGAAACGGAGAAACCTAGTTATAAGTCATTTTTATTGAACATTTAGCGCAGCTAATCGATTGTGTAATGTGGAAGAATTTGAGGCATCGAGATGCCAACATGCATATGCATATATGAATAGCTCATGACTAGCAGTTAGGCAAGATTTATGTGCAACCTGCAAGGCGTTAATCAATAGATGCGCAACCAATATATTTGGAATCAATGAAGCGATAGGTTATGCTGCATAGATCATTGGCGCCCAAAATCAAACCAGTTGCAACTTGCTGTGTATCCTATTTATAGATAATCGTATGATATGTGTAATCTAAAAGCATGCGATTTGTTAAGTTATTTATTAAAAATTGTGTCAGCCATGCAAGTCATAAGCAATCCAAATGCATTAAAAGGGAAAACTTATCTCATATTTCGCTCTTATTTTAACCCATTTTTACAAGCCATTGCAAACACATTCGATGACATTTGACATTCCCAACTCTTTAGGCCATAAATTTGAAATGTAGATCACCTTTTTCAATTCCTACATCAATATGCTTGGCCCCTGGGGTGCGATCATAACACGTGTAGCTACATAAATAATGACATCGTAAAACCCTATCCGGCTACCAAATACAATGCCCGCTTGACTTAACAGATCCTCCTTATTAATAATATGCAATCGAAATAATTTATGCATAAAACGCTCAAATTTATTAACACCAAAAAAAGCATGAGGCTAAAATGCGACGAGTACAGCCCCACGAAATTAAAACTGCCATCGAAAAGAGATGGGCAAAGGGACTGAGTGTGAGGTAGT
The DNA here is from genome assembly GCA_035041605.1 of Drosophila atroscutellata. Classification (NCBI taxonomy): domain Eukaryota; kingdom Metazoa; phylum Arthropoda; class Insecta; order Diptera; family Drosophilidae; genus Drosophila; species Drosophila atroscutellata. Next base: position 5,447,206 of record JAWNLA010000092.1, on the reverse strand, counting down.
CAAACACCATAACTCACAGCGATGACGGGATGCGGCTAAGGGGAACACCATTCCATTTGGCATGCGGGGTTGCACTGAGATTTAGCCTCAACACGTGAGCCTCGTATTATATTTATAAATAATAATTATGGGCAACCAAATGGCATCAGTTTTTGGGGGAAAGTGCAGCTCATAAGTGGAAACATTTGTGTGTGGAAAGTGATTAGACCTGATGTTGCAGACACTAAGCCAGGGAACGAGCGGTAGCGGTTTGGAGGACCGACTGAAATTGGAAAATCTTATTTCTCAGGACTGTCACCTTTCGCCGACAGCACGATAATGAAATCTGCCAATTGCCATGCAACTGTCAAAGTCTGTTTATTGTTTTTCCCAATTGAATTGGTGATATTCATTCTTATTTATGAAAACCCCCAATCAATTCGTATTAGTTTCCCAACTGTGCTGGGAAAATGCTAATCAGCGTGGGAGGTACGTGTCCGCACTACGTGAGAACTCTAATTAGATTTTAACTTCAGCATCTGCTTTTGAATATATGAGATATGTGATTGAGTTAGAGTCTCTCTCATTATCTTTGTAGAGCATATTTAAGTGCTAATAAATAAAATACTTCCACAACATTTTACTATATTCTAACTTCATAAATATATTAAAATTATTTAAATTAATTATTGGAATTTTTGTTAGCATGGTGTTTGATTAATTGAGGACACGTTCCACAAACAGAAATGAATGTTCAAGAAACCACATTATACCTTTGACAATTCCGCTGTATATTCAACGGGTATTTATCAGACTCGAAACCAATTCGATCAAAAAATCAACTATAGACAAATCCACTGAACTGCAGCTAAAACATGATTTGAAATTGCAATTGCATGGTTTTTCTTGGTAAATTTTGTCATTTATCAGTCTGAAATGAAAACATCAATGCGGACAAGACGAAAAACAAATTCAAGGAGCCCAGAAAAAAAATGTTCATATGAAAAAGTGCGTGTCGTGCTTGGGAAAGCCGAAAAGCAACTTAGCCCAAAACGTATTTGGCACTTGGTAAGCGGCGTGACATTTCAATTAAAATGCTAATTTTGTAACGGAGAGAACTGAGGGGGGACCGGGTGGCAAATTGTATCCAACATCTTGTTAAAGGCTGGCCGAAATACCTAGGTAAAATGCTGCCGGCAACTATTTAGTAAAGTAAATTACTTTATTAGAGGCAGGCCGTGGGCTTCAAAAGGCATGCCATGGAGCTCAGTTGGCTTGCAAGTGCATTAATCAAGGCCCCCACACATAGGCACATACACACACACACACACACACACACACTCACCATCGTACGTTTGTGTGTGTCGAACCCACTCTGTGTGCTTAGAGGCATATGTGTACACTTCATGCTATTGCACTCACGCCCTGACACTCGTGACTTTTTTAAGTTAATTTATCATATACAAAATATATTTCGTGTTTCCCTTACCATGTGCTGCACTTTCTCTATGACATTCTCTGCGCTTGAAGAGTGTATCTTCAGCTGAGGTTTAAAAATAAAATGCTATCATTGCTAGATTGCCAGGCAGCCCTTCATTTATTTTAACATTTCCACACTCATCTGCCACACTTTAATTGTGACACGTGAGGCTGGCTAAGGAAACTGGGAAATTGGATAACAGTTGCCACAGAAAGGTAATGATTATTCGTAGCAGTTGCACTTGGGTCCTTCATCTCTCTCTATCTCTAGCACTCTCTGGGTGCACTTTCATCTTGCTTAGGTGAGCATTGAATTGGGAATTAGAGAAACTATTTTCACTGTTGCTATCTAAGTGTGGGCGGTTGCCGCAAAACATGCGAGGCAATTAAGTTCGTTATCGTCCCGTTTTTAACAGTTAATCATAAAATACTCCACGTTTGCAACAGCTCATGCGTAATTCATATTACAAGTAATCGAGAATGTCAGTTGACAATTTGAAGGAGTTTCAGATTACAACCGCTTGCAACTTTGTATCTAAGTTGTAATCTGAAATCATAAGTTTGATTTCAACTTTTCCCTTACTCAATTTTTAAGGCACCATATTTTTTAAGTTTTTTCATGTATTTTTAATGGAAGCTATAAATTTAAGCATATGGATTACCATATTTGTAAATGTTCTACTTTCTCTTATAACCATCAAATTAATTAATTTGGAATGTATTACTTCCGTTAAGAGTAACGACAAATTAGCCAAAGGAGCGCAAACACATCAACAGAATATGCAATAAAAGCCGGCAACTGTGGCCACCAGCCAACTGGTAGTGAGTTCAGTTTTTCGTTCAAGAGTTGACAACTTGCAACAATAGGCACAAGTTGCAAATGCAATTGATAAAAAAGCAGAAAACGAAATAAAAGAGCAAATCTCCCCAGCGACAAAGCAAATGAGACCCACTGCGCACTGCACTGCAGCGATGAGAATCAGAGCCCCAAACCAGCCGCAAAGCGCCAGGCAACTTGCAACTTGAAACTTGCACCAGTGACAGGAATGGTAAAGACGCCAGCGCAGACGCAGACGCAGCAGGCAAAGCTGTCCAAGTCGAAGTTGTAGTTGCAGTTGAGGCGAGCGCTGTTGCAACATGTCAAAATAAATCAATTGATTGATCTTGTTTTATTTATGTCCAATTCAATTTCGATCAATGAGCAGCGCACACGAATGCAGAATGCCACAGCAGACAACAGAGCGAAATCGAGAACTGAACAAAGAAAGACAGAAAGAGAGAGAAAGAGAGAGAGTGGGTGGAGGGAGAAAGAGAGAGGGTTAGCAGTGCGTGCTGCTTGTCACTGGCGCTTAAGATCTTGCAACTGTCTTTCATACTGGGGTGTTGGCCGGCGGCGCGCGTGCATTAAATGATTTTCAGACTTCAAAGAGTTGGCGGAGCTGAGAAGAACTTGCACAAGAATACAGTTGACCAAAGTGCTCCATGGCTTATGAGACTGAATTAAGCTTAAATTTGGGGTTCATATCTATTAAATTATGTGCCTGAAGTAGAAATCATTTAAATAAGAATTAGATTAGATGATCATGCCGTAATCAAACATTGCAACAAGTAAACAAAAAACATAACAGTAGATAGCATTAGTTGATTTGTTAATTTATCGCCATCATATAGTTAAAAACAAATCGATGCTAGTTACATAATCTTATATTTGAAAGATAGGTTTTTGGTTGTATCACCTTAAAAAGAAGGCGCCTAAAACTGTGCTATAATATCATTTTGCATGCCATCGATAAGTAACAGGGCAAGCTACTCCCACAACACAACAGCGATCTTTGCATAATCTACGTAGTACTACTTATAATCATATGCAATTTGAATGGAGATATTTGAGTCTTTTTTCATATAGGAAACAAATGCAACTACTACTCGCTTGTATTTCCCTCAAAAGAGCTTTGAACTCTCCCGAGGCAAAAGCAAATAAGCGACGCAACTTTTGTCATAATCATGCAAATTTCACCTGCGTTTTTGGGCTGTGGCCAATTGCATATTTTGTGATATTCAGAAAGTCTATTAAATATGTGCATGCCATGCAAATGCCCAAATGCCAAGCAACGATGGATAACACAGTCATACATACTAGAAGAGTTATGGACCATGCCAATACCCAGCAGGTCAGCTTGTTCGCTTGGGGTCCTTTGAGAGTTGAAGAGATGCCAAATGGAATTTCCTGTTGCATTTCATGGACGTACTGTGAATGGTTGAGGCTCTCGAGCATGACTTCAAACTGTATGTTAAAGTACTTTAATAGCTATTGTAGGGTAACCATTGAGCCACTGGGGCTTAGCCAATTCGGTGCAGAAACACTCATAACACAAAGCAATAGCAACAATAACCACAATGCCAACAACAACAACCACAATTCCTCAACTGCAAATGCAACTGCATTTTTTTGCATTTCATTCGTAAATCAATAAAAATCAAATAATACACAAACTGTGGGATCAATCACATTTATGCTAATGCAACTTACATAATCAACAGCCAATGCGGCGGCACAAGGGGTTATGAGGGTGTGGATACTTGTGGGGTTAGGTGGGTGCATGCCGCTGCCATGACAAATTCAATTCAAATTTTGCTTTGACAAATTTGGCGCGTATTTGAAAACGCTTAGATAAGCTTGACACGCAGATTGCAGATATGTATGAATGAGCATATATAGTATACATATAAAGCTGCATTCAAGCTTTGCAATTATAAAAGCGGATCTGGTAGCAGAACGGGCACAATGAACGGGGTATATGTTTGGTTCTTGCACTTTCACTACTTTAAAATGCATACCACCTACATTTTGTTGCTCGATTTGCTTTTGCTTTGCCTTTGACGGTTCAGTGGCCAGTGGTGTGTGCTCTGTGTGATGCTGATGGCTAAGGGGGCGATGGAACCACCGTTAAACATTCTGCATAAGTAAGGAAATTGTTACGGGAAGACGAGTTACTGATGCGGATGCTCGCTGCTCCAGAGGCAGCGCCAGATTCCATTGTTCTACTGCTGAATTGCAAATCGCGCTCATAGTTCGCCATACTACTGTTCGATTCGGTTGCAATTTGCCGTTTGTTGGGGCAGGCAGCCCCAACAACAGCCTGAGCCTGAGCATCTGCTTCTGCTTCGGTTCCAGGTTCAATCAACCCTCGTCCACTGGTTAGGCCATTGACTTGATACACGTGGGTGTGTGTGGACCGTATCGTGGTCACTGTGGCCTTGTCGTTCGCCCAAGTTGAATGTACCGTTGTGTCTTTGAACTCTTCTCTCGCTGATCTCTGCCACATCAATGGCATAACGCAGCAGCCGCTGTCGCCGCTGCTGCCGCAGTCGCAGTCGCCACGCCAGACACTCAGACGACGCCAATGAATGAGACAACGAACTTGCTGAGAGATGCCGCCAAAAAGAACATAAAATAAAAAAGAACATATAACTGAAATAAGTCGAAATCGAAATATACCTGACGCGATCTTCTCACATGCAAATCGCAATTGGATATCACTGAGTTCGCAAGAGAGCAATTAACATTACAAATTTGTTTTTGGCTGCTTCGGCGAAAAAAGGAAGAAGCTGCCAATTAGCATCATGTAGAGCGAAGAATTGATATGCAAAGAGCGTAGACAAGACTTGGACTTGAATGAAAGCGATCGCTGATCACTCTCTGAATTGCGATGACAAAATCCTTGATGTCAACGTTCATTGATCTTACAAATGCGCTTTCGACTGCCATTTGCAGATCTAATTTCTCACAATTTCTGTTGCCAAGTTAGTTTCTGTCTGCATATTGGGGATGAACTTTTGTAGTCGATCTCAGTTCACTAAACCAGCAGCTAAAGCATTAATTAAGTAAATCAATTATAATATTTCATAGGAGAGAAATGTAAAACTTTTCACGTCATTGTAAATTTAAAGGATTCTAAAAAATCTTTCGCTATTAACATATGTCAAAATAGTTAAGGGTACCACATAAAGACAACATTTTGATATAACCACTAATAAAACTCATGATACCAAACATTTCTGCAACTTAAGTAAAATTAATCAGAACACGCACGAAATGCATCGAGGAGTGCATAAAATCACGATCCATGTTCATCTCCAATTGTTTGCATCATACTGAACGTTGCCCTTTGGCGCCTTTCGGCTGCAGTCCACCCAAATCACAACTGAAACTTGTTGGCTGCTGATCTTGCAGTCCCTGTCTGGTGGTCGATGGAGAGCGGCTTGGCTTGGAATGGCCTGCGCATGGGTGATAAATAAATTCAGGTATTAACTTGCCATATATTTTCATTATATGCGACACAGAAAGTCGTGTTTTATTTCAACACAAGTGGATTTTAATAATAAAATGTGTCTAATTTGGTACCCACTCGCACCGAAACCAGGAAACCTGATTGTCCAACACACCTTTCCCAGGTGAGATTGGTCTGGTCTGCTGGCCTGCCCACTGGCCTTTGCTAGGTGTGAGGTGTGTGTCTGTGTTTGTGTTTGTGTGCAACTGCAACTTGCAACTTGTATCCGCATCCTCAGTGGTACGTGCGAGGCGTCAATGCTTCATTTTCACTGTCATCTTAAGTTGATTGCAAGTTACGAGCGTGTTGACAACAACAACAATTCACATTCATATGTAACTGCACAAGAACTGTGCAGAGACTTGAGAAGTGTAACGGTAATTGTCGGCTTGCGTGCGTGTGCGTGTGTGTATGTGTGTTGTGGGGTTATGTTAAGGGGTTAATACCTCGCTGAGGTTACGTCTTAGGACCAGTGTGCGGGCGGCTTATTAATCAGAGCTCTGGAAAATTGCACAACTCGCCAAGCATAAGGCATGATTCATGCTTAATTGGAGGCCCCCACTTGAAAACGGAGCAAACAGAGCAAATAGCGCAAGCACAGCCGTGCAAATCTCACCCAGTTGTCAATTTCACAGACAACACATTTCAATCAAACTTTGCTATGCCATAAATAAACTACCAACTGGACAGAGCCTCCAACTTGCAGTCCCCATATACACTTTTCAATTTAAAAGTCTTGTGCTTAAATTACAGTTTGGGTTTGTTGCTGTTCTTGTTGTTGTTGTCGTTGTTGTTGTTGTTGTGGTTGTTGTGGTTGTGCACGCCTAACGTTCACATTTTTCAACATGAAATTATGAAGTCTCCATGGCAATTAATACGCATGAGGCAGGCCTGGCCAGGCTCAGACTCTAGCTCTAGCCCCAGCTCCAGCTCAAGCTTAATGGCGGGTGCTGTCGTCTCGCATGTCAATTTGATGGCAATTAACTTTGGCCAGCGTTTTGTTTTAATAATAAATTTAATGAGCTGCCAAAAATGGTTGCAAATTTACGTGGCAATTAGCGGGCAAAGCGACACTTGGCCAACAGATCGTGTGGTCGCTCATTCGTTTGATTCGGTTTGGTTTGTTTTGGTTTGTTCAACGTTGCCGCCGACATACTCTGCTCCATTTTGCTAATGAGCCGCGTTTTTACTGCGCTTCGAGGCTTGGCTGGCATTTCAAGCAGTTGCCAGTGGCGCGCGTGGCATGTGGATGTGGATATTGGATACACCTGGCTTAAAGGTGTGTCGATCTTCACCAAATTTCGTGTTGAACATTTTATGTAATTCAAAGTATATAGGATTATTTTTTCTTAAATAATTTGAACTATAAGTGCATAATTTATGTGCAGCTTATTCTGTTCGATTTTTGATTCAGACATAAACAAATTTACTTAATCTGTGCTTTTGCTTAACCTTTTTTTATTTTTGCAACTAATCTCCGATTTCTTCAAAATCATTTCAATTTCAATAGCACACAAACAATTTGTAATCGGAGAGGTTCTGACACATACACGTTCAATCAGAGCTAAGAAATAAAATAATAATAATAAGAAAATAGCAAACTCATTTACCACTTGCCAGCAAAAGTTCCCAGGTTGCTACCCAAGCATTAGCCAAGAACATGGCGTGCCTGCAATCTCTGAAGCTTGAAATCAAAACGCTGAAGCAACTGTTTCCAAAGAATCATGCACGCTTTCAGATACTCAACGCCACCTTGGACGAGCTGCTCTGCAGATTTATTGATAAGAATGGCAAACACTACGACATCCCTGCGAACATAACGGAAGCATATCCAGCAACGCCACCTGTTTGGTTTGCCGAGTCTGACGAGGCAAGCGTTATTAATGCTGTGCAAATTTTAGGCGCCACAGAAGGACGGGACAATTACGTAATCTTGCAGGTTGGGCTGCTGCTACGCGAATTGTGCAGATGCCACAAAGTTTCTGTACCCAGTATTTTCATTTTTGGCAACAAGAACTTTAGAAGGAAACTAATATAGTGGTCCGATGTAGATGGTTTCTTGCCAAAATGTTGAGAGAAACGCAACCGGGAATCTTATATCCTTACCAAACAAAGCATTTGTATTAGTTTTGCATGTGTATTTGATACAACTTTTAATATTCGTATACTATGGACCACTTGCTTCGCAAATATGCTCGTAGTAGATGAACTCGACTAGACTGACTCAATTGCAGCGCCAAAGCCCGGCTCAAATGAAGCTGTCGCTGGAAAAGAGAGAATGAATGAAATAATGATTGCAGTCTGGTGTGTAGCTTCTGTGATTACGTACTTCATTTGGGGATGGTATCCATAATTTTCGCGCAGCTCACATTTGGTGATGGTGCGTTCTAGATCCTCAGGCCTTACAGCAAAGTTGCGCGCCATAATCTGCCAGTGCACCATGTTGAAGTAGTTGTACTCCCCGGTCTCTTCAGACCCATTCATAACATAGTGCGGATTGTCCGGCTGTCGACGCAGCCAGAGGCGCTCGTGAATGTGATAACGCCAGCCACGTTCTGCCAGCTCTGCTGCTGCCAGCATTTGCAACATATCGCCCGCATATGAATAGAAGAAAAAGAACAATAGCTCCACGTCCATCTGCTCAATCTTGGGCTGCGGCAACTGCTTACCGTTAGAGCGGCGATAATATTGCGGCACATCGCCGTGTATCTCATGAGGTGCACAGCGGCCGCCCTGTAGCGGACCAGCAAAGACAGCATGCACCTGGTTCAACCCGAAATTCGCTTCCACATTAAGATTCACTGTCTCATGCCCAAAGAACTGTGACAAAAGCCGCCGATTGTGTTGCGCAGTCTCCAAATTGCGAGCTAATCCCACCAATCCATAGGCACCCTCCATGATGGTGTTTGCTTGGGGCTGCGTGTCGTTATTGGTCCGAGGCGGCGTGAGGTCAAACGTCACTCCACCCAACGGCAGACCCATGCGATTGGTGTTCAGGCGTCCATAGAACTCGATTTTCTCAAATCCAGGCGGCGGAGCAATGCTGCTGAAGTACTCGTCGGAATTCGGCTCTGACTGATTGCTGCCCGGCAAGTAGAGCTTGGTGGTGGCAGCAACGTGTGCAACACCAGTCGGTTTAGTCTTGAGTGCCTCAGGAACGTCAGATTGAGAAATGCCGCTGCTCTGAACGGATACGACTTGCTCGACTTCCTCGACTTGTTGCGGATTGTCATCGCTTATGATGGCAGCCCAGACGCTCGATTCGGGAGCAGTGCGCGAATCATCTTGGGTGCCGGGCAATGCTGGAAAATCCTCTTGCAGTAAGGAAAAGTCTTCCAGCGGTGAGGGCAATTTCTCCGTGTCCACATATAGCGCCAAAGCGGACAGACTTTCCTCCGACTTGGACTCGTCATTAAGATCAGCGGCAATACTTTTCGCATTGTGGCAATTCATTTTGTTTGGTTGAGAAACACAAAGACGAAAATCTACGGAAAGCTAAAACAAATGAACTTTTTTCCAGCAATTGACAAACGTGCCAAAATTTGTTTGACAGTGTTACCCCATCGCCGAATAGTGAAATTGCCGGCGTCGATAAGTTTGAAGCTGAATCGAAGTATATTTTTCAAATTTATCGAAATTGCAACCAATTGGCTAGTTTTTGCATGTGTGATGAGATTGGGCGTATGCGTGTGTGTGAGCGTGTGTGTGTGTGGGTGAGGCGGAAATTGCCATAAACCAATTTAAAAGCCGAGTCATAAATTTAGCTGGCGCAAATTCACCTGCAAACAGCCGCCTATTGGCAAGGCAAAGAAACGATCATCAGGTTATGCAAAGAGTTATGAAAAACGCTGGTGAGAGAGAAAACTGGCAGAGCGGGAGAACTACAAGCCATTAACTTAAAATGACAACAGAACAACATAAATCTCTGGCCAGCCGCTTTGTGGCTGCACTTAAAGGCAAATGTCTGGAAATTGACAAAAGGAACGCCGCATGACCATAAACTGAAGCTGAGCTCAGACTCGCTGGAAGCCGAAGTAAAGTGGCGGCACCACCATTGGAGTGGGCGGCGCAGGCGTTGGCATTGTGCGCTAATAGCCCAAGCATCAGGCAACCCAATAGACGGGCGGGGCGAGGTACTGCAAGTGGCTCTCTGCCACACACCTCACTCCGTATTCCTACGGTCAGGCACTTGGGAAATTTATGCGAACGAGGTGCGAGCGTCAAATTAACGAACTTGTCTGCGAGCAAAAGAGAAGAAGACACTGCCCGGCGGCTAAGCGAACGAAGAACAGAGCAGAACTATCAAATATTCTTAGACTCTATCTCACTGACTCACCTTCGCTGTCTGTCTCTCTCTCTCTCTCTTTATGATTTAGCAAATCAGGTGCACGACGGTACAGCAAATTAAGCTCAAATAATATAAAATACAATAATGCTAAATCCATGCCTGAGGTATGAAAAATGATACGCATTAACCGGGACAGACAGACACAGCCCCCAGTTGGAGATGGGGCACGCCACAGAAGGATAATCACTAATTTGTCGCAAAAATATATAAATATCTAATTTACACACATATTAAATAATTTTACAAAACTTAAATGCTTATTAATATATTGGTGAAATACCAATTGCAGCTGGTGCCGATACTATTCCGATACTATTTTATGCGATGCTGATAAAGTCACGAGCTGTCACCAAAAGCACGACACGTTGACATCGCTAGTTACAGCTAACGAACATCACGAATTGCCATTTTGGTTTGGTGGACAGGGCAGAGCAGAGCAGAAGCTGCTTAAGCTTGGCCACATAAACTACTATAAATCATACTCATGTTGCGCTGGCAAAGACAACGACAACGCCAAGTGTAGTGCAATGTTTTTCCGAGTTCCAGATATCAGAGTCCAAGTGCAGCCAGAGAGCCAACGGCAACTTTGTAGTCAGCGACGGGTCAGCAATTTCCGAGCCATTAAATTGCCATTGCCAACAAGTGAAGCGCAAAAGATGCCCGGATCTCGGACATAAGCTCAACTACCTGCTGGCCGGTAGGTGTTAGGCCCCGGCAATCACTTAAGCTGCTTTGTACGAGTCACACGAGCTGAACAGACTACCAGCTCCGAAATTACTCGAGTGCTCGTGTTTGCAGAGTGAATGAACTGTTCTAGAGCCGGGAACCGAACATTATGGAAATTAGCCCCAGCCCCCAAAGTGACGCCCCATCACCGACACAAATGACCCCAATGCGCATCACTCAACTGCTTGTGCGTCGTCACTGGAACTGTTGGATTTGAAAGTGGTAGTGGAGTTGTAGCTAAAGCTAAAGCTGGTACCAGCCTAATGACCAGCATCAGGAGCAACAGCAAGCGAGCACTTGCATCCACAGTAGTTTTACAAGGAGTTTGTGGAATTGTGTAGGCCGAACTGCTTTTCAGACTTCTTCAATTCGGTCTGTTTGTCTGTTTTGTCCCGAAACGCTTAAACGGTCCATTAGTCGTAGCGTCATAATGGTCACAAATGCTTATGAGTTTTTTAAATATTGTGCATATATGTTTGTAATAGGCGTATATCTCTTGTCGTTGTCGTGGGCTGTGTGGACGTTTGTTTTATGCTCTTTGACTAATTCCATTGCTGGCCTTGCCACGCCTATCATTGGAGCCAACTTAAAAGTCTTTTCAAGGGGCTTCAGGTACATTGCATTAGGAATGAACTCCTAAATACTTTGTGCTGAAAAAAAATGTGGAAAATGATTATTTGCAAACGAGTCATAAAAGTCTCGAGTAATTATAATTTATGGTGTATACTTTGGAGGTATATAATGTAATCTATCAATTTGGGTACAAAGAAATAATAATTTTTACTAACTAGCAACATATTTAAAAGAAATTCGCTTATATTATTAGTTTCCTAATATAAGTGTTCTTAGCTCATATTTTGAAGACCATTTTTGTCGTTTGTTTTTCAAAAAGATATACTTCTTAACCTAGCAATAACATAGAAACCTCAATAATATAATAGCATGCTTAAAAAAATATTACAAAATCTTCATTCTGATAAATTCTCTGCTTCACTAGATTCTAATAAGAATGCCCATTGCGAAGGCGAACAACTTGATGTGGTTTGGACGCAAGCAAGTCTATCATTAGAGATTTACTATATTGCCACTAGCTTTCATCAATCATTTGCCAAAAGAAAAACTTCTCATAAAATATATGCAATTGCAAGTCAATTTTTGAGGTACTTTAATAATAATGTTGCATTGTCTTCTGCTGTTGCTGTTGTTATTGTGACCATTCACCGAATATTCACTGATTTCATAAAATATTACGATAAATGTTGTTTTCAACATTTATAAGCGCAGATTTTCATATTTTATTGCTTATAACCTCAAAGCGACATTAAATGCTGCTGCTTAAAGATACAAAATGCAGCGCATAATAAACCCAACACAGAACATGATCCCCCAAAAACAGACCTGCCCCAGAGCCCGGAGCAATCTATACGAGAAGCTGAATAACTGAACAAAAAAATGAATTGTCTTCATTTTGTAATTTAATGGTATTTTATTGAATTTTTGATGCGCATGGACAAGGCAACTACTCTGTGTGTGTGTCAGTGTGTGGAGTAGCATCCTTGGCTGCTGCCGCGTTTCGAGATCTTCGATTTGGTCGGGCGGCTGCCTGTTGACATTTAAAATATGGCCGCGTGTCAGAGCGGCTGCCCTACGCCCATTTTTATAGCAGTCAGGTTTACATTTCGATTTCGATTTCAATTTTTTGGGCACTGATCCCCAAAACATAACCTGAAGCCGAAACTTTTGCTTTAGCTGAAGCCGTTGCACCGTTGCAGCGCCGGCGTAAATTCAATTTGAAGGTCTGCACAGCGTCTGAATTCCCGAGATGCCAGCAAAATGTGCTTTCACTTGACCCGCAGTGCTGCGTAAATAAATTTTATCGCTCTGTTGACACGTGCGCGTAATATTTCATTAAATTAAAAATACGAAATAAATAAAAATACAAATAATAAAAACACATATATGAAGGTGCAGCTATATTAGTCGACCGGATGTCTAAATACCCTTTCAGACATTTTCATATGCATGTGTGATAAAGATTCTCTTCCAAAACTGCAAATTCTTGCTTCGTGGATTATATACGAAAATGCTTAGTTCATATACATATAGATTTTTTAATTAATCGAATGATTAAACGATATATTATTAATTTAGAAATTGACGAAATGCATTAGAATATTAAAGTGGCCACGGTAAGAGTATAAATATTTGCAATCAGAAATGCTTGTGCATAAACAAATCGTCGACCGCATCGTAACTTCGTTTTCAATTTGGCAAGTTTGACACTTGGCTAGTTAGTCAATTGGCCAAGTTTCACAATTGGCCAACGGGCGCCCATTTCAAAAATATGTCCAAGTGCCACCTACGTTGCACGCTATTGGAATTGGTTTAAGGTGGTAGCTGCAGTTGCAGTTTTTGTTGTTTTCTTGGCTACCTGTCGCTACTTGCCCCATTCACTTGCCGGCAGTGCGTGGCTCCTGCGTCGCCTGTTCCTGCACTGATTGCAAATGCCAAATAACCATTTACGTGGCCCATTTCCTGGACCGTAATAATAAATAAGTAAACTTATGTGAATTGCACCTTTAACTTTGCTTAATTAATCACGAAATTGCCTTGTGGCAAATTGCGAGTGTAACGCAAATAATTTCAATGCCCCACAGCTATTGTCATTGGCTGCTGATATATGAGCAAAAGTTGAGAATGTCAGTTAGTCAAGTTTTTAAGGTTTTTCCTTAGACTCAGTGTTAAGAGTAAGAGAGCAATATTTTATATGGAATGAGCAAACACATCAAACCAGTCACCACAAACAATTATTCCCAAAAAAGAAATACATTAAACGAGGCAGAAATAAATAAAGAGAGAGTTCCATCTAAACAATACTTTCCCTATCTCTATATTTATCTTGATTTTCCCAGCATATCAGAGATAATTTCTGCATATTATGATAGAATGTTAATATTTCAGGTAAGCCTGCCAGCGACATGATTATTATGAGCCCACTTCATATGTATATAACCAATTAAGTAACTGTAACCAAAGCGAACGCCCAAAGCATATTTATTGAATGCACTTAAATTGTATTTGTAATTGTTACTGCAGTTGCATTCGAGTTGAGGCCCTTACCCTGCGGTCAGTCATAACTTTTCCAATAATCGAATCGGTCGGTTAAGAGTAATGGACCAAAAGGGTTGGACCCAATGGCAACGCCCTCAACATACTACCGTAACTGCCCAAAACTTTATTTAAGTCTACCAGTTGCACACATTTTTCATACTTGCCTTCAACTTTGCCACTGCTGCAGCGAGTATGCCAAGTACTACCAAGAAGATAAGAGCAAAATAAAAAAAAGCAAGTCAAGGCGCACTTTCAATTAATCAACGAAATTAATTAAGCCCCCCCGATCAGCGATCAGTGACTAGTGAGCAGGCAGAGTTGAGCGTTGAGCGTTGAGCATTGAGGATTGCAACATAATTTTTATTTTGGCACAGCGTGCGTTTGTCGTCGCGTTGTTGTTATCATAGCAGGACGTGGCGTCCACGTTGACGTCGGCGTCGACGTCAATGCTCGTGTCCGAGTCCATGTCCGCGTCGCCAGCTCAGTTGGTCAGTTGGTCACTGGCCGCACTCAATTAGCACGCATGTAGCGCAACGGTGCGCCGATAATTAAGCCAAAGTCGGAGTCAAATAAAAATAAAAACGTTGGCGCTGCAACTGGAGCTGAAGCTGGGGCTGTGGGGTAAGGTATGAATTGGAGCCTGGTGACAATTGGCCCCGCACGATTTATGCACTGTTAGCTGAATGCTGGCGACCAATTGCGCAACATTTGCCTAATAAATTTACTTTTAATCACGGCACAAAATGCTACACGCTGTGATTAAGTCCGCTCGACGTCGACCGTTCCAACTACCGTTTTTCTTTAGCCATGATAAGCTGGAGTGAAGCCACCAAGCATACAAAACCAGCTTAAAACGTTCTCTGCAAAATCTCATGAAAGGAGAAAGCCACAAGTACTATGTAGATTGTACCTGCAGCCAAAACGTGACGATTAGACTTACACTCATCAAATCTCGCAACTTACTGAAAATCGAGTAAATTGAGTAGGCAAACAACGCATAATTTTCGGTGCTTGTGCTGGCCATCAATAGATAGAATATCAATTCTGCTATCAAACTGAGCATCTTCACAAAATTC
Source organism: Drosophila atroscutellata (assembly GCA_035041605.1). Lineage (NCBI taxonomy): Eukaryota > Metazoa > Arthropoda > Insecta > Diptera > Drosophilidae > Drosophila > Drosophila atroscutellata. The sequence goes on along the minus strand of JAWNLA010000092.1, from coordinate 5,432,156 downwards.
TGCATGGGAAGTAAGTAGTAAAGACCAATTGGCTGTGTGCTGACATTCATTAAGTTCTTGTTTCGATTGAGTTTCCACAGGACTTACATCAGCAGCGGAAGCCAGCAGCAAAACGCCAGCAATGATATTGATCTGGGAATGCAGTATCCATAAAATTAGCATGTGTGAACAAGAGATTGCAATCTTAAGCAATACCACAAATATACAGGCGAAACCGAGTAAGATAAGATAGTAAGCAAGTATATAGCAACCTGAGTGCAAGGATATACAAAATAAAAATTTCTTGAAGAAAATCATGACTAAATAAAAATATCTTTTAGATATTACAATACTTGTTAACATTTACAAACTGTGACAAACTTTTCAAAACTCAAATTCACACAGACACTAATCTTTTTTTCATGAAGCTATCTTGCAATTTATTATTATTAATTTTGAAGTCACTTATAAGTATTCAGATAAATTGGCATCGTCAGGTAAACAAATTCCAAGTTCAAAGATAAACTTTGAAACTCAAATGGATATCAACACTCTTCCTTTAAATTAAGTTCGTTTGCTTTGATTCACTTTTCTAAATCTATCACTGTCATTTTTCAAATTTTTCGTCATATCTAAATTTAAGAGAAGATAATGTTGCCAAGCGAACGAGCATCAAACGCCAATCAACGTCTTATACCGTTGACACCGGAACTGATTCAGGATATGCTGGATAACGAGGGATTTGAGTATCAGACGCCACCTGGCTTCGATGAGTTCGAGAACTATCAAAATAACGCAGAGCAGTTAAGAACAGGCCAAATTTTGCCATATAATTTGAGTTCTAGGTTGCACGAGAAGAGAGAAAGAAACCCAACGGATTACATACATGAGAAAAAGAGCAATCCAGCAAAATTGATTCCGAAATTTCATTTGGAAATACTTTATACCGGCAGGCCCTTAAAGCATCTTAGTAGTCAATCAGATCATGAGTCAGCCGACTCCTCCGACTACTTCAGCGAATCCGAGACTAAAGTCGAGCGTAGTAGCTATGGAACAGAGGGACGCGAAACGATCTCAATGGAATCCGAGTGTAGCTCCAGTTCTGATAGTCCACTTTTCTTACTGCCAAAACTAACAAAACTCGAGGCTGAAGTGGATATCTACAATGCTACTCGTTATTGGACTGATTTTTCCCAAGTTGTAGACATGATTCTCACTTAACCGATACAAGCTACAAAAGATGCACAGCGCCAATGCGTACTACATTCCAAATGTGAAGGATTTCAGACAGAATTATATGGTGTTTTTTTCTCTATGATGGAATGTGCATTGGTAGTGAAAGTGAATTCGCTTTGTAATGGGCATTTTCGATACACACATGTTGAAAACTATGTAAGCCCACACCATTGACGACAAGAACAACAACAGTAATCATAGCAACAAGTCGGCTGTCATGTAATGCGTATGGAGAAATGCTTTTAGTTGAAAGTCTTGCTTAGAGAGCGATAGTGCTAGTTAGAGAGAGAGAGAGAGAGAACGAGAAAGTGAGAGAAGGAGATGGGATGTTTACTTTAAAACAAAAGCTGTGTTCAAGCCAAAGTTTTCTTTCAGTTAACCATTAATTGTGTGGGATCGATAGCTGGCAGACTGCATTTATCATTCAAGCCTTTGAATTTTAAGTAAAGTTCCCACAGATTAAGACGATAAGTCTTCATAATAATTAAAGTGGGCTAAGAGCGAGCACTGGACTGGGTCAGATCTCTGAGAACTTCCTTTTCCTGATTTGAAGACACTTTGGATACTTGTAAAGAATTGAACTCAAATATTTGAAATGGAAATTTATCAGAGAAACAAAAGAGATTTCCCCCTAACCCTCTAACTTTCTATAGATAACTTTCACAACTACAGAAATTCCGAGTATTGAGAGAGTCAATGTCAGATCTACGCCTAACTCCCTGAGATATTCCATTCGATTGTACGCTGAGCTATATTAATATTATTGGCTATAAAACACTCCTTTTTCTCCCGCATACACCGATATATATATATATTAAATGGTTAAGGAACTTACAAATTGTAAGGCTACAACACATTTGACCATATATATTTAAAGCGTAAATTATGGCCCACATATAAATCACCATTAATTTGACAGTAGATTTTACATAACTGCAGCCAACAGGTGAAAGCGAAAAGCGCAGCTGCCTATGGCCATGGCCACATAAAACCCAGGAGATGCTGGCCCCGACTCCAAATGGAGAGTCATGAAGAAAAACTCGCCACTTGCACTCGTAAAAATTTACTACCTGCCATTGCATGCAAAATCGAATTGTGTGCTAATATTTGGCCGAAAACTGCACAAGAGATCGCCTGGGGGCCACCTTTTCGACATGGATATGGATGTGGATGTGGATATGGACGTGGACTTGGAAGTGACGTAGTCACTGGCGACGAGTGGAGTTTTCCCAGTGCCTGCATCGAAATTTGGACAACAATAAAATCATTTTTGCATGCTCAAACTACCAAATGCCATTTACTGCGGGGGCGAAGGGGGTGTTGTGGTGCAGAATGTGTTTTCGTTTGTGTGTGTGTGTGCGTGTGTGAATGGGTGTGGAATATGGCAAGCAATGGCCAACGTCTGCATTTGTCCACCTCACAAGTGCACCCATGATGGACATGCAGCACCAGTGAAATTGTTGTGAAATGGGTAAAAGTTGTCATAAACCCAGCCGTGTCTAGAGCCTGACTAAACCTTTTGTTGCTCTACCTAAGGGTACTATAAATTTAAATATCTCGCACATAAGCCACAGTAATCGAGCCATCAACTTTAGCTATGTTATATCGTGAATAAGCAATAAAAGACATGTGGCTTTAGTGGTATATTCCTAAGCCTATAACGCTTTCAGCTAACAGATTTGTAGGTTGTGATTTATTACACATACATACATACAAAACATTAACTGTTTGTTATCTCTCTGTGTTTAAATACCGAATAAAATTTAATATAATAATTAATAAAATTTTTAAATTTATTTTAAATAAAGCCAAATGCAGCTTTGCTACTGCCTTAATGGTTTGAGTAACTAGCCAACATTTCAACTCCTTTGACAAGTTTAACCTATATTTAAATCGATATATTTGAACACACAACACACAATTTATAATAATCATTTTGGTTGGCCTTAATTGAGCATGTTTGCATTGATTGTTTGCGGGACAAGCTAGTGTCCCATAGTTGGTACTGGTTGACATGATTATGCAAGGTTAACTGCGGTGGGGTGATGAACAGGCGAAATGGGAAAGATGATCGCAGCAAGCGGACGAATGAGCGTTTAGTAAACAATGATTGGAATTTTAAACCATGCTCTTTAACTTAATCCAAGTCAAACAAAATGCCAACAAGAAGTTGCCGTTGCCATTGCAGTTGCAGTTGAAGAGACGCAATTGGGAATTGCAGGCTGCGTTGCTTGTCAAAGACAATTACGCGGACGATCACAATTGAGTGACTGATTGGGGCGGCTTGTTGGGGGGATAACCAGAGACGTTGAAGGTGTCGCGACAAAATGCCACGCCACAAAATGTATATCCTCGAGACGTCGCCAACTGGCGACAATAAAAGTGCAAAGCAATTTGCGGACGCGTCTCTAATTGAGCCCAACGGCTGCCCAATGCCAGCCAATGTTGTACATATGAGGCACACACGTGTGCACCGTGTGGCACTATGCTAAAATTTATATGTATTAGCCATGGCTAAGTGTTTGGCCGATAAATGGAGAAAGGTGCTTTGATTTAGTCCAAGGCGCTGCCAAAAAGGTTTAACTCGCTCGCCTGCCAGGTGACAATCAATTTGTATATTTTCGCTTGAAATTATTTCTTTAATTTTGCACACACATGCAGCGAGCGAGATGGCGAATGGGGCGTGCGATAGAGACGGCATGCGATTGGAATTTCATTTAGAAAGTTGCACCGAAGCAGCAAAAAACGAATGCAGAAATTTGCATTTGCCAAAGTCTGAGCGACATTGGCAGACCCCAGACTGCATACAGTCAACAGAGATCAGACTCCATCCAGACTGTTGCGACATTCTTGTTGATGTGGGACGCCTTCACTTTTCACTTGAAGGCCCAAATGGCCTTAAGTGGGTCATTTAATAATAAACGTTATTTCATGCGATTATTCTAATTCCGTCAATCATTTGCAACTGCAACTGTGTTTGCTCTCCATCCATCGAGTTAACCAGTCAGGCTCGTGCTCTATTGATCTTGTTTTACTATTTTTTTCACGTTTATTTCAGTTTTTTTTTTTCATTTTTTGTATAAATTTCTCGATTTTGATCTTTAACTTGTCTTGACAGACAGTCGATGCTGTATGCGTAGATGATTTTTGCCACTCCTTTTGGGCCCCGTTACTGCGTACTACTTCTGATGAAATGCTTTCTACTTTGATTCATTGTCTTTGTGCCTGCTTTGTTTTGGAAATTCAGTTTTTGAAAAACGTTTGGCTTTAATGGCTTTTGATTGATTATCGCGTGCCACGCTCTGTGGGTGCTCCAGCTCTAGCTCCTCAACCCTAACTCCAGCGTGCTTCATGTGTGCTGCTTGGCCCACGTTTTCTATGATGCTTTTGTGGGTTTTTTATTGAAGTATGCTTAATTAGCTTGATGTGTGCCTGTCCGTCTGTCTGTCTGTCTGTTTCTCTCCCTACTGCACGTGCTGTGAGTTCCTGGTACAAGAGCTGAGTGGGCATAGACAAAACCAAACGATGCATGCAATAAGTTCAGAGTTGAGGCACATAACAAGTTTACTTTACAAGATACTATACCAAAAAGGCTGCAACGTGATGTGCTCAATACGAGCATTAAATGTTAGCACTGTATTTTATTTTTTATTTTTATCTTTTTGGGTGTGTATTATGACAAACTGTTGGGATTAAAATTACAAGTCTTATGCTGTCCTTGCAGTGCAGGCAATTTTATAGCACAAAGATGTCATTTGATAAGGAAATCTTTTTAACGAAAAGTTTACTTAAGAATTGATAAACTTAGGACCGCTTTTGGTTAACCATTTAAATACCAGATGCCTGCATAAAGTTGTCCTTCAAAAAAATACGTCTTACGAAATCTTTTTCTGTTTCTTTAAATTGCTTTTGTTTCTTGAAAATAGTTTTTTCTAGTTTATTTTTCATTGAGGCTCATTAGACGCAATATGCATGAATTTGCCTGTCCTACGCACTCCTTTTTAAGACTTGAAGCAGTAAACATTTTTTGTTGTTATTTCAGAATGCTTTGTTGTTATTTTGCTGTCTCATGGGGCATAAAAACTGTTGCATTGTCTCGGACTGGGGGGAGCCTGCGCGAATGGAGCCAGGAGGCAGCTGGCTTGGCTCCTGGCAATGGCCGATGGTGGGTGATAAATGTTAAGAGGCGCGCGTGTGCAGGCAGCAAGCAGCTTCCATTGAAATTAGTTATTCACGCGGATCGTTTAAGGCAATCCAACACCAAGAGCCATAGAGGCTAACTTGGCGGAGGCGACTCTTGGCAACTGTTGGCAACTGCTCTTGGCTTGTTGGTCATGGCTTGTCAGTGATGGCTCCGCTGCTGCTTCTGCTGTTGCTGCTTGTGGCTTTGGCTGTGGCTATTGTCGCCGCTTTTGTTTTAATGATCGTGCCTCTTGGTGACTCTCCTGTCTGCAATGTTTTGCCAGCTCATTTACCGCTGCGGCAAACGGGATGACTTCAGTGGCATTGGCTTTGCCACCGTTGCTGGCTTATCAGTGCAACATTTTGCATGTAGCAGGCAAACAAAAAACCAACGTTCAACTTCTTGGGCATTTGTCAAAGTCCCCCCCACACACACACACACTCACAGACACACACAATCACACAGACGGAGGGACACTTTACATGTGTCTTTGTGTCTGTTTTTTTTTTATGTGTGCTTTTAGCCATTTTATCGTCGGTTTGGCTACTGCGGCGCTATAAGCCTCTTTTTCTAATGGCTCATTTCCTTGCTGCAGCAGCAACAACAACGGTAATTAACCTGTGCATGTTAATGAACTTCAAACCTGCCCCCAAACCAACAGCAACAACAACAGCAGCAGCAACTGCAAACTTTATGCAGATTTTTGTCTACCGAAACCAAGTCGAGTCGAGTGGAGCCAGAAGTCCGAGTAGTCGCTACATGGTTGGCGCTAATGCAAATCTCTGTGTGTGCTCTGGCATTTTGAGCAAAATGAGGTTGTTGTCGTGCCGTTGACAATCTAATTAGAATACAAAACGCTTTTAGCCAACTTGCAACTGGCTGAAAAGTTTCAAGTTCATGGTGTTGACATATGTAGCTGGTACAAGCCGCCGCTTCTCGTACTCCACCTCCAACTCACTGGCATCTGCAACAACTACTAATGCCTACCTCATCTCGCAGGGTCGATCTGCTAATGGGCTCTTCATGCTGGTGGCTTAATACCTTATTGGTATCATATAAGACAGATCCCATACAAACGTTTGGATTTTAGATTTTGATTTCGCCTGTTTGGCTGCCAGTTTTCCTGCCATTATTGCGATTAGATGGAAAGTGCTTTGGCCATTTCTGTTTCCATTGAGATGCACCGATGAACCCAGACTGACATCGCAGGCAAAAACTGTCAAAACCATTGGCATTTATAATGAGTGGAAAGTTGGCAAAATCTTGCCTTCAAATTCGATTACTGATCGCCGATTACTTATATGGCTACATGCAACAACAAAGAAAAGTTCAACTTGAGTACCTAAGATAAACTATACGATTATTAAATGGTTCGATTTTCTTTTACCTTTAATATAATTGTAATAACTATGCTATTGATAGGTCTACGACAGTGGCAGCCAAACATATCATTGATAATATATAATATATATATATATATATGTAAGCTCTATTATAATTGATATCAAAACGTGCGGGAGTTTGAACAATATGCGGATATCTATGCATATATAACATGTAATTCTTCAGTGCGGTGGTTCCACAACATTCTCAACTATGTCTCCCATACATATATATTTGTATATTCGTATCCATGTGAAGCATCTTTGGCGTATATAGACCACTTTACTTATTCGATGACCTTTTGAGCTGTGCTTGCAATCGTTGCTCTGCATATCAATTGAATATGTTATTGCCATTCGGGTCCTCTAAGCACACAGCACAAATTGCATTCACACACTCATAAGCCGTCAGAGGCAACTGCATTGGCGACCGCGTTGCAAGTTGCAACGGTTGCAAGTTCACAGATTGCATCACATAACCTCATTTCGCCACATTTTGCACAAATATTGACTTGGGCTGCTTATTTGTTGATTGCGGAGGAAAGCGTAGCTGTTGTTGCCTTTAGTTTGCTCCCAAACGAACTTGGCAAAGTGGCACACTTGGAGAGCACTGGCAGCACTTGGAAATGCAATTGCAGCAAATTGGCCAAAGCCAAGGAGGAGCAATAACAACAATGCAACATGGAGGAGTATAAGGAACGATGAACGAGGTACAATGGGGTCAGTTTAGGGCGATGGCATTGCTGCGATGTTAAAGTTGCGCCTTGGCCATGTTCTCTAATGTCAACTCATAATGCGGCAAAGGAAAGCAAGGCGATAGACGATGGGAATTGGAAGGAGGCGAGGGTTCTCCGTGGGCAGTCAGAAGCAGCAGCATTGCTGCTGTTTTCGCTGCTGACCCACAAAAGAGGCAACAATATTATTGATGCAGTTACTGATGTTGTTGTACTTGTTGTTTTTGTTGGTGTCACTGCAACTCGGCTCGACACGAACTTTGCCTGTGGGGCCCCGTTTCAGTCGCGTTGCCAGTCTCAATCTCAATTTGGTCAATTTGCGCGCATTGACCAAGTTATCAGGCTGGCCTGACCATAAGCCATAACAATTGAATTGAAATGAGACAAAGTCAGCTCTCGACCATATTGCAAATACATTTTAGGGGCGTTCCCACCTGATGTTCCCTCCATAGCTCGATACACAAGCGGACCGTTCCACAAAACAAAACCAAAAAAAACGATAAACAACAAAAAAAAAACTTTTCACAGTTTAAAGTTTGGAAATTGTCGCCGTCCTGTGCTGTTCATGTTGCAGCTCCTTGTAACTGTCAGGGCACCGAAAAAACAATCATTAAATTGAAAAAAAGAAATAAATAAATAAAATAAGAAAAGGGTACCAAGTGCAAAAGGTTACAGGTACAGCGCCCAGCGTACAACAACAAAAGTCAACAAACAAATGAAACAAATGAACTGCGCCAAAAATCTTCAACAAGCCGTTCGGAAAATGCCCTTCTACTGATTGTTTTGCCAAAGAGTTTTCAAAGTCACCATTTATTAGTCTACCATTTAAGACCTAATCTGAAAACATTTCCGAAGCATTTGTTGATGAAATTGTTGAGACAAAATTAAAATTGCATCTAGCATATATGTATATAAGTAACAGGTAGGACATCTGCCACATTTATTTTTTCCATTGAGAATCTGTGTTTATGCAACCTTTGCAGCAGAGCGGCTATGGCCATTGTTAAGGGCATTTGCAACTGTACAACCTGGCCAAAAGGAACAGCAACAAATAAATCTGACAAGAGTTGCAGTTTGCAGTCGCTGCTTTGACTTTAGAATGCACCGAAAACCCGCCTGATGATGAAGTGATTTTGGGAGGGGGACGCTGCCGCAACGCCAATCGGCAGTCGAGATTTGGATTTTGGGTACTCTTTGGAAGCCCTGTAGCTGGCAAGGAGTTGAAGTTGAGGCTGCAATGCAAGTCGAAGTCGAAGCTGGAGTCAGAGTAACTGCAGCCAGCGACTTCAATGCGCACGCGCTGACTGCCACTTAACGAGCGGTGGGTCCAAAAGGAAGGAAAGCAGCGCAACGTTGCCTACGAGGGCGTTGCAAAGAGTCTCTGTGGCAACAGCAACAGCAAAAAAGAAGGTGACAAAGTCACGAAATTCTTGTCAATTTTCAACTACAGACCAATTTGTTTGTCTTCCCAGTTTTTCAGAGCGGCAGGCGCAAAAAATAAAGTCCAACTTCACGGCAAAAAAAAAAAGGGTGAAAAAACTACAAAATCAAATACAAAGAAAAATAAAAACATCGTGACAAATCGGGCTACCAAAATTGGGCGCAAATCGTAAAGCGCAGAAAAAGCGCAGTTTGTGTCGCCTTTGCCAAGGCTAAGGAAGCCCCCATATCAATAAGTTTTCCCAGCAGCAGCAGCAGAGGCAGCAGCAGCAGCAGCCGCAGCAGCGGCAGATGAGACGCCTCCATATCAACACCTTTCAGCTTCTAACAGTTAAATTGCTTCCCAGGATGGGGCAAAACTTCTCACCGCTCTGATTTTGGTCATGTATAAAGCCAAATGAAATTGTCTGGCACGCTAAGTGTTTTCTTCAGTTCGCGCCTGCCTTATATAGCCGATTGATTGCTCCACTAACATAATCCATTCGTGGCTGGGCCTAAACAGCAACATGCAACGTGTTCGTTGCAGCGGCTACATTCTCTCTGATGTTTGCCTGCAACATCAAACAAAATCATTTGCTCAACATTTTCATTCAGGTCACAACAACAACAACAACAGCAACAACAACTTGCCACAATAAATTTCAATTACTTACCCACATTTTAAGACACTTTTACCGCTAAAAGTATTTACTGTTAATATTGCTATTGCCTTTGTTGTTGATGCTGATGCACAATCATTGTTCAAATTCGCCATCTGACGTGAGAGGAAGATGTTAACAGCGTCGGTCAACACTTTATGGAAAAGCCATTCATAGGCCAGTCAACGGATATTCTGTCGATTAAAGATGTGTATAACGAATAGGAAAAGATTTATTATAATTAATTAATAATATATTTGAATTAAATTTATATTTTGAAATAATGCGTTTCAATTTGCGTGCAGGGTATTCCTGCTGTTGTACAGTGTGGTATGCCGAGTGAGTAAAATATTTTTGGAAAGTCATCGAGCAGCAGCAATAACAAATTTCAGCGATGAAGCTGTAGTGGACAACATGAAAAATCAATCATGTCAGGACCGGAATAAGATGTTGACAAGCGGCGCTCAGATCAAAGCTATCGGAGGCAGCACATTACGAGCGCATTGTCTTCAGGGAAGGCAGCCGTTCCCAGATGCAACAGCAACTGCAGCACGATTCCCGAGTCAGTCGACTGAAAAATGCGTAACAATATTTATGTTATAGACGCATTGGGGGGAAGATGACAAATCCAAATCCGTTCGCATAACTAGAGTCAGAGTCAGAGCTCAAAACATTGACGCCATATCACATACTCGACCGCCCAGGCGACCACACCCAGAGTCGGCTCCCACTTGATCCCGGCTAGCGCCTGGCTAGCTGCCAAGCTGCCAACTTGCCAATCGCCCAGCTCCAGTTCCAGCCACAGTTCCAGTTCCAACAGGCAACAGCGCCACATGTTCGCCATTCGTGTTTGTTGTTTTGATTTACTCTGGCACAGGCTTTATTTATAGACGATGTAACTCGCTCCCTCTCGCTCTGACTCTTGCTCGCGCTGCCTGCAACACAGTTCGGCACCCTGTTGCGTCATCCATGCGTCCGGTGGGTGGCTACCCGCCACAGTTGTCCCGCTGTCCAAACGCTGCCGACTCCTTGCCCGCTGTCGCTTTTTAATTTGGCAAATTTATACACACCACGTTGCACGTTGCACAGTAGTTCAAAGTTGTTGCTGCTGTTGCTGTTATTGTTGTTATATTATTGCTCACAATTGGTTTATTATAAACAAGAGCACTTCAAACAGCTACTCGACTGTGCAATACCCTGTATGCAATAGTTGTCAATTAAGTATAGTTACAAACAGTTTCGCAGCTGACTGGACGGACTCTTAAAATCTCTTCCAGAAGAAAAGTATCGCAGTATATAAAAAAATCCTTAACCTGGAACCAGTGAAAAAGCACATTTAAATAATTACAGTTATTTTGTTAACATATTTACAAGAAAGAAGAAGAAAATCAATCAACAACAAAACTCAATTATAGTGCAATTTTTTATTTTATTTTCATGACAAAGCTCGAATTTTGTTGATTCCCAATTCAGTTTACAGCTGTAAGTACTTTGCACATTTTATTGAAATTACAGGGTATGCAAAATTAATGTTGATTCATAAAATGGTTTTATTTGCTCATTTCCACTTTCAGGCCACCCACTGCTTTAAATTTCAACAAATTTACACACCAGCCACACACACACAGGCACAGGTCGAGCCTCACACACAGCTGCTCAAAGTAACCGCAGCGAATTTGTAAAAAAGCGTTGTAATTTTTCAGCTGCAAAATCCCCAAAGACACACACACACACACAGATACACACACTGAGAGTAGCAACAGTGAGAGGGACAACAAGCGTCAGCTTAATTAATAGATTTATCGCTATGACTGCTTATTATAACAAATTGGTAACGAATTAATCCTTTCAGCCGTGTAAATCGAGCACTAACACACACACACACACTCCTATCACACACACTTAACAACTGTTAAACATTACTCATACGCAGCGATGCACCAGCAGCAAGACCCTGAGGCTGTGAGTCTAATGAGGCAGCCCTCATTCGAGATGTGCAGCACAGGTCAATAAAAAAGCGTACAAACTGCATTACACACTGGCCACCGTTCTGGGGCAGAAGACCTCCAAGTTGCTCAGGTATTGCCAAATATGGTGTTGTGGCCAAAACCATTGTTCCGGCTAGCATCTTCCTTGGCCTAGGCCAAGTTGTGATATTTAAAATTTATGTGCGCTTGTGCCGGTTTTTGCTACCAAATGGCAGGCACAAAACTACAAACAAACAACAAAAAACTGCAGAAAAATAAATAAAAAACAAAGTAGAGAGGAGTGGACGACTAAGAGATACTCTATAACATTTTTGGCTATTATGCTATACTTCTGAAATTTAAAACCAATTGGCGATCCTACTTGGACACAGTAAAATACATGGACTCGACAAAGATAAAGATTGTGTCTTGGTCTTGGATTTGAACAACTATAATAATATGCTCCTCTTCTATTGACACAGAGTAGTGGTATAGGAAGGAACCTGTGGGCCTCATTGCTCTGGCCCCGCTTCGTTGGGCTTCGACAGGCAACACATGTTCGGGCTGCGCCTTGGCGTGTGTTTATCTTGGCCAGGCTTTAATGATGATGCTGTTGATGCCGCTGCTGACGTTGACTCAGCGACTCTTCGAACTGCGCGGCTTCTGTGCACAGCTGTGTGTGTGTGTGTTTGTTTGTGTATATGTGTGTGCCCCTGTGCCTAGTGGACTACTGTGTGGAAGCTGTCTAAAACTGATGCTGGCCAAGCTCTCAAACTATGTGGGCTTGATTTAGTGCAACGCTTCTCGACTCTTTGTTACTTATATATGTTGCTCTCGGCTTGATGGTAATAATGATGATGATGAGGCCAAAACGACGAGTTATGACTTGAACTTTGATACTTGAACTTGACGTTCCACTGTGGGTTACTTAAAGACCAACTAAATAGTTTTCCCAAAGGTTTAGTTGCCGCTAAGTTTCACATGGCGAGTCTATTTTTTTTGCTTGGGCTTCAGTTCTTGGACCTCTCAACTAACGTTATTTACAAATATGCAATGAATAAATTTATTTACAATTGAATATACATTTAATCAAATTATGGGTTTCCCATCAAATATTATATTGATTGGGAATCTATTAGCAAATTTAGTACTAGTTTTCAGTTTTAATGTTTTGCAGTTATCAAATCAAACTTCAAGTTTTAAGCGTTGGCTTATATTTCCGCTTTCAGACTATTCGATATACCATGAAGTCTGTCGAAACCTTTCAACTTTAAGCCATTGCTATATAAAATATCTCCTGCCCACTTGGCTGCCTTTCAAGTATACATATGTGGAATTTATTTGCTATCCACTGAAGCTGTCATAGGGCAACAGCAAATGCTTTTAATTACCACCAAATCACAACTGCCAACACTAACTATGACTGACTGGGAGATACCCTATTAAGCTGTTTTTTTATCTCAAATCATTTTTGAGAATAAATTGTACATGGCATATATAGTATATAGTATATATAGTTGCTGACTTCCCAAAAATATGTTTGCTTTGCTTTCATAATTTTATTACACCCATTTCAAGTGGATATTTTATTACAGGGTATATGTAATAGCATCGATAGCTATGCTGTGCTAAGCTCGCCACAGGAGAACACACATGACTGTGGCTGACATGCAACTGCCACAGCGGCGACTTGAGGCAGCAGCAAAAAGCTAAGAAAAAAAACAAAGTTGACGCGACGACGCAAGTGAAAATTGCACTTGGAGTTGCATTTGGATTTGCAATGCAAAACAGTTGCACGACAATTTTGTGGCCAGCAGTGCAGCGGGCGGCACACGCCCTAAACGCCACAAATGAAAACTAATGATTTTCACTTTATGAGGTGGGCAAACCAAACGGAGGCAGGCTGCAGTAGAAAATGTTGCACGCAAAACTCGCAGCACGGAAGCGAATGTCGATGTGTTGTTGTCGTTGTTGTTGTTGTTGCAACTGACTGTGGATAGTTGGTATATGGACCTGGCATGGAAAATTTGAAATTTAATCGCTTGCAATTAATTTGGCCCAAATGCAGCGACGAGGCGCCCCCACAGACAACAGCTGCGCCCGCTGTGCATTTGCAGTCGCTGGGTCAGCTGGAAGAGCCGGGAGAGACCGCTCCGCCTGTCCACCTGTACCAGTATCTATGTGTGGGGTCCACCAATATTCCGAGCCGTTCGACAATTGGCAACTGGCCACCGTCGGTGGTCAAGGAAAATTGAAAAATTAACAAGTATGAAAAGTGCAATTAAAGTGGGCCACAATCGGACGGACGCAGTTGTAATTCGAGACAAGAGCTGAAAACTAGGCGAGAGAGGATGACAACAGCCAAGCCAATTCCAAGGCGTTGCCTGCACCTGAGCGCTGAGCCCCCACAACCAGTGGGCCACCACCAGCAGCAGGAGCAGCAGCAGCCCAGCCTATTGCCACTGGGCGGCTTATTAATCTGCTTTTAATTGCGGTCCACTCTCCAGTTGCCATTTATGTGTAGGTACTTGTTTGCGGCACTCCGATTCGGAGGCAATATGCGTCCGTTGTTGCCTTTGCCATTGATTAATGCGCGCCAATTGTGAAATAAATGTGTTGTTGATATTTGCTGGACTCAGCTCTGTGTTCCAGCCCCCCGCCTCAGGGCTCTGTTTTGGTGTTGCAGGTCTGTTAGCTTTAGCCAAGTTAATTGAATTATTGGCAGCGGCAAATATTTGGCAGACACACATTCATATATGTACACAAGTGCACTGTTGGGCAAGTGGGCGTGGCTGCGCTTAAGTGCGGCTTATTGATTGTTGTTTGCCCAGATGCACCAACTCTGAAACGGCAACAGCCACACCATAGATTATATAAATAAAACAAAGTAAGAATGTTATAGTCGGAACAGCAAAAATCGTGTTCTCGTGTTTAGTACTATTTTAGAGAGATGGCAATCAGTTGAGATTCGACCAAGTTACGACTGTGGAAAGTTTTGACCGAGCTGAAATGTAACATGTGCTAAAAGTAAGTTCTAAAGCGAAAACAAATACGTTCAAGAATCAGAAATATATAATTATTGCTAGTACGTTAAAGTCTCCTTTGGTTTCGTTTTCAAGCCCCGAGTTAACAAGATTTCGATTTTGAAATAGTTGTTCTTTATGACATCGCACTAGACCATTCTATGTGAGGCTGATCGAATTTGTCTGGCCCATTGTTTGTCCTTGGGCCGTGTCAATATGAAGCCATAAACATAAATCCGTGTGCTAATAGGCAAGTGTTGGAATCCTAGAATTGCAATCTACAGCTCGGCTTCTGGTCGGTAAGCTATAATAATAAACCCAACAATTACGCAGCAAGTTAAAATCAAATAATTTAGCCAGTAAATCGCCGAGCCATAAAAATCACATGCAAATTATAGTGGCTGAGAGACTAGTCTCAATGCGCGACCGGCGGGAGCAGCAAGTGAAGCCTGAGAAATTGTTGCAATTTGCCGAAGCAGCAGCAGTTCCTGCCACAGTTTCAACTCCAGCAGCGACGCGCAGCCGCTTGCGGCGCTTTAATAAAGCCCCAATAAAGCCTTAAACAAATGAAGTTATTTAAGACACTAAAAAAATGGGCAGCATTAAATGACGAGCTGTAACAAATGGGGGGGGGGAAAATGAAAAGGGAAAGTTTCAGCAGATGTGCGAGGAAAAATCAGCAAAACTAAGCAACGTTTTCATCTTCGATAGGATCTTTGTTTTGGCTTTGACTGCAGCCAAAGACAAGTGCCATAAATACTGACCTGCTTCCAGTGCGACCGCAACTGCCACTGCAACTTGTTCTTCTGTTTTGCCGTTTGCTGTTTGCGATTCTCTGCTCTCCACTGTTTGTGGCCCTTTTGCTTTTGCACCTTCGCAGTTCGGAGGCAATTTGTTATTGTTATTGCTGGAGTGGAGCACAATGTTAATTATATGGGCTGCATTGGCTGTAGCTTATTTAAAGCTTTATTTATTAAAGCATTTAATGTAAATTGTTTGTAAATGCCACAGGCTATCATTATATGGCATGCGATATAAGGAAATTATATATATATGCGTATAAATCAATTCCACAAGCTCTCCATGCACTACTCTCCACTAATTAATATCAATGTAGAGTATGCTCAATTTGAACTGTGCAAAGTTTATTCAGTCTGAAGTTTCTGCCAGGCAGTCAACACCCACGAAGCTTTCGAGGATGCTCTGCAAATTGCTTACTTTTTTTATGAACAAAAAATGCAGTTTATGGTGCGCATATTTTATGCGCATAAAGTGGATCATAAAGTAATTAATGCGCTAAAATGCGACATTAAAACGCTGCAGGGCAACAAAAAAATTTCTTCTTGATCGTTGCATCTTCGTGGGCTGCCACAATGCAGCAAAGCGGCTGCAATCAATCTTTTTGGGGCAGGCGTGTTTTTCAGGGCGTGTTCTGTGTGCTCTGCGTTGCACCTACGCCTGCCCAGCACTGGTGCAGAACTGCACCCAGCCAGTGTTGCCTTCGTCTTCAGCTTCTTCTTCTCCTTCTCCTTCGTCTTTGTTTTTGCCTTTTCCAGGCAGAAAGTCAAGAAGATTAAGACCCTAACCACATTTTCGAGCTGGAGATCGCATAATAATAATTATGGAGCTTGATATTTTGGCATGCGTAAAAATTCTGGCAACGGTGCTTTCTTCACTGACAGCGACTGACAGACAGCAATTGCCAAATATAATAAATAATTAGCCAGGGCGAGCAGGGCGTGCCAGCCGGATAAAGTGACGTGGCATGCATTAAATCAAATATTGGCTGCCGCTGCTAGAGAAAGTGTCCGCGACCCAATTGACCAAAAACACAAAAAAAATATGCACATATTTAATGAAAAGCTCGAGCAGCTAGTGCTGTAAAGTGTTACAAATTTAAAAAGTTCATAAAGCTCACGTTAGTGTTGCACAGTGTGTACGTATGAAGAGATAGACGATAAGTGAGAGCGCAGCGAAAAGCTTTCGCTGATAGCAGTTCGCATCGTCAAGTGCAAAATATTCAGTCAACTTGAAGTCAAGAAACAAGCAATAGGCACACGGAAAGCGTAGCAACATATTAGCAAACATGTCAACTATTGTGCGTAAACTTATTAGTACTGCAAACGCAGCCAAGCCGGTTGCGCCATACAAGTAAGCAAATCAAGAGCAATGAAAAATTTCGAGCTGTCAATTCATATGTATTTTTGTTGTTCTTGTTGCAGTCAAGCTGTTGTTGCCGATCGCACTGTTTATGTGTCCGGTTGCTTGGGTCTGGACAAGTCGACTATGAAGCTGGTGCCAGGTGGCGCCACTGAGCAAACAGAGATGGCACTCACAAATCTGGAGGCGGTGCTGAAAGCAGCCGATTCTGGCGTCGATAAGGTCATCAAGAACACCGTCTTCTTGAAAGATCTCAACGACTTTGGTGCGGTCAACGAATTGTACAAGCGAGGTAAACATTCCAATAGCTTTTCTTCTTTTTTTTGTTGTACAAATGCCGCCGATAAGGCATCGGCATCTGCTGGCTTATCAGCCGTCATGGCAACACTTCTAATATAATTACTTTACTACGCAAACAACAATCGTAAACATTTACGATGCGATTGCGACGATTTGCTCTCTTTGAAGTGTTCAACAAGGATTTCCCTGCACGCAGCTGCTTCCAGGTGGCCAAACTACCGATGGATGCCCTCGTCGAGATTGAGTGCATCGCTCTCACTGGACCCATCCAAACCGTGACCAATGAATAGCCATCAAACGCATCCAAGCTGTGAACATAAACAAAACAATAAAACCTCAAATTATAGTCAAAAGCGATGTTATCAATGATTGTGGAAATGTATTCTTTTATTAGTCAAAGTTTTGCTTATCGCTTTGTAAATTAAGCCAAATTCCAAAATTGGCTATTTCAAAAATGTTCTTAATAGTATAAGTCGAAATTAGTTTTTGTAAAACTTTTGTGTCTTTAAAGTAGCCACCAGCATAAGGAACACATGTATGAAAATCAACGCCACTTGCAACAATTGATTAAATGTTGCTACGTAAACTATTAACAAGCGCCACTTTGACTGTTTTCTACACGTAAAAAACAAACTGCCATAAAAAATGTACTCAGAAAATGTTTTTAATATTACAAAAATATATTTTTTGCATGTATGAATAAAATTAATAAAACAGCAAAGCTCAAAGAATTTTATTCCAATTTGTGTTTCTCGTACTTTATATATTTAAGCCAAGTTTTTTTTAGAGAAAAAAAATGTGCACTTTGTTTTTTGAGTGTAGGATTGGCCGCAACTTTGCATTTAAGCCTTATATAGTTTGCAATTTGCTGCACCAGCAATTTATCTTTGTTTTGGCCGTTATTGTTGTTGTTCTTCTTGATGCTGTTGTTGCTGTTGTTGCTGTTGTTGCTGTGCGCCTTTTGTATTATATTTCATCAAATGTTGCTGCATAAATCATTGGCAACATTCGCCACAACTTTTGGCCATGTTGCTAACGGTAGCCGGTTAGCCAGCCAGCTTAGACAAAGCGTTTATTTCACATTCAAATTCAAAAGTTATTCATAATGCCGACAAGTTGTAACTCGTAGTTGCTGCCGCTGCTGTTGCTCTTGCTGTTGCTGTTGTTGTTGCTGCTGCCGTTGGATTATGCATGCTCTATATTGATGCGGCAGCCTTTTAGGCAATGGTAGTATAAACATACGAACTACCATTTTTGGGACTGAGCTCCGTTTTGTTCAGCATTTGTTTTGATTTTTTCATTGAAATTTCAGTGAATTTGTCTGACACTCGACGGCTGCAGTTGCATGATTTATTAACCTTGTTGCACAGACTGTTTAGCATGCACTGGTGTGAATATGAATGCTCTCCCGATGCAGCACGATTATTGCCGACTTATTATTTATTATTATGTTGCATATTTTGCTTTTATTTGTGCATTCGCTGACTGACTGACTCTAGGCGGCGGCAGCGACGGGCCGTGCAACATTTTGCTGCACCCGCAGTGCTGGCAACATTCGTGTTGATATGCATGGCGTGTAATTAATTCGAGGCACATCACAATTTACATGCCTGGAAATATTGTAATAAATACGCATAAATTGATGACAACAAACTACAACAAGTGATGACCCTCTCCCCCTCCCCCCAGCAGCAGCAGCACCCGCTGCGTCCTGGAGGACAGATATTTGACATAAACACCTACGCAATCGGACTCTTGAAGTGCGGCTAATTAATTTCGACGCACTGCCACCAAATACAGCAAAAACTACAACAAGGCGACAGGCTGAACCAAAGGGACGCCAGTCAAGACCGGGCCTGCATGCCACAAAAGGCAACAGCTACAACCAGCAACGAGTAAACAGCAACAACAACAGCAATAACAACTGCAACACCAACGCGGTGAAAGTGAGCATAATTTACACGCACGGGCCAAGGAGACGGACAGACAGGACCGACGGAATTTTGCGTGTTGAATATGGCATAATTTATACACAAATTAAATGCACAACTTTGTTGTAAATTTTTGGCAATTTGCTTATCAGCATTTGTATTGCCAGTGCGAATAAAACAAGCCGCATGCGGTGGCAACAAAGTATCAGCCCAAAGTATCAAATTACACTTTTTATCAGTGCATCTGCAAGTTGTCATAATTCAAATATGAATGGATATATGAAACACTTGGCAAATAACTAATTAGCCAATGCGCAGAGCAAGCTTTCACTTGTCTTGTTTAACATATGGTTATAATTCATTTAAATAAATATATAATTTTAAATTTTTATTTTTTTGGCGCGTTATTTCGAATTTTGCGTTGCATACTTTTGGGTGCGCGCGTTTATTAAATATATCACAAAACAGCCGATTATTTTTCAGCGTATCGATTGTTAGTTTGTTGATGTTACAAGTCTGAAACGCTGCACATCTTGGTTTTATGGTAACAGGTAGTCAACAAATAGCGTTTTCCTAGCAAAATGCAAAATTTCTTATACATGATTTCAGCTTATGCCCATAAATACAAAATAATAAAAACCTGAATTTGCCGCAATTCTGCTCAAAGAATACAAAATTAACCGTTCTAATATCATCGATATCACGAACTCAAAACAGCTCTGCTAGCAAAAAAAATATTAGTATGACCAGCTTGTTTATAGTTGATGCCATCGTTATCGCATATCGGAATGGCAAAATATCGAAAATTAGAGCATAACAACATAACAGCCGAATTTCTCATATGCACTACTTATAATCAATATAAATTGCAATGCATGATAACTCAATAGGAAGAATTTTAAATTATCAACACAACGACGGCATCAACGCTAATCAAGTAATAAGCAACAAACCAGCGACATTTCGTTAGAAACTAAGTGAAACCGCAAAATCTAAAAAGGTACAACACAACATGAAGCAGCACACACACACAAACAAACAAGCGCACACTCATACAAACAAACAAGCGCACACACACACAGCGGCAAAAACATGCACACACACAAACGCGTTTGGTCTCTTTGCCTTGTATGAAAAGTGAAATAGCAAAAAGCGAAAAAGTCAAACTTTCAACAAAGCACAATCTTATTAAAAAAAAAAAGTTAACAGCTAATCGAGTGCATCGCATCGCTTCTGTTTTATTTTATTTTTTACTTGTGGGCAAATTGCAATTAAATTCGTGTGAGTTTTTTTCTTTCTTAACATTTCTCTTTATGTGACTGCCTGCCTAGCTGTGTTGTGTGTGCGTGTGTGTGTGCGTTTAACAAAGTTGAATTTCTGAAAGCAGTCCGAAAGATCTCCGCGGAGACAATGAAAGTGTCTGAGAGAGCAAGAGATACAGACAGACGTGTGTGACAAAGAGACGCAGGCTGCGGTCGCTGCCTGCTGACTTGCAGTTGCCTCAATTGCGAAAAAAAGCGCAAATAATCACAATTACAAATGAAAACCAAAACTGATCGCTCTTTTTTTTGCGTACTCCTTTTTAGCTAACCGCCGCCCAGAAAGCTTACTCAACGCAAAGAACAATTGCCACAACCACAGTGCTGACGACGACGACGTAATCGTTTGTTTACAAGAAGAACAACGAGCCGAAAGCAGCGCTGCCGCTGCCGCTCCGGCAGAGAGCGTACCAGCGAGCTGGAAAAGTGGAAGAGGAGCAGAGTCGACAACGCCAAAAAACAAACATGAATCTTCGGGGCAATCCTCAAAAGAAGGAGGGCAAAATGCGCATTCGCGCCTTTCCTGTAAGTTTGCACATGAGGCAGCATTAAGTTGTGAACGCGATAAGATATAGCAGTAGATAAAGATATGTGATTTCTCCCTCTCTGGCACTGGCTCAGCAGGCTGGTAACGCTGTATCACCCTGATTCACCATAATTCTGTCAGAGTTGAAATTGACGAGAAAAAAAATTCATCTCAGTTTAGTTTTAAAAGATTACTCTCAATCTCAACTTAGTTTCGACAAATTGTTGTTGCTTTCCAACACACACAAAAAAAAAACAACCCAGAAACGCATTGATGACGAACGACATTTCGACAATTGTGGGACGCTAAAGCCACTAAGCGGATGTCAACAAGGCGAACTAGCGGCAGCCGCTCCCGCACATCATCAGCGGACCAACGCCAACAAATTCCGAGTAGTCAACAGTCGGAAGAACAACAACAACAGCAGCAGCAACAGCCGTCGGAGGAGGAGCAACAGCTGGCAACAAAAATTGGGGAACATCGATACAGTTGGGAGCGTGCGCTGGGCTCCCATCGTGGAGCCTGTGGCGCACTATATTCAGGATCATCACAATTATCCCCAATGAACAGCTATGATCCGAGGATCAGTCTCTTTGATGCTGCCGCAGCGCCGCATGCCACGCCGTCTAGCAACAGCCAACCAATTAATACCAGCAGCCCGCCTCAACCACTATATAACTATTATCCACAACAATCAACGTCGCCTCATTCGCGCATTGTCGGCGGCTCGAATAATTTCAATCAACGCTCTCGCAGCATACGCAATGCCCTCGGGCAGTCGCCGCAGCAGCATCATCATCCACGCTCTCAGCATTTGAATGTGCCGCTGAATGTGGAGGCAACGAGTCCAGTGCACCCCACGCCCGGCACTTCAGCCAATGGGCCGCCACAACACTGTCAACAGTCAGTAAGCGCGACTTTGTATGTGGTTTCTGGTGGCGGGCCAATAAGATTGCGTGAAATCGGACGCAAGTATCCATTGTGGCTGCCCGAATATAAGCATCGCGCATTTAATGTTAGCTCCTCTACAACCCCGCAGTGAAAACGAATATTTTAAGTTAAATCGAAAACTATTTAACCTTATATTTTTCTCTTTTGTTGTGCAGGCCTCCATGGATGAAAAGTATGTGGATGACATTTGGGCCACCTTAAAGAATGCCATACAGGAGATACAAAAGAAGAACAATTCAGGCCTGTCCTTCGAACAGCTTTATCGCAATGCCTACAATATGGTGCTGCATAAGCATGGCAATCGCCTGTATAATGGTCTGAGCAACGTCGTCTCGGAGCATCTAGAGCAGAAGGTGCGACAGGATGTGCTCGAGAGTTTGAACAGCACATTTCTGTCCAAACTGAATCAGGCATGGACCGATCATCAGACCTCAATGGTCATGATACGCGACATACTCATGTACATGGACCGAGTCTATGTGCAGCAACGTGGATTGGATAATGTCTATAATTTGGGCCTGAACTTATTCAGGGATCAGGTAAGTCATCTATTTCTCTACTCCTATGCATTGCTATAATTCCAAAGATTATTTCGATGCATACAAGAATGTTTTTGCTTCTTAGACTGGGATCTCAATAATAATGTGTGCTTCTTTTCATTCTCATTTAGATCGTTCGCTTTCCGGAGATTCAAAAAGCGCTACGGGATAGACTACTAGGAATGGTTATAGAGGAGCGCAGAGGCGAACCGATCAATCACTTGGCAATCAAGAATGCCTGCACGATGCTGATAACATTGGGAATCAATTCGCGAACCGTTTACGAGGAAGACTTTGAGAAACCTTTCCTGACGCAGTCGGCTGTCTTTTACCGAAACGAATCGCAGACATTTCTTGAGGAGAACAACGCTGGCGTTTATATCAAGAAAGTGGAGGCACGCATCACCGAGGAATCGTCACGTGCGACACTATATTTGGACAAGGATACGGAGCCTCGCATTGTGCGTGTCGTTGAAGAGGAGCTAATTAAGAAACACATGCGGACCATTGTCGAAATGGAAAATTCGGGTGTGGTGCATATGATTAAGAACTCGAAAACCGAGGACTTAGCATGCACGTACAAATTGTTCTCACGTCTCAAGGATGAGGGCCTCAAAGTGATAGCCGACACAATGTCTGCGTATCTGCGCGAACAGGGCAGCATGCTGGTCAAGGAAGAGGAGAATGGCACCACAAATCCCATAACATTTGTGCAAAACTTGCTCGATCTGAAGGATAGATTCGATCAATTTCTGCTCCACTCATTCAGCAATGATCGGCTTTTCAAGAATGTCATTTCCGCTGACTTTGAACATTTTCTCAATTTGAACAACAAATCACCCGAATATCTGTCGCTCTTCATCGATGACAAACTGAAAAAAGGTGGCAAGGGTGTAAGTATTTCAATATATTATTTATTATCGTTATTAAATAATAATTAATAATATTAATTACAGATGAGTGAGCAGGAAATTGAAACCATACTGGATAAAACGATGGTCCTCTTCCGCTTCCTACTTGAAAAGGATGTTTTCGAGCGCTACTACAAGACGCATTTGGCCAAACGTTTGCTGCTCAACAAATCGGTATCAGATGATTTTGAAAAGAACATGATATCCAAACTAAAGGCAAGTGAGACAAACTAACCAAAATCTCATCAAATCCTCTAACCGTTTCTTCATTCTGTTTGTAGACTGAATGTGGCTGTCAATTTACATCAAAACTGGAGGGCATGTTCAAGGATATGTCCGTCTCCAACACGATTATGGATGAGTTTAAGAATTATGTAAATAATAATAGTTTCTCATTGAGCGGCGTGGAGCTTACGGTGCGCATACTGACCACCGGATTTTGGCCCACTCAGGTAGATTTCGAAACGACTATTTATCGAATTGATTACTAATCGTGAAATTTCCCCTTAAACCAAAGACGGCAACGCCCAATTGCAACATACCCTCGGCGCCGCGCGAAGCCTTTGAGGTGTTTAAGAAGTTCTATCTGGACAAGCATTCGGGTCGGCAGCTGACGTTACAGCCGCAAATGGGTGAGATAGCATTAGCATTTACAGCTCCATTTACTTTATACTAACAGTTATTTTGTTATTTAATTTGGAACACAGGAACTGCCTATATAAATGCCGTATTCCATGGCCGCAAAGCGAACGACAGCGACAAGGACAAGGATGGGCCAAGCTCAAGTTCAAGTGGCTGCGCAGTGCCCACCACAACGCGCAGGCATGTATTACAAGTGTCTACCTATCAGGTAAGAAAATTAATCAAATTACTTGATTTATATCATTTGTTATTCACGATCCGTTTGTAGATGTGCGTTTTGTTGTTGTACAACAATCGGGATGTGCTAACCTATGATGATATACACCAAGAGACGGATATACCCGAACGAGAGCTGGTGCGTGCACTGCAATCGCTGTCGATGGGTAAGCCCGCACAGCGGTTGCTTGTGCGCAATTCCAAGACGAAAACAAAGGATATTGAGCCTTCGGACGAGTTTTGTGTGAACGACGCATTTGTCTCCAAATTCCACAGGTGCCACATATAATTTAATTTTCACTTACGATTAACTAAAACTACTTATTTTTTGAACGCGGCATGCAGGGTGAAGATACAAACTGTTGCTGCCAAGGGCGAATCGGAGCCGGAACGCAAAGAGACGCGCGGCAAAGTGGATGAGGACCGCAAGCATGAAATTGAAGCGGCCATTGTACGCATTATGAAGGCGCGCAAACGCATGGCGGTAAATCATTTAATCCTGCAATTAATGTTGACAGTAACAACTGATCAGTTTCGCAATCTTTCAAACAGCACAATCTACTTGTATCGGACGTAACGACGCAGTTGAAGTCACGTTTCTTGCCCTCGCCCGTGTTCATCAAAAAGCGCATCGAAGGCCTTATCGAGCGTGAATATCTGGCGCGAACGCCGGAGGATCGTAAGGTGTACATTTACTTGGCTTAAATGGCGTTCGCATCCCATCACTCATTTAATCCGTTGGCACCATACTCATCATTTTGCAACCGACCGCTAGACAGACACGAGCAACTGCCACCATCTCCTCCTCTCAAGCCAATCCAAATTTTCAACTTCCACAATTATTCGGTTAAAAGAATTCAGCGCCCATGCAATAGCAAGCATCCAAAGTGGAATCCTATTTTTGACCAAGATGTTACAACAGTTATATAGCTCAATAGACAAGCGCGAAATTTGTAAGCTTGACACGTTAAAAATTGAACAGTTATTGCTAATCTATAAATGGCAGCTTTTTCCGCTCCATCTCCCCAATGCCATTGCTTTCTATAATATAATTTCGACTATTCTCTAAATTCATTGAAAATTATTATTTCACACTACTTTTCATTCTACACAATCTCGGTTTTGAGGCACAAAACATGCCCCACAAGTTAACAATTTAGCAACAATAACAAAATGTATAGCAATAAGTCCAAAATACACACACTCACACACACACACTTACACGCACATACACATCCATGCCCAAACAAAAATACACACACTGGATTGAGAAGCGTAAGCGAAGCAAACGTAAGAAATAATGCATAATGCAAAACTTAACTATAAGCAGCAGTATAAATTTTAGCTAAAATAATAAATTTATAAATGAATAATAATAATTTAGTGAGCGTTTCATGTACATTTTTACGTAACTCTCGAGCCGTCAAAAAAGCAAAAAACAATCCCAAACATAATAAAAAACCAGAAGCAAATATTTGAGATTCACGTGAACAGACTTTAAAATTTAAAGACATTTTTAAATCGATTTTTTAAATACCCAAATTGACACATATATTCGCGAGCAGGCTTATAAAACTAATGAAAAACTAAATAAGTGTATGAAAGTTGTTTATCTACTATTTTATTGGTGGAACAATGGACCTAAATCCATACCAACACCAGTTGATATATATTCAACAGATATTTTTGTGTTTGCACATTTTTTGCTTTTCTTTTTTTGTCTTTAACTTTGAAATATTAAGTAAGGTGGAAAAATTAAAAATTTACTGCAACATTATGTGAGAGTCCATTTACTAATACAAACGTATGAATGGAATCAGAGAAGCAAAAAAAAAAACGTATAAGAAAATTGTACATAAATTTTTGTTCTTATGTATGGAAAATAATATAAATAAAACGTATATGAGCGTTAAAATTTACAGTGTATATGTTTCAATTGGAATTGTGGAATTTTGAAAAGCGTAACAATAAACAGAAAACTACGTTTTCTTTTCTTTTTTCCGGGTGGGAAATGGGTCATTTTTGTTTTACTTTGTTTTCCTTGCATGCAGCTGTTTGGGATAGCATGTGCATGCACCTGGTTGCTGAACTGGCTAAACAAATCACAAAATGTTGCAGCCTACTCTTAGGGAAACCAATGCGACGAGCATGTAGACTCCAAATCGGCCTTCTCCCCTGCTGATTTTTGAAAGTCATGGTAAGGTCAAGAACTTAGTATTTCAACGGTCTTCTAAGTATCTAGGAACTTGTAAGCATTTCACTCGCAGGACAAACTTAAAAGAGCTAAAATCCGAAAATCGTTTATTCGCAGACGATTTGGATGTACTTTCAGTTACAGTTGATGGCAAAGTTTGAGACACATGACTCGCCAGGACCTGCAAGGATAAGGCCGAACTATGAGAAATTTGCTTCTGAAAAAGTAGTTCTGTATCAACTGTTTGAAGGACTTCAAATCTGCTTTATCTTTAGCATTTCGAAAATGATTAATGTATTAACATTAACAACTTTACCATCATAAATTGTTTCATGCTGCAGTTTTATAAACTTCTGAGGACTTATTATCCGATTATATTTTATAATCCTTGTAAAATAAAATTGGGTTGAGCTTTGTTTTTGTAATCTTTATGGCAGTCTCTTACTTTTTAACTTAACGAATAGAAAGCGTCTGTGCGCAGCCATATATTATTGTAAATAAACTTATCTATCTAGCAAATAATTATTTATCAATTAAATTGATAAACAATTTCGTACCACATACAGCACGGACGGCCGGCCGGCGTTGAGAAGCTGCGCAAATAGAAATGAGTTGCTTTGAGATTTGTAAAATAAATATGCTAAGTTCTTGGGTAAACACCGACACTAACACGAAGACGGAGACGGAGACGCCGATTCAAGTTGAGATTGTGATGCCGATATTCGATTCGATCTGACACACTGATAAGGCCAAGCCCAAGCGCGTGTGCATAGCTATGAGACAGAAAGAGAGAGAGAGAGAGAGAGAGCGCGAGAGCGATGCGCTCAATTGGAGCAGCAAATCTGTAAAAAAAAACACGCCAATGCTGCTAAGGTTTAGGTGCTTACTGGAAAATACCCTGTAGGCGGTTCGACGTCTGTTTCGCGGTTATTTGTTAAACATATATTGGATGTATTTTGACTGAATTTATATGTATTTAGTAATGCTAACCCGAATCGCACCAAGTGCAAAATATATATTAAATTGCAAAATAACGTTATTAGAGTGATACCCAGTTTACTCTCGCTTTTGGCTAAAGGGTATAAGCAAGTGATATTGCCCATATTCGTAACCCCGCAACTCGTGTGCTCGTAACTCATAAGTCGTGTGCACTTCAGACGCACATATTTCTGTGTACGCTCAGTTGCCGTTCGGTCACCAAGCGCAGCGGGCAGAACGCGGTCGTGGAATTGAAATTGGGATTGTGGAACATTCGGAAGTGAGAAAGCTGAAATCGTAACCAAAACTGAAGCTGAAAACTGAGACCGTCTCGTGCTCGTGTGTGTGGCAAAATAACCAAAACAAAAAAACAAGAATACTTATATAAATATATATATATATGTATATATATGAAATTATACATATGTAGAGTGCTTATGAAAATAAACAAACCTACGTCAGAAGACTACAAACAAAAGATATGAACACGCCGCCGACGCCGACTCTCCGCCGCAGTCACTTTCAACGCCAGCGTCGTTGCCAAGGTTCGCTTCAACGTTAGGCGAATTGAAATATAATTTTTTTTTTACTTTTTTTCAATTTTTATTAACATTTGTTGCTCTTACTTGATGATTGTTGTTATGTTTTTGTTTTATGTTAACGGTTGCATGTGTAAAGTTAGTGACCTTAGTAAAGCTTGATTTACAGTGAGGAAAACTGCATTAGGAGTCTCTGAACGAGAACCGATCGAATCCAAGTAGGCCTATTGACTGTCACTTTGAGATTGTCGGCATTCACTTTTTTTTAGCCAGACATTCGATAGAAATATATCTCGGCTTGTATTTTAATTTTTATCTGTAAACACACTTTTATTTTTTATTGATTTGACACCATAAGAAATTCTTTGCAATGAGCCAACGTAGAGGTTTTTGCATAACTAGAGAAACAATGGGTTTGACTCCGACCTATTCGCAGGCGGAGGAACAGCAAAGACAAGGGGAGCAGGTGATGGATGATAAGGAAGTGAGACAGGTGAAGAGCGAGCCAGATAGCACTGCAGGCAGTGAGCAAAAGCAGATATTTAAGGAAGAACAGAAACCTGACCAAATACAGACACAAGAATTTAAGTTACCGCGCCAGGCAGCATGCAGCTTAAGAGATGCAACTGATGATGCAGCTGGTTGCAGCTGTATGTGCAGCCGAGCACCTACAGACCATCTATCCACGGATCTATTTGTCAATAAACTGAAGAAGCTGCGCGAGACTTTCGGTGATGAGGGCATGATGACCTTTAAGATAAATAGCATATTCTTTAAGCGACTCAAGGAAATCGATTCAATTGATCAACAGGGGAGCGGAGATTCGGTAAGACCAAATAACTGTTTAATATTCCTACTATCAATATTATAAATAGCTGCAGCTTTTCGCACAGCAGCTGCGTCTGGCGACATATCAGGATTGGGTTGATATGCTGATGCATGTTAACCAAGATCTCTTGGGCAAAATGCCCGCGATGGAGCTGGAGGCGTACAATAAGACCGTGAGCTTTGTTCAGTCGGTGCGTGAGGAGCAGCATGATGTGCTGGAGGAGAATCGCAAGTTACGAAAAGATATATGTGCCATTATAAAATTGGTGCAAGAGGCCTATCATCGTGACAACTGGAACACGGATGATATAACCCTGGAGACCATGACAGTCAATCAGCTGCTGGGCACTCAGGCCGATCAGTGTCGTCCGGAAAGTGAGGTAGGTGGACTAATTAGCAACAAAATGGCTCATTGAAGACCATCTTATGATCGTCTATAGCGATGAGGATTCTAAAAACAAGAAGAAACCAAAGCAATTTGGTTAGTTTCTAATTTAATTATTGTTTTTCTGTTCTTGTAATTTTTGTGATTTAAATAAAGTAGCTTCAAATTAATTTATATGTTTTAATGTCGCGATTCAGGTTACCAAATACGTGAAATCTCTTGCCAACGAGATGGCTGCCAAGCACGACGAGGTCTGTTATCTGAAGACCCAGATGTGTGCACTGGACGAAGTGGTCCAAACGGCACGACAAAAGATCATCCTAAAGGACAAGTGTATAGCGCAGCTCAATCAACAGGTAAGCAATCATTTGTTAAGCTATTATTAGCTTAACTCAATATATTGTTAGAATATAAGATTATACAATTTGAAGCTATGTTTACATGATTATGACCTTGTGGCATTTGCCAAAGCTTTCAATTTTATATTTATATAGTAAACACACAAATAAAGTTTTAATAATTCGGTTTAGTTGACGGAACTACAAGATTGTCTCTCAAAAATGACTCAAGATTCCAACGATAAGGCGAGAATCGTGGATGCACTGGACTATAATGGTGACTTCGATAACATTGACTACCCCAGCTGCTTATTCGATGGCCTCAACGAGAAGGAGGAACAGGCAAGCGAATTGCTCCGCATGCTCAACCGGGAGCTGGCCGAGTTCATCGATCTAATCAGCAAGAAGGAGTTTGCTGCTATGGAGTCCAGGCGAAAGATACTCTCCTGCTTATTCGACAGAATTGTAGGTCATCGCAAGAACACTTACTATTTTGTATCTTTCTCCACATCTCTCTGATTCGCTTTCTCAGAACTCAAATCGCGCCGAAACTCAGCAGAAGCTGGATAACTTGCGGTCTCAGCTGCGGAATCTGGACTGCAACTGGAATCAACTGGATATTCCGTTGGCCTGCAGCACACAGATCACCGATGATGATTTGGATATACAGCTAATCGATGGACTGCGTCGTCGCCTCTACTCCATCAACGAAGCCAACAAGGAGCTGAACAACGGATGCCAGCGCACCGAAGGTGCGTACTTAAAGCTAAAGAGAGTTGAGAAGTTAATCGCTTTCCCAATTTTCCAGTTGAAATTATGCAGCTACGTTGCAAACACGACAACGAGCGTTCCATAAGCCTTAAGAATCAAGAGGTATTGAAGCAGATTGCCGATCTACTATCCAAGCTGGTAAGTCAATTTTGAATGTAGAATCTAGAGACCAAACCATGACTTTTGAAAATCGGATAAGTCCTGAAAAAGTTAGGTCAATACTTGTCGACTTTCTCGTACACCTTTCAAGATAAACGAATAAGCTTTAAAAATAAACTAAGGCCGTCTAATGGGGGTCTTTAGCCGCTGAGTATTAATTATCTATGTAGCATCACGATTATTATAAATAGTTAAGCTAAGTGCATTCCCAATAACTCAAACTGAATTACCATAACAATTAGCCAAGTCATTATGAATAAGTTTAATTAGTGTGGGAGTTCTAACTGAAAATTCAAAAATCTAACAAATATTCGCTTTAGCAATGCTCATATTTAACAGATGAGGAAATCGATATCGAAAAGTCTACGAACAATCCTTATTGTTTGGCAATTTTGCAAATTTACGAGAAACTCAAAACGCTGGAAAGCAATCAGGAACAAATGCACGAGATTCTAACAGTAAGTAAATTTATAAATTGTAAAACAATTTATCATATTTTATGATACATATATATATATATATATACCTATGTATACCACAAGACTTCTTATCAAAATTCTTTAACAAATGCAGCCCAGCAACAGCGAGTCCAAAGCACCAGCCCCCACAACACAACCGACAACAAAGACAACAGCAGCAACAGCAGCAACAACAGCAACAACAGCAACAACAACAACAACAACAACTACAACTTTCGACTAGAACCAAAAGAGTCGTTTGTTCCTCCCCTGCTTAAGCATAGTTTAAGTTAAGTTTAATTGAGCTAAGTTTACACTTGTAAGACAACAAGAGCTTGAAGTTACCTAAATGTAAACTTTAGTCATAAGTTTTCATCGGCCATAGTAATACAAGTTCCCGCCAAAATGTAAAGGCAAATGCCACAAAGGGAACACCTAAGTTCACTATTTGTTTACTATATACCTGTGCACATATATGTATATATGTATATATATATATATTTATATACTATTTATATGGGTATTCTTTCTTTGCTTTTTAAGTGCAACACTGAATTTGCCCTACACATGCAAATTGTTGAGCAAACGAGGGCCGCGATGATTGTATCAATAGTCGCCACAAATTCAGCCACAATTTGAATCTTGTTTTGCCAAGCTGTAGTTTGTCGGATATCCGCTGGTTTCCGGTTTTTAAGAGCTTTAAATGATAGTATTGATATGCTGGAACCGGTATTAAGACTTAAGCTACTTATGCAATCTACGATTGTTTCAGTTTTTGTGATTTATAGTTTTTATTTCGTAGAGGAGAGACGAATGAGTTCACTTCCCCGACTATTTTCTTTTGATAAACACGACCCTCTCATGCATTATAGGCATTAAAACTGCATTCCTCGAAGAGAAACTTACTATATATATATATATGAATATAGATGTTCTTATATATAATATGCTTCAGTTTCCCGACAGTTCAAGTATATTGCCATTCGAGTCGTTTGATTTATATGTATACATCCACATATTTTGTAAAAAAAAGCAAAGATTACTTGCGAACCTGTCGAAGC
The DNA here is from genome assembly GCA_035041605.1 of Drosophila atroscutellata. Taxonomy (NCBI): domain Eukaryota; kingdom Metazoa; phylum Arthropoda; class Insecta; order Diptera; family Drosophilidae; genus Drosophila; species Drosophila atroscutellata. The sequence continues at coordinate 5,400,368 of JAWNLA010000092.1, read as the reverse complement.
GAAGACTTGCTCTTTGTTTACATTGGACAAATACAAATCGCTTGGAATTCCAGCGAGTTCAACTGCAATCGGAGTGAACTCTGAGAGGCGGGTTAGCCACTCTTCCCTCCGCATCTGTGTAGCTAGGAGCGGAAAATGGGTTTCGTGTTATTTATTTACCCACAATCGACACGCGAGCTGCGAGCACTGATATGCATATCGATGAGCACGAGTAGAAGGAGGCGGGTTGGAGGAAGGGGAGCTGCGGGCTGAATAGTATTAGTCGAGAGTCAGTCAGTCAGTCTCATAGTCAACGTTGCTGTTTATTCGCGTGAAACAAATGAAAGCTGTCGGCGGAACAGAATACCGAAACGGAATTACAGTTGGGGCAATATGAAATCGGGGAATATAATAATCAACCATGGTGTTGCCAATGTTCCTCTAAATCGAGCCCCCCAAAACAAAATCATGACATAAAACAAACAATTTGCGTGCCTTAATTAGCTGCACCAGCAACACTCGCTTCTGTGGCAACAACAACAGCAACACCACTAAGTCACACTGTGAAGTTTCTTGGGCGATAATATTTGCCAGGTGGCAAGGCAACAAGAAGGTAGCGTCATCGTTGACGGACGGATCCGTGTGCAATTAACAAAAGTTTATCCAGCCAACTGCCAACAGCCAACCAAACTTGCCCAAAAAGTGCAAATTGTTTTCAAGTGGAGCCTCTGAAACGCCACAACAAGCAGACAACAAGCAGCCAAAGTAGCTGTAAATGTGCAAATGACTGTGCTCCAAAAGTGTTGAGTGGGTGGCACGAAAGGATCAGTTTGTATGTGCTGTGATTGTTTGATAATAGGGCTTATCGCGGAGCTTTAATCACAATTAAATCAAATCAAAATCTGGATGCACGCTTGCTCTGTTCAACTATAATTTTATGTCAGTTTCGGATAATGCTGAAATCGATATATTCGCCCACGAAAACCCAGTGTGCCACAATAAACCTTTAAGAGTGCTTTAAGTGCACGCTGCCACGTTGTTGCAGACACCCAACCAAATAATAATATTTATTTAATGGCTCGCGCGCTGCAAGTTTATTTTCAAATCCGTGTCAAACAGTCAAAGGCAAACGGCAAAATATTATAATATATATATCTATAAAACTATTCAAGCCAGACTAACAACTTGGGGCTGGCATAGGTGCTGGTTGTGTGTGTGTGTGTGGGCGAAAGTGCCAAAGAATTGGAACTTTGAAACGTGAAACTTAGCCACCTTCGCTCGATTCGATTTGCTTTTATTTTCGTGACAAAGTTTTAATAGCGATATTATTGAAATGAAATGAAATGGTAATGAAGCCAAAATACATGGCATTTATAAATATTTTGAGCATACTGCAATTTGATATCGACACGAAAGCCCAAAAATAATTCGACACACCAGCCAAACAGCAGGCAGGAAACTATAAACAAGCTTCAGCAATTGACAGCTGAGACAGATATATCAATCAATTGGAGAGTTGCTTCGAATCAGATCCAAATAATTGACATGGTAAGCTTGAAGTTTTTTTTGATTTGGTTTGACTATCGATGCTGTATAGTTCAGTTTGGATTGCAGACAGATATTGGTGCGGATTGTCCGCATCGGCAGCAGTTGGAGCACACTCTCCTGCATTGCCAGACCCAGTCGGAGATACTGCAGGCCACACGCGACAATTATCTCAGCATCATTGAGGAGTTTCAGCGTGATCTCGAGGAGCTAACCGAGCAAGTGGAGCAACAGCAACAACAACAACAACAACAGCAGCAGCAGCCACAGCAGAATGAGCTTTTAGCCAACGACTCGGAGCAGTGCTACGAGGAACCGTCCCGGATCGGCTTCAATACACTGGAGCAACAAGTTGGGCAATGGATAGAATTTACAACATCCAAAAACTATGATATTATTTTTAGGGATACCATTTTGTATTGTCTTTACTGCACTTATGATTGCTTTTATTTTTGGGTTGCCCCTTGGTTTGGTTAATGATTTTTTTTTTTATATATATTTCTTTGGATTCTCTGTGATTGAGAAGTAAACCCATAAGTATTGTTTATACTCTACTCTAAAAGCGGTACTTTCAAATAAACATTCATATTTTATATTTATTTTTACATATTTTTTTTGTAGAATGCAGATTTGGTGAGGCAGGTACATGAGTTACAAAATGAACTGGTAGATCGTGGTCAGAGAATTGGAGAGTTGAAATCCACGATTGATGGCAACGCCGATGAGAGCAGTCGACTCAAGAACGAAATTTGCCTTCTTGGCAAAATGAAATGTAAGTTACATTATTTCATTATTATTATCATCATAACACCTAAATATCGGTGATCGCTGTCAGCTGAACTGTCCCAAAAAGTGGTCAAAATTTCTGGTCTACTAAAAGTGCAAGAGGAGGAGCAACAAAGTCTATGCAAGAACTATGATGATCTGGTGAATAGCTTTGAAGAGCAGAGCAAGGAGCTGAAACGAGCAAATCGCAATGCGCAAAGCCTTGAGGATCGTCTAGGTCAAGTGGAAAAACAGCAGGACGACCTCAAAACGGAGGTGAGTATACCAAGATTATGGATCAAAATTATATCGGATATATTTTCACCACGAATGTAGCGCAATCTGCTACGTGAGGAGATTATATCACTTAAGGAAAAGGAGGCTGAGAGCACTGGACGGGAGCGAGCTCTCAACGAGCAACTGAAAGCCTGCCGGCAAGAAGTGGATAAGGCTCGTTGCCTCCGCTGGGATATGAGTGTTCAATTCAAAAAGGAGAAGGCCCAGAACAAGGCCATGTTAGATGGTTTGGTCCAGGCCAACAAGGATATCCGCGTGGAAGTACGAACCGCCCACTGCAAGTGCCAGGATTTGCAGCTCGAGCTAAAGTATGTATGTGGAGCAGTTGATCCGATAGCATGTCCCAACAGTTTGAACTCCCCTCCCAAAACTGTAGGAAACTGCAAAACGTTATAGACCAGCAGCAACTGATTATCAACACGTTTCGCGATTGGAAGGATGCCCAGGTGAGATCCGACGAAGCAATGCGCCAGTGCCTCCAACGTAATGAGGAACACATCAAAATGCTATGGGAGCAGTGCCATCATCAGTGCAATGAGTACCAGCGCCTATTTAGGGATTACTGCCTGCTCGATGTGGAATTGCGCCGGGTAAAGAATGCCGTTGATGGTCGCCTCTCCTCAACCAAATACGACCATCCAAGCGCTGTTGTCCAAAGGGGGCAGGAGGTGCACAACGATGTGAGTGATTTCCAAGCTAATGTTGTCTCCTACATCCACTCTCAGCCAACATAAGTCCAAATACATCATAGTTTAGCTTTTGTAAAACAATTCACATTCTTAATCCGCAGATGACCGAACGCTTGAGGCTTATGTTCATAACATCGGAGCGCCTCACGGAGCAGAACAGAGCACTCAATGACCGCAAAGGCGTTGATCCGAATAGCGATCAATCTCCGCAGCGATTCCCTGCCGGCGACAGTCAGCCAAGTCATCCCGCACCAACCACATCACAAAAACGTCGGACTTAATCTGTGGAATAGAACAGCTCATCATCGTCCAATTTCCTTGTTCATCTCTGTTCATTTAGTCACATTTTTGGCCAACAATTGTAAATTTCAAGTTTTAAGCTGTAGAAAATTATGTGTAAAAATGTATGCGCAATAAATATGATTTAAATTATGTACTAAAGTGTCAAGGATCAAGATTTCTTTTTCATAATTAACAAAAGCAAAAAGCTGAAGCTATATTACGAGCTGGAATCAGGGCAAAATAATAGAGCTTCGCATTTACAACTTAGTTTAATATATTCTGTTGGCATATTTCTATCCTAATAATCTTTTCTCATTTACAACTAATTATTTTTCGTCCACTTGCTGCAGAAGCTTCTCTCGCTCACTGATCGCTATTAGGGACATCTTGATTTGGGAGCGCTTCTTAATGCTCTCGTCGCGTACCACATCCGCCTGTTTGGTGAGAACCTTGATGCGCACATCGCTGAAGTGTATCGCCTCCTGCGTGCTCATTTCCAGATACACATTCTTGCCCACATTGACAAGTATTTTGTCCATTTCCTTGACGCGCGCCTGCATGAAAATGTTGCTGCCAATGTTGAGTTGCGTTTTGTAGCCATCCGGCATGTGGTCGCCAAAGGTTTGCAGTGTGTTCTTTAATTGTACAAACTCCATGATCTCCTCGTTGAACTGATTGAGGTAGTGCTCCAGCTGCTTGAGATCCTCCTTAAGCACATCGTTAATAAATTCCTCAATTTGCGCTATGCGCGCTTTGTGTGCATTGGCTTCGAGCATTGTTTTGAGTTGTGCTCTTTCCAGTTGTTTTGTCAAATTAAGCAACACTAACAGCAACGCACAGCTGTGTTAACATTGCTCAAATGTTATTAGCAGCACGCAATAGTTAACATCTGCATATAAAGTCAATTTCAAAAACCAGGGAAGAGCACTTGAGCTATCATACCAAGCAAAGCTGTTCTTAGTTCTGTGTAAGCAAATAAGCAAATAGCAGCCGATTGGTTGCACAATGTGAAAATGTTCATGCTCATAAGAAATGTGGTGGTGTAACGATAGGACGCACGAACACTATCGATAAGTGTAATGAGCTTAGCCTGTGCAAAAACCATGCATGCTGGCAGCGCTGTTGCACACTTAATTCGAAAATAAATTGTTATTATCGCAAGAGGCATTTGCAAATAGCCCTGGGCTGAGCGCCGACAGACAGCTAAGCCTCCCTCCGACTAATCTGGGCTTCAGTTGATTTTCAGCGACACCTCCCGCTTATGAATGCCATTTCGGTATTTATGTAATCATCTCATCTCTTCTCGTGCCGCTGACAGCTGTCGCACGAGGCGAAAAAGTCAATTGTTTGTGCACGCAATGCCAAATGTAATAATTTCACATCGCCATTTGATTTTTGTTTTATTTTTCTTTCTTTGTTTTATTACTTGCAACATTGTTGTGCGCAAATCAAATTGAAATTTAAAGAAAGCCCCCGCAGGCAACCGACACAGACACAGACACAGACGTCAGTCAAAACACTTTTATTAGCATTTTGAATGCTTATTTAACCTTTTCATATTGCACATTTGAACCCTTTTGAATGTTTCCTGATTTTTTCTTTGTCTCACAGTAGGCTTTGATTTTCCCGTTCACATTTTCAGTTAACTTATATATTTGCTTTGATTTCACTTAATCTGATTTTTCTCAAAACAGCAACAGTTTAAAATTCAGTAAATATTTGATAAATAACTTATCTTAATTTTTGTATTTTATGTTTTTCCCTATCTTTTTTTGGCTCTAGCACTCTAAATGAGTTTCGCATTGAAGTGCAAACTTTTGTTGGTTCCCATTACACGCAAATGTGCTCCCATCGACGGTCAAGCACAGAAGATGCGCCTCGGCGCTGGAGTCGGAGTGGGATTCGGTGCACAGTTGCAGCAGGTGCGTCGTCATGCGCCCATTTGTGGACCGCCGCGCTTTCCAATGTCCGCGGCTCGGAAGGTACTCATGGGCTGGGGATCGATCCTGGTCATGATGATTATTCCGTTTTGGGCACTAACTCAAATGCCGCGTTGGTCCGCGATGCACAATAATCGTCCGATTGGTGATGAGGCTGAGGAAGTTCAGTCCGAGGAATAATCCATAGTAATACTGAGACAGGGAAGAATCCCTTATAACATGCTAGAAACATTTAAATACACACAAAAACGGTGACTTTTCAAGACTCTTTCTACTGGGGTTGCAAACTCAAATACATTGTCAACGATTCTCCACTTTCCTAACACAAAATGAATCTCTTTGCAACAGCGTGGCATGCAGACATTAAAGTACACACACACACACTCACCTAAATAACAAAATGTAAATATTTTAGCAAATAAATAAGTTAATAACTTAGAATTGAAATGATATTGGTTTCATATAAATAAACGGATTGATCAGATTTACCTCTTAACGCCAATATATACATATAGTCGGCACCCGATCTTAAGTTAATATACAAATCTCCATAAACTGATTGGAAAAAATGTAGATTGGGAGATACTTGAGCTTGAGATACTTAAGTTTGTGTTTTATCTAAGCCAACACAAATATTTGGCTTAAGTCTTCAAGTTGTATTTTGGCCATAAAGTAGATCACAATAAGCTAGCCATGAAAGCAAAGCCATTCGGCCAATTAGTTAACGGCCAAAACACCTTTTCGGCGTCAACAGTTGCCGCACAAAGCCGCAAACAGCAATGAAGCAACTCTGCAGCGAGCATTTTCCTTGTCATTTTCCATGTCGCCTGCCACAAATCAAAAACAAAATAAAAATACGAAAAAAATCATGCAGAAAAACAGAAAAACCCCAAAACGAGCAGAAAATAATAACAAACAAACAAGCAGTAAGCAAAAAAAAAAGAGGCTCCAAAATCAAAGTGCCAACTTTCATTAAAAGTATTTTTCGCTCATTGCAAATGCAAGCTGCATTTTCAATTGTGTGTTTGTTTTTTTCGTCTTTTTTTTTGGGATTGTTAGCCTTAGAGTCGTCTCTCTGACCAGGTCCAAGCAAGTCGCCAAGTCGAGTCTTGTCGAATCCTCATGATCTACAACAACGTGACCTTCTTTGCCTTTTGCCTTTTCGGTGGAAAACGGCAAACACGCTCGCACACACACACACACACAACACACACACACATTTGAAGAAGAAAAAAGTAAAAACCCAAAGAAAAGTGAATTTCTTTTAAGCAAATCAACTTGCCGTGCCACGCCCCCAGCTGCCCCCCTTAAGCGCAAACAACGAAATGTGGCAATGTTTGCCACCTTTTGCTAGACGCAGATTCGTCGATTTTTCGGTGAAATTTCATGCGCCATTAAACTGGTTCTTTCTTGCCTCCTTGACTGCCACTTGCCACTTGCCACCCCCCTTTTGCGTGCACGTCTTTTGCTGCAGCGTGTGAATGAGGCAGCCGGCATATACAACCATGTTGCACCTCTTTCGCATACTTGCCATTAACATGCTTAATTTTCATTTATGCCACAGTCTTTGCCAGCTTTTTCTCGGCAGGAAGCCTCGTCTCGTGGGCGTCCCATGTGGCACTCAAGAAATGTGGCGATTGCTCTGCACTTGTTTTTTATGCGGCACGTTGCGTCAGTTTAGTGTGTCAGAAGCAGCCAGCAGCGAGCAGCCAGCAAGCAACAGGCAGCAGCAACAGCAGCAGCAGCAGCAGCAGCAAGAAGAAAGTTGCCCAGCTTCCAGCAGCAGTCTCCTGCTCCTCCGCCTGGCATTGATCCGGTTTATTTAGTGGCGGACAGGTTCGTTGTTCCTTTGGCGCGCATTTTACTTTCTGCGACGGCTGCTTAAATTATTGTCCACTTTCGGTCGCAATTAATTATGCGACGCTGTGCACTGAAAATGAAAGTGCGCTGCACCAACGAAAAACCAAAAGATGTCCAATAAGCAAAAATCTTTTTTCGTTTTGCTGGTAACGTGCCACACACACATACAAACACAATTCGTATGATGTTCTCGTTCTCTGTACGCGTGTGGTCTCCAATTGGGCACTTTCCTTGCTGCTCCTGCTGCTGATTGTGTTGTTCCCATCATTAGGGAACCTGCTCGCTAAGTGAGAACATTGTCGCAAAGCCTTCATCATCATCAAACGCAATCGCCGTCCGTGGATGCAACGCAGTCATCGCCAGGCGTCTCATAAAAACTTTTCTTTATGATTCTACAGACCCGCCGCAACCTGTTCCTCTATCCGTGCTCCCTTCTAGGTGGCCACTTGGCGGTTGCTTAGTTTACTACTCGGATGCGCTGGTAACCGCAGCGTTTTGTGCTTCTCGCTGATTTGTTGCCCCATTCAAAAAGGTTCCTCGAATCGAAGCGATTGTGAAACGCAGCTCTTCTAGTTCCAAGATTAAACCTATGTGTATTATATATAGATGAATATTATTTTTCAGTTTCTGAGATTAAAATAAGCTTGGATACAGAACAAGAACAAACGCAGACTTCTTATGAAAACTTTTCGCATCTTCCGCAAATGTTTTGCTTTCCGCATGTTTAACGGTTTTCTTGCAGTTCTTCAATTGTTTCAGGCCAAATTGATAAAAAATGGTAAAGTTAATCATTAGTTGTTGACGTTTATATACCCATGCAACGACTATTAAAGTCGTACACAGGTCATTGTGGCAACTTGAGTTCGATGTTGATTTATCTGTTGCTGAGGGCTACTGCGTCATTTGTTCACATTAAGCTCAATTCGGATGTTTGGCAATAAAAATTGAGCGACAACGGGTAAATTGCTTGGCCATTTCATTGGATCAGTTAAATAATAATAAAAGCCAAAGCCCACACACGCCCACAAATGCGATCCGGAGGCTAACGATCGACGATCGTGTCAGCGGTCCATTTGATCTAAAATTGGTGCTGGGAAGGGACTAAGCCCATTGGTAAACAATGCGATATGAAAACTGTGGCATGTTGGCTTAGCATCATCGAATCTACGGGGCGGGTTGGGGCGAGGGGTGGCGTCTCTTTCTTGAGAGATTTGTTAGCCGTTAAGTCTGGATTCGGAGCCTGCGGGCCTCCGGATTGCGCACTCCCAATAATCGTTTAGGACTAAAACCGAGCCACTCTTCTAAGTTTTGTTTTTTTGGGGGGTGGGTAGGGGTCTAGTGGCAATTTGGAGAGTGGCACAATATCCAAACACAAATTATATTAATGGTCTTTTGTTTAGTGCTCCACTGTGGCTTGCATTTTGTCTTTTTGCACGAATCACGTTTTAGAAATTGCATTGCATAGCTCCCATCCCCCCTCGCGATCCCCATCCCTTTCCGTTTCCCTATGAGCGAATGATCCACGTCGTCAACCCATAACCACAAATGTGCCCAACTCGAGTGGAATCGAATGGAATGGTATATCATGGAGTCAAGTACTAGAGTCACTTCTCTGCCAGACGACGACTGAGTCGCTCGCTACTTGGCTTTTTGCGCAAGTTCTTAAAGTTTGGGGCAAGACTTAAGTGCCACTTACTTTTAATATGTTGCCATTGCTCTCCGACCAAAATGGGTCTTCGCTCGACGTCTAGATGGAATGGTTGGCAGCGGGGTCGGCAAGGGGGGGATCGTATACAAATCGCTGCCAAGTTACCTGAAATAATTACATGCAGACAAAATTAGAGCGCTGTGTCATGGAGCAGGAATTATTCTGCATTTGACATACTCTGGCGAAAGAGTATTTTGATTTTGCCTTGAACTGTGTAACATAAATTGGGGAAAACTTTGAAATACCATAATTTACTTAAAGACAGAGTTCAGCAGGGAACAGGTGACACAAGGCCTAAAAAAGCAAGACGAACAGAATTGGAAAGAGTGTCAGTCGTACATGGAAGGTATAGAACAGAGCAGATCTTCCAAGAAGGTATGTATACATATATATTTTAATATTCGTATCTTTGTTAATATCTGAAGAATTATTTTTGCTCTTTGATAGTCCGAATAGAATATCGAATAGATCATAATGATATCGGATTGCAGCAAATCCTTGCTTAAGCATATAGCATATAGTGTATTATATATCTATCCATCTATCTATTTTTCTGAGCGCTTTAACTATTTATTTCCATCTGAAGCGCAGCAGAGTCTTTCGGATTACGTTCTGCTTTCACTGGTCATGGCAAATCATCGAATGAGATCGTCTGCACAAGACTCCACTTGGAGTTCTTCTTCCTCTGTGGATCCGTATCTATGTCTATGTCAAGTATCTATCTCTCCCTCTCTCTCTCTCTCTGTTCGCCTCTCTTGCTCTTTCTGTCACGTTCAGTTGAGCAGGCCTTCTGCTTGGTGCGAATGGCACAATACATTTAAGCCGCTAAAAAATGATACCAAGCAAATAATGTGCGTTTTGGAATTGTTGTTCTTGCAAATGTTTCCATAATGAAAATACAAAATTACAATGAAATTCAGATATGACAATTTGGTTTTTTGTTATGTTTTTTTTTGTGACATTTCTGGGTTAGCTGGTCTGGTATTTGGTACTTGGACACTTAGATGCTTGAGTTCAATGTGCTGAGTCTGCGACTAAGGTCTTTAAGAATGGGTGGTCCCAATTGCTCGGAGCAACCGTCGACCCAAAAGTGGAGTAAGCTCGGCTTATAAGCGTTGTGCGAACTATATTCTAGAGGCAGGCGTCTTTCAAGCGCCCTCCCAGTTGGGTAAATTAGTTCCATTTGGTGTTGTAATTATGAATTATTCTAAACTTTCTCATGCCAAGCTCAGGCGATCATTAGGTCATGTACAAAATTCTCACAAGCAAAACAATAAAAGTATGTAATAACGACAGAGGGAAAAACATTGATTACCAGATTAAATACAAGAACACGTACGATAATCATAACTTTGCCTGCCCTTTTCACACTTCTTTGTTTTGCTTCCACTACAAATACACAAACACACACACACCACACGCACACACACTGAGAGCAATTTTAAAGTGGCTTCGAATGCAATCGCGGCGATCTCAAACGCTTAATTGCATCACGTTTTTAGACCAAGTTGGGCACAGAATTATTACACAATTGTATTTGTATGCATCAACAGGGCGAAGATCTCAGAGAGAGACAGATAGAGAGAGAGAGAAAGAGAGAGAGAGAGAGTGAGAGAGAGAGAGAGAGAGACGCAGCGACAACAACAATGGCAAACAAAAGAAGAGTCGAGAAGAGAAATAATGCACATTGGCTGCAATGATTTCCACACGTGAGCGACGAATTGACTAACTGATGGAATGTCAGACGGAAGACAGACAGCAAAAGAAAAGAGATGCTTGTTGCACGTATGGAGACTTTTCGATGCGCTCTTTCTACAGCTCCAGAATCGTGAGTCGATTAATATCGATAGTCGGCGTTGTTGTTGCCACACTGTTAATTGCGAATTTGTACACATTAAATATTGCTTAGTTAGTTTTGCTGCTTGCGGCTTTTTATGCAATCCGCCGTTGCAAGTGTAAGGCGCAACGGAGCGTTGCATCTGCTGCATGTCTCGCTGGCACACACTCTGACCAAATTTGGTCGTTGGATGGCTCGGCTAACGTTTGACACAGAAACGACGAAAGATTTGCCAACTCCAATTGGGGCTCATTTGTTGTAGAATCAAACAAAATGTTTGCATTTTGTTGCAGACAGCACCAACTCCTCCCCACACCGAAACGGATGCACATTTCCGGTGCGCCGACGTTGCATGACAACAATGCAAACGCACACACAAAGTATATCGGTATATATAGTCATACAATCACATTCACTGGCCACGCCTCCAATTGACCAAGCGTCTGGGCAACTGCTGCTGCTGCCATTGCTGCCACTGCTGTTGCTGCCACCCGCGCGACAAAATCTAATTGACCAAAAATGCAACGCTTGGCTGCGCGCTAGAACAACAGCAATTCCAGAATGATGTTAACAGCCAACTCCTAAAGTGGAGCCTACCCGACTTTTGGATGAACTAACCCTGGAAATGATTACTGTTTTTAGTTTCGAATATGTTTTTAGCTCGCTCCAGTTAAAGGGAAGTCGAATCCCGAAGAGATTCGAAATATATCTTGGACTATGGAAAAAATGAAAAACAACAACTGATCCTTAAATTTTAAAGAAATCGAGGAAAACCCTCATTTATAGAGTTTCATAGGGTTTTCAAAGTCTTCTACTACTTCTACATCAAATCAGATTAGATATTTAATTTCTTATTATAACAAGATTTCTAATCTTCAAGTCAACACATAGACTTAAGCGCCTTATTTCCCTATCAGTTCCTTCTTAAACAACTTCATTCACCATTCGTAAATGGTTTTTTTTGTAGGGTATTCACATGTCACTCCATCCATTCATAGTCTGGCTCATTTATTTTTACTGATTTTTGTTGTGTGCATATTTTGACTTTGGCTGGTTGAACTTACGAATACATATGTACATATATAGTTTATGTACACATAGGTGAACAGTGATTCATCCACGTCGAGTCGAAGTCCAAGCTCCACTCACAGTTGGCTAAGAACAAAGGCGTCTATATTTTGTTTGAATTTTGGTGTGGTTTCCTCGATGGTGGGTTGAAGTTCGCCAACGGCGGCGGTTGAACTCGGCTTTTCAATTGATGGCTACTGATTTGACATTGGTTTGCCAATCAATTTGGCTAAAAAAGCAATTTCAATGCAATGCTCATTAGTTAATTCATTAGCGTTGTGGCACATAAAAACCCAGATGTAACAATATTAACCAACTGTCGATGGTGTTGCAGCTAGTTTGCATCTGAGGACACACTTTTTATGGCCACATTGCCAGCCTGATTACGTCGCCAACAGGCTATTGGATACAGGCAACAAGGCTATAAGGCAACACTGGACGGACGACTCTGCAACTGCAACTGCAGTCAGCAGTCGGCAGTCAGCAGTCAGCAGTTGTTGCCAATTAATAAAAAAGAAGTAATCTGCGTATGGCCAAAGTTTTATTAAGGCTCAAGAAACAAGTCGTTAAAAGTTGCGCAGGCCAAGCAGATGCTGTAATAATATTGTATGCAAATCTTTCAGCTACCACATATAAAGTTTCAATTTACGGCTCATATATCATAACTTGGTCAACAGCAGCAGCAATCGGGTGTGTACTTATGGCTTATTAAATCGTAAAACTGCAAACATTTCAGGGAAGGTGAAGCGAGTTGAAATTTCACAACTGATTGAAGATTACAAGAAAAAAAAGTAAATATTAATTAAGGCGTGATTAAAAATGAATTTCATTGAAATACCAATTTATCTTTGTCAAATACAAATCGCTAAAGGTACTCATCTATCGAGCTACCACTGTGGTAGTAAACTAATTATAATATTGTATATTTCGTAAGATTTTTCTTTCTGAAGAAGAAGAATGATGGCAGCCGTTAAGGGACATGTAATTGCCGTATATCTCATGGCTCAGCAGAGCATTTCCGACAATTGCAAACACTGGTAAGAAATTGTTGTTGTTGTTGTAGCCGACAGTTAGCCAACATCTAATATTTACCAAGTTTATGACCCTGCGTGCAAAAGTGATTCCAATAATATGTTGGCCAAAAGCACAGCAGCGCACAGCAATTCGACACGAGTTGACCTTAACATAATTGCTTCAAATTGCACCTGAAGTTCAGGTGGTAGGCATGTGAAATCTGTGTTTATGTTGCTGGCCGTTGCCAAAAAAGAAAATGAAAAAGAAAACAAAACATATTCCACTAAGAAGCGTTATTCGTTGCTTATCAGTCGAAACAAACACACAGCGAAAAACCGGAATCAAAATAAAAACGCAAAGAGAGGGAGAGAGAGAGAGCGAAATATGAACAAGGCAGAGAGAGAGAGAGAGAGAGACAGAGGCGGAGTGCGGTCTTTTGCCAGCCGCTCTCGCGCTGTTAACAGTACAAAGAGCGCGAGAGTGCTGCTGTTATAATAACTCTGCTGCACAATAAGAAGCTAACAACTTAAATTTACAATTATATTAATTTAATCAAAATACTCGAAAGGAACACATTTTAAGCACTTAAATATTCACATATCCAACATTAAATTCATCTGCAATCCTTAGATTCCAATATATTCGATGTCTGGCAGAAAACAAGCTGGGCTCAGCGGGAAAATAACAGAAGTGACAGCACTGGTGGTGTTAAGCCGACTCATGTTTCGTTTTACAGATGTCAAGTTGTTGCTCAGCTAACAGATGTTATTTAGTGAATAGCATTCGTGAAGATCGGACGTGTGTGCGCGCTTCTTGCAAGACGGCAAAATAAAATAAATCGTAATAAGAAAATAAATCACTAGCGGTTGATAAAGTGTGTAAAATTATCTTTCGCTCGTGCAGTTAACATTTGATTTGACGTCAAGGCAAGCGAACAAACAACAACCAACCAACAACAACAAGCAATAAGTAAATAAAACAACAAGTATTCATAAAAAAATTGAATTTGATTTGTGTTCTAATCAAAGCGCGCGCGTGATTTTGTTTAGCACAAAAGGGGGCAAAGAGAGAACGGAAAGAAACTCTCCACAATCCCCAAACCAAGCAAGTGTTAAATGCAAGTGGCGAAGGCGCAGAAGAGGATAGCAAATGAGGATGAGCGCGCAAGCCAATTGCAAATAACGGCAAAGCGACAAGTGCACAAAACGTGACGACCAAAAAAATAAAAGAGCAAAGCAAAGCAAAGCGAAAAAAATAGAAATTATTCCCTCTTGTTGTGTGTTTTTTGTGTTTCTTGTTAGAATTAAGAGCAAATATATGTCAATGTGAATGTGTGTGTGTGAAAATCGTAATAATAATAAACAGTAACAACAACAACAACAACAACATCAACCAGTGACATCGACAAATTATTCAAATGTCATGTTGAGTTCCAAATAAACAAATAACAATACATTTTTATATATGTTGAGACGCACAGTTTTTTGGTTTGTTGCTTGAACAACCGACAACCAACAACATCAAAAACCAACACAAGAAAGAAGAAGAGCAGCAAGGATGACGGAACTTCAACTGGACAGCAGTCAACAGACAGGCGACGCTGACGTCGACGTCGACCCCGCTGTTGTCAAGGCCATAACAACAACGCCCAAGGCTACAACGGCCAAGCGTCGCCAGTTTGCCGGCGACGGGGAGGCCGAAGAGGGTTTTCTCTCCACCTCGCCGGATAGCGCCAATGGGGATGCACACGCACACACGCATACGCACACACACACGCACACAAAAACACACGAATTGCAACAGCAGAAAAGCACCGGCGTCGGCGTTGTCGTCACTGCAGAGACGCCAAAAAGCGCCCGACAACTGCTGTTGCAAGCATTTCATAAGTGCAACAGTGCGGATCAGTGTGTGTCCTTGAAAAATATACTGGACTGCTTCAAGGCTCCCGTCTCCGAGGATCAGGCCTGGGCGCTCATCTATCAGTTCACAGCGCTCTATCACAGAGTCGCCGCCCAGGCTCTGCACTGCCCCACTGGCGACTACGACACTCAGCTACCTACGCGTTTCGAGCTGCACATGCATCGCGACGGCAGCGTCCACTTCTCCGGCAAACAGCAGCAGCAGCCGCAGCAGTTGCAATCGAATGAGCAACAACAACTAGTGGAGGAGGAGGAACAGGTGCAGCCGTCGTCGCCGCGCGATGACAGCGCCAGCAGCAGCGGCGACAGCAGCGTCGTCATTGGTCGAGGTAAGTGTGAAATGCAGAGATTGTCCCTATTTTAGAACAGGCAACGGGCTAACAAGTTGGTTTAAAGAGGGATTTAGTTATCCGTGGCATGATTTTAAAATCAGACTTACGGCCAATTTGCCAGTTTTTCTGTGCATCAACTTAAATGCAACACAAATGTTCAATATAATTCACTTTTTTTTTTTGTATAGACAAAAAGAATTGCGATTTCGTACATTGACTGCAAAGTGGTTGCATATTGAAACAGACTAATATAATAGAACTTTAAAGAAATCTGACTACAATGGCTGAGAAAATATATTTCGGCTCGTATTTTATTCTTTTGCCATACACTTGTTTTTTAGGGTGGTATTTTGAATACATCGTATGGACAGCGGTATAAACTGAACTCTGCAACTTTGGGACTATGAAAAAGTGCTGTTTAGCTTGTTAGTTGGTCAGTTGTTTAGTTGTTGTTGTTGTTGTTGTTGAGGGGCCGGGAAACCGGTTGCTCTTGGTCAAGAGAGGGTCGCTTGTCGAGTGTTTTTTTCGGCAAACGCTTTCATTTTCACTTAATAAGCGACAGTTAACTTCTTTCTTTCTTTCTTTCTTGTTGTATGCCTTTATTTCTTCCTCTTTTTCTACTTATTGTGGGCCTGTGATGTGCGTTTCCGTGTGGCAAGCGAAACAATCCATCTTGGCATTGGCATCGCTGTCGCTATCGTCCACTTTCCAAACAAACAACCCACACAACAACCAGCTCTCTGATGACCTGCGCTTTAAGTTATGCACCCAAGCCGCTTTGATTGAGGTTTTTCTTGCCCCTCGCTGCCCCATCACTCTCCCTCTCTTTTTGTCTCTTTTTCCGATTGCGTGTATCTTGGGAAAGTGTAAACTGTGACTCCCCTGTGGGGAGAGACCATTGCATGCCATATAGCATCCATACCACTTGCCTACACTACACTGAGAAAAAATGCGTTGAAATTTAATTTATAACACAGTTCTGGAATGCCAAAATGTAATTTGGAAATGTTTGATACATTTTATACATTTTAAATTATATTTTTTCGAGTGTAGCAACTTGATTTTATACTTTCTGTCATCTCTTAGTTTCTCGCGTTGTAATTGATGAGGGTCGCTCATTGGTAAGATCTAGAGATTTTTTTGTTTTGTGGCTTCATTTGTGTTGTCTGTTGTTGTTGCCACAGAACGTGTCTGACTGTGGGATATTGTTGTGGCATCCACAACTGCTAATTGTTTAATCATTGGTGGTGCTGTCAAAATACAGGTTGCCGTAATCTATGGGCTTTTAGATAAGCTGCGTTAATTGGGAATTGTGTTTGTGTGTGTGTGTGTGTGTGTATTTTAAGATTTTCCCGTTTCTGATCTGACATTCTTGTGCTTCCCTTCTCACGGGTGGCATCCGCAAGTCGCTGCAGCAACTTTCCGTCTGGGTGTCTTTAAATGACAACCTCGTATTTGGTATCAGCTGCATTCTACTGCCTTTGGTTGATGCATTCAAATGGATGTTGAGATATGACTCGCCATGACACGACCAAAAACAGCTGAAGCTCTCAGCTCCTCAGCTCTCTATATGGCCAAAAGCAATGGCCAGTTTAGACGTAGGGGTAATTAGTGACTTGATTCCAGCGCCAATTAACCGTGTGTGAAGGAAGCTATGAACTTAATATGGGGTATTACTTATTAAAAATTATGCTGTAATTGGGCTTCTAAATGTTTCCGCATACCTTAAGAACCGCGGCCCTTTCGAATGCCCTAAGGCCTTATATCGAATATAATCTCTTACAAGAACAAAATCGTTTCATTCTTATACATTTTATAAGTTTTTCCACAATAAGCCGCAATCATTTAGACATATTTTTTTATATCTTATTTTTATCAGACTTGAAATTAAGTTATTTTCCACTTAAACGTCTACTCAACTGTTGCACAACTCAAAGAACTGACGACTTATCGCTAATTCAGTTGTTTTTCACTTCATTCATCTATCAGCGCTTAGTTTTTGCTTTTTTTATTTATTTGTTAGCCTTGTCTTAACTTTCTTCGGGGCAAACAGAAAACACCTTGTAACACTTTAATTACCACTAATTTAGCAGATTCCGGCAGCAGTACACAACTGAGAGAGCGAGACAGAGAGAGATAGAGGAAGACAGAGAGGGAGATAGTGAGTTATGGATAGCATTGCCCGAGGTTTAACTTGATCTTGATCCATGTCTGATTTGTCAATTAGCAACAATGTTGGCGCTGCTGTTTTTGAACGTTTCGTTATTCTTTATTTTGGGCGAATTTCTGCAAACAGTATTAAATGTATCGAGCTGATTCCCATTCCCGCACAAGATTGGGCGAAAAAAAGTGTGTTTTAGTTGTGGGTTCTTGGCTGTTGGATGTTGCTTCTATAAATTTCTGACAACCGCGTCGCTTGGCGCAGCAAATCATTGATTGTGTTTTTTGAACTCCCAACGTAACCCCAACCACTCAGCCACAGCAGCAGCCCCAACCGCAGCCCCACCGACCACCGCACTGTGTGCTGAGGTGGTGCCAGCAAAGACATAGAATAATAGTCAAGTGCATCCAAATCAAACGACGTCGGCGGCGCCGTCAAGTCGCCGCGACCGCTGGCGCCTCGATTAGGCGTGCAGCATTTGCAGGAGGAGGCAAAACGGCAGGCAAACAGTCAGTGGTCGACGGCAGGCAACAAGTTCGGCGGCAAATCATTTTTGGCGCTCGATTCTGTCAACACACAAACTCGCCATTACGTTTTTCGCCAGGCGCTCAGCAAAGTGAGCAATGCGCCAACAACAGTTACGACTGGCAAGAGGCGCCACACGAGCCGCCCTAGCCACCCACTCGCAAAGAGTGAAGGTCACGGCACATGCGCCGTTCTTTGGCACCCTCTTCTCAAATGTTGTCGTAGGTTGTCACTTCTTGCCATCTCTTTTTGTTAATGCCTCTCTCTCTCTATCAGCTGTTCGTTCAGTTGCCGCCAAAGCATCGAGTTTAATGCAACTCTTCCGCTCAGAGACCAAGCAAAAGAGTGTTCCAGTTGAGAGTGCTCGACTTGCAGATACTATGTAAATGTAATTTTTGTTCTTTTTTTTGTGGTTGTTTATTGACAACATAGCGGAAAACATATTTTTGAGTGTTGCTCATTTATTAGTGTTGTTAGTGCACTCCTAACTTGATTTGTTCAGACCAACATCACCTTCCCATATACCCTTTCGCAACTTAATAGTTACGAGGTATTTTAAATTGTAAAAAAGAAAAATTCAACAACATTCTAACAAATTGTATCCATTAGATAGAGTTTCACCCAACAACAGACAAAACAGAAAAAATATATATAGTTACAATGCTAGAAGAAAGCAGGTTACATTTGGTCTTCTTCTTTGGCCCAATAATAAAAAAAAAATTCCCTTACTCATTATTTCGGGCTTGTGCAGCCAGCCTGAAAGCTAGAAAAATTACAGCCGTCAACAGATTTGTAAATTGTTGCTACAAAAAAAGAAATAAAGTGGAAAAATACGTACATCGACTGCTCCTCGGACACAGCGTGTCTGGGGCATTGAATGATAGGTCTGATGGGAGATGATATTTCATTTTCATGTCTATGACTTTCTTGTTTTCACTAAAAAACACCACAAAAAAAAAAAAAAAACAGAAACCATGGTGCATTGCCAGCTGGTCGCTCAACTGGTTTAATGTTTAAATAATTACACAAAAAATTACAACAAACATTAACTAGAAGGCAACAAAGCAAAATTATAACGAAACTTTGCCCCGATACAGTAGCTTCAAAGTGATGTTTTTTTTGTTGTGCCTCGAATTGTGCTTACAGCATTGCGGCTAATTTGGATGCTAGCAGTGTTCCAAAGGGCCACAAAAAGGGTTAACAAATGAGATATAAAATGCATTAAAAACTCTATTAATAAGCTCCATTTTACTTATACTCGGTTTTTTTCCCGGAAATTATGTGGTAGCTGTGGATGTGTGTTGATAAAACCGTAAAATAGCATTATATGGAGGACTTGTAGATAAGCGGGTTTTGATTAAAAACGAGCACTTTTAAACAAAAGTGTGGATTTTGGCGGTTTTGGATAGGAATATAAAGATAACCAAAGCAACCAACCAATATCAAGGTTACTTTCACTTCCTTGAACTGCTTCATATTCTTTAGTTAGATATATATATATATGATATATATATATTGCATTTCCATGTTGGCTAATCAGCTCACATATTTCTAATCCCAGTTGTCCAATATTGGCAAGTGTTGTAATCTATCCGCTTTGTTTTCCCAGGAATTGTTTGACACATGTAAACCGAATATGTAAGAGACACATATCAGATTAGTTGGCTGTGATGAAAGACAGGTCATTTGGCAGCACAATAAAGCCCACATTATATGCATTTCCTATGAACTTGTAATAATTTATGCTGATGTCGTGAGTGGTTGCAGTTGGACCTCACCTCAAGCATTTTCCACGTGATTTTTGTGGAGCGAAAAAAAACAAGACAAATTGTTGCCTTCTTTGTCGTTGTTGCGTTTGCTGCTCTCGTTTGAAAACGGCCAAAAATTAATAAAATAATAATTTTACAGTTTTTTGTCATAATGACATAAGCGCAACGCACGACGATCACTGAACCTGAACCAAATTTGTCGCTCCATGTGCTCCACTTATGTGGAAAAGACCCAAAGCCACACAGACAGAGCACAGGTTTTTTTTTGTGTTATATTTTTTTGTTTTGTATTTCTGTTAATTTATTTCTGGCGTCGCCAAACTTGTCCACCTGTGCAGTCTCTTGGCCACAACTGCATTTGGTAACTGTTGAACAAATATTTTGCTTTCAAATGCATGTGGAAAATTTGTGCAGTCTGTTATGTGATTTTGAATGTGCGTCTCGCACATAAATCATATATTATAATCCAAATATTGTCTCGAAACGGTATTTCTAAGCTCTATTATTCGATGACACTTGTTGCATATGTGTGTGGGGTCTCCACGAGCTGCTTTCAAGTGGCTGCTTCGCGACCCTGAAAGCACCATTTGTTAAGATGCCCCATTCAGCCAAGGCTTGCTCGAGCATTTTACTACGTTATAATTTTATAAATAAACTTTGATGCAATCAAACCAAATGAAAAATGCCAAAGGCCAGAGCGGAGAAATGCGACTTCCATACCAGTTGTCTGGCCAATCTTATCGTTTCGCAAGTCTATCGGCTATATGTAAGTGGGTCGTTTTTTTTTACACTTGAGACTGTAAGCAGCGTTATTATGGATTTGTACTGCGGTTTGCTTATCTTCTGGTGTCTGAAATGATAGCAGTGTATTTGTACACTAATTTAATTAGTTGAAACCCGACTTGGTTGTAAATATTATGCTTATTACATTTTATAAGTCATTTATTTTTATTGCAGTCGTTATGAATCATTTTTGCCAGCTCTAATTCCGGGTATATGGAGGGTTCTCTTATCTCGAAGTTGCATCAGATTTTGATTATGATTATAATAGTGATTATTTTATAAGCTGGAAATTATACACAGCTGACTGATATAATAACTACTTTATCGGCTTTGGAATTACACACAACTCACCTATTTTTTCTGTAGTTTGCCTGATGGTGGAGTCCTTACAGTATCCAGAATATCTTATCCTCACACAATATAATTGTTAATTTTTTTTCATATTAAAATAATAACCATTTTTGGCATACCTTTGCGGTTAAGTTTCCCAACCAAATCCCACACAATTCCCCTCCCACCCCACACACACAGACCACAATTGCCATTCACAAAACGAATTGGTTGGCCGTTGGCCCATTTTCGGTGCGACTGCAGTGAGTCTGGTTCAGACAAACAATTCCCCATCACAACAAAAAAAAAAAAGACTTACCCAATCAAGTTGTAATCAATGTGAATAGCATTCCAAAAACCACAAGACCGCTACCATTCTTCAGCTCTAGGCTCGATTGTGGATTGCATAATCAGTGGACAATCCCACAAGAGGTGTCTCCTGCCCAACAATTTGCTTGAGTTTTTTTTAATGTTCCAAGCGTCACGTTTGCTTTCATCTTTTGTGAAAAGCAATATAAATAAACTTTGATGGGCGGCCAATTCCCAAATTAAATTAGACAAATCGACAAAGAAGATTCGTAAATTTGTGAATTTGTTAAATATGCCAGCTATGTAAATTCGCTCAAGAAATTAAAATATATATAAAACAGCAGCAGCTCAGATGCAAAGCACCAACAATAACAACAGGTTATGTTGTTGTTGTTGTTGTTGTTGTTGTTTATGTTGCTGTTGTTGTGTGTTGCTTTTTTCTTGAGACGCGCGTCGCTGTCTTTGAGAAATGTGAAAGATGAAAGCGTAAATGCTGATTAAAGATTGTTTCTGTATATAAATATGTATGCACACGCACACACACACACACACACACACACAAACACAAACACATACAGCATAACTCGTATATTGTGCATATAAATTTATATTGTAATTTCAGCTCAAAGTGAAAGAGGCAGCAGCTCAGTCAGCCACTCAGCCACTCAGCCAGTCGTTCAGTTGGTCGCTTAGTCAGTAAGTCAGCCACCTCTGATAACAGATACTTACCGATCAGCAGCCACCGACGCGGCCCGCGTCTAATTTCACAGTCATCAACAAATCGAGCCATTTTCGTTTCCCCCTCCCCTCCTGAAAGAAAGCGAGAGTCTCAGTTACAAATTTAGCATGGCGCCTGCGCAGCTAACCCATTTGCAATGGGCCTGCCACCTGCAGCACGCCCCACCACCCTCGCTCTCGCTACTTTGTCAATAACATGCTTTCACGCTAAATTGCTACAAACTTGAAACACGCTAAAAGGAATCTATATCATAATGTAAAGTGACTTGCATTAACATAGCTCCGTTCTTTAATGGTGTTACGTCGTCTTGGGGGAGAGTAGCCAACAAAACTATTTACAAAATGATTTTGACTTTATATTGAAATGCCAGATAGTAAAATGTTATCAATAGAATAAGTTAATATTATGATTTGTATATTTAGCGATTTTCATCCCAAAAGATTAAGTGACATTTCTCCTCTGTCCAGCTCGATTGCCGCAGATGTCTTTCTGCATTGGCTGTTGTCATTTTATAATAAAGTATCAATTATTACTTTCGCATACTTGAAGTCTTTTATAAAATTCCAACATATCTGATAATTCTTTTACACAACTGTTCGAATTGTTAGTTGAAATTAGTTTAATGATCGCCGTAAATACCTCCCCGTGTGCGATTAAGTTAATTACTAAACTATCTATCATTTCCTCATGATTAACTATCCGGCTACACAATAGCACTACATCGAATCGTTAAAGATTATTAATTAATTTATAATTGAAAGTAAACGCCGGCATGCGATTAATTGCAAGTAAGGCAGCGCTTAAAGGTCACTCCCATATGATTTTCGGTGAGTTTTGAGATGTTTTTACTCCTAAACGGATTTGATTAATATAGCGTGTTTGATTTGTCAGCGGTGTTGTAATGCAAAATACCGTTAATTAGTTATCATTAAAACCGACCAACAATTGCAACATTTACTTCAGTTCAGTTAAAAGTTGTATTTATTTTCTACTTTTGCCTTTTTCGCTTAGAAACAAGAGAAATAAAATTAAATAAAAATAATGATTATTATCTTTGAAAAGGCGTCGACGTTTTGGCTGTTTTCACACCCCGCTTTCAACAGTTTTTGCGTTAGCCACAAGAAAGCAACAAATTTGCGCAAAAATGGAAGAAACCAAATTTGCATAGATTACGCGTATTGTGCGCGGGGGGATTATTTATCAATTTCTGGACGCAGCGTGGGTAAAAAGTTTAGTCATTAAATTGTTTTTAGCTTTTTACCAAGTTTTCGAAAATACATGTTGATTTTTTATATATATTATTAATTTTTGTAGTAAGAAAATGATGTTGACTCTTGCACATGACTTTCATGACATTAGAAAGTAAATTGCCATGAGGCCACTTGGTTAAACAGCAGCAACTAAGACAGAAACAAAAATCAACTGGCAAAAAGCAGAGGCAAAGGCAAAGGCAAAGGCAACAACGTGCATAAAACTTTATTACGAAAATGGGCGAAAAAAAGCGTCAGATAAGCATGGAAATGTTTTATACTTTTCTATTGAACTTTTAAGGTGTGGGTGGAGCGGAAAGTGTGAAACGGCAACGGGAACGGGTACGGGAACGGGAACGGGAGCTTGCCAAAGGGGCCACAATTGAAAGCCAACAGCAAAAAAAATGATTATTTTTTTTTTTTTTTTATTAACTACCTATGATTGTAATAATTATTAATAGGAATTGGCAGGTGGCTTGAGGAAAGTATCGCGCCCGTCAGCCACTCTCACAAAATGTGTACTCAGTGGTGCATTTTCTTTATGCAACCACAGCAACTAAATTGTCTTTCGCTTTGTCCAAACAACAGCCTTTCGGCTATCTAATCTTATCACTCAGCTAGCTAATGTGTGTGCAAAGGTCAAGACTTTGGCGAATAACAAATTACTAATGAAAGATACGACATGAAAGACCATTAGATACTCTATAAAGCACTTTAAGCAAACTAAGAAAGATATATTTGTGGGTACCCAAAATAAAGGAAAGTAAATATACTGTTGTCATTATAAAGAATAATCAACTATTTAGAAATTTGTACGATGACAATCAGTTTTTTGTATATAGAAAGATAACGTGTGAACAGCACCCAGATAAACATTGTGTATATATATGTGGCCTATACTTGATGACCAATTAGAAGTTAATAATTTGACGCATTTGTGACTCATAATCGATAGGAACTGTATATGAACAACAAATGCGGTAAGCAAGCAAAAAAAAAACGTAGGAAAACACGCAAAAATTCGAAGTCTCTGGTTGAGGAAGTCCAAAATTTGTTGATCCAATCTATGATACACATTTTCTTTCTTGCACAAATTATAAATATAAGATTATCTGGCAACAGCTGTCAGAAGCGATAAAAGGTTTGCCGAAAATGAACTCTGAATATTTTGAAATAGATTTTTAACTACTAGATAACTGGGTTGAAGTCTCAATTAGCTTATTGTCAGTAGTAGTTCACTTAAAGGCTAAGCCACTTTATCCAAGCCAGGCGCTACTGAGGATTAGACAAACAAGCTGAACTCTTTAGACGCGCTAATCCATCACGAAATTCAACTAACCGATAATCTACGATATCGTAAATAATTTCGTCGGCTTGCCATAATTTTTCACACATGTGCCTGACTAATGCGCTCAGACGCAGACGCTATGAACTTTCAAATCCTAACGTCCAAAAATTCGCCAAACAATGCGTTGAGCACATGTTCCCAGGCCCCAGCAGAGAGCAGACCAAATCGTAACGGCTGTCTCATAAATCACCCATTAATAAATTTCAATGTACGCAAATTTCGTCAGTTGAGCGTCGGCAAATGGGCAAACATCTTTCATTCATTCCACAAAAAAAAAAATAGAAAAAAAATGGAATAAAATAAATAAGAAAAACTTTGAAATTCTTTGTTAAATGTCAATTAATTATCAAGTGGAACCCACCGAAATGCCAGGCAGAATATTTTTTTTTATATAATTATAAAGTCGCGGCATGTTTCGTCCATCCGTGGAATTTGTATGTGCCCTAACTCAGGAGTCGGCTGCTGTTGCTGCTGCTTCTGCTCTGACTCTGACTGGGCTTTCTGACCCTGCCTTCCATAATATTATTTTGTGTTAACTCATTTCCTGCGAAAATGATGGACAACGGGCCACAAAGTCAACAACATTATGATATCATGCTGAGCTCATCTTTTGAACATTTAAAACAACGCCTTCCCCCTTATAAAGACAGACTCTACAAAGTTTTCTCACTGTCTGATCCTGAACCATAAATAGTGCTGTAAGTTCAAAGGTTTATGCACAAAAACAAACCCAAAAAAAGGGCTTAGGTCACACTGCTAAAGTTAATAGCGTTAAATCACCAGAACTAACGCGACGTGCATCATTTGTTATCCAATTTACTCTCATTACTTTACTTTAATGTAGACGGCAAATTCATTAGTAGCCTAACCCTAGAAAAATAATTAATTATTTGTAATGGGAAAGCTGGAACAATGTGAAAATCGATTTATTTTCCAAAGAGATCCTTATTTTAATGTAATTAAGGTCCGTTAAAGATCTCTCTATTTATATATTCGAATTTTAATATATACAGACATATATTTCAATGAGTGCATCGACTTTGCACTTATAAAGTTGTTATCTTTTACAAATAGATCTACAAACTTATTTTGACATCGATAAGCGAACTTTGTGTGACTTGTTTGATTTTGTGAGTTATTTATTGCATGTTTTGGGCGTACCAATTACAAATAACAACAATTCACAAATGTCAGTCACGCTTAATAAACTCTAAACGAAATTGGCGAGCCATAGAGTTCGTCCGGTCTGTGGTCAGTCTGAGGTTTGTCTCGCTCTGTGTTCAAAAGCCGGCCGGTCAGCACCAGCACCAGCACCAGCAGCACCAACTAAACCGATCCGCTCCGTACCGTATCGAACCCAACCCAACCAACCGGAGCACCTTGGACAGTCAATCGCTGATTCAACGAAATTTGTGCAGGTTTTTCAAAAAAAATTGCATTTAATTGTTAAGCAAAATGCCAAGCACGTTATGGATCGAGTTATAGCAGATATACTTATACATATGTGTTGCATATGAGGTACAATTGACTCTGGCTCATTGACAACTTTAATACCCTGTACCCATCAAACGAGCATTGAATGGGTATCATAAATATGTGCTAGCTCTATATGTAAAATATTAAAGTAAGCACAAGATATATTTAAGATTTTTAAAAAAATTATCATTAATTGAGGGATACTTTAATCTAGAAGAAAGGTAATCCTTATCTGAGGTTATTTTAATCTCGGAATGGATATCTTTATCTAAGAGTACTTTAGACTAGGAGAAATGGTATCTTTAGTGAAGATAGATTAGGATAAGGAGTATCTTAAGAGTTGATAACTCTTGAGTGGATCATTGTTACATATATGTTTCCGTTAAACTGCTGTTGCTAATGTCAGGTGCCCCACCCCAAAACCAGACAACCCAAAACTCACCCGATCGCACCCCGCCCAACACCCCATCGAACCCCAAACCGCAACTCAGCAGAAGGTATGTCCGTCTGTTTGCACAACATGTTTATGATTGCTGAACCCGTTTCAAGTTGTATGTAGTTATTTCTGTTACAATATTTGCCCGCTTGGGTTTGGCCATCAAGTACGGAAGTGCAAAGCGCACCAAAACACACACAGATACGGGTGAGAGGGGAAAGTAAGACGGACGGAATTCAAACAGTTTGCATATTTAAACAAGAAATCAACGGCAATTGGAAAGGTAAACAGTTTTTAGCTTAATCGCATTTTGATTGTTACGTTTATCGATTTATTAATTTATAATTATTTTGAACAGCATTGTAACTGTACATTTTATTATATATCATTTAGTGATCACCTTTTTATGGCCTTTATCAGTTGTAACCGATAAATTTTCAATAATACAATTTAATTTCTGGTTTGTTTTTTTTTTCTTTCTGTTTCTTTCACAGCCTTTGACAGCAACAATCAGCACACGCCGCTCGTCTCGTCGCATAGAAAGGTAAGTTTTTCTGCTCTTTGGTTTTTCATTTTGTGTGTTTTCGCCTTTTATCGCTCGTTAAGAGTTTAAAATCTTTTCGTGTGTCACAACCGAACCACTAAAACTACACACAGTTGGACTTTCGAAGTGCTCACCGATTACAGATTAGAATTATGGCTCGTTAAATCTGTGCAAATGAGCTTTATTTTCATCTCAGTGGGCAGTAAAATGTCGTCGTCATTTTTATTGGGTCTGTGGGTATGTGTTTTTTTTTTTGTTCACCGGTTCCGGTTCGTTTTTTAATTAAGTTTTAATGATTTATGGTAATGTCAGATAGTTCTTCAAATGGCTGGGACATGTGTGGTAATCGATTTGTTAGATTAGAGCGGCTTATTTGAAATTTACATACAAATCAATCACATGAGCTAATTTTAGCACCCTGACATGTTAACCCATGTTGAGAAACGATCGATAGTTGTTTTTCTCTGCCTTTTCGAGACAATCGATACTATTGCAATGTAATGAAGAGTTACGATGATTGAATTTCGTAATGGAAATATCTCGAAAACTCTTCAGATATTTCTTTTTATAGTACATCTGTTGCTGTAAAATCCTATAGCTAGTTCTTTTAAAATATCACATCAGTATCATAGAATCGTTTATGTGAAGTATATTTTTCCCCAAGTTCTTTCATAATTTCTAATTATATATCACAATATTTTTTCTCAGTTAATCACATGACTCGACTTTTTCTATCACATCTTAAGAGCCCTAATACACAAAATTATATATTTTCTCAAAAGTAATCATATTCATGGTTACCTAGTTCTAATAGGCCCCAATGCACACACACACACACACACAGATTCATTTAATACTTATAATTACAAGAATTTTGAGGTACCTTAAGAATGCACACGTTTTCTCACATGATACAAGACAATGGAATTGCCTTATGCTAAGCAGGGAGAATAGCGAACGACCTCCATTGAGTAGACTGCATATTTCTCTCTCTCACACACACACACACACACACACACAGGCACACCCATCACAACAACGGCAATACTTAATTGAAAAACAGCAACAACAACAACAAACTGAGCTTACTAAAAGATACATTAAAATAAAGGCGTAGAGAAACTCGCGCTTCCATGTTACGAACTTTGCAGGCAGCAGCAGCGGCTGCTTTGTCTGTTGTAAATGCATCCACTCTTGGTGTTGCTGTTGCAGTTGCGAGTAGTTTTAATTACCTACCAATTCATGGCTGCCCCCAAAAAACTAACAGCAACAACAACAACAACAACAACAGCTACTAACGATCATCATGTGAATTCTCTACGCCTGCGCATTTCCTCAGCGAGTCTTTTGAGCCTATGGTGGGAACCAGCAAGCTAAATGCATTCTTCGTCGGCTCTCAAAACACTTTCGCACTTCGGCCCGATAAAAGGGTATTTTGGGGAACGGAACGGAATGGAGTGGGTCCGGCCGTAGCATCTCTGGAAATTACCGTAAAATTGTTGGCTTGCAACGTCAGCAACAACAAGAAAATCAGCTGCAGCAGCAGCAGCGGCAGCAACACTTTCACACATTATGCCTTGGCAGATGTGGTGTTAGTCTTGTTGTAGCTCATTTTGTTTTATGGCCTGCTAAAATTTGAGTTTTTTCTGGTGTTTTGTCACGCTATGTGAAAAGCCTTTAGTAGTCGATAGTTTGATATGGAAGATGTCAGTAGAACTATGTGGGAATTACAGCTCTAACCTACTTTATTGCCGATACTATAGACTTTTGAAAGTGGAAAAGTGATTATGGGCAAAATATTTATTTAAGCATTTTCATCTTCAATTGATTACCGACTAAACTTGTATATTTGCCAAACACTTCACTCGATTGTGTTACTTTCAGTTTGACTTTTGCATTTCTTATCCAACACATTTCAAACCCAGCCGTGCACAACAGCAGGTTGAGGGTAAGAATTGTGTGCCCAGTGTGGCCACAACAAGCTAAATTGAAAAATATTTCTACAATTATCATAAATTTTTGTTTTGTTTTGTTTTTTTTTTATGGTGGGGTTGCTGTCCCCCTAAAAAGCTAAAAATGAAATGCAATAAATGGGCGTCCAAAAAAGCAGAAGAAAAAAAGCAACTGCAATGCGCAAATTTGCATTACATTGTCAGACTCGGACAGTTCGGTTTGGCTCGGTACGAATGGTTTAGCGTTTAGTTTAGTAACAGCAATTGAAATTGAGTGGAAACACATTTGTGGAGGGCAACTGAGCTTCATGAGTTAACTCTCGTTAGTTTTTTGTTTTTTTTTTTGTTTTATGTTTTTTTTTTTATTTTTTTTTTTGCGAGTGCCAGCGTGTGCAGTGACATTTTGCTCTAAACTGCACTTAGGCATGTTTGACCTTTGCCTGGGCTTTGGGCCAGAAAGCGCGCCTGTCTCAGATGCATGACTTAAGTACTCGTTACTCGTTTGCAGCGCAGCTTATGCAATCGAATAACAATGACAAAATGACAAAATCGACCAAGGAGCACACCTAATGCGGAACCTATGCAGCAACTGAAAATACACATATCATGTGACTCCACTCATTATGATGATGATGATGATAATGGTCAGACAGTCAGTGGTAATGGGTTGACGGCAATACAGACAGTTGATAGCAAAGAGATATGCACTTATGCATGTTCATAATACTTAGTAGCTAATAAATTATTGGCAGCCTAGTAACCGCAAAAGTCTTCATCATTTAATACCGCTTTAAAACATGCCTTCGAGTCGTCTCCTTGGTTTTCCGGATTGGCTCGTGATCAGCTAACTAACTGTCCCCCTTGCCGCACCGCCATTGCCTGTCTTTTCAACTTGACTGACTGACTAACTGACTGTCTGCCGGCCTGCCTGCCTGCCTGACAGCCTGCTTTTGAGTTTGATATGTGGAAGCTGTTACCAGGAAGTTGCCTTTTGCGGTTACCAACCAGAAAACCAGCAGCCAGCCAGACAGCACCTAAGGTCGCCCAAATGTCGTAGCACTGTGTTGCAGTCATTGAGTGGGTGTCTCTAAAGGAAAGCTGAAATGCAAGCAACACAAAATAGCTTGATTTTGGCTGTCGAAAATTGTATACTCTAACTAGCACCTCTATTGTTCACTTACATTAAAAAATTGTCTGGTTAGAAAGGTATACACGGAATGAGAAGCGACTTGAGCGAAGTTTCTCGCGTAACTCTGCATCACTGAACTTCAGGAAACGTGCTCATTTCGAAGGAACATAACCAGTTTCCTTCATCCACCACAAGAATTTTAGTTTTCACCTGCTTAGGGCTGGACAATGTCAGCGGTAGTTCAGTTAACCCTACTGAGTAAATATAATTATTCGATCTGCGAGGCCTGATCAGATCGAGGTTTGGCAGATAGTACGTGATGAGCAATAAGTGGTGCAGCAAATTTGTATTGAACTTTTATATATATTTGAAGTTTACTGAAGCAAATATAATCACTTCTGTTTTTGGTGTTATCGGATGTATCTCTGTTTCCACAACGTTCCGCACTTAATAATTAACTCTTAATACTGGCTGCAAGGGCATAGGGCATGTAGCATATATGTATTTGAGAGATGCGCCTCAGCACGCTCGAGTGCCTGCGTAAACCTTCAAAATTGAAGCAGCCGAATCACAAAAAAAGGGCTTGTCTTTAGGGTCCGTATTGCATTGCCGTAAATGGCATTTCTAGCTCGTAATTTGTGCTATTTGTAGTTCAATTTACAATAAACCAATAAAGCATTGCATTGACTGACAGACAGACAGATAGACAGACCGAGGGGGGGGTAGTGTGCGGGAAGTTTTGTGTAATTGGTTTATAGGTTTTGAGTTTTCAGTTTGTTGGGGTGTGGCCCCTTTTGGTAAACTTATGACCCGCAGCGGCGACAGTTCGACATTTGAGAGTGGAGGGATTCCAGCAACAACAAAATAGGATTACTTTTCTACACACATTTGACAGCTCTTTTAAATTGGGTTAGGCATGTGTTGGCGAATTGCTAAAGATTCCCAAATTTGGGCAGGGCAGTAAAAACACAAAAGATCAAAAATTATGTAATTAAAATGGTGACCATATACGGAAGATTGTGAGTTTTAACTAATTGATAAATTGAGTTCAGGGAACTGGGCAACCAGGAAATTGCACAATAACTGGCATATTATGCCATAAAATGATAAACATTTTTATAGCAGAACTAAAAATTAGTTAGGTGCAATCCAAACTAAAAAACTTGTTAATAATTTAATATGAAAAAATATGTAATTACATGCTACAAACAAGTTCTCTTCTATGTCACCCTGTAATAACTAAAAGATTTAATCTCAGACATTTCAGCATTCAGCTCAATCCAACTACTTTTAACTGTCATGTGTGTAAGTCTCGTGTTTGCTTTTCATATCTATAGCATAGATAAGACATGAACATGAAAAGCCATGGCCCACATTGTCTATTAGCTATCAGCTGGTTGGAAATTTGTAGCACAGTGTAGTCTATGAATAATTGTAAGTGATGAATAATAACAATTTCAATTTGAAGGCTTATTGAATTTCACACTATTTCCACCATTTGTCACTGCAAATGAGTTGATTATTATTTTTAGAACGAGTAAAGATGCACTTGTTGAGAGTGTACGGCTGAAAAATACCCTGTATTAACAATATTAACAGACGATTAAGAGGAATCATAATATTTATACACTATGTAGGAGCACACAAACGTCGCGTTTCTTTGCCGGCCAATTAGGCATTGCAATTATTGACCAGACATCCAATTCTAACAAACGAATTTCAAGGTCCCCCAACTGTGAAGCGACAACAAAGCTGCCACAAACATTAAAACAGCTTAAACGATGTGTATACAATTAATTGCAGTAAATATTATTATGCCATTTAATAGAAATACTTTTGCTCAGGTGTGGAGATGATGATGATGATGATGATGATATGATGATGTTGATGGTGGTGTGGATCGTGTGGGTTGTGACTCATTTAAAGTGTTTGCGCTCTTGCAGCTGTGTATTGCAATAATAGCTCCTTTCTTCCCCAATCTGTATCTTTCTCCCTCCTCTCCCTCTTTCTTTCTCTATCTCTCAATGTTGTATTGTTCTGGTAAAAAAGTCATGGCGCTTTTTTTTTTTTGGAGCGTGAACAGCTGGAAAAGTCGTACCTGTTCCATTTGCTGGCCCGCCCGTACTTTTATGGGTTCGTCGGTACCTTATGCTGCTGCCACAAGCAACAATGTTGCAAGTGGTAACGGCTGCTGTCTGTTTGCCTGCCTCAAAACAATGGCTCCACTTGGCCAAAACAACAACAACAACAACAAAGCGATTTTAGCTTAGACCAGACTCTGACTGCGACTTGGTTGAGTGCCTTCGCCGTTTGTTTTATGCTCCGACTGGCTTTGGATCTAGCTCTAGGTCTGACTTTAGCTGCAGCTTTGGTTGTGGCTCTGGCTCTTTGGCTGTGACCACGCTCTGTGTTATTGCTACGCATTTATAATAAGCGGAACAGGGCACAGTGGGCGATTTCCTGTCATACGCAACACGATGGCAACAAGGAAACCAACTTAATGCAAGTCGTTTGACTACTTAAAACTTCCTTTTACTTAGAACTGACTTTCAGCAGAAGTTAGTTGCTTAACGTTAACGAATTTGAGATTGTGGGAATCTTAAGTCCACATTTCCTCAAATACAGTACTGTGTTTCAATCGGCGTCCGCTTCTTGACAAATGCACCTCGATATTTGGAAACATAAAAGATTAATGATTGATTTTCCATCCATTTTGAATGAGGGAAATTAACTCAAGAGATAAGCATTTTGATAAATATGTTCCAGAGAATTATCAACTTGAAACTAAATAGTGTGTAAAAAATCCAAATATCTTGTTTGTGGAATACAAATACTCAATATAGAACGCTAGCCCCACTGTGCATGAGCTCAGTTTCTGCGTTTGTGTGAGTGAGCGTTTAGTCTGCAGCTGTTGCTGGCGGCGCATCGGCGCAGTGGCGACCATTGCGCATTGTTCTATGGAATCAATCAATTGGTTTGGCAGGCGCAGCACCAGAACTGCCAGAAACGAAGACGTCGAAGAAGACGATGATGACGACGACGACTACGACGAAGACGTCCATCGTCGATGACGATGACAACGCGCACGACGTCAACATAAAAGTGTCGATCAACTAAACGCTGTCGGCCCTGTCTGACTGACTGCCCGCCTGACTGCCTGCCTGACTGCTGCCAGGGAAAGGCAGTGCTGTGAAAGAGCTATTATAAGCATGGCTTAGGCATGGCCAGCCAAGAGGCAAGTTCATGGCTCGCTGAAGCGACGACATTGTCTTCTACTCTCTTGGGCACATGGTGCCGATTCTTAAAGCAATTGTACATCCAGCTGAATGTAATTGCATGCGTCGTGACTTACACCCCGACTCCAATTCCTATCATCCAGTCCCCAATTGCAACGCCGTGTGCGGTGCCGGAGTCCAATGACCGCCAAAGCAATTCAATTTTTGGGCGCCTAAACAAACACTATTCGTATTATTGAATGCATGTCAGTGTTTGAGTGTTTGACAGTTGCTGCTGCTGCTGCTGCTGCTGTTGTTGTTGCTGAGCCTGCGCTTGACCGTTAGGCAAACACAGCCAAAAAAGCCAAGAAAGCCCCTTGCATTTAAATTGAGTGCATGGTTCAAGTGCTAGTGCACTTGAGATTTGAATAAAAAGCATTGAATCTGGCTATCCTATTTAGCGCTGCGTGCTTCGCTGGCCCAGGTACAAACGATGAGAACCGAATGCGCTCACAATGAAGCTATAATTCTTATGGCCATGGCAAGCCGTGCAACATACTCGCGTACTTGCTACATGCGAGTCGACGTGATAAAGGACTCATTAAAGCATCACCTGAATGGGCTGGTCTAGCAGCCTCCAATTCGAAGATGCAAGTCAAACGCTTGAGACACACACATTCAACTTGTACGTATGTACTCATACATGCATTCACACACACTCACACATTCACACACACACACACACACATTAGTTCGCTTTTTCAATTGCTTTGCCACTTTAAAGGCCTCACAAACACTCAAGAGCGAACCAGTCTTTTAATACTCTTACTCAATTTTGGGCTGCATTAACTTGTCAACTATCTTTGCATTATTTTTTATACAAATTGGCATATACAGTTCAAAAGATAAATGTTTAATTTTTACTTATTTAATTATTTAAAAAACTATTTTATTTCAACAAATAATAATGTCTCAAATTCAACACAAAGAATGCAAGAATTTTCACAAAATCATATTTAAACTTAATTGTTCAAGTTTTCAAAAACTGTGACTAGATTAAATTGATTATTTCATGTGCTGCTAAATTGCATACCCTTTCAAAATATGTGAATGCATTGCGCAACGGCATAAGATTTTCCAATCTTGGCTCTCTTATGTAGTTAAAAATCATTCTTAGATGAGCTTATTTGATAACCCGTCGAAATCTAAACTGTAACTGCGAAATTGAATTAAGCGATTAGCCTTTTATATAAACTCATCGTGTGAACTCTCGAATTGCACTTTGGCTATAATTTTTTTGCAGATGCCACAATTCTCAACACAACAGAAGTCTATAATTTGTTGTATTGCAGTCTTTTATTTTACCCATGAATTAAAAAATGTCCACAACACGAACCAATAAACATGAATGTCCTTTCTCGGGGCACGCCTCCAACAACTGGGAATTATATCAGACTAAGCCACAATTGCATAATACCCTTTATTGCCATTACATAAGTAGAGGGTATAAAAATGCGACGACAATGTAAAGCAGCAGCAAATGCAGCGAAACGTTGAAATGTTGACAAGCCGCTCGGCGACATCGATTAAAATCTCTAGGGATCCCAAAAGAACGCGCTGAACCAGCCAAGAGAAACTGGCAACAGAGACACTCGTACTGTGCATAGATGTTGCAAAAACACAAACATGGTCTACTCGCATTTGCGGCGCTGCAAACTGCAACTGCAACTGGAAATATATATTTTGTTCGCTGCCTTCTCGATTTTGTTTTGTTTCGTTTCCTTTTTATTTATATATATATATATTTTTTGTAAATTACAATGCAATTTTTTGCCACACAAAGGTTCCTACCAGTTGGCCATTAAGCTTCTGAGTATTACCTCTTTCTACTCTGCTATGCATTTTGGCTGGAAGGCTTATCTAACGTTGCATATATTCAGCAAAATAGAAAGAAGACGCAAACAAGTTGCCTGACTGCCAACGAGTAACAGTTACTTTTCTCTATGCACACATATAAATACATATAGTGTTTGCTGCCGAGGTGCTGTTGCATTATAAAAAAACGGCAGAGTGCAGCAAGAGGCAAGCGGCAAGCAGCCTTAGCTCCAACAGCTGCCGCCCAGTTTCGCCATCATGGGAACTGGGAAGACGCTTTGCCTTGCTGGCTGGAGCAGCTAACTGGTTGTCCAGTCACGAGTTGTGCGCACAGTCAAAGACTTCCCGACTTACCATTCTATTCTATTTCTTGATGCCAGCCTGACCCAAACAGCCGTCAATTCATAAGCGCAGCTAACACTTTTACCCCCCCCCCCCCATCCCCCACCGCGTACTCTTCTCGACTTATATACGAATACACTTGCAATTTAGTGGCATTACGTTTGCCGAGTCGCAAGTCCGAGGCGGCCCACTCCCCATTTATTATTATTATATTTTGAGTCATGTGCGAGTATTTCAATTTGGTGGGTGCTTTGGGGTACACTGCTGGTAATACGTACGGTACTTGAGCCAATTACCCAATTAAACGCCAGCGTTTTGTGCTATCTCATTGCCGACATCGCCTTCAGCCCCCGTTGTACATGGTAGATGCCCAAATATTGATATCTGTGTAGTTTGTACAGTTCGCTTGCAGATTGTGTGTGTGTGTGTGTGTAAGTATGGCATGGCTCATGGCTATTTCTTTTGATTTGAGTCATGTTCTAGAGGCGTGCACAATTAGCGTTTTGTGTTCGGTTGGGTTCCGTTATAGCCTGGCCAAGCACAATGCGCCCAGGGATTATGTCTTCGGAGTCGCGTCGGTCAAACTATGAAACTTGTTTGCCGATTATTATCGATTGGGGTTTGGTCTGTTTTTTTCTTTTTTTGTTTTTTTTTTCTTCTACTTTGCCGATCTCGATCTGTTGTCTCTCTCTCTCTTTCTCTCTCACACACACTCTTTCCCTCTATATATCTATTTAATGTCTGTGCTAAGTGCTATTTGGCGGTGGGGCTTCTCCATGGTGGCCTATACTTGAGTTTTGTTTGGGCTTTAACCCATTCGATCCACGAATTCAGTATGGGTTGGGCAAATGAGTTGCGAATTGCTTAGAAATAAATAAAGTTAATGCTAATATCCATTAAACAACACTATTACGTACAGTTGCTACCGCCTTTCTATGCAATTAAAATTAAATATTTGTACTTTTCTAAAAATTCTGCAGTCTTCGTTTGTCGTCATAACAAAATTTATCCATGCAGCTGTATAACTTGACTTGACTTTATGGTGATTTGTAACTGGCTAGTTTTAAGGTTTCTTGTCTTTCATGTTATCTTTTGCAAAAAAAACAGACAGTGGCCAGCAACAACGCCACATGGGACCAGTCTGGAACACCAGCCAGTGGTTTTTTCTTTTGTCGCTATCAGAATTCACATTTTATGCAATTGTTTCCATAGAAAGAATGTCATGTCTAAATACACACGGCAGCAGCAGCAGCAGCAGCAGAAGCAGAAGCAGAAGCAGCATCAGCAATAGCAGCCACCAACCAGCAGCCAACTAGCTTTCAACTTGACTTGAGCTCGAACTTGTAGTCGGTCGGTGCACAGGTCTGTGCGCTGCTCTGCTCTGTGCTGCTCTGCTCTGCTCTGCTCTGTGCTGCTCTGCTCTGATCTGGTGTGCTCAGCTGTGCTGTGTTGTCTATCGAGCCGGTCGTGATCAATGTTGGCCCATGCGGAGCAGACTAGACCAGGGCAAACAGCCAAGCAAGTTTAATTATCGTAAGTGGTTGCCTTAAAGATACCTTGTATCTAAGAATTCGACTACTGAAAGTAGTTATGCTACTTATTGCCAAATTAGTAACAGAGTAGATGTTGCTCTATAAACGCATTCGAAGCGATCAATGTTCATATTTAAACTTAATTTTTAAAGTTTTCAAAAACAGTTCTATTTGAAAGCCACTAGTTGGTTCGAGATGCCTCGTATCTTTAATCTTTAACTCAATACTTCTTATTAATAATCATCATACTTGTCTGAATACATACATTGATTAAAGGTCTGAAAATATGTAGTGCTTCAAAGTAGCTTAAAAGATTTGTGATTCACAAGAACTGCTTATAACTTTGTAATAACTTTGAGTGCATATATCTTAAGAATTTTAAACGTTCACTTTAAATGAAGTTTCTCCAGAAGACCCATTTCCTTGATAAGGGTGACCACTGAAAGTGCAATCTTGGCAAACTGTAAAGCATAAATTAATATTGCGATAATAATTTCATATTCTTTTATATATGGCCTTACGTCAATATTGGTTTTCATGCAGATTAGGAATATTCCACCGGCAGTAAACTGAATCGTCTGTTGAGACTGGTGCAAGAAGTAGAGGAGAGTTGAATTATAACGCCTCCCTGCATTGATATAATTTGAGTGAAATATGGCCAAGGTCAACTCGTTGCAATCATCCTTGATTAATTCGCAGATATAGCAAAAGGGAAATGTCTCGATTATCAAGATAAACATAAATAAAACTGTGGGAAAGGCATTCCAAAAGGTTGAAAAGAACATTAAATTAATCAGCGCCAAACCCAGGCCCACTCCTATTGCCAGTAGCTGAGCGAAAAATGTGCGAGAAATGACTGGTCGAAATAGGTCGCAATATCTGGAAACAAGATCAAGTTTTCAGTAAGATTGTGAAAATATACTTTTATTGAACTTACTGCAGCGCAAGCTTGTGATCCTTGACACAATTAACCAAGTCCTCGTAGTTCTGATTGTCAGTTTGATCGTGATCTGTACGCAATTTATGAACGCGCTTTATCAGTAGCTGAAGCTGAGTTCTTAAAATCAAGCCAAATATAAGCAGGTAGACATCGGTCAATAGATCTGCTTGAATCACCCCCGAACTCAAAATGAACTCAAAAGTGGACACAATCCAGAGGTTTCTCGTGCTCTCATTAGAGTCCAGAAAAAAATTGTATAACGCCCATGGTGTATGTCCAGCGAGCGCTGCACTCAAATACGAAAATGTTGAAAATGTCCCGTAGGCGATCTGATAAAAAAGATACACCTTATTGCAGCGTGCAACACAGCGATGTATCTCAAAGCGTTCCTCATTTGTGACGCAACGCTTGTCCATGATTTCCAATAATTCCTTGGCCTTTTGGAAACGCCAGATATTGTGCAATATGACCAAGGATTTATAGACAAGAGTAACCACATTGAAAAATCCTTCCAATGTAAGTAGAAATGTATGTGGCGTATGACTTTTGAAATTCAGCACATAGCCCACAAGTAGAGTGACTGGGAAATATACGACTATTTGTATGATGTTCAATACCATCCAGCATAGATAGGGCCAGTAAAAACGAGATCCTCTTTGCGGTAGAATCCAACCCAAAGAGTGCATGCCTCTTTCAAAATATGTGAATGCATTGCGCAACGGCATAAGATTTTCCAATCTTGGCTCCCTTATGTAGTTAAAAATCATTCTTAGATGAGCTTATTTGATAACCCGTCGAAATCTAAACAGTAACTGCGAAATTGAATTAAGCGATTAGCCTTTTATATAAACTCATCGTGTGAACTCTCGAATTGCACTTTGGCTATAATTTTTTGCAGATGCCACAATTCTCAACATAACAGAAGTCTATAATTTGTTGTATTGCAGTCTTTTATTTTACCCATGAATTAAAAAATGTCCACAACACGAACCAATGAATATGAATGTCCTTTCTCGGGGCACGCCTCCAACAACTGGGAATTATATCAGACTATGACACAATTGTATAATACCCTTTATAGCCATTACATAAGTAGAGGGTATAAAAATGCGACGACAATGTAAAGCAGCAGCAAATGCAGCGAAACGTTGAAATGTTGACAAGGCGCTCGGCGACATCGATTAAAATCTCTAGGGATCCCAAAAGAACGCGCTGAGCCAGCCAAGAGAAACTGGCAACAGAGACACTCGTACTGTGCATAGATGTTGCAAAAACACAAACATGGTCTACTCGCATTTGCGGCGCTGCAAACTGCAACTGCAACTGCAACTGGAAATATATATTTTGTTCGCTGCCTTCTCGATTTTGTTTTGTTTCGTTTCCTTTTTATTTATTTATGCAATTTTATGCCACACAAAGGTTCCTACCAGTTGGCCATTAAGCACTTTACATTCAATGTGGCAAGATCAAAGTGGGCGCAATTTATGGCCGCAGATACAAAGATACGCAACAGAGTCTAGCTTCGTAGAGATGGGCTTATGCGAGTGACAATATAAATCGGCAAATAGAGTAAGAATAATAATAAGAATAAAATATCAGTATTATCATTATACTACTATCATTCCAATTTTAATTCCAACTTTAATTCCAATTTACAAATTAAATGAAAAATTCACATGTACAACAAAATCATTTTAAATAGTTACCTATTTCAAATGGTTTTACATATCTGTTTACTATTTGAAATTGTTTTTGATATCGATATATATTGTTGGGAATATTTCTATATACTCGATTAAAATATCGAAATGTTCGTATTTTGCTTAGATCGATCACGCATTCATCTCTAGGGGCTTCAGCGGTTAATGTCGCCAGTTGCCGCAGCAGGTTATACAATTTTAGATATGCGCTTTTCCAGTTTGGCAGCGACAAGTCTGCGAGTCTCAGACTCAATGAGTTTGCATGTTTGACCCAAATACGAGCATAAGATAGACAGAGAGAGATAGAGAGCGAGACAGAGAGAGAGGGAAAGAGAGCGAGAGAAAGAAGAGGGTAGACGTGCATAGGAATAGAGTTGCAATAATTATGAATTTTAGAGGTAAAGATACTACTTTGGGCCGTATATCATATAACCGAGACATGTACAGGTTCTCAGCTTATCAGCTTGGTGAAAGTGAATGTGAATGAATATAAGTGTGTGAATGCGAGTGTGAATGAGTGCGTGGCCTTTTTGTGGGGCTATCTGTAGCTGTAACTGCGGTATTTCGAATAAAAATATTTGCACATTTTACCGCACACGCCTGCAATTAGCCAGCCCACATACAATGGCGCACCCACTCGAGACCCCACCGCCCCTCCCTCTTAGACACTCTTGGGCACTCTCTACGTATTTGTGTCTCTTCTGTGTATAGTACTTATCTACGCTATGCTATGCACCTTACTGTGCATGATTTGTCTTTTTTTTCATTTTCCTCTCCTATTGCTTTTGTGTTTGTTTTAACATCGACGTGCGAACTGGGTTAATTTTCTATATACTATATATATATATAACTACTTGGACATTACACGTCTAAAATTATTGTTTGTAGAAGCAACAACAAAAAATTCGCACGATTTGCGATTCGCTTGCCAAACGGCTCTGCAATGTCTACAACAACAATAATTTCACATTTTCTTTATGAATGAAGTGAGTTTCGAACGAGCCGAGGTTCGCTTTCAGCTGGCAGCCAATCTCTGAAAATGATATAGCAGGTGCTTAAGACTGAGACGGTGACAGCTGATGAGCAGCTACATTTGAGATAAGTCGGGTACACAAAGCCATTGAAACGAGTAGAGATTTTGTTTTTCGACTCAGTTCATCACATCTGTCAACCTCGCAACAGTAAAGCTAGCGATAAGAATCTGTGAGATCACCGCAAACAAACTGAACGATTTTATTTGAAACTTAATTTCACATTAATTTATTGCGTTATTAAATCAATAAGTAGCTCGCAGCCCCGACTGCCCAGACAGTTGTGCCTGGGACTCATAAACATAAGAAATTCAATGCCGGAAATTCCATGGTTATTGGGAATCTTAAGCTGAATAATAGTGTTTTTGCTTTGAGCTTAAGTTTGCTTCTACTCATTGTCAGTTTTACCTAACCTACCCTAATAATAACTCTAAATTATGGCAGTTCAACATATACAATCGATTCAAGTTTCGCGCTTCGTAGAGCATTTCATTTTCTGTTGGGAATTGTATCCAAATTATGTATAGAGATTGCTTTGAGTCATCTGACCTACCCTAATAATTAGTGTAGAGCCAGCTCCCTTGACTACATATACATATACATATGTATATGAGTAAACCATTCTGTTCTCACTATATTGTTATTAAGTCAGCCCTGTATGGGACATATTTCCCTCAGTTTTTCGCTACTTACACGCCCTATTTATGTTACTATTCATAACAGCCACGCCCCTAAGCTGATTTGTGTTAGCTGAATCAGCAGATATGGTTTTAGTTCTGGCTGCTTGTTTATGGTTTTGAGAAAGAAACTAAACTAAAATAAGCCAAAACACAGTCAAAGCCAAAGAATCACCCCAACAGCAAGAAACCGAACTAAAAAGTGAACATGGAGGTCACTCGAAAGGTTAAACTGACAAGATTGACAAGCGGCACGCCAAATGGCGGTGATGACAACACGAACGGGAGGGCCTAGCAAAAAGAGCAGAGCCCGTTTTTGAGACCTCTCACAGTTCTCCTCTTCTTCCCACTCCACTCCTTTGGGGTGTGTGTTGGGAACCTTTTTGGCCGCTTTGTTGGCCAAATAAATGTTGGATCTGTGGCAACTGGCAACACAGCCTGATAATTGCCGCGTTGCATGTTTGCGCTTTGGATTTCAACTTTGATATTATTGAAGCGGAGCACTACTTAAAGTGTGGTGAGAACACGAACTCTTTTTTTTTGGGGCCGCGACTCTTGAGGGTGTGTTTACTCGCTCTATTTAAAAGATATGCAAAACTAGCAACGAGAAAAAAATAGATGAAAATTCCCCCTTTGGTATTTTACGTGTGCAACTGGCAAAAAGTCTTTGCCACAATACACACGTTCCCAGTCTTCCAGTTGTGTTGTTCTCTACTTGGCTAATTGCATGAGAAACTTCACAGGCCCACCTGACTCTGCCGGGCCCCTCCTTAGAAGTTTCTCAGGGTCGTTATGTAGTATATATATATATTTTGCACCTCATCTAATTAGAGCCTTGCTAAAAGCCATTATGGGCCTGTCACCACATTTGACTGAGCTGCCAGTAGCTAGCTTGGAGATCTGTGATCCTTTAGCACCCATAACAGACATTAGTTTCGAAAGTTATTGATTGACGAAACTATGATTTCCGATTTCCTCTCATAAGAGTCATTAGGGAAAACTCATTACACATGTTGTAAGAGCGTGCAGAAAGAAAGCTTCTCAGTATAAATAAAACACTGCTTTGCTTATTCATCAGCATAGCCCAGCTATGTCAACTAGGGTATACACACTTCAACATTAAGTTATCAGTTATTTTTCCTCACATTATTTGTGTTGTCACTGCAGTTTTTCTTGGCTTGCCAGTGATGTAAGCACTTGATGATGTTGACTGGCGGCAGACCCCCCGATTTGCCCTCGTCCTGAGCATAAGCTGCAAATGTTGAGAGCTGTTAGCTGCCATCATCATTTACCACATGCCACATGTGTCAAGCTCAGGAAAATGCCAGTAACCCAACAGTGGGCAGAGACAGGCAGCATCGAACGCGCAGCTGTCACAATGTTTTATCATTTAATTTTCATAATAATAACGAAATCAAGTGGAACAATGCCAACTGGCGTAGACCTAGGCGACTGCATTATAATCTCCCCCGAAGACAGACAGACAGAGGGGGCAGACTTTTGGCGTGGGCGATCAGCTTCGGTGATCGAGTTTTGTGGTGATGTTGAAGATCTTTTATGCGCTGTTTGTTCAAAATAACGCAATCTGGCGGCAGCGGCAAATTATTATTTAACGGCTTCTTCGTTTGTTAGTGTTTTAACACTTTTGGCAAGTGTTTTTTCTTTTTTTTGACTCTGGCCCAACAACACTCCATAGTGAAAGTGAAACAATAGCAACTGTAACAAACAAACAAACAAACAATAACAACAACAATATTAACAGCATGCTGCCACTGCACTTGGGCGTTTGATGTTGTCATCGTTGTTGTCTTGTTGGCTTGAAGTTTAAGTTGGAGTTGGTGCTGCACCTGAACTCGAACTTCAGCAGGAGGCAACAAATTTAGCGCCCAAATAACAACAACAACAACCAACATTTAACAATTGTGTTTATTTGCGCGTTGTTGTTTCAGTTTCTACGAATCGTCAACTTCAACTCCAATTAGAGTGTCAGTTTAATGAACTGACAAGCAAAAACTGCCTCCGGGGTAACCGAGACGCACGACGAATAACTGATCATAGTAAGAGCTAGAGAGTTAGACCCCATGGAGTTCATACAATTTTT
This sequence comes from Drosophila atroscutellata, assembly GCA_035041605.1. NCBI lineage: Eukaryota > Metazoa > Arthropoda > Insecta > Diptera > Drosophilidae > Drosophila > Drosophila atroscutellata. The sequence continues at coordinate 5,356,969 of JAWNLA010000092.1, read as the reverse complement.
TTATGATTTGTTGATCAGCGTATTTTATCCTTAACCTCTGAACTTAATTCAGTTGTTTTGTGAATGTAATACAAGATATTTGTCTTTCTACGAATAACGATTGGTTTGCGTTTTCTGGCCTTGGGCCTGATCGCCGTCACTTAATATCAACGTAAACTATTCTTTTAATTATAATACTAACAATAGTCTCTTACAACTTTTCTACCCAATTACAGATTATGAGCGAACTGGCTGAAGTTGTATATGCTGCTTTGGATTACAATTTTGCAGATGAGGAATGCCAAATGTCGCAGGAACTTGAAAATCTATTCCACTTCATGACAGCAGATGGTAAGCTGAATATATTATGCAACTTATAAATGTTGATTAAAAAACCATTTATTATTTGGGGCGGAAGTTTACTATGCACTTTGAGCGAAAATCGTGTTTCCAAATCACAATGTAGGATTGCGTTAAAGGTCAAACCATAATCAAACGGCCTGCTCAGCTTAAAAGTTGAGTCACAAAGGGTGCAACAATAACAAGATAAGTGCAATAAGTACTTTAAAAAAAGTACCGAGACTAAATCGCTCAGCTTCCATAAATAGAAGTTCTATTAACCAACGGCTCATAATCAGTTACAAGGTTCTCAAATGAATCACTTTTGACACATACGTTCAGCGAAGTAAGTTGAAGTAAATACAAAATATTGTAGAATTCTGAGAGAGAAATCTGGGCAAAGATTAACCAATTCGTCACACTTTAAATAACTCGTTAAGCGATATTTAATTTATCGTAATGTGGTTTTTGTTGCAGAAAACGACGATGATTGCATCGATGAGGGCATCGAGGAGGGCGACAAACGCTGGGACGATGAGACGGAGGAGGAGCGCAACAATACCAAAGAACTGGAGCATGTAATCGAGGTAAGAAATACCAACTCTTGACATTTCGACATTTTGGCAGGCAGGCAGCTGATAAATTGTCGCAACACGAACGCAAATTGATTCAAATCAAAGTTTTGCCAGCTGAGCTGCGTTTGGCTCAATGAGTCAGTTCCTGTTTGGCTTATACCCTACGGAAAAGCAGTTAAGCAGTAGAAGGCAACTCACACTTTATAAAATATATATATATTTTTGAATGCAATAGTTATTATTAGTATTTAATATTAGGAATATTTAAGAGAAATTTCATAAGTTTAACGTTCTTTATATTGCATTCAATCAAATTACAGGGTATCTTGATACTAGTGCATTTATTTTTGAGACCAGTTGAGGTGCGCCGTCTTTTGGGTAACCTTTTGACCAGGCTTTGACTGCTCCATTTGGCATATATAAACATGTATGCAAATGTACGAGAGATGGTTATGCAGTTGGTGGCAGTGTGGGAAAACTTGTTTGGCGCACGTTGCATAGACGCAACAGCAAGAGCAACAGCAGTTGCACATACAGTTAACCAAGTGAGGCGCACTCTCAGATACTTGTTGCCCGTTTGTATGTGTATCTGCATGTGCAGTTGATTCTGTATCTGGATCTGTATCTGTGTCTGTATTGCTATAGTTGTACCTGTATCTATATCGCGGCTAACCGCAAAACAACCAGCGCTCTGTTGGCCGGCTCAATTGCCCGGGTTCTAGATTATCATTACCCAGGCCCGACCAGACCAGACCAGATCAGATCGCAACTAGGCAGCAATTTTAATATTGCGGCAGTGCTGGCAGATATTAAATAACCGAATAGCCATCAAGTTGTGGCCATTTCGTAATAGGAAATCGCTCTGCACTTGATTTCACAGCTAAATGCGTTGTAGGAATTCACGTTGCGCTGCATCCGCATCCAAGTCGCAAGTCCAATCCATAACCAAAAGATCACGATCATTTGGCAATTTGGCATTGAGGCGTGTGATAAACAGCATTGCATTGCTGATTGAGCCACCGGCTATCATAATATACCTGGCTTTGTTCCAACCCAATGCGCATTTGCTCATCACATGCATTGATTGCAGCGGTAGCTGCCCCACCTGGCAGCGGTGTGTTCTTCCCTCTCTAATGAGCCACTTTATGGAATTGACACATTACAGTCCGGCAACATGGGGCAAGGGAAAACACAGAGGCGGGGAAACCCGCTTCGGTGGCATGCAATATTTTCCACTTGCCTGACTTTTCTGACACATTTGCGCCAGTTGCAGCTGACCAAATGAAAAAGTGCCAAGTGCATTTGGCTTAAATTTAGCATATGTACATATGCAATAAGCAGCAGGGTTTATCGATAGCAAAATATGGTTGCATATCTAGGAGCGTTGTTAGCCCAGCTGGATAGGTAATTAGAAAACTAGCTGCACCTTCTGAAAGTTTACCGTGGATGATAAGTAGATGAATAAATAGATGGAAGAACAAGTTGTAATGTACAGACGTTTAAGCTGATAGCAACTGGAACTGACTTTAGAAAGACAGGCAGTTTATGCAGCTTACAGCTAGTTAGATTGGTAGATATCTTAACTAATTGAGATATCTGAAATAACTTTAATATTTCAATTACAGACCTGCAGAAATCACATAAAGCCCGCATTACCAGAGAACCATTACAAAGCCGTTTGTCGCGCCTTGGTAACGGAAACAATAGAGCTGCGCACATTTCTGCAGCAAGTCCTAAATAAAGGTAAAGTTCATAAAGACAAACTGCTCTCCTACCTATATCTCTAAATACAACTTCCATTTTAGATACAGCAAAATTAATTAAGGCATCAGAATCATCTCAAAGCACACAGCATGAGCTGGCGAAGCTGGGCTTCAACGACTGGGTAAGTCAAGTTTCCCATATGTTACATATGCTTCGTATATTCGATATGTTATGCAATCATATATTACAAAAAACACACTAATGGTGTTTAAAGAGGGCTGCATGGCAAATGACGACCGACTGTTTTTTTTTGGCTGCTATTTTGGCGCACCTCCAATCCACCAGAAGGCCCACATCATCATTATCATAGCAGATCACGCGCGAAGTTTCGGCTTTTTTAACTTATGGCTGGTGGGGTGCCTTCCGCCTCAACCTCAACGGTGCCAACGAAAAGAGAAAAAATAATATATATGTGAAAAGAAAAAAAAAGTGAAGCATTTCACGAAATTCACTTTTAATTTTAATAATCGACTAGCAGCGGTTTCCCGTCTCCCATTATCCTAATGAGTTCAGAGATATATGTAATGTGCGACACATTAGCGCCAAGTATTTCGATTCATATTCATATTTGAGTATTCGTCTTTTAGTGTGTGACCTTTAAATTAAAATAAAAACAAACCCAAAGAAAAATTCGAGGCCGTCTAAGGAATTTGCTTGTGGTTGCCATTTGGAACTCCAAACTTATTCAGACACACACGTAAATTGGCCAAACACGCAAGCCAACAAAAGCCAACAGAAACAAAAACATGTACGAAAAATCCGTCAATCTACGGTGTGTTTTTGTTGGTGCAATAGCGAAGGTTTTTGGCTTGTATGAAGCCGCTAAAGTTCCATATGGACATAAGCCATATTGAATGATAATTTGCAAAGAATATAGAAACTGACTTATAAGTGGTTGAAAAAGATCGCTTAGACGAAGTAAAATAAATGAGACATAATCAATATGCGGTTATCTTAGTATTTCTATTCTATAAATACACCTGGGCAACAGCGTATCCAATATCCTATTATGCCCCAACTGACAAGTTACCTTGGGCACACGCCCCACACTGATAAAACAGGAAAGAAAAGCCGCAAAAATATAGCTTCGCGTGCGCTACACTCTATGCGCCTCAAATATCATATATCTTAAATAAAATCCGTACTAACTCATGCCCGTATCAGCATATTCGTAATTAAATAAACAAAATTTGCATTGTTTGGAAAGCGCTGATTAAAAACCACACAAAGTAACAGTAACAAAAAGAGGCGCAGTTCAATTCGTCTATTAATGCCCATGACTTGCTTAGCAAATATGTTTATATTTAGTATTTACTTTCCATTCATAGACCCAATAAAATGGTAACTGTAAATTTATATAACGATGTCTACATATTTATATATGTATATATATATATATTTATGTAATTCCTAACAATTGTAAAGTTTGATTAAAAAACCGACTGTTATCAGGCAGGGTAAATGACTGACTTACCGTTTGTACCCATTGAGTTGATAAGATTTGCACCTATATATAGTATCTCCAGTCGCCACCTGTCTATTCATTCATATGCCAAGTTTTTAACTTGGTTGGGGTTTAATTTTTGTTTTTCTTTTTTTTGTTAGAACTGCAGCTACTCTTTACAGTCAGCGTTTTATCAAATTCTCGGAAGCCGAACAGCCTTCAGAATGTCACACAATGAATAGTTTCTCTACCCGTTCCCCCACCCCGTTGCACCCTCTGCTCGTTCAGACCGGAACGACGAACCCACGCAATATGCAGACTTAAAGAAACTGTTTCGGATATGCTTGGCTCTTTTTGATTGTTGCCCTGATTTTGAAAATAGTTTTATGCTGCTGGAATTGCTGAAATTCTTTTGTGTGCTTCTTGATTATTTTTTTTTGTTGCTAAGCTTCATGGTTTGATGAACTTGTTGTAGTTGCAAGAGTTGCTTGAATGGGGTAACCCAACTCTGCTGCTCAATTCTTGTTAGCTGGCATTGTTTTCTTTGGGGAGCAGCGACTGTGTGTTATTGGGTTAGGAATGCTGTGATAGCACGTAAAGCTTAAAGCTCGACTAACTGACTACAAAGCATACGGTAAACTCTATGCTAAGTGCAATCATCTACTAGAAGCTTTGAAAGCACATGAAATCCCAAGACGCGCTTAATTAGGTAAATTGCGTTAAGTTTGAAGGAAGACGATATTTTTTGATTAGAAATAATAATTCGCCGGTTAAGCAAAAGCTCATGAAACACTTGTCAAGCCGTAAGATTTAAAGAAAGCAAAAGATTTATACATAACGCTAAGCTTTTGAAACATTTGAGTATTGTGTTAATATGTTAATTCGTTGTATTGAATTAATACAATCATACACGGCTTGATAGTTGAAATATATTTCAAGTAGCAACAATTTGAAAGCGTTCTGCTCCAAACACCTAAACTTAAATATTCGCCCTTTTTGTCTGGTGCGTATTTTAGTTATCTCTTTCACCTCTTAGGCGATGCTATCGAGCATATCAACATAAACTGCATTTTCCTAGACACAACCCTACATCTGTTTCGCTCTGCTGCGTACAATGATAATGATAATGATAATGATAATCATCATCATCATTATCGTCAAAGAGCTGGTGTTTTTATGCTAATATTCGTTGATGATGCTGCTGAAAACTTCCAACCCAAAAACAAAAAATTGAATTTGGCAAGCGATACGCACGTGTGCGATATTTCATGCAACATGGCAGGTTAACAACAAACAACAAACTGTTGCAAGTGCTTCCGGAAGCTGCTGCCACACGTTGCCCATGATGCGCAGTTGTTGCTGGTGTTGCTATTCGCTATTGTTGTTGCATTTATTGAAGCGCAACAGCTACAACTTTGCTGAATGCAGCATTTGTCGACGGTTGCTTGTTTTTTTTTTTGCTATTTTTTCTTTTGTCAGTTGTCTTGTGTCGATTATGCGATTGTGTCAAAAAAAAAAAAACAATCGGCTCCGCTGCCTGGCAGCTTTGTGGGTGAAAATTAGCAGACCTGCCTCCCGCCCCTTTGCTTTTGCATATTTTGCATGTTTAATGAGCTGCCTCGAAAATTTATAGCCGCAAATTGATGCAGCCGTTGACAGGAACAGGAAAAGTGACGACGACGATACCGCCATGAAAAGTGAAAATGCGATTCACTGTTTCATCTAGTTTAAGTAGTTATTCACCGGTACGCTCCTCAGTCCCCCCATCTCTCACCCCATCTCCCATTTTCCTCTTACCATTGTGTGCTAAATTCGCTTCCTGTCATCACACATTATTCATACGCACTGTTAACCCGCCAAATGCAATTGCCACAACTATCATGTCGTGTGTGTGTGTGTGTGTGCTGCATTTAATGAGCAGCGATTGGTCTTGAATCACTTGACTTGATCACAGCATGTCTAAATTATGGCTAAATTAATTAATAATATATGCATTCGCAATCGGCGGGAAAAGTGAAAAGCGGCAAGCCAACCAAGTAGCTAAAACCCGCTGTGCGCTGCTGATTAAAGTGAGCGGCGAATGCAATTTCCTAACCTAAACCTCTTCTTGTGTCTGTCTCTCTTTCTCTATCTCTCTCTCGCTCTATATTTCATTTTCTGGCTAACTAGCACGAACTGGAACTGTGGAGAACGCTGCAAGTACGTTGCACAGACTGAATATGATTCCAATATGCAGTAGTCATTCATTTTGTTGCATGTCGAAGAAGACTTTTTATGAATAATTTCAGTCGAGTATTTGAGAGTTGCGGTTTCTGTTGTGACTTGTACTTTGACTCTTTTTGGTGTTATATAAAACTATTATAAAATCACATTACTAATTTCTGATCTGTTTTCCTTCTCGCTCTTTGCAGGCAGGCTTCTGGGTGCAGGTAATCGATGAGCTGCGACGCGGAGTGCGTCTGAAGAAGCTAAACTACGAGCGGACGCCCATCGAATACGAACTGACGCCCTACGAAATACTTATGGGTGATATACGCTCCAAGTAAGTAAAACCATATCAAAGACACTTATATCAACTGCAAGATACTTTGTTAATGCCTATAAGCAAATCAGCAATAGTTAGCCAAATGGTGAACGAAAGTAGCAAAAATCGTGTTTACTTTGTAACCAATGCACTCATTCACAACTTGGCAACAGAGTATCAAAATCAACTTCCAACCACAGCACAGACAACAACTAATCAAGAAACTGACAAAAACACAAAAATTTCTCTTTCATCTTTCGTTCGACCGCAGAAAGTACCAATTGCGCAAGGTGATGGTGAATGGCGATATACCGCCGCGTGTCAAGAAGGATGCCCATGCGATGATCTTGGAGTTCATCAGGTCACGGCCGCCATTAAAGAAGGTGTGTGCTGCGTTCCCAATTCCCATGCCCACTTCAAAAACCAAAAACGAATAGCCAACGTCTCTATTGACTATTATTTACCATTATTTATTACCATTTTTCACTTACAATTATTTATTACTTTCTTTGTGTTTAGGCCTCGGAACGTAAGTTGGGCCCACCACTCAAGTGTACGCCTTCACCCAGGGAGCAGCTTATGGAGTCCATACGTCAGGGCAAGGAGCTGAAGCAAACACCGATGCCAGAAGAGCCACCCCTAAAGGAAAAATGTAAGTGCGAATTCCGTTTAATTTTATCACATAAGTAACTATATACGAAGCTAACACACAGAATTTGGGATTTAAGCAACATTTTCAAGGGATACTGGCTACATTGTTCTTATTTAAACTATCCAAATTACAATCAATTAAAAGAGAGAAAAAAGTTTTAACTTAAGCATAACTTTAAGTTGTAAATTTCCAAATTGGAATGCGCAAATAAATTAATATCCGGATTCGGGAAGAAAGTATGACAAAAGGTTGTCGATATCAGATTTTAGTTTGTATAAAGATAACACTTTTAAAATTAAATATTTACTTTCCTGCTTATCAGATACTCCTCGACTATTTACATAAACTAAATTTAGTCAAACTGTTATTTTTTTAACATTTTGAAAACGAAACCGGCTTCGCAGAAATGGTTTTTGTGCTTTTGATCAAAGAGCGCCTTTTCACCATATTTGGTGGGTGTGTTTGTCATTTTCGCTTGTGTTGTCATCAACGTTTCTCAAAATCTTAAACGCCAACCGCTCATAAATTGTTGTCTTACACATGTTGTGGTTATTCTGTCTGTCTGTCCATCTATCTGTCTGCCTGTCTGTCTGCCTGCTCTCTTGGTCTTCTGCTCAACAAAAAACGATGGAAAAAACTTGTTAGCTACGAAAAGTTTTCACTGCACTTGTCGGCGATGTCCCATTGTCCGCCCCTGTCTAACTCTATTCCCTCCTTTCTCCCACTGTCTGTCTGCCTGCCTGAATATCTGCCAGCCTGTCTGTCTGTCTGTCTGTCTGTGTTTGTGTTTGCTTGGCCAATTGCCGTTGCTGGCATGCGCATGCCAGCATAGATCAAAAACGGCAACATTTTCCAATCGCCTCTGCTGAAGGAAGCGTGCAAAATTGTGACACACAAAGATAGCGCGACGACGTCGTCGTCGAAGATGAAGAAGCAGCAGCAGTAGCAGCCGGGGCAACACGACAACCTCAAAGACGATGACAACAACAGCAATAACAACAAAAACAACAACGACAGTGATGATGATGATGACAACGACTCTGTCTCTGACTCGGGTCTTCGGCACCGGCGCTATATTTGTTTGTCTGTTTTGAGCTTTGTTTGTTTGTTGGGCTCTGCAATCCGCTGCATTCGTTCGTTTATTCACAAGACAGACGCACAGACAGATAAGCAGGCGTGCAGCATTCGACGGAGACAAGCGCGTATTGCAGTTGCTCAATTCGAGATGTGTGTGAACTGAGCGAACCGTTTGCATAGCATACCCACGTGCGCTGCCATCAAAGTTTACACTTTTATTTGTCTGCCTAAAAGCAGGCAGCAATTTTTGTTAAACTGCTATATTTTTAGGGATGAGTATAAGATATAAAAGAAATCAATTAATATTCAAGCTTCAAGTCTTCTCGGCACTCCGAAACGCTGATAAGAAAGCTCAAATGACGCATACAAATTTCAATTACCGTTAAAAATAAATTGCTGCTTAAAAATAGATTCAAAGTTTGCTAAGGCGCTCATTTCATTTCATTAGCAAATTGAAAACATTCGTAATAATCTATCGAACAGCTTTACGCATTTGTCTTCAACTGTGCTCTTTGTGTGCGTCTCCCTTAAAATGCATACGTCATCAAAAGCCGCCTGGCCATCGTAACTAATGACGTAACAACGGCTGTAATGTAGCCGCTTTTAAATGTTAAATGTCAAAACAAAACAAAGCCCGTGCTCGCTCTTTCTCTCTCTTCGTTTAATCTGTGACACTCGTTCTCTTCTCTCTCTTTGGCTGACGCATGCGCCTAGCACATAAAGCATTTTGAGCTTGAGCAAATGCGTGGCTGAGACACCGTAGACAGTTTCGTGTTAAGCTTCTGCGGTGTCGCTACGGTGTTGTTGTGGGCTGGCTGTTGACAGCGGGCGACGCGTGGCGCTACTGAAAAGGAAAACCGTCTGATTAATATGTTTAAATGAAAATGCCCGACACCAAAATAGTGAAAACGCGCAGTGCTGCCAAAACTTCCGACAGTTAGTCACTCAGTCAATTAATCAGACAGATGATGCACATTCACACACACACACACCCTCAGAAATGGAACAACAACAACTGTCAGCCCTACTCTATAGTGGGGTGGTTGGTTGCCTGTCGGATCGATAGCCCGAATGCAACCGTGCATGAGTGAAAAAGGAAATTCAAGCAAATCTATGAGAGAGTGAGAGAGAGGTGGAGGAACAACAAAAGTGATTCTCAAGTGTTGTGTTTGTGTGTGTGTATGTGTGTGTGCAAAGTGAAACTGGAGCAACAACTCCGATAGAGCCAGACAGCAGCAGCAGCACGGAGTGGAGGCGGAAGTGTTGCAAGTGTTGCACACGGCATGCAATGCTAAGTTGAAGCCAACAACTTTCTTAGCCAAAAGAATAAACACTCGTTCACTGCACAAATGGATGCCAAACAAACGACGCCCAGTGCCAAGCGCTCAACGGCCGCCACCGTGTTCAAATCGCATCACATTGTACGCAACGCGGATATCGTTGATGTTGCCAGCGATGCGTCGCTCTATTGCGGCACAGAAACGGAAACTGACACAATTGCAACACACTCCCAATCCCGGTCACAATCGCAATCGCAGTCGCAGTTGCAGTTGCATTCACAGCCACAGCCAACGCCACGTGCTGCACCGCGTGCTGCATCGGCAACCGCTGTCAATCCGCCAACACCCAAGCCGCGTCAGGCTGTCAGGCCATCGAAAGGTAGCAGTATTATTTTGACCTGGTTTCAATTTCGGCCCAGTTGACTGGGAAAAGCGGGTGGGGGAGTGGATGGAAGTTGGAGTTGCTTTCGAGGTTAGCCCGTGCATTTAAGGAACAACACACTCAAGAGGCTATTAAAGCGGTTTGCAACAAGAAAATAACAACAGTTATTAAATTCAGGCTTACATAAATTGCGAATTACTTATCTAAAATCTAACTTAATATAGGGGCATACGAGTATATATCCTGGCAAGTCCACCTGCGCAAGTGAAAGAAATTGGCTTATTGTCATTTAGATAGGATCTGAATATAGATTTCGATTGAGGGATCAGAACAAATTGTCTTTCTTGATTTACAAATGCTTTCTCAAATCTTTTCTTTCGACATAATTCCTCATCCAGTCATGTGCAAAAAATAAAATTTCATTCACAAAAGATGCCATACGTGTGCTGCACAGTAATCGCAAATAACCCGTTGACCCCACATGGACTACTCGAATCATGAAACATGCTCTTCGGGTTAATTTCCCAAGCACTTTTACGAGCATTGCACAAGCGGAAGAAAACGCTTCACGGGTAGAACCATTAAATGCGTTAACTTAACTGTTTGTTGAACACTACTAAAAACAAAAAAAAAAACAAAAAAAGTAAGGAAACAAAACCGACAGTAAGATGACAAGTAAAAGCAGCTTGAGACGTTGTCTAATTGCCAAACCAGTGGTGGACTTGAGTGGTAAAGTGGCGGGTAAGCAGGGGACAGAGTCATCGGCTTGTGTAACTTACTTGTAGCATGTAATCTAATCAAAATAGCTCACAATGAGCAAAGAGGAGACCCGTTTTCTCACATGCCACTAATTCACTTTTGCTTACGTGTTTGCTCTGCTTTTGTCTTTTGCAGTGCTTCCAAATTCAACAAACGCGACGTTATCACGATCGCGGCAGCGACTCATCAAAGTGGATTTCTCAAAGTTGCAGGTGAGTTTTCAATCATGCAGCCGCATATGCAACATTCGATTATTCAATTTGAAACACCACCAGGACGACGAGCACATCTTCGATGAATCCAGCATCAGCAGCAGCACAGCATCCACAGCCGCCGCACATCTCGCCGAGCTGCATCGCTACTCACAGCCCAAGATGCCGCCATATCCAATCGGTGGCTATATACTGGCCAGCCAGGCGAGACACGATTCTCCGGCCAATGCGATGCTAATGCGACCGAGACGCACAAGTAAGTATCGATGATGATAATGATATAATATACCATATGCGATATATGATACACTGAAAAAAATATATATAGACATATACATAATGTGCACAAGGTATGAAGGAACAAGTTCTCTGCAACCCAAGAAGTTTTCAACTGCGATTTTTCGTTAACCTTTATTTTAACTTAACTTTTTGTTATAAACTTTTTTCATTTTTTTGTATTTGAGTATTGAGAAATACAAGTCAAGGTCTACTTCAGACTGATCACATCACAAAAATAACAGCATACAGATAACTCGAAGCCCTGAACTAAGTATAGATGAAATAAAAGGTTTCTCAATTAAATTGAGGCATCTCAATTATGGCATATAACTTGCTTGTTCATGCTGCATAATGATCTCCCATTAACAATATTTGCTGTTACTTGAGTTGATCTATTAGTCGAAAGATAATTGAAGGGCAATAAAACAAGTTTTTCATTCGATTTTCAGTTGCGTAATCTGCTCTACGATATCGGCTCAACTTCAAATCCGTTTCGATCTTTTAATCAGAGTTCTCTTGTTGATGTTAACAAACTTCGTACCTCCGTACTTTGTGGCACACTTCTAAAATGCTTTAATATATATATATATGATGCGGTTTTTGTTTATTTTAATTTTAATTTATACATTTTTTATTTCTTACTTTTTCCACCCTTTTCCCCCCAAAAAACAAATGTACTTCTGCGTAGGTATTTGATCGTTTGTTTAATTATGGTCTATTCGCTGATTAATTTGGGTTTATTTTTATGATTTTGATAAAATCAAATGTATTATATTTTGCCAAACGCACTAAGAACAAATGAGAACCGACTTGAGAAATATAATGATGATATATATAAATGCTTGGTTGGTTGGAAGACAGTTGGTGTGGGAGCATTCTGATGACAATTGATGCTGGTTATGGAAATGTACTCACAGACACACAACCGCACACACACACACACACACACACACACAACAAGATGAAAATAATCTCGAAATATTTGTTAAATACTATAAACACCGAAAGACAAAAGAAAATAAAATAAAAATTAGACATATTTAATGTCAACTAATATTTTGCATGACAAACTTTATTTTTGAAAAATGCAAACTAACATTTTGGCTTAACAAGCAATGTGATTTTAATTTATATACACATATATATATATACTTTCCATTTTCAATTTTGAAAATACAAAACAAAATTCGCTTAAATCAAAAAAAAAAAACACTTTGCACTTGCTACCTAAAACTATGCAATGGGTTTTTTTGTTTTGCTGGGCAGAGGAGCAGCAGCCACAGCCGCAACAACAGCAGCAGCAGCAGCAGCAACAGCAAAATCAGCAGCAGCCGCAGCAGCAAGCACAAGTTTGTACACAGGACGATTATCACAGATACTTCGATAATGCCTTGGAATGTAAATATGCGAGCAAACTAAAGATTCACTTCGTTCCTAGCTGCTTCTGCATGCATTGTCCACCTATTCGACCCATTCCAAATTGAAACCATAACCAAAATCCATTTGCCAATCATAAACATAAAATAAGTTACTTCATACAAATATTGAACTTTCTTTGAGAATTTAATGTTCAGCTTTAGTTAACTCTAAAAAACAAGTCATTTATGAAATCACGTCTAACTCTACACCAAGTAAAATCCATGCATTTTCATAAGTTATTCATTATCTGTGATAAACAACAACCACTAAAAACGTGTAAGATCATAAATTATTTGCCGTCATTTTCTTCTGCCACTTTGAAATCAGTTTACATCAAATGTCGCTTAACACTTAAACCCAGTTTTAACAATAGTATTCAGTATTACTGGCGATTAAACATACATATACATAGTCTCAAGAGTCCCCTCGATTCTCGTCCACTCGCCCGCTTGCTTGCTGTACCAATTGTGAATGCTTCGTTTTTTTCCTCGTTTCTCGTTTCTTCTCGCTGTCGCTTGCTCTACTTTATTCACGTCTATCCATACATGTAATGCATACGCAATGTTGACTGACCTTCAGTGGCGCATTATAAGTAATGACAACACCTTCTCTCATCATCATCTTTTTTCTTCTACAGCCTATGACCTGGCCACCCAGTGCGAATCGAGACGCGCCTCGCTGCGTCGCCACACCATCGTGGGCTGTCAGAGCAACCTGGATGAGACGCACTCGATGCCGCCCACTCGCCCCGAGTCTCGTCAATCGAATGACGTCAGCAGCGCTTCCAAGGAGGTACCGTACAAATTGCTTTGCCCTTTTAGACTTATTCATGAACTTTCCTCTTTTTTTTCTCACTTTTTCAGCATTTGAAGCAGACACCCGAAGCCCCTCAGTCGCTGGAGCAGCAACACCAACAGCAACAGCAGCGACGTGAAACGCCTGGAACTGGAGCTGGCGAGACGGCGTCGCATTCAACATCCTCGCTTGGCCCATGGAACAAGTCCTTTATGGACAAACAGACCTGGATGGAACGTGGTGATGATCGTCTGTCTGTCACACTGGCGGAGATCGTCCACATACGTTCCGTCATGACGAAGGCCGAGCTGGAGAGCCTGCCCATGGATGTGCGCGTCAAGGAGGATGTTGAAAAGCGTCGTGTCTGCTTCCTGTGCCTCCGCACACGCTTCTCTTTCTTCGGCCCCTACGGCATCCAGTGCAAGCTCTGCCAGCGCACTGTCTGCACTAAATGTTACACCAAGATGCGCATACCCTCAGAGCATTTTCGCAATGTGCCCCTGGTGCTGATCTCACCCTCGCTGCTGTCCAGCCCGGCCAGCTCGAGCACACCATCGCCATCGCATCATGCTGCCCACCATTCTGCGCACTCCTCATCGACGGGAAACATCATGGACGATCAGTTCCCCAAGTCGCTGATCGAGCGCCTACTGCGTTCCGAGTCAGATCGCAAGGTGAGTCCAAGCAGCTTATGCACATAAGATTATTATTGTGTATTTAAGATGAATCTCTCAATGCGTGACACATTTTTGACACACTATGCAGCGAGGTAAAATAATGTGTCCATCTCTATCTACATAAAACTTGATCGTAGCTGTTACTTATCATATTATATCTGCTCGTCACAGACTCGTAGCACTGTGGGCAGTGCACCCTCATCACCCAAGCACCAAAGATCAAACATGAGCACGCCGGGCATCAGTGTTGGCCCTGGCTCAGCGGCCGGCGCAGCAGCCGCTGCAACTGGCCAGGCCGTGGAGGCGTTGCACGATCAGGCATCTATGTCCGCCTCTTACTCGGCGGCGATGCGACCGTCTGGTGTGCAACAGTACCAGCAGAAGCATCAGCAGCACTACAACAACGTCATGTCGCGCAGCATGGAGGGACCACGCAGTCTGCCCGTGCAGAGTCCGGCCTATCGGCCGCTCTCCAACAACAGCACACTGGAGCGCAAGTAAGCCAAATGCTCATTAATCAATACTAGTTCAAACTGTTACTAATCCTCATGCCTCTCTCACTCTTATAGATCGCGTTTCTCGCGCGGCTTTGCGCTATTCTCGTCGGGCAGCCATTTGGCACAGACGCAACAGGATCAGAAGGAGAATCTGCGCGGCGAACAGGTGACCGTCTGCAACGACTGCCAGGGCCTGGTCAACGAGATCACCAGTTCGGTGAAGCAAAAGCGCAGCTCGGCCCGCAATCGGACGATACAGAATCTCACGCTGGATCTGACGCCTGTCTGGAAATAAACTAGAAGATTACCAGAAAACAGGCAGCCTGAAAAACTTAAATAAAAACAAAAGCAAAACAAAAAAAAGCAAACATATACATATATATATATAGAAATATAAAAATTATGCATATTTTGGATGGACTGTTGTATACATAAGATTGAGAAGAAGATACAGAGGCAGAGAGCGAGGCAAGCGCCTGGAAATCGTTGTAAATCGTTAGCCTAGTGATAAGTAAAATGAAAGAAAAAAACTTAGCAAAAAACAAAACAAACAAAAAACGCAACGCTGTATATTTCTTCTTCCGACTAGAGACTAGCTTGAGCGCGCACCCCACCATAAAAATACAAAATTCATGCATACATACTATATCGATACTACACATACACATATACACACACATATATAGATATATATACATATAGGTAAAGATAAACCGTGCGATATGCGTTAAGCTGTACGATGTCGTTGTTTGTAATTGTTTCATTGATGTATAAATGTTGATTAAGTCTCGTATAACTCGTATCTACGTATGACAAACCTAAACAAAAACACCCGAACAATACAATATATTACTACATTAGCAGATATAATTATATATACATATAGTTTATGATAATTATTCAAATCCAAAAGCACTCCACAGCTTATGCCTTCGATTTCGCATGAGCCGCAACGCTTGAATCCTTAAGTTGCGAATAGACAAAATAATGAAGAAAATGTTGTGAATTATGTGCTTGCACAGATCTGTATCCGGTTTGTTTCGTTTTCCATGTGGAAAACTCGAAGCAGTTCGAATTATTATTATTTTTTTTTTGTTCCTTTCATTTAAGTATCCCGACTCCTGAACATGATTTATACTATTCTCATAATCCATACAAAACTATCTATAAATAATTATAAATTGTGACTAGCTTAAATCTAAATATAATTTTACGCCTAATTGCAATTATAAAATAGCTAAATTTCAAGAAGAAAAAAACAAATTTTGAAAATTTTATGTTTCTCTTTTTGCGTATTGTAATTTGTAAATGCATTTAATATTTGTAATCTATGAAGTTTATATTAGTTTTTATTGTTTTTAAGTTGAATTATATGTATGTATATTGATATTGCGATCATTTAACAACAACAAAACACACACACTCACACACACACAAATAAAAACTACTAAAAGTAAATATATTTCCGTTCGATTATTATTCAGTTCGTTGGATATATGCGAGAAAACACGTTATTTTACATGCAGGTTATTTATTCTTGATGGTTCGTAAGTTTTTAAAATCTATACGCTAACGGTAAATTTAAATATGTATTGAATGTACATATTAAAGAGTTACAAAACTATTTTCTTGGAGAATACATTTCAGCTCAATTACATCCTTGAAGTGGCTTCAATGCCTAGGTGGCTCATGCGCATGAAAAACATATTATCTTTATCTGATTTGATAATTAAACATTTTTGTTTTTTGGTCCAGCGATGGTGCTGCTCAATCACTCCACAACCATATCTGCACCAGTTATTTGCACGACTAAGAACGATGAATTTCGCATTGTTGATTACAAACTGGTTTTTTTTTTTTTAATTTCGTTAAGCAATGAAAACAAAAGATGTTCAGTAAATAAAATAAATAAGAGTTCCTCTCATATTATGTAAACTCTACATATTTCTCACGAGACATTTGGATCTCAGACTTTTGCTTAATGTTACTGGAAATCAATCTAGTAATATAGTAGCAATTGGATGTCACAAAAATCGACTTGCTTAAAGCTAACAACTAGAACTAACATTTTTCATTTGCATATCATATGGAGTCTAGCAAAGATTTGGGAGCCACACTACTCTGACCGCTGCTTCTTGTTGTGGCTCCGATTGTCGTGTCCGCCGTGACGCTTCCGACCAAAGCGCTTGTTGTTCTTGCCACGTGAGAAGTCGCGGCGCTTCTTCATGAATTCGATAGCCTTGTCCAGAAACTCTTTCTCCTCCTCATCGTTGGCCTTTCTCAGGGTTAGGGAGACTTCATCGTTGAACTTAAGCTGTAAAAAAGAAAGGAATCAGTAATCGAAACGGGGGCAGTTGTGAATGTGATTGGGATGGATTACCTTGGCATCCTCCACTTTGGCAATGTATTTCTCGGCGGCATCCGCCTCTGTGAGACGAACCGAGCCCTTAGTGTCGCCCTTGTTGAACTCAATATAGGCAATGTCAAAGTCCTTGACCTTTTCGAAGGCTTCGCGTATCTCCTCACGTGTAACGGTATCGGGAGCACCCTCGAACACAACAATTGCATTCTTGGGCAGATCAATTTCTGGCTCAGCTTTAGCCTCCTTCTTGAGTTTGCGTTTCTCGTTCTTCTTCTGGTATTCCTCTTGTTTCTCTTTCAAATAATCAACTTGCCACTTGCGCAGCAGCTCGCGCTCCTTGTAGACAATCTTGTCGTTGGCAAGGAACTCCTTCGCCTGTTCCTTCTTCTCGAATGTGATAAAAATGCTGCCCTTGAATTTGTACGACTTGGTGGGTTTGTCATAATGCTTGCGCATCGTTACATTAACCACCTTCTCATAGGGGCTGACGAAATCAAGAATTTCGTTCATTTGTGAATCCAATGGGAAACCCTTCGCGTAGGCGGTGCGCTCCTGAATCTCCTTGCGACGATCCTCATTGTGTTCGGGTATGGGTCGTTCGGTGTGACGACGCAAGCTCTGCTTGTCCTCGCTGATCTCCACCAGACCCTCGCCAGATTTGTTTAGTGCATTGACGATCTCATCGAAGTCTGTGGTGAGCGCTGCCAAACGTTTAAATTTGACCAGCACGGAGAGCGGCACCCAGCCTCCCTCGTTCTTTGTGATCTGTTCACTGAGGAACTTGTCGCGATGCAGATTGGCATCGCCGAAATAGTACTCCACCTGCCGAATGATTGCGCGCTCTTCTTTGCTGTTCTCCTCGGCTGCGGGTGCCGCCGATTTGTCTTCTTCTTCTTCTTTCTCGGCATCTCCGTTTTTGCCGGCTGCATTGGAATCTTCAACTTTTTCCACTTGTTTCACATCGGCGATAACTTCAGCACTTGTACTTTCTGCAACATCAGCCATTATAATACTATTTTCGTTTAATTTACTTTTCTTATTTCGAGAGAAAAAAATAAACTGAAATGTGCTGCAATGCTAAACACGTGTGCGTCAGGCGGCAATTGAGTTATCAAACAATCGATGGCACACTTATGGAACGTATCGATAGTAATGCACATCATTGAGGTCAAACACAATGTTAAGGGTCTGTTAATCAAACAGTTTGAATCTCAAAATGTTTAAATTTTATTTTGAGATCATTGTCATTTTTGATTGCCTTTCGCATTAAGATAAATTCATTAGATAACTGTTATAATATTATAGTCATTTAAAATATTTAATTCTTAGCATATTTTAGATTCAGTTTTCGCATTGCAATGCGTTCCATCGATTCCAATTGAAGACGCATCAAACGTTCGTTTGAATCTATCTCATAGACTCTCAGTTCCAATTCCCTTTCGCGCAGTCGATGCTCCATTAGTTTCAAGTCGAGCTCGGATGTTGCCTTTTCTACTGTATCAATTATCGCTGGATCTGCGACCAGTCCGGCTTCTTTCGGCTTCTCTACTTCAGTTGACTTGGAAGCAGTTGAGGATTCAGCAATATCAATTTGCTCGTATCCAACATTATCGGCAGATACATCTGGATATGGCGCGTATGTATCGCCTGGTTTGTTAGAAGCAAGCTCATCTGCTTGCGGACTCTTTGCTTGATTAGCGCTGATTAACTCTTCTTTGATTATTAATGGCGTAAGACGTATTTCGGCAGTAACTGTGGCTTCCGATGATGTGGGCAAGTCAACAAAAACTCGGTCTGCGGCTAACAAGCTTTCGGACATGTTGTCAGTCAAGTCAGATGCCATTGCACCAACTGTTTCCGTTGTATCTGGACTAAGCGATATGTTGCCGATATTTCCATATGATGTGCTCCCTCGACGCTCGAAGCTTTTGTTCTTGAAGAGATCATTCAACTGTTTGTAACAGGGACTGATTCTCTGCACTTCATTCACGGGAAACTCTCGCCTCTCAGAAATCAGATTTTGCGCTTTTCGGTATCGGCTCAACATGTGGCTAACCTTACAGCGCAACACCTTATAATTCGGCGTAAGTCCCAGTTCTCGGTTCATCATCCTGTAGTAGATAGTACCGTTGGGTTGCTCGAACGGATGCTCTCGAATGTAATTCAATATCTTTTCGCAGTCTTCCGAATTCCACTTGCGACGATTTTGCGATTTTTTTTTGTGTGCCATGTTAATGCCAGCACACTCAACAACTGACTGAATAGCTCAAGGATGCAGTAACTTCTTTTATAAATTGGCCAATATTCCTGAGTGAAATACACACAGGTAGATGATTACTTATTGTTAACCTTGCTGAAACATAAAATAAAACGACACAGCTTATTATTTTTATGGGCTACTATTTTTTAATGTATATACATACCTGCGAGTTTACCTGATACTTTAGAGTATATATCTATGATTTATTATGGCATATTCACTTACAAGAAGCATCACATTATGACCTCTCAGCTGCAGCAATAAATTAGCAAAAGTGAGTTGTAAAGAAGCGATTAAGAGTTTTACAGCACTGGCAGTCGAAGTAAATCGAATCACATCGCAGCTGCATTTAGTTAGATTTGACCAAAATACAATTATCAGCACTTCTCGTTGTTGTTGTGGCCAGTTTTATTAATTCTTAATTTGTGTATACAAATATTTTCTGCTAGTTTGAGAACTTTGACTTGTTTGCTTATTAATTAATTAATGCTGGCGGTCAAGTTTAAAATCTAGTGCAAGAAACGATATACATGTAATCGAATCGATGCGATTGCAGGGCGATTATATATTTTTTGCTTATTTTATTTGTAACAAATTAGATTTCCTCGACGAGTCGAAAGCGCTGATGCTGCGTCTCTGGAATAACATTGAAAAATTTCTTATAAATAGTTTGATCCTGTCGGCCGGCATAGTTGCGCTGAATCCAAGTGTGATCCCAGTTCGGATCAATGGGCTCACAGCTAACGATAACTCTGCCATGCTCCATTGCAAACAAAGTGCCATTTCGTCCGAAGCCAACCTAAGAAAGCGATTTCTCTCAATCAAAGTTTGACCACGAGCAGTGTTTATCACTTACATTCAGGCCAGGATGAAAGCGCGTCGTCAGCTGCGTGGCCAAAATGGTGCCATGGGAGACGTAGTGGCCGTCAAGAACTCGCCATCCACGATGTTTTGGACGCGGGTGGCCCTTCTTGTTGCGCGTGCTGCCGCCGGTTTTCTTGCTGGCATTTCGTATCGTTGCTAAGCGAATCATGAAAGATGTCAAGTTATTTGTTTAGTGGACGTTAAACATGCAACTTACTTAGCAGTGGTTGGTCAGCCTTAAGACACTGTAAGGATAGTTTTTGCATTATATTAAACGACATTTCTATTTGCTTCGCCTCCCGATCAAATGTTTATGCAACTGAGCAACAGTGTGACCACACGCAGTTACCGGGCAAATGCCTTGAATTACCGCCACAATCTGTGTCAGTGCTGCTCTAGTTAGTAGTGAATAATGTTTACCTTCTCAACAGCTAGAACAGTTAATGTGTATTTTATGCCGGCTTGGTTTATTTAAAAATAATGGAAATATCAGAAGAAGTTCCAGCACCACCTGGACAAATGAACAACACTGCACTTCGCCATAAAATACGAGAGTATGCGCGACAACAGCGAAAAGATTTGCGCACGGATACAAATGATGCGCTGCGCTTTGGTTTGGGGCAAATCAAGGATGAAATTGTGGAGTTGGAAAATTTGGGAATTAAAGATGTGCAGGGGATGGCGGGTCGCATTAAACGGCGAAAACATGCCGACAGCAAGGACATGTATCGTCTGAGCCACGCCTTCTTGCAGGGCAACGACAATATTAACGCCTTTGCTGAGGTTCAAGGCGCAACCCAAGTGATAATTAAAGAGCTTACAGGTAAGCAAGATCCAGGAGAACCCAACCCAAATTGCCTTTTATTCCCTTTCTCATTTCAGGTACCCATGTGCAACGTCAAATTGAAGCTGCCGAATGCTTGTGCAACTTTTCCCTAGGCGATGCGCATGTATGTGAGAAGATTACCACAATGGCTGGCAGCTACCTTGTGACTCTTTTGAATAGCCAGGAGCCGCGTTTAAAGCGCAGCTGTCTCTGGACATTAGCCAACATTATAGCCACATGCAGCAAGTCGGCAAAAACGCTGCTTCAAATGCAATTGGCAACAAAATTATGGAAAATGTACACGACACCTTCAAGCGACTTAGACGCCTATCCGGAGGATGCTGGCATTTGCTTGTATTTAATTGCCAAACAAGCTGCATCCTCTATTACCACTGAGGATCGCTATCACATTGCTAGGCACCTGCACATGAAGCAACCAACCGAGCCCGCTGCCGACTATTATATGTTTATCATATTTCAGTTTGAAGTTGTTGGGTTGGATCACGATTTGTGCTCGCCACATTTTCAGCATTTGTTAAATTACTTCATGGCCAATTTGAACACGAATCTCAGCACATCCGCCGACAAGCTGCACACCGTCTATGGACTGCGTGTGCTTGCCAACATGTTTGCCACTCGTCCACTAATTGGTAGATTAGACTCGCAGGCCGATCAATTTGTGAACACATTGAACCAGCTGTTTGCCCTACGAGACGCCGGTCTAACCATGGATCTGATGCAACTATTGAAGAATATGGTTGATGCTCAACCGATGGGCAACGATCTTCTACTGGAACAGATATGCGTCTATGCTTCGCCAGTTACAGTTAACAATTGTTGAAATGTATGAATAAAATTTATAATAAGCATCTGCTCAGCTTGTTTCAAGTATTTTCGACACAGTTTCATAATTTAATACATTAAGATTTATTATGGAGAACAGCCTCAATATGAGATTGGATTCGAGGTTGTGTGGATTAAATAAATACAAAAAGGATTTATAAATACTTTTGATACTTTTGCCCCAGGCGTTAGATGGGTACATTGAAAACAAGTAAAACATACTTGACATAAATCATAGAAATTTACAAATTAAAACAAATCACAAATATAAAAATTGCACGAGATGAATCAATGATAAGTCAAATGTGGAACGATGTTTCAGACTTAAATAGGATATGGAACAATGAATATAATTTAGATTAAATTAAATATCATCTTCGAATAGGGCGATTATGCGACGCCGTTGGGCGTCGTCGTCTTTGGCATTGCTAACATTGCGTTGTTCATTGTGGTGAATACCGTTGTGGATCTCCAGTTCTCTGACGGAGTCGAATATCAAGTTGCATTGGCTGCAACGTGCTGCCGACAAGGGCAACAGCGTGGCACTTGTGGGTGTGGCGGGCACGGGCGACTGTGACTGCTGATGTGGTGTGACAACAGCACGTTGCAACTTCTCTAGGAATGTGGCACGTGCCCGCTCCTCATGCACCAGTGGTGCAGAAGCAGCAGTTGTGCATCTTATGGGTATGGGCTTCTTTACCACCGGATTGGGCGTATTCTGTGAGTTGCGACTCTCGGAGCGCTCGATGGCATACAACACGTTGTTCTCAACGGTTATTGGAGTGTTGGTGCCACTATTAAATGTTAGCAAGCCATTGCCAAATAGAGCATCGTCATTGAGGGTGGATACAAAGCTATCCCAGCGATTTGGGGATTTTGCTGTGCTTTCAGTAGTTGGCTCCAAACTTTTTTCAGTGCTGCCGTTGGTTATTTTAACCTGGTTGAGTTTATCGGCCAACTGGGTGTCTATTGAATGTTCCTGCAACCAGGTGCAGGTCTTGTGCAACGCAAAGATCGTACGTCTGATGAACTCGTGTGGTGATATCATCTTCTGACGCTTGATCTCCAGCAACTTGTTTAACTCGGCCACAAAAGTGAAAAACTGATGTTCCACACAATTGTCCAAATGCAATTGATGCGAATCCTCATGCATATAGCGTTTGGAACAGGCCGGACACTTGCGCTCCTTCCACATGGGCTCGGGTATGTTGACCTTAATGTCCTTCAACTGAGCCTGCTCCATGGGATCATCCTCCTCGAAATTCGTTTCACTGTAGTTATAGCAGTTCTTATCCTTGCGCGACAATGCGTTCTCCTCATTGTCATCGCTAGAGGTGGCGGCCGCGTAGTCATCGTCCTCGCCAGTGCCATTACCGCTGCCACTGCCAGCGCTAGTCGATGGCAATTCCACTTTGGATGATTCCTGTCAAAATTATTTTGTCATTTAGTTATATTTATTATTATAAGAAAGTTTCATTGGTTGCATTTCTACTTTAAATGAAAACGAGTAAGAAGGGTATGACAAAAGTTCTATATATATAGGTACATATTTCATACATATATATAAATACCTGGGTCGCATTTCGATGCTTATCATATACAGGGTTTATGTAGCGTGTTAGTCGTTCGTGATTGCCGCATTGTTGGGGCACAAACTGATTCAGCAGTTTCTTGTGCACTTTGTCCGTTCTGTCCAGCTTCTTGGCACTGTTGTTGTTCAGCAGAAGATTGTGCACCGGTCGTTGCTCTACATAGCTTAGCTGGTCCGCCGTAAAGAGAGCGCCTTCCTTATCCTTTTCCCCGTTGTTGTTGATTGATTTCTGTTGGTACAAGCCGATCAGCTTCAGGCTGAGTGCATTCTTGATGCACTGTTCCCGAAATGTTACGGCGTGTTTCAAGTACGATATGCACAAAGCACAAATGTATGATGGCAGTCCATCGTCTGTAGAGTTCTATAAATACGGAAAAGCAAATGTTTAATGTGCCACGAATGCTTAAAATACGAAAAATACTTACCTTTAGTCCTGAAGTCTCTTCGAGCAATATATTAATTGGCTTTTGATAGTTGAGAAACTCGTTTGTAGAGCCATGCAAGTATGTAGGTATTTTTGCAAATATGCTGTAGTCTGCGGGGCTGCTACATATGCGACAAATATTTCCCCATGCCGTCATAGTCTCCTAAATTATGTACAATTAAATTTTGCAAATATTAAAGCCAATTTCGGCTAGTCCAAACAAAACAACAGTATACAAAAATTGCAAGTGTTGCTCTATCCGCATTATGTGCACAAAATGTCTGGCAACGCTTTAGGCTGACAGTATTTAAATCCTATCGCCAAAAATAACATCGATTGCATTTCGATAGTTTAAAGTTGAGAGATTTCGTAGAGATGAATAATGATAATCCTAATATAATATTTAATCCACTTATTAGTTCTATACAAAAAGTGGTGCTCTATGAAACACGTTCGGTAAGTCGTTGGTTACCCAAAAATTGCATCCCTTTGATTGTCATCGCCTCCGTCTCCGTTTTTAGCGCTTGTATTTGGTGGGCAGCAACAATCGCGAGACGCGATTTCGGCTGTTGACCATCGATCGGCTGGCGCTGAATCGCCTTAGCATCGAGGAAAATGCGAATGAGTTCAACAGCTTGGAAATTCGCCGGTTTGTGTCATCGCTAACGGGTTCACCCAAAGTGACTTCGGCCTATGGAGTCCTGGGCTTTGTGCGCTTCCTTGAGGGTTATTACCTGGTATTGGTTACCAAGCGTAAATGTTGTGCCCACATTGGCATGCATTTGGTGTACACCATCAAGGATACAGTGATGGTACGTGTCAATGAGATGACGTCACAGCGACCGCCTCATCCGCACGAGGAGCGCTACAAGAAGATGTTCCAAAACATTGACCTACGCATCAATTTTTACTTCTCGTACTCGTACGACTTGACCCGCACCCTGCAGTACAATGAGTCAGCTCCGCGATATGTGGGCGCCAAGGTGAATCTGGAGTGTGATGAACCCCTGCCTGACTGGAACAAGCTGACTAATAATGTGGCACAGGCGCATGAGCGTGTTGACTATGCCTTTCGCAGTGATTCACGCAAGCGTTTTGTGTGGAACGCTTATCTGCTGCAGCCAATGGAGGGCATCATGCTCAAGGACTGGCTGCTGGAGGTCACGCATGGATTTGTGAAGCAATCCTGCTTCAGCATCTTTGGCAGGCATGTCAATGTGTGTCTGATTGCGCGTCGCAGCACACGCTTTGCTGGCACCCGTTTCCTCAAGCGCGGCGCCAACTTTCAGGTACGATTATAGGTTATATACAGAAACATATGTATATGTGGATATACAATAAAGTTCTCGCTTGCAGGGCGATGTGGCTAATGAAGTGGAAACGGAGCAGATTGTCAGCGATGGTCAGCGGTTGTGTGCTTTTACGCAAATGCGCGGTTCGATACCATCGCACTGGTCGCAGGATATAAGCAAGATGGTGCCAAAACCGCCCATTCAACTGGACATCTGTGATCCTTATGCCCAAACGCCATCACGTCATTTTGAGCGGCTGCTCTTCCATTATGGCGCTCCACTGATTATGCTCAATTTGGTGAAGAAGCGGGAGCGGCGAAAGCACGAGTCCATTATTTCCAAGGAGCTGGAGAACAGCATAAGGTATCTCAATCAGTTTCTGCCGGCCCAGCATCGCATGAAACACATCCATTTCGACATGGCGCGTCAGACCCGCATCAGTCATGGTAATGTTATGGAGCAGCTGGCCGTGCTCGCGGCGAGCATAATACAGTTAACGGGCATGTTCTACAAGGCGCATCGGGGCAGTGAACTCAGCTTCCAGACGGGCATTGTGCGCACCAACTGCGTTGACTGCTTGGATCGGACCAATTCGGCTCAGTTTGCCATTGGCAAATGCGCTCTGGGCCATCAGCTGGAGCGCTTGGGCTTTGTGAAATCGGCCAAACTGGAATTCGACTCGGATTGCGTGACCATGCTGGAACATCTATACGAAGAGCATGGCGACACTTTGGCTCTGCAATACGGTGGCTCTCAACTGGTTCACCGCATTAAGACTTATCGCAACCCTGCCGCCCTGGCATCTCAAGGTAACGATCTGATGCAGACTCTGAGCCGCTATTACAGCAATACGTTTAGCGACACCGAGAAGCAGCAAAGCATCAATCTGTTCCTTGGACTCTACAAGCCAAGCTTTACCAAATGTAATTAAGACAAGAATTTCGAAGCCGTCCGTTTCCACACATATTAAAGTTTTTTTTGCAGTGAATCAGCCCATTTGGGAGCTTCAAACGGACTACGATATGCACAATGCCTTTGCGCCAAGCACTTCGAGCGCACCCATTACAGATTGGGTGCGTCGCAAGGTGCGCGAATGTTTGCCCTATCCGTGCGCGGATACCAACAAGCTGGTCAAGGAGCTGTTTCGTGTGCACAGCAATGGTCTCGAGATGATTGATGCCTACTCTAATTACCATCAGTCATTTAAGTGGACGGATTTTAGCGAACAAATTCAATTTGAGATTAGTCAACGTGCCGCGCGATATATGCCCACATTCCGCAGTCCCTTCCAGCATCAGGTACAACCGTCGCGAAAGGGTCCACAGAATCCATCGATGACTGGCCAAAGTTCTGGATTACTTAACAGCAACTCCTCCAGCTCAAACGAGGGTGAGGGCAGCTCCAGCGATGAGGAGCTTAGCGCCAGTTTTCCAGAAAAGGAATCGAAGCAAACAGAATTGGTGGAGCCACCTCGTTTCACGCTGGCCTCTGTGCTACCTTCGATGGAAAAGGTGTATGGCTGCACCATCAGTCCGCCATCCTCGCAGAGCATGGCCATCTACAAGAAATACGTTCAAATGGATAAACTATCCAGCGGAGGCGCTCAGCCAACCCAGACGGCTGTGGGCCAACGTGAACAAGAGATGGCCAAAATAATGCGCGGCATTACACTGCGTCCGCTCAGTGATTACGGCACAGACTCCTATCTGAGTGTGCTGCCTCCAACGGTGCCAGAAAAGAGTCAACTCATTTATGCGGAATACTGTAAAACTCCTCGTAATTTCAATGCAGTGCCCAAATTTGAAGAGTTTGGCGTGTTATATAGCTACGTTCAGAGACTTTGAAGGCCACATCAAACAGCTTTCACTCCATGTACAATACGCTAATTGTTGCAGTTGAATGCCGCATCATGTTTTAGCGGATTGTATTGTTTTTTTGATTAATGCAGTAAGGCGAACTCAAAGCATTTAAATGCATAAAAAAGTTATTAACTCTTTATACGCGACCAGTTGAAAATGAGTATCGACATATTTTACGGCATTACAAAGGGCCTAAAGCAATTGCAAAGTATTACCTAAGCCTAAGCCTAGATGTGGCGAATCGCCTTACTGCAATAATAATTTGTTACTATATACAACTGGGTATTAATATCATAATCACTGTGAAGATCAAAATATTATTGAAAATCTTTTAAGTTTTGTTTGTCATTCTCATTTATTGGCTTAATTAACTATTATTGCGTTTATTGTCTTGCAAGTTTGAACAAATTGTGTATTAAAAATACTCGGAAAATAATTAACAATTGAACGGGTAACGATTCATCCTCGTTTGGCAGGTCTATTTGACACTTTGCTGATCTGTCGTTGGCTGTGTTCCCAGCTCCTCCGTGGACTTGTATGTATATTCCGTGTGAACACCATGGGGCGCTGTATTGGACGCATGCATCGAAGTGTAGCCCGGCTTCTCTGTTCCTGCTTTTGACTTATACACGTTGGCAAGCTCCTGGGCCAGCATATATTGCTCCTGCTCGGGATAGTCGTGCTCGCAGTGATGCTCACCACAGATCTTGCACTCGTAGATATTAGGTCGCAGTGTTATCTTAATGCGCTGTGAAAAAACCCACAAGTAAATCAATTGATTAAAGCTAAATTTATGCGGACTCACCTCCCAGAAGTTGTCGCCGCTGGTCCGCATAAAGTTGATGATCGCATAGCCCGGTATGCAAATGAGTGAGAATGAGGCAAACATCCAGCCAATACCGTAGGCCCAGTCCGGATAGGTATAACGTCCATTGTGATATGTGGGCTCCTTGTAGTTGATCAGGCTCAGCACCCAAATGCCCTGCAAATACACCAAAACTTGACATCATTGGCCACTCATCACACATCACACATTTGCAGCTTACGAAGAGTAGACAGGGTCCCAGTACCAGCCAGCAGGACTTAAAATATAAGGACGGCGCTTTGCCGGTCATTTGTTTGACATTCTTTGAGAGGCGCCCGGTGCCGTAAAACCAGGCAATGGCAATCATTTGACAGAAGGCCAGGAACATAATCGTCACGGAGGCGGCATAGTGATCCATCAGCTGGAAGTAGTAAATGCCGCCCTGTATAATATTCGGCAGTCCAAAGAGACACGAGATGACGCAGACAAAGAGCACCACAATCTCATGGTACCCCAGATTCCGCTTAATCCAGCGCGGAAAACCGTCTTGGATGGACGTGACCACCACCTCGATTATGGCAAACTGTGAATTGAGCCCCAGGCACAACAGCATAAAGAAGAACATAACGGCCCACAGTTGGGCATATGGCATCTTGGCCATTGCCTGCGGATACACCACAAATATCATGCCCGGCCCATCGCCAATGACATCGCGTACATTCGTATTCTGTTCCAGTGCCAGATTACCCAGCGTTGAGAACGCAAATATGCCCACCAGTAAGCTGGTCACCATATTGACGAGGCTCACGGCAACTGTATCTCGCAGGATGTTATTGTTGTACTTGTTGTAGCTGGCAAACGAGATCATCGATCCAAATGTAATGCCCAGTGAGTTGAAGTTCTGGGAGGCGGCATTGATCCACACATTCGCGTTCTTCAGCTCCGACCAATTGGGCCGGAAGAAGAAGCGCAAACCCTCGTCAGCTCCATCGAGCGTAACTGCCCGGAACATGAGGATAATGATGAGCACAAACGGAAATGTGGCCGTAAAATAGCGCACCTTCGCCGACGACTTGATGGACTTCCAGGTGGCAAAGTATACCATCAGCCAGGCGCACACAAGACAGGCAAACAGCTCCCAGCGCATCATGCCCGGATGCTCCAATCCAGCACTTATCTTCAATACCTTATTTCTGCAAAAAAGAAGTCCACTTTAGGTTTCAAATTTCGAAATGGATGTTATTCGTTGCATACTCAAAGAACTCCTCGGAGGGGGTGCGAGATGAGTGCGGCGCTGTCGTATTCAACTCCTTGCGCTGTGGCACCCAACAGTCAGGAGTGTTCCATCTGCCACAAAAGAATATGTTGAATAACTGTGATTGCTGCAGGTGCTTTAAACATTTACCTGTTGCTGCAGTCAATCCACGGCATCTCCGTTTTGAACGATGTGAAAAAGTAATAAATTGAATAACCTATTATGACGCTATAGTAGGTGGACATGAGAAAGGAAACAACTACACTGGCCAAGCCAGCTCCTGTAAAAGAAACGTGCAATTGTTTATAATACATATTTATTCCATTGCCCCTTGACTCTAACCTACATGCTAAACCTTTGCAAAAGTTTGGATTTGTTTTATTTACTGCGTATTTGATCACATTTGACTTCACATTCTAATTGGTTTCATTGCTGTGTTTAGTAAGGATCTGCGTTAGTCGTTAACTTTGTTCCTAATCAGGTCGGCTATAATTTAGACCGGTTCATTTAAATCACATGTCTAGACTGGAATGTATCTGCATAATTATAATTGGCCGCGTGCCTTTAGAACCAATTAAAGCCATTTGTTCGCATGCAGTTGCAGCGCTGGGTCTTGGTCGTGGGCGTGGGTGGGCCAAGTCTGTTCTATTGGCAAAATATAGTAGTTAATTAAAGGCTTTGCAAATATGTCAAACTAATGTTGTTTTATTAGATTTATGACTGCGGCCTTTGACTGTTTGGCATGCAACTTGAGGTTGTGGACCTTGAGGGGTTAGCCACTTTTCGGGGTCTTACATCTAGTTGATAGACGCGTACGTAAATCGCTCGAAACATTTCCGTCGAGTGGCGCATGGCGTTTTCACGCCATCCCCATAACAATGATTCTGACTAATTAGCATGTGTTTTAGATCTTCTTCAACACTTGCGAATAACAACGGATTCCGTTTCACATTTGCGCTGCAAGTCGCTCAAATTTGTAGCCAAGCCAAGTTCAAGTACAAATACTCTGTACTAATAGTTATGGGTAAGTACATATATAATTTGCTTTTTTTTTTATGTCTAAAATTTCGTAGTCAAACATTCTGTAATAGAATATGTTCGTTACTGATTTTGGTTTGGGTTTCGGCGGCTTTGTTCGTTTGTGCCTTTGTGTAAACTAAAACTTCAGAGCTCGGTTGACCAACTATTTACCCAGCACTAACAAGGCGTATTCAGTCAGACCTTGATATTGAACTTGAGCATGCAGCGCCCATATTTACTTGTCATGCTACATGGGCATACCTCTTTTAGAGTTTTGTATTATTATTATTTTCATTGTTTTCCAAATCACTGTGCGGAAAAAAAAACATTTCTAAATTTAGTTTGCCCACAAAGCGTGTAAACGTCTCAACAAAATGACGCAATGGAACCGCTCTCTAAATTAACTTGAATCGATCTAATCACAAATTCAAAAACCAATGTGTAAATTTATTAAATGATGGACTGTTTTTTAATGTTGGAACTGCAAGAAATCTCCGAAAAGGGGCAGTAAGTCAGAAAATTTACTCATATGTCAGAATGTGCGTTACTTATAATTATTTTTTGTATTTTATCTTAAGAGTGATTTGCTAAAATGCTGCTATAAATAAGGTAAGGAACTTACCCTTAAAAAGGGGGCAGAGCTGACCCAGTGCACCGATGGGACCTCGTCCCGTGTACTGTCCCACAGATAACTCCATAAACAGCAGCGGTATGCTGCATATGAAGAGTATTATGCAGTAAGGCACTAAAAACACACCTGCGAAATGACGACAGAGCATCAGGGAAATGAAATGAGACTTAAATGACAGCAGCTATGTAAGCAAATTAAATTAATTATAAATATTTGAGATCAACAATTGCAAAATTGTATATATCAAGCAGTAGACATACAATATATATACATATATATGTATGTATGTATGAAGAGTCGCATCTTCTCCAGTTGCCAGCAGCCAGTTTTCAGTAGTCGGCTCATTATATGTGTAATGCGCCCGAGAAATGTAAATGGGGCCTCCGGCTTACGGGAGAGCGAGAACGTGTAAATGAAGATGGACGCAGGCCGTCAAGTGGCTTGCGTGTTCTAGGTATGGAGATGGGAGAGATGGAGGGGTTGAAGTGGGACCAGCAAAGATACATGTGTATGTAGATGACAGTGACCGCTTTATATTCGTCGGGTTTTCATACTTTTGCGCTCAGCTTAAACAAATTTTAATTTATGACTTTGAAGCGCTTACAGCGGAAATGTCGCATAAAGCGTGAAATTTTAACATATAAAAATGTTTTTCTAGAGCAAAGACTCGTCGAGAGACGTCGCATGGAATCAAAGTATTTGTGGAAATGTTACACAGCAGTTGCTTCGCATACTTCCGTTGAGATTTTTCCGGATTTTACACTCACCGCCTCCACTTTTGTAGCACATGTAGGGAAAACGCCAGACATTTCCCAGGCCCACCGAATACCCAATGCAGGCCAAGACAAACTGCATTTTGTTGGCCCAATGCTGTTGGCGTGGCTTCAAATTGGACGCCTCGTCCGACACGTCCATATAGCTGTCATCGTCATCGATGCCTAGCGGCCTGCGGATATAAAGCATACATCAAGTTATATATCTTTAGGTGTTTGGCATTTTTCATAGTCATTTGCATTATAGTTGGCCAGCCAGGCGCATCTAATTGCTGTCAACACTCTGTGGCATTGTCTGTGTGTGCCTCTCCAGCAGCAAACGAGGGTGCACAGATTACATGACTATCAAACGACACGACCCTATCTAACATTTCTAGTGCGTCAAATTGTTTAATTATAGTAATCACATGCCAGTTGCAACAATGCCTCTGTGCGAGGTGCCAAATGCCAGTGCAGTTAGTGTTTCTGTGTTCTACGATCTGTGATTAGGGGGGAGTATTTGTTTATATTGGGGGACGCCACATTTAGTGTTAGGTTGTGCAAATTGAATTCTATGAATTATGTAACCTGTAAAGACTAGTTAGGGTGTGCCAGATCGTGTTCGTAAGGTATCCGTTCTTATTCACATTTTGCTACAACATTTAAGATGAAAGTAAAAGTACTTCCCATTCAAAATACTATTATGGGTTTCCAATTGATCCCTTCTCACATAATGCATAGAATGCACATAGTAAAACTTCACAGTTTATTTTAAAAAATATTTGAATATGAGTAATTTTCATAGTATTTCAAATTTAATAGTAAAAAGAGCAACAAAAAAATCCCATTTACAAGGCCTTTGTGAAAGTTATTGAATTTGTAAAAACTTGTTAGGCACGTGTCACATTTAATGAGAGATCCGTAACTTTTACAGAGATCATAAATAAATTGTATAGAATAGTCAACGCCGTTTTGAACTGGCCAGTTATCCATTAAACCAACGTTGATATTCAATCAGCGCCATTTCGCTAATGACCAAAACAAACATGACAACACCATAATGGAGCGTTTAAATCTGATTTGAAAGCTATTAAACGCTTTACTCAAATAAAACTGCACGATTTAATAGGCATTACATAAGCACAACCAGAATCAGGGGGTCAGGCTTACACTTTAGCCACGCGATTGAAGCGAAAGAAGGACTGCTCCGAGTGTTTGGACTGCGCATCCAGATCATTTCGATTGGTCATCTCTCTGAATATATAATTATAATTTTTTCCTCAGGATATAGGTGGCTATATGCGAGATAATAATTTAAAACTGATTCACGTTATCCATGCGTCCATTGATTTGAAACGCGACCGAACAGGATGCGATGGGAGATGGATTTGTGGAACAACTGCACCGATTGTAGGTCGGTATTTAACTGACAGCAGCCTGGAGCTTGGGGCTTGGGGCTAATCTATCGAATCGAACCACTTGAGCTTTGCGCTTAGCTCAAATTGTTTGTGTCAACAGTTATACTTGTCTACTTATGTCGATCTATTGATCGCGTTAAGGAACATTGCTTAAAAATAGCTGCGATTCGTTGCAAGCTATTCATCTGCTATGCTAAAGGCATCATGTGCCCCCCACGGACAGATGGTGTTAAATTTTCATGTTTACCAACTCGAGCCGAGTATGTGCGTGTTTGCTGTGGATGGAATGATGTGTGTGCCTCTGTGTGTGTGCGATAACAGTCTACTTTAATGCTTCGATATCAAATGGTGCCAAAATTTGCCATGAATTTTAAAGCATTTTATGCGGGCATCAATTGGATTCTTTTTATCCTAATCAAACGAGGGATGGATAAGTAATAAGATTTCATAAAAGTGTTTCGATTTCGTTTGTATAGTTCTAAGCGAAGTTGTTGGCTTGACACGGCTTAGCTCTCTTTATAATATTTGAAATCCAATGAATTTTCGTGAACTTACTGCGGCGTTTGCGGATTGACCATATCGAACAGTTCGTTGGCCGTTGTTGGCACACGTCTTATGACCAGCTTGCGTCCGTCCGTCGACCCAATGCCAATGGAGGCCAGCGAGCGTACCGATGTGACATCAGAGTATATCTGGTTGCCGGTTAGCTCGCATAGATGATAGGAACTGCCGCTGAGCGATGATTGTGGTTGCATGTAGAGCGGATTTGGTGGCTGCAGTCCACATACTGCAGCTGAGCTGCCGGCGAGATTGCAAGTGCTATCGCTCATCCCTGGCAGATAAGCTGTGGACATAACACATATAGACAAAATAGTTGTGCTCGTGCTTAACGGGAGCAGCTACAACTTACCAGACACCATGGAGCGCATGCTGCTGTGATGGCTGCTGAGTCGGGAGCGCAGATCATAGGTGAATGGAGAGACGGTGAGTGCATCGTGACCAGCAGACATTGTTGTGGTTGTGGTGCAGGTCAGCGTTGCGGGCGTGAAGTGCGTTTCAGGCACAGACGGCGCATCACTGTCATCAAGGGTAAAGGTGACCGTTGAAGTGGATGCTGCCGCTATCGGTGCCGCCGGTTGCAGTTGCAAATGCTGTTGCAACAGTGCCGGCTGTATGACATCCGAGGTGGGACGTGACTTGATCGACGGTTGGCGTAATGACGGCTTCTGCATTACCGCGCTCATCGCCACCAGCGAAGTGCTGGAGCTGGTTTGACGAAACGGCAGCTGTTGTGTCCCAGCTGGGGAGACCACCGGAGAGCCGGGCGTCGCCGGTATGATGATGTACTTGTGTGACCGCACAGATGGGCCGCGAATTAGTCGCGTTTGTTCGTCGCCGTCGCCACAGCTCTCGGCGCCGCTGTCCGACAACTGACTGAGTCGCAGCGGCGTCAGGGCAGTGGGCGTGGTCCGCTTCGTGACCAGATTCAGGGCAGTGGGCGAGGAGGCTGTCTTGGCCAGTGAATGACCAACATTTCTTGGCGCGTTGCTCGAATCTTGTCCAACTTGATCTGCCATTTTAATAAAAATCTTGGTGCCTCGCTTGTGGTGATTGCTTTGGAGCTGTTCAAATTCGTATTGTTGTTGCTGTTGTTGGCTCAATCATAAAATCATGTTTGTCTCATGTGGTTGGTGTTTGTTGTTGCTGGTGCTGCTTTCATAAACGTATTTATCATTTTAATGCTCATAATTTGTAGCTGGTGCCTCGAGACTCTCTGATGTTGATTGCTGTTGTTGCCTCTGCTGCGGTTGTCATACTTGTAAATCACATCAAATCCTTGCACCCCACAATGCTCTTATTCTTGTTGTTGTTTTGCTGTTGTTATTGTTGTGGATGTATGCGCGCCTAAGCTTTTAGATCGTAATTAAACTAAATAAAGCTAAGCCCCAGATCTATCTAAAATGTTCTAAAGAAACTTTCTACCAAAAATAAATACAGGTGACTTCCATGGAATCATATAGAAATATCTCGTTGACTGTACTAAGAATAGACTTAATGGATTCCATTTGACTGGCTTGTCTTCTTGAGAATTTGGTAAGTAATTAATTTATTGTACTGAAAATGCTCGAATTCAAAATACCTGCTAGTTCCACACAGATATTAACTGCCGCAAGGGTAGTTTGAGTTGGAGGTACAAAATCCTCTAATCTTTTATATTATAGAGCTGTACGGTATTGTGATAAAATATAAAATATTTGCAAAATCATTTATTATGATAAGCACCTGCAGCTTACTCACAACTAATTGCAATTTGATAAATAATCTTGCACTTTGTTTTTGGATTACGGCATAGAAATCTACAAACATTTCTCATGATATTTAGTACTTCTGTTTGTTTATATAAATTAATAAACAAGCGCATGTTGCGTGTGCTGTGTCCCATTTTCATTTCCATTTTATCATCATGACAGATAAACACTCATATCTGACTTTGGGGCACTTCAGCTCCCATCAAAGTCACTCGCACTTAACTTCACACCAGTTACAATATTGTATCTTATCGGGTTGTGCTATAATTTAAACGCCACCTCTCCGTTCTCCCGGCTAGCCTCAATTAAATATAAGCTTTCATTTTTATTTAAGTGTGTGAATATCTTGTTCGATTTTCGGTTGGAACTGCTTCTCAACCCTTACAGGCTTGTAAGTTTTTTTTTGGCTCCCAGCACTACGTCATAATCTATGCGATGATCAATCCCAAAGTGCGCCATGCTCTAGTGACTCTTTCATCGGACGCAAAGGTCATTGAAATGGGTTCAGAATTATTAATTACGCATCTTATAGCGACATACTTCAAATGACTATAGACTGCGAGTAACTTGTATGCATTGCACATGCCACTTTATGGGGCTTCAGTGTAATATAACAATCTCATTGCCCGGCCATGTGATATGTAAATTTTTGTACACTTCTTATTGAGCATTTGAATGAGCTAAGCCCTGAGTTTTGCAAATATATAGCTATAACTGACTGCATCCAAACACATACCATCAAATCGATTGCTGTATTGACTACGTAATATTTATTGTGATATCTTAACCAAATTACTTGCTTAGTTTTTTCAAATTAGAATCTTCAATTTTATTTATTGTTGAAACATATTTTGGTATTTAAGATATCTATTTATCAGTTTCAACCCATCTATCTGAACAATTTAATAAAGATCATATAACTATATTGGCTTTTGGCTTAAATTAATTTACTTATTTAATTTAATTCAAAAGCCTGTAAGGGTATTTGATTTTTTGCATCTTTAACATAGTGTTTGCTGTACTTTTGTAACTACAAAAATTGTTCCCAGTCCTTAAAGTGATTTCTGATTATATTAGATCATTTATATAGCACTTCATAAAATAGTAATGTGATTTCAAATGAACAACACGTGAATGATGTTTATTTCGACATAAAGATATAAATCAAATGATAATTCAGAATTTTGAAGAAACGACTGTCCTGTCAATGTCATACTTGGAAAATTTGCAAGGGAAACAGAAAAAACTAATTATCCAACGTAACGTGACTTTCGAGTAAGCGATTTGTGTGCTTTCACAGTTACTGTTAAACATACGCAAACAAAAACAATAATTTGATTGCTCGCACCAGCCACAAAGTTTTGTGTACACAAAATAAACAATAATTTTGATCGCAATTTCAAGCGTTTTGTTCGCTTCGTCATATTTTAATATAATCAACAAATTGCACTTATTCGTTTAAATTTTCGTTTTAATTAAATTTTATTTGCGATTGACTTCATTCACTCTAACACTCTAACAATGGGCCAAGCTCCATTTAAGTTTTAATCATAATTCACAATCGTAATAACATAAACAGCACTTCGCACGGCATTGTTATAAATATCAATTACCCGGCGCAGTGAGCGCAGCGTATGCGCAACGCGTGGTAAGTGGAATTCGTATATGTTAAACAGCTCTTGGAACATGCGTTTCTATGCCAAACATGATTAAATTGACACGCCACAATTCACGATCTATGTTTGCCTGCCAGCGTTTCTCGACGTAATGAAAGCTCCAAGAAACGTGCAAACACGCGCACTGTCAAATGTCAACTGATCCACGGTTGCGAATATCGCTTCAACTTTACGTCGTTTGAGGGATTGCACACACACACACACTCTCTCTCTCTCTCTCTGTCTCTCTCTTTCGTTTGTTGCGTTGCTCTTTAGGCATAACCATTTGCGGGGCTTTAAATTCGGTTCTGTAGTGAGCTCGTTTGGGCTTTACGGCGCGGCATCTGATAGCAGGCAGCGATAATCACAATAACCGCAGTTGCGAATGCTGCAATGGGGTATAATATGCTACAATGGACACTATTAGTTATCACGTATTCCAGTGAAAATTAGAACAATGGGCATATTATGTTAATGAGTTATGGTTGATCGTGATCTACTTTACAGCCATTTTCACGAATAACGATAAATCAAGTATGCTCTGTAAAGAATTGAGCATAGGGTATAATCGGAGAATTCGAATTAGGCTGCGGCTTACTGTAGACTGCCATGTTCTCAAATTTGCTTATCCCCTCAGAAGCCTGCATAAATAATGTGCAATAATACGACTAAAAAGAAGAAGCTACAATGTTTATTTTTATTTTCTTTTCTTTTAAGTCGCTTTACCGCTTAAAGATTATTGCATTTTTTTTTATCACTTAGTGGTCTACGCGATAAGCTGATTGAAAATGACGACGGGAATGGATTTGTAGCGCCGTAAGTCAAGGTAAACGAGCAATATATAAGAGAGCTTTTATTTTGTTATCGGATGAGCTATATAAGACCATAATATATTCATATGTTCATATTCATATGTTGATTGTTGAAAATATCACCTGCTCCAATTTGAAACTGCCTTTGGAATATTTGCTTAGCATTTTGGACATATGAGCATCTTTCTTTCCTCATTCGGCATTCATTGTTAACTTTCATCGGATTCAATAAAATCGTAGAGCATTTTTTTTTATATACTTTCTTTATTCATATTCATTTAATATTTATTAGTTTACAATAAGCGATTAAAATTATGATATTTTTTGATTCGATTTAAATACAATTCTTTATAATTACAATTTAACTATTGTGTTCTTTTTACAATTCTTTTTTGTTTTTCAATATTTGCTGCCAGTGCAAAAAGTTGTATCAACTTAATTCTAGTTGTTTATTCGGATAAATTGTTAAACGGTGTTTGTAAAGAAAAAATAAAAGTTTTTTTTTTTGTGTTAATTGTGAGCGAACTTGTTTACTAGATTTTTTAATATATTTTTTTGTTGCATTGCGTTACTTGAAATCAGAAAATAATTTTATTCCTGGCATGTTCCTATTGCTGGGCGAAAGTTTACAAACCTATACACAAATGCGCTACTAAAAATACCATCGGTTCTTTTTTTTTTGCCTGTGTTGTATTATTTACAAATTGGTTTCATTTTGTAGGCTTGTGTGTGTGTGTGTGTGTGGGTGCGTCTGTCAGTGTTTGAGTGTGTGGGAGTTTTCATGATATTTTCACTATACTTGGATAAAGAAATGTTTCGGATTTCACGCTCCACGTTCGGCTTAAAGTAGTGACTATACATTTTGTTTATGTTTAATAATATTAATTTAAAACTTCATTTTGAATAATTTAAATATAGCGGCGTGTTCCCCATTCCGACCAGGCGACAATTACGCTCTGTGAACAGGCGCGAGAAGCCAAAAATTCGCTGCATAGCTTCAGGCGCGTTAACAGCTCGCTCTGTGCTTGCTGGAAAGAGGGGGATCTTTAAACGCGCCGGTTCGTTGCCTTTTTAAGTACTTGCTATACTTTTCTCGCTATTAGTTAGTTAGTGGAAGTATTTCATTTGCATTTTAAAACAATCACAACAATTTAATATTAATTGACTATAAAACTACAAAAATAATTGGTTAATCATAGTAGGTATGTTGTAGAGTAGTATAGTTATAGGTCATAGTTCAAATCCTCCATTAGTCGTCGTTACATTTAAAATTAAAACAAACCTTATATATTTCTCCTATGCGTTAATCTTTTGTGCGCTGTTGACGCCTCAGTGGCAGTATTTTTTTTGTTTCGTTTTTATTTTAGTTTCATTTGTTTTTTTTTTTTTAGAGCAGCTTTTTTCCAATTGTGCCAAAGTTCGCTTGTGTATTTGTGGTCTGTATGTGTGTGTGTGTGTGTGTGTATGCTGAACTTTCTTTAATATAATCCATGAAAGACAATCGTGGTATATTGTCTTGTGGTTATACTCACGTCTGGCATGGAAAGAGGTTGCTCCATTTTAAGTTTACGTACTGCTAAAGAGTATTATTTAGTTTTCTTGGGTGCATTGTTCGTTTCGTATTGTGGGAAATAAAGGCAGTTTTCAATTTTAAAAGGCGAGCTCATGTCCTAAAATTACACAGGAAGTAGTAGTGTGTATGTGTGTCTGTGTTTGTGCTATAATACAAAGTGTTGTTGCTACTACCCACACCCTAAACATTTATAGGAAGTCTTTAGTTATATATATATATGAATATATGTGTATATGTATGTATATAACAAAATATCAATATGTAATTATAACCGACTAATGGAGAAGTTGTCGTTAGCGGACGAGAATTCCTTTGTAGCTGCTCTTCGTATCTAAATAGTCTATTGTTTCTTTCTATCTTAAAACTGTTGGCAGTTCCGGTCATAAATCTGTTGAGGGTCCTTTAAAATTTTGTAGACAACTACGCAAAATTCTCATATTAGTAAGGAAAAAATACTAAAATGTTAATACAAATTAATAAAATTATTTTCTTAAGCAATAATTGTTTGCAATGCTTTCTGTGGCGTTTTTTTATATGTCGTTTTGCTTTATACAATTTTTTAAAGTTTCGTTTTTTTCTTTTATTATTTACGTGAGCGTTTCATAAACGCCCGACGACTACATTTTCAGCTCACAACTGTACTTTTGCTTTTTCTTTTATCATTTCATTGTATGCTTTTCGCGAAATTTAATTTCGTTTTTTCCTTTTTGCACGTGCTTTTCAAACATTCATAATTTCTGTGTTTTTGTTTTACAAACTAATATTATAGGTAGGTGTCTCTGTTGTTGTCTTGCTTGTGTGTTATTTTATAGTTACTTTACGGCTCAGGAGATGTAATCCGGCGTTGGCTCAGGCGCAGCGTCCGGATTGGCAAACAGCGGATTGGGGAACTCTGGCGGATGTGGCAATGGCGCCAATGTCTTGGGTCTTCTTCTATACGCCATTAGCCAGCAGGAAACGGCAACGGCGACGGCGACTAGAGCCAACAGCGCCGTGATAACCAGAGCTATGATTAAGCCCACCATTGAGACACAAATATCCTCAACGCGCTGAGCCGCCGGTTTGACTGCGATTGAAAAAAGAGCAGCAATGTTAGAGAGTTGTTGTTATAAGAATTTGTATAGGAGTACTCACTGTTGGCATCATTTAGGCCTGGACCGCTTCGTTTCTCGAATGTCAATATGGCATTAGAGGAGATGGTGATCTCCTCGCGCAGTTGACCCTCCACACCAGTGCTGGTCGCAATTGCCGTCGTATCGCTAGAGTTGTCCGCAATGGAGCGACGACGCCGTCCAAAGGCATTGTATCCGCCGCAATTGACCGGCTGACATCTGCCAAAGCAGACGCGTATGTTGCACTGGAATCGTATGTTATCGCTAGAGGGGAATTTGAAGGCATTAAAGCTGGCCAGAAGACTGTTGGTATCGGGATTGTATTCCCAGTTGCCAAATATGCTAGTGTCTGTGGCGCAGCCGTTCTCATCTGTTACTAGATACTCATTCTGCACATTATCCTCCATTGTTTTGGCGATACAGGAGCGCGCAAAACCACCATAAATAGCTGTTAATGGTAAATGTGTTAGATTCAGTAAGATTCGTTATGCTTATATTAATTTCAGGCTACTTACTGGCTGGTTCGACATCCACTTGCAGACGCAAATTGTCTCCAATTTCAGCGGAGTTGATTTCCTCACCCTCATTGGTAATGATGCGCATTTGACAGATGGGCGGTGGTCCAGTATTGGCAATTGTTCCGGCCGTTGTCAGCATGGATACGTTAAAGCCAAGGGTCACATTCTTTTCACCGGTCTGGTAGACGCACTTGATGTTATAGGCCTGCGCCTTGTAGGTAACCAGTTTGGGATGCTTCTGTATGACCAGCACAAAGCTGGCCACATCCTTAACGGCTTGCATGCCGCAGCTGCCAAAGTGGACGCGGAAGATTTCGGTGCGTGGCACCGTCTCTCCGGCCAAATTGACAACGCGACGGCACTCCTCATCCTTGCTGTGTCCCTTCACATATAGAACGCCATTGAAGCCCGGCTCCGTGATATGGATCTCCACTTGCACGCCATCAGCCAAGCAGCTGACAACCATGTCGGGTCGTGGGAAGTCGGTTCGGAAGTTGGTGTGATTGCAATGCAGCTCAGGATTGCCCGTATAGCCGGTAATGCACTGGCACTGGGCACGGTGATTCACCGCATTGCAGAATGCATTAACACCACACGTTTTGGTCAGGCAGGGATCCTCGCAGGTCTTCGTCACCGGATTGCAGTAGCGATTATCCGCGCACTGCTCGTTGGTTACGCATTCGGGCTGCTCCACTGGCTGGCACTCGCCCAACGGTGTGAGGCGATAGCCCAGCTCAATAGGACAAGTGCAGCGACCGCGCTCATCAATCACCATGCCGCGCTCTAGCGCGCAGACGCAATGACCGCTCTCATCGATGCGATAGCCCTGCTCTACCAGGCAGGGTGTGCAGTATTCGTAGACGTCGAGTGCACTTCCCGGTGGACAGACACACTGTCCATCCACATCGCGTACGAAGCCCTTTTCGATAACACAGAGTGAACGTTTATCGCACTGCACCGCCGCATTGCCAGTGTACCCTTCGAGGCACTCGCAGATCATTGTGCGAACGGGTAGGGTATCCAAGACACGACATTCGGCATTCACTCCACACGGTTTGGTTGAATTGCAGGGATTGACGCATTCGCCGCGCAGACAGGCGCGCTGAGTGGGACAGTCTCCATCGCTGATGCAGATTGGTACAACTCGCTCCTGTTCGCAACCATTGCGACCGGGCACGGTTCCAGGGGGACAGGCGCATTGCGGCCTATGTTGATATACCTTGCAGAGCTCATCGCTGGCACAGATCGCTGTAGTCTCACAAGGATTGGCACATTTTTCATTAACGCAAGCCCTATCCGACGGACACTCATTGTCGTTGCGACAGCCAAGAGGCGTGCAGCCCAGACGCGCGTTTCCACCATGTCCAGGGGCGCACTCGCAAACCGCACGATGATTGATGGCAAGGCACTCCGCATTGGGGCCACAGAGCTCGCCTTGGCAGGCGGGCACGCAGAGCTGATTGCGGCAGGCATGCGTAGCTGGGCATTCCGAATTGATTGTGCACTCTATTTTGGCACACTCGAACTCTGGATTACCCTCATAGCCCTGGCGACAGGTGCACACTGGCTTATGATCCTTGATGCGACACTCGGCGTTCAGTCCACAATTGCATGGATCGCGGCAAATGCCGTTCACGCAGGACTTGTCGGCGGCACAGTCGGTGTCCGAGATACAGCCACCAACCTTGACAACGCTTGTGGTGGGTTTGCAGCTGCCGCTACCGCTACTGATGTAACCATCGGGACAGATGCAGATCATGGTACGCACTGGGGCCGTTGGTGTCACCTGGCACTGGGCTGGTCGCTGACATGGCTCCAACACCAAGCAGGGATCGACGCATTGTTCATTGATGCAGGCGAAGCGAGCGGGACAATCCGTATCCACTTTGCAAACGGGCTGTGGCTGCGGTCGGCAAGCAACATAGGGATTACCCAGGTTGTCCGGTGGGCAGCGGCACACAGCCATGTGATTCTGTGGACGACACTCGGCACGTGGAGCGCACTCATTGCGATAGACGCATGGATTGACGCATTGTTCGTTCTGGCAGGTCTTGTCCGTGGGGCAGTCGTTGTTGCTAATGCAACCAATGACGCGACAACGCTCGTAGGGATTGCCGCGATATCCGCTAAGGCAGCGGCACTGGGCGCGACTCGACTGCACATAGCACTCGGCATTGGGGCCGCACGGATCGTTGAGCAGGCAGGGATTGAGGCAGTTGCCATTGATGCACGCCTTGCCAGAGTCGCATTCGCCATCGACGCGACAGCCGATGGATCGACAGGTTGCATAGGGATTGCCCTCGTAGCCATCCTGGCAACTGCAAACGGCGCGATGTTGTTGCACATGGCAGATAGCATTGGTTCCGCAGTTGCATGGATTGCGGCACTGGCGATTCACACACGCCTCCTGTTCGCCACAATCGAGATCGCTTTCGCAACCGGGCGGACTCTGTAACACGAGTTCACGGCATTCGCCGCTGGCATCCGGTACTTGCGATTCGGGACACTCACAGACCATGGTGCGGACGGGCACGCTGTCCAATACGCTGCAGTGGGCGCTACGTGCGCAGGGTGACAGTTCCGTGCATGGATTCTGGCACTTGGCATCGATGCAGGCCAAGCCGCTGGGGCAGTCGCCGTCGTCGCGGCACACTGGTTCCACGGCTCGCGATTCGCAGTAGGCATAGGGATTGCCCAATGGCATTTGTTCCGGACAGCGACAGACGGCACGATGTTGTAGGGACTGGCAAATGGCATTTTGGGCGCAGGGACTTTGAGCGCAGGGATTTACACAGTGGTTAGCAACACAGGCCAAATTGGTGGCGCAGTCGTGATCCGAGTGGCATTCCAAGCGCACACAGCGCACAAATGGATCACCCTCAAGTCCGGCAGGACAGCGGCAGCTGGCGCGATGATTGCGGCCATAGCATTCAGCACTGAGAGCACAAGGGTCGCTGGTCAGGCACGGATTGATGCATTCACGATT
The DNA here is from genome assembly GCA_035041605.1 of Drosophila atroscutellata. Lineage (NCBI taxonomy): Eukaryota > Metazoa > Arthropoda > Insecta > Diptera > Drosophilidae > Drosophila > Drosophila atroscutellata. The sequence continues at coordinate 5,313,148 of JAWNLA010000092.1, read as the reverse complement.
CAGGCACTGCTTATCGTTGGCGCACTCATCATCCGATTGGCATCCGATGGGTGCGCAGCCAAACTGAGCATTGCCCGAGAAGCCTGGATTGCAGTAGCAGATCGGATGGTGATTCTTCACGGTGCACTCGGCATTGGGTCCACAGTTGCATGGACTAATGCATTGCGCATTGACGCAAGCCTCCGTTGCGGGGCAGTCAGAGTTCGACTTGCAGCCCACTGTGATGACATCCGAAGCTGCAATTAAGTTTAGAGAGTTAGAGAAGCTGTTGATGCCCAATGACTTGTTAGATTGACTTACGTGGCAGACAGCGTACGCGTGCATCGCCAGAGTACCCAGGCGGGCAGCGACAGACGGCGGCGCGCTCCTGCACATGACAGTAGGCGCCCCGGCCGCAGGCATCGACCGCACATGGGTTCACACAGCGCTCGTTCTGGCAGTTCTTATCTCGTGGGCAGTCATCATTGCGGGTGCACTCAGCGCCCGGTATTTTCGGCATGGCAATGTCCGTGGTGTAGCATTCGATGCGTGGATTACCTTGATAGCCAGCTGGGCAGCTGCATTGTGCATAATGATCGCGGGCACTGCATTGAGCATTGACGCCACAACGTTCCAGGCGACAGGCATCGAGGCAGCTGCCATGGAGGCATACCTCGGAACTGGCACACTCCGCATTATGCTGACATCCACCGGCAACGATGACGGGCTGGATAGGTAGACAATTGCCCGAGTTGTCGGAGACGGTATCGCTGGGACACTTGCAGATCATGGTGCGGAGCGGCAGAGTGTCCAGGACCGAACAGGTCTGCTGTGGGGTGCACACATGTGGTGTGGCGCATGGATTTGCACAGCGTTGATTAATGCAAGCCAATTTCGATGGGCAGTCGGCGTCCTGAGTGCATTCTGGCTTTGGTGCACTCTTGGGTAGTTCGCAAAGCACGAAGGGATTACCCTGGTAGCCGGGGCGACACTCGCACTGCGGCTGATGGCGACGTCCCACACATATGGCATTTGCGGTACAGGTGTCCTGCTCGCAAACAGGACGGCAAACACGATTCAGACGATCGCAAGCCTCGTGATCGGCACAGTCCTCGTTGTACTGGCAGTGTCCGGTGATGCAGGCGACAAAAGGACTACCTTGCGTGCCGGCTGGACAGCGGCAGACAGCTTGATGATTCTGTGGCAGGCATTCGGCACCGCTGCCGCAACGCACTTGACCGTGAGTGCATGGATTGACGCAGTTCTCGTTGAGACATGCCTTGTCATAGGGACAATCAGCATTGATCTTGCACTCGGCTGGAAATAAGTGCGAAGTATTAGGCATGTTTAAAGTATATTTGAATAGTAGGCAATACACTTACGTTTGAAGCATTGGACTTGCGGATCACCGCCCCAACCAGAGGGACAGTAGCAGATAGGTCGGAAGTTTTGCACGCGACACTCGGCATTGCCGGCGCAAGGATTGGCCTCAGCACACGGATCCTGGCAACGTTTATTGATGCAAGCCGTTGTGGGCGTACATTCAGAGTCGTGGGTGCAACCAGCTGTGATTTCAGCTACAAGTAATTAATAAAAATGTGTTTAACATATCGAGTGTATGAGATGGTAAGAAATGGGTCTTACGCAGTTGATAACAGTTGGTAAAGGGATCTCCTTGGGTGCCCTGTGGACAGCTGCAGATGGCGCGATGCTGTTGCGCCAGACACTGAGCTGTGCGCGCACAGGGTGAAGCATCCAGGCAGGGATTGACACAAACGCCAGAGCGGCAGGCTTCCATATCCTGGCACTGATCATGCGATACGCAGCCTTGGTCTTGTACGGGTTCTAGATGAATCAGAAACCAAATATTAGATTTATGTTGATTGCATTGGATATTGCTTGTGAGCTTGTGCAGCAGTAATTTAAGAGTTATAAAGAGTGCATAAATAATATACGGTGTAACTGCATAATTTGTGCAACTCTGTAAACGGATCAAGAGGGAATATGATAATAAATATCAAATTATATATGGTAAAATATTTACAATTTGGCTGCAATGAGAAAAGCAAACTCAATGTAAAGCTGAAATAAGCAGAATTCTGTCTCCCACAAATTGTGAGAGGACTGCTGCTCAATGTTGGTGACTCACCTTTGCGACATCCAATGTCAGCATCACCCACGTAACCAGGCTCACAGCGACACATCATAGTGCGTAGAGGCAGAGTGTCGACAACCTCACAGATGGCATTGGCACCACATGGATGGGTTACATCGCATGGGTTCTTGCACTCGCCATTGAAGCAGGCCAGTTTGCTTGGACATTCAGCATCCATAGTGCAGCCCGCAGGCTGGACAGGCACCAATTCGCAGCGTACAGCTGGGTTACCGCTGTAGCCGGCCGGGCAGCGGCACTGGGCGCGATGGTTATCCACGCGACACTGAGCGCCAATACCACAATTGCAGGGATCAGCGCAGCGTTCGTTGCGACAGGCCAAATGGAAGGCACATTCATCATCGGTGCGACACTCGGGTCGCTCGCAGAGCACCAAAGGATTACCGCGATATCCATCGGGACAGTGGCAGCGAGCGCGATGATTAAAGTCGGCACGACAGATGGCTCCGGTGCCGCACTGTGTGAAACCGCACGGATCCACACATTTCTCATTGATGCAGGCCTCGGTGGGCGCACATTCGCCATCGGAGCGACAGCCCAACAGATAGCAATGCTGTAGGGCGTTACCCGTGTATCCTTCGTTGCAGACGCAGAGGGGACGGTGTAGCTGGACGTGGCAGCGTGCCTGCTGGGCACACAGATTCGATTGTTCACAGGGATTGCGGCAGACTTGATTGATGCAGGCCTTATCGTTGGTACAGTCGGCATCGCTAGTACACTCGGGCTTGGGTGGATCCAAATGTGGAACTTGACGCACACACTGAGCGTATGGCGAGCCATAGAAGTTCGGTGGGCAGCTGCAGATGGCCTTGTGATTGACTACATTGCAAATGGCATTGATACCGCAGGCATGCAGACAAGGATCACGGCATTTCTGGCTGACACAGGACCGATCCCGGGAGCAGTCCTCGTTGGTTACACACTCCGGATAGCTGCAGGTGGCGGCATTATTGTGTACGCGACAAACGCCATTGCTGCGACACGGCGATGGTTGGCATGGGTCTGCGTTGTCACGTTGAGCCTCGCATTGTACGAACGGATTACCGACCATGTTGCCGGGACAACTGCAGATGGGGCTGTGATTGATGGTCTGGCAGACGGCGCCATAGCCGCAAAAACCGGCACAAGCATCCACGCACTTGTTATTCACACAGGCGCGGTCCTTGGCACAGTCGGAGCTGAGAGTGCATTCGGGTCGGCAGCCTTGGCCTAATGGATTGCCAAAGAAGCCGGGGAGACACTCGCAAACGGGCTGGCCTCGCTGCACCCGACAGACTGAGTTGAGACCACAGGGTGATGGATAGCATGGATCCGATGCCGGTGGTGGTGTCACCTGTCGCGTACACTGCACAAAGGCATTACCTGTGTAGCCTGCGGCGCAGGAACAAATGGGTACATGATTGTTGACGCTGCAGACAGCCTCGACGCCACAGGTACCGGGACAGGGATCAGCGCATTTGCTCCGTATGCAAGCGCGATTCGCTGAGCAGTCGGAGTTGCCGACACATTCGGGACGGCAGCCCTCATAGGGATTGCCAATGTACTCATGAAGGCACTCGCAAATGAAGCTTTCACCACGGACGCGACATTCGGTGTTGCCACCACATGGCGATGGATAGCAAGGATTCTTTGGTGTTGGCGGTTGTTTGGGTAGAACTGTAAAGTAGTTAAAATGATTATGATTACAATAAGTGGTTAAGGGGGTCGCCCTGCCTATATACAATATGCAAACTTGTTGGACTTTGGACAAGGGATTCTTACTTTGGGGCAATGGTTGGCAAAGTCGGAAAGGATCACCCGTCATGCCAGCTGGACAATGACAGTTAGGCGTGTGCAGGGTCACCTGGCACTGGGCATTTTGGCCACAGCTACCGGGGCATGGATCGCGACACTTCTGATTGATGCAGGCCAAATTATTGGCGCAATCATCGTTGTTGGTGCACTCTGGTCGACAATTGGGCGGCGTGCCTTGGTACTCAGCCAGGCAAGTGCAACGCGCTTGGCCATTCTCACTGCTACACTGAGCGTTTGGTCCGCACGGCGATGGATAGCATGGATCTCGAGCAGTCTCCGGCTTGCGCTCCACAATAATTGGATTGCACAAGCTGTAGGCGTTGCCCGTATAGCCTGCGATGCACTCGCAATGGGCACGATGCTGTACCGCTTGACAAACGGCGTTGAGGCCACATTGTCCTGGGCATGGATCCACGCACTTGTTGTTGATGCACGCGTGCTGCGGCGAGCAGTCCGAGCTGGTGTAGCACTCCAGGCGGCAATTGGGCGGCTGTCCGAAGTATCCAGTAATGCAGAAACAAATCGCATTTCCATTGCGCGCAATACACTGCGCATTGGCGCCACACGGCGATGGCTGACAAGGATTGACAATGATCTCGTCATGCACAGGTGTGCAGGAGACGAAAGCATTGCCAGTCATACGCTCTGGACAGCGGCACATGGCAATGTGGTTGATGGCATCGCACAGAGCATTCTGGGCACATGTTCCAGGACAGGGATCAACACATTTATTGCGCACGCAGGCGCGATTCCTGGGGCACTCGGAGTTTAGAATGCATTCGGGTCGACAACCGGTGTAGGGATCACCCTGATACTCGGGCAGGCAAGTGCATTGGCCATTGCGGCATTGTGCATTTGCACCACATGGTGAGGGAATACAAGGATCGTCGTGTGCTGGAAAAAAATTAGGCGCATGTTTAGGAAAAAGCAACGCGTATTATAAGAAACTGGGCATACTCGGTGGTGTTGGCGGCAGTGTGGGTGGCAACAGACGACAACTGGTGAAGGGATCACCAGTATAACCGGCGGGACAAGAGCAGCTGGGTGTATGATTGATGACATTGCATTGCGCAGCAAAGCCGCAGGAGCCAGGACAAGGATCGCGACACTTCTCATTGATGCACGCCAAATTGCTGGCGCACTCCGCATTTATAGTGCACTCGGGACGGCAGTTGGGCGCTGAGCCAATATAGTTCGGCAAGCAGCTACAACTGGCGCCGCCATTCACTTCACGGCACTGAGAATAGGGTCCACATGGTGATGGCACACACGGCATCGGTGGCTGTGCCGGTGGCTCAGCCTGTTTGGGTGCCAATGGAAGGCAGCGAATAAAGGCATCGCCTGTGAAGCCCGGCTGGCAGGAGCAGAGCGGACTATGGTTGCGCACATGGCACTGGGCATTCAGTCCACAGGCGCCTGGACAGGGATCTTGACACTTTTGATTGATGCAGGCCTTATCCGCGGCACATTCGGTACTAATGACGCACTCGGGACGACAGGCGGGCGGGGTGCCTATAAACTCTGGCAGGCAGCTGCAAATAGCTTGACCATGAGACTCGCGGCATTGAGAATTGGAGCCACAGGGCGTCGGCTGGCAGGGATTCACGTAAGGGGTTGGCGTGGCTAAACGAGGTGGAATATTGGGATATTAACTTGTATAGATATTGAGCGGGCAAAGCAAAGCGTTTTTTTTTAGCGCACAAAGCAAATCAAAAGCACTTCTAGTTCTAGTAAATTGTCACGAAAATTTAATATGCTTAAGTGTTCAATTATGCGATGATGAGAAAAAGGCCGCAGACAAGATCGGAGAAAAGAAGGCAATGCGTAAAAATAAATTCTGGGTTGTTGGTCAGAGAGAAGGATATCCCAAAGAGTTGGATATTAGTGGTAAGAGTATTGAGGAAAACTTAAAATATTTATAAATAATATAATTAGAAAAAGCCAACTGTAGGTAAGAGCGTAGAATATAGTCAAAGGTGTACACATGAATACAGTATTGTTGGTGCTCAGAGAGCAAAATAAACGCGGAGAGTTTAGATTTTAGTGGCACCTCCTGGTGTGATAACCTTGAGTATTTGATTATGGGGTGGTTGGGTGACGACATAAAACAAAGGTGGAGAAGACATAGCATAAAGTTAAGTTGAGTACTGCATTGTTGTTGGTCAAAGAGAAAAGAGTTCGGAGCGTTTGGTTTAGTTTTTAGTGGCACGAGTTTAGTTTGCAACTTGATGAGAATTTTCTTACGTTCTTGCTGGACGAGACGACAGCTGTAGTAGGGATTGCCCACATGATGGGGCTGGCATTCGCAAACGGGAGCATGATTGATAGTCTGACAGTAGGCATTGATGCCGCAGACACCGGGACAAGGATCGCGACATTTTTCGTTAACACAGGCCCGATCTCTACTGCAGTCCGAGTTGCGAGTGCACTCGGGTCGACAGATCTCATAGGGATTGCCATAGTAGTCCGGCAGGCATTGACAAACGCTTTGGTCATGCCGCGGCCGACAAATGGCATTGGCACCACAAGGATTTGGATGACATGGTACAGGCTTGGACACAACTATCGCTGGTGGTGGTGGAGGTGGAGCGGGTCGGATACATGCCCTATACGCATCACCCACATAACCCTCCGGGCAATAGCAGTGCGGACTGTGTGCTATAACGCGACACAAAGCCAGCTGCCCGCAACTGCCGGGACAGGGATCGATACACTTGAGATTCTGACAGGCCTTGTCAGCAGCACAATCGGCGCTACTGACACACTCTGGTCGACAGTGCGGCGGAGTGCCAATGAATTCTCTGAGACAGCTGCAGCGGGCACCCTGAGGTGTGGCCACACACTCTGAGTGGGCACCGCAGGGTGATGGCTCACAGGGATTTATCTCGATTGGATCTCTTGTGGGTGCTGGTGGTACAACTGGAAAAAGTTCATTAGAGATTGTTGGGGTTCTGAGGTTAAGTCGCATACCTATGGGCTGACAGGCTACAAGGGGATTACCCGTCAGTGGGGGCAAACAAATACAGATGGGACTGTGATTCTGAGCGTGGCACACAGCACGCAGGCCACAAGCACCCGGACAGGGATCTTGGCATCTGAGGTTCAAGCAGTATTTGTCAAGAGCACAATCCGAGTTGCTGCTGCACTCGGAACGGCAGGAGGGTGGTGTGCCCAGATAGCCAGGCAAACAGGAGCAAATGGCTTGCTCCTGATATGCACTGCAATGAGCGTTGGGTCCGCACGGTGAGGGATAGCAGGGATTAATAGGTGTGCGTGGTGGTATAACTGCGGGTAATGTGCTGTGTGTTGGAGCAGGTGTTGTTCTGATTGGTGGTTTGGGTACTGGTAATGGGATTGGGTCACATCGCACGAACGCGTCTCCCTCCGTTTGAGCTGGGCATGAGCAAGTTGGGATGTGATTGTAAACATTACAAACAGCATTCAGTCCACAAGTGCCCGGGCATGGATCTTCGCATTTTTGCCTTCTACAAGCCTTATCCTTGGCACAATCCGTGTTCAACACACATTCCGGACGACAAACCACATAAGGATCTCCATGATAGTCGACCATACAGCTGCATATACCATTCTTGCAAATGGCATTCGCTCCACAAGGCGAAGGATAACAAGGATCCTTTGTAGCAATGGGTTCACGTTGCACGACTGGCGGCTCTGGCGTCCGTTGGCAAGAGATAAAGGGGTTGCCGTTGTATCTAGTGGGGCAGAAGCAATTGGGTACATGATTGTTAACACGACATAGAGCATTGTATGCACAAGATCCTGGACATGGATCACGGCACTTTTCATTCACGCATGCCAAGTGCGTAGGACAATCGGAATGTACAACGCATTCTGGACGGCAATTGGGCGGTGTTCCACTGTAATTGGGTAAGCAAATACAGGCGGCTACTCCAAACCGATTGTGGCATTGCGAGAATGGACCACAAGGTGACGGATAGCATGGATTGATTTCTGCACTTGGTGTCGCAACATCGTAGATTGGACGCGCAGGTGTCGGTGTTGGCTGCCCTACTGAAGGAATATTGATGATTCCGTGCGAAGGTTGTGGTACTGATGGTATATTAATAATGCCTGGTTGTGGTGGAGGTGTTGGATTCACTGGAGATGGCACATGTATAGGAGCTTGTGGTGTTGGTGCCACCGGTTGTGGGAATGAAGGAATATTCACTATTCCGGGTTCTTGAGGGGATTGTTGTGTTGGGACGTTCGCATTGTATATCGGAGGTTTAGGTGTTGGATATGTTGGTTGCGCTACTGATGGTATATTAATAACTCCTGGTTGTGGTGCTGGTGTTGGATTCACTGGAGTTGGCACATGTATAGGAGGTTGTGGTGTTGGTTGTGGGAAGGAAGGAATATTCACTATGCCGGGTTCTTGAGAGGGTTGTTGTGTTGGATAGTTCGCATTGTAGATCGGAGGTTGAGGTGTTGGATATGTTGGTTGTGGTACTGATGGTATATTAATAACGCCTGGTTGTGGTGCTGGTTTTGGATTCACTGGAGATGGCACATATATTGGAGGCTGTGGTGTTGGAGTCACCGGTTCTGGGAATGAAGGAATATTCAAAACTCCGGGTATAGGAGCTGGCTGTCGTGTTGGGTAGTTAACATCGTAAAGCGTTGGCTGAGGGGTTGGGTGTGTAGGTTGAGGTACAGATGGAATGTTAATAAGTCCAGGTTGAGGTGCAGGCGTTGAAGTTGCCGGAGGAGAAGGCACAAATATAGGTGTCTGTGGGGCAGCCGGCTCTGGATGGGAGATTGAAGGAATATTCACTATTCCAGGTATTGGAGTTGGCTGTGGTTTCGGGTAATTTACATCATATACAGGGGGCTGTGGTGTAGGATATGTTGGTTGGGGTATGGATGGTACATTAATAACTCCCGGCTGAGGTGCAGGTGATGACGGAACAGGAGAAGATGGAATGAATATGGGAGGCTGTGGTGCTGGAGGCTCCGGTCTTGGGAACGATGGAATATTAATAGCTCCAGGCTTATGAGTGGGCTGTGGTGCTGGATAGCTCACATCGTATATCGGATTTATCGCCTGTGGTATGGATGGGATATTGATAATACCCGGTTGTGGTGAAGGCGTTGAAGTTGCAGGCGACGGAATATAATGTGGTTGCTGAGGTGTAGGCGTTGGATATGTTGGCCGTGGTAGGGATGGAATGTTTATAACTCCTGGCATTTGTGGTGGTGGCGGATAGTAAACATCGTATATAGCTGGTCGCGGTGGCTGAGGAGCTGGCACTGGATGAGGTGCATTATAAATATTGATAACTCCAGGAGCTGATGGTTGCGTAGTCGGCGTCGGATAGTTCACATCATTAATTGGTGGCCGAGGTGATGGATATGTTGGTTGTGGCGCCGATGGAATATTTATCACACTATGTTGTGGAGCCGGTGTTGAAGTAGATGGTGATGGTACGAATATAGGGGGCTGAGGAGCTGGCGGCACAGGTTGTGGGACTGAAGGAATATTTACAACTCCGGGCTTTTGAGGAGGTTGTGGTGTCAGGAAATTAACTTCGTAAACTGGAGGTTGAGGTGACGGATAAGTTGGCTGTGGTGCTGAAGGAATATTGATGACTCCCGGTTTGGGTGCAGGTGTTGAAGTTGTAGGTGATGGTACGAGTATTGGAGGCTGAGCAGCTGGCGACACAGGTTGTGGGACTGAAGGAATATTTACAACTCCGGGCTTTTGAGGAGGTTGTGGTGTCGGGAAATTAACTTCGTAAACTGGAGGTTGAGGTGACGGATAAGTTGGCTGTGGTGCTGAAGGAATATTGATGACTCCCGGTTTGGGTGCAGGTGTTGAAGTTGGAGGATGGGATGGCACAAATATAGGTGGTTGTGGAGCTGGTGGAACTGGTTGTGGCACTGAAGGTACGTTCAATACCTCCGGCAGTGGAGCTGGTTGTGAAGTTGGGTAGTTCACATGATAAACTGGAGGCTGAGGTGTCGAAGGTGTAGATTGATGTACTGATGGTATATTAATAACTCCCGGCTGTTGTGCGGGAGAATTTGGTCGCTGAGTGGGGTGGTTGACATCATAAACTGGCGTCTGTATGTATGGAGGCGATGGTTGCGATATCGATGGAATATTGATAACACCCGGTTTCGATTGAGGTGTGGTTTGTGTATGGGACGTATATACGGTCGGTTGGTATGTTGGATAAGCTGGTTGTGGTTCGGAGTGAATGTAAATCACGTTGGGTATTGCTATCGGGTAAGGTGGTGCTGGTGTATCATAAATCGGTGGTCGCACATTTGTGGAGGCTATATTTCCCAAAATATATTTATTAGATAGGCTGCCGCAATTAACTTTTGTATCACAATAAATCTTACGTCTTGGGTTTTCGTAGCAACGGGTAAATGGATCGCCCGTGTGCGATGGCTTGCAGTAGCAAATGGGATTATGGTAATGGACGCGGCATTCGGCATTAAAGCCACAGGTTCCTGGACATGGATCGGTACACCTGTGCTGAACACAGGCTTTGTCGAAGGAGCACTCAGAATTTAATGTACATTCGGGTCTGCAATATGGCGGACTGCCATAAAAATTAGGCAGACATTCGCAAATTGCTTGCTCATTAAGTGCGCGACACAGTGCATAGGGACCACAAGGTGATGGATCGCAGGGATTAAGGTGTGCTATGGGTGCTGGGTCAGGGAAAAACATGAAATAGTTACACATGAAAGATAAATACGTTGAGAGGGGTTGCTTACATTGCTGTACCGCTGGCAAGGGGGCGCAGTGTATCAATGGGTTGCCCGTGTAACCGTTGTAGCAATTACACTCTGGCAGGTGGTCAACCACATGACACTCGGCATTAAGGCCACATGTCCCGGGACATGGATCGCGGCACTTCTGCTGAACGCACGCTCGATGCGAAGGACAATCGCTGTTCAGGACGCATTCTGGACGGCAGGCTTCGTAGGGATTACCGTAATAATCAGGCAGACAGGTGCATGAGCCAATGCCACGATGCCGATTACACAGCGCATTAGCACCACAGGGATTGGGTTCACAAGGATTATCTGCGGGCTGCTCATACTGCGGTGCTTGTATGGCCGTTGTTATGGGCGGTAGAGTGGGCCGTGGAGTTGGTGGTGGCGGTGGCTGACACGCAGTAAATGGATTGCCAATTAACCCCGGTGCACACACACAATTTGGCTGATGGTTGCTTGTACGGCAAATGGCATTAAAACCACAGAGACCAGGACAAGGGTCCTGGCACTTGCGATTAATGCACGCTAGATCGCTGGGGCAATCACTGTTTGATATACACTCAGGGCGACAATAAGGCGGCACACCAATATGCTCTGGCTGGCAACGACAAGTTGCTACACCATGCTCACTGTTGCACATGGAGTGTGGGCCGCAGGGCGAGGGAATGCAAGGATCAAGTGGCTCGCGTTGCACTGAAACTGGAATGGGTCGGATGGGCTCGCACCGTGTGTATGGACTGCCCGTGTAGCCAGCAGGGCAAACACATTGCGGTCTATGATTAATCACATGGCACTCAGCTTGGTGGCCGCATACACCCGGACAAGGATCGCGACAGTGCTGATTTATGCAAGCCAGGCTGAGTGCGCACTCTGAGTTTGTGGTGCATTCGGGTCGACAGGTTGGCGGACTGCCATAATAGCCTTGCAGACAGCTGCAGATTGCCTGATTTCCAACTGGACGACAATGAGCATTTGCACCACATGGGGATGGCTGGCAGGGTTGCAGTGCAGGTGGTGCTGGCGGTGCCTGCAACGGCATTGCTTGGCACTGAACAAATGGATTGCCCTGCAAGCCAGCTGGGCAATGACACATGGCCACATGATTGTGAACTTCGCAAAGGGCACCAAAACCACAGGTGCCTGGACAGGGATCAATGCAGCGATTCCGCACACACGACCTGTCAAAGGCGCACTCACTGCTCAGCACACATTCCGGGCGACAGCCCACATATGGATCACCCAGGTAAAGTGGCAGACAACTGCAAATGCCGTTCGAGCATTGAGAATTTGCACCACATGGCGATGGCTGGCATGGATCATCGGCAATTGGAGTGGGAGTAGCTGGTGCCGGATAACAACGATGGAATGGATCGCCAATATATCCGGTGGGGCATGTGCAGCTGGGCACGTGATTCAATACATTGCATTGAGCGTACAAGCCACATGCACCCGGACATGGATCCCGGCACTTCTCATTAATGCACGCACGATGGGCGGGGCAATCAGAGTTGAGAGTGCACTCGGGTTGGCAATGCGGGGGTAAGCCGTAATACTCGGACAGACAACTGCAGGTGGCCTGGCCATTTAGCACACGGCACTGAGCATACTGTCCGCAGGGGCTTGGCACACAGGGATCGCGATAAGGTTCGCGGGCCACAACAGGTTGTGGTAGGGGCTGACAACGCACAAGGGGATCGCCAGTGTGACTGGGGATACATGAACAATGGGCTCTGTGATGTAGAGCCTGGCAAATTGAATTGTATCCACAGGCACCTGGGCATGGATCTTGACACTTCTGATTGATGCAGGCCTTGTCAGTGGGACACTCGGGATTGCTGGTACATTCGGGTCGACATGCGGGCGGCGTGCCATAGTAATTCGGCAGACAGCTGCAAATCGCCTGACCCTGCGATTCCCTGCACTGTGCATTGGGACCGCAGGGAGACGGCTGACAGGGGTTCACGTAAACCACTCTTATGGCTGTGGAGAAGGTGCAAATGGGTGCAAATAATATATAATTTGATGTGTTAGTGCAAGTTTGTGGTAAAAGCTGGTAAGAATGCTTACGTTCTGCTTGGCGTAGCTGACAATAACGATAAGGATCGCCATTGTAGCCGGGATAACAGCTGCAGATGGGTACATGATTCACAACTTGGCACTGGGCGTTGGGAGCACAGCTGCCGGGACAGGGATCGCGACAATGGTGATTAAGACATGCCAATTGGCTGGAGCAGTCGGAATTCAGGACACACTCGGGACGGCAGCCTTCATAGGGATTACCAAAGAACTCGGGCAAACACTGGCAAGAACCGACTTCAGTTTGTTGCCTGCAGACTGCATTGCTACCGCAGGGACTGGGAGCACATGGATTAATCTGATCCCGTTCGAGAACCGGACGCGGGTAGCATTTCGTGAATGGATCTCCAATATAATCAGCTATGCATATGCAGGAGGGCACATGACTGATCACCTGACAGGTGGCAGCCTGGCCGCATACTCCAGGACAAGGATCGCGACACTTTTGTCCAATACAAGCTAATGAGTTGGCACATTCCGCTGAAGTGACACATTCGGGACGGCAATTTGGTGGAGTTCCTATGAAGTTTTCCAAACACTTGCATTGCGCTTGAGTTCCATCTGGTGTGGGCGTGCATTGTGCATTTGCGCCACACGGTGACGGCTGACAAGGATTGATTGGTTCACGTTGTACAATTGGAGGTGGCGGCAGTCGTTGGCACAGGGCGAACGCGTTGCCCGTGTAGCCAGTGGGGCAGCTGCAATGCGGCGTATGTCGTATAACCTGACAGTGAGCGTACTGGCCGCAGGCACCTGGGCAGGGATCGCGGCAGTGTTGATTCTGGCAGGCCAAGTGGGGGGCACAGTCCGAATTGATGATACACTCGGGTCGACAATGAGGTGGCGTGCCATAGTAGCCGGCCAGACAGGAGCATACTGCTTGCTCATTGGTCACAAGGCACTGTGCGTTGCTTCCACAGGGTGATGGCCGACAGGGATTTACGGGCACAATGGGATCAGCTATATTGAGAAAAAGACATTTAAGTGCTGCACAATGAGATGAACTACAGTGAAACCTACGTTGCACCAGGGCGCACTGCACAAAGGAGTTTCCAGATGTGCCTGGGGGACAGTGGCACATGGGCACATGGTTGCGAACTGCGCAAATGGCGCCAACACCGCATGCACCCGGACAGGGATCAACACATTTACTGCGCTGGCAGGCCCTGTCGCGGGCGCAGTCAGTGTTTAGGACACATTCGGGACGGCAGCCTATATAGGGATTTCCATGGAACTCGGCCAGACAAGTACACTGTCCGTTGTTACAGATAGTATTTGAGCCACAGGGCGAGGGATTGCAGGCGTCGCGGTGCGGAGGGTCATGTTTCACTGGGATTGGTGCACAACTAACGAAGGGATTTCCTTGATAGCCAATGTGACAGCTGCAAATGGGCGTGTGGTTGATGACACTGCATTGGGCTGCAATTCCACAGGAGCCGGGACAAGGATCGCGACACTTTTCGTTCATGCACGCTAAGTGTGAGGCGCAATCAGAGTTTATTACACACTCCGGCTGACAGTTGGGCGGAGCGCCAATGTAGCCGGACAGACACCGGCAGACAGCTTGACCATTTTGGGCATGGCACTGACCAAAGGTGCCACAGGGCGTGGGAACACAGGGATCGCGATAAATATCCTTGGGATAGTCGTAGGTGATTGCTGGCGCTGTAAATTTGATTGGGTTAAGCTAACTGCAAAACTAGTTTGGACTGGAGTCAGGGTCTTACGTATAGTTCGACAACCACTGAAGGCATCGCCCGTAAATCCGGGCAAACAACTACAGTGGGGACTGTGGTTTAGCGCGCGACAAGCGGAATTACGTCCGCAGACACCCGGACAGGGATCTACACAATGATGGTTGTTGCACGCCTTGTCAAGGGCACACTCGCTGGAGATTGTACATTCGGGTCGACAGGCTGGCGGAGATCCCACAAAGTCGGGAAGGCAGCTGCAAACCGCCTGTTGATTTACTTCATGGCATTGGGAGTTGGGTCCGCAGGGAGTGGGTTGGCAAGGATGCTGCGGTACAGGATCACGCAAAGCTGTTTGTAAAGACGTTGGGGTGAAAATACTAAGCGTTGGAAAAATGTTTTCATGAGCTGCTTGCTTACGTTCACGAATGACACTGCAGTAACTATAGGGATTGCCCTCATAGCCACTTAAGCAATTGCATTGGGGTAGATGATGACGCACATGGCATTCGGCATTGGGGCCGCAGGTACCTGTGCATGGATCGCGGCAATGCTGATTGACACACGCCAAGTGGCTGGGACAATCCGAATTCAAAACACACTCCGGTCGACAGCCCTCGTAAGGATTGCCGTAGAATTCAGGTAAGCACTGGCAGGCGCCGGCGCCATTCGACTCTGTGCAGATCGCATTTGAGCCACAGGGACTTGGCAGACAAGGCGTAAGTGTTTCGATCACATCCCTCTGGATTTGGCAACCTATAAAGGGATTGCCACTATAACCGCTTGAGCAAACGCACATGGGCGTATGGTTGATGACGTAGCATTCGGCATTAGAGCCACACACTCCCGGACAGGGATCACTGCATTTCTGATTAAAGCAGGCCAGATTTGTAGGGCAATCAGCGCTGCTAACGCATTCAGGTCGACAGTTGGGCGGCGTTCCAATGAAGGTAACAAGACAGCTGCATTGCGCATTATTTCCAACATTGCGGCATTCGGAATTCGGTCCACACGGCGATGGCTGACAAGGATCAAGCACATCCTGTTGAATGGGTGGCGGTGGTAGTGGATGACAGGCAATAAACGGATTGCCTGTGTAGGAGTTTATACAGCGACAGATGGGACTGTGGTTAAGTACACGGCATTCGGCATTCAAACCACATGCACCCGGACAAGGATCACTGCATCGTTGCTGTAGACACGCCAAGTGCTGGGGACACTCCGCATTGCTAATGCATTCCGGTCGGCATGATGGCGGCACACCTACATATTGTGGCAGGCATGAGCAGACGGCTTGACCATTGATATTGCGACACTGTGCATTTGGTCCGCAAGGTGAAGGCTGGCAGGGATCGGCAACTGCACGTGGCGGTGGAGGTGGCACAGGCAAGCATTGTGCAAATGCATTGCCTGTCATACCCGCGGGGCAGTGACAAATCGCCACATGGTTGTGAACTTCGCAGATGGCATTGGTACCGCATGTGCCTGGGCAAGGGTCAATGCATTTTTGGCGTACGCAGGCAAGATTGTGGGCGCACTCCGTGCTTAATATACATTCCGGACGACAACCAATTATTGGATTTCCATGGTATTCGGGTAGACAGCTACACTGTCCTTCACGACAGACTGCATTGGCGCCACACTGTACGTGCAAGCAGGGGTCGTCATTCATAACCGGTGTCTGTGGTATTCGCGGCGGTGCTTGACAAGAGGAAAATGGATTGCCAGTCAAGCCTGGTGCACACTGACAAACCGGCATGTGATTAATAACCGAGCACTGAGCGTTGAAGCCACAAGCGCCTGGGCACGGATTACTGCAGCGCTGCTTCTGGCAGGCCAAGTGAGCGGCACAATCGGCGTTTATGTTACACTCGGGTCGACAGTTGGGAGGGCTGCCAAAATAGTTGGATAAACAACTGCAAATAGCGGTGCCATGGTTGTCACGACACTCGGCATTTTGACCGCAGGGCGACGGAACACATGGATTCTGATACGCATCCAACTGAACGGGAAGTGGGGCTGTAATCAGGGTAATTAAAAATGAATTTATGATATCTGTGTATGAGGGGCACTTCTTACGTGGCACAGGATAGCAGCGAGTGAATGCATCCCCCTGAAAGCCTTGACGGCAACTACAAATGGGCGCATGGTGATGGACGCGACAATCGGCATTTGAGCCACAGACGCCTGGACATGGATCACTACACTTTTGATTGATGCAGGCCTTATCCGACGCACACTCAGCACTCGTCACGCATTCTGGACGACAGTTGGGCGGTGCACCAACATACTCCGGCAAACAGGAGCAGATAGCCTGCTCATTGTTCGCACGACACTGGGAATTGGGGCCACACGGTGAGGGCTGACAAGGATTCACATACTCTTTCAAGATTGCTAAAAGACAACATTTTTTGTTATGGGTCTGGTACGGCAGATATTTTTGCTAGTAACTCACGTCTCTCGGGCAGCTGGCAGTAGCTATAGGGATCACCAACGAAATTGCTTAAGCAGTGGCATGTGGGCAAATGATTAAGGACTTGACATTCGGCATTTAAGCCGCACACACCCGGACAGGGATCACGACATTTGAACTGTTGACAGGATTTGTCCGATGGGCAGTCACTATCAGAGACGCATTCGGGTCTACAAGCTTCGTATGGATTGCCGTGGTAGTCGGTTAGGCATTGACAGGACCCTGCATTGCCCTCCTGACGACATTGCGCATTAGCACCACAGGGATTAGGAGAACAGGGCTGTGTAGTCTCTACTTGTTGAATTATAGGAGTTTGGTGGCAGTTGGTAAAAGGATCACCCGTGTAACCAGGAGCACAGTAGCACATGGCCACATGGCTCAGCGCATGACAAACAGCATTGGAGCCGCATGCACCTGGGCAGGGATCCGCACATTTCTGGTTAACGCAGGCCTTGTCGAAACTGCACTCTGAGTTGGTAACACATTCCGGTCGACAATTGGGCGGTGTTCCAATGTAAGTGGCAAGACAGTTGCACTGTGCCTGTTCACCCACAGCGCGGCATTCTGCGTACGGACCGCAGGGTGACGGTTGACATGGCTGCTTTACAGGAATAACATCCCGTTGTGGTGGTGTTGGCAAGCAGCCTAAGAAGGGATTGCCATTGTGTCGTGGTGGACAGCTGCAGATGGGCGCATGGTTTACTACATGGCAGATTGCATTGTAGCCACAGGTGCCTGGGCAGGGATCAATGCAGTGTTGTTGTTGGCAAGCCAGACGTGGCAAGCAATCCGAGTTTCGTGTGCATTCCGGACGACAGCTGGGAGGACTGCCCACATAATCTTCGATGCAGGAGCAAACAGCGTTATCATTTAGCACATGACAGCGGCTGTTGGGACCGCAAGGTGAGGGTGCGCAAGGATTTCTTGGTGGCAAGGACTGCACCGGCGATGTTTCACACTGGATAAACGCATTTCCCGACATTCCTGCCGGACAGCGGCACATAGCAATGTGATTGAGCACATCGCATATAGCGTTGGGAGCACAGGTTCCTGGACAGGGATCGATACATTTGTTTCGTACACAGGCGCGATCTCGCGGGCAGTCGCTGTTTAGTACGCATTCCGGACGGCAACCCGTATAGGGATCACCTTGGTATTCGGGTATGCATGTGCACTGGCCATTTTGACATATGGCATTGGATCCACATGGTGACGGATTACAAGGATCATCATTTACAATGGGCTTGGCTATGGGCAAAAAGGGCGAAATGGGTGTAAATGGACTCAACACTTATGTTGCTGAAATTCTTACGTGGTTCAGGCTGGCAGGAGGTGAATGGGTCACCCACATAGCCTACGG
The DNA here is from genome assembly GCA_035041605.1 of Drosophila atroscutellata. Taxonomy (NCBI): domain Eukaryota; kingdom Metazoa; phylum Arthropoda; class Insecta; order Diptera; family Drosophilidae; genus Drosophila; species Drosophila atroscutellata. The sequence goes on along the minus strand of JAWNLA010000092.1, from coordinate 5,294,849 downwards.
GACAGTGGCAGTTGGGTATATGATTACGCACAGTGCAGAGCGCATTGTAGGCACAGGAACCGGGGCAGGGATCGACGCAGCGCTGATTTATGCAAGCCAGACTGGGCAGACATTCGGCACTCTGTGTGCACTCGGGTCGGCAACTAGGCGGTACGCCAAAGTAGGTAGGCAGACAGCTACAGATTGCCTGACCATTTGACTGGCGACACTGAGCGTTAGCTCCACATGGAGATGGCTGGCAAGGATCACGTACAGGTTCGCGTTGGAGAATGGTGGGCGGTGCTAAATTACCAGTATAATTTTGTCAGTATCTGTGAAAGAAGGCATTGACAAGATGACTTACGCGGCACGGGATAGCAGCGGGTGAAGGGATCTCCGGTGTAGCCTGACTGGCAAGAACATAATGGTGCATGATTTGTTGCATGACATAGGGCATTGCTGCCGCAAGCGCCAGGACAAGGATCTACGCATTTGTGCTGTACACAAGCCTTATCGAAGCTACATTCCGTTGATATCGTACACTCGGGTCGACAACCAGGTGGACTGCCTACATATTCTGGCAAGCATGAGCAGACAGCCTGCTCGTTTAGCTCTTTGCACTGACTATTTGGGCCACATGGTGAGGGTTGACAAGGATTAACATACTCGCGCATGGCTGTAATAAAGAGTTCAACTTGTTCTAGATGGTTGGAGATCCAAGACAAGAATTGCTTACGTTTCTTTTCGAGGCTGCAATAGCTATATGGATCACCCACATAGTTGTTGAGACAATTACAAGTGGGCAAATGGTTTCTCACATAGCATTCGGCATTGTGGCCGCAGGTGCCGGGGCACGGATCGCGGCACTTTTGATTAACGCAGGCCCGATTAGACGAACAGTCGGAATCGAGGACACATTCGGGGCGACAGGCTTCGTAGGGATTTCCAAAATACTCGGGCAGACACTGGCAGGAGCCAATGCCATTTCGCTGATGGCATTCCGCGAAAGTGCCGCAGGGATTAGGATTGCAGGGCTGCACCAATTCGGGTGGTTCATTTTGAATTGGTGAGCAGAGAACGAAAGGATCCCCGCTGTAGCCTGGTTGGCAGTAACACATGGCGCTGTGGCTAATCACACGGCACTCAGCACCACTGCCGCAAAGGCCTGGACATGGATCTTTGCAACGATTGTTCCTACAAATCTGGGATGAAGCGCAGTCAGAATTAATCAAGCACTCGGGCCGGCAATTCGGTGGTATTCCAAAGAAATTCTCAAGGCACGAACAAGACGGTGTGTCCCCAATGCGACGGCACTGACTGTTTGCACCACAGGGCGATGGTTGGCAGGGATCCCGAGGCAAAATATCTCTCAATGGTTCGACTGTAGTTATGATAGTTGCGTTAATTAAGTAGGTTAGCTTGCTGGACCGTGGGAACTTACTAATTCTGTGGCATTGGACGAATGGGTTGCCCGTATATCCGGGCTGACAACTACAGAAAGGACTGTGACTGACTGCCCTGCATTCGGCATAGGCGCCACAGGCGCCCGGACATGGATCGATACAACGCTGATTTTGACAAGCACGGTTGGGTGCACAGTCATAGTTGCTGGTACATTCCGGTCGGCATGAAGGTGGTACGCCGTAATAATTGGGCAGGCAGCTACAGATGGCCTGGCCTTGTCGCTCACGACACTCGGCATTTGTACCACATGGCGAGGGTTGGCAGGGATTTTGATAGACGGCCACTACAGAGCGATTTAAGTCTTTTAGTTTCTTGTCGCAAGGGGTAATTATATATGAACCTACTTTGTATGGGGCTGCAGTGGATGAAGGCGTTGCCTGTCATGCTAACCGGACAGTGGCACATAGCTATATGGTTTACAACTTCACAGATGGCACCGGAACCACAGGTACCCGGGCAGGGATCAACACACTTTTGCTGTACACAGGCGCGATTTCGGGGACATTCTGCGCTCAGAATGCATTCTGGACGGCAGGCAACGTAGGGATCGCCTTGATATTCGGCAATGCACGTACACTGTCCCTCTCCCGAGCAGACGGCATTACTGCCACAGGGACTGGGATTACAAGGATCTCTGGGTTCTTCATAGGCTGGAGGTGCTATAGGGAATGGGTAGATGTGTTGATGTACTCTGTGTTTATAATTCCTATAAGGTTGCTTACATGGTGCAGGCTGACAAGCCACAAATGCATCACCAACATAGCCATGCAGACAAACACAGTTCGGTGTATGATTTAACACTCGACATTCGCTGTTCTGGCCACAGGAGCCTGGGCAGGGATCGCGGCAACGCTCGTTAATGCATGCCAAATGACTGGCGCAGTCAGCGTTGATGGTACACTCGGGTCGACAATGCGGGGGTGTGCCGTAATAATTGGATTGGCAGGAACAAATCGCTTGGTCATGCTGATTACGACATGTGGCATACAGGCCGCAGGGTGAGGGTACGCAGGGATCGCGATAGGGTGCAACATCTCGAAGTGGCGGTGGTGAAGCTAATGTTTCGACGAGAACGCGTTACGGTGACTATTTATTGAGTATACAGACAATTCTCTTACGTGTTGGTCGGGGCAGACAGCGTACAAAGGGATCGCCTATTAGCCCTGGAGGACACATACAAATGGGACTGTGATTGCGCACCTGACAGATCGCCTTTTGACCGCAAACACCCGGGCATGGATCAACACACTTGCGATTGATACATGCCTTGGTGGTTGGGCACTCGGCGCTTGAGGTACACTCGGGTCGACAATATGGTGGTACACCCTCAAACTCCGGTAGACAGGAGCAGACCGCTTGGCCTTGCACCTCACGACATTGGCCATTTGAGCCACAGGGCGAGGGTAGGCATGGATTTACATAATCGTGAACAATTGCTAAATTTAGGGTTAGGCAAATAGATAATACGCTTCGAATTAGTAACTACATCAACTACTACGAGTTGGTTAGACGACTCTACGAAAATGATTGGAACAAGCTTACGTTCTGCCGGCTGATTGCAGTATCTATAAGGATCTCCAACATATCCCGCGAAGCAGGAGCACATAGGCGTATGATTAACAACATTGCATTCGGCATTCTGTCCACAGCTACCGGGGCAGGGATCACGACACTTTTGTTGTTGGCAGGCACGATTCGAAGGGCAGTCCGAGTTAAGCACACACTCCGGTCGACAGCCCTCGTAGGGATTGCCAAAGAAATCGGGCAGGCATTGGCAGGCTCCGGCTCCATTACGTTGTATGCATTCGGCGTTCGAGCCACAAGGCGACGGCAGGCAAGGATTAATAATTTCCACATCCCTTTCAATTGGCTGGCATTGCGAAAAAGGATCGCCCGTTAATCCAGCATCACAAATGCACATGGCTGTATGTGAGACAACGCGGCAGATAGCATTGGCACCGCAAAGGCCTGGGCAAGGATCGCGACACTTTAGGTTTATGCATGCACGGTTGCTAGGACACTCGGAGTTCGCTACACATTCCGGCTTACAGTATGGCGGCGAGCCAAAGAAGTCCTTCAGACAAGTGCATGAGGGCGTGTTTCCAATGGCGCGACACTCAGCGTTAGCCCCACAAGGAGATGGACGACATGGATCTTGAGGTTCAATATCTCTCTGCGGCGGTTCAATGATTTGCTGGCATCCCACAAAGGGATTACCCGTATGGTGGGGCAAGCAGGTACAGAATGGGTTGTGATTGACGACGCTGCACTGGGCACTTCGGCCACAAGCACCGGGGCAAGGATCTACGCACTTTTGATTCACACAAGCCAGGTGAGCAGCACACTCCGAGTTGCTAGTGCACTCTGGACGACAAAGTGGTGGTGTGCCTATATAGCCCGGTACACAAGAACATACGGCTTGCTGATTGGCCTCTCGGCATTGTGAATTTGGACCACACGGTGAGGGATGGCAAGGCTGAACAACGGTGGGTGCTGCAAAGTGAAAAATCGATAGGAATCGCTCCTTTTGCTCGCTCCTACATGCTGTTTATATTTACGTGGTATAGGATGGCACTGTAGAAAAGCGTTGCCTGCATAACCTTCGGGACATGTACACATAGGTATGTGATTCAGCACCGTGCACAGAGCATTTGGTGCGCATGTGCCTGGGCAAGGATCGAAGCATTTGTGAAGGGCGCAAGCGCGGTCTCGTGGACAATCCAAACTTGTGAGGCATTCGGGACGACAGCCGCTGTAGGGATCACCCTGGTACTCCGGCAGACAGGTGCAGGTGCCTCCGTTACATACGGCGTTCGGCCCACACGGCGAGGGATTACAGGGATCATCGGCTTCCACAGCTACAGAGCAAACAATTGAGTGGCTTTTGGCTTGATTGATTGACTTTCATGTTCTTACGTTTTGGTGGTTCAGGTTGACAGTGGCTAAATGGGTCTCCAGTGTAGCCGGAAGGACATGTGCAGCTGGGAGTGTGAGAAATGACATTGCACAGGGCACCAAAGCCGCATGAGCCGGGACATGGATCGCGACACTTTTCATTAATACAAGCCTGACTGCTGGGACAGTCCGAGTTAACTCGACATTCAGGACGGCAGTTAGGTGGCACGCCCTGATACCCAGGCTGGCAAGAGCACGATGGTGCATCGCCATGTGGACGGCATTCGGCATAGGTGCCGCAAGGCGAGGGCACACAAGGGTCAATCGGTTGCTTTAGCACAACTGTTGTAGGCGGCTCCGCTATAACCAGATGACAATATTTAAGATGGTGCTTTGAGGGACTAGCACAACACTTACGAGGTATTGGTAGGCAGCGATAGAAGGCATCGCCAGTGTAACCGGAGCGACAGGAGCAAATGGGGCTGTGGTTGACCACACGACATAAGGCCTGATCACCACAAGTTCCCGGACAGGGATCTGTGCACTTCTGGGCCACACAGGCCTTGTCAATAGCGCACTCTGATGAAATGGTACACTCGGGTCGACAGGCAGGCGGCGCACCCATGTACTCGGGCAAGCAAGAGCAGACAGCCTGCTCATTGATCTCCCGGCACTGGGAATTGGGGCCGCAGGGTGAAGGTTGACAGGGATTTACATACTCTTTGATAGCTACAAAGGAAAACAGAAGACGTTGATGTCTATGCTGATTTGATTGTTGTGTTGTCTTACGTTCACGTTCCTGTTGACACAGACGATATGGGTCACCGCTGAATCCAGTTAAGCAACTGCAGCTGGGCACATGATTGAGAACATTGCAGACTGCATTGAGGCCGCAGGTGCCTGGACAAGGGTCTTGACACTTTTGTTGCTGGCAAGCACGGTTCGAGGGACAGTCAGAGTCGAGCACACATTCTGGTCGGCAGCCTTCGTAGGGATTGCCAAAGTATCCCTCCAAGCACTGACATGAGCCAGCATCCTGACGGGCTGTGCAACGTGCATTTGGGCCGCATGGACTAGGATTGCATGGGTCTAACTGATCCAACTGTTGGATTCTTTTTTCCACACACTGCACGAAAGGATCACCCTCCAGGCCGTCGGGACAGTAGCAGCTCGGCGTATGCGAGAGTACACGACACACAGCCGCTTGTCCACACAAGCCAGGGCATGGATCGCGACATTTCTGTTGTATGCATGCTTGATGCGTTGGGCATTCCGAGCTTGTTACACACTCCGGGCGGCAGTTTGGCGGCGTGCCGTGGTAGTCAGGTAGACAGGTGCACGATGGCGTTTCATTAATTTCGCGGCATTCGGCGTAGGGTCCACACGGTGAGGGATGACAGGTCTGTCGTGGTGGTGGCGTTGGCGGCTCAATAATAGCTTGACAGCTGACAAACGGATTGCCAGTATGTCGGTCCACGCATCGGCAGAATGGGCTGTGATTCGTCACATGGCACTGGGCATTGCGGCCACAAACGCCGGGGCATGGATCGCTACATTTCTGATTAAGACACGCCAAATTCAATGGACATTCCGAGTTGGATATGCATTCGGGGCGACAGAATGGTGGACTGCCTATGAAGGGACTGATGCAGGAACAGATGGCCTGTTGATTGATCGCCCGACACTGAGAGTTCGGTCCGCAAGGCGATGGCTGGCAAGGATTCTGCATGACATCAAGTTCTGCAAAAAAAGTCGAACGCTGTTCAGGCGAACTAGGAACCGGTAAAATCCTTCTTGATTGCTTACTTTGCACTGGGTTGCAGCCAACAAATGCATTGCCTTCCATACCATCAGGACAGCGGCAATTGGGTATATGGTTGAGAACCTCGCAAATGGCAGTGGATGCACAAGTACCAGGACAAGGATCCGTACACTTATGACGCACACAGGCGAGGCTGCGGGCGCAGTCCGTGTGTAGTACACACTCCGGACGGCAGCCAACGAACGGATCGCCCTGATACTCGGGTATACATGTGCACTGACCGTTATTACACTGAGCATTAGCACCACATGGTGAAGGGTTGCATGGGTCTTGGGGCGTAGGCGGCTCTTTAACTGTTAGACAAACTTCGGGTTAAAATCTGTTTTTGATTTGGACCTTAATATGATTCTTACTCCGTTGTGGTGGCTCTGGATTACAAACGATGAATGGGTCACCGATATAACCCACTAGACAGCTACAAATTGGAGTGTGGTTGATCACATTGCACTGTGTGTTGAGGCCGCAAGAGCCGGGACAAGGATCGCGACACTTTTGATTGATACAGGCCTGATGGCTCGGACATTCAGCATTGATGGAACACTCAGGACGGCAATTTGGCGGTGTACCCAAATAGTTTGGCAGGCAGGAGCACGATGGTGTGCCATGAATTTCGCGACATTGAGAGTTGGCACCACAGGGTGATGGTACGCAAGGATCAAGAGGTTCGCGTTCAATTGTCACAACAGGCGGAGCTGCAGGGTTTATTTAAGATAATTTACGAGCTGGTCTTGTATTGCGATTTCATTTATATTCATTGGCTTACGCGGCAATCGATAACAATGGGTGAAGGCATCGCCTGTGAATCCGTTTAAGCAGGTGCAGATAGGACTGTGATTTCTTACTCGGCACTCGGCCTGTTGACCGCAAACATTGGGACACGGATCAACGCATTTGCGATTTATGCAAGCCTTATCTGCCGCGCATTCTGAGCTGCTGGTGCATTCCGGTCGACAAGCAGGTGGACTGCCAATAAACTCGGTTAGACAGGAGCAGACAGCCTGCTCGTTGACTTCGCGACATCGCGAGTTGGGTCCACACGGCGTTGGTTGACAGGGATTCACATAGATACGTTCGGCTACAAGACATTTGCTTAAGTATTGGGAACAACGATAGGGGAGTTCGAAATGGTCAGGCTTACGTGGTTCATTTTCTATTGTACGGCAGAAGCTATAAGGATCTCCAGTATGACCATTGAAGCAATTGCAAGTAGCCAAATGATTGATAACCTGGCATTCTGCGTTTTGGCCGCATGTTCCCGGACAGGGATCGCGGCACTTTTGCTGCTGACATGCTCTATTTGAGGGACAATCCGAGTTGAGAACGCACTCTGGTCGGCAGCCCTCGTAGGGATTGCCAAAGTGTTCAGGCAGACACTGACAAGAACCAGCACCACCACGTTCTTCACATTTTGCATTGACGCCACAGGGACTTGGATTACAGGGCTGTATCCGTTCAACTGGTGCCTCTCTGATGGGACTGCACTGGGCGAACGGGTCGCCTGTGAAGCCGCTATCACACAGGCACATTGCCGTATGGCTGAAGACACGGCAGTTAGCATTAAGGCCACAAAGCCCTGGACAGGGATCCACGCATTTCTGATTGACGCATGCTTGGTTGGTGGCACATTCAGAATTGGATATGCATTCTGGTCGGCAATTCGGTGGTGAGCCCAAAAATTCGGGTAGACAAGAACATGATGGTGAATCGCCTGAAACTCGGCATTCAGAATTGGGGCCGCAGGGTGAGGGTTGGCATGGATTCTGTGGCGTAGCATCACGCAGGGGAATTACTGTAAAGAATTTATGTTGTAGGCCATCCAGTTCGTTTAAATACACAAGTGGCTTACTATTTTGTTCACAGCGCACAAAAGGATTACCCGACATGCCTGTGGGACAACTGCAGAAGGGACTGTGGTTTACAACATTACATACAGCATTAAAGCCACAGGTGCCGGGACAGGGGTCACGGCACTTCATATTCTGGCAAGCTTGATTGGCAGCACAGTCGGAATTGGTAACACATTCTGGGCGGCATTGTGGCGGACTGCCGACATAGTCGAGAAGACAAGAGCAAACGGCAGTCTGTTGCACCACTCGGCACTGGCTGTTGGGTCCACAAGGCGATGGCTGGCAAGGATTCTGTGCTGGTGGCGCTGGTACAGGGCGGCATTCGAAGAAAGCATTGCCCGACATTTGATCAGGACAGCGACAGATGGGCACGTGATTATTCACCTCGCAAATGGCATTCACACCGCAGGTGCCTGGACACGGATCAATGCACTTATTACGTATGCATGCACGATTCGGGGCGCAGTCTGTGTTAAGAACACACTCCGGTCGGCAGCCTACATAAGGATCACCCTGGTACTCGGCTATGCAGGTGCATACACCATTATTACATTGGGCATTAGCACCACACGGTGAAGGATGGCAAGGATCGTCCCTGATGGGCGGCGTAGTTGCTGCAAAAATGACGGAGTGTAAAAATTGATGGTGGTTTTCGAAACTACTCTGTGAACACCTACGTTCTGGTGGCTTAGGATTGCAGTTGGTGAACGGATTACCAATGTAGCCCTCGATGCAGGCGCAGAGTGGCGTATGGTTTATAACGCTGCAAACAGCGTTCAACCCACAGGCGCCAGGGCAAGGATCGCGACATTTCTGATTGATGCACGCTTGCTGACTTGGACACTCTGAGTTTATAGTACATTCCGGACGGCAGTTGGGCGCCTGACCAATAAACGTCGCCAAGCATGAGCACGCTGAGACTCCATTGATGTTACGGCACTCCGAGTGTGGGCCACATGGTGTTGGCACACAGGGATCTCGCAAGGGCTCTCGTTGTACTTCAATTGCCGGCGCTGTGGGACACAAATCGGTTGGGGTAAAGTTCCAACAATCTCTAAGGAGACAACAATGCGGCTTACGTGGTATTGGGAAGCACTGTGTGAAGGCATCGCCAGTGAAACCACTGATGCAACTGCAGATGGGACTGTGGTTACGCACACGGCAAATCGCATTATTGCCGCAGGTGTTGGCCGCGCAGGGATCGACGCACTTTTGATTCAGACAGGCCTTATCGGCGGCACACTCCGAAGAAATGGTGCACTCGGGACGGCAGGCTGGTGGGGCACCAATAAACAGGGGTAGACAAGAGCAGACGGCCTGTTCGTTGGCAACGCGACATTGAGAGTTGGGACCGCATGGCGTTGGTTCGCAGGGATTGGTGTACTCGATACGTATGGCTACAACAGATGAAGATGTGCAACGTTTAAGTGTGTCATGTGAACATGTGGATAATTGCTTACGTTCGGCAGGACGCACACACTGGCGATACGGATCGCCTACGAAGCCAGGGAGACAATTGCAGGATGGCAGATGGTTTACTACCTGACAGTTAGCATTTTGGCCACAGGTGCCGGGGCACGGATCTTGACACTTTTGCTGCTGGCAAGCACGATTCGATGGGCAATCTGAGTCTAGCACACACTCTGGACGACAGCCGTCATAGGGATTGCCAAAGTATTCAGGCAGGCACTGGCAGGAACCAGCACCGTCTCGCTCGCGGCAAACGGCATTTGTGCCACAGGGGCTGGGATTGCAGGGTGTGCGCACTTCGATGTCTCGTACGATTTCTGGGCTGCACTGTACGAAGGGATCCCCGGTGAAACCCTGCTGGCAGATGCACTGCACAGCATGGCTCACCACGCGACACTCAGCGTTCAGACCACAGCGACCTGGACATGGATCAACACACTTTTGGTTGATGCAGGCCAGTTGGCTGCTACAGTCAGAGCTGGTCACGCATTCGGGTCGGCAGTTCGGTGGCCGTCCTATGTAAGTTTCAAGACATGAACATGCAGGCGCCTCACCAATGGCACGACACTGTGAGTAGGGACCACATGGTGATGGCCGGCAAGGATCAGTTGGCTGAATGTCACGCACAGGTTCAACTAGGAATTGGCGAATATTGTAGAAGACTCTGTCAATGGTTACCAAGAATAACAGCTTACTTTGTGGCTGGCAACGTATGAACGGATTTCCGGTGAAACGCACTGGACAGGTGCAGAATGGACTGTGATTGACCACAGCGCAATTGGCGCCCACACCACAAGTACCAGGGCATGGGTCTCCACAGCGCTGATTAAGACAAGCCTGGGTAGGCGCACATTCTGCATTGGAGGTACATTCGGGCCTACAGGTGGGTGGTGAGCCGATGTAGCTCGGTAGACAGGAGCAGACAGCTTGCTGGTTTACCTCGCGACACTGTGAATTCGGACCGCAGGGCGACGGCTGGCAAGGATTTGTGGTGACAACGATTTCTGTATAGGGATATCGATGATTAGCAGGGAAGACAGATAAAGAAAATCTCCATTTGACGTACTCGGATTGGGAGTGCAGCGTATAAACGCACTGCCAGCGGTACCATCGGGGCACCTACACATGGGTATGTGATTGATGACGTCGCATATGGCATTCTCGCCACATGTGCCTGGGCATGGATTGAGGCATTTGCTGTGCAGACAGGCCTTATCGCGTGAGCAGTCAGAATTGAGCACACATTCCGGACGACAGCCGGCGTAGGGATCACCGTGGTATTCAGGCAAACAGCTGCAAACACCATCGTTGCATTGGGCATTGGGACCACACGGCGATGGTTGACAACGATCAACATATTCGTCTAGGAATCGGAGGCAATTAGGAATTGTGGACCTTTGGCATAGTTTAAGACACTCACTTAACACAGGCTCTGGCGGTGCCAGACGACAGCTGCTAAACGGATCACCCGTGTAACCTGAGGGACAAGTACATATTGGGGTGTGGTTAACGACATTGCACTCCGCCGCATAGCCGCAGGAGCCGGGACAAGGATCTATGCACTTTTCGCGTATACACGCCATGTTCGAGGCGCACTCGGCACTGATGGTGCATTCGGGTCGGCAGTTTGGCGGTGTGCCAATGTATTCCTGTAGACATGTGCAAGATGGTACGCCTTGCACGTTGCGGCACTGGCTATTCAGGCCGCAGGGCGTGGGCACACAAGGATCTCGGTTAACGTGTTCAATGGCCGGTGTTGGTGCTGATTTGGGAGAATCAACTTTGCTGTGATATGATGAACATGAAACGTGACAAATTCGCTTACGTGGTAGAACATAGCAACGTGTAAAGGCGTCGCCCGTAAAACCGCGACGACATTGACAGAGTGGACTGTGATTGCGCACACGACACTCGGCATTGATGCCACATATGCCGGGACAAGGATCCTGACAACGTTGACTTATGCACGCCTTGTCAGTGGGGCACTCGGTGCTCAATACGCACTCGGGTCGACAGTTGGGTGGCAAGCCGATGTATAGTTCAAGACAGGAGCAAACCGCCTGACCATTAAGCTCGCGACACTGGGAATTGGGACCGCACGGGGAGGGGCGACAGGGCTGAGTGGGTTCGGCCAGACGTATAGCTGTAAAGGTTATCTTGTATTCGTTGTTCAGGTGGTCAGTTGGGTTGAGCTTACGTTGAGTTGGTTCCACATGGCAGTAACTATACGGATCACCAGTGTAACCGCTGCGACATGTGCAAGCGGGCAGGTGATTCGTTACCCGGCAATCGGCATTTGTGCCACAGGTGCCGGGGCAGGGATCGCGACACTTTTGCTGCTGGCACGCCTTATTTGATGGACAGTCGGAATTGCGTACGCATTCCGGTCGGCACGACTGGTAGGGATCGCCAAAGTAATCGGGCAAGCACTGGCAAGAGCCAATGCCATTGCGTTCACGGCAAACTGCGTTCGATCCACAAGGATTTGGTTCACAGGGTGTGACCTGTTCATTGACTATCCGTTCTGTACTCCGAAGAGATATTGGGAGATAGAGAGCGGAGGGATGAGAAGAGTTTGGCAAAAACTTTATTAACTGTTCTTTAGTGTTGCGGGTTTAGTACATCGAACACACCTGGCATTGGCTTTAGTTTTAGCAGTATTGCAGTTGATTAATCCAATTGGGTTTTGGTTTTATTTTTGGCAGTGTGATTAGAGCACGGATTAAGTGTTTGCTTGTTCCAATTAATATTTTAAAATTTGTTCACTTAAAGTGATTTCAGCGCGATTTGGTTTAGTTTTAGTGTTGTTAAACGCAGTGCGTTGCAGTGTACTTGTTTTGTAGTGCGGTGCGCTGTGTCTTTGTGCAGTGTTGCTTAACGTAATATGCACATTACGTTTGCATACGTGACGTAATTAAAACAAGTGTTTCGTGTCAGCTTATATCAATCGATTTATTGCATTATTGGTTAAACAAATTGAATAATGGGCTCTACAGAGTTATATATTTCTAGGTATTTAAGTATTAAATAAACTAATTGCTAATAATCAATAAGCACATTTTAGTTCCTTATAGTTTTGGTATTTGTTGACTAGTATTTGTTGATAATCCTTTAGCGAACCGTTGTTACAATAGGGCAAAACAATTTTGGTCGACAACAACACAGTATTCAATTTCGATTCGATTTTTCATTGGTATTTTTGTGTGTTTTCAATTGAGGGTTAGGGTATCAAATTCAGGGGTTAAAAATTCATTTGTACGCATTTGGGTCAAGCAAAAAAAGATATAAGTAAAAGCATTTCGTGGGTCCAAAATTGATTCGACAACAGGATCAAAATATTACTTCCCAAAGCATATCAAATAACAAGGTCAGGGGTTATGTCGATTCAAGGCGTTTGGGTGAGGCATTTTACGTGATATATATTATATAAATTGTAATTAAGGCGGCAAAGAGGCGTGGCAAGTTTGCATATTGTATTGAGGCGTTAAAAGCAAATATAAAATAGTATCAAAATATATATTAAAAACTAATTAAAACTTTTCGCTACTGCCGCACACAAACACTTCCAAAAGCAACAACAATTCAGACAACTCGTACAGAACTGTTTGCCTTGAAATTTGCATTTCGCCGTAGTGCATGTCAACTGGATAAATATTTATGGAAACACTTATTTTGCAATGCATTGCGCTTGTGCGTGCGATAACCAAAAGTTTTAATATAAAATCGTGTAAATTGTTTGTGTAAATTTCTCAGCAACTAAGCGCATTAGAACGAGTTGTGTGTGTAGTGAATTGGTGTAAGGTGGGTGTGCAACACAGTAAAACACGTAAGATTTGACAAGAAATTTCAAATAAAATGAAATTATCACAACTCCAAATGGAAAACAATTGTAAGTCATTCTAATGCGCAATTAAGAAATATGAAACTGAAAGTTCGTTGGGGTATATATTCATATCGTATGTCACTTGAGATAAGGGGAAATTTAATAATAATGATAATAATAATAATAGTAATTCAATTCTATGAATTTTGAAGAGGTACCGCGAGTCAGTTTCATATTTAGTATTCCCTATCAAGGCGTAAACAAATGCGAACACGTGTAATTGCAGTGACTCTTCAGTGAAGCTCCGGCTATTAGGCGGGTGTACAAGTAGTGGGGCGGTGGACGTCCAATAAAGCAACCAAAACCAAGCTAGTTTACGCCCTGACCTAACTACTGGTATATATCATGTGTGTAGTAAATGAAAACGGGTTCCTACCTTGCTCTGGTTGACAGCCGGTGAACGGATCTCCAGTATAGCCCACATCGCATGTGCAGATGGGTTGATGATTGGCCACATTACAACGGGCATTGAAGCCACAGGCACTGACACAAGGATCGGCACACTTCTGGCGTATGCATGCCTTAGTTGGTGAACACTCCGGATTGATGGTACACTCGGGTCGACAGTTGGGCGGTGTGCCAATAAATGTGGCCGCACATGAGCAGGCTGGATTACCATTGAGTTCTTTGCATTCCGAATTGGGTCCGCATGGCGATGGTACACAAAGGTTGGTTGGACCCACTGGCGGGGGTTTACGTTCTTCTTGGTAGCAGCGTGTGAACGGATCTCCTGTGTATCCCGTGTTGCATGAGCATGACGGATTATGATTGATCACTTGACAGCGGGCGAACTGGCCACAGGCTCCTGGACAGGGATCGACGCACTTCTTCTGTATGCAGGCCGTTTGCAACGAACACTCCGAGCTGACAATACACTCGGGCTTGCAGGCAGGTGGGGAGCCCAACATGCCTGGCTGGCAGGCACATACAGCGCCCTGAGGGGACACATGGCACAGGCTATTGGGTCCACAGGGATTTGGCTGGCATGGGTCCTTAACGACCGGAGTCTCTTGGCGACAGTGGACGAACGGATCGCCCGTGTATCCTTGCAAGCAACTGCAGATGGGAATGTGATTCGACACATCGCACTGAGCGTTCTGACCACAGGTGCCGGGGCATGGATCTATGCACTTTTTGTTCAGGCAAGCCTTGTTTGGTGAGCAGTCCGTGCTGAGTGTGCACTCCGGACGGCAACCACTGTAGGGATCACCGTGGTATTCAGGCAGGCAGCTGCATATACCATTAAGGCAATCAGCATTCGCTCCACATGGCTGTAGGTCACAAGGGTCTTGTGAGGTGATCGGTGGTTGCGATGTCTTTTCGATCACTTCAACGCATTGTTCAAATGGATCGCCAGTGAAGCCTCCGCGACACGTGCAGATGGCAAGATGATTTTGTATGCGACACTCAGAATTAATACCGCAGGAGCCCTCGCACGGATTACGACATTTCTCGGCAATACAGGCGCGATCTGAGGCGCAATCAGTGTTCACAATGCACTCTGGTCGGCAATTGGGCGGTGCTCCAATGTAGGTCGGCAGACAAGAGCAAGAGGCCTGGTCACCACGCACGCGACACTCCGCATAGAGCCCGCATGGCGATGGCTGGCATGGGTTTTTCTCTTTGGGAACGTCCTTTGTTTCAACCACTACCGGTGCTGGGTAACAGCGAGCAAATGGATCACCGGTCATATCCTGCGGACAACTGCAAATCGGGTTGTGGTTGATCACTTCGCACTTGGCATTGAGACCGCATATGCCGGCACACGGATTCGCGCATCGGAATTTGTGGCACGCCTTGTTCTGCGGACACTCGGCATTCACAGTACACTCTGGCTTACAATTGGGTGGTGCGCCAATGAAGGTATCCAGGCAAGAGCATACGGCCAGTCCATTAGAAACACGGCATTTGCTGTTGGGGCCGCAGGGCGATGGACTGCATGGATCGCCGACTGGTGGTGGTGTTGTTGGTTCGACGCGACGGCAATTGGAGAATGGATCACCAGTAAAGCCATCGTTGCAGACGCAATTGGGTACATGGTTAGTTGCATAGCACTGGGCGTTGGAGCCGCAGATGCCGGGGCATGGATCTTGACACTTGTTCCTTATGCAGGCCTTGTCCGAAGGACAGTCCGAGCTAAGCACGCACTCTGGTCTGCAGCCCTCGTAGGGATTACCCTGGTATTCATCGATACATTTGCAGGCAGCAGCGCCATTGCGCTCAATACATTCGGCATTGGCGCCACATGGTGAAGGTTCACAAGGCTTGGGCTGCTCCTCACGCTGCTGCACGCACTGTACAAATGCATTGCCAGCATAGCCGGGCGGGCAGGAGCAGGAGACTGAATGTGCAATGACGCGGCATTCGGAATTTGTTCCACATGAGCCTGGGCAGGGATCGCGACATTTGTTGTTTATGCAGGCCTGTGTTGAGGGGCAATCGGGATTAATGATGCATTCAACACGACAATTGGGTGGGGCTCCAAAGTAATCAGGAAGGCATTGACAAATTGGTCCGTTAACATCGGTTTTACATATTGAATTCGGTCCACATGGTGACGGCACACAAGGGTCACTGGGTGGCGTATCGACATCCTTTGGCATAATTATTTCAGTGCAACGCTTGAATGGATCACCAGTTGTGCCTGGTGGGCAGCCGCAGATAGGGCTGTGATTGATAACCTCACAACGCGAATCGATGCCGCATACACCTGAGCAGGGATCCACGCACTTCCTATTGACACATGCTTGCAGCGCTGAGCACTCGCTGGAAACGACGCATTCTGGCCGACATTGAGGCGGTGCTCCAATGAAGCCCTCCAAGCATGAGCATACAGCATGTCCATTGACATCGCGACACTGACTATTAGCGCCACAGGGCGTCGGTGAGCAGGCTTTAATCTCGAGCGTAGGCTCAATTGGTTTCGGACGGCAGTTGGTAAACGGATCACCCTCGTAGCCCTGTTGGCATGAGCAGACGGGTATGTGATTCATCACTTCACATACGGCATTATTGCCGCAGGTTCCCGGGCAGGGATCCACACATTTGTTGCGCATGCAAGCCTTATCTCTGGAACAGTCGGCGGATAGTGTGCATTCAGGTCGGCAGCCCTCGTAGGGATTACCTTGATAGTTGTTTTGGCAGCGGCATTCACCGCCAAAGCAGTCAGCATTTGGTCCGCAGGGATTGGGACTGCATGGATCGTCCGGACGCGACACTACCTTTGTTTCTGGCAGCTTACTACAGCGGATGAACGGATCGCCACTGTAGCCTTCGATGCAGTTGCAGATTGGCAAATGGTTGAGTACATGGCACTTGGCCTCAAATCCGCAGGAGCCGGGACAAGGATCGCGACACTTTTGATTGATACACGCCTCTGTGGGTCCACATTCTGAGTTCAGCACGCACTCTGGTCGGCACCGCGGTGGTGCTCCAATAAAGTCCGGAAGACAAGAGCAAGCCGGACTGCCGCCAACAATTTGGCACTTGGAGTTTGGCCCGCATGGGGATGGTACGCAGGAAGGTGCGGGTGGTTCTGGTGTGGTAACATCGTGGGTAATGGCTGCAGAAATTACACATTGTTTGTTAGGTCAATAAATTTGCATTAGTTTCATTTCACTACTTACGTATCTTGGAGCACTGCACAAACGGATCACCAGTCATGCCGCGCGGGCACGTACAGATGGGGCTGTGGTTCTTGGTGCTACAGATCGCGCGTATGCCACACGTGTGCAAGCATGGATCAACGCACTTGTTGTTAACGCAGGCGCGCTCGGGAGCGCATTCAGCGCTGACAACGCACTCAGGTCGGCAGTTTGGTGGTTGATTGACAAAGCCGGATTGGCACGAGCATACAGCTTGGTTGTTGATGCTGCGACAGTTACTGTTCGGACCGCAAGGTGATGGCACGCAGGGATTCACAGGTGGGGGCGGTGTAACCGGCACAGGTCGGCAGCTGAAGAACGGATCACCGCTGTAGCCTGCCGGGCAAGTGCAGGTGGGCACATGGTTATCTACAGTACAAATGGCATACTCTCCACACATATTGGCACAGGGATCAATGCACTTAAAGCGCACGCATGCCTGTGCTGGACTGCACTCGTCATTGATTTCGCATTCACGACGGCAACCTCGCTGTGAATCGTAGGGATTACCCTCGAAGCCATCGTGACAGTAACAGGCACCAGCACCATTCCGTTCTCGGCACTCGGCATGGGGACCACAGGGCGATGGCTCACAGGGTGATGTGGGAGGTTGCGTTGGCAATACTGGTGCCACGAGCTGGCATCCAAACAACGGATCGCCTTCGTAGCCATCGGCGCATGAGCAAACCGCATTGTGCTGTACAACCTGGCAGATGGCGTTGTTGCCACATGAGCCAGGACACGGGTCGATGCACCGCTCTTGCTGGCAGGAGAGATTACTTTGGCATTCGTCGTTGTTGGTACATTCTGGTCGACAGGCGGGCGGACGTCCAATATAGTTGGCCTGGCAGGAGCAGGCTGCCTGTTGTCCAATCTCTCGGCAAATGGAATTGGGTCCACAAGGCGATGGTACACATGGATTCTCAGTGCTCTTGCCCACATCCTGAACGCAGCCTGAGATGGGATCCCCAGTCATGCCTGGCACACAGCTACAGATAGGATTGTGATTAACCACTTGGCACTTGGCATTCTCCCCGCAAGCGTTGCGGCAGGGATCATTGCATTTCTGATTGATGCAGGCCCGATTCTGCGCGCACTCTGAGCTAACCACACATTCGGGTTTGCAACTAGGTGGCGCGCCAATGTAACCCTCCACGCAGCTGCATACTGCATGGCTGTTCGTATCATGACACAGGCTATTGGGTCCACATGGTGAGGGCTGGCAGGGATTCTCCGGACGACGGGTTACCATTTCAATCAGCGCGCATGAGCGATGTGGATCGCCGGTGTAACCATCGAAGCACATGCAATTGGGTGCATGGTTCAGAACTCGGCATTCGGCGTTAATGCCGCAGACTCCGGGACAGGGATCCTGACACTTGTTGTTGATGCAAGCACGTGAGCGATCGCAATCGGCGTTTTGTACACACTCTGGCCGACAGCCGCTGTATGGATCACCAAAGTACTCAGGCAGGCATGCGCAGGAGCCGGCACCATTGCGTTCGCGACAGATGGCGTTGGCACCGCACGGACTTGGATTGCAGGGATTACGTGGTGCTTCCGTTGGCGTGACTACAGCGAGGCAAGTAAAGGGTGGAGAAAAAAATATGCAAATATTTATGTTAGAAATGGGCAAAACTTGGGGACAACAGGATTTTATACTTTGTTGTATAATAGCACAGCCAGAGAATGGATCTCCGGTGTAACCAGGCTCGCATTGACAGTTCGGATTATGCTTGAGAACAGTACATAGTGAGTGTATGCCACATGCACCGACACATGGATTAGCGCAGCGCTGGTTTACACAGGCCAAGTTGGCTGGACAATCGGGACTAGTCGTGCATTCAGGTCGACAATTGGGTGGCCGTCCGAGATA
Organism: Drosophila atroscutellata; assembly: GCA_035041605.1. Taxonomy (NCBI): domain Eukaryota; kingdom Metazoa; phylum Arthropoda; class Insecta; order Diptera; family Drosophilidae; genus Drosophila; species Drosophila atroscutellata. The sequence continues at coordinate 5,275,969 of JAWNLA010000092.1, read as the reverse complement.
GTCGGGCAGGCAGGAGCATGCAGGCGAACCGCGCACATCGACGCATTTGGAGTTAGGTCCGCAGGGTGAGGGCACACAGGGATTACCAGATTCTTTGGGTGTTTGGTCCACTATATAGCGAACCCATGCCAGACATGCCAGATAGTTGAAGTAGTTGGATACATATACACATAGACACATTTACAGATACATAGTACAGTTTGGAAGTTCGGATAGTGTAGAGTAGTTGGTAGAGTGTACATAAAATCAAAACATAAAGTAGAAAAAATATAGAACATTAAGGTGAAGGATTTATATACATGCAGGAAAGAAACAGATAGCCACAGCCAGCTGGACAGGATTGTACATATCAATTGAATTTTAACCCTAACCCTAACCCTCTATCCAACTGGCTTAAGCATCATTGTGGACTACTCATGCTTACATATAATTCGCGTGCATCTATTGAAGGGATCTCCAGTATAGCCTGGGGCACAGGAACATGCAGGATAATGGTTAATGACCTGGCAACGCGCCTCGATGCCGCAAGTACCTGGACATGGATCCACGCACTTCTGATTCTGACAGTTCAGATCTTGTGCGCAGTCTGAGCTAACAATGCACTCGGGCCTACAGTTCGGCGCCGAGCCAATAAAACTGGTCTGACATGAGCACACGGCATGGTTGTTTATCTCGCGACATTGACTGTACGGACCGCAGGGTGAGGGTACGCAGGGATTCTCAATGGTTATAGCTAAGAATAATAAATGGTGAGGTGGTCAGTTATGTGCAAAATCCATGGTTTGTCGGTAAACCTACGTGGTGCGGGCAATTGCGGAATTTCGCGGCAGGCACTCGATGGATTTCCAGTGTAGCCGGCTAGGCAGTTGCAGCTGGGCAAATGATTGGACACGCGACACTCCGCATTTAAGCCACAAACGCCCGGACAAGGGTCTGCACATTTCTGGTTATTGCAGGATCTGTCGCGTGGACAATCACTGTTTACCACGCACTCCGGACGACAGCCGCTGTACGGATCGCCGAAATATTCAGCCAGGCAGGTACAGGAGCCGGCGCCATTGCGTTCCCGACACTCAGCATTCGGGCCGCATGGTGAGGGTACACAGGGTGTCAAACGTTCTTCGGGTGGAGCGATAACTGAGGGTCATACATAGTAGACAAGCGATTAGGACTAATGCAATCGATCAGTCGACGAAAATATGGCCTTACTTTGCGGATTGCAGCCAGCAAATGGATCGCCAGAATAGCCGCTTTCACAGGTGCAAACTGGTGAATGATTCACTACGTTGCAGAAGGCATTAAAGCCGCAGGAGCCGGGACAGGGATCCTTGCAACGTTCGTTAATGCAAGCCAAGTTAGCCGGGCATTCTGAGTTTTGCGTGCATTCAGGGCGACAATTTGGAGCACGTCCAATATAATTAGGCAGGCAGGAACAGACGCCTGTCTCATCAACCACTCGACACTGCGAATTGGGACCGCAGGGACTTGGCACGCAAGGATTCTCATTTGATTTGGGTGTTTCCGGCTCTTGCTGCCAGGGTGCGCAACGCACAAACGGATCACCACTATAACCAGCTGGGCAGGAGCAAATCGGATTATGATTGGTCACCTTGCAAACAGCTTCGTTGCCGCAAGTGCCTGGACATGGGTCTACACAGCGCAAATTCATGCACGCCCTATCTTGTGCGCACTCGGAGCTAACCGAGCACTCGGGACGACAGGCGGGTGGTGCACCAATATAGTTGGTAACGCATGAGCAGACTGCATGGCCATTCACCTCACGGCATTGGCTATAGGGACCGCACGGTGATGGTTGACAAGGTTGGACAGGGGGAGCCACTACAAAATTGGGGTGAAATATTACTAAAACGATCATCGCAAAATCAATGTTTAAGGGAATACACTACATTTCGGTATTTCTCGGCAGTACTGTGAGGGGTTGCCCGTAAAACCGGATGGGCAACTGCAACTGGGAGAGTGATTAATAACATGACACTCGGCAGCAACGCCGCAGACGCCTGGACAAGGATCTCGGCACTTGTTGTTGAGACAGGCGCGATTCTTTGAACAGTCGCTGTTCAGCACACATTCTGGACGGCACTCTGTGTACGGATCTCCACTGTATTCGGGCAGGCAGGTGCAGGAGCCAACGCCATTGCGTTCCTTGCAAACGGCATTGGCGCCACAGGGACTGGGGTTGCAAGGCTCGGCAATTTCTGGTGGCACAATAACTAGGAAAAAGGTACAGTTTTAATATGAGGGTCGTTGGGGGATGATTGTTCCGCTGAGCGTTAAGCGCTTACTTTGTGGACTACACTCAGAGAATGGATCGCCAACATAACCATCAAGGCAGCGGCAAATTGGTCTGTGATTATTTACAAGGCAAGTGGTCTGACTGCCGCAGGTGCCCACACAGGGATCCTGGCAGCGCAGATTAATGCAAGCCATATTGCCAGCACACTCGGAGTTCGAGGTGCACTCGGGTCGGCAATTTGGCGCCCTTCCCACATAATGTTGCAAGCATGAGCACACAGGTTGCTCATTAGCCACCTTACACTGTGAGCTGGGTCCACATGGCGAGGGCACACATGGATTGATGCGATCGTTTACGATGGGGCGTTCTACATTTACCAATACACCAAATATGATAACAGCATGCACCATAAAAAGCCACATAATATTGTACATATAAAAAAGAAAGATATATAGATATAAATATAGTATGGGTGATAGATGTGTTCTGGGAATGGAATGAAATGAGGAAAGCGAGCCGAGGCTAACTTTCGTATGATGATTTGATGCAACGACGGTTTCTTACGTTCTTGGGGCAAGCAGCGTACGAACGGATCACCACTGTAACCAGGGCTGCAGGAGCAAATGGGATTGTGATTGACCACGCGGCAGAGTGCATTGTTGCCGCATGTACCGGGGCAGGGATCTTTGCAGCGCTCGTTGATGCACGACTTGTCCTGACCGCACTCCGAACTGCTCATGCATTCGGGTCGACAGTTGGGTGGTGCGCCAATATAATTGGGTACACATGAGCAGACTGCATGTCCATTGAGTGCACGGCAGTTACTATATAGACCGCATGGTGAGGGTTGGCATGGAGTTTCGGGCACAATTGGATCGGGATCTAAACACATTGGATGGTGTGTTATTAATTGGGGTGTTCTAAGTGGGTTCCTAGGGAATTTGGGCAGAGTCTTACAGCGGGGCGTTTCGGGCACTAGATGACACCCAACAATGGGATTTCCGGTATATCCTGACAGACATTCGCAGTTGGGCGCATGATTAAATACGCTGCACAGAGCACTGTGGCCGCACATGCCCGGACACGGATCGACACACTTTTGGTTGACGCAGGCACGCGATTTGAGACAATCGGAGTTGATCACACACTCGGGTCGGCATTCGACATATGGGTCGCCGAAGTATTCGGGCAAGCATTTGCAGGACGCAGCGCGATTGCGCTCCTCGCATTGAGCGTTCAGGCCACAGGGACTGGGTCGGCAGGGTTGTGTAGTTTCTATCGGTGCTGGTGGTGGTTAACATAAAACAGGTTTGAGTGCAAAGACACAAAAAGTTTGGGGAGAGAGTATATAAGGAACAGGACGTACTTTCCAAAATCTGGTAACAGCCGGAAAACGGATCTCCCGTGTAGCCTGGCTGGCACATGCACACGGGTGCATGGAAGCTAACATGGCAGAGCGCGTTATTGCCGCATGAGCCAATGCAAGGATCGGCACAGCGCGAATTCATACAGGCCATGCGGGCCGAACACTCAGAGTTAATGGTGCATTCGGGGCGGCAGGCCGGCGGACGTCCTATGTAGTTGTTAACGCAGGCACAGACAGCGCCGCTACTTGCAGCCTGACACTGGGAATTGGGGCCACAGGGAGAAGGCACACAGGGGTTTGGCGGTTGTATGGGATCTGGTATGGGCGATGGCTCTACAAGCATGGCAAGGTAAAAACATTTAGATTAAGGCTGATGGCAGTAAGGGCAAAAGGACACATACTTCGCTCGGGCACACACTGATGGAATGGGTCACCAGTGTAGCCATCATAACAGCTGCAAATGGGCGAATGGTTGGTGGTGCGACAGCGCGCATTATAGCCACAGGTGCCAGGGCAGGGATCGCGGCATCTCTGATTAATGCAAGCCCTATCTGAGGAGCACTCTGCACTTGTCAGGCACTCGGGCTTGCAATTTGGTGGACTGCCCATATAGTCTGGCAAGCAAGCGCATACTGGACGAGTGCCAACTACATGACATGTGCTAAAGAGGCCGCAGGGTGAGGGTCTGCATGGATCTTTGGGCAATGGCAGGTACATATCTAAGGGTTCACAAAGTCATTGTTTAAAGAAAAATTCTACAACTGCTATTTGATTCTTTATACTTGAGGGCTTTTCGACGCAGGCACGCAGGGGATTGCCTGTGAAACCTGGGTCACAGCTGCATACGGGCTGATGGTGAACAACGCGACAAATCGCGTTGAAACCACAAGCATTGGCACAGGGATCGCGACACTTCATATTGATGCAGGCCTTGCTACCGGGACAATCGCTGTTCTGCACACATTCGGGTCGGCAATTTATGTATGGATCACCAAAATAGTTCTGAATACAGCTGCATGAACCGGCACCGTTGCGTTCGCGACAAATGGCATTTGCGCCACATGGCGATGGATAGCATGGATCAGAGGGCACATCGGGCACCACAACTGTTCATGGGCATAGACATGTGCATGGACATTGACATGGAAATAGCAAGCAGGCGGATGATGCATACAATAAAATATAGATAAAGATACAATTTACAGAAATAGCTTACATGCTAGGAATATACATAGGTGATAATGCTGAAGTCGAGAATGCCCGACTATGAAGTACCCTATACCCATGACATATCAACAGCTTTGTGAAAGGCTTTTATATGGGTACAGAGTTTAAGTAGATGAAAGAGTGATGTACACAATACAAAAAACATGCAAGAAATGAATACCATAAGCCCCTTAAGTCTAGAACACCACTGAAAAGAACATACAACATTAGGGGAGCAATAGGCGCTTTAGTCTGATCACAGTAAGGCAATCGAGCGCATATAAAGGATAGCAAGTAATTGAAAAAGATGTACTCACTTTGATGCATATTGCAGCCAGTATAGGGATCGCCCTCATAACCGTCAAGGCAACTGCACTTGGGCTGATGATGCTGTGTGGTGCACAGCGCATTGAAGCCACAAGTGCCGATGCAAGGATCCTCGCACCGCTGGCGTATGCAGGCTCGATTTGAGGGACAGTCTTGATTAATGATACACTCGGGTCGGCAGCTGGGCGGCGCACCAAACATGCCTGGTAAACAGGAACACTCGGCACGATTGTTTACATCGCGGCACTTGGCATTTGGTCCGCACGGGTTAGGTAAGCAGGGGTTAATTGGTGTACGCGGTTGAGTAGCTGCGAAAAAACAAAAAGCTTAGGAATAAATTGACAATTTGGTTTCGCTACTACTCACGTTTAGGTACACATTGTTCGAATGGATCTCCCACGTATTCATTGGGGCAGGTGCAGATGGGATTATGATTGTTCACTTGACACTTAGCATTGAAGCCACATGTGCCACTGCATGGATCAGCGCACTTTTGATTGATGCATGCCAAATGTTGTGCACACTCCGAGCTGACCACACACTCCGGTCGGCAAGTGGGCGGTGCACCAAAGTAGCCAACCTGGCAGCTGCACGTGGGATGACCTTCGACTGTCCGGCATATGCTGTTCGATCCACAAGGATTTGGTTCACAAACACTGATAGGTCCAATGGGCGTGCGTTTGCAGCCCAGGAATGGATCACCTTCGAAACCACGCGTGCAACTGCAAGTGGGCAAATGATTTACCACCGCACACTCGGAATTGGGACCGCAGGCGCCAGTGCATGGATTGCGACAGTGCTGCTTAATGCAGGCCAGTGACGAGGGGCATTCTGAGTTGTAGATACATTCTGGACGACACCCTGTGGTGTAGGGATCACCATTGTAGGGCTCAATGCAACTGCAGCGAGCGGCGCCATTATGTGGTGTGCATACCGCATTCTCAGCGCATGGATTCGGATAGCACGGATTAATGTGATCATGTGGTTCTGTGGTAGATAAATAAAGCTAATATCATAGACAAAGTCTAAATTAAATATTTAACTTACTCTCTTCTATGACCTTTGAACATCCAACGAAGGCGTCACCCTTGTAGCCCAAATCACAGCTGCAATGAGCTGAGTGTGCAACAACTGTGCAGCGGGCATTGTGTCCACAAGTATTGTCGCAAGGATTCTGGCACTTTTCATGTATGCAGGCCTTGTCGGCGGGGCATTCACTACTCAGCGTGCACTCGGGTCGGCAGTACGGGGGACTGCCAATGTAGTTAGCCACACAGGAACATACGGGTCGGTTCTGTTTGATCTGGCATATTGAGTTGGGACCGCATGGTGATGGCACGCAAGGATTTGATGGTGATTTGCCATCAATAGGAGGTTCCGGCACCCGCGAGCATGCCACAAATGGATCACCCTCAAAATGTGCCTCACATGAGCAAATCGGATTGTGATTCAGCACCTCACAGCGCGCATCTCTGCCGCAAGTGCCTGGACAGGGATCAGCACAGCGTTGATTGATGCATGCCTGATTAGGTGCACACTCCGAGCTGACCACGCACTCTGGCTGGCAAACTGGCGGTGCACCCTTGAAGTTGGGCAGACAGGAGCACGCCGCATATCCATCAGCAGAAGCCAAGCAACGAGAGTTAGGACCACAGGGTGAGGGTTCGCACGGATTGCGACGTTCAGGTGTTACTGGCGGCAGGTAATATGGATTGCAGGCCACAAATGCATCGCCGCTATAACCTTCGGCGCACACACAAACTGGAGCATGGTTGACAACACGGCACACGGCATTAATGCCACAGACGCCGTTACAGGTGTCTACGCACTTGGAATTCACACAAGATTTGTCCGCCGCACAATCACTGTTGAGCACACACTCTGGACGACAGCCTATGTAGGGATTACCAAAGTAACCCTTGCGACAAACGCAAGCTAGACCACCGCTCAGGCGTTTGCAGTCGGAATTCGGTCCACACTGCAGTTTTGCGCAACTGGCCGAGGGCGTTGGTACAATAGGTGAGGGCGGAGCGCATTGCTCGTAAGGATTTCCATAGAGTCCGTTGGGGCAAGCACAAACGGGATTATGCTCGTAAACATTGCAAGCGGCGTTGCGTCCACATGAGCCTGGACACGGATCCAAACAGCGTTGACTTAAACAGGCACGATCGAAGGGACAGTCCGAATTAGCAATACATTCGGGTCGGCATCGAGGATTCTGCTGGGCATTGGGGCCAAAGCAAGGATCACAGAGAGCAACCCCATTACCAAAGACGGAGCACACATCATTGGGTCCACAAGGCGAAGGCGCACAAGGATCACGGGAATCGTTTTTCACAATACCGATGGGCACGCACTGCAGGAAAGCATCTCCAGCAAATCCATCCAAACAATGACAAACTGGTGTATGTTGGCGCACATTGCAAATTGCATTAATGCCGCAGATGGTGCCAGCACAAGGATCTGCACACTTGTGATTGATACAGGACAGTGACTCTCCGCAGTCCGAATTGATGTCGCATTCCGGATGACAGCCGGATTGGGGATCGCCTAGATATCCAGATAGGCAAGAGCAGACAGCGCGGTTATTCAGCAACTTGCACTCGCTATTTAGTCCACACGGACTTGGCACACATGGGTTTGCCTTGGGTTGGTCTAGTGCATAGCAGCGCACGCCAGGATTTCCAGTGAGGCCTGCATTGCAAGAGCACACCGGATGATGTTGTTCCACGCGGCAATTAGCTCCATGGCCGCAGGCGCCGGGGCATGGATCGTGGCAACGGAAGCCCATGCAAGCCTTACTCTTCGGACAATCGGCGTCCACTTGACATTCGTAACCATGACAGCCGACAAGCGATGTTGGGTCGCCAGAGAGGCCTTCCGGACAGACGCAAGCGGTCTGACCATCGCCGGCAACAACGCAATTGGCATTGGGTCCGCAGGGGTTAGGATCGCAAACAGTTCGACTTGGTTCACGGCATCCCTGATAGGCATCTCCCACATAGCCCGAACGACAGTAGCATTCTTCTCGATTGCCGGCCACATAGCAGTCGGCATTACGACCACATGGACCAGGCTGGCACAATTCGATGGAAACGGCCGGCTTCTCGCAAATTCTGAAGGGATTGCCAATCTTGTTATCCGGACAGTAGCATACTGGCTGGCGTGATGAGTCACAAATCGCGCCAGTGCCGCAAGGATTTGGTTCGCAGGGATTAATGGGCTCCACGCAGCCGCGTATTGTGTTGGGGCTCTCCACATAGCCAGGAAGGCAGGTGCACTTGGAGAATCCGTTGCTCAATACTGCACACTGAGTGTTAGGACCACATGGCGATGGTTCGCAAGGATTAGAAGGTAGCTCGCAAGCTATCTGTGGAGGCTGACCCTCGTATTCAGGCAAACAGAAGCAAATCGGAGCGCCGTTGACACGTCGACAGCCAGAGTTGGGACCGCATGGATTTGGAGTGCACTCATCGCCCTCGGGTACTGCGAGTTGACAAAATTTTAGATTTGATTGTGGCTGATAACAAACAAGCGAATACTTACTGCAATTTTTAAAGGGATTACCGGTGAGTCCCTTAGGGCAGAAGCATATGGGATTGCCATTGTCAAGCTCACACTGCGCATTCAAACCGCATGGATTGGGATCGCATGGATTCTGTGGTGGACTGCAACCCACCTCTGGGTTTCCATTGTATCCAGGCGGGCACTTGCATACGCCACGGTGGTTAATCACTTCACATAGGGCATAGGCACCACATTGACAAGGCGATGTGCACCTGCCATTGATGCATGCCTGACTGGCATCACATTCGGAATTGGCGCGGCAACCCAAAGATTGCTGACACAAAACATAGGCATTACCCAGATAGCCGGGCAAACAGCGGCAGTCGATGCCATGGTTGACCGGTACACATTCGGCGTTCTCGCCACAGGAATCCTCTTGGCAGGGATTAATGCACCGACGATTGAGGCGATCGCATAGCTTATTGGGTGGACAATCCTCGTTGTATTGGCAAACGTGGGTGCGTGCTATGGTTTGGGTTAGGGTTACGGTGCGTTTTGTTTCGTGTATTTATAATTCGATTCGTGTTGTTGTAGTTGTTCGTGAGTCGGGGTTGTACAAAATTTTATACATGTGTTGACAGGTGTACGGGGAATTTGTACAGTGTATGAAAGAGAGAGACATTTTGGGAAATGAAATAATTCGTGTCACATTAGCATGGGATCACTTGAGGATAGCAAAAGTGCAACAAGTGCTGGCTGTAACAAGCTACTAACCTGGCTGGCAACCGATAAGGCCGTTGCCCTGATAGCCATCCACACAACTGCAATCGGCCGCATGATTTGAGTTGATACAAACTGCATTCTGAGCGCAAGGATCATGCACATCGCACGGATGCTGGCAACGATCATTAATACAGGCTTCTGTAACTCCGCAATCCAAATTGTCCGTGCATTCGACTGTTAAGAGAAAGAGATAGCGTTAGTGATTGTCTTTACCCTTTAAGAATTATTTGCCACCCGATATTTGCTTAGTTGTATTAAATTTTATGTATTTTAATGAAATGGTTTATGAATTGATTAGTTGCTTACTTGACGTTTTGGTGGACACACACTTGACCATCGGATTGCCCTCATGGCCCTGTGGGCAAGTGCAAATGGGTCGATGACTCTTCGCCGTACATTTGGCACTCGAAGCACACACTTTAGCAAATTCACAGGGATCATGGCACAGACCCATATAGCAGGCCTCACTTTCAATACAATCGTTGTTGGATTGACATGGCTCTGGTGTTTTGGGTGTGCCCGGAGGTTCTACTTGTTAGAAATTATTAATTTGGTTAGAAATTTAATTATTAATATTGATTAGCATTTGATTGTAATGCAAATAAGTTAGCCTTATCAGATGGTTCTCATATGTACAATGATTGTATTGCCATGTATCCAATATATTATATTTAAACTGTACATCAATTATTTACTTTATGTATACCCTTGCTGGATATTTGGAATGTTATTGTTCGGTGTAATTTGAATAAACTAACAAAATCGGACGAAGGTAATATTTCATTTCGATTTGAAAAGATCTATTCGTAATAAACTTTTCTTCTATGGAAAGGTATATAATGTATGAAAGCATACAGATCGATATATATTATGTATACTAATTATATATGCAAGGGTACTTAATCTTCGACATCCCGAAGAAAACGTATGACTTTGTAAGAAATTTAACATATTTTACATGTTGGGAATGTGAAATGCACACTTATCACTTTGGTACTTATACATGTGTAGGAATATTTGAAAACCATTATAATATATTTACAAAATGATTAAATAAAAGAATACGATTTGGACAGAGCAATTCCACATTTTGGGTACCGAAAGTGATAGCATAGCCAATTGTATAGACGAATGTGTATACCTTTCTTTTGGCAACGCCCCAGCTTACAGAGCTCGTTAGGAGCACAGTTAGTATCTACTGTACATGGGTTAATAATTGTGATATCTGTGGTGTTGGCCGGTGGTGCAACGGTTGATGTGTGCACAGTGATGTAATCATCAATTTCCGTCGTTGTGCCCGCTCTGGTCGGCAGCTCCGTAGGCCAAGCCGTTGTGCTGGTCATTGTTGTCGTCTCGGGAATCTCATTTGAAGTATCAAGTCGAGTTGTCTTCATTTTAGGGGTTGTGGTGCGCCTACCACCATCTTTGCTGGCAAGTGTTGTCGTTGTGATCACTGGTCTTTGTGTTGACGTATCGGTTATATTGTTTTCACCATCCCGATAGCCTTTTGTATGACCAGATTTAGTAGTTGTAGTCTCAATGGTAGGTTTACTCGTGCTGGTTATGTTAGTAACGCTTATGATTGTGCTCTTTTCAGTGCTAGTAGTGGTGGTGCTAGTGGTGGTAGCGTTGATAAAATTTGGCAACATATCGTCGCCAGTATTTGGGTTAGCTGTTGTTGTTGTTTTTGTGGTTGTTGTTCTTGTTGTATGTGCTGTTGTTGTTGGTTTCACTGTGGTTTTCTTGGTAGTACTAGATGTTATTGTTACATTAGCTAGGGAGAGAGACATATTTACATGGGTAAAGGGTGTTTATTTTATAATATACATATATACACAGTATGATATTTTAACTTGTTAGTGTTTAGGCATTGCCTAGTATAATTACTGTTGTATGCACCATTGTATTATGGATTAATCGAAAACTTGTACATACCTTTAATACAGGCACCAGTTGTAGGATCGCACTTTGCGCCTGGCGGACAGTGGTCGCAGCCAGGAGTGCGACCTGTTGCTGTAATATTATAAATTAATACCACAATACAAAATTCTTGGCCATGTGCAATTTTACTTACTATCTTGGCAGTGACAACCATCACACTCGAAACCATGGCGACAATCCGATTTTCGTTGACATTCACAAACTGAAAATCAAGATTAATCAGTAAATATAGTGATTGTTTTCAATTGCACCACAACATGAAAAAAACCCACCGCTGGCACAAACTGGTTGATGGGCAATTACGCGACAATCCTCACTGCGGCCGCAGGGATTCTCAGATGCGCAGGGATCCACGCAAAGCGCATTTACACATGCCTGTTGAATGGGGCACTCATCGCTTGAGGCACAACCAATTTCTAATATTGCGTATCGGGAGTGCGTTGCAAAGTAAGCAGATCGATTGCATTAGTTAAGGCATTAAGTATCATTTTCGGTTTAGACATTCGATTATATATGTTTAATTCATATTATAGGTGTGTTTTCTTTAAGAAACCTGTTCGATAGGTAGTTTTTCTTGATTTTTTCAATGCAGTTAGTAAAAAATTTATTTTTTCCATAATTTGTTCTTATACTGCCATACGAGGCACATACTAGCACATCTAATACTATCAAGCTGTAAGCACATTAAATTAGATATTGTTTAGTTTTTGTTTAGCTGTTTTTGTTGTCGCAAAACAACATATACACATGCAAGCAAGCAATTGGGATATTTGGGGTTAGTGCATTTAAAAAAAAAGCTGTAGATCATACAACACCAGTTAATACTATCACCATGCAATTAATCATACTATACAATAATAAATAAAACTTACTGCACGCGATTATGTGTACATAAAAGTGATAAATAGATATATACAAAACAAACATATGTACTAAATACAACAAAAATCAACACAAATTGTCTTAAAGAACACAAAGAATATGAGATCGTAATGTTGACATATAACATGCACATCGAGCTCATTTTAAAAGATATCGAGAGACATTCAACATTATGTGATATGATGTAGGACTTGATGATACACGTATTTGCAGCAGCAGGCAGGCAGGCAAACAGAAAGCAGGCAACTAACATGAACGAGGACGAGAACAAGAAAGAGTGAACTAGCTCTATTTAAATTGAACTCAAAATTGGGTGAATACATATATTTCTCCATTGGTGAACACAAACATTGACTTCGTGAGCTTGTCCGAGCGGTGTTTTCGTAATGGATATTTGTTGTGGGTGCAGGCATATACATACATATACGAATGACAGCAGAAGAGCCAGTGATAAGAGCCGGGGAAAGAAGAACAAATGGAATAGAGTTTGAAGCGATTTGATTCCATTTGTATAGGAACACACTGGGATTGGTTTGCAAGGAACAGAACGAAAAAAAAAACATGCACGTGCCAGCCATTAAGCTGGGCCGGTTAGCGATGGCACAAGTGGAAGAAGGTGTGATGAGATCCATAAAGAGAAGAAGAAAAAGATAACTATATAACATCAAATTGAAGTAGGCTTTTACGCATTGCTAGATGCATTGGCGATTCAAGTAGTTGGCGCCACGGATGCCAATAGAATATTTCACCACAACCTTGTGGTTCTTTGCAATTCATTCAATTAACAAAGAACACGTGGGTCCATATTAAAACTTACAATTTACGTACACAGCTTTAGTTACCTGCATTAATAGAGCAACCGGGTTTATTTACATCTGCGGCGGTATCACAATAGCACAAAGCGGTGTGGTTCAATGTACGACACACAGTAAAGTTCTGAACATTACAAAGTTTTTCATAATATTCGCATGGCTTAATGCAATTTGCTCTTACACAAATCTCGTCGTCAAAACAATCAGTTGTTATTGTACATTTAGGTGAAAATTCTGTCGTGAGTTCTTCTGTACGGGTCATATTTGGTGCACCCACAGAACTCTGCGTAACTTCCTGATCAGTTAAACCTGGCCCTATAGCAACGCTCTGAGTAGTTTCTTTACCTGGATAGCCCATTGATGTATAAAAAAAAGGCTCCATCGTATTCAAAGAACCTTCTGTTGTTGTAAACACACCTCTTACCGTGGACTCTGTTGTCATTGAAGACATCTCGTTTGCAGAGCCTGTGGTAGTAATTTGCTTAGATATCGTCGAGGTAGTTGTGATATCATAGACAGAAGTGACTTGCATAACAGTGGATGGTGCAGTAGTTGACTGCGAAGTGGCAGGCGTTAAAGTAGAACCTATAGTTGAAAACCGTTCTTTAAATGGAAAAGACACAGTGGTGATATCAGGAACAGGAGTCACTTGAGTAACAGAAGGTGGAAATCTTTTAGATGAAATAACAGTTACTAAGCCTATTGTTGATTGTTCAGTCACTGTCGACGGATGAGTAGTTTCTGTAAATGGTGGTAAGGAAGTGGTCTCTATCGGAAGTATTCTCTCGGTTGGAATGGTTTTAGGGGTTTCATGGGTTGTTGGTTGCGATATGCCAAATCGAACAGTAGTTTCACCGACGACTGCTGGTCCAGTAGATTCTGTATAAGGTCGTTGGGTTATTACAGAAAATGGAGTTGTTGTTTCGCCAGGTATAGGCGTCAAAGTGGAACCATTAGTTGCTAATTGTTCTATAGATGGAAATGAGGTAGTTGTGATCTCAGGGACAGAAGTCACTTGAGTAACAGAAGGTGGTTGTCTCTCAGTTGTAATGGGAGCCATTACACCTGGAATTCTTTGGTCAGTCACTGCCGATGGAGGTGTAGTTTCTGTATATGGTGGCAAGGAAGTGGACTCTATCGGAATTATTCTATCGGTTGGAATGGTTTTAGGGGTTTCATGGGTTGTTGGTTGCGATATGCCAAATCGAACAGTAGTTTCACCAACGACTGCTGGTCCAGTAGATTCTGTATAAGGTCGTTGGGTTATTACAGAAAATGGAGTAGTTGAATCGCCAGGTATAGGCGTCAAAGTGGAACCTTTTGTTGATAACTGTTCTATAGATGGGAATGGGGTAGTTTTAATGTCAGGGACAGAAGTCACTTGAGTAACAGAAGGTGGTTGTCTCTCAGTTGTAATGGGAGCCATAACACCTGGAGTTGTTTGGACAGTCACTGCCGATGGAGGTGTAGTTTCTGTATATGGTGGCAAGGAAGTGGACTCTATCGGAAGTATTCTCTCGGTTGGAATGGATTTAGGGGTTTCATGGGTTGTTGGTTGCGATATGCCAAATCGAACAGTAGTTTCACCGACGACTGCTGGTCCAGTAGATTCTGTATAAGGTCGTTGGGTTATTACAGAAAATGGAGTAGTTGATTCGCCAGGTATAGGCGTCAAAGTGGAACCTTGGGTTGCTAACTGTTCTATAGAATGGAGGTGTAGTTTCTGTATAGGTGGCAAGGAAGTGGACTCTATCGGAAGTATTCTCTCGGTTGGAATGGTTTAGGGGTTTCATGGGTTGTTGGTTGCGATATGCCAAATCGAACAGTAGTTTCACCGACGACTGCTGGTCCAGTAGATTCTGTATAAGGTCGTTGGGTTATTACAGAAAATGGAGTAGTTGATTCGCCAGGTATAGGCGTCAAAGTGGAACCTTTTGTTGATAACTGTTCTATAGATGGGAATGGGGTAGTTGTGATGTCAGGGACAGAAGTCACTTGAGTAGCAGAAGGTGGTTGTCTCTCAGTTGTAATGGGAGCCATTACACCTGGAGTTGTTTGGTCAGTCACTGCCGATGGAGGTGTAGTTTCTGTATATGGTGGCAAGGAAGTGGACTCTATCGGAAGTATTCTCTCGGTTGGAATGGTTTTAGGGGTTTCATGGGTTGTTGGTTGCGATATGCCAAATCGAACAGTAGTTTCACCGACGACTGCTGGTCCAGTAGATTCTGTATAAGGTCGTTGGGTTATTACAGAAAATGGAGTAGTTGAATCGCCAGGTATAGGCGTCAAAGTGGAACCTTTTGTTGATAACTGTTCTATAGATGGGAATGGGGTGGACCGGGCGTTCTTGATGCAGGGGGTGTCCTCAGTCGAATGGAGCCTCACCTGGAGTGGGCAGTCACGCCGTGGAGGTGGTCGTAGGTGGCGGAGTGGACCCGGGTATTCTCTCGGTGGATGAGGGGGGGTGGGGGATGCAGGGCACACGACGCGGCCAGTAGACTGTGGCGGGGACGTGGAGAGGCGCCAGGATGGCGTCGGGCCTTGTGCTGCTGGGGGGGGGGCAGGGCGGTCCTGGTAACGGGTGGGCCAGGAGGGCCATTACACCTGGAGTTGTTTGGTCAGTCACTGCCGATGGAGGTGTAGTTTCTGTATAAGGTGGCAAGGAAGTGGACTCTATCGGAAGTATTCTCTCGGTTGGAATGGATTTAGGGGTTTCATGGGTTGTTGGTTGCGATATGCCAAATCGAACAGTAGTTTCACCAACGACTGCTGGTCCAGTAGATTCTGTATAAGGTCGTTGGGTTATTACAGAAAATGGAGTAGTTGATTCGCCAGGTATAGGCGCCAAAGTGGAACCTTTTGTTGATAACTGTTCTATAGATGGGAATGGGGTAGTTGTGATGTCAGGGACAGAAGTCACTTGAGTAACAGAAGGTGGTTGTCTCTCAGTTGTAATGGGAGCCATTACACCTGGAGTTGTTTGGACAGTCACTGCCGATGGAGGTGTAGTTTCTGTATATGGTGGCAAGGAAGTGGACTCTATCGGAAGTATTCTCTCGGTTGGAATGGATTTAGGGGTTTCATGGGTTGTTGGTTGCGATATGCCAAATCGAACAGTAGTTTCACCGACGACTGCTGGTCCAGTAGATTCTGTATAAGGTCGTTGGGTTATTACAGAAAATGGAGTAGTTGATTCGTCAGGTATAGGCGTCAAAGTGGAACCTTTTGTTGCTAACTGTTCTATAGATGGGAATGGGGTAGTTTCAAAGTCAGGGACAGAAGTCACTTGAGTAACAGAAGGTGGTTGTCTCTCAGTTGTAATGGGAGCCATTACACCTGGAGTTGTTTGGTCAGTCACTGCCGATGGAGGTGTAGTTTCTGTATATGGTGGCAAGGAAGTGGACTCTATCGGAAGTATTCTCTCGGTTGGAATGGTTTTAGGGGTTTCATGGGTTGTTGGTTGCGATATGCCAAATCGAACAGTAGTTTCACCAACGACTGTTGGTCCAGTAGATTCTGTATAAGGTCGTTGGGTTATTACAGAAAATGGAGTAGTTGATTCGCCAGGTATAGGCGTCAAAGTGGAACCTTTTGTTGATAACTGTTCTATAGATGGGAATGGGGTAGTTGTGATATCAGGGACAGAAGTAACTTGAGTAACAGATGGTGGTTGTCTCTCAGTTGTAATGGGAGCCATTACACCTGGAGTTGTTTGGTCAGTCACTGCCGATGGAGGTGTAGTTTCTGTATATGGTGGCAAGGAAGTGGACTCTATCGGAAGTATTCTCTCGGTTGGAATGGTTTTAGAGGTTTCATGGGTTGTTGGTTGCGATATGCCAAATCGAACAGTAGTTTCACCGACGACTGTTCGTCCAGTAGATTCTGTATAAGTTCGTTGGGTTATTACAGAAAATGGAGTAGTTGAATCGCCAGGTATAGGCGTCAAAGTGGAACCTTTTGTTGATAACTGTTCTATAGATGGGAATGAGGTAGTTGTGATATCAGGGACAGAAGTAACTTGAGTAACAGATGGTGGTTGTCTCTCAGTTGTAATGGAAGCCATTACACCTGGAGTTGTTTGGTCAGTCACTGCCGATGGAGGTGTAGTTTCTGTATATGGTGGCAAGGAAGTGGACTCTATCGGAAGTATTCTCTCGGTTGGAATGGTTTTAGGGGTTTCATGGGTTGTTGGTTGCGATATGCCAAATCGAACAGTAGTTTCACCGACGACTGTTGGTCCAGTAGATTCTGTATAAGGTCGTTGGGTTATTACAGAAAATGGAGTAGTTGATTCGCCAGGTATAGGCGCCAAAGTGGAACCTTTTGTTGATAACTGTTCTATAGATGGGAATGAGGTAGTTGTGATCTCAGGGACAGAAGTCACTTGAGTAACAGAAGGTGGTTGTCTCTCAGTTGTAATGGGAGCCATTACACCTGGAGTTGTTTGGTCAGTCACTGCCGATGGAGGTGTAGTTTCTGTATATGGTGGCAAGGAAGTGGACTCTATCGGAATTATTCTCTCGGTTGGAATGGATTTAGGGGTTTCATGGGTTGTTGGTTGCGATATGCCAAATCGAACAGTAGTTTCACCAATGACTGCTGGTCCAGTAGATTCTGTATAAGGTCGTTGGGTTATTACAGAAAATGGAGTAGTTGAATCGCCAGGTATAGGCGTCAAAGTGGAACCTTTTGTTGATAACTGTTCTATAGATGGGAATGGGGTAGTTTTAATGTCAGGGACAGAAGTCACTTGAGTAACAGAAGGTGGTTGTCTCTCAGTTGTAATGGGAGCCATAACACCTGGAGTTGTTTGGTCAGTCACTGCCGATGGAGGTGTAGTTTCTGTATATGGTGGCAAGGAAGTGGACTCTATCGGAAGTATTCTCTCGGTTGGAATGGTTTTAGGGGTTTCATGGGTTGTTGGTTGCGATATGCCAAATCGAACAGTAGTTTCACCGACGACTGTTGGTCCAGTAGATTCTGTATAAGGTCGTTGGGTTATTACAGAAAATGGAGTAGTTGATTCGCCAGGTATAGGCGTCAAAGTGGAACCTTTTGTTGATAACTGTTCTATAGATGGGAATGAGGTAGTTGTGATATCAGGGACAGAAGTAACTTGAGTAACAGATGGTGGTTGTCTCTCAGTTGTAATGGGAGCCATTACACCTGGAGTTGTTTGGTCAGTCACTGCCGATGGAGGTGTAGTTTCTGTATATGGTGGCAAGGAAGTGGACTCTATCGGAATTATTCTCTCGGTTGGAATGGATTTAGGGGTTTCATGGGTTGTTGGTTGCGATATGCCAAATCGAACAGTAGTTTCACCAACGACTGCTGGTCCAGTAGATTCTGTATAAGGTCGTTGGGTTATTACAGAAAATGGAGTAGTTGAATCGCCAGGTATAGGCGTCAAAGTGGAACCTTTTGTTGATAACTGTTCTATAGATGGGAATGGGGTAGTTTTAATGTCAGGGACAGAAGTCACTTGAGTAACAGAAGGTGGTTGTCTCTCAGTTGTAATGGGAGCCATAACACCTGGAGTTGTTTGGTCAGTCACTGCCGATGGAGGTGTAGTTTCTGTATATGGTGGCAAGGAAGTGGACTCTATCGGAAGTATTCTCTCGGTTGGAATGGTTTTAGGGGTTTCATGGGTTGTTGGTTGCGATATGCCAAATCGAACAGTAGTTTCACCGACGACTGTTGGTCCAGTAGATTCTGTATAAGTTCGTTGGGTTATTACAGAAAATGGAGTAGTTGAATCGCCAGGTATAGGCGTCAAAGTGGAACCTTTTGTTGATAACTGTTCTATAGATGGGAATGAGGTAGTTGTGATATCAGGGACAGAAGTAACTTGAGTAACAGATGGTGGTTG
This sequence comes from Drosophila atroscutellata, assembly GCA_035041605.1. Classification (NCBI taxonomy): domain Eukaryota; kingdom Metazoa; phylum Arthropoda; class Insecta; order Diptera; family Drosophilidae; genus Drosophila; species Drosophila atroscutellata. Next base: position 5,257,022 of record JAWNLA010000092.1, on the reverse strand, counting down.
TCTCTCAGTTGTAATGGGAGCCATTACACCTGGAGTTGTTTGGTCAGTCACTGCCGATGGAGGTGTAGTGTCTGTATAAGGTGGCAAGGAAGTGGACTCTATCGGTAGTATTCTCTCGGTTGGAATGGATTTAGGGGTTTCATGGGTTGTTGGTTGCGATATGCCAAATCGAACAGTAGTTTCACCGACGACTGCTGGTCCAGTAGATTCTGTATAAGGTCGTTGGGTTATTACAGAAAATGGAGTAGTTGATTCGCCAGGTATAGGCGTCAAAGTGGAACCTTGGGTTGCTAACTGTTCTATAGATGGGAATGAGGTAGTTGTGATCTCAGGGACAGAAGTTACTTGAGTAGCAGAAGGTGGTTGTCTCTCAGACGTAATTGGAGCCATAACACCTGGAGTTGTTTGGTCAGTCACTGCCGATGGAGGTGTAGTTTCTGTATATGGTGGCAAGGAAGTGGACTCTATCGGAAGTATTCTCTCGGTTGGAATGGTTTTAGGGGTTTCATGGGTTGTTGGTTGCGATATGCCAAATCGAACAGTAGTTTCACCGACGACTGTTCGTCCAGTAGATTCTGTATAAGTTCGTTGGGTTATTACAGAAAATGGAGTAGTTGAATCGCCAGGTATAGGCGTCAAAGTGGAACCTTTTGTTGATAACTGGTCTATAGATGGGAATGAGGTAGTTGTGATATCAGGGACAGAAGTAACTTGAGTAACAGATGGTGGTTGTCTCTCAGTTGTAATGGAAGCCATTACACCTGGAGTTGTTTGGTCAGTCACTGCCGATGGAGGTGTAGTTTCTGTATAAGGTGGCAAGGAAGTGGACTCTATCGGTAGTATTCTCTCGGTTGGAATGGATTTAGGGGTTTCATGGGTTGTTGGTTGCGATATGCCAAATCGAACAGTAGTTTCACCGACGACTGCTGGTCCAGTAGATTCTGTATAAGGTCGTTGGGTTATTACAGAAAATGGAGTAGTTGATTCGCCAGGTATAGGCGTCAAAGTGGAACCTTGGGTTGCTAACTGTTCTATAGATGGGAATGAGGTAGTTGTGATCTCAGGGACAGAAGTTACTTGAGTAGCAGAAGGTGGTTGTCTTTCAGTCGTAATTGGAGCCATTACACCTGGAGTTGTTTGGTCAGTCACTGCCGATGGAGGTGTAGTTTCTGTATATGGTGGCAAGGAAGTGGACTCTATCGGAAGTATTCTCTCGGTTGGAATGGTTTTAGGGGTTTCATAGGTTGTTGGTTGCGATATGCCAAATCGAACAGTAGTTTCACCGACGACTGTTGGTCCAGTAGATTCTGTATAAGTTCGTTGGGTTATTACAGAAAATGGAGTAGTTGAATCGCCAGGTAAAGGCGTCAAAGTGGAACCTTTTGTTGATAACTGTTCTATAGATGGGAATGAGGTAGTTGTGATATCAGGGACAGAAGTAACTTGAGTAACAGATGGTGGTTGTTTCTCAGTTGTAATGGAAGCCATTACACCTGGAGTTGTTTGGTCAGTCACTGCCGATGGAGGTGTAGTTTCTGTATATGGTGGCAAGGAAGTGGACTCTATCGGAAGTATTCTCTCGGTTGGAATGGTTTTAGGGGTTTCATGGGTTGTTGGTTGCGATATGCCAAATCGAACAGTAGTTTCACCGACGACTGCTGGTCCAGTAGATTCTGTATAAGGTCGTTGGGTTATTACAGAAAATGGAGTAGTTGATTCGCCAGGTATAGGCGTCAAAGTGGAACCTTGGGTTGCTAACTGTTCTATAGATGGGAATGAGGTAGTTGTGATCTCAGGGACAAAAGTTACTTGAGTAGCAGAAGGTGGTTGTCTTTCAGTCGTAATTGGAGCCATTACACCTGGAGTTGTTTGGTCAGTCACTGCCGATGGAGGTGTAGTTTCTGTATATGGTGGCAAGGAAGTGGACTCTATCGGAAGTATTCTCTCGGTTGGAATGGTTTTAGGGGTTTCATAGGTTGTTGGTTGCGATATGCCAAATCGAACCGTAGTTTCACCGACGACTGTTGGTCCAGTAGATTCTGTATAAGTTCGTTGGGTTATTACAGAAAATGGAGTAGTTGAATCGCCAGGTATAGGCGTCAAAGTGAAACCTTTTGTTGATAACTGTTCTATAGATGGGAATGAGGTAGTTGTGATATCAGGGACAGAAGTAACTTGAGTAACAGATGGTGGTTGTCTCTCAGTTGTAATGGAAGCCATTACACCTGGAGTTGTTTGGTCAGTCACTGCCGATGGAGGTGTAGTTTCTGTATATGGTGGCAAGGAAGTGGACTCTATCGGAAGTATTCTCTCGGTTGGAATGGTTTTAGGGGTTTCATGGGTTGTTGGTTGCGATATGCCAAATCGAACAGTAGTTTCACCGACGACTGCTGGTCCAGTAGATTCTGTATAAGGTCGTTGGGTTATTACAGAAAATGGAGTAGTTGATTCGCCAGGTATAGGCGTCAAAGTGGAACCTTGGGTTGCTAACTGTTCTATAGATGGGAATGAGGTAGTTGTGATCTCAGGGACAGAAGTTACTTGAGTAGCAGAAGGTGGTTGTCTCTCAGTCGTAATTGGAGCCATTACACCTGGAGTTGTTTGGTCAGTCACTGCCGATGGAGGTGTAGTTTCTGTATATGGTGGCAAGGAAGTGGACTCTATCGGAAGTATTCTCTCGGTTGGAATGGTTTTAGGGGTTTCATGGGTTGTTGGTTGCGATATGCCAAATCGAACAGTAGTTTCACCGACGACTGTTGGTCCAGTAGATTCTGTATAAGTTCGTTGGGTTATTACAGAAAATGGAGTAGTTGAATCGCCAGGTATAGGCGTCAAAGTGGAACCTTTTGTTGCTAACTGTTCTATAGATGGGAATGAGGTAGTTGTGATCTCAGGGACAGAAGTTACTTGAGTAGCAGAAGGTGGTTGTCTCTCAGTCGTAATTGGAGCCATTACACCTGGAGTTGTTTGGTCAGTCACTGCCGATGGAGGTGTAGTTTCTGTATATGGTGGCAAGGAAGTGGACTCTATCGGAAGTATTCTCTCGGTTGGAATGGTTTTAGGGGTTTCATGGGTTGTTGTTTGCGATATGCCAAATCGAACAGTAGTTTCACCGACGACTGTTGGTCCAGTAGATTCTGTATAAGTTCGTTGGGTTATTACAGAAAATGGAGTAGTTGAATCGCCAGGTATAGGCGTCAAAGTGGAACCTTTTGTTGCTAACTGTTCTATAGATGGGAATGAGGTAGTTGTGATCTCAGGGACAGAAGTTACTTGATTAGCAGAAGGTGGTTGTCTCTCAGTCGTAATTGGAGCCATTACACCTGGAGTTGTTTGGTCAGTCACTGCCGATGGAGGTGTAGTTTCTGTGTATGGTGGCAAGGAAGTGGACTCTATCGGAAGTATTCTCTCGGTTGGAATGGTTTTAGGGGTTTCATGGGATGTTGTTTGCGATATGCCAAATCGAACAGTAGTTTCACCGACGACTGTTGGTCCAGTAGATTCTGTATAAGTTCGTTGGGTTATTACAGAAAATGAAGTAGTTGAATCGCCAGGTATAGGCGTCAAAGTGGAACCTTTTGTTGCTAACTGTTCTATAGATGGGAATGAGGTAGTTGTTATCTCAGGGACAGAAGTTACTTGAGTAGCAGAAGGTGGTTGTCTCTCAGTCGTAATTGGAGCCATTACACCTGGAGTTGTTTGGTCAGTCACTGCCGATGGAGGTGTAGTTTCTGTATATGGTGGCAAGGAAGTGGACTCTATCGGAAGTATTCTCTCGGTTGGAATGGTTTTAGGGGTTTCATGGGTTGTTGGTTGCGATATGCCAAATCGAGCAGTAGTTTCACCGACGACTGCTGGTCCAGTAGATTCTGTATAAGGTCGTTGGGTTATTACAGAAAATGGAGTAGTTGATTCGTCAGGTATAGGCGTCAAAGTGGAACCTTTTGTTGCTAACTGTTCTATAGATGGGAATGGGGTAGTTTTAATGTCAGGGACAGAAGTCACTTGAGTAACAGAAGGTGGTTGTCTCTCAGTTGTAATGGGAGCCATTACACCTGGAGTTGTTTGGTCAGTCACTGCCGATGGAGGTGTAGTTTCTGTATATGGTGGCAAGGAAGTTGACTCTATCGGAAGTATTCTCTCGGTTGGAATGGTTTTAGGGGTTTCATGGGTTGTTGGTTGCGATATGCCAAATCGAACAGTAGTTTCACCGACGACTGTTGGTCCAGTAGATTCTGTATAAGGTCGTTGGGTTATTACAGAAAATGGAGTAGTTGATTCGCCAGGTATAGGCGTCAAAGTGGAACTTTGGGTTGCTAACTGTTCTATAGATGGGATTGAGGTAGTTGTGATCTCAGGGACAGAAGTTACTTGAGTAACAGAAGGTGGTTGTCTCTCAGTTGTAATGGGAGCCATTACACCTGGAGTTGTTTGGTCAGTCACTGCCGATGGAGGTGTAGTTTCTGTATATGGTGGCAAGGAAGTGGACTCTATCGGAAGTATTCTCTCGGTTGGAATGGTTTTAGGGGTTTCATGGGTTGTTGGTTGCGATATGCCAAATCGAACAGTAGTTTCACCGACGACTGTTGGTCCAGTAGATTCTGTATAAGGTCGTTGGGTTATTACAGAAAATGGAGTAGTTGATTCGCCAGGTATAGGCGTCAAAGTGGAACTTTGGGTTGCTAACTGTTCTATAGATGGGATTGAGGTAGATGTGATATCAGGGACAGAAGTCACTTGAGTAACAGAAGGTGGTTGTCTCTCAGTTGTAATGGGAGCCATTACACCTGGAGTTGTTTGGTCAGTCACTGCCGATGGAGGTGTAGTTTCTGTATAAGGTGGCAAGGAAGTGGACTCTATCGGAAGTATTCTCTCGGTTGGAATGGTTTTAGGGGTTTCATGGGTTGTTGGTTGCGATATGCCAAATCGAACAGTAGTTTCACCGACGACTGCTGGTCCAGTAGATTCTGTATAAGGTCGTTGGGTTATTACAGAAAATAGAGTAGTTGATTCGCCAGGTATAGGCGCCAAAGTGGAACCTTGGGTTGCTAACTGTTCTATAGATGGAAATGAGGTAGTTGTGATCTCAGGGACAGAAGTCACTTGAATAACAGAAGGGTGTTGTCTCTCAGTCGTAATGGGAGCCATTACACCTGGAGTTGTTTGTTCAGTCACTGCCGATGGAGGTGTAGTTTCTGTATATGGTGGCACTAAAGTGGAATCCATTGCAAGTATTCTCTCAGTTGGAATGGTTATAGGAGTTTCATAGGTTGTTGGTTGCGATATGTCTACTCGAATAGTAGTTTCATCTGAGGCAGTGGGTTCAGTAGATTCTGTATAGGTTTTTTGGGATGTAACAGAAGAAGCCCTTAGGGGGGTTGATTGAGTTTGTGGCTCAGAGGTTGTGTGTTGCTCTGTTGTACTTTTTTGCAAAGTGTCTTTTGGAGATAAGGTTTTTTCAATGCCTAGCTGTTTTGTGGTTTTGTATGACTCTGTTGTGCTATCGTATGAGTTGGTCGTCTCACTCTCAGCTTCAATGTCGGTATAACGTGTACGCATTTCTGTTTGGTTTGCCAAAATCATGACCGTATACTTGATACTTGTTGCAACGGTAGTTGTGTCTTTTAGTTCGTTTTCGGTACTATGCGGTTCATCTGTCGGTATACAGTTTGAGTTTGTGTTGTTTGCTGAACTAGTAGAGCAGATGCATTTTGTAATAACATGGGCTTTCGTTACGCACTTTACTGAGGACACGCAAACTGTGTGGCAGGGATCGATACATTGACCAGACGATCCGCATTGATGCGCATCACTGCAATCTTCGTGCGTGGTACAGTTGCCACCTGGCTTAGCTGCTTTTTTATTATTTTTTCGTTTTGTAATTTTTGAAGTGGAGTATTTTTGTACATATTTCAAATAAAAGTATAAAATTTAAAAAATACAAATCGTTAAAATATTTACAAGTTAATACGATTTAAAATAAATATGTGTATAGCTACAACAAAAGAGGAATGTGCACTATATATACAGGGGAACCTGGGGCATTACTAAAAATGTTCGAAATTGTGAGCTAAATTTCTTGAAACTGTGGCAAAAACTTTCAGCACAAAAATTTAGTACAAATTATTTTACGGTTAGATAAATTCAAATTAGGAACGATTTTTTTTTTACTATTAGTTAGCTACATATTGGATTTATATTGTTGTTTTATACAATTAGTATTAAATCTAGTTACCGTTTATTTAGAGTCATTGGTTAAGATATTTATAGTTTTCAAGAGGCATTAATATCATTGTGAGCATGAGCGTGTGTGAATGTTCAGAAGAGTTGCTTTGTATTTGTATACGAGTATTTGTTTCTGTTATTGTTGATTCGACCCCATTAGAGGGTTATGATCACGTATGATCATCAATAATTTTGATAACAGTTTTTCATATTTTGTTATTGCGCTTTGCTTTTAGCTTTGACGGGCATTAAGAGCAATCCTGATTCGATAATTGGGTTCGTGGATTAGCTTTCAATATTCATTATCGTTAAGAGATTTTTTTTAGACCATATGCTGTCAGGAGAAAGCTTAATTCAAGAATTGATTGTTAATTCCTCATTTCTATATACATTTACACAATATGTGAGGAAATATATTGACACGGCATGAAACTCTGGGTAGTGCCTTTGGTCAATATATCTCGCTAGGAAATCAATTGTGTGTGTGATTGTTGGTGAGGGGACAGACAATAAGACAGATCTAGCAAAAGGTGAGAGCGTGTGAGAGGCAGGAAACGGAGATAAACGAGACAGAGACATAAGGTACTTTCACTTGACAGAGTTGTGAGAGAGAGTACGTTTGTGCTTTACCTTTTTGACATCCATATTTGGCATCGGCTATAAATCCAGTTGGGCAGAATTTACATATCGGCTTGTGATCCTCGACAATGCATGGCGAGTTGGGTGCGCACGTGGCAAACTTGCACGGATCGACGCACTGATAATTGCGACAGGCCAAGCCTGCCGGACAGCCAGCATCACGCAAGCAAATCGATATCGATGGCTGGCAATCTCGCATGCAAATGCATACTGGCTTATGATCCTGCACCTCACATGACTTATTCTCGGCACAAATTGGTGCACGGCCCAGTGGTACAATGCACGGGTTGCGGCACTTGCCATCCGTGCAGGCCATGTTCGAGGCACAGTCATCATCGCGATAGCATTCACGCTTATCCGGTGCACAGGTCAATTCACCATACTCATTGACTATGAAGCCTGATTTGCATATGCAAACTGGCTGGTGACGACGGGTCTCACACTTTTTGTTACTTTCGCAGATGAACAGGGGATTGTTGCAAGGATCTGTGCATTGGCCATATTGGCCGCACTGCAAGGTCTCTGGACATTCGGCATCGCTGGTGCATGTTATTTGATCCTTTGTCTTGGGGTCTGTGTCCTCTGGCACACATTTCGGATCCGGCTTGCACTCGACCTCTGGTCGACCTATGTGACAGTTGGGACAGGAGCAGCGTGGACGATGTAACACAGTCTGACATAGTGCATTTGTGCCACACGCGCCACGCATTGTACAAGGATCGGTGCAGTGTCCTTGTAGGCATGATTTTTCACTGGGACAATCCGTATCTGAGTAGCATTGTTCGATGTCTAAAACGTTACGTAACAGCAGCAGCGAAGATCGAGAGAAAGAGAGAGAGATAGACAGGTTGTTGGTTGTTGTACTATGTTAATCGTTGGGTGCGCTCAGCTAGTCGGTGGCATATACGATAGATAGATACCCTAAAAAATTTACTCTTTTTTCTGGTTGATTGTTGTTGAAAATTTAAAATACGGAGCATGGGGACACATTTATGAAAGAATGGGAGTGCGAAGTTGAAATTATAAGGAAATTTGTTGGGAATTTGGCAGACAAGAGAGAAAGTGTTGGTTGAAGTGGAAGGGATTTATTTTTGTTGGTGATACTTGAAGTACCCAGAATAGATGGGATGTAAATATGGGTAGCTCAGATAAGAAACTTAAAGCTAAATTTTCTAAAAACAAAAATAGAAAAACTTAAACAAGACAATATATAAACAGTATAATCAAGTGTTGGTTGGTTGTTTCGATTGGTATTCTTTTGTATGGTTTGCTTTGGTTTTGTTTGAGTTCTTGTGTATGTGGTTGGGGTGTGTATATTTATTTTTATTATTTTTTTGCGTTTTTTTAATAAATGTCAGTGGGATTGCTGTGGTTTTGATTTTGGATTTTGGGTATTGTGCAAGGGATTTGTTAAATAAAAAGAACATTTATTGGGGCTTCATCGAATTGTGATCAGAAATGGACATATGAAATAATATAGAAATAGGAAATAAAAATTTAGAAATAACGAGTTTAGTTCAGTTTGGTGCAGTTAATGGTCAATAGGGACAGGCAGCAACAGTTTTTAGTAAACACTTTTCAAATTTGTTGTCAATGTCGACATCAAATTGCAGAACTGTGAAGGGAACATCTCACATTATGTCAGGTTGTTTTCTATATAAGCTTGCAAAATTGTCAATTATGTATATATATATATAATTATATTGTAGATAGCTGCTGTGGTTTGGTATGTAGATTAATTGCTTTTGTTGGTTGATTTAAATGAATTTGATAAGTCTTCGAGCAGCGGGCGAGCGAGCGAGCAGCCTTATAGATAAGTAAGATCGAGTGAGCAATAGTTACAATCATTGATGAATTTCCAATTATTAAATAACGAGTGTGTGTATACGGGTGTAGAGATAGAGAGACTTGCGCTTAATTTGCCCAATTAATTGCATTTTAATCAATGCACATGTTTTTTTTGTTTTGTTTTTTTTTTTAGCAATGATCTTGTTGGTCTAATGCGAATTGTTTGTATATACTTGTTGAGTAATGGTGAAAATTACACGACATCCAACACATGCGCTCTGCCCTCACGAGAGACACGTTATTGGTGATGATTGGGTGAGTGAATAAGGCATAATATAAGTAATAAAGAGTGAGAGACAGAGACAGATGAAATTAGCTAGATAGAGACAAGATATATATATCAAACTGATAGGCAGAGTAGATAAAACTTTTGACTAAAGCGATATTAGCTGAAAGTAGTGAAAACTCGATAAGTACAATTTGGAAGAGTACGTTAGGATAGTACGTTAAGTAGTTTTACTTGTCTTTTTTATGGTGTGTTATTAATAATTCACAATTGATAAATTTGGTATATAAATATTTACAGGTTGGTTTTATATTTTTCTTTTTGGTTAGTTGGGTGGCCGCAAAGACACGGCACATTTGTATACGCATATATGTACATATGTGATTAATCACATATACAATTTTCTGTATATACAACTTAAAGACTAGTCAAATTTACCAAAATATATTTGCAGTGTTAGTCAAATTTAGTTACAGTTGTTTTTATATAAATTTTGGATTGTTGTTTTGTTTTTTTTCAAAGATTTTCATCTTTACGGAAGCGATTTTCAACCAATAGACGAGCTAAAGTGTGCTAGGTAGGCGTTAAGAGCTTTCAGAGCATACGATCTTAAAATGTACGAGTATTTTTTAGGAGCTTTGTACAAAAAAGTTATCATCATTATTTTCGGTTATTGCAAGTATACGACTTGCTATAAGAAATGCATTGAAAAGTAGTAGTAGTTGTTGTTGTAATTTATCTATACATACGATTTAATGAAACTTATATTGAGTACTATGGTACACTTGAACTGACAATAAAAAAAATTGATTTTAAGCATATGTGAACCATGTGTGAGAATTGTCCCGTCCACAGTTCCCAATCTGAGACTTTGTTCATTCAAGAAATGTAACAAAAGATATTTTAACAATTATTTTTTTTGTTGGTTTAGCGAAGGAAAACGACAGAGTGGCGCAGGGGAGCAAAATAGTGGATAACAACGTTGGGTTATAAAGGGTACGTTTTGGGGGCGGATAGAGCATAGGAGTCACAGGATGGGATTAACGGGAGCATGGATGTTGATGATATTTTGTTTTCATTATTTTTTATTTATTTTTTTTTTTTGTGGGCAGCAAGGATGTGTTTGGGATCTGTTGTCTTTTATATAACTTTTTTTTAAATAATAGGCGTTGAATTTAGTGTTGTTGTTTGTTGTACACTTTCTGCACTTTCAGTGCTTGCTTTCGGCTTTGATTAAAGGCTACATATCGCTATCGCGGCATTCGATATTAAAACCATACGATATTAACTAAAGATTAACCAACTTGTCTACTGATCTGTGCGTTAAGCGGTTTGATAAACATAAGGTAATGTATGCCGCAGGGCTGAGTGTGTTGCTACATGCAACACTCCAAAATAAAAATGGGTTATTCGAAGCCAATTGTACGAGAGTATGTGTCTATATATTTGAATGAATGCTGAATGAATTAAATGATAAACGCAAGCTTCAAAGCTTAATGAAACTGGGTTGTCAACTCTCTCGAATATAACGAGTGTTGTCAAGTGCACTGAATGTCGTTTGGTATTTGTTTTAGTATTGTACGTGTAGTTAAACAATATATGCTTAAAATACTAAGCTGATATTTGCTGCAGTTACTTTGCGAGAAATGGGTTTTCATAAATGAGTACTAGGCACAGATTGGGTAACCGCGATAGCGACAGCAACATTCCACGATATTCCATATGCGTTGATCTTAGCAGTTGTGGGTAGAATGTCGTAATATATATGTATGTGTTTCATATGGAAAATTTTCTTACTAACTATTTATGACAAACACTCAATTTTAGCCTAGTGCATATTGCATTAATTACTTTTCTAAACAGATTTTTTATTTGGTATTTCAGAGGAATTTTTTTAATATTGCATTTGAGTTGTGTGGCTGTAGTTGTGTGTATTTTGCTGTTTGCGTGTGTGTGTGTGTGTGAATTTGTTGTGCGCGGGGATTTGATATTGTAAAACGTTAACACTTGAAAACTTGGAACATGTGTATAGGTTGTTAAATATATGCAAATATGTAAAATTAATTAATTAATTTTGTATCATCATTAAAACACACACTACACTGAAATTTTGAATTAAATTGGTTGTGTCAGCTGAAAAAGCTGTAGAATTAGTGAAATTAGCTGGTTTAAATGTTTTTATAAACAACTCATAGCTAAATAATCAAACCAAATACATATTATAACAATAATATCAGTTTTTTGTTACTGACTGAACTCCAGTTATATGTATAAAGAACGACAACGATAACGATAATAACTCTAACTGATTACTCCAAATAAAGTATATGTATGTAGTATATGAACCAACGATAACTTGTGAGAAACGCTGGTTAACATTATTAGCATTATCTGTATTCTAATTACGAAAAGTCCTTCAAGTACTTCAAATAAAATAGTATTGGGCCACTTACCCCGTTGACAAACATATTCGTAGCCCTGGCGTACACAGTCGCCAACATCACAACCTCGTGTACGGCAGTCTTCTGGCGGTGGTGTCAGATAGCCTAAAAGCAATCGGGATTACAATACTTCACATTGATACTGGTGTAAATCGTTTTGGGGACTTACAATGCACATAGGCATCGCCATTAGGGAAGTCCTCGGGGCAGTAGCATTCGGCTTGATTGTTGCGGAGCACACGGCAGGCGGCATTCTGGCCACAGGGTTGCTCATGGCAGGCATTTACCAATTGTCCTTCGCAAAGGCAACCCTTGTGTGCATCTCCCATGCAGCCATCCATGCAAGCACATTCGTAGCCGCCGGGCACCTCAATGCACTTGGAATTAACGCCGCATGGATTGTTGGAGCAGCCACCATCCAGAGGCTGGCATTCACTGGCCGGATTACCGAAGAAATCTGGCGGGCACGAGCATTGCGCCTTGCGACTAACCACGCGGCATTGAGCATTGGTGCCACAAGCACCATACTCCAGGCAGGGATTGCGACACTTGCCCTGATCACAGCGTTTGCTTGACTCGCAATCGCTATCCTGATGGCACTCGAACTGCGCGCACTCCTTGCTGGGTTCGCCCTCATAGCCGTCGGGGCAGTAGCACAGCATGCGATGCTCCGACACGGTGCACAGCGCATTACGTCCACAGGCCCTATCATCGGCACAAGGGTCAACGCATTTTCCATTGGCGCAGCTCTGGTCGGCAGCGCAGTCTCCGTTCGATTTGCAGCCTGCGATGCAAGCGCCCCGTTCACATAGCTGTCCCACGGTACACTGGCGCTTGGCGCCACACTTGTTGCGGCACTTGCCACGTGCGCACTGCTGTCCACAGGCGCAGTCTTCGGAACGACTGCATTTCGCGGCGCAGTAGGCTCCGCTCTCATCACATTCACAACCTGGATGACAACGCTCGGGTGGCAACTGGCAACCGGAAGGACCCCCAATAAAGGCCGCCGGACACTGGCATTGTACGCCATGATTGATAACCAGACAGTCGGCACATTCGCCGCACTGACCTGGTGTTTGGCAGGGATTCTGGCACTTCTTTTTAATGCAAGCTTCCTCGCTGGCGCAGCTGAGATCGTTGCGGCAGCCAGTCTGACAGACGCGATTCTCACAAATCTGGCCCTGGGCACAGGCGCTGTCCGTGTTGCAGACGGTGCGGCAGGTGCCGCGCATACAGCGCTCATCCGAGAGGCAGCTCTGATCGTTGCCGCACTTGCCCTGGCAGCTGCCTGCGTAGCACAATTGATTGGATTCACAGTCTTCGTTGCTACCACAGGCAGTGCGTGGTGCCTTGCAGGCTACGTTGGCATTACCACTGAGTCCCTCGGGGCACGTGCATTGCTTGCGATGGTCAATGGCCTGGCAATGGGCATTGGTGCCACAAGCTGTCGGCTCGGAGCAGGGATCGACGCATTGCTGGCCAATACAGGCCAAATGGTTGGGGCAACCTTGATCGGAGCGACATCCAGTGACGCAGTTTAGACCCAGGCAGAGTTCGCCATTGGCACATTCGTTGTCATGGCGACAGAGCGGCTTACAGACGCCCTGCTGGCAGCGCTCGTTGGTTAAACAACCAGCATCGTCGGCGCAGAGTGGACGACAGACGGATTCAAAACAGGCTAGGCCTTTGCTGCAGTCGCGATTCTCGTGGCACTCAAGCGGTGGAGTGCGCACGCAACCCACTTGCGGTGTGGGGTTGGGCACCATGTTGTCCAGGCAGCTGCAGCTAGCTCGATGATTGGAAACCGAGCAGACGGCATTGGGACCGCAGGGATTCTCAAGACAGGGATTAATGCACTTGTCGTTGCGGCAGGACTCAGAAGCACTGCAATCGTCATCGACGTGGCAGCCATATACGCACTTATTGTGCAAACAAACATGACCCAAGAAGCAATCGTTGTCCACGCGACAGGTCACTAGATGTGAAGATGATGATTATGATTAAAGCGATGTATTAGGACAGAAATTGCTTAGTGAGCTACTCACGCATGCAGTTGCCACGCAGGCACTTCTCGTTAGACGCACACTCAAGATCGTTGTGACAGACGGGCAGGCACATGGAATCCCGACATGTGTATCCAGGCGAACAGTCACCATCGCAGGCGACCGGCACACGCACACACTCCTTGCCCGCATCGCCGGTGAAGCCCTCGGGGCAATGGCACTGTTTCACATGTCTGTGCATCTGGCATTCGGCATTCTGACCGCATGCCTGCGGCTGCTGGCAGGGATCGAAGCATTGACCGCCCTGGCATACCTCCGACGGACCACACTCGGTGTCCAAGAAGCAGGCAGCTGTTTGTGGGGATGGTAAAAACGGATTAGACAAGTTGAGATGGACGTTGGCTAACTTTCTGTTGGCTTTACGGTCTTTTCTGGTTTGTTGTTGTTGTTGTTGGTTTTGTCGTGTGTATATATTGTTGTTTAGTTTGCAGTTAGTCTATGCTACGGGTAGCACTGGGCACAAAGCCAGGTACACCAAAGATTGGCGACCAGCTCTTACAGTTGCTGTTCGGTTGCATCCCCAGACAAGCTCTTTTTAATATCAAATTAAGCTCAGTAAAAGGGAAAACTTCGCTAAGCTGAATTTTAATACAGTTATTACTCGATAATTCGAACACTTCATGAGATTATGGCGGGATTAGATATATATATATATATAATTTATAATTATAAGCTGTAGCTCCACAGCATACAGAATGAAGCTGTGTAAGCTCAAGATCAATTAAAAAACGAGAATTAAACGAACTTGGTTTTACATAATTAAATAATCTTCAAAATAGAAAAGCAAAACAAAGTTATATTTTTCTGATTTTTTTCTTCAGAAAGATGTAATTTTCGAGCGATCACTGTATTTAGTTCTTGGCTGGAAATATTGTCAACCACATCAAGTTTTCGTGCTAGTTGGTAAGTGAGTAAGTAGCGAATTAAGTTTGTGGCTAGTAGTTGTCTGGTAGTCGGTTTTAGGCCCTGGGTGGGTGCTTTGGGTTGGTGTTTGGTGTTAGTACTTACGTTTACATACGCTATCTGAGCAGTATGTGTTGGTGGGGCAATCGCTAGTGATTTGGCAGGGTACAGGCAATGGCTTGCAGCCGGCCACCCGGTCTGCGGGTTGGCCGTCGTAGCCATTGCGGCATGCACAGTGCGCCACATGACCTTTCGGAACACATTCCGCATTGGGGCCACATTGTAGATGGGCGCACACGTCCTGGCACTTGGGCACACCGTTAGTCTTAGTGCATGCAGCATGCGGGGGACAATCGTCGTGCGTCTCACATTCGACGGAGCTGCGGCAACCCTCATTGTAAGGATCACCGACGAGAGCGGGTGGACAGGTGCATTTGTAAGAACCACGCGAATTGCGACAGCGTGCGCCGGGTCCGCACGGCGCGTCCTTACAAAAATCGATAACGTCGCAGCGTACGCGCGGATCACCACTGAAGCCGGGCTGACAGTGACATACCTGACGATGATTCTCCGTTGTACAGAGCGCATTCTCTCCACACGGCTGGCCAATAAGACAGGCGATCTTGCACATATGATTATCGCAGCTCTTATCGTTTGAGCAGTCTTCATCGCTGTTACACTCGATCTTGCGACAGCCGGAGCGTGCATCGCCAAAGAAGCCCTCCTTGCAAACACAATCGGGAGCATGAGATCGCGCCACACACTCTGCGTTGCGGCCGCAAGCGGCGCGGCCCAGGCAAACAGATTCACAGCGGGCACGCCCATAGGCGTCCACTAGGCAGGTCTCATCTTCCCCGCAGTCGCTGTCGATAGTGCACTCGAGCTCCTTTGCGCAAATGTTGTTCTGGCAGAATTGGAACTGTGGACAGGTGCTGTTTGACTTGCATGTGGGCTGGCAGACGCCCTGCAGGCAGAGCTGCTCCGAAATGCAATCACGGTTGCTGCTACACAGTGGACTACAGATGCCGTGGGCACAGATGCTGCCCTGTGGGCACTGTGCATCCTTTTGACAGTACTGCAGCGACACACACCCTTGCTTGGCATCTCCGGTGCTACCCGACTCGCAGGCGCACAGCCCAATATGATTTTGGACGGAACAGCGAGCCAGCGCTCCACAAGCATTGGGTAGGGAACAGGGATCAATACACTTGGCATCCAGACAGGCCTTGTCAGCGGCACAGTCGCCATTGTCGGCGCACTCAATGTGGACGCACTCCATTTGCGGATCGCCACGTGAGTTGGCCGGACAGCTGCAAATGGCCCTGTGCAATTGTGCTTCGCAGTTGGCATTGAGGCCGCATGCATTTTGGCGCTCGCAGGGACTGCGACAGCGTGAATTGTGACAGCTGGCCGTGGCGGGACAGTCGGCATCGCTGAGACATTCGCTAGGATCGCGGCAGCCCGCTTGAAGCGGATCGCCGATGAGTCCCTCGGGACACTTGCAGATGTAGTTGCCGGGAAGATTGTCGCAGAAGGCGGTGCTGTGACAGGGCTGTGTCAGACACTCGTTGATATCCTCGCAGACTCCAACGACTAGCTGGTAGCCCTCGTTGCATTCGCATATGGATTTATGATCCAGCACTTGGCAGCTTCCCTTACCGCAGCTGGTTAGATCACAGGGTTTGATGCAGCGATTGGTTTCCGCATCGCAGGCACGATCGCTGGCGCAATCCACATGATCGATGCACTCCACCTTGAAGCAGCCGACGCCTGTATCATTGGGATCGCCTAGATAGCCAGCGGGACAGCTGCACATCGACTGATGCGCCTCCGCCTGGCAATGAGCATTCGCGCCACACACAGTATGCAGACAGGGATCCGTGCACTTGCCGTGTATGCAGGACAAGCTATTCGAACAATCTTCGTGCTTGTGACATTGTCGGGGCTGTACGCAGCCCTGTTGCGTATAACCATCTCCAACGGTGCCCTCTGGGCAGACGCAGCGATAGGAGCCAGGCACATTCTCACACTTGGCACTGGCATGACAGGGCGTTTCCGTACACTCATTAATATCTGAGCAGCCGAATGGGGTGCCAATGAATCCGCTGGCGCACTTGCATTTACCGCTTAAGCACAGCTCGGTGGGTGGGCAATCTGCGTCCGATTCACAGCCAGGCTGGCAAGTTCGATCGCTGTTGCAAATCTCTCCAGCCAGACAGTTGTTGCTGGTGTAGCAGACCTTGCGACAAACTTGTTGATAGCAGCGTTCGCCCACGGCGCAGGCTGAGGTCTTTGTGCAGGGCAGATTGCACTGGTTGCCAATGCACATGTGACCGCTGGGGCATTGATTGGTGGCCTGACAGGGTGTAGGTACGCGCACACAACCCTGCTCGGGCGTTGGGTTACCCTCGAAGCCATCCGGGCAGGCGCACTGGCTGCGATGCTGGTGCATGCTGCAGAGCGCATTGGGACCGCAACTGGTGCTTGATAAACAGGGGTCAATGCAATTATTGCCAATGCACGACTGCTCCTGTTTGCACTCCTTGTTGCTGCGACAGCCGATGGCGCACTGCCCGTCCAGGCAGGCCAATCCTTTAGCGCACTGACTGTGGTCCAGGCAGGAAACAACGCAAACATTTCCCTCGCAGCGCTCGCCATCGGAGCAGTCCTGCGTATTGCGGCAAGCCACTCGGCATTGACCATTGTAGCACAATTGCCCACCACAATCCACATCCGTGAGACATTTGGAGGCACTGCGTTCACAGCCGTTCTTGGCCGACTCGGAGATGGGTTGGAAGCGCAGCGGACAGCTGCAAACCGCTTTACGATTGACAACTTTGCAGTCCGCATTTGAGCCACAGGCATTGTCGCAGGGATTTAGGCAGCGACCACCAGCGCAGATGGTATTCGCCGGACAGTCAGCATCGCCATTGGGGCACTGACCATCCGGACGGCAGCCTCTGCTATTGGTCTGTGGCTCGCCCACAAATAGTGGCGGACACTTGCAAGTGGCTCCCTCGGGTGTCACCTCACATATTGCCGTAGGATGGCAGCTGCCAGCCGCACAGCCGCTCTGTTTCACGCAGGCGACCTCGGGCAAGGGATTGCCACGATAGCCGGGCGGACATTGGCAGACGGCGCGATGATCCTCGGCCAGACAAATGGCATTCTCTCCACAGGATTCCTCATCGCATACGTCGTAGCAGGTGTGCGTCATGCGATTGCACATTTGATTGGCCGGACAGTCATGATTGTAGACACAGGGCACGCTCTTGCAGCCATTAAAGGGATCATTGGGATCGCCAGCATAGGGTCCTGGTGGGCATTGGCACTGTGCCTGATGGTTGTTCGTAATGCAAACGGCGCGTGGTCCGCACTTGACAGTGTCGCAAGCTGAACGGCAGCTAAGCGATTGCGTCATCTCGTCCTTGATGCATGCCTCTGATTCTGGACACTCGGCACTGCCACGACACTGATGTTTCCGCTCCTGCTGACAGCCATTACGATCATTGGGATTACCTATAAATCCACTGAGGCAATCGCAGCGTCCCTGATGATGGCGGGCAACACAAATCGAATTTGCTGGACAGGTGAAAGCATCGCAAATAGCAACGCACTTGAGCACGCCCAGCATGTCGGGGCGGCAGGCAGAGGCATCGGGGCAGTTCTCATCGCTTGTGCAGTCGGGTAGCGACGGCTTCTCGCACGACGACACAACTGGATTCCAGACAAAGCTATCCGCACAATTGCAAATCGCATGTCCAGCTGGATTTATCTTGCAGAGTTCATTCGGACCGCAGACAACGTTGGAGCACAGATTTACGCACTCTCGAGTGCCCAGTGCATCCGATTGGCAACCAAAACCGCGTTCGCAATCCTTGTCCGTCTTGCACTTATCTTCCAGATCGGGTACTTTACGCTCTGGCTGGCACCCAACTTGTAGATTGCTGGGATTACCAAAGTAACCGTCGGCGCAGATGCACGATGATCGATGATCGTCAGCCACGCAGAGCGCATTGGGGCCGCATTGTATCTTGGAGCAGGCATCTACACATTTGCGTAGACCCTTGCCCAGCTGGAAGCAGATCTCCGTATGGCGGCAGTCAGCATCGTTGCCGCACTGTCCCCGTATGGTGCAGCCTTGGCTCAGATCATGTGGATCGCCAACATAGCCCAGGGGGCACAGACATTTACCCGCATCGCAAATGGCGCGGGGTCCACACGCTGTATTGGAGCACAGATTCTTACACTGGCCATTCTGGCAGCTGTAGCCATCGGGGCATTCTACGCGGTCACTGCATTGACACTGGCTGGCATCCTGGCAGAACTTGCTCTCGATGGGCTGGCAGCTGCTGTAGGGATTACCTGCATGGCCGGACAAACAGAGACACTCGAAACTGCCGGCAGTGTTGAGGCAGGCGGCATTCAGGCCGCAGGGCTTATTGGTACATTCGTCCACATCCTGGCAGCTTACATAGGGATTGCCGCTGAAGCCTTGGGGACAGATGCAGGTGATTTGATTGCCAACAGCGCGGCACTCGGCATTCGGTCCACAGCTGTTCGGTTGACAAACATTCTTCTTCTGGGCCCCACAGCCCTCGTAGGGATTACCATATGTGCCAGGATTGCAGGCACATCTACTCTGTCCCAGTCCGTACTCACAGTGAGCATTCTCGCCGCAGTTAGGCGAGCATTTGGCCTGTTCAATGGGTGGCATACAGAGCAGATCCGGATTGCCCATAAAATTTGGTTCGCAAACACATTTACCATTGTTCTTATCGCATGTGGCTCCTATGCCACATACGACGCCCTCGCAGCGCTCCTTGCAGCGTCCATTGATGCATATCTGACGCTCGTCACAGGGTCTGGTGGCAGTGCACTGATCTGTACTGCAACTGCCGCCAGGAAAGGGATTGCCCAAGTAGCCTTGCGGGCACTTGCAGGTGGGTCCCTCGCTGGTGGGTATGCACAGCGCACCATCACCGCAGATAACATCTTGGCACTGCGATACGCAGTCGCCGTCGGTGTTCTTGACAAAGCCCACGCGACAGCGACACCAACCAGCATGCTGATCCGTCTCACAGTATGCATTCGAGCCACATAGGAGACTGGCGCAGGGGCTGAGACAGCTGCCATCCAGGCAGGCCAAATTGCTGGCACAATCCTCGTTGTTCAGACAGGTGCTCTTCGGCACGCCGTTCTCCAATATGCAGCCACTCTTGTAGGGATCACCTGTGAAGCCCTTGGGGCAGACACACTGATAGCCGCCCTTCTTGTTCACACAATAGGCGCCATAGGCGCAGGGCAGATGAGCACACTCATCCTCATCCGTGCAGCCAAGCAGTGGATCTCCTTTGAAACCGACCTCGCACATACATTGCGGGGGATCCGAGGGCGTGCACTTGGCATTGATGCCGCAGGGGAAACGCTCGCAGGGACTCTTGCACTTGTTGTTGTCCTGGGCGTCCAAGAAATATGGTGGTGGGCAAACACACTCTCCTGGCTGTATACACTTCTCATTGCTAGAGCACTCCTTATCCGCAGCGCATTTGCGCTGAGCGGGGGCGCAGAGTCCGTTGTAGGCATCGCCCTGATAACCCTCGGGACAATGACAACTATAGCCGCCCTGCTGATTGACACACTGAGCTCCATAGGCGCACAACTGGGAGCCGCGCTCCTCGCATTCGTTGACATCCACACAGCTGCCGTCTGGCTGGGTCTGATAACCTTTGGGGCAGGCGCAGTAGCTAACACCGCCTGCGATTGAGATGCATTCAGCGCCACTGGGACAAGGCTGTCCACTGGAACAGCCGGCCAGCACGCAGCTGTTGCCCAGAAGTTTGTATGGGGCCTGGCATTGGCACTCGGCACTGCTGCAGATCTCGCACAAGACGAACGGATTACCGGTGTGTCCTTGTGGGCAACGGCACTCGTAACTACCCGGCAAATTCTTGCAGAGTGCATTCAGGCCACAAGCGGGCTTGGCACGTTCGCCCGCACACTCATCCACATCCTGGCATTGGCCACTCTGCGAATTGCGCTCATAGCCCTGGCGGCAAATGCAAACGCTGCTGCCTGTAAACGCGTCCTGAACACAGCTCTCGCCCAAGGCGCAAGGATTGGAATCAGAGCAGCCCACAGTCTTTGCCGTGGCACAGCCTTCCTTATACGCATCGCCCGTAGAGCCACCTGGACATTGGCACAAATAACCACCGGCTGTATTGCTGCAAATGGCATTCGCCGAACAGGGATTGACCCTGCATTCATCGATGTCACTGCAGCCACCTGGTAAGGCAGCATTGCCCGTATAGCCTGGCGCGCAGAGGCACTGCGCCTGTCCATTGGCCAGCATGCACTGGGCATGAGCACCGCAGTCGCGCGTCTCACAGGGATGTCGGCAATCGTTGCCAATGTTGGGTTCCGGACACAGACAACGCTTCGTTTCATCGCAAATAGCATTGCCGGGACACTCTTCATTTGTGCTGCAACTAACGATGGGCACACAGCGCACTGAAGGATCCGGGTCTGGCAGTGTGCCCTCGGGACAGTGACACGTGTAACCGCTTCCTTGCATATTGACACAATCGGCGCCGACACCGCATTTACCACCTGTCCTACACTCATCTACGTCCAAGCACTTGCTGTGCGGATCACCCGAGAAACCGGGCGGGCAGGCACAACTAAAAGCACCAGGGGTATTGGTGCAGCTGGCATTCTGACCACAGCTGCCGAAGGGTCCATGCAACACATCGCATTCATCAATATCTATGCAGCCGGCGGCGACATCACTAGGATTATAGGTCCAACCCTCCTCACAGACGCAGTAGGCTTCGTTTTGATCCGGCTTGCAGTAGGCATGTGCACCACAGCGTACATCCTCGCAAGGCTGTTTGCATGGCATTCTCGGCGGACTGCCCACGTAGCCGGCCTCGCAATCACAGCGATAGGAGCCGGGCGTGTTCATGCACTGGGCATGGGGACCGCAAGCCTCCGCATGAGTTCGGCACTCATCAATGTCCACGCAGCTCGAGCCAATGGGCTCAAATCCATCCAAGCAGAAGCACTGGTTCTCTATGCACTCTGCATTATTGGTGCAGTCAAAGTTGCTGCGGCACAAAATGTTCACATCGACCTGTTCGCAGGCCACCTTCGGATCGGGTTTGCCATCATAGCCCTGCGGGCATTTACAATTGTAGCCGGGGACGGCATTCTCGCAGATCGCATGCTGTCCACATGGCTTGTCCAGTGCCGCGCATTCATCGATATCTACGCAGCCGCGGAACGGATCCCCGGTGTAGTCCGATTTGCACGTGCAAATAAAGCTTCCGATGGTGTCCGTACAAATGGCATTTTCTCCACACGGATTATCTTGGCATTCGTTGATATCTGCGCACGATCGCGATGTGCAGGGAGAGTGGTGAGGGGCAGGTATTTGTAAAGGGAGCAACGCGGTGTCATTGGCGTGTTTTGTAGCATTTTTTTTTTTTTTTTTTTGGTTTTTGTAATGTTCCAGGGAGAGGGAGGTGGTTAAATATATTGTAATTAAGTACATTAGTAATCAATCAAATAGTACAAGAGTATGATAGGTGTGGAAGCATAGCGTGAAAGTGGGGGAAGGGGTGGGGGTGGAGTGGGAATAGAAGATACTGAGGAAAGCTGTTTGAATAGCAAAGGAAGCGGGATTAGAAGCTAGGCTTAAAAGCTCTCCAAGCTTGCAAAAAATAGCAGCTGAAAGCGTATTGCAGGAAAGCACAGGGGAATAGTGAGAGAGAGAGAGAGAGAGGGAGTGAAAAAGAGCGCCGTTGCCAAAGCTATGCATAGTTGTTGCAGTTTGCAAGCTAAAGCAAAGCAATTACGCTCTGTTATAGTCTCAAGAAGATGGACGCTTGACTGAACACGAAACAAACAGGAATACGACTCATAACTAACAAATTTATATGGTCAAAAAAAGTTAATGGTATTTTTAAATGTGGAATTGCAATAACTTGCATATTGATACATACTGATTTCGAAATGCTCATTTTAGTGAGGAAATTATTTACTAAACAGCGATTTTTTGAATTTGAAATAATAATTGAAAAATCAATTTTTTTTGTAATGTTCGTTACGACTTTTCGTGTATCTCGTGTGTCACGCATCCATTGGCAAGTTGAAAATCAAATTTTCAATTAACGAAAACTGGATTTTCTGGCTTTGAGCACAAACATGCAAATAGTCAAATACTAACTCTCGCAGTGCAAGTAGCCCTGTCCTTGAAATCCGCTTGGACAGAGACAGCGATATGAACCCGGAAAATTAATGCACTTGGCATTGGTGCCGCATTTTGCCACACCATCCGGCTGATTGCATTCATCGATGTCCAGGCAGGCCAGACCAGCACCCGATGTTTGTACCGGTGAGATCAGTGTATCGCCATCGCCATAGCCCAGTTGTAGTGTGGGTGTGGCCAGCACTGGCGCCTCGGCGTGCGGATCATGCTCAAGCACAAAGCCAAGTGGACAACGACATTGAAAACTACCGCCCAAGTTCACGCATTGAGCACCCAAACCGCATGGATTGTTAATGGCGCATTCATCGACATCTGCTGGCGTTTGTTGTTGTTGTTAGGCATTAATCGTATTAATGAATCAAATTGCGGTGCATTCATGTAGTATGTGGCATGTGGCATGTGGCATGTGACATTTATGTTTGTATGGATGTGTTTGTGCGTATGTGTGTGTATTTGGCCAAAATAAAAACAAGTGCAAGAATACCAAAAACATGATGGATATATGTCAAATATGAGAATCCAAAATTTGGAGAGCATTTTATGGTACTCACCCTCGCAGCCATTCATGGGATCACCGCTGAAGCCATCGGGGCACAGGCAGCGAAAACTGCCATCCGTATTCAGACAATCGGCGTTGCGTCCGCAAGGCGAGCGTCCGCATTCGTCCAGATCGACACAGCCCTGTTCGGTGCGTCCATCGCCGTCGTATCCCGGCGGGCAGTCGCAGCGATGACTGCCCTCGAGATTCGTACATATGGCACCTGGTCCGCACACGTTTGGGTACGCGCATTCATCAACATCCTGACAGCCGTCATAGGGATTGCCCACAAATCCATCGGGGCACACGCACGTGTGATTGCCGGGCGTATTCAGGCATTGGGCATTGGCGCCACAGGCCTGTGGATTGCTGCACTCATCAATGTCTGTGCACAGCACCTCGCCATCGCCCGTGTAGCCGTCCTTGCACTTGCACAGGAAATGCGCCGGCAGATTACAGCACTCGGCGTTTTCTACGCAGCGCGACGCTATCGCAGGATCTTGACATTCGTCAATGTCTGCAACAAAATAACGCTTGATTAATCGAATGTGCTTGAACACAAATGAGACGCAACTCAAATCTGAGACGCCCAACTATCCAAGGCTTGGACTATTAACTTGACGGTTGTGCAGCGATAGCTCTTTACGCATTTTACACACTTGACTGCGCATCGCATGTGACTGTGGTTGCAATGGTGGCTCAGCTGGCCGATCCACCATCGGGTGGTTTTGCCATTTGAAATTTGCATGTTACGCATGGCATTTCAGTGTCATCCAGATGTGTATATTTATGTATGCACATTAATTTATATATGTACATATGTACATACATATGCACATATGCGGAGCTAAGCCAAGCAGCAATGTCAATGCGCACAGGATGCACCAGTTGCATATATTTACCAAGCCAATTAGATCTTCAGTCAGCAGTTCTATATATCAGGGTTATTGACAATAAGCCATTCAAATAAAACATTTGTATTAACTTACTTTACTGTGCAATATTTCAATTATCAGCTGTGCTCTGTATCACAATATTATCAAATAATCGATAGTTTAATGATTAAGTATCATTTAAGAAATTGGCAAACATCGATTTTTTTTGCCTTATTCTAATCGATCTTTCGATTATTGTCATCGATTGTTGGCACCGCTGATTAGCATCCCTGTCTTAACTTTTTTGTTTAATAAAATACAAAAAAAAGGGCAATTGACAATTTTACTCTATTTCAAGAATCTTTCGTATTCGTTATACCAATGTGGAAATTAACATTCAAATAATACAAGTGTAAGTTTTTGCTCACATAAATCCCTAATCCAATATAAACATTTTTTTTTATATTTTGTGGTGCTTCGAATTCAATAGAGAATCTTTTTTGTTTGCTGATGTTTTTTCTGATCGACGTTGTATCTCTACAATCATCTCATGCGGAAGCACTACATGGAGCTTTCCGCTCCAATAGGCCGGCAGCACATTGAGAATTCAATTGAATTCTGGCGTAGCCAGTGAAGCAGTAACTAGTAAGCGATGCCAGTCTAAGGGCCACATTCAGAAACATATAAAGATACAGCAATGGACGTTCTCTTCGGCAATATGTTGGCCATTAATCATTGTTCTTATGGATAAGAGATGTTGTTCATTTATAGCTAATATGACATAAGTACAAAAGTGGGCAAACGCCAAAGACAAGGACGTGAACAGAGAGTAAGATGTGCGTAAGTGCGATTACCTTATAATTATAAGCAGTCGAGCGAGTTGCGCAGTTATAATTACTAGTTTTTAGCTTATATATATTAAGAAGATCATCACTCTCAAACTGGTATACCCTCTTCCACACCCCCACCCGCAAAACCTCTCTCAACTGATACGGCTGCATTCCATTTGCTGCAACGAAACGCTTGCAATTGCTAACTCTGATTACCCAATGTCATCGTCTTCGTTCAACTGTCTGCGACTTGGCAGTTGGCAGTTTGCAAGTTGCAAGTTGCAAGTTGCCAGTTGGTAGCATTGGACAGAAGTTTAGCCAGAAGCAGGAAGCATTCTATGTTCTAAGTTTCAATGTCAGTTTAATTACTTTATGCAATGCGGTTACAGCAGTCTGAGACAGAACCTCGTTCAGCCAGACAGCCAGCATAGTCCTAGTCCCAATGCCAGTCCCAGTCCAAGTCTCATTCCTACAGACCTGGGCCATTAACCAAAGGCCATTGGCCATCTGGTTGTGTCTCCTCCTGACGGTCTTGCTACTGTCAGCTATCATATTCTATACTTTGTCTGATGTCAGGTGCAAAATTCAATTTATTTGTGCCTCAGCTGTCAATTATAATTTAGACTTAATTTTGGTGCAAAGTCCTATTCCAAATGATATGGGGGTGTGGCAGCCTTGGGCCAAATGTTTTAGCTCTACGCCTGCTTAAAAACCAATCAAACATGCGTGACTAAATGCAATTTAGTTGAATGCATGTTGAAAATTATGCTGACATAATTCTATTGTATTCTTCGTCATACTCTATTCAGATTTCCGGTTGCCTCGGGGCTTAAGGCATGATTAGAAAAACATTTTTTTAATGTAGCATATGAAGAATTCAGTTATTATTTTTACTAACAACTATCCATTTAATACACTTACCGATGCAGTGCTTAAATAATATATGTGAACATACTCACATTTGCTTTTGTATTAGTGCTACTCTGATAAGTGTATTAAGTATTCGACATCACAATCAGGTATATTAACAAACATTCAAGTTTGGTTGGTTTTGGAGAACATTCTGTGCTTTGTTTAACTGCACTAATCAAAGCTAATTAGCAGTCGCGATTGTATGAATATTGTATGCACATAAAAAACTAAACAAATTTCTACATAGCTTTGGTCTTGTCTGGTCTAGCTGGCGTCAATCTAATAAATATGTGTAATTGTTGTGCTAATTAGCATTTTAAATGTGCTGTAGCTTTTTATTTAAGTTATGACATTGGTGACGCAAAATTTGTGCACTATTTGAACAGATAGTCGCAAACTGGCATATGGGATTCCGCTTATAGAAGGGCAGCAATTTATGAGCGGACACAACTTTCATGCTCGACTGCTGTATGATGATGGGCAGCTCTCCACAGAAAGCACACAGATATAAAACTAAAAGTCTATGCGGCAAATTTATGTAAAGTATAACTAACAAACATTTGAACTTGAACTCGAGCCGAAACCAAAACGAGTAAGAAACAAGTAACTTTATTTTCGCTGCGAATGACCAACTAAGAGCTACCCTTTATCGTAAATCTCTGAGACCAAAAACACTTTTGTAATTGCTACGCAACAGTTACCAAAATGTAGAAAATAGTGGTAAAAAGAGTACCGACGAAATGTTGTGGTGTTTTTATTCTATAATCGCAATAATCACAAATCTGCCAAACAGCTTTCATCTAACCGGTAATACAACTTTATAACCATTTGTACTTTTGCAAAGAGTATGAAATACACATATAAATTGAGCAAAAAAAAAAAAACGAAGGAAAAACGAAATTAGCTAATTAGCCGCAATTATGCGTTAAAGATTTCCATATATGTTAGGCAAAAAGATCAAGGCCGCCAGGCCGACAGTCAAGCAAGTGATGTCAGCCGACGTCGAAGTTTTAGTCATGGGTGGCTCAATTAACAAAGCCGCCCTACTCACTGCATATATGTGGCAACATCCAGAGCAGATTGCGAGGGATGTTTTGAAGGCAGTGGTGCATTCTGCGTATAATTAGGCGTGTCAATGCCAACGCTTAAAGCCATTTGGTTTATCAGCAGCAGCTACGACACGGCAATTAATTGCTGCCATTTTGATATGCACAAAGTGCAAAGTACCTTAAGAAAATAAATATGTATTTGTATCTACATATATACGATAATGTAGGTCTGTGCTGCAGATTAATCACGTTCGCTCTACAAAAGCTAGCGACGCTTATCAGCTGACGTTGATCAGAAACTGTGCGTCGAACTGGTTGGCGGATTTTAGCTGAGAGTTTGAGCTGGGAGCTGCGAACTGAGAGTTGGTAGCTGTTGCCGCTGACTGTTGCTGTAGTTGGAGTTGAAGGCAGTGCCGTTTGCGGCTTTTGAGGACAGAGCGCTAAGCGCCGACAATGCTGGCACCTCATGCGTTGCCAATGCCGTCAAAAGCTGCGCTACGTGGGCCACAATCTATTTTATCCATTTTAATGATCTGCCCCAGTTAGCGAAACGAAAGGGAGCCTGGTGAACGTAGTAAAACAAACTAAAATAACAATACCAACAACAACAGCAGCTGCAACAACTTTTAAGATTATTTCGTGCTGTGTTGCTGTCTCTTCAGTGCCGCAAAAATGGTTATAAATTTAGCACTCAACTCGATGCACTCACTCCATTTTTCTGCTCGGCGCGTTGCAAGACAAATGCATTAGAAGCAGCTATTGACTTGCCACAAACCAACAGACTAACGACTTGTGTTTGTGTGCTGCAATTTTGTCTTGCCACTCCACAGTCTTCATTGCATAACTGGACTTTGGCGATTCTTTAACGAAGACATCGCCAAATGTACGCATCTGAGTTATGAACATGAAATAATGCGAATGCGCCACCAGGTCTGCAACAGGTGGCAGTCCCACTTCATACCGTTAGGCAGCCTGGCAGCCAAAACAGGTATGATCTCCCTCCACGCAAAATGTGTCGCTCTTTATGTGGCCAGTTAAAGTTGGAGAAGGGGAACTGGCCAGGCCAACTCCAACTCCAGGCCAGGCCATGATTTGTTGCAAAGTTTATTGGGTGAACTTGAGAAAGCAATGTAAACTGGATATATACGAGTATGTTGACAACAACAAACATTTGTTTCCTTTTTTTCTCTCACTCTCTAAAATATGATCACAAGTGCCGTAGAATATAAATATGAAGGAATATTAGGAATCTGTCTACAAGCTCAAGCTTAAATAAATATTGTCCGACAATTTTAAAAAATATTTTAATATCAATCGGATTACTTATGCGAAAGTGATGGAAGTGTTGGCCAAAGTCACCAACTTCTTACGCGTTTGTAATTGACTCTGGCTATGATTGCGGAAAGTTTAAAGTAATTGCGTACTAATTTACTGGCCTCTTACGATTTAATTATATATGGTGGATTTGATTTAGTGCAGTCAGTGGGAAAGTCTTGACAGTGTGTTCTAGCAGCTAGTAGCAAGTTGTGGGGCTTAAGTACTTCAGCCACGCACAAAGGTAGGCGAAACTTTCTCAGGGTGTTTAAAGCAGGTTGATTCCATTGAATGCAGACAACTCTTGAGTTGTGTTTTGTGGAATGAAATGCATTATGAACACGCGTTATATGCATGAGAGCGAGAAAGAGAGAGAGAGAGAGAGAGAGAGAGAGAGACAGCGAGAGATAGAAGATAGTAGAACTAGGGGTATGGCGAAAAGGAATTAGATAATGCTCGTATAATTGAAATGCGATGCTGGCGTTACATGCCACTGCCCAGAATTTATGCATGCCTGCCTGCCACTCAGTTGCAGTTTCTGCGACTCCACCCCCGCTCTAGTCTGCCCCGCCCAAAAGTCGACAGTCGCTGCGAGAAGTCGTCACATGTAATCAAGAATCTCGGCAACATCTTCATACTTAGTGGGGTAATGCCAGAACGTTTGTGAAATTTGCGCTCGTTATCGCATTGCATCAGACCGAAGCTGGAAGCAGGCACTGCCACATCCACAGCCAGAATCAGAATCAGAGTAAGAGCTACAGCCACATCCATACAGACACATGCTCTTGAGTGTTGAAAGTTCTGGCGTGTCCATGTTTGGGGTCAGATTACATGACACTGATTCCTCGTCTAACAGACGTGTGTGCTCGTAAGTACGATTATGTCTATTTCTGTTTCATGGCGTGAAAGCATTGCTACAAATGTTGTGGTTTTTTTTATATTTTATTTCTAGCTGCCGACCACCTCCAAAACCACCATCATTATAATCATCAACTTCAACATGAGCAGGTACAGCAGAAGCTGAAGCAAGTTCCATGCTGGCAATCTGTAAGTGGTGCCTTGGAATGAATCTTCTGCTTTTCTAGTTATTACTATTATGGTTCCATGTTTTTGATTTTTTCCTAGTCAGGTTTCTACGTGGTGCCATAATGTGTTTTCATTACGCAACATTACGCCCAGTCCAATTATGGCTGCCAGTTATTCACTGTCGAATAGACAGCTGGATAGATGCGCAGAAGGTTTTTTTGATCTGGACCCATGCTGGGAACAGGCACAGGTGGAAAAGGCTCATTAACCCTAGACCTCAAAGTAAAACTATAACACTGCACTGAGTTTTCAAATGTGCGAAAAAGGAACTGTGGTTTTAGAAACATTTGTAAAGGCTTAGAATAACATTCGTTGGACATGAGCTGAGTTGAAGTGAACAATTTTCAAGCTAAATGTTAAATTATGGCTTAAATCACACTAAGAATTCACTTGTATGCAAATTCAATTGGACTATTAGAAAGTGCTTAACTATATCTTGAATTACATAATTTTTATTTAAATTGCTTTGCCTGTGCTGCGTTCCCAGCTCAACCCTGCAACATTCTGGTGTATTTCTAAGATCGCAGCTCTAACAAAAAACAGACTTATAACAAAAGACGTTATAAGGTACTCAACTGTAATCGCTACACGGTCATTATTATTACCTCGCTGGATAAGTATACAGGGGAGATTCCATTGCTGGGCTATTGTGAGCTGAGTGAAAAGCTTTCATATTGTTGTTGCTGTTGGACAGCGCGTCTTTTGTTACATTTTCAACAAGAGGCTGGGCACTTGAGACGATTAAAATGACTTGACTCTCGAGATTTCCAGCGAAATAAACCGTTAGCTTTAAGATCTATGGGTAACCTAGACTAAATCATGGTCTAGCTGGCAGAGTGGCAGTTAACCAAGCTAACAAATAATATAACAGACGTTGACGGAAGTACAAAACAGCAACAACAGCAATAATTTGTGCTGTTGTTGTTGTTGCTGGTCGCTCGGTCGCTCATTATGAACTTATGCTAACAACATGGCTGACTGGCACTTACCTTCACATTGGAAGCCATTGCCGCGATAGCCCGGAAAGCAGGTACACGTAAAGCTGCCCAATGTGTTTGTGCAATGGGCAAACACATCGCATGGACGCTGCTTGCATTCGTTCTCATCTGTAAAGCAGAGTGGTTTTTTAACGGTTATGTAAGATGAGACAAGCCCACATTGTTTGCTGCTTAGTTGGGCTTACCCTGATCGACGCAATTGCAGCCGCCAAAGCCGTCATTGCAATGGCAAACGCCATTCAGGCAAACACCATTTGTGCACTGTGTGCCATCCTTATCACAGTCATCTGCAAAATTGGAATCAATTTAACGTTAACTAAAACCCGTTGAATAGAGAGGGGTGGGCGAGTGGCCGACGTAACTTACTTGTGCATTTAAGCTCTTTACTCAGCTCATCGGAACCAAGAAAGCAGTCTTGTTTGCCGTCGCATATTTTCGATAGGTCGTATAGTTGCAAATAGTCCGTGGACTCATTAACTTGGCAGCCAAAATAGCCATCCTCGAGATTCAGAAAGAACACTTCGCCTCGAAATCGACTATGTTTGTTTGGATTTGTTTTAAAGGGTTGTAGTTGTTGGTGTTGTGAATGTACCTGTAAAATGAAACATGAATGTGATTAGTGATTTAAGTGTAAAAATCGTGTGGGTCGGAGTTTAATCGTAGATTTATGTGACTTAGCTGTGGTGCTACATACTATACAACTGTCAAACTTCTCAAATTTTAAATAGTTTCCTCTTTAAAAGATTTTCATAGTCTGCAATTATTGTGATTATTTCAACATATTTCAAAAACATTTCAAGCTTGGCTTACCCTTAACTTTAATTCGATTTAATAACTTAATTATGTATATAAACTGCCAATCTTTACTGAAATGTTTTAAAGGCCTGCAGCTTGGATTTGTCAAATTGGGAATAGTATTCCCCAGGAAGCTTAACCTCATTTCTGAAATGGCAGCAACCTTCAATGTATTTACCAAGTTTCGTTAGTATTTGGTGCTTTTGGTTAGACTTGAAACTAATTTAAATTCAAATTAGATACAGTAAAGCTAGCTGGCGTATCAACGTCAGCGCTTCTTCAAAAAGATTTCTCAACCGACAGCCGCAGCTCTATGCGGTCCATATGGGCAGCCTATTCATACTGGTTCGCATTCATAGTAGTAGTGGTAGTGGTATTTACGTAGATACATTTATCGTCTTGTGTTGCTGTTGTTTGGCCAACGCTTAATTGTTACACTTGGCTGATTTTACTTTTATAAACAGACAAAAACAAAAGTTGTTTGCCATATTTTCTCAGTAAACTTGTATATTTCTGTGCATGTGTGTGTATGTAGTGCCTGAGTGACTGAGTGACTGACGGTACGGAGTGTTACTATTACCAGCGTTCAACATTAGATGGCTATAGAAACGAGTTTGTCACTTAAGACCTTTTTGCGCTACTGCAAAACGAATTAAAACAAGTTTCATTTGGGTAGCATATTGTTGCTTTTATATTTGGTTTTTTTTTCTTGTTTCGTACTCGAATGGCGATCAATTTTTACTTCCTACGTTTCGACGTTCCATACCTATAAATACAGTATACCAATGGCTTTGTAGATTTTGAGTTCCTGCTACGTTTTGTGGCTTGTCGTTCCTCTGTTGATTACCACAAAAAGATGTTGGGGATTATGAAAGCCAATAAGAAACCTCTTTGCTCAAATGTGATTTGCCTATGAAAGCAGGTGAAAGGTCAATGGCTGTCTGCAGTCATATCTCATATTCGCTTACCGAATGACTAAGAAGAAGTGACTTTGTTCCATTTAGTCCAAATATAGTATAGAATTTTTCGATAAAAAAGTAAAATAAGTTTTAAATCGAACTGGGATAAATATTTGTTTTGAACGGTTTGAGATGCCAGCAGAACTTTTAGTTCTTGTTTGCCTGTGAATATGTTGTACACAATTGGACAGTAAAAAGCTTTAAGGCACAACTGGAAAGCAATCTAAGTTCTAGCTTAAGCTCAAGAAACTGCTAATCAAACCAATTAGAGCTGAATTTGTGGTACTTCCATTTCTATCTGAGACACGTGAGCCACATTGGCACCTTTCGAGTTGGCTAATGAGCAACAGCCAGTAAAGAGTGCAATAAAAACTAAAGGTGTGAGCATGAAGCACTCGCTGCTGTCAAGTTCAAGTTAAGTCTGAGAATGGTTTTAGGTAGATTTTTATCAATGAAAAAAAAAATAACATTACCCAGCTCACTTGTGTGTGGAAGTTCTGTGTACGAATGTTATGTGTTGAGAGTTTTTCAATTGGTTTTGTATTGCACTCACTTCACGCCATGCAACGCTAGCGGCCTTGCAAAACAATAGATGCAGCTATCAGCAGCCAGCAACTCAAGCAGCCAGCAGCAAACCGCCAGCAGCCGCCCGCCGCCTGTGACTTTTATCAATTGACAGGCCGCACAATGAGCAGCGAATGCACTCAAGTGCAGCCGCATTAGCAGCAGCAGCCGCATTAGCAGCAGCAGCCGCAATAGCAGCAGCAGCCGCAGTAGTCCCATCATCAAATGCAACAATTAAATGTGTGAGTGTGTTGCAGTGAAGATGATGTTGCCGCCGACGTCGCCGCCGCAGCGATACTCCCATGACATTGAACGGCGCGTCGAGTCGACTCGTTTGCGGCACACAATGCAATTTTATATTGGCAAGTTGTTAGCCAACTTAACAGAGACAATGACAGCGCCCGTCAGCGCTCAAGTGCATCCGTTATAATGGGCTAACTGTCGATGGGCATTTAGTTGTGCGCACTAGCTCATTTTCTATAACACCAATTTAACAATCAGGCTTGCCGCCTAAGTCTTTTGTTTTGCCATCAGCTAATCAATGAAATTAAAGCTCAGATCGCTCGCACAAATAAACCAATAAACGCACAAATAGAAAGCAAAGCCCGCCAAAAACAAACGAAAGAAGTTCTATCCATTGAAAGAGTGTCGCGAAAAAAAAACAACAAAGAAATGCGTGCGCCGTTGAATGTCAATGAACTTGTGGTTTAGCTTAAGGCTTAGAGCATTCTTTTGGCCAATTTATAAAGCTCCGGTTCGTGTTGTTCTCTTCCTCTTCCTCTCCCTCTCGTTCTCTGCCTTTCCTGACCGCTGCATAAATCGATGACTATCAAAGCATTTTTACAGTTAATGCGGCTATTTTTATTCATTACGTCTTTGGCTTTCTTCTATCGATTTTGGGCTCAAGTCTTCTGCCTTAGTCATTTCTCAGTTTCAGCTACTGACCGTTTGGTCATGAGAAAGGGTACATTAAGCTTGATTTTTAGATTGTAAAGCCCTCTAGATGAACTTTGCCTAAAAACGTAGAGATGATTTAAGTATCTCAACTCTCTCTACTTATAGAGCATCTAAAAGTCGCTCCATTTCTGGAAGCGTACGTCTCTTCACTTGTTCGTCGTTTCGTTTGGCCCATCTACCCGGGCATTTGGCATTTCTCCCCTTTTTAAGAGCCATTAAATCAACTATCAAATTCTGTTCGCATGATTCTTGTTTGGGCTGCCAAATTATTTACTTTGCATCAGATATTCAAAATTTGTTTTCCCCTTGTGGCTCTTCTAAAAGAAAAAACGTAATTTCACAGCTCGTTGCTAATATTTATTAAATCTACTTTTTTCCCAAACACCAGACTAAGAAACTCTTTGGTAGTATTTTTAATGGTAGTTTATTTAATGGCTCATTTGCATGATCGGGCAGATACCGTTACACCATCAAAAAAACATTGCCTTTGCCGTGCTTGGTTGCATCATTAGTTATATGAGCATTTGGTTCTTTTACACTGCGATAGCTGAGATCATTTTTCATTAAACAATATTCCCCTCGTTATTTTTTTTTTAAGAATTTGTATAAAAATTTGTTTCATAATGAGTTGCCAGCTCGTAAAATTTGTTAAGATCCACGGGCATTGTGTGGTGTTTGAAAGGTAATCTGGGCAAACTCATAAATTAATTATTGTTCATGTGCTAACTGTCAACTCAAGCAACTAGTTCCAATCCGAGCTCATTTATATTTCTATTTATATTTATGATTAGAACTTTACTTGTGCTGCCTTTGAGCCCAGCAGCACCGCCATTGTGAACGTAACTTATGTGATTAGAAAGTTATTGTATTTTTGGTTTAAATACTTACTGTACTCGAGAGTAGTAGCACTATCCACGTGACTAGTGGCAAAAATATTTTCATTTTTGCTGAAATGATACAAAAATAAGTAATAAAATACATTAAAAATCATTAAAAACACAATTAAAAGCAAGTTAAGCAAACATAATGTGCGGGAGTTGGGGAATCAGTGTACTTAAATATTGTAATGCGATTTCCTGCTTAAGAGCGCAACGAAAACAAATACAATAATTAACTTAAAATTTTAAACACGCAGCTCAAGAGCCCTGCAAAAATTGGCCTGGTCATCAGGGACAGGTGCCAAAAGGCAAAAAAGCGAAACGAAAGACGAAAGACAAAAGACAAATAAAAATACACTTACAAAAATTGTGCGGCAAGTGCGAAGACGGGTAAATGACACTTGAAATTTATGCGCAAACATGAGCAACGCTTGCGTTTATCTTTCCTTTCAGTATTTTCTCTGAAATATTTATACAACGGCACTGCAAACACCGACCAGCATAAAAATTACAAAAAGGTTGAGAAAAAAAACCACCTTTGGCAAAAAAAAAAAAAACACTGTAAAGAAATATGTGAACTGGCCATTAGGCATTGTTGTTGTTGCTGTTTGTTTTCTCACGCATTCATTTTCCACTTTCAGTTTTCAGCTGCTTCGTATGATTTTCATAAACTTTTGGACGGGAGCGGGCATACAGAAAATGGGCAAGGCAAGGCCTGTTAATTGGGTAGAATAGTCGTAACGTTAAAAAAAAAAATTGTCGCTACGCAGCGGGAAAATGTAATAATTTTGTGTGAAAATTGATAGCATCTTTATATGGCACTCAGGCTGTCGGAAAGTCGAATCGTCAGGTAGGTGGCCACATAATTATTATGACGTAATCAACAGCTAGTACCGGAAGTTGAACCGAGCCCCGGCAGCATTACGTTTGATAGAATTTACGCGCGGCAATAATTAAGGAAAACAGAAAAAGAAAAACCTCCCATTAATATGAACATAGATCTGGACATGGTCTCGGGTCGGGTTAAGGTTTGGGGGCCTGCAGTCAGTTGCCTTTTCGTCTGGGCGTTAACAAGCAACTTTCTTAATATGGCGTGAACGTTAACGTGTGCATATGTTAAAAGTATTTGCCATTATCTGCGTGTTTGCTGCAAAAACATATATAAATTGCGCCCCAGGCGCACAATTAAAAATTCAACGGGCTCATGCAACAGGCAGTAAAATGTGGATGCTCCTTTGCCAGCTTTTGGCCTGTGCCTGTGACTGAGCCTCGGATCTGGTCCTAGCTTTGGCCCTGCCTAGTCCTACGATTTATCTATTTCGGTTTATCAGCTAATAAACGCTTAAATAAAATACACACTCTAAGCTAAATTACATGCGCTTTGCAAGATTGCCAGCCACAGAAACTAAACTTGGTGTAAGTTAGTTTCATCTAGGCGATGTGAACTACAAGTTACCCTGTAGAATAGAACAACCTCCACAAACCTTTTTACCTGCACGACTTTCAAACTGAATTAGCTGAGATGATTTCCTTTCTAATGAATTTTGTGTTTACTGTCTGACATTAAAGAAATTTACAGATCTATTGATTAGAAATATGTTTCATGGGTTCCCTGTTGACTCTTGTAAGTAAGTAAGTGCAGGGCATACAAACTACAAACTATTATACAGCAAATAGAATCGCTCTCTTCTAACGACATTTGAAGCCTAGATTCTTTGACTGCGGAGTCTAGTCTCTGCCCCGGACGAAGGCCATCTCCTTTTTGGCTAATCTTGTTTGCTTGTATGCTGTGGACCTCGGGCGCTTTTGTGTGTTGGCCATGTCCATGATCACTTAATTAAAGCAGGAACCATGCGGAGTGCCTTAGAATTTCACGATCTCTTTGCTTCCATTTTATGTGCACTCGCATTGAAGTTGCGAATATAGTTACTGTTTTGTTGTGATGCTTGATAAATTTATGTTGCCACGAAATGAGCGTAATTTGGTTGGTTACTTGGGTTGGGCACTGATTGGGATGGGTGCCCCATCTGAGGATTAGCAGCACCCTTCCGGCTGACAAGCTGATAAATGTGCGTGATAAATGTGAATGTTCTTCTGGTTGTTGTGGATTTTATTATTGCTGTTGTTGCTTCTTGTTAAGGCTGAATAAAGATCTAGCAACGCTGAAGAAATACCAAGCGCTGTATACTCCAGCCCTCCAAATAACTTGGAATAACTCAATTGAATTTGAGCGTGGAATAAACTGCTGGAACTTGTTTGCTTATTCATTTTAAGTTAATTCAAAAGCTCCAAAGAATCTGTGCAAGATGTACTGAAATTTTGATCTGTATAGTTGATTGACAATTTTTAGGTGATACCCTAAGCATTTCTTGAACATTTCTTTACATGTTCCCAATTATTCGAATGGAAACAGCTTTCAAAACTTGTTTACTTTTCCCAAAAAAAAAACAACGGATTTCTAATTATCATTCACTTTAGCATCGAATCAAATAACGGCAATTTCATTGTTCATTTCCAATGTACTTTTAGAGCTCCAAAATATTTGTACAATGTCAAAATTTTGAACGAAGGCAGCTCGCAGATTGCGCTAAAAAAAATTACATGGCGTTGCTTTGTTTTTTTCTGTTTGAGCCATTCACACCCCTCAAGTAAGCCCTCGTCTCTACGGCGTTGCTGTCGTCATCGAAAGCGTCGCCTGCGATGATCTCATCTTGTATTAACCTGTCTAGCCACTAAATCAAAGTCAAAGAAGCGAGTGACACATTTTTGCCCGTTCGTCCGAAAAAAAACACAGACACACACACCCTGATATACACATACCGTGCTGATCGCATCTTTATTAAAAATAAATGCTGATAGCTTTAAAATATATTTTCGAAGGCAAACATTTTGTGCAGTTTAAGCAACTGTCAATAATGGTGTGTTGCTAAGCCTTTTTGCTGCTACTAAGACACGTATGTACATGCCACTGTGCACAACACACCCATAAAGAATCAATTGCTCAACCGGATGCTGGCACTTTTTACAATTTTTATTATTTTTGTTGTATTTGAACTCATTTAACTGTTGTTGTTGCTGTTAAACAATTCGTATTTCCATGTCATTTGTTTATTAATGTTTTTGCAGCGTGATTAATTTTTAAGTTGCAGGCTTTTGTCCCTCATTTATGAATCTTGCATAGATGCCATCGATCACCTGTGCAAGCTGCTGGCCACTCCCACCTAGTAGGCTGATCAATTACATACGTTTATTCAATGTCAAACTGTTGGGCTTGGGCGCCCATGCGCAGGCACAGACACAGCATCTGCCCCTTTTGCCAAATAAATCTTGTGTGGCGGGCAGGCGCCTGGCAGCTAACCTTACTTGCGGCTTCGGCTTGTGCAGTTTGTCTAATTACAGGTTGACTGCCGCCAACTGCTGAAGGTCACTGACAGTGCCGCAGACAGCACTTTGCGCTGTTTTCCCTGCCTGCCTCACAAGCCAAGCAGCCACTGCCGCCGGCTTATCTTCAGAAGCTACGGGCTGTAATTCATTGCTTCATTGGAATCATCTTCTCTCACCTGCCCGCATGCCACCAAACTGCAGTAACAACAAACAGCAACAAGTTGCAACTTGCAACCAGTTCATACGAAAATGTATAATCAATCACACAAAACGACTACAAAACCCAGGTAAAATGTGAACGATAGGGAGGGAGAGAAAGAGAGGACAGTTAAAGAATGTATATCATTGTAATACGAACAGTGCATGCACTTAGATTGGATTTCTGAAAGAAAGATTTTAGATTTGAGAAAGATTTTTATATAAAGAGTAACGTTCGGGTCACGAAGCATTTTGTTTATGAATCTATTTTTAACTGATTTTATTTTAATTGATTCCAGATTTGGAAAACTTAAAACTGTAGTCTTTAAACCAAATTTGTACTGGGTCTATTTATAAAGCCAAATTTCTTATCTTAACGCATTCAAGACGAACATCGATTACCAAATTTTTAGCGGAATTATTTGTAAAACTCTCTCTTTAACTCCACACAAATAACACTGCCTCGATGACTCAGCTAATATGCTCAAAATGTGTGAAAGGGTGCCCATTCGCATTCCGACGCCCATCGGCGTATCATTTGCGCGTCTTCATCGTGAAGTAGACATTTCGCACAGCTTAAATGTCAGGGTGCGGGTATGAGTATGAGTAGACTATTTACTACTGACCGGTGACTGGTTGAGAGCAGCTACTTTGTGGCATTACATTGCAGTCGACAGTGTTGTTAACAACAATTCTTGTAAGCTTGCTGTTCATTAAAAACTCATAAATCAGTGCAACAACAAGAACAGAAACAACAACAATAATAATTGCCGTTGCGAGGGCAGTGTCAAAATAAGGAACTAAGGCCAAGCGGAAATGGCCACCTGGTCGGAAACTGTGGCCGTGCCCGTTGCCTGTTATGTCGGCATCGTCTGCATCAGCGGTACCGGTGTCAGTGCCGGTACCCGCTATGCACAATGCAGTTTCCGCATTGGCCATATTGACATCTGTTTGGGTTTGTGATTAATGATAAATGCTCTAAGCATCCGCCGCTATGACATTTAACTGAGAACTCTTAGCGATGCCCAGAGTAGAGCCATTAGCCCGGTAGTTGCAACATGGCGGAGTTACCGTGTAGTGCAGTCAATTGGTCCCTGCTTGGCCGCACAATTTAAAGCAAAACTAACGCAGTTAGACAAGAAACCACTTTCAAGTGCTGCTGCCGTTGTAGCTGCTGTTGCTGCGGCTTCTTAGCTTGGCTAACAGGGAAAACGGCTTTCAACTCGTTTCGTTGAGCGGTGCTGCGGTTGTACTGTGGTGCTGTTGTGCCGTGGGTGCAGCCACCGTTGCATGTTGCATGCTGCAAGTACGTTCAACTTTTCACGTTAACAGTTAGATTTTGAAATAGCCAGCGGCAACACTGCCATACCAGTTTTGCTCTAGCCGAAGCCTGAGAACGCACAGCTTCATTGCTTCCATAGTTTTTATTGCCAGCACACTGCTGGCCGCCGTCCCCTGTTTGGTCAGATCAAGATGCGCAAATCGACGGTCGACGGAAGGAAATTGCCGAGGAGCATCGCAACGCCGGTGTGCGGTGCACATTAAATAAATACTTGGAAATTTTTGTGTGTTAAAATCA
This sequence comes from Drosophila atroscutellata, assembly GCA_035041605.1. Taxonomy (NCBI): domain Eukaryota; kingdom Metazoa; phylum Arthropoda; class Insecta; order Diptera; family Drosophilidae; genus Drosophila; species Drosophila atroscutellata. Next base: position 5,217,492 of record JAWNLA010000092.1, on the reverse strand, counting down.
AAGCAATGCAAATGCAAATGCTAACAACAGAAAACAGCAACAAAAGCATTTTTTCTGTTGTTTTGTGTAACATTAACCCAAATACATAAAATTCTGGCGAATCGGAACGAAAGACTTAGCCAACAAACTGGCTGCAGGCTACCCGCTCACTCGCTCATTCGCATCGCCAGGCAAGGATCTAATACCCTACAATGGCCCGTAATTAATCATTCCAGCTTGTTTCTCTCTCCTATTTTTTGGGTTTTTAGGTGAACCAGAGCTCAAGCAAGAAGCTATTAGTGGGGCATGAAATCTGGTTGCCAGGCGGTAAGTCGATTCAAATTAAAGGAAACCACAAAAATTAATCAGTTCTTGAAAAATCCTCAATGCCATTGTATATAAACAGACGACTTAAAATTGGAAAAGAACACACTACTTGGCGTCACAGATACCTTTACTATGCGGAAACTGCGAAAAATTTTTTGCTATTTATGGAACCAACTTGAAATTTGATCCGAAAAACTCTCTTAGACAGATCTTTATATATTCCTCTTAACCTGCACACTTATTCATCAGCTACTGTGAGTCTTGGGGCACACAATGAAGACATAACAGATGCAGAAACAATGCGAATTTGTTGTCAGCAGTCGATTGGTTGAATTGCTGCATTCGATGGGTTGGGATTGGATTGTTGACAACTATTTGATAAGATTAATATGCCGCACAGGCTCAAAACTCAGGCATGCAAAACAGTTGTTGAGGGAGCATTGTACGCACAGAAGGACAGGACAGGAAAGGACACAACTAAGCAAGGTAGGGCAATCGATGGCGCAGCAGGACACACAAAGAGGTGCTGGGTGATGAAATCTTAAATCTCGATCTGTGCCTAGGCAAAGCTACTAAATCTCTTTATTCCATTACAATGGTGCAACAGCAGCAGCAGGCCGTGCAGTCAACTTATTTGTAGTAGCAATGTCTTGATATATTGTCTGTTGGCAAGGGAACATGGCTTTGTTTATGGTGTGTTGACTGTTTTGTTTATGTAGCTGTTGCTGCTGCTGCTGGGCACGTTGTGTTTTGTGCTAATCCATTGCATTGCTGCATTACAACTTAAGATGGCTTAAAAGTGGGTGCCAAGATTGTGACAATCGCTTGACATAATTGAGACATTGCAAAACGCATTTAATTGCTGGCCCAAAACAAAATCTGCAGCAGCAGCGTCTCCATCTTGGCTGCATCTTGGCTGACGTTGTGGAAATGGCCAATGGCCAGTGAAAATGTCAAGGTTAAATGCTTAACCTTTACAAAGTAGCTGCACGACGTCTGTCTGGGCAGGCAACATCGACTGCCGGCAAAAACAATTTAAATGCAATTTTTGCTTAAATAAGAAATAAAATCTGCGACGCGTAGTTTAAAACAACAACAACAACAGCAGCAGCAGCAATAACGAAAGCAGCAACAACAGCAAAACTGAAAACAAATATTTGCTAATTTATCCTGTACGTGTCCTCCAACTAAGTGCACAGGTTTAGGCCTTAAGCCATACCATATTGGCAATGGCCCAAGGCAGCTATCTCTCTCTCTCTCTCTCTCTCTCTCTCTCTCTCTCTCTCTCTCTCTACTGTTCCTCTGTGCCCCTGCTTTTGCCCCGTGTGGCCAGTCGTGTTGATTGTTTGCATTGGGACGTTCAGCGCATGCTGTTAAAATGCCTTTGATCTCCTGATATTTTCTTGCCTGCCTCCGGTCCAGGCCAGGTCCAAAGTGTACACGGCGGGCGTATTTAACTTGACTGCGTTGCCTCAGCTCTCAACCGCCAAACCCTTTTCAGGTCTTGGGCACCAGGTAACTTGTTAAAAAGAATGTCGACTTCAAGCTGTTTTTTTTTATTTTCTTCTTTTTTTGGAATGGTCAGTAGTCGGCAGTTAAGGATCGCAAATCGAGAGTCGAGTGTCGGCAAAACTGGCAATCGGTCCATCGGGAAACGGGAGTCAGGGGCACCGAGATTTCGCTTTCATTGCCAGTACGCTGACTGCATGATTTTTTGTTTTTATTTTTTTGCTGTTCAATATTTAACCCAGAAATTAGCTAGCAACTCTGTTGGCCGCCTCTGAATGCACCAAGGTGTTAATTAGTATTTTTTTAATGGTATTTCGGAACGTTGAACAGTCAAGAAAAGAGGTTTGTGCAACGCTAAACATAAATGTCAATACTTCTTGATGTATGTATATTGAGGGATTTTAAATTGAACAGAGTTGGAGCCTTAATTTATGACACAATGTGTCTAAGCTGCAACTCGTAAATGTCCAATAAGCCATAAATTGTCTGCAGCAGCTGTAAAACGCTCACGTGCGTTTTGTGTTTGAGTGTGTGTGGCAGTTAAGTCTCTGAACTTTTGCCCCCTGCCCATTAGGTATACCCAATCGACAAGTTGGCGCCTTTTGACTTTCCAATTTTCGCCTACGCCCGGCCTGGCAAACCAAGCCACTGGCAACTGCTGCTGCTCAGAGTTGATGTTAGCTGCATGCCAGCTTACCATATATGGATACTGTCTTGACTGCAGCCGACTGCTGCACCATAAATGGCATGGGGGCAATAGAAAGGCAGCCGACCAAGTTCGTTGCCTAAGTCTTTTGTTTGCAAATGCAAGTGTCGCCTGGTCTTAAGCTAAAAGGGAAGGATGACTAAGCAGCCGCTTCCAAATCAATCACATATAACGGAAACTTATTTAAATAAACGCTAAGACAACAACAGACAACAAACCAACACAAACACACACAATCACACACACACTCGCACACACTCATATGAACACTCGAGTTGTAGCTTGCTTACGATTCTAATTTATATGATTTTTACGTATTTATCCGGCGGAAGTAAACCATTGTTGTTGCTGTTGTTGAACGTTTCTTCATGCTGCTGCTGCTGCCAGTTCTTCCACAGGTTTATTTGTGTTGTAAATTGCAAATGCGCGCGAGTAACATCAAGTGCGTTGCGGGGGTAGAGAACGCAAAAAACCTAACACGCACTGGCATAAACTTCAATAAATAACAACAGTAACAGCAGCACCAGAGACAATAACAACAACTTATATACTTGGGCATTAGTTGCCGCTGGCAATGCGTACGTGCCCGGACCCGGCGTCGCCATCGCGATCCTCTTTGGGCTCTTTGCCACCGCTGAATATCGACAACGACGTTGGCAACGCATTGTAAATAGACGTTTTATGCAACTGCATTTGTTGTTGTCGCTGTTCACGTTGTTGTTATTATTGCTGTCGCTGCCTACCTATTATATAATAGTGCCAAGTGTGTGTTCGTGTGCGTGGTATGTGCTCTGCATAATTTTATGATACGCCTGCAAAGTCGCCTTGCCTTTACGGTCATGTTATGAAAAGTGCTGTCCAAGTGCTGCCGTTTGACCATTTCAAATTCCCAATCACATTTGTCTGTCTTTTCTCCCTTTTTTCTGTCTGTCTGTCTGTCTCTCTTACTTTTGCCTTGTCCCTTCTGTGCGCGTGGGCGAGTCTTGTGTGATGCATTGATTGAATTGAATGGAATAAAATTTAGTTGCTCTTGGCCAAGGGCCAGACATGAGTCAGTTGCCACGCACAGTGGCAGGCAAAAATGCTGTATGTGACTGGCATGGACAACACACTCGAGGAAGTCGAAGCAAGAAGCAGAGCTGGCATTACTTGAAAATGAATTCAATCAAGTTTACTAGTAGATTTTTGTGTACACTTCACAACATAAGTATTTAAATTAGGTAAATTATAGTCAATTTAAAACTTGGCCTATTCAAAATAAAACAATTATAATTGAGATTCTTGTGAATAATTATAGAGAAAATTAACTAGTTGTTTTGATTCCAGCTGACTCGTTTCCTTCTATACAAGAAATTAAAAAAAAAACAGATTATAATTTCACTTTGTGTTTGAATGCAAATGAATCTCCCTGAGGTATTTAATTTAATGAATCCATAAAATTAAGCAATAAAGCTCACAAATTAATTAGTATTGAATAAACAAAATGTGAAAATTTGCATATCATAAAATTCTTATAGATTATATACGATTATTAGACAGATAAGACAAAACATCAGAAAGGCTACCATTCTAAAGCTCAGATACAAAAGGTTAAAATTCTTGCACTTTTTCATTTACAAGCCGGGGGATTGTGCAGATGTCATAGCTATAAGACCTTGAAATTGGCTACTAAACTACAATATATACAACAAAAAATAGCAGCAAACTGTAGACATGAACACGGGGACGCTTTGTAAAAATGCAAATCAATAAGCAAAGTTCCAGTTCGCTCTTCCAATAAAATAAATGTAAAATTGACCATTAAAAAAAACTCGACAAGTTCTTTACTTTTTTTTCCCTTTTTTATTTTCTGTTTTTTTTTTTTTTTTTGTAGTCGCGCGCAGCAGAAGATGCTGTCTACGACTTGGCTTTCAATTTGGTTTAGTTGCCTTAGCGAGGTGTTAATTATCGCTAAAAGTCAATGGCAGACAATCAGCAAAATCGGCGCACTGCCAACAACGAATTGGCCGGTTAGGCTACTGTCGCAATATCGGCATCTGTTTTTCCAGTACTTTGCATCTCAGCCCCTAGAGAATAGATGGCGACTGGAACTTGCAGCTGGAGTTGCAGTTGAAGTTGGGCAGTTGTAAAAGTAGCATGCCGGGATAATTAATATGAAAATACGTGGCGACTGCGAACACGGGACAGCACAGATGTTTGCTTGTAGCTATTTTTAGCGATTGCCATTTTTAATGAGGGCAGCAGAGGCTGTCGTAGTGTTGCCCCTGGCCCACCCAAGGACCCTTTTTATGCGCTTATTTTTATGAATTATTAAAATAAGCAAAGTGGAGCGAGTCTGCATTAATTGCTTTATAATGGAGCACTTGAGATATAAGAACGAGACACACAGAGAAAGAAAGGAAGAGAGACAGAGAGCGAGAATAGCACAGAGCTGAGAAAGATCGCTGAAGCTGGAACTCATATTTCGATATAATTTATTGTAACGCACTCGAGGCGTGTTTAATTTCTCGCTTTAAAATGGCATAAATTTCATGAACCCTGCCTTGCAATATGCCATCAGCTTATACGGTGTAAAAACCCACTACAAACATATCTACATATATAAATATATATTTATATGTCTATTTGGCTATGGACCTCCTCGTAAGCTATGCATGTTCATGTCCAAGCAAACATGTCTGGCCAATTTACTTTTCATTGAGCAAAACAACAATATAAAAAGTAAATTAACAAACAATCAAACCACAATGCACTGTAAGCTGTTACATGTTGTTATTTGTTGTCTGGCTCACCAATTAGCTGGCTAACCCGACTGCCTGCCTTCCTGCATGTCGGCCTTCCCGAAACAAAGGACACATGCAACAAACTTAACTGCAGAACGCTGTTAATTTTTTAAGCATTATGTAAAAAAAACGGGCAAGTTGCAATACTTTTGGTGAGTTACATTTAGTTGATACCCTGTTTTTGATTTGCAATAAAACAAATGTTTGTTAAAGTATTTAGATGTTAATGTGCGAAATAAATATCAAAGAGGCGTTTTTAAAATGTTATTCAAATTTGAAAAAAATATTAAATGAATTTCATCTTTTGTTTTGGAAGTTACCTTTTTTTTGTTATATATGGAATAGCTACAAAAAATAACAATAAATTGCTCAGTTAGACAAAATCCACATTAAGCCAAAGAACAGTTGTTGAAGAGCCTGGTGGAGGGCATGGGCACATCAATCAAACGGAATTGCATGGCTCATTGCTCTCACACACACACACACACCTTAAGCACATTATGAAAGGAAGTGACTTGTTCCTTTTTGTTAGCCACTTTGGGGTGGAACCTAAAAGCCCCTCTTCAATTAGCTTTGGAAATCAATCAACGCTATATTTGCGTGTAACAGCTTTTAATTACAGAGTATTTTTACCCCTTTTTATGTGGGCCGCTCGAGCTGAGTGTTCGATTTTGAAGGCTGCTCAACAGCCCACGCCACAGAGCAAACGCCTCTGCAAATGAGTTTTGTAGATAATGTTGTATGCTTGTTAGAATCACGCTTTGATTCATATGTAAATCGGGTTTTTCTTCTCAAAGCTTGGCTTATTGGTAATAAGCCAATTGGCGTTTGCCACAATACTTTATAATCAAGTCCCAACTGAGACGTAAGACCTACGCATTGCCTAAGGCCAAACATTGAGTGGTACGATCTAAGTGTGAGTACTGTGTTTGCGTGTGTGTATGTGTGTGTTTAAGACACACAAATTGTCGCCAATGTTGCGATTGCGGCAGTTGTTGACCTTCGCAATGTTGACTCATGCAGTTTTTTCTGTGCGTAACTGCTGCGCCGGACAACAACTCAAGCCGGAGCTTAGTTTCAACAACATTTACAGATTTCACGGATAAATATTCAATCAGATTTAATTCTTTAGAAAATATCCAATTAAAGTTTGGCCTAACCCATATACCAATAATAATTTATAGACATAATTAATCACGTTCTATTTATCTTTATATCATTATTTTGTAAGCGTTTTGACAGAGGTTTAGTGGTCAGTGAACCGGGCTGATGGTCAATTCAATCCAGTCGAGCAACTCTCAGTGCTGTGCTTATTTTACGCCGTGGAATCCATTTAAAGCATCCTAACCTTGAAGACCTATAATATGCGCCAGAATATCTCTTTCTGACATCCGTATTTACATACATACGTTTTCATAAACTAATCTAGCTAAACTTATCCATTTGAATATATTTTGAAAGTATTAGTATTAAAATATAATTCATCAACTCGCCAATTGCTTGTACATTATTTAATCAATTTTCCCGCATTTAGGCATAAAACATAATGAAATAATCTCATTTATTAATAGCATACTTATTATTTTGACACCTGCCAATGCTCATTAAAGTGCACTCGGTTTAATTAGCAAGAAACGTCAGCTGTAGATGCTGATGCTGTTGGCTATTATAGTTTGCTTTTATAATTTAACCTCAGCATCCAGGCCGCAGCAAGTAATCCGTTTAAACCGACATAGGGACAAAACAGAGCCAGGTAAATGTAATTTAATAAATGCGGTTTGCTGCAAATTAACATGTGCGGTTTTAACAATTTACGGCCGGCTCACAGGATATGACTGACGGGCAACAGGAAGTTGTCGTGATTCGCAACTAACTCACACGTGGGGGCATGCAAATTGCTTTGTGCGGTGGCAATTTCAAACGCGGCGACTCTCGTTGTAATTGATTTAGATTTAGATTGCTGACATACGCACCCCAGCGACTAACTAGATTATTTTAAATTAAGTAATTAGGCAATCTGATTGCCGCCTTGACAGGCGCTAACAAAAGACTTTGGCAACGAACTTGCCGCGCGCGTCCCACTTTGCAAGTGGCAATTGCTGCAGGGATTTTTCTTAGTTTTTTCTTTTTTGTTGTGCATTTGAAAGTTAAATGGCGCCGTTAATTGGGCGCCAATCTTAACTGTCTGGACGGGTTTTTATTTTTTGGTGTTTTGGCTTTGTAGTTGCAGCGAAACTTGTTGCAATTGGTAATATAAAAAGTTCCCCATTGGATTTTTTCGTTCGTTTGTGTAGCCTGTTTGTTGCTTGTGGCACTAATATGAGTCATAAATTTAAAGGCTTGTGGCTTGCTTAAAATGAAATAAATAAACGGCATTACAGCTAGTTATATGCAGGCGTCGTTTTGGCTCAGGGTCTCACACCGGCATAAACTTCAGAAAAGAAATAAAAACAACAACAAAAATCATGTTGGCGTTTCTTTTCGATCTGAAACTGTAACTGAAACTGGGCTGGGCCAAAGTCGTCTGGTTACTTTTGCATTTGTTTCACTCTCAGATTGCATGATTTTGCATAAAACACACAACTGTGTCTGTCCTTTCGTCCATTCTGTTCGCATTATTGCTACAATTTTTGGGCCTTGCAACTGGCAGACAACAGGCAACGGGCTAACAAAACTTAATTTTTGGCAATTCCTTTTTAGTCATGACATCATTTCGAGACCCTACACAAAAAAAAACAAGACCAGAAAAAAGACTGGTCGCTGTTTTACTTTCGCTTTTGTTGCTTTTTGGCGCATACATATTTCTTTTTCTGCAGATTTGCTGATGCTGGTTTATTTCAGTTGTTGTATGTTGTTATTGTGTTATGTCTGTGGTTGGCAGCGCCGGACAGCTCGCTGAAAGCCCAAAAGTTTTTTGGAGTCCACCAGCCGTTCACTACATACACCACAAATAAGGTATTGAAAACGAAACCATGTTCTGGTGAAAGTAGGTTGCCCTCTTGTCCAGAAATCGAAAACGGATAACAAGTGCAAGTCAGACACGAAGCACACTTCAAGTGTCTTCAGTTTGGATCGATTGTGTCATGTGGCAAAACCCACGCAGCAAAATCTTTGCCAATCAGCACAACGCCCACCCTATGCCAATTTAGCCAAAACTACTCTTAAAAGTCGACTTCAGCCTTGCCTGGCTCTGACTAATGATGATGCGACTGCTGCGGCTGCGACTGATGCTGCTGTTAGATGAAACTATGGCACAACCGTCTGCTCCAACAATGATGTGACGCGATCGCTGATCTGCTGGTGGGCGCGCACACACTTTGGCTTTTTTGGCCGTACACAATTTATGAGAACTCTGGCCGTAAAAAAGATCTTCGCTTGCAAAAAATCACAGAAAAAAATCGATTTGGTTTTCTGCAAAATTTATTAGAATCTGCGGCTGCTGCGGTTTTTTGTGCGACTTTTTGCGATGGTAGTGGGAATGGCCTTGAGCCGCAGCCACCAAAAGTTCAACAGACTATGTGGGCTGCGTAGAACAAGTTGATGTGGCCAAAGTTGGCGTATGAGTCAGTTCGAAGACATTTTGCAGGTCTGAATTAAATTTATTTTAACTTGAGTTCAGACGTATGTCTTATGGCTTTCTGAAATAGCCAATTGATTTAAGACTTTTAGTTTTGAGTTGCTGGAAGGTAATACACAAGTTTTGTGAAATAAAGTAATGAGAATTTTGTTAAAACCATTTTTTTTTTAGCATGAAGTAGTTTTATTTTAAGTAATGAGATAGTTTTAAGAAATACCAAATTTTCCACATAAATCCAATTCTGTTATATCTCAAGTTTAAATTTTAGCTTGTTTAAATTAGTTTGCTTTTTGTTAAGACAACCGGAATTTATAACACTGTTGCGACTTATAGAAAAGTTGTCAGTAAATCACTTGACTCACGCCAAGATCGTGAAACTAATCGAAAAAACCAGACTTCGGCAGCAATTTCAATACAGTGATGAGCAGAGTCGCTAATCTTATTATCGACTGATTTCACAAGTTGAGTTTGTTGCTGAAATCTGCTTGCATTTATGAGCACTCAACATTGTTGTGCAGCCTTTCTCGTACTTAAGCAGAAGGTGCATGCCGAGATCTCCGACTTTGTGACTCTCTTAATAGCTGCAATTGCAGCCCACGCAGCTTGTGGAGGGGTGAAATTGAGTCAGGCTCATAATTTATGGTCATTAATATTGTAATTTCTTTCTGAGTTGCGGTATTGCGTTGAGCCGAAACTCGCACGCAAAACAATAATAACACAAAGTGAAAGTTTTGCACCTTCGCAACAATTTAAACAGCTGTAGAAAACAAAACAAAGCAGCCAAAGCGAGTCAGTTAGTTTGTCAGTCATTTGGTTGGCTGCATCTTCCCGCCGTAGCCCACAGATGGGACACGAACTTGTGAAAACGGCCAAGAAAAGCAAAAATCACAACACACGACTACAAAGATTACTGAACAATGAATTTTTACAAATGACTAGCAACAAGTCCAAACTGGCGCCGACTGACAAATGAGCACAAGCAGCCTACAGCAAGCAGTAGCTTGTTTTTTTTTTCTTAGCTATTTTGCATTTGGCCGAAAACTGCTAAGTAATATAAAGCGAAACAGAAATGCCGAGCCAAGCTCGAAATCTCGTCAATACAATTTGCCAAAGTCGTGGGTACTAAAAAATTTCGCCACTGTACGTCTTTAAGCCACAAACTTGATTTTTCAATCGGAATCAGCAACTTGTAGACACAATCCACAAAATCCACATTAAACAATGCCGCACCACTCAACGACTTTGATGAGGCAGTTTGACCTTAACGCTAAGCTTTGGTTTTGGTCATTTGTCAAATTTATTATTGTATTGTTTCTTTTTTCTTTCGTCATTTGTTAGGCAAATATTTTGAATTTCTTTTTTGGTGACAGCTTGCGAACTGTGTCAAGCAAGCATTTCGAGCAATTATTTGTCATATTTTCCCTATTTGTACGATGCAGAGAAAACAAACATTAGTGACAAGGCAACTATACATCATCTTCATCTTCATCTCCATCCTCATCTTCATCTACGTCCCACACTAACAATTGACCCAGCGAAGGGAGATTTGCACAAATGAAAGTGAATTTTGTTTTTTTTTTTTTGTTTTTTGGTAGAGGATTTCAAACTTGACAACGGGTATTTCTCATTTCAATTTTAAGTTGTTTTCTGTTTTTATTAAAAATAAATGAGCTCACTGGTTTTTAGTTGAAACATTATGTCGCTGCGAGCTTAATTAACATTTGAAAGAGAGTATATTGACTGGTTGATTGGCAATAAAATTTTAATAAATAATTTGATCAAGTTTGTCTAGTTTCTTGATATTTCAGCAAATATTATTAATTTCGCATGAAAAATATTTCGATTTGAATATTTTCTTGGCGTCACTGAAATTTTACAGCGTGGTAAAAGTAAAAAACATTTGCTCACCATTTTCTTCATCAAAATTCGGTTAAAATCAGTTCATACTGCCAACAGCTGCCAACGAAAAACAACGCCAGCAAAATTACGTTTTAGCCTTTGGTTTTGGCTGCTGCACAGCACTCAGGCACTGGCGCGCACACACATACACACACACACTGAGTTATGCACAGACACTTTTGTATTTTTTTTTTTTGTTGGTTATAATATTAAAGAAATATTGACGCTTTTCTTTTAACACTTGACTGCTGCTGATGAATTGCGCGCGTCGCGTTGCGTTTGAGGTTTTTTTTTCTCAATTTTCACTTGTAAAATTTGAAAAATTTATTTTTGCGTACGCCTCACAAAACTTTCACTATTAATAAAACGGTGCAGATCATAAGAAAAACAAATTAATTTGCTTCGGATATATGGCTGCCAGATGCTGGCCAACTGCAGACCTCAGAGACCCGCACACTGTTCAGCTATTGATCGAGAAGTTGAGAGCCACTTGAATGTATGAATGAGAGAGAAAGAACCGCACCGCACGCGCGCTAAAAACGAACTGAAACTCAATTCCAATTCGCCTTTAGTTCGGAGCTGGCACTGTAACTGAAGCTTCAGCTGCTGCTCACGATCCCGAAGCGTTGACGATGTCGTCTTTGACGACCATTGGAGACTTGAGACTAGTGTTCGTGTTCGTGTTGGTGTTCGTGCTGTTCACTGTTGGTTGTTAGGCAACTTTGCTGCCCACACGCTGCGCTGCTGTGCTGCTAACTGCGCTGCTAAGCCGCTAGCGTCGCTGCTGCTGTGGCTCTGCATGGTCCATTTTTGGCTTGGACCGCTCAACGGCAAAAAAAAAGAAGAAAAAACCAGGCAATATTTTTTCTTCTTTTTTTTCCACATTTTGTTGTATGGACGCCTTTGCAGAAAACATTTTTTCATAGCTTTTGCTTTGATATTTGCTGGCTGCTAGTTGTTGGATGCTGGTTTGCCAGTTGCTTTGACTTTTTGATTGACGTAATTTTTGCGCTTGATATTCAGTTGAATTTCTTGTATTTCCACATTTAACTGTTTTGGTGTCAGTCGCACATTACACGCCCACAACACCCACACATACACACACACATATCGATATCGTTTTGTGGGCGTCTTGAATTTTTTTTTTATTACACACTAAAGTTTCATTAAGTTTCTCAAGCTTGTTGATGAACTTTCGCTGCCCGGCACCAAGCGCTGCGAGTGGGCACATTATGGTCATATCCACCTATATAGGCGTTAGCTTTGACTCATTTCATTTACCACGGTTGGCTATGCTAATTGGCCCCCTTAAACTTTGCTCTTTAAGCGAGTGCTCTTTGAGTAAGCCAAAAAAAAAAACAGATAACTTAGACAACGAACCTGCCTCTGTAGCTTGCGGTGACCTTGCACGTGGGTGCTTAACTATTTGGAGTTATAAAGGTCACTCCATCCGGTTGCAGCAAATCATCGTAACGCATTATTAACTGGCTATCGCTCATTTATGCACTTCATGGCCAAACTTGAGTCTTGCCAATTTCTTTCATATTTTTTTTTTGTAATTTTGTAATGAAGTAATTTCCGCATACACCCCAAAAAATGTCAGCTGATAAGAGTCTTCACTGCCAGCAGAGCCATCTTACGGTAACTTTTTCGGTGCTTCTCACCCTTCCTTCTACCTATAGCTTTTTTTAATGCTTTGTCTGCACATTAATTTGTTCGCCCCTCCATTTTTCCATATAAAAGAACATAAGCGAAAACGTGTGCCACATACAAAGTACCTGTGAGGTGAGGTGAGTGTATTCCGTGTATTCGTAACTAAAAATGCACTCGGGGTATGCGAGGGTTACTCGATAAGCTACAGTACTCTCAACTTTAATAATATAAGCTAGCTTTAATGAGCTAGCGGTGTCTCAATCACTGTACTATAATCTAGCAAAAAAAATTCTAATAGATATTATATTAATGTAATTAATATACTCAATGAGTAGAAAATTGAAAAGCATTTTTAAATTCCAACTCCAAACTACTACTGCAGCTGCAACATCTGTTAACAACAGACAGCAACAAGTGCAACAACTAATTTCATGCAGCAAAAAAAAAAAAGAGAAAAACTACATATCAAGAGAAAATCCCACACGCGTCGTCCTATACTTGGCATATTTAACACATTTTATAAAAAATCAACAGAACATCAACATATATTTATGACGGTACAGCGCCTACGATCTTCGAGCACTGGTCTGAAACTGAACTTCTCTGCTAGCTGGCGCCCGCCGCTTGTTGGCTTTATTAAGTTGTTGTTGTTGCTGCTGTTCGGCCCTTAATTGTTGCTGTTGTCTGTTTTTATTAATAAGTCATATTTTTATATACTATGAATACTCGCTGCTGGTGAAGCCGCCGCCTTCAGGCGCAGATAATTTATGTAGTTTGCCCTAGCAAATAAGGCAGAAAGAGCAGCAGCAGAAGCTGAGGCTGGATGACAAAAGTTGAAGTTGAAGTTGGCGTTGGATGATGAGCATAAGCATGGACAAGGCCGGCCCCACATACAGCCGTTCATTCATTCCCTCATATTCACTGATTCACTGCGCTCATTCATAAAAGCAAAAGCTCTTTTTGATTAATTAAATGCAACGACTGTGCGATTTTTTTCAACACTGTTATGGTTGTTGTTGCAGCTGCGAAAAGTGTGCCAGCAAGTTGTGAGCTGCTTGTGATGTAAGTTGTTGTTTTATTTTTTATGATTATTTTCGATTTTTTATTGCTTTATTAGCATTACACTATGGCAAAAGACTGAGCACCTTTTGGAGCATGTTGAAGGCGGGGCGAAAGGAAAGTTTGTTGCTTAAGTCTTTTGTGTGCACTTTGCACCTAGCAATGCTGTTGCTGCTGCTATTATTGCACTAGAAAACAACTCAAACGTGGCTGATGTTGCTGCCAATTTGCGATTTACTAATCGCCGAAAAAATATAAAAGCTCTGCCCCAATTCGCAAATTTAAATTGCTAGAAAATCGACGCAGTCATTTGCAAAAATTCGCAAAATATATATAGATAAATTCGCACAACGACAGCTAAACAGCAAATAGTTTATCCATGCATTACGTAAGCGCAGAGCATTTTTTAGCTGTTGCGTTTGCTGTTTATTTTTTGTCTATGACAAATTGCATGGCGTCAACAAATTAAACAAACAGCAATAGAAATTGCTGCTTATTTTGATGAGTTTTGCATACGAATACAATAATGCCAACAACACTTAGCACACACCAACACATACACACAAACACTCAAGAAACTCGACAACAGCTGTGCAAATTTGAATTGTACAATAAATTGTAGAGATGGGGGCTGCTCTGAGGGCGGATGTGAAAACGAACCGCTTCTCAAAAATGTTGAACGAGGTGCACACAACGCGACGTGCCGGCTGAGACTGATTGAGCGAACTGTCTACGCTCCGCGTTGCACTCAGCGTTTAAGCCAAGTCGCTAGCCAAACAGCTGACGGCAACGTTTGGTCCCCCACCCTTGCTGAGGTCTCTAATGTGCAAACGTACAAAGGAAAACTTGTTTCGATTAAAGTCTCTTGGTATTTGAAAATCAGTTGCTGCTAGCGTGTATAACAGTTGTACACGAACTGTGCTACGAGAGATGCGAATCAGAGAGATAGAGAGAGAAAAAGAGAGAGGGAGAGGGCGAGGGTGAGCGAAGTGAGCGGTTGTCGCATTTGTCGATAGGTAATTTGTATTTTGTTTTGTGTTTGTCAAGTCAACTGATAAATTGAGTTGATATTGAAAATAAATTAATTATGGGTTTTAATTTGGAACAGCGACAAGATTCGAGATTTTGCGAAAACGAATTGATTTTGTTTATAGAAGAAGTTTAATAAATATTAACTCGATTTATTTTTGCCTTTTAGCAATCAAGTTCTACAATTAAATCACATGATCATAAATTGTTCGACTGTCATAAGACAAATGATTTTAGAATTGCAAGACTTGTTTTGCATTCAATCAAGATAATCTATTTTTTTTTGCTAATCTTTAAAATGATCTTTGGCACTGGCAGACAAATCATTTTGTGTCGCTTAAAACATTTATTTTTCTTGTATACTATTCTGATTGCAATCTATGTGCAACAGTTAGCATACACAAAAGTAGGTCAACTTAGCAAAAAGAAAAAAGCAGTTAGAAATCCTGGGTGTTTAAAGCGTAACACATATGCATGTTATAATCCGATTATAAGATCTTTTGGTCTATTGATGTGTTTTCTTCTTCTATGACACCAGAATGGTTAGAAAGAGTGCAATGAAGTGTAAAGATGCAAGTGCATTTCACAGACAAAAGAAAACATTTTTGTATGAATTGAATCTTGTAGAGAAACAATTATAAAATTATATATTATGGGCAGGAATGTGAAGTAAAGCTTTTTTCTTTGTAAGTTTCGAATGCATTGTGCTTAAAACAATTTTTACTGGTCTTTGAGACTATTTATTATTTTAGGGTGTGGCTTAACTGTGGTTCACAGCCATAACAGTTTTTATTTGAAGAATAAATCGAAAATAAGGTATCTTATGGGCCGGAAAACTTCGATTCTTTGTAAGTTTCGAATGCACTGGGCTTAAATAGGTTTCAATGTTGGTCACAACTTGGACTAAAGACTGTTGTTAAAGCACATTATATAGCACTAACATAATCAAAAAGCAAGCATACACAGTCCGATTATAATTAGCCTTAATACTCTGTGTAGAATATGGCTTTTTAATTAAATATATTTACTTTAAATGTGTTCCTTTTAATTTGCTGCCCATCCTAAAATTATATAAAATTAAATCAGTGGAAAACTGAAATGTGCAATGGACTCAACTCACTCATTGCAAGTGGCCGCTCACGTTTTGGTCTTATGAGGAGGAAAGAGATCTTTGATATATCTTTAAGATATGTTGGACTGTAATTTTGGTGCAGTCGGTACATTTAATTTATTCTGTTGATTTGAGTTGAAAGTCACGTCGTTCCGCGACTGGTTGTTGCCACGTAGGCATCGTAAAATGTTAATGCCGGCTGTTTATTTATGCTACGTTTAGCCCAAAACATTTTGTTGCAGTTTGTTTTTGGTCGCGGAGACGTTACACTATTTGTTGGCAAGTTGGCTAAATATTTACGCGCCTCACTTGCATAATTGGCCAGGCTTAGGCCCATACGCGTACGCGTTATATGATTTATGTTTTTGTTTTGTTGTTGTTATATTTGTGCTGACTGCAATTATATAAGCGCCTTTGCGAAGCGCGTGCTGACCTAAAAAATAACTCAAGTTACGGTAGTTGACGCCAACGCAGCAGCGGCAGATGCGGCAAGCAGCGGCTGCCAGTTGATGCCAGTAGCGTAAACAAGTTGGCTTGACAGCTAAATGCAGTTAGACTTTAGATGGCCGTGCGATGAGCCTCTGAGCCTGAATCACACCTGCTCATCTCCCCCAAGCGTCTCCTCGCTTGGCAGCTTTGCAAACTTTGCCTGCAACTCAACCGAAAACCGCCGCTCATCCGTCCGTCGGTTGCGTTTGTAGTTGGAGTACCGTTGCTTGCCACACCAACCTACATAGCAGCGAGTACTCAAACTTGCACTCACATTCACATTCGCATCCATACTCGTACTTGCACTCACACTTGCATTTAAACATGCTAAGCAGCCTAATGCTCAGCGACGCATGAGTGCGAAGAATGCAGTTGCGATGGGATAATTGAAAACCAGTTGTAACTATGCCATTGCCTCAAAGATACCCTATAAATTTAATAGGCTTTGAGCTCTTCAGTTATGCTAGCAGGTATTACCAGGCTTTGCCTTTACTTTACAACTTATCCTTTCACCTTGTTCATATATATTATCAAATAGTTTTTTTTTTAAGCAATCTTAATGTAAATCAAATCATAAATTGAAATGTTTCAATCAACAGTTTTTCCATTATCGGTCTCTGTTCATATATCAACATATATAACCACAAAACTTTGTTGCTGTACATAAATAATTATGTTTTATTTTAATGCATGTACCCTTGAACTCTTTCGGTTACAGGTGACCAAAACAAACGCAAAAATTAAACTCTTATCTTGTTATTCTGTTATTATTTTACTACTGCTGAAATGTGTCAAATAGCCGCCGAGGGTCAAGCGCGGACAATGCATGCCGGAGCATAGCGGTCAGTGGTCAGTGTGGCCATTGGATGCCGGATGGTGCGTCCAGAGAATGGAGCAGAGATTGTGTTGCATCTTTCTCTCTTTCGCTCTGCCTTTTTCTCTGTCTTTGCATTTTCCACAATTTTCCACGCACGCATCTTTGGGTTGCCCTGAAAACCAGTTTGTCTCCTTGTGCATTTGGTATTTGTTGTTTGTTGTTTTGTGTTGTGTTTTTCCTGCCTCTTTTTCATTACTGTTTGCGCTCATTTTCGTTACGTATAGCCACAGAAAGCAAAAGGCATTGCATGACGAGGTAGAGAGACAGAGAACAAGAGAAAAATCGTCGAGTTTCCTCTGTTGTAGTTGTTGTTGATATTGTTGAATTTAGCTATTAGGTGCAACAGGCTGCAGTCAAAGCAACACTACCAACAACAACACGAAATGCTAGCGGTTATGGAAATTCCTTTGAATTCACAATCACACACACACGCAATCGAACAGCCTTTGTGGCAACTGGATAAATTGTTGGTGTAAAGGATGGTTCAAACCAAAGGCAATCGAAGGTCTAAAGTGTTGTTACTGCTTTTGTTTTTGGCAATGAAAATTGGCTGTGTGTCTTACTTAGTTCGAATTTCCGACACTTGCTTATAAAGGCATCATCATCGTGGTCACTATACACCAATAGTTTGGTAGCCCCCATCAACGATTTGAACATGACATTGCCGGTTTTTTTTTCCCGATGTACGCCTAGAAAAACAAATCGGTATAAAAGAGAGATATTGCCGTTGGAGTTTCCCTGAGTTTTTCGTGTGAAAAGTGCCTAATCAGTGTTTCACGTGAGCTGGTAACAAGCTGAGAGTGAGAAAAGTAGTCGCCCCATAAGTGGCGTGACTTTTGATGCATATTTTCGAAACGCTTTCCTAATTAGAATATACATAACAGAAGATTGTTGCCATCTACATAAATATAGCTAAGTGGCAAAGTAAAATGGTCGAAGCAACGAACTAGTTTGCGCCCAGCTGCACAGTGGTCTTTACTACATCAGAAGGAATGTGTACATTTTATTTTATGAGATCACTTCTTAAAATCTTATGAAGTGCATTGCAAACAGATTGTATAAGATTACGTATATTGAACATTTAATGTTATTTAATCTGCTGGATTCCTTGCACATATGGGAAATTTCAATTTATATATTATTCCCCTTTTCATAACTTATAATCTTGTAATCTAAGTTTCTCAGTGTCAGTGAAGATGCAAGTCATTAGGCTTTGTTTTATCTTAGTAATTTAAACTTTAAAATTAGTTCTTTCTTGTACAATTTAAATGCTTTGGCACACGAAAAATTAGCGGGACATTTGCGCAATTGCATTTAGAACGGTTAAGCAGACAAAAGACTTAGGCAACGAACTTGCATAAATTTTCAGCTGGCTGCGCATTCAACGGAGACAACATTCAAAGTTGTTGCTGCAAATTAATCAAACGGCCGCACAACGGTAAACGAAATTATGTAATGCAAGCTACTGCTGCTGCAGTAGGCATTACGCCCATACCGTCCATACCGGTCCCCTCCCAAAACTTGAAGCGAGGCTCAGCGAAGCGTTTGAATCTGCTAAACTGTACACGATTTTAAACACTTGGCTCACAGTCTGCCCCCTTCGCACACGTTCTGGGGCGTTCTGGACACTTTGGGCCAGGGCTGTAAGTATCGCCATAGTTATGGCTATGGCTATGATAATGGTAAGCGATATGCATGCGCGCAGCGTGTAAATAATTAGTCGCGACGAGTATCTGGTAAAAAGACAAAGCCAAAGTCAAAAGCGAGCAATGATTACAATTTTTTTTAAGTTCTGTTGTTGTTGATCTCATTGTTCTTCTTTGCCGCTTAACTGTGTGGCCAAGTCCGAAAAAAGGCATTTTACTGAAGCATAACTTTTGCGGCGTCAAGTTAATTTTTATGCTTATAACATTCATTTGTTGGTAATTATGAGCAGCCAGCAGCAGCAGGAAAGTGGCAGCAAAGCGCACTTGGTAATTAGACTTTGAGTCAGCGAGCAAAAGCAGCTTAAGAATTGCGGTTGCTTCTTCGGGATGGGCCAATGAACTGTCCCGTCCAACGAACTTGATTTGGTCTACGACTTTGCCGCTGGCTTTGAACATGTGTATGTGTATATTCTTGTGTGTAATTGGGTGTGTGTGTGAGTGAGTGTGTGCACATGCAAATGTATCTCTGGCAGAGCTCTGGCGAAAGGTCACAATGCGGCAGCGGGTGCAGCAACAATTACAAAATATGCGTTAAAATGCATGCCGCATGACTCGACACGACCAGCAGCAGCAGCAGCAGCAGCACTAACAACACCAACAGCAGCAGCAGCCGACACAGCAGCAACAACAAGCAAAAACTGAAATAATATGCCCACAAATCGTGATAAGCAACGCCGGGCAAAAAAAATATTGGCAAACATTGCCAGCAACAACAACAAACAGACAACAAAACTTTCTTTAGCACGCCGAGTGCCAGACACTCTATGGCAAATGTGTTTGCTCCATAAAATAAAAGCAATAGTAAGTGAACTATACTGAACAGCATTTTAAATTGAAATTAAGAAATTTAACTAATTTGATTTGAGAAAATTAAGGAATTGTTATTTTACATTATATGTACGTTACTCTGAGCTTGCTACGGATTATTAATGAAGCTTTTAATTTATGCATTTCTAATTTACCATTTATTTACTATTAATATTAACACTGGGTCATTAACCGGTCATCAAGCGAAGACGTGAATGTTTATAAAAAAAATGGTTCAAGCTAATGAAATTAAATTAATCTTTCACAGCCACTCGTCAAATTTGGCTGGAGTGTAAGATTTTTAAAAGTTCTTTGCATAGAACTTGGCACTTAACTAAATATAGTTTATAGACTTGATAATGCAATCGTTGTAAACGCCTTCATAAAACCATAATGCCCAAGTGCAAGTGTAAAGGCACAGCAAAGAAAGGAAAAACAAAAAAGAAACAGGCTTGGCCCGGCCAGCAAACAAATGGCCCAGGACTGAGAGACTACAACTGCGAAATGCCGCTGAGACCGGGCGACTGGGAGACTGAGACTGGGCCTGGCGCAGATCTGTGGCCACGGTCAGCATTTTCTGAACCACTCTATTTATCAGATACGGGGCCGTGGCCCAACTAGTTGGCTCAATTGCTAGTTGGCCAGTGTACATATTATTGAGCGATTTTTAGTGCCGGCTGTGCGACTGCGCGCGGTTCGCTCATATTTTGTTTTGATGGCGCGCTGAAAGTCAACGCAAGCCACATGTGTGCTTGTGTGTGCGAATGTGTGTGTGTGTGCGTGTATGTGTGTGTGTTAGTAGTAAAAGTTGTTGCTTTTGTATGTAGAGTGAACGACCATCAAGGTAAATTCGAACCAAACTAAACAATGGCCAAAGCCAAAGCCGTCGTCGTGTTCCAGCTCCACAGCTCCAACTCCAGTTCCAGGTGAATGTGCTGCTGCTGCTGCTCTTAGCTGGTCTCAGTTTCGTCTCAGCCACTGACTCTGGGGTGTAGCCCGCAGAATTGTAACGCGTTTTTGCTGTAGTTGTAGCTGTTGAGCCTGAGCCTGAGTCTCAGCCAGCTACCCGCAAACGGCTCTTTCTTATTGTTTTTGCTTATTTGTTTCTACGTATTAATAACATGTTGGATGCAATCGCAGGCTGGTTAAAAATATGCATATGGGGAGGGAGATCTTGCAGGCGCAGATAATTATGAAAGGATGCAAAAGCAACGGCACCGGCGACGCGGCGTGCGTGTAACCGCCCTGGACACTGCCACAGCTCCAACTAATAATAGTAATACAGGTCCAATAATAAGTTTTAATCATCATGATAATACAAGCACTGCATACGAGTAGCTCACAGCTTATTTGCTTTATATCGCTTCAAAAAATTTCCAAGTTCTCAAGTTCCCCCCGGTTCCCCGTACTCTGTTGACACCCAAGTCGCAGCTGAGCTGTGATTTTGATGTCTCCATAAATATATGTGTGCGTGTGGCTTTTGTGTGTGTGGGGCATAAGTTGGCGCATTTTATAAGTTTTTGCTTTTAAGCCAAGTTGTTCCCTGTCAATGTCTGTTGGCTCTTCTCGTAGGCGTTAAATTTGGTTGCGGTTCAGTTGGAATTCTATGTTTTTAGTTGCTATGCTAAATCTTACGCATAGAACTGATCAGGATGTTTGTCTAAAAGCTGACTCACGTGGAATTAAGACACGTTTTATATTATTAATTACATAAATTAATTAAAAAGGAATTCTTAACAAATAGATATTGCTTTTTAAAATTGCTTCACTTTTGGCAAAGTTATGGTTTATCCGTCTCTAAATAAGACTGTATTTTTACTTAATTTTTCGGTTGAGATTCCACAAAGCCAAGGCATAAGTTATTGGGTTATGGTCATTCGTTTGCTGCCACACAAATGCATAAGTCAAATTGCTTTGGGCCTTAGCATTTTTTAATAAGACTTTTCCACAAGATTCGCAAGAGCCACAAAAAAAAAAAAGAAAACTAAAATCAATTAGAATGAAGAACCGATAAAAATGCTAATATGTTTACATTCTGTAGTTTATGTTGTTTTTCTTCAGAAATTGCCACTTATTTAGAGCGCCATTACAAATTTAATGGTCATTGAATTGACTTAAAAAATCGAATGAAATTTTTAAGTGCCTTTTTTTATGGGCATATACAAGTGCCCGGCGGTTGCACAGACCCTTCAGGAATGGCTGTAAAAATGTTATTAAAAATAAACTGGAAATAGAATATGGGATAGCCAACCCTGCACTAATGATCTTCATTAGACATCGCGTTGATTGACAAAATAAAAAGACGTTGCTCTGCTGTGTTTTTCTTTCCCACATCCCCATTTTGATGTCACTTTACATATCTCAAAAGGCGCAGCCAATCGCAGCCCACCGTCAATGTCATATGACATCATCAATAATATCAGCGCGCATCAAGTTTTCAAGACACGTCTCGGACAGCAAAAAAGAAACGAAGAAAACACATGTTAAGTAAAAATCCTATTAATACTTTCGAAAAAAGCAAAGCACAGGCGAAAATGTATTGTGGTAATGACGAAACGAATGGCACACCCCCCTCAGCACACACACATACGCAGTTCTCCCCTTTTTGACTGTCTGGTGCGTGTCTTTGAACTTTCGTATTTGGCGTTTGCTTTTTGCGGTATTTTTATCTTCGGCGCCGACAAACACCAAAAATTCGTGCAATTCATTATGGGGAGTAAAGTAAAAGAAGTCTAAAAACCTATTGACAGTAACTGCGTTTAATAATACAACGGGTTACCGTTACGATTGTGGGCCAAAGAATGCTGCGAAGGGCGCACAGCAAATAAGCATTAATCATTAAAGTCAACTATCAAGATGGCTTAAATAATGTGCGGCAACCGAACCCACGAGCAACAGCCGCTCGAAGCCATAGCCGCTTCTAACTTATGTAACACTTAATTTTTATGCTAACCATAAATATTGTGGTTGTGTCCGCAGCATCCCGACGAGGTTCTAGCCAGTAGCTGTTTTATGCATCGATTAAACTAATTAAATTGTCATCAACT
Organism: Drosophila atroscutellata; assembly: GCA_035041605.1. Classification (NCBI taxonomy): domain Eukaryota; kingdom Metazoa; phylum Arthropoda; class Insecta; order Diptera; family Drosophilidae; genus Drosophila; species Drosophila atroscutellata. The sequence continues at coordinate 5,194,934 of JAWNLA010000092.1, read as the reverse complement.
TTGACTCTATTCTGTGCAAATCGTATAAACAGTGGCAAGTTTGTGTCCAAAGCCTTTTGTTTAACTTTTGTATAATTTGAAAAATGTTTTTTATAATTAAGGTCGTAACCAATGGGATGGCATTTATTACATACTCTTCTCGTTATTTTATGGATTCTGTCGTTGGTTGATGTACACTGTTGCACAGATATGGGGAAGAATTGGAAGCTTTTTTATTATTATTGGAGGCTTAATGCTCTGTGACCTAGTTAGATATATTGTACCTCTTCAGAGCTAATAGATTTACCACAAATTTATGAATATTTGCCGGTTTGATGATTTCTATGTCCTTTGACATTGCCTTTCCTTCTGGCGCTAGGTGAGTTTTCTGAATCTGGTCTGCCCCATGGATAATAACTTAAATTCTTTCTGATTAGCTGATTAGCTTCGTCCGTTCCTTCCGAACTACTTTAGACGTCATTTTTATCATCTTTGGTGAAATTATTGAAGCTTAACTGAATGAGAAGCATTTATATTTATATTCAAAAAAAGTTTTTCATAGCCCTTACGATTTAGAAAATCGTTTGAAAACCAGGATTACTTTTTATTTATTTATGCATATATCTCTGTGGCTTTAACTGCTTAATTGTTGCTATTTCTAATGAGCAGTGAGCGGCTGTTTGTGTTCTGTGACGCAAATAGAGATTTGAATATTTGCCAAGTCTGTGAACTGTAGCACGATATGTGAACTCAAGGCAAGCAACTTGGAGCTGACTTGACCAGCAGCGCTGCACACTGATTTAATACAATTTAATTTTCGGTGACTGAGTTCTCTTAAATGCAAATTTTTTTGTCCGAAACTCGTTTGGCATTTGCTTGCTTGGTTTGTTTTTAGCTGACATTTAAAGTGTGCAGCGTTAATTTCATACAAATGAAATTAAGAAATTATTGTTATTATTTTTATTGTTGGCACCCACTCAACACAATTCGTAACTGTAAAATGGTTGATTAAGTAAAGATTGAGCAGCGATTGCATCACTGGATAATTTCACAAACTCATGAAATGCTCACTGCTCGAATTTGCTTTCGAATGGCATAAATGAGTATTTATTTTTTTTACTAGCGACCAGTTACCAAAAATAGTCAATTGTCCGCTTCAAGTTTTTGGCTTTGGTTTATTTTGATTATTTATTGACAGTTGCCCGTTATGTGCAGCTGAAAAAGAGTTTCGTAAATGCCAAATGTCTCGAACCCAGCCCAAATACAACGTCAGCTTTCACTTCTTCTTTGTGGCAACAAGCCAATGCAGTTGTTTATTTATTTATTTATTGATTTACCTTATTTATTTATGTATGTGGAATATGGAGTTAAATTTACCACACTCTCAGTTTGTGCCCAGTCAAGTTCGTGTCTTGAGTCTTTCGTTGCGCTCGTGCTTAACTGTTGGCCCCAACCCCCAACCCCCGAACCCAATTCCATTGGCGGGGCGTATGGTAATAATCATTTTGCACAGCCTGCCTATTCTAGTCCGATCGTCCGTCCCTCTCGTTGTTGGCGGCATTCAACTTTGTAGGTAAATTGCGCTTAATGAGTATGTTCAACGGGCTTTAGAATAAATATATTGCTGTTCCTGTGCCCCCAGTCGTTTTGTCCGCCTGAGTTGCCTGGCACATGGATACCAAAAATAGCATCTGGCCACGGAGGTGGCGGAATTTATGTCTCTCTCACGAGAAACCAACGGAGGCAGGATGCATCTTGACTTTATTTCAATTAGGAGCTGCTGTAATTTACGAGAAGCTCACCGCATCTATGTACGTAATAGATTTATTTTTAAGACCTCATCGGAAAATTACTCAATATTAGGTCGACGGTTCGTGCCAGTGCCATGCTTAACTTGAATATTCAATATATACGGATTAAGTATTATATGTTGTTGTGTATTGTTTAAATAAAAAATGGTTTGTTGTTGCCTCAAGGCTGTGGCTATTCAGGCGGCAATGCGAAATTTGTTTGCAATTCTCTTGCGTTTCACATTGAGACAAGACAAATGCTCAATTATTTTTGTTTTTCTCCTGAAAGCAGGCAAATAATGAAATACACAACAAATAAACCAAACAATAATAAATAAAAGTAAATAAACAGAAACTTAATTCCGCATTGTTATCTTCAAAAATAAATCGACGAGCTGGCGCACATACAAAGCATAAATCCGCAAATTGGCGAAAACAGTATATTAACGCTTGGACGTCAAGATTGATGCAAATTTTATTTACGAATAAATAACAGCTCTTATGTATCTTATACTTATGAAGATACTTTGAGGAACTAAGTATCTGAATAGAAAAGTGCCATGCTGAGTGAGCCTTTTACAGATTTATTTTTTAAGTAATTTGAGAAGTGACTTTTTTTTATAAACATACATATGTAGGGTACCTTTTGGTTAAAACTTTTTGAGCTACTGCATATTTAAGTACTAAATTGAAATATTATAAACATTTATGGTTGCTCTAATCGCCAGATTCCATCAAACAAAAATAATTGTACAGACAATTAAAGTAAACAACTAAAATCTTTGTATTTACCATGTGCCTTCCTGAAGTATTTTGCTGTATTTTGTTTTTGTATTAATTCGACCTTCAAGGGGCGGTAGATATTACCGTGCTGCTTCAATGGACAGCAAAATATATATATATTTTAAGACAAGTACAACAAATATCAGATAAAGCGACTTGAGCGACTCTGTGATTGAAAGCTGACGACGAGAAATATGATGATCAAAGCTGTTATTTAATTGCATGCGTGTTAAGTAATCATTAAGATCACATTTTGATGTATATGTAATTTTATATGCCGCCGATAAACACATAGCTATCATTTTAGATAGTACTTTAAAATTGCATCTTTAAATTTATATATAAAACTGCTGCCTGGAAAATCAATCACAGAGTTCGAAACTTGAACAAACTTGTAAACATATTGAACATTTTCAAATTAATCAATATATGATAATGTAACAAACTGCAATTAATAATAAATATTTATTTGAACCAAATATTGAATTTTGAGACCACACTATACAAATTTTAACCGCAACTCTTGAACAGCTCTTTTAATCTTATAAAGACATCAATTAATTTTCAATTTTGAAATCCTAATTCACTCAAATTTACAAATATTTTGCGGTTATTGGTGGGGCACTTTAGTTTTTGTGGCTTTATGCTTAACTTATGCAAATAAAATAATTAGTTAATTAGTTAATTAATAATTAAAGATTTGTACTCACCAATAATTTGTTGATACTCATTTCTCCGCAAAAACAAAATCTTGGTCTCCTTTAAATGGGTTTCAGCTACTTTTCACACTGTTTGTTGCACTTTGTATTTGATTTTTATGGTATAAATATTTCAGGTGCTCAGTGTAAAATCATGTTATACACACACACACACACACACACAAAGAGGTACATACAAAAATCACGATTATAGCGAGGATTTTGTATGTTTAGTACTTAATTAATTGTTTCGCGCACCTTTTTTCCTGAAGGGCCTGCAAGAATTGTTTGAGTTAAGAGTTTGGCTTTGATTATGCAACGCCAACGCAGGCAAAAGAGGGGAAAAAGTCAAAATCAATTGCATTCAATTTGAGTGGCCATAAATAAGCAAAGTGGGCGCACATTTATCATCGCTGTGGACTGTGCCACAGAAACCCAACTGTTTTTCGTCTTCTGCCTGCCAAGTTTGTAAGTTTGCTGGCCATTATTTGTTTTTTTTCTCGGTTTTTTTGCCACAGCATGGCGTACAAATTGTAGTCGCCACGCGGATCATTTGTTGTGTTGGCGTTTAATTTGCCAATTTTTATGAATTATTACGAAGCAGCGAACTAGTGCGCAAAAGGGCTTGTGCCACAGAGAACGCTTCGACTCTTGATCTGTTTGCACTGCTACAATTTGCATCTGCAACATCCACAACAGCCGCAGCAGCAGTCGGAGCTGCAGCTTCATTAAGCGCTAAATTTAGACAGGCAGTGCCCATAGTGCTCCGAACCTGAAGCTGAACCGGATATGGCTCAATGCAGCAGTGCAGCAGTAGCAAAAGCAGCCGCAGCAGAATCAGCAGCAACTTCAACAACAACAACTGCAAGCATACATACTTGCCAGTGGCCGTTGGGCAGTTCTAGACAAAACTCTTGGCTACAGCTTTATTTAAACATAATTATTTGCCTGGGCCAAGGAACTGTTGCTGCTGCTGTTACAGTTGCTGCTTACCTTACACATAAATTTGCATGTGCTTCAAATTTGCTGCTACTATGCTTCTTTTTAGTGGCTATTTTACCCCTGCGTTGTCTGCGTTGATGTTGTAATTTAGTTAATTTTGCCTATTCCAAGGTGGCAGCAAGCCAACAACAACAACAAGAACTTCTACATCCAAGTTGCAGCTCACAGCTGCCGACGCCGCCGACTCATGCCAATTGTTGGGGCGACTCGTGCTTAGTTTATAAAGTTGTTCGCTTTGCTGCGTTGGCGTGCCTTTAGACTGTTATTTTGATATTTATTTTGATTTGGATATTCGTAGTTTTAGTCTCAACTCGTTGCAGTTGCACTTTAATTTTATTGCTGCCAATTTAGCTAATTGTATTTATGTCGACAATGTTTAATGTGAAATATGCTAACTGCTGACGGCATTTACATTTTTCAATAAACCACACACACACACACACAAACACAAAGCGATGCTCAAATTTGTAACAGTATATTTGTTTTGGGCGGAATGAGCATATTCTGATCAGTCTTTATTAAGAAATTTCAATTCTTGATATTGTTTTTTTAATTTTATTTTTATTAAATGAAATTTAAGTTATTGATTTTTATATTTTTTTACTTATTTCAAATACTACGAAGATAAAACTAAAACCAATTTAAATTTTTTTTAATTAATTAAGTAAATATTTAAAAACACATTTTGTAAATCAGAGAAAACAAAGTATGTTAAACTCCATTTTGATTTCATTATCTTGTAACTCAGCTGAAAACTTTTTTAATAAAGTATATAAATAGATAATGTCCAACATGTATTTCACATTAAGTTGCGGAATTCATATTTATTTTATTTGCACAAAAAGTCTCTATTTATAATGTTAAAAAAATACTTGTATCTTCATTTATATAATTAAATATTAATTATAATTAAATTACATTACTAAACACTAAACGCACACTCAAAATCAATCAATTTAAGAATAGCACATTCCCGCAACACAGTTTCAGATCTCGCGAATTCGTTTTTTCGAGTTGGTTTCTTGTTCTGGCAATTAGTTTTGCAGTGATGCGCACAGTGGGCAACTTGTGGTTCGGTGTTAAGCGCGACTCGGAATGTGGCAAGATGCGCAAGCGCTGCCGTTGCGAACCCCCAGAGAGAGACGACGACGTAAGCGTAAGGCATATGACGTGAGCGACGATCGGTCAACGAACGGACTACGTAAGCCGCAGCCAGAGCGGGACAGCAAAAGATGTTGACGGGGAACCGCTATTACTTACTCAAAGAGAAGTCGAGCAAGCGACAACAGCGACGACGACGACAACTACGACAACTTCACACGACGAGGTGCGCAGCAAGACTGAGCGCGAGCGCCTCTCCGGTCGACGATTATAAAAGATGGAGACGCCGAGATGGAGATGGAGAGACGGCATTAGACGAAACCGGCGAACGAGAAACTCACCATTGTGGCAACCGCACCACACTTGAACTTGACCAAATGCACAAATTGCAGAGGCGGCTCGCACGTTCGCACGTGAGCCAGAGAGCGAAGCGCCTCTCGATCTCTCTCTCTCGACGATTTGTTGTCGCTCTGTACCAGGCCTCTCGCATGTAAACAAACGCGTTCCAGCGTTTCCAGCAACTAACAGCTGGAACGAGTTTTGCTTTGCTGCGAATCACGTGGCCGGCTTCGGTTTGTTTTGGTTTTATGAAGCTGCGATGCTGTTCTGCTGCTACTCAGTATGCCGGGTGAGCTTTGTTTACAGCTGTGACGTCACCGTTTTGACACTTCCAATAACAGCGAGCAGTGCCGACGTCGTGGTGAGTTTTGCGGTGGTCAAAAACGCAAGACTTAAGCAACGAACTTCGCACTATGTCTCAAACCGTTTCTTTGAGCATCTGCTCGCATTAATGGCTAAAAAATGATATTGAATTTCATACTAAGGTTTGGGGCGTGCAAAATGTTGTTCTTTCACTAAGCCTCACATTTGTCTGGCTTTGAAATCGGCTTAAAATCAACGCCTACGTGGGTGTCCTCCCTCAAACGTCTGCGTGTCGCCACACGATGCCACCACAAGAGTTGCCGACGACTTGTCCGCCGCCAGTCAACATAAATCCATACGCTTATTAATGGTGTGTGTCAAATTTTGGCATTTTCGATTTTATCGAACGGTGCAATGACATCATGTTTTTTCTAATTACCGCAGACCATGAAATTGATAAACGCGTAGAACTATATACATATAAGCAAGTTTAAATATTACTTTAATTTCGATTCGTGCTTAAGACTTTTAACTATTAATTAAAATGCTTATGTTTTGAAAATAAACCAAAAGCACTTCTCTATGCTCGGCCAGTAACCTAAACTCACAACGCTTAATCTTTAAGAAACTATACTATATATAATAGTCGGACTCGATAGCTCTTAGGGATGCGTACTGCTTGCTCATTTTGACGGCTAGAAAAGCTTTTACTATTGTATGCATCAGAATTCTTTACAATTCCTTGACAACTGAAAGAGGCAAACAGATACTTCAAACATAAATCATTCATGTATATTTCCAGCTATGCAATTAATGCATTTAGTGTACAGAAACCACGCAAAAAGCATTACATTTGATTAAATTTGCTTTGCTCTAGTCTCCTGCTTCGGTTTAGCTGAGCGTGTCCATCAAATGTGGGTAAATGGAGGTGTAAATGAAAATCGTGACGCTGCTGACCCGTTTGCGTAACCGACAGCTTGGCAGCACACTTCCAACACCACCTCAATTTGTTTGTGGCAATTAGTGAATACAAACAGCAGCAGCAGCAGCAGTCGCAGTCCAAACTCAAATGCAAACACATAAATACGAGTACTTTACTCGAACTCTCATTGGAGCTTGTTAGCATTTTTAACTAATTGAATTAGCGCCGATTTTATATGCATTGATCAAGCAAAGCTGCAAGTATTTTGTCTAAGATTTTTATGCGAATTTAATTATTGGCTTTTTGGCATTGGGGCTAACCACATCCACCATCCAAACAAAACAGTCTGAAGTAAGGCGAAGCACTCGTTTAGATAAGGTGGAATAAAAAAAGTTGTGGGCCAGTTAAATTTATGTTGTCATATAATACGATATGCGTTTTACAGCCGCCACTTTTATGACTTTGGCACTATTTTTACTAGTTTACAATGCGTGCGAACAAAGTAACTGATTCCCAAATGGGCTCAGGCACTTTTATGGGCGAGCAGCTTTTGCAGGATACACTCCGATCCAGCTGCCTAGCTCCACGCCAAGAAACGCCAGCCTGTCAGTTTCAATTTGAATGCTCAGCTTAATCCGCGCGTCAGTCTGCGAGCTGGCAGCAGAAACAGCAGCATCAACATCTCTGATTCTTATGTGTGAGGCCCTCTTTTGGACGGGGCAATTTGTGCGGAGTCGGCGAGTCATCAAAAGCAAAAGCAGCCTCATCCATGTCAAGTGTTTGTCTGTCTCTTGGCCCCATACGAAAGTGTCTTTAAAATTAATTTCATACTAAGTTGAAATTTTTTAATTATGGGTTCCAGTTATACAATATTCGCCCTGATATGCGTTCGTGGTTTCGGGTTAGAGATGGGCACGAGTCGTGCTCTGAATTTCAATTGCGTGTTCGAATAAACCCTTAAGCCCCTGTCACTCGGGTCACTTGCAGTTCGTAAGGAGTATCACAGTGGGTTAAATTAAGGCGGTTTTGAATTGGCACAGTGGCTAAATTGCACATACATGAAACTTGCTTGGAAAATTGATTTGCTTACAAATTAAAAAATAAAAAGTAATGAATTTGTTGCATGTTCGTTGCAAATTAATTCCTCTGATGTGTATGAAATCTCTGAGATCTCCGTTGCCACCTTAAAGCAACTTGTGTAGTTTTAATGAGGGGTCTCACAGTTCAAAATCGCCGCTAGGCTCGACGCTGTGTCTGTTTTTGCCAAAACGGGCGGCCAGCAACCCCAATGATTGGTTTACTATGCATGGGAAGTGGCATTAACAACAACGCCAGCTAGAATGGACTGCAGATAAAGTTGAGCCATCAGGTGCTGTCTAAAAGAGAGTGGAGGGGAAGACGTATGCACAGTAGCGCCGATATATTGATTGATTGACTGACCAAAGGTTAAAGAAAATAAGTGGCAATAAGAAGAAAAAAAAACACCCGCCAAACAACAGATTACTGCCCGACCAACACACAAATGCATTGACACACTTTTTGGATGGAAATGAGAATCTTTTGAAGTTAATTGACAGCCCAACCGTCATCATCGTTTCTCACATAACGGCAAATTCATGACCAAATATTAGAGACGGAATGGCTAATGAAATTCATATTGATGCTTTATTCTAGTCCTGGTCCGAACCTGTCAATAATCATCGGGTGCTCGCTACTTAAACATCGGCTGAAGTTGCAATTTTTGCCAGTATAGAAGAGAAGGCATGGAGGAATAAAGGAATGGCATTGCATTAGGTAGGCTTACATGTCTGTTGGCCCATAAAAAAATATGCTAACCGAGATGTCTCGGTCGTTGTCCGGAGGTGTCACAAAGCCACAGGGCGTTTCGGGCATAGCCTAATGATTAGCGCCGTCTTGGCATGCAGACGACCAAGACGAAAGCGAAGAACAGTGACGCCTTTGCTGATGGCAGGTCTCAGACAGCAATGGCTCCAGCCAAGCAACTATCGTGTCCAACTTAAAAGCTGCAATGTGATAAGAATTTGCTGCCTCGCAGCGGCGTACAGAAACGTGACAAGTGGCAAGTGTCTAGCGGGAACAAGTGTGCCCATTGGAGTTGATCTTGGTGTTTATGCTTTGCATTAGAATGTTAAGTGGTGGGCTAATTGCCGCCGATGGTCGGACTCCAACCAAGGCAGCATCAGCATATGCAACCAACAAGTTCGTTGCCTAACTCTTTTGTTTTTTTCCATTGAAATTTTTTTGCAATGTCATTAAATGTGTGTAATAAAATGTTATTTGGCCCAATCACGCAATGTCGATAACAGGATAAACGTTCAAGTAATTTCCTTATTATATTTAGTTTAGTAAACATTGTCAACATTTTTGAAAGTGGTTTTACGATCTTTTGCATCCATAGCGAATATCTACAATGATCTAAAGATCTCTGCAAATACCGTTTAGTGAATAACTTTTAACTAGTATTCCCTAGCTGTCAGCACATGGCTTTCATATTCGTGGACTCAGGTAGCTCGGAAAGCCCTCGAAAGCAGTAACTATTTGTACTACTACTACTACTACTAATTAGAAATGCAACAGCAAAGCTATAGTCAGTTGTGGCAAGCATAGATGCGTGTGCCTCAGTCTACGCCTTCCCATCGTGTTTGCCTGCAGCAAATGAACTGTCAAATATTCGCATGAACCGAGGTGATCTACGGCCAGGGCGTGATTCGGAGGTGTGTGTCCATTTTGTGTGGCGAACACACATACACTCACATAACCACACATAATAATAAATCAGTGGCAGAAGCTCAGGGAACGATGCTCCGCCTGGAGCATTGAGGCAAGTTGAGTTAGATAATATTTTTGCTGTCAATTTGTTGGCTGCGAAGCGCGAATGCAATGCTCTTAACACATTTGGCGCGCCCACACATTAGTTCAGGCCAAAACTTCAACTACTGGACTTTGTTAGAGGCAGCCTTAGAGCTGCCTCTAAGAACATAATCTTTTATTTGCTTGGCTCTTCAATTGATTGGCTGTTGCTTGGGTTGCTGCTGCCTGCTAACTGACTTCTGTAAATGGAGTTTTGCTTATGAGTTTGTGGGGCAAATTGCAAAGCAATGCGGCTAAAACAAAAGACTGCAAAAAACTCATTCACAAAACAATCATAACACTGACCTCAATTTCCTGCCAATTGCAATCAGATTTCCATCTACCTTCCCAGTTCTCAGCTCTTTGCTTGCTACCTTCGGTTGTTGTATAGTTCTAATCGGAGCCACTTCGCAATTATGACGAAGTCAGCGAGCGGTACATGAAAAATCAATAAAAGCACAAACAACATTTTTTCCTGCTTCTGCCTGTTCGGCTTCTTTTTTCTTTCTCTTTCTTTCTGTATGTATATATTTCTTTCTGATGATTTGCTTTTGATGATGCGCACGAACAGAGCCCGCAAAAAAAGTAGCACAACAATTGGCACAGAAATGAAATAATTTGCATTTAATGACGCTCGCCGCGTGGGCCGCATGTGGCTGGACACAGAATTGAGTTGGAGTTGAAACTATAGTTGGAGGCCAGATAGAGACTATAGAGTCTGTAGAGCTCTGGGCATGCATGTGGTTTTGGGTATGGCATTAACTGCAAATGGCGGTGCAAGTTCAAAATCATTAGGCGCTGTAACTATGGCCGTGATTTCTTTATATGGCCGAGTTCGTTGCGAAAGTCTTTTGTTTGGCGGCAATTTGCGCTGTGCGCTGTCACGATTAATAACGCTGTCATAATAACACTTTTCTGTGATTGATTTAAGACAATTACAGAAAAGAGGAACACAGCGCTCACGTTTGAGTGCCGCCTGAGTGATTGGCGCTGCCGCTTAAGAAAGAGATTATCAAGTTGCCAAAAGGGCACGTCCATTGGCTGGCTGCAGGACTGCATCTCAGAGGTTTGGATTTGCTGCTTCGGCTGCGGTTTGGCTCTGGGTCTGCGTCAGTGTCTGGGTCTGGGAATGCTGCGAAAAGTGTTGAGCCGCACAGACATGCTAAATTAAGCTGAAGAAGATGGCTATCAACACCAACACTACCACCACCATCGCAAACGAGCATCAGCGGAGGGAACTGCATCCCAGCGACTTCAGCTTGGTGAATACGCAGCCAAACCGCTTGATGTTGATGGCTTACAACAAGTAATTGGCAGCATCCACATGTTGACGACGGTCCAACACCAACACTTACAGCAACCCCAGTAACCACAACAACAAGAACAACGTGTAAAGTAACCTCATCATCTCCATCAACGGTTGTGTTGCTCGTCCGAGCGTCGCTTGTGTCAAAAGGCTTAATTTTAGTTCCTCCCGAACCCTCACTCTTACCCTAACCAATACCCTAACCAATACCCTTACCCCATAGCCTTTGTCTTGTGTCCAAGTAGCTTGGCTGCCCCCTTTACCCTTACTCCCCACACCAATTGTAATAACATTTCATGCTGCGCTCTTTGGTCTTCAACCCGAACCTCTTACATGGCTCACTGGTTGCAGCACAACAACAACAATGACTAAGAGAGCTCTAGTTGAGACTGACTAACTAATAAATACTCTGTACGCAGCTTTTGATTTGCATTTGCTGTGCAGGATTATATATACAGCTCTTCCGTTTATGGCAAAAACGGAAGTAATGAATATGTACAAAAAAATAAAATCGATCAACAAATTATGCGTTTATAATGTGCCAAGGTTTCATTGCGAATCTCAGCTGCCGGTGAGGTCTTCTTCAGTCTGTTACATATATATTCTTAACACCATAATAGTCTTTTGACCCATTGATAAAGTACAGGGTATAACAACACTGCTGCGCCTCTATATGCGTCAATGTCAGCGCATCGAGTCCAAGTCCAAGTCGAGTCCCTTGACACACGTCGCCAGCAACAACAACAACAAGAATGGCAACACCAACAGCTCCTCGCTTATTGGCCACTGCCTCTTGTAGTTATTGTTATTGGCCAAGTTGTTGCTGTTGCTGCTCTTGTTGGCTGGGTCAAGTTCAAGGCTTCCCATTATGCGACTTTTATGCGTTTTCGCGCTGGCACGCTAAAATTTAATGTGCACCGATCGTACTGTAGCTCAAAATGGCACAACTTTATGTTCACCCAGGTTTTTGAAGTCCAATTCTGAGTTTGCGGTCTGAGATTCACGTCTGTTTAATTGTTAGAAAAAGATGGCTTAATCTTGTTGTGTATTGCAAATCTATTAATGTAAAGATATGTTTATCACTTTATGTGGCTATTAAAACTGATGACTTGGCACTTGTACTTTTTTTATGTCAATTTACAAATAAAAGAATATCTTTTAATTTAATCAGCAATGTTCGATCAATTCATTAAAATGAAATTAATTTTAATTGCAAAGAAAATGAGTTTTGTATTAAATTTATGTAATCAGTAGTTACAATGGGATTACTGTGCAACGCTGGTTAGCAGATCTAACAGCGGCATAAGCATTAGTCAAAGAAGAAGAGTCCTATAGGAACAGCAGAAGTCTCGAGTAATTAAAGCTGTAAAGTTTTCGGTGCATCGGTGAAATAAGTCAATGTTTTATAGAGTCGAACATTACGTTGGAAATCCAATACTCATCTTTCACTGCAACTTACTTTTAACTATTATGTTAATAATAAACAGGACATAATCAGTCCTATATGTATGTAACAACTACTAGTTCTTGTTGAAAACTATCAATCTTGTATTAAGGACATTAGATTTATAATAAATAAACGAACAACGAATAATTCAACTTTTCCATTTTTTTTTTTTGTCAATTTTCATTTTGAATTCATTGTGCTTTGCTGTGTGGAATCCATTCAGTCTGCCATCAGAATTTACATTCCCATTCAAAGTGCTTGTATCTCTTTTGTGTGCAAATTGGGTTTGCAAAGAAAAAACTATTTTTATTCCCATTTCACATCTTGTAATGAATCCGGAAATCGTTAGCTTTGAGTGATTGCATGGGATACAGCGTACTTAAGAATTTTAACGATGTATGTCTCACATGGCTGTTGACAAGTTGCCGATCGGTTGCGGAAACTCTGCGTGTTCATCATTTCTGTGACCACAAGCGCGAAATCACCATAAGCTAAATGATAGTCTGGGTAAAAACCGATTTAAATGTAAATGCCGCAAATAGCAAAAACCAACCGCAATCACAACTAAAAAAATTGTTTGTTTTTTTATGGCCATTTTGGTACACGTAATCGCAGCAGTTGCTGCAGTCTTCGTAGTCTTATTTGTATTCCTAATATTTGCTAAGTGCAGCTGATGGGGATCTAAAAGGCTTTCAACTTTTGTGGCTTTGCTGCTGGAATCGCGTTCTTTTGTGGCGGGGGACTGAGTGGTCAGAATGGCTGGAAATGATGGACAACAATAATTCTTGGCAAAAGCCATTTACGTTTACAAATTGCCGCATAAATCGCATATACGATGAGAGTTAGCTGCTTTGCCAGAAATGCATAAAATGCAAAAGAATGTCCAGCCGCCTCACAGTTTTGTAGCATGCAATTTCATCTTTCAGTGCGCCGCTACCCAAACAGGCAGGCAGCCAGCCAATACCAGAACCGTTAACCAGCCATGCAACCACAACAACGAAGACTTGGTTGAAATAAACCAAGTCGAGTGCATAATTCGTTATGCTTTATTACGAAATTGGATATCATCGACTGCAGCGACTGCAACTGCAACTTGGAGTTGGGATTTGGTTTCATCTTTGGCTTTTCAAGTTACTCATGAAATTATGGCTGAATGCGATTCTCTGTTTCTCTCCCGCGGTAGCTGCTAAATGACATACTTCTAATTTATGGATGGAACAGCAAACTTGACTCGTTTCGACTCCACTCCACGCCACAGCAGGCAGAAATCTCCCAACAGGCCAAAAAAAAATAAGATGTATGTACCAGCAGCTCTCGCCCACGGAAATGCTTGCTAAATTGCAGCGCACCGCTAGTTCCAGTTGTTGCACCACATAATTAGTGCAATGTGTGGACAGGCGAGCGCTAGGAGCCACATCTAGAGCCAAGTGCATATCAGAGTCAAGTGCGAGTGCGAGTGCGCGCCCATAGGCATATTGGGAAAACATTTCTGGGCGATCCAATCCCGATCCTCATCCGATCCGTGTCGTGCCGCAGATACAAAGAAAGCTAAGTCATACCCTACGTATGATTTTATCTGTTTGCACACGCGGCTGCAGTTGCAGACAAACGCCTGCTCTACAGCTGAGTAAACAAGATGCCATCGTAATGCTGCTAAAGCACAACTGACGTATACCCTGCAGCAAGCTGTGGATCAATCAAAAGTCAATACAATTTAAATGTACTCTTCGTGTCATTGTAGAAATACAAATTCCTCTAAACTGGAAAAGCTATCAGTTTTAATTGGGGTTATCAATTAATGCAGGTCTTATAAATAAATACGGAGAACCAAAATATTTTAGTCTGTTTATCTGCAGTATTTGTGAGCAATCCTACTCCGCTGAGTTCAGGCAGCCACTGGGTATAAAAACAGTTGTTGCTCACAAGTTAGTCACAAGGCAAATCTGAAAGTGCCTGAGGTGGTTTTTTTTTCGTTGCTTAGCCGCGATGATGCCATAGATATTGTCGCTTCGTGTACAGTTAGTCGTTACATATAAATTAGCCAACCAGTTGGCCTGGCCAAAAATTTGTGTTCTCTTCGTTTTCTTTTTTCTTGTTTTTTTTTATTTTTTTTGTTATGCAGAACTCGTTTTCTGACGAGTGGGTGGCCAGCTGGTGAAATAAGCATTGTCTGAGATAAAAAACGTAGTCGAACCTGGTGTCAGTGTCGGTTTCTTGTCGGGGTCTTGTCGGCATTTTATTATCACTAACCGCAAATTAGCTTTGGCTTTAAGTTTGACTTGAGCCTAGCGTGTGCCCGTTTTGGCCATACGAGTAGCAGATAACTCAATTGAAATGAAAATCACAGACGGGGCCAACTAACAGTTACCGTTAACAGCTGTCCAAGTCCAAGTGCAAGAGCAGTTCCAAATCGATGTGGCAGTTGGAAACTAGAAAGATTCCATTTACGGCCATATGGCAGCCAGTTACTATGCCCCGAGCAAGCAGATAAATCTCATTAGAACTGAGCGGGTAATCGGAGCAGCATTCTTTTTATGGCCACAAACACTTAGGCGTGAATTCAGCATCTTTGGCACTTGGTTTAATTAGCGCCAAATGCCGCAGAACCACGGAAATTCTTGTTGAAATTAGATGACAAGCTCGCTTAATTCGCTGCCTGTCTCTGCATCGCCTTATAAACACATCCACTTTATGCAACATACACATATGCAGCATAAGCACGCAACTACACAGTTTTACACTACACGCAACATGTAGCACCCCTGGAGTGTAGGGAAGTGGGATGTGGCAGGCGTTCGTTCCGGCTTAAGTCACAATTTATGTGTATTCCGCAACATAACCAAAAGCACAGCGGGACGAGACTTTGGAGCCAACTCTCTAAATTTTGCTCATGCATGCCTCTTTTTTTCTTTTGCTGTTAAAATGAAAGCAGCAGCAGGCCCAGCAATCGTTCTGAATTAATGTTTGATGTATGTACGAGTATGGGTATTACGTACAAATATACGAGAATACCCTGCTGAAAGTTAAACATATGCATTCTGCTGTACGCTTGAAATACTTAAACACTTAAATTTACTAATACCGGGCTTATCGTAGCAAATGTTTGTTAATAACTAGATTTATGGATTGAATGTTAAGTTTTAATTTTTTTCAACCCCCTCAAAAATTAAAAAAGAAAAACATTTTTATAAAAGTTTATGGAGTGCTAATAATAAGTCTTGAACGAGTGATTAAAATCCGATTAAGCTGAAAGTTGACTAAAAATTAACACAGTTTAGCACCACACATACTAAGTTTTACTATATCAATCAACGTTGTCTTTTTGGCTCAGTTCCTAAATTTTTTTGAATCCGATTTAGATTTATTAGTTATCCAATTTATTATTTAGTTATCACGATCCAGTTTCACAGTTCTGTATTTTTTCAATAGATGTAGGTGAGATATTTGTGCGCTCAGGCCCAACCTCTTAGTGGGCTTTCTTTTATTATTTATTTTAAATTTAAATTATATGCCAGTCCTGCAAGGAAAGTGCGCGGCGCTAAATGTTTTAAACATTTACGTTCGCTCAACTGTATGGACTGTGAGACAAATGTACAGCGGGACTCTTGTGTGTTCATGCTTGCAGTTGGAATTGGACTTGGACTTCATGCACGATTGGCAGTTGCAATTCAAAGGTATTTCAAATTGTGAGGACAAAAGCAGATGACCAGAGACGGGTCGTGGACGGCATGAATGCAATTTGCATTTCAAATGCGACTGCTCGAATTTAATAAAAATGTTTTATTAAGTCATAAAAATATTTAAATATTGTGTGCAATGCCCACAATTTGCATAAGTGAATGCGCATTGGAATTAAGCAATTTGACGACAAAAAAAATAAAAGGAAAATACGGAAACCAGCAACTATTCCTGTTGCACGAGTGCGGTTCTTGCCCTCAGTGGGTGCAGTTACTCCTCATCAGCTTGAGAGCATGGCCAACTCTTACAGCTGTCATTATGTTGAGCCAGGACCATAATTAAATACTGCAGCATGTGCAAAATGCATAGGACTCCAACACACACGCACACACACACAATCGCACGCAGAATCAAGTAAATTTTATCTCGATCCTGCCTGAGTAACCCTTCAGCGTAGTAACTTGGCGTGCTTCATGCAAATAAGTCGAGCAATTTAGAGGAGAAGCTCTTAAAGCACGTGAAGAAGAAGCCAATCAGTAGAATTTCTTAATTTGTAAAACGATTTGATTTAATTATTTTTATTATTAATCTATTTTTCTTTTACTTTTTTCTGTTTTCTGACAGCTTTCAAACCTGTAATTTTACCATACTCTCGCATGGTGAAGAATGCTGTCATTGCGAGTTATTCAATTATCATTAGGCTGCCCGGCAGGCTTTGGCATTACGCTCATTACCAGGCACGAGAACCACTGTTGTTGGTGGTGCAACCCAGCGAGAACGATTTTTATCATTAAATGACCGTAATTTACATGTAAATGTTGTTTATCAACGTAAATGCGTTAAAGCTAATTACAGAGCTGTGCCGAAAATGCAATTTAGAATTTGTTTCACCCTGCAGCCATGCGGCTGAAATGTTTGTTCGTTCTTGACGGTGATTCCAACGTGTGGGTAGCGTGCGGGTCTGCCGCATTTGACGGCCCAAGCCACGACAGAGCAAACTAGACCAAGGCTCGTACAGAGAAAGCCACAGATTTTTAGCATAGATGCCAAAAATAATTCGCATTGCTTGCTGATTTAGCTTCTTTTTTCCATTTTTTTTAAGGAAACGAAAAATGTTTTCTATGCACTGTTGACTGCATAACTCACTTTCAATGCGAGAGGATGGATCCCCTGCCAATTGTCTGGATCTGTTGCGGGTCGAGTGCTCGTCTGCGCCAGCTCCTGACACTGAAAAATGCAAACAAAAATAAAACAAAAGACTTAAGCAACAAACTGAGTGATTGCAATTGCTTTGCTTTGTGAAGCTGTGTGTGTGTGTGTGTGTGTTTGCGCTGACTGCTATTTTTAGCTGAGTTAAATAGTTGGCATTGGTCCAAAGGATGCGACGGCTGCCGTAGGAACGGCAGCCACAGCCGCAGAGTGGCCTAAAAGGAGCAGAACTGCCCAAGTACTCGGCCTTGTCTTGGCAGCATATTATTTTATAGCCGCGCGCATAAATCTTGCAAACGCAGATAAAAAGAAACGCTTTATAGAAAAATAAAAATAAATAAAATAGCATCAAAGGGAGGGGGGCTGCTGGCACATAGACAGAGTGGGATAGAGATGGAGAGAGTAAGTGTAGGCAACCGGATCGCATTGATGGAAACAATTTATGGCAAAATTAATGATAGATTATGGCGCTGCCAATTAAAAACCAACAAACAAGCGCGCAGTTTATGGATGTGGCATCAACATGGTCCCAACTCTACTTCTCCGCAGTGATCAGCTCTTTGTTTAGAGCAGTGAACTTTAGCCACTACATAGTATGGAGTAGGTGTTTAGACGGATGTCGGCTATTGTCTGTGATTTGCTTGCGGCTTAAGAGAGTGACAAATTACACGGCAAGACACAAAGTGACATCATATCAATCTCTAGATTTGCCGATTCCATGTACATAATTAAATACAATAAGCAGGCAGTGAACTCAGAATAAAGTTAGCTCTTTGATTAATAACCTATAACCAAACACTACTATTAAAGTCAGTCAAGCGCAATTGGAACAAAGCAGAAACACAATAGAATCCCCAAATACTATATAACTATATTCAAAATCTACGTATTTCCTTTAAAGGCGGACAGTTATGTACAAGACTAAAGCGGAATTCAGCTCGTCTGCGCTTGTTCTTTAAGTTTGCAAAGAAGTTTGATGAGATCATCAAGCCACATTTATCTTAACCGTCACAGTCTGACACCCATTGTTAAAATTAAAGTTCTAACTGGCATGCAAATTGTATGAGAAGAAAAAGAAAGTGTCATCCTATTTTATACAACATTTTATTAGCTGTTAACATTTCTAAATCTTTACTTTACTATAGAGATAAAGATATTTGAGATTTATGGATTTTAATTATTTCTTAGCATTTTAATACAAATTTGTTGAACATGAACTGAAAATATGATTTTTTGAATCAGTAATCTATAAAATATCATAGTTGTATAAATCGTGGCACAAATGATTTCCGGAACACCACTCATGAAGTAGTATAATAAGCCAGTCGAATTCAACTGAAATTGGCTAATGTATTATGTAGCTGCGAAAGACGAATAAATTGCTTTTTAATAATTTCAAGAGAAGGAGCAGCGAAAGAGTGCTGAACTCGCTTGTAGCTATGTTCTTGAAGCTAAAAATATAAAGAGGATGAAATGGCAATCGACTTGAAATTGTGCAATTAAATAATTTTGTTAAGTCTGGCAAGGGGAGACAGAGTTCATTGTGCTCAATGCACGACAATTTCCAATTTTGTTTGTATTTTTTTGTTTTGTGGACTAGTTGGCAAATGATCACGTGCCACATTTAAGAGTTACGCAAGCGGCTGACTGACTGACTGACTGATTGATCGCTTAATTGACTGTGGAACTGTGCTACAAAATGTCAACACATCCACGCCCACAGACAAACCAAATTGGAACGAATACGACGCGCAAATATTCATGTAGAAATCAAGTGTTCAGAATACGTGCCGCAGATTTAAATTCAAATTTAAAATTTCAGCCACTTTTATGGATCTTTAATGTGGTTGAGGCAGGTAGCCCGCGTAATACAGGCAGGCAAGATGGCTGGAGACTGTGCCTAGAAATGGCACAGTTATTGGCCCCGAGCCATGCGAGCTATCTTAAAGTGGCCATAAACAAGCAAACAAACACTTCTGTGCCAAGCTTCAACTCCATCTTCGATTTGGATAAACAAATCACCTTATGATAATCAAGAGTCAATAATCTGCTTGCCCCAAGAAACGGTGCGCCGTTCAATGCTCAGTGCTCATTTCTCGATTCTCTTCGAGTGCGTTCATTGGTGGCCTGTTTTGTACTTGACTTAAAGAGTAATGATTCATAACTGCGGTCGATCCCCCGCACCCGCACTCTCCTACACATTTGTTCATTTGCTGTTGTACTCAATGTACATGTCGTTCATATCTTGTTCCTACAAATCGCGTGCTGATCGGGCTCTGGTTGTATATAGCCCTACCTTCTCCTCTTCCTAACCCTCTTTGGGAGTATGCTCGTGTTTGACATGCGCACAACATACAATTTTAATGATTCCCTGCGGTTTCTGGCCATTTCTGGCCATAAGAATTATGACTTTTTCAATGTGAATTCATTTATTTTGCTTACCCTCCTCTCCAACCGTACACTCCTTTTTAACCCATTAACAATTGGCTCGCTGTTGGTGTTGAAGGCGACTTTTACTTGGCGTCTTGTTGTGGCGGCGCCTTTTGGCTATGGAGTTTTTTATTTGTGGTTCAGTTCCTTGAACTCACAAGGGAGCAACTTAATTAACTTTCATCCATTGATAGACCCTTGTTTGACATTCACCACTTAACATTATGAATATTTATTTATTTTTTTTTCAAATTAAACTTTATTTGCCTTGAAGCGGAAATGTCTTTACAAGTGTCCAAGTGCCTCTTCCACTATAACTTTTTGCTGATTTACATATTTATCGTCAATGTTTTTTTATGAGTATTATTATGATATCACCTTAGCTTCTCAGCTGACGATCAAAATATTTGCACATCTTTGTAATTTTGCGGTTGAAAAAAATGACATTGCCTAAGTAATTTACACGCTATTGGAGTTAAATAATCTTGTGAAATTAATTGCTGACTAACAAAAAAGTGAGAGAAACAATATAAAAAGGTATGAAAAGCTTAAAAAAATATTTAAGTTTTTTTTAATGGGTGACTAAGTCTCACACTTGAAATGACTAGCTAAATATTTGTAAAGAATGTGAGAATGAGCTACTGAGAGTTTAATTTTCAAAATATATAATATTACTTTTATATATAATTGGATTAAAACAAGAAATGACATCCAAGTATGGAAACTATTTTATCTTGCAGTCAGGAGTTTCGAAACCTATTTTTTTTTTATATGCCAACACATCTAGTCTTTCATATGTCTGATAATCTTATTTTACACCAGTAGGTGTGAGAAATTTACGATAACAATTCTTATTACAATGTTCGCTACAAGGCTTTAGTTACTCTGACTTTCTAACCTAAAATTGATTCTTATTTACCATAATAAAGTAATTGCACTAATTATACCCAACTCTAATGGTTAACAATGCTGAAGTTCGTTTGACTTGATGGTTTGTTCTGGTTCTTTTATGGATGCCCTGTGGTTATTTTTGTGATTCTCTAATGACACCGACAGATCGCAGCAGTCAGTGAGCTGTGGCAGATAGTGAGGTGAGCTCATGCATACATTGTAATAGATAATTAAACGTCTGGCCATATATTTTATACCCGATGTCGGCGCTTATTTGACGTGAATGGTGTGCAATCAATTTTATGTAAACGCAATTCCACAATACAAAATGCGATGCTAATGAAGCACGGACTATTGCAGCTGCCACAGCGGCAACCCCAGCAGCAGCAACATAAGTCGTATCAGCAGCAGACAACAACCGGCTAGCCTTATGCCCAATATGATGGCAATGTGGGGGAATTTTTGTTATCCAGCCTGGTATTAACTAAGTATAACCCAAGTTTATGCTGATCACAAACGGCGCCTGTGTCATCCAAAGGTGAAAAAATTGCATTTGCCTAATTAAAAATGCCATAAATACAAACAAAAGCTCAAATTGGCATTGCTTATTTTAAATACTGAATGTTAAATAGTAAATACAAAATAATAAATGCCTTTTTAAAAATGCAAATGGTTTGCATAAAGCTTCAATAAGGCAAATCCACATTAATATAGTGCCAGGCACTGAGGGAGACCTTTTCTTGAAAAAACAAAAACTGATTCTGCCTATTCTGTAGACAAATATTAAACAAGCATAAATAGTTGTCGTACATATATTGCCATTTTGCATGACCCGTCAACTAGCTAATTTGCCAAAAACAACAATGATTTAATGGGTACAAGTATGAATATATCTCTCAAGGTTCTCAGACGCAGTAGCCCAGCGACATCGATCAACAGTGCATGAAATTTGAGCTTGACCATGGCGCGTGTCATTTTTGTTATATGGATACCCTGTACCACCACTTATAATCTAAAAGGTATATGGGATGTGAGTAATTACAATAAATAGGGGACTAAATTGCATCTTCACAAATTTCAATAATACTGATCTGTCACTTTTCAAGGATTTTTTTCCCCTTACTGCATTTTATGAAGATCTTACGCCAAACTTTCACAGCGATCGCCTGCAAATGAGTATCTCTGAGGCAGTGGCAATTGCATTTACCGCTTAATTTCTTCTGGGTACATGTATGACATTTATCATGTTAAATTTTTAATGACTGCTACTGTCGACGCATGCTGTGCAGCTGCCATTTAAATGTTCAAATGTTTTTATTACAAATAAATTTTCGTCGTTTCATTTAACATATGGAAAACAAAGGCCATTTATTCAGGGTGTGCGCTGCACAATTTCTCTCGAGATCTTTCGGCAACGTTCACTGCTCTTTTTTGTCATCATAAATTAAAAGTACTTAAATATTTAGGTAAGTTCACTCGACTGCAACAGAAAGTACCGCAGTCGTTGCCTGTCTTGGATGGTCTCGAATCTCAGGTGTTGCCTGAAACAATGGGTGGCAGAAAATCAAATCAACGTCAACTTCATGAAAGCAAGAATCGCAGCAAACAACTACAATAACAAAACAAATGAGATAGTTTAGCATGGATAATTTTTAATTTAGCTGCTATAACATCAACACGACGTACAATTTAAACATTAAAATTGCATGTTGCTGGTCGAGTGAAATTTTAAAAGCATTTTTCAAAAGCGAAAACTATTAAAGCCACATTCACTGTTTGCTTTTAATGGATAAAGTGGAGCAGCTTTGTCAACTGTGACCATTATAGGACGAGTCATCTGCCATCTAACCGCATTAAAAATGCAAAATGGCAAGCTCATGCGGTCCACAGCACTTTAAGAAAATAGGGACTAGAATACCATAAATGAATCGCATCTTAAGTAACATTTATTTTTAATAGATTTTATTTTATAAGAGAAGTGCTGATTCAATATCAACAAATTTTCACTAAAGCAGTCTTTTTTTTTTGATGAGTTGATCTTAGAAAGAATGAGATAATAACATAGAAACTAAAGCTGTCATCAAAGGTATTATAGTCCAATACTCGACTAATTTTTGACCACGCCCATATCCGCCCCTGAGAACGATAAAAGTCTATATCTCCCGCAACTTAAGAGCTTTAATTATGAAACTTGGAAGGTAGACTACGAAGATCTACTACAGCCCCCAAAATTCACAAAATCCTATTTCTCCCGTTACTTAAGAGCTACAGTTACCAAACTTGGATGGAAGGTTACTCGAAAGTCTTCCAACATTTTTTTTTTCGTCAACACCCACCCCGACCCCAAAATTCACAAAGCGTATATCTATCACAATCTTAAGGGCAAACTCGGAGGATAGATTACTAGGAACCTCCTTCAAAGATCCGTATTTCTAGGCTATATCCATCTTGTTCTGTGGCACCTGTTATCAGATGAAATAACTTATTGGTATCATGGTAATCGCAATCGGTTTCGCCCGACTGCAATATTCTCTATTGTTTTAAACTTCAGTTTTGTTGAAGCATACCCATAAACTACACAACGACTTTCCCAATTTGGATTATTACACTCAGAATACATTCATGACCCAAAAGTTGTTGCAGTTTGTCACAGTGATAAACAGCTGTCATGCTTATTGCCTGAAACGCATACACACACCTTTTCGAATAATTTTTCCAGCTCGCACGATACTCAAAAGTCACTTGAGGAAAATTGCAAGTTTCCGCTGATTTGCCATGATACGAGCAATCGGCTTAGCTCAAAGGCTTTTCCATGTTACAGCTCATTGATTGCGTGCAGAGTAAGGCCACAGCAAATCAATTTGACATATGTAAAACGTATGTATGTATGTACGTATGTGTGTTTCAATTTCGCATAGCTGGGCAATGAGCTATGAGCAATGCTGCATTTGGGACAATGGCAAATGCAAACTGAATCAAATCAAAGACCATGAGAATGCAAAATTGCACTGCTAATTTTCTTTTTTTTATAACATAATCAAATGTTAATTACCATTAAATATACTACGGAATGGACAGCAGCATTAGCTGCCGTTGGATATCATAGATCTTTGGTTGGCTGTCAAGGTCGTGTGCCGGGTGCGTGCCTTTACCCAGCACTGTGAGATGAGATCATAGCGCACACATGGGATGCTACTGCTGCCACCTGGCAGCAAGTTGTGTGTTCATATTTCAATTGTCCAACGGCAGACGCTGAAGTGACTTGTAAATCGTAAACATCTTTAGCGCTATTAATAGCCGGTAGGTGTTTAATGCCTTTTGCACACATCATGCGACATGATGCAGCATGAAAGAGCAGCATCATTGCCACGCCCTACCGCATCCCACAATCGAACGTATGCATGCGGCACAAGTCAGCCTAAGCAAAGTTTTAAAGCTTTTTACTTATTTAATTTAATTGACTATTTAACCAAAACCAAACACGTCACGTACGAGCAATCATAAATCGCATAAAGCGCCGGAGACGCTCAATGGCGTCATTTGCCATTTTTACGAGCACTGATCACATATGAAAACAAAATGATAATCAGCGTAAGTCAAACAATGAATTATGTATTGTAATGGTATTGTAAATGTAAATTTGAAATGTGAATGTGCATTAATTACTATTCCGCTACTTAGAATGTACTTCAAATGTTTACTTTCAACCTATGTTTGATCGTAACACTTACCTGTTTTATAAATTAGAAGTGATATATGCTAAGTTCTTATACTTATAAGCACGAGCTTCAAATCAATCTTTGGTGATCTTCATGAATGTCTACTGGTATAAGTACTAAACACGTTGAAAAAAATAAAATACCAAAGAACTTAACATGTTAAAATTGTTATTATGATTTTTGTAGAAAAACTCGGCTTAAGCTTGCGAATCGATTCATGTTTAATAAAGATATGGGAGTTTCAGTTGCGAAAGGGTATTTCGATTCGTTACGAGTCCAAGATTTTGATATTTTAACTGGTTCGATCCACAGTTTGCTCTATCCAGCCAACAGACTTCAATGTAGAGATTATAAATTGTTATTTACAAAGGCCACAGCTGCCGCAGCTTAATACTTTCTAGAGATGTTTGCTGCCTCCGCTCCCTGCTTGCTGTGGCCACTTAACACTTTGCCCAGCTGACAGTCAAAATAGCTGACGGCGCACTCGTTAACTTTGACATGTTCATAACAATTGACCAAAAGCCAAAGACCTAAGAGCCAAAGACCCCAAACAACTGCTGTAGACTCTTCTACAGGTAAAGTTGCCTAGCCAATTATTGGTATGATAGCGTGCAATTTATGTATAGTTGGCAGTTGGTTGGATTTATCAACTTGATGCACATCTTTGTTTGAAATGATTTGAGCCCTGAGCCGGAAGCCAACTATAGAAATAGAAGTGAGCATTGGTCATTGGACTGTGCTGCGCGGCAGAAACTTGTTTAGCATATTGGCAAAATGTTTGGTGATCTTACGAACGAAAAAGAAAAAAAAAACCCTAAAGACCGACAACTTTCTTGACCGCCCACTTGAAACCGAATCAAACTTCCTAAGAAAAACTTTAAATCCAAAAACCAAAGGCAAAGCACCTAAGAGCACGATCATGATGATGATAATGATGATGATCGCGTTGAAGGCGCAGCGACCTCTGCGGTGCATCTGAGAACCCGTAAAGAGGTTCCAGGCAACAGCAACAACAACAGTAATAAAAGACTGTTCACCTTTGTTGCCCTAAGTGGAGTAATGAACTTTTGCCCAGTTGTTGGCGCTCAGATGAGGGTTTTGCTGTTGTTGTTTGTGTTGTAGCCCATTACGTCAAAAGCGCGAGCGCTTTGCATGCGACTGGGCCAACGGCTTTCAACTTTGTATTTGTCTTTGTTGTGATTTTGCAGCACATTCAAACAAATGCAACAAATACGCCAAGTTTAAGGTTAAGATTTCGATTTTGTTTAAAGCTAAAAGAAGAGGGAGAGAGATAGAGACAGCGAGTGAGAAAGGGAGGGACTGCGGCTGAAGGAGCTAACCACAATCACAACAAGGAAGCATTTTTCTGGCTCTAGTTACAAATTTAATGCCGAATGCAGCTCACATAAATGCTAATCATAGTGATTCCTTATTGAATCTCCCAATTTCCCCAATTTGCCAAAAGTGGCAAACAGACAGGCAGCAAAGCAAAGGCAAGTGAAGGAGCCGGCAGCCGTTGCAACATTTTACTGTTAAGAACGCAGCCAAATACGTCAAGTTCGTGTCTGAAGTCTTTCATTTTGCATATGCCCCAAGGGGTAAGGCAGCTATCCAGCTTTAGCCACGGCTCCAGTTCGGCTGCGACTCGCCCGCGCAAAATTTTGTGTGCATATATATTTGTACTAGAATTTCCCATGCAATTTGCCACTAATTGCATTGCACGCAGCAAAAGCAGCAACTTCAGCGCTTGTACGATTTCAGCTGTTTTTTTTAGGTTCAAGACACCTAAGCACGAACAAATTACTTGTGCTACGTGCCTCGACAATTGTCCCCCTAACCCACAAGCTTGATTTGGGATTTACCTGACAGCTCAAGTATTTTAATATTTTTTTTTGTCTGCACTTGAAAAAATTTATAAATACATATATCATAATATCATAATACCATCATCAATTGATGAATAAATTAATTCGTCCGATATATTAAAAAAACAATTAAATATGTATTTGAAAATGTATTGCTGGAGAAGCATTCGCTAAAACTTACATTAGAGCACAGCTGTGCCTTGTGGTAGGAAGGGAGTTGCGGCAGCTGTTGTCTTTTAGTTGCCCTTCAGTATCTTGACTCAATTGGTGGCCAGAGTTGTCGCCGAGTTGCATGCCCCAAAGCGCATGCCACTAGTACCTCGCAGTAATAGTACTTGCAACAGTTGAAACTTTTGTTGTTGCTATTGCAGTAGCAGTTGTAGTGGCAGTTGCAGTTGCAGCTATTTTAATGGGTTCTTTCGCTTTTCCTTTGGATCGCATTGGATAGCATCAAGGAAGCCAGTTTTGTATTTGTTGTGTGTGTTTGTGTTTAGTGCTTCTGTTTCTTTTGTTGCTGTTTCTCTAACGCTGTCGTTTAAATGGAAATCAACGCGCAGGATGCATAAAGTTTGCCTGTTTGCTGCTGCTGTTGCGTCTAATGAAAGGGTCAGACTGAAGACAACCGACTGCAGACTGAAGACTACAGCGACTCCAGGCTCAGCTAGCTCTGCTATGAATTATTTGCGCTTTGTTTAGCAGGCAGCAGTGTTGTTGTTGTGGCTACTGCACGCGAATTGTTGCCCAACAAAACGGCAGCCGCAGCCTCCACAAAGCAAATAATAAAGTGAGAAGAACAATGCCAATGCAATGTTCAAAGTCAACGAACCTAAAAAGTCCCATATTTCGCTTACAGCAGACAAACAGCCGCAGCAGCAGCAGCCGCAATAGCAGAAGCAGCAATAGCAGCATCAGCAATAGCAGCAGCAGCAACCACAGTAACAACAACATGAAGATCCAAGTCAATGCTTTGTCCGGCAACAACATTTTTTCGCTCCATTTCATTTTTTCCAAGCATGACGCAAAATTTGTTGCCAACTTTTCCACACAGCGTCAGCATTTTTCACAACCTTTGCACGTTCAGCTAGCCAGCAAGCCAGCCAGCCACACAACAGCAGCAGCAGCAGCAGCAGCAGCAACAGCATCGGCGACGACGGCAATGGCCAAGAAGCCCTCCATGGCATTGCACGTAAAAAGTGCAATGGCCTTAAGTGGAAAAAGCAGTAATAGAAAATAAGCATGGACTCTGGGGCTGTGGCAAAAAAGAATTGCAAGCAGCAGGCAGCCTCACAGGCCTGCCAGGTAGTCTCTGCAGCAGCAACACCAACAACAATAACAAGAACAGCAGCAGCAACAAAAAAAAAGTTGCAGAACTTTGTTTCTGGCTGGCTAGAACGACCTCGGTTGCATCATTAGAAGTGGTGCTCACAGCAGCAGCAGACACACATTGCAAGGGGACGAAAGGAAGGTATGTAGGGTATGGAAAGGGAAACGGGGGCTGTTGCATGGCTCCAAGTTACAAGTTGCCGCAGACAAAGCCAAAGTTCTGCTACGTGCCTTGGGTTCCATCCAATCTTTTCACTGTCCGCTCTCTCTCTCTCTCTCTCTGTCTAACTCTCTCGACCTCTCTCTATCGCTTCTTCTGTGTTGACTATACAATCGAAATAATAAACCCAACAGTTGGACAATTTTCTCGACGTGAGTTTTTTAGTTGCTGCTGCAACTGTTGCTGCTGCTGTTGTTGTTGTTATGAAAGCAATGCATGTAAAACTTGTCACAGGCAACAAAGCAGCAAGCGAGGATCCAACTGCAGATAGAGTAGACAAACCAATTGACCTTTACCGCAGCGCATCTCTTCTAGCACATAGCCCTGACCATTGCGGTTCAATGCACTCAATCAAGCAATCAATCAATTGTATACCTTGCCAAAATCATTAGTGCCACAACAAAGCTGGCCATGGCTTGACCCAGAGCTTACTTAAGGCAAAAGATGCTGTAGCCGGCAAAAGTTTGTTGCTGTAGTTGTTGTCGTTGCCAGTCGTTGCCGACTGTGTTCTTCTGCTTTTGGATTTGGGCAATCAAAGTGCAAATACCGCCAGGCAAAACATGCGCCAAGAATTAGAGAAGTCAGATACCATAGTGGGTAGTAGATTGGTATGGGTAGGTGGATAGCTCCTAAAAAATATTCTCTATATTGTAAATACAACTTACTACTACATAGTATGTTTGTACACCGGGGTAAACTTACCGTTTCAAATTGACAAAATTGGTGAACTGATTCTTTAGTAAAATTTAATGGTTTCGTCAAAAAAAAACAAATTCTTCCTGAAAAGTGAACAAATGATGTTCGTAGAGTTTCATCAGTGAACAGTAAAAAGTTTCGGTACATTAAGAATTAATTTTCTTGAGTGTACGATTGCCTCAAAATCGCTCGTGAGAAATTCGCACGCTTTTTTATCGCAATTTTTTATGGCTGCATCTACAACAACAGCCGTCTGCCTCATCATCAACAGCGCGCCGCAGCCGCAGCAGCAGCAACAACTTCGTCGCCGTTTGTCGTTTGTTGTCAATTGCAGCACCATTACCAAAGAAAGCATGGCGAGGGGTAAGAGCCAAGCCCCATAGAGCGTACCCGCATCCCACCCTCGCAAACCGTAACCACCCAAACCGTAATCCGTACATACTACAACGTGACTTACATATTTGCCACCTCTTGTTCTGCTGCTGCTTGTGGGTGAATTTTGTATGGCTGATTACTGTTACCACAGCAACAACAACAACACCAATAGCCATTGCCACAGTCAATTGTTGTTGTTGTTGTTGTTGCTGCAAAAATTAGAATTTCTAATGGTCGTCGTTGTTCTGACTTTGACTTTGCTGCATGCCCATAGCTGGATGTAGCCTGCGGCAGTTGTTGTTGTGGTTGCAGCAGCAATTTGCGCGTGTTAAATGCAAACCCCGCTGCAACATTTAACTGTTAAACGTAGTCGAGTCGCTGTTCGGAACTGCCTTCTTTGTACCGAGTGTGCCAAATTATAGTCAATGATTGATTTCAATTTGCAATTGAAAATAGTACTCAACAAGCCCAGAGCCTAAGCCTGAACTCAGACTCAAGTCTAGTGCCAAATGTGTGGGTGGCAATTGAGGCAACGGAATGGCTAAAATTGGAGAGGCGACCTTAACTAACGGAGCATCGACAGCATCTTGGCAATAATTTAAGCCATGTTGTTGCTTATGACGCCAGCTCATCGACAGCTTATGTGATGCAAAGCTAGAGAGGGTACGGAGGATTTAGATGATGTCACTGGCACGTCAATTGCTGGTTAAATGGCCAAGTGCGATAAATAAAATGACATAAGGTGTAAACGTACCTAGTAGTTGTTGTCACGAAGTTATTGTTAGACTTATAATGAGATACTTTCGCTATTTAGTAATGGGTGAGCTATAAAGATTAGAAATATTTGTATTACTTGGCTAGTCTGCCAATGACTTCTCAACTGTTAATTACACTTGATGCATAAAAATATCTGCTGATTAAGTTAAAGTAAATTATAAATTTATTACTTAGAATCCGTGATTCTGATTAATTTGGCGGTAAAGCCAGACAACAGCCAGTAAATATCTGGTATAAGTATAATTTATATTTATTAATTTTTTTAATGTGCTTCACTTGGTATTTAAACCAAAAAAAATAGTCCGTTAGCATTAAAGGCTACTTATAACTAAAGAACCTTTTTTTATTGATGTTGCTGAAGTTGATGCAGGTCTTTGTTTACTAGAATCCCTTAACAAGAGCCTTCTTAACTATTTAGATACATTCTTACTTATTTCACTGGTAACCCACTGTTGCAGCTTGTACAACGTTGAATGAGATATGTATATGTGAAGGTAATAAATTATTAAATCAAATGCAAAAATAACAAAACAGCTGCTAAAAATATATTTATAGACATGAATATCATCAAGATGAGCACATAGGGAGGCGCATCATTGGGCTTGGGTTTTCGATTGGGAACGAAACGTGGCACGTAATCAATGTTAATAATCACGTCGCTGATTGCGAAATACGTGTGACTAGCGGAAATTTATGCAAACGGATCTTGCCCGCAACTATAATTGAAATGCATCTCAAATCAATGCGCTTCACTCAAAATTATATTTAAGACTTGTCTTGGCAAGGTCAAGCTAATTGGCTATCGAAATTAACTAGGCTTAGCATCTCGTATAGCCACTTGCCTTAAATTTGTAATAGTTTGATTATTTTAAAGAAAATTATAAGATTTTGAGGCCCACTTTGAAATTGAATCTCCTTATTTCCATAACATATCCTTCATTCATGTGCATCATCGTAGCGTATTCTACTTCTTTCTTCGCCGATCATGAAAACAGCTTAGCTGTGGACCCCTAGGGGTACAATTAGATGGATCAGCTTCATTTAAATGTAACTGAGCTGGTCATCATATTAAACGCTGGCAAGCCGCGCATCTTAAATTAATTAGCAGTATTTTACGATCCGTAGCAAAGTCGCCACAAATCAAGTTTGTTACTTGAGTCTGTTGTTGTTTTTGTTGGCAGATGCAGCACTGCGCAGCGTATGACGCTAATTAAAATGGCCAAAAGGCTGTCGCCCGCTTTTTCCTCCTATAACATGCTGGGCGCACTCATAAAATCTCACATTTCTATAATAAGAATGAAATGCAGACTCTATCCAGCTCACAGCTCTAGGTTCGGTCCAAACTATAAATAACGCCAAGGGTCTGCAAGCTGAGAAGCAAGTTGTCCGCTGTCTGCAGTCCTGTATTGATGTGTGTCCTGTCTACTGCTTTTTAAATCAAATGATAATAAATCACCGGCAGATATCATAAAACATGTTGTTCATAACCAACCAACCAGCTATCCGGGCAAAGGGACAGCTCGGCTGGGTCCATGACAAAAGCTCAGCCATGGACCATTGGAAAGATTCGTTCCGTATGGTGGGAAATTTGCGCCGTTGCTTAGAAGTGGAAACACCGAGAGCTGGGATCAGCATCGGTTTGAACCTTATCATGGCTATCCTCGGCTTGGTGGCGATTCTAGTGCTCTGTTCCTGTTGCCGCACCGCGCCGCGCTGCGCCGGTGTCTAATTTGCATAAATGACAATGAGAGTCATAAAACATGCGTCGTTGTTGTTCGCCTCGCGATTGTCGTTTACCGCGCGTTCTTGCTGCTGTTGTTGTTGCTGTTGTTGTTGCTGTTCTTGTTGCTGTTTTTTAAGTTTTAAACAACAATTTTGTTTGCTGCCTGCTGCATTTTCATCATCGTGCAACATGTTTGCATGGCTGTCTGCTGCATAAATTAGATTTTGTGCTGATCTACACTTTTGCTGCCCCGCGCGCACTTTGTCGAAGAAAGTGCAACCCAAACAACAGAGCGTTTTCGCTCTCAGCAGTTCTCTGGCTGGAATTTTGATATCACCGAAATGACGGTCAAAAATGTTAAGGGCCAAAAGCGTGTCTGCGAGTTCAAATACGAGCAAGCTGCAGGCTGCAAAGCTATAGACTTCATGGCCAGCGCATTCCTTCTGCACGGCCAAAGTCGCGGATGCTGAAACTGAGTCTGAGGCCGCCCTGCGGCTACTTGTGCGGCATGGCAAGGTAAGGCTTCAGTGTCCCACCTTCTTTTGCCCGACAACCACATGGCTCTCCAATACTTGACTTGATCTTGCGACTCGATCTTGGCCGCCTGTTATTCTAAGGCATGTGTTTGCCAATGTTGTTGCCCTTTTTGAAATTTATCTAAGCTTCATTTGACACTTGTCGTCGTCTTTGTTGTTGTTGTTGCTGCTGCTGTCGGTTGTTGTCGGGTTGTTATGGTTGCTTGTTGCAGCCGCTGCCATCGCCGCTGTGTTTAAATTTTCGCAATCTCGCGCCTTAAAGTTGCTGCACTTATCACTAGACACTGTACTGGTCCTCAATTTTCCCCTGATTTAAGTTAGCCACACACCGCTCGGCAACATGTGTGCAGGCTTTTGTGGCTGCCCATACACTCCTCTACCCATTACAACCCGCACCAGCTGTCGCTTATTCTTTTTTTTATTTGACGCAAACTTTGTTTTGTTGCTGATATTTTTTTGCACTCAGCCCCATAGCTGTCAATTGCACGATCTGCTTGTAGCCTTTGAGATGCCTTGACACTGCGCTCATCTATGGCGGCATATCGAGACGGCAACAAAAGTTGACTCCACCGACAGGTTCTGCTAGATAGAACTATTAATATAATTTATATATCGCGCAATTTTACAAAAAACTTACAAGGGACATTATTTATATTAGGCAAACCTCAAATTAGCAAAGATAATTCGAATATGCTTGGAACTGAACCTACTGTAAGGACTGATAATTCGCTAAATTGATAACAATATTTTTTGTTATTAACTTTTAAGTTGTTGACTAAAAAAGCTCATTACAAATGTATTTCATTTAATTTGAAAATTAAACAAGTCATTCGATAAGTAAAAGGCTGTTGTTTTTGTGATGCAATTAAATGAATATGTTATTTAATAATAACAAAAATGAAAGTAGTCTTAAGAGCCTGCTCTTTTTTTTATTGTTTTGTTTTTTTAATTCGAATTAAAGTTCAGCTCCAATAATTTCGAGGCTGTTCTCATTTTCAGTTTCCCAACAGCATTTTGTGTGGCATACTTTTAGGAACAGACTTCAATATTAAATAAGTATATGAGTTAGTTATAAAAACAGTTATTAATTTGTGGTAGGCGGCATACTCCCTAAATATTCGCAGTGCAGTCAGCACCAGGTAGCAGTTATTACATCTATATACACAAACACCATCTTCAACTGCCGAGCACCTTATTTAGTTTAATTGAAGAATGTTGTTTTTGTTCTTCAGCCGGCTGTCAATTTGCTGGAGTAGTTAATGGGCGGCCCATAAGTGCGGTGTGTAACGCATTTCTATCAATACCAATTGGAAGAACTCAATCAGAATTCAGCACCGGTTTGTTGCAACCAAATGCATGTCACATGCCACACGCCACACGTCCACGCAACCGGCCCTGTTTTGGGCGCTAGTGGAGATTATCTTGTTCAATTGCGTTTACAAGGCAATGTTATTGGGTTTGCCCAGTGCTTCCTTTTGGCCATAAACGCAATTAGAAGAACAATTGTTAGACATGCAAAACCAAACCAGGCCCTTCTGCCGGGCTTAGAGCAGACAGCATGAAACAGAGGCGTGGGCATAACAACCACGATTACCATCTGTGGCTGGAAACATTGGCGACATGGGTACACGGGGATAGAACAGGGCAGTGGACATGCAGAGGGACTATGTGTGTGCGTGTTTATAACTCAAATGAGCAATTACCTCACAAAGGATTTGCCTGCTGCTCAGCTCTCGGGGAGTCAGAAGGTAGACAGGCAGACAGGAAGGCAGAGATGCTGGCAGGATGGCGAGCGGCTGCTTGTCGTGTCTTTAATAAACTCCTCACGATACTTGATGTTGAAGCGTCTTGCGCCTGGCGTTGACTTGTGAGAAAGCTCTTTAGGGGCAAACAAGACCCAAGTTCAAATATTTTAGAATTTTCACAAACACGTCACACGACAGGCGACCGTCGCAACGCATGGCTTATGCATGTTTGTGTGGACCCTTTGGTTAGAAGCTGGACTAGCTTCAAGCTGGCATTGGTGTTGGAACTGGAGATGGAGCTGGCGCTGGAGTCACAAAACTGGCACCCGCACGCTCATGGCTTGTATTTGACTTGTTAACTGCCCTTGTTTACTTTATGTTAAATTAAGTTGAGAATCGTGCAATGCAAATCAGTGCGCAGTGCCAGTTCGGAAATGCTGCAGAACCAGTACCACAAAACGCCACAGTCACCGAACAGTCGACTGACTCAATGCTCGCATACAATTTTCCAACTCTTTTCTAATTGCCAAGAGACCAAGATGAAGTCAGAATCACAGTCAGATTCCGAGTTGCAGTTGGAACCAGAGAGGCCATGGCTACTGTCACTGATTGCTTCGCATACAAAATGAATTAATGTCATTGAGGAAGAAGATGTTGCCAGTTGCAGCAGCAGCAGCAGCTACCGCTACAGATCTCAGAATATTAGACTGCAGCACACTGCAGCAGACTTTTGTTTGCCCAGCGGGCTGTGAAAGCTACAAATTTGAAATACAGCAAAACTTGCTTCCTTTGCATTATCTAAGGGTCCAAGTCTTCATTGCTGGCAGTTATCAAACGCAGCACATCAGTTCAGCCAGAATCCAGACATAAAGCGAGAGAGAGAGATAGATAGAGACGCAGTCATGATTTCTGTGATGTGCTGTCACACACAATAATTAAAATGCTTGTGCTTTGTCTTGATTGTTTATGCCGTTTAGATAAGTGCAACCGGCGGCTGGCAACGTGCACCAGCAGCCTTAAATAATGCAATTCTCTTCTTATGCAAATTTATGAGTGACTGACTGACTGTTTGACTGACTGACTGGCAACTGCCACTAGCAGAGTGCCCCTGTTTAAGTGAATGGTAAATGCCATTCAACCTTTCTAAACTCTCCGTTACAGTTTGGCATGCCACAAGTTTGCTGCCCATGTCTTTCGTTTTGCTGACCCGGTTCAATGCACTATATGTATGTGTATACGTGTTATAGTTGTCATGCAGCCCCGCCCACAGCACAGAACAAAAAAGGGAATTTCTGAGCAATTGTCATGCAACAGTCCAATGTTGCAAAGAGTTTAATTTGTTGGCTCTGCATTAAACGCAATTATTCTATTTTATAAGTGATTTGTGGAATTTTCATACCAGTGTGGTTGCCGCAGCTGCTCAATTAATAAGATTTTCAACAGCAGATAAGCACGTGACGTCAAACATATGAAATGAAGCTACATATGTAGATACTGAGCATATTTGACATATTTCATAATTAAGTCACCACTCGCATCAATCTCTAATCGGTAATAATATTTGCTTTAGTTTCGTTTTGTTGATTTTGCCGTTTTCAGTTTTCGCTATTTCAAAGCTATGCAAATGGGTAAAACAAAGAAATTTCGAAAATACAAAAGTTAAGTATGTTTACATTTGCATTCCATTATGGTTGACATAAGAGTAAAAGTTATTTTACTTTTATTATAAATATAGACATGCTTAAGCTATTAAGCTAACCGAAAAATATGAGCATGCGCTTAAAATTGGTTCGCATAAATAAGCTCGGTATTAAGCTATAAATCTCTTTTGGCTAATTGAATTTAGTGAGATTTATGAGTTTAATATAAAAGTCCATTATTAGAAGTAGGTCGAAAACTGATGATAAACAGGGTTTTCATCCAAGCAATTATTTCAATTTACAAAAGATTCATGCAGCATTAAGACATTATTTTCTCTTTTAATTCATTCAAGCGAGAAGTATCTTGCTGTCTAGATATCATTGTAATTACGATCTCGTCGTTGGATTCCTCCGAATCGGTTCTTTTCTTTGTGTTAACAAAAACTCCATTAAATTGTTACTGCCCTTTCAAAATAATGTAGTATATTTAACATAAATAACTCAGGTGCAATATAATGGTCAATTTGATTACAGCTTGCCCTACATAATTTAATAATTAAAAAATTATTGAATTGGCAATTTTATGCACGAGCGACAGCCGATGTGCCACATGTTGCATCATTCTCGAACAACACGCTTTTATTACTTTGTTTCTGTTTTTTTTTTTGTTTAATATTAATTTATTTTGCCGATCGTTCGATGCACAATGCGCCTGCGGCGCTCCATTTTGGGGGCAGACACCAAAAGCGACGACATTCCAGACCTGAAGTTATGATCAGCCAGCAGGCAGAGAGGAGAGAGGAAACGAGTGGGACGAATGAAAACCAAGATTGCAGCTCGTGTTCTGCTGCATAAAATATGCTAAAAAAAAAATGGAAAAATATATATGTTTATAAGAGTACATTGCGAATTAATGCCTTGTAAATTATGCGCAGCAGCGTGAAAGCGGGCGTTTGGCTGCTGTTTAATGATGATACCGGATAACCGGCACTTAAAGGATATTTATGCTGTAAGTATACGAGAATTTATGCTGCCAATTGTTTGCAAGCAATGAATCGCAGTCGGAATTTGCGAGTGCGATTGGAACACAAATCGAATGAAAGACATACGAAACTGCCAACTCAGCGAGTTTTAGTTTGAGTTTATTTCGGACTAAGCTGGGTCACAGATAATGATAACGATGGTGCTGATGATGATGATAATGATGATGATAATGATGATGATGATGATGATGCCGATGACGATGACTATGCCTATGCCTCTCGAGTAGCCCATAAAAAGTCCATTAAGCAGCAGCATATGTGGAGGCGGCTTAAAGCTTGCTCCAATTCTTGTGGATAAAAACAAAAATAACAATCAACAGTTTATTTGCCATTTCGGTTCTGGCTGGGAGCAAGTCTTAAAGTGTTATGCAAATAAACCTGAAAGCAAACAAAGAAAGCGGAGAAAGACAACAAGCAAGACAGAAAGAAAGAAGCAAATCTCAAGATGGTTAAGCGAGCAATAAAACATTCATATATTAAGTTTTATTGAAAACAAAAGAAAAGCAGGCCTCGATGAGCTGGTCGACTTGGTATAAGTAGCACGTGTTGTGCAAACATCATCGTCACTTGCCACCGAAATCAACTCCAATCAAGATGCGTAGCTATCTCGCCCTGCCACTGCTGCTGATCGGCTGCAGCCTGGCGCTGGCACAATATGAATATTTGGCGCCGCAGCAGACGGTCAATCAGCAATTTGGCGATGTCGTGAATCTAGTGGAAGAGCCAAAAGCTACGCTCACCAATGAAC
This sequence comes from Drosophila atroscutellata, assembly GCA_035041605.1. Taxonomy (NCBI): domain Eukaryota; kingdom Metazoa; phylum Arthropoda; class Insecta; order Diptera; family Drosophilidae; genus Drosophila; species Drosophila atroscutellata. The sequence continues at coordinate 5,157,775 of JAWNLA010000092.1, read as the reverse complement.
GTGCTCTTTCGACGCGGGGCAAACGTCTTACCGCATGCACCACCAAGGCCAACTGCTGTAAGTACTCATACTGATTGAAGCCCATCCTGTATCTAATAGTTCTGTTCTTGTTTCAGTCTGCGGTACTCCGAATGTCAATCGCATTGTGGGCGGCCAGCAGGTGCGCTTCAATAAGTACCCGTGGACCGCTCAGCTTGTCAAGGGCCGTAATTATCCGCGTCTATTCTGCGGCGGTTCGCTGATCAACGATCGCTATGTGCTCACAGCAGCTCACTGTGTGCATGGCAATAAGGATCAGATCACAGTGCGCTTACTGCAAACGGATAGATCCTCTAGGGATCCTGGCATTGTACGCAAGGTGGTGCAGACCACAATTCACCCCAGCTACAATCCCACCACTATTGTCAATGATGTGGCACTGCTACGCCTAGAGTCACCTGTTCCACTTACGGGCAACATGCGTCCCGTTTGCTTGCCCGATGTGAATCACAACTTTGATGGTAAAACGGTGAGTTTGTTGTCTTGTTTGTGTCTTTTGATTTGTTGCTCAAACGAAATTCTCTGTTTTTTAAATAGGCTACTGTGGCTGGTTGGGGCTTGATCAAGGAAGGTGGGGTCACCAGCAACTATCTGCAGGAGGTGAGTGTGCCCATCATTACCAACCAGCAGTGCCGCTCCACCCGCTACAAGAACAAGATTGTGGATGTGATGCTATGCGCCGGCTTGGTCAAATCTGGTGGTAAGGATGCCTGCCAGGGCGACAGCGGCGGTCCACTGATTGTTAACGAGGGACGCTTTAAGCTCGCTGGTGTTGTATCCTTTGGCTATGGCTGCGCCCAGGCGAACGCGCCTGGTGTCTATGCCAGAGTGAGCAAATTCCTTGACTGGATCAAGAAGAATTCCGAAAGCGGCTGCTCCTGTCAAGATTAAGCCCCCTTCTCTTTATCATTCATTCTCAGACTTCATTCACTTGCATACGCCCATTTTAAATTTATTTTAAATTATTCCACAATTTACCCATCCACAATAAATTATTTCCACAAAAAATATGATATTGATACTCATCTTTAACTGAACGGTGAAAACTTAGCATAATTTCAAATTGAATAGTTTGGTAAAGATATCCTAAAAAAAACTCACTTTCGTAGAATGAGAAGTTATAATCATATCGTTCAGTCCAATCACGGCTAAAAATCTCCTGCAGCCATTTTGGGATTAGATTTTATGGCTGTCAAATAGATTTTACAGAAAATGGAGCCACAGCTTGCAATGCAACGATGCTTATCGGAGAGTGAGAGTAGCTTTTGGCCTTTGAAGTTGAATTATTGACCCACCCTCATATTTAGTAGAATGATTAATGCCTCAAAATTGTTGGGCTGCTGATGGACATCTTTGGCAGCGCAACGTTCACATCATAATCGCCATGAATTGGTTTCGCCATTTAAAGCGGCGTCTGCTATTCGCAAGGAACGCGCTGTCAATCAGTCTCGGCATAATTTGTTTTGACTCATTTTCAAGCACAGCTCATAAATTTCCAGAGCACAAGGAGCACACAGCCACAACTACTGCTTCCTAGCTCCAGCTACAGCTTCAGCCCAACGAATATGTTGCAGATGCATGTGGACAGGGGGAATTCTGCATAGGACGTTGCATTGATTTACAATGTGAACACTTTATGGCTGTTTAAGTTGTTAAATTGAATTAAGATGAAATAAATTCTCGAGCAATTTTTATGTTTGTTAATAAATTTTGCATGCTCCTGCGATAATTTGAGCGATCGATCGGCTACCTCGGGCCCCGCCCGCCACATAAATTCAGTGTCTCTTTATGGCCACTAAAAATAATGCAAGCCCAGCGCACCGCAGACAATCGAAATAAATAATTCATGCGTATGAGAATCGCATACTGGATGCAACCCCACATCCTTGGATTGATATTTTTGCTTTGTTTTTTTTTTTCTTCGTTTTTTTTTCTTTTTTTGGGCAGCGCCCAAGGGAGCAACTACAAATGGAGTGCAGCAGAGTCCCAACTTTAGATACAGAAAGAGTTTTGTGGCACTCGAAGCGTGTTTGCATTTTAGATTTTTCACACCTCTAAACTGGCGGTGGTCTGTTCAAAGCAGCCGCCGGCAGTCACCAGTTGCCAGTGCCAGCCAACCTGTCCATGTACTTGGCATTGGCACTTGGCAGTCCGCAAGGAACAAAGGGCGGGAGAGCTGGAATAACACAGAGACATAGACAGAGAGAGAGTGAGATAGTTGAAAGTTGTACTTGTTGGAAGTTGGAAGTTTATCTAATGCCATTGCTGGGCCAACTGTCGGTGTTGTCCTCACCAAATTTGGCATTGGCTTTTCAAATGTCTGAAAGCGAATTTGTCGTGACTTGTTAATGATACGTTTGCAATATAAGCAGCAGCAGCCGGAGGAGGAGGTGAAGAAGCAGCAGCTGCATGGTCAAGTCTACGCCAAAGTGTTGTTATGTCGCTTAGGTGCTACACGTACCCGGAGCCGTACGTTTGCCGGTGCCATCTTTGGCCAAGTGAATCCCATAGTGAGTACTACTTAGGGCCGAGCCTATGTTAATCATGACTGGGCTCTTGCCTTCGAGGCTATCAGTTTTCATTGATTTCAATATTCTTTTTCTTTTTATTTTCCCCATGTTCTAGTCCATTTACTTGTCGTTGCTCTTGGCAGCAGTCAAAACAAAAACTAAGACGATTTTCAATTTACAAGTTGTAATAAATATTTCCATTTTGTTGTGTGTTGGGCTGAGTTGCAACTCAGCAGCCGCAGCCGTCGCCGTCAGCCTTAACTTTTCGCCGCACAATTTATGAGCTGTTCCGAACATCGGTTTGCATGTACCAGGTCTGGAATTGTGATAATTAAACTGCGGCAGCAGACACCAGAGAGTGAAAACAAAATGATTAACCTTTCCCACAAAAGCCTGCAGCACTCCTCTGTTTTGTATGTGTCTTTCCTTTTTTTATTTCAACACTAGCTAACTTCAATATCATGTATCTTAAGGTGTACGGGCGTAAATCAACCAGTTGAAAAACATTGGAAAAACACTTTTTCGATTTAAATGGGACAGTTGTAAAATTCTTTGAAGCGCTTCAGCAATTTATAGCTTGTTGACATACATACATATGTATGTGAGTTGTTTATTAGCGTGTCTAACCAAATTTTATGATTGTCTCAGTCACATAAATGTTTAGGCCAATATGTTAAGCAAATTATAGTAATTATGTACTGGGAATAAGCTGCCAATGAATAATATATTAATATGTATTAATTTAATAATAATTTTCAGAAATATATCTTATCATCAGTCATCCAGTACATAAATTTATATAATGTGAGTACTATTATTATTATCCAATATTATTAAATATCCAATAAGAGGTATTTCAAATTCAAATTGCGTTTCATCTCTGCTTATGATGCTGTCAGCTGTCACTTCAAGGTGATATCAGGTCTGTTGATATACATAGGTATTTTGAGCATTGCTTTACTGACACGTATTTTTGCATTGTTGAAATATGTTCGTTTTTTGTTGTATCGGGTTTTTAATGTTTTTGGACTGCTCGACACGTCTGCGGCTTTAGGCATATTTGCACGATGCCCATTTATTTTAATTTCTCGCTGATCTGTTGCAAAAAGGCTGGGTAACATGGCCCGCCATGAGCGCGGTAATGTAGTTAATCTCATACCAATCGGCCCGAGACTGGGAATATACCTTGTTTTTCTGCCTGCAAACTGCTCATTAGTTTATTAATTAAGTGATGCATTCAACGTTCCCATCATTTTTGTGGCTGATGTTGCTGCAGTTTGCAAAATTAAGTTCTGTCCATTATAAAATGGGCGCTTCTGAATAATGTTGTGCTGCTTATGGCAGATGACTTAAATTGTTTTGCCTAGCCTAATGATACCCTGCACGACAAAATGCCCATCGTTACTTATACCCACATCAGTTATGCCTTAACGCATTTTTGGTATTAGTTTATACTTTTATAATTGCTAAATTGCCATGGATCTTTTATAATAGCAAGCAAAAAAGTGCCGATTTCCTCCTCTTTTGTTCATGTATAATATTAATGTATTCAATTATGCACCAATTGAAAGCGTGGACGTATTTCAAGTCATAGCAATATTGTTTTTGGGTTTGTCGATATAAAGATAGATCTTGCTTTGGGAGGGTAATAAATATGCTTATCCCATTCAATCATTCCACCTCTAATGCAAAATCAATGCTATCTCGACATCAAAGTTTAAGGGCCATGATGTCACCAGAACTGGGAGGAGCCCCAGTGCACGCTCCAGCGATCAAATCGCACGACCTTGGCGCTGTGCAGCGCATAACAAGCGGCATTCTTTCCATGAACACTATTCAGTTCAACCTGATCCCTCCATACACAGCAAACAATATAACTTTCATTTAAATTGTTTGGGATGTGTGTGTAATACCAGAATGAAGTTTGTTTTGCTGTATTAACTATATTTTTAATTCCTGGCCTTAATCTGTCCTTGGCTCAAACATTGGTTTTTTAAATTCCAATTCAGATTCTATTTTAAGAGATAGTTAATTGTTTACAGTGTAGTAACCCAGCTGCTTGCCGGCTGCCGCCTGATGCAGTGTCTGCATATATTCTCGCTTCACTTTTAATTTTGCACGCGTTCTGATGAGTTTGTTTAGTTTGAAATATGTTTTCTTTACGTGCGCGCTGTTTGGCCACAGCCAGAATTGCAGCGACAGCCCTGGGTTGCACTCCAGGGCAGCTGGCACTATATAATTAAAGGTATTGGTAGGCGTTACTATTGGCTCAATTGCTGGTGACTATGCTTGTTGGGTTAGGTTGTGCTAGGATGGGCTGAGCTGGGTTGTGCTGGCATGGAAGGGCGAGACATCACTTTTCTGATTTGGACTGACATTTTGTAGTCACATTGCGTAAGTGTAAAATAACCTTCCAGTTTTGAAGAACTGCGCGTACAGTTATGCAAGTTTCCTGCCTTCAAAATTCTTCAGAAATTACGCCTCACTTTTGGTTTTCAGTTTGACCATTAATTGTGAGGCGGCGGCGGCGTCTTCGGCAGCTTCTGTGCTGGCCAGTTACCCAGCTGCCAAGCGCGTCCAATTTGGCGCTGCCCGGCGGATGTTCAAGACAATTTGCCGAATGGTTCTTCCAACGCATTCAACAGAAGTAATTCATTTGCGCTATGCTCTGCTCTCTGAATTAATTAGCACTTTGGCTTCAAAATTAATTACACTAAATAACAAGTTACACTCCGAAGACTAGCTCTGACCACAACCCACCTTCCTGCCCCGACCGTTCCACACCTGTTTCTAGCCCAGTCAGTCGACACAGATACATTATTTCGAAAGCAAAATTTACTGCAAATTTTTCGCGATTTTAGATGCGGTGTGAGTGCGAAGAACCCAATTTAAGGCGATCTTTTGTATTTTTCAAAGATTTACATTTTAATCGGCTTATTATGCACCACAGTTGCACCACAAAGCTCTTCAGTATGGGGTGGTGCCTACTGCATTACTCAAATGTGGCACAAGGTGTTAACAGCTCTGTTGTGTAAAAATACAAAAAAAAACATAAGTCTCGCTGCAAGTAACGCAAAATACTATTAATCATGTCTTATGTATTACGTATGTAATTACTTTAAATTGTGCTGTCAGATATGAGAGAGTGGCTATCAGTTAAGGGAGTAGTCAAATAAAAGATATGAATCTAAGCCAATTTGTAAGAAGCCTAGCCTAATTAAAGGTTCATATGGGTTACAATTCTAAAATAGTAATTCTGAAATCATGAATTAAATGCGAACTTATTCTTTTTTGCAATTACTAAAATTAGTAATGTTGTTAAATACATATTTATGTAATTAATAAAAGTTCTTTCCTAGTACACTTGGCGATATTAATAAAGAGATAAAATGTATCTTGCATGTCAAAGCAAGGCCACAAGATGCTTTCATAATTTTTCTAGAATTTATTTATTATCACAACTGTCTGGAGTTATAGCATTGCCATCGCAGAAAATTATATGTGTAACCGGAATCGGCAGAAGTGCGATTGTTCTCGTAGTTCCACTTAACAAGTGTGTGCGGTGAGGCTAACAACAATGGCAATAGTTTGCCACATTTCTGACGACTTTAATTGTTTGTGTGTCTACGCTGCAAAGCCAAAGTCAAAGTAAGCAATTAAGTCAGCTTCGCGGAGAACAGGGAATAGGTTGCTGGGCATAGGCAAACAGTCAGGGAGCATGCGAAACCCCAAAAAGTAAGCCAAGGAAATCAAATCGCAAAACTCGAGCGTTGAGAAAGCACCGTTAATGTGACCCGACGTGCGCGCGGCAATAGATAAAAATCCAGCAAACAACAAACATTCAAGAGACAGTCGCCCAGCTAGCTAGATAGATAGATATACAGACAGACAGACGGACAGACCGTCAAACAGTCAAACAGTCGAGAAGTCAGTTGTAGCGGGCGGTCCGACCGCAAGCGATGACCTCGTGCAGGAAAACTAAGTCAAAGCTGGCGAACGAACAACAAACAAGGCAAACTGAACAATCAGCGGCTGAAAAATTACCTGCTATATCTGATTGCACGGGGAGAGGAGCGGCGAGGAGGCTAGTGAGCAGAGGGAGTTATACAAACATTTGACTATGCAGTCATTGGGTGAAGCAGGCGTTGCACATTCACACAATCCAGCAACAACAACAACAACAACAACAATAACTATTACCAAAGCCATGGCCATTGACACAGCTGGGCAACCATTTTTTTCTCTTTTTTTGTTTTTTTTGTTAGCCCTGAGAGTCAAACCTTATAAGGCGAAAGCAAGGAAAATACGATGCACAGTCAGTTTCCATACGGGTGTTCTCCTACATAGCAGCTCCATGTCCAGCCAGGCAATACATTTGACATGGCCAACTGTGCAGTACAGTTAGCACCAGGGATTTATGACATGTGCCGTGAGTTGTAGTTGCCCAACAACAACCACAACAGCAGCCGCAGCAAATTGCAATCAGTGTGCCCAGATCGCGCATATTTTTGCATATTCAATGTGAATTTATGACCAACTTTAAGTTAGCTGTAAACAAAGTAAGATTAAGCAAATAATCGTATATGAGCTCCAGCATCAGGTCGAAACAATTTCAATACTCAGATATTGAGAATTATGCTGATGAACTCTCAAATAACCGGAAACTTCGGGCTATTTAAAATCAAAAAGAATTTTAAACATATTTTTGAATGTCATCTAAATACTTTATTCATTTTATATAGACTCTTGCATGCGATTTGATTTATATATCTTTCAAAATCTGTTGTCTTTCAACAATCTTAAGTGTATATATATTAAAACGTACAGACAAAATGTGAATTTCTGATTGTGTTTGAAGAAAGCGCTTCTGGCACACCCAAAAACCAAACCCAGCGTCAATGGCATTGACAGTGATTAACCCAGAGATAAGCCAGTGGCAAAGCCAGAACCAGTGACACTTTCAGATCCCAATCCGGATTTCGCGATGCACACGTCCCAGCGCACCTAATGTCCAAGTGGCCATGGGCATGGCCCTGGCCTGTCGTGTCAGTTGTCAACTTAGAGGCGAGGCGGACGTCTGCCACCTGACCACCGAAATGAAAATGCGTGTCGAATCTGTGACATTGTATTGCTTATCCTGGATGCATCGGCTGCAATATTAATCAAGCAGCTACAGCCTAAAGGTTGACCTGAACTTACACGGAGGGGCGGCGATGGATAGGGGCGGATGGGTTATCCTGCCTGTATTTGTATTATTCGCCACCTTATGGTTATCAAAATAAATGAGGTGTTACCAGCAACAAGTTGCGCGGTGCGGAAGCTGAGCTACGTGCCTGCCACCACTCGTTGATTGCTTGCCCTTGCTCAAGAGTTGTGGAATTGCGTATTGGGATCTGGAGCCGGACTTGTTAAGTCGCCCAAGCAAGGCATGGCCCCTTTATTATACTCTTGTCCATTATCGAAATGTGTATATGGGGTTTACTCCATTTCCGCATGAATGAATGCTTGTTTATGTCAATAATATTTAAAGTTATAAAAATGCGTGCATTTTGTTGCCTTTCTCACGGGATTCGCAAATCCTTAAAACCTAGCTTCACCTTGAAACTTTAATCAGTACAAATTGTATCATTCTCATAATTAAAAAATTGGAACTGAAAAATTGTAATTAGATCTGCGAGTTATATCTTAACTCTTTGTCCTCAGCAAACTTCAGGAATCGGGGATAACCGTTAACTGTATCAGAGTAATCAAATTTGTTGTTTTGTGAAATTCTGACCTTCAAATATCATTAAACTCATAAAGTTGCTTGTTGAACAGAGTATCAGACAGTTGGTTATGCCTCCGTGCAACATCCTTACTTATCAATATACAAATACATGACAGCAGAGCTGAGGGAACTTACATATTTAACAAACGCTTGCACAAATTGAATATTAAGCTGGCGCTGTCCAACCATCACTGCGTCCGTCCGACTGTCTGTCTGCCTTTTGGCGATGCAACTAGAGATAACAAATAAAAGAAAAAATTTATAAATATACATACATATATGTAGTGCGATAAGCGCACAGTTGGCAGCTTTGTCTGTGGCATTTTTCTGCCACACGCAATCAATAGCTGCCCCAACTGGAGCTGTTGCACTTTGATCATCCTTTTCAGTTAATCGGCCCCGCTGCGCTTTGCACATGCAGATTCACATCCACAACATGGACATGCATCTGATTCTGCATCTGATTCAGATGCTGCTGCTTCATCTGATGCTGCTGCTGTTTATCTAGCTGCGATTGTCGTTGCAACCTTGTTGCCGACTTGCTTGGCCATGTTGTTAGTCATTTGTTATGAAATTTGCGCTGAACGCAAACAGCTAAAAAGGGTCTGCACTGTCTGCACTGCTCCGCAGTCTCTGCAGACTCTGGGCGGGCTGACCATGTTAATCGTCTTGCCACAGACGGTGCCCAGTGCATATGCATGAGCCACCTCCCCGAGTGCCGGTTGCCGACTGCCGATTGCTCCTTGTCGCGTCTGTCGGGTGTGGCGGAGTGCTGCTGTGTGGGATTTCAAGTGGCAAGCCGGAAAGTTGCCATGTGCGGAATTCTTAACACGTGTCACAACCGCATTTGTCTTGTCGAGTCGGCCAGTCAGCTAGCTAGTAGGCATATTGGCCGGTTGGCATCGTTGGCTGCCATTTGGCTAACAAATTCCTGCATTTGCCATATGGGCAAACATTATGGCAATTTTCGGAAATGTGCAATCAATATTTGCTCAATGCATACGGAAAGAAGAAAAGTGCTGTTCATTTTCCAGAATTAATCATGCTGTCCGCACGGGATCCCGCTGTTTCCCATTACATCATGTATTTCAATTATTGTGCTGAGTTCATTATTTTGTACAAATTCGAGCCTTAATCAATTTTACGCCATGCTTTGGAAAAGCAGAGATGAGGCCATAACATTTCCGTATGGTAAGACTGGGATGGCGTCTAAGTTTCTCATAATTAATTTTTAACAGAGTTAGAAATAAAATAAATAAAATTGAATTTTAGCCATTTTGTAATATAAGTAAGTTGTAGAAATACAATATCTTATATTATACTTACATAAATTGATTGTAGTGGCTCATTTCGCTTAATCTATAAACGAGTGAGTGAATTTAAAGTTGGCGCCAATCAATCCTCACGCTTAACGTAGTTGCTTGCAGCCAACTTTACTTTCTTAATGTCAAGCATTGCGCAGCCAACTTCATGTGAGCTAAAAGGTGCGTTACGGAAACGCGTTGCGGACCATGGGTTGTGTGACCAAGCTTACGTTGCGTAATTTGGAGCAAATGTAATGTTGGCTGCGGCTGCTGGTTGCTGTCTTCGCTAATGAACAATTATTGGCGGCTTATTGTCATAAACTTATCGATTTATTTTAATTTAAATTTCGAATTTGATAATTATGGCTGCCAAATATGTATGTACATTAATTAAGTTATATATAAAGATTAAATATAGTTAATAGATTAACAGAGTTAAGCAAGTAAGAATGCGCGACTCCGACATACCCTGAGCCTAGTTTTTAAATATATTCATTCATAACTTTCATTGCCAAATGGCAGGCACAAGGACAGCAGAGTAAAAAACACTAAGCAAGCGCATATATAAAAAAATAAATGTATTATGTGTTGACTACGTAAATCTGCACATTAAATAGGAATGGCAAAATAAATAATTTTTTATTTTATTTTTAATTACTCTGCTAAACAGGTTGACATATTTTACTGATATCAATTAATAATTGACAATTGAAAACAACCAGAACGTGGCACTGTTCTGCGATTTTTATTTATTTATTATTTGATTTATTATGCACTAATGAAAGCTATACTATAGTAAAACAGTCATAAATTCGCACACCGAGCCAGCGGACAGACATGTCGAACCGCATAAATTTCGCCCAGCCCAGATACTTAATTATAAGTATAAAGGTGGGCGAATTAAAGCAACAATAACAACAACAACTGCAGCAAACAAAAAGGACATAAACAGTAGAGGCAATAAATGTCAAAAGGGATGGCAATGGAGATGGGAGCGGAGGCTGCCAGCTGGCAGTTAAATGCCGGCTATTTTGTGTTGATGTCTCTGCGTCGCTTTAATGCGGCTGCGAAAAGAATTCATACAAATTAGCGGTGAAATAAATTACGCGCAAGCAACGGCAAAAGCAAATGAAATTAGGCTGTCTAAGAGCGGACGGAATGAAAGATATTTGAGGTAGAAAGATGCTAAGTAAATAAAAACACGTAATGAAAGTAACAGTCGGCAATAGCAGAAGATTGAATACGCTTCTCAAGTTATCAACTGACAAGGTTGTCGTCTCTGGACAGTTTTTGACATTACATTTTTAGTATTGCCAAAATGAAAAGATAAACAATATTGTGGTTAACATGTTCGCCTAGGGCACCCAAAGCGTATAATCAAAAATGGCGTTGTATAAAATGCATAAGGTGTCGCGTGTGGACCGCAAGCAAAAAACGCAGTCCAATGAAATAGTTCATTGCCGTGGATTGGGTTGTGCAGGGCAAAGGAGGAGTGCAGAGGATGATGTCGCTGTCGCGAGTGTCTGGCGGGATTAAAGACATGATGGAGCCATGGAAAAAAAGCGCAATCATGAGGTCAACTCGTTTGGGGTGGCGCCCAGGTGAAATACTAAATGTCAGTAAAAAAAAGGAAAAAAAGAACAGGATAAAAATGTCAACATGACACTTTTTACGAGTGCCCGGGCACTTCAGTAACTGCCACTGCTGAACTGGCATTTCAAATTGCCTGAACGGAAGCCAGATCGCATGCTAATTTTAAAGGGGCAGCAAGAGGGGAGGAAAAGTGGCTAATCATGCCAATGCCACTAAATGTCAGAGAACATATGCAATGTGAAGTGACGCTAATGAGCCCCGCATAAGCCGCAATATCAACCGTATAACGATATAGTGTCTGCCTGCTTTCCATCCTCCCTTCCTCCCCTCCTCAACCAGCAACCGACACACCCCGAAGAACTGTCCGTGTGTTAATTAAAAATATTTAATCATAATTGACATAACGCTTGGGTGGACAAAAAGCAACGCAGGAGCTCAATATTTGACAAATTTGTCTCCCATCATTTTTGGCCTGCTGACAAATTAAGCTGCTTGGCCTTTGTTGCCACCATCGCCCCCTCTCTCCCGCCCCCCACCACTTGTGTGCATGGCATTATTAATCCTGTTTGAGGGGTCTTCGCAAAGTTTCATCAAGTCCATCAAAATGGCTTTATAGGGAGGACAATGGGCAGATGGAGCCATAAATGAGCGTTAGTTTTTTGTTTTGTTGCGTTTTTGGACAAGGTGCGCATTATGGAATCAAACTTTAGACCCTATTATATCTGCAAAACTTTATGCAAGTTCATTACACAAATCGAATGCTTGATCTGGTCATTGGCACACCAAATATACATACATATGTATATGTATATATGTATATAATTTACATTTGTTGTATGTAGTTCGATTATTCATAAGCCCTGTTGCCAGCTGCGAATTGTGGCCTGAATTCATGACGACCACTTGAAGCGCCCCCATCATTTTTATTGTTGCATACACTACACTACCCACTAACCTCTACCACGCCCCCCATATCACCCCCCCATCCCCCGCTCACTCTGCGTAAGTACGCTATTCTGTGCTTATTTATGTTGCTCGCATATTTGCCAACAATTTGTGCGGCCAACAAAATGGGTTTATTGACGTCTTGCCTTTGTTTAGGCAATACTTGCTATTCGTCCCGCAAATAAACTCGTTAACCGTCTGGTCATCTTTCCAACTCCTCGCCCTTTGAATATTATTCATCTGTTTAATGTGAAAGTTGAATTAAACGATTGAAATGTTCTAGGACACAAATTTCAAGTGTATTTCCTCAAATGAACTATTTATAAATGATATAATATCAGTGTGTATTGCAAATTATTTTCGATACTTCAAAGTCTTTTGTTATGGCAGGGTATTGCAATCGATAATAATTTTGGCATTCAGCACAAAACCTTTCAAGGTACAAAAAAAAATCACCTTTAATCAATGGCAATTTTATTTTTGCTTTTCCTACTTATGTCAAAACTCTCTCATTCTGCCTGCCTTCTGGGCGCACTTAATAATTGAGTTACTGTTGACCATTTGCTTGCCTTCATTCGCAGTTGGCAGCCTGCTGTTCAAATTGGCAAACAATTTCATCGAACGTACATAAATTCAATAATATGCCAAGGATTTCTGCTTTGTGTGTGCGCCCCCAAAAAAAAAAGGGTTCGGCGTCAAAGTATTTGAAGCGGGGTTAAATGGTTGTTTTGTCGCCGAGCAAAGAGAAAACGAAAACTGCTGTCTTTGGGCATTTTGGCAAAGTGGCCAAACAGCTGAAGTTTCACTTTGCTCGTAATGTTTTAAATAAATAAGCGCTGAAAATGAATTCTTTCTGATGCTGCTGAAATTCTTGTTGGCTCCATCTAATGGGGCAGCATATAAAAAGAGCAGCAGTTCGCCGATTAAATTGTGGGCACTAAACACGCACACGCCCATCCATTAAAAGGGGCAGGGGGGGTGGTGCGGCCAACCATATGAGGAGGCACGCCCCTCACTTCTATCTATGTAACGATAAGTCCAAAAATTTGTATGGATCTATGTGGGGGAAGGCAGGGAATGGGCGAGATAAGCTTTAATAGAGCCACTTGGGACACGATATAATCCGAGTGAACGCATAATGAGCCACAATTAAAGGACAAACATAATTACGAATGAGCTTTTCGCAGCACACAGCGAGAACAAAGAGAGTCAAGAAACTAGCTGGCAAATTTGCCTCAATGCCAGCCAAAATGCTAAAATAGTGTAATATGCACTACAAAAACAAAACCAAATGCCAAAAGTGGCAAAAGAGCAAACAATGGCCAGAAACTTGTGCAAACTGTGCAAATGAAATTAACAAATTTTGCTAGTGTATGCAGAAAACTGAAAGCAGAAACACAACTGAAACCTGAGCAGGACTTGAGCCTTTCTTATTTACGTATGTAAGTCACATAAAACGATTTTCCCAGCGCTCGATTAAATTACAAAGAGTGTTTGCGGCTGGCAGATGTGGGACAGGGGGAGACCCTGGGTAGGACCCGGTCCAGCAGATCCGATTGTTGAGGTAGCTCTGACTGCCCGCTTGCTGCCTGTTAAATTTGGTGATAAATGAGTTAAGGTAATGCGTTACATGGGTCTCAGCCACATTTACAGCCACCCAATCACCCAAACCACACGACTTGTCCATTACTCCAGGGATGCTAAGGCACGCGCGGCTCTAATGAAATCATTTAAATACAGCCCACACTCGATTCCATGCACATTCACACACACACATCCACACACACTCACACACACTTGTATCTTCACATTCTCCGCATGGTCCGATATGTTTGAGTGTGATTCGTGCGGATTGGCAACTGAAACAAGAACGTGCTCAAGCTTTAAGTCAGTGCTGTCGTTCCGTTGTAATCAACACAACAGTGGGATTTTCAGTGCTTGCCGCAAAGCAGATGCTGCTGCGCATTTTGGATTGCTTCAAATTAACTGTTGTTTAAGACAGTGTTTAATGATTATTAATTTTGCTATACAAATTATATTAATTGAGTGCCGGCACCATGAGTTGGATGGTTATTACTTAAGATAAACCAATAAACATAAGCTGATAAGCAATCGACTTTAGAGTCATCTCTAGCAAGTCACTTATTGTATTTATGCATTCATACACAAATACTAATTCTACTGCTGGCTCCAGATCAGAATAAGAACTTATTTTGTTAGCACAGATCATAAAAGAACCGATTGAATAATGTAGTTACTTGAAATGGAATTTGAATGTGCATTTGATTTTGCGTCTCTAACCTACATTTGGCTTTGGAATTTGAATGTTACAAATTGCAGCAGCTTTGCAGCACACACAGCTGAGGCTACGGGCCAACATATAGCCAAATGCTGCTGTTGACTTCGATATATCAAAGGCAAATGTTTCACTTTAATACCCAACAGCACAACCCAAAAGCAGAGCACAACATCACATATGGTGTCAAATACGAGTAAACTATGTATCTTTAGTACGCATTCATCTGGGAACCAGTGGGAGATACTTATGCGCATCTGTATTCGGATTCGTGTGGCAAACGCAGGGCAGACTTCATCCAATTTTTTATGGCCAGCTGCAAAGCACCCAAGGCAAAGGATGAACTGGAGCCAAACCTCTCTCACACATTTGGCCCAAAGATCCATATACTGCATTTGATGGTAGCTCATAAAACAAAAAACAAAACAAAAAAAAAATTGGGAAAGCAGAAAAGAAATGGTTGAGGAAAAAACTACGCAATATGTTAACTAGACTGGGTTTCAAGTCTGCCACTCGCTCCCCCGCTCATAAATATTCAACAGAATTTGTTGCTTAAGAATATGGATTTTTTTTATAAACAGTTGCATCAGCATTTTATGACAATTTGGCGTGTGTCATTTGCAACAATTTTATGATTAATTTTCCGAGTCGACTCTCTTAAACCATTCCATACTTAAAAGTGCGGCACGCCAATTAAACACACAGTAAACGAAGTGAAATAAAAGCTTAAGCGCCTGCCCAGGAAATCTAGAACAGCCAAGGACAACCCGTTGAAGTCGACAATGCCAACATTTGCCTAGCGGTTGCACCACAAAGAAAAAAAACACACAAACCAAGTAAAAGTGAGAAGAGCCGCACAAAGCTTGCCGCTGAATGTGTCGCGACTGTTTGTATTAAAGATAAACGCGACCGCGTGCGGTCAGTGAAGTTAAGCATCCGTTTCCGCTTGCCACTTGCCGCATGCTCCGCTGCATACTGCAGCTCTTTATGTACTCAGCTGGCAACTATATTAATTGTGGCTTGATGTTCTCTGTTTTCAAGCGACAACGCATTTGCTCGCATCTTCTCATGGGCCATGCGGTTCAAGGACACTGATTAAGTTTTCAATCAATACACTTTTTCTGCAAGTGATTTGCAATTATCATGATAAAACCGTTTAAGCAACAGTAATTGGTGTATTAATAATATAAGCCTCGACGCTTTTAACGTTTAATTAAATCAAATGGCAAAATAACAAATTCGCATCTTCGTCAGGATATAAAAGTGAATCAATTAAGAACGAAAAAAATTGTATATTGCAGGTGTGGCAAAGTGTGAAACAGGCAAAAGCATGCATAAAGTACATATATTCTTGGGCATCATCAGCAATCGAGTCGATGTTCGTCTCTAGGAAGGGGTCTCTCCAAGATACCATAAATGCTTTTCGGATAATAAGTTATCGCTTACAATAATTTGATCGATTACTTCCATAATATCGATAATAATCTATTACCTATGAACTCAAACTCACAACTTCAAAGATATATCCTTCCAATCAAGAATACACATACCTTGTCATAATATGAACACTTCAATTTGTATAATAACCAAATTACGCAGCTGCAAGCACACCCATTTAATGTCTAGCTTTTCACATACATGCATATATACTTACGATAAGTAAAGGGTATTTCCAAGTCGAGCTCTGTCGCGTAGAGCATACTTAATTTTTTTCTGCCATGTCTGTTTGTCCATAGCACACTTAAGCCGCGACCAAATTGAAAAATGAAATGAGTACCTCGCGTAGCTCTGCTGTTTTACATGAGAAAAATATTTTGATTTACAAACTGAAAATACACTTTTATAATGAATACAATGACTTAATTAATCGATATGACTTCTGTGGAAAATAAGGAAAAGTTTACTCAATTAATTTAATTCGAATTATAATTAAAAAGAAAACTTTTACATTTGACTAATTTTTACATTTATTTATTTCGACTACCACAATCCCTTAACTCTCAGGGCATTCCAAATTTATTGCGCGAACAAATGAAATTTCATATTATTTATTCGTTGAGCGGAGCACGATGCTGTTGCTGAGCTCTAAATCATCTGCCCAACATGCAACAACATGAAATACAAAAAAAAAAAACTGTATAAAACTGAAATTAAATTAAAAAAGAGAATTTATGCAATCGCGTGCAAGTCGATTGGCGTACGTGGCGTATGCTTAATAGTTTTGCATGAAAGCACACCCAAAAAAATGTTCGTACTTATCTTGTATATGTTATATATGTATGTTAATAAGCTTGGTTGTGTATCTGAGTGTGCGTGTGTGTGGCAGAGCATTATGGTCACTTGTCAATTATGAACTGCATTGCTTTCTGCGGCTGAGTTGGCCAAGGGCCAATTTCCAGACTGGAGCTTAAGCTTGTTAACATTTTAATAAGCTATCAAAATGTCCTCAAAATGGATGCAATTACGAAGATTCTCTTCCACTTGTGTTTAGTTTATTTTACATTTTTTTTGTGCTCTTAAAGCTCTTAAATGTTTATTATTTTTTTGGGAAACAGAGAATAAAATGGAAAAATAAGTTATATATTTTTAACAATTACGTTTATCATATAAATTAATCTATCGCAATCTCGTATTGCTGTTTTTATTAATTTGCACCCGTTAATATCTCAATGACAACACGCTGTCCGATTGTCGATGACATTTCACTTAAGTGTCACAAGCTGTTGTCTGCCACTGTCTGGCATTGCATATGCAAATGAAAATTATGCATTGAGTTGCAAACCGTAATCGACAATCGAGGTAGTTGCAAGCTGTATACGGTGCAAGTGATGGCTTTCCATGCTTCGTTGCGGATTGCCAGAGGCAATTACCTTGTGCCATTCTTTGGTCGTATGTGTGTGTCTCGGGGTCGTATTAAATAATTTATAAATTCCCAACCGTTTGGTGAAGATGTGGCATCAACTTGTGACTTGCGACGACGTGCATCAAGCATTGACACCTACTTAAAAAGCACGCTTTGGGATCGTACCGAGAGTTAATCAACTTTACGCACTGCCATTCTATGGCAAAAAGTTTCATTAAAAGCATAATTAATGGGTAAACTTTGGGAGCAGGGTGTCTAGCGCAAGGGGAGCAAATGCCGGCGCATGTTGCCCTGCCTATCGAGCTTTCTCATTGCCATTACTGCCACGCACATGCAAGCAATTAAAATTAAAATTGTATGCTAAACTAAGTAGCAAGCGTCGCGGCGACAGTAGCAACCGACAACAGTCACAAGGCAACAACTGAGCTGAAACCTACAACACCCCCTTTATCCCCACACCAACCAACAAAAATCTTGTTATCCCAAGCCCTGCACCCTTCGAGCTTTAACATTTTGCTAGCTGTCTCACCTTGCGTCTGGCTCTTCACCCCCCCCCCCCCCCCAGTCGCCAATGTCGTGACCGTCAGCTTAAATTATTAACCTGCATGCTGGCACTCAATGCCAAAGTTCAGTGTCTCTTAGGAAGTGAGTGTACCCGATTAATTATTCACGAGTACTCGAACATGCATTACATTTTAGCCATGCCAATTGTCATAAATATTAAATACCACTAAATACACTTTATGCATTCTAAAGAGAATAAAATATTTTAAATATGCGAAGTTTTATGGAACTGGAATAGAATCTTAATCTGATTATTATTTATGGAATTATTATTATTAAGTTAATGTGTTATTTAAGGGATTTGCTTAAAGCTTAAATTTAATTTTGCCATTAAACGCTCAAGGCACAAATATTACAATCCATTGTGTACAAATAAAAAAAATACATAAATAATTGGTATTTTTTTAGTTACTGTTTATACGAAAAAATATATATCAGTAGTCTTACTAGAAAAAATATAGTCTAGTCTGTAAGTCTCAACTAACTCTGTGGAAACTATTAATCAAACTTCTTCCAAGCAGTCTTGATGTCTGCCTTAGAATCTAGTTTTTAAATTTATGTTTTTTTTTTTTTGCTTTTGTATCAATATCAAGGCCATCACATTGTCCAAATTGTGAGCATCTATGTATGTGTGTGTGTGTGTGTGTGTCTTTGGGAGGATTGAGTTGAAATTGAACTAGATGTCTGCTCATGCAACACATAGATAGCCATGTTCAAATCAACTTTTTACATCTGCTCACCTAAGAGGCTCTGTGCCAGGGGCTTGTACATTTCGTTTTTGGCCAACTTTTTGTGTCACACTCTCCCCACTAACTCTATTCGCCAATACTCAAAGTCATTTTGTTATTGTTTGTCTTTTTTTCATGTGTGTCTCGCTAAGCTGCTGCCTCCGATCCCTGGGATCTAGCCGCGCACATTTTTGTGTTTTCATTTTTATTTTTGTCAGCATCTTGAACTGCCACAACTAGTTGTTGTGGGTCATGCTTTGCTGTTTGCATCATTTTGATGGTGACACATTGTGGTTGTCACTGCTGTTGTTGTTGTGTCGCTTGCTTGGGTTACTTCTTGTCGCTTTATAATAGATTGCTTATTTTTCGTTTTGCCACAGTAAAATAATTTATTTTACATTTCTGCAGAAAAGTGCTTAAATAATGTGGTTTTATCTGTCAGTTAAACAATTGGCACGGTGGTTGGTTTTAAGTATTTAATTCATTCATTATTAGAAAATCATATTTAAAGTAAGAAATTTATTTGTTAATCTTAAACATTATTACAAGAAATTCCTCCTTTCTAGATTTAAAAGTCAAAATATATAGTCTTAAGTTTATTAGTCACTAAAATTCAATGGTTTTTTTTCGATCTAGTTCCTCGCCACTGATGGCTGTGCATTGGACTTCTGACAAATTCGAGTTCCATCTTTGCTCTTGTTTTTCTGATCGGTTTTCCACACACTGTTTATTCGACCGTTACAGAAATGACAGGTTTCAGTGTCGGCTGCGGTTCCTGATTGACTGCCAAAAAAAAAAAAAAAAAACCAGCCAGACGTATACAGATTTCTTTTGCAACTTTTCTTTGGCACATCCAAGTAGAAGTCGGTTTATTTTGTGTATTGCAACCCAAAATTAATAGCTAATGAATCGCATAGAGTACGGGCGCAGGGCCATAAAAGTCAAGAGTTGGCAAGTGCAACGGAAAACTTGGAATTGAATTTGCCATTGTACCATGTGATGATGGTAATGATGATGGAGGTGTGTGCTCTTGGCTTACATCAGTTGCACGGCTCATTTGCTACGCAGACTGCAGCTGCCTCTTGGCTGGTGGCACTTGACCTGCAACTAAGTGAGTTTGTCAACCAAAAAGTTCACAGTAAAATGAAATTCAAATAAATTTCGATTTTTCGCCCTTGCATCATTTTATTTTCAACAGTAAAATCGCAGGCGCAGCGCTTTGCAATGATTTTCCTTTGTATTGTTGCAATATACGCTGCGTAAATATTTTTCTTTTCAGCCGAGTGCAGTCAAATTGTGTGAGTTTAATGTGTATTATTTATGACTGGGCTTCGGCGAAGGTGTATAGAAACAGCAACGGTTGACTGTCGGCAACAGTTTTATTTGAGCAGCAAAGTCTACAATGCGACATCAGTTTTTTGCTGCCTGTTCTTCTTGGCACCTTGTTAAAAATAAAAATAATAAAAAAAATAATAATAAAATATGCAACATATAAAAAGCTATAATGTTCTAGCTGATTAATAATTTATTAAATTAAATTGATTAATATTTATTAAAATCTATTTGAAAACGTGCTCACTCACAAACATTCTTTGGCAATTTTATTAGACAGATCCGATGTAAAGCACTGTTTAATTGTTAATGAAAAACATTGAACATAGTTCAAAGCAAATCGAATAATCCTAAATTTAATACAGATCACTGAATAGCCTCAGTACAACAAATTGAACACTTGTGTAAGTCTGTATTTCCAGTCAGTCGTTCAAAATGATTTTCTCATTACTCGACCAATTGAACTTTGGGCAAAGTTACAGAATAAAAATGATGCCATTTTAATAGCCTCGTTAACATTGCCATTCCCATTAGTGTCCCTAAGTCCCATTTAATTTCATTGACAAATGAAATGTCAAATCGCTTTACATATCAATGCATTTTGCCGCTTATTCAAATGTTGCCACTTCCTGTGTTGTCAATTGGGTTTGCGAACGGGGGGAGGGTTCGGTCGGGGGTTGCCCTTATTGATGACATTCCCAAACACTTCTCAGGCATATTTCGTCGTATTGTTGCGTCCATTTTGCGCTTCATTTAGCACTGCTCTTTGGACAATCGAGGGGGGTGCGGAAAATATTTAAATGTAATTTCCTCCTTGACTCCTTTTGCATTTCTTATTTTGCTGTTTTTTGATTGTGCTGCTGTTGGAGTTGTTGGGCTTCATCATTTTTGTAGATGTTTTTTGAGATGTTTTATTGATTTTCATTTACGTATGCATCAAAATTGGTTTTTGACGTGTTTTTTATGATCATGCTGCTGTATATGTGTATAACACATACGACATGTTGTCGCAGCACCCAGTCGTCCAATAAATGTACTCCCCTGGCAAATGTAAGTGCACGTGTCGATTCGTGTGTTTAAGTGTTGTGCTTTTTAGACAAATTAAATGCTTTAATAATGCACGCCACATAAATAACATTGGAAAAGCATCCCGCGCTCCATTGCCTGTCACGACTCGCACTCAACTGACTCTCATAATTTAGGCCGGCTAAACACTTCCAATGTGAACAATCGCATATGACGTTAACATATATATATAAATAAATATACATATACATATGTATATGTATATATGCATGTTTTATGTATGCGCTGCTTGTTAGATTTTTCGCATAATCATACTACAGCTATTGAACGCACACTCACACACTCCTTCACCCATAAACTTGTCAGCTCGGCATTAGAAGTAAGACCAAAGTGTTATTTACACACGCAAGAATGAAGTACTCTCTTGCAGAGATTGCTCGACTAACTCATACCCTATATGCAATATAGCCATATACACCATCCTCCAAATTGTTGCCAGCAATATAAAATTGCTTTTGTGGCTCTTGTCGATGACTTGGTTGACTTCTTCATATTTTAAAGCGCGTTATTTTATTCCAAAAACTAATATCCAACTTTTGAATACCACAACACTATCGACCCAGCTACGAAGCTAGAACCAACATTTTCTAACCAAGTAGGTGTTTGTGTGTGTGTATAATATCCTTTTATGAGCAGAGTGCACAGGGAAGGATAGGACAGGTGGTTTGGCGTGTGTGCTCTGTCATTTGGTGTTGCTCCTTGTGCAGATCATAAAAATTAAAATGATTGCCCCCCAAAAAGTTTTGTCACTGTACACGTGAAAGTTTTGTCATTATGCCAAGTATCGCACGAGTATAACGCACTGTCATTAATGGGTTCCTCCGCCATCTGCGGTAGACGAAGTCAATGGCTATGGAACGGAGGCTTTAATATGCAGCTGTCTTTCGACTTGCGATTCAGAATGGTGGACCTCAATTGTTGTGCCTTTTATGGTTATTCAGCGCAGTAGAAAGCATATTTTAGTTAATGTATCAAACGCGTTTTATTTATATCACACACAACAAAAGGTACTCTCAAAGCTTTCACGCCTTATTCTTACAGCACTTTAGGTTTTAACCTACAACAAGTTTGTAAATTGAGTGCTGTTGAGTAACAGCTGTTAAGCACGCTGTTAGCTGAGTGAGTTAAATAAACAGCTGTCGTTTGTTATTCATCGGAGCCCATGTGTCCTTTGAGTGTCTTTTCTAATCTGTCTGTTATTTAACAGTAGCATTTACACTCAAACAGCAGTTCTGTCAGCACGATGTGCAATATGTCGACTGGAGTTTAATTTAAATTAAAGTATATCAATACGAGCTCGCAATCATTGTGAGTAGATTTGATAGACTTGTCGGCTAGTTTTCCATTGTTGTTCCCTTGGCCACTTTTATTTCAAGAAGGCCGTCGGCATCTCTAAGCCCGCCTTGAGCCTCGAACATTTTGCCATTATAATTGAAACTTTTTATCGACGCCTAGCGTCGAGTCGCTCGCTTGGCAAAAACTTTTTCATTTCGCAAGCACTCAAAATTACTTAACAACAAAACAGATTTTATATCTGCCGAAGATTAAATACCCTTTAACAAAGATCATCCAAATAAATTTTAAGAACTTGTCAAAATATGACCAAATGTTTTTTTAAGCATAATAAAATCTTTCTTTCATCTAAGTATTTTCTACAAGAAATTAAATATCAATTTTGTTATTATTTGTAAAGAAAAAGACAGCCAAATATTGAATAATTATTGAATGCATATATGATTTTATATAGGCTACATATTGAATATCTACGAGCCATTCACCAATGCAATGAGCAATTCGCCTTAGCGTTTGTGTTGGCATCAAGGGAAACAGTAGCAAAGGACAGCAACAGCAAGAGTAAGCCGTCTGTCCGGATGCCATTTGGCGCATTAGCATTGTTGAAATGTAGTATACATTTGGCCGTAAACACAATAGAACTTTGTAATTGAAAGCAACAAACAAAAGACAGTACTCCGAACGAGGGAAAATGTTCATGGTACTCTACGAGTACTCTGGGCGATTAGCATGTCCTTCGAGAGGCAGCCAGTTGATTAGATTAGATGAGTTTTTGGTGTCGTTATGGCTTTGGTTTGTGGCCGAGCAACTTGACAAGTCAGGTAAGCTGCCTGCTAATTAAACGTTAATTGTTATTACAATAAGCAACTGAACAGCTGCGAACTTTTGCGAGGTTTGCATTAAATCCTATCCCTTGGTAAAAAACTTTGGAACACAAACCGCCGCCCAAACGGAATGAAAATCAATGGAACTTGCAGCATGTGAGCAACTTTTATGTGAAAACTTTTTATGAGCAAATCAAAAATGTTATAAAACGAGTTTCGACTCTAGCTCGATTCGACTTTCAACTTTTGGTAACATTTTTTCCCTCTTTCTCGCACAAAAGAAACCAAAAACAAATTGAATAGTTGCCTAATAATTAATTTAGCATGTAAAATGCCAATAAAGTTTAAAAAGAAGTGGCTCGACTGGAGGACCACATGTGAAATGACTTTAACTTATTTATTTATTATTTTTATGCTGGCTGCAGTTGCGTTCCCAACACAAAAGCAAGCCCAAAAAACAGACCTAGCGCACTAGAGCTGTGGTTTGGCCATATTTCTGTCTGGTGCCGTAGTGTAAACACAATTCAATTAACTAGGCAATTGTTGTCGAGCGGTTGGGCATTGTTGTCAGGCCGGCAAGGACACTAAAATAAATGAAAACTGAAAACGACAAGCCGATGATGCCCATGATGATGACTTGGATGATGACGATGGCGCTGACGTTGATGGCACATGGCCAATGTCAATGCAAAGCTATGAAGGGTAAGGGATAAGGGGGAGCAACCACTACCGCCACAAAGGCAACCGCCTGCAAATGCTGGTAGCATGCAACAAGCTGTAAAATGATTGAGGCAGCCAACTGCAGCTCATTTTCATTATTAACATTTTCATTTGGCGCTGCATGGCCCCAAAAGTAAAGCCACATCAAATTGACTTATACCAGGGACAAAAGTCAAATATTCGTTGTATAATTATAAAAGAAGCTTAAAGCAATTCACTTATTAACTTGCAGCTTATAATACCTGCTGCAGCGATTAGGATTAGGATGTAAGTGATATGGTTTGTAATAGGGATTGCCAAGCATTGAAATGAGTTTGTAACAAAACAGAAACAAAACAGCCTATTGCCAAAAATATTTTGTATAATATATAAGAATATTAATTAAACTGTTTTTTATTAAAATATACATATGTACATATATATTTATATATACATAAGTTAGTTTATGTGATTAAAACATTAACTCAAAAAGTTATAACAAAGTATACTACCTGAATGTAAAGCAGACAAGTATTTAAACAAATCAAAAGCCTGAAAAAGCATTAATGCTGTTTATTGTGTGGCTAAGGGTAAAAGGTTTTTATGGCGACATTTGAACACAAAAACTTAATGAACCGAAGAATGAGAAAAAGGCTAAATAACGAAGCGAGACAAGCGTTAGAAGCACTTCGCATTGCGTTGCGCTCATTCATCATCTGCATGAATTTCAAGCACAGCAGCAGCTGAAGTGTAAATGTCATTCCCAGTATTATGAGGGTGGGGACTGTGAATGTGGGCTGCCACTGAAGATGGCCAACTTTGCTGCTGTTGTTGTTGTTGTTATTGTCGTTAGCTACCAAAGTATGCGTGGCTGCTGCTTGTTGGTCTGGTAACTGTGGCAACGCACGACTGCCGATGACACTTTTGCAGGAACATCAGCTCCAAAGCTTGAAGGGGTGAACGATTACAAGGACAAGGACGCGGCGGGGTGGGAGTTCTAGTTCGTGCCGCCGTGAAGTGTGATTTTGATTTCTGGCCAGGTTGCTGACGCGGCGCCCAAAGCAACGTGACTTCTGCCAAGAATAATGACTTAATTTTCAACCACATACACTTTTGACAATGACATCCTCCCCAAAGAGACGTCTTTTGTCTGATATCCACAAGTAGTCGAGCCAAGACAACATTCTTTAAGCTTAAGCGAAATCAATGAAATTCTTGTGTTCTTTTTCATATCCTGAAGGGCCATAAGTGAACGAAAACAGGGTATATGTTCGTTTGAATATATGTATATGTACATATGTATATACCTGTATTTATTTTTAAATCCAACCGAAATTACATTAATGTAAAACGATTGTTAGTAAACGAAGTTCAAGGAATGCCAATACATGCAACAATTGAGTATGAAACAAAGACATTATTTTGAAAACAATGAGGAAGTTACAGACGAAAACAGTCTCTGTAGGTATTAAACCTTAAAGGGAATATACTGAAAAGTAAATTTACTGGAACCAACCTTAAACTACTTATCTGTAATATTTTATATTTAATCACTATCAAAAATAAGCTTTAATTTGCAGGCCAAAGAAAATAAAATAATAGGATATTAAGTGAATAAAGTATATTTAGGGTATTGCATTGGCGATCATTATATCCAATTTTTGTTGCTTCCTTTTCGGTTTTTTTTTTAGCTATATATATGTATGTATCTTCAGAGTAAATTTCTTTAAAGTTAATACAGTTGCTGGCATTTGATATTTTTGTTGCTGGTGTACTTCAAGGCAACTTGCTGTGTGGGTACTTTTTTTTGTGCTCAATTCATATAAAATGTTTCAGTTTTCTGCCACATCTTGTGGATACAATTGCGATTTGTGGAAGTGTGCCTTCTGTGCGTATGATTGATCGAAATTTCGCTTTGATGAATGCCCTGCGGAATAGATTTTGCATGCATTGTTGTTTAAACACATCTTTATCGGTTGTTGAACCAATTTATTTGCTAGTTGGGGCTTGTTAAATGCTTTAAAATGCTAGCAAACATGTGTGTAAACCAGACGAAGCAAAACTTTTGTGTACATAAAATACCCACATTAATATGTATGAAATTGTGTGAGTATATCTATATTCAAATCAGCCTGCCTTTCTATGCCACACACAACGCATTTGCATATCAAAATGTTTTTGACCAAAACAGCAAAGAAATAAATAAAAAACGAGAGCAGACTAAAATATTTACCATGGATAAGAGTAAAGGACGTTGACAACTTTTGGTTTTGGTCTGGGGCAACAACAACAACTAAAAATTGATTATTCTATTTATTTTATTTCTCTCCAACGATTTTCCTTAGTAGTCATCAATTTTGTGAACTTGCTTGTGTGAAATAAGTACGCAGAGAAATTTGTACACTTGAAAAACCTTGACAAGCTGATAGACCACATAAATAATAAAAAGTGTTTTTTAAATCAATTTCATTGCAAAACCCAAAATGCATGGTGATTTATTTGTTGTGAACGGCTTCTAAATGCGATCTTAATATATACACTCGTTCAGCTCTCAGCATAGTCAATGAATTTATGAGTAATCATCATTTATTTGTTATTATTGAAAATAACATAAAGTTAGAATGAATAGGTAAAATTTTGGCGTTGAATTTTCAATTCAATAATTCAATTCAAGCTCAAAAATATTCATCATTTTATAACTAAGTACGATTAAATGTATGTATATGTATATATTAAATGATAAGGCAATTAATGTTTGAAAAAAAAAAAATATTCCACTGAGTAACAAATGCAATAAGAACTCAACTATTTTGGTATGCAAAAGTAATATTTATTATATGTATAAGTATGTTCGAAATTCGATGCACTGGTCCATATTTATGGCTGGGCCAAGATATAGTATATCATCTAAACAGTCTTGCGGGGACGTCGCTGAAGTCGTGTGCGTAGCATTTTATTCTCATCGGCGCACTTGGTTGTTATGGCTGTGCGCACATCGCGTGGCGTCATTTGCAGACTGTTGGTCATCAGATAGACCAGGTCGCTCACCTTGAGAGGATCCAACTGCTGCTTGCTGGGACGTGCGCAATCTTTAAAAGCCGGTGACGGCTTCCCAGAGAGCGTGTGAAAGGCGAGAGTGGCGCGATCGAAGACTTCGCACAACAGCTTCCGGGTTATGGACGGCCCGGACATGGCCCAGTTAATGGCAGTGAGACAGGCCCTCGATATCTGTGTGCCATTGGGTCCAATGATGACCATGTCTGAGTTGGCATCGTGATCGAACTCAAAGTGCGGACACTTGCCTATGGCATTTGGGGTCGATGTGACGGGTTTCTTTTGTCTCTTGCGTTTATTACAGCTCTCGGCACCGTACGGGACATATTCCTCATCATCGTCATCCAGTTCAATGACATTCTCTTTCTCATTATCAATTTCCTCATCACCGTCACAGTCATCATCGTTTGTCTTGGGCGTTGATGTGTTGTGCTCGTCGGCGCCATCGCGGAACAGTTCAAAGTGTGCCGCCCTTTGGGCATGGTTTTGATCCATGGCCTGCACCTTCTCGATCTCAATGGTAAGCAGATCAAGAGCCTTTCGCTTGGAGCGCTCCCAACGTTGCAGCATCTTCAAACGCGCCTCGTTCAATGCTTGAATGCTGTTCTCCATGAGCTCCTGGCGATCCACTTTGGCCAGGGCTGCCTGCTCATCCAAGACCAAGTCCGAGTTATTACCAAACTCCTCGTTGTCTCCGAAGCTTTCATCCTCCAGCTTGCACTGTGTCTTCAGCAGCTTCTCAGCTGCCAGACTCAGAGTTGCCAATGTGCTCAACATATTCTTGGGTCTCGGACATACTATGCCCTCGGATTGCTCAATGTGGCGCATTGTCTGCTCGGCAAAGCCTTTGGCATTGCTTAGTTGCTGGCTTCTGGTATTCTCCTCATCGCTCTCCTCCTCAGCAGAAGTGTCGTCGGTGCGTAGGCGTGCTATAATGTCCTCCACTTGATTTTGTGCCTTTGATAGCTGCACTGACTTGAAATCGTAGGGCAGAATGCTTAGCGCAAATTCCAATCTTTGGCGGCGGTTTATCTAATGAATATGGAAAAGTAATACAAATATATTAATAATAGCCAAGAGAAATTGTTTCTCTAGTTTAACACTTACCATGTTCACTATTGCTGTCAAAATGTAGACTAAATATATCTCTGGAAACGACGCTCTTATATACCCCGCCAATAGGATTGGATTCTCAGCAGGTCAATCCTACAATACCAATTCTTTATTGCTTTGCCAATTTATGCAGATGTTTTCAGTTATATGAAAGCGGATAAGCGTTGGGCCAACCAATAAGTCGACTACCTGTGGGTGGGTCACGTAACAGCTGTCATTATTACTAGGATTAGGACATGTTAAGATACCTGCTCCCAAAAGTGTCAATCGACCGGTTTGCAGTGTTTTCCAATGGCAGTTTGGATCGTCGAGCTAGTTTTGGGCTCTTGTGTTGAATATCGCTTTTCAAGGAATGCAAAACTGATCAAATGAAATTTGGTGTGGATAAATATATAATTAAATTTCAAAGTAAAATTTAAATGTTACCATGAAGAATAGGAGTTGACTGTTTTATTGATTACATTACGTTACGTTTTACATTTTAGATTACAGATGTTATGTTACAGTCTTAGAGCTAGATCAGTAGTGGCCTGTTACAATACAAATCTTCGTGTTAATTTCTTTGGTACCAGATTGCAATTTTAGCAATTAGCTTCGTCTTACTGTCTTTGCTTCCAGCTTGCCATTTGTACAAGCTCAAATGTTACCATGGATAATTGGAGTTGACTCATTTATTAGATTACACATTGACTTCTGTTGGTGATCACACAATTGATATCGATCGTCATCGATATTAATGTTAAGTATACAGTTACGTTTTAGATTGCAGATGTTATGTTACATTCTTAGAGCTAGATCACTAGTGCCATTTTAACAGTTAGCAAGTTGTAAAATGAAGATTGAAGCACATAATTTGCAGAATAATATTTTATGGCCCGCAGCTGTTACTTGATCGCCTGACACACAATTGGGTAAATCCGCGCAACTGCCTGTCATAAAGCTCAATTCGAAAAGGGATAGGAAGAAGGACCGCGTACCTGCAAAATCGTGTAGCAAGAGAAAGGGGCAACTCGGTGGTGCTTAAAAGGGTGAGGTGGCGAGCAGTGATCATCAGTTTGTCGAGAGCAAATCAAGCGGACGGAACAAATTCAACTAAAAATTCATCCAACTTAAATATAGTTATGAGCAACATTAGCAACGATAGTGGTTTGGACGACTCGGCGATTTGCGGCATGCCAAGCAATCCTGGCGCAGCGGCAACACGACTCTCCTGGTTCTTGGCCGAGGTGGACGAAGGCTCGATGCAGAACGGTCGTCCGAATGGCAAAAAGCGTTTGTGCGTCCTGCACAGCATGGAGCTGATTGAGTCGGATGTGTCCGACAAGTATATGACACGTTGTGTGGAATTCCGCAACAATGGAATGAAACTAGAGGCGAAACTCATATTGGCAGCCGATGAGCGCAGGCTAGTGGATGCAGCTCTTGTATCTATGAGCAAGGAGCAGCGGGACGAGGACGACAATGTCCGCCAGCTGCTCGTGCAGTACAACGAGGAGGATGCCTCGGGCAACAGATTGGTTCATAAGATCATTTCGCCACACTGCGCCGATTGGCTAAGTACGAAACCGGAGCTGGGTGGCACTCCGCTGGTCAAACTAGGTCCGGGCTGCATTGGACATGTTCTGTATGCCTATGAGCAGCGGGATGCTATGGAGAAATTACTGCTGCATCTGAAGGCAAGCTGCTTTGATCACGCCTTCGACGAGCATCTGGATGCTGCCCAGGAGCCGATGGATGAGCACACCTGGCTGCTTGTGCAGTACAGTCCGGATCCAGAAACGGTTGTTTATCAAGTCATACAGTTCAGTCAGACGGTGTGGCGCCAGGAGAATCTATTCAAGGATGTCATTGCGTACCTACAGCAATCAGGTAGCGAAGTGGTGCTACAAGCAGTCGTCATTAGTTACGGCCAGGATCAGCAGCAGCTCCAAAACAAATATGAGCAGCTGCGCGGCTTTGCCCTCGCCTTGGAATTCCCGCAGCCTGATGATCTGGAACATCAGCTGCAGCAGGACAACGGCACCGCCGCCCTCTTTGTCCGCACCAGCAGCAACATTTTCCACCGTGGCGAGCAGCGCGACTGCAGCGGGGAGCACAAGCAGCTGCGACATAGTCTCCAAGAGATGAATGAGAAGGCCCTGAGCGAGGCGGAGATGATCATTGATGCCTTCGAGATGGTTGACAATATCAATAGGAATCTGCAAGGACGTCTGGGCGATGCTCAAATTGAGGTCGTCTCAATTTCGGATGATGAAATGCATTAAATCAAAATTTCCTGCATAAGCTAAAATTTCGCTGAACACAGTTATACAACTAAGTTCCACTGTACTACAATAGTTATACTATAATAGCGTGTAAGATTTTCCTTAAATTATACTTTTAAAGTTCTAAAGTTTAAATAAACAAGTACGATATACTGAGCGAAGCTGTTAAATATAATATAGTTTTATTGACAACCCAAAATTTGGCAGGTTTCTTATGAGATCCGCGAGTTCATGCAGACGGATAGACTAGTACATATTCTATATAGTATATACAGTAAATCCTAAAAAATAAAAATTCTGATAGTGTGACATATTTTTCAAAATTGAACATTTTTATAAATACTAAATATGAGAATCTTAATTTGGCTTTAAGAAAATATCCACAGCAATTCTGTTTGACTCTTGGTTCTTGCGTAAAAACGTGCAATCCAACTGCGTTACAAATACATTGAGGGCTCAGGTAATTTGCTATTATGTTGATTATATATGTATATAAGTATTTCCGAAATTCGATGCTTGTCCGGAGAGCGTATGGAAGTCGAAAGTGTTCCGATCTAAGAACTCGCACAGAATCTTGCGGGTTATGGAAGGCTCGGGCATGGTCCAGTTAATGCAAGTGAGATAGGCCCTCGATATCACGGTGACCATTAATGAGCCGGCATCGTAATGGAACTCGGGTTTCTTTTGTTGCTTGCGTTTATTACAGCTCTTAGCACCGTACGGGACATATTCCTCATCATCGACATCCAGTTTAATGACATTCTCTTTCTCATTTACCATTTCCTCGTCACCGTCATCATTGTTTGTCTTGGGCGTTGAGGTGTTGTGCTCGTCGGTGCCATCGCGGAACAGCTCAAAGTGTGCTGCTTTCTGAGTATCCTTCGTTAGCCTCGAAACCTATCTCCTCCATCTTGCACTATGTCTTTAGCAGCTTCTCAGCTGCAAGAGTCAGAGTTGCCATATTCACCGGTGCTGCCTAATAATAGATTGTTTCTTTCTTAATTAGGATCGTACTTTTGTAACCCAGCCAAAATATCCAGTGTTTATTGCCTTGTAATTTTATGCAGATACTTTGAATACCTTAAGCCACCTGCTTGGGATGGCCAGAATTATGCAAGGCGGATCACCGTTGGCTGAACCAATAAGTCGATTACCTGAAGATGACCCACCAAACAGCTGTCAATGCAGTAACGATGAGCAATTCGCAAGACGGGTTAATATACCTGCTTTTTATTGCGGTAAGCGCCCAGTTTGCATCGTATTCGATGAACTAGATCCAATTGCAGCTCTGGAGAAATGCTATGAATTATCCGCTGAGTTTTCATCCATACCAACCATATTTGTACAGCACACTGGTACGCAGACCGAGAGTATCACATTCTCAAAATCAACTATTTTCCTTAAACGAAATTTGTCAGAAGACGAAGATGACAGACCTGATTTATATCCAAGTAAAGCCACACAGCAAGCTATCGTGAAATGAAAATGACCACGATAAATGGCAATGAGAAAAAAGAAACGCATGCCTCTACGGTGAACCAAGACTCTACAAAATCGGCTGCTAATGACCAAATTTATTACAAATCGGAGATTTTGAATCGACCAATAAAGAAAACTGATACAAAATCGAAGGAAAATCCCGTTATATCTTCTAAACTGAGGGGGATCGGTCCGAATCAGCCGAATTTCTTGCTGAGTAAAGGCTTTTGGAGACGAAATTTTGTCAGTGACTATCCAAAAATAACAGTAAACTCCACAAAGACAAACGGCGAGGGCAAAAATATAGAGCTACAACACCGTGAAATGCAAACACAATGTGAATTAGAACAGGATGATCAAATCTGCAAAAAGTGTGAATTTATACCAATGATGGGAAGCGAACTAAGCTTATTACATTATAAATTACAAAGACTAGAGGCACACGTAGACAATCTACAAGAGAGCATCAATGTGCTTAACAAAGATCAGAACGCAACAACTGAGCCGGTTAAGTCCTGTACTTGTAGTCTAATCAAATCGAATCGCTATTCTCATCATAAGAGTGAGGCTACGCAGGTTGAGCAAGGAAGCCCTTTAGTTGGCAGTACACCACAAATTTCCAATGCTTCACCGGAATCATACAATTCCTTTTATAAAAATGAGAACAAAGCGCGAGTCGAGACGAGTCTTGATCCTCAGCTCGAGCGCAAAACCCCAAATATTACCAAGAGTGAACAGAATAAGTTGTTTCCTAATACCATAAAGCAACCAGCCAGTCAGAAGAACAACGCTTCTACTGAGCCGCATGGCTATTCTCATTATAAGAGTGTGGCCACGCAGATTAGCCAAAGAAGCCCAATACTTAATAGTGAGAATAAACTTGAAGTCCAGCCAAATTTCGACTCTCAGCTAGAGCGCCAGCCTTCCAGTGTGTGTCAGTTCTGCTCGGATAAAGAGCAGTCAGTGTCCAATGATCTAACTAGTGTGCTGCTCCCGATGATTGAGAAGCGGCCCTTTAAGGATATTATGCTCTGCATTTTACTCCGTGCCGACAATGTCTACCACGTGAAAGTGCAGTTGCTGGAATCAAAGCGTGTGCTTGGCTGCTTTCTGGTTAGTCATGCTGCCATCGAGGAGGCCATAACTCAGGGCATTTTCAGGGATATTCTGACCTACTCTGTTATTGATGTGCGTAACACAATCAAACCAATTGGTCGTCCTTTTGGCATACCATTTGAATTTGTGGCGAAACCTCGGGACACTCTACAAAATGCTACAGAAACTGACAGAAGTGTCAAAGACCAGGAGAGAGAGATACATCAGTTTATAACTAATGTCCTTGGAATGCGAACGGATAAACTTTAAAAGAACCCCAAGAAAAGTGATATTGACCACCGATGAAGAGCAGAGGGACGAGGACGGCACTTCGTCACTCCTGGCTGAATTGGTTGTGTTTGGAGGGATTATATGTCGTCGTTGACTACTGCTGCTTAAGTTGAAATTACTCTGAGCAAAGTTCTACACATAAATTCCATTATACTTTAAAAATTGCTGTGGTTATATCACAATAGAGTGTAAAAGTTGCCTTAAATTAAACTCATAAAACTCAGAAAATTAATATAACTCTAAATAAATATGTGTAACATTTTGGTTGTTTAAAATAAAATTAAAAGTTGTAATACTTTTCAAGAGCCAAAAATAATAACGAGCTCTTAATAATAAAAAAAAAAAACTGCAAAAAACTGATGTAGAATGAGAATCCATGATATGCTTGCTTAATTTTAATTATTCAAACATACAATCGGCTCATAATATTGTTTTGCTTATCAAATGGAAATAATTGTTGTCGGTATAGATTTTGAGTAGGTCTGCCTCCTTTTGCAAACCTCGGCACGAACGCAAATCCACATTGCGATATGTGTACGGATGCAGCGCCTTGGCCACCTAATAGAGGAAGGGAATACAAAAGTTGTCCAGCAAGTGACGCACACAAGACACGGCCTAGCCTTGCAAATCTATGAACAGCTGCTTATAACAAATTGTTAGAGATGTTAGAAGATATATCGATCATTTAAATATCGGCGGAGCCTAGTAAGCACGCACTTTAACCAGTGTGACCATGTATAATATATAATTTATCATTTGGCATGTTATGTTTTTAAATATCAGAGAAAAATATTCCTTTTCTTGAGTTGTACAAATGATTTCGCAATTAAATGTTAATTACCGCGAACAGCATTAAAATATCTTTATGTCCACAAGCAAGAAAGCGCTGCCAAATGCAACGTTGCCACAGCTGTAAGTTCTGATGCCATTCTGTGGAGTCGTTAGTTCAAATTAGGTGCATGCATTTCGGTGGCTTAAGGCGCTGAAGCCCCAGACTTTGCATTTTAAATGCCAACTGGCTTTAGAAGCGAGACTGTGTTCTCCGATCTCCTTCGCATACGGCATAAACTCTCTAGATAAAAGTGTAATTTCAGCGAACTGAGCCTTTGTTTTTTCCACAAGCAATTGAAAATATGCAAGCAACTTGATATGCATACTACGCAATTCTCGCAAGCCCCAAAATTACTACCCTTGGATGTACTTTGTTGGGGTTGACAACACCCTAATGAGCGTTAAAGCCTGTGGCTTCCGTTTGCCACTCTGGCTGCTTCATAGCTACTAGAATGGTATTCTGTTGCATTTGCATAAATTGAAATTGTGAAAAGGCCGAAATTGTCGCAACGGGTCGTTAAAATAAAAAAATATATATATCAAAAATAAACACTTCACGAGGTTTAAGATAAAAGCTACCCTGTAAGCTGTTTTTGAACACTTTATTGTGCTATGTAACACTGGATTCTAGATATACATGTGAATAAATCGATATTCTCAGTCAAAATCTATCGATAGAATAGAAGTACAGCGTTTCCTCTCCCAGGCACGTTTTCAATGATCTGTGCCTTATTTAGTTACTTATTATAGATTAATTTGAATTAACACAATAATTAAATACCTTAATAAACTCATATGTATATGCGTAAGTACACATATTTGATATGTGTTGTTAGCACACCACTTAGTAATCATTTTGGCTACAGGGTACAATCAAGTGTCAAAGAACATTGGCACAATATGCTTTCAATTTAATTGGTTTGCATTCCTAATGAAATGAGTTTAGCTTGTAGCAAGGCGTTCATTTTAGCTTCGTGTTGAATGTGTTTGTTTTTCTTTTACTGTCCACATTGTTCAACTTCTATCGCACACACACACACACAAAGGCGTACATACTGGGGCTTTGGCAGCTGCCCCAAAGATTGAGCTCTACATAGACGCGTACGGTCGGTAGATTAAAATTTATGAAAAATTAAAAATTGTTGTCCCCTTTGGGGTACGTCCATGCGCCACAGACACAGATAATCAGCCGACAAACAATTTGATGTACAACAAATTTCCAATGCTTGCCTCTGATTTTTTGATGAGATTCTTATTGATTTATTGTCTGTGGCTCTGACCATCAACGAAATACAATGGAATTCCGGTGTGTGGCACAACGTTAGTCGAACTCCCGAGCACTTTATGTGAATGCCGACATTAATGTGCCCTGAGTTGGTTTTTGCCTTGCCAAACTCTCATCTCTGTTTGTCTATCTCATTCCGGGCCATTTAATGCGGCGTACACGAAATATCTGAAAGGGCATAGCACCGGAGAGATGTAAGCACAGAATCCGTTGGAGCTGTGGGAACGGAAGCCGTAAAGCAAACATCAAAATAAACAGCACACTTAATCGTATATAAATGTTTATATTTACCCTGTCGGCAGGGCAGCGGCATAGTTTTATGTCTCAATCTAAACGTTAGCGAGAACCAAATAAAAATAATCAGCGAGTCAATACTTTTCCAGCAGGCAGCCACAGCCGTCGACCGACAGGCAGACAGACAAACACAGTTCGTAAAGATTCAACCAAAAAAGTCCACGGACAGAATACGGAAGAAATGCCTAAATCTCAAGTGAATTCCTACACACACACCTACATGTATCGATGAATAAGTTTGCTTCGCTACTTGCTGGCAGTGTTTTAGTTGTTGCTAATATATTTTTATGGCGACGATATGATATGGTGATTAAGTGGTTGGTTTCATAAAAACCAGCAGGATATGCGGCCATTTATGAAGGATCAATGAACTTCTGAAAGCGATTTTGGCAAGTAAAAAATATCGGGAATGTCTGCAGTTTTTCAAATGTCTGAAACGTATGCTTCCGTTTGTGGAATAAGGCCCCATGCTGATCATTAATGTGTATTTAAATATGTAATTACTGCTTAGCGCAAGTAAGTTTAAAATGAATTAACTTAATTCAATTTGTTAACTGTGCGGCCAATTGTGGCAGTGAAATATTTAGACCAGAGCCAAAAAGAAAATACTGCAACTTTAATTTTTAACTATTTCCTCCATTTTTTAATGAATGTGTGGTGCGTCTGCCAGGCAACACTTTGCTTAAGCATGTCTAGCTAATTTGATATGTTTAAGCAAAGTGTTGCATTCAGCATACAGCAGAAACTGACAACTCACACAGAGAGTGAGAGAGAGGGGCTAGCAAATTGGTCTAATAAACGCACGACATAGGAGGCGCCATCTGCCGCTACACACTGCTCTGCTTCAGCTGCCAGCAGTGCGCAGCTGGATCCAGACAAACTGGCGGCAATCTGCAGCTTGTGGAAGTGGAGGCTGGAAAGTTGTAGGTACAGCAGCTGGATAAAATGCAACAATGCGTTGGCTTCTATACTGGCTGTAGTCAAATTTCAAATTTGTTGGTCTTAGCCATAAGCATAATAAATCCAGCTATCGATTATAACTTTTATGGGTACTCGAAAAATTGCAGTGCAAACAGCAGAAGCTGTGGGCATAGGATGAACCAAAAAAAAACCAATCTTCTGACGGAGGTTGACCGATTTCATTTTGTTGTTCAACAAGGGAAAGCAGTGTTGCAATTAAAAATGCAATAGAGAAAACCGAAGAGAACCGACTGGGATACCAGAATCCTGACTTACTTATGGTACGTTTGGGGCAGCTGCAAAGCAGCTCCGCCGTGTGCGTATGTGTGTGTGTGTGTGCGGGGATGTGTATGTTGCTACACCATCACCATAATCATCATCAGCTCATGCGAACACTTGACTTTCTTTTATTTTCGCTTTCGTATTTGCCTTGCCATTTGTTGGACCAAATTTTCTTGATTGCCTTGGCATTGGCATTGGTATTTGCTTGTTTTCTGCTTATGCGATGTCATCTTTCTGTTCTATGTTTTTCTTTCACTCCCATTTTTTTTTATTTGGCGCTTTCCCATTTGGTTATTTTGTACGTTTCTCATACCCGGTGACAGTGATTTTTGACATTTCACGCGCATTTATATCCTTGCATGTTATTTTTTTACTTTTCTTTCAAAAAGGTCAACATTTATTCTAACGATGGGTTACGCGTTCCTTAACACATATACATTTATGTATGAATATAGAAGTGGTCCCATCCATAGGTATGGCCTTATGCCTCAACTTAATGGCTACGTGTAGGACACGCGCCACCCAGTTGCTCCCCAGCGGCACATTTATGTCTTAAGCGAATTGATTCGCAGCGCTCCAAATGAAACAGAATTTCACTCGGAATAATTATGAATGAATTGGCTGCTCAGCTGTTGCTGTTGCTGTTAGCGCACTGTTAGGCAACTGTTAATGCTGGGCTCAGCTAACATCACTCGGCACAGCCTCTGACAGCTGAGTGTTTCCTTGTGTTTGTTCGTTCTGCTTGTCTGCCTTATGTTGCTCAGTCGAACTGCAGACGCTGAGTCGAGAGCACACGCGACGCGCATGTTCCGTGACAACGAGCAACAAGCAAACACTTGGCACACGAGGCGTATACGCGTTGTTTTCATTATTCAGTGCAAAATAAATGAAATGGTCAGTTTCCATATAATTAAACCACAAAACGATTTAATATGCTTAATTTTGACAGCCAGCTTATTAAGCAATTTTCTGGTTTGCTAAATCAACTAAAATATGGAAATATCAACAAAACGGAACGTGAATTTACGCAAATCAGATAATGAGTAATTTATTTAAATTCCATCAACATGAAACGCGGCTTGCCAATGTCACTTTTTGTGGAAATCGGATTAGATCAATGGTTTTTTAAGAGTTCGCTTCCCCGTCCCCATTCTTATCCTTGCTCTCCTCAGGCACGTGTAACACATATTGATGGATTCTCGGCACTCCTCAGGCTCTTTCCGCTGCGCTGTCAGCGGCTCTTCCTGCTCCTCGGGGTGGCACTCGGTTCTTTGTTTGATTTGCATATTGCTACCTGTCTGAGCCTCAGTTACGACACACTCACAAGTAAACACAAAGGACAAATACAAACAGGCAACAAAACGTGATAAAATAAGCGGAAAAATAGCTGACAAGAACGCGCGCGTCGCCCCTCGTCCCGTCGTTCTCAGCGCATAAAACATAACAAAAAAAAAAAATAATAATAACAAAAAACAAAACAAAAAAAGAAATAAAAACATTTGCCGCACAGAACAAAGGAAATTATCTGACCAGCGGGCCTGGGGCATGCCACTTCTTCTGTTGCTGCTTCTGCTTTTGCCTCTGCCTATGCCTTTACCTTTGTTCAAGACTGAGTTGGTGGTAGTGGCCCAGAGGCGCCTGTGACAAGTGACAGCTTTGTTTGCTTGCGGGCCGGCCGCAGTGTAGAAGGTGTGGACTTCTGGGCGTGGCGTGTTGCTCGAATAATTTGACCATTGCCTTTGCTGCTTGTCCATTGTACATGGCGCTTATTATTCCGCTGCCTTGTTTACACGCACTTTTAACGTGTGTTTATTCGGGCGTAACATAAACTAATTGAGGCATTCACTTGCTTCACTCGCTCGCCGCGGCGTATGCGCAATCTGCAACCAGCCCCCAGGCTAGTCACGATTTCACTCTCTGACCAGCAATAATGAAACGCCTCGAAATCAAAAGAACACGAATATGCACATGCTCACATCAAATGCAGGACTAAATAAATAAAACATAATCGTGAAATCAATATCGTGCAGTTGAACATTATATACCCTAACATATTAAACAAATTATACAGTTTACTACTATTTGTATGTGTTCTCTGTAGAACCTGTTATGCATTTTGAGGTCAGGTTGTAGTTCAAATAAGGAGCTGGCCAAGATCAACATTTTTAAACAAAAAAAACGCATAAATATCACCATTTCCATAACTTAGCCACTTAGACAACTCATCTGCCAAGAATTGCTGTTAAAAGTGCATTAAAATATCAACTTTTTTAACCAAACATAAAACGGTTTTTTCCATCGGATATACCTCTTTTTCAATACCAGCCATGTGATTTAAAATGTCGGGTTTCAATGCGTTGCATATTTACGGACAAAATCAAAATACTCTACTCAGCAAGGATATTAAAGTCGTGTTTCACCTTCTCCTGCTGCTTATCATTTGTCACTTGTCGGCTTCGTCGTCGTCATCATTCTCAATGGTGGGTCATCAAGTCTGTTAGCTACTTGCAGATAGTCATCATCCTTGACAGCTTTGTTTGCTACCAGACGGAGAGAGTATCCTAAGGCGACGTTGACGTTGGCTTCAGCTTGTTTACCTCTTCGTGTGTTTTAATGAAATGCAAATGCTAAAACAGCACGTCACCAAGTTGCGCCCTTGCGTTCACATGAATCCGGGCAACACTTTAGCAATATTTTTAGATGGCCGACAGTTGTCTTGGCACTTGATGGCAGTAATGGCATTCATTTTGTGTTGTCTATAATTTGTTTACACACACGCACTAAAAATTCACACTGACAGCTGCCACAATTGCAGATAGCAAAATGCAATTAAGTTTAATTATTTAATAAGAACTTTGCAATCGTCCTTGAAATGTGCTTTGCTTGTGGCTTGTAGCACATTAAGTTTGCATTTATCTTCATTTGATTTCGCTTATACATATATTCTACACTCGAGTGTGATAGATGTCTTTCATGTCGCTCGATTCTAACACGTTTTTCTTAACAGATCCATAAATAAAATGGCTAAAATTTTACTTTATGAGAGGTGCTCTGAGAGGCATTTGCAGCTGATGCGCCCTCAAGATGCCCCAAGGAGTTCAGGGCTGTCTTAACGTCGTGGCAATAAAAGCAGATTTTTGCATAATTTTAAAAACGTTTTGTGATTTGCAAGAAGCCCACTTAAGCTTTAAGTTATGGTGATGCAGTAAAATCCCAACGCGAGTGCTGAGTTTTCCTTGGCTTCAACTTGCGTCGATAAAAAATCAACGTGTCGCTGAGTGGCAAGCGGCACTTACTCGTTTAAACGCAGCGATAAAGCTTGTCAAGTTAATGGTTCATTTTATACTTAAGCGCTTCAATCATCTCCATACATGGTAGCTGACATAAATGCATTGGAATTGATAGCTGTGTAGAAAACTGCACTCTTTTAACATTAAAAAAGTCGTGTTATGCATTTCCATTTCTTAGTTGAACAAGCTTTTAACTAATG
This sequence comes from Drosophila atroscutellata, assembly GCA_035041605.1. NCBI lineage: Eukaryota > Metazoa > Arthropoda > Insecta > Diptera > Drosophilidae > Drosophila > Drosophila atroscutellata. The sequence continues at coordinate 5,117,494 of JAWNLA010000092.1, read as the reverse complement.
TAATTAAACAAATTTAGCACTTTCTTTTGAAGCAGAATGATTGCAGAATGAGACTAGCTCAAATTACGTCAACTTTACAAAGACTCAGCTTGTTGACAAATACTCAGCTTTTCATTAGTTTCTAAGTTATCCAAGGACATAAAGCCCTTTGGCAACATATAGCATAACTTTCGCTTGACATGCTTCTTCTTAAGTAAAGTCAACGCTGAATAAGTTGCAAATTTCTTTGTGAATGACCAAAATAAAGTAGTTGCATTCACTTTGAGTGGAAAGAGGAGAGCTTCACACTTGAGTTATAAAATCTTAAGCCACGAAAGCTGAGTTTAATGAGTTTTACGCTCCAATTCCAAACTCTGCTGATTTAATCAAACTGCAATTTCAATTTGCCAGCTGAAAACTGAAACTTCAACTGGAACACGGCAAGAGCTATAAGCTACTTTTAGATTAGATTAGATTGTAAATAAAGGCAAGTTCGTCTATTGATTTATGCTGATTTTTCGTATTTTTGTTGGTGTTTATCGATTGTTCTGGATTGTTTATGATGTCGCTAGTCGTATTTTCATTAATTTATTGCCGCCAAGGGCAACTGATTTCACTTTAATTCAATTTATTTTTCGATACGTCGAGCAACAACAGCAATAATAATAGCCATCACAATAATCAAAATAAATAAACAATATTATCGATAGATTGATACCCTGTAGAAGGCTTTATTTAACTTGCTTTATGAATTTGAATTTGGAATGAAAACTTGTACAGATTGAGCAGACGTTTAGAAAATATCTAAAATATGTATTTTTAAAGATTGTTTGATTAAACTGACGGTGATAATCTGTAGACAGTTCTGCTGCATTTAGGGTTTTCTAATTTAAAAAGACCGCTGTCGTCATTACATTATATTTTTATTCAACTTATGTTCCATTCCTTCACTTTCAATTATTATTTTCCATGCATGCTACAGGGTATGCTGAAAGCCATAACTAAACGTATTTATTTCATGTCCAGGATTGCGATTCGATTGGCTTTTACCGAGAAGTGCCAAGGGCTGCTTTTGGGCCAAAGTCACTTAACTGCTTATCTGCTAAGTTCCATCGGGTAAACCAAGCCAAATCCAGGCTGAGTGTGCCTTCTGTTTGGGCCGCGTTCGGTGTGTGTGTGTGTTTCGTAGTGTTGAGCCACGCATTTCAAATGTATGCACGACAAATTCATTATAATTTTGCCATCGTACATTTTTGTGGCTTTGATCCGTGCGTGTCAAGACATACACCCCACGAATTTCTTCTTCAGCTCCTGTTGCTGTTGTAGCTTCAATCACAAACAAGGCACGCGTACACACACACACATCCACAAACTCAAACACACACACCACGCACTTACAAGTGAACAGGTCCTAAATGAAATCAGTTTAAATGCGCCCCAACGTGTCGTTTTTGGGTTATGATTACGAACGTTTCTCATTGCCAGGAAACCCAACACTAGAATCATGTTTGCGTGTGTGCTGTTTGCTATGTGTGTAAATTAGATGCCAAAGGTGCTGAAAAATAATGCCTTTTAGTACACCGCATGTATATTGTCCCATGGTCACTGCAAAAAAGATTTATTTTGGAAAAAAAATTGGTCTGTAAAACTCCATTGCCTGCTTAAGTGTTCAAATGCTTGCGTGTTCGTTTTTTGAGTGTGCGGATGAAAGGTGAGTGAGTGGTGCAGGTTATACATATGCCTCGACATTTTTATGGCACTTTAAGCCCACGTTGAGAAACCAACATGCGCAACAGGGAAAATGTGAACTAAGCTTTGAGTAGGCCAGATTAGAGCCATACTTGAAACAGCAAATATAATCAAGGCAAAAATGTCAACTTATTTAATTCGGCAAGAACCATATCCCTTAAAATAAGTCAATGCTCCGCAAAGTTATAGCTTATCATAATGTGTATCGTCCCTTCTCACCGAAGTTCCATTCAAACATTTGTCATTTTGGTAATTGCCTAAAATAGACAGCAGATTTAATTCGAGCGTTTTCCTAACCTTGTAATTACTTAAACCTCATAATTTGTAACCTAAAGCCCTTTGCAACATTCATCTTGAAGGTCAATTAGTGGCTCTGAAAACTTATTCTAATTGAGAGGGGTTCAGGGAGTTTCAAAATAATTGTGGCGTCGGTGGCAGATGCAACTCTTAGCCATGTGATAAATAACAAGTTTAAGTCTCTCGCTCAGTACCTGGATGCCACCTTTATCGCCATTTTGTTTCGTTCCTTGAAGGGCGCGCGCAATTCCGCTTCCGCTGCGCCTATTGTTTGCACTGGAAGCATGGCTCCACGTCATAACTCGCAGGGCGTCTGATTTATGAGCCGCTTTTTATTTCTCATGCACCGCCGTCAAAATAAATATCAAAAAGCAACAAATTGCGACCATACCGCATGGACTTAAGCAGCCGCACTTGCCCCGACTTGCCTAAAGTTCTTGCACAGCGGCATTGTCGCAGTTGGCGCTTAATTTTATGCCAGATGATGCCGCCACAAGGCCGCAACACCGAACACGTGCCCAGCTGGGGACGGCCAAGGTGTCCCGCACAAGCCCTACTTCCTTCAATTGGCCTTTGGCCCTTGTGTGCATAAATTTTGAAATGTTGTCGTTGTTGTTGTTCTTGTGTTGCGCGTTGCACACTTTTTGGCCACAGTGTCCTCGGCTTGATAAAGTCGCCTACTTAACACAAAACGACAATAAGGCGACATTCAATCCGTGTGCCAGGCGGGGAGGACTATAGCCATGTGTCACACATCCGCATCCGGTGGTGACATTGGCATTAGACTACGTCTCAGAGGTTTGCTGTTTCCGTTCCGGCATGCGACTCTTTTAATGCCCTCGCTTTTGTTTTCCCACTTTCTTTTTGTACTTTTGTGTCGCCGGTTCTTTGTCGCCTTTCGTCCAGTTGCGCATTCTTTTGCCTCTTGGCTCTTGCTTTATTTATATGGATACATACGTATATATATATATATATATATATATATATATATATATATATATTGTTTTTTAGTGCGTGTTGCCTTATACAGTTCAAGAACAGTAAATGATTTCAATGCATCTCAAGTGCCATTGAAACAACTTATTATTTAGCATCTAACTTAAATCGTGGAAATTCGTTTACCTTTAATTGACTTTTCGTGAAATGAGTTAACTCAATAATAATAAATATATTTACGATTTAAGAACTACTCTTTATTCTAATCTTGCACATCAGTTTTTATACACAACGTTAAATTGAGCTCTATTTTAAACTTATCATTTACATAAATAAATCAAGTGAAGTTGTTTTTAAACTTTCATCTAAATTTTTCACATTCCATAAGAATTATCCATACCCTTGTCTCTAGTTGACAGATCTGAGCCACATAGTTGTCTTTGCACCCAAACAAAACACACAATTTGTCAACTACGGCTACTGAAAACCAAAATAAAACTTTTTCCCCATCTACCACAAAAATTTGTTATGAAGTGCTAATTTGTTATTGTTGGCTTACACATAAAAAATGAATGCTCGTGTTGGCAAATGTTTGAGCTAATCACAAATTTGTCAAAATTATTCAAATGCCACAGCCGCACCAACAGGGAGTGCGTATATAAATGGCTCTGTGTCTGCTAGTGTGCGTGCACATTCACATTCGCATTCAGACATGAATAGTTAATACAAATGACGCCAATACAAATGAGGCTGACAAGCATGACAGTGTCTGTGGCAGTGTCTCTTTATATATCCTTTACTTATAAAAATGTGTGGACATGATAAAAGTGCATCGAAAATGGTTCGCTCAATTTTTAAAGTAGCTCGGTGTTCTTCTTGACAAACACAAGAAAATCCTTGCCCTTGCCTTTCAATTAGAAAAATGCGTTTAAATTTATTTCATCTGCGTGAAAATTATGTTGTCTGATCGTAAGATGCATTGATATGGGTACAGGGTATCACCTAGTCAATCATATTTATAATATTTTCACCTTAATACGATTAAATGGTAAGTTTATTTAAGAGCCGAATAAAGGGTATTTGTTCTTCCAGACAGTTTAATTGTAATCTTGTTCCCTGTTGTGTAATAAAGCTAATGAGTTTCTGGCATGTGCGTTTCAAATTAGCCCGATTCAGCCTACATTTCAGGCTTGTTCTCAAGCCAAGTGAAAAGATTTCTCTTACTTGTTTTTGTTGCCATTAGAGTTTGTTTCATTATAATTACACGTGACTCTCGTATTTTGTTTGACAAGTATTTCACATATGAAAATGCCTGTTAGGCTTTTACTTCACTTTAACTCCTGTCGCTGACAGGTCAAATACAGATTCAGACGTGGGGCTAAACTCTTTAAAGTCTGATAAGTAACTTTACGTTCGGTTGCCTTCAGCAGGATAAATGCTGCGTGAAAGCAACAAATTATTTTAAATGGGCCACTTAGGAGGCAACTGTTGTTCAAACGCAAGTGAAACAGCAGCAAATTGCGGCAGACGGCAGACACTTGCAGGTGATTAAAAAGCGACTGCCAGCTTCCTAATATTCGCATTCATATTTTATAAAAGCTAAAAGCTCTGCATTTAAATTTTTAACTACGGTGCTCGGAGATCCTTTAATGACCGTCGTGCCATTTTGCAGGCCTCGATTAATCCTTTCGCGGCATATTTTCCAACGCGACGCGACTTAATGAGACACATTTTCATTTGCATTTCTATGCGACGCACGGAAAACATAGACAATAAACGTGAATAGCCACTGTCTGGAAGCGAGACATTAAGCCAACGTTCTTATCAGTCATAGTTTGTAAGTTAATCAGCTTTACCGTGCTAAAGAGGGGAAGGCATTAGCATTAAGATAGCATTCCACAAAACATTAAAGTATTTTAAGGTTATTTATTCTCATAATTTTTTTATAGGCAGCATTTTGTGTCAGATTTTAAATTAAATTCCGACATTCTGTTAGTCTATTAACTAAATGTGCACAACATTGCATGAGATTCTTAGCTGTCAGACAAGAAAAATGCATTCACTTGAGCTAACTAACGTTTTTCCATCCATCTAAACCTCGGGAAATGCAAACATGAGCATTTGCATGAGCCATTCTCATGAATTATTGGATAGCTTTTGCCATTGCGGCGTTTCTTATTGCATACACTGCCAAGCTGCTTTACAACTCTAAATGCTTTTCCTGCTGCAACAGTGTGCAACTGTTTTTATTACTTCTTTTAATGGACTTGAAAGTCCTTAAGAAGTTAGTACTTAAGTACGATTAGTAGCTAAGTCAATACAGATTTCGAAGACTTAGAGATTTATCGCTGCAATTAAATACTATAGCAGGCAACCTAAAAGTGGGTCGAAATGAAAATCACTTGCAACATTGCTTGCTTTAAGACCAGCATAATGTTAAAGGGTATTTAACTTTCGAGAATCCCTAACAACATGTGCTCTCTTTTCTTGCTAATGCAATTTAATCGTGTAATATGCCAGCAAGTTTGTCGTGGATAACTGAAGGTCGGACCGTTGCCAGCCACCTAGCTACCTGTTCAATATAGACAACAGGGAAACGACGAGACTTTTACGAAACAGAAATTAATTGCATTTAGCCCGACTGTGAGTTGTATTGTTGTCTGCTTGTGTATTAATGCTGCCACAATGGCACAAGGCCACAGTGCAACGCAATTCATAGTTAAGCCGGAAACCAGCCCGGAGCATGGTGCAGTCATTTTAAAGATGCAAACTGACAATTTTGCCACTCAAAGTAAATTCCAAAAGCGTTCGGCAACTATCGCATCCGGTGCTCGAAAAATTACAGGCCCCAAATCCCCTTAGCGGCAGACCAAAAATTTGCAACTAAAAATTGGACGGCAGAAAGTATCAAGTGTGTCTGTCCTCATTTCACCTCCGGACTGTGACGCCTGTGGCATCAAATAGGCGTGTCAAATTGTTGCCGTGTCGCGTGTCTGATCTATTAAATTAATTTCAGTATCTCTTGTCTGTCCCTCAGGTTGATTGAAATTTATGTTGTGCGATCTGAGCGATGCATTGCTAAGTGCAACAAGCTGCAATTTGTGTGGTCCCGTGGCACGTGCCCCATGCCCCAAGTACTCGTGTAGAGTTTGGATGCCATAGCTGAATTCGTACACCGAAATCACATCCAGCTGCCGTGTTGCACTTAATGGGTTGTTCAATTTAGCCGGTGTTCGGCAAATTAAATCACATTACCGAGCACATTGAGACTTATGTGTGTCCCGTTAAATGCAACAAGATGTTGACAACACATCACCTGCATCATTTGCATCATCATCGCGGCAGCACAGCCATTGAATTGGATAAGATTACCAATTTAAATACGGTAAGTAAATAGAGATATCAATACTTGTAGTACTTTCCAGCCATAGTTAAATTATACAAATTATCTGAAATTACTTCCAGTAGCACTTCAAACTAATTATTATGATTCAAAGCACTTTCAATTTAGATTGTATCACCAGATATTTAAATTGGCGAAACGTATTTATAAATATGCAAACGCTAAATATTATGCAAATGAAAATGAACCAAATAAAAAGGGCATGTTTTCAAAGTTGAATAAAATTAGATGCGAAAATAAATTACAAAAATATTTGTTCAAATTGAAATGCAAAAATTATGTCAACAAATCAATATTCCGTATTCGGCTTGACATCAGTGTACAAGTTAAGTCTATTGAGAGCATTTATTTCACATACTTTTCAATAATATACAACTTAGTTGAGGTAGTTACTGGCTCAATTGTTACAGAAGTTGTTTACAAATAGATTAATTGGTAAATACTTTAAGCTAAGCAGATGGAGAGAAAATAATATTTGCTCCGTCCATAAATCAAGATTAGGAATCAACGGAATGTTTAATAAGTAAAAACTCGAAATCAATTTTCATTCAGAAAATTTCAAAGGACTTAAACGCTTTCTGCGACATTTTAAGCTGCTGTCGCCTTAGCTTATGCGACTGTATTTTGAAGATCCTTAAACAGCAGCGGAAATGCGTTTGCAGATGGGACTTTACTGAAGGCTGATTGCAATGGCCTTCAATTAAAAAGTGAAAGGAAAAAAAACAGCAACTCAAGCTCAGCATAGCAAATAATCTGCATTGCTAGCGGTTGCAGTTGTAAACATCCAGAATAATAAAAAGAAAATAAAAGATGTTCATTCATATGTGCCAGTGGCCGGAAAAACATGAAAATGAAAATGAAGGCAAAGATTTCATTAATTTCCATTTAAAAACGTAGAGCTCAAGAGTTGCAAATAATATTTCAGAGGCACATGGAAGCGTGTTTCATATAAATTCGCTTGTCCGGTGTCAAGTGCGGAAATTTAATATACAACATTTTGTGAATAGTCTTGGGCAACGAGCGAAAAAAGTGTGTTTGGAAAATGCAGAGCAGTCCAACAAAAAGGAAAATGTGAAACACGTTTATTGCCATTCATTATATTCACGCGAGCTGCTGCGCAAAGTAATGAAGCACTTTTGTACGGGCTCTGCTGTCCGCTATCCTTTTCAGGGTCCACGCCCACTCTGTCCAGCCCCTCCTTTCGCCCCTTTCGACATGTTTTTGCTTTTGAAAAACAACAACTCGACATCTGGCGAATTGACTGTGATGAGTGCCATGGCTCTAGAAAAATTACTTGCTGCCTTGAGCCAGAGTGGAAATAATAATTTTTGTATGGCCACTGCAATATTTCCGAAGGGCTGTGGGACTACAGCAGGGACTGTGTCGGGGGTGAGAGGCAAGTGTGTGCGTGCAAGAACTACAACCAATTTTCATTAAATAAGAGCAAGTACTCGCTCAAACAACAACAACAACAACAACCGCCAATACATCTTCATTATTTTACTTCAAATATAATATATGGGATGCTTGTGTAAACATTTAACGCTGCACGAGCATGCGACGTTTGTCTGTCATATATACTTATATATATAAATATATATGTACATTTTATATAATGTACGAAAAAACTGAAAACTTGTGCTAAAGTTTAGCATCGAACATTTGTCTTGCAGTTTGTGTGCGAAAATGTTTGAGGGACAAATGAATTTGGCTTGCGAATGCGGGTCGCCGTCTGGATATAAAACCGCACAGCAGGAATGGCTAGGGAAATTGAGCACACACAAACCGCAGCTTAAATACCCTTGATGAATTTAAGCAGAATGCCATAGACAAAAGTTAAGTTTTCAGTTTTTGAGATATTGCTCTAAGATACATTTGAATCGTGACTTTTAAATGCTGGAAACAATTGAATGAAGTTCATTACAATCCAATTGAACAGCACTTTCAGCCAGAACTTCTTCATCATGCTCATACTTTTTATACAGCGAGTTCTGCTCGCTTATACCCCTTCTGTAAGAGCTTTGGAAGCGTATCACAAACAAAGGATCGTGTTCAAGGCACAAGGCAAGTGAACAAATAGATACTAATGACATACAACATACATATACATATAAAAGGGATAAAGTATTCGAGAACAGACTCGTATCGCTTTCACTTTGCAGAGTAGGTAAATGCGCAGGACCAAGCGAGCTGCCCTCGTTGATTGTTTATTGTCAGTGAGCTTGATTGATAATGTAAACTGAGCAGCCCAATACTCAGGGCCCAAATGGACATGGGTAGTCATGGCTTGGCTGATTTTCGTGATAGTCAGCCATTGAGTGCGATGTCGTAGCCCGTTTCGCGGCCTTCCGACATGGTAATAAAGCAGCTCACAAGTCCCAGCCAAATGGGCAGCTAGACAACTTGAGCAGCCAGATAGGCAGACAGGCAGACAGACAGATATCCAACAAGCATCTTATCGATTTCATGCTCACTACTTTTTTGCTATCTCTTACGCAAAAAAGTGAAAGTGGCACTGGAATCGTTCGATAAGACTAAAGCGTCCTTTGTTTGACCGCTTACAAGTGATAGATAAGTGTTGTAAGAATTGTAATGATATAAGTGGCATTAAGTAAACTTCCATTTGATACTTTAACTTGCTTATTTCAATTTGAGCTAAGCAAGTGCATAAAAGCTGCATTAGATTTACAGTACCAGATGTAAGCTCACTAACAAGCTGAGATTTTTCCCAAATGAAGAACAAACTAGTTGCCGTAGATAAATACAGACTGCAAGCTCAACGATGGAAACACATATTAACTTCAAACAATACTATATATACAATGATGTAGTCCCATTTTACGACATGGCTGAGTGAACTGCAATACCCAGTGCATTTATGTATGGCAATAAAATCATTGAGAGCGACATGTACATGATGTATAATTGCCAATTGGCCTATACGTAAATGACCTTCTGTGGAATTATGTGGCTGGCTATTACACGACCTACAGGGAGAACACATAAAACTCAGCTGCTGTAGTACTTGGTCGGCAGTGTTACACACACGTCCACACACACACACATACACGCACGACAGACAGTTGTTGAATAGAAAAATCCGCACCCACTCAAATCAGGCTATTTGGTATTGCTAGCATGTAGCCAATTGCACTTTTGTATTGTTGCAGCTGCAGTTGCCATTGCTGTTAATGTTTCTGTTGCATTTGAACCGCTTTTCGGATTTGGCGTGGCCATTATAAGCAGCTATAGTGTCCACATGAAGGCCGCTTGCCAGTTAGTTGAATAGACAGTTAGCCAGTTGGCTAGTTGCCTGTATCCGGCCTGCTGACAGTAGTTCTGGCTGGTAGTTCGATTGTAATTATGGCGTAGTTGAACTTGTTGGCAAATGCATTCTGCCATACCACTTTGTTATCCTTCGCACTGACAACTGTGGATTGTAATTGTGTGTGTGGCCGACCATATCAACAGATGTGCACAACGCATTAGCAGAAACTTTTATCAGTTGCTTGCCACCACTTACTTCTAAATGCTATACAGTACTTTTGTATAAGCCTTGCCAACAGATCGTAAGGTTTCAAATCTTTCTTAAGAAATTTAGTTGAATACGTTCTTAAGAACATGATGAAATGAAAACGCTATCTATTCTTAACGTTCTAGACACGGCAGCTCGTTGTTGTTTTGTAAAGTGCCTTGGCCCTGAGGGTGTAAAATAGGCGTGTAAAAGCATTGTGAATGCATCCAACCCATTTTTTTGCTGTGCCACTCACAGTTCGCAGCCGCAATCCACATCCCCATCCGTATCTACTTCATTACAAATGCAATCCACTTCGCTTTGTGTCTTGTGGCGCAACGCGTTGTTTTTTGCATTACAATTTTAATTTCCGCTTTCACTTTGTCTAACTGCAGTATTTGTTTGCATTGCCATCTTCAGTGCACCATCTGTCTCTGTTGTCGCCCTATCCGTGTGTGGCGCATGGCATTGCTCATGTATTTGCTGATTTACACTTTACAACAAGTGAGTTTTCCTTTGGTCATACAAGCACACGTTCAGCATTGTTCATTGTCTTTTTTTCTTTCATTTACCATTCGCTTTTGTATATGCATAGAAAATAGGAACAAATGCCGGCAGCTGTTTTTCAATTTTCCGCTTCAACTGTTGAAGCAAACGTTGAGGAACTTATATTGTTGTACTTGCGGCTCGTCTTGTTGCCCTTGTAGTAGACTAGAACAATAAGAAAAAATAACTGGCTTATGAATATGCAAGCCGCAGTTTCTGCAGCACGTAAATCTCTTTTAACGCCAGTTTCCATTATGAGAAAAATGCGTTGAGTACCAAAACTATTTGCGGTAGCTGTGTGCATGAAATTGGACAGCGCTTGGTGAATTCAATTTGAGCTCTGGTTTTTATACTTATATTTTTCTGACCACTTCTTTGGGCAGGCTTATATGCAACTCGCTGGGGCTGAATAGCTGCGAGTCAGGTAATTTCACAAATGTGCCACGAAGCTGCTGCTTTTCTCTTCTCATTCGTTTTTTTTTTTGTCTGGCTGGTCTTTTGGCTTAACGGTGTTACTTTAGTGGCTGTGCTGTCCCTTTTTATGCGAGCCGCAGTCGTTTACATTGGGGATTTGCATGTGTGTTGCATGCCACTATGTGTTTGTGACCTTATCTCAGCTGAGATTTAAGCCACATATAAAATTTATGCGTATGTTGCTTTTATGTGTGAGTGTGTGTGTGTGTGTATTTGTGTTTGTGTGTGGTTTTTCCTGGGTTAGTCCATGCTTTGTTTTTATACCCTGTATTCATAAAAGTGCTCAATAAGGGTAAAGTAAAGTTTATAAAGTTTTTCGGTCCTTACATTGGTATTTCGGAAACTTTCGAATTTAGTTTTGGCTAATTTTGATTTTTTTTTCCACAACCGTAATTATAATCACAGAATACGTTTTCAGTGTTATTCATATTCAATACTCAATAGCAATATAGTCCCATATGCTCAGAATACGGGAAATTAATTATATTGTAAGAGTATTCTCTGGTCAAATTCTGTCTCCTGATTCAGCTTTGTTCATCTGCGAGCAGCTTATCAATTGCTGCAGATTTGCTTGGTATTAGGTGGCTGCTCTAAAAATACTTCGTTAAGGCAGCTTTTGGCAATTAGAGCCTCAGTTTTGCCAAATGTCAACATTCAGGAGAAACGCCCAGTGTGAGAAGCAATAAGATGTGGCACAGGCAGCAGCAACAGCCCAGTAGCATCTGACGATCCACTACCAAAATGTTTGCCATTGATTGACAACAAAGCAATGGTTGTGCCACGCCTCCTAGCACGCTCACACACACACTGTTGTATATCGCCACCATTGTATCTAGTTGGCAAAAAGTTTTCCGCCTAGAATATTTCATACAACTTGGTACTTTTAATAAGCAATTTGCTTAAGTGCCGCTGCCTGTGCAACGTTTGCCGCTCGTCCCGCCTTCATTTCATTGTCAATATGACTAATCATGCATATATTTCATAGCAAGCTGTAAGCTCTATCTGTCTCTTCCTCTCTGCTGTATAACAACCGCACAGCTGTCAGCTCAAACTGAGTCAGGCCACAAAATTCACTTTGAATTCGCCAGCGGCGTCAGCCGTTGGAGGATTATTAAAATTACGCATACGCCGCGTTTTAAATGAAGTGCCTTGTTTGTGTGTGTGTGTGGGGTCTGGTGAACATATTTACGGTTGTTATTGTTGTTGCCGCCGTTAGAGTCTGTTATAAATATTTGAGCATGCCGTAGGCGTGGCTCATGTATACATACATACATATATATATATATATATATATATATACGTACTCATATATACTTATATTAATATATATTTGCGTGGCTTGCCCACGTCGATTTGTATGAAATACGATTGCCAAATTAATCTCTTGTTTGGCTAAAAGTACTCGAAAGCAGTGAAGTAAATTGCCACAGGCAAGCCAAAGCCATAATGAATAACACAAGACAAAAAGTCGGGAAATCTTGATTTGATTCTCATCGAAGGAAATGCTCTTTAAGAAATCTTAGGATCTTTAAACAATTGTTTATTAAATTGTTGACTTTAACTGTTCAAGTAGTGAGTGAATTAAGTATTAATTCAGCTATGAATGATTTAAATGATATTTATGAGTTGTAAAGATATAAATAAATGTTCTCAATGAACTGTCATAAAATAAATAAAGTTGAGAGTAAGAGAATGGCAAAAATAAATGCAAGTATGTAAAATAATTTATTAAAGCCAATTTAAATACGTTCATCTTAATTACACAAAAGTTATTACTCTATTTCTCGCATTGTGTTCAAGTACTAAGTGATAAACACATTTATGGATACTTGTAAATGTTCGAACTAAGTCAATGCATATAAATGTTTGCCAACAGTTAGGGTATATAAGCAAGAGATGACCCAAGCTAAGAGAAAATCTACATCCTTTCGCTTTAACGACTTTGCATTGTCGTGCATTTTAATTTTTATGAGTTCAATTTGGCCACAGGGAAGAAAATTAGGCCGGATTGCTCGATTTGCCACCATCGGCCCTAAAGCTGGCAAATGAGCCGTAAAAAGGAAAGACGACCAACCCAAACAACAAAACAAGAACAAAAGCAGCTCGTTTCAGAAAATAGCCTAAAAATATGGTTTCGCCTGTGGTTCGGTGTTGCTGTGGGTCTGTTTGCTGCTGCTGTGCATAAATTATACTGAAAAATGTGTAATTTGTACGGGCCAATATAGGGCTCAGCATAAATTAAGTATGAATTGTGTACTAAGATGCCTCTAACCTGCCCTGATGCTGGCATAAATTAAATCATTTGCCTTGCACTTGCAGCTCATCGTGGAGATCAACAGCCATGTGGCACTCTTTCGCGACATGCTGATACATATCGGCCAGGCCAAGGACTGCCCGGAGCTGCGCGAAAAGATACGCAAATTGCGACGCACCTGTGTGGAGGCATTCAAGCACACGGCACAGATACTCGTACCGCAGGTCAAGAGGTAAGCAAAGCGCCATAGACATATCAGTTCATACCATATTCCATACCAACCCTTTCCAACAACAAAAAAACCTTTTACCACACAAGTTTGGAGTCACACGCATCGCATTAGCATAAACATAAACATCAGCATGTGCGTGACATTTTGCGGCTCACATTTCAATACCGTGTACGCATTGAGGTGGTGTTTTAGGGTATCGATGAACTCAATAGATCTAGTTTAAATATATAACCACTCTGTGGTTTTCAACAAAGTAAGTAATTCAGTTCAAGTTGACTGCAATTTTGAATTTTAGCTCAGCTGCCACTTACGTTCTTTATCATGTAGGGTATTCAGCTTTAAGTTATCACTTTAAAGGGTAATTCACTTGGTTAAAGTATCAACTAAATAACCACATAAATATATGATTGCAGGGTATTTTCTTGCAGCACACTCATAAAATCTATCACCCAATGTTTTGTTGCAAAAGCTTTTAAAGTCGCTCATGTTTTGAAAATATATGCAAATTTAATTGCAGTCAAATTTACAAGTGGGGCAACATGCAGAAAGCAAAAAGCATAACCATTTGTCGCTGTTGGAGTCCTGCAGAAACACACTGTCGTGTGTTGACTGTGTATCCGACTCCAACTTCAAGTTCGAGTCATCTCTCGAGCTCCTAAAATGAGTTAGTGCTGGTTGGCGTTTGAGTTTGAAATTCAATTTCAAATGCTGCATAATTTAGCAGCATGTGTTTGTCGTGTTTGGGTTTAACTTTTTGGGTAGTTGCCGTAGGCCACGAACGGAGTAAAAAATTAATAACATTTTGTATAAAACAATCTGCGGGTACAGCCGTACACACATGAAATATCCTTCATAAAAACTGTTGTTGAAAAAATTAATGTGACTGTGTGTGTTTTATGGGCGTGTGTGCAGATTTTTATATGGGAAAGAATAAGGTAAATATGAATTACAATCGAATTGAGGAACAACTCAGGTTGGGTTTCAGACAAACTGCCTCACGGTTAATTGAAGAATAATAAAAGCGTAGAAAAGTGCTTTAAGTGCGGCAACAAGCAGGAAATATATTTCAGAGTAAATTTTTAATCGTTTGGACATAGTTTTGGCATCCGGAAATTTATTTTTCTGCCCCAAAAGCCATTTTTGGAATTTAAATTTGCACATGAATTTCGAGTGAAAATCGTGCTTCCATACTTAAATGCAGGACGAGGGTTAAGCTATTAGAGTTATTATATATGAGTTTTTCTAGTTTTAATATCGAAAGTTTTGAGCATTACACAAAAGTTTAATTTAAATATCCTTAGGTTCCCAACGCGCTGCCCCAGCTGTAATCAGTGGCAGCTTTTCGATTTTATCGTGGCTAAGCTCGCCCATTAAACTCAGAAATGTCTACTTTCGGTCTTCAAGTTATTGATTTATGCTGTCGTTGAAGCATAAAATGTTGCAAAATGAATTCTCATGTGGCTGTCACATATGCGCCATTATCACATCCCACCAAAAAACTCAAGACTGAGTGACTGAAAAAAACACACTTTTTCACAAACAACTTGAGAGATATTTCATACGCAATACATAAAACTTTTGTGCTCCTTATTTTTTGTAATTTCTGTCACAAACTCAGTGGGACATGCTGTCAATGTTGTGAGTGGGAGTAAATAAGAGGAAGGAATTGAGAATGCATTGGTGTCTGCTATTTGGGTATAACTTTGTAAGAACACCCTACGAGAGTCTGATTTATTATCGAGCTTACGCTTTAAATGTCATTACAATCCAGCAGAATGTCAATCGTTAAATAACGAAATGAGTATTCGTATCAGCATTTCATTATTTGCTGCTCTTGCTCTTACTGCTATTGTTGTATATGTAAAAAGTGCAGGACAGCAAGAATTGACAAAAAGTCAACTTTCGTAGTTAAAATTGATGATTGGATTGATCCATGCAAACCAAAAAAAAAAAAAAAGAAATAAAAAAAGCGAATAAAAAATCTGTTCAAACTGACACAAAAGATTTCAATTAATTTTCGCTTTCTATCAGCATAAATGAAGGCAGCTTCTCGCCGGTTCACCCAGAGGTGCACATTCACGGAATTAACAGAAGCTGCGGAAGCGACATTGCCTGCAGATCAAAGCACCAGGCCAGAAAGTTAAGTTGAAAGTAAAAGTTCAATAAAGCAAAAACTGTGCGCTGCCAAAGCTCAGAGAGAAAGTAAAGGAGGACAGAAAAAGTGGCCAACTGGTGGAGTGTGTATGCATGTGTATAAAATAAACTTTGAGCACAACTTGACAATGACACAGACAAAACTTTCTGACAGTGTTTTGTTGTTGTTTTTATGTTTTGTAAACACGTGCCTCGCTATGTGTAGCACGCAGAGTCACAAGAGCCACCAACAAAAAAGTAAAGAAGACATTGTTCTATTCGGCACAACGAATATTGCATACTTTTACAAGTCGGAGACTTACTGGTCACATCTTTAAATTGTTAATTTTATGAATTCCCAACAATTATAGACGGATAGACTTAAATTACAACATTGGTGCGTTAAAGAAAATTCTAATTCCCTTTGCAGGCTCATGTTCATGTTAAGCTTGATTAGGAGTACCTTTTATTCAATGCAGCTCTTTTATATTTTAAGTATTTCATTTTCGAAATTCTCAAAATAATTTAGGTATTTACATATAATTAAAATTAAAATTGTTTTTTAATTTGATATTTTAAAAATAAGTTATTCTTAGTAGCTCTAACCCCCTAAGCATTTTTATTTTGAATGAAGTGTTTAAAGGCATGTGCTCTCTCCAAAGAAGTAACAATGGTTTTTCCAATTATCCCATATCCTTGAGCAAACAGTCTGACAAAGTTATAATACCTTTCTCTTTGGCGAGCATGTAATAAGTTTATTTTTACCTCAAGCCACCTACGTAGTTACTTCAATGCCAACAATATTCCACTCATCTAACTTCTCTCATGTTCCGCCATCTTCTCCCTTCTGCCCTCTCAGCTCCTCTATATGCCTGAGTAGACAGCACTTTGGCCAACTGCCTTAAGTGACTGATAGTTGTTTGCATGTTTGTTTACTCGGCCGTACACACATACGACGCATCCAAATGTCCAACGCTGCGTATGCGTGTTTCATTTCATGTTATTCTGCGCCCATTTCGTAAGTTGAATTTGTTGTTGTTTGCTGTTGTTGTGTATTTGCGTATTTGTGTTTGCCTTACAGTTATGTTCAGCAGCTGTTTGTTTTTGCTAAATTACTGTCGCTGGCTGCCTTTGTTTTAGCTTTAATCGTTGCGCTCTGTTTTGACAGTCAGTTAGTCATCAGAATGCCAGAAGCAAGCAACAGTCGTCATGTTGGCTTTAACGCACTTCCTTAGCAAATAATGTCGCAGCATACAGCAAATATATCTATGTGTCCTTGATTACTGCAAACTGCACTGCAAACGAGCAACAACAATGGAACTTGCCAATACCCCACAGGGGGCATAAGCAAAGACAATAACATGTCTTGTAGACCGCTTCGATGACAAATATCTGTCAGGCTGTGTACACTTAGTACAAAAGTACATTTTTACTTATAACGGAAACTTCACAGTTCCTGCCAACTGTCGTCTTGCAACTGTTGTTTCATTGATATACCCTATAACGCACGGGTGAGTCTGTCATATAAGTCTTTAATCTAAATTTAACAGATATTCGCTTTTTTGTAGGGCATCTCGAAGTCACTAGATATTCTCACAATTATTCTTACTTGTGTTAACAGCAATAATATTTGTTAGCTCAGGACAGTGTGATTGTGACAACGGATTATTGCTTGGGGTTGTCACGTCGCCAGATACTCTACACTTTAACGAGTGTCATAAAACCTTCAGGAATCGCACAACCCCACCATAGCTGCATTTAATAACTTCGATCTGTCTGACGAGATATCGAATTCGAAACTTAAATGCATTTACTGAATCCCCGTTTCATTGCCAGTCCCATCTTGACCCATAATTGTGCAATTTACGTTGAAATTGTTGTTGTTGCTGCTTGCCATTTTCTTTAGCGATTGCGACCCAAACAAAAATATCATGTAATGTTTATGGCTAGCGCAGTATAATAAAAAATACTTCAATGTTATTCGCAATAAATGAAAGTAATGTCCAAAACTGTAATCAACAGCAGCTGCTGACAATCCTCGGCTCTCGCCAGCATTTTGTAGCTGATTTCATATTTTGTTTTGCTCCTTCGGTTTACCGCTTAGGTTTGGAATGCTTTGCAGATTTGGCTCGTTGCCGTTTCTATTCTTTTGCAAAAGACTATTTCCATTTTTGACACCTAACATTTTTTGCATTTTTTAACCCAAATATACATATATTCAAGCGAAAAGTTCAAAATATATATACACAAAATTCAGCAGTATATCTATATTCAATATTATATTTTATTGCAACTTTTGATCAATTATTGGAGATTTAAGTAAATAAAAATTAATTTCTTCTTTCTTTTCTCCATGGTAACAAGCTTTATTCAACTGTTTACACCGCTTGAAATAAAATGGTAAAATACTTTTTTAGGGTATATAATCTTCGACAGTCTAATGAATTCTATTTTTTTAAGTTATTAATGCGCTGTTTTGCTGTTTGTGAAAATGACCCAGTCTAATGGGCTCCGCAATAAGCAGCAGTCAGAAACCGGTGATGATTGATATTTAAAGAGAGAGACACAGATGGAGCTGCAGTTTTTTATTCAAGGAAGACAATTCCTTGCAGTCAGTGAAAGAAAAGCGTAACTCATTAATTTAATCTTTAATTCCAGACAAAAACTTATTCTTTTAATGCCATATGCAACACAATTATGAAAGGAGCAATGGAACTCAGAATCTGTTTAGGGTCAGATATTACTTGCAGAAAAGTAAACCATAGGCTCACAATACAAATTTTAAATAATGAAGGTCAGGTAGGATTATCTGAGCAAAATCTGTTGTATATATTTTTATCAATTTATGTATGTCCAGATAAAAGTATATTTAATGAACAAGCAAATCTTGGCACAAGAAATTATATCAATTATTTGAGCTAATTATGTGATTAAGGACGTACAAAATTAATCAAGAATACATTAATAAGAGTAAATACTTGGTGTGACCGATTTTGCCCAGTTGAGCATAATCAACTTGGGAAACACCGGGACACGCAATTAATGCTCAACTCACATAATTATCCATCTTCAATGTGACACATGCTTCACCCCGTAAATGTTGAGCAATGGCATTTCTATGATCTTAGCCACATATTAGGTAAACTGGTCCCAAACAACCCTCAACCCTCCCCTGAGCAACAATCCCAAATTGAATTCGCTTTAACTAGCTCCAGTTATACACATTCACTCACTCACATGCACACACGCAGACACACACACCGACACAAACACACATACATTGAGAGATGAACAGGGACACCTAAGGAAAGATTAATTTGCAATTTATTTGCTTTAATGGTAAAAATGGGTGTCGACGTTGGCAGCACTATGGAATATGGGCACGAGGACATTTGTGCTGAGGATATGGCAACACTTTCCATGTTTATCGTTACTGTCTGTGGGTGTCTAGGATTCAGAGATTAGGGACTGAGTAGGCAACCTGAACTGTTTGTCCGACAAGTTGGTAATTTGGGTAAAATATATTTTTCATTTCCAGCTACGTATTAATACCCTATCACAATTTGAGTGGCTAGAGGGGGCATTTGAAAACGTTGGCCGTATGTTCAAGATGTGTCCTTTACATACCATAAGTTTTAGTCGTTAGCTAGTAAGTTCGCCTTGAGTCTATCTCTTACTCGGGGTTTTGGCAATGCAAAAGCAATTTAACAAATTGAATTTATTTTCATGCTGCTGCAAATATGTTTATGGCAATTTAAATCGTATTTATGTGTTGAATGTCGCCTCATAATTGCTATGCCAGCGACGCAGCTCGAATTAGGCTGGCCAATTTTCACAGCAGTTGTAAATTCCCAGCATTTCTTGAATTATGAGGCGCATGCCGAGCAGCAAATTAATGCTGTGCAACAGAGCCAAATCTTACTCAATCTGCTGCTGTATAACTGGAGTTTAAACGCTAAATAAACGATTTGCAACGATTATGTTTATAAAATGAAAATATTAGTCACTTAATTGCGTATTCCCATGGAAATATTATTACATATATTTTATGTTTGTAGAGACAAATTCTAGCAAATCGATAGCAGTTGAGATTTTAGTCAGCTATTGAAAATGGCATTACAACATGCCCCAATGAACTTATTTGAACCACCATCATTGTATGACCGCAATAACACAAATGTCATAAAATTCGTGTAGATTTGACATCGCAACATCCGCATGCAATTTAGTGTGTGGCAAAAACACAGACAAGCACACAAACACACATGCAGCATAGCCATACAAGTTAGAACCCATGGATTTATTTGTTGCCAATGCATTTTACTTATATTTTTCAGCTCACTGGCCGATGGCATACTCACCGACAATCCGCACCTGGTGTTGCTCTTCTATATGGCACAGCTCTTTCTACGTGAGCTTGTGAAAAGCTATCGACTTATTCAAGTTGTGCCGATGGATATGTCTGGTTATTATGGTAAGCTGATTTCACCTAAAGCCAAATCTTTAAAGCGAGTGTGTATCTGTGTGTGCGGGTATGTTGGTGTGTGTTGTGAGTGTTCTCTGTGTGATTATCATTACAATTCAGAGCAACGGCTGCAAATGCTTACAGCCATTGTTTGGCATTTCGTAGATGTATTCCGCTCGAGTGTACGAGCTTTGATTGCCAACATTCATTGGCCATGTTGAATGCTGTACGTGCATAGTTGCTGCGCTTTGCTTTGGCCTTGACTGATTGGCCCGTCGGACACGCATTCCAATTGCACTTCCATAATATCAAAACACAGATTTGCTGACCATACATTTTTTAATTACGACTTTATTATTCGATTAACGCAATCCGTCAACATAGAAAACAGAAAACGAAACACAAATATTTGCAATGATTTGCACTCATAAGCCCGTAGCTTGTGGGCGGTGCTGGTTGGTAGCTTTGTGGTTTCCGTGCAGCTGTGCAACACATTTATGGCGAGTACGGCCAATGCATTTACATGATGTGTGCCCAAGAATTCAGCGCAGTGCAATGAAAATGCCATAAAAAATGCAAGAGTGCGTCCTTTTGAAATAAAATTGGGTTTCTGTTGTAAGTGCGAGGGGGAATGTGCCAGAGGCGTATATGGGCGTATTATTTTATATGTTGGTTGATTTTATATAGTAGGAATGTGTTGGAGGTTGTGTTTACTTTTTAAAATGTGCAGTCTCTGCAAAAAAACTGTAGTTCTCATAAATCAAAAATTGCAATTCCTGCAATAATTACGTGGACATGTAAATTGCGCATACGTCGAGTTGAACAATCAAATAAATTGCAAACCAACCAAAAAACTCGAAAACCTTTCAAGTGTTAAATGTATTTAATTCTTTTGCTGTCATTCGGATGAAGATTAATGATGATCGAAATTTATGGTTGAGCCAGCATTAGCAGAGTGCGGGGAATAGTTACCTGATTTGAATGTTCGCATTTATTGTAAAAAAATGTCAACAGCTTTGTTTTAAATACTATCTCCAGTCAAATAATTTACCTTCTAATTTGATATACCATTTCAAATATCTTAAATATCATTATGAAAAAAATAAACTTTTCTTGTTGACGTGAAATGGAAACATTGAAATCATTAAATTGTCAGTAGCGATTTTTTTTTATCAAAAGTTAATTTAACATCAGTCAGTTAGGAAGTTTGCCAGCTGGTGAAGCAAACATCAAAGTGAAGCGTAAAACGTTATTGCCATGTTTCTGTTGCAAGTCGGTAAAATAAGAGCAAAGCTAATGAAGCACACAGAAAAAACACTACCCCAGTGTACGAAAAAAAATTGTTTGCATAGCACTGTGGCAAAAAAAAATACTCACAAATTATTAAATATTTTTTTATGGTGTGCACTCTGAACCTCAAATTCTATAAGCAGTAAAAATGTATTTCATTGGAAAACTGCTCAAAGGGGCAAATATAAATTGTGAATGTCAAGTGTTGGGCATTTCGTTTGTCTTCAGTTTTGTAGCCAATTGCTGTTGGTAAGGACATGCTTGACTTTTGGCTTAACATCGGGAAATTTATGTGGAAATTTTATGTTTAATCTTTGCAGAGAACCGAGCTGGCCCCTCGAATCTGGGCAATGTTATAAGTCAAATACTTCTGTGTAAGCAAATAACGCCCGATTTCAATGAGGAGGAATTATGCAGCATTACAAAGGACTCGCAGGACATTGCCATGCTGCTATCCGAGATGCAGGAGTATATGCCACAGCACGAGGCATATTTGGGTGAGTTTTATGCGCAGTCGCCGCTGCACTTTGCACTTTGCACTTTGATATTTCAAGTCAAGGACTTGCAGGAGGTCAAACCAAAATCCAAAAGCATAAAGCAGCCAAAAAAAAAAAAAAGCGCAAAACAAACTTGCTACTTAGTGCTTATGTATTCACATTTCAGTCACACATTCATTAATCAAACACTAAACGTGCGAATCTTCCACAAAATAATTCCAGAACGCAATGCTGCCCTGGATACAAATGGCACTTGGCCAGCAAAACGACGCCAGAACTATATATGCAAGAACATGAGCCTACTTTGCTGCGTTTCCCGCCCAAACTATCTCTGAGAGGAGGCCGAAATTGTTTAATTTAAATGTCCTTCATAAGCATCGACAACCCACAAGTATTATACACATAGACACACGAACACACACACTCTACTTATATCAATTACTAGTGTTTAAGGCAAGCCTATAAAAAACTAAACACAAATATGTTAGAGCCTAAGTGTGCAACAACTCATTTAGAATTGTAATTAAAGATCAAAGGAGTCTACAAACAAAACCAATTTAATCATATATAGAGTGCATATACATTTAGGACAGTTGTGTATAATCAATGTTAATGCTGCATATACAATATTATTAGTAATATAATGCAATTGCTCCTAATTCTGACAAAAGAGCATATTTTATAGACATGTTAATTAAATTTGAGAGCACAGTTCAATAGGTCATAGAATTTAATCTATTTTATCTTTTGGTTTCCAGTAATAATTTGAAATATTCAAGCACTTTAATTAAATGCAATTGAAAATACAATAACATTTTTTAAGATTTCCATCTTTTAGTTATCAAGAAGGCCATTTAGGACTGTAAAATAACTGTATAGAGTTTTACCATATCGAAGTGCACTAGCAAACAAATGATTCATTAAATATACCGTTGAGCTAACATTAAATTTAGATAAAGGTTGAGCAAGTGGGGCAGTAAAAAGGTAGATGTAGCCACACATGATACTAGCGTGGTAATTTAATTAAAGGCATGTCCCAGACCTGGTCCTGGCACTGGCTCTGGCTCTGTTTCTGGGAACATGTTAGAATAAAAAGCAATAAAACAATATGTTGTTAACTCACAAAGACGCACACACTCACAACTACACAGAGACACCATAAACATTAGTGAAAGCACGAATGTCCTAAGGTTTCTGTTTGTTTGATTTTTAAAGACAACAACAACAAAGTTGAACTGTGCGCAGTACCTAAAAACGAAAAGCATGTGACCAATAAAAATGAAAATAAAACCACAAAAATTTCATTTATTTTGTGAATCTGAAATTTATCACTTCTATAAGAATCAAGTTAAATAGTATAACTAACAATATATAAAATATATTTACACGAATTGCACGTCTATTAAAACGCACATTGTCATTGAAAATTCGTACCCGTATCTAATTAATTTGATACATTTTGTAACATTTTACGCTTTAATAGAAGAGACTAAAAACAGTTCAATTCAGTAATCGATACTGGCACTCGTTTAATCCATTCAAGTGTATTGATAGCCAGGCCAAAATACAATAAATTAATTATGTATAGCTTATGTTTTAGCGCTGTGTCAGAAATCCATTAAAAGTGCTGAATTTGCTTTGTGTTTTGCATACCAAATACCTTCTAAAACATATTTTAGAGAGTATCACCTATCAGATACTCGAATGCAATTAACAGAAAAGTAAACTCTAAATTCAAACTTATTTTTTCCGATTAATGGCTTGAGTGTGAAAATCTTTCAACTCCTTTGAAGTTTGTCAAAATTGTTTTAGCTTAAATTAAATCTTGATTGAAAGCAAGACGCAGAGCACTCATTAGTCGATCACTCTCGCATATTTAAGGATTATTATTTAAAGACACAAAAGAACAAAGCAAATATTATTTCAATAACAGCACAAGTCATTTCAGATAATCAAATGAAATTGAGCACGGCACTATTGTATGGGCCCAATTTCAGTAGCCAACAATAAAAAAGGTGCAAATAAAATATTGAAGCTTCAATTAACATTGTAAATGGTTTAAATTTAACAAATTATACCAAACAGAGGGAAAATATTTAAAAAAAACTAAACAAATGCAATTAATTATGACTATTATTAATTATTTAGTAGCTTATTAAGAAAAGAAATTCCATTTTAGGCATGAATCAAACACCAAAATACAAATTGATATGTATATTTATGAAACAATTGATAGAAAGTTCGTAATATTGGAAATAATAATTACTAGTGGATTCGTATGTACCTATATGTACATATATATATAAGTTAAATAGTATCTTAGCACAGTGAAGATTGTTTAAATATATATATGTATATATATATATTGCAAAAATGAATTAATATAAATTAAATATACTAAATGTGATTGTTATATGATATTCATATACAAATTCAGTAAATGTTTGTTCATGTTATTTGTAACTAAAAATCTGATTATATGTAGCAAACACATACCAAATACCAAAACATGGGGTACCAATCAAATATGAATAAAGATATTTTTAGATAAACTAAACACAATTCCGACTTTTATTTTCATCTGAAAATCAAATATTTAGGTGCTAAAAAGTTTCTGTTTGAGTTCTAGCTGCCACCAGTGTTAAATTATTGGTAACGTGGACGTAAACTTTATTACACTTCATAAAAGTGAGCGATTAACGTTTATGGATGTGATCTTATCACGAAGGCACACACACACACACACACACACACACACACACAAATAGGTAAAGAACAAAACAACCCCTGTGCACAGGGCTGACGTGCTTAGGCATCTAAGTGTTCGACAATAGATACGTCTTAATCAATCCTTAACATTATCTAGCAAAGCTGATGACAAATATAACACTTTAACGCCTTGTAGAATTTAACAGAACAGCTTAATGTATTTAGAGCTCTATCGATTGCTTAAGGTTGCAATGATAGTGCCTGAAAGTAGTAATTTAATATGAGAAAGTGAAGCTAACATGAATTTCTAAAATGATTGTCATTCACTGCATTGCAGCAAATACTTCATGCTAAAACAATTGTTGTCTAGAAAATGATTAATCCAAAGCTTAGTAGTCAAGACTCATTAGTAAGCCAGAGTCATTGGAAATAAAGAGCCACTTTGAGTTTGGGTACTCGAAACGTGCGTCTAAACCGCCAATCATGTGATCCACGTGCCCGAAAAGGTAACGAAGCTAGAAACTGTATGTAAATTAGTTGTGAAAATCAAGCCATCACAACCATACTCCATTGCACCGCTGCGAGGCCACACACAACGACGGTCGTCGATTACCTTTTGATGTGGCAGATGTGTCAGCGGACAGTGCAGTGAGTAATGGGTGGTGCGTGATGGGTGGTGGGCAGAGATACGCCTAGCATTCTCAATGAGAACGTGCCGCTTGGGGCGAATGTTACAGTTTACCGCACACTTCGACACCTTTGGCTGGTTGTGCTAAATTCAGGCTTGGGGTGTGAATAGATTAACGTGGCGGCAACGAGCCTGCGACTTTAACATTGAGCCAATTGTTGTTGTTTTTGTTAGCATGCCTCGAGCGTCAAATGAGAATGCGCCACGCACGTCGAGCCGGAGGCTCATTACGCTCAAATGAAATGACAAATAGAAAGTAAATGAAAAGAAAACAGCAACAACTGGTAAACAAGCGCACCAAACTTCTAAAAAGAAAACGGAAACTGGACATTATTTTTATGTTTATTTGCTATTTTCATTTTCTTTTTATTTGTAGTCGCATTGCTGCAATCCAAGGACAAGGTCAGAGCGACAGAACAATGCCTCTTCGGCTGTGCATCGGCTAGCAAGTTGCTGCTGAAACACTGCCAGAGGACACTGTCTGTGTCTCTGCTTGCGTGTATGTGTATATATGTATATTCGTGTGTGTGTGTGTTGGCGTGGTAAAGCCAAAATAAATGCCAACAAGAATAATTCCTCAGTAATCCGATTTAGTGCGCACCCGTCGCACACAAATAAACAAAAAAAAAAAGGAATAAAAATATAAAAAGCGCCCCACTTGATTATGTGCCGCTGCCACTGTTGCTGCCACTGTTTCCATTGTCTCCCCTCCTTTGCTGCCCCTTTTATTGAGCTGGGCACTTAAGCGTCGGTCTGCTGACTGGCTAGCTAGCGAGTTATTTGCTTAGCCCATTCACAGTGGCTAAAATAATTGAGTAGACACAGGAAAACTAATGGTAGTTTACGATCATGATAAAAGCTTAACTTGCATTGGAAAGCCATCTGTGGCTTTGACCTTATTTGATTTCAAACTTGAATTTATGTGTTTTAAAGTCTTAAGTTCGTCATAATGTAGTACTATTCCACTGTGTTAGGGTGCACATTTGTAGTCCTGGTTCTGGTAACGAAATTCTTGACTTTTTAATGCGGTTTGCAGTCTATTTCTTTTGTGCAGGCCAATGGTTTTCTGGCATTTTGTTTTGTGCGTTCCAAAAAAGAAGAGCCAAATATACATACATATTCGAAATGTATAATTTTATTTTGGCTTTTTTTGTTGTTATGTCTTTTTTTTGCATAATTAAATAAAGACAATGCGGCAGACTGAACTTTGCGGAGCTATTGCCGGCAGGTCCCTTTGGCAAGATTTGAGATAGGTCCACCGGCTATTGTACAAGTGAGCGAGAATTTAACAGAAATGTGTTTCAGACAGCTGCAGCGCAGTAAAAACAAGGAGCAATAACCTTTTTTAGAGGACAATTGCCTCTCATCATATGCTGTTTTTTTATCAGCTTAACTAAGCGCCTTTTTAATATGACGATTCCAGAGCATTGAATAGACTTGTGGAATTAAAGCTGAGGCAACTTTCGTGAAGTATGTTTGCACTGTACACATTGAAATTTCATTATTTAAAGGCATTAATGGCGATATATTTGATAAGATAGCCTTCAAACCTTCCGCATTGCGTCATAAATACGTTTTTAATGAAGCTCAAACACACGGTTAACTACGACTCTACCAAAAAGCAATCATTAAGGGTGGTGGATATTGATGAGAGAAGCACTTAGTGTTATTAATAAGAGGCAGAATTGGAGGCACAGCAATTAAATAGACAGATCACTTTGTGTGTATGATTTTGATTAGACCACTTTTAGGCGATTGTCTCAATCAAAAAAGACTGCAAATGAGCAACAATGTAAAAAATCAAATAGGAATCTCAAAGTTTTGGAAGCTTAAATCTCTTCGCATTAAGTTGAGTTAACTGCTGTGTTAGGTAAACCTAAATTTCGAGATGTAGCATAATAATGCACAAAAGTCCACAAAAAACAGGCCCAATGAAAACCAGTACAAACGACAATAGCAAGTTGAAGAGAGAGAGAGAGAGAGAGAGAGAGAGAGAGAGAGAGAAGGTGCGTGGTGCTGTTTAAAATGCATTTGAAGTGCGGGGTGTGTGTGTCTGAATTGCATGCGATAAAATTTCAAATACGATTCGGCATGCCGTGTAGAATTCATAACGTGCTGCAAATTTCGAACATCATTTTCTAATTTAAAATACCCGGCCACAGGAAACCCTGCAAATAGCAGGAACAGTATGTGTGAAGTCCTCTTAAGTTTCTCTGCCCTTTTCTTGGGTCACGTATCCAGCTTAAAATAATCAAATCTTAAGCACATGAGGCGCCACAATGATGTGCCCCGGAAAAGTTAGCTTAATGGTGTTGTCATTTTAATACTCTACAAAAACATTTGCAGAAGTATTTTTACTTGTTTGGCAATTACAATTATTAATTTCTTACAATGCAAGTTTTGACGATGATAATGATTGTATGAATGACCTTCAGAGCTAATGTTTTTCGTTTATATTAATTTATACATAATCATACATAAATCATTAAGCTATTGATTGAATTTTATATTCATTATTTTCTTAAAGTATATTTATCGAAATATTGGTTAAAAAATTCCTTTGAGTATGTAGTTAAAAAAAAGGAGACAAAAACTAAATCCCAATAATTCTGATTGACTTGGGAAGCTAAAATTCCTTAACCAAAATTCCAAATGTGACCAATATTTCCACAAAATTTCCCTTACACTGGCGCCATCTATTGAAATAATACAGCTTTGTGTGGAAACGCTACTGTACGCCAGACGGCACTGGACGATTACACGGCGAACAGGACAACCGATAAGCTCGCTTCAAGGACACAATCCATGGAAGCTTGTGGAACTTTAAGCTTTGCATGCTGTAACTTGGAGAGTCCTTAATATTTTTTGGATGTGCTTTCTCTGACAAAAACCTTTGCCAGAAAAAACCAAAAAATTTAATTAGAGACATTTTGCGAGAATAAATGGTTAATATAGTGATGGCAGTTGCATCATCAAACTTATTCTCTTGAATTAATTAAATAATGGATAACTTCCGTAGGCTGCATTAATTAGGACATTGACCTCCATATTTGTTGAACATCACAAAGCGAATAAACGAATGGAATGGATTCGGGCAACTTCAAGAGTAAATATAGCCAAGTTCAAATACCTGCTAAAGTTGAAAACATGAACGCCAACAGCCGCAACTGCCACAGCAAAACAATAAGCAAGCAAATGCGGGAAAGTCCATCCAATTCCCATTCCCAGTACTCATTCACGTGGGAGTAGCCAACATTGACGCATTACTTACACACTTCAGTACGGCGCATTGAGCCCGAGGCGGGAAAAAGAACTGGGGTGAACTTAAGAAATACGAAACGGTCATTGGAACGCACGCCTCAACGATTTATGTTGAATACTGTCTAAGTTTCGAAACCAGCAGCGCACATGCTGCAATTGAGGCGGACATGGAAATGACGGTGTAATTTACTATCTGACGAGCAGTTCAAATCGGTGTTGCTAAGTGCTAAAATGAATTGTTTATAGTTAAGGAACTTTCAGAAGATTAAAAATTAATACTATAATAATAATGTATAAGCCCCTCTTGATGATCCTTAAACTTCGCTAGCCTACGCCGCTGCTCAACATTATTTTCTGGTATTTTATGCGACCCGGAAGTTGCTCGTAATTATGTTTCCGTATGATTTACAAATATTTGCATGCCAAAACATTTTCAACAGTTTTGTGCACCATAAAAAACAGCAAACTAGCAATAAAAACACACACACAAAATAACTATAATAAAACCTAAAGGAACTATAAGCTGAAACTGAAATGGCAAGGAAATGCAAAATGTAAAATGAAAAGTAGTTTAAATGTATTTGCAAAGCTGTGGCATATTCTGTGGTCAGCTGACGGAGCGTTGGACTAACTGAGTACATGAATGAATAACTGTCTGGTTTTGCAAAAATATTTGTAAATGCTTAAATTGTGGTTGCTTGCTTTTGTGGGTTGCTTAATATATAATTCCGAGTGCTGATTAAGGTCGCTGCTGCTGGAAGGAATTGGAACTGTTGTTGCAACTCAATAAAATTTGGCAATTTAGGTGCATCCACACGTTTTGCTTTCAGTCAAACTGTATTTGTTCAGAACGTAAACAAGATGCACGAGCAGCTGTACTTGACTAAACAATACACAAACTTTACTTCAATACGCACCCGTCGCACACACAGCTCCGTCGAGTGGGCAGCTCCCAGCTCTCAACGAAAACTGAAATTCGATTTCATGTTGTGCCACACAGGCCAATCCCAAAATGTAGACGACGCCAATGCTTCTCACTGAAATTCTCTGGACTGCTCATAATCGAATATATATATATATATATATATATATATATATACAATCACCCACATACAAACACACAAACACACACCCCACAACAATAAGCGAAAGTTACAAGACGATTGAGTGCCTGTAAATCTTCCATTCCCAGATGAAGAGTCTGCTGCCTGCACATGATTTGGCCAACTTGTCGCTCAAGCACGCAGCCAATCAATATCAATCTCAATTCCATTTCTATTTCAACTTCAAGCTGCACCAGAAGTCAGCAAACTATTGTTGGTCTACCAGAAATACCCTGTAAGCGCATAAACATAAAAATGAAATATCCAATTCAGTAAACTAATAACTCTGGCTGCAAAGAAAAAGTACCATTTCTTTTTTTAAAAGTATCCCCAAATATTTGTGTTTCCTGTACGCTTTCTATGAGGCAGTCGGAGTTAACTTTAGAACTAGCAACAGGGTGTCTACTTGTTGTTGTCTTCTTCGAATTGAAAAATAGCAGAGTGCACTTTCCAGCATCAGCAGCATTTGCCAGTAAATTAAGGGAAGATTTGTGTGCTCAGAAAGTTGTAGGAGCAGATGCAGCGTCAACTGGCGAACATAATGAGGCAGCTGCGTGGCACGAAACTCAAGCAGCCAAACAGCCAAATGTGCTAGACGGTTGGACTAGTCAACCAGATTGCCAGGCACGCTGACAAGATTGAGAACTGCAATGGCAACTGGCAATGAGCATTACGAAGGAACAGCAACTGGCAGCTGAACAAACTGATTTGTGGGCCAATGCCATGTTCAGCATGCTGATCTCGAATGCAGCTGAGACGACGTCAATGTTTGCGTGAATTTGCGCCCGATTTGTTGCCCATCAACCGAACACCATAATTTTGCGTGTGATTAATACACAGTCACAAATACACTTGGACCTGTCAAATGGGACCAAACGGCAGTTGCTTGGCAAATGCACAGTTCTGCATTTTTTGCTGTTGCAGCAACAACAAGCCAAATTGAAACTGTTTAAGACTCAAATGTAACCAATTGATAGTGAAAAGTATCTGAAAGGAGCTATGAAAGTCACTAAAGTCAATGCCTTAAATACGCTTGACTTTCAAGCTATGCTGTGAATTGAAAACATTTAAAATTGTAGAATACTATAAAGTATCTAATGGACTCCTTTGTTTAACTGAAACATTTACTTAGAGTTCAAGGCCTACAATTATTATAGATTTGTTAGTTAGTTGTGAATGGAAAGAATACAGCAAAGATAAATATAAATAAAAGTATTTTATATGCATTTCTTAAAAACTTTAAGCAATAAAAAAGTGTCAGAGGACTAGGAGAGATTGAAATGAGTTTAATTGCAAAAATGCATTTTATTATACAGATATATGCGGGACTGAGTTAACTAGAGTTTACCCATTAAGATTATATAACTGCTGCTCTTTTGCACTTAAGCTTTAAGCCGGAGTCAATGACAAGCTGCATGCAAACAAGAAAACTTGGCAAAAAAGAAACTCGCTTTGAGAGAGCCAACAAAAAAGTTATTCAGTCATTAGCTGGCTTCGTATCACATAAAAGGCAACTCATAAAATGACAGACAAAACTGAAAGTCAAACAATGCCAGTGTAAGCAAAGGACAATGGTACAAAAGTATAAAAGTACAACAGGACACCTAAAGTACAAACAACCAAGCAAATAAACTGGATGCAGTTGCTAACAAGAGTACAAATTAAAAGTGAAACATACACCTACTATCTGCAACTGTACAATAAAATCGACAAAATGGTATCAGGCAATGGCCACATCAACAGACGCTCCAGCACCTCCCCCTCCTGCTCCCTTCTACTACTCGACCTTGCAAGGGCTTGGCTGATGGAGTATCATACATAATTGGTGCCAGATGTTAGCATGCGCAGTAAAATAGATATCAAATATTGTTTCAGAGGAGGTGTGCTAAGGTGGAGACAGTGTTTAGAAATAGTTGTGTTGGCCGTATTCGAGCAGCCAGCAAACAGGGAACAATCAAATACGCTTTAAGTCAAGTTATAAGCCTTTATTCCATTAGCTTTCTGCCAGGTGGTAAACAATAGCTGACTATTAATATTATTTCTATATTTCATTAGCCCGATTTTAAAATAATTTTTGAGTATCAGCAACTCACTGCTCTCTGAATTTGCCCTTATCTTATTTTGATAATGTCGTGTTTATTATTAAAACTGCTATTTAAGAATTGTTTTTATATTTAATCTGAATCTTACCAATCTCAATCCGGGAGGCTTAGTACTTGTTTAAAACATTTATACAAATTTGAATTGATTCTATTTAAATCGTTTTCAATTCTAAGTCAATTGAATAAGTAATTTGGGTACACTTTGAGACAAATGAATTGAAATTCCAACGAGTGCTCAAAAAGAGCAGCAAATGTTTCTATGCCGTATCTATGCAAATATTTTAGCTATTATGCTAAAAGTGTTCTTCACTTGAACCAAGTTTAATTTATTCCGATTTCAGAAAAACTTCAGACATGGGTACAGCTGGGACTTTGAAGATGCTGCTGAGAGAGTTGCCAGCGGAAGCAATCCGACAAAACACAATAGCGACAATTACATTAAGCTGAATACAAAAGCACTAGAAACATGCAGCGAAAGCCAAGTGTAAACAGGTGCCGAGGAGCACAACAGCAACGGCAAAAATGACAGTAACTGAAGCAGCATCACTTACGGCCACAGAAGTAACCACAATGCCGCGATATACACACGGGTGAGAGTTGCCAGTTGGGTTGGGAGCCACTGCAGAAATCCTTGCAAAACACAAAAATATTTTCAACCAAATTTACACCAAGTGCCTGGCTTCAAGCTTACTTCTTTTGATGGCAGAGTTGGCTTGCTTATATTTGCTCGACGTACACTTACGAGTCGGAGAGCTCTAGTCGAGGGTTCCCAACTAGGCAATACGCTGTACTCATGTACTCAAATGGATATCGATATTTGTAATAATGCTTTGTTGTCGATAAACAGCAAATTAAAGTGTTCTGTTACACTTTCGTGTTCAGATTAACTCGGTTGTTGATGTTGATTTTAGAGATGCTTCATTCTATCACGACTTCAATGTAGCGATCATACGTATTTTTAAAGGCCACAGGGCATAACACACACAGCTGCCGCACTTCATTGCTTCGACAAAACCCAAGCGTGGCAGCCAGGCACAACAAATGGCATATGGCACTACTCCGGAGCTAACGTACACACACACATATGTATATGTTTGTACCCACTTCTACACCCAATTGTTATTATTGTTGCATATTGCTTCAGTTTTGCTGTTCTGCTGCTCGTTGCCGCAGAGTGCATTTTGAACATAATTTTCAATTTTCATGCATGATTTTCCATTTGGTTTGCTAAGTAGCAAATCGAATGGTAAATATTTTTACATTGTTTTTGATTTTCTGTGCTTGAGTGTTGTATTGTAAATTAAATGTTTTCCCAAAAGTTTATGTTCAAATTGCATAATATTTTTTTTGTTGAGTTGCGCGCATTTGAATTGGTTCAGCTGTTATTTAATAAATAAATTCCACTGCTTGAACTCAAACAGGTTGAAATGGCATTTTTACGTTTGAGATATACGTTTGAAATACTGTTTTTAAGAGCTTGTTAAAGCATACAATATTTAATATTCTCAAGGCATTTATATCAAAGTCTATTCATTCATCTTTTCCTCAACTGTTGCTCAGATTTTCGACCACATTTCACTTCTTGTCGTTTGGCATTTAGAGTACCTTGAGACTGCGGTCAATGCAATAAATGAATGCTGAGCTATTCACAAGGCATTAAATTGTAATTTTTATAATTACACACAAAAGATTTACCACACAACAGACGCTGAACAGCAGAACAGCCAACAGAAACACACACAAACACACAGCATACACACACACTTACCTTATTACTGGCAGCTGATTAAAAAGCATTGCGCGGAAAAGTATGCAACGCTTAATTACATAAACGACTGCGCCCGAAGCTGGGTGAAAAACTGAACATGGAGGATAGCGATAGTAGCCACCGTCCTGGTTAAGTCTATAGCAGATATGGCAGCACTCGACACACTCGGAGTGAGTGAATGAGTAGGATGGCAAGCATCAAGCTGGCGTGCAAAATCGAGATAATAAGAAAATGGCGAAAATTAAATTGTTTTTCAGCGCGCGCCAAGTGACCAATTAAACTGAACTGCAAAAAGTCTTCGACTCTTCCGCTCCGTCTCCTTGACTGGCAGCCTGCAGCTGAGTGAAAGAGGGAGCATCTTAAGCAACGGTGGCTGTGTCTACTCCTTTTTTGCCACTGAGATTTGTTTTGAAGTCTGTGTTGTCTCTTGCCCCTGACCAGAAGTCGCCTTTATCCTCTCCTATCTGTTTGCTCAGAAATAAAATCATTTTGAGATTTCTAATGATGCCAGCCAGGCACCGCAATACGGCAATGAAAGAGCAAACTAAATTAGCACCGCGGGCCTTTCAACAACAACAGTCAACAGTTGCACCAGAGTCGTAAATAAAACTTGGTCAGAACTAATATGCCAGCGAATTTCTGTGGCCCACAAATCTTTAGCAAAGTAAAGGCGCCAGTTGCATTGGAAAATTGTGCTACCTGCTCATAGTGCTACTGACACCATTCTCGTTATATTCTTGCTCTTGTTATACCCTTTAAGCTCGAAATGGAGCCTTAGCACCAACACGGAATAACTCTCATGTTTCTTAAGTATGTCAATTTGATACTGAATCAATGTTTCTCGCATAGATGAGTTAATTAGTTTTAATTTCTTATATTATTACTCACCTATATTTATATTATAGGGTATGTCTTTTAATATCAGAGTCCACTGCTGAATTCCTTACAGGTTTTGTTCCTATTCTTGTTTTTCGTGTGTTTCCTGTTTGTAGCTAACACACTAATTACCGCAATTAATTATGCTGCCTGCGGAAACAGCCGAGTCCAACTCTCTCATTTGAACCACAGAGGGAATTGAGCGGGCAAGAAGTTTCTGGTTTGTTTGGTGTTGCCGTTGTTGTTTTTACTGGTTGGCTCGGTTTTTGACTGAAAGTTTAGCCTATGCTGAGTGTGTGTGTGTGTGAGCAGCGTATGTATGTGTGCTTGTTGGTGTGTATTCCTCGATGCACATTTTAAGCAGCTTTCATCCAGAGGCTTTTTGACCAGCAGCTCGTTTGTGTTGGTTTCTCAGCACGCCTAACAAATGCCCAACGCGCCAATTAAATTCGTTTAGTTGGAAAAGCTTTTGAATATAGTTTAAGGTTGCGGTCATGTCTACAAATTGGATGAATTTGGTTTAAATTGTTTATTCAACGAAGCAGTTGAATCAAAAAAGTAACTATATTGGCGAAGGAGGCACTTTATCACGTAATTGTTGCCTTAATAACCTTAATAAGTCCATTGAGCTGCAGCTGGTCATGCTCTTGCTATGAGAGCTAAAGCCAGGCATCAAATATAAAACAACAAAATGCATTAAATGTACTTTATTTTCCAAGACTTGCACACATATACGTATAAAAGAGCACATTGGGCATTTGTGCTGTCGATAAGGGGTTTAATGAAAATGGGTTTAAAAAAAAGAAAAAAGAAAGAACTTGGTGCTGACATGCAAATGGCATTGGCTTAATAGACTCGAAAAACAACTGAAATGACAGCTGCAGTTTCCAATGCTGCCAACAGACTTTGCCGCGGCCAGCTAAAAAATACACATGAATGCTAGTAAGTGTGCTGGATTTAAATGATCGAGTTTTGAACACCAAGCAAAATAAATATATATTTTATTTGTCTACTGACACTTAAGCACTTCCTCAAATATATAGGCTGATCGTATATAGAATTGGATATGCATACAGATAATATCTGATTCCCTTTAATTATGCATTCTTCTAACTTTCTGCACAACTGACTGGCTATGGTTATTTCGGGTATTTGGGCAACTTCACGCTACCCGATTTAAAGATATACCCAAACAGGGTATATAAAACAGTAGCAAGCGCGATCGATTTAAGCCAAAAAGAGTGCGCCCCACTAACACCATTTGCTCAAAAAAAAGGCGGTAATTTTTTGTTGAGCGACTTAGCCTTTAAAGAGTTACGTGGCTGCAGCTGCCGTTTAAATGAGAGATTGCCAACATGATTTCACAGAGCTGACATGGGCTCATTATACGAATTGACTTTGACAGTTGAATGTTGATTGCTGATTGCTGAGTGATGTTTGCCGGCTGAAAGAGATGTCTGCCCCTATTTAATGGCACACAAAACAATTATACAAATGTCAGCTGCCCTTTGTTGACCCAAACAACCGATGCGCTAATGCGGCCTGAAGCGCAGCTGCTAATAGCAAAGGCAGATGCCATTATGGGACAAATAGAATTGTGTCCAGCGAAGAATACTATTTAAAGCGCGGTTTCGCAATAAAAGCCAGCTGAGGCCCACCAAAATCCGCAATATGGCGGCTCTTATTGCCATTTTTGCATATCAGCCTCCGCATCCGCGCTGTTGTGGCATTCGTCTGATTTATGCGGCTGTCAACGGGGTCCCAGGAGTTAGCAACACCAGATGCGGGCCAAAATGCAGCCCTCCTCCTCCTTTCCCACTTCGTCGGACAGTTGACGCAACGCGGCTGATTGACAAACCGCTTTTTGCCAAAATGAACCGTTTGACATGAGGTTTGACGGGTCTTCGGTTCCACTGCAGTATTTGATTCGATTTCGGTCCTTTGCACCAAAAATTACTTTTACCCTTCACCTTGCTTGCAATTTCAAAGATTTGATTTATGTAACGCAAA
Organism: Drosophila atroscutellata; assembly: GCA_035041605.1. Lineage (NCBI taxonomy): Eukaryota > Metazoa > Arthropoda > Insecta > Diptera > Drosophilidae > Drosophila > Drosophila atroscutellata. The sequence goes on along the minus strand of JAWNLA010000092.1, from coordinate 5,081,208 downwards.
GCACGTCAGGTGCAGAGCGATTACCTTGTGCATGAGGCTATAGAATGAATTTACTTAGAAATTACGCATGAATAAAATAATGAACAAATTTTACTTTCTTAGATCCGCGTCATATCTGCAGATCCAATCTGATAAATACTGTACCGGTTGACGCGGTTGATTTTGTTTGTCGTTTATTAAAAGAAAACATTAAAATTTAAAATTTTCGAATGACAGATTGAGCAGGTGACGATTCTTTAATAACTCCCCCCAGATGAATACACAACATCGCTATGTTCGAGTTAGACTTTGCCAGCGCCGATTTGTATGCTATTTACGTTATATTGAGTTACTTTTCTCCTTTTGGTAATGGAGGAATAGATTGATGTGTGGTTACCAGTTGGAGCTGCATTCAAACTTGTCGCTTAGGCGGGAATACGATGAGTATTGGTCTTTTATTCGCAATGTTGTACCTCCCCTTAATCGGTTAACCTTTATGAACTCAAAATTGAGGCCACCATTAATGGCTTCCTTACTCTCTATCGTGTTGCGCACATCGGACACACAGATCGTAAGTATGTCCTTGAATAGGCCCAAGCTGTTGGCCTCTTGGATGCCATCATAGTTGACCAGCATGCAGCCTAGGTCACCGGCCGTCTCCATATCCCTCAGGTTCACATGGTAAATATTGTCGGCCCGCAATAGAATCGTCAGTGCCACATCCCGTATTGTTAGATCGCCCATCATCTTAGACAGTTCGTCCTTCATGGAGCATAGCACTGGAAGCTTCTTGTTCTTGCAGAACTGACACAGACTCGAGGTTTTCCGCTCAAGTGCGTGTTTGATTTCCAGACGGGCACAGTTAGCTGTCGATTTATTTGTTGCACACTCGCACTTTACATCTTGAGGTTCCTTTGTTGACTTATCTTTAGCGCTCTCCAGATTCTTGTACTTATCATTGAGCGTATTAACTTGCCTGTACAGCTGCTTTACCTTATAGTTCAACTCAATGAGTTGCTCATTTTGATTTATGTCCTGTGCGACCTGATTCTCCAGCCTGTTCTTCAGCACATCCAACTGGCTTGATATGTCAAGTATTTTCTCACATTCCGTACACTTTGTAATGAATTTGCCTGGTTCTATTCTTTCAACTAATTTAGGTTCAGCAGATATGGCTTGCTTTGGCGGTTGCTCCTCGGGTTCGCGGCTTTCCTCAGGTAAATATTTCACTTTCATTACTTTTTCCCGCTTGGCTGTCTTTTGTTTCTTTTCATTTTCAAGCCTTCCCATCGAAGGCACAACTATAATTGGATACTTGCATTTGCATTTGCAAGTGGATTTGGATATGAATTTAGTTCGCGGGTCCTTTGTCATTTTTATCTTTTTAGGGCGACCCTCTTTCTTTTGAAATGGTTTCTCTGCACTGCTGTGCGTTGGTTTATCGCACACACAGCTTGCTGAATCAACGGGACACAAACTCAATATACTCAACGATAGAGCGGATGGCTTTGTCCGTCCTCCAGCAAGCAGTCGATCCTGATTGGTTTGTGCCAGTGAGCTCGGATGTTCTGAGAGTAATCTGTCTAACTGTTCTACGCGTATTCGTGCACTCAAATATTTTGTATAGGCTCGTGCTGCATCTTTAAGGGAAAGCAATAGAAATCTATAAGTTAGAAAACAACCACTCAATATGAAATTGCTGGCAATAAACTTACTCATTGTGTTTGTTAACTGAGAATTTTCCGGCGTAACACAACAATTTTCAACTCCAACTGCGCTCACCTGATTCTATTTTTGAACTGACACCTGTTCAGCTACAATTGACAGCTCGACGATTGCTCAACAATGTTCCCAAGACACAAAAGCAGTTGCATATTTTTAAATTAATTTAGTTTATTTGCCTTCTGACATCTGACAGCTCCTTTTGAATTCCAAATATTCGTTGAATATTTCATAGAAACTGGGTTCAAAGGATTGCCAATTTGTGTCGACAGATTGATATTACCTTTTCTTGCATACAGGTGTAAGTATTTCCAGCCCTGACGCAAAATTCGAGTGAAGCAGCTTCAGTTCATTTAAGGTGCAATATCAAAAGGACTCAACTATCAGGCTGACAACGAGATAAACAATAATAATAAACATTCATTTACATACAAAAAAAATTGAATCAGTCAAGAGCGATTTCATCTATAATATTTGCTTTTATTTATATGTATTTTCAACATGTATTTGGCACACAGAAACCGCAAAACATTTAATGATTGGCAACATTTTTACTTGAGATATCATATTTTATAAAATCTAGATTCATATCATTTTTTTAAATGTTGTTTTGTAATTTAAATGAATGACACATATGAAAATGCAACTTTTTTGTTAAATTTAACTTTGGTTTGAGTGAATTGGTATTTATTTTTTATTATTATTATTTTATTATTTTAGTTTAATTTTTTACTACAATGGACTGGTATGTGGTATTTTTTTGTATTTTAACTGGTTCCTGTATTTTTATTTGGCTATGTACTCGAATGCTGTAAGTCGCTTGTATAAAAAATTTGAAATATTTCTGATAAGCTCCCTTTTTGTATTGTTCAATATGTGATTATTAAGAGGATTAGTTTTTGAGGTGGATTAGTAAAATTAAGGGTCTTCATTTGGGCCTTCATTTGATCCAGCTTAGTTCAATTTTAGAGGAAATGGTATATAAATGCATAGATTTTTTACAAAATATCATGTTTGATATTAATAGTTAAAGTATTTATGAAAAAGAGTTCGCAGATAGTATTTTTTATGATTATCTTTATATTTTACGTTATATCTAGGGCAATTAATAACGCCCTATATGCACGCAGCTGCCAGTCTATAATTCATAAATCAAATTAACAATGGCTCTTTGGATTGCGTGAAGATCAACTTTCAATTTTCATTTATAAACTAAGCACTGCGCTTATATACGATGTTATCTGTTTGGCTATCAATTTTGACTAATTTCTTGGGCTTGAACAAAAGTTTACTTAAACGGAACGTAATGGCTTATAAACTTATGCTTAAGAATGGTTATATTAACAACTTTGAACATTAATTAGTACACACGTCAAATTAAAAAGAGCACAATCGAAGCAGTTAAGGCGCAAATTAACATACCTTTGCATATATTTATCGGTTTTCCCAAACAAACTTATTGAGAAAACAGACTTATTGAGGTTAACGCGTAGATGCCTTAAAGCTACACAAAGCACATGGAGTGGAAATTCAGCTTATTGATTTGCATTCATTCAATGGCAACGTCGGGGCAAAATCAGCAACAGCAACATTGCAGACAGCAGCTGATAGATGGGCGGCAGATGAGCTCCGGCTGAGGCCCGTGGCTCCAGCGACAGAGTCCTACACTTCTCCACTTTGGTGTAGTCACTGAAACCGGCTAGATTCCGCGATGCGGCGCGTATAAGATACACGGTATCCGGCTCCAGGTTCGTTATAAGAAAATTGGCCCCTGTCACAAACAAAAATGAAAAGCTATAGCTCAAATGTAAAGTTAAGCTGATGCAGCTGCCCCCTCCGGTTACCTTCTTCAAAGGGGAAATCCTTGCGCTTGGCATTCGTCCATTTGCCAGCATCCGTTTTGAATTCCATCTCCGTCATATATTCAATGCGAAAACCATTCACATCCATCGGACCGCGTTGATCCTTATCGCGCTGTGCGCTCACATCCACATCAAACGTGTTCGAATTGAAGCCGCGCAGCTGAAATACAAATGGGGGCGGTGGCTTCTCGCCTTCATCCAATCGCGTAATGCGCTCAATACTGCCCAAATGATTGTGTGCACGACATCGATAGTTATCAAAGACCTTGGCATCCAGCACACGGATTGTCAGACGCGACCAATAGTTATCAGTTTCGATGAAGTACTGTTTTTCGTTGCTCTCCAGCCTCTTCTGCTTGCGATGCCAGGTGAAGGTAGCTGGCGGCTCCGCTTGTGCCTCGCACATGATGCTCGCCGTGCCATTGATGTATGCATATTGAAGGCCCACATGATGCTTCGACGTCCAATGGGGCTTATCTATCCATTTTCAATTAAAGTCAGTAATTAATTACATTTATAAAGCAATTTTTCTGCTTTCAGAGTTCAGCTGTCGCTCAAAAATATGCTATCAAATATATGAAATACGTGCATAAATCAAAAATGTACGCTAGTAAAGTCATTAACTGCATGTGTGCGACGCCCCAACTGCACAGCTTACAACATATGCGAGCTAAGCGTATATAAATTTAAAATATTCCGTGCTCTTAAAACTATTTGCAACTCACTGTGATGCATACTAAAACACACACAAAAAAGTTTTTTTTCGAGGTACTCGCAAAGTAGCTCAAGTAATTTTCTTGCCATTCATAACAAAAGCAAACTGGGTTGAAAATGCACCGTAAATGAAAATATATTGAAATAAAAATGCTTTTTGAATGATATTAAGAAAAATTTAGACATCGGATAAAAAAGAAATATATCTTACAGTTGATGAAAGCTCTTCGAATTTAAATAAGTTTTTAAGCAGAATATAAAATAAAACCCAATTTAAAACAATTTAGAAATCTTATCATGTTATAGATAATTGTTGTTTTATATGACTTTAAAATATTATCATATCTGTAAGCTTTATTATGTTTTTATAAAATAATAACTAAATCATAATTTCAATCAATTAAATTGAAGCTTTATCAATAAATTTCCTGTTGTAAAATTCATCTATTTTATCCTCGGTTCGACAACTATTTGTTCAGTGTGTATTGTGTTGTATGCGTTGGCAAATCATAAATCACACTCACGTTCGATTTTCATCAAAACTGTGCGCTCCTGCATATCTGAAGCAATCGAATTCACTTGGTATGCCCGGCACGTGTACTCGCCGGTGTCATTTTGTGTTACCTTGTTGATGAGCAAACCATCGGCCAGGATTCGAAATTTCGGAGCGTTTGCTGGCAAAATGAGAGAAACATGATAAGCGGACGCAACGAGAAAATCCAGTAAAACGAAAAAAAAAAAATCATCGTTGGGCAAAGCTCATTAAGATTGGAAACTCACCCTCCACACTAATGGGTTGTCCATTGAAATGCCAGGTGACATTCGGTTGCGGTTCGCCCTTCACTTCGCATAATATGGTAGCAATTTGACCCTCCTTTACGGTCGATACGGTATCCTTTTCGGTGAACGTAATTTTCTCTGTGTGTGCGAATGAATGTGTTTTGTTTGCGTGTGGCGAGAATACAATGCAAAATTAATGAGCGTGGTTGTTGAATGTTGTTCGATCTTTGTACTTACGATACACAATCAAATCGAACGATTTACTATGCAGCCCACCTCCAGCAGCCTCACAGGTCCAATTGCCCTTGTCCGCCAGCGCAATGTGTGAAAAAACTATTTTCAATTGTTCTGTGCGGTGGAGAATGTAAAGTAGTGAAATCGAAAAAAAAAACAATCACGATAAAGTGCATTAGTTTTAATTTGTCGACTACAAGATGCCCTGTTGCATTCAAAAATAAATTTATAACATTTTTATATTCCTAGTTGCTTGTGGACTCCTTTTTACATTTATAGCTTGTAACAAATTTTGAATTGTGAAAAAATAGCGATTTGGGAATTGATATCAAAGGTTAACATTAATTAAACATTGTTTATTGATAGAAAAGAACCACAAATATTAAAATACTTTTCGAATCCGTTTTATTTTGTTTTATTTGGAACTTTGGTCCTAATACATTTTGCATGCATAGCTCATTTATCTGTTTGATTCTTCCGCTCATTCGTAGCAACTTCTAATATTAATTTACTTGACTGGAGCAACGCCAAAGGTCAGTAGAGATTTGTAAAAAACAAAAGCCAAGTACAATTTAAACGGAAAACTCTGTGTAAGTGTTAAAAAACGTTGCAATTAATTGAATTTGTTTGTTGTGCCTGCTGGCGTGAGACTTCTTTGTCTCAGTGCTTAATCGATTGTTTCGCCATGACTCACCAGGTGCCGCTTGCTCGATGTGTATGCGTCCTTTGTGCTCTTGGAGTATTTCACCTTTTGGCGATTTCCAATGCAGCTTTGCATCGGGATCGGGGCTCCGACATTGCACAATGAGAGACTCGTTAGTGTAGCGGACGACGCTGTGCTCAGCAGGACTCAGTGTCAGACTGTCATGGTGATTGGCCAAGACGGCTGCTGTAGGATCAAATGGATGGCATACATATTAGTTAATAGTTTGTTAATTGCACATCATTTCAAATGTAAATTGAAAAGATTCTTGAAGATTCGCCAAGTCGGCAATTTGGCCAATTTAGTTTGGGTTTTGCATACTAAGAATTTTTCTTCACTAACTTAAATTGCAGTTCCCACACACACACATTTGGCCACAAGTTTTGACTGCAAAACAGCAACAACAGAAAAACTGAACGGCAACTACCAATTTCAATATTTTGCATTTCATATTTCAGGCTGCATACTGAAAAAGTTTCCAACTCATTTTATTCACCCATTAGGTTGTCCGCCAGTACAGCATTTGAAAATATTTCTGCAATTTTGTATGCAAATATATTCTAACGTTTACGTGTATACATATTTTAAGTATTGACGCCTCACAAAGTCCTACTCCATTAGAAACTAAAACCCAATATCTCTTATAGCTGGATATTCTTGAATGGAATTAATTTATACTACTTGTTGTAGCTCAAAATATGGTCATCATTCCTTCCTATTTGAGCTATTAAGTTATACCTTACAATATTTCATTTTCTCATTTGATGAAGAGTATGATGTGCTGTATAGCCGAAAGCTTATAAAAATTAATTTGCAGAAATGGAAAAACACGATAAATTTGCTGTGAATGTAGGTATGCCAAAATATCTAGCTAATGTGTATTTTCTGGCTGCGTATTTTTCATGGCTCATCAATTACTCAGCTGTGATTCATATTGAACAGCAAAGTGCACTCAAATTATTTGCATTTTGCATGCCTCATATTTTCAATTCTTCATACCCTCTGTGGACCTGGGCAGGGAGGCATAACGGGAGAACAACCTGCCTGCTCATTGAAATTTATCACAAGAAAATGCAATTTCGTTTTTCCGTTTTATGTCAATATCAGCAACAGTAACAGTAACAGCAACAAAAACATAACGACAACTAAAAGTAATGTGGATCGTAGGACCCCATCCTTAGTTGGAGCAAAGAGCGATGCATAGATGCAAAAATTTCTTGCATACTTTTTAATAAAGTTTCTTGTATGCCCAAAGTGCTAGAAAAAGGAACAAAATCACAGTAAGACATACGGACAGGATACAGGAGAGGCAACGGACAGAAGGCTAGCAAAACTTTTGCCCAGTTTTTTTCCCAAGCAAAGTTGAAATTTTATTGGCAACAAAATGGTCATGTTGAAGGAAAGCCCACTACATTATGTTCAAGCAAATTAAACATTCTTCATATTCAATGTGAAAGGAATTCTGAGAAAACTAGAAAACAAACTTCCAGTTGCAGTTTAAAAAAATTCAATAGTAAACTTTTATTTAAAAGACTCATTAATTTTCTAAATAGAAGCAACTATCTTATTAAATTCAACTTTAAATTGGCAAAATTTAAGTGATTTACTGCACTTGATAATATGATGATGTAATGTGACCAGTTTCGACATTACAATAAACAAGTGGTAATTTTTTTAGGATGGTCAACACATATGACAGTAACTTTCAACCTTCTCATTTGTCCTACATGAATGGATTAGTTAAAATTTTAGTATCCTAACTCTTACAGTTTCGAATATGCATTTTTCAAGTCCATTAGTTGGTCAGAAAGATTTATGCAGTTGGCCTCAGACTAAGATTAAAGGATTAAAGTCGCTAAAAATGGAATTTTTCTACTGTTTATCAGCCTTATTTTCGAACTTGATTCACATGAATTAAATGACCCAATAATTGTTCGAAGAGTGTATGTATATATAAAAAAAAATAAATATATTTTATAAAACCGGAAAAATATGTCAGTATGTTCATTTGCATTTGCATTTGCATTGTTTGACTGCAGCACCAGCACCTGTGTGCTGTTTTGCTTGCCTGTCAGCGTGTTCGTTATCTGAAATGGCAACGTCAACTGCGAACAATAAGCGAAACTCTCGACATAAAATTTCATGTGCAAACCAAAGTTGGAGGCACAACGGCCAACGCATTGCAAAAGTCAACGAAAAAATATTTAAAAGATAAATATAAATAAGGGAAGCGTTGTCAAATGCGAGCTAAAGAAACGGTTAACGTTAACGCGCTGACAGCAAATGGCAGCTGGCATTGCCAGACACCAACAGACGCACGTATCAAAATCATCTGTCGCACACTCCTCCGCATTGCTTGGTGGCCTCCATAAATGCTTACGTTATGCACTCATTCGCAGCACAAATGTCTGCGCGAATGTGAGTGCAAAAAATGCACGCACAGTTATGTGCCAACGGAGGAAGGGCTGAAGGGAAGCAGAAGGATTCTGGGCAAGACATGAAAAAGAGAACGGTAGGAGGCAATGAAGCGCGACATAGCAAAAATAAAGAGTATAGTGTCGACGAATGAACACCCTTAAAAACATTTCCATGTGATATACTTAACTACATTTTTAAACCTGCCCAAAATTTCGATGTTAAGTTTAGATATAAAGGTATATGCAACTGAAACTCAAGCGTATTGAAGCAGGCTACTAGTGACATAGTAATAAAACTGTAAAATAACAACTGTACATGACATTGATATCGATATCGATCGAAATTAATTGTGTGATTACCAACTTGAAGAAGAAGAAATCAATCGGTGCACTTAAAGCAAAGTAAGTAAGTGAAAGATATATAATTTAGTTCTGACAGCTACAGTACTAAAATTAATATTTTAAACTAGGGAATGTTAGAGTTATGAAGTTATTCGAATCTACTAATTTATGGACATATTAACAGCACAAATTAAATGCACAGATAAATTATGAAGTTCTGTAAATAACACAAGAGTACAAAATGTGCCGAAATGCATTTGTGAATCTGGCATGTGAAATGTATATATATAAGTATGCGTATTTGTTTGTATATGTGAGTGTGTATGTGTACAGATAAACGCTTAAGTATGTTTATATCTATGTGAGGTGTTGACCCGTAAATTTCATTAAGTGCCATGCATTATATTATTTGGCTGCAGGCATTTGCCGTTAAACCTTTGTTTATTTATTTTTATTTTTATCTATCAATAATTCAATTCTTTGCTCAACTTTGTTCGATAACTTTTCGATTTTTAAGTAAAATACTGTTTAATTTAATAATTAAACATTTCGAAGAAGGAGGAAAACATCAGAAATTGGAAGCGAACTATGTTCATAGAAATCCAAGGTTTTTGATTTGCAATGAATCTTAGATAGTTTCAAGTTTTGAAATGTAATCTCTGTATTTTTTCAAGCCCTCGATAAGCTTTCAATAAATTACAAAATGTCAGCTGTATTGAGTCTCACAAAGTTTTCCATTTCCATTAGCTCAGCACAGAAAAACTTTTTAATTATTTGCCAATACTCTGCAGGCACCAAAAAAGGAAAACAAAACCAAACGCGAAAATTTTGCCAGCAAGACTGCGTGAACTTTTTACATTCGAAAATGTTTTTTGTTCTGTTTTTTTAATTATTATGTTACTTCAAAAATAAAAGTTGCTGTGGCAGTTGCTGTTGCATGCATGCTTTCAACTTCAACTATAAAAGTTACAGTTGTGCAACTGTAATCGAGAGCAGCAAGTTGGGCCTTGTTGGAATGGGCGAATGCTGGAAGTGGGGTAGAGGTGCTTATAGTAATGTCAGCAAAAACGCATATGAAGCACACTTAACCTGATTTTGAAGCCGAGGCGCCGCAAAGACACGCACATCTAGCTAGTGCCCCATTTTACATTTCTCTTGCCACAAAGGCAAACCGAGCAAATAGAAATCCTTGAGAGTCGAGCATGCAAATAATTGCAGCATTTGTATAAGCCTGACCCATTTTTGTTGCAAGTTTCTTTGCATATTTTTTTTTTATTGCTTCTCATAAGCTGCTGTCTTGGGGCAAGGAATTTAATTCAAAATTCTCGCACAAAGCATTGTCGCTGCTGCCACTGCCACTGCTGCTGCTGCTGCTCATGCTGCTGTGGCACGTAATGCCAAAACATACATAAATCATCTCTACGTCTCCGCATAAGAATATATTTCCGCTATAAAATGGACGTTTCCGTTTTTTCGGCTGCCAGGCAACGCACACCCGCCCCCGCCCTTGCCACCGCCTCCAACTCTGTCAGCATCTACCCCACTGTCTGCTGCTGCTGCGTCCACAACAGGAAGTCAGCTTCAGTTTGGACTTGTACTTTGCTTTGTGGCAAACGGAAATGCAGGTAATAAAACTCTTGCTTCAGTTTCTCAGGTATTTCTCGGTGAACCTGTCCACCCCCAATCCTCACACCTATTTCTGATGTCTTTTTAATAGTTTGCAGCTGACACTTGCTCCGGCTGGCAAAATGGGTTTGTATTAAGGTTTGGTGTTTGACTAGCTAACAAATTTTCTTGGGTTGCTTACCTCTCACTCGAAGTTTCTGCTTCACTATGGCAATTATTTTTTTTGGCTTGTGCCCAGGGGTAAGTTCATAATTTTGACATTATGTGCGTGGAGTGGAGATTGTGGGGTTGTGCACCGGAAAATACACTTATGAGTTCTTAAATGTTCGCAAGCCCCCATAATTCTCTGTTCAACAACAGTAAGAGGAAGTAAAGTGCACATTAATTTTCGCCTTCCGAGCGATAAGAATGGAGAACATGGAAACACTTGCACAGGACTCTAGCTGTCGTTTTCTTTGTTTCTCGGTTTTTCTGTTTCACCCCAACGTCTTGCAGGACTTGTGAAAATGTTTCAGCCCATTCATCAACATTGTGCGCCTTTGACTTTTGAAACAAAAGTTTGACAGACTTAACATTTACAGAAGGGCGTGGCCTCGAGGCAAGACGACCCCGAAATACTTTACAAAAAACTTCCAAGCAAACCAAACCAATCCCCAAAGCATTTTAAACATTTTATAGATAAATCAGGGCACTGTGGAGTGAAGAAAGGAAGTAAAGCTCCAAATAAATGTATGCACTCTATTAAGCTTGGACAGATTTACCAGCCTTGCAGCTATATCTAATAAAAACTTCTCTCTGCTTGAAATTCAAAATATAACTTTATTATTAACTGCAGAAAATGCTCAATTTAATAATCAAATATTAAATCTGCTGCTTAAATACAACACTTAATTATAATTTGTTTCACATAGTGAAGTTCCGTGTTAAATACTTCAGTTAATAGCAAACCCCGTAAATAACCAACTTACACACCAAAATATTATAAGCTACTTTACGGAAAACTTTAATTAATTTTTCAACTTTTTTCATTAAGAAATTTGTGAAGCACTCACGTTTTTATTATTATTGGCACCACTGTGCAAAATTTTTATGTGGCATCAACCGCGTATATCATTTATTTAACAAATTTGCGTGAAGTTAAAACAAGACAGGCGAGGAATTAATCATGGCCTATCAAATTTCATAAATAGCGTTTTAAGTGTCAGTGTTAATGGCGTTCGCAATTATGAAAGCAGTTAACCTCATAGACCCAGAGAAAAAGACAGGGAGAAAGAGAGAGAGAGGTCAATGGTCAAAGGCACAGTAGCTATAGAAATTCAATGAACAGCAGTTGCACGCAGAGGCAAACATAATTATCGGCTTGCTTGCCAATATAGTTGCAACACCCAGTGAGCACGCCCCCCTTCTTGTTGGAAATTGTAATTGAATCCGCTGTGCGTGTAGCATATAACGTATAAGCAAAGTGCAGCAGCAGCAACAACTTAGCGATACACTAAGAATAAAAATTGAATTTCTTAAGCCATATAAACTAAAGTTGCCGCGTAGCAAATTTTAGTTAAAACTTTGTCCCATGCTCACTTGTCGCACCGCACTTCTAAAAATTAAACCCAACTGCATAAACTTGCAACAACAACTGCTTCACAGTACCCAGTACCTATAATACCTAATGTATGGGGTACCATAGTCGGCTTCAGTTTTATGCAACAGAATCGTGGAAACTAAGGAGTTTCTCTAATCTGATGGGCACAACTCACTTAACCACAATTTCTAAGAACAATATACAAATAATAATCTAAAAAAGAAACGGATGTCGAATTTGGTTAGCATATTTTGGGTATACAAACTGTCAATTATCACAAGGTAAATTACTCATCTTAAGAGATATTTGAAATTATAGGGCATTTCTTCTATCTGTCACTCTTGACTTATGGATTTCAAGGAATTTTTTGTAGTTATTATGCTGCAGCTTTTGTCTTTTACTAACAACTTTGCAGCTTGCATTGCGTCGTAAAAATAAAGTTTTACACACACGCACGAGTTGTTTTCTTCTCTATTATATTAGTAGCTTGTGCATATATATATATGTTTGTGTGTGTATGTGTGTGTGTGTGTGTGTGTGATGGTGATGCTGATGTTTCCTGCTGAATTCCACATTACAGCAAGAATAACCAAAAATTACACAGCTTTTGTGGTGCTGCATTTAGTGTCTTCATTTTAAGAGCATAGTAAGGAAACTGAAACTAGTTTCAGTTTCAGCCAGTTTCCAGTTTAAGACACCACTTCAATCGTCAACATAACTGAAGCTAAGCCAATATAATTTAATTGGGTCCGTTTCGAGCGCTGCGTAGAGCTTAATGCAATGTGATGCACTTCAAAGCAGCACGATTAAGTGGCTGAATCAGCTCACTCAGTTTAATATTTCATTAGCTAGCTTTGATCCACTTTAAATCCAGTCAGCAATAGCAGCAGCAACAACGGCACAGATGCTATAAATTTCCGTGTGCCACGCAAATTGTTTTCAAGTTTTCTTAGAATTGCGAGTGCTACAACAGATAGCAGGTAGCAGGTAAAAATTTATGGGAGTCGTGGCGCCGACGATGGGCGGTGTGTTGCGTGCAACAATTAATTCAACTTAAGTGCGCATTCGTAATTGGAAAATTACAGCTAAGTAAGAGTATTTGAAGTTGGCGCCTTGAATTTTTCCAGTCTCAAGCAGTTTAGTTGAGTTGGGATTCCACTTTCGAGTTGCTGCAATTCCTGGCTATAAGCGCAGCTCGATTAATTTATGCTTTTATATTTACGAAGAACTAGGAGGCAACCAAGCATTTAACGGCGTGTTATGAACAGCCAAAGCCAACATAAAGTCTCTATCAAATTGAATTTTTCACACACACACACTCGCACATACACAAACATACTACTAACCGCACACTAAACAACTTTTTGTGCTGCAAAGGCAACTGGCTCACCACATATTGAAAAAGGCGACACAATATTTTCTGCTGCAAAATTGTTTGCCAGGTGAGACACGTTAAGCTGCAACAGCTCGAAATATTGTTGTTGTTGTGGACTTTGTGTGTACGATGCAGAAATATTAAATACAGTATGGTTCTTCTTAAAGGCACATACGTATTTTATTACTTAAAACTTCATTAAGTACTTCATATTTAAAATAATGTCCTCGCTTCGATCAAGAATTGGATACACAATGCTTCACTTTTCATTTATTTTAAATGTGGTTTTATATTAAATATTTGAAATCAGTGCTCTAAAACCCTCTCATTTATCTTTTTGATTAAGATAGTCATTCATCACTCTTATGGGTTTGTGCAACAACAACAGCAAGAATAAACTTTGATGGCTTTTGGCTCATTCACGTCCACACGGGACATGCGCTATGTCACACAACTGGCATAAGCCAGGCCACCGACCTGGCAGGAGGGAGAGGAGTGCTATGGAGATAATCTGCAGCTAATTATCATCAGCTCAGTAAAAGAGACTTAATAGGATTATATACACCGCTAAGTATGCAACAGGCAAAGCATGATGCAAAAGCATCATCGCTACGAATTCATGCAATACCATTTGCAATTTGCCAAAATCGCATCATTTAAAATATTAAAAAATATCAAAATTGATATTGACCATTATGCTTGTGCAGTCAGTCATGTTGCTGTAATTAATTTAATTTATACCGAGTGTGCACACATCCAAATATTTTGTTTGCGGTTGCTCAAAGTTGTGGTATTTTCACAACTCATACTTAGCCTTTAATAATTTAAACATGTAGTTCAGATATTAAAGTGAACTTGCGTTATGTTTAAAGCTTGATGAAAATTATCAGACTGATTATTATAGTGCTGAAAAATACACTAAAATACGAAGGGATTCGACCACCATCATTGACAAATCAGAAAGATTAATAAACATTTAAAATAAGTCAAATCTGTTATTGATATTATAATATATATATATCTTCCAGCAAAATGACACAAATAACTTTTTACATATGTAAATCTGATGCGATTTAAAAGCAAGTAAAGCAGACATAAAAAAGTTGCAGTTCCCACAGATTGTTGCATCGTTGAATTGCAAATGTACATGTTTAGCAGTAAATTCAGTGGATAAACAGCTGTATTAAATGCAAGTCGCTTGTCACTCATTTAAATTGGGCGACCAAATGCACACAAATTCAGATGCCATCATCAAGGCAGCACCGACCTTTTTCATGTTATTCTTTTGCTGCTGAGGGGGTGGCAGTGAGGGGTGGTGGGGAGGGGAGAGGTGAGCTGCTGTCTACCAACCCATTCGCATGGCAAGTCAGTGACATATGTCTCGCTGGCTGCTGCGGGTCAGGGGGACTTACAATAAGTAATTCATTACTTTAGTCATGCATTGTCATGCATGTTGGCCATGCTTTTTCACGATATTTGCATTGCTGGCGTTGTATTTTTATAGTTGTGTGCAACGTATGCAACCGTCTATGGTTGCATGTCAAGCTCAACGGTGGAGCTGTTGCAATTTGTATGCAAAATTGTTTCGCAAATTGAGCAAGAAAGATGGCGTAAGCAGAAAATACACATTTGCACATAACATACACTCCAGAAACTCTCATTCGAAAGTGAGGCATGCAACCGGCACGTGGCACAGCTTCAGCCTTAGCATGCCGGCTATCAAGAATTCTCATAGACACTCATGTCACACTATTTTTGTTTATTTTTTTTCCTTCGAATACCCTATATTTATACAACCTTGTCAAAGGGGTATCATGAAGATGTCAAAATAACTTTAACACAAAGTACGTAAAGCATTAATGTTACATTTAACATCATTGCGATTGATAATTAAGAATATAGTTGAAGGAAATCGAGTTTTTAATATCTATTTAATACATATTACTCGAAAGCAAGTATGAATGAATATAATGAAATGTAAACAGCTTCAGGGCTACTGCAGGATAACGCTTGGTCGATCACTTCCGACTCTCGAATTGTTACTAGTTTGCTTTAAGGTTTCTATGTTTTTTGAATTTTGAGCATTTTTCATGTGGCAACTCGCACATGACATAGTTGGATACAGACTTGTGTGCTTAAATGCTGTCATTGTCATGTAGTTGCACACACACACACACACACACATGAAACCCCATCGAGTCTCACAACTATTTACCTATTTGCATTGCACGGTAGAAAGATGTCGCTGCGAACAAACAAAACAAAGTCAATGTACACACTGTAATTTCCATATTTACATGATTAATTGAGTTTATTTTTAATTTAAATAAAACAAAAGCCACGTTGATTACAAGCGACCATACCAAACAGTTTCAATTTATTATAGTTAAGTTAAAATAAAAGAAGATTAATTGAGTTTTTGCACCGTCCCTGGAGCATGCCATGAAATATCTCTATTGTTTTGCATGGCGCATTGTCTACAATTTAAAATTTTTTATGCACATTTTTCAGCCATACCCCGTATTACAGAACCGTTAAGTCTTGCTTTCCTGCAAGTGGGCTCTGAACTAGTTCTTCAAGTTTCTGTTCGTTATCTTAAAAACTTCATAAGCCAATGACTTTGTGTACTGATCCGCTTTTGAATGGTAACAGGTGTTGGCATCTCAAAAAGTAAATCTCTGCAATAGCAACCGCAAGTTTATATTGCGGCAAAAAGTTTGACGATGGTAAGCGCTCGTAAATAATCTTCATCATTGTATTGCTGTATATACCAAATCGCATCAGTTTCAGAACAACAAAGGAACATAAAGGACATGTCTCTGTGCATGAAAGAAAAACAAAGAATAATCATAATGTGTAAGTGTTTTATTTAAAGAGTGTACAAGCTTCGTCACTATTTTTTAATTGTAATTTATGATTAAGCTATGGTCTGTAATTGTATGTTAAAGTGAGAGCACATTATACATTCTGGCGTCCAAAGTGTGGCGTTGCGTAAACACCATTTAATTGCTATAAATAAATAAATTTGAATTAAGTGGCAAATACCATTGATGTTTGTATACCACCAATCTCTTAAACAAATGTGTAAATTTAAGTAAATTCAGGTCAATTCAAGTTTATTTAAAGCACTAAACACTATTCGCATTGAAATCAAGTTCGCCGTAACTAAAATTAAAAGTTTGAACGTTTTATCAGCATTGTCGCAGCAGAAATTTGTGAGGCAGACTTTTAGCTACTTTGAAATTTGAATTGTTCAGTGCTCAATTTTCAAGTTGGCTCGCATGTGCTTCATTTGTTTGTTGCCCAGACTCCACTTGACGACAACTGTATCCGTGCCGTTGAATGAAGTGTTCGGGAGTGAGAGAATCTTCTATAGAGCGAACTTTCTAAAAGTGGAATTGCATTTGCTCTGCTTGAAAAACTATTATAACTTCGGCCATGCCACCATGCAAGAGTTTCAGTTCATCCAACTATGAAAGTACTTTATGTGCGCTAACAAAAATATTTCTTTTATTGAGTTTCGCCTTCTGCGTCATTCAATTTTAGGCTGTGCCGCACATCAGCTGCCTATTCCGACCACTTGAATGCTGCACAAAAGTTTTGCTCTGAAACCAACACGAATACCAACCTCGAGTCTTCCTCTAAGTTGCCACCCCAATAGATACCAAGCTATTGTTAACAATTGGGTACAAAAGGCCCAGACAAAGATTAAAATAAGAACGACACTGGAGCCAGTGTAATATGATATATAAGCACTATTGAGCTACTAGCAAATGCTTGTATTTGCACAGATTGTCTTCATTGCGGAAGGGAACATCATCATTGTTCGAGCAAATTGGAAGACAAGCAATGTTAGGAATAGAATGCTAGTCCATTTAACATTGTTTCTCTTGTACAAATTTGGATAAAGTGTATGCGAATAACTAAAAATATTAAAAAAAAAAGATGTTAAACACTTACTGAATAATTTTGAACGTATACAAATTCGTCTTGATTTAAAAACATTGCGGTTTTACTATGTCTGCAACGGAGAGCTTGACGCGATGTCACACACATTGGTGTAGCAAAAATGTACGAAGAAAAAAATTGACCCGTTTATCTGATGATTTGTTTATTATTTGTTTTTGCACAAAGAGAATAAATCTACAACATTTTGTGTGTAATTTTGATGTGCAAAATTATATCATATATCATCATAAAAATGAAATACAAATTATTTGCTGCCGGCTTTGTATAAATACCATCCACAGACTAAAGCTAATAAAATTGACATTGTTTTAATAAGCCTTTGGGGCAAACGAAAAAAGCAAAACTACAAATTATAGATATTTCATTAATTTAACTATATTAATTCCTTAAGCTATGATAGTTTAATCATTTAAAAATTTAATGGGTAATAGTATAGTTGAATTATATATTGTTAATTATTAAAATGTCTGTATAAAATAATTTTTATTTTAATATGCATGAGAGAAATGTATTTAAAATGCGCATACAAATTTCTCTCTGAAACTTTTTCTTTATACATTTCGTTTTAAATGTAATTATGTCAATCGTATTATGAGCATTTTTTGTGCAACTAACTATAAACAACAAAGTTTGGTTTTATCAGTATACAAATTAAACAACAGTTTTCAGTGCTATTGCCAAATTGTCGGGTTATATATAAATTGTGCATAATTTGCGCATTTTAAATTCCTAATTTATTGCTTAAAAAATGTATGTACGTGCGCTAAAAACACAACACAGTATATCGACATAGTTTGAAAAACCCACAGAGGTACACACAAACAAGCCACAGAGTGCGGCATATGGTTGCCACTGCAGATTTTGTTGCATTCTTGTTTTATGTTGGCTGCTTTTGTTTGTTGCGCTAGTTTTGCGGTCGCGCTTTGTTTTATATCAGACAATGCAACAACAGCAAAAACCTGTGCAAAAATCTTGCTTATGCAAACTGCCAACAGAATATCTGTTGAGATAGGGGATAGGGGTGGAAAGGAAAAGTGGTAATGAAACAAAAAATGCATGACAGCAGCAGTGCCAGCCAAGTTTTAATTACGTAAAATATTTTTGCGTGCACCCACTCTAATCAACTTAAAAGCCAACAGAAAAGCAACAAAATAACCAAAACTGTAATTCGGGAACATGGTCAAAAGAGAGTTACAACGGCAGACGTGTTGCAAGTATTAGGGGGACTCCATTTCAAAGGGTCTTGTAAACGTGGCAGGATGGCAGGGTTGCGCATTCGCACGCAGCAGCGCCTAATAATTGCAGCATTCGCTTGAGTTGTACAGCAGCGACGGTTAGTCAACATGTCAGACAGTCAGTCGCTGTTGGTCTTGCGTAATTACTTGGTGAGCAGCATACGCAAAATGGTTTAGCTGCCAGTTGCCGAAGCGACAAAAGCTGCAGCAGCACCAACAACAGTTGCCAACAACCATAGTAACAATTACAGACTACAGGCATACCTCTTTAAGTGCTTTCTGACATGCCACTATGGAGAGTGAGTGTGAGCATGTGTAGGTGTGAACAACATTTATTAACATGCTCTGTGTGTGTATATGGGTGTGTATGTGTGTGAGTGCTCTCTGTGTAAAAGCAATTTAGTTTACTGTTGCAGATACGAACACGTTGCCCGGCGGCTTTTAGCTGATTCATGACTAAACGTTGTGTGAGTCTATATTTGAGTGTGCGGCTGTATGTGTTTGTGGCAAACAGTGCGTATGATTGATATCAGTCTAGCAAAAGTGGTAATACACCGATAACACAAGCTGAAAGCGTATTACCTTAACAAATAAGAAAACATGCAAAAAGTTAGAGCTTTTAAAACTTCCACAAAACTTTTAAATGCAGCTTAAAGCTTCAGTTCATCCAGTATTAAATACAATCTCATGATACAGATGCAATTAATTAAAAAACAAATTGATTACGATCTTGTTTTAAATTGAATATTTGAATTTTCCCAAAGATTACTGTGACATGTAACTGGCATTTGCAGCTCGTATCATTGAAACTTGCATAGCGATCAGGCAAAATTAGATTTCAAACTTACAAGCACATTTTGTGGCTAACTAGTTATACGCAAACTTCCCATTAACAAACGTTCGGCTCGAAAGTATGCGTATGTGTGTATATTCGAGTGTAGGCGTTACAAAGTATATATAACCAATAGATAAACACACATGTCCTACATAAATCACAAGCTACCTGAGCGGGTGTATGCTACCACCTGACAAAGTACTGGCTTGTAGATGACTTTGTGCTGATGTTTTAGCAGCAGTTAATCAACTGCAACCATGACAGGCAGTAATTATGCATGCGTAGTGCCAATGGCCAAAAGCCAATATTGGGTTAACAAATGGCCAAAACGGGATATGAGTATTGTATTAAATATTTATCAACAGACAGTTCAGGAAAATGCCTTATGGCTTTGTGGCCGCAGCACATTATGACGACCATTTCAAAGAGCAATCAATTTGTTTATTTATCTTTCAGTTGTTTATACCTTGATACCAAAGGTATCGCAGTATATTTGTTGTGTGCCATGTCCGTCATGTTGTCAATGAAGATGGCTACGAAACTATTCCAGCAATTTTTTTCGCACGCCTCCAAAATTAACAGAACCGTAATTTGAAAGGTAAACTTTGACGGTATTTCTTGGCTACACATACACTATTATTTGATACCTGTTATCTGCTGGTATTACTTGTGTTACCAAAGTATTTCGCAGTCGGTTACGCACGACAATAACGTTCTCTCTGGTTTTTTTACTGTACTTTATGCGATTTCAATCAAATCAATCAATTGCCACAAATTGTGGCACACATCAAAAGTCAATTCAATTATGTGTAAATTGCATTTTATTTAATTTCCGATATGATGCGTTGGTTTAAGCCAGCGATTTCGCTTATAGAAATTCAAGAATGCAAATTACATTAAGCCAATTGAAAACCGAAAATTATTTAGTCGGATGAACTTGTAAGGCTTAACAGAACAGACGTCAAATCATTTGACTGAGATATAAAGCAAAGCAAAACTTTGTTCAGCTATTTGAGATTTTTAGTCAATAAAAACATTTTCATCACAAAGGATTTGATATTGCAAGCGCCAGGCTCAACCACTGACACACATACACTCACAAACACTTTATCGACATTCTAGTAGCATTTTTTAAATTAAATTCCAGCACACTTGGGCAAGTACTTCAAAGCAACAACATATTTTTATATCATGACTCACAAAAATGACGAGGAACATAATATAAAGATTCAAATATCCTATAATAAAGAAATTTATACGTGAGACTATTGCATATGTAGTAAACTGATCACAGGATATCTGCTGGACTCGCATTGAACCCCTCAAAAGTTTCTGTAATTGTATACGTGTAGTTTTAATTAAAACTAACTATGTGCTAATGAAACCATAAAGATGGACTTACAAGCTTAAACTAGAAAATATGTTTAAAAAGTTAAAGCACATAAGAGAAAAATGCTTCCTCTCTAACTGAAATACGCTCATTTGTAATTTTGGATTATCAGAGCCATCGGCACACGTCTGTTCTATTCAATTACATACACATTCTGCAACGGGCGGACATTGCAAAATTTGCATTTTGTACAAAATGCATTTCGAATTTCAAATGCGGACCATTTACAATTAATATTTAGTTTGTTTTTGCTGCCCAGCTCGATGGCATTCGAACTTTGCGTTGAGCACGCGGCACTTAATTGCCAAATATTTGCCTGTTTGTGAAATAATCAACGCACTGGGCGGCATTATAAATATACTCGCATATTTATTATTTGCTGGGTAGAATGCATCTAATGGGAAACAGCTCTGCAATACAATACATACACTTGTATTATTGTAAATAGCGAATGCGGTGCGTAGCTTTCGCTAATTGCAGTATCAGCCGGACTCATATTGCGTATACGCAATGCGCGTGTCCTGTAATCCTTGAAATATGCTAAAAGGGCATCACAGAGTTGTGCAAACAGGCAAATAAATAATTATCCATCCGTTAGCATGTTAGGTTCCATTTCATTTTATAATATTGGTATAAAGTCTCTGTAGAGAATATACAATATTAAAATGTAGCTTTAGTACAGTGTATTTTCAGGCAAGGTATTTGACCGTCAATTCATTCGACGTTAGCTTTAATGACGTTGATTAAATTTTGTACAAATGTGCAACATTCGGTAACATATTGAGAATTCGTTGCAACACAATGACCAGTTCATACGCAACGTTGATTTCATATGCAATTTAAGCTCGATGATTGGCTGTCCAACGGTAAGTCGATGCCTTTCTCTGAGAGTCCTTTTCCACATTATGCTTAAATTGTCACTTCAACAATTACTGCCTAATTGCCAGTTGTTTCTAGTTAGCAAATTTGTTGCATAAATTCTTCTTGACAATTTCATAAAATTGCTGTCACTCTGTCAGCTGCCTCAATTTCCAATTTTCGAGTTGGCTTTTGTGTGTTGTCCATATGCAACATTTAGCAAAAATATCTACTGAGAGAATTGAATGGGAAATGTTTACGTTTGTTGAAAGCAAACATAATATATCAGAATGAGTACTTGTTAACAGATACCCTGTACAAAAATCTTAAGAATCCATTTCTTTATTATCCAAATTTGTATCACTAATCTTTATCTATATTTACACAGAACATTCGCAAGCAAAAGGCAAGTCCTCATAAAATAGTTCAGTAAATTGATTTGCTTCGAGCTCTCTGTAAATAAAAAGCTCAATAATTTTCGCAAACATGATTTATTATTTATGTAGCTATTAATGTGTCTCAATTCATATTGAGTACAACAAATGAATGCGAATAAATGAGTTTTGGCATACTTTTGCCTTCTAGCATGATTATTTATTGCCCAGTTTTTGCTGTCTCAACGTACAAATGAGTACATTTATCATTCATTTCGTATCTGTATTTTGTTTTCATTCTTAGCCACAGCTCACTTGCCTCGTCCTGATTTGTCTTCATATAAAAGCACTTCAAATGGCTTGCCTAACCAATTTGTCTCGTTTATTTAGTGCATGTCGCAGTGGTTTCTTAACATATGGCATTAAATTTTGTGTACTCTCTTCAAACCAGAGCACACACTAATGTTTTTTTTTTTTTAAAAAAACAATTTTTTTATGGAGTGGTCTGTGGCAAGTGGCAAGTTGCGTTAGGCGAGTGTCGAAGCTGTCAAAGACAGCATTGCACTAGGACCAAACAAACTTGTTTACACATTTTCGGTTGCTCAATTTCTTATGTCAACAGAAAAGCCAACAACACACCAGCCAACACGCACACACATACAAGCATACACAAGTACAAACCCCTTGCTGACAAAAGTTGTTTGTCCTTGTTGTCCTTGGAAGCTTGCTGACATTTCTGCCGCAGCTTGTCTGCATTCATGGCCACTCACAAGCAGAAATAGCTCGCAGCGTTGGTCGCAAACTGTTTCTCTCACACACATTTATTTTTTATTTATTTAATTTTTATTATTTTTTTTGTGGAGAAAGTTTTTGTTGTCTTAACGGCAAACATTTTTGTGTTTATGGGAAAAAAAATGTGCTGCAATTTTGCGAGCTACCCAAATGCGAGAATTATACTTTAAATTACTGCAATAAAGCGAGGCGCACAAGTAATTATAACAATTCCCTAAATATTATTATATAATTTTCTTCCTTCCAATATTCGTCTAACCTCAATCCGCGTGCTCGATAACTGAATGTTTTGGTATATTTCTGCCTGACTTGGTCTTATGCAAATGAGTTGCAGGAACGGCTCAATTTTATCGCCAGCTGCAGATTTCAGAGTCGCGTAGTCTACGCTAAATTATGCATACTGTTTCGCATTCAGAGCTAATCCATTGCAATGATGACGTTTAGTGGCTCCAGTCGGAGTTGTTAAATTTTTATGCGCCATAAAAATGCCGTTGTCCACGCCACACGCCTTCCCCTCTGTGTCACTGTCTCTTCTATTTCTTAGATGTCTGTGCTAATTTCAACATAATTCCATTTTGAGCAAACATTTCTATTTTCTGTCTGGTTTAATAGCCCACAATTTGCCAGGCGTGCTTGCAGCTCTGCTGTCTGTGTGCGTGTGTATATTTGGCCTGCATTATTATGGAAATTTCACTGCGTGATTCTCTTCAGCTATTTCATTCAATTAGAGTAGAGAGCATGACCTGCTCCTTATACCCTATCGCATTTGCTTATGCCTTGGCTTAGGTCAAATTATGTTTGACTATGCGGAAATTTTTGGACAAAGCCTGAGGCACATCAATTTTAATCAAAGCCATTGGAACGTGCTTTGCATGCCCAAATAGCTATAGGCTCCAAAGCCCAAGGACACGCAAACGTTAAGCCCAATCTCGGGGTGGGGGAAAGTATGAAGGCGGTTTATGCGTATCAGGCGGCAAAGTTTGCAGCCACTCACAACACTTTCCGAAAAAGTCGTAAGGCGACGCAGTAAATCAAAGCTAAGCCCTGGACGTTGATGACCATTCAGCGTCACTTAAACGGACACTTGGTGCTTTAACCCCAACCAATCTCCCTCGCAGCTCCCAGCACCTTGCTTGCAGCTCTGTGTGCGAACTTTGAACTTGCAGCACTGGGCAGCTTAACCCTTTAATGCCGTTATCTGCTTTCACATTTCACTTTGTTGCATTTTGAGCTTGGCTCGAGTTTTGCTTTCTGTTTGCGCATTTGGCCAGGCCTTGACATGAGTTTGCCTTCGGCTTTGGCTACGGCTTTGCCTTTGCCTTTGCTTTTGCTTGGCATCTACTGCTGCATTAGCTGGGTACGTTCTATCCAGCCAGCCAGGCACTTCAGAGCGCTTTCTGTATGTCCCTTGTCTATAAGCTGGCTAACGGCTTTCGGTCAGTTTGGTTGCTTGCCTGTTGCAAGGACAAATCAATGTCGCCCATACATCGAAACACACTCGCTTTAATACACACCCGTTATTATTTAAAGATGAAAAAGTGTTGCATTCTTATGAGCGCACTCGCAAACTTTCTCTCTTTTCACTTCACAATTTGTCGAGTCATCTGAAACTATTTTACTATGAACACTCACTACACAAATTCGTCATTATGCATCGCTCATCCCTGCAGCTATAAGTTTCAACTGCTGCTGCTGCCGCTCGCTCGATTACCTTACTATGTCTTCCTGGGCACAGAAAGTTGTTGGCCCGTTGCCTTTGAACAATGTGCTCTGTGCTAATCCTTTCGAGTTATTATTTTCAACTATAGCTGCAACATAGTTATGGTTTTGCTTGACGGAACTTCCACTCCTGCTTCCATTTAGTCGTTAAGCCGCTTAGTGTCTGCTCAAAGCGACTTTGTCTCTACGAACTCGCAGCTCACTTTCAGCAATTGACATTATTGTTCACACACAAAGGTTAATTTAAGATTTATTATTTGACATTGATAGCTTAATAAGTATATTATTCATATTTTATTCATATGATTTTTTCCTACGGTTGGCTGATAAGCAGCTTAAACAAAGTGCTGTCAGTTTCCTTTTCTTTCTAAATATTGCATGCGAATTTCAGTATTGTTTAATATTACAATTTGTTATTAGTTGTCCAACTAATAATATAGCTGTCTACATCTCAACACGCACACACTCTCGCATAAGTGTGTAGTCTAACCGCTGAAAACATTGAATTTGGCCATATGTCAAGTGTGGTATTCTGGGCACTAAACTTTACCTAAAAGTTCAAAGAGCTGCTACGCAGCACAAATGAATTGCAAAACCACCCATTGATTTGGGGGCACCACAAAAATGGGCGTTTATGTTGGCTCGCAAAGTTGAGCAAGTAAACATGCGTTGTAATGAGTTATTGCTTTCTTGGCCCCCAATGCGCCATTGCCCGATGCCTCTTTCACGAAACTCAATGGAAGCGTGGCCAATATTCCCATTGCCGTTGCCAAGTCGAACTCGACATTTTCAAAAGTCCGCTCCAATTGCAATTGCAGCACGGCAAATGCACAAGTGTGTGTGCGTGTTTGTCGATATGTGTGTGTGTATCGGTACTAATCGTTTCATATCAGTTACGCAGCGCACGTTGCCTTTTTTTGTCATGCGCCGCTATCCTTTTTTGCCACTGCTGCCGTAGGTTGCATCTGCTTATTGCCACATAAATCCAGCAATATGCAATCCAGAGCCAGTGCAGTTATCTGTCTGTGTGTGTGTATGCTGCACATTGCCAGCCAGTCACGTGTTTCATTTTTGCCGTTATGTAAGTGGCAGCCTTTTGTCTTTGGAGCCAGCTGCAAATGCTGTGCTGTCATTTAACGTCTTTGCGATCTCTTGAAACGGTAAAAAATGAATAAAACCAATATATAAAATGGTTTCAGTCATAAACTTTATGCCACAGCGCCTGGCAATATGGCTATATCTATATTTAAGTATAGTTATATAAATTTTTCGTTTGCAAAATCGTTTAAAATTCAATTTGCCAAATTCGCCAAGTGTGATGCACATTTATCAAAAGCCAATGTTGCACAGTGGTGCAATTTGTGAAAAATAAGTGCATTAAAAACCAAACATAGATTTTATAACAGTATAGATTTATACATATTGCATAACAATAGAATCGTTGACGTTTGTAGCTAGTACCACTAAGCAGACTCTAAGTCTAAGATCCTAATTATATATTAATAAAAATAATATTAATTTTGTATGCAACTTTGCAAGGCATCGAAGGAGACGTTTAGCCATGTTCAAGACTGCCGTCGTTCTGCCTGATTATTTTAATCTTAAATGCGTAAATCTCTCTCAGCTTAATAGCAATATTGGTGAAACTTGGTATAAGTTTCAATGTTTTAGCCCCTTTCTCGATCAAGAAAATTTAGTTATCTTATCCTTTTCTGTATTTATTTTATCTATGTTTTTGCAAGCATTTTGCCTCTTTTCACAAAATGTTCTGACAAATAATCAAAATGTATAAGCAAAGACTGACATTCGTGTACTCACACACATAGGCACACAGATGACTGACAGTCGCATAGATCAACACTGTGACGGAAGTTGCCTTAGCATTTCCGCTTGTCTCGCTGTTGGCAGCGATGCCGTATCATCATACGACATTTAGCTTCATCATCGTCACACTCATCATCTTCTTTGTCGTTGGTTGTCGTCAGCGTCGCCTGTTCGTCGCCTGTCAGACATTCAGCCAGATACCCGACGATTTCATGGCAAATGAGATGCCAAAATAGTTGCGTTTTATGGTTAAGTTTGTTGTAGGTAAATGAGTTTGCACGGTTATCTTGTTGTTGGCTGTTTTCAGTACGTGCCGCATTTCTGCTGTTTGTCCACAACTTAATTTGGTGCACTTTTCTATAGCATTTGCATGGCCCCATGCCCGACTGTGGATTGTCACCATTCATTTTGCATTTAGCGATTTGCATTTAGACTATGCAAATTGCACGAGTTTTGTGATTAAATTTTCAGTTTATTGCGACATTTTCGACAAGTTTTGTATAAGCTACGCCTATGCGCCCCCTCGTCGCGCTGTATCCCTGGGCAACTCACTAATTGAAATTGCTTTCGCAAAATCATTTAGCGGGTCACAAAGATGCCGATGTTGTAGACGGTCTTGTTATTTTCGATTTGGCTCAGGCCCACAGCCCTTGGCATCAAATTAACTTATTATTTCAATTTTAGGCAACTAGGAGCCTGCATCCCGCAACGACGAAAATTATAGTCTGCCACAGCTGCAAATTGAAAACCAACTTATATTTTAAAAGGCTGTGTAAACAGTTTAGCCATGAGGCAGCATGGCGCATACGACACGCTGGCATATCTGTAAACTGTACCACTTATTGCGAGGAGTAATTGCCACAGGAGACAGCAGCATATTGTCTTCCCATCAATCTGTGCCGCCGCAATATGTTTGCCTTACGCTGTGTGCATTAGTTTTTAATTGCAAGTAATTAAACTTGACTGCAATCGACATTTCGCTGTGGCAGCAAATTTATCACAAAGGAAATGTGATTGACGTCAGCTCTTCCCTTGTGCAATGCGTTACATAATGCAAGGATTTTGCAACATAAACACTCACGTTCACAAACTGCAATGAACAGTCAGCGCATTGCAATAAAAGCTATCAATAACTTAGCAATGCGGCAACTGCAGCAGCTTTGCAAACCGCGAAGCATCACAAATGAATCAAGTCATTTAGTCTGTGTGTCCCTTTACTATATATATTTGGATTACAATCAATGCCGGATAAGCATCATGAATAAAGAAAATAATTAGATAGAGTTTAAAACCAAAAAAGAAAATAATTAGCTTAAGTGCTGTGAGATATAAATACACTCGTGCTGTTAGACAACCAGAAAAATTGTCTTAAATGTAAACATAATTATCTATTTATCCTATTTTCTCATAAGAGTTTCAAATCCGAAACTTCTATCAATAGGTATTTTCAACCTACTTTCGCTCAAATCTCTTCTAAAAGTTTGAAGTTAATGCGACACATTCAAAAGCCCATTATCCAATAAACTTCACATCTTTTAAAAGCACGTCACAATCATAAAATTTGTAGAGCTGTATAAGCTGACTTCCTTTTTAAACAAGATCTTAAAGAGAAGCCTTATAGAAAATGTAACTCAGCTTGAAAGCAAAAGCCTAACAGTTTTTTTTTCGGCAAAAATCTTTTGATGGGTGGCTGGGCAGAAAGGTGGACCACATCGATTTGGGGAGCTCTCAAAGTGGCTGCGGAGTAACTGAGACTAAGCAGCCCCTAAATTTATATTCCGTCTACTAAATGGCTGCAGTAAAAATTGTTAGCGACTGGCGACGGTCTCTGCAGCCACCGTCAATAGGCGCCAAGAAACTGCGTCGCCATGTGTCTGGGGTAGAAAGAACTATGAAAAAATTAAAATTCTATGTGCTTGTGAAAAAGTATTAGACTATCAGATACTACGTAGTCCAGATTATAGATATGAGTACCTTTTCAATTTCCAAGATGTTTAATAGAATTGCAGACTAGGACCCACAGTCACAACTACTGGTTTCGCTATTGTGTATGGCTATGTAGTATTTATTCAACAGTTTCCAATATTCCCGTTTCGTTGCGCAGTATACGGTATACATAAGAAAATGCTGCACATTTTTCGTAGTCAACGTTTCCCCAGGGCATGACCTAGAAAAATAAGTAAAGCCAAGGCAAGCCAAGTACTTTCAAAGTTGTGGCAACTTTATAAGCAGCAAAAGGGTGATCGGTGGTTCGATGGCATGGTGGCATGCCGCACGTAGCATGTGCGCTTGTGGTCATAACAAATTGATTTATTTGCAATCAATTCTTGCAGTACATAATTAGTTACTGCTTGTTTGGAAATTAATTGAGCATCCAGTTGATTGCAATCTCATTTAAGTCTTTAAATTAACTTCTACTCATCTTACTAATACAATTCTCCCGTTATTTATCAATAATTTAATTAATTTTCATTTAGACTAATCTGCAGGTAAATATTTCCAAATGTGTGCGTTTGGCAAATAAATTCAAATTACTGTTTTCTATAATTGCAAAACAAATATTAATTAGGACAATTGACACATTAAATAAAATGGAAATAGTTTAATAAACCGTACAGTCAGCTGCAGAGTTTAATTGAAGGACATTAAAATTATGGACCGTTCAAATCTGATTACTAATTCATAAATCTATAGTATCTTTTATATGTAATATTGAAAACCTATTTTGAATAAAGAAAAATGGATTTCATTCTTTTTTTTACATATAGAACATACCATTTTTCCAAATTTTCCTGCTGCCAAGATTTGTGTTACCGCACCTTTAAGTCTGTTTTAATTTTAGCGCAATGATTTCATTGACTTTTTATCGATTTGCCCAGACCGTTGCCAAAAATCGCTTGTACTATTCGCCAATGCCAACTAAAGGAAGGATGAGCCCGAATTGGTATGGCGCCAAATGGCGCCGTCTAGTCGCCTTGTCTTCGGAGAAGAACATAACAAAATGTAACCTTAACATACGCGATTTAACAACCACCAAGCGCCCCCAGACATGCCACCAGACACGCCCACCACCACTTTTATTATATAAGAACGGCAACACCAAATGGAAGACAAACACTAACAAATTTTAGCCGCTGGCTTCGCTGCTGATAAAGCAAAACATTGTCCTTTTTCAGAGTTGTCGAGATGCTTGAAGAAACTTGGAATGCTTTGAATACGGGGTGAATACAAGATAGGCTCACTCCATTTGGCGCCTAGAGTCAACAACATTAGGCCAACACAATGCGGAATGGCTGGCATAATAAGGCGAAAACAATGGCCAGGATTAAGTGGGTCCATAGTGCAATGAGCTTCGCTTTGTCGGTTTGTTGCCTTTGCAACATAGGCCCCACACTCTCACACCCCCCACTCACTTTTGTCCTTTGTCTGTACTGCAATTATACGGCTCGGGGCATTTGCTACTTGTTTGTTGCGCTTTTGTGTCGAGTACAACGAGCACATGAACATGTGGCTTGTTTGCCTAGTTGCCACAGCGACTGCGAGTGCAGCTGTCATTGCAGCTGCGGCAGCGACTGCCCTGAGGCTTCTCGATTTTCTCCTCTCGCATTAATGTGTTTTCCTCCGGTTTGATTCGCTATCCATAGTAAATGCCCTAATGCGCTTATCCTTTTAGCGTCAGTTGAGCATTCGATTTACCACCAACACCAGCCATTCCCCCTCGCCGCTCCCACTCTTCCTTCATCATTATACCGATTACACTCTGGTCCTTCGCTTTGTTGTAGGAGCTCTTGTTTTTGTAGTGCAATGCAAATATTGCAGCTGACACTCGTCAAGCGCGTTGTCATTGACATGCTAGCAGTCGTTAGGTGTGAAAATAATACGAATGCTCCGCTAGCTGCCACACAGTTGACACATATATAAACTGCAGACATGAGCATCCGCTACGTGGGTAAACACAAAAGTTACACTTACATCAAAGCAACTCGCCAACTTAAGTTATTTTGTCATTTTCAAATAGATTTGGTGGCATTCTATCAGTTCTGCTACGTATCACATGCCATCTGAAACATTTATATTTTAATTTTATTGTAGGTCCTAATATATGGCATTAATTGAACTTTCATTGGGCCCCTCGTATAGATTAAAAGTCCTCTGAATACGGTTGGGAAGGCATGTTGAAAGCCAGTCAATTTTCGCACGCTCACGCGTCAATGAACGATTTGGTTTGGGCCTTGTTCGGGTTCGTTGACAGCCTGTCAGCCATCTGTCAAATATTTGCACAGTTGTTAAATTCCATCAGCGGCATGTCATGGCGACACACATCCACAATTAACCTTATTTGTGAGATATCAAAGACAAAAACAACAACAAAAAAACTACCGGGGTAGCAGCAAATAAAAGAAAAACATTAAAATAGCACAAAACACACAACTCTAATTAACAAGTAATTAAAGTGCCCGAAAAACTTGACAAAAACACAGCTGTTGCACTGACATACGCGGTAAACAACAACAATGTAAAGAACAACAATTTGGCAAAACCATGCAAAATGCAACCCTGCAAATGCAGCCAACTTCACGGTGCAAACCACAGGCAGTCAGACTGGCTGGTAGGCACGGATGCAGGCAGGGAATGGGTTGTGACATCCGCTCAAGCGCTGCTTATCGCCGCACAGTTTACCAGCAAGTTGGCTTAATGCTTGTACAGTTAGTTTATATATATGTGTACGTATAAATATATATAGATATAGAGATGTGGTATATGCGCTGGCCTTACAGACATGGACGCCATTGTTTATTTAAGCCAATATCCGTTATTTAAGTTGCGCTTCCTTCCGCCAACCATTTGTTGCCGTCGTTACAGCCGTTATTGTTTTTGTTGCCGTTGTCAGCTGTTTGTTTGGCTTTTGTTTGAAATATTTAGCACTGGGACAAAGTAAACAGCAAAAACAGCGCCTTTATTTGAACAAAAGTCCAACAAGAGAAATTACAGTGGCAGCAACAGGAACAACAACAAACATATGGTTATCCTGGCTGTTCTGGACAAAGTTTACGAGCAGCTAAAGGAAGTGTGAACTATTTGCCATTAAATAAAGTTAGGACCAGTCACAGGACGAAAGGGTGGCTGCACCGCCTCGTAACAAGGACATGCGATAAATTGCCGCAGAAAATCTTTGTCAAATTTGCCATCCCCTTTCCGACCGCACATCGCATATCAATGCAATTGGCCAAGCAAAGTGCATTCCAATAAGCGACACATTTACTCGGGGTCAGCAAACACAATGCAAGAAAATCCGATAAAAAAAATGAATCATTTTATATATATATACAGGGAGAAAGAAAATTCCGAGCATATATCTGTGACAATGCGCAGCGTATTGTAAGATGGAGATGAACTTGCAGCGCCAACTGAAAGCGGATGTCTGTGTTGATGTAATTCAAAGGGCGTCAACGAATGCCATTAACATTGACATCATACAAATTGCGCTCACATCGATCGGTCACTGTTTGAAATATTGCATTGATTTCCGAAGGTTGCATTGTTGAAAATGCTTCCAAAATGTTGAAGGAATGAAAATTTAAATGCATGAAAAGCGTAGCACTTAACTTGTGACCTAAAAGTACGCAATAGTTTTTTTTGTGATTTTGTCCAAGGATTTCTTAAAATTCCCAATGGATTCAAGCAGCTACCCCATTGACCTGACTGCTAAAATATGTGGATTGACTGTGCTAGCAATTCTGTCGCAACAAGATGAACAACTGTTCTTGGGCCGATGAGCTGCCCGACAATTATTCTGATCTATCTTGTGGGAATGAAAGTGAATTCTCGGCGTTCAGCTTAAGCTCTTCGGACAAAAGTAATCAAGACGCTAGCGATAAGGAACACCCGTGCTCCTCATCCACAACAAGTTATGTGAGTGCTACTTAAAATGTTCAATAGTCATTAAAATAATCCCCCTTCAATGCTAACTGCAGGTCATAGGAGTTGCCAATTTAAATCGATTTGTAAAGAAAATTGACAAAGCCGCCTCAATGGACGATCAGGCTGCAGATTTGGTAGCCAAATGTCTTAATACATTTGTGAAAGATGTATCCATGCGTCTGGTAACACTGGCTAAGTATCGTAATGCCCAGCCAAGTCTATTAGATTTAAAGATTACGCTGAAACGTGAATACCATATGGAGTTTCCGCATGACACAAACATTTAACAACTAAATATATCATATACAGATAAATAAAACAAAAGTTAAAGCTAAGAGCTCCTTGCATATTATTTATAATTGATTTGTACGACAAATCTCTGCGACAAGTTTAAGGAACTTCCAATGCGCAGCTGAAATAAATTGCGCAAGTTTGTACGTAAGGGCCACTTAGTATGGTGGTTAAAACTTTGATGATCTTAGCACATTTGTGTTGATTTATGCACATGACCAACTGGACGTAAGCTTGACCAAGTGAGATAAGTTTCGAGACGTCATTGGCTACTCAAGCTAGTGATGCTAATGGTTATGTCAGGTGCATCGTGTGCTGACAGCGCACTTTTCAGCATTGGCTGCTGATGGTGCTGTTTAAGGTGCATCATCAGGAGCAGTCGAGTCTAACGTTCGGACGTTATCTAAATTACGTAATAAACACGGCTGATGGGAGCAGCTTAAGGCATTCAGGGCCCATTATGCAGCTGCAAATGGCCAAAAACTTTACCGTTGCAGTTACCGTTGCCGTTGCTGTTGCTGTTGCTGTTGCTCAACATGTTTTGTGCTAATTAATGTCAAAACCCGTTGGCAGCGATAGCTTGCAACTGGCGACTGCCATTTTGTTTTGCAGCCACACACTTACACACACACACACACACTTAGACAGATAGACAAGCAAACCAGTGAAATTTAAAACCGGAAGTTTATTGTAGCAACAATGGTGCGCGTTTGCAACGGAAACGCCAACGTTCCAGCATTGCCGCTTGCTGAAGTGGCCGTTGAAGAATCGCCTGGCATTGCCGAAGAAAGTGCACAATGGAAAACGCCTGCCACTGAACCGGTCAGGCGCAGTCATCGCTAACCATCGCATGCTGGCATTCGCAGAACTTTTCCTAACTAAAACCCTTCGGTTATAAATGAAATGCAAACTTTTTTCCGGTAAGCTGACGTTCTAATTGTTTACAGACCGGTTTTCTATAGTTTCTGGCCTGTTGTTGTTTCTGTTCTACTGTTGTTGTTTCTGGCTATCTGCCATGACTAAGCTTGGCACTATGTGGATTGTACCCCATTGCCAAATAGACTTGAGAGGGTATATTTATTCTTATAAGTAAACATTGGTTTAATTTTTAGTCAATTAGGTTTGCCCCAATAATAATATTAGTATTAATTATACTTAAATTTTTGTATATTTATTATTATTTTAAAGTATCAATTTATTTTGCCTTTTACAGGATATTCCATTGGTAAAGTTACCCCAATGACTCTTCCCAAGTCAAAGATATACTGCTGCTGAAAATATTCCACTGCTATTCTATTATTTGTTTGCAAATTCTTTATATTTTTTTTGTAGCTTACGGCAAATTTAGTTTTTTTAAATTATTTAGAACAAATTTGCACCGTTGCTGCTGTTGGTTAACTTTAAATGAATACCTAATAAGGAGCAGCATGTCCAGTGAGAAATACTTAAATATTGAAGTGGATAAGTATTGCAATGGCCACAATGCGTTTACGTGCTCGTGCCAACATAATTGCGCTTAAAATCGTTTAAGTGTTTTATAATCCGCCCTTTTTTGTGGCCGTATCAAAGAAGAAAAATAAAGAAAAAAAAATGTGGAAAACTGAAACGAAAAAGCTGAAATGGCTTTTTAAAGCATTTACCATGGCGCAGCTTCCTACACGTAATGTGTGTGTGTGTGTGCTGGTCAGTTAAGTCCACGCACACAAAGCCCTCATCGAAAGCTTCACACACGCATACACTTATACATACGCAAACTTACACATACACACAGCGAAAGCACATGTGCACCATTAAAAACTGTGCAAATTTCTGCGCGTTGCTTGCGTATTTTTTGGGATTTCGCCTGCGGCTATAACGTGCACATGGATCACGCCCACAGAAGCCAGCGCCCTTTGTGGTGATTGCTGGCCAAAGTTACTGCCATTTAAGTGGGTTAATTACGACAGAGATTTGCGGTAGCAAGCGCGAAATTGTCTGGAAATATTCCCCCTTAAATGAAAGCCCAAAATAAATCAGACATCGTATAAAGATAACGCAAGTAAAAATAACCCACATAAATATAATACTATCAAGTGCTATTAATACCAATCTTATATTTTATTTTTTAAGCTGAAAGTACTTTTGTTTTGTTAAAGGCTTAATACCTTAATATTGACATGAAGAAAATGTTATATTAAGGGATATTAATTTAGAGGCAGTTCAATTAATGCCAAATTTGCTGTTATTTTATTTAATTGTTTGTTCTTGTTTTATTGTTAGCTTATTTGAAAAATTAAATTGGAACTGTACTTTAAAACGGCTATTAACTTATTAATTTAATTCAAAACAATCGATTAAATATTTAATTGGTTTATTGTGTGTTAACTATAAAAGCATTTTAAGTTTAAAGTGTTTTCACATTTACCACCGCTATCTAATAGAATTACAAGTTCCCACAAGCCACTGTCAATTATT
The DNA here is from genome assembly GCA_035041605.1 of Drosophila atroscutellata. NCBI lineage: Eukaryota > Metazoa > Arthropoda > Insecta > Diptera > Drosophilidae > Drosophila > Drosophila atroscutellata. Next base: position 5,046,212 of record JAWNLA010000092.1, on the reverse strand, counting down.
TATGCAAACTTATAGTCGCTGCAGGCGGTATATAGACATATTTTCGCTTTACATACACACCTGACACACAAGTTTATAATCCATTGAGGTCAGATGGGTGGGTGGGTGTGCATGTGTGTGTACTAGCTAACTCTCTTGGAGCCCCAAATGCATTTTCCTTATCACACCACTCAAAAACCGCAAGGCTGGAGCATACACCTGTCTCTTGCCCTCAGCGCGTTTGGAAACCACTTGCAATACCACTTGCGGCAATTGAGAAAAAGTTGCCACTTCAAGAAGAACTTAAGACACTCAAGTGCCAGCCTCGTGCTCACAAATGAACAGATATATGCATGTATGCACATACATGCAGATGTGTATTAATATGTGTGTGCGTGTGTGTGTGGCTGTGTGTACAAACCAGTTAGAGCAGCAGCCGCATCTATGCAAATGTTGTAGCCACTTAGGTGGTTGTAGGTATGCATGTGTGCAACGTACCTAGAAGAGACAAGCAAACAAACAAATAGATAAACACACATATAAACATACAAACGTACAGAAGTAAAAAAATAATGTCGAGCTGTTGTGGTTAGTTCCATGAATATGCATACGGTAGTAGAGTGCAAAGGATTGAGTCCTATAGTCCTATATAAAATATGAAAGTGTGAGTTTTTATGTTCAACTAGAATTATGCTTATTTAAATGGCAAACAAACACGAGAAGACGCGACGAGACGAGACGAACTCATTGGAGACCCTTTCTTATGTATACGTGTTTTACCTCAAGTTATGTAACTCAGCTACCGATGACAAGTTTTTGCCCTACGGTGTCATGTGAAGGGCTTAAATCTTTAGAAAATATCTAAATTGTTCTCTATGGCTTTTATGTAAGCTGTCTCAGCCAGACAATGGCCCCCACTTTCATGTGCCTGTGTGTTTGTGTGAGTGCTTGTTTGTATCTCTATCCCCCTATGTGTGACATGCATTATACTGTTTTTGACTTTGCCACAAAACTACGCAAAAATATTGTTGTATGTGTTACGGACTCCATTGTAAGCACACACTGAGGGATTTTGCTGCTGTGACAAATGAAATTTATAGTTCTCCGGTTCAAAACTGCAACGTTGCAAATCTCTGTGTGCAACAAATCTAATTCATCTTTCAAATTAGCAACACACAATTTTTTTTTTACTCTTTCAGCTTATGGTCCAATGACTCTAGCTGACAGTGGCAATAAAATAAATGCAAATTTTATTCGAATGAGGCGAGTATTGGGCAATTTCAATGAGTTAGTTAAATTTAAAACTTTAGGGCACTCAGCTTTTGGGCTTGCAAAATGTATTTTAATCTGAAGAAGTGAAGATAACATCTTCTCGTTATTTCTTTCAAGTATTTAGAAGTTTTTGATTATGTACATCAAAATTATAGTATCAAACGAAAGCCTTAAGGGCAAGGGTATTAAATAAATCTTAAGTATAATTAAGAGTATTGACGATCATGGACAGCTAAATCATACAAGCATGTTTAAAATAACAATTAAGTGATTAAGTTTCCTTAACCATATGCCACTGTTTTACTAACGATATTTCTATAATCTGAGTAAACCACTGCTTGTTTGTCATTTGCAGCCAGTGTCACTGCAAGTCAAGCATTCAACGGACATGGGCACTCTTTGTGCATATGTGACAAGCGAAAGCCCCAAAAGTGACATAAATATAACTCTACAGCTTCTATATACATATATATATTTTTTATTTGTTCACAACATACAAACACGCACAGTGGAAAAAATTAATCTTACGATTGCATGCATATATCATGTTGATGCTATGTCATTACAATGGCTTTACATTGACAGCATTCCGCATTAGACTGATTAGCTCTCGCTGTCAGTGCACTTTAAATATTTGAGACCATCAAGACTTTAATGGCATTAATCAAAGGCTGCTGTTTGACAGCTGCTTGCGGTCGGTCGTGGGGGACACATTCGCATTCGAATGTTGCACTGCTGGTTGAATCACCCCACTACTAATCTAATAAGTTGCCTAACAGACCACAGATATAGCTGCATGTAATCCAAAAACACAAACTCGACGCGTGTGTGTGGTTCGTGGTACCGCTAACATACATACTCGCACACGCACATATGTACATATGCCAAGTCCATCTGCGAGTATCTTTGACTCAGTCTGCCAGTGCATGTTATTGTGGTTTATTTTGCAAGCAAGGAGCTTCGTACTGCAAGTTGCATGTTGCATGCACTTGCGGTTGCTTATAGATTTGATTGCAAGTGTAATTTTAGCACGCTTCGTTGGTCAGATACAATTTAGCTCCAGTCGCTTCTCTCGACTGACTTGCTGCTGCGCTAAAATTCTCATTGAGCGTTCGTTCTCTGCATTTGTTTTTAAATTAAAGTGTAATGCAGCCTTTGTGCAGTTACCCCCCCCCCCCCCCATCCACCCCCTCAGCCACTGCCATTTTCCTTAATCTATATATACGCTTTTTACTTGCGCCACACACAAAGGAGACCGACCGCACACAGGAGCCACGAGCGTCTGGGGGCGCCCCGTGTATTGCATTGCACTGCCAGTATCTCCTATGCGAGCATCTACTGCATCTGAGTTTCATTTAAGTTATGTATGGCAACGACTTCTGATTAAGCGCGGCACCGCGGGCATTCTACACAGCGGGTGGCTATTCCTAAATGCAGCCTTTGTAGTTTTTTGCTGCTCACATCGGAATTGCTCTCAAAAGTATGCTATAGTTTTTGTATTAAATTTCGGTTACGGTCTTAAGGCAACTAATTGTTGAAATTGTTGCTTCTGCTGTGTGCGGAATGAAGTCTAACAATGGAAGCATCAGTAAGTGACTTATATCAATCAGAAATCCTTAATCTTTGATAGAGGCAACAGACTTGGAACAACTATAATATTTTATAAAGCTTCCCATTTTTAAACAATTTTATTGATATGTATTTAACCAACCGAGGAATGTGTATTATCTCTCCGTAAATATATTTGTGCAAATTTATATGAATTCAACCAGATAAAATGCACTAAACACAATCAATTAAAATTTTAATTGGATTTTGAATTTGTCAAATGCAAATACCGGAAACGAATGAAACTAGTGACGCAGCACTTTTTATTTAATTATGAATCGCGATAGTGTCATGCTCACCTAAATTGTGTCTATTGTATATATATATATGTATATCACTGAAAAGCTATGAGATTATAATTAAATATTTTGCAAACAAATAAATATTACGTTCAGAAGGAATGCGCGAAAAAAGCACAAATAATTTATTTGGCTTATAGAATCATTAACAACGAATGACCACAAATGCATTGTGGGCACTGCAAAAACAAACAATAAATAGTTAAGCCAGCTGCCTGTGAATATTTGCTTGTTACTGTTTTTGCTGTTGCTGTTGTTGTTGTTGTTGTTGTTTTTGTTGTTGTTGTTGTTGTTGTTGTTGTTGTTGCTCTTGCTTGTGTGGTTGTTAATGTTAATTAATTTGAACTAAGCGGCTTATGCATATAAATAGCGAACAAAAACTGACATCGAAGCCCAACAAGATAATTATTAGTTATTTAAACAGCTTTGTTGCATATTTAATGCAAATCCTCAACGATTTATGTAACAGACTGGAAGGGGAGAAAACAAATACTTAGAGAATGGGGAAGGGCAACGTTAAACAGCAGATAAAATGACAATAGTAAACTGAGTAAAATGCCTGAGGCTAAATATTGATTGTAATTTGAATACCCAGTATCCATACATTGTATTCAACATGTGTATCATATTGCCTACATTTCCATAGATGTTAAGCTTAAATTTAAATTAAATGTGCAAAAACTTTAAGACTGAACCATAGGAAGTATAATTTTTCTCAATATTAGATTAATGTTAGTATATTAAAACAACCGTTCTTATATATACATTATATTATACTTAATATATATAAATATATATCTTTTTTTTTGATTATGCAAAAAGAGTACATTTATTTTTGGGCTACTATAAGAATTTGTAGTACTTTGAGTACTTGTTAAGAGGTGTAGCACTTCCGACCATCTGTTTTCCTTTGGCACTTTGCACAAATATTTTGCGCTGCGGGTCATACAACAAGTGGAAACATAAATCGTGTAATTGCCTGACCCGATTCGATAAATCGATAGCGAGTAGCAGGGACCTTTCGCTCCTTACACCAACCGCTTTTTTAAATTGCCAAACAATGGGCGGGTACTTTAAACTCACAGCTCGAGAACGCGCGAGATAAATCACAGGCATAAACCAATGCAATAAATAATAAATCAGCGCCAACAATTTGCACAGCAGCCCCAAAGACAACCACCAAAACGGGAGGGTAGCAAAGGGGTGAACGTTCAGTTGACATCTCAAATACGGCAGAAAAGCGACCTGATGCTGGAATTCCGCCGGCTAACCTGAATATTTTTCGGGCGAAATATAATGAAATTAATTGCTCGATGAAGGATATGTTATTGTTTCGAATGAGAGTAAAAAAGAAACGGACATTAAATTAAAAAATTCCGAAAATGCATAAAAAATATCCAAATAATCGGCAGTTTACAGTAAGCCTAATTGCTTTCACTCAATAAACTTAATCTGAAAAAAAGCGCAATTAGAGCCGTATTTCGCCTTTTAACGGCTTTTCCACATGTTTTCGTAATTGCAATTCTAAAGAGTTCATTTCAGCTTGGATTTTGGTGCGATTTAATATTTAATATATTTTTGTTTTATTCAAGCTACTTCTTGTTTGCTTCGTAAAAATTCAAACAAAGTTTTTATGACTTAAGCGCAAAATGCTGTAATCATATAAATTGTGCAAGCACATTGCAACAGTTGTAGTAAATGCAATTTCTGTGCACAAATCAAATGTGCACAAAGTGCACAAGCAACAGCATGAGCAGCACAAAGCCCGTCAGTCGTTAATCAAAGTTAAAATGCGTTAAACAAGCGAAACAAACGCTGCAAAATGCACATTTCGACGCCTTCTCATGCCCAAGTGACCAAATCCGGAGGCCAGCTTTTGGCTACAGGGTTCTCGCTGTGACTATTCAGATAGTGTGCATTGCAGCGACTTCCGTTTCCGTTGGCAGCGCTGCCTTTTCCGTGACTCCTCTATCTCTGTCTCTGTTTCTGTCTCTCTCTCTCTCTCTCTCTCTCTCTATCTCTCTCTCTCTCTCTACTCTCTCTCTCTCTCTCTCTCTCTCTCTCTCAGTTATGCATTTCCCACGATGTTTGCATATTTGCAAATTTTAGCTTGCTACGCGTTAAAAACAAAGTTTATTACAACGATGCCCGATGGTTGGCATCGACCAGGCTCAATGCACTTGGCTGCCGGCACCCTGATGCAGATGGATCGGCTTGGCGGGTTCGGGGCGGATCAGAGATGGGGCAGCCAAAGTTAATGCACAAGCATTGCTGCATGCTCTGACACTTGAGGCGCATAACTTGTCGAAAATGGTATGCGCGCCACGTTGCCGCTGACAAAAGTGGCGACGACTCGAGAACGTTGGCCTTATATATGCATTCCATGACTCCAATCGCAGCACGTTTCATAGCCCACATCCCATATCATATGTCAGACTAGACCACAATCAGTGCGATTTGCACATTCGAAGCAGTCCTTTCAGTCGGACCAAACATTCGTTTGCTGGAAAATAGTACATAGTTGAATAGTAATTACAATAAAGCATTATCTAATTCGTTTAGTCACGCTTCTTTAAGGTCTTAATCAATCAAATTATTGTACAATCTACGTGTTATAAATTGATCATTCAATATACATAGAAATTTTAAAGCGCCATTCGAATTGTGAGTTTCTCTAATACATTTCAGAACTTCAATCGGCCCATTAAATTGGACAGATAGCTTTTGTTTCACAGCACTTGAAAGAAATATAGTTCATATTTCGCTGCTGAAATCCAACTCTTTGATGGAATTCAATATAGTTAACAACACGAATTGAATACAATAGATGAATTGAAATAGACTTTTTTTTTTCTGACTCCCTTTGATTGCTAGTTGCCAGCTTTTGCAGTTTTATTAACGCAATTGCGAATGCCAATAGAAGGGCAATTGAGAAGTTGGCTTTGGGGTCGTAGGCGTGGGGCGTGGCAGCGATTCTATTGTGTTTGTTGTTTCGTCTGAACGCTTTGATTACGTCAAGGTTTTTTTTTCTACTTTTTGCGATTGCTTTACCCGTACACTGCCTTCCTTCAAGTTGAGTTTTATTAAATGCCGTCTATTGATTTTGAATGCTGACGCCCACAAAAGTTGCAAACAACTTTCCAACTACTGTGTATTTTCATTACAATTCCCCTGCCATGGATGCTTACGCTGCTGGCTGTCAGTCAATAGCGTAAAATATTTAAATTAGCACATAATGGCTTATGCCTGGCTAACGGTGCGTATGAACACTCGGGTTTCATATATATCAAATAGTTAAGTCACTTGCTAACTAACTGCGACTGCCGCTTGAGTGACGCACGCTCTAAAGTTGGACGTTGTCGTTGCCGAAAGACTAATAAAATAATCTATGATGGCAACTAATTGCACAAAGTTGCGTACACGTGATATGTGCGCTCATTTAATGAATTCAATTAAGTTGATCACAAAAGCTTCAAATCAAATGCATAAAACGGCAAAACATTTTCCGAACAACAAACTTTGGTCTGTGCTACTGTATGCGAGCGTATCCATCCTTTTTGGCACATATCTTCGTTAAAAGTTCTTGAAAGTTTAGTTTTAAAGTGTTGTTGTGTCATGTTGTGTATGTGTGTGCTTGTGTGTGCGTGCTAAGCGTCAGCCCAGGACTAAATGTCCTCGCCATGCAGTTTGGCACTTTGCCTAGCTGCACAACAACTAAAAGACAATATTTTGTTTCACTTCTTATTTTCTTCTCTTAGCTTTTGAAAAATATTTCTAATTAAAAGTAAAAACAAGATTCTTCTTGGTTTCTGTTGCTTTGTCTGTTTCTTTGTTTCAACTGCTTCCAAATGTAACGCAATTAGATCTTAAGTTTTATGGAACTTACACAGCTGCCAATCTGTTGTTGTTGTGCAGCATTAGTTTAGTGTAGTTATAAATAATTTGTTGCATATTAGTTACAGTTCGCAAAAGTTTACGATGACATTCATCACTCTCTCGACATCTTTTCGACTTGGTGCTAGGGAATATAATTCGATTTGTGTTATTTGCTAATCAAATTTAAGTAATAATTTATTGCATTATGTTTAGAGAAGAAAGTGTTGCAGTCTTCTTCATGCTAGCACAGATGCAACATGCAACCTGTGAGGTGTTATTTCTGTAGGTCAGTAAATAAAAGGCAGAGCATCCAAACAATGACTGTGAAAAATGCAGGTTAAAAACCTTCGGGGATCGCAAGGGAAACACAAACATTCAGCAAGTATAATTTGAGCTGCCGAAAGGAATAAGTCGGTGATTTCACAATGGGTGTTAAGCAAATAAAAATACGAAGGTAACAAAATCCACAAAATGCAGGCAAAAATGCAAAAATGTATGCATAAATAAAAATACGTAATCGAATACAAAATTCAGAGACAGATGCGATACACATCTATAAAATTTTAATGTCAAAACTTGTTTGAGTTTTACATAACAGTTTTTTTTTGCTTTGTCTGTCTTTCAGATTCAGATTATTATTCAGATTGAATTATGCAATTTGGTAGTACGCATCTTACGCAGTCTTAAGCTGTAACTGCAATCCACATCCGGCACATGCCATAAAGCAACATGCAGAGCCACAATTTATGCAAAAATTTATGACTATCTCGGCGCACTTCCTGCTAGACCCGTAAAATGCAGTCAAGTAAAGTAAAAACCAAAAGAATTTTTCCTTTTTATCGAAAAACTTGGCATTCGAAATGCTCAACTGCACACACTTGCACTCAAAAACACACACACACACACACGCATTCAATAGTACACCATTTCATTGAGATATAAAGCTCAGTCGCACTCGAAATAAGAAAATAGGCTAGCTAAAATAAGAATCCGAAAAGCCAAAAGAAAAAGCTAAAAATATTACTCAAAACGGAAACTAAATCCAAATTTGAAATTTCAATAAAAAGACTAAACGCACTTGAGCGTAATTGCAACCATGAAGTTTGCCACATGTGTATCCGAGTGTGTATATGTATATATATATATATGTATATATATATATATATATATATATATGCGTGGCACGGGCAACGCAGTTACCCGAGTGTGGCATAGTGAAATGTAAATGAAATGCTACAAGTCTCGAATCAGTTTAAATTGCCACTCGTCCATGTTGGCAAGTGCACAAAATGCGGCTGGTTGCATAAATTGATGTTCGTCTGTGGTTTATCTACCAAAAGCTTTCGTTGGCCCAATTCAACAGCCTCACACTCGGACTGGAACTGTGACTGGGTGTGTGTGAAATGTGTGTTTGCTGTAAGTTGTTAGCTGTTAGTGTGTCAGTTGTTTTTGTGTTCGCTTTTGAGGCCCCTAGCGCTTGTCACTCGCATTGGACAAGGCGCTAAATTGCCAAAGCGCTGCCAGTGGCCACTTAGTACAGATGCAATTGCCAGATACACACATATATGTGCACAACTACAAACACACATACGTTTAAGTGCCAAAAATCTGAAAATGGCGTACACTTTGATATATTAAATATGCTTAAGTCATTAGCTCGACTTCACAAGGCTCAAATTGAGGTCAAAACAGTGACATGAAAAGATCTAACGATTGTATTGTGTATATTTTCTCTCTGGTTTCAATCGACGATTTTCATGGGACTACCAATAATTTACAACTTCAAAGTAGACTTAATATTTTTGTAAAGTGATTTGACGCCTTCTTCATATAAATATAGTATAAATCTAAATGGAAAAGTCTTCAATAAACTGCTTTTGAGTTTTCACAACAAAAGTAGTAACAATGTAGGTGCATCCATAAATGTCATTTGTTTTGCTTGATTTGAAAATAGTGTGAGCACAATTGAGTTGTAAATTCAATTTTACTCAAGAGATCCAACCAAGACTCTAAAATAATAGCCATTGATTAGGTTAGAAACGTTCCAAAATGCATTTTTCTTTAGGGTCAGCACTTTTATATGAATTTTGAAATTTTGAAAATGTATCGCTTGTGAAAATTGGCAAAGTTTTGGCAACGCCATGGAAATGTATGACTTCAACCCGTCCCTATTGCGTATTTAGGCAGTTTTCTTTTGGCAGCACCTAGCCCAAAAAACTTAATGAATTAAAAAGCACAGAAACAAAATATTCCCATTTCCATATAATAATCACATTTATTATAACTTTTCGACAAATTGCGCATACGGCACAATTGCCACAGGCTGCGCTGCAAGGTAGCCGACTCTTGACGTTAAATAATAAAAGTACACAGCGCAGATGGAATTCTAGCTGGGATGTTAAATACAAATAAAAACATTTTGCATATATTATAATCCGATGGCAGGGAGCTACACCCGGCTGTACCTAAAAATAAAAGTATGTCACATAAATATAAACACATTTAAATTTTCTTTAATTTTCCAAATGAACTCACATTTTTGGTTGACACAGCAGGCAGCGCACGCTGCTGGCGCACTGCGGCGTGTCAAAGCTTTTGTGCATGTGTATGGGTGTGGGTGTGTATGTGTGTTTTGTGTGTGTGTGTGTTTATGTAATGTACGGAAGTGAAAGAGGGTGGGTGTGTAGAGCTGGTATGTGGTATATGCAACGCTGAGCGCTGTTCGAGAAAAACATATTGTTAATGGAGTTGAGCATGTGAAACAACAAAACAGGATGAAGCAGCCAGCTGCAAATATTGCTAGGTGGCTGGCATGCCTCTGTTTTGTCACATTTTATGCTTGTTTAATGTTTAATAGGGCCTCAATTGAATGAGTAAAAGTTGAGACTGGAGTTCAAGGTGTGTGTATGCCATTATTTACATTAACACGAAATCGTCTAAAGTCGCAATGTCTGTCACATGCCAAAAAGTTTTCCGCAACTGAGCTAAATACGCGCATTACTGCACATTGAAGAAAGTTCGTTCAAAAACAATAAACATCAGCTTGGCAAAGCTGGCAGTTAAATGACAGGGCACGTCTTTGCCTTGCCTAATTTAAATGTGCCTCGTAGAAGGCTGCCAACTCGTTTACCCAAATGTGGCCAACGTAACGTATACGTAATACCCGAGATTGCGTATACGTTACGTGAATGTAGCTGACGCTTATCCGCCGCAGGATTTGCATGCGCTTACACGTAACCAGCGATTTGCATGTGATGGTCTGTGTGTGAGTGTATGTTTTATGCTCCGTAAACACTTGATAAAATTCACATAAATTTTGATGCGGCCCGAATTCGATTTGGGCTTCACACAAACCGCACTAAAATCGTTTTCGACCATTTAACTGGGCCACGTTTTCGTTTCGAGCGTAAAAATCTACGTTCTGGCACAAACAAAAAATCAAACCTAAAATAAATACCCATAAAGAGATATCTATATGTGTGTATGTGTGTGTGTGTGTGTGTGTGTATGTGTATATCTAGCACTGTGCGCTAAACAAATTGAAGCATTTTTTCGCTCGCTACAATGAATGAATAAAAGTCGCTTTCATTTGACACACAGTTTGCCATTTAATTTAATTAAAATGAATGCAAATGGATAATTGATAATACACGCTGAACTTAAACTAATTAATTCTTTTTTTTTATTGTAACTGTTATAGTGTGAGTTGGAAAGATAGTAATGATTATTTTGTTTATAGCTGGAATTATATTGCAATAAAAGTTTTAAGCCAAATACAGATTCAAATTGAAACTAGTTCAACGACTTTACAGCAAACTTGCATCCAACTTATACGAGTTAATTTGCCTAAGGCTTATGGTGGATTTAAAAGTACTTTTTTCTGTGCACTTTACCAAAGTATATTAGGAAAGAGTATTGGAGCTCTGCTGTATGGATATATGTAAATCAACAGCTTATACTTTTGTTTTTAGGTTTGCCTTCGCAGCTACACAGTTTTCCGTGTGGTTTTGTGGCAATGTTTTATGCCCATTGGGCAATTGAACACTCCAGCCATTTGTTTTATGGATTTTCGACAAAATTTCGTGATTATTTAATGGAATTTTACTGTGCAACATTGCGCGGGCAAGCGCGAAGAAACACAATGAAAAATATGATACAGACTATTTGGATAAAATCCAATAAAAACAACAAAAAAGTACAACTATTGCAAAATATCAAGTATAAACAGGTATGAGTATATTTGAATAACGTTTTGCTATTTTTTGGTTGATAATCCAATCAAAATCCAATACACAAAAAATGCCAAGAAGAGAGGCGAATTGTGAATCACATCAATGCTTATAAATCATATATGTATGTATTAATACTAATAGTTTTATTTTTCAGTGTACAAGGACTCAGCGGCAAGGACTCAGGTGAGCCATAAAAATAAATCTGTCGCATTTACGCCGCCTCGTTGGCTTTTTGCATATTTTATGTGCCTGTCGAGTCGGTTTTTACTCTGCAATGCACAAAACAGTTGTTATTGTTGCTACTGCTGTTGTCGTTGATGTTGTTGATTTTATTGATTTTTCCATTCTTTTTTTTAGACATTTTCATTTTGTACTGGTGCATTCGGATAGAGCCTAAAACCCATTCAGCAGTCTGCCAAAATGGCTGCAGAAATGTTAATCCACATTGTGCCGACTTCACTCCACAAACGCAGCACAAACAAGCGCAATAAACAACAATTCTATGTACGCTCAAACAAACCGTAAAAACCGCAAACAACATGTTGTACCCAGACCACTGCGAACCCGGTCAACCGCATTCAAGTAAATATTTACGTGTGCAATCAAATTTTTAAATATCAACACAGAACGGCATTATAACAGGCGCTACGCTGAAGAATTAACCGTTTAAATATTTAGGCAATTAGTGGGACAACAATAGCAGCAGCAGCAGCAGCAGCTCCTAACAAAGAGCAAATGGCACGCGCTGAAATGTGTGCAAAAATGGGAAATTGAAAATGCAGTCAAACAAAAACTGACTCCAACAGGAATACTGAATATTGTGTGTGCTCTTCTCAGAGACACCTTGTTAGCACAATGCTATAATGGGTTGAACATTTGTATACATTTATTTATTATTGTGGAGCTGTTTCTTCTCCTTCCGCATTCTGAGCCCAAACTTCATCCATCAACCGTGATTCCTGCACGAATGCGAAATTGAAATTCAACTTGTATCAGTTTTGCTCATACTTTTTTCTCAGCAAGTTTTTCGAAAGCCTTTATCAAAATCTGACATAGAACTTATTAAATGTTTTACGATCTGTATATTGAAACAAATGTGACTTCTGTAACCTTACAACTTATACGTGTTCTTGCGTAGCCTAAATTAGGCATTCATCCGCTCGATATTCATTTGATCTACTCTGTACCGCAAAAGCTGATCTAATCCGATGATGATTCTTGACTGAGCTTATATAATTTCTGAGAAATGCATTTTTCAATTTTAAAATACACTCTAAAGTCAACTTTTCATGACGAGACTACACGGGGGCAATGTGCGCTAAAGCTAAGCAGTTCCTAATCTGTCAGAATTAACACGATGGAAAAGTAACTTCATTTACATGGTGTCCTCGCACTCGCCACGGTTACTCGCACTCGGGACTCGGCAGTAAACTTTGCCAATATATCAGGTGCTTACTAATATAAACAACAACAGGTATGGCACGCCCTTAGCTGTGCCACAATGCCTCAATGACTTTTGCAACTTTTCTTAGCACACACTCACACGGACACATACATATTGCATGCAACCATAATGAATGAGACTTGGTCTAGTGTGTAATAATGGGAAAAGTAAGTTAGTAAGTAAGGTATTTGCGCAATTAAATGAAAATGAACTGTGTGCTAAGCCATTAACTAAGAGTATGACAATAAGGACACTCGCTAATGGCTAGAGCATTAATTGAACCGCTACGTTGGGTGCGGAGTGCAACCAGTACTGAAATGCGTCCCAGCCCTGTTCGAGTTATACGCATTACTATCATAACCTCCGTCAGCTCATTTACGGCATTTGTTGGTGGTCGTGAACGCACCATTAGCCATTGGGCGAAATGCAACAACAACACGAACAGCAGTATAAGTAACAGAAAACAGCTTCACATTACGTATACGCTGCGTGTAATGCAGCCAACTATTTCCAAGCTGTTGCACACTTTCAGGCTCACTTGGCAGCTAGTCGGTGTTGCTGCTGTTAATGTATTCTCTTTTTTTTTGCCACTGTATCTGTGTCCCCAATGGATTGTCTTTTTCTCTGTACGCAGCATTGGGTTTTACTTATCTTTGAATGCAGCTGGCCATATTGGACAAATATAACGAGTAATACATAAAAAATAAATAAATAAATTGAATGCAATGTAATCATTATTAATATTCGAAATAATTTTTAACAGCTCTTGCGTATTCCATATTCCATATTTATAAATAATAAACGCGCAGCTTTTTTAGCCTCTTGGGATTTGAATTGAACACAGTTGGCAAGGGAAATAAGCTATTGATTTTAAAATGAATTTATTGTAGACTATGAAGTAATAAACAGAGAAAATAATTAAAAATTAAACAGTTTATTATACTTAATTAAAGATGCTATTTGCATTCAAACCTAATGCAATACTCTGTTTGCACAGCTTACCAGTTAACTTTCTAAATAGATAATTGCATGATATACGGGTACTATTGTGCTGTCAATTGGCTTTCAATTTGTGCTCCGAACTGCCAGCACATTTGGTAAAATAGTTTAGCTAAATCCTTGGTAACTACATCAAAACCACATTCGCTCTGCAGTACATCAGCCATGTAAACATTTAGTAACCGACGCTTCATACAAACTCAGGAAGGAGTAGCGGACTAAGCAGCTTTTGACAATTTGTTGAAAGGCTGCTACTGTTGCTGTTGCTGCTGCTGCTGCTGCTGTTGCTGCAACCACAGAGTCGAATGCCTGTTGGCCTTCTGCCTGCAGCTGCTGTCCTGCATAAATGCATTTAAATGGCATACAGCAATATCTTGCGTATACGCTGTGTTGTACAGTAAATTTCTGCTGCCTGCTGTAAATGCTGCTGCTTCTGCACTATTGTTGATGTTGTTGTTGTTGTTGTTGTTACCGCCCATGATTGCATATTTTTAAGCAACTCCACTTTAATAAGGGTTTTTGGTTAGTTTGCAAAACGATGGTCCTTGCCCACAAGTTTGACTGCAACCACAACCCTTTGAATGCTTCTACTAGCCAGCATGAGCACTGCCCGCTACCCGCTCGGCTTTTTAATGAAGTTGCGTATAGAATGAGACGGGGCAGGGACAGGCACCGGCAAGCGTTCCGGAAGCTTCGCATTACCTGCATACCTAGCCGAGGAACTGGCAGAAGAACTGGCCCTCTGTGCAAGTTATTTACCGCACATAAACCAAAGGGGCTAGAGAATGAGAAAGAGAGAGAGAGAGAGAAGGAGAGACGAAGAAATAGGATTATTATAAAGGAGAGAGTGAGATCCAATCAGTTCATTAGTAACTCTCCAGCAATGTATATAAATATTGTTGGTCAGTGGATTGCTTTGAAGCGGACTCTCAGCAATATGCAAATGAAATGGACAGCGACCAGCAAGATGCAGGTTGAAGCGACTTAGATGCTTCAGTTGATGATAGTGCAGCTGTTGAGAGATTGCGGAATTGTTGGAAATATGCTTAGGGAAGAATGCAGTTTATTTTTAATATCCTGCGGCGAGCAGATGTCGACATTTTCCACAAAAGATTGCGGAAATTAAAACTCAATACTCGAGTGATTGAGCAGCGCAGAAGGCATGCCCATTCGCACTTTCCCCATGCCAAACTGTCATTCTCCACTCCAGTTCTTGCTTCCAATACTAAATTCAATTCTTGCAACGTAAGTGCCAGTAGCAAAGACTGTTTGACTTGCACCACACAAAAGTATGCAATTGAGGCGGCAAATCAAATGGAATGCAACAAAACGTGCCCGGAACACACGCATACAGATACTCTATCTCTTCCCCCACACACACACAACCCTCCTCCTCTTCCGTCTACCCCTCCCCCTTTAACTAAACGTTCCCAATACCAAAAAAAAGAAAATTCAAACTTCGACACAGACTTCAACATAGACGTGTTCGATGAAACTTTCAATGCGAATCGTTTGAGTTTGGCCAAGTGCAGCTGCGTCTTCTACATTTTGCTATCTTTTCACATTGCCAATTGGTAAATTTTAATGCCATTTCGATTGTTCCACCACCCTATTCCAAAAAGCTGTCGCCAGCAAACGTGCACTGGTTGGTATTTAGTCGGCTGATTCCGAAAATTAACTTGTCAATTAAATTTGGAATTTGAGCTATTAAAAATCTAAAGAGCCAAAAAAAATACTACAAACATTTGTTTAATATTGTATATATTGTGTCTTAAAGCATATTCCTAAGTTTAGCATATCCAACTCGAATTTTGTTGGTCAACATTGTATGCACAGTTTCTAAAGGCAAGTGCAAGCAATGTGCATATCGTATTTCAAATATCCGATAAGCAGCACTCTCACATGTGTTTGTAAAGCACTCTGAAGTTGATATCCGGATTCGCTCAGTTTGGTTTGGTTTCGCTTTGGCTTTGTGTCTGGTCAAGGTTTGCTGCCGGCCAAGTCACAGCTAGCAAATTGCTTTATAATTTAAACAATTTGATTTCATGCCATAATTTGCGCCCAATAAGATATGTAGATGCTTTGAATGAGGTGAAGTGGAGCATTGATTTATTGTTCATTTTGCAGGTTCTACTTTGTAATGGTTTGCGACGTATTTGTCAAAATTAAAATAAATATTTAAAGAAGTTTCTGGCTTAAAAGAAACATTAACTAATTATTTGTCAATGTTTCGCTGGAGTTATACAAGCCAATTTTAAGGATGGACTTAATAACAATATCCGGATAATAGTTTTCAATATCAACAGTATAACAACCAACATATTTCATATGGATTTAAATCCAAATGTTGTCAGTTATCTTAAACCAACTTTATCCCACATCCTTGAACAATTCTTAAATGCTCGCAAAGACGCATTACGTGCAGAGCAGAATGTATAATTTGCAACAGCTGCATCTGAAATTAATCCCATTCTGATTTCATCGGCTACAGCTTAGAGCTGTAGCAACTGTTTATTTGTACAATCATCCACAAATACAGCCGCGGCCAGCTAAGGCCAATGGGCAAGTTTGATAAGCAAAACGCATATGTGTATATATTTATGGTATTATAAAGCATACGCCATGTTGATTTTTTCCCAGCAGCTAAATTGCTATGCCATTTAAAGCCACATTAGTATAAAAATGTTGCGTCATTAGAATGATGCGCACGTTCCATGGCCCGCATTGATTGATAGACTGACTAAATGGTTTCAATGCCTGATTGATTGACTCGCATACATATGTACATACATGAACGCACATGTGCCACACACACAAGCAACACTTTTACCCCTCTCTAGGGTTGCATTACATAGTCATTGAATCTGATACGCTTAAGTTGAATCATATAAAAATCAATTTGACGAAACATATAACCAAGATCAACCAAATAGCGATGTACTTTAATTTTTTAAAGAGAATGAGTGAAGTTGCTAAATTAATTTAGCTGCTTTCAAAATGCTTATAATCAATATTCTTGGCGCTGTGCACCTAATCAGAAGATTCAGTAAGTATTAATTAGGTCAGCTCTAGCTTCTTTAGCAACAGCAGCTAGTAAGAGTGTTAAAACTTCGTCTACACATTATGGATTGATTTATCCGTCTCTTTTTGTTATCGTCTATTTGTGATTTGTTTTTACGTCAAATTGCATAAAACATTTGGAATTCGAAATGAGCAGCTCGTGCGCGTGCTTCGATTTGTATTAAAGTCTGTCTGATTCATATGCCGGATACGGGTCACGCCCACAACTCAACGCCCGTCAGCAGCTTTCAAAATAGGCCAATAATGACTGACGGCCTGACTGAAATTAGCCGACTGTCTGAAATGTGCTTGCATAACAAATATATCAAGATGCTGGGAGCCATATTGGCGCAGACCACAGAGGCAGCGTGATGACAGCAAAGGACAGGACATGCCAGGACATCGTATGGGACAGCACAGCTCAAGGGTAATGCATAACGTAACCATGATTAACGTACATTGCACTTTAGTCGCCTCCACGCAAATGACTTTGTGAACAGTGTTGTCAGTTGCAGTGTCAACGACGCATAAATAAGCCAAATGTCGCAGCAGACTGTGAAAACGACCAAAGGCTAACGACCTGCAGTCGCAAATACGACTGACTTCTATCAATAAGACTAAATTGTAGATGTTGCCAAATTACTTTATTAAACGTATTTTTTAGTGCTGCATTTTCATTTGCATGTTAACAGCTTGTAAACAGGCAATGCTGCACAGGACACACATATCCGTGTGTTCATGTGTTCTGTTTTCCTATTCCTGCCTGGCAGCTGATTGCTTTGACTACTGGCAACTAATTAAAAAGTTAAGCTCATATGCCTTTAACTTCGCACAAAGTAATTAAAGTTGGCGCAACGCCAAAGGTAAATGTCTGCTAAAATGCCTGTGTGTGTGTGTGTTTGTGTGTGTGTGTGTTAGTCCTGAGTCAACTTAGCTTACAGCACTTGCATTTCACACCTGCGCATGTAAAAAGTTAACACACGACTGTAAGAAAAGGCGTCAATACAATAAAACTGAAAACTTTCAAAAAAGTATTACTTGAATGTACATATATTGCATAACCTTTGGGCGCAATGCATTAAAAACTTTGAAAACTTTTTTATTCGCTTGCGTGGATTTTGGTGCTCAAAACTCATTCGCTTATACTCTCAAACAGTTGTGTTCCATTCCACTTATATAATTCAGAAATGTGCTTTAACTTATTTTTGGTCATCCATAAATTAAGTATAATAAATTTGCATTCATAGTTTATAATAATTTGATTCATTTCTTAAAACTTTTCTTATTTTAATAATAGACGTCTGTTGGCCATCCTTAAAGTTCCCATTTTGTAACTCCATTTTTGATAAAAATAAATATTTTTTAAATAAATTTTCATTACAAGCTTCGGCATTCAATAAACTGAAAGGCTGGAAAAACCACAACGCCCACACAGATGCCAGCAATGATTTGTAACAAGTAAAGCAGCTAAATCAACCATGCGAAATGTAATTAAATGCAGATAGACACATACGTACACATATTATGCACATAAATAAATTTCCATTTCAGTCGGTTTGCCTTATACATAAATGTATTTCCATTTCTGTCAGTTTGCCTTGTCTTTAATACTTTAAGTTTATTCATTTTTCAATTAGTTAGTTTGGCTCTCCGAAACTTGAGCTTTCTTCAAGGTGCCGCATATACACATGAATCTTTAATTAAATTAAATTAAATTATTGAGCTCTCGGAATTCGTGACTGATTTGCCGTAATGATGCGCAAGAGTCAGATGCTGCTGATGACACCTGTCAACCAAAGAGAAAGCTATCCCTGATGCTTTGAGCTGGCAAAAAGTTTGTTTTAAATTGGAATAAACTAATTTGCATTATGGGAAAATCGAATATTGTTGTATCAGATTTGCGTAGAAGTTAATTACATTTAGTGGAGTAGTAGCGACTGTGATAATACAAATTTAGTACACACTTTTCATACTTCAATGCCTAAGGACTAACTATTCAAAATTTCTACATGTTATTTGGAAGCATTTAATTTTGGTACCATTATTGTTACACATTATTATAATGAAAGCACAAAGTATAATGGGTTAATTATATTTAATCATTAATCATACTTAAAACAACAATTATATACGTTTCTTCTCATAGATTAAGAATATCTAATTTCGTAAGTGAATTCATTGAATATTTCAAGCTTCATTTGGTGACTCATCAAATTCCTTCCTTTGTTTTTTAACATCTAACAACAGATGATGATCAAAATGATTACTTAGCTGAAAGATAGACTCATTAAAAGTAAAAGTAGTTACTGACTTTATTCTGATGTTAACGTCGTAAATTAACTTGACTGCCACACTGTGGCTTTTGTCTAGACAGTCGACGCGCTCAATTAGCGGTGCAATGAACTGTCTCTTCTATAATCAAGAGTATTTAATGCGCCTTACTTAGGGACAAAGTGGCCAAAGGCGCTTAATGAACCGCCAACTAAAACGGCCAAGTTTAAGACCATTCAATAGCTTTGCGGGACATCAAAGCGATGACAGCGATAAACTTTCAGCATATGCTAATAATAGCCGCATTAAAAACGAAGAAGGCAAAAGTTACCAAGAATTCAGCCACTTTTTGTGGTCCAGACAATGCCCTACTGCAAAGCGCTGTAAATAAACTTATGGTCAAAAGGGGAAAAGGTGCGACGAGGTCTTTAATAACAAGCATACTGCACTAGTAACTTAACATAAGACAAATGCCACACCCTTCCGATAATCTCATGTTGCAGCAACCCCCAACTGCTTTTGCTGACTAGTGACAGCTGCCGGGTGCATGTGCCGTGTGATTAACAATTCAGGGGCATTGAATATTTAACGTTGAACGCAAAGTTGCATGCTTAAAGCTGAAGAAAAATTGCTACTGCAACTGTTACTGCTTATTTATTATGCTGTGTCAAAAGGGCGAGGTTTGCCACAAGATAACCTACCACAAAGCAAGTTCATCGATATTATTGTGTCAGTAAAGTAAGTTCAAAGGACAATTTTGAGAAATACTTATTGTCTTTTTTTCTATAGATATATATCAACTTGATTTCCATCTATCCTGAAACTTGCACAACAGTCGGAATCATTCAATATTTGTTCCTCTGCGTATTTAGGTGCAATTCTAGTTTCGAAGAACTAGTTTCAAGTTGAAAAAATGTATAACCAACTAGTTTTGCTAGTGTATATCACTAAACTACCTACCAACCGCAGTTAAGCAGAAAGGTTTTAAGTAAATGCTGTTCTTAGGAGTGTGGCTTCAGAATATGCTCTCAGCCCTCCACCCCTTTCTACTGCATTTTATTTCAGGGTTTGTCCTGCTGAGCTCAGCTCGGTTCAGCATTTTTGCAACAATTTTACTAAGCAACGGGCATTTCGCAGATGTCAACGACGTGTGTGTGTGTGCGTCTGTGTGTGTGTATGCATGTGGCCCAGTGGTGTAAAGCAATGCGTGCAAGCCACCCACTCTCCAAAGGGTAGGGGTTAGCAGAGCTGCGGGAGTGCTACGTGCCCGTTTTTAAGTGAATTGTCGACCAGTGACTAGGAAAACAAAGCTACACACCTTGCTCCAGTTGTCCCGTTGCCGCATTGCCCTGTTGCCACATTGCCCCGCTGCACCGTTGCACCGTTGGATTCCAGTGATTGTTCTGATGTTGATTGACGTAGACGCCCCGACAAAGCGACATGCATAGACTGGAGCACGAGTACTGCCTAATGCCTAATGGCCGTGGATGACGATGAAAGGACGCAAAACGCATTGTTCGAATACATGGCAAAGACTGTACACTACCCAGAACTTCAATCATCAGTTCAGACAGTTTTTAGGCGAGTACCATGCCGTATACATGGCTAACAGGTCGAAAAAAAAAGACCGTGATCCAGTTAACATGCCTACTCTACACATTTAACCCAGTTGCTGGCTGTTGCTGCTGGTATTTGCAGTTGCCAGTTTGTTGTTCAATGTTGAACGCCAGTACGACTGAACTGCATTTGCATTATTAAGAGTCACTTATTGAAAGTACCACCGGAGCAAAACACCCGACACAAATTGCAGACATTTATTTCGATTGCTTGCCACAAATGGAAATTATTCGAGTGCCATCATGATGTTGACTTCTAGTGGTCGATGTTAAGAGCATTAACAACAAAAGTGCAAATATCACGACCATATTCGAAGACAATCGAAAAGTCAAGTGCAAAACACAACACATGATATCGCACATAGTTCGTAGTACTAATTTAAGTAAGTACTGATGAAATTCAAATTTATGTTCATGATTACCAAATAATGTGATTATGAAATTATCACTTTCATTTTGCGGCTGCTTAAAATGAATATGTGTAGCAAACTTAATCAAGAATTTGTTAATAACAACTTTCTTGGGTTGCCCAGTGGCTATTTACATTATACAATTAAGGGCATCTGGTAATGCAGATGTGCATTGCCCTCATAATTATTTAGAGTGTTTGCCTCAAGATGGACTCATGTTAAGTCTCCAGTTCATTAGACATTGGGCCAACGCACACAAGCAGAGAGCAAACGAGCCTTGAATAATATGCGTTATTAAGTGAGCTGGTTCTGGTGAGTGCCCAGCTGATTGGCAATTGGGAGTTGTGAACGTGGATGCATTAGATATGCAAACATTTTGCCATTAATTGGAATTGCGTATGTTTCGTGTTTGATTTTGGAGTGCTGCTACATTAGTACTATGGATTGATTAGCATACACCCGGGGGAAGGTTAGCTCAAGGGCCCACCGGACACAGTATGCTCATTACAAAGTCACGTTATCAAAACTGGGTCAAGATGGACTTATAGACTTATTCAGCAGAGCTGAAACGACGCTCAGCAGAGCAGAGCAGAGCAGCCCAGCGCAGCTCAGCAGCAGCGCAGAGGCAACATCAAGAGCAACTGTAAAAGTAATTTTATTATCAAATCCAACTTTAACAACTGCAGCGTCTCAGAGCTCGTCGTCCAACTTGTTATTTGGCTTGTAAGTTACAAAGTCCTGTTCGTGTCCTCGGGGTAATAAAACAAAACTTTGTGCTGAAAATGAAATTGTACAAAACACCAAGAAAGCAGCATGCAGCCTGCGCGTGCAAATGACATTTGGACCAAAAAGGATTTTACTAAAATGTAAATTCTATTTGTTGTTCTCTCATTCCTCATCCCTTTTCTGCTTTCTACTCTTCTAATTAGTATTTCCATAAGGCACCCTGTTGACCTGCTGCCCAGCACACATTGTTTCCCGTATCATAACCAGCTAAACTCACTCTATCTCTTTCTGCCAAGTGGGCAGTATGTGTTGCCTTGATAAAGACCTGCCCTGTCCCAGTACCTGGCTCTTATCTGGAAAGATATTAGGCGGTGCTTCTAGCGCCCACTCAGCAGCGAAGTGCCGGCAAGAGTTGCGGCAGCTTATCCTTTTTTCCCCATTTCAAGGCTTATTGTTATTCAGCAGCGAAGAATTTTTTTGTTCTTTATTCCAGTTTTTTTTTTGCGCGCAAAAGTCATAAGAAGTTTGAAAGGTTTTTCGCTCAGCTCGTTTTGGGCTCCAAAGAGATGCCATAGCAACCCAACTGCCTGCCTGCCCATATACTAATCTTATGACTGAATTGTGGAGCAGCTTAAATGCACTTTTAAATTTCAACGAAATTGATCTTTAATGCTACCACACTGGCGACTTGTAGCCATCAAAATGTGCTTTGCCCGCCTCAAGTAGCTCCTAAATAAGAGAGAATGGTTACGAAAACTTTGCCAAGTGCCAAGTGGCATATAAATCGAGTTGAGCCTCCAAATTGTAGAGTTTTGCCAGCATTTTATTCGTTCTCTCATTTCCGTTGCGCATACGCCATGTAAACACGCAGTGAACAATAAGTCATAATGATGACGGAAACTAGAAACACAGCTAGAAGACAAATATAAGAAAAAACCGCTTTTGTAATTGTGGCACGCACTGCAGCATCCTTCAATGCATTTTGACTAACATTTATTAACTGTTCACGTGCAACGAACAAAAAAGAATTATTTAGCATACCCTTACACAGGGTATGTCCAACAGGACACTGTCTAATCCCATAGATAAGAGCGAACAAAGAATCAAAGTTTGAGAAGCAGGATGAACTATTATTACAGAATGATGTAGAACAATGTGAAATAATACGAGAGCAGCAAAAAAAGTGACAGTTGAGTACAAAGCGAGAAGCCGAGACAATGTCAAAGAGAGAAACATTGAAAATGGTTAGATGAGAAGTGAAGCGAGAAGAAATAAGATTGGTGAATCAATAATTAAGGATGTAATCGAAAATTTGAATGAGAATTGATGAAGAAAATCCTTTTTTCCATTTTAAATGAAAAAAGCACTAAAAATATGCTGAAATGCAAGATTTAGATAAAGATTGAAATCTATTTCGAACAGCGAAAAGTGTATTTCAGCTTTTCGATGACACGTTATCAGTTAGTTGGGATTGATTGGGATTTGGTGTTTGTCTTTTGGGCTTGGGTTTGGGTTTGGGTTGTAGTAGCGCCCTTGCAGTTAGTCTTATCACATTGACAAGTCAGGAAATGGGGGAAATATGAATTAAGCAAGCATTCAGCATTCGGTGCGTGACAGCGTCTTTTTGACAAATTTCATTTTGCCATGAACGTGCTGTTGTTTCATGACGCTCCATTTGAGTTGCTCTGAGCTGCATTGATGATGATGATGCTCCAGACACTCACAGAGCTGAACGCGGCTTGTGTTATAGTTGCGGTTGCGAAATACTACCCTGACTTGAAATGGTCTGGGCTGGAGAGCAATTCCCCTTGTGATGCACAATAGACTCCCGTGGCTGTAAAACTTTTCAATTACATTAGATTCTCAACTCGATGTCTGAGCGGAGCGGCATTGACATGTGCTGCACCAAAGCGTCCGCTGACAAGTCATTAAAAGTGACAAATTGCAACAGGGGCGTAGCTTAAAGTCGTTGGCCCAAAAGTTTTGGACCTGGCATTTAATTAAACTAAAGTTAGTCCTTGTCCGTAAGCAAATCCAATTTATTAAATATTTACGAATAATGCTGAGAACACAACTTCCTTAGCCAATTTGTAAATCTTCGAAGAGTGCATCTTACAATCAAGTATATTCCCACAAATTCAGAAACCATAAGTGAGCCACAATTCCTCATGGTTTGGACTTATTTTAAATTGGCTTGGCTAGGCAAAGCGAGTTCATTTTTCTAACCCAAGAAGTGTATGTTTTTATTGTGTGCATTTATAATATTTTTCTGCATGCAAAACCAGGCAACAATAATTTTCCTGCCTTTAAGTAGCATCCACCTGGCTGGATTTTCTGACCACTCTCTGGTCCGCCCACATTTGCTCATTCATCAGCTTCGATTTACATTTTGCGCTTCGTACCCAATTTTGCCTCAATTATTTTCTACTTGTACACTGGTTTTGCTCCGAACAAAACGGAAACGGATTAACTGATTTATAAATAATAAAAATTTTTGTAAATCAATTCTGAGATCCTTTATTTGAGCAATCACCGGCCAAACTCCAATCTGCAACTCAAATCAAGCAGAACAAATAGTTAAATCGCTTTTATGCACTGTGACAGTGGTTATCGTTTGACTCTGGTGATTACAAGTTGCCAGCAGCCGCAGCAGCAGACATCAGGCAACAAGAAGCCGCATGCAGCAGGCAGCAGGCAGCAAGAAACTTTTAGCATGCAACAGTCGAGAGTAGAAGCTGCTTGCGTAGCTCGACCTGCACCCGGACACCACTTGGACAGTGGGTATATGGCAACTGTATGTTGGCCAGCGGCTTCGTATTAACTGATTGATGGACTTCAGCTCAATAAATTCAATTGTCAGGGTTGGTTGGCCTGCTGTTACGATGCTGTAAGTGTTATGTTGTTGTTGTTGTTCTTGTTTGTTGTACATCAGATTTATGCGCAGCAGAAACGAGCGCTTTCGGCCAAAGCGGACAAATTGTTAAGCTGGCCCGCAACGGCTCCGAGCTCGTTACGCAAAGCGCGCATATGACAAGCCATTTGTGTTTATTGCCAACGCCATAAAGATTTGTTCGCATAAAGTACTGGCTGTGGGAGCCGTTGACCTTCGTTAAAGGCACACAAAAAGGCACACAAAAAGGCACACACACAAACACACATACACACACAAACGCATACCATAAAGGGCACCATTTGGATCTCATTTAACGTTCATAAAGTTGCCTCTTTTTTTCGATTTATTTTTCCTATTTTTGGTTTTGCTGTCGCCGCTTGATTAATATGCAATTTCTTGATGGCAGTTGCCACCATTAACACACACACACACACACACACACACACACAGTCACACAAGCCACAAGCCACAAGCACATTTATAAGTCCGCCCATGTGCGAGTGTATGCGTGTGTGTGTGTGTGTGCGAGAGAGAGCGGCTTCTACTTGAGCGCTTTGGCTTTTGTTTGGCAAGCGGAAAAAAACACTGTAGCAAAAACAAAGGATAATTTAAACTCTGTCATAAACTAGGTTAGCATCACAGCCACATGCACACACCACACACCAGGCACACACACCACGCACACACACGACACACACACATACATATCACCCACTTTAGCGTTTCCCGCAAGCCCCACGTCTGGCTGCTTTATAATAACTGTCGGTTTGCGTTTTTTCTTCATCAGCTCTGTTGCTATTATTTCTCTTCTTTTTTTTATCATTTGCAAGACAATACGCGGCGCATTTATTTCATTCACATTTTTCTTTTTTTTTTGTGCTGGTGGGCGTTTTCGGGTTGTTTGTGGGCGTGCCTCAGCCGGGTCATGCGGCATTATGCGCCGCTTGCATTTTTTATGCGTCGCATTGCCTTTTATCACATATGCATACATCAGTATCCGATTTTTTGCCATTTATATAGTCTCCTTTATTTATTTGCCACATGAATTGGCCACAGAGTTGCGCCTGCTTTTGTTATACTCTCGCCAACAGGAACCAGCAATAGCAGACGTATAAAACGAAAACATATAAAATAAGTAACGTATTTATTATAAATTTGCATATGTAAATATATTCACTTATATTTACAACTATATATATTTTCAAATACCATTAGCTCTTCAGCCTAGTCCACATACTTTCAATACATACTCTGCATGTGCATATTCAATCATTTCGTATCTTAAATAATTTTTGCCCATATTGATGATATTGCAAAGTCAACGGCAAAAATGATGTTGTTATTCAAATGTGATTAGTTACTGATTGAATGCACATTTTGAAATGAAATTTTTTCCCTTTGTAGTTTTCGCACAGTTTTCAGTATTTCTATGTTCAAGCAATCAATGAATCTTTCCCATGCCAACCAAAGGCAGCAAAAAACACCAAATTGAGCAAAAAGGCAAATACAAATCAATTTTGCAGCTTTGGCGAAAAGATTTCAACCAGTAGACACCCTGTAAACGCAAGTTATCGAATATGCTTTGCAAACTTGATACTTGATAGTTAACCTTATATTATAGAATTATCATTGTAGCTTGCCGTAATAAGGTGAGCTCAGCCAATATATATAGTCATGCATGTCTTGTAAAATCAGCAATATTATTTTCAGCTGCATATTTAATGTTAATGCAACAACTTGACACATTTTTACAGGGTAAACAATTCAGAATTTAAATTGCAGATGATGGTATTTTGCTCTTTGCTGCATTTGTTGTTATTTTCGCTTGGTTCTTGCTGATGTTTATTTTTTTAATTGAATATACATGCAATTCGATGATTGTTAACAAATTTTTTTGCCAATACTTTTTACAAAGCCGTTGGCGACAACGTCCCAAGCCGATCAAACGATTCGTTTTAATGGCAATGCATAAACATCAATTAAGAGCGCCTGATAAATCGCCAGATGCTGTATGCTGAACTCCGCCCGATTATTTATTTAAATTTTAATTGAATTACGCCACTTGTGCCACGCCCAAGCGCCCTATTGCATCAATATATATATATATATAACCGGTTGGCTGAATTTGACTCGCATTCAGAAAATTCTTTGTTCTATTGTTAAGTTGAGGCACAGGTCATAGGTTAATTGATGACAAACGCATTCGGCATTCAGCTACGAGTTATTCATGTGAAGTCCGACTCGATTGGCCAGAAATTGAAACATCAGAACGCTCGATTTTATATATATAATTCATAAAGAATAATGAAAAATAATCGACTCTATGTTATGCTGTAATTTTGAAGCTTGAAAGATGATCAAGTGAAATCTTTAAGTAAGACTAAAGTCAACTTATTACAAACTGCTGATCATCACTTTCGCACATAAGGTACACATAGAGAAATATATGTGCAACAACAGTATTAAACGGTAAATAAAGCACTGGGTATCAACGAGTAAATCATTTAATTAATGAGCAATTTATTAAATTATAAACAAAGCAACGCTCCAATGCGAAACTGACACAATCTAAATTGACGCTTGAAATGATGCCCACTTGCTTTATCACATTTCCCACATCGTTTGCAATGATTTTTCAACACTGGACAGTCGCCGGTTAGTTCATAGTCAAATTAAAAGACAAAGTGGTGTGGGGAATGGGGGGGTGGGGTGAGGCAACCCCGCAACGCCCGGCATTATGCCACAGTCAATTGTTGCAACAATTTGTTAGATTGTCACAGTGCGACTCCGCACAGCATTTGTCAACGCAGTGCTCTTTCGAAAATAGAGCAGAGAATCGGTAAAAAAAACAATGTTTGGAATTCATATCAATTTGCGTGCCAAATGGCTTGAAACGACCGCTTCACACATATACGAAACATATTCTAGAATTTAATTATCGTTGAATAAACATTGATTACAATGGAAGATAAATACATACTATTAGCCAGCTTAAATAAACGTTTCAATTGTTTTTACTTTCGATATAAACAGAGCTATCATGATGAAATTTGAAATTGCAGGGATCTAGTAATGGGAATAATAATTAACTATGAAAAAAATTGGCATGTTTATTGGAAACATTGGTTTAATTGGATAGTCGAAGATGCAATAATAATGATTAAATATGTATGTTACTTTAGGAGTTCAAATGGATACAAAAGTTTGCTATCTCGATTTTATATAAACGATTTTAAAATTCGTATATGAAATCGGGTCAAGCCGGCGTAGGTCAGGTTGGTATCCAACTTTCAAAAAGAGCAACATATTTAAATAAGTATACTCAAAATATGTATTCAAAATGTGTAAATGTTTATTATGTCGAGCGGTGCTTAAAATGAGTGCTGTTTTCAAACCATATTTCAAAACAGTCTCCGACTTTTTGATCTAAAAAGTGGTGCAAAAGTGTTTCCTGTGGCATGCTTCCGCCATGTTGTCTGCTTTCTGTTTCATCTATGCCTGAGCGTAACTAAGCCAAACATCTCGACCTCGCCAGCCTCGAGCGGTGGCATATATGCAGTGTCATTTACACACACAAATGCGCGACCTGACACCTGACAGCCACTCAACAACGAGTGTCTGTCGGATTTACACAACAGCAACAACAAAATACGTTCGAAATAATAATAAAAAGCAACATCAACTAAAAAAAAAAAGCGAGACAGCGATGCATGCATAAATGGAAGAACGAGCAAAAATCAAAAAGAAGAAAGGAAAACTGGCTTGGTGTTGACATGCACAGGCAAGGATGCAGAGGAAGCAGCAAATGACAGGACACTTTTGGATGTGTCAGTTGTGTGACAGTCGCACACGGAGGCACTTGAGTCAGCAGGCTCGATGCTTGTTGGTTGGCGACTTATTTTTGGCTATCTGGTGCCGCAAAGCTTTTACGATTTCAAGGTGAGGCAATTTACATATATGTATGTATCTGTGGCAAGCAAAAAGTCAAAGTTGAAAAGTGAGGCCAAGAGTCGGACAACAATATAGAAGGCACCTAGGGATTGGGGCAGCTGATGCTGCTACTGTGTCGACCCGTCCACAGCACAAATATGCAAAGTCAAGTGGCAATTTATCATTGCAATGCAACCACAGCTGTGGGATGGGTGGCAGCGGGGTGCCGGTGGGATGCCAGTGGGGGCGCAGTGTGAGGTTAAGTGGTGCCTACTGCGAGTACAACTAATTTAAATGGGCAACGTACAGCTGAGGACCGGCAAACCGGCGAGCACAACAAATGCGTAGGCATGAATGAATCCACACTTACACCTAGAACCACACAATTGCAATAGTTACTTTGTGTGTGTGGCATGTATACCCTGTTGCACTAGTGAAAGGCGTGATCAACACTGCAGTATTACATTGTAGTTCAATTAAAGTTGTCCATAAATAAGCTGGGTATGCTGTAGTCGACTGTCGGCTTTCTCTGCTTTGTTTTTATTATGTGAGCCCTCGACTATGTTCGCGTTAGTTAAATCGATGCAACGCTGACCTTTCCCTCAATTAAATACACACACACACACAGAATACAGTGCAGGGCAACAGTAATGGGCCTAACTGTTCATTGGAGTGTGTTGCTGTTGCTGTCGACGCTTTGGCTCATTAGGCAATCGACAACAGCAGTGTCCATAATTTATGGACACCTTGTGCTGCATCTAATTTCCAGGATTTGCATCACAAATAAGTAAGGGAAATAAGAATGGATGCTTGTGAGAAATGTGCTCAGAACAGACCAACCCAGATTGGTTGCCCCAGGCTCAAGTCGACAAGATGGATAATGGACTAAAACCAATGCTAAGTGCGGCCACAAAAGCCAAGCAATTAACAAGGCGTTTGGTTTAGGAGCTTAGTCATCGGCCAGTTGTCCGGTTGCAACGCAACTCGGCTACTTGACAATCCTGTCAAGGCGAAAAACCAGAAATACCGCAGGCAGGATAACCGGAAGTGCAGACTACTGCTCCTGCTGCTGTTCAGACTGTTGTTGACAGGGCTCTAAAGCAGTGACTGCAACCCGAACAAGCCAAAGACATTCGCAATCGTCAGTAAGAGACCGCAGTGCAACGGGTGCGGGGATTGGCCGTAGTTGGGGGAGGGGAGGTCGCAGTAATATGCGTAATTAAACAAAACCGCAAGTGGGGCAGTTGCATAGCAAGCGAAGCCTCGCGCTGCAAGGCTTAAATGAAATACAAAAAAAAAAAAAACAAGGATGCCGCAAATGACACAACAAACACAAGACTGCAGCAAGCAGAATAAAATGCGTTTCAAGCCGAATTTAGACATACCCTTTCAAAGAATAATATCAAATGGCATAAAGTAAATGGGGCCAAGACACAAATCTGGTTTTATTCAACTGACAGCTTTTGATTAGTTTGCTAACGCAAACAGAAGTTTATAGTAGCTCTCAGCTTGCCAAACTCATGAAAAATTGATGGTGCCCCGATAAAGTGAACTGGGGCGCTTAAATTAAATATTTGCTGGCCGGCATTCGCTGGCTGAAGTGTCAAGAAGGAAAGCAAAGAGTTGAAAGAACGCAGCACCACATTAATCTGGAGCATGCAGATTGAAGTGTCTCTGCTCTTTGGGTCTGTCAGAGATGCCTGTCAGCCACTGTTATCTGCCAGGCAGGCCATGAAAAGTCCAAAATGCCAACAAAAAAAAAACAGGCGCAACTCCCCAGCCTGCATTTCGCTATACATTTCCATTTGGGCAGCCACAGATACAGTGCTCAAATGCGTATTGAGTTTGGTTTGCTTTTTCCTATTTTTTTTTTGTCACTATCCATTGATTTCACCTGCTAACGGAATATGCAACAAATGTGCCATCGATTTTATATTAGCTACGAGACAATTGAGCCGGAGACCCCGCAGCAAAATATATTGATGAAAATACGTAACAGTGGCAAAGGCTAAAGACGAACGACAGCAGCAACAAAATAGTAAGAAAAAATATATATATATAACACAAAAAATAAAAATAAATAGTTGTCCATGAGACAAACATAAATAACGACCCTCGACTTCAGACTCTTAGCCCAGTTAGCTAACAAGAAGTGTATAAGTATATACAAGGGCGTACGCAGGGGTTGGTATGGGGAGAATCTGCCCCAAAACATTGTGGCAAAATCGGATATTGAAAACTAAACTTCAAATAAGTTTTGCAAACAAGAAAAAGAAACTTTTGTTTCCTCATATGACATAAATATGACATAAAATCCTGGAATATAGATTCTGCATCCTGAACTCTTTATTTTAATTTGAATTTCTGCGTAGGTTTATTAAAACCGGAATGGATTTAAGTCTCAAAGGAAGAAAAAGACTTGGTGCAGCTGCTTTATTTAATAAAATAATAAATAATTCAAATAATTGAAATTTTATGTTTAATTTTTGAATTTTTTCTTACATTTCTGAGTGGTGACTGTAAAAAAGAAGACTCACTCACCTGTTAAAGCCGCCAAATTTAGAATAAATCCAATTAGCCGCATTGCCACCACAGCTGAGTCCTTATTGTGTATTATGAATATTTATTTCACAATGTGGAATGTGGCAAATTCCCGTTCAAAAAGTGTCAATAATTATTGCATTCATCCAGCTATTGTCGGCAAATTTCGGTGACAAGCTGCATAACTTCAAATTCTTTTGGCTTAGCTTATTGTTTTTGTTGTTGTTGTTGGTGGTGCTGCTGCCGATCCGGAGCTATCTAAGCATGCAACACGAGGCGAACTCACGACGCGCGCTTAAAGAGAGTTTCAGACACAAATAGAGAGAGAGAGAGAGTAAACAGAGCTTGGAGCTTACACGAAGTGTAAGCCAACCAACGCGCACGAATTTCACTTTATCACTGAATTGGATTTTTTTTTTCAATAATTCCTCGCTCGCGAATGTTGCGCTGCCGGCAATGCGCATGTGTCTCGACACATTTTTCCGATTCTAAATGTTGCCGCAACATGCACGCCGAACTCATCAGCACATATTCATAAAATTTATTACTATAAAAATTATTATTAACATCCAATTTTAAAATAAGTATATTTTATTTTACACACATATTTTATTTGAATTCTTTGAAGTTGCAGTTTTGAAATTTAGTAGAAAGTCCGTTCGTAAGTTTTGTATTTTAAAAGTGGCGCGCTCTCTTCGAATAGCTAACAACATGTTGACAACGAAGGGGTAGCATGTTCGAAATGTTGCTGCAACCGAACACAAAATTAGGGGAGGATTTGCGCCAAGCTTGGGCTCTTTTGGTAGTGACTCCAGCTTTTATATTTCGAACAATTTTTTGCCATACTTATTACAGTTTTTATAGTAAATTGAAAATCTACTCACCTCATATGCTATAAAATATCCAAGCAACATGTCGACACTTGGTATTTTATTACAATTCAACTGTAATAATAAATTATATCGTAGCTATCCAAGCTCCGAACCATCAAAAAATGTATAGCTGATTCGGAATATCATTTGATTCAACATTGCTTCCAATTTTCGAATATAGTGAAAGCTAAACAAGAATCGTTAATTTGTAAGCTTTCTAGCTTTCCTGCTGATATTTGAAAAACTGCTACAAAGTTGATGAATACAAATCAAATAGAGTTGAAATTGTTTTTCGCAGTATTAATCGACATTCGCATCGAATTGCTATCGGAAATATTTTAAAGGAGTGATTGAACTGTAAACACAGATGGCAACGTTGGCTGTGCAAACCAAATTTTATCAGTTATCACGCATGACACATCGATCGGTTAAAATTAGTAATTCCAAAAACGAGCAATGGACGCATCAGAGGCCGAATCGTCTACAGTCCCAGATGGAGCATGTGTATCCATGCTGGGCACTTCGGACGTAATCGATGCTGACATTGGCCAAGTGCTGCTGGAATATAAAATGGACCACAGGGAACGCGGTCTCGGACTGATCTTCAGCCATGAGCACTTTAAGGACGAAGAGCTGCCAACGCGTCCAGAAACGAGTGTGGATAGTGCGAATCTGGAACGTGTGCTTAAACAATTGGATTTTAGCGTAAAAATTTACAAAGATTTGACCCATCGGCAAGTTCTGGCGAAGATCAACGACGCTGCCAGCCAAAATCATGCGAATCGCGATTGTATCCTGGTGGCTATTCTTACGAATGGCGACGAGAACGACACGGTCCATGCCATGGACACCAGCTACAAGCTGGAAAGCATCTGGCACGCATTCGCAGCTGACAAGTGCAAATCGCTGGCTGGCAAGCCGAAGATCTTTATTGTTCAGGCCTGTCGCGGCAAGAGACGGGATCCCGGTTATTTGATATCAAGCGACGGATCACAAACTGAAACCGATGGTCAGGCCAAAATAAGGTATAGCTATCGGATTCCCTCCTATTCGGATTTCCTGATTGCCTTCTGCACGGTACCCAATCACTGCTCGTGGAGTAACACGGTGGACGGCAGCTGGTTCATCCATCATCTCTGCGCCGAATTGGAGGCCAACGGCCGGAAACAAAGCATTCTGCATCTGCTCACATTCGTTGCCCAGCGCGTCTCCAACCGCGAGAGCTATGACGAGCAGGAGAAGCAAATCACCTGCACCATGTCCACTTTAACGTGTGATTTGCATTTTGGCAAACGGCTCCCGTAAAATGCATTTTTGGAGCAGATGTATCTGCGTAATTAAGTAATAATTACTAAAAAATTTTAATTTATAATTATTGATAAACAAAGTTAATGCAATCGAACAAATTTTAGATATTTCTGAGATTTGAAGGCTGTTCATACATATAATCTTAACATGCTTAATGTCTTTATATATTGAATTAAATGCGTTTTTATTAACACCAAGTGGCAAAGTAAATATATTTTAATTTAAATATATCGTAAATATACAAATTTTTAGGTGGCAGCCATCGTTGTCTGTATGCGATAGCCATCGCCGATATATTTGAAACAATATTTATATCGATATCTATTTGCGATACTCACATGCCTCTAAAATAGCAGATTACAGAAAGTTTCCAAACCAACAAGTGGAATCAAAAAACGCAGTCATCAATGTACATTTCCAAGATTATTGGTGTCCTCTGTTTGGGGCTAATTGCTGTGTGCAGCGCTGCCATAGAACGCGTCGATGACTCCGATTTGATTCACATTCTGACCGGCGAAGGCGACGTGGTTGCCCTTTTCACAAAAACCAGTTGCGCGGCTTGCGTGGAATATGAGAATGTTGTGGGCAAAATTCAGAACGAGCTGCGGCAGACGCTGGGCGCAACGGTTGTCCAGGCGCACAACAGCAATCTAATACACATTTACGACCCGAGTCGGGAGCCAGCACTTTTGTATTTCCGACGAGGAATTCCGATTCTCTACCATGGCGCAGTCAATGAGGAGGAGATTGTCCAGTTCTTTGGGGAAAATCGCGAGCCGGGCGTGAAGGAGCTGTCTGACGATAACTTCGAGCATTTGACGCAAGCATCGACGGGCGCCACGACCGGAGATTGGTTCATCTTCTTCTATTCGGCGGAATGCGTGCTCTGCCAGCGCCTATATGCCGTCTGGGAAGCCGTCTGTGGCACTCTGCGACGCAAAATAAATGTGGCACGTATGAACTCGTTGGCGGCTGGAGTTGCCACAGCGCAACGCTTAAAGATTGCCGAAGCTCCCGAATTCGTTTTTCTGCGCCTCGGCAAATTGTACCGGTATCCGCTGAAGGATTATACGCCAAAGGCCTTCATCGATTTTATCGAGGGTGGCTATTTAAGGAATACGCAACCGGAAGATGTACCCAAGCCATCCAGTTTAATGGAGGAATTATCATTTGTACGACTCGTAGATTACCTCAGAAACTCTGGTACACTGCCATTGGTCTTTGTTGGCGCTGCTGCAGTCCTATTTCTCTTTTATATTGTTAAGTCATTGTTTAAGCCATCAGAAAAAAAGAAGAAAATTACAAAAAAAGATAAGTAGTTTAGGCAACGCTTGAGCGTATTGGCTCCTAAATCTTTCATATTATACAATTCCATATTTGAACTCGTCTCCAAGATGCTTAAAATAAATTCCAATTTAAAATAATATTTTTGTACTTGTTGGAATTACATTGTCTATATGCCGATTATCTGTAGTATTGTTTAGCCTGCCGATAGTCTTTGTATCGATATTTTTAATCAATAACCGCAACATTAAATACCATACATAACAGCTGGAATGAGTTAAATTTTGGTATTTTTGTAATTGCTGTATACGGTCGTACTTCTTGCTGCATCAGGAATAATTACAAAAAATAAACAATGGTTGGCTCCAATTTTGGCATCATCTATCATCCAAATGCCGGCGGCTCTTCGGGTCATGCCAATCCAAGTAGTGGAACCGGATCGGGCGCGGGAGGCGCCGGCAGTTTCAATGCTGTAGGCGATCGCGCAGCTCCTGCTTCTCATCTCAGCGATTTCCTGCTGCAGTTGGAGGATTACACTCCATTAATGCCAGATGCGGGTAACTTTTGCTCTTAATCATCGTCAATAATAACAACTTAATAATCGTCCTGCATTTGCAGTCACTGCGCATTATCTAAACATGGGCGGTTTCCATTCGGATGACAGACGCATTGTGCGCCTGATATCGATTGCCACGCAGAAATTCATGTCGGACATCATCGATGATGCGCTGCAGCATTCCAAGGTGCGCACCCACATGCAGAACTCTGCCACGCCTGGTGGCTCAAAGGTACGACTTTGAACTTCCTTTGCTTTTTTAGTCGATCTTGAATAATATTCTCATTCAAGGCAAAGGATCGCAAATTTACATTAACCATGGAGGACTTGCAGCCGGCATTGGCCGACTATGGCATCAATGTTCGCAAGATGCACTATAGCCAGTAAATTGCAAAGAATGGGATTATTGGAATACTTAATTGTTAGCACAGGCAAATAATACAAACAGATCTTAATTCCGTTAAATGTTCGCTTTAGATGGAATCGAATCCCTAGAATTGGATTCTTGCTGAGATAAATTCGATCTACTTATTTGTAAAACTGTAATTTAAATCTGTTTAAATATTATCTGGAAGCAAGATGTATTATGTAAAATTTAAACACACATTTTGTTAAGCTTTCTCAAAATGAAAATGTTTATCTTAAAATAATTAAACTTGAGATAATGTCTTTTGCAGTGTTCGAGAATTAACTTAATTCTAATTGCAAGAAATCCCTCATCGGCACATAATAAACCGCTTGAGGCTTCTTCCCGTGCCGCCCGCCACCTTGAAGGCGATGGCGCCGGTGAGAATTGTAACAATATAGTTACTCAACAAAGTTTCCCAATAATATCCATCCGCGTTGAGGAGTGTCAGCAGGGAGACGAGGAGATGTGTGCCCACAACATATCCAATATGCACATAGTTATTGGTATCGAAGGCATTGAAGAAGATGATGCTCCAGAATGTGTGCAGCAGCACAATTGACAGCGCCTGAGCCGCCGATGTGATAAAGAAGAATTCGGTGCCGCCCTTAAGGCCCATCGTTCCCGGTCCACTCTACAATAGTAAAGTACAATAAATAAACCATGTTAAACAGAGTAAATCAAGACACACTTACCATATCCGCCAGCACATTGACCAGAGCAAACATGGCCGAGATGATGCCGAATCCCAGGCCGGAAACATAAGCCAAAATATGTTTGTTCTCCGTGACGCGCGTATCTTCAGCAACAGCATGCAAGCCTTGCTCTGTGCTACGCAGTATGCGATAAATGATATAGCGGAAGCACTCCTGGAACAGCACGGAGAAAACTACACCAAAGACGAGCACATCGCGCAGCGGGACAGCAGCGAACCACAGCAACGAGGAGAGCAGCAGCGACAGCAGCCAGAAGAAAGCGGCCGCAATGAGTATTATGATGCGCACCGGGTCGTTGGCAATGCTGAACACGAACAGGGCGAACGGTGGTCCAAATGCAATAAAGGTGCAGCCAAAAAACTCCGGAAGCGTCATTATTTGATTGTCACAAAATGAAAATTATAAGTTATACTCCCACTTCTTTTTTTTCCCGTTCGATGACAATAGCCGCTTTTGTTGGCCGTGCGTGACTGTTGTGTACAGACGTTTTCGATAGCGATAACACAATGTTTACATACGATGCCGATAACTCAATGTTTACATACGCTCTCCAAGAAGTGCAGCCTACGCGTTTTATAATACAAATTACGCTGGTACGCATCAGAATGCCACATTCAATAACAATTCACGTTTACATATAATATACAAAGTGTTTTACGGTGTGAAGCATATTTAACACACATTTAATTCCAGTTAAAATTTTGCGTACCATAGGCTTGAATTCGGCATATCAATTATATGTTCATTAAGGGTATTTACTAGTCGGTGCATTGTGCGAATGTACGAAAACAAAGGCGTCCAACTTATTATGATTTGTCAGTGTTTTGCATTGCGTTTCCGGAGGATTAGTCACTTTGCTAAACCACAATAAATAAAAGTAAATAAACAAAATATACACTCGTCGTTGCTCAGCTGCATATTTAGTTCGTTCTTGCGTTCCCATTCGCAACCAGATGGCAAGTGAGTAAACTACTAATACACAATTTATGGTAATAGCATAATTAGAAAATAACAATATTTCTCACTTTCATCTATTTAGTGCACACTGTGGGTGCGAGACGTTTACTGCCGCACCAGCCCTCCGAGGACTGCCCCAATCCAGATGACGAGCTTGAAAGTCCAGCCATCGAGGCTGCCTTGGCCATTTCAGCAGAAACATCTGATCAGACACAACCAAAAGGTGCGTACCGAGAATATACATATTTATTTGTTTACATTCATGTATATAAATTATTCAAGAAATTCTGTTTTGTCATACAAATTCCAGAAATATGAATTATTCAGAACTAGAATCATTTCATATCATGGAAATACCAATTAACTTTCAGTTTATTTTTAATTTTTGTGTTTGAAACACTTAAATATTGAGAACAGTATTTGTAGTTGACCAGTAATATGATTTAAAGTAATTAATTAAACATTTAGAATTACCTCTACATTTTAATACATATTTATGTCCACAATTCAGTTTAGTTTAAACTACACATTTTTTTGTAAATATTTTCAATTCGCAATAGCTTGCTGGAAGAAGAGCTTTCCACATAGGTTTATGCCCACTGCCGATGAGAGAACAGAGTTGCGCTTAGAGATTTTGCAGGCAAATGTAATGCCCCGCGAGACCGACGATACCAACATCAAGCGATTCGTTGTTTATGAGCTGACAGTGCGCCTGGACTCGAGAATATTGGATGAGCAACCTGCCACAATTGAACGTCGGTACACGGACTTTCGTGAGCTTTATCAGTGCCTGAAACGCCAGTGTCCCAACATGATGACCAACATAAAATTTCCCAGCAAAGTGCTAGTGGGCAATTTCTCCATACAACTGATTGGTGGACGTAGCAACGCTTTTGAAGTGTTTCTCAAGCAGATCGCTGAGCAGCCGCAGTTGCGTGATTCGGAGGCATTTTTGCGCTTTCTGCAGCATGAAGAGCTGACCAGAGCGTGTCAATATCTGGACGAGCGACGCAATGAGCTGGCCATACCGTTGCTCGAGAACTGCTTTCGTCTGCTCAACAAAGTCTACATGGATCGATCGCGACCCGTATTGCTAATACTTTGTCGACTGGTCGCTGCCTGCACAGCGTCACCAGTACCGCATCATTCGGCGGAGCGTTGGGCCCTCCTGGCGCTCAATCGCTTTGAAGCGCTCTGTGATATTGATTTGCTGCCGCTCTATATACCGCTGCTGCACACCTGCGAGCATTTGTGGTAAGCGAAGCGAAACTCATTCAGCTTTTCTCACATTAAGCTCCAATTGTTGTTGCTTTCAGGTGGCAGTGTGGCCGGGATCAAAAGCGCTTAACTGATCGCTTGACGGAAATGTCGAGGCAGGGGATTCCCATATCAAATAAAACCAGCCTTATGCAGGCTATTCACGACATCGATCCGCGCACCGAAACCATTTGAGGCATACTCATATTATGTGCATATATTCATTCATACTCACACATTTATATATAGAAAAACTCATTGAGCCTTATCGCTAAGCTTAAAGTGCAATTAGTAAATTTATTGTGCAATTAGTATTAACATTTATGTCAATGTACAATGTGATTTGTCTCATTTCGGTCTCTACTTTTGTAACCAAACGTTTTTGTTTTCATGCACGTAATACATCGTAAATATTGTGAATTATATTGTTGTCTGTAGTTCCCTTGACATGATTATAACTATATATAAATTCTAAAGTACACTGTAGCAAAGTAAAATTGTCAATATTCACCATTCCTTGAATGCATCCAAAGCGAAAATTTCGACTTAGAGGGAAATTGTAGAATATATCATCAAATAAAGTTACATATTTTTGTTGTTTGTTTTTGTGTATCAATAAATATTGTCTTTTTATTTACGCAGAATGATGCAGAACCAAATCTTTAAGTATATTAAGGTTAACAATGACAACAAATATGTTTTATTAATGGTTATCCTTAGTTAAACACAGACTGCCACGTTTGGTCTGACAAATTCACACATTCTTCCTTCCAAGTAATTGTGCTAATTAGAAACAATTACCATAAATTCATGTGAAGATTATAAAGCTTGTTCATGAAAACCATAAAGTACACTACACCAATGATAGGTATTTCAGAACGTGGGACAACTTTCGTCTAATACTGCTCATCAATTGTCTATTGTATTATGCTGTTCTTTGAAAATGTACACAAATATTTTGTTACATTCAGCAAATATTTTATTACATTTCCAGACAGACACTGAACGAAAAATGTGGCACAGTTAAGTGTCTGTAAATCGCACAACTAACGAGTCCTGCGGTAAATGAGTCCCCAAGGACATATTCAGCATTTACAGGGTATTAATTCAAATTCAACAGCTTAATGGGTTTGCTTTTGTTCTGCTCAAACATACAGGACCCACCTCATTAAATAGACGGCGAACGACGACGCCGGCATCGTGCAAATTATTATTAGCTCTTTAGTTGCCGCGCAAAGCTCCAGCTGTGCAGACGACGACATGGACGTGGAAAAGGATGCGGGTGCGGAAATCAAACTAAATTCGGTGCTTCAACATCCGTTGCGACGACGCTTGCTTCGATTTGTGTCCGCCAAAGGGCTGTACGATTCCTTGCGACCGCTCTTCCTTGTTACCTTTTGGTATGGGCTAACATCGTTCTATATCAGCTGCCGTGATGAGACTGGTGTCAGGACCATCAAGAAGTCTTGGCTTGGCTATTTAAATGGCATTTTCCATATCGGCGCATATACTGTCTGCTATGTTCTAACTATAAACAACAATTGCGAGTCAGTCGCCAGCTATTTCTTTCGCTCGAGAATCACCCACTTTGGGGACATGCTGCAGATCGTGAGTGGCTTCATTGGCATCACTGTCATCTATCTGGCGGCCATCCTACCCAAAAACGAATTAGAGCGGTGCCTGCACAAATTTCATACAATGGATTTACAGCTGCACAATGTTGGCATCAAGATCATGTATAGTAAAGTGCTGCGCTTCAGCTATGCTATCATGATCTTCATGTTCCTTGTAAACTCCATCTTCTACTGGGGCACCTTTGGCGTCCTCTACGCATCCGAAGTGTCTCCAACTTGGGCATTACACTTCACATTTATGATCCAGCACACGGCGATTTCGCTTGCCGTAAACATGTTCAACTGTTTTACATATCTGGTGGAAATTCGCCTGGTGATGGTCAACAAGGTAAGCAGGAAACTGGTGCTAGTAGAAGATAAAAATGAACCGATCTTGTTTTGCCACTGATCACTCAATGCGATCCCATAGAAATAGATGACAAACCTTTGTTAAAGGTGTGTATATGTTTGTCTGTCTGGGGCTTAAAACTGGACAA
Source organism: Drosophila atroscutellata (assembly GCA_035041605.1). Lineage (NCBI taxonomy): Eukaryota > Metazoa > Arthropoda > Insecta > Diptera > Drosophilidae > Drosophila > Drosophila atroscutellata. The sequence continues at coordinate 5,005,590 of JAWNLA010000092.1, read as the reverse complement.
TAAGGTACTTATACAGTTTATACAGTTTATAAGAAATAAATGAATATTAAGTTAGCCTCTACAAATTGGATTGCCCCAACGCCAGTTGAAGCTAAAAGCTATAGCATTATTTAGAGGAAGGTCGATTTAGCTCGATTTAAAATTGAGTCCTTATCTTTGGTGTTAACCAATTTATTGCACATGACCGAAGACAATTAAATTAATTAACTGAGGCCATCAGCAATTTGCCAACGCGCACACCTTACAATTGCATAACAAAAACAACCTGTCATTATATAAACGTAGCGTGTTTGCTGTGAAAGGTTTCTCATTACGCGACTCCTGACAGCACCTGGAAAGAAGAGTAACAAAGTAAGTTCAAGAACTTTAACCCTGTCAATCAGACTTGTGGTTAATTGACAAGCGCAGAAGAGTTTTTAGAAATATTGCTAGTTGATTCTGATTGACAACACACTAAATGTATAAAAGGAGTTCCGCATCCGTTGCAGAAACTAGTTTTATTTTCGAACATCATGCGGAACGTCATTTGGGGACAGTTGTTCAATCCACGAGATGCTTACGGTGCTGAGCAGTCACTGCTTCTATTCACCTATCTGCTGGGACTGACTCCTTTCCGCCTGAGAGGTCAGCCAGCAGCACGACATTTCCAGCTGAGTCGCCTCGGCTATCTGAATGCTCTGCTCCAGATAAGCTTCTTTGGCTATTGCTTTCTGTCTGCGCTCATTCAGCAACAGAGCATTGTCGGCTACTTTTTCGATTCGCCAATCAGCCAAGTGGGAGACTCTATCCAGAAGTTCATCGGCATGATCGGCATGTTTGGACTCTTTCTCTGCAGCGGGCTCCATGTGCGGCGACTGATTCGACTCTATGATCTCATAGCACGTATTGATGATCGCCTCCTCAATGTAGGCGTCTGTTTTAATTATGGCAAGATTATGAGTCTGCGCCACACGAAATTGTTCCTCATCTCCGGCATGCAATTGGCGTACTTGGTCAGCTCGATTTGCATGCTGCTTTGGAATGATGCTAGGCCCACTTATCCAGCTGCCGTTGCCTTCTATGTGCCTCAAGTTTTTCTGCTCAGCATCGTTCTGCTCTTTGATGCAATTCTTCATCGCTGCTGGCAGCACTTCGAAGCCTTAAATGAGGTAAGCTATGATATGGTTAAAGTATACAAAATCGCTTATCATTTGATGCTTGGAATACCTATACCAAAACGAAAAACGATTTTATGTATAATTTCTGCACACAGCCCATTAAATATATGTTCTTATATAAATTAACTGCTTGACAGTTGCTCCCATTTATCAGTCAAGTGGGAATGAACACATATTCCCCAGCAGGCTCTTTAATTAATTAATTAAAGGCAATCGTAATCTAGAGATTAGACAATTAAACAAATTTGATACATTATGAGATTAGAAAAGAAAAGAAATTTGACACATGAAGTTTTGAATAGAAGTTGATTCCTTGCTCATACACCATGAGGTTACCGGACTATTTGGACAGACTTGTGCGCCCCGTTAATGTTTACGGCTGCTACCGGGTGACATTATGTCTGAACCTAATCTTTGGCATTGTTCCGTATTGTGTAGACACTTCAGCGGGTCGACTGCGACTGTCGTGCCTTGGCTTGGCCAACATGGTCGTACGGATATTCTTCTACACGGTGAACTTCATCTACAGTTGGTTGCAACGTCGCGTACTCATGATAAGCAATTTGGGGTTGGATATGGCTTCAGTCACCACCGATCTGGAAATATTCAACGGCATGTTGGGTATAGTAATACTGGTACTTGCTTCGCTGCTGAATCACCAGAAATTGTTAAGGCTGATGGCCCTTTTCGATGGCCTGGAACGTGAGGCATTTCCACGTGTCGGCATTAGCTTTGACCAGATGCGAGCGGCTAGGCAAATCAATGGTTTCGCTGCATTTCTGCTATGCGCATTAATTGGTTTCACATTCTACAGTTACTTCTTGATTTTACCAGGCGAAAATACCTACTTGTCCTACTCGGCGATGTTGAGTCAGTTGTCGCCACTTTTCTTAATATGCATAGCTAGCATACTCGTGGCTGGACTTCTTATCAAGCTACGCATTTATCTCAGCGCTTTAAATGAGGTCAAATTAACTCGCTTAATGCTATATCAAGCTAAACTAAATTTGTATTTATACTTTAAGGTCCTCAAGAATCTCGCCCATCAGTGGGACACATGCGTCATTAAGGCCGTGCAAAAGTCAAGATCAATGCAATGTTTGGATTCCTTTTCAATGTATACGATTGTGTCAAAGGATCCGGCTGAGATCATACAGGACTCCATGGAGATACATCATCTAATCTGTGAGGCGGCTGCCACGGCCAACAAATACTTCACCTATCAACTGCTAACGATCATTTCAATTGCCTTCTTAATCATTGTCTTTGATGCTTACTATGTGCTCGAAACGATGATAAGCAACGCAACTCGTGAGGGCAAATTCAGGACAGTCGAATTTGTAACGTTCTTTGCATGTCAGATGATATTGTATTTGATTGCCATCATCTCGATCGTTGAGGGCAGCAGTCGGGCCATCAAAAAGAGTGAAAAAACTGGCGGCATTGTGCACATGCTTCTGAACAGGACGAAGAGTGCGGAGGTCAAGGAGAAGCTACAACAATTTTCCATGCAACTAATGCATCTGAAGATCAAGTTTACAGCAGCTGGTCTCTTCAACATTGATCGCACGCTCTACTTTACTGTAAGACAGTTCGAACTATTACATTTTCAACAATAATCACATTCTTTTCATTATCTATTTTTCTTTTTAGATCAGCGGTGCTTTGACTACTTATCTCATTATCCTGCTGCAGTTTACATCGAGACACAAGGCGCGTGAAAATATAAGTCCACTTGAATGTTGTACGGCAGTCTACAATATGACCAATCGAACAAATTAGTTCTTGCACATAACACTGGAGCTGAAGGAAATACATTATACAAATTATATGGTTCGCCAGTGGTATTATTATAGATTTAATGATTAATGCTGATTGTTAAAGAATGACAAAAGCTAAATATGGAAAATATCTTAGAAATAATTCTTTAAAATATTTTATCGTTTTCAACAATAATTGTCAAAAGAAAAAACGAATTTGGATTAATAAAACAAGCATATGCTTTCAAAATTTTAACAAAGAATACTGCCTATCCATTAGTCCGTTCCTCATTTATAAAGAAATCTTTATTAGCTATGCCAAGCATTTCAAATCGCTTCCTTAGGAACAATCTATTTAACATTAACTTACTGTCAGTCAATAAATGAGCAGGAGTACGTAATTTTCGGCAGCACAATGATAGATACTTTTACGTTTCAGTTTGTCAGATGTCACCCCCTAATTGTTTACCTCATTTCATTAAAATTGGGTATGTATACATGTGGTAGGGGGCAACCATAATTCGCAATTCACTTATTGCATTGACCATACTTGTTAACATGCTACACTTGTTGACCCCGTCCACTCAGCGCCTAACGTTATGCTACACATTTAAGCTTAATTAAATATTTACCGCTATCGGTATTAGCTTAATAAGCCGTCCAGCCGTCCAAACGACTTCTGCCTTCAAGTGCGCTAACGTTTTGATATATGAGCAGAACTCAACAACACTTCCGCAGTCAGTTGGTGTCGAGCAACCGAAGTGAACACACGTGAATTCCTGGCTGAAATAAACAGTTAACTGGCCATGGCTTTGAAGCTCTGGGAGCGCATCTCGCAGGCGGATAATGTGTTCCAATCGTTGCGACCACTCACCTACATATCCCTGGTGGGTCTGGCGCCGTTTCGATTGAACCTGAACGCGGACAAGGAGGTGCACACATCGAAGTACTCATTTGTCGCCGGCATTGTGCACTATTTGTTCTTTGTGATGTGCTTTGCGTTTTCGGTACGCGAGGACGACTCCATCATCGGTTACTTCTTTCAGACGAACATCACCAAGTTGGGCGACGGCACCTTGCGTTTGACGGGCATCATTGCCATGTCCACGATTTTTGGATTTGCGATGTTCAAGCGCCAGCGACTGGTGGGCATCATACAGAATATCATTGTCGTTGACGAGACCTTTGTGCGTCTGGGCATGAAACTGGACTATCGACGCATTCTCCTATTCAGCTTTCTCATCTCATTGGGTATTGTGATCTTCAACGTTATTTACCTATGTGTCAGCTACGGCTTGCTGGTCAGTGCCACCTTCTCACCTTCGCTTGTTACCTTCACGGCGTTCGCTCTGCCCCACATCAATATCAGTCTTATGGTCTTCAAGTTTTTCTGCACCACCCACTTGGCTCAGAGTCGGTTCAGTATGGTAAACGAGGTGAGTATTCCTACATGCCAACAAAGAACTTTCCCTTGAAGCGATATGGCTCTCAATAATGAAGATTTCGTATAATTATAAGGCACGGACGAACGGACTAACAACCATGTAAATAGAGATATGGCAAATGACGCTCATCAAAAGTACACATTTATAATATTGCAATCTTTTGGTCTAAAAATGATTACCAACATTCTTTAAGCAAACATATAAAAGTATACAGCTAGTAATTAAAACGCTTACATTTGTCCACAGATTCTGCAGGACATTCTGGATGCGCATATTGAACATAACAACGCCCTGGAGCTGTCGCCAATGCACTCGGCGGTGAATCATCAGCGATATGCGCATCGGTTGCGTAATCTGATCAGTACACCTATGCAGCGTTACAGTGTTACGTCGATTATACGCCAGAGTCCCGAGTACGCTATCAAGCAAGTGGCTAATATACACAATCTGCTCTGTGACATTTGCCAGACCATCGAGGAGTATTTCACCTATCCACTGCTTGGCATCATAGCCATCTCGTTTTTGTTTATACTCTTTGATGACTTTTACATATTGGAGGCACTACTGAATCCCAAGCGCTTGGATAACTTTGAGACAGATGAGTTCTTTGCCTTCTTTTTGACACAAATGCTTTGGTACATTGTTATCATCATTTTGATTGTGGAGGCCAGCAGTAGAACTATCCGGCATAGTAGCTTCAGTGCAGCCATCATCCACAAGATCCTCAACATAACCGATGAACAGGAGCTACGTGATCGATTATTTCGCCTGTCTCTGCAGTTGTCGCATCGCAAGGTGAGCTTCACTGCTGCCGGATTATTTCGCTTGGATCGTACACTAATATTTACGGTGTGTTCGTCAATATTATTCATGTTATTCTTGATTTCTGATTGGTTTGCTTGTCAATTTACTTGCAGATAACTGGCGCTGCTACCTGCTACCTCATTATACTCGTACAATTTCGTTCTACTCATCACCTTGAGGAAAATGAAGTCAATAATACGGACTATACACAGTTCGATTAAGGATCGAAATTAAATGTAGCTTTTGTAAAATGTTGTAAACTCAATAATATTAATAAAACAAAGTTATCAAAAATATTTAGCGATGTTTTGACTTATGAAATTTGTTCGCTGATCAGAGTACTTACTATTTGTTTCTAATCGTTTATTAAATATAAATTTAGAGATAAAACCATAATCAAATAATCATAATAAGATAATGACTGGATAATCCCGCTTTATTTGACAAAGTTAAAGAAGTACAAAGTTAGTTTTAAAACTTCTGTCGTATAACATTACCAGCTACTGCAAATGAGAGTAGGCTGAGTGGCTACACCATCAAGCAAGCAGTGCAAGCAGTGGAAATAAACACCAGCGTCACGTTTAACCAGCTGGCAACGCTGCAACAATTCAGAAACAAACCGTTAAACGTGAGAGAGAGAGATAAACTCAGTTGTCCTATTTTTTCCATGGCATAATCGTAGTGAGGCTTTGACGGCATCAACCACCACTAATAAGTAGAGCTACTAATCCATATAGACACGCCACTTGGTCGCCACGTACTCTCGCATAATCCAATAAGAAGTCCCAAATACGTTGTCTGTTGCCACTTATCACGTGGTGCAACGACATTTCATTGTTCTATTGCCTCAGCCATTTTCAATTCCAGACTTCGTGGGTGGTGATTGCTTTCAAATGTGTCTCAATTGTCAAGCGATATGCTAAATTGCCCAATGCCCGCGGTCCACTTGCACACATTACAACTGTACAACTGTATTTGAATGTGAGTTGACTGTAAGCGTATAAATTAAGTGCATGTTCGCTTAACGCTAATCAAATCGATTAGCCGCATTGATAAGGCTTTAAAGCTTTATCAATAGTTGATTTGTATTTATGATTTGTTCACTTTGTTCACAAACACATTTTCCATACAAATTGCACTCGAATGTGTTACTTACAAAGGGATATTAATACGTATGTAAGTAATTGGAATTGTTGATAACGAATTGTAAAAAAGCAATTGTGGCCGCAGTCTGAGCGTTACTTGTGCCTGTACATAAAAGCTTTCAAAAAACAAACACTTGACTTCTCAAGTCCAATAAATTAGCTGATGATTATGAAGAAAACAAATTGCAATTTAAATTTGCATCCTCTAATGCTCACATAACAGACTTAACATTAACTAAACTATTTCAAATCGCCTCTATTTTAAACTAAAGCTTCAAAGAGATCGAGTTGTACAGGCACTGGTCTGATAGTTGAATTCAATGTTTAAATGACAATCATGGAAAGAAAAAACTAAAGCGCAAATTAACGCAAAAACACACATAAGCAAACTTTGAGCGCATTTTCATATTCTTGCATATTGCATACATACATAAACATGTGCATACATATACATTTCTTTAACATACGGCCGCACATCAAACATTCATCAAGCACAGCAGAACGAGCAGTTCTCAGTTCACTAAGAACACAAACGCCGTAGTCGAAGTAGCGGGCAGAGCCTCGTCAGTTGCCGTCAGTCCGTCAGAGAGGGCCGCGCACAGTCGTAATCAAGCGTTGACGTGAACGGTCACAAGCGCTATTTTTTTGTATTTGGCTCGCCCCACTAAATCAACATACTCTCGCCTCGCGATTTGTATCCGTGTCCATCCTTATCCTTGTTGTCTCAGTTACGCGTGAGGATATAGTGCAAATTGATAAGTGTGAGCTATTGTTGAGCAAACAGAGTTGAAGTGACCAAAGGATTACATTGGCTATATTTTGAAAATCAAGCAAACTCCCAGTTGAAAATAAATACTGGTTTCTTAATCGCTCGCAGACTTGTTAAGATTGCAGGGGCGTTGGGACGACGGCCATACATATGTATATGTATAATGGGTAATAAGTACTCGAACTGTTAATCTAGCTGTCGATAGGGTTATACTTAAACAAAAGCCCCAGACGAACAATGACTTAAGTACAATAACCACTGCATCTTTATTATATGCTATACAATAATTATAAACTGAAAATTACAGTTTTTGAAAAGCACCTATTGTGACGACAGAACAGACAGATAATTAACAACTAAATGACATAAATTTGTCAACACATTCGATCACTTAAACACTTAAACATAAAACATAAACAAATGTCATTCGAGCACAACAATCAACAACTTTATAGAGTAATACCGAAGAGTACTCAAATCACAGCTGTTTCGCGAACATTAAGTTTCTGCTAAATATACAATCGCATAGGTCAGGATGCACTATACACTGAAATATCTAAAGAGAACTTGGCATAGAGACAAATTTGAGAGGCGAAACGAGGGAAAAGATGTGGCAACTATAAGAAGCGACAACAAATACAAATTGCGTTGTTGCCTCAAAATCTTCTGAGTCTCGTCACAGTGTCATTTTTTTGTGGTTAGCTGTAACTGAATCTCTGAGAGAATTTAATTCGTAGATGTTGCGCTTGAATGGCGCATCAATTAAATTTAATATGAAGCCGCTGTACTGCCACCGGGTTGTCAAACCGAATCGAATTTCGTTTCCGATTCCTATTCTGGTGCGATAAGTGTCAAAATACCGGCAAAGAGTTTGTGGTGCATTTCAATGTCAACCCTTTGACTCGCCGACAAAAACAACCGAATTTTGGCAATATTATTTGTATATTTATGGCAGTGCCTTAGTCTTGATCGATTTAGGTTAATAAGCTCAGAAGAGAAAGTGTTATAAACGTTGGAACATTTTCTATATATGTTAATGTGACCCAAAAGCCCAAGACGTTTAAGACAACAACTCATTAAAATACATGGGCTATCAGATGATATAGACTATATAAATATATATAATATATTTGTATATTTTTGCAGCAGCTTGACACCAGTCTTTAATATGAATTTCTCGTCTCGACTTAGTTCCACTAGCGTCGTCCCATTGGACTCTGCCGCATGCCACAGTTGTAACTAAGGCCGCACTCAAAAAATGAAAATAATGCGGGAGCAGTCCAAGAAATAGCTGATCTGGACATGCAAATTGAGTTCCCATGAATTGAGTTGTGTTTCGATTTGTTCTCGGCCTATTTATTGTTGTACTCTTATCATTCAAAAAGAGCAACGTCAACAACCAAAGTGGTAAAGTGGAAGCCCGATATATGGATAGCTCGGAATTCGAGAATATCCGATAGCCCCACTGAAATTGTTAATGTTTTCATGTTTTATTTATGTGTTTTCTGTGCATGACGTCACAGTTTAATGTCACATTTGATCGCAGCGCCACTAATTGTAAAACACATAGATGTGTCAGCTCACACAACGACAAAATACCAGCAAAATATGTATGTAGGTGGAAATTGTCAGAAAATGAGGTAATTACCGAAAGAATATACTACCTATAAAGGGAAAAAGTACGAAGTAAACTCCAATTTCAGTAATCAAAAACAATAATTTAAGTAAATGTAAGAAATTATTTGACAAAATGGGTATTCAGCACCTGTTAAATAAAGTAATATTACATAAAAGTTGAAGCAGGTCAAACCAATTCAAAGTCAATTTTCACGAATAGAAATGAATATGGTAAGTGATGGAAGTGATCGTGTTGCGACTGTAATTGATCTGTTCATTAAATGCGAATGCAACTGTAGTCAGATGTTTTACATATTAATGTGTCATCTATAGGCTTGATCAATATAAAAATAAATTTATGCTTCTGAACAAGGCCATAAAAAGTTGCCCATAGCATGCCATGTAAGGTTGTGATGAAATTTTTACAACCTTGTTTGGATACATAAATTTATAGATTGAAATGTATTGAAATTGGAATTCGGTACACAACTACAAAATTCTGATCCCTCTTTACGAGATGCTGGGTACGCCCTGCAGAGTTAATAACACATTTTTCATTTCGAATGATTAATTCATTCGTCAATTAACATTGCAATGGAAGCGACACAAGCGACAACCGGGCAACATTTATGTCTTCTAAAGTATACAAATACCCATCAATTATAAAGAGTGCTGGATTGCATTATCGTATCTCCGGGACTACAAACAATTCTAGCTGTAAACAAATATAAATTGTCAAATGGCATATTACACTTAAAAAAATGATCATCAGTAATTACACTCGCTGATAAACAGCTTTTTTTAGCCTCAAGTTGCAATTAAAAAGTAATATTTGAAGAATTGGTTCATTTACATCATAACATTTACATCAAACGATTCTATCAGTTAATTTAACTCCAAACTATGTAAACTAAATGTAAAAAGATAACAATCCTTAAATTTGAATCTATATATATATATGATTGATCTGACATGTATTTGTGGATTTGTAGGGAATAATAGATGGAAGAGGCACCTCAATCCATCAATTTATGGTTGCATTGGCAGCAATTTGTTAAATTTAGATTGCATGCAAGGCTCACAGAGGTTAACTCGAGCTCTTTATTGCTGTCACCGGGAAAAGCCATTGCATTGTTGTTTAATGATTGGATTTATTATTAAAGTGGAATCTCACATGTTTAATTTAATAATGAAAAATACTTTATGCTCGCCGCAATAATAAATGCCAGTTAAAAATATAAAAATTAACGTAAGTGACAAGGTTGCTGGCGCTACCAACTGTGGAATACTCTGATCTTGGCATTATATTCGCTGCCAAAGAACATTCTTGTGGGAGTTGGGTTGGGCAGTTTCGTGGGCTTATCGATTTGAGGGATTAGGCACTAGGAAAAGGGGAGTATGTATAGACTTAAAATGTGGTTATCGATCCTTAAGTGTTCGTGGCCCATGTCGCCTTTAAAAGCAACAATCATCCAATTTTATGACTCCAGCTAGAAATGGAGCTTTACAGGTTTGTAATTTTCGACGAGTATATGTTCCAAGATTCATGTTTCTAGCTTCAAGGGTGCAGGCAGCATGATATACATGCCAGTATACCAGCATACTCTCATAGCTTCAGGATCAGAGTATAAAAATCCACACCCAATTAAGAGCAATTATTTCGTACGGAGGTTTTGACATTTTTAAATTTAAGTCAAAATTCAGCATCTGGTATGAATGTATACATATGCAAATATATGTATATATATATATATCTATGAACATGGGCTAGCATTGTGTTTTATGTGGGGGCGTTGATCTTGATTTCAATTAAGTGAGCGAAACGCTAAGAGTCAAAATTTACTCAAGTGCTTTAGGAAAGAACTTTTTCTCATGTTTTCAAAATAATACCCTAATTTAATGAGCATGTTAAGTAAACTTCTCCATTGTAACTCAATAATCGCCAATAAAAATAAAAAAAGAAATAAATGTAAGCAAGTTTTTTTTTACATTAAAAGCGAACCGAATGCATTCATCAACACGCTGATGCTCTATATATAGATATGAGAGTTTCGTATAATCGTTTGGTACACTATAACGGTAGGTGTCAAAGACCCAACATGGGGGTCAATTGAAAGACTCAATTATAGCAATATATCACTGTGCAGATACACATGCATAAAACAACCGCTATATATATACACATACATACATATATATATATATATATATATATGTACGCATATGGTTCGCTACGCGATCTGAACAAATTGTATTCGTGATAATTGTTCGGTGCACATTACGTGAGAATTTGAAAGGAAACCATTTGGTTGAATACCCTGTTGTGCACCCGGGGGCCTTCCGATAAGATTCCCGTGATTGCATCTCTTCGCGTTTCCTTGATTTTCGCGCATACTTTTTTCTATTTGCTCGGTGATGAATCTCTTCAGTGGGAGCGCTTATCAGGTTCAAAGTACGCTTATCAAACATAGCTCAGAATGTTTACTTATGAGTATCAATTTTCTAGTCGAGACAACCTTAATCGAATATCATTTGTAGCTGTAAAGAGAGAAAAAAAGAAAACTAGCATTTACAATTCAATGCGAAATAGAGGAATATACATATTACGTATACGTATCAGCATGCATCGATTATAAACAAAACGCCGGCTTGCATGTGCTGTACACAAAGAAGGTTTAGTAATTATCACCACTGATATGACAAGCACAATATCAATAGGAACAAATGTATATAAGCAATACAGAAATATAAATGATTATTTCAATTACAAGAGCGTCAAAAACAATTATTAGTCACGTGTTGTATTTCTTGTTGCAATACTATTAAGGGTGTTATTCATTTATGGTAATTTACAGAGCAGCATTTGTGGCAATTAGGAGAAAGCTTCAAAGAAACGTTGTTGCAAGAGCTCTAGGCTCAGACGGGGGCACAGCATATTGAACTAGAATCGACTTGGCTATTCATTCAGATTAATAATATATATCTCAAGAACATATATTCCCTTTTCCGCATTTTTAATGGGTACAAAAATGAATAGATAAAATATGGCCAATGCAAATCTGTAAGTCATGTAAAAAAAGTGCTCCGAACAGCAACATGGTTAAAGCAATTGGGATGCCATTTCCGATCAGGGGGAAACACAACAAATCGTGACGAAATTAAAATACCTTCTCTTCTTCTCTTCTCTTGTCTTCTCATCTCTTCTCGCTTCTAGACTAATAATATCTTTCAAGCACTATAGTAATAGAACAGACATGCCCACACAAAGCAGTTCACTATGGCGGCAGAAGAGCAATCGGGGCTTAGTTATTGGAATTTTTGGATTTTGTCTTGGACTATTTGGGATAGTGTACGGTATGTTCTGGGAGGACATATTCAATTTGATCATGCACAAGGTAATTCACAATGACGCTTTGGCAGCTGCATTCACTTAACGCCACTTGAAGCTATGCTTGGATTGTCAGGTGGCTCAAAAGTGCCGCCTCCAATTGGATTGAAGCTGGCTGTGCCCTTGTCGTGATTTTTAATTAATGCCAATTGGAATTTGATCTTTGCACAGGAAATGGCGCTCGCACCAGACACACAAGTCTATGATAACTGGAAGACGCCGCCGATAGAGCTGCACTTGGATATCTACTTGTACAACTGGACGAATCCCGAGGAGTTTGGCAATCAGAGCAGCAAACCCATTTTGGAGCAGTTGGGTCCCTATCGGTTTATAGACAGACCCGACAAGATCAACATTAGCTGGCATCCATCAAATAATTCGGTCAGCTATCGCCGGCTCAGTTTCTTTTACTTTGACGCTGCGGGCAGTGTGGGTAGTCTAGATGATGAGGTCACAACACTGAACGCTGTGGCATTGGTTTGTATTATTATATTATAATTATACTATCCCTGCTAATCATCAACTAATGCAGTCGGCAGCTGCCACGGCCAAATATTGGAATTCCGTTAAACGTGGCATGGTCGATGTGGGCCTTAAGCTTTATGGCCAGGAGATATCCGTGACGAAAACAGTCGATGAAATGCTCTTCACGGGCTACAACGATCCCATGATTGATGTTGCCATGGCCATGCCCATTTTTGGAGATGAGGTCAAAGTGCCCTTCGATAAGTTCGGTTGGTTTTATACACGCAACGGGAGCGCTGATCTAACCGGTGTCTTCAATGTGTTCACCGGCGCCGAAGATCTGAAAAAGCTGGGTCAGATGCATTCCTGGAATTATCAGACCCATACGGGCTTCTTTGAATCGTTTTGTGGTCTGACCAATGGCTCTGCTGGCGAATTTCAGCCACAGCAGCCGCAGCCAGGTGGAAGTATCGGTCTCTTCACTCCAGACATGTGCCGCACTCTGAACCTGGACTATGTGGACACGATCGAAATCGAAGGATTGCAGGGCTACAAGTTCACAGGCGGTCCGCGATCCATTGACAACGGTAAGCACCTGAAAAATATACACCAAACTTAGTCTTAGTCTTAATCTCAATTAAATTTTAAAAATTACTTTTTAAAAATATCTTAAATATTGGTTATATCGCCAAAGGCATTAATGTTTGAAAAATTTATAATATTATTATTATTATTTAATTTAATTTATTCCCATAGATATATAAAAGTAAACGGATTAGTTTTTAGACTGTAAAGTAGACACTTGAAAAATCAAGTTTAATTTAAGTTCTCTACTTGCAGGCACTCTCTATCCGGAGAATCTGTGCTTCTGCGGTGGCGAATGTGTGCCGTCCGGCGTAATGAACGTCAGTTCATGCCGCTTTGGATCGCCGGTATTCATGTCGTATCCGCATTTCTATAATGCCGATCAATTCTATTTGGATCAGGTAGAGGGTCTGGAGCCGAATCAACAGGATCATGAGTTCTATATGGTAGTGGAGCCACGCACCGGCATTCCGCTCGAGGTGGCAGCACGTTTCCAGGTCAACATGCTGGTGGAGCCCATTGAGGGCATTTCATTGTATGAGGACATTCCACGCATATTCTTTCCACTGATCTGGTTTGAGCAGAAGGTGACCATCACATCGGATTTGGCCGATCAGCTAAAGCTGATGCCGCTTGTGCTGCTTGCTGGCCACATCTTTGCGGGCATTTGCCTGGCCGTGGGTCTGATAATGCTCTGCTGGGCACCGGTGCACAACATGCTCAGCTATTGCCAGACGCGACAATATGACGTCAAGGTTCAGCACAAGAGTAATGGCCAATACAAGAGTCGCTCGCAATTCTCCAGCGCCGAGGAGCTCAAGTCCAAAGCCTCCACAATGATGTGCGAGAAAAGTGATACACCAGACAATTCGCCGCTTCTCGAAAGGAACAGTAAGCCTGCAACTATAATGCCCAAGTCGCAGACTAGCGATAGTGTCGCCACCGCTGCAACGGCCCTTAGTGATACAACGCAAATGAAACAATTCTAACGGAAGAAACAGGGAATAAACGGAAACTTTCCATATAGCCAGTAAGCCGTCCTAGTGCCTTACTTAGTCTTTAGTCAGTTATAGCGTAGGAAATATAAACAAACATGTCCCTCATCGCCTCTGATCAAAAAGTGGCAATGCCAAAGATTATGTTAGAGTTGCATAACTTACGAATACTCTCTCTACATCTACATAAATATACATTTATAGTTTTAATATGGTATTTGAAATGCTTGGTAACTTTTCATCAGCGATAATTTTGATAAAATTGTTTTATATACTCGTTCTACTTAAATTATGTTTCAGATGTAAAAACTCTATCGAATTAAACATTTTACATACACATTAAGATTTGTGTTTCATATGAAATTTATTTCAGTGCTAAATAATCGGGATATTAGCACATTAATTATTAAATTTTTATTTGAATTAAAGATGTACTCAGCAAAGTTGAAGAAGCTCTGAAAACAAAACCACTGCACAACAAGCAGTGCAATCTTAAACAGTAAAATACTGCTTACCAGCACTGCTTCTCTGCTTCGCATACGCCCTTGTGCGCTTTCTACAGTTGTAGAAGCTTTGTGTGTGCAAACTGTAGTCCAAACTGCTTCTGTGATTCGTGTACTTGATGCACTGCTTGCAAAGTATTCAGTTGCCCTAAAACTGCTAGTCTGCTGAAGCACATAAAAACTAAATAATTGGTGCTCAATAATGATTGGAAGTGTAATTGCAATATAATCAGAAATAACTATAATCATAAAAATGTCCGCTTCAGTTATTAGTATAAAAGATAACAAAGTGTATATTTTTATTGCTTCAATTTCATCGATTAGTACAATAATCAACGCACATATGGGGCACATAATATTTACATATATTACTAATATACTTATGATACAATGTAAGATATACCTTATAGAAATCCCTAATAAAGTCTTTGCTCTATGTTCAATGATGTGTTTCGTTTTGTACAAAATTGCTTGATAGAATCAAACTATCGCTTTTCACATTCTTGGAGCAAATAACTAAAAATTACAATGGTTCAACAAATATTTGCAATATCACAAATGACCCAACTTCTGATTATATTATTATATTATATAGAATATATTTCAAAAATGAGGTATGGAAAAGAAATCCAGTTATTTCTTTGGTTTGTAGCCCTCAGTATATCCATAGCTGTCAGCCACTGTGCAAAGTATAATCATTTAATAAAATTGAGAGTTAAAAGTGTTTTCATAATACTTACGCTCATAATCCTTGGAGTACAACTCGAAGAATTCACCCAGCATCTTACCGGGTGGTAGCTCCCAAGTGGCGGTACCACCATATTTGGGTAGCAGGGCGCTGGCATCAATGTGCGATGTTAACGATTTCCAGTCCTTGCCATGGAAAAATATCTGCAAAGGATCTCAACATAAGTACCCAAAGAGTAGTTTACAACTTGTATAAGAGACTTACGCGCTTGCGCAGCTTCTCACGAATGAAGGGCTTGAAAATGGCAAAAAGCATATTGAAGATATACGAGTTATTCACAATGTGAACCGCCTTCAAACGCATACAAATGCATTCCTGTACATAATCCAGCAACATGGCCGCAAACGATGGAGTAAACTGTGTTATGTGACTCAAAGGCAGACCTGCAACAATACGCAAAAGCAAATATAGAAATTGGTTAAGATTTTCATCATAATTATCCAAATGAATAGGGAAAATAATTTTAAAAGTTTTAACAATAACCACGCCGCTTTGTTAATGTGGTTTCCAGGTCGTTAAGCAAAGTACAAAAGTGCACATTATTTACACATATAATGTGCCATTAACATAAACATAAACCCGCCTAGTGAACTTTGTAGCCGGTAGTATTTTTATTACCTTCCATATCAATGATGACAACTGCGCCACAGATTTGTGAGAATGGCTCCACCATGGAACCTAGCACGGTCAACTGAATGCCCCGAAACAGATCCGGCAGCGGCACCTTTGACGGCTTCCATTTTTCTATTAGTGGCAACAAAATATATATTTTACTCAGTAAATTATTTGTAAGCCAATTTATACTCACTGCCCGCTTCCAAAACGAGTATGCGACGTCCATGCTGATCCCTGTTGGGAAACAGATTCAAAATATCACTTTCGAACACATTACGCAGCTTGGCGGGCACAATGTTATCACAAGCCAATCCATATTTCCACTTCATGTTGTAGAAGTGCTTGAGCTATCGAAAAATAATCTATTTAAATAAGATACATAAGTAATGGATTGATTTTTGAGAACTTACGCGATTTAGAGCGCTTTCGGGATAAAAGTGGCAAGGACGCAGAAACATCATCATGTATTCATCATCTAGTGGCAAGTTCAGGTACTTTTCATCTGTAAAACAAACGAAAAATGGTAATGGTTAATAGTAAATATGTATTTGGTTATGTTAAACGAACCACTTACTTTGGATTAGCTCTCTGAGCTCCTTGATGGCCTCCTCTTTGATGCCGGGCAGCTCGCGTAGCTCCTCTTGAGCTTTTTTCAGGGCCCAGTCGGGCGCCTGCTCCTTTTCCATGCGTATTTGGGCAGTGCCCAAATCAAGGTAAGGCACCTGATTGTCATCGTAGCTAATGCAGTGTGCTTTGCCCATCTTGACCAGTTCACGCTGCAATCGAGAATAAAAGTGTTTTCAGTAAACGCATATAGTTTTGTAGTCAAAGCGCTCGATATAACCAGGTTACTTCCGCACCAATCTTAGCGGTACAATGCCTTGGCCCAATGGTCAAACATGACTCAATGCTGATATTCATTAACGAGCCCACAACGGAAGACGAAGCCGACAAACACACAAATTAAAAACAACAAGAGAGAGACCGAGAGAGGCAGACAGAGAGAGAGAGAGAGAGAGAGACACGGTGAACGGAAGGGCGAGAAATAGACAACTTTACCAAAACTGGTCGCACAACGTCACAAGCCGCACGTCTCAAAACCGCTAAGGTTTTCATTAATACCCTGCAGCAGAAGAGTTGCTCAGGTTATCACGATGTTTGCCCAGCATTAATTACCAGACTTACTTTAAGTTCATTTGGGCAAACAACAACTTAAATGGAATCATTGGGTTATATTTAGAACATCGGTCAACAAATAATCTATAAGAAACTACCTTGATTATCTAACCCAAGGATATGTTAATCGGTGAATGTGTTTCATAAAACTTAAAGCTTGGAGTCATTTTTTATGCATATAATTAGTTTTATACAATGCCAAAGCACAGTTATGAAAGTAAACTATACATATTGAAAGAGTAATTCAACTTCCACTTGCGAAAACATCATTTTTTTTCTGTCTATTTTTGACCACTCGTAGACGACTTGGCAACGACGTGGTTAACAAAACCTGGCCCAACTTGGCTAAGCATGACGTAGCGATTTATGCTCTGCACTTGACCCATAGCAGAGTGTATGGGACAAGAGAGAGAGTGTGTGTGAGAGAGATATAGAGAATGAGAGAGATAGGCGAGAAATAGAGAGAAACAGAGCTGCAAAGTAGCGTCCATCAGAGGCACACTGACTGATCCAAAAGCCGATTTACTACTAAGGCATTAAGGCAATTTGTAAATATATTAGTGTGCGACAACTTCAAGGTGAAAGTCAAGGACAAAACAGTCTTTCGGCTGATTTATTATTTAATTTTTAGTACACTTTGAAATCAATACAATCAGCAAATACATATTGACTGATTTCGGTTTAAAAATCATTTCGGGCTTTCAGTTTGCTGAGCACACAAAAACATTCAGAAATTTCCGTAAAAAAAAGAAACGAAATCTTTGGTTATGCCATTTGTTGGCTGTTGACTTGTTTCCCTTTGATTGGTCATTTTATTTGACTTTACTTTGCGAAAAGTTCATCAGCCCATAAAGTTATGCGCATAAATTGAACTCCAGGCCTTCATATAGACAAAGTTAAGCACTCAAACCGGGCAAAATTAAGTGAAACAAATAAAATAATATAATAAGTAAGGCAATAAAGTGCAAATAAATTGGGTTTGGATCGTGACACAAATACGATGCCCAATTATCCACATGCAAAGTGTCACTTAAATTAGAAATAAAATCATGAAAATGCCAGTTAATGACGACTGGTTATGAAAAACAAAAATAAGTTGAACATCCAGTTAATGCAAGGGCGTCCAATTCGTATAGCCCACTGAAATACTTTTATCAAGCTCTGAAATATATTTGCGAGTATAACGATCGTAACTAGAAACAAAGTTATTCCAAATAAGAGAGAAGAAATCCCTCTTTCTGTCAAACATGACGGTCATGATGACTATAAGATTGTATTTAAATTAAATACATTTACCGATTTCACAAAGAAGTGAATCATTGCATTATATGAAATTGTAAGCAAAGAACAAAGCAAATAATAAAACTGATGACAGACAAAGAAGAAATAAAACGAGGATGCGAAGCAGTAAATAGATTCTAATGTGCAAAACATGGATATATATATATAATATATAATATGAATAAATTAGCAAATCAATAAAGCATTGAATTATCGCAATTCTTTTAAAATAACACAAAACAACCAAGTACATAAGCAAAAGTATTGTTAATGAACTCGGAAAAAAATGACTGCAACGATCTTCAATATTTATGAATATCTCCACATTCTCAATTCAAATCTTGAACCTGTTTCGATCAAGGTCTACAGGAATTCAGAATTCAGTTTTGCCTTTCACAGTTCCCGGACAAGTTTCATGGAATCTTTCCACAGTTTATATTTTAAGTATACAGTAAATAAGACTTCTCAATGCGTTTTCGCATGCATATATGCCGATTGCACTTATAGCTGACCTCGCTTGAACTATAATTCTGTAAAGCTGAAATTCCTCGACGACTTGCACTGACGAACTGTTTGGTTTAACTAGTATCGCAAGGGCAGTCGTATAATCTCCAGCAGTTGGCTTACTGCTAATATAAAAGAATTATTCGAATGCTGATAACTGGTATCTGCAAATACTTCTCATATACACACACACAGCCACAATAAAAAAAGATGAATGCGTAAGTGTAACTATCGTACAAAGCAACATATCATTTCTAACCGATTATGGGTAAATATGTAAAGAAGAATTAGTTCAATCACTTTGAGGTCGGCTGACAATAATCATAAATAAAATAGTCCACTCACGCGCCCATCTCTAGGTAAACCGAAAGATTATCGTTCTGTATAATTTTGTATATGCATTAGTATGCAGCAGCGACCGGCTATATGCGAAAACCTTAATCGGTTAATGTGGATTAGGTTTTAAGTAAACCCATATATTTCCAAGCAATTATCGTTTCTGAACCATAACCATAGTTGACAACTCGTGTTGTTTGCTTCTGATTAGCGCTACGAAAACAATAAAATAAAGTCAATTTCAGTTCTGTTCAAAACCACAGCTGCATTGAAGACCAATTTCGAAATCGTTTAAAAAAAATGAGGAGATAAATAGTTGGCGTGATCTGCATAAATGAACATATACTACTCGATCTAAAATTGATCGGCCAGTCAACCATTAAATGCAAATTACTGTTTTCACAAAGTCTTACAGACCACACACACACAGATGACAAAGCACTTGTTTACAAATGTGCATTTGACAAGCACATTCATGTATGTATATATATGCATCTGGCGATGACTTGACAATGTGCTTTATAATATATAACTATAGTTGAAGTTGCAGGTTGCCGGTTTATTGTTGTTCATGAGATCGTAACAGGCTGGTTGGATTAGTAATAAGGAAAAAATAAATAAATCGTGGGTCAATTATAACTATTACTGTAAACACAATCGAGATTTTATGTTTATCAATCGGAGACCCCCCCCCTGACGATCGCGGTTTAAGGTGGGGCTTTTCAGTACACCCTGTACAAATGTAACAAACTTGCTTCAGTCTTATCGTGTTATTATTCACACTTGGCAATTATTTGCAATTACAATCAATCAGGAATGGACATTTGGAATGCATATTCAATTTATTATTTCACCTCCATATCTTGCCTTTGTGCAAATATCAAATACTGATTAATATTTATAATTAGAAGAATCTAAAAATTTAAAGTTCGCAATGATCTCATCGAAAACACAGGTTTAAAGCAAATAATTAACAACAGTATTCAAATTGATTATTATCTTAGGCTAAATGAATTGCGTGGGCAAACAAATTGAGGAGCTGGTATTCATTACAGCTATACAAATATTTCAAGTTCTGCAGTTTCCACAAAATGAAAGGAATCACAGTAAACAATCATTCGTAAGCACAGTGGGAAAATCAGATATCCATCGTAAGTGGAGAGTAAAAATGTCGCAAAATAATACATCTGTCTATCACAAAAAGTATATGCAGACCATAAAGTACAGATGTGACCGCCAAAGACGTAACCCTGGAAGCTCCTATATACAGTTATTGGTTTTAAATGACAGAAAACCACAAAATGCAGTTCATGGAAAAATAATTTGCTCAAGACAACTGAGAAAACAAAGAAATGTTGAAATGATGAGATAATGAGGCCAAAACATTCAAAGACCAAATGGGTACCTATACATATATATGTTTTATTCATCACCCACTTCTGGAAATAAAAATTGCAATTCATTTCAGTTGAATAACCATTTTGAACTCAGCACCTTTCGCAAATCAGGGAATTGTGAACACTTCTCACTCAAAATATTGCCACTTGAAATGGCCAAGGAATTTGCATAGAAACGTAATTGTATATATTACCCGTTTCGCAGGCCTAGAAATCGTGCTCTAGAATTAGTACGAGCCGGTTTCGTTTTTCAAACAGTCAAAGCAGTCGAAGTCGGTGTTGAGATATGGCAACAACAAAAAAAATGCTTGCCTTCAGCTCAAGTATAGATTGACACAAGCAAATATTTTTACATACTTATGTGCTTGAATCTGTGCATTTCGCACAGCAAAATGCGAAAATTTCGGAAACGGCTTTTGATCAGTATGTTTTTTGGCACAGTTCAGGCAACACTTGACAAACTAACTATCTGTGTAGATACATATATGTATACAACTGTGATATAGCGGCTGTTAAAGATGCTCAACTGGTTTTTCAGTTTGAATATTCACTTTTTGGTGCTTTTGATTATAGTACTCAGTTTTAATATCTAAATGTTGGCCTGCTCAATACAAAAGCCGTCATCAAGGTCTCAGCTTCATTAGAAGTTGATATTGTGTATAAAGCGACCAAAAATTCGTTGGCCAAACACACAAATTGAAGCAAAAGTCGAATGTGTATAGTCCATCAACGTATTGTTGGTGTCATTAGCACAATGCTCGGACTGATGTTCATGAGGCGTCGTACCTCCAATGAATCAGCATTAACAAATACAGCATACGAAAGTGAATGCGACTGCGAGTGCGAGTGCGACTGTGAGTACGACTGTGAGTGCGACTGCTAGTGCGAGTGCGAGTAAGCGGACAAGTGCAAATTGTATGCAATGAAAATCAGTGCGTGTCAAGCTCAACAACCTTCAGTTAACAGACAACAACAAATCGTTCCCAAGTTAATTAGCATATAATACATTAACTATATTTACTACATTTTTAACATTTTCATAGCTTCCTTAATACACAATTTCACAGCCCAAAAATAACAGCAATTTTGCCAAAAAAATAAAAGCTTCCAACACATTTCGCAATTTTGCTCTTATAAGAACTTTCTAGGTGTGGAAATTACAATAAAAAAAAAACTTATTACAAATCGATTTATTTTCAGCACTGTAAACACATAATTATAAATAATACTGCAAAAAATGATTAACTATATCGTCGCTATATCGATTAAAAACATAGAAATGGTCGTGTCTAGCACTAAAAAGCTTGTTTTAAGTTGCTTGAAATAGTTTTTCATAAACGAGCATGATAATTGCATTTTAGCACCTTTTTTTCTCACTGTGTAAATCGATTCGTCAGTCTATCATATAATTTTATAGTTTATATCACTAAACGGTCAGCTCCCAAGAAGAGTCACTTTGTTAAGTTTGTTTGATGGATCTAGGAACAGCTGTGTTGTTCGACGGGATTATGTATGGGCTGGTAGATGGACGGATAGCTGACGAAATGCTGCAGGCGAACAGCAAGTGGTAATTGTTTTTATTGCCAATCCGCTCGAGCGGCACTTGAATGCCTGGCAAGACTTATGTCTGTTGGTTTGGAGCAGACAAACAGACAAAACAGGCGAAGGCAGAAAGTGTGTCAACGTTGCCGCACATGCGCACAACAACAGCAACAGCAACAGCAGCAGTAGCAGTGGTATCAACAGCAGCAACAATAACAACAACACTGAGTACTCGAAGTCGAGCTGACCCGAACGTAACTTACCGCAACAATTGCTCAAAATTCACACTGTTTTACTGGAGTATTCAAAATGCGAAACAAAATATAACAAAATTTGCGATGGGCGAAAAAAAGAGATTTCACGTTTCACTTTACGGAGATTTTGCAAGCGACAAGCACACACACAAAACAGCCCAATTGTCTATAAAGGCTGAGTTTTTGTTAGCAGCTTTTGGGTTGGGCAGGACGCGGTGTGGCGGTTGTCGAGTTGTAAATGCTAAAAATGAATGTGGTAAAAAAGAAGCGAACGCGACAAACGACGTCCAAATGGCACCGCGGCTGAAACGACTCTGAGTTGGAAGCTCGCTCGCGAGCTCATGAAATTAATTAGCTGGCCAAGTCAAGCTTGACAAAACAACATAAAAGAAGCTAGAGCAGCAAAGAGATGCAAAAAATACTCCAATAATCACATAAAAAGCTTTGCTTGCTTTTTTGCTCTTGGTGCGGTGCTGCTAACTTGCTTAGGGTAAAGCTTTGCTTTAAAAGTGCACACATCGCAAGCTTTGAAAGTTTCGCATTACGCTTTTTGTTTTCGTTTGCTTTTGACTTTGATTTTGGTGCGCTAAGTTGACCGACATTGTCATTAGGTTTGTAACGCCCAAAATTAAATAGACCAGGAATGTTTTACATAAATAAAACATAATTTATTGGATAATAATGCATTTAGTTTTAAGAAGTGAATAATTAAAATTGAGAAAGCAAACAATAAATAACGACTGAGAAGATAAAATTATGTCCGTTAGAGTATATAGGCATCGCTATGTCAAGCACAATTACTTCTTTTATGTTTCGTTTTGTTTGCCTTTGTTTGGTTTTGCTTTTCGTGTTGCCAACGAAATCAATAAGCCGGCAATTATACGCTTTATTGCGATAGCGGGCTATCGATAGTGTTAAATCTATCAATAAACCACGGCTACCAAGGCGGGGGCTTTTCAGCGCCGAACTTTTCGTGCTTGAACAAGCTTGCCACGATAAGTGAAATGTTTTTTTTTTATTATTTTTTTGCATGTGATGTCGATTGCAGCATTTCAAGTGAAATTCTTACCTTTCTCTCGTTTCATTAACTTGCCCAAGGGCATCTGGGTGAAGTTCGACGCTTGCGTTCTTCATTCCTGCCAATTCTGCAATTTGTTTTTTGTGCAGCAATGCAAAAAAAATAGTCAGATATGCATAACTTTGTATATTTTTAAACACCTTTATCAGCTGAAGTTGCCTTCGTTACTTATCTTAATTGTTGACATCATAAAAACACACTTATGGCTAATAAAATTTGGCAAAAAAATATGACATGTAGTTTGCTGATTGATAACCAATCACATTATGTAACACATTGGGGTCAAGAATATAGTTAGTAAGTTAATGTTAATCAGCATACTTATCATAAGAAATATATCTAACGTACAAAAAGTTACAACATAAATGTCTCAGTTCAACCGTAGAACCGTAGTCGACTATTTAAATAGGTTGGACTGTAGGATATATCTTATATTCTTAATTCTCCCAGGTAACAAGCATATCAAAGATATGGATTTAGGTTGCTGAGTATGTAAAAACTAGGCATTTATGTTGATTGGTAATTCGCATCGAACTTATTCATTACTTGTACACTTAAAAAAACTCATTAATAATGTGTTATTTGTTTGAGTATCAGGCACCTCCCAAACTGTGCAACAAAGTTGCAAGGTGTGAGTTTTAGTCTATTAAGTCTATTTAATACAAGTCAAGGTGTTAAGCTATTGATTATTAAACAGATGAAACAGTTCAAAACTGTACTCAATTGTTCAAAGATTCTGTGTGACGTCATCAACCGTCCACACTTCTCAAGTAATGTTAAGTCATTGATCAAACACTTGTGCTCGTTACAGTCCACTTGCAATACTAAACAACTTGTTTGCAACGATCTCTTGCTACACCCTGTAGTTGTAAATCACTATCTCTTAGCAAAAAAATCATAAGTTGCGTTGACAACACAAAGTGCAGAGTACGATCGGCGAAAGAACTTAATCATACACGAGTGTTTTCTTTATGAATGGACAACGATTTTGCCTGTACAAAGGGCAACCCAGTGTTTTTTCAAAAAGGCACAAAACATTTTGTCTAGCATGAAATGCGGAACCAACGGAACAGTATTTTGTTCTTGGCATACTTAACTAGTTAAAGTGGAGCGCATTTTAAGGCTATTGTGTAGTATTCCGATTATGATAATACCCTCTTAAATATATACAAGACTATTGCATGCTTAGAACACTTTCACTTTGTAGTTTGATTTGTCAACAAATTCAAATCATCAAGGTTTTTGTTTTTATTCGAGTCTTCAACTTATTCCGCACTTGTTTTCCAAGGCAATAGACAAACAAGTTTAAATTAAAACGCAGAAATAATGATTTAGTTCTTACAGCAAACACATATGTAATGCTTGATTATACATTTTTTGGTTTAAGTTAATCTTTAATTTGTAATTATTTAAATATATATTCCTATACTGTTTATTACTTCTACTATTACAAATGGATGTGTGTTATCATTTAACTCATTAACAAAAGCAAAACAGAAGTCCGATAAAGCGCCGACAGAAAAAATAAAAACACAATTTAGCACACTCAGCAACTAAGCAAGAAAGAAATCATTTCAAAAACAACAACAACAACAAATAGTTGAGCAGTATTGAAAACAAAGAAGCAACAACAACAACAACGATGACAACAAATCGAGTCAAGTGCAAAGACTTTGCCCTATGACTACAACCCATATCCATGATTACACACGTATGTGGATTTATGTTCATACGGTTAACAAGTGTAATTTCTGTGGACTGGTCGTTTCTGAAAGCAAAGCACACGTCTCGAGGTGTCAGCCAAATTCAAAAACAATAATAAAATCCATATTATGGAAGGAAACGCGAACACATTGAGAATGATAACGTTCCTGGCCACAACGCGCTGGATTTCAAAAGCATGAAATTGCCCCCAATACCGGCAACTGTTTTATTCCACCCGTTAAGTTCAACAAGTGTCTCAAACTTGTGAAACTCACAGTACTCTTTAGTAACAAGATGTGCAAATTATCTATATCTCTTATATCTAAAAGATATTTTTGAAACAAATAAGATAAAAGATATCTCCTTCTAAATAAATAAATACTTTTAATTGACGAGCCAAACATGCATTTTTGTACATAATTATCAATATATATATATATAATAAATAAATTGATATATATATATACATTTATTTTTATTTTGCATTATAATGGCATTCCATTAGCTGATAGTTAATCTTTTGAACTTGAGTTTCTAATCAACCCTCAAACTTTATGACAGAGTGTCAATACTTGCTGTAAGAGTATCCCCCAGAGAGATGCAGTCAACGGCAACGACGTCGCTGTCGGCGTCGCAGTTGACGTAGCAGCTGACGCCGCTGCTCAAACACTTGTCGATCGCTTGCTGCGCCGCCCATTGTGATAAGGAATATCGAAAAGAGATTTGAAGGCGTGTGCGCAGGCGGGTGGGGTGCAGTGGCTGCCTGTCATTCCGCACTAGAAAGAGAATAAAACAATCCATAATAACTGAAATTTTCGGCACCGTTATCAGTTGAAGAAATTGTTTAAATTGGACTTTACTCGGCAAGTGAAACCCACTCCGTATCCGTAACGTAGCTCCGATGAATGTAGTTAAATGTTATGGTTATTTATTTTTTTGTTGGCTCCCTAACCCCCGGCTGCCTTCTTTATCGCTGTCAATGAGTATGGCCTCTGTTTCGGTTTCTGTGTTTATTTTCGTCAACATTGCAAAGTTGAAATTCGTTTATTGCGCCGCTCGGGTTGGCATGGGTTCAAGACTGGAGCCATGTAAAACCCAAAACCCGGCCAGCGATCACAATGGAGCATGATGATCGTTATGATGTGATACGTGACCCGAGCTGTCCATTAAATCCAGTGGACATGGACTTGCCCCCACTGTCGTAGGCATAAGTTGATTGACAGCTGGGATTATTTAAGTTTCGAGGAGATAAGTTAACAAATAGCTCCCCAAGAAAGTCCAGTGCCTAGTTATCTATATTATTTGAGAGATGTCTTAACGATTGAGATTATCATAATCGAAAAGCAAATCGAGGCAATCGGAGCCGACGTCGCTGACGACTGCGCAGCGGACTTCAACTGCGACTGGATCGGACGCTGACTTCGTAATTGTATTTGTATTTTGTATTTGTGTTTGTATTTGCGATAGCCGCTTGTGTCGATCGTCGCTGCTGCTGCGACGCCATATATAAAATACACATAGAGGCGTGAACGCTAACTCGGAAGGGTTTTCGAAAAGCAAAATTCAGTTGGTATAAAACACACGAGTCGCGAGGAAGCAGAACCAGAACGCGATTGAATTTCGTTAGAGCTACAAAAAAATAAGCAAAGAAAACAGTGTCGTCACTTAACAATTTTCACGCCCATAGGTAAATATGAGGCATGACTTATTACTGAAAATTACTGTCAACAATAAAAAAAAAACCTCGAAAGTTGCATTTGAGTTGGGCTTATTGCTCCGTTCAAATTAAGCGCATCGCAAATTGCATTTCTTAAATTGCTCCGTGATCATAGGCTAATTGAAACGCATTCTAAAAACACGCAGGCAATCAGGAAAAACCAACACCAAACACACCCAACAGCCCACACCCACACCCACACACACACTCGACTACATTCCAAAAAATGGCCGCAGTCGACAACAGTGAGGAGGCGTTCCACCTGCGCCTGGGCTACTTGAGGCCAGAGACCATTGAACTAGCCCGAACGGAGCTGCGTGAAACGGAGGAAGTCAAGGCGGAGGCCATCGTCAAGTTGCGTGAACTGCTCAAGGCCACGCCAGAGATCAACTACAAGGACGACGATGCCTTCCTCACCATCTTTCTGCGCGCCTGCCACTTTTATCCGGAGGGCGCACTGGAGAAGGTTCGTAATAATTATTCCAAATCAATTACTATATAAATTTGTTGTGTGATCAATAATTTCTTTTTGCGAGTACTATAATTATAATGCGCTCTGATTCAGCTATTCAGTTAGAACATTTGTAGCCAAGGATAAGCTACCCACATATCTATCATACATTAGTGGTATACACTCTACACAGTATTCGAATTGCTTCCATATGATCGACATTTATCAGATAGATAACTATATCTTTTACAAAAGTGTGGTCTGCCTTCGCTTGTCACTTACAATCTACAACTCTAAAAGTCGCGAGAGCATTTATGGCTATTTTAAGGATAAGCTACCCACTTCATACATAATACATAATACATATATATATATATATATATATATATATATATATATATATATATATATATATATATAAATATATATTCATATATAATCTACAAAGTGTTGACATTTAACATTTGCCTCAGACTCGGTTGTAAATTACAGCACCCACATAGCAAGTATTCTGATCATACGATTCATATTGCATACATATTGAGCGTCTTATCTATGAGCTGATATACCTAGTGACCCCTATTAAGATGGAGTACTCGCTGCACAAAGCAGGGTCTACAACCTCAGCTTTCTGTAATCTAGCGACAAACTGACTAGAAAAAAAAAAGAAAATATATAAATAAATCAAAAGGAAACGCTATCTGTGTCACGCCGGCAATCATATTCTCTTGCAGACCCGCAGTACGGTTATTGATCTCACAAACTATTCAAAGTATTAAAAATTAAACGATCCTATGAAAACTGCTGATAATTTTTGAGGACACTCTCAGTTAGCGCATCAGACTGGGCAATACAGTAAAAATAGACGAATCAGTTATCGCGAATATTAACCTTATGGTTTGGAAGATGTTTGTTGCCACATTGCATGGCAAACTTGTTGAACCCAGCGCAAGGGTATGAAAAATCAAAAGGAATTGCATGAGTGACACTTGTGCTCCACTTGTTTCTAGGCCGATCCACAGACATGAGGAGCATCGATTGCGATTCTGGTATTGATACGAGTTTGAACTCGCTGCCACATTCAGCAAAAAATACAAATAAGAACCCAAAACAGAAGCGATAAGCGCCTCCTGAGTACATTCCAATAGACACACATAAAGGCGTATATATATATATGTATCTATGTATGTATATAACGAATGCGGCTGATGTTGTTGACCAATAATTGGCTTGTAGCAGTCTATTTCAAGTAAAGGCCCACTAGCAATTTATATTATTATCATGGCATATTAGTTTTATGGCCGGTCAATGTGCGGCAACTAAGGCGCCGTTATCGGGATTGTAATGTGAACAAGTGTTAATTTTTTTTATTGTTGCAGATGAAAACGACCGCAAGCTTCCGTAAGGAACACGCGGCATTGGTGCACGGCCTGCAGGCGGAGCAGTTGAAGGAGTTCTTTATCAAGAGCAACGTCATCAGTGTGCTGAAGAATTGTGACCAGAAGGGACGCCGAGTGCTGATCGTCAATGCCGGCAAGCTGTGGAATCCCAGCGAAGTTCCCAGCGATGAATTGTTCCGCATGCTATACATGGTGCACCTTGCCGCCCAGCTGGAGGAGGAGACACAAGTGCGTGGCGTCGTTTGCATCATGGACTTCGATGGCCTGGGCATGAAGCAGGTGAAAGCTTTGTCGCCCAGTTTCTCAAAGCGTCTGCTCACCTTCATTCAGGAGGCAATGCCGCTGCGCATGAGGGAGGTGCACTTCGTCAAGCAGCCCTTCATCTTCAACATGGTGTGGACTCTCTTCAAGCCCTTCGTCAAGGAGAAGCTGAACAAGCGCGTAAGTTGCTCGAGAAACATTCGAATCCTTCAAGTTGCCTCACTAATTCCAACCATTTGGCTATTTAGATGCACTTCCATGGCAATGACATGAAATCTCTGCACAAGTTCCTAGATCCCTCAATCCTGCCGGCAAACTACAAGGGCAACTTGCCTGCCATCGATTATGGCGGCAACGAGTGGTTCCCCGCCCTCGCGCAGCAGGCCGACTTTGTGAACACCTGGAGCGAGCTGGGACCAGCCACGTGGTAGCCAAGTCGATATAAGTTAATGTACTCTTACAATTTGTTGTAATTATAATTACTTATGTTTTTGATTAGTTCTTACCGCTTCACAATAAACTAGTTCAATAATTCAAACCTAATCAAAAATGTTTTCAATTACGACTAAAAGTTATAGTTCAGAATGAAATCAGAAAAACTAGAAAACTTATCTTTGCAGAGTTGAATCCACACAAGCTCTGAATGATTACAACTATCATCTTAATATATAGATCTGTAGATTTTATAGATACATTTACAATTATTATCCGTTCATTTGACTTGATTTTGGTAATATTAGCTACTGGACAGTAGAGACTATATCATATATTATCTATCCATCCATCTATCCGTCGCATATCAATAGAATCCCGCAACGAAGTTCGTTTGTGTTTAAGAATAGGGGACTACATAGATGTGCTTTATTTATTTAACCGTTTCAGATTACTTCAATGCTACTGTTATGACCAACGAATCAGTTTAGATTAGGCATACATTTAATTTAATTATATGCTTGTTAAATGTGATTCTAGTAAAATTCATATCCAATATCATTCGGTTGAGACTATGGCTATGAGTCGAGTAGTGAAAGCATAATTTTGGCCGAGACACAACAGCAGCAAACCAATTAAAAATATACAAATTTATATATACATATATATCTATATATATATAACACCGACACTATTCCAATATCTTTAGCTGGGATTTGAATTTAGGCTGAGCATCTTTTGCTCGATGAAATAATAGCGCTCGGCTAATCGCTATATAAAATGTCATGCCTTAAAGGATCATTGTCTGCGGATCCTCCATGAAGTCGCGGAAGTGTTTCAGCCAAACGGCAGCCACGGCGCCATCAACAACTCTGTGATCGGCACTCAGCGTTACGGTCAGCATGTTAACTTCCTTGAAACTATAGAAAAAAATGAGAACGATAAGAATACGATTAAAGGGATTTAAAATAAAATATAGAAATTACCCCTGGGGACTGTCCGGAGCCAGAACCAGCTTTTTCGTTGTTGTACCAATGGCCAGGATGCACGATTGCGGAGGATTGATAACGGCGCAGAATTGATTGACACCTGTTAATAATCAGCAAAGTTGGTTGAATAAATTGTATTTTTTTTTGTTGTGGCACTTTTAGTTGACTCACCGAACATGCCCAAATTGGACACAGATATGGTGCCGCCCTGGAATTCTTGTGGCTGCAACTTGTTGGCGCGTGCCTTGCCAGCCAGCTCCTTAACATTCCTAGAGATTTCCAGCACACCCTTGCGATCGGCACCAAAGACAATGGGCGTAATGAGACCCTTGTCCGTGGAGACTGCAACAGATACATCGACATCGTCGTACTCCCTTATGAAGGTGTTCATCCACGCTGAGTTCGCCTCGGGCACCTTGCGACTGGCAATGCCAATGGCCTTAATAATGAAATCGTTGATGGAGACACGGGCACCCTCTTTCTCATACTTTTTGTTCACATGGGCACGGAACTTCATCAGCTGCAAGTGAGGCAATTAATAGCAATTAGACAGGGCGGGGAATGAAATGGAAAGGAATTGGGGCTACCTCCTACCTTGTCGATCTGGCATTGCACGGTTACATAGTAGTGTGGCAGATTCTGCTTGGACTCCAGCAGACGCTTGGCGATGACACTGCGCATGGTCGTCAGGGGGATGTCCTTGAAGCGGGCACCTGGCGCGGCGGCAGGCGCAAGGGACACACCTGGCTGGACAGCCGCCTGTGAGGCTGCAAGATCACCAGATTTAAGTGAGCCATGGACGCCGGAACCTTTGCCTGCACAAAAGGCCAGTATTAGTAAGGAACATCACGAGCGGCGCTTGGATTAGTGGGTGAGCGGTGCATGCACACACACATCAGGATGGGGGATTAGTGATAACAACCTTGTAAGCGCAGCTTTTGAGTTTCGGCTAATTTCTTGGCCATGGGACTTGCATAGACACGACCGCTGCTTGGCGCGGTAGCGGTACCTGGAGCGGCGGCTGGTGGCGGTGGTGGTGGTGCTGGCGCTGCAACAACTGGGGCAGCAACTGGCGGTGGCGGTGGTGGTGGTGGAGCGGCAGCAGCAGCCGGCGCCGGAGCTCCAGCAGGAGCGTCATCCTTGAAATTTGCAAAGGCAGCTAAGCTGCTCTCATCAGGGACAATGATGCAGACTAGCTGGCCAACGGGCACATCCCGGCTGCCGCTAGGCAACAAAATCTTGGCCAAATAGCCCTCTTCGGGTGTCTCAAAGCCCATGGTGGCCTTGTCCGTTTCGATCTCGCACAGCAGATCGCCTATAATAAATAATAGTCAATTACTCTACAGTTAATTCCATTTTTTTGTTAGAGTTTACCCTCATTTAACTTGTCGCCTTCCTTCTTCTCCCAGCTGACAATCGAACCACGATCCATGGTTGGCGACAGTGCCGGCAGTGGGACGCGTATGTGCTCCGGCAAGTCGGAGTAAGCGCGGGCGAAATTGCAATTCCATGTGGACAATATTTGGGGTCGACTGAGAATCGGTATTCCATTAGGTGTTGTTCTGAAAATACAAATTGTTATCTTTGTTTGCCATGAGACTCGATTGACAGGGGGCTAACAGCTGATTACCGACTGCATATGTTAGCGTTGTTGTTATCGATAACACGCACACAGAATGTAAACAATTGCAGTTGCGAATGCCAATCAGAATTTTCTTAGTAAATAAATTAAAGCTGCTGCTGCTGCTGCTGCTTATCAACGACGATTATCATTCAACATCATGCGACGCCAACTTAATGGTCACGCACCGGGCACACACAGATGCAATACACGTATGCAAGACACATATACGCATATATATATTTATATATATGCCACCCACTGGGCGATGTTGCAGCCTCGCATTTTGCAATATTACACAACAGACGATTTCTAACCTCAACGCGATTTAACAGTTGCATTTACAGTTAGCAGCGATCAGCAGCCTTAATCCGAATCCTACCTGATTCCAAGCAAGCATCGCTGGCTGCTCAAGGCTCGAACTCCGCCGTTGAATCCACGTCGCGCCACTTGCGAGCGAAGGAAGACGGCACGAAATGCACCCAATTCATGTCGTGTAGCGGAAAGGGAGCGTAGCATTGTCCTTTGTCTGAGTGTCTGAATTTACTTTACAGTTAGTGACTAATTAGCCGTATTTGGTACGAAAGTTACGTTTATACGCTTCTAATAATTTTGATAGATAAATCGTTTTGAATTCGATGTCGGAAAAATTTGCCAGCAGCCGACCTTATTTAACGCCACTAGGTCACAACTTACTGCGACGAATCTGTTTATTTGTTTTATGCAGCCCTTTTCCTGCTCCTCAACCAATAAGAATTTTGCTCCACTATTAACATGAGTGCTCCTTACCTACCAGAACGTACTCCACAACCAACAGACAGTTAGCACTGAGACGCAATCGCCGGGAATGCGCCAATCGATTTTTTTATTTCAAATGTCTAACAAAACCATGTATGCAAATTTATATCAGTTAAAACATTAGGTAACGGCAATTGTATTGCCGGTTACTGTATATTGAGCATGTGTAGATAATACTATATTTGTTTCAACTCAATTCAATTTAATTAAATTTAAACATTCGCGCCCTGCCAATGGACATCTGTTCTTTCGATTAATTAAACAGTCTCCATCTCATTTAACAGAATTGGACGCCAGTTAACAGAATTATCGCGGCATTTTCCAATTGACCTTGTTTATTCTGGCAATGATGCAAAAACATCAAACTATTAATATTATAAATATATATATAATTATAACTCTAAATATATATGTGCATACTAATTTTTAGTTTTTTTTATTACAATTGACATTGTTTATTCCAGCAATCCTGCAGAAGCATACATATTGTAAATATGTAGATAAACAATTTTGGTTTCATATTTGCATATAGCGGCGTTGCCACCTGTCGCCAAAAAGTTTGCCAAGCACTCAACCCAATAAAAAAGCAAGTTGCACATTTAAATTTAATGTTTATTTAAAAAGTCAACTTATTATTGCACAAATATTAAAAAAATTTAGTTAAAACGCAGCAAATGCCAATCACCGCATATTGAGTGTACTTCAACATGTGCCGGGTTACGAGTGACACCAGAGCACCTGATGAAGTACAATAGACATGGGAGACATGAAATGTTTGCCGATGTTTGTTGAGCAGCCACCGTTTGTTGAATGCGTCTGGCCACCACGCGCGCTACTTCAGGTACCTGACTGTGGGATAATCAAAACCAGCCCCGGTCACTGATTAGCGCGCACGGTAAAAGACGGCAGAGAAAGAAGGAGAAAGAGTGCCAAAGATAAGCCCAAACAGATGTTGCCAACTGGTCCGACAAAGCAACTGCTGCTGCTTCTTCTTCTTCTGCTG
This sequence comes from Drosophila atroscutellata, assembly GCA_035041605.1. Taxonomy (NCBI): domain Eukaryota; kingdom Metazoa; phylum Arthropoda; class Insecta; order Diptera; family Drosophilidae; genus Drosophila; species Drosophila atroscutellata. Next base: position 4,971,650 of record JAWNLA010000092.1, on the reverse strand, counting down.
CTGCTATTAATGCTGTTCCTAAAGCTGCGCAGGAAACGACCTTGCGCGCTGTGTCCATGTTGAGCTTTAAGGTTAACGATCTCCTCTCTATGTGCGGCTGTTTATGCGTCGCGACAACGATGACTTCATTCCAAACTCACGCTCACACATACATAAACTTACATATTGTGTGAGCTTTTTAAGCTGAAGCTTTACTTTTCTGCAAGCAGCAGCAGACTTCTCTGTAAAATTTGCTTCACGCATTTTTATGCAATAACAATGCCAAATTAGTCATATGTTTTTTCTTTGCGCACCTCATTTTGAAAATACACACACTTACACACATGCATACATACGTGCTAATGGCTACATAGTCTACACACTCCAGCGAATCGGATATGACGTCATCGTCATTGGCAAAATATTTTACATGTCCCTGCTTGTCGTCTGCCCCGTTTGCTTCGTCTGCAGCAACAGTTAGTCGTCATATTTACAGCCGTGAGAGAGGAGACCCTTGATATTCTATATTTGAAATGCTGTAAAGAAAAGCCAAGAAAGCTGAAAAAAATAAAATCCAATATAGAAAGAGAAGCGCTGAGACGGAAAAAAAGAACCGGCGTTTCGTTCGCTGCTCTCACTCTCTCTCGCTGTTTCTGTTACCAAGCGCAGCAGCAGCAGCGCTACGTGCGTGATCGCCGACAAACACTCTCGCAAACACACACACATATACACACACATACATACATACCACTGGTTGGTAGACACACACGTGCCCCACTACATTCGTACACATATGCACACAGACACCAACACCAACATACACCAACAGCAGACAAATGCAGAGAGACAGACAGAAATCGAATTTGCAAACGCGTTCAAAGTTTTTCATCTCCCTCTCTCTGTCACACTTTGCCTTTTGCACGCTGTTTCGCCAAAAAGGAATTAAACGAATTGCCAGCAGCTACACTTTTATATTTTACAACGCCTCATAAACTTTAAGCCTCTCGCGCAGATTGTGGTATAATGAACTTGGACTTGCTGCCGCCTGTGTGTAAGCCACTATGTGTGTGTTTATGTGCGTGAGTGTGTGTGATGTGTCACGGCGGCTGCGGCTGCTTCTGCGATCGCGAGCAGCTTTTGACTGCCGACGACCGTTGTGAATAATTGCAAATTTTGTTCGAATGTCGTTTTTGTCGTGCCCAGCCGAGCATGTGTGCGTGTGTATGTTTGTGCGAGGCATTTAATTGTGTATGTGTGTGTGTACCTATGTACATAGCAATGGCGAAGTCGCCGTCGGTGCTGCCATATGTATGTACATAGCTATATACATATATATACATGCATATATATTGGTACTATATATTTAAATGTATATAATGAGTAGCAGGCCAGCAGACATGACTGCTTTATGTGCCAGTGTGTATATGTGTACATATATATATATATATACATGTGTGTGTATGCCTTGCTTGGGTGGGGCATTCCTAACCTCAAATAGTAACAAATGCGCCGACGACTGCCGAATGCATGTCTTTCTGCCTGTGTGTGTGGGTGTGCTGCCTCTCTCTCTGTGTGTATGCGCCGCAAAATGCAAGCACATGCTTTTAACTGAGTACGCCCTTAACCCTGAGTTGGAGTTTGCCAACAATAAAAGAGAAAAAAAAATGGTTTGCAAGTCCGATCAGACAAACACACACACACAACCACACACATATATAACTTTTTGAAATTTGTTTATGTGTGCGTATATCGGCGCCGCTGGTCTGGGCTAAATTTTTGTCTAAAATTAATATTTGAGCGACAAAAATTTCGTTGTAGCTTTTGTCTCTTTGGTGTGCTCGCGTGTGTATTTGTGGATGTGTGTGTGCAAAAGAAATTTGGAATTATGTAGAATGTGTGTGTGTGCAGGCAGAATCATGTGGTCGACGTCGGTTCAAACATTTTTGCTGCTATTTGCGTCAGTCTTCCGCTGCCGCCGTCAACGCATGAATTCTTAATGTTTTGTCTCTCTGCTGACTGCCTCTCCTTCTGCGTGAGCGAAAATTTTGTTGTTGTGCCATTTGTTGTTATTGTTGGGACTGCTGCTGCTGCTGGTGCCTTGTGATATCAAAACGCTAAAAATAAACCCAACCTCAACTACTCTCAATTTGTTTTTTTTTTTTGTTCTTCAAGTCTTCTTTTTTAACGAGTATTTGGTTCGCATTTGACCTGCGTTTGAATTCCAAAGGCAGAAACACCCAGCAGTCGATGACGTCGCTACCCCCCCGCCGACTGTCCCGCATTGAATTTCACAATATGTTCTGTTCGGTTTTTATTATTTTTTTCTTTTTTTTCAGGGGGTTTTTAACTTGTCTGGTCACATTAAACTTTTGTTGCACTTGGCCTGCTGCTGGCAGAGCTTTTTCATTGGTTTTGTTGCTTTTACACATACACGCGCGCTGATGCTGCAAAGTTATACTTTATTTTTTATTTACTTTTAAAGTTGTCCGTCGCTCATTGAACACACTCACAACACACACACTCATGGACAGAGAGACACAATCAGCCACTTGATGTGCAAATGGCCAACTGTGCGGCAGCCTAGAAACGCTCTGGCCTTTTATTTTATTTGGTTCTGATTTCGACTTTGCCTTTTTGCTGCTGTCTGCTTGCTACTTGCTACTTGCCATTTGGCCAGCTGCTCTCTGTCGGTTTATTTGAGAAAAAGCGAAGCGAAGCGAACCGCGCACGCCGGCTGTTGGCGATCAAATGCTCAATGTTGCTGCTTAATCAAAAGCCGAATGCGCGAATTTTATTTCGCACTGCCACAAAGTCGACGCTGCTGCCGCCGTCGCTGCCGCACAGTCAGCTGTCTGTGTGTGTGTGTGTGTGTCTGCAACACAAACACACACAAGCAGCAGCAGCAGTCGGCGTATGTGTTGCCGTTTCTTTCGCTTCCTGCTTCCTACTCCGCGCCTTCCGCTCACACGCACATACTGCATATACTTTTTGCCCAGTTCTCACTGACGGGTTCCTTTGTTATAAAGCTGGCTGGCTGGCTGGCAGGCACCACCAGCCTCAACTGGCTGCAAAAAAAAGCCAGAGCACAGTGGGCTTAGATCACATTCCTATTACTCATTCTTTGGCAATAAGGATATATGAGAAACACACAAATGATTTCTATTTATGCACATAATCATAATTTATTCAATCCTTTAACTTTCTAAAGGTAATTTACTGCATTTAATACTTGCATTCAGAAATGTACAGTTACACCTGCAGACGTAATTATTTATAAACATATGTTCATTTAATCTTAGAATAAACATCAATGAATATCTTAAGTAAGTTTGTAAGTTAACAAATTTTGTTAATTCATTAGAACCTACTTTTACTGTTACTTTCAATGTATCTACTGTTCCTATTATATTATATTCCTATTATGTTTTTATTTTAAACCTATTTTAGTACTTTATTTTCAAATAATCCTAAGTAATTGGTCTTTATCAGTTTAATTTAAGTTATCATGTCTTTACTTAGCGGTAAAAGATTGGAAAATGTACATTTGGGAATAGAGCTTGAAACAAAGCGTTTATAATAATATTGTTAAAATTAGCCCGCTTGAAATAATGCAAAAGATTTCCAAGTAATGTCATGCAAAGCTTTTGGCTGATTGCCACACTGTGCGACGGATTGATGTCTGTGTCCGGCAGGGCGGAATTGTCGCTGGCTGCTTGGCGTGCTGTTGACGTCGCTGCCGCTGCCACTGTTGGTGCTGCTGCTGCTGCTACTATTGCTGCATATGCTTTTTGGCCATAAACGTGGCGTGCAATCATCGTCGTCACTGCCATCGTCTGCGTCCCTCCCAGGTTGTGCAGTTTTCGTATCTCTTCAACAGTCCCCTTGTCCGCTGCTCGCTACCTGTCTGACGCTTTGTTTTTTTTTGCGCGTCTTGGTATTGGTGTGTGTGGCGTTGCCGAGGAGTGTCTGGGCGGCAATGTCAATGTGCTGCTGCTGCTTGCCTCTGCCACAGTGTGCACTTTTTATGCGATGCGCTGTTGCTACACAAACTGAGTGCGCCACAGCACCGCTGCACCGCTCCAGCGTCTGTGCCACAGCTACGCCTTGCGATATATACGCGTTGGCTTTTCTTGCCCGATTCCATGATTCATGTTGGGGCCCCCGAAGTGATGAGCTCAGTGGTGAACAACAGAGAACAAAATAAATAAATCTCAAGACGGCTGCGACTGGTTTTTATGTTTTTTTTTTCTTTTCATTTGTCTCCAGCTCAAGTATATTTAAGTCTGAATCAGAATCGGAATTGATGAATTTTCACTAAGTATTTATACGTAATTATGTGGTCTATTATCAATTTATCAATTAGCTACCAAACAAATACTTGAGCATATACTTAAGCACTATACACAAACTAAACAAAAAAAAATTCGTATGAATCTCTAAGAAACTATACATGACAATCATCAGGAAGACTCATCCAAGCACACCTGGGCATGCTTCCAGCCACGCCGCTAAGGTGAGGCACTCGGCTGTGCCGGTATAAATGGCTGCCAGCGCAAGCAGGAGTCGTCGATTTTGGGGAATGTGCCACGTCGCTTCACACGCTCCTCGTACTCATCCAGTACATCCTGCAATTGCGATGACGATGCATACAGTATATTGAATAATTCATTGCATATATTTCGCACTCACCTGCTTTTTGAGTACAATGTGTTTGCCCTTCCAGTATTTCATCATGCCCAGCGCCTGCAGTGTGCTGACAATATCATACGAATAAATGGCCATTTCCTATAATAAATAATTGTAAGTAAAAATACTCAATTAGATCTGGCGATACCCACCTGAGATACATCCTTGATGCAGAGCGTGTTGCCGGAACGATTGCACAGATAGTCGAGCAGGACATCCTTCCAGTAGGAGCGATATGATATGAGTCCCAGATCGGACAACGGCTTCTCCGGCGAACCGATTTTGCCTTCCACTCTGGTTAGCAGATAGCCTGGTAGAATCACATAAAAGACACATGCACATAAGTATGCTATAGATAGAACTGGCTTTCGAGTTCCGGCGCATTATTTATGGTGACCAAGTTTGCCCCGCCCACAACTTTAACCAGAACTCCAACTCAACTCAGTGTTGTGTCTAGACAGGATTCCGCAAAGTGTGCGTCCCATGGGTGGCAAAGGGGGTGTTGCTGGGAGTGGGAGCGGGAACAAAAACGATTGGCGGCACGGCCACATGAATGAGGAGCGGCGGGCATTTAAACAACGTTCTGGCGTGCATTCAACCCAAAAAAGCTCAACCCCCAAAAGCTCAAAGACGACGCGTCGTCATCGTCGTCGTCGTCTGGCAGCAACAATTCTCAAGTCTAGATAACAACAACAGCAGCAGTAACAACAACAATGAGTGCAGCAAGTAAATCAACGAGGACGAGCCCGACGTGCCCTCACAACACAAAACCCACTGAGGCAGGCTCGGGAAAAAAGCCAAAGCAACACATACACAATGTATATACATATACACACAAGCGCACACATACATACATATTTTTGCACAGACGATAGTCGCACTCGACGGCGGCGGCAGACACAACTGCAACTGGTCGTGGAGCGGGTAGGGGTTGAAACGGCAGGCGAAAGCTTCAGCCGCTCTTTATTGTTGTTTCTACTGTATACATTTACAATAGAACAAATTCGTACTTTTTCTGACAGAAAGCAATTTATTAAAAGCGTTGAATAAATAAATCAAACCAAATTTATTGCAGAAGTAATTTACCAGCTGTTCAAACAGATGTTTCGATCAAAAAACAACTGTTTGCGCTTCTGATGAATCGAAAATAATTCATACTTAAAGCGGAACACGTTACTTTTTTTTAGATTTTAAATGTGATATCTATTTTATATTTTAATGTGTAAACATATTATTCTTTTGTTGAATAACCGGTTTTTCGTGCGATCTTGTTGAAACTTACTGCATTGTTAATGCGTGTGTGTGTGCATCACCATCAATAATAATTCTTGTAAGCTGGCATAAATGTAGCTCGAAAATTTTATCTTTTTCACTATTGTGCAGAAGTGTAGAAGATCGCGGCTGGCAGCTATGCGATGAATTTGCATATCGATATCGGTGAACGCACAGTGTTTGGCAGCGCAGTCTATCGATAGAACAATTCGTGGCGTCACAACGCGAAAAAACATACGGCTGCTATTTACATTCTTGCAAAGCGCAAAAATGAAGTGCTCCGTTGTAAATTGTCCAAATCGCAGAAATGTTGATGAAAAAGTAGTCAGTTTCTTCGCATTACCAAAGAACGAGAAGTTAGCCAAAGAGTGGCTGCAGTTTTGTGACAATCCGAAGCTGAAAAACACGCGACGCGCTTTTGTTTGCAGTAAACATTTTAAGGCCGAACACATTACTTGCATCAAGGCATTTAAAATGGGTTTGTTTACACAACAAAAATATTTGGTTTTATTTTATATATAAATGTTATACTAAAAGGTTTATGTAAAAAAATGCGATTGAAGCCTGGCGCGTTTCCCTGCTTCAAAGTTGGGCATAATGAGGATACAATAGAAGAATCAGGCAGCGACGTTGGCAATTTCTTGGATATGGAAAGCTCTGGAGCTGTAATTGATGAACTGAACAACCAAATGTAAGACTAATAATATATTTAAATCACCCGATTCCTAACTGTCGCTTTAATTGCAGCAAAAATCTTCGACAACAAAATCTACGCTTAATGGTCAACACTCAATTGAATCAGAAAAAATACAAAGATGAAATTAAATATCTACACAAACAATTGGATCAGGCTAAATCGAAAATATTACTGCTGGAGCGGCAGATAGAAGAAGACTCAAAGTAATATTCGAATGTAAACAAACAAACAAAAAAGTGATAAGCTCTTTGAAACCAGTGTCTTGTTTATGAATGCAAATGTCATACAAAGAAAACGCCGTGCACTCAAGTGCCAATTCTTGATAATATTTGGTTAAATGTAAGCATATTAATAAGTTGTGTTTTAAGTCTACAAATAACTTATGTATATAAATAATTGTCTTTGGACTTTACAATTTTTCCCACTGTAATCGCAGTTTTGTGCAAAACTGTGGCTCTGCACACAAATGCAGTTGCCGCCTCTTTCTGACTCTCTCTCTCTCTCTCTCTCTCTGACTCTCTCGTTTTCCCTCTCTCTCTCTGGCTCTCTCGTTTTTTCGCACTCTCTTTCTCTTTGTGTGTGTGTGTTGCGTCCTGTGTGTGCGGGTGAGTGTGAGGGGCTACGTCGAGACGACTTTATCGATCCATGGCTGATACGCATTGCTGGCTGGACTGCGCAATGTTGCATACCCGCAGGCGCCGCATGTTGTTGCCTCGACTAGCAGAAGCGGTAAACATGCAACTGATAACTGATAAATTAAGATTTTCATGCAACACCGGCAGCAGCAAAAGACAACAAAAAAAAATAGAAGATAACAATTAACAACTTGAGAAGCGTAGTCAATTAGCGCTGCTATAATTGTTGTTGCGCTTCTGCGCCGGCAATTAGCCAAAAAGCCGCGTTTACCGTGGTATCCAATACGCGACTACTCGACTGAAGCGTCTAACGATTGCCGCCGACTGTGGCGACTACACTCGTCGCGTACACGTAGAGGACGACGCCCTTTCATTGTGACCTGTGCTGACCTTTGTTGTCTGCCGCCAATTGCGATGCTAGTTGTTGTTGCTGCTGCTGCTGCTGCTCCTGCTGCTGTCTGCAAAAATTTGCGTTTTCTTCTTTGTTTTTGTTTTTCATATTTTCTGTGAGCTTTAAGCGAACACATTTTTTTTTTTTTTGGGGCTGCAACTTGTTAAACGCTGCAGCTTTGAGATTGGGCTTAATTTCATTAATTAATACATTAGGCAAGTGGATAAGGGCTGCCCATGTCCTCCCCACAACTAGCTCCACACCACCTGCGTCCCACCTTAGCCCTTAACTCATTTGCATATTGCGTGCAAGCAGCAGTTATTACACCTGACCACATTATGTACTTGGTATGGCCATCTCGCTCGACTGACTGGCCGCCTGCTAATAAGCCAGACGTGCGGAGACAGACATGCACGGACTGTGCACGCTGTCCTTAACCCTTGGGCGGTACACCAACCCCCCGCTCCCTCCCTCCCCCCACCCGCTCCCCGCACACACCTGCCCTAACAACCAATACAAAACGGGCAAACGCCACACATTTTCTGGGTGTTGTTAATAATGACGAAAACTGTTTGCACTCGCATTGCGCTCGGTTCTTTCTCTCTCATTCACTCCGTCTCTCTGTCTCTCTCTCTCTATGGTTCTCTCTTTGTCTGTCAATGCATTTCTTTGTGTGTGTAAGGTCAATGTCGTTTGGTTCGTTGTGGTATGCCCCTCCTAGGCAGAGTCCCTGTTTCCCCCTCCGCCAACAATGCATGTATCGAGTTTTAATACATAGAAACCGACGCTGTTGACGCCGTTGCCATTCATCCAAGCCGCCGCCTATGACTCAAGTACTCGGACTGACTCTGGACTGTGTGTAATTTTTATATTCTCATTCTCTGCTCTTTTCATTTGTTGTTTTTGCTTTTGTTTTTTTGTTTTTGGTTTTTTGGTTTTTTGTGCAGCTGATGCGCCTGTTTCTTTATTGTCTGGCGACCGTTTGCAAAGGCGGATTAATTTTAAACAATTTTGGGTAGAAACAACGATAAAAAATTACTTATGCGATGCATTATACACTTCACATACTGCATACACCTGCAGCAGAGCTTGGTCTACGCTTAATTGATGCAGAAATTGCATGCAGCGTGGCTCTGTAGAATGGAAAGCCAAGCTCGAATGGAGCCGAGCCGAGCCGTGCTGAGCCGCGCTGAGCCGGTGTGTGTCTTGTTGGCTGACTGGCTGGCATGTTGTTGACTCTTCTCATGCAATGGTGATTAACTATATTGCACTAACCATATAAGGCAATGAGTCACACGCACATCGGACCACTTAAATCGATAGACAGCTCATTAAAGAAAAACCCAAATATTAAACCGAAATTACTTTGCCGTTTTCTTTCTTCTGTTCTAGTAAGCAATTAAGTTGCAGAGAGAACAACTTACAAATGAGCATCTGATCTGATTGTCTGCAACCAATTTCAAACATATCAGCTGATATTACAAGATATCATGAAATAACTAGCAGAAATAAATAGGAATAAAATGAATGCATATCAAGAAAAATTGTGCTAAGAAACTGAATTTCTCAACTAAGTATAGTATTTTAGTAGTATATAGTCAGTATATACTCAGTTTATACAATATCTTATCTCACAATATTCAAATATATAATATTCAAGATCCTCAACCAAAACTGTGTTTGAAAATTAACTAACTAACTTCAATTTGCATTCATTTTTAACTTATGACAGTTTCCAACTCCTCCCATAAAATATTTTAAGATCTTGAAAATTTCGCTTAAAATTGAGATTATTTTCGTAGTTTGAAGCTTCTTAGAACTAGTTAAATACTTGGCCGGGTTGGGAATTGTTTTTGCACTTACTGAAATCGATGAGGAGCCGACCGTAGCCCTTGCGCTGATATGGAGGTAGGGTGAGAATACAGGATACATTGTAGAAGGAGTTTTTCTCCTGCAAGAATGGAATATGCTGAAAGAAAAGATAAAATATATATATAAAGTTAAAGTTTTCAACTATTTCTTTTACATTTACATAATTAGAAAGGGAAAAGTTCCAGTATAGCGAGCGAGCACTGTGTGAATGCTCTTATTATTGTAGTACCCACTGAACTTAAGCTATTGTTTTAAACAAGGGAACTTATATGACAATTAAATCAACAACAAAATGCTGCAGGCGAAACACATGCTAAGACAAAAGTCAATCGGCTGGACAGACAGACAAACATTTATATTGAATATAAGAAGAGACAGACGGACGGACAGGCGGACAGACAGACACAGAATGTGTATTTTTAGTAGACAGAGTGTCAGACAATTCTGGTTGGGGGTTGGCATTTATCGCTTCTAGCTTTTTCGGGAGTTCAATGACCAGGCGACGTAGGAATTGAATCGATGCTCTGCAGAGTGCGATGCATAAATACACATGCAGAGCATATATCTATATATACCATATATGTGTGTACATCTGTGTATATAGATAGGTATGTTTATATAGAATTATGGTATATATGATACATAAGCGTAAGGGGCTTGCACATACGCGTAAAAAGAGAGCGGGCGAGATGACAAAGAGACCAACAAAGTTTTCCCGACTCTGACTCGCATCGAATGTGGCAGAGTGGCATTGGGCGACAGGGGAGAATGGTGGGGGTAGGGGGAATTGCCAAAAAATGCGACGTTGTCTGCGGCTGCCGATGCTGCTGCTACTGCTGCTCATGCTGGGTGTGAACCAAAAGGCAACAATTCGCAATTCGGAAATACATTTATGTACAACTACGTTGAGTTTTTATTCTTTGTTTGTCCGCGTCTGCCATGATGTCTGGGAACGCACATACGAGACAATCAGCCCACACTCCCCCTTACAACCAGTTGGAGCAGGCGCACGAGCATCATCAGCATCAGCATCAGCAGTAACGAGCAGCGGACCGTCGAGGTGCACGACCTCAATCGTGTACGCCCCAGCAGCAGCAGCAGTGGTAGAGTCAGCAGCAGCAACAGCAGCACCAGAAGCAGAGGCAGAAGCAGCAACCCATCTCCAAAAAAAAGAAGCAAAACCGAGAGCAGCTCAGATGGCTGCCTGCCTGCCTGCCCCAATCCGTCATGTCTGGCTGCTGTCTGGCATAGTTGCGCAGCATGGAGTTGCATGGTGGCAAGTACTACACAAAGCATTGCCGAAAATTATTAACGTGCCACACACACACTCCCTTAGACTCAATCAACATGTGGTATGAGCCATGTAAACTAGACACCCAAATAGCGAGTAGTGTGTAACCAGCTGCTGCTGCTGCTGCTGCTACCACCGCTCCTCCTGGTCTGGGATGAATGGAAATACAGAGTTCGGGTTTGGGAATATGCCTGCGCAGCAGCCAGGCGCGACATGCGCAATTTGTAACACAAACCCAGTCTCTGGCAGCGCCCAAAAAACTTGTATGCAACTGCAGAGACTCCGGCTAGACTCTCGAGCCGAGCATGTTCAGGGGGAGGTCAAGAAACCGTGCGCACATCACAGACAACCTACGTTTGTTTTTGCTGTTTGGGTATTCCTTTTGGGTTTTTTTTCTTTCATTTTTGCCTTTGCTTGCTGGGGAAATGTGCCCCGCTTGCCACGCCTTCGATAGTGTCTCGCGGTTGACAAAACAATTTTTGGGTATGGTCAAGAATGCGGCCTGCTTCTGTCTGATACATAGCCAGCCACAGCAAGCAGCGCCTCTATCTATCCATGTAGTACATGGGTACATGGATGCTGTGCCTGGGACTCCGTTTTGCCCTGCTGCTGCTGCTGTTGTCTGCGCTCTGCCTGGCTCTGTCTGCAGACATAAAAGAATCATAAAACTGTGAAATGGTATTATTCAATTTGAATGCAAGTAACAAACTAAAAGTTCTACGTGCACCCAACAACAAATTCCAATGGGGGCAGCATTAACAATACGTAGATAGAGATTATCTTCATATTCGCAGAAAAAAATACCTAACATAGACATAACTTAATATTTAAATGGTTATTTTTAGAAAATATTTCATAATGTTTAATTTGTATTTAATCTCAAATACAGCATTTGAAGCTGAACCAAATTAAACGGCATTAAAGGTAATCAATCAAATCATTGTAGAAAACCTTTCATGATAACTATTCGAAATTACTATTACTATTGGAAATTATCGGAATAATTTGTTTTGTAATTTTGGGAAAGTGATAATCCATTAAATAATAATAATAATTAATATTCATATCTCTGTTTGATATCTTACGTTCTCTAGTAAAAGAGATTCGCGCAACTAACAAAATTGGTGCATGGAATCCATATTTTCTATATTTATCTAGATAAGTCTAGAACTCTACTAGTTAAGACTAGGACTAGGACTCAGTTGACTAACAATTTATCCTAACCAAGCACAGCAAACGCTTCCTTTAAGCAGATAACTGATTTAATTGGTTTCAAGCTCACCTTGCTGAAGTAGCCGACAATGTGACAGCCATCGACATCGGCCAAGGTCATGATGTAGAAGAGGAATGGCTCCACGTCATAGTAGAGCGTCTTGTGGTCCAGGAAGAACTTGGCTAGCAGGCAGAGATGCTGGCAGTATTGCTTATACCGTTTGCCATCCACTTGCCACACCTGAAGCTTGCCCTTGCGATAGATTTCGTCGCCGGGCGGATGACGCCAAACGCATTTCTGGGCGTGTCGCTTGATGCCCGTCTCCGATTTCTGGTAGCGCAGACAGAACTCACAAATGTACATCTTGGGCAGGCGGGCGGCATCATCCGGATACGGCGATTGATACCACACCTTCATTTTGTACTTGCCCATGCTGATATACCTGTAAGATTTGAAAATATGTTGCAGAAAAGCTGTGTAAATTGAACGGAATGCAAACGCACTTGATGCCTTTGCCAACGGGCAGATCCTTCAGCTCATCCTCGATGCGCTCGGAGGCCTGAGCCTGAGCCTCGCGAAACAGCTGCAAATCGTAGTCGGGCACCAGCCCAGCGAGACTTGGCTCACGATCCTCGTCCCTGGCCTCCTTGTCTATCTTAACCTGCACATTAAAAAAAGCGCAATATTAATCAATTTTGAATGTAAAGGGAAACTTAAAATTATTAAATAAAGATAAAACAACTTAAAAGAATTCCAATTGGCAACTTGGAACGGCATTTCTAAATATTTGAGGAAATAGTGAAACTTTGAACAAATTTAAATATAGTATTTGAAAGTTGTTAAACAAAAGATGACGCACCTTGTCGTTTAGAAAACTGTGGTTCATTGGACGAAAACTGGCGCGAGATTCGCGTATTTTGGCCAGAAATTCTCGCTGCTCGGGCGTCAGAGATTTGAGATTGCTGTGCTGATTGCCCGGCGTGCTGACAATGTTGATGGGCATCTTTAAGCGTTGCTCGTTGCGTTGACGGCGCTCATTGGCACGCTCCTTGCACTCGGAGGCGGACATGTTGTGGTAGATGGGACACGCCTCGGGCAGAAAATGACGATCCAGATTGCCACTGAGATGACCCGATGAGTCACAGCCCTCGATAGGACACTTCTTCTCCAGCTGCACCGCCGGCGAGATGGGACGCGATTTGAGGGATGTCATTTCCTTCTTCACCTTGCATTTACTGAGGCTATTGTTGATGTTGTTCATGCCGCTGAAGCCGGCAGCTATCGCGGACTTCTTGGCCGGACTCTTCGAGAGAACATGCTGCTTATCGTCTTGATCCCGATCCAGTTCGGGATCCGTTTCCGTTTCGCTGCTCGGCTGCTTGGGCTGGTGCAGCTGCTGCTGTTGCTGCTGCTTGGAACGCCGCATACTCAGCGACCGGGTGAGCTTACGCATGGGATTCGCCTTATCCTTGCGCTCCTCCTCGCTGTCGCCAACGATGACCCGTTTGCCCTTCGGATTCGTTTTGCCTGTCGGTGGATGCGAGCTGTACGAATTGCTCGAATCACTGCCCTCCGATTCGCTCAGGGAGCTCGTCTCCGAGCCGGAGCCACTGTCCGAATCATCACTGCCATCGCTGCTGCGACTCTTCGCCCGTCGCGCCGCGGCTGCTCCTCCTCCTGCTACTGCTCCTCCATTCTTGCTGTTTGCCTTCGCTTGCAGCGCCTTGGCGCGCATCTGTTTGGCCCGCACAGCGGTCGCAGTGCTTGCCAGCTTTAGTGGCACTTTCCGCCCATTTTTCACCTCCTTGCGCGAGTCATCCGTGCTGTTCGAGGAGGAGCTCAACGAGGGTCGTTTGTTGTTGCCATTTGTTTTTGCTGGCAGCGTTGCTTTGCTGCTTAGTGCTGCGGCTGTTTGCTTTGCTGCAGCGCCCATTGATGGCTTTCTTCTTGCTGCAGCTGCAACTGCTGCTTTACCTGCTCCCGCTCCTGCCACAGCGTTGCTCATTGTGCGCGGATTCTTTTTCGCTGGTGGCGCATCATCGACATCGTCGTCGTCATCATCATCATCGTCGTCGCTGGACAGTGCGCCATTCCGCTGGTGGCTTGCCGCCACCACGGAGCGCACCTTGCTCGCAGCCGATGCCAACGGATTGCTACTGGCGCTGCTGTTGTTGTTGTTGCCACTGCTGCCGGCGGCTGCGGCGGATTTTGGTTTCTCATTTTCGCTTGCTTTGCGTCGCACAGCAGCTTGTTGTTGCTTCGCTGGTTGGGGTTTCTCCTCGGGCCTGGGTGCCCCGGAACTGCTCGAGTCGGAGTCAGAGGAGCTGCCGGTGTCGGAGCAGCTGGAGGAGCCACTCGACGAGCTGCTGCCCGACGTAGAGCTCGAGCTGCTGTTTGTTTCCATGTTGGCGGCCTGTTTTCAGCAACTCTGCACACAAAATGCGTATTTGTTTTTATGCAAAAAAATGTGCAATTTTTATATTTGTATTCGATTTGCATCAAAATAAGCAATTGAGTTTGTCCTGCTCCGTACCGGAACTAGTTCGCTGTGGCAATCAGCTGAGTATATGGTATGCAACTTAGAAGGTTACGCAGTGTGCACATCAGCAGTTTTTCTTCTTTATATTTAATACCTGCCTTTTCCGCTTTTTCTATTCACAAATTTGGTTTGTTTTGAATAGTCTAATATGCTGTAAAACTTTTTGCTGCTGTGGACATAATGTTTTTAATATGTAACTTGCGCTGTTGAAACTGTGACGTCAGACCTGCTTGCCGTACCGATGAATGAAAACATTAATCGTTTGCCGATAGTGATTATTTCTTAATAGTCCATCTGTGATCCGTTTGCAGCTGTTTTAATGCATTCGTTTTTGTGGCATTTTTGCACTCAAATTTAGCGTCCATTTAAAAAATTTAAAAAACATAGGTAGATTATTATTTGCTTAAGTATTTAAGTAATGAGCATGTACAACCCTGAGTGCATTCCCATAAAGGATATAAAGCCTGGTCTGAAAAACATAAATGTTATTTTCATAGTGCTTGAGGTTTGTTATCGATAACAAAAATGACGGCAAATTTGATTTGTATTTGTTTATTTTTCATGATTAACTATTATTGGCAGGTTGGCGTGGCGACTGTGACCAAAGAGAACCGAGAGGTGCGCAACTTTAAGGTGGGCGATCCTACAGCCAGCATTAACGTGTCCATCTGGGATGAGCCCGGCAAACTCATAACACCCGGCGACATCATCCGGCTAACCAAGGGATATGCGTCAATTTGGCGCCACTGCCTCACCCTGTATTCGGGCAAGAATGGCGAGGTCTTCAAGATTGGTGAATTCTGCATGATATTCAACGAGGCGCTCAACATGAGCGAACCCAAACGTGCTGAACAGCCGTCAGCAGTCACCCAAGCCGGACTCGGTGCCGTTGTGCAGACGCCGGTTGTGACGCCAGTGGGCGTGGCCGTTGCCGGCACTGCCCAGACGGCGGTTGGCACTGCGCCGACGGTGACTGTGCCACCCACCATCGTGAAGCAAGCAGGCGGGCGCGGAGGGCGCTCCGGAGGAGCTCGTTCTGGTGGCCTAAAATCGGAACGCAGATAAAATTGGGAATTAGGCTAAAAGGCAAACGAATTATTAAATTAAGTGAAATTTTTATTGCGAATAGTAGTGAACAGTTTGAAAAGTTTGTAAGACATTCAATTTTGTTTTTTTTTTTGTATCTGTAAGAATTACATGCATACATACATACATAATAATGAGAAATAAATATTGTAATTTTATAAAACGGCAACTAATAATGTTTATATAGGTGTGTGTATGTGTGTGAAAGAGAGTGTGTGTGTGTGTGTGAGAGTGTGTGGAATTAGCTTAAGCTACAGCTAGCCGCAACGCTTATGCCTTCTTCTTTTCGTAGTTGGCCTGAACGGCTTTCAGCAGCCAGCCAACCTCCTCAACTGTCTTGATCTGATAGTTGGCATAGGTCTTCAGCGTTGGCAGCTCCGACACACGGAACGTCTTGCCAATGCCATGCAGCACCTTAATGGCATCCTCATCGGTGGTATCATCACCCACATATATGATCTTCAAGTTCTTGGCCCAGTCGGCATTGAATTGCTTCTCCAAAATCATCTTGGCGCCCTCTCCTGCAAAAATAAGAAGTTTTTTTTACGTTATCATTTTGCTTTGTTATTTTGGAGTTGAGGATAGCATTTGAAAACCATTCTTTAAATCGATTTCTTAGTAAGTTTGCTTTAATATTCTGGCAAGCTCCAGTTCACTTCTGAATATTGGATTAAAAATAATTTTATTGAAAGTAATAAAATAAAAATGTTCTCTAATTATTGGCGTGATTTACAGCTTTTACTTTTGGTAAACTGATCCCATTTCATTTTATGTGTTTCTCCATTCAATCAACATTGTTTAGGAATTGTTTTCTACAGATTTTGAACACCATTGGCTTTATGCATTCTGGAGAATTGGATGGCTTCCCAATAAATATAGACACAAGTGGTTCAAACAACAAATTTTGTTTTTCTTCGGTTTTTCAAATATTTTAAAGCTTTCACTTGCCATATACAAAGCTATAACCGCCTGCAGCGCTGAACGGGCCAGAGATTTATGTACATATATATATATATATATATATATATATATATATATGTATATGTTCGCTCGATATATTCTAGGCGTTATTTTTAGTTGTCTGTGTGGGCGTGAAGTGAGCAAATTGTGTTTGGCCTGCGACTCGTCAAGTAAATGTATGCAAACCGCATTTAAAGATCTACAAATCTGTGTGTATGTACTCTGCATATATGTACATATGAATATGTATGTATGTACATCTATCTCGTCCAAAGAGCTGCCTTTTGATTATTTTAATTATGCGGGTTTTTGTGTGTTTGTGTTTTTGTTTGTTATTTGTTTTTGATTTGTTCTTTTTCTCTTGCCACCTATTAACGCTACATTTTTGTTTAATTGATGACGCATTAGCATTCGTCTCCTGCCTTCTTCCCGTCCCAAGTATTGCATTTTTTTTTCAGACGGCACCAACAATTCTTGATCTTTTGTTGCTATTTCATAGCATGCGCTTGGCAGGCTTTCATATTCAACGAAATGGCTAGAAAATAAATATTTGAGCATCGTTTTTCTGTGTTGTTTTTTTTTTGTCTTACTTGCATGTTTTTTCCACTACGAAATTTATTGCTCCCGAAGGCGGGACAATCATAATTAAAATTTATTTGCCATCCACAAATATTTGTTGTCTTTCGAATTATGCATATTTGTCGCAGCTCATTGGAAATGTCTGATTTTATTTCAACTAGACCCGATTTGTGGATCATCTTGGAAGATGACTTATTTTGTGCCCGTTGCAATAGGATTTGTTTGAGTTCTATTTATGTATTCCGCTAGGAATTCGCTTACGATGATGAAGATTATTCAAATTTATAATAATTTCTATAACTTAAAATTTCTAAATCAAAATATTTGGTCATAAATGGTTTCCTCATACACATTTAGCCTGTGGTGCAGTTGACACTAGCTAGCCTAATAAATTCGTTTATGTGTCTCTATATATACATTATGTAGGCTACGTTTACTGATCGAAACATGTATCTAAATATATAAAAATATTTCTGAAGCATCGCATCATTTGCTAAAAACGTTTCGAATTAGATGCGCTTAGTTTAAGTTCATTAAAAAACATAACAAAAATTTAATGCGTCTTTTTTAAAATTGTTTTCAGATCTAAATTGATTTTTCTTGTACAAAATACTTTCGAAATCGAAAAATTCTAAGTCCTACAGCAAATTTGAGTATGAAAAAAAACAATATATAAAAAAATGTCTACAATTTCATTTTATGAAAAATTACACGAAATTATTAATTTATCATACGTCAAGTAGATAGTTTTATGTTTAGTCATATATGTATATATATTATGTATATAGTGGCGCGCTTTTGACATCAGATTTCGGGCTGGTTGTTTGTCAAGAGGGGCAAAAATAAAGTTTTAAGTATTTTTTTCGACACTGACTGCTGCGACGACTGTCGACATAAATTTTAAGATGTGTATTTCATTTTCGAAATTTGGTTCTTTTTTGTGTCTATGTGAGAATTTATTATTTCTGAAATATATCTGAGAAAACTGCCGCCCACATGCCACATTTTTGCGCCCGTGCTTTCATAGAAAATGCGGCAATAATTAAATCATCGAACCGTTGCGTTAAAAATCGAATTGTTTCGAACAGGTGCCGTTGACGCAGCAGACGACAGCAAATGGGCGACAACAGTTGGCCAAGATCAATGATTTATATATTGTTATATAGTATACGTATTGGTTTAGTAAATTATTGATTAGTAGTTAGTTGCTTGTGTCCGGACTCACCTTTGTCCCAGTTGACGCGTGGCTTGCCCTCCAGAGCATATGGCGTCTCGATCAGCTGGAAGCCATGGGCCTGAATCAGTCCCTTGGCCTCGGCAATCAGTTTGGCCTTCAACTTGTCGGTGACACCCTTATAGTGATAGGTCACTGAGATCTTCTTGTCCTCAACCCAGGCGCCGGAGCAAACGACCTTTTCAAATAGAAAGGTTCCAATAAAAATTTGTTCATTTTTCAGTTTTTTTTGCCCTTACCTTCTCCCTCAGCTCAGAGACCAGCTTGTTGTGCTTCTCGAGGAGCTCCTCGGGCATTTCGATCTTGAACTTCTTGCCCGATGGATATTCAACTTCCAGACCGTGATTGCCGGCATAGGTTACATTGGGGAATTTCAGATGATTCTTGATCTCGCTCAGTTCGCGTCCAGAGAACACAACCATGAAGATCTTCTCGTTGGCAGCCAATTTCTTAATGTTGATCTCAGTGTCCTTGGGCATGACGGACAGTTCCTCGGTCAGAGGAGCCAGTGTGCCATCGTAGTCCAGCAACAGGACAACCTGATCCTTATCGGCTGCGATGAAACTGATCGCGCACAATTAGCCACATAATGTTGGATATACTGTGCCAACACACGAGTGTGAGTTGCCTCCACTTACCCTTCCAGAGCCTTGACGTAATCCTCCTCCTTTCTCAAGAGCGGTGCCTTCTTTTGTTCAGCCATACTGTGACTAGTTGACTCTATATATGTAATATGACAATATAAACTGTATCTACCGGAATCTGTGCGACGTGCTGGACGTACCTCGACCGACTTAATACTAATGCCCAAGCAGCGCCAACGCCAGCCCCACGCTGCAGATCTATATGTACCACATATATAAGAAAACCGATTGAATATAGTCTCTCACCAATTCTCACGCTCGCTCACGAGTGTGGCAACTCTGGCAGTTGTTCGACTCTTGGCCAAGTAATGTGGCACGTTATTTATGAGGCATATGCGCATAAAAAAGGCATGCATACCATATTGGAACCCCACCTCACTCTTTGGTTGTGTGTGTGTGTGTGTGTTTGTTTTATATATAGCGTCACTGTTATATACACAATCCAAGTATTTTTATTTTGTTGGAGCACTGCGAGTGGTTGCCGACCGTCGCTGGTGTCTAGGAGCACCTTCGCCTGAGGTCGTTATTGTTTTTATTTTCTGTTTTATGTTCTTTTTGGAACGATCTTGGTTGACACACATCTCACCGGGAATATATAGCTTTTTACTTTCCTGGGCAGCGGACTTGCCAGATTTCATTCATTGTTCGAATGTTGTTAGCTGATGTTCAACTATAGCAAACATTTTTAAGCATTATAAAAATTACAGCTCGTTGAATTGTTTATAATAAAGTTCATTATTTATTAACAAAGTGAATAACTATTTCTTAATCAGTGGGCATCGTTGCTTTCAGTTTCTCCATTTTTCTGATCCACTTTACAAACAAAATCTAAAAAAATCTAAGTATATTCATTTTGATCTGAGGCATTTAAACTCGAAAACTTAAACCGTTGAGGCAAAAAGGCATTTGAACAAATTGAGATTTGGATTTTATATAAAACAGTAATAATTTTTACCATTAAAACTACCCTCATTCGAAATTGAAAAGATAACCAATTATAAATATAATTTGTATCATTAGATCTAAGATATATAAACAGAAGCTATCCATCGGAGCAGATCCGTTATCAGATCCTGTTTGGGCAGTCGGAAGTCAGCAAAGGTTTCAACCTGAGCATCATCTGCGATGCGGAAGGAGCGGCCCAAACCCTTGAGTACCTATGCAGAAACAAAGTTAGATTATAATTGATTTTCGAGAATTTATACGATTGGACTCACCCTCATTGCATCCTCATCGGTGGTATCATCGCCCGCAAATACAACGAGCACCTTCTTTGACCAGTCGTCGCCGAATTTTCTGCTCAGGATATGGACAGCTGCCTCGCCCTTGTTCCAATTGACTGGTGGCTTTGCCTCGATGGCTTCATGCGCCTGATTGGCATAGAAACCATAACGCTGACAGATCTCTGTTGCCAGCTTCTTTTGCTCATCCTTGAGCCCAACGGGCGTGTCCCGATAGTGATACGTGAGTGAGACACGCTTATCCTCCACCCAGGCGCCATTCATCGCCACTCGTTGCTTTAGCTCCTCAACCATGGCAGTGTAGTTCTTCTTTATGTCGGCGGGCAACTCGTAATCGTCACGTGATCCATCTGGATGCTCAATTTCTAGTCCATGATTGCCCGCATAGGTAATACCATCGATGTTTACTTGCGCCTGCACATCCTTCAGTGCACGGCCAGAAATGACAGACAAAAAGATTTGTGGATGCTTGGCCAACTTGTGCAATAAGGCTTCCAGTTCCAAAGGTATCTTAGTGTTGTTAGGATTGTCCGCAATGGGCGCCAAGGTGCCATCGTAGTCCAGTAAAATTGCCAGTTTTAAGTGCGTGCTCAAATATCTAGAGGTTATATAAAAGCAAAAATTAGAACAAATATAGTAACTAAAAAATGAAAAGTAATAAATTTAAGTTTTTAATAGATTTAATTTAAAAGTTTGTATATTACATAACTATATTTAGCAAATAATATAAGTCCAATCAAGTATTTATCAAAATTGGCACAAATTATCTTTTTCACACAAGTTGCAGCTGCATTATGTACGTATTCCAGCTAGTCTTCCTTATCAGCAATGCTCTTTACATGACTTTCTTTTCATTGACAAGGTCATAAAGATAATAAAAAGGTTTTGATCTCTTACCCTGGCAAATTCTGCTCGAACTCCTCCAATCGACTGATAACTGGTGGAATTTGTCTCTTCGGCATTTTGGCAGCTGTTGAATGCCAAGCCAGGTTCAATGTGAGATTTAGCTGCTGGAAAAACCCTGAAATAGAGAATTGTTTTTGTGGACTTAGATGCTGCTTGTACGACTGCTCAACTTGCACTGTGTGTAGATAGAATAGAGCAGTTTGTTTTTTAAATCGCTGGGTTCGATAGTTCGTTTGAGCTGATAACAAACCTCTCGCTCAGTTTCTAATCGTTCCGAGGCGAAAACAAGTTTGTGTGACGTCATTGAAGAAAATCGCATGTAAAGAGATAGCTGCAATTGTCGCGCGCTGTTAAAATCGCTAGCAACATTTAGAGTTAAGCTAGCTGGAAAATGTGGAGAGAAAATCCTTACCTAGATATGCTTACAACGTTTTCACCTTCAATTCAATATCATATTCAAAAGATTTATCTCTCAAATGGTGAAGTTTATTGCTATCAATTGCTATCAATGTTGCGACAGCGATAAAAATTATTAAAACAAAAAAATTAACTATCTATGGTAAACATAAATCAGTTTTTGAAATTTTAATTAATCTATAATTAGGTATTTAAATAAAAATAATTAATTATCTAAAAATTCTAAGAGACATAAACAGATGAGATCCACTTGAACAGATCTATCATCAGATCTTGTTTGGGCAGTCGGAAGTCAGCAAAGGTTTCAACCTGAGCATCATCTGCTATGCGGAAGGAGCGGCCAAAACCCTTGAGCACCTGAACAGAAAGAAATTTAGATTTGCTTTAAATATAAATTTGAGAATATAATAGACTTAGACTTACCCTCATGGCATCTTCATCGGTGGTGTCATCGCCCGCAAACACAACGAGAACCTCCTTTGACCAGTCGTCGCCGAATTTGCTTTTCAGGATATGGAGAGCTGCCTCGCCCTTATTCCAATTGACTGGTGGCTTCACTTCAATGGCATCATGTGCCTGACTGACACGGAATCCATAACGTTGGGAGATCTCAGTGGCCAGTTTCTTTTGCTCATCCCTGAGCGCAACGGGCGTGTCCCGATAGTGATATGTGAGTGAGACACGCTTATCCTCTACCCAGGCGCCATTAATCTCCACTCGTTGCTTCAGCTCCTCCAACATGGCTGTGTAGTTCTTCTTTATGTCGGCGGGCAAATCGTAATCGTGGCGCGAACCATCTGGATACTCAATTTCGAGCCCATGATTGCCCGAATAAGTAATACCATCGATGCTTACATGAGCCTGGACATTTTTCAGAGCACGGCCAGAAATCACACACAAATATATTTGCGGATGCTTGGCCAAATTGCGCAATATGGCTCCCACTTCCGCAGGCATTCTTGTGTTGCTGGGATTGTCCGCAATGGGCGCCAGGGTGCCATCGTAGTCCAGCAAAACTGCCAGCTTTGAGTGATTAGCCAAATATCTAGAGAAGAGTGAACAAATTATGTCGATAAGAGTCTGATCTTTGATCTTTCTATTAATTCAAACATGTTTGCTTTAAATTAGCAATACTTCCAGTTTTGTAGCTTGTCTGGTTTATCTCGTCATATGACTTTCTTTTCACTAAGCATATCTTAATCCCTTACCCAGGCAAATTCTGTTCGAAATCCTCCAAACGACTGATAACTGGTACAGTTTGTCTTTCCGGCATTATGTCAGCTGCTGAATGCCAGGCCAGTCCCAAAATGAGATGTAATAGATGGTATTGAAGTAGCACTTGCACTGCAATTAAGAATTATTTTTGTGGGTTTAGAGCAGAGTCGATCATCCATAACTTCATGTAGTTTTAAGGCCATCGTGGAGTCACACAGATAATACAAGCTGACAATATGGAACCCGAATATTTCCAGATCGCGCAGTACAACACAATACGCACTATTTAATTTATTTATTTGGAGCTCTCTTTGTCTTTATGTTGTCTGAACGACAGTTCAGTTTGTACTGAGAGTGCTAGAATATTGCTGTTTCATTTTTAGATCGGTGGGTTTGATTGGTCGCTCGAGCTGATAAGGAATGCAGCGCTCAGCTTCCAATCGCAGCGATGCGAAAACAAATTTATTGCGATCATGTACTGTCATTTACCACTTGAGATGAATTCTCCACTAGACACTGTGCTCTCTCAAGAGATACAAACGATTATGGCTTCTGTAGCTGTTGTGCGGAGTTTTTATAATAATTCGTTGTCGCCATTTCCTCAAACAGTTTCGTGAATTGTTTTTGTTATCGGGAAAACAAAGGCGATGTTTCTCACACCCTCCCGCATTCACAGACCATGGCAATGCATCATGCGTTGGATGCGTGCCTGTTGCATGATCTCCATGCAATGGGGCATTGCGCCCTCGCCCCAAGATCAACAATGCAAATTGGCAAAGATATTAACTGTACTTCATATTTATCCAATGAATTTCATAATTTATGTAATAAATGTCTTAATTATTTCTTTAATTACTTTCTGAGAAGACGTAGCAGGGGGCAACTAAACATGTTTGTCGCTTTTCTCAGAATCAAGTGCTTTCGTAAATATTTGCCACTGGCACAGATTCGATTGGGCAGGCACCGTATATTGAAATAATCACAACACGACAACAAACTTTTCCGTAGAATTTTCAGGGGGGTGGGAAACTACGCATTGAAATCTCTTTGGGAAAATCATCAACAAAAATGTGTCGCCATAAATGTAATAAAAATATTATTGCCCGACGCAAAATAAACATCAATGATTACTTCTACAGAAAATACAAAAAATTAACAATATCAGATATTGCTCATTGGCTATATATTTCCAAAGTCTGTACAGATTTAATGAATATTCGTCACAAATGTTGAATTCTTTTAATATATTAATATTGAATATTATATATTGAACGATCCTAAAATTATATATATTTTTTTATACGATTCATGTAGTCCGGTTATAACTGCCAGATCTGCTGGAATCATGCCATAGACGCATGCTCTTGCTCACACAATTCCCAAACGTGGCCAGACCAGGGCCAAAGTGTTTACTCACGATATTTGCCAGATTAAAGAGCAATAGGAACAGCCAGCTGTTTGCGAATGGTAGCAGACAGTAAAGAGCCTAATCTAAAGTAAACAAACTGCTTTCCATGGACATATATCAAATCTATGGTGAATGGTGAACTTCGTTGTAGCCCTAATTAAGAACCCTAATCGAATGGCTTAATCGTTAAGCACTCCAGAACGAATCACAGCGTGCTAATGGTCTTTAATTAAATCGTAAGAGTTTCAAGTTGCCAACAAGTGTCTGGCCTCAAATGTTCGACAAGCACATTCAAAATATTGACACAAGCATTTCAATAAGTGTTTGATATATATTTTTCCATTGATCCCCATAGATTTCCGCTCATCTAATGATCTTGAGCTATACATATATTTTTCACTCACTTCTGATTTAATTGCTTTAATTTGTTGTCACTGATTTTGGCTTTAGATGTTCGAATGTTTAATGTTGTTGACTAACAACTCAATTTCTATTTGAACAAGTCATTTGGTAATTATTTTTCAAATAGTCATATATATATGTTCTAGAATTGATCTGAAAGCTTTCTGTATGGTTATTTTTGTTTTTAAACTAGTGAGCACCTATATGGTATAAACAAATAATGTAAACAATCGGAGAGTGGATAAAAGAGACTATTTTCATATGATCCTAAAAGTATGCAACGAAAATAATTCAATATTTATTCTTGGTTTATGTATTATGTATGCGGCAGACCCAAGTGCAGATATCAGCAACAAAATAAATACGTCTTAAAACTATATATAGCACTGCACTGCAGTCGACATTATCTGCGCCTTGCATACCCAACTACTTGACAATATTGTAAGCTATTTTAGTGCCAACTCAAAATCCATTTAATTGTACTTTCAATGGGGCTCTAAGAATGAATCACCCCAGATTTACGCATTTTGTACATTTGTATTTTACATTGTAACCAGTTGCACTTTCAAATGAATTCGGGGCATTCTCCCTCGATTTATATATATACACGCCCAAGTGTGAGTTGAATTATGATGTTTCGGTATATATACGAAAGCAATCAATACAAAAATATCTGGCCTGACCTTCGCTTATAAGCGAGTGACGGGACGCTTGACGGTCTCACACGCGTTTCAGTTTCACAGTCAATCGGACAATATCGTGAGTCTCGCACACACTAAAAAATGGAAGCTTCCCATATTTTCGGTAGGTCATTAATGGATTGGAAAATAAGTAAAACAAACGTGAGACTAAATTGATTTCGGAATGCAGCATTTATCTTTTTGATTGCTGGAGCAGCCGCATATGCACAATTCCCATCCTGGAACAGTCAACAGGACATGAATCAGATTCCAAATACATTCGTCCGTGGACAGCCTATTGGACCTACTGTGTCTACAACCACGCCTCAACCGACCACAGCATCGCCTCAATACCTAGCCTGTATCCAATCCTGCCCAGCAACCAGTGAATATAATCCCATCTGTGGCAGTGACAATGTCAAATATTATAATGCAGGACGTTTCGAGTGTGCCATTCGTTGTGGTCGAAGTATGGGTTTTATCATATTCAAATTTAATCGACTTTTACTGAATTTAATATATTTTCTTTCATAGATATTCAGAACCTACATTCGCGAACCTGCATCACGTAAGATAACAATTGAATGGCAATTCCAAAAGTTGTACAATCTACAGTTCAATGCGCAGTTAATGACCTTAAAAATCTGAATAAAAACAAGCAAGAATTAGCTTGTCGAGAGTTACCAACTATGTGATACCCTCCATCCAAAATAAAGCAGACATATGTAACAATCCTCTCGAAAGAATAATGTCGATATTTTGGCACGTGTTTTAATCTACATACACCAATTAATGTATGAGACAATTGTTCTGGTCTAGTCGTCATTATATAATTAAAATTATTTGCTCAGTTTCGTATACAGTCAAACATCAGCGAGAATTTTGTACAATGTAGAATTTAAAAATCTAAATACTCATCAACTGATTTTTCTATTTGATTTTAATGAAGCACACTCTTTGCAAAAATTATATGATGTATATATATTATATTCATAAGAGATGAGAAGCTCTTTTTATCCGGATTATGGCTACAGGGTGTTACAAACAGATTAATCAACACAGATTTCACAGTTCGCACTCTCGCTTAATTCGCAGCTTGTCTAATGTGTAAAATGCCGATTCAGTCGTAGTCAGAACGCTTTGCCGTTTGGTGCTCTAACGCAGAGATTCTAGCGAGAGATATTTTAGACAAGATGATGAGGCCTGGGTTTTCTCACATATGCCGTATGTGTGAAATTCTCAGAGTTGTATAAAATCACATATACTTTTGTATTTGTAGTGTTTTTGGTGCTGCTGTATGGCGCACTTGCCATTGACAATTCCAATCCCAAGTCGCAGGTGGAGTACATAAGTGTGGAACCAAGTGCCGAGAAGCCGCATATTGTGCCTATAACACGGCCTCCTTTGCTCAATCAAACACCACCACCACCGCCGACCAACTCTAAGAATTTTGCATACAACCCGACGACGAATACCTGGACCAAAATTGGACGCCAAGATCCTAAGCCGGACGAGGATACTTTCATCTGGAATCAAAGCAACGACAAATGGCTAACCAATGTGGCGGGTTCGTAAAGAACAGACAGGTTTATTTCAACATGACGCACGACGCAATTATTTGAATCACCAACTTATACGACGCACAGCTAAAATATTTCGTTAATTACGTTTATGTTTCAACATATTTTTAATATATTTAAAGAGTATTGCTTCTAAAATTGTGTAAGTGGATTATAAACATATCAATTAAATAAACGTTTTCCTAAAAGAATCTTCTCGCGAATTCGAAAGAAAAAAACATACTATAATTACTACATGAGTTTGCTTGCAGGTATATACATATGTATGTATGTATGTATATATTTAATTATACATCAACGATGATTACGCAGTGTGCCTGTTGTAGATGCTGACGTCGGCGTTTGCTGTTGCCTCATGCGGCATAGCTCGGTGGCGCTGTAGTTCAGCTTTCGCATCGCACTCTCCGAGAATCTGTCTAGCTTGGCAGTGAGCTGATCTACTTGTTCTCTAAGCATTTGTAGCTCAATGCGCCAATCGTTCGTCTTTTGGTTCAGTTCCTGCTCTTGCCGCAACTGTTGTGGCACATTTGTTGCCGAACGTGGACGCAGAAGCTCATGCGCTTGGAAATGCTGCGTCTGCGTTGTTGTGTATGTAGGCTGCGGCTGCTGTTGCTGATGTTGCTGCTGGGGCTGCGTCTTGGAATCCGTCGGATTCGGCTGCTGGCGCTGCAGACTTCGACTGAACATGTGATAGTTCTGTTCGAATTGGCGACGTCGAATGCTCATATTGCGATCACGCCTCTCCGCTACCAGCTTGTAGATGTTCAGCTTGATGTCCTCGGGCAGCTGGGAGCGATCCCGTGGATCATTGGGACGCACCGTGAACTGCAGCATGTCGCGCGAGGTGCGCAGCAGAGCTTTGCGCTTGCAGTAATGGACGAGGGGCGCATTCCGCAGCAGGCGTGAGAAGAATAGGCTCTCCAAACGTGATATCAACTCTGCCTGTCGCACCAGACGATCCAGCGTGGCGGATACCTGCAGGCCCTGGATATCGCTGACAGCCAGACCCAGCATCAGGTTGGTCAATATCACTGTAACCAATAGCACAAACACTAGAAAAATAATGTGAGACGTAACGGGAAACTTAACCGCATAATCGCCATAAAAGATATCCTCGAATTCCAGCTCCCCAGACATCATGGTAAACGATTTTAGCACAGACCACGTAATATTCTCAAAGGCGGGGTAGTCATTGAAGAGTACAGCAAAACTCAACCCAAATGCAATCAGCAAACAGATGTAGGCCATTAAGAATTTGCCAAAGTTAACAGCCACTGGAAATGGTTTTTGAAAGGTAATTCTATTGCTGAAGTGACTGATTTACAATTCAATACCCTTGGTAAACATTTGCACATAAACGCCGAAAATGGGAAAACGGCCCACCAGCATCATCAGCTCCAGCCACACCAGCAGAATGACAACAGCAGCCACATGATGCTGCCACATTGGCACCGCCCACAGATCACCAGTCCACAATATTTTCGGCGTCTACAAGAAATATAGCTTATAGAATATTGCAGAAATATGCTAGATGTATTTGTTGTGCTTGAATCTTAGTCATCAGTCATTACGGTCATAAAATATTCTTCATAATTCTATAAATGTTATTTGTTAAAAACACATTTCATAAATTGAAATAAAGAAATTGTCATTTAAATTATATTTTAAACAATTGTTTCTATAAATAATTCAGTAATTATCTGAATATAGTCATCATATTTAGTCAGTTGTAACTACTTACCACACATAGGAGCACACCGAAGACGATTAGCCATTGCAGCCAGTTTTCCCAGTACTTGGCATAGCCATGCAGACCGTGCGCCATTTGGAAGAGTTCCTTGCCCAGCAGCATGAGGTTTAGGATAATCACAAAGTAGCCCATAGTCATCACATAGCCTGGTGCCTGACATTCCTCTCCCTCCTTGCACAAGCGCACATATACACCGATCACGTAGAGCGTGAAGAGCATCACGAAGAAGGTGTGATAGGCGAGGCTCATGAGGAAGAATTTGCGTATGCGGCGCCACTTGAGGAATAGAAAGGTCTCGCACAATGGATGCATTAGTATGCGCTTCTGGCCCACCTCAATGAGGCTCAGCATTAACTCCGACTCGCCCTTCTCCAACGACGAGCTGGGCACCAGCAGTCTGAAGTCCAGCTTAATCTGACAGTCGACATCGCCAATCTCGTGATCATTCGCCTTGATGGAGCTATCTAGTTTCTGCATTAGTTTGGGTATAATCTCTGGACAGCGACGCACAATGAATGTCAGAGCCGAAGTGTGTCCATCGGTGCGAGCGGTAAGATCTGCACCATTTTCTGCGAATGGAGGCGGAGACGTCTTTAATGCATTACAAACTTTATAATGAACTTATAATAGCCTCGTTAAGGCAATAGAATATCTTAAAATGTTTAAGGAATTCTAGGGAATTGTGCTTTTGTGAATTAGGAACTGCCTTAGAAATAGAAAAGCTGAGTTAGATGTCACTCACCTATGAAAAGATAGACACAGCTGCTGAATTCATTGAGGGCTGCAATGTGGAGTGGAGTATAGCCGTAGTCATCCGATTTGTTGACATCGGCGCCTGCTTTGAGGAGCGCATTGCAACAGTCCAGACAACGCGACTGCTTCACTATGGCTGCATGGAGAGCGGTTCGTCCGTCCCGATAAATGGCATTCACATTTGCTCCGTATTTCAACAGAATTTCGACGCTGCCAATCGACTGGGAGAGGCAGGCCAAATGCAGTGGCGTCTGCTGGCTGGCATTGCGACAGTTGACATCCGCGCGGTGCTCCAGCAGCAAACGGACACATTCCGCATAGTCATTCTCCGCTGCTGCAATGGACGAGCACAATGTTAGCCGTGTGTAGTATATACTTCAAAGCGTATGCCAATCTTACCCAAATGCAGCGCCGTCACTTTGCCTTCACCGAATTGGGAGCGCACATCGGCATTGTGGGTCAGCAGCAGTTCTACGCATTTGGAAAACCCGGATGCGCAGGCGGTGTGCAGCGGAGTCTCAGTGTACACCTGTGGTGTATTGGGATCGGCTCCATACTTTAATAGAATCTCAACACAGTCCATCGCATTGCCGTCAATGGCGTAATGCAGTGCAGATCGCCGATTAATGCCAATATTGATATTCGCCTTGCGTCGCAGTAAAAGCAAAATACACTCAACACTCTTCGAACTGAAACAGATTTCAGTGATTCAATATTGATGAGTAAGGCGATTTTTCGAAAAACTAATTAAATAAACTCCCTAATTTTAATGCCATATTATTCTAAATCGGTTCAGTTCCGATAAAGTTATTATGAATTTTGAACGAAAATTATTTTTCCAATTTGAATAATTCTGCATTTATGTCGTACGAAAATCGGCATAATTTTGATCCAAAAAGTGATATTTGGGGCAGCCTGATATGTGACTCACCTGGCTGCGCAATGTAGCGGTGTCACTTCCATTTTATTATCATATCGATTTGGATCCGATCCGCGATCAAGCATTGCCTTAGCAATGGGCGCATTGGCCCGACAGCAGGCAAAGTGGAGAGGGGTGCGTCCACGGCAGTCGGAGGTGTTGGGATCCGCATTGTAGTGGGTCAGCAAATACATAACATTCTCAACGGTGCCATAGAGAGCACAGCATAAGAGCGCCAAGTTGCAATCGCTCGGCTCGATCATTAGCTCTGCAAACAAAAAAAATTCAATAAAAATAAGTTAATTGCCAAGTGCTACCCGCTGCTCACCCAAAAAGCCGCCCGATTTGACCACGTCCAATATATGCCTGCCATTGGGCACCGTGCACAGCGTCTCATCGATCTCCTGGGGCTGCCATAGAACTTGATTCTCTTGTTGACGTGCGAAAATCTCATGTGCCTCATTGCTGAAGACGGCGTCGCTGTTGACCTCACTGGAAATGCTGCGCTTATCAAAAAGCAGATCTATATCGGCCGTCTCGCTCTCCGACTGCCATTTCAGATCGTTCTCCTGCCAAAACAAATAAACCGAAATCGAACAGAATTATGCCTGAGTGGCGGTTTTTGGGGCGTATGATTGGTGGAGAGGGGTGGGGCACTTACGATGATGGAGAATCGCACATTTTCCATACTGTTGATTTGTTTACAATTTTGTGGCCTATAAAATAAACTAATTGGTTGACCATAAGGAATCTTGCTTCAGCATTATCATCATGCGTCCGTCGACACTCATTCATGCAATTTTCCAGCTCATGACACATAAATATATGTATATTTCTTGTAATGGCCTACAATCAATCTTTTGATGTTGTTGTCGTCGGTGGCACAACAGATACTCGCCGTTTCTCGCCACCCAAAGTGGCGTGCTCGGTTTTCTTAGTTTTCCCGTAAATAATTGGATGTATATCGTTTGTTTATTTTGAAATATCGAAAATTTTGAATTGTTTTCCAAGCCGCAACGCGATGTTCGTGCTAATTATTACACCTCCGCCTCTGCGTCGTCGATCCCGTTGCTATCCACTCTCTGTGCTCTGTGCCGAATATTTTTTCGCAATGCAACTACCGTTATTCACGTTCCGTACCCGACGAGGTGCTAATGTGTACTGTGTGTGGGATCTGTTGGGGCACAATTGACCGCACAAACTTTGCCTCAAAATATACGTACTGAAGATTGCTTTATACTCTGCACTCACTGAAAATGAGCATGCCAGGCTACAGTGAAGTAAAACAACACAGTTCGTCCGTATAAACATTTCCATTTTTTTATTGATTGTATGTAAATAAATAATACATTTTGTGGGAGTGTTGACCCACTTATAAGATTTTACATCGATCTCTTCAGATTGTAGAGTCAGCAGAATGTTATGGATTCCAAATGTGTTTTACAACGAGTTCCTTAAGATAAGTGAATAAATTCTGGAATCAATGTCTGACCTGAAAGAAGGTAAGAATACCATCATACTTTTGATAATCTTAACAAAGATATCTAGCCGAAACAATGAGATCTCTTAGTTTTTAACGAGATCTCTTAGTTCTTTACTCTGAAAGCTTCTTACAAATGTTTTTTGAGCTTTATTATAATTTCTGGCAGCCATAAATAGACAGCGCAGTAATCAAACAATTCAGTCAGTGGATGAGGCAGCTAGTGCTTGGATGGCTTAGTTAAAGTGGAAAATGACATTCAATTAAAAATTAATGTTCGAAATATAGGTCAAAATCGGTTAATCTGAGACGTTGCAATGTCATTTTCAAACAACTGATCCTCAAATTCATTGCAGTAGCTTTCTTACTCTTTAAGAGCTAGCTGAACATTGAACATTTCTGTGCTTGACATGCCAAATGATTAAAGAGTTGAGCAACCGTGACTTTGATACGAATGTTTCACTCAAGCTGTGGCTGCCTTTTAGGGGGCAACTACCGCAGAAAATGTGTACAAGATTAATAGATTAAGGGGCAACTTTGCTTTACAAAATTTCAACATCTCGCACAAGTTAACGTACTAAAAAGTTTTCTTTGCAAATTACTTGTTAAAGATAGAGAGCACCGAATGGACATGTTAGAGGAGGCGTTGCTGATTGAAGCAAGAGTGCGGGGTGGGCGAGGGTTGCTGCACACCTTTTGGCTGCTGCTGGTGCGTAAACAACAGGAATGCAAAGTGACAGCAACCATGACAACGATAGCATTTGACCTGCAGGAGGGTTAAGGCTTACGTGGCAAAGGTAAGCGCACACTGACGCAGGCGACCATCTCTAGGATTGATGGGGTTAAGACACGGGTCTGGGGCACTTCCTCGGGCATTCGAGCGTAATGAATGCACACACGCAGTGCCTGCCAAAATTAATGCTACCCCTGCCCTAGCGGCAGTGTCATTCTAACCTGTTGCCACTTGCGACTCGGTCGCACAGGCGCTTGTCAAAACCAATTAGTGACTGAGACCCCATAGCGACTGCTGATTAAGTGCAAACTCCACAATATACTACCTTAAATACCCTTTAAATCAATGTTAACTTCACACAATTCAGAGCGAATATAGTACAAATATTAAATAATATTGAGGCAAAATGAAAAATGACTTTATAATATATTATTATTTTTAATGTTGACACAGTTATCTAAAGTATCATTTTAAACATATATCTAAAAAATATTCCAAATTAAGCCAGACGGTGGCATAGTAATACAATTTTAAAGTCTAGCCCGAAAAACCTATCTGCATAGTCTTGACTCCGTCCGTCAGACTGATTATTTTATCTTAATATATATATATTTATACATTTAAATGATTATGATAATTAAGGTCAGAGTTGGAGGTTGCTAAAAGATGCAAGCATAAATATGTACATGAACTTAAGCATTATGCACGCAAATCCTATGTGGCAGCCCACGTGCCCCACAGATGGGCTACGTGCCAACAGCAACAGGTTGCTTGACAAAATGTACTAGAAAGTGTTGTAGGTTTTTATGTGCGCGTGCGTTTGCCTGTGCACGTGTATGTAATTTGTATTGGTGTCTGTGTACTGTATGCTCTCAGTAGCTATGTCGCATTGCTGGCCTAAGGAATGTTTGCATTTTGGCCAAAAAATAATGTACAACACATGTGGGTCCCTAAACATGCGACGAAGGTCAGCAAAGCAAAACAACTCCCGCAGCGGTCAGCTCAACATGCTAAGAATAAAAAAAAAAAAAACAGCAGAGCTTTTACCATTAGTATTCACCGTATACGCATTGTTTTTTTTTCTAAAATTACTTTTAATGTTTATTTAAATACTTTTTTAATTGTTTTGTTTATCTATGTCTATGGCCATGTCTATGTAAGACTTGCACAGCAGCTTAACAGCTGTTAACAAGGCAAATGCAGAAAAACATTCTGTTAACTGTTAGAGATGCGCACTGTTTAGCTGGAAACCAGCTAAAATTGATTGCTTATTGTTTTAAATTAATATAACTTAGTAACACTATGAATTGTTGACTTTTTAAATAAAATATTATTGTAAATAAATACATTTATTTAGCAGACATTGGCTTATACATGCATTTGCTCGAAGGCATGCTGAAGCTAACTGTTGCTGCTCCTGCTGCTGTTGTTGCTGCTGCTGTTGTTGCTGCTGCTGCTGCTGCTGTTGCTGCTGCCGGCGTTGTTTGATTTGTTTTTGTTGCTGCTGCCGCTGTTTATTCGTTTATTCGCCAGTTTCAACGCCAGCACAACGGACGCGTCGTCGCTTGCCGCCAAACTCCTCATTGCGAAAATTCTCGTGTTGCTGCCACCGTTTGACTTGCTGTTGTGGGCGTGTTGTGCACTTCCGTGTCAGAACTCTTTTACATTTTACAACTGCACGAGAGGGGGCGGTGTGTTATCGGCTCTCTAGTTGACAACGTCGCGCAGTCGCCACGCGGTTTCTTTATTTTTTTTTTATTGCTGCTGCCGCTGCCGCTGCTGCTGCTGCTGCTGGTGTGGTTGTTGTTGGCGGCCTGTTGCGGATTTTCATTATTGTTTTGCAATGGCCTCCTGGCCACGTCGCAATAAGCAGGCATCGGCATCGGAACTACTTGGCGGGGGTAGTTTAAACATGTCCATATAAAAGCCAAATCGCTGTATGCCTTTGACTTAATACGCGACAGGAACTTCAGCGTGAAGGTAACTCAACTGATCAAGAACCAAATGCAAAATACAAATAAATTTAAATACATAAATAAACATCTAAAGAAAACACAACTAATAAATTTTTAAAGTGTAAATATAGAAATAATTTCCTGTGGCAGTAATACGGTGCGTATACTAAATTATTGTTAATGTGCGCGTGTGTGCACTAAGATAAAAAATAATAAATATATTTAACAATTTGGTAAAATAAGAAACACCTGAACAGTGAGATTAACACGACGTAATTCTAAATTATTCGACTCAGTTTTTTCCTCTATTTGTAAACAATCGAAAACTACACAGTGGTGTCCACGAGGTCAGTTCCCAGAAGGGGTTTCACCCCTGAAATTTAAGTGAGTTTAAATCTGCCAAACTGATATGCAAGCCCTCTTTGCAATGTCTCTGACTGCTATATTGTTTATATTTTAGCACTTCCAGTGACCTCGACTATTGATTTTTGGCGAGATCATAATTTAACCAAATACGTTTTGCCTTCTCATCATTTTCGTGGTACATGCACACATTATTAGATGGTTTTCATTCAGGTTTCCATGCCCTGCACAAGAGGTATTTTGAATTTCTGAAAATGTTTACAACATCAAGGAAAAATCTACAAAGACTTTTCCAAAAACTTGTTGAAAACTTAAATACCATTAATATCATAATATCATTAAACATATTTGTTTTATATTTTGAAATTATAGTATTGCACATATTGATATAATAATTTCAATCTTAGAGTATTCAAACTTCAACGCACAGAAAAAGAAAATGTATTTTTATTCTTACTAATAATTTTTATTAGCCTTAGATAGATTTGTATGTTTCCGGTATGATTTGCGGCGCTGACTTTGAAAAATATTAGAAAAATATAAGATTAAGCTAAATTGTTGATGTCTGCAACGCGTCCGCTTTCACATTTGATTTGTTTGATTTGTTTTAAATTTGGCAGCAAGGTCATAAAAAAAAATGATGAAAAGCGAATTTGTTGCACAGTTTGGCGGTCAATATATGAATGTAGCAGATTGTTTGCCAAGAGCCAATCCAATGAACGAATTGCAAAAAAAAAACCCAAACCACTGCCATAAAGCAACACACTAGTTAATGGCACCAACCGCCAGTGACACCCACACCCACTGACTGCCGGCTTTTACATGAAAAACCACAAACAAAAGCGCTAACATTTTTATTGGCATACAACCGCAGACGACGGCGTCAGGCAACAGCGAGCAGCGAGCAGCGAGCAGCCAGCAGCGTGCAACCAGAAGCCAGAAGCCAGTGAGAATTGAGTCGGGTTCATAGCACCACTGGTGACAACCGCCGTATCATAACTCCTTGTTCATTGAGTGTGAGTGCCATCGCCTACGACGGGGTCATTTACGTGCCGATCGTAAACGCATTAAAGCTGTGCGCCGCCAAAATGGAAAGCTACAAGTTATTGATATTTAAAGTACATCAAGCATGCGGCGGGTCAGGCATAAAAGTCCCAAGTTGTTAAGGGTTGCTCAGTGGAGAAAAGTCATAAGCCTTAGCACACAATTGAAATTAATGTTCCCAAATAGCCTAATGGAAATCAATGAATGCGAATTTTATATGACTTCAGTTATTAAGATGTTATATTGCGATAAGTTTGGCCTATTGGGAAAGAAAAAGACGGATTATGGATTATGAGGAGTAATAATAAGTGGAGTATGTGTATACACACTCAAGTAATGATAAATGTGACTGAGCATAATTGAAATCAATATACATAAAAACATTTTAAGTGATTTTTGTTATTATGTGAACGCCATGTTTGGTGGCTGAGTATTATGATAACGTTCATTCTTAGCAGAGAATATATATATATAAAATATATTTGCTTGTGTGCAGCTCCATTGGTATTTAAAGTACATGTGACAGCGCTCGAGAAGTTTGATTGAGTAGAAAAAATAAAATAAAAATAAAAGCTTTTTATCTCACACGTACGAAAATATCTATTTTTAGCAAGTTCAAAATAAACGTTTGTTATTATATGTGCCAAAAAAAAGGAACATTACAAAGTGAATTAAAGGTGTGATTACAATTCAAGCAGACGATTCAAATGGATTTAAGGACACTATAGAAACGATAAGCTTAAAATTATAGCTTCAGGTTTGTCCTAAACTTTTACGATGGTTATCTATCTAACCTGGTCGCTGGTCAGCTTAGCCAGGTGCTCGCACCACATTAAACACCCAACCCTCTGAAACACTTGCAACAGCTTACCACGTCTCACACATATACATTCATTATTTATTTGTGTGTGTGTGTGCTTTTTTTAATGTGGGTACTTGCGGTTTTTGTATCATATTACTCACATTGTTCTCCAGCACTGGCCATGAGTTTGAGTTGAGTTCTTGCGCCCTCACCGCTATTTTTTGTTAAACGTTGCTTATCACTCACGTTCTATTCCTGTGAACCCTCTGGCTGCCCCTTCCTTGCTGCCCCGATTGTATTGGTTGCCACAATCGACAGAGTTTTGTCGGCATTTTGATGAGCAGCCAAAAATGACATTTATGACGCCTAAATTGTATTTATGAGGCTTATTGAACAAAGTTATTTGGCTATGAGACATGTTGGAGTCCACTGTTAATTTTATGGCGGACAACAACCCATTTGGCCCAATTTTTGTCATAATCATTTTCTTTGTTTAACATTTTAGCTTTATTAATTTCTGTATTGGTCTGTTGTTGTTGCACATTAAAGAACTGCCTGCGATTCATCGAAAATAATACTCAAATAAAAATTTGTAAACCTTGGTTTCAGAACAATCATTTCACAGTTTAAGCAGTTAACCTGCAAAGAGTATTTGGCAGTTTTCAATATGATCGATGTGTAAACATTAAGTCATGTACTTACTTTTGTACCCTGTGTTATTTTTGTGGTCGGACGCCCGGCAAACGTACACAGGAATTTTTGTCATGGCTAATACTCTGTTCAAGGCTGCTCGAGGCAGACGGTTTGTATTTACTTTCCCATACCAAATGAAAATGCGCGACAAAACAAATACTTTTGGGTCGTTGAATAATGGGGGCAACGAGATTGTGGAGGATGGAGGCTGACCGCCAACTCTTCGGCGGGAAGCTGGGTCTAACAATTTTCAATTTCATGGCCAACAACAGTGGCCATTGGCAACAGTTGCGTATGCGCTGTTTTTATACCCTGTAGCCGTCGCAGTCATAATTGGGTATATTAACGACGTGTAATAGAAGATGACAAGCGAATTGGTAATAAATGAACACATCTTTATGTTTTGCACAAATCGAAATCTAAACTTGAAAGTAAATCAATTTAAAGCATCGATTTTCGTCATATGTACTAAAATTTAAATGTGATTTATGCATCCGAAATCGTACTAAAGTCTTTACATATTTTAGAATCCGTATTTTATCAATATTATTTCCAAGCTCCTTTGAAATACATATAGTATTATAATATATGTAATAACATTTACATATTTACATATAAGTACGGATAATTTAATTGTATATGCAAAAAATATTACTTGTTTGAATACACTAGACTCAGCTACTGGGTATCGGGAAGTCGATCCCACTAAAGCAGCTCACTCTTAATTTTGATGTTGTTGTTAATGTTAAACTCGAGTGTCGATTGCCGATGGCTGGTAATGAAGTGAAATGACAAGCGCAAATGCGTCGAGCACGCAGGGGAATGAGCGGCAGGAGAGAACGGAGTGCTGTGGCTTTTGAAGGTAACTCCAAGAGTCATCAACAAGCGTTGTCGCAACTGCCGCGCTTCCCATGACCTTCGCCAAAGTGGAAAGCGGAATTGCTTTCGCACCACGGCAACCCACCACACAACAACAACAACAGCAACAGCTCCCGTTGACAAAATGAACGCGCAATGGTTTGGGCTATTGATGTTTTGTTATTGGTCAGTGGTTAGGTTGATTTATTTTCTATGGAATTTTGAGTAGCATAATAATCAATGCTGGCGGATCACTCGAGCCCGGCACGTGCTAGGTAACGGGACGTACCCCAGTCGTGAGCTTAATTTACCGGGCAACACAACCAAGTCGTATGAAATGTAGCACGCAATAAGTTTCGGTAAACATAAACAGGTCATCAACCCGATGTCAGACCCCCGTCCCAATGAAATGACCCCAACTATCTACCCCTCAATGCGACTCGACTTTCACAAGAATGAACAAGTTTTGAATTCAATGTCTTTTCTTTGCCAAGGTCCCAACGGCTTCGGTGACTGGCGCTTAATATATGCTCGTTAGGTGTTGTCAGTTGACATTAGGGTTGTTCACACAAAATCTATATAAATATTTCTGCTGCGCACATTGTGTATGATATAAAAAGTATAAGTGTGTAGCGAATTGTAGGAGAATATGTCCATGCTTAGATGCTTCTTATCTAACTTGAATATAATTCTCAATTGAAATTATCTAATAAAATTTCAACTATTATCGTCAATGCATTTTAATATCATGCCAAATTTTTCATTACGTGTCAAGTCAGCTTTGTTTGCCTTAACATAAATCAGAATTTAACAAAATACACGCACACGACTACCCCTACTGCTTGAAGATGGTAGATTATCTTTCTCGGCACTCATTAGTGTGCGTAACTGTAGCTGGCATTGTTTACACCTTACTCGACTGCAACACCTGCTTCACCCGAGAACCGATTCATGGCACGACTGCCACTGGGATGGCGTGCGAAAATCCATGTGTTGCTGTTTTTGGGATAAGACGAAGTTAGCAGTAATTAAATCGAAATCAAAACAAAAGTTTCTTTCATACAGCAGACGCCGCACAGACGGCGATGTTTTACAGGCCAACTAATGGACTTATGGGCGGCTGGTCTTTAGGGACGCTTTAAATCCATGGCAACAACAACCACTTGCTGCACCTACTTACAAGCACTTAATACGTTACGTATGCGCCATGATGCCCATCCGTGTATCGGCTCATCAAGCACGCGTTGTTTCCATGACTCTTCTGGCTTTGGTTTTGTTTGCGCCTCAAATCCATCTAATTAAAATGTACGCAAGAATGTTTTAAGGCGCAAAAGGTAAAGTCGCATCTGTTCTAGTCCCGGTCTAGTCTGTAATCAGCATTCATGTTGCTGCCACTCAACTAACGGTGGCTCGCTCGCCTGATGAATATTTATTATCACAGTAGACCTTAATGCTTTTGTATATGTAGCCAGTCTGTGGTAAGGCGACAAATGTGACGCTTTCCCAATGCTGAAAGACGAACACGAATGGACTCATAGTAGAAGTAATTATTCTACTCTTTAAGTGAGAACATCAAGTCGTGCATATGGAGAACAAAAATAATATTAAAAATTGTAAAGCTTTACATTCATTTTAAATGTTCACGAAAATATATTTGAATTAATATCAACTTAATTTGACACTCCCACTTTACTTTATTATTCAAAGCACTTCAAATGTAACTTGAATTAATGTTTGTGTATAAATAGGCTTCTTCTGTACTTAAATATTGTTGCCTCTGAAGATTAGCTGGGATCACAAATTTTTAATATAATTAAGCAATCAAAGTTTGGCAAAGGCATAAGAGCGAAAACCAAAACAAGTCTTATTACTTGTAATGGAATTATTATTTAATTCCTTACTAATCTGTAATCATTAATTTTCTTGGTAAACTAAAGTGGCAGGTATTACGATGTGAATAATCCATTAGGTTACTTGCGTAAGGGAATTCAAGCTTCGATTAGGTGACGATGGCAACCATTTCCATTGTTTACATGGCTGGTTGGGCAGGCAGTGAGGACTGCTCATACCAAACATGCACTTGTCCATAATGTTAAGAGGCACTTGTGCAACTCAACTGATGATTGATATTTTATTGAATTTATTTTGCAGTGTATTGCTTCCAACTAATCGACTGATAATTGTCGGGGCGTGGTGCGACAATCATGATAATGCTGATGATGAAGTTTCTGTCTGTGGCAATGTCCCTGGGTTTGCATTTGGCTCTGCCACTGGCCAGGGTCGGCGGCAACAACGCAAAAAGTGTCCAATAAATGTTTCACAGTTGTCGTTGTCGTTGCTCGCATAGTTGACCTTATCGGAGGCGCAATTAAGCACTCACACTCACACACCCCTTTACAATATAGATGGAGCTATAAAAATCCCAAACACACACACATCTACACACTCACATCCACGCCCACAAACATTCATACGTCTTGGAGTATACTTAAAATATTTGCTGCCTCTTGTTTCTGCTGGCGCTGAAAAGTATGCAATATTGTTTGAAGTTTAGCCAAAAATATGCGGCCAGGTCTCGTCTGGTTTAGGTGGGACATTTGTAATATGGATTAAAGCCAGCCAAACTATGCATCCACGAACAGGCAAGATACAGTGCAACATGACAGACTATAGAGTACCCTCTAAAATTTGGCACTCTTCCACAAACGTTGGCTGATTAAGGAGTTTGTAATAAGACAAATTGCTTGAGACTATTATGCGCTACTTTATAAAAATGATTTATCTTCACCTGACTCTAACGAACTTTCTTGTTGTCTACTTCCAGGGTAATAAAAAAGGGTTCTTTCAATTATATTGAGCAGACGCATTGTCTCAGCTCAGACACAGCTCTCCCAAGGCTGATTTCTTAACCAATTGAAATGAATGCCACTTCGCCAAAGTCGTCGCTGGCCAAACTGGGTCTGCATACCAGCAAACAAAAGACCCTAAAGGTCATGGTGCTCGGCCAGAGCGGCGTAGGTAAAACGGGTAGGTGCCAGTCTTAAAACAATAGGCCAGACAAGGCCTTCTCTCAGACACAAATATACCAACGTTTCGCCATTCACAGCTATGGTGGTTCGGTTTATAACCCGTCGCTTCATTGGCGAATATGATCCAAATTTGGAGAAAATCTATACCTGCCAAACAACGCTGGACAATGAGTTGATTCAGTTTGACATACTGGACGCCACCGGGCAGTTGCATGTGAGTGAATTGCTTTAGTTCTTCGAGCCGAATTCGATAGAGTTCTTGTAGGAGCTGGACGGCGTTACACTGGAGGCCAACATACGCTGGGCCGATGCGTTTATACTTTGCTATTCCATCACAGACAAGTGCTCCTTTGACGAGTGCAGCCGACTGAAGTTTCTGATCAACTACAACAAGCGAAGACGCAAATTGGGCTCTGCCAGCAAGGTAAGATCTTAGCTTAAATGGATCACTGTGCAAATCAACGGAATCGGTTTACTGTGTGTATCTTCTGCAGGACTGCGGGCTGGACATACCTTGCATACTGGTTGGCAATAAGACAGATCAGAATGGCGACCGCATGGTCAGTCTGGAGGAGGGACAGCGTCGCTTTCGGGAGCTTTCGTGTGCCGGTTTCCATGAGATTTCCGTTAGGGAGAGCATTGACCAGGTGCAACCAGAATTATTAATTTACTTGGCATATTTTAGCTTAAGCCTATCTTCTCACAGGTGCAAAATGTATTCCGCGATGTGTTTCGTTTTTGGCGCGTATTCACTAAATTTCCGAAGCTCAAACGTTCCACCAGCGATGTGGCGCATGCAGCTGACGGCATCATGACACCCGATTCCGGTTCTCGTTCCTTCTACGATTCGACGTCCCTGGGCGTAGCGAGACGCTCGTTTTTGTTCATTGGCGGCGCCTGCCAGGAGGAGAGCAACGGCGATCACACCGAGTCCACTGACGACATTGCCAGCAGCAGTCTGGACAGCTCACGCAGCAATATCGATGCCCCATTCCGTAATCGCGCCTCCACCGACGGCACTCTTCTGTCCAGGCCCAGACGGTGGCGCTACCCGCCTCCAGGTTGCCTGATGCCGCACACGAATCGTGTCGAGCGTCGCATGAGCATCTCGACCAGAGGCAGCAATGCCAGCTACTGAAAACAGCGGTCACTTAGTTAGTCCAATTATTGCGCCAAATATATTTATAGCTAAATGTTGAATATTATTGGACCAAATTTATTTAGTAATACTAGGCTGATCTGTCTGTTATGTGCGAGACAGACAAAGTATTCAAATTGGGGTAAATGTTAAAATTATAAAAAGGGTTAATACTAAATTTTAATGCAGTATTCATTTAGAGATCAAAACATAATCAAAAAAGCCATTGATTTTGAAAATCATTTAGACAATTTAATGGCCACGAAGGCTTTTAACCAACTTAAGCTAATAATACTCTGGTATTCCGCAGATACATTTGGGGTTCCATTTATTTGCACTCGAAACAATTTCAACAATAATTAGATTACAAATATGAAGTGTATGAATGTCCCCGGTCCATGGATTAGTCATCATCAATCTTGAGCATATACTCCTCGGCGCGAAGGGCCAGTTCGCGTATGTTGCGCAGGCAGCCAGCGGCAGCAAGCTGCAGCTCCTTGTTGGTGGAACCAATACACTCTAGCAGGAAGGGCACAACACCGCTCTGTAATGAAGGGCAGCAAAACACAATTATCTGGGATCAGATCAACGATAAGCGGAGTCTAACCTGGTGCATAGTGATGCAGTTCTGTGGATCCATTGATAGCTTCTCCAGTGCCATGGCCGTGGTGCGATGCACCATCGGATTCTCACTGGTCATGTAAGTGACAATGGGCGTCACGGTGCGCAGGCGTCCCAGCTCCTCTGTG
The DNA here is from genome assembly GCA_035041605.1 of Drosophila atroscutellata. Lineage (NCBI taxonomy): Eukaryota > Metazoa > Arthropoda > Insecta > Diptera > Drosophilidae > Drosophila > Drosophila atroscutellata. The sequence continues at coordinate 4,928,457 of JAWNLA010000092.1, read as the reverse complement.
TTGTTGCCAAAACAGGCGCAGGCAGCGACGGCCGCTGCCAGATTCATGCGCAGCATGTCATCCGTAGTGTTCACCAGATCGGCTAACTTATAAATGACACGAAGATCCGTCAGAATAGCCAGATTTGTCTGATCCAAGGCAATGGTAGCGATCGCTGCACAGACTGCCGACAGCACCATGATTTCCTTAGACTTGAGCAGGCCTACCACCAGCTCCATGGCACCAACCAGGCTGCGCACCAACTCCGCCGAGTCGGTGGCATTCCTGACGCATGGACAAATCGCATATGCAGCATGTGCCTGGACTTGGGGACTGCTGTTCTTGAGCAATGACCAGACTAGACGCACCGCATCTAGTTGCTCCAGAATGCGCATACTATCTGCATCCTCGGCGCTCTCCTTGATCGTCTTGGCCAAGTTCTCGAGCAGCGGTGAATGCGATGAGTTGAGCAGCGCCACCATCGCAGGTAGACCACCAGAATTGCGGACAGCAACACGATTATTCTGGAAGCGCACACACTCGGATAAGGCGCCGGTGACATTGGTCAGAACGTCATCACTTTCATCGCCAAGCAGCGCAACCAGATGATGCACCACATTCATATCGTTCAATTGCTTCACATTCTCATCAGACATGGCACACATCCAGATGGCACCCGTTGCACCCTTAAGCAATGGTTTATTATCCCGTATCGTCTTATCCTTTATAATGAGGACCAGTGGCTCCAAGCCGCCCGCTTCGCGTACCAATTCTCTGGTGGTCACATCAAAGGCGCACTTGTACAGCGCCGTGCTGCCCTCAACCTTTAGATCAACGCTCTCCGAGCTCAAATGCTGAACAATGTCTGCTATCATGCCCTCTGTGGTAATCGCCAGTTGGAACTTTGGCTGCGATGAGCATTTCTGCACAGTGCCCATTATGGGTATGACCACATCGATGTGAATGGACTTCAGCAGGTTGGCCATCAGTGGAACAATGCCGCTTTTTCGCATCTGTTCCATATTGTGCTTGGAGTCTGCCAGTGTCCAAAGAGCACGCGATCCGGCTCGCGCCATATCCAAGCATTCGATATCCTCAGCGGAAAGTTGATCGCGTGGCGTTTGCAATATGCTGCAACAGATTGGTAATATAATACGGTATATATAAATATATAGATACTATTGCATGTCTGTTGTGTTTTCTCTCATATGTTGCCCAAATTCATTATTTACGAGTTTGATTTTAACACTTACCTCTTCTTGATATCCAGCAAATCGACCAGCTTGGAAATACCGCCGCACTGTCGAACATATTTGCGGGCCAGACGCACCTTGCTCACATTGGACAGCGTCTCGGCTGCCATGGTCTTCAGATCCCTCATGGACGAGCTGAGTATATCAACAATCAGCGGTATACCATCCAGATCCACAATCGTTTTTCGAATGTCAATGTTGCGTGTGATGTCGGAGAGGACGGTGAGAGCGCCCAGGCAGCACTTGGTGTCGCTGCACTCGAGTATGTTGACCAGAACATCGAGACCACCGATATCCTGGATGGCGAACTGGTTGATTTGCGTGCGCAAATCGTAGTCCTGCAAACAACATAAGGATACTATTGTGGCCGTCTGATTGCCCGCCTTGATATATTTGACCAGCTTCTGAATGTTGTAGTATTCGGCGGGAATTTCGGCAGTACGTGCTACATCCTTCCAACGTTCCTCCTCATCCGTTGAGGATTCCTCTTCAGTGGTATCGGAATCATCGAGAACAACGGGACGTTTGTCCCTAGATAACCGATCCGGACAGGAACCGCATTGTTCGCGAATCTTACGCGGTTTTCGAGGCGCAGCACTTGCAATCATTGTGTAACTCGATGCTTTCAATATATATATATATATATATATATATATATATATATAAATATATTTAATCTGCTTGGTGCAGTTGGTTTGCTGTTTGCTGTTGCACAACTTCGATGTTCAGAAATTTAAGTGTAGATTACGTTAAGGAATTTCAAATGCTAGTAAAAATATCGATTTAATAACATTTGTTGCCGTGGCGACGTTTACAATGTTTCCGTATGTGTGCTTGAGAATTTGTACGAGTACTTGATTAATTTAATTTAAATCCAATTCAAATTCTCAAAATAAATAAGAATTTGAATTTTGCGTCTTTGATTTGTGTTTTTGGCACGTTATGTGTCAGTTTCGCAGGTTAAAATGGTTGCAATTTATTTTTCTACATTGTGGTATCTTATGTTTTCAGATTATTTATTTTAACTGATGAATTTTCTGCGAATTTCTCAATTAATTACTTCATCATTCGATGTTTTTCATCCAACTGAAATTTAAAGTGCGCGCCAAAGCAGTGCAATGCTCTTTCAAATAGTAGGGATGGTAACACTGTTGTGTTGCTGCAGTGCGGCGATTTGAGCAAGCAGTGCTTGAGTGACAATGCCACACGGTCACACTTGTCAACAGCTGTTCTTTGTGTGTTTTGTGTTTTCTTTTTCCCCAATTTAAAAGCCAAGCCATCAGTAGCGTGTTTACTTTCTATTCAATACATACGCATTATCATGGGCAATACGAGTGGTAAAAAGGAATCGGACAATGTGTACACATCCGAAGAGCTGCGCTTTTTAGAGACGGCCTATCGCAACGCATCCGGCGGAGCGTTAGAGAAATTAACCTCAGATCGACTTGTGGTAAGTGTTCTTGTTTTTTTGTTTTTCTACTAGGTCGTTGCACTTCAACTGGCCAAAAATCAATTAAACGCAGTTGCCTGCAGTGCGCTGCAACGGTCACAAGTTCAAGGCTTACTGCGGCAGTAACAGCAGCTACTCCGCTTTAACTGTCATGCGACTCCGTAAAAGAAGCAGCCAAACATACAAACGCGCACACACATATAATGATGTACGGATAATGCCAGCGTCATCAAAATTATCAATAACAATTTGCATTGATTACTTAATGCGTTGTTAAGTTGAAAGTGCCGTTTGGTTTATCTAATTTGTTTGTCTTGGGATTTTAGCTCATTTTTGTTTTTGTTATTTTTGTATTTGTTTGGTTTGCTTGCTAACGAATTACCCGTGATTCCAATGGGGCTGCTCATAATTATGTCAACGAAATTGAATTTAAAATAAACAATAGAAGCGACGAATACAGGAAATGTCAGCATTAAGCATACATCGTATTTTCGTATTTACATATTTTCGTGTTCTACTGTTCTCGCTCTTTCCCCCCTACTTGACAACGATCGCATAATTTGGTTTATTAAGCAAGCATACCCTTGCAGTGGATACCATAATTTATGCCACTTGACGTGTAGCGCTTTGATATTTATTAAGAATATACATGTGTAAGTATAAAATATGTTTTCTAGATCGGGACATCCCTTAGGAGCAATGTGTCGAAAATAAATTTCATTTATAATTTTTTACGATATCTTCCCTTGTCTTTTCCGAATATTGTTATAATGAACATATTTTGTGACAACACACATTTGAAGCTCTTATATAACGTGAAATATCACGAATATAGATAAATTCGAGGGTATCTAATCTTCGGCACCACGTGGCTAACAATTGTGTTTTGGTTTTTTTTTTTTCATGACGTGTTATTGTTTTTTTTTGCGTTAAACAGGAAGCATGGTCTCAGACAATTGAGCGTTCTCTAGCCGAGAGCACGGCTCAGTTTCTGTTTATGCCAACGAAGCCGGGCCAACAATGCATCAATATACCGTTAAGGAAATTTGGCGAGCCCTACTATATCATGGAGCGTGGCACCATTGAGTTGAAGATGCAAATGCTGCTATCATCGATGGAACGCAGTGGCAATGACAGCTTCAACATCAAGCACCTGGAACAGGTGAGCTGATATAAATTCTTAGATATAGATTAATTGTTAACTTATTATATATGTATTTTTTACAGTACATACACTCGGTAATCAAGAGCTATGTGCACCTGGAAAGCACAGCGAAGACGTCCAACATTAAGGAATGGCACGAGATGGGCTTCATTACTACAGAACGGTCGGCTTGCAGCTTTGCCAAGGGTCTGATGCGTAATCTCACCAAGGATATGGAACACACATTGTCCACAGAGGCATTGGAACGCTGGTTGCATGTGACACCACAGTTTCTGCAGCTGTGGCGCGAGGTTTTCACACAGCTGTACACACGCCACGGTGGCAGCAAGCGCACAATCATCAAGGATGTGGAAATTCCCATTCTGCCCCAATTGTGTGGTATGTGTACTCAATATGTTCACCCATGTTGCATCTGTCAATTAAATGAGAAAAGTTATTCACACACTTTTCACAATTTGCAGATGCACCGCACAACAGTAATTATCGGCCAATCATCGAGCTGCCACATGTGCTGTACATCAATGCACAGCTGCCGCGCGAGATGCGTCACAAATGGCGTTTCTTATTCTCATCAAAAATTCATGGCGAAAGCTTCTCCACCATGATTGGCAAGGTGACGGATAAGGGACCGACGTTGTTCTTTATTGAGGATGAGGATCAATACATATTTGGCGGCTATGCACCTGAATCATGGTCACTCAAGCCCCAATTCGGTGGCGATAATACATCGTTGCTCTATACGCTCAGCCCGGCCATGCGCTGTTTCACCTCCACTGACTACAATGATCACTATCAGTATCTAAACTTGAATCAGCAGACAATGCCCAATGGGTTGGTGAGTATATATGCCTAATTTACATTTCCATCGATTAGATTTAACTTATGCCATATCTATAGGGCATGGGCGGACAGTTTGATTTCTGGGGTGAGTACAAATACAGCCTATCATTGGAATTAATTCACAAACAACCTTTTTTGTGTAGGTCTCTGGCTGGACTGCATGTTTGGCGAGGGCCAGAGTGTCGAGAGTTGTACCACATATAGCGACTATGTGCAGCTGAGGTGCGTTATAGCCTCCATCACTATTTGAATGCTCTTTTAAAAAATCAAATTACTTTGCAGCAAACGCAAGCAATTCAAAATACGTAATATGGAGGTTTGGGCTGTAGGCGATTTGCCTGTCAAGGATGATGAAGAGGGCGGTGATGGTCAGGTAAAATGTTTTATAAATAAAAAAAAAAGTTTCACATTTTCAAAATGAGTAATTAATTTGTGAGCATAATCAAATCATAGTAGTAAATACATTTTATTTTAACTGTAGAAACGCTCCGTTCTGGATAGCAATATGGAGGATCGTGCCATGCTGGAAATCGCTGGGAAGACAATGCATTCGGATGGACTTCGTGAGCCGGGCATGGATGATTGATGGCGGTCGCTGTACAAGGCGTTGAGTGAAGGCTTGGTCTTATCATGTTTAAGAATTTATAGCACTGTTTCGCTGTTGGGAGTGCGCTTAAATCCTATACATATTTACTCTAGCCTTAAAAACCTTCTTAAACACACAAATAAGAACAAATCCGGCGAACAAAATTGTACTTGTTCTATCCATTCCTACGAACTTTTGTTAAGCGAATAATGTTAATATATATAGAGATATATACGTATATACAATGTATAATGCATAGTGTCTATGTACTACTGAGAGTATTGTTGTTGCGTTTTAGGATTACAAGTGAGTGAACATTTCAAAAGCAATATAATATCGTCGTAAACCTCTTTTTCCGCGTTCAAATAAATCGCAAATTGTTTGCTGAACTCAAATTTATTACTACAATTTTTAAGCTATCTAAGGATAAATATATATGTTGATATATACATATATATAGATATATGGTGAGTGTTTATGGTGGGTTCTCTTAATATAAATTTTCGATTTCCATGGCAATTACAATAGTTTCTAAGACTGTTACTTGCTCCTTCGTATTTAAAAATAATGGTTTTGTATTTTAAATATCCACAGCGTAACCTGAGAGCGTCACGCCTGGTGCAATCTCCTCCTCGACGTAGGAGCCCGCCTCCTCGAAGGAGCGTGCATTGCTATCCTCAAAGCTACGTCCTACGCTTGGCGGCGTCTGGCGCAGTGGCGGTGCATGTTGCCCAAAGTTGCGTGACACACCATAATTGCCGTTACTTTGATTAGAGTATTGGCCACCCTCATCATCGTAGCGGCGTCCCGTTGAGCGCAATTTGGGCGCCTGGAATGTGTGCTGCTGCTCGTTGTCCGAGCCCTGGCGATTGTTGAAATCATAAGTGCTTGTTTCGGCGCCGCGCGGATAGTTTGTCTTGCGCAGCATGGCCTTGAAATTGAATGGGGGATCCTCAGAATTCTATAAGGTAAACAATGCCATGATTAACCCGTGCTGATATAATGATAAACTGGACAGATTTACTTTACTTACATCATCCTCATTGCGTCGCGCCATATTCTGGAGTTCACGTATGGGATCTGATGGGGGATACGAGGAGCGTTGCTGATAGTTGCGCTGTTGCGGCTGATTGGCATTATTGCGATAGAAATTGGATGACGGCTGGGGCGGAGGTGGAGGCGGCGGCGCCGCATAGCCCTTCAAGGAATTGCGACGAGATCCAGACCGACGGACGCCCCAATTGCCACTCATATTATTACTTTGATAATTGCTGTTGTAGTTGTTGTAAGCATTATTGTAAGCATTCATATTCATTTGCACTTGATTTCTGGAAAGAGAAAACTTTTGATGATAACCCAGATGGGATTAAGTACTGCTCTCACCTCCTCAACTGCTGGGGATCCCGAAAGTAGGTTTGATTGTAGATATTATCGCTCTCGCCCATGCGATCCCAGTTGGTCTGACAGGCCTGCTCCTTCTTGTATGCATTGTAGGTGAGCAAACAGGAAGTCATCGATGGATTGCGCTGCAAAGGACTGTCCCACGGTTCATCGTCATCCGCCTGGTGGGTCAGCAAGTGATTGGGAAACGATTGACGTGAAATGGAATTGGCTGGATCGACCATATATTGTGTATCGTAGAAGGGTATCTGATCCAAGCGGAAGGGCATCTTTTTGATGGGCACAGGCAGTGGTCCCAGTTGCGAGGAGTTCACCTCTCGCATATTAATCCGCTCGAAAGGCACCGCGCGAGTGCATTTGTTTAAGCCAGCCACCATGCGCTGATTGTAAATGTGCACCTGTGGGATAAAGTTCGATTGGTTAAAGCCAAGGAGATCAAACAAAGCCGTAGTTTACCTGCTGCGATAGATTGACCAAATCCTGGAAGCGTGCGGAGCGATAATGCAACAGCACCTGGAAGATGGACTTCTCGCGCCACTTCTTTGCATAGGGTCGAATGAATTCCGCTGTGTTCTCATTGAGCTGTCCGGATTTCTCGTTGACCAGCGGAGGCAAGCGAGTCCGGTCTCGGAAACCGCGAAAAGCTAGACAGAAAATTGCAATAGAGCGAAAGAGATAGAAAGAAAGTGAGAGGGGGAGAAAGAGAGAGAGAGAGAGAGAGAGGGAGAGAGTGAGAAACAGAGCAGGTTAGTGGCCAGTCAGAATTGCGGTCATTGTGGGGAGTCGCCTTAATTTAATTAAATTTTCATTTATTTTCTATGCAGCAGTTATAATTCATCTATGTGGTGGGCCAAGTCGAAAGTGTCTAAGCCGATTGGTTGCATCAGCAAGAATTGGGTGCTGCTGCATTTGCATTTGTGGGTGGTATCCCCAAAGAGGTCGCACTAAGCGGCTTAAAATCAACACCAAGCAGAGACCCTAAACCCCTGATGGAAACTTGTGGCTTGGTTACTTTGATATTTTATTGGTAGTAAGTAGTATTGGTATGTAGTATTGGTAGTGCTATTCCCACCCGAGAGTTATAGTGCCCACATGGACATTGCTTGATTATGTAAATTGTAATGGGAACTAGTCCTCGATTGAGGCCTGTTCGATTTTGGAGATGCGCACCGCGGCGAGAGCCTCGTCCTTTCGCGCTTCCAGAAACATTTCGTCAGCCTCCGATGGTGTCTCACTTATGTCGATATGTTCCTCATCGTAATCTCTAAGCTTATCAAGTTGAGTTTTTTTACCTTTTTGTATTTTGGACGCGGCCTCATCATGCTGTCCAGCTCCTTTCTTGCCCACTGTATATGATAGACAGAGCGTTAAGGACTTCTTCAAGTCAACTACAACATATATATATATATGTATTGTGGAAACTGGAAACTTACATTTAAAGACCTTTCCGCCTTTGACGCGCTTGCGTGCAAGCAAGGCACGCATCATTGACTGCACCTTGATAACCTTCTTCACCTGCAGCTCATATTGTCTGTAGAAGTGAACAGGTGTTAAGTGAAAAGTATGATCTGGTCCCGAACAGAGCTTACCTAGCCATAAACTCATCATTGTAGTAGCGCAAGAAGACCTTGGTCTTGCCCAGAGTCCAGCCCTCCATTTTCAATCGCAAAAACAATAGGCGACAATTTTCCTTGGTCATCTCAACCGTTTCATCAAAGTCAAAGGCCAAAAACTGATAACTGTTGAAGCACAGGATGACTTTAGTTGAACACATTTAACACCTTTAGTTAGGGCCAAAGCTTACCGCTTGAGGAACTCATCGAAGGGCAAACGTGTGGAGTAGCCACGCTGTCTAGCGATAACTGTGTCCAGAACTCCCAGTGCCTTCATCTGCTGCTGCACGACGTCCGAGTGGAAGGCACGTGGCTTGTACTCGAGATCGGCACGTATGCAACGCACAAAGTGAACACCCAGATTCAAGTTCTGGCTGAGCATTTTGAGAAGCGTCAAGCAGGTGTATCGGAAATTGGCGGCCATGGTCCGAAGATTATTCACTTGTGAGATGCAACCAGCGCTGAGCGTGTTGAGATTCTTTAAGAAACATCAAATGTGAATCGAGACATTTAAAAAATTTGAATTTCAACTCACGTATGACTTGCGCTCTGTTTCATCCTTATGCTGTACGGCCTCAAAGGGCATGGTTAAATTGCCAGCTTTAGTTAGCTGATTGGTAAACATGAGCATGATGCTCTCGTCCAGCGAGGAGCGGAACGTTTCGATCATCTCGGGCGGCACAAAGTCGCGATTGATGTCGGTGAAGGCGCGCGTATCGTAAATGATGCGGCCCGTATAATGGGCCACAGATAGCTCAGTGGCAGTATGCTTCTTCACGAACTGGCTGTGCTTTTCCGACACGCGATCTATAGGTAAAAATAAAATCAGCAAAGGTAGAGGAAAACCCGACGAGTATGTCTCTGGACCTACCCATAATCAAGTCCTGATCTTGACAGGAGCGCGAAGCATCGTCAATGATATAGAAGAGCCCATCGGGCTTGGTAAGGAGATTATCAAGAGCTGTCTTGTTATCATAAAAGTTAAGATTAATGGCATCAATGTCCTCGGCTTCCATTTCCAACATTTCGCTGATGAAAATTCGCTGATTGTAATGATACTGCATCTGCTCATTCAACGTGTTGATAATCAGTTGCTCCAGCCCATTGCGATTGAAGCACTCAAAGCCGAACATATCGTGCACGACAATGGCATTCGTGTCACCGCTACAAAGTTAAGAATTCATAAGATTCAGATAAGCTATAGTGTTCATGGGCGACAACTTACAAGACGGCGCGTGGAAATGACATGTTCATGTTGATCCTGTTGATGATGAAGTCAACCAGACGCGAATAAAGTGTGGAGGCAACCGCATCGCGAGCATCCCTTGCTTCTTCTGTCGTATACTGGCGTCGCTCGGCTATGCCTCCCTTGACCATTATGAAGTTGGTCAAGGACCACATGAACTTCTTTTCATCGACGCGAAGCAGCTCCGCAATGCGTGAGACCATGTCGGAGTTCTCCACCTCGGCAGACTTGCCCGACTGGCGGAATCGTATGTTACCTATATTGAGAATGGCAGCAAGCACTTTTCGTACTGTTTCCAGTTGTTTGTGATTAAAGTCCAAATCGCGCAGAATGTTCTCGAAGTCACTGAAACGCTCCACATTGCCCTCGGGGTCGTCACGACGATACTTGAGCTTGGACGGGAGCATATCTGGAGGTATGCGGAGATAGCGATAATTGCGATCCGACTTCAGATTGTAGTTCTTTAGCTGATTCTGCTGATTGATAAAATCATAGAAATAGTAAAAGATGTGAAAGTTGTGCTGGCTGCCATCAGTGGTCGCCACACGCAGCTTCTCCAGCATATACATGTTGAAGACGGCGCCACTCATCTTGCCCGTCTTGCCAAACGTCAGGCAGTACTGCAGCGCACACCGGGTGGAGTCGTTGTTAACGGGTGTGCCAGCATTCACCATCATCAGTATTGCCTTAATGGAGCTCTCGACGCGACCAGTTGCACCACGATTTCCATCGCCCAGATAGCAAAGATGCTTGATTAGCAGACGAGCATTGGTAGATTTACCCGAATAGCTCTCGCCAGAGAACACAATGTGCTGCGGTTCACGGTGGTGCAGCATGTCCTGATAGGCAATATCAGCCACCGAAAAGATGTGCGGCTGATTCTCCGAGCGTGACTTGCATTTGTACTTGGCATGAAACTATAAAATATACATAGAAAATATGTTGATTGTATATGGAATAAAATGGTGCAAAGCAAAATTTAGATTTTTGCTATTAGATATGCAACAACTAACCCACCTCATTGCTGAACTCTTGCTTGATCTCATTGGAGTTCAGTGACAGCAAAATGTCACCAATGAAGCTGTAGGACTCGCCCATTTCCATGCGATTGCGTAGCGAGTCGAGAATGCTCTCGTCCACTGGATTCTCCAGAGCAGCCAAATCCTCGGGGTACATACGTTCCGGTTTCTCTTCGAAGCGCTTGATGTAGCCACGATCCACAAACAGTTCGGGCTCCTTGAACAACGTCTTCACGTCGCGTGCTAGCTCCAGCATCTCAGCTAGATCCGAACACATCTCCTCCTCGTTCTCGATGAGCTCCGTTAGAAACGGATGCTCCACCATTTCCACCATCATTGGGCGATTCTCCGGATTCTTTTCCAGGCACTCGGAAATAAAGTCATTGATCTGCTGCGACCAGTTTGTGGGCCGCGTCAATGTGGGCGGTGGATTGCGCACAATCGCAAACATTGCCCTCGTTGGATGCATGTCCGCAAATGGAGGCTTACCATCGGCCAGCTCAATGGTGCTGATGCCCAAGGCCCAGACATCGGCACGCACCGTAATGTCCGGTTCACGGGACTCCATGGCCTTCACCACCTCGGGTGCCATCCAGCAGGGCGAACCAATGCAAGTGCCCCGTTTCCCCAACGTCGACTCCACCTGGCGCGAAAGCCCAAAGTCACAGAGTTTAACTCGACCATTCTTGGTCAACAGAATGTTGTCGCCTCGTATGTCGCGATGCAGAACATGATTGCGATTTAGTTCGATGGCAGCGCGACATGTTTCCCTGATGATGTACGCAATGTGCTCCTCCCGCATGCGACGGTCCAGCTTCAGCAGCTTATTGACCATGTCCACGGCGGTACCACCAGAGCAGTACTTTAAGGGATTAACGCAATGTTAGTTGGTCTTAGGTCTATAAAGACCTTTCATTTAAATACTAACCTCCATAACGAACCAAATTTCATCGGGTCCATTGGGTTTTGATAGCTTGTAGACGCCATAGAACTCGGGAAGATTGGGATGTGCGCAGTAGTCGCGCAGAGTGCGATACTCCTCCTCAATCGACACCTGATGCTCCTCATCATAGTGCTGTATCTTCAGTGCAACGATACGATCATTGTCCAGCTCCTTGGCACGAAAAACCTTCGCATTAACACCCTGTGCAATCTCCTCATAGATTTCGAATTTATCCGTCGGATCCGGCAATTGCGCATATGGTAAATACATTTTCACTCAGTTGACCAGGACTCACTCACAGGATACAAAATCAGCTAAAGTGTTTGATTGTGCTTAGGTTACGCAAAGATCAAATGAGGTTACTACTCGATATGTTGTTGCTGCAAATTACATTAGGCATTGGCGTTGCATAACTGCACTGAAATGGTTTCACCCGATTAACAGCGAGGGCGACTTGGGGTGGAAACCACTATTGAGAAAGTAAAATTATGAGACCGTAAAAGGTCTTAGTTGGCTAAGGTTAGAGCTGTATAGTTAACCTTTTATTAGTAATAGAAGTTATAAAATGCAGTTCCAAACAAGTCTCAGATCTTAGATCTCTCTGTTCTCAAAGTTCATTTGTCCTTCGGGATACCAATTAATTTATTTCTATGGTATTTTTATTCCAATTGATTATACTCACAAGATAAATCTAATTGATCAATTTGATCAAGTTAATCGAGTCATAGGTGTTATGTTTCACATGAAGGAATTTCTATTATTAATTTCAATTTGTAGGTGTGTTCTATTTGTTGTTTATAAAAATTATTCCTTGTTTTAAACAGACACTTTTGCTTAGGATGGGGTTCAAACTTGATTCCTTCTTTTGTATTTTTCTCAATCTGATTACGCAAAATGTTTTGAAATAGTTAATGTTATTTAAGATTTAACAGCAACAAGCAATCGAGTATCCTTGTATCCTTGTACAGACCTTTATCTTGTGCTTAGTTATTTGTCACTCCACAAATGTTGATAGTATCCTTTCGTTTTATTTTTTGTTAAGTATTTCCCCGAACCGACCGCACGCTTGCAGCACGTAGCGCTGCAGAAAGCCAACTGAAAGTTGTTCAAATGGATTCTTCGGCTTTTTACTACTGAGCTAAGGAAGCCCCGCAACGGCGTTTAGGCATGTTGGCCAATTGCCTAGTCCACTTCACGCTGAATTGGCCAGACCTACCTTGGGCAACTAGGTATTTAGCCAACTAATTGAATTAGTTGTATTGCTGCAAACTGTGCAGCGAAACCCAGACAAGCTATAGAATTGAGAGATGGGCCGAAGTGAATGAAAGTCAGCTGATTGACAGACTCTAAATCGTGTATCTTATTATTCGTAAGTATTTACAAGTATTCGTAAATGAAATCCACGGCTAAACTAAGCATAAAATGTACACACTCACATAATGGATCGATCGATAGTAGCCCTATTCAATATTAAGTATTTTAATCTATTCTATATATATATATATTTTTATATATATATTTGCATAAATTAAGTGTATTTTAATACTGTTGTTATTTTAGCTGGTGCCGCTAATCGAAGAGAAGTCTTTTATCAGTTCTCATAGCGTCCACTCATCCGTTTCTCAATTGCACACGCTTATCCATTCCTCCACAAGGCATTCCTCGCACTCGACACTACAGCACCATTGAAATTTACAGCGACAGCGTTCGGCGCGTCGTTCCTTGACTTGGCTGTAGCCACGCCCACAGCACAGGGAGGTGCAGCCATCGCTAGTTGTCGTGTTGCGATTACATCTGCGACCCACTGTACCTACAATTGCAAGATGCACATAAGTTTCAAAATTCAGCCAGAACCGATTACAACTTTTGTGTGCATTGACAAAGATATTTATCTATTGTTTCTACTGCCACAATTTATTGATTTTTTTTTGTATTAAATATAGAGACACGTTAATTAATTAATAATATAAGTTATTATTTGTTAAATCGAGTGACAACGCTATCGATATTAGCCAACCTGCACACTTCACGTCTGGGCCATTAAAAAGGCATAAATAAACAATTAACTGCAACGCTGAGCAAACTATCATAATTGTTAAATGTTAATTGCCAATGTTAATTGCCATCATTTGGCTAGACACGGCACATGAATCAAACGTTGACTGCTGACTGGAGCGACTAACGATGGGCCTTTGGCAGCATGCTGGGGGAGGGATGGAGGGCGGCTAAGCGGACAAACCCCGGTAGCCACCGTCAACGATTAATTATAAATTTGTGTCGTAATTAACACTTTAAAGTGGCCCGTAGTCGTTGTGGCTTTTGATAATTTGCAAATGTGTCAACAGCAACAACAACAACAACAACAGCAATAACAACAACAACATAAGCGGTCACAAAATGGCTAACGAAAATTGCAAGTGGCAGTTAGACGTTCACCTTGTTTTTGTTGTTGTCGTTGTTGCTGCCGCCTGGTTGTTGTTGTTGTTGTTGTTGATTGCCGAGTACGTGCCGTGCGCCTGCGCAGCTCTCGACTTTGTCGTGGCGCATTTTGAGTTATGTGGCATGTTTGGTAGCTCCGTTAATAAATGGCTTTTTTGCGGTTGTTGTTGGCTGCTGGCTGCTGTTAATTTGCATTTCTGATTTATTTATTAGAGGCAAATCAAATTTATCGCCACAGCAATGTCTATAAATCATTTTTAATTAGTAGCCCGATGTCTGAGTGTGACCGAATTTTTGCAATTTTTTTGACAATCTGTAAAATATATCGGCATTTCCTCCTTACGTTTTTTGATAAAAAAAAGTAATCGAAATTTGCGTAATTTGTATAATTATGTAGATGACAGAACATTTGTATGAATAAATTTAAATAATTTAAATTTGAACAAAAAAAGATTTAATCGCTTTACGGTTCCATATTCTTCCAAGCTATAATTATGAATTCTGAAAAATACAAATAAATCTTACTACTTACCCTGTATATCTGCACTCAGATCACGTTCACAAAAGTTCGGCGAGCGCTGATAATAGAAGAGCGACGTCTCCAGCTTGCGGGCCATGCGGGCCGCATTCTTATCAGAATTGGGTTGGCGTGTGCCTCGATCGGTGTCCAGATCACTGTGGCTGTCACCACCCGGCATCGTGCCAGACACATCGGCGGCTGCGATATCGGAAGAGCCACCGTTGCCATTGCCTCCATTTGATTTCTTATTGCGTGATCGCTTAAGCACCACGACCGGCTCACCGTTGCCCAGATTGGACTGATCCACCAGAATGGCCTTGCGAAATTGATGCTTGAGCACTTTGCCCACAATGTGAAAGTCGGGCGCTGATTTCCAGCAGGTCTTCAACTGGCAACTGCCAGACATTCCGTGGCACTTACAACGGAACTCCATATTATTCGATACGGCCTGAACAATATTATATTAAGTTTTACTCAAGGTAAGACAGAATAAAAGTAAAAAAGTAAAATGTTTCTTACCATTCGACCAGCGTGGTTGTTGTGCAGATTAATTTTGGATTGTATGTCGCCAGCCTTTTCACGGCAATCGAGAAACAACTTGGAATACTCCACGCCAAAGTCCATGTTGTGGGAGCACCCGCCCCATTTCCAGCGACTGGCGATTTTGGAGCGTTCATATTTCTTTTCCTCCTCTGGCGTTAGGATTTGATTTGTTTCGAGATACTGAAGAAATTGCTTCTTCTCCTTGTCGAGCGACTGGCGCAGATTCTTGTTGAGTGTCTTGCGATTGATGGTCGGATCACAGCCGCAGGACATCAAACGGCCTTGGCTGCAGGCGCGCGCCACACTATGGGCCACACCGGCCGCTGAAATGGCAAAGGCAAACGCGCTTTCCCGATAGCCTGCGTGTAAGAGTAAAGCAAAGTAAAGTAAAGAATTTAGAATTGAGAACTGAGAACTGCCATTTGAAATTGTTGTTGGGAGGATGTCCCCTGGGATTCATTGCAAACTATCGCAAGTTATGCGGCGTTATTTTTAACACTGAATGAACAAGTAGTTGTTGTCGTTGTCGTTTGCGATCGCCAAGGGAATTGTGCGGCATTTGGCTTTGACATGAGCCGGACAAGCGTTCAAGTTTTTAAAGTTTGCTTTTCTTTTTTTAGCCGCCAAGCCCCAAATGCCCACTAGAGCCTCGGCAATTGAATCGATTCCAGCGATCGATCAGACAAGATTTAATGATGCAAAATTGTGGACACAATCACAGCCATAGTCACAGCCATAGTCATAGACAGAGCACACCCACCCAGGCGGGGTTGGTTGACGGCTTATGCAACAGCTGTCAAACGACTGTCAAAATTGACGTTAATCATGACCGACATGTACCGTCATTGAGCGGCCCAAAGTTGGCAACATTTGTCAATCGATTGACATGCAAATTGTCAGCGCCACTTTGCATAAAACAAATCGAAACCAAAAACCAAATCCAATGCCTCGGCGACAGTACATATGTCAATGTGACAGGCGTGCATCAAGAAGATGGTAACTGGTAACTGGTAACTGGTAACTGGTAACAGGTAACTGATAGTTGGGTGCTGCGAGGGGAGCCCGCCATAGCTGTCAAACAATCAGTCAGATGGCCAAGAGAATCGAGAGTCCGTCACTCAGGATGCGCACGAATGCAAATGTCAATGTTGTGACAAGTTGTCGCTGGCGCACCGATCGTTCCGTTCGGTTCCATACGCAATCCATCGATTCGATTCCATACAAACCTGCAATGTCAATGGTTGGTTGGTGTAATGCAAAAGTGTAGCGCGCATTTGATTGACGATTAAGACGCCATCAATCAATGCATCAATGCACACAGTAGCCACACAGCAGACTTCCAGCTCCAACTCACCCTCTCTGCCTCACTGTATTTGTTGAATCGTTTGCGATCTGTGATCTGTGTGATCGCTGATCAGGTGATCGGTCGATTGGGTCTTGATTTATGCGCGCTTTGTCTTTCCCCTCCCCAGGCCATTTGCAAATCCAAATCACATCATTGCCAGCCAGTTACATTTGACAATGCCTTGGGGCCACTGACGTGCTTCTTACTGCGCATAAATTGGCAATCGACCAAGCTCGATCGCTCCACTGGCCCCTAACAACGACCTGTCTCTGTCTCTGTCCCTGTCTCTGTCTCCCTGTCTCTTATGTTGCAATCCCAAGTAATTGTTTGCGACATACGTCGCTCGCTTGTTGTCACATGCATTTGGCTGAACTGAGACCAAGATAAAGGTCGATCGTCGTCGTCGTCGTCGTACGTAATCCTTTTACTACTTTTGTACATGCCCGCTGCCGCTTCAGTCCCAATCCCAGTCCCAGTCCCAATCCCAATCCCAGTCTCAGTCTCAGTCCCAGCCCCACTTGATTGACAATAATGCATGGCGAAGTAGAAGCAGCCGCAGCAGCAGCAGAAGCAGCAGCAGCAGCAGCAACGATCTTGCGATCTGCGTCGACGATCAGCGATTCGAGCAGTTCCATAAGTTATAGTAGATGTATGCAAAATAGTTGACCTGTCCGTGCGCCGTTCGATTGTCAGTCATTGTGCCTCTCCGACTTGATTTGTTTCGTTTCACTTGGTCGATCGTCGATCCCTCGCCTCGTTTGGAGCTGATCGGGTTGCCACAGGTTGCCTCAGGTTCGGTTGCGCTGGACGGGCTATGCCTCTGCCCTTATAAGTCTCTCCCCAAGTCGCAATCGTTGCACGCGTTGCTGTTGCCTGTCAATATTGACTCTCGTTATATGCAGTTCAGTTCGGTGTTTCCTTCCTTATTTAATGGACACACGAACGGGCGGCTTGACAAACAGACAGACGGACAGACAGACAGACAGCCGGCGGGACAGATCGGCAGACATGTCACTGACATAAGCTTGGGTTTACCATATTGGAACACTGCTCGCCCCGTTGAAGGCTAGTCGAGAGTTACTTGGAAGTGCTGCTGGTGTGGCATGCATTTGGAGATTTATGGTTTGGCATTGTTATATTGGGCAGTGTTGTTAACTTTAACCCGGCTTATTTTGGTATTTGGCCCGATCAAGTTTTTGTGCACTTGATGGCAGCCTCAAGATTATTGCTAAATGCAAATTATATGTAGATATGCTGTAATGACATTGTTTTTTGGCTTTGTCGGAATTACTAAATGCACAACAATCGCACAGTTGTGGAACCTTTCCAGTAATCAGATATCGGCCCTATTTTTAATTCTTCAATAATATAATGTTTGTCAGCGTTTCAAAGGAAATTTTTCCAAGAGAAGGAAATTTGTATAGCAACTTTATTGAAATTGAAATGTTATTCCTGTGTCGACAGTAAAAATATTCAAAGAAATAAAATCTTAAGAGAGGATAAGCCATCTTTTATGCTTTTGGTGTTTGTAAGAATTGCAAGCTTAGATAAATTTATTTTTGTTGCTACAATATTACATTATTAAACAAATAATATAGCTTGCTAGAATTCTGGTAATAAGTATATAATTCATTTTAGGGCTTAATGAAAACTATGCTGTCTCGGTTAAGCTCAGCTCATCACAACACTTGCATATGGCTTTGCTGTAGCTGCTGCTGCTGCTGCTGTTATTGGCGTCTGCTCAGCATTTCCATGCCCATAACCAAATTCACATCCAGATCCACATCCAGATCCATGTCCATGTCCGCTCCCATGCCGCTTATTCGTTCGTTGGCTGTTTCGTTTGTTGGTTTGTTGGTTCGTTTGTCTCTTAAAATGTCTGGCTGTCGTTTTGCTGTACGTTGTCAGTGGCCGCGGCAGCATCCGTCAACAGAGATAACAATTTTTTAAATTGAAATTGAATGAAGTGGTTTGCTTACAATATAATTTATACGATGAATGCAAATAAATTACGCCGGACTCGAGTCGAGTCGTCTCCTTCGACTTGGCTGTGAGCCTTTCGCTTTTACTCGTCGGTCTCCCAGCCAACTCTTGTTGCTGTTGCTTGTTTCTTTTATTTTTGTTTTGTTTTGAGGCGCATTGAAATTTGTGAGAAATCTTTTCAACATAGCTACTGGGAGTATATCGTTTGCATCTGCATTGCATGCCGCCATTTTGATCACTGACCATTTGCTCCATTGTCTTGGCATTTTTACAGCAATTGTTTGACGCATAATTTAACTAATGAAGCGCTTGGGAACGCACTTGAAACATACCTTTAGGCAACCCAAACAGCAATCAGCAACTTACTTGCCTCATTGTCACCTGAGAAATGGCCTATTATTCTTTGTACCTCTACATACATACATATGTATCTGTATAAATCACTGGGAAACTCTTGGGGACCCAATTTTAGTTTCTTAACATAAAATCACGAGCATTGCAGTTACGATTGAGTCGTAGTTATATTCTGGTTTTCTTTCTTTAAGCTTACACTTAAAGTCTTTGTGCATAGTATTATTGCATCCAGAACTTGAGGTGAATCAAAACAGTAGTCAGATGATACAGTTTTGTGATTTACGATCGGCGCTTGTGATCACAAACTTACCGCTATTTGCTACTTGGCAAACAAAAGCGGTAAAGAAAGCGGCGACAACTTTGTAGATGTTCATCATGATCAAGATGATCATAAGGCACACGCCGACGTCGGGTATCGTGTGTGTGTGTGTGTGTGTGAGTGTGTGTAATATAATGCCTGTACAACAGATTAAGATATCAAAGTCAAAGTTCGCACTGCCGCTGCTGGGATGCACTAGGCTGTGACAAAGGTGCGCCCAGAACAAGCCCCAAGCGACACTCTTACTACTACCAACTGGGAAAGCTTAGAAACATGATCTAGCCCCGCGGAGCAACTGAACCAAGGCATTAGAGAACTAGCTCCAGCTTCAGTTCTGCCTGCTGTGGTTTTCTGCCATAGCGTGTCTAATAATGCGACGGCTAATAGCCTCGGACACTGGCTGACTGACCAGGGACAGGGACCAGAACTCATTGCTGGGCACATTTAATTAGACTTTTTTTTTCAATTTTTTGCCTAGCGGTTTGCGTGTGGGCCGTTGCTCTATGGTTAACCGCAAACACGTTGACAGTTTGTTGTTGCCGTTGTTGTCGTTTGTTGGCCATAAAGCGATTTTGTTTGCGTGAAAGCTGAGCCACACTTACGGCACATTTTAGTGTCAGCTTAATGGCTTTTGGCCGGACTACTTGGGCACTTCAGCCTGTGCTCACCAGCACTGACTCAATACACTCAATACTCACTCACCTTTCGTTAGCAGATTGGATGCATGCGGATTGCGACTCTTCGTACTCAGCGACGAGCAGTTCCAACGATGCCACTGAAACTGCATTCACATAAAATGATTAGATAATGATGCAACCAAAATACGTATATAGAAATTAAATGAAAAATGTCGAAATTGTACAACGTTTAAACAAAACTGCAGTTAAGGAGAGTGTATTACAATTTGAGATAAGCTTTTATTGCTCTTCTCATGAAAATCATCAAAACTGCATTATTAACGCTTAGAAAATGAGATGTTATTTAAGTGTTTATTTTGATAAAGGCATATAATGTTACAAAATATGAATAGTATACTGTAAGAACTTAATTATTATAATTTACATCTATTTTTATTGATTTGAAAGTAATTTGAAAACTTAAATAAAGGTTAACTTTCGATATAAGTAAGTGCTTTGTATTAGATCTTAACTATATACCTGTATCTGGCATTCACGTATGGCCATATCCAGTCCCTCCAGAGCAGCAGCTGTTACATCACTTGCCTTGTAGCATAGCTCCACCTGATCCTTGGTCAGACCAGGCACAGAGCGGCATGTGGCGCGTCCGTCTGGCAAGCCATACAGCCTGTAATTTTTATATTTTTGTTTCGATTAGAGATAGAATAAATATTTTGTATGCCTCAAATGTGATGTCTAGCTAATCTAAATAGCAATTAATTTAATTGTGTGTACATATTTAATATCTACAAATTGTTTAAATTTAAAAAGAGAAATAAATATTTTATATTTCATCCTAATATTTTCATGTTTGTATACCTCATGAGGCCTTCAATTTGGAGTTGTGTTTGAATCTCTGGTTTAATACAAATTTGATTACAGTAACCGCAGCTGACAATTAAATCTGAAGCCCCAACCCAAGCCCAAACCCAATTTCAGAGCCAACAGATCCAACGGAGCCCACACAGACCGCAGCCGAAATTCGCCATTAACCTTGAACATCAAAAACCGCAGACAAAAAAAAAAGAAAAAAGGAAAAAAAAACCAACGAAAGAGATAAATATAAAAATGCTTGGCAACAAATTTAATTTAATTAAATTTTATTTGTTTATGTGAAATTTAATTTGACTTTGTGGCAGATTTAATCGGCAAATGCGAAAACAAAGCTCAGCCCAAAATTAGACGGACGGACAGCAGGACAGTAGCTAAATTAAATTCCAGCCATGTCATAAATCTTGTGTCAAATCTTTGGTCTATGACTCACGTCAACAGAAGCTTGACTGAGAGTGAGACGAGCAAAGGGGCTGTCCAAGAACTCGCTGAGACTCTCATTGAACTCATTTAGAGCGAGCTGTGGCATTCAAGGTCAGCGGAGAGGTGTTTTGATCTTGAGCCACTGATACAGAATGCGAGAGGCAGTTGACGTTGAACAACTTCATCGGGCCATTGCTACATCCACATTCACAACAACATTTACTTCCAGATTCACAAAACGCCATCGCCATCGTCATCGTCATCGCCATCGCATCGCGTTGATCTACGACACGCAGTGAGCAGTTGCCACAGCCTGGCATACCAGGCGTATACGTGATGCGCTCAACGATGGCGTCTCCAATGTAGTTTCTTGCGCACGCCAGTCTGCCGGACATATGAAGGGGGGTGAGAGGATTAATTGTAGCACGTAGCGCATGTAAAAAATACTCAAATGTTGAAACGTGCCATTTTCACACACGTCCTCAACTGCAACTGATCTGAGGATCTACCATCATTTGGTATGCCATTCACGCTGCTCTCCGCAGAGCCTTTGCTTCACTTGCTCCGTCTTGCTGCACGCCGTTCTACAGTTGACGTCGTCTGTGGAGATGCAGACGGAGTACGCGATGTGGCGACACAGTTTAGCCATGTTAATGAGTTGCAAGTTTTGCGTGGGCTTACTCAAACGCTGGTTATACATGGATATGTTTTTATATGTATGTGCCAGCATGCTGCACTTCTCAGAGAGTTGAAGCTATGTCAACTGGACTAAGTTTTTATATTTTTGTTATGTTAAGAGAACTCGCTTTTGCACAACATTAAAATTATATATTATAATTAAATGAATACATTTTATCTGATGGAATTTATATACTCTCTGATTTGTAGAAATGGATAAATGCTTATGTAGCAGATAGATAAAGAGTAAATACATAAATATAAGAATAATTCATGTTCATGTTTGATTTTTGAACAATTCTCTTTCATAAAATAGCTAAGCGATTCAAAATTATATGTAAATAAATAAATGAAGTAAATAACTGAATTAAAAGCCGAAATAGATATCGTATCCAAGAGAGCATTTGTGAGCGCAATGTTTGACCAAGTTTAAGGCATTTCCTTTCGGTATGGCTGCTCGTCGGTTTTTGGGGCTTTCGCTTTTGTACATTTCATGACTTAAACGTAAAAATATGTGATAAATTCATTTAATTACTGCGGCATTTCTCATAGAGCTATGGAAATTGAATGCTTCAAAAATGACTGGCAGTTGGGCACCCTGTATTTGAATAGTCGCCTTTAGATCAAAAGCATTCCTAGCTGTTGCTGTGGCTCCGGCAGCCCGGCTGCCTGGAATGTCTCGTCTCGACCGGGGCAAAGTTATCTGCCCGGCTGAGTCTGCCTTGGCTTGAGTCTGGCAGTCTGTGTGTGATTGTGTGTGTGTGAGTGTGTGTGTGGGAAACAATGTTTATGCCTAACTGGCTTAGATAGCTAACTGATTTGATATAGTTCGTGGAGGGGTATAAAACGACAAAAATCCTTGATTTATGCATGGGCTACCGTTTGACAGACGGAACGACCAAAAACGCAACTCAACTCAAGACTTTTGGCGGCGCCTATTAAAGCCTTGCCACACATTTCAATCTTTTTATGGCATTTCAATAGAACTCTTGAGTTTGCAGTCGAGCGTGAGAAACTCAAATTATGAAAATGAAATAAAATTTGCTGCCTTTTTTAAATTGCCTGATTTTTAGCTTACGTCTTTTTTTTTTTTTTTTGCTTGGTTTGCTTGGTTATCGTGGCAACACTTTACACGCCTGATAAGCAACATCCACGTCCTTAAACTCAAATTAAGCAAGCTGGCAACATTTTAAGCCACTGCTAACAGATCGATAAATTTTATAAGCGAACCAATTGCGCTGCTATCGCATCGCGTGAAATACGCGCAGAGCATCGACGTCGACATCCACATCCACATCCACAACCACATCGGATCGACATCAAATCGGATCGGATCGAAGTCTTGGATCGCCACACAGATCTGCGAGAGCTGGAGCTGATGCTGCATGAGTCAGTGTCGGTTCCTTGACTTTGTTGCCTTATCAGTTTTATTGAATTCACTGGCAAAGTCAGCAATGCCAATGGAAAAAGCCAATGGCAACAGCAGCAACAACAACCACGATGACGACGACTAAAAGCCATACGCTTTATAAAGCTGTTAACAAAATGTGCATCAGTTTAAATTCTTTATCGAAAAGACGTCTGGCAGATGGCTCTGAAAGATGCTCTGCATTGCATATCTGGCAACCAATTAAAATGCATTTTGCCAAGAAACTTTATTTTATTTTTATTTATTTTTCATTTCTTTTTTACATTTTTAGTTTTGTTTCTTGTTGCGGCTCTTTAAATTGCAGTTTTGTTTGCTTGATTTGTAGTTGGTGATAGAGAAGCTTTAACGGGTTGCTTTCGATAACAGTTCAATGGGAAGATAAAACGAAGGAATTGAAGTTAAATACGTAGGGAAAACACTTCAAACTACATAACCTACCTTTTTTATGTATATTTTAATATAATTTAAAATAGGTTTATATTCGTTAAATTATATATATCTATTTATATATGTATATGATCATTCTCTAACCTGATCTGATACTTTCTTAGAATCTCAATTCTGGCAACCTTTTAACTTCGCTAATGGTGCGCACTTATCAATTTTATTTACTTGTCTGCAACATATGTCAGCCGATAATGAGCTGTAAATTTCAGTCAAGAATTGAAGTCTTCGAAGGAGCGACTTTCTCGCAGATCGCCAAACTGGCGAAGCAAAAAGATCATTTGACTACCAATCGTGGGGAGTTTATCGCTCTGGCAAGCGATAAGGAAATGCAACAAATTTAACAAGCAATTAAATAAGCTGCCTCGTGCACCTAAAACTGGGGACCTGAGGCTGCCAAGTTAGCAGCGACTCTTATACATACATACATATATAATCAAGTTGCATTCCGTTGCGCATACGCCATGTGTTGCAGGCTAAAACACTTGATATTGTGTATGTGTAGTTGTGTGCCGATGCACCCAATTAGGATTAGGCTGCTGCACATTATGCGTTGCACTTGCTGCACTCCTGTGCTGGAGGCGTACTTGGGGTACATTGGGGGGCGTGGTCGTGTGCACCTTATTTGCATTTCAAACGAAATTTTGTGGCAGATGCAGTTGCACTGGCAGGTGTGTGTGCTTGTGTGTGTGCCTCATTATGCGCTGCAATTATGACGTTGCAACTACGAGGAAGACGACGAATTGCAGGCTGCTCTTCAGCTTGCATAGCTGCAGTCTCGAGTTGACTGCAACGTTCATATTCTGTAGTTGTTGTTGTCGTTGTTGCTGTGGTTGCTGCTATGGCTGTGTTGTCAACAAGCAAAAAAGTATGTTGACAACCCCATTCAACCACAGCAACAACCACAACGAGATTAACAAGCTGCAACTACTAGGCGAGGCAGCCAGCCAGCCAGTCAGGCAGTCAGTCAGCCGCACCTGGAATCTGGACAGACACTGCCTCTCGTCCGCCTGATTGCGCACAGCGCTCCGGAGTCGGAGACGGAGACAGAGACGGAGACCGATTGACAGCGCTAGGCATATTATAAGGCCTGAGTGCCACAGACCACCCTGCAATTGAAATCCACTCAATTGTGTAGGTTGGTCCACAGTTGTTGCGGGTACAAGAAGCAAAGACAACAACATACACACAGCAGCCACAAGCAGCAAAAAGGGACCTGAAGTTGCAGCTCAAGTTGAAGCTGAGCAATTGCCAGTTGGTAGTTGGTAGTTGGCTGTTGGATCTGAGTTGATACCATGTCCAGGAGTGGCCATGAACCATTCAAAATGGCGTTGACTCTTTGGCAACTATTCGTTGCTTGGTTTAGCCAAATGGATAGAAATGGCTGCAAAGCTCTGCGTAAAGACAATTGCAGGGAGATGGTTGCATTGCTTAACAAATGGCCAAGACAAATCGTATTTTTTTCCAATGTATACATACTGATATATATGAACTGTGAATCATCTAGTTTTCTAGAAAAACTAGCAAAAAACTAAATTCCAAAACGGACTAGCGATAAAATCATGACCAGAAAGACATATATTAAACTAATAGTAAATAGCTCTTTAAGTAAACTAAAAAGTAATAAAAGATATACCAATGTATTTTGACAGCTTTAGAAGAATTAATGAGAAGCTTATGTATATTAATTACAACATAAGCTTGAAAGCTATCCTAAGTCAAATTCCCATAATTGTTTCCATATCGAATGAGCCCAACAACAACTATAAGTAATTAAGCAGGTAGCTTGGCGGGTCGCGCTTAATGCTAGATCAATATTAATTATGGCAACACCTTTAGCTGACAGTTTTCCGGAGCGGTCTACGAGCCGAACAGACATGTAAGGCTCGCATTGATTAATCTGTTAACTCAACGACATAAAGTGCTGTTGGCTCTGTTTGCTTTGTTGTTGTTGCTGCTGTTGTTATGGTTGTCGTTTAATTAATTAACTTGCCACTGACAACGACAACACAGTAACACCAACAGCAACAGCAACAACAACAGCAACTTCAACTTCGAGCTTGTGTAATGCTTGGGTTAATTTGTTGACAGGCCATTTACACATTTGAGTTTTGCTTTACATACTCGCCAAAGTGTTGATGGATTCGCTGGACACCTACTTACACATATAGATACTGGATGGTCGGGACGGGGTTGTATCCACAAGATACTCGGACTTACCAGCGTGTGCAGCAGGCCAAGATAATCACAACAATTAAATGCAAATGGGAATGACGCGACGGCGATTGTGCGGCAACCAAGTTGTTTCCTGCGTTGCTGTTGTTGCATGCCGGTGTTGTTGTTGTTGTTGCAGTTGCTGTTGTTGTTCTTGTTGTTGCTTGCCACGCAGTCATCGCTCGACTTTGATTTGCATAAATTTTCATACAATTGAGGCCTAAATTTTAGTTGCAGAACATTTTTGTTTCTTTTGTCGTTGCTGTCCACACAAGTTAGTTGGTTAGTTGTCTTTGCTGCTGCTTTTGCTGTTGTTGCTGAGTTTTTCTGCGATGGCCATGTAACAGCATACATTTTGTAGTACACATTGAATTAGCTCTGCAACTCTCCTTGCTCGACAGCTTACATTTTCCATGCATATTTTATTGAATTTGCGGCCCTATTAAAATTATAAGCAATTTTAAATAATATATCATTTTATTATCCACATTCTTTTGCACAACTTTTTTGCCTCTACGTTTTCATAGCCACATTTTCAGCTCGAATTCCGAATCGCCGATCGTGACCAAAGAGTCAGCAAACATTGACCGTTCAAAGCTTTGGCTTTGAGCTCAGCTCGCCGGCTACTGGCTAACTGGAACACCTTTTTTCTTGTAAGATTTGTTTGTTAACTTCTTTTTCTTCTTATTTTTTGTTTGTTTGTTTTCATTATTGTCGTTTTTGTTTATTTACAATCGTTTTACAAAGCTCTTGGTCGCTTGGGCTGGTCTGATTGGCTTGCAGTACGAGTTGGGGCACTTTAATTCTCTTTATTTTTATTTTGATCGAACCTTGCTTCTGGGTGGCTTTCTTTCTTGGAGCTGAGAATTGAGTCTGATTCGTTGCACTTTTTGTTGTGGTATGTTTTTGTTTTTCTCAATCTTATTGCTGGCAATTATGCTATGCTTATGCACTGTTAATGCGTGAAAAATGAATTGTGTGATGAAGTTTTAACTAATATATTAGTTATAAATATTTGTTTCGGCTTTCAATGAATAAAGTAAGTCAATAAAAAGATAAAACTATTTAATATTGGACTAAGCTATAATCTTCGTTAGATTCGATTATTTTTATTTAAATGTTTAGATTTTCCGTTGTGATTTTAATTGATTTTTAAGTTGTTAAAATCTGATTTTTTTTTTACAATTTAAGTACCGTATTAAAAATAAATGTTAATAATATTTAATTCAAGTACATTTGAAATAGTTTGCATATTTATTTGAAATATTTGAATGCTATTTAATAGATATTTTATTATTTGAATGCAATTATTTTGTGAATCTTAAACTCTTAATTAATTGGCACACTTTAAACTTTATTGCATTATTTTATTTCAACAGATGTAAATTATTTGCAATATTATTTATGTATATGTTTCACCATAATGCGATCTAGAAAGTGAAATGCTGTAATAAATTTGACGGATGCCACGCACAACACACAGGACACAGGACTCGGAACGTCCTGCCACCGAAACGCGCCGGACGACTATGAGACGAGAGCCGAGTGCGACAGGCTCTAAATGCAAATTAAAATCAAAATTTGAAACAGAAACAGCGTGCTGCCTCGTCCTGTGCGTCGCAGTGTGCGTGTTGCTGGAAATCCTTGCAGCGCCAGCAAATGACGTTGCCTGCGTCGTTTGGCATGCTTGATAACGATGATGATGATGTTAACGCTGATGTTGATGGAGAAGAGGATGATGCCGCTATGCGCGTGCCTTGACTAACGTGCGCCCATCCTCGGGGTGGCTCTGCTACTGTCGTTGACAGTGTGTGTGTGCGTGTGCCTGCTGGCTGCTCAATGACTGGCTGGCGAAAGTAGCATACATCAAAGGACACATGTAGCCACATTGAGGCAGGGCTGCCAGCCGAAATGGCTTTCCCAGCCGCCTCGTGCATTTATCGCATGCGATTTTTTACAGATTCCCCTCAAGAATATTGTGCCATTGACTTATGTTGCACTTGCGGCCTAATTAACACAAAATACCAATTCAATGATTTACGGTTCAACCATTACCCACTTCCGGCAGCTGCCACCCCCCATTGACACCTGATGTACCCATTTTTCGTTTGTTAAAGGCTCTGCCTTAAGGACTTATAAACAACAAAAAAATGATTAAGTGGCAATGTTGTGGCTGGGGCAAGGATACAAGGACACACGGCCGAGTGCCACTTCTGCTGAACATCAAAGAATTTAAGCGACTGCAACAACAAAAGTGAAAGCGAGCCCAGGAGCCGCAGTTGCCTTTATATTCTAGTCAAGGGCTCCAATTATTGCATTTGTTGTTTTTGTTGTTGTCTTTGAAATATGCTAATCTAGCAAGGGGTAGTATGTGAAAGGAGTGGGGGGAGGTCGTTTGATAGGTGTTTGACCTAAGAACAACAAAGTGCCGAGCGTGAAGTAATTGATTCGCGTCTACTTCCTAGTTTCTCAGCCTAGAAGCGAAAGGACCTCAAATGTGGGTCGCTTGGATAGGAGTGTGTAAGTGTATGTGTGTGTGTGAGAATAAGTATGTGTGGGTGTGTGTGAACTTAACCCTTATTTGACTTTTCACTTGCTACTTGTTACACTTCAAAGACTCCGACTGCGGCCAAGTAACACTTGTTGCCAGCTGTTTGAGCTGCTAATTGTGGCAGCGTATCATGCAACATCAACCGCAACATATGCTATGTTTGTCACAACACAATAAACAGCACAATTGCTTGCTGATTTAATGTCATTCTCTATGTTGTGCTTGTATCATTTTTAGTATTTTATATTGATACATAAAATTAATGTCAAAATTAAACCAATCTGTGAATGAAATTAAATTATTAATTGTATTTGATACAGAATGTATATCTTTTTAATAACTATAAGTCTAGAAATGTTGACTCTTTACAATTATAATTACAATAGATAAATAACGGTTTCTAAAACTCTTTAAGTAATGAACGGAAGATTGCATGCCAGACTTTGGCCAGTTAGTTCTCATTAGACACATCCGTTAACAACTGAAGACATTATCTTTTCCCATACACACACACACAGACCGAATACACTCTTTGACCAGTGACCACAACAAAACAGCAACCGCAACAACAAAAACAACAACAAATTTGAGGATCTCTTTACCGCATGCAATTGCCATGAATCACCATCACCTGGCTGTGGTTGAGTCTGAGGCTTCAGCTTCAGCTTGAGGCTTTCTACTGGCTCGGGCCTCTGGCTCTGGCTCTGGCGGCACATCCATCAATGTGCCGTTGACATTTGCTGCGTTGTTGACAAGAATTGTCACAATAAACAATACAACCTCGACAAGCAGCAGCAACAACAACAACAGCCACAAGGAAGAATGATAGTGGATGGGACGAACGGACGCGGCCACGTGACATGGCGGGACAGGAGGAGGCAGCAGCAGCAGCAGCAGCAGCATGATGATTAGTTTGGTAAGTGGCAAGAGGAGTGCGCATAAATTACCAAAAGGATTAACCAACCAGACCCAGACAGCTGAAAATGGAACTTGAACTGCAATCGCAGTCGCCAAGGGTTGTCGTTGTTGTTTTCTCTGTCTGTCTGCTATTGTTGTCGTCGTTGTTGTTGTTGTTTAACATGAAAAATGTGCAGTGAACTGTAAGGGATTCTCAGCTCTCATCGTCTATCGAGGGTAGGGGACGCCATTGAAATTAAAATCAGATCAATTTCACAGATATTAACATATTATTGCACAGGGCAAGTGTTGATATCTCATTTTGTTGAAGCCCCTAACGATTGGGGTTGCTTTTGTTTCAGCTGTGCCGTTATACCCGTTACTCGTAGAGTATTTACGGTACATAAGCTATCACTAAGAACTGCACAGCAATTGATATTTTGCATTAGTGAAGAGAAAAGTGATTTCCTTACTTTTCTATCTGCCTGTAAATATAATTTTAATAAACGAGAGTTTAATGGGAGTTTTCTTTTTATAAATCCAAAATAAAGCTTTTGCCGACGCTTAGGTAATTTAATAGTCGACTACATGATAACGATGATTTTTATTTTACCCTCAATTAGTGTCAGAGTTGAGGGTTGTCTGGCCTTGTTGTGCCCATGAGTTGATAGGTATAACAACAGATTTGTCTAAATGATTTTCATGATATGTCAATTCCCACGCCCACTGAGGTTGGGATGCTTCTTTTTTTTTTTTGGAATTCGTTTATTGGTTTTCATTGATTTTCAAAATTTTCAGTGCTTCACATTGATATTTGCAGGTGCGCCTTAAAGTCCAAAACAATTTGAGCTCATTAAAAGGAAAAATAAACATGAATAAAAAAGCGCAATTTAATGTCATTGCCCAGGGTTACACACACTGAAAATGACAGACACACAAACTAAGACAGAGGCAGAAAGAGACCCCATAATTTAGTTAATTTTCGGTTTTTTTTTTTGGTCTTTTGCTGAATTTAATTAACTCAACGACGACGTTCATAAATCCCGACAAACATTTCAAAACGACGCAAATTTTGTGCTGAAATATGTTCCACAAGTAAGAAATAAAAATAAAAATTAAGCGAAAATTAATCAAAGTAATTTCGGAGGAAAGGCTTCTCCTGGTGCTGATGCTGATGCTGCTGCTGCTGATGCTGATGCCAGCCTGGCAATGCAGCAACCGACATACGACATAACAAACATAACTCGACGCATTCCACTGTTGGCAAAGTGGCACAAGGTAAGGCTAAAGTTAAAGCCAAACTTAAAGCTAAAGGGCTACCAGGGTTCGAGGCCCCTGTGTATGGGAAAAATTCCATTGGCCTCCAATCAGTGCACGCAGTTTGCATTGCTCTGACATGAAAAAGAAATCAGTGCAACGTTCGGAATGGTTTGGGATGCTATACGTAGTATGATTTCGGGATGGGATGAGATGGGATGGGATGGGCTGGGCTGGGCACACTCTGCCTCTCTGTCTCTTTCACTCTGTCTCCGTCCTCGCTTATCGTCGCTGACCAGTCAACAGTTGACCGAATGTGTGGGAAAATTTTTCATTTTTAATTGCACTTGGTTAGCTCGACCCGCAATGTCCGATGGCTGGCCGAAAACTTAAAGCGTCTGCGCCTGTGTATTAAAGGGGCTGCTGCTGCTTCTGCTGCTGTTGCTGCCGCTGAGAGGCTTCTCTGTTTGGCCCGTTCTTGGCCCACCTACAAATCTCGCCCAGCTGTTTGGCACAAAGCGTCTGCATGCCGGACGCGCCATTCTATGAAAATTCCTGGCAACGTCGCAGCCGCGGCTGGCATCCCAGCAATGCCTTCGCTCTAAACTATGCAAGTACTCCAACCCGGCAGCACTCGACTATCTACAGCTAACAGGTCTAGGGCCGACGGTGGGCGTTGCTTTGCGCAAATTACAATTAAAAATTGTTTCAAGTGGTTTACAAACCGCAGCACGCACATAGCTGAACCACAAGAACAAAACCAAAGCATAGAACACAACAACTTTGAGGGTTGCACGAAAACATTGCGCTAACTGTTAACTGTGAATTCACGCCACGACCTTTGCGTAGATCTTAAGTTGTTTTTCTATACGTTGACTAAATCGGTCTGAATATTCCACTTACTATCTCGAAGCCTTATTCGATCATTAAAATATTATCAAGTTACTGTTTTACTTTAAGTTAGTCTTATTTAATGTTAAAATATCTTCTCCTAATTGTTGATTACCTCTATATGAAAGAACTTTGGTAAACAATAAATTTGATTTTTCCTTTCTTTTCGAGAGTTCGAAACTCTCAGTAAAAACATCGATTTTTATAAATTATATCATTCATTTCTAGTATCATTCTGTATTCAAAATAAAACACAAAATATATTACAAGTTTGAATAATTTTGCAATCAAAATATATTATTAGTAAGAATCATTTTGAATTTATAAAAAACATGTAGTCTGGTCACAGTGCTGTGCATAATCACAGTTGAGATTGCAACCCTCTGCATTCCTGCATCTTAATATCAAAATTAAAGCTTAAGTGCACAGCAGTCGTTGGGTCAAACGGCCATCTTGGATTTTTAGTGGCTGCCAGCCAACCAGAAGAATTGGAGTCATGATCTACAGATGGAGATGTAAATGGAGATGGAGCTGTTATGTTCCTGTTCTTGCTGGTTGATTGGCTGGTCGGTTGCTTGTTTATGATGGTGATGTGGCGTTGGCAGCAGATGACGAATGCAGAAGGCAAGTAAAGAGCCACCAACAAGTTGCAGCTGGCGGCAACAGTTGGTGTACCTTTTGGTATGGCATTGCCATTACCATTGCCTTTGTCGTGGCGACAAGGAGCTGGGCACATTCTTATTGGAGTAAACGGTGCGGCGCCCATATGCGGCAGGCCACGTCAACTTGCCCCGCGGCCCAATGTGGCAATGACTTTGATTTGCTGTCAGCTGCAATCACTTGTGTGTGTTTGTATTCGCAGCTCGTAGCAGTTCTTGTTGTAATCACACATATATACACAAATATACTCACACTCACTCATTTCTGTGTGCATTTAGCTTCCTTGCAACTTCATTTTGTTCGCATCCCCCTACTGTGGACGGCGCATGCGTCAGCACACAAAATGAACGCTCTGTGTGTGGGTGGAGCCAAATACTGAATGAACGCGCGCGTGGGTGTGAGAGAGAGATAGAGGCATGGGAAGCTTAAAGCTTTAAAGCTGTACACGTGTTACAGCTTAAGCTTTAAAGCTCTGCACACAGGATGCCACACAGCATTGCCAGATGGCGCCATAAATCATTGTAAATGCCGTCCAGTTTCCAAGTATCTGAGAGTTCCCCGGCGTTTCCCCTGAGTTCCTTGCTTTCCTGGATGCGCACGCGCACCGCTTAAGAAAATTATGAAAGATTTACATTAATAATTCTTACAAAAGCCACACATAAATAGCCGCTGCAATCTGCTCAGCCTCTGCCCCTTCTCTCTCGCTCTCTCTCTCTCTCCTCTTCTTTCTCTAACCACCGCTTGCTCCTCTTGCAGAAACACAATAACCATTTTTATTAAGCGACAATCAGCGCGCGCTGCGCGATGCCTCCGCTCCGGGGTCCAGTTCTGTGAGTAAGTTGTTGTTCCTGGGTCCATGTGCGGATCGGCACTGGACGACTGACTGCCCGCTGCGCATGCGTGCGGGGCTCTTGCATGCAAATGGAATCACTTTATTAAACAGCTTACATAATTCATGTGCTGCACATTTAATTTAAGGTCATCAGGCCGGTTGGCTGGCTGTGCGAGGAACGGCTCTGGACGACGAAGGGTCTCCATTCCTTGGTCTCTATATTCCGGTCTGGTCGGTTACGAAGCATAATGAAAAAGTCAGTGTAATGATTTTTAAATGTTTGTAAAAATAGGTGTAGACAAGTTGAAATTTATTATTGCAACGTTCTGGAAACGTGGGCAGTGAGCAAGCGCGGAAGTATTGGATAGTTTTGGACAAGAGATGAGCAGCTCGATATGCAAGCGTGTGGGTTGGCCACATGAAAGGCATTTCAGCTAATAACTGTGGATCATAAAAGATGAACGATGGAAGTAAATTAATATACTTGTGATAGGAACGATTAAAGCAAAAACCATTCGCAGAGTAATTTATTTATTCATTGATAATTTATTATTTATTTGGGATATATTTTCTATATATTTATTTTCTTTCAAGTTTGTGATAGGTCTTTTAATTATCAATAAGACCATGATTTGGATGATAACCAAATCAAGTGCTTCAAACACAATAAATATTAATGCAGAAAATGTAAAATGGCCTAGAGGAACAGTAATTAAAATATCAGGTTAAAATTTTGGATATTATAAAAATAATAGAATGCAATTTAAAATAAAGTTTACATTCAGTACAGCAAGTTGATTGAAATAATTACCTGATATAACCCCATATATACCAATCATAACTCAGTTTGGGTTTTATATTTTACAGTCGCAAATATTTCAAAGTTTGGCTGTTTTGTAAGCTGCTCGAAGCCACCTTGCAGGCTACCCACCATGACTGCATTAAAAATCAACTTAATTTCACTGCCCATGGGGTCAGTTTTATGGAAACACAAAAAGCGCACACATACAAAAAACATAGAGAGCAAGAGAGACGGGGAGAGTCGACGAAAAAATGATGAAGACCTCCAAAGTGGCAAAACACGAAATGGCAACAAAAATCATATTTTCACAGGCGCTTGGCGTTTGCGCAGAACTTCGCACTTGAGCACGCGGCCGAACTGGAGGATACTGTGTGCCGGAGGGAGGGGTGGGGAGGGGAGGAACGGATTCGAACAGATGGAGTGTGGGCAGTAACGTAGCGGAATCGAAGGCATCTTGAGCGGTACCTGGGACTTGAGTTGGCACGAAACGTATGTGCCTGGTCCAAACATACGCAATTATGTGTTTTTTATTAACTCTGGCGAACTGCTCGTGTCCATGGTCAGAGTCCGTGTGCCCCATCCTTGTGGGTCTGCTGCCTCCATTAGGGGGGTCCGCTGTGCACACGCACTCTCTATATAATTTTAACACATGCTGCGTTTTGGGCCTTTCGCTTCGTTTCTTTTCCTTTGCCTTTTTGCGTATTTCATTTTGGATATGTTTTTTTTTTTGTTTTTTTTTGGCAACATTTCCCTTTTGGCCCTTGGCTCGGCTTAATAACTTTATTTAGCTTAGAATGGTGTTGCTCTTCTTCTTGTTTGTGTATGTGAGTTGCTGCCACACGAATCTGTTTTGTGCCATCAGTCAGCCAGGGCGGCAGTATTAATTAGTGCGGTAGTCCTTTGTGGTAGGCTCACAGACAGACAGATAGACAGTGGCCTTTTGTGTTTGTGTTGCATTATTTAGACATCAGGACGTTGATTGATGAGACCGGCAACATTTATGTATACACTGTACACAAGCGGGTGTTAATGCGCGTCTAATAGCACTTCAAGCTGAGCTCAAATTAATTGTAAGTCTTCCATCCAATGGGGCCAAGTGTCAAGCCCCTATATAATGGGTAACACTGTGACCGCATTGATATTTATATTTTGTTGATGATCTTATTTTTTTTATGTTTTTGACACAAAATTTCAATACACTGAATATTATTTTTTATCAATTGAAGTTCACTTTAAAAAACTTACCTTTACGTTTACCCGCATTTTAAAATGCTGCTGTTGTTCAGACTCCTTCTCCGCCTTCTTCTGCTGTTGTTTAATGATTGTACATATTTTTACGATATTTACAATATGTATAAACAAATCAATGTATTCACATACGTATACATAAATATGTGAAATTCTATAAGCGTTTTCGCAGTTACTTTACAAGATAAATTATCAGTTCTACAATAAAAGTGGACGCCACATGCAACAATTAAACAATTCATTTATCTTAATTTGTCTGCAATTTTTCTTAAAATCCCGCTTCCCTATCTCTCTGTCTCTTTAACTGTTTCTGTCTCTGTCTCCCTGTTTGGTCTGTCTGCCATTGCTGCTGCTGCGTTTGTTCCTTCATTCGTGGGATGTTAAAAAATTTGAAATTAATTGCAGCGCCTGCTGCTCCTCGAAGTTGTTTCTTTCCCCTGCATACCCCTTCCCCGTGACGTTGCCACGTTTGCCGTTGCGGAACCTGGATCTGACCCTGCCTTTGACGCCCTTGCCGCATATCGGGCTGGTGTTTTATTTTGTGCTGTGTCATAATCTTCACACCCAAATCGCAAGGATCTCTCATGGCTGCGAGATCGCCGTGTATGTTGGCGTTAATGATCTTTGGCTGTAATCTTTTAATAATTTAAGCCAATTTGGCATAAACCGTTAACGGCCACAATGCACAGGCGTTGACCATTTGCCCATTGCACACTGCTCCTATGCAGTGAAGTCAGTTTACTCAGATGCTATCGCCTTTTGGTCTTTGCGCAGTGTTAATATTTGCTCATGATCGCCTTTTAAGGATGGTCCGATGACGGAGCCGAGGGCATGGCCCGGGTGTTACCGCTGTCTGAGTTAATGCTGAGAAAACCCTAATTACCGCATTAAGGTGTCAAAAAGATGACCATCTCCATCCAGTCTGCTCTTTGTTGTCTGCTCTGTCTGTTACTGCAATAATGTGGCAAATTTAATGAATATGTCATTTAGCCAGCGCTCAACGCTCAGTGCCCAGTGATAAATCTGTTGGCGGCTTAGAATGCTGGGAAGCAACATCAAACAGCTGTGCAGCAGCACTGGCCGATGAAGTCTCCTCCTCAAGTGTGTCTGATGTAGACGCTATTCTATATGCTTTAGAATAAATACCACATTGTGTTTGCATTGTAAAAATGTGAGAACTTTAGTTTGAGTGTAAGCCCAAAAATCCTCTGGTTGAGAGTGCTTCTGTGGTAAATACCCTATTGTCTGATAAGATTGTGCTGCTAATGCAAAGAACGAGTTCAAACTGAGCAATTCAAGTTCATCTCAGAAACACATATTGATATGTATAAAGTTCAGCTAAGAGTTCTTTTAATATCAACAAGTTTTATTTGTAATATTTTTACAAACGTTAAGGGATATATAATTCAATTATTTGAACAATTTAACAATTTATTATCGTTTCAAATTATTTGTTTGTTAACTAAGAATATTTATGCTGCTCTCGATTGACCAGGCATAAGTGCAACAGTTTTGGCCACTTTCCAATATCTTTTACCAAACGTTTAGTCTGCAGCAAGCCCCAAATAGAGACAACAGGTCATTTCGCAATCAACCATTCTCATTCCCACTCTGCTCGAGAACCGACCGGAACGTGCATGGCCAAAGAGGAGTGAGACCAAGAAACCAACCCAAAAACAAAAAAAAAAAATCGATCAAGCGGACCCGGTCCAAAACCTTTTTCCCTTTTGCCACATTCTTCTTAGCCGCTCTCGTCTCTGTGAGTCCGAGTGCGAGTGTGTGTTTGTGTATGTCTGCCTTTTTCTTTTTCTTTTTTTTGCTTCTGGACCTGCAGTCCAATGGGTTTCAGTCTGAGGATCGTTTTTAGTTTGCTTTTGAGTATGAGTTTGAGTTTGAGGTGCAGGTCCAATCGCTGGTCCGTCGGTCGTTCGTTCCATTTTAATAACATTAATTAAGGTGTTGCCTTCGTTGGTGTTCTTCACGCCTTTCCTTACAAATTACGCAGGAATTTCATGTTTCAGGTTTTGTTCGCGGCCCCGAGACCCGGAGACGTCGCTCGAGCGGTCTTAATAGTTGTTCTTTTAGCGCCCCGTCTGTTCTTCTCTCTCCCTATCTCTCTCTCTCTCTCTTTTCGTCTCTCCTTATATCACTCGCTAGCTCACTCGCTCACTCATTCATTCACTCGCTCACACTCTCTGTGCGGACATTGAATGTAATTTGGCTAAAATTGTTTGCAGTGATCAGCAGTGTCTGATCTCTGGGATAGGCAGTCCTTCGATTCAATGCAGTAGGTGTAACAGTTTAAAAATTAAGCCATTAGTTTTCAAAAAGTTTTGAATTGAGCGCTTTTGTGATATATCTGGCGCCATTTTAGGCGCCACTTGAAACAAAACGCCGCCGAAAAGAACTTTGATCTAGAAACGGCATTAAAATGCATTTTTTATTAACATAAATTACGCATCTAGAAGACAACTGAAAAAACAAAAGAAGAGAGTGAGAAAAAGAAAGAGAGATAGAGTGAGAGAGAGAGATAAAGATAGAAAGAAGTTACCAACTGGCCAAGGTCAGTTTGGGGTCAATGGCATAACACTAGGTGAGTGAGAAACCGCGTTACTTATATATATTTATACATATATAGAGAGATAGTGAGATCTTCAGAGCGCCAGCGCCAGCAAGCAGCATCAGTTTAGTTTGTTAGATGGATGACTAATAAGCGTCGCCACAATTAATTGAAACCCACTGATATGCATCTACCGAATGGCTCCAGATACAAGCAAATCTCATTAACGCGCCCAAGATAAAGCCACTGAATCTGTACCTCGGAGCGTTCCCCCAGCGACGAGTATCTCACCATACATTTTGTTCAGTCAAGTGTAGAACGCGACGCTGCCTTGCGATGCGTTGCGATGCGATCGACGTTGTGTCGATCTGTTCAACCACATCACATGAAGAGAGGGAGAGAGACAGACACAGACAGAGAGAGAGAGAGAGAGAGAGATGCTAAATTCGGAACAGATCCCAACCGAGCCTTATAAATGCATGCAGATACAGTTTTGGAAGTCAAGCGGTTTGCATTTGTACGATAAATAAAATGAATGCGATTGTTAATTAGTTGTTGCTGTAGAGCTGAAAATGCTGCTGCTGCTGTTGCTTGTTTGTTGTTGTTGTTGCTGTTGTATCTTATCGCTGGCATGGGCTTGTTTTCTCTGAGATTGACCTGGCCCAGTCAGTAGTCAGCAGTAGGCAAATGCAATGGAATTC
This sequence comes from Drosophila atroscutellata, assembly GCA_035041605.1. Classification (NCBI taxonomy): domain Eukaryota; kingdom Metazoa; phylum Arthropoda; class Insecta; order Diptera; family Drosophilidae; genus Drosophila; species Drosophila atroscutellata. The sequence continues at coordinate 4,890,364 of JAWNLA010000092.1, read as the reverse complement.
GGGTATGTTGAGCATCTGCTTGGGGCATCTCAATGCGTTGTTCGAATATCAAACTTAAGCCGAGATTGCTGAGGATGCTAAGCTGAGATTATCCACTGGAAATAGTTTGGGCTCGGTGCGTGGATGTAACTGTGTAGCTGAGTTTGCTTTGAAGCTTCATATATTTCATATTATTATCAAAAACTAAGTTGGGTCCCCAAGATTTAGTGATGTAATTTACTCCTCCTGAGTTGAGAAAAACCTAACTAAAATTTGTGTTCTGTAATTATTTATGTATATTTCAAATAAGTGAATAATTATTATTGTTTTCTTTTTTTTTGGTTTCCGTTAAATCAATGAAGTTTTACTTTATTTTTTTAATTTCATTCTGTAACAGATATCTGGAAAAATTAAGAAGTACAAATTATAGCAAACCTCACTCCTAACCATATTCCGTTTAATTTATTATATTTGGCTCAAAGCTATTTAGCTTTAAGGTAATTTAAACGATTCATTGGCTTCTGTTGGGTTTTTTGTTATAATATCATTGTATGGTAGTTTTAATTGAATGCATTTGCCGACATCTATTTGATTTTTTAATTTATACATTCAAATCATTGATCAACAATCGCACGATAATTTATGCATGAAGGCAAATCAATTTTCTGTTTTGTTCGAACGCGATTTTTGTTATTTTGCTGTTTAGGCAAATTTCAGTAGATTTGTATCTCGTGTCGACAACAATAAAATTGTTTTAATTTATGGGAAAGTCACTGGATACAGCGAATCCGCAGCTAGCAGATACAGATAAGCGCTACTGATACTTGACAATACTCGTGAATGGCGACAGATACACATATAGATATAGATATAGATACAGATACAGATGCAAGTATAGCTTTCGCAGCGACAGATGTTGAACTTGTTTTTTAATCGGTTTTTTCTGTTGTCTTCATTAAATTACGTTTAATCATTTATGCAGATTTCAATCAATGGGCGAAGCGATTTGAGATACATTTCCGTTTAACATAAAGTCAACGATTGTTTCAATTTAACTGCTTTGATATTCAATTTGTTGCAATTAATTGAAAGCTACTCTACTGACTGGTCTATCTGCTAAAAATCGAGATAATTTGAAGTAAATAATCTCTTGCGATCCATTTGGTTTACATATTCATTTATTTTAATCAAAAATGAACAGCCTTATTAATAATCGAATTTCTTTCATGAATATACATATTTTATAGTGGTTCGTGCGCCCATCTCTAATTGAAATAATCCGAAGACTTCGTTTTGTTCCTTTTTGTGTTTTTATTACGACTATTTACAAGCTTAAATGGTTCGTATAATTTTTGATACTTTAGTAGTAGTATTTACAGCTAGAATGGCCTAGAGCCTGGCTAAAATCATCTCGTTTACTGTGTGTTACTCTCTAGTGTTAGTTAATACTTAAAAGTGGACTGCAGCAAAACGTTGTGTGTTTCAAACTGTTGTTTATCACGCGAAATGGAAAGCTTTCAAATATGTTCATGACTATGCCGAAACCGAAACCCTAAACACCCCAAGTACCCCCAAGTGAAGCGACTCTCAGTCCAGCCCCCCATCTAGAGACAGGTGTTGACCTCACGATGCTCCAGGCACTTCTCGCACGTCACCTCACAGCACCATTTGAAGACGCAGTTACAGTTGGTCCACTCCTTAACCACACGATGCTTGTGCCCCCGACTGCAGCACAACAGATCGCAGCTGTCTGCCCCCATCGATGTGGCATTGCATTCCCTGTCCTGGGTGCCCAGCGCTCCGGTCTTTGCATTCGCTGAGCAAAAGTCTGCGGAATCATCTGCGTAGACCAACTGGTATTTATTTGGCGGCTTCGTGTGCGGCGTCTCTGGCATGAAACTGTTGCCATCGTTGCGTAGCGCCACCTTGCGTGCCCCATCGTATCTATCGCGCAATTTCGCCGATATCTCGCGAAACGGCGGCATCTTCAACCAACAGGTTTTCACCGTGCACGACCCGGACAATCCATGGCATTTGCACTCCAAACGCATCGCATCGCGTATCGCCTGAAAATATGTAAAGAAAGCAAAATCATTTTGGAGATATGGAAAATTGAGAAATGTGCACTCGCGTGGCTGCTTTTCTAGGAGCGTCAGGGTTATGTGATACAAAATATGTGCAATAAACGAATTGGTACTCAACTAGATTATTTTCATAAGCAATTTGTCTCATTTGTTAGTTTTTTTTTAGAGTTAAATTCTTTGTTCTAAAGAGAGTTCTTCGACTTGTTCGCTTACCAATCGCCCGGCATTGTTGTTGTGGAGCTTGACCAGTGTGCCTAGATCGCTGCGTCGCTGTCGCTGCTTGGCATCTAGAAAGGCGCGCGAGTGTCGCAGCCCGAAGTTCACATTGTCGCTGCAACCGCCCCACTCCCATTCGCCCTGTGGAAACTTGATGTTGTCCCAGAACTTGCGTCGTCCTCGCCTCCCCCCTAATCGGTGATTGTTGTGCTGCCTGCCAGTTGAAATATCCGTCATGCTGTTGCTGTGGTTGCGTTGCTGTGGCGACTGTTGGCGCAGCAGTGCTGCCTGCTGTTGACGCTCGAGCGCTGCCTCCGCGGTGGCCGCATTCACCATTTGGGGCTGGCCGCCATTTCGTCGCATGTGCGACTTGTCGCAAGAGCATTCCACCAGTTGACCCATGGTGCAGGCCTTGGTCACCGCATAGGTAACGCCCGCCGCTGTGATGGCATTCACAAAGGCCGTCTCCCTGGAATCTGTGCAGAAAGGGAGGAGTGGAGGCAAATTGATATATATTATAAAATAAATTGCAAGTTAATGGGTCTTTAATATTGATCATGGGCTGACGGAGAGTGAGGATCTTGAAAATTATATCATCATAAGAGTATGATATGAAAATTGCGTGAATTTTATGCATCTTCTTATTTTAATCTCTAATCAGTAGTGGTAATTTCAAATTGCACTTGATTTTTATCCCAGAACACTTACAGCAACATATATAATCTAGAGTTTCTTCGTGTTTGAATTACAAAACTATGGCAATTAATGTCGTTTAACTTATCACTTAAGTGCTGCTTCAAGTAACGATTATCTTTTGCGATGACGGCATCGATAATTAATCGCTTATCTTCACATGGTGCTAATGCTGAATAGGGTTGTCAACATGTGTCGTCGCATGATTGATGTCAATTTGTCAGTTTTGGTGACAAAATGATTTATTACTGCGTCGATAACCGATCGCTGATTACTCTTCGCGATCTCTATGCAAATCAGAGTGACTCGAGTTGCCCTGTCATCGACTGCATCGCATTGCAGTCACGTTTAATGAAATCGAAATCGCAGTTGTAATCGCACCACAATTTGCATATGCTTGTAATGCAAAAATACGAGTCAAGTTGAGCTGAGTTGAGTTGTAGCTGCAGTGAAATGGACTGGATGGAAGCGGTGTGGACAGGTGATATGTCTTTTCGGACAGTCACCACCCCAAATGGAATGGAATGGACTGAATGGCAGCGGCAGCAACAGCCTTGGAGTGAAAAGAGGCTCCTTTCTCGATGGCTGACAGGTTGACAGGGAGCGCAGTTTTAATCCGCTGGCGTGGAATTTATTGCAGATAATTTGGTATGTGTTTTGTTTGCGCATTGTTGTCATTAAGTGCTGCAGCGGCAGCAAGGAGCAGGGCATATACTTATATGCACACGAGTGCCTTTTGACCATTTCGGGCAATAATTTATTAAAATTGACAGCTTTGTAGGCTCATTTCAGGCGCTATTCATCAGCGGGCGCAAAATTTTTATTATGCAACTTGATGGATGATGCGGTCGCCTGCCGCCTGACAGTTTGCCAGCCTCGAAGACGCTGCCTTCACGCTGACTTCAGCTGTAATTAGGCAGCATTGCGGGGCAGTCTTGACTTCCCCACTGTCGCTGTTCCCCCTTCGACTATGTGGTCTGAGTCAGCGAGTGTTGACAGGCTGCCAGTTTGTGCTGCATAATAAAGCTGCGCCGTTTGGCCTTTGTGTCGCTCCATTGCATGCATGCATAAATGCATGCATCTAAGTGCTGCAATATGTATTTCTATCTAGCGGATGCATTTAGTTTGCTAGCTACCCACTTACCGCGCATTAAAATTTTCCTCATGCTCTTGCGCAGCACGGTGCAGTTCCAGCGGCGATTACGGAATTGAAATTCGCATTCGCGGAAGCCCAGATTAATCCCATTGATGATCTCTTTGAGGAGCGCCGAATCATGCCTGCAGATTTCGGCCAGCTTGCCACGTAGACGACGTGTCTTTTTGCACATTAGATTTGGATCGAGTAAGATATTTGTGCCCTCGGCCCTAGAACATAGGAAAGAAGAGTAAAATTATTTAATATGTGCAATTTGCATAAAATTACATGATTGCCTTAAGTTTTAATCAAATGAGTTTCTGGTTAATTATTCAACAGTTACATACTCATCCGTCTAATATTCCGATTCATATCTTTTTTCTGTGTCGATAATCAGTGTACACTTTTTAATACATTTATTTAATATTGATTCATAGAACAAAACCTTCAAGTTTTCTGCATAGTTATCTGCTGTGTGGCGCCTAGAAATTTGCACAGTATTTACTCGCATCATTCGGCAGGAAAGTTCATAAAAAATAGTTGAATTTATTTATGCTGGCAGCGAAGAAGCGGAAAATTGCGTTTATTTGTATAGAATCGAATGGAAAACACAGCGAATCTAAATGCATGGGTAGTTGAACTAAATTTCTTTTCAGTGCAGTCGATGTGGCGTATACGCAATGTGGTGTATCTGTGGCTGTGGCCGAAACACTGTATAGACAGATGCATTCCCTACAAAAACACACATATTGGCAGACAGTTGGCAATTGTTTTGTTTATTGTTCTACGCGAAGCGGCGGCGGCGCTCAATAAAATTCTGGCTGCACACACACACACTCAAGTGTACCCGAGAGTGGTGCTGCCCACACTAGTGTACAAACACCCACTTCATTTTTTTTTTTTTAGCAATTTTCTCAATCGATGCAATTTTCGTTTTCATTTTGAATGCTGTTTGGCGCAGCAGCAGCAGCGTTAAAATTTAATTTAGCTGGAAAATTAATAATTACGGGCAGCGTTTAATGTGGGTGCAGCCGTGGAACATGCGTCGCTGCAGGGAAACAGTTTGCCCACAGGTTCGCATATGGGTGCCTCTCCTCCCACCCCCACTTCGCCCTCTATCTGCCTGCTTCATATACATATATATAGAAATATATATACATATGTGTCAGCCACTGGGCGGCGGCGTTTAAATTGTTTTTGTGTGCGCGCCTTTGGCGCTGATTTATGTTTTTCCATTTCAGATTTATGACTTTTTAATAGCTCAATTGTTTTTCGTTCGCAGTTTGTTGTTGTTTTTTGCTTTTTTTACGCTCTTCACATTGCACATTCGCGTGAAATTTGCTTTGCTCGTGAACTTTGCGCAATTTAAGTTGAAGTGTAGTGCAAGTTTATGTTTCGGGGCTGGGTAAATAGAGGCAGTCGAGGCGTTTTATAGGGCCCCAAAACGCAGCTACCGCGAAATACGGCTCAGTTCTGTGATTGATGTGCGACCAGTCTATCGATTTGTGTCAGTCTTGACCGCCAAACTCTCCCTCTCTCTTTGTTTGTGTTCCAAGGAATTTGTGTTATTTTTAGCAATTAATGTGGTAATTTACATTGCTCAGCAGCAGCTGACTCAGCTAAATGGCGGGCCAAAGAAATCATTGCTAAAAATCGGCAACTTCAAAATGAGCTATCCCTCCTTCTTGCTTCGTATTCAAGTTATTCATCGATGACAAAGAACTGACATGGGGAATAGCCAAACCCTTAAAACTTTTCAAAAGTACCTATTGCACACATTTCCCTGCTTATCAGTTTTTGATTTTTTCTTTGGTGACTAGTCCAACTTATATAGTCATAGAGTTGCCATAATTATATATTATATACTTTATTTTTTATACACATATAAATAATATATTTTACAGACCAGTAAAAATACTAATAATTTAAGAGTTATTCTTTAAACTATTTAAGTTATGCTTGAAACAATATCCACTCAGTTATATCATAGACTCTGACGTCTCCTGCAGCTTCCTGTCCATCAGAAAACTGATGTTTCCTTGAAACTTAATATCTTAATCATAAAATATGTTAGGTCATATTCTAAACGCTACCTGTGGTTCTCCATTTCGATTGGAGCACAGTTCCCATATATTTTGGACGCACTTGAGCAGCTTTGATGCCCCAATTTGCCCACCTGGATCGCGCAATGCCCTCCTGGTGGCCATGCCCTTGTCTCTGTCCCACAACCTTGTCACTGTCTCTGACCCTCCCTTTCTCTCTATATGTCTCACTCTTTCTTATTATAGGGTTTTGTGGGCCTTCGGCAATCACTCGATCTCGATGCGAGCCAAGAGATTATGACAACTTAATAGCTACAAAATCTTTAAAAACAAATAGAGCAGACACACACACACACTTACACACTCAGACACACACACAACCAAAATATGAATAGCAACAAAAACAACAGCCGAACGCTGGGCCGCCAAAAGAAGAGCATAAATGATAGACGTGCTTGTAAAAAACAACAACAACAACAACATTAAGTAAAAACAATTGAAGTTCGCTGGCGAACGATGATGATGAGATCGCAATGATTCGGATCTCGAAGTCGATGCGCTGATGACTGGAGAGATCTAAAGAACTCAAACTCAAACACCTTTCAAGCGTGCAGAGCGCGTAACCACACAAGTTGCCAGTTGCCAGTGCCAACAGACAACAACAACAATACTAAACACTAACAACAACAACAAACACGGGGAGTTTTTGGTTAAGCGGAAAATAGCCGAGGCCGATATGACGATGATGCTGCCGATGTGGCGGACTCGCAGTCGTCCGTTCGACACTTTTTCGTTTTTTTTTTTTTGAAGTTGAAGTTTGCTTTGGCAGCAGCAGCAGCAGCAGCAGAGGCAGCCGGCAGGCAGCAACGCCAGCAGCGCAGCTGTCGGCAACTTGAAACAGCTAAACAACTTCAGTCCCAGGTCCCCAGTCCACAAGCGCAACTCGCAACTGGCAACTGGCAACTGGCAACTGGCAACAGGCAACACTTGGCCGCGACGTATCTTTATTTTGCTTTCACACAACCGAGAAGCGAAGCGACTTCAACTCCAAGTGTGCCCCTATTGCTGTTTGTTGTTGTTGTTGGTGTTGTGGTTGTTGTTCGGTTGTTTGCTGGTGTTGGTGTCGTTATAGGCCTCAATGGATTTTCAGTGATTTTTTTCTTTGATCAAAGTGCCCGGTTTGATGGTAGCCACTGACAAGTGGTTGAAATTTCCCATACCCAACCCATGCCACGCCAATCCGATCTTCAGTCCAGTGCTCTCAGCTGTACGATACTCTGCTCGAATAATCTAACCACTTTGCTGTTTGGTTTGTCAAATAGATTCTAAATGTACATGACCTATAAATTATATTCAATTAGAATAGAACTTATATTTTCAATAATATTAATTGGATTTAATTACTACATTTTTTGATATATTAATTTTGCAGATTTATAATTTGCGAAAATAACTAACGAAATAACTTTTTATATTTATTCCTAGATATTAAATCCTAGTTTTGACTATTATTTTATTTATATATTTCTAATGTATTTATTTATTTTTCTGTGATTTCTGAATTTAATTAATGATAGAGTATTTGTAATTCGACGTCAACACGATTGTTGTTCCTTTCCTCTTATTTTCTATGTAAATAGACAGTCACAATGGATGCAACTTCGTTTGATTGACTCATTTTCGTGAGTCGCCGTCGTCTTCGTCGTCGTCAGTTGGCATCTCTGGCGATTGTCCGTGTTGTCCGTTTGTCCGTCCGTCTGTCCGTACCCCCCGTGTTCGGGCTTGAGGTGGCACAGCGCCGAGTGCGTTGCAGTGTAAACAAATCAACGACTTAAACCACTTGTCAACATGCGAGTGGCAAAGTATTTAAACAAAGCGTTGACAAGTGAATGAATGGCCGCTCAGTTGGCCAACTGATCGTTTGGGCCGCGTTTTCGACCGCGTTTGGCCAGTGGCCAAGTCAAGTGCTGTTGTGGCTGGTCAGTTTTCAATTTACGCGCACAAATATTTGTCCACACAGAATGCGTCAGCGCAAGTGCTGATCTCTTGTGCACACACAAGAACACAAGCTGCAAGCTGGACAAAGGGGCAGCCGCTGCACTGGAGACCAGTTCAGTGGAGAAGGGGGGATTTGGGGTTCTCTATTGCCGTGGGCAACGGGAGCGCTGGCGTTTGATGTGGGCGGCGGCGTTGACAATTGATTAGCCAGCACAGTCAGCGGCTACTGCCAAAAGCCAAATGGTGGTGTTAAATTTGAGTTAGAGTCTGCTCTGGTCAGATCTGGTGGGCGTGGCTTTTAACGTGTGTGGGCGTCAGCGTCGCACGCTGCGTTTTGGCACCTCATATTTTTATTTTGTTACTCAAAGTGTTTGTCATTGAACAATTAGCAAATTAACATGTACCACTGTGCACAGGCGCCGCCTTTTCAGAAAAAAGTGCTTTGGTTGACGGTCATCCTGTTTGACAATGGTGGAATGCGTCGTGTTCGTTCCCAGGCTTTGCGGGCATGCGCATGTCCAATTGCCGGCGAGACTAGCTAATAATTCAGGCATATTTACTATTGGGCTGCCCTTTGTCAGCTTGTTTAACAAGCTACAAGCTCTTCGAGAGACAGAGACGGAGAGCGGGAGATCTGGCAGATCCACGACTTTCAAGCCAAGACAAAGACGACATCAATCTTTTGGTCTCCGACGCGCGCAAATTGCGACAACGTTTAACTTAATTATGGCTCAAATAGGCGTTGCCACATGGACGCTAACCAAGACCATGCCCAGGCTGCAACTTTGCTAAATCACATATCACACTGCAGCTGAAGGCTAAACTGTGAGAAATCTGGTGTCACTGTGAGCTATGTCACAAATTTATGTGACATTTAATAAATGTGATGAATAAAAGATGTGCTCGTTAAGTCCTAAGTTTTTCAAAAGATATGAAAACACTTTGAGATATTCCATGGTATTGAATTATGCTTAATATTAAGATTTTTCCTACGGAGTGCTTGCCATTAACGTTCCCTGAACTGGCTTAGATTATCTCAGCTGACAGCCTCATCAGTTTTTTGGCCTCTGATTGCATGACCAGAACATTTGCTAGTTACCTTGGGCCCTTTCTTGTTGTCACTCCTTCAACTTGACCCATGTCTGTTTGGTCGTCATGCTCTTTGTCTTTGTCTCTGGTCATGCGTTTTAATTATGATGCAGTGTTCGAGGCACGCATCTGTCAACGTGACGAGAGGCGCAGAGACAAATTAACAAAATAAACAAATCGCATGATTTGTAATTAAAAATCCACCCGAGGAACTCGCAAACAGAACCCGTGCCAAATGCAACAAGCACTCAGCTTGGGTAACTAGCCACTTTCGCAAGAGAGCCCCGATATTGCACTGATCTCTCGCCTTCTCTGTCTCTTTCTGTGTCAGCTGGTCGACAAGTGCGGAAAGCTGCCCCCTAGTTGCGAGTCTCTTTTCATGGCATAATCATAATCAAGTCATCTACATTAAATTTTGGCAATTGGCCGAGTTGTACGCCCGTTAGCCAACGCCTTACCTAATGATGTTGGGGGTGTTCAATGTATTCTACTATATACTACTTAGTTTTATCTCATATTAAAGTGTGCCAAATTTTGGATGGCTTTGCTCTACTGACACGGAGCACACGGCGTATGCGCAATGTTGTTGATCTTGCCTCCCAGAGCGACGATGTTGGAATAACAAACGCAGCCGCCAGCTCACTGCTTGAGACTAAGTGCCACAGATTGTGATTCTGGTATGTATGTGTGTGTGTGTGCTGTTTAACCCATTAATGCCCCAGCGGGTTTTAATTACCATTTCACATGCTGTGAGTGCCAAAAACCGGCTATGAATGAACCCTAAGAATGAATGAGCTTTCGATTGAATGAAAAGCAGGAAACTGGCCCCAAAATAGACTCAACCAGTACTTGACGTATGTAAATGTCAAGCGAATCGAACGACGGAAATGAGCTCATTTAATTTGAAATCAAATTGTAGTAGTTCATAAATTCGAGATTTTCATCATCATGTGCATCTCTCGATGCGCGTTGCACTATTTTTAATTAAATTCCAGACACGCCAGCAAAAGCATCAGCAGCAGCATCAACATCAGTATTTGGCTGACTCGATCAGCAACAATTTATTGTAAGTTCTCAGTAATTGCTTTCGGCTGCTGTGGTCAAATGGAATTTCCATTCATTTAACGGCACATCGAGTGCAATGTCTGCTTAACTCATTGATTATCATCTCAATAGCTCACACAAAGATCGTTTGATTTAGTGCATTTGGCTGGAAAATAACACATGCATCTGAGTATCTGAATTGATTGTCGGCTTACAAACCCGGAGTCGGAGAAAACGGATTGGGGAGATGAACGTAAACAACAATTGTGTTGTTATGCAATAGTTGTTGGTCTGTGGGTACATGTGGGAGATCATTTAGCATAAGTCAATATCGTTCAGATACATTATTGGTATTTCTTAAATGAGTTGCGCACTTATTATTTCGTATAGTTCTATGTCCTTGAATTATTAGTAGTTCAATTTCATTTTTCTTTCTTTTAGCTATCGAAAAATGTAAACGAGTAAATTCTCAATTAACATATTTTTGTTGGTCCGGGCGGGGAAAATACTCAACAGCTGCAACTCTACTCCGCCCACATTCCACCATAGCTGAGCTTCCTTCTTCATAAATGGGGTGACGACTGTCAGTCTGTCCGCCTTTGTGTCGTCACGGTACGCTTGATGTCAGCGCATTTTGCAGTTTTGTCTGGCGCCCTTGATCGGCACAGATGAAGCGTTAAAATGGCGCATATACGCTCTCGATTTTTTTGTGGGGTGGCAACAACATCATTATCATCATGGGCGACATCAAACGCTGACAGCGAGCTAACTGAACTTGAGCTCTAATTATTTAATTAATTTATTGCGAAAGCTTTCAATTGAATTGAATGTGTTCGCTACCGCCGACTGTCCATGGATAAAGTACACAGCTCCCCCTTCCCCACACTCAACCCACGCTGGCTCTGAGCTGCCAGAACTCTTTAATGTTGCAGGTGGCCTCCTTCTTTGGTGGCTGTTGCCGCGCCCAGTTGCACACAAGTCAAATAAAATTAATGCAAACGATCACTTTTGGGCTTCAGATCGTCATGCAGTCTACGCCACGCGACGCCTACGCCACCCAGCCCATCTGCCACGCCTCCCAATAAACGACTTGCAGCGTCCGCCCCGCCACCCGAACGCATATGACAAATGCCTGCGCCAACAGACGAGACGATGCAGATTTCGTTGCTGCTGACAGCGACAATTTTTCTACCTCAGATTCTACTCTGATGCCCAGATGCAGTTGCAGATTTAGATTCATTGATGCCACTTTGCTGGCAAATACTTTTGGCATAGTGCATAACTTATGGCATACGCCCTGCTCAGCCCCCCCCTCCCGGCAGACACCCTTATGCTTCTTTCCTGTGCGACACTTTTCTTTCTATTTGATGTCTGTACCCATCATGCTCTTTATTTATTTGGTTTCTTTTTATTTATCTTGGCCTGTAATTTCGCGCATAAATTCAAAAGCTGCCCGCTCGAAGTGTCATTCGTTTGCTCGAACAGAGACTGGGTGGCTTCTTGTTATATTTATTCTGACCGCATCGTCCAAAAATACCCTGTACCCTGCTAATGTGATGTAGGTCCTGCGACCCTATGAGCCATTATGAAGATCTCGAATATATTGATTAATATCGAAATTTGATGGATATGTTATAATATCATGTTATGATATGCACGGGGTAACTCACAGTCGATCAGTCTCAAACTAGCACTCTTAGTTGTTTTCGGCCACGTTTAGCATCCCCACAAAAATTGCCATGTAATTAAATCTAAATCAAACGTCACATTTTGAAGGTCCCTCGCTGGCAACATCGTCCGCTCGATTGGCTCTGGCCGAATTTTCACTTTGGCTTTGGCTTTGACTCACCTCAAAGTGTGTAGAGCTCATGTCGCTTGCAATTTCCAATTATTGCACTTTTTCTTCTGTTTTGTTGTCGTCAGCAAAAGCATACACATACCCATATTACCCATACCCATAGTCGAAACCGGAAACGGTTACGCCAATCTCTCGACCTCTTATATTGATCAGATCTGACAGAGTAGCGTTTGTAATGGGTTTTTTGGCATTGAATTTGACGCAATGCACAAAAACATACATTTTTCTTGAATGGGTTTGGCTTTGGCCATTTCTATGTAAGTTATACGTCTTACGTCAAACAATCTAGTTAAGTAAATTAGATTTGGTATTTTTAAATGCTTATTAAAAAAATTATCAGATGATTATAATTCTCATTAGTTCCCGGTATTTTATGAATAATTTTTTGTTTAGCGCAAAATTCTATATTGGAATTACTGGAGAAAGAAATCTCTGAATAGTAAATTAGTTAGGTTCTCTGTGTTAGAGTGTTATGATATTCACTGAAGATTAATGTTCCAGGTGCGAGTTCCAGAAAGTGCAGTTGGGTTATCTAAGTTGGGCTATAAATGCCTTAACACAATAAGTATATACTTATTATAATCTATACTTTAAATCATATTTTCGTTTACCCAGACTCCAATTTGTCTGATTACAATAATAAACCAAAACGTTTAACTGTTCGTAAATTATAAATAAGTATTATTGTTTTAAGACTGTAGTTTTCAATTTCATGATGCACTGATCACATAAATTACAAATATATTAGCTGCTGCTGTGTACTGTAGACTGTAAATGATGAACTTACCAACCGAATCCCGTCATTGGCATTGCAAATATTAAAATTGCAATTACCATGAATAACCGCATATCGCTCCGAAGCCGCAACAGCGGCAACAAACAAATGTGGCCCAGTCTCAAATGCTTTTATTGGTTTATATACAAGCTGTAGTAGTTGTTGTTGCTGCTGCAGTTATTTCAGCATTTGACCAGGTAGTTAAAGGCTTTTTTATTGCGGCCACGATGAGTGCGAGTGCGAGTACGAGTGCGAGTGCGAGTACGAGTGCTTATTTGAATATTTCGCAAAACAAAAGAGCACAACAAAAAATTAAGTTTCAGTTTTTTGTGTCGAGCGAATTAATCAAGCGTCAAACATTAAGATACTTTCAGTTCGACGTGGCGTGAAGTTAGCTTTAAAGTGAAGCTGGAGGTGAGAGACAAGCGCACTTGATGAATACGATGAATACAGGCGACAACAGACGCATCGCGCTGACGGATCAACGATCAGTGTTCAACGATCACAAAATCACAGGAGATAATAATCATGATGATGCTGATGCGCCGCCTGATCTCATGGATTCTTTCACTTTTATGCTTTATTTTATACAATTTTTGCTTTGTTATTTTTAATTCGTTGTTTTTTCTTTAAGCACAACGGCTGCGTTGAGTGGTACGCACACGGAGAAAGCTGCCGGCGTACTGAGCATCGCCCAAGGAGCCAGCCAGCGCAGGAGTTGGGTCCAGGCCAAAAGCAGCCAGTCAGCTAGTTGGCCAGTTGGTCCCAGGTCCCAAAATGTGAACAGCGAATCAAAGCGCAAAATGTTGAAAAATAGTTGGAAGGGTGGAGTCGCGCCAAAAAGCGAGCTGGTAGTGCGTCGAGACGCTGAATTGAGGGGGTGACAGTGGAGGTAAGAGGATTGCAGAACTTCTTCTTCGTGGAGTAGCGTAAAAAATGAAATTAAACGCGCGCTTTAATCAAAGCGCAGTCTCTGGCTAAAAGATGAAGCTCAGCCAGCTTCCAGTTTCAGTTTCAGTTTGCAGTTTTTGTATTTTTGTTACTGTTGTTGTTGTTATTCTTGTTCTGCCTGATTCTTTGCCTTTTTGGCGTATCCTTAGCCTGTTTTTCCCATGCTCTTCGGCCCTGGAAACCCGACCTAAAAAAAATGCACAAAACTAAAACTCGCGACGTTGAACGAACTTGAAACACACATTCGCGCTTGTTGCTGTTCTTCTTCTGGTTGTTGCAGTTGTTGTTGCCGATGTTGCTTGTGTTTTGTTTCACTTTGGTGTTGCTTATGTTGCTGCTTTGAATTTTTTTTATTTATTTATTTTATTTTATTTTTTATTTTTTGACTGGTCTGTTGAAAGTCTCTCGCTCTGTTCCGTTGCCGGCCACAGCTCGCGACGCTCTGCGGGATTCGAAAATAGTGGCGCACACTTTTCGTGTTTTTGTTTGGCGAAAAACGCTTCGCAATTCTACGGCATCGCCTCCGTCAGCCGTCTTCTTCCGTTTACGTCTATGTCTCCGTCCGGACTACGAATGCGACTGCGATCGACGCTGGCTCTGCGCTGACTCTTGACTGATCTGCGTCTGCGTTTGGCATCGGGAGCACAAATGCCGGCACAAATTCTGTTGTGGGCAATAGTAGGCGATGAATGGTTCTTGTTGTTGTTATTGTTGTTGTTGTTGGTGTTGTCGTAGTCAAAAAGTCTCTTCTGCTGTTGCTGCTTTTGCTCTTGTTCTTATTGCTGCTCTGTTTAGAAGCGTGAAAATGTATTTCACTCATGTGCTTTCTGTGCGCTCAACAACACAAACGGAGCGTCGTCTCTGTTCGCAGTCGCTGTTGCTGTTGCCGTCGACGTCAACGTCAACGTCGCTGTTATTTTGTTGATTTTTTGAGATATTTTCTAATGTATCTGTAGACATGTGAATGTCGTGCGTTCGCCTGTGTGTTCTGCCCACAGAGCATACAGTTGCCGTTAATTGTATGTGTACCAAGTGCAAATGTGCGTGACTAAGTAAAGTTTCGTACATTTTTATTAGCTTAACTCGTATTGATAACGAGTTCAACATATTTTTTACTAAACTTACTCCATGAAATCGAATTAAGCGATTTTTCTCACAATTTCTGGATGTTGTGAGATTATATTTATAATCTCCTTAATTATGTAACAATTGGTGTCTTCCTTAATCATTTATTTGATTATCCTTATTTACTTCCTGTATATTTATTTACGAAAATCGATTAACTTGATTTTCTTGATAGGTATTTGATTTCCTCTGCGCTCTGCTCGTATATTATTAGTGGACACTGTTAACTCCTACGCCGCCTACCTGGCAAAGGTATTGTTTCTCTTCATATCCGTCTTACTGATATCGCAACGTTCCCCACAAGCGTCCTACTCTTGCACTCTCTTTTTCTTGCTCTCCCAGTCCCTCTTGGTAGAGGTACCACCCGCACCGCCTTTTTGGGGGCTGCCGCAAATTGTTTACACGCGACAAACTTGTCATCTCTGTGTTGTGTTTTTTATGTGTATCTCTGCCCCGGTGATAAAACCCCAAAAAAGGTTAGCGACATTACTTCTGCCCATCGTCGTCGTCTGCTGTTGCTGCTGCCGCTTTTGCTGCTCTCGTTGTTGGGCTAGGCCACGACGAGCGGGCAGGTAACAAACAGTCGACGCAAAAGTCACAGGCTCGTAAAACTGTGCCACTTTGTATACCATACATACAGTTAAAGAGTTTCACACCAGAATAGTTTCATCGCTTTGCATACTGAGTCCGCGTCGAGAGGTTCAGATCTTCATCTTCAGCTGGGCACACACGTTCGCATAATAACGCCTCGACTTCGTATCTGGACGGCTAATCATTCTCAAATACAATAAAACAGATTTCATTTCACAGAGCTTGGTCGAGTTCCAGCGTCTACGTCAGCGTCTACAGCAGCAGAAGCATCAATTGCTACCAAAAGCTTAGTCAACAGTCAGCTGAATTTAGAGCATGGCGTGTTAATCTCGTGCTGCCGACGGTCGCTCGGACGGCGCCTCGGCTGCAAAACAAACGCCCACCCGCTCCCGCTTCCGCATGCTTCCATCCGAACGGCAAACTCAAAATGTGACAGGGCTAATGACTTTTTGTGGAGAGAACGAAGCTTGTATACTCTTTTCATTGTACCGCAGTGCTTACAAGAATTGCACATATACAGAATTAAATAGAGTTTCGAGCAAGTCCTACAGATAATAAGAAAAACCTTTACTTATTTCTTAATAATTAAAATTTAATGTCATTATTGAAACGGATATTTAGTGAACACTTTTTTCAAGGATTGGGTAAGCTGAATTGATTGTCGACAGTCTCTTAAGATAATCATTCAATTAAATTGAAGTACTTTTAATAATTGATTAAATAAGTTATTACGGAACTGTCATAGCAACCCACTTGCAGCCGGTCTCGATGGTGATCTCGATTAGCTGTATGAGCACTCCAGCTTTCCTGCTCTCCAGCATTACGTATATGGGCTAATCGTTGCTTGGCGCTTTTTTCTGGTTTTGTTTGTTTATAGAACATTTCAATGTTATTTTTTGTTGAATTCTGTGAGTGGCTAAAAGATTTCGGCATCATTTTGTGATCGGTGATGTTATTGTTGTTGTTGCTTCTTATTTTTATTTAGTGTGTGGTATTTATGGTTTATGAGGCTGCTGTTGTACCACTGTGCGTATGAGGGCGGATAGTCGCAGTATATTTATTTTTTTTTATATATATGTATGAAGCTGGCGTTCTAAAATTCACAAGTTGTCAAAATGTTTGCGCACAAGTCTCAGGCGCTCAGCTCTGGACTTATCTGCTCTGTTAACACATTACCAACACTGACGTGGACGTGGGATGTGGATGTGGATGTAGATTTGGATTTGGATTTGGATTTGTACTATGCTGTTGTTGTTATGGGTTTGACGGCGCTGATTCAACAAATAAACAAAGCGGAAAAGTTTTCGAGGCAGGCAAATATGTCTATTAAATGAAAATAGACACTGACGAACCTGGAAATAAGAAATGAGATGAAAATGCTGCCTCTTGCTGCCGGTCTTGTTGGTTGCTTAAAAAACAATAAAAATCCGTTAGGCATCGCAGCGCAATTTCTGGTCATGATTAATGGATGCCAAACGCTGCTTGCGAAATGCCATAAACAATGTACTCATACAAAAGATCGGGCCAACAATTGCACTTGGCTTCAATCAAATTCCAAACCAACTGTCAAACTTGCTTCACCTTCTCCAGCAAGGTGGACTGCCAAATGAAAGGCGTGGAGAGTGGCGAGTGGGAAGTGGGACGTGGGACGTGGGGACTCACTAGATTTGTTCGCACTATCAATGGGTCATAAAAGTTTTATGGACCAGACACGCAGCATACGCAGCAACAATTCGTTTAAGTGCCTTCCTCGTAATTCTTCATAAACTTAAAGTCAGCTAAAATAAGCCACAAGCAATCCGCATAGATCCATGATGGAGATCTCTTCCTCACTTGTCTATTTAGCTGTGTATGTGTGTGTGTGTTTGTTTGTTTGTAAGTCTACTTGTTTGTGTGTGTGTGTGTGCGCTGTTATTCGAGGAAATGATTATGTATTGTGCCACACAGCTCCTCAAAACCGAAGAACAACAAAAACAAGACTACAACAAATAAGTCATGTTATGAGCAATTAACGTAATTGGAAAAAAGTTAAGTGCGAAGTAAATCGCATTTGAGTTGCCCTACTTGTTCTGGAGAGGTTTCTTTGCCGTTCTACTGAAAAACACTCTGACAAATGCCAGTAACAGCAATATATATATTAAAGATTTCATTGTATTCAATTACAGTCGATAAGCCCAATAAAAATCTTAAATTTGCGTAATTTTAAACGTTATTTAGGTCATATTTGAATGTCAGAGCATTTCAAAGTTAGCAATGGGATCTTCCCAATTGCATCAACTGTTTATGTTTACTTTACTGATTTTTTTTTTGAGAATTGGTTAAGTAAAAAATTTGGCATTCTTGGGATAGTTAAAATGTATCAAGAAATTTTACTGGAAACTTAGTGTTTAAAGTTTGCAGCAATGGAAATTAGTATGAAACGGTATATTTGGTTTTCTACTTTGGATGTTCAATAAATGATAAACAGAAATTGCAAAATCACTTTTTTCAAAGTAAAAATGTGCAACAAATTTTCAGGCAACTTAGAAGTGCTTAAGATCTGTGTATCGATTCCAAGAACGCATCCTACGACAGCCTCTAAATATGCTACACTTTGCTGTCGCAACAAATTAGACAATCTGCTGTAGGCTAATCTTAATTTACCAGCTTACACGAGAACAATTAGGGCAACTTTCTCAGAGTTCTTTGTTTTTGGTTCCGTTCTGGTTTGTTTTAAAAAATGCATAAAATAAATAAAAGTTAATGTGCCTTCACCGTTATTCCAATTTTTTTTCGTAATTATCTGTGCATAATTCAATTGTTTTAATTGCACAATAAAATCGTATTATTTTTATTGGATTATGTTTTGTATTTTTCTTTTTTTAGAAATGTGGAAAGTGCCCAGGAAATGAAAAAAAAAATTAAAAATTAAAACTTAGTTTATATTGTATGCGTTTTATTATTATTTATTTAGCTTCTTTAGCACCCATTGTTGCTTAAACAATTAAAAATAAAATACAGCAAGAAAAGCACAAAAAATAAACAACAACAACAACAGCAGTCAAGACAACTGCGCGACTTTTTATGAGCGATTCAGTTGATTTACTAGGCAGCCCCCGTCAGAGGCCGTTTCGGGTGCCCCTCAAGCTCGGCGACGGTTTATGTGTGTGTGTGTGTGTGAGTGTGTTTGTGTGTGTTGACAGGCGTGTTGAAACAGACAGTCAGCGGCGGCGTGCTAAAAGAGATTTATGCTCATTTTGTCAACTACGCTGCTGCTCACTCAGATCTCAGAGCGCGAGAGCGAGAATGAGTCGTCGAAGGGGATTGGGGCAGGGAAAGGGGCGTGGGCAGGGCTGGGAGGCACACTCAAGTTCAGGCCTGAACTCTATGAAATGGGATTTCGACATAATTTTACTGGCCACAATAAATTAACGCAACTCTTTGGTATTGTGTGCAGAAGAGCCAGCATGACTGACGAAAAGTGCCAAAGTTTAATTAAGCCGAGCCAATACGGATATTTGCAAATTCTGGGGCAGCTGTTCATAAATTGGCCTTAGTGCTGGATGCTGGCGATCAAAAACAAAAGGCCGCTGATCTGGCTTGCAGCAGGACCACCAAAGATTCCGGATTCCATTCGCCTCGTAACTGTTGCCTGCTGTCTGTTGGCTGTTGCTGCTGGGGGCTTCTTCTTTTAATTTGCGAAACTGGTTTGCCGCATGCTCCTCGCCAGGCGGATTAAGCGATTAAACAAATTAAAACAAATTACTTTTTTGCACCCACCACAGCGACGATCAGCATTAAATTAATAAAAATTTGCCTGCCATGGCGTCAACCTTAAATATGTCACAGGCATTAAGACAAAGTTAAGACCTCATTTAATTACTTTGATTTCGTAAAGGGACCTCATTCGGCATACACATATGATCGAAAATTTGGTATATTCTTTCGTGGCGAATCGGTTACAGGTGCCTCCCATAAAATATCATTAAAACAACACATCAAAATAACAATAAAATTTAAGCGCTTAATAAATTTATTTAAATAGGTGAAATTTTTCAAATGATGTGCAATGAAAGCTATAGCTGAAATAAATATATTTAAATATGGGAAATTTTTTAAATTATTTGCATGCAAATTTTCTGAAAAGCTTATAAATATTTAAAAATTATTTACGAATATGCAAGCCAAAGGCTATTAAATTAGCATATAAACAAATTTATTGCGAAATATTTGCTTACGAGGCTCACAATTCATGTGGATGTTTATATTTGGTTTTGTAAAATGTTCTCTGTGTGGAATAATATAATGTTTCACATATAATTGTTGGATTTAATAAGTGGAATGAAATTTCTATCTATTCCTCAACCCCTCTTTCACTCACTTACCCCCTCTCTCTCTCTCTCTCTCTCTCTCTCTCGCGTATTCTCACTGAGTTTCACTCGCTCTTATAGGGTGCTCAAGTGGCTCGTTAGTGGCGCGTTGCTCTGTTTGTATTTTGTCAGCTCATAATTTGTTTTGGTTCGAGCAGCGCTTTTCCTGCCGGGCGCCCACAAATAATGAGGCCCAAATGGCAATTATAATTATTGTTAACGGTTTGTTTATGCGGCATTAGTTGGCTGTTTAGTTGGTATTGGCAATGCCGAAAATTTATTTTAATATTTATGCAACGAAGTTCATTAAAACGCAAATTTACGATCCGAGTCGAGGCTGAGGTTGCAATTCGATTCGGCATTTCAAAAGCAAAACTTACAAATTTATAGCAACTTTGGAACTTGGCAATTGTTAACAAATTAATGTATACCTCAAGTTGATATTGCGTATGCGCCATATGAGTTTTCAACGGGCGCCAGTGTACATGAATATTATTTTCACGAATATTGCGCATACGCCGCGTGGCCAACGCACTGTTACCAGGCGTGTGGATTTTTCTAATTAAGAATTCACAAGACATTTTACGAAGTTCAGTCGAAAGTTATAGATTCTCATGTGATTCATGTGATTTGGTCTTTATTACGTCGCTAATTAAGCCATAGTCTTCAAGTCATCAATTTTACTGAGAATCTCCTATGAATGGATTTAATTTAAATTTTTCGTACCTTTATAAATTCACTAATTAATACATTTTTAAGAAATGTGTCACGTGCTTAAAATGGGTCACATCTAAGTAATTAAGTTACTTGTTGAGTTTTTAAACCATTTATTGACTTACGTTGTTAACAAATTAACAACTCCTTGAATTCATTTCATCGGTTGTATTTTTACTCAGCTGCAAATGAATATAAAATGCTAAAAAAACCAGCACTTATAAAAATAAAAGCATTTTATTGGCTAAAAATAATAAGAATTTGATATTCTTAATAGCAGAGTTTAGCTTTTTTTGGTGAGGCTTATTTGTTTAATGAGTAATTGATTTATTTTGCAATTAAGTGACCTGAATTAGCACGAGATTGACTGAAAGCCAACATCGGGCTGCTTGCAGCAGCTTTAACTGCCCCTCCACATACTTTCTGTTGTTGTTATTGTTGTTTTCGGTGGTTTGTTGTTATTGTAGATGTTTTTGCTGTTGCTGTTGTTGTTGTTGTTGTTGCTGCTGCCTGTCAATGGCACTCAGTCGCTGAATGCAGGGCATGTGCTGCATGCATTTAACTTTAACATGACAAACCGCAAACTCATAATACAACATTGGCGACATATACAAAAACAACAACAACATGAAACGAGCAACAGGTTTCAAGTTAAGCAACCACAAAGTCACAAGCCACAAGAAGATTGTGAGTGAGTGAGGGGTACGGGGAGTGGACGAAGTGAACGGGAGGGGACATCGGTTGAGTCGAGGAGTCGAAGATGGAGCCGCCACAGGCCGCCAACCGCAGGCGTAGTTGTTCTCGTTGTTGTTGTTGTTGTTTGAAAGTAACCCTCCCGCGTACATCTGGAAACTGTCGCCAGCTGGCCAAGCGATTCATAATATCATATTTCACTTCCTTCAGGATATCATAAAACTTGGCGCATTGCATTTGCCGTAGCCGGTTGTCAACATTTATTGAAAAGTCGTGCCGATTTTATAGCCATTTTCACTGGCCAACGTCGGGCATTGGAATCGAGTCCAGTCGCATGGAATGGAATGGAGCGCCAGCCTCTCTCTCTCTACTAGCTAGCTGGGCATAGTTTTATGGATTCTTATTTCGCAGCTATTTATCTCGCTTAGTTGGTATTTTGGCGTAGATTAAGTGCACTAAATACCCATTGCCAGCAGCAGTAAGTATCAGCAGCAGCAGCAGCATCTAAGCTGCACTGGAACAAACTATTTCTTTGCCGCAGACAGGCCACAGACAGACTCCAACGCAGTCTCAGAGTCGGAGTTGGAGTCAAAGTCTGAGTCGAAGTCGGAACTGCTACGCAAATACTTGATTGTGGCATAAGGAGTTGCATTCGTTTATTTATGAGTTAATATACATGAATTATGACATCAAAGGCCCCACAGCAGACTGAAATCGAAAACGAAATGGACTTGCGCCGCATTCCCATTCCCATTCCCATTCGAATAACAACAACAGCAACAACAACAGCATTTGCAATTGGATACTGGATTGGAGTTTGACTTCGCATTATAGTTTTGATTTTGTTTTTTTGGGGCATTGTGCGATATTTGGCAAAACGTTTGTTTTGACACGCCGCGTGTCTAACGGTGCGACTTAATTGAGTTTCTGGCCGGGAGCCGTTAGCTGGCAGCTGGGCCGGAGACCACACGCAAAGTGGACCGCACAGCCGGAAACTCAGACCGCTCCAGCCCATAACCGCTTTCAGCTGGCGGTTCGCTGAAGGTTGTGTGAAAATCGTCGAGTTGAAGTTCGGCTGGAACCTGGCGTGTATTTATTTTCAAATAAAATGGAATATTTTATGACTAAACGTCAGCGTGCGCAGGCAACAATAGCGAACAGCAGCAGCAACAGCAACAACAATCAACAGCACCAGAAGCAGCGACAACAACAAACTATTACCAAAAATATTTTCGAGCTTCTGTTGCGGCTTTGCGGTCGGTCCAGAGAGGCTTCCAGCGAAGATCTGCGGCCTTTGCCTTTTTTTAGCTGAATTGGACTCGAATATAAAGACACAGTTGTTGTTGCTGTTGCTGTCTCTCCTCCTGGTGCGTGTGGCATGTTGCCATTTGAGTTGTACATGTGTTTGCGGCTCTCTTCAAAGCTCCGCATTTAGCCACTTCTTTTTAGCTTTTGTTTTTGTCTGGGTTTTTGTTTTTTTTTTTGGGATTTGCTCTACTTCGAGCAGCAATTAGTTACAGCTGCGAGCGAGCTCTGCCCGCTCTCTGCGGAAGGAAGTATTAGTCAGAAGTTCGACTTCAATCGGTGGCGCAACACTCAAGGGCAGCGGCACGTGGAACATTTCGTACATTTTTGAAATCCAATCGAAATGAGTCATCGATGATGTCGATATTATTTCGTGTGACGCATGCGCTGAAAGAAATGAAAGTAAAACCCTGACGTATGAACTTTGAGCAGAGGGACTCAGTTTAGGAAGTAAGAACTGCAGCATTGATTTATATTTTTTTATACATATTGTCTACCATAACGATTAAGATTAAAGATTAAAGATGTCTACCATAAAGATAAAGATTACAAATATATTTATAGCTTAAGCTCTTTTAATTGCACTCGTTTTCTCTTAAATAAATTGTTCTAAGAACCTTTTCGTTAACCCTGTAACCTATTTTAGCCGTAGCTTACAGCTAAAGCTATTTAGTAGTGTATTAATAGCTGATTGTAATAGCTGATTGCTTAACCCATATAATTATTGATGTGTGGCATTGCATGTAGCTAAAATAACAACGTTTTCATCATCGATATATGTTGCATTTGTCAGAGTAGATTTGGGCTGAAAGGCGCATATTGAAAAACCGCAAAACCGTCAACGTTAGGACAAAATGCAATGAGAGGTTTCTGTGGTCTTTGGCCAGCGACAAAGATTGGGTTACAATTTCCCCATAAAAATGTCGAAAAAATGCGAAGATGAACCCTCAGACTCAGACGCAGATTCGGACGGTGATTCGGACTTGGACAAAGATTAGATCTGCCATGCGCAAAAAATATTATGATGCGGCGACCGCAAACAAACAAAGCCAAAGTCGAGATATCAAAAGGGCAACATACACTCACACACACATAAGCACACACAATCAAAGTAAGACTGGATGGATGGCTACCAAATCTGGCTGCTGAATCATAGAAACATAAGCGATTATAAGCGATCGCCGAGATAGCACATAAACTCCACATGAACAAAATAAAAAAGCTGAAAACTTGAACCGGCAGTTGTTTATAATGATTATTATTATTTTTTTTTTTTATTTGGCTAATTTGTGCAGGGCGACTGCCAGTAGGCATTAATGTCGCTCAACTGTCGCCAGGGGATGGACCGAAAAGCGAGCGATACGCAGAGGCTCATGGGTCTAGGGCGATCCAGCGTTCGATCCACTGTCGGCTTAGGACTCGAACTACATGCGAAATCGGTTGACAAAGCGTTTGCAACTGGAACTAAAACTGGAACTCGCACACAAGGGGTACGCCCGAAGATAGGGAGGGGGGTTGAAGGGTTGATCGTCTGGCAGATGACTTCATTCGTATTTTGTGCGTTTTGTACACCGCCTGATCGCAGTGCAAATTTATCGATCAACACGCTTAAGCGCATTTCTCGGGCAGTCGACAGCGATGATGATGACATTGAGGGCTTTAATTTTAACCCCCTGCTCCTCGAACACACCCCTCTCCTTGCGCTCCTGCTCTTCGGCTGGTGAGCTTGATAAGCTTTATTGATGCGATTAGCGAAATGAGCTTTACCAGCCGCGCATCATCGAATTGGTGTTCGTCTTCTTTTCCGCCCTGGCCTCTCCAGCTCAAATCCTAAAACTGACAACTGACATTTCTCATTAACAGTTTTCTCCTCCTTTGCCTCTTTTTTCGTGTATTTTTGTCTGGCATATTGGTTTGTTGCATTTTGTCAATCGGCTGAATGAAGTCATCTATGGAATTACCTTGACATGGGCACTGGGCACAGGACACTGGAGACATGCCAGGCAAACTTGGTTCAAATTCGCAAGAGAAGCTGTTTTACCGCCTCTTAATACGGACCTGACTGGCAAGTATTCTTAAGAAAGAATTACAAATACTTCATTATATTTGACATTTTATTTAGTAAGCGGGATATATAAACATGCAAGTGATTTTCCAGGAGCTATTACCCCATTCAACAGATAACATACATCAATTGATTCCATATCTAATTAATTAAAAATGTATCACTAATTACCTTATTGATTTGTTTTGAATTTTAAGCAATTAAAACATATAAACTCATAATATGTACAGAATTCATGAATAACAATACCAGATAATAATTAGAGAAAATCTTAAGAAATAAAATAAATATCAATAATTTGTTATTACTTATAAGTTCTCCATCAAAAATACCTGCATTAATTTCAATATTTGACTGCAATTCACAAAGTGTCACTAATGAACATTAGTGCTGCTGATCCCAGGTTTCGAAGTCGGTAAAAGCAACAACAAAGGCCAACACCAGATTACTTAATTCCCAAATTGGTCCTAATTCACGCGCCAAAGTGTGTTAAATTGGCATTGTGACTGAGACTGGAACTGAGACTGGGAATGAGAGTTGAGAGCAGTGTGCCTGAGTTGGAGTTGCGGGGGCGCTGATCGAGCTTCGGGTTTTAGCATATGCCACCCGTGACTGGCCGTGAGTGCCCGTGACTACCTGGAGCCCGATGCCCGATGCTCGATGCCCGTTGATGCCCAAGTTCAGAGACTTCTTCCTTTGCATGGCCAATCAACGCCCAGGGCGCTGTATCTGTATCTGTATCTTTCACTCGCTCAAACTCTGTTCGTCCGTCTGTTTGTCTCACTGGCTGTGTTTGTGTATCTGTGTGTGTTGATGACTACTATCTGGACTTGGACTGGACGCATCCGGAGGTCTGCTGGTCGCAGCGAATGAAGACGTTTCGTGACTGTGTCGGCATTTTGGTGTCCAGCCTCAGCGTTTGCTCTTCATGCTTATTATTGGAAAACTCAATTTTGTCGGCGTGTGTAATTTGGCATTGCCTTGAATTTGGCATACGAATTTGTTGCGCCGCCGCCAAGCAAATATTTGCCAACTACAAGCACAAGAGTGGCCCAGATGATGATGATGCTGCTCCACAT
Source organism: Drosophila atroscutellata (assembly GCA_035041605.1). NCBI lineage: Eukaryota > Metazoa > Arthropoda > Insecta > Diptera > Drosophilidae > Drosophila > Drosophila atroscutellata. The sequence continues at coordinate 4,864,579 of JAWNLA010000092.1, read as the reverse complement.
TGTTGCAAGTACAAGGCACTTCCTTCCTTCAGCTGACTCGCTTGCAACATTCAACTTGCAACTTCTTCATGTGCGTTCGTTAAACGAGTATCGAATAACGCAAGAATCGATGAGGGGAGCATACAACATAATTAATAAATACCATCAACATTGATTAACTCAACTAAGCTAATAAAATCATTTGTCATACGACTGAACCTTCGACTGGTTAACCAGATACAGTGCAGCCTCCTTCTGCTCAACAACTACCTATGCGACTATGCGACTATGGAGTACATAAAAATCGCGTGACTAATTTTGAAAATTAAAGGCACAGCGCACCAGAGCAGAGCAGAGCAGAGTCGAGTCAGGCAACTGAGGCTGTCCAACGAGCGTGTAAATAGCGCAAAAATTAATCAGTCGTGAGGAGCAGAGAAAGGGGGGTGAGAGGGAGGAGTTGCAAATGGAGTAGGTAGACAGGAGTCAGCAGTCAGGAGGCTGCAGGCTGGAGCCTAGAGGCTGGAGTGCACTGAGGCCAGGCAACAACTTGAGATGAAAAATCTAGAAACACGCACTAACAAAGCAACAAATTGAAACTAAATACTTGCAACTTGCAACTAGCTGCCAAGTTCGAGTGGAAGTCGAAGTCGAAGTCGGGGTCTGGCCTAGCAGGCAGATAGCTGATCGTTTGCCTCTGTTCATTTAGCTTGAAATTGTTGCAATCAGTGCAGCGGCAGCTTTTAATTGCCACGGCACAGATACCTAGCGAGAGCGAGGGAGATGGAGAGAGAGAGAGAGAGAGAGATAGAGAGGGAGCGAGCTGAGCAACAGTTGCGACAAAAAAGCAACATGCCAAATGCCAGAGATGCCGCTGCTCAAGCTCTCCGTCGGAGACAAGGCGACGACAACGACGGAGACGACTTTTGTCTCATGCGGAAATCGCGACTTTGCTCCAATGTGTCCCATTGTCCGCATGGACTATCGTTGCTTGCAAAAGGAAATGCCTTAAATCAATTAGTTGAGCACTAATTGCCCCAATACCTTGTGGCATAGTTTGCCATTTGCTCAGCACCTGTTCAAAGCTGCGCCTTCAACTCCACAAAATCAAACCAAAGACCGCATCCTCGTCCTCGTCTCCAGCCTCATGCTTCGCCTCTCCATAACTGGCTTAATCTCTGCGCGCAAATTCCTGCGGCCTTCTCATTGTTTGACGTTGTTGTTGTTGTTGTCTCCTCGCGTTGTTGTTATCTTTCTCACAATCAAGGTGCACCGAGCAGAGCAGAGCAGAGAAGAGTATGCCGACACCGCCACCACCACCACCGCCACCGCCAAGTCTCCTTTTCTCTTGTGTGTGTGTGTGTGTGCCCAACAAGTGCAAAAAACTGTCTCAAGTGCCTCAAAGTGGAGTGCCCCAAAGCAAAAGGAAAGGAAGTCTTCTTCAGCTTGGACGGGATGGATCTGGCAAGTGCCCCGATATGAGAGCTTTTTGTTTAAGAAATGTTAAACTTCCTGTAGTCAAGTTGAATTTTATCTTCTGATTTTGTTGTTGTTGTGGGGCGTGTCTCAAACAGATCGTTATCTACTCTGTCAAAACAAGTATGTAATGCTGAAAGCATTATAAACTGAATTTTATGACATCCATAAAGTCGAGTAGAGCTTAGCTAACTAGCTATGTTCCATAATATTCCTTCGGAACCAGTTAAATTCAGGTAATGATTGTTTACGTCATTGAAAAATCTTATTGTTTCATTTATTCAGTAATTTTAATTTGTATTTGTCTTATGCATAAGAACTTTTAGTTCATAATAAGATTAATTAACTAATGCTAATTACATGACTCCGGACAGTCTTTATAGAGGAGATTTACGCTCATAGCTGGGCACATACCCTACAGATCGTTGTTTTCAGCATCCAATATAATATTATTAATAATTATGATAATTGCCCTAAAGCAAAGCAAGCTTATATTTGATCAAATTATATGTAATAAGCTTCGGCGTGTATTGCAAAATAATGAGTTTCAAAGTCATTTAAGTAATATATCGAAAAGTTATTTATAACATTTTGCCAACGTGCTGATCACTTAGGAAACTTTTTCTATTTAATGCTGAATTTCAAAAGCCGTAATTACATAAATCATTTGGCTATTTGAGTGCTTCATCTTGAATATATATTTAGGTTCTATTATTTTAGCTCCTTAGACTTTTTCTATCTTCATGTATAAATATAATTTATAACATAAATATTTCTAAAGTTTTCTTGCAAAAATAAAACAAAATAAAATTTTGCTGATTAGCCTGGGTTCTATTTCATAATTAGAATCGTTTACTTTATTCCTCAGTTTCATTATAATAGCCATAATTGACCCCGGGTCTTTAATTTAATTTGCTTTTTACTTTGTGGCAAGGCCAATAAACCAACAAAATGCATCAGCAGCAGACAATAAAGCAAAGTTAAACAAAGTTGGCGCACAAGGAACGACAACGACCAAAAAACCAAAAACCCAACTACTTGCATCTGTCTCTCTTTTTCTCTCTATCTGTCTCTCTCTCTCTGTCTCTCTTTTGGTAAGGGACAGTCATAGGAGGGGCAACGGGCATGCCTAAAAGGGCCGGCAAACAAAGGACGGCGTTGATGTCGATGAAGTACAGAGGACAGAGGACAGAGGACAGAGTACGCACCATGGACACAAAAGCGCCCCGATGAGATGATCGCTGAGCAGTCAAAGCCTCATCCTCAACCTCAACGCTGCTCACAAAAGCCAGCTGAATGAGCAACAACAACAACAACAACAATAACAAACATAAAATGTTCGTATCCGTTGTTGTGCTGTGAATTTGTAGTGGGCACCCAGGCGCTGTCAGAAACCTCATCTCTTCCCCTCTCCCAATCCACTCTCGACATGAGCAAACCTGACGCCCATTGCGCGCACCTTTGGAATTCGGTGGCCGCGAACACTGCATAATGGAAGCCAAATGATGGGAAACCTTTTTGCTCATCCACAAGTAACACTCAAAAAAAAAAAGAAGCAAAATCGAAATAAAGAAAAAGTTAAACAAAAAGTTCAACTAATTAGGCATAAGAGACTTAACGAAAGTCGACCACTGGATTCGATTTGACTCTGAACCAGATTGTAACTCAATTATGAGCACTGGCCACCCAGCTTGTAGCAACAACAACAATGCCACAACGCTGCCCCTTTTAATAGCCAACTGCTCAACAGCTGTCGCGTCTTTAGCCAAAAATGGTAATGTTTACATGCGTGTCGCGCTGTCGGCCATGAATACAATGTAGATACTATGCACCCCTTTGGATGTGCCAATGTCCATGTATGTGTTGCCAACACTTTTTGCGTGCTGTTAATTACATGGACAGATCGGGATGGCCACCTAGCTGACTGGCTGGCTGGTCTAGTGGTCTCTGCCGGTCTCTGAGGGTCTTTGCCTCTCTCTTGCCTGGTGGTCTCTGCTTGGTCATTGCTTCCTGGTAGTTCAACTTGTCGCCAGATGTAAACAGTTAACAGCATCAGTACCAACTACAGCCAAAGCCAAAGTCACTGATGATTGATAGCCATAGCTAATAGTCGCCTGAGTAGGCCTACTTTTGTGGCACACTGCGACAAAAATTTCATTTCAAACCAGAAATGTACTTATAATATCTTGCTTAATTTTCTCAATGTCTTTTGAAAAGTTTTCACCCGAAAAATATCTTGAACACTTGATATTTTTTTGGAAACTTGTTTTTAAACACTTTTTTTGTAGTGTAGTAAAGCTAGTACAGCCCACTTGGCTATTTGTCTAATCCATTAAATTCTCACGGTTCACGCCTCGACCACAACAATTGCCACTTAATTAACGCCAAACTCGCAAAGTCCGGGGCCGAATGTGTCGAAAATATTTCGGCCCTTTTGCGCGATCTCTGTACGCATCGGAAGGTGAGCGGGGCGCGTTGGGCGGCAGGGGAGTGAAGGAGAGGAGAAGGTGAACTGAGCGGTGCTGAGCTGAAAGTTTTGTCATGCCAGCAATCGCGCGTGAGTCGCATGACAAGTGATCACAAAAGATCAGCGAGCTGCGAGCTGCGAGTTGCAGGCCATGGCTCGAAGATATCCATGTCGAACCGTTGCATTTGCCAAATCAAACAGCGGCGCAAACGTGTGGCGTCTGCAATTACAACACAAAGAGGCGACTCCAGTCGACTCGAGTGGAGTGGAGTGGAGCGGAGTTACATGCTCCAAACATGACGAACAACAACTGTCATTGTCACATCGAGCAACCGGCAACAGAGATGACTTGGCTGCATTTTGATTTCGTTGCACGTTGCACGCTGCCAGTTGCGAGTTGCGAGTTGCAATTCATTAGGCAGCCAGACCATTTTTGGGATGCGCGTGCGCCGCTTTTGGCCGCCTCTGTGGGCCCACTGAGTGCAACATAATCTTAATCCGCTCGTTAGTTTTATTGATTAGGAGCAATGTAAGCCAGCGACGCAGACGACTCTTTGGAGACAACAATTGTCGCCTCGCTGTGCCATATTTGCGACATCCGCGCTGCATCCACAGACAATGCCACCAAACTTGCCAAGCAGGCGTACTATGTGCCCCATGGGGTTTTAATGGCCAATTGTAATATTAATGCCAATGCTTTTGCAATTGCTATTGCTATTGGTAATGGATAATGGTCAAGTTACCCTTTGCCCATCTTGTGGTTGCCTCTTAGTTATACGTTCCAGTTGGTGAATCATTTGGCAGGGATTAGAAAATACTTGCTAATTATAAATGACATAATGTGTGGAAGGAACCTTTTCACTGCTTGTATTTTCTGTATAAGCAATTGATCAGATAGTGTCAAAGATTATGGTGGATTAAGTTTTTCATCCATTGCTGCACAAGTGTAGATAATACCATTTCCATTTATTAATAATTAGTAATTCTAAAACTGAATTTAAAAAATTGTATTGTTTTAAAGGTAGTCTAAAATATGCTTCTTTTTTTCTGTTTTGCAAGATATAATAATAAATAATTAGCTCTAAAGTTGTCATGATCAAGTCGATTAAAAAGGAATTTGTTTGTAACGTTCTCCTCTCAATTGGTTTCCCATGCATTCGATCAAAGAGATTATGTTCCATGTTATTCAAATCCTGTTGAGTTCAAAAATAGACCAACATATTTTTCTCAGCTTGCAACTAATCAGAAATCTGCGGCAACTTCCTCACAACAGAATTGCATTCCGGGTGCTTTGGGTTTTAGTTATTTTACTTTTTATATTTCCCACCCATTTAATGATTGGGAATTGCAGTAGCGTATCAAAGAGCGAAACAAAACTGTCAACTGAGGCGGACACATGTAGCACGATCACTTTTTTTTTTGCACACATACACTTACTACTCGAAGCTGGCAGATCAGTAGCTGGAATCAGGATCAATGTAAGCCGGGCCACATCAGCATCAGGCTAAACAGGCAACCAGGCAAACTGGCAGCCTGGTCTGATCGTATTCCGATTCCGATACCGATTCCATTCGCCTCGTCTAGATCTGTCGCTGTCACTTGCATAGTTTGCCCCGGCAATTGCATGTACAAGAGCTTCAGCTGGTACTCCTCCTTCACCATCTCCTTCTCCTTCGACTACCCCAACTCCTTCTCCTTCTCCTGCTGCTGTTGCTGCTTCTGATTGTCGCTGAAAGTTGAAAGCCGTTCGGCGCTGGACGCTGACAGCGCGGAATTGTCGTTCGCATTGTCAGGGGCTGAGCAGAAGAGACGCCGACGATATACAAAAGATGCAACTGTCGTTGCTCGCTCGTTACTCTTGTTGTTGTTATTGTAGTTGTTGTTGCTGCTGTTGCTGCTGACCAGGCTGACAGGCAGCAACACAAAAAATGCGCTTGGGAAACTGCCACCGAGCTGCTTAAATCAAATATTGAAATACCTCGCACAGCAGCCATGACCCAAGCGGCAATGTAGCTTTGCGGTAGCTCCCCGTCTCCCCGTGTTCACCCCTCCGGTTTATCCTTCCCTCCAGCGGCTAATTGCCGCACACTTGAACCAAATAATTGCTCAGCAAAATAAATTCCACATTGTTGTTGTTATTTTTCGTAAAAGATTTTTTGTTTTGCTTTTTTGTTTTTGTAATGTTTTATTGATTTGTGTGTTGCGTTCGCAATTTGTTGTAGTTGGTGTTGTTTTTCATTATCTTTTTAATACTTTACAATATTGAATGTTGTCTATGTGCTAATATAAATTAATTAAAAATAGTTGAATTAGTGGGCTAATTAATTAATTAATTATTAGTAATACCTAGAACGCACAACCAAAAAAGGCAACAAAAGATAAATTAAATTGAGGAGGGGCAGCTGCGGTGTAATTTTTTGGAAAAATACCAAAAAAAAAAAATGGATGTTAAAAAAATTCATTTCTTGTGTGCAAATTTCATAAATTTCAAAGCAGAAATAACAGAATACGATTATTTTCGTGTGGCGCCATCTAGCGTGCATTTGTTGTACTTACTTACATTTAAACTAAAATTAAAACACACTCATTAAACTAAATACACTTATTTATGTACACAAAGTTTATTAATGAAATAGCGAACATGGTAACGCTTTGAGCTGGTTCATGTGGCTCAGATGTGGAACCGGGTTCGCATTCCATATCCTCGCTTTTGAAGGGGAAGGGAAACACACGGCGTATGCTTAACATGCGTTTTGCAGCTGGGCAAAGCGGAATGCAAGCAGCGCTGCCAGCGTCAACATCGCTGCTAAACTACACAACAACAATAATAACTAAAGATTTGGTAGTAGGTTGCTATTGTTGTTGTTAGCGAGAGCGGCAGACAGACTAAGAGAGAGAGAGAGATAGAGACAGATACTCATATAGATTGAGCGAGAGAGGGGAAGTTTGAGAGTTTCAGCTGCGCGCAATTGAATTTCAGTCTTGTTTTCAATGATTTCGTATTTTTTCGTTGGTTTTTCTTCTTTTTCTTGGGGTGGAGTGGGGAAGGAGGCTTAGTCGCGCGTTTAAAAATTGTAAAATGTTTAGCTAAACTAGGACTACAGCTAAGTATACATACTATTTATATTCGTATGGGACTTACAAGAACAGCAACGTAATTTACAAAAATTTGCTGCTAGGGTTGCGAATTGCTTATAGAACTAAAAACTGGGCAAAACGAAGTTGTACACTTTTCTTTTGTTTTCTTTTTTTTATCGTGGCTATGAACTCGTGTAGTCGCTATATATATATAACTATATATATAATACTGCTAAAAAGTCAGAGTGGGTTGTTGTTATGTAAACTAAAATTTAGTAGGGCTCATGGACATTGTAAGGACTTTAACTAGGCTATAGTCTAGGCTCTTAACTTCTAATAACAAAGGCTAAGCGTAGACAATACATAACACATACACAAAGTAGGGGTTGGGATAGGCTAGTGGGTTGTTATAGTTTGATTAGGGGGAGTATGGGGTATGCGGTGGGGGTGTGGCTCTTACAGGCACGTGTGTATGATCTTCTTGGTTCGACACAGCTTGCACTTGACCTCACAGCACCAGTGGAAAGTGCAGGCGCAGCGCTCGACAACGACAACCTCTTGGGTGCGATAGCCACGCCCACAGCACATCAGGTCACAACCATCGACGCCCAGCGAGGTGTCGTTGCACTGACGTCCGTGTGTGCCTAGGATGCCCTGCCTCAAGTTCTTCTCACAGAAACTGGGCGATGGCTCCAAATAGACAATGTCCTTGGGGCCGGGCGGCTTATGCTCGGGATTGTGTGGATTTAGTTGGAAATGATATCTGCAAATGAGATAGAAAGAGAGAGAGAGCGCAGAATGTGAAAAATATGAATTAGTTAAGGTCATCACAGATACTACATCTATATGTATAAGTAGGCGTCGTGTCTGTAGCAAGGATTAAACAGGCCAACTCTAACTATAATATATTCTAAAATAACAATTACCTATTGTGTTTGCGACCCTGGCGACTGCGTCCATGTCCTCGGGATCGGGCTCCCGCCACTGGCAGACTGTTGGGCGATGGCATATTGGGATGATGCTGCTTGCTGTTCGGATGGCTGTTGTCCAGCAGCAGCTCGGGTATGTGATCGTTGAGCATCCGCTCCTCGTCGTCATATCCGTTGACGGAGGGTGGAAGGCCATTACCGCCGTTGGAGACGCCACCCACAATGCCATTTGAGCCAGCTGTATTGGGGCTGATGACGGCGACGGCATTACTGCTCTGCCGCAGACTGTTGCTGACCTGGACGCGTGTGGCGCCATCGAAGCGCGCCTTCAGATTGTCGCCTATAACACGGAAATTGGCCAGACGCATCCAGCAGGTTTTCACCGTACACGAGCCGGACATGCCGTGGCATTTGCACTCCTGACGCATCTCCGCCTGAACGTGCTGCAATGAGATGTGAGAGAGGGGGGATTCATTAGTATGACTTTATTAGGCTGCTGCTGCTGCTGCTCCTCCAATATCTTTTTCACTTAATTATTTTGCCGTTTTTTGCTCGCTTCGATTGGCGGCCCGCCTGCCACGTTGTTGCAGTTATTAAAAATCAATAAATGTTGTTGCAACTTGCTGTGCGCATGTTGCATGTTATTGCTGCTGCTGCTGCTGTTGTTGTAATTGGCCTGACCAAAAGTAAGAAATCAACGCAGTTGGGGGCCCTGGCAGCCAGCAAGGCAGCACAGCAAAGCAAGGCACATGATCATCATCATCATCATCATCGTCGTCAGCAATGGATCCCATAACAAGTAATAAAATAATAACACAGATGGTGGCCCCAAAGAACTGGCGCTCCAGCGCAAGAGCAGAGCGGAGTAGTGACTAGTTTCGGGTAGCTCTGGACCTGGAGCTGGAGCTGAGTGTGCTACTTTCTATGCCCCCACGATGAACTAACAACTGGGGGCACTGGAGGAGCTGCCTCCTCGCACAGTGGTCATTAACTGTCGATATATGCAGGGAATACTAAATACTGCCAATAGATTACAACAGACATATAAGCTAACGATATGGTAATAGATAAGCAAATTTGACAAGTCTCAATTGATTGCCAGTCGTTGAGGATCGATTAACTCTGCTTTAAGCTGATAAACGTCAACTTTCATTGCAGGCTGTTGATGCGTAATTATTCAACTTAATTTTTGCAATTGAACTTATCGATATCGATATGATACTGAAGATTGGAAAAGTTCTCCGTGAAAAATCAAAGGCATCTGTCTATGTTTGATAAATGATCATTGGATGAGTAATTTCATCCACTGTGCAACTGATTCAGCAGCTGCACACTACTTTTTTTTTGTAGCTCTCCTCCGGAGCTGGAAGCTGTCAACGATTTTAATATACGAGCTACATGCGCGCAAACGAGTGCATGGGAGAGAGACAGTGCCAGTACCGTCTGGCTGCCAATTCCACTCCTGTTGCATATGCCCCCTTTCCACCCCTTGCGCCATACTGTTGTCACTGGACACAGAGTGCAGCAAGTTGTAGAGTCGCCAATTGGGGCGGAAAACGGCTTAAAGAAATTGTCGATTTTTATTAGGCAAGTCGTAAATTGTTAGCCAACCAAAACGATGCTAGGCGACAGGCATTAGGCAGACATTAAACGGCTAGATGAATGGATGGATGCAATTTGATTGGTTTACTTACCGCTCGGCCCGCCTCATTGTTGTGCAGATTCATTTTCTCGCGCAGATTGCGTCCACGCTCGCCGGTGTCCACGAAGTCGCGCGAGAACTTGAAGCCGAATCCGATGTTGTCGGAGCAGCCGCCCCATTCCCAATCCCGGACGCCGGCCACACTGCCCGCCTGATGGTTAGCTTGCGGAGAGCGCGTCTGGTGGCTGTAGTCGCAGGTGCAGGATTCGATGGTGCCTTCGCTGCAGGCTCGCGCTATCGAATGGGTAACAGCCGCACTGGTAATTGCATAAATGAAACCCGTCTCACGGCAGCCTGCAAAGATAATGAGAGGGAAAGAGACATGAAATATGAGCAACTGTTTCTGTTTCAGGTATTGTAAAGGTTTTGTGCTTTGTGTGTTTGCCTTCTGGGTGTTCCACTTGGGGCACGACCCCCCAAGACAAGACAAGAGATCTCAATCTCTGCTCAAGTGATTGCAACGTGGGCAACAGTTAAATTCCTTCCTATGAATAATGGCACTTGTCTTCCAAAGTCTGGTCAATTATGACACTTCGAGTTATCACCGCACCGAAGTGCCCCGAAGTGCTGCAAACTGACGCAGAAAACTGACACAGATTAAACGCTCCACTATAAATTCCAACTTAACACTTTGCCCCATCTACCACAATCTCCAGCAACCAAAACGAAACCAAACCTAGCAGTCCAGTCCAGACGAGTGGCCCTTGTAGAAAACTTTACTTTACCTCATTTTCATATTTCTCTTTTTTTAATTTTTTTTATATTTATTTTTATTTTTAGTAACTGCCTCTGTTTCGACTGCGTTGCGGAGAGACCATCACAGATAAAGAACAATGAAAATTGAATTTACATGTTGCAGATAATTTTTCAAGTGCCAGCGCTCCAGCTCAAGAGCCACAGATACATAAATTTATGTATCGTACATACACTGGATGACACATGAGCGTAGTCAGGTAGCTGTGTACTCATCTATTATATGTGTAAGGAGTCGGAAACCAATGCATCTACAACTATATGGTTTCACAAAAGAATTTGTCAACTATACCTGCATGAGTTTGTTACTAATAATACTAAATTAAATTAAATTAAATATTATAAAAGGCACTTTAAATTTACGTGTCTATCAAAGCGAGAAATTGTTTATAGTAGGCAAAAGAATCTGATTATTGTTAATATTAAATTTTAGTTAATTTTCCAATTTGAATTCATATTTTATTCAATCTTCATTTGTAAATATGTGCAGCATAGTTTTGCTTTTCATTATGTCAAATTAATTTTATAGAAATCAACTTTATGCTGAATTTCTTTCAGTTTTCATAGACAGTCTTGTAGTCTGCGTTGCTTGACTTTGTGTCTGTGCTTGACTGACGATTGATGCAGCTGTGATTGACTGTCGAGCAGGTGACGATTGAGAATCTCAGCTATGAGCTATGAGCTCTCAACTTCCGCTTAGAATTGCCGCGTTTGAATTCTCGATTTCCCGGAATTCTGGCACAAATTTTTATTTTATTTTGTTCAATTCCCGGTTAATGTTTGTTTGTTCCTAGTGTATGTGTGAGTGTGTGTGTGTGTGTGTGTTGCTTGGTTTCATTTTCATTTTATTTTTATTTTTTTGTGGTTTTGTTTTCTTTAAATAATTTCACGTAAAAGGTAAATATGTGCGATGTTTAATCTGTGATAAGAGAAGGCGGTCGGCGGTCTGTCGCTGTTCGGCGCATGCGCAAACGTCGTCATCATCAACAACAACAAAAGCAACAACAAATTGAGCAACAACAACACCAATAGCAACAACAACTTGACTCTGACTTTTGGTGATTAGCTTAGCAAGAATTCGCGTTACATTGCATGGCAAGTGGCGTATTGTATATACATATATATGTGTATATAAATGTGTGTGTGTGTGTGTGGTGTTCCCTCTTTTGCGGGTATTTCATGTGCTTCTTCTTGTTTTTTTTGTACGCCGTGTAAATAAATAGCTTGGCAAATGTTTCGCAGAAACAACGCCAACAACAAAAGACAATAAAACGGCGAACATTGAGCAATTAAGCGGTGAAAGAAATGAGTGGCTCATGAGCCCATTCGACTCATTCACATTGAATAATGGGTGTGTCGCAGGTACTCTTTAATTTAACCAAGGCAAACAAATGCACTCGTCTGTGTGTTTGTGTATATGTGTGTGTGTGTGTGTGTGTGTGTGTGGGGACAACGCCCACAAAATGTTAACGCATGTAATCTGAGTAGCTTTGAGCTGTACCCCTCTCTCCCTCTCCTACACCTCCTGCTCTAATGCTCGAGACTCCTTTGGACTCTTTTTTTTCGTTTTTTTGGTAGTTAATTGCTAAACGGATTTCCGCTGCTGCTGGGCGTGGCAAGCGACTGATGAAATTGAGAGCAGTAAATGCGACAGCTCCTGATTCTGTTTCTGCCCCGATTCTGCTTCAGGTAGTTCAACAGTTCAGCAGTTCAGCTAAGCTAAGCTGCTTAGTAAAGGCTGCCCTCTTAGAGGCCACAGTGGGTTCCTGGAATAATTTAGACATTGATATAAAAGCCACAGGCAGCCACTGACAGCATCTTGGGGTGGTTGCCATTCGTCATCCTTCATGATTAAAATGTGCGCAAAAAAAGGAAGGTAAGAGAATGCAAACAGCTCAAGAGCAGCTAATACCCTAGGCAACTACAATAATCGAGTCAGCCTGTTAAAGCGTGTGGCGTGTCAAATTGACAAGGTGTCACCAATTAGAAAACAAGTTAGTTGAGTTGATTTGATTTGGCTCCGCTGCCCGCAAATGCCCTCAGTTGACTTCATTTGCAGGCTGCATCAGAAACTGCGAAACAAAACAAAGTGCCCCGCTGGCTGGACTTGACAGGGTGTTTGCCTGTTGCCTCCAGGGTATTAACACACGCACACAGACAAACACACACACATGCAAACACATATACACTTATACAGATGTACAGTTGGAAAGCCACTGTGCGGTGCAACCCCAAGTGTTAATGGCCTAGGTGTTAATTAGGGCCAAGGGCACATTAAAAATATAAAAAAAAGGAAAAGGAAAAAAGGAGAGCGATGAAAGTGCTGCGATAAAAAGCTGTCACCAGTCCAATAATCCAGCAATATAACAGTCGAACAACTCGACAATCGACAGAATCCATAAAATGTCAAGAGAGTGCAACTCATAAAAAGGATGTTAGTCGTCCGTTGATAAGGTCAAGAGCCGGCTATAAAAGTCAGCTGTCAGTGGAGTGAAAGATACGAAAGGTCTTGCAACAGCGACGCACGCGACGCTGCACACGCCCACATTTGGAATGGAAAGTAGCTCTATGGCAATATATACATACAAACATATAAAAATATATAAATATAAATACATATATACCGATTGCGACTGCCAGGTAGCCCAGGACAGTAGCTAATAAAACTGCAGGAGAGTTTTTGCCAAATGCAATTCATAAGAAGCTGCATGACTTCTGCTGCTGTTTACATTTATATGAAAATGATTGTTGACAACAGACAACAGGGAAGCCCACACGGGATTGCGATGTGGACGGGTCTGTCGCAAAAAGTGTTGTTGCCTATGGACGCAGATCAGGTCGCTTGGGATAATGGAACTGGCACTCCACGGCAACTGTCACAGCAGGCGAACAAACAAGCGCATTTGATTGATTTGAATGCAGCCCGAGGCCCGAGGCCCGAGGCTGATCTGAAGTTTTGGTGCTGCCAACCTGCGTCAATTAGCATAAACATGCTGAAATGCAAAGTGGAGCAAGTGCAGCAGACGCAGACAATCGGGAACAAGGCAATTCCATTGTTACACAGCAGCGGACAGCGAAAGTGGCTCAACATGTGGCAAACTTTCCGATGAAGTGTATGCAAGTTGTGGCAAGTGCCCGATCATATTACTGCAACAACAACAACTGGCATCCCACACACAAACACACTGCTCACAAACTCACTCAAACACTCAAAGTGACATTTCACAACAAAACAAGGCCAACAACAAGATATCAGCAAGTACCTAAATCTGAAACCAAAGCAACTTGTGTATTTGCCACTAGCAGCCAAAAAGAGGCGTTGACAACCAATACAAATGCAATGGCAAACAGATCACAGATCATATTTCACTGGAGTAACTCCTTTGTGGCACAACTTGAGCCATGTTAAAATAATGCTACTCTTAGATGGAATGTCACAGCAAATGATATAATATTATGGATAGTTCACACAGATATCGGTCTGTTTTTATTTATCTGTCTGAACTAACTAACAGATCTAATTTATCTCTCTGAATCAATTTATTTTTATAAGCATTATATTTTCAGCTTGTCTTTAAATCATTTGTCTTCTCTCAGCTGCACTAATCGAAGTTCTTCTCCCAGAATGTGCTTTTTACAAGTACTCACCTCGATCTACGATTTTGCCAAACAGATTCTTCCCACGCAGAAAATTGCGCGTTGAGCAATTCCAGCGACGATTGCGAAATTGATGCTGGCACTCGCTGATGGCCATATTGGCGCCCTTGACCAGGGCTCCCAGCACGCCAGGATTATCTCGGACGAGGCGCCGCTGCTTGCGACGTAGCGTTGAGTGAATGGCAGGATCCATGTACATGATGCCAGTGCTGATGGGTGATATGTTGTTGGGTTCGCCGACCTTGGCAATGCCCCTATAATTGAGCAAAGTAAGTGACACAATTAAATAAACCTCACACGCAGCGATAAAATATTGTTGAGTGAGGGGGAGGGTGGGGGGATTGGGCGTGTTAAGACTATTTAATGCTTGGCTTGGTTTTTGCGCCTAATTACAAGTGGTGTATTCAGGGGCAGGGGAAAATCTCGAGCAGCTGGACACGCACAGCAACCGAAAAGGCCACAAAGACGGATCAACATTTTCATTTATATTTGTGTACGTATTTGTTTTTGTAATTTGTTTTTTTTTTTTGTTTTTTTTTTTTGGCATTATGTTTATTTCCACTTGACTTGAGTTGAGTTGTGTGTGTTTTTGTTGTTCTTGGTTTTTCACTTGCGGCTTTTCCTTTTTGTTGAGCCACGTCAATTGCCGGCGTTACTCATGCATGCAGCACAAACACACACACGCACACACACACACGCACACACACACACGCACACAAACAAACACACACATGCAACCCCATACACTGACAAATATTTGATGACACTTGTCGGCACTCGCTTCCATTTGCTGTCATCTTTTTCAAACGGCCTTGCCTACATAAATGTTTCTATTTATTATGGAAAACGAATATACCTTAGTATATATTTTCTTTCAACAGTTGTTGCTCTCGTTACAAATACTGTGTATTTTATTGTTTTTTTACATTTTTTTTGCTGTTTAACAATAATAAATAAATTTCAACAAATGTTTATTGACAGCGACACATATGCAAATTAATTGCCAATTCAATTCGCCGTTGATTGCGGTGGGAAAGTTAATATTTTTTCACTCATTGTTTTTATTTAGTACATACATACATACATACGTAAACAATTGCGTAATGGATACAAGCAAACGAAAGTGTAACAAAAACCCTCCATATAAAAACAAAAGCAGCAATCTCGCGACGGCGAAGCGCAATCGATGCGATTTCGATTTCGAATTCGGCGATTCCCAGGCGGATTAAAATGAATGGCAACAAGATTTATGCGGCCACCGCCGAATAATAAAAAAACAAAAAACAAACATCCAGCAAATTTCTGTTTTTCAGAATCTGTATTTTATTTGTATTTGTTCTTTGTATCGAAATTTATGCCGTTATTAAAAGTTATTACGGTAGACATTTGTGAGCTTTGAACTTGAATTGAACTCAAGCGAACTTTTTGTGCGAGTATCGAGACGAAAGACTTAGGCAACGAACGTGAGATGGTAGCACATCAAAACGTTGATCATTTCTTGGCTACATTAACTGTGTCACACACATACACTCTCTCTTTCTCACTAGGCATATCGAGCCGCATCTCTTGGTGCTCTCCTGTTTCCCCAAGAGGTAAAAGTTGAATGCGCGCTTAGAATTTTTAATTGCTTTCGTCAGACAAAAAAAGTTAATGTTGCTGCATTTTGTGGCTTCCGCATTGTGTGTGCATCAGCATCAACAACGCGGCCACAAGACTTGACTTTTAAATGGCCAAGACCATCTTTTGACTTTAGCTTGGGAAAATGATCTTCAAGTCTTGCGATAATTTTCGTGGCTTTCTTAACGGATGCTGCTGTTTCTGTTGCTGCCGTTGCTGGCGCGTGCCTCAAAAGTTTGTTGATGTTGCTGACATTTGGCAGTGGCTCTCGCAATACACTGTTGCTGCCGTCGCCTGTTTGCGCATGTTCTTCTCGCTCGCTCGCTAATTGCTTTAACTGTTTGTCCCCATACGAATTTGTTGGTCTATGCAAATTTAGCGTGGGCGCATATCAGCTGTTGCGTGGCCTTTTCAATGTCATGCAAATATTTCGCATCCCCCCTGAGTCTTCAATTGGTTTCTCATGCTTTACTTACCACCACATGGAGCCTCGGCCTCTGCCCGATTTCTGTTTACTTTCGGCGTCGGCGCTACATAGCGCCAGCAGGCATACGACAAACATATAGCTTAAATCCATGGCAAAGTTTTTCGCTTTTATTACACAAATATTATAGTTGGTATATATGGATGGTATATAGCCGACCAGTTAGCCAGTTTTTTTATTTGCTTATTGATATTTGATTCGCTTGTCAATAGCTGGGCATTATTTGCTATGTCATATATAAACCTGGCTAAATATAATTTTATATGGCAATTTCACGTTCAATTAGCGCACTATAAATGAGGCATAATCCTCATTAGCATACGCATTGATACTGATTTGGATTTCCTGTGCATCGTATTGATGTGGATTTGATGTGGATGTATCGATTTGTTTTCCTTTCAGCTGGATTACACTGTTCTGATTATAATATTTTTTTTTTTATATTTATTCGCACTTATTTGTTTGTGTTTGTTTCACTTGTAAAAAACTTTTAGCAGTTTTATGAATGAACAGATCGTAAGCTCGAAACACTTTCCATTTGCTCTACATAGTAAAAGTAGGAGAGTAGTTAAACGCGACGTACGTATTCTGTTGTACGCAGAATCGGTGCTCCGGAGCGGAGGAGTGAAAGATTGTTACCCGGTTCAGTGCCAACGCTTAACTGAAACACACGGCGCGTTCTTTTACCTGGACCGATCAAGACTCAACTCAACTCGACTCGACCAGAGACTCGACAAATAGATTTAAACCTGTTCGGTGCTGCCCGTTGCCCGTTGTTGCGTGCGCGTGTGTGTTGACGACAGCGAATACGAGAGGCGAATGAGCGACTGACGGACGAGAGTCACAGCCAACAAACAGATCGAAGACAACCAACCAGAGACCCCAAATAATAGGCTCGAGTCTCGACATGACAGTCTCGCAGTCGACGTCGTCGTCGTCGTTGTCGTTGTTGTTGTCGTCGTCGTCGTCACACGAATTGCCGAGTTCTTGCTTCGTGTGCTCAATGCGCAATGGTTTGAAGCCCAGCAGGAAATGATAGCATTCAACATGCATGAGCCATATAACTTTTTGGATTGAAATACAAAAAGATACAGAAGATTCTCCGACTCGAACTTGTTTTTAATTATACGATTTTTATAGTGAAGATTGGAAAAGATAAATTAAATCTGCTTACCAGAAACTTTTTGATAGCCCAAAAGATATGTGCATATAGTTAAAAATTTTCTAAATGTGAGCTACTATCACTAAGAATGTATTTACACAAAATAATTTCAAACATTAGTAAAAATTAACTTCAAAAACGAAATTATTGAATCATTGAATTGTGAAATTATATGATAAATTCACTGAAAATTTCATGACTTTATTTCCAACTAGTGCTGCTGTTGCTGTGGCCGTGGTTTCTGTGCTGCCCGTCGGGCGATCAACGATCGTGGAGGAGGAGCAATTTGCTGCTTTACGTCGTCTACTCGAGCAGAGCGTGCGTGTGAAGAGTGCAGCTAGTCTTACAACCGAATAAAACGAAAACCGAATGCTTGGAGCAGCTGCCGTGTGCGAGTGTTGGTAGCTGCATTAGTATTGCGTACGTGTGGTATATAGACTGGCTGTGCCCAATAGGAAATGGCGGGAATATTGAAAATGATTGCGAGTGCATTTTTCGGTATCACTGTCAGGCGATCATTTTGTCAGTTTGATGGAATTTATTTTAGTTGAGCCTGTAATTTATGGGTGCACTAACTGCATTTAATTGCACTTATTTTCCACAATTCACACAAATTTCAGTAACGGTAAATTAGCAGATCGACAGCTTCAGTCGACACTTATTAGACAGTATCGGGCGATGGAACGCTTTCTAATAATATATTATTAGTGATATGATTGTGCAACATATTACAGCTAATAAGTAAATGCATAATGTAGTTGTCCATATATGTATTTAATCCATGGCTTATCAGTTTTACAAGTAAACAAAATTATAAGTATAAAAAAGCTAATGTAAGCTTAATTTTTATAAGTTATCAAGAAAACAGTAGAAAAATTTTGTAAGTATATAAATTTTTTAACACACTTAAATTATAATAATTATAAATTATTTTTTATTGCTTTGCAAAATTCGTAAAGATTATTAATTTTTTCTCATTCATTTATCCCTGAATTCGAAACACAGAATTATCCAAAAAATATAAACAGAATATGTAATGTTTTAAATACACTTCTAAATATATTATAAATAAAAACTATTTTTATCATCTAATCTTAAAATAGATCTTTCATATATCCATTTATAATACACATAAAAGTCATATGTATTTTTAATGTGTAATTCCAATTTGTAATTATTGCTCATCTTCCCATTAATTTTTTCCATTTTCCACTCACTTTGCTATTCGGAGTAAATGTATATTCGGAGTGCTCGCTGCTTATGTACCAGGTAAAACAAACACTCACTCACGCTCTTTGCTCACACACTCACTCACACTCTGTCTCTCTTTCTCTCTCCTGCACACACACACACACGCACACAGCAGAAGCAGATCGTTGCTCACCTTCTTCTTGCTCTTGGCGTGTTTCTGCCTTGGCTGCGCCAACTAATTGGACAGTCAAGACTGCAGTTTGGGCATGCTCGCGCCTGCTTGCACCTACAGCAGCTGGTTGGCTGGAATGAAGATCCCCGTCAGCTCGCACATTTCCTCTATTGCCATTGCATTCTAGCATTCGCAATGCGGTGTGTTTTGCTGCCGTTGCATTTTCAATGAATTAAATGTATTTTTAAAGATTATGTCAAGCTATTAATGGGCCATTATTTGCGGACTCACGGCGGCTGCTGCTGCTGCTGTTGCTACTCGGACGATGGGAAATGTCATTAAAGCGCGCCTGGAAGGCACACACAAAATGGCGTTGCCGCAACGAGCCTGTGCAAATATTGGCACAATTTGGTAGATGGTAGATGGGCTAGCAAAAGAG
Organism: Drosophila atroscutellata; assembly: GCA_035041605.1. Lineage (NCBI taxonomy): Eukaryota > Metazoa > Arthropoda > Insecta > Diptera > Drosophilidae > Drosophila > Drosophila atroscutellata. The sequence goes on along the minus strand of JAWNLA010000092.1, from coordinate 4,845,476 downwards.
TTAGACGAGTGAGTTCAAACTACACACATATTTGCTTAGGCAACAGCGGATGGTGACGGGGACGGCAACGGCAACAGGGAAGGGGACGTGGTCGTGGCCGGAGCTACAAAATTAGCGCTTTCTTATTAATTTTATTGCTGCGGAAAATCCAAATGATGAGAACACAATCTCTGGCTCAAAGAAACACTGCCAGACTGCTCAAGCTGCTGCACACGGGGCAGTCTTGTAAACAAATCATAAAAACCGCTGTAGGTAGTCCGATATACGCTATATGCTATATGCTAACCTCTCTCTCTCTCTCGCTCTCCTTCTGTTCGGCGAGTCGATATTGCGCTCATAAAGGCGCGCAATTTGTTATTGGTGAGTAATGGCCGATGAGCAGTTTTAATTTGGCCATAATGAAGGCTGTATAAATTTTGGTATTACCATGCGATATGGTTAGCCGCAGACGCAGCCGCGCAACGAGACGTAGCGAATGCGATTTCAGCTGATGACCTTCGATTCGGGTTGCGTTGGGAATGGGAACCAATCCATCAAATTTCTAACGTCGTCAGCAGCAGTGAAGCAGCAGCAAGCGGTGAGAGAAACCAAAGCAACGCCACAACAAGCGCAACCACACAGAGCGCCCACAAACCCCCCGAGGCTCACACGGCCCTGAAGGTCAAACTGAAAGGCAGCATTGTCCTTGAGCTGATTTCTGAATCTTTTTTTTTATTTTTGGTCAAGGTCAAGTCTTGGCCAGATTGCAGGTGATTGTTGAACAAGTCACCAAGTCAAACTGTCAAAGTGTTTGGGAAATTTGTTTGTAACACAAGTATGGCAATATTCCAGTAGGAGTTGCTGGCAGCAGAACGAGAGGCGTCGCGTTTGAGCTGTTAAATCTCAACTCATAATTGCAAATAATCGCTGTGTAAGCGCAACTAAAACGCTGACGCTGGCAACGGAGCCTCACGTTTCCTCACTCTCCTAGGGGGTAGGCGTGTATCGGACAATGTTGCACGTAGCACTTTGCACCTTTACCTGGCCAGCTTGCTAATCAGATACAATCGAAATTTATATGGTCTGCAATCATTTGGCATCATTTGCAACTTACATAGCAGCAGCAAACAGCTCATAGGCCATAGCTCAACTGAAGTCAACTAACTGTATGTATTCGCTCCATGAAGTTGTCAACAGTTGCATTCGCCACGCTGTGTGTCCTGTCAGCAGCATGTCCTGCAGGGACAGAGTTTTTATGTCTAGGGGCTGCCCGTCGTCCTCATTGTGCTGTTGCCTGATGTCGCACAGGGTGTGAAAATTGCTTCCAAATAAAAATTTGCAACACTTCGAGATCCTGTTGCCTCAGTCCTCCGCTTTGGGCCATAATGTTTGTTGTTATGCTCGATTCTAGTTGCTGTCGTTGTTGCCTGCCTGTTAATGCGCCGTGCAAAAATGCAGCTAGTTCCGCTTGAAACCGAACCTCAAACTGAATCTCGTCCTGCTGCTGCTGTCTACTCTGCTCCGTTCCCTATTCAACTGCGCTGCATTCGCCGATCATCGCAGCGATCATTTGCAGCTCGCGTCCAAGAGTTGCTCAGTCTGGCGATCTCCGGTTCGGGTTGGGTTCCGCATGGCGAGCGTGTCGCGTCTTTGTTGCCAAGCAATTTTGTTGATTCAAAACAGTTGGGCACTTGCTGAGCTCTCGGCTAGCTGTTTTATTGCACTCGATTTTACGCTTAGATCTGTGAGCAAGATCTGCGATCAGTTGGAGCGATACATTGATTGCAGCAGCAGCTGATGATGATTGCCGAGAAGTGGGAGGATGCCTTCCATAATGGGCATGACATGAGGCTATTATGCCTGCTGGTCGTAAATGTTTGTTGGCTTATTCTATAGATCAGCACGATCGTTTTGTTGATAAGCGAAGCTTATGATGGCTCATCTATTGTTCAATGAACCAGCAAATATTCCACTTTGAATTGCTTTTTTGAATTTCGCAAAAACGTGATCAGTAGATCTGTAAAGTCCCTATTTTTCTCGATTTTATAAGTAGAGTTATACAAAAGGATATGAAGGTTGTCTGCCTGTTGAATTTTTGTAGTTTTCTTCAAGGAGTAAAATTTCAAGAAAATACCTTTTAGCGTTACTTAATCGTAACACTCATATAATGACACGCTCAATATAATATTCTGATCCTAAACGGATCAGTAAACTTGCTCATACATAAGCGAACTGCTCTCACTTCTCGACTCTATCATGATAAGAGTTCCAATTCCTGCAAGAGGAAAAACTTATCTTAAAACTCTTAAATAGGTTTTATAGTTAGTAATTGATATACATATATGTAAAAGGATATTGGTTGTACAAGCGTATATCTTTAAATACATATTTACAAATAGTGCATATATAATTAAGCAAAATAAAATCATTTTTTATAGATGCCACTTTTTGGTTGTTGTTTAGACAAAATGTCCGACATTAACTCGATGACCCCTACCTATCTGTAAGACATAATCTGGAAAATCGCACAAATTGCTATACTCCTGCAGACCATGGCGGTGGATCCACACCCACAGTTGGCTGTGGCCAGGTTGTTGCCTGATGTTAGCTGTTTGGTGTTTGAGCTGTTTGCTGGATGCTGTGTGTGGTGCCTTCAGCTGTGCCTTCTTTCTGCTCCCATTCCGATTGCGATGCTTTTCGCAGATCTTGTGGTTGCTGCTGCCATTGATGACTCCACATAATTTGCTTTGGCCACTTCCAAGAAGTAGAAAGGAGGTATGAAAAGAGATTTGAAAATAAGCCATAATCAACGCCATCATCATCAGCAAGGCCCGCAACCCGCTGCCCGCTGCCCGATGCCCGCTGCCCGCTGCCCGCTGCACACGTCTCAGTCTCTCCCACTCCATGTTTCTCCTCGCCATCTCCATCTCCTTCTCCCTCTATCGCCCAGTGAGACGTTTGTCGATGATGGTGGTCGACTTGGCCAATAAGGTAAGAGGTATGAATTGCTGCTGCTTCTTCTTCTTCTTCTGGCAGTGCTTCTACCAAAATAACAGTTACCACTGATCAACTGCTGTTGTTTTTGTAATTGTAGTCGCTCGAGGCGTTAATATTTTATGCTGTTGCCTGTCTCACCGATTGTTGCGTGTCTCGACTTCGACATCGGCTTCAACTCCGACTCATGGGGAGGTCCATTTTGTTGTTAACTTTACTGCTCTAGACAATAAATTTTGTTGCTTGGCCACTTTTTCGACATGGTTCACGCACTTTAGGCCAAAATATGCCACTAATAACTACCGAAAATGGACGCAGCCAAAAACTCTGGCTCCGCTCCATGTTTTTCAGCTTCGGCTCCGCAGCTGAGAAAAATGGGCGTTTAGTTACGCTTTGATGACAGTGTAGAATTTTTTTTGTTTTTTGTTACCCCTCCCCTCCCACCTTTGCTGTCGACAATTTATATTTCCCGTGCCATAGAGAAATGTGTGTTTCAAAAAATTATGAGCGCGCATTTTTTTGGCTAGTTGGTTTTTTTTTTCTTTTTTTTTTGGTTTTTGTTGGAGTTGTTAAGTGCCTTTAAAATGTTAAAATTATCTTCGCATGCTTGGCTACATTTTGTGCGGCTGCTGATCGAGGGTAAAAGTAAAGGCGAAAGGTGAATGCAGAGGTGTTAAAGTTCTCTTTATCTGCTGCTGCTGCTGCTGCTGTGTCTGCGGCTGCAGAGATAAAGTGCTTTTCATTTGGGTTTTTACTTTTTTTAATAACAATTAAAAATATACGGACCGGAATGCATAATGCATTATCATCAGCACTGGCAACGCTGGCGGTCGGTGCCCGGCTCCGGCTACGCTTCCGGAAGTGTGATCTCTCGACCAGCAACAGCAGCCATTACTATCTAAGGGGGGTGAAGAGTATGTGGGAACATGGCGCTCCAAGCGGCAGCGGAGCGTGTGGTGGTTGTTGTCACAATTGTTAGTGCAAGAAAAAGCCATTTTGTTGGTTGTGACATTTTGGTAACTAACCGGAAATTGCTAATATGAAATATTTGAGCACAAAGGTGAATTATAGATAAGACAGCATATGCTTTTGCTGAAATTGAGTATGCGGAAATACAGAAATGTATATTTATACAATGTCATATTATAGTTGAATTCAAATATAACCCACAAATTAACAAATTTATATTTGATTATAAGTATATTTTGTTTATATAATTTAATTAGTAACAAATTACTGTGTAATTAGAACCTAAAGTTAACCATCTTATCTGCGTGCTGTTACCAATTTCACTATGGCACTTTGTGCAGAGCTCAAATTCAGCTTTAGATACAAGTTCCACGCCACACGTCTGCACTTGAGATGCACGCGAAGCAGGAAAGATGACGATGAGCAGGACTAAGAACTGGGAAAGTAAGCAGTGAGAGCAAACGAGCAAACAGGGGCTTAGTGAAGAGCCCTACTTAAAGACGAATATTGTTTGGGATAACAACAGTGTCTGGCAAAAGTCAATGTACGCCGGAACCGGATTCTTGCCGAGAGTAGAGAGGCCTGTGGGCACGTGTAGTCGGGTACTTATGCTAGTCCCAGTTTTCCACCGGGCCACTTAAGCGTGTAAAATTTCCAGATGCTTGACTGGGAAAAATACGCGTAATGAAAACATTTTAACGACACTTGCATAAAATGTGGAAACTTATTAACTGATGCCCAAAATCTGTGACCGACCGCCAAGTTGTCGCCGCAGTCACGAGCAGGGGGAAAAAACGCGAACGTGTGAAAAACCTGAGCGGCACCACACAACAAACAACAAACACTAACAACCAAAAATTCTCTCGAGGATTTGGCGAGACACAACACAACCAAAAATAGTCGAAAGTCATCAATGAGCTGAGGCGGCTTTTCCCAAGTGTGTGTGCGTGCTTATGTTTGTTTGTTATTTCTAATTGTTGGCTGTTGTTGTTGTTGTTGTTGTCATCTAATAATTTAAATGACTTAATTATTGCGTCAGACTACAAACTACAAAAGGCGGCAATGCCTCGGGCGCCACCCTTGGATCTCTCTATCAGTGTGTGTGTGTGTGTGTGTGGGTGTGCCTTGTGTGTGGCTGCATTTCCTGCACTTATTAATTTTTCTTGGGGATGGGTATTTGGGCTCTGGGATCCCCACATTAAATTATGCACTTTATGGAGTGCGAATCGCTGGCCCATTGTTGTTGAATTCTTTTGACGCATTTTGGCGCCAAGCATTCGTCGCGACTCGGTGACGCCGACTCTCGACGAGTAGCCCATCAGCTGGCCGACCTTTGACCCTGGACCGCCACAAAAACAACACAATGCGAGCCACGTACAAGGACGCTCGATCAAAAATTATAAATCTGAGTAAACGCCACATTCGATGCGCCCGAAGGATACAAAAATTGATTTCGAGTGGCCAGCTGCTCCCTTGCGACACCCTCCTTATTGTTTTTGTTGTTGTTGTTTGACTTGTGCCGACAAAAGCCGTGAAAAATAATGACCCCGAAAACAACTTAATTATTTGTGTGTGTGCTGGCTCTTCCTGGAAATGCTCGACGATCATCGGTAGCGCAACAATTGTGCCAAAAAGCGGCCACATATTAATTAGCCATGGCTATATGTAGAGCACAATAGTCCTGTTTCCAGGAAGCAGAAAGCCCTTTGGGTGGTCTATTATTTCACAGATAGCTCGCACTCTAGCTCTACTATCTCTTCCCTCTCCCTCTCTCTCTATTTATATATATATATATATATACATATTTCTCTTTATTCGTTAGAGTGTGCGATCAATTCGAATCTCGTGACGATCGTGAGGCGCGTCTGGCTTTGTTGGCTTTTCCCACACTTATTGACAGGCAGCGCAGCTTAAGGCCATAAACAAATAGACAAATAGTCGCTGCCAAGACGACTCTTACTGGCTTTTGACCAACACCAGAAACTTGTCGCTGCTTTGCGTTGCTGTTGCTGTTGTGTTTTACACTCTTTCCATAGTTAAGAATCGCTTATGTCTTAAATCAAGTTTACATGGCAAAGGTGTTGCAAATTCTAAATTGATGAAACTCTTTCGGCCGCATTGATTGTGAAATATAATAAAATATATAGCACAGCTTGCACAGATATAACATTAGCTTCAAAGATCCTAAGCCCAAAAACATTACAAAAAATATATTAATAAATGAAAATTAAACATTTATATCAAGTTGTTTCTAAGTATTCCAAATCTTTTTCATCAGAAATATTTGCAAGAGTTACACATATTTTTTAAACAGTTTTGTTTTATTGAAATTATTAATCATTAGTAAAATCGACCGATCAAAACTACTAAGTGTATTTGAGCTTCGGCTTCACGTCAACTTTTCTTATATGATTATTATAATTTTGTCTTTTTTTGGCTGGTGCTACTACTAAGTCGGTACTTGGCCGTGTCTAGCCGTCAGTTTGTGTGCTTTTGGCGTGCCGAGGCATCAGCGGTGGCAGCAGCCGCAACTTGTCTTTAACTGTTGTTTGAACAGCAAATAATGAAGACGAGAAGGCGGTGGCTACCGACCGGCGACAGCTCCGTCATTGTGCAATTAACGCTCAGAAAAAATGACATTACTTGCCTTCAAAATGGCGCCAATAAAAAATAAATAAAATGATGAGCGACACGCCCAACCACAGGTGCGAGAGATGACAGACAATCATAAGCTAATGTCAGCTCCCAATTCGAAATTTCTGATTAACGATGGCAATCAAAGCCGTTGAGCAATGACATGGGCGTGGCTCTTGCTAAAGAGTTTGTCCCCCGTAGCTCATACTAAGGTGATGAAAACAATGATGATATCACATAAAAGTTTGAACAGTTTACAAATGTTCTTTTAGTAATACATTTTTTACATGAATTCCAAGTTAAAATTTAATAGATTTATAAAATTAATTAATGTGGAAATTTATATCTTAAGTAAAGTTTGGATTACCAAAATACATATAATATAAATGGTAAGGTAATTAGTCCTATAAAGTTCTTATATTATTTTGAGACCTCAAATAGAAAACGTTCTTTCACATGGCCAATTCCTTGGGAACTAAACATTGATGTGTGGCTATTTTTGTAATCGCAAATCGAATCCCCTCAGATAATGGCATGCTGGATTTGTATGTGTTACTGCTGCAGATGTTGTTGCTGGTCGTTTCTCTTGAATGAAAGTTACAAAGTCACTTTCTCTGCAACGCGTCGCGATGCCGCATTTAAAGATGAGCATTTTGGGTGGCATTTCGTGGAAAGATAAAAGTTGACCACCAGAGGATGCATCAGCAGTTGCCGGTTACTGGGTTTGCCTGCACTTGGTCACATGGGCTGCATCTAGTCCAACCCATTTCAAGATACACCAACGAAATTAAGACATAAAGCGTCACAAATCGAAAATTTCGAGCAGCAGCGACGCAGGCAGCGACTGCGACTGCGACTACGACTGCGGCAGATTCACAGCGACGATAAGCGGCCTATCCAATACACAGGTGATAATTATATAATTTGTGACGGATGGACAAGCACATAAAAATGTTTCATTTGGCTACAGAATTTTATAGTTTCTTTTCCCGATCTTTTGTCTTTGCTTTTTGTTTGGCTCTTTGTTTTGTGATGCTGTTGCTCTTGTTGTTGTTGTTGTTGTTGTTGTTGTTATTGCTATTGACTTTGCCCACGATTTTTGGAGAGTTTGAGCTAGAGGCACTGGGTGTGGCTGGGAAAGTGTCGGAAAGAGTGAAAATTGTAGCACTGGGTGGCCCGTGGGAGTTTCTTCTCGGTTGCGGACAATTCTTCCTTGGCCCTTGGGCTGCTTCGTGCTTAATTGTCGTCTTGCAGAATTGTGAGACGACGCGGATTCCGTAAATTTCACATTCGTTCCGACGGCCAATGGGCTATTCGTCATTCGCTTGTCTCGCGAAAGCATCATCATCATCATGATCATCATTATCTGGGTTTTTTTTTTTTGTTTTTTTGAGAGATTTAGCAAAAATGGCTTTTTGTAGCCGACGTTCAGTTGGGATTCGCTTTGCGTTCTTTTCACAGCATTTCACAGTTTTTGCTTCCAATATTAATTTCGAAGACGTTTTAAATGGCCATGGCTAAGACGCAGTCCAAGTTCAAGACCAATTCCAACTCCAAGTCCGCACCGTGTCTTCAGCTATGGTTGCGGCCATAATTTTAAATATGCGATGTGCGCAAAAAGCGCACAAAAGTCCAAAAAATCTTTCTTCTTGTGACAGTTTGCACAGCCATCAAAAAAATACAACAAACACAAAGAAATAAAATAAAAAAAAAATTGAATGCAGACAGCAAAAAATCTGATTGCCGGCAAAAAAATGTTGCAGCAAGCATTTTTGTGTACGCATTTTCTTGACGGACTTTACTGGGCATAGTTTTTTGTCGCCAGCTCAGCTCAACTCAACTGGCCACTGGGATTGGGTTCGGGTTCGGGTTCGTGCTTGGAGTCTGGAGTTTGAGTATTGAGTATTGGGGGAAGCGTGCAATTCTCCGGAGACAGGTCGCAAGCGAGCAAAAACTAGAACGCTTTCCGAGATTTATTTCTTTCGTTAAGGATTTCTGTGGCATTTTCGTAGTTTTGCATTGCAGATCCTGCGCACAGATCCAACAGAATTTAGGGCTTATTCATGCGTGTTCGTCAGTGTCATTGTCATTATCATCATCAACGGATCGCATTGACTGACTGTCAGTCAGTTCAGTCAGTTGGGTTCGGTTCGGTTCAGTGTCCAGTGTTTCAGGAGCATCGCTTTGCAGTCAGCTCTCGTCATGGCATCGTGGCAAATGTTTAACATTTGTACGCCTGTTTTTTTTTTTTTTTTTTGGTTTGTTTGGTGTTACTTTTTTGCTGATTTTTTATTTGGACTTTTTTATGTTTGCTTCCAAGTTTGGCTTTTAGCTCATGGTTTTTTGTGCAATAATAAAGAAATATTTTTAATAAGCTTTCATTCATTTTTAACGAGGGTTCCACATTCTAAAGCGACATTCCGTTATTGTTGTTCTTGTTGTTGTTCTTGTTATTTTTGTTTGGCTGAGAAATCGCTTTTGATTCATCTAATGGATTTGGGCGCTGATCGAAAAGCACTCCTGGGAGCAACTTCCATTGGATAATGAATAAATTCAATCAAATTTCAATTAAACTGAATGAAATCCACAAATCTTGGCATGAAATATGAGAACCTTAGTTACAAATTTATTTTCAAATTGTGTCTATTCGGAAGTTCATTCTAATACATGCCTTTTCTATTTAATATAAATATTTTGATTGTAATGTCACGGTTAGGTTAGAATGTTTCCAATGCTATTTCCGTATTTTTCTTATTTGTTCTATACCAACTACTTAAGTCACATTATTTTGCTCATCTTGTTAGTTGGCGTGTCTTTGTCTTTTCCAATTTAATCGAGTGTGTACTTTTCACCACTTCATTTCATCTCATCATCTTATTTAGCAACACAAAGTAAATCTGCATATTTGTAGCCATAATGATATTTGCCCATATCTGGTTTCTGGGCCACGGCAACAACCGACCCCACATTTGATGTTTGCCCAATGATGATTGTAAGTGAGAGCCGACAGAGAGGGGAGTCAGACACGGACTATGGGGCAAGTTGAAAATTGCAGACATTGAGGCAGACACACGCGCCATTAGCTGCTGTAATCAATTGCCAGACAACGCGACCACTTTACTCCCATCTCATCTTAGTCGAATGCGATTTCTATTTTCAGGCATTCAAAATGAAAACGAACACGAGAGAACGGTTATCTTAGGCATGCCGACTATAGGATACCCTTGTAAACTGGAGTTAATATGTTGACATCTGCATCTGCATCTCGAAATATCAAAAGACATATGTATGCCAAGTTTCAGCTTTAAAACTGAGGAAGTAACAAGTGAGATCAGACACACTCATGGACAGACGGACATGGCTGTATCGAGTCGGCTAGTTGTGTTGATATAGAATATATATATTTTTTATGGCATCTCATTCAATGCGTTACAAAAGTAACGATAAAATCATAATAATCTCTAGAAGGGTGTACAAATTGACATTGAAATGTAGAGCATGAGGCGAGAGGGCCATGTGGTCCAACAACCGACTCCACCACCAGTGGCATCTGCTGGGCTAATGGGCTCTGCGATATGCAAAAAAGAAAAAAGTAAATACGCATCAGTAATGAAGCTCATTGGGTGAGGTTATGGCTGATGATAAGAGCGTAAATGTGATTGCGAATTGAAAGAGAAAAGATGTTGCATGCGAAGATTCCCACTTTGAGCGTCGGCCACTTGTGGCGCAAAGCGTTTAGTAAACGGTTATTGATGCAGTTTGGGAATTGCAATTGCCGAGGCCACCCTCATTGAAGAAGGCGGAGTAGCAGAAGTAGGAGTAGGAGTAGGCACCAAAAAGGATGTGCCGACACAAATCACCGACAAAGGAACTAACTGTTCATCGCACACGTTGCAGATGAAGACAGGACCGCAGGCAGAGGCCCTACTGACAGCCATAGAATGGGCACAGAAGCAGCGCAGTCGATAGGCAGTGTGTGTGAAAGTAGCTAAAGGAAAGTAAAATGCCTGTCAGCTGCGGCAGGAAGCAGCAACAACAACAATAACAGAGAAGAAGAAGAGGTAGTGGAAATCGTCGACAAACAACGCAATGATAGGGCTCGGCTCACAGTTCAACCAAAATACAAGTTAATAATGTCTTCATTATTGTTGAAGCGTAACTAACGCGGTTTACACATATTAGTTAAAGCCAAGAGAAGATGCCCAAGCAGACAGCGTTGCAAATTGCAGCTGAATTTTTGGGCCCACCTAAAAACCGATCCACACACAGATCGCACCACAATTGTCTGAGAGACTGACTCTGATAAGACAACAACAGTGGATGCTGATGCTGCTGCTGCTGCTGCTGCGTTGACATGACACAATTTTTATTCAAATGCCTCAACATGAGGCTGCATATTAACCTTATCGAAGGTCCACGGTGGGAATGTCGCACAAGAAGACGACGACGACGACGTTGAATGCATTGCTTGGGATCCCCTGGCGTGCGCAGCTTTATCACTTCATTTGCTACCGCTCTGCTGCTACCTCTGCTGCTGCTGCAATTTGACCAGCACTTCTTTGACGACCGCATGCCGCGTGTGGCAGTAGCTAAAGATTGAGAGCAAGAGCTCATCATCAACATATGCGTATGGATCTCTCTCTCTCTCTCTATATATATATATATATATATATATACATATATATGTAGGACCAACCGCACAGCAGTGCAACAAACAGACCGACAGGGCGACCACCCAGCACCCGAACCTGAACCAGAACCAGTTACAGCAGCAGCAGCAGCAGTATCAGTACCAGAGCCCATGCGACTACCCGTTGTGCTTGGCATTCTTTGAGCTGTCGTCGCTCCGACTAGATAAATGGACTCACCCAAGACCTTAGCCATACCCATCCATCGGTCCCAATGATGTCTAATCGCAAATTGTCAGCTGCTCGTCAAGTGCCAGTGCTTCCGTTTCGGGTCCAAGTTCCGGCGCCGCATATGCCACATAAGAACTAACTCAACCAAATGAGCATTGTCTGGCAAAAATGCTCCACACTTCAGATTGTATGAAAAGCAAATACCCTGTTAATGTTACAATAATATGCAATCAAAAGAAGCAAAAGAATGTCTCTTATGCCAACCAATTATACCAACATTAACGACTATTAATGAGAGCATGGTATAAAAACTAAATGAATGCGACTTTAGCTGATATGGATGCGGTATATGGTACTATATATGTGTATACATATATGAGTATGCAATGCGGAACAGTTGGCAGCTGCTGCAACATCGAATAATGCGCCATAAGTCGAGCATATTTAGTGGGTTTTATGCTTTTGGGCATAGATATAGCGAAAGAGAAAGAGACACTGTTGGTGTGTATGTGTGAGGGGGAGAGGTAGAGAGGGCGAGAGGACTAAAAGGCTCTGGGGCTGTCCGCGTTGGTGAGATAAGATTAAAAACAATTTTATTGCAGCTCTTTAGTTGCGAGCAGCTCGTGCAGCTTGGGCAGCCTGCGATCCTCGCTCGGCCCGCTGCACGGCCTTTAATTTAATTCATTTAATTTTTATTCAAAAGAATGCCTTTTGATAAGCGCTGACGCCAACAAACTAAGTAAGTTTCGGTACGAGGCTCCCACATTCCATTCGGGATTGTGATGCTGCTGGGGAGTGGGGGAAAAATGATTGTGGCTTAAATCGATTAATGCGCCTAATCAGCGCCTACCATCTACCCAGATACATTGTGCAGCGATCTTGGTTCCAGCAGCCTCGAATCAGACCAGAGGCTTCATTCAGACTTCATTGATTCATTAAAGATTTTTATTAAAAGGTTTTAATACTCGCATTAACTCCACACGATCTCACAACTGATCACACGATCGCTTCCCTGACCCCTCAGCTCTCCTACTCTTTCTACCTGTTCATTGGTCAACTGAACCGATCCGATCCGATCCGAACCGAACCGAGCCAAACAGAGCAGAACATAACATAACAGAACAGAACAGAGGAGAGCTGAACTCTACGGAGCGATCTGAACTGACTGAGTTTTAATGCCTTGCTTGATCAGTGATCTTGGGGCCTGCCCTGGCGCTTCTTTTTGCTTGTCATCGTGTCATGTTTTGTGTGCTGAATGCTTTTTCATGCCGCTTTTTTCCATCTTTGTGCTTCTTTTCGTCTTTGCCTCTCTTTTTTCTTTTTTTTTTTGTGGAAAGTGTGAGAAAGGAAATATCTTCATCGTGCGATCAGCGATCAACGAACGTTGATCAGCGATCAGCGACGAAGTGCAGCTCCGTATTAATAAATCTACAAATGCATTAATTGCACCACTGAATGGACAAAAGATCAACAAGTCAGCGGGCGTTGATGTTGATTGGCTTCATTAGGTTGTGTGTCCAGAGACCACAAGACGGCCACGACGATCAAGAGATCGACAGATCGAGAGATCTACAACAATATTAAAAACACAACCGGCCACAAGAATGCCAGCAGCATGAAATTTTTGGGCTAATTTTGTAACATTTCTTTTGGTTAAAAATGTTTCTCAATTTGTTTGAGCGCACGCTCCTAAGAGGTTCTAATTGAGACGATCTTCGTTTTCTGGTTTCGGTTTCTTGAATTTCGTGTGCGTTCCTAGGCTTTAATTGAATTGACAACCCAAATGAAACGGCAGCTGCTGTTGGCGTCGGTGTAGCGCCAACAAAAACAACAACAATAACAACAACAACAACAGGGGAAGAAAAAAAGATCAAGGAGTGGCCAATGCGGTCTTCAGCGCCTCGGCTCATGGGCTATTAAAAGCGATGTCCGATGCCCAAAACCAACGAACCTGGGGACTGCGACATGGAAAAAGGTTAAAAGGTTCCACATTTCATTTTTGTTGCTGATCGTAGGGTGTTTGTTGCTTTTGAATTAATTTTTTATTGTTATTGTTTTTTGGCTGTGAACTCAATTAATTGAAACGCCAGGCGGCAGCCTGTGCCAAAGATGTCATCAGCGGGAAATTTACATGGCAAGGGCAACGGCAGCGGCAGCGGCAGGGGCAGGGTCGGGGCCATCGGGGTTAGGGTGCTGGGTAAGGGGTGCAGAGTACGGCTGCGGAATGCGGATGTAAATCAGCTGGTGGCGCCTAAATCGAAACGGAATTGTCGTTTTTCTTAGTGTGACATGTGGCGACAAATTGAGGTTATGTATTTGAGGGAACCTGCCACGGGGTAGGGGTAGGGGGAAACGATCTCCTGCTGTGGAGAGGGAGCACAGCATACGGAACGGGTTAACACGATCGATGATCGTCAATTAATCACTTTGCAAGAATTGTTGGGAAAGGTTGGAATTTGTATTTTGAAGACGATTCTCTTGTGGGGTCAACAACTTTGCCAATTATCATTTGCTGAAAGAACGAGGGATTGGATGCTGGAGAAAGGAAAGGAGAGAAAAAGTTTAGAACTTAGGGGAATATGCTAATGTTATTGAATTCAATTATAAAAGATTATAACATTATAAAAGAATATTGGATATTTATTATACATATAAGATAAATTTGTTTCTATTAAGTTTAATTACCAGGAGTATAATAAATATTTATTTTATTTGCGAATCTGTAGACCAGTTCGGGCCGCATCATTGATGTCTATCAAAGTGCTCCAGTGCTGGCTAACAGCTCAATTTCTGGCTGGTAACGCGCCCTGGGTCAACACCGGCAGTCAAGCAGCAAACCAAACTAAACCAAACCAAAGCGTACCGAACCGAACCAATCAAGCGATAAAACATCCAAAACTTGGCAAACAGAAAAAGACAGCAGCCGTTGGCTAGACCAGTGTGTAAGTCGATGCCGAAGTCGGATGCGAGTGCAACGTGCTGGAGATGGAGGTGGAGATAGCAGGAGGAACGGGGTGAGAGCTGGCGATCGGTAAATTTGAAAGAAAATTAAATCCGTAAATGAGGAAATCAAATATCGTAAAGTGCGCAGCGCTCAATGCTGGTGGCAAGTGGATTGGGCTGCCTGAGGATCGAATGGGATGTTCAATGGGCCATGGAACTTGGTGCACGGGGCACTTGGGATCGGGACTTGGAACTGGCGTCGGCACTTGCTGCCCATATTCCCATGAATGTGAGCAAACACAGCTAAAGATTTTAGCGTTTTGCCGCCTCGAACTCATCGGCATCGATTTGTTTGTCGAACACATTTCTCAATTCCAATTCGCTGATGCATTTTATGAACGCGTGCAGCGCATCGCAAACAAAGGCCTAAAATGCATTCTTAACCTTTTCCCATTTACCTGGCCCGAAAACCCAAGCACAAATCCCTAGCCCTAACCCCAGCCCATAATAGGGTTAAAATGTGATGTGGCGCGCGCGCTCGTGAGTTTCTCAAATTGACAGAAAAACAAACATCCCAGAATATCGAAGTAGACATGTAGGGGTATTGAGTATATACACTTTGCATTGGGAATTTGTTAAAACAACAAGGTGCATGCATTTCGGTAAATTGCTTAATTAGGCATCCCTTTTTTAGTTCTACCCCGTCAAGACGCTGGCTGACAAAATATTTGCCTGGCCTTTTGACAGCTGTCAAGTGGCCAACCGAAACGTAGCATTTAATTTGGGGGAATATGCAAACTAAAAAAAAAAATCAAAAATACCCACTCGCTCTCTTAATTCCTATGCAAATTTGTCTAAGCACTTTGCGTGTGGTTCTTGTTGCCGACGATGCAGGAAATACATTTGTATCTACAAGATACATTTGTATATACATATATCATTTTTGTTTTGCGCTTGGCAGCACTTGAAAGATGCTTTTGTTGCTGTCGAGCCAAATGAAATTTGCACTAATCTCGGCGCATATGTGAAATGCTGAGAAGGAAGTGATTTTCCAATGATTAACTTGGTTGAAAGGGATTTGAGTCGAGATTGATAGGCGAACACACACGCCGTAATACTCTCTCACCCCCTATCCCTCTCTCTGTCTCTCCTATCTTCACTATACGGTTTCTTAAATCATGCCCTTGGTTATCTCTAAGCGTTGATCGCCGCTGCTTCGATCTTCATTCGTTTGATTTTATTTGTATCTTTGTTTTCGGGCTGCTCATTCATAAAAATGGCCAGCGGCGG
The DNA here is from genome assembly GCA_035041605.1 of Drosophila atroscutellata. Classification (NCBI taxonomy): domain Eukaryota; kingdom Metazoa; phylum Arthropoda; class Insecta; order Diptera; family Drosophilidae; genus Drosophila; species Drosophila atroscutellata. Next base: position 4,829,808 of record JAWNLA010000092.1, on the reverse strand, counting down.
AGTTGACAATGTTGCTCAACTACAGATTGAGATTCATAAAGATAAGAAAGATATTAGATTTAATGAGTTGAGAGCCTGCCTCCGTTTAGCCAATGACATATACAGAACGAGTTCGTAGCTCGAACTCGAGCTCGAGCTTGTCTCTCCTTTGTATCAGCTGCTAGGTAAAAGTATCGATTGCACTTGGCTAAAAACTCAAAGTCGGCTCAAAAACTGGTACCGCTGATGCCGAGCCGGGCCTGGGCCTCCGCTTGCCTGGGATCTGCCGTTTTTTCACACGCGGCAGGTACAACAAGAGCAACAACAACAGCAGCAGCAACAGCAGCAGAAGCGGCGGCGGCGGCAACAACTTTGGCGGTCCTTTTCCAGGAAGTTGCGCCTGGCGTGCGCGCGACCGATCCGCAGCTGCCCGTCGCTCATTCACGCGACTCGCAACGAGTATCTTAAGTTTTTATGCAAATTAAGCGGCAGCAGCAGCAGCATCCAAGTGGGTTTTAGCCTATTTTATGGTCATCGCTCAGATTCAGTTACCCTTACCCCCTCGGCACTTGTTGAGCTGCTGTCCGGCAACAGTTTTGTAGCTGCTGTCGTAGGTACTTGTACTTGTGTGTAGCACTTAAGTAAGCGCTTTCCATTTTGCATGATCAACTGCATCCGTATCTGTATCTGCAAACGTATCTGTATCTTGTGTACCTTTTTGTTGTCTATTAGCGGCACACACACGCACACAAACACATGCTAGCATTTGTCGATCTATGCGCTTGAGCGGATTTAGCTTAATTTAAATCCAAATCTGTGTACGTTGCACCCATTGTTATCTCGCCTTCTAGCATAAGGGCTTCCTCTCATCCTCACTAGCTCTCAACCGAATCTCGAGCCATTGTGTGCCCTAAATCAGTGTGCCCTATTTAGTTTTGTTATGCACCTTGGCCAGATCTTAAGGCTTGAGGCCCTCGAAATTGAACAATTTCATAAGCATAAGCCGTAGGCAATTCCTGAAACGTTTGCAGGCCCTCGGCACATATGCACACATCGCTATTTATATTTACAACATCAGAGATTTGACATTTTTCCGTTGTGGCCGTTCCCTAAATATATTTCTTTTTCGCAGTATTTTGTAGTTGAGTGTTTTCTGACTCTTTGACTTTTTTCCCCTCTAGCTTGTGGAATTTTAATCAAATCTTTCACAAAACTTTCTCCATTAACAATCCACCAGTTTTTCAGTATAAACAGTTATATTTGCTGACAAATATATTTATTGTTCAACCATAACAAGGTTCTCAGACGACTCTTTGCTTGGTTTTTATTATATAAAGCATGCAAATGACTGCCAAATCTAAATATTATATTTTCTCACTGGTCTGTGATAAGTGTCGTTGCTATTAGTCATTTATGGCCAGTTCAGGCTACATGCCACTTTCGAGAGAGTTTTGCCTTTAACAACAGCGAAAACAATCGAATTGTGTGCTCAAGCAATAATGGTTATTAATAAAGACATGTGTACTCGGCCATAAAACTCCAAATGCAAGCATCTATAAAATGTCAGATAGCACATAGACACCTATAGATACGGATGTGGGTACGAGTATGCGCATTGTGTCTGCAGCAGATAACTTGAACGTACACAAAAGTCAATATAGCTAGTTGTAAAGAATGCGCTATTGTGGAACACACCCACTTTCAAAACAAAGCACTCCATACCGAACCTGAGACCCAGGCACACAGAAATCAGCCCGAGAATGGGCCAAAAAAAAAAAAACATGTGCTCCACCTGAGTATGGGATCCCGTTCCCGTTCTCTTCTATCTGTTGGGCATTCAGTCGTGGCAGTCAGTCAACATCTTGGTATCACAATTCAATTAAGATTTATATTTTGTTGTTAAACAATTTGTTGTTATTGTTTGCCAGTATATTTATGTATTTTCTCTATATATATTTCCCATTTTTTTTTTATGGGAACGCCGCGAAAGGAGACACACTTCGAATTTGTTGTTGACTTTTTTCTTCTGCAAGCCATGAGTGAATTCCTGGAAAGCATTGCGGCAAACCTTCGGGTGTCGTTTCAACTGCTCAAACCACTTGCACCACACAATGTTTAATGACAATTACTCGGTATCTGTTACTGTTGCTGTTGCTGTATCTGTATCTGTATCTCTTTAACTGTAGCGTGGGAGCCGTCATTCTGATATATCCTTATCGCAGCGTGGGAGTTCGAAAAACTCGGCAGCTATCATCTGAGAGCTGTTGGTATTTATGAATATGATTATTTAATTAGCTCATGCTAATTATATAAAAAGCTCAACTCAACTTGACAACTGCTTAATCGAAACGTGCAAAATTATTAATCGACGACTAATTTCGCTGCTCAATTCAACAAAGTTTTTACATTAAACAAAAGATAAGAGCAAAGCAACATCAACAACAACATTGAAACGATGTTCGTCTGCTCGTTTTGCTGTTGTGCAATAAAAATTCATTTCAATTCGTTTATGCGTAATGAAATCGAAGTCATATAAACGTATCAACCGATCACCCCTCACCCGCCCCTGCCTGGCCGCCTGCCTCTGCCAAGGACTGGGACAGTTATTGAATGTAGTCTGTATATATGCGGAGTATATCTGGTAACTTGTCCGGCTCGAAGCCAGACAAAGTTGTTGTTCAGCTGCTGCCGTGCAAATGTTGTCGTTGTTGGGGTAGTGCACAAGACGATGGAGATGGGGAGAGGGGTTAGGGGGGTAGTCATTGGTTGGCTGCCGCATCAAATCACATTATTACGAGACATTTTCGCTGCTGCAAAGACCAGCATCTTCTTCTTCTTCAACTTCATCTTTGCATTTGATTGTTTTTGCTTCTGCGTTTCAATTTTAGCTTCTTTTTCTGTTGCTGGTTTTTTTCTTCTTTTGTTGATTTTTGTTTTTGCTTGCTAAATTTGTTTTAGCCCGGCCCCCTCTCTCTCTCCCTATCTCTTTCGAGTTGTTTATCTCGCATTGTGCAGGCAGTAAAGGCAAATATTGTATGCCCTCCCTCCCGGCGACGCACCACCCCCTCTGCCGTTGGCCTCTCTTGCAGTGTGTGATGAGTGTGGTGAAGAAGCTTTAATGGAATCTCGTCATAAATTCAAATTTTATTACTGCTCATATTACTGCCGTGCTCACAGAGTCAGACACAGCACCTCACCTCCCTCCCCTCGACACCCCTCTCCACATCTTCTTCGTACTGACAACAAACTTATATGGCAATACGATGCGAGCTTATACATGTATACGTATGTGTGAGTAAGTAGAAGGGGGGCAGAGAGCACAGTGGTTGCCAAATTGGCCAAATGAGAAAGTGCTGTAAAATGAGCGGAAGTTGCATGTGAATTACAGTTTTATTAGAGAAAATCGTCTTTAATTGAAGTTGTTAAACATGCTCCGTAATTGGAATGACAAATCTTTAATGTTTGATTGCTGATTTTCGTTTGTGGCAGGTGATTTATAAGCTCCAGCTGTTTTCTTGTTTGTGGCTGCTGAAAAGAAAACATTATCAATGTATGAATACTGGATTCACAGCTGCCAAGTTTGCTTTTTCTAGCTCTATTATGAACTGCGATTTGCATCTTAATAAATCAACCCATTGCGAATGGAGATTTGTTTTTGTACTTTTATAGCAATGAGCTTTTAGTTACGGCTCAATAAAAACCGCTTTGTGCCACTGTGCAACAGCAGAAGCAGCGCGCTTCAATCACGCGCAATTAATCTGCTCAAAATCCTTTTATAGATAATCACACACAATCGCAGACACACACAGACACACACACACACACATGCATACATACAGAGACAAAGCTGTGTGCTCTGTTTGGCTCAGTATCCTGTGCAGTTTTACGACAATTGTTATTGTTATTGAGGCATTTTCGAAATGAACAATTTCAACGCTGACGATGACGCTGAATGACAACAACAGAGCGACAACAGCAAACGCAACAGCAACAACAACAATAACAACAACAACAACAAGCGTCAGCTAAGGATGGGGCACGAGCACAAGGTACATGTCAATGGCTATGAGACGTCGAGGATGACGACGTCGCCATCGCATGCATCATAATAATAAAACACACACGGACAGACAGACAGAGAGACGGAGAGAGACATATAGACAAGCAGACACTTGGACATGGCGAGGACAACATCGTGGAATGCAACGCGGAAGGATGGGCGGATAGAGGGGAGCCGGCAGCGGCTTAGCCTGAGAGATGATGAGCTCAAGTTGTGGAACGCTCCGGGCGGTTCTAAAAGCGTCAACGCAAATTAGCAGCAAAGTGTAAATTGGAAATGCTTTTTTTGGTGCACCCCACACAGATGCAGACGGCGAACGAGGCACAGACTGGGACTGGAACTGGGACAGGTAGAGAGGAGCACAGAGAGGATCTGATGGCGAAGACAGATGTGCCAGGAGAGACGTTGGCTTTTAGGGCCTTTAATTAAGTTGTTATTTGGCCGGCTGATTAGAGGCAACAGTTTTTCTGCTCCGTGTTGCGCTTTTAATGGATTGAAATTGTTAGCGGCTGATCAATGGGAAGCATTGGGACCTGGTCTATCCAAGCACTCACGTAATAGTGGCATATCGATGGACCAGCTGTAAAAATGTCAAATTTGTATAAGTTACGGCACTAAGTCCATAGCCGAGCTCGTTGTGTCCATATCCCCGATCTGTAAGCGGTGGCAGTCAACCAATTTTATGATCTACAAATTGCTGCTCCGTTTTTTGTTTTTGTTTCTTCTCTTGCGTTGCTTTTCCAATCGATAAATTTTCAAGTTGCCAATAATAAATTAATTGCCCAAACACAACAACAAAAAAACTTGCTCATCTGCCTCATTGTTTGAGTGTGTGTGTGGTCCCCTCCACAACTCTATTCGATATCATCTGGCGCTGGGAGCCTCTGGTTTTTAGCATTTGCGTCGTCGTTGAAACTATGACAAATATATTTCAAGTCGTGCGGGAGATTCCGCTCTTTATTTATATATTTCTTTGTCCATCTGTCCAACTGTCTATCTGTCTGTGTGTGTTTCTATTTCTTCATTAAGTTTTCATCAGTGATATTAATTATTCATGTCTTAATATCTTCATATCGCATATATTTATTTGCTGTCGATTTGTTTTCCTTTTTTTTTGTGTGTGTGTTTGTTTCTTTGAGCTTCGCTTCGTTTCGTTTCTATGTCATTTAATATTTATAATTTAATCTTTTGAGGTCTATGTGTTGATATTTCACGAGTTAATAACTTGATTAAACCAACGTCTTCAGTATTTATATTATTTCAATGTCTTGGATCTATCGTTGGGCACCAGGCGCTGTGTGTGGGAATTGAGGCGACTGGAAATGTTTTCAAGTCAAAATCTCCATAAATTTAATTAAGTTGAACTGGCAAATACTGGCCACTGGACTCAAATTGGAGTTCAGCTCAGTCGGATGACGTAAATACTACATTTTATTGATGGAAATTTGAATGTGTGTATTTGAAGTGCTAGTAGATTTTAGAAATAGATTTGCATGGCGTAAATAAAATATAAAAAAATAAATGAAATCATTAACATTTAAATAATTTTGTATATTACACAAATCTATGAAAAATTTATAAAATTTTGGTTATAAATAAATTTTATAATTCCATCGTATATTAGCAATATTTTTGCATTGTTTACAGAATACATAAAATATAAAAAATATTGTATTCAACATATTACACAATTCACATTCTAAATAGAGATTTGCATTTGATTTGTATAAATCTTTATAATTTTTGTGTACATTCAATGAAATTTCCCCAGCGTACCCCATAACTCATCCGCACTGTTGCACAAAGTCTCAAATTCTATTTAAAAATCCATAAGCGAAATCTCTAAATTAAGTCGTAAAAACTACACAAATTGATTCATAAATTTAGAAAAAAATCCATAATTGGCCATCTTGACTCTCGAGGTTCGAGATATGAGATGCGAGATGGTAATGAAATGCATACAACTTAATAATCCGATATCAAATAAAATGCCAAATGTTTTTATTTCAACAGCTATGCTCGTTTTGTGCCCAGTTTGGCATCCAGGCCCACAAAATATATGCAAACTGTTTGTATTAACGAGCCCACACAAATGCACATACATATATGCATATTGAGCATATGTGTGCGTGAGATACAGATATCTAGACAGGCATAGATGGAGAGACATTTTTGGTTTTGCATATTCATTAGATGTAAATGCCAAAAACTTTTAGTCGCATTTATCGTTTATCGTTGGTGGCCCAACGCATTTATTTCATATTAATAAGCAATTTTTTAGATTCTGCTCGAAATGTTATGAGGCTGACGATTACATTAAGCCATAATCGTTAGCATATATCTTAAATATGGGCTTAAGAAATAGAGTTTAGGTCATGTCCAACTAGTTGATGCCCTGTAGTCAGCGTATTTTCCGGCAATAATTGTGTGGCTGTTGTCATGCCGAATTCCTATCTACTGCATATGACCCTAATTTTTATCAATATAGTATCTAATTTGTTTCATATATTGATAAGGTCTTCACTTTTATTTTTGGCGCTTCCATACCAGAAATGTGCTAAGACAACAAGAAGTGGGCACACCTTGAGGCGTCGTCTGAGTGGCCTCTCCCAGCGCAGACATTTTCAGTTTGTTTATTTATTTATTTGTTTGGTTAAGTTGCATATTTTATTCGATTATTTTTCATACGATGGCGAGCTGGGCGCTTGGGCTGCTAATTAAAAAATGTTGGTTGACAGTTATTGTTATTTAGCCATATATCATGGCATTTCATTGGGAATTCCATGGCTCGGAGTGCCCACCAGTTGTGTTTTATGCTTAATTGAGTTATTTAAATATATTATTTGGCCAAAATCGGAGGCAAAGGCAGCCACTGAGCAGCCACCGAGGGGACCACTTTGAATTAATATCGCGTTGTCACACAAAAGTCAAACGTCATTTAACAAATGTTGATATGTTAATACATTGCCACCAGCGTAAATGCAAAACCCAATACGAGCGAGGGTCGATTTAAAAGTAATTAAGTCGATTCACGCGAATGTAAGCAAAATGCCTTTGCTTTATCGAACTCTACGCAGTTTTGATTTATGATTGCAAGCAGGTAAGTGGAAATGAAACAGCTTAAGTATGTCTTACAAATTGTTTGTTAAGCTTCACTTGTTGCTCTTATATATATATATATATATATATATTAATTTATTATTAATTATTAACTAGTATTTATTAATTTTCAATTACTATTCTATTTTCTTGAAATTGAATATAAATTTTATTTTCGTCATTTTTTATTTCCTTACTTTTCAAATAAGCCTCGTTCATTGGCTCGCTTTCAATTTTTGGATTTGATCAAAAAGCAAAACAGACTAAGAAGAAGAGGAAGAAACTAAAACAATGGTCAGCTAGCGGTTAACAAATGTGAGCGATGTGTATGCGACTCGTATTTGTTGTTGTTGCTGCTTTGTTGGTTGTTGTTAACTGCATTTTAGTTTCAGTTTCAATTTTAAAGCGATTATGTTAATGCTGGAAACGAGTTTCCAATCAGCCATTACCATTAGCGTTGAGTTGCTGCGTTGCTCTCTGAAAATTTATGGCTCTGCCACCGGAATGGGCCCAGTTTTCAATTACCGCACCTCGACCCCGCTAAAACTCGACCCCCAGCATTGCAGCAAACGGAATTTGAATCGGAATCTGAATCTAAAAGTGAGGCAAATCCAAATTAATTTTCCGTTTTTCACAAACAACTTAATTGGCAATATACGAGCCAATTAATGGACGAAGGGAAGTGCACAAATCGCTTGAGGCCAGGACTCCCTGAACTGAAGCACAACCAAACCAAGCCAGCCGAGGACCTACACCTTTTCAGGGTTGGGGCTTTAAACTGGCAGAAGTTACACTTGTTTCTAGTTGGGAACTTGCCGGAAAAAGAGCAGCTCACGGCAGCCCAGCTTGGCGTATACGCAATAGAACTGGACCTGGTGTTTGCGCCTGCCACCGTGATTGGCACTGTTTCTAATTTAGGCAAAACATCACGTAAACAATTGAGCAACAATTTGAGTGCGCTGCAAGGGGCTGTGTTGGAGGGAGAGCCTTGCTCTGGGTTAAACAACGCAAGATTGTGCAAACAAATGCTGAACAGGCGTGCAGGCAGCAGTCAGTTCTCTGGCGACCTGGACAATTCATCACCGGTTCAGCGCAGTGCGGCCTTGAGGGCAACAGCACCACGCACAAAATGCACTCCAAGCAGCCACCCCTCAATGCCTTCCCAAACCATACTTCGACGCCACAACAATGATGGCAAAAGCAAGAGCACTGTAGTTGAGATTGCGCAACTTGGAAATACCCTGTAGCAAACTGCGAACTGACTCAGTTTTTTATCTACACAATTCAAAACACGATTCTACTCAAAATTATCTATTGATTTCGAGATTAATGCGTTCACAGAATCAGATATTGCTAGAAATGGCTAGATTAAGACTCTATCTATCATGCTGATCAAGAATATATATTTAATTAATTAATTTGCAGATGCAAGCATTTGTTCAACTTCATGATACCCAAGTCTACTAATGTACAATACGCAGAGGGAATAGAAAGCTAATTGTTTTGATATGTAAACCTTAAGCAGAACCAAAAATCAACTCGCAGTGTGCACATAGAGACGAATCTGGTGAGCTGAGAGAGGGGTGCAAAGTGGGAGGTGGTTGCTCAAGTGCAGCAGATTGCCCAGCAATTCGCTCGCTCGCTCGCTAGTCAACCTCCCACACCCACTCGCTGGCAGAGGCAGAGAGGCACAGAGACCTCGTTGAGCATACGACGCGTGTTGCACGCCCTCGCCGTTGCATTGTTGTTTAGTCTCCCAGTTGTTGGTTGCCCTGTGCCTCATTGAGCATGGTTATTGCGAAGCTTTTTGTGCTAATTAGCCACGCTGCTTCATGGTTATTAAGATTGCGTCAAGTGTGCCCGGGCACAGTCACCGCTCAGTTGCACTTGCTAACCCCCCCCCCCCCCCTGCCCTTTTTATGGCCCCTCCCACTCATATAGCTGCATGGGCAGGCCCTGCAGGCATTTCGCATGCAGCATCCACAAGGACACACACACAGACAAACATGGGCACAGGCACATGTGTAATTGTAGATGTGACTGCGGCTTATTATGGCGCACGCATCCTTCAACTTTAGCTGCCATCTTCATCATCGTCATCAGTATTATCATCATTAACATTGTGATCATGATCATCATCGTTGTGGTCCAAAGTGCGCTTGAAATGGTCGACAACAGATTGTTGGCAATAAACGCAGAGGCAGTGAAAACTGCATACGACTTTTTCAGCATCTTGAAATTGTCAGGTTAGTAAAGCAAAAATGTATCTCTTAAGTTGGCTACGCTAAAAATTCCTTGTTTAGGTTTCTTTCATTTTAGCCTTTAGTTCTTGAAGAAATATTTTCTACTGAGATGCAAATTGAAATCTGTTGTTAGAAGGGTTTGTTGAGCTAAATAAATAAATAATAAGATGTTCTTAATTTTTAATTCATTAAAATATCTATCAGTTATAGTTTTTATAATCTTTGAAATTTTTAATTTTAATTCCTAAGGGATATTAAATTCTGGATGCTCTGACGTCGAAAGACCACTTCGCTGATGCCTCAATTTGTGTTAAGCATTTCAGAATGATTTAATAAAGTTAATGTCCATATTTTTTTCATATTTGTTAGCGCCATCTATTGTGGTCATTTTATCTTCATGTACATCATATACAGCTACGTGCAAAATTATTCTGTTATTATATCTAAGACGCAAACCAGTAATGTTAATATTGGACATTGTTTGCATAGCTCGCTGGCGCCATCTGCACAACAGACATCACAACATCACAATCAGCTTAAATTGTTTGCGCAGCTTAAAAGTATGCTGTAATCTTATGAAAGTTTGCAATTACTTGTCGATTTATTTGGGGTTCACCGCAGATTCTTAATTATCCAAGTTTTATTTAAGTTTAAGGTTAAGACATCTCCAGTTTCGGTTTGTGCATTATATGGTCTATTTGATATTTATGGTAACGCAGTAAATAATATTTTAGTATTTATTCCAATCCAATCGACCCGAATGCAAAACTTGTGCAGTATTAAATGTGTAGTTCCTCGAAAATCTAACGCATCATGTCCAGCGAAAATCTGTAAGGAATTGGACTAGAATTGAACTTTACTTGTAACTTTACTTGGACCAAAAGTTACAATATAAATATGTGTGCAGGCATACAAATATTCAGCGCTGTTAAGTTTTACTTATAAGGAAGATAAACATAATGTAAAATTAAAAAAATAAACTTACATATTAGTACACTATATTCTTTTTTAGACAAACCAAATATGTTAACTTGTTATTTTCAACATTAAGTAATTATGAAACGATTTGCTTGCCCTTCCACACCCTAAATGGCTCTTCGATATACATATTTACTTAATGCAGGTCGATTGTCTTATGAGAGGCGACCCTAAAATGACTGCTCCCATTAGTGCCACAAAACCCTTATGAGTTGAGTGCTACACGCGCCTTCGTCCTTATGCTTTAAATTTGTTGGTTTTTGTTTCCGACGCCCCTCAGGCATTTCCGTTGGCCCGCAATGGAAAGCAGTGCTAATTAAGCGTAGCCCTGGTACTCGAAATCCGCTTTAATTGAATCAGAATTCAACAACATTTAAACAATATTACGGTACGCATTACAAATTCTGTTGGCGTCGGGCAATGAGGCAAAAGTAGCTGAGCAAATTTTTTCGCTTGCGCCACATTAAGCACAAACTGGTCGCATTGGCCTGCAGATGGGGGCCGGCGGGCAAGCAGAGGGGCAGCCATTTGACAACATCATTGGCAGCAGTCGCCCGCACCCCTCACTCAATCCCCCGCACCCCTTTCCCATTCTCTCTTGCTGAGAGGCAAGCTGATTAAATTGCTAGCTGTATTCGAGCAAGCAGGCGCCTTTGTTGATTCCCTTTGTTCCCAGCTCTTCGATTGAAAGGAGCTAGAAGTTTTGCCCAAATGTGTCTAGCTGCCATCCTGCCGCCGCCGACGCCACTGCCTGTTGGTACCTTAAGTAGACCTGCGCCTGCTTTATCCTTAGACAGTGGTCCCTAGCAAATAAGAACACGAATTCAACGTGTCCTAAGACTAACATCTTACTTTGAAATATTTATTAATTATCTTGACCTCCAAAATATAATATTCTTATTTTAGAAAATAATTTAAGTTATAATCCTCTGATTTTTATCTCTTTGGAATATGCTCTTTTAACAATCTGGGAAATATATATTTTAATTACAATCAATATTCCCCCAGAAACATATTTTATTTTCTAAAACACGAATTGGCGTTTGAATATATGCGTTCTTATTAGCTGGCATTCACTGTACTTATACTTATACTTGCCGACGCACTTACGAGTCGCAGTTATCCGTAAGAGCGTAAAACTATTTATGGATATTTGCCGCATAAACAAGCTGACCTTAGGAACGGGTGCAGGAACGGTTACGGTTTCCGGCAATGGCAACGGTAACGGTAACTGTGGCTGGGGTCAACGATGCGGACTCCAAATTGGGAGGAGGCTTTAAGAATTGTTTGCGCATATTGAAAAGCACCTTTTTGTTGGCATTGATGCTGAAAAGAATGAAAGGGGGCAGAAGTGTCAACAATGGTTTCTAAGCATTTTGCACACGCCAATTTGAGATGAGCGCGTGCAAAGTAGCATCCTTCTTGTCCTGCACGAGAAATACAAGTAATCTAAGTTGGCCATGCATCTGAAATGGCTTTGGCAAGTGATTATTGTAGCACACTTTTAGGCGTATGGACCTCAAGTGGTATCGCATGTGGGATTTGTAAAAGCAGTATTTATATAACTTAATATCTCAGAATTTTATACTTCCAGGAAAGGGTAATATCCCTCTTGTAGTATTGTGCTCGATTCTATTCTCCGAAATGTTTTTCATCATAAACATTGTTATTAATATTCGATTACCTCTTACACATAACTAAAGGGCAAAAATAGCTCAATTATCGTTTGATTTAATCGTTTTGTCAGGTGCTTCGTGTATTTATCCCATCATGAAAGGAAAGTGTTTTGTAAGCAAAAATCTTGGACATAACTTACAGGCTCTTCTTGTGTAAGCAGCTTAAAGAGCTTCACAGCTTATCGCCTGCTTGGCAGACACACACACAGACACACACAAGCTACTTCAAGTGGAAGTACCGCAATCCCCGCGACGGCCCGCCTCTCACGAGAGCATTGCGGCACAATTAAGCAGCAGTTGGTGTAGAAGATCATTTTCATCTGCCCGAATGATGAGTGGGATTCAGGGCTTTGTTTATGCTGCTGCCGCTCATAACTTGTCATAAATTTGACAGCCGGCGTCGCTGCTGAATACCATGCGGGTCCATTATAATGGAGCTGAAATGTCTATAGTGGTGGAGGGTGGGAGGGTGGTAGGGACGGAGGGGAAAATTCTCTATATTCCCACATAGTCTTGAATTGCAAATATAAATGACGCACTAATTGCAGCGAATGCCTCGAAAAAAAAACAACGAAAAACAATTTAATTTGATGCGTTTCTCAATTGCGGAGTAAGTATGGGCCATTAAAACCAAAAGAACAAAACATTCTGAAGGGAATAGGAAGATGTAGCGGAAGAGAAACAGGCAGCTGAATGAACCTGTCGGCCATTTAATGGCATTTTATGGCGCACGAAGCAATTGGCTATGAAATTAATTTCGAGAGTAAAAAAACTAAATTGAAGCAGCAGGAACTGAAATTAATGTCGCATGCAACGCGACGACCCAAAACGAGAATAGCAGCACCCGGTTCAACATGTGTGGCATAGAGCAACAACTATTCACCATTCACTACTCACTGTTCAGTACTCAGTGTGTACTCGAACCGTGTATACCTGGGCCCTGGAGCCGCCAAGTCGTTGCCAGTGGACCCCTTTGAAGTCATTTTTAGTTGGCTCCTACTCCTTTGATGTGACTGCGCCTCCAACGCAGAATGCCACACTAAAAATTCTCAAACATATAAAAGAAATTAAAAGATGGCAGCAGCAGTAGCAGCATCATAATGGGTACATCAGGAGGCGCCTAGTTGCCAATTAAGTGCTAAGAATAAATGTTGACCACTTCACATGATTGAGCGATTCAGGCCAACAATCACATCAACAAGTACAACAGGTAAGACATAAAATGTGTCTGTCTTTGTTTGACTAACAGGTATCCTGTTTATATCAATATAAGATCGGAATATCGAGAACCAATCTAATAGTCCAAAGTATATTTCGATAAGTGGCGAATATTTCAATTAGTTTATTTATTTATTTTAACTAAAATAATATACAAAAACATAGCAATTTCAAGTGGCAAATAACGAGATCTTAATGCAAAATCATTTAATTTATTTATATCACTATTTCTAACATATCCACACACAAAATGCTGCATGCCGCAGTTGATCGTGGCTTTACAGGGCATAATCAGAACCGACAGCAGACAGCAAAACAAGACGTCATTAGTGGCAGGTGTCTGTAAAAATGTTTAGACTTGGCTATTGTTTGATTTGTGTTGCTTTCTTGGCATCTCGAAGCTTCAAATTTTGTTTTGTGTTTTTTAACCAAAAATTTCTTTTTCATAAACAGTGAGAAAACTTTGGTTGTTTGCATTTCGTTTTTCCCGCAGGCTTTCGTGTGAGTGACCAGAACCGACAGCAAACACAGGAAATGTGCTGCAACATTTTCAACATTTTCCAATGTGAGTGAACACAATTTCAAGGGGGTTCACTCCAAAAGGGGGGTCACATCAAAGAACTCTCGAACAATTGGCGACAATTAGCTGCAAAGTTGGACTCTAATGGACTCTGGCATGCCATTGACGCATTAGATGTGATCTCTGGAAGGGGCCAACGTTGGCGGGGTGAGAATCCATTTCAAAAAGCTTGATTTGAATGACAACGTTTTGACATTGCAATTTTACGCTACATTTAACACTGCACTTGTCAATGTCGCTGACCTTTCTGGGCCTTACAAGGGCAGTTGCATTTATTTGAGGGTCAGCAAGTGTATATTTGAAAAGGGAAAACAATTGAAAATTTACATAGCACAGTATGTCTTGTATCTAATGTTGTGGAAACTAATTACCTGTGAAATATAATATTTTAATGTTAGATATATAAAAAGTAAAAGCAGATCAGACAATATATCTTTTTTATACAGACACAAACTGCACAACTTGTTTTCAGATTTTGCGTAGCATACTTTTTGACAGCTTACAAAATTAACTGAAGAACCTAAAACATAAACTTAAACTTATGATAATGCCTTGCCTTTATTTGTCTACAGTCTTCGCTATAACATTATAATTAATAATTTACTAAAATAATCGATTGTCAGCCAAAGATAAAAATAATTTTATTTTAAGCAATATTAAATACTTTTTTTGTTTGATAGAAATAGTAGTAAGCGCAAACGTTTTCTGTCTTCAGTTTATAAGTGATATGAATGCGTCATTTTTCTATTTGCCATTCAGACTTTCAGCTCATTGAAAATCATTAGGGAGTCTCATTGTTTGCCCGCTGGGCGCTGCTTGGGGACGACGGCGTCTCCGACAGATTGAAAGTGTGCACCAGCCAAAAAGTACTTGAAGCACATACACAATTCACCTTCACTCGCCCAGAAGAAGAGTGAGATGGAAACAGAGATAGAGATAGAGACACGGGCTCATTGTCAAGCCAATAAAAGAAGGCCAGAGCTACTTAGTCGTTGCCCATCTTCAGATACTTATCAGCTGGCAGAGGGCGCCCAGCAGTCGACATACATATATATACATATATATATATAAATATATATATTCATATATATATAGGTATTGACGTAGTTGTAGTTGGTGGTGTAAGTAAAAGTAAATTAGATAAACGCCAAAGAACGCACAATCATGGCATGTATTGTACTATGTATATGAGTACCACATACATGTATGAGATATCAACGTTAAAATGAATCTTAATTGAACCGAAACTGAAGCCAACGTCGACGCTCGATCAAAGCGTTTGCCGACACCTCACTCTGCAAATGATGATCGCCCCCATGAGGAAATGTGCCTGGTCAGAGCTCAATGAAATTGACAAATGTTTAGACAAATAAGCAAGCCGAATGATCGACAACGACAACGACGACGACAACAGAGAAGTATATGATTTTTTGTTGTTTTTGTAATTACGTTGGGCAAATATTAGACGGAAGAGCCGTAGATTCCAGGTCGCTTACGGTTTTGGGTCAAAAGTTGTAACTGCAATTTTTGCCTCATTTGCAGGCCCATAAAACGATGAGAAGATACCAGGTCGGTGGTTGGTATCGGCAACTGCAGTGGAATGGAGTGGAGTAGAGTGCAGTGGAGTGGAGTGGAGTGGAGTGCCTTGCCCTTTTGGGAATGTGTTGACGCAGCAGACGGACAGGAGAAAGAAGGTAAACAGCAAACAGCTCAAGTTTGTAGACAACAACAAGTGGAAAAGTAGTTGCTGAGCGCTGGGATATAGGTTTGCCTAAGGAGAAATGTGTGTAACCAACAGATTGAGTGACTGATGGATGAATGGATGAACCATGCAAACAAAACAGCCTAAAAAACAAAAAACAAAAACACAAAACTCTGCGTTTATCTATAGATAAACAAATGCATTGCTTCTAGCCACAAGGGATGTGCAGTAGCGCATATATACACACGGATACAGATGCAGATGCGAATTACAAATACTTGCTAACAATTCGCTGCGCATTAAGGAAATAAATTGGATCGTTTGGTAGGAGCTAGAAAATCGGTGATAAATTGCTTTAAAAGTAAATTCTATCTTTTAGTAAACTGTATTATTGCCTATGATCTATGAGATTTTAAGAAGAATATTTTGGCAAAATCAAAAAAGTATTAAAATCATAAGCGATGTTTAAGCTGTTAATGTGCTCAATTAAAGTCGAACTTTAAAATTATATCGTTTCTGTTGCAGAATAAAATATTTTAAGTTCGATTTTCGTTGGAATTTTCGAAAATTTGTATGTTTTGTTAACAGCAAAGATTTACCAGCGAATCTCGAATATTTTTGGGTTTTTGCTGATGCACAACGATTAGTTTGTTGAATGCATATCACAAATTGTGCAGCATTGACAAGTTGTCGTGATTATTAATGAACAAGCACTGCCTGCAGATACATTTGTATCTTTTGCGCTCAAAAACTCAGACAGCTACCACCAGCTCTAGCTGCGCAGCAGCAAATTTCTTTAGCATGCGCAACAACAATAACAACAAAACCAATAACGAGCGCACTTTATGTGCCTATCAGAGCCAGGCAACGACGACGCTTCTGAATCCAAAAGATACACGACACGAGAGCACACGAAGCAGCCGCCAGCCGCCAGCCACCGTCGTCGTCGTCGTGGTCGTCAGTCGAGTTCCGAACGAGCTGGGGAACGCACGTGTGTGCCGCACACAGAAAAAGCCACAGAGCAATATAGCGCATATCGTATATGGCGTACAGCAGACTAGAGCGAATCCATTCGTATCAAAAGTGAGTCGATTCCCTGCCAAATAAAAAAAAACAAAAGCCAACTTCGCGCTAGTATAAACATATCCGTTGCAACGGTACACCGAACTTCCGTGTGATCGATTCCGGCGCGCGTGTTTCGATCTGGGCAAGTAGAGAGTCCACATATGAGACGTGGCCGGCCGGCCGGCCCCCAATCGCGCATTGTATTAAAGACGCAGTCGGCGCCTTTTTATCTGCAGCCAAAAACAGAAACAACAAGAAGAAACCTTTAAGCCTGTTTAGATGGATGGATCGGCGTGAGGCATTGAGGCGGACGCGGCGCGTCGTCTGTTCAAACGGGTTTCGTTGCGCTCGATCGGGGGATCTGTCTGGAATCGCTGGCCTTTTGATGTTGCGCCCTCGGCGAACGCAGCTATCGAGCAGCTCTAAACGTTTCCAGGAAGCCAACTGGATCGGCCAGGAGGCGGCGGCGGCTGCTGCTGTTAACCAAATAAATCAACATTTGATAATGTGAAAACAAAGTAGCAAAAAAAAATCAATGAGAAACCGTTTGAAGTGCGCACGTGAAAATCTATACAATAAAAAAAAATATAATTGATTGAATCATGCAAAAGTGAACTCAAAAAATGTTTGTAAGAAACAAAATGTAGGTGCCAAGAAAAATAAAGCGCGCAAATCAAACGAAAAGTATTAAGCAGTCCAAATAAGTTCAGGAAAATCAAAGCAACAGAAAATTACAAGAAAACGAAATTGGAAAATAAATCTAAATAGATACATACTTACGCAAATATCACGACTATCAAAGTTACATAATCTCAGTATAAGGCCCAAGAAAAGAGAAAAAAAAAGTATATTTCGAATAACAAATTTTTTGATACATCACGCAGTCTCAGTAAATTTTAAAATAATAATTATAAAAAAAAACATTTCTTGAATACAAATAAATTTATAAAAATTAAAATATATTAAAAATACAATAATAATTAAAATAAATAAAATATTTTATCAATTAGAACCTAGCATTTAATAATTTATTAACTACAAAGTACTTACAACAAAAACAAAACCGAAATAATCGCATTCAATACGCATTCAAAAACACGCCAAAAAGTAGTCTTTAGCCCGGAACCAAGCAACATCCAACAATAACAACAAAAAATAAGCGACGCATTTAGTAAATCTGATAACTGATAATTGATAACTGGTAATTGATAACTGATAACTGATAACTGCTAACTGCTGACAAGAACAATATGCAGACGATAATTATAAAGCTTGTGCTGCTGCTGCAGTTACTCAGCCGGCTGGGACGCTGCCAGGAGCAGCAACTGTTGCTGCCGAGCATCGACAGCAATGCGAACGTGCAACAGCAACAGCATCAACATCAACAGCCGCACAGCAGCAACATCAACCATCAGCAGCACAGCAACAACAATCTCAGCCTGAACAGTACGCTGCTCAACACGCTGCTCAGCAGCACTGGCCAATTGGGAGGTGTTGGTGGTGGTGTTGCAGGCGGTGCAGGTGCCTTGCCACTGCCCGGCGGTGGTGCTGCCGTCAATCAGCTGGGAGGTATCGCCGGCCTAGGCAGCAGCACAGCAGCAAGCGCTCCGGCAGCAAATGGAATTGGCATGGGCCACGGAATGGGCATGGGAATGGGCCATGGTATCGGACACCATGGCCCTGGACAGGGAGGACATCCACATGGGCATGCGCTGGCTGGACTGGCCAATCTCGGCATTATTGTTGGCAGCAAGGGCATGCCAGGCTTGTCCGGAATGATGGGCATGCAAGGCGGCATGGGCGGCTACGGAGGAGGAACTATGCTGAATGCTGGCGCCGCAGGAGGAGGGATTGGAGCAGGCGCTGCGGCTGCTGGCGGTGGAGTCGGAGGAGGAGGCATGGATATGCAGAGTCCATAGTGAGTAATTTAACAGTTATTATTACAGCACATACACGCTTAATTGGAGGGCGCATGCACAAGTGAAATCTTATCATCAATTGATGAAGACGCTCAACTTGAGGCAGCTCGTCAAATTCTTTTGTCCTATTAACAACAACATGCCGGGGGCATCCCATGCGTTTTTTTTATAGCATTCTCTGGCCTGGGGCCAATTGTCATTGACATGTTGTGGTGCAATCGTCTCCCGACCAGACAATCTACAGATTGAACCATTCACAAATCAACTTTTACTCTTTACCCTCCTGCAATTATAACGAGCTGCTCATACATATGTATGTTCCCTGGCATTAAGGGCTCTGGCTTAACCCATTATAGAACTGTGAATCACATTTTGACCCTTGGCTGCTATGAAATAAATATTTTGTATGTTCCATGATTTAACGATTTTGTACTTAAAGAAGTCATGAAACGATTAATACATTATTCACAAAGTTATCTTAACAAAAAACTCCTTCGACATTAGTTTTTATTTTAAATGAAAATAAATGGAAAATGTATAATGCGACCGTTAAATACATATCCAAGCGCAACAAATTACAGATATCTTGAGCCATATGATCATCATAATTAATCTTACCATACAAAAATGTAGCTAGGCAGATCTGTTATGATAATCATAATTAGTCTTACCATAAAAAAAAATGTAGCTAGGCAGATCTGTTAGATACATATAGGTTTTCATAATTGGGATTTCTAAACAAATAAGTTTTTCTCTGTTTCATTTATTTCAGCAAATCTCTCTTAGTGAAAACTGCTTATTATGATTATCTTGGGGTTTCTCAGAAAAGATAAATAAAAACTTGACTTCATTAAAACTCCCCAATTTTCGTTTGCGTTTTTCCATTGAAATTGCTCTTTGATGTATGCCAAACAACTTTTCATTGAAATTACTTTGGAATGGTCGCATTTATTTGTTTACACTTGATTTCCAAGTTTATATAAGAATCGGTCAGTAGCAAATGCTTATTGATTCCGCCAAGTTAAATAAATAACTGTGCAAAATGTGCAACAGTCTGAAGACCACCCGAAGCTGTTGCCACACAATCTGCTCACAAATCCCAAGAGGCAGAACTTGAGGTGGTGGACGAAAGGCGACTCCACGGAATGCTGGCTATTGCTGTCCGTGGCAAGCCCGGGGGCGCGCTTAAGCAATAAAGTAAAATTATTTATACATACTTTGCTTTTTGCGCCTGTCAGCCAAAAACATTTTCATTTTTATTGCAAGGATTGAGAATTGAGGATGGAGGCGTAATCACTGAAGCTACTGGCTAGTCTCAATCCAGGCGGCGGCCAGTTGTCAAAATGTGCGAGCCGTCGTTTTTTATGATTATTAGCAGCGGCGGACTGCAACGTAAATTTTACTTACACTTCACATTAATTTGCCCACTGACAACAGGCAGTAGCTGCCACAATGGGCTTGCCGAGGGGCGGCAGGCAGTGTGGTGGTCATGGAGAAAGGGGAAAGGACCAGGCAGCGGCAACGGTTATTATTTGCCATTACAAAACCACCCAACAAAAACAACTGCAACTCCAACCGTGTGCCATCTCCAACTGGGGTTACTGCGGGACTTCCTCTTGTCCTTTTCAGCACTCTCCGTGCAGTAACTGGGAATTTTATATTATCCAATAGCCAAATGGGCGCCACACTTGCAGCTGCAGCCTGATTCCCTGTTAATTTTGTACCTATTTTATTTATATATATATATATGTATATATCTATTTTTTTTTGCTTTTGTGCTTGTCTCAATGGGGTAGAAAGTGTTTCACTTGCTCAAACGTTGACCCAACCGACGACCAGACAAATCGATAGACAACAATAAGCTGAAGCTATAGCCGTAGCAGCTATAGCCATAGCCATAGCCATAGCCATTGCCCATTAGGCAACCTTTGTCCACCGGTCACTGTTAGACCCGCTTGATTACAATTAATCGGCTTATTTACCGGAGCCATTTGCCCATTTGCCAATTTGCCATGATGAGCTACTCTGCTGCCACTCGGCTCCCTCATTGAGTTCAGCGTCAAGTGCGGTGCAACGTGCTATTTTATTGATTTGAAATGTCCGCACAAATCGTGCGCAATATTAGCAAATTATGCTTGATAGCGATCATTAAAATACTAGAAGGCATCATTTGTTGTAGTAGCTATAGCTTCAGCAAATCTTTTCAAAATCATTGAGATTATTAAAGAACTGAGATACTCGCCATATTATATACACAAAAGCAAACACCAAACTTTTCTTTAAAAAATAAGAATTTTCAATCAATAAAATTTTCCATCTAAAATTGGACATTTTTTTTATAATAATTTAAGAATTACACAATTTAAGCTGCTTATTCATTCGGTATTTTATGTCCTGGTACAGAGTCAATCAATCTTTCAGTTTGCATACACTCTATGGACACCAAGTGCTAAGTTCCCTCTTCAGTTCTGCCCAGTTGGATATATAGTACTTGAACACCTGCCTAAACAATTCGCTTACAAGTGCAACCACACCCGATCTCAGTGTGGCTGGCCTAATATGCAAATATCCGAGTCGAAGGAAGTATAGCACGCAGTATGGCAGGCAGAGAGCAGCAGGCGGGTGGGGATTGGATTTGGGTTGGGTGCCTGTTTACACGAATCAATATGCAGAAAAGCTGATTAGGGGATGTAATGAAAATTTAATAATTGCCATTCAAGCACTCGATGGACAGGGAAACGCAGTATTTGCTCGCTGCCCACAACCGGAATGATTCCCCCGGCAGTCGCAATTAATCTTCAGCGCAGGGTTGCGCCTGGTAATACTAGAAGATGAATAAGACGAAGCAGCTACCAGCAACTCGGCAGCCAAGTCAAATAAAACCAAAAAACCAAAAAAATAACTGCAAATTTGACTAAAGAGTAGGGGATGGGTTGGGGGTCAGAATTGGGCAGGGTTGGTTTCAATTTCACCATTTGAAAGGCAAAGCAAAAGGCAAATAATGTAATAATGTTTGACAGTCTCGTTCCCGTCTCGACCCCACCCCCCTTTTCCCTCCACATTCCGTCTAGCGTCTCTCGCCCTATGACGTCTGTTGTTTTGTTAACAGACATTTATGACATTATACGGCGCAAAATGATGTTGTTACAGGGTGTAACAAAAGCCAACGCCACCCCAGGCAGACTCAACCCCATTTTCAGTCAATCCTTTGGCCCGCTGTGATTTCATTTGCCTTACAAGCGGCAAAAATCTGCTTAATTGTGCGTAAGCCTTGTAGTCCCCGACCACGACCCTTGCTCTCCCCTCCTCCCAGTTAAATATTTGTCAAAGAGTAATTAAAACTTACTTACTTACCGTTGCCTGGGTTGCCTTTGCTGTTTGCTGGCTTTGCGAGAACAAAAGAACAACTTAATGTTAACTATGCGAGTTCTTTGAGTTTCACAAAAGTTCAACTCTCTCACTCTCTCTCTCTCTCTCTCTCTCTCTCACACACACACACTCTCAGTCGCCTTTTGTATCTGAGTGGTTATAGTGTTCGTATCTCTATAGTGTCTGGCGTCCTGGCGGAAACATAAAAATGTTAATTTTTCCACCCAGAAGAAAGGCCAGTGAACAGCTTTTGTCGCACAGAGGCCGCAAATTACGAGTCTGGTTACCAAGAAACATGCCAGATGATTCTGCTAGACGCCAGGGTTGGGCCCTCGAAATTGACGATAACGATTATGTGCAAAGTTTCGGTATTGTTTATCTTTTTCTTTTTATTTTGGGTTTTTTTTCTTTCGGTTGGCACAAAATTAAAAATATCCCTGCAAAAGAAATGCGGGAAATCTTTTGCGGCTGCTGCTGCAGTCATCACCATGTGGCACCACCAAAAAAAATATATTTATTTCTCTCAATACGCCAGTGACGACAATGAAGGCAACTCTGGGGAGGAGGAACTACTCCAGCTGACTGCTAGATTGGTGTCCCCTCTTTCAGTAGTATTGTACCCTTGCAAAATAAAATGGCAGGCATAAAGTTTTTCCTTTCCTCTATTATTGTGGTCTTTTATTTAATTTGCTTGACTTTTTTCCGTTTTTGTTGGTGCTCGAAAAGTTGAGGGCTTTGCGACATGGTCAAGCAGTTGGTGACGCATTATTAAAACCTCAATGCGAATCAGATGTTTCTTATTAGGATTGGGAACGGTTGCAGTGCTTAGAATATATATACAATTTGCAAGTGATACCTTTGGGTTAGCTGAAAATATTCACAGTCATTTACTATTCAGAGATCTCTGTTTGACTTTTCTTTGCCCACCAATTAATACTTAATTTTCATTTGCTTACGTTGAGAGAAGATTCCTCAAAATTGATTTATTTTTCTGCGTCTGCCGATGTTCATGAAGTACATTCAATGTTCGGTGTTGTGCCTTTGAGCATTGATGATTTGATTTTCTAGCCGTTTTCCCGCCAACAATTTGCCTGCCATTTGCCATTTGAACTTTTTAATTTTGTCGTTTTGATGGCTGCGTTTTATGATGCCGTTGCCTTCATTTCAAACTGCTTCCAGTCCCTTTGTCGGTGGCATGCAGCTGCTGCCATTAGACTTTTCCGCTTGCTCGTGGTTTTTGTCTTAATGATAAAGTCGGGGGTTTTCAGTTTTTCCAGCTTGGCTTAAATTCTATACAGCAGCATCCTTTGTTGTGCCTTGGCCAAAGCTGAGCCATAAAAACAAAAAAAAAAAATAATAATAATAAAAACAGTGAATAGAAAAAATCAGCTGGAAGCCTCAAAGAAATCGCCTAATAAATTGGCTATGATGAGTCTAATAAAACTGAAACTCAAACTGAAATTGAAGCTGTGCCACAATCGCTGCGAGGGTTGCAGTCTGCAGTTTGTTAACAAAAGAAATGGAAAATTTTATGTTGTTCCCATGACATAAAATGCATCTTCGTGTAATTAATGTGCGTTGAAAGCAAGAAATACCCAAAAATGACTTAAGCAAATCAAAAGAATTGAGCTGCGGTTGGGATTCAGATTCAAGCGTTGCATGCGAGCGAAATGAAAAGCAAACAACATGCTGCATGCTGCAAGATATTCCAAGGTGTCAAAATTAAAACAAACTCCAATCAGCTATGGCAGCCGTGTGTAGGAGTCGATAAATTTAGCTGTGGTTGCTCTTGCAGCTACAACTGTTGCTGCTGCTGCTGCTGTTGCTGCTGCTGCTGTTGCTGCTTTCATTTCTGCTGCTTTGCATATGCCTTTGCCTTTGATCTTGGGCAATGTCTTTGCCTGGCTAAAGTTGCGTCTCTTTGGCAGCGCATTGAGGAAGTTGCATCAAAGACAAACATTGCCACACACACACACACACACACACACATGTGGCACACAACAGTGGGACCTTGAAGTTCTAGCGGACCTTGAGGCGCTCTCCACACAAACACATCAAAAAGATCAAAGCGGGTGCGTGCAGTAGGGGGAAGTTTAGTGAGCCGCCGCATTTGCCACACGCAGTTAACAGTTAAATTGCAGTCACATCCTGTTAAACGGTTTAACCTACAAAAAAAAAATAATAATAAAAAGAATTTAAAAGAAAAGCGAGAAAAGCGCAAGCCTCGGCTCTTGGCCAGGTTCTGGGCAACAACTGTTGCTTTGTCGGCTGGCAAACAGCACTCGGGGCAGGCTCCAGCACCTGGCTAAGCTTTGATGTTGCGCCTCTTGCGGTTTCTGTTTGCTGTTGACATAATTGGAGTTTTGGCTGCTTCGTTGTTCTCTAGTTGTTTTGTCGTTTTGTTGTCACGGCTCGACACTCACTTAGCGGTACTTTAAGAGGCGCGCACATAATTTGCGCAAATTGGCGACAAGAGTCAAGACGCTTCGCAGCTATTCGACAGATCTTTAAAGCCTAATTGACGCCTAGAACGTTAGACACTCCCCTCAAGTTCCTCTTTCATCTGCTCCGCTTTTGCAACTTTCTCGCCCCTGCTGTCAGTTGCAGTTGCGTGTAGGTGTTAATATGCATTCGTGGTCTTTGGGGCGCTGTGCGAATTGTCTGCAGATCGATATAAATTGGCAATTTGACCCTGAAAAGGCAACCGTCGACAATGGAAATGATGACACCAACTGGCGGCGGCGACACAAAGCAAAGCCACTCACAATCAGACAACAGAACAACAATTATGGAAATGAGAAAACCGGGACGTTGAGCAGAGAAGAACAGATGCCGACGTAATGCCGAAAATAAGATACAACATGTTTGGTATTTTAATTCAATTGGGATTCTTGTCGGAGAAACATGAAATGGATAACAGCAATTGATTAAAAGCCAGTTCTGTAAAAATGAAGAGCACAACTTACGCTTTCAGAACTTAAAGAATTCTGCTCAGTCGACAAGCAGGCGCTGCAAGGAGTAGACGAAAGCAGCAAATTCTCAAACTTACTCAACCCTTTTAGAATTGTGAGCGGAATCAATGTGAATTTTCTGAATCAAGTTAAACTTTAAATTGATTTACTGTTAATATGTTAGTCAATTTTGAATTTTAACTTTTCATTTATAAGTTTCAATATTTAATTAATTTATTTGTATATATTTTTGATCTATATTTATAAAAAAATGATTCCTACGTGAATAACTTTCACAATTTCATGCCCACTTGAGTGCTCTCGTATCCAGTACAAGTGCCACATTCTAGATAATCTTCAACACGAATATGCACTTCACTTCAATACCTCCTCACTCTGCCCCCTCCGTTCCACCCACCGACTCCTTCTTCTACCTGATTAGCAGAAAGACTTTCACGAGCGAAATTCAAGAGCAAAACTTTGCTTAGATCGACGCCACATGATCAAGAACCAAAACGCGACAAGACCAAAAACGGCGAGACAAGTGATGGACCTTGAGGCTGCAACACAAGCATGAAAATGCCTCAACGATACCAATTTCCCCCCTTTGCACTGCTTCATCCTATTCTCTGCACTGCCACAAGATGCTGATTGACAAATGCAGTGAAGCGTCCTCTGTCGGAACGCGCGCGCAGTTGTTGATGGATGGATGCGAACATGGATGGGTTGCCTTTAACAGTGTTGTTGTTGCTGCTGCTTCTGCTGATTTTCCCGACTCACTCAAAGCGAATCACGCCCCAAATTAACAAAAATTAACACGCGTTTAATGTCAAGCGAGCGGATCACCTGCCACCCGCATGGCCCCGACTGCATCTACGACACACCGACTCCCAACACGCGTTCTTGTTCTCATTCCCATTACTGTTTCCATTTACCCATGGGGAACTGAGGATCGCGTTGGGTCGTGTGTTTACTTAATGACGTTTATGTGTCTTGTGTGTCATTTGTCGGCGTATATCTGAGCTGTCATAAAGCAATTTGATTAAAGCGAAAATGCCGCCAACGACTCCCAAGCCAAACCAAACCAGCTGACACTGCAACGGTCTCTCCAGCTCCGGCCTGGAAGAGCTCTTTTCCAATTAAAATGCAGTCAGAGTCACAATCGGTGTGCGTCGTCCTGTCCTACAAAACGCTGTGCCAAACATTTATTTTCGGAAATCGAAAAAAATGACGGGGTGAAGGGAGCCCATAACAGCAGCAACACCGTGCCGAGAAAGTGAGAGTGAATCAGTAAGCTGAAATGCTAACAGATAACACAACGAATTAAAATACGCTTACAGATATACACAAATAAATAGATTTAACTAATTATACGATTTCCCAATACTTATTTTTTCAGTATACGAATTAAGGATGTTTTGGATAAACAAATTTATCTCTCATAGCAAAGTCGAAATTAGGCTATTTATAGAATTTGAACCAAATTCCAGACATTTTATTTTAGAAAATACATTCATATTGTGTGCCAAAAATTTGCACATTAACTTTTGTTTATTTCTTAATGATGCAAGCTGCTTAACGAAGTTCATAAGGCCGGTAGCAAGAGTATAACCTTACTGAGAAAACAAGGAGGAAAAAAGGAAAAGTGCCAAACGTCGGCGGCACAAATTCTTTGTAATTAGTA
The DNA here is from genome assembly GCA_035041605.1 of Drosophila atroscutellata. NCBI lineage: Eukaryota > Metazoa > Arthropoda > Insecta > Diptera > Drosophilidae > Drosophila > Drosophila atroscutellata. The sequence continues at coordinate 4,803,285 of JAWNLA010000092.1, read as the reverse complement.
TTAAAATGTTTTCCGCTACATTTTCACTTGATTTTCTGCTGCCAGTCGGCCAGACCCATCCCATCCCTATCCCTTCGCATCCCCTCTCTGTTCTCCGGCCGAATCCCAGCCAGAGTGCCAGTGCCCATCACAGTTTCGAGTTGCAGGCCTCAGTCAGTTAGTCAGTTAGTCAATTTGTCTATGTGGCCCCGAGGGCTCACTCTACCCGTTCGCTCTGGTTCCTGCTCCTGCTCCGAGTCCGCCTCTGTCTCCGTCGTTGTTTCTATCTCTGTCTCTTTCTCTTTCTCTGCCCCCTATATGTATCTCTGACCTGGGCCTGTGGCTGCTGCTTCGCGCATGATTGAAGGCAACATGTGTTTCGGAAATTATGCAAAATTGCCTGCTGACTGTTTGTTGTTGCTTGCCCAGTCGATGCGCTGTCGAGTCATGAATGTGCGACTGCATTCAGTTGCCCCATGTAGCTGTGGCATCCAAAGATCTATAGCTGTTGCTGTTGATGGTACTATGTAGCTTTGCTTAGCCAGCGTTTTGCATATTTCGCTGCTCATTATCATTTGTTTAGTGGCCGGCGCAGTTCATTTCATAAACAATTAATAATGCTTAAGCGCATCTTGGCGTTGACAGGCGCAGCAAATATGCCGAGCCACCTACCCAGAGTCAACAACTGTGTGGCCACAGACTATGGCAGTTCCCTCAGACCATACACCGAGCCCCGCCGACCGACCTCACACTGCCTCAAGGCGTGCCACAACCAAATTGGATTGCATTTTTCGGTTGTTTGGCCATTTGTTTGGCTTAAATTTGTTCGAGTGTCGAAATGCGGCATACAACAAACGGAAGTTGCTAACGGATTGGGATGCCAGCAACACATTTCATTCCCTAGCCGAACCTGTGCAGCTGTGTCGAACACTCAATGCTAAGTTATGATCATTTAATATTTTCTTAAGCAGATAGCGGAAGCATTTAACACAACTCGCAAATTACCGTGACATTCCGCAAGTAAATACGAATATCTTTCAGGCAAATAAGCACAATATTTCAAATTACCATTCAAGCAAAATTCAATTTCTTCGACTTATTAAAAGTAATGAAACAGCGAACGATATCCCTAAGAATATAACACTAAGATGAGATATTCCATTAGGTATTATTTTAGATTTGAACGCAGGCTCCAATTCATTATAAATCGGAACAAACACCGATGAAATTAGGCCTTCAGTATATAGATGTTTTCATATAGCAATTTAAATTACGCTCTCATACGAACGTCTTATATTTCAACCAACCTAATGGAATGGAATGTAAATCCAAACAGACAAAGGACTAGTAAAGATATTGCGCAACTATTTATAAATATACTTTTCGAGTATGTGTTACACGAGTAGATACTTCAAACGATTCTCGACGATGTTTACTTTTATGAAACGCCAAACTCATATTTAATATGCGATAAATTTCCAAAATTAAATTCAACATGAAGTTACCACAAGTTAATCCAAATGGCAATGAAGTTTTCAGTTGTTTACAAACCTGTTCAATTTAATGATATGATATAGGGATGTTTTTCTGAAGTTGAGTCTTGAACTAATTAGCTAATAATTTGATATGTAAACTTAACAAAGCACGAGTGAAAAGTGTGTTTAGGTAAGTGGCAACAATCTCTGCAGCTGCCACATGAGCAACATGAACTTGTTTTATCACCTCACAGCAGAAGCAACAGTAGCAGCAGCAGCATCAACTTGGCTGATTGAATGCGCGCTTGGCAGCATTTGATTTGTTTAAAAAAATAAAGCACTCAAACTCAAACATACACACTCACACACACTCACGCGCACTCACACACACTCACAGACACTCATCAGCTGCTATGTGTATCTATGTGAATGTGGCGCCAAGTTGGCCCCAATTTGTAGGTGGAGGAGGAGTCGGGCATTTGCCTAATTAGCACTCAATGAGCAACTGAAGAGCTGTCGAGGAATTTTGCGCTCGTCCGCTCAACTTGCAACAGCTGCCACAAGTACTCGTACTCACGCTGCTATCTTCGAGTACTCGATGCCAGCTGACAAGGCCGCTGCCGCTGTTCGCTCCGCCTTTATGGCCTATTCACCAGCTTTAGCGAGGGTTGCTTTTAAGAAATCTTATGTGTGCTACGTGACCGTCCATTAATACATCATTGCTTTGGCCCCGGCTGTGACTCCAAATGAGCTGCTGATGTATTGGGAATGGAGTGATGGAGTGATGGAGTCCCTCCGCCCCACCTTTTTTGCCAGTGCGATATACCGCTTAGCTTTTGGGTTTGCCTTTATTTTATTTTTGGGTGCGATTCGCATTTTCGTCATGGTCATAAAAACGCATTTTATGCGAAACGCATTTTGGCCTTCTTATCGCTGGCCCATACAACGTAGACGGACTTTTTATGAACGCAAATAAAAGTGCGCTTAAAATACTTATATACATACCTCCCCCCTCTCCACTCCTCTCCTAGTCCTAGCCATAGCCCTAGTCCTCCCTCAGCGCTGCCACGACTATGGCCAAGAAGCAGCAGCAGTAGAAGCACACATAAACCCAGCAGCAAAAGTTTTAATGTTGATTGCGTTTTGCGTTAACGTTAATGTTGATGCTGATGTTTAATTTTAATGCGTCTCTCAGCGCCTCTATCTAGCACTCTCTCTTTCGCTCACTTTCTCGCTTTCCTGCAGGATCTGACCAGCTGAGCAAGCTTGGCCAAAGGAAATTAATCATTAATCGCCGAGACGCATGTTAAAAATAAAATGCGACGAGAAAATGAATTTAAATGTATATGTGCTGTCAATTTTGATGACTTCCTACGGAGTTGTGGGTGTGGACCGAGCAAATTCCAAATTCCAGCAGTTAAATTTAATTGCTTATGCTTGTAAAAGCGCAGCCATAGCAGCACGAGAAAAATGTTATGACATTTCTATAAATAAGCGCGGAAAAAGCGAGCGCCAGAAATGTCAAGTGGCCCAAAGTTCGTCTCATAAATAACCGAAATGCTTCAGCTATATTAAATCACAACAAAATTAGATATGCTGGGGGTATGGAGCATATCTTTGGGGGAGCAGCAGCAGCGGCAATAATAGACACTGCTTATTAGAGATCTGACATAAACTTCCTCATTCAGAAATTACCTGATAAATATTTCGTTAAAGAGGCTGCCGCAGTCAACAAGAACACGCAACATCAGCAGCGGCCAATGAGGCTTGTGGGCGGGTGGGAGGCAGGGCGTGAGGCGTGGCAGAGCAACAAATAGTTGTAAAATGCACAGACGAGCCACAGAATTATAGGAAAGAATATAATAGCAAGCAAAATGTGGTAGCTGGAAAAGAAATGCAGACAAATTGCCGGAATGCTGTTGAAGCAGAAACAAAAACGAGTACGCCAACAACACCAGCAGCAGCAGCACTAACAACAACAACGGCAGCAACCGCAGAAGTAGCAACAACAATAGCTAATATTAGCTGAAAAATAGTTTGGCAATGTATTCAATGCAACAGCAGCAAAAGCAGCACCACCAGCAGCAGTGCGTATTGAAGGCTAATAAATGTTGCTGCTGTGCGGCACCGAAACAAAGCGGAAGCGTTGAAGCAACCAAAGGGCAAACCCATTGGCGAGTGAAATGGGAGCTGAAAATACACAATGAAATTAATTACTAGCATTTTAAAGAAATTTTGATGCTCTCAAATTGCAAGCTGCTTGCAACGTTGCTAATGAGCAAACACTAAAGAAATTGAACTTGAATACCTTTAAAGTTAGTTCCGAAAGTTGCACTTAAGGAACATTTTGGCTGATGTAAAAATAGGCTATTGCAACAAGTAAACTCAGCAATATCAGTGGCTACAAGTTTTGAACAGCAATAGTAGACAAATGATAGCATCTACAATACATGTTGCAACATCAATGGATTGAAAAATAGGCAATATATTTTAAACACCACTAAGCTAGGCACAAACTGAGAAACAACCAGTTACCAATGACAACGTGCAATGCTGTTGTAAATGATGTTGCTGTTGCTGCTGCTGGCAATTTCAAATCAATTTTTATGAATCTCACCGGCAGCACACAATTAAAATGAAGCTGTCAAATGCATGAAAGTCCAATAAAAAGCGTAACAACCCAGCGAATTTATGCTGCATAAACAAAGCGCTACTTTGCTGATGACACAAGCAGCGGGTGACTAGTGGCAACAGTAACTACATCAGCAACAGGAACTGCAACAGCAGCATCACCAGCAGCTGCAACACGGTCAATGCGTGGGCGTGGCAAATGAGGTACGATAATGGCGTTAAATACAGAGGCTGGCTGCCTGCTAGTCAGTAGTGTTCGCATTAAATTTACACACCAGATGCGCCGCTGTTAGCAGCAATTGCAGCACAGCAGCAGCAATATCATCAGCAGCAACATCAGCGATTTGAGGGCAGGAAGGAAGCGCCCAAGATGCGTTGGCAAGGTGTGAAGTGTACAAATACCGTGTGAGGGTTGCTGGGCGAAATATGTCGTAAAGATTTTTATTGCATTTTTATGGCGCACACGCAACAGCAGCAGCAGCAGCAGCAGCAGCAACAGCAACAACAACATGAGCAACAATAGCAGCATCAGCAGCAACATGGCATTTTTTTTGTTGTGCCAGCTTAATGATAAACTTTAACGTTGCTTGCATTTCGGCTTTGTCTGCCGCAAGCAGCGTTTTGAGTAAATAAACGGCGAGATTGCAACCGCAGCAGCAACAGCAACACAGAAACCGTAAAATGCTTAAAAATGAAAATATCTATACAAAAACAAAAACAATATTGAACATTAGAAAAGTGTGGAAGTGCTGAAGCGACCCTCGTTTGCCAGCCCAACCGTCTGCCTGGGTGGGCATAAATTGATTGCTGTTGCTACTGCGCAGTCGATGTTGCTGCCGTTGTCGTTGTCGTTGCCGGATTTTAATCATTTGCCGCAGCTTTTATTAAAAATTTTGGAAGAAAAAAAAAACGGAGCGACGTCATTTTATTGTCTACTTACTGTTCAACCAAATCCCATGCACAAATTTTATGAGCCAGCCCATAAAAATGCCTTAACGTAGCTACCCCTCACCCCTACTCCCCTTTTGCAAAAACCCCGAGGGGCACATTTGTTGTTGTTGTTGGGGTGGAGAGTTTGGGCAGCAGCATCAGCAGCAGTAGCAGCTGACAATGTTTACGGTTACAACTGTTTGTCGTCGTTGCTTGATGCCAAAATTGATGACCATAATCTTGAACGCAGCTACTCTGAACGCTGGCAAGGATGCGCTTTTTATGATGAAGCGTCACTGCAGCAACAGAAGCAACAACAGCCAAACAACCACCGACTGTTGTTGTTGCCCCCCACTCCGCTGCAACATTATTCATGGGCTGCGGCTTGTTGGGGGTTTCCGGGAGGTAAAACGACTATGAGCGGCAGCATATTTTATGTTTTAACGCTGTCGAAATCGGGCAACAACAACAGCAACAGCAACAACAGCAGCATCTCATACATCAGCATTTAGCAAAACCAACCGCCCTCATAAACGAGGGGTTGTTGTTGCCAGTAGAGGTTGGATTCTAGACGGGGGAGGAGTACAAAGGCGGGCGTTTGTCTTGCGGTTTTTGCACTTGCAATTTTTGGCCTGTCAGCGACTGTTGTTGTTATTGTTATTGTTGCCATTGTTGATGCGGCTGCTGCTCCTGCTGTTGCTGTTGCTGTCGGCCTGCAATTTAACAGCTTAAGCGCATATTTACAACGCATTTTGAAGTGTTTTGCTGTGTCGCGAAACTAGCCCATAAAATAATGCTGTTTGCACTCAAAAAGGGGGCACAGGAACACCACGATAACAAAGGTAGCCAAGGGAGCCAGGGCGACAGAGCAGCTAAAATCCGCTCTTAAGCTGCTTGGGGGATTTGCAATAACAGATGGCCAAACCGAGCTGATATATTGGCAAATGCTTTCACAATGAGGCAACATCATTCTCGTTGGCAATTAGCGAAACGGGGCCACAAAATGACTAATATTAAAACTGAATCGGAATACCGGAAGCATTATTAAGATATTTAACCAACAGGTTTCTCAATTATACTTTGCCTTAAGAGAAGCTTTACTAAGAAGCCCTTTGTTAAATTTAGCAAAGTAAATAAGCTTATTCTCGGACCTTAATGTGGCACGATAATGATCTGATTTATAATGAGCTCTGAAACACTTCTTAACTTTTAATTTTCTCCAGCAATTTATCTGTATTTACCAAGTCAATTATAATTATAACTTCCCTTGGAAATCAAGTTCTGAAGTCACTTAAATAATACACTCCATTTAAACCGCATTTATAAAAATGTTATAAACTGGGAACATAAAACAGAAAGGAACTAAGACTAATCGCATTAAGGTCCATTACTGGCCACACTCATTATTGCCAACAAAACTTTAAGATTAAAAAACAATGTCACAACATTAATTTCAGAAATTGCTCAACAATTTGACCCATTTCATATTCATAAGCAATTAAGAAATATATATTTTTAGGAACATTATGTTTAATGATTATTTCCACTCTATAAAAGCCAAACGACTGTCCTTACTAATTAATAACTATAAAATTTGAAATTGGAAAAACTGTGACAGAAATTGCTCAACCATCAGACACAGGCTCATTAGCCTCCATTCCAATTAATGGATTCTGCATTGGAAAATAGACTGCCATCAATTAAAGCAACCCAAGCGAATCTGCAGACCATATTTCGTATGTCCCAACTCTCTCAATTCAGACTCACTCAACTCGACTTACATACACACATATATGCATATTTGTCTATGTATGTGTCAGGTCTTGGGGTCTGTCTGCCAATTTCCCAGGCAGCCAAACTCAAAGGCAATGTGCCTTGAAGCCAATTGCCGCAGTCGTCTCATTTGCCATTTGTCCATTATAAAACAATGCGATTAAGATTCAATTTTCCATTTGCAATTTGCCATTTTCAATATTGGCATTGATTGCATGCGTTTTAATTGAAGTTTTGCTTTTAAATTATGTGACAGCCAATGGCCAATGAAAAAATATAAACAAACAATCGCCACGAGAGACGATCTGCAATGCAAACTCAACCACATGCCACCACCACCACAAATAGGTAGCTCGTGCAACGTTTTATAAATAAAGTGCAACGCGTTGAAGCGAAGTGTGCAAGAGGGAAGGAGGAATGGGGGTATGGGGCGGCTGATATCAGCTGCATTTATGTTTTGGCAATAAAATGCAAATGGTAAAAAGTCCATAAAAATAAGAAAGAAAGAGAGCCAACTTCTCGGTTCACAGCCAGTTCATACGCTTATGCTACTTAAAAAAGATTTTATGTGCCTGCGTCGATTTCAATTTCGAACTACTTTCAAATCGCTTTCTGATGTTGCTGCTGCTTATGTTGCAGCAGTAGCCGTTGCTGCTGCTACTGCTGCTGCTGTTGCTGCTGTTGCACATTTGCTATGCTCTTTGGCTGCTGCTGCTGCTACTGCTGCGACTTAAACTGTAAGTCCATAAAATGCTTCTGCCACAGCACAAAGGGATTTTTCTCTCCACATACACATTTGTGTGTTGAATATTTTACGTTTCTGAAAATTTGATGAATCTGTACAAATGCGTAGTACTGAAGCCAACAGCAGCAACAACAACAGCAACCATGGCTAAATGGAGTAAATTAGGGCTCTGCTGGTTAACCGTTAGATACCCTAGACATAAGCGAAATTCTTGAATAAATATTGGCTATTTTAAAATTATACTACAAGCAGAAACACTAAGAGAGTCATTTCAAAATTGGCCAACTCTGAAAAGTAGAGAGGTTATTTTCTTGATTTGTCTACCTGTGATCGCACATACCTCTTCGATTATTTTCACCATGACTCACAATGATTTTGTGTGTACAGGGTATAAGAGCAACAGCTAGTTGGTACAACTTCAATGCCGTTGTCGTCAGTCAGTCAGCACACGAGGAAAATATCCATCAACACTTTTGTTTTATAGTCGCTCGCCGTGTCTATCTCACTCTCTCTCTCTCTCTCTGTCTGTCTCTCTCTCTCTCTCTCTCTCTCTCTGTATCTTTATCTCTCTCTGGCTGCTCTGATGTTTGCTGGCACACATCCGTCGGTCTGTCTGTCTGCCTATCAATTTGTTGTTTGGCCTGCCTAGCAACAACAACAACAACAATAACATCAACAACAAAAACAACAAAAACAGCAGCAGCAACTCTTTACACTTTGTTTAGCTCCGTGGCCGTTTTAATAGCTTTCAACTACTTTGTATCTCAAAGATACAAATTGCTGGCAGCTAAATTTGTGAAATTAAAGTGCACACAAATCCAGAGACTCAGTGCGCTCTGTCTCTGTCTCTGTGTCCTATCTTTGTATGTATATCTCTGTTCGGCAGCCACGCCCACCTGCATAGCTAATTGTATTTCATTTCGCATGTAAACGTTTTGTCAAAAGGATTAAATGACACGCCCCACCCCTACACACACACAAACACACACACACACTTACACTCACAGAGAAATAGTCTGCCTCCAAACCGAAGCTGAGCTGGTAATTCCACATGTTCCATTCTATAAGGCGACACACATTAACCAGCCTGAAGTGGGTAACATGAGCATAAAAGGGAGAAGGAATGAGGGGAGTATGGACTGTTGAGCGTGTAGCTTCTCATGTGTGGGCTTTGACTAATGCGCTTTCCACTGCACTTGCAGCAGCAACAACAACAAGCACTACACCAACAATGGGCAAGCTTACACAACGACTTACACGAGCTTTAAGCTGTAATTGAAGACTGTCTCTTGTTGTTGTTGTTGTTGTCACTTAGCAATTGTTGTTATTGCGTCAAATTTTTGTGGGCTTGATACAATAGATAAATATACATAAGTCCACTGATTAAGACAGTGGCAATGGCAATCACAATTGTTTTGGAAAGTTCGAATATCTGCTTATAATTTTGAAACAAGTCGTTTTTCTTACAGAAATTCTATGATGTTTTTGTATATGTGGCGTCATAGATATTAATTTGGGGCAAAGCTGTAATAAATTAAAGGATCTAGTTCTAAATTAATCTGATGTATGCCTTGCTTCTAGATGCGATTTTGAATATTTTGTATTTTTAAGCAACTTTCTTCTATCAAATCTAATACTTGACTTAAGTATAATACAATAATCTTGAATTCTACGTCCACTTTGACAGGTATCAAATGTTTTATTTTTCACGTCGAACCGAACTTTTGCTCATTGGAAAAGTTTCCATGCAGTTTCCATCTCTCAGCTGAAGCAATTCAATTGGCCAATACGAATGATAATTTAATCAAATCGAAAACTACGTCAAATATCAAAATAACGCTGCGGGAGATAAATAGATAAAAATTCGCTCAGGCACAAGTTCTACACAAAAAAAAAATATATACCGCATGGTGCGAAGTCGGACAAGTTGTAAACAATTGAGGCACTTGATTAATTAATTAATTGCGAAAATCAGGCAAATTAATTTCGCATTAGAAACCGCTTGCTCTGTTTTTCCCACACGCAAGAAAACAGAACAATTACACGTAGAATAACCAAATTATGAACAGGCAAATGTTTTAATCAAAATGGACAGCAGTGGGTATGCTTGGAATGGCAGACAGAAGGTGGGGGAGGGCGGATGATGGTTATGGGCCGAGGCTAGAGGTAAACTGAGGCAATGAGCAATGGCGCGTTGGCGATGTATGCCCCGAAGCGGCGATGTAGACGGAAATAGCCAAGAAATGCTGAGATCGTTACTCATACGCCAATTTACTGTGCACTTAAGTTTTATGAGAATTTAAGATTTCCTGCAAATCAGTCAGAGAGAGAGTGAGAGTGAGAGAGCGCGATAACGTTGCACGTTGCCCAAAGCTGGACAGGAAGCGTGGCGGCATTGTAAAAAATCTAAATACGAACTTCGTAAATAAAAGACCCACATAAAAAGTAATCAAAATTCTGTCGAAATTTTCGGTGTTTCTCAGAAATTGCATATTGGGTCAACTGATAAGCGAAAAGCAAACTTTTCTGGGTTTGGTTAACTCGATATCACCGTTAAATGGTTGCGTGTGTTTTGGCTTATCAGCTGGGAAAATTCGCTTTAATTCTCCCGCAATTGCCTAACAAACTTATGACAACAGCTATTTAAAAGTGTTGCATGTCACAATTTTTGTTAAAGTCGAAATGTCAAATTAAATTTACTTCAACAGTTCAAATAATAACGTTGACATTGCTTGCACGACAAAAAGCTCACTGCGCTGCAAAAAAACATATTACAACTACGATAGCGGATTGTATATTAGCTAAGCAAAGACACAGACCACGGAAATATTCGCTTAACGAACATCTTTTATGCAAGTACTTGCTTGTAGCATAGACTTAAACCATTGAATCTTTAATTCAAATTCAAATTTAGGGTTTTAGTAAATTTAACTTAAGGCAATTAACATAAAATACAATTTAATAGTGATTAAAATAAATTGAAATGAAAAGTATAATTTATTAAACATATTTTTCTACAATTTTAATTAACTTTTGGTAGATAAATTAATCGAAATTTAACTGTTTGTCGCATTTACAGCGAGCACTTCATTTCGGAGCACACAGTCATGGCCGTTTTCACATCGCAGGGTCAAGTGGGTGGTCCGTGCCGTTATATGCCCGCCACACGACGGCAGAATCACCAATGCCGCAAGGAGACCGGGTTGCCGGGTACGCTGAGTGAGGCGCGACGTCTGGCCACCACCCATTGCGAGGATCAGTTTCGCTATGATCGCTGGAACTGTTCAATCGAGACGCGTGGCAAGCGCAACATATTCAAGAAGCTCTACAAGGAGACGGCATTTGTGCATGCCCTCACGGCGGCGGCGATGACGCATTCAATAGCCAGGGCCTGCGCCGAGGGCCGGATGACCAAGTGCAGCTGCGGACCGCGCAAACAGAACCGGGTGGATCAGGACTTTCAGTGGGGCGGTTGCAACGATAATCTGAAGCATGGCAAGCGGGTAACGCGCAGCTTCCTAGATTTGCGCGGAGGCGATGGGGACGAGGTCACCGAAATATTGCGACACGACTCTGAGGTAGGTTCACACAACTAAAACTAAATTCCAAATAGTTTGCAGATTTAAAACATAATTTTTGAATCCTTTGTAGGTTGGCATTGAGGCCGTCTCCACGTTGATGAAGGACAAGTGCAAGTGCCACGGAGTCTCTGGCTCCTGTTCGATGAAGACCTGCTGGAAGAAAATGGCTGACTTCAATGCCACGGCCACACTGCTGCGCCAGAAATATAACCAGGCCATACGCAAGGCTCCCAACCAGCGGACCATGCGCCAAGCACCGGCGAGTCGCATGAAAAAACCAAAACAGCGACGCAAGAAAGTAAGTTTTTACTTTTGCTATATATGTCTTATTTTTTAAACAACAGGTTATTTTTGTATCACACTAAACTAACATTGACATATATTTCTTTGATTTCAAGCAGCAACAACAATCGCAGTACACAACGCTGTATTACTTGGAGACCTCGCCCACCTACTGCTCGGTCACCAAGGATCGCCAGTGTCTGCATCCCGACAATTGTGCGAATCTATGCTGTGGGCGTGGCTATACCACGCGGGTCTTCAAACAGGTGGAGAAGTGTCGGTGCCGATTCAACAATGGACGTTGCTGTCAGCTGATCTGTGACTATTGTCAGCGCTATGAGGACAAATATTTTTGTAAATAAGTAGGCGGGCCACTCCAGTTTCCATCACTATCTATCTATCTGTCTGTTCCCACACTCCCTCTCTGTCTCTTTCTATATATATACATACATATATATGTATATATATATATCTAACTATATAACTCGCTCTCACACCCAGCATACACATAGAACGCTCTCTTTGTACTTTTTAAATGTAATTTGTAAAGTTTTTTGCTTGTATTTTTTCCATTCCTAACTTATAAAAAAAACTTTGATGAAATGATAAACAAAACGAAAATAATGTGGCAAACGATAGAAACGCTCAGAACGAAGGCTAATAATACTAAAGGCCAATAAAATCACAGAAATACAAACAAACCCACATACACACACACACACACACACACACACAGACACATAATCACGTGCGTACACACATACATACACCTACATCTATATCATAGATAATACCATATACATATATTTAATAACAGTTAGCTGCCGTCGCATACAGAAAAAAAATCTCAACAAAAAAATGGCAAAAACTTCATTTATCAAAAAAAAAAAAAAAAAAAAAAATTACACTCACATACGAACAACTGCAAGAAGCAGACGCTAATAACAACAACATACCGCAACAAAAACAATTTTAATAAGTATTTAAACATAAAAACAAACCAAAAAAAAAAATTACAAAACAAAACAAACATAAAAAAAAACAAAAACAAATACATGAAAATGAAATGAAATAAAAAGTTTCACTGAAATTGCAAGTATCTGATTTGGGTCTCCGGGCATTTGAACCTTCGATTCGAACTATATTTTAAATTCAAATGGCAATTTGATATTTACGTTTTACAATTCGATTGACCAAATTATGCAGGTTATCATTGGAAATAAATTGGAACTGATGCACCAAAAGGTAAAAACATATTTATATGTTGTCAACTTTATTTCACACAATCCCTTTGCGAATTGTCTACTCACGACAATACTTGACATACATACGTAAATATATGTATGTACGTCATACCTATATTAATTCCTAGAGTGAATTAAAAAACTGTTTAACAGCTCAGCTTTAAATAAACTTTATAAACTTTATTTCCAAATGGGAAAGTCATAAGAGATCACATGTCAAACCATGCAAGCCGAACTTTTGTTGCATTCTAAAGAAGGGCGAGTTGATGTACAAAAACAGCATCAAATACACCTTTGAACAGTTTGCAAACGTATCCGATTAACCATGGTTGTCAACCTGTGGAAATGATAATTCACTCTTGTTTTATTGATCCTGTGTGCGTAAATGGTGTACGATATCAGAGGCATATAAAAACCATATGTACACACAGTGTACACAGTGTGTTGTTTGTTTTCCCTTTTAGACAAGCAGCCTTGTGGCACGCATTTCTTAGTTAAGTCATCAGTCTCGCCACCCTGAGCAACGCCCACCTTGACACTGACACGGATATGCTTTGTCAACATTGCTGAGCTCGTTGCGTGTGAAAATATTTCTTGCATGCTTTTTGCATGGCTTAGAAGACAACGGCAAAAACCTCTGGAACAATGGGGGAGAACACAATCATGACATGATTCCATTGTATCCTCAACTGTCACCGGGTTTATTTAATATTGGATTCAAATGTAATGTCAACATGTGGTCCTTACTTAAATGTTATTGAAAATTGTTGCCAAGAGAAAATCAAATTGTTATCACTTTGTTGATTTGAATCATGAATAATTGAAACGCCCTTGGCATGAAATGATGGGTCATTCAAAGAATATTATGTTTAAATGTCCTAAAATCATATTGAGTATTTGGGTTCTTATGGCTGCATTTATTATAAATCCTTCATTTAATATTTATTTAATTTTATTAGTTAATTGCATAAAAAATGCAATTTACATTTCGTTTGTTTTTATGTTAGCTGCTTTTGTTTACTGTTTAGGTAATCTCATTTGAGTTCAAGCCACGTTAGGAGCATTTCCCAACTGACACATTGACAGCTCAGCATGTGGCACAAGCAACAGGAACAACAAAGTTCCCAATGGGAAGAAACATTTAATGCCCATATTATGCAAAAGATTGTGCAGAAAATTAGAAATGCAGAAAACCTGAAGCTTAAATTTGTCAAAGAATATCCTAAAGCTTGGAGCACACATATTTGTTCCATAAAGTATATTACAATTATCAGCACAAGTTATTTAGTGTTTTTGTAGATAAGATTGCCAGACTTAAATAAAGTTTAGCATAGTCAGGTTTGATTTAGGGCAGCTCTATAAAAACACATTCGGTATTCTTTCTGTTCATTATATTAATATATATTCAGTTAACTACTGACTAATGATACTTGGTCGTAGGAAAGTCCATCCTGCCTACGTGTGAGGCGCATGAAAGTGTGCTTCCACTTGTTTGTTTTAATTGGGTGCAATTAAATAAATGTTTTAGCCAGGAATGATAACCAAATGTCCAACAATTGAAGTTGAGCAGAATGCGACAAATTAAATTGGCAAAATGAAAAACAAGCAGTCAGCATTATCTTGCACTTGTTGTTATTGCTGTTGTTAATGTTATTAATCTATGTGGAACCACATGCAGTATGGCGGTATTAATTACTTGGTCAACAGAGCTCACACATTAAAAAATAATACACGTGTGTGTATAGATCCACCTCTAGACAGCTCACCCTTGACACCACAAGCCCCACCCATGTCGACTAACTACTTAAAAAGTGATTAACGAAATGCAGAAAGAAGCCGAAAAACATGTAACATCAAATGCTAACAAGAAAGAAAACACAGCGCAAAAATAAAACAAAATGCAAATGCAGGTCGAATAGACAACAATAAACAACAACGGCAAAAAGTGCATGACAAAGTAAACAAGCGAAAAGAAAAATCAGCAAACTCAGCGGTCACGTAGCGAACGAAAGCGAAGAACAAGCAGACTTGGATCGGAGACGTTCTAATGAGAAAGCTGAACAGAAGCTATGATTTTTGGGCAAACTAAGTGGGTTGGGTGTGTTGGGAGGGGGCATGCATCATGCATCTCAATTGCCAGAAAGTGAGAGTGCAGCGTTCGAGCTGCATTCGAGCGTCATTCGGTATCTGACAGATACGTGTGCCATCGAGCATTTGAGACGCCGCCAACGCCAACTGCCGCCATACAAAACAAAAGCCAAACGCTGACCGAACTGTGGCAACATTTCCATGGAAACTGCCAAACTGCCAACAAGTCTATCGATGCTGCTGCTGCTGCTGTTCTGGGCACTGCTGTGTGGCGCGACAATTTGGTAAGTAAAATATTATACATAAATAAATAGATCAAATAAAAGAAATGCATCTGATCCCAGTTCGGCGCTGCCCAAAAGAGAACTGCAAATGCTGGAGATGATGCAGAATATTCTGGGTGTGGATAATGGCGATTTGGGTGGCCGCAGCCATCGATCGAGGCCCATAATGTTTGCCTCTTCCGTGCCCTGTGACGATAGCATGGCGGAGGACAGCAGCGATAAATTGAGCCTATTCGACGATGATCTCGACGAGAGCGAAGAGTGTGCCGACTATGGCCAACCATGTGACCCTGCACCACCTAACGACACACTTGAACCCTGCTCCCGTCCAATGCTGCCCATGCAGCATCCCTGCTTTGTGCGTGTCATATTGCTGCGCACCCCACTAATGCGACATGATCCTTGCACAAATTTCACGCTAGGCATGCAGCAGCCCACAACAACGACAATGACAACAACCACAAGCACAAGCACGAGCACCACTACCACTCCAAAACCAAAGCGTAAAAAGTGCAAATCAAAGCAGCGGAAAGTTCGACCATGTCCTACAAGCAACGCCAATAACTACAACAACAACACCACAACAAGCCACGCAACAACAACCTCTGAAGTGGAGACAACCCCAACAACAGTAACAACAACACCTCGACTGGAAGCCAATACAACAGCGAGCACCACCACAACGACCAGCACCACAACACCAAGCACCACAACAACTGAAGAAGAGTTGTCAACTACAGTGGAGATGAGCACCTTGCCACCCATGACAACAATAATTACCACAACTGTGCCCAGTAGCACCACTCTGGGCTACGCAATGCAGAACCACTTAAAGTCACTGCGGAGTAGGCGGCGCAAGAAGTTGCGTGATAAACTGGCAAGGGTACCAGACAAGCCCCAGATTAAAATGGATGGCGCTATGCAACCCAGTGATACTTTTCCGGTATTTCTAAGCACAGAAGCAGCCGAGTTGCGATCACGTCCAATGTCCACCACATTAGCGCCGGAAATGGGAACAACAACTGACTGCATTGAAGCTTCAGCAGATGAGGAAACGCCAACGGAAACCGATGAGAGCAAAACAAATGAAGACCAAGAAGTTGGCAAAGAAAGTGAAGGTATGTAGCCCCACATGCCATGCAAAGCTGAAAGCTGTCTGAACAAATCGAAAAAACATTGAATTTTGCTTGTCTTATTGTAAACTTTTTGTGTATTGAATGTCAAAGTACAAAATTAATATATTCCCAATAATACAACAGCAAGCGAAGACTGTGAGGATGCAGAGGAACAGGACACAAATATATGTCCACAGTTTTCAGCACCTGAGGCGGGTAAGGCAAAAAAAAAAAGAAAAGATTAAAAGCGATAAAAGTTATATCAAACCTCTCTAATTTTGGCAGCCAACATGAGACTCATGCCGTCGTCAGGTCGTTATCGCAAGCCCGTCAAGAACTATGTGGAGCCCATTCTATATGAGGGCCAGTTTGCCAAGCCACGTCAACGGATTGGCATGATGCCGCAGCGAAGAGATTATTACGTGAGCAACAAACAGATTATGCCCCGTCCTAGACCCAAGTTCCGGGAGCCTTTGCCCCACTCGATCTACATGAACAACATTGTGCGGGGCCTGAGGTGCAGCGATGAAGCTGGCAACCCAGTCGCCCCTTCGGTGCAGCCAAGACGCTTCCGGCCAAGCAGACGACATGGACCAAGCTACGGCCAAATGGTCCCGAAATCTTTACCGCCATCAAATTCCCGTGGTCGTCTTAATCCCCTGCAAGGACTAAGCTCTGCTGAGGATCCGGATGCGTATGGCAACGATAGCGATCAATATTATGATGATGAGACACCGGAACGACTCGCCTGGCCACGTGACCATCCTCTGCGCCCAGCCTCACCCACAGTGGATCCCTGCCAGGCGGAGCTAAATAGTCGAGAAAGGGAGAGAGATAGGCATATGCTCAGGCAACGGGAGCGAGATCGAGAAGGTGATAGAGAGCGAGAGCGGAGGGAGAACAGCGAGCATCTTCTGAACTACCCGCAACGTTTGTCGCCGCGTTTCTTTACATAGCCCAACAATTAGCATAAGCTGACACTATCAAGCACACAATAGCATAATAAACAATTGCACCACCTAAAAATTAAATGGCTAAAATTTGATTGATACAAAAGTACACGGCCAAAAGCGCAAAACGGTTTGGACACGAACCCAAACAACTCTCTCGGCGGGTCGTCTACGTCAGCAGCGCCAATTCAATTGCTTAATAAGAGCCGAGGTTGCCTATCCACTTGTCAGTCAATGAGTCGCAAGCACGCGCCCGTAATGACCAGACGAGGTGCAATGGCACCGCGGGGCCGTCACCTGATTGTACTGATACACAAAACAGTTGCAGGGAATGCCAAAGAAATTCCGAAGCCTAGTGATAAGGTCAGGGCTGTGATTGATAAGTAAATGAAGAAAAATACGCTTATTGGCGGCAGCAAACCAAGCTGTTGTACTTACTTTTACACGCACTCGTCTCATGATGCACACAGCAATAAGCTCGCAAATGCTTACGACCACACTCGCAACGTGCGTGGCTGAAGTTGTGTGGCAGCTTTGAGCTGACACCAAATAGTAGTAATTTGTACGATTTATATTTACCAAACGTTCATTGATCGGCACACTATTCAATTATCTTTTGGTAAATATTTAACAGCAAAATATTTAACTACACAATTTGGACAGTCAGATCGGCTAACAAATACAAGGGACAGCAAGTAAATATGTACAAAGCACAAATGTTAATTGAACTCGAGCAAATCCGATTTTTATCACCAATGTTATGTATACTTTGCTTGTGTATATGTACTTAGTCATCAATAGTTTTATCAAAGTTTTCATTTTATTTAACTTTGATATCTTTGGATGACAGCTCATTATGCTTATCGTCAACTGCCCTTCCGACTGCTTACGTCGTATACCCTGTAGTTTATGGAGTAGCGCACCTCTTGACAACAAATGACTGTTAAATCGGACAACCAAATATTCATTCTTAACACATAACTACAAAAATCAAAAGAGCGAGCCCCAAAGGAGTCGCCGCCCCAAAGACTTACAAAATGAAAACAAATTTCAGACGACTGGCTTGCCCTTCTCAGCCCTTTCTCTTTCACACAGACGTTCGCGCTCTCACTTGGATTACAACGCTCACACTCTCTGACTCATGTTGTCTCTCTGTCTCTTTATAATTTACTCTCTCTGTGACATTGTAAATGTCACAGGACGCCGAGTAGCTGACGCGGCGGCGCATGAGAGCGTTTCCAAAACACAGAGCGAGGGAGAAACAGACGGACAGCGAGTGGGAAAGTGTGAGGGAGAACGCCAAGTGGGAGAGCGTTTTGGCAAGCCGAGTCTATGGTCTATGGGGCAATATGTGTACTGATTTTTAGGTTCTCCTGGCTCGTTGCACAGTGCGGACGTGTTTTTTTCAATTCGAGCGGAAAGCTGCACGAAACCCGAAAGCCAAGAAAACTGCAAGAAAAACCGTTTTGCAACAACATTTACCAAAATCGAAATCAATTAAAGCAAATCTTAAGAAACAAACGTAACATTAGCCAATTAAACAAACATTTTTTTAAGTCAAATTTATTGTTACAATTTTGTGAATGTGTGTGTCTGTGTGTGTGTGTGTGAGTGCGTTTAATGTGTGTGTGTACCAAGTATTAAACCGAGTCCAAGTCCCGTACCCTATAACAAAGTGCATTTAAATCTCTAAAGTAGTAGGCAAAAAATCTATTAGCTAAATATATATGGCCATAATAAATATTTAATACCCAACCAATATTTAATGTTAATTTTAATGAGCCAAAAAAAAAAACCTGGCAGAGCAAATTAAAGGAAGTGAACCGACAGCCGACAGTGAATAACCAATGCCAAAATCGATAAGTTATTAAAAATAAAATCGCAACATCTTCACAATAAGCCAACAAAGACCAGTGACAGCCACAAACGCCAACGTAGTCAGTCTTGTTAGTGAATAACACGCAAATTTGCGTAAATAAATTAGCAAACACTGCCACAAAAAGAATTAAACATTAAACTCGACTGCAATCAAGTTATAACCACCGTTTGAAATCTAAATAAATGATAAATACCAAATGAGCAGCATTTAAAGGAAGAACCACAGAAGCAGCGACCAAGTAACTGGGTCAGTAAGCAGCAGCCAGCAGCAGCAGCAGCAGCTACTGTTGCCAACTTTTACGCCCAACTCAACCCTACAGCCGGGGCTCTCTGGCATATACGGTAAGTTACTCTCAGCCACGTTCAAATGAAGCAAGCAGCGGTCAAACTTTTCACTTTTACTTGACAGCTTTTCAAAAATACCCTCTACACATTAAAAATTGATCAATTTGATTATGACAGAGTTGTAGTAATATTATTATATATATATAAAGAGCCCAAAGTACCCGAATCTATTTGGGCCTGATAAAGCAACCTAAATAAACAATAAATATATTTCGTATGCCATTTTTTTAGCTTCTCCGAAAGCCCCCAAAGCTCAAATGAGATATTTACAGCCCCACTTTTTTTGGGTACATATAGTTAATCTCCCTTCCGAGTCCTCCAAATCTCAAACAGAACTGATAACAGACACAGCATATATTTAATGCGGATTTGTTCAGTTGCTTTTGGTCTGCCCGTACAGGGTATTTTATGGTCAATCACTCTGCACTCGAGCAGTGTAATTTGTTATTGTTTGTGATTGCGTTTTACATTTTGATTAATTTGATAAAAAAAAAAGCAAACAAATATATTGTGTAGTTTTATATTATTTATACTCATTCAATTCTGCCTATGTAAAATGACTCAGTCAGAAAAGTAACTAAAAGTGACAAATTCTATATTAACTTGGCTTCAATGTGGCCGACTTAGAGTTAACAGCAGTGTATTGTATATAGTATATAGTATAAAGTATATAGTGTATTGCTTTCAGCAAAAATGTATATGCTTCCAGTTATATATTCTTTCTTTTGTCTGCATTTGTATTATTATATTCAAAAATAACTTTAAATGTTGACTTTCCTAATGCAACATTTACTTTGAACTGATAAGAGGCGAAATATCAAACCATATACGGGGTATTTCAACCTTCGACACTATTTTAAGTAGTTCATGTCATTCGTTCAGTGAATCACCTTGTAAAGCGGGTCAGGGGGTCAGCATTGTTTTTACACCCCCAAGTGCTTTGTTGTCTTTTACTTGCAATTCAGTTCTTGGCGCCATTGCCAACTGAAGATGGTGAATTCTAATTTGAAGATACGCCAACGCTTCTTCGCATTCAATCCTTGCCAAGTATTAAGAGCCTTAGGGGCATTTGATTATTTGCCAACTTTGATTAGATTCGGCCAAAATATGTACATAGTAAACGAATTTTGAACCAAATTCTATTAAAAATCCGTTTGTTTTATTCAAACGTGATCTATAAGAAAGGTTTTTTGTAAAAAGCATCTTGGGCTGATTACTTGATTGTTTTTAAATTAGTTCCATAAAAGTAAATATATATAAATAAATGATATATATAGAAAAGGCATACAAAATTGGATTTCAAAATAGCTTAACATATGTCACTCCCCATTGCACATTAAAAAGTGTTTTTTGTTAAGCTTCACTTGAGCAACCTGCAGAAACACTTGCGAAGTTCCAATTTCTCGCTGCGGCAAGGGAATCACAAAGCAAACTTATTGCTTAATCTGCGTTAGTTCGACTTAATTGAAAACACATTGTGCAACATTCTCAAATGGAAATCGAAACTGAATCCGCAGCGGGCAAATACAATACATATTCCAAATAGTCGGCAACCAGTAAGTCAAACAAGCTGAGCTAAAGTCGGCGCCATGAAGCAAATATGACTTTTTAGGTTAAGTTCACTAGCTATTAACTACTGTATATGTATGTGTGTGGATGGGTGGGAATAATGGGACATGCGTGTATCACAGTTTATGTGCCACTCTTGCCACAAGCAAAGAGTCTAAGTTCTGGCACATGCAAAGCATTCGGGACAAGGACATAAACCGTTAACGCCAAATGTTGACTCCAATCGATGGTTATTTTTACGCGGCCTGTAAACTGAGTAGCCATTTCCCACATTACGAATTCAGTGCCCCGTAATGGGCATGTGCTGTAGTAACTTATGCAATTTCAATGGTTGACAGCAGGTACAGCATTATTTTGGCCCTCGCAACTACAAAGTATGCCAGGCAAGCGCACAGCCAAGTGGAAAGGTCCTTCTATAATTAGCACACGTGTGCGGGTGTGTGTGTGTGTATCTGTGTGTGTTTGCAGTCGTATGTGGAATTACCCTCGAAGCTGTGCGTATGTCAAGTGACAGCTTGCACTTGAGAACAGTCAACTTATTCTAGACTAAACAGCTTACAGTTGTCAACACAACCTTATCAGCCTCACAACTTTGAAATACACTTATATTTTCATTTTCATTGTTTATACATTATTTTCATTCTTTCTGCCGGCTCCATGTGAAATGATTTTTTGGTTTTCTCTATATATGTATGTTTCGAAACGAATTCTGTTTTGAATCCTCTTTATCTTTTCAGTATAGTATAGTTTGATAATGTGTTAAATTTGACAGTAGGTTTCTATTTGCATTTGCTTGCTTTAACACTCGAAATGGTTAGTGTTGATGTTAGGCAGCTGTCAGCTTAGTTTAGTTTATGTTGAAGCTTAAAACATGCCTTCAACCGGTGTGCCTTGCAGCGAACATATTACTTTAAATTAACCCAAAAGCTAAACGTTCCCATAATCTTTTGACACAAATCCGTGCCTATATTTAGATGCGACGCTTTTAATGAGACCGCCTGCTGCATGAGTGCTTGCTGGAAAGTGCGTCTGTGGTCGAGTTTTAAACAAATCCACATTTAAACCACGTAATTTGTTGGGTTATATTTATATGCATAAATGGCTTTTGTTGTCAACGCATATGTGTCGCTACAATACCGCCTTTCACCGCTGTCTAACTAACCCACAATGCCTACATCTCTGTTTATAACCATACACAACGTATACAAGGACTCACCAAAAATTTGCATTTACATTACACAACAAATCGTTGATATAAGACTCAACCTTAATGGACTTTTCCAAAAAACTTTGGAATCATTTTAATTATTTGAATAGCATGCCTGGAATGTGATTTAAATTTATGAATAAATTACAATTCTGCCGCACCCCCTTTGCGAAAAGCTGGCCACGCCCTTGGATGTGGCGTTAAAATATAAAAATCAATACGAGCCACGTTTTCGTTTCATTTGCTGATTTTCGCACACACTGCGAAATTGAAAATTTCATTTACACTTGACACTGGCACGAGCCCGGGGGCCTACATTCTCGACTTACATACGTACCGCTAACCCCTGCCACCAGCAACCGGCTACCCACCAACCCCACTGCTCCCTTCCGCACAATCGCTTTGGCATTCGCACGTTTTATGTGCCTAGTTTTCCTATAAGCCGACAAACATAGTTGGTTACAAAACTTTGGCTACAGTTCTCATATCCGCTATGTCTCCGCATAGAGGAAAAACGGGCGAAAAACGTCAAGTTAAATAGAAAAATAGAATGCAATGCGAGAGGGGCTGCAGAAGCCTCTGTATACAATCGTATATAAAACAGCATATGCAAACCAAATAGGGAAAGGGCGCATTCGCGACATGAGGAAATGCCATTTTACTGACATGCTGATATTATGCAACTAGACTCTAATTTAAACCAATGATTTCATTTAATGGATCAGTTAATTTTTAAATTGAAATTTGAAAAATACTTTAAAAAATTTATTATCATTATTCAAAAAAAAACTTAAGCTTCATAACTTTGTCATAACTTTGATCCGAAATGTATTTTAAACATGATTGATAATAATATATGATAATATATATGATAATATATATGATAATATATATGATAACATAACATATTTGTGGTTTCATTCAAAATTTAATTTTGAAGACTACTTTTTTCTGTGAAAAATATTTAAGAAAAAAATGTCTGCATTTATTACTTTGTCATAACTGCCACGAAAAGTATTTTTAAAATGTCAATTAAAAAGTTCATGGTTTCACACTAAGTGGATGCTAAGTGCCACAAAAAATAGAAATATCTGCGCTGGCCGAGAAGCAAAAGCATCATTCAATTACTGTTATGGAGAACAACCTTTTGTAAATGTAATTTTGACGTTGCAAAAATAACGCTCCACAATTTGCTGAGCACGTTAAATTTAATTAAATTGCATTGCAATAACAGCAAAATCAACACGAAATCTTTAACCACGAATAGCAACACACACCAACATACACACACCAACATACACACACTCACAGATTACCGCACTGACATCCTTTGGACAGCTTCCGCTGCCAGAGGTACGCTCTCCCTCTGCCCCGCACTCTGGTTTAAGTTGTAACGTGCTAATAACGAGATAATCATATGAGAAACTGATAAAATAAAAAAAAATAAAAAAAAACAAACGCATTTTAAGGGACACGACCAAAGAGCGCGGACAAAGAGTTTAAGAGAGCAAGAGGGAGAGAGAGTAGTCAATGCAGCAATGCGCTCTGTGCAACTGTTGCAGCCAAAAGAGAAACAAAGATGGAGAGAGGGAGAGAGCGCGAGTGCGCTTATCACACAGAACGAACAAACTGTATATCCACAATGCAGCGACGACAAACAGCTGAGCCGGCTGCGGAAAACTGTAGCTGACGACACGACTACGATACGCCCGCCTAACCCGGCCAGATTAGTCTGGCGCGCGACTCAAAGCGATGCGGATACGGTTGCAATTAGCGTTGGCCGGAAAGTGCTCGAAGTGTAAACGATCCAAAACAATTAATCATGTACTCTGCCAGCATATAGCATATAGGCAAGTGTTGCACAGCGATTAATTTGTAGTCATTGATTGTGTTAGTTCGAACGCGACTTCGACTTTGTGGCAACTCCTTTCGTTACTGCTTGTTGTTGTCCTTTGTGTCTGCAGCAACGCAGTCAACGTCGCTGCTGCTGACGCTGCAATTACAGTCGCAGTCGCTGTTGCACGAGTCAATAACCCGCCGCCGCCTCTTTGTCTCTTTGTTGCTGATTTCGAAAGCAAGCAACGACATTGGCAAATTTGACTGTGAATTTGTGGAAATGAATGCCAGAATACCACAGCAAGCCCAGAAACAGACGCAACTCAAACATATCCTTGGAAATGGCCGGCTGTCAAAAGCGATAGCAACGGACTGTAGCAGGTAATGTGTACACCAATTCAATAAACAATATTCAACTCCAAAAATGTTCCGTTAAAAGTCTAGACCAGATGTAAAATATACATAAATTCATCTGTTTGTCTATCAACGTAAACAAACACATAACTTTGTTAATGCTAATGGCTTTTCTCTATGCCATCTTTATATTCATTTAATTTCCCATTTTCCAATGTATTTCGTTAAATATGATTTATTGCAGAGAAACAAATGGGGCCTGCTATCAATATATCTGCTAATCTAAGAATGATCACTAACACAATCACTCATAGTATAAATCAAAAGCCAGGCAATTCTGATAAGATTTGATTGTTTGCTCAACTTCAACACAGCTTAGATTTATTCTGATTAATATTTCTTAAAGTGAATTTTCATTTCAAACGATGTAAATTTGAATTACTTATATCTAGTAACAATGGCTTCACCGTTCGGTAATCCTTCGCTTCTCCAGTTATTTCCTCATAAATTGTAGCTAATCATGCGTGTCAGTTTGAAAGGCTGTTATTTGCTTAGCCCAGACTGTCGGACAATATGAAATACGTATACTTTATTAATATATGCTAAGTATTTAAATTAGTCACACTGAAGGCAAATCCAAGAAATCCGAACACAATAGCTTTTCCATAATACGCATTACTATGACTACACAATTTGCCCCCAATTAAGTGACAATGGAAACTTCCTCGACACGCACACCTAACATAGCACCCATCTAGATGTAAACATTACGAGTAAAGTGGGCGGCAAAATCGGTAGGCATATCTCAAATAGAGTCAACAATTTCTAAACGGCCACGAAACTTTTCGGGCAATTATCGTTAATATGCGATTAGGCCATAAATTCGAATTAACGACTTCTAATTGAAAGCGTAAATAAACCAAGCCGCCACGACCAAAGGGCTGCAGCCATATCAGAGAAGGAACTATGCAAACAATAGATAAACTATCTGCATCTCTGGAGAACTTTGGCTTACTTTCCGTTTTGTTTCGAGACAACCAAGTGTGTGTTTGTGTGTGTGTGTGTGTGTGTGTGTGTGCGTCTGTGTGTTGCATTGTTATAGCCTGCACTGGGTCAATAACATGGCAAGTGCATATGTGTTTTTGTCTGGATAACTATTGTAGTCACTATGATAAGGTGCAGAGCCTCAACATTCTCTACGTCTACTGTCAGGATGCATTCGATAGGCAAAACAGACACTTCTGGCAAAACTCTTCTCTCCCAGCCGAGTTTCTGCAAGGCAGCTTCTCTCTCCCTCTCTCTCTTTCTCCCTCTCTCTGTCTGCCTCTCTCGCCTTCGTCTCTCTCTCTCCCTCTCTCTGTTTGTTGTACTCATGCTAAACTGTCTACCCTATTTGGCATTTCTGTTTTGCTTGCCTTATTCTCCAGTGCAACATCTAGGCGGGGACATTGATCCCATTTGCCTGGCTGAACCATGCCTCCCACGCCCCCATATCTTATGTATGTCATTTCCGCAATGCAACATTTGACATGAAAAGCTTGCAGCCTCTGCGGCACGCTTATGGTACCCACAATGCCCCTTTGCACCTCTTCAAGTTGATTAAATTGGCAACTTATTTTATATATATATATATATATATATAGGATTTTATTTTTAGAAACTTTGCTTCATATTTGGCACTCTGTTAATTAATTGAACAAACGGTACAAGTCGGGTTTTTATCCGATCTGTGACATATGATGTTTGTCTGCGATTAGCATGGGATTTGTTGCCATGAACCTTGGACCCAAACCATTTCATTTTACTTCATTTGACTTAGTTTGTTTATTTATAGTTTTTATTTATTTTAATCGTATGTGACAGCAGGGCTTTGGTTGTCCTTGCAGCTGACGCCTGAAATTCATTGCGTTAAATGGCGTCCCTCAAAGACAATAAAAGTGGAAGCAATCGTGTCAAGAATGACATCAGCCAAGCTTGAGGATATATAACATTTGTGCACGACTTTATGGCTTAAATTTGCGGCCAGGGTACGGTCGACCACTGAACCAGACAACTGAGCAACTTGGCAACTGGGCAACTATGTATTAGCTACAAGAAATCCAATTTCCCAGCAGACGTCCCTGAATTTCATTGGATTTATAACGTGACGAGGCCTTGACAAAAATATATGGCTGAGGCTTTGTCAAAATGCCTTTAAAAATATACTGCACAAGAAATGTACAAAAATAAATAACAAGTGCTAAAATTGTTCACAGATAATTACCAAATAATAAATATTGAAAGGGTTATAATTAACCCATGCAGAAACTGGACTTTAGCTGAACTAATAATTCTTCAATCAATTCATTTTAAATTCAATATTAGTAGCAAGGAGCTTAAGCAAAAGTAATAATTCTTTACCTCAAGCGATAGCTCTTTATTTAGAAACTGATTTGTCCTCGGCAACACAAGTAAAAATAACAATAATTTATATAATAAAAGAATTAATATTTTCATTAGAGTTGATTAACAAGTAATAATTTTCAATATTAGAGCGATCCGGCGAATCATATTGTGCTTTACATGTGAATTTGAAATGTGAGTTCCCGCAGTCAGGTGATCCAATTAACCAGCTAACCAATGGCTTGGGTCGTTGAATTGTTGTTGTGCATCAAAATTTGATGAAATTCGCAGCGATATATCAAAGGAAGAGTTGGCGACTCCCTTTATTTTTAATCAATGATAATATTTTATTTACATACAGACAAATGTGTTACGCTACCCCAATATAGACTTGGAGAAAATTATGAATATACTGCTAATTTGATATTATACTCCAATTCAGGTTTTTATCACAACAATCCAACTTTTCCTAAGCTTGAAAATATTGATTTAACGAACAAAAACAGCATTTTTATTATTATTAATGTTAGACTCCCTACTTCTGTTTGAATATCAATATTGGATGTCAATATTAGATCAATTCTAAATGACCTTCCTCCCTCATTTGCTCCCTATCTAGCCATTTCTATAGATACATATTTGATCATTAATTAAAGAATAATAGTGCATATTGAGAATGCCGGCGAAAATAAATTAAGAGGAGCATTTATTGACACTGGAAATAAAGCAAATGACCAAAAACAAGTGCTATAAACTAAAGCAAACAAAGCACGAAAACATTTATGGATATATGTTGGAACTGACGATAAACTGGTCATATTTTTGCTTAAAAAATCTTTCTCGAAGCTGTGAAATTTGGCAGCCATCATAAATCCATCAAGCGTCACAAGCAAAACCATATACACAATATAAGTTAAAACCACAAATATTTTAGATAATGATAAGCTCGACAATTGCCAGAAAGTAAAACCTTATCGAGTGATTTGTTCGAGTGTTTAGCGGAATGACGCGCCAGCCCAGAAACGATAAACATCTCAGCTGAGAAGCTTGTCACGTTTATTAAACAATTTAGTAATCAAGTATAGGTTCTCAAGAGGTTGCGATAAGTTTTGAACAAGCCAACTGCAAATGAAAATATATATGTTGATTCCCAATAAGGCTTTAAGCTTTTAAATTGCAATGAATCTCACATATGACACATTTATGCCCAAGGAGCTTAATAATTTTTCAAATTTTCATCGATAAGTTGGGTAAGATGTGACGTCAATGTTACATAGCTTACCAATAATATCAATTATACAGACACTCGAGGAGGTTGTCAGAGCTGGACTCCTTAACTTTTATTTTTATGAAGTTATCGTTCGAGTGTTTGCTCACAGGCGAGCCACGTTTAATAATATTAGAGCAGTAAATCAACATCAATTCATCAATATTATATGTCCAGAGTATTCGAGTGTTAATTAACGATAATTTACTGAACCAAGAAAATAAAATTATGAATATTCCAACGGAAGTGATTCTAACAAAACAAATAAATATGCCAATTTCAGTAAACATTCAGCTGAGATTCATAAATTGAAGTTTATTAAGATCAAAACTCGTAATTAAATCAGACCGACTTTAATATAGTCGGTTAGCCAGACAGTTTGAGTCTGTGTTAAGTCTCTAACCATGTATAAGGTGCCAAAACTCGATGCGGCTGCCAAATTCTAGTTTAAGCCGGTAAAATGCCACTCTGTTTGCGTCGCTTTTTACGCTACCAAGTCTAGCAATTTGTTACACAATTAATTTCGATAAATACCAACAGACTTTATAAAAACAAAACAAAACACGACATGCTCAACATATTTTCTTGGTACTTCTCCGATTTCTGCTTACAATTTTCCTACGATTTAGCCTCGGCAAACTCATATTTTTAAACATGTGTATATAGAAATACATGCGAGACGACTCCAGCAGGCAACTGACACTATTGATTATTATGTCTAGCGAATACAAATAAAATCGTTAAGAAAAAATTAATTTATGTATTCATATTAATAAATTTGTTTGTATTTTTTTTATTTTGAAAAGTGATAAACAAAATGTTTGGCAAATACCAGTTCAATGCGGTTAATAATATAAAATCAGAGGAACAAATATTAATTTACATTTTTAATGTTGTATAATATGTTTGAAAACATGTGGAAACATGTGCAATATGTAATTTTTAGACAAACAGATAACTTGTCTATATAGTTCGCAATTTGTATTCTTCAAGCATTAGCTCTAAATTCCCCTTTTACGTAGAGACAGTTTTTAGATGACTTTAATTAATACACCAAATTTTCCAAGGCTTTTGAAATGTTTATTCAATTTTATTATAATTTTCCTTGAAAAAATAATTATAATCAAAAATTAAGTTGAACATAAATAAAGGGCTGCCTTGTCTTGTCGTTAAAATCATTTAATTTTGTAAACAAAAACAAATGAAAACCTACCCCAAGCCAAGCGAAACAAAGCAGAAACCCGGCGTTATCTGAAATTCAAAATAGCTTAGATTACCCGTATTTTATTCATGAAAATGAGTAATACAATATGAATACAATTCCATTAACAAACAAGCAATCATTTGAAGTACACTAACCTATTGCGAGAGGTCTTTGGCATCACACAAAAAAAGACTTTTTAAATTATATAAAAAATTAATCTTGTGATTGTGCGATTATGTTGAATTGAATAACGGTTTTTGTTTATATTAATCAATGGAATCACTGCAAAAATCAAATATGAATATATATTGCAAGCATAGTTAGTTAGTTACTACAACTAATTGCAAGTTAGGCAAACAGCTTGTAAAGTTCAGTTACTCACACTGATAGAAGAGAGCCTCGAGACTAGAACGCACCCTGGCGATAAGAAAGAAAAAAAACGGCGAATATCGATAAAGTCAACAATGTATATCAACGTTTAGAAACACATTTTGTAACTGAGTCTGTTGGATTTGTGTATAGACATGCTAAAAGTATGTTTCCACTCTCCCGTTGACACAGTGTGTGTTCTGATCAACGCACAGTGGTACGAGTGCTATTAGCTCTGAACGTTTTAAGCATTTAGTATTTGAACTTTAACTTGTTGGAAGTCAAAGTGCATAAAATTGAAAATCGTATCTGTTGTTTTGCATAAAAATGAGTGATTAAAACTCAATATTATATATGGCATGATACTAAAATAATAAAAACACGCTGAGCCACTGTGCAGCCACCGTCGGCGTCGCTGTCGACGTTAATCGCAGCAGCAGCAGACGCAGCAAACGCAGCAGTCGCAGCAGCGGGTTAAGCGCCGACGCTGCTTCGCTTTAAGATCGGCCAGTTAGTAGTTAGTCTGCAATCGCACGGGCTTGGAGCGAGTCGTAAGAACGGAGTGATAAATAGCAAATAGATCCGAGCGACAAGCAATTCGAACTTGACAGCTCCGACAAATATTGTGCCTATCTGCGGCTATCGCACAGTTCGGTTTCGGTTTGAACTGCATCAATAATCGTCAAGTAATAAACAAATCAAACGCGCAATTCCAAAAACGATACGCGATCGTGTGTTTTATCGGTGACAAAATCCATATTTGAGTCAAATCCCCAGAGTATGGCCAACAATTCTGAGAATGAAACGTAAGTAAAGAGTAAAATAAACTCTCAGGCCACACGGCAGGTGCAGAATACAATTTGCTATCCATTGAATTCTTAAATAACATGTCACCTGGTAGTCAAGAGTTCTTTAGTAGTTCAAAATAATTACTTTCCTTTCTTGACATTATTAGTTATTAGCAGTCAATTATAGTAAACACATAAAACACACGCGTGACGTTATTCCTTGGAACATGATTACCTTTTACTACATTTTAAAGTAGTAAAGTGGGACTCGAACCCATGACAGCTGGCAAAAAAAAAAACTAGTGCCATTGAAAATGTCACAATGGGAAATTGACGAGCTTATCTATAAAAAAAACTTTAAGCAGCGATCATAAAAGAGATCAAGGACAAGGGCAGAATAAGTTCTGATTGTTCTACATTTTAAAAATATGTTTTTCAAAATGATTTATCTCTGGGTTGAAAAGTTTAATTAAACACTTTGCTTGAGCAAACTTGTCAAAGATTGAAATGTGTGCATATCGGCCGGCTACTTGTTTTTATAAACCGGCGCTACGTGAGTCACTTGATATTGGTTTGGATGGCGACTGGGACACTGGGAAAGTGGTTTTATGTTAACATTTCATACGATTGAAATTGACACAGTTTATAACGGCACTTGGCAGACAGCTTGGAGGGTCTGTCTATCTGTTGGACAACCATATATACATATATATGTAAATATATAATTATATATATGTAGACACATACTGCATATTTATAGATAAGCATTTTAGACTGTTGATAGCGCTGTTGTTGACTCAAGATGTTAATAAACATTTACGACAATCGTGATACATTCACTCTGTAGACGTAATGAAAATTGTATTAATTGGATCAATAACTTTGTGCAAATATATACTTTTATAAGGAATTTCGCAAGTCATGTCCAATTGAATCAGATAACACTGCACTTATTGAATCTACTGAGAAATTTGAAATCGAATACCATTTTCGTTCTAAGCCTCTATGCCGGGTATCTGCTAGTCGAACATACACGATCAGTATACTTACTTATTTGCTGGCCTAACACTTGTTGAATAATTCAAAAATGCTCGTCTAATATTGACAAGGTTTTGACCCGATGTTACAACCACCTCAGCACGTTTACTTGGCAATCTTTTACAAATTTTTGTTTGGAATTGAAATGTATCAAATTTGTAATGCAAACAGTATTTATTTACATCTTTCCCATCCTCAATATGCACAGCAAATATTTAAATAGTAGCAAAATATGCAAATAGATTAATTAGCCCAGCCAATAATATGGTTTAATACTCACATACAAATCAATTATTTATACAGTTCCAGTAGTCGATTAAAATAATGTTATTGTTTTTATAACACATCGCCAGAGTATAAAATTCAACGCACAAGCTGAAATATTCGCCGCGTATATGGAATGCACAAATATAAAAAAATAACAAAAATCAAAACAAATCTTTTGAGCAACTATATAGCTGAATAAGCGGAACAACTGTTGGGCATAGTTCATAAGTGAGTCGCGTGTGGATTTAAGCTAAACTAAACAATGACAATTAATCGAAATCACTTTTGGAGTACTTTGTGATTGCCTGCAACGCGAAGTGGGCGGGATTCTCAGAATAATCAAATGTGAATGTTTAATAGTGCATCAAGTCAACCAAATGACGCCACTAAAACTTATTTATTTTGTTAATTTTCTATACTTTTTCGAGCTGCTCTTCAATTAATGGAAGGCATAGTGGAAAGTACACGTTTTTTTTTTTTGTGTAGAATATTTGCAAAAATTAAATTAATTAAATTAAAGATCAAAAGTAGAATACACCTGAACACAACTAATTATTTGGGAATTTATTCTGATTTCTTAAAGGCCTTGGAACATGAACTCCTCAAGTGGTGACGATGAGGCGCCAAAAGATCCCCGAACCGGTGGCGAGGACTTCACTCAACAATTTACAGAAAACGATTTTGAAGGTAAGAAAATAAATGCAACTCTATTGCATCACGCGGCGTATACGCAATTTATGGCAAATCAGTTTAATAAACTTGAAAGCTGATTCTTTGTGAAAATTTTACTTACTTAACGATTTTAGGCACGCCCGCGTATTTGGCTCAGGCGCACCTGAGGCCTTTCGTATTACGTAACCCAAAGAAAAATGGCAAAATGCCGCCAGGGAAGGGTGAATGGGAAAGAGAACAAAAGTTGCCATGACAAGCAACACATTTAGTGTCGTGTTAATTCGCAAAACAACATTTTACAATGCAATGCAATGCAATGTGTTACAGAAAGATGCCACTCCCAAAAATCTTGCTTTTTTTTAATTTGTGATTTACTACACCAATTGTTTGCTCCCTTTATAGATTGTTTTTTAATTGATCTTAATTTTTAAGTGTTAGGGTTATATTAATGAGCCAATTAGATCAAACCGTGTGGGATTTACGCGAATTATTCATAGAATACGTGAACTGCATGAAAACTGGTGAATAACTTACGCGTCTCAATGAACTTACAAAACCGGCTAATGCAATTTTTTAAAATACATTTTTTCCTATTACGATAATAATTTTGAATATATCATTTTTAAATGGGACTATTTAAAAAGATTTTAAACGAACAAGTTTTTATTTTAATTTTAAACATATTGAAATCGGGTTATGCAGTTATTACAAATACTTCCATGAGAATAATTGAAATGATAGGAATACCCTTTATAAATGAGTTTAGTTCAATTATTTTGAATTATTTATACATTTTCACAATTTTCTGTTAACCACTCCAATCAAATATTATTGTTTCCCAACCAGATCCATTTATTTTAAATTTTATTTATATTTACTTTGTTTTAATATGAAATTATAATTATTTTTTGTTTATATTACAAATTATATGTTGCTTATCCTATTGACCAATCCATTATTCAATCCACATACATTACTTATCACGATTACATTTCATTCACCCTACTTTGATGCCTTTTCACACATATTATTTTAATCCATTTCAAGCCGCTTTGTACCCTCAGTTTTTCGTGAAAACAATTTCCCCGATGAATTGCAAATGAAATGCATTAACATTAGCTTGCTAAACGCCCATCCATATATATATACGAATATATATATATTGAATTGTCTTTTAATATGGCATGCCTATGTACTAATAAGTCAGGCTAAATAATGGTTACTTGTAATTAGTTAAAATTATGATCAGCTCGAGCTCTAACAGCTGCCCAGCACAGTACAGACGATTTCACAATTAAAATTGTTATAGGACTAGGAAATTAATAGATCATAGTACGTATATAGATAGTGGAGAAATAAATTAGTACATATATATATATATATATATATATATATATATAATATATGTGAGCTTATTCAGCTGCAATTAGGCACACAAAGCTAGTCCGAACTAAAAACTAATACCCTCCTCATGAGACAATGCGGCGTATGCGCGATGCTGTGGTTGACCCGATGCGAAAGTCGGTTGTAGCTAGGGCAGATCGTAGCGCAATGGTATAAAGCATCAACCTACTGTAGCCTCAGCTCTTATCAACCATAAAAGAGGAACGGAATAAACTGACCGACTTTTCCATTTGATTTCCGAGAGCAGAGTTATTCACGTACTCGCACATAGTATGTGTGTTTATTTTGTTATTTTGTTATTGTGTTTGGTTTTGTGTTGTAATCAATTAAGCGACACATTCAATTTGAATCCACGCATGCAGGACACCGTGCACATACCGTTTATGTGGGCGTACACGTACCAGGAGGACGACGCCATTCGCAGCGACGCCGCAAGCATCACCACAGTGGCCCCGGTGGAGGCGTGGGTGCTGCAGCAGCGGGTGCGGCAGCTGCTGGTGGCGCTGCCACTAACAGAGGCAGCATCAGTGACAAGCAACAGGAAGTGGAGCGTCCAGGTGGGTGGCATGGCACCAACTATTCCACAATCCTAATGTATATTTACTGTGCATGTGCATGTGCGTAAGTGTGTGCGTGTGTGTGTGTATGCGGGCAGAAAAAAAGATTGCGAACTGGACACATTGTTGAATGAATGATGAGAGTAATTGCGAGCTGACGTCTGCGGCCAATCAACGTTGCTGCCTCAAAAATCATAGCAAATTACAGGATATAAGACTCGCCACAGTGGGATACACAAATTATAACCATCTTGAGGAAATCATAGCTTTCAAAGGTTCATTGAAATGAAGATATTCAGTTATGCACGGACGACTTCAAAGATGAATAAATCATTAGCAAATGCTATAAAGATGTTTGTCAAATCTGTTATCAACCCGTTGTTACACTTCAACTCAACTTGTGAAATGTTTTAAGAGGTGTTTGCCAATATCTCAGTGATTCAGCAGAGCAGCTTAATGCATTATTCGACTGACAATGACCGGCATTATTCTGCTAACAAAGTTCTTGTTGTTCAGCTTGTTATCAAATACTTACAAGATAAACGATTCAAATTACAATTACTTTTACAATAAAAAATAAACACAAAACAATTTAAGCAATACAAATCAGAATTATCACAGTCAATAAGTGAAACTAAATGTGAGATGTATCCAAATATAAATATTCAGTTAAAAACAAACCATTTCTATAACGACTGCAATAATGTGGTTAAAACTTTGCTATTGATAATACTTAATTGCAATGCGGATCTATTAAAACTAAATTTCCAAAGCCACTTTAAAAACCCAGCTAGGCTCATGAATAATCAACACCATCATTCACTACGGGCCAAAACTGTGCCAGCCTCACTATCACATCAGACACGCAATCAACTAACCCACAGCTACTAAGTGGCCATATGGTCGAGAGCGATTCCCGAGAGGATCGGCCCAAATGATGTGGCCAATTAACCGGGCTACGCTTAGACCTTGTGGCTGTCTCCTTGAGTGCCGTAAATAACTTTACTGACCCATTTATTTGACCATTCTTAGCGACGCCGCCCGCACAACGTGTACAGTTTATATTGGGCGAGGATGTGGACGATGGCTCGCATGTTTCGCATCCTCTCTTCTCCGAGATGGGCATGCTGGTGAAGGAGGGCGATGAAATTGAGTGGAAAGAAACAGCTCGCTGGATTAAGTTCGAGGAGGATGTTGAAGAGGGTGGCAACCGCTGGTCCAAGCCACATGTGGCAACACTCTCGCTGCACTCGCTCTTCGAGCTGCGTGGCCTCCTGCTCAATGGCAGCGTCATGCTGGACATGGAGGCCAACAATCTGGAGCTTGTCGCCGACTTGGTATGCGATCAGATGGTCAACAGTGGCACTCTGCCCGCCGACGTCAAGGATAAGGTGAAGGATGCACTGTTGCGTCGCCATCGGCATCAGCACGAGTATGCGAAGAAGACGCGTCTACCAATCATCCGCTCCCTGGCAGACATGCGCAATCAGTCGTCATCAAAGAGTGAGTAGTGCCTTTCTTCATTATCAGTTTACTCTAAGCTCATCTCGTTCGTTTGCTGCGCATCATCATCATGAGTCGAGATTCTTTCTACTTAACCTACATTAACTTCAATATTAACCATTATAAAAATAAACAAAATAAAATGGGGTTGCTTAGACGCAAGTGGGCATTCGTTGCATGCCACATCGCCCGGTTTCGGCGGTTTGGATGGACACCGTACACCCGAGACGCCCCTCTTTGTGTCCAGTAAGGATCAGCGTGGTTGTTATCTCGCTGTTCCCACAGGTATTAGAGACACACACAAACACACACTCTCTCTCTCTCTCTCTATCTCTGTCTCGCGCTCTCGCTCTCGCTCTCTCTCTCTCTATCTCCAAGCAGCTTTTCAATGCACCGCCAAATGCTCCAGATCCACACCACAGCTGTAAAGAGAGCACGCACCACCCATCTAGCAAATAGATTCGCAGATTCGTAACTCTGCCTCTTTACTTCTAAGTATAATCTCGCATCTATCCAGCTCACTCATACACTTCCATCTGCAATATCCATCTCAAATTCATCAACCAATCAATCATTCACTCGAAACACTAGTTAAGTAGTTAAGTCACAAATGCAGTGTTGTGCAACGTCAGTGCAAAGCTTTTGCTAAAACCAACTCTAACGATCGCTCGCTTTTGCTCCCCAACTGGTTACTCGTTCGTTGAAAAACAGCCGACATGGGCGCTGTTGGCGTTACCACCTGGTTCCATGCGGGTGCCTCGCCCTCGCATGCCCCGTCGTCCAGCCCACAAGGACAATCAACACTGCAACAGCCAACGACAACCCAATTGCCAAGTAATTGTCTTATTGGACATATTTTTGTGTAAAGTCTTTAAATGGATTAACTTCTTTGCGTAAAGTGTACCTATCATAGCACGCTGTATTTAAACAACGATCTGTATCTAGTTGTATCTTAATATTTCTCTCCTTTTTTCTATCACTCTATAAAATAAAAATTTCCAGCTATTTTTTAGCTGATTTTCAACCCTTACAAACTTTTTTGATACTCAACTCTATTTATCTGCTATGAAACTCCTCACGATATATTCCAAGATACAATAATATTCTCCTACTTTGTGCCGTCTACTCACACGCAATTTTATCGAGATTCCTCTGGGTTTCACATTTAATAATCTAGACTTGATGCAGCTGACTTATCGCGAGACTCTTAGATATATTTTTCTTTTCTTTTTATTTTTATTTTTTTTGGTTTTCATTTCGTTGTGTTCTTTATGTATTTTAATCAATCACAATACTACGACGAAAATTTACAGTTGAAGAGCAGTCTGGCAACGCTTTAATGGCAACCACGCCGCTATCGGCAACCGCCAGCGAGCCCGGACCCCCCGGCAATACCCATGGCAGTAGCAATGCCCTAGGAATGGGAATGGGAATGGGAATGGGACGTTTTCTAACTGTGCCCGGCAAACCCAGCAACAAGGCGCTTGGTAAAGAAACCAAAACTTCAAATCTTCCAAATATCAAGAATCAAAAAGTTATCATTACCGTTATCGTTACCGTTCGTTTGCGTGTCTGCCTCTTTGTTTTTACTGCAAATATGAATCCAAGATTTGTTTCCTTTTTATTGGTAGTTTCAAATAAATAAATAAAGACTGAGATCTAGAAAAGAAATTTGCATGCGCGTTGCTCCAAGAAGCATTGGAATCTACATATAAGGCAATTGTTTTCAGATATTTGCCTTGAAGTACACTAACCTTTATCTCTACACATTCTAACACTCACACACACAAACACACACCACACACTCACAGATAAACACCTTTGCATGCTTGTAACTCAGAGTATTCAACAATATTTTCAGCGCATGATCTATCACAAAAATGTTTTTTCGTCCTGGAATGAATTTTATTAATTAAACTTTTTTTGCACTTCTATTGTATTTATTTCTTTATTTATGATTTATGTTGTCGTTTGTCTTTGTTGTAATGTATTGCCTATATCCGATAAACAATATGCAACAACACCAACAACCCGCACGCCTACCAATACCAAAAAAAAACATACTCCGTACCACCTACCTATGCATTACCGAATTTGACTAATGTAGAGAAAAAATCAAATTCCAAAAATTTGCGGTCCAAACAAATAATGCCTGTGATCACAGAGGATATGGTGAAGAGTCCCAGCAGCCAATCAATGGCCAGGCAGACCAGCGGCACAGAGCTCGCCGAGCAGCAACACAAGGGTAATACGCATTTCATGCGCAAAATACCCCCGGGAGCGGAGGCAAGCAACATTCTCGTGGGCGAGGTTGACTTCCTGGAGCGAAACCTCTCATGTTTCATACGTCTAAGCCAGGCGGCTGTCATGGGCGATCTGACCGAGGTGCCAGTGCCAACCAGGTGAGCTAAGAATCAAAGTGATGCATTACGTCCTATAAGGGATATTGGCCATCTGTTGAAAGAGGTTTCAATACTCATCTCTTTCAGCTCTGATCAACACTCTAGAATTTTCTGAAGATGAAGGCCTCAGCTAATCCCTCTTTAATATCTTAACCTCTTCACAGATTTATTTTTATACTGCTGGGTCCACCGGGCAGCCAGAGTAACTTCCATGAGATTGGACGTGCTATGGCCACACTGATGTCGGATGAGATCTTCCATGAGGTTGCATATAGGGCACGCAAGCGTGACCATTTGCTTGCTGGCGTGGATGAGTTTTTGGATGCGGTTACAGTATTACCACCAGGCGAATGGGATCCAACCATTCGCATTGAGCCACCAGCGGCAATACCGTCGCAAGAAGTGCGCAAGCGGCCGCCAGAGCTGCTCAAGGAGGAGATTGATGAGGAGGAGGAGGAGCAGCGTTTGCGCGAAGAGTCCGGTCTCTCGCGATCGGGTCGCCTATTTGGCGGCCTTATAAATGACATTAAGCGTAAGGCGCCCTGGTATTGGAGCGACTTTCGCGAAGCCCTCTCAATGCAGTGTGTGGCCTCGTGGATCTTTTTGTATTTCGCCTGCCTGTCGCCCATCATCACGTTCGGTGGCCTGCTCTCGGAGGCGACGGGCAAGAACATGGCGGCCATGGAATCGCTAGTCTCTGGATTTGTTTGCGGCATGGGCTATGGTTTCTTTTCCGGACAGCCGTTAACAATTTTAGGTTCCACTGGTCCAGTACTGGTCTTCGAGTCCATTGTCTATGAGTTCTCGGAGGGTCAGGGCTGGGACTATATGACATTCCGTTTCTGGATCGGCATGTGGGTTGCCGTCATTTGTTTCATACTGGTTGCAGTAGATGCCAGCGCCCTCGTCTGTTACATAACACGTTTCACCGAGGAGAATTTTGCCACACTTATCGCATTTATCTTCATATACAAGGCCATCGAGAATGTGGTCGTTATTGGCAAGACATTCCCCGTCAACCAAGGCATCTACGATTGCATCTGTACACCACCGTCGCAGAGCAATGCCAGCGCCTTGGAGTTTGCCAAATACAAATGGGACTCGTGTGTGGTAAGCTGCGAAAGTCCTATCGATGAACTCGTCCTAACTGATCTTTCTTTCTGTATCTCTCTCTCTCTCTCTCTCTCCTATCTCTCTCTCTCTCTTTCTCTTTTGAATGTAGTCCTACAATGGCACTTTGACGGGCTTAGATTGTGAAAAGCCACCCACCGAGAACGTTTTCCTCATGTCCGTGGTTTTGTGCGCCGGCACTTTCATCTTTTCGACCATACTCAAGGATTTCAAGAATGCCTTGTTCTTCCCATCCATTGTGCGCCAGTATATCAGTGACTTTTCCGTGCTGATTGCCATCTTTTCGATGACCTTCTTTGATTACTCGCTGGGTGTGCCCACACAGAAACTGGAGGTGCCCCATGAATTAAAGCCCACGTTGAGCACACGCGGTTGGCTTATACCGCCATATAGCGAGAATAATCCTTGGTGGTCACAGATCATTGCTGTGTTCCCAGCAATGCTGGGCACCATTCTCATCTTTATGGATCAGCAAATTACGGCTGTGATTGTCAATCGCAAGGAGAACAAGTTGAAGAAGGGCTGTGGCTATCACTTGGATCTCTTTATTCTCTCCGGCCTAATTGTCATTTGCAGTGTGATGGGTTTGCCCTGGTAAGTCTTATGTCGAGTTTATAAAATCTACAGTAACTAATGGTTATAAATTAAGGATGAAATTAAAATTCCAAATTAATCTAAAGGATTTTTTCTAGTATTTTCTAATTTAAAAATGTGGTTTATCTATTGCAGGTTCGTAGCTGCTACGGTGCTGAGCATTAATCATGTCAATTCGCTGAAGCTGGAATCGGAGTGCAGTGCCCCTGGCGAGAAGCCACAGTTCTTGGGTGTGCGCGAGCAGCGTGTGACTCACATTATGATCTTCTTGACCATTGGCGTCTCAGTGCTGTTGACACCGCTGCTCGGATACATACCGATGCCGGTGCTCTTTGGTGTCTTCTTATATATGGGTGTGGCCTCGCTTAAGGGCCTGCAATTCTTCGATCGCATCCTTATAATGTTTATGCCAGCCAAGTATCAACCAGACTACATGTTCCTGCGACAGGTAAAATAAAAATAGTTAATCCTCCAAGATTTGTATTAACTCCTGATTGCTTTGAATTCTTTTGATTTGTCTCTTTAGGTGCCCATTAAACGTGTGCATTTGTTTACCCTCATTCAGTTGGCATGTTTGATTATTCTGTGGCTAATTAAGAGCTTCTCATCGACATCCATTTTGTTCCCGCTGATGTTGGTCGTTATGATTGGCATACGGAAATCCCTCGACTTAGTGTTTACGCGACGTGAGCTGAAAATCCTTGATGATATCATGCCGGAGATGACGAAACGTGCGGCAGCAGATGATCTGCATCAATTGGACGCTGAGGTGGGCTTTTGTCAGAAATATTTACCCTTCTTCGGTGGTCGCGGCAAGCGCGAATCGAAGGGTGGCTTCGATGGTGGCTTTGACGGCAACAATGCTGTCGCCCTCATTAAGTGCAATACCTCAAATGCAAATGAGAAGGAGTTCGAGGCACAAAGTAGTCTGCTCAAAAAATGAGCCAGGCACGCAAAACACACACAGCAACACAACAACAACAGCACAACAACAACCACAACAAAAAGCAACAAAAAGCACAACAACAACAACAGCAAACACCATACATGCACACGCCGTTTGACTCACCTGGTCACACTCAACACACACTGACACAGTGCTGACCATTTCGTTTGCGTTTGCAGTGCTGCACAATCCACCACAGAATAATTTGATTTGCTATCTTTTAATGGAAATTATTTTTAGAGATTCTTGCATTTTGTTGTATATAAATGCATATACATATACATATTTTTCACAGATATATATGTATGTATATATTTAGAGTATAGTGTATGACTCTTTCGTATATGTACATGTTTGTATATACGAGTGAGAATATTTATTATGTTTTTTTTCTAAACAGTATTTTGTAAATGTTTTTCCTTAATTTTGTTATATCGTAGCATGCACTTTTTGCATTTTGTTATATATATATATATACATTTTATTTTTTATATATATACTTATCTGTTTTGATATATTTGCTTACAAATATTTTGTGTACGTTCTTTCTTATATGCTGTCTTTCCTTCTTTTTAAACATAATGCTCAATTATAATGCAATTGCCATCCAAATCCAAGCGAAACTATACCTAAGCTATTGGTCCTATTTGTATATGCTAACTGAAATTCTATTATTTTCTAGTGCATATTAATCAATTATGAAATGTGTTATCTTTACTTAAACTATATACTGCTCTTACTATATTGTATTCACATCTATCTGTACATGTTTATGAAATCTAGCTTAAGTAGTTTGCGCAAATGTTTACACCATGTAAACGTATTAAATGTTAAATAATTTTATAGTCAAATGACAAGAAATCATAGTACAAGTAACTAACAATTACAAATTACAAAGCAAACCTAATTGGCAAAACAAAAACAAACAAACAAAATTTATAGCGACATTGTTGTAATTTAAAAAGCCAGCACCAAAAACAAAAATAAAACAACTATTTGGCAAAAATTAGAAGCAAAACCATCTAAATTTCTAGATTAGCATTACACAACACTACACCGTATTGGCTCACATTCGCTCTCACTTGCAAAACTCTTGCAGCTGTTCTTTAAAATCTCACCAAACCACACAAGCTCCTGCTCTCTTCAAATTTTCTCTCTCTTTCGCTCAAGCAAGCGTTCTCTCTCTGTCCACAAATAAAAAAAAAAACAAAAACAAAACAGAAAAAGAAAAAGAAACAATGCTATGAATGTCTTATATATATATATTGAAGGACAACCATCATCAGCATCAGCCACCGCCACCCGGTACGGGTGCCACCTACACTACCAATCCTGCAGGTACCGGTTCGGGTCCTACAACTATACATATACCGTTATCGGGCAACAAATTGGGCAGCAATGCTGCGGTAGCTGTGCCACCGGAAGTGAATCGAACAACTGTCTGGAAACAGATCAACAAGGATGGCACCTCCGAGCAACTGATCATACCCGTCACCGTTAAAGTGCGTCAAATCAATGGCAATCAGTAAGTGTACCAGTAATACCAGTACCAATCACGAGTACCAATCACCTCAATCAATGCTGCTAGCTAGCAACTGAAATCAATTCAAAACTCAATCGCCAATCATGCTCTCGAGCTCGCAAACTTAATTTAACTAGGTTCTAAGGTCAAGCAAGAAAAAATGTATTTTTGCGCTTTCTTCAAATATGGGCATTTCCAAGGAGAACAAAATTGTGATTAGCCAATATGTATCTTGGCTGTGACATCTAATCATTTATGACACGATATGAAATAAGGTTCCTTATATTCTTTAGTACTTTTTGTATATAATGTTTTTTTTATCTGAATGATGGACTTAACATTTGGCTTATGTAACTTTGTTTGTATTTGTTTTTACTATCGTGATACCAAGTTGGAACTGGTTTGTGGAAATGCCCATATAGAAAACATATATGTTTTTATATATGTTCCTATATACATATGTATAAATATCATTCATTTGCATTCGACCATGCTCCTCAGTTCCTCGACAAATGCCGCCCTCTCGCCACGCCTATCGCCCATGCACGAGGCCGATGAGCATAATGAAACACCAAACAAAACGATGACAACAACAACAACAATAACAACAACTCTGTCGGCGATGCAACAGCAGAATGCGAGCAGCTGCAAGGAGGCGGCTGCCAAGCTAGAAGGTGTCGTGGCCAACATTCAGACCCCAGCCAATATAACACCCGTCTAAGTGTTACACTATTACTACCTAACTACCTAAACTAGCAAACCATATGGTGTTAGACGCAGTCCACACAAGGCTTAGAAGAAATGCACAATGTTCATAAATAGATTGTTTCAGAACCGGACTTCAAGATTAGCATACATTTGGCGAAAATGTGAATGTGGAATAATACATACCAGTATCATAATTAAATATATATATATATATATATATATATATATATATATAGCATATTCGTAGTGGTTTTTTGACAACAGTTTTGGTGTGCCAGTAGAATTAACCGTCTGTCTAATTAGTTGAAGGCAATACAAAAAAAAATATATATAAATATCGAACAGCAAACGTTTCTCATAGATTTTGGGCTCAGGTACAAGCTATACAAGTATTATTTTTACATACTATCTGGCTCAAAGGCTAACTGAATAAATATCTATTCCAAAAAAAAATGCACATGTATACACTTTTTGAAAGGAATTTTACAACAAATGCAAACCAGACATTACCGGAGTCAATTTAATGCAATATTAACACTCCCTATATACAAATAATATATATATATATATTCTTTCCTATAAATATCTACTATTTATATATGGTTCCTTTATGTTTGCTTTGAATTTAGTTAATACTTTGACAGTTTGATGAAAGGCTCTCGATTTTAAATTGGTTGGGATTGGATAAGCTGTGATCTTATAGTGCAGATACGTGATTTATGCATTGCGTGAGAGGAATTAGAGGAAAGCCGTCTTAGATATATATTAGTCAGAAACTGAACTAACAAACGAAATGCAACTGTAAAATGTATTATAATTTATGCATTATGTTAAGTTCTAAATGATATACAAACACAAACAAATACAGACACAACACACACACACG
Source organism: Drosophila atroscutellata (assembly GCA_035041605.1). Classification (NCBI taxonomy): domain Eukaryota; kingdom Metazoa; phylum Arthropoda; class Insecta; order Diptera; family Drosophilidae; genus Drosophila; species Drosophila atroscutellata. The sequence goes on along the minus strand of JAWNLA010000092.1, from coordinate 4,759,379 downwards.
GATACACATTTATACATTTAAATATACGTATAAATATTGAATAAAAGTAAAAATTAAATATTTGTATGTTTCATTTTGTGCGCCCAAAACCAAAAACAAAAAAACCAAAAAATAGTTCTAGTCTCCTTTGTTTCAGTGTATTTTGTGCATAGTTCTCAGTGTGGCACATTGTACATACATACATATATTTATATAAATAGCACCAATAACATCTTGGTATTTGCCTGCTCCCATTAAGCATCTTTTAATCAGCCATCAATCAGCGATCAAAATAATCATTTGCATCGTGTTGATGTCTAAATACCACATAGAATGCTAGTAATCAAACCTCGCTCTCTCTCTCTCTCTCACTCTGTCTCTTTATAACTGTATGTATGTGTTCTGTCAGATCTAAAGTCTAGCAACATTCAGTGGATAATATTAACACAAACATTTCGCTTTTACAGAACCCAAAATTTGATACGCCGAAGCAATTGTGGGGCGGATATCGTTCATCAACAGAAACATCCGTTTGAATCGATGATTTAATAATATTTATTATATTTGTATAACTTTCGTATATGTCTATATTTATAGTATTATAAATATGTATTTATGTACAAGCCACCGTTACTGTTGCCATCAGCGATCCCAATGAATTTCTAGTGCGTTTCAATGGCACAAAATTGCAGCAAACGAAATACACATATAAATATATATATTTTAAATATTGCGGCTTTACCATATCAGCACACAAATTAACAAGAACATCTCAAACTACCTGATCCTGGAATTTATTATGAATAAATGTTTTAAATGTATTTAAACGGGCATCTGACTTAAAATAATTGATTTCTTATGCATCTGTGGCTCTGGTGTTGTCAATTATTGTTTTAATAATAAACTAGTTTGTGAAAATTTACACACTTACAATAATATTTCCATTTGCCGGATTCCTGGTGTTTATTATGAATAAACGAATTAAGAATTATATATATTAAATTTGCTTAGCGCTTTTTCAATAATGCGCGTGCATCTCAGCTCTAATAATCGATTGTTGATGTATCGATTGCACAGAAGAGTGTTGATATTTAACAGCACTGTTACCATTGTCGATTTGCAGCACTCTTTACGCCATCAGCTGTTTTTGGGGTTGCGGCATCGAGCGCGTGTTTTTAGTCAAATTTATAATATTATCAATTAAAAAGCAGACAAAATGTCGCTTATAATGCGTGTGCTGAATGGCAATCTGCCGCTGCGCCTCAGCGCCATGAAAACCGTGCGTCAGGTGAGTCTTCGTCATGCTTGACACAATCAGTCCATCCAGTTTGTCCAATCGGCTCATTATGTAATTGAATTAAATGTATTTTATAGCTGCAATGCGGCTACAGCTCGCATGCGAAATATGCGGAGCACAAGGCGATCGAACGAATCCGCAACATTGGCATCTCGGCGCACATAGACAGCGGAAAGACGACGCTGACGGAGCGAATTCTGTTCTACACGGGACGCATTGCGGAGATGCACGAGGTGCGCGGCAAGGACAATGTGGGTGCCACCATGGACAGCATGGAGCTGGAGCGACAGCGTGGCATTACGATACAATCGGCGGCCACCTATACGATGTGGAAGGACACCAACATCAATATAATCGATACGCCCGGTCATGTCGATTTCACCGTGGAGGTCGAACGTGCCCTACGCGTTCTCGATGGTGCTGTCCTGGTGCTCTGCGCCGTCGGTGGTGTGCAGAGCCAGACGCTGACTGTCAACCGGCAAATGAAGCGCTATAATGTGCCATGTCTGGCATTTATCAATAAGCTGGATCGGTTGGGCTCGAATCCTAATCGGGTGCTGTCGCAGTTGCGCTCCAAGATGAATCACAATGCGGCCTTCATACAGCTGCCCATTGGCGTGGAGAGTCACTGTAAGGGTCTTGTGGATCTGGTGCAGGAGCGTGCCATCTACTTTGAAGGCGAGCACGGTGTGGAGTTGCGTCTGGACGAGATTCCGAAGGAAATGCGGACAGAGAGCCAAGAACGTCGGCAGGAGCTCATCGAGCATCTGTCGAATGCGGACGAAACCTTTGGCGAACTCTTTCTCGAGGAGAAGCCCTTCACCGAGGCGGACATGAAAGCGGCCCTGCGACGCACCTGCATCAAGCGCACCTTCACACCCGTTCTGGTGGGCACCGCGCTAAAGAATAAGGGTGTGCAGCCGCTGCTGGATGCCATTATTGATTACCTGCCCAATCCGGGGGAGGTTGAGAATCTCGCCTACATCGAGCACGACGGCAAGGAGAAACAGCAAATTGTGTTGAATCCCGCTCGCGATGGAAAGGATCCGTTTATGGGTCTGGCCTTCAAGCTGGAAGCGGGTCGCTTCGGCCAGCTGACCTATTTGCGGTGCTATCAAGGCGTGCTGCGCAAAGGCGACAACATCTTCAACGCGCGCACCAACAAAAAGGTTCGCATCGCTCGCCTCGTCCGTCTCCACTCCAATCAAATGGAGGATGTCAACGAGGTCTTTGCCGGCGATATTTTTGCTCTCTTTGGCGTCGATTGTGCGTCGGGTGATACGTTCACAACGAATCCAAAGAACAATATGGCCATGGAGTCGATATTTGTGCCGGAGCCTGTTGTCTCGATGGCCATTAAGCCAAACAACACCAAGGATCGGGATAACTTCTCCAAGGCCATTGCACGCTTCACCAAGGAGGATCCCACCTTTCATTTCTACTTCGACAACGATGTGAAGGAGACGCTCGTCTCGGGCATGGGTGAACTGCATCTGGAGATCTATGCCCAGCGCATGGAGCGCGAATACGGCTGTCCTGTGACGCTGGGCAAGCCCAAGGTGGCGTTTCGTGAAACCCTCGTAGGTCCCTGCGAATTTGACTTTCTGCACAAGAAGCAATCGGGCGGATCGGGACAATATGCCCGCATCATTGGGCTCATGGAGCCGCTGCCGCCCAATCAGAATACGCTGCTCGAATTCGTCGATGAGACGGTGGGCACCAATGTGCCCAAACAGTTTGTGCCCGGCGTGGAGAAGGGCTATCGCGAGATGTGCGAACGTGGCATGTTGTCCGGCCATAAGCTGTCCGGCATTCGTTTCCGCCTTCAGGATGGTGGACATCACATTGTCGACTCCAGCGAATTGGCCTTCATGCTCGCCGCCCACGGTGCCATCAAGGAGGTCTTCCAAAATGGCTCCTGGCAAATACTGGAGCCCATTATGCTAGTCGAGGTCACAGCGCCCGAGGAGTTCCAAGGCGCCGTCATGGGTCACCTGAGCAAGCGACATGGCATCATCACCGGCACAGAGGGCACCGAGGGTTGGTTCACCGTCTACGCAGAGGTGCCACTCAACGACATGTTCGGCTATGCCAGCGAACTCCGGTAAGCTCACCCAGAAGAAGATCTCTCAAATATATTTATTCTTTCTTTATCTTTATTTATTGTTTCCTCTGTGCAGCTCCAGCACACAGGGCAAGGGTGAGTTCACCATGGAATATTCCCGCTATTCACCTTGTCTGCCCGATGTCCAGGACCAGATTGTGCGCCAATATCAGGAATCCCTGGGATTGGGTCAAGCCGAGAAGAAGAAAAAGAAAAATTGAGAAAAACACGCTCTCGATTAGCTTAAATTTTAGTATTTAAAGTCGAATGTTTTTTGCATAGTTTAATTTTAATTTCATACAAAAATCTTTAGTTTTTACTGTGATAATCGTTGCATAATATTTAACCAAAAACAATTTGTACAGATTTTTTTAAAAATACTCCAAATAAGTGTCAATAAATTGTAAAGTACACAGAATAATTAAAATAAATCAATATCAGAAACAAATCGCAAACAACTAATAAAAGTTAATGGGTAATCATTTTTTTGGCTAATTAGTTAAATTAGCTATACTTTATATTTCCAAAATATTTCAAATATTAAATATTGAGATTTCGTCAGTTTCTCAATATACTAACAGCTAAAAAAGGCTGGTCACACTTCTTTAACAGTCTGATACTTAACAGTGCCATTTCGAGCATTACACTTGCTCTAACCATTTTATGTTAATTGCCGTTGTTGTTGCTTTGTCGTCGAGCGAGCGAGGCGTGCGTCGCGGGTGGAATTAAACGAAAATTAAACTAAATATTGAACAAATCACGGAAGATAAGTGCGTTTTGCACAGAGAAAAAAATGCACCAGAATCAGAGTACGACAAAGCGAAAACAATAAGGAAGCAGCTAAGCAGGTCAGCCAGAACAACAGTCAATTAGGTTTTTCCTCACGCGCAATGGAAACGTAAAATCACAGAAACTAATGAAAAGCGAGAAAAGTGAAGGGGCAAACAAAATTAAAAGTCAAACAAATCGTGGGATATGGGAACAGAGTCCTGCTGCTGCATCTGCCTCGTCTTCTTCTTCTCGCTTTCCATGTGTAGTTGTTGTAGTTTAGGATATCGCAGGAAAATTCCTGACCACAGATATATTGTAAAAGGCGCGCGTTCGGCGTGGCAAAAATAATTTGGAAAATTCAATACAAATAAAACGGCGCGACAATAACAAAACGCAAATTTTGAAGAAGCAGGCTGTGTGTGTCTCATTTGTGTTTATGTGTGTGTAGCAGAAAAGTGAAGAAGAAAAACAGCAAACAAAAAAGAGAAAACACAAAGCAAACTGCAAAAACAAACGAAACAACAGCAACAACAAAAGTAGCAGCACTGGCCACAGCAACACCAATAATAACAGCGGTAATCAACACTAACAACAACAACTACGCTGACTATCTCTTTGGGCATTTACTCACACACAGCATCTGAGCAGCTGACTGCATACATTGGCAGTCCCTCTCTCTCTCTCTCTCGCGCGCTCTCTCTCACTCTCTCTCTGCTCTGCTTGGCACAAAATTAAAGAACGCCTACGCAGATGTTGACGTCGCTGCCATCGCTGCCGTCGCTGCATAATAATGCAAAAGATAACAACAAAAAAATAACGAAACAACTAACTTCCAGCCGCTGGCCCCTTAACTAGTCAATCCCTTTGCACAGCGACAACAACAACAACAACTGCAACAGCAACGAACTTAAGCAAACATATCCGTCATATTAAGTAAAAGTTCTAAGTCTCTCAATAACATATAATTCAATAACAACACAAAAAAAAAAACAAAAACAAAATGGATTGGATCATTAGCGATGAGTTGGGCTTGACGGTCGGTCACGTTGTCGGCTGGGCGGCCGCCTCGGCAATGGTCATCGGCGGCGTTATACCCTATGTCCCCCAGTATATCGAGATCAAGAAGACGCAGGACGCCGACGGCTTCTCATTGTACGTCTGTTTGGCCCTTCTGGTCGCCAATTCGCTAAGAATACTCTTCTGGTAAGTCAATAACTGAGCAGCTTGCTCTGCATTTCCCTTCCAGTTGCCTTCCAGTTGAATTCACCAACTGCTGTGAGAGATTCACAAGGTAAAGCACATTTTGTGCCCACATTGTTATCTAGATCCTCTTGCTGCTTAACTTCAAAGTTAGTCGCTTATCAGAAGCTTATCGAGATTATCAGTTTATGTTCGTTGAAGTGCTCGTATGATCTCATGGCATATGGCATTTGTGTCTAGCCATGTCATTCTTTTCAGTCGATTTGTAGATTGCGTCGTGACCATTTATTACATTAGCCAAGGCCTGATGGCGTGTTTTAGTTTATTGAACGTACTTTCCATATCTCAACGTATTTAGAATATCTTTATGGTGCATTAATTCGATTTCTTGAGGCATCAGCATTATTAGCATTATTATTTTCGGCGTTTATGATTCAACAAGGTGCGAAATGGAACTTGAAGCAGTGCGATTGCTTCGTTTCATTCGATGTATTTTGCATGTTCACCTGTTACTCAAAATAACTGCTGGGAACAACTGAACAATCACATGTATATATATATATATATATATATATATATATATATATATATATATATATATATATATATATATATATATATATATATTTGATAACCACTTAAAATGCGGTTTGCTTTTCTGTGTACTGTATGCATTTATTTGTTCCTCGCTCTTGCAGCAATAATAACGATGACACATTCAATTGGCTTTTGAGTCGATTCAGTCGTAAACGCAAATGAATCAAATTCAAACCAACAAATTTTAATTCAATTTGAATAACTGTGCAAATGACTATCAATGTCAGGGTTCCTTTCAGACCGAACCAGCTGTAACTGCCGCTGGGCAAATCATATGTACACAGAGAGAAAACGCTGTGTGCGGATGCAAATATAATAATAATTATACCATAAAATAATACCAGTTTTTTTTTATTGTATAATTTGTTTGCGCTTTGCGCATTCATTTTAATATTTTATTCAATTATGAATTTAGCTTAACTTTATTGCATTTAGTAATTCTCCGTGTGTACCCTTTGTTATTATTTTATTTAAGTTAAGTTAACCTCATCTTTTACACACTTAAACGATGAGTTTTGTACTCATCCGGAAAACACTTGTTTAGAAACTCAAGTCTATTTAAAGATTAAAGGATATACTAACCATTTGCTTATGCTATCGAATAAACAAATCTCTTTAAATATTTCACTTGGCTTGACCACAAAAATGAGATCAAACAGTTCTGAAATTGAATATTTGTGCAATGCTTGCTGCTTGCTGCTGGCCAAAACCAATACAGAACGTGTTGCGAATTGTTGTTCCGAGCAGCTGGTTCAGCTGGAGGCCATCAACTGTCTGGGACGGGCAAGGGTCACCGTCTCTGCCATCAGGGTCAACCACTTCCACCTGCTGCTGCTGTTGGTATAGTTTTTTTTTGTATATATTTTTATAAGTTATGCATTTTTAATTCCATTTCCGAGGGCGAAACCCTCATAAGCTAGTTATAAATAAATTGTAGCAAAGAAAGAAAAGGTGTATTAGGCGTGCCGAAGTTTAGTCACTCTTATGGAGGAGCAGCTCAACTGCTCACATTTAAAATACACTAAATGTAATTGAAATTGACTACTGCCAGGCACCCAAAACCCTCGGCAGGGTATAAAAACGAAGGCAGACGCAACTGGTGGCAGTCGTCAATTTGTCTGACACGTTTTTTAGTCAGCGCGCCACAACAACAATCGATAATTGAATTGCTGGAAAGTTGTCTAGAAGCTATTTGACGGTCTTTCGCATACCAAGTGAATCAGCTGTTTTTTTATTATTGTTTTTTAAATATAGAGAACATTTTTTATTCCGAATGCCTTGCGCCAGTTAATCTGGGTGCAGAAGTACCTCCTCATTTAATGTTTGCGTATTTATAGCGTGACTTCAATCTGCGGGTGGCGACGTGCATCACGCGATTCCGTTGGTCACATATCTTTATATATATATATTTATATACATAATATACATGTGTTTACTGTGGGCGCGCTATGATTAAACAACATTTGAACAAATATCACGCTTAGTATTCATATTTGCCTTGGCGGATACCATTTGATTGTTCCTTTTATTGATTATTTGTTCAAAGTTGCCAACTGTTGTAATCACAAAAAATGTGTTGCAAAATTCAGCTAAATGCTTTCATAATTATCGAAAACTGTATTTTATTGTGGTCGATGTAGCATGACTAGGCGATACCCTGCACACAGCCTTGATGTTATTAGTTCGCTCACTATGAGAACCCGTTTTGATTAACAAGGTTTGCGTTACTTATTCGATTTCAATGAAATTTGTGCAGTTGATCAATAATCTGTTATATATCAATTCGAAGGCTATATCTTAACAATTGCATTCTTAATCGCCTTTGTATAGTTATTTATCGATTGTATAAGATAACTTTGATGTCAAATTTGTAGTCTCAAGCTCCTCTAGTCGTCAGATCTTGTTCTATTCTTAGATTTTCGTTTGAAACCTCTTGCCCGTCAAAAAGTATTTTGTAGTCATAATTTCATAATCTTTTCTGTCATTCTTTTAAGTTAGTATTCAAAGTCAACAGTTTTCGTTTGCTATTTTTGTTTGCCAAATAAGTGGCAATTATATTCTATTGTTGCATCTTATTGTGCTTTGGAGCACAAATTTGCCCAGTGCCAATTGAATAACACGCTGACAAGTTAATTATCATTACAATGTCTAATCGCTGTCGCGCTCACAACCCGCCCCCAGTCCCCTGCATTCTCCGCAACTGTTCACACATGTCCGGCCAAGTGCATTGGCGAACCTCAGCCCGGAACGATTGGGTCATTTTGTGGAGCACATAAAACACGAGCTCGTAAAAAAAAAAACGAAAAGTGTTTGCATTTTATGCAATTTGTAAAGCAAATAGTTTCGAAATATTACTCAGCATGCAAATTCATATTTATAAGCGTGAAAAATTAACAAAAAATGTAATTACAAATGCGACTTTGTAAATTGGAATTATTCAAAACGCTCACGGCAAGTTCTAGAACCGTTTCCGGGCACATTCGCCTGCTCCTCACATTCATTTGTTATTGTTCGCATATTAAACATTGTTTGGTAATATTTTGTAGTAGTTTTTTTGTTTTGTTATATTGTTTTCACACCTACACAGTTGAGATGTGCCTTATGTTCGATGGGTTGAATGAGCTCATCGATTCACTCATACTAATCGAATTCATCGCGATAAGCGACAACAACAACAACAAATAGCAAAGCTGAGCAGCAAAACTGAGAGTAGAAATACAGTAAATGTATGCAAACAAAATTAAGTCATTGTCTTAAATACTTTAATAGCTAAATGTTAAGCATATACGTGGACATATAAATTAATAATTTCTACGACAAAAAGGTCTCTATTATATTTGTTTACCCTGAACCCATTAAAACGGGGCAAAAGGGGCACAATGAGTTTGGGTAAAAGTATTTAACATGCCAAGGGAGACCATTAAATATACATTTTCCTGATCAGCTTGAGCAGCAAAGTTGATTTAGGCACGTCCCGCTGTTTGCTTATAAACATGCCTCTTTCCGATAGCAATGAAACACAAAATTGTAAAGATACTCATTACGTTCCCTGACATCTCTTTGATAAACTGTAGAATCTTCTTTAAGATCTGATAAGTAACACAGATTTGGTTAACCAAAACGTATTTTCATATTGTACTTTAAAGCTGGATTCGGCATATTTTCTGGTCGATCTACTACTCTTCATGTGCTGTTTTTGGGGACTGTCTAACTTATCAATTATGTTTTGGCTGTTAGATCAGCTTTAAATATTTGCATACTTGCTCACACCCCAAAAAATATGCGTCCAATTTCCAAGAAACGAATCTCCGGACAAATAAGCAAAACAAACTCAAAGAGCCAAAAACTAAAAAAAAAACCCTTTTTTTACCATGACTCAATTTGCAGTCGTGACTAAATAAGTAGCCCGCATTCAATTTGATTGAAGTGCACTCGATTTGCATAATACTACCCATTTTCGATATAGCTATGCTATATATAGACGTGTGAAGTAAAGTAGTGTAAAGTGTATCTAAATAGTGACACATTCAATCTATTTATTGCTCTCGTATTTGCACATTAAATATTTGCACAAATTGAAAAAAAAAAATGGTATATGATCAAGTAATGAGCCAACGAAAATGATATTAAAGTGCTTGACGACTACATGTGGTATGTAATCGTTATACCCAGTACACATTATGTGCATAGAAGTAGGTATGGTAATGTTGTGCATATTGTTAATGAGGACCTTGAATTGATTGATTGATTGAAACTTAGGTTAAGACAAAAATCTCCTCTTAGTAGCACTCTTCCCTCTCCTTGCGTACAGGAGGGTATCATAATGATGTGCTTATTGTTGATGAAGAGCTTGAATTGATCGATTGATTGATTGATTGATTGAAACATAAGTTAAGGCACATTTTCAAGTACTCCTCTTAGTAGCACTCTCCCCTCTCCTTGCGTACAGGGCATCTCTTAGTCAGTCAGTAGAGCACGCATACTTATTGGTTATGTATGTGTGTATTATACATTGTATTTATATATATATATATATATGTAACTATGTGTGGTATAAATATAATTTTTAAGTACACCCGCACCCACTTAAATTTTGAGTGCAGTCGGCTGTTGGCAAATGTGCAAAGTTAAAAGCCGCTTTAGTTGCGAAAGGCCAAAAGAGGGCAAAAAAAATTGCCAACAATTTCGTATTACAGCCATTTGATGAGCATGGCATGTTTTGCGGGGTGGAGGAGGGTTCAATGAACGCTCGTGTGGCAAATGCGGCATTCAAGTTTTATTCGCTAGAGGCTCTAATGTGGCAGCACTGAGTGCGAGCATTGTAGATATAATTGCTAATTAGAATGGAAAAGAGAAGAGAAAGTAATGGGAAGAAAGTTGTCAACGGAAAAGGGCAGCCAGATAAATGTATCATATATTTATCACCTAACAAAGAAACATAATGCATAAACTTAAAATGAGATATATAAACAAACAAATTACAAATATAATCCAGAAGTTTAATCTCTGTTAGCCCCTTGCTTTTGCAGCCAAATCAATATATAATATATCTTTAATATTTAGTCTCCGTAATGAGCAACTTATAAAGACCGCCGCCCAGTGCTTCCTCAATAGATAAGCACCCTCCGTCCAATATGTGCAGTTACTGATACGTCCTCATTCATTCTTTAGATATAGCACAACAACAACAACAACAGCAAACATTTGAGTTCACTTGATTTAAATGGCTTTCTTATCGCACCCAACGTCCACTCTCCATAATAGATTGTTCTTTGCCGATAAGTTAAGCCTCTTACAGTACAATTAAAATACTTACGTAGAAACTAACAAAACAAAAAAAAAACTGAAGAAGCATTAAGTTAAATAATACTATAATGCTATGATAAGCGCCCATGCCAAAATAGCATTCAATAATTGTCAATTAATGTAAATGTCGGATGACATTAATGAAGTGCCTGTTTTTGTACACCAAATCACATTTATAATGAATTTAATTGAGTTATTACAGTGAGATTATATCACGTAACAGAATTATCTATTGATATTATCTAGCTATTTTTAATAGCTGGAAAGAAGCTCGCTTGAAATATATATAATTGCACAACATGTTACGTAACTACAAAATAAAAAACAACTTCTAATTAAAGACATGCGCGTATTTCCTTATTACATTAAAAATAGAGTTTTACAAATCCGATACACATTATTTTGCTATATTTAATATATGTTGATTAAGAAAAGAACTACAAATTATTTGTCCAGATGTCTGACCTCCCCTACCTCTCCTACAAATATCGATTTGGCAACAAATTATCAAGTTATCGATAGTATACGATAACTTTTAGGTCCAATTTGTAGTCTCAAGCTCCTCTAGTTGCTGATCTCTAATAGTCTCAAGCTCCTCTAGTTGCTGATCTCTAAAGCAGCTGTCAGATCTTGTTTTATTCTTCGATTTTCGTTTCCTCTTTTTTAGTCACAATTCCATAATCTTTTCCATTCCCAAAGCCAAATTCAGTTAAACTGTGTTTAACAATGCCTCGATTAAACTTTTATTAAGTTCATGATAACTGTTTTTCGTACATTCCAGTTCTGGCTAAAAAAAGATACCTGCACTTAACGTGTTTCAATATGCTGAAACTTGGCATTACACAGCAATTTCCTTATCAGCCAAACAAAAAAAAATTGTATTGCCTGAATAATGCCATATATCTTATCTATTCTACAAACCAAAAATATAAAAAAAATGAGTGCCAATAAGCAGGTATTGCATATAAAACAAATTTGACATTATTGGTTTAATATTTGACCCACTTACTCAGTTAGTTATTTATTTTTAATATGCTCAAAAATAAACAAAGTCTTTTAAGAATATCTACGCCAAGGTCAGGGGGGCCGGTTCGGGGGGGTGTGCCGCGTATTTGAATTGGGGCTTGAGTGTCTTGTCGTGTGTCGGTGGGTAGATACCAATTAGTTTTTGGGTCGATCCATGTGCGTCTGACCAACCAATGTAGCCATGAATGTTGATGGTTTTTTTTTTGTGTGTTTTTTTTTATGGTGTTACCTTTTGCATGCAAATTAGCGCTTAGCACATTTCAAACCGGTTGGGTTCTACTTTTAGCTTGTGTATTTATATATTCATACATACATGTTTGTATAGAAATTTAGCTATATATATATATATATTTTTTTCTCAAATTTCACATGACTCATTTTGGTCTGATTGGATTGAGCCTGTGGCTGTGCCATGTGCGATCTGAAGTAATGCTAACAACAGTAGCTGTCAGTAGCTTCCACTTAAGATTATCTTGCTGCTTTTCTACACAATTTATAGCGTAGTTCTTTCCAAATACTATTATTTTTCTACTATTAGAGAATATTATATTGGAATCGTGAACATTATTAATTTTTATTTTATAACCTTTGCCACATTTCAGCAACTTGCTAAGCACTTATCAGCTTTCGCTTAGCGTTATCTGACGCGCTCAGAATCGGCTCAGAGTTTTCAATGTACAAAGCACATTACTCAGCCGAGCAGCTTTTAAGGCGGCGATTCCTGTCTTGATAGCCGCCTGGGTGCGGTCAGTTGGCCTAACCCAAAGGTTAACTTGGGGGTCTATCACAGTTCGCACTTATCTGCTCCTGCTCCATGGCCAGCTCTAGCGCCAGCTCTAGCAGGTTGTGCTGAAGACTTTCACGTAATTAAAAAAGTAAAAGTGAAAGTCGCATAAGGGCGCGTGTCTCCAAATCGAGACACGTCATGGTTCGTGCCTGGCTGCAGTGCCTCGATTAGAGAAACGGTGGCGCGTGGGATGTGTTGTGTGTATTGAATCTGGAGTGGAAAAGCTCAGCAATTTTGTTCCGCTTTTCTAATTGAATTTTAATGCTCGACCTTCGCTCTTGCAAAGTCCCACGGGCTTAATGCTTAAAGGTCTTCGTGTACCTTCTGTTGTGGTCATTTTTTTGTAACGACTTTAAGCTCTCAACTGATTTGTGTGTGTGGCACTTAATTTGCTTGCGTTGCCAAAAGCGCTGACGACCGAACGACCCATGAAACTAATCGAAATGTTTCAACAGGAGCAGCAATAACATAAACCTCAACAACAACGACAACAGCAACATCAACAATAACATTAGCAACAACTAGTACAGTTGGAACAACCGTGGCAACAACAGATCGATTCGACCTTACCTCGAATCGCCATTTTTCGATTTGAAATTTTTTCAATGTTTACAGTTTCGGTCTGATGACAGTACAAACAGAAAAAGCAAATGCTGATACCGCTTTAGAACATCGAACCCCATCTACTCGCCTCGCCTCCCCCTCTCCACCTCTGCACATTCCAAATGTCCAACAACGCTGACGATTGACGCAAATGATTTGCTTAGCTCCAAGTCAAACTATTCGTAAAAAAAAAATAGTACAACTCATTGCCTGTCGGTGGCAAGCATGAAATATTAATAATCTATGAATGCGATTATCTGTTTCAGTACAATAGTACAAAGGGATTATAATGAAGTAGTGCATAGGGATATAACCGACTGAAGCATGCATATCTGAGCCCAGAACGTATTCTTGGCCAGCATCAACAGTCGGTTTGGTTGAGCTATGTACTATAACATAGTATTGATCGAATGTGTAAATTTCTTTAAATTTATTATAAATTCAAAGCAGGGTATCTACTAGTCGAGCGTGCTCTGGCAGAGCTATGTAATTTGTGATATATGCCTTACTATTTGTTCTACATCTGATAAACTATGCGTATACAAGAACTAATTATTATATACCATATAGTACTCCAGATATACTATACTAGCTTGTATTCATACATTATTATATATATAGTCTAGATTATATTGTTTTTTATTACACTATACTTTGTGTGGTTTCCTTAAAAAGATAACCTTTCCTTGCATAATTCCCAGCTTACTCAGAGTTTTACTTAAATCCTGCACAAATCTAGGATTTGTTAAGTTTTTGCTCAAGTTCACCCAGTTGGTTGCCTTATTGAGTGTAGATTGTAGTTGGCCCGGGGTGGTGTTTGCTGCCATTGTTTTATTCCATATCTGACATCGGCTTGCCAACAATATTTACGCCTATATGCAAATCCCGGAGTGCTCTTCATTTTCTCCGCCCCCCCCTCGCAGCATCCAACCGGCAACATTTGCAACATTGCTTTTTATTTTGCGCATTTTTCTTTTGTGGTCTTGTTATTCCGCCCCTTTGTTTGCCATCTGCTCGCCAGCTCTGCCGTTATCACTTGTGGGTGTTGCCGTAGCTGCTGCTGCTGCTGCTCCGCCGTAATTTGGAATAGCTTCCCCACCCAGCTGTGCCGGCGTATATAGTGTGTATTGTGTTGATGGGCAGCGTTGCGGCATCTGAGAGTGATTTTCATTGCGCAACTAAAGCAACTTAATATAATCAGTATTGCCATTATGCGTTTCGTTTTGTCATCAATTTATTTTGCTAATCTCAATTCCATGAACCCAATGAACTTGACAACATTTCATTTCGCCATGACTATCGACGGAAAATGCGTACTAATAAAGAACATCAATTGGGAACAAGTATGAATGCTCCATTCTCCAGATAAGTCGACTAGAAAATGCCCTGCAACCAGCCACAAATATGTAAAAAGGTCACGAAATGACAGCCAATCAGTATTTTAAATATTTGGAAAGTATTATAGCATTCAAAGACCTGCAACAAAGTACAAAAAGTAGTCTAATTCATTTTCGATATTCGATTTACAAATAAATATATATTATTTATGAGATATGGCACCATAGCTAACAAACTAAAACTCTAATGATATCTACAGCTAATTCAATGCCTACTCTTCTGGCAGCAGGTGTTTTTGCCAGAAGAATTGGCGTCATAGCTTTATTTCGAGTCCATCACTCTTGAGCTCATCGACTTGTGCCCAAAGCCCAGCAAGGTCATCCAAATAGCTTGTCAGCTTAAGACAAGCAATACAACACCCCTCAAAACGACCCAGTTTCTCTTTCAACGCCTCATCAAAGGGAAACGGTGCCGAGTCGCGTTGAGCCTTTCGCTTTTCAAGGATAATTACTATGGCTTGTGGACTGGTTGTGACTGGTTGACTGGCTGGTTCATCAGCGACGCCTTATTTACACAAATCTTGGCGGCCGCACACACACACACACACAGATGGCCACTAAATGGGCGCATTCAATGGAACAAACATACACTATTCATACTGGTTCCTTCTTATTTTTTGTTGTCGTTGTGTTCATGCACAGATTCAGGCTTAAGTGGCGCTCGGAGAAGGCCTGAAGATTCAGTTCGTTAGGAGGCCTCTTCACACGGCGGCGATGATGACATGTGCTCAATTGGTTTGAGTGCTTCAGCTGCTGCTGCCCAACTTGCCAAGTGTAGCCTACTTCCAGGCAAATTAAATTTCACTGTCTGTGTGTATGTATGTGTGTGTGCGTGTGTGTGTGTGTGTCTGTCTGTTTGCGCTTATGAGCAAACAAAACGGCGCACACACTTGAGCAAACAGTGCATTAAAGCCGGCACAGTTTTAATTATAAACACACACACACATGTCTGCAAACGGACATCCTGCCACACACACATGCACACACACACACACACACACATCCCTCAATCAGGGTAGGGGGTGGGAAGGACACACAAACCTAACAAATAAGCAAACACACAAATTGTCTAACCGAATGTGACTTCATTTACCAAGCCAACTGAAGGCAGACCCAAAAAAAAGGAAAAGAAATTGCTTAAATTTATCAATGAAAACTTCATCAGCATTAAGTGGCATTTGAGTGTGTATCCTATACCCTGTAAGTTGTGTAAATGGGAGTTTAATGAACTGGAAGTAAAGTAGAGTATAGCACTATATAAACATGATTTTTCTATTAATAATTAATTTTAAATACATATCAGATGAACATACCAAGTTGACAATATTGGTTCATCGTGTTAAGTAGGTGTGCTTTAGGTCCTCAGACAGGATATTTGCTAGTCAGCCAACCTTAAAGCTTTTCTTTTTTTTCGATAAATGTTTTTATCCCCCTTAAACTTCGCTTGTTTTGCCTAGAGCAAGTCTTTCAGTCAAATCGTTGTGGCTATTTGCACAAATTGCCCATGAAAAATGCTGTGTGAATGCATGTGTGTGTGTGGCATGGGGCATGGGACGTCTGTTGTCGGTTGCCCATCGAGGCGGCATGCATAACTGAAATGGCTTACATTATATTGGGGAAAGCGAGAACAATCCGTTTGCAGCCAAATATGAAGCCGCCAAAGCGTTTGCAATTTTATCGATTTTTTTACGACTTTTGCAAACTACTACATATTTATTTTACATACATATTTTACACGCACAAGTGTGCAACATGGATTGTGTGTGTGGCTGTGTGTGTGTGTGTGTGGCTGTGTGTATTGGTTTTGCGTAACTTTTTCTGCTGTTGACTCTGCTCATTTGCCAATTTAAAAGTTAAGCTTAACAAAGTGGAAAAACTATGGCAACAACTTGTATACACTCAAAGGGAAATTGGATAGTTTAATAAAAAGTCAAATTTTCTTACTAAGATCGTTTTTCCCGTTTGTGTTTCACTTCTTTTTTATCACACTTAACTGGCAGCCTTTGTAGTAGCAACTGTGTTTCACAATTTGACCTTTTAAGACCTCGTAAGCGCTATAAGAAAAAAAAGTTAGTCAAACAATTGAATGAGTGGGGAGCGGGTGAGGTGGGTGTGCTGCATTTGTGCAGCTGCAAGTTGCAGATGTCAACAGTGCTGCAAATTGCATTTTGTTGTTTTACGGGTCGTGCAACCAACAACAGAGAGCAACATTTGATTAGAACTGATAAAAGGGGTTGCTGCAACGTGAATTTGGCTCAGTGGAATAATATTGGAAATAAGTGTCGTTTTATGTGCCACCGAAGTCCCAACTGCCGAACTGCTGCACTTGAAACCAGCAAGCTGCAAGTTTTCTACTACTGCAATGCAGAAATAGCTAAATCTTTAACTCGGAATCGGAATCGGCACCTAAATTCGTTTTTGGGGTTGACAACCTCATTGATGTATATGTAAGGAGTGGTTAGAGTGGGATTACGGTGCTGGTTAACAGACTAATGGAAGAAGGCTACGATCGTTAAGGTTAAGATCGTCAATAGGTAGCCGTCAAAGTTCCGAGTACCTAAGGTTGTATAAAGTCGAACATTACGCTTATTTCACTGTAATATACTTATAACTATAATATTAATAATAAGCACATAATCAGTCCTACATAAATGTGGTAGCCATAAACCCAAATACCATATTCCGTTTGATAATTTTGCCCAAAAATGATTTCAATTTCGAACTTCTCTACCGATTAACCAAATAGGCAGTTATTTATTTATGACGGCAGTTATCGCCCCATTTGATTCTCGCAATCTCGCAGCAAGCTATTTACGAGTATTTACCCATTTGTGCATGTCATTTGGTAACGAGTCTGTGTTGCCAATTTGTGTATGTAGGCTTGGCTCCCCAAACTTGGCCACAACTTGTAATTAAATTTCATGCAGCACAGCACCAAGCGGGCTGGCAAAACTTGTTATCGCCGATAATCAAAAACGCTGTCTACTTTTGGGGCTCGCTTCATTTGCCTGCCGCCAGCTGACATTTATTTAGGACAGTATGAGTATTTTGTGTTATGAACTCGGTGCGCAGAGACTTATCACAAATCAACCAACAAAAGCCATTCATTAAGAGCCTTTAATAGGACAACCTATCGACAACGACACACAAACAAATCCCCAACAAATGCGTTTGGGTTTTGCCTTTCAACTTGGTTTCCTTTTCATTTTTCGCCAATATATATATTTTTTTTTTTTGTCTGCCTGGCCAAATGTTTAACACGTTCCAGTTCCATTGTTTGCCCATTTCACTCTGTAGTTTTTGTTGTTGCTGCTGCTGCTGCTGCTGTTGGCCCTTTTGCCACAAACGTGGCCAACACTTGCCGTTGTGTCAGCTGCGTGACAGCTTCGCTTGACACTGAGCGTTGTCTGCCAACCATTTACAAAAATACATTTTCAGCTCCAGCACATAATCGATTTTGTAGGCGCAGAAATCTGTTCATAAATCATCATTTCCCCAATGACTCTCAATTTATTTTGAAGGCTCTTAAAACGAAATACTTAAAACATTAATCATATTTTAATATTATCCCCAAGTAAACATTCGCCACAATTGACTTTGTTCTTAAATTCTTACTGATATGCCTGAGTTAATCACAATTTGAAAAAAAACCATTTCGGGTTGTTATCTTATGCAAATTGCTCTTTGAATCAAGTTATGTAAGGTAGATCGGTTAATTTATGCAAAAATAAAGTATTCTTGATATGACTACATTAGTACAGCTTGAAGGGTGTACGCATTAAACAATTTAACAAATAAACCTTATAAAATATTTATTATTTTTGTATTACCTGTAAAAAAGGTTTGAGTTGAGGGAAAACTAAACAATTTGCTGGGTTTTTCATTAGTTTGGGAAATGCATAAAAGTTGTTTTCACCTTTGCTCAACTGGGCATAACAATAAATGTCAAGCGCTTTTGACCTTTAACTAACTTAGTTGGAGTGAAACACATAAAAAGAATTTCTGGTTTGTGTTTAGCATCCATTAAAAATGTATAAAACTTGCGTAATCATCTGTTGCCAACTTTTACTAGCTGAATTAACGAATTTGTCCGTGCAAAACTGAAACTTATTTAATTGAACAACTTTGCCTGTTGCACAGAAGGAAGCGCCTCATAAAGTTCATATATCCTTAATCAGCTTCAGCAGACGTCTAGGACTTCAAATTGTGCCATAGATAAACTGTATTTGATTTTATCGATAACTATTATCGATAGTTACCAAACCTTTCCTATTTGTTTATTTCGTTGACTATTTTATGCACAGTTAATGATCTCATTAGGCCAAATTTGACGGCAGTACTCAACCATTAGTCATTTATTGTGTGTGTTATGTCCCAGTGGCCATTCGAAGTCGGTTCACTTCAATTTATTAAACCATTTTCGTGGGGGCCAATTATAATGCCATTTGGTGTGTCTGGCATTGCAACAACAAACTAATGTGATATTTAATCATTCGCAGGTTCTCCAGCCGCTTTGAGCTTCCACTGCTGGTGCAGAGCGTGGTCATGAATGTCACCATGTTCCTAATGATACACCTGTGCGTGAAGGTGAAACGCATGGGCGCAAATACACGAGAACATACGCTTCGTGGTGAGTGCTCCTGCGCCTCCTCCCGCCTTCGGGCTCCCGGCTATCTGCTCATAAATTCGATTAAACCGAACATATAAACACATTATTCCTTTTTAGGCGACGAGCTGCACTTGCCAAAAGTGCTGACGGACGCGGATACAGGCGCCTCCGTCTCCACCAGTGATGCAGGTGTGCTGAAACGTGCCCGTTCCAGACATTATATAAACGGTAAGTCTGCCACAGTTCGAGCCACATTTTTAAGGTGCAGTTCCCTATGAAAACTTTTTTTATGTGCTCTTCATTTACTGTTCGTGACAGCAGCGACAGTTGACGCCAATTTCCGGCCATATCATGTTATGGTAAAACACAGCACACACACACACACCAAATATAAACTCGTATTTTCAATTTTTAATGGTGTTCCTTTGGAGGCTTTATCTAAAAGCACCATTTGCAGTGTATTATTTTAGCCTTCAGTCTTATCAATCTGCCTTCGCGCAAATGGCAAGCACAATAAACTGGGCTAGTAGGCGGAAACGTGGCCCATAAATTGATCAATGAACAAGCGCCACTGAAACCACATCGAGCTAATTATAGTGGCACGCCTTGGGCTTCTTGCTTATCTATCTTTTGTGTGTGCGTGTGTGTGTGTGTATTTGTGTTGCAAGTTTGTTTGCCCCTGTTCAACGCTCAAAAGCAGGCAACAATAATAGCGATTGATTTCGGAATACATTTGCATTTCTATAGCGTCGAAGTAACACTATAGAAAAAAAAATCAAAAGGTTTTCTTTCTACATAATCACGATAATGCAAATATAGCAAAAGGTTTTTTTTCTATATACTCACGATACTTAACACAATTATCAAACGATCCATGAATCCTACACTATAATTCGAAATTGATTCGGGATCAGATATTGGTTTTTTAAGGTCTTTGTTTAAGTTCTGGTCTTGTGTAACAGTTTCGATAACTGCAAATTTACTTGTTCATATTTAAAACTACATATTTTTAAAGAAAAGTCTTTTCATATTTACCGTGTCTTTTGTATAACTGTTTGATTTAACTTCCGTTTCAGATCTGGACTTCAAATACTTTTGGAACTGGACAGATTTTCAATCGTATTTGGACATGATGCTCCTCGTTTGGGCCATTGGCGCTGCCGTCACTTATCTGATGCTACCCGTCAACTGGTTCATGGAGGCCATGGGCTTTGTGGCCGTTTTCACAGAGGCCATGTTGGGTAGAGTATTCTAGCAACTAGCCCGGATTATTCAAATAATCAAATAATAATAATATTTATTTACATTCTGCAGGTGCGCCGCAGTTTCTGCGCAACTTTCAGAATAAATCCACATATGGTATGAGCATACACATGGTGGTCATGTGGACGCTCGGTGATATGTTCAAGACTGGTTACTTTGTTGCTAGGAAAGCACCATCGCAGTTCTGGATTTGTGGCACGTTGCAGGTGCGTACAACCCGCCTGAAATAACAATCAAAATGTATCAGAAGGAACAAAGATGAATGGCTAATTTATGCATAATGAACTTAACTATTAATTACAAAACACACGACCGATTGTTCCAATGAAAGCTGTATACATATATATGTGTATTATATTTTACTCGTCTTCAGAGATTCACATTATCCATCCAGTCAGTTGTGGAGTTTGATAGTTCTGAATCGTATAAGATAACTATTAACACAAAACTCCAAACAATATTGTAGCCACTTATGATTAAATCTTACCATTAACTAATCACTCAGCTAACTGGTCCAACTAATAATCGATAACTTTCTCTCTTTTCATTGGAAATGGGCTCACAGGTCAGCCTGGATCTGGCCATATTGATGCAGGTTTGGCTGTATCGCCACAATACGAAGCCGCGCGATTTGCGACGCGGCGATTAGCAGTTTGCCCCCGAAGAGCAACAGCAACAGCCTCCACTTAATCAACAACAACAACAAATAACAACAACAACACAACAACAACAACACGAACTGCACATTTCGCATTCCGAGGAACGACAATTATCGCTTCCAATTACAATCAGCAGCAGCGGTGACGATCATCTGCTGACGGCACGTGCTGATGACGAGCACTTCAAAACACTCGACTTTGGCCAGTGTCACGACAATCGAGCCTTTCAGTATCATCATCATCATCATCATCATCACAACAACAACAACAATAACAACAATAAGCTGTTACTTTCCCGCTCGGCCGGCAGTGGCAAAAGTCAGAGCAGAAATGAGAGCAGCAATGCCACCGCTGCCGTTGCCGTTGCTCTTGATGATCTCGAGGTGGTCATTGTGCACAAGTCGAGCAATGTGCGAGGCGTCAGCAATGGGGCACAGGAACACAATCACAGTAATAGCTGTTGTCATCGGCGCAAGCGACACAATGCCACACAGACGCCAGTGGCACGTTGTTGCTGCTGCTGCGGTTCCGGTTGCCATTGCCAGGTGACGCATCATCATTGCCATCATCACTGTCATCATCATCACTATGGCAGCAGCAGCGGCGGGGGACTCGACGGCAAGCGACGCCATCATCATCATCATCAGCAGCAGCAGCAGCAGCATCATCATCATCATCAGCAGACGCAATCCCGACAGCAGTTGCATTCCAAGCGCAGTCCGCTTCCAGCCAACAAGGCGAACCACAAACACAACAAGTCTTCCTTGGACTCCAGCGAGGATCAGCTTCTGCATCAGCAGCCGCAACTGCATTCGACTGTCATTGCGATTGAGATTGATGCGGCCACCGTAACGGAGAATAACAGCAGCACTGCCACCTCCAATTTTCCATATAAGGTCGCCAGCGAGGGCGGCGGTGCGCCCATGAATCTAATTCCACTCTGTGAGCAGCATCGTCAGAGGCGGCGACGCGGCTCCATCAACTCCAATACGACCATCGAAACGGATGAGCTGTCCCGAGACGACGACGCCGAAGTTGACGATGATGCCGACGCTGACGCTGATGATGACGACGACGATGACGACGATGATGATGTGCGTCTGGGCGTGCAGCCCGAGGATGAGGAGCAATTGACACCATCGATGGTTAAGCGGCCAAGCAGCAGCTCCAGCAGCACAGCACGCGCATTTGCCGGCTCAGTTCCGCCACGCAACGAATGCGTGAGGATTAAGCGTAAACGTTTCGAGCTCGATGCGATGCAGGATTATTGCAGCAGTTGCTCACGTTGCTCCAGTTGCAGCTGTGATCAGGCGCGCACCAGCTCCTGCAGCAGCCTGGACGAGGATCTGGCCCATGAGATGACCGTTGCCGCCGACTGTCATCGCTGTGCGAGCAGCGAGCACCAACAACAGCAACAACAACAAATGGGCAGCCGTCGCAGTAGCTTGAAGAGCTTCTGTTCCTGCCGCACAAACAGCTGCTGCTGTGGCCGTTGCAGCGACGAGGAGGGTTATGCCGGAGGCGAATACGAGGACGATGACGATGAGACTACCGGACAACGTGAATCCTATCGCACCGCTGCGGATCACACGATAAGGAGCACTCCCACACAGGATGCAGATGCGCATAGCAGCACGCTGACACCGCTCAGCACCGAAGAGCACACAATGCGCAGCGAATTGGCTGACAATGATGATGATGACGATGATGTGAATGCCATAACCGATGCGGATGCCTCCTCGCTAAGTCAGTCTGCCGAATACTTTTCGCTCGCCTCCGCCACGGGTGGCAAAGAGGAGGCGCCCCACAACACCACCAATAGCAATAGCAATAGCAACAGTGCCAGCTGGAGCAAGCATATCCGACTCAAACGCAGCCCCTCGCCACTGGACTCCCATTTATGACGAAGTGTCTCGCTGGTCGCCTGGCCAGCCATCGATGTGAATGCGCTGCTGCAGCAGACGATACGCAAATCCGCTGTGCTGCAGGAGTTGCCAGTGAAGCCACGCACACCGCTGCCGCCGCCCAGGGCCCAGTTGCAATGTTCCGGTGCAGCAGCAGCAGCAGCTGCATCAGGTAGCAATGATAGCTCCACCGCCACGTTAACGCCCAGCGTCATCACCGTTGCCAAGCAACCGAGAACTCGCACCGCTGTCATCTCTCACAATGGCATCACGAACACAACCACAACCACTTTGCCCGCACTGAGGACGAAGCGCAGCAGCGCCAAGTACTCGCCGGTGAGTGGAGATGCAGCCTACAGTTGTGATCCGCTCCAGCGACGCTCCACAGAGATCATACTATAAGCTACAACTTCTGCTTGGCTGTGTCGACAACAGAGTTTTGTCCAAAAAAAACAGGAAAAAAAAAACAAAAAACAATATTCAAACCAAAACCAAAACACTTCTTGGAATTTCATGTGCAAACATTTCGTGAATTTTTTACATTATTTTGTTGTACATCCCAAAAGAAAAAGTTGAAAGGCCCCATTTTGCTGTTCACTATGTTGTTATTCGGGGGTTAATCCTCAATCAAAAAAACAAATAGCGAAATCTTTATGTAAATTATATTATTTGTGAACCGCTAGAAAAATTAGCTATAATTTTGATAAATGTGTAATATTATTTTTAAGTGTGACTATTTGAATTTAATGCCTCAGCTCTTGGATGACTGCTTTCGTTTTTAGCATTTGTCAATGGCTTATATTAACTAATTACAAATACATATCCATTATAATTATAATCCAATATAATCTTGGCAAAAAGACTTGCAAGCGTCTGCGGGAGCTGAGGCAAACGACCTTGTTTCATTGATTTCGTACAAGTTTTTAGTCAATTCCTCTTAGCCAAGTAAGTGAATGCATGCATAACTAGTGTGTAAAAAACAAATAACAGTAATAATATATCCATATATGTGAACATCAAAACATTAATCTCGATATTGGAACACATTGTACATTTTTATGATTTTCTAGCAGAATTTATTAGCTAAGGCTCCAAATAAAACCAAACGACAACCGATTTTATGATTTTATGTTTTTTCTTTATGATTTTCCTTTTGCACACAATTGCCACCATTTTTCTACTTATGTTTTGTATTTCATTTTATGGATATGTAGCACAGAAGAAATGCACCCACTTATACTATATATTTCTATAGATATATAGCGCAATTTTCATAAGCTAAAGCCAAGTGTATGGCGACTATATATGAACCATAAACAGACGATTAAGTCAAAATAGAGATAACGCCGCCAAATATCTTCCTTGCAATGTTGAGATTCCGTTGAAAATGCTACACACAATTTATTAACCAAATAACTTATTTATTTTTAAGCTAAACTATACATCAAGTGCTTGAAAATATTTTTAAAATATAAAAAACGAAAAACAAGAATAAAAAACAAATTTAAAATTTACAAACTCCACGAGTTAAGACAATGTGTTTAAAAATTGCCTAAAAATTTGTTGATTAGTGCATAGCCGACGTCTTGTTTGCCGTAAAAACTATATATTTATATACGTATATTGATTATAATGATAAAATTATATGTATCCAAATCATGAGTTGCCGCCTGCTACAGGCAAAAGTGAAACCAAAATCTATTTGTTTCGGCATTTTGTGTAGAACTCTTTCGTTTTGATATAAATCCAATTGTAACGAATTACTTACTTATAAGCAATACTCAGAATCATTACTATACATAACTGTTCAACTATACAATCTATGTCTTAAGTCTACGCATTTCAAGTATATAATATTCAATTCAGACTATATACTATATACATATATTCGTATTACTAAGTATATACCACAGAAGCAATATTTGCATACAATTT
Organism: Drosophila atroscutellata; assembly: GCA_035041605.1. Classification (NCBI taxonomy): domain Eukaryota; kingdom Metazoa; phylum Arthropoda; class Insecta; order Diptera; family Drosophilidae; genus Drosophila; species Drosophila atroscutellata. The sequence continues at coordinate 4,734,442 of JAWNLA010000092.1, read as the reverse complement.
GAATTAAAACAATTATTACAAATACAACTGTACAAACACTGCGTATTTGTTCGTTTATCTTGCGCAACTTACTTTATTCTCCAAATTGGTAATATCTTATTCTGTAAACGATTGAATAAAATAATTATTAGTATAAAAAAGCGGTAAAAATTAAATTTCAATTGTGACAGTATTCATAGTATTTTCGGTATTTTTGAGCAGTGTCATGACTGCTGAGTAGGGTTACCAGCATTTCATACAACAAATGTTAACCGATTCAATATTTGAATGTTAACAACAATGACAACTATCGCGGAATACGATACAAAAAACGTCATTGAATGCATTACCATATCAGCTTTTCAGTTCTTAACTAAAAACAATACGAAATACAAAGTGGTTTTTATTTGAAAAGTATTTATTTTTTATCAAGTCCAAACGAATGTATCATCGGTGTGATTATCAACACTAAACTTAACTAGCTTAACAGCTGTTCAACAGTGCTCATATATCGATATATCGATATTTTGTTAACTTGTGACATGAACGAACACAGTGTCTGGTGGTGTTAACATTGGAGGAACGTGCTTCGCTCGAACCCAAAACAAGAAAAAAGTTACCTGGTTTTTTTCGTGCGAGTTGCAGCGACGTTCTGCTAGCGCTTAATTATTAAAAGTAATTTTAAATCACTGACTCCAATATTTGTAAATTGAGCAAAGCAAACACATTGAACAAAATAAAAACCTATCAGCAGCTGCAGCAACAAAGCCAACACATAGTTTTTACAAAATAAAAACTAATAAATAAAAGACAAAAGGATTCGTTGCTGTGTTGATAAGAACGAGCTGGCAAAGTGAAGAGAAGAGAAGTGCTAAGTGCTGGTAAGTGTTACACAGCGAGCCCTAAAAATAAATTGTGTGTGTGTATGTACATATTTGTCAAGCGTGTTTGTGTGTATATGTGCGAGTGTGCGTGCGTGAGAGTGCCGTTATCTATCCCTTTGTTGGTTTCTGCTCTTTTGGGTCCGCAACTGTCAACATTGTCAATTGGTTCAATACAGCGAGCTTTTGACACGAGCACATCTCTTGCACTTCTATTTTATTATGATTCTATATTCAATAGAACAATTAACACTTCCGCCATTACATATGTGTGCGTGTGTGTGTTTTTGACTATTGCACTTTAGCTTTTGACATTGCTGTGTGCTGCGCAATGGTGCAAGCAGTGCGGCAATAGAATGCTGCTTGTCGTCCATTCAATGTCAGTTTTTCATTGAACTTGATATTGAAAATTTGAGTGGGTTTTGTCTGACCGAAGGCTAAAGACTCTAAGGCCAAGGCCTAGTAGCCCAGCGCCTCTTCCTCTATTCAAGTGTTTCCCTCTCTTCCAGTTAATTCCAGCTTGTGAATTATATATTTTACCGCTAATGGCCACTTACGTAGAATGAAATTAAAGCTGAGAAGATAAACAAACTCTATATTTGTTTATGCCGAAACTTATACTTTTGCTATATAGCAATTTCCGATTTGCTTATTTAACTGCTCCGTTGGAGCTGCGTCAACCAGAATGATCAGCTTAACGGGATCGAAATTGTGCGTACCTTTTATTGCATATATACATTTTAGTATTTTTAGTATTTACTTTCATATAGCTTGGTATTGCATTAGTTTCAGTTTTAATTTTGCATATTCCTAGAAACATCTGACTCTAAAAGCTTTTTAATAAATCCCTGGGTCTAATATCTATAAATAGTACTTTAATTATAAAAGACAAAGACGATTCTTTGAATTCCTAGAAAAATCGTTTATTAAAGTTTTTCAAATATTGAAACTATCCTATAAACAAACATATATCGCAATATAATTATAATATAAACTTACTTTTTACATATTCCCACAAGTCAAATCATTGCAAAAGCTTTGCAAGTACTTTAAATAAATCCTTAGAGTCAGAACGATTTGTGTTCTTTATTTATAATCAATTGTGTTGTTGTTGTTGTTGCTGTTGAAACGCCTGCAAATGATTTTCTGGCAGAGCAGAGAGAGAGAGAGAGATGGAGAGAGAAATGCGATAAAATAGACCGGCAGAGAAATGCGCCAATTTTATTTACTGCTTGCTGACATTTCGACGCCCACACGCAACTTGAAAGCGCCCAGAAGGCAAAGTTCGCTCCAAGTGTGTGTGTGTGTTGTTGTTGTGTGTTTTTCATGAATGAATGGAAATGGAAGCGAACGCGTTCCAAGCAGCGAATGCGGAAGTGCGAACAAGTTAGAATGAGATGGCGACAGTTGTTATTACTGCCTGCCGCCTGCCGCCTGCCGCCTGCCACCGCTACTGCTACTGCTGCTGCTTGCATCGCCTTAAGCTTCTGCCGACTAACTGTTTCTCTTGTTGCTGTTTGGGGAGCACATCATGAATAACCCAATATGGAATCGACACAATGGGGGTTGACTTATACGCTTTGTGCATTTAAATTGTCGTTGATCAGTTGGAGTTTTGGGTCTCTTAATAATCATCATCATCATCATCATTGCATACATAGATAATTTGACTTTACTTTCATGGGCAACTTAAATAAATTTCTCGATTTACACACAGTCGTAAATTGATTATGCATGCACTTGATTGCCACCCCAGAAGCCACCTCAAAGCACCAACGCAGCATTTACTTACCACACGTGTGTCCTGTGCGAGGACTCTATAAATAGAAACTGGCTTCGCCGATTAGATGAAAGTTTAGTGCGTCAGTGTGCGCTAAGGATTTATGAATATTACATGAGTATGCGAGTGAATCGAGCTGATAAATAATTTCCATCATATGTCAGACGGGTGACTTCAAGGACCTGCTTGCCTGCACTTGGCTCTATTTTTGTTTTGTTTTTTATATATTTCATTTTACTTTTAGCTAGCTCCTAGACATCCTGTGTTCCATTGACGTCAGCGTTGTGGTTCCCGAGTGGCGTAAGTTGTATATCGAAGTTGTTTGAGCATTGAGCTAATGGAAAAATTAAGTAAGGAATAGAACAGTTAATAAATCTCTGTAAATCGTGCATGGGTATAAAAAGTGTTATTCAGATACTGAAGTCTTAAATTTCGATTTTATTAATTATTAAAGCACACAAATCTGTCCTCCATATTGGAGTTAAATTCATTATAAAATCAAAGCGAAATTTAGCTCATTCCTAAACTAAATATTTTGATGGTTAAGTGTATAATACGCAAAATAATTAATTTGCTTAACCAAAAGCCAATTAACTTTTCAGCAAAGGTTGCACAAGTTACGTGTTGATAGGAGTCGTCTCTCGGCTGCAGATAGTGTTGCCTCTTTATGACTCTCCAGACAACACTCATGGCCGACCCATTCGAGCTGGGTTGGTTCTCCTTAATCACTCCATTTCACATCTGACACGGGCATTAATCGAACCGCTAACTAACCCAACCGAGCAGACGAGCTATGAGAGACAAGAGACCCTTGACCATCATCCTCATCATCATCATCTCACATGACACACGCGTCAGCATGTCGCCCAGTTGTTGTTGCTGTTGGAGACGGTCTTGTTGAAAGCAATTTCATAAATGGCTTCCGTTTGCACAGGACACGCGCAACGCCGCTGCCATTGAGAGGGCCTCTCTCATTGGCAAAGCTTTGCATCCTTATCTCGCCTGTAGATAGTTTGCAGTGCCCGACTAGCAGATGCTCTGTAGACAATTGCTTCAGTCTGATACGCAATGCACGCATATTTAATGGGCATATTTTCAAAGTGGTATAAAACATAGGGAAGGGGATATTGTTTGTGTGTGTTGCCTGCTTTCGGGCGCTGTGGCAGCTTCTACGTGCCTCAACCGAATTGCAAATAATATAAACAAAAATGAAATTGCTGCGTGGGGCAAAATCTATAGGACTATGCCGTCACACACGACGCGAGAGTGATAAATAAACAGAGACAACACAGCTCAAGGTCAAAGTTGAGCAAAGAGCAAAATAATTTTTTCCGCCCACACTTGAGGCTAACTAATGTTGATCCCAGTGCGTATAAACAATACAAACTACTTAATCCATCTGATTTAAAGTCTGCGAACTTGCCAATTTGTGTGCATCAGCAAAACCAGGAAGTAAAGGATGTTGATTAATATGAATGCATCAGCAGTATTTAAAGCCGTGCCTAATTCAATTAGCTTACATTAACCAGCGAGTGTTTATAAATAAAAGAACAAAGCCAAAAGAGAAGAGCAGCAGCAAAAGCCGCCAGTGAGCAATGAGAACAATGGAAGAAGCACAACAGACACGCTGAAGGAGAGTGATTCATTGAGGGGCTAGGTAGGGGAGGTAGAAAGAGAGAGAGAGAGAGAACAGCTCACGACAATGGCGCGCAGCAGCAGCAACAACAATAACTGATTGCCATGACAGGCGCAAAGTGCATCGCAAAAAAAAAGGGAAACAATTTACTGCCAAAGGCAAACAAAGAAACTGTTGAGCAAACAAATTCCCTCGCTCGCTAACTCTCTCTCTCTCTCGCTCACTCTATTTCCCTCACTGCTGCGCTTTGTGTTTCGCTCGCACCTAGACATTGCTGTTGCGCTTTTAATAACTTTTCCTGAGCTGTGGGGCCGCCAGTGTTGACTAATAATGCGTACACAAATTTAAATTGCAATTTAAAGTCGCTGCGAAAACTGCAATGAAAATCGATATTCTGCCAAATACTTGCAAGTAATGTACAAAATGGAAGTTGCAATCGACAAAGTTGTTTTTTGTGTTTTCTGATTTCGTGCTGCTTTTATTATGACGCTGTTTCATGTGTTTGCGCTTGTGATTTGCATGCAACGCCAACTACAACAACAACAACAACCGCTGTTTGAGATTTGCATGCCAGTCTAACAAAAACGACAACAACAAACGCTGCCTGCCAAGTTGTTTATTCCAGTGAAAGCATGTACATACATGCATACTCACATATTTTGTGTGCTTACAATTATATACAAAAAAAAATAATTATTTACTTTTTGTGGCTTATGTGTAAATTCAAATATTTTCCCACGCTCAAGTAGAGGAAATCATCATAGTTTGCAATGTTGTGTGACGAACCAAACAATAATAAAAAAAAAGAAAGAAAAACCGAAGTATCATAAACGCATACAGTTATCATTTAACGATATATATCAGCTGCACATTCAGAGTAAGGGACACCCTGTAATTGAATCCAATTCCATAACAAATTGAACAGTTCAATTAAAATCTAATTTAACTATAATTTTGCTTTCAACGGCCACACTGTGTTATTAGCTGCCCACAACTTGCAACTCGGATTTAATGGTTGCCATTTGCACGACCTCCACGTGATCTAAAATTATCATTAATATGTCAAGGCTGTTACATATGTATATACATATATATATAGATATATGTACTCCCCTTTGTAGACTCCCCTCTGGGATAGGTCAGTGCTTCCACTACAAGAGGGGGTGACATTATCGATTTTCACAACACTAGATAAGATTAGATAATATACCCTTCACTGAGCTAAACATTTCCAATACTTAACTCCTTTTTACGACCAAATGGCTTTGTTAAATTCCATTTATTTAATAGAAATGCAAATACACTGTATCTAAATGATTCTAAACTGATATCATCACAGCTGGATGCCAAAAGACAATTTGAAAATGCCTGGCTAGCATTGAGTAAACCATCCGCTCGTTCCCCGTTGCGCCTCAATTTTTCGGAGCTTGCCTTGCTTCAAGTCTCAAGGAACTTGTGTCCCAGCTTGGCCTTGTCTGCCGGAGTCTGGAGTCTCGTCTGGGCTGCGAGAAAAACTGTAAAACTTGCAGCAATCTATAAATAGTCGTCGTCGCTGGGCAGGAAATATCCAATCAACAATATATCGATAAATAGCCTAATGCGACCTTAACTGAACTCCGTCCCTTAATGACTTTTCTGTTCTATTAGTAGTCGACTTTCAGCTTACATATGTCGTCCGTCTGGTGTGCTAATGCCATTTATCCCGTCTAGCGATAAATCAATCAATCATAATTTGTATTTCTTGGACATAGACGAGAAATGGTAACAGTTCGGCGTATATAGAATTGGCAGCTCAATTGGCCCATTTGGAAGAACATGAAAAGATATTGAAGCATGTGAAAAATGTACTCAAAAATATTGATAACCGATTAAATGAAACAAAATATTCGCTGTTTATGGTAAGCTTTTCTTTTGTTATGCAAAAATAGACTCCAATATTACAACATTCTTTCCAAATTCTGTGAAAAGTTCAATCAATTAATTATTTACCCACTGTAGCCTCATGGCGTACTTTGGGCCACTAAAACTGGTCGACTTGGCCAGGTTAACCTCATCAACTGATGCACTTGATAATAAGAATAATAATCATAAATTTTCAGACATTATACAAACTGTTGCCCCACGGCTATTGGATTGGCCTGGCTCCAAGCCTGCTCTGATCCCTGTGGTGCCACCTGATGTCCGGCATCCAAAGCAACGGCTCAGCTAATTATGCGCAAGTGGAACAGTTTTGGCCCATGGTCAACACCTAAGCAGCTGGCATCCACGTGCATCAAATCTGTGCCCAGTCCCCCACACTCAGCATCCACTTTGCTTATAAGCTGGCTGCAAAACTTTTACACATAAAAGTTGTGAAGTATATCCCCCACTCGCCTTCCACCCCTTGATATTCAGCGAAATCTCGCTCGCCCAGCCACGCCACGCCCCGCCCCGCCCTGCCAGCCTGACGGTCTGGTAACTGTTGGCTACGTCGCAATAAGCTTTTTTATATCGTCGTCGCTATTTTGCTTATTTTTTTGTTATTCTTTATGAGCTTTAGTTGTTGTTGCGCTTGCCTCGTTCGTAGTTGGCTGCGAGTATTTAACATATATATATATATATATACGTAATTATATAAATACATATTTTTGTTAAGCTTGAAAACGTCAAGGATGTTGTCACAGCTGTTTTGTACTGAAAGAGAAAGAGCGAGAGGGAGAGAGAGAGCTGCTAGAGAAGTGTCTTTCAAGTTCTTTGTTAGCTTTCGCAGACAGATTATCTTTGGAGACCCCTATAAATAAAAACTATTTCAACATTTTCCCTTTAGTCATAAGAAAACAAACAACCCCACGTCTATATATAAAGATGTTCATTAATGGATAACAGCTTCGTCCAATGTATGCAAGGATTACAGGGTATCCACACATTGTCAAGCCAATAAGTTACACTGTTGTGTGTTGTTTTCTTTCATTACTGATTCCAAGGTCGTTGCGAAAATCTGTATATCATGAAATGGGGTGTAGGTCAGGGACATTTTTATGTGCCACACAAAAACGGGGGGTTTGTTTTCAGCTGAAAGTCTTCTTATCATTTTCTTGCGAATAAAAGTAAACTCATTATGAGATAACAATTATTATTTGTATTTTGTTGCAATTCTTATTTAGCTTATCTTATGTTTCGCATTGTTCCTTCATTCGTGTGTACTCAAAAATGAATTTCATATTATTTATTAACGCTGTGAAACATATTTCTTATCTCTGCTTGCAGCACAATTGACGCTGCACCACCACAAACGTTTTACAAAATAAAGACTGAACAATTACGCTCACACACACACACACACCGACACACACACACACCCTTGCTCAATAGTGCAACTTATAACTAGAAATAAAATCCACCGCTAGAAAAAACCAAGAGAAGACGCACTGCAAAGATGTCATCACGTTCCAAAGAAAGAGTCGTTTCCGTTCTTCGCCAAATTTTCCAAAAGTCCAGGAACAATAACAACAACAACAATAATAATAATAACAACAACAACAATAACAACAACGATAAGAGCAGCGATGAGGCCGATGGCGCCGAGCACAGCAGCAGCAGCAGCAACAACAACAACAATAATCTGAACAACAATCCGGTTATTGAAGTCGCAGCCGCCTCCACAGCCACTGGATCTGCTGCAGGCGCGGCAGCAGCAGCACCAGCCGCTGCAACAACAGCTTCTGGAGCTGCAGCAAATGAAGCTGCTGCTGGAGTTGGAAATGGAGCCGGGACAGCACCTCAGTTAAGCATTCGGAATGCTCTCTTGCGGCAGCGCGGCGAGCATCCAGTCTGCGAGTCTCCGGGCAAGCGCCTCCGACAGGATCACAAGTAAGCGCAATGACAATCACAAAACATATGGGAGTAAACGCTAATTGAATGATCCCTAACTTAAATGCTTTTCAGAGTGGCACCAGCTACTGGACGCTCGCTGTTGATGCCACCCGATACCACCATACGCTCGCGTCGCCTGATGAAGGAGTTCCGCGAAATGGAACGCTTGCAGACCAAGAACGATGCCGTTTTTACGGTAATACCAAAATAGAAGTGTTTGCATATCTTTGGCAAAGTCATTTTCGTCACTTTATACATTATTGTCATTATTATTTTACTAATATTAATTTATCATAGATGCAGCCATAGCTAGTGAAATATTTGCTCCTATAATTGTAATGGTCTTTAGCACCAAGAATATATTAGAAGATGCCATGAAGAGAGCATGCAGAAGGCCTAAATTATATTCCTTTACTTTTGGATTTGTTGCTTAACTTTCTTACAATTCAGTATTAATTAATATAAACATGTAAATATATTTAATATTAGCTACTGCGATGTCATTCCTAGATTTGTGTTCATTAACTCCTTACGAAATTTACAAGAATGAAATGAAAAATAGGGTCTGTTTAAGGGCACGTTTTCAGGTTAGTCTGTAAAGAGAACTTCTTAAGAGCATCGAATGTATAAGATCTATATTAAAATCTTCAATAATATTAAAATTCAATGCACAAAGTGATATTTAGAGTGGGATAAGATAGACTATTAAAAAGAATTTAAAATTGAATTACAATAATATATAGTTGCACAAATAATCCTCTGCTGCAATCTAGAAAATAATCTGTACAGAACTAATTTGAAGCTTATTTCTGCCTCATTACAGGTGGAGCTGATCCATGACAGTCTATTTGAGTGGCATGTGCGATTGCATGTCATCGATCCGGACTCGCCGTTGGCCCTCGACATGGTTGAGATGAATGTGCCGGCGATTCTGTTGCATTTGAGCTTTCCCGACAACTTCCCCTTTGCGCCGCCCTTTATGCGTGTCGTGGAGCCGCGCATCGAGAAGGGTTATGTGATGGAGGGTGGTGCCATTTGCATGGAGCTGCTCACACCGAGGGGCTGGGCCAGTGCCTACACCGTCGAGGCGGTTATCATGCAGTTCGCGGCCAGCGTTGTTAAGGGTCAAGGTCGCATTGCGCGCAAACCGAAAAGTACAAAGGAGTTTAGTCGGTGCGTCCTACGAAATTAGCTGCTATTTTTAAGCATTTCTTTATCCAATTTGTTGTTGTTGTCGTTGCAGCCGCCAGGCAGAGGAGTCGTTCCGCTCGTTGGTCAAAACGCACGAGAAGTATGGCTGGGTTACGCCCTCCCTGGCCGATGGCTAAGGATGCACTCGCTTGCTGAGAAGCCCGCCGCATGCCATAGCAGCCGATGCGTTTGCCAATTTAGTCAACTCAAAACGGAAAAGATAATTTCCATTTACATACACATAACACCGCTCATTATGATACTACAAACTAGTTGTAGGATGCTTCTACAGTATACTGATTTCATTTCTCCTCCAATTTAGTCAAGTAAATATCTAAACGAATTCAATTGTCGCAAATGAATACCATCCAAGAGAAAGAAGAAGATGAAACCAAGAAGAGTAACTGGCGTCAACTAACAAAACAAAGAAATTAGCTTAAAATGTAATTTAGCTGTAGAACACCCATGAATGTTTCGCAACAACAAAAAACATTATATTTAGTATAAAAACAAGTATTATAAATTCAGTGAGATACGAAAAAAATATTAAGTTCCGCATTACTTACACATATTACTTATTATTTACGGCATACATTAGCTTATGCAACCTACTTGAATGAAAGTATCTCGGAATGTGTTATTATGATTAGTTGTGATTTTTGTTAAGTTAACTACCAAATTAAAATTTAGCCTGTACACACATACATCTTGGTATGACCACTTTCTTAAGTTTCGCATATAGTAAATATATATATATATATATATATAAATGACATATTTTCGCTGGCCTTTTTCAATAGTGCGCGTGCTAACATTGAGTGCGTATGCGGAAAGTATGACATTTTGAGGTGCGCGCTCTCTCAGTGTTGCACAACGTTAAAGCTTACTGTATTAGTGGTCGAGCACTGGCATGCGACTCTTCAGACAGAGCCGATCACCGCAACGCCACGCATTTGTACTTAAGCAATTACCAACAAAATTCGATTTGCAGACATTAAAAGAGAATATTTCGGAACATATTTCCAATTTAAATGTAGTGAATAATTGTTGTACATGGTCGAGCAACAAATTGTTATTCATTGCCGTCGCTGATTTTGCTTGAATGTCTGAACGTATCTGTCGACTATGCCCGTGGCGTTATCCAACACTGAGAAAAAACTAAAACTGGCTGAAGAAAATTGTAATCACAGGACATAACTTTGTAAGTAAAATCAAGCATTTTGCTAAGTTGTTAAGCCAGAAAAGGGTAACAAGAAGCAGCAACAAACTGTAGCCCAACTAAATTGTGCAACATTTGCATGCCCTAACTGAAAATAGACGATGTACAAAGCAAGCAAAAAACTTGCCACTCGCAGTTGCTTGGGCGAAAAAATATTGACGCCGACGCTGACGTCGTCAACGACGACGACGACGCCGACGTTAACAGCAACGCTGAGAGCTGCATATGCGGCCGTATAAGAATTTACGGACAAATCCTAACTTGGAGCAACTAGATAAAAAACAAAATGCACCACATGCATTTTGAGCTGCCCAAGTGAACCGGACAAACCAAAAAGTGAACCAGCGCCAGATGAGTGCGAGCGAGCGAGCAAGAACAAAAATGTGCTGTGTGTGTGTGCATGTATGTGAATGTATGTGCGTGTGTGTGTTTGTTTGACAGGCAATTTTATAGCAACTGAAACCCACAAAGCATTAAAAATACCCACACCATAGCGTAAAGCAAAAAAAAAGACAAAAACTAGTAAAGAACACACATAGTTTTTATTTATAGACGACGACGACTCGTTTCAATGGACACGAACGCCAGCAGCAGCAGCAACAGCAGCAGTAGCAACAGCAGCAGCAGCAGCAGTAGTAGCAGCAACAGTAATGATGAGCTGCCCAACATAAAGCAGAAGCCAGGTGAAGGCCAAGAAGGGTCTGTCCCAATGGATACGCTAGAGCCGTCAGCGAGCAGCAGCTCGAAGACGTTGAAGCGCTGCCTCAGCGTGCCCATAATCCGCACGATGTCGGGCAGACCGACACCAACGCCGATGACGACACGGGCCGCCGCCGCAGCAGCCGCTGCTGCCAGGGAGCAGACACCAAAGAAGCTGCAACAGCCGCACCAGCAGCAGCAGCGTGCCGAGTTCAGTCTCAGCACAGCGGCGGGCATCGATTGCTTTGGCAAGAATATTCACATCCGATCGCAGCCCAGCTCGCGTGAGGTGTCGCCGGCTCCGATGTTCAATCTGTTTACGCAACGTGCGCGTCGTTATTCGGCCAGCTACAGTCCGGCTATAAGCGGCGGCGGTGCGGGTGGCATTGGTGGTGCTGCGGCTGGTTCAACAATTTGCCAGTCGGCTCTGTGTTTGACGCCACGCGTCTCGCAGCTGCGGCAAGAGGAGTGCGCGGATCTGAACAGTCGCGAAGTGAATCACGAGCGGGAGGTGCATCTTGAGATACAGATCTCGCAGAGCTGGGAGGATCTGACACTGGTCACCGAAAATTGGTCGTGCAAATCGGATGAGTTCTCAAATCCGCTGCAGGTCGTTCTGCCACCGACGGGCGGCAGCAGCAACAGCACCAGCTGCTCCAGTCCCAGTCCCACCAGCAATCGAGCGGGAATCCGTCTTCCGTATTCACCATCGCCGACAAGGCGCACATTCTCCACACGGCGCTCGATGTCGCCCATACCGATGCGACCCTCATCTTTGGGTCCCGTCAAGCGCAAATTTGAGTTGGATGACAATAATCCAGGCGTCAGCAACTGGAGTGTCTACTCGCCACCGCCAAAGAAGATCTTCACCGACAGGTAAGTGACTTTGGATGCTTTCGTTGTTTGTTATTTTAATTGATCAGAATCAGAAATGAGAAAAAAATGTACAAATTTTCCATCAATGATAATTGAAGCAAACAACTCATTCGAGGCCAAAGTAATTATAATTCTCGTTAGTAACTCAACTTTGTCAATTTGCAGTCGCGGCTCGTCGCCCGTGTGCCAATCGCCGTCTTCCGTGTGTCCCAGCCCCGATTCGGGCACATACGATGGACGCAACACGCCCAAACTCTTCATATCAAAGCTGTGTACCAACAACAATGCTGGCGGCAGCGGCAACAACAACAGCAGCAGCAGCGGCTGTCCCTCGCCAGTATCAGCCTCGCCGAGCAGCATTCTGCCCGTAAATGGTCTGGATGGAATCTGCCTGGCTGGCAGCAACAGCAGTCAGAGCCAGAGCATCGATGAGGGCATCTCGATAGCGGAGAGCGAGCCAAACACTTGTCGCAGTCGGACCTCGTCCATATTGTCGACGGCATCGTGTAGCAGTGTGCTTGGCGGTGGTCCCCAGTTGCTTGTCAACGACATGGTGGACGATGTCACACTGATGGATGATGCAAAGAGTGAGACGTCGTCAATTGGCGGCTGTTCGACCATCAGCATTGAATCCTCCTCCTGCGACAGTGGCGCCAAGGCGGCAACATTTCTAAATCGGCTTGCCGTCGACGATGGCGGTTCGCCAATTGGCCAGAAGAGTTTCTACATCAATAAACAGGGCTTCTCAGGGGCCAAGAAGTTCATTGTGAACCATGAGAAACTGGGCACATCGTTGGAGCCGAGCAAGAACAACAAAATGGATGTGCAGCAAAAGCTTTAAGCGATCGCAATCGCAATTGTACCATAGATCGAACTGCAGCTGCTGCTTATACCCTGTAATTTGTATATGCCGCTGCTGCCCCTAGTTATTATCAGAAAGAAAAGAAAAAAAACAATTACATAGTCCTATATATAATTGGCGTTATTCTTACCCAGCACCCACCCAATGTCCCGAGCTTTACTTAGTTCGCCTTAGCCATAAGCATTGTACATAATTAAGTTCGTAAAACACCACATTTTCCCTACATTTGCATATCACCAGAATAACTTTTGCCTTCCTTCTCCATTATAATTATATCTGTATCTTGTGTAACTCATTAATTATTTAGCAACATGTGTTTTTAATATGTTTATTGCGCGAATCGATTGATTCTCTATGTATATGTCTCAACTACACAACGTTCACTTTACCAATGTCCTTTCGATAGATGATATTTGAGATATGATATATATACTTACGAAATGGAAATCACCTTTAATGTGTATTTACGTATTAAGCTCTATTTACGCTACACTTAGTTGTTAGCTCGCTTAGATGATAGTATCAATCCAATTTTTGCCAAATATGTTTCTTATATATATATATATATATATATATATATATGTATATTCACGTATGTATTATGTATATATGTGCGATCGATTTATGACAGACAGATTGACTGCAGTCTTTGTCTTGTATGCGAATTTAAATACTTAGCTTCAAAATGTTATTTTTTTTTTTGGATGAACAAGAAAACAATAATAAACAAGTTTTTTTTCAATAGATTAAAAACAAAATGAATGCGTTTTTTTTATTTATAACACAAATTGAAGTAAATTAAATGGAATTTATTAAAGAAATTTTAATTAATTTATTCTCTATGGATTACAAATACTTCAATAGTGCATATTTTCTGTTCTTTCTCTTCCTTACATAGGCTTCAGTAAGTGATACTTATATAAAGAACTTTTTATTTTCTTTTAAAACTTTGTTATTGCAATTTTAGTTCTTCATATTAAATATTTTATTGATTTATTGCTGCGAAAAGTATTTTATTGAAACTTCCCACAAATATAAGTATTTACTTATGGGTTAATGATTAATTTTAGTTGATGGGGTTTTAAGAGCATTGCAGTTTCGATATTTGCATTTATATATAAAATGTACATATATATACTTATTATAATATATGTTTGTGGTATATGTGGCTCAGAAAAAGTTCGAACACCTGGTTGTAAGCGCCGAGCGCATTGTCCCACACCACACCACACTGCCAGTGGCTGTGGCTGTGGCAGTGTCAGTCAGGCACGTTAAGCGACTGTTTATGCCGATGCAGAAACATGCGAGGTGCCCAGGCTGTGGGGCGAGTGGGCGTGCACCGATCTATAAAAAAGAAACAAGTTTCGCAGGCACGCTTAAAGACGCTTCGTACTTGCCTGTCACGATTGCATCGCTCACTCGACTAACAAAATTGTGAAGAGGAAGAGGAGGCGTAGGAGGAGGAGGAGTGCGATCTGCTCAGAACTAAATAAACACCCACGCAAAATGCATACAAATAAGCGTTTGGCATGCCAGCCACACAGGGCAACATCGTTGAAGGGCGCCCACTTGTGGGTCGTTGCTCAACACTGTCGTAAGGCTGACGCAGCCAAAGCTCTCGCTGTCGCTGTCGACGCTAGCGCTGACGCCAATAAAGCAAAATACAAAATAAATGGCAAATACTTAGATACTGCTGCTGCGGTTGTTGTTGCTGTTGTGCAAAAAAGGAAAAAAATAAAAAAACAAGAAATGGTTGCGCACGGAGCTCATGCTGCTCGACAGCCACTTCTGACATGCTGTTGCTGTAGTTGTTGGGAGCACGAATCGCTTCGCTTCGGTCGTGCTTTAATGGAGCTTGCCTTCGTCTGCGTCTTCGACTTCGTCGCCCGCAGCACTACTCGCTGCGCGCTGCTCGAAGTAATCTTGAAAATCGTGAGTTGAGTTTTGCGCGACGCTCGCTGGTTTCATTTGGCGCTCTGTCTCTCTCTCTCTGTCTCTCACTCACTTCTGTTCGATCTCGATCGTTGCTGCTGCTGTTGTTTTTGTTGTATGTATGTATCGGTGTCTTTGGGGCCTTGCTTTCGGTTCGCCCTGCGCATTTTCTTTGTTTTTCGTTTTGGTTGGCGCAGCTGAAGAAAAATCAAGTTAACAGCCAACGCACGCAACGGTACAGGGTCTGGGAGAAAGAGAGACGGAGAGAGAGGAGTAGCGGCAGCAGCTTGCCGGGTCGCCAACGCTCTTTCTTTTATTATATTTTGTTTTTGTTTTTACATTATGCGCGTGCATTAAAAATAAAAAGCCTGCGGCGCGGTCGACGTCGCCGTCGTCTTGCCTGTTGCGCCCGCCTGTGTAGTTAGTGCTGCTGCTGCTGCTTGTTGTTGTTGTTGCTTCGCTTCGCTGATTCAGACTGCGCTGCGAGCAGCGGCAGCGGGCCGACTGAAACTCGACTTTTGGCGTTTGTCGAGGTTGCTGAGCCCGGGCAAGTGAGCTGCGAATCCAGTTTCTTCTTCACTCGGCCTCGGCGAACATCGCGAAACGGTCACGGGAAAAAAGACAACAAAAAAAAGAGTTGCGCGCCACTCACAAATTGCGTTTCCTCCGCCCCCTACAAATTGTTGACTGTTTGTTGTTAATGTACTGCGTTAAGGTATGCGATTGTTGTTGTTGTTGCCAGGACATAAACTGCAATTAGCATAGCATATGTACTGGCGCAGATGCTCTCTGAGATTCTTTTAGCTCTCATTTTGATTTGGACTCTATTGGGGTTTCTTTTTGTTGTCTCTTTCATTGATTAGAGCATGGAGCTTGCGCCGGCTGCGTGCGCCGACTGCTGCAGCGACTGCGTCAGCGCTGCCAACGCATGCTGTTGCACGGCCAGCGCTTGCTGTGACGTTAGCTGTCAGCTCCTGCGCCCACCCGACCCCAACACCTACGTATACAGCGAGCCGGAGGAGAACTTTGTGTCCATCGACGATGCAAAAATTAAGAGTCTGCTGCTCAAAATTGGACAGCAGCAGCAACAGGAGCGACAACGCCAGCAACAACAACAGCAGCAGCAACAGATTATCGAGCTGTTGGACGATGATGAAGGGAATGAGGAACAGCAGCCACCGGTTATGGTGATCAGTGCAGCGCGTAGCTTGAACCGCATTTCGCCCGATATCCAACTCATTGCCACGAAAGAGCAGCAGCCTCAACGAATTGTGGCCAGGATTGAGCTGAGCGACAGCGAGTGTGAGGAGGCAGCAGCAGCAGAGAGCGGCGATGATATCGCCGATGATGAAGATTTGACTGCTGCGACTGCAGTTAGCTGTGAGCTGGTGGAACCGAGCCAGGTTATTATACTGCAGTCGGATGACGATGAGGAACAGCTTCAGCCACAGTTGCAGCAGAATCAATCGAAATCACCCACAAAGAGACGACCCACCCGACCATATAGGAAGCGAAACAGTCGCCATTTCTACCAGTGCCAGGCATGCGGCAAGAAGGTGCAGTCCAACTACAATCTGCGCCGTCACATGATGATACACACAGGTGAGATGCAAGTGTGTGTCCCACTTGTGCATCGGGCCAATCTTCAGTCGAATGAGGCAAAAAGAATGATTCTTGCTACGTGTGACTCTTTCTTGATTATTGCTTTTGAAATTCGTTAAGTTTTGGAGAAGTTATGCGAGTGAAAATAAGTAGATATGCAGCTTTAAACTAAATGCCAAACTAAGTAAATCAGTTGGGTTTTGGAAAAGTTTTCGGAGTGGACAATTTCTGACTCAAGACTACAGCAGAAACCTTTTTTTTTATAGCTCTTCCCCAATCTTAGCTTATAGTTTTATTACAAGTAACCATTTTTAACAAGTCTTTTACAGCTGTTTATTTTGTCCAATCTTATGTCTCACTCTAAAAGCTTCCTCCCAGCACTACCTATACCTATACATAGTTAGTATAAATATTCCCCCATATAATGAGCTAAAATACTCTGGTTTTTTAATTTATCCACGCGACAGGTGAGCGACCCTTTCCATGTGATTTGTGCGATCGTCGCTTTCGCGAGTTTAGCGATCTCAAAAAGCATCGTCGGCGTCACACGAACGATCCGCGTTATATATGCATGATCTGTCGCCTGCATGCGCCCATGGAGCAGGACTCCACTCGCTGTTCGGAATGCGAGGGCAAGAATCTGGTGTTTAATCCGCCTGGCTGTGAAGTGCAATCGGAGGAAGAGCTGGACTTAGAGCCGAATCAGGAATCGGAACCCGAACTGGAGTCGGAGGAATTTCGAATTGAGAAACGCGCTGCTCAGGCTCCAGCTGCAACTTCGATTGAATCACAGCGACCCATGTTGACGGTGACTCTTGTGCCCGCAGCTCCGCCATCCGCTTCACAAGCAGCAACTGCTTCCGTCTCCACATCCGCTTCCCAGTCACGACCGCCGCTGCCACGCAGCTGCAGCAGCGCCAACTCGTCCTCTTCGCTGAGCAACGATGTAGCGCCCAATCGTCTGGCCCGATCACGCAGTCGTCGCACCTATCCCTGTCCCCTGTGCCAGCGTGTCTTTGGCACGCGCCACAATCTCAAGCGCCACTACATGATCCACACTGGCGAGAAGCCGTTCAGTTGCAGCAAGTGTCGCAAGCCCTTCCGCGAGTGCTCCACCTTGAAGAAGCACATGGTAACCCATGTGCGCGAGCGTTGGTACAAGTGTCTCCGATGTCCGGCCAAATATCACGACTATCTGCACTACACGGAGCATCGGGCGACTCATGGCCTGGACACGCAATTGGAGGCGGACTCGGCGAGTCATCACAGACAGCGTTCATCTGACAGCGAGGATGGCGATAGCTCAGTGGAGGATTGGCTCGAGTGCTGCGAGTGCCAGGTGCGATTCACCCAACTGGATGCTTACACGGAGCATCTGAAGCAGCACGACTTGGAGCTGTACGGCGTAAGTGTCGATGATCTGAATGAGGAGGAACAGGATGTAGATGTCGCCTAATTGTCAACTAGCTTCGATTCATACAAAACATTCCAATCGTTAAACGTCTGGCATTCAAATGCACGACATTACTTTTCCTGTGAAATCAAATCTCAAGATGCTGAAGCATCGATTTAACTGTTTAAAACATAAATCTCCAATTGCTGATATTGAGAAATTCCAAAATTAATTTCCATATAAATTAATTATGATTATTATTACAATATAAATTAGTTATGATTATTATTAAAACGGTAAAGTTTACCGGCTGAATATTCGCCTAATCAAAATAAAAAACCGTTTGTATTTGCTTATTAAGTTATCGCATAAATATTATTATATATTGTATAAACAGAGAAGCAGATATTAGAAAGTTCGTTAAAATATACAAGAATTATATATTATAAAGTCAACATTTGGGGTAGTAAATCTAAAATCCAGTTTATATAATTGCAATTGAATGAGACCATTTTTAGACGGTCACGATAAAAAATAGTCTCTAGTTTCAATTTCATTAATAAATTGCACAGTTGACTACCCCAAATGTTTTCCAAGTGATCTAAAGTGTTTTTAAGTACAAATTGAGCTAACCATAAGAAGAAAGCAAAGCTTAAGAAAAATGACTGAGAAGTGCGCTTTGAGCACTCGATAACGAGGATCCATGTTAAGAAGTCAACTTATTAGATGTCCAATAGAACGGGTTTTGTTTCCTTGGCACACTTGAACACCGAACGCATCATTTTCAGGAAGCCCGTATCCTTGGGCTTCTCCAGACCGCGTTGCACGCGATTTTTCATAACCGAAATGAATTCCTTGTTGCTCAGCTGGTTGTCGTCTATGGATTATGATGAGAATTAAATTACTTTAAGTAGTTAATTAAAGTGGGCGTTATTTACTGTTCTCATCGAATATGGTGAAGACGACATCGACAACGTGATCGGACAGGTTGACCATGGCCACCGTTTTGGCCACATGCTGCAGTGTTTGCTGATCAATCGAAGCGCCCGCAATATGATAGAATGTCAGCGCCGTGTCCACGTCATTGATGTTGTTCAGAAAGTGGAAGAAGTCGAGGTAATCCTGCTCGGATATGCCAGTGCCATGATCACGAAAACGCCGCTTGACGCGCTTCAGTTTCTTTTGCTTCTTCTTGGGCGGATAGCCGGCATAGGCGAGCAGCAGCTCGGCAAAGTCCGCCTCGGTTATTTTGCCCTCCTCGTTGGGCTCCTTGCGCTCAAACTCGAGTGAGAGTATTTCACGCTGCAGTTGCTCCTGAAAGTCTAAAAACTTTTCGATCGTCAGCTTCTCATCCATGTTTGGCCCAAAGAAATACGTTATCAAGGCCGAGTTAACGCCCTGGGGAAATGCAGAAAATACTTTTAATACAGCTCCATTCCAATAGTAATAATACCAAAATTTAAAACGTGTGTGGAACAAATA
The DNA here is from genome assembly GCA_035041605.1 of Drosophila atroscutellata. NCBI lineage: Eukaryota > Metazoa > Arthropoda > Insecta > Diptera > Drosophilidae > Drosophila > Drosophila atroscutellata. Next base: position 4,715,058 of record JAWNLA010000092.1, on the reverse strand, counting down.
GAAAAATTGTAGGCGTGTGACGATTTCCCAACTGGGCGTAGAATGGGTGCAGTTATTGAATATACAGTAACGTGAGTAGAGTGTGGGTGAGGGGTGTGGTAGCAAAACGAAAAGGTTTAAAAAGCATTTGTTGTTGGTTATCAGAAAAGTACCTTCAGGGACTGTTAGTAGTCAAATAAAGGAAGTGAAGTATTTATATACACAGTTAGACACACATTTAACGGACACGCGTATTCAATAGGATTAAAGCCAAAAGACAGAGAATATACAATACAAAGATCGTTTAGTAGGTCACTCTAAATACTCGCTCGCTCGTTCGATCGCTGAGCCGAGCTGAGAGAGTCACAATCAATAAAGACTTGATACCTTGAATGTGTTGCCGGTGTTTGCATGATCGCGATGCCGGGTGCCCATGCTGGTCTGCTGTCGCACTAGAGTCGCCACCATTTCAAACTCCTCGCAATCCACATCGCCGTCCCCATTCAAATCGAACATGCGAAATGCAATCTCAAAGTGACGCCGTGAGACTGTAAGAAACGATTGAGAATTATGTAAGTCAACCATGGAGCACTGATGTCAATATACTTACTGGAAAGTACGGTGAGCAGAAAAATATAATCGGAGAACGTGATCAGACCATAAGAGCCCAGCTTATAGAATATGCTGTTCTTCTCCAATTGCAGATTTAACTGATCCCCCACGGACTGTAAAAAATAGTGTAGTTAATGCACAAGTCCTAAAATTAACAACAATCAAAATCGCATTACCTTAGGATCGTAGCGACGATATTGATCCAGCCCCAAACCTGTGAAGAGCAAACTTAGTTAATCACCTTTGAGCAGAGTATAGATTTGCAGATTAGTTAGTTTTTTTTTTGGGGGATCGATGTGGAATTGATATCGGAGGGTTAAAGCCACATACCATCTGGTTGTTTCATGCCTGGCGTCATGCTAGTCAAAAAATCGGTTGGTGTCATGTAGACCTCATGGCGATCGTCGGCCACCGGCACTTGGATTGTGGCAAAGTAGCGAAATACTTTATCTGGCGTCGAGAATTGCCTTATGCGATTCTCATACTCAATGATCTAAGCAATAAGCGTTCAGGGAAATTACAATTACATATTTCTGTGGTTAAGCTTCAAGCGATTAAAAACGCAGGCAGTGCAAGACATTTGGAAGGTGATTAGATATTGGTAAACTAAGCGCTGACGCCAACATAAAACTGGGACGCAATTGTGATCAGAATCGTGTTAGTATTTACAGTCTAAGATAAGCCAATTACACAACAATTACCATCTGGCTGCTTAATGCCCGGATAGATGGAGCGCAAAAAGTCCTCGGGTGTCATGCATACAATTGTCTGTGTGGCATCCTGCAGACGCACCGTGGCAAAGTAGCGAAAGATTTTATCTGGCGTCGAGAATTGCCGGATACGATTCTCATACTCGATTATCTTTGATATGGGTGTGAGTTTGTGTGTTGTTTTTGATGTTGTGTGTAAATAGCAACAGAAAATGTGATGGGCAAACATAAAGAGAAACGAAAGTCATAAGAGAACTTAAGTGAATAAGTAAATATTTATATATATAGTATATAGTATAAACAGCATTGCATAGTCACACTAGTTGGTGCATCAGTTGTGTGGATTTATCTCGCATACCTTCCGCTCGCGAAAGCCAACTTTTTCCTTGATTTTTTTGCCTTCGTGCAGATTGATGGGGGCATCATCGTCCTCGTCGTCATCGCTATCGCTGTCTCCGCTACTCTCGCCATTTACGCCGGCAGCATTGGATGGACGCTGACCCGCATCGGCATCCACTTTGGGCACCAGCAAGCGTTTCACTCTAAAAATAGACGAATTCTTTTTACATATCAAACGATTTCTATTGGTTATGTTCTTAGGCTACTTACTTGCCCCAGTCAAGCACCGAGATGACAAACAAACTGAGCACCATAAGGTGGAAATATTTCGTCACTCCAGGAGTCTTCTCCTCGCCATGTCCAAATTTCTTGTGTCCACGCGTCTGTTGCAATTGCGTTTGGCATGCAGCACCAGCTGTTGTTGTTGCTAATGTTGTTTTGCAACCTGTGTTGCTGATCAACGATGTAATTGGGCGACAGTTCTGTAGCGTTGTCAAGGTTGGACGCCTTGTTAGCGCCGCCAGAGCCTGTCGCGTTACCAGAAAACGCACAACAGACATTTCTTCAATGTTTTTATTTGAGTTTATTGCGTTTTGTTCGCACCTTTATTTTATGCGCATATTCGCATTCGTTCTTGAACTAGTTACTTGTGAATGAGCTAAGCTGGTTCCATTTTTCCAATAATATTCTGGCGCTTAACAACACCACAACTTCAAACAGCTGTTTCTACAATCATGTGCGTCAGTTTACACCTGTGCTGCTATTTTAGCATATTTTTACGAATTAATGAGAACTTATGTAAAGAACAAAAGTTACCAAAAATTAAGGTAGGTTGTGTCGACTAGTTTCAGGCAATAAGTCTTATTTGTGTAAAGTAATCTTAGGTATTTCAGCCAGGGAATTATTGAGCTATTAGTTTGCATGTAAGCCGTTTGCTCGGATTTAGTGTTGGACAATTTTATAAGGTTTATCAAGAAACAGGAATTTTGCAATATTTTTAGATTTATTATTGTTAAATGTATCTTATGTTATATATGTTCTTTAGTAAGCGCCAATAGGCTAGTTAAACTTTAGTGCTGAGTTCTTCAGTCCTAACATATTTAGTTCTTTGGTCCATTTGTTTGATTTGAAAGACAATTTGAAGCCAAAACTGTTTATCTGATTTCAGATGTCAGAGTATCATTGATAAAACCTCCTTATAAAATAAATAAATACTAAATACACAACATAAATAAACTGGATAGTACTTGTAATGAAATATATAGTTGTGTATAGTTGTGCGATATGTATAGGTTTATTTAAAATTAAAAAGAATCAATTATTACTGTCAGTTACACATATTAAATATATTATTTTACAGCCCTGTGGTTAATTAAACAATTGCTCATATGCAAATTGATGAATGTGCAATATTAATGAATTAAATTATGAAGTTGAATTTAAATTCTCCACCCGGGCAAATTTAACAATCAATATCCGCAAGCAAACAATCATTGACTGTGCCACAAATGGTGTCCAGTTTTGTTGTAGCTTGTACCTGACAACAGGTGAGCTTCCCTCAACCAATTGTACTTGTGCAATGAATGGCAAGGATGATGATATTGGTCAATACTGATACCTGATTCGAATCTTGCGTATTTGCTGTTACCTCTGAAGCTGTTTAAATATCCAGAACATTCGGACAACAATCCAATTGTTGGCACTGCGCAATTTTAGACAAGAGCAAATATGTATAAATATCCATATACATCGAGAATTATCGTTATGACATGTAAGTAAGTATGAAATTGTATGCTCTGTTCTAGGAGCTTCTAATTCGAGAATGGAACACATTGGTCTGGAGTTGCCAGCTGTTACATTGTAACCAATTTAAATTCTACATTTACAATGCAAACAACAAAATTTGTACAATGTTGATTTTCAAAGCAAACAAATGCAACTTGTGGAAAAGCGAAAACAATTTACTAATTAAATTACGCATGAAAATGAATACAATCAAATGAATAAAATCAAATGAATGAAATCAAATGAATAAAATCAAATGAATAATTTGATTTGTGTGAATCATTTTAAATTCTCATAAGATTTTATTGCTGCAATCCCATTTCTAGACTTACTTTAAGCGTAAGTGTTTCGCAAATTGAATGCAACGAGCAGTACAAAGTTGGATATTGGAAATGGTTAGCTTTGTGGGTATGATATATATATTTTTAGTTGAATATATGCTAAACCAACGATGTGATGCATGGGGAATACTTGAAAGGGATTCACCACTAATCTCTGTCTGGGGACCAAGGAAATGATTTGGTAAATAATATCTTTTTCCATTCGGCTACATTCCCAAATGTCTGAAATTGTTTTTGTCTCAATGATTTTGTGCTGAAAATGTTTACAATATATTCTGGCACAATTTCTTTTTGGTTACGTTTTGGGCGTGTTTGGTTTGTAAATCTTGATTTAAATGCCGAAAGGCCACAAAAGATCCCACAGCAAATTATAGTAATCAATTTGAAATTTTTGCTGAGTTTTCTAACTTTGGCTTTGGGTCAAAAGCATTTAACTCTAATAAACGCTCACGCACACACATAAACAAACACACATGCAAGCATAGCATCGGGGAATTGTCCCGGTAGAACTTTGACTTGGCAAAAGTTTGAAATGGTAGCTGAAATTTAATATTTTTGTCGATTGTGTTATGAACTTGTATAAATTCAACTTACTTTAAAAATTTCTCAAGTTTTAATTGAAAAATGAAACAATATGTTTGGAAATATATATTTATATATATATATGTGAATCGATATGGGGAAAGGAACATGTTTGATGTTTTTTATGCTTTTATTTTTGCAGAACACTTTGGATATTTTTTGAGTTTATATAAGTTTCTTGTGCAACTTTGATTGCCTTAACTTCTATTTTCCCTGTTAGCCGAATGCAGTTGAAACTTTCACTGAAGTTTCAAATATTCTTTTAGCCAACAAATTGCTTTCAATTTGTTCAGTAAGTTGCCCTCCGTAAAGCTCATATGTCAACTGCGAACAGAGCCCTAAATTCCGATTTTTTGTTGCATTCGACAACAATTTATTAAACACTCTGACTTCTGGTCTTGAGTCGCCAAAGTGCTGGATTGATATATTTTACAGCACACTGTTGCTCATGCAGCAATTTGCAAGAGCTGTGCAAACATTTACACATCTATTTAATGCTTTGCATTTTCCCCTGTCACTTGCCACGGCTCGGAAAACGGATGCATGCAAATTAGTTTCGATATTGAGATATTTGAGGAATGTGTCTGCAACTGACTTATATCCAATTAATGTTCTTAAGCACTGACGCTAAACCAGCATTGAAAGGACATCAGCCAAGTGGCCAGCTTGCCATTAAATCGCTTTCATAAATCTACTAAAAGCTTTGGTCAGGACTACATTTAAATTTGTTATATATATTTGCACGATGCACTGCTTAAATGTTTTCAGACTAAATGAACATTCGTAGCTAATGAGTAGGGTGATTAGCAGTGCATCAGATATCAGAGAATAAAACACGTTTTCAATTAACACCGCAATTGTCAAACAAAGTGCTTTAAATGAGTTCATAGAAAGCAAACATAAATAATCAAAAAAGGAGCAAGACAAATAAGAAAACGAAGAGAGTTCATGGCTTGTTTGTATGTGTGTGTGTGTGTGTGACACGGAAAATGGTAGCAGGCTGAGTGAATAAATATTGTTGCATGCACCCACACAAAAATAAACAGAAGTGAAAACTTTCATTGTTTATTCATTGCCAACTCACTGCTGAATGCTGGCTGACAAATGGCCGCGCCTTAACTCAACCCTATTACCGACTCTGGGAAGGAACAGACAACATATTAAAAATCAATGGACTTACGATTAAAACAACATTTTGCATTGCATTTAAGCCCTTATTAGTAAGATAAATTGGGTGTAAGTACAATTTAAGATATCCGCATCGATGTATACTTACATACATATATATATGTATGTATGTATATTTTTCCATGCCATTTCCGGGCATTTATCCCATTGCTACTGTTTATAGGCCAGTCACCAATTTGTTTTTAATGCATCTTTAATTTGTATACGTGTGTGTGTGTGTGCGAAGAGGTGTTTGGTCAGTGTGTGTGCATGTGTGTAAAGGGAAAATTAAATAAACCTTTCGGAACTTTGTAACGAGGCCGTTGCCAGAGGTGATCACTTTGCTTTTATGTCTACTTTATGTTGGCTGCATATTCTTTGCAGTCTGTTTTTTTGTTCAACAAGATTAACGAGAAGCATTTTCGTGCTTCTGCAACATTGTAAAAAACTTTTATATCTGAGAAACTGTTTCTTGTCTCTTGAGTCTTTTGCCAACTATATACGTTAATTTATATTGCCCACTTGTTCAGTAAGTCAATTACATCGCCCTGACGTTCCCTCATTTCTGACATTTTTTAAATCGATTCTTGTAAACATTTTTTCGAATCCATCAACTCTTTAAGTATTTGTTGGAATAATTGGGCTTTGAATGCATCAATTAAACACTTTAATTCTCTGCTGGACATGCAATAATATCGAATTTCATGAAACCAACCATAAATATTCCGGTCATTAGCAATAAGAGCGCCACTATAAGCTCAATGACTATATCCGCTTACGTCATTTCCTGTTATGCCAATTTCTGGTCCAGACCACACAATTTCCCATCACTGCATTGCAAACACAACAACAACAACAACAACACCAACAACAACCAGCTGCATTCCAACACTCCTCAGCTGTGTTTTTTCTATGTTCTACCTTGGCAAGTTGGCTGAGTGAAAAACTATTTGATGAAACACGACCAGGCGAAAAGTGAGCAATTGCACAAGGAGTCGTGTTTGCCACTTTGCACAATGCTGCCACAATAACAACACATAAATCTGGCAGCAGCTGTCAAGTACAGAAATTTCGTTCATTATGCCACTCAACAGCAAAGCTGGGCACTGGAGCTGGATGAGGAGAGTCAAGATTATGGGTGCTATTGAATATGTGTACTAATTAAGGAGTTAATTAACTGTGTGCTCACCAAAAATGTTAATATTTGTAAACATGCCACGGTGTGTCACATGTTCACAAGCTCACCGCACATGAATTTCAAGTGAAAATGTTATTTTTCCCTGAATTATATTAGTAAATTTACATTTTAATTATCACGCATCAATTTGCACTTGTTTAATTATCACTGCCATTGATTTGGTAACCAAAAAGGCAAACTCAGCTTAGAAATAATCAACTTGGATAAATGCTGTGGAGAGCAGTCACTCAATTCAAACAAATCATAATTATGCAAATTCTTTTTATGACTGTATTAAATGCTCAGGACATTAAAAATGGTAAGATGTCTGTAGAAGTTCTTGTTTGTTTTTTTCTGTTACGGCGAAAACAATAAATGAAAGGAAATCGCTATGAATAACAATAAAACATAATTATGAAATTGGCATTTCTGGAGCAGAAGCTGTAAATATACTTGCTGAGATGCGTAGCATTTGTTAGCCGCACAATTGCGTTAGAATCCCCAAAGGTCAGCTATAAGGAAGCCAGTTGGGAAATGGGCATTTTGACTTTCAAAATACATCAGCAAGCGCAGCATCTGCGGCATTTTTGTAGCTTCTGTTGTTCATAAGCACAGTGAAAAAAGTTGCAAAACATTTCGTTGCCTCTTACTTATTCAAAAGTATACGAAATTTAAAAGTTTTCAAAAGTCTTCATTCTTACCTTACCCAATTTTCGCGCTTTAAGCTGCTTTGAACTTGTCGGGCGGGAAATGCACGTCAAACGGGCCAGCTGCGTGATGTGAATATATAAAATACTACAGACTTGATAAGCATTAGCAAGGGGAGGAAACAATTTTCACGGTTTTCGAATTTAAATTCATTCATAAATTAAATTACAATTACAATTACTTATTAACTCAAGAATCAACTGTATAATTAACTCATAATTACGGTCTTAAATGATTATTTTTCACAATTATACAGACTTGCAAGAAAAGCTGAAAAGAGGCTGCTGAAAACTCGAGACATGCTAAAGGCATTGACGTGATTTTAATTAAAATTGCATATTATTCAGCTCAGTTTCAGTCTTACCACTTCACTTGGGACTTCTTACACGCTGATAAGTTCTCTCTTTTGGGTTGCTGTATGTGTCGGCCCAAAGGCAAATACATTTTTATGGCCATCACAGTCTTTCTGACTGCTTTGATAGCTGATTGACAGCAATTACCAAATTGTACAAGTATTGGTACAACAACTCAGTTCAATGTGCATTTAAACTGAATATTTACATTCCAATTTACTTGATTTATGGTTTTATTCTTGTGTTTACAAACATTATAGTTGAGAGTATCGTTTTGTGTTTGGTGTCACATTTAGTTTCAACATTATTTATACATATGTAATAAATTGAAAATTTAAGTGTTGAGCAATAACGGGACACGACGTGAGATAAATGCAATTATAAAAAACATTTGCAGCCATTAAAACGTAATTTTGTATATTTTATGGCGTTGCTCTCTGGGGGCCATTAAACTCATTACACATTGACGCTGTCCAACTGGTTGTTGGAGGTGAATATTGTGCGGCCATTATGAGTGCTCAACACCCCCCCGCCCTCAATTCCAATTTATCTCAGTTGTTGATGTGATTAATATTCCTCTTAGCCCGCCTTGTCAATTGGTGCCACAAACAGAACTGAGTTGAGTTGAGGTGAGCGTTAATCAAATGTCAATTTCGACAAGGATTTCAAAAGGGATTCGCTTCGTTTACGACTTTGATGAGCAACCAAACAAGATTAGTTGGCGTCACGTCAATTTGCGCTTTAGTTTTTTCGGTTTCAGTGACAATTTGATTTCAGGAAGCCATGCACAAAAACACTCGGATTTTCTAGTCCTTTGCTGCAGAAGGCTTATCCTTGCCTCATCCTTTACTCAAATTGTCGCAATGCCTTTTTTTGTGGCGACTTCAAGACTCTATTCATGACTGCTGCATCTTTAAGTGTTTTGACGTTCAAGATATGAATTTTTGTGCATTTTTTTCTTTTTATATATGAACAAAAAACACAATCGCTCATTACATAACATATTCCTCTCCACCCTCTCGGTAAGCTTAAGCAAAAGATATTATGAAAATACCAGAAGAGCGATACTGGAGTAAACTGTAAGAACTTATTTTCCGTTTGAGTTGACCAATTAATGCTTAAATGTCTTTTGTCTTTTTTGCCATATCGGGGTTAGCCAACAAAAAAGTTTGAATAAACAAAGTCCATTGGCTTGTTATTAATTGGTAAGTGTTTAGTCAACTGCTGTCAATGTCCTTGGAACATTGTACTCTTGGCACATGCCACGCAGGGATGTCCTGTCGTGCTGTACCATTATCAAAACATGTCCGGTTGTCCTCCACTTTTATATAGAGTCGACACACAAAAACGACCATAAAAGTGTTTTTGTTGAGATACGTAGTCACGTAGTGTTTTGCCCTAACGGAAATAGAGGTAACGGAAAAATACGTAGCATAGTTTAGGGCACAACGTTAAGTCGTCAGCGTAAAAACTATTTGGTAAGTCTGATAATATGTCATCTTATAAATAATTTATATTATTTATAGCTACATGTTGAAGTTTCCCAAGTGGGTAACTCAAAGTGAAAGATACTTTGCAAGTTTGTTCAATTACACTGGCATAAAATTGCTGAACTTTGTTGTACAGCTCGACAATAAGTTATTATTACTATACTAACTATAAAACACTCTAAAAAATCGTTTTCAAGATAACTCTTTCATGTAGGCTAGTGTTAAGTTACCTGTCTGTTCAATTTGCAAGCTGTGCACCTTATTGATGGTCACTCTTCCAGCTCAATTATGAGTTGATGGCCTTTTTACTTTTTTACTCGATGTGCTCGTCGGATCCATTTGAACTTTCAGTTTCAATTCGTTTCAATTTAATTGCTCTAAAAGCCCTTCGCATCCCTTGGCCATTTGCCTGATTGCAGCAGAGTGTTGTTCAAAGTGTTGCGGAAGCTTACATTCCGTTGCGAAAGTATCTAAGTGCGTCATTTCGGATATCATAAAAAGAAACAGCAAATATCAGATTTGGTTTACTTTTTAGCTAAAAGATAATTCGCTCATAATTTATTCCACAAGTTTATCTATTCCACTAAAGTTAAATACCTCAATAAAACTTTCATCAGTAAAGCAAAACAGTTCATAAAATCTATATTATTCGTGTAAACCATACAAACATGGGAATCCATTCGTTCAACTCCATTAAACATGTTGATTTGGGCAAAATGCTAAATGCGTGCACTGATTTGTAATAAGTTTCTTAACTTTATTCAAATTGAACTTGTCTCGTAAATCCCATTTTTTATTAGAGCAGTAGTAATACATTTGAAACTACAATTTTTCAAATTAACTGACTAACAACCGAAATCTCACATCAAATATTGGAAACTCTTCGATTAGAGTTGTAAAATAAAATCAATGACATGTCACAAAGAAAGATTTTAATCGTACTAAAATTATTATGTTCAGATACGATTACTATAAAAAAACCGAATTTTTAATCAATTTGCTATATGAATCGAAATTTTTTTTGTAACCATTTTCTCAACTTATTTTGCACAATTGTGCATTTTTTTGTGCGGTTGTTTCAACATATTTTTCTGACTAAATTTGTTAAAAATCGCCAATTCAGGTATGCAAATTTTTCAAATTGGAATTTAATAATAGGTATGCTGCATTGCACTTTTTGTGTAGGAGTGGAAAATAACTCTTTGACATTGTAGTGGGTGAAAGTGGGTGAGGCTATTTCTGTGGGATACATTTAATAACTGATAAATTCATAAAGATAAAATTTAAAAAGAGGAATAATAATAATGTTCCATCACACTCTTCTCAAACAACAAAAATTCTTCTGGGTTTATGGGAGAAAGTATCCGATTACGGTATAAGCTATGTACATTGAAAAGTTCTTGTGCCTTTTTGCGTTTTCCTGCATTTTTGTATTTCCTGTTTTGATTGGAAAAAGTTTTCATTGAACAACTACATATACATTTTTTTTTTTTTTTTTTTGTAGTAACAAAGCATTTTTGAAAACCACAAATGGAAAATATTTTTATTGTGGGAATGACAGCCTTTATTTGCAATACATTTTATTTGATTGTAATTTGCAAAGTTTAAATTGGCCCCAGCAGGTAAGCAGAAGCCTCTTCAAAATGATAAAAGCGATGCATATATAGACGGAGGTGAAATAAATATATATAAATATATTTTTAAAAAAAGAGGAAGCAAAATATGAATTTATATTAACAGAATAAATATAAAGTAAGTGTGTGATAGACGTATAGTGTGTAGTCAACACGCTGAGACTTAGATTCGAACTGCCCGCTCTGACGAGCAGGCTCTTTACTTATATAAAATGCTTACAACTAAATACAGTTAATATGCAGCCGCTGCTGGTATCGCGTCTGCTTGGCGCCTAAATTCCACGAATTGTTATGCAGCTGCGCATCGCGCCTAACAGCGGCCGGATCACGGCGTCTGTCGCAGCGACATTCGCATCGGCGCCTAACCGGCGCTGGGTGACTGTCGCGAAGGGATCCGCATCGGCGCCTAACAGCGACCGTCGAAGCGACCGTCGCGACGCTAGCCATCAACTACGGTAGTTGCGAACCCAACATCAGGCTGGCTTTCATGGGCCAGCTATCATCATCTCACTGCGTCACATGTTCGTACTCGAACAGTAAGTTTCATACAATCTCTAACGAAAAGCTGAATAAGTGTATATGCCGAAGATAACGACGTATTAGGATTGTCGAAATTTTGGTATCACTTGTGCTGACACAATATTACCACTTATTTCTTTGAAGTAATTACCAATTTTAGATATCGGCATGCTGACTGCGTTCTACAAGGGTATATAAACTTCATTGTGTCTAAATATCCATTATTTCTTGTATTGTAATATATATAACTGATTTCTGTCTAAGTAATACAAAACCATGTTTTTACTGATTAAACACTGGCAACGCAGACATCATTCAGAGTTATCGATTGCAATAATACTTATTTATTAGTAAAACGGAGAATCCAGCTGGTGCTGCACAACAACATATGTTTTGAAAGTAAATAAAAACTAGGCAGTCAATAAAAAGAGGGAAAAACGAAAGTTTTTCGTCAGTAGTTAATCGACAGTGATAAATGGATAAGCGAAAGTCGATCAGCATTTTCCTTTTGTTACTGCACCTCTGGCTACTTCCCCACTTTGCGATTGGGATACGAAACAGTACTCTTAAAAGGCCGGATGTGAGAGGAAACAGTACTTTAGGAAAAATGCAAAATTTGGAAAGAAATAGTACTTTTGCAAAGCTTGATTTAGCACTAAATACAAAACTGTTGCTGGGTAGACAGAAGCTAATGAAAGATTTAGTTATGAATCCCAAGGAAAATTTAGATATGGTAAGTTCTGCTGCTTAACGCATTCATCAATGTTTTAATATGCATTCTCGTCATCCAAAAATGTACAGATCGAACATATTGAATTTAAGAAGAACTGCAGTGGAATTGGTATGCCATGCAGAGTCGCCGAGGATTGCTGCACTTTTATGTGCCTAAACCGCTTCAAAGAGTGTGTATTTTAAGCAGATAAATAAATAACAACTGTAAACAGCACCTGTTATGCAAATTGACCTGACTATCAATATATATCCATTTCTTTCTTTGTTAACTTTGCAGCTTTAGTGATTAAATATTAGGATTAACTAAGGAAACACTTTTGAATGGTTCTTATCGTGGTTTGGCAAATGAAAATGAACTGTTACAGAAGTGATAAATATTAACGATCTATCGCTTAGTAAAGCATCGATTGAATAAGTATCGATTGCTTTATTTTTATTTTCATTTTAATATCGATAAGTTATCAACAATGTATGTTAAATTCGACGAAGAAAACGAGTCGATGCATTTGTGTTCCCCAAAGAAGAAGAATTCTAGTAATTGTTGCATGATGGAATTGTTTGCGGAGCGTCTTGTGCACACATACAGGCGGATTGACTGTGACATACATGTATACATGTACATATTTCAAACTGTAAATAAGATTGCCATGAGGCAAATACACATTCATTAAATTGTCATGTTCAGACACAGATGATGATCCCTTGGATCACTCCATCCACCATTACGTTTGGTGTTCTTCGCCTTCTTGATTGCATATTCGTTGTTATCCAGAATTGATGTACTTATTGTGAAAAATGGCGGATAGAGCTGGTCAGATTTTGAGGCAAAATTAAGCATAGACTTCACTTTCTGGAGAACTAAATTGGACTCGCAATCGGATTTGTTGTGATGAATGCCACTGCATGAAAGTAAGTCAGAATAACCAGCGGCTATAACAAAAGCAATCTCCGATGAACTTACCACTTGCCAATGTGAAAGGCGCGTGTTCCTCTGACTACCAACACTATAAGCTTACTCTCCATACACCTCTCCGATACGTGATCCAGCGACCAGTCCCAATTGTAGTCATCGTATGTGCAAAAGACTTGGGCACACTTTCGTATATTCGACCAGGTTGTGCGATTAAAAGCCAAGCCCATATTGTGGCTGCCGCCTTGCCAGGGCATGCACTTAGCCTGCCAAAAGAAATTCACCAAATGAAATTGAAAACAAGTAAAAAATAGTTATGTAATTGGCAAAGCCTTAATTTCATCGGTTCACTGCTCTCCGCCTGAATCTCACCTTTCTGTTGTATGTGAAAGATGTAAACTGCGCCTTATAATTGCCAAGACACAAGACATTGCAATTTGGGCAAAACTCTGTACTGTCTTTCTCCATTACTTTCAGCACGTGTAAAAAGTCTTCAGCCATATAGTGATCTTCCTCCAGAAACAAATACAAACCTGAAACCGAAAAAGTGCAATTAATCAATACCAATCGTGGCTAGAATTGGCAGTAACCAACCATTGTGATCTTTTGTGATGTGGAGTTCATTGAATACTTGATTCGCTTTCCACCACCAGTGGTGCTTTATCTGTGTAAATTTCGCTTCTCTGTAGTGACCATAGAGATCTGGATAGAGTGCGCTATTGCAGTTAATGTTGACAGCCCTAAGATACATTAAATAAACACTCTGTTTATCGAATTTGTGATTGCATTCTGAAACTCACATATCTTTTGAAATGTTCCTCGGGCAGTCGTTGTGGTGGTTGCCAGGGAACTCATCTGGATATATTTGTATAGAGTATGGATAGAATATCTGAATTACCTTACAAAAATCAATGTTCTGTACAAGCTCGTTGATATCTTTATCGTAGTAATCGTGTGAGAAGACAAGCAATACCTGCGAAATACCCCAAGCCTTGGATAGACTACTTATTAAATGCTTTAAGTAGTTTATACGTCTGTGCACCTATAAGGATGAGAATCAAATGCTTTTAGCTAAAATTACCAACTGCCTTCGATTATTTACCTGAATAACAATTATAACGGTATCACTCTCCAAGGGACCGAATTTCATCTTGTTTAGGACCAGCTGCTCATTATTTTTAAATTTGATCCAATGTTTGCCACTCGAGAGTGTAAAATTTAGATCCGGATCTAATGCTAAATAGTTGATAGGTTATGTGTATTATAAATATACAAATACCACAAATTAGACTCACTTTGTTTCGCATTCTTGGCCAAATGTGGATTTAGTTGCTGGTAATCTTTTTCCGGTTTCTCGGTAAATGAGTTATTCGTCTGTGGTCGACTTGGCAATGCGCCCGGGTCTTTTACTAACCAGTTGTAAGTATGTATAAGTGTGCATGGTAAATAGATCAAGTTCATACTTACATAAGCTAAACTTGAAATACTCCACTAGGATAAACATAAACAGGAACAGGACAACAATGCTGCGAATATTAAACCAGGCGGATTTTCTACTCATGATTCGATTTTCGATATTTGTTTAGCTCGTATGCAATGATTACTATGACTTGTGACATAGTTGAGACAAGTCTCGTTTGTGAAATTTACATACCACTCTCCATGCCAATTGGTTAACGGTAAATAAGTGTGTTAAATTGATTTAGCACACACATATTCAAACCTAAAGTTAAAGTTGCACTAAGTAGTTTATTCAGCAGTTCAGCAGTTAAACAGAACTATAAATAATATATAAAATATTCGTAATGACAGCCTACTTTCTAATTGCTTTTCGGATTTAAGTTGTAACCACTTTTATTAATGTACCTTAAGCCAATACATGCTCTGAACTCTGAGCAAGTGTAAATATGAAAGTAAGACGAACTCACGCCTAAAGCCATCATTCTCCCGTCTAAAGACATTTGCCTGGTCAGAAGCAGCAGCTGCCAGAGGGTACGGAAGTAATTTGAAAGCGTCGTTTACTTTGGAACTGCTTTGATGCATACGTAATATTGACCTTAGGGCGCCAAGTGTAGCTAAATGAGTTCAATGTCTATATTTTGTAGTGCAATTTTAATTGACAACTTACTCAACTTACTTATCTGAAATGTTTGTCTTGCAGATATTTTAATATTTTGGAAAGCTAAGGCCTGAACAATAATGCTTATATTTAAGTTCTACACTCATTTGCAAGGAATACTATATATTTTCCTTATTATTATTATAATTGGGGATAATTAGCACTGCGACCTATAAGGTCTATTGAGCCCCCTTACTGAGCCTACAGCTCTTCCATCAATCCCAACTCTTGCACGAATGCTAGAATGTTTGTTGGGTTTAGGTTTCTATGTCCTTGGGCCTCATGATATGTTGCCCTAGGATGTTGCATCTTTTCCTGGTTAAGGCGACGCATTCTGTTAGGATGTGCGTCGAGGATTCCTCCTCGTATCCGCAGAACCTGCATGTGTTGCTGCTGCAAATACCTAACTTGGTTAGGTGACTTCTCAGTCTACAGTGTCTTGTCAATAGACCTGTGAGTATTCTGAGTCTATTCTTCCCCATGGAATATATTTTCCTTAAAAGTAAATGATTTTACAAGAAAAAATGTTATAAAATACATACCTGTAAGATAGGAGAAGTTGCTTGATAACTAAAAAGTTGTAATATATTTATTGGGGTTTTGGCTATTTGTTTCATATCATCAAAAGTATTGAAAACACATGTTCAAATTTGTAAGTAGTTTGTTGCCAATGTTATAGCTGTAAATGCAGGTCGATTATTTATTAGTGGCCATTTTGTTAAGTCGAGTTGACAGCTTTTATTTATTGTTACTCGTTCGCCGTTTATTATTCGCACAAATTAATTGCCACGTGGCGAGTATAAGTGAATTCGCTCGTTAAATTGCAGTCCAGCTGAAAGAGCAGTACACAGTAAGAAATTCTGTTTAAAATACGCTAAAATACGCATTTTGGCTGATATCTAAGCCATTCCCGAACGAGTATATTATTGCTTTTGTACAGCGAGTAGCCAGTTTAAATCAAGTCTTAGTTGCTGCAAATGACATTGTGTGAAAAAGTACATGTCCTGCAGTGTCAGCTCTTCCGAAGCTGAATGGCAATGAGAATCCTTAAAAGAAGGAAAAGAATACCAGCTGTGTCAACTGAGAAGTGGAATAGATGCTGCCGTTTCCGCAGAAGCTTGGCTTATGTTTATAAATGTTACATGCTCCACTTGGCTGGATTAGCCTCTCTTATTTTGCTCAAGGGCCTGTGGCACAATCTGCGTATGAGTTATTTATTATTTAACACTTTGCCTTTTTTGACAGAACACCGAACGAAATTGCTGCAATTTATGAACCTGCACAACTTTTGAGTTTCCAGCAGTACAAATTTCCAGCTAAGGACGAAAGTTTGTACTTTCTGTTTTTCTTTTTGTAAACTATAAACATTTTTATTTTCAAGTTAGCAATTTTTTTTCACATTTCATGCATAATACATATGTTATTGTTATTATTATATTACGCAGGCCAAGGACATTTGTCGATGCCGCCTTCAAGCTGCAGGAGAATCACATTGACTGCTTTGCGTCCTAGTTTACACAGTCAACTTTTGAAGCATTTACTTTTGGGCCCCGGTGCTCCAGTTCTGGGCGCATTCATTCAAACACGTATTTATTGTGCATTCATGCATTTCATGACCCACTGCCTGAGTACTTTTGACTTTTCACCACAGCCAGTGCGTATACTGCCCTACACAACTGACCAAGGGGCCCTTCCCCACTTGTTAACCTTACCAGTGGCCAGTCGAGCACAATTACCGCCAAGAATATTTGCATATATACGAGTATAAGGGTTCATGGTTACATCATTTTACTTTCTAACTGGTCTGCTATGGTCTGCTCCGAGAGTGAAAGTAACATTTCCATAACTTTTGAGACTCCTTTTGTATTGGCAATGCCATTCAAGCTCCCAGCCACTTTTTCTATTGTGTACTGCAAACGCTGTCACTGCTTCTTGGCCCACAAGCGAAATCACACTCAAAATTAAAAGAAAAGGCAAACAAGGATACGCTCTTTTTGTGCTTACTTATTTACAATATCCGACAGCAAATCCACTATTATACCATACATAGACATAGTGAAAAGGATAATGTATTTTTCATACTGAATAAAAAGCTTTATTGAAAACTGAAATTCAAAGCAAAATTAGATTACAGCAGATCTTGGGATTAGCAAAGAAAAATATGGTCAATGGCAATTCACTTCGATGATTTGTTAGAAAGATTGACACTAGAAGTGCGAACAATATGGTTCAGTCACCATATTCCGGGTCGTTAGCAACATGCCAAGAAAGTATCAGGAAAGGAAAACTCTTTAAAGATTTTCATTCAGCCATTTTTTTGTGTAGTTTAAGCAGCAGTTGAGCAGGTTGCAGGCATAATTCCGTGGCCCTTGTCTCTGCAAATTTTTGAAGGCTTGGCATAAGCCCAAAAATGTTGGGCAATTGTGCTTATGCCTTCAAGCCTTAAGCGAGGACTTCGTTACTTTAATTAGCCTTTCGTTTAAATTGTGTAAACTTTAAGGTTTGCGACTTGTAGTCTAAAAGTATTTAAAGTCCTGCGCATAAAATGGATTCCCGTTCCCAATGCTTTAGCTTTGTTGCCAAACTATTTAATCAAGCTCTTTGTGATTTGCCAAATGGCAGAACGGCGGAAAAAGGATGCGCTTGACGAACGCAAAAGTAAATTTGCAAATTGTCGACTCAAATAAATTTAATGATTAATTATCTTGATTCTGGGTCGAGTTGCACGCATGCATAATTTTGCAAATCGTTTATAAATCTTATTGTAAGTAATGTAAATAAACGTGTTTAATCTTTTTTATGTTGTTGGAAACAGGAGCACCTAATTTGAGATGAGCACAAAATGTAAGGTGTACATATGTATGTATAAGTATGCAAATCCTGAGCTCACTATTTGGCTTTGGCTTATATTACCGCGCACGTTTTTAACATAAATTGCTCAAATTGGGATCAATATGCACACTTTTATTCGCGAAGCTAACCAGATAAAGTTCCAACGATACAAAAATGCAAAGCTGTGAGCCACATTCGAGGCATAAGCATAATCAATGGCTTGAAACTGAAACGGATTCAGGAGTTTGCCAGCTTGTGCGGCGTATTTTTTCTTCTTTTACATTTCTGCATCATTAAGTAGCTGAGCATGTCGAGAATATGCTAATAACTGGGTAAAGTGATACACATGAGCCTGCAAATACTCAGCAGGATGCGACGTTAAGCATACGCCATGTTGTGTTTCAGTGTTTAGGCGTGTGTGTGTGTATGTGTGTATGTCAAGTCATTTTTGTATATTTTTTGAAAGACAATGCCAAAGCACTTGAGCGCTGCGGTCTCATATGCCGCATTAAGGGAGAGAGCATTTAAATCTGCATCTATCCTTATGCAGGATTCTCCTTTATAGCTTCGACTTAAAGGAATCTAAGTTTGCGAAAATCCAAAAGAATGCAAATCACAATGTGACAAAAATGTGGCAAGGTTTAAGAGGCAAGAATTCAAGGATTCAAAATGCTGCATTATAGCATACTCCATGACAAAATTCAATCAAAAAACAAGTTAAATGCAATACCCCTCCAGAACTTATAGAACTTTTCCAGATGACTTAATTGAAAATTGCGGGCTGCCATTCACTGAAAATGTTTATGCTCTGGGTTTCCTTTGAATGTTTATTAAGAACTACTTTGCCGGTCATCTGAATTCTTGTCAAGTGCAGCAATTTGCCAGTTGCTCGTTTTGCATATTTCAATATTAAAATACACGGCAAAAAGTTGTAGCTTATTAATGGCATCGACTCTGTGGAGCACGTTTTCGAGAGCAAACAAATTAATTGCAGTGAAATTGAAAAGCTGACATCAATTTTTATTCTGGCAGCATGTTGTGTCGATAAGTTATTTGTTTACGCTGTTGATTGTTTACAATTTTTAATATTTTTAATTACTCGCTGTATTGACAGAAAAAACAAGATTTATTTTACACACATACAAAGATCTATATATGTATACGGGTTGTCTTAATGTACTGGAAAAACAACTGCTAGATAAATAGATTCATTGCGACGTTTTTCAGTAGTAGACTCAAATGCTGTTGCCATGAATTAAACCTTGTAATCGTCTTTTACTTTTCAATTGCCAAATTAATGAAATTAAAAGAAAATTCGCCTTTGTCCAGATATACGGGAAGGTGTCTGTACTTCCAGCGTTTAATTTTGTAGCCTTCTTTCCAACATTCTGGCCAACATTTGCAGAGCCAAGAGAAACGGACAGCTGTTTTGGCCATCTGGGCGAGCACAATGCAGGATTCCTATTCGTTGCTGCTGCCATTGAGAGCCATCTCTTGTTTTAGTGAACCCTCACGGCATGACCATACTCAGCACGAATTGACATACCTTGACCACAAACACCCGCTCAGACGTGCTGTGCCAATTAGCGCCGTTAATGGCCCAGACATTCTCGAATTGCCAACAGCTCTCGAAGCATCCTCGGGCAGCCGAGTAATTGACATTTCGTGGAGGGTTGCCTAACAGGTGCGTCAGGTGTGTCCGTCATATTTGTTACCTGCTTAAAGTGCTTGTACTGTGAATTGAGTTTACACAACAAGATGGTAAACCGCATAATGCCACCACAAACACACTTCACTCAGCACACTCATTGGGTGTAGCTTGGTATGATTATTACAACACTGAATAAAATAACTGAATAATAAAAGCAATTAAAATAAAATTCAGATGCGAAAAGGTAATGAAAAGTTTATTCTTTGCCAGAAGTGATGAACTAAAAAATATAAAACACAAATTTACTTTTGCTTCAAAAGTTTGTTTGACTTGCCGTTAACTCCTTTTGCAACAACATTTTTCTTTCCTTGCTTATGGCTAACATCAGTCGAGGCAAACCGGTGCAAGACAACACATAACACGATTCGCTCTCCAGACTTATAAAGTTAGTACGAAGTGCATTTGTTTGCACTGTCATCCCGGTCTGTGTGGCAGTTGACAGTTGTTTATTTATTTCTTTCGTGCATCAGGCAGAGTACTGGCCAACTTGGGCTTAGCTATGTGGCAACCGAAAAAATTTCATTAAAATGCAATTGAACTTTGACAGCTTCCAGGGGAATTCAATTGCTTTATGCTACGTGCCACATGAGAGCCGGAGAGTGCATAAGAGAATGCTACAGCTTCTGATGCACTTCGTTTGGCTTGAGCCGAAAATGAATGCAGACTTTCTGGCAACTCCCACAACTCGTATATGGCATCAAGTTAAGTTTTATCCAGCTTAACTACTTCGACTTAATGACTTTGAAACTGTGACCCATCCGAAATGTGTGCGAGCTGTAAAAACTCAACAAAAATGGCCCCCAAACGAGATGGTTTGATGCACGTATCTTATTGTGCTGATAGTGCTCTTCGAGGCATAAAACCAGTAACTAAATCCATATCCATAATAAATTTCTTTTACTTATATTCAAAAGTTTCAATTTAAAAATGAATTTAAAGCGAGATTGTGGAGAATCCATTCTGAAATCCAAGACAAGGCAAAAGATATCCTAATATGAGAGTGTTCTGATTTGGTTTATGTGCTTGGAATCGTTAAATACCCTGGAATATTTTTAATGTTGAGTGCATGAAATGCGCAGTTCCCCACAGAGAAAACGATGCCTTACAATGCTGCACGTCGTTTTCTGGTCGCGTAACTTTTACAGCTCCAGCAAACAGTTAAAAGTATCTGGCTGCAGCTGTGGACGGGAAATAGCCGAAAAGTTTCAGCATACTTGAGATTCTCCTTAGGGGCTATTGTACCATCCCAAAAATCGCACTTGCTTGCATATTGAAACAATTGCTACATATGTATGTATCAAGAGAACCAACAAACTAACTATAATAATAGTATAATATGCCAAAAGATTATCAATCTTTCTCGCATAAGAGTTAATTCGTAACTAAATTCACCGTTTGGTTCCATAATGGTACTTAAATTATTTATCATCATGAAAACACTTGATTTGCAATGAACCAGACAAATTGGGGCACAGTGAAAGGGTTTGGTTTAATTATAAAACGTAATTTGAAATCCCTATGAATTGCTAAAAGGGTTGGTAAATATTTACGAAATGAAGAGCTGCATAGATTAAAATTTAAATCAAGATTATGCCGTGCTTGATAGGCAAATCACAATCCATGGCAAGGACATGGCGAGCCGAGGCTCAATGTTGAAATTGACTCCGGGGCTGTTGGCCTCCGTCAAAAGTTGGACAGTTTACGTGACTTCCTTGAGATAAACAATTTGTGTTTGCTTGTGCTTCTGGAATTTTGGAAGCTGGAGACGACATGGCACATCCTTGTATTTTTATGCCACAGCTCACAAACACGACAGGACGTCCGGTAATGGCTGAAACAAAGGCTGACTGAAATGCTCCAAAGGACAACACAAACATTGACAGCTGTCGGCTAAAATGTTTGTGAAATCATAACAAGCTGATAAACTTAGCCTGGTCTTAGTATGACATCCACTACACATGCAAAGAGTCGGCATTAAGCATTTAACGCCCCCGTTGAATGTCCAAATAAAACAGAAACTTTGCCACCGACAAAGTTCTTTGCTGCTCTTTGTGGCACTTCCGTGACAGCCATTCCGGTACACAGCTCCCACATAGACAAGGCCACTTAGCAAATGCTTTGCATGCAATTGCCAACACTCAGGTTAACTAACAACAAAGCGGCTTACATTGTGGCTACTAGCCGTCCGACGTGCACTTTAACCTTATATTGTCGTCACAAAACCGTTTCCATGAAGTGCCCAGCCAACTGTAAGGGCAAGAAAAACGTCCTTTTCTCCTACTACTATTACTGATAATTTACTTTTTTATGCACTCAACAATATATTTGAGTTGAAAAGATTAAGAAAGAATATCTTTGTCCTGGTGGAAGTCCGCTTGCCACTCTCTCAATAAGTTAGGACTACTATGTACGTATGTATATAAAGCAAAGTTTTGCGGTCTATATTCTGTTGAAGGACCTTCATGGCCAATGCCATTGAGAAAAGTTTAATATGCCAGCAACTATTTTACAGTCAGAAATTCAAAAGTAATCAAAAGTGGAGTAAATGGAAACAAAGTGTGCAACATCGAGTCGAGTATCTCATCCCAGCCACTCGTAGTTTGTAAAACGCGCAAAAGGGCAACACAACAACACAAAGGCGACCAAGACAGAGCTGCAGCTCTGTATCTGTGTCTGTATGACAGCCGTTCCATGTTGCCATGTAAACGATGAATGAGGATGCCTTCAGAAGGCTAGGCGCACTCAATCTCAATAGGAGTGTCAGGCGGGGAGTGGTGGTCACAATGTGAATAGTGGTTCAACTTCAGGCAGCATTTTGGAAAACCGCAGCTTAATTGACATTTGATTAACGCACAGTTCCGTTCCGATTCCCGGGTCAGCCGGACAATGGGAGAACGAGCAACGTTAATCACATCAACAACTGAGACAATGAGGGGCACACGGATAGTGAGATGGATAAATTGAAAGCGCAACTCTGGCTCAGACCGCGCACCATAGTCTGCCTCATGGTCTGCGGCATGGACAGTGTCAAATTTTAATGAGTCTAATGGTGCCACAAAATAATGCAATAATGGTTGCAAATTGACATTTTAATGGGCAAAAATGTGTTTCACTTTGTGGATAACAAAAGACACAATGTGTGATAAATTCGGAAAATATTGTAAAAATAAGATATATTCAAGCAATCACTATAAGTTAGCTGTATATAAAATAAATAAAGTTATGAATAAATAATATATATATATATCTTAATATAGATTCGACAATATTTAACCTTTAAGAGTTCGCCATCAAAATGAATAGCTTAAATTTTACCTTCCGATCAAAAAAAGCAACACAAAAAAGAAAAATAATCAATAATTTGAAAAGCTTGTGGAAAAGAGACAGTGCGGCAAAAAAATTCAATTCCACAAAATTTGTTGTCGCTGCTGGCTGCATCCGTTTAGTATCTGAGGTTGTAATGGTTTTCAGTGGCATCACCAGAGTGCCCGTTGAAATATAATTTAAAACCTGGAACATCAGCAAGCTGTGGTGATAAATTCTTACAATGTTACGATGTTTTGAAGTTGGATTGTCCAATTGAGTGCTTTGCAAGTAAATACATCAATGGGGCACGAAAACGAAGGTAAAGTGCTTAAGTATGGCTTGCACTTCAACTTTTTGCTTATTTGACTAGTTAACTTCGGGAAGTATGCTGCTTTAACTCACTGTCAGATACAACTCAAGAGAACATGCATAAATTCGAGCATATCTTTATCCACATACACATACATATGTAGATTGACATGCAAATGCCACACTGCTGCACGGAAACCGAGCAAAAAAGCTGCCAAAATATGCAGCACAGCAGAGACAGGAAATATTTATTGAGAAAATGTTGCAAGACAGCTGCTTGTTGTGCGTCAACTTGATACCTAATACTTGTTCAAGCGCGATTGCTGAGTAAGGTTTCTTGAAGATCTGTTTATTTATGTCTCCTTCGAGTTTATTCAAGTATTTCAGTGTCTTTAAAAGCATTTCGTGTAAAATCTATAATCATGGCATGTTAGGAACTCATAAATTTCTGACTCATCTCTAATCATCTGGCGAAGACAGAGAGATACGGTTTTTCTAATTAAATTTGATGGCTGGGAGCATTTTGCCTTAATTTAATTACCCGGCTCTTTGTTTTCGCCTACCAAAAGAAAAACAATCAGTACAAAGGAAACAATGGCAAAAGCCAAATCGTACAAAGGCAGCCAAAAAAAAAAGCGTAAAAAAATGCGAATGAGTAAATGCCTAAAGAGCCGGAGACGGTAAGGACTAACTTGATACAATAAAATATCATTTTATGATTGTTTTATTTGCTGAGCGCAAAGACATTAAGCAGTCATCAAGCTGAGAAGAGTTCCCAGTTTCGGAAAAATCGGTTAATGAAAGACACAACTGTCTTCATAAATAATAATTATGAAATTGCCGTATTTTTGCACTGGGCTTCAAAACGAACTTGTCGCATTTGGGTGAGCACACTTGAAGGCGTTCACATCCAGACGCGATGCAGACAAATGGAAAAAATTCCCGCTTCCACACTCAATTAGGGGCATCTGAGGGCATTGCCATCATTTTTATGGGAAGCCGTAAGGAGAACTTTGGCTTTCATCATTGACGCAATTTTGTGGCATTTTCCGCTGCTGTTTCCTACTGCTTTTTGTCGGCCCCAAAAATATAAATTGTGAAACTTTTTTGTTGGTCTTTACTTATTTATACTTCACTCACATACATATGTACATATATTTGCATACTTGTAGTAATTCAACAATTTGCAAAGGGCAGTTTGTCTTCATCCACAAAATCATTCCCTTGCGTTTCATCAGATTCCCCTAGGCAAAAGATATGCATGTCAAAACGTTGACTGGAAAGGGGAATTTTTGAGTGGATTTCATTTGATATGCTCAGCCTTGGAAGGCAAGTTATTTTCGGGCTCCTTAAGTGTTCAAGTTTGAGTGAAATGCTGCAGTAATTTACATAAATTAAAATTAAATTTTTCACTAATTGTTTGCCAACATGGTGAATAAATTTCCGCAACTTTAATAAATGAACCTCAGAACTTATGCTCCGGGAAGGGAATGAATATTATGTTACACTTAGGCTGTGATATGTAGGATAACATTCCTCGCTAGCAGCATTTGGAATAGAAGAAAAAGTATTTCAAATCAATGTGTTTAACTTAAATACAAAACATAAACCACAACTGAAGAAACTGAAAGAGAGTATTCAGAAATAAGGACTTGTGCTACTTGCAGAAGAACCCATCTATGTTTGTGTCATCTCCTCTTGAGAGTAGATAATTTATAGTCATAATTTGAATTAAAATTGAAGACTATCAATTTCCCTTGGTTTTTGGGGATGTGTTTTGCGTTTGTCTCCAATATTTTGGACTTAAAGCAATTTCAATTTGATGGCCAAGACGAAGAGCAGCCAACCAAGTATCTTTCATTTGCTAGTGAAACCTAATTCTAGGCAAAGCCACTTCAGTTAAAGTTTATCTTGGCCATAACAGCAATGAATTACTTTTAATAAAGTAGTTTCATAAGTAAACCAATCAAATTGTCGGTTATTGGCCCCATCTGAACAACAATTCACAACTATTCTGATTTCGCTCAGCTGCCTTCGTTGTCGTGTGGCTCAAAGAAGGTGAAAAATTGATGAGTTTTTTCAATTGAATTCGAAAATAAACCTGAGGCTTGTCAAACAGTTCCTCAGGCAACTTGTTACCAGCTGAAGTAAATACTGTTTGGATACATTTATCATCACAAATGGAAGGAAACCAAATTGTTGATGAACTTTCTAGGAAATGTAAATCAACCAAATTTGTGCAATTTTCAGAGAGCCACGAATGATGGCTAACGCATATCTATGCAGTTATTGTAGATTGAATAAAGTAATCAACGCATTATCAAATTTGCTTTCACAACCCAATTGAAAGTACAAATAAGAGAATCCATTAGGAAATGATGACGAAAATCTTTCTTACAGCTGAGTAAATACTCAGTAATATTAGACTTTGGCCTTTTGGCTAAGCCCACAGCTTACAGAATTCATCACAATGAAATCAGCTAAAATAAACTGCTAAAGAGCCAAGTGAAAATGCTTCGTAAATGGCCAAGACTAAGCAATTGCACAAAAAGGCTCAAACACAAAGGCTAGACTGAAATTGCTGCGGCTAATAACATTATTTAATGGAAAAGTGGCTCTTGCGCCCCCAAAACTGACCCCACTCGAGTTTCCCAGGCGCAGGCACACACACACACCCTTAGAAACCAATTTAGCTGTGCGTGGAGCAAACAATCAAAGAATTTGGCCTAAACCCAAAATCAATTGTATTACAGGAGAATACAAAATGGGAAATAAGAAACTGTTCATTCAGTCGTAAGTTGTAAAGCTTAGCAACATTTTATATTGTATAGCTTTACTTAATATGATTTGAATTACAATTAAAAAGTTTTCCCATTTCCTTTAATTGGCATTGATAAAAGTCAACACACATTTTTCCACACAGCTAAGGCAGCCCCTTCAGAAGCTCTTGTTTTCGGGGTCTACTCAAGCACTTTAAACCAAAAGCTTGATTCTTTAAGCCCTATCATATTATATTACTAAAATTTTTTACTTTTATTGCTTTACGAAACATAAAAATCAATTTATCAGATCACAATTAACTGTCAAACCTTCAAGTCCATCAAGAGTTTTCATAGCAATTAAAGTTAAGAAAAAAATATGTGCATTTTTTAAATATACAAATTGTAAAAAAACATTTTTTATATCCAATATTGTGCACATTTTTATAGAAACCGAATGAAATTTGTAGCGCTGCGCATTTGCGACGTGTGTGGTTTATGAACGTCAGCTAACGGTCAGAACATGTTGAAGCCACGATTTAATACAAACTTCCGCAATTGGAAACTAGTAGTCGACTAGAAGATGCCCTGCATTTGTGCTGTGTGTGTTCAAATCGACAGAACCGACGAAACATCAACTTGAAATGGCTGAAGACGCCTCCCTTACAACATTGTGGTCAGGGATGAAGTATATATACCATATACATATGTATATACTTTTAACAGATAAATGAAAGCGTATGTCAATCGTTTTTTTGTTCTGATTTCCTGATGTTTTTTTAAGTCTGCTTTTTGCACTATTGTTCAAGGTTTATTTAAAAGTTTTCCATTACACAGGAGCCAGCACATACATACAGTGGCTCACAGTTGAAGTGGATCAGTGTCAAAGAAAAAAAGTAACTGCCACCAAAATTGATATATAGCCCTAATACACTGCGGTTTCCCCACCTGCTGATAGGATTATGTAAAAAAATACCCTATTTTTTGCTAACTGCTTATTTCGAGCAGTCTTAAAAACGATCCACTTGAACTGTGAGCCACTGTACGTATACCGAGACATGCATGTACAAAGATATATATGATAATTGCGGGACGAGCTTGGCTAAACTTTAAATTAATAATTGTTCTGCAGCAGAAAAGTTCGTTAATTAAACTGACGTAATGCAAATGTGTCCAATAGTTAACAGTAAATGAAATATTTATGTATTATGGGAGTATATATTGTAATTTGTTCAATTTGACAACTACATCGACTGCATTTCAGTATTAAACTCATATTTATATTTGTTTAACAACTTACTTGAAATGCAAAGCTGTTAGCTTGATTAGCACCTGCTTTTTTTGTGCATTAACCGACTTTGACAGGTAACACAAAATGTTCTCATTATAAAAGTTTCTCAAAGATGCGCCACGAGCTGCGAGATGCAGAGTGAGAAGCTTCTTTCTCAGCTTATGTCGCAGCTGCGTTTCTTTTTTTTTGTGGTAGTTTCGTTTTTTAGGGCTCCGTTGTAAAATTCTGAACACTTTACCGACAGCTGTGGGTGGGGCTTGTTCTTTGAACTTTTGACAATGAGACAAGTTAGCGCTGCCCTGATGGTGCTCATACCCTGTAATCAGATCCAATGTGTAAGATAAAATGTGGGGACTATCAGCTATTGCAATGTGACAAATGGCAGACTGTTTGGTAAGCCAATGTAACATTCGAATATACTCTAACTATCCGTTAACTACTTTTTGCTTATATTACTAATTTCGAATGCTTTTGCCTATTCAGAATCATATTGAGTATATTTGAAAGAGGAAGAAATCTTTTTATTTGATTATCTGTTCAACATGTTGATTTCAGTTGATCAGTTGATAAGCTGGCTAATATTACGCAACATCTACAATCAAGAAAGCTGTCATAAGAGCAGCTCCTAACACCATTGCTGTTGCATTAATTGGGAACATGCGATAAACATAATTTCAGTTTCTCGCAACGAGATTGGCTTGTAAGCTGTTCGCCTGAGGTCCACCACAGTGTTTACAGATTCAGATTTTAATCTTAAGTGCGAACTCATTTTCAAACTCACGCTTTACAGCATTCCCATGCCCATAACATACATGTATACATACATATATATACGTATTTAGTTAAGTATTATGTAGGTAGCTTGTAAACGCAATAACAACATAAAAGAGCAAGGGCAACAACTATGACGCTGCTTGCCAAGAGGCGGGAGGGCTGGGGGGCTGGCAGCTGAAATGTGTTCAAGTTAAATGCGTGACATTAACTTACTCCCAAATGGAGTCTAGACCAAAGTAGTCGGAGCAAACATTTATGCAATTTGCATAAAACTGCAGTCGGAACTAGCATAAGAAATGCGTTTATTGTAGGTTAACACTTTCGCAAACTGAATTCAATTTGAATAATGTTAACAAGGAACGAAAGGCACAACAGTAGCTTAATACTGACAAATTGTATTAACACGTTTTATAAGCTAACACGGTTTAATCAAAAATGTATATATCAGCAGCCAGTAAACTTTGCTCTGCAAGGGTATATAGACTTTGACGTGCCTAAGATAACCACGGTTAACTGTTTTGATTGACTTGTAATGAACATTTTGTAGCCGGACATCTAATGATAGACCAAATGACAAAGATGATACTATACTATATACTATATCTCTATATGAATACCGAAATGGTACTTAGTTAATACTGAGTGATAGCAATGAAATAGTAGTAAAGAACAGTTGAGTACACAATCAATTAGACTGAATAAAGGCAGCAGAAAGTTTGGTAGAATGAAATCATCATCAAATCAAATAAATAGATAAAGTTGCAACACAGGTGCACAAAACAAACTATTCGTGGAATGTGGAGAGTAACAAAATCCAAACGAGAGTAATATAAAATGAGGAACAACATAAACGGAACGAATTCCTCTACGCAAATACCAACAGGAGCAGCAGCAGCACAAAGATGTGGCAAACATACCCAAGTATTTACAGACAGAATTAATTAAGGCAAAAAGGAATTAACTGGAGTAAAGCAAACTTTATATATCTATATATATATAGCGGAAAGTCTTGAATTGATTATGCATTAATATTTTGTATGCGACGCATGTCTGCAACATTTAAGTGAGTCTTTTGAGAATGCAATTTCAGTTTGAATGCAGCATTTTGTGTGGCCTGGTAAAGTTGCCAACTTGACTCTTGAGCTGTACACGATTCCAAGTTAAGAGATCTTCATTGGAATCCGTGCACTCGTAAAACTTAAGCAAATTCAAGCGATGGCTGTAAAAACTACAGACGAAATAAAGTGGTCAACTTTGAGTTTTCATTTTGGCATTTGAGAACACAGATTACTCAACTTCATTCCGCCTTTCTGATAGAGTAAATCTTTACTTCGGTGCTCCAAGCCGTATCGCAATACGATTTGTTATGTACTTTACGCTTTAGTGTGTACTCGTCTATATATATATATATATAGGTAGTTATAGTGTGTGTGTTTCGGTTATTCGATTGTGTATTCGAGCATTTGAAGTGTGTGCCGTGGTGCGTAAGGATCTCTGGGCATTAAACCGGCAGTTGACAAGCGTCTTTCGACTTCGCTTTTAGTGCCTGTCATGCTGGATAACTCCATTGAAATTTGATTAGACACGGAGCCAAGTGTGTGTTACTCAAGTATCTACATTTGCATATGTAAATACGAAAAACTCGATATCTGAGCAATATGTAACGGTTACACATGAGCTACTCCTGCAGTTTGATAACATTTTTGTAAGATAAACGAATCTGAAACTTTTCCAAGCAAGTTTTCAAGGTTTCATTATCAAGAACATTTTTGTCAATTATTACCAGCGATTTATCAGTGTTTATATTTTTATATGCATCAATAATCCCAATATATTAAAATAATATTCGACTAGCTAAACTTTTTCCTGGTCCAAGTTTTTCTCAAGCAATTTTCCCAAATGACCTCACAAAATGTTTGTGTATGTTTGGGATAATGTGTGGCTGTGGCTCTGGCTGTGGCTGTGTCTGTGTCACTCGTCGAAACTCTTAAATTGATTTGGTTAATTTGTTGTGCGAACTTTTGTGGCCCAGACTCTTAACGCATTTAAATGTAGATTTAAAAGCCAAGTAAGCTAAGCACACGATATTTCAGACATATAATTAGCCATTTCGCACAAGAAACAACAACAATGACGCACATTGGGGAATTTAGCATTGTATAGAAATATTTGTTGAAATCTTTTTCATGTCATCTCCGTAGACCTCAAGATGAGTGATGGGTTGGGTATAAAGAAAATGCTCTGGAGTCTAGGCAGTGTATTCACTGTTATCTGAAGTTACGCAGGAGCTAAGTAAAATTGCCGCCTACAATTTGTATTAATCGCCCGCTAAAAATTCTCAAAAATAGCAAAACAACTCAAACAACACCCATGTTGTCTGTGGGCTCGATGTGCAACATATTACAAGCGACAGAAATGTTGCGACTCTGTGAAATCTTCGACAGAGGAAATGTTGCTGTAAATTAACAGCTAAGTTGTTCTGTTAAGGCAACCTCTAACATGCCAGGCAGTGTATTTCTTTTGTCTGAACTTACACAGGAGCTAAGTAAATTTGCCTGCAACTTGTATTAATCGCCCGCTAAAATTTCTCAAAAATGTTGTCTGTGGGCTCGATGCCAACAAAAATTGTATAACACCTCAACAACTCAAACAACACACAAGTTGTATGTGGGCTCGATGTGCAACATGTTACACGCGACAGAAATGTTGCAACTCTGTAAAATGTTCGACAAGGGAAATTTTGCTATAAATTAACAGCGAGCCTGTTCTGTTAAAGCATCAACGAAGTTAAATTTTAGTACGAACCGAAAGTTTGACGTGTGCGGTTCGATTGGCGCGTATTCGTTTAATTAACAGCGAAGCTGTTCTGTTAAAGCATTCTCTAACATGCCAGCAACGAAAGAATCATCAACAGAAGTTAAATTTTAGTTCGAAGCGGGAGTTTGGCGTGTGCGGTTTGATTAGCGCGTGTTGATGTGAAAGTCAAAAAATATTTTCCACACGGAATTTCACGACAAAGCTCATCACGCTACAAAAATTATTTGGCGAATCTGCAAAAATTTTAAATAAATGAATAACATAAGTAAACTAAACAAAATCTAAGTGACAACAAGCCCCTCAAAGTGTTAAAATTAGTACAAAAGTAAATAAGAAATTGTGCAAGTGTAAGAAATCTGTAAATATGTTTAAATAAAATAGTGCTACTAGAAGTTCCGTTTTTTAATAAATAAATAACAGAAAATTGTAAAAATATAATAAATGCAAAAAAGTAACAACAGGTGAATTAAAAATATGTGATATAATCGGATGAATCCATGTAAATTACTCCTTAAAGTATAACTAAATTTTGGGAGAAGGAAATGTGTTTAAAGTGGCTGACTATTAACCTAGTTGCATGTTTGCTTTGCCAGACTTAAATATCAGCTCAACGGTGGTTTAATAATTGTATCTGGAAGCGTTATTAGCGTTGCTCTCTTAAACACAATCTGCTTTAGAAGCGCTGCGAATTGACAAAAGAGAATTGACACAATGACAATTGCATATTTTTTTGCGTTTTCTTTTAATTCCTGAGACAAAAGACAAAAGCGTGAAAAATGCTAATTAAATCAACTGTATTTTGAAAGCACAATCACAAGCACAAGCAAATCGGGATAAATAGTAGACTAGAATGAAGAAATGGAAAAGGAAGCAATATATTTGTCACAGCGCTTTCTTGGGTTTTCTTATCTTGAACTTCTTAACAAGAGTTGTTCAAACAGCTGCTACATACAAGTTGTATCTGAGTAATATTCACCACAGACAGAATGAGCACAGCTTAGCTTAGCTTGTACCGTAACAATAACATATTCGTGTGAACCTGTGATAGATGAATCCAAGAAACTGATGCAACGCTTACAATCGAATATAGTTATGCTGAAACACAATCAATACACCTAATTATATTTACTGGTCAATGTGCCCAGAGTCCAGTAAAATCCGAGCTTATATAAATTGAGCAATTGATTCGAGCTATGCAGCATCATTATTTTCTCGCAAAACAAATCGTGGCGCGATGACAAAATAGCACAGACCCTGAACAAAATAATTTGTAAGAAATATTCGACCGACAATCAATCAATAGCACTCCCACTTCTGTTGCCGTCTGGTCCTCGGTTAAGTGCGCCATTACAAGCAAAAAAGCAGAAAAACCTTTTTGGTGTTATACCCTACACACATATAAAAGGATTAAATTGATTTCTTACCCACGCTGTTGAGCACATCTCGAAAATAATACGAGCTAGTTATTCGAAATTTACAGCATCCGAAGGACAGATAACTTTAATGTTTTAGATGCCGCTTAAAATAGTTGCTCATGTGAAAATTAAAAATACAAAACATAGATACGAAATAAGGTTTTGTTACAGGGTGTCTCGTAGTCTCGCACTTTCGGCTCGAGTACGCTTAATTCTGACATTTTCTTGAGTGCTGACAACGCTGAAGGCGTTGAAGGGCCACCGAAAGAGCATCAAATATTTCAAGCGTGCCAAAATCCTTTTGTTTACCCGCTCGACCAAAAAGCAAAATAATTTAAGGGGTTTCGAATGGATAGGGGGGTACCACGCGCATGAAAACTGTGCTGTCAATATACATATTGCAAATATTTTTTGTGACAACCTCCGCAATTTTTTTTTTATTATTTTACGCCCGAATTCGTTTTACAATTTTTTTGAACAGAAGCATATTGAAAATATATATAAAATATATATTTGAAATATGTAATACATAGTTGATATAATTAGGCTCTATCGAACATAGTTCACGGAATATTATTTTTAGTCAAAGTGGATTTTAATTGGCAATTTCTTCGATAGTTAAGGACATTCCCAAAGTTATATTCTTTTTGTGCTTATCTCTTTGTGTACCACGCCGCGTATGAGTAATGGGCAACGATTGTCCGCAATGTTGATTTGATGGTGACTCAGTGAATCATAAAATGCGGCAGTTTTTCATTGTCAAAATTTGTCCATTGTTTTCAGTGCACGCATCAACGTGATGATGACATTACGAAGCAAGGCTCTCGACTCCCGCATTCACGGTCTGTCACCTGTTTGGAGCGTGTCCATGCGTTAATCAGCCACATAGACACCGTTATCCATTCGTACCTAGACTCAATCGAAAAGCAGACACATGTGCGCGTCCACAGTAGCGTCCATAAAAACGTGACACATGGCGATGTACTTTTATGCCAGTAAGATATCAGCCATGGCCTGCGGCACCCGTTCCAAGCAAACCGTCCTGCAAAAGTCGCGCGGTCAACGGGATCGCGACAAAGGCATATATCGCCAGCGGAGGGGATGTCTTCAGCAGAGCTCCGACAGCGAGTCAAGCACGGACGAGGCAGACTCTGTCAAGGCATCATCTGAATTTCCGGATGTTGGCATTTTCTCGCTCGATGTCCGCAGTTCGACTGTGAAAACGGTGACGCCATCCAGCCTGCCACTGCGAAAAGCACTCGAGCAGGGAAAGGAGTGTGCCACGCAACTTGATGCGAGTGAATTGGAACTGGGGTTTCGGGAGTTTGAGGTGCGATCGTCGTAAACCCATATGAATGAATACCAAAATAACCTATTTGTTTAATTTTATAGCTTACGAATGCAAAATCAATAGCAATGGGTGCCAATGATACAGTTCAATACGATGTGCCCAAAAATTCGCAAAAGCGCAGCCAATGTGATATCAATTTTGAGGCAATTACAATCAATTCCTGCCATCCCTTGTAAAATATGTGTACTCTGTTCCAGAAACTACAAAATATAAATTAAAGCTTACAATTTTGGTCGAGAAGTTTGCACATTTGTAACTCTCATATTTTCATTTCCTCTTCCGACCTCGAAATTAATCTGTTTTCTGGGAACAGAGTATATGGCAGAATGCAGTTCCCAGCTGCAACTTTAAATTATGTTCTTCTAATTTGATATTTCGGTTTTTTTTTGTAATTTGCAGAGCTCTGTTTTGGGTTCCGGCGGCATTATGTACATAAATGGCAAAATAGTTTCTGGCCCGCTGGACTCATTTACTGATGTGCTCATACCCAAAAATGTCAATGATTTGGATAAGGTAAACAATGGGAATGAGAAAAGTTGCATTTGCATTAAATATATGACAGTTAGCATCAGAATAAATAAATTAACTAACAAAAGCAGTCAATTAAACATTCATTGTGGCACATGCAAAAATTGTGCAGTGCATTTTAAATCAGGCTAAAATGTTTGCACTGAATGAATGAAACATATGTATTTGCTTGTCTTTTAAATATTTCACACGTGTTTGTAGTAAATAAATAATCTATGATTTCAAATTGAATGCACACAAACAAATGCCAAAGGCTCAGTGAATTTAGACAATACACTTTCAATTTGTGAATCGAATTCGATATATTTTATAGTTTGCAAATAATTTTGGCATAGTTTCCAATAAATTCACGATTTTCGACTAAAGTACGAAACCACAATTAAGCAAAAGTCGCCAAGACGAAGGAGCAGCCCATAGCAAGGCATACAAGTAAACGGAACAATGTAAATAAAGTGACTAGGTTGCCACGCAGCGGCAGAGGCAGGACGCAAAGAACACGAGAACACGAGACAAGCACAAGCAAGCACAAAAATAATTAATTCGTTGCAAACAAGTTCTGAGGCTAGCGCTAATTTGATAGAGATGCAAACAGATGAAACTAATTGAGTTCAACTCTGTCTACGTGTGGCTCATAAAAGCTAGGAAAACTCCATTCCAATTTGCTCTCAACTGTGGCTACATTCATGACCCATTAAACTCTTACATGTTTCGCAGGAATTTCTGTTCTCATTCTTATTATCATCACGCTTGTTCTTGCGACCGCACGAGCTGCTGGGAAAACTGTTGGACTCGGTACCTGATAGCGAATGCTTAGAAACACTAGTTGCCCTTCTGGCCGAATGGACGCAGAAATTCCCGTACGATTATCGGGACGAGCGCATGATGAATCATATAAAACATATCGTTGCTAGGTGAGTGATTCTCTTTATTCAACTGTAACTTCCTTTTAAATGGCCAACACTTTTCGCAGGTGCTCCAATTCACATTTAGAAGCCATAGTCTCCCAAGTACTAAGTGCCTTACTGAACCGTTTGACTGATTTAGAGGGACATGAGGCCGATCTGCGTGCCTGTCAGATCAATAACGACAAGGTGTGCTCATGAACAGTTTGACGAGGATTATAATCATAACTTATCCCATTGTACACACTTTGCAACAGCTCGCTTCAGCCCTTAACTGCACAACTGCCACTCAATATGCACAAATCTTGTGTCGACTGGAAAAGAAATTGGCCAAGCACATTGGACCAGAGGAGTTTCTGCAGTGCAGCAGCCTGGTGCTTTTGGATAAACAGGTAACAAAATTGTTTATAATCTGACGAGAGTTTGATGGCACAGAATCCTCTAGGTGGTCAAGAATGTGTTGAGTTATGCATAGATGGATGTCTCCTTACCCTTTTGGGAAATATATTTGAACATCGCCACTTTCACAGTTACTTAGAAATATGTAGAGGAATCAGAACCATCTTTTTTATCATCATGTCACATGCCACTAAATAATTTGTTATCCCAACGCAGAAGAAATGGGACCAACCTTCATCATCCGTTGGACCGCAGGGTGCACAAGATCCAAAGAAGACATGTAACCTGGAAACGTATCTGGACTGGTCGGCACGTCTGCGTCTCTTTGTCTGCAATGAGATACTGCAGGTGAGTCTCTGGGGAACAGGTCAGCCATGCGCAGAGTCAAGTTAAATACATAGTATATACCAAAAGAATTTGTAGACCATGCGGATTGCATTAAAATTACCATGTTTGGTACAGTTAGTTAAATATGTATAGGCTACGCGCTGCCTGTCGAACGGTTCATGTGACATTTTCACAGTCCAACTGGAAACCCTCTTCACTTCAGCTGATTTTGCTGGTCACGTGAGCCTGCTTGCTAAAAACTTTGTCAAGTCATGTTGGCTCTATTGGTTTTTTGTTCTGTGACAATGTCTAACTAGCTTCCGTTAGTTTGCTTGTTGCAGTAATCAAACATATACTTTATTTACAGTGCAGAGGCATCGAGGAGCGCAGCAGAACCGTGGAGGTGTGGAGCGGCGTGGCACAGTATTGTTTGCTGGTCGGCAATTACAATAGTGCAACGGCCATTTTGGAATCACTGGAATCGCCAGCCATATCCAGGCTTAAAATTACGGTAAGTGTGTTATATAATACTTTCGGTTATAGATATATCACTTTCCAATCAAGATCTGGGCCCAACCATAACCTAGTAATGATTGTCGCCTATTAGGGTAATATGTATAACCACAAAATTAATTATATTTAACTGATTCCAGTGGAGCAAGTTGCAAGTGACATGTCAGCAATTGGATTGCATGCAACGACATGCCGAAGGACATGGTCATTTATGGCATAAGCAGACAATTGTCTTAAATGAGCAGCAGCCAATTCGAAAGACTGATAAGCAGCCAGCAGCTTCGACAACAAATGGGCCATCATTATCGCCAGTGACAACAGTGGCAAATGAAGGCACAGCAACAGCCAGTGGGGCACTCTCGACTCGTGCCAGTGGGCGTCCAGACACATCCGGCTTGAGTTTAAGGCTCGCAACAACAGAAGCTGCAACCAGTTGTGGCAAACCGAATGATTGGGTCGTTATTCCGGTGTTTGCGGATATTGTTAAATTGGCACTGGTCGAACGCGAAAACTGTTTGCAGTGGTGAGTAGTTCCTTCCTCGAGTCAACTTTGGCTTCTTAGCTCGATTAATTAACACTGAAAATATATCCATGAGAAAAACCATTATATAACGCAATAATGAATTTAAGCCAAACGATTTCAACAATCAATTAAACTTAATGATTTGCAGTTGGTGAAATGCTTTTTAATTTACTTTTTATTATTTGCTGCTTCTGGTTTTAACTGGTTTTTTACGAGCCTTTAATTGGGTAAACATTCGCAACAGATAATTTATTGCACAAGTGTTGAAATATTTCCATAACATGATACACATATCAAACGAGTTTATCAATAATATATATATTTATTTTGAAGTACAACAGAACTAGGTCAAATGGTTTTCCATATCGTCTTTCTTTCACTGTTGCAGTCTACCAAATGGCCACATTGATATTGCCGCCTTCGATCGCATTGGGGCTATTGTTGGCGCCTTCACAAAGCACATGCATTCAATGAAATCGGTGGAGGCGCCTTCCAACGGGGGGGAGTACGCCAGCTTCTGCTCCCATATGCAGCAAACATCCAAATTTGGTGAAGCGGGTAAGCAATGCTAAAGAATTGAGCTCATTTTTAAATACCCTTCGAATACTGGTTAGAATAGAAGAATTCAAATCGGAATATTTCAAGGCTCGCAAATATCTGTCAATTTATTTGAGTAAGACTGCATTTTGCAAACACATTTATTCAAGTCGCTCAACTCAGCTTCATCCATTAGCAAATTAGTCTTCGACACACCCACACACAAATGTTGCTCATCTCGGATTAGAATAACAAAAAGAGCAAATTGTCTTGATATATGTTCACTTTATTTGTATCCCCAATGTCACATCGAGAATGCGCTCAAGATACGATATTTAAATATGTTCATGTTTAAGCAAACCAAACCAATGCTCTAGAGCCAAAATTAAATTGAAATTTGTCGGCTAAGAAAGATATATGTATATATACATATGTACACATACTTGTATGTGTATTTGTAGATTTACAAGTTTGCAAATATATGTGTATAAATGTTTGTTTATGTGTGTGCATATGCAAATGTTTACGGGTTTGCTCATTAGGCAAACGTTAGGCTTAAAGGATTGGGCAGCGACCAAATGAGCCGCTCATTAATTAAGGATTTTGTTAGTGTGTCCGTGTCCTTATCCTTCAAGAGAGTTAGGCAGCAATATAAATTAGACATTAGTTATTCAAGTATTTACAGACAGGCGCTGCAACAGGCAAGGCACTTTCGATGCTCTAAATGCGTTTAAATCTTAACACAATATCCAACAGGATGTGGTCTTGTTGCACGTTGCTTTGGTAGCTGTCAACAGTGTCCGGACACGCTACCTGACAGCCGAGCTGAGCTGAGCTAAATAGATACAGCGACTCCAATCGGTGGAAAGTTGCATGCCACACACTGACTCTTAAACAACTGACAGTAGTTGACTGTTGCTGTTGTTGTGTTTCAAGATTCGATTTGTTCCTGTGGGGCGGTTATCGGATACTGCAGATAAACGACATTAACTGTTATCTATTACCTGTCCTGACTGTCGTTGCCTAGTTTGCCGTATGATACCTGAACAGTTTAAAAGTATTTTCGATTATTTTTTATGTGGCTTTTACGGATCTGGGCAGTTTAAAGTATACTCAAACAATTGATTGAATATAGTTTTCAAAGTAGAATTTATTTTCTTGCTAGAAACAATATTAATATAGATTTAAGATAACTCGTTTTTTAATTTTTACTTGATTTTCTAATGACAGAATTGATGATGGCTTCCTTTACGTGCGAGGAACCCAGCAATGCTGAAAAGATGATGTACGACTTAAATTAATAGGAATTATAGGAATTATACCATCAACTGACATATTTGGATCCTTATCGATTCAATGACTCCACTTCAACATTTTCTGATCGATGACAGTGTTTGTATATAAAGATGAAATAAGCTGCAAAACATGATAATAAAAATATATTGAATACGAAATTGATGTAATTGTTTCACGGGGAAATGTTTGTATGTTTGAAAATGTTTTTTATCATCGTAAATGGTTTACTGAGATACTTTCCAATATAATTATTAATATCCCATTATTTTATCATATTATAGAAACGTTCATCGTGTATGAAAAACATCATGCTGAAATCAGAATATTATTTTAAAAATTGCAAAAAAAAATCTGATGAAGTTTTGATTAACTTTAGAGATACCTGGCTATTGAGTTAAGTTTAAGTTGACTAAATGTGCCACATTATTTATTTGTGTACATCAATAATGAATTTATGTACATATGTTCCTTAAGGATACATTCGTTGTGAAGCGATTTTTCATAGCATATTTTCTGTAAATGTCGAAAATGAATTTCTGTATTTTATTGATAAGTTGCGCTGCACATGAGTTACGATTCGTGCAAAAATCAATTGTCCATTCCATTTGAAAAAATTGGAAATTTTAGCCTAGTCATATATCATTTTTATGTGAGCAGAGTAAGCGTAAAATGTTTATTTGATTGCAGCCAAAGGCACCAAAAACTACAAACGTGCCACAACAACAAATCAATTGTTTGCCACTGGCTACGGCCAAACAGAGACAGGTAAAATAATTCCTTCCACACGCAGATTCTGTGTGTCGTTATTGCAACACTAAATATAACGAAAAAAATCCAGAAAATATTTATGGGGCATAAAAAAGAATTCAAAGCAGCAAAAGCTGATTCAAATTTGATAAAATAGAGAACGTGTCAAAATGTTGCAAATAACTGCGAGATTTTGTAACAGGCACAAGGAGACACTGATGTAATATTGTGTTTTTTCGGGCACCGAATTTTATTTATGTACTTGGCCTTCAAACTCCTGTCTGTTACTCAAAGCAATTTACACAAATATCGGCAATAAATAACATGGAGATATTTACAACTAACACACACACACACACACTAACCTGAGCCACTGAGCTGAGCCAGCGAACCGTCCAACCACAATGCTCTTCACGGTTTCTGCCTGTGCATAATTCGTGGGTCAAACTTTGTCCTGCGAGTGGCTGCAGCCTGCAGTTGCGGTCTCCAATGAACCTGGGCCACCAACTGATACATTTTACAGATTTGCATGCTAATGAATGACGCGGATCCACAGGATGAACTTTTTAAATTATTGGCGTGCTCTCCTCAAGTAGTTCTCAACTATTAACTGCCTCAGAAGACTCGTGATTTGATTGTACTACTGTCTTTAAAGTATTCATCGGTAACGTATCCATTGGCCCTCAATTTTTTATTTTTAAATATGTGAAGCTAACCTAATATATCGAAAAACAAAAATTGACATATTTAAAGAATCGGCGAATCTAAAGCCAGGCAAAGGTAAAAGTATGAAATTATTTTAATTTTTCTTGCATATTTATACCAAATTCGTTACAAAAGTAGAAACTCTTCACTCGACTGTTATAATATCACTACTGTAAAAAGCTATGGTAACTTATACTTTGGCTTACATAATTACGTAGATTTTTCCAGTTTCCAGTTGCTTAACTTTATGTCTCTACTTAAGATCAACAATTAAGTTCCGGTTTAGTCAGTGTCAACTCACAACCGTCTCGGCTGGGGTCGGAGATGCTTCCTTCTGCGTGTTACATAATTTCGCAGATCACCATCTACCTTATTTAGCCCCTTTAAGAATATCTGCCCTCGAATAGCGAACAATTTAATTAAATACTTTGAAATGTGCGCAAAACGAACGCAGAAAAGGAACAATCACAATAATGGAACACGGCAATCAGATTCAAAGAAAAATGCTAAGTTTAATTAGCG
The DNA here is from genome assembly GCA_035041605.1 of Drosophila atroscutellata. Lineage (NCBI taxonomy): Eukaryota > Metazoa > Arthropoda > Insecta > Diptera > Drosophilidae > Drosophila > Drosophila atroscutellata. Next base: position 4,674,337 of record JAWNLA010000092.1, on the reverse strand, counting down.
GATAATCGAATCTCCAACAAGCGAATCAAATCAATTGATTGATTAGTCATTGTTCATTTGAGCAACTGTGCGTGGAAATGATTCTCATTTCAATTAAGAACCAATGCAAAATACTCGAAGCTATGCTGTATTGAGCTTCGTTTGGAAAATAAGTATATGCATATCGCTCACATTTTGAACGGCAGCTACAATATTGCAATGAAAGCATAACAAAACCAGACATATTGCAGCTACCAACGTATGTGTGATTGATGATTTTGGTTTGCAGTGTAGTTTCTGTTGTATTTATGTATTTAAGCGCATGAAAAGTTTGGAGATTTATGTGTAACATTACCTGAAGTGATTGTTGCGGGGGTCTTTTTAATATATAATTCCAAAGAAAAAATAAATACATAAGTTACAACAGAAAATAACATGCATAAATTGCCTCTAACATTTGCCAAAATCAGTTTCAAATCAATGATGCGGAGAAGATTTGGGCGTTAGGCCGGCCAATGCCGGTGAATTGAAGTTTCCACGCTGTCAAAATTATGAGATTGGAACGGACTCACTTGGGCGGTGGGTGCCAAGCTGCTCCGTGGGCATCCTTAACGTTGTTATGGCTGCTGCTGCTGATTTGTCGTTGTGTTGGTGGTTTTAATTTGTTAGTATTACTTGTGGATCGGCACATTTATTTCCTGTTATTTGTGGATCGGCACATTTATGTTCTTTTATTTGGTTTTATTTCGTTCGCGGGATCCCATTTTTAAATTTCAATTTGAATTTATTTTTCTTTTCACTGGCAACACTTAACCGAACTTTTCGACTGCCGGCAGCCCCAACTATCGATATCATCGACTCCGACGAAACAGCTGTTCAGAAAATTATGGCCGCCAAATCCGATTAGTTCTTTTGAAATGAAATAATGTCGTTCGAAAAGTTGTTACAAATATATTTTAAACGGTTAACGAGGGCATTAGAAACCGTAGCAAGTGATAATTAATTAATATTGAAAAAAATAAATCGTACTGGCAGCACCGTCATTTACGTTTAGCTGTGAACGGCAAACAGCTGCGCTGCTTAGTGAATGTTCAAATCGGTTCAAGTGTACGTGGATTTTAGATGACTTTCACGACAGCAACTCACGGCAAACAAATAGAAAATTAACGATATTTCTAGTACAAATAGTCAACAATGCACTACGGCGTTTAGGATTAAATAGTGACAAATAGACAAGACTTGGAAGTGCAACGAAATCCCTCAAATATTGTACAAAGCGAAGGTCAATCAACTAAATGCGCCTGACTCAGACTTGCTGATAAAAAATATACAAAAAAGATAGAAAAAATAGGGCAAAACATCGGCAACAAAAGAAACAACGCTCGCTCGATAATTATTAATTATTGATAATGGCACCCACACGCAGGCCCAGCGACGGCCTGCTGGCCCGCGTCAATTTCCCTCTGTATGCGGTGGACATGCTCACCAGTCGCCACATTCTCGTCGCCGGCGGCGGCGGCTCCAGCAAAACAGGCGTTGCAAATGGATTTGTAAGTGTTTCCAATTGGTAAATAGGTCAATCTAATACGCACCTAAACTAACCATACTGCTTACCTAAAATATAGTGATAATACCAAGTGTAACGTTTACTTTCAACTATCTGCGATTGTCTGACCGTTTCCAAGGTTTTTCTTTTTAAATCAGTTTTGCTCTTTATTTATATTTGCCCAAATCTGGGATGCTATCTTTAAAATGTAGCTATTTTAATTTAAAAACACCTGCAAAAAAAAAAACCTACCTCACTAGCGATTTATTTGGAAAATTTCCACTCCGCTTTCACTATCTTACTTTCCAATCTTCGCAATCTAATTTAATTAAAAATATGCCTGAAAAAATGGCTTGCAATGCAATTTACCTATAAATATTTCGCCTCCTCAATTATAAACTGACTAATAACTCTTTGTTTGTTTACCTTTAGGAAATCTATGAGCTTTACCACAATGGCAGTCACTTCTGTGCGGAGGAGGTGCTGCGCCACGAGACGGGCGCCAATGTGGTTATGAATTTTGCAGTGCGGAACAGTGACAGACGATCCTATCTGTGCGCCGGACAGGAGGCGCATTGCCAAATGTATTTTGTGCAGCCGCGCATTGAGGCCGAGGACGATAGGAAGCCGGCGCCCGTGGAGCGTCCACATGAGAATGGAGTGAGGCAACGGGCTGCCGGCCACTCTGGCGTGGAGGCGCTACCCAATGGACACAATAGACACACTAGTGGCAACAGCAGCAGCAACGGCAAGCCAACAACCACGGCGGACATACTTAAGCAGTTCCAGCGTCTGCGTTTCGACATTCAGGCAGCGGATGTGGTGCAAACGGATTTCCTGAGCAGCGCGGAGCCGTTGCAGCGTGTGGTGCGCATCAGCGGCAATGGACGGCTGATGGCCACGGGCGGCACCGATGGACAGCTGCGCGTCTGGAGCTTTCCACAGATGAAGCTGAGCGCAGAGCTGGTGGCGCACACAAAGGAAATCGACGATTTGGACTTCAGTCCCGACTGCAAATACGTGGTGAGCATCTCGAAGGATGCCCAGGGCATTGTGTGGGACGTGGGCACGGGCAAGCAGCATCACAAGCTGCAATGGCAGACGCCGGAGGGCGCCAAATACTTATTCAAGCGTTGCCGCTACGGCACCGTCGAGGCGCACAAGGACAACTACAGGCTATTCACCATCACCAATCCACTGGGCAAGGTGGGCAAGCAGCGTGGCTATCTGCAGCAATGGGACTGTGCGAGTGGCCAGCTCCGCACCGCTGTCCCCATCGACGAGAGCCTCTCCTCGCTGGCCGTTCGAGACGATGGCAGATTTGTGGCCATCGGCACCATGTTCTCGGGCAGCGTATCCATGTACATAGCGTTTAGTCTGCAGGTGAGTAAATCTATATATATATACTCATACTATATCGATATTTATCAGGTTTATCATTATTATATTAATTTGCCAATTAGTATTTCGACAATTCTTATTGCAGCTCAATGATATAGTAGACTCCGAACTATCGTAACCTAATTTGGTGGGGAATGTTTTTAGTTTGCTAATTTTAAATCTGATGTATCCTACTTAAAAAATATATCTTTGTGAATATATGTAAATATTTGCATTACGAGTTTCGTCAGGATAGTTTCCATGCCGATAGACAAGTTTGCATAGATACAGACTGACAGAAGGATTCGTCTCTTAAAGCCAATTAGGAATAGTTGAACCATATGTTTTGTGATTCTCCTCCTTGTCGGAAAATATGAATGTTAATCTAATTATGTCTTTTGGTAAACAGCGTGTGCTGCACATTCCCCATGCTCACTCGATGTTTGTGACCGGTCTGCAGTTTCTGCCCATTACCAACGAGGAGGGACCGCCCATTTCAAGCGACACGGAGGCCGCAGTGCTCTCCATATCCGTGGACAATAAAGTGTGCATACACAGCCTGCCCCAGCGGCGTAAGTAGCCAACCAACCCACCAACCTACCAGTTACTCAATCCCATGGAATCAATCCATTGAAAGACACATTTCTCTCTTTTTTGCAGGCACGATTCCCGCCTGGCTTGCCATCGTCTTCATGATTGTGATGATATTCGCGGTGTTTGTGTTCTGCTCGTACATTGGCATCTGAAGACTGTGCCCCACTGCCGTCGGACCAGCTAAATCAATTTGCATTATTAGTTTATAGAAGAGATACAACTGTGCGGGTTAGTTTTGTAATAGGGCTGCCTCACCACCGCACCGCACCGTCCCCCCAACCCATGCTCCTCCCACTAATTATTTTAAGTGTATAGTTGTCTGTTGTGTGGCGGCTGCCTTATCGCAAAGTGCTCTCACCGCCATTTCCGTTATTGTATCATAATTTGCTCCGGTTTTGCAAATATCTCAAATTAATCGTTACTCGTTGGCGCTGCTGATTGTTATGAGGGGAATTAGCTGGCAATCGAATTGATATTTACTACAAAACAAACATAAAACAGGTGAATGAAGTGCAGATATATAGCAATAAATTGAATACAATATATATATGTATATATGTATACCGAATTTGACTCGTGTACTCCAATTGGAATTGTGGTTAGGCTGGCAAAATTTCCCCATTTCCATTATTATAATTATAGTTGGGGAGAAAGTTTGCAGTGCGACCTAAAAGGTCTATTGTGCCCCCTTACTGCGCCCACAGCTCTTCCATTAATCCCAACTCGTGCACGAATGCTAGAATCTTTGCTGGGTTGAGGGCTTCCATGTCCTTGGGCCTCATGATATGCTGCCCTAGGATGTTGCATCTTTTCCTGGTTAAAGCGACGCATTCTGTTAGGATGTGCGTCGAGGATTCTTCCTCGTGCATGCATTGCTGCTGCAAATGCCTAACTTGGTTAGGTGACTTCTCAGTCTACAGTGTCCTGTCAATAGACCTGTGCGTATTCTGAGTCTATTCTTTCCCATGGAGATAATTTGCTTAAATCGCTTTTGATTATAGCCACCTAGGAGACTCCTGGGGCTTGTCGGAGTCCTGGTGTATCTGCCCAGCTCCGTTCCCGCATCAGTCTTGCTTTCCATTCGAATGAAAACGACTTTCTTTTGATTATTTTCACGATTTGTTTTTTTTTTTATTTTTTCGCTTGCGCTTGCTCTGTAATATTTCATGCTACAATTTATAACTATATGTATATATATTACTTAGCGGTTACAAAAAATTATTTATGGCGCACTCGGAATATGCGATTTTACATAGACTTTTTTTTTTTTTTTGTTGCTTTGTTTGTCGTTTTGGTTTGTTAAATTTAAACTTAATTACGCTTGCTTGCTCTTTGCTTATCAGTTCATTATTCTCCGTATGTAAGTATCATAAAATAGTGTATTGAATTCTTGTGTTTACATTTCATATTCTCGCTTGTATAAAATATAAAATGCATATCAAATTGATTTGTTGTTGTTGTTGTTAAGATGATTACTTAATCATATTTAATGATTTAATGGGCGCGCCATAATTATATAATTGCATTTATAAATATGTATGTTTAGAGTTGTATGTATGTATGTATATTAATTGTATGTATTTGCTGCTGCCGCATATTGCCAATATGGCTTTAATTAGCATAAATATTTAAATATATAGTATTTAATTATGTACGTAGCTTATTATTGTTATTATATTTGTATTTTTTTTTATTTTCTTTTTGCTGTTTGTTTTTTTTTTTGTGGATTGGATTTCATTGTTTAGTTTTGCTTTCGTTTTCAAATACAATGCGACTAATTGAAAAGGACAAAATTCAAAGAAACAAGGAAACATTTAACAAAAATCCTTGAACTAAAAGTACATACACAAATATGTAAATTGTATAAAAACGTAATAGGATATTCATTTTTCATTATCTTTCTTTAAACAAATTTCTCCATTATTTTTTTTTATAATACTTTTGGCATTTCTTGCTGCTAGAAACAAAAACACAAACATACATCCGTCTGTCTGTCTGTCAGTTTGTTTGTCTGTCGATAAAGTAAAACTAATTTCAGTTAGAATTTGTTGAACAGTCTTTATGCTGATTGATGGCGGCTTGGAGCCCGCCCACACAGCCCACACTACGAGGCCTTGGCAAACTGGATGACAGAGTTCAAGCGCATCACCTTGGAGCCGGCGGCATTGTTCGCCGCATCCGTTGTGCCACTCGTTGTGGCGCCATCGTTAGCACCTGTTGCACTGTTGTTGCCGCCACCACCACCACCGCCGCCGCCGCCGCTGCTGCAGCCGCCTCCACTGCTGGATTCGCCCTCGTTCATATAATGCTTGCGCTTGCGCAGCGGCAGCGTCATCACATTCCGATCGGCCATCATCAGTGAATCGCTCTCCGGCGACGAGCTGCGCTCCGGCGACTCCGTGCTGGAGCGCAGGCCGATCGCAGCCTCAACGCGACGCACAATATCCGGATTGGGCAGGGCAGATCTGTAAGGGCAGAACGAAATTGTCAATATCGTTGCAATAAATAATACAACTAAATAGCTACTTATTTGCTCAAACTGTGTATTGTTGCTCGAGAAGCAGAAAATAACTGTTTTTTATTATTTAAAGTAAATTGCAAACACAAATGCAAATAATTATTTGAGTGTTTAAAGTTTTCCCTTTTTACTCAAACGGTTTGTTTACCATTTGAACAGCTGATTGTTGCTACAGAGTTGTCACCCTTTGCGAATTACAGTTCAGTGTGCTTTTTAGAGCGCGCCAAGAAATGTGCAATTCAAAAAGCTCTGCTTAGCAGTAAACATAATTAAATTTGTTAATATTAAATAAAAATAAAATAAAATAGAAATTTAAAATGCGGATTAAAGTTTGGCGCAGTTTGAGCAAATATCAATTATTGTTTTTTTTTTAGTAAAAGCTTGACTAAAGTGAGAAAAAAATACTTACTCATATTTGGGCACCGGTGCATAGCCCTTGTGGAGTCCATGCCTCGCCAGATCGCCGCGCTTGAAGTGCTCGATGAGCACGTTCGCTTCGTGCGTGTCGTCATAGTTGGCCGCCAGATCGCTGACGTGCAACGTGGGCTGGCTTTGGGTTGGCGGTGGTGTTGAAGTGGACATAGGCGTGGGCTCTGCTGTGGGCGTGGGTGCATGACCTCGTCGCAGTTGCATCATTTGCCAGGCCGCCGCCTGAACATCCTCGTCGTTGTCCTCGCTGTGGTCGCGCCGCGCCAAGCTGGCCGCCTCGAGCAGCGCGGGATTAATGGTGAGGCCAGGAGTGGGCGGAACTGCAGGATTGGTCGTGCTTGTGCTTGCCGGCAGCTCCACTAAACTGAACTGTGGCTGATAGTAGATCATGGGCGACTGCGTCGGTGGCTGTTGCATGCTCAGATCCGTGGGCAGCTCCTCATCCGCATAGCTGGGCTGGAGTTGGGCGCTAGCGACGCCACTGTCCCGACTCAGTGCATCCGGCTCGCTGGCTGAGATATTGTTCACATGTTGTGCTGGTGGCGGTGAGGCCAGAGCGCTGCTCGCCGGCGAATATGTGGACGATGCAGAGCTGGGCGAGAGCGGCGCAGTGGATGCACCGGCAGCAGAAGCACCTGAAACTTTTGTAGCTTTAGAGCCACGTGGCTGACGTGGTTTCTTCACCGCCGGCGGCGAGCTAGGCGGCGAATTGTTGCTGCTCTCCGAATTGCTGGCCATGGACGAGGAGGAGCCGCCACTGGTTGCAGTTGCAACGCCGGCTGCTGCCACCGCCGCCTCCACTTCATCCTCTGGCAGCTCATTGGCATGGCCCTTGATGTGCGCCTCCATCTCCTTCTTGTTCTTGAAAGTCTCGTCGCAAATGGTGCACTTGTAGCACTTGGCGCCGTAGTGCTGCACCCGATGCAGCTTCAGCACGTGATTGTAGCCAAAGTCCCGGAAGCAGATGTCGCAATGGTACGGTTTCTCGCCCGTGTGCGTTCGCGAGTGCACCTTGAGCTGCTTGGAGCACGTGAATCCCTTGCCGCAACCGGGCTCCGGGCACTTGTAGGGCTTCTCGCCGGTATGCGTGCGCATGTGGATGACCAGCTGACCGGACTGAATGAAGGTCTTCTCGCAGACGGAACACTTGTGCGGCCGCTCGCCCGTATGGATGCGCATATGGCGATGCAGTTTGCCGGAGTGCTCGAATGCCCGGCCGCACACGTCGCACTTGTACGGCCGCTCCTTGGTGTGGATGCGTCGATGCACCTGCAGATTCTCCTTGACGCTGAACAGCTTGTGGCAGAACTCGCACTCGAACGGACGCTCCCCCGTATGCGTCCTATAATGGCGAATCTGCAAATTGTAAATGGGAATTTTCATTATATTTTTTTTATTATAAACAATTGCGTTTAAATTTTCATGGAGAAAAATTAATTAATTAATTAATTAAAATTGGTATCAAACATTTCTGAATGTTTAAAAAAAAAAACCTAATAAAAAAAGTGCAACACACTCACACACACACTCTGGTGGCAAGTACTTACCAAACGGGCGGGCACCGCGAACGTCTTCTGGCACACATTGCACTGATAGGGATCGGCGCCGGCGGCGACATTGGCCAGCGGCTTGATGGTCGGACTCTTGGGTATGCCCAGCGGCAGACCGGCCTCGTTCAGCTCAATCGGTGCAGAAGAGGAGGAGGAGGAGGAGATGGAGGATGTGGAGGAGGAGGCGCCACCATTGGCGACACTCTTCAGACCCATGGCGAGATCAGCATTCTTGGCATGCGATTTTGTGTGCGAGGTGTGAGCCGACTTGCTGCCAAAGGTCATGCCACACTGCTCGCACTTGAACTGCGGCTTGTTGCCGTTCGGCTTGCGGACCGTGGCAACTGTGACCGCCTTCGTTGTGGCAGCAGCGTCCACATACGTCAAAGGCAGCTCTGTTTTAATGAGCTGCTGTGTTGTTGTTGTTGCTGCTGCTGCTGTTGTTGTTGCTGCTATTGTTGCTGCTCCTGTTGTTGTTGTTGTAATTGTAATACTATCATGTTGTTGTTGTTGTTGCAGTGCCAGTTGATAATTGACAATTTGCTGTTGATGCTGTTGTTGTTGTTGTTGCTGCTGTTGCTGCTGTTGCAGCTGCAGTTGTCGCTGCTGCTGCTGTTGTCGCTGCTGTGGCGTCTGCAGCAGCTCGTAGTGCTCATGCTGACCGCTAGGTGGCGCAATGCCAATGCCGCCACCAGTCGCTGCAGTCAGTGGTGCCTGCAGGCAGAACTGCGTCTGACTGGGCTGCTCCGTCTTTATAAGCAGCTGATTAGCGGGATAGTAGACCATGTTGGTTGTGGATGAATCTGTGGCACATTAGGAATGAGAACAGAATAAGCAGCGATTAGTAAAGGAAAGCAGAACGCTTCTTTTTAGAAATACTATATATATATATATATATATATATATGTAGAAAATAATACCTATGCGTATGCTTGGAAAGAATCGTCTTACTTTATTCGAAACTTAAGAAAATTCGAAATTATCAAACTATTTAAAAGCTAAATGGAAAAACAGATTTCAAGACTTTCATCGTAAGCCCAAAAATATTTCCCCGTTGGCAAACAATAAAAACAATCACATTTCGAATAGACTTAAGACTTTTTTATTGTGTGCATTGAACAATGAGTGGACAATTCGAAGACTACGATGAGGGCTTTGTCACTATCCAAAACACATACGTGCAAATGGGGTTTACCAACCCCCCCTCGGTTCTGTTGTATAAGAAAACCTGACAACCTGCATTACGCATTTTTCCACGAAGAAACCAGCAAGCGATGAGTAACAACGCAAAAGCCCAAAAGGTAGCCTCACATTGTAGTCTTGGGTGGTTGGGAAAACCCATTAGGGGTTGGGGTTTCCCCTGCTAGAAAAGCAGCAAGCACTCTCGACTCGGAAAAACCACCCTACGCACTCGAACTACGCAATTTTCAGTTATTGCCGGCGGCCCAAGTTTTCTCGAAAAAAAAGCGAGAGGGAGAGAGATGGAGATGGAGAGAGACAGGGAATGAGATACGCAACTACGCACTAGGTTGAACTGTTGGGGTGTTGTGAAATTTCCCAGATTATTGGGAAATTGTTTTGCATCCTGTAAGCTTGCAAGCCGGTATATTTGGACTCTCCCTTTCTCTCTGTCTCTCTTTTGTTGTTTGTTATTTTGATTGACTCTAAATACTCCCCCCCCCGTATGTTGTAACCCCCCACCAACCAGCAGCAGGAAAAACTGCGTATACCAAAACAAAATGGCGCACTCCACCAAAGGCGGAGTTGGGGTCTGTAGCAAAGCTTTTCCGGCGTATTCCTTGAACTTTCTTTGCGTTGGTTTTCAATTGTTTTCTTTTTACCTTTTCCATTGGTTTTCTTTTGTGCTGCTTTAGTTTTGGTCTTCGATATATCCACCAATTCCGTGCCGGATTGGTTGAGTGCATCCTTTATCCAATTCGGCATGGCTGTCCAAGTCTTTTTCTCATTGGTGCGTTCAGTCATTTTGCATTTGCAGTTTTACAATAATTTCCCAATTGGAATTTTCTTCCCTTTTTTTTACGCAGTCTAGTTTAAATGCAGTCTTAATTCGTAGTTTATTTCTTTGTTTTTATGCTGAGATCTTTTGATTTATGTTTAGGATATTTTCGAAAGTTCTCGTTTTTTTACATGAGGTAGTCAAAAAAATACTCTTGACATACTTTTTTTTCTTTTGTACTGTAAATCAGTCCTGAGTTTATAGAATAACAGCAGTCTTAAGTTCTAGGCGTAATTCATTTATATATTTTTTTTATGACATATTATTAAAATGATTTTTTTTTGTTCACTTCAAACTTTTTTTTGCGTTTCTTTCCAGCTGTTTTCAAACGACAATTTTCATTTTTCGCGTGATTTTCTGCTTGATGACATGCTTTTTTATGATTTTGATAATTTTTTTCAAATCTTTGGACTGTTGCACGCCCGTCGCCTGTGGATAGTGCTGAAAGTTTTGGGGCTGTTGCTGGTGATGATGGTGATGATGATGCTGGTGTGGGTTCAGGTGACTGGAGCCTTGAGCGGAGCCCTTATTCATGCGCATTTTTCTAAATGATCTCAAGATATCGTTCATTGAGAAATCAGTCATTTTAGAGCTTAACACTCGGGCACACACAGCCACAATCACACACACACACACACACACACTCATACACACACTCACAGCACGCACTCGCACACACACGCACACAACGGAGAAGCGAGTGCAGAGTTCACATTGCCGCACGCGAGGTTGTACGTTTGATGGTGCGCCGGAGACTGGTGGGTGAGTTGCCGAAATATAGACCGAGAACCCAAACCCAGAAATCAACGGCAGCCAACCAAACCACCACCAACAAAATTGAGCCCATTGATCTGTGAGACGAAGAAAAATGTCCCACAAATTTCCCAACGAGTATTTTTTGCTTCTTTTTTTTTTGGTTTTCCCTCCAATTATGAGTGGGAATTAATTTGAGCTTGAGTATGAGTGTTATGTATGGGTATGAGTATATGAAATGGGAAATCGTTTGAGTGCTGTCTTGTTTGAGCATAAAACATATAAGAAATATAATACGAATGCTATGAGTCATCGCAGAAGCGAACGAACAGTCGAAATCTTATCATATTGATAAACAAGAACTTTCTGATTTTCAACTGAGTCACGCAGAATTTGATACAGTAATCTACATAATACCTCCATATGTACAATAGTAATATATATATATTATATATATATATATATATATATATATATATATATATATATATTTATATATATATATTTATAATTAGCGATTGACAAGGCTACAATAATTTAAGTGACTATGTAAATTGTGAATATTTTTGCAAATCAGTTGATTAGATAAGATATGATTTGGACGGGCCTAACACAATAGGCTTAAAATAGCACCGAGCAATTTGAGATTAGAAATCGTATAAGTTTTTGCATTCAACCCCTTTCAAAGTCGAAGCAATAAAATATAATCTCCATAATAACTGAATAAACGCTATAAGCCAATTTTCAATCAGTCGGTACAAATATTTAATTGTAAAATGAAGTCTGAACTTTTAGTTTTTTTTTCTGAATTTTACAAATCGAATTTTTGATGATATTTGTTTTGCCTTCGACAACTTAAACTATGAAAAGCACAAAAAGCATGAAAGATTCAATGGTAAATTAAACGTTTTTTATTTTTGGTTCTTCCATTGCACACAAGTTCAAAAAACTTTTTCAAGTTTGTTGTTGTCGTTTACACCACACGACCAGGTGTGTGTGTGTCTGAGTGTGTTAGTGTGTGTTCGACTGTGCGCCTCACACAATTCGTTAAACTGGCGCAAAAGTTCATTAACATTCGACACAAAAACTATTTTCGTTTGTCTGTTGAAACGAAATTAAAGACATGCACACACACACATACACATACACAGATTTATATGCATGTATTCTACTGATCGCCGCCTCTCCTTCTCTCTCTCTCTCTCTCTCTCTTTCGCTCTTGCTTAAGCATACACGCCGTCGCTTTAGACGCGCTGAAGGTAAGCCAAAGAAGAAAAAAAAAAGAATAAAGAAGAAACAACAACAAGCTAAAGTTTTATCTATTTATGAGGTTAAAAGCACGACGAGCGCACAACGAGCTCGGTCAATGATCGTTGAAATCTGAGATTCACCCCTCCCCTCCCCTCACAACAACCAATACAATCATATGGGAAATGCTCGTATGTTTCGTTTGAAATAGAGCTGTGTGTGTACCGTTATTTTGTTGGGATAGCTCAGAAATGGAGCGCAACGCAACGCTTTTAAACATGTCTTAAAATGAAAACATCGAGCGTTGTCTGAGGTGAGTTCGTTATTGTTATTGTTATAGTTGTTGTGTTGGATAGATCAGTAAAGCAATGCAGTGGGAAAGAGGTGGAGCGAAAGAGAGACAGAGAGGGAAAGAGAGAGAGAGAGAGATGTGAAAGATGAGAATTATATGATTTGTATTATTTTGTAGACAATTGAATATATATATATATATACCATAATGCATTGACTAAAAACATAAAATTGTTATAGAAAAGAATAATGGTCAAAGACATCCAAGTATGGAATGAAGGCGTCGTCTTAGCTGAAGCTGTATTTCAGTCTAATAACTATCTTTTTTGTATGCATAATTGTATTTGCAATTTGTATATGTTTAATATTTATCACGTATTACTCCACTTAGAATATGCAATAAATGGTCAGGAGGAGGCCACGCATAAGTCACACAAGCCATAAATTAGTGAGTGCCCCTTGCAAAGAGCCCAGACCCAGACCCAGACCCTCAATAATACAGCTCTACAAATATACAAATAGACCCATTTACATATGTATGTGTATTTATGTATGTACATGTATGTAAATAGCTTCGAGTATCTATAGAGACAGCTACAACTTGACGTTATTCATCGTTGTTCTGCTGCTTCTTTTTTTTGGGGGGGGTCAATGAACATTTTGTGAGCTTTTCTCTCGTTTACTGCCTCCCTCTCTCTCCCACTCCGATTTGCTTACGTACAAAATATTTTGGGGCTATTTGTATGGCGAGTATCCATTACAAAATTTTGTGCTTGTTCGTCTTTAAACTGTATTTTTAGCTTTACTTTGTGATAAGATACAATTCGCTTAACGTACTTTTAGTTCAGTTTTTGATTTTGTCCAATCTCTCTTTGAAACGGTAAAATGTGAAAAAATATTGAATGAAATGTTGGCTGTTGCGAAATCTGTTCAGGGACACACCTAAAAAGTCGCATGACCGATAAGATATTGATACTGATAAGCGAAACGTGTGGTATTTCACTCAAACTAAAAAAAAATACTCGTGTCGACGAAATTTATACTTGAAAAGTTTTTTTTTTTTGGTTAAATACCCAAGAAAGTTTTTTTTTGTTGAAAGCTCTAACAATTCGAATATTCCAGAAATTATAAGACTCGATCATAAAATTAGAATACCTGGCATTTATTTTGAATTCAGTCTACTCGCATATTCTAGCAACAAAATGCGTTTGAGTATACAATTTTGATACGTGTCATTTATTTTTAATAAAATTTATAATTAAATTCATTAAAATGTTGAACACTGAGCTTAAAAAGCTTTTAATGTGAAAAGCTTTCTGTTCAGCAAAGCGCTCTTCATTAAAAATCGAAACGGTTAATCAAATGTTGATTCATTTTGTCCGCGCTCGATAAAAAAAATAAAGGATGTGCCCATCTAATGTCCACAACAAATTGCGAAGGTCTAGACGAAGAGATTAACGCAGAGGCGTCAGCAGTAGCCACCTACACGCAAATATCCATGTACCTTTCTCTAAGAGAGAGTGAGAGAGATAGACAGAGGGTAAATATACATATACATACACATGGCCAAGCACAGTCAGTTAGTTGGCCTAGGTCAAAACGACGCAAAACGACGCCGGCAGCGAGAGGCGACGCGACGCAACGCGGCGCAGAGCAGAGTAGATATGCTCTATACAGTGTTTATGTATGTTTGCATGTGTGCGTATGTAGTAGTTGCTACTTTGCGGCGCGTGTGCAAATTAAAATAATAACTTTAATATTAGATTCGCATCAGAGAATGACTTAACACTTTTTGCGCAGTTCAATTCTGACGCAGTTTGTCATTGTAACAAGCGATTTTGTTGTTGTTTTGTTTCCGTTTGTGAAATTAAATATTTCCATGTCAAGGTAGTAGGCAAAAGGAAATCAAGGCTGCAAAAAAAAAAAACAACCCCCGTCAGAAAGAAATTCACTTTCGCCAGCGCTTCCCTTTCATTTGGCAACCACTCTTTACGGTCACCTTCCCAGTCGCCCACAGCAAGCAAACACACACACTTACACAGCCTGCAATCAGCAGTCTGCTTACTCACTGCACATACAACTCACACATACACGCATACATACAACGACATTTGCGCATTGCTTGCTCGCTGCTGCTGCTGTTGTTGAAAACTCATGCACGGCCTCAGCGGCGCGTACGTATGGCGACACAACCACCAGGCAATGTGCTGTTGAAAACACTTGCACGCCCTCCACGTGTAGTTCAAGTTCATGATAAACGAGTGAAGCACACGACGCGCAGCCGATATGCAAGCTAGCAGTGTGAGAGAAGAGAACGCGTTGTGACTCTGCCAACGCTCAGCGCTGTCTGCAGTTGACGCTGGCGTTATCGTAAGCAGCGCTGCCATTGCTGACGCCGGCAGCGCAGTGCACTTCTCAGTTTCTATGTGATATTTCTATGTGTTGCAAAATTTGCATTTCATATATATATATTTTTTTATAAGCCCCGTTTAATATTCAGAAATAGTGCATATGCTGAGCATTTTTTTGTGTAGTTACAGTTAACAAACAAATTACAAAATATCACTAAGAAAAGACGCTGCGCTCAGCGCAAGTTGAAGCGGCGACAAAGCAACCAACCTCGTTCTGCGCTCACCACCCAAAAGGGTCATCAACCTACGAAAAGCTCAATGTACACACACAGACGCACATACGTACATACATATGTATGTGCTTTTGAGAAATGTAAAGAAAAGAAATCCGAAAACAAACTTATGAGTGTGTGCGAGTGTGCTAAAAGAAATGTGAAGCTTTAGCCAGAGTCGAAATTTCTGCTTCTGCTGCTGCCGGGGACTGGGGGATCGTGTTATTGTCTCCGCCGTCGCACAGGGATCGCACAGCCAACAACAACCACAGTCAATACACAAAAATTTGTGGAAACCTCAAAAAAATAAATACATACACACACATACAATCAATATATTCGGGTACATGAACGACTAGAGAAGAGGAGAAGAGAAAAAAGAAGCAGCATGCACAAGTGTTTCTGTGGTTGTTGTTTGGTGTTGTTTTATACGTGCCGAATTTCATTTCTTCTTTGTTCGCTGTGTGAAGAAGAAAAGGGATGAAAGGGGCGAGAGAGAGAGAGAGAGAGGTAGAATGAGACAGTGGGGCAGACATATTTTTTTCTTATTTGCATTTCGAGTTATTATTGTTGCTAAATAATTAATTTCAATGTATATATTTACAAAATGATATTTAAAAAATATTCAAGCAAGGAGTGGCATTAAAATATTAAAAAAAAACAAGTTCGCAAGTGCAAATAAGCATGACATACAAGAAAGAATTTGCCAGCGAAGCGATGTTTTTTTGGGTGGGGGGCCTGAGTTTCCGGGTCCTGAAAATAACATTATTGTTTTTAAATACTTTTTTGGGGGCGTACTCTTGGGGGCGAGATTGAGATTGCCAATTACGTAAGATAAGAAAATGCATTAGCGTACCGGGAAATTAAATTCAACTTATTCTTAACTCAGGTAATTCCGTTTCATTTGAATTTGAATTCAACAACAATTAGGAATATAATCTTCATATGCTTATAATAATATTTGCGTCAATACCCAATATCCTGTAGATACATATCGCATGTATATAAACACACACACATACACACACAAAAAATACCAGTTTTCAAATTATTTTGGCAAAACTCGTTTCGCAGGTTGTTTTAAAAACTTACCCTCGCAGAAAGCTTCAGATTCACAATCTTGTTAGAATCTGTTAAAATACTGACCAAGCCTAAGGCATAACTCATTATATATGTGTTTGTATGTGTGTATGTGCACTACGTTATCTAGCTGATCATAAAAATCACAATCAAACAAAAGAGCTTTCATCTACATAGCGTGGAAATGTTAATTGCATTAGAAAGAGACAGCTGCATATGTATGTATAAAAAAGCTGCAGCTGCGCCTTGAACTTGAATTCGAGCAGGCAGAGCAGCAGCAGCAGTAGCAACTGCGACTGCGAGATGGCCTTCAAATGAAGTTCGGTACAGTGAACAAATTGAAAATGAAATGCGCATAACAAACGCAAGCATGCAAAAGCTGCCAGTCACAAAAAGCAAAGAGTGTGAGAGCGATAGCGAGAGCAGCGCTGAGAGTGAGAGTCAGAGTGAGCAGAGTGTGTAATGCAGGCGCGTACAGCCAACGGCTGCGTCAAAAAGTGACGACGCCGCTGCAACTGTCCTTGAACTTGGCAAACATTTTTTTTTTTGGTTGTTGCTGCTGTTGTTGCCGTTTGGCCAAACGAAGGACAGCAGCAGCACTCACACGTCACACACACAGAAGGACGGCAATCGAATGCAAACGCTGCTGTGTCCACCATTTGCTTTCTTAATGTGCAGCAGCAGCAGCAGCGTCGACGTCAGCAGCGACGTCATTGCTAATATGGCTTCAAAATTCTCTGCCCGTAGGCGTTGCTGTGCTATCGATAAATTCTGCGTGTGTACGCGTTTAAGTTAAGCAAAATGGCTGACTTGAAATTTAATTTAAGGACAAATATATATATATATATATATATGCAAAAGCCTTTTAAAGTAAATAAAAAAACAGTGTAATATTGCAATTTATATAAAAATTACCCGCAACTTAAAGATTGCGACAAAAGCGAATTCCAAAAAACCCCAAGATTACAAGTGAATTTCAAAACGATAAGCTTAAATAAAGTACACAATTTTCAGAATTTCTTGGAGCGGAAGTTTTAAGATTTCCGAGAAAGCGTCCACCGTTACCAAGCGACAAAACGAAGAAATCAACGAGTTCTCAATTCTCCATAAGAAAAAAAAAAAAAAAACAAAAAAAATATCCAAAAACCTGACCACAGAGCACAAGAACAGCGTGAATCAAGCAGAAAACCAATAGAATGACGGGAGAACAGCTCACTTCATTTAGTCAGAATTGGCAATTAGAACAAAGAAATACACAAATATATATACACACATATATATGTATATATGCTGTACGTAGCTGAAACCGATATTAGTAAGTATAAGCATGTATGTATATAAACAAATACACGCGCAAATTTGTTAACCAAGGTCAACAATTTTTTTTGTTGTTTTTTTTTCGACTATATTAAAAATTATTTCACAAAAAATAAGTAGGCATTGGGCCTGGGGAGCGATTATACATATATATGTCTATACATGCATGTGTATGTAGACAAACAAAGAACATTAAAGAATGCTAACAACAAACAACAATCTAACGGGCAAGTAACGAAGAACTACAGCAAAAACATGGCGGATCGAGGCAGTTGAGCAGTTGATACAAAATTGCGGGCGTCAAGGCGTGAGCTACATGCAGAAATACACTCTACTTGGATTGGGACACACAACACACACATATACACATATACATATATATATATATAAACATAAAAATATGTATACATAAACATGTATATATGCATATCTGTATATATGTGTGTGTATACAGAAAGCAAACGAAGCTTATTTACGCATGTCTGCGAACCGGCTTTTTTTTGCGTTAGAACAAATCGGAGGTAAGAACTCTGTATCTGTGTGTATCTGTGTGTATCTGTGTGTATCCGTGTATCCGCTTGAGTTCGCCTCTTTATATGCGTTGCAATACAAAATTTAATGGGGTAGGCAAAGGGTCGGCATACAAATCAAAAAATCAACAATTCGCTTTTCTTAGGCTCACGAGTTTGCCGTGTGACCATCAAATTAACGATAAGCAACCAATTATTTCAAATTCTTCACAAATTGTTAACAAGAGAAATATAAACAAAATAAAAATATATATATATGCATGCTGATAAGCAAGAGAACTGTATAAATATCTGAGTTATTTATGGTACGGTGCTTTAGCGATATGCTTTCTTTGCTTTGCAAACCTTATTTATGGGCAGCACTTGATAAGTCGTTAAGCGATTAATTTTTGCACTCCGTGCTCAATGAATCCATGAATTGTAAGTGAGAGTGAAGTTCAAAGGTATCTCGATTTATAGGGCCACATAAAAGTGTACTCAATATAACGATAAATTGTGATTATAAAGTTTGAAATGTATACGATTTGTGAATCACATTAATTATCGTATAAAACTTAGAGTTGAGTCTAGAATTGAATTTCAGTTATGACATTTTAGCCCAATCAAAGCGGGAAGTTCATTTGCAGAAATCTCCACATTAAAGTCGAAATTCTTGTCATCACTCCAGTAGTCTACATTTATCTGCCCATAACCGATCGCAATCGCCCTCCAATAATCAGTGGGCCACTAAAAAAAAGTGAACTTTCAGCACGGCCCATTCATAAAAATCAGACAGCGGACAAAAAACCGCATAAGACATATTCAAATACCGCATCGATAAGCAAAAAAAAGAAAGAGCTGACGTGCCAAAAGATAACAAATAAAGAAGCAGGTGGAACGTGAATGAACGCAGCTAGCTCAGAATACCCGAACCCGAACCACACCCGAACCCGCAACCGAACCCGCAACCGAATCCGATACCCGATAACCTCAACATGCTGAACCACCTACGTAAATCAATTGGCGATTGCTAGCCGATAACTAGCGTTAACGATTCGGTTCTGGTACACTCAGCAAAAAATCGGTAAGAAATATAAAGTTCTTCTGATTTTTAGACATCATTTCTAAATATTAGGAAAACCATTTATAAATTTAGAAAGTCTTGCTTATTCTTAAGAAATATTTTCTATTTTTAAAAAATATTACTGAAAAGTACAAAAGTAAAAAATAACCATTATTTTTAGAAATAATCCTTTCTAGAATTCAGGAAAAGGTCGCGGATTTTATAATATAAATAATTCAATTTAGAAACTAAGTAAAATGAAGTCTACAAATTCTAATATATGTAATAAAAAAGTTAATATACAAAATATACAAATTCAAATCGAAAACAACACCCTGAAAAAACATATATATTTTAGGAAAATTCTCCACCTTGAAATTTAGGAATGCAAATCTATGTTTTTAGAAATCCACATTCATAAAATTAAGAAATTGACTTTCTGAATAATTGGCGCCAAAAGTGTGGCGATTTACTAAAATCGAGGTTCAATTTTTGACGAGTGTATTGACTCCAAGTGCCTTGGGTTTTCTAACTTTCGGCTCGATACAATTTCCTGTGCACATGCCACAATATCAATTCCCAAGATTACCGCCAACAAGCGCTACGAATTTTTGGCATTTTATGCTGCTGCTCACATTTTGTTATTGTGTTTGGCCCGTTGACGCTGGTACTGACCTTCAGACGCAAAATTAGCAAATAGATAAAATACGAAAATACTTCACCAACAACAAAAGCAAAAACAAACACCAAATAAAAAACCATTTTTTGCGTGTGCGGGACTCTTTTATCGCAGAGAAATTGCGCAAGTCTAAAGTCATATCAATAATTGTTATAGGATCATTTTTTACAAAATCGCAGAATGAAATGAAACAAATCAACATTGAGGCTAAATCCCTATATAAAATGTTTAAACTTTCTTTCATTTCTCTAATTTTTAAATTTATGTTTAACATTTTTCTCCAAGTTAAAGAAAATAGTTAAAAATTAAATTATTCCATTTATTTTTCTAATCATTCTAATCAAATACTTGGATGTCATCATTTGCATATTACATTTGATTCTTGTTGGTAGAAAAGTCTGAAATCTATAATATATCAGTTCCGATCAATCAATGTCAGATAACATTTCCGAGTTATATTTACTAATATCTGACTGTTTATGTTAGCAAACCGATGTCAGTTTAACCCTGACCAGCCACATTCATAGTATATCGAAGCACTATCATTATCCTTATCGTAGTCAAATCGGTCGAGTGCTAATTAGTTGGCGATCCTTTTGTACTTCAAATTCGGCGCGTGGCGTCGTGACTCACTCGACGCGAGTGAATGAGTCAGGCGTGTTTAGGAAACCCCTTTGATATGGCCACAATTGATCATAATCGAATGCGATTGGAAATTGGTTAGAGTCACAAATTTTTATGAGACCCATTGTGGATGACTCAGGAACGGTCAGAGGTTTGAGTCATCAGGAGTCTATATAGTTGAGATAGGCTCTTTCTCTGTCCTAGATGGATGATAGGTGATATATATTTATATATGTGTGTGGGTGGTATTTTGATAAAGATATAGTTGTGTGCCAGTGCTAAAATAGAGATATTCATCATCTGTTTTTTGTGTAATTTGTGCTAGTCATGGGGCGTATGCGTGATCATGGCGTAAAGTAATTGCTGATGTGTTCTCTCTGTATACAATGACGGTATATTCTTGGTTCCTTTTTTTAAAGCGTCATCTGCTTGATTCCAAGAACTTGCCCAAGATTGTGAAATCTATTGCAACTAGAATGCTCTACATTAAGTATACGCCAAGTGGCCAATCTCAATCTAGCTTAATATTTTTGGAAATTTTATTTTTTTTATTGAAGATAAATTTGAAAAAAAAAACTATGTAAGATCTTACTATATAATCTTTTTCTATACTGCTAAAATCAATAAAAAATTATTTAAAATTGTATTTATGCATTTTCTTTTTTTTTTAAACTATAAATTAATTAACTAAAAATAACAACTAATCAAAGTTTAACATACTCCTTAAATTGCTTAAATAATTTGTCATTCTATGGTGTGTATTTATATATTTCGAAACTCACCATAAAATTACGAAAATCCAAAATAAAAAATGTAGAAATATTCCTTAGGATGTCCTTAATAATTCCAAAATGCAAATCCAAATGTTATGGTTTGAGATTGTATTTGTCTAATAACTGTGTATCTTTTTTTTATCAGATGCAACTGTTATTTTTTTATTTTTATTTTTTTTTGTTGTGAAAAACACTTGTTGTCGCGCGAACCGACGAGTGGCAAGTGTTTTGTAGAACTTTTTCACTGTTGCGCAGTCGAAGCGCGGCGAGGCATTCAAGAATAAAAAAAACGTCGGCGGTATTCGCAAATATTAGATGTCGCCGCCTCTCCGAGAGTCTCTGCAATTGTCGCTCGTTTGCTCGCTCGCTCAGCCAATTACCAAATGCGATTCAAGTGTCCGTTAGAATCAGAACCAATATGCGCGAGGCGTCAGCGTCAGCGTCGACGATCGACTAACCGAACTTGGCGATCGACTCGCTCTGATATTGAAAATTGTATAAGAATTCAGCGGCGAATGTTGACTGTTCTGTGTGTGCGAGCGAGAGACAGTTTGAGACGGAGACGAAGACCGAGACGAATTCAAACGAGCAGCATACGACTTGTGTGTTTTATAATTGCGAGCTGGGTTCGCGTATATGGCGTATGCGTTTGTGTGTGTGTGGGTGTGTGACGCTGCGACGTTCGTTCTGTTGCTGCTGGCGTCTCTAATGCCGGCAGAGCTTTATTCAAGTTTAATTTGAGCTCGTTGTTGTTGTTGCTGCGAATTTGTGTATCAAACGTATGTATTTGTGTGTGTGTGAGTGTTATTTATTATCTTTGCTGCTTTTGATTATGTCTGTGTGTGCGTAGCTGCGCAGCACTACGTCGATTGCCGCTGTTGTTGTTATTGTTGCTGCTGCTTCTGCTGCTGCTATTAATGCTTTGTTGTTGCTCACATTCACACGCCACTATAAACAATATTGACCTAGGTTATATACTATATGCATATATATATATATATACTTGTACCTTAGTGTTTCAGATATATTTTTTCTTTCTACTTTTTGCCTATCGCATAATTTTATAGCTTTTTTCTAGGTTATATTTTAGCGATATATTCTTGGCATTTTTTAATTGATTTCTTTCATATATTTTTTTATGTATATTATATTTGTATCAGTCTTTTATAACAGTTAAGCGAAAACACAAATTAATTTTAAAATTGCACTTTTGTTTAGTTTAAACAGTTAAAACACATTTGCTAGTTACATTTTTTTTAGCTTAAGCGTTGATTTTTTTTAAGGCAAAGGAGATCAAATAACGTTTATAATTTTATTTTTCGTTTTATAACTGTCAAACGCAGCTTTTGCTTAAGTTTGTTGATGTTGTTTTTTTTTCTTTTTGCACGGTTAAAAGCTTTCTAATACTATTGAAAGTTCTTTCAAGAACAAAAACAGAAACGCTGCCTTTTGCCGTGTACCGTTTGCCGTGTGTTGACGCGTCGCCAGCTCGCTGAGAAATACGAAATGGCGGCCAGCGTACACAACATTTTTGCCGAGAACAATATGCTGGCAGCGCTGAGAACAGAGCAGCCGCGTAGCAGTTGCTGCGCAGCTGGCGTCGCAGTATTGAATAGCAGCAGCTGCGGCAGCGACGGCAACTGAAGAATGAAAGCGCTGCGTGTGCAAGCTTCAATATCTATATAAATATATAGATGTATGTGTGTATGTATGCATGTGTGTGTGTGAATGTATGTATGTGTCTTATGTGAGCCGGCATTTTAGACAGCAGCAGCTGCTGCGCCTAACGCATACATACACTCAAAGCGACGTAAAGGCTGAGTGCGATTTTTCCTTTTTTGCGGCCGCAATGAATATGTTGTTGTTATTTTCGGTAATTGTTTCGGCTTGGTTGCGTTGGCGGTGGCGTTGACAGCGACAGCGGCAGCAGCAGCGGCAGTGGCAGCAGCTACAAACACGCTTAACTTACTCAATAAAATTTTTATTACGCACACGAATATAATTCGTTTGGCGGTGTATGTTTGTATTGTTCTTCGGTTCATCCCAATGGTAGACATAGATATTAATTAATATTCTTTACTCTTTATTTCTTACACATTTCTCACATTTCTACAGATCATCCTCGATCGAAATCGTGTAAAACGCTTTTCGCATATTCAATGGTAGCAATTATAGTCGGCGGATCGCAGGTGTTTGTTGCCTCGACTTCGCCATCAAATTGAGCATGTCCGTAATTAGGAAGGCGCCCATCAGTGCATCCTCCGTATTGTCAACGACATCTACATTCAGCACGTGCACGGGTCGCTTATCAACGGAATTCATTGACTCCATGTCAACAGACGACTTTGATACTCTAATAATAATAATCTATAAGAAACGCACTCTAAGAAATCTTATTTCAGAAGATAAGAATGGATAATTACCTAGTTCAAAATTGTTTTAATGAATGAATCTTTGGTTTTATGTTCCTAAATCAATTTACAACAACAACAGCTAATGCGACTCTGCTCGCAATGACGACAACGGCCTCGTCGGTGTAGGCCGTAATTTGTATACTTATTATTATTATTGTTGTTGTTGTTATTATTGTTGTTGTTGTTGTTGTTATTGTTGTTGCTGTTGTTCCTGTGTTTGTCTTTGCTTTGGTTCTTATCACGGTTTTTGTTATTATTGTTGTTATTATTATTATTATTGTTCTTTCTTGTATTTGGTCAGTTGTTTTGCCGCATTTCTGTTTTCGCGCTTTGTTTTGGTGACGTATGTGCGTGTGTATCGCGTGTAGGGTTGCCAGACTGCGCTAATTAGTTGCGTGGAATCATAATAATAATAATCTAGAAGAAACAGATTCTAAGAAATCTATATACTTGAGAAGATAAGAATGGATATGGTTTTAATAATGGAAGAGAAAAAGAAGAAGAAAACAAATATAATACTAAAAGTCAGTAATAAAACACATATTTTGGAAAAGAAGTGGGAAAAGATGCATTTTGTACAGTTAGTAGAGTTTACCTCTATGTTTTCGTTCAATTCGTCTTTTGCGCCCCATATGGAATAATCTGGAATACAAAATGGTAAATTTTCGACAATATCTTTGGCAAGTCAATGCCCCAAACTTTATGGCCTGCCGTTGTCTGCTGTTCTGCACGTCGACATCTCCACATCTCTGCCCCTGCGTCTGCCCCTCTACACCGCTCCACCTCCCTTGCAGCTACGTGTGACAATCGGTGCGTCTGTTTGTCTCCTACTAAAGTGCAGTCATTATTTGGTTGTCATTATTATTATTATTATTATTACGGGGAGAGTATTGACCCGACAGATTTCTTTTGTCGGACAACATTTATAGTCAGCGGCGGCAAAAATTGGAATTATTGTGCATAAATAAGAAGTTCTCCAAAAGTTCGTTGAAAATTTCTGAAATTGCAATAAATGCAGAAGAAAGCAACCGAAGACGAAGAAGAAGAAGAAGCGGCAGCAGCAGAGGAAGCAGCCGCAGCAGCAGAGGCCGAGGACAAAAAGCAGCGCAAAGCTGACGTCAAGCATTTCCTCTGCCTGCGCTGCAGTCGACGCAGCTGCCTGCTGCTGCTGCGGGGGGGTGTTTGGTTTGGCGAACCGAACGGTGCAATAAATTCAAGCTTCATCCCTTTTTGGCAACGACCAACACCAACAGAAACAGCAGCGAGCCAAAAAACAACAACAACAACAACAACGGAGAAGCAGAAGCAAAAAACAGCAACAAGAACCAAATAAAACTCAAACCCAAAATGTCTGCAACGTTGTCGCTTGCAAAGGGGCAACGGCAACGGCAACAGCAAGCAGCAAGAAGCAGCAGCAGTTTAAGTTGTTCGCGTGGCGGCCGTGCAACGGTTTTCGACAGCTGACATCGGAGGCAGTGCCACAGTTTTCGACATGTGCTGCACATGCAGAGGACTTGCAGCCAACGGATACTCAAGTGTCTGTTGCACGTCTCTCTCGCTCTTTCTGCACACATGCATATACATACATACATATGTGTGCATGTGTGTGCGTGTGCGTGTGTGTATTGCTGCAGCTGTGTGAGTCCGTGTCTGGGCACTTGCCAGCAGGTTGAATCATTTGGCAAAGATGGGGCAAAGTCCAGCAAAACTTATACGGCTAAAGTTGTCTACAAAAAAAAAAAAAACAGTTTTCAACTGATTTTTGGATTTTGTTTATTTTTGGACAAATCATCAAAATATTTTGGCAGTAGCTAATTTAATTAAAGTTTTATGTTCTTATAAGTTATAAAATAAATCGGTTCAGTTTGGGAAAGTTTATTGCATTGGAAATAGCAATATCATGTTTTCAAAACTAAATTCAATATGTATATACTGAATTTCTGGCTATTTTTTTTGTTATCTTAATATATAGATGTTTTCCCCGCTTAGTAAAATTGATATACAGAAATATATAGGTGGCATGGCAACAATTGTTCATATACTTCTTTTACCTTATATACGTTTCTATACCTCGTGAACTTCACATAACTGTTATGATATTGCGGCAGTTGCCACAGAAGAGGGAAGAAAACAAAAACTGTTGTTAATTTAGACTGTTAACATACATATATATCTATATATATATATATATATATCTATATATACATATATATATATATATATATATATAATATATATCGACTTAAACACAGGTTATAGTTTTATTGACGAATCTACCTCGCTAATAGCTTTGCACACTCCAATGTAAGCAGTTAGCTAAAGTTGTGCAAATGTTCTTCTTCTTCTTCTTATCGCTTATCGTGCTGCTCTCTTCTTATGTATACAAATAATTAACTAGTTGCAAGTAGTGTTTTTTTTGTTGACAGTGCATTGTTTATTAATTGTTAGATTATAACTTTAAAATTGTGTCTTTTATGGCTATCGATAATCGATTTATATCGACAAATGGATAAGTCGATTTGACAAGATATGCTTCCTTCTGGAAGTTAAATATTCATACAAAATCAATAATTATGATTGTGTTTATTTTGTTTATCTATTAGTTCTCCAAAGTATACACATTTTGGGGCTAGACCTTTAATCTTATCTGTCGCCGGAGTTGTTGGGCATTATTATGTAATTGCATATATAGTGCGCCAATAGCTACGTGCAACACAAGTAAACATAAACAACTCGTGGCATTGCGCAACCTTATTTGCGTTCTCGGAACGCAGCCTTCAAAATCGGGTCTCAGAAGTTCAGCTTTGCTTGAGAAAAGAAAGTGCAAAAAATGATTTCAATTCTAAAATTTGATTCAAATTTAATTTGAAAACTTAAAAATTGAAACCAATATGTAACTGAAGTGCAAATCCAATAACTTACTATACATATATATATATATATATATATATATACTACGTCGCTTAATTTCTAGAGATATTATCTCACAGGTTCTCGAAGTTACGTATACGCAGCGTGGAGCCTGCATCGGAGAATAGTAGCAAGCTGAAACTTAAACTTGCAGCTGATGTAATCGTTATTATTATTACTGTTATATATTTGTTTAGCAAAACGTGCTCATTCATAGCATCTGGGAAGGTAGGGAGATTGGAGAGATCAACAAATACTTGAGCAAATAATTGTAAAGTGCCGTATGGAAAAATAAACCATTTGCTTACCGTATGTGTATGAGTGTATACATATGTATATATATATATATATATATAGATATAGTCATAGGCTTTTGTTATTTCCATTACGCTTGCTTTAGAATAGATTAGTAAACAGATACACATGTTTATATGTGTGTATAGGGGCATATCCAAACAATCGGATAAATAGATATATATATGTGAACAACATTATATGCTTGTTAAGCAAATGACAATCAAATGTGTATAATTACGGATACTACTTGGTCAAAAATAATTAACGATTTGTTATTTAATCAGAAACCGATCCTATAATTAGAAACTAAGAATGGAGCTTAAGAGGATAATAAAAACTAATACGAGATCCGTAAACATGAATTTAGTTAAGAGGCAAATCAGGGTCTTATACAAGAAGTTATCTTTCTCTTAAGCCTGCTGATATAGTGCAATCTGAAACTAACTGTAACAATGTTTGCTCAAAATCAAAAAGCAAATCTTAAATGAACATTTTCGAGTACTTTGTAATGATATTACATCTATGTCTATCATTAAGAACTCCATTTTGAACGTATTCTCTGGTGAATACCATTTCGCATGCATTTCAACTAATTACTCATAATTCATAGTAACTTTTTTTCTATTTCGTCTGCTTGGTTTTTTTATGGGCTTCCCCGAATCCGTGCAACACATGTTGGACCTATTTTGTATATAGAATATCCCCTGAAATCGATTACATTTTAGTTTAATTTATATTTGGCGTGTTTTCTGCGTCGACATTAAATAAATAAATAAATTAGAAGTGCCTTGGCTGATGCATATATACATGCATATACATATATATATATATATATATATATATATATATATATATTATAAGTATTTATGCACATCTGGCTTAGTTAATAACCAAGCGAATATCGTAAAATCACTAAACAGCTTTGTATTTTAGTTTAATAGTTATTGTAGTTTTAGCAGCAGCAACTGTTGATTGTATTATACTCTACCCAGGGTATATTGATTTTGTCGATGAGCATGTCACTTGCGCCTGTTCCAAAGCATATAAGACTGTCCGTTGTAAAGCATGATATGAAATTCATCATTAATCGGACAATGAGAAAAACTATTCCAATCAATATTTTGGTAAATTAACATTAATGAAAAAAGTTCCCATTTGCCAGGGTATGCCAATTTCGGAGTGTTCAAGTCAGCTGTTCTTACTCGTTGTTGTTAACAATCAATGGGCATTATATAATTAGATAAATCGTTGAGCCGATGTCGCCAGCTGTAAAATAAATTTACATACATTGGCGCAATTTATGGATAATGCCCATTGCATTGTAACGTGGTAAGTCGAACTTGTTTTCATTATTGAGCTGCGCGATGTAAATGAGCTGTATATCAATTAGCCAGCGGCAGCAGATAGCACAACAAACAAAAACAGCGAGCACAATGGCAAACAGCAGAGGGAGTGTGACGGCCAGACTGCGTCAATAATAACTGCATTACACGCGGCAGCGACAAAAAATTATAGATACTCTCTCCCTCTCTCACAGAATCGCACACTCTCAAACGGACTCATACACACACTGAGAGCGCGCGAGAGAGAGAGACAGGGCTCGCGCACACTATAGCGCTGCTTTCGTTGCTTCCTCCCTCGCCGCTATTGCTGCATCGTTCTTTTCTCCTTGTGGCTTCATGCGGTTCATTGACCGCCGGCACGTGCGTTGAAAACCCTTGCACATCCTCTTGCATTTGTATATGGTCTGTGTGGAAAACATTGGCATTGCCTCCAAGGCGGGGAATACACGTTGCATTTTATCGCATGCACATGTCACTAGCGCTCTCTGTCTTTCGCTCGCTCTAGCACTATGCCAGCTACACACAAGTGTGTGTGTGTGTGTGTGAAATGGCTTATTATAGCCCCCGACTGAATGCCGCAGCTTGTAGTTGTTGATGTTGCTTGAATTTCTTATTTGCTTTACAGTTGCGCGTGGCCTGCACTTGTGTGCGTGTGTGTGCATGTGTTTGTTTTTTTTTTGTATTTTATTCTCAAGTAACTTGCATTAATTTTCCGTTTTATTTTCGGCTACTTTCGATGTTTACAGTTATTTTTAATTTATCGCCTTGCCTACATTGCAGGCCTCTTAAGTCATCGCCCATTCTTGTCGATTCTATTGCGATTCGCAACCGATAGATTGTTTGCCTAACTGCAAATGCATACATTGTATTTTGCACGTATGCAAGTAGGCGTGTTGGCATGTATGCATGTGTGTTCATATCTAACAACGAAATGATAAGAAGAATTGCACACCATTGTTTGCACTTGACCATCAACTTGAGCTTCCGGTGTGGCGGCCCAACTACTGGAAAACATATGACTACATTTGTCATATATTTAATCTAAAGTGCTGGGGACTAAGCTTTAAATTTATGCAAGCACAGGCCGAGATAACTGAATAGTGACAGTGCAAATTTAATAAGTATGCAAAAGCTTAGATTTTCCATGTCATTGCATGACGATATGCAGCACTTCAACTTTTTATCAACATTTTTTTTACTACTTGCGATTATGTGTTAAATTGGTATTATTGATGAAAGAAGAAGAAACTATAAAAAACAAAAATTATTTTAATCTTTCTCATACATGAAAAAGAACAGCAATTTCACTTTTTAGTTTGCTAAACCCTCTCTGTTAATTTACTTCAGAGGTAGCACGATACGGTTATTCACCATAACCTAACCCAATATGAGTTTTAACCGAAACTTTCGACAACGAATACTAAGCATATATCTTATCATAAGTACACGTCTTTATTGAATAGATAGCTGAATCCATTTCTATTCATATGACTCGGAGTGTATGCGCACTAAATGCTGATATTATTTGTGAGTTGTTGCTCTGTCGTTCCGCTTGAAGAGTAAATTTCCGGGAGTGTTAAACCCAAATTATTATCAAGTTGTTGCCACAGCACTTAAGGTGAGAAAACTAATATAGCAAATCAAGAACATGCAAACTATCTGTAGTGGAAAAAATGTATATTTAATTAAAAAAAATCGAATGGGTTATTTTAGATTAGTCAGTCTAGATCTAGACATAAAAAACAATAATACATAGGTATGTCTGTGCAGTAGATGCTAATTAAATTTCTCGACATCAAAACAGATTATGAATTCAAACCAGTTCAATTTTTTGGGGCACTCACATACCAAATGTATATTGAGGTACTACGCATTTTCAACATAGTTCGTCGCTTCGATTATGCAATAGGTCTAGACGACACTTTGGATTGCTATCAGTGTAGATTGCAAATGTTCGATTTGCAGTGTTTCAGGCCCTTCGCTTACGTAAACAAATCCATCCAGAGTGGTTCCACACATATAGCAATTATTTACGAACCTCACACAATGTTGGCAAAAAGTGTTCAACGACGTGGGCAACTAAGTTGTCACCTTTAACAATGTACAATATAGTATCGAACTATTTTTACACTTAAAAAAATTATTAGCTGGAGTCATTTTAATTGAAAGTTTCTCAGTTGAAAAACTTTTTAAGGTTGTTTGTCATTCAACAATAAAGCGCAAAAATATTGAGCTTACTTGAAGAAATTACAAATGTTTCGTACATTGAGTAGATTCCAAAATTTTTTATAATTTTTTTATATTTTTTTACATATATAAGCTCTTATTTAAGATATTTTTATAAAGGTTGTGAACTTATTATTATTATTCTAATCCGGGCGTCAAATAAAGGTTAAAGATTTTTCAATTTATTGCATTTTCATCTGATTATAATTTTTTCTGGGTTTTCCCAATTATTGTAATATGTTTTGGACATATTGATACTCAAATTTTTTCATTTAAAATTTTCATATGAGTTCCTCTATTTAAATTTGTAATAATTTGATTTGAAATTTTTTCTGTTTGTGTAGTTTGAAGTACTTTGACTAGTCGCAACCTTCAGAAGTGGCCGGTCCAATCTGTCGTACATTGACTTGGTAAATTCCCTCTCTCTCTCTCTCTACACTATTCAGTGTGTCATTCTCCCTCACACCCGATCGTTTTTACACGTGCCGTGGGCAGCGTACGTCAAACTTAAGATGTAAAATTGCAATTTTTAGAACTGCACTACTACCAAGTATTTCTGTTAGTTTGTGTATATAGTCGCACATGTGTATATATAATATTTTGCCCGATTTTATTATTGGCATTGTGAGCGGTTCCGGTGCCGTTGTACGCTTTATGCTAATGGCCGGAACGTGTTTTCGAACAAAATGCACAATTCGAGATTTTCATTAGAAAATTATTATTTATCGCAGAAAGGAGGGGATTACTTTTGACTTATGGCTGGGACGATCCCTAGACAAGCAATTTTACACAGTTCGCCACATTTGTACAAATACTATATAATGCCATTCTCGGCGATATGAACAACTTATCGAAATTGAACTGCGCGAACTGATGTCATTTGCTTTCACATACATTTATTTTTTTTTGTTTATATATGTATTTAGCAATAAATGAAAAGTTTATTGAAATACTAAGAATACTTTATGGGCAAAATAGGTAGAGATACATTTATCTATATATTGTTGCAACTTTTGTGCCAAAGGGGAAAAGTATTATAATTTTTTAATCAGTTCTTTTTAGAGTTATAAGCGGATCGTTGTATATCTGATGTTATTATGATAAAATTTAAGTTTCTCGCATAGATCTATGAATCAATATACAAGTTTGAGCTAGTTTAAAGAGAAAGAGGATTACTATAACTTTATTTCTCAACAATCAGTATCAGTAATAGTTTGTCAGATTAACTAAAACATACTTTGTTTGAGTTGAAAGCAGATTAGTTTTTTATTGATTGCATTTTTTTTATTAGCTTCTGATCCTCGTTGGGTGACTCTGATTGTATAGCAAGTGTCAGGGTCCATAAAATACCCCAGACATGATTTAGGAAATATGAAAAAGAATAAGTGTGCCAATCAGACGACTTGTACACTCTATAGATAAGGCCAAGTAGGCAGGCAAGCTAACTTCTAAGACGTAGAATATACAATGTCGAAGTTGCGCATAGATTAGATTAATCGATCTGTAAGCAGAAGCAGAGAAAGTACTTCAAATTAACTAATATCTTTGGTAATCAATTACCCAGAGGGATTTTCCCTTACTTTAGAGTTTTTCTATTTATTGGGCACTTCAGTCACTTCAGCTGTGCATAATGCTGGGCATCAGTAACTGGAATTTATATGCCAGATGCAAATAAAAATCAAGAGAAATTACTTTAACGCATATAAATACACATACATGTGTACACGTATGTATGTCAGTGTGCATACACACATACATTTAAATTACGTTGCCAATAAATAAGCCCCCAAAGGCAATTCCATGGCATACTTTATGGCTGGTGACACTTGGGTCCGCAGTGCCCTGAAGGCCTGGCACCATTTTTTCCATCTTTCTTCTCTCTCTCTCTCTCTCTACTCTTTTCTCTTATCGTTGTTCTCATTTTTTTTTTTTTTGGTGTTGTCCTTCATTTCTTTGCACACACAATGGACAAATTTGCTGAAGCGGCTCAATGCGATACGGAGGAGGAGAGGTGGAGAGGTGGAGAGGGGGAGAGCAAGAGAAACAGCGAAGTTGATGGAAGGAAGCAAATGAAGCGTATATAATCGATACGACGTAGTAATAATTGCACAATCTATTATAAGATCTGAGTGATTAGCTCACTTGGCGCGATACGTACTATTATTAGTTTTGATGCAACAAATTGGGCACGTAATACCTGTTATCGCCACCTGTGTCTATTCAGAGTGCCTACTAGATTTATTATTGTACATTCACCTCTCGCTTGAGCATTCAGTTCGATTACTCTATATACTCTATACTGAGCTGTTCTAAGCGTATTGTTACGTTATAGGTCACATATATATGTATATGGAATACAAATTGTTCCGTAATTACAAATAAAAACAGATTAGAAGTATATATAAAAAAGATAATGTGTAGCTTCCATTAAGCTATAGTCTAAAACAGACTAAGACCATACTAAATTGATACATATAAATGTTATTCTCTAGTTTAAATTCAAGGGCGTAAGTGGATGAGTGAATCCAATGGAATATCTGGAAAATTAATCGATAACAATATATATAAAATCTCTCAAATATGGTTATAAATTGTACGTTTCGGATTTTTTCTCTATTTAGCGGCTTACTCAGTTTGATGTCAAGCAAAGCTAATGCTAAGCAGATTAAGGACACTATTGACAGCCTAGTACCCATTAAACTGCCCTAACTTTATCCTCAAGATACCGCAACCCTTAACTGGAGCACCTTCCTCCCCTGCACAATTAAAGGCACATTAAGTTGATTGCAAATGGCCAAGATGTTTGAAAAGTTTTTAGCCTAAGCACATAACCGCCAACTGGTAGTGGCATAAATTACAAATTTTACGATTTAGATAGTCGGGCCCCCAAAGACAAGGAGTACGCCGTAGATAGGCCCAAGAAATAGGTTGTACTCCGTCCTATTTGGCTGACGGTTTGCGTTTAATGCTCGCATTTCCGTCTTTTTATCTGTTTTCATGTTCAGATGTGTGTCAAATTGCCACCCACCCATGGTGCTACACCCCCACCACCCACCACCCATCACCCGCTTCGCCTCTTCCCTAGGCAAGGTGTGGAAACCACCACCTTCTGAGTTTCTGCATTATACATATGGTTACTCAACGCTGACCGAGAAATTTCATAGGCTTTGGGGTTGGTTTGGGTTTTTTCCTTTTAGCTTGGACTTTGGTTGCAGCTTCTTGCCTTGGCTTGAGTTTTCCGGCTTAGTTTTCGCTTTTCGCTCAAGTTCAATGACCTTGCACTTTTCTTTTCACTTTCTTGACACAAAAATTTCCTTAACGCGAGTTGGGGGTGGCTGATCTCTCTCCATCAAGGGTGGTTTTCTCTCTTCCTCCTGCGCCGATTGACATGCGCATCATTTCCTTAGCTGGGTTCGGTGGGGTGGGGGGGGGGGGGGGAGTGGAAAAGTGCTCTCCTCCTACGTAGACCTATGCGTGGCAGTCCTTTTTGCTTGGGACATTTTTTATTGTCATACTGGCAAACATTTTGGTTTGTTTGCTTTTTATTTCGATGGCGGGTGGGGATTGTGGCGTTTTCCTTTAGCATAAACCGGCCGGCATTGTTTTCTGTAGGGCATAATTTAATGGGCTTACGACAACTGAGACGATAATGGGGCCTGGGTCTATGGAAGTCGAAAGGGTAGAAATATTTCCTTTTTAATGTTTACGTTTTATTCATTTAGTTTGTTTGTTCAGTTAATACATAAACATTTTCATTTCAATTTCGAGCCTTGAAAACCATGTACAATATTTAAATTTTTCTCGTATATATATATATTTTTTTAACTAAGTTGTCTTTAATTTCTGATCTATTAGAATTTGATTGTAGTTAAGATGATCTAATTATGAAAACTGTTTTCCTCAAGCTAAAGGCTTCTGCTGTCTTCCAGCCAGAACTTAACTTTATTATAAACACTAGAAAATAAATTACTCAGCATTGCCCAAAAAAAAAACTTTTCTAAACAACAATATCAATTGCACAAACGCCTAACGGAAAACTCGAGTTGATCTGCAATAAATTTCCACTTGAGCAGTGATATCTAGGTGGATACTTTATCCGATCACAACAACACTCAAGTGCTGCCTCCCCCATCAAGCTAAGAAATACACCCACCAAACACGAGCCAACAAAAGATCACCGAAGAGCACCCCCCCCCCCCCCAAAAAAAAACGCCCCCCTCGTCCGAAATAGAAAGAATAAAAGCAGCGCTGCGGGTTGAATTATAAAACCCGAAAAGTACAAAGAGAATAACATAAAAGTAACGGAGAGCGGCGAGAAATGCCCCGCACATGAAAAAAATACACGCACACACAAAAACTTATCTAATACTATGGATACCGTTACTTGAGGTCACTGGCCCACACAGAGCAACTGCACTTGTATACTACAACAAACAAACAGACGACGCCGAACAACAAGCGGCACTGAAAAATAAATACAAGCACACTTACACACACACACACACACACACAAACGCACACATACATACATAGGCACGTACGCACTCTCGTACGCACTCTCGCACGCACAAGCAAACAATTTCCAGCCGGTTATGTCATGCACATCAAATCCAATTGGGTGGGAAATTTATGTTGAGCGTTTTATCGCATTTGAGTGCGCGAGTCGTTTGAGTGCAAGTCATGCAGGGCAATTCTGTGAGTGGGTTAGGGATGGGAAATTTGAAGCGTTTTGAGCGCAGGCCACTTGTGAGCTGAGTACTTTTGATGGGTAATTTGGTTATTCCGGCTATTTGTTGTTGAGTGTTTATATATTGGGTAACTTGAGGTAATTTGATTTCGTTGGGTGTTTATTCACTGAGTC
This sequence comes from Drosophila atroscutellata, assembly GCA_035041605.1. NCBI lineage: Eukaryota > Metazoa > Arthropoda > Insecta > Diptera > Drosophilidae > Drosophila > Drosophila atroscutellata. Next base: position 4,639,313 of record JAWNLA010000092.1, on the reverse strand, counting down.
GTTTTATGTAATTTGAAACGCAATACAAATAAAGCACTTGGAAAAGGGAAAAAATATCAAAAATATTATTTACTGCAGCTAAATGTTGTTGTTTATTTATGATTTATTTAACAGTTGAAGAAAACAAGAACAAAAAAAATTAAAAACCAATTGTTTTGTAATTTTATGATTTTAAATGGAGTAAGAACTAATAACGGATTAGTTTAAAGCTTCAGTTGAGATTTCAGAAATTATTAAGTGAATTTCTGGAACTGAAGTTATGTAAGTAATCAAAATCAGAAACAAAAAGGAAAAGAAAACTCAAATTAATTTTTAAAAATCGAAATACTTTTCAAAGTGTATCAAATATTATAAAGCTAATTTTGGTTTTAGTTTATTGGAAAATTAGTAATTCTTGAACACACTTATTTATTTATTTGTTAAAATAATATTAAATCTTTTTAAAAGCTTATCCAAAACTGTATTCTTTTTTTAGCTACCTCAAATTGCCCTCAGCCAGCTAATCTCAACTCAAAACTGCCAGTTTCATTGAAACTTGCGCATGAAACTCACTCAAACTGCCAAGAAATTCCCTCAACAATTTCCCCACACATGATTCTATGAAATCAGCTGTTCGAAATGCGCAAACTCCAAGCGACTACGCAATGCAATTGAAATTGATTTTGACTTACGGCGGGGAGACGACGAGAACACAAAACGCAGAACGCAGAATGTTGAACGCTGAACGTTGAACGTTGAACGTTGAGCGCAACACCCACCACCAACACCAAGTAAACGGACGCCAGGGAAATTTGGAAAAACACCAAAATTGTTGTATGACCCATTTTCAGTTGCAGAGTTCAAAGACCTTTCGCATGTGAGCTACGAGCTGCGAGCGGTGAGCGGTGAGCATTGAGCGTTGAGCTTCGAACGGACAACCCCAAAAAAAATAATGTATGGGGCTTTTTTGGTGTTGCTTTTACTTTCTGTATCTAATTTAATATTTTTTTTGGCTTTTTTTTTAACAACTGCAACTGTTTTCTAGTTGTGTGGGTGGGTCTCTCATGATGTCACTTGTGTAGTGGAGCCGGAGGGTTGATATAATGCACAATCATCGCACTCGCTGGTATGCGTGTCCCAAGTTGTGGATTGGTAAGCTGTCATATTATGGTGGTTGCTATTTGACAGAGCCTCCCCCCAATCCCCAAGCCCCTCGCAACCCCAAATGTTTCATGTCCAATTTGATTTGTGTTTGCTTGGCTTAGTTTGACCCACATCTGGGATTACTCAGTATGACTTTATTCATTATTCCATGTAAATATTTTATATGTGATTTTGATGGCATGGTGCGAAGAATATTAAATTAGCTAATTAAACAGTTTTTGTTTGCTCAGACATCAACAAATCACAAAACATGCAACAATAATAAACTTAATCAGTTTCTTTGTTCAAGAGTGTAATTTTCGATTCAACTGAACTTTAACAGATTTAATATCCACATATGTTTAATGATATGTGATCAAAATATTTATGGAGCAGTTCCATCTTTACAACACAATATATATTGGAAAGTAGCTTCAAGATCGAAGCTGATAAATTGTTGTTTAGAGTGACAAACTTTCATAACTACGCTTTCAGATGAAATGTAAATATAAAACTCTTTTTAAACAATTCAAAAAATATATAATATATACATGTACCTAATACTTAATTCTTGCAAACTTCTCAGCTTACAAGCCCCGAGAATATATATGAGAATATATAAAAATAAAGTCAGCGAAAAAGTTAAACAAATAAAATGAAGTACGTGCAAGAGTAGCAAGAGCCTTACAAAAAAGTATAAACTTTTTTTTTTACCAATGTAAAAATCTATAAATCGGAGACGGAAACAACAAATCAAGCTGAGAGAACAGAAAATGGAAAAAAACACAAGAAAAGCGAATGAAACACGTCAATCTTAAATGCAGCACGAAAAGCGATCAAAAAATTAATCGCAATATAATCTTCAACTGAAAATTCTTGGGTGTCAATAAAGCATGTGTGTTTAAATGTGTGTGTGTGTGTGTGTGTGAATGTGGTGCTCCGAAAAGAAGAAATGAAAACAAACGCCGCAAATCTTGGCGAAGGGAAAGTTCAAGAACCCCATGAAAGCGTCAGCGCCATCGACTCTTACATTTACACATACACACACACATACAGACAAATATACATACGTACATAAATGGGGGAGCAGGAGCAGGAGTTGGAGCAGAGCAGAGGGGCGCCGAAAGCATTGCCTGTCTCACTGTTGAATGGACGAGACCTCCCCTTGTGCCCAAGAGGAGGCAGCAGCAGGCAGCTACCAACACTTTTTCCCCACTCACCAAAAACGAAAGTGAGTCTCGTGCCACAATCGTCTCGATTCCTCCCACAACACCCGCAACCGAAAGAAAAGTTCTGTTTCTTTTTGCCGTCAACGCAGAAGAGTTCGTTGAACCTGCTGCCACTGGGCGAAGGGCGAAGGGGGGCGAGGGAAAAATTCGGAAGCAAAATTTGTTGAAGCTCTTGCAAGTGGAGACCGATTGTTCCCATCCCCACTTTGTCTACTTACCAGATATGCTTACCACTCACTTGGTGGTTGAAGAGACTCCTCTTCTTCTTCATCATCACGAATTGGTTCATTTACGTGTGAGCTGGCCACACCCCCCACAACGCCTACGCCTATGCAATGAGATTGGAGTTTCCTTTTTGTTCTCTCTGTGAGTGTGTGAGTGTGTGTGTGTGTGTATGTGTGTGTGTGTGTAGAAAGTGAAAGCAAATGTTGCATTGATTTTTCGCTGGCTTCATTTATGTACATATGCACACTAGAAGCTGCACATATTGTATATTACGATTGTATAATAATATTATAAACTTTGTATTTTAATTTAAATATATTTTTTATACATTTTTTATACATTTTTTATTTATATTTTAATAAATTTACAAACCAATGCGCTACTTGGGAAAGCAATAAAATATGATTGTTTATAGATGAATTGAATTTTGTAAACACATATTTTTACAACAAAAAATGTTATGTTCATGTGATATGTACATACATATATCTAGTCCTATCTCGATTTAACAAATCTAAGCTATATAAAATAGAAGTCCGATCTGTTAAAGTTAAGAAACACTGCATTTTGCTGAAAGTTCTGAAGATTTGAGAATAAATTAAGCATGCCCATCCTCGGTTCGGAAAGGGTTTAACATTGCCAGACATCTGACTTTTTTACAGCCATTAAGCACTAACCAAAATTAGCATTTTATTTGGATTTCGGTCATCATAAATTTATGCAAATTGAAAAGGTCAACAATAGCGAGAGCATCAGAAGAGTATGTTAAATCTACTTCCTTGTCTGTAATGTGTGCCAAGCATTTAATTTTTCTTGTATTAGGTCCGCCTGAAAGTATGCAGCATTATTTTAAATATGTAAGCGAACAGCGAGCACTCAAAATTGTGCTAAAACCGATAATTCATTTCTTTACAATCAGTTTCAAATCAATAAACCCTCAAAATACATTTCGATTGGAGTAGATTATGTAGATGAATGTTTTATTTCAAACATATTTCGTTATTAAAAGAATATATTACAACTATATATATATTATATAAAGAATTGAAAATGTATACCGACGAAAGTCTTGGTGTTTATCCGCTGACACAGAATCAGCAGCTGGCTGATTTAATCTTTCCTTTAAGTCCAATTTGCTGAGCAGCGCTGAGAGCTAAACTCCAATTATAAGTCAACAAACCAGCTGATGGAAAAACCACTTGTAAATTTAAGCTGAAATCTAATAATTCTTATATCTTGCTTTGTACAATTTATTGTTGTTTCTACTCAAAAGTTAATCTCCGATTTGTAAATCTTTGCTTTTTACTTGTTTAAATGAGCACACAGCTAAACTCAAGTTAATTACATTCCATCACGTGGGTAGCTTTATTAAATGTTAACATGCTTGTTCTTTTTTTTTTTTTGCTTCTTACGCATTAATAAAAATATATATTTTTAGATGTTATGCATAAATATGTATGTAAATCGTAAGTTGCCCAACGATGCAGACTTGCGGCGCAGATGTCAATTTGCTTGATTAAAATGAATTTAAAAATGGAGCAACAAACACATTTATATATAAATATATAAATAATAATTGTAACAAACGAATTGTCTGCATTAACGTTAATAATACAAGCGTTAAATTTGAAATCGATGCACATTTTGTGTTGTAAAGTGAACACAACTATGGAATAATTGGAAAGCAACAATAATTTAAATGCCCAACAAAAAAGAGGCAAATGAAGAAAGTATACATAAAAGAAAGGTGATACATAAACCAATAATTTTTATGATAAACAAGCGTACGTTGCGAAATGTTTGTAGACAATTAAAATGTGTGGACCCCAAACTCTGATTTGTGTGTGTGTGTGTGTGGGTGTGTAGCTTGTGTGTGGTTGTGTTTGAAAAAGACTTATTTAGCTAAAGATGCAGCTGCTGTTTGCTAGTCACTTGATTGTTGTTCTGTCTGTAAATTGTGTGTGTGCTGATTGATTTCCTTTACTGCGATGGCGCCGGCTGCGGCTGTGGAGCGAGACGTTTCACAAATCCAACGCCACCACGAATGATCCTGGCAATGGCGGGCGGGGAGCGAGCGGCCAGCAGCTCAAATGCCAGGCCCAGCTCGGCAAAGGCGTTGCGCGGATAGGGATTGCGTCGCGAGCTGTACCTCATGACCAGATAGTGATAGTAGATGATGGGCGTCATCAGACCAGCGTGAGCCCTATTGGTAAAAAAGCAGAGATTAGCTAAGCACATAAATATTTATATAGCACACTACTCACATGAATGTCAGCACAATAGTGTAGGGCATAATAAAGATCTCGCAGAAGGCGGTGGCCTTCAGTATGTTGGCCGCCTGGAACTCCACAATAGAGATGATGAAACGTGCGCCCCACCAAGAGTTCTGGCCAATCAGCTGAAAGAGATAATTTAATAAATTAGCAGCTGAAAGAAAAGCTGCGACTCAGCTGAACTTACATCCAACAGCTTGAGCGAATAGCTAGACGCATGCAGCACGGAGTAGAGCACAACTGGGATGAGTACCAGCAGCGTTGGCCGAATGCTAAAGAAGATCAGCGAGTACATCAAATAATGACAGGAGTCTTCGACAAACAGACGCGCCAGAAATTCGCGACTAAAGGAGAACGCAGGCACGCGCTGATGCAAACGCAGCGCCGAAATTGCCGCATTCGCCAGCAACACCTTGCTAAAAGCGCTCTGCTGTGATCTGCAAAAAAATATTGTCAGCAAGGATTAATATCACAGTTTTGGGCAGTCAGCACCAACATAGATGAGAAGATATATATTATTTAGATATTTATATATATATACTTACATTAATATGGGCAATATATAGCTGATGGTACAGAAGATGACAAGGAGGCGTAGCGCCCAAAGCGCCGAGTCGATGCGATTTGTTTGGAAATGCTGCAGCAGCTTTGCCGGTGCATTTTGTGTTGTCTGCTGTTGTTGTTGAGATTGTTCCTGTTGCTGCTGTTGTTGTTGTGGTGTGCTGCTTGAGGCGTTTGGCTGTGCATCGCCCTGGGCGCTGTCGAAGCTAGCCTGCTCATTTGTCGTACTCATGCTTATACTTGTGTTGGCGTTCCTCCTTCAGTTTTCTGCTGATATTCTTAGCCTGCAAGGTGGTTATAAAAAAAAAATGAATACCATTAGACATTCGAACCTTATCAGTGGGCACTACAAACAAACGCACCGCTTATCAATGCCTCGCTAATCGTTGCCCTGATAAAGTTTCTGCGCCTCACCACAACCCACCCATAAAACTAGGTGTAGGCAATAAAACAAAAAAAAGAGCAAAGGAACATAACACAAAAAATAGTTACGACCGCAACAGAAAATGTTTTAAATATCTTGTTTAGTAAAAGTTTCTTTTATTAAGTTTCGCTGTCAGCTGTTAAATCTGCTAGCCAATTTCTATATTGCTTTGTTATCAACTAACTTAATAACTGAAACGATATTACATTTCTATGTATTTTTACTACTACAATCTGGTTTCATTTTTAGAAATATAATTTAAAAAAAAGTAATAATTTTTAAAGTGCAACAAAGTAATGCAAGTAATATTTAGGAAACTGACACACAGCTTTGATAGGCTTTTTAAATGGCACGCTCTTTTAATTGTAATTTACATAGACATTATAAAGATGTCGTAAAAAAAACACAAAAACCAGTTGAATGGAAAGTTGGAAGCACGCACACAAACACACACACACACACACACACTTAATGTCGAAGGCGTGTTCAGAGTTGCCAAATCGGCGGCAATGTTGGGGTTTCTGGCTTGCAAATATGATGTAAATGCAGACAAGCTGACTGCAATTATGGTCGAGTTTTGCACAAGCAAAAAAAAAAACCAAACAATTAAATATCACTTATTGTCTATATAAACGGACGATTGTTGCTCCACAGATTTATCTAACGATCTCAACTTTCATATGAACTACTAAAACAACTGTTTTCTAGTGTTCTCAATTAATTACGAGAGCTGCACTTGAAATCAGAAAGTAAGTTAACGAGGCAGAGAAATTAAATGAGCTTTTCACGAAATCCAAACACACATTAAAAGCAATCACAAGATTTTGTACGTCAATTGCAGACCCCGTTAAATCCGAGTTTCCAGCTAAATTTCCAGTGAATAACAAAAACGTACTGAGGAGAAGATGCCGAGACGGTTCGTCTGTCACTGACGAAGTAATAACCACAATGCGCACGCCGTTACGACATACAGCCGTCAAAAAAAAATACAATACACAATCGCACACACACACACACACACATACACTTCGATGTATTGATGTAAATGTACGTGTTGGTCAAACAGGTGGCAGACACGCAACAGAGGGAGCGGGAGAGATAGAGTGAGAATGCGGCGAGCGAGTGCAAAAGCAAAGTGTGACGGCGAAACATGAACAAAAAACGAAGCTTGGAACTGGCGGAAAAAGTGTTGTAAATACAATTCAATGTTGTCATTAGCGCTGTTTTCTAGCCAAACTTGTTGAAATTGAGCAAATAAAAACGGAGCGCGCAAGGAAAATTATGTGTTTGCCTAAAATGTATTATTATTATACATTTACAAGTTAAAATTATAGCTTCCTCGAATATGTTTTTTATTATTAATTTTATTTACTCTACCATATACAAGCTAACCACAGAACTTCCTCCATTATGTTATTCATTTGACAACAGAAAAACAAATAAAAAGCATAATGAAATTGAGGCTTTGAATGTACATAAATTAACAAACTGTTTATGTGAGATATGTTAAGCCGGGCTTCATCAGCTGGCTTAACATAGCTTGCGATCCACATCCTCTCTTTGCAATGCAATCCGCTCTCAGCGCACTCAGCGCTGTTAGCAAATTCCAGTATTAACATAGAACTGAGTCGTGTAAGACAGAAGTCGATAATATATTTGAAATAAAGTTGTAAAAGTGAACAAAAACCCAAGCTGCCTTTTATTGAAGGAAGAACAGGAAAAAGGAAAAAGAAGCCCCCCCACATTTTCATGGTCCTTCGAGCCGGATCCCAAGAAGCAACTTGTCTCCGCTCGCCCCAGCTCGCATCGGTGGATTTTTCCAATCAACATCCAGATAAGTACATCCAACGTACTTATATCCATAATACAGTCCGCTGAACTGCCGATTCCAGGCCTCCATATTTCCAAATACCATAAGGTATTATTGTCCGAATAATTGTATGTAGAAAAAAGTGTGAAAAGTGTAAAGTGAAAATTGTCTCCTAAGCAGCCATTTTTTTGCGACTATCCAAAGTCCAAAGGGCTCACAATTTCATTTACGCAGACTTATATGTACCCAAACATAAAGCCACACACACTTTTTCATGAAACAAATACAATTATTTTTCCATTCCTAAATTAATTTACGCATTAATTTACACCGCAAACTCCGCACAATTTTAAATTAAAAATAACACAATCCAATTGCATACAAAACTACATATGCAATACACAATCCAATTGCGTACAAACATATGCAATACACAATTCTTGGCCGTACACTGCACACCATATACATACATACATACATGCATTAAAACATTTAACCATATAACAAAATAAAATAATAAGGTTTGGCCGCACATACAAACACAAAGAGATTAATAAAATAACAGACGGCATAACACAACAACTAATCACAACTAAAATAATTGCAAACATATGTATGTATGTAACCACTTCCACCAACAGTGACGGCAAAGAATTAATACAATTAATTTCATTAATTAATCATCTTATTATTTGTTATTGCGATTATTTTAATAATAGTTCTAAATCACTCCATACGTCCGTCAAACATCTTGTTTCGTGTTACAACGTTCATTTTCCGCTGATTTTAAGTGCACTAATTGATTTGCACTCTCAATTGCACAGTCAGCTGTTTTTATAATCATATGCCAGCATATCCAGGGCTGCAGTGATATAAAAAATATTTTATGCGAGATCACCATTCCGACTATTCACAGTCGCGATCATTATCGCTAAAATATAATAAAAAAAATTTTAACACAAATTTCCCGTACGAGTGGTCCGATTCCACTCGTTCCAAAATTTTGTAAAAAAAAAAAATATTTTTTTTGTGCAAATTTCTATTTTATTCTCTGAGTATCCACATCCATTTTGAATTGTTCCAATTCCAACGGTCCGCTTAGCTCAAACCAACATATCAGCGAAGGTTGGCGAAGCAGTTACTCGCAGTCATATATATGAGCTCAGAGAATAATTCCAATAATAAAAAACAATTATCCGTTCCTCCACAACGCGATATAAAAAGTTCGCCCAGTTCCCAATCGTGTGCCTCCAAGAGACCATCTCCAAGGTCGTCTGCTTCAAGGGTCAAAAGTGACCCTGCTCCTACTGGAAATATAAGGCCTGTTAAACCTAAACAGCTCGTTCCAAGAAGTCCGCCAGGCACACGCGCTCTAGTCAGCAAAATCCTGAACTCGAACAAAATGGCTTTGAATGATTTTATCGCCATTTCCGATAGACTTAGCCATTATGAGGCTATGATCAACATGCCATCCTCCACTCCTGCTACAGTTTACACACTCGAGATTCGCCGAGACCAAATCCGTTCCCTATGGGAAAAGGTCGAAAAGGAATACGAGCTGTGCTCCAAAACTGCGATCCAAGGGGAAAGCAGTGAAGACAGTGCGATCAGACAGAATAAGTATTTCCATTGCTATTCTGTCTACGAACGCTGTGCAGCTCAACTCAGTGAGCAAATCGCACAAGCTGCGGCGGCAAGTAGACCGCAGCCAGCTCCACCAGCACCTCCGATCATGAGAGGCTGCAGGCTTCCTCCTATCGACACTGAAGTTTTCAGCGGAGATTACCTCCGGTGGCCCACGTTCAGAGATCTGTTCACAGCAGTCTATATAGACAATCCAAGTCTATCCCCGGTCGAAAAGCTGTTCCACTTAAATGCTAAGACCAGCGGTGAGGCGAACACTATTGTTGCCAAATCCCCGCTAACGAATGAAGGCTTTCAGTCAGCGTGGCAAAACCTGACTGAGAGATTCGAAAATAGAAGACTGCTTGTGAACAGTCAACTCAAGGTGCTGTTCAACCTTCCATCAATATCCCATGAGACTGGAAGTGCCATCAAGGACCACCAGAGCACCATCCAAGGGTGCCTGACCGCGCTGGAACTAGCGAAGGTCAAGACTGACAATTGGGACTGTTTTCTGGTCTTCCTGTGTTCCTCGAAGCTCCCAAAACTGACTTTATCATTATGGGAGCAATCCTTACATAATAAGTCAGAGATTCCAACTTGGGATGAACTCAATTCATTTTTATTGGAGCGATACCGCACCCTAGAAGCGATCGAGGACATGAAGCCAACCACAAGCACACAAATACCACAAAGACCTACCCGCAAAGAGGGTTTCTCCAAGGTCAACTCCTTCGAAAACAAGATTTCGATCAAGTCCCAATCGTGCAGGCTATGTTCGAAAGAGAATCATCCAATTCGCTTATGTCCGGAATTCCTACAAATGTCCGTCCAGGACAGAGCTGCTTACATAAAGCAGCAAAAGTTGTGTTTGAATTGTTTTGCGAGAGGCCATCTACTCAAAGACTGCACAAGTGCACACAGCTGCTTCACGTGCAAAGGTCGTCACAACACACTCCTTCATCGTGGCGACCCCCCTTCCTCAGCAGCCTCCGCAACAGTTACTACTCCGAGTAACCCTCTTGAAACACAATCATCTCCACAAAATCCGAGAAATGTTCAAACATATTTCTCTGCAAACACACAAGGTGTTTTGCTTGGCACTGCCCTTGTAAATATCTGCCATGCAGGTATCAAATATAAGGCACGTGCATTGATTGATTCGGGTTCGGAAGCAACCTTCATCACCAGTAGGTTGTTCAACCTGATCAAGCCTCCGTTTCAACCCGTCCAAGCCCAAGTCAATGGCTTAAATCAAGCTGTCGCAGCCAAGCCTAAGAAGTTATGTCACTTCCACATAGGCTCTCCAACAAGGCCTCGAATTCAAATTGAAATTTCGGCCTTTGTCCTCCCACATTTGGCAGGCAACCTGCCATCGTACTCAATTCCTGAGGACACGTTGAAGGACCTGCCAAATATCCAGTTGGCTGACCCGACTTTTTCAAGGAGCTCGCAGATTGACGTGCTATTAGGCGCAGATATCATCCCGTCCATACTACTCGGCGGCTCCATTCCAAATATTTGTGGGACTCTGTTGGGACAAGAATCAATCTTTGGATGGATTCTCACAGGTCCAATAACACAAGGCATTGCCACACAGATTTCATCTTTTACCACAAGAATTTCCCGTGATCCGGAACCTCCATTAGAGAATCTTCTCACAAAATTCTGGGAGGTGGAGGATCTTCCTTCGAGTCCTATAAGGGACTCAGATTCTATATGTGAAGAGAATTTTATCCGGACCACTATCCAAGATGAGAATGGTAAATATGTTGTCACCCTACCTTTCCGCAATCCTGATCACATCCAATTGGGACACTCAAGGTCCTTCGCACTTGCTCAGTTTCTAAAGAACGAAAGCCGTTTAAAGAGAAACATTCCATTAAAAGAGCAGTACGACTCAGTGATTCAGGAATATATTGATCTCGGTCACATGAGACAAGTCCCTCACGGTGACACAGACAACTACTATTTACCCCATCATGCTGTTCTCAAACCAGACAGCACCACTACAAAGGTCAGGGTAGTGTTCAACGCCTCCAGTCCGTCCTCAAACGGCAAAAGCTTGAACGACATCCTATATCCGGGACCGGTCCTTCAATCTGATTTAACTGTTCAGATTTTGAAATGGCGTTATTTCCGCTACTGTTTCAATGCCGATATAACCAAGATGTATCGGCAAATCTTGGTGGACTCAAGGCACACCCCCTATCAAAGAATTCTTTTCCGGAATAAGCAGGGTGAAGTGTGTGACTTTGAGCTCAGCACTGTCACCTTTGGTGTCAATTGCGCTCCTTTCTTGGCAATCCGAGTACTCCAGCAGCTCGCAAAGGATGTCCAAGAACAGTATCCTCTGGCAAGTGATATTATTTCACACTTCATGTATGTGGATGATGTACTTGCAGGAGCACATTCCAAGGAGCAAGCAATCGCTAAGATCCGAGAACTTCGTAAGGCTCTGGCAAAGTCCGGGTTTCCATTACGAAAATGGACATCAAATGACAGAGACGTCCTCAAAGAGATTCCTAAGGATCATTTGCTGCGTGAGGATTTTCTGGACATAGAGGAAGCCAGCGTTGCCAAAACTCTCGGTATCCGATGGCAAGCGGACACTGATGAGTTCTTTTTCGCTCCTTCCACACTACCATCAAAGCAAGCCTTTTCCAAGCGCGAAGTCCTTTCGCAGATTGCAAAACTATTTGATCCAGCTGGATGGTTAGCACCAGTAATCGTCCGTGCCAAGATCTTCATGCAAGAAATTTGGCTCCATGATATCGGATGGGATGATATACTTCCAGAAGAGCTGCTTCATCGTTGGCACGACTTCCTTACGTGCTATCCAACCCTGGGAGAAATTCGCATTCCAAGATGGATCGATTTCGAACCTACCGCAAATGTGCAGTACCACGGCTTTTGCGATGCATCTCAACGTGCATACGGCGCAGCTCTTTATGTCCGTATAGAAGTGAATAAGCAAGTGCACATTCACCTTCTAACATCGAAAACCCGAGTGGCTCCAATTAAAACAGTCTCGTTACCAAGACTAGAATTGTGTGGAGCCGTACTTCTTGCCGACCTGTCCAAGTCACTCCTTCCACAACTTTGCAAGAATGACGTGAAATCGTACTTTTGGACAGACTCCACAATAGTCCTAGCATGGCTCAACAAGCCATCATGCACTTGGACAACTTTCGTTGCCAATAGAGTTACGAAAATAGTTCAAGCAACTGACACGGGGACCTGGTCACACGTCGGTTCCGAGTATAATCCAGCAGATTTGGCTAGTAGAGGGGTCACGCCACAAGAGCTACGTGACAGTCAGCTATGGTGGCAAGGGCCAGAATGGTTACGACTTCCACAAAACCAATGGCCCTCCTCTCATACTCCATCCCTAGATACTGATATTGAGCAACGCCCAATAAAATCAAATCTAGCCAACCTTCCTCAATCTGTTGAACTTCTTGAACGATTTTCGGACTTCCATCGAGCGTTACGCGTCGTTGCATATGCACTTCGCTTCCTCAAGCGCTGTCGGAAAACTTCTTATCATTTTTCCGAGGATCTCAGCAACAAGGAACTCTCCGATGTTCAGGATCGGCTCATTAAGTATACTCAACAATCGCAATACCCAAAGGAGTATAAGCTTTTGTCCAACAAGGAACCAATACCAAGGACCAGTCATATCCTCAATCTGAACCCGTTTCTCGACCAGACGGGAATCATGAGAGTTTGCGGCCGGGTAAGAGCCTCCGATACACTAAGTTACGATGAAAGGCATCCCATCATCCTCCCATATTCATGCGCATTTACCCGCCTCCTAGTTTGCTTCACGCACCGTATATCTCTCCATGGAGGAAACCAATTGATGTTGCGTCTTATCCGATCACGCTATTGGATTCCAAAGATCAAGAACTTAATAAAGTCACTGATCCACTCATGCAAAGTTTGCATCGTTTATAAGAAGCGGCTCCAATCCCAACTCATGGGTGACTTACCAGTGGCGAGATCCTCATTTTCCAGACCCTTTACCCACACTGGTGTTGACTTTGCCGGCCCCTTTGATATCAAAAGCTTCACAGGGCGTGCTTGTCGTATTTCCAAGGGTTATGTATGCGTTTTTGTATGCTTCAGTACGAAAGCTATACATTTGGAAGCAACTTCCGATCTGACGACCGAAAGGTTTCTCGCCGCCTTCGCACGTTTTGTTGCACGACGTGGATGTCCTCAACAAATGTACTCGGACAACGGAAAAACGTTTGTCGGAGCTTCGAAGGCCCTCGGTCACGACTTCCTTGAAGCTACAAGAAAATGCATACAATCCAAATATACACAACACCAGTTGTCATGGCGCTTCAATCCGCCAAGCGCACCGCACATGGGTGGCTTATGGGAAGCTGGAGTGAAGAGTTTCAAAACACTCTTCTACAAATCCGCAGCGACCTGTAAGTTCACATTCGAAGAGCTATCAACACTATTATCCAAGGTCGAAGCTTGTCTGAACTCAAGACCGATTTCTCCGATGTCAGAGGATCCAACTGACTTGCTAGCCCTGAGTCCAGGGCATTTCTTAATCGGAGCACCTCTCTTGTCCGTCTGTGAGCCTGAAATCACAGAGAATTCCACGTCCATTTTAAACCGATGGCAACGCCTGAAGGCTCTTAACCAACAGCTGTGCATCCGTTGGAAAGAAGAGTACCTGAAGGAGCTCCACAAACGAGTTAAGTGGCAACATCCATCTCGGAACCTCCAAACGGGCGATATGGTAATTGTCAAGGAAGACAACCTTCCTGCCCACGAATGGCGTCTCGGAAGAATTCTGAGCACCCATCCAGGAGATGACAATAATGTCCGTGTCGTTGACGTCCTTACGACACGAGGGGTCATCAAGAGACCAATCCATAAACTGGTCCTTTTCCTCCCTGATCCTAGAGGCGAAGTAAAAAATCCATAAACCTCGCCTAATTAAAGGAAATCCCTTCATGTTGTTTTCTTTGCCAAACGAAATAATAAGCTTGTATATTTTTTCTTTACAGTTTCTTTTTTTCTTTTTTTTTCGTTTCACAAAAGAACAACATGCCCTCCCGCAAAAACGTTACGACGATCAACCGCCCCACCTCGAACTCTTTCAGGTGTCGAGTCTGCCGAGGAGTCCACGCGCTGCGGAAGTGCCAGCGTTTTCTCCGCCTTTCCGCAGAGAAGCGGTTGAGAGCAGTGCTCATTAACCACTACTGCCCAAACTGCTTGGCCCATAAGCATTCCGAGGGTACCTGCCGCAGTGATGCGTCGTGTCGGGTGTGCGACGGACCACACCACACTCTGCTCCATCTGCGTGATGCCGTTCAGGTGCCAAAGCGTCGGCGTCAAGTACAGGACATGCCTTCGCCATCCCGTCGCTCGCCCTCACCCAGTGGATCTGCCACGCAGATGGACAGCCACTCACCGCCCACATCTACAACCTCTCCCATTGCGACTTCGTTGGCCTCGTTGATGCAGCACACAAGCGTGAACATTCTACCAACCGCTATTGTGCTGCTCCACACCGGTGCTAAATCGTTCGAGACTCGAGCGCTCATCGACGCGTGTTGCCCGATGAGTCGCATAAATGCTTCACTGGCAACAGCCCTTGGGCTTTCCGTCACCAGCATTGGGGCCGAACGCGTTTGTACCGCTGTGCTCCGATCGAGGTCAACGGAGCTAAATCGGGAAGTTGTGCTTGAGGTCGATCCTCAACTCCACCATAGGACCCCACTCCGAGCCGTCAGCAAGGAGCTTCATGACGAATTCGCGAATGTTGTCTTGGCCGACGAGGGATGGCACACTCCAGCGACTATCTCGCTGATCCTTGGTGCCGATGTGTATCCTCACATCATCCTGCCGGGCATGCTTCCGTGTCAGGGCGGCCTTCCTCTCGCTCAGAACACGGAATTTGGCTGGATGCTGACCGGCAATTGCCGTTCCTAAGGCAACATCCTTTTCTTTCTATTTCCAATGCTACGCATTGCAAGGGGGGGAGAATGTTTATGTGAGATATGTTAAGCCGGGCTTCATCAGCTGGCTTAACATAGCTTGCGATCCACATCCTCTCTTTGCAATGCAATCCGCTCTCAGCGCACTCAGCGCTGTTAGCAAATTCCAGTATTAACATAGAACTGAGTCGTGTAAGACAGAAGTCGATAATATATTTGAAATAAAGTTGTAAAAGTGAACAAAAACCCAAGCTGCCTTTTATTGAAGGAAGAACAGGAAAAAGGAAAAAGAAGCCCCCCCACATTTTCACAAACAAAATAAATTATTAACAGTACAAAATAACAAATTGGCGAAATAAAATGTATCTTCTTAATACCTTTTCTACAAAAACTAACTTGATTTGGTCGTCGAAACATAGGCAACACTGGCAGATAATAATGCACACAGGTGATAGATGGCGAACGTTTGTCAAATAGCAGTGACATAGCAGTAGTGGGTCATTGGGGGCCATCATTTCGTATGCAAATTGAAGGGCAGCAGATTAATATTGATTTTAAGGTCTTTCGATTAAACTGGGTTGAGTTGGGCGCTGGAATTTGACGAGTATCAAGCAGTAACTGATACTAAACATCAAAACGAACTGATCAATTACTTGTGGTTTCAATTAAGCTTAACATTGTGAAATCGAAATATCCAAATATGCGTCCAAAAATAAGTGACGTCACATGTGTGACCACGAGGAACACGTCAGCTGCACAATTGAGAACAAGGTGCGCGCTCTTATTTATTGTGTGTGTGACATCCAATTCTGATTGTTCTGATTGACACCGCTGAACTCTCATGTTTGTAAATGTGTATATGAAAAATGACCATTTAATGATACAACTATAGGCGTATAGAGTGCGTATTCCAAAGGGCACACTTCCATTATAACTCATTTCAACATCAAGAAAAACAGACCCTCGAATTGCTTGTTTCCGTTTTTTGGGCAACACGTAGCAACAGCGTATGAGGAGCCGGTTGAGCAATTCTAACGACGCGACAACGACCTGCATATTTTGCCTGCCTGTGTTCACATTAATAAATGCACTTATATATATTTATGTATATGTACGCACATCATAGGGAAATTACGAGCGCACTTTTTTTTATTCATTTTGAACACACCAATACTAGCAACGTATGAGGAAAGTAAGCAAGCCAACAAGCGCGAACGGTGCAGCTGCTATATAATTAAAACCTAACACGCAAACTAAGTTCCAAAACAACACAGACTTACCCAAAAAATTTAGCTAACGCACAGCGTTGTTTTACAAAGCGCAATTAAATTAAACAAAATAAATGTGTCGACACCAACTATGTGATTGAATGACTCCCGATATATAATTGTATGCAACACTGACATGTTTATCGATATTTAGCTATCTGGCAGCACTCTGGCCAGTGTGTACATACCATTTAAAAGTGTTGGCGTGCAGCAACAGGCCAACCAGCCGCATTTAACAATTATATTAATGGCACAAAGTTTTAGCAAATTATAGCCATGGATAATAACGATGAGATGACATTACCTGCAGACACATTAGCCATACTTAATGAATTCTTGGCTGAACGCTCACAGCGTGAGCATGCCGAGGAGCAGCGCCAAATTAACAAAAGCGGGAAGGATGCACATTTCGAGGAAGATTGGGTAAGTAAATTTTACTAAACACTTGTGTATTTAATATAATTATTGGGCGTCTTCAGCAACTCAGTCAATTTTGGTACAGTGAGAAAACGAAACGAACAATAGGCAATGCAGTGAAAAAGATTCTGGCTGAACGGAACAACGACGACTTTCGCATAGCTTTGTTATCCTGTCCTTCGCTGTACGCAACAATTAAGAATTTACACGACAAAGGTACAAGTAAACAATAAGTATAAATACATTTTCCACTTAAGAGCAATTTCACTTTCAGTCAACATCTTTGAGTACGACCAGCGTTTTGCTGCCTACGGCAGTGATTTTGTGCATTATGATTTTAATGCCGTCGACAGCAGTTCGGATTATCTCAGAGCACATCACAAATGCTTTGATTTAATATTTGCGGATCCACCATTCCTCTCCGAGGAGTGCATGTCCAAGATGTCAAGGATAATTATCAGTCTGCAGCGCAGCAGCGACTCCAAGATTGTATTTTGTTCCGGCGAAGTCGTCGAACCTTGGCTAGTCGCCAGTTTGCCCGTGCATAAGTGCAGCTTTCGACCAGAGCATGAGCGGAATTTGGGGAACGAATTCGTTAGTTATGCAAACTTTAATTTTGACCATTATATTATTGACAAATGAATAGCTCGAGTTTGATCGTGTTATGTTATGACTGAAACAGAATGAATCTATATTTATTTCGCTGTTGCATCGGCGTCCTTGCGCTGCTGCACCAGCTCACGAAGGCCATCCTCTTGGTCCTTAAGCGACTTTTGCAGGAATTCCTTTTTCTTTTCGAGCAGCTCGATGGCTTTATCACACTTCTCCTGCTTACCCTTCAGCTCGTCCCGCATGTTCTGCACATCGGTCAGCAGGAACATGCGCCCCACAGACAGGTAAACTCTGGAATTAATTATTGGAATAATAAATCTGATTGAAGTTTCTCAATGTTGAGCTCACCTGGTGTCATCTGTTAAATTGCTGGTGCCTTTTTCGGTTAGCGTATATTTGTGTTTGCCCGTCTTTACCATGTCGCATTTCATGTCAATCATGTTGATTTTTTTCGTAGTTTCCAACTTGTTAATCTGCATTTCAGTGAAGGCCTGTTTGAGATTTGAGATTTGGGGTTGGGTTAGGAACAAACAGCAAAACAGATGAGTGTGTTTTTTCTTGCCCACGCGCTGCCAAACCGGCTGTCGACTGGTTGCAGCCTTAAGCACATACCTTCTTCAATTCTAGATCCATTTGTGCCATTTTGTCTGTGTGTGCTTTGGGCCGTTGCTTATTTCGATTTTTAGGTATTTGTCTTAGGCACTAATTCTAGAAAAGTTTAAACACCTGCGATTTACTCGAGAATTTTTAGTGGATAGCCAAGTAAATTGTGGCGGTCGGTCGATTGAATGTGCTAATATATTGATATATTGTTAATACAACGCTGATTTATTTTAATATATTCAAAATGTTCACAATTCATATTAAAATTACTTTTTAAATATTTTGAAAGCTAGAAAATAAGCTTATTGACAGAATCAGCAGAAAGTATTTTTAATTATAAAATCACTTTTATATATTGCATACTTATTGGCGTTTAGTGCAATTGCCAACAGCTGTTTTAAATACGATATTTTCCACGAGTTGTCATGTCTACACAGCCAAGAAAAATATTAGTATAGCAGAACCGTATATATTTTTAAATTAATGTCTGAAAATTATCGCATTAGCGTCTTAAGTGGCTAAATATATATGTACATATGTTAGCTGTAGCTTAAGCAATGTCCATAATTGGACAAAACACACGTGTTGCCTGCATCAAAACATTGAACGACTTCGATTGACATCTAATGGAAAACAACAAAATTGCGTGTGAAGCAAAACAACAGCCCCCCACCGAAATTGACATTGGAATTGTGAAGATAGAAAAGTACGCGATTCCCGAATTTAATATCGCCGAGAAGATGGAGTTGCACTGGGAGGAGACGCATCAAAAGGAGCATCAGACTAAAACGTGAGCCATTTCTATGCTGCACTCTCCAATTGATATAATTTAAACCAAAATTTTCTTATGTTTTCCAGAATTCATAGAGGTATGGAATTATATATATGCGAATCCGATGATAAGGAACTGTTAAGTGCAAAAATAAATGAATTTACGCAATAGATTAGGCGATTTTTGATTTTTTAATAGCAGCTCCTTTTTTAGCTTTATTTTTAGTATTTGTTTTACTTGTCTTTTTCTGAGCAATTCTAGAAACAATTACATCTACATTTAATTCATTATTGCAGGTCAAAGAATGGTAAACTGGCGGGAAGCAGAAGTCAATTATCTCATTGATTTAATCAAAAGCCATTCCTATGTTTGGGATACTTCCGTGCCTGACTTTAAGAAGAAACATTTGAAAGCTCATTTTTGGTATCTGGCTGCCGACAAAATAAACGGAGCCCTAAAGCCACGGACTCCATTTACTCGAAGTATGATTAATATTTTTTTTTCAGTTTTTAATGTATTAATTAAAATATTATGTTTTTCATGTCAGATGATTGCTTTAAGAAATGGAACAATTTACGAACATATTTCCAAGCGGACCTCAAATCCGTTAAGACCAAAAATAACGGTAGCCTTTCCGACGCAGAGGATCATTTGGCTGGAGGCTGGAAATACAGTTCGAGAATGAGTTTCTTGCTTGGTTGCCGTGCGCCGCAACCAACGTTCAACCATATTGATCATTCTGTAAGTATTATAACAATATTAGCCTGACTTCAACATTATTTATAACTAAATGTATATAATTGATTTAAAGGTATTTGAAACGTCGGCCAGCTTGTCGGACTCAAATGGGGAAATGGAATCTGAAATGGGATCGGGCGAACCTTGTGTAGTGCTCGAACCGCTAGCTCAAGATCATCAGGATAACGACTTTAATCGATCGAATGAGAATTTCGACGATGTGCTCGAATCCATACCGGAGAGACCGCAGGCCAAACGCAAAAGAAAGCCAACAGAAACGACTGAGAACGCATTGCTCCACAAATTGTCGGGCGTTGTGTCGAACCAAACGAGTAAGAAACTGGAACCGCCATCTTATTGCTACAGCAGATATGTTGGTCAGTGCTTGGATAAGCTGGATCCGGATCTTAATTTGGAGGCAAGAGAAAAAATATGCGAAATCTTATTTAGATATGAAAGAGTACAATTGGAGCGACAATAGACTGAACACAATTATTTTGTTTGCATACAAATATGTGTAGCTAGAATTTAAGTAGCCTTTAAACATAATGGTCAATGTAATGCTGACAACTTGAGAACTCGATTCAGTTAGGCCTAGGGTTGTGCAAATTGAAAGCCAACTATTGATTCATTCTCTGTAATTTACAATATGTCATTAGTTCGTAGTTCTTATGTCCCTTTAAAGGGAATTATAGTAATAGTATTAATAGCTACAAAAAAGTAAAGAGATATATCTTATGAGTAGTTTAAATAACAGTAGTATATATAACATTTTAATTTGTTAAAAGTGTTTTTTTTTTATAAACAATTTTTTGTTTATCATCACAAAATCGGACTTCTTCATATAAGATTGTTTTTTTTTTTTCAATTTTTATCAATTCATGTTTAGTTTAACTTTATATTTTAAGTTTTGCGCTGATTGAGAATGAGAATCAAACAAAGCGATCTATTTAACGAGTGTTTACTGTACGAATTATACAAAAGTCATTAAAATATAAATTAAAACTAGAACAAATTGTTTCAGTTAGTCAGAATATGGGCTGGGGGTACTTTAGACTAGCTATATGAGATTAACCTACTTTACGTACATGAATTGCCGGCCCAGAGAAGCCGGAAAAGTGCTTGACAGCCGAACCACTGAGCTGACATCAGCCGTAGTCGCATTCATCTGGAAACATGGAAAGGTGGCACAACAAGCTCGCTGTTGTTACTGGCGCCAGTGGCGGCATTGGAGCTGCTTGTGCCCGGGCCATGATTGGCGCTGGATTGCGGGTGGTGGGCCTGGCACGTCGCGAGGCCAAGTTGAAGGAGCTACGCGAGAGTCTGCCGAGTGAATTGCGGCACAACTTCATACCACGATACTGCGATGTCACCAAGGAGGACCAGGTGCAGAGCTCCTTCGATTGGATCGAACGTGAGCTGGAGGGCGCTGACATACTCCTCAATAATGCGGGCATCACACGGGAAACCGAGCTAGTTACACCCGGCAATACGGCAAAACTGCGCGAAGTAATCGATACGAATATTATGGGCGTCATTTGGTGCACCCGAGCAGCATTCAACAATATGAAGAAGCGTGATGTCGAAGGTCATGTGCTGATCATTAACAGCATTGCCGGCCAGCAGGTGTTGAACTTTATCGATGTGTTGCCCTCGTTCAACATTTATCCGGCCACCAAGTTTGCCATTACGGCCCTAACTGAGACGTATCGCCAGGAGTTTCAGCTGCACAAGAGCAAGGTGCGTGTTACGGGCATTTGCCCGGGCGCAGTCAACACGAATATCTTTCCCGAAGAGATACACTTCTATGTCAAGGACATGGCCAGACTGGAGCCCTCGAACATTGCCGACGCGGTGCTCTATGCACTGAGCACACCGCCTCATGTTCAGGTGAGTCATATTGCCAGAAATCCTCAATTGCATTAAATGTAAATTGTACGCTTTGCAGATACACGAGATAACCATAAAACCAATGGGCGAGATCTTTTAGGCCTTCACGTGGAATTTGGTTTATGCCGTGCAGAAATATATGTATAAAACAACAAGTGCGACATTTGGTCAACTGTTTGCCTACTTTGATTTCTTTGGCTCTGCAGCTGCTGTTGCTGATGTTGCAGTTAACTTCAGAGAGGACAGTCGATCACGCAGCGCCTTTTCGTTGAGGGTGTGCATGCAGAGGAACTGACCGTTGAGGAACAGCACGGGTATATCGTAGCGAAAGAGTCGCAGATAGCGCACATTTTCCTTGCGATCGATGAACACCTTCTTCAGCTCAAATTCACCGGCAAAGTTCTCCTCCAGCTGCGCAAGCAATTCATCACACAGCGGACACGGCTCTTTCGTATAGAGTGTCAGTTGGGGCAAACTCTTCGACATTTGCATTTTCTCCAGCACCAACAGCACGCAGCGTCCATCGCCCGATTCCATAATGACACAACCCAAGCTGCCGGCGGGCAGGGCATGGACTGTGTGGGTCAGCACATGGCTGGCAGTGATCTGCTTGACGTCGTGCGTGCTCACATGCTTCACATTCAGCTCGGCTAGCATTTCTAGTTGTTGCTCGGGTGGATGATTCACGACCAGCTGCCAATTGTGCACATCGTTCAGCTGAATCGGCTGTTTGTTGCTCAGCCGATAGATTGCCTGTTTATTGTCATCCTCTATAAAGAATTCCCGCACCACCGCCAGCGGTTGCAATTGCAGCCGTTCCGCTGTTTGCATGGTTGTCAGTGCTAGTGCTGCAGCGCCTGGACAGTCCGACGCATCCGACTCATCCTGCGCAATATTTGCTGTTGCCTTGGACTTCCTGCTGGGCCGCATTCTGGCAGTGATCAACTCACTGGGCAGTGTGTCCTGCACCTGCTGTTTAATGTGCGCACGTGTATCGCCCAATATGATGCAACCGTCTGTATCCTGCTGCAGGCATTCCAGCGACATTTGCAGCCCGCTCACCGAACACGCTTTGTTTTGGATCGCATGCGTCTGGCAGCTCTTCAGTCCCAAATTCTGGGCGACGCTGCTGAGCGAATCGCTATCCACAATGTCGCTGGAGGTGCACACAAACAGTTTCTTGAACTCCTCCCGTGGCACCGCGGCGCGCTTGACCAGCTCATCGATGATCAGGCCAGCCAACTGATCCTCCGCCTGGGCGTACTCGAAGGAGTTGGGCGTTCGCACCGCGGCTGCGATGACAACTGCATTCTGGCTTGGCTTGGGACTGTAGTTGCGCACCAATTGCCTTATGCTAAAGATAAGTTTAGCTTTAGTGGTAGTGGTAATAATAATGTTTATCAAAACGCACCTTTTCAGGCATTGCGGCCTAAATATTGCTGACATTTTATTTTTTTTTGGGTTAAACAGCTTTTATTGTTGTTGTCACGAGTTGCGTTGCCTATTGTTATTTCGAATTTTCGATTTCGATTACACACATATACACTCACTGATCCGATCAGCTGTGACATTTCGCTCTGGACAGCTGTCAAAACAGCTGTTTTGCTCCGAAAATAACAGCAACAAAAACATTTACGGAGCGAAGCGGAGAAAGTTATTTTCAATTTATAACGTTGAATTGGGCAACAACAAGCCACTCACAATAAGGCCAAGCAGCGCAACAAAACCAGTTATTACGTTCAACTCGCTAGTAATATTTAACACTACGCCGCTATTAACAGTTGAAGTTTGCATTTAACTAGACTACGGCTAACAAATCAAAATACAAATGGAATTGACCTTCAAAAAGGCACGATTGGTGACTAGTGCAAACACAGATGCAGATACAGATGCTGCTGCTGATGTGGGTGAAGATTTCAGCGATGATGCCGTGGATGAGCCAGAGATGGGCTGGTGGGCACTGCCGGAGCCTGCCCTCTTGCAGATCTTTGCCCGGCTGAGCGTCTATGATCTGGTCCAGGCGGGACTCAGCTGCCGGCGTTGGAATGCCATTTGCAACGATGAATTGCTGTGGCGCCACAAGTTCCAGGAACACTTTCGTGCCTCGCCTAGCATACCGCTCAAGCCGGGCGCGAGCAGCTGGCGTGCCGAATATCAGCGGCTAAGCACAAAAATTCCTTTTGTGCAGACCCAGCGCCTGGAGCCGAGCGACGGAAGCAATCAGGGCCACACACATCAGGTGCTGCACGTAAGCTTTGCCCACAACGGCGAAATGTTTGCCACCTGCTCCAAAGATGGCTATGTGATCATCTGGAACGCACAACATCCATGTACTGGTGAGCTTTGCCTTTGGCTTTCTTAATCCTGCATTAATTTAGCATCCTTGCTTTTAAATTTTGGACCAATTCAGTTATCACAAACAGAATTTTAATAATAAATTTTCCCACTTGCTCTTTCAGAAAAATATGCGCACAACATGAAGCAGTTTAGCTGGAAATATACACAGTATTCCCAGTTTAATCAGACGGACACGCTGCTCCTGGTCTCCGGGGTGCACTTCGGTTCGCCTCAGAGCACTTCGGGGGAGATAGCCGTCTTCTTTCTGGGTGCAACGGAATCTCATCTGCGGTGCCGAGTTGTCAATCGTCCATATGACATCTTTGGCACCTGGTTCAGCGATCAGTATCTGATATCCGGCGATCTGCATTGGCTGGCGCATTTGGTGAGCACCTCGGTTCTGTGGCTGAACAAGGCCAATCAGGAGGCGGACTCGGAGCATGTGCCCATCATGAGTCAGTTGTACAAGTTCTACAATCGCAACGCGAGCTCAGTGCGCGCCCTCATGATGGCCAGGTGTCCCTGGCTGGATGACTCCAATGATCCGTTCGCTCGCATGCAGCCAGAAGCAGCCGCTGCTCCCGCAGACTGTGATGAGCAACCCTCGACGTCTGCCGGTGCACTGGCCGTCGCCAGTGGCAATCCTCTGTCGCATGCAGCCAGTTTGCGACGCACGCGCAGCGCTACGCCAGAGGATAACTATTTGCCGGACATCAGTGAGCACAGTCAGGTGCGCAGATCGCGGGCACGACCCGGCCACACAACGGATGCGACCATCCACTATCTGGAGGAGTATAGGCGGGCGGCTGTCACGGCCACGGAGGAGGATGAGATGGACACCGAGGAGGAGTACGAGTCTTGCGAGGAATACGATGAGATGGAGAACAATGTGCCCAAGTATCTGATCTTTTCGACCGGCTCGAAAACATTTACACCCCATCAGATTGGCTTCAAGCGCATTCGCAACGTATATTTCCCCAAGAAACTGGATCCGGGTCCGACGCTAAAGGAGCGAATTGCGGCTAAACGTGCCGCCGAGCAACAGCAGCAGCAGACGCCGCGCAACGATCCTGACTGGTGGAACTATGAGTCCGTCAAGGATCGCTTCGATCAGGTGGACAAGGTGATCGATCTGCATGGACATATCATTGGCATGGCACTCAGTCCTGATCATCGTTATCTCTATGTGAACACACGACCGTGGCCCAAGAACTACAACATCACCAATCCGCTGGAACCGCCGCCAATTGCCCAAGAGATCGACATCCATGTTATCGATCTGATGACGCTCAAGCGAGTGGGCAACATGCTGCGTGCCCACAAAGCCTACACGCCCAGTACCGACTGTTTCTTCATCTTCCTTGATGTGTGCGACGAGTATGTGGCCAGCGGTGCTGAGGATCAACATGCATATCTGTGGGATCGCTACTATGGCATCAGTTTGGCCAAGTTCAAGCACTCGGACGTGGTCAATAGTGTTGCCTTCAATCCGAAAGACTCCCAGATGCTGGTCACAACCAGTGATGATTACACCATTAAGGTGAGTTGTCAGCACTTCTTCCATCTGATCTGATCTGATCTTGTATATCTTATATTTAGGTTTGGCGCTCCCGTGCCCAGGCCACGGCGTACAACATCCCGCTGAATGTCAGCGAATCCTTTGAGCTAAAGCCAAAAAATTAATGAAAACAACCACTGCCTGTTGAGTACCTGTGTGGGGCAGTTTCAACAATTTGCATCGACTTGAAATTGTTATTTAAAAAACAATTCCTTTATATATCGTTTTTCCAGATGTCTATCAAATTGTACTATAGAGATCTTTATGTTTAACAAACAGAACTCAATACATTTATTAGAATCTCTAATTTGAATTTGTTTGGTTTCGTTACTTAAAAAACAATTTGTTAAATTTTCCTTTTTCAGTTATCTATGAAATCTTTGTTTAAAAAACAGTAGATAGTACATAAATTGGAATCTATAATTTACAATTGGTTTTGTGTATAGGAAGCAAAAGTTTTGGGAAATTGTGTTTTAAATGATTTTTTTCATTTTAATGAACTGTCTATATGAACTGCTGATTTTGATATTGCATTTTAATGAGAATGCAAATTGTTCTTTGTTTTTTTTTTTTGTTTGTTAATGTTCGATTAAATGTAAAAATGTTTCGCCTAAAGATGATTTATTTTGTGTTTGGGGCTTGTAGCTAAAGCGATGGCTTCACTGTCGTCTCTACTCCTTTGACTGCGGCTGCTGTTGGATTCCCTGATGTGCCTTAAACCATCTTCGATTGCGCCTCAGCGGATGTGGAAGGCTGTTCGATTGGGTGACATGAATCATTGTTATTAGCCGCTGGCGGCTTTTTGTTCTTCTTCCGCTTTTCGGGATGGCCAAAGCAATGCTCGCATTCGTCATCATCTTCTGAGGAGGAGCTCTCGCCGAAGGCCAAGGGTTTCTTGTATATGCAACAACCTAAGCACGCACACACACAAGAACTGCTGTCAATCTAATCATTTATAATAAGTTCAACACTTACATTTGGATTTCATGCGATTCATGTGCTCATTGTCGACGACACCATCCTGGAAGACGACCCGGCGTTCATCTCGCGGCTGTTCGAGGCGCAGTACCAAGGTAGGCGCCTCCGCCTCTTGGCTGCCATCTGCTTTGTCTAGAGTTTCTGTTTTCGATTTATCGGGCGAACTACTTGACGACATCTGAGCCATTTTCGATTAGCAATATAAATAAACAAAACAGCTATAAAATAAGCAAATCAGCTGCAGCTTTTACTGGTGTGACCGAATTAATTTTTTCCTGAGCAGTTGTCGATAACAGATATAAATGTGTTTCGATTGCTTGCATTGACGCTGGCTCACAGATGGCGCCACGTTGTCTGAGTGACTGTGCAGCAGTGTGGCAACGCCGCACGCAAACGTCAAGTCGCAGCTGTCAGTCGTCTCGTACCGAAAATGTCTGCAATTGTGCGATATAATTTGTTAACGAAACCGCAATTTGGTAAATAAACATAAGAGCTTTGCACATAAATGCCCAAGTTTAACATTGCCCAGCCAAGTTGCACAGTGGTCGTTGCATTTAACGCGCAGCCAGTTGTCATTTACTAAACATTTCACTTGCAAACAAATTATGTAATTTGTGCGCACATCAAAACAAAAGTGTTGCAAAATATAATTTATATTGATTTTGTACAAAATTGGATTATTGCAGTTGCGGCGCTGCCGTCGACTCTGCAGCTGCGCCTACAGAGCACTCAGGCCCCGCCACCTGGCACACCGCCACCACAAACGAAGACCAAATTTGGTCCACTCGCCGATGAGGATCGGATCTTTACCAATCTTTATGGACGCCACGATTGGCGCTTGAGGGGTGCCCAGAAGCGTGGCGATTGGCATAAGACCAAGGAGATTGTGCTCAAGGGACCCGACTGGATCATCAATGAGATCAAGACGTCCGGTTTGCGTGGCCGAGGTGGCGCCGGTTTCCCCAGCGGCATGAAATGGTCTTTCATGAACAAGCCCGGCGATGGTCGTCCCAAATATCTCGTTGTGAATGCCGATGAGGGTAAGTGCATGACTAAGAAAGGACAACTCCCCTATTCTACTCTACAAAAATGTACCTCCACCAGGTGAACCGGGCACTTGCAAGGATCGCGATATTATGCGTCACGATCCTCATAAGTTGGTGGAGGGCTGTCTGATTGCAGGTCGCGCGATGGGCGCCCAGGCTGCCTACATCTATATTCGCGGCGAGTTCTACAACGAGGCGTCCAACATGCAGCTGGCCATTGCCGAGGCCTACCAGGCGGGGCTCATTGGCAAGGATGCCTGCGGCACAGGCTACAACTTTGATGTGTTTATGCATCGCGGCGCTGGTGCCTACATTTGTGGCGAGGAGACGGCGCTGATTGAGTCGCTGGAGGGTAAGCAGGGCAAGCCACGCTTGAAGCCCCCATTCCCCGCCGATGTGGGTCTCTTTGGCTGCCCCACGACGGTGACAAATGTGGAAACGGTCGCTGTGGCGCCCACCATTTGTCGTCGTGGCGGCAACTGGTTTGCCAGCTTTGGACGCACTCGTAATTCCGGCACAAAGCTCTTCAATATCTCGGGGCATGTGAACACGCCCTGCACCGTGGAGGAGGAGATGTCCATCCCCTTGAAGGAGCTAATTGAACGTCACTGCGGTGGTGTCGTCGGTGGCTGGGATAATCTGTTGGGTGTCATACCCGGCGGCTCCTCAACGCCCATCATACCGAAGAAGGTGTGCGATGATGTGATTATGGATTTCGATGGTTTAATTGCGGCCCAAACATCACTGGGCACAGCGGCCATCATTGTGATGGACAAGTCAACGGATGTGATCAAGGCTATTGCCCGATTAATCTCCTTTTACAAACACGAGAGCTGCGGCCAGTGCACACCTTGCCGCGAGGGCATCGGCTGGATGAACAAGATCATGGAACGGTGAGTTCAATATTTATCATAATTATCTTTTTATACCCTAAACACATGAATGTAAGAAGGGTATAATGGGTTTGTGTAAATGTAACAAACAGGCAGAAGAAAGCATCTGCGAATATATATAAGGTATATATATTCTTGGTCAGAATCTACATCCGAGTAAACCTAGACAGAATACATTTGCCTCGTTTTATCGATAACTGAATCCGTTTCTTGAATAATGTTTTTTTTTAGCTTTGTTAAGGGCGATGCGCAACCCGCTGAGATTGACATGTTGTGGGAGATATCCAAACAGATCGAGGGACACACGATTTGTGCGTTGGGCGACGGTGCCGCTTGGCCGGTGCAAGGACTCATTCGTCACTTCCGGCCCGAGATCGAGAAGCGAATGCAGCTGCATGCGGAGCAGCCAAAGCGCGCCACTAATTAATATATACCGTTATAGCTAATTATACTTGAATTATGTTTTTAATCGCGCGTCGTTTCTTGAAAATAAAAATGTAAAGTTCTCTAAACTACAAATAAAACTATAAATTCTATTTAATGGTAAGTCCTTAATCTACTTGATGATATCCTATTTATCAGGCACACCAAACATGAGCGGAAACTTACGCAGACTACGAGGCCCACCAATAATGAATAAGTTTCCTTCAGCCTTAATTGAAACAGTTATAAAAAGGATAACGACCAAAAATAAAATTTTAATGATTTCTTAACCATATTTTAAGTATTTTTCTTAACATTTTCAAAAAGATATGTGTGCACTACTAATTAATTAATTTAACTGCAGCTGTGTGTTCAATTTGATAGTATGCCCTTAATGTGCTTGATGACGGCATCTATATCCTCTTTATCAGGCACCTCATATTTGGGCGGAAAGCTGCACAGACTAAGGTCACCGCCAATTTCCGACTCCACGCCAGGGTAATCCTGGCAGCGTCCAGGTATAAATTCATATCTAAAAGAAGATTAAGATTAAAGGGTATGAAGAAGTGCCATACAGGCTAACGAATGTGCAGATCAAAAAATAAGTAACAAACGCAACGAGATGGCAAACGACGGTAAAAGTCCCGTTGGTTAATAATCTACGCTTTCCAGAGTGTTTTGCCAGCTGAGAGCTTGGTGCTGGAGTGCGATTGTCGCGTCTGCAGAGTGCATCGCAATGAGTTGCGAATATACGCATCGCATCGTGGTGCGAGGTTCACATAATGAGAACGAGAGTTCAGTCTGAATATCAACGAAATCACCCTACCACCATCTCTGACACACATATATAGTTTATTTGTTGTACGATTTCCTAAACTTACTCTCTCGCGGAAATGCTCTGCATAAGCAGCAGCATCGCCAGACAATGTATTAAATATTTAAAAAACATTTGTTAATTATTTGTTCAACTTGTTTCCGCTTGCACGGTTTGGCAACGACTGTTTCAGTTGCTGTAATTGTTGTACTTTATAAATTGTTTATGCAAATGTGTAGCAGCATCGGTAAGTTTTTTTTACTTACTTGATGGCCACTTGAGCTATAAATACAACAAAATTCTAGCCACACGACTTGCATAACGCAATTATGATAAATCACGGATAGAACGAACGATTCTAATAACTTAACTAGTGTTTGCCATGGGGTTGAAATTCAATCATTACAGCAAAAATGTAATTATTCAAGCTTATTGGAATTGATTAGATAAAATACGATGCTGTCGCCTCCATAAGCTCACCTCAACAATGATACAGAAACAAAATAAGCTTTTTAAGCTTGACACTAGCATGGGAACATAAAGCACTAAATACAAGCGATCCCATCGACAGGCGTTGAATTAAATTACTGTCACAAAAGCTCAATGATATTGTTCCAGTCTTATTCTCTCATTTCACAATGGCGTGGGAAACTTGGAACTGTATAGTGTAGAAATAGATAGATAGCAAATATCTGCCGGGTCCCTCTGCGTACGCCCTGGAATGATGTTCTTCGTATTGTGTGTAACTTAGCTTATAATTTTCCATATATGAGTTTAACTCTTAAGTAAATTATAATATATAAATTATTCAATCAAAATTAACATAATTTCCCATTCTCTTACCTGTCTTTACATATATACATACATATATACATACCTATGTGTATAGAGAAAAGAAAACAATAAAACACAATTTAAATAGTAGCATATTTATAGCATTTATAGATTCTCATTGGATTTTTTGTTGCATGAAATTTGAGGCGATCACAAAATGAAAATGCTACAAGTGGTTTGTTCAGTTAAAGTAAAGTAATGCTAAATGAAATATAAGCGAACGTATAATTAACCTATTGTTGAGTACTAATGTCAAGATTGGTATCATTGGATAATGTTAATGTTTTGTAATTGAATGTAACGCAACTAAAAGCGTCAGTCAGTTAACAGGCAAAAGTTTATTTGACAATAGTCGTAACAATTTACCCAGTTAATGTAATTATTTCCTTTTGGATTCCGATACTGAATACATAATATATTAACACAATCTATACGAAAGAGAACATTTACTAATATTTGAATATTATATAGAGTGGTTGATTGACAATCAAAGACGGAGATATAAAACTAAGTAAGAAATGGAAACGGAAGCGGAATTCTTCTACATCAGATAGACGTACATTCATTTGTGGGTATACTAAGTACATTTACCTTTCGAAAACTAAATATTCATCTATTGCTGGATTGAACTGCACAGGTGTTCAATTTACAGGTCGTTTGAACGTTAAAAATGTTAGAAAAAGTGTAGAAAGAATGCTTTTCGACACATTTATATACAATTTTTTTTTACATTTTTTGTTTTTAACTTTTTTTTCTTCATTTTTTTCGCTTAAATATGTAGATTTGTTTAAATATGTATTTGATTTTAGTTCGTTTAATTGATTTTTTTTGTTTTTGTTTTTTTGGTTTAGTTTTAGATCATGTTTAGTTTGATTTGTTTGTTAAACTTGGCTTAAAGCGTTTCTTATTGCTTATCTATGAGAAGGAACATAGTACAATATTATGTATGTATGTATGTATTCATTTAGTTTCAGCTTAAAGACTAAACAACATTTTAAACAAGTCACTATATGAGTTCTTCTATATGGATTCGTTATCTGTGTTTCAATTTGTATGTGCAATCAAGCAACTTGCATGATTAATCTGAATTGCAGCCCTTACATTCTGTTGTAAATAAGCGTTAACAACTATGTATTCATGTATGTATGTAGGTAGTGGCTAAACTATGTGTAGAGTATATATATGTATAGTGTATTTAGGTATTTTAGATATATGATCTCGCTTGTACATTTGTATATTGTTGCTTTGTTTTGCCAACTAATTGCGAAGAGCTTTGGAGAAAAACATCAAGAGAGTTCCATAGAGGGGGGATAGCTTTTGGGGGTCGAGTGTCAGAAGTAAAAAATATGTTATATATATATAATAATATATGTATATATATATTTATATATATATATATATATGTTTGTATAATGTATATCAAGTTTTAGTTTAGTATCACACTAGTAGAGATAATGCGAAGAAGCCTGAGCTCTATACTGCTTCGGTGTTAGCTTTATCAACTTAGGATTGAAAGCCCCCAACGCAGCCTCATTCGTCGATGAGGGTGCCGGCGGGACGGTATGCGAGCGAAAGCGCGAACGCAGGAAATTTTGCATGGAGCGCATCCGGATGATTGGCGCACAGGGCGATTGTCGTAGCGTATTGTGGTTGAGCGCCCAATAGATGACCGGACTGATGGCCGAATAAAAGTAGCCTGTTAAGTATAGATCGAAAAAGAGACAAATTCAATTTGTAATAATAATAATAATAAATAAATAAAATACACTTTTATTCTAAGTTGTAGGTCAACTTTCTGAGAGTTTCTATCAGGTATATATATATGTGGGTGGTTTATATTAAATATGATAACTGAATAATGAACTCCACTTACCCAATAGAAGACTGAAATAGACTGAAGTTTTACTGCAGTATTGCTTATAACCGAAATTCTTGTAGAATATGCAGAAGACATGCGGTGCCCAGCAGACGATGAAGATTAAGGCGGACGCAATCAGCATATTGGCCAGATGACGACGCGATCGCAGTGTCGATGTCTGCGGCAGCGGAATACCAGGTGTGGCGGGACCACGGCCGGAACGATGAATACGCTGCCGCTGTGAATGGGCACGAATCTCCCTCATGGCTCTAGAAGATTACATTCGATTACAATGATTGACCTAAGTTTTATAAAGTAATCCGAGACTTACCGGGGCGAAATGGGATTGCTAGACCGATAGGAGCCCGGCTCCAGTGCAGCGCTGGAGCCCGGCAATCCTGGCTGTAGATTGTGCAACTGTATATCGCCCGGACTGACGGCAATCTGGCCACCGCCATTGCCATTCGATGTGTCGTCGGCGGTGGTGGCACCACCGCAACCCGCCTGCTGGGCATTCGCACAACCCGTCACGATGACCATGTGCGTCTGGCGGCGCAGTATCGGCATGGGCAGCGGCAGTTCACCATGTGCCGCCCGCGCCGTCAGCGACAGGGCGCAGAGTTTGCGACGAACCCCATAATGATTGAGGAGCACCCCGACGCCAGGCAGCACAAAGACGGCAATCGTGTGGAACATGATAAAGGATACAAACATCGCATTCGCACCCAGCTCCGAGGTGCAACTGATGCTAACCGGATTCGGTGTCGTGCCCGCCCCAGCTCCCTTGATGATCACCGACTTTGCAATGATCTTGTATGTAAATAGAAACGGCGAACTTATCGCTGCCGATGCAGTCCACGAGAGCACCGCCAGGGAGACGTGTAAATAGCGTCGCTGACGCAACTGCGCCAGCCGAGGATGCTTCACAGTTGCATAACGATCCAGCGAGAGCATGAAGAACGATATTGTGCTCGCCGCCACTGGCATTACCTGGAAAATGGGATTATAAATCGATTCGATAAGTGATGTTTGATATTTCGATTCAGACTCAAAAGCCCCAAATTTCCTTTCAAATATAACTGCACAATTATAATATCTATGGCATATACATAAGCATAAACCGATCTTACCTGAACGAAGTGTATTATTTTGCAGAGCAGGAGCGGTAGAGATCTGCTTCCTCGATTCATGGCCAGATTGAGAAGCGTAACTGGCGCCGAAATGCCTGTGACAAGCAGATCCGCAATGCACACGGCCAGTAGCAGGGGATTTCGCAAGCGCACCGACGAAGCCGAGCACAGGGTGAGCACCAATGTGGAGTTGCCAACAACGCCGCCGAAGACGACCAGGCCATAGCTGATGGCCAGCAGCAGAATGGTGAATGATGGAATCGCATGCTCTGTGTCCTCACCAGCACTATGGATATCGTAAGGATCGATCAACGTAAAGTTGCCATAGTTATCGTAGTCAAAGTCACGAACTGCAGCATCTCCGATAACTCCGGCTCCGACCGCGTTGCCGCCATCGCCCGCATAGTAGTTGTGCTCGAGGAGCGCATAGTGCAGCTCAGTGGTATCGCTATCGTTATCGATATTGCTATCGACCGTGGCTGGCTGCTGCTGCTGTTGCTGTCGTCGATATGTGTTTTCCCACCATTGCTGCAGGTTGTTGCTATTCATTCTTCAGTAACACTCGTGTATTTTTAATGCTTGGCGCTGCCGATCGTTGTCGATGCGTTTGTCTGGCTGCCTCATCGCATACTAAAGGTGCTTGCTGCTGGTGCTGCATGGAAACAAATAAAAAAACGAAAAAATTAAAAAAAAAAAAATAATAAAAGAAGGTAGGAAGTAACAAAATGCCATCATCATCAGTCTTTCATACCCTGCACTTATTGCATGCTGGGCGTAGTTCAGCTGTGGCACACTTTGCCCCAATAAGTGTGCTATGTTTTGTATATCGTAACTAGGAGATTTTAATTAAATAAAAATAATATTTACAAACATCGAATGGTTAGTTTTGAGCATTTAATTTATTGAATGTTTAATTTTAATATGTTTATGTTTAATTTTAATATCTTTATTAGATTTTATTAAGTTTAGTTGATAAATAAATAATAAACTTAAGCTTGCTACACTAGAAAAACTGTCAATAAATATTTGTATTATTAAAACTGTCATTGTGAGGTATCACTTAGTCGAGCTATTGCTCGAGCATATCATCTTGTTTTGTTTCAACAAGGACACACAAAGTGACAGTCACATGCACACACCCACACACACACAAATATATATATATATATATGTATAAGAGCAGAGCCTCTGCCTGACACTGACACTTATGCAATGCGAACAGGGCGCACTCAGAGATTAGTGCTGCGCTTCCTTCCGCCGTGTCCCATTTTGCAGAGCCAAATGAATGGCAACCTTGCACTTTGCGCCCTCGACAAACAAACCGCAAGGTTTGGCGCACCCCCTCCCCTCTCTCTCTCTCTCTCTCTCTCCACCGCACTGCTCGCGTCGGGCAGTGTTGTGGTGCTTAAGCGCCATCTAGCGGAGTGGGACCAATCTGGAAGCTTAATTGCGTGTTTAAGAAAGTGTGGGAGAAGAAAGTGTAGAAGTAGAAGTGAAATTTAAATGATGCTGCATGCTGCATGGGCAACAGCAATAAATGCAGGCAAACTGAGGCTATTAAAAACTTTAATTGAAAACCTTATCAAAGCGGGCGAACGAGCGAACGAACGCACGGACGACCAAACAAACCCAACTCATTAAGCGGGCCATCAAAAAGTCAATGCTAGGGTGACTCAAGATTTGACCACGACAAATGAACATAATGCGTGCGCTGGCTGCGTGACTCACCCTTGTCTAGCAATGATTAAAAGGCAGTCAGTGCGTGTTTTTCTGTGCGTCAGTGGGTGTGTGTGCTTGTGTTTGTGCGTGCACACAAAAGCTCTGGCAGACAGCGCGCTTTGTTGAAGATGTGTGTGTGTGTGTTGCTTTTGCTTGCGTCAGTATCTGTGGTTGTCGTTGACGGCTGCTAGTGTGTATCAATTTTTGTTGGTGGTGTTGATATTCGAGCCGCCGCCATTGTTCTGCGCAATTTGTGTGTGCTGCATGTGTGAATGTGTGCGGGTGTGTGCTAGTGTGTATGTGTGCGGGTGTAAACGTCAACGTTTTTGCTTTTTGCTGTTTTTTTTTTGTTTCGGCGGCTCATTGTGCGGCGGCTGGATAATGTGACTGACGTTTGCTTAATCTGCTTAATTTGCGTTAATTTAATCGTGGCATGGTGAACACGCTGCCTGCGTGTGTGTGCTCAAGTATGGGCCACATTGTTGTCTGTGTCCTTTCACCAAAAGTCTTCTCTAAAGTAATGTCTATACAATAGCTTTATATGTATATGTATGCATCTGTATGTGTGACGCTTTGTAAATAACCTGTTGGCTTTGACATTGTAATCAATTGTATTGATTGAATTAATTCTGACAAAATACCACAATATATAAACCTCAATGGTAAAAGCAGTAATTGCATATGGCTATAAATATTATATTTGAAATATTCTTGTATTTTGTATTAGTTATGAGCTAATACTACTGCAACTGCAACCGCTCCGCTGAATTATAAAACTATTTATAAAAATGAAAATGAATAATAAGAAAAAGTATAGAAACTTGTTGAATAAAAGAAACTGAAATATTAAAATATAAATAAGAGAAAAATATAAAATTTTAAAACATTTATCAAATAGTAGGAAAAACGACACAATTTCGCTCAACAATAAAATTAACTAAAAAATACGAACTTAAATAAATCAAAGTAGAAAAAATCGTGACTTCCAAAAAAAAGCATTGGCAACTCTGTAACGGAGGCGTTCAAATTTCTTATTGAAAGTCAAATGAAATCTATATTAATTTACGTCACTCAAACGTCGGCAGCAGGCCGACCAGCCACAAAAAAAGGTGACAAAAGCGAATATAGCTGACTCCCCCCTTCCCTCCCCACCCCCCGCTCCACCTGGTGGGGCAACAAAGAATGGACAAAAGTGAAGCCAATGAGATAAAATGGTATCTGGGTTCCGGTGGCGTATGCGTAATACACAAAAAGAGATGGATTCGATTGTTGTGATTGGCCTTGTAATATGAAAAACTGTCAGCCACAGGTGATTTAATAACAAGGCGCCTACGCATACACACGCACACAGAAGCCGACTGGATACACACGCACACTCACACACACAGAGATCGTCCGCTGTTTTTGTCTGTGTGTGCTTATTGATTTGACAGCTAAGAATTTTTGGGTGAATGTATTTGTGAATGTCCAGGCGTCTTTTAGCTTCTTCGTGCCTTCCACAATACAATATGTGTCTGTGTGTGTGTGTGTGCGTTTACCGTTGTCTTTGTGCTTCTCTCTTTAGCTTGGGCAAAAGAATAAGAAGCAGCAGCAGCAGCGAACCTTTTCGGGAATGGCAACTTGTGCAAAGTTCTGTGCCGAACAATGAAAAGTGCGTGGGCAGGGCAAAAGCAAAAGACACAGCTCCCACACTAACGCACACCAACACACTCCGACACACACATTTATACCGACGAAATCTCATATTGGCCATGTAAAAAACGACGCCATAATTACTAGCCATAAAAAATGCGTGGCGTGGCCAAAAAGAAAAAAGAAAAGCGAAATAAGCTGAATAACAATTAGTGTTGTATCAGAAGGCGGCAACTCTCACACAAACACATACTGACTGACACACACACATACATACACACATCCACACAGACACACACACACACTGAGGTATACGTAATAACTTACTGTTTTGTTGTTGCGCGCTTCATGAGTAATCGAAATGCTAACGAATTTGTTTGCTGTTGCTGTTGATCCTGTTGTTGTTGTTGCTGTTGTTGTTGTGTTGCGACTGTTTCTTTTTTGTTGTTTACTTTATCGAAGGCACTGTAATTTACAGTTACAACTATTTTCCGTTTTTAAAAACTTTAGTTATTGCAGCGGGCGCGTATTAATCGTTGTTGTTGTTGTTTGTTTTTTATATATATCAAATACACTTTTAGCAAATATTTTTTACATTTTTATTTAAATTTTTTTTTTGGTAGATTTTTTTCATTTATAAAATTGTTTTAAAAAAGTTTGTTGTTTGGCGAACGGTAAAACAGTTGTATGCGTGTGTGTGTGTTTTTGTGTGTGTGCGTGAGTGTGTGTGTGAGTGTAGGTGTGTGTGTGTATGTGTGCGTGTGTGTGTGTGTGTGAGTGTGTTGGAAAAAAAAATTAAAATAAAACTCAGTGTGCGGCGTGCAAAAAGTGTTCCTCAATAGCGCACATTACACGAAAGGACTACGGCGGAAGACTGTCCTGTGTGACAGCGAAAATTGTGCTGAAGCCAAAACAGCCAGCCAAACAGTCAAACAGCCGGAGAGCAGAGTTCGGAGTTAAAAGTCGCGAGAGACGCCGACACGCGCCGAAATAAAAGAGCTTTCGAGTAAGAAAACGACAAAAGCTCGCCTCTCTGACTTTCGCTTTCATTCATTTGGCCAGGAGCCTGCTGGGAGACGAACTCAGAACAGCGTCGAGTTGAATGCAGACTATTTATAGAAACAAATATCTAGACGTAAAAGAAATCAAATTAGTATTAATATGGCTTTAAGTTTTTTTTTTATACAAATAATACTACTGTGTGATGAATGTTGACTATTTATAGAAACAATTAGATATACAAATTAGAATTATTATTAAAAAGAAAATGAATGAAGAAAATATCGGAGTGATTTAAATCCAAAATTTTAGTTATTGCTGCTTTCAGATTTTTAATTGTAATTTTTATTAAATAATGTTCATATGCTTAGCTGAAAAATAACTCTAAAGCATGTTTGCCTAAGAGTCAAATATCACTATTATATATGTAGACTAGAAAAAATTGGAATTGTGGATTTAACTTTTTTATAAAAATAATATTCAAATGAAAATTGAATTTTTTTATATCTGCAAGACAGATTTAAATTAAATTATGCATCATAACTCGTAAATAAGATCAGCTTTTAGAATTATACTTCCTAAAGAGGGGTTTTCCATAAGATAAGGTTTTATTTGGTAAAGATAACACTTCACATTTGTTCACCAATTTCTGTCTAGATTCCAAAATTAAAAAATGCACACACAATTTAAATACTAACATGTTTTCTCTTTATTTAAATATGTTTGTTGTATATGATTAAAATGCATGATGTACTTTAATAGTTGCAACTTGTATTGGATTTACCATCCGTTGTATACTTTCGATTTGTATATATCTTTATATATGTAACTCATGCACTTAGTTATTACATTGTAGTTGTTTTGTGTTCTTTTTGTTGTTGTTTTATATGAAATACTGTAAATGAATCGGTCTTAAGAAATTATAAATATACGTATATTGGAATAGTTGGGTTAGACAATTGTATTTTTGTTTTTTTTTTTTAAGCCTAATCATGGGCGGCAATAACTTAGAGACAGTAAGAATTTCACAAAAAAAACACTTCATAAATAAAAAATAAATTACGAAAACTAACTACCCAAGAAATATGTATCGTAATCGTAATGCTGATAAATACAAAAACGATATTTGAGATATGAGTGGTGGAGGTGAGTTTAGAGAATAGTAATTACTTTAAACTTATAGCATAAAATGTTTATGAATTATCCGTACTGTTTTTGTTTTCTTTTTTCATTTAGTATAAGTAGCAGCAGAGTTTCGTTGATCAGTTCAAGTTTTTGTAGTATCTATGTATATATATATATAGAGCAGTATTATTGTTGGCAGCGGTATACTTAATGTTTGTATTTTCTTCTTTTAATATATATCTTCTTTCTTTTGTGTTGTTGCTTTTGCTTAATCTTCGATAGTATATTCGGGCATCTTCTCGTACTTCTGCTTGGTGGGCTCGTGAGTGGTGTCCACAAGCAGAGCCGTATGGGAATAGCCCATGCTGACCTGAGGTATTTTAATGCCATCCATTTTGGGCACCTCCTTGGGCACCGTCGACGACTTCTGGAACTCACCGATGCCCAGCTCACCAAAGGTGGGCGATGCGCCCCATGCAATCAGTGTGTCATCCGCTGATATCATAATTGAGGTATTGGCACAGCCAATTGACGTTATATTCCAACCTGTGAGAAAAAACCACACCAGTAGTTTAGTGGAATTCAATTCATAGCAAATCCTTCTTACCTGCCAAATCCTGCACTGGCTTCGGATACATATTGGCCTCGCCCGTCTTCTTGTTCTGGCCAAACAAATAGAGCAGTCCCAGTTCGTTGATGATCAGGCTAAAGGTGGAACCACAATAGATGCTGCGACCTCCACGTCCCTGGGTATCAAAGAACTTCATGAGACGCGGCACCATCTCATCCTTGGGCTCAGCATGGCCCAGACGACCAAAGCCTCCAAATCCCCAGCTATAAACACGTTTCTTCGAATCAATTGCTACCTGTTTGGGAGAGAGAGAGAGATTAAAATGTTGATGTATATAAATATTAAATATTGAATAAAGCAATTATTACCGTGTGATTGTTACCGCATGCAAAGTCAACGATCTGAACACCATCGACCGGTGTCACATGACCCTCCTTGCTCTTCTCGATGTAGAGCACAACCTTTTTGGGGGATGTCTCGAAGTGGAATGACAGCTTGTTGGCATTCACAAAGTACTTGGCATCCGTATTGTGGCCCAATTGGCCATATTCCGGCAAGCCGAACGTATGCAAATTGCCCTTAATATCGAGTATGACGGAAAACTCGGCACCGCAACCAATGCGAATGATGGGCGGACCACGATAATTGATCGGTGTGGGTGCAAATACATTGGGATGGGCATTGCCCACACCGCACTGTCCGGATTTATTCTCGCCGCAGGCGTACACGGTGCCCGTGTCGGTGAGGAAGAGCGTGTGATGACGTCCAGCGGCCGCTTGGACAATATTCAATTGCTCTAGGGCTGGTATCAGCGTGGGCTTTTCCACCAACTTGATGTCTGAGCTGAGGCCCAACTGTCCACTGGGATTGCGACCGAAGCCGAGCGCCTTGCGCTCCATATTGATGAGGATTGTGTGCGCTGAAGCGGGACCACTGGCCACAGAGCGATACTGGAATGGGGAGAGAATCATTCAAATAAGCTCCCAATTCCAACTAATCCTCGGCTTACCTTCTCATCCGTGAAGCGATGAAAGCTGAACAGATTTGGACGCACTTTTGTGACATTTTTGCGATCGCGCTTGCCCGTCAAATCCCAGGTGACCATGCCCGCCAACAGCAGTTGACCCGGCGTCTTCTCCAGCGTGGCCAGTAAATCCTCTGGCAATTTGCTGGGCGGATCGAGATGATCATGAGGTATCAGCACCTCCATCTGACCAGCTGATTGCTGTTGCTGCTGTTGGGCGGCGGAGGCGACATCATCTTCGGATTCATCGCTGAACTCGTCCTCGTAGTCGGATTCCTTCTTCTTGGGACGACGCTTGGTGGGACCGGCCCCATTGCCACCTGCCTTGCGCTTAGCCGACATCTTTCTATTACCAGCAATGCCTCGCACTCTCTCTCTCTCACACGCGCTGTCTCTCTCTCGCTGTCTCTGTCGTTCACTCTAGTTCTTTGTCTTGCCTCTCAGCAGCTGTAATAAAAGAGACCAACAACAACAAACGTTGAGAACCAGAACCAGAATTTGTACGCAGCAGAGCGTAGCGGTTTACATTAGTGCTGCGTGCGTGACACGAATTCGTACGCATTGTATTGCAAAACAAAAAAAAACCCGTTCGTTTTTTAATTGTTGGTAAACACTTTTTCCGTGAAAAGTGAAATTTCAAATTTGTATATTATTTTTTCAGTCCGACATATTCATCGCGAACTTTTGCGAATATCTGCACGAGCGCATCTCTAAACGCAGCTCTCACACACGTTCTATGTGTGCGTGTGTGTTTGTATTAGTGTGTGTGGTGGTTTTGCAAGCATGGAAAAACAAAATGAACGCCAACAAAGCCCGCTGCGATGCTAACGCCGACTACGCGATTTTTGCAATTGCAGAAAATCAACAGAAATTGGCAGAAAATCTAAATAATCATAATCCGAACTGCCCGTTAATTGTATGGCGCCAAATGTTATGTATATATTACTATTACTTTAATTGAACAGCGGCTTGAAATCAAATTTGAAATGTTGGCGTCACTTTTTCGAAAGCACCTCAAACAAAGGCAACTTAGACAATAAGCCGCAATAGTTGGTCGAAAACGCGTTTATATTTGCTAGCATACGGATTAAATGTCTCTCTGATTTGTATGGCGATATTATGCAGAAATAACTTACTTTTTGAGTTATACACTTAATAACTTTTTCGTTAAGCGTTCCCGTTCCTCGCGCAGCAAAAACAACAAAACCGAATCTAGCCAGATGTACAAGTGTGTGCACACTTTGCCAAAGTAAAATGAGCTAAAAAAAAATACCCCATCGATTCGATAAGATTTTAATGTTATCGTACACAAGTGCGATGTTTGCTATCGATTGTTGTATTTCGGCCCTGGTTTATTTTGACAACAAATAAAAGATCTGGCTGGAAAATAAATTGATAAAATGGACAGCGAAGACACGGAAACGACACATTATTACCTAGATTGCGAAGGCGGCGTCGAGGAATGGCACTGGAATCAGAAGAGCACAAAGCTGCTCGTCGAACTCTATTCGGAGCGACGTCATAGATTCCGAGATCCAAAGACACGCAAACGGGCACTGTGGACGGAAATTGTAGATGAGATGGAACGGGGAGGCTACAAGGGAATAAACGAGGATATCTGCGATCGCAAGTGGCGCAACATGAAGAAGACATATCGCACCTGCCGCGAGACAATGAAGAAGAACGGACGCAAGCGAGTCGCCTGGGATTATTACGATACATTCGACGAGATGTTTCACAACGATAAATCATCCTCTTCCTCCGCCATCAAAACCGAGAATAAAACTGTCGAGCTGCAGCCGCAGCAGCAGCTGGATATGTGTGCAACTGTGGACGCAAGCCTGCTGGCAGCGGAGCCAGATCTGTCTGTGAGCCAGGAGCAGCAGCGACAACTGCTAATTCTGGAGCGCAGCAGAATCTCAGCCATAAAAGAGTTGAGCAAACGAATCGAGGAATCCAATGCAATCCAACGGGAAAGGAACGATCTCCTGCGCGAATATCTGCGTCAATTCTAGTCGTATTCTTTACTAATTAAATATATATATATATGTATGAATCAGATATTCAAATCTACAGCTTATTACTTTTCAAATTTGAGCAAAATAATAATTTTACAATTTAAATACAAACTATTGAAACGACGAGATGAGTTGCATTGTGAATATGCTGATGCTGATTAATCGACCGAGCTGCTGCGCGAATTTTAGTTATAATCCTGACCAATTAAATATATATATATGTATGTATAGAATCAGAAATCAAAATGTACATATTCAATGCTGTTTGTTTTCGCGTTTAATTATTTTTTAAATTTTAGCGGATACAGCTTTTGTGTTTTAGAATTATTTATCCAAAACTGCACGAGTTTATCAGCCAGGTTTAACTGTTATACCAGAAATAAAAATGTGCATATATTCAAAGGTGGATTTTGAAGGAAGACAAATATAAATAATATAAATTAGAATTATTTTGCGCATTGGAAACACCTCAACTCTAGCTGTAATTTAACTCTTAAATTTTACTCTATATATAGCTTATAGGGTCTCTTTCATGTATATTTGTAACATTATTGGAAATCGGACATAAATATAAATAGATTTGAATTTCATTTAGCACAATGTGAACAGATACAATAAAAAATATTGGTTTACTTAGAATTGTATCAGTGGCTGTTTTCGACTTTGGCGATAAGCTTCGATATCTGTCATAATGATTTTCCGATGAAGTTCGTGATTAATTTTAAACTCCTCCGAGGCAATTGGCCTCTTTTTCTTATCGTTGCTGTTGTTGTTGTTGCTGATCGCTAATACTCTGGTTGCTGCTATCGGTGTATTACTGTAGAAGATCGATTGCGCTGCTACCGGCTGATGCTGAGGCTGCGACTGAGGCAGTGGTTGTTGCGTACGTCTCTGCATTTTGGGTGTCGTGTGCGGGCTTGTGTTGTTATTGCCTGCAAGTGGAAATAATAATGGCTTGTAGCCTTCTCTTATATGTGTGCAGCACAGTTTTTCAATGATTAGCTGCAATAGCGCCATTGCGATCGATACGAACAAAAGCAACTGCACTCTTTGTAGGCAGCGACGCTACTGAAAAATATGTTTGATTGTCACTTGCTTATCTGCACTTAAACACGGCATGGCTGCACTCAACATGGCTGCTGCTCTAGAGGAAAAG
The DNA here is from genome assembly GCA_035041605.1 of Drosophila atroscutellata. Classification (NCBI taxonomy): domain Eukaryota; kingdom Metazoa; phylum Arthropoda; class Insecta; order Diptera; family Drosophilidae; genus Drosophila; species Drosophila atroscutellata. The sequence continues at coordinate 4,595,665 of JAWNLA010000092.1, read as the reverse complement.
CTTAACTTTGCAAACATTGAAAGTTAGCCGTGCACAACTTTAATTATATGAGATAGGATTAAGTTAGATTTAGCCATGCAGATCTGTAATTATAAGTAGCTCAAAGGCTACTAATTAGTTAAGCAATTTTCAATTACTTTCGGACTATTTATGCCTATCTAGAAAACAAATAAAATGTAAGCAACTTTCGAAAGGGTATTTAAACGTCGGTGTGCCTAAAACCACTTAGACTTTTCTTGTACACACTACGATTGTAGCGGTAAGCTGCGAAAGCAGCTGTTGTTGCTGACGTCACTCACCTGGATAGGATCGCTCCTGCTGCAGATGCGCTTTGGCGTTGCTGGAGCCAAAGTAGCCTGCCACAAAGGGCATGGGCGACATGACGACACCGTTTCGCAAACCCGGGGCACAATCCGGGGGCGGTGGCGCAGGACGATTAAAAGGATTCTGACGCCGGGGTGGCGGACGTGGCTTGCCCACCAGTGAATCCGTCGGATCAGTGCGCATCTCTGTAAGAGAAACGCTTAAAATGTTGAGCATTTTATGCAGGTGGTTTTTCGCTTAGTTGAGCGCCTACTGTTTCTAGAGTCCTCGATCTCCTGCAGCTGTCGCTGCAGCTCCGCGACAATAATCCGCTTGTATTCGTAGCCTGCGCAGGTGAGCGCCTTCATCCACGCCTCCATGCTGTCGTGAGAGTCGGCAGCCAGGATGTAGGTGCGATTCCCATTGAAGGCGATTTCGAAGCAGTAGTTGTCCATATCCGATTCCAGGGACAGCTCAATTGTGCATCCCTCGACGACAATCAAACCCAAAGGCTCTTTGTCCAGTCGCGTCTCGAAATAGAACAGCAAATTGCCTTTGAGCACAAAATAGCGTCTTTGAAATGCCTTGTTGACCACACCGCGTTTGTTGAGAAAACCTGAGACATTAATTATTATTATCATTATGAATAATCATACATAAATATCTCCAATTTTAAAATAGGAAACTAACCTTCCATGTCGAACGGCGGCGATTTGGCAAAAACACACAGGTTCTTTTCGTTTATTTTCATTGTGATAAAATTAATGTTTGCCTGTTCCACTGAATCATGAATAATGCGCTGTTTGCATTAATTTTTTAAAATGTATTTACATATATATTTACATAGAAGCGTACATTAATATATAAGCGGAGGCAGAACAGCTGTTTGATGTCATCGGCCAATGTTGCCACACCTAATTTAAATGTAAACTATCGCAACGAACTGTAGAGAGGAGATATATTTTTTATTTACTTTTCTGTTTAACATATGTATTGTATTTCATATTATTAAAGTTATTGATTTTTCAGAAAAAATGCGAACGGGTATTTTTGATTCGTCGTGGCCAGAGATGGAGTTCAGCTATCTTAAAGTGATCCGCAATCAGCGACCACAATCTTCTTAGTGGTCTTGCCCGACTGCGAACCGTAAGATTCGATCTGCTTGACAACATCCAAGCCCTCCACAATTTCGCCAAACACAACGTGCTTGTTATCCAACCAAGCGGTCTTCACGGTGCAAATGAAGAATTGCGATCCGTTGGTGTTGGGGCCAGCATTGGCCATCGACAGGATGCCGGAGCCGGTGTGCTTCAGGCGGAAGTTCTCATCGGGGAACTTGTTGCCGTAGATGGATTTGCCGCCGGTGCCGTTGTGATTGGTGAAATCGCCGCCCTGGCACATGAAGTTTGGAATGACGCGATGGAAACTGGAGCCCTTATAGCCAAAGCCCTTCTCGCCGGTGCACAGAGCACGGAAATTCTCCGCCGTCTTGGGCACAACATCAGACCGCAGCTCCATAACTATCCTACCAACAGGCTGGTTGTCGGCGGTCATGTCGAAGAATACTCTGGGTAAAGTGCTCATTTTCGATCCGTTTGAATACTCGCAAACAAATTGATTGTGTGTATATGCTAATGCAAAAAAAAAGGACTCAGATTGACTGTAGTGTTGTTAATAGATTAATCGATTCATCGTATAACTAATCTAAGAACGACCTGCTGTGCGAGTGTCTCATTCGATTCTAAAACAAATATCTGTGTATATATTAATTAATTAATTAAAATTTGCACCTATTCAATGCTGTTTGTTTTCGAATTGGCCTTTTTTTAAATTTAGAAAAGTATAATTTGTATAATTTATATACAAACTATCGGCACGAACTCTAGAGATTAGTTATATATCGTGAATATTCAGTTGCTAAAACAGGTGTCATTAATAGATTAGTCGAGTAATCGGTTAACCCTAGAAATAGTAGTCGATTGCGCAGCGCAAAATTTCACTTGCTGAAATGTCCAATTTGGTGACCGAAGTTGCGCTGTTAACGTTGGCATATGAGCTTCACGATATAAATGGCGTTGCCCAACCTCTTGAATTCCAAGACTCGATCCCAGCTAACCAGCCGTTTCAGAATTTCATTGAGCAGCCTATGAAAACGGAGCCCGAGAACGGGAATGAACAGCCGCAGACTGCAAAAACAAAATAGAACATCAATGATCTTAACATTAATGTTATGGATAAATTAAATTGAAAATTTATGTAAAACATCGCTAAAATCACAAAACCAATAAAATAATAAATTAATATTTCAATTTAAATATATTTAATATATATAAACTATATTTTGGCATTTTATTCATAATTTCGATTACTGGATTCCGATAAATTTGCGTATTTGAACGATGTGACCGTATTGGGGTTATTCAACTATCGACGGACCATGTATGAGTACGAGTACTCAGAGTGAGGTATCGATATTAGTCACTCTACTAGCAGAACACCTGAGTAAAGGTCGGTTCGACAGAAATATTCAATTTTTATCTCAAAATTCTGCTTGTCAGCCGTCCCCAAAACGCATATATAACTATTTATTTTCTATTCCGTCTCGTTTCCCCAACGATACAAAACAGGCTGCATAGTGTCGCGCGCCCCGCCGTGCGAAATAGACGATAACCGAGAAACGACAAAAGGAGTATTTCGCAACCGCAGACGCAACGCTTGCATAATGAAAATCTGGACATCGGAGCATACGTTCAACCATCCGTGGGAGACTGTAACACAGGCGGCATGGCGCAAATATCCGAATCCGATGACGCCCTCCATCATCGGCACCGATGTCGTCGAGCGACGCGTCGTCAACGGCGTCCTCCACACACATCGCCTTGTGCAATCCAAATGGTATTTTCCAAAGTGGACGCACGCGTTAATTGGCACAGCCAAATCATGCTTTGCCAGCGAACGCTCCACGGTCGATCCGCAACGGAAGCAGATGGTGTTGAAGACAAACAATTTGACCTTTTGTCGCAACATCAGCGTCGACGAGGTTCTCTACTATGAATCCCATCCAGCTGATTCGAGTAAAACGCTGCTCAAACAGGAGGCAACTGTAACGGTTTATGGTGTGCCGTTATCCCACTATATGGAAGACATACTCACCTCGTCGATCAGCATGAATGCGGGCAAGGGACGACAGGGCCTCGAATGGGTAATCGGACTGATCAACACCGAGATGAAGAGCATCGCCGATTCGGCGGCACGTGGCACAGATGAATTGATTCACAGCACGAGGCGTTCCATCGACGAGGTCACGGAATCGGCCAGAAAAAGCATGGACGAGTTGAGTGCGCAGGCATCGAAAGCGGCAAAAGCAATGCACATTACATAGGGCGGGGAGGCAACGCTGGCCAGAGACTGTGTCTGTGTGTTTGTATGTGTGTAGGTCTGCTAGTGAATTTAAATATTTGAGAGGAGCACGATGAACGCGAACAATAACAAAAATTATAACCAATTTGAATTCTTCTGTTGAAAATAGCGCAACAAATCGTTCAATATATATATATTTTATAAGTTATAACGAAAACTTTCCCATGGTTATCAGTAAAAACCTGCGCGTGTTTATTCGAGAGGGTCATACTCCAACGTACAAAGCCGATAAGGCGGCAGGAGAACAACAGCAACTGCATAGGCGGCTAGGGCTGCAGTATCGTAGCAACAAATTATTTATTTATAAATAAAACCAAAAAGTATAGTTTTTAATATTCAAAAAATTGTAAAAGAAAAGAAATGAGAAAAAAATCCAAATAAAAAATCGGGCATAAAATATACCACAAATCGCTCAATTATCGAATTACTTGGTTTGTTTACTGCGTATTTAGTTTGGCTGCCAACTATTGGTGACCCCTAAATGATTAAACCCCATGCAAATATTTAAAAATAAAACCAAGAAGTATATAATGCAACTGTCAAAGTTTTTGCGCAACCCGCTTTGATCGCGTCTTTATTTCCTGTTATTTTTTTTTTTAGCTTACCGTGCGTTTCAAAGCGGTTTGTTTCTGTTGCCATCCGAATTTGCAGCTACGTCACATGACAATAAGCGAGCTGAGAGCTTTTTGTCTGTATAGAGATGGGCGCGTGACATTGCTGGCAGCATATGTACACATGTATGTGGTGTGTGCATATAGAGTTAGTATTGATATTATACAAACAGAAAAGTAGTAACCTGGTATTTTTCCCACGCATTTCTAAATTACTGTATACATTTGGACGTATGGTTGACAAAATTCATAGTAATTTAAAAATATTGTGAATTATTTATTTGACTTATTAAAATGTAGATAGAAATGTGGTTTTATTATAGTTAAAAACATAAAATTTCATATAAAATTGTAATACTATAAATTCTTTTGTACGTCCACAATTTACACCCACACACAGTTCTTATCGAACTATACACCCTTCTAGCAATAAATACAGGGTAGCGCACTTTTAATAAAACAGCTGTTTAAAGCTTGGCAGCCCACGTTTCCAATTCGGTGCTGCCAAAACGTGCGCGGCATTCTCAGTCTCAGTGTCTCTCTCGCTCTCACTCTCTCTTGTGTTCTCCTGCGCACGTGTACGTGCCGCCTATTGTAATCCAATTCGGGTTAGTTATTTATTATTAGTTTCGGCAATAAATACTAAGTAGCATGTTATTCGCAACAAATATGTTTACGCTTTCGCTGTTTTATCAGCGCGTTCCAATAACGGTGAAAATAACAAGAAAACAAGCCAGTGACGCCTGTGCTACAAATCAACGATTGCATTGCCATTGCCGCTGCCGGTTGTAACTTGATGCGTTGAAAAGCTGATCTGTGGTTGATAACCTTTCTAGCGTGGTCGTCGCTGCTGCTGCTGCTCCAATTGTCAATGACTTTGACAGCTTCGCAAGATTCCAGCGCTCAGTCTTCCCACAGAGCGTAAAAAGAACGCACATTCAAAATCCGGCTTGCGAACATAAAAGAAAAAGGCAAAAGAACGTTGCCAAGATTTATTGTCTCTATTTGAAAACCAGTGCCATAACAGGTGGGCGAAAGTGGAAGTGGGCGTGTCTGCAGTATTTAGGCTTGCGTTAGCTAAACAGCATTCTGCGAAATAAGTAAAATGAATTCGGTGACTGTCAAACGGTATCCAACTGGTGGCTTTAAAACTGACTACATATTTGTGCGAATTTATTGGAAAGTGAGATTTCAATATTGTATTGAAATGATTTGCAAAAATAATTGATTAAAATATGCAAACATTAATCTACTTAATTTGACAAATGTGTGACAAACTCCATCAGCAAAGCTGAAAAATTATTCAAGGCAATTTTTTCGTTCTTCTAAATAGCTAAACTCATTTCTATATTCGATGTGAAAGAGAGGCTCCAGTGCTGTATGGGCAAACCTCCAATTAGCTTCTGATTGGAATTGAAATGATTTGCAGAAATAAATAAATATATAAATAATAGATAATAAAATAAATAGACAATTTTCTTAAGTCAATGGAATCTTGGAATATTGGAATATCAGCTTTGAAGCTTAACATAAAGTTGATTAAATTTGTGATTTTATAAAATTCAACTTGATGTTGATAAAATGAGTGAAAACAAAACTTTATTTTGAATATAAACAAAGAAAAAACAATTTTAAATTATTAAATTATTAAAAATTATTTATTATTTAAGATATATCTACGATATTTACAGTTCTTCTCTTATCACCTGCACTTAGTTAACCAACTGAGAGATGGGCATTCTGCGATACTACGATGTGGCCGCATTCGATGCTGAGGAGGAGCAGCGTATGCTGCAGCGTCTGCAGTCAGTCGATCCGCAGCTGGTGTCCGTTCGCCTGGAACGCTGCTATCACCTGGAGTACCTGGATAATCAGAGCAGTGGCAGCGAGCATCCTTTGCCACTGGCGGAGTTGATGTGTTGGCTGGTTAAGCAACCCCTTCAAGCGGAGCAATCTCTCAGCGAGCGGGCAGCTCTGCAGCTGAAGGACGAACGCACCCAGTTGCTCGTGGAGATTGGGCCGCGTTTCAATTTCTCGACGCCGTACTCTACGAACTGTGTGAACATCTTCCAGAATCTCGGCTACAAGGAGGTGCGGCGCATGGAATGCTCCACGATCTATTTGCTGACCTTTGCTCAGGCGGCGACACGTGAACTATCCAGCTATGTGTCAGTGCTGGGCGATCGGATGACGCAGTGTATCTATACGGAGAGTAATATGCCGCGCGACAGTTTCGATGAGCAGCTGCCGGCAGAGCAGGCCGCCTGGGACTATGTGCCCGTGCTGGAACAGGGACGTACGGCGCTGGAGCAGATCAATCGGGAGCTGGGCTTGGCCTTCACCGACTACGATTTGGATTACTATGAGGAGTTGTTTGGCCAGACGCTGAAGCGGAACCCGACCACTGTGGAACTCTTTGATTGTGCGCAGAGCAACAGTGAGCACTCCCGCCACTGGTTCTTTCGCGGACGGATGCTGCACGAGGGCAAGGAGCTGCCCCGCACACTGATCCAACTCATCATGGACACGCAGCGCAATACGAATCCCAACAATACGATTAAGTTTAGTGATAACAGCAGCGCCATTGTTGGCTTCACGCATGATGCACTGCAGCCGCTGGAGATTGGCGTGCCGGGCGCTGTTGGAGTGCTGAGCGTTGAATCAGATTTGATATTCACGGCGGAGACGCACAACATGCCCACGGCTGTGGCACCCTTCAGTGGCGCCACTACCGGCACTGGAGGTCGCCTGCGCGATGTTCAGGGAGTGGGTCGCGGTGGTCTACCCATTGCCGGCACCGCCGGCTACTGTGTGGGCGCACTCCACATCCCGGGCTATAGTCAGCCCTATGAGCCCACGGGCCTGAAGTATCCCGGCTCATTCGCCCCGCCGTTGCAGGTGCTGATCGAGGCGAGCAACGGTGCCTCGGACTATGGCAACAAATTTGGGGAACCGCTCATCGCTGGCTTTGCCATATCCTATGGCCTGCAGAATGCGGCTGCACCCCAGATCCGGGAGGAGTACGTCAAGCCCATCATGTTCAGTGGTGGCCTGGGCACCATGCCCGCCTCCATGCGCCAAAAACTGACGCCGGAGCGGGGCCAGCTGCTGGCGAAGATTGGCGGGCCGGTTTATCGCATTGGCGTTGGTGGCGGCGCCGCTAGCTCCGTGGAGGTTCAGGGTTCCGGGGATGCTGAACTTGATTTTAATGCCGTTCAGAGAGGCGATCCAGAGATGGAGAATAAATTGAATCGTGTGGTTCGCGCCTGCATTGAGCTGGGCCCCCGTAATCCCATTCTGGCCATACACGACCAGGGCGCGGGGGGCAATGGGAATGTGTTGAAGGAACTCGTCGAACCGGGCTTTGCGGGCGCCATCATCTTCAGCGGGGAATTCAAGCTGGGTGATCCCACAATCACCGCCTTGGAGCTGTGGGGCGCCGAGTACCAGGAGAACAATGCGATACTCTGCAAGCCGGAGGATCGGGAGTTGCTCGAAAGGATTTGTGCCCGCGAACGTTGCCCCATCAGCTTTGTTGGCGTGGTCACTGGCGATGGCCGGGTCACGCTGGTGGAGCAGGTGGCTCCCTCGGATCTACAGCAGGCCCTGCTGCCCGAGGTGCGCCAGAGTTTTGGATCAGTTCCGTTCGACCTGGAGTTGTCGTATGTGCTGGGCGATATGCCCAAGCGCAGCTACGACCTCGCCGAAATACCCATTCCACGCCAGCTGCTGCAGTTGCCCACGAATATGCTGGTGGCGGATGCACTGCAGCGCGTCCTCAGCATTGTCGCCGTGGGCAGCAAACGCTTCCTAACCAACAAAGTGGATCGCTGCGTCAGCGGTCTGATTGCCCAGCAGCAGTGTGTGGGCCCCATTCAGGCGCCCCTGGCGGACTACGCACTGACCACCGTTTCACATTTCAGCACGGCCGGCATCGCCACCTCCATTGGCACGCAGCCCATCATGGGTGAGTCATCACTACACGCATTTATCTCGTAAATTTATATTCCACAACTTAAAATATTTTTGAACTAATTTGTTGTTTAATTTAACTGTACAGGTCTCATCAGTCCAGTGAACATGGCGCACATGTGCGTGGCCGAGGCGCTGAGTAATCTGGTCTTTGTGAAGATCAGCGAGATGGCGGACATCAAGTGCTCCGGCAACTGGATGTGGGCGGCCAAGCTGCCTGGCGAGGGTTATAAAATGTACGAAGCTTGTCTGGCGCTGAGCAAGGTGCTGCAGGAGTTGCGCATTGGGATTGACGGCGGTAAGGATTCGCTGTCGATGGCCGCGAAGGTGGATGGCGAAGTCATCAAATCACCGGGCACCCTTGTCCTCTCCACCTATGCGCCCTGTCCGGATGTGCGTGTACGGGTTACGCCCGATCTCAAGGGTCCAGCGTGTGGCGGCAAGGAGACCGCATTACTGTGGATCACCATTGAGGGATGTGCACGTCTAGGGGGATCGGCACTGGCCCAGGCCTACTCGCAGCAGGGCGAATCCACGCCCAATATGATCCAGACTCAAGTGCTGACCAAGGCCTTTGAGATGACCCAAACGTTGCTGGGAGAGAAGCTATTGCTGGCCGGACACGATGTCAGCGATGGCGGTTTGATTGTCTGTCTGCTGGAGATGGCAATCGGTGGACTAAGTGGCTTCCAGCTGGACATCGGCGAGGCAGCAGCAGCCATTTCCAGCTACGATGCAGTCAGCGAGCAGATCGGCAACGACTCCTGCCTGTTGTTCAGCGAGGAATGCGGCTGGGTGCTGGAGTTGGAAGTGTCCCAATTGGAAATGGTTCGCTCTCGGTTCAAGAAGGTCGGCGTACCCAACTATTATCTGGGAAGGACTCGAGGCTATGGCTTGGCCACGTCACGGGTGCTCATCCAAAATGGCAGCAAGACGCTGCTCGATGAACCGCTGCTCAAACTTTACCAGCAATGGGAGCGCACCAGTTATGAGCTGGAGAAGCTCCAGGCAAATGTCGTCTGCGTCCAGTCCGAATATGATAGCCTCAGCTATCGCCACGCGCCACAATACAAGGCACCCGCCAATCTGCAGGTGGAGCTTACCCTGAAGCGCTGCGTCCACCCCATTCGGGTAGCTGTGCTCCGTGAGGAGGGCGTCAACAGCGAGCGTGAAATGATGGCCAGTCTGCTGAGGGCTAACTTTGAGGTGCACGACGTGACCATGTCGGATCTGCTCGCAGGTAAGACCACCCCAAAAAGCACGCCTGATTTGCAATAAAGAGTTTAATCCAAATATTTTGCAGGAACTACCAGTCTGTCGCAGTATCGTGGCTTGGTCTTTCCGGGCGGGTTCAGCTATGCGGACACCTTGGGCTCCGCCAAGGGCTGGGCTGCGAACATTCTGCACAGTTCCTTGCTGCAGCCCCAATTTGAGGCATTCAAAAGGCGTGCGGATGTCTTCTCGCTGGGCATTTGCAATGGCTGCCAGCTGATGACGCTGATTGGCTACGTGGGCGGCACAACAGTTGCTAATCCCGATAATCCCGCTAACCCCGAGTTGGCTCTGTTGCACAATAAGTCGCAGCGCTTTGAGTGCCGTTGGTCAACAGTGAGGATACCGCCCAACCGCTCCATCATGCTGAGCAACATGCACGACCTGGTCCTGGGCTGCTGGGTGGCTCATGGCGAGGGACGATTCGGCTTCGGGCGCGAGGAGTTGTTGAGTGAGTTGCACAAGGAGCAGCTGGTCACGTTGCAGTATGTGGATGATGAGGGTGTGCCCACCACCACCTATCCCATGAATCCCAATGGCAGTCCCCAGGGCATCGCTGGCCTCTGCTCGCCGGATGGCCGTCACTTGGCTCTGATGCCGCATCCCGAGCGCTCCAGCGCTATGTATCAGTGGCCCTATGTTCCGCCGGGCTTTGCAGTCGACGCAGCCACCCAACTGGAGAGTCCTTGGCAGTTAATGTTCAACAACGCCTACAACTGGTGTGCCCAACTACTGGACTAATACTAACCGACATTCCAAATGTTCTTCACTCTATTCTATTATCAACATGGATTCCCATTACTTCTCCACTTGCCATTTTATATTTTATGCAATATTTAAACATTAAATAAATACAAATAAAAAAATTCTTTTAACTTGGTAAGAAATCTTTTATCTAAAGATTTGGAGTATACAGATAATATATTTATATATGTTTATAAAATAATATTTATGTTCTTCACTAACATCAAAAGCCGAGGCGATTTAGCCATGATCAAGTCGATCTGAGAGGTTATAGCTTCAAAACAACTAAAGATTTAGTGGATCTCATCATATATTACATTTTATGGATAACTTCATCCGTTGCCGATAAATGCACATAAATTGATATAGGAAATAAAAGCACTAATCTTATAGTTATAGTTTATAGGACTCGAGTAACATTCCAAATCCTCATTTGCAGCGCCAACTCTTGTGCAAAGTCAATTTGCTAGTAGGCTGAATGTATATATACATATTATACAGATAACTATAAGTGTTTACTAACTTAACAACAAATTCAACGACTCCACTTTAAATTAAACTTACGCCTAAAAGCACAACCTAAATTAATTTCTAGGAGACTAGTGTGATATTTGCAGCAGACATTTCAAGTAGTTGGCTTTGGCGCCCGGCACCCGCAGATACTTGGAGTTCCAGTCATGCTCGTTGATGTGCAGCACCTTGTAGCCCATCATTTCCAGATGCTTGATCTTTAGCGATTCGGGTCCACGCAGCGCAGTCAAATCGTTCTCACAAAATGAGTCCAGCTTCAGCAACAAAATGGCTACCCTGAAAACACGGAATTATCATGAATTTGGGAATATTATTTAACTTATAGCACTACAAATTTATACTTGGTTATGCGATCCAGCATGGTGGCCTCCACTGGCGGCGCTGGCATCGGTTTCTTATCCTTATCGAAGTGTATCACAAAGTCAATATTATAGCCATATGGCGTTGTGTGATTGCAGCGAAAGTAGTTCTCATCCTTGAGCAGGTCCTGCAGCAACAGCTTCACATCTGTGCTGAAAGCGGTGGCCACTTGGGGTTCGACAATAGAATGCTGGTCAACAATAATAATAAATGAGAATAACAATGAGCCTACTCTTGCTGAGCTGCGCCTCCACGTAGTTCTGCTGGAACCAGGGCACATTCGTCTCGGGCAGATCGAGGCAAACAGTGCGATTCAGCTGCATCACTCGATTCAGCACCAGACCGGGATAGGTGGCCTTATAGTAGCAGATTTGTATCTCATCCTCGATGCGCTGTATGATGATCAAAGTCACTGCGAGAGAATATCACTTAAAATGGGCACTGAATTTGAGCACACGAGCGGCGTAAAGAAATCACGCTTTATATTGAGCGCCGGCAGCAGCCGGGAGAGCGCCGGCAGCGGCACTAGCTTCATACCTTATTCAATAATTTTCAGAGCACGTGACAGTAATTGCTCCACCTTGGCATTACTGTTGGGCACATGCATTTTACGCAGATACAAATAGGAGCAGTTCAACTCGTTCACATCCATATGCTCGATGCGTGACGCCAAAGTCGGCAGCACCTCCTGCTGAAGTCGCTGCGTCAATGCCTCCTTATGCACGTCTAACTTTGGGCCTTGCTGATAGTGTGTCCACAACACTGAAATGCACTGAACTTAATGTGCTGGATCGAACTGCTCCTTTTCCATTAACTCGAAACTTGTTGCTGCACCAATTCGCAAACTGAGCGCATCCTCCAATTTGATGGCCTCACAGTCGTCCAGCTCTGCTGCTCAGCTGTGCTCTGGTCGCTGCTGTAGGAATGTAGCACACTATGATTGAGTGTAAATAGTTGCTGCTGTCTGCTCCTCATCGGCCGAAGAACTGCATCTTTAATGGACTGCTTGGCGCCTATTTTTACATGCCGGCGCAGCAGCGGTGAATATTGCAAGCATTTGCAGGAAGTACGTGGCATTTTAAGTACATGTCCAGTTCGGCAACTTTAATACACAAAATTTGTTAAATAATAAACATAAATAAAATTGCAACTTGTAAAATCAAAGCGCGGATACCAAACAGCTGAGCGCAAGATGATGCTGCCAACTTGTGTTCGGTTTGATATATGAACTCGTAAACAGCTGAGCGTAACCTACCTGTGTTCGGTTCATGAACTTGCAGTTATTGTTCATGGCTCTTCTTATTTGATCTGGCTTATTTTTGGCGCGTGTCAGTATTTAATTTAACTTTTATTTTTTTAAATTTATTATTCTGTGTACCTTATTCGGCTTTAAGAGCAAAAAAACAAATGTCCCTTATAGCTAATGCATCCTGTAAGTTCAACTAGTTGTTGTTGCGAGTAATACAAGAGCACAACAAAGTGCGCAACAATAGTTGCAGAAGAGCAAACACTGACAAAATCCGCATGCGTGAGTTTTACCAAATACACAAGAGCTTTCAGGTCGAAATGCTCGCTTAACATTTACTGTGGGCCATTTGGCATTTGGATTCACTTTAGTCTTGAGATTTTTAATGATAGACAATACGTTGATGACAATATTTAAAAAAATTAGTCTACCGACTACTTTCAGCATTTTTATTTTGAAAGAATATTACAATTAAGCAATTTATTTATGCTCACATTTGTCTTGCACACATTCCACTGTGCGCATTTTGAGAGCTTTTCACGCAATGAATATGTGTGTAGATTTTTCGCAAGGGCCTGGTTTAGAGTATACACACAAATTGCAGCCCTGAATCAGCTGGGAGTCGTCTCTAGATTTTGTATTCGCTGCTCGAAAACCAAGAAGTCAACATTTTTTTATGTAGCCCGCAATTGTCAAAGCTGAATTAATGATGTCACTGACGCACAATCAGGTGATCGCCCTCCAGGTGGGCTACTCCTACAAGGATGCCAGCGACCCCACAGCTGTGCGGGCCAATTGCAGTTGTACGTTGATCCGCTGTCGCGATGGCACCAATATAATCGTGGACACCATGACCGCCTGGGATGGGGAGCACATGAAATCGCTGCTGGCTGCTCAGGGCCTGGAAGTGAATGATATTAATGTGGTTGTCTGCACACACGCCCACACAGATCACACTGGGTGCAACTATCTGTTCCAGCAGGCGCGTCTGCACATTGTGGGCTCGTGTGCCTCCAAGCGGGATCTGTACTTTGAGCATCCCAGCGCACTGGATACGCATGGCGAGGTGCTGCTCGAGGAGACGCCCGGCCACACGCTTGACTGTGTCTCTGTGATTGTACACAATACACAGTTGGGCGGCACTGTGGGCATTTGTGGGGATCTGTTTGAGCGGCGTGAGGATATTGACGATGCGAAGATCTGGAAAATGGCGGGCAGTGAGGATGAGAAGAGACAGGCGGATGAGAGGCAGAGGATGTCACAGCTATGCGCACACATTGTGCCCGGACATGGACCCATTTTTGCGTTGGATGCCGAGCTGCGGAGTAAAATTGAGAACTATCTGAAACTGGGGGATTGACAAGGTTGACAGCATTGTTTGATTTAGTATGTGTGTTTTAAGCAAGCTATGATATAGACATTAATATTGATAGGCGCTTTTTATTCAGTTCAAAATTTAACAAGTTTTTTTTTCGGCCTCAAAATTTTACTGTTTAAGCAATGTTTCAGAAATCAATAAAGATATTATTGCCAAAGAATATTGGCAGCAGTCCATTCAGCAGCCTCGTTTCGCAGCAGCAGCTCCAAACGGCCCACAGCAATAATATCAATAATGCGCTGAGCCGCATTTCTTCGCAGCCGCTCAGCACATTGACGTTGCAGACGGATGAGGCCAAGCGTCAGTTGCGTAGTACCTATCGAACGCGTGCTATCGACGCCTATCGCAATCGAAAGATATTCAAAGTGTTTGGCAACTATCAAACGATTAGGCGCGCCTTGTTGCGTCGCGGCTGGGTGGAGAAGCTGCCGGCGCGGCGGTATGCCAAACTACAGGCCATGTCCGAGGAGGCGCTGCTGGCGCATGCGCGTCGTGGCAATCACTACGAAGCAGTTGTCCTATCCAAAATGATCAGCAACTTTCCATTGTTCTTCATCTGGCAGAGCAAGTGGCAACGCGACCTGTTCAGCGAGGTCAAACCATATCGCAATCGTGTCCGGCGCAGCCGCTTTTTGGATTTCTCCACCAAGGTTGGTCTCGCCGGCTGTGTGGACCAGGAGCCCAGGTTTCGTGAGGAAGGCGTCTGCGGCATGAGCTATCCGCGCTTCTATCGCTTGGGCGCCAACAGCATGGAGGAGCGAGCGGCATTCATCGAGGATTACCATCAGACACAGGCGCGCTCGCTGCTCCGTTACGTTAAGGAGCACCGTCCGGCTGAGATGGCCGACCCGGAACATGGCGAGGTGCTCAGCTCTACGCTTGAGTTCGCCCTCAACAAGGTCAAAACGACGATCAGACAGAAGATGGATGATGCACGCATCAAAATGCCAACGGCTACGGAAATTATGGAGAATCAATCGTTTATGGATCAGTCGTCCATGGTGCTCCACGGCCATGCCAAGTTTAAAGTCAACGAGAAGGTGATGACGGAATATGCCCGCCTCAGCGCTCAATATCTCGATCAAATTGAGGCACTACGTCCCGACTATCGCTGGGATGGATCACGCAATCTGTGGATACTCAAGCCGGGCTATCAGTCCCGAGGCATTGGCATCGTTATGCGCAGCTCTCTGGACGACATCCTGCAATGGATATCCAACAGTCAGTATCGCAAATACATTGTTCAAAAGTATATTGGTGAGTAGCACAAAAAAAAGGAGAGAGACAGAGAGAGTGAAAGTGAGAAAAATCAATCCTCTGAGAGTTTCCATTGCACATTTACAAAATAAATTATATAAGAACTAGCATAGAAAGAGAGAAAGAGAGAGAGAGAGAGAGAGAAAGAGAGAGAGAGAGAAAGAGAGAGAGAGAGAGAGAAAGAGCGCGAGTGATCGAGAGAGATGGAGGGCGATTATATAAGTTTTGGAGAGTTTGCACTGCGCATTTATAAAATAAATACCAGAATAATAAAAATTGTATGACAAAAAAAGAGAGAGAAAGAGAGAGGGAGAGCGAGTACAGAATTTTTTTAAAAGAATCTTTCATTAAATAAATTTCAAAACAAGACACAAACGTTAAGTATAGTTACTAATAGACAAAAAAATAGGCAGGGGGAGAGGTAGAATGAGAGAGGTAGAGATACTTGGTCGGAGACTTCTTCCTCAATTCACGCGCCTAATTGTAGGCTTTATTTTCCAGAACGTCCATGTCTTATATATGGCACCAAATTTGATATTCGTGTATTAATGCTGGTCACGATTAGCGATAGCCAGGTGACAGTTTGGACATATCGGGATTGCTATTTGCGCTTCAGCTCGCAGAATTTCACCTTGGATGACCTGCGGAAGTCGATACACTTGACGAACGATTCGGTGCAGCAGCACTGTAAGAATAACTTGAATCGAGATTCGCGCTTGCCGAAGCACAACATGTGGTCGCTGGATCGGTTCAAGAGTCATTTGCGCCATGTGGGCGCACCCGACGATACCTGGGCTAAAATCTACAGTGGCTTCAAGCAGAATCTGGTGGCTGTGGTGATGGCCAGCCTGGAAGGGACGAAACTGGTACCGAATGCATTCGAGCTGTATGGCTGTGATTTTATGCTAGATGAGCATTATAATCCGATACTGATTGAAATCAATTCCACACCGGGTCCACAACCCTCGACGGAGGTGGTGGCAAAATTTTTTCCGCCGGCGCACGAGGATTGCATACGAGTGGTGTTGGATGTGCCGAAGAATGCTTTGGCAGCAACGGGCCTGTTCGAGCGCGCTCTCCAAGTGGACTACAACGTGGACAAGGAACAGGATGGAACCCGACGCCCTGTGCTAAATGGCATTGATTGATAAAGGAAATTGCTTAGATTCAGATTGTACAAATATAAAATGCTTACATAGAAAATATTATGCATCCACTTATCAGGCGACCGCATAGTGCAGCCGTTTGTAAGGCGATCGCAGTCTCACTCCATCGAGTGCAGCCGCTTGTAAGGCGACATCTCCTCTAACCTCTCTAAAAAGCTTGACCCACTCAAGCTAGCCTCAAGTGCCTAATGTTGAGCTGTCAGCATTTCTCATTTTCACACTTGAAACAATGCTGACTTGCATGGGTCAGCTATCAGCATCTCTCAACGAAGGACCTCACTCTCCGTAGTCCAACTAGTTACAAGTGCTAATAAAAAAATAAAAACATTGATCCCTTCTAGGTTAATTTAATTGCAAAATTTGTCCAACATTTGCGGCATGGAGTGTTTTTTAGATTGACGCTATAACTTCATCTTGACTTCTAACATATCCCTTGTAAAATTCTTTCTCAAACATTTTTATATCATTCCTTATATACAGGATTTAAAAAATTAACGAAGACGCAGCTAAATCCACATAGGGAAATACAGGGAGAACAATAAATTTAGGAAGTACAAAGTTGAGGGATTCAGATAGGTACATATAGTGAGTTCGAGGCTAGAAGGGAACCAGTAGTAAACTTAAGCAAAAGCTGATATATAATATAAATAATATATAATTTATTACTGTACAGATATAACAGCGAATTATTGTGCAAAGTCAAGTTGCTAGTAGGCTGAATGTATATATACATATTATACAGATAACTATAAATGTTTACTAACTTAACAACAAATTCAACAACTTCACTTTAAATTAAACTTACGCCTAAAAGCACAACCTAAATTAATTTCTAGGAGACTAGTGTGATATTTGCAGCAGACATTTCAAGTAGTTGGCTTTGGCGCCCGGCACCCGCAGATACTTGGAGTTCCAGTCATGCTCGTTGATGTGCAGCACCTTGTAGCCCATCATTTCCAGATGCTTGATCTTTAGCGATTCGGGTCCACGCAGCGCAGTCAAATCGTTCTCACAAAATGAGTCCAGCTTCAGCAACAAAATGGCTACCCTGAAAACACAGGGAATTATCATAAATTTGGGAATATAATTAAATTATAGCACTACAAATTTATACTTGGTTATGCGATCCAGCATGGTGGCCTCCACTGGCGGCGCTGGCATCGGTTTCTTATTCTTATCGAAGTGTATCACAAAGTCAATATTATAGCCATATGGCGTTGTGTGATTGCAGCGAAAGTAGTTCTCATCCTTGAGCAGGTCCTTCAGCAACAGCTTCACATCTGTGCTGAAAGCTGTGGCCACATGGGGTTCTACAATAGAATGCTGGTCAACAATAATAATAAATGAGAATAACAATGAGCCTACTCTTGCTGAGCTGCGCCTCCACGTAGTTCTGCTGGAACCAGGGCACATTCGTCTCGGGCAGATCGAGGCAAACGGTGCGATTCAGCTGCATCACTCGATTCAGCACCAGACCGGGATAGGTGGCTTTAGAGTAGCAGATTTGTATCTCATCCTCGATGCGCTGTATGAACTTGACGCAGAACAACTGATTGATCAGCTCCTCCGGAATGGTCTTATAGAAGCACAGCGCCAGGCACGACTGCACCAAGGACAACCCGCTCATATGATCAAAGTCACTGCGAGAGAATATCACTTAAAATGGGCACTGAATTTGAGCGCAATATGGAGACGTACCGGAGTAGCACCGAGGCTGCACAACTCAATGGTTCCAGTGATGCTGGCGTATATCCCAGATTGTAGGCACAGGTGAGCACCTTCTCGACGGTGTCGCCGGTGATGTGTTCATGCTGCTGCGCCACATAGTCGAACATTGACTCCAACAGCTCCGGCACAAAGAAATGCGACGCATTGAAATTGTATGCCATGTCGCGCACAACCCGAGAGTTGAGATCCTTGCATTGCAGACTTTTATATTGCTGCAGCGCCTGGCTATAAGCCTGGGTCTTTTTCAGAGCTGCAAAGATTTCCAAAAATTATTAATAAAAATAACAACAAAATTAAAAAAAATTGTTGTTTTTCACTTATTAATAAAATAAAATACTCATAATAAAATATTAAAAGTGACACTTTTTCGGGATTAATTAATTTGGAATAAATTTAAAAAGTAGCATTGAAAAAATACACAAAAGATTATGTTGTTGGAACTCACTTTTCCGGTGGCTTAGGGTGCGCACAATGAGGCTTAGATCGCTGGCGTTTAGGGGCTGCTGCTCCTCGTCGCTGGTGCTGCTGCTGTTGAGATGCCGCTCGGCACACGAGATCAGTATGCTGTCCATTGTGGCCAGCTGCATGGCCAGCAGGTGCGGCATATGCTGGCGAAAGCGCAGCTCGCAGGCGATCTGCATGCCGCGGCTCAGCAGGAAGCAATCCTGGATGTCGAATTGTGGAGCCATGGCGAGCATTTTACTCAGCAGCATATTGGGAAACTTCTTCCAGTCGAACGGTGTCTGACCGTAGGCCATGACAAAGGCTGCCATGCGTGCAAACTTGGAGGGCAATCGACCGGCTACATCCAGCTCGATGGTCTCCATGCAGATGCGACTAAGCCGCCGCTCCAGCAGCTGGTGGCGATACGTCCCGCCCAGATTATTGTTGAAGTTCATGTAGCGCTGGCAATGGCGCAGAAAGCGCAGATGCGACTGCTCCTTGACGGTGGCATCCAGTTCCCTGATCACAGCCGACCAATACTCATCGCAGTAGCGTAAATCGGACACTTTCAGAGATCGCAGCACGCTAAAGAAATGCCCACTCGCATTGGGCAGCTGCCAGGCGGATTTGGACTCGAGCAGCGTGTGAAACTGTCGCATGTACGCATCCCGTTGCTGTAGTGATGCAAACGGCACCGCACAGGAGAGTGTATCCGGTGTGGGCTCTCGCTCGAGCAGCGCTTCCGTGGCGATCTTTAGTGGCTGGACGAGGGACGCCGGCTCCTGGTGATGAAGAAAGGTGCGACAGACGCTCTTCAAATCGCTGGCCTCTAGTTGGGGCAAGCAGCTGCTGAGGGCCAACATTAGTTGCCTGATCAGCGCCGTATTCAGATGCGACCAGTTGGGCAAGTTGAGCATGTGCAGCAGCTTAAGTAGTGCCTTGGGCGTTGTGCTGCCTAAAGTGCCGCAGAGGAGCAGCTCCTGCACCCTTTGCTTGTACGCACCCAGCAATTGGGCATCGATTAGTGGATGCAGTTGAAAGAGGCATGTGGAGAGCAGACGCACGTCCTGTTCGCTGTGGCAGTTTGCCACATGCCGCTCCAGATGCGGCACGAAATTGCGGCACACGAGCGGCGTAAAGAAATCGCGCTCGATATTAATGGCCACCAGCAGCCGGGAGAGCGCCGGCAGCGGCACCAGCTCCATATCTTCTTCAATAATTTTCAGAGCACGTGAGAGTAATTGCTCCACCTTGGCATTACTGTTGGGCACATGCATTTTACGCAGATACAAATAGGAGCAGCTCAACTCGTTCACATCCATATGCTCGATGTGTGACGCCAAAGTCGGCAGCACCTCCTGCTGAAGTCGCTGCGTCAACGCCTTCTTATGTACGTCTAACTTTGGGCCTTGCTGATAGTGTGTCCACATCACTGAAATGCACTGAACTTGATGTGCTGGATCGAACTGCTCCTTTTCCATTAACTCGAACAGCTCCTGGACACTTGTTGCTGCACCGATTCGCAAACTGAGTGTATCCTCCAATTTGATGGCCTCACAGTCGTCCAGCTCATCCATGGAGCTGACCATCTGTTTCTGCTGCTCAACTGTGCTCTGGTCGCTGCTGTAGGAACGTAACACACTATGATTGAGTGTAAATAGATGCTGCTGTCTGCTCCTCATCGGCCGAAGAACTGCATCTTTAATGGGCGGCTTGGCGCCTATTTTTACATGCCGGCGCAGCAGCTGCAGTTGACGTGTGTGCAGTAAATATTGCATGCATTTGCAGGGAGTACGTGGCAAGCAGTTTAAGTACATGTCCAACTCGGCAACTTTAATACACAAAATTTGTTAAATAATAAACAAATTGCGACTTGTAAAATCGGAGCGCGGATACCAAACAGCTGAGCGCAAGAGGGTGCTGCCAACTTGTGTTCGGTTTGGCATATGAACTCGAAAACAGCTGAGAGTAACGGATCCTGCCTACCTGTGTTCGGTTCATGAACTTGGAGTTACTGATCATGGCTCTTCTTATTGGTTCTGGCTTATTTTTGGCGCGTGTCAATATTTAATTTAATTTTTATTTTTATTAATTTGTTATTGTATTTACCTTATTCGGCTTAAAGCTTAATTAACTTATTGAAATGTTTTCAGAGAGCAAAAAAACAAATGTCTCTTATAGCTAATGCATCCTGTAAGTTCAACTAGTTGTTGTTGCAAGCAAAACAAGAGCACAACAAAGTGCGCAACAATAGTTGCAGAAGAGCAAACACTGACAAAATCTGCATGCGTGCGCTTTACCAAATACACAAGAGCTTTCAGTTCGAAATGCTCGCTTAACGATAGACAATACGTTGATGACAATAGTTAAACATAATTAAAAAAATTAGTC
This sequence comes from Drosophila atroscutellata, assembly GCA_035041605.1. Lineage (NCBI taxonomy): Eukaryota > Metazoa > Arthropoda > Insecta > Diptera > Drosophilidae > Drosophila > Drosophila atroscutellata. The sequence continues at coordinate 4,574,842 of JAWNLA010000092.1, read as the reverse complement.
TACCGACTACTTTTAGCATTTTTATTTTGAAAGAATATTACAATTAAGCAATTTATTTATGCTCACATTTGTCTTGCACAGATTGCACTGTGCGCATTTTGAGAGCTTTCCACGCAATGAATTTTTGTGTAGATTTTTCGCAAGGGCCTGGTTTGGAATATACACACAAATTGCAGCCCTGAATCAGCTGGGAGTCGTCTCTAGATTTTGTATTCGCTGCTCGAAAACCAAGAAGTCAACATTTTTTTATGTAGCCCGCAATCGTCAAAGCTGAATTAATGATGTCATTGGCGCACAATCAGGTGATCGCCCTCCAGGTGGGCTACTCCTACAAGGATGCCAGCGACCCCATAGCGTGAGGTCGTGAGGATATTGACGATGCGAAGATCTGGAAAATGGCGGGCAGTGAGGATGAGAAGAGACTGGCGGATGAGAGGCAGAGGATGTCACAGCTATGCGCACACATTGTGGCCGGACATGGACCCACTTTTGCGTTGGATGCCGAGCTGCGGAGTAAAATTGAGAAATATCTGGAACTGGGGGATTGACAAGGTTGACAGCATTGATTGAGTTAGTGTTTAAGCAAGCTATGATATAGACATTATTATTGATAGGCGCTTTGTAATCAGTTCAAATTTCGTCTTGCAATCCGTTTCGTAACAAGTTTTTTTTTCTGGTCTCAAATTTTACTGTTTAAGCGATGAAGCAATGTTTCTGAAATCAATAAAGATATTATTGCCAATTTAAATGTGATACTATTAGAAAAAAGGTTTGGCTACTGCTTCAAAATTTCTCGTTTATTGCAACAACAACAACACAACGAAAGCAGAAGTTGTAATCATCAGCAGACGCGCAAAAGCTCAAGGATACGAAACATTCGAAATAAAAGAGAAACTTTTTCTTCCAAAATGAGCCAGGCTACGTCAAGTACATTTAATACACACCGTAACCGTTACTATAATCCCGTCACAAGAATACAATCGCTGATACAAAATCTGGACGCAGAGCTGATCACCCTGTGCCGACAATGTTCGCTGCCAAAGAATAATGGCAGCAACGGCAGCTGTCCGTTTAGCAGCCTCCTTTCGCAGCAGCAGCTCCAAACGACCAATAGCAATAATATCAATAATGCGCAGAGTCGCATTTCTTCGCAGCCGCTCAGCACAGTGATGTTGCAGCCGGATGCGGCCAAGCGACAGTTGCGTAGTACCTATCGAACGCGTGCTATCGACGCCTATCGCAATCGTAAGATATTCACAGTGTTTGGCAACTATCACACGGTCAGGCGCGCCTTGGTGCGTCGCGGCTGGGTGGAGAAGCTGCCGGCGGGGCGGCATGCCAAACTGCAGGCCATGTCCGAGGAGGCACTGCTGGAGCATGCGCGTCGTGGCAATGACTACGAAGCAGTTGTCCTATCCAAAATGATCAACAACTTTCCATCGTTCTTCATCTGGCAGAGCAAGGCGCAACGCGACCTGTTCAGTGAGGTCAAACCATATCGCAATCGTGTCCGGCGCAGCCGCTTTTTGGACTTCTCCACCAAGGTGGGTCTCGTCGGCTGTGCGGAGCAGGAGCGCTGGTTTCGCGAGGAAGGCGTCTGCGGCATGAGCTATCCGCGCTTCTATCGCTTGGGCGCCAACAGCATGGAGGAGCGAGCGGCATTCATCGAGGATTACCATCAGACACAGGCGCGCTCGGTGCTCCGTTACGTTAAGGAACACCGTCCGGCTGAGATGGCCGACCCGGAACATGGCGAGGTGTTCAGCTCTACGCTTGAGTTCGCCCTCAACAAGGTCAAAACGACGATCAGACAGAAGGAGCATTATTCTCTGGATGATGCACGCATCAAAATGCCAACGGCCACGGAAATGATGGAGAATCAATCGTTTATGGTTCAGTCGTCCATGGTGCTGCATGCCCATGCCAAGTTTAAAGTCAACGAGAAGGTGATGACGGAATATGCCCGCCTCAGCGGTCAATATCTCGATCAAATTGAGGCACTACGTCTCGACTATCGCTGGGATGGATCACGCAATCTGTGGATACTCAAGCCGGGCTATCAGTCCCGAGGCATTGGCATCGTTATGCGCAGCTCTCTGGACGACATCCTGCAATGGACATCCAACAATCAGAATCGCAAATACATTGTTCAAAAGTATATTGGTGAGTAGCACAAAAAAAAGGAGAGAGACAGAGAGAGTGAAAGTGAGAAAATCAATCCTCTGAGAGTTTCCACTGCACATTTACAAAAAAAATTTTAAAAAAACTGTCATAGAAAGAGAGAGAGAGAGATATAGAGCGCGAGTGATAGAGAGAGATGGAGAGCGATTATATAAGTTTTGGAGAGTTTCCACTACGTATTTATAAAATAAATACAAAAATAATAAAAATTTTATGACAAAAAATGGGAGATTGAAGGAAAAACAGAAAGAAAGAGAGAGGGAGAGCGAGTACAGAATTTTTTTAAAAGAATCTTTCATTAAATAAATTTCAAAACAAGACATAAACGTTGAGTATAGTTACTAATAGACAAAAAAATAGGCAGGGGGAGAGGTAGAATGAGAGAGGTAGAGATACTTGGTCGGAGACTTCTTCCTAAATACAGGCGCCTAATTGTATGCTTTATTTTCCAGAACGTCCATATCTTATATATCGCACCAAATTTGATATTCGTCAATATATGCTGCTCACAATCAGCGATAGCCAGGTGACAATTTGGACATATCGGGATTGCTATTTGCGCTTCAGCTCGCAGGAGTTCACCTTGGATGACCTGCGGGAGTCGATACACTTGACGAACAATTCGGTGCAGAAGCGCTACAAGAATAAATTGAATCGAGATTCGCGCTTGCCGAAGCACAACATGTGGACGCTGGATCAGTTCAAGAGTCATTTGCGCCGTGTGGGCGCACCCGACAATACCTGGGCTAAAATCTACAGTGGCTTCAAGCAGAATCTGGTGGCTGTGGTGATTGCCAGCCTGGACGAGACGGAACTGGTACCGAATGCATTCGAGCTATATGGCTGTGATTTTATGCTAGATGAGCATTATAATCCGATACTGATTGAAATCAATTCCACACCGGATCTATCAGCCTCGACGGAGGTTACGGCAAAGATATGTCCGCTGGCGATAAAGGATTGCATACGGGTGGTGTTGGATGTGCCGAGGAATGCCTTGGCTGCAACGGGCCTGTTCGAGCGCGCTTTCCAAGTGAACTACAACGTGGACAAGGAACAGGATGGCACCCGACCCCTCGAGCTAAATGGCACCCAAATGAAACTCTCCGAAACGTTGCCCAAAATTCGGCAAAATCCTCGTTCGCGTCTGCTGCGCAAGATACTCAACAATGTGCGGGCGACGACGAGTCGCAAACTTGGCAAGGATAAAAGCACAACGGTTACAACGCCCCAAACCACCAAGGTGCTCGTCGGCAAAGTGGGCAACCCGGTAAATAATAACAAATAATTCTTATTGTATTTTATATTTATTTTTTTTATTATTATTATTATTGTTTTATTATTATCCATAGAAGTTGTCCAGAGCGAGCTGGAATTTGAACGGCAAAGTGGGATTAAACTCAAAGACGCGAGAGAATTTAGCTCTGCAATACACAGCACCCAAATAATGAATAGCAGTTAGTCAATTATTATACACTGGACTATTAATTAACAGTTTCTAATTAACAACTCCTTCCTTAGCCTTAAGCTACCCAACAATTTATAAACAACTGCTAACAATCGTCTGATAACAAGTAATTCATTTATTGAGCTGCTTTCAAGGACGTCGCCCACAATCAACAAGCCTTTAACTGGACTTTAACAAGAAAATAGTTAACAATATATATATATATATATATAGAGGGACTTCAGATATTCATGCTACATCACACGCTTTACATCAAATAAAAAAGAAACTAACAAAATACGGAGCTTAAGATTTAAATTGATTAGTTTTCATTTCTTTTTAAGTATTGCATTTATAATATTTGTAATTTCTTTGTTAAGATCGTTTGAATTTGGATTTTTTGAATATTTCAAAATCTATCTAATATTAATTATGAATTGAACACGTAGAGTTACCAAATGCGGTTTAATAGTTTACAATAATAGATAAATATTCATATTCAAAATGAATCGAGAGGAGTAAGATGTCTAGGGAGGATTAGGATTATTGAATAAGCTAACTAAACAAATTAAATACCAAAACGGCATCCAATATGCATTTGCTATAGATTTTCTAAAGGAAGGCAATTCATTATTTTAATTGATTTGAAAACAGTTTCTAATTCAGCTGATGAAACTTAGGATTTGCAAGGTTTTTGCAATAATATTTTGTATTTGGAAATAATGTCTTTAAGAATGGTGTTTTTCGTGCACCATTTACAATGGCAGTAGTGGGTGGTGGTTGAGTGGGTGGTTTATGTGTGTGTTTCTCTCTTTAACAAGTGGGCAGTGGCACAGTCAACGTGCAGCTTGTGGTCAGCTTGTTGCGTGGACTGATCAGTGGCGTCTGGGTGAGCTGCAACTCGCTGGTGGCCTGCTTCATGGCTGCGAGAATGGGCTCGCCACGGTGCAGCGCCTGCACCGAGATGCTAATGGGCAACCGGGGACCATTCGACTTGCGGCCAAAGGTGCGTCCGATTGCATGCATGCTGGCCGAGCTCTCGATCTCGGATTTGGTGCGGGCAAAGCGACGCGAGCAAGTGTTCCGCCCACTAGCATCGAGCAGTGTGCCGTTCAGCGCTGGCCGGGCTCGGGAACAGCTCATCGTAGCAGCTGGTGTCACGCTGCTGCTGCTGGTGCTGTTCGTCGTCGTGGTCGTGCTGGTGGTTATATTGCGTAGACTGCGCCATTTGCGTTCACTGATAACGGGCGCTGTTGCCGGTGCCGTGGGCAGTGGCTCCTGTTTCTCGAGCAGATTCTCAGCACCATTGTTGGCATAGTTTTTGATGAGTATCTTGAATTTCTTCTCTGTCGTCTCCACCTGATTGACACCGAAACGGGGACCACAGCTCCGCTGTCGCTTCGGTGGCAGAGCAGTACTGACTGCTGCCTCTCCCCCAGTGCCCATCGTCGTGTTTCGCTTGTGAGTGGCAGTTAGGAGTTGAGTTATAGAGCGACCCGCCTGTTTCAGCAAATACGGGGGACAGGGCGATGTGGGCGCCGTGACAACCGCTGGCGATTTAAATGTAGCCACTGTGGCTGTTGTTGCTGTGCTTGTTGCGGCTGTTGCAGTTGGCTGCGGTTGGTGTTGTGTGCTGCTGATGCTGCTGCGACTGCTGCTCAGTGGCTCCACCATGTACTTCTCCATGTACTCGGTGGCATTGAAGGTGGGCATTGCGCGATGTATGCGCGATATGGTCGTTGTGGGCACAATGGCCGACCTCTGACGGTAGACGCTGCTGGTGGCCAGACTGCGCTCCTTGCGCTGCTGATAGTAATAGTGGCCATGATGATTCGCCTTGTGCAGCAGCTGCTTGCCCTTGACGAACAGATTCAAGCCCATGTAGGCGGGCGTCGGTGGCACCACTTGACGATAAGCCAGTTCAAAGTTACCCATATCCGATTTGGGGTCCAAGCGTCGATCAATTACCACTGAAAACAAAGGGAGTATAGTTAACAGAGTTGGTTGATTATTTAAAATTGGAGGTGTATTGTGGTCTGCACAGCTTGCCTAAGCATTTCTTTCTGGTTTTCTTCATTTGTAATCCGAAATGGTTTTCTGTGCTGTTAAGATGCCAACACTTACCCTTGACGACATCCTCGAGGCACTTGGGGCACATGCGAGCCGTTACGCTAGTCGTGGCGCCCAGATCGGGACTGGAGTTGATTTCAATGAGCCACGGATAGAAGTTCTCGCATATCATAAAGTCCGCGCCGAACAGCTCAAATGTGTTTGGCCTGCGATCCATATTCTCCTGGGATGCCAACATGGTGCCCACAATGGCCTTTCGCATGCCCGGATAAATGCGCTCCAGCCACATATTCGATTTGCCAATTTGGCGCAGATAGGCTTGGAAGGAGTAACAGTCCCACATGTTCTCACTGGGCAGCCTCTTGTCCCGCTTCCCATTCGTATACTTCTTCTGTATCGCATGGTTCGTCAGATGCACTGACTCGTGATGGTTGCTCAAGCTGTACTCCTGCGAGCTGAAGCGCAGATAGCTCTCCCGATAGAACCACACCACCAGCGGCTGTGTGTTCGTTATCAGGAACCATTGGCGTATATCGAACTTCGTTTGGAAGACAATGAGGGGTCGTTCTGAAAGGCAGGTTTTTTCAATTAATGTTAGGACTGATAAGTTGTTAGCCAATTCAGTTTGACATACATTTCTCAACTTTGCAGAATTTATGACAATTTCCTGTCTCTGATTTAATTTATATCTTTATTCTATTCTGTAGTTTTAGTTTTAGTTTTCATAGTCTTAAGTAGTCAGTAATAATTCTTTATATTAGTTTACTCTTTATTCTCTACTATTTTCTTACTATTTGCTCACCTCTCTTTCGCTTCGCTCCGCTTACCTCTTGCCACTCGCTCCACTCTTAGCTGTGCACGCAATGTTCTTCATTTTCTACTCTTCCCTTCCAACTGCCTAACTTTCCGATTCCAACTGCCGTAGCACCTGTTGCATCAACATATATTGTTATTGGCAACCAAAACCTATAAAATAAATTGTGAATCCTACTCGAAAATATGCCTCCAAAAATAACAACAAAAGTGGCTGCACTTTTACAATTTCACACACATTTGAATGCACAAATAAGCAGCATACATAAATACATATATAGACATATGTTAATATATATTTACATACGTATGTATGTATTTATGCGACGGGCGATGTGCGTGCCTGCAGTTGTGGGTGGGAAACTTGGTAGGGCTACGCCCTATTGCCAAACAACAACAACAATGTCAGCGCCCCGATTTTTGACCTACTTTTTGTGTGTTTGCTTATAATGCTTTCATTCCAGACCTGAAACATATTTAGAACTATGTTAAGCAAACGATTTTTCGGCGATTTGTGCGAATTTAATTAAATACGGATGAGTATGAGAGGAGAAAATGATTTTGGCTTGAAATAGTAACCGGGATTTCTTTTTGTTTAAAAATTGTATAAATAAAATTGACCAACACAGATTGTAGGGATTATATAACAACCAACTAATTAACTTAAAGTTTTTAAAATAGTCTCTTATAAGTGGGAAATAATTAATATAAAATTGATATCATATCAAATCTATTGGTGATTGGAGTTAATAGCGGCAAAGAGCGCAAAGTAAGAAATTCTTTGGCCCAGATTCCGATCTGTTTTGGTGAGTCGGATATTGGGGGTTATCTGTCAGTACTTTAATCTAATCCCTTTTGCGAACACTCACCAATATACTTTTGCACCACATAGCGACTTTTTGATGCTATCGATGGATTCACGACGCCCAAGATTTTTTTGAGATTATCCATGAGTAGGATGCCACGACCACGACACTTGTTCGCCGGCTTGACAATCCACAAGTTCTGGTAGCCATCCAGGCTGTACTGAGGCCAATGGGTTTTCATCTTCTCCACCAGCGTAATGCAGCTCTTGACCATGTGGTCCAGCGTACGTTGGCCATCGTGCTGGATGCGTGCATCCTCATTGACCAGCTGCTGATGCTGATAGAGGAATGCATCCCAGTCGTGCTCCCAAATCCGGGGAGGATCCTCGTAGTCGATGTCATTGTGCTGGCAGCTATCGATGTAGTCAACCAGTCGCTTGTAGGCAAAGTCTATCGACGAATAGGGTATCTTGCCGCTGGGCGAAAAGACAGAGTCGCAGCCCTGTTTATGGTACTTGCACAGCATGGCACGCAAGTAGGCCACACAGGCCGTCAGCTTAAAGTTATCCACAAATTCACCCAGCTCCTCGGGACTCCAGACGTTGTAGCAGCGCGGGAAGTACATCTCGGCCATGCCCTCCTCGAAGAACCAATGGAAATCACGCAGCTGGCTGCATAGACCCTCCTTGGAGGTGAACGGCGCTCTGTGGAACTTATTGATGGTCATGCCGGGATTCTTGGCCTGATCGATATAATCACATTTCTCCTTGCGATTCGTCCACAAGAAGTCCACGGGCATATGCTCCAGAAACCTGGACATGATGTTCCTTTCGCACTTCAGCACATATTGGCGCCGCGTTTCGCCCGCCTTGCGCTTGGGCAGACGCTGCGTCAGATCCTCGTAGGTCATTTGACCCATAGGCAGCACCTTGCGGTGCATGTCCAGCTTCTCCACCCAGCCGCGGGCGAGGAGAGCATTGCGCACCGAATGGAAACAGCCCCGAATGGTGAAGATCTTGTTCTGCTTGGCCGCTTCCTGCGCCTTGCGCCGCAGCTCATTCATGCGGTCCGTGGTGATCCAGGTGCGACGTGCCACATAATTGTTTGGGGCGCCCTGTGGCACTCGGGCGGGACAGGTGTTCTCCTTGTTGTTGTTGTCAGCTGGCTTTGCTATTGGTGCTGGTGTTAATTGTATGCTGGGCACTGTGCTGTGCACAGCTGTGCTTGGGGGCGTGGCTGGTGTTGGGGGCGGTGGCAGCGGTTGCACCACTGCTAACACTGGGGTCCGTGTGTTGCACAACGTGGCACTCGAGCATTTGTGTTGTTGCTGCTGCTGCTGCTGGTGGTGCTTCTGCTGCTCCTTGCTGCCACCTTGTGGCTCGCTGCTCGGACGCGTCGCTTTCTGGAGCAGCTCGTGCATATTTTTACCCGACCAAAAATCAAACACGATTTCGCCACTCCGAAGCTCAGTGACTGACTAACTAACTAACTGCCTGACTGGGCCACTAGGTTGTAACTTGTCTTTCTGTGTGTCTGCATGTGTGTGTCTCTGTGTGTGTGTGTGTGTACTGTTAATTTTGACTACGGGCGGGCCCATATGGGGGCTGCTTGGCAACCAGCTTGAGCCAGTTAAGTTCATAACTTCAGTTTCGGCTCAAACGACTCTATTAATAGCTACAAGCTTGCGCCTCTCCTATGCAACGGCAGCCCGGAGTCGCAACATAGCCATTCGAGGCATGTGGAAATTTGCATTGGGTTACGTCGACTTCAGTTGAAGTTTGCATCTGTTTGCAGGAGAGCCAAGGAAGTTCCTTATTGACCTTGGCATAGCCTATGTGGAATATGTTTTTATTATTTGAATATAATATTTATGTAGAATTTTTATCACATCGAGTATTTGAAGAATATATAATATTTAATTATTTTTTTATTTAAAGAATATTAACTTTTTCACATGAAAAATAAAATTATTTAAATGAAAACTAATTGGTTTAATATAAAAGGACTAAACAAGTAACACTTAAATTTTTATTTAAATTATTAAAAATAAATTAAAAAGTTTCCAGATCCGGAGTTGGCAAGCAATTTGAGTCACAAGAAGGCAGAGTATATCCAGTTGGGCTACAAAAACGATCTCAGCATAAAATACTAAACGTTAAGGAAAATTTATGACACGAAAAGAACAAAATACAAATTAACAAATTTAAGATAAGTAGTCGGTAATAAGGTAGTAAGAAAGCGTATAATAAGCCAACTTTTTGAGCAAAGTTACTTGACATTTTGCAGATAGCCATAAATATTATCGGAATTACAAAAAATTATTTAAAAAAAACAGAAAAAATAAAAGTAAAATTTGGGCTACTTTAGCAAGAAATCTTTGAGAATAGTGTGGGATCAAGATTTAAATAAACCCAATGAACAATTATAGAGGATAATGGCGATGGGCTCAGGTGATAAAAGAGTTTTGTAAATTGTTCAAATCCAGTTAATGGATACAAATATAAAAGGAAAAAAAGAAAAAAATTAATTACAAAGTTTTTTGTATTTTTACACAAGTCTTCAATTAAATTTGGGCTACGAAATGAATCAAATTTAGTTGAAAATAATCTTAAAACTTTACTTTGATTTAAGATACGAAGAGAACCAAATTCGTAGAAACGGAAATGTCGACACATAAAGAAAACAGAGTATTTTTGGGTCTTAAATTATTCTAAGACGAGGAGAGCACACTGAAAGTGTTTTTTCTGTGCCCACATTGAAAATGTGAATCTTCGTCGTGTCCTGACATTTTATGCGCAATACTTGTGCTCAACTTGTGTTGGTGTTGTTGTTGTTGGTGGTGTTGTTGTTGTTGTTGTCTCTATACGTTGTTGGTTGTTTGGTGTTGGTTTTGGTGCTGGTGTTGTCGTCACAGTCGTCGCTGCTTTGGCGTTGGTGACGACGTCAACGCCGTTGCTGCCATCAGACGTGGCTCATATGAATGCTCGCTGGAGCGTGAGAGCCACGGACCGGAAACGGCAATGTCTATGCAGGCCCCGGAGTGGGGTAGAGTGGGTTGGAATGGGTAGGAGTGGGTTGGAGTGGGTAGTAGTCGTAGGTTGTTTCCAGAGCAGGGTCTAGTTGTCTGCTTGTGCAATTTGTACAATGGCGCTTGGCAGCCTTTTCAATTATTTGTAAAATAATCAAGTTAACTATTACCGCAAAGGAGTCGATGGGGTAAATCAGGCCGGGGCGGAGTAGCTGTAGCTGTACGTCAGGCGATTACAGGTGAGTACCGGATACCTTCCCTTGGCTTTGTCTTTTAATGCTAACTGTTATTTGGTTCAAGGACGTCTCTGCCGCAAACTTAATTCTGCGGCGGTTTCTACACGAGTTGCGACTTTAGCTATGACAGGTGGGTTGGTGGTTGGGTGGCCGGTGGGCGGTGGGCGGTGGCATCAAATCCACACGGCAACACCTACATACGTCAGGGCAAGGCTCAACCTTGCGTGCTGCTTGCGAAGTTTGTGCAAATCTCTGTGCTTCACTCTATTTTGTTTATATTGTCTTAAAAATTGCTTGATATTTAGCTTTTAGTAGCAGTCGAGGAAGCAGAAGCAGAAGAGGAAGAAGAAGACACTTGATTCTTGTTGTTGTAAGTGGGACAGTAATTAATTTCGCTCCAATCGCTGAGGTAATAAAATCAGCTTAAAAATAGTTCTTGCGCTTATTTTATCGCTCGGATAACGTGAATCATTTGGGGGGCGGAGTTTGTTTAAAAGTTGTGTATTGGGGTCAGGGGTGTTTGCAGTTAAGCAGCGAAAGCTATACAGATGAAAGTGGTATGGATTACCCCAGGACAACATTTTTAAAAGACAAAGCACCACTTTAACATTTATATATACATTTTTTAATTGTTCCAATTTTTATTACATTTTTTTAATTTATGTTTTTGTATTTATTATCTTGCAACCATCGGACAGAATTCGTAGTGTTTAACTCTTTTATATTTATAGTAGGTTAGGAATAAATTTGAGAGTCCCCTTATAAAATATTTGTTAAAAATGTTTTGCAGCTCTTTCGACTTAAAGATTTCCATTCGGAAGATATATTATAAGCGTTAGTTTTCTGTGGTAAGAACGTTAATTTTCTGCTTATACTTATCTAATTGCAAGTCCTTAAAAAATTAAGTATTTCACTTAACATGACCTTTATTATTAGCTTTTCCAAATCTCTACGGTTATTTTTTGAAAAGGTGAAAGTAATTTTTCGAATTGTTTTATCCCATCATGCGCAATAATCTTATTTCAATTTAAGTAAATTTGTTTTTAAGTAACTTAGACTTCACACGTAACAGTTTTAATTATTTAAAAAAAAATATATAATAATAATTTTAAAGCTAAGAATTATTATGGATTCTCCAACTCCATAATTTGTTTGATAACTGAGAAATGAAAACTTGTATATAATACCATTTAATAAAATGTATTATGATTATTTCTTAAATGTGTAGTAGTGCAAATGCTCTTAAGCTTTATTTTAAAATGGGCCCCTTAGAACAGCTGTAATCCGCACCTGAACTTACGCACAATGCAATGAACCCAAAGAACTTTGACAGATGCGCGCGTTAATGAAAGCTTTCAACTGAGCAGCAAAGCGCTGAAGCTTTTCTCCAACATGGAACATTTTGGTGGAGAACATCGCGATAGAGAGATAGAGAGAGAGAGAGAGAGAAAGCCCGTGAAAATGTTCGGCTAAATCGAACGAAATCAACCGAACACCAAATATCCATCCATGCACGAAGCGTTTGCCGAGCGACGATGCAACAAATATAAAATCCGAAGCGCTTGGAAAATGTGAAAACATTCATAACGGAAAACTCCTGACGTGTGGACGTGTTCGTCGTGCTCTGTCTTTGTCACGTCTTTCGCTGCTTGTGTTGTGTATTATTTCTGTGAGTGCGTCTCGCTCTTATCGCTGCTCACTCGCTTCTTACCACACTTACTTATCTATCAAGCAACCACCTAAAAATATACAAAAACCAAAAATCTACAAAAACCATCAACAAATTTCATTAATCCTATATTGCGATATTCTTTGCCGCGTTCTGATTTTAACATTGTGAACAACCTTGATATTTTGCGCTGCAAACAAACAAACTTGCCAACTCCACAAGTGCAATACGAAACTAAAGTATTTCCAATCAACATTTGCAATGTGACTCTAAAAGTGTGATCCCTCTCGTCAATTGTACTTTATTGTGTCGCCAAGCAAACATATATATTTCAAAAACCTCATATCAATTGCCATATCACGTTGAAACGTTGATCGAAGCGCTGTTGCCAATACAAAATACAAGAAAAAAAATTCAAAGTGGGTCTACAAGTCGAATTTGGATTACGGCAAAGGACGAGCAGCTGTTGCCAACACAGCGAAATGTGCACTATCGGTGAGTACTTCTACTTAATGATGAGATATTTACATAAATTTTAATTCAGGGAAAAGTAAGGTATTTTTGCCGATCCTAGAAAAAATTTTAAAAAAAGCAGCTTAAGATTTAACTCAAGTCTGAGTCTCAAACAATTTTTTAAAAACATTGTTTTTTAGCTAATGTAATACATAAAAAAATATAAGGGATATATAAATTAAATGAGGGTGTAGGTAAAATGGTCCAATATTTATTGCAAGAATTAGAAAAGCCCAGAAAAAATCCAATAAGACCAAAAATTGTAAAGCGTTGGTAGCTAAGTAGATAATCGGTAGTATGGAAATTTCTACTTCGATTAAGCATATGCTAATGAGATTCTGAAATGAATTTACCAACGATTTTAAGAAGAGAAAATTGACAGTAGAAAAAAGTTCTTTAATTATTTTTCCTCCTAGATTAAGCTGATGCTAAAATTATTATAAAAGTAATATTCAATTTAGCTTTATATAAACACACATTGATGTTTTATTGTATTCAAGTTCAGAGCACCTCCACAAATAATTCAATATTTTTAATTGTTCGACTCATTTAATTCAATTGCAAACAAGAGCAGAGGAATTTATATGAAGTATATTATGCAATTCTTTGATCAACCTGAGCACTTGAACTTATGCCGATATTACTTATACTTATTCCTCCACTTGTACTTTAAGTTTCGGCTATTTGTGAATTACGTTAAAGTATTGATCTCGAGTTGATTACCTCTTATATACCTATGTGTTATGCACTTTGTAGATCAGCGTAATTGCAGATTGGGATTACGTTGAAGTATTGTTTATATCTCTCCTATGACGCTAATGGCTGCTCCTGTTGCACAAACTGGCACTTACATAACACTTACATGACATACAATCATTCCAGAGTTGGGCAACTGGCAAACAAAAAAGAGCACCCCAATAATGTATTCTATATATAGAAGTTATATTGAAGTAGTTTAACAATATGCCACTATCGGTAATCAACGAAAGCTATGAGCTTTTTTTTCTGAATTAAAATGACAAGAGGGGTCGTTGGGGCATTAAGGACGTGGCCATATCCTGTGGTGTGTGTGTGTGTTAGTGCTTGCTTTTCAATTATCCTAGCTGTGTGATCTAAAAATAAACCAAAGCAAGCAACATACATAAACAACAATAACCTTATTTTTGTGTTGCTCAACACCCACACACGACCAGAATGCCAAACGACGTCATTGTGATAAAGACGGTCTCCTGTCTGGACTGCCTGTCCGTCTATCCGTCTATCCGTCCGTTAATTCGGCACAAATTCTGCTGATCCAAATGCTATATTAGATAAATATAAGCGGTGAAAAAGTGAAAAAAAAATGCCAGTGTTAAGTCACAATGGAATGACGCACGATGCCGCCACTGATTTTCCATACAATAGTTAAAAATATACCATACATAGTTAGTATATGCAGATATTTGTATATATATATAAATATGTATGTATACATATATATATATATATATATATATATGTGTGTGTGTGTGTGGGTGTCTGATGGGTTTGTTCAACGTGCTGTATCCTTGAATGACAGTGTCCTTTCGTGACACACCTCACCGCACCTCAGTTAGCCATGTTTCCAGATACAAATGCGCTTTGATTGCCAGCCGGGCAGAAACACTGGCCAGAGTGCCACTTGCTACTTGCCACTTGCCACAATGGGTTCGTTGTGCGACTGTGGCACAAGTGTCCGTTGCGCAGTTGGGGTTGGGGCATTTTCATCTCAATGTTGCTACATTGTATGCCATTTGTTGTGCGTGTTCGTGCGTGGGTGTATCTCTTTGTGTGTGTACGTGTGTGTTTGCTCGTATTAGCCACGCTTGACATGCTGCTCAATGTGGTTTGCCTGCTTGTCTGTTTGCCTGCTTGTTGTGTGTGCGTTATCCCCCGACCCAATCCAATTGCGGCATCCAAGCAAATTTCTCGTTGGCGTCAGCTAAAAGTTCAGAGTTGAATGCGACCATCCATAATAAGAGCAAATTCTCTTAAAGGTTTTTGCTTTCCTAGTCGGTAAATTTATTTAAAATTTCGCAAAAATATGTTCCATATAGAGAAGACAAAAGCTAAGCTCTATCATAGCAAGTCGAAGATTAACTTTGAGTTTCTCACAGGTTTTATGCCAAAATTATGGTTTTACATTCCAGCCTCTCATTGATTCAAGATTTTAGATCTCTAATTTGAGGTTATATGCAAGATATTTTCTTAGAGCCAGAGATATTCGAGAATCAAGATTGGTAGTTCTGATTTTCGTATTTAGCTTTCTGGTTCTATAATTTTCTTCAACTTCTTCAAACACAGATGCAAAATATTTCTTAAAATTTACCCCCTATGAGAACGGAGCCCAATTTCTCCAAATAAAAACACATTTTGATTATCATTATAAAATTATATTTTATATTCAATTATTAAACAAAAAATAAGTATTCCAGTTTACCATTATCAGTTGAACATAATGTAATATATAATTATGTGTATCGCTCTTGACATTTAGTCAAAGTTCGCAAGCAAATTGTTGTCGCCTACGCAAATTATGAGCCAAAAAAATGTACACAAAATTAATCAGAATATTGACAGACTGATGAAAGATACGAGGTCAGGTCTCCGTTTACTCAGATACTCAAATATATAGCCAATTACGGGGGCAACACTCAAGAGGTTGGCATCTAACAACAACTGCGAGGGCAGACAATGGCAACGGCTGCTGGGCATTATCCTGCTAATGGCCAAGTTAATGGCCACGTTAAGCTGCACTGTCGTTAAAAATAACTGTTGTTTTGTATAACATTATTTGCAGCAGACACTGGAAAATGCTTAAAATATATTTAGCTCTTATAATTAAGTATGCCTATTAAGAACTTTGCAGCTAATTTGAATCTGATTAAAGTATTACCTTACTGACAACTATACTTATTACAAAGTATGCTCTTTAGGAACTTTGCAGTCTAACTTTTATTTTTATAAATACTTGCACTAACTTTTAATATAGTTTATAGTTTATTATGGTATAGTATTTCTGGCAATATACTTCAGGTTGTCAATCTTGTCGTGGGCACACTTCAGCTTCAGTATGGGACAGGTGGGCATCGGCTGCAAGCAGGTGCAGTAGACGAACTGTTTCATTAGGAACTCTCGAAATTCCTCATTGCTGCTGTCGGCCTTGAGCAGCTCCCGATAGTCCTCAACACTCTCCAGACTGATGGGATCCAGCTGATGCATATAGCACTTCATTTTGAGTACAGCCGAATATAAGTAGTTGAAAATATCGGCGACCATTTGCTTGTGGCACTCGATGCTGCGATGATACTTATCGCCAAGTATAAAGGGTGTCTCCATATTTCTATCCAACTGATTGTAGGCCTTATAAAATTTCTTGCACTCTGTGTTAAGATCCAAAACAGCATGCTCCATGGCATTGCTAAACATAATATGTAGAAAATATGAATATGGAGTTTATTTAACTAGGGAACTTTGGCTTACTTGGCGCCACGGATCACCTCCAGTTTCTCTTCGTACTCATTGATGATCGCCTCCTCGGCAGATTGGGTATAAACCTCGGGATAGCGACAGCCTGGCGTCGAGATCAGTATCAGATATCGCTGGGTTAGCAACCACAGACGTTCGATAATTATTTTCTGTGTCTCCAATTCGCATTGGTAGAACTCATAATATTTGCAATAGCGTTTCTCCATTTCCACCAATAGAGCCAGGATTTCCGCCTCCTTTTCGTAATGTTCCTTGAGCTGTGGCGTCAGATGGGCTTCATTGTCCTTCGACATCCTGAGCAAATTATTTTGTGCTTCCAATGTGTCTGTGTATGTGTGTGTTGTGTGTGGAAATTGTGTACGCAACTAATTTTGTGCACAAGGCTGAGTTGTCAAGTTGATATAACAGGAAAAGCAAAGAGTAGAACCTTAATTCGACGAAAATAGTACTTAAGCTATAATCTAAGAAATGCAATCAAACCAACCATAAATTAGTCGGAATCAATTAATATCAAGACCAATCAATTTGCATTCGACGTTGACGGTAATTTAATTTGTAGCCAGCAATAAATTTGGTTGAGAGAAGAAAGTGAATGCCATGAATAAGATATACTCAAGTCCACGCTGAAGTGAATAACTAGGTGCTAAATTACAAATAAGCCCGAATTGCTCGAATATATAGTTCTTATTCAAATACATAACTAAATAAATATATATTTCTATACGTAATATAGTGTAAGAGAAGCTCATATGCGAAAAGTCTATATCACAAATTTAGAGTTCAATTAGGTGTGGACTGCAAAGTTGATTCTGCTCTAGAATATTTGTACATATGAAATATATAACAACTCACTTGATCCATAATCCATATTTGTTCCATAATTTGAATATATATGAATACTATATAGGGATATATTTGCCAAGTATTTGCTCTGCATCATTTCAACCCATTTGTTCACACTTATAAGTACAGCATTAGCGAGATCAATAAAGTTGAGCACAATTCGAATAAATCGTTTTAAAATAGATTTGTCGAAAACAATTAATATATCACTAATACGTCATGTTGTACAGCCAACAAACATGTGATGGTGATTTTCACATGGCGCACATCAACAAATCAATATATGAATTCGTTGGGGTACCCAAAGTCAGCCGAGCAGGGAATAGATCCTCTGATTGATTCCGATTAAATACAGCATTTGAGTGCATTGCAAAACTAAAAACGTAATTGAAATTAGCCAATTTCGTGTTGCCGGCAATTGCCACTTGCCGCTTGCCACTTGCCAGTTGCCACCCAGCTGGTCCATATAAAATTGAAAATATTTTTAAAATGCGTTAAAATGTTGGGCAATGGGCAGCCAGTAGGAGAGACAGGGAATTCGAAAGAGAGAAAGAGGCGGAAATGGAGAGAGAGAGAGAAAGAGAGAGACTGGGAGAGGGAGGAGGAGAGAGCGCATTTATGAAGTGCGAAGCCAATTGCCGCCTTTAAATTTCAACAGTAGACGCTGTATATAAATAGGCATAAACATATGGCAACGCTGTGCTGTGGGAAACATGAACTTGCCCCCGCTTCGTTTTAGAATATTTCAAAATATTTCTCAATATTATTCTCAAATAAACAAATGAATTGTTATCTGCCAGGCTTTTAGGCGGGCGTTAATGAATATATTAAAAATTTGCTAAAAAGCGACGAATTAGTAGCGCAACAATACAGACGATGACATACCCTAGATTTAATGACTCGATTTCAAAAATATAGTTAAATATGATGTTGAAAATCAAATGATGAAATCATTAGAGAATTGAAAGTAAACTTAATGAATGCAAACTAGGAGGCCAGGCTGAGGGGAATTACAAAATAGAGTCGTTTGGAGATTTAAATGTTAGATGGAAAGAAGGAAAACCTTTTCCTTGAATGCTTTCAGGATCTATTTCCATTTTAACTAAACAGCTATTCAAATATTCGCGGCTATCCACTTTTATGTCGATAAAGAATGAAAATAAAATGTTAAATTGACGCACATTTTGGACACACTTCAATATTCAGTTTGATTTTGCATTTTAATTGGCATTGCGATGCGGACACGTGGCGTATGCGCGATGTCTTCTTTGCTGTAACAAAATCGTATTATTCGCTTGCCTCTGCCAAGATGTTTCTTATCATCAGCCCCAGCTAATGGACCAATCTGTCCGACCAGCCATCGGCCTGTCCATTTGCTGTAAGTTGGCTTTTGATTGCGCGCCTCTCAGCGACTTTTTTGATTCAATTAATTCACTCAGTTGTGGCAAATGGTATTCATAGTGCTGGTTGATGGGTGCGGTCGTTAAATCATTGAGTGCAACGAACCATTCAGTTACCTAATTGCTGCTTAAAGTGCTTGTCTTTGTCAATAGTCGCTAAAAGCCCTTCATAACTGATTCGATTAATAATAATAGTTTCGATTAATAATTGAGTTTGCCGAATAGATTTGCATTGAGAACTTTGCTTGTTGAAATGCTGAAAATATTTGTATTCCATTTACTTTCTTGGCACTTCAAGCATTTCTGAGTTAAGTAACCAAATTCTGATGGTTCTTTTTCTTAGCTTGACATTGAAAATGAAATTGCTTGTTGTTTCTCCCACTATTATTTAGTAGACTTGTTGTTTGAGTAAATGTTTGGTGGCGCAAAACGCAATAAATTTCAATTTCCATTCAAAATATATATGTTACTTCAAATATTCTATTTATATTCACGTGCATTTCATGAATTAAATAATGTAGCGCTCTGAGTCCCAAATTCTTGGAAATATTTCTTGGAATATATTTGAGTAATTAAAAATTAGAATGCATTTTATGACTATTTTGCTTTGCTGTCATATCTGTTTATGTTACTTCAACAATTAAATAAAAACGCTGATTAAATATTGCTGCAAACTGTTTCAATTCGTTGTACTCCTTGAGTTCCCTCTACTAGCAGTAGTACTGCCAACTAACATATGGATATAATTTGGAATAATGCAATCTGTGAAAACTTTCTGCGTTGGTTTTTAAGACAGCCATAAACTGATGAGCTCCCCCATACCATCAGTGCAGAATCATCTAACATGCTATTTGAGTTTTACTGCTCTTTGGCATTTACGCAAATGTCAAACACGTCTTTGGCTGAGCCGTAAAAACATGATTTATGCTAATTTGATATTTTGTGCGCCACGCTGAAATAACGAACATCGGCGGACAAGCCGCACAAAGTATGTATTTATTTGAATTTGATTTTCATTTTAATGCGCTGCCATTAAAAATTCCGTTTCCAGTGCAATCCCCAATGCTGGATGAGTGCAGCAGCATTGTGTATACGCCGCGTTAGCCAGAGCAGAACGCACAGCGGGTAGGAAAATCAAATGCAAATTGTGTGCTGTGTTTACATATTGTGTGCATTTTAGAGTGAACATAGTTTTGACGAATTGTTAGCAGTAGTTTTTCTTCACAATTTTCTTCGTTGTGTTCGATTTTTCTTTTATTTTATTTTGATTTTTGATTTTTGGTTTTTTTTTTCGCTTTCTACGCGTTGAGTCGTGGCACAAGGTCGCCGTCGCCTGTCGGCGCGAGATATATTATGGCTAACCAAAAGATAAAATATATAGGCATGGGACCAGAATCACCACCAGCAATAATAACAACAACAACAACAACTACAACTAGTAGAATAAGAAGAAGAATCACACACTGTGTAGGTTTTTGTGTGTGTCATTTTGACCAACTGTTTGTCTGGCAGCCAGTCGAGTGTCCGTCTTCTGTCGTTTGTCTTATGTGACGCGCTTTTTGCCATTGACACGCAATAAAAATATGTACTTAAAAATTGTAAAAATTAAGCATTTATATTGTGCACATCACATCTGTATTAATTTACACTTTTTTTCACATTTTTTTTTTGTTGTTGTTTTTTTGGCTTAAATTTTGTTTTTGATTTTAGTCTCTTTATGAGCCCCTATTATTATTAATGGATTTGTCTGGTTACAAGGCAATTGCTGACGGCCTGACAAATCAGGGGCAAAACAAACTGTCACAACAATTCTTCAGCTCATCTATTATATTTTACTGGCCATTTAATGTGTGCTCTAGCGGTTTTAATTGAGATTCATTGGATTTGTTTTTGCTAGCGGGCGTTTACTGTGTCCTTACTATTAATATTTATTGGTACCACTAAAATGCATTTACGAAACTTTAGCCACATAAAATCTGTTAGCTTTAAATAGGACTTCTCAATTTTATATTGGAATAAATATTCGGAATATTTTGTTATTTGATAAAACTGTTTCTATCATAGTTAAATATGACGCTTAAGCCACACTTAAAGCGAGAAAATAGATAAGCTAGGAATCAAACAGTAAACCCCAAGTGGAACTTACAAAATATTAGTTGCCTTCAAATAAATTATAAAGATTAAATATCCAACTTTGATTATTTCGCAATAAATACAACTTTTTGTTTCTATATGCGTAGTCACTTTATTTGTATGGAAAATTTATTAATCATTTGATCTGATTGCAAGTTATAAAAGAAGAAGATTCACATATGATTTTTGATCGCATATATATTATATATGTTTTAGAAATTAAGCTTAAGTCCACATATGTCTGCTTTGTGTCAAATTTAAGTGCTTAAAAGTTGATAAGATTTATCTTACACCATCAAAAAGCTATTAAACAAATCCTAATTTCCAAGTAGAGCATACGAAATATACATTGTATATACATATATATCAGATTTGGATTATTTGGCAATAAAGATAACTTTTTAATTTTCTTTTAACATGCATAAAATGTATAGATTCATTATTTTTAGACAAAAATGAATGGGCTTTTGAACCGAGTATATGTTATAATAAAACTTTGGATATATGTATATGCTTTTTGATTGCAGTAATATATAATAATAATACGACATGGGAACTTAAGCTTGATAATCCGGTCGAAGTCATATTTTTTGAATTGAATTAAATTCAAAGATGAAAAAGCTGTCATTTAAATCATATTTGCTAATTGGATCTCCCGCATATATTTATTAAATATCAAATCTGAATTATTTTGCCAGACAACTCTTTAGTGTTTTGGTAGATTCTTGTGAATATCATCGGATTACAGTATCATAGTGCATCTCAATTGCTATATCATCGACGGCAGCTGTTGTCACTTGTTCCACCTGCGAACCAAGATTTGCCATATCCACATCCCGTTTCAGAATTTCAGTGATTTCGACGTTTCTTTTATGTGAATTTCGATCTCACATGAAAAGTGCAAAAAACCGTGGGTGTTTCGCGTCGTTGTTTTTGACGATGTTCTGCTGTTTGTCCGTCTCCTGTACTCCTGTCCAACCCTATACCAGCCCCAAGCAATTCTTTTATTTTATTTTAACTTTTGTGTATATTTCTATTTTTTTTTTGTTGTTTTTTTTTTTATATATATATGTAGTATTTAATAAATTATTAATTTTCGCATGCTTCGCTCATCTGCCAGACACACATGACATGGGACGTAAGTGATTATAAATAAAATCTCCGGGGACAAAAAAAGAAAAGAAACGAAAAAGAAAGCAAATTAGAGCAATATAGAATTTTCCACGAAGCTTAGTTCGATTAACATATAAATGTATATATATATATATATATATATATATATATATATATATATTTATAATATTTATGGTGGTTGCCCACAAAATTTTGATTGAACATTATCGGTCTTATTTATGTACCTGTGGACAAACGCATCGAATGAAATAAATTCGCTTGAGATCCAAAAATATATTTTGATTTCATCGGTTGATGTTTTGGAAATTTCCTTTGCAGCCAATTTGGAAAACATAGAAAAGTGGCCAAAGCCATAAAAGCGAGTCCAACGAATCGAAGGAGTATAAGAAATAATCAGAGAACAGTAACCGTGGATAGTTAATGGCTATATGCATTGAAATGGCCCAAAGTAATCAGCCAATAAATGGGTCGACGCAGTTCAATTGCCTTTCAGAGCTCGTTTTAGCCAGTGCAGTAAACGACCAAGAACTTTGTCGGTTTCGCTTATGTTTTCCATTTGCTCTTTTCTCACAATTATTTGTGTGTTTTTATCTTTCTACTCTATACTCTATGCACGTGATGAGTTATGTATTGTTATTGTTTATTTTGTTTTCTGTTTTTTAACGAAATACTTATGCGAATCTGTTTACTCAATTGACAATTTGCATATTCATTTTTGTTTGTCTGCGTCTGGTTTTTACGGCCCTTCGTTCAAATATTCAATGAGCTCTCAGAGTTACACGACAAGATACAAACAATAAGACAAATTTTGTATATAGATCTGATATCTACGGTTTAGTTGTATGATATATTAAGAAAACTATTCAAATAAGTATTTAGTTATGATGAAATTTACTATAATTAATGGGTATGCACTTGATCAAGCAGTAGATTAAATATATTGTGAGATTAAAGCATCTCAAATATATTATCGTTTATAAGTATGAGTTTCCTTAAGCTATAAACATTTTATTTAACATCGTGCGATTTAAATACGTTATGAAATACTATATAAATCACAAACGCCAAGCCCCTGCTAATATGTATTTTTCTCTGATTTGTATAAAGTTTTTCTAAATTTATATTTATTTTCTACACATATATTTTGAATGTTGAGTATACTAGTTCAAATCAGACTATTGGTGGCTTCAAAAGTTGCACAAATGTATTATATTCATTTAATTAGATTGTTTTGATCGATATACATTATATGTTATATTTAACACATGAGCAACCGATTCAAAATTATGTCACTTTACTTAGTATACTTATTTTTTAGGCTATTCCATAAATATATAGATCTGATCAAGACAAAGCCTTTGCTGATTGGATTATTTGGATTATTCTTAATCTCTGTATTAGGATTTAACTCTGCTATTGAAACTGAATAGGTACAAAAATATATACATCCTGTCTACGCATATATTTTGATATAGACCATGCTGATTATATTGCCTCGCAGACTCCCATATCATCATCAAATCCATAAATCAAAGATGCGTAAATAATCGATTAAGAATTAGGCCACACTGCGATTCCAGATATCCGGCAAAGATTGAATTGCTAATGGGTGTGCAATTCGATTGGCATGCTATCCTATTATATTCCAGTTTCGATCAGCACGCATACAAATGGAACTTGGCAGTACTTAATCACGCTTGATCATCTAATCATTTCCTTTTCCTTGTTCGCATTGAGGAAATGGTCAGTTCACTCAATAGCAATAACTTAGCGCTTGACGTCAGTTCCAACAGTCCCATCGCACACTTACTGGGAATTGCAATCATAATATTATTATTAGCATTACTTACAATTATTTACGAGCAGCATTTCGCATTGATTCATTCTGAGAGTTCCGAGAAGAAGAGTTGATGGAATAACCAAAGATATTAAACAGTGTTTGTTTGCATTTATTACTCTTTTATTTGTGTATTTATTTTATTTTTATTTTCTTTTATTCTTCTTCTTTGCATTTGCTTACATTATTACTGCGTGCCGCAGAAAGTGGTTTCCCCCGATATCTGCGTGCAGCGCCTTCCCTTCAATACGTCAAGTCGAAGACGGCCCTTCAGCGCTTAAATTATTATTTATTATGGTCGCTGGGCGTGTAATACATTTGTAAGCCTTTTTCAACAGCTTTAGTCTTTTCATAATATCATCAATTTGATTAATTGATGTTGCCGCTTGGTCGCTTGCGTCGGCGCTTGCCTTGACCTTACCTTGAAAACCGGCAACAACATTTTTACTTTTACAACATTTTTTCGAATGATTTTTGTTTTTTTTTTCGTTTTTTTTTTTTGCGTGTTTAATTAAATTTTACTTATAGCTGACGATGTTTATAGGGAACTATTTATAAGAATTTATTTACGAACGTAAGTATATCATACAGACGGAACTATTTAAATAAATTATGGAACATAAAGAGCTGCGTGGGCGGCGTCAGCATGTACGTAAACTGACATCGCTCAGTGTGTGCAAGTTTTCTTCTCTTTCTCTTCCACTTTTTCGCACACTTTTCACGGTCTCATTAGCCGTGACATGCACTTTGCATGCTGACTGCTGACAGGTTTTAGACAGTGGCTTAAGGATTCACACCGACAGCAGGAGGCTCCCACTCTCTCTATATCGCTGTCTCTCTGCTCCTCTCTCTCTCGGTTTCTCTCTCTCTCTCTCTGCATATTTTGCTCATCGTGTGCAAGTCATGTGCGCAATTGCCAAGAGCAGCTGCCTCGGCTGTCTGGTTCAGCACATTTAGAGTGCTGCCATATATCAATAATTTGTGGGCTTGCCTGCTTCTCCTATAAATAGCGCCCCTAATACCGGCATGGACCAACTGCACAGCAATCGGCGGATTAATCGCATTTTATAAATACCAACTCGAAACAAAAAGAAATTCTATTAGATATGTATAAATTCAACTTATTCTTTTGTTTCGTCGTTCACAAAAAAGTGCCTCAATACGCACACAACAAATACATATATATATATATATATATAATGCATATATTATATTAAAATATGTACACAAGTTTTTTTTTGTGCATTCTATTGTATATTAAAATATTATTGTTTAAACATTTTTTTTTGTTTTTGCTTATTTATTATTATTCTTTTTTGTTTGTTTTGTATTTGTTTTCTCTTTTGTTTTTGTTGTGGGCGCAACGGAAATTTCGTTTTACACTCGCTTTATATATTTAATTTTATTATATTGTTGTTTTTAGTTAGCACAAATGCGCAGAAGGAAGACTTTGTTGAAGAAGCGTGCTATATTATTTAAATAATGTCTTGCGGGGCACCGAACACGCTCTATTTAAAAGCAAAATTCATATTGGCTAACGACTTCAGCCATATTTTACTGTGCCAAATATTCCATAAAGTTACCTAACAATATTTTGGGCAATTAACTCGGCAAATAAAATGTTTCAAATATCTCAACAAATATAGCTCAAACATAATCATTCCTATTCAACTTTTCGGTCACTCAAGTGAGCCCTCCTCCAAGAACCACAAATTCAATAGCTGAACATTGAAGTACAGATTTTCAGCCTTTCGATTGGTAAAACTTTTGAGGGCTACTCGGCAAACTTTGATTAATTGAAATTTTAACTTATTGCGCTTAACACTTATAAAATTGAAAAAATGAGCTGCTGAAATCGTTATTGCTACCACAGCAATAAAAACAGAAAGTTGTTTAAGTTGCAAGCAACATTTGTAAATGTAACAAAAACTATTGTTTTTGACCCAATTCCTGTAATTGTAAATAGCCGAGGTGTAAATAGAGAGTGTACAGACTTTTTAACATAATCAGACTACAGGGAGGAGAGGCCAAGGGGAACTCAGTTCTCAGTTCTTATGGCTTGTGGTATCTATGCAAACTTTGCTTAATCAATGTTTAATGGACCACATCAAAGATACAATTTCAAAGTGGATCTGATTGCGCCATAAAGTCAGATCAATTGTGGCAAATTTGTTGTAGAGCACACGACCCAACACATGATATATATGTATATAAATGTGTATACATCTGTAGAGGGAGGTGGGGGCAGCGGTATAATTGTCTGACCAGCTCAATATCGTAGACAGCACGGCCGACGACGACGTTCTGCGTGTAGAGTCTTGAGTATGACCTGCTCGGGCTTTGCCAATTTATCATCATCAGGCACAATAATCTCCAACCAACCCCCTCCCACCAACCCCTCGGAACTCTAGCCGATCATGAGCATTGTATATATGCGTGCCTTTAGGTATTATTTTTACGATAATCAAACTACAATCTTGTTGGAAGACGCCCGCACGGCTGCCTCATCTATACGCAGCACTCACATCTATATATATACATATATAAATATATATGAGTGTGTGTGTGTGTATGTGTGTGCGTTTGTGTATGTGGCACGCCGACCGACAACGACTTGCCGATTGACGTCAGCAATGCCCCCAAAGTCGCAAACTGTGGCGGGCGGGCTGCCAAACAGGCAAGGCGAGGACCGTATGCGAACCGTACCGTGTCATCGTACAGGGGCGGGGGATGAGCTTGGGAACGAGGGGTTGGCCCGGGGAGGGGTGCAAAGCACAGTCATTTTGGCAGTCAGTCATACAATTTGATGCTGCGCCACCTTCCCTACATTGCGCCATTTGTTTTTACTGGCGCATCGGGTTAGCACAGCTACGTGTTGGAGTTTGTGACAACATTGTTTAAGATTAGAGAGAACTTCTTTAACTAGTTGGAAACTTATATGTATTTAGGTACGCATTAAAAGAGTACACAATTTTCGGCATGCTAAGTAATTGTTTTTCTTTTTTTTAATATTTTTTTGTGAAAGAAATTAATAAATTTATCAAAAATTTACAATTTCAATTAAATATGTATATTTTTATACGCTGAACCCATTAAAAATGGGTAAAGAGGGCATAATGGTTTTGTCCAAATGTAACAGGTAGAAGGACGCATCTCCGACCACATACATATTCTTCATCAGGATAAACAGCCGAGGTGATGTAACTATGTCCGACTGTATCAACTCGCGGATCTCAGAGATTATAAGAGCTACAGACTTCAAATTGGGAATATAGTTTCGCGAATACCAGGCGCAGATCAAGTTTGCTTTCTTTTATCGATAACTGCCACCGTTTCACGTATATGGATAAAACCGAAGTTATAAGAGCTACAGACTTCACATTGGCAATATAGTTTCTCGAATACCAGGCGCAGTTCAAGTTTGCTTTATTTTATCGATAACTGCTACCGTTTCAGGTATATCGATAACACAGAAGTTATAGTC
This sequence comes from Drosophila atroscutellata, assembly GCA_035041605.1. Taxonomy (NCBI): domain Eukaryota; kingdom Metazoa; phylum Arthropoda; class Insecta; order Diptera; family Drosophilidae; genus Drosophila; species Drosophila atroscutellata. The sequence continues at coordinate 4,547,741 of JAWNLA010000092.1, read as the reverse complement.
GAAAGTAGATACTCATATTGAACTCATTCCTATCAGCACCTGCAAGCATATTCAAAGGAATATTTGGCAATAAAAGTACAATATATATTTAACAATTGGGTTCAGGGTATATCGCAGTCGAACTCACTCGACTACAGTTTCTTACTTGTTTTTTATTACTTCAGTTAATTTATAAACTTGTAAAAATAGTACAAAATTCTCGTTAAATAATTGTTTTGACTATTATTCTTGCGCATTTCAAATACGCCATATAAAATGCAATCTCACTTACATCTGTTTATTTTTTATTAGCCAATTTAATTTAAATACATACGTATAAAAAAGTACACAATTTCGACTTGGTAATTAATTGATTTTTCTGATAGGTCGTTTAGCGCATAGTCAATAAAAATAAAATCAGATATGAAATTTATGTTTCTATATACACATAAAAGAGTATACAATTTTCGGCATTTTCAATAATGGTTTTTATATCTTTTTTGCTCTTGCTGTCTGAACAATCTCTCATGCGTTGTGCAGGTCGATCTCCTGACGCCATTTGGCGCAGCATTTGTTGTTGTTGTTGTTGTTGTACGCAATTGCATTTTACAATTGGAGCTCGCTGTCTGTCTGTCCCTGTCTGTTTGACCCACTCTTTGTATAGCTTCTCCGAGCGTTTATAGGGAAATTCAGACTGTTCAATTTAGCGGCTCGAAATGCATTTTGCTTGTTGACCCTTTTGACGGTTTCTATTCTTGGCCCGCAATTGTGTTTTGTTCCATTGTTGTTCCTTTCTCAACAATAATTGGCATTCAACATTTATATCTATTTTGTATGGTTGGGCTGGAAGGGAACAGGAGCCGGAGGAGGTGTGCAAAAGTGAAAGTTTGATTTATGAGCACACGCAGTCGGTTGGCTTTGGTAGCTCTTTTGATGGTTTCTACTGGTTTATAATTAGTTTTCGAGCTCGTGGTCTTCATGTTTCGAGGGGTACCGCGCTTGTTTATTGTGTATTTGTTGAATCGGCCTCTGGCCCCGAGCCAATCAACTCTGGAACGGAAATAGAACTTCAAATAGAAAACAGTAGCAGTCCCAGTGGCGGTCTTCCAACGTGATCCATGAGCATTGTCCCCATGCTGAGGGGTTAATGGGACCAAGATTGACCATCACATTGGCAGTGACGCAAGTGAGTTTAGTACGTAATTATATGATTGATCTATTGGCTAATTGAGACTCTTGTTTTGTATAGCTAAAAAGCTGATTTTCACACGCATTAAGTTTGGCTAATAAAAAAGCATTCGTGACGGCGAAATTAATGGGATTTGTTATGGTTACTATAAATAGACAGTTATCATTCAGCTCAGGATAAACATACTATAATTATTTATATTACTAGATCACTTTAAACACTTACGCTGTGGTTAAGTAGTAACCGTATAATACTCTTAAGAGTAGTTGAATAAAAAACTAAGAAAACTATTAAGTTAGCAACAAATTCACATCTTTTCAATGGCTAATCATCATCATCTATATCATTATTATAAGAACAAAGTTTAAGAAAAGAATGCTGAGTGATTGAGTAGTGGTTAAGAAGAAATCTAATATTATTAAAAGTAGTTGAAGGTACATTCACATTTTCAATAAAATTATTATTATATTATTGCTAACTACAGGTAGAAACATGTATAGATCAACATTCTACTGTTAGTTTTTACAATTGCTATCCAGATGCTTAATGTTCAGTTTCCTTGTAATGTATTTCCATTCGCAACTCAACTGTGTAAATGCATGCAGCTGTATTCATTTAATAACACCTCATAAATCGCGTACATATTTTCCGATAGTATCTCTGAATATTATATAATTATTTGTCTAGCAATTAAAACTGAACCATAAATTAAACGCCTCTCGTTGTATTTTTTGCAAATATTTGCATTTCTTGTTCGATAATAATTTGTGTAAAAATCCAAATATTTTTGTAGCTGTGTACTCAGCAATTAATTTTGAAAATTTCCAATACCCAAAACACCTCTAGAAAGAATTCGGTATTGGTGGCGACACACAATTGCAGCCCGTCTCTCAAATCATATCACACCCTATAAATGTCTGATGCCTCAATTCCAGCCAGTTCGTTCAACATATATAAATGTATTTATACAATCTATATATCTATCTATTTGTATATTTGCTGTCTCATTTGCAGCGCAAATCAAATGATTTTCGCACTGCCCATAAATTTGCAATGTTTTTAAATCAAACGTGCCTGGGTAGGCGGTTATCGTGAAAATGTAGTGTCCAAATCTCGAATCGTGACTAACCTTAACACTCTGACGTCTTTTGGCTATATAAGTTATGCCACACCGATCTGAGCATTATCAACAGCGTCGATCTACGCAAATTCTGCACTAACTTTGCCACAGACAATTCGGCGACATCGTCGCCCCATTCAACGTGGGCGTTGTTTCTTGGAGGGCTGTACAACAAAGCGATTTCCCATGTTTTCATTTTGCTGCGAAATTAATAATTCTCCTCAGCAACAATTGTGGCATATAAAAAGCCAAAAGAAACATGTTCACATCAAAAGTCGCTAATAAATCATAAACAAATACAAATGCAAATATAAGTATAATAAAAATATTCAAATATTTTGGCCAACATTTAATAATGGGCCCAGTTCAAACTGTGTCTGCTTGGTGGGGGGGCTCGAATCCCCGACAAGGTGTGAAAGCAATTCCTCTTTCCTTGAGCCCAAGCACCTGGGCGGTGCTGGGGGAACAGGTCAAGGTTTGTTTTGATAAACAGCAATTGGCATTGATGATCTTCATACTTCCCTGCTGCAAATATTTTGAAAACAGATCTTCCAGTGAAATATAGTTTACTTTTTACGAATATAGAATATATAATAGGATAGATATGATTATACAAGATACGAAAGAAGTACTGAATAGAAAGAAAAGAATAATTAATCGGTATATATAATTGGATAGAATTGGAACTGAATTCAGCTATTTTATTAAGATTTTTCTTTCTTTTCTTGTTTGCTTCTTGTAGAGAAACGCTCCTTCTCCTTCCGGCTGCGTCGCTCGTTCGGCGACGGTGGCAGCACCAATAGCCGCAACAGCAACAACAACAGCAGCACCTGTACCAACCACAACAACAACAAGCGATGCAGTACACCACTGACCCCGACTAGCACCAGCACCGGCAAGTTGGAGGTGCCTGGTGCATCGGTAAGTCGTCGCAGCAGCATTTACAAGAAGCCCGATAAGAATGACGGGGGTACGATCCATATGATACCGGATGTGGAACTGCCGCTGATGACGTTCGCCGATCAGTATAATATCGAGAAGACGCTGGCCGAGGGCTGCTTTGCCAAGATCTTGCTGTGCCGGCACAGGCCCACCAATACGACCGTGGTGCTGAAGGCGGTCCATGCGGAGCTGACCACCATCAAGGAGTTCCAGAAGGAGTTCCACTACAACTACGAGCTCTCGCATCATCATCACATACTCAGCGCCTATTCGGTCGCCTTTCAGACCATGGACTATTTTGTGTTCGCCATGGAGCACGCCCCGTATGGTGATCTCGCCTCGAACATTGGCCCAAATGGCTTGCATGAGACGGCCTGCAAATTGGTTGCGGAGCAGCTGAGCTCTGCGCTGGGTTTTATGCACTCCAAGAACCTGGTGCATCGTGATCTCAAGATTGAGAATGTCTTGGTCTTCACGCCGGACTTTGCGCGCGTCAAGCTCTGCGATTTTGGAGCGACGACCAAGAAGGGTCTGCTCGTGCACAAGGTGAAGCATACGTGGACCAGTTGTGTGCCGCCCGAGCAGCTGGAGCTGATCAAGAACGAGCGTTTCCAGTGCTTGCCCATCAGCGACTCCTGGCAGTTTGGTATCCTGCTGTACAACATTCTAGCCGGCAATCCCCCATGGCAGTCAGCAGATTGGGTCAAGGATCAGGCCTATTCGAATTTTATGAAATATGAACAGCGCAAGACGACCAAAGTGCCGGATAATTTCCGGCGTTTCTCGCCGCGCCTAATGCGCTGCTTCCGCAAGTATTTGAGCCATGATCCCGAGGATCGCTGCAAGATCACCGAGGTGACCAAATACATGAAGGATCGCTGGGTGGAGTGTCGCATCTCAGCCTCCAAGTCGGCCACGCTGATCTCACCCAATCAACATGACCTGGACTCGTGCATCTATCTCAATCAACGCGAGGGTCGCCTCTCCGGCGATGAGAACAAGCTGCGCTTCAAGCGGATGATGTCCAGCTACGGCTTGGATGGTCCCATCGATCAGACCATGGTGCGGCGGCGCGTCTGGGACTGGTTGTCCCACTGCGATGCCAATTTCGATCCAGAAATCGAAAGTCTGCACGCATTGGATATGGCGCAGTAGTTTGTCCTCTCAAAGATTTTAGCCAGTCTCGGAATTTAAGAATTTGTCAGATCTATGAGATCGTATATGGTTCGTAGAAATCGAGAAGTTACTTCTCAGAACAACCACATTTTGTTATTTGGTTCGACGATGAATCGAACCGAAATATACCTTATAATAACTGTAGACGAATTTTGCTATGCATATATATATACATATATATATATAGACTACATAAGTAGTTCGAATTTGAACAAAAAAAAAATTAATAAAAAAAAAAAAAAACTAATTGTAATCCATTTAGAGAAAAAACACATCAACGGGCTTTCCACTAGAGTTACCTTTCTACTCTTCCGCAACGATGGTTTTTATTAATATTATTTTTTAAATATATATATATCTATATGTTTATGTAGTTTTATATATATGTATACATATTTATTGTGTGATGTACGCGTTACTTACTTTATACACGATACCAACTAATGCAATTACGTAGAATTACATTTTTAAAGTACTAAGTGCAAAACAATTATACTACATAGAGATTTATATATATACATATATATATAATACCACATATGACCAATTACTAGCTAAGTGTTGTCTTATCTAATTATATTTTGAATATATACATCATTAAATCCAATATGAGTATGTAATTATGTTTATGATCCCTGTAAATGCCAGACTTTAATTATATCTATGAGTACTTGTAGTCTAATATACGTTATTTTATATATTATCTAAATCTACTACTTATATATGAGTTACGTATAATAAATACAAAAGAAAAATATAGAAACCCCAACTGAGTTTTATTTGAAAAATATGAAGAATAAGTTTTTAAATTTGGATGGAATAATAATTTTTAATTACTGCCACATTTAGTAGATTTCTCATGAAAAAATGTATTTTGTTATTTGCGAAATTTTATTCAAATGTTAGTATTTCAGTGGAATTATTCTGGAAATATTATTTCATATAAGGTCCAACATCTCTCCTAGATTTTCGATGGTATATTTTTCTTCATTGTGTTTGAAATTCACGCCTGGTTTTTTTCTCCAAGTTGTACATTTCAGATTTGTCACCAATAAAATTAAATCGGCCGTAGACTACAATATAATATAGTATGTTATATTTATACGTACGTATATATTCAGATATATTTATCAAATAATGGCTACCCACGATATTAGTCGTAAAAGCGAAATTTCTAAACATTTGCACAACCATCATAAAAACGGTGCAAAAACAATATGCTTTGTTGCTAAATGTGGCACATTGTTTAAAAACTTAAACAAGAAAAACCAACGATAAATATTTATTATTTGACGCATTAAAAGTTTCACAAAAATCTTTAATTATTTATTATTGTTTAGACTTCTGTGCGTTGAATACTTCAAACAGACGCAGACAGATTATAGATGTTTGCCAATAGTCCTGAAGGTTAATCGGCTAATGTCAGCGGCGGTCAGGTCGATGGTATTATGAGGAAAATCCATAAACAATTGATTGCCATTTTATGAATGAATTTGTTGTCATTGTTGATTGTGTTGTTTTGTTGCTTCGGATTTGGCTATGTTTGCGTTGCAGAGTGGACACGAACAGGATGTGACGCTGTCGTAAATCTGCTTATAATAAACAGCAAGGCGAAGGTTGATTGAACAAAAGGTGAACTTGCTGCCACTGTTCGTGTTGCTTGCACCTGGTTATTTTCCACAGTGCTGTTGCCTGGCATCGACTTCATTTCCTTTTGTTCCTTTCGCGTTTAAGTTGAACGTAATACGATTTGAGGTAAATCAATAAAGCTGTGTTCGCTGATTGATTGATTGATTGGTTGATTGGTGACTCGGTTGATTGACTACCAGTTACGTTCATTTACCTGTAATTAAATTTGAGTACAACACGGGGCACGTGCTTTTCATTTTGTTTATTTTGCCATGCTAATAAAAAAGTGATGGAGTTGCATGCGCTCGACTACAACATACTCTGTAAAGTAAAGTAAAGTGCTTCTTATATGAAATTCACGAATTCCCTTTGTGCTGACCAACCAGTTGTGAAGAAATTTAGAGAAAGTAGCTGGAGACATGAGTTTTAAAACAAATATAAGTAAACTTATTGATATCGACTAGATTGCTTACAAATTCAATATAGTTGAAATTGTCTCAGACTTTAGTATACCCGCTGGATAACAGCTGCTTGATAGATTTGTTTGTTTGTTTTTTGATGATCAAGATTGTTTTGCTTAAGAACCAAACGGCGCATGTTAGCACTTAAAGCAGTTTTATGGATTTCTAGTCTATGCGAAGAGTCATCTGAAATTAATAAAAAATTAATGATATTATTAGTCAGTCGCATGATCGGCATACTTCCACGACACGTGCCTTCCTCTCGCAGGCCATCAATTAATTGCAAAGGTGGCGTCCTTGTAGTCCAGATGAATGTCATCCGATCGTTTAGATCTGCATTGATGTGGCTCAATGAATTTGCAAATAATACTATTTAATTTGATTCTGTTGGTGTAAAACTGTCCGAAATGCAAAACATGTTGTGCCGCGCGCATAAATTAAAAACAAATCGTACGAAAATAGGTTTTTACGATGCCGCCAAGGCGTCAACTCATCCCACAAGTCCCGTCGCCAAATTTTCATTTTCCACGAACAGCACGCGGTTGTTTTCATTGTTGTTGTTGTTGTTGCTGTTGGTGTTGCCGTTATTTACGAGCCGCATTTGCCATTTCGAATGCTAAACTTAAGAACTGCGAGAGTCTCGCCGCCGCATGCGACACACTGTAGCAGCCACCTCAAAAGTATGCAACAGTCTTGGCAGCTTCACGAAACGAGTGAATGTGACAACAGGTGTTGAGCGTTTCATTTGGAGACGCCCTCTTCTTGAACTGATTCTACCAAATCATAGATATGCCTATGGAATTGTGGCTCATCATAGGTAAGGGAAGTATTTGGTTTTATTCTAATTTAGAATGAAGCAAACAATTACTTAACCAGTCTACTGCTAATAAAAAACTAGCACAATTGTCAGACAGCTTATTCAATTGCATTTCAATTGCATATCTCCAAAGGATGATTACCACCGGAATGGAAACTGCATACTTACCATATGAATAGAAGTTTCCGCACCGCACAATCATTATCTCAATATACAACACACAGTTTTGAATATTTTCGCTTATGTGGCAAGGCTGGCGCCATCTGGCACGCATTTATTTGCAGTTTGTCGAATATTTGCAACACGCTCTGCGCGAATTGCACTCGTTAACATTTCGGTTCTCGCACCAGCTGTTTATTGGCTGCTGTTAATGCCACGTGTCTGTCCGTGTTCTGGCCCTGGTTAGTGTCTGGCCTGAAGTGCAAAAACAATTATAAGCTGCTTACGGGCTAAACAAATAGTTGCTAGCGCTAACGGGTGGATGAGCGGGTCTACGAATTGGCATTATGTATGTGGCATGAATGTCGAATGTCTAATTAGCTGTCTACGATTTACATATATATGTATTTTTATCTATGTATGTGTATGCTCTATGTATATAAAAATGTCGTTGTATAAATGATTGCGATTATTCATAAAAAATTGCAGTCGAGAAACGTCGATTGAATGCCCTTGAAGAAGAACCCAGCGGATTATACGATAGCACTCAGGCCGATTTCAGTGGTATATGTTCCATGATTACCTGCAAGCAGATAGATAGAAAGAGAGAAAGAGAGAGAGAGAGATAGAGTGAGAGCAAGAGATAAACATTTGTAATTTGCGCTTGCGTTTCTTGTTTACAATCTAATACTAATAAAGGCGTACAAAATCAATTAAGACGCGTGTGAAATACGTCAGAGTGTTGGCTAAATTTAGACTAGCATTTTAGACACCTTGTTTTGGTTTTCATTGATCGATGTTTATTTTTAGCGGGGGCGTGAACTGAATCATCGGGTCAAAACAACCGCAGGAAATGCGTTTTCCACGTAAAGAAAACTCAATAAAAAGCACTATTGGAAACCAAAACAAATCCAAATGTGAAATCAACAAGAAACCAGAAAGAAAAACAGATTATCTTTATGCCACAGTATTTTGAATACCCTTACAATGGTCTTAACTTTATAATTATTTTAGTATCAAAAAATCTCGACAATTGATTCGTCTCGAATTTCCATATTGTGGTGGGTGTGCAAATCAATAAACACACTACAAAAACCAAGAAAACAACAAAGAAAACATTAAAAACATTATCGAACTAACCTCAGAGCACATTTTCTTGTAGATCTCATCGGTGTCCCAGGGCCCGCGCTCGGGAAGGGCAATGCCTCGCCTACGCAGCTCCTGGACACAGTCCGTCAAATCGAAAATGGGCAGCGGATCGATGCTGGCCTTGGCAACCTTGCCAGCCAAATACTCTACGTAATGCGTGCTACGAAAAAATTCAATTAGCTGTGTTGGCTGTCAAGTCAGCAGTGGCAGTTGCCGCAAACTTACCGACACATGCCCGCATGCTTTTCGGGCACTTCGCTGTTGCAAACGGTGTCCACTAGACCCTGTGGCGTCTCCTTCTGCAGTGGGATGGGGCAACGGGAAGAGGCCCTTGCCTTGCTAGAGCTGCTCGGCTCATCGTCGGCTTCGATGGGTTCCGTATCGAATGTGACCTTGTGCTCTTTGAGCAAAAACTGCAGCTGCAGCGGTATCTTGTCGCGCAGGTAGAACAAACAGTTGCGGGGATGATGCGCATGCAACCCCAATTTGGAGCAGTACGGCGAGATGTTGCACTTGGCGCCCATCATGAAGGGTCTGGCACAGCCGTAGCAGAACTCAAACTTGCACTGGGTGCAGGTGAAATGCATGCAGCCGCCCCTGAAATGAATATATTAATCGAAAACAGGTCTAACATTTTAATACACATATTTGTATATGTATCATTTTTGTTATTTGTATTTTTAAAATATTGAAATTGAAAATGAAAATTTACCTACACACATACACATGTATGTATGCGAAGACGCTGTGATCTCTAGCAGTTTAAATAAAAATTCTCAAACTTATACTATTCTTTTCAAACAAAAAAACATTTGCAAATTTAGTCATTATAGTTTCCATTATTTTTATGGCCAATTCATATTTTTGTTTGTTAACTAAAGTTTACTAAATTGTAATATAATTGTTGTTATAAGTAGATTTTCTTAATATACGATTATTATATAAGTTTGTAATATTTTTGTTAGGAAAAAAATAAGCTGAGAAGAAATTGCAGTTGTGAGGTAATTGGAATCCCGAGTACTGTATAATTATGGCATATATGTATGTCATATATATTATGTGGTTATTAGTGTAGAGATTAGTAAGCAACTTGCTAACCTTGCCAACGAATAGCGGAACTTGCACTTGGGACAATCGATGCCATGTTGCGCCAAGTGCTCCTGGACGCCCTGGGCCTGCAACTCGGGATCGTTCTCACGCTTCCATTCCAGGTAGGTTTCACAGGTGGTGCCCTCATGCTGTCTCTCCCAGGGTTTGCGGCAGAGGGCACAGGTCACCGAACCACAATCGGGGCATATCAAACGCTTCTGCTTGGGGCGGGCAAAGAAGCCCGATGAGCACTGGATGCACCACTTAAAGTTGGGATCCTGGAGCAGTGTGCGATCGCGCAGTTTGCGCTGGAACAGCTCATGCACATCCTTGGCCAAAATGCTTTTGAGAAATATGTCCAAATTGGAGAAGTACTCCAAGTGCTCATCCTCATGTGACGCCACGTTGCTCAGCTCGGGCAGCTTACAAAAGGGGCAGCTGCAATCGTTGATGCTGCGATCAGTTATCTAAAGCGAAAAAATAACATTTAAAAATGCAAAAAAATTAATAATTAATTAGAAATATGAATTAATATGTATATAGGCATAAATTACTGTTTTAAAGTATGCCTTCTGCAAAGAGAGAATCTATTTATATATTTATCATTATCTGTTTACCTGTACAGTGAAATAACTCATGGCGCACTGCTTGCAGCACTTGTGGGTGCACTTGAGCATGGAGACAATTTGGTTCATGGGATAGGTGTTCATGCACAACTCGCACTCCTGCTGCAGCATAGAGATGGCCTGGTCGAGATCCGAGCATTCCCTTGCTGCCCAGAGAGCCACATCCTCCTGGAACTTCATGTTCACCAGAGTGGCTGCAATTTGCGCCTCGGCAATATTCGTGACCAGCTGCTGCTCGACATATTTGCGTGCCAGCACCTGGAATTAAGAGTGGACAGAGCGACTGTATCAGGTATTTACTGTACTCCTCCAAGGGATTTACACACCGCTGGCTCCTCAATGATGGGCTCCTGGACACTGGCATAGGCCCGAAAGACGGGCATGCTGAGTTTGCGCTTGAGCAGCTCTGCTTTCAGTGGTGCAGCCATTTGTGCCTCCTCCCCTGACTCCTCCTCCTCGCTGGCCGATGTCTCGTAATCATCGTCCGAGAAGCATGTCTCATGGTATTTCTTCTTGGGTATACGTGGCTGGGATCGTGGCTTGAGCAGTGCGCTTACCGCAGCTGCTGCACCACTCGTGCTCGGGCCATCCAGTGTGGTTTTCGTATTGAATTTGCTAATCGCCTCACTCAGGGACTTCCTGTTGGTTGGACTAGTCTTGAGAGGCACACGACTGCTGCTCAGTGTGCTGGACACTGTTTGCTTCTGCAGGAACTGCTGCTGGATGCGTTTGACCGACGAGATGCCCATCGGTGCGGAAAAGGATTTCGAACGCATCGGCAACTTCTTGTTGTTGTTGTTGGTTGTGGTTGTGGTTGTTGTGGGCGTTGTTGTTGTTTTTGTGGTTGTGGTTGTTGTTGTATTTGTGTTGGTTTCATTTGTGGGTTTGGGTATTTTGCTGACTGTGGATTTGTTGGTCTTCAGTGTGCTGGTCTTGTTTGTCTTGGGATTTACCTTTTTGGGCTCTTCCAATACTGTTTCGCTGGGCAGCTCGAGCGGACGGGTTTCTGAATCGATAATGGGTGGTGCGGGTGTTAGGGGTAGGGCAATTGGTTCTGCTTCCTGCTCAGCTACTGGTTGGGTTTCCAATTCCAGTACAATTTCCGCGAAAGGAGTTGCAGTCATTGGCGCAATGGGTTCTGTGGCTGGGGATAAATCGTGCACCGTTTCTGTAGCTACCACAACAATGGGTTCTGTAGGCTCTTCTATTGCAGCTGGTTCTTGATCCTTTTCATCGGTTGACTTGCTATTTACTTGCTCAGCTGTGCTGATCCTGGCTGTGGAAGAAACCGTCTCAATCTCTGTATTTAGATCCATTTCATGATTTGTGGGCGTGACTGATGAGGTGCTCGTGACTGTTTCTTGTGTGTCAGCTGTGTGAGCAAGCTTATTATTATCTGTCTTTTCGTCTCCTTCTGCTTCTCCTTCTTCATCTTCATCTTCTTCCATAATGTCCTCGATTTCGGTGGCTTCGTCGTCGCCATCTGCCAAGCCAGCTGCCCCACTGGAGGCTTCCTCAATAAAGGATGCGTTCTCATTGTATGTCCCCTCCTCCTCCTCGCCCTCGCTGTCATCGTACCACTCCTCCTCTTCGCCCTCATCATACTCATCGGAGTAGTCCTCGGAGTAATCTTCGTCATCGGTTGACTCAAACTCATCCATGCTGATCTCATCGCGCATTTGTTTAATTAAACGCTGAGTGTCCTCGACAAGCTCACTCAGATTTTGCTTGGCCGGATCTCCAGAAGGTATAAACTCCTTCAACGGCATCTTCTCCGGCTCGGATTGGCTTGAATGTGAACTAATTGTTGTGTTACTGGTCGACTTGCTGATGTGGAATTCTTCTGCAGGTGACTCTGTATTGAGAACGAGCACCACTTCACTTTCGGGTGACTTTGGCAGATGCTCCTCACTGTCCAGGCTGTAGAGCTCGGCATCCGAGGGGTATTCATCGAGTACCTGCGGATCCTCACCGCTGAACTCGGCTGCATCTTCAAATACCTCTTCGGAATCGTTGGGAGTTACGACTTCTGCTGTCGAGGAAGATGTATTGGACGCCTCCATTGACGAAGGAGAAGCCGGTTTTATTTCCTCTGCCTGGATTTCTGGCTGCTCTTCTGAGTTTCCTTTGTTATCCTCTGCCTCTGCTGGTGTTGGTGTTTGGGTACTGTTTCTACTCTCACTGCGGAGACTGGTTGTGCTCATGGTTCTCACTGGAATCTTTGAGAAACGCTTGGGAATACGCTTTTGGTTAGTTGCAACTGCGATTGTTGGTATTATCTCAATCACTCTTTCGGTGTTCAACTCTGTCTGTGATTGATGGTCTGAAGTTTCAGCGGTTTCCTGTGAAGCTGAAGTTGGAGTTTGTTGCAGCTGCAGGGCAATACTTTCTTCGTGTTGAGCTGAAGAGCTGTCAGCTGTGGATAACTTTGGAACTTCTGGACTTTGAGAAATTCTTAACTCCTCCTCCCGGTTATCATTCAGTATCTCGACTTCAGTTAGTCTGGGCTGTTCATCTTCTACTGGTGTTTCAATAGCAGAATTTGAAGAAGTAACATTAACTTCTACTGCTGTATCTACTTCTGGTGTATGATTAACAGATGTGGAAGGTGTAACATCATCTTCTACTGCTGTATCTACTTCTTGTGTTTGATTAACAAATGTGGAAGTAGTAACATCAGCTTCTTCTGCTGCATCAGCTGCCTCTTCCCTTTCAGCTTCTTTTCTTGTGGCAGATTCCGCTTCAGCTTCCGCTTCAGCTTCCGCTTCAGCTTCCGCTTCAGCTTCCGCTTCAGCTTCCCTTGATTCGGTTTCCTCTCCTTTCGTTTGAGCTATCTCCACCGCCTTAACTTGATTATCTACTTCCACTCCAGCCTCGCCAATAGCTGTTGCCATCTTAGAGTCTGATCCCATCTCATTTGTTGTTTCTGTTACTGCTGCTTTCTGAGGTTGCTCAGCGACCTTCCTAGCTTCGTCTGGTTGGCTCATTTCCGCCGCCTTGTTGGACAATCTATTTCGATTATCTGGTTTTTGGCTTGAATCCCGAGTCCTTGCCTTTTTCGGTAGCTGCGATCGTCTAATTCTTCTATTAGCCTCCCGACTGGTGCTGGGTTTGTCATCTAACTCAGCTGGGGACTCGGTTTGAGTCTTCTTAGGTTCTTCTTTCGGCCTCTCAACTGTTGTTTCAGCTGCAATCACTGGCAGAGTCTCTGTTGTCTTTTCCGTAGGTGAAATGACTTCCTCCACTTCTTCTTCTTGAGCGATAATCGTTTCTGTCTTCATTGTACTCGCTGGGGGAGTTGCACCGGAGGCCACTGCAGCCTCAGTTGTAGCATTGCTATTGGATGCAAAGTCCTTTAGACTATTGCCCTCCATCTCACTCTCGGCTACAGCTGGCTGTTCTTGCTTCACAATGGCCTCTTCCACTTCTTGCACTTTTGGTGCCACATAACTCTTGTAGACAATATGCTGGGCATCTTCCAAGTCATCCAAATCCCATTCCAGTTCATGCCATCTCTCGATGCCCCGATCAAACTCCAGCCTAAAGTTGGCTATTTCCGTGGCATAAATGAAATTAATTGGCATTTCCTCCCGTATCGAACTTTCCCGTAAGTTTGGCTTTATGAACTCTTCCATGATGTAAACACCAGGATCTTGGGCTGGTGGAGTTGGCTCTTTTTGCAGCACTGCCTCAGGCACAGTTGGAATTGTTTCCATTGATGTTGTGGTTGTCTCTGCCAGCTCTGTTGGCTCCATTAGCTCCTGTTCCACCTGCTGCACCAGGTTGGGCACAATGTCCTGTATGTGTTGCCAGACAAAGCTCTTGACATCATCGCTGGACTTGTCCTGCAGTGCAGATGGGGACTTCAATGTGCTAATAGGACTCTTGGTTAGGATGCGCATAACTTCTGGATCCGTTTCGTACTCCAGCTCGGGTTTGCTCTTGAAACCCTCCAGCATGGTTTCAATTGAACGCAGCACTTCCTGGTTCTGCTTGGCCTGATTCTGTTCCATGTTGCCAATAAGTATCTCCAGATTTTTGAGCGTGCTATCTTCCAGTTGATAAGGACTCGGCGTGGCATAAGACGATTTGGCAGGACTGTGACTGTCATCAGTGTACAAAGCATCGAATGGATTGGCAAATGCAGAACTCTCACTGTTCGTCATTTGCAAACAGTCCAAAGCATGTGTGTTGAGAAACTCATGGATATCTGCACAATATGGAGAGAGATGGAGAGAAAGCATGAGGACGAGTGCGAAATGTAATTACAGTGATCGCTCGCAACTTCGATCTGACAGAAATTCCCACAAACCCCTATGTATGTTAGTGCCTTAAACTAATTTATAATTTTGAAAATTAACAATGGACTTTTCGAAATTTTTTGTAAGTGACTGGTTAAAGATGGATATTTCCTTTTAGCAGGCAAAAAAGGAAAAGCAAGTCAAAAGTGACCATGAAATTGTTTGTTTATATATTTTGAGCCAATTCTAGATTTGAGAACGCTTTGCCAGCAGTTTCAAGTCAAAACTCATTGGGGGTTTGGAAAATTAATAGATTTTGTAGAAATGTGTAATGATGGCAAGAAATTTTATTTAAAATATGGAAATTATTAATTATTTTACATTTGATTATTTATTGTTCTTCAGATATTAGAATTATGCTTGAAACCAAATTGGTCTCTCTTCTAAATTTCGAGCGACCCCTGCATATAGTGAATATAGGCTAGAAACTAACCCGACTTGTTATCTAAGGCCGCACTCTCATTCTCCACGCCGTTGGGTGAGCCCCAGATGCGCATTAGAAATGGTTTGAGTTGTGTGCGATTCAGCTCGACCAGGGCCTGTTCCACATTACCTTGATGGGCTGTCAACGCATTCACAATGTCCTCACTCAGAAAGTTGCCCTTGGCGGCCAGTTTACGGTACTTTTGCTGCCTCTGCTGTATGCAGTCCGCCACGGCTTGCCAAACATTTCCACCCGAACTGCGCAGTGCCTCACGTGCCTCATTCTGCGAGATTGTCCCAATTGTGTTCTCCGCCCGCTCCTGGCCGTACTTTGTGGACAGACTCTGAACGGTCTGGACCAGCTTATGCCAGTTCTCGCGCAGCCATTGTATGGGATGCATATCGGGACCGCAGTATTTGAGAGCTGCCTCCAGTTCCTCAACTGTGAACTTGTACAGTTCCAGCTCCTTCAGTATGATGTGCATTTCGATTTCGGGATCCCGAGCCGGTTCGTATTTGTAGCCGACTGAATCGTGCGGCAGATCAAATGGTGAAGAACTTTGCTAAAAGGGGAGAACGTGAATAAACAGAACTGATTCTTCTCGTTGATTTAGAATATGATATATAATATCATAACAGGTTCTACATCTTAAATAATATTAACTTCTCATTGCTAATCTGATCGTTAAGATATGGAATAAAAAGTTATTTGGACTTACGTGTTGCAAAGATCTCAGATCATTTATGAAATTGGGGCGTCTGGTGAGCTGACCCGTGTTATATGGACCTGAAGCAGTGTCCACATTATATCTCAGATCATTGGCGCTGCGATAGCGTTCGTTCTCCTGTGGGAGCTGTGAGCTGCTGCGATAGTACGGTTTGCTCTCCATTTTGGCTGGCTCTGGCGATCTAAAGTGCTCCCGGACAGGAGCTGCCGCTGGTTCATCCAACTTGGCGTGGAAGGGTAGCGCATCGTAGGTCTGCAAATAGCGCTAGTTAACCTTATGATTCCAAAGGATTGAATGCAGATTGATCGTTTACTTGTGTGGAGATGCTTTGCGGTGGTGGTGAGGTGGCCATTTCCCTAGCCTGTCTCGCGATGACATCCTGCCTGGGGGGTAACTCCCTTGGAGGGGTGCCACCACAGCCTGTGGACACCTTCTGGGCCTGCTTCAACACTTGCTCCGCCTGTGCCTGTATGCTCTCATCCAGTGTATTCCAAATATTCTCAACGGATTCTGGAAGATGATGGATGAGAGCTTTAGTAGGGCACACAACACAACTCAACACAACACAGCATAAAATAATGAGAAAAACAAAACTCAAGGATGTTTAGTTTGGGACTTGATTTGTATTTCGTATAAATGTATTTCAATAAATGCGTTAATTGTAGTTTGAACAGTTACAGTTTGTTATTAATCAGGATGCACAATGCTTGAGTTGAGTTTTACTTTATTCATTGTGGGGGTTTTTGTGGGTTTTTCGGTTTCAGTTCTTGGTACCCTCGAAAAATGAGATTTTCTTTAGAATCCTACCTTTGTGTATGAAACCCTTCGAGATTGAACTTTCAGTTTGTTTCAGCTGCGACTTTGTGGTTGCACTTGGCTTCTTGGTGGTGCTTGTGGTGGTCGTTGTGGTGGCTGTTGCTGTAGCTGTGGTTTGTTTTGGCGTTTGATTAGTTGACTTCATGGAGCTCTTGTGCACCGGTTTGGTCTCTGGCTTGGTTGCTGCAGTCTTTGCCTCTGGCTTTGTCTCCGGTGTATTCGGTTTCTTTTCTGCGGGTTTTGTGGGTGGTTTGCAGGGCGTCTTGCAGCAGATGGCACAGATTTTGACATTGGCCTCGTTGACGAAGGTGCAAAACTCGCATTCCCATTCGTGATCGGGAGTCGATGGCGGTGGTCCCAAGTCATCTTCGGCAGCCTCAACTGTCGCAGCTGCTGGCGTCTCTTCCGACTCGCTCTGTGAGCCGGGAACTTTCTCAACAACCTCCTCGTCGTCGGACTCACTGTGCTCCGCGTTGGCAGGAGTCGCGGGGCTCTTTTGAACCACCGCCGCTGCCTGTGTGTTTCCATCCTTCATCTCCGGCTTGCGTTTGAGCTCGTTCCTTTTGCTGACTGGCTGCGTTTCTGTGGAGTTCTCCTGCAGCTTCTGCTGTATTTTGGCTTGAACCAAGGCACGTGCATCCGAACCCTCCGATTCTAGATCCGAGTAGATGCGACTCGTTTTTGGTGGATCCTGTTGCGGTCTCTTTAAGGTACCACCACCGCCACCTCCTCCTCCTTCATTTGAATCCCTGCGCTCGGGGAGCCACTCGCTCTGCACAGACTTGGCAAAGGAACCGCGACGGTCACGCATCTTGTGCTGCCTGGTGGCCACGCGCTGCTCCCCATCCAGCTCATCGTTGCCACTATTGTTGATCAGCTGCGAGGCACTGGACAAGCGGCGCTGACGCTGATGATGATGCTGGTGCTGATGGGAACGAGAGGCACTCGTCATGCCCGATCGGTTGGAGACAAGGGAGCGACGATCATCCTGATCCGAATCCTCATCGTCCGTCAGCTCATCGTCCACATAACTGCTGCGCTTGCCACGTCGCATCGAGAGTGACTTGCGACTGGGCGTCGGGGAGGCAGCATAACGGGCACGGGATGCTGCACGCGAGGCAACAGGCGGTGGCATGCCCATGACGCCTGGAAGGGGAATTGGTAAATCAAAGACAGTTTAAGACGGACTCTTCGCAGCTCACCTGGATGCATCATGGGATAACCAACAGCGCCTGGATACATGTTGGGCATCATGCCACGTTGTGTCATGAACACGGGCGGAGGATAATGCGGATGCTGCTGCTGCTGCTGTTGCAGCTGGTGTTGAGGCAAGTAACCGGCGCCAATGTTGAGCGACAGATTCGAGTGGTTGAACTGCTGCTGCGACCCAAACTGGGACCACTCGTCGCCCTGCGGATGAGCGTGTGGATGCGCTGGCCAGTTGGCCTGCTGCTGCTGCTGGCTCTGACAGCCGGCGCAGTTCAGCTGCGCCATCGACTGTGCCTGGAAGTGAAGTCAAGGGATTGCATTCGTTACTCTCAAGTAGTTGCAAGCTTTGTTGCCAGCACTCTGCTGCAATTTGGCTATGATTTAAAGTGCGATTTGTTCTTGAAGTTCAGAAATGGTTTTATCTTTCATTTAGAAATAATTTCGAAAAAATCTGCAAATTCAAATAGCATTTTTTTTGCTTTTCCTAAATTAGTGTGTGTTTTTTCTGAGTGTAGTATATTGGAAGCCATCGTTAAGGTCTGCTTAAATCGTGTTTATCCTAATTTATGAAGTGTTGGCAACTCTCTTTGGTGAACTTACTTGCTGCATGCGCTGATTGGCCAGCCAAGCGCCGCTGTGCTGGGTCTCCGCTAGAGGGCGCCGCGTGTTCACCGAGTTGAGATTGAAGACGGAGGTGCTCATTTGGCGACGCTGGGCCCCGGCTGTCTGTCGTTGTTGGAGTTGTTGGTGTTGTCGGTGTTGTTGTTGTTGTTGTTGTTGGAGCAACAGGGAATTGTGAAAATTGTGTGAATCATCCGAGAGATCAAAATGCGATGAGTTCAAACCGGATGACATGCTGCCGGAACGAAAATGCGAGGGCGATGGTGAAATGTTTGACCAATGCTCGAGGCTCGGCAGATGCTGCGCAAGGAAATGTACATAGAACAAAAAAGAGAGAGAACCGGAAATAAAGAGAGAGAGGGAGAGAGAGGGGAGTGACATGGACGAGACGCACACGATACGATCAAATACGATACGATATTGATGAGGGGAATACAATTGAATGGTGATTGGATGGGATTTGGTGGCACATATAGGGCTTACCTGCTCGCTGCCCATGCTGGAGCTGTTAGAGATGCCCGCCTTCTGCTGGCGATATCGCTGCTGCAGCTGCGCCATCCGATCCAGCGTTGCGTTAGCCTTGCTCTTGATCTTCTCCAGCTGAACGGACGGCGGCCGACTGATCGTATCGAATACTGACTTGGGCGTGCCGGAGCGTGAGGAGCCGCCGCCCTCGCTGGGCGCGGGTCGTGGCGGCTCCGGCAGCGGACGATTTGTCATTTGTGGTGGCATTGTGCCCCGCCAGCCGCTGGAGGATTTTAGCGACGGCGTCGGCGATGGCGGGGGCAACATCTGCAAAAAAATTTCGGTTTGGTTTCCATTTCACGCTTGTTTCTTCTGGTTTATTTTATGTATACCCTTGCAGACTGTTCAAATTGTTCGTCCCTTGAATTTATCACTAATTTTTAGTCTTATATAGCATGATAGAAAATTTACCCAACTAACCAATTTGGACCTTGTCATTGGACCTTATTTCATGTTAGAAGAATATATGGTTCTGTTATATCATACATTTATAATGAAAATACACAGTTTTTCAATTAATATTTATGTTATAAAATCTATTATACTTATAGATAGCTTTTGCAATTATATTGATAACATTCTTGTGAAACTATATCGTGCACTTCAGCAATCCTGGATAATACAACAGCTTGGAATGCTATATGAAAATGTGTAAGGTATAGCTGAAAATCGGTACGAATCCTAGATCGTATAGCTCCCACAATAATTGATCCGATATATATGCCACATATCAAATGTTTTATTTATTTCTTAATCAAGTTTTAATTGATAATTCCACTGGTAGAAACAGTTCGACTTCGGTCTGCAAGGGTATTTTAAATATTCGGCGTGCCGAAGACAGCTGATTTAATTTTCCAATTTGCGAGCAGCATAAATTTTTCATATTTGATTGTTGTTGGTGGTTTTTCTTTTCTTTTTTTTTTTTTTTTGATTTATTGAAGCATTAAGAAAATCGATTACAAACTGGTACTAAATGGTAGAACTAGGATCTAGTACTTGGACTGGTACTTTCACTAGTGCGGAGTTTGTATTTTGGTTTATGATATCGTGCAGTGGCGTACCTGATCCTTCCGGCCCAGAAACGGTGTCAGCAGTCCACGCTTGCTGCGTCTCGGTGGTGCAACTGGCGGCGAGGCGCCACCCTGTGCCTTTGGCGGTATGGGCGGTATGCCCTGCTGCACAGCCTGGAAATACATAAAAATACATACAGTATATAAAGTACATACTTATCCCACCCAGTAATCCTACCTTGCGCACGTGCTGCTTCCGCTTGGGATGCTTGTGGTACATGTCGTCGCACGAGGCGCAGAAGATTTGGCCAGCGCACTCGGCACAGGTCACCCAAGGGTTCTGTGAGCCGCACAATGTGCACTTCAGTTTGTTGTCTACATAAATAAAAGTTGAAGCTTATTATTATTATTATATTAACATTAATAAACACTTATATATTTTTTGTAAATGTTTTCTTTTCTTTCACTTAAAGATCTCCGTTTGAACTATGGAATATTTTAATTTGATCTTAGACAAATTGGTAATTTGTGGAAGACTGGTCAACATCTCCTCAGAAAGCCATTGAATATTAAAATCTGAGTTCAATTCAGTTAAATCTATGATTACGCCGACATTTCTATATAAGTAGGATTCTAATAGATTGTCCCGTACTTTTAGTGGTGTCTAATGAGCCATGTTTCGTCCAGATGTTCTATCAAACTAATCATATTTGTAAAACCTGCCCAAGTTCAAGCCTTACTTTCGCAGATCTACTTGCCTGGCGTTTTGGTGCGAATCTGTGTGGTCTTCATTGGTTCATTTGAGTACTGCTGCTGACTGGTAAACTCGATGATTTCGTAGTCGGGTTCGGGTGTGTTCTTCGTCTTCGGCGGCAGGGCTGGCACCTTCAGCTGAGTACCGCTGCCATTCATTGGCGTTGGCGGTGGCTTGGGTCCAATGCGATCATTTGCCTCAGTCTGCAATTTAATTTACTCAGAGTATTAGATACAGAGAGAGGGAGAGAGAGAAAGGGAGAGAGAAAGATAGACTCACCACCCATGTGGGCATTGTGCGAATGTTTCTGTTGAGCAATTGTTGTGACGTCATCATTGTCTTCTTCTTCTCTGACTGGTTGCAGCCGTTTTGTCGTTCAATTCGTTTATTGGGCTTCCAAATCGTCTTCCTCTTGTTTATTTGGTTATTTGCTGCATATTTTGGGTATTATGTAAAAAGCGATTAAACAAAACTGGGGCATACTTTATAGAGAAGCCATGTCAAAGATGTGTTTATGTATAGCTTATTTGATCGTAAACTGTGCCAGTTAATGTCTGGCAAAGTTTTTGTGTTTATTGAGGCACATAATTGCTGAGTTTTGAAAAACATCTTCTATGTATACTTTATACTATATTATGCGAATTTTTATATTCCTTTCCCTATATACATATATATTTAGCTAGTAGTTAAATATTATAAACATATTTGCATATATATGTATATTATTTTCTTGCGTATCGAGCACTTCAAAACACTTCATATTCAATTACACAGAACTGCCAAAAAAAAAAATATCTACAAAATTGTCTTGAATATTTTTAGCATGCTCACCTAAATTTGTGTGGCAAGTCCCTAGTTAAAATATGAATGCAACGCGAATGCAGACGCCCAAACGCCGCCAGAGTTGCTCCACGAATAAACCGTATAAATATAGGTCAACATTTCTATATTCAAAACAAGTCTGAACTCAGAATGGGAACCGACCAACGAATACTCTGTGCACATTTACAGAATCAACATAAATCTTGATCTATGATAAAGAATTGATATTTGGAGTGCACGATTAAGAGCGAAATATATTAGAAATCCTTAATTCCAAAAGACTAATTTAAGGATTTACTAAGCAGGAAATCAATTCGGCATTATTTCTATGTCTATAGGGTACTAAGTATTAGTGGTATTAGTACGCTTTGGGAAATTGTGCATAAAATTTTTGTTGTTTATTTATGAAACGATGCGAAAGAGGCTCAAGGAAATTATTTGTGTGACTCAATTAGCACAAAATGACAGCATGCTTAAGTGGAATAGAAACCAGAGAGAGAGAGAGAGTGAGAAATAGAGAGAGAGAGAGAGAAAACAACATGAAGAGAGAAAAAAGAGAGAAAGAGAAAAGAGACAGAACCTTTATTTCAATTTTGTGAATACTCGAATAGTAAAGAGAATTTGAGCAACAAAAACCGCAAGGGAAATCAGAGAGAAATATAAAAGATCAAGCGATAAATATAGAGATTTGAGAGTTGCGTAAATGCGATTTGGTCAATATTTATTGTAGGAAGCTGCATGATAGATATAGAACAAGACAAATTTCAAATACAACAGGAATTGAGTGTGGACAGCGTTTGAATCATTTTCGACTGCATTCTCCAATAAAAAATATGAATTATCTTAGCTGATATTATATGGTATTATGGGTATATCAGACGTATGATAACTATCTAATGCACAGCAGTTATTGGGATGTATAATTTCTGGAATCGATTACTAACATATATGTTAAAAGTTAATAGATTATCGAATATATGTATATGATAAGCTCAAAGCTTGTTGGAAAAGAATCATAATAATATATATAATTTGAAGTATTTTCATAGGGTGTTGTAAGAAGTTTAACTAAAATGCAAACTTGCCAAGACTGAGTTTATCTTTGTAAACCTTTAACTGACTTAGGTTTAGGTGAAAGCAAATACTTGCTTAAATACGTGTACAACTTGTTGTCCATGTCATCTTGTGTTTAGAGGAAAATTGTTGAAGACAATTCAGGTGGATCAGACTTTGCATTATTTGTATATGTATCTTGACCACCGCATTCTGTTTTTCCTGCTTTTGTTGTTGTTGGCAGCTTCAAGTGGCAGCTGCCCTGGGAGCAGACACACACACACATATATTTAGATGCACACACACACACACACACACACACACAAACACGCACAGTCTCGCAGACGAGCGCATGAACTATTTTTAAACACTTCATTTTTTTGATTTTTAATTGCCCAATTTTTGCGTTTATTTTCTGCACAAATCGAATTCCGTTATTTTTCTTATAGCATAAATTAAATTAAAAAAAAAACAACAAGTGTTATTTATTCATAAATTTTATTGTTTAGCAGATTCAGTACAATGCCTTGAACTTTTAGCTTTTTCCGTTTCTTCATTTCGTTTGAGTTTAAATTTAGTTGGGTTTATTTTTAGCACACACTTCAAGGGGTTTTCTTTGATAATTTGTACGGTTTTTTTCAATTTGGCAAATTAGCGTTATTTGTGATTGAACTTTTTGGTAATATGTTGATGTGACAGCCTCTTTAAGATCACTTACATAATTCGATTTTACTTCTTTCCACGTCCCGCCGTACTCAAAATTGCTGCTGCCAGCTGGTAACACATGAATTTATATATATATATATAAACTTATATATAGATATACACTATATATATATATTGCTATTGCTATTGGTTGCCGCTCGACATTAAATATATTTTTGCTACGGTCTCGTTCGGCGATCGTCTCCTAACAAACTGAATTCTCTATCCGGCTATCTAAACAACATTTTTACTACAAACCCGCAGTTTGCAGTCGCAGTCGCAGTCACAGTCACAGTCGCAGATGTCGCAGTTCTCAGTGGGAACTATATCACAATATATCTCTTCCTCAATTTCTCAATTTGTTCTCAATGTGTCTCCATCTCTTCCATCAACTGTGGTGTGTGTTTTGGTTTCTCTTTGTGCGTCTATTTTGGGGAAATCGTGTTGTTCTTATAAATACTACAAAAGCCAACGTATTAAAAACTTTGTCGAGCTCGACGCGTGATTTCTAAAAAGTTTGAGAATTGTTTTTTGTATTTTGTATAAACATTTTGCATGCATTTTATTCGGTTGCTGATTCCATTTGTGACGCAGACCGGCGACAAATTTATTAATCAGCTCTGATTATTTTTCGACTGTTTCCGTTGTGCATTCAAATATATATATATATTCAAATATATTTACCATATGAGTCATGAATTTGAAAAAATAAGTACATATCATTTCATATTATAGGGATAAATGCTTCAGTTACTGGAAAAAGTTGAATAAAAGTCAATTAAGAACATTTTTGGAGATCATTGACTGAATAAAACAATCAGACATTGTTCGTGGATTCTTTGTAGGTGTATCTTACAATGCCAGAGTTATGTTTATTTATTCAGAGCGACTCCCTATTGCTAACAGGCAATTATTAAATCACACCCAATTGACCTCTTGGACACCTTGAACAAACGCTTGTTAAATGATTATTGGCATTATTAAAATATTCTTGGTGGATGTCTTAATTATAATTGGAAGTCCACAGGAGTGCCGCATTGGAAATTCTAGACTTGAAATTAAAATAAAATAATAATTTTGGTCAATTTCCGCATTGTTGGAATAATAATATTGGTTCTTATTAATAATTCATAGGATAATTTGTTCAATTCATGCTTTACTTAATATTCAAATATTCACACAAAATTGGAAATAATTTGCATTTCCTGCTGAATAATAATATGGGAAAGCTATAATAATAAAGGTGGAATAAATAAGTACATACATATGTATGTATATATGTATGTGTATATGTATATGTATATATATATGTATATATGTATTCTGTTTCTATTTATATATTTGAACAAATTATTTATTATTACTTTGTACTTGTGTTCCATATTTTGATTGTAGCACGCTTCCAAAGCGCCACCTGCCGTCAGCGTGCGCACAAATCAAAAAACAATTAACTACTGTGTATCTGTGTGTGTGTGTGTGCATGTGTATAAATAAGTACAAATAATAAGTATTTATTTATAAATACGATATGCGAATTATGGCCATTGTTGGCGCCCCGTTGCGGCAGGCGGTTCATTTTCGGCCCGTTGCGGCGTGTGCGCAACATGTGGTATGATTAATTCTAATTCCAATCACAATTACGTACACACAAACTGTGTATGGATGTGTGTGTGTGAGTATATGAGTATGTGTGCATGCGGCTACAAGTGCAAATTAAGCTGACAATAAATGACATGCAAAACGGATTTGTAAGAAAATGGCGAAGGCGAAGCTCAGTAATTGCAGACACGCATTTCTGATAGGCGCGCTGCGCCCTTTTCCTCTGCCGCTGCCGCTGCCTCTGCCAGCGACACTGCCGCCTCTGCTCCTGCTGTGCCTCTGCCGACGACCTTGTACGCTCGATGTCGACGTTAACGCTGACGGCGACTGCGGCTGCGACGACACAGCTGTCGTTCGATTCGTTCGGCTCGTTCGGCTCAGCTGTCAGCTGTTCGTAAACAAGCGAAATGCCGGCTGTTGTTATTGTTGTTCTTGTTGCTGCCTGCGTCAAAGCTCCGCGCAAAAGCTTTCACATGTTTCATTTTCTTTATTGCATGCGAGTTCTTTTTGTTGCGGCTGTTTCACACGCGGTTTCTTAAAGCTGGAAACACAATTTTCGGCTGCATTTGCGCAGCGAGCGTTGCAGGAAACGCAACTCAATCGCGTGAATTCGCGTGTGTATGTATAAGTGTGTGTGTGTGTGTGTGCGTGTGTGTAGAAATTAAACGATTTTTACGGCGACCTGCGTACAAAAAGTGTGCATAGAAGAAAAATAAAAGTTAACTGTGCTTTGAAGTGCAATATTAAAGCACTGTATATAAAATATCAAAGCACTGTACAAATATAATCACAGAAATTGTGCCTTTAACTGTTGTTGTTGCTGTGCGTGTAACTTCATTTGCGTAATGCTTGTGGACAATAAAAACAAAACGAGCACAATTTGATGTCATTTCTATGAAATAACTTGTTATACATGTATATTAATAAACATATGTAAATCTGCTTTAAGTGTGGAAGTACTGTGTGGAACATAAATTAAAGCCAAATGTGAATGTATAAATAAATAAAATATTGGATTATGTATATGTAAATGTAAGCAATTTATTATTATGTTTGTGGAACCTATATAAAAAGCATAATGCTAGAAATGTTTCAAATTAAATAATTAAAAATAAAAAAATAAAGATTATGTTTATAGGCTACGATTAGTTGCTCAACTAACAATAAATTCAAAATCAAATAGCAAATATATCAAAATAAAATAGAAATATATATATAGACATGCAATAATATACATATATGTGAAGCAGTACGTTTGATTTAAGTATAATTAAAATGCAAGCAAGTTCCAAAGACATGATTAAAGCCAACTACAAAGAGGATTTGCTGCATCAGCCGGATTACAATTGCTGCTCGAGTCCATAATAAGAAATATCCCACAACTAGAGAGAGAGAGGGAAAAAGTGGAATAAAGCAGCTGCTTAGGGCGAAAAATCGATACGTGAAACAGCAAGAACAGAGGAAGAAGAAGCAGCAGCAGCAGCAGCAGCAGAAGTCGCAGTCGCAACCGTCGCCGCAGCAGTCGCAACAGCAACGTCGACGTCAACGGTGTAAATCGCTTATTAAATGACTGCTAAAAATAGCACTAAAGAGCAACAACAATAATTAGATAAAGCGCAACTGAACAAAACTAAACGAAAGTAAAGCATAAAGCATAAAATGGTGGATGCAAAGCCGCCGCCAGCGCGCACCCCGACGCCCGGCACGCCGCCGGCTGCGTTTGCCGGCGAGAGATCGAAAATCAAACTGTTTATGGAGCGGACGCCGAGCATCGGTGCGCTCAAGTCGAAATTTCTGACTGTGCTGGGCAACAGCAATGAGCTGCTCAATGGCATATCAAACAAGGTAAGGCCTTGATAATGAAACTGAGCTTTTCTTTGCTGCGTTCTCTAAAGCAAAACAACAACAGCCACAACGACTGACAACATTGATAGTTGTTGTTGCTGCTGCACTCGTTTGACCTTCACTTGGCCCGGATATTGTTATTATTGCTGTTGTTCCCTTTGTGCTTGACTCTGGCTGACAGCCTTGCAATGCACCTATCTCCCTCTACTTCCCTCACTTGTCCTTGATTGAAATTAATTATATGAGTGTTGTTAGTCAACGTGTTTGTTCAGCCGTTAAATATGGATTATATCTGTCTCTATCTCTCTCTCGCTCTCGCTCTCTCGCTCTTCTTGCTCGCCTTGAGCAAGTGCTGCAAGAGGAAAGCAATCAATTTAGTTGATTCTGTCTTTCTTTAGAGACTCTTGCCAACTGCATCACTAATCCAAGGACACACTACAAAAAAAAAACTGTTTTTTGATTTATTTGATTTACGCTGCGCTTTTGTTTTGCAATTTCTATTGAAAGCGCACGCTTTATGTTGCATTTCTATGGCAACGTTTGCCTTGGAAATTGCAAATTTCAAAAAAATCACATAAAGCAAAAATATATTATTCAGCCTTTTGACTGATTTCTCAGTTATAAACTTTAAATATTTTGTGTCAGAATCGTGGAGTTCTCACCATTATTGTGTCGATTGTAAAATAAATTCTTCTGTTTAAATCTTTTTCGGTCTTGAAGGGTATGTTGTATTCGACTTGTGTAAGATATTTGCTTCTCGTTCCTATGCTTTGCGATTTATGAGATATATTAATGTTAGACTTATTATAACCAAATATAATATATCTCTTTAGTTTTTCCTATTATTTATATTTATTAAACTTCTTTGTCTTTAGTCTGCTTCTCTATCGATATTTTTTCACTCGTTTGCTTTCCTCGCTTTTTCTAGCTGACGCTGAGTAGCAGCAGCAGCGATTCGGATTACTGCGATGACGACGAGGACTTGCCCAAGTGTGAGTAGAGCTCAACATCCACTCTCTCTCTCTCTCACTTTCTTTTATTTCCTCTCCCGCTCTCTGTCTTTCCAGATGATGAGACAATTGACTACACGAAGATCGATTTCGAGGCGCGTCGCGTCAAAGCTCGTCGTGCGCACGAAGAGATCATCTCGGGTCGCTACAGGCAGCCCAATTTGGCACCACGTAAGCTCTGCTTCCTCTTCCCTGCTTGTAAAAGCTGCTAGTAATGAAAATAAATTTAGGTCCACGCCTGGAGCATGCGCGCAGTCGCCATGCAAACAAGCTGGGCTCCAGTTCGCCTTCGTCTTCGAGCAGCGGTGGCAGCAGCAGCGATGACAGCAGCTCGGTGTCGCTGCCCGAGCTGACGCCGGCTCGCTCGCATGACGTCAGCAGCACGACGCACTCGAATTCGCTGGAATTTGAGTCGAGGCATTCGGGCGGTTACGAGCGGCAGCGGGCCATCGCAGGCGCCCGACGCAGCGATCTGGACATGCAAAAGGATGTGCAGCGCATTGGAGAGCTGCTTGAGGCGACGTCGATGCCGCCACAAATCGATGTGCAGCCACCCACAGAGGCGGGACCCGTGCCGCCCGGCCGCCAGCCGTGGGGTAACTCGATACGTGTTGCGGCAAGGAGTCGCGCCTCGAACAGCAGCACCCTGACCAGCCTGCGGGACGAGCTGCCCGATCAGCTGCAGGCCAGTCCCAGCATGGAGTCGAGTGATTGGCGCCATTTCATACGATCCGAGTCGCAGAACTCAGTTCCCTCGTGGGCATCCTCGATTAGCTTGGATTGCCGGGCCGGCGAGGAGCCCGTCAAGGAGTTCATGAAACATTTCACACAGCTGCTCTTCAACAATTCATCGGGTCTGAATCGGGAGCTCAAGTCGGAGTTTGGCGTCCTGCTGCGCCTGGAGATTGGGCGACTCTGGTTCACCAGGTTCCTCAGCGAGCAGCGCAACAAGTCGAAGCGACTGGAAACCTTAACGTTCAATGCCTTGGCCCAATACTTTGCCCTGGCCCTCTTCGAGTGTGGCGAGTGCGAGGATTACACCCCAGCGGCGATCCTCATGAATCTCTGCTTCTTGTTCTATCACGAAGGTAAATATCCAAATCTTCTCCTTATACCCTAGTCATTTTCAGAATGGGTATATATAAGGAAATATATATATGCTAAAGTTAGTAATATTCCACTGATTGATGTTGCAGTTGAAGTTCCTGGCTGTGATGCGTATCGCGAGTATCTGTTTGTATTGTTGCGCCAGCAGCCGCTGTGGCAGCAGCCACGCTTCTGGAACGCCGTCTTCGTCGACTCCATGCAGGCCGAACGGGAGCATCGCCTCAGTGCGCAGCTGCGACGCCAGCAGCGGCGTCAGGCGAAGCAGCAGCAGCGGCTTGACGAAGCAGCAGCAGCAACAGCAGCAGGAGCAGTAGCTGAAGCAGGGGCACGAGCAGAGGCAGCAACTGCAGTCGCTCGCAAACATGGCGTTGATTCGTCCTCAAGCTCCTCGCATCATGGAGGCGCTACAGCTGCAGCTGTGGCAGCAACAGCTCCATTAACGACAACAGCAACGCCGGCAACAACTAAGCGCAAGTCGAGCAAATGCAGTTTGGGGCAGGCCCAGTCAGCCAAGGAACAGGAGGATATCGCATTTCGGCAATTGGGGTAGGTGTTTAGCTGACACAAATCGCAACCCCAATTCGGATACCTAAATCATTATTATTCGCAGTGCATTCACGTGCAACATGCACTCGCTGGGCACCAGCCAAGCAGTGTGCCTCGAGTTTCTAAAGAAACATGTGGTGGGCCTCAATGTCTCCAAGGGTGAGTGCCAAAGAAATCGGTTGCCATTCATATTTTATATATCTTTATATATTTTGACATTTAAAAATATTTTTTTAATTTACTTATTTATTTTGTGGCTTTTTTAAATAAAGAAATCTTTTTATATACATGTTGTGCGATCTTTAAAAATATATATATTTATTTCTTTAATATTATTTTTTTGCTTTTTCGTGTTTAGAAATCTGTATATATATATATATATATATATATATATATATATATATATATATATATATATATAATAGTATTTGAGTTGTTGTTTACATCCGTAGCGTCTCATTATTTTCCGATTGTATAAGAATTAAGATTTTTGAGGGGATAATTATGTGAAGTAATCGATTTGGCGAGAGTTGAATAAATAATATCAATAAAATAAAATAAAAAATAAATAAATAATAATAATAATAAGAAAAATAAAAAATACATTAATAATAATAATATTTATAATAATAATATTAAAATAAATTTAAAGAACTTGTGTTAAATTTCGTTGTTCTGAGTATATGTGTTTCCCGACTAGTGTATAATTTCGATTTATAGCATTTGTATATGGGATTTATTTATTATTCAAGTGCTGATAGTATGTATATATTTTGACTTATCTTCCAGCTTGAATTTAATCGCTTTTATATGGCATTTTTCTCTTAGTGTAACTAGAATTCTTTTGTAGGTCTTCATATGATTTAACTATTAATGATTTGCTGAGCTCTTTTTTTTGTAATTTAAATATTTTTTTCATTAGCTTCAGATACAGTTTTATCTATGTATATATATAATTTATATATAGTCCATACATTTTAAATATATTTCAAAACTTACGAAAAGCACAAGTCCAAAACATATTTGATACAACTAACTTTAAGTTCATTTGAGTGATATTTAGTGGTTAAGTTGAGTCTTAATCAAAATCCCACTTATCAAGTAACTAACACTTCCCCATTAATATTGCAGACAAGGCCAAGCTGGTCAGGGACAATATTTATCGTATGTATCATGAGACGGAGCTGTGGGGCGCTCGGCAGACTTAAAGTGTGTGTGTTGTGCGGAGTGTGTGTGTGTGTGGAGTGCGTGTGTGTGCCTTGTGCGATGACTTGTCTAAGATAGCAATACCCAAAAATGGTTTGAATACCCCTCCCCCCCCCCCCCCAGCGCTAATAGTTTAACTATCTAAATATTTCCAATTTCGTCTCAACTAAATTTAACTTTTTGACTTTAACCGAACACTAAAAACATTCAAGTTTCAACTAATCTCGATGTAATATTGATATTGTACTCGTATGTAATTCGAATTTTTACTCGCATTGTTGACTAAACCGAAAATCGAAGGAAAATATATAAAAACATATTTACATAAATCATACGATGTGTGTGTGTATATTTAAATCAAATTAAAAAAAAAAAAAATGGCAAATATGAAGAGAAAACAATATTTATATCCGCAAATTGTGATAATAATATTTTGTGATTACTTTATACTATATCAAAATGAATATTAAGTTTAGCAAATCAAAAAAAAAAAAAAATACTTACACAATTCCTATCCAGTGAGAAACACTTCTCGAGAAAATCAACAAACAACAAACAACAACCAACAACCAACACCAATAATTAACTATACAAATATTCTGTAAATTAGGTACAGTAAAAAACACATTTAATGAAATACCTACTACTAATAAAGTTCAACCAAAGTACACTAAAAACTAATTTGTACTAACCAAAGTTTAAATGAAAATTGTTTTTCTTTTTTTAATTTAGCTACTTGACTTAAGCATAAGATTTGCTGGGATATCTTGGAGAAATAAGATTCATTATCCTATTGAATCTAAATTTTCATTTGGTTATTTTGCTTCAATTTTGACAAGATTTTGAAATATTGAAATATTTCCTTAAATTTAACATTATATTTACATTAATTTCTAAAACCGAATTAAAGTCAGCTTGGAATTTTGGACATTTATAATTTGCTAGAATATAAATTGAATTATCTTTTTGGTTATCTCTGAAAACGCACTTAACTTGATATACATGAATATAACAGATAGATCAAAAACGTTCTCATTTTGAGTTGGTTTTAGTTTTCAGTCATGTACAAACTTATAACACAATTTATTTGTTTAATTTCTTTATGTTTTATTTGATAGCAGTAAAATGCGTTTTATTTTGCTTGCTAAATAAAATATTGCTTTAGCCCAAATTATTTACATCGAGTGGATTCCACATAATTATCTGAAATCCCTTCTGCTAAGCACAATCAAACTAATTTGATATGGATTTTGTGCCTCGTAGGTGGGGGAAGCCTTCAGATCTCGCTGGCCATAGGAGCCACATAAAATGTATAATCATCATCATCATCATCATCATCAGGAGCCAATTTGATGAAGCTCAAAAATCAAATGCATTCTTTTACTGTTTGCCATTCGGTTGCAAGTTGTTTCACTTGTGACAAAAGTCGCTGGAGTTCCGGATTGATTCTCGAGAGATCCTTGAGAGAATTGTTTACGCCTCGCCGGTTGGCAATCGTGTGCTTTTGCTTAGATCGTATTTGTACATGAAGATCCTGCCGCTGGTGTCGTTGAGGAAGGACTTGTCGCCAGGCTGCCATCTGTTTGGAGTTTATTTAAGTGAACAAATAGTTTTAAATATATATTTTATATATATTCACTCACTGCTTGGTCGTCGCATTATTGGCGGTCAGTCGTTGATCCGGTTCGATATCCTTGTGCAGGCGCAGGATGTGCTTCTTCAGTCCTTCGCTGCGGACACACGCCTTGGGGCAGTGCGGACACTTGAAGGGCTTCTCCCCCGTGTGCTCCAGGATGTGCGCCTTGAGATCTCGATTCTGGGCAAATGGCTTCGGACAATATGGACACTTGAACGGACGTTCGCCCGTATGCCCCCGAATATGTCGCTGCAGATTATCGTTGGTGGCAAACGCTTTGGGGCAGTGTGGACAATTCAAGGTGCGCTCGCTCGAGTGCCGCCGGATGTGCTTCTGCAGATTATCGTTTGTGGCAAACGCCTTGGGGCAATGCGGGCAGTTTAAGGTGCGTTCACTGGAGTGCCGCCGAATGTGCTTCTGCAGATTATCCTTGGTAGCAAATGCCTTGGGGCAGTGTGGACAATTCAAGGTGCGCTCATTCGAGTGCCGCCGAATGTGCTTCTGCAGATTGTCATTGGTGGCAAACGATTTGGGGCAGGTGGGGCACAGAAACGGACGCTCGCGATCTCCCGAGTGTGTGCGCGTCAGATGCACCTTCAGATTGCTGCTCGTCGCGAAGTCCTTGCCGCAGTGGGCACACTTGAATGGCTTTTCGCCCACCGACCCCCCAAACAGTGATTTGACACTGTTTTGGAATCTATGCCGCCAAAGACAAATAATTTTTGTTTTTAATATACAACAAAAAATAATTTATATAAACAAAAGCAGAGCTCGCAAATAAAAGATCAAAATCTATTTTTTGAATTCAGTATAAATTTCAAATTTGCATTTAAATACCTCAAATAAATATTGAAAGTTATCAAATGCTTTCATTCTGATTTAAAGTGTATTGAAAAGAAAACGTAAATTAAAATTTCCGATTAAAACGTTTCTGATGGCGGATAATTCCCTTTTAGCAAGCTACTACTGTACTCACTTTTTTTGTGAATGCTTCTCCGGGTGTCGCCCCTTGTTTTCGACTGCAGCAGCACTGGTAGTGCCACTCTGCCACACAAAGCTCATGTCCTGCTCAATCTTGACCAACGGTCCCAAGTCCCTGTGTCGCATGGTCAGTTGCCAGTCCTGGGATTTGAACATATTGCAGATTGCCTCACAGTGCTCCTCCTTGACACAGCCCACGTCTATCGTTTGCTCCATGCTCAATGCCGTTCTGCGCCCCACTTCCGCTCGCTGAGGTGTACGAGGAGCTCTCGTTGTTGCTGCAGCAGCTTTTTGACTTTCGTTTTCAATTGGAATTTGTGGATTTTGTCGCAGTTTTTATCGCGTAAACAGCTAAAAGCTGACAATAGTGTGAAAATTCCGATGAATTTCTTTTTTTGCTCGATATATCGACTAGCTGTCAGCACAGTTAATATGCGCATCAGCTGTGCGCTGAGCAGGCTGGTAGCGCCGCAGCAATCGAGTGTGCAGCCAGCGTTGCCACATCGCCCAAAACTTAACTCGATTATATATCGATTATTTGCTTGGATATGCTTGGCGCCATTTTCAAAATAGCCGCTGCATTATTTAACTGATGAACAGCTAATTTTAAACAAAAAATCAAAAATGAAAAACGTAATATCTTAGTTCAGGTTTTTATTTATTAAATAATGCAACAGAGAAGAATTTTCTTAAAATTTTCCATTAATTTAAATCTCAAAATAGCTTAAGAATTAATTCAAAAATTGTTATTTTTTCCGCTATTTCTAAAATTGAACTAAAGGATGTACATATGTAGAAATTTTTTCTCAATACTTTTTGCCACATGCACGGCAATTGTTAACAAATAAACTATTTACGTAGCTTTCCTAGGAAAAAAAAATATATATTTTCGCTTATTTGGGTGAATTTCATTTAACAAATAAACATTTTATTCTGTTTTTTTTTTATATAACTTTTTACAAATAATAATGAAACTGAATGGACAAACAAAAAATAAAAGGCAATAATAACACATATAAATACAAACTAAATACAACTGACAAAATTAAGCATATTATTACAGGAATTTATAAAATTATAAATTAAATATTATTTGTAAATATTAACTTATAGCAATAGACAAGCCGGAAGCTATAACAACAATTGCGGGTGTACGATTTGAACTCTTGTGAATTTCTCGCTTCGACATTCATTATTTCCTATTTGTTTGCTTTTCTTTCTCATAATTTCATATTTAATTTTCTTCTGATGCGGGCAGATTTCTGTTATTGACTCTCTCGTCGATATATATTTTTGATTCCCCTCATATAAATATATGTACAATACATTTAAAACATGAAAGCGCCTAAGCTCTAAGTTAACTCTTCTTCTTGTTCTCTTTTCTTAATGTTTGCTGATTTTTTTATGTTTGTTTGTTTGTTTGTTTGTTGGTCTCCGATTTTAGTTTAGCAACCGATGACGTTTAATTTCCCCATAAGACTGGCTTAGGTTGTTGCAATCACAAGTTGTTTGTTGACCAGTCGCCCAGTTGACCACCGCCTCCTCATCTAGTCCATTGTCAACTGGAAGGTGACCGAGCCCCGGCGATCCAGTAAGCTGCCGCTGTAGATGATGTTCTTGGCCCAGGCACGGCACTCCACCTCTAACATTTGGCTCTCCGGTGGCGAGCCGATTTGCACGGCGACAAGGGGACTCAGATACCCCGGCTGATTTTGATACGGATAGTAGTAGGCGGGGAAGCCCTGGCTGGGATAGTACGTAATATTCTTAAACTGCTCCTTGTCCTTGCCATAGTGTCCGTTGCATGTGACCCAGATTTGTTTGCGCTGCAATAGCAGTTAATAGAATAATTTTAGGAAATTCATAATCAATTATATATATGATATACCAGTGGACATATTTAGTTACATACCTCTTCGATTTTCGTGTTCGTGAGAACGTCCCTCAACTCATCTGGTGTGTAACCATCGACGGTATCGTAAACCTCGGGCTCCCAGTCAAAGATTTTGTTCAGCTTGAGGAAGATGCATGGTGTGCCTGTACTGTATCCATATTTATTGGCTGATGTGCAGGGTCCAAACTTTGCGATATCGACGACGCAGACATCTTCGGGATGGTGATTTTGGCTGTGATCACAGTGCTTCATCTTGCGACCCTCAGTGTGATTGTATTCTGTAGACGTTATAAATATATTATTAAGTAAATAAATAAAGAGAAAGCTTCGAGAACCAATACCTTTCAAAAAGTCATCGAGCAACTCAGTCCAGTATTCGGCCTCTTTCGGCCTATTTCTATTGAATTTAATAACCGCACCGCGTTCGATTTGTTCGCTGATGGGCCTGAGTCCCATGCCGGGATTGGTGCCTATCAGCGACTTATCCAGCTTCCATTTGGGATGATGATCGTCAATCGTGGAGAGCATTACCTGCATGCAAATCGTGAACATAATGGTAAGGACGATATAGAAGATCGTATAAAATGTGATAATTTGGCCTGTGGATGAGAAACAAATACACATTCTATCAATTCATTGCAAATATTCAAACTTCAATTTGATGTTAGTTATAGTATTCATATATTCAATATATATATATATATATTTAAATATATATATATTTGAAGCGTAAAAAACAAGTAGAAACTGCATTTCAATTTGTAATTACAGTTTCGAACTCTTCCCAAATAAGAAAGAATGCATAAATCAAAATAGTTATATCCGATATTAGCTAAGCACTATCTTAAGTTGGGTTTTTTTTGTCGATTTCGTCGTTGTTCAATTTGATTACATTTGTATTTGGTGAATTGAAAACATATGAAAACCGCAGCGAATGCAGTAATTACGCTAAAAACAACAAACAGACAGACAGACAGACAGAGAGAAGGCGACAAAACCAAATAGTGAACAGTAGAACAGAAGTATTCAAAAGGGGCAACTAAATGTATGTGTGTGTGTGTGTGTGTGTGTGATTGTATCTTTGTTGGCATTATACGATTCTCTGTTTACGATAATTTCAATGTCAATAACATTGACGACGAGTCAGCTAGAATCCGTTGTTACTTTCCCACTGAATTAACAGACAAACCCAACCCAGCCCCTGGTTGCTGGATACATTGGCCACATTGCATAAACAGCGTAGCGTCGACCCAAACACAAACTGACAGTATTCGATTACGAATGAAACGAGTAACAAATTAATCGTTTGAATGAATACTGCATACAATGGCCAATGTACAGCACACAGTAGGGCACAACAACAACAACAACAACAACAACGACAAATACAAATACAAATACAAACGACAATAGCTGAAATATCTATCAATAAGTAATCAATGACGACGACACTCTTATCGAGGTCTGCCTTTTGGGTATACCCATTACGGGTATATTTGTAAATATTCTTGATCAGCATTAAGAACTCATTCGATATACAAAATACACAATTAGATATACCATTACAAAATCAGTTTGAATTTTTATGGTAAATTTTCACAGCTCTGAAACTGAAAGGCTTATAAACTAGACTCGTCCAAGGCACCCCAAAACTTGAATTACTTTTGGCCTAGTAAACATGCTCTTCTATTTAGTACTGTGCTCCTTAAGATCAATATGAGAATATGTTTGGGTCAAACTTAGGTGAGTTTGTGTCTTATATGATCTTGATGAAGTTTTTTGCTATCGAAAATCCATATTTATCACAATCACGAATCATGGGAGTTATAGCTATTATAAAATAAGAATGATATATGAGTGTGGAAGTCTATAACTCGAATATGGATGGATCTTTTAAGAGGCAGCTGGATACATTGTTTCTCCTAGTCGAACTCAATTAACTATTCGAATTTTGTAGAAAAGTAAGCATCACATTGAAGGATGCATTTCCAAAGTATTATCAAAATATGAAATCAAATTTGAGATGTCGTCATACTCAAGGGACTCAAGGGTATACTGTTGTACAGACTTCGATATGCTGCTGCCAAATGCTTCCATTTGTCATTTGATAGTGTTTTGGCCACTCATCAAATTTATCAAATTTGTTGTGTGTTTGTTGCTGTTGCCAAGCGCCAAAGAAAATGAATTGTGTGTCGAAGAACAAGGAAATAAGTTTGGCAATGAACCCACGCTGCTCACAGCTAGCTGTTGGCCACTTTTTGGCCTTGGCTCAAGGCGACGCTGGGCTATGACGCCAGCTAGCCAGTTGGCCAGTTAGCCCGGCAGTCAGGTCAGCCAGTCAATATGTCTGGCTGTCTCTGTGTCAGTTTGTCCATCGGTCAATTGTCCAGACTGTCTCCAGGCAATGGCGCGTGTGTAACCAATATCTAAACGGGCATACGAGTATCTATTGCAATTACATTCTTATGTCTTCCCACACACACACACACACACACACACACACACACACACACGCACACACACATTCACTCATTCGTACAGACTGTCAACAAAAACAGATATTCTGGGAATCGTAATCGATAAGCCTACTTCCACTTGCAAATGTCCTTGACAATTGCTTCGCTCAGCATAATGGATACATATTATCTACATTTATATATACAAATATATATATATGTATAAATATATATATATTTATATCAGACGTTCCTTAGTTTGACTCGTGCTGAAAATAAACTCCGCTTTTAATCAAACTGAATAATTGGCTTCCCCCACTGTCCATTGTCCTGCGGGCATTTACATATTCAATAGCGAAGCTTGGGCAAAATGTCGAATCCAATTAGTTGGATTTGGGCAATTTGGAAGGGAGCAACGATATATCGGCCCCTGTGGAGAAGACGATTAAGCGAACTTAATTGAACGAGCAAAGAATATTAAAACTGTTTACTTGATTGATTTAATGTCGACTAACATTAGATAACAGAAAAATTAAAAAAAAAATAAAAATAAAAAAAATAAAAATAAAAAAAAAATAAAAAAAAAATAAAAAAAATAAAAATGAATAAAATTAAAAATAAAATTTAAGAATTATGCATTTTAAATTTTAATTAAAACGAAAAAAAAGAATTATAAAAATTCAGAGTGTATTTAATTCCAATATTAAAAAAAAAAATAAATAAATTGAATAATATTAAAAAAGATTAGATAATATTAAAATTCACTTTAAAAATGGAAAAAATATAACAAAAAAATATAAAAACGGACTCTTTAAGGCTAAAATAAGAAAGTGCTAACAAAAATAATAATAATAATAATAATAATAATAATAATAATAATAATAATAATAATAATAATATTAATAATAATAATAATAATAATAATAATAATAATAATAATAATAATAATAATAATAATAATTACACTATTCACAGTCGTTTTTTACTTTAAACAATTTGAGATAAGTTAACAGTTTACATAATGATCAGACTGATCATAAATCTATAAGAATTTGTATGTCTTTTTTTATTTGTGATTTTTTTTTATTATTTTGTTTTTTTGCTCTGAAATTTCAGGTAATGCCCTCAGTAGATTTGAGCTAGGGTAGCTGAACTTTTGGTAGCGAACTCGTAAATCGTAATCAAATTTTAAGTGATTTTTTTTTCAGGTATATTTTTATATTTTCTCAGATTTGATATGTTTTGTATCTATTTTCGTTTGCATAGAGAATAAGCGAGAAAGCGAGAGAGAGAGCAGAAGCGAGTGGAACATATTTCAAGGCAAGCTGCCATGAAAATGCCAAATGCGAATCGGGCCAAAGCAGATCTATATACGATATTTGTAATCGTCTTGCGTATGCGAACAGAAATTGAAAAGCAAATAGCATTATTTTGGGCAAACTAGACATACATAGATGTGAAATACTGCAGACATTGGCCACTTCACTATGTATAAAATAATGTATGTAATATTCACATATATGTATATATATATATATATATAATGATATATAACGTATATAACATGCATAATGGGAAGCTCTCATGAGCGATGTCAAAATTATATTATATTTGTCTGCAAGCATACAGTGAATAACAGTTTTCCATATTAAAACACAATTTTCGAAAGATATAGTATAGTCCAATATTCATAATATATTGCATTCGAAATATTCTCGAATAATTTTAAGGTATCTTGCACTTTATTTGATTATTTTTCGCTCAATTTTTTATAGAAAGCTATATGATATGCTGATCATATCGGATTAAAGTCAAAAACCTATTCTTAACCCAAGAATTATAATTATTATTTTTATATCATTATGGAATCAAGAAAGAAAAAAAAAAAGAATTTTTATGATTATGCAAACAAAATTGTAATTGCAAAATAAACAATCAAATTGAATGGTTTATGGCCTGCATACAAGTATTTAAAAATAATATTGCATGATTCGGTTTCAGACTGAACATTATTCATTTATTTTTAGTGAAATTAAGATCTTGTTCAGCATATATTTGTACATAGAGACGGTTATACGAAGTAAAGATATTATG
This sequence comes from Drosophila atroscutellata, assembly GCA_035041605.1. Lineage (NCBI taxonomy): Eukaryota > Metazoa > Arthropoda > Insecta > Diptera > Drosophilidae > Drosophila > Drosophila atroscutellata. The sequence goes on along the minus strand of JAWNLA010000092.1, from coordinate 4,508,064 downwards.
AATAATCCTCTAAATCTGATGGAAAGTTTAAGCTATTGAAATATATTGTATTAAGTATTCCATTCTAAAATGAAAAGTTCTTGAATCAAGTTTCGAAATATTTCGCATTCTATTCAAAAATTCCGCAATTTTGTTAATTTTTAGTCATTAAAAAATATATATACATATATATCTTTACAAATAAACAAAATGTAGTTAAAAATTGATTGTAGTTTTTTTTTATAGATTTGGAAATGTTGGATAAACAATGAAAATGTTGCCAGCTGCTGTTACTGCTGCTCGGGAAGCAATGTTTACCAGTTGTATACGGTTTTGTATTAGCATATGCCACATTGGGGCACATGTGGGGCTTGCAGAGGCGCCAATGGTACCAAAAGCAACACTCTTGCCCCCTAGATTGTTGAACTTTGCTGTGGCGCCTACATAGAAAGTCGAGCAAATAAGTTGTGCGTATAAAACAGTAAACACAAATCAACGGAAACTTTGTTTACGCCGTAAATGCAGCTGGCCAGTTGGAGCTGGTGAAGAGATGGGGACAGTTTGAGCAACTTGCAACTTGTTAGGCGCCGCACTGTGTAAGCGGACGCGACTGAGTGTCCAAGTTTTAATCAAAACATATGCAACTTGATGCGGTAAACAAATGGAAGGAGCCCGTGACCTATATAGAGCATATACATCTGTACATATACATGTATATATGCATATATATATATATATATATATATATATATATAAAGGGCCATTGCATGACCAGCGATTGATAGCGTTCTCGTGCTCGTTGGCGTTATTTGAGCTTCTCTGCGAAGGCCAAATAGCGTTAATAGTTCAGCTGCTGCCTGTGGCAGGCACATATGGCTCAATGCCCCACAGGACTCGAGGCTCCCATTTGGAGTTTGGTTTTCTCTTGGGATTCCTCCTTAGCGCTTTCACACCATTTATTTTGTGGGTTCCCATTTGTTTGCATAATTGTGGCAGGTTTTATTGACTAACCCCGCAACATATATGTATATATCTACATACATATATCTACATATATATATCTAAACAGATGTATGCGAAACGTGCTTGGATTTAGATTTTAACCACGAACTGTTTAAAAAAAATAGACCAACTGCGCTGTTGAGCAAAATAAATTAGAAATGCGCTAGGCAGTAGTCTGTAAAAATCTTGCTTAATTTGAATTTAAATTAAGTAAAAGTTTAAAGACTCAAATAACATAAATAAAAAAAACTGAATTATTGTTGACATGGGTTATTTAAAGGTGCTGGCCAGAAAAGATTGTCTGCAGTTTAGTTTCAGTTCAGGACGATTCAAAAAAGTTGTCCAGGAAATCACACTGAGTTCCAGTTTTGCTTAATTTCGATGAACGTGTTCCAGTTTGATTCCCTGCTTGAGATGCTTTACGGAATCATATATTTCAAGTATAAAACAGGATCTGATTCATTTAGTGGCACTTCCCTTCCCGTCCCTTCCTCAATTTGCATGCGTAAAATCAACCTTTGACAGGCAATTGCAAACCCTTGAATTGAGCTGGCTTGTTTCATGTGCTGGTGGCACACGATGACTCTTTGGGGGCCACTGGGAAGCAACAATTACTGCCAAGCAACAGGACCAGCAACTACTTGGTGTATGTCATCATTATACTCATTACCCCCGTCACGCCCCTATGCGCAGTTAACCACCCTCAAGCAACGTTTTTTTTTTATGGTATCCACACCCAATGTGTTAAGTGTGTAACCCACACAGCACCACCCTCTGGTAATCCAAATCCTTCGTGAGGTTAGGTTCGGCACACCCTGTGCCCAATGCGTCATCGTTTCCAGCTAGTATATACATATATGTTTATATGTACATATATATACTATATATATATACATAGCATACTTTGCGGCATTTTGAGTGAATTAATTTCACATATTACCAACATACAAAAAGACACACTCCTCTCGCTTAACCCGCTCAGTGCGAACATTACGGCCCGTTTAGTTAGCTGATTAATTCGTGGCAGGCTTTCCGCTTGATTGCCTAAACGTGTATATATATATATATATGTATACATATATATATATTTATATATATATTTGTATTTATGTATACATACATAAATTGATCAACTTTATTTTGCTTTTTGTTTCTGTCTTGGCCAGTTGGACATTGACAATATACACAAAAGTTGTATAATGTTTCTGCTTTGATAAAAGTTTGGCAGTTCTGGTTTTTTTTGATTCTGTTTTCTTTGAGGTAGGTTAAATGAGTCTCTAATCAACAGAATCGAAAAGCAAACATATATTATACAGATTGCAACATAAAACTATATATAATGCCCAATTTTGTATAATGTACTTAAGCATAAATCATCTTAACTTATATATACTTATAAATAATGATAATGGTCAATAATTTGACTTATTTAAATATAAATCATGTTAATTACAATCACAAACTAAGTCCGTTTAAGAAAAGAACAAAAACTAATCTAAAAAAAAAAACTATTTAATATAAATCAGCAATCGAATTGTGTAAGTTTAAGTGTAATGTTTAAGTGTGTAAAACAGTGGAACAACATTAACAAATTTGCAACAATTTTATTTATTTTTGTTATGTTTCGAAAACCTTGTGATAAATCGAATCGAACCGGTTTAGCGGCTTTAGTCTGAGCACGATTGTGCTCTGGAAATGCTTTCATTACAAATGCAGCTGCCTGCATTTTTTACTTAGTTTGACATTCGCTTAATTCATTTTTTTTTTCATTTGTTTTCAGTTTGTTGCACCCCACAACAAGTGAAAAAAAATAAATACAAAATTGTCAGTGGATTTAAATTCTGGCTAAAACCAGTTTGATCTATAATTACTCGGCATAGAGGGTCACAACCCCAGCTATGCCTTCCCCCTTTGCTGCTGCCCAACTAAATGGCGATTAAATAACACACACCAATAGATATATATATATATATATATATATATATATATTTATATGTGTGTTTGTATCTGTTTTTGACCCACTTAAAGCTCGTCTTTTGGCTCTGATTGATTCCCATCTAATTGGGGCACAGGATGTAGCATTAATTACTGTTGTTGGTCTTGCGTCAACATGATATCCATTTTAGCAGATCGTTATTGACAGATATTAAATACAGATATACATATACTTTTCCCTAGTGAAGGTAGCAGTCTGAAAGTAACTTTTCTGACTTTAAAATAGCTTTCGGATAAGAGTATTTTTGCCTAGATGATATATATTTATTTGTACCATAAGAAGCACTCACACCATACTAAGAAGGCATATTTCATCGTAATCAAATTTGATATGATAAGAATGATTATTTATACTGCCAGACGAACGTTAAAGTTGTTTGTTTTTATTTTTAAGAATTTGTACTAATGTTTATTTAGTAACATTTGTATTAGATATGATCACAGCTAGAAAAAATGTTACTCTTAGCTAATAAGCAGTGAATTTATTGTTCTGTTTTAGCCTAAATTATATTCGGAAACTGATTACCTATTTCGACCTAACCCCAAAAATATAGAATTATTTTAGTAGAGTGCACATGCCAATAATTATAACCAACAATGTGTTAAGCGAATAAAGGAAAAATAGTTGAGGCCATGAAATAGAGTTAATGATAGGAACAGACGTTAGCCGGAACAAGACCAGAACAGCTGAAAAGTGATATATACATATATTAATATATGCATATACATATAGATATGTATTTAGTATAAGTGAGTAATTTTATTTTCGACTCGGGTGCAATGAAAATGCCATAGACAGGTGTGTCAGCAAAGGCTGGGTTAATTGTCGAATTGTTTGGCATGGCAAAATTACCAGGTAATAATGCTGAGAAACATAACAGCTCTGCCATCAAACAAAAAGGCCAAAATAAAAGCTCCGTTGGCCTTTGGACAACATTTTCTGTGCTTATCGATAGCTTATGGGCGCAAAATTAAGTAAACTAATTATGACTTTAGCTAAAATACCAATTAAGTTAAGAACTTATTTGTTGGCCGTTCGCAATTCATAAACAAATAAATAACGACAGTGGAAAATGTGTTAAATAATAAGATATTTTTTTATACAACATTTCAGTGTATGCCTTTTATACTTTTAATATCTTTGCGCCACTCAAAAACGAGTGAATCGATCAAGACGAGAGGGAGAGGGAGACGGAGGGAGAGGGAGAGAGAGCGAGATGGAGACATTGAGAGCGCACAGAGAAACCTTGAATTTGTTTACAGAACTTATTACAAAACGAATGAATTTGATGCAGTGTGCAAGTACAGCATTAACCGTTAATGAGCCCCTCTCTCTCTCACACACACACTCAATATCATCTGCACTCTCTCTCTCTCTCTTTGTCTTTTGCTCATTTACTCTCATTCGCTATACATAGAAACGTGCGTCCGTGTTTATTGGCATAGAATTTTTATCTTTTTGGGGCGACAAAAAAAAAAAAAGGCAAAAATATGTTTTGCTTCTGCGAACACCAAAACCGTTATTCGACTGTGCTTCGATATTGTATATATTGTACATACTGTATACAGTACAGGTATGACGTACATACATCCACACTGATCTATATAAAACTGCTTACTTATGTTAATTGCTTCAAAGCATATATGTAAAATGGAATTGAAAGTATTTGAACTTTAAATGTTGAAATTCTATTTTTGAGTTGCTTCGAGTGAAGGGCAAGTAAAGCAAATGTTAGCAAAAAATATATAATATTGCTACTCATTAAATAATAATTATAAAGATAGATATATATAGAACACTGGTTAAAAATAAAGAGCAACTTTTATTAAAAACATTAATTACAGAATATATTTAATTAAATCCAAATGAATCAACCAGAAAAAAATTCGTAGAAAAAATATTTATCGCATATATGTCCGAGTATGTGTATGTCTGAGTGAGATTGCTCTTTGGCATACTATACTTTTCTAAATACTCTATACTCTATGCACAAGTGTTATATTTAAATGAGTAATATTTTCATGTATATTAATCAAATCACCAGTTAAACTTAAGGCGATCATTTAAAGTTAAAGTATTATTGAAATGCACTCAAAAACTGGTTTTCACATATGCAAATACATGAAATATTTACTTCCATATAATAAGTAAGCAGATGTGTAATTTTCTTATTAGAAGTTCTCCTTTCATAGGAATTACACGATTAGCAACTGTTCTACAGCTTTTACATAGAAATCCGCAAAATTTGTGTACTTAAAGATTATCACATTTAAAAATAAAATGTAAACTTGGGTGATGTGCCATTATACATATATAGCATATGTAATATATGGAAATCTGTAAGGCATACAATTTTATCGAGTTTTTACAGCTTATCGACGATTATTATTATTAACTGACTCATATGGCAATGACATCTAAAGAATTTTTTTTGTGTCGTTTCACTCAAAAATGCAGAGCGAACACTCCAAGTAGCTGATAAGCTCTTTTTATTTGCTTCTGCTCGCACTCATTGCCGATTGACCGACTTGCATTACATATACATGATGTTCATGTGGTGTGTGCGTGTGTGTATATTGTTGTGCGTAAAAACATTTCACTTATTTCGATCGTTTGCTTTCCTTGTGACGCTGACGACTGGGCAGCTTTCGATTGACGTATGACCAATTTTTGCATATGCGGGTAGCCTTCCAATTGACGTACAACAAGGAAAGAGAGCGAGAGAGAGTCTGTGTGCTTTTGTTTTGGAGCATGCTGAGCGAGGAATAAAGCTCAGCTTATAGCTGTCTGTTCATTGAGTCAGGAATTAAGAGAGCGCTTTTCGAATAACTCTCTCAGCTTTTGAGTTACTCGACGGGTAGCTGTCCTTTTCTAATTATGAGTTCTCTTATACGTATTATTCAATTTTTTCGTTTTGGCGCACTTACCCCAACTTTTTGGCGTCCGACCTAAAAAGGTGCCATCTTTCGGATCGTAGAGAATTTCCGAAAAAGTTTTCCTTTTGGCCGGTTGAGGAAATTCACTGATGTACTTTTCAGCACTTCCGTTATTCTTCGCCATATTGCCGCCCTTTTCGTTCTGTTCTTGATATTCGACTTATGCAAACAGTTATTTTGTTTTATACAACAAAAATTGCGCTTATGCACGTATTATGTTAAAATTTTATTTTGATTGCGTTTGCTATTTGTTGCGCACGTGGAATTGGAAAAATCTTTACAAGTTATTGAATACACAATTTATTTTTAAAATTATTTAAAACATGTATTTCACTTAGTTTTGTATATTTATCTGTATATATTGGATTTTTGCTTTATTAATTTAATTTTCCTGTTAATTTTAGGTTAATTCGTTGCTGTTTTAAAAACTGCCGCCACGAAAAATATGTAACCAACGCACACACACAGAGGCAAAAGCAGAACTAACTCGAAAACTCGTCTGTGCGCGTTCTGTGCTGCGCTCTCGAGTTATGATCACCAACTGAACCACAAAATGTGGCGGCCAAACCGACATCGACATCGTGAGCGACGCGACGTCGACGTCGCCTTTTGCAGTTAAGGCGCTGCTCAACACTCGCATATTCAACATTTTTCCTCTCAGCCAACACGCACACATAAACGCAAAAAAAAGATAAGAATCGGTTACAGATACCCATCAAAAGTCGCATTTGTCGTAATTATTGGCAAATTAAGACGCAAAGAAATTTTCGCCAAAAATAAAATTAACTTGAATGGAAAATTTCATTTTACAAATATTTACTCTTCCAAACGCAAAAGTCTTTTCTCTTAGAAAGTTATATTCTTACAAGCTGTTACATTTTATTTACACACTCAATATACCCATCTTAATCACTTGCAATGGGTGCAGGGTATACAAAGCTAAAGCATGGGATACAGCTGTTGAACGCTTTTGACACAACAAACACAACACATTGCCAATGAAAAAAGCTCCTTGGGTGCTGGACGTTGTATCTGTTTTCGTTGGTGTTGGTGTTGTTGTTGCCGTGTTGGTAGACAGTTTTTAAGGTAGGAGAGGCTAGCGCCTCTCCCAAGCCTTGTGGCTACGCAAATAGAATGACTGATTGAGTGCAGACATTGGCCAGACAGCGAAGTACAGGTGCGCAACGAGGGTTAAATCAAAGCAGGCGGGCATTCAATTTAATTATTTATTTACATTAATATGAAAGTTATGTAACATATATTATAATATATATTAAATATAGTATAAATATTAAATTATTTATTCCATTTTTTTTTTGATATTGTATATAATATTTAACCCTTATATATTTTTTTCCCGTATACTGAGTAATTATATGAAGTTATTCGCACACCAGCGTATTTCGTGCCTACGCCCCTTGTAATATTTGTAATGCAAAACTGTTGCTTTATTAATGTGCATTAAAATAAGGCACAAAGCAGAAATGGCAAACACACAGACACATAAATATAAGCACAAACTCAAGCTCAATGTGTGCTCTCTTCTTCTCTTCTCTTGCCTCTCTTAATGCACACCAATATATTAACTACTAACGCACGGCATGCGATGTGATCTGATCCGAGTACATTGCCTTTTGCTTTATTTCGTTGCTTCCCGCTCCAACTCTCTCTGAGCTTGATGCCTATCTTTGGTTTTGTGTGCCATTTTGTTGTTGTTGTTGTTTATTTTCTGGGAGCGTCAATAATTATGTTTTCTGTGTTTTGTTTCAATGTTTGTGCATCTCACTCCGTTTTTTTTTTTTTTGTTGGGTGGGGGGGGGCTTTGCTATACCCTTGCCGAGGATATTTTAATTTTCTCGCGATCCTTGTAACGCTTTGAACTTTTTTGACAACAATAAAATATTAAATATAATATTTAAAGTTAAATTTATGTCGACTTCATTTGACTGCTCTCTACAAGGGTATGCATCGATCGGTGTGCCTTTCTTTCTTGTTTTGTACACTCATGCATACACACATATGTAGAAGCCGTTGCATTCGTTTTTTTTTTTGTCGTTTGCTGTAGAATAAGAAGTTCAAATGCGCAAGCCAAAAAAACTTTCCTTATGGGGGGTGTCCAACATAATAATGTTGTTTTCTTGTTTTCCGCAAGGGCTCTGTATTAGTCATCGTGTCATGTGAAAAGCTGTTGTCAAGTGTCGCAGCAATTTTAAATTATTAATTCGCATTAGCAACCATTGCCGAGACGACAACGAAACGAAACGAAACGAAGCGAAAGAGAGCTGGATCTGGAGAGAGATGGAGATGGAGATTGAAGCTGAAGCGATGCCATTGGAAATAAGTAAGAGCATGGCCAATCCCTCCCTTGAATGTTGACCTATCAAGTCTCAATCCGTCATTCTCTCAATTTTTATGGAGGGCCTGTTGTGGGCCTGCAGTCTTTCAATCAGCATTCTTTCAATCTTTGCGCTTTATGGCTGCAAACATCATAAATTTATTAAATTACACTTGACAACGCTTTATCTCCCTTAGGTCCGACCCTCCTTCAGCAGCAGACGATGAGTCTGTCTCATTAGTTGCTTAGAAATTCATATCTGTGATGTGTGAAGGGCACTTCTGCTTATTACAAGTTCAATTTGCATATTTACATAGAGAGCTATTCAAAGCAGCATTCTATTAAACTGTTTTGATTAGATAACGAACTGCCTCTGGAATCTGTTCAACGGGAAGCACAACGAGTTAACGTTGCAAAAACATCATTTTCAATTTTGCTTAGTAACTATTCAATTTAAAGTTTATTTTTGAAAAAAACCAAGAGTAAAATGAAAAATAAAAAATATTCCGCTTGGAAATCGATGCGGCTTTGTCTAAATCTGTCGTCAGCGTTGACATATGAAAACTACACATTGGAATTATTCAAGTGAACAGACATGAAAAGGGCCTTCCAGACAAGTTAGCTCGAGCTGATTGCTTATACAGATCGAAATCATAATCGTTGCTTGTTGTTGTGTTGTTTGTTGCTCAACTTTAACTTGAATTCATGTGTGAGTTGCACAGGGTTGGGGTACGCGGGTTAGGGGCAAGGGGCAAGGGAATATCATTGCATGAGCTTGCTAAATCTTACGGAACCAGTTTATCTCGTTCAAACTGAATTGTTCAAGATTTTTCCCGTAATGTGCTCAATTTTATCGATGGCGGGATGGGTCAACGTGCGCGAAGCTTCCTCATTTGAGCAAACTTTTGATTTTCCCTGCTTAGCGCCGATTTCGGTTTTTTATTATGTATTTGACTTGATCTTCCAGTTTTTTGCTTTGTCAATCCTCTGCTGTGTACTCGGTTGATTTGCAGTTGTCCACGCGGATGCTTTTCAGCTAATTAGCTGTCAATTAGTCAACCGCATTGTTGATAATGCTTTGGAAAGTAACTCACACAGCTGATATGCTCAATTGTATACCCTAAAATAGAGCAAATGGTTGCCAATTAATTTTGTAATTTTATCTTTGCTGGTTTCATTATTCATTTCACATTATTCATTTCGCTCGCTTGATGTCATCGAAAAAAGCAAAAATGCTGAAGAGAAAAAGAATATATATATATATATATATATATATACACATATATAATTATACATATTTTGCAAATATATATACAGGGAATTGTATTTAAGAAAAATATATATCCATCTTCAACAATTTCAATTTTAATTTTTTTCATGAGAGATTCCTTCAAAATCTTTTATATATAACGCCCCAATTTTAATTTTTATATATATTCAGGTATTACGTATTATGTGACGTATAAGTAGATTTATTTTATTTTTTTTCCAGATACCAATGCTACAAACTTCACTATCTGGCACAATTCTACGCACTCAAGATAGTAGTAATCGCAGAAATATTCATTTCATCTAATACTTGTATTAGCACCATTATCGATTCCAGAAAAAACCCGTTTACATAAGTGGAACTTTTTAAGTGCCAATTTTTTGAGCAACAATTCTGGCTGGCTGACTACGATTTTAACACCCAAATATTGACTTTGAATCGCAGCACAGTTAAATCTCTCAAAGCGTATTTGAACTGGACTTTAAGGCAAAATGAATAATATACAAAAGAGTTGAATGCTTTACTGAAGTTCAACACACTTCACAATACGAGTTTCCAGGGAGTTTGTTAAGCAATATTACAATTCGATATTTAAGATTGTTTTTTTGTTGGTTTTTCATGTTCCACAAACTCCTTGAGAAGTGTTCAAGCCAAGCAAAAGCTGGCACCTCGAACTGACATTCAGCAACCAGTGCAATTCATTCCAAATTTAATCACAAACATATATCACGGGCATTCTGGTAATCAGTCGCAATGACGCAATTGACCAAATTGCCCAGATAACTTATCACAAAGTAGTAAATATTTATATATATGTCCATAAATATGTAATTAAATACAGTTGCGAAAAGAATAATATCACCGTTACGACATTTTATGGACGCATGGAAAAACAAACAATAATTTTTCCAATTTTTTCAAATATTTTTTTATTTTAATTTATTTTTTCTTAGTTTCAATTATTCAATATTTATTTAAGAGTCTTCTTTCACTTCTAAGAAGGCATTCTTAGTAAGTTCCTTGAAAATATTTCTTATGAGTGTGGTGCTACTACATTTTTCGCAACTGTAAATATATATAGACGATTTCATATCGATCTGGCATTGTCCACACTGCTGACCAAACAGCACTATAGCTAAAGAAGTCGCCCAGATTTCTGATTTGTGATTATTATCTGAGATAGGAGGTGCCTCGAGTAGTGGCGCACCTTCATATCTTATCAGCACCTTGTCGTTGCCACGCAACAATGCGACAGCAATTAACTTTATATAAGCCAAATAACGGCATATGCCAAATTATGAGTGGCCACCTCACACTCCGCCCCCTACTGACCCGCCTAATCCCCACCCAGCTATCAGGCGAGATATCGACTGGCGGAGCAGAAGATTTCGCTAAATGGGCAAGTGTAAAATATTTTGGTTAACAAAATATATTAAATATATTACTCAAATGTTTGCAAGTGATCAATTTGGTATACTAATTCCTAATAATAATATAAATAACAAAAAAGCCAATTTGAGATTTCTGTGTAAGCATATCAAAAAAACAGCCTAAGCATATTTTCCAAGTTTTAGTAACATGTAAAATTCGAATTTCCAGCGTGATTTATATATATATATATATGTATATGTATGTATATACATATATATATAGTATGTGTACACAGAAATCTTCTCATTTTTGTTACTTATATTATTATTACTTATTATTCATAAGACTTAACATATGCAAGCATTTTAGTAAGATTCAAAATATCGATTCCAATATAGCAGTTAAGAGCGCAAATTTTCGTACTATTTTTAGAATTGTGTTTCTATTTCTATAATAATGAATTGTTCTTGATTCCGTTTTGTTGAATTTTGAATTTTCTAAATGGTTTTAATTAAATCTGAGAAATTTCTCGGAAACCCGTTTTGAAAGCAAGTTTGACAGAAAGTTTTTCCATTTTTTCGTTTAAAAAGCAGCAAATTGATTTGAATTTTATACCAATCCAACACTAAATTAATAACTAAAATTTTTCTGAACTGATTTTGAAAATACCTTCTATGATGTTTGCCGAACACTCCATTTAAATATTTGCACTTTTGATCGAAAGTTTTTGGGTTATTTTCTCAATTTCTAACTTATATTTATGATATGCAAAATTAATGAAGAAATAAGATTTCCGAGATTATTTTTCCATTCCAAACTTATGCGAACGTTGCTGAGTTTGCGTGGGATTTAAATCAATTTTAATTAAAATTATTCAAATTAACTTCGAAATCGTGCCTTGCCAAACAATTTGGTGATAAATATACAAAATATAGTCAAAAAATTGAATTTAATCGATAAATAAAATTGCAAAAACATATTTGAATTTCGTATCGCCCATTTTTATTGAGAACAGTTGGAAAATGATTTCAGATTTTAGCCAAAGTTGCAGTTTTATTATGTGTCCAATGTCATTTATGTTTGTTTTGTATTTTGTTGGTTTTTCGGTTTGTTTTGGTTTTTGGTTGACACTTGAATAAACTTAAGAACTAAACGCTGCAAATGTTGTTGTTGCTGATTGTTGATTGTTGATTGTTGCACATGGTTACAGCTATTTACTACACATAAATACATATATGCATACATATATAGGTATACATACATGTGTAAAAAGTAAGATTGTTTCATTTGGAAAACTAGTTGCGAAATATTTCTAATACAAAAATGTTTGTTTTGTCGCTCCGAAATTGGTCAGTTTGCAGCTTTAGCTCAAAGCACAAAGTTGATTGTTGTTACATTTGGTCAAAAGGATGCCATTTTGTTAACTTTCAATTTGTTGTTGTTAAACATACATACATTTAACTAATTTGTATGTGTTTTGTGTGTGTGTGTGTGTTTTTTAAATTAATTTAAAATTTTTTTCTTTTTATGGCAGTTTAATGATTAATTTTAAATAAGCAATTTTAACATGTAAATTTGTCTCGTAGTTTGGGAACAGCACTAAATGAGATTCGTACTTGGCTAGCATGTTTAGAGATTAGGTTTTTTTACATCTGGTTTTTTTTATTCGAGATTTCAAAAACGGGATTTAGCATATTCGAATTCAGCATTATTATTAATATTAGTTAATAATTATTATAAAAATGTATTAAATAGTATTATAATGCAAAAATCGCTCACAATTCGTATATAGAAATCTTCTTAGGCGGTAGACTAAATTTTAACTATATGTTTTTCTGTTTTGTTATATAGTAATTTGTATAAGAAGAAGCTACTTTCAAAAATTGAGTTGTTTCCAAAAATGTTTGTTGTTAATATTTGTTTCGTGGGTTTTGTTTTCTTTCTTTCTTTTTTTTTTTGAGTGTATAATGTATGGAATGTTTTTCTTTTTAGACTCTGTTTTTCTTTTGGTGTTGTGGTCCTTGCTTACATATCTTTTAATTGCTATGCTTTAACTTTCTTTAACTTTAGCTGATCATTAAATTGTATTTGTATATTGCTGATTTGAAGGCTTCTCAGCATTAATCGATCAACAGCTCATAATGCACCGAGCCGAGTCTGTCCTTGCGATCGTGCTTGATGTTGCGTGCCCAGGCTTTGCACTCCACATTGATGATAATGCCACCTGATCAGAATCAAGAATTAGTTAAGTGCTTATTGAATATATATTTAACTAACGGAGAGCATATATATTTAAATGGATCAAATATGCATAAAGCACAAAAGCAGCGTTCTTCGACAGCGTTGCCAGCGTTGATTGCAACAAGCCTGACTACATTGCCAGAAGGAATGAAACAAAATCTTAAACTTTAACTGCCAACGAGTATTGGAAGTTCGTTTTCGAAAGTAATGAAAAAATCAGTCTCAAAATATAGAATGTGCTCTGTTAATTAAATAGATATGGCATATAGATGATTTGCTACTCACGCTTGGGGCGCTGAAAGTGCACGGCGACAAGTGGACTCAAATAGCCCTCGGAGTTTTGATAGGGATAGAAATAGCCCGGGAATCCGCGAACGGGCAAATAGTTGACGGAGCCAACGTTCTCCTGATCGGCTGGATTTTCGCCCTCGCAGGAGACCCAAATGGTGTTCAGCTGCATGATAAATAATTGTTGTTATTAAAATCATTATTATTATTATTATTATTATTAATATTTTATTTGTGTAGACTAATTATTGGTTGTTAAAAATGCCTGCAACTGCCTCACCAGCCAAAGGACAACTTTTACAGCACAGTCTGGCAACTCTAAGCGATCGCTCCTAACGTTCTCGAGCTGACTGCAATAAACTCACGCTTAGGGCTGCCATCCTTTTGATATACAAATATATATATATATATATATATATATTTATATATACTATAAGAGTATTGGGATATTTTGAAGTTGGTCCACAACTCACCTTGTGCGGCTCCGTCTTCTCAATTTCGGCAATGTAGGTCTTGAGATTCTCGGGCATATTGTCGGGCAGATCGGTGGATGTGTTATAGAACTCTGGCCTCCAGTCGTAGATCTTGTTGAGCTTCAGAAAAATACAAGGTGAGCTCTTGTGGTAGCTGTAGTTGTTCTCCTTGGTGCAGGGTGCCCACGACTTGATGTCCACGTCGCACACCTGACCCCTCGGCGGTGGCTGGTTGTAGTCACAGTTGTAGATGTTCTGACCACGTCCAGGTGTTAGGCCGGGCACTTTGTAGACTTTATAGGCAAAGAGGGGTGTGGAAAAGGCTTAAGATTTGCTACTTGCGAAATTATATATTATGTGGTTCATATATTGTATACCTAAGATAAATTCTTAACTGACCTCGGCAATATTTGAACTCGGCAATAGCCGAATATATTTTACATAAATCTGAGCTAGGCTTAGCAATGTTTTGAATATGCAAACATGTGACACAAAAAAATCAATAGTATTTTATTTAAATAAAAATAAATGCTGCAACAGCGTGTTGCGTGTTGTCAACCGACCCATTTGCCAGTACCTAGCAACAACAACAACATTCATAATGAGAAGTAAAAATAAAAACAGTTCATGGACACATCCGTGTGTTTGTAGCATAAAAAACGGTGAACATGCAAAGCCCATTTGAGCAGCTTTTGCACATTGGCTAATTGCCTGGCCGACTTAATATAATGACAGTTGGCCAAAAGACCTGCTCAATGTGGCCATCGACTTACCGGCCAGGAAGTCATCCAGCGAATCCGTCCAATGCTTGTAGTTCTCATGCTGAGTGCCCTTGTACCAGATCAGTGTGCTCTCCACCATCTCAACGGGCGGCAGGGGGCGGAATCCCAGACCTGATGATGCGTGGGGAGGGGGAAAGTTATTTGAAAATCATCTTACAAAAACTTGTTAGTAATAATTTGTATCTATAAGTTGCCCACCTGGATTTGTGCCAATGATCGAGCGATCCAATGTCCATTTGGGTATGCGTGGATCCAAAGTTTGGAAAAAGGCCCACATGCAAATGGCGACGAGGGCAGCGAGAACGGCGTAGAACACAATGTAGAAGATGCCGATCTTAGCTAAATGAAGCGAAGAGAACAAATGGGAAATTAATTAGATTACCATTAGCGTTAAACACATTAAAGAGAGCTCAAATCGAATAAGAATTATTAAAGAATCATGAGCAAGCAATGTCGCCCCTTCAATTGAGCTGATTAAATTAGGCACTTGAAGCAACAGCGGACCAAAAGTCACAAATGGGTTAAACTTATAATTGACGAATCGAGCGCTGAGCGCTGAGTGCCGAGTGCCGGTTCTTTATCTCATTAGAATCGTAAACAAACTGCACGTATAAGAACGAGTTGCTACTCTTATACATCACGATCGCACACTTGCATGCCATTGAACAACGGTGAATCATACGCGCTCACGAGTGTCAGAGTATAAGACTTGAACGTTTTGCTCTTAGACACGTAAGCGACGCTCAACTAAAGCAAGCTGTCTTCGAGTCTGATCGCTCTTCTGCTCACGCACACAGTTGCACACACTGATTGTGCACATAACCTCAACTTGGCCAACATCTTAGACAAGTGACTACAGCTTTTTCCAATTGTAAAGAGAGCGAGATTGAGAGTGAGAAAAAGAGAGTGAGAGTTCGCGAGAGACTCGCGTTTGGAAGAGCAACGACATGAGTTTGTCATTGTGTTGAGTACACAAAGATGAACGTGCTTGAAGTGAAAAGGTTTGCCAAACCATTAAAATATATACGAATAAATATTAAGCTTGTTTTGAGAAAACGCCAAAAAGCAAAATGTATATGAAAGAAAATAATTTATTTAACTAAACGTATTAATTATTTAATTAATTTACCTAAATCTATTAAGCAAAATAAACATTAGAAGTCTTCCCACATTCAATTCTGATTTACCACGATGCAAGAAGGGAACTGAGATAATTAATTCTAATTTTATTATTCGTTATCTTTCGCGGACTTGGCTGTCAGGCATTAACGTCATGTTACTTTGGCAGCTATATAAAAAGTGTTGTTAGCACTATTAGCCAAACTATGTAAGCCCAATGCATAACAACTGGCTCCAGTTGGCAACATTCCCAGACAGTTATTTGAGGTGCATAAATCAAATGTGTTGCACTTGAGACACGACCGCAAAAAAAAAAACAAAAAATAAATATATAGAAATTTGATATTAACTAGTTGATTTATTTGTGAATGGGCAGGTTTATTTTAAGTACCCCCAAATAAAATTCACCAGCTCGGCGAGTCACGTTCCCTCAGAAGAGAGTGTGACTCGAGATTTGTTCTATTCACATAGAGTAAACTATGTCCAAACAGTGTATATGTATATTCCCCCACTCCTCTTCACTCTTCACTTCACTCTTATATTTGCAGACTCCATAGCTTACCCCATGACCTGCCATTTCGTCCCATTACTGTGCCCTCCTTCTCATTGTATAAGAACTCAGAGAGCCGAAACGGTTTGGGCTTGCGAAGAGCGAACAGATCCTCGTTCGTATTGGATTGCGGCATTGGAAAGGGTTTCGTCATTTTGGTGGGTTGTGTTGATGTTTTTTTTTTGGTCGGTTATTGTCGTCTATTTATTTAAATTTGTACGTGCTTCAGAGACGCAGCGCAATTTTGTGGCGGATATTTGATTTTTTACTTGATTTTTGTCATGGGACTACGAAGATTAGTCAACCTGTGTATATTATGGAGATTTAGCTTATATTCCATAAATTAATTAAGTTATTATTTTTTTGGCTGTTTATATTGATTTATGCTCATTTTGAAACATTTTGTTTGCTGTTTTATTAGTTTAATTTTTTTAACTGATTAATGCTTTAAGTAGCAATATTTGTTGCTTGCTTTAAGCTTATCATAAATTTTCAAACGATTTTTTTCCGTTAAGTGTTCACATTTTGACCAATATTTTTTGTTGGCTTTAAGTTATAACTTTTCGCTAATAGCAAATTTGTTGCATTTCTTTCCTCATTTATTTTAGCTATTTTCCACTAAATGTTTTTGCTTGCCTTAAGTTAATCAGTTAAGTTCCAGTTGCAGTTTTTGCCCCATTTGCATTTAGCATTTCTTCTTCTTTCCTCATTTATTTTTCCTATTTTCCACTTATCGTAACTTTTCGTTAAGTTCAAAATCTGTGCATTTTTTATTTTTTTGCTAGCTTCAAGTTAATCATAACTTTTCGTTAAGTTCCAATTGCTTTTTTTGCCCCCATTAATTTTTCACAGTTTCCCTCTAAATTTTCATTATAACTCCGCCATTCGTATAAGCCCACTTCATTTTACAGGCATTTCTTTATTTTGGCTCCATTTCACATGCTTTACAACTTTTCTACACTAATTCGCATTTGTTTCGCTTGCTCTTTCCCACTTCCCTTCTCCATCTCATGCTCACAGACTCTCTCTCTCTCTCTCTCTGGCTGGTTGCTCTCTGTTTTGTTTTGGCTTGCCACAAATTTCTGTACACTCGTTCCCGGCTCGCTGTGAACAGCAGCAGCCACAGCAGCAGCAACACAAACTTTGGCGCCTTTTTGTCCTGCTAAACAAACCCAAAAAAAAATAGAGGAAACAATATACGTGTCACAGTTCTGCTCGCTGCATGTGGCAGACACTTTTGGCAACTGTTGGATGCCGCATAGAGTGCAACAGATATCGAAGAACTGGGCCAAGATGCCTCCTCTTTCTCTCCCTCTGCCTGGCTGCTCATAAATATTTCCCTATTGTTCCATTTCTTCAAATGCCGCATTGGCTTTGACCCTCAGATACATTTGTATCTTTTAGCGGACTATTTTATTCATTTATGTTTTTGCATATCTTTATTTTGTTTTTTTCTTTCTATTTTTTCTTAACCGATAATGCTCTTTAAAAAAACACAGACACACACACACACAAAGACTCAGTTGTGCATATGTGTAGCTGTAAAAAGTATCTGGCTTTTTTGTATCTCTTAGCTGCTGCTTTGGGTTTTGAGTAGCTCCGCTCTTAAAGCCGCCGTCCAACATACAAACAACCACACCTTTTTGCTACAGCTAGGGCTCACTGTATGCATGTGTGTATGCATGTGTGTGCGAGTGTGTGTGTGTATTTCGGGTGTGACAAAATAAATATCTCGAGCATAAGTCTGATATTTGTGATATTTATATATATATCGAATTGTTTCTCTTATTATAGTTAGAGAACATAACACACTTCACTTTATTCTACTGATTTTTTCAGGCACTTGGCGAACATCACAAAGGAAACACAACAGCAACAAACAACAAGGAAGAAGAAGAAGAAGAAGTACACAACGAGGCCTGAATGCAAAAGCAGTTGTGGCTCAAAGGAATAATGCTTCGTGCTTCTCCTCTTCTGAATGTAGTTTGATTATTTTTCTGTAGAATTGTCTGTTGGAAATGGCCAGCTTCACCTGGCGTTTAACCGCTGCCCGCTTTCGCACGCGCTCAAAACAAATGTCAGACTGAGAAACCGTAAACTGAATCGAAGACTGGACCGCCAACAAAACACAGAACTTGGCTTGGCCTCAGTTCACCTCACTCTCCATGTCCCTCTACCTCTCTCTCTCTCGATTGAGCTGGCGAGTGTAAGCGCCCCTCTCTCTCTCTCTCTGTCTTTCTCGCTCTCTCTCACTCAGTGTGTTGTGGCTTCGTTGAGTTTGTTTTGAGTGCAAAAAGTAGACTTTTGGCGGCATTTGCATTTTGTAAATGAGTGCAAAACTGGAAGTTTTTTTTTTGCATTTTCGGGTTTGGGTTCGGGTTCTGAGTTGCGGTTCGTAATTGTTTGTAGTTGTTGTTGTTGTTGTTGCTGTTGTTGCACATGTTTTAATTAGTCGCATGCAACGTAAATTATGGTTGCTGCTGCATTTAGTGCAAATTGTGTGGCTACACTGATCAAAATTAACAATGATTCTAAAACCTTGACTCAATGCAAACACAGCAGTTGAAATTTTATGCTATTGCCAGGTGATTCACAAATGAATCATGGGAGTTTGAAATATATAGAGAAAAGGAGAGGGGGGAGAAAACTAATGCAGCTGTGCTAATGTAATCATTATCAAATTGGAGCTAGTTGAGCGAACAAATTTTCCAGAACAAATAAATTTGTGTTGAGTTTCGTTTGAGCGATTTGAAACCCGGTTCGAACAGGAGTATAAGCTAGTGACGGTTCTTCTTCGAACCAAAGTAATTTTTCATAAATATTTGTTTTTATTTCTAATAAAAAATAAACAAATGATATATTAATTAAATATGGATGATGAAAAGATTTAAGTGATGTTATATATAATATCAATACAATGATTTTGAAATCCAAAAATAATTTATTATATTGATATATTATTATATTCATTTATTATTATAGATACTTAAAGTTTTTGGTTTTCCTGTGTCAGTCACAATTTCTTGCAGTGCATGATAAATTATGCACTCGAAGGCTGTCGCTTCTTGCTAGCTTCTAGCGACAAGCATCAAATGCATTTGTCAAATGCAAATGTACCGTTAACTGCAGCATTAAAATGATTGTTGTTGTAATCGTTGTTGTTGTTGTTGTTGTTGCCGTTTCAGAGTCACTCGAATCGCGATGAGTAAACTCGCATTGAGTGACTTTTGGTGGGGAGCATTCATTGCCCACTTTCGCGCTCTCTTGCGCTCTTTCGCTCTCTTCTGCTTGCGCTGTTGTTGTTCTTGTTGTTCGTGTTGTTGTTGTGGAAACAGGGCAAGATCGATTGGATCGCTGGAAGGGTAGTGGCCATAACAAATAACGACGAATATTCTCTCTTTCTTTTGAGTAATTTCCGTATTAGCTCAGGCATAAACAGAGAGCCATAGAGGGAGTGCGACAGATAGAGAGCGAGAGAAAGAGAGAGCGCATTTGGCCGCGTGGCCGCAATAACCAGTTTTGTTGTTGTTTGTTGCTTTTTTTTTTTGTTTGTCTTTGGCAACTTCATTCAACTCCGTTCGTTTTCCAGTTTACTGCTTGCCGCTCGAGGGTTGCTCTCGATTCGCTACCACAGCTAAGGGTGGAATTTCATGCTGTATGCGTTTTGGCCTGGTCTGAATTTACGCCACATTTACTACGAGAATACTCCGTTTCTTGATTCCCTTTATGTTTTTTGCATGGAGTCTGAGAGTTGAGAATTCCAAATGAGGTTACAGGTTTTTTAGGTCGATGAGGTTTGTGCTCAAAACTCATCAGTGTGTGTGTGTGTGTGTGCGAGAGTGTCTGTGTGCGCGTGTGTGTGAGCGTGTGACTAACTCCAGACTCTTGAAATGATTCATTTGAAATGAGGAAGACCCATTTAAAGTCTACCTAACAGGTAACGGTAACCTGAGCTTGTGTCTGCATTTTGCATGTGTGTGTGTAAATGTGTCCTGCTGTGACTATTCCCACTGACACGTTCCAATTAGCAAATCGTCCAACTGTAAATCGAGCCCAGACTCAACTTAGCTTTAGTTAGTTTTCGCCATTGAGTGTTGTCGCTGTCAATGTGCTGCTAGTTGGACTCTATTTATTATTACCGTGGTCAACCAGATATAAAAAACCATCTTTCCGAAAACCTCATAGAGGAAACATTTTTGCAAAATTAATATTATTTGCGAATTGGAACAAACTGTGGAATGAGTGAAGTTCTAACAAAATAAATATTAGGCAAAACTAATGAATGAATTCATTAATATAAAATAATTAATACAACTAAAATTAAATTTGAAATAAATTAAATAATTTATATTATAAATCTGCAACTGGATTGGGAAAACCCAGAAGAGCTTATACCAAATATGATTAAGCGTTAGTAATCAAGTAAAACGTTAAGAAAGGAGAGAGAGAGAGAGAGAGTTAAGGAGAGAAACAAGAAGTGAGATAAAGTGTGTGAGACATTATATACATATATAAACCTGAGGAGAGATTTCCCGGAGATATTGTAGTACTAAAGATTTGCTTAAAGTAAGATTCACATTAATGATTCACAGATAGCATAGAAAAAATAAATGAATGATTAACAGTTATTTTATTTATTTGTATAATTCTAGGGATTACAAATGGAATAAAGGACTAATAATTCCCGTGTGGAACCACTGTATTCTGTATCTGATATCCACTCGCTTCTTACTGTGACTGACAGCAACCCACTTGCAACAATGGATTGTGATTCAGTGAGTGACATGGAAGTGCCCTCTGGCTCAGATCCTTGCTCCCCAATGGCCAACAATAACTGCATTGTGTTGCAACTGACGTTTTCCGTTACTGCAACCAGCTAAACAAGGATGAGTTGTCCATCAGTATTCTGAGATGTAAACAATTCGATTGTCTATCTAAACTCTAATACTTAACATTTATAGCCTTTTCAGATATATACTTCAACATATCAATCAGATTTGCTTAGCCATGTCCAAGTATCCTTCCCTCCGCCTCTCTGTCTGTTTCTATGCAAAGTAGTTCCTTAGTTTTAAATCAATTGTATTGATACTTAATTTGCATCAATCTTTTTACTGCAGGCAGTATATACATCGGAGATGGCCAGGTCGAAACCCTATATCCAACGGCTGATATAGGAACGATCAGTCGAAAGATGAGTTGTTTTTCAAAATAATTGTTTTACTAGATAGCCGAAAATAAGCTTTATCAATATTTAAATATATAGGAAAATTTGGATGACTCAAATTTAGCCATTCTTACGGGTTTTCTCAATAGGTTAGGCTTGCTCAAATTTAAATGACATCATTTGTAATCTTTGGGCATACACTTATGGTGGAATTAATATTTTTTGTGGCAATGTTTCAATGCCACAGATACATTTGTATTCTCTCTCGTCTCTCTCATAAATTAATAAGCAAATATATCAAAATGTAATCAGTATTTTTGTGGTCACATTGATCTCGATTATAGATATAAAGCAAAGCAACCATATTATTTCTTGCAGTGCTCTTTTGTACATAGATATGAAAAATCGTTAAACTTTTTTTTACAAAATATCTGTGATACAATAGTTGATAGATTCGACTCCATTTTGGGGATATTAAATATAACTGTGTGGGACTAAGGTTAAGTGCTTTCAAAATGAGCAAAAGATTAGTCGCGCTTCCAATATTTTAAAAAAATGTCACATGTTTTTGAAAAATACGAGCTTCATATATAATCCTTAATCTGCTACTTTGAGCCCACAATTACAGAAGTTTGGAAGTTAATTTTCTCTTTGATTTTAATCGATTTCATTCGGGAGTTGTCTATATTCTTAATTTGCTAAAAGTGTGCATTGGGGATATGCAAAATTGAATTAAAAGTTGAATAATTTTCGAAAAAATTAAGTAAATAAATTTGTTACATTTGCCATATGCCAACAAATGGATTCAATCAAACTGCAATCAGATTAAAGCACAAATTGCGAGATGCACAAGTAAAATGAGTAAAGAAATTGTCTATTAGTCAATGTCAGCATTTTCATATGTTCATTTATGAGTGTCGCTGTTGCTTTTGTTGTTGCTATTGTTGTTGCTGTTGTTGCTGTTGTTGCTGTTGTTGCTGATGTTGCTGTTATTGCTGATGTTGCTGTTGCGATTCCATAGATGCATGCTTTGATTGCATAATGACATAATTGACCGGCATATTGGTCGAGTACCCAGTGGCACTTACACACACACGCACACACACACATACACACACATAAGTGTGCTACTTGGTGTGTGTGTGTGTGTGAGTGTCCGCCAAAGGTCAAAGAGAACAGCGCAAACAGAGCTCAGCTGAAAGCTGCCACCGAAGAGCAGAAAGGCGGGAAGTGTGCGACAGGGGAGCCCAGCGGGGCAGCGGGGGTTCAGAGGCGGGCAATAAAAACGGCCCGCCCACTTTGGGTGGACTTTCAAACGCAAAGTGTATAAAATTTAATTTTTTTTTTGTGTATCACACTAATGCGACGACAAAAGATTTTGATTAAATCCAAACTGGCACAGCTTGAAATTCATCAAGATTTACGCCGTGCGATTTTTACGTAACTGTAAAGTAACATAAAAAAATCGCAGAAAAAGAAAAAGAAAAAAGAAAAGCGAAAACAAAATGCAATCGATTTTTGCCCCAGTGTAGTTGCAACTTACCCCAGCTTTCGATAGTTCTGCCAAAATATGAGTTTTCATCCTCATCGTAGATCATCTGCTTGATGGACTTCTTCTTGGGACGCTCGGGCGGGCGAGCATAGTACTGTTGAAATCCATCGATGCAATCCTCGGTGATGGTCGGCATTATTTTGGGCACTTTTCGATGCTGCTTCTTCAGCGCAACAGCGGAATATCCTCAAGTATATATCGCGATATATGTGGTGTATCTGCCTATATAGACACAGATATATATCTGCCTTTTTGTATTCCCCGTTCGCGAGACTGATCGACACTTCCCGTTCCAGAAATTGAACTCAACTGAGTCGAGCTCGTGCCATAAACCACAAATCCACAATTCCAAAACGCAAAGCCTCCAAAGCTGCGTCGCCGTCGACGCCTGCGTTTGAAGTCGCAGAGTCGCAGAGGCGTTGATCATTATCATCGTTTGAGACATCGTCATCATCGTGTTGCACATTGAATAAAGTGTTCTTTGCTCTCGCTTTGCACTGAGGGTCGCAACAGTTTTTTGATTTTTTTTTTTATTATTTATTTTTTGGTTTTATTATCTCTTAGGCGGCGACTGCAGCTTCGACAGCGGCTTCGACTTCGGCGTCAACGTCAACGTCGACGTCAACAGCGCAGCTGGCATCCCATATGCAAAATTGTGCGACGTGTTGAACAAACAGCAACGGCAACAAGTGTCGGTCTTAATCAAGACACATTCAGATTTACATGTGAACTCATTTATGTACACACCATGCTAAGTTATGACACCCAACATTTTAGTACGAAAGCAGTCCCCAAAGAATGCACCAGATCTGCTCGAAATGCCAATGAAAGCCCTACTATATGTCTGTGACAATTACTTCTCGAAAAACCATAATGAATACTAAGGAATCAATTATAGCTACAAGCTGCCTAAACGGTTACAGCATTAAGCCTCTTCTTCAAAAAATAGTAGAGAAGTCAGAATTAACTAATACAAACACAATTTGATATTTGATGATATAACAAATATATAATAATATTAAGAATCCCGAAAAATCCTCGCTCTTCTAGTAAACTTCTGAATTGAGTATAAATGTTGAATCCCAAATCTTTAGACTGTGCGATACTCTGTTTAAGACTCAAGCAGTTTGAGTAGACTTTGAAAACATTGTTTCGAATCTATCACTATCAGTTATTATTCGAACTAAATGATTGATTGATTAGCTTTTACTTATATCTTCACTTACTTACTTATAGCTTTTGGAAAGGTAACTTATTAACTTTGCAGAAGTGGAAAACTGTTCATAAAATATTGGCTACATTTAAGTTATCTTTAATCGAAACCCTTAAATACAAAACAGAGTACAATTGCTACTGGGTTGGCTGCTCGCGAGCGTGCAAATTAACCAGAAATATGCAGACCCAGACGCACAAATGCCAGCACATACTAATGCCATGGTACTAAGCTGGCATAGGCACTAAGAAGTAAGTGTGTACTATGGAAAAGACATAGAGACAAGGGGCATGGTACATGAGACATAAGACATGAGACATGGAGAGACACGCGCGTGACACAATTTCGCTTAATTGAATTTGAAGACACTGATTATGTGCAGCATTTAGATAGATACATACATATATACATATTAGACTAGACTACACTAATATATCAGATATCAAGTTGATTATTCAACTGATGTCCAACTGCCCAACTGTCCAACTGCCCAACTGTCCAACTGTCCATCTGTCCATTTGTCCATCTGTCCATCTGTCCATTCGACACAATTAAAAGAGATTCACGGCTCATCCCAACTAATTGCCAGATGAAATATGATTTCCTTTGACACTGAGCGCACTTTATAAAGTCGACTTGTCTCGTTTCCCAGTTGCTGCCTTGATTTTTCAGCTTTTGCTTCAGCTTTAGCTTTAGCTTTAGCTTAAACGGCCTGTGCAGTTTATTGCTATTATTATTATTATTTATTATTATTATTGTTTCCATTAGAATTTGTAGCCCGAAGCTCGAAGCTCGACGCTCGACGGTCTGTTTGTATTCGCATAGAGCACTTTTGTATACATTAAGCGTGAGTACACTCACAGCATGCTTGAGTGTGTGTTTGAGTGTTTGCCTCAGCTAAGGTCTCTGCTTTCAATTGAGGCTCTACGAAATGTTCATTGAGACAGCAGCGGCAGGATTTTGAATTCCCTTGCAGAGGGTACTATAATTGTGTCATCCAGTTTGGAGGAGACTTCTTTCAGAGTCCATGCAGCCATTTTCTCATTCGGCACTCAGCTTACAACGTTATCTTTTTGCAACTTGACATATAACATATTTATCCAATTGCACGATATCAGGTCAGTTTTAAAAGGAAGAACGAACAGCTATTTATTAACTTATGGCACCAACATTCGGCTGCAAATAATCTGCATTTGATCACTATATCATATTAATATATATATTTATTATAATTGATTCTTGGCAATATATATTTAATATATATTTAATAATTAAAGTTGCAAGTGTATATATTCTTCGGCATGCCCAAGACAGGCCTGCTCTCTTGATTCATATATTCAGCAATGCAAATAAATATTCCATTATCTATTCAACTAAATATTCCGCCTCCTATTCCTTTTAAAAATCTGCCATATTCGCAAACTTAACTGAAAATCAATAATGTTGATGATAAAAATCATAAATAAATGGCTTTGTTTGGATTGAGAATATTTTATGGTCTTGAACTTGATATTGTTTCGCATCACATTAATATTGTTTATGTATTTTGTTTCCGAATTCCTGTCTCACATTCAATTTGCGAAAAAAGTAGTTGTGGAGGACACATTGGAGTCGATTTATTTTTCGTTTATATGTTTAAATTGTGTATATATATGTATGTGGGTAAATGTACTCTTTCCCATTAAGTTAATCGTAAATTTATGAGCATATACATATGTACATATGTATGTATATGTGTTTGTCTGTAGTAATGAGTGTTTCTCTTAGCTATTTTGCTTGGATTTCTTTTCTGCGACACAAGCAAACTGCGGAGTAGATATTTCCACAACATAAAATAAATTATGGATACTCTGTGATTATAGCAACTACAGTCAATATATTTATATAGATCTTAACAGTAAAATTAATTAATATATACAAAATTAGCTTTGCTGGTGCTTCAACATTAATACATAACTGAAAATTGCATTGCATGTGCAATGTTTTTTTATACCCTGTTTTTTAGTTTTACATTACTCGACTACACTCAGTAAATTGGCAGCTGAAAACATTCCATTTTACACGTCTTGTCTTCGTTCTGTAATTGACAATATAATTAGGCATTAAAATTGCAAAGCTTAATTTGCAATTACGCCATACGATCTGATTGAATGAATCGAGCATTATCAATGGGTATACACATGACTATATATAGTATAGTAAGAACTAATGCAAACTGCAACGAATGCTATTGATAGCCATTGATTGCTTAAAATAGCTATACAAAATTTTTCATTTATAAAAAACGAAAGAAAAAAAAAACCTTATGCAACGGTTTTTTTTGCTTAGGATGTACGATTCGCGCATTCAAGCGATTGCTTGCTGCGCTTTATAAATGGCCCACAAATCGACAATTTCCTGTGTTCTACGCCCACCAAGCGCCGTCGAAATTGTCGCTCGACATGTTTCCCAGCATGTTCCCAAATTAGTCAGCGAACGCGAGAGGGGAGAGCGAGCCAGGAGGGGGGGACTACAACTAATGTGCATGTGGACTGCAGTTACGTCAAGCTTTCTGTTTGCACTGCAAAGCGTAACGGTTTTCACTTGTCTTTGAATGCATGCCTTTTTTGCTATTCGTATGCGGGGCGTATGCGCACTGTGGCATTTCAGTGGCGACGCCAAGCGCTCATTAATGGAACTAATGCAATGCTCTAACATTTATTGTGTGTGTGCTTTGTTGCTGTAGATGGCGCTTCCATGTTAAACAATAGATGGCGCCACAATTAAAACGTTTAAATTTGACTCAGATCGAATAAAATGTGTTTGAAATCAAATAAGTGCTTGAATTTGATATCAAACTAAGATTTTTTTGTTCTTTTTTATACAAGATATATTCAGATATTCAGATATATTCAAGAATTGAAAATGCTTTTTGCTTTGTTAAACTTTAATATTTATTTCACTTCGTTTCAGTTTCTTACAATATTTTTAGCAGTTGCTTTCGTACTACATTTTACAATGCCTTTCGCTTTTGCTTAAATCAATTGATTTACTTTTATATTATATTATTTTTTATTTATTTCATATAATGCTATGTTATATGTGTGTGTATTTTGTGTCTGTGTATGTTTAACATTGGTTATGGTATGCATTTTATTTTTGTTGTATATGTTTAATTTAATTGTAACCTTTACTTAACAATTTAAATATTCGATTTTACGTTTCGTTCGCATTTAACATTTATTGGATTCTCAATGTTTGTTTGTCTTTTTTTTTTAGTATTTTATATTAAACTATAGTTAGCAGCTAACGGTTTTAATTTGTATCTTTGCATTTCATGAATACATTTATATAAAAACAAGTTTTTTTTCCATACAAAATATAAACTAATTACAAGTATTCATATATATTTATATATATATATATATATTAATAGCGTTTATGGCTGAAAATTAAATGTTTATTTACAATAACTGGACTTTTGAATTTTAGATAAGCCATAAGACATAGTTCTTAAGTTGCTCGTTTGGTTTTGGTTGATTTAAATGCGCAAAGGAATTCATTGTTTGCTAAATTTTACAATACATTTATAAACATAATTTTCTAATTAGAATCGATCAAAGAAATGCAGCTGATCTTAACTTTTATCATTTGCTATAATATTTACAATATGTATTTAGTTTGTATATGTATTTGTATAATATGTTTTTCCACATTAGGTAACAGTGCTGTAATTTCATTTATCGTTTGTTTCTTTTATTATTTTGCTGGGTTAGTTTCTTTATGTATACATTTAGTTATGTCTGTGCTTCGGGTAGTTTAAATTACACTACAACTTTGACCTATTCTTCGATTTTATAGTGAAAAGAAACATTTTGTTTTGAATGAAATTGCTTATTCTCTCCCTAACATTATGAATATCCAACCTTATATCGATTGTTTTTACTGTATGCATTGTAATTTCTACCAAATTTTCCACGGTTCGAATTGAAAACATTTTATTTGAAAGTTAGCCTAATGCGCATCTTGAAGCATAGTCAAAAATTGTAGTTAACCTTCTTGCTTAGGTCCGATTCGAATGATTTTCGTATTACTTTCAATATTTATCAAATACTTGTAGTATTTAATCTTGGAATAGCTTAAAGCAAAGCTGCCTTTATCTCAAATAACACGCTGCCAAATTAAATGCCGGAATCTATCATATATATTTTTTACATACATGTATAATTGAATACTATAGAATATATAAAATACATTTATCCAAACAATTTGCCAGCCTATGTTTTGCTTTTGGGCATATCTAACGATATTTTGCGCTTAGTTTACGAATAGTTGTAAATAGTAGACAAAAAAGGAAACGATATATGTATGTGTTGGTGTGTGTGTGTGTGTATGTGTGTATGGTAATTAAATGTGATTTATCATCGAATTGATCTCGTGTTACTCTCATTACAAAGTTTCTCAATTACATTTAACTATGCCTTAACATAAGATCAACTAAATTGCACTCATCCTCCTTAGTCATATTCATACATATTTCAGTTGAGTTGTACGACTTGCAACTATATCATGCTATAATATTACCCTCATGTACTCTTATAGTAATAGCTAGCTGATTTTTCTTAAATTTTTATTTTGCTGGTAGTCCCAGCACATCTATTAGATCTACTGTAGATCCTGTTGCTTGGGCTGACATGATCCGCAGCACTTCTCCTTGTAGCGATGCAATCGACAGAGACCCATGGCACGAGCATTCCGACAATATCGCGAAGTATCGTGACAACCGGTCGATTTAGTGACTGTGGATATAAGTTGAGGTGTGGTTAAATATTCATATTGATATAGATATTAACGTTGATTAAATTACATTTTTATGATGATCAAAATATGAAAACATTAATGAAAAAAAGCATCATTGATGACCGAAAAGAATTGAATAAAAGTTTGGGTTGAGAAAATATAGAAACCTAATTGATTCTTTTTATAACTCAAAATTTCTATATACTACGAGGACTAATTATCCATACATTGCGATATCTAATTGTCTATATATAGCGAGATATTTAGAACTATCAGAATCACTAAATATATATACATTTAATCGGATTAGTCTTACTTATTTAAAGTAATAATTTCACTCCAATCAAATTTAGATAAAATGTATAAAGAATATATTCGAGAATCAATTTTAGTTTTACTTTAATCAGGCTACCTAAAATAACTCCACTGCGTTAAGTAAGACTGATTAAGAGAAAATAACTGTTTCCATTCGTATTCTAGTTAAAGAGCAAAATAGATTGAATTTTGCTGCTGCACTCAAATGTTTTATGGGTTAAGCATAAAATCTGCTCAGAAAATACGAAAGTTAATATTTTATTTACTTGTAAGTACTTATGCATATTTGAGCCTGAAATACGCATTTGATAAGTTATTAACATCGATAATGCCATTCAAAATGTTGATTTGTGTTTTGCACTTTGGATGTGTAGTTGTGGTTGTGGACTTACGCTTGGATTGACATTGGGGACTCTTGCACACCTTCATGACAGCCGGCCGGGGTTGATGCTTGCAGACATTGCCGGCGGGTCGACGGCTGCCATACCAGACACACTGCAGAATGCGGAATTTAATGCCCTGGCGACCACAGGGCGCATTGCACTGTGAAAGGAATTGCATTTGTGGCATTAATAAAAGATGCGCTCAATGTTGCAACATTTGCAGGCACAGGCCATACACTCAGACACAAAATGAAAATCGCCCTAAAATAATTTTCCATTATTACAGAAAAAATTCACTTTAATTTTTCGAAAAAACCCCTTCTTAAATTCAGAATTAAAGTCGTAAAATTTTATGTCTGATTTAAAATTCACCCTGAAATTTAGAAATGCAAGCGCAACCATAAATCTAGGGCGATTTTTTTCGGAGTGTTGCCTGAGCCAGAGCTGCCATCCACCCACCTCGGACCAGGGCTCCACACGCCACACGCCCTTGCAGCGCTCGTTGTAGCATTCCTGCCGCCCCGTCGGCCTCTCGTACTCGTCGCAGAGGCTGCCGGAGCTGCCGTTCTCATAGCGGCAGCTGACCTGCCGCCGTTGCATGGCCGTGTTGCGTCCGTGGCACCGCGAATGCTGGCAGAGAGACCAATCGCCCTTGGTCCAGTGCGGACAGGGCTCGTTGCCGCAGCTCTGGAACGTGTCAGGCATGTCCAGCCCCTGGGCGCGGCACTGTGCATTCTCCACGAGTTGGGCGACGATGCCATCACCATTTGACAACGCAGTCATTCTCGTCGTTGTCTTCTTTGTTGCCTCACGGCGGCAGCTCAGTGTGCGACGCTGTTTGCATGGATAGAGGTGGCAAAAGAAACAAAGTTAACCGTTATTCTTGCTGCTTTCTTGCTTTCTTTTTTCTTGCCGCACATAAAACAATGCCAGCAAGAGGCCAGAACAGAACATAACAGAACAGCAGCCAGGCAGCGAGGCAGCCAGGCAGGCAGGCAACCAGGACAACCATGTTTCGGTCTTCTCCGGTCACTGGCTGTTAAAATATTTAAACTCGTGCTTGATTTTTATGTGGACTCGGGATACACGAATTCTCTCGGTGGCTGCTGCGAAATGTTGCTCTGCTCTGTCCTGCCTGCATTCGGCTAATTATTATATAAGTGTCGTCTGTTGCTTGAGGAAACTGCTCGCACTCTTTTCTAATGCTTGTGCGAAACACATTTTTATGTCTTTTGTAAAGCTAATTTTGCCAGAAGGGTAAGTCACAATTTTATATACATTGTATTACTTAAATAAATATTTACATTTAATTAAAATTCGTTTGAGGGAAAAACCGGAAAAACCGCACAAATTTCCTTTTGATAACAAAGCTTTCTTAAATATATTTGAGATATTTCTACAAATACTTATTCTAATTCATATTGCAGAAACAATCCGACGAGATTCTAAGGTACTTCAAAAATCGGCTAATCTTTGAAAATATCTTTCGAATGGAGTTTCAACAATTAAAATCAAGATTAACAAGTTGACTAAATATTTGGTTAGTTGTTAAGTAGATTTAAAGACCCTTATTGATTCAGTGGTTATAATCTGAACCTCTTGCACTATTTGGATCCCCCTTTGGAAACGTTAAATGACTGACAAAAGCAACGTTAAATCGCAAACGGTTTCCAAGTTATCGATGTGGAGAACTCACCTGTAAGCCGCTGCCAGCAGCACCGCATTCCTGCGAACACTTGGACCAATCGCCCAGTTCCCATTTGTAGACATAGTGGCCACTTTGCGACTCCCCCTCGTCACTGCTGTCCCCCTTGTGGTTGTTGTTGCTGTTTGTGTTGGTTGGTGGGGCCATTGCGATTGTTGTTGCCGTTTCCCAGCGAGCGTGTGGCATGTGCGGCGGCACATCCTCAGATTGGGGCGGCTCTCTGCTCTTCTGGCTGGGTACGGCAAGTTCCACTCGACCCGCCTCGGTGTGCAACTCTTTGGTTAGCACACGAGCCGCTGATGGGGACGGGGACGGGGAGGCGGAGGGTTCCAAATCGAGACCGTAATTGAGCGCCTCACGTTGCAGCAGATGTTGTCCGCGTGAGTCCTTAAAGCGCTGCAGTGGCCAGAGTAACTGCAGGAAATGGCACAATCATCAAGTTCGGGTTACGTAAGTTAGCTTAAATATTAGGCAAGAGTTTGCTATTTGTAGCCCGCATGCAGCATGTAGCATGCAGCATGCAGCAAGCAGCAGTCACCAGGCATCTGGCACCTGGCAACTCACAAAAGGCAGCATTAATTGAGCGCCATGTTGGACTAAACTATGCTTTGCTACGGTAAATTTGCATGGCCGTCAACACGTTTCCGCTTCCGCTTACATACCGTGCACAATCTAAGGTATGTGTGTGCATGTTTGGGTGTGTGTGTGTCTACGTTTCAGTGCTGCCAAAATATAACTATTCTCAGAACATAACGCAATAGCACAAAATCTGAATAGTATGAAAATAAAATACAATTTCAAAAATTTGGCAATTTTTACAGTTGCATTATTTCGCGATATCATATTTATTTATTATTTTATGCTTTATTTATTATGTAATATATATAAGGAGCAAAATATTCGATTTCTGCAGAATCCAAAAAGTATTAATTATTTTAGTCGCTGCTTACTTAATATGAGCTTAAGCATGCATTATATTTCTCAACTTTATTTACATACTATATCCCTTACTTAAAAGGAAAACTTGGATTGGATAAGTCTATATTTTATTATATATTTAAGCTTTGCCTGTACAAAATATATATACACAATTAGCAAACATATTTCTTTGGTTTACACAATCTGGAAGCACACATAACTAAATAAGTTGGCAATATCCATAGTTTAGTAGTTGAGAAGTAGTTTTTCGTGCTTGGAATCGAGTTCCCTCAGACCTCAAAGTAAATTTCTAAACATCAGAAACCCCTCATGAAGATAACAAACTCAATAAAAATACAACCTTTTCAGACTGATTGTTGCCTTTAGCAAATATTTGTTTTTCATTAATTTATATTGATTGTTGGTAGTTTATTCTTGAAATTCCATTAAAATTTTAAAATGATTTACTCGTGTTGAGAATAATTCGACCTCAAATACTATTTAAGACATGATTCAATTGAATTCGCTACTGAAATGATTTATTGAATTCACCGCTTAATATTGCGATTAATTCGTTTTAAATGAATTCATTTTTCACTTATATCATTATTATTTTTAAAATCTCTTCTGACTAGCGCAATGATTTATAAGCGATTGGATGAATAAATAAATAAAATGAAATAAAATGTCTCTTCCGTCGCTGGTTGTTCTCAAAAATCACATTCTGTTGTGACAAGGGGGAGGGAAGTGATGGGGAAATGTGGACAACACTGGCTGCTGCTCTTCATGCATGCACACTTGAATTGGCCTCATCAATTGCTTCACGTTGACTGACTGCGTACTGCGAAATCCGATTAACTTTTGAGCTCTGTGCCAATCTGTGAACCCATGACAAACCACCCGCTGATCCTCCCCCCCCCTCCTTGCTGGTTAACTAACCCCTCAGCTGTATCGCCCCTTCCATTAGGGCTGTGCAAAAATTTGACTACCAAATGGATTTTTGGGATCAACAATTTTCTAGTGCATATGCAACGCATTTGATTTTTGACTTTTGCCAAACTATCACAGCACCACACCCACACCCCCCCTTTGGTATCCCCTAAAACTCGTATTGTCTCACTGAAAGTATCATCATCATCATCGTCGTCAGGGTTGGTCGTTTTCATTTACAGCCCCACCGTTGGGTTCGATGCGAGCCAGCCAAAAAAGATGATTTCCCAAGTGGTACTTGAAACCGACAAATACGGTTCAGTGTTTGTTCTTGTTCTTGTTCCCGTTGTTGCTGTTGTTGCTGTTGCAGTTGCATCTGCTGCGCTTTTATGTGAAACTGCTGCTCCTTCTGCCGTGTATATGCATGTGTTGTGTGTTTTGTGTGCGTGTGTGTGTGTGTGTGCCGTTGTCATTTGTAGCTCGACACTAACGCCAACGCCTCCATAGCCTTTTATTGTCACCGCAATCGCAATTGCAATCGCTGGCATTGGCATTGTTCTTGTGTTGCTCTTGTTATTGCTCTTGCTGTTGATGCTGTTGTTGTTGTTGTAGGCAGCTGTTGTAGTTGTTGTAGTTGTTGTAGTTGTTGTAGTTGTTGTTGTTGTAGTTGTAGTAGTTGGCTGTTGTTGCTGCTGCTTTTGCAGTTGTTGTAGTTGTAGTAGTTGGCTGTTGTTGCTGCTGCTGTTGTAGTTTGCTAGTGAGCCCCCTGTCAATACGTACTGTAGTTGAAGCAGCCAGCAGAATTGTTGGCAAGCATTTACAGCTGCACCCCGTGCCCCCACTCAGCTGCCCCTGTTGGGCGATACTTTTGTGCGATGCAATCGGAGGAGGCTAATATTAAAGTCATCATTAGTATCGTACAGGAGGCCTTTTGATAAAATCAATACCTTCAATGTGGTTGTACTAATTAAATCGATTTTGTGGCTAACCACATATTCAAAGCCTAAAGATATTAAAATTTAATTGTTGGATTTTAATTTAAGAAACTGCGAAAAACATAAAGTTAGTCAACATGATAACTTTAAGTTTTTTCATTACTGATTTATCATATTAATTAGAAAATGAAAAGTTTTTCAATAAACTGACTTAGCCTGATATTAGTATAAGCTAACTGTAATCTGATAAATAGCATAAATACAAATATATATTTGTGTCAACTTACATGTATTCAGATATGTTAATGTTTTGTTTTTATGAAACAGACTGCAATCATTAATAAAATTTCAACTGGAGTCCCTCATTAGCATCCAAAGGAGAATATTTATATATTTTTTGCAATCATTTAAAAGGGGAATTTGAGGCACGCACATCGTTAAATTCTCACGCCTGAAAAGCGGTCCAAGCGTTACCACTGACAACCAGGTAACCAAAAAGGCATAAGCCAACAATCAGCCCAGCCATAAAAAAAAAAAACAGTTACAACTTATATTCTGTTGATTTCAGAGTGATTCGACTAGCAGTTACCCAATTTCAATATTTCGAAATATTTTGAGTAAAGATCTGGAATTTAATGGACTAAGTAAATTCAGATCTGTCAACAGAAACTTTTGAGATCTACTCATTTGTTTGAGGTTCACATATATTTCACTCCAGTCTAAACATTATACCCAATGTAATCTGTACAGGGTATGAACGCCAACTCATGAAATGTGCAACATATTTTTTTGTATTATTTTATTTCACTGAATTTAATTTGCGTTTAAATGTTGCATTCAACACATGCAGAGAATGCAGCAATTTGCAAGCAGTTTAAATGGAGCGCAGAGTCAGATAACCAGAACCATAAAACCGCCTCGGGGCCTGGTTATCCTGTGCGCCTGCCAACATCCTGCGAGCGGAGCATTAATAAATAGTTGCAATCAAAATTAAAAGGGCAGCAAAATGGCGCAAACATTTTGCAGTTCGCTTCTTTAAATCATTTTGATGAATAGCACTAGAAATTGCATGGCGCCAGGGGGGAATAAGGAGCCCATGAGGGGCAGCTGCAGCTATGTTTATGCAACGTCTGTGGAAATTTATTAAGGCGCCTTTAGCGCTGCGATTTTTTGGTACAGGCTTTATAAATTTGTCAGATTTGTGGAGCCTACGCAGAAAAGTGAGTTGCGTGATTAATACGCAAAAATCCTGAGCCATAAATTACACGGACCGAAGGGACTTTTGTTCATCTTGGCTAAATGGGATGCATAATGACCGAAGTGCATTAGCCTGGCTAACAGCTACTCAGCTCTATCAAAGCCAATCGCCATTCAATGAAGTGATTTAGCCAAAAGACAAGCTCACAGCTAATGAGTAGAGTTAGCCAGTTGAGTCAACAATGCAACGCAGAATTCAATTGCCTTGAATTGCTGACTGAATATAGAATATAGGGCATGCATATTGATAGCTAGAGAGAAATCGAAGTGGAGCTCGAGGGTTAAAAAGGCAAAAGCTCATAAGAGCAGCAAAGTAATTAATGCCATTAAGCAGAAGCTAGAAGCAGATTGCATTCAACAGCTGACGACTGCGAAATGCCCTGTTAAACCCGAGTCTTGTGCTTAGAAAAATCGTAAAAAATATTTCCAGCTTCAAATAATATTTTGTAAACTGTTGAAAAGAGAGATGATGACAACAGTAGTTACAGTCTCCAATCTTCTCAGTTGCTTCAAAAATATGTGGACTCAGAGAAAACTGTTCCTAAGTTTGACAAATTAGAAATATTTCTAGTTTTAAGAAATAATTTCCAAAAATGCGGAAACCAAATTATTTAAATTAGATAGGTCAATTTTCTATCTATTTTATGAATAACAAGTTGAGTTACGGCTTATGGCCATTTTTTCCAATTCAGGCCTATTTTGTCTGTGTTGAGTGTAGAGTATGCTAAATAAACTGAAAAGCATGTCTGCCACTTCAGTTCAAATACAAAAATAGCTCCATTTGATTAGCATTTAATTAGCTTTAGCCCAGAAGTGTAAATTGCATAGACACACTTAAAAACTTTAAGTGCCTTTGGGCCATAAAACAGGACCGAAGGAAGTTCATATGAAATACAGGCAATACAATAAGGCAAATGGAGAGCAATCCCCATTGCTGAAAAACGAGCAGTGTAATCCCATTTATAATGACATTATGAATAGCACAAATATTTTCATTTTTAATAATTTATAAATTCCAAAACAAAATAATTTTTGTATTAATTTTTCACTCGAAAGAATGCGTTTGTTATATATTTTTCAAAACTACTTAAAGTGCGGTTGAGCAATTATGCATTTATGATTTTTTGCCATATGCACTCGACATTTGAATGTGATAAATCACTATTTTAGGAATTAATTGTGAGCTATTAGCATCTGCCAATAAAATAAATATGCCGACCGACATACGCTTGAGTGCCTTGAACATATTTTTGATTGCACTGTGGAGCAAAACTTCAAAATATAGACTGCAATGGGAAATGTAATCAGCGCTGCACATAAACATAAATATCTGAATTGGAATTATTGAAATAATTTACACCTTTCCATGTGTTAAAGGTGTATTAAATACGTTTCCCTATCTTTGAATTTGAACCAAATCCCAACGTATGTGTTTCCACTGTGCAGGGCACAGGGCAACTAAATGAAATGCAAATAAATTTAATTTTTAATAATAAAACAAAGTGATTATTATTTTTGTGAGCAGCCGAGCGGCAACACCGCAAAGAGTTAATCAATGCGCCACAAGCTCTCAAACCCAAATGCAAAAAACACGTTATCATTGCGCGTAACCCACACACACACACACACACGCATACAAAATGTGGCTTATATGCAGACAGCTAAAAGCTGTCGGCTAGTATTCAAAATGGCCGCCGAATAAGCCGTTGGCAATGCACATGCATTTGCATATTTACATATATACAGATATATACAGATATATGTATATATATATATACGAGTTTTCTGCGGTTCGCGTCTGTTTGCCAACCGTAAAATGTGCAGCATTAACAAATAGTTTTTGAAATGAGATAAAAATCGCAAATGCGAACTATTTAAGTGTCTGTTTAGGTGGTCGGCTGCATTCTAATGTGGCCTACAATTTAACGGTAACTAGCTTTGATAAATGTGCCATCTGCGTCCGGGCGGCAGGCAGGAGTTGCAAGTGTCAGCCATAAACTGGGCGGGGGGGTTAGTCCTGCGTTGCGCTTGGCTGTGCATCATAAATTATTTTTGCCAAATCTGCATTTGGCATCAGGGATATATTATATTCCGTTACTAAGCAGTTGCTGCACCCAAGCCAGCTTCTCTAACTAAATCTCAATGGTTTATATTAACCTGCTGCTGCTGCTGCTGCTGAATACGTTTTCATAACCAAAAACCACGATACTAAATTACATACACACACATACGCACACACACACACGCAGAGCATCAACTTGGCCGTCAGGTCTAAAAGGCAATTTTTGGGCGATGCCGTCGACAGCGTTGACGGAAAGCTAATTTTCTATGCCAAAAATTTGTTTGACTTTGAGTGTATAGTATGCAAATAAGGTATAACTTTTATGAGCTGTTGGGGAAAATGCAAAAAGGGAAAAGGTGGAAATTGCAATGAACGCGCGCGCGGCAAGCAAACTTTTCAATTAATAAATTAAGTTTGTGGCAAAAAATTTTGTTGCTAATTGTTTGTTGGCTAGCACATACACACATACACACACACACACACCCACACACTCAAGCACTTACAAGCAGACATGGAGGAAACGTTCGACGTTGAGGGCGTGGCACTTACCCAGCCAGCATGCCAACAAAACAAAAAATTAGCTGTTTCAGCTTTTGCTGCTGTTGCTGCTGCTGTCATTCAACGGCAGCGAGAAGAGCTCATTAAAAATTTTTCGAAATGCATAAGTGATTAAGTTATTAAACATTTCATATCTGCTTTATAAATTTGCACTTCTTTCATTTGCATTTACTAATACTTTGGCATGCATTCGAATAACATTTCAATAAACATGCAATCTAAAAGTAATACTTTAATCAAGTGGAAATTGTTTAAAAAAAAGAGTGTTTCAAAAGTTGAGTAGGGAAACATCTAATTGAATTTCTATATTTGTCAATTCTCTTCAGTTATTCACCTTATATTATATATATTTTCAAAATAATAATTACTCTAGTATCAAATGGGTAAACATCTCCGCTTAAACTTGCTATTTGTGATGACAATCTGATCATTTATATGATTGAAAAGTAATTTGAGCTTTCTACTTTCTACAGATTGACACCCACTTTAGTACAGCGTTTTGCAGGGCATCTCCCAGTCGCGCCAATCTCAGCCAGCACAATTTACATATGTTTTTTTTTTTTTCAACAGATTTATTTGATTTTCTGATGGTTTTTGTATCATGTTCATACAAAAAAAAATAGTGGTTTCCCTTACATGTATGCATATCAAATATTTGCATGTGTGTGTAGATTAATATAATGAAATTAAAATGTCGTTTGTTTCGGTAGACCAAGTTTTATGTGTTCAAATTAGTATTTAATTAAGGGCTTCGTTCTTTTTTTTTTAGTATATTGTGATTTATTAGTATTTGATTGGCTTTTTATGCACTTTAGAGTGTTGTTTGGAAATATAATGAATTATTCGCCAAATAGTTTGTACTTTCAGGCCAGTTTTAAATTTCAATTCCAATTTCAGGAAATATGTTGAAGGTTATTAAATATTAGTAAAAAAAGCTAAAGCGATTTGTTCTCAAAGTGCCATTAAAAGTATTCATTCAAAGTATCTTTAAATATATATATATATATATATAAGTGTATACTTTGACATAATGAATCATTGCACTCGAACACTCACAATTCACGCACAATGCAGTTCTCAAATGAGCATTTATTCAGTTGAGTATTTTGGCTTGCATAAGTTCATGCTAATTTGCGATCACGCTATTATGTTAAGTTAAGTAGTTTTATGCATACGTTGCTTAATTTGCTGTTTGCACTTAATGCAATAATAATAACAATAATTTTGCTTTGGGCATGCAAAGCATTTGCATTATTTTGACTTTTGGTATTTGCCTTTTGCACTTTTGTGCCTTGGTTTCATTACATTCTTAGCTTTTTTTTTGTGGCAGCCCATTAAGCCAATTGTTTGCACATTTCAGCAGAATGCACTAAATGCACAAAATGCAAATAAAAAGTCAGCGGAAAATGTCTTTGATTGCAAATAGTTTGGCGATGGCGGCGAAAGGCGCGCAAAAAGTTCGCCTCGAGTTCTCCAGGAGCTCGTTGGCCAATTGAAAATTTAATGAAAAATTTCGGTAATTAAACGAATACAAATTTTTTAAATTGTTTTTTTTGTTGTTGTTGGAGACTGCAACTGTTTACGCGCTGTTTACTGTATACTGTGTAAATATATATATATATGTATATATATGTTTTTATTTGAGAGAGAGGTGAATATAAAGTGAAATAAAATGGAAATGGAAATGGAAAACATATAGCTTGTTGTATACAGAAATATTTAATATTTTACCTACATTGCGTATCAGTAATCAGAAAACAATTGTTTTTGTGTTTCCATTGTTGTGGTTGTTGTTGTTTACATATTTTTTTGTTTATTTTTTGTTTATTTTTGTTTTTTTTTGTATCGTTGTGTTGTTGTTTATATTTGTATTTGTGAGGGTTTGTTTGACATTAAGCATCGCAACATCGCCCCGCCCCCGAAAAAGCGAGCACGAAACAAAAATTCATTGTTTCGGCATACGTACACATAGGTGGGAAAAGAAAGAATAAAAATGTGTGTTTTGAGAAATAAAATTTGAAGTGAGAATATCAGAATTTTGCATGCAAACAAAGGCAACGCTAAAACATGCCGAGCAAGAAAACTGCAAAGTTAAATTAAGCAAGAAGCTTCAATCTGAAAGACCAACTCAGGTCTCCATAA
Organism: Drosophila atroscutellata; assembly: GCA_035041605.1. Taxonomy (NCBI): domain Eukaryota; kingdom Metazoa; phylum Arthropoda; class Insecta; order Diptera; family Drosophilidae; genus Drosophila; species Drosophila atroscutellata. Next base: position 4,467,809 of record JAWNLA010000092.1, on the reverse strand, counting down.
TAATAAATATTGAAAACTATTTTGACTGCAATTGCTGAGATTCGTTTGTTTTTGGTTTAACATAAATAACCAGCCAAAAGACCATAAAGTGTTAACACTATCAGATTACGCTTTTTACGCTCAATTAAATGCAACAGCTTCAATCCGAATCAAGTGAGACAACAACGTTGTGTACACAATAATATGGAAAGACAATACACGTGCAAAATGAAAAGATAATACCAGATAATAATACTGTTGCAGCAATCCAATGCCAATCGCCGCCAAGTTGTTGGCAATTTAAGCTTGATGGATGGATCTGTATGTATGTGTGTGTGTGTGTGTGTGTGTGTGTGTGTATGTATTTGGTGTAGGTGTATGTGTGTGCTCTTTGCACGTTGACAAATTTGCTGGCAGAGCTGCTGGGCCCAAGTTCCAATCAGACCAAAGACAAATATGCGCAGCCTGTAAATTTATATGCAGAACTTTGGCAATTTGCATGGCACACACCCACACACACACACACACCCCCTTCGCTCTGTGAAGTGCACTAATTACACACATGCACCACGACAATCGGCCTACCTGGGGTAACAATTACAATTACAAAATTACTACACGATATATGGTCTGGTTGGCAAAGTGAAAGAATTTCACGTGTGAAGAAGAAGCGAGAAAAAGAATGCATTTAAATCAAAAACAATCTCAAAATGTAGTAATGAATGCGCACAACAAGAACAAAATCGAAAAACCAAAAAGCGAACGAAACGAAACCAAACCAAACCAAACCAAACGAAATGGAACGAAACAACACCAATGCAATCCAATGCAATCCTGTGCAAAGGATGCCACCTCACCTGCAGGTTGCTCAGCAACGCCTCGAAATAGGGCATGGCCAGAAGAGTTTTGGTGCGACTGCTGCCGCTGCTGGCGCTCGCTGGCTGTGGAATTCTGTCCTGGGATTGCACTAATTGCGAATGCTATACATAAATATATACCATATAAATCCATATATATTTGTGGCATGGAATATATTTTATTGATGACACACAATTCGCAATCGCATTCGTTGGCATTTGGTGGGGGGAGAGAGAAAATAACGTGACAAAGTATTTATTAATAATGGTTTTTCTTCTTATATAGTTGGATATAGTTATGGACAAATGTTGTTGGTCGTGTTCATGTTGATGTTGAAGATGAGAAGTGTTGATTGCATAGCCCAACTTTACTGAACCATATAACAAATAATGATAATAATAATTTATTTTCAAGATTATTATTGAATTTATCTGAACAATTAAGATATGTGAAGATAATTCAATATCAATAACAAATATGGAGTAAAACTACTATTAGGAATACCCTTAACTAACTAATTTATGGCAACTGTTGGAGTTTTCTGGGTTTAGGTGTTGCCTTTATGTAAACTAATATTAATTAACATTAAAAAATAATTAAAAATAAATTCACTTATATATTTATTTATATTTATTTCAATTTCAATGCTCAATATTTGTAGTATTACTTTTAAAAACTAAATCATTTTGTTAGAATTGAGTTGAATTACTAAATTTGGCTGTAATTTGGCACTTAAACCCTTTAGGTCAGAGGGCAATATTTGAAGCACTTCTGGCTAACAATGCTCAAATGCTTATAGAATTTGGAAATTATGCTCGTTACAAACGAAAAACCTAATTTTCTCACATTTCTTTGCATCCTTTTCAATCTCTGGAGTATTTGGCTGAAATCTGCTTTTGCTATTAGAAACAATTCCCAATTTGATGCTGGGCCAAAAGAAAAACAGAAAAACAACAACAACAAAATACCATAAAATTATAACGCAATTTCGACAGGACTGGAACTCAAGCCAAGCATTTACGCTAATATTACTGTTTATACAACTTGACCTGAGTTCGCTCAACAAACGAGAAAAGACAAACAATTTTACACGAGATTTGTGTGAGCTAGTCGAGCTGAACGAAGCTGCTTTTGCACCGAGCACCTTGCTGCGCATCCTGTTTCCCAGCAATTGAAAAGCAGGACCCACTTGCCACTCCTCTTTCCCTCTGTCTATCCGTTTGTTGTGGACGGCCACTGTGAAATGCTGTTGGCTTTCCTTTTACTGGGCTCTGCTCAATGCAGCTCTGCTCTGCTCTGCTCTATTCTGTTCATCCCAGTTTTTGCTGGCAAACGTTACGTATACGTAATTTCATTTGAAAGAGCATTATGTATACATATGTACATATGTTTGGGCAGTCGAGTTGTAAAATGGGAAAAAATGTTTGCAGCCACAAAATCTGAAATGCCAACAGACACAATGCAGTTGTTGTATGAACGCATATACATATGTATATATACACATAGAGTAATCTGGTGACATTTGTATACTTGATATATCAGAGTAAAGTAGAAAAACTATCAAATTACGATGTGGACTGTCGACAGAAAAGGATATGATGCAGCAGACCCAAATAAGGCGACAAGTTAAGCCCCAAAGGCATTGTAAGCATTGTGTCAGCGCAGGACTCTGGACATGAAACATATTTAATGTGTGTGTGTTTGTGTGTGTGAGTTTGTGGTTGTGTTCTGGCGATACAAGACAAGGACGACATAATCATCATAAGTCTTCAGCTCGAGATGTGATATTTGACTATTTACCTCATCTTCCATAATGCTGCTATCCGCATGCTGCACTCCATCCGATTTGGGGCGTCGATTGCGTTCTCTGCCATTCTGCATCCTTTCCGACTGGTTCTGTCTGCGGCGTGTGGACGATTGCTGCTGCGACCTGCAAAACAACAAGACAACAAAAACAAACAAAATTAATGCCAAAGCCGAAGCCAAAGCCAAAGCCAAAGCCAAGGAAAGAAACAACTTCTAAATACTTTACAAACAGATAGTAGGCTAACACTTTATGCCGGAACTGGTTGCTTAGATTTGTTGCACATTTTTTTTTTTTATGGCTGGTTGCAGTTGTTGTTGCCGTTGCCGCTTGGCTGACTGCAAAATGTCAAATGCACAGGAGTTTTAAATTTTCAAAGCCACGTGTTTCATCTGCACACAAAAGCACTTCGAGTGGAATTTTGGCTCTAGCTTGCCCCAACCCACATGCCTCACGCCCTACTCCTCACTCCTGCTTTGTTATGCACTCCTTGGACTACTTTGCATATTTTACTCTGCAAAAATGGTGTCCATTGTGTGTGCTGATGGAAATATAAATTCATATACGAGTAGAAAGGCGGAATTCAAAATAGGCTCGGTATATTACAAAGGATCAGAGTAGCTCTCAAATTTCATTCACTTACATTGCAAGTATGCAATCTGATTTTAAATAGACTTCATGTTTATATCAAAGGAATAACCTGTATGAAAAGAATTACTATTATTGTGCAGCTATCAGAAAATTTATATATACTTATACTTTTTTTATTTAAAAATGTAGTCAACAAATATAATTTGATATATGTTTATACAAATTTAATATATTTATATATATATATATAGCATACATCATTTACATCTTACTATATGCTTCGCTATCTATCTACTATATTTTAACTCAGTAACCATAAAAAATGCAATATTCTGATTAGCTTAGAATTGAAATAACATATTCTTCAAAAATATTGTATTTTTATGTGAATGAATTTGCCTGCAGCCTTTGATTAAGTATAGTGTATCTCAGAGTCGAGCACCTCAGTTTGGTGTAGTTTATCTGTTGTTATTTCAGTTTTATTGCTCTTTGTGGAATTTATATTTTTGAAGCTCTATCATGCATAATTTCAAATTTGTTTACATGCATCAAGCTCAAGTAAAATTGTATTTTATTTATTTTTTAACATTTTTCCTACTCAAAACCAGCCATCAACATTTACATATTTCTGGGACTCAAAAAACAGTTGTTTCTGACACACACACACACACACACACACACGTACACTGTCCGCCACTGTATCCCCCCCTGTTGTACACTTTGCTTCCGCTTATATAAACATTATTTCGCCTGTGCGCTGAAGACCAAATAATAATAAACATTGAATAATAAACAATATCAGAAGAGCATTAAATGCAGCCTAAAAACACAAAATATTCTTCAAAGAACTAGTTGTACAAACATGCAACCAATCACCGATCCCCTCCTCCTCCCTCACCAACACTTTCGAGCTGCTGCAACAAATTCATGCCACATGTTACTATTTGCACATTTGCTGACACAAAAATTTGTTTCCGAAAATTCGCCACCACGTGACCCTCCCCAAATATATTATTTGAGCCAACATTTAAAAAGCGATAAAATATGACACCGCCTCCCCTCCCCATGCCCCTGATGCCACATTTCGATATCATATCAATTTATGTATATATATATATATGGGGGCCTATATGCTGTTGACTTGAAAGTTTAGCAACACTTTCCAAACATGATGCATTTGTAAACCCAAAATACCACTCTCTTCACTGAGTGTGTGTGCTTGTGTGTGTGGGTCTGTGTCGGTGTGCGTGTCGGTCTGTGGATGTGTCTGTGTGTGTCGGTCTGTGTCTGTGTCTGTGTGTGTCGGTTGAGGCTTTGGCCAAAATGCATTTTGCTGTTGGCTGTTTGCTTTTAACCATTAAGCAGGTCGTGCGTACGTCCAACACACTTACACACACACACACATACATTGAGTTGTTGTGTGCTTGCAATTTTTGGCATTTTTAAGCTGGTGGCGGCTCTAACCAAAACGAACACGTAACCCAAAATTGCAAAATAAACCGCACACGCTCGCTGAAACTAAATATATATATCAGCAGAAGAGGTGTGTGGGTGTGTTGCGTGGGAGGGAGTGGGGGGGGCGATTGTGGTTTTGTGGTTAAGGGGGATGAAGCCACTCAATAGACTTAAAGGTTCAAGTAGCTTACACAGGGAGTAGTTGCACAGCAACCAGCTACCGCCGAAACAAAAACAACCAAACACAAACTACAAGCCCATGAGTATTCGAATATTCGAGTTTTCTAGTTTTCGAGTACTCGAGTACTCGATGCCTAAACAAATAGGAACGAATGCAGTTTAGGGACACTAATCGACTATCAAATGCTCTGAACCCCATCGGAAAACAAACGCAAATATAAACAAAAATTTCAGCTTATCAGTGTTGGTTTAGCTGTAGAAATTGAATGAATGGCGACCGAAACTAAAATGAAGATTTCAGATAGTCCAAGTTGTTAGATAATTCAGGTAACTACATTATCATGTAAATTACTAAATGTGTGTTTAATCTTTCTTTTGATATTTGTAAGGAAACCCCTAAGGACATAGTTGTGTGAAATGTCTGGATTTGTGCGAGTGGCTTTTAAAGTATTTTCATAAATAATATATATTTTTGGATTGGGATAAGTTAAGATGTCCAACCACAAATACATACGCAAATTGTTGTTTCTAAGAACTATAAGTCTATTGAGTCTATTGCAATTTAAATGAAGTGCCCAGGCGAAGAGAGCAGTCAAGATGGAAGCGTTCTTGTAAATAGCTTGGTTGATTAAGTCAATATTCCCCATTTAAATGTTGTGCCACTGACTCTCGAGCTAAGCTGGATGGGAAAGGTAAGCATAGCTGAGGTAAAACACATTTAAGTAACCATGAAATTTACTTAGAATTTGTTGCTATTGTTTTTATTTTCGCCCCTTTTCGTCGCACTTGTTAACCATGGAATTGTAGTGCTAGGCAAGTACAAATAAATGTGCAGAGGTGTGTGGCATGCAACACTTAGAAGGCGATAACACGCATACGCAATGTTGAGCGTCGAGTGGGCTGGGCGTGGCGTGGAGCGAAAGGGGGCGTCAAGTGTTCGCCATTAAGGGGAACGGGGAGTGGGAAATGCGAAACAGTGCACAGATAAAGACAAGACAGGAAACAAGCGCATAACTGACCAGGCAAGCATTCAGCGTTCAAGCACTGCAAAGGGGCAAACGCATATTGTATACGACATGGCGTGCCACAAGAGGAAGCAACAGACAGATAAGCAAGACAAGGCGAAATGGTCATAGTCATTGCCAAAGGAGCCCAGGCGGCAACCCAACTACAAATGCACAAGTCTTAGTGCAATCTTAAGCTTTACAGCTTTTGAGCAACTCAGCTAAAGCTGACTTAAAAACATACCAAAGTGAATTTGTAGCTGAATCAATCACATTATAATTACACATGATTAAAGTGAGTCATAGTTAAAATAAGCTCAGCAGGCAACCCTTTCATTTGAGCTGATTGATATAAACAAAAAAGGTTTAAGAGAATATCTGCAAAATGCTTATATCTATTGTGGTTTCTGGTGCATCCATAGCTGTGGCAGTCAAAACACAAACTTGAGCTGTATAATAAGGGAATAAGATTTGTTGAACGTTTTGTGGAGCAGCTTCAGTTAAGACATTTGAACACAACAACTCGTCGCATAATATCTATATATGATTATTTCTCAATAATGTGCCACACACTCAATTATTCACGTCTTGTCTTATCACAAGAAGGAAGATAATTGAGGTTTAATATTGTTGTGTTGAAACAGAATCTAACTGATCTGATAAAACCTATAATTTAATTGAAGTTTAAAAACATCGACATGTTGCAAGTATCAGAAACACTTGAGTTAAATGCAATTGTGGTAAATATCTGCATGCCTTTAAAATCTGTGGCACTCAGAACATACTCAGATATATTTTTTCACTTCTTTCGAACTTACATTTGTGCAGCATTCTGGGCATTTGCTTAAGCTTACTTGTCACATCTGTAATATATGTATAACTTCCATTTATCACCTGCATTTATCATATCTATGTAAAAAGGTTTTCTTTTTTCATAGCTTTTACCTGCGCTTTTCCCTAATTAGTTCTCATTTTTGCCCAATTTCTGTGCCACTCTCTCAAAGTAAAAGTTGAGTGGGAAAAGTTTTTTGTTTTGGGCATAAGGTCAGCAAAGTGACTGTCGTTACTTACCCATTAGGGCCACCATCAGGGCCGCCCACTGCCGCCGCTCCACCCGTTGTGGCACCGCTCGTTGGTGACGTCATGTCCGCTGAGGTAAGTGCCTCCGTGCCACTGCGTTCACGTACCAAGCGATCTAATGATAAGCGACAGGAATCAGTTTAACAACATTTTGAAATTTATGCTGATGAGAACTGCACCTGAATCCTGGCGTTCCAGCTCCTCGACCTGCTGTCCGGGCTTCGCCTTGACTTCAATGTGAGTCTCCGCGGAGCTGAGTCCGGCGTGACAGGTGTAGATGCCTGCATCGTTGAACGTGATATCCAGAATGCGAAGCGCTCCCTTCTTGGACACCTTGAACTTGCGCGAACGCGCCAGCGGCTTGTGATCTTTGCTCCACTTGATCTTGGTTCGGTTGTAGCGCTTAACGGGACACTTGATTTTCACCTGGGTGCCAAAGAAAACGACACCAGCCTCGCCCACTCTCAGTGTAACCTTTGGCTTCTTTGGATTGTGCTGGATGTGCGTCGAGTTACTGATTTGAATGACGGGCTTGGGATCCTCGGGAGGACACGGTTTCACATTGCAGGGTTTCTTATCTGGCGGCTTGACGCTGGGACACATCGACTCCGGTCGCTCGATCTTATGCTCCTGGGCCATTATCTGTTTGCACTCCACCTTGCGATCCTTGATGCCGTATCCGCAGGTGTGGGAGCACTTGGACCACTCGCCCACCTCCCAGCGCACTGGGCAGTCGAGCACATTGCAGTATTGCCTGTCGGCCGGCGGTGGTTGGGGACACATGCTGTTGGGCACCACCATGGTGTTCTCGCCGCCACGCGTCACTTCGTGGATGCACTGCACCTCGCGTGTCTTGATGCCAATGCCGCAGCTCTTCGAGCAGGGCGTGTAATCAGAGTAGTTCCAGCGCGGCGGGCAGGGTCGATCGTTGCAGGTGCGCACCCGCGCCTCCGGCTTGGTCTCCTGCGAGCAGAGGAAGGGGGAGACAACCCGACCATTGTCCTCACGCACACAATTGATGATAAGCTCCTCGACACCGCCCAGGCAGGATGCACTGCACGAGGTGTAGCCCTGTTCGCGCCACACATACGTCTTGCCCGGCTCGGAGACGCCCACCTTGATGGAGTCACGGGGAAACTGTTCGTCATAGCCATGCGAGGGCAGCATGCAGGGATCCTCCACACACCGCTCAACCTCATCGTGCGGCCGGTTGCCCTCGCACAGTGTGTCATTAACAGTGGCTACTGTGCGTGAGTATTCCAGATAGATCTTGCACTTATGAGCACGTCGTCTGATGCCCTCGCCGCAGGTAACGCTGCAGGCTGACCAATCTGTGTCCTTGATGAAGCTACAACAGAAATAGAAGGAAGATCAAAATAGTTTTCAATTCAATATATTTACGATTATGTCTTATATGATATTTTTATTTATATATAATTAGTTGGTTTTCATAATAAAAACTACCCAATGATAATGATAATAATAACTTAATACCGCAATGCTGTGGAGTAGTGAAACAAAATACAAATATATTATATTTATAATCTACAATCCTAATATGGCATTCGATATAATTTAAGATATATCAAATTTAACTCTGAGTTATGAGCCAACAGACATCAAACGCATAGAGAAACAAAATCAACACAATTTAAATCTCGGACTGCAATGTTGTATTTTATTGAACTCAAAACCATAAAGTTAAGCTTTATGTTTGGCTAGCAAACAGCTGAGCAAAGCACATAAAAGTTGCCCCCTTCAACAACGTAAACTATGAAAAGTATTTCCTCTCTCTCCCGCTTGACAGCTATACAAATTTGATGCAACAATAGTCAGTGACCACGTTTTACACATTGTATTTCATTTCATGCCACACAGCATTCGAGTCAAAATTTATTAAGTCACCCGCTGGCAGACCCCAAAAACAGCGCTCTATGACATGTTTGCAGGCACTCATCGCCAATAGCTATATCCCGAAGGCATAAAAGTATCTGAGAAGGGTGGTAACGACTTGCAAAACTTATAAATATGAAAAACAAGCATATAATATGTGAATATTTAATATTATAATTCTGGAGTTTGTTTCTGATATATGTAGACATTATGTCTTCAAATGTCGCGCTCAGTATACAGTTTTCAATATATTCAGCTATAGTCTGGTACATATCAGTTAGCCCAAATTACATTTTAATATAGAAGCCCTACTAATAAACCTTTAATTTGCGAAGCTGTGGATTCAGAAGGCGCCACAGTAGATCTAACTATCTATAACTATCTAGCATTAAGCCCACTATAACTAATTTTAGCAATTCAATAATAATTCAATTATATATCGTAATTGCATAGCAAACACAAAAGTAACTCAACAAACGAATAACATGTAAAGTTATTATAAATAATTAGTTACAGGGTATTTCTACAGTTAGCCTGCACTCCGTTGCAGGAGATATGGAACTTATTTAACAGCTATATATTATTGTTGCTGTTGGTGTTGCTGTTGGTGTTGTAGCATTGGGCATTGTTTGTTGGCCGGAGTGGTTTTTATGACCGCATTGGCAGTCAATAGAAGAGCCTGGCGCACGCAGCGCATAGTTTTCTGACCACTTGCCAGCAGCAGCAGGAGAGGCATGCCACAGCAAACAGCGACTCCTACTCCTCGTCCACCTCCTCCTCGCACAACCCTGACAAATTTCTCTGCTTGTCGTCACTTATTGATTTGTAGTCAAATTGTAGCCACAGAACATCATGCGAATTAAAGTGGCGCCACTGCCAGAGCATCAGCCTTGGAAAGGTCTTCGAAGTAGGTCGCTTGCTTGATTTCATAACCGGCGCCTGACAACGTTCCTCATACGCCGCGTAGGCCAAGCGGCAACCCGAAACGTTTGGAAGTTTTGTTTGCGCTCTTGTTGTTGTTGCTATTTTGCTCTTGTTACTGTTGTTGTTGTTGTTGCCTTTGTCTTTTTTTTCCGCTCGTTTGTTTGTTCGTCTGGCGCTTCGCCAGCGCATCTCACATCTCCTTGTGCCGCACACATGCAGAGAGGCCAAGGTTTTTTGGCGGCATCAAGACGCGACTTTATGGCGACAGGCGACAGTCGACAGGCCGCCAATAGTTTCAGTTTAGTGCCCAGCAGATACTATCTATACACAACTAAGTTGAATTGCCCTCTCAGCTAAATATATAATAAAAAAAAAGCGGCACTTTGTTTTTTTAACTTCCCCCCCATTATGACTTTGGGATGTGCTCGATCTGGACCTTGGGTCAACGCGCCTCAGATTGTGTACCGAAGTAGGGGCATGAAATCTTGCTATAGGCAATTTATCAGAGACTTATTGATAATGTCAGGTGAATCAACAAAGACGCACGAAAAGTTTTGAAGTCTGCAGACAAATTTCTTTCTATTGAGAGAATGCAAGTTATAAGCATAAAATACTTATAAATTTCTTTTATGCAGCACGTCCTTCCAATTCTAAACATTGTTAGCTCCATTAATATACAATAAAAAAGTCGTAGTACTCAAATATAAACTGAAAGAGAATAAATTGAATTGATAACTGAAAATAAAATCATTGCTCTAAATATTGATTTATACGTTGTATTTTAAATTGTATGCCTAGAAAAAGCATTTCTATTGAATGGCACTAACTAAATAAAATTAGAAATTCAAAAGAATAATGTTGTTGGAATTTATTAACGGATAAGCACAAGATTCTTATTTAATAGATACATTAGCCAAGCCAAGCCAATTACAACTAATGTCACATTAAGGTTTGCTACGCCGCTACACTAAAAACCATATTGATGACACAACTGATAAGGCGACATAGCTTGTCATTTCCTCCATTTCTCCATTAGTTGGACTGGATTTCTGGGAAATGTCTAAGTAGTACCGGATATATACTCGTGTCGATTGAGTACTTAAGTTCGTTACGCCTCCCAACTAGGACTAGTCGCTCATGTTTACATTGACTAATTTTCTTGAGTACAACGCAGTCATACAAATAACAACCAGCAAAAAAAAATTACTTTTGCATGACTTAGTTTAAATACTCTTCAATTCAAAGCTTGAGAGTATACTAATATTAAGCAAAACTTTGTTTGCATTAAGAGAGCAACTCCTTATAATTAAGAAAGAAAATCAAATTGATTTTATAAAAAAAGAAATTTCCGATTAAGAAAGAGTCATAAGTTAACATTTGTGATGAATGATTCTTTTTTTAAATTTATGTAATATATTTAATACAAAATGTACCTAAATGTTGAGGCAAAAATCTCCTACTACACACATTAACCGACACATTTATTTTTCGTATTATTCAAATCAATGCTAATCAAATTATAAATGTATATTCAAATGAGAACTGTTCCAAACGGCATTTTCATAGCTGGACAACGTAAATTAATAATCAAACCTACTCATCTAATTATCCTGATCAGGACTTCTGGTAACTGACAGGGTTGCGCATACTTTAACAAAATTCGAATACCCTCCATCAAGGATAGAGATGGCCAGTAGGAGGGAGAGAGAGAGAGAGAGAGCGCGCTGAACAGTCAGAGCTATAATATATTATTTGGCATACTACCACTCAGTATTCCCCACATACCAATTAACAGTTAAAAGCATTTGATTTAGCTAGCTCCAAGCTCGTAGCGACTTCATTAGATGTTTCCATACTTGGCTAATTAAAGTGTTGGTTTATATGCACTACCACTAGCACAACTGCTCCGCACAACGAGTAAATTGGACAGCTTATCGCGGCTACTTTATCGCTTTCCAATAAACATCAACAACGCAGCATGAAAGCAGCGATGGCAGCACTTTAATTGTCATTAGGCGTACTTTACTGTACTTACAATCTACTCGAGCAGTTTCGTGTTCTTGATGATGATGATGATGATGTCGTTGTCGATAGCCTTAATTTTAGGTGTCGACACGGCTCAAGGACATTAAGAGGAGGACACACAGGAGACGACGTGGTAATAGTCAATCTTGTCTGTGTGTGTGTATAAGTGTGTGTGTGTGTGCGTATGTATGTGTTTGTTCTGCTTGTAAGTTCTTGTAAGCCAAGTGCTTAAGCTGAAGTCATGAGAAGAAGGCCCAAAGCAAAGCTCCAAAGCGAGACGTAATACTCGCTAGAGAAGAAGGCAAAGGGGAGGCAGGATGAAGTCTTCACTCGTACTTGGGCTTCACTTGAAATGTGTCAAGTGAATTCTGGCTGTAGGTCTGAGTCGGAGTCTAAGTAATGACGGATTGTCAGCCACTTAGGCGGACAGACGCGTGAGAGCAGTGTCTTCGCCGGATCAACAATAGACTGGCCAAGACAATGTATATAATAAGACAAATGTATATCAGGCAACAAAAATAATTTCTTAAATTCAGATCTATTAAATATGTTACAAGTCTCATTAAGGTAGCTTTTAATGTGATGCAGAATTTGTTAAGACCCTTGGAAACGAAGGCACATTGAAGAGACAACAAGTCCGAATTTTAGACAGTATTAACTTGTCAAAACTAAGCCGATTTTCAAGGCTAAGTCAAACCAAGTTGGAAGTTCCCCTAGGCCTTGGCTAATTCACGCTGGGCTTTTATGTTTTTATCTGATTATGGAACTCTCATTGCAAATGATATGCTCATTAAAAATTATTTTTTACGGTCTGCCAAGTAAATTGAACCAAGCTGTTTCCCTTTCAACTGGGGCAAACTTACTTGATGCTCGGCTGACATTTTAATTAAACTTAGGCTTTGCAATAAATAATAAATTGAATTAGTTGTGTTGGGCAGACTCACCTGGGATCCAGTGATGGCACATCTGTGCCGCCACTGGCACCTGCTCGGGCATTGTTGTGATTCTTGCTGGAGCTGCCACTCATGAGACGCATGGTGCGCGGCTCCTCGGGCGTCTCGTGGTTCAATCGACTCTGGGTGTGATGCGCATAGCGCAGAGGTTGATCGGCATAGGAGAGGCCCTCACCATCGTCCGTATCCTGGCCCGATTCCATGTCATCCACATCCTCGACTTGCTCATCTGCATCCTCATCCTCGTCGTCCTCATCCAGATCCGAGCTGTCCATGTGTCGCTCGGAGCGCTATAAATGCGAAATAATTGAGATTATTTGGTTTGTTTGGGGTTGGGTTGGGTTTACCGAAAAAAGAAATGAAAAACGCTTACCTCATTCAGCGAGCGACTGCTGCCAACAATGATGGTGCCGCCGCCCTTATTCTGACTGCTAACCGAACCGCCGCCGCCACCGCCCCCATCGCAATGGACTCCCGTCGAACACTGCTGCATGCTGCCCGGCTTGGTTAGTGGATCACATTTGGCACTCAGGCTGCCATCCGTCGACTTGCATTCCACGCCGCGCATCTGGATGCCCTGTCCGCACGAAACGGAGCACTGTGAACCAGCGGGAGGGAGAGGGTGGGGAGAAGGGGGTAGCATTAACATCCATAAGCATTATAAATTATTGCAATATGTTTCACTGAGGGCGCAATAAAAATTCATTTGTTTGCACAAAAGCTGACGAGCAGGCACAAAAACCAAGCGATGACGAAGTGCTGTCGTCAAAGTGAAAGTGGCCATTTCGCACCAACCCCTACCCACCCTCTTTGGCGAAGGGCGGAAAAAGCAGCACTGCACGGGTTTGGTCAGGCGAATAAGTTCTGCTCCTCCCCCAGCTCAGTTCTTTGTGCACGCGCTCACGCATATAAATGCAAATTTTCATATTGTTTGCGTTTTGTCAGTCGCCGGTTAAATGCGGCGTATGCGTAATGTAACGTAACGAAATGTAATGTTTTCAAGTGACTCAACTCATTGTTTATCTACACCCCTTCGTCCGCCCCCTCATTTTATGCATCCACTACCGCCTGCAGCCCAGCCTCCGTTTGTTATTTTCCATCTCATTTTAATGGCGCTTAATTTTGTGGCATATATGATGTGCATACTTATTTTATTAATGTGCAGAAGCATTAAACGTGTTTTTTAATAGGCTCTCGGGCTGGATGGTTCTGGGCTGGTCTGGTCTAATGCCCTTGCATACGATATTATGAATTAAATACGAAAAATGTTACTTTTAGTATTATGTTTGCATATTCTTGGTTTGAGTTAGAGAAATGAGTTTTCCTGAAGCAGACATCATCCTAATCAAGGCCAAAAACTTAAAGATTCATTTTCATATCAATACTTAAGCAAAAGCGGGTTAAAATCGGACTATCATCGGTTCTTATAGAACATATTCGTTCCTCAGCCATACTTAAGCAAGGGTATTTTAATATTCGGCTTTTATTTTCGAATACTCGACTACTCGTCCTGTTTGCCATTAACATGCAAGCCGTTAAATTATTTCTTGCAAACTTTTAATTTTTGTTTCTCTTGTTGTTAGTTGATAAAGTACTTAATAGGCTGAATTTCAGCTCATTATTTTCAAACATTGTAATCCACTTTGAATTAAAAGCTATAAAAGTTACTTTGGCTTACGTCAAGTTAAGAGTGGCAGGAAACACACATGAAACCACCTAGGCAGGCACCACTGTCCCATATGCCCCCAAACACACAGAGCAAAAGGCCAAAAATGTTGACCAACATTCAGCGAAAATGAAAACAAATAAAATCCCAACTCTAGACAATTCAATTAAGCAACACATAAACTTGACACCCCTGGCATGTCCAACAACCCCTAAACGAGCCCCTAAGTTTACACTATATATATATATAAATATATGTGTATGTGTATGTAAGTAGAAATCGAGTCGCACATTAATAAACTTGCACTTTAAATGAACAGCAGCGAAATGGGCTCGATAAGACGGAAATGTCGGGTGTAAATAGCGTATGCTTGTAGAGTGCTGCAGGGCTGGGAGGAAGGGGAAGAGGTATGAAGGTACTTGCGGCCAGACAAACTTAAGCAGCCAGCTACCACCGCCAATTTGATTAAGTTGAACGGCTATAACCGGGAAGAGGTTTCATTCAGTCTTGAGTCTAGCGGCTTATTACGAGCCAGCAAGCAAAGTAAATTGCAAGAAACACCACAACGAAAACACCGTAAAAACTAATGCGCCGAAACTTAAATGCTCTCCAAGTGAAATCCATATACATATACATATATTCTCTATTTAAATATGTATTTGAATACTTGCAAACAGACAACTTTAATGTAAATAGTTAAGTGCAAAACTAGAGCGCGGAAACTGAAATGTTCTTTCAGTAAAATATATATTATATATTTGTATTCATTTGTATTATATTATTTGCATTGATATTAACTTTAGTTGGAGCTAGCTTAATTCATATTTTAATTGTAAAAGGAGTTAACCAAATACAACACAAAACTAAACAAATTGAATATACAAGATAAGTCCTCTGTTAACTGCGACCGCGTATTTGAAATAACTCTACTTTTGCCGATTTCTGAGGCAACTTCACAGATCATGTTTCATCTTAAACTTGAGGAAATCGAATAGCAAATGTTTTTTTTTCTCTTTGTTTAATTTAAGTACTTTTAACGATCATTTAAAGACAAGTGAAAAAGTGAAGAACGCAATAAGTTAGTTTTTGAATAATAAGTATTTCACTTGGACGATTTTCTGTTAGTATCCCAAATTCTCTTTGTAGCCGAACATAATAATAAGATACATAAATCTTACTCTTAATATTTATTATTATTGGGAGCCTCATGCACTGCGACCTAGTTATTTATTATGTTCCTCCTTCTGATCTTATAATTATTCCGTCAGCCATCAGAAACTTTACCCGTCATGAGACCATTCAGTATATTAAGTCTGTTTTTAACTTGAGATCCTACGCGTTTGAATTTTGTTAGTTAAAAAATGGTAAAGCTTAAAAAGTGTGATATCTGTTCATATTCTAAACTTGTAGCTTGTTCGTGAAATAATGCCAGCTATTCAGTATGTTCAGGGTCAGGGTCATTGTATTCTTTTAGACTAATATTTCATTCCTCAACTGATGCCAATTATACAGGACGTTAGTTCAGCTAATGTACCCTCGGTTCTTTGTTAGGGCATATATGAAACTAGTAGCCGTCTGCACATTTAGCTAAGTACACACGGTGGCCAGACACGGCCTCTCGTCATCGTCTCGGTCTACGTCTGCGTCTTCGTCTGCGTCTGCGTCTTCTACCACGTGATGTCTACGACTTGAGTTCAGTTTGGTCTGCGTTGTGCCGGTAAAAAGTGCATGATTATTACACGAGTTGTGTTGTTGTTGTAGTTGTAGTTGTTGTTGTTGTTATAGTACTTACACCGGTCCAGTCCTCCACCTCCCAGTGCGGACACTCCTCAATAATGCAGGTCTCCTGGGTTGGCGGCTTCGGAGTGCGGCACATAATATCTGCAACCTGTTACCAATAGAGGCAAGACACACAGGCAAGAGATCGAATAGAAAGAGAAGAGTGTGTGAAACATGGATATAATAATATGTCTGCTCTGTGTGTGTACGTGTGTATGCAAGTGTGTATTGCTGTCGAGTCGACTCGCCACTTTTTATGCAAAATTATCAGCGTTTAAGAGTGGGCGGCACTTCGGTAATAGCCACTTGCATTCCAACAACTTTAGTATTTTTTTTGACCAGAGCACCAAGGCATGGCCACATAGCAACGTGTACCTTTCAGTTTCGCTTACCCTCGTTTTGATGCCGTTGGTCTCCTCGGCGCAGACAACCATCCGCTCACGGTAACCGTGCCCACAGAGGCGACTGCAAGTGCTCCAATCGTCGGTTATCCAACTGCGGAAGAGGCGGACAAGTGTGTTAGAGTATCCTACAACTACAGCATTGAGTGGAGCAAACCGCCACTTTCGCGGGCGTTTTTTATTTTCATTTTCATTTTTATTTTTCATTTTTTTTGTTCTTTTTTGTTGAATTAGTTCAACTAAATTGTTTCGAAAACAAGTTGCCAGCTGACCGCCTCTGCGGTTAAGCTAGAAAAAAAGTAACTAAAAATAAAAGGAAAAGAGTAGAAAACAGGAAAAAAGCGTCGACGCCCTCTATTTGATATAATGTTAGACACTAAAGTGCATGGCGTTTAATGCAGACAAATTATATAGTTGGCTGAATCATTTGCAGGTCGTGGTGATGTGGGGGAATGGAGCAAACTAAGATTGAGTTGTCAGTAAATGAAGAAGACGGCTTTCCGTAGAGTGCCATGAGATATTTGGAAACTATTTACATCGGTTGCCATGCAAATTATTCTCTGCAGAACGGTGAATCCTGGAGAATCATTTTCCATTTTATTGCCAGTTTGGTTAACTTGCATGTAGACAGTTAAATATTTAAATTGTTCAGAAGGAAGCTAATTTAAATATATTTCTATGCAAACACTAAACGAATAGTTTGGAATAAATAAAATAAATGATAAATAAATTCAATTAGCTAGTAAAGCTAAAAGAAATGAGCATTTGTTTGGCCAACTAATATATATGTATATTATACCTTATAACATTTTTACTTGTTTTTTAGGTTTTTAAGTTTTAAGTATAAAATTCTATCAGTTAAACTAATCTTACGTATCACACACTCAATTAAACCAGCAACTCACTTGTCTAGACTACATTTGCAATCCATTGCCATCTCGACTATCTTGCGCTATTTGGCAGCTCTCAAACAACACAGCTCAATTGCACTGCTCATGTATAACTAACAACTATCATAAGTCTCTGGCAAATACACAATGCTCACTTCCAGATATCTTTGGCAGCGAGACAGGGCCCCTGCCAGCTATTAGAAGCTCCCCAATGCTGCAGTTAGCGTTTGCCAGAAACAGAAACCTCAAGACAGCCAAAATCACGGCCAATAATTGATGTCCCAAACGACGGAGGGGACGACCCAAAGCCGCGAACAGCAATAAGGAGTCAGAACGCCAGAGAGCAACATAGACGCGCAAAACGAAACAATTAAGAAGTGATCGACTGTGTGATGCCCTGCAATATCTGATTTCTTATCTAAACATAGTTCATGGTTATAGTTCGCTAAAGAAAAAATTTTAACTTATTTATAGTTGAATGACAATATATGTCATGCAAAATCTATATAGCAAATAGAGTTATTCTATCTAAAATATTGTCTCAGCTGAATTTGCAGGCTTGAACGTTAACCACAAATTCAAATACCAAAAGCTTCAGATATTTATGGATGAACATGAAATTTGTTAGACAATATATGTTATTCGAAATCTATATATCAAATAGCTATTCTAACTTATATAAACTCTTAGCTGATTATTTAAAAAATTAACTTATTATTAAATATTGAACTTAATATTACTTTAATGAATAGCTATTGGAAGCTTCGATTATCGCTTTTGAGACACAGATTTACTTGTTTATTTATAATTTATTTTGTATTTATACTCTCAAATGTTTGCTTTACACTTTTTTTATAGACTTCTGGCACCTTCCATTGAACAGGGTATTCAAATGGAAGACCAACAGCAACAATGGACAACCGCACTGAACAGAGATTAGAATTTGAGGCGCTGGGCGCGAGACACTCGCAAAATTGGTGTAAACTTTCGGTTCGGTTTTCGAAAATGTCACAAAACGATAAATAAAGAGCGGGCAGGGGGTGAACACAACAGACAACCGAGAAGCAGCCCGGAGCATGGAGCATGGAGCACGGAGCCAGGCACAGTCAGCGTAACCTCCACCGTAGCAGAGACAGACAGACACAGACACAGACACGGGCTGGGCGATAATAGAGCCGGGGTAGGCAATCAAAACGTGCGCACGATAACCAACGCCATTTAAATTGATAGCTGGGCAGGTGGACTCTGGCAAGGTGGAGGACGGAGGATAGAGGATGGAGGATGGAGAGTGTCGGGTTTTGGTTTGGGTTTGGGAGTAGCTTAGGGAGTTTGGGCAACTGTCAGAGCTGTACTTACCGCGGCGGACAGCTGTGTGTATTACATGGCACCACCGATGGCTCCGGGTGATTAGCAACGCTGCAGAGCGTCTCATCGACATCAGCGCCAGTTAGACGATTCCTGCATATAGGACGAGACATTTTGTAACCTAAGGCGTAAAAGAAATAGCAGAGAGAAACGGAAAGAATGAAAGAAAGAAAGAGAATGTTAGTCCACTGGTAAAAGGCTAAAATTCGAAATGGCATTTTGCAGCCAGACAAGCGTTGCTGCCATTGCATTTTAAAATCAATAAATGTCAGAAACGGCTTTCAGTGGGTTGGCTGGGTTTTGTCGTGCAACTTTAATGTCACTTAGGCACTTAAGACAGTCACGGAAACGGTAGCACCAAGTTTTTCCCTCCTTCCCTTGTGGCAAAACGGTAAAGTTTTAACCCAACAGAATATTTAAATATATTTTATGAAAACACAAGAGAAGTTTTCATTCTCTTCACTAAACATGTATCTTTCAACAATGGCTCAATGCTCCAGATGCAGTGAGTATGGGAAGATAATTTATATATATATATAACTATATTTGTCTAATCCCATAAATGTTATGAAACTTTTTTTGAAACTAAATGTTTTGAAAGGTGTTAAATATAATTAATAAATTAATTTAGAGCAATTTTCTATTATATATTATTTATATATTATATATATATATTATATATTATATTATATTTTTATATTCCTCCAAGACGTCATATCAAAACCTCTTCTAAAGCCACTTTTACCTCAATTCAGTTAAAAATGTTTTCCAGACAAAATAAAAATATTTGAATTTAATTACAAAAATGTTTACCAAATTCAATTTATTTGTCAGTTGTCGAAATAGACAGTGGTTCCCACAAACAACTTTTACTACTTGAATTTGAGTTTTAACGACTCTTTAAGCTTAATTGGAAAATCATTGCAGTCAAATGCAGACGTCTTTATAATTTACGGAGCTCTAAAGTTGGTGATTTTAAGCGAAGTTTCTGCAATTCAATGGGTTAACGTTTGCAAACAGGGGGTTTGGGAACGGGGTTCTCTTCTGCTGCTGTGCCTCAAAAACAGGCATGTCCGGATATTTGAAGAGCAAACACACAAGCAAGAAGAAAGAGGCTGCATCTTGCAGTGAGAGAGTTGGCGTAGGTGAACAGAATAGGTGGTTTGAGGTGGTTGAACAATGGATAATGCCATAACGATCTGTCAGTTTGAAAAATAGTTGGAAACTGGTCGCTTTCCCTTGCAGTCTATTCGATTGCAAATAGTCCCTTTGGAGCACAGATGGCACGCCGATTTTCAGCTATTGAATTTCGTTTATAAGTTTCATTGTGTGCGTTCAGGCAACGTCATCGTTATCCTTATCCTTAGTTCAACCCATACCCACCACCCCGCACATCATCATAGACGTCAGTTGGCGCCACTGCTGCTGCTGCTGCTGCTGCTGCTGCTGCTTCTGCAGCGTATTCATGACACAATTGGCTTAAGGCAATTGGTAATATCCTCTCTTGGCATTTATGTCAATTGTTGGAACGCAAAAAGTCGACTTCATGTTCACGGCAAGAGAGAGAGACAGAGAAAGGGAGACAGATAAAGATACTGGCATGTGGCATGTGTTGCATAGCTTTGGGGCACTGCCACAGCTGGAGGCAAGGGCGCCAAATGGGGGCTAACTGTGTGCTGCTTCATAGGGGTCCGATGAGTGGATTTATAAAGCTGACTGCACCCAGCATGTTGGCCATATCAAGCTCTGCGCACCAATAGGGAATCTTCCTGTCATTAATATTGATGGTAATTTATATTGAAGCGGAAATGTTGATGTTCACTGCAGATTTCTTGGAAACTCGACATTCAGCAGATGCAGTAGAATTTATATTTATATTTATAGTAGCTGCAGTCGTGACTTTTGCCATTTGTTTAATGTTTACTAAATTAAGTGAAATCAAAGTGGCAAATATTCAGATAGTAATAGCATTTCACGGACGGAGCACAGTCTGTGATCACTGAACGTCTATTATGAAACTCAAAGTTTGCAATTGAAGCGAATAATAATGAAGTTCTCAAGTAAATCAAATAGGTAATGCTTAAATCTGTTGTTAAGGACTTACAAATATATATTAAATCCATTCATTTCTAAATAATCCCGACCATATCTTGACTTTAAAAAGTGTAATTCCATAACAATAATTAACATCAGCCTCGCATAATTGGCAAAGTATTTAAAACATATTTAATCTTTAACTATAGTCAATTTATCTGTGTAGAACCTAGATAGGCCTCCACTAAACTTACGACCTATTGGCCAAGGCAATTATTTGTGGTTCGGCAGCTGAGTTCACAGCAAGTCACATATTTAGCCCAGATATAAATGATCATTAAGTGGCTGCCATTTGGTTCAACTTGCACAGTTTTCCATTAAGCATAAAAATAGAGAGAAACCAGACCAAGTTGGACATCAATTGGAGCGGTGTCACGTAGCCAGCTAAATGCACAAATAAAGTGGAAGTGCAGCAAGGTACTCGAGATATGTATGTAGCATGCGACATAATTGGCCAACTGAAGTGTGTGCAAGTATGTGTCAATAAATGAGTATAATAAATGCTCATGTCAAGGGCAGGACACGGAGTAGAGCAAATACATGTGACTTGGACATGGACAGTGGACAGTGGACATTAGTTTGATGTTGGGCACGTCAATTTCGATGGTCCCCGAGGACAGAGAACAAGGCGACTGCATTTGACATTTAAGTGACATGTGAGGCGAACAAACGCTGAAATGTAATTAAAGCAGCGGTTGATGGGAGAGGTGCGAGGAGTGCATGTGGTGGCAACACCCACAAAAACTGAAGGTACCTAAACGATATTGCAATTAAAATTGAAAAACAAATTGATTTTGCCATTTGCAAGAGACGGGCCACGATAATGACTAAGTAAACCCGCCGTACTCTGGTATTGTCGGAAATTAACAAGTTCCGCCTCTGCGGCCATCTTGTTGTTGGCGTTGTTTTTGCCACTGCCACTGCCACTGCCCCTAACACTGCTGCCCCTTTTCCTTGTGCACCAAAAACTGACATTTATCAAGCGGCAAACCGATTATTTCCGTTTGGCATTTTTGACGGCCTAATGGCCGAAAAACTCGCGCAAAGTCGATTAAAAATGCATGGGGCCACAAAAATATGAGAGTGTAGCCCCAAAGTTTGTTCTGCTAGTCCACACAAAATTGACAGGCATTGGGTGTGAGTGTGATTGTGGTTGTGGATGAGGGGAGTACGGATGTAGATGTGAGGGACATTGGTGATATTTATTTTGGTTTAACGCCATAACCAATCGCAGTCATTATTATCGCTATTTGCGTGTCTGAAAATTTGTATATTCAAAATTCTATTTGAATCGATTTTCTTATTAAGATTAATAACGATTCCCATTTCGTTTAGCAGGCGATTTATTCTCCTTCTTATGCACCGTACATACAAAAAATTGATCTTAAAACGGGTATTCAGAATAGAAGCATCCACAAAATGGTAAAAATCTATCATATTAATTTCCTGGACCAACATAAGAGTTCTAGAAGAATACTAGATTCAAATGTATCATGTGATATTTAATGTAATATAACTGAATTAACTGTTAAAGATTAAGTGTCTTACTGTATTTCTCTTGCTTGAGGCTTAAAAGCGTAGTATCCGCTAGTCGAGCAGACTCAGCGAGTTTATTGTGCGTGGTTTTTAATTTAATTAGTAGCTGTGGTTTTAGTTGCTTTGATCATGGCTCAACACAATGCATTAATATCTTATGATGCGCTGTGCTGTGGGAGTGGACTTAATAAATGATAGGCCATTCATAAAGAAGAGCGTATATAATTATTATTTTAGGTGATATGCTGATACTCAATATTTGTAGCAAGTCCAAAAATGACAAATTGTAGATACCAATCAATACTCTGTAACTGTAAAGGCTATAGGAATTGGTATAGCTGTGCTTGTTTGCAAGTGAACGCTCACGTGAAGCAGGTAACTTTAGGCATTCAGTATAACACCCAAGTTATATTACCTCATGTTGCTCATCATGTTGGGCACACACACTTGGAGCACTTGTGAACTTTTGTGAACTGAATCCGAAAACTTCTGGCATCGACTTTCAGCTTTCGGCTTTCAGCTGCATGCAAAGCAATTTATGAACCCACTCACAGCCAGAAGGTTGATTGCTAGTGGAGAGCAGAAGTTAACCTTAGGCTGACTAACAAACAAAGTTGGATCGCAGCCGAGGCGCTGCCGAAAGGTAGTCGCCAGCTAATCGACAAACTTTACTTGCTAATATATTATTTCGACGAGACTATTAATCACATAATACGTAAGTATATATATGTGTGTAGTAACCAAATAAGAAAACACATCCATAGCGAAAACTTTAAGCATTTCTTTTTTTTTGTGCAACAAATTTGGTGCACAGTCTTCAACGGCACGAAGCAGGGCAGCACAACTGCCACTCGATTGCCATGCAAACATTCAATCGAAACAAATTCCAATTCAATGAAAATAAATGAGCACGACAAATAGCTGCCTGCTACACACACTTACACACCCCTAGTTTTTTCCATCTTCTTTTTTTTGTATCTTTTGGGTGGGTAGGGCAAGTAAAAAACAGACAAAAATTTGACAGCTTTTCGCGTACGGGGAAAAAGATTACAAACGGCAACGAGGCACGCCAATGCCTGTGGCAATGTTCTTGACATATTCCACTTGTTTATTTACACTAGGGACTCGATTCGACTCACAACTACATAAGTACATGCATAAGAACTAAGGACTAAGGGCTAAGGACCGAGGACTAAGGACTTACCGCCGCCGCAGGTGACGGAGCATTGCGACATCGGTGCCATCTCCCAATAATAGAGCGGTTGCGAACAGGAGTTGCCATCGCCCCCGCACACCCCGCAGCCGTCGATTTTCTTCGTTGAGCCTATTTTCAAATCGCAGCCGACGCGCTGAAAAGAGAGAATCAAACAGAAAAGAACAGTTAGCGGCAAGGAATGACCAAATTTAAATACTCTTCCAAATCAAGTGTCACATTAAGTCAATAAATAGCCCAAACAGTCGCCCGATTCATTCTATGCAAACTATATTTATTAAATGTTGAGGAATAGCAATCGAAACCATACAATTTGGTTAAATCGGCTTGCTCTCTATACTCTATATACTTTATCTCTAATTGTTGACCTTTTCTGGTCTGATTGAGTTTTCTGTAGCTCCTCCCAACAGATAGCATAAGGCAACTTTCATTCCAGCTAGATTATAATCTCTTATACATCTGTTTTTAATTTTTCTCCATTTTCTATTCTATAATTTGTATGCCGACAAATGTTGTTATAAATTAGGAATACCCTTGGAAAGTGTATTCAAACGATAGGAAAACAAATAAAAGAAATGCTACGTAAATAAGTGTAAATCAACTGTTAGCGGTATCATATCGTAACCTATTGGCAAACACGCACACACACACACCTACACCCGCACACAGCCACACACACCCACACACACCCACACACATGCTGTGGCAGATGTAATAAATAAAATATGGAAATCAATGAGAATTCGTTGCATAAGCTCAAGCGCAAAGCTCAGACAGACAAACAGACAAACAGTTGCGCCACTCACTCGAATCCACTTATGACGTATCTGTGAGATATATGTATATCTGCGTGTGCTATGATATGCAGCTGATGCCTCCTGTGGCAGGTGCCACAGTTTCGAATGTTGCGCACTGAACTAGGATATCAAAGGAATGTTATTTAAGACATTGCTTTGTGACATGTGCCATCAGAGTAGCATTTTGGTTAGAAAATAAGCAATATTTCGTAAGCCAAATAGTATTTATGCAGGGGATTAAGATTACGACATTGCTGGTGCAGACTTCACATAGTTTACTTATTTATTATCTATTAATATTCAATGCTGTTCGGTTTGATGTTACATTGCAAAAGAGTTGAGCTCGTCAACTTTGATCAAAGCAATTAGCTAATAAATGGAAATTAATAACTAAAGTGTGCCAAAATTTAGACTCCAAATTTTCTATTTTTAATAATATGCTGTTAATATTTAAAGGCCTAGCAGTTAATATTCCTTCTGGTAGAATTGAGCAATTAAACTAACTTTAAACATAATTTTAACTTTTGAAACACTTAGAGCAGGTCTCTTTCAAGTGCCTAGAAGTTACTTAAAGTCTATAAAAAACTTGTCCGTTGTCCTCTTAGCTGAATTACTAGTTTAAATTTACTAGCTTAAAGCTTAACTAGAGCTTAATGTTAAGCCAAAACAGCACCTGTTTACATTGTGACAGCATTTTTGAGTTGCTACGTAATAAAAAAAAGGAGCCGGATGATTCCCGGAATTCCCCAAATGACAAGTGGCAATTTGAAATGTAATCCAGTGCTGTAAAAAGCAAATGTTTTGATCCTAACCCATGTCAAGCAAGATCTTTGCTATAGAATGAAATGTGTTGTGGTACTCCATATGTGTGTGCGTGTGTGTTTTTGAGTGTTTTTTTGTGACTTTAGGTCTAAACCGCAAGACAAACAGCGTTAGCAAGAAATAAGCCCGCGGGCCGCATTAAAACCCACAAAACTGGCAACTTGCTGTTTGATTTATTTGCAACAGATACAGATATATATTACATATATATACATATGTATCTATATATGTCTTTATATAAGTGTGAGAGCTAGCAGCGATGGCTGCAGCATCTACTTCAGGGGACACAAATAAGGCACAACGCAAGCCACATGACATATTGGCGTTTATTACAACAAATTGGGGTGACGATTTGGCGGCATTATAAAGGCGGGGGGCAGCGATGGCTACGGCGTGAAACTAGGCGAAAAGTCGGATAAGACCCAACACCAATGCACACACACACACACACACACACACAGACACAAACACACACTCGAAACAAATTGAACTGAAACTCAAACAAACCACGAGCAGCTCTAAAGAGGACAAGAGGGAGGGCGAAATTTTCTAGAATAGTGCTTGGTGCGGGGCTGGTGTGGTGGAGGGGGGGCGGAGGGGTCGCTACCGTTGCCAGTTTTAATGCGCCCACAATTTCATGTCGTTTGTTATTGTCGTTGTTTTGTTGCTGCTGTTTCTGTTAGTGTTGTTGTTTCGTTTTCTTGTTTTTTTTTTCTCTCTGTTTGCTGCTGCTGTCGCCAACTTCGCTTAACATTATTGTAGTTGTATGCCTGCCAAACTCGTCGCCGGCAACCTCCGTGCTCGCTGCAAGAGCAAGGTGCGCCTCAAAAGTTGTGCAGACTCTAATAACTGCAATAAAATATGTTGAAAAGTTAAGCTATCAAAATTATGATAGCTAAAATAAGATAAAATATGACCTTATCGTCCGAATATCCCACAGAAAACTGATATAACAGCTAACCTTGCAAAGTTGAGCATTTAATATACTTGCCTATAAGCACATACTTTCTATTTATTTATCAGAATAACACAAATTGAAGCTGCAGAAGTGCACTGTAATATATATAACTACTATTGCATTTCGAGCTCTAGCCCACACATGTGAAATTGCCTGCAATTCTCTTGCAACTTCTTGGGCGCTCCATTCGCGGCATCATGTCATAGCATGCTTTGTGGCGCGCATTTCGGTGCAGCAGTTGACGGTTGAATTCCGTAAAGTGGCAACCAGGCAAACGCCAGCAGCACGCCTTATTGGCATTTCAATAGTTGCCCTTTGACGGAAGCAACCGCAGCATGAGTAGCAACAGTCTCCACATAACTTCACATCCCGTTGCTACGACAAATACTCCTACTGCCACACAGCCGAATGAATTGTAACCCTGGTCTGCGCCAGCATTATGATTTATTTATACTCACGTTCGTAATGATACAAAGGCGCTTGCGTTATGCAATCTGCATATATATGCATACCTAAGTAAGTATTACACAGAGCCAAAAGGTGAAGGCAAAGGCAACAGACTTTTTTACTGCCAGCCTACAAGCCCAACTGCGCAGACAACATCGACATAATTTATCATCCTTTAGTTGTGGAGCACAACTAAGTGGTGGAGCTCACCCACACACACACACACAACGAAGGAAGCTAACAAGCCTCACACACACACACACACTCATATCGTTGAGATTACATCGATTGTCTTTATAGTATAGAGAGACGACTCGGCTCACCTGACATTTGCCCTGTATGCACATATCCAAACTGCCGGAGCGGCAACGTGTCCCATCCTGCACCCGTGCCGACAACTGCACAATGACGCTCTGCTCATCGTAGTGCTCCTCCGTATTGCCAGCAGCCGATTCCGGTGAGATGTCCTCCGTAAGATGCGCCGGATGGCCTCTGTTTTAGCATGCAAGAAGCAGAAGGCAAATATACGAATATAATCAGTTGATGGATTGTTATGGCTCATTTAATGCCTTTGCAAATGCCTGATTAGACTTTGGGCTTCTTTCTTGATGAAGATTAAGATTACCCTGATGCATACAAATGAAAACATGAAATGTTGTATTCAGAATTGGCTCATCAATTTCTTTATTAGGAAGTGAATTATTTTCTTAGATTATTTAAGAAAGTTTAATAGCTCATCGTCAAGTTGAACGACGCCAAAGTACTCCTCCTTCCAAACATAGATATCTTGAATTATCTATATTAACTAATTAATTTCTATAATGACAAATTAATAAAGTATTTTACTTGCATTAGAAAATGATATATATATATACATATATGTGTATAATGTATATATTTATTTATATTAATTAAATGTGGGCTCCAATATGTAAATTTCCAAATTAAATTATGCAAAATAAGAATTTATATTTTAATTAAAGTATAAAAAATAAAATAATATTTCTATGCATTTTCAAAACAATTAATAAACCTGACTTCATAATCCTATTAAAAATTATTCGATTTACATAATTAACAAAAAAGCCAATACTATTATCAAGAAATATTATTTGTTTGGTGTTTGGTATTTTGTATTTATAATTTTTATTTATGATTTTGGGTTTTCATACTAATTTACATTGCTTGGACGGAGGCTGTGAGGCTCTCCCTGAAGACAAATCTCGACGGAATTCGAAACATATCCGAGTATAAAAAATAAAAAACAATCGACTTGGAACCAGCGAAAGACATATTCCGTGTTGAAATATGGAAAATAAAAATCAATAATTAATTTATGATATTGGAAGTGACTAAAGCCTTAAAGCTCGTATGTGGTATTTCCACGGAGCATGGGAACTTTCCTTAAGCCAATTTTGGTTCTGCATCCTGGCTTATTCCTCTTATCTCATACCATACGAGACGTGTCTGCGCGACACCAGCTTTCATAAGCCGGGAAACAATACAAAAAATCCACAACTAAAGCTAACATTGCAAATAAAAGGACTTTTCCACCATTTGCTGCAAGCATTTTAGTCTGAAAATGACTCAATTCACATTGCCCGCTACACTCGTTCGGCCATTATGGTTTTTTGCCACACGAAGCTTCTTCATTTGCAACTAAATTGCACAATTTTGACGCTTAGCAAATGATTTATAAATCCCGCATGCATGTAAATTGCGAGGCGAAGAGAAATATGCAATCTAACCCCGAATGGATTAAGCGTAAAACTGAGAGCCGCAAGAGCCACAAAACCGAAACGGCTGCCACTAATTTTAGCCGCAAATACAAAAAGCCTTGCAAAAAACACAAGCAAGAATGCTGTATGCAAAAATGTTATCGACTTGACAAATACCCTGCAAATTCGATGCATATTTTTATTAACTATTATAGAAGATTGAGTGGAAAGCAGCACTGACCAAACTTTTACTTAGAGCTAGCTGGCAATTACAACGGAAAGGATTTCATGGTTTATTCGAAATATTTGCATATTAAACTTTAAAAATGGCTAATGCCTTATTCAGACAAATGCATATTCCCCCTTCTGTAGCACTTGCCAAGGTAAAAGGGAAACGCAACAAAAAAAAGGGAGTGCAAACAGCTTTTTTATTGTCACGCTGCTGCCGAGAATAACCAGTAACCAGCAGAG
The DNA here is from genome assembly GCA_035041605.1 of Drosophila atroscutellata. Classification (NCBI taxonomy): domain Eukaryota; kingdom Metazoa; phylum Arthropoda; class Insecta; order Diptera; family Drosophilidae; genus Drosophila; species Drosophila atroscutellata. Next base: position 4,438,906 of record JAWNLA010000092.1, on the reverse strand, counting down.
GCCGGCAGCTCTGCAACGGTCCAACGGAAGCCATTGTGAATAATGAGTGGACATGCATAGACGGAAAATACATACAACTGAAACTGGAGGCAGAAAGGCAACCAGCTGCTGGCCGGGCGAACATAAGCGCATTGGTGTGCACATTAATTTGGTATGCAACAAGCTGCGAGCTGCAAGCTGCAAGCTGTGAGCTGCGAGATGCGAGTTGTTTTACCTGCATGTCAGGGCACATGGTTCGACATAATCGTAGTGCGGTGTCCATTTGTAGAGGGTGCCATCGTAGGGGACATCATTGTAGGCGGCACACTGGTTCGCACGGAAGTCCTGCTGCTCCGGACACGGCTGCATGTTGCAGATGCGATAGCGGGCACTCTCGCCGCGACAGCTGCCCGGTGTGCTGCAGCGACGCATTTGCTGCATAATGCCGCCATCGCAGGTGCGCGAACATGTCGACCAATCCGACCAGGTCGACCACTGCCCAGAGCCCGAGCCAGGGCCCGATGATCCTGTTCCGCTGCTCTTGGCACGTTTCTGTTGCTGCAATTGCGGGATAAGGATTTGTGTGCTCAGTTTTGCTAATTGAAAGCTCACAGGATAAATGACATTTTTGTGTGTCCATTTTGGATTTTGGACTTTGGATTTTGGCATACTCACTTCCAGCTCATTTTCCAAGTCGGATGCTGTGTTCCATGTGTCATCGAACGCTTGACTAGCATTCAGTTTCTTTGCCCAAGCGGCGTGTGAAAGCAGCAGGCAGAAGCTCGTCTGCAAAACACAGAACAGAAATAACAAATTTGAAATAAAATTTAAATTGAAAATTGTGTTTGGGCGAGAGTCTTAACATTATGTCTATATTCATATATATATCATCTTAAAGATTATGTAAATATTTTTTAAGCAAAAATCTTGTGTTTTTTATCTAACCTTATCTATTGTAATTTCCGGAAGCATGAGACTGATTTTAAAGTGTTAATCATTTCTTTTTTCTTAAGTGATTCCTAAGACTTTAAGTGTTTCTCGATTGGTGGCGTATACTTAATATTTTATTATCAATTCTTATTCTTAGCTATTATCCGCAATTGTCTAACTGATTAAGTATTTATACTTCTATTGCTGCTGAGGAATATAAATGTTTCTGGTACATGTCTTAATTATGCTGTGACAAATATGCTTGGCTTTTGCCAACTCGCTATTTTAAACAGCTTACTCGAATTCTGTCTGCACTTACTTATCAGCTAAGGCGCAGCAACGTAATCCTGGGACAAACACAACACAACAATGCAGTGCAAACATGTCACCTGGTTTTATTGGCATTTCAAGTTGAGGAGATGACTTTTATATTTGTGTATAAATTTTGTGCCATCGCACGCGGCTTTCACGTTAGTCACGTTAACAATTTGCATTTTTGGCCAGAACACTGCTTTTTATATCGAAGGCACATTAACCTTAGGACACGCGTCACGTATGCCCCCCTTCCCCTTACCATTCCGTCCCACAGGCATTGAAAACAATCTCGGCTTGGCGTGTCAAGGGTTATGCCATACGATGGGCGTTGGGCGTGGACCAAACCGTATGCCGTGTATCTGGTGCTTCTGCTGCTGCTGCTGCTGTTGCTGTTGCTGCTGCTGGCTCTGCCTCTGCAGCTGCTTAATGGCGTGTCGTATGCCACGTGCCCCACGACTTTGTTTTTTTGCGAACAACACGTAATCGGGGTTCAACTGGGTTAAGCGTTTTACTAAAATAGACTACCGTAAGAGCAGACAGTTAGCCAAGTATTTATGTGCTAAAGCTTTCTCTTTAGACCCAAAGTACACCAGATTTCACTATTCGACTTTTCATGGTTCTCAGTAATATATTCATCAAATGAATTTATTTACAACCCATGTTTTTTAAAACTGCAATTCACTTGTAGATCGAGTGTTTATCTGGTGCTTTAATCGATGTCTATGGAATGACTACACAGTAGTTAACATTTTTCACTGGTAAAGCTTTCCATTTTATACGTGTTTTCCTAACATTTGACTGACTTAACCCTTTCAAAACTCAGCCGATTTCAATGCAGAAAACTATTTTGACATTCAAACTTCATTATTATTTCAATGCCATTAAGCGATTATATTAGTCGTGAATCCGTTATCGAGCAGTTAACCAGGCAAAAGCCTCAATTGCCAACTACAAATGGCCAACATGGATGTGGACCACAAGTCAACTTAACAGCTTGTTTAACTTAAGGCCCAGCAAACAGGCAATGGGCCAACCAATAACAACTGCAGCAGGGCCATATGATGCTGATCCTCTTGACCGAGACACCGAACAATAAACAGCCGACATATGAAAGGCTAATCTTTAAGGCAAATCAATGGCAAATGGACCTCAGACAAGGCAGGAAAAAACACACACACACACACACTAAAGTGGAATCCACATAAATTGTGCTATGCATGAAACACGATCCAACTAGCCAGTTACAAAAACACACACACACACACAACGAAGCCGGAGCTTAAGACAAAACCATTTTATAGCAGTTTAGCTGGGAATATGTAAAAACCCATTGGGCTTACAAGCACAGGCAGCAGTGCAAACAGAAGAGATGGACGAACTGGCAGCTAGATGAAATGTCCGATAAACTGAATGTACTGCAATAAAGGCTGTAAAAGAGAGAGACACACACACACACGCACGCAAACACACTCGCACACACGCACGCACACATACACATAGAGAAACTGTTAGGAAAATCGGCGTAAAATCTCATATGTCCAACCATGCGGTTAGAAAAGCTACTAAATTACTATTTAAGTATCTATTACCACGTTTCAAGTGTTTGAGGCCCGAGCCAGCACCACCGAACTTAAATCCAACCCGACATGACCCACCCCCCTGCCCAAACACTCCTCTACGCCTGCTCCCCTTAATGGAAATAGCGCTTCAACCCTGGCGACCCTTGCACAAGCCTAAGAAAAACAAATAACAAATAACTAAAGACTGTGACTGGGCCAACAAGGCAGGTGCACAATGAGTACGTTCAGGAAGTCGTGTGTTTTGTAGGTGGTCGTCTTTTTGGGGTTGTTAGGTAGGTGTACTTTTTTTTTTTTTTTGGGGCATCTATGTACTGCCTACCGCTCGAAAGAGGAAAAAACATTAGCAAACAGCACATTGGACGAGCACATTTTATGCGAATCCGGTAATTATTTATTTATGAGTTGGAGCAGTTTCAATAACTCACTTTGCCTCATCTACCCATCCCCCAACCCCAAACCCCGCAACCCCCTTCACAACCCAACAAAAACATGGAGGCATATTTCTCGAACATACGTCAAATGTCGAGCAGCTGCCTGTGTGTGTGTGTGGATGTGCGTGTGCTGTGAGTGCTCAGGACGTAGTCGGCGTCATCATGGCAGGAAGTCATTGTAGGTAGTTAGTTAATGTGCACAGTGGTGCGAAAATTATGAATTTGTTCCATGCGTTTGACTGAAAGGTTAATGGTTAATGGGCAATTATTGTTGCTTAATGCCTTCTGATTAATGCTGAACAAGGAGGAGAGATGGACGAGGAAGTGTTGTGGGCATCAAAAGTTCGCATTAATCTCGCAAGCAAGGTGTCTGCAAGGCTATTAAACGCCTCGAAGAGATTTATTTGTTTATCGCTTTACAGTTTGAAAGCAAGGGAGTACAATGGAAGTTTAAATAATAATTGCAATTGTCCAAGATGATAACTCTAAAGAATTTTCATTCTTAAACTGATTAACGGAATTACAGTGGAAAATTATTGAATGGAATGATTAACAATCAAACAATATTTTGAAAGGTATGTATATATATAACTAACGATTAACTGAATAACAAATATTCTGATTGGAAATCTGATTCTCAGATTCTCAATCTACACCAAACTAAGGAACTCTCGATCATAAATGCAGCAGTAAAGTTTAATATTACGATGAAATTGGCATGGATAAGACATAAAATAGTAAATTACTTGCAACTGCTCCACAGTGCAATATGTTTGCCAAGGCTAGAAAAGACGACTGTCAAGTCGAATTCGAGAGAACATACATATACATACATATATATATATATATGAATGTATCTATATATGTATGTATTCCAGGCTCATTCGTAAGGTTGGCAATTTTTGCATAAGTGCCAGGCGATTGAGGTAGGGATGCTGCTGAACTGCTGTTGCCAAGCAACGTCAGTTAGTCAGTCAGGCAGTCCGTCTGTCAGTTAGTCAGTTAGGCAGTCCGTCTGTCAGTCGGGCATTTAGGCAACTAGGCAGGCAGGACAGGTAGATTAGACTGACAAATGTAAGCGGTGTAGTGCTAGTTGATTGTTTAGTATTGTAACTGTATCTAAGCATGTGTGCATGCCTGTATTTGTGTATGTTTGTATCTGTGAGTGTGTGTGTCTGTGCCTGTGTGTTTGTGTGTGTGGATAATGTGTCTGTTGCGTCACGTCGGTTATTTATTCAAAGCGACAGGCGGCACAAAACGTCAATGAGCGAAAATGTTCCGTATGCGCAAAGGTTGAACAACGTTGGCTAAAAAGGAGCCAAAAGGGAAGGGGTTTACGAAGGGGGCAACAGAAACAAAGGTAGACACAGCAACAACAACAACAACAACAACAATAGCAGCAATTGGCAAAGCTGCGCTCAACTTTTACAAGCAGTTGCTATGGCAACAATAAACCCGAGACAGAGTCAGAGTCAGAGGCAGAGGCAGATCGTCTGACATGACAAGGGATGGATAGATGGATGTCTGTTTGGTTGCAGCCAAGGGTTGGGGTTGCGTTTTGGAGTTAAGTTCCGTTTTGGGTTTGGGTTTGGAGTGAACGCTTTTTGTCCATGTGCGAATGCCTGCCTGCCCGACTGACTGTCTGACTGCCGGTTTACCTCTGTGTTTTCACGTCTGTTCGCCGGTCTGGGCCTGTCTATCAAATTGACTGACATTACTTTGTGATTAATTTTCGATGGCAGCACTTAACACACATATAGCATAGGTCAAATGTCACTTTGTCCAAAAGCATTCATGGCTCCCCTAACATCTAACAAAACACTCTCTCACTCTCTCCCTCTACACACATTTATATATATATATATATATTTGTATCTGTAACTGTGACGTAAGCAGCGCTATAAAAATAAAATTCGCACCTCTTTACCCCTTCGGGGTAGAGTCTAAGGCCATTTAACAGCCGTAAGTGGCCAAGGGCTTAGCCGTTGTTAACTGTTTCCGGTTTGCAGCTTTCGTCCCCGTCTGTCTGCCTCGGTCTGCCTAACTCCTATGGCTTCCCATTTGGCCTGACCCCCAACAACATTGCATTGCAACTCTTTTCCCTTTTTTTTTAGCCAATTTTCGTTGCTGTTTCAGCCGTTTTATGGTGCAGCAAAGTTGGTTAGGTTAGGTTAGCACAGCTGTTGCTGAATATGAAGCTATGTTTCGGGACTAAAGTGTACGCACTTAATTGTTCTCTTAAATCAACAATACTTTATCACGGCTAAGTGGCAAGTGTGATACTTGATTTAAGCCATTTAACTCTTGCCACACCAGACAAACAGCCTCTTAGAATACCAGCAGAATTAAACCCCTACACATAAGTTGAATATCAGAATAATTATCTAATCCGGGTTTTGAGAACATTTCTGTAGGTCCTACAAGATAAGTTTATATGTGTAAAAACTGTCTTAGGCAATTTATTATTATTATTTACTATTATTCAATTTTTTTATTTATTTATATAAGGTCAACTAAAGTCATACAAAATCGTACATTTTCCTTATTGAAGTTTTTATACCTAGTAAATTATATCACATGAAGAAAATGATCCAATAAAGTCCATCAGTTTTTCTCTGATTTAGTTATACACATTATAATAATAGGTAAAACTCTTCACTTCTATGCCTTAAGGAAACAGCACTTTTTTACTAACTTTTTTGAATGTGTGTCGCCAACAAAATATCGCAATTCAAGGACTGTAAAATAAACGAGTAGAAGAAGCGAAATATTTCCACACACGATTCATGACTCATGCCAGAGATATTTAGAGGACAAATCAAACAGAGCTGGAAGTCAGCATGAACTTTATGTCGATGAGCACAACAAGCACAAGTGTATAAAACAGCGAATATTTATTTGATGCCAAAAAACTTTGTCAATAAATATCATCGATAGCGAGACAAAGGCGCGAGTAATCAATTGCTTTTGTGAATGGGCAGATAAAAAATGGGAAAAAAACGGGAACGTTGTCTGAAAATAACAAAGACTGACAACAATAAAGAAACGTAGTAAAAGAAGAAGAACGAGTTCTATCGTGCTGCTTTGCATGTCCTGCAGTCATTAACTCAAAAATCGAATGGAAATGAAATTGAAATAAAATGCACGAATTTCACAGGATAGTTTGGGAAGGCAGTACCCAACTGGAGTCGATGGCAGCTCGAAGATAGGCGGACAAGTGCGATGAGACAAATGTCTGTCGCCCTATGAATGACCCCACGAATGGATTTCAGGAGAGTGTCACAAATTTGAATGCCGCTGCCACATGAAAATCGAGTGTGCGACCAACAGAGACAGCTATAGAGAGAGGAAGAGAGAGACGGAGAGTGACAGAGGGAGTAGCAATTGTTGTTATTGTATTTGGTACGTGCCTTTTTGGCAAACGGGCCAACATTTCAAGTGGCAACTGCCAAAATGTCATGCCTCCAAAGCTACAGGGAGCACTTGACAAGCTTCGCTGTAGATGTCGATTATTTTTTATTTATTTTATTTATTTATTTTTTAATGGAGAGAGCACGTGAAATTACTTAATTTCATGTCGACCATTCGAATTTATTTATAGGTTGTTGAACATCCAAAATGAATCCAGCATTAATTATTTAAGCATTACTTAGAAGTTTTGAAAATCTATTTGCTGTTTGCAGCCTAAGGTGTCCAATCCTTTTATCATTATTTTATTTGAGTTTATTTTAATACGTAAAACGCTCTGTCAGCTTAAATACTTAATATATTTCAATAAGCACTTGCTGTCTCGCTCTTGCATAATATGTCTCACTCACATCACCTACCCGCGCGCCTTCTCTCACTCTCTCTCTCTCTCTCTCTTTCGCATTCCCTCCGCCCCATGCTCACTTGCTCTCGCGATTTCTTTTTGTCGCTCTCACTTGATCGCTCTCATTGTCTCTCTCTCTATCTCTCAGCTTCAATTTTTCTCACCTTACAGCTATCTCTGACTCACTCTCTGTCTCTGCAACTCCCTCTGTTCCTGTAACTGTGTTTGTATCTGTCTCTCTCTCTCTCTCTGTTTATTTCTTGTATCACTCTTTCTCTCTCTCTTTCTCTCTCTCTAGCTTACTCTTTCTAACTTTTCTTTCTCTGACTCACTCACTCCATCTCTAAATTACTCTGCATCTCTCTGTGTCTTTTATTCACTTACTCACTTTTTCTTTCTCTCGCTTACTCGCTCTCTCTCTCCCTCTCTCTCTCTCTCTCTCTCTCTCTCTCTCTCTCTATGTGGTCTCTTCTTCTACGTTTTTTAATTTGTAACTTTTCAAAAGTATTCTTAGCTGCATTTCCCGAATGCTACATTCTTGAGGTAACTAAACATATCTTCTATTAAATCACCTAATGCTCGATGTTGTTGGACAAGTTCTCAGTTGACCACTCCAACGTCAATAGTAGGAGAAGCTCAACTCGAATCTACTCCAGCTCGCTTCTGCCATTAATCATCTTCGCAAATAGCACAGCTTCGCCTGCAATTTCTTCGTCTACTTCGACATCGACATCGGCCTCTTCTTGTTGTTCTGGCAGAAACACTCACCGCAAAACTTGTCAAGCACTCGTACGCCTAGGCCATTAACACGCCCTCAGCACAACAAAACAACCTAACAAACAAACCAACAAATAAACAAATATCGGACCCAGACACACGAAACAAACCGACAGACAGACAGACTGACTGACTGACAAAACGGACAGATAGACAAATACTATGAAAGAAAATGCGAGGAAGGAACAGAAGAAAATAGCGGCACACGCAAAACCTTGGTCGCAAAGTCAAATTGAAATAGCAGCGGCAGCACGAGGAGGAGGGCCCAGGCAGACAGAAGAAAGAAACGCAATACGAGAAGAATGGGTAAGGAAAATATTTACTACACATAACAATAAATCCACTCGAAAAGTGGGTGAAGAAATACTAGCGAAGCGCACACAAAACGCACTAGAAAATAGAAGTTAGGCCAGCGGGGTGGGGGCGGGGAAAGGGGCAGACATTTTTCCTTGCGGACCTGCCCCATTTATAACAAAAGGCTTTCAAGTCCTTCATTGCCGAGAAAAACTCAACGGCACGCAAGGCAACCATTTTTTATACATGAACTGTAACACACACTTCGACAAATTGATACCAAGATTAAATCTTGACGACATGAGAAAGCACAAAACAAATGAACACACAAATTGGGAGCGTTGACTAAAGTCAACTAACTGAATCATATTTGTTTTGTTTTGTTTTTCCTTTTTTTTCACTTGTTTGTGATTAAATTCTACATAAGTTATGAAAGTGTGTGCAGGGAGTGCGGCTGCACCAGGTCACAGCCAGAACTAATTACGAGTACCCCGAAAACGGGAGACAGTTACCAATTTCAGCTGCCAAGTTGGCAGTTGGCCATTTTCTAATTTCAATTTGTCGCTGTGGCTGCATTGACGAGGACACCACACACAAATGACGACGCCCCAAGTCCATTGACATGCCAGTGTGGTCAGTCGAGTTGCCAACGTTGTCGCTGCTCAACATTAAAATTAATTACCACAAATGGACAAGTCTCATTACTGCTTTTCTGCGTTTCTTTTTCGACTACCCATGTAATGCCCCTGTACACGGTAAATATATACACACACAGACACACGTATATATTTATTCGTCCTGACTGTTATTGTTGTTACCAGGCTATTAGATGACTGTTCTCTCCACTGCGGCTCTGTGACTGGCACTTCAACATAAAAAAAAATAGAAGAATCAGAATCAGAATCAGAATGAGAATGAGAATGAAAGTTGCAAAAGTAAATCATTAATTCTTTTTTTGTGAACCGTCCTACTTGCAACAGAGCAAGGCATTTTAGTTCGTTAGAAGGGGTGCTCACCCTTAGCAGACAAAGAACTTGGACATTGCCTGCCGAAGACCATTCATTTTCACTCGAATTATAATTATAATTAGTAGAAGGTAATCTCTTCGTCTGTTAGCTAGAGTTCCATTAAAGCTAGAAGAAACTTGGAATGCATATTTGTCTATGCTTGATTCCGATAAGGTGTTAACATTGATAATATGAATCATATGTTGCAATTTAAGCAAATTTAATTTAATTTTTAATTTCAATTAGTCTTCAGTTTTTTTTTTTGGCTCATCTGATATCAGTCGACATTAAATAAATAGATAAATTGCAAACTTCCACTATTATAAAGCTAGAGTCACAAAACTTGGCAGATATATTGCTGCTACTTCTACAAATATGCTCATTTTTAATAATACTACAAATTATGAGGAACTTTTCGAAATCTACTTAAGCATAAATTATGTTTAAAGTTAGTCCAGATTCGGCTCTCTCTGTTTCCCGAATCCTTGCAAATAAATCATTTTTATTAAATTATTAATTTGAATTCTAAATTATTTAACTTGCAACTTTCTGTAGACTGTTTGTCTAAATGCCATTAAATGTTTGTTTAATACACACATACATGTACATATAGAAAACGTGATATAAATAAAATTGTTATCCTAAACTAAGTTGCCCAACTTGTGTAGGGCTTTTGGTCGCTGTGACCAATTGAGTGTATCGCTGCTGTCGCGAGGACTTTGCTAGCGACCCCTACTCGACCCCGTCTCCCTCCTTAACTGCCACTTCATCATCCCTCATTACAAAAAACCCCTTGCCGACCACACTCCCTTCTTTCCGAGCTGCAATACAGCGTCCTTGTAACAATGCCACAGCCACAAAATCGCGTCACTTTAGCAGTTTTTCTGCTTTTTCTATGTTTAAATGTTGTGATAAAAAGAGCCGGCAACAAACAAACCGAGCTGAGCTGCAAATGAGTGAGTGAAGCGAAGCTAGAGAGAAAAAAAAACAGAAAAGAGAATAGAATAGAGAGCAGAATAGAGAAATGGGGGACAGGAGCCAGAAACTGCAAGCTGAATGAAATGAATGAATAAAAGAATGCAAGTCTAGTGTTGCATGCAGCACAGTCAGCAAAAACAACAACAAATATGACCAAATCAAAGTTATAAACTGATGAGTGCTCGACTGCGGGATACCCTAAGTGCATACACATATGCCCAAAATAAATGTAATACAAATAATAATCAAATTAATAATAATAATGATAATAATAGTGACCGATTTTGATATTGATTGAATGAAGAAGAAGAAAATGAAGAAAAGTTGTCTTCTTTCGTTCATTACGAAACTTAAGCTAAATATATTGATAAGATGGGCCTACATCAAATGTCAAGAATCTTCAAAATGTTGGCTGTGAGATGTTGGATTATTTAAGATGACATATCTAACTGCGAATTCAGTAATTGACAGATGAACAGCTCAAACTAAACACTTTAAGGATTTGAAGATATTTGTCGCAACGCGTTGAAAACCTTGCGACAGAATCATAATCGACTCTGCAAGGGTAGAAGCCAACTGCAGAATCATGAAATATTTTGTACATTAACAATTGTTACGCGGCTGAGAGTGTATTGGTGTGTGTATGTGTACACTATGTGACTGTGTGTGCGTGTGTGTGTGTGTGTGCGTGTGTGTGTAGTTGACCCTAACGACGAGTCAACTCACGCGCTCCCGCCTTAGCTGCTTCGTAATGTGCCAATAATAGTTGAGTTTGGCATTGTTACCAGCCAAGAGCGAGAGCAACTTGTTATATATGTATGTGTGTATGTATGTGTGTGTGTGTATGTGTATGCAATTGTGTATATTTAAGTATATAGGTTCGTGTTCTATGGGTAATACAATGTCGAACAAACTGAGTTGAATTTATGCTTTTCTTTGGCTTTATCCAATTCCAGCTTTATTCTTTCGCCGCTTTTCTTTTGGCAATTACTCAAAGTTTTTGTGCACCGGTCAAATCACTTCAAAGGAAACAGAAAACAGAAAAAGAAACAAATTGCAGAGCAACATAAACAAAGTTATGTATTTCAATTTGAGCGAAAATTAATTTATCAATTTGTTCAGACTGAAGTTGAATTTCTGCTCTTTGCGGTTGAATATGCTCGGTGTGCAGCTGGGCTTGAGGTTGGGCTTGGGCTTGCCGGGCTATTGGCCTGTGTCTGACATTCGAGTTGGCAACAAGAGCTTTTGGCTAATTTGGTTAAATCGGTTGAAGAGCATTGCACAGACATTTGCAAGAAGACAATTATCAAATTGAATAAAACACTGCAATAATTGCAGTCTGTGTTTGCTTAATTATAACTCTCTGATCAAACATGGCAAACAAATGGACGGAGAGCATATTTAATAAGCATCAATTACTTATGCAGACAGTCTAAAGCAGACAATGTCAACGACACAACGACACAATGTTGAATGCAATGTTGCACAAATAGCAAATGGTGATGGGCACTTTGAAACTCATGTTTATTAAATGAGTTGAGGGAAAATTAGTATTCAAAGTGGTCTTAATCCATGACACGAGTTAGGTTGATTTAATTGTCAGTTCTAATTTTAGTAGAATCAACTCCCCCGAGATACCTTCATCGTAGACAGACAAATTGGAATACAGTTACATTATTTTGAGGCAGTATTGCATATCAGGTTCATAACCTCAAAAATATTGAATACAACTAAAAGTAACATTTGATGAAACGAAAGTTTTTCTATCTTGTTCTCTCAGTCCGTTACTCTCCGTCTCATTCTCGCAGTCGCTTACTCTTGATTTCTTTCTAACTCTTACTTTCTTTCTCTCTCTCTCTCTCTCTCTCTCTCTCTCTCTCTCTCTTTGTCTCTCTCTCTTTCTCTCTCTCTCTCTCTCCCTTATAACTAAGGTGCATTTAGCACATCAACTCAATATTCTGTGACTTTCATATTGACATACACGAAAGTTATTCAAAAATTCTTCTCAGACAATTCTCTCTATCTCTCTCTCTTTATCTGTTGTACACATCATCCCAATATCCTAAAAGATTCACAATGATAAACACAAAAGTTATTCATAAATAGTATTTAACAATTTAGATATTTCAGTCAAAGTCAAAACCTTATTCAAGTCCTTCAATTCTGTGGCTGCAACTTTCTAGTCTATTTGTGGCACATTTCCCAAAATCTACACGCAATTAACTTTAACAGCATTTTCACACGTCTACAACGGCAACAGCAGACCAAGTTTTTTTTACAGTTATACACGCGTGCCCACTTAAATATGCAACAATTTCCGCATAATTTCGTGCACTTGCAATGGCGAAAGGGGCCCTAAGGGTACATGCAAACACTTACACTCAAATACACACACTCGCCTGCATGTGTGTTTGTGTGTGTGAGGCTAATCACACGACTGACTAACACGAACTATCTACGGCAGGTGTGGGTTTGTATGCTCGTGTGTGTGTGGAAGTGTCTCTATGAAGTTAACGCTGAGCCTATGGCCAAGCAATTATTACGCACCAGAAGGCACAAATAGTCCCACACACACACCCACACCCATTCCCACACCCACACCCACACCCAAAAATACACACAGCAGAGGAGCGAACGATGTGTACAAGCCAGCAGAGCACACATTTTGGTGACCAGTCTCTCTCTCTCTATGTGTATGTGTGTGTGTGTCGGATGGGTCCTGTGGCATGTGCGGGTCCTGTGTCGCCGACGTTGATTAATACGAAGCAATTTGCAGTCCGTGAATTTTGCGATAGCGATGCGTGAAACTGTCATGCGATGTTCGCGTAACCCTCAACTGTTGAGCCATCAGCTGAAACCACGCAGCCAGCAATTTTGATGCGTATGTCGGATGCAAATAGTTGCCTTAAGTGCTGGCTTAATAGTTCGAATAGTTTCCGGTATTTGATAGCCCTGAAACTGAGCCCCTGATCCAGTTGCTCTGCATTACTCTGAGCTCGTTGGTCCGCTAAGCCTTTTATCCCGTTCATAATTAACAAAAGTTAGTTGTTGACATGCCATGTTCAAAGCCACGCTTATTCCAAATAGCATTTGCCATTTCAATGTATTTATTTATTCCACACTTTTGATAAATATATTTATTATTGCTAGGCTTTTCATTCTCCACATTGATTATTAATTAACCCTAGGCAAATATATCTGTTGAAAAATCAAAGAAAATATGCATTGTGGCATTTTCGTTCTGCCACTCGCTGGCAAACCTAACAATTTGACTTTTGCCGTCATTTTCCATTCCATTCGCAGTCCGTGATAACACCGCTCTGGGAAGCTCAGTCAGAGCCAACACATGCATAAATAATGTGCGTAAATAAAATACATCAATACACTTCACGCAACGCAGCTAGTGCCCTCCCCTCCCCACCCATCCCCTCCCTCCCATCACAGAAACATTTTAAAACAATTAAACCAACCAGCCTGTATTCTCGCTGGCTCATTGCTGGATTCCGACAAAAAGCACAGCATTTATTTGAAAGCCTCCACAGCATGCAAATCCAACGGCAAACAAACCAACAACAAAAAAAAACACGCAAAAAAAAATGGATAACCTTTAAAACATGGCAGGGTGCAGATGGGTTGGCTGGGAAGCGAGGCGCTGATCCAGGATTGCATGCAACAACAACCGTTTCCATATTTTATTGACTGCTAAAAACAATTGAAAACGCAAACTAAATTTGGTCAACCAAAATCGCGCAAAACACCATTTAATAGCCAACTGAGGTCAAAGGCATTACAAATCCCACAATTTAATTGCATTATTAAAAATAAATAGTTTTTAATGGTGTGCAATATTTAATGTAGCAAATTAAAAAAGATAAACTTTATTGCTCCACTAAATTATCGAGCAAAATAACATCATATTTTGGATAAATAAATGAATAACATAATAGTTAAGCAATTTTTCTATAAGTTCAGTTTATCGCTGCAAATTTTTAATTATGATAAATTAATCAACACATTAAATATAAAATAATTGGGAAATAAAGCAATGTACATAAATATATGATAAAATGAAGCTACACTGCAATGTTAAAGTACTGAATCATTAAAACTAAAAAACTAAAATAATAAAAAGCGAACAACAAAAATTAATCATTACAAGTTCCACAACTTGATAACACTATTAAATTCCAAAAGATATGGCTGAAAAGAAAAGCTTTTCAAGTGTTAACATTTTTAAACCAAAAAGAATTAATTTTTTGGTTTATCAAAAGCAATATACATATATCAGATTATAATTCTATGAGGTAATTTCAAGTTCAGTTTAGTTTAGCACTCTTTATTTATTTTTAATTGTGATAAATTAGCTTCTGTACATTAAAGATGAAATATTTAGGAAATTAAGCAAAGTACACAAAATAAATATAAATCCCATAATTTAATAGCATTATCGATAATCGACTGATTTTATTATTTTTTTAAATTTAATAAAAAGATCAAATTTCCAAAGACTTATGATTATAAATTGGGGAAACATCACTGCGAACTATAAGGTCTATTGTGCCTCCTTCTGAGCTTGTCTCCCTTGAACTTGCATACCTAGGATGCTGCATCTTATCCTAGTTAAGGCGACACATTCTGCTAGGATGTGCATTGGGGATTCTTCCTCGCTTCCACAAAACCTGCATTCATCGCTGCTTTAAAGACTTTTCCAAAGACTATTCCAAAGACTTACTCCTACAAACAAGGACTAGCAACTATACATAAAAAATTATTGAATGATCATAATTAAATGAAACAAAAATCTTGGAAAAAACATGAAAAAAGAAATGATTTCATTTTCATAATTTAATTTAAATTATTTTGTTAATTAATTTATTTAAGATATAAAAATGTGAATTCTTCGGCAGTCTCAAAAGCTTCATAAATTAACAGGTTAAAAATATAGTTAACTTAGTTTAACAATTTTTTAATTTAAGTTTGCTTATCGTACTCATCAATACAGAATGGATTTGTACAAGGACTAAATTTGGCTATATACTCCAAATAATCTGAATCATAAGATAGAAGAAATTGTTTCAAACAGATTTACTATATCTTCAAGTAAAAGCTCAACATTTTTATCACATATTTACTTTATGGGCTCTCTCTGCTGTGCCTCGACAATTCGTAAGAAAATTACAATATTCCCTGTCGGCATAATAACAATTCAAATTGAACTCCAAAATGTATATATATATATATATATATATATTTATATATATATATATATCACATATATATGTACATGTATTTAATATCCCAAATGAGCTCAGCAAATTTGAGGTTATGCGAAAACTTGCCTCAACATTACTTATTAACATATCGAAACCATTTCATTGGAGTCGCTGCCACATGCACCCCCAGCGTGACCTGACAACCGAAAGGGAAGCAAGCTCATAAAACACAGCACACCCTCACGCACACCACCACCCACCTCCCCTCTGCTCTATCTCTCTCTCTCTCTCTCTGCTTTACTTGTGCTGTGTAGACAATGTCATTTACATAACATCGAATCGTATTTTGTATTGTTTCGTATCGTTATATATCGAGGGCTGGCAGCCGGGCAGGCTGGCCAAAACTGCGTATAAAGCTTAAC
Organism: Drosophila atroscutellata; assembly: GCA_035041605.1. Taxonomy (NCBI): domain Eukaryota; kingdom Metazoa; phylum Arthropoda; class Insecta; order Diptera; family Drosophilidae; genus Drosophila; species Drosophila atroscutellata. Next base: position 4,423,169 of record JAWNLA010000092.1, on the reverse strand, counting down.
ATTAAATATTTATAAATATTACGTATACGTAATCGAATTGATTGATTTTGCAATTTCACGCAACTCGAAACAAATGCAAAGACACACACAGAGAGAGGGACAGCACCAACAATGTTGAGAACGAGAAAAATGTGCATGATGTGAAAAGTAGTCAGTGTAGTCAGACAAAACCAAACCAAAACCAAACCAAACCAAGGCAAGAAACCCCTCAGGCAGGACCTCTACTCCAATCAACCGAACTGTGGGTAACTTGAAACGAACTAAGCCAAATTGGGGTAGGTGTGGGGGGAACTGGGTAGGATTGAGCGTCTTAAGTGATTTCTAACTGGGGGCCGAACAAGTCAGCAGCCAAATAAAATACATTATGTTAATGTGCACACAGTAACAAGTTGTATGCTTCCCAGCCACGCCCACACATTAGAGAAAAGGACACACACACACACACACATACACGCCACATGACCTAATCCTTTTTAGTCAATGACCAGCGAAATACATTGAATGTAGAGTTAGGTTTTGGGATTGGGATTCTCTTCTTTTTTTTTGTGTGGAACTGGCTGGAGCACCTCGCTTTGCTTCAGTGCCGCTATAAAATGCCGACGCTTGGCCAAATCCGACGAAAAGTATCCGCAATCACACAGCGGCACGTGTTGCTGTCCAACTCAAATTCTTCTTGAGCAAAGCCTGGTCAAAAAAAGGTTCAACCTCCAGGCCCCCCCTCGCAGACCTCCTCCGTATCCTTGACTTGTCTTGCCGCCATCTAAATGATTGGTAATTTGATGTTTTATTACATTTTTGCGAAAATTTGAAGCTTGTCCTTTTTTTTTTTGGTTTTTTTTTATGTGAGTGCTACTTTAAAATTTATGAACATTTGTTTGGGGCCAGGGAAAAAGGGTTTGACGCTTGTTGGCCACTTTACTGCTGTGGCTTATAATTGTCACACAGCTTTTCACTGGCAACTGGGCTTTAACGATAATGTGACCATATTTAAGTTGCATTTAGGTTTACGCAAATGATAACCACGATGAAATCATGCTCTCACTTTATACTGTTATGTGGGACACTTAATACTCTTGTGGATACATTATAATCAAACTGTGCTTGAAGGCGGCAACCACATGGCAATCTAAACCAACTTGGCATTATGTTATGTAAAGACGAAACCCTTTTGATTAAACTATGCAATTAGTGGAAGAATATTGAGAATTTGAAATTTGCAAAAGGTCGTTTGCATTTGAGTTTGCAAATGAGAAGTTGAAATGAAATTTCATCGGAATTTTAATTTAACTTTAATATTTTCCCTTGAGGAAATGTTAGTTATACTCAGAATATTTAATTAAAAGCTAATCTGTTCAACAATATATATTTGCAAATATTTTCTACATTTTCACACTTTTATACTCTTCTCTAATTTTATCCTGGCTGAGACGAGCTCAACCCCATAAAATCGGTGTAATGAATAAAGTATAATGAAATTTAGATAAGCCTAGCTGTATTCACATCTGCAAGGGTATATAAGGAACTGCCTGCCCAAAATAGCTTTTCATTTTCTTTTTATACCCATGGAAATGGGAAAAGTGTATAATGAGCTTGTACAAATGTCTATATAAAAGGCAGATGGACCCCATAAAGTATATATAATCTATGTTCGTCCGCCAGAGACTATTAAATCTAGAGTGCTTAAATTGGAATATAAGTCGGGTGAGTCCTACGCAAGTGCATAAATTAAGTCGTTGAATTTATTTTTAAATATTCTTAATATTACTACTTTGATGGGTTAATCCCATTAATCCCAAATTGCTGCTTTTAGATATTTAAATATACCTTGGCATTTTATGGATCAACTCTCGAAAGTTCAAGGATTAATATTTTTACACAATATATGATTAACATGTTATCTTTTTTCAAAAATATCACTCACCACGAGCAAAACTGCCCGAATTTGTTTAGTCTTCCAATAAATGTGCGCTGGCATTTTTCTATCTGTATTTTCTCGTAATCATGGTTTCCATGCTGAAATAGAAAAAATATATATTTTTGATTATAGTTCAGATTGACTTAAGTTCAAGTTTAATTCGCAAATAACATTTTGGCACTTGGTGTAAATAAATAAACAAACAGGGACAATAATACAAGACACGATAAGAACTTAAGTCAATAGAAGTTGGCCTTTGAATAATTAAGGAAAATATTGTTAAATCGTCGTCGCATGCAACGATTAATGAAGGCAACAACAAACAAACAAATAAACAAACAAAGAAACAACAAGCGCCAGCTGAGCAAGTGCCAAGATATATGACAAACGTGATGGTGAGGATGTGTCAAGGATGCGTCAAGCAAGGATGGTGGTCGTGGGAAGCGGGGGAGGCATGTGGAAGTTATGCCAGAAAAAGAAAATGAAAAGAAAGGGGAAGAAGAAGAAGCTGACGATGAAGATGATGAAGAAGAAGAAGAAGAACAACAACAACAGTGAGCGTAATAAATACGTTTACGGCACTGAGACATTTGTCATTCAAATTAAGTACAAACGACATTACTCATTTCTTCGAACGAGCCCGTTAAATTTGCAGAGGCAACTGTGTGGGCGTGGCACTCGCCAACAACCAAATGTCGACGCAACGAACGTAAAATTTCACAAATTTTAACTGGCAAATGGAATTTGCTGTATTTTCCGCTTGTCTTCTTATTTTTTTTTCATTTTTTTCTTTTTTTTTTTTGTGCCAAATTTTAATGGAGATTTATTCACGTTGATTCCTTGAGGCAACAAGCCAGCCACCCCGCTGTTTATTTTGAATTAATTTCATTTTGCAGTCCAGTAATTTATTTAACGTGCCACAGATGGGATGGGCAAGGGGGGGGGGATGCTGCACGCACAATTATTTTATGTACTTTTAAATATACGCACGTAATTATGGCTATTTAGCTGAATGGTGGTGTTAGCGACCCATGATAAAAGAGGTTTATTAGAGGGTTATACAAATAAACTAAACGAGCACAATTTGAAATTTGCAATTTTCGATTGCACTTGCTAAGATGGGTATTATTGCGAAAGAGTTTTAGTTTTGCTATTTGATTTTTGTCAAAAATCATATTTTAGTTCAATTGAATTCAGATTCTATTGGAAAGCTGCAAATCTGCTTGTTGACAGTTTATTTTTTAATGATCCAAATAAGTTAGGTATTTGTGCTATTTATGTACATAATTTCTCATATTTGCATCTGTATAATTTATGCTCTACATTTATTTTAATTATTCTTTATAATAATAATATATAAGCGAGTCAAGTTAAGTTTTATTTCTTAAAGTTATTTCTTAAATGTACAAGTTACAAAGTAAGATTTACAACATTCAGTTCAGTAACTAACCCAATAATCGATTCAAGTCTAAGCCTAATCTATTGATTCTAATATATATATTTCGCCCCCCTTTTTCACAGGGTAACTCACAGTCATGAGCAAAACGCATTCACATCCATATGATGCCCTAGAGAGTTGGTTTAAGCAAATTAGAACAAACAAAAGTTGTACCTTATTTTAAAGCCGTTTAAACTGCATTTCAATTAAGAGCCATAATTTATGCTATCCCTTGGCTGACAAAATGTGTTGGCTTAATCAATCCGACAGCACTAAAATGCCCACCAGGGAACACTTAGGGTCGACGGGCACGTACCACAAATTGGAAACCGCTAAAAATACACAAACATGGAACAGTTTTGTGAACATGCCACATTAGGGGCACACATTCATATATATCTATCGCAGTGTTATTAAAACTTTTCCATGTAAAACTTGGCCGTTAATCATGTTATTTTCATATATATATTTTTCTGCTCGACTAGCTGTTAAAGTTCATCTAAGAGGCGACACATTCTGGGGTAATTATGACCAGATAGCCGTGAAAAATACTTTTCCAAATGCCAATACTTCAAGAAACGTTAACACCCGGCCCTCTACCATCCCCCATCCCCACCCACTCCAGTGTCTGCCAGTGTTGGAATGCGTTGTGACAGGGAATGTCAGATGTTGCGGTTGTCAACACTTGCGCTTTATGACGACGTCTACACTCGAACTGAAATAGCCTTATTTTATTTCAAATAATTCTTACGAAAATTCCTGATATGTAAAGTCTTGATTTTATAAGCCAAAAATTTTTGGATTTTTATGAAATATATTTCCACCAGGGTATAAAAAGTAAAAGCGCAAAACATATGTAAGAAGATTTTTTGAAAATATTTCTTAATAATAATTTGTTAATAAACCAATTTTCCAAAATTTCTGGGCGATATTTTCCCTGAGTGTAGAAGACCCAAAGTGAAAATAAAAAATCAAAAATATAACTTCAAATGTTACCAGCGATGTCATAAATAAGTAAACGTTGGGCTGTGGTGACAGCGCCCGACCCCCCCCCCCCCCCCTCTCCCTCTCCTCATCTAAACCAACTCTGCCCCACTCCTGCTCCTCTTCGCCCTACACCCATCTTTAAACCACCATCCGCTGGGTGTCCATGTGTCAAAGCTCGCAGGTGATTTTGTGTGCTTTTTTATATGCGTACTTTGTGTGTGTGTGTTAGGTGTGTGAGTGTGTGTCAGGTGTGTGTGTGTGTGTGTGTGTGTGTGGTTGCTTTGGTGGTTCTTTGTGCTTGGGGACAGACGAAACGTAATGTAATTAATTGGCACAACCAAATGTAATTTTCTGTAATGGCTTAAATTTCGGGTTAAATTCGTTTCGTTTGGCTCGCCAAATTAAAGCCAATGTTGACTTAACTACTCAAAGCGTTTGCTTGCAACTTGCAACAAATGCGTGTGATGCAATCATAAATTTGATTTGCTTTAATCCATTATTAATTGAAAATGTTAAGTTACAGCACGTGTTTCTTTTCACCTTCAATGGTGCATTTATATAGTGCTGTTTCACAGCATTTCTGAGGGAGTCCGATTGCAATGGTCATTTGCATAACGTTGCGCAATTAATTAAATAATTAAAAGCGGATTTTTAAGCAGATTTTAAAGCAGAAAACGGAAATCAAGCAGCCGAACAAAAGGCAGACAAGTAAAGAATGCTCGAAATAAATTAACTATGCTCATGTTTTTTATACTCTTACTACGGCTCCATGCACTATTAGAACTGCTTGAGCATAAATTAACTTTTGCATTTTATTATCAATAACAATTAAAAATGATTTTAATTTAAATTTTCAGCTAATTTTTGCAGAAAATGTTTGCTTAAAAAATATGCTTTCTGGTTTTTATTTCAATTCAGAACTAATTTTTTTTCAATTTTTACTTAGCATAACCGTAATATAATAGAAAAGAAAATCGATTTTGATTTTGATGAACTGTTAGAGTATTGAATCTTCGATCAGACACACGAGAAACAAACTGCTCTGTTTTATTGTTCCCTTTTATTTTCGTTCACCTCATTCCCTTTGTCATTGTCATTGTTGTTTTGCTTGTTGCTGTCCATTTGGATGTTGCTGCTGCTGCTGCTGCAAATGTTGCGCATTGAACTTTTAATTAGCAAAAGTGACGTCTGCTTAAGCGTGCCACCCTGCCACCCTGCCACATCCCCCTCCTCTCACCTAGTTAAAGGCAAGGCGTGCAAGGTGCCAGGTGTTTGCAGAGCAGCGGTTCAGTTCTGGTCGGCTCTGGTTGGGTCTGGTCTGTTGCACACCCCCGCCACCCCTCCCATTCTCGTGTAGCGCGAATGAAAGCAAATGACAACAAAATGAAATTCATTTCTATGCACAGATTGTTTGGTAGGCGTGGCATTGCATAACATTCTGTTTGTGTTCATGTATGTTTTGTGGGGGGAGGGGGGGGGACTTTTATGATGCCGTCGACGGAGTCGCCGTTGTCGTCGTCGTCGACAAGTTCATAAATTATGAACAATTAAAATGTAGCACGGGAATTGCTTGCGGGGAAGCTCACGTTGTGAATTTTGGGGTTGGTGCTCGGCTCCCCGGTTCTCCGCTTAGTTCATCAAAATTGTTTGCATATGCGACAAACAAAGGGTGCGCAGACAATTGAAGCGCGCTACAGTGAAGCCTAACAGATAGTTACTTTGTTCAATCTGTCACATTTATAAAAAAAAAAAAAAGGAATTATCTATTTTATTATCTGTGTTAAGCAAATTTATGTTAAGCAATTCTGGCCGGAACTGACACCGTCCACAAAATACCATTTCATCAGGCAGCAAATCTTGGCAGCTGGCCAAAACAAAAACCCATCTTGTAATGTGAAGCGAGGATATTTGGTTATACGCCAAGCGCATCTGATAAGTCCAGGAGACAAAATGGGAGTAATTAGGAAGAGATTTTTGGAATTTATGACTTTTTTATTTCTTATTCATTTTGTTTTGCCATTAAAAATGGTTAAAATGAAGTAGCTTAAGGGCAGGCAAGTGGCTAAAGAATATACATATATCTTCCACTTTTGAAATACATGTATATATGTAAGTATATCAATATTTGTCAGTCTGTTTGTTCGAATGCTATCTACTCCCTCAGTTTTTAGGTTATTTTGAAGATACGACCACTAAATCATAGCGCAGCCATAAAAACTTCATTCGAAAGATGATTTTTGCATGAACACTTTTTTGTTTACCAACTTATCTGCTCAAAACTCAATAGCTTTGAGTTTTATAATACTTTTATCATTTTGGGGAAAAATCAACATTATCAGAGCCCTATAACATATAGCTGTCACAGAAATAATCTTCCTAGCCGTTACTTCACGGGTCTTATAGAGATTTTGACGTCATATTTTCGCCCGGAAAAGGATGCATTTAAAAATGCAATAAAATGAATATGGAAGAGGCTCATTCAACCGAGGAGATCATAATTAGTGGGCCAGTAACACAGCAAATCAGTTAATTAAAAGTTGTCAATCGAAGAGGCGTTCTCTACCAGAGGCAGTAGTTTCCAGATAAAAGTTTCACTTGTTCAAGGACTCGCAGTATTGCAACTACTAACTTTGAAAAGTAAAAATAAATTGATTTATATAAATTATTATAATATAATAATAATAATAATAAAATATATTGCTGTTGAAATATATTTAATATTTTGGTTAACATTTGGAAAACCCCTTCGAATAACACGTTGCCTCAGCAGTTTGCTCAGCTGACCCATTGAACTGAAATCAAAACTGCAGGCCAAACCAATTAAATGATTCCAGGTGAGTCGCCAGGTGAGGAGGATTGCCAAGTAATGCAGAAATAACATCACTAATTAGCTTTTAAGCCACCGCTGCGATCAACCAAAGTGTGACAGCGGTTTTCCGCTGATGTCGTAAGCGTTAACGGCGGCTCATTAAACAGTCATGAGTGCTTATTAATTTTGACATTTCGATGGCAATATATCATTATCAGTCTAACAAGCCGTCAACCGCTCATCAAATCGGCCATCAGTAACCACAGAGGCAAATAAATTCCGAAATTCCCAAATTGAAAAAAGATGAGAAAAAACAGAAATACAGAGAAACAACAACAACAACAACAACAAAATAATTGCGTAGTTAACACGCTAATCAGCTCGTTACCAACTCTTTGATTTACAGCTCACCGAAAGCCATGCCCATTTTCCAGATCCACACTTTTCAATCATTTTCCCGTGGGTCTGAGGAAAAACGCTGGGAGGGTTGTGAGAACAATCACTGAATTGAGTTTTTTCCACAATTTCCAACCAAAAATATGGCTTAGCAAATAATTAAATTAACTAATTAATATTGTAGTAATTAATTTGAATCAAGTTTTTAACATAGATAAATTTTTTAAGATAGAGAAATAAATATTAAAATTAGTTCGCAAATTTTTTTATTCGTTTTTCTTAATTTTTTGGTTTTGACTTTCATATTAAATATTTTCCCTAATTTAGTTTCAAATTTTGTAGTTTTTATTCTCAGCATTGTTAATTTTTTAAACTTTTTTAATTAATTAGTTTATTTTTCAATGTTACACCTACTCTTCAAGCACCCCTCGTAGCGCAGCGCACTGCTCATTAACATTTCAATAATTTGTGCATAAATCTTTGTGCACTGGGCGTGGCCGCAGTGTTTGCCAGTCATTAGTTACGGCCGAGAGCAGAAGGTGCAACAACTGCGACGCGGCCAGCGCCAAGTGAAACGCTCCATTGGACCGCACGCACAGGTAGAAAGAGATGGCAAATATTCAGCATAAATATAGAAAGAGACAGACTGAAATATAGAAACCTATTTGGAAATGCGTAAACATTACTCTGACATCTGCATATATGTTTGGCTGTTTGTCAGTTGGCTAACGAGATCGACTCGAACCTTGTAGCCCTGTTACGAGTATGTCTTGCAGGCATTCCGTCAAATCAAATTTGCAGTCATCGTATAGGAAAAACACGAGAAATTGTCGGTACCCAAAACCAAACCCAAACCATCGCCTCCGTCTCCGTCTCATCCACGTTGACAGCTCCAGCGAGCAATAAGTTTCAAATGAAGCCGACTACGACGACGTCAAAGTCGTCATTCATGTCAACGCAGAGAGCGATGAGCTGGCCAAAAATAAAAAGTTTGCGCGGAGTGTGTTGCAAGTAAGACGGAGCAACATACACACACACACACACACGCACACATATTGAGAGGTTGGAGTACGATCTCAGCAACTAAGCAGCTCAGCTGCAACGCTGTCGTTTGCAGATGCAACACGTTTCGATTTCATCGAATTTCATTCAAGTATTTTGCATGCACTGAGCAAAATAAGAGTGCGATATATATTAAGCAATTTAATACGGATATGTTTGAGTTTTATTTCTATAAATTACTATTTCAGAATAAATATAAATAAAGTTGCAACATTTAAAAAACAACAAATCGAATTTGTTTCCAGCTCCCTTTTTAGGTTGTTTTATGTATTATCTTTTGATCGGAGAATCTTAAAATGCTTTTTTTTCAACTTCTTTGAATATTAAGAATTATTGCTCTGTTAAAATAAAAGTCAAAAATATTTCAAAAACAAGTAAAATTGATTTCAAATCAACTTTTCTGTTTGTCCTTTCATAATCAGGTTATTATTGATAGAGCTCAAAATATATTTAATTATCAAGTTCAAAGCAGTATATATATATTCATTTTTTAAATTTAGCAAAGGAATTCATTTAGTTACTCAATATATTGAAAAACACACATAAAAAGTTTAATCATACTATTTTGGTATTAAAACGATTAAAATGATTTAAAAAATTAGTGATTAAAAAAAACTGAAATATAAAAATCGACTCAATATTTACTGATTATAAAATATTTCAAAATTGTTGATATTTGGGAAACAAATTAGTTTATTGATCTAGAAACCGCTTAATAAAAACTGATGTTAATATTTGGCATTAAAAAACTATTTGCGCCCCTTAGAAAAAACGGAAAAATTAGTTTTTAAAGTTCACTCCGCTCTGCATTGAGTTCTTGTATAAATATTGGTGGAAAATTGTGTTAACAAATCTATTTTACCACATTCAAAGCCACAAGTTAACAGTTATGGCTTACTAGTGTAAAAAAATAAGGACCAAACTTTTAATGCAATGAAAAACTATGGGAAAACAGTTCATCTCGCACTTAAAGTACTCCAGCTGCCGACGCAGTAAGACCATTTGAGTGAGAACACACACACATACACACAAAATGGAGAAAACATAACCATAGAAAAGAAAATGTTTTTTTTTGGTTGTTTTTTGTCCAATAAATTATTTAGCATGTATAAATCACAGGGGCAGACATAATGCTGCACAGCAAAACTTGCAGAGAAAACATGTTAAAGCCATTGGAAGATTTATTTCGAGATGCTACTCGAGGCTGAGGCTGAGGCAGAGTCAGGCTGCAAGGGAGGAGGTTCTTGGGGTGGTTGATGGGAAGAAAGAAAGAAAGGAGTAAGCAAAGTTTTGTGGCTGTTAGCGCCTTTTATTTTAATTTTGGCCCGTTTCATAACATTTGCCAAATGCACGGAATAAGTGTCAGGCTGGAGCAGAGCAGAGCAGAGCTGAGGGAAACAGCAGGTGCCACAAGAGGAGCACAAGGAGCACATGGTGCTGGAGTTGGCACCATCAGCGCCACAACCAACAGCCACACAACACATCCGCCACTTCACTAACCAAATACAACTTGTGCGAAACTTCTGATTCGCGATTTTGTATACCCTGTAAGGCTGATGGAGGATATCTATGGAAGGAGGCATCAGCTAAGCTATGGCCATAATAATTGATAAATAATAATATTTAAAATATATTATTGGATTTCAATTAATTTCATTTAATATTTATATAGATTCGATTATATTTTCTTAAGATATAGAATTTATTTGGCTATTTAAAGTTATAGGGTATCTGTTGCAAGCACATTATCCTAGACACTCCTTGAGGCCTGCTTTCTCATTCTGTGCTCTTTGATTTTGTGGCAGTTTTTAAGTGTTTAACTTCGCCAACTGTGAGCCCAGCAACTTAATGCAGTCTCACAATTTAATGCCCTGTCAGTTTCCAGTTCCCAGTTTCCAGTTCCCAGTTCCCAGTTTGGGTTCCCATTGTCTTTGTCTGGATCTAAATGCCTGACTGTCTGTTAAGGAGTTGCATTAATGACAGAACTTCGATATTACAGAGTTGGGTTCGGGTGCAATTTCTATAAGGTGTCTATGCCACACAAGCAAAGACAAAAGAGGGCAAAAATAGCATTAAAGGAGCGCAATTCGAGTTTTAAGCGAATTCGCAAATTGGGGCTTAAGTTAGTGGGTGAAAATAAGAGGCGATAACCTCTTAATTACCTGCTTAGTAGTTGAGTCAGAAGTAAGGAACTCTCAATTATTCCACACATCTGGGAGACATTTAAAAATAATCACTTTTTTCCATTTAAGCAAAGTTCAAAGTGCAGAAACCTTCAGTTTTGTAAGACATCTAACATAGAACACATATCTTATGAGCAAATAAATTACTATCAGATAATGGCAAGAAGAACCGAAACTCAATGAAAAGAATCACTAAATAATGAACAGAACGTCTAAGATTATCAAGTGGAACATTAACTTTGAAGTCATCCTGATCAGGGTCTACCATTTTAACGAATGTAGATTCCAGACCCAGTTCCGATTATGTTGCGTAAAGTTTTAATATTGAATTCTTCACGGAACTCGGCATTTCATTCAGTTCCGTTCGCTGTTAGACAACCTGCCTAAAACCTAGCAAAAATTAATTCCAATTGACAATATTTGTACAACATTTAATCAATTTTCTAGAAATTAAAATTTTCTATAATGCAATGGAATGTTTTATGAGGAGGCAAGTATCCATCGCATTTTAAAAGTAGCCCTTTTGTACGGAAAAAGAAACATTTTACGCCTCTCAAATGATACTTTTCGTAGCAATTTCGATGCTTTCTGGACAAGTGTTTCCCAATCGTTCCTTTTAGCACATATTAAAAGGCGCCGAAGGTGGCGTCGCTGCAATAACACCTAAGCCTTAAACTATCCATCATCTTACCATATTGTAGCAATCGGAGACACCTAAAAGCTTTGCCCACGCACTTAAAACTCTTTACGATTTCGGGCATAACCTTTTGGTTTATTTGGATTTTTGGCCCTGCCACAAAAAATGTACACACTTGGAGAGCTGGGAAAACAAACGTCTTTGCCCCCATAAACCCATAAATATGACAGCTGTGCTGAGACCAACGTAAGTCATCATAAAGTGTGCATACTGTAAAGTCTCTTCGTCTCTCTCATTCCCACTCTATTTTATACAGTTGTACAATTTAATAAAGACCCTAATATGAGGCACACAAGTCATTAGTTCTGAAACCAAATTTTCTTTTGATTTTGTCGATTTTCCAAGTCAATTATAACATATCAAAATACAGTAAAAACTTGAAAAAAGAATTTAAATATTAATGCCGAATTTTTCTAATTTCTTTCAATCAAATTGAAACGCAAAACAAATTTTTCGATGCTTCCAAAATCTCATTGGAATGTTCTATAGACTAGAGATTATTCAAGATTAAAAGAAAATATTAAAAAAAATATTCTGTTGTATCTGCCAAGAAAACAAATAAAACTAGGGAATTCAAAAATCAAATCACTAAAACTTTTGTATCAGCGACGGTTTTTTCAATTTGAAAACCAACGGACAAATACAAAACTCTCTCAAATATTTCGATTATTTTTCAACACTTGAATGTTGATTTTATTCTATTTTCTATTTGTATAGAAATGGTTCCACTTCACGAGTGTTTACTGTAACTTAAAGTCGAGCCAGCAGACAACACACACAAGAAGAATGCAAAAGTCAACGACTGTCGGACAACATGTCAGACATTGCCAGACTTTTCGCGACATGCCAGACAAGGAAGGACTGGCCGCCAGGAAGTTGCAGGAAGTGCATGCAATGTGCGAATGTCACAGCTCACGCATACACACAAATATATAAACATGAGTGTTTGTGTGTGTGTGAGTGAGTTTGCCTTATGCAAAAGTTGCGCTCGGCCACCGCACTTCTTGCTTACATTTGGCAACTCTCATTTCATCTCGCCCACTCTCACTCCCACGCTCCGTCCCCCTTTCTCTCTCGCTCTGCCATTAAGCTCGTCTCATTGTGTAGAGTGGTGTTTTGTGGCGTGTTACAAATGCAACGGTAAACCCGAGCTGCGTCGTCGTCTCTTTCAATTGCTGCTGATTGCAATGCGTCGTTCATTAATATTTTTGCAGCATTTTGCTTTGCGCAGGCATTCGTAAGCTAAGCTTCAGATTAACGCACAAAAATGTCAAAAACGCTTTAACATATTTGTTGCTATTCATTTTTAATTTCTTATTATTTTCAAAATATATCACAATTTATGTGGCCTATTTATTTGGGAGTGTTTAAAAACATTTACTGAACTTTTTTTTATTATTTGCTAATAAGAATATCACAATTTGTGTTTAGTTTGGCATGCGCTGAAAAATATGTGTTTAAATAATAAATACTTAAATAAATAAATACTTGCCAGACAAACTTTGTACGCCAAGTTGTCAAACAAAATATAACTGTTGCTAAAGTGCTTTATTTACAGTTAATTTGTTGCATGATTTTTATTCGTTTGCTTCGCAAATTTGCTTTGAATTGCTCATACTTAAGTTTACTTTTGATATTCAATACTCTCTGTCCCTCTCTCTCACTCTCACTCTCCCCCTGTCTGTTATTACAAAATTGCTCTCTTCCCTCTCTCCGTACTTGTCTCGCTCTTAGTCGCTTAACTTTAAATTAATTACAATTAAGTGAGTGTGAAAAAAGAAGAAGCAGAAGAAGACAAGGGGAATGTGGGGAATAAGTGTTAAAAATGGCCAAAAGCCAGGCAACTTACAACAGTCACGAGTTGAAAGACTAACACGCTAAGCGCTCCTCCGCATTGAATCCCAAAAAAAAAAGATTCTCAGTCGCAGCACAAAATTTAACACTGACTGCGCTGCCGGCGGCAATGGCGGCTGCTGTTATAGTTGTTGTTGCTGCTGTTGCTGCTGTTGCTTTTGCTGCTGCTAATCCACTTTTACTGTTCTTCAGCTCACTGCTATTACAAGCACACACACCGACACATACACGCGTGCATGCGAATGCGAATGTGAATGTGCAAAGGTAGCGACGAAAATAACGGTAACTTTTTCTGCACGCTGCGCTTTTGTTGTTTGTGTGCGGTTTTCAGCTTCTTCTTGCTGCTGTTGTTGTTGTGGTTGGCTGCTGCTTTTGCTTGGCGCTTTTCGCACTGATTGCTACACACTAAAATCGAATTAAACTTGCACGTTCTTGTCGTTGTTTTTCTTGTTGTTTTATTTTTGCCGCACTTTCCACACACACAAACACACTCACACACGGAGAGAGAACTTTCGTCTCTAACTTTTACTTTGTTTGGCAGCACAGAACGCGACAATAGAAGCAAAAAAAAAATCGCACAGCGTAAAAAAAACTTTTAAAAACGTGAAATTTTGTTCGCTGTTGCTTTTCTTCTTCTTCTGTTTCTATTATTCTTGAGTTTAAGGATTTTCTAATGGGGCAAGGCGTCAAAAGTTGCCGTCGCGATCGCCTACAAACGGGAAAATGGTTTTATTACCCCATTTTCATTTATGTTGCATTTGTTTAAAATTATTTTGCTTATCGTTTTTGAGGTCAAAGAAATAGCGGTTGCAAAACTTTTGTTTGTTTTTTGGTTTTTTTTGCCTTCAAGGTCTTAGGGCAATTTTATGCGCTTGATAAATCCCAAATTGGCGCTTTAGTTGATAGGGTGAATTGGGACGTTTTTAATTGAGATTTGCCTTCGCTAATATTCCAGTTAGAAGTTGAGATGCTGTTTTCTGATTATGTTGTGGGAATTTTGATTTTCGTAATTTATTTCAAATTTATTAATAATAAATATAGAAAAATTAATAATTGTAATTTTAAATTCATATATATTTTCATTTAGCTGATTTTATCTTAATTTCAAATCTAAAATATTAAAATGCATTTAATCGTTATTCCAAATTCCATTCCGGTTTAATTCCTCTCTTTATATTTGATTTTTTTCAATTGTTAGATCAGCTCTTAACGGCTCTTTGTGCTGCTTGCTAATTTCCCGCAAAACATTTCCCATCAAATCCAATTGGAATATTAGTCAAGCCTATTTTTCTCAATATATTTTAAGTACGAATTATTATTTAATTATTTTTATTTATTATGCAGTTTCGCTGCATCCTTAACACACACACACACAACAACAAATCACACGTGTGTGAGTGAGATTGCCAGTTATTCTTTTTTACCGTTAGCACGAACCGCACGCACAGAAAATCACTTGAAAACTGTTCGGCCGGTCGAATCGGATTCGGGCACGAACTGAAACTGAAATTGTCTCCAACTTGCAGCCAATGATGTTGCGACAACATTGTTGCCGCAGTAACCCGTTTGTCGCATTCCTTGCTGCAGTAGCAAGAATGTTGCCACAACACGGTTTGAGTGGATATTAAAATCGAACTCGAGCAAGTTTGTTGCGCGCATGTTCGAGTTGCTTTCGCCACAGTTTGACAGCCATAGCGAGGTGAGTTGGCAATGTGCAGCAACATGCCACATGTTGCTAAATACTGTATTACAACAAGCAAAGCAAAATGAACTCAAAAGATGACTCAACAAGTTTCGAGAGTGAAATTTGTATTTTGTTCTTTTTTGTCTGGCAAAGCGATTAGATACGCAGACAAATTAAGCAATTAACCGTAAATAATGTGCTATTCTTATTTCAGATTAAGATCCATAAAAATCGAATTCAAAAGAGGAAAGAGAGAATTATGTACAAAAATATTGTTAAATGAAGGGTGATTTATATTTCTATTTATTATGTATATGTAAGCACATAACATTGACACGAAAAGTAAATTTCATTATTTGCACAGTAAACACAATTCGAAGAAAATAATATATATTTTGAAATTCTTTCGAATTCGTAATTCGTATTTCGCGCGCTTCTTAAGCAACATTCTTTTCGCCTAAGGTCTCACTGCGCGCGCTCACATCCGCGTCATCGATAGCGCCGAGGCCCATCGATAGCGAGCAACGCCGATAGCCCGCAGAGACTATCGATAGAGCATCAGTTTGCAGTCGCATCGCTAGCATAGCGACGTTGCCCGTTCTTTCCTGTCGATACGCCAGTGCAGGCGTGTAGTGTTTTTAAAGTTGGTCCACGCAAATCAATAAACATCCAAAATGGTAGGTGCCAATAATCCACGTTAATACCACAGAATGCACGCTGAACAAATGTTGCATTGGGGAGCATGCAAATTTATTATGTATGCGCCAGGCAAATGCATAAAATTATGCGCAAAAAAAAAGTGCAGACGTGACACAGTCAACCTGTGTATCTGTGTGTGTGTGTAAAATAAATGTATATATGTGTGTGTGTGCAAGAATGTGTGACACTGATGAAATGCAAGACAAAGAAAATAGCTCAAGGGGAAATTGTACAAATGACGTATGCAATTTTGGCTATTTAGAAAATGGGGCCTAAATCTATTGCAGCTGTGTAAGTGATTATATATACATTTGCATGCGTGCTGTGTGTGTGTGTTTCTCAAGAAAATATCCAACGCAAGTGGTTATTGTGTGCCTCAACATAACCTCACAAGATCAAGTCTGCCTATGTGTGTGTGAGTGAGCGCTACCAACGCCATTTTTAATAGCTGGCTCTTTTTACAGTTGTACTTTGGTTTAAAAATTTCCCTTTCTCATGATGACGACATTAATCTTTTTTATTTTTATTTTCTAGGTCAACTTCACCGTCGACGAAATCCGTGGCCTGATGGACAAGAAGCGTAACATTCGCAACATGTCCGTCATCGCTCACGTGGATCACGGCAAGTCCACCTTGACCGATTCGCTCGTGTCCAAGGCCGGCATCATTGCCGGCGCCAAGGCAGGCGAGACGCGCTTCACCGACACCCGCAAGGATGAGCAGGAGCGTTGCATCACCATCAAGTCAACGTAAGGCTAGCCACGCCCATATTTAAAATCTATACTGAATTAATTCTCTTTACCCAACGCAGTGCCATCTCCATGTACTTTGAGGTTGAGGACAAGGATCTGGTCTTCATCACGCAACCCGATCAGCGTGAGAAGGAGTGCAAGGGCTTCCTCATCAATCTGATCGATTCCCCCGGTCACGTTGACTTCTCCTCTGAGGTGACCGCCGCACTGCGTGTTACCGATGGCGCCCTCGTCGTCGTCGATTGTGTGTCTGGTGTCTGTGTGCAAACGGAGACTGTGCTGCGTCAGGCAATAGCTGAGCGCATCAAGCCCATCCTCTTCATGAACAAGATGGATCGTGCTCTGCTTGAGCTGCAACTGGAGGCCGAGGAGCTCTATCAGACGTTCCAGCGCATCGTGGAGAACGTAAACGTCATCATTGCCACATACAACGACGATAGTGGCCCAATGGGTGAGGTGCGTGTCGATCCCAGCAAGGGTTCCGTCGGTTTCGGCTCCGGTCTCCACGGCTGGGCCTTCACCCTCAAGCAGTTCTCCGAAATGTACTCGGAGAAGTTCAAGATTGACGTCGTCAAGCTAATGAACCGGTAAGTTTTAACCAATCACCCTATTCTACTCTGCATCCACCTTTGCTTTTAGCACAAAACGTGTGACGCTGAGCGTGCGAACTCTTCCGATTCTCGAATCTCAAGAGCCGCTCGTGCTGAAAGCGCCACAAGTGCAATAAACAATAAAAGCAGATCAAAACCATTGGAGACGCTGCTGAAACGCTGCATCGGAACCGCTTTCCCAATGTTCAAACGATGCATTTGCTAAGGCAGCGACTCGACATATCCATAAATCCTTATATATGTTTATCTATATATTCATAGCAAAAACATAAGTTGCAATTAACAAGCTAACTCTTAACTATTAAAGTATAATAAATAGGTATATAGTAAATGCGTTTCAAACGTCGGTTTCGTGTCCCAAACAGTCAATGCTGATTATTCTCTTGGAACTCTGCTGTCTTACGTCATTTATTTGTTAGGCGTTGTCTGATTCTCTTCTTATACTATGTGATCATAGATTAGGAATAAAAGTGGCGTGAATAATTGATAATGAAAGGAAATACTAAATTAGGAAAATGAAATTAATAAATGTATATATAAGGAAAACGCGATACTTAAAGGAAATAAGATATGGTTCGTTTGGAAAAGACAATAGATCAGAGAAAATGTAGAAATCAAATTATAAATTAAAAGTAGAACGGAAAGTAGAAAAAATATAAGGCATTTTTAACTGAAAGTTAAAATGGCCAAAACGAATTAAAATCATTAAAATGGCAAGCTAAAAATTCGTTGGATTTATTCAGCATATAAACTATATAAAATCCAGATAAAATAGATTGTAAACATTCTGGCTATTTAAAAATTGCAGTGATTTTATTCATAATGTTGAATTATCCACAAAAAAAGGAATATCTTAAATCTACAAGCAGAATTGTAAAATACAAAAAGAGAACAAATATTAGGCAGATTCTTAATTAAGAGTAAAGTTCAAGATTGTGAATTCATAACTATTCTAAATTCCTGGAATATATATGTAGATATACTTTTAGAATTTTCTTTTACCCAAAAATAAACTAATTTTGTTGTATATTATCGATTTTCACAGACTGTGGGGCGAGAACTTCTTCAATGCGAAGACCAAGAAGTGGCAGAAGCAGAAGGAGGTGGACAACAAGCGCTCGTTCTGCATGTACATTCTGGACCCCATCTACAAGGTGTTCGATGCTATCATGAACTACAAAAAGGAGGAGATCGAGACTCTGCTGACGAAGATCGGAGTGACGTTGAAGCACGAGGATAAGGACAAGGATGGCAAGGTGCTGCTGAAGACAGTGATGCGCACCTGGCTGCCAGCTGGCGAGGCTCTGCTCCAGATGATTGCC
Organism: Drosophila atroscutellata; assembly: GCA_035041605.1. Classification (NCBI taxonomy): domain Eukaryota; kingdom Metazoa; phylum Arthropoda; class Insecta; order Diptera; family Drosophilidae; genus Drosophila; species Drosophila atroscutellata. The sequence goes on along the minus strand of JAWNLA010000092.1, from coordinate 4,404,760 downwards.
ATCCATTTGCCATCGCCCGTCGTGGCCCAGAAGTACCGCATGGAGATGCTGTACGAGGGTCCCCACGACGATGAGGCAGCGATTGCTGTGAAGACCTGCGATCCCGATGGTCCCCTGATGATGTACATCTCCAAGATGGTGCCCACCTCCGACAAGGGACGTTTCTATGCCTTCGGCCGTGTGTTCTCCGGCAAGGTGGCCACCGGCCAGAAGTGCCGCATCATGGGCCCCAATTACACCCCTGGCAAGAAGGAGGATCTCTACGAGAAGGCCATTCAGCGTACAATCCTGATGATGGGTCGCTATGTAGAGGCCATCGAGGATGTGCCATCAGGCAACATTTGCGGTCTGGTCGGTGTCGATCAGTTCCTGGTCAAGACCGGCACCATCACTACCTTCAAGGATGCCCACAACATGAAGGTAACAACGAACACTGGTTGTCCCTTGGGAGTATTAATAAATCTCATTTCTAATCCACCTAATAGGTCATGAAGTTCTCCGTTTCGCCTGTGGTGCGCGTTGCCGTTGAGCCCAAGAACCCCGCTGATTTGCCCAAGCTGGTGGAGGGTCTGAAGCGTCTGGCCAAATCCGATCCCATGGTGCAGTGTATCATTGAGGAGTCCGGTGAGCATATCATCGCCGGTGCCGGTGAGCTGCATTTGGAGATTTGCCTTAAGGATCTGGAGGAGGATCACGCTTGCATCCCCCTGAAGAAGTCCGATCCCGTTGTCTCTTACCGCGAGACAGTCAACGAGGAATCCAACCAGATGTGCTTGTCCAAATCGCCCAACAAGCACAACCGTCTCCTCATGAAGGCCCTGCCTATGCCCGACGGTCTGCCCGAGGACATCGACAACGGCGAAGTCAGCTCCAAGGATGATTTCAAGGTCCGCGCCCGCTACCTGGCCGAGAAGTACGACTACGATGTGACCGAGGCCCGCAAGATCTGGTGCTTTGGCCCCGACGGCACCGGACCCAACTTCATCCTCGATTGCACCAAGTCAGTGCAGTACCTGAACGAGATCAAGGACTCCGTCGTCGCTGGCTTCCAATGGGCTTCCAAGGAGGGCATCATGGCCGACGAGAATCTGCGCGGCGTTCGCTTCAACATTTACGATGTCACCCTGCACGCCGATGCCATCCATCGCGGCGGTGGCCAGATCATTCCCACGACCCGTCGCTGCCTCTACGCCGCTGCGATCACAGCCGGTCCCCGTCTCATGGAGCCCGTCTACCTCTGCGAGATCCAGTGCCCCGAGGTCGCCGTCGGCGGCATCTATGGTGTGCTGAACAGGCGTCGTGGCCACGTCTTCGAGGAGAACCAGGTCGTCGGCACCCCCATGTTCGTGGTGAAGGCCTATCTGCCTGTGAACGAATCCTTTGGCTTCACGGCCGATCTGCGCTCGAACACCGGTGGACAGGCGTTCCCCCAGTGCGTGTTCGACCATTGGCAGGTGCTGCCCGGCGATCCGTGCGAGCCCTCGAGCAAGCCCTACCAGATTGTCCAGGACACGCGCAAGCGCAAGGGTCTCAAGGATGGCCTACCCGATCTGGCGCAGTATTTGGACAAGTTGTAAACGACGGAGCAGCCCCCCTCCAGCTCCCCCTGCATCCTCATGCTGCTGCTCCTGCTGGCTAAATAACCGAAGAATAAGAATGTTGCGGGCGGGTTGAGGAGAGGAAACCGATCAAAAGCAAAAATAACAACAAGGGTCGCTGTCGGCGTTTTAGAAACACACACACACATTTAAAGAAATTTTGATGATTATTAATTGTATAACAGTAAAACAACAACAACAACAACCAACAACAAAATAAATCAAGTAAATGATACTACTTTAAGTTTATATAAAAAACAAACAAGCAAAAATACATCAAGAGCTACCAGTAAAGAGTGATAAGTGGAAAAAGGGGGAAAAAATATAAATAAATGTCTGCTGTTAAAGCCTGCTGCTGTAGAGCAGAGTGATGACACTTAAGAGAGCACGGGCGATGTTAAAATACAGAAGTAGACGTTGGGAAAGGGGCCGAACACTTGGCATTCCTTTTGAGATGCTGTCTTCGCTAAAATTGCAGCAGACGTGCTCATAACCAGCAAATGTTGGCTATCAGAACTAGCTCCAAAATAGCTAACATAGCCACAAGCTGGCCAAAGTGGGCAGCACTATTCTGTTAAGCCATTAACAGCTGAATTTAACACATTGCCTGCCTGCAAAACGAGGGTTGAGTTTTGCCATTCATATTTTTATTGCAGTGTGTTGCGTGTGTGTGTGTCAGCAACACACGCCGCGTGGCCAAGTGCAAAATCACAAAGCAAAGCACACAAAGCCAATCAATGTAAATGATTACAAGAAATATGCGACATGCGGCGTTTGGCAATCGAAAACAACAACAGCAATGACAGCATCGTCGTGGGGTGGCACAGAGTGAGAGACTGAGAGATACACAGAGGGAGAGAGAGAGAGAGGGTGAAACAAGAACTCCCACACCAATCTGCTCTCTTTATAGCTCTCTGCATTTGTATGGCTGCATGCGTTGACATGCTAACAAATAAACATCTAATTTATGTATGTAAGCTGTGTTATTGCAGAATATAGGCATATTAAATTACAGTTACATATTCGATGTAAAAGAGTTTTGACAGTTAAAGAGAGCGTCAAATGGATCTTGCACCCACACAATACAATGTATTTGTTTGAGCTTCGCTCTTTGCTCGCGTTCATTGTGCGAAGCCTGAGCAACAATAGCGATGAAAAATAGTCAAATCACGACTCAGGACTCACAATTGGGAGAGCGAGAGAACTAAAGCCAGAGTTGAGTGTGAATCGTTGGGAAACCACTTCCACCAGATACAGTAACATTGACAGCAGCACATTGTGTCCAATTGGCTTCACGCTCTTCCGTTTAGTCGTGTTTCGGTGTTCGAGGCGAGCGGACGTGTGTTTTTCACCAAATGCGATATGTGCCGCATGCATTGCAATATTTTGTGTAAATAGGTATGTGTTTGCGTGTGTGCATGTGTGTGTGTGTATACAAATGTGCGGTTTGTGGCTTGTGTTATGCTCCAAATTCCAAAAAAAAAACGAAATTAATCGAATGAAATGAATGCAAAAATAGTCAACAATTTGAAACGAATCAAAAGGCAACATTTGTCTGTGTGTGTGTGTGTGTCTATGTGAGTGTTTGTGTTTTTATGTATGCGTGTGCAATTCATAAGCAAATTGCAAAATGCGAATAGAATTCTGTTGTTCTCGGAAGTTGCCGTGTCTGTTTTTGTCATCGTCTCAAAAGCGAACGCCGCCAACGTCTCAGCCGCCGTTTCGTCTATTACATTACAACAACGGCAGCAGCAGCAAGAAGAAGAAGCAGCAGCAGCCCCCGTTGGATGATTGTCGACTGTCTCTTTCTCTCTCCCGCACACTAGCTCGCTCGTCAAATATTTTTTTTTTTGCTATATTTAGCAACATTTCCAATTGGACGATTTTTGATTTGACCTTTTCGCAGTAAAAGCTTTTAACTGTAATTATTATGCGTTGCTGCCAGCGGTAAAAAAACAACAACAACATGCAAATACTGATGTGTGTGAGTGTGCGAGTTTGAGTGTGTGTGTCTGCATATGAAAAAATCGATGCTAGACTCCCTGCGACGACGCCAGGCAGGCAACAACTTCATTCAGTAAAGCAAAAGGCAAAGCGACGGCGACAGTATATTTTACAGTTAGACAAAGTTGGAGCTTTGCTTTGACTGTGTGCGTGTGTGCTTGTATGTGTGGGTGGGTGAATGGTTGCAGCTTAGGTTTGGAGTTCGAATTGGAAATGAGTTTATGGATAGCTATATGCAATAGATAACACCGGAAATAATTTTTTTCCCGTTTTACAAAATGCAAAAAATAAAAAAATAATAAAGACAAAGGCAACGTGCGTCTCTGTATGTGTGTGTGTGTCTGTGTGAGATGTTTATGTATAGAAGCATATAAATTGTTTTATATGTATGTATTTAAGTGGGCGGCAAACAGGGAGGCTAATTTGTCTTTGTGTGCGTGCATGTGTGTGAGTGTGAGTGAGTGCGCCTGAGCTTCAGCCGTACTCACACACACATATTTATATATATGTATAACTCCTCTCTACAAACAAAGTGTATAGAAAATATGAATGAAGACACGAAATGTGAAGAGCAAAGGAGTTGAGAGTAAAACTGAAGATACGCCAAGTGTGGGGGTAGGATGTGGAGGAGAAGGAGTAGGAGTGGGAGAGAAGTGAGTAGTGAGAATAGTGTTTCTCACACACTAATGTTCCTATTTTCACACCTCGCAACTCCAAACGGTAGCATGGGGTGGGGGATTGGTGTATAGGGGGAGGGAGGGGGTGTTAGCTCTACGTGAAAAATCAATGCAAAAAATGTGTGGGACGTGTTACAAACATTTTTAATTGGCTTCTGAAAGTGCGAGATAGTTGAAAACTTTTCAAAAAGTATTTAATTATGAAAGATGGAACAAGAATTCTTAAGTGGAATTGTAAAATAACTGCGAAAAGTTGGAAAACTTCTCTCTTATACCAGTTGAATCTTAGTGACGGATTACATCCTATACAAATTGTCTATAATACGAAGATCTCCACAGCGAATGATTCATATGCTGTAATTAACATTAATTTCGGCTCTAGGCCTACATTTAAATTGAAAATGCTTTACAACATGAAAAAAGTCATAAACAAAATGTATATTTATTTTTTTACTAACTACTTAAGATCATTGCGGTTAACCCCGCTTGTTAACCCAAAAACCCAGATTTGGATTGCATCAAATTCAAAAGATTTGTGTTTAAGTTGCTTTTCGCAATCTTGACACATTTTTACAGTAATTTTGGATATCAAACTGAACGGTAATCAAGATATCATTTTAAATTTCTTGGGCTACTTTGTGTTTGCTGTGAAGTTTGACAGTCAGTCGGAAAAATGTCAATCATCAACATAGTGGGAGGGAAATCTCAATAAAGGCTGTACTCAAATTACAAGGAATCAAAATTGATAAGAAGCTGAAGCCGCCTACAGCAGGTATGATTATGTTGAAGCCATATTGGTTGTAGTCGATAATATTTCAATAGCTATTAGAAAAGGTCTGTTGTGATGATAAAATATGCATGTTGATGGAAAAACTTACTTGTGGCTAATGTGGCTTATCCACCCTCACACAAAACGGAATCAATAAACATTAGGAAGTCCGTTGAGTTGATAAATTATTGAAAAGTCTTAACTTAAGTCATAAGCGGCTTATCCGAATTATATAACCTTAGAAAACACAATATATAGAACGATTATGTTGATGCAAATTCTTACTTATTGCTTATGTTTTGCATACAACCCCAAGAAAACAGAAGCAAAATGTGATGGAAATGCTGTTGGTATACATTATTATCCACCCCCTAAAAAACACGATTATATATATATATATATATATATAAAAAGTTGCTTATTTATGGTGGTAGCCGCAACTAGAATATCAATTCAATGGATATTTGTAAGTGATAAGTCATTCATATTGACAAAAATACTTACCTTAAGCCATTAGTAAGTATTGATGCTTATCCATTATCCACTTCCTTAGAAATCAGAATCAATTGCATTAAGAACTGCTAATCTGCAGCTCAGCGTGGCGAAAATACTAATATCCGTTTAAGCCCAAACCAAAATTGGTCAAGCTTCACATCTCTAATTGAATATTACGCAAATCAAATCAGTCTTTAAGCAAAATACAAAGTGAGAAAGAAAGAGAGAGAGAGGGAGAAAGACTTAAGCCGATTACAACTACTACAAAAAGCAAAACAACAATAATTACAAGTTTTTTTATTAAGCATAATTTGTATTCCACACGATTTCGCCTCCGATTTCCCATCAGCAGTAACTAAAGCATTTGGATGACGAATTTAATGACCTGAAAAAAAGAAGAAGAAGAAGAAAAAACGCCAATCACTTTCACACATTGCATAGATGAAAATTGAAATAGTCGACAACAAAGACGAGCAGCAGCAGAGGCAGCAACAGCAGCGGCAGCAACAGCAGAGGCAGCATCAGCAGCAGCGACGCCGACATCGACTGAGGCAGCGACAGCGACAGCGAGTGTGGGCACATTGATTACATTTTCATAATCAACGAAAGAGAAAAACACACACGCAAAAAAGAAAAAGAAAAAAAAAAGTTAAAGTTGCAGTTGGTTTCTCAATGAATATCGCATAATGGAGGCAACACCTGAATCGTGTGGCGCACGCGATTCTGTGGAGGCGTTGGAACCCGAGGCAGACACAGAGACAGAAACGGAGGCAGAGACAGAGGGAGAGGAGGGCACAGAGGCAATCTCAACAGCAACAAACAAGATGTCCGAGCCGGAGACAGAGACGGCAACGGAGCCCGCTGCTCTGGATTCGCTCGATGCGGCCAACGACCAACAAAAGCAAAAGTATGTCGCAAGCATCTAAATGAAATTAAATTCAAATTGCGGCACAGAGTGCCTGCCACACTCGGTTGCAGTTGGCCCAGGCCTCTACACATGGCCTAATTGCATATACATTTCCATTTCGCTATTTGCCCTTTCAGCGAGCAACTGCAGCAGCAGCAGCAATTGCACTCACTGGAGCCCATCTCACTGGACGAGATACCGGAGCCCATCCGAGTGCTCGACGACATCATATCGGAATTCGAGGAGGAGGCGTCAACCAAGCCAGCTGCCCTGCACAGCAACAGTGGCGAGAATCAATCAGAGGACGACGGCTACATGAGTCTGAGTCGCAAAAAGTGAGTGAACAGTTTCCACACTTTTTCGTTCAAAGCCGTTCATAAAAACGAGAGAATTTCGAGTGCCTTTTTCTGAAAGCCCAGTTTTCACCAATAAATCATCGCAAGAATCTCGATTTTTTGACCAAATATACCGTTTTTGCTCATTGTAAAGTTTTCTAAGTAACTAAAAAAGTTTGAAAACCGTTGACCCATTTGCTGTTTTGAGGAATACAGTTCCGTTATCAAATCCCTTTTCGAAAATATATCACGGAATCTCGATTCGGAAGGTGTCTGAATATATATATAACTTTCTATTGGGCAATTCGAATGATAAATAATGCCCTGGGTAAATAGGGTATACTAAACCCTGCAAATACCTAAGTAAAGGGATCGCCCATTAGGAAATATCTTAATTTCGATATGGTTACAGTAATATCAGTTCAGGTATTTGGGTTCCGCATTCCGATTCCAAATCAGGTTTGACATGCTGCCCCATAAGTACTATTATCCGAACAAAATGTAGCCAAAGTGAAATAGACACAACTTACTTAAGGTGAACCAAATATAGCCAATTTGAAATTGATTTAAGTTTAATTAAAATTGTTTGACACTCTGTCTTGTGTGTGTGTGTGTGCAGCATGTCGAAAAAGGACTCGGAAGACGTGCCACAAACGCCGAGCACAGACACCGTTCCCGAGGGCAGTTTCAACGAGGTTGATGGCACGGCCGAAAATTTAACCAAATTATCTGAGGTGGAGCACAGCCAGGAAGCGACAACGCCACTCATACAGACAACGCTGGTGAGTCTACCTACAAACCCACATACATCTAAGCATAGACAGCTAATAGAAAAGCAATTAATGTCCTCTCCACCCCCCTTATCAGCCGAAGGCACGTAGTGCGAACTCAACGACAGCCACCAACTCCAACTATTCGAGTCTGCCGTGTTGCGGTGCCCGAAACGCCTCCAATCTGTGCGCCGCCTCCAATTGCAACTCATCCAGGAATGGTCCGTTGGCTGCCATTCGCACCGGTAGCTGCAACGGGGAGCGCAATGTGCTGGGCATCGACATCAGTGCCGTGCACAATGCCGTTCTACGTGGCAATCTCGCCAAGCTGCCGGAGCCCATGCTAAATGAGCATCCGGTGACCATCTACCCGGGTCCATCGGCGAAGGCAAGCGGCGAGGGTGCGCGCAGCAAGCGACTGCTCAACTCTGTGGAGAAGCATAAGGAGGTCTGTCACATGCTGAATCCACATTCCAACAGCTCCACCTCGCCCTCGACCTCATCGGGATCGCAGCACACGTCGAGCGGCGAGGCATCGCCATCGGCATCCCATATGAATGTCGCCACAGCCAAGCATCTGCGACAGGTGACGGACGACTATTCCGAGGACTCGCTGGAGGAGTCAACCATTTCCACAGATCTGACGCCCGTCAAGCAGAATGGCGTCGCCTGGGAAATACACTTTAAGAGCAATAAGAAGAAGAGTGCCACGAAAAAGTCATCTTCGGGTGCTGCTAAAAAGGTGAGCGACTCCTAACGAATGAAGAATGTTAATTAGGGGTATTCACATTAGATCCTAACTGATCCTAACTGATCTAAGATATTTACAAACACGTTGAAAACATAGTTTTAACAGGCATTCTCTGGTGTCTTTATAGCAACAGCCGCGTGAGAACAATCTGACCGACTTCAACAACAGTTTCGTCTACAATGAGCAGCAGAGCATGCTGGGCAAGGGTACGTTTGTCATCAGGCGATCCACGGCCAAGAAGCCGCCACGTGCCGTCGATGTCTTTTGTATACCAAAGCCACCGCGCACCTCGCTTGGCGCTGGCGCCATCAGCAATGAGTTCTACACGAGCGACAGTGAGCCCAGCGAGTCGGCGCCACTGCCTCCGCCGCCGGCGCCCTCCGAGATGAGCTCCATGTGCAAGGAGTGCGACGCGGTACCGGTGCAGACGCGTCGTAGTTTCGAATTGGCTGGTGCCCAGAGATCGGCGCTGTCTCTGGACATAGCCGAGGCGGCGGAGCATCTGGTTAAGAAGCCCGTCAAGAGCAAGACGGCCATGCTGACGGAGAAGCGTCTCAGCGCCGAGTCCATGCCCGACAACACTTCCAGCAGCGAGGAGTTCGACGAGGCGCGCCTGAACGGCACTGGCTACGATCTCTTTGGCTATAACGGAAACGGTAAGTGACGCAAACCGTTGTCTACAAATTTATTAGAGCTGATGGAAGAGACGGAGCAGATCTGTGGTTTCATCAACTATATATATGTATATATATTTATATCATGACATTAGCCGAGAATCAATTCTTTGCTAATCGCCTTACTTTTGTAACCTAACCAGATCAACGCGTCTCGACGGCAACAACACCTCACACGGATCTGGCGCCCACTTTGGAGGAGGACGAGGAGCTGTCCGACTTTAGCTACGGCTGCGCACCGCTCAAGCAGATTGAGCACAACATTAGCGCGCTGCTGCGCGGCGACTTGCCTCTGATGGGGCCGGTCAATGGATGCAGTGCAGCTGCCTCTGCTGCTGCCGCGGCTGCCGCTGCAGCTGCTGCTGCTGCTGCCGCTGCCGCTGCTGAGTTGCATGCGAAGCGCGTGCTGGAGTTCCGTCCGGGCGTGCACAAGTCGGAGAGTGCCAAGGAGATGCTGCTGTCGCAGAATGTGGTTGGTTTTGGGCCACTGCCACCGTCGCCGCCCAGCTCCAATCCGGACATGTTTGACTACGATGCGCCGCTGCCGCCTTCGCCTATTGAGCCGCGCAAGCCGCTGGAGCTGCCAGCATCTGTTGCTGTCTCAGCGGTGCCCGTCAATCGCGGCACCACCGTCGTCGAAGTGCATGCCACCGCCTCGGGGGCAGCGGTGCACAGCAACAGTCATACGCGGCGCAGTCGCGATAATGTGGCTGCAGTGCGTCATTTCAACGATGAACTGCCTCCGCCACCGGCACCGGCCCATCATCAGTCGAGCAGCTTTGCGGAGGTGCTGCCCGGGCTGCCTGGCATGGTACACGTGCCACCGCCCATGGCGCCAGTGGTGCCCCCACATCGTGCCGGTCACTCGCTCAACACCATGAAATCGTGGAGCATTGACTCGCAGTACCGCAAGCGATCGCCCAAACTCTTCGGCTACAGCAGCGGCAGCGGCATAACCACGCCCACCGGCCTGGGCGGCCAAATGCCGCCGCTGCCCCAGCCACCCATGGGCACCATTGGATCGTCCTGCGACGGCGGCTCCGTTGCCGGTACGGGCTCCTATCAGCGACGGTACATCAACTACGGCACCAAGCGCAGCCTGAAGCAGTCGCCGCGCGAGGAGCATCGCCTGCAAACCTCATGTAGTCTTCCCGAAACCCCAATCTTTGCCAGAGGGTGAGTCCCACAGCTTACAGCAGAGTCGTATCCTCCACTGAAATTATCATTTACAGCTGTGACATACCACGTACGCCATATCGACGCCAAAATGATCCCATACCCGTCAGCGGCTCCCGCACAGCGCCACGCTCGAGCACCTCGAATAGCATCAACATGGGCAACTCCATCTTGGGCATAGGACGTAAGTTTCGCAACTCAATGTTACCATTTGATTGGTAAATTTAAATAATTTATGTGCATATTTTTTATATCAAATTGTTTTTTTCGTATTTTAGCTGGCCCCTATGGCACCGCTCAGATTTGTCGCCAGCGTTCCATCAATCACGCCTTAGCTTCCAACGAAATGCTGCGCATGACTGGCGCCCCCGCGCGCGGCTGGTATCCCAAGCAGCGCAATATGCGACCCGCATCCACGGAGAACATTGATCGATTGGCCTCGGTGCGCGTGTGGGACAATCCGGCTGGCATGTCGGGCACTGGCCAATCCCGCAAGCCGCTCACCCTGCCGCCCAATTTGACGCCCTCCTTCTTGAACAAGTCACCACGCGAGGCGCTGCGACGCGTCACCAGTTTGCTAATAACCAAAAAGAGTAAGTGCCTCCAAATCAATTGCAAAGAACACTTACATTTGATTGTCACTTCGCAGAGCACAACAAGGATCGGAAGCACAAGGCATACAGCGATCTGCCCATGGATGACAGCAACAGCAAGCACGCCTATGAATTTGAGACAGGTAACTGCTACTCTTTAGGCTTAAGCAGCTGGCTGGATATGGCTATGGGATTATGATAATGGCAAATTAATTGTCGACCGCTCTTTTTCTTTGTAGTGGGCTCCGGGAAGCGCAAGGAGAGCAGCAGTCGCAGTAAGGACAATGCAGCCGCTGTTCCCGGCACTACGCCCAAGGCCAAAAAGAAGGGTCTCTTCAAGGCGCTGTGGAAGCGTACGAAAACCACGTCGCTGGATCAATAGAGGCCCACGAAGAGCAGACCCCGACTTGTTTCAGACGAAGCCAAAGCACTGCCCCCCTCCCCACCCCCTTCCACACCAAACACTCCAATGAAATGTTGGAGCTATGTGTTTTTAATGATGAACGTTGATAATAACCGCACTTCTATATACACTATATGCAGAGAGTAGCATAACACATACATGTACAATATGAAGACGGTGTTGGTACTACGCTAGGCATCCCTATCAAATTACCAGACTCACCTGCTCATCCATGAACTTTTTACACACACCCACACACACACGCACACACACAGACGAGCACTAATTGTGAAGCTCGTTTCGTTTGTAAGTTCGCTCACCTTGAAATTCACTCAATATTGCAAAAGATTACTTATATATATATCGTACATAAAGGTACAACTATATCGGTCATATTATAATGCGAGGAAAAAACTGAATAAATTAAATGCACAAATGCCGTGAATCGTAAAGACTGACAAACAAATATGTAAATGAAATGAGTAAAAACAAAAAAAAAACAAAAAACAAAAAGAAAACGAAAATTAAATGAAAAATCCAAATATATGAACTTCAAATGCAACACACCAGACCAGCAGACAAAACAGTATTATATATACACTATATATACAGACCACATATGTGTATGGGTACCAGATGAGCCCAGACCCCAGACTCTGAACTTGCAATAATAATTCCATGGCCGAAACACACGTAACACACACAATAAAAAGCACGCAACGATGAGCAACAAAATGTAGCAAAAACAAAAGAAAAAACAAAAAGAAAAACAAAAGAAAATGAAAACTTAATAATTATACAAGCACTGAATTTATATATAGTATATGAACTCTATATGCATAGTTTGGAGTATATACTGAACCGTTTAGGGTTCCAGGCAAGCAGCATTACTTACTTTATATTTATGATGATGTTGGATATACACGAAGCACATTTTTACGCTTCAGTTGCGAATTTTGGGCGTATATAGTGTCAAAGAATTGTTTACGAACTAGATTTTATCCAATCTTTTGAATGTCACCCAGCCAAAAAAAAAAAAGCAAACACGAAGTAGAATTTCGGGCAAAAAAAAACTTACACGAATATATATTGAATAATAAATTTAGTTTGGAATTTCGAGAGACTAGAATAGCCGAAACGCCCTCCAAAAATTGCAGAGAATGTTTGATAATACAATTTCCAAAATTTTGCATACAATAAAAATTGAAAAAAGAAACAAAAAAAAAAATGCAAGAAATGCTCAAGAAAACTTTACCAGGCGGCATTTGCTTTTGTAATTTGATAGATAACAAAAATCTGAATAATACCATTAACAAAAACTGTAAACGTTTACTAGTCATTAATAATTAATAAAAAAAGTGAAATATTTATATATATATTAAAGATTATGTATTTTTTATTAACACACTGACAAGCCAAGCTGCCAAATATATTTGGCAGCATTTTATAAAGAGGCGCGCCCCCGCCCCCCCCCCCCCCCCTACCCACATAGAAACAGAGCCAGTTGAAAAGTATTATTAACGAATTATTATATTATGCTACAGCAAGTTGGTATTTATTATAATTATTAATTATATTGTATGTACAATTATTTGTATTAATATTATTGAATATATTTTTTAGAAAAGTAGTGTGAAAATTGAGCAAGTACTAACAGAAAAAAACAAAAACAAAACGAAAAATAATTCAAATAAGAAATAAACAAAGTAATAAAGCTGCGAAATGAATACTTTTACTATAAAAAAAAAACCAAAAAAAGAAAAAAAAAATTGTAACATTTTGAGTAAAGTGGTAATGCAACAATAAACTCTTAACTAAAAGAAATATAATATCAGACCCAAAGTAAAACGAATAACGTCGATTTTAGAGAGGTTTTTTCAACATAGACTTTTTGACAACAACGCCAACTTTTGAGCAAAACTTTCTAAAGCACTAACTAAACCTTGACCCCCCCCCCCCAAAAAAAAAAAACTACATATGTACATCCCAGATTCTCGCATGCATTCAGCTATATAGAAGAAGTCAATGCTTGAGCGCAAACCACAAACACAAAGTTCAACTTAAAGTAAAAATACAAAAATATGACGAATTACAATAACAATTCAAAGACACACACACACACACATACACACACATACACATACATATGAATTAAAGAGCTATGAAATAAAATGTTTAGCACAGGACAGAACAAAGCAAATGATATAATTTTTTAGCAAGAACAAATGAATTTTTTAACAAAATAAATATATATATATATATATATATATATATATATGAAATTAAAATTAAACAATTAAATAAAAATAGCATTGCAAATTTGGAGAAATATGAAAGAGATGCGTTTTAATTGGAAACGGGGCAAATGGGCAGCTGGAAGATACACGTTAGAAAGAAATCTATTGACTATTTACGGCTTTAGTTCAAAATCTTAAGATTGGAAATATATATATTTTTGTTTTTTACTTTGCTGTTGAATTGGTTTTTTATTACACATTCTTAATTTGGATTTGTGCGTGTGTTGAGTGTGTGTGTGTGTGTGTGCGAACCAGATAAATATGCAATATTTTAACGGCATTCGAAAACACACGCTCCAAAAATTAAACATTTTCACAAAACTAAATATCGTATAATGCGAACACAATTTGTTCGACTTTCGCTGTGGCATTAGTTGGGATTACAAAACAAACAAAATTCGATTGCAAAGTACGTAAAAAAAGTTGCTTGTAACGTTTTACTTAATGTTTTTACTGACAGATATTCTGGTTTAGAGCTAGATCCATTTGTTGTTGTTCTTGTTGTTGTATTCCGTGTCATGAATTTTAAAAATTTAACAAAATATGTGTGGGGGGGGGGTTAGGTTGCACTGTGAGTTCATTCAATTTGTGAAGAATTTTGTGTCTTTCTCTTATCATAATCTCAACGCGCTGTTTGGGCCCGTTCGCAGTCTAAGCCATATAACTATACTCGTCACCAGAGTTGGCAGTACGCTCAATATATTGTTTGTCAATTAACGATTCCACGCACTTCTTGATCATTGCTATGTTGGGCGTAAAACTGACTTTCGATAGGGATAGAACCTGTGCAAGAGATAGATACATATTAAGTTAAGTATATATATATCTTAGATATTATGGTTTTGACCACCCACCTCTTGTATTAACGCATTGTGCTTTAACACCTTGCGCGCCTTCATAATACGTACAATGGCCGCTTGCAGAAACAGTTTGCGATCCTCATCCACCGAATTGATCGTGTGCTCCACCTTTATGGATAATCCAGTTGAATATATTATCATATTATGTGCATACAGCACAAACACTCACCTCCTGTGGCGTATCCTTTTGTAACGCCGAACTAATCTTGAATTTCGTGCGCTTATTTGTGTAATCCATATTCAGTTCGATACGCGTGTCACCCGAGAGATTCTCTGAGCTGGCATTCAGCAGTTTGGACTCAATCATTGGCTGCATGTGCTTCTGATATGTCTCATCGTTCAGCTGCAGCGTGTTTTGTATCTCACGACAACTCAGCGTGTCGCAGGTCTCGAACAGCAAGATGATCGCCATTTGGTACGTCTGCATGGTCACAATATATGACTTTTTCAGGTGGCTCAGCTTCAGTTCGCCATGGCACATATGATGCAGCCATGTCAACTTACGGCCGCTGAACAAATTATGATAATAATCCTCAAACTATGCGAAACAGAGATATGATACGAGCATTAATAAAACGATTGACAACTTTAAGGCATAATTGGGAAACGCACCATTTTGATGGACTTTTCAAATTCCTGGGGCACTGCAAAGGGTATAACCTGTGTGGAGCCCAAGGGCCAAGCGCCCGCCTGCAGCACTTTAATTGACAGGTTTATGCCTGCAAAAAAAGAAAGATTAATATTATTATTATGTTCAGAGAGAGATTTGTGTAAGTGTATACGTGCCCAGATCAATGTCGTTGTCCTTTAAGTGATTGTTGAACTTGTTGTTCAGATCTGTGGAGACTGATATATCCGTGAACATGCGATGCAGTTTATTGGTGAACTCATAGCCGCAAGCTTGCTGCAATATATAAATAAATTTAGATAAATTATAATTAAATGATTTGAGTGCTGGGCGAGAACTGACCTTCAAGCGATTGATCATGCCCTCCTCGGCGTCCATGCTCTGGCTCTGTTCGTGAATGAGTCGCTTGGCTAGCAACCGGCTGTAGAACTTCTGATAGACATCCTTGTCCTCGATGTATTTGAATATGGTTATGTTGTTGGTGAGTTTCTGATCGATTTCCGCTTCGCAGGTCTTCGATTTCTTTAACAGTGTATCACAGTATTTGGCCACATATTCAGCGCTGCGACATGGCTGCCGTTCGCTTGGTCGTCGATTTATGACACTGGCGCAGGCCTTGTCCAGCGCGCTAAGAAACAGCGAGTCGTTCTCAAAGACATCGGCGATTAGCTCCTGATACTTGTGATGCACCTTCAGCATGTTCTCAACGAACGCAATGTGGATGTTCTCGCCCTTGAGCGCATACACCGTTTCCAGGCCCTCGTTCTTGATGTGCTCGAGAAATGTTTGTATCAGTTCCCCCTTTAGATTATCGGGTATGGGTTTCAGCACGATATACATATTGCGCAGGTCCTGTCGCCGCTCATCCGACACCATATCGCGGCACTCCGAGTAGATGAAACCCAATCGATCGTTGATAAACTTACATTCGCACATCTTACGCAACTTGGGCAATGAGCTGACATGTAAGAATTTTTGCGCCCGCTTGCTCTCGAACTCCAGTATCTTGATGACCTCCTGCATGTATTGGGAGACGCTGCAGCGCTGCAGCAGCTTGTTCGCTTCGTTCGTGTAGTAAGTGCCGCTTGCCTCCAGCATGGGCGATTCGAAGAGCTCCTGGTAGAGCTTCAAAGAGCCTGTCTTCTTATAATCCTGCACCTCCACGAAGCTGTGAATGACGCCATTGATGACCTGCACGCGATTAGAATCCAATGTCCCATTGCTGTCCCGATCCGCCGCAATGCCCTCCAGTATGTGACGCACCAGCTCCTGGGCCAAATACTCAACCATATAGAGGCGCCAAATGTCCAGGCCCAGTTCACCGATTTCCATTTGATCGGCTGCATCGCTGGACATATTGCCGTAAAATGATTCCGTATCGGTGATCTTTTGCTTCTTGATGTGCTGCTGGTTTAGATAGCTGCCAAACAAACAGATCAGACAATGTATTAGTGAACGAATCAAAAATCTAAGCAACAATCACAACTTACATATAGAGTTGGTGTAGATATTTAATTCCCTGGCTGTACTCCACCCAGGTGGTATAGTATCGTTGCAGCAAATCGGGCCTGCTGTTCGCGTTGTTCGCATTGGTCGAATCGTGCTCCGCCAGCACCTTCTTGGCCAGCATCTCCTGTACGTGCGACTCGAGGAAGTGCTTTGTCTCGTTATACAGTTGATCTGCCATCGGTTCCGGCTGCGCCACGCATAGCGTATAAACATCGCTGTATAGATTCGTATTCAAAAATATATATACAAATATCTGTGTGGGTGACGATGAGTGTTCAGATTGCAAACATCTCACATGCGCATGTGTATTTATTGAAAATCATTGGGCTTTTCTGGCAACTCATGCTGCGGCGCACAGTGGGCCACAGGCTGTCCATTGCATTACAAAACTAAATCTTAAAATGTCTTTTTATCACTTTCGCAAATTCACTGTGACAAAACCAAAAATATTATATTTATAAATTTAGTTTAAATTAAAAAATGCCCAATTTAGTTTAAGTGTTTTTTGTTTAGCATTTAACCACTGTGCAACATGCTTGAACTAACATTTACAAAGTTATTTTTCTTCATTTTTTGATTGTAATAATATTTTTTGCACAATATTTAAACAATAGTTGCCACTCTATGTGTTCGTTCCACTGTGCAACGTGAAGCGGTACTCACCTGAAGCTAGTGTTCCAAACGGCTCGTTCAACTTTGCTCAATGTTATCACGTCCTCGGCGACGCAACGCAAGCGCGGCCATACATCAACAAATTGCACTATTTTTGGTTTGAGCGACATCTCTGCTGCGTGTGTGTTGTGGATGTGTGTGTGTGTGTGTGTGAGTGTGGAAGGATGTGGACTATCTGCTGAGCTGTTTTTTTGATTGAGTGGGTGGGCGATTGAGTGAAAACAACGATTAGCAAAGCAACAGTGGCAGAGGCGTTTTAACAAAGTGCAACAAACGTTGCTGCTGTTTCCCAATGACACTGCAACAACACCAACAACAAACAGGGTAAACATTTGTTGTAAACGCGCATTTTGTTATAAATAAAGAGAAAATTGCGTCGCCACTCGGAGAACGTTCGCGAGAGGAGGCATAATCAGCAGGGGCCCTAGGCCAAAACTGAGACAAAAACGACAACGGCCTCGGCACTTGCCAGCCAATTGGCCCCCAAAATTGCGGTGTGTTTGGCGTGGCAGAGGTTTGTGGTTCACTTACGCGCTTTTCAGTTACACTATGCTCTAATGATAATGCGTGAATTTTAGTTTTTTGTTCTTTTTTTTTACAATCCAAAATGAACTCTTATGTTACGGTGACAGGGTTGCCACTCCACTTCCATCGTTGACAGTGTGGCGATGCAACCCTATAATAGAGAAATGCGATAACGATAGCACGCCACACCGATATCTGTCATCAATTCATATCGAATATTAAACGGCATTATCGAGCACCTTACAGCTGTTGCCGCAATCAGCCATAAATACGCGCACTATTTGAATAACATTTAAATAACTCGAAATAATTACAAAATGTATGTAGATTTATAAGTTCTTCATTTATTTTTTTTCTATAATTCGCTAATTATTTGTTTTTTGTTTTTGTTTTGTTATTTAAATTATATAAAAGTGCATTATTAGATTTACTGTTAATAGCTTAAAACACAACACTTAAAACGTAATGACTAAATTTTCTTTGTTTTTCTTTCATTTTGCTAGTTCGTTTTTCAAATTGCAAATTAAATTAGAATTTTATATTATATGGATACCAGATTTCACAGTTAATCAACCTTTAACTTACATACTTTTCGTTGATTGTCATGCTTTAAGCCATTAATAAATTAATAAAGAATACTTCAGAGAGGGGTGAGGAGGCATAGCTAACAAAATGTATGGATAAAAATGCTTATAAACTGGAATTGCTGTTCGATTTGAAATATATATTGATGCTAATTGCTGTTGTTTTTGTTTGTTTATGCTATGTAAGTTCGTTTGTAGATTGTATCATTACTAATTCGTTGAAGTTGTCTAGTAAACATGCGTCGCTCTATATATATTTATATATGCTAATGTATATATGTGTGTAAACTATATGTATATATATAAATTTCTGCATATTCATGTTTTTATGTTTCTATGCTAACGTTTGGAGTCTATTTTCTTTTGGGTAATATGCATGCATAATTCATCTCCCCTCGGTTCCGCCTTCTTCTGATGCTCTTTTACTAAATAGGACACGGTTTATTGCTATCAACTAGAACTAAAAAGTTTATAATTATTTAGCATTAATCTAGTATACATACATTTTTGCTATTTTATTTTATCATTATTATTCTTTGCTTCCTTCAATTTATTTGTTGTTGTAATTTTTGCTGCTTTTGGACTTGCTTGTGGGTTGCATTTGTGTGGTGGGATTCGGATTCTCAATTTAAATGTATAATTTATGTAAATATTTCGACTTAGTCTACATATTTGCATTATGTTTGTATGTATTCCATTTGTAGTTAATTAATATATAGTTAGTTTTAAGCGCATTTCGTATGCAAAATCTTTTCACGTTTTTTTTTTATTTTTTTTGTTTGCGAAATTGATGCAAGTAGTATTATTTTTTTGGTTTTGTTTTTTGTTAATTCCTAAATCGAATTATAAATTGATTTCAACTACACATCGACTAATAATTGTTGTAAAGCAAATGAATTGTTATGTTACAGTTTCATTAAGTGTAAATTAAATAACAATTTGTTTAAAACAAAACACTCACAATAATTCGAATACTTAGTTATAGTTATATAATTGTTTTAGGTACACAGTTTACAAACTTTTCAAAAGCAAAGAGCAGTTACACACACACACACACAAATACACACAACTAAAGATGATCCGACCTTAAGCGTCGTCTCGAATTGTTTAAGTTTTTTTTTTGTTTGTTTATGTTTAGCAGAATATCACACGAATATAGGCAAACCAAATGTAGCAAGTATAACAGTAGTCTAACAGTTAACTTTATGTTCATACACACACACACACACACACACACACACACAAACACACACTCACACTCATTCACTCTCACTCACTCACTCACACTCACACATACACAGATTTTAATATATATTTTTTGCTTACTCCAACAACGATTGAGATTCGCCCACTGTGCCATTACTCAGACAGGATTCAGCGGCAGCTGCTTCCGTTGCTGCATCCTTCGCTTTAAGCTTGAGCAGCGGTGTCTTAATATCCGCCTCCAGCTCCGTGCTGCAGTTGAGATTGCTAACGGGGGCTTTTCCTGTTCCTGCTCCCTCCTCCGCCCCATGCAACTCAATGGCCGCCTTGGGCTCGGCTGAGCTGCTCTCCGATTTACCCTGAACAGCAAATGGATTTGTATTCGGAAGCAATTATTTTATATATTATTCGCCAAGTTAACCCACCTGTAAGTAGTAGGTCATTAGCTGACCCTTGCCCTTGACAACGACCAAGCCGCGCTGCTGGAACGTGTAGCCGAATGGTTCCAGTATCTTGCAGGTTTCCTCGGTCACCTGGACAGCGCCCGCTTTCCCAGTGCTCTCCATGCGCGAAGCCACATTCACCGTATTGCCCCATATGTCGTAGTGTGGCTTCCGAGCGCCAATCACACCAGCCGTTATCGGTCCATGATTGATGCCCATTTTCAACACGAAATGATTAAAGGACTGCTCATTGATGCCATGCAGCGCATGCTTCAGCTCCAAGGCAAACTCCACGAGCACGGCCAGATGGGACCAGCGTTCGGTAATTGTTGCATCGTTGCGCAGATTTCGCTGCAAATTAATCCCACTGGCCGCCATATACGTGGATCCAATGGTCTTGATCTTAATAATGTCCTGGAATTGCGGCAATTCCAGCAGCTAGAAATTAAGATAGCATTTTGGTATATATATAGATTAACATAATATTATCGATCTGAGTCATACCGCATCGAAGTCAGAGATGACCTCATTGAGAAAACGCAGACACTCCAGGCCCTGATTGTTAACTGTTTCCTCCGAGTAAAAGTCTGTAAGTGAGCCCAATTAGTATCCACTTCGAAGTGATGAATGTTAACTGTGTAGATTACCTGAAAAGTTGGGCATGCTGGCAAACAGAACGCCCACCTCGGCATAGCTCTGGGAGTAGAGATCGTCATGAGATCGCTTTGTGTTCTTCATAAAGTGCTCGGCCACGTGCACCGGCAGCACGTTGTAGACCAAGGCCTCATTTCGTTGTCGCATATCGTTGGCGGTTTCCTTCTGCTCGGCCACCTCCGTTTTCCACTTGAAGATTACGCGATCCTCGTGATCCATCTGAAAGTAATTCGATTCAATTCAAATGGCCAGCAAGTTCAGTTAACGTCACGAATCGAAGCTGTAGCAAGAGTTGAAATCGATATGCCGCGAATAGCACAGATAACAGGGTATCACACAGTCGACATTTTCCGTTCTTCTTTTCTCTATACTCACATGACGCGCCAAAAAGCTGAGCGACAATGCGGCAACCAATAGCAGACCTGAGGTACAGTAACGTGTTGATATGAGTCTGGAAAACAAGGACACAAATACAGTTATGATAAGTAAATACAAAAATAAACTAACATTAAACATCCAAACTAAATATACATAAATAATGTTCCATCAATGTACAAAATATGTTCATGTAAATCTTACGGCTGATTCGCTAGATCATCTTCCAGAACGTATAGATCCTGCATGATGCACACATTGAAGTAGCAATGTAGGGCTGCAAAGGACACATGAGGGATTATGGTAAATCGTGCAATTGTTTCGATATCATCATTAGCAACAATTACCAGCTATGGACAAGAGCAGCAAGATCTTGGTCAAATGGGTGAGCTGAGCAATCACAGCGATTGCGATGAGTATGAGGACACTGAAGTTGCTCAGATAGGACGGATATAGGACACGTTCGGTTGGCACCGCGTCCCGCATTTGCTCCACAAACGATTCGGGCAGCAGGTGCTCGGCGGTGACCACCTCCTCCAGTCCGGCCGTCGCATTGAATTCACTCTCGCTCACAATGTGCTCGGTGCGCACAAAGGTGACAAAGAAGAACTGCAGAGAGTGGCAAGTATTACACACAAAATCAATAAGGACTTGAGCTACTACTACTACTACTGCTGCTGCTACTACCAACCATGTCGATGACGTTGCTCAGACCAATGGTGAGTGCTATAATTATGGCGGCCAGTTCGCGCACGAAGGTAATGTCATTGAATCGCTTGCTCACATCGACAAAGAACTTGGGCAGCATGCCACCAAAGCTTTCCGCAATGCTAATTGCCACCAGCATCGCGATGGGCACCAGCGGCGCCGCAATATTGATGAAGTGCAACGTCGAACGCGGCAGCACCAGGTAGGAGTACAACACATCGATGCACTGCACCAGCAAAGCGGCCAGCAATGGCAGCGAACTGTACGGTTCCCGATAGACGGCATAGGCCTGTTCCAGCTGCGGATTCTTGAAGCGCAGAAAGATGTTTGTGTCCTTGGTCAGATTTCTGGGAAAAAGAGGGCAGCAATTTTGCATATGTATATCAGCAAGACTATTTAAACTAAATAGTTGAGACTAAGACTAAGACTAATATTTGCTGTTTGAAAGATGGCCCTTGAAAGATTGAGTTTTACAAGATTCAAAGGTTTACAAGTCGTTAAATTTGATGGGAACTCACTCGTGTCCATCGCGTGTGACGAGCTCATCCTTCAAGCGCTGCTTAAAGTTCTCCAGTTTGATTTGCTCCTCCTCATCCTCGGCGGCCGTTGGATGGTGTCCGTTGATGACGACGCTCTGGGCCAGCAGCTCCTCATCATCCAGGGTGGCATCATTGTCGTCGCCGGCATTCTCGTTGCTGTCGTTGCTGCTTGCATTCGAGTCGGGACTGTGATTGGCATCCTCCGATTTGGATTCGTTGATTTTCTTGCTGCACGGCGAGGCGAACTGTGCAAATATCGATATAGATATGGATAATGCTTGGCAACTTGGCATATTTTACCGGCTTAACAACTTTGGTTATGAAGAAGGTCTTTAGGCCCGCTATGCGAAGTAGCTCCTCGCGCTTCTCACCAAAGGCGGGCTCCACCTCGAACTCGCCATTCAGGAAGGCCAATGTCTTGTCGGAAATGTGCACGCGCCTGTCAAAGTAACAACCACGGGTTAAAAGGTGTATGTGTGTGTGTGTGTGTGTGTTGAGTGTTTGTGTATCAATCAATTTGCATATTGAAGTGACAAGGACAAATCATAGCATGACCAGGCTACGGATATCATCATCAATTATGCAAATAGTGTAGTTGGCGACTAACCCGGCCTTGCCACTCGACTCCATTTTATTGGCCAGCTCAACGTCCTTGGAGTAAACGTCAAACTGCCACTGACGCTGGCCAAGAATGCCGGCCAGGACAGCTCCCGTGTGTATGCCCACACGCATATCAACAGGTGAGTTCGCCTTCTGTTGCACATATCTGTGTGAATAAGTGGATAAGTCGATGCACAAACATACAAACATATGCCCACTAAGTCCTGGAGGACCAGCCGCAGCGGACGAGACGAGACGACAGGACGCAAAAGGGGTGGACGCGTGGTTAAGTGCAATTATATTTAATTGAACAAACGTTGATTTGACGTCGCCTGTCGCCTTCTGCGTCCTCTGCGGTCCCCGTGGGCCGGCACATGCTCCACGCCACTCACTTGATGGCCTTCACCATTGAAAGTCCCATGTGCACACAGAGCACGGCATGATCCGGTCGCTCGTCGGGCGCTCCACTAATGCAATAATAGCAATCACCGAGAATTTTGATGCGCAGTTGTTGGTATTTCTGTGGGGTGTAAGGTGAGTGTGTGTGTGAGTGTGAGTGTGTGTGTATAAGTTAGTTGGTTAGTTATAGCTTATAACGAAGCGAGCTAAGCGATCTGTAATTGCGCCTTTCGATTGGCGCTTCAAACGGTGGACAGTGGCAAATTATGTTTATGGTAAACTTAGCTTAATTACAGGGGATAATTAATCCATGGTACAATAAATATAGATAATCAGATAAAATAAATACGCATTGTATAAAATATTGCTGGGCGTGTTAAAAGGGCAAACCGGGTTCAAATGATAACTGATGCATTAGGCGTATTCAATAGATAATTCTGATGTGTAATTGAGACAATTTGGAACTAAAGTGAACATAAGATACAACTTTTTCAAATATAATATATAAATATATAAATAAAAATTGAAAAATATTTTGATATATATCATTTGTTATACCAACTTTCAAGCTGCCCAAAAACGAGATTTAAATAACAACAAAAATTTGTATTTTTCACTTAATGAGTATCAAATTTTCGAATATTATATTTTAGAAGAGTTTGTGGGTTTTTTTTTAGAAATGTCCGAAACGTGATGGAAAAATAAAAAACCGCAAATCAAAACTAAAATTGAATATGGGCTTTCCAGCCATCCAAACAAGATGAAATGAACCGAAAACGCTGCAAACCAATGAAAATAAAGTTGAGAAAAAGAGTAAAAGAAAACACCCACAAATCAGTGAAAAGGAAAACACACAAAAGTCGACGACCCAAGCCCCAAAAAAAAAAGAATAAAAAAAGAAACTGCACCAAATTAACTGGACCTAAATTTAAAGGACCTTTGGCCAGACCCGAAAATCGCATTCGAGCAAAAATCAACTCAACACATTTCACACGGCTGACTGAGCCTAACTTTTGTTACCAACGCCCAAGCGCCGCAATAATAAAAAAAGAGCCCCCCCCCCTCCCCCACCCCACCTACTTAAAAAGAGAAGTAAAAACATTAAATATGCGGCGACCAAAAAGAGCACAGAGATGAATAAGAAGAAGACTGCAATTAAAGTTTGGAATACGCAATTAAAGGCAATGAAAGCAAGAAAGAAGGAACGCAAAACAAGAAGAAGAAGAACAATAAATGCTGTGCGATGCCTATCTAAAACATCACAATTATCATTACAAGCGATTTTTATGGGGGCAGGTGAACAAAGGAGAACAGCTGGCAAAAGAGCAAACAGAAAAAAGCAACAGAAGCAATGGCAAAACAACAAAAACCAAGGCAGAATATAACGAAACGAGACGAAACGGAACGAAACGGAACGGAACGAAACGAAACGAAACAGAACGAAACTTGTTTCTCTTTACCTCGGCGAGCCTATCGAAGCGTGCGAAGAGCTCGTTTAGCATTTTCACCAGATCTTGGGCGCTATACGTTGAGGAGATGGCGGTGAAACCGACAATGTCCGCATACAGTATGCTTTTTTTTTGGTTTTTTTTTTGTTGTGGGTGTGAAAAAGAATATAATGGTTAAATTGCTTGCCACGTGGCTTTTGGGTGTTCTCAAATCAAATTTAGGCCTGTATTAACATTGAGACAGTTCGTAAACACGCAGGAAATCTACTCAAAGCTAAGCTATGCAAATGCCAATTTATCCACTCGCTCTAATTATTAACTTAATTTAAATAGTCGCTGAAGTATTTGGTGTGAATTGGATTTATGAGCAGCACAAATATTTAATGAGTTGATTAAGTGTTGCATATGAATTAATGCTCTATATTTGTATTTTTCCGCGGCATTTTCATACAAATACTTCTTTTCCGAATTCATATTGTAAAAATCTAAACTGCGAGTCTTGGATTCAAGATTATATTATTCAAAAATACAGCCTCATTCAAAAGTATAAACTGTGTAAATTCTAAATACTTAATGGCGAATATTGAATTCAAAAATATTTCATTGTTAATCTGAAAACGTTTATTTACTAAATCAAGACTCACTTTAAGATCGACTAACTCAATTCTGGTTTGATCAATCTAAATTCTGAACGAACTGAATAATATTTCTGCTGACTCAAGATAATACTTAATGATTATCTGTGAGTACCTCGATTTCTTCTGCTATATTTTTCTTTTTCATATGCTTACCTAACATTCTCATGCCGACTCATGTAGATCTTTTTGAATGCCTCCGAACTGGATGAGCCCAAATCCTCGCGCATCTTAATGGCCACATGCTTGGGCAGCACGGATAATAGCAAACGTTCCTTAACAAAATGTAAAATACAGTTAGAAATAAATACAGTGCTGTTGCAGCAGATGGATAGAAAACACACCTGCTCCGCCGACTGCTCCTCGATGACCATCTTAACTTCCAGACTCTTCTTGGCCTCCAAAAAGGCACGCTTCTGCTTGGCCTCGCCCATAAAGTAATACAATAGGCCAATTAACGCTGCGGTCGCTATCAGAACCGCATTAGCCGCCGCCTGATCGGAGAGTAAATCATCCGGCCGTGAGAAGCCCACCGGCAGACTCAGGCAATTGAAGTACGTGCAAAAGCCAACGACTAAGCCCAGAAAAATCAGTGGCAATGGCAGCGTCACATATATCAGAAAGTTCAACAATATGGCCCAGCCAAGTACATCCCTAAAAAAAGAGATATTGCTCAACTTAATAATGATACACTTATAAAAAATACTTCTAATAATTTTTAGAAATGTTTAGGGCAAGCCTTTTCGAAATTATTTAGGGCGATCGTTTTTCTGAGTGTATAGTTCATAAGTACGTACCGCGGCGAGAAGCTGTCCTGCAGCATCACATAGGCGGCGAAATGGAGCATCGATAGAAACCACAGGGCACGTGGCACAATCGTCAGCAACGATTGATGGAAGCGCCTCAATGAGGGCTGCTCCGAACCACGTCCAATGTGCAACAGAGCCGTTAGCGCCATATAGGCCAACAACATGCTGCAGTTCACCACTGAGGAGAATTTATTATGATTAATACAAATAATTTATTATTGCTTATCAACATAACATATATATATATATAACATATATAACACATCAAAAAATATAGAACATTTTTTAAGTCGTTTACTGATTAAAATGCAGCAATTATAAATGTTGCAAGCTCAGCTCAGATATACAAAAATAAACTTTACAAAAATGATTAAATATTAAAAATAAATCTTTATTTTTTAACTTTATTTTCAGTGTAATATACCTTAAGGAATTTCTTCATATATCCTTTCTACTAAAAGCTGTATTAAATACACAGCGAACCCCCAGATAAGCATGCTTCTCCTGTCTCCGCCGATTTAACACCTTTCAATAAGCTCGTCTAGGGAAAGATAATACCCATTTTTTGACACTTATTTTCAGTTAAGAGCATCTCCAAGCAACTTAAGAGCTGGTTCCGTGTATATATCTATCTTAATTCTAACTAATAATCAAAGTAATCTGGTTAAAAGTGGGTCAAAGTGTTTTAGGATTTGGAAAATATTAATTATCTATAATATAGTTGCACTAATCTCATTGAAAGTGATCGACTGAAACATACCTTGTACACATTTTGAATTTATTATCAAATATATTCGATACATAAAATTTGAGGAGGTTACATCAAATGTGCAATTTTAATAGGTTGATATATGTGTTTCCCAGCTGTTTCAATACCCCGTCTAAGCAGAGCTCGAACAAATCTCGAGTTGCAAGATTTTGATGCTTGGGTGCACATGTGCAATTTGTGGAAGTTGTACTCACCCCTGGTGGGAAGGGCCTGCTCCCATGGTATGCAAATCGTCCACAGATTGAAGAGGACGGCCGCAAAGAGGAACCACTTGAGTCCGCTGCGCCGCTGCTTGATGGAATAGTTGTGATAGAGTTCGTTGAGTACGTGCTGGGGCAGGATGACCACACCGCCACCGGTGATGCCCACACCCCCGGCGACGACATCGCCCTCGTTGGGTGGCCGTCGGCGAGTTGGGGTCTTCTGGCGTTTGGCCTTCTGGCTGTGGCTGGGTGTGGATGCTGCCGTTGTCTGGCCATTCTCCAGATTGGATGCCTTCTCTTCCGGCATGTTGCGAGGTCTTTATTCTTTTGTCGTTGATCGCCGCCCTCCGATTTATAAATGGAGTGTGCTCATTTCCGCTTTGGCGTCGCTTTATCTCCACTTAATTTATATATATATATATATATATATTTACGATACGGGGAGCAGGGGAGCTCGAGACGAGGGGAGCACTTCTGGAGCTGTGTGAGACGCGTGGGTAAATAGAAGTAATAATATAAAGCACAAACTCAAATACGAAATTTGTACACAAAACACAAACGTTAACGGTAAATTTGAGTCTTAGCATTGTCGATTGCCACAGCCATCTCTCTCTCTCTCTCTCTATCTATTTCTCACTCTCTAAATATACATTTATGTGTGTGTGTGTGTGTGTGTGCTTGTGTGTGAGCGCCAAGGCGGAAGCGTCCTTGTACGAGAGCCCTGAGCGTGGCCCTGTGATTGTGCTTATGCATGTGTGTGTGTGAGAGAATGTGTATATGTGTGAGTGTGTGTGTGTGTCTGTGTCTGCCTTAGGCTAAAAGCTCCTGTCGCCGAAATACAGTGGAATGGGCTCCATTGAATTTACTACCTAATTCCAATATGCTTTATTATTTTTTCCAAACTATTTTTCTATTTAATGTTTTTTTTTTTGCTTAATTGGGTCTCCATATCTATAGAAGTTGTTTCAACCTGAATGATAAAATATCAATTTCAAAGTAAAAACGTGCGTAATTGTTAGATTTTTATCAAAGTATTTTGGACTATCGATAGTGTTGTAAGCATTTACGTAGCTCTCTAACTGAATAATTGATCATAACATCACTGATAAACTTGTCTAATATTGAAAAAAATGGCAAATAAAGTTAATAGTTCATTCTTGATTATAATGTCCACCAGACAGTTCGTATTATTATTTCGATTCACTATCACATCAATTCACAATCGCATTAAATACTTAAGCCTTGTTTATATTACGCTATCTTATCATTTTATTACAATTTATATGATTTTATACAAATTATAAGTAAAAACATTTGTATTGATTTTTTGTTTATTATCTTTTCTGTTATCTCGTTGAAAATGCCTTCAAACACTCTCAATGGCATTTTTTTTATTTTTATAAAATGTATGTGCATGTTTTATCTTATCACAAGATAAGATAGAAAAACTTAAAAGTTCCCTGTGAACATCGCTCAAATATCAAAGCCCAATAATTGATATTAAAAGCGCTGGGACTGTGATGGCAGAATTGAAAGTAACACATCATCCTAATAAAAATTTGCTAGAGCTGAAATCAAAAAATTTAAATTCAACTTAAAAGCAAAAGCACTTTATTCAAAGACCAACTCTGTTTACTTTAAGTAAGTTTTATGTTTACATATCAATATTATTCGATTATTTCTCTTTGTGTACCGCCATCATTGCTTTCTTTGAACAGTTTTGGGTCTGCATTTAAGGAAAATAGGTTGCTGGAACCAGACTAGGATTTTAATCTTGAGCCGAATGTAAATTGAGATATCAAATTTTCATGCGTAGCGCTTAATAACCATTTGCATAAATTATGACATTTTTTTCTTGTACTTTTGTTGAGCCACATTTTGTATGCGCTCACACCACAGTAGTATTTACTTCTCCCTCCACCTCACACTCTATCTTTCGCACTCGCACTCTGGCTCGCTCACTCTTGTGTGCGTGTGTCTGTGTTTCTTTCTCTTTTGTGCTACCTGCAGTTAAGTTGTTGTTTCCTCTTCACTTAGCTGTCGTATCCTTATTGCCGAATTCGTTGCTTCATTTCTTGGCATACAAAAATCCTTTACTTTCTAGCTATCCTCTTGGATATACATGTACAGTGTGTATGTGTGTGTGTGTGGTGTTTGTAGCTGGCTGTATGTGTTTATCTATGTGTGTTTAAGGCTGATTTGCTCAAGGTTCGTTTTAATGCGTTCTGATTTTGTTTGTGTGCGTTTATCTGTGTGTGTCTATGGGTGTGCGTGTGTGTGTGTGTATTTGTGTTTGTGTGTGAGTGTGTACACAATTTATGCATTTGCAGACAATTTCGCATCTCGTTTTAATTGTAATCAACAACAACAAAAATGTTGGAGCACATTTTTTGGTTTTCTTTTCTCGTTTGGAGGCTGCGATAACGATTTTAAGCATGTACAGAAAAGAAAATTCGTTCCATACAGCTGCGAGCTGCACACACTTTTCCACATTTTCACATATTTCACTTTTCACAGTTATACGCGGAATATTTTAACGGAATTGGGATATCGTATCACCTGCTTTGAATTGAATTTATTAACCTCTCTTTTTTTAAAAAATAAAAAACTATTAGTTTTTTATTGCTGGTGCTGCTGCTTTGGCTGCTGCTGCTGCGAAGCAACTTTTGTCACGAAAGCGACGCGCACGCGGAATTCTGCAACTAAACTAAGACGCACGATAAACTTGACTGATTGTTAAGTGAAAATTTTTGACAGTCAACAGCCCAACAGCTCAGCCAGCAGCAGCAGCACCAGCAGCGCCAGCAAGGACTTTTCATAAGCACCAGCCACTCTCTCAGCTACGGTCTCTCTTTGCCTTTCTCTCTCTCTTTCTCTTGGAGGGAGCTTTTGTCTCGCAAGCTCTGTGAGCGCATGTCTGCGAGAGCGAAGGAGTAAGAGACAGAGAGAGAGAACGCAGAAAAGCGCATAGAACTGATAACGGTACAGCTGTGCAGCTTGATAACGCAATGTGCAACGACTATTGATGTGCGTGTGTGTGTGTGTGTGTGAAATGGCCTCTTATTCATGCTTCAGCTTGATTACTCAAATTGCCGCAGGCCCATAAAATTAATTATTAAGAAATGTTACTAAAATGGCTATCAACGGCAACAGCGCAGTCGACGGCAACAGCAACAGCGACAGCGACGCCAACGGCAAAAGAAAAAAGAAAATACAGCACCTGGCCTTGAGTTCTCCACAGGATGCAGCTGTGCATTTGCCTGAATGTGTGTGCATGTGTGTGCGTTTAAATTGAAAATGTAATGGATGTCGAAGAGGAATATAAGTACTGAATTGAATGCAATGAACATATAGCTGATAATTCGATTCCCAATTAATATGAAATTAATTTAAATAATTATATTCATATAATTATACATTTATTTTAAATACAGTTTAAAACCTTCTGCACATGCAAAAATAGTATAAAAAAGCATTACTATATATGTAAATACAAAATTAAGATTAGAATAACTAAATAATTGCAATCATATGATTATACGTATTTAATACTATACGGATGACAAATCAATATTATATTCCCAAATTTTGAAATACACATATCTGCTAAGTTAGTGGTTTAATCCTGCCGATTCCATCAAAAATTATATCTTTTATATAAAGTTTATATTCTGCTTGCGGAATAAAAGTAATGACATGAAAAATATCATCATTAGTTATCGCAGTTAGTTTATTAAATGTTCGATTCTTAAGTATCCAACACCTTCCCATAATTATAAGGTACTCCTATCTATATAAATATATATACACATATATATATATATATAAATATATATGTGTTGTGATGGACGCACATGCCAACAATGAAGCCGGAAAAACCTGGTCAAAAAAGGGCGCGCAACGAAAATGTGCATTTAACTGGTAACCAGACCAGGTAATAAAACAGAAAAAGAGCCGGCTGTCCTGTGACGTTGTCGTTAATCCAACACGCACAGGACAATGGCACGTGATGCAGCTTAATCCATCTGTCTCAGGGTCAACTCAGACTCTCTTTTCTGGTTACCTGAGCAAGTCGAGAAATACCGCCCTGGAAAGTTGTAATTTCCGCTTGGAAAACTAAACCAAATCGCTTGCTTTGATTGATGTCTTTCTACTGTTTGTGCATGTTGTGTGTGTGTGTATACTGTGTGTACTGCATTTGTATTGGTATGTGTCAAACATGGCGTAAATAGTAATTATCGATACTCTTTATAGCTACCGATCGATATTTATTTTAATTGCCGCTTAACTAAAGTATTTAGTCTGTGACTAGAGTATCCAAGTTCAGCAGAGTTGCCTGAATAGCATTTGTGGAATACAATTTATTTCGAACAAATTTCGTACATTTTAAATAAATAAAACTTGGAAAACTTATGTTATTTCATTCGTTTCCGATTTTCTTTGCCCCATACCCTCCCTTGCATATAAATATGTTATTTGGTTATTTAAATGATTTAAAATATATAAATAGAAATGAAGCTAGAAACAGACTTCAATTAAATAAATGCAGCACCCTCTTTTGAAAGAGGAAATGGCAGCTGGCACGAGTCGATACCTGACTTAAGCGCAGATGTGCGAGAAAAAATTTACTCGATGAAAAACTACTACATATGCACATGCTCCAGAAAATACATTTAGAACATTCGTGGGATTGTATAATGAAAAGAATGAAACTGCATAGCTAGCCTATTTTAATTATTATTTTATATTATGAACACTATGCATTAAATATGAAGTATATTATAAATCGCAATTGGCTATGTCATCGATATAAATGCATTGCTGCACTACGCAAAACGGACGGAATTCTGTCTCACTTTAGTCTATAGTGTTTCGGTATTGGCTATTCCGTTTGCACTTTTCACCACTTTACATATGTGTGGTGTGACGCACAAAGTTCACCACTACAGTGCCATTTTGAGCATAACATAATGTTAATTTATATTAAACAGGTATCGTTAGCAGGATAGAAACCGATAAAGCGGCTTAAAAGTATACAAAATTAAAGCATTTAAAGAATGAACCAAACCAAACGTTCTGCTTAGTGAGTAAAATGAATCTTAATCTATCACAAAATCTAATTTTTCATTATGTTGCTTGATGAAAAGAGCCATTTTAATGGTCTTTAGTTTAAAAAGATTGTAAGGGGAGTTTATCGATGACAACTGTTTGGTTTTCAAAACCATCGATACAATGTTAATATACGTAGTGTATATAAAGTTACCTCAGCTTCTGTCTCTGTCTCATTCGGCGTTTTTCTGCGTAACTGTGTGGACGTTTTTCTAAACGGCAATCAAAAAAGTCTAGCAGACATTCAACTTTGTAAGCAGAGCTACCTTAAAAGTTGTCAAGCAAGAGATCAATTTGCACAAATTTATAAAATTTGCAAATTTTTTTGAAATACTGCGTATTTGTTTTTTTGAGAATTTAAAAGTCGTGTGTTGCGTACGCGTGCGAAAAGATCAAAAAAAAGTTAACAACTTTTCGCGCTTCTGTTCGAAAATTAAATTCTTAAAAAGTAAAATGGCTGATGTGGCTGACAAAAAGAAGTGAGTAATTTTATTTGGATTTGTGTGTAAATATGTGTGTGTGCGCCTTAGCTGCTAGCCGTCTATGCTTGCATGTGTGCGTTAAATTTGTTTAAACAATATATATGTAGCGGCAATTGCGGTTAATTTCGCAAGTGGTGTACATCATTTTCTTCCAACGGCTTGGAAAAAATTTCTTTTTGAATTTTGTGTCTATCTGCGTAAAATGTTGGAAAAAGCAATAGAGTTGTCTCGCTCACGCCAAGGCGGTTCAAGTGTGCGCGCAAAAAACGACGCCGTTGAATTTGGCGCGGCGTCATGAGGCTCTCTCGCTCACACTCCGGCCGGCAAACAGCACAGCGAGTTCGTCAGCAGCAGCAGCAGCGGCGTGCTTTTGTTGGTGGCTGCGGCGGCTGTGAAGGCAAAGAAGTAATGTATTGAGTGTATGTGTGTGTGGAGTGAGCAAATAAGTATGTATGCGTGTGTATGCACAAGTACATTTGTGTGTGAGAGAGCGCTGCATCTGTGTGAAGCATTCAAGTTGCCGCTCTTTTTCTTTTTCGTTTGGGTTTCAGCTGTCGTTTTGTCGGTCTGTCTGCCTCGTCTGTTTGCTTTTGCTGTTGCCGCTGGCCATTAATTTTTCGTCAGTTCGTTTTTTGCACAATTTTCGTTTGTAGCTTAAAGCTTTTGACTTGCTCCCTCTCTTGTTCTTTTATTTTCGATTCTACTTTGTTGTTTTGTGCTAATGAGCTGCTCAAATTGTGTTGTTTCTCCAGGTATTTTGTCATTGCCGAAAATAATTCGTTTCAATGGCTGGGTTTTTTCTTTTTAACTTGCGTCGCAGCAGAAGCAGAAGAGATAACCGTTAAAACCTTTTGTCTGTTGTCTTAGGTTGTGTTGGCTAGTGGGTAGAGAGGTGTGTATTGTCGCATAGTGGGTGTTTGTGTGAGCATATATATATTTTTGACCGTTATTTTTGCCGCTGTGCCTTGCGCTGCAATTCGTAGCGCGCGCGCTCTTTCGCTCTCATTAGCTCCCCATTGCGTACATGAAGCGCGCGCATTTGAAACGACAAGATGTGTGTGCGAGGGAGACGCATGTAGTGTGTTCAAAGCATAAAAACCAGTTTTTTTTTTCTTTTGTTGGCACGTTCGTTGTATTTCAAACAAGTCGCGCTTCTTTTTTGCACGCTTTGCCCTCCGCCACCCCCTCGGCAATCTTGAACATTTTATGCTATGTACACCTATTTTCCGCTTTGTAAAAAAAAAAACAATTTTTTATGAAAGCGCATGCCGCTCACCTTTTTTTTTCTTCGCGTCCTCTTTTGCGTCGCAGTTTCCACGAGAGTTGTTGCTCCCATTTATCATTTGCGTGGTGGCAGATGCTTTTAATGTATGTGTATTGGTGTGTGTGTGTGATGGTATACTTCCATTGCTGCTGGGGGTGGTTGTAATAACGCGGAAGCGGCGATGACGCCGGCTGCGGCGTTTGCTGCTTTTCCTTTTTTGCCGGTTCTCTTCTGTGTTTTATTTTCGCAAATTGCGTGTTTCGCTAAAAATTGCGAAATAAGTGTGGATAAGGAATTTATTCTACATTGTTGAAAATTTTCCAACACTGCAATTAATTTGATAAATTTCTCCTCGCAGCGAGACCCCCGTGGTCGAGAAAGTTGCCGCCGAGGAGGTTGATGCTGTAAAGAAGAAGGATGCCGTCGCCGCTGCCGACGAAGCAGCAGCGACTGAGACACCGACCACCACAGAAAACGGTGCCGGTGGCGGCGAAGAGGAGTCGAGCAGCAGCGCCGATGGCGCCAAGGAAAATGGCGCTGAAGCTTCATCCGCTGCCGCCGCTGATGCCGTTGATGGCGAGAAAAAGACCGAAGCAGCAACAGCTGCCGCAGATGAGAAGAAGGAGGAGCTGAAGGATACCGCTGCCGCTGAGGAGAAAACAGCTGAGGCCAAACCAAGCAGCGAGGCAGCAGCACCAGCAGTAGCTGTTGAAAATGGCGCCGATGCCGCCGATGCATCAGCAGCAGCAGAGGAGCCTGCCAATGGTGATTCAAAAGGTGAGTGCTACAACACTCTTGTAATTCTATTACTGTAACTAACTGAGCTACATCTCTTTTTGTTGTTTCTCCTACTCCTTGGTCGTTAGATGCGCCCGCAGCTGAAGCCGTGAAGCGAAAGGTTGACGAAGCCGCAGCTGTCAAGGGGGGTGCAGATGATGTGGTTGCCACGCCGGAGAAGAAGGCGAAGCTGGACGAGGCTAGCACAAAGGATGACGTGCAGAACGGCGCCGAGGCCAGCGAGGTGGCTGCCTAAAAATGTTGTCGCATCGCGTATCTCACCTCGCCCCGCGCCCCTCACCATCCCCCCCGCTCAGCGCCAGCTGAAGCAGCAGCAGAACTACATATAAAATTACTAACACAAGAAATCACTCACACCAACACAACAAATGCGCTCATCTACATACACACATACACAATACACACGCACTACTATACATGCAGCTAAATATGTGTCTGTATGCGTGCCTGTGTATGCGTGTGTGTGTGTGTGTGTCTTGGCGATTCTCTAATAACAATCCTGTAATGGGAGCGTAGTCTTAAAAAAAACAACAATTTAATTCTCTCTGACTTTACTAACAAAAATAAAACAAGAAACAAGCAAAATCATTTATCATTTAAAAATTTACTTAAACACAAAACAAAACTTAAATTTAAAGAAAAATCTATATATATATATAAACACAAATAAGAAAAAGCAACAAAAAAAAGAAGAAATTTAGATGCGTTTTAAGCAATTATAAAACAAGCAAAAATAAAATTGTAAAAAAAATAAAAGCATCAAATTTTATAATAAAAACAAAAAGAACGAAACAAAAGAAAATACAAAAACAAGTCCTGTGCGTCAAAGTGTAAACGAAAAACATATTTTAACTTAACGCATTTGTCATTTTTAAGATAATTTCTTCATTAATTTTATGTATGATCCTATATTATATATGAATATTTATATTTAAAAAAAAAGAAAGCTCTGTTTAAAACTCGAAACAAATCCTAAAAACACCAACTGCAACAACAACAAATCAAGTAACAGAAAGCTGCCTCCCATTTTTTTTTTTTAAGAAAATGCTTATACATATATACATAGAATTGAAGAAACAAAACCATACATACAACAAGCATATATATATATATATATGTTTAATGAAAGATATGTCACATTTTTATATTGCAATCAAATCAACAACAAAACCGAACTCGCCAAACTTGAGCTGAGGAATTATATTTTAAATAATTGAAAAAACAAAAAAAAAACCAAGCTGTACAATTTTCTCTTTTATACCTATAAAGTTTGTACTGCGTAGTTTGTGGCTTAACTTGGCTAAGACTTTTGAAAACGATTTTACGCATTTCCATTTGCATTTTGCTCGCAGTTTGGTATCGTTGACTTTGTATCTATGTGTGTGTGTGGATTGTTCTTTAAAACAGTAATTGTATCCCCCATCCCCTGCTCCATTCTGCAATTTTGTGTAACTGTTTTTTTAGTAACCAGCAATTTTTCTGATCTAACCATAGGCAATAAAACAAACACATGCATAAAGAAAGGAACAAAAGCAAATACCTAATTAAAATTAGAGCAGAGCATGTGAAAGTGACAGAATTGAAAAACTTCAAAAGTAACCAGCGAGCAGCAGGCAGTAACAAGAATAAGAAAATGGCTAACAAAGCGTAGCCAGCACAACAAAAAAAAAACGAAAAACAAAATCACAACAAAAACATTCGAGAACATTCACAAAAATAAATGAAAGAACAAAAAACACATAAAAAAAAGAGAACAAAAAAAGTAAATTATTCTGTCTACTCTTGGGAGGGTTTTATTGCGCCTTTCTAGCAACTTCGAAAAGCTCTTTCAAGTTGCTCTCAAAGGTATGCATATGTTGTTTGTAAGTGTATGTTAGTATGGGTGTAAATGCGTATTTGCCATGAGTGGGACGCGACTGTACAGCTTATGCAGAAATAGTCGCGGCTTATCAGCCAGCGTCGACACACGAAAGCTCGCGTGTACGAAGCTTGCATATTATTTAAATGAGTAATAGTTTAATCATTGATAAAATGTACTTACATACATACATGCAAGCTTACATACATATATATTTTTGCATATACATTTGTTATAGCTTAATACGCAATTATTAAGGTAGTGGTAACCTTACGGAAATAAATGTGATCGCATCCATTCAATGAATCATGTTTTTCAAAGGCATTTGGCGAAACTTGAAAGCTTTCACGTCGAAAGCGTTTTCAAGTAAGCTAGTGTTGAATCATCACGCACCGAAAGCTTTCAAAAGCTAAAATCTTACAGCGCATTTTCTGATCATGTGAGATCAAGTACTCGATACTAGCAAAACAAACTAAGAACTTTTGAAACCACCCTCCATTCCCAAAAGTTCGTAAGTGCGCGCGTGTCAGAACGCATGGAGTTTGCTAGAAAAACATGCAGAATAGCTTTTGTAAACATATTTATTTACAACGCAATTGATTGTCTTTGGCACAGAAAGCAAGACCATAAATTAAACTGACTGGAATAGTATAAAATTGAGCAATAACGTAATCTGAACTCAACCTCTATATTTGATGTTGAAAGTAACAATTTTATTCGTACGTAAAATTGCATTAATATTTGAACAATAGCTGTCATAGCAAGCAGCCTTTAGTCGGCTAAAAAAGCAGATATCGCAATCCCTGGCGCACTGTTGCAAAAGCTGGATTGCGGGACACATGCTACTTGCCGAGTATCGATAGCAGTATCGATTTTCCTGCCTTTTTTAAAAGTACGGATAAGATAAAGAAAGAGCAAAATGTAAAACACAATCGCATTCGTCTTGGCGCTCTCACACCAAAGCTCCGATCGCAGTAGCAAACGAAACGGGCGCGCAAACAGATGTGGAATAGGAGTCGGAAGCAGTGCAAATAAATACCGTTAAGCAAACAGAAACACACACAAAATACGCCAATTCGTATTTTTGTGTTGTAATTATATTTAGTACAAAAGTGAATTG
The DNA here is from genome assembly GCA_035041605.1 of Drosophila atroscutellata. Taxonomy (NCBI): domain Eukaryota; kingdom Metazoa; phylum Arthropoda; class Insecta; order Diptera; family Drosophilidae; genus Drosophila; species Drosophila atroscutellata. The sequence goes on along the minus strand of JAWNLA010000092.1, from coordinate 4,367,117 downwards.
TGTCAGTGGCTCGAGTGATTTTCGAATCGTTGTTTTTATTATTGTTTTGAGTATTGTGGGGAGTGCGAAATACAGTCAACTACACTCACCCTCACATTGATATTTAGTATTATTATTACATACCCTTTGGCCAACGAACGCCCCCAGCAAAAGGTAGCAAAAACAAAAGGCCAATCGGCAATCAGCATAGAGAGCGAGAGTGTGCAACACAAGATGTCAAACAATTTGCAAACGGTAAGTGTGAAGTGTCTGTTAACCTGTTTGCTTCTTGCTGTAGCCAACATAAATACATATGTACATATATATATGGGGTCATGTATGTGTGCATTTCGAACATTGACCGCCGTCAGAGTGTGTCATCATTGCAATCTTACCATGGTTAAACGCAATGCGATAAATCAAAGTTGAGTGCACTTTTGACGAGAGCTTTTTTGTATTTTTATTTGTTTGTTTTTTGTTTTGCAATTATACATATTATAAGTGTAAAGTTAAATTATTTATATTAGTGTGTTCAAAAATAAATACCTTCACAAAATTTCTGACATTTTTGCGTATTTTCAGCAACATTTCAAACTCTTCCTTTTTTTTGTTTTCTTTTTTGTTTTTTAATTATTTATATATTTTAAATAATACAAATTCAGAAGATTTTTGACAGAAAAGTAGCTGATATGTTGTTTGTAAGTCGCACAAACTGATCCGCAGTAATCCGCGCTATAACCGTTCACTGGTTAGTGCAGCTGCAGAGATGAAGAGGAAGAAGAATCTCCGGAACTCTTCTTCTGCTTCTGCCGTGCGCTTTCAGGACAAGACTCGCTACCCTTGGGAGGCTACTCGCAAGCAAGTCTATCACAGTTGGAGAATATAGGACCGATCAAAATGCCCCAGAAAATCTAAACGAATCTAACTTAGTTCCATTTTTTCGTTTTGTGATTCATTTAATTCTGTTTGTCACAATGCTTTTAGTTATTACCACTCAGCAGAAAATACATTGTATTGTTATTACTCAATCCAGATTAAGAGTCCTCAAATATTTATTATTATTTATTTTTACAATATTTGTACAAGTTATCTTTTATTGTGTAGTTGAAGGGAATCCAATTACATTGACATTAATCTAACAATCTCAAAGATAAAATTCAAGGACCATAAACTCATTTCGTATCTACGACTTAATCAAACAATCTTTTCAAGGGTATTTACGATGCGGCACGCTTTACCATTGCAGGTTTATTTTGACCTTATCATTTATATTCAGACTCATTGCTAATCGTTTAAGTGACTCGATTTTTACTTTTTGCGCTTTATCAGCAGATTATTATTTTTGTTTTGTAATTGGTCGATAAAGGGTATGCTAAAGTTGTGCAAAAGTGCGTAGCTTTTTAATTATTTGATCGATAATTCGTATATCGATACAAATCAATACTTTCGCTGGCACCAACAACGATCTGCATGTGTATATGTGTATGTGTGTACATGCGTGCATGCGTGAAGCCAGCACAAAAATGTAAATGTGTTTGTGCATGTGTATTTTGCAGCTCACCGAGATACACATATACACACACATACACATATGCATATGCAAATATGTAAGTGTATGCAATTATTTTGTAGTCACATGTTTTTAGTTTTCTGTGAAATTGAGAAACCTTTTGTGCAAAATTTGACATCGTTGCTAGATCGGTTAGTTTCGAGGGTATAAACTAGTCGAGATCACTCGATTTAAGCATTCTTACAGTTTTTATTTGTATATTGTTTTGTTTTTTTGCGATTATTAACTTGTTGCCATTAAGTTATTGTGCGTATTGCGAAGCTCAGGTCGCGTCAACCGCTAACAAAAACTGTCAATGGGCGCCGCACGGTTTCTCTCTCTGCGAACAACATTAAGCAGCGCTGCTGGGAGTTACCGTTTTACTCATAGACAGTCGAGTATTTTACTCCGGACCCCCTACTCGCTTGACCCTCGCTCTTGTCGTTGCGGTGACTGCTGCTGGTGGAGTTGCCAGCTTCGACGTAACAGGTCACGTGAAGTCGCTGCCGCTGCCGCTGCGTCTGCTGTTGCGCAGCTGGCAATCGCATTACGTTTGCAAAATTCTAGCCAGGTAATTGAGCTTAACTGTTTGTAACGTATTATCTACTCCCTTTTAATAATTATCGGTACATGAGTGATTGCGGGATTTTTCTGTTATATTTGTACTGCTGTGAGTTAACTTGCTGGAATTAATATATGACAAACAATTATTTATCACGAGAGATGTCGCAATGTTATAGTTATTATTCGCTAATTTTTGCATATGGTTTTTTATTTGAATCATGGAAATACTATATTCAGTCATTTTACATTTTATATATTTATCGGTGAATGAAAAACTCACTTCGTATATAATCAATTGACGCATTTATAAGGAATTGCAAAACAACATTCACATTATTTCTGTAATATACTAAACGGTTTATCTAATACTATGGTTTTGAACTATATATATATATATATATATATATATATATATATTTACTATCGCGTATGTACAACTAATGTGTGAGATTATAATAATAACACGTAATTCTGAGTTCAAAAGTCAATAAATATATAAATGTATGAATAAATATATATATATATATATATATTCTGATGACAATGTGAATTATATTGCTTATTCAATTACGTAACAAAAATTCCTAGTACTTTTTATGGACTGATTTGGATTTCTTTGATTAGACTGTTGATTAGTGATACTATTGTTTGCTCGCTTAACACACGCGCTCTTTCTACTATATCTTATCTGAATGTCCTCTTATCAATTAAAAAATATGTATTAGATTCAATGCAAATTTTAGCCGACCTACTTATAGACATGTTGATTAGGAGAGCAACTAAGAACGAATTAATACATTGAGCAATAAGTCCCGCCATTAAAATTATATAGATTGGTTTTTGGATTTCTCTACTTCTACCACACTTTACTTCCTTGTGAAGAAGTATTTATATAGATATTATATATATTATATATAGATCGGACTAGTCACAGCTTTACCAGATATTCCCAAGCTTTCCCAGATTAACAGATACTTCGAAGTGGATTCGCACAAAAGTGCCTTAAGTTGGGGGTTTTGAACCAAAATATCTTCAGCTTCTTAGAAAAAAGGAAATTAGAAATTATTTTCATACCAAAGTATTTTTTCTAGAAATGAGATTATATATTTTCCGATTAAGGAATATATTTCTTAAAAATTTAAGAACTTTTTTCATCGTATATCTAAAAATTACCGAATACATTTTTCTAGTTCTCAGGATGATTTCAATTTTAAGGCGACTTCATAAACCAAGAATCAAATAAACTAAATGCCAATCATTATTATTGGATAGATAAAGCATACATTGTTGAAATCAACATGGAATTTTGTAAAAGTGTTATGTAAACAGTGATATATAAGTGAAGACTGATTGTGCTAGTTGATGAATTATGGAATTGGATGATTAATCTCACTAAATATAATCTAGATACTTCGTAGATCTTGCTATAAACAGGGCGCCAGATAGCAAATTTGTTGCTGATAAGGCGAAAAGCTTATAGGGCCCGGAACTGATTAACATAGACTTTTTCTGCAACGACTTATTGCTGTTGTTTTTGCTGTTAATTAAATTAATTGTATTCCAAATTGTAGTGTTAAGCACTATGTAAGCCCTTAATGGGTTTATCACGTTCCAATTCAAAAATTCCTTTTCTTATGTACTTTGTACAGTTTGTTTCTTAAGCTTTTGTTTTACGTGTGCTTGCTCAAGCTGTTGACTCACTTAGTATATATATTATATTAGCGTCTTTACGACTGATAAGACGACTCTGGCTTTGTGCGTTAATGGAAGATTTTCTTGTCGCGATGGTTGCGTGGAAAATTCCACGACCAATCCGAGTGTGTTTGTGTTGGTCGAAAGTTGTTGGGTTTTTGGATTATGGGCGGATTTGACTAGAAACCTATTATGAATATAGCATAATAATATTGCAAATATATATAATATATATTTAAATATATATTTAAATATATAAATATATATTTAAACTTAAAATTTATTGTTAAATAAACATATATATTTTGGATATACTTTTCAAATGTAATTTCAGAATATATTCTAGTCTTAGAACATTGTAAACTTAAGAAACGGGAATCGGAAACATTTGCAAGAGAATATATGAAAGACAAGCAAAAGAGAGAGTTGTGAGTTTTGCGAGAGCGCAAGGGTGGAAATAAGAGCGAGAGAGCCATAGTTAGGTAGGCGCAAAGATTGCCGGAGAAAAAGACGAACAAAATTACTGTAAATATTATATTGCATTTACCTGCTCTGCACCCATTTACATACACACGAGGTCTCACTGTAAGATTAAAGAATATTTAATGAAATTTGATATTATCATATATATAATCTATATAATATTTATATATTTATTATATATATATATAATGAAAATCAACATATGAAAAAATTTCCAAACTAATGATTTGCAGTTATAGTGACCCTACTATTTTTTTTCGCAATTGTATATATATTTTCATGAGTACGTAAATTATTCAAATCATCTAAGATTATATCTAGGGGTGCCTATTTGCTCACCGAAACCAGTTCAACATTTACTCTCAGCTTTAGCTGTCGCCAGACGTCATCGACACGCCTTTTAGCCCATGGGCCATTTAACATCTGTTCAGAATCACAGAGCATGCAAATTTTGTAGTTGTTTCGAGAAGCAATTGACGCAGTTGAACATATGCTTGTTGCCCTGGCAAATCCGGGAAAGGAATGCTCGCTGTGGTGCAGCAACCACCAAAAGACAACTAACTGCTAACCGCAAAGAGAAAGAAACCAGAGAGAGAGACACAGTGAAAGAGAGAGAGGAGAGCGAAGGGGCGTGAAAGGAGAGAGCGTGAGCAGAGACCGCATCTCGGGGCGTCTATGAGTCAGTTCAGTTTGTGTTTTTGTAGTTTGAATTCAGTTCGTTGTTGGCCGCCCAACAGTGAGGAGCAATCGACTTATCGCGGAATATCTTAAAAGACTTGCGTGCATACGGAATTGACTTTCTGATTTTCCTTTTTTATATAAGATTTACACTTGTTCTACATATATATATTATATACACATATTGAATTTTTGATTAGTGAACTTTTGTAAAGTGTAGTATGAGACAACGTAAACGTGTCAACAGTAAGCAGAAAACTCGTCGACAAAAGCAGCAGAAATTGCAAGGAATCGATCAGAATTGTTGCAAGCGACAACGTTGCAACTATGAACATATCTGGCAACACTTTCGACGCAATGTAAGCCAAAAACTGAATGATACTACCACTGGTACCACCATAATATAATACTATAATACCAGTTATTCTTGATTAATCTAATTCCTTATCAGTTTATATCTATACTTAATTTGTTTTACTTTTGGTAAACTTCAGTTTAGAAACAAAGACTTGAAATCCACCCAGGAAGTTCAAATTTTCAATTTATTATATGCAAATTAATTTGTTTTATGTGATTGAAATACAGTTATTGCGTATTACGAAAATTGCTTGCTGAGATTTCGCTTTAAAAATATGATTTTATTATTTTTGCTACATATTTTTTTGGGCAGCACTGATTTTAGTACATGTCTAGACTTTTTAGAACATGAAAGACCTTGTAGTTTTGCAATAAGATATGAAAGCGTAAACATTTCTAGAACCCTGACGTTGCTTCTTTTCGGTCTCGACAGATTATGTTCCAACCCCTCTGAGCAAAAGCATTTGTTTTGTCAATTTTGCATTTTGCTCTCTTTAACTGAAATCTATTTCTCTTTCTCGTTTTATGTGCTCTTCTCAATGGAATTGGATTTTGCGCTCTTTGTGGTTGTGTGTGCGTGTGTGTGTGTGTGTTGGCACACATCAAATAGGCCACACTCGAGGAAATTCGACAGGCGGCTTCTCGCATTTGCCGCGACTATCTAACCGGAAGGTGGAAGGTGGCCACCCCGGAGCAGCTTGTGGTGAAGCGCATCAGGTGAGTTAGAAATAATCCATATATATATATTAGATATCCTTGATTGATATATATTATAATTTTTAGTGGCGGCCTCTCGAATTTCCTGTATTATGTAAGTCTGCCCGACTTGGATGACTTTGATGAACAGCAACTTTTGGAGGTGGAGCAACAGCAACAGCAACAGCAGCTGCAGCAGCCGCAAGCAAATGTCAACATTGGCAAACATGTTATAGCTGCCTCGACATTCGCTAAGAATAACGACAGCAGCTGCAACAACAACAATGAGTCGCCAAAGTTGGCTAATGAATTGGCCCAAACGGTTGTCGGGGGCGTTGTCGTTGCTACTGGCGCCGCAGACGATGATGATGACGTGGCGCTGAGCGCCAAACAGGCAAACAAACGGCGACGCTTCGATAGCGACAGCGGCGACTCAAGTCTGCTGAGGCGCCTCCACGCTCCACCCAAGCAGGAACCGCGTGAGGTAGGTCGGCGCTGCCACTATCATCCAGAGCACACGCAAAATTGCGTCACAAATTCAAATCGAATATTATATACATATATATATATATATATATATATGTGTACTTCTCTCAACAGGTTCTTTTGCGGATCTATGGCCAGACTCATGGAGACCACGCCTTGGAGAGCATGATTACCGAATCCGTTGTCTTCGCCTTGCTCAGTGAGCGCAACTTTGGACCAAAGCTACACGGCATCTTTCCCGGTGGACGCATTGAGCAATATATACCGGTAGGCTAAAATATCAAATCGAACACAGTTAGTGTAGTTTTTATGGCACACATTATTGGAAGAGTAGTAGTGATTATAAAGAATGTATATACATAAATCTATCTTTCTATTGTAACTTATATAAACATTAAGCATACATCTCATATTTTTAAAAAATGAATGTAAGTCTTATCTTGCATTAGGCCATATATTGGATAGTAAATAGGGAAAGACAAAATATTATTGTATACCTATCACACCTATATATTATACAAAATATACCCAAAATTAGATTGGGATATGAATTATTTTAATTGCATCTAAAATTGCATATATATTGTACACATAAGTTACTGTATTCCAATTTTAAAAATAGATAGCACGCTAGGTAGCGCCTTTTGACATACATATATATTATCTATAATATAAAATAATCTTTTAAAGTACTATAAATATCCCAGTGAGAACTAACTCACTTTATTCACATTAGTTTATATACATAGTATAAATTGGTTTTACTTAGTATTCTAGGCTAGTCTGACGTGCAACATATGAATATACTTAGACGTATTTCATAGGTATAAATAGGTGTATTAACATCTGTTTAGATTCACAGCACGCAAATCTCTTGCTACCTGCCACGTTTCGGTTAAGGTAAACAAATACTTGCCATAGCAACCTTGGGCAAGGAACGATTTGGATATATATGCTATATATTAAAAAATCAGTTATGTAAGGGCTTCACTATATTACAAAGCAATAAATTACATAATATTTGACTCTCATTGGTGCTGCGAGTACTTAAAATTACTAATAAATCATTGCTCAAGCAACTGGTTTTGAATCCTATGATTAAATGTATTGCAAAATTGTGTTCATTACATCATAAATTATTTTCTCTATTATTTATTTAATGATTTACGGATTAACGTCTTGTAACTTTTACATTCAACGTGATGTCCTTTTAAATAATATTATAAATATTATATTTATATTATATTATAATAGAGGTTATATAAATTATCACCTTTAATGATCCCCAACTAACTGCAACTCTTATATTGTATATGTTTTGAAGGCACGTTCCTTGGCCACAACAGAGATGGGTGATGCACGCATCTCCATGAAGATCGCTGAGAAAATGGGTGAAATCCACAGTCTGAATATACCGTTGTCCAAGAAACCGGACTGGATATGGAACTGCATGGATCGTTGGCTGGCCAGCTTGGAGAGCATTGTGAAGGGCAAGATTGAGTCGAAGCCCAGTTCGGCGGTGCTGCAAAAGCAGCGTGAACTAATGCGCACCATTGACTATGTGCAGGAGATGGCCTGGCTGAGATCGGTGCTCGATTCGGGTGACTATCCGGTGGTCTTCTGCCACAACGATCTGCAGGAAGGCAACATCCTGTTGAGGCAATCGAACAGTGGCCAAGAACGCACACCCAGGGAATCGATAAGCATACTGAGGTGAGGTTGATCAATATATATATATATAGTAATATACTAATGCAGTTCCTCGATCCAACCAGATCCAACTTTGATGAGACCCTGGGCGACAGTCTGGATGGCAACAGCAACTTGGATGCGGATGACAAGTGAGTTATCAGACAGTTGCAATGCGTTTGCTAATTTAACACGTGTATTTCTGTTTGGCCGCTAACCCGTATTTATTTGCCAACTGCCAAATTAGCTCATAGTCTATACACGCATATAAAACTACCTACAATTCTAGATGGCCTCTTGCTGCGGTCGTGATTTGAGTAAAAATGTATAAGGCTGGTTGTTAAAATCGGCCCAAGCAAATTACCAAATACATACAGGTTATCCATGCCATATATTATTGAATATCTATAGCAAATTTGACTAATCGGTTCTAATTGGTTCATATAGTAAATCGCACAGCGCCTCGCCCTGTCCGGAATTGGACACCACAGATGACTCCGCCCTGGACTCGAGCTTTATGTCCGATCATGAGCCGGATCTCATTATCATTGACTTTGAGTACTGCGCTTACAACTATCGCGGCTTCGATCTGGCCAATCACTTCATCGAATGGACCTTCGACTATACAAATCCGCAGTTCCCCTACTTTCATCATTACAAACAGCAATATGCCACGGTTCAGCAGCGACGCGACTTCATAGTCAATTACCTAAAGAAATATCACGATGATGAGCTCTACGAACCCACGATGGAGGAACTTGATAAGGTCGATGCGGAAATTCAGATATTCACCATGCTCTCGCATCTGTTCTGGAGTCTGTGGTCGGTGGTCAATGTTACCTCAGCCATTGAATTTGGTTATTGGGTAAGATATCCCTTAACATACTATAATATACTTTCTAAACTTTTTAAACTGATTCATTTTTCAGGAATATGGCATTGCGCGAATTCTGGAATATCAGCAGTTGAAGTCTGCCTTTTTGGCAAAATGAGTTTTGGCTTTTGAGGATCAAATCTTTGATGGTGGTGAATATGTGACTGCAACCATCAAACCGCACTTAATCGAATCGAGAAGCGTACTTAAGTGGCCTTAACCTTAAAAAAAGAAAAAAACCGGAATCCAAATTTAGTCAGGACTCATATTTCCAGCCTAGTTATTGCAGTTGGCAACTAGTTGAGAACAACACTACTTCAAGGACCAGATGTGCTATGACTATGGAGGAGGAGGGAAGAATATACGAAATGATCATGATATGACATGATATGATATGGATAGCTTATGCTATACATACACCTATACATAATATTCAAATATTGCTGAGAAGAAAAGTCAAAACAAATTAATTTGCAGCTGTGATTATTGCATGAGTTAGGCAGTCGACAATTTTACCTATTTACGATTGTTGTTGCTTTTGTGAAATAGGTGAGGGAGTTGGCGGGGGGTGGGTCTAAACTACGCCCACCCACCCACTACAGTTTAATCCAAGTATTAAGGCAGCATCCACTATCCATCACTACTACTAATATCAAGCACACCAACTAACTTACTTAGCTCTACAATTTCATGCATTTGCACACACACATCACACACATAGACAGACAGACAGACAGACACCGTCGCACACATACCAATTTGATCGAATTTATTACTTGTTCGAATTTGTTTTCCTTTTGCTTTTTCACTTTCGGATTCTAGTATTATTTTCAGATAACAGATTTAATCCCAAAATCAATGGCTAACTTTAGAGTCGAATCGAAGCAATTGATAGCAAGAAGCAGCAACAATCAACAATGAATTGTATTTTTTATGTACCTACCTTATTCCTTAAATGAATTTAGTTAATTATATAGATATATATGTACACTCGTATGTAATTAGTACTTAGCGTTTTTGCCTCTAATTTTTAATGCAATCAATAAATCAAAAATTTAGTTAAAATTTAAAATTGATTTGTGGACTTATACTATGGGTGGGAGAAGGCCACGAATCTGGAACTGAACTCATTCGATAACTATATACGATTTATATATGTTTGATATGACTACTAAGCATACTATATTGTTTGCTTAATAATATTACTCAAAAAGAAACATCGTAGTCATCTAGGGCACGTTGTGAAAGCTTAAGAGAGAGCTTTGACATTTTCACAAGTAAAGCTTCTGTGCTTTCGCGCCTATGTGTGAAATCAAATTGAAGAGCTTTTCGTTACTTCAATCATAAGCTAAGATTGTCCTGATATTTAGAATATTTACATACTTTTGACTCCTCTTTCACAAATCCAAGGAAGTGTCATTCTCAATTCCAGGGTACATTTATCTCAAACCCAAAAAAAGTATGTGTCATTCGCAGACTGTTTTTTTTTATATCGCCTTGAATGTTGGACAACAGTCAATACTTTTGGCGCCACCCTTTATTCGATAATAATTCATTTTAAGTAAAAGATATGGTTTACAAAAACCAGTTTTTCTTGGGAATTTTGTTGAAATGAGGAAAATAAGGTCTAATTTACAGGGTATTTTTCTTACACTATTTTTTTTGTTACTAATATTATTATTTACATATATTATTATTATATATATATAATATTTAAATATTTGTATTAAAAGTAGAAATTTGTTTTGGATTTGAGGGTGATTTTCATTTTAGGTAGGTTCCCCACATTTTAGAGACATGCACGCGTTATCGATGGCAAAATGTATATTTTTTAAAGATTCTATAACTAAATTTACTTAACAATTTCATAGGATTGAATTTGTTAAGTAACTGAACGGTGTTGGTATGGTTGCTGAGCTGCAAGGAGCATTATATTTGGCACTTATCAAATATACTTGCTCAATGCACAATCAGCTGTGTGGCAAATGCCTGTGTATTGTTAATTAATTAGATTTCGAGTCAGCTGCAATGCTAATTAAGTTTTGGGCTGAAGGGCAGGCGAGCATGCAACTGGACATGGTAGGACAGTGTGTGTGTGAGAGAGTGAGAGAAAGGGATAGAAAGGATGCAGGATTGCATAACAATTCATCATCATCATGAAAATCAAAGTGCAGCACGTAGCAGCAGCAGTAGACGGAATATATTGAAGCCTCCTTGTCGCATTGCAATCCGAAAACCATTTTCTATTTTGTATTCCCGTGTGTCAACAGATCGGGTCGGCGGGTGGAGAGGGGGCTGTGTGGTTTAGTTGTACTTATTTAAACAATAGTTGTCCCAGGCACTAGGATACTCGTTCAGCGCCAGCCGCAGACAATTGCTTTGGATTGCCGTTGCCCGCCCAGGCGTACATTACATTAGACGAGCATAAAGGGCAACCTCTCTCTGCTCCTTGCTCCCTGCTCCCTGCTCCCTGCATCCCACTTCCATTTCCCTCTCAGTCTCCGTCGGCATCCAACTGGTTTCAAGTGCAGTCCGAAACCGCAAGACAAGACAATGCAGCGGCAAGGACATGGGACACGGGATACGGAACATTGTACACGGTACATGGAACATGGACAAGGACATGCAGATAGTCAGAGATAGAGTGAGAGAGAGAGGGAGAGAGAGACAGAGAGAGAGAGAGAGAGAGAGAGAGAAAGACATATATACACTCAGAAAAATAAAAAAAACCTTTTAGAAAAAATGTTTCTACTCCAGGCTACACAGACCCATCTAAGTATTTGAAAAATCTTTGTCCACACAATGCAGGTGGATTTTTTTCTAAGTGTACTCGCCGTCTCACTGAGTGACTGAGTGACAGCCGTTTAAATAGTCCTTCTGTTCGCTCTGCATTGTTGCATTAATTAAAGATGCGCTGCATTGTTTGGGCTGCATCCTGGCAATTGTGTGATTTGTTGTTGCTGGTGTTGCTGTGGTTGTTCTAGTCCTGTGCTCCTGGCAGCTGCTGCTCATTGTGTTTTGAATTAATGTCAAAGGATTTGCGTAATTGGGCGGTGTCCTTACCAAGGAAATTAACAGCAGGCCTGACGTTTGCCACTTGCTATCTTTGCAACGCTAAATCAATGGTGCCTCAAGTGCTTCGGGGAGCGAAGCGTTTACAATTAATCGAGTGCAAGTCCTTTGAAGGACCACAATAGATCCAACAACTGACATTTCGAATGCCCCGCCAATCATATTATTCATTATTTTTTACTTCAACTACTTTTTCCGCTTCCTTTGTCACTTATTGATTTTATTTATTATTTATTTATTCTTGACGTTTCTCTTTGCTTGACTTGGATGTGCACTTTTTGCTTGCACATTTATTTACATTAAATTGACACTAGCACAACTGGAGATCCTTTGTTGTGTTTGCTGCGAATTCAATCTGTCCTTTGTGCGTCCTTTGGCATTGACGTTGTTCGGCTTTAATGACTTGCATTCCTACAAGGCGACATTGAAATGTAAACGGATTGTGATTTGCACTTGTGAACCCATTAAGTATACTCTAAAATTGGAATAGGAAGAATCTGTTTAATAATAAGTATTTGTTGTATTCTAAATACTTTGGGATAAGACTCAGTGCAATCTACATAGATCTATTGTGCTCCTTCTGAGCCGATGCCTCTTCCATGTACACTGATTCTTGGATGGATTCAAACATTTCCATGATGAAGGGTATATTGGTTTTGTGCATTTTCCATCCCAGACTTGATACTTGAATAATATTATTTACAGCCTACATTACTTAAACTGTAGAATAAGTTAAGTTTCACAATTTTGAGATATATATAAATTTATATATATATGTATATATATATATTATAAATATATTTAGAATATAGAAATATACCCTTTGTATAAGATGTGAAAGACCCGCCAAAGCAATGGCTATTTTCCAGATAATCCAGTGCGATTTGTTTTCTGAGTGAGGATATCAAGTGATACCAAGATATCACCAAAGTGCTAAGCATATGGCAGTGAGTAAATAAATCATTAAACAATTTGAAAGCCATAAAAGTACTTGGCTTGAGTTGCAGTCAAGGACCTTCAAGCAAGCGTCGACAATCGCAATATGTGATGCGATAATAGCAATAGCAAAATACAGTTCGAGTTGGTCAGAAAGAGATGCCAAGGTAAGGAGTTCGAGTTGGTCAGAAAGAGATGCCAAAGTAAAGCGAAATGAAAAACCAAATATAAACTGACACAAAAGTTGTAAAAATGCACACAATAAATCAACTTTTAAATGCAATTGGACGATGGACGTTCAGCGGTCAGCGCCCAAATGGCCAATGAACTGGGCGGGCGAGATGGAGCCGAATACGGTGGGGATCCATAACTTGGCCGAGACGCAGACAGTTGCATTTTGCAAGAGTGGTCGAAAAGAAGAATGCCGGGCAAAGTTTTTGTCATTTCATTTTTTTTTTTGTATTTGCTTTGCGGAAGTGCAAATCTTGTTGGCAGAGTAGGTAGAGATGAGAACGGTGGGGGGAGCAGGGGCGGGTCAGGGCAGGCTTTCACGGCAACGAGAAGAGCTAGAACTTGGTCAAAGTAATTTAGAAGCAGTTTATACACAGAGCAGCTAGCAAACTTAACACAAAACTGACCGCAGAAACAAACAAGAACAACAATAACAAAACAATTGCATGAACCGGAAGCCGGACGGAAGCCGGACGGAAAGATGTCCGTAGGATGGTAGACCGTAAAAATTGAAACTAAAACAAATATTGAGCAAGTTGAGGAATCTGAGTTGTGAAATATAGTATATATATCCAGGCTCAAGAATAATTATTTATTTAATTGCTTTAAGCCTAGCTTTGGTTAAAACAAGTTTAAGTTAAGTTGAACTCTATGTTGATCGATATATCGATATACATATATATCTGAGAATATAAATCTGTATTAGGATAACTACTAGTTGGTTTCACTTTGCCACGCATTATATTTTCATATCATGGAAATTTATTTCATGCCTCAATAATCATAACTTTTAGTTATGAGATGACAATTTGATCTAGTACGTGTAAAGTCGTTCTATACTAATAAGAACTAGACTTCTTTGCTTCTCAGATAAATGACAAGCGAATACATTTTTGTCAGACAATTTACGCACTCGGCATTCGCTGGCATTTCGCATACATATTTCAACTCGACTCGACTCTTGGCATGCTAATTTAAGTGTCGACTAGTCACAGAGCTGGGCCCCATCATCAGTCAAAATTACGATTCGGATTCTGTCCTATCTTAAAGAACGTGTACGATATTTAAGAAAATTCAGTTTAGATAATGGGAAAGATTATTGTACACTTTATTTAAATGTCATATTCAATTTCAGAGTGGATTCATTAGAATAGGATTTAAATGATGATAATTATTAATTAGCGATTAATCAGTAAGGGATATTTTTCTGAAACCTAAATTTATTTATCCCGAAAAGCATAATAGTATATAATATAAAAGTAGCTACAATATAAGCAGGCTTTATTTAAGTTGAAAATAACTTGGTAAATCTTTAATTATTTTAGATGAAAGAGTATTCGAGCTGTAACTTAGCTGCTTTGCATTTTGTGCCTGTTTTTTGGCTTAGAAAAACGAAGCTTAAAGTCAAATTTTAGCTTTAGTTTTTTATATTGCAAAAGCAGGGACTGCATCATCACTCTAAAGAGAGGGCGACCGCCCACATGTGACAGCTCGAGGCGAGTCGACACCGCCAACCGCCCACCTCCCCCCACAACCCAACTCACTACACTCGGAAAAAAGAGCGACCTGATCGCAATACTATAGTATATTTTGAAAATGAAAGTTTATATCTTTCTGTAATCTCTAATTCAAGGAAACTTTTTTGTACAGCCAAAAATTATTTTTAACAGCTAGAAATATGTTCTAGTTTCCGGGGCGATTTTCTAAACAAGGTGATCTTTTTTCTGAGTGTAGTTGGTGTATTCGGTTGGAAACCAAACAACCACATACCACACACACACACATACCGACATCCACACATACACAATGATAAACATTCACATGCAGACACCGAGTGCGAATAGACCGCAAGCATTCGAAGTTGGCTTGCTCCTTTAGCAATTTCACGCACTATATGCGTATGTGGCAGGCCATACATAATACAAATACGAATGTGCTGAGACAGACAGAGAGAGATAGTGAGAATCACAGAGGGAGAGAGAGAGGGAGAGAGAAAGGGAAAGGGAAAGGAGGAGGTAGCCAACTTCAGTCTTTGTCACTATTATCTGTATCTTGCTGAATCTTTGCGTGGCATTTTTACGTTTTCTGTTGTAACTAAGCAAACAGCTCGAGGCGCAACAAATTATAATGTACATAATGGCAATGCGTTGCACGCACGCACCCATACACTCAAACAACTAAAGACTTAAGATATGTATCGAGATAAGCGCAGTGCGTGGCTGTAGGCAACCAAAAGAGGTTCCTTCGTTGACCATGTCGTATACTTGATACATAATGGCGAACTTTGCATAATATTCTCCACATTTACTCTCTGCTTCAGTCTTCTTTTTTCGTATTTCATTCCTTCTTTATGCTGCGCTACTTTCGCTTTGTGTTATCACTGACAATTTAGCAGCAGCAGCAGCAGCAGCAGCAGCAGCAGCAGCAGCAGCAGCATCAGCAGCAGCAGCAGCATCAGCAGCAGCAGCAGCATCAGCAGCAGCAGCAGCGGGAGACTCAGCAGAGAAAAAATGCCAAACGAACTGTAATCTGATTGCATTTGGCAGCAGCACAAAGCGCCAGCATCAGCGAAGAGGGGGCAAAGGGAGAGTGCGGATAGGTAGTTACAGTCGTTGGGGCTACGGCGGGGGGTGGGTTGAGTGAAGGGTAGCAGCTGCTGATGTAGGTGTCATGTCCTAGTGTCTGCCAAAGGCGTTTTGCTTAATCAAACGTCGCTCTTTGTGTCAGCGCGATGTCAGTGAAGCGCTTTACACCTTGCCATGTCGCTGCCCTCACTCTTCCATTCGTCACTCCCCCTGGCCAATACACACACACTCACACACACACTCCTTTGAGCAACGCCAAGTCATTCAGTTAGTCAGTCAGTCAGCCAGCGAGCGAGGCAATCGCTGAGATTGATTATGTCTGCTTTAATCTTGCAAATGTAATCAACATGTTTATGGGTTTTAGACCCACTCCCTCTCCCTCTCCCTCTGCCTCTCCAGCTCTACCTACACCTTCACATCTGCTCTCCTACTCTTTTTAGCTAGAGGGTTCACAACAACAACAATCTGTTTTTGTTGGCTGACTTCATTTAGTTTACGCGTCTTTTACACTCTTTTCTCTCTTCTCTAGCTTCTCTCTCATCTCCTTCGCACTCTGTGAATTCTCCTGCGTGTGTGTGTGACTGAACTATGTGGCATTTTAATGCGATTATGCCAAAATAATGAATGGCTGAATATAAGGTGTGGTGAATCGCTATAATATTGACGAAGCACTACAAAATAATATAGTTTGGCAACCCCAACCAAAATAGGATAGGATAAAAATTATTTCAATTCAAATAACATCGAAATAATAATATTATCACACTGAGAGTGCATAGATAAAAGGTGTGGCAATTTAATCAGTACTTTAACTTTAATTTATTAAATCGACCTGAAAGCTAGAAAAACTTTCAATTTTTCAGAAATTTATTTCTTATAAAAAGTAGAAACGCAAACATATAGAAAAAATCCTTTCTAAAAATCAGAAAGAGGTAATGGAAAAAAATGCAGATGTTTTCTAAAAATGTACCTAGGAATTAAGAAAAGAAAAACACTGGTTTTTAGAAAGACACTGCATTCCATTTTCGAAATATTATTGTGGAATAATAAGATGAATTATCCTTGAGCTTGAATTTTTGCAATCATTATGTTAAGGCTAGTTTGAAAATTGAATATTCTGCACTCAATATAAGCAAAATAATTGTGAAATAAATGAAAAATATTTATAGCTTAGCGATGGTTTGGCCTAATCATCATTTGGGTAACTTTAAGTGCACTAGTTTTCCACCTATTCCAATTAATCCGGGCTCTACCACTGCCAACTTCGTGCGAGTTATATGGTCCATTTAAATTGCTAAAAATACAGAAGAGAGATTTGAAAATAATGTTGGAAAAATAATATTTCTTAGTTCTGTTACCATTCCAGACAGTTAGCAAACCACCAACCAGATTTATATATCTTTGCACAATTTTCCGGATCCTTATCATTATCCCAATCTCGAGTTGAAAATTTCATATTCTTATGTGATATTAAGCAATCGTTTGCATCTCCAGAATAGTTTCCAAGCTCTTTTAGTTCATAAGACTCTGCCTCATTGGCAACGACAAAGTGACTATATTGGGCATATCTGGTTTCATTGTGAAAGTCCTCAAGGTAAATAAACAATTCGTGGGGTTGCGATTGCGTCAGTAAGTAAAGATTCTTTAATCCTATAAAGAATTCTCCGCGCAAATGACCAAAACCCTGTTTGTACTCTTCCCAGTTTCGATTAAAATTCACACTGCCGTCAATACGGCGCTGAATTATAGTCCAACCTCTATCGCAAGACACTGAAAATGTCTTGAAAACGGGAATTTTAATCGTATACACATTGGTCGCTTTATCTAGGCAGCTTGCAGCTTTCATCTGTTCTTCCTCTTTTTCCTCTTTTTCCTTCACTACAGTTTGCAGGTTTCTTATTTGATCAGCATTTGCTGCGATCTGTATTTCCTGTGATTTCAACAATTCATCTTGATCCAATTTTTTTTTTTTAAGCTCGTCACTCGATTTGTTTTGCTGTTCCAGCTGAAGTTCTGTCTGCCTAACGGCATCCTCTAAATTTGCTAATATCGCATGTTTTTCGCTGATTTTGGTTAGCAATTCTGAATATTGCTCTTCACTTAATCTAAAAAAGGCTTCAGGGTTAGCGAGCGCTATTGCCATTTTAAAGCAATGGGCTCCACATATTTTATCCTTCTCTGTTGGGTGTTTTGAGAACTGTGTAGAGAGCATTGACTTAGATTACAAGATATTGATTCCATATTTGGAAAACTTACCAAGCTGACTGTCGATGCCTCACTTGGCATTCCTATTACTGCCAATAGGAAAATTGTGAAAATATTGAAATTCATTTTCATTCAAAATTGAATCGTTGCACAGCTATGCAAATTGTGCACTGATTAAAACTTTAACGTGAAGTGAACTAAGAGACCTAAATCGAAAATTTCCTGCGACTTATAAACACCTTATCAGCTTAAAATTGATATGTATTTTACTTACTCAAACATTGTAAGTTACACAGTTACAGCACAAACTTAACAGCCAACACAGTGGCGTCCGAAAACAATGTGCCAACTGTTTAACATGTTTGTTTTGATAAGCGCAAAGCTGAATCAATAAAAAATGTATTGAGATTAGTCTGTTTAATATTGCAGTGCTTAATGAAAGATTAATAAAACTAGAACTCACTTAGGTTTTACCGCTTAAACTATAATCAACTTAGCAGTTTGTTACGTAAAAGCACTGACAATCTGCTAGTGACGTTGATCTTTAGTGCAGCTCGAAGTGTGTGAATCCCAGTGACAAAAAGAGCGCCATCGAACATCCATATAATCTCGAAAGTAGAATCTAGGAATTTCTAGTGCCAAGCTAAAGTTTTAATACTATATTTTCAGGTACATATCCAGGAGAATAGAGGCAATAGAGGCTTCGGTTGAGGTGATTGAACAATAGACTGTCACCTGTGAACCATATGTGCATACTAACAAGTAACGCTGGATATCAATAAACACACTTTGTTGCATATAGTCTGTATTAGGCAAAAAAAATGAGCATATGGGAATTGTTGAAATAATTGAAACTTGCTGACTCGGCACCACAGTACACACATGGAGGTCAGGTTGGATTTAACACACAGGCAAATGACAAACAGAATTTGAAACCGATGCCACAGCGCGTGAAAACTTCGGATCTTTGGATTGCGCAGCCCGAGAACTGACAGTTCCGGAGTCCGTCAAACTTTAATGATTGTGCGGTGGCGCATAGAGTGCAAAGGAAAGTTCAACACTGAGTGCAGCCAGCGGGCGGACGGGTGATGCACTGGGACGAACACAAAAGATGCTCTGAGAGAGAGAGTGGGCATGATGGCTGGCAAAGTTTTTGGACGTCTCTTGTAAAACTTCACCAGCTCAGTGGACCCCGGCGAGGCAGAAATTGAACTTTTAATTTGTTCCAAAGTAAATTTCGGGCAAAAACTTTAAGTCATATTGGTAGTTGGCTGGCCAACATTGCATCTCTCTATCTCTCTCTCTGTCTCTTGTCTGCATGCGACATATGTGGCGTGAAGGCACGCGTTAGTCTAAAGGGCAAGTTAGTGGCACACACACACGCACATACACACACATGCACTCACGCATACACACACACACACCCACTTTGTATTGTACGCCGCACATTTTGGGCATTTGGAACTCAAATTGCTTCAATCGTTTTAAGCTGGCCGCAATCGATACTCCCCCTCATCTTTCGTACAATGCCACGCCCACTCGCACAGTCGCGTGGCAGTGTCAAAAAAAGTTTTTCAATTAAATTT
Source organism: Drosophila atroscutellata (assembly GCA_035041605.1). NCBI lineage: Eukaryota > Metazoa > Arthropoda > Insecta > Diptera > Drosophilidae > Drosophila > Drosophila atroscutellata. Next base: position 4,347,455 of record JAWNLA010000092.1, on the reverse strand, counting down.
ATGTGCAAAGTAAAATGTTTTAGTTATTAATGTTGCTCGTGTTCTTGATGTTGTTGTATTTTGAGCGCGAAAAGCCACGAAAATCGTTTAACAATTTAGCAACATTGACGAATTGCTCCAAGTGAAGTAATTATTTATGGCTGCAGTGGGCTGCAATGAGTCTGCTGTGATCGGCTGGGGTCTGCTGTGGTCCAATCTGGTGTTTTGGTGTGTGTGGACATATTTTGTAGAGCCGATTCACATACGCACAGTTTAAAAACTTTAAATTGTTCTATTTCTGATCGGAACTTAAATATGTTGTGAAGGATTTGTTTAAAGTAAGGATAAGGTGATAAATTAACAGCTGATCAGATGAAAATCAGTTATTTTTATATTTTTCCGGCCACCTTGAAAGGATCTGCTTTCAACACATCAAGCTTCCATCGGTAAAATGGCCAGCTTTTGTATTAGTCGACAACAGATGTCATTGGCTGTGCAAAGATGAACAACTCGAACATGACCATCCTTTCCAGGCACAAGTGATGCGATGCGGCCAAGCTCCCATTGCTGTGGCGGGAGGTTGTCGTCATGGATTATGAGCATCGTCCCCATTGCGATATTTGACAACGGCGATGCCCATTTGTCTGAAGACCAACGATGCCGAAATTGCTACTTTTGTTGAGGTGTCGATATTGTGCGTTCGGGAAGCGCCTGGAGAGATTTTCCAACTAACAAGTGTCCTGGGGTGATTACTGATAGATCATTGGGATCAGGCGACATAGGCGACAATGGGCGAGAATTGAGGATAGCTTCGATTTCTGAGCTCCTCAAAGGTTGGGCGAGTGTCCTTTATCACAATACATGCCAGTGGGCAGCGCTCGCCGAGCAACCATTCGTGTGAGTGCAGCCAAGAATGCCTTTGTCCATAATTGGGAGACCACTTCGATTTATTTGATATTTTCTTGCAACGCATTAGATTACTAGAAAAATTATTAGAAAAGTAAATTTGAAACCTATCTGGAAAATCCGATGGCTCCATTCGCCCCTTTAAATGCCGTTTAGCTCCATTTGCTATCAAGAAAATGTTATACAAAACAAAAGTAAATATGCAAATTGTCCAATGGTATCATAAAAACATTTTTTTGGAAATTGCTCAGATTAGTGTAAAAGTTTTTCGTTGGACAGCACCAGCTCCCAGAGCATGGAAGCCAGCTGCATACGTCATCATCATCACCATCATCATAAATGATGAATCGTCAATTCCCGCTGGTCATGTCCAAGTGGCATGTTTTCATTTTTATTTATTTTTTAAAGTTGTACATCAATAAAAGAAAAGGCAAGGAGCAAAAGAAATAAACAAGTTTTTTTTTTATTTATATTTTGTTTTGCCAAGAGCAAAACTACGAGTCAAATAGGGCGCTGAAGGGGATGGTAAACAAAGCCAATGTAATAAAGGAAAACACAACAATCATATTTTTATGGCAAATGCAAATGCAAAGGGAAAACAGGACAACCGAGCTGAACCCAACTTATGGCCCTTCGCCTTGTCCTTGTCAACGGCCATTGTCGCCTGGATGTCAATGGAGTAAGACTATGATGTAACAGTCAGCCAAACGAATCATGAATACCCTTTAGTATTACACAATTTCATTTAATTAATTTAAAAATCCTCGTATGCAATTTATGATAGGCTAGCATTGGTTAAGGGGTATATTCCAGTCGAGCTCTCTTAACCCTGAAGTAAATTTGATAAAGACTTAAATTTGTATTTTTTAATTTAAAAATATAAATGTTAATTTAAGGATTAAAGTTTAAAAAAGGAACAAAACAAAATGAATTTTAAAATGACAAAATGTTGCATGGGTTTAGAAATCCCCGAAAACCCCAAAGAGACCAAAAAATGGTAAAGATAATCATTTCTATTGGAAAGACTTAACTTATACTGTTACAAAATGAACTACAAAAGTTGTATGCCGTGTTTAACCTTTTAGGGTAATAGAAAAAGGACAAAAGTGTAAATTTTCGTATTACCCACGGTAGGTGGCGCTGCTGCGTCTGTGGCCGATAAAATGATTTGCGTACAAATTGGTTCGAGCAAAATTCGATTGAGCTGTGGGAATATTCAGCGCCCTTTTGTTAACCGGGTTAGAGCGCAAAGCGCAAAGTGGAAAATATGGCAAAAGAGCAGCAGCAGAAGCAGCAGCCGCAAAAGAAATGAGGAAACCAGTCAACGTTTCCTAACTTCGTAAAGAAGATAAAAGCGATTTGGTCTGGGCCGTGGCTGAAACACTTCAATGTCAAAAAATTGAAGTTCCCAGGGAAAAACAGCAAAAAGCTTTTGTGGTTATTGAATTTTTGAAGCGTTCTTTTACTCCGCTGTTGACTTTTGTTGTTGCCTCAATCTTGGACGCTGCCAAATATGCCGGAAAATTTTAATGATTTCCGCCGTTGGAAACTGCACCAGCATCAAAATGGATGCGACCATCTCAAACACAAAAGACAGACAGCATCCAACTAAATGGAAACAAATTGACCACCAACGAGTCAGCAAAAGTCGCGACGAGCGCATTCATTACATTTTTCCACTATCCCTAAATTTTCCACTTGCATTGGCCAAAAAGCGCTGACCAGACCAGAACACCAGAAAAAGAGATAAACCAATCGATACGTCATCATTAGTTTTCCTTCAGCTCCAAACGGATAATTCCGTTGAAGAACTGGAAAGCACTGCGTCATGCCTCGGTGCCCAAATGATGAGCGGCAAATGCAATGAATGAAATTCAAGTATTATATGGGTAAATATTGAATGCTGATTTTCATTTTTTGATAAGCATTATTTAAGTTGCGGGCCGTAAGGTAGATTCCAATTCTTATTTGCTTGCCGATGTTATCGTAAAGCTTGTAACACATCATAGAAAAAGTCTGATCTGTGAAAATGTCAGAACTTAGATTTATCGGTCGACAAATAAGATTGTTTAAGAAAAACCATTATCTCTGCATGATTTCCGAGTGTTATAATTCTTCTAACATTTGAACAAAGAATTATAAAGCGTGATTGGCACATTTTTGCGTGCTCTTCGAAGGATGTTTAATAATATACTTAAAAACTGATAAACTAGTTAACTAGCAGGACGAACAGACAGTCTGACGGACATGCCTCTGCTTGTGATGCAATCAAGAATATATATACATTATATAGCCTTCTTCAATGCGTTGCAGTTCACTACACACAAAAACTGGTTGCTATACAAACAGTTAGCGAGGTAGTGGGCAATTTTGGGTCAACACACGTGCATAAAACTAGCTAACGACTTTTTCAAATTGGCCACTATCAGAATTTGCCTGGTTTTTAAGCTCTTTCAGTTGCTGCAGTGAATGTCGATTGAAATCTTCTCCATTTGCTTTGTCAATCACACTCACTCTTCCCCTGCCTCTCCCTCTCTCTCTCTCTCACTCTCTCCGTCTCTCTCTCGCTCTCTATAAACATCTCGTCTGCATACATTCGTTGTCTTTTTGTGCTGGTCATATTTTGTTATTTTGGTCAGTTTTCGTTGCCCAAAAGACCGAATTAATTACGCTAATTGAAAAGTGAATCTGCATACGTATTTGTGAGTGTGTGTTAGTGCATGTGTGTGTGCATGTGTGTGTGCATGTGGGTGTGTGTGCATGTGTGAAGTGTGCTTGTGGGAATGTGTGTTCTGTGACACTATGATTGGATTACTTTTAGCCATTTATCCCATACGAAAATCATAAAACATCCATGTACCCCTTTATATGTGTGTCACATTTTTTAAATTAAAGCAAATATTTAAATAATTTTGAATATATAAGAACAATGTAAGCATGATGTAATTAGTTATACGATTTATTAAAATATAGAATCGATTTTCAATACGTGTACAAAATATGTTAATGTAAAATCATTCAAAAACAACAATTTAATTATCTTTTTTATTAACTTATTATGTAGGATAACTATTACAGTGGCTCTAAAAAGGTATCTATCTTAAAGAGTGGCTCCACATTGATGTTCTCCACAGAGCTGGTGCCCACTTGTGTGCGATCTCGTGGCCTGGCTGTGGCTCACATGGCCGGAGCAGCTGCCTCTCTGCTCTCGCCCTACATCCTGCACCTGGGCATATGCATATGTACTGCACTGTCAATAGTCATATGTTTTGCTTTGTTTATCGAAAGTGAAACAAGTCAGTTGCCAAAATTTACAACCCTTAAGCGAAGCTACATAAAGCTGGGTCTCTACTGATGGTGGCGAGAAGCGTAATCAAATTAGTAGACGGGGTGGCTTATCAAGTGGCATACAATTAATACGATTAATTTTAACGTCGAGCGCTTATCAGATAATATAGGTGTAGACCGAGTGGAGTCTCAGCTGGTTGCGGTTTGCTATTTGCTGTTTGCTTTCGCTTTTCAAAATTCGTTCTTAGCATTTTCGTCAGAGAGGCAGCTAGCGATCACGTCAGCTGGCAGTATACGTGTGGCATCGGCCGAGTGCTGACTGGCTGACTGACGAGCTGGCGCCCACACAGCAATAACAACAATAATAATAAAAACTAAACGAATCGAGGGCAACCGTGTCGCTTGAATCTCAATCTCAATGGCTGCTATCTTGACGCGCGCCATGGATTTCGATGATATACTGGCCAAGTGCGGCAATAGCCATCGCTATCAGTATCTACTGCTGGGGCTCTACAGTCTACTGATGTTTGTCACATCAATGCACTACTTCTCCCAGAATGTGATCAGTTTTATGCCCGATCACTGGTGCTATCACGAGCAGCTGGAGGGTCGCAGCATAGCCCAGATCGAGGCCATCTACAATCAGTTCGAGAAACCATCATGCACCCGACTGGAAAGTGTTGATTCAGATGGATTGAATGTGACTGTGAGCGTGAAGCCTTGTGATCGCTGGATTTATAACTATGATTTTGGATTTAGGAGTATGAACACAGAGGTGAGTTATTCACTAGTTTTTTGTTTATTTTTCTGTTATTGAAATATTATTGGCATTATCTTATCTGGCTGTGTAAACAGCTTGATTGGGTCTGCGATGCGGCTTACAAGCCACGCGTCGGGCAATCTTTTTTCTTTGTGGGCTCCCTGTTTGGAACGTATATATTTGGTCAGCTCGGAGATAAAATTGGCCGGATTAAGGCGCTCATTTTGGCCAATTGGTGCGGCTTTTTGGGCGACTTCTCGACCATCTTTACTGGCAGTTTGACAGCTTTTTCGATAACTCGTTTCATTTCTGGCCTTGCCGTGGATACCAACACATATCTCATGTATATTCTGGGTGAGCATCGCTCTCAAAATCTTTACAAAAATATTTACTAAATTTTCGATATATTTAATTGCAGTTCTCGAATATACATCTCCGGCAATTCGCAACTGGGGTTTGACTGTCACCATGGCTATCTTCTACTGTTCGGGCATAGTTTGCTCTTCAGGGTTGGCGATACTCGTGGGCAATTGGCGTCTGTTCCTCACCTGCTCCTCGCTTTCGCTGCTGCTGGTCACATTCTTCTATTTCCTTATGCAGGAGAGCGCCCAGTGGCTGGTCACGCGCAACGACATCGATGGCGCTGTCCTGCGATTACAGAGAGTGGCCAAATTCAATCGTCGCCACCTCAACGATGAGGATATCACTGCATTTCGCAGCTACTGTCAGATTAACTGCAACAATAAAGCGCAGCAAGGCAAAGACAAACAGGACAAGCTGATTGACATGTTCAAGACGCCGAATCTGCGCAGAGTATTAATCCAAATGCTGGTCGTATTGTAAGTGTTATAGTTACTAGTTCCCATTTATGTGTCTATTCCAATGCTGTCTGTCATTTTAGCACGATTGTTACCGTCGGCTACAATACGATGGCACGCAATGTTGAGGGTCTGGGCATATCGCCATTGATAATGTTGGCCCTGACCGCCTTGACGGTGTTACCCTCTGGTTTAATGCTGGCGGTTATGCAGAAGCAGATTGGTCGCAAGGGTAGCGCGGTGTCATCGATGCTACTCACAGGACTCTTTTCAGCAGCCAGTGGCATAGCCTTGTCGCTGTGGCAACAACCCGGCGTCGTGCTTTTGGTCTGCCTGACGATGGTCTCGCGTTTGGCTGTCGCTCTCTGCTTTGGCTCCACATTGATGTTCTCCACAGAGCTGGTGCCCACTTGTGTTCGATCTCGGGGCCTGGCTGTGGCTCACATGGCCGGAGCAGCTGCCTCTCTGCTCTCGCCCTACATCCTGCACCTGGGCATATACTACAAGGCACTGCCTTCGATTATTATGTGCCTGCTGTTCTTCATTTGCGCCTATATTTGCCTCCACCTGCCGGAGACGAACAACAGGAAACTGCCCATTAATTTGGCAGAGGGAGAGCTGTTTGGGCGGGGGGAACGCATGTTTGACTTTATAAGGAATAGGACTAAGCCGCAAACTACAGCCGATGTTGATGTTAAACTGGAAGATGAGACAGAAAAGAAACTCATCTCTTAATCAATTTCTAAGTTCAATTTGGAAGCATTTCGGCAGCATCTCATTAAAGTATGTGAAATAAATTGTAAACACTTGTGGAGTGCTAGACTACAACATATCCTGCAAAAGTGCTGAAGCGGGTGTCTCACGCTTAAGGCATGCGAAATTATTTACAAAGATGGCAAAAATATGAGAACCTAATTAGTTCATAAGTTCAATACTATTTGAGCAGGCAAGCTAATCATCCGACTACCTCATAAGTTTGTAGCACTTCTCTAGACACACTGATCAAAATGTGCAAATGTTATAATATTTACTCTCGTCAAAGCCTTAATAAATGGTGTATACATCTGCTTATAAATGAACGCTTATAATGAACTATGAATAATAAACAGATGTAAGATGGTATACAAAACTTGATTTCATCATGAACCCACATGAATTTGTTTAATAAATTAAAAACTCATTCATGAATATTCTGCATATCTATGTATATACATACACATGACAAAAGACCATCTGACGCCGCTCTTTAGTCACTCTTTCGTTAATACTCAGTATTGAAAATATAATCTAATTAGTTGCACAAATTGAGTATTCTTCCTAATTATATTCCAATTGTTTCTTTTACACATAAGTCTATATCTCTCTTTGTGTGCAGCTCTCTTTGTGTTTAATTGCAGGCTCGTCTTATCTCACTTTAAGTAAATTGCAGAAAAATGGCATGAGAATGACAGAAAAATGTGAAATGCGCCGGAATCTACATGTGGTATATTGCTTGAGCTTAACTGCTTTCACGGTCCCAATGGTTAGCTAACTAAGCTACACAGAGAAGTAAATATAATAAAACATTTTTATGCTGAGCGCGTTTATACTTAAATAAATAAAATGGAATCAAGTTTGTTGTTTTCATATTTCTCATTCTTGACAGCAATTTGCAATTTAAATACGCATTAGACTACATTCGTTGATGTAATAAAATTTATGGTTTTTTTGGTATTACGTTATTTTATATGCAATAGGTTGGGGGCTATAAATAGTTGTAGACATTCTGCTTAGAAAAGTGTAAGCAACATTAGTTCCCGAAAGTATGCTGCATATTTTGCATGAGATCAATTTAGACAATATAGCAACAGAAAATTGACGCTGGTTCGTGTATTTGCTAATCCTTCAATTAACGGTAAAGAAAATACATATGTTGCTGAGCGACAATTTAGTTTGGCTCTAAAAGTCTGCCGGCAGTCATAATGCGTTCTGAATAAACAGTTAGATTTACGAATTGGTATAAGAACAACTAACAGTGTATCGTCACGATTCGGATATAGTATAGAGCATATGCACAGCTGTACATATGTATAAATATATATAAACACCCACCTAGATGCGGAATTCTCGCGAGCGCGGCGCTTCAGATAGACGCCGGTCTCTCTATGCAGTTTAATGTGAATAAGCGAATTTACTTAAATAATAAAACATTTCTTTCGGATAGACGGATGGAAACAAATGCGATAAGGCGGCGATAACATCAGCAGCTATCTTATCGCAATCGGAATGAGACATTCGGATTGCAAGTGTGGTTGTGGCTCAACGGTTTAAGTCTTAGTCGAACCTCAGCCGGAGCCGAGTGGAGTAGAGAGAAAGGATCGCATTATGGATTTTGCCGGTCGCTATCAGTGTCTAATGCTGCTGCTGCTCGGTTACATTGCGTTTACCAGCACTGTGCATTACTATTCCCAGAACATAATTGGAAACGCAGTCACGACGAAATCGCCGCCATCTACGCTCCATTTGGCAAGGATGCCTACTGCACGCGTCTGGAGAAGATCGAGTGGCTCGAAGATGGCCAAAATCTGACTGTAAGCAGCAAGAGTTGCGATCGCTGCTTTTAATGAGCATTTAAAATCGTTATTAAGCTGTAATTGTGGCAACGGGTTCCCCAAACTGCAATTGGAAGTCTGCAAGTTCCAATTGAGAAATTTGTTGTCTGTCTTCAATTACCAACAAACAACCGAATTACACCCATTTAATGTAGAATTTAATTATGCAAACTAACGAACAGTGTCAGCTTGTGTGTGAAATAGTCTGAAGCAGACAGCCAAACATCGAACTCACTAAATCCACTAAAAACACAGCGAACTGAACCCCCAACTTCGATAGGATTTGGGTAAACTTTGAGAACAAACTGCCAAACTCCAGTGAAAAACCCAAGCGTGTAAGGGAGCTCTGCATGTGAGGAAACTCAATTGCAATATGCGAAAACGGTGAACAATGCAAATTCGATTGGAAAGGAAAACCAAAGCATTTGGTAGTCATAATATTTATGCTCAAAACTTAATGTGGATGTTCGGAAGCCGTTTAAATTTGCTGAGAAAAGCACGCAAAATGCAAATGCAGTGAATGTCAATGTGAAAAAAGAAAAAAATCAGGAACAAAAAATACGAAGAAGAAAAGTCGTGCAGCAAGTCCGGAAGTTGACATTTAAGTATATAAATCCAATAAAAATCACATTAGCCTTGCGGCGGAAGCTCGCGTGCAAAAACAATGAAGAACAAGAGCTGACACTGAACTGAGTAGCGACTTGGGGAGGGGTTGTGAAGCGGCAGGGGTAGGTGGCACACGACAAGGGGCGCCAAATCCTCGCGACACATTTAGCTAAGCCACTTGGAGCCACTTGGAGCCACCACCACCGCACCCCTCGCAGAGAACAGAAAAATGCTAATGATAACGCCATCCGCTTTTGGCCTAAGTTGAAAAAGTTGTCTACCCCGAAAGTGCTTTTAATAATTCAAAAGCGGGTCTACTGTAAATGGCTAATGGATCGCCACTCGCTTACCATATTGACTCCGTCATTTGAGCGGCCACTGAATAAGCCTTGAGTTCGAAATTGGCCACAAACCGGAAATGACAGCACCCAAAGGCGAAACTTAAAATCAAATCTTGAAAGTGTTGCTCACTCCTCAAAAATGTTTACAGCTTGCGTTTCTAAAAGTGCTGTTCTAAAGTTGATACGACTGCTGTAGTCGAGTGAGCTCGACTACGATGCACCCTGAAACCAGCTATTACAAATAAAATAATAGCTTCATGGGCAAATTCCCCTTTAAAAAGTATTGCGCCCAAATGTAAGCAGGTCTGCAGGTAACAAAATCGAATGCATATTTTCATTCACAAGCTCGAACTGACCCGACTGGCTTGCGACGAATGCAAGCATTGATAAATAATATGATAATATATATTAATTCTGGCATTGATTATCATCGAAAATGATATATATATACATCGATTTTAGCAAAACAGAGGCAGTTATCGATAAAATTGAGTAAATTTGGTCTCCGCCGGGCAAATTTCTTGCTTTGAGGTCCGCGTGTTCATAAAGACAGACGTACATGGCTATATCGACTCGTCTGCTTATCCTTATCAGGAATATATATACTTTATTCAAATTCTATTAAAGCTGATGAGGCAAACTCTCATTTAGTATTTGAGGCAGTTTCCAGATTAAAAACTAATTTAACATTCCGCTGAAATGCATTCAGGTAGAAAACACTTACGGATGGTCCGAGAGGGAAGAGTGGCGATGGAGTAATGCAAGTGTCTGAGAAATTGAAATACCTCAAGCGGCTTTCAAGTGCGTGACATTAACCGTTGAATGCCATATTGAAAACTGTGTGAATGAATGAAAGACAGACACAGACACAGCTGGTGGTTGTAGGAGACGGGGGGAGGAGTAGAGGGACTCTTAATGTAGATTCGTTGCTGCAACTCATCATCAACGTCAGTTGCAAAACTTCGCGCTGAAACACTTCATATTTTTTTGTTGCGTCGGCAGCATCAGCGACAGCAGCAGCAACAACAATCGGGCCGAACAGCTTCAGTTACTTTTAGTGCCATGGCCCATCCTGTAACAACGTCTCCAGCTTGTCCTGTTTCGTCCTGCCGCGTCCTGCATAAGTGCACGAGTGCTTGCCGCAAATAAATTTGATTTGCATGTGCAAATGAACGTGGAATTGAATTTTCTTATGCATGAAATGTGCGCATAATTGGTCCATGGGATACACACACTCTCTCTCTGTCTCGCTCTCTCTCTCTCTCTATCTCTCTCTCTCTATCTTTAGCACACATACACCAGGCATTCTAACAGAGAATAGACATACAGAAGAGTCACTGCCAGGCATCAGGCTTTAGAGCCTTTTACCACTAGACAAGTGCCCCAGTTGTGGCTTCGGTCGTAATTGCTTATGTATAAATTTCAATTCACACATAATTTTTAGTATACTTGAATTGCAAATAGGTGGCATATGGCTAAATATGTACACCAGCACTGGAATCAAAAATCATATAAAATTTTAAAATTTAATCCACTCGATTTGCATCGAGATATTTCCGGTTACAAATGTGGAGTTTATTAGTTTTCTTTAAAAAAATTATTTATTTTACGAAAATATTATAATTTCCAATAATAAACTGATAAAGAGAAATAATAATAATAATAATTCAAATATGTTTTCCGTTGGTTATATTTTTTTTTATCTATATATACTTATTTTTATAATTATTTTAATTTTTAATCACGTCGCTATTCACTTGACCTTCAGCCAGCGAAAAACATATCTAAAATGAGGTCCCAAACAAATATGGATTGGATGGAAAATTTGGAGTTAGGCTCTCGACAAAAAACTCATAATTATAAACATATGCCGCATATTACGTATATTGTTAAAAAACACTAAACTAGATAAAGACTCTTTCAATTTTGTCAGTCTAAAAATAATAAAATGGATTTCATTCAAGCAACTAGAACATGAAAATCACTTCGATTACATAGTAGCCAACTGGCACTGTTCACATTGAGTCAAGTGTCAGATTGTCATGTGTTTGACAGTTGTCATTGTCCACTTTATAGGGGGCTAACTATCTGTCACTATATTATACCCATCGTCCTGCTGATGCTGCTGCTGCTGTGGAATACAATGCCCAATGTGGGCAGGGCAGCCACTGCACTCGAGAACTTGAATAATTAAAAATACAATATTTTAGTGCAAACAGTTGGCAAAAACTGGAGCGTTCTGCTGGCAGCTGATTTAGTGGCAGCCTTTCTGGCTGCACTTAGCCAAAGATATCCACTTACAGGGCTCAGCATCCGAAGCCAACCCAATGACAGTGGCAATCCTGACAAGCTGTGCAAACAATCGAAGCAACGGCACAGTGAAAATGCAGCCCGAATCGTGATTCGTTGACTTCTGCTTCTTCTGCGTGGGCAAAGGCAAAACAGGACGTGCAGGATGCAGTGCAGCTGCTCTAACGGCTCGCTTATGGGTCAACGCCAGAAATAGGATGTGCCTGTTTGCGTGTGTGACAAGCCAGCTTCTAGCGATGACAGCGTGAAAACGTAATTCGAAACATGCCTAAAACAGGGTGGCGAACATAAAACTATAATTGAATGTATATATAAATATAAACCAAATCGACTTCATTATTTATGTTATTATTTGCATCGCACGATTTCATTATCAACTAACAAATAGTTCTCATTTGGTATGTGTACTTTATCAACTACTTTTTTACTCAATAATTGAAGTTTGATCCGATATATCCATAATAGTTTCATTATATAGAAATTTGATTAAATACAAATTGTTTCAAAAACGGGATCACGGGAATATGTTCTTAAATTGGGTCAGCTTTGTTTAGAATAAGCTTCTCAAAAAAACACACATTCTCGAATTGAGAAAACTTAGCATAAATCGGCCTAAGTTTTGGAAAACCGCCACATATTTTGCCAGAAGTAGCTCACTTTGTTATTTAGAAGGAATCTTTCTAATTTCAGAGAAGATTTTTATTTAATTTAGAAACTGCATTGTGATTTTGTATATTATATTTTCTGAGCGTAGTTATATTGGAGAAGATTACACTTTCTTTCGATATTTATATATATTATACAAATATGCTATTTATATATTATGAATTATATTTTTGTCTCTTCTCTTGTTAATTTTAGTCTTAGCTTGATTGGGTAATTGTAATTAAGGCATTTAAAATAAAAATTTGTATTTATATAAATTAATAATTTATTTAAGTTATTGTTAATGTTATAATTTCGATATTTGGAATTTGTGTGTGACTTCATATCTAGCATCTCTAACTAAAGGACCTTTTCGCTTTTCACTTTTGCCATCGTCATTGTCAACGCTTTTCAAGCTTTGTTTTGCACTCCTTGCCGCTGTTAATGGTTACGGTTACCGTTACTGTGTTGCTCTTGCTCATGCTACTACTGCTGCTGCTACAACAGTAGCGTTGTTGTAGTTGCTGTTGTTGTTGTTGTTGTTGCTGTTGTTGTTGTTGTTGTCGCTGTTACTGTTTTATTTATTGTTTGCGCTCATTTGAGTCAATTACGACAAACGGAGATTGTTAATTGCTTTGCTGCTGATGCTGCTGCTTCTGCTGCTGCTGCTGCTGCTGCTGCTCGTGCAGCGGCCGCCGCTCAAGTCCAAGACAAACAAGTCACATCCTGTCAGTGGGCGTCTGGTGGGTGGAAGCGTTTGGGGAGCACTCCATTTTGTTTTCTAGTATTTATTCGTTTGCCTCTTTTGGCTTTGTTTTGCGACTGCTGCTGCCGCTGCTGCGACTCGCCTGCCGCTTATTGTTTGGCTTCTGGTCTCTGTTGGCCTTTGTTTGTTTGCTTTTGGCCAATAAACGGTGTCTCCCCTATGCCTCGCATACACTTCCCTCCCCTTCCCCCTCCCTCGACCTGTGGCGCGTTTAATGGCGCGTTGCACGTTACATTTGCTCAGCGTCTGCCCCTTTGCTCGTCTCCTTTTCACAGTTGTTTTTTTTTGTTTTTTTGTTACTTGGTCGACTTGTTTTCGTGTCTCTTGCGTAAACTTTAATTGGCTGTCAGTTCATTGAGGTAAGTTTTAATTAATTTTTTGACCATGTTTGATGTGTCTTGTCTCGAGATCTGTGTGTGTGTGTGTCTATATGTATATGTATGTGTGCGTGTGTCTGTGTGTCTCTGTGTTTATTTGTGTGGAGCAGCATATTAAATGCGTGGTTTTTATTCTGGTTGTGGGCGGCTAAGTGGTGCGTTAAGCTTACCACTCAAATGCCTGGCTAATTGTTTTGGCAACATTTTGTGCTGCTGAGTGCTACTTAAGGCCAAGTCAATCTTTTGAAAGAGGATATTTCTTATTTTATTCGTATGACTTTATACTTAATATAATTTGGATTTTATTTCAATTTGTTGCAAAGACATAAAAATATTTGTAACTTTGTGAAGGACTTTTGTTTTGGAGCACATTAAAAAGTCTTTTATCGATTAAAAGAGGAGTTTTTTATTGTGTTATCAATGAGCAAAGCCAAACACTTATTTTCCGTATGGTGTAGATAAAAGTCTAAAAGTCCAAACGTGGAATTCTACGATCGCCTATAGGGAGTTCAAAGAGTAAATGTTAAATAATCTTTTCATTTATAGCAACACTTACCGATTTGCCACACCTGCATATCCTTAGCAATTTGGCTGATTAAAGTCGGTTTCTGTTCTTTCAACTTCTTATCTGGAAATTCTACTTCGGGAGGCTTTATTACTTTCCAGGGTTTGCGGATTCGATCGCTCGATGGCGTCTTATTTTCATCAGGTATCATCAACTTTTGGGAAGGAATCTTCATGTGCCAACGGTTAAAATTGACACAAGGTTGAGGCTTATAGTCTACTATATTGCTTTTGGTCTCGGGATCATAAAATCTATTGAATTTCACTTCGGGTGGATTTTGAATGGAACACTCCCAATCCTGGGCCATGATATCCTTCAGTTTCTTACACAATATAGGCAGCTGCTGCACAGCGCCTTTGATAAGTGACTCCTGCTCTTGACGCTTCTGCAGATAGTGCTCCTTAAGCATATTATTGCTCTTGCGCACCTGATCGGCAGCTTGTTGAGTTTCGCAGCGCTTCACTGCATTGATTTTATATTTCTTTGCGAACGCATCCTTTATTAAACTGGTCGCCGAACTTTTGTTCATGATCCTTGAAAAGTCGGGTTGCGTCTTCTGACTTTGTTTTCTTAGCTGCTTGTAAAATTGGATATATCGGTGCGGAACATAGCCTAGCAGAATCCAGTGAATTTCAGTACGCTCTATATTCATTTATGGTACTTACTACTTGGCAATATTATAGCTAAGGCATTCGGATTCAGACTGTGAATTTTATTTAAATTTTTAGCGGCCATATTGAGAAAATTGTTAATATTAAGAAACTACTTTTGTCGGTTTAAAAATTTTAGCTACTTTTTATCGATTTAATTTCAATATAAAATTAGTTGATTAGTTGAGCAGAGAGCAGACACAAAACAATTATTTTGGGAGCCTACTGAGCATAGCACGTTCTAGAAAATATCTAATTCGAACTGAGACAAGCTGCGATTTAAGATGTTGTTTAATGAACCGTTTCACTTAATACAAATTAAAAAAAAATATTTATTATTATGTACATATATCCTTAATATTATCTTTTTTTGCAACTTAAATTTTATATTTAAAAACTGAGGATTGTTTGCAGACCATATTGAATGAATGCATAAAATAAAGTGAAATAATGTTCAGGAGAAATAAAATGAAGTCATTACTTGGAAAAGTGAAGTAGGTTAAGTGCGCCGCACTTAACAAACAGATCCCAACTAATGTCCACTAATGCCGAAAGATGCGCCTCATTAGCGGAATATCCGAATATCCTGGCTAATGTGTATTAAGTGCCTTCCAATTGACCCAACAGAAAGTGCATTAGGTATTTTGTAATATTAAATGCTTGGCAAAAAGGTCAGCCCACCTTTTGATAGAAAACTTTAGCATTACTTGAATAGTCATCATCATCATGATGATAATCGCCATTACCATCATCATCAGGCATGTCCGAAACGTGCTCCTGCTCCTCCTGTTGGTCCTAACGGGTGCCTCGTTTACAAAAATTGCTCACGCACGGGTTCGTTTTGTGGGTGTGTGGGGGGAGGGTGGGGCCAGTTGGATTTTAAGTGCTGACAGGTCTGTGGTTTACTTTGCTCTTGATTTTGTTTACCATTTACCGTTCAACATTTTCTGCTTTGTATCGTCGCCTCGTCGCCTAAGCGCATTAAAAGTTTTTTTTTTTTTTTCTTTGGCAATTTTCTTATTTTGTGCACTTTATTGAAAGCACATCACGTAGTGCACCTGATTTGCTGACAATCCCTGGACATTCTAAATAGACACCAGCCACAGGCTTAAGACCGGTCTCAAAGCTTCCTACTAACCTACCTGTGCTGCATACGAAATTCATGCGACAATTTGTGGCATCGGTATAATTAAGATTAATTGCTTACAGTTGTTGTTAATAATTTCACTCGCTTTGATACATTTTTAAAACGTCGCCTCAACTGGCGTCTCTTAAGGACCCTAAGAGGAGAGAACACTGTTTAGAGTTGGAGCTAATGGGACTCGTTGTTTATGTGCATTTTAATAGCTGTGCGCTTTGGCGGAAGATTAAAATTCAGGAACTGAAAGTGACTTCAACGACGACTTGTCAAGGGAAAACAGCAAGGGAAAATTAATCTGAGAACAATCAATAACTATCGATTTTTGACATAACTTAATAATTTATAACTTAATAATTTAAAATGTACAAAAGTGCATATATTAAGTATGATGTTTATTAAGTAACAGATCTCAGCATAGCACTCTGCCAAGAATTTATATGTTGTTCTGCACTTTCTTAAGATTTATTATGGCCTATTAGATGTGATATGAGGCAGTAGAGATTTGCATTCAAATATCAGTTTTTAATTTTTGTACTTCATATTACATAAAAACATGCGACTATTTTGAATTTCAAATAGTCAACAAGTTGAATATTTAGTTTAGCTTTATCCGGAAGTAGTCTCTAACTGCAATAATCTCAGGTTCAGTGGCTGTAATATTTGTGTTATAAATGCCCATTTAGTTTCCACAATTGATTCATTTTCATAATTTATGATTTATTTCATTTATTGAAATAATCTCTTTTTCAATAGATGCTAGATGACTTTTAATGTGTTTATGGAACATATTTTAGGTATACTAAAAAGTATCTAGAAAGTTATTTTCTATTGACATAATTTTGAAAGCTACAAGTGAAAGCAGCTAAACGCACTTTTCCTACAGTTCTTCTGCAACTGAGATCCCATACTTGTCTGAATGGGCGCAAGGAAGTCCACTAACACATTCGTCCACCCCAGAAGCCCGGACCGCTGGGGCCGCACCATGTATTGAAGGGTCCCTGGTATGATCCATAGCAGCAATCGTAAAATCCACTTGGTGCGCAACCACCGCAAGGTCCAATGCAGGCCGCAGGATAGCAAGTATATCCAAACATGTTGATTGGGTTGGGGCTACAAAAATAAAATCATATTACACAAAATACATTTTGATTTGTCGAATAAATTGACCCACATTGCTCAAGCTACACGAAAAAAGGAAAAAATGCCGAAATTTCAAAAATGTATTTATGAAATTGAGTTCCGAAAGGTTCCAGTGTCGGAGTAAAACTGATTGAAATGTTATTTATAAACAGTCAACATGGATTTTAATTCGAGAGAAACCTCAAAGCCTGCTGCGCAATAGCCAAGAATAGTTGCCTTGGGCTGCATATATTTTGGTAATAAGACGTATTTTCCATTCTACCAAGTGCATTTCAATAAAATTGAGATTAGGGTGATTTTGGTTCTATGTTTTTTATTTAAAATAGCTTGATGTGATGACTATGTAGTACCTAAATTTCGTTCTGAAGAAATGGTTAATAGCAACCACCCCATGGTCCGGCATGGTCCTCAGCATTGAAGCCCATTACGCTTCCCGCAGCACAAAGAGCCACATGGTCCGCAGCTCCCACAAGGTCCGCAAGGACCACAAGGACCACAAGGACCACATGGACCACATGGACCACATGGACCACATGGACCGCAGGGACCACAAGAACCACATGGTCCGCAGCATGGGGAGCAGCAAGAACCACGGCATGAGTAGCATGGATTGCACATCTTGAAATTAAGTTGCTGTACCGACAGGATTATAGAAATATATATAATATAGAAATGGGTTTTTACAACTAAAGCAGGGCTACAAACCTTTGGCAAGTTCTTCACGGAAATAGGTACTAGTGGAAACAGGAATTTGCTACACAATCGATGAACCACAGTGCAGAAAAAACTGTCACCTGCTGGTAAATAAAAAAACAAAATATAAAATTATTTCTCATTTGTATAAAATTATTATATTCACTTACAAACAGTAGTTTTCTGTTGAAGCTACGAAAGATGAATGACAAAGTGTTATATCGACTCTCACAAGTCAAATGTAGTTTTTGACATCTATTGCCAAAGCCTGCTCGGTATTTACTATTTAACTACTATTACTATTTAAATCAAAGCTGCCTGAATCGCCATTATTTTTGTATAGGATATTATAATGTTGTGCTGCAATGAGTAACGCATTCAAGGAGTCCATTTCGCCCCAAAAGATATTCATCCTTATTAAAATCCTCTTGCATCAGGTTAAAATTCAGATTCAATCTTATTTACCCCGAAGATGGACCATTTAGATGTGAAACAAGGCTATAAGCCAGATTTAACATACATTTATATCAACCACATAAATATTAAACATAAAAGTCAATTTAAAGGTTTATTTTGTTCAAACATAAGTTCTATATAGCCACAATAGCTGTTAAGGTAACTGAACGCTGCCCTTAGAAGTTTCCCTATATTTCTTCTGTAGGCCAGCCTCAAGTTCGTTCTACTTGATTATGTAGATAAAAGTAACGGAGGTGTCAGCAACATCCACCACCCCAGCATCCACAACAGGAGCCACCCAAGCCATGGCATGGACCGGCAAGTGATCCAAAGCTGGGATCAAAGAAGCCACTTGGGGGGCAGCCACCACAAGATCCAATGCAGGCAGCGGGATAGCAAGGCCACTGACACATGTCGATTATTCGTCGGAGCTGCAACGGAATGGAGAGATTAATGCTACACACTTTTCGAGAAAATATTTACAGCCACTTACAGGAAATGGTCTACACGAAAATAGGAAAAACTCCAAAGGTTTCAGGTTTCTATGAATTTGGAGAACAGAGTTTCGAAAGCTCTGAGTGCCGGTGTTTAACTAAAAATATTTCATTTCGTGTGGCAAAGATTAGCTGCACATTGAGTGTTCAGTCGGAGTCTGCTGGGGTTAACGGCTTGAAAATCTAATAATATTGTATTCTGTGCGAACTTAGTCAAATGATTAATTTTATTTAATTAAAATTTTTGACTTGATTTTATACATGCACAAAATAAATCTGTGCCAAAAGGGCCATTTGCGGTGATAATTAACTTAAGAGCCACATGAATTAAAAATGCCAGGTCTACGTGAGAACGGCACGAGTGCCAGCGTAGGGGACAAAAGCGGAAATTAATATCTCACACGCTGCGTTCAGCTGAATAAATTAAATGATGTTAGTCGCTACTTTGTCTCTATATATTCTTGCGGTCCTGGCAGCAACAAGCAGGCAAACAGTAAACGCGAGCAAAGGAATAGCGACTTGTCAATGCTGTCAGAACATCGACTCAATCTGTGTCTACCTCCAAAATTAAGTGCGAAAATGTGCAAATTAGATTTTGTGGTTGACGCAAAGACTTCCACATACACACACGCACACATCTACACACCGCCGAGAACAACTCACCTTTAATTACAGGCAGTCGACGCTGCGTATACGCAACTTTGCGTGTAGTGAACAGCAACAACTCTTTGACACCACGCATATGAATTAATTAACAATTGCAGCCCAGCCTGACGTCCCTGTTCCTTACAAGCAGCCCTCAGACATCCAATATACGCATAAGAGCAATAAATTGATATGAATTGCAGGCGCAATTGGGCTTATCGAATATTAAATACTCTTGCACTCATATTAACAACTACAAAGTGAAATGTTTACTTAATAATTTTATGCATTGACAAAATGAAATTAATGAAGTGATTTTCATAATGCATCTTTAAACTAAATTGTGAAAATAAGTAAATTGCTACTTTCTGTCCTATAACATTATTAGTTAATTTCGCTTGAGTTACATGTTGCTCATAATCCCTAAAATACCCTTCGAAGGGTAACACAATCTGTGGCAAAAGCATATAATTTTCATGTGTTTTGTGAAGGTTGTCGGTTAAAAGCTCTTAAGACAAGTATTGGGCGGAGCTGGAAATTATATTCGACGTGATTGATGAAAAGAAATATGACTAACTAGTTTCTAGTTAAATTAGTCAGTTGTTTGGGAATATTAACGAAATTAAATGGCATTAAGCATTTAGCATCTAGAGCTCGAACTCTCTGCTGTAAAGGGCAGCTCTTGCATACAATTATAAAGCCATTAATGCCAAACGGAATGACACAGGACACATTGTTCACGCGCACACCCACACTTACACACGTACACACACATGCACTGACACTCTACTTGGACGAGCATTGTAATTGATTACACTTGGGACCAGCTTCATTTTGACATGGCCCAAACACCCAAAACAGCCATACCCAAACTGCCTGCATTTAAAAACTGTTTTCCTGTTCATTGTCTGGGATGAGAATAGTATTTTGGGGCAGTGGAGAATAATTTGTGTGTGATGTGTGGGATGTGCTGCAACTGTCTATTTAAAATGTGCCGACCAATAATAAACATGGTCAGAAAGACACACACACACATGTATGGGACACTTAATACGGACAATACAGAATTGTTAATTGTTGAATGCAATCAATTGAGTGAATTGCCAGGCACTATTTTAAGGGTTTTATGAATTGCTTTTACTGTCCGAACACTTGAAACATCATTTGTTGCCTGCTGCCAACATAAACAAGAGATTGGCTGAAGAGGATTGTGAAGTGTGAAATTGAATGAGTGCATTGATTAAATGTTTTCATTTGAGATACACTTCTTATACTATGCATAATTGACATTTAATAAAAATAATTATCATATTTTTGTGGGTTTAACAAAGTCATTTTTAGACTAGTTGCATTGTTGCATTATTCAAATTGAGACTGCATCAGCAAGTGATGTGAGCAACTTTCAGTCAACGTGCCCCTTAGTTCTCCTTAATGTGGCACATCTCACTCATAATTTCAGCTGCTGCATGAATAATGCAAGGATTGGCTGAATGTGAATCTGTCTGGCTGCGAAGCGGGTTCTTATCGCTGCGGGGAGTTGGCTTTATGGCCATAATTTCGCCACGTAATCGGCGGCGACGCGCAGCCAAGTTAATGCCAAACAATTTGTCAACAATACGTATTATCAGATTTTTGATTGAAATTCTCACTTTTTTTTGGTTGGTTTTTGTTTCGTTCTTTTTGCATTACTTGTAGTTGGGCGCTGAGTGAAGATTGATTTGCTAGAACAACAAGAACAACACAAGTGCAAACAAAGAATGTTGAGCACAGTGTGCAGTTGAAGATGAAAATGATTGATTCGCAATAAAGCCAGGAGCCAATGCCAGAGACGGAGGCCGGATGAGGCAGAGGGGCTGAGGCATTCACTCAGAGAGTTTCTATTTGAGTCTGGCAAGTTCTTGTTCTAAAGTGGAACGCTTCTCTTTTTGCTAATCATCAATCAATCATATGCCCTGCAATTGCTGTGCCATGCATAAAACAAAAGGCAAATGCTTCAAGTTTGCTCGCCGGAAAGTAGGCAACGACTTTTTGTTTGAGCTTCAAAGTACGCCAAGCTTTTAGCTGCATGCCTCAGAGTCTTGTGCTTGTTTTGAAACTATGTAAAACAGATAATTATTTTAATATCCTGGCAGAGATCACTGGTGTTTTACGGTTTTAAGTAATCCTGATCAGGTGAGTCGACAAAGTCATTTCGCACAGAACAATATTAATAATATCTTGCGTTATTTCTTGTTTTTAATAATGTCTTAAATTTGATTCTTGTTAACCCTCACATAAGTTCAATTAGATTTTAGTTTTTTCACAGATTATATAAGCTATCATTTAATTTAGGAATTTATTTCCAGGTTAGCAAAAAATCGAAGGGCTGCCAACCTAGATAATGCCAATCACTCCAGTTGGGATGCTTAACTGTAGAGCAGTACTGATTCAAAAGATAGAGCAAAAATAATATAACGCGAGAGCTTTAATCTACTGTATTTAATTTAAGAGAAGCTTTAATGTAAAATACTATCTACGAAATATACTGTATGGATAAAGTAAACAAAGAGTCTGGCAACTTATTGGATTCCAGACACAATTCCAGCCTCAGTCGTCGTCGCCAGCTTTCTCTGGGCAAGAATTACGAATTTAATTTCAGCTGTCAATCAGCATTCATTACAAGCCATTCATTTTGGCTGCTTTAAAACCGCATTTGAAGCGTTTCGCAAAGAAAATTGAGCATACGCAGCGTATAACGAGAGCAGGTAAGCACAAGGCCAGCAATACACGAAAAATACACACACACACACACACACACACTTAAAAGCTGCCGCCAAATTGATTGTAATTGACACTTATTGGACAGCAGACACTGACAGAGCTTCGCTGGTCGGATTTTGTTGTGGACCTTTGTCCTCCGCGGCAGTGAGGTAGCTCAAAATATGTCCGCGCAAATAAATCAATAAGCGAGGAAGGCTGCCATCAAGCACTATCGAGCTGGCATTCGACATTGATTGCATGGACACGAGCAAACCAAATAAAGCGAACAATGAAATACCTTTACTTTGTACTATATGACAACATTTTAAGCCATAATACCGTTAAGTATAAATTTTTCAAAATTACTATTCGATTTCAGTCTCAAGACTGCTTTTGGCATCTGTAAAAATTTCTCATAATTCAACGACTTTTAATAGAGACACAACATTCGAAGTTCTGCTAAGAACACATCCTGTCTGAATTATACAACTAATGAATGTAAATGAAATTAAATTAAGTCCAACTAAATAAATATCTAATTGAAGATATTCTATATTTAAATTCAAATCGTTAATGATTTTGTAAAACAAATTAATCATTAGAGACTTGTGACTTAAATAATAATCGTAGCTTGCAGCACTGGGATACAAATATCTCAATAAAGATACATAAATATTTATATCTGACATGTTCGTATTTCATATACGTATTGGCGGAATAAGAATGTAAATTAAAAGAATTATATTTTTTCTCAGTTATATATGTAGAATATGTCGAAGAAAATTGGAATTTAGTAAAGCTAGTTGGGCATGAAATTATGGAACGTGAAAATTTCGCTTTGAAGTGTAACTAATCGTGTTTATTGAAATGTCTTAAATGCGGATCAAAAAAAAATAAACAAGAAATGAATTAAAATCTTACGATGCCAATTCGTCGCACATCCTCAGTAGTAAAATCCGTAATCTACAGAAAATAAAATGCTTCTGGTTTCAACTGTTGTCTGCATTAAAATATCCCCATAAGGGTTTGACAGTTTCATTTTAATATTGTGTTTGTTATTTCATGAAATCACACAGTTATTGCCAAATTGCTTGCATGTTTTTCACACACACACACACATACACAAAAAGACACGAATCGATTTGGCAATTTGGACTTTTGTTTGCGGACCAAAAACGTGTCTGGCATTTTTTTTGTTGGTAATGAACGTCTAATCGATGGCTGCGAGCCGAATTGATTTGCGCAAATGTTCCTTTTTTGTGGTCAGCAAATTGTTTTAAATGTATAACAAACATATGAACGAGTTTAACACGCCCTTATGCAAGCGCATCCGTGCACCATCCTCTGCTCCACCCACGCACCACACATGCACCACAAATAGTACAAAAAGTTTTGTTGAATTAAGGGCCGACTTACTACAGGAATCCATAGTACTTACTTACACCATCTTCGCTGGCCAACGAAGCGTTCGATTTCAGCTGAGCTCTGGAGCGGTGCTAAGTGCAGTTTTTCAAACACATTCCCCACACCCCCCAATACTCCGCCCCACTCCCTTCCTCCAGTGACTCCCATTAAGCCGTAAGCTGTATTTAAAGTTCGGCCAAAGTTTTTAATTTAAATGGAGAAGCGAGCGAATGCTGAATGCTGCAACTGAAGTTGAAGCTGCAACTGCAACTGCAGCTGAAGTCAAGCTCAAGCGAACTCGCTTCCAGTTTGATTGACGCATTGAATGATTGCCAACGCATTTCTCACAGTCGTTTCCCATGGGCCGTAACCGTGCACTTGGCATCAAAACTTCAACGGAGGCGTAAATTTATATGCCTGTCGCTTGGACTGTCACCAGGGCCAACGAATCCCGTCTCGAGCTTAACCAATCTTGAGCAAATAATATATTGAATTAAATCGTAAAATAAAAAATATCATATCAAAGCATTGCTTGTTACTTTGTAACAAGATATTTTCAATCCGGAATATTCATTGTTTTTTCAAGTCAACTCAATATTATATTGGGGCATTTGCATTTGACTAACTTTTTATGTAAATAATAAGTAATTAAATTAAATCATAATCAAACTAGCACAAGCTAAATCTGTGCACATATTTGAAGCTAATTGATAAGTAGTTCTTTTCATGCAGAATATTCGGTTATATAAGATTTTTGAGTTTGAGCTTAATATTAAATTGTGGCATTTGCTGCATTTGCTTTGGCATCCAAATAAAAGCAACAATCAAATGTCACAGCACAATGAGAGCACAAAAGGAACAATATTATAGAAATATATATGGCATAGAAGTGTATATATATATAAATATGTTTATGAAATGCTCATCATATTTTTATAACCACGTAGACATAAAGATTCGCATCGCTACACTTCGTCTAAGGGGCAACGTGAACTGAGAACAGAGAACCGGGAACCAAAACCAAAACCAAACGAATTTGTTGCTCCGTTGTTGGTGTAATCTTTTGTTATGTGACCAATAAAGTAGGCGGCAGTTGGCCCGCAGGCCAGCCGGGCCTGCAACAAAAATGTCCTGTGCAGGACACTGGCCGAGACGAGGGGGCGTGACGTGTTCCGGGCGTGGTGGCGTCCAAAATTGGTACGTAAACCCGACATAAGCCAAATGTGCAATAAAAGGATTTGTGTGAGAAATTGCATGAGCACGCATTTTAAATCCACATTAAGTATGTATGTATGTGGCCATAGTGGGCGATGGGCAATGGGCAATGGACGGTGGGCGGTGGGTGGAGTTAAGGGCAGGACTAGGTAGCCTCTCGGCAAGCTTGGTGGTTGCAAAGAAAAAACGCTTATAATAAACATGAAATAAAAATGTAATGAAAGCACAAAAAAACACAGCCAAGAGGCAGGGATGGTGGCGTAGCAAATTGTTGAGCAGTTGCAGCGACGTGATTGAGAAATGATTTGTATCCGGGTCATCGTCAGCATCTCGAAGGGATTGTAAATAAATCTAGACTGGTTTTTGGCATGCGAGTGCGTTTCATGATCTATTTGGGTGCTTTGTAAGTTGTGTAAATAGTTCAATCAGATCTTTGAATTAATTTGAATGGAAACAATTCGACACGATTTGTCCGGCTGATAAATGTGTGAATACAACTAATTCTTAATTTCGAATTAATTTAGGTATAACAAATCTTATCTCTCACTATATCACTATAGTAATAGTAGTAGTAGTAGTGTAATCCATCCAAATATGTATTCATGCTTGAACAAGTGGCATGTTTCCCAAGATATCTATGCACTTAATATTTTGACAATAAGCCAACTTATTGATCATAGTTTTGCCCCTAAATCATTCTTACATTTCAAGTCGAAAACGTGAGTTTATATCGGAAAACAAGTACAAATTATAGCCTAAAAATCGATAAATGGGTATAGGTCGAAACTTCAAAATGCCATAACTTCGTCAAAGCTCAACTAATTTTAAAAAGCGAAAAAACAGCAAATACTTATCGTCCATTAGGGATTCCAACTTGTCAAGCGAGGACAAAAGACAGAAATTAATAAAATGGCCTGTTTTTCCCACACATGACAGTATTTTTTATGCATGGCTTACTCAAATAATAATCGGCTGATTTTTTTTGCTCATCCATTTTTAAAAAAAACCTTACGTGCAGTCAAAAAAAGACTTGTTTTAATATTTAAAAAAGGCTTTTAAATTAAAAAAATTACAAAATTTGTTAAGTTCTGGTGCAAATGACAGAAAATGTTAATCTTTATAAAAGGGTATTTAAGCTTCGCAGTTAAAAGACTAACTGCACTCGCTTGCTTATTCATAAAGCCAAAGAGGCTTGCGATTAAAGGTAATTTCAATAATCTGAGCAGGGCACACCGCTGCAAGCAATGCAGCTAACAAAGATCTCAAAACGAACTGCGATTTGGTGGAGCTCAGCGGCAATTATGATTATTTGGCCAACGGCTAATTTTACAACTGCAGCGATGCCTCCCGCAACTTAACCCAGGCCATATGTTCGACCAGAGTTCGACTCGGAGTCAGAGATGCAGTTCCATAAAGAGCTGGCCCTGCTGGACTGAGTCTGAGTCTGAGTCTTCGTGTGGGGCAGGCCGGCAGATAAATCAAGTTTGTGGCGCAGCGGCTGACGCCTTTGGCTCTGCCTGGTTACCACTGTGCCTTCGAGTCGACCGTTCGAGCTGATCTGTGAAACTGCTTGTTGTCTGGGATCTCGGCGTGTTATTCAGCTTTGTGTTAAGTAAATAAATTGATTGCGGTTCAATAGGCCAAAGCTGATTTATCAAGCGCACTTTGTGGGCTTTAAATATGGGATTCGAGCAAAACTAAGCCAAAAATGAAAAAAAAAGTATTGAAAGCTGAATGAACATTGAACAAAATTTATATAATTGGGATTGTCCAATGCGTTAAATAAAATTAAAATAAAAATAAACACATAATGAAAAGCAGGCAGCAATAAAAAACAAACTTTCTCTCCCATGACGGACTGCAAAAAACAAATACTATGAAAACTTGTTCAACAACTAGAAAACTTTTGCACACAGCGCTAAAAACATCAACTAAATTCCCACACACAACACACATATGGGTCGGTGGTGGCATCTTAGCCGTTTCTCGGCACGTATCTGTAGATATGAATGATTTATTGTATTTCTTTTTTTTACTTTTATTTAATATTTAGTTTCTTTATGACTGCTAAGCTAAAATATCACAGAATCGTTATTAGCCATTATTTATTCGAGAGGATTTATTTATTTGGTAAGTAATCACTCACCAACAATATTTTCTGTTTATTTAAAAGCCATAAGTTCACATTAAGGGTAGTCTACATTTAAAAGTGCATCTTGTTTTCTATACCTTAAGTATTTTTCAGCGCATTCTTTGGCCCCATCTCAGGCGATAAATAGTTGACAGCACTGATGTCGGTTTCTGTGTGCCACAATTGTGCTGCCTGCTGTGCAACAGGGAGGCAAAGGCTTCTGCTTGTTTGTTTACTTTTCGCTTGCAACAACTGAATAGAAAGTTTCAAGTGAGCGTTTGGCATTTCACCTAATTTCATCTTATGCCCACTCGACTTACAAAACTGTGCTGGCTCTGTGGGCTTGAGTTTGTTTGGTTGTACAAAGTATTGTTGCACATTAAATACAGCAGAGCGTTTTAAGAAATTCTACTTGCAAATTAATTCATATTTTTCTTAACTTGTTTGGTTGACTTGATTTTATAGTTGAAATATCTTTCTCGCTTTCCCAGATGTCAGCTGATCTGTGACTATCAATGCTTATGGTCACAATTTGCGTAGTTATATCGGTTATATAATTCTCATCTTCTTCAGAAACTATGCGTAGATAGTGCATTCAATTTGAACCTTTATTTGCAGTATGCATTAAGCCAAAAGTATTCGAGCTCATACATAAAGACAATCACAGTCGCATCACAGACAAAATCAGTAGCGAGAAAATCTCAGAGAGCTTAACTCATTTCCTAATCAATTAAATATTCCGATTTCGAAGGATGGTCAAAGCCAAAATCCAATGAATGCCTTTTGGACAAGGCGAACAAAGGCGCATCGCGATGGCTTGCTTAAGATTCATTCAGCTCCCAACTCGGCCGAGTTTTCCGAGGTCCTTTTGTGATTGCGTAATTACGTGTAATGAATTCAGCAAAACGAAAACGAAATTGAAAGAGCGCAACGAGCCTTGCCACAGCAAATTCTTTTGCTCAACCTTTTCTTAGACTTTTTATGTTTGTATACTCTGCACACAAAAGGGGTAAAAGGGGTATAATAAAGCTGTGAAAATGTATTGGAGTGGTTATAATTTATTTGTTTTATTAAGTTGCAAACTTTATCAAAATATTGATCAACTAAATAGAATTTAATTCCTCTGTAGATATTTGAAATATTTTTGTTTATAGATCTATGACGTTTTGGTATTGGGTATGTTTGAGTCGAATCTTCATCTTGGCGAGCTGCAGCTTAGGATTTGTTCGAGTCGCTTTTCATTTTTGAAGAGATGATGGAATAACAAAAATTTAAGGCCACAAAATCTGGCGTAACACGGTGCAGAAAATACGATTCGGTTTTCTATGCCGCTCACAAAGCCAATTAAACAGTCTGAGCAATCGATTTTGCTGATACACCTAACCGAAAACCCCTATCAGAAGCTGTCAGGACACGCCTGACTCGGTTTTGGAGACCCTTTGCTAACAGCTTCTTCAGCTTCTGCTGCTGCGGCTGCTGCTCCTGCAAGTGTTTTAAGCACATTTTGGGTAATTGACATTTCGACATCAATTACCGCACTTTCCTGGCATAGAACATGCACTTGTTCCCCCCCGGTTTCTACTTCGACTGCTTCCTCTGTTTCTTGTTATAGTTGTTTGCTAAGCAAAGTGCCCGTTATAAGAGTCACCTGAAGGCTGTCTGCTAATGATTCAAGTGCTTTTCAAATACTAAACTGGCGATAACCAAAAGGACGTTTTGCCTAAGACTCCCTCATTCTGTTACACAATAATGTGATTACAAATATTTGTAAATTGAAAGAAACTCAAAGTAAACACAAATGTTGTTCCTCATCAATATAAATAACAACAATGTGAACAATTTCATCTTATATTATTTATATTTTTGTAAATTTAACATCCCAATAATTTATAGGTTTCAAACTATATAAATGAGGCATTTTTTCATTTTTCTACATAGTTTCAAAAGATTAATATTTAAAAAATGTAAAGTTTCTCTAATTTTGATTTAAAATTGGATTTTTATTCTTAAAGTGGTGTCTTCGATGTTAGTCAAAATTTCACTCGCATCCGAAACTTTCTTACCCTCAACTGAAACCAGCAGCATTCTTGGCCTGCATTTGGCTTAACAACTGGCGTCAAAGAGGCGCCTGCTTTTTGGGGCAGGCGGCAGAAACAATCTGAATTGTCAGTGGAAGCTCAATGCGCCAGGGCCAGACTCTCAGGCTGCCAAAAGCGGGTCAAGCAACCAAAACTACACACAGACACACACACAAACACACACTCATTGTTGAAATCGGTACAGTAGCAAAAAAGCAACATTGCAGAAAGCCACAGTGTGAGCTAGAATTACAAATGCCCTGTAAAATCAAACGATTTGTAAATTTGTTTTAGCTTATGCAGAAATATTTGTATTTATAAATTTATATATATTTATTTTAAATATCTAATTATAAATAATTTGTCGCCACTTAACATCTTTTGTTCTTCGGAAGTGACGTTAAGCGAAATACTTAAATTTTGATGAAGGTATCGGGAGATTGGAGGCGTTCGTTGATTAATTGTTAGAAAAGAGTTTTAACGGCAAAATTGAAATCAATTCATAATAATAATAACAAATATTAAACTGGAAACATGTGAATTTATACCTTTTGGGAATGGGTAGAATAAAATGTAATCCTTGATTGAACCTCAACTCTAAATAAACTAACTGAATGCTTTATTGTTAATAAATAAAGTATTTCTTAGTGATATATATCTTCCCTAAAAACTACTCAAATAGCTCGAATTTTTAAAGCAATTCCATATTGACATATATATATCCTCTTTGAGAAAGATTTGAATAAAATACAATCTGTGACAACTGCGCAGCACTCCCTGGAAGCGACTCGAATAAAATATAATCCTTGTTAGCTTTTTAGCACTAAACCCGAGTCGCATAGTCGCTTATATACAGGGTGCTTAAGCAGCAGCAACTGAAAGCAACAAAGGAAATGTCATTGAATTTGTACACCATTGCAATCGTAGCGCCAAACTGAAGAACCGAACAAGCGACGAGGAGGAGAAATGGGGAAATGGTGAAATGGATAAGCGGACAGAATGAGAGAATTTAATGCTGTTTCCGCCTCTTGTTCTACACTGGCTGCCATCGTTTTCTAGTCATTTTAGTAATGGAATGACTTTTGAATATTTGAAGAGCTGTTACACAACATGAAAACTTGACGGGGCTGCACACACTGATGCTGATTCTGCTGCTGTTGTTGTTGCTGCTGCTGCTGCAATCTTGAAATCGCCTTGGGAACGGAACTGGGTGCCAGTCGTTGCCGACTCCATTTCTGCATCAATCGTCGCTTTGAAATTTTTATAAAGTCCTCTTCTCCAGCTGTTGCTGCCTCTGCAAGTTTCTTTTTAATTTTTAACGCACCCTCTCCTGTCCTGCTCCTCCCTGCTGCTGCTGCTGCTGCACTGTTTTCAATTTGCTTGACTTGCAACCAGCCAGCTACATATCCATCCATCCATGTATCTATTTCTGCAACTCCAAAGTGTTGTATCTGTGTGTGTATGTGTGTGTGTGTGTTAAGGCATCAATGGCTCAAGTCAAGTGCCAATGCTATTGCAACATAATCGATGACTGGCAAAATAAGCAACTCGGCTCTGCTTCAGTTTGGATGAAATATGTCCAAATTGTAATATTAAATGTTTAAGGAATTGGTTTCATTGTTTGAATATGCAAATGTTTGCATGTTTTCATTGCTTTGTTTTGTTAACCTTAACTTGGCTTGCAAGCTTGGTTGCACATACATTTTAATTAAAATTCAAGTTTTTTCCATTTTGCCACATTGTTGAGCAGATGTGCCAAGTTTCTTGGCGATTTTAAATTAAATTTATATTTGTCTAGCAAAAAATAAAATTTTAATTTTAATTTAATTAATTTTCTAGATTATTCAGCAATTAAAATGACATTTTAGTTAATTTATTTGGATTTATGCTAAGCAAATAAAATGGATTTACATGTAGATATCCATTATGTTAATTCGCCACAGCATATTAATGGCCAAGTGTTGACATTATCTTTGGCCAAAGGCTATCAAAATTGGTCACACATCAAGAAAAGCCACAATCCATAAATAATTTCACGTAAGAGCCAACATTTTTATGGCACTATGAATGTGGCTAAAACAGTTGAGAGCTAATCTTTTTGGTTGGACTCGAAGAGGATTTTGGTCGAGCCTCTGCTCACATATTTATGATCTCTCCATTATTGGGTGGTGGGTGGTGGGTAGGCGTGGCAAGCAAATCGAAATCGATGCATGTATGTGAATTTCCATTAGCATTCCATTCCATTCTCATTTATGCGTTCATATTATTTATGCTTGTTGTTTTTCTTGTGTTTGCTTTTGCTTTTGCTGTTTGTTTGCCGAAATTGGCATCAATATGCCCGGCGCATACAGCGAAACCCGAGAATCGAAGCTGCCACGCCCCTTCATGCGTTGCTCGTTTCAGGCATTAATGTTAATAATGCACGACTAACTGTCCACGTGTGTGTGTGTGCGAGTGTGTACACATGCTAAATGTCATGCAATGTACTCGTAAATAGTTAAAAATTATATTTGATTACCAGGCCAAGCCCGGCTATTGGCTCAAATGATGGCCCAAAACTCGACTCAAAGTAAGCATTCAATTTGCCCTTCCCCACTGCCACCTCCACATCGCTTTTTTTTTGGGACAGATTCGAATTGAGTCCGCCCTCTGCTCCCCTCGACGCTTGGCGCAGTGTGCAAATGTTGTTTCACAAAAATTGAGATGAATTGTTTAGTAGGCAATTTGTTTAAGTGTTGAGACACGGGCCAAAGTCGAGTCTTCTGGGATGTGGTCTCGTCCTCAAATGGAACTTAAAAGTGTTTCTTATGTCTCCGGTCATAAATGTGCGTAAACAAATCTTTGCTTCTCCGTCTTCTCGCTGCTTACGAGCATTTTATGTGGGGCCGTAACTGTAACTGAGTAAAGCACTTAATATTGCGGTCTCCAGATGTCTCGGCCAGGACTCGACACTGCAAGGACAACAGAAAGTGTATAAAGTTGCAATAGAAATAAAAGAAAAAGTTTTAGCTGGCAATTGAACTGTAAACTGTATTGAAATAAGTTGTAAGTCCTCACTGAATACAAAAGTCAAATACATTCTTAAAATTCGTGGAATCTGAAAGCATCGATTAGCGAAAAATAAATTTATTTAAACGCAAAATGGTCCAACATTTGTTGCATCAATTGGGAAAAACCCAGAAAAACCCCAATCAGACAAAAATACTCACAATACTTTAGTTAGAGTTTTACATTATCAATTTTAGATTCAACGATTTCAATATTGCTTTATCATCAAACAAAACTGAACCGAAATTTGATGCTGCTTATCGATTTAATACTATGTTTTGAGTTGGTTACTTTTAATTTGATATTGTCACCGAACAGAATTCAGTACACATTATGTTTCTATTTAGACAACCAAATAGATAAGATCAGAGAAGAACAAGAAAAGACTTTTTACATTTTTCAATTTACTCCAGATTCTTATGCTAGTAGTCAACGCCTTTAAGCATTTCCGTCAGTGGTTTGAACTGGTTAAGTGAGCACATTTCCATAGGTTTCCAATCAATAACATGTATATACATATATATAAATATGTTTATATATATATAAGATATTCTACTTCTCTGCTTGGCTGGGCCGGAAGGTGGATTCAAATTTGTTCAACTGTCTGCAAATGGTTGTTTTTTTTAAGCTTAAAGGGCCAATTCATAGCCAGTCCAGGCCTAATGCAGTTTTCTTGTTAGCCGCTTGCATTTTAATGCTGGTCTCAGGCTTTTGACTGAAAATTGACATGGAAATATTTAGCAGCCAGGTTCGTTCGACATTTCAAGCCAATTAGTCAAATTTGTGCGCTTCGCTCCTAAAATATGCACGAGTGTCCAAGGCATCTCCAGCATTTGTACATTTCGATTTCATTTGTACCAAACCAAACCATACCAAACCGAACCGAACCGAACCGGTTCTGACCGCCGTCTGACCTGACCCTAAAATTGACCTTTCAACACCATTCGTGCGTGCGTATCTAAATCTTAATTGTTTGCGCTCTCATCGGACACAACAGACCACAAACACAAACACGAATCGAAGAAAGGATAATTTCTTACAAATTGTTGAACGCGTCTCCACATTCAAAGAGTGGCTGCGTGTGTCCCTCTGTCTGTGGCAGGTGATAAAAGCAATATGTTCTCATCTATCAAGGGGTTTTTCGCCTAATTGAAAAGCCAGACGCAATCAAATAAGCAGACGGCAGGGAAGGAGTCGCAGTTAAAGTTGGAGTCGGAGTCAGTCTGTGCGGTCTCCCAAAAAATGGATGAAGCAAACTCCTTGAGATGAGTTGGGGCTTCACACAAGTGTTGACCATTATGGGCATATCCATAATCCAAAACAGGTAGAAAATTTTAATTGGTCATGCTCAGATTATGTATTCAATGAGGGCTCTGTTCTTATTTATGTGTATGCATAATCCTAATCGACTGCACCCAATAATGAAAAGTTATGTGATTATTTCTGGCTACTCATCCTCTTTAATAGTCGACTATCAGCGCATCATCCAGTTGAGGAAAGGTGTGTGGCAAGTAACAGAAGATGATTTCTTACTGCAGAGATAAATATTGTTTTCTTTTACAAATTATAAAGTTGTGCAAGTGAAAAATGCACAGATTAATTCCAACACACACTTTTGTAACTTGTATTTAATTTTCTTTCGCTTTTGTGTCTCACAGATACTTTTGTAATTCGCAAATACTTTTCTATCACACTGAATCATTTGTATCTTAAATGTGCTTATGTATCCAATCAATATCAAATTGTATGCGTTACAGATACTGTTGTTCCACACACTTTCCTAGTGCTTAGCTACTTTTGTATCTCATATAAGCTGCGGAGTCTCATAGCTACTTTTGTATTCCAAACATACCTTTGTTTGTCAGAGTGTCTTTTTATTTTCACTCAGATGTAGTTCTGTTACTATTTGAATGTTGCACAGGCTGGTACATCTCACAGATACTTTTCAAAGTCAAAGGTCACAAATATATTTTGGTAAATGCATAAATATATCTTATATCAGAGATATTTTTCCATTTTCTGTTACTCTATAATTACCTAGCTGATTTGTCTCTAAATCAAATATTTCAGCATCCTAATGATTATTTGTATCTCACAGATACTTTGGCATTATTTTCAAGATTACTTGAATATTTTGTTGCTTTGTATCTACCAGATAACATTCTCTTTTAGTCAGTTAATTTTGTATGTCTCAGATACTCTTGCATTGGTTGTTACGGCTTACGACAATACTCATTGGGTCGACGATATATATGTATATGCATATATGCATATATATATCCTGCTGGCTGTCACATCCGCCTGCAACACTTTATTATGCCCTTTTTTCAGCGAGGGTATAATTACATAATCATGCTGGTCAGTCAACCGAATGCTTGCACGATATTCTCACAATGTGCACTCGCCTTGCTTTATAGAGTATGCCACATGTTAATGGCAATAAAAAAAGGCGTAGAGCAATGACAGTGGAGGCGGAGGTTATGGGCGTGGTGGTGGTGTGCATATGGAGCAGTTGGCATATGCATTCTCATGGCGGCACATCTATCTCGCTCGAACCCAACTCAGACATGGCGATGTGGCAACAACTTTAAAATGCAATTGCCACACATTTGTAAAATGCCTGGCTACGAATTGTTGGTGCTGCTTTTTGTTGCTGTTGTTGTTGTTGTTGTTGCTGCTGCTGATTTGCAATTGTTGCTGTTGCATCTCCATATCCTGACCATATGAACAATTATGTGTTTGCACTGCTTCAACATCGTCGATTCCAATGGGCAGTAAAAGTGCAGTCGATCGAAAAGTTTTCATTATGTTCAGATTCTGGACTCGGATTGCAGCAAGCTGAATGTTTGCCAAGGGGTGTTGGGCGGGGAGGAGAGGTTTAGGCAGGAACAGTCTACGCTTCAGTTCATTTATTTGCAGTGTCTGTGTGTGTGTGTGTGTGTGTATGTTTGTATGTGGGTGTGCGTGTGTAACTCAGTCAACTGTTTAGCACTTGCATAGTGCATGAAATGGCCTACGCACAGAGCCATGAAATTGAAATGAAACGGCGAAAAGTAGAGTATTAAAAATATTTAAATCAAGAGCATTTTGTTGTTGCCGAATAAACAAGTACTCTTGCTGTAAATTATATAAGTAGATATTTGGAGAAAAACAAATTATCTGGCGTGCTCCAATTTACGCAAAGATTTTCCATTTTCGCAAACTGGGGCACGAAAAAAGGCAAAAGAAAAAATAACTTTAGAAATAAATAAATATTTATGTGGCTATTTTTAACATATGTTAAATATTAAAAAAGTAAAAGTATTAAGTATTATTATTATTATTTTTATATATTATTATTAAGTATTATTGTTTGTCAAAAAATATTGAAAATATTATAAATTAATTTTCTTTTAATATTAATTAATTGGTTGATTTTTTAAATGTAAAAGAAACTACTCTGAAAATATTTAAATATTTATTTATTGTATTTTAGATAATAATTTGACCTTTCAAAAGTGAAAGAACTTGGTTTGAAAATATTTAAATGGAAATAAATACTGCAAATTGATTTATCTGAAATGCAATATTATTATTTCCATACAAGAGTTAATTTGTGTTTGAGTTAATAATGATTACTTAAACATTGGCGTCTCTAACAAGTTGATCAAGTAAACCTCCCCGGAAAATGCGGAAAATTGAAAATACTTTAAGCGGTTCGTCGTCGTTGTCTGCTGCAATTCGACGCGTCATTTGAAAGCCGCTTAAACAGCAAATAACAGCAACAGCAAAAGAGCAACAATATAAACAACAATTTAGCAGCGGAGCCACGCATGTTTTGGCCAATAGATTTTAATAATTATTATAATTATTTGATGCCGCTGGCATTTGCAAACATTTTGGGCTCTGTGGAAAATTAAAACGATGCCACGCCTCATTTCATTTATAACGCCCTCGACGGGTATTGTTTACTGAGTGGAAAGTGAAGGAGTGTGTGTGGGAGTGTGTGTGTGTGGGAGTGTGTGTGTGTGTGGGTGTGCTTGTGTGTGTGTGTGTGTGTGTGTGTGTGTGTGTGTGGGTGTGTGTGGGTGTGTGTGTGTGTGTGGGTGTGTTTGACATGGAAAACAATCACGTTTTAATTATGAACTGTGAATTCAGTTTTCAATTGCATTTTGTCTAAATATGTTTGCATTATATTGGCGTAATTGATTTAAATTATGACTTCATTTTCCACATTTTCACTTGCTGATTATTGCAATTCGAAAACAATTGCAAAACATTTGCGAAATATCTGATTTATCTTTTCTTGTTGACTACTTAACACGTCAGCAGTCTCAGTTTAAATGCCATCTTAATATTTATGTATTTAAAACCATAAATTTGAGTTAAGTAAAAAGTAAATAATTGAATATATATTTATATAAATATATATTTCGATTTAGTATTACACTATTAATTATCTGATAATATATCAATTTCATTATATATTTAACAAATGTATCTATTTTTTCGTATTTGTATACCAAGTTCCATCGAGATAGCTTGCTGCTGTCTCTGGAAACAGACAGAGAGTCGGCTATGGCTATATAGACTCTGATACAGATATTGGTCAGGAATATGTATAAGTACTTATGACAATATGTTGAAGTCCTTTCCTATGCCTTTTCCTTTTTAATTTACAAATTCAATATCTTAACAAACATTTGAGAAGCATAATTATCATTTGGCCAGCTGTCAATATTACTCTAACTTCAAATTTATATTTCGAGCCTTACATATGGCTTAGCTACTTTCTATTCCAATAACAAGATGAAAGTTTTAGTCTTATTTTTGTCTATGAAGACTATTTTATATTTATATATTTGGGGCATTACATTCTCATTAACTGATAAGTAAACAAATAAAGTAAATAATAAAAATGAAACAATTAAATTATTGGCGACAATCAGTTTACTTTTTCAGTTATTTATGAATGACGGACAGAAGACAATCAGCCACATCCAAAAACTGATGCAACACCGCCTCGAAAAGGTACCAAAATGTTGGCTCTCAGACAATTTACTGTCCGCTTTTGGGAGTGTGTTGGCGTTAATAGGATTAACCGCAAAAGTATCTCAAATGGCTGGCAAAAATATGTTAAGATATTTATTGATTTGAATGTGCCACCGAAAAGAAAGCGTTGACAAAATATGCTGTGCATCTGAGTCCAGACCTCCAATGATGTTGCACGACGTAGCCCTTACAGCATCAGATTCCCCAAGAAATTTTAAGACGTTAAGCGCATTAAAAGAGAAGAGAAGAGGAAAAATAACTCGGGGTCAAAAGAAAGCGCATTTGACGGTGGGTTGAAGTTGGAGTTGCGCTCGACGGCGGTTTGAATCGAACAACTTGCGAGTGAACTCGCTCAAACCAGGTTGCATCAACATGTTGCCAGCAACCTGTACTGGGTGCAAGGAACTCACCACGCGGTGACTGCCAAACTGTGTTGCAGCAACCGCTTGCACAACTGCTTCAAACCGTTGAGCTGCAACTTGTTGGGGTCATTTCACTCAAACCCATTCGGAGCGTGTTGCTGCAACATGCAGGCAGCTCAACATTGTTGCCAACACATTCGGGCCACTTCGTGTGCGCTGCGCACACAAGCACGAAGCCAAAGCCGAAGTAGCAAGCGAAGTTTGAGTTCAGCGCTGTTTACAACGAACAATATGGAACACATTGCGCCTGCAACATACGATGCGGCTTTTCATCTTAGATCATGGCGATGCTTCAACCTTGAACAGGACTCCTCACAGCACAATCTATCAGAATTTCTCACAAAATTTCTTTACAAAACAAGAATATATAAAATATTGCACAATATAAATTATTTAAGATGAAATGAAAATAAATGCAATAATAAATAATATAAAGGATATGATAATATTTGGATGTAAAATGGTAGTTTATTGGTTGCAAGAAAATCCAGGAAATAACCAATCAGTGCAAATAGGAAGCTTAAGAAAAGGGTTCAACAATTTGAAATCACTATTTGGTTTGGAATTGATTCCATTACTGATTTATTGGTTTGTATTAATCAACAAAATTAACGCTTTAGCCTTGAAAGATCAAAGGTCAAAGCAGGTCAACTTTTGGTGCATTTGTTGAATTAAATAACTAAACTTTTGCACAGGCATTAAGATGGCTTTAAAAACTGACTGAGATGACTTTAAATACTAAACTGGCTTGAACACCTTTTTAAGATGACTTTAAATACTAAACTGGTTTCAACACCCTTTTTGATGTATTCAATTTAATTAAAACGTTTGTTGCTATCCAAGCCATATAATTGAATAAGTATCTGGGAGATTCTTAGCCCTGTGCTCTAGATTGATTCCTTATATGACAAGATTCTGTAATGTCAGATACTGAAATAATAAATTTTTGTGGAATTGCTCACGACGGTCAAAAAATAAGAATTTAATGCACAGTTTGGTATAAAACGCAAAAGGTTTTTGTTCAACTTTTAGTTTTGTTTTGACGCTGACTGATGTGGTTGTTGTTGTAGTTGCTGTTGTTCCTGTTGTTGTTGCTGTTGTTGTTGGTGTTGGCCAGGTGGGTGAGAAGCTGTTAATTAGGCGCATTTGTTTTGGCTACGCATCGTCGGGCTCATCTTTAATTAGTTATTCATACGTAATTTTAGTCGACAGACAGATGGTCGGACAGACGGACAGTCAGACAAACGGACTTAGTCGAAATGCCTGCTGACTGTTTTGTGTTTTGTTTAGTGTTGTGTTGAGTTGTGTTTAGTGTTTCTTGTGGCATCTGTTTCGCTCTCGCTCGCTCATAGCTTCTTTATTTTTGCCTGGCTTTCACTTCACTTCAAAATTATAATTTTGCTCGTTTTGCTCCTCGCCGCGCCAGGATGTTGTTGTCCTGGCGCCATTTATTCGCCTCTGAGTGGGTCGAGCAACAAAAAGAAGAAGAAGAGAAGAAGAAAAAAAAAACACGGGGAATAAATAAATTTGGGTTATGCGTCGTTCGAGAAAAGTGAAATTAGCATAAACTTTTTTCTTTCCTTTTTTTGGCTTTTCGCTTTCGTTTCGTATTTTTCACTCGCAACTTTTTGTGGCAACTTTGTTGTTACCTTTTTTTGTTGTTGTTGTTGTTTCCTTTACGCTGTCCCTTTGAATTTTGTTTGTAATTTCGTGTTGTCTACTTGCTAAGGTTGTTCCTCAAAATTTTTGGGCCATCAACTTGATGGCGCCAAACTGTTTAAGGCATTAGTCTTTTTTAATTTTTTGATGTCCGCATTGTCAAATTTCAGTTTCAGTTTCAGTTTTTATGCGTGTCGCTCGTAAGTCGATAAAGTTTTATTTCTTTCCATTTGTTACTTGCTCAGCGTATTAAAACAAAAAAACAAAAAACATCTCAATTTAAGAAAAAAGTTTGAAAGTATCTTTTGAATGGTTGAGTAGATAAGTTCTCGTATTTAACAAAATAATATTTCGCTTATATTTTGGTCAACATAAGGCTTTCGAAGAAGCTTTTCGTGTACACAAAATGAGTTGCATAATTATAATAATTCCCGTATTATTGAAAACTTCGGGAAGAATCTTTTGTTTTAGTTTATTGTAAGACACACTTTTCGATTTTTTCGATTTAAGCAAGTAATAACCATGGGGAAGAACAGGCTCAGAATACTCACCTAACTAAGTTAGGTATTTGTAGTAGACATGAGGAGGAATCCTCATTGCACATCCTGGCAGAATGCGTCGTCTTAATTAGGAAAAGATGCAGCATCCTAGAGAAGCATGTCATGAGACCCAAGGACACAGAAACCCTCAACCCAACAAAGATCCTGGCATTCGTGCAGGAGCTGGGGTTGATGGAGGAGCTGTAGCCTCAGAAAGGTTTATAGGTCGCAGTGCGGGTTTTCCCCAATTATAATAATAATGATAAGACGCACTTTTTATTTACATCTTTATGTTAATATTATATTGTATTTGCAAATCTTTAATATTTCAAAATTGATTTAAATAAATCACTAAATTAATAATAAGCAAAAAATGGATTTCAATTAGTCATTTGATGACATAACTGAGCAGAAATTTCATGAAAAATCATAATGCACGCATCAAGTTTCACTGCGAAACAAATTAATAATGCAAAACTTAATTGAAGATTATTGGAATTTCAAAAATTAGTGAACAAAATGTCGAGGAATGAAAATGTGTTGGAATTTAGGTTGGAATTAAAATGGGATAATCGAGATGAGCTATTTAAATCGGTTTTATGGGCAGCAATTGCATTGCTGCTAATTGTACTTAATTCACATATTATAATATTAATTAATTCATAACATTATTTTCAAATAACATAATTATGAATTACAATATACATTCTTGCAATGTGGCAGCATCATTCAAGTAGGAATGCAACACATATCGTGTGATTAAATATAAAAATACAGATGGAATTGTTAATCAGATGACTGGCCGGGCAGGCGGGTTACTGTAATGATAGATAATAAATTAATGCAGTGTGCAACACAATTTGTTGCACGTTGCGTACATGTACAGGGGACTTAATGTATCGATGTGAAACTGGTTGACAACACGAACATGAACAACATGCATAACCAGGACAATTCAATTGCTGGCATGGGTAACTACGACAACAAGACCGTTAACATGAGTCTCTGTGTGTGTGTGTGTGCGTGTGCGTGCGTGTGTGTGTGCAACACAGTCTGGCAGCATATTGAGCAACTAATTAAAAGAGCCAACAGTTCAAGAAACCGAAACAAACAGGAGTCAAACATGGAAACAAACAACTCTGACGACAACAAGTTGAATTGTGAATGTACAATGAGCCCAAAAACTGAGCTGCATGGAAAACAGATGACAAAGTTGGCCAAGAATACACATTGGCCCAAACACACAGTGCACAAAGTATGTAGGGCATGTAAAATAGCAGTAGCTC
This sequence comes from Drosophila atroscutellata, assembly GCA_035041605.1. Taxonomy (NCBI): domain Eukaryota; kingdom Metazoa; phylum Arthropoda; class Insecta; order Diptera; family Drosophilidae; genus Drosophila; species Drosophila atroscutellata. The sequence goes on along the minus strand of JAWNLA010000092.1, from coordinate 4,306,732 downwards.
TCTCATATTACACATACATATATACACACACATACATGTATAGCCAACTTTTAATTGAGAATCCCATTTATAGGCTGCTCACGTAGTGGTTCACATAATGCAATTATTATTCCTCAAATTGCAATTGGACACATCTGACAACAGGTTGCACTAATTATAATGCATTTTTGTGGAGTGCAGATTCACTCATAATTACGCTTGGATTATTAATTAGAATATTGCCAACATTGCGACTCTTATTCGGATCTATGTACAATGTGGAAATCAGTCCAGAGTGGATATATGTTCTGGAATATATCTAATAATGCAGATTAAATTGCATTAAATCGAAAGTTTTTAGTTAAATGAGGTTTTTTGACAAGCGTAATTTATTAATTAAGTTTATACATATGTATATATAATTTGTCTTTATACAAATATTATATAATTAATTAAGCAGCATAAATACATAACTATATTCAGAGTTAAATGTTGAAATGAGCAACTTTTGCCAATCAATTTGATGGCTTAAGTTTTAACTTTTACCAGATAACCCAATTATTTTTTAAGTAGCTTTAAGCAGAAACGATTTAATATATTCGATTAATTTACTCGATTAAGAAGACTCGATTGTCTGCTGAGCTAAGCGAGGTAATCTGAAAATGTTGTGATAATGACGGGCAATCATTAAAGCACCTCACAGCGGAGTGTATCCTAGGAATGTGTTCTAGGAATGTGTCCTAGGAATGTGTTCTAGGAATGTGTCCTAGCAATGTGTCCTAGGAATGTGTCCTAGGAGTGTATACTAGAAATGTGTCCTAGGAATGTGTCCTAGGAATGTGTCCTAGGAATGTGTTCTAGGAGTGCATCCTAGGAATGTGTTTTAGGAGTGTGTAGGTATGTATCCTAGAAATGTATAAAGTTAGCAACAAATTAAACTAAAATTTTGCATTTGTTTGCTTGTGTTTCATATTTGTATTTAATATGAGTTTAAGTTTACTTAATGCAGTCGACTAACTGTAAAATTACAATTAAAATAATTAACTTATGAAAATGATTGTGCAAATTGAATTGCTTGTTGCAGGGAATATCAATTGTAAGCCCGATTTACATCCTTTGCATTTACAGTTAACTGAACTTTGGCTGCCACTTGTACTGGTTTATGGGATGCAACTGCGAAAAGTGAGGGGCTGCTGGGGATGTGTGTGTGTGGGGGTGGGGTGGGGGTGAAATTGGCTAGCGCCAAGTTTAATTCTAAACAAATTTAATTGAAAAACTTTTTGGACGCACTGATGGCAATGGTCAGATTTTGGCAAAAGTGCACAGCCAGCTGGGCTGGAAGAGCACTTTGCAATTGCTCCGAGCCACAAAAGGATACAAATGCATATGAGATTGTTGGCAAGTCGCAGCTGCGATTGCCAGTTGCCAGTTGCATTTTGCCAGCTGCAAGTTGCAAGTTGCTTGTTTGTCGCGATACACTTGAGGCCCGTTTGCCATTTAGTTTTTCGAGACTTTTGTTGGCCGGCACCAATTGGCCAAGGGAGCTGGCCAAATTTTGTTGTTATTGTTGCTAGTATTTTGTTGTTGTTGTTGTTGCTACTCTTGTTGTTGTTTAATTACTTGCTTGCCAAGAGTCAAGCAAGTGCAGCAAAACTTTTCACTTCTTGATGAAATTTAAATTATAACTTTTCGAATCGGTTTTTTGTATTGCCTACGATTTTTATTTATTATGAATTATGTTGCTGCGGAAAACTTGCATTTTGTTATTGCCATTGCCAAGGGCCATTGGACCCGATGCACTTGCGCCAAGTTCACTCTTAAGAATAGGTCTCAATTAGAGCCACTCAGCAAGCCCCAAATGCATATTGAGTTTACCAAATAATGGAGGAGACAACACTCATTTATTTAAATATAATATATATATATATTCACACTTCAAGTAAACCCGCTGAGTTATATGAAATCATTATTTTTCATATATATGATAGCAGTTTTTTTTTTAACTCTTTAATATTCTATTATCTGTGCTTTTAGCCAATTTATTGTCGAGAGTTCTTGCTTATCAGTTCAACGAGTTCGGCGTGCAGTTGCCAAGCAGTATTATTTGAATTGTTTTCTGCAGTATTAAAGTGTTATTCAGTATTATTTTCAATCAGTACAGAGTGGCACACACACACACACATACACACAAACACACTTACACACATACATGTATAGTTAGTCAGCCAGATGGTTGCGATATGGAAATGGAGATGAATTGCAGCTATTCAACTATAAATGCCGTTAACTTATCCCAGTTTCAACTATGTATAAGTGTGCTTATGTGTGTGAGTATGTGTGTGTGATTGCAGACAATTGCAGCTATCTACTAAGTGTGTGTGTGTGTGTGTGTGCGTGAGTGTTCCGCATGACTTTAGATATTTTATTGGTTTCAAGCGGCTGCTGCAGCGAACTATTCAAAGATTTATATGAAAACTCAAGGATCAAGCTGCAAGTGCTGCTGCTGCTTCTTAGTAGTTGCATCTGTGTGTGTGTGTGTGTGTGCGTATCTGTATAAGCATGACATTTGTCAACGGCAAGTGGCTGCCAAGGAGCAAACTTGCATACAACTGCGAATGTTGACGACCAAGTTATGTCCTTGCCACAAATTAATATACATACTTAGTCTCGTACACGCAAGTCTATGCACAGTGAAGCATGCCCCTGGTGGAACGCATAGCTGATTAATTATGTTAAATACATAATAGCCAAAACGGAAGAAACATGTAATAAACCAAGATTTGTATATTCATATGTTAAAGCCCAAAAGCAAAATAAACTCTTTTTTCTGCGTTCAATTATATTTAATTTATTATTATATTATTATTATTATTTTTATTATTGTATTTATTTAATTTCAATTAAATTAAGGAATATCCCAACAAAATTTGTCGTTTGATAAAAGAGTATCGATTGTTTAATTAAAATATTTATCAAGAAAATCTAAATTATAAAAAAGTTAAAAAGAGGCCAAAAAACACCAACAAAGTCACTTTATTCAGATTATATTGTAGATCTACTTAAAACAAATAAATATTAATATTAATAATTAATATTATAAATATTAATAATTTCTTCAAAACTTTTTATAATGCTGTTGAACTGTAATATCTGTGTATATAGTGCATATGCCAGAATTGTATGCGTTTTTATTTAAATTTTTTGTATGCTCACTTCAAGTCTATCATATGTGTGTGTCTGTGTGTGCGTGACTATGTGTGTGTGCGTATGTGTGTGTGTGTGAGTGTGTGTTTCTCATGCACCTATTGAAGGCACCCCTGAGTCTCAGCGCAAAGGGAAATCTTCGTTGCTTTTAGTTCCGCTGGCAAAGTGAACATTTTTTTTTTATTTTCTTATTTTTGGCTTCTTCTGTGGACCACTTTGTTGGTGACTTGCAACTTTTTGTTTTTGCCCGCAGATTGTCGTCGCTGTTTGTTGTTGCTTGTTCGCTGTTATTGCAGTTGATGTTGCTGTTGTTATTGCAGTTGTTGTTGCTGTTGTTATTGCAGTTGTTGTTGCTGTTGTTGTTGTTGCTGCTGTCTTTTTACACTTTGTCGCATTGCAAGGAAGCGTGGAACACTTGAGCACTACTTTTACTTTTGTATATGCAACACTGTGTGCGCACTGCCACACCCTTACCGCCTCATCCTTTGCAGTGTGGAAGGACATTTGGCTTTGGCACTCACATGTCTGTATGTGCATATGTATGTGTGTGTGTGTACATACGTACTTATCGCGTATCGGCGTTCGCTCAAGCACCTGCCAGACAAGTTTAGTTTCCCCAGCAAAGTCTTGAAGTTATTCATTTTTCTGTTCTTTCAACATGTCCTTGTTTCTACCCGATGTTTGTATGTCTAGGTGTGTGTGTTTATGGATGTGATACGCAATTAATGTGACCTCATATGTGTGAAGTGGCAGATAAAATGCAAAAGACAGCTGCGACAAAGTGAACGACTGCCTTTCCATGAATGTGCGACAAAGCAAGCTATGAGATTTCAGTGTCAATGATAAATTCGCACTAATTTAAATTAGACACAAACAAAAGGGAAATGTTTTAAATGTTGGAATTGTAGTTGTGTTTACATACTTGTCAATAGTTGTTAATGATAGTCTTGAAATTTAAGTGCTTCCTGCTCAACATAAATATTTCTATAAGGCTTCCATCAGAAAATAAGTTCTTACTTTCATTTTAGCCTATATTTGTATACCATTTTCACAAAATTCGCCATATTCGAAATTATTTTGGAGAAATGAATAAAAACCTGCTTGTTAATGGGATACTTGAACCTTTATGTTTTTAACACCGATAAAAAATACTTGATGCAGCCAGCTATGGGTTACACCATAACACTTTCCATAAAGTGAATGCTTTAAAAAATTAAAAACCTTAAAACAAAATGAAGCAGAAATATTCACGCCACACTTTGGTAAACATTCTTCGGCAATAAATACATAGTTGCATTTTACAACTTCATTGTGGGCCACAACAAGCGGCAAAAACATCATAATGAAAGCATATAAAATAAAATAAAAATATAACTCAACAAAACAACCAAAAAATTAAGAACAAGAACTGGGCCAGTGTGGCGTATGCGCAATGTTTAACTTTTTATGACTCTACCTTAGCTGCAGCTTGTGGATGCTGACAACTCTCTAGTTGTTGTTGTTGTTGTTGTTGCTATTGTTGCTATTGTTGCTGTTGTTTTATTTTGCTACTTTCACAGCGATTGTATCAAGCTTTACGAGCTTATTTCAGTGGGGGACAATTTTATTGTTATTGCCATTATCATTCTTATTTTAATGACTGAGGCCAAGCCTCTGCTCTGGACAACGCCACCTGTTCCCCGACGACGCCACCCAGCCCCCTTCGAACAATTAAAATAGGCAATTAAAAATTGGCAGTCACGTGTTAATAATGTCGCGACTGTTGCAGAACTCATCTGACAAGCCCAGGCGAAAGTTTCTGACACTCTAATTGCCTACCCCGTCCCCCCCGTCGAAGATTGTACTTTCTTCCCAACTCATTGCTTTCCTTTTAAACTATTGACAGCTATTATTTGTGCTCCCATCGAACTGGAAGTCGACCTCTATTTCGTGCTTATTGTCCTTACTCCTTACGACTGGCTAATTAGACTTGATGGTTCTATTGCCCTGGGTGTGTATTGAACTCTTGCTATTTACATTTGCACTTTGTTCTGGGCGTGGCACTCGAACGAGAGCTTATTTTTTAAATATGCAGACATTAAGGCAACTGAGCAACGAGTTTCTGATAATCCTGATATGAATTTTATATGTTGATTAGGTTTAATAATAATAAATCAATTGCCTCAATCATGATAAAGATTATACATGTAAATTAGTTATAATAAGCATAATAATATATTACTATATAATATATATTGAGGAATCCAGCTACATTTCTTTCACTAAATAATCAGAAAATAATTAACAATAAAAAGGGAAATAAATCGATTGTTAAGCAAAACAAATCTGTTTTTGTACATATTATTTAATCTCTAAACAATCAATTATTAATAACATAATTTAGAAAGGATATGACCATTATATGTAAGGCAATTTTATCATAATAATATATTATGTTAACAAAATTATTGACTGTCTATTATTTATATAATGTGAACTGCCAGTAATTTAATTATTAATCACAAGCCCAAAATGTTGTACTAATTTAAATCTTTATCAAATACAAATGATTTTCAAATTGTGTATAAAATGTTTAATAAAATAAATTCCTTGAAGTAAGTCCATAAAATAACTAAAAATAAATGTGGAATGCAGTTCTGATTTTTTGTGTAATTATTTTAAGAAATGTTTGATTTTAAACAGGACAAGTTCATTGAAGGAGAGGTTTCAAATTACTAAAGTAAAACCATCAATTTATGTATGAAGATATTGTTCATTTTTGTATAATTAATTTGATACACATTTGAAATGCTATATATAGGAGGGAAGCTCTGTAATCGACTGAGATATAAGTATATATTTCATAGAGTCGGAAATAATCAAAACAGCCTGCCACAAAAATTAACACAATTTAATGATTCCCCGTTTGGACGGTTTTATATGTGTGTTTAGGGCACACAGAGGGACATGCCACAACACAGATACATTTTCTAAATGCCAATCCCAATCCAATGTATTTCTAGGTCATAAAAGTAACACTCAACAGACAGAGTCATACATAGAGAGAGATAGAGACAGATACAGATAGATAGAGAGAGAGAGAGAGAGAGAGGGAGAGAGAGAGAGAGCGAGAGCGAGCGCGAAGCACTTGTTGTGTGTTGAGCGAGTCGGTCATAAAAAGCGGTGATAACGTGCATTGATTATGCGGCGCCTGCTCGGCCCGTGATCAAATGCTCATTATAAGCCACTAAAGAAATGCTTAATTACATAACAAGTCGGGCGGCGAACGACGCACAAAACGCATGTTAAAGTTGTCAACGTTGTCGGAACATTTGCAGCCACAGTTTTTTTTCCCTCATCTTTTTTATGGAGCACTTAAAAAGTTGACGCCGACAACGAGTCACTGTTTGGGACAGTGCGACACTGGGACAGTGGTGTGTTGCTATATAGTGGGATAGTGGAACAGTGGGGCAACACCGCATAGTCGGATGTTCGACCAAAGTGTTTTGCCGGCCACTTGCAACGCCGCATCGCATGCTAGCCAACAAGCGTCTGGGTCATTTGGCTAGTGCTCGAAGTGCCATAAAACCCATGTGGCAGCAGAAGCAGCAGCAGCAGCAGCAAGGTCCCCCTCTGTCATTTCGCTCTTTTGCCACTTGCCACTTGCCGCAAAGCGTCACGCGACTTACCGACCGCCTTTGCATGCCCGTTGCGCATTTCAGACACGCCGTTTCATTTTGTTTCGTTCTGTCATCCAATTAGGGGAAGAAGTTTCGCTTTCACTCTGGGGTTTCCCCTACTTCAATGGCCACTTTTGCTATCTCGGCAATTAGGTAACAGGTCGCAGTTGATTTGATGACTGCAGATATATTAAGATAAATTTTTAATTATCTTAACTTGCTGCTCAGCAGCGAATAAGGAACTACAACTTCATTTTGCCTGCCAAGTTCTCAATCGTGAAGAGTATGCTTATAAATAAAGCAATGTTTGTATTTCCCAAATTTAAATATACATTTATGATTAAATCAAACTACAAATTTAAATATACATTTATGATTAAATCAATCTACAAGTTTGATGAGGCTTTACAAGAACTTAGTTGAAGTAGTAGTTATGCTTGAAAGAAGAAGAATATTTTGTAGCAATTCTGATTTAAATAACGGGAGATGAAAGTTGATTGTAAATCTATGATCGATGATAGTTTCAGGAGAGGGACTCTTAAAGACTTACAACTTCCCCGCTCTCTCTCTCTCTTGCTCTCTCTCTCTCTCTCTCTCTCTCGCTTCCTCTCCTTCTCCGCCTCTCTCAATTTTACTCTCATTCAATATCGAGAGTTTTTGAAGGCTCACAATTTGAAAATGCGAATGCTGCATCTGACAATTGATTCACTTCAGGCAACCATTTTGAATAGTTAACAATGCAACAATATTATGCATATGTATGTGTGCACGTATCTTGTTTAATCGAACAACGGCTCAGAGTGTCATATTCATTCAAAAGTATTGCAAGTCACAGATCGAGTAAATAGAATGGCAAAAAGGGAACTAGCAGGCGACCAACTTAAAGACAAAAGCATTGTCAACTTATGTCAATAGACGTCGATGAAACTGTCTGCACAAGCTGCAAAATGTCGATGTCGATGGCGATGTCGTGAGTGTGTGTTGTGTGTGTGTGTTTGACAAGCAAAGAAACTGGAACAGTTTGAGTTTTCTAGCCGCAGCATTTGGCCATATTCATGCCTGTACTATGCGGCCACGTCAGCACAACATTAACAGCAACAATAACAAATTCCTCGACCCATCGAAATTGAAGTGACGAAGTATGTGGTGTGCTTGCACCATCCGCACCACCCGCACCACCCGTAGCGCCCTCTCTCATTTTGACGACTATTGTTAACAGGCGGCGAATATTGTGGATGACAGTCTGTGCAAGAAGCGGGACTGAATTGATGTGACCCATGAACTGGCAGAGTGAGCCAGCTGAACGCTATACCCTCTATCCTCTATACGCCGTACACTATATACGGTATTATGCCGTACGCTATTTGTGTTTGCCAGTCGAAACAATAAATCCACTTGAGGCAGGCTGAAAGGAGCACAAAAACACAATCCAACAGGCCAAACAGAATCAAAGGCGAGCTAGCACTCGACAAGCCAGAAAGCGATTGCTAAGCAACAAAAAGAGTTCTGAATCCCAGCCCCCAACCCTCAACCATCAACCCCCAGTCCTTTACGGTCAGTTCAGGTTGTTTTAGTTCAGGTCTAAGGGACCTCAATATCTAGAGCAGAGTTCGACGCAGTGTGTTGGGCATTGTGAAAGGGCAACTGACTGACGACTTGCAAATCAACAAGGTACCGCTTAGGCTTAGCTTCTGAGCCCCAAATGACCCATTCATAAAACTCGCCAATTGATTGACTTGTCTTGGTCCAAAACTGACTTTCGGATAGAAGCATTAAAAGGTTGGAGAGTGTTAATTAATTATGTCTATGTATGTGTTATAATGCTTTGGTTTATTTGGAGTTGAGAGTCAAGGTGAATACATCTTTAATTTAAGCAGTTAGTACACAATAAAGTATATATATACTATAACTATATGTATATACTGTATATATATACTTCCGTTTGAATATGGACATGCAATTAAATTAGCTTTAAATATTAACAAATATTTACGCCATAAATAAAGAATTGTTTTTGAGCATAATTAAGTGTTTTGAAATATTTAACTTAGAACAATTACCCAGCTAAAGATTTAACTTCGATTAAATTATCATTAATAAATATAAATAAATATTAAAGCAGAAAAATATAAGTATTAACTAACTCATAACTAGCCAATTAGTTAGTTGCTGATATGATGCTTAGCATTCTTAAGTGGCTAATTCCATTTGCATGAAGGATTTAATTTAATGTTGTTATTCACTTGAAGTTAAAAGCAATAGTCACAGAGCATCTCATTATCGGCCATTCTGGGTTTAGTGTTCGAATTGACTTGAGTCTTAGCCGTGCTTAACTTTTCTCAATTAATTCATTAAGCCCTAGTTGCAATTGGCACCGCAGTCAATTAATTAGTACCAGAATACGAGTACGTTTTGCACTTTGATTAATTGGCCATAGGAAAATTCGGAAAATGCATTCAAAAGCGGACAAAGTAGTTCACAACTCGAATCAATCTTCGTTCCTTCCATACTTTGACTTATCACGTTCCTAACCAGCAAATATCCTACCTCCCCCAAACCATCTCCCCCTTGCACTCTTTGCAAATCTGGCCACTGTGCCATTGGACTTCATCTTGCCTGCTTCTTGCTCTTGGGCTGGCTCTGACGTATCTCAGCAATAGCTGTGGCTGTCGGCAGTCTTCGTCCCCATTAATGTACTCTATCCAGAAAAGGGTATATGGTGTCTATATTGGGTTCGTTATTGCGCATGGGATTAGTTTGCCACATCCACTTGGAGCTTTAAATATTAGTCTTCCTTTCTAAGTATAAATTGCAATTTTCAAGTATTTTTATACAAAAATGATATAATATAAAAATATTCCACAGATCTTAAGATGAGACCCAATTTGTGGGTTGAATATTTCTCTGAATAAAATGCTCCATTTATGTATTAATAGTATTTTGGCTTGTATATAAAATCTGCACAAAAATGTCATGCAATATTTGCATAACTATCACTATTTAAAAGGAGCTGAAGATTGTTTTATTTATTGCAATATGATATGTGTATAAGTATATTGCAGAGTTTTAAAAACCTATTTGAGAGATATGACTCAAACAAACCTGTTATTACTTTGAGAATAGAATATGCTCCAGTCGAAACTGTAATTCAATTAGGGTTACCAAAGTTTATATACCAGTAATGACTAACACTGTAAGTTTAGATATGCTAAATAAAATCAATCACAACTCAATTAAAGTTACTTGGCGTACAGGGTATTTTCAAGTCGAAACTGGTCGACTGCAGTGCTTTCATTCGATTTTCACTTTAATTTTATTTTGCATATTGAAGCTGTTGCTGACGCTTCTGGCTTTGACGTCTTTAGGCCTCGACGAGCAACGTCAGCAGCAGCAACATAATGAAGCAGAATGCAGAATGCGAGGAAGTAGAAGAAGAAGAAGAGGAGCAACTGCAGCAATAAAGGTAAAATGACTCGAGTACCTGCGTCGTATGTTGTCGTCTGGCTGCGGCACTTGAGACTGACATACAGGGAACATGTAGTATGTCTGGTTGCAAGTGCGCTCTTTATTGTTGTTACCACAAACGAAAGAGACAGAGAGAGAGTGAGAGTGAGAGAGAGAGAGAGAGAAGACCTTGCTCATTGTCACAGCCAATTTGGCGACTGATATTTGCCATTTAGTTCAATCAATTTGCCACAATTTCCGCCCAGCAGCTGCACAGCCACATACCTATTGAAACCTAATGGAACAGCTCAATAGCTCAATAGTCCAAACTCTGCCAGCGGCACGTAGGTCATTGATCAGATCTACGCGACACACATAACAATGAGTCAGTCAGTCGGCTGTCCGCACACTTCTCAAGTGTTCGCAGTAGTTGGCAGTCTGGAGGAGTCTGGGAGTTTTGGGCACGTAGCCGTGAGATTTGTAACTTGTTGAGAGAGCATTCCATGGCGCATGCCAGATTTTATACACACACACACATATATATATGTGTATACATATTCTTTTTATTCAGCTTGCCCTTTAGGTTGATTATTTTTAAAGTCGGGCCTGCAACCTGCAACCGGCAACCGGCAACCTGCAACCTGCAGCAATCATGAGTTATGACATAATGAGCCAAATTTTTAGGGTTCCGCATCTTCTATTAAAATTCAAGTGTGTGGCACTGCGCAAATAAGTCGCTGTCGCCCCAGCAGTCTCCCCTGGGGTGAGAGGATGGCGGATGGTGGATGTGCCACCGGCGGAAATTACATAGTAAATTTACCACACAAAGTCCACGAAGCTCCAAAAATTTCGTATGTCTTGCTTGACTCGCAAGCAATTTAATTAAAAAATGGAAACGTTGTGGCTGTCAGTGAGTAAAAGGCAACGCTGAAGCGTAGATATATACACATATATATAAAATTATACAGATATATACATATATATATGTATGTTCATATACACATACGTTGCAAAGAGACTTGTAGTCTAAAAATGTCGAATAGGGTCAAGGAGTTGTAGTAGAATTTTTAATAGTTTCGCTAGGGCTAAATAAAGTTTGTTTCTTAATTATTTAATAATTTAATTATTTAAAAATTATTAAAAAAATAATAACTGCAGTCTTTAAAATAAAACATAACAAAATAAAAAAGAGTAGTTTAGGAGTAGTTGAAGCAAATAAAAAGGTAAATGGTTGCATTAACTGACTAATATTAATATAACATTGTGATGCATGCTAGAGCAGTCCAGTAAATGTTCCAAAGTTCTAAGTCTCTATCTCCAAGGGTGTGGAAAGAAGTTGCGTTTTTATAGACGGACCGACATGAGAATAAAGATAATTAGTTATAGAAAGATAATAAATATACAAAAAAATAAATAAAAATTTGAATATATTTTCGATTATTTTGGGAAAAATAATTATAATCCAAAAAGCGTAAAAAAATGTATGTTCATAATTTTTCTACTCAACAGAGAAAAGTCTTTTAGGCAAAAATAAAATATTGAATTAATTTAATGGTTGAGCCAACAGCTGGTCAAAATTTATTTTTATTCAGCCCAACTCAAGTCTTATCAAGTGGAAATTCTCAAAATGTTTGGAAACTCGTTAGATATATTTGCAATTGCCAATTGGTGTATGTGTGTAAATGTAAGTGTGTGTGTGAATGTGTGTGTGTGTGAATGTGTGTGTGTGTGTGTGAGTGAGTTTGTTGCGTGTGTGTGTGTGTTTTTCTGTGTTTGCAGATGTGTTATGAAATTATTCATAAGGTGCTCTTGCCATAAACAAATCTTGATTGTGGTAACAAGGAGTTGTACGTTGCAAGGCAGAACAGCACCAGCAGACGGCAAGTATATCAGAAACATACGACCCTGTGTGGCAACAGTAACTGTAAATTCAGCTGCTAGTGCAAGCGCAAGTGCAACTGCAACAGTATCCGAATGTGCATCTGAGCAACCACGAATAAGCCCAGGACCCATCCAAATCAGCCGCATGCATTTTATGGGAGACACACACAAAACAAGCCCGGCTCATAGTTCGGAACTTGCCCCCACTTGTTGTCAAGGACCAGAAGACAATGGCAAATGGTCAGGTATGAAAATATGAAAATACAAAATGCGGGCTCATGTGTCCATTGTGTGAGAGCTGATATAAGGGGCTGGGACTGGAGCTAGGTGTGGGGCTGGAACTGGGGCTGGTATGGGTGGTTACCCATTTGGCACCTGGGGAAATCAAGGAGCTCTCATGCAGGCCTCGTTCTGCTCGGCTTTTGGTGTTGGTCGACTGTCTGTCTGTCTGTCTTTCGGTATGTCTGTCTGTCTTTTCCACTCTGTTGTTGCCATTTCAACTGTAACTGTAAATGAAATGAAAACGACCACAGTCAAATAACAAAACATGACAAAAAGTTCGGCCTGCTGTTGCTTGCTCGTGCGAGGCGGAGCAGCAGAGAAAGCGAATACAATTCAAGCCTGTCCAAATGTTGGCCTTTTTATTGTGAAAAAAATAACATATGGGAGAAAACAAGAGCTTGCAGATTGTGAGCATGCCACAAATTCTGAGCTGTGGTATCTGTTCTCGATTTTGTTTGGTTTCCTACTTAAAGCAGCAACCTGAAACTACCAGCTATGAGAAAATCAATTAAGCAGAGCAGTTCCTTCTTCAGCATAGAAAATACTGCTCAGGTTCTTTGTTTATGCATATTTATAGCTGTAACTGGCAATGACGCCGTGCTGACCTCAACAGCCAAACCACATCAAGGAATCGCCACAAGCGCTTTTAGCTGGCCATCGATTTCAATGCATGTGACTTAAGTGGTTTGCATTGAGCAGGTGTTGTTTATGGTCAGCAGGAAAACTCGGCTACACACTTGGTAATGTTTCATCAAATATGTTGAAGTTTCAAGAACATGCATATTTCTCTCTTAATCAATCTTAGCTTGGAGCTGCCACACAGATTTGAAATAATTAAAGTAACATATAAATTTGATGTATATTGCAGTAGAATTAATCCATTCAGTTGATTTTCTGATAGATTGTAAATCAAAATTAAAAAGGAAAATAAAATGAAATCGATTACAACTTTAAATAACTGCATTAGCAAATTAAATTCAGTTGGTATTGTGAAAGTATTTTTAATTACATTAGTATGAACAGAAATGCAACATTTTGTGTTTAGCTCAATTAAATGCAAGTGCAAAAGTACACGCACTTCTCCAGTGCAGGCCGCTACTTGTTTGCATACTGTTGTGAGCCACTGTTTCTCATAAATAAGTGCGTTAATCTATTGAGGGCATAATGACATCGTTGGCTTCAACCTCCGCTTCCACTTCGACTTCCATTCCACCCACTTTGAATGCGCATTGACGTATAGTTGGAAAAAACAAACACAAGCCTGACTTGTCGACAGCAAACAATCTGAATCTGTGCAGGGAAATGCGAACTATGTTTTCCACCAACCATCAGCCAACTGCCAACTCGCAACTTGGCAACTGGCAACTGGCAACACAGCCAGAGGGACAACCTCCAAGTTGACTGCAAAATTCCCCAACACTGCTTGAAGGCTGCTGTTTGTATTAAATAAAGCAGGGTTCAGTTGCCAAAGCAGCTAAGGTGTGGGCTTGTGGGGGCAAGCAGGCGTCAGTTGTAGCCGCAATTTATGTCGACTTCACTTCCGGTCTGCGGGAAATAACTCTTGTTGGCCACAAGGCGAGCCGAACTGAGCTGAGCTGGGCAGTTGCTCCTCCTCCTGCTGCTCCTGCTCCTGCTGCTCCTGCTGCTGCTGCAAATGCTGCTGAGAAGTGTGTGCGGGAATTTCTTGTCATCATTCTGCAGGCAGCTGCAAATTAACTTGCATAATTTAAAAGCTGGTCGGAAAATGTTGAGCCGAGTTCATCGGGCGCATTTAAAACATGATGAAAGCACTCATTTTGCCCTGTGGCCTTGCCTACTAAATTATTTGAGAGCAGGCCGCATAAATCAACACAATTCTCGACTGGCTCCACTCGGGACTCCCACTTGGGTCAATCAGGGAGTGGAGGGGGCTGGAGTTTGCCAATCAATCTGATTTCCAGCTAAAACTTCATTTATTAACACTGTTTATGTTTTGCATGTAAGAACTATGCTACTTTGATTATGTGTAATAATAGCATTCTAAGCACAGCTTTAAAGTAAATATTTTTTAATCACATTAAAGTTGCTCAAAAATTATAAACCAATCTTGTATTTAGAATTCTTTAAATTTAAATTTAAGTACTTCTTTTAATTTTTTACTATATATATTTTTCTGAGTCAGTTCAGTCAACATTTAAAAGATGAATAAAAATGTTTGCGTTATTTATTTAAGGAGATTAAAAGCTGAAATTTGTAAACTTATTAATATTTATTTAAGGCAGTTGACAAATGAATCAGATTAAATGCAATTTTTTACATTTACATTTTTTAAAATAAATTATTTTAAACAAATTATGGCAACTACATTTGGCATCGTGCACATTTAGCTTTTAAGTTATTCATCACAAACATTTGCTGATCGGATTGCAAAGTTGGTTTTGCCAGCTCTCTAAAATTGCGTCATTCATGTCAGTTGGTGGCGCCAGCGAGACCAGAGTAGAAACGAGTCAAAAAATAAAAAAAAATCAAAATAATTGAAATCGGCGAAATGCATAAATTGTATGCAGCGGTTTTTCGAGTTCGGCTATTCGCAGTAAATCTGCGAATTGTTGAGCTAAACCCAAAAGCCAAAGCCAACTGCGGAGCCAATGACTGCCACTTGGCAACATATCAACGAGTAAGGAATAAGGATGCGACGGCGGCTGGTTGCCGCCATGAAAATTTACGAGTGACAGAAATTGTCTCTATGCTGCATGCAGCAGTGGCAGCAGCATTGCTGCAGTTGCCATCGTTTCGCTTGTTCCCAAAAAAAAATGTGGGTCTGCCAACTCAGACCCAGTTACGCTTAATGACAAGACAAATTATGAAATTTTTAAGATGCTTAATTTTTGTTGGGTTTTTGGCCGTCCCTTTGGCTGGCATTCAACTAGAAGCTGACTAACAGCAGACAAGCGTTGCCGAATGCAGGGTGTACAGTGGGAGAGGGAGGGGCAGATGCAGGGGCAGAAGCCCGAACCGGGGCAGAGGAAGGGGAAGGGATGCTGAGTTGGTTGCTTGCCTTTGCGCATTAAGTATTTATGTTTGTGCCAATTTGGATTCTGTTCTCCGTTGCAATTAGACTGTGAGACTGCATAATGCATAATGCTAAGCACAAAGGGACTGAGCTCATCGATTCTTTTGCCTTGTTGAAAGTGTGTGTTCATTGAAACAAGTGAAATATAAAAAATTCTGTAAAGTCTTTATTTTCTATGCTTCTGTTGGCTTTGAGCTTAAGACTGCTCTGGTTGGTTATTTATAATTTATGAATGTATTGGATTATTCAAGCTGAAACTTGTATGTATTTATGTTGTCATGTCTCTATTAAAAAATATACATATTTATTTGATGTTGCAAGTAAAACCATAACAGTCGGTTCAGAAAATATTACAAACTATACGCCCTCGCTCAGAGATACCCATTAAAACTGGGCCAACTGCAATCGTCGTAAAAACCGAAAACTGTTTTCAAAAATCGATGTCTTTTCACATTCAAATTAAATGAAATCGAATAAATTTTTATTTAGAGCTATAATTAAATTTAAGTTTTATATATGTTTGTGTATATCTGAAATCGCAATAACATGTTGGTTTCTTCATAGGAATCAGTTTATTTTAGCTGGTCTGCCAGCTTCAAAGTTTCAATTCATTGTCTACTTCCAAATATGAAAAGGGTCTTTCAGCTTCTGCCCAGCGGAAGTAAACTCTTCGCTGCTTGCGACAATCGCCAAGTCAAAGTTGAAAAGTACATATGCAAATTGAAGCCAAAATTGAATTTCCTGATTAAAAGGGCATTCGTTTAGCAGCAGCTTTAATTACATCGCATTGGACAGACTTCGACTTGTGACTTTCATGACGGTTCGCCGACTTCTTCAGCTGTCATCTTCAGCACCCTATTTTGAATATTTACGGACTGCGAAACATAGAATCAGTCGGACTTCAACTTAATTTGCATAATTTATTGAGCGAATCAGACAAACAATACTAAAAAGCCGACGGGAAGCAATTTAACAACTTTATTCAATCTTGCCTTATCTGAATGGGAGTCTGTCTTAGTCTGGCCCATCTCCTTCCCCTCTTAATAATAAGCAAATTAAGAACTACAGCCGAAATCTGTCTTATTCAAACAAAGACTGTGTGTGTGTGTGAGCGCGTGTGTGTGTGAGAGTGTGTGTATCTTTTGGAGTAGTTGGCGGCTGTTTTGCTTTCGACTTTATCCGCCAAGTTGGCGTAAAACAATAAATCCAATAAAACACACATTAGCCGCGACACATTTGACGCTTAACGGGGCTTAGCAAGTGCGAATGCGAATCCCGCCAAGACCACAGTCCCCCTTCCCCCCTCCCCACCCATCAAACACCACACCTCCGTCTGGACAGCTTCTGCTTGCGTGTTGTTGCCGCTGGCGGGTTTTGGATTTGGCTTATTTTACCGCATGCGGTGTGTTGAATGTTCCAACCAACTACTCCAGCCGCTTTCCCGCTCCACTCCACGCCACACTCACCTACCCCACCCACCCACCTACACTTACCTTCCAGCTGAGACTACCCGTCCGTAAGCCATTCAACTTAAAAGCTAATCCACTTATTGGTGCTTGGCTGACACTCGCTCAAAGTAGTGTCTGCCACCTGAAGAGCAGGTAGCTAAATCAGCTCAGGAGCTGCAAAATGCCAGAATCTTAAATATTCGCACACACCCACACTCAGACACAAATACACACACATACGGCTTGGGGACGTATGCGCAAATGTCTGAATTAAATTGGCTGCAAAATTCGAGCTGCTTCAATTTTTGCAACACATTTGACTGAAATCAAAAGCTGAAAAAAAGTAAAAAAGTGCAAAATTCCTCATAAAAATGCCAGAGGACTATGCAATCAGTGGAGGAGTGCCAACATTTTTGTGGCTTTTGGTGTTTGTCTCACACACACACACACACACACACACACTCACAGAGAGACAGAGAGTGCAAAAAAATAGTATGTAAAAGATTGCAGTTTTTTCCACTTTTTACGTTTGCTGATATATGGGCTGAGAGCTTTGTGCAAGGGTCGCGTCGAGTCAAATTAATTACGCTAATTGACTTTGAAGCTAACAAACCAAAAAACGCTCCACACACACATACATATATATATACACATACATATACATATATAAAAAAAAAGAGATTGGAAATACTGTTAGAAAATTAGCAAGCGATTGATGTGGAAACTTGTCGCTTCTCCAATAACCATATTCATACTGTAAAATATGTGTGAAAATAAATGCCACAAAAATGTACAATTTCCATTTCAGTTATTGAAGATTAAAATATTTGTATACCTGGACCTGTGTATGTATGTGTGGCCATTCAATTCCTGTTCGCATTTTTGCCAGAGCTGCTGATTTTCAATTAGTAGCGCCAAATGCATTCGACAGATTCCGGCACTCGGTTCTATACTCATCCAACTCATCAATTTCAATGGCTTTCGATGGCATTTGCATTTAAATGCTATAATTATATTCATATCTGTGACAGTTGCATTAATTACTCGCCGTGGGCCTGTGGGGAAATCAGCAGCGAAATTTTGCGCATGGCTGACGAACAAAATATTTTCGGGTAGAAATTCTTTTAATATGCTCACTTAACGTGAAGTATACGCCACGTAGCCATCTGGCCGAAAAGTAGCTGAACGGCCAGCAAATTATCGTCAATGTTAATTGCATGATTGAATCGTCCTGTTCTCAAAGGTTGCTCCACTTCAGTGCCAGCCGTCAACAGACATCCGCTTTATGCTTTTCCGACATCCATTCATTCTCAAGAGAGAGAGAAAGAGAGAGAGAGAGAGAGAGAGACAGAGAGAGAGAGAGAGCGAGAGAGAGAGACAGCTATCTCCCAGTCATGCCAACACTCACACTTGTACTCAGACTTACACTCATACTTGTACTCATGTGTGCACATGTTTATTCGCATCGCTTAAGCCGCTGATGTCCTTGTCTGTTTCTCGCATGCATTTTGGTCCACATATCGGCGTTGATTTCAATTTTTATCACTTGGCGAAAATTGAAGCTTATTGATTCCGAGGATTGGGGCTATCGAATCAGTTTTAATTAACATATATTACATATATACCTCACCTGCTGCGTATCCAAACCAACTTAACCGGTTCCCCAAAGCGAACGATTTTAACTGGATTGCTTCAATACTTGATTGAACTGAGTAAATCTTGGCCACTCGAGAAATCAGCCATTAACAACCGAGGGTATATTTTATAGTTATTTATTTATTAGATATGCGTCAGGTATTGAAGTCTGTATAATATGTAGAACCTACGTGATACCTTCGGTGTATAATAAGAAAGTATACTGTATAAATGATCCAAAGTATGAAACAAGTATAGGTGAATTGTGTGTAATTATGTTGGCTACTACTATTCGCATTTATCCATCTTAATTTCTTAGCCACTTCGACAATTAATCCAAGTGTTTGATAAAATGGCTCACGTAAATACCGGATAACTAGCCTTAACCATTGAGAGCTGAGCGCTCGAGTGCCTGCAAATAGGACCACATTACACGGTCAATTGGGAACTGATTGAATTTGTGCTGAAGCTGGACACGAAGGCAGCGTGACCAGATGCAGATAGATGTCTGTCAGCACAGGTAAAAATTCAATTCAGAATTCAAGCAGGCAACCAGGCTAGGCCACTCTCGCAGTTGCAAAAACCGACGAAAGATAAAAACAACCAACGACCGACAAGAGCTGCTCAAGAACTTGAGAAATTGTACCGGCTGAGCGCCTCAAAGTATGCAATGCATATGCAATCAGCGTATTTCAATGTGTGTATGTGGTTGTGTTTGTGTGAGTGTATTTTAAACGACATAAATAAGTAATTAGCACATAGTGGCAGCGACATTTCACATATGGCGCATGTGCTATGCTCCAAGTTTAATGGCTGCTTAACGTGGAATTTAGTTTCGAGTCCTTTGTTCCGACATAATGATGCGACCAGCAAGCAGAGCCCCTCCCTACCCTGCCCTGCCACCGCCACGTCTTCGTCTAGTTCATACTTATTCAGAAAACAGGCTTGTTTACACTGCATCACAGAAAATGACAGGAGCAGCGACCTTCGCATATCAAAAAAGGAACGAAAAACAGCAAAAAGACAAGAAACAGAAAGAAAGAAATTCAAGTGAGGCAAGCAGTCGATTATTTTAGCTGGTTTCTTTCTGCATCTCGCTTGGTTTGGCTTCTGCGTACGTGTCCTGACTGCTTAAAGCAGTGTGTGCAGGATACTCGTCGCCTGCTGCCTGCTCTTAGGCGTGAAATAAGCTACTTATCTGCGGCCAGAAAGCACCACGCACGCCTGTGGCAATATGTTAATAACAAAAGAAATTATCAATTACCTGGCAGTGACAGCCGAGACGCTTTGCGGCTAGTTGAGCACACGACTGAAATGCACGAATATTCCTGCCTGACTGAATTGAGATTGGTTCACTGAGTGGCAGCTCCACATCGATTCAAGTAAGTGAAACAAGTCTTCAAAATTCTCAGGCAACTTGGGCGGAAATCCTTTAACATCATGCAGAATCTCAGCTAACTAAGTGAAATTTATAATTATTTAAATTGCGAAACTAAACTTATCAAAAATTAAGCAATTTTATAGTGAAATTAGAAATAAAAATATTCTTCTTTAGAATGTAAAATCGAGGTAAAAACTCATCATATCTTCTTATGCAGACACAAAATATATTGAATCTACTTTCCACAATTGTAATGTGCTCCACGAGGCATTGATAAACTAAGAAGGTATTCCTATACTTTACCTATTAATTTAAGTATTATTAATAATAATCAATAAAAATAAGATAATATCAGTTCTCGAAATTGTCCTTAACTTTCTTAAGAGCGAATTTGAGAGTCGTAGAGTAAGCTAGTGTAAATGTATAGGCAAAAGGATATTGAAAAATGTGAATTCTTTCTCTATACTTCATCTTCTTCTTCTTCACAGTCATTAAGGAAATACTTGTTATCCATTTGTCATTCGATTGGTTGTTGTTATTCCGCAAACCAGTGTATATAGAAGTACTGTCTTAAACCACAACTTCTGCTCTAAAACTTCAGCATACAAGCAACATCAACTGGCCATTAGCCCAAATAAAGCCACATTCGACCATCTGCATTTGGCTAGTTGCCAAGAAAGGACCACAACAACACACATCGTTAATTGCCAGCATGTTCTGATAGATAAGACAATTTGAGCTAAAACAATAGATAAGTCAAGTTTCGCCTCCTATGTACATATATAGACTATATTCACATGTGTTTAAATTTTATGACTTGGCCATGAATTTTGAATGCAATGAATTTATAATGCAATTCATTTGCTGTCTGCGTTGACAGAATAATAATGAAATATTAAAAAGCCAGCTTGTTTGAGCAAAAACTTTAGTTGTTGTTTTATAGTTTTTTATAATTTATATAAATAAAATATATAAATGAAAGTTCAAGGCCAAAACGATATCCAAGTTGAAAATGTGAATGTTAAGAATTTATTGTTTAGTGTTTGTTTTAATACATTTTGAGAAACTACAGTAAAATGTAGAAAATTACACTTATTTTTTCTTATGCAATTTAAAATACAATTTTTAAAATTTTATTTTGTTCTAGTTATTTTGAATACACATCAAATGAAAAAATAATTACATTTCTAACATTAACATAACATTCTTTATTATTATCCTGGAAATGCATTACACAACATGCCGCACAACTGACTGTCCATACACACGCACACATACACACACATATATACAAGCTGCCTGTCATATCATTCACTCTCTATCTTTCTCGCTCTTTCTGCCCAATTGCCTGCACATCTGCATATGAGAATCCGCCTCAGGCATTTTTTGCATTTCAGTAAAAGTGTAAGCGGCATTTTAATGAAAAGTTTTCATAATTTTCGTAATTGGCACTGACAGCCACCAATGAAGAGTGAAAATCTGATTTGTGATGCCTTGTTGAGTGCTTGCTTATTTCAATTTTGCAATATTTCCACATTTTCTACTTTTGCGAGCAAACAAAAGTTGATGTTCAAGTTGAATAAATGTGTAAGTGGCAAAGTTAAAGCAAAAGCAATTTTGGTATCCAACTTTATCACTAAATGCCACAAAATGTTGCTCACTTGTTTGGCTTTTGCGTAAATCGTCGTCAAGTTGACACCTTTAGAAACGAAACATTTGGCGACAATGGCTTCCGGCTGTTTTTCATACACTTCCAGGAGGTAATTTCATTGTGCGACAAAAAAACGTGTAAAGTATTGGAAAATTTCTTCTACAGTGAACACATTTATGAATAAAAGAATCTGAGCAGTTAAATAGTTTTAAATGCATTTAATTTAGTTTGAAAAAACTTAAGATTAGATTAGAAATGTATGTCATAATGATAGAAATATATATTATATATAGAAACATTTTTTATTTCTATTTTAAAAATCAGAAAATTGTCTAGTTATTATTAGTATTAAAGTATTATTAGTAAAGAATATAAAATGTAAATTTTCGGATTTTTTCAACCTATTTTTTTTCAGTGTATCAACTTTTTTGCTTTAGCCGCGCAATCAACTTTAATGATTCACATGTGGCGGCAACAACACAGCCGCTGATGGCCTTCCATAAAGCTTATAAATCAAAGCTTCATCTGGTTGCCCCTCCCCGCGCCTGCCACATTGATTGTCATATTGATTGCTTCCTTTAGACGCATGTAAAAAGTTGTCGATATAATTTTGACAGATTTGTTTGAAGGCGTCCGTCCCCTGTCCTCCTGTCCTCGTGTAGTCTCTACTGGCTGTGTTACCATGAATTTCTCTCACTTATTGCAATAATTTACGTGCTTTTGACTTTAAATGGGATTTGCTGTGTGTGGGCAGAAAAGTACAATCATGCTTCGATACTGTTATCTAGGATATTTATAACTGTGCTTTGGCTTATGTTTCACATTTACGTAATTATCTTGTGATTGTGACTGTGACTGAGTTCTTATTTCTTTTTTCATGTTGCAGGTTGAGGCTTAAGAATAAAGGAAAAATATTAAAGCAGTGAATGGAAATCTTAAAGACATTCAAAGAGCTGATGAGTACCTTTGAATACAAGTGGAATTGGAATTTTCTAAATATGCAAAGCTAAATATACTCGCTTTGTTTAAAGCTAAGCTTTAAGTGGGATTACCCAAGATTTAATTCATTTAAGTTTTACATTACACGTAAATACTCTGAAACTCCATTAAATAATCTGATTAGATTAAATTGGAATAATTCGTTAAAATACTCTCAAATACAACTCGGTTGACTTAAATTTATGTGTTTTATTTGAAGGACTTGCAACTTTTTTTTAAAGCCGTTTTTTCCAAATAGCTTGCAACAATTCAAATTCTAAAGCGAATCGCTTACGCTAAAATGACAACAATAATTCAAGTGACTTCCGTGCAAATCAGACGCACGTCGACAATCGTCAACAGCAGTCCCACAATGCTTAGTGCTGAGACCTGAGTTACCAGTCCCCAGCACCGAGTCCTGAATCCGCTCTGACGTCTGTTCGTCCCCATTCTCTTAACGGCAACATGTGAAATATTCGCCCAGGCGTTTGCCTGGCCCGTGTGCTCCTGTGCTCGAGGAATTTCACTTTCCCCTAGACGACTGGGCGCTACTGCTGCTCCAGCTGCTCCAGAGTGCATTCCGGGCATTCGCATTACTCCTCGGCAGACTATGGCAACGAAAAAAACACTCCCCCCCCAACCTGCGTTGAGCTGCAATGCGCAAATGTGGGTGCGGGGGGTGCGGGGTGTGGTGTTGCGGCGCAGAGAACAAAGTGAATTTATTGCTTTTGCTGTTAAAGTGAAGCACAAAATGACTTCATTAAGCTATGTCGACTGCTGTCGACTGCGTGGTTATGTTTTTTGTGAGCACGTGGGATCCGCATGTGGATTTCAGTGAGCAACACCATGCCACTTGTGGCAAATAGAATAACAAACAAACTCTTGCGTTATGCACTTGTAGCATGTAGAATAACAAACACACTCTTGTGTTAGATGAGTTGAAAATGCTAACCGTATTTGTATTTATTTTTATGTCAAATTTTGCATAAATTTCATTAAGAGAGTCAGTTATTCGGTCAGTTTTTCGATTAATTAAAAATGTTTATTGAACTTCCCTTTTGCAACACCAATTCGCCAATTTTTGTGAGTAAATAGACGCTGTAATAAAAATGAATTGTTAAATACATATACGCAATATAGTATAACTAAGTAAATACGTATCAATTTTGTGAAAAATCGAAAATTGTCATTGGCGGCTGTATCTTCTGTTTATTCTGATTTAATATTTGATTTTATTATTTCACATCAAATGGTAGAATGGCTGTTCAAATTATTTACATATTTCATTGAGAGACATCTCTATTTTAAAAGCAAATACAATTTGGTTGCAATCACTGCGGAAATGTCCGAAAAATATCAGAAGCAATCGAAATGCCGGCAGATGTAATGGTGGAGTTGCGTCGGTGTTGGTGGCGGTGGGTAGAGGGAGGATGGAGGAGCGAAGAGTACAGGTATCGTTTGAACTTTTTTCAACTATTAAAAATTCAATTGTTAAAAAGTTGTTGGCAGAAGCGTTGCTCTTTCATCTCTACTACTATTTTGAACTGTAGCCGTGGCTGCTGCTCTTGCTGCAGCTCTTGTTGTTGCTGCTGCTGCTGTCGTTGCTGCTGCTGCTGTCGCTGCTGCTGCTCTTTTGCTGCTGGCCTCATTGTGTCAAAGTGGTAAATTTGCGGGGGCTTAACGGAAGCTGGGCTTGGCTTATTGGGGTTGGGGTCCATCAAGTTTTAACGCCGGAAGGCTGCCGTATCTCTGCTGTCTCTCTGTCTCTCTGTCTGTCTGTCTGTCTGTTTATCTGCCTGTTCGCCGTTCGAAAAGTCGAATGTCGAGTGCAGTTCGCAAGTCCATGGGGTAAAGTGGTAGGCCCGCGAAATTTAAAAATCAAATGGTTTTTCAGCGTTTGGTCCCACAGCTCCAATTATTCACATGGCGCGTAACGATGTGGATATAATGAATTAATTATTTTTAATTGTTGTTATTTTTGCGTTCTGAGTTATCCATTTAAACGAAATCTGCTACTTGGCTCTGTGACACATTTCACAGACTACTTGCTGTCACACTGTCCCAGCACAGACAACAAATTATCACGAGGATCGTAGAATTCCGTAGTTGTTTCCTCTGTTTAATGAGAGGATTCATTTCATGCTTTCCCCTCGGCAATGAACCAATGAAACATATAGTTGCCAGAACTAATATAAATAAATACTCAATAAGGAAAGATTCTAGTCTATATCCTTTACCACAAATTTAAGAGTGAAATGCATTGCATTAAGAATATTTATTTGGAGCACTCATCATTTTAAATTAATATCAATATTTATATTATGCATTAAAATAAAATTTCCTCTGACAAACAATTGCCAGCTATGTTTTTAATCTGGTGTAATTTAAACATAATTGACTGTGCATTTACCAGCTGTCCAGCTGCATTGATAACTTTATCTTGCTGCCGTCCTAGCCAGAAAACATTATAGATAACATGAAAATTAACTAAATTGACATAAATTGTTTGTGTCAATACAAACCATTTTTTTTTTCTATTTTGCTCAATTTTCGTATTGTACAAACTAAAATTCGATAAGCTTTAAAGTCGGCATTCGCATTTACACAAAATGCAGTCAAAAAATATGAAATATTTGCAATGATGGCCGGGAGGGTGGGGGTAAAAAATGGAAAAAAGTGTGGCAACAAACATTTGAGAGAAGCACAGAAAAACAAGCATAACGATCCAAATAAAAAGTTTCAACATAAAAAATTTCAATGACAAAACTGCAGTTGGAAAAATTTGCGCGCCATTTCGGAAACACTTAAAAGTTTTTGATTTTAGTGCAATTGTCAAGGGGACAGACGATCCCGGCTGCTGCGGCAAACGAATCTTTTAAATGGCGCCACAATACGACGAATGCAGTGAAAATATTGAATTGCGAACTGAAAAAAAATAATTTGTAACTATTAGTGGCATTTCGACCAATTGATAACCATTAAGCTTTAGCCAACATTTCGCATTGGCCAGGAAATGATAGAAAAACATTTTTATTTCTTGCTACCCGTTGGCAAAATTGTTAAAAATACGTTGAAAATTATGGCAGCTGGTCGGTCCGTTAATATTTAATGGACTGAAAACAGAATAAATTTTAAATGTATATATTTAAAATGTTAAAAATTAAAAAGGCAGAAAATTCCAAACCTATTTTAAAGTAGTTGAATTAAACTATTCAAATTAAAAGTAAATTTATAAAAGGTGAGGTGAGTGCAACCTGAATAGAAGCAGTCGTCCCCGATCTCTCATCAAATCCTTATCTGTATGAACGCATTATTAACGTGGTCAATAAACAACTGACAATTTGTGCAGCAAACCAGAAGGTGACGCCCTTTTAAGTGGTCAGCATACAGCAACAGCCAACGGGTCGGGGGATAAATGCAGAGTAACAGTGGAGTAAACTACAACGGCGTTGGCTCTTTGACCTGTTTAATTTATTCGCTTTGGCCAGTGCCGGGTGGCTTAGAGGCGACGCCAACGTCAACGTCAACGTCACCGGCAACGGCGACTGCGACTCCAACTCGATAATACATAATACCAAAGGCGATTACACTAATGGTGATTGGCTTTGTGCTTTACGAGTAGAACCTGCTCCACACTTAACGGTCGGTGGCAACAACTTTGCCTAACTGTTGATCATCAGCCAAGTTTGCTTGCTAGTCTGCTCGTCTGTTCGTCTGTTCGTCTGTGTATCTGTCACCAAATTGCGTGGCCCAACCCCTCCCCCATCCCTTCCCCTTCGTTTTACCGCCAGTCGCCCCCCTAAATCTTCTTTTTTGGCTACTTTGAAGCGAACTACTTATAAAGTCGTGACAAAGTCATTGACTGTTTGCGGCTCGCTTGGCATTTGCATAGAAATGCAATTTTCGGCCAGCTCACGACTGGGCCAAAACATTCAACTGTATCTGGTAGCAGTCGCCAAGTTTCTAGCGCTACTTACTGCACATAATTTTCGGCTTAGAAAGTTATATAGAGCACACAAACACACACACACACACAGAGACAAATTCGTGTCGCGTTGAAATCGATTTTAGCTTCTTAAGCCGAAAGGGACGCGAAACCATTTAACAGTTTATCCTCAACTGACAACTGGGTATCGATAGCTATCGCCATCGGCAACGCTGGCAAATGCTTCTAATGGCGACAACTTGTTCAATCATAAATTTCATAAGTCATTTAAGCCATGCCACAATTTGTAGCCAGCGACACAGCATCTCGTGTGCGCTTTAATCGAACAAAAGACTGAAAATGTTGCTATTTCAACTAAAGTAAACTTGACTAAACTAAACTATTGTTCGGAATCAGATACATAGCTTAGTAAAATAGATTCAAATCATGCAATATTTTGGTCTTTACATTTGTCGAACTAACACAGGCCTCAGTTTAAGAGGTATATGTCATCCAGCAGGGTTAGTTTCCCTATATGCAAATATTATGTTTCAAATCTTAAGATAATCAAATACCGCTATTAAAATCGATTTATACTCTAACCTAATATCTACGGCAAGCCGAAGAGTAAGTACACCTGTAAGCCGGACAGCTTGCACCTCTTCAAGATATAGGATATAGTATTCCGACGTTCAATTGTGACCAAGATAATAATAAGCATATTGAATAAGTTGGATTCGGAGATCTGTTAGTAAAAAAGTGTTAATAGAGAATATTTTTAGCTAAGGGAGCTGGAGAAGTCTTCCTCAATGCGCGAGGAGCCTCACGGCAAAGTTCCTCTGACTTTGAAATTTCTTTTTTACCGAGTTCCTTTAAATACTTGGAATACTAATTATTAACGTATTTGCTTCTTATTAAGTAGGCCAAGAATGTTACATAACTCCGAGGCTGTACGAGGGTACGTTAAATACATTTACATTAGCAAAATAGGTGACGAGTTTACTTTACTCAGCTCGTCTACTTAAATGTTTGGATACTTAGAGGTTTAAATGATTAAAATTACACTTTTTTACTTTTAGTTGTGTACAATCCAAAATGGCAAGGCTAAGATATAAATGTGGTTTTACAACTTGGCATTCACTACACAGAAATATATGTACGTATATTTATATATGTATGTATATATAACATTATATGAATAAACATGGTTACGGGAAGCATTGAAAACATCAGCATCACTTTGTGCCTTGCACTTGGTCAGGCTGTCGCGTGTATGTTAACTACACAACTTTCCACAGACAGTGACAGAGACAGGAAGACAGACAGAGAATGAGACAGAGACAGAGAGTGAGAGACCACAACAGTATCGCAGTTGTGCAGGAAGTTACTTTAGTCAGCTCTCAGATTGAATGACGTTTGTCAATTAGACGCTGGTTGCTGACAAGCTACCATTTGGTAGACACATGCTGCCGACCTGGTTGCCAGACTTACTCAATTTGCACAGCTGAACACTGCAAATGAAAATTCAAAATTATTTCCAAATCAGTAATGCCGTATTAAATGGCATTCGGCTGTTACATGCCAAAGTGTTTATTTTTTAATTGGTATTTTTCATTAATTGAATTGAAAAACTTATCGTAGTGGAGTCAAAGGTCATGCACGCCTCGGGAAGCCATTCCAAAATTTGACCTCATCCCAATTGCCAGTTTCTTAGTACTATTTGCTAGAAGTCAACAGTATTTTGGTCGAAGTTTCGGATTCGACCTTTTCTCTATTGGCCAACCGCCAACGGGTGTTTTGGCTTTTTAGTCGATTTTGTTTATTTGCTTTGCTAGTTGTTGTTGTGCTGGTAACAGACAGATAAATTTATTTAGTGTACAGCTTTGTTTGTCTGTTTATTTGATTGACTTAAGTTTTTGATAAAAGCTTTTGCCGAAAGCCATTCGAATTTGGGAAAGCTTGCTTTCAAATTTTGCCAAATTATTTCGAATTTCGAGAAACTGAACTTAAATCATAAATCAACGTTTGAATTTTGTGCAAAAGATGCTCATTTCTCAGTTGAATCACCATTCATCACAGAGATTTTTGAAATGCAAATTGCAAATAGTATTGGATGTATCTGAAGTTAAATATTAGAGCGAATTATTGTGAAGAGATTCACCTGAAAATTTGTATGATTTTCTCATCCATTTTTCCTCATATTTTATATTTTTGTAAATATGAAACAAATCACTTAATACACAAACTGACCGAAATAATATTAAATATAGTATATAAAACTATTTATTATTGTTTTTTAAAGAGAGAAAGAGAGAGGGAGAGAGTGTGAGACAATTAGATTACACGTTCCATTTGGTAAATTGAACTTCTAATCTTTTTGAAATGTCGAAATTTGTCGAATATTAGAGCGAAATTAAAGCACCAAAAAGAAGAAAAGGTTGAAAAGCTACACAAATGTTAGCTAAAAATTGGGCACAAATTGTGCGCAATTTGTAACACACACACACAGTCACACACACACTCTCTGTGTAACTAGTCTCATTTCTGTCTAGGGTGGTATGGTGAGGGGGAGGGTGTGGACAGCGGTTAGCGGAGCTTGGCTAATTGTTGCAGCGCCCGCGGCTGCTTTGCGGTCTCTCATTGTGTGTGTCTATGTGTGGGTGTGTGAGTGTGTGTGTGCACCATCCTGCAGCCAGCTGTCAACGGGTTTTGCCCATTTGTACTTGACGCCGACATAAACCCGCCCACCTCTCGCCATCATTCGCAACTTACGCCCCCTTAAATTTTTGCAGCGCTTGCGAGTTTTTCACTTTTTGTTTTTTTAATTGCCTGGATTTTTGCATTTTGCATGAACTTAACTTGGAACAGAGGCAGTCTCTGCCGACTTCACTGGTTAGTGTTCACTGTTCACAGTTCAGAGCTGCTTTCGCCACCCCCTCCCCCCTCCTACTTTTATACCCCTCTCGCGTAACTACCTTGGCATTAGTTTGGGTCCTTTGCATTTGAATGCGCATGAAATGTTTTTGGACTTGTTGGCAAGTTTTTAGAATGCAACTCGTCCTGTGTGCTTTGGCGTCCTTTCTACCCACCATCTTGGCCTTTAATCGACTTGTAATTACTTAAGCTTATGCCAAGCAGCACAATAGCCTCAACATTGCTTCCGACGCTGATGCAATTATTAAACCAGACGCCGCACAAATTCAAATTTGATATGCACAATTTTCGGTAAATGCTTTTCAAGAGTTGAATTTTTCAATTTAAATGGGATGTGCGAAATGCACAAATAAATAGCAACTCATCCACTCCCTTCCACTTACATACTTAAACTTAAGTACATATATATATATATATATATATATATATACAGGTCAACAGTAGTTGGCCAACACATTTGCAGCTAAATCGAGAACGGGAAAGCAAACGCTCCCAAGGGCGAATCCAGCTGTCTCAGTGCTGAGTGTGAACATTGTTGTATAACTAAAGTTTAGCACACAACTTTTACAATCAATAAGATAATCGTTTGTATATTAGTTTAAAAGTAGCATCTAAATGAAATAGTCGCATACTGAAAATCTGAATTATTTTGTGTTTATTGTTTGCTTTTTATAATTTATATATGTACATGTATTTTGCACTGGCTTCAGGTGAATTGTTTTTTATTTTTTATACTTCAACACTTTTAGAATACAATCGGGATTTGTCATTAGGGAGAGACTTACACTTCTATTTTTACTATGACTAAAGTGAATGTTAAATTATATATATATATATATATATATATATATATATATTTTAAATTTATACCATTAGAAGTGTCCTCAAACAACTTAAGCTCATTTGCTATTGTTATTCAATACTTGACAAAGGAAATACATATTTAATAGAGCTTATACAGTTACTACACTATCTATAGTATGATTAAGCAAATGGCAACATTTTATCATTAACAAAAATTATAAGGTTAATCCACAAGTATAATTTGATTTCGATCTAATAATCGAATATTGCTTTTAGTATTTAGTTTACCACAATTTCGAATATAATGAAATGATAACTAAAGTTAAGTTAAGTAAATACTCTTCTTCTTATTCTTTGCAGACCCCTTTTTATAAATTGTGTTCTCTTTTCAATCTCGTCTATACTCTAACATATTTTAAGTCAATATCCACAGCTGACTGCAAGAATCTCTTGTGAATCACTCCCTGAAGACGAATCCCGATGAGACTCTAAATATATTGATGTGAATAAGAAATAGGAAAAAAAAACACTTAGCAAAATAAGAAAATATATGTGTAAAAAGCACAATCTTATTTTTGTGATGAATGACTTAATTAATAATAAGTACTTGTAAAGTGAGACTTGTAATTGTTCCAAATTTCTTTATTTTACTTTTCTTCCCAAAGCTATAAGTTTATGCTTATCATTTACTGCTTACTGCTTAACTTAAACTTAGATAAACTTACCATTATAAATATTCTTAATAATTCATTTAATAATAGCAATTGATTATTTTAATTTTCCCGATTTCCTCACCTCATAGATAAAGCATAGATGAAGAAATTTAGTAAATAAATAAAATCAGTTATTATTTGTGTTAACTGCTTTTTGAACTGAGACTTACTCGCATTTAAATGCCTATTCAAGTCTTTTTCTACTTGCATCATTTTGGTTGTTTGTCAATAATAACGATAAAAAAGAAGAAGAAGAAAAGATGTATACAACGCTTTTATATGTAAAATGTAATAGTAATCAAAACACACTCCAAACCACCTCTCAGAGGACTATGCCATAGACCCATACATAGATACACTAAACGTATTGGCATGCTGCCAGTTTACTCGACTGAGAGAACGAAAAGGACCACAAATAGAGAGAGAGAGAGAGAGGGAGAGGGAGAGAGTTGTGAGTTGGCAAGGCCAAGTTAGTACATGAAAAGAAATGCCGCTACACTCGCTAATAAACCGTAATAAACTGACATCCTCTGGCTGTCTGCTATGTTTTTTTTTTTTGTTTTTTACGTTTTGTTTTCATGTAGCCACCTTTCGCAACCAGCCCAGCCCAGCCCGGCTCAGCTCAGCCTGCGTAATATCTATGCTATGCCAAGGCATACGACAAACATTTAATCTGCACACACACAGCAGCAGCAACAATTTTAACAGTACAGGAATATCCAGTGGGGGGAGGAGCAGGAGAAATGTGGAGTCCTTTGTGAAAATTATGCTGCTTGTAAGGCTGGCAAGCCAAACGCACCAAGGATGATTATGAGATCACTTTGTATGACGTGCTGGCAAACTCCTGCCTGGCAGGACCCAAGCTGTGCCTGTCTCCTTCTGTCTGTGTCTGTGTCTGTGCTTGTGTCTGTGTTTGTGTGTGTGTCCTGTATGGGCTTTAATAAAAATAAATGTTACTTGTAATAATTTCTTGCACGTCTCTCGCAATTTCTGCACTGGCATTTTTGTTTTATTTTTTCCCTGCCTTTTTCTCCCTGCCTGCCTGGCCCACCTGAAAGGTCGCTTTGCTCAAGACCTGGAACTGAAGGTGGTTGGCAGGCAGGACAAGGCAAGGCAAGGTAGGCAGTCTTCACTGTCGCCAACTTCCCGTCTGCTTGCTGGCTCTGCGGTTCCATTGTGCTCGGCTGATGTCGAGTCAATGTTGAGGCGTCTGGCGTCTGTCTCCATGGGCAGAGTGCATAAAATGTTAATAATTGCACGCGTGGTGGTAATGAAAATACACACAGTACACTCTTACAAAAACATAATGCATTCATTTTGGGTTAATAATGTGGACATAAAGGAACCACGGGTTACCAGATCCCCCCTGCCCGAAACCCAAAACCCAATTTCAAAGCCAAACTCAAAGCGTGAGCCAAACCAAAGACGCACCTTTCTTGCTGGCCGGATGTGAGCTGAGCGCATAATCAGCAATCATAACGAGCTCCTTTCGGAATGACACTGAAGGAAGAGCCTGTTTGGCAGAGGAACTGGTCGCCATCTCGGTCTCGGTTTATGATGATGGAAAGGCAATTGAGACGAGTCAAGTGACAGCATTCAATTTGAGTTCAATGTTCAAGAGACCAATACAAAAACCATCCAAATATTATGCACAACATTGCTTTACATACACTTACACATATATACATATTTATATATATATGTATATATGGTTATGCCATATTTTATTGAAAGAGAAACTCAAATAGAGTGACTCTGCGAGTGGACTTGATTTCCAATCACAATATATACAAAACCAATTAATAGATTTCATTAAATTTTGAATAAATTTCATGGAACTCATTCATCTTATATCAAACATTCAAAAACTGCATATAATATTCCATTAGGCTTTCTTATTCGATTTCGAAATTAAACAAACTATGATGTTTACAATATAGAAATTATAATTAGCAGATAGCGAAAAATCCTTCTTTTTTTTAAATAAAAATACTAATACAAAAAAGTTTTAACATTAACATATGTAACAATAAAGATGATACATAAGTAAATAAAATGCGATACCGTAAAAATCAGCATTTTCGCTACTATTTTACTTTCCAATACTTTTGATTCGCTTGGCAGTGCATATATAAATAAATTAAGGACGCACTAATTAGTTAGACACGATAGAAAGATAACCAAGCAGACAGCACCAAACAGAGAGCAGACATTCTAGACAAGGGAATGGGTAAATGAGACATTGGCAGAGAGAACGTTGTGGTTAGCTCAGAGCCTGTAGGCGACAACACCTGTCAGCTGTAATTAAGAGCGAGTATTTTAAATAATATATACTTATATATATGTATATATAAATATATATATGTATATTGGGAGCAGGTCGTGGGTGTAACCCCAATTGTTAGCTCTGCCGCATAATGTGACTGCTTCAAGAACTTTTAATCCCATGAAACCTTTGACTTAGCTGCTGAAACTGACACTTATTGGACGGGATGCTAATCACGCTTAAGGCACCCATCCCCCCCTCGAAATTGTTCTACTTCAGGTCATTTAACTCTTGAACTCTGCCCTCCCTTGTTGGCGTGCGCCTAGGCTAATTAGGGGCCACCCAAAACTCACATTTGATGCCATAACCCTTGTGCTTCAAGACGACCTTGAACTGTCTGTCGCCACAGCGTCGCACATAACTGTCAACAATAACAGCAACAATAACTCTAAAAACTCAGTTTCACTTCTGCGTGTTGGATGAGTTTTTCGTATTTGCCCCATTCAACTCTAACTCCGACACTGCCTTCATTTTCAATTCAAATTCAAGTGCAGCGCTCTCAGTTTGCCCCCCAATATATGACAACTTTTTGCATTTCGCTCGATCGACGTTGTCGTTGTTGTCAGTTTTTACTTTTATTGTTCCCAATGCGAGCAGAAATTTTGACAGCCACTGTTTCTGGCATTGCAGTGCACATTTTAATTTAATTTCTCTTTTGTGTGTGTTGTGTGTTTCTAGTGGCTGAATATATTAAAATATTCGGAAAGCCATCCAGTCAATTTAAATACATTTTAATTGTGAACGATATGTATAAATTACAATACAAATTTGCTTATAGGCCCGGCGAGGAAAACACCTAGCAATATGCTAATTGATTACATCATGATAAAATAATGAAAAATCAGATGTGTTTATATAGTTTTATTATTATTTAGTATTTGTATTATTTAATATTAACTATATATCTGACACTGACACCCAGAAGATATATATATATTGATTGTATCTGTTAAATCACCTGTACACTGTACACTTGCAGTTACTTAACGGGAGCATTGGAATTTTTGAGTACTCAGTTAACAGCTGTTATTGCTTACGAGCTGAGCTTTCCCAAAGTTTTGGTTTTAAGACTTACTTATACAGAGCTTTTGCAAAAGTTTCTGTTTCCCCGTTGCTCAAATAAGCTTTGAATAGCTAACGTATTTGAGCTTTTAATTGTGCTCCTGCGCTTTAGAGCTTTCATGGTTATTGTAGTTGCTGCTCCATGAACTTTTCCAAATATGCGAATACGTAACGACAACCCTGGCCAAAGCTTGTTTAGCTGCAAAAATGTGCGAATATGTTTTAGAATAGTAATGTTTAAATATTAATTAATTACTTATAATTTTAAGCATAATTTTAATTATTTTAAAGTTGTTCACCTTTTCCTTTGGTAAGTAATAATTTCTTATTGATATGGAATGGCTTAAAATACATAATTTTCCAATTTATTAGATAATCAATTGAAGCAATTGAAGTGAAATTCAATCCAAAGCATGTCATTTGGATTATTTGAGTGTCGTCTCAGTGGCTTATACCTTTCAGCCACACACCTGAGCCGAGTAATTAATTTTCACTTACTTGCCATCAATTATTCCTTCGAGAGTGCTTGTCGCTGCTTATACTCGTCCTAAGCCGACAAGTGGGCTTGTGTGTGTGAGTGTGTGTGAGTGTGTGTGAATGTGTGTGCATGTGTATAGTGTGAAATAGCTGTATGCATATTTCTGCTCGTATGTAGTCCAGCAGAAACAGTTAATTAATACTTGCAAACGAGAGAGTACCCTGTATTTATAGAGGTTTATTCAGATTATATATCTTTCAAGTATGTTTCAAGTACATTGAAATCTTAAGACTTTTAGTGCAGAGTGTTAGAGCTGTTTTCCTTTCAGACATTCTTATTCAATTTGACTATGTTGTTTCATAAAAATAAGGCTAAGATAATGTGGAAAAATGTGAACATAAATATTTAAGCTAGGGTATACAATTGTTAAAGAGTCTCTGACGAGTATTTAACTTGTATACAAAATTTTACAATTATAAAATAAAAGTACTTAAAATGTATATAAGTTTCTGTAGTTGTTGTACTTGGTTAAGTGGAAAATAAAATCGCAGCACATTAATCAGCAGAGCGTAAAAACACAAAACTCTTGTATATGGAGAGGATGGCATGGGAGGCAGAGGGAGGAACTGAAGCCTAGCACGATTAACCTCAATTTCGACACGCACACTTCAACTCTAGTTTAGACTGTGCTGCACACGGCAGTAAATATACAATTTATATAAAACTTGTATACAAAAATGAAATGCACAACGCAATTAAAAGGCAAACACAAACAAATGCAAAAATCACACTTGACAGTTAAATACGGAGGAAAGGTGACGGATATGGCCGCGGAAGTGAAATCAGGACACGTTACTGGCTCCTGGTCCCCTTGGCGCTGGCAAGGACGCTATTACAACCTACTCAGCCGCCCAGCCGCCCAGCCGCCCAGCCAACCCAGCCACTCACCGATGATGCATTTTGTAGGTGCATCGTGGCGACGCGCCGCCGGCTGAGGTAATCTGCTTCAATTAAGTCCATTTATTTGAATTTAATTGCTTTCCGAGCGCCCCCAATCCCGGCCAGAGATCCGCTCGTAACTTTGGCACCGCCAGATATCCGGAAACGAAAGAGGCCCTCCTTTAATGGGTCATCCTTTCAGTGGAATGTTGGCCCAGAGTGGCTGCCGGATTTCAGGTCTCTCTGAGTTAATTATTACTCCTCTGCCTGTGCGTCTTTTCCTGTCCTACACCCATTTAAAGGGGTTTCAGCCCAGCATATTTACTTATGTGTTGACACAACTCACAATTTAATTCCAGCCAGGACATCAAATATTTAAGCATATAATTTAATTAAGTATTATTTTTTTAATTATAGTTATGTTTTTGTAGACTTTACTACGATTTCAATTTGACATTTTTAATGTTCATAAATAAATGTGATAAAATAAACAATAAAATCGAATAAATGAGAAACACAACAAAAATAAAAATAAATTTGATGAATTCAATTAAAATCGTATTTTTAAATAATGACAAACCTTTCTATAAATATTATACCGTTGTGACATTGATATTGCGATACTCTCATAACAGCGACACGAAATTCGATGAACCATCAATAAAACATGAAAAACTCTCGACGAATTTTGGAAAATTCGCAACATGAATGAAATGTACAGGCAATAACTATATATATAACTATATATTATATATGTATATATTCGAGAATGTAACCAATTTTGTTAGTATAAACAGTCTATTAGAAAGACAGTTAAGATTTATGCTAAGCAATTGTTGATATGTAAAATAATTACAAAATCGTATTTGAATTAAGGAGCGAGTATTTGAATTGACTTTGCTGTAAAATTATTGGCATATGTAGTATAAACTAATTAATTATTCAGTATTAAATATTAATAAAAATCATTTAATTTGTCATAACAGTAAATAAGCTATTTTTAAAGCGACTGCTGGAAACAAGGACAGCATAATTGCCCCACTGTGCCGCATTCAACATTTGCCCACCTGCAATCTCAGTTTATGTTTGTGTTTTATCTGCGGCGCGTGTTTGTATGAGTGTGTGTGTGTGTGTGTGTGTGTGTGTGCGAGTACTTCGCGTGTGTGTCTGTGCGAGTGTCGTGTTCATTTGGTTGTTGCACTGAGTGAGTGCCTCCATTGATGGTGGCACAAAAAATAAAAAATAAAATGAAACGGTTTCACTATCATTTGCATGCGAGGCGTTCGCAGGGACAAAGGGTTGCTAGCGTGGCGGGGTAGGTGAGGCAAACGTGAGCGGGGATTGTAAGCGGTTGTTCATTAGGTTCAAT
The DNA here is from genome assembly GCA_035041605.1 of Drosophila atroscutellata. Classification (NCBI taxonomy): domain Eukaryota; kingdom Metazoa; phylum Arthropoda; class Insecta; order Diptera; family Drosophilidae; genus Drosophila; species Drosophila atroscutellata. Next base: position 4,269,588 of record JAWNLA010000092.1, on the reverse strand, counting down.
GGAGCAACTACAATGTGGGCAGGCAAATGTGTGCGTGTGTGTGTGTTTGGTGCACATTAGCAGGGCGAGACAGTAGAAAAGGGCTGCTGGGTAAATACTTTGTTGCCTCCAGCGTCCTGTTTTTGGTTTCATTTTAGTTGTTGTTGTTGTTGTTGTGTTTGTTGTTGTTGTTTGGGGTAATTGTTTGGTGTGCAGAGATTACGTTGCGTATACGTGACGAATGCTTTGAAATGGGCCATTTGCCATTTGCCAGCTAACCTGCTGAGCTAACTAAGTGCACGGGTGCAGTTTAGTTAGGTAACACTGTGTCTGCCATTTACATATGAACATATTGTGTGCTATCGCGTTGTGTTTTCATTGTATTACAAAATGTTTCCTTTTCATATTTGCCAGCACTCGATTTCCGGTTGCCGCCGGACTTCTTCCTCACGTCATTAACTTTAATGGGCTTTTAAGCCGTTTGTGGCTTGCGGCTATTTAAGCTATTAGGCCTAATTGTGTTGACTTTTGCTTTGCAAGAGCAGTGACAATTGAATTAGCGACAAATTCATTTAAGCAATTTGAATTTATTCACGCAGATTAGCCGCGGGGCAGGCAACGCCAGAGAGAGATAGAAAGAGAGAGAGAGAGAGAGAGAGAGAGAGAGGACTTTAAATGTAAGTATGCTTTAAGAACTTGCAACTCAAGCGGCAACTGTATTTAATGTTGGCTAAAACTGTTGGCCACATAGAGAAAAATTATGTCTTGTTGACCATATTAATTTGCTGTTCTTTCCGGAATTTATATATGTATTTGATATCAGCCTCGACAGCCTTTCATCTTTCTTTCATTTGCCAGTTAACTATTCTATATCCTTGATTTCCATATCAGCTAACAATAACTGAACCCAATGCTATAAACCTTTACATTAAATGTCTCATGAAGATAATCAATCGTTTTCAGGTAAACTTTCTCTAAAATTCATAAACTAATATTTATTTAAAATGGTTCTGCATCAACTTCTTAGCCATATTTTCATAACTGTTTTCATTACTTATTTCTGTATGAACTTGAATCACATAATTCTGATTGCAATTTTATTGTCTGGCTGAATCCTTGGTGACCTACTTGCAGGTGTTGATGCAAAAAGGTCATCTAAGCCTAGCCGTTGTGCCGCAAGCATATTCAAATAAAGTGCTGTGGCAGGTCCTGATGGAAAATGCGTGACAACTTGCACAAGAAGCAGTTGCAACACACATTCGCAGTGGCAGTGGCAGTTGCAGTTGCATACATTACATTAGCAGTTCTGGAATTGCTTGCCAGAGCTTCGCAATGTTTGCTCAGATGTCATTCGCAGGCATTTGCTGTATTCGCTGTTATCCTTCGTCCTGGCGGCGCTTCTCTTTCAGGCAGTGAGCTCGCACAATTTTGTCATTTGGCGTTCACTTAATTTGTTGCTCAAAGTTACTACGTACACCCCACCCTCAAACACCCTTCTCTCCGTTCTCTGCTCTATGCTTCTTGCTGCTTGCTTCTTGCTCCTTAGTTTTTGACACGCCTTTGTCATTGGGTTGCTTTCACAATCCTTGCAAATATTCGCAATCGCAGAGTTAAAGGCGGTCTCATAGGCACAACATAACGCACTCTCTCTGTGTGTGTGTGTTTGTAGCACACAATTTTATTTGACTTGCGTGTAATGTTGGCACACACACACACGCACATGCACACGCACACAGAGACATGCACTCGTTGGCACTCAGTCACAAAATGGCTGCGCATAAAAAGCGTCTTTAAAATGCGCTCAGGAAATTGTTGCATGTGACATTTTCAAGCGAGTGGCAAACGGGCATCACTACCATGCCATGCAACAGGCAACACGTGCAAATAATAATAATAAATCAGAAATAATAAGAATAAAAATAATAATAATAAGTGAAACTTGTCAACATTAGTATATATTAGTATCAGTCGCTGCATTAACTCTGCTAAATATTTAATTAGTGATTTCAAATAAATTTATTATATATATACATGTGTAGATACATTTTAGTTAATGCAAATAGATCAGCTTCTTAAATTCAGAATAATAATAATAATAAATAATTAATAATAAATAAATAAGTCACTCTTAAAAATGTATGCTAAATTGGAGAGAGTTGCGAGGACATTTTGTCAATTTAGTGTGTTAAAAGTTGTGAGTAAATTTATATAAACCATAAATTTTAAACAAAACTGAAAAATGTTATGTTAAAAATATATAGAAGTAAGCAGAGCAATTTTAGCAAACCAACCAAATATCAGCCTAAATAATTTAACAATTTTTTCATTAACAAATTTGGCCATTCAGAAAATTTTAATTAGTTTTTGTTGGAGCAAATCAATTCATCCAAAATCTCTTCGAAGTTTTATTTAGATCAAAATTTCTTGTATGAGTACTAATTATATATTAATTTATTTAATATTTAATGTAATGCATAATATTTCAGTAGTAAATTAATTCCACATAAATCATAATATTCCAGTTAAAAATAAATATTTAAATGCTTGTTCGCAATTCTGCTTTCAAAATGTTAAGCTGGATGAAAAATTGATTTCTATTTGTAAAATTGTACAAATTAAGCAATTTTAAATAATGATAAGTTATAAATAAGATAAGTAATATTTAATAGCTTTTTAGCTATGGCTAGTCCCATTTAATGCGCATTATTTAAAAATATTTAAATAAGTTGAATCAATATTAATAAATTATAACTAAAATCCAGATTTCAATTAGCCACAAAGCTAAAAAGCATAGAAGAAATGTATTTATGCTTAAGAATTTGTAATTATTTGATTATTTAATTTAATTATTAAGATGAGCCTCAACATTTCAACAGCTTTCCCATTTTAGAAAGTGTGTTTAGTCGTCGGTCTTGGCAATTTTATTTAAAATTCGTTTTCTTTTCTTGTTGAACGCTGCTGTTGTGCAAGCTTTGGCATGTCACTCTTGCTTGTGTGTTGGTGTGTGTGCTGGTGTGTGTGTGCACGTGTGGTTTTTGTAGTTGACACACTAACACAGACATAGCCACACACTCGCACACACACACACACACACACTCGCACACACACACACACACACACAAGTGCAGCTGGTGCGGCACGCAAACACATTTCGTTTACGTTGAATTTTGTGCAGATTTGCCAGGGCTCTATACCAGAACCGAGTACCCCTCCGCATCCGCCACCCTCCCTACTACCAGGTCCAAGTTGTCCCTGGCTGGCAGTAAACTGTTGAGGTCTTCAAATACCTAGCCTCAATGTTATCCAAAACACATATTTTGATACTTGTTGTGCGTGTGTGTTTAAACGTAAGATTTCATTTAGTTTTTATTAAACACATGAAACGCAGCACAAAATGCTATGGCAAAAATTAATCAACCAAGACACAGAATCGTAGTATCGATTTGAGGAACGTGTCGAGTCCATAAACATTTTTTACGACACCCTCTGGACTTGTGTACCAAGTGAGGAGGACTACAAAATCTGCCAAGGTTAGTTATAAATAATAGAGCATGAACGACTTTGTCTTAAGTCGTAGGAAGAGTATTTGAGAAGTCTGTGTCTGATCTGGAGTCGTTGCATAACACGTATATATAAATTGATCGCTCCTGTTAAGTCCTGCCTTCGATTCTGGCAACGAAACGCTTGCCACAAATGCCTATCATGGACTCAAATCTTTCAGTTCCCATATATTTTTTGGGTATTTGGTAAAATGGAGTAAATACGTGGCACAAAAAAATACAAATATTTTTTGCACATTTTCAAACGGTTTTTTTTGTCGCCTTTTTTAACAATTTCTGTTTTTTTTTTTGGTTTGCGTTTTCGTCTACTTTTGCTATTTGTTGGCATTTTTATAGACAAAATTTCGTTTTTTATTTGTATTTCATTTTTTTTTTTGTACTGTGTGCAGCCAAAAAACAGCTATAAGGTTTCCGTAGCTGTTGTTGTTGTTGTTATTGCTGCATCCGAGGCTTATTTGTCTGTGCCCAATTGATTGAGGTTTATTTGTGTATTTGTGTATTTGTTCATTTGTTTTTGCCTGTGTGCCAGTTTTTAAATTAAATTTGAGTGGATTTTAAAAGTCAGCCTGTTTTTTATGCCACAGTCAATTGTTTCTTTTTTTTTTTGTTTTTTTGTTGCAAATAGTTTTAGTTAAGTTCATTTATTTATTTTCATTTTCTGCTTGTTGGCCATTTATCAAGCACTGATTTAATTTCATGAATTGTTGGTAGACAAGATTGGATATATTATGAAATAAACCCCAATCCGTTGATTTATTTATGTGCGTTTTTCTGACATATGTATATATATATATTATTTGAGTAGTTCTTATCATAGATTAATTGTTTTTTATACTGATCGACTTGGTTGGCTGTGAGAGTTGAGAACATTTATGAAATTATTATTAATTATTTTCAATTATTATTTTGCCTACTTTTTTTCTATAATTATTTATTTTTCATATTTATTTATTTCAGCCAATTATTAAATCTTGACTAGCTTGTAGGCTAAACGCCAACTTATTTACTCCTGCTTTTGAAACTATTTCATAGAATTCAGATTATAGTATTATGCTCCCTATAAATGTTAGCCATAAATGGATTGCAGAAAGCTTTTCAATAAACATGGAATGGAATTTGAATATTTGTATAAGTCAATCGCGAAAGCTTTTACCACATTTGTAGAGTTGAGAAGCTTTGTGAAAGCTTTTTATGCCTGTATATCAGTTACTTATAACAGTTCAAGGAATCAGGTCGAACGGTTGTATGACAGTATAACAAAGTATGATGCGAGTAACAGTTATATGTATAACGTTATACGTATGAGTAAGTTTGTATAAGATATAAGTTATTCAAACTGTTACCAGTTATATGTATGATTGTTGTATAACAGGTTGTATAACTTACATCTTATACATGTCTGATACACTGTTATATGAGCGTACTGTTATATTGCTTTAATACAAATTATATTTATAACTTGTTCGACTGTATTAATACAAGTATAATTTTCTCTGCATATAAAGATAACTTGCTATAAACAACCCTTATAAACTACCCCTTGCTTATAAATAGATATTTTAGTCTAGTTTCCCACCATGAGATGTTATAAAAATTTCCAGTAATTCTACCCCTAAAATCTCTCCGATGTCTTCTCCTGTTGAGAGAAAACTGAGTTTTTATTCATTATGGCATGTGGAATTGAGTATTTTTCTGGCTCATGTTTATCTGAATTTAAATAAGGGCAATATAATAATTATATTATAAATTATAATTCGGATTTATAAATATTTAATTTTATTTTGCAAATTTAAAAAGTACGTATTTGCTTGTAATACATTTAAATATTACAATTTAATTAACATCCTTTTAACTTCGTGGTTATTATGTATTACCATAATAATGATTACTCCCTTGTAAATGGTATTTTAATTTCGACATGACATGTTAAGCGCATTGAACAATAGCTCTCCGACCCCATTAAGTATATATGTATGTTCCTGATCAGCATCACCTGTCGAATCGATATCGCGATTTGACTTCCTTTAGCTATCTTGATGATACTTGGCAAATATTCGTATCGTAAATATTCGACGCTCGACCGGACATATCCAATATGTCATATAGATATAGGCGTAAGCATTAAAGATCAGAGTTCATCCCCAAGTTGAATCACATATTAGAGAAGCCAGCATTTTCTTCGAATGAAAATTATATACTAGACCAATATTGATGATAAATAGTCCAAGTGTGAGATTGACCTGGTTAAAATGGTAAACAGAGCAGTGGTTGACACACGCAGTCATCCATCGACTTGTTGTTCCAATGGGAACTGTATGATTTAGTTAGCTTAGATAGACATGGATATAATCCAAGCGATGATTTGTGATGCTGATTTAGAATAACATAAATATTTATGTACTTTGTGGTGTCGGAGACTTCTCTAACTGGCAAATATTTAATACACTCGGCAAGGACAAAATATGAAACTCGTCTTTATCCGTCTTTGAATTGTAATTTTAACCATTATTTTTGGTCTGTTGCACACTTCAGCAGACTCCAGAGTGATTCTGAAAGAGAATGTGTTTAAATGTATTTGTTGATATTCTGAACATTTCAGCACTAACACAATTAAATGAACTACTAATATTAAAGCTGGTAAATAATTATTTCTGGTATCAATGGCTTCAATAATCATTATTAAGTTACAGTTGCAAAATGTTTGTCAGTTGCTGTCACGCAGAAGTGTGTTTTGCGGCTTTATAATTTGACCACAACATAAATGTTATAAAATCGTCAACTGCTGATTGAAAAACGTTAACACAAACATTAACACGAGAATAAACACTCGGTTTTGGTTGGTTGGTTGGTGGAGCGTCAAGTGAATGTACGAGATACCGTAATAGATGTGGCGCCTCCAAATAGTTCAATATTGTATATCGTATGAGGAGCACGTGCTCTGCGATGAAACTTTGCCATAATCGTGAAACTAACCGTCGCACAATTTTCACTTCACACTTGCGGCTGCGATTGGGTTTTTGGTTTTTGTGTTTTTCGGTTTTTCTGTTTTTGTTTTTGCCTTTTTGTTTTTTTATAGCACCTAGCCAGAGGCAACTTTATTAAAAATCACTTAAAAATAACTAAAATAGCTGGCAGGGCGAGCACAATGATGAGGGAATGGGTGCAGGGCATGGGATGTGATGACGATGATGATGACGTTGATGGGGATGAGGTTGGCGGTTTTCGTTTGGTTGGCTGCGGCGTGAATTTAGCATAATTCAGGCAACAGCTGTGGCCAGAAACGATAAAGGCCATGAATGGAGTACAGCTGCAACAACAACAAATGGCCATAAGCCAGGCATTCAGCTTGCCGAGTAAATATATATATGCACACATATATACATAGATATATTTGGCGTACGTATATTGGAAACTTTATAAACACACAAATATTTGAGTATGACTTCATTTTTCAAATTCCTTGCCAGAAAAAATGGCTATGTGTGTGGATTTTTTTTTTTTTTGCTTTCTTGCTACAAAAGGTGGAGAGCACGTTGAACAAAAAGAAAAAGAAAAAATGGCAGAGCCAAGTCGTCGCTGGCAGGTGTTGCATTGAATTAATGGTGCAAATGGCATTTCTATTGCCTGCAAAATTGAGTTGCAATAAATATTTATGCACTAAACTGAAAAATTGGCACAGCAAAAGACAGTGTTGAGCTGCCGACAAAGAAAAAGGACACAAAATGAATCAACTCGGACGGTGTGAGGTGCATGTGAAAATTGCGTATAAATATATATATATATTTCTCTGCATGTGTGTGTGTGTGTGTGTGTGTGTGGAAGTCTCGGTGTAAAATCAAAGTCTGCAAAATGAAAAATAAATATTGCCATTACTCTGATGCTTGAAAGGGCTAAGAAAGAGAATGGGAGACTGAGTTGGAAATGGAGATGAAAATGGAGATGGAAACGAAGATGGAGATGGAGCTGGAGATGGAGACCCGAGGCCGATGTGTCTATTAATATTCATATATCGGGGCAAAGTCTTTGCCAACAAATCAAATGCAGAAGGCGTCTGGCAACACAAACAATGACGAGTTGAAAGTGGCATGCAAAGCGGTCAATATCCGAATATGCAATACACTCACCACTTACAAAGTTTTCTTTGATTGAGTTGTCTTTAAGGTATCTGATTGTAATTTTATCTGAGTTATTAATAAATATTTGAACATTCTGTGCGAAAATGTGATTTCAGAATAGTTTTAAATGCAGCTTTGATTCTTATAGAATATATACATCTATATATGTATGTATCTATGTATATGTAGATAGTGCTGCTATAAATTGATATAAGTCTTAATTTATTATATAATTATGTATTTAATCTGAAAGCATATTCAAATTACTTTCCATTATTAATGAGGTATAAAATATTTCCTAGAAAATTATTCAGTCTCCTTATGGGCATTACGGTCAAGTGGTTTATTCCCTTATTGATAACAAGATATGTCCGCGTTAATCTTTATCGATCAAAGTAATGTCTCCATTAATGGGAGTTATAATAATACAGTAACGATTTTCCAATTTCAGGCATGACAAACCTTAACTGTCAGTCACTATGCCGTCTTGGACGGGTCTTCAATCAAATTCATTGCTCACTGTTTACGCCCGGCCAAAGTGAGAGCCGTTAGTTTTGCATGAGCGTGTCGTTGGCTAAGGAGGGGCTGTGGGTGGGGGGTAGGGTAGAAGGTAGGTGAGGTAGCTGAGCTTGAGTTGGTCAAGTCGTTACCAGTTTGCCTGCCATTACGTTGGAAAAATCTGTCAATTACAAGTAAGAAAAGCGCAAAAGCAAGTCTGTCACACAGTCGGACATCCAGACAGTCGGACAGTCGTACAGACAGCCAGACACTCGCAGACAACGGCCTAGCAATGCGAACAAACAAACCAGGAACCAGGCGAGAACCACTGCAAAAAAGGGGTTACTAAAAAAGTAAGCGGGTTGAAGTAGTCACGACTTGTGACAGGGGCGGAGTCATCCATATTGCTATGGCCAGGAATGGGTCTAGACGGTGCTAGATGTTTGCCACTTGAAATTAATTTGCAAGCAGCAAAAGATATAGAGAGAAGAGGGAAACTAATAAATTGACTAATCGGTATTCGCCAGCCTGGGTGAGAGGGAGGGGAAAGTAATCTTTTGCTGCTTGCCTTGACTTAAGCCGTTGTTGATATTATATTCATAATTAATATGCCTAGAATCGATCAGATTAGTATATTATCAACTAGATGCAGTCAATCAGGGCTAGCTGCTGGGCAACTACTGCAAAAATGCGTGGAAAGCAAAAGCCGTAAAGGAAAAATCATTGAAAATGTAAGGCTGAAAAAGACAAACGCACGACAGAATTTTTCACGATTTCATTTCTTTCTTCTGTTCCATTTTTTTTTTTGCTCCTTTTCTGTGTGGAGGACATGGACTAGGCAGGCTCGGTTTATTTTGCAGGAAAAGCCTGACAAACCTGTCACGTGATTGCTCAACTGAAGCCTTAACCGGCCAACAAGCGAGCGAGGGAGAAGGAGAGATGCAGAGAGAGATAGAGAGGGAGGGAGAGAGTTAGCCCAGCTGTTAGGCCGACGTCAGCTAGTAATAATGACAGTCCCCGCTGCAAAATCCACCCAACCACCACCTCTTGGAGTAGCCAGTTGAGCGCGCTCTGTCGCCGCGTCGAGTGGAGCCGAGGCAGAAGAAACAGGAGCAGGAGCAGCTTGTCCTGGACAGTACCTATGTCATAGTCATAGCCATGGCGACGATATTTTTCTAGTGGCTGAAGCTTTTTAATTGAATTTTCCGCTATTTACGACATCGCAGCAACTATAAAAGAAGGGAACTACTAAACCAGCGCATGGGAGGAGTGGGAAAGTTATGGCAGTACCTGGAGTGGTGTGGTTGGAGTGAGGAGGGGGAGGGGGATGGGTAAGAGCAAGAGTTGCCAGATACACGTAAAAGGGAAATTGTGTAAAATTATTCATTCAACGAGCTCTCTTCACTGCCGCAGGCCTCGTGTCTCTCTCTCTCTCTCTCTGTCCCTGTCTCTGTCTCTATTGCTGTTCCTGAATTGTGTAAGTAGACCCGTTTTCCACTTGCAAATACTTTTTGTCTTCCTTTGTGCCACGAAAATGGTGTGAAAAGCTTTGAAAAGTCAGCGCCACTTGTTTTCAGCCTTTTCCGGTGATTTTCTTTTGCTTTTTCGTTTGGGTTTCATTTGGGAAAAATTACGCAAATATTTTCTGCATTAATATGCCACTTGTTGTTGACGCTGTGTAGTTTTAATGCCAAAAATTATCCTGACAACTAAGTGAATTTCCATTGTCCGGGGATTTCCCTTCTACGTTTGTCTCCTTCAAAACAATTTGAATTATCTTGGGCATAGTCAGAGCAGCATACTGTCTTCCCGTCTTTTACAATTGACAAATTACTAAGCTGGGCAGCCACGAGTTGGTTACACTCAGCAAAAATTACATTTTGCGTTGCTACTTTTCAGAACTATTTTCTCATCATAAAAACCTTTTTTGTATAAGTTTTAGTATCAGATATCATAGATTTTCCCAATATTATTAATTCATTATTTTATTTTATATTAACATTTAATATTAAAGCCGGATATAAAGTCCAGCAGCATAATTCCTTCTAGCTCTAATCTGGTCGATTATACGATTGTGTTGTGGACTTCACAGAGGAAAAACAAAAACAGGCCATTAGTAAAATCAATCGAAGCTAACAATTGGATATATATAATACAAAGTAGAAGCTAGCCACAAAGTTTTCAAATCGATAAACTGCAAAGACAAATGCCAAAACAACAAACTAACGAAGACTTAAGTTGTATTTGTGCCGCAAGTCAAACAATTTACAATTTAAGCCAAATAGTGTGCAGCATCTCGACCGCAACCGACAAGTTTCCCACTCAACTCAATGCAAAGCAAGCTGACAGATGGATTCCTGCCCAATGCAGAAATAAATAAAAACAATGAGAATTATCATTGCTGTAGCAAATCCATTTTACTTGATAGAATACGAAGAACATTTTAGCCTCGTTTATTGTTTATCTCAATTCAATTCAGTTTTCCAACTAGCCATTATGAAACAAACACACGCACACACACACATCCACACATGGACAGGGACCACAATCCCTTAGTAATATTCAAAGGCACTCGATTCGCATACATCTTATTCTGGACAATCCACTCTGAACCGAGCACAAAATACATTTTTTAACTATTGCCAGTTTATTGCATATTCAAATCTATATTTTTACAGTTAGCCAAATCAATATTTATGCTTAATTTAAAACACTTGAATACAGTATTCAGTTGTAGTCAATTCGAATAAGCTGTTACAAAGACTACTCTAAAATATTCTTCAATTTATTCATTTATGAAAACTTGGTTTCTGATGCAAAAAAAAAGTGTCGGCAAATGTTGACTGGACCTCTGCTTTTTCCGTACTTTATTTTTGGTATATATAATATGAATAATATTAATTGGCAGATGTACTTAATTAATTCATGCATTGTTCAAATAGTTGTATTTTCAGAGACTTTGATTGATAGCCAGCAGATGAAGACACAAACAACTTTTTACTTTGGTATTGAATTGCCTTTAATATCATATTAAATCAATAATAATATAAATGCACATACTATATATATATATATATATATATATATATATCAGCCTACTTCTTCAGTAAACGAAGTATACTCTACCATTATTAATGTACAGGTCAAGAATATGGCTTAATTGGAGCTGATTATCATCCCCTACAATATCAATAAAAAATATTATTTCGATTTTGCATTATATTGATTTCATTCAGAAAGCTTTCTGTAGTTATGGATTCCCAAATTACCTGATTTTTTAAAGGCTGCATTGATTTCATGACAGCCAAGCTATCTATCTGGATGCCATCTGAACTTAATGACTATCAGGATAGGCTATCATCAACATATCTTGAATTGATGGTGTTGAGAGTATTTTGATGGCATTAAAGCACACTCGGAGATGTTGGTTGTCAGCATTTGTTCAACTCTAGTACAAATTGTGGAGTTAGCTAACAACAAATAAATATAAATAAGTAAAATAAATTGTGATCATATTTTTGTGCTTAATGTTTGAGGACAGTTAATCTATATTATTAAAATAAAATTTTTAAGGAAACCATGTCAAAAATTATGAAATTTAATACAGAATTGCATTTTTGTTAGTAACAACAAATGATTATCAGCCTATAGAACAAATATAAAACTTAAATATGGACAAATGCAAAACCGAACACTATTTTGTATTATCTATTGAAATTATGCACAGACTGGGGGACATTTCTGCTCGGTTGGCTTCGATGCTGTCCTCTCCTTGGGGATCTCCTCCCACTTTTGTTTATCATTTTTGTAAGGGCATAGTTTGCAGCAGGAACTGAGCTTGTGGCCAACAGCCGACTGTACTCGTAGATACAAAAGTACACGTAATTGGGCTAATGGATATTTCGGTACTAACACAATTTTGCTAATAAAGTTCGCAAACACACGGAGAGGCACGGAACTGAAGCTCGAAGCAGAGCAAACGGACACGATAGGGATAGGCCCAGCTACAAGGACTTGGCACAAGGACCAACAGCCAACAGCCTCAGCAGCAGCAGCAGGAGCAGCAACAACAGCAGCAGCAGCAGCAGCAGGAGCAGGAGCAACTGCAGGAGCAGGAGCAGGAGCAGATGTGAAGGGAGGGTGAAGGGTTGTCTGCACTTTTTGTGTTGTTCAGTCTCCAGCTCGAACACTGTGCAGCTTCAACATTTGCCTATAAGTGCGTCTCTATGTTTTTGTTGACAACTCCTTGCGGGTCGCACAAGCATGCAAACATACACACACACACACACACACATGCACAGGCACACATGCACACATACTTACACACACATATACAACACAGTCACACTGATAAAGGGGCACTCTGATTTATATTGCATTCAGTCGCTTTAGGCCATCCACTTGCATTCAGTCGCTTTAAGCCATCCAGTTGCATTATTCTACCCGCCACAGGCTAACCAAAAAGTTAACGCACTTAATTTCCATAAATTGTCGCCACTTCTGTGGTTAATTTGTGCGAATGTTAATTCATATATCCGATGATGTGGATTATCGACCGAACAGACTTCAAATTTACTTCTTGTTGGCCAATACAAATGGGTGGAAACTAAAGGTAAACGATTTTTAATAAGATTCACTGATTATCCGATTTCGAGTTTACAGATATAAGCACATCAAGTACCGTGCGAAGCCTCTTTGCGAAATTTGTTAGTTTATCTGACCAATGAATTGGGAGGTATCCAATACAATATCAACTCCAATAACAACTTGATTTATCGACAGTATCTGGATTAAATTATTTGATATTTAAAAATCCTTTTTCGTTCTCTATGAAAAAGTCTCTTAAAACTCGAAGTCGAGCTAAGATTTTGAATTGAATTCAGAGAACATTAAAAACTGAACTGTTTGCTCACTTATATCTCTGAACCTATAACTAACTGCTGTTGGTATTTATCGGACATCTGCAGAGACTTGGGCTGTACACTGTTTCACTGAACTGTTATACTCTTTGTATGCCTGTTGGCCACAGATGCCAGCCAACACTCGCAGAAACACTACAAAATACTAGCCAAAAAAATGATGGATTACATTTTTTAAAAATAAAGCAAAAAATATGGCAGGTTTACCCAAAAATCGCGAAACTTTTGCTTATATCTTTCGGTATTCTTATGCCATGCCACAATACCTCTGTTTCGCTGATCTGTCTGTTGTCTATAAAGTTGCGCTTAAAAGAAAGATTTATATCCACTTTATATAAATGTATTTTCAATTTATGTATAATCACTACTATATAATAATCATTCGTGTCTTTGGAGATCTGCATATAAATAGGACAGATCTGTAGAGGAGGAAGTGGAGCAAATGGCATCACTGCTGTTGGAGCAGTGGATGGTGCATGAGGACTCTACCAAAGTTTGGTTAGCAGCTGTCTTTTCGAATGTGGTTGTGGGTGTGCGCACTCATTGCCAAAAAGAGGGAGTGCAATGTGTAAGTGGGAGAAAGAGAGAGGGAGAGAGAGACGGAGGGAGAGGGAGAGAGGAGGTTGCATTTCCTGCACTTGGCTTGACTTCATTCAGCACAAACAAAAACGCAGCCGAGCAGCTAAACTCATCGTCTCTTTGCTGGGGATGCCTTCGTTTTGCAGTAGTTAAACTCAATTATTATGCAAAGTCAACAATGTGTATTTGTGGCACCAAAAAGGTGCATAGCATGGGGCATGGTGCATGCGGGGGGGGGGGGGAGGGGGGGGGGGTTGGTTTGTATGGAAATTATGATGCATTTAAATATATTTTGATTTGAAGTTAAGGCGAAAACTTGAAACGTGCCCAGAGACAGCAACGCATCCTGCTGCCATTTGATGTGGTTATCCAAAACTTGCCTCTCCCCTACCCTCCCTACCCCACTCCCTTCTGCCCATTGTCCTTGTTGTGTGCCCGAAATTCACTTTAAGAGTTGGACATGCGGGCGAGTTTGGTTCGGCGTCACTGCAAATGACAAATAATTTTTGCAGTTTTATTGAAAATGTTTGACTTTAGTTGACAAAAACTTGGCGCACTCCGTTTGCCTTGCATATTTGGGAACTTGTCGTTGTTGTTGTTGTTGTTGTTGTGTGTTTGTGTTTTGGGTATTATGATATTATTGTGGAGTTTGTGATGCTGAAAGCGTTTGAGAATGCGGCAAGTAATATGAATATCTTCAGCACAAAAGATGGTTGCTCCTATGCTTAGCAGGCATTGTAAGGCATACGTTGACTTCTGCTCTTGAAATATATTTAATATTAAATAAACAGTTTAGTTTTGCCTGGCAAATTATTTACTAGATCCCCTGTTTTAAGCTAGTAAATGAAAACAAAATTAAAAAGTTGAGTTTAATTAGCAGCTCATTAAGTTTTATGAGTTCGCTAAACTCTCTGAAAACGCTCTTTTACACAAATCTTACTTATACTTTCTTAATTGGGAAACTTCAAAAAAATTATTAAAAATAATTAATTAAATGCAAAATTTGTAAAGCTAAGGATCAAAATTATATAAAATAATATAAGTAAGGAAAGAAAAATGGCGCTGAACAAATGAAATGTGAAATATATATATACATATTTACGAATTTTGATTTAATTATTCTGAGAGTATTTCTCAGCACGTTTGTTATGTGAACTGTTTTTTAGGAGTCGAGTTGGTTTGTTGTTGTTGTTGCTGCTGTTGTTGTGGCTATTTTGTTAGTTGCTTTGCTGCTGTCGCACTTTTGCTAACAATAAGTTTTTAAGTAGTTTGACATTTGAACTTGCATCTACTTTTCGAGTGCAATAAAAATGCGCAGCTAGCCGGAAATAAAGATGCAACAAGACAAATAAGCAACGGCTCGTCTTCGTCTATGAAACTCCACCCGCATCCCCCACCGCCCACCACCTCCGCCTCCCACCAGGCATCCACTTCTTCGCACTGTCACAGAAGTTTCAGGCAGGCTTTGGTTAGGAGAGGGAGGGAAGGGAAAACTTTGTCAGCGAAAAATTGCGGCGCAGTTTATTGCAAAAGTTCATTACAGTGCAAATGTTGCAAGCTTGTCGGAGCTGGTTTGCTGGTGGGGGGGGGGGGAATGTGGGGGTGGTGTGATTACTCTGCAGTTGCGCCCTTAAGTCGCTTTTGTCGCTTGCCCCTTTTTGCTGCACTTGTTTAATTATAAAGTGCGAAAAATGCTTGCATACTTTTCGGCTGACACTGATGAAGCGCAGGTGATGCGACATGCAACCCATTCCTGCCACACCTGCCCACCACCACCAAAAATGCCCGTTTTGCCGTCAGCCACAATGAAGTTTAAAGTTTTCTGCTCTTTTTTTTGCTATTATTATTATTATTATTATTATTTATTCACTCTATGCGCGGCAGTGGCAAAGTTCGCAGTTTGTCTGCCAACTAATTTGCATATTCTCATCAACGCAGCCGCATGCATAACTAATATGAAGTCTCGCAAGAGGGGAGAGTTTGCCTAAAAATTATAAATAGTCCACTGTGATTTTGCATAGTTGTCAGACAGAGATGGACAGCGAGAAGGAGAATGCACAACTTTAGGCATTTAGCACACACGTCAATCATACGACATGTGGTCCGGTCTGACCCTGCCCCTTCGCGACAGCATAATTTATCATTAGCCCAACATATTTGCCTTGATAAATGAAGTGTTTGTTTGTATGCACATATGTATGCACATATGTATGTATGTATATCTTTTTTTTTGGATTTTGTAGATTTGTTTTTTTGGTTTTGTTTTATGGTCAAATTATGCAAATGGTTAAAATCTTCTTTTGGTTTTGCGCCCCACAAAAAATGTCACGTAAAAGAAATGGCAAAAACACAGGAAAGGTGTTTTCTCAGCTCTTGATTAATGATCGGGAAAAAACTGAAAAAGTCCAAATCCGCATTCAATTAAATTAATTTTCAACTAAATTAATTTTTACTATTTTTGGGTACAAAAAAAAAACACTTTGGTGCAAATTAATTGAAATAGACAAATCGAATATTTAGATACTATATATTAAAAAATAAACAGAAATTTAATGAATATATATAATTAAATTCCTAATATATCCATCTATGTACTATATAACTCTTATAATTATATATTTCATCAATCTTTTTCAGTGATTCCATTTCCATTCGTGGACATATTTGATGCCTAAAATATATGTTAAACAACTTAAGCAAGTCATGGTTTACCACACCAGAAATCTGGGAAAATAGTTTAATATTATTAAATTCGCAATTTGACAATTTTATTTATTATGTTATCAAATGTTTAGTATCACAGTCGAGAGCTTATAAGTTGAGGAAAGAAACAGGATTATTATCATAATTGGGGAAAGTTTGCACTGCGAGCTATGAGGTCTATTGTGCCCCTTACTGAGCCTACAGCTCCTCCATCAATCCCAACTCCTGCACGAATACTAGAATCTTTGTTGAGTTGAGAGTTTCTATATCCTTGGGGCTCATGACATGCTGCCCTAGGATGTTGCATCTTTTCCTGGTTAAGGCAAAATTGTAACTTCAATCAATCTTTTTTAGTGATGACTGAAAATGGTTTTTGATCTATTAACTGCAACTGCGAAACTTGATGACATTTATTTGAATTCAATATTTGACATATTTCGATTATTTTGTTTAGCATTTAATTATTATTCTTGTAGTTGAAAGGTTAATTGGATGCAAGTTGAAGGACCATCAGTCAACTAATTAATTACTACGCTTGCCACATCAAATATTACTCAGAACTTCAATTCATTCAATTCAATTCGCAGTGCCCCACGAAAGGCCTGTCTTGGCAATGAGCTGTGCCACTCTTAAGCGATTTGATGTCGAACTGGGAATTTGAATTGGCCGATTCACGTTTAATAATGTCATAACTTTTAATAACGTGGCCCAATTTGTGTTTTGGGGGTCACGGCAAACTTTACAAAAGTAAATAATAATGTGATCCGAAAAAGTTTTCAATTCGTAGCTCGACTGGCAACTGTTTGCATTAACTGGCCTCAACTTTTGATCAAGTATTTTAGGGCTAATTAAATTCCTCAAAGCCAATTCAGCTCAATGGCATTAAGTCAAGCATACTAACTGAATTACTTACAGCGAATTCGATCAATTTCTCTTTATACCCATTACTTAAATAACTCAGCTGAGTTTTCAACTGCCAATAAGGTATATATATTCTTGATCAGACAAATATCGAATAAGGCTTTAAATATTCGATTTACCAAACATAAATTTCAATTTAAGTAAAGAGAAATAAATACTTTAATTTAATTTATTTCCTCAATCACCTTTACCGTTATCTATTCATTTATTGTGCAACTCATATAACTGTATACATCATCAATATATATATATATATATATATATATATATATATATATTATTAAAACACACGTTTTGTTAGACAATCTATAATAATTGTGAACAGAGGCAAACAAAAACAAAAATGCAAATTTTTCTCTGAAATTCATTTTATTAAAATCCATTATTAAATCCATTTTTTATCATATTTTTCATATTTTTTAAGTAAGTGACAAAATAAATTATCTGCACTTTAATCGACTGCCATTAGCTGCAATTATTTATTTATATATACCATAAAAATTTGCATATTTAATTTAGTTTGAAAGTGCAACAGTCCAGCAAGCACTTCCGACTTATTCAGTTGAAAACATCTTAGTTTAAAAGTAAATACAAATCCTACAGAGTATCTTTAAGTTCATCACTCTTAAGCTGAACATAATTTATGGTTTTAATTATTTTATTCTTTTTTTGTGGTTTGTTTTTCTTTAATTTTTTACGCTGCTCGCTCAATTGGTCGCCAGGTAGACCGACAGCCTGCGGCGCTCTGATTAGGAGTTGGCAAGGGGGGTTCTGGGAGGCAATCAGAAATAACTGAGCCAAGAATCACTTTGGCCCATCAGTAAGTATAACAATGAAGTGCGAGACACTTCGGGCCAAATACTCGACAGTGAGCTAAATGCAAAACATTGGTCTAAGTATTGCTGCAGGCGCCCACTTGTAGACGGGTGGCTCTATGTGTGAGTGTGAGTGTGAGTGTGAGTGTGCCTCTGAGTGTGAGTGTGGCGCTGAGTGTGGTTCTGAGTGTGGCTCTGAGTGCTGTCGACGATCCGCCCAATACCACTATCTTGAGCCCAGGCCCAAGGATTCACACGATGTTTATATTTGCATACATTTAACCTGAGGCCAGGCTCAGACTCCCTGTTTTGCTGTTGCTGTTGTTGTTGTTCCTGTTGTTGTTGTTGTTGTTGGCTGCCAGCTTTGTTTTAACAAGTTGCTCTTTTGTACACATTGTTCACTTAGTTATACTTTTCTGCTTTGCTACTTGATATTCCTTTTGCATATTTGTGCATTTGCCGTTAATTAAAATTGCACAAGTCGGCGCTGCTCAAACGCCGTGAAGGCTTAATTGAAAGGTAGCAAGTGGGAATTCTCCATCTGACGCACAACAATTGTAATCAATCGGGGATATTCAAGCAGAGAAGTCGAAACACTCTTCCAAACTGCATACCACTTGAAGTGAGGCTAACGGTGCGTATACATAACTATAATTATAACCATAATTAGTCACATACAATTATCAATGTATAATCACACATAATTATGTCGAATTAAGCATAAAAATGTTATAGATGAAATATTGCCAAGTTATCTTTATAATAATATGAATTCTAGCGAGAATCAAATATATAATAATGTGAATCAGTGAAATATAGTGAAATAAAGTGAAAGTTGATCATTTAACATAACGAAAGAATATTCAAAACTGAAACTTAGCTCAGCAAATTGAGATTGATTTTTCAATCAAGGCAATATTGAGTTTAAATCGAAATTGATGGATATACATGGATATACATACATATGATAAATCTACAACTCAATTAACTTATTTTTTTTTATTTTTTTATTATTTAATAAATAAATAGAGCAATAAATAAATGTGCAATAAACTAGTATCGGGAGCGATATTAGTAAGGAAATGGAGTCTGCACATCATTTGGAGTTCATTTTAAATTCATTTTTATATTTTATATGCATGCGAAATAATAATTGAGTTTCTTATTAATAATAATTATTTATTTATTTATTTTTTATTTATTTTATTTTTATATTTATTTATTTATTTATTTATTTCTTTATTTATTTACTTATTTATTTACGTATTTATTTATTTATTTTTATTTATTTATTTATTTCTTTATTTATTTCTTTATTTATTTATCTATTTATATATTTATTTAGTTATAAAATTCTTTATTTATTAATATATTTATTTTTTAATTAATTAATTCATTTATTTTTTTATTTCTTATTTTTTTTTATTTATTTATTTATTTATTTCTTTATTTATTTATTGATCCATTTATTTATATTTTTTTTATTTATTTATTTATTTATTTATTGATTCATTTATTTACTTATTTATTTAATTAATATCCACTAAAGTCAGTCGCCACAAAATATGCCCACAGTAAAAAGTTAAATGAAATTAAACTCAAAATTATATTTAAAATTATAAATTGAAAGAGAAGAAATATTTATTAATATTAATATTTATTAGATTTTTGGGGGAATTTAACTGCAAAATAATCCAACATTTGGGGGAAAACCCAGAAAAACCCAATCAGACCAAAAAAATAATTAAAATAATTAAAATTATAATTATAATATGAGGAAGCAGAATGAACTTAATGCTTCCATTTTGTCACACTCAATTCTTGTGCAATTTCAATTGCATTTTTGATTAATGGCATAAAAATAAAAAATAAATAAACTTTATTCCCTTTGTAACAAAGAAAAAAAAAAACAGTTTTACATAATAATAGTTATTTATATATATTTATTTTATTACTGAACTCCACAGTCGATTTTAATCTGTTGCATAACTGGCAAGCAGTGCACACACACTCACACACACGCACTCACACACACTCGCATACCAGAGCACATTTATCATTGGCTCGACAGTAAATCAAAAGTTATTAGTGTGAGCCGCATTTTCTCATTTTCACTTTCGCATTTTCCATTTCCATTTAACATTTGAAAACTCGCTTTTGTTTCAACGCTCTGCATCCTGCCGCTGTGCGGCAAAGGAAAATGTGTACACAATCAATTGAATTTTATTGTGAAATATATTTTATGAATTATTAATGAGTTCACTCTCTCTCTCTCTCTCCCACCTCTATCTCTCTCTCTCTCTCCCACCTCTGTCTCTGTCTCCCTCTCTCTCAGTATCTATATACAACATTTATTTGCATATAATTCATTTTATCGGCATCAATTTATAAGAATTTGCTTGTCAACAGTGACTCGATAAGAAAGAGAGAGAGGAAGAGAGAGACAGATGCAGAGAGTGAGAAGGAGAGGGAATATTAATATTAAGCTCTGACTTAATTAAAGTCCATTACACAATTCACTTAAATTAAATGAAAATTCAATTTTATATTTTGCTTTTGTTTCATTTTATTTCAGTTATTTATTTTGGAGCACAACTGGCCAATTGGCTCAGTTGAAATCGCGGATATTTGCATAGGCCTGAAGTGTGGCGATTATTCACTTTCGCAGCTCCACTCGCATAATGATGCACATCGAGTGTGATTGTGGCACGGATGATGAGAACTGCAGCTGCTCGTTAAATCTAACGATTTGCTCGTGTTTTGCCAATGCTTGCTTGGCTTGCTTAGAATTGGCAAGGCAAGAAGAAGAATTGCTGCGTTTGGCTATAAATGCCACTGATTGTCGGCCAGGTAGACTCATTAAACGTTCGACTCTACCCAGTTATAGTTAGCATATAGTATTCCTGATCTGTTGCATAATGCATGCGAGTGAGCTCCAAAGTTGGGCAACTGCTGCCAATCAGCTGATTGCGAATCATTTGAGATCTCTGCTGGTCTTCGTCTGCGACGATGTGCGACTGATGCATCTGCTCTGGAAGTGGCTTCTATATAGATATGGATATAGATAAAACTTGTCTGATTGCGAAAAATGTTTTACAAAAAATGCTGAAATTAAAGTTGAATAAAAATATTCAATAAAAAAAACAATTTGCAATTTCCTTTGGAATAAAGTGAGCCAATCAACTCAAAAGTTTAAGGGAGTAGTTGCAAATTTAACACTCAATTGCGATTGCAAACTTGCCTAAGAGAGTGAGAGTGAGAGAGTGCTCAAGTTGCCGTTTGGCTCACTCATTTGCACTGCTCGACATTTGCAGCACTCAAGAGTATTTTAAGAGCCTGACTCACAGATTACTCTTGTTCTCAAACGCACTCAAGAGCAGTACAAAATATTACTCAATTTTCGTTTGAGTTGCAGCTCCAGTTAAAATTCACCACTTAAGAGAGACAAGAGTTGTGCTTGCTCTACTCTCTGCTGCTCTTCAAAGCTCACTCAATTTAGCGAAAGCTTTTGCGAACTCTGTCCGGCGAAAGCCGAAATCGAGGACGAATGCAGACTCAAAGCGCGCTTCGTGAAAGGTGCAATTTTTATTTTTGGCACATTTTAGTACACAATGACACCACATATGGCAAAGGTGTGTGTGTGTATGTGTGCGTGTGTGAGTTTGTCTGAAATTTTATTTATTTATTGAGTGTCGTTTTTTCCCCTTCTTCTTTTTTTTGTTATTTGTTATTGCTTGTCGCAAAGCTTGCAGTTATATTTTTTTCTTTCTCTTCTCACTCGTTCCTTGTTTTGTTGGTTGCCCAAAACGAACTTTTGGTTTACATTTTTTTGCTTGTTGGCTTTTTAGATTTTTTTATTTTGGTTTTTCATGCGCTTGCATTTGTTAGATTGAATTTAACTGAAATTGAAAAATAAGATTCTCTTCCAGCTGAAACTATTTCCATGTGTGTGTGTGTGTGTTTGTTTGTTTGTGTGTTTGTGTGTAGAGGGAAGCTTTTGTGGGGCTTTATGACGCTCAGCACGCAGCCTATTCAGACATGTTAATTTCGACTTAATGCTGTTTAAGTAAAGCCCCAATATTTGCGCCTAATACGCATACATGTGTAATGAATGTAGGCGCTTAAGCACACACACACAGACAGAACCGAAGTGTAGGAGAGGGAGAGGGATAGGGAGAGAGACATGGCAATATGAGTGACTTACATGTGTAAGTCGGTAACACGACGAAAACAGATGCTATCTTTGCATACATTTAGAAGCGCGCGCACACACACACAGACACACACACAGACATGCAATGGGCAATGGAAATGGGAATGGGAATTGTGAATGGGAATAGGAACTGGCAATGGTTACTGCCAAGGCGTCAGTCACGTGCATCGTGTGTGTGTGCGAGAGAGACAGATAGACATAGAGAGAGAAAGAGAGGGAGGGAGAGAGGAAGTAAAGCGATAAGCAAACATTGTCCATCAAAAACACACCTACGCATAAACATACACACACATACCTACATTGGTGCATTAGTATTGAGCAGAACATATTTGTCGATTTACAAATTTAACCTAGGTCAACACACACAATTCCCGATTCCACTCAAAGTTCCACAGTTGAAGACTTGATCCGAAGGCGTCAAGCTGCCCTCAAGATGATCTTAATATCAAATTAATTATAAAATGCTGATGCACTTTGCAATTTCCATTTCGTAGTTGTTGTAGAATGATGCAACTACAAATATTAATTATTTTTAATTGCATACTTTTGGGAATAAGCCAGGTCAGCAATACGACTGTAAGCCCTTTCAGAAGATTAGTTAGGTTAGGTTCGACTCTCGTATAGAACTAAGATTCAGAGATTAGACTACCCCATTGGGATTATAAACTTCGCAATCTTGGCCAGTCCTGTGTTTTGCTGCCATAGATTGACAAGGTGGGAAGTGTCTTCCTAAGGCGCCAAGTCGCTTCCTGGAAGTGTTCCGGATATTCTATTTCTTCCAATTCGCTGCAGCTTCTGCAGAAGTCATTATAAGGCACCTGGAGTCTGTTAGCACAAATACCTGCTAGCCAGAGTACTGTTTTAGCACGGATTACTGCACAGCAGCTTGTGCGATTGAGATTACACAGCTCTCCACTGTGTTCCGAATTGATATTGGGCCATGTTTGGTGTGCTATGCGACCGCAGCTTGCGTTTCACCTGTGTGTGTACTTTTATCCTTGATTTTCAGCTTACAGGTAGCCAAAGCAGTGACCATAACTGCCTTATCCGTGAGCAGGGGTACTAGAGGGCCTTTACTAGATAACTCCTCAGCCAGGCACCCAAATTTGTCTGTCCATAGTACATATTCTTGGACATCTATAAAAATGAGCAAATGCTACAAGTTGCGAATTTATCGGATTGTAATCGTTAAACAAATGAATGAGATTATAATAAATTATAACTGAATCATTGCTTATTTATTGAATATCGAGAGCAATCAAAATAAGCTGTTAATGTAATTAAAATATTTTAAATGCTTGTGTTTTCTTTTGAACTTAAAATGCATTTAATATTCATTTTTCACTTGTTCAACGATACTTTATTTTGTGGTATTATTGAGTGGCTCAAGTGCGAACTGTAACATTATATACATATGTATATATATATTTGTATATATGTATATAGATATATGTATGACACGCAGCTTACGAGTGGCTCTGCACTAAATATTCAATTAGATTCAATGTTTGAGCATTTCGGGTTGACTTTGCGCAAACAAACTCGAGCACTTAAAATCATACAGTTGCGGTGCAGATAATAGCACCACTTTCACAAGAAATGTTTTCCAGGGTGTCCTTTTTAAATTTTGAGGATTAACACACTTATGAAGTGGACGAAGACTCCTTAAACAAAAAGTGAGAAACGATCAAATTAATTTTTCAATTAAAATGAAAATGAACGATGTAATGTTGGTATTATATTTTTGGTAACTGTATATACTTATATATATATGTGTGTGTGTGTGTGTGTGTAATTTCTATATCAGATCAATGCTGTGTTTCGTCTGCCTCCGCTTCATTAATAATTCTGTCAATACCTATTAAAATCAAAAATCAAATCAATTTTGTGCTATAATTACAAAAATGTCTGCCGCCGGTCGTAAAGTGCTTCAACCAAATACACACATGAATATTCACACACTTGCACACACCTCACACACACTTACACACTCACACACACTTACACACTCACACACACACACAAATAGAGATAGAGTGCACAAACAAATGTCAATTAAAAAAGTAAAAACTGCTGGAAAATGGCGCACGACCTGGCTAAAACAAAAGGACAGCCGAAGGGTGGTTCGGTGGGGCATCTATGTGTGTGGTGCGGTGTGGTGTGGTGTGGGGTAGGCAAGTCACATTGGCAGAGTAGCAGCAGCAACAGCAGCAGCAGCAGCAACAGCCACAGCAGCAGTCAGTCAGTTTAGGCCAGTTTTGGTCAGTCGCTTTTGGCCATTTATTCTTGCTGTGCGCCAAACAACTTTCGTCCGTTTTGCAGGTTTTTCGATTGCAGTCGACGTTGTTGTCATTGCTGTTGTTGCCATTATTTTTGTTGTTCGTGTTGTTGCTGTTATCATTTTTGGCAATGGCAAATGGCACAATTTGCTTTGTTGTTTGTAGTGTGGTTTAAGTTTTCAGGAAGGCTTCTGAACCGGCTAATGTTGTCCAGTGCCTGAAATGGGATCAAATCGGACGATGGGCAGCTCCTTCTTCATTCAGTTAGTAAAGTGGATGAGAATCTGAACAATATCATCTATTTAAATACTTGTTTTACTTATTTATTACTAAATATATAATTATATGTATATATATAAACATATAAACTGCTCCTAAACGACTTAGGATGTAGGGATAGGAAAACTTATCGATCTGGAAGTGAGCATTGGTTTTACACATTATCTTTATTTACTCCTTGTTATTGATCCCTCGTCGTGTATCCTTTTCTTATATATATTGATAAATTATTATTTTGATCAATTTACTGTTTATTTTGTTATTAAGTCTCACTCTTTCCTCCTCACCAACGAGCTATTTGTTTCTTACTCTTTTGTCTTCTCTCTCTGCACTTCTCTCTCACACATCATTTTTGTTTTTCTGTGTATTAGTTTTACACAGTTATTTTTGTCCCTTCTCTTTTCCTGCTCTCTTCTCTCCTGACTGTGTATCGTTTTCTTATTATTTTTTATTAAATATAAATTCAATTTTGTTTTGATTTACGATTCTCCTCTTTCCTCTTCTTAGCCTAACTATTTTATACTTTTTCTCTTTTATTGCCATTTTTAAGCATTCGTTTTAATTTTTCACCAAACTTATCATCAACCGATATTTGTATTATATATTCAAAACGCAAATCTGCAATTCAACTTTGCTTCTTCTTCGTCACAATTTTGTATCCTTTCCTTGTTGCTTAACTAACTTTCTCATCTTCTCTCTCTCTTTTCTCTCTTTTCTCACTTTGTCACTCGCAGCGTCTTTTGTGTGCGACATCATCCGACATTTTACAAGAGCTCATCAGCTAGACAACAGCAGCACTCAAGACTTCATTTAGCAGCAGGCTTCACTGTACTTGTCGCTGATGGTCAACTGCTTGGCTGCGGGTTGGTAGGGGAAGGGGCTAGACTTGGTTGCCTGCTTCTGAGGCGTTGCATAAAAAATTGGCTGCATAATAAATGTCTGGCGAGAAGAGAAGATAGAGAGAAAAATAAAAAAAAAAGAAGAGAATGAGAACAAGAATTGAGCAGGCAACACGACAAGTGCTTTGTACTTGGCTGCCAGCTGAATTCAAGAAGCAACAATTACCAAAGCGGCATGAAACCAAATGGAAATGGAGAAACGGCAGAGAGAGCGAGATGTAACAACTGTGATTGAGCTCCGTTACTAACCAAATTTGCAGTTACAGACGTTGACAGTGCGGGAGGCGCAGGCGGCGATAAGTGCAATGCGCGATAATCGAAAACGAAGCAATATAAACAAAAGCTTCACGGAAGCAGGCGAACACTGACTGAGGAATCAAAGTCGTTTACTCAAGAGAGAGAGAGAGAGAGAATAGGGATAAATTTACCGCAATATTTAATTTTAAAGCAAATGCCAATCTATCTTACTCACTCCCACTCTCCTGTTTTAAATGTGTGAAGCGTAGATAGGAAATTTGTACTTGACGGCATCAAACTCGATGCTACACTTTAAAGTCGAAATCGAAATAAATCGAAAATAAATGCAATTGAGAAGACGGAGAAGACACAACATAGATTGAATGAAAGCGGACCTATCCCAACACATCCAGCTCAGCAGCAACTAGAAACTAAATGAAGGAAGCCGAGGAGAGCACAAACAAATGACGGTCAGTAAACAACGAAGCTGGATGAATTATTTGTGCGCGTTAGGCGAAAAGTCAGACGGCCTCAAATCAAATGAAACGCATAAGAATCGATTCGATTAGTGAAATGAAATTTACGCCAAAATAAATTTGCACAACTTAAGGACTTGGCGCGCCTAAGTGTATACCATACATATAGCTATGCCTATACCCTAACAAAGTGTATTCTGAATACCCAAAAGCATTTGCATTCTTATGAGTAAACCAGTAAAATTATTATTTGAGAGTTTTTCTACTTGGTTTTAAACATAATTTAAGCACCATACTAAAACTTTTACTTAATAATTAGACAGATAATTGTATTAAATCCTGAACTACTTTTATACATAATAATATTCAATATTTGGCAAGTTACACTACACACTCTTCAGTAGCCATTAAATATGTGTGTATGAATGCATTTTCGTAAGGGCATTCAAAATTCGACCACTCATTATGAATATTTGTTGAATTTTTTTGTTGTGTGCTTATTTTGTATTTTGCGACAGTCTCCGCCGCTTGTCATGTTGTTGTCCTCGTTGTTGTCCTCGTCCTTGTCTTCCACGTCCTCATCCTCCTCCTCATCCTCCTCCTTGTCCTCGTCCTCATCGTCGTCGTCATCGTCATTGTCTCTAAACTTTTGTACGTTCATTAATCTTGTAGAGCGTTTTAACAGTTGCCTTACTCCTGGTGTCCTTGTATAAATGTGTGCTTATTTGTGTGTGTGTGTGTGTGTGTAGCTGTCTCGTAACTCTCCATATATATATGTATGCAAGTGTGCGTGCGTGTGTGTGTGACAGTTTTCTTTGCTGTTGCTTCAACTGCGCCGCTTTTCGACGTTGTCTTCGCTGTCAGGACACTTGTGCGACAGTTGTTGCATGATAAGGTTTAATCTATTTAATTGTAATTGATATTTTTGCCAGATACGAACGGGCTGCCTTTTTCACCCATTTATAAACCAAATGAGGCGCCTAAAACAACAGCAACAGCACTCAAACAGGCAACAACTTGTTGGCAACACTTGAGCAGCAACCAACAACAGGCAAATCATAATTTATTAAGTGCTCAGCAGCAGAGCCGTAAAAAAAGACGAGCAAACAAAACAGCTACTTGCCTAATGCCGAATATTGAACACGCTTTCCGAAAACCGATACATATAGTATATAGGTTATATAGATTATATATGTATATATATAGGCAATATGAGCACAACTATATCATATTCGGAATAAACATAAGTAAACAAATATGTTAAATTGGGGTTTTTCCTGAGAATAATATATATCTGACATAATCCTCAACATATTCTAATCAAGGCAACTTAGTTTTCAACAAAATTTAATAAAAAAATAATACTTAGAATCAAATTAATTTACTTAATTACAAAATTCTTCATATATGTGTATAGATTGCATTTCCCTTGTCACTTTTCCTTTCAGAATCTAAGAACTGTATTTTCTTTTGCTTATCAATTCATTTTGATCATGAATACATATGGTTTGCCTAGCTATATAATTGATGGCAAAGTGGTAGCACCTTTGATCAGGGCATAACAAAGTCATTTTACTTAGCGATGTGTTCTTAAAGCTACCGCTAAGTGTTAAGAAAATTACACAATTTTCATCTTGTCAAAAAAGAAAGGAAGGGAAATATGATGGGGAAATGATTTTATGCATTTGAGCACACAAAGTTAAGCCAAACTACAAACTTTTCCTATATTTTATAAGCATCTGTTCACTTTATTGATTTCGATAAATTATCTTCTTCTTGAGTCGAGTTGTTTTATAATAGGTGTGGGAAACTGATGAGATATAGAAAACACGCACGCTCAATAATATTTCCGATTTCTTTCCGATATCTTTCAGCTGCTACACAAAAATAGCGCTCTGAAATCTGTTTTTTTCTGGTTTTTTCTACATCCATGTACTGTGTACCTTATGTAGTATATGTATGTATATAGGTTATAGAAATAAAGTGTTTGTGTTTATTATACAATATTATTTTTGAGATGCCTTCTTAAGATTTCACATATTGTTTAACATTGTTTAAAATGAAAAGTGCAGCAAATATCAGGGGAAAGAAGAGTTTCTCAATCAAAATACCCGAGTTGGTTTTCCCCTACTAACTATTCCGCTTAGCTGGTTTTTTTGAAAGAATCTCGTGAAAGATGTGTAATGCACCCTCTCTCCACGGATGCCAAAGAGGCACTCAGTTTGAACGTGAGAGGCTGAAAACGGGAAACTTGCCCCATGCTACATAGTGCTACATGCTCCTTTGTGTAAGTGGAGACGATGAAGGGACGACAAGGACATCGGTGTCGACGTCGACGTCGACGGTAGCATCGGCGTTGGCATCGTCGCCGGCGTCACACACATGGGACACATCAAATGCAGTCGAGATAAGAGAGTGCAAAGTTGTTGATGTGTAAACGGTTTCGGATTTAAAATAAGTAGGCGTGAGTGAACAGGACACGATGCGACGCAAAGGCGGTATGGGGTTTGGGTGTGCGGTGTGGGGCGTGGGCGTGGCGAGCCATTGCCGTAGCCGTAAAAAAGCCAAAATACAACAGGAAGCCTAAAACAAATTGTAGCGGAAACTCAGCAAACACAATAAATGTTTAATAAGCCAAAACGAGCAGAGAGAAAAGCGAAAGCGATGCTGATGCTGATGTTAATGTTGATGCTGATGCGGGTGCGAGTGCTGATGGAGCTGAGCTGAGCCGTCTGGCCTGGGAACTTTGGGCGATTCCAACCAGAACTAGGGTTACGCGTCAGGGTCTGGGTCTGGTTCAATGTCTGTCGAATGGGGGATGAGAGTTAGAGCAGGGGTAAGGTAAGGGTGTTCCCTTGTAGCGGAAGTTCGAGCGGAAGCTACTCGACTAGCAAAAACAAAGCCAGTTCGAAAATTCAACATGTCTGACAGATATTTGGGTTAAATCGCAGAAATATTTATGCAGCATTTGCGCACTTTAAACGTGTCACGCAAATTTAATTCAATTAGTACAAAAATATGCCTTAAGTGCAAAATGATGTATTGATTGACATGTTAATTATAATTATTTCATTAACTGAATATTCAATCATTTTATTACTCAAATTAAATGGCATTACTTTATTAAATAATTGAATTGTAATAAATGTATACGCAAATTCAGGGCTTGATTAATTTGGAAAAAGATATTTAGGGATGGAAAAATATGAATGTGAGAAAAAAAGATGTAGACAGTAAGAGATGGAGACATATTGGCAGAGAGTGTCATAACTTAATAGAGATAGAATGAAAATACAAAATTACTTAAAGAACACTTTAGTCGTTAGTCCTTATAATAGAAAGTCCATAAGAGATAGCTCTACATTTGGATTTTTTCCATTTGGAATATTTAAGTTCTCCCCAGGCGACAAATTTTACTAATCTTGTTATGATACAGATTGTTTTTGGTTAGGCGATATACAAAACTGCCTTACATAAGAAATAGGTGCAATTACCAGGCACATTATTCAAGATCGCTGCATGAACCCAATATATGTATATGCAAATGAATAGCACAATTTGTGCGAACAAAGAGAAAAAGATATTGTATGCATTTTTTATAAATCTAAGCAAAACGGAAAAACACGAACCAAAAATTTATCTATATACACAAACAATTTGAGTATCGTGTCTGGTGGTTGCCAAGCTAAACGATTTCAGTTTAGCGACAGACATATAAAATGTAGTCAAAGTGGTGTGAAGATTGGGTGAGGGGTGTAAATCTGAAAAGGGGTACACGGCGCTGCAATTTTTGACCGCGCATTTAAAATCGGGCTGAGACAGGCGCCCGAAAGTATGCTACACAAAAAATCACTTAAGAGGTGAAATTTTCAACATATGCAAAAAGCACAGGCAAAAGCAAAAGCAAAAGCAAAAGCTGCTGATAAGGTGTGTGTGCAAGAAGAAGCACAGGAAGAGTAACAAAGTCTTGTAGGAAAACTTTCAGTTAAGAAAAACATACAACAAATGTACAGTCTCGTAAAACTTTGCTTATGGCAGTCTGCCTCTCCCCACTGCAACATGCTCCTACATGCACACATACATTGGCATATATACATACATATATCACATTTTATGCGTGTTTGGAGTTTAGAAGAAGCAGCGTATAATATTAAAAGCTAGCTAAGATTACAAGAGTTATAAGTTAGGCTTTAGCACGAGCATAATCCATAATTAAATATGTAAGTCCTTAAGACTTGCATAATATTCGCTTTCAAATCTGAGTGGAGATCGTCCTTGAAGTGAAGAAGAAAGATATTAAGTAATATGTGTGTTTAATCGATTCTTCTGGGGGTAGGTTACGTTGGAAGAACTTAACTGTGTGTTGCTAGCACTAATAAAAATATTGTTTAAGTATTTAATGTGGAAGCAACAGAGCCACATTTATAAAACTTAAATTACATATACTAATTATTAAATCACCCACAACAGGATGCACAATTATGAAACATGTTGCAAGCCAGCCTGCCATCAACTCATCAGCGATCTAATGCGCAACAGAACAAGTTAATCGTTTTTCACGCAACATGCTTTTCACTCAGGCAGCTGCTCGGCATGCTTCAAGTCATGTGCCACAATCAGCTTTTTGCTGTCGACTTTCCTCAAGTTTCAGGACGAGCTGAGAGCCTTAAAGTTGCCAAACCAAATTAATTATGCCCAATTGTAAACAATTAAAGCTGCTTCTTACTAAAAGTACACATTTTGATAAATAACTTGATGCAAAGAATTATTAAGTAACAATTTATATGCAATTTGATTAAGCAACTTATGCGATTTATATGGAATTTCAATCATGTTTCTTAATAATAAATTATTTACAGAGAGCTTTAGTTAATCAAGAAATAAATTGTTTTGTACTAAGAATCGGAAAAATATTTAAAAATGTCGATCTGCAAAAACAGTTCAGGGACAAATTAAACCAGTAACCCCAATCAAATCTTGTCACACTTCTTAGTGGTGTAAACTCTTCGATTTGAACCACAAAAATGGCAAAGTGAACAGGGCAAAGCACTTGGTGAACGACCTGGCTGACAGCCACTTGTTGCCAACTCGGCAGACAAGACACATGTTAAAGGACCTGGCCACGCCCACTCTGTTCGCCCCTCTGTGTGTAAGTCAAGCGTAGAAGCTGCAGATAAGCCATGTTAGAAATTATAAAAATAAATTGTGAATGTCAGCAGAAAAAAAACAACAACAAAATGCGCAAACTAAGTCAAGGGAATTGAGGATTACGTACTGAAGGCCTACCCTAAAAATTATTGTGTACAGAGTCGACAACAACAATAACAACAACAATGAAAAACCACAAAATGCTCAAGCTGTGCAAACTTTTTAAGTGCAGAATTTATAGCTGGCGATTTGTTGTCTGGCCGACATTTCAATGCCCTCCAAGCCCCCCAACCTAAACCTACAACACCCACAAGCTGCCCCTTTTTGGTTGCCAACAATTTGTTCTTAAAGATTCAGTAAAATCAATACAATGAAAGCACTTCTCTCTGTTTATACATGCAACTAACTTGTGTCTGTATGTGTTTGTGTGTGTAGGTGTGTGTATGTGTGTCAGTGTTTACAGTGCATTTTAGAAAATATGAAAAGTCAGGCAAAGTTTCGTGGTAAATGAGTAATGAGTGGCTGACATTATGGCCAGCCTCAGCTCGAGAGAAGCAACTCGTTGCAAAACCAGAGTCAATGACCCAAATAAAGTTTAAAACACAACTTTAAATACCCTATAAAAAAAGTGACTTTTTATGGAAGTGTTGCTATAATACGCTAAAGACGTTAAAGATCTTAATATAACTTGAGATTATACACATTATTATATATGTATGTAATGGCAAAAATAAGTATTTAGTTTTAAACAATTCAATTTATAAAAATACCGTTTCAAACAATCATTTTTTAAGGTACTTCAGAACTGAGTAATTGTTATTATATATATATATATGCTGATTTATTTCATTCTACTTGATTATTATTAATAATATTCGTATTTTCATTATTATTAATATTTTTGAAGAGCTGCACAAGCCTTGCCTTGGTTTCTAAATGCAACACTAACCAAATCCAAAAATGAAAATGAATTAATTAGTTGTTGGCTGCACTTCAAAAGTTCAACATGCACTTGAACAATTTTTAAAGGCTGCAAGTGTATGCAGTGTGAAGTGTGGCAAGGGTGGGTTGGGGACTGTGGCAGCATTAATTAATTAAATATGTTGTTGGTTAAGCCAGTTGATTCTCACAGCTTAAATGCTTTGGTTTGCGATTCGAATCAACAGAAAGCCGACGCTTCAACATATCAACGAAAACTTGACTTAATTGATTTAAATTTGATTGATTAACTCAAAAATACCCACACACACACACACACACACACACACGTCCATGAAAATGTGAACGAGCAACATTTCAAGAGGTGGGCTTGAAAACAAACCGTGGCCAAATAGGCAATTTGAGCTGCTTTCAATATCGATATATCCAAATTGCAAGCACAACAAATAAATAATTAAATATATAATTAAATTACAATGATAAAAACTAAATATATATATATATATATTTATATTTAAGTGCATTTTTTGAGTAACTTCATAATAATTTTTTATCTTTCTCTTTATCAATTAGTTTACATAAATGCATAAATTAATATTTTATTTACAAGTTAATTTTAAGTCAATTTTTTTTGCTTAATTGGCTTAGTCACAGTTGTCATTAATTTCTCAAACCAACCATCCATTTACACACATTCATAATACACACACACTCACACACACACTCCACCATAAAGCTGACACAGTTCCCCACTTACTGTTTGAGACCCAAATGTTGCCAGACGAGTATTAAATTATTATTATATTATGCGCAAAAAAAAAATAAAAAAATGGAATAAAAAATAAATGTGAAAGAGAAAGGATGCCATCAAGTCATTTTGAGTCCTTGCCAGTGACTGAACTTTTATGCGACTAACCCAAAAATCTGACAGTTTATTGCAGCCAGCAGCCAGCAGATTGAGATAATAAACCTGTTCGGATATGAAGTTCAAGTTGCCGAGCCAAGCTAAAGCGAGTTAAAAATTGTTGATTACATTTGAATCCCAGTCATAACTGTCAGAGCGTGCCGCAGCTCAGTTTCCCACTGGATGCCAGGCCACAGCCCCATCATCCCATCGACTCATTATGCCCCAACCATGCCACATCATCTGCCATTGATGGCAACATGGCGTATGTGTGATGTGTGCTGTGGCTGTGCAAAAAAGTCGACTGTCATTATGTCATAAACATATGAGCATCGAGCGAGAGAGGCTTATACTTAAAATGCACTCATAATAACGCAGCCACACCCTCCCCCCGTCAAGGTCCCCTTTGACCCCTCATTACACACGGCATCAACTTTGTCGACCATTTCGGCTTTTGTGCTTTCAACAAGACGCAAAGTGTCCGATACTATTGACATGGTATTGATGACGCCTACAGGGTCAAAAGTTTATTTGGGTGCCAACAGTGCAACTCATTTGGGAAATCTATATATTCCGAGTATGACACTTATAAACTAGGCGATACTTACTATTTATTATTATTTATTTAAACAATAAAAGTTTAAGAATATTGTAATGAGATTTAAGTAGTCAAAATTTAATTTATTCATTTCCATTTCATTAAAAACATTTCTAATTCTATAACAAGGGGTTTTGGGGACATATTTACATCTGTCATGCAGTTATTAGTGCTATTCCAAATTTTCAGTCAGTTTCGTGTACAAGTCGCATTCAACTAAGCGAAATAATTTTCTGGGGCACAGCCATCGCCATTTGCGTGATTTAGTATCATATTTTCGCTGACAACATAGCAGCAAATACCAAAAATATCGAACATTTGGGTCCACTACAAATGGACAGCAATTGACCCGGCAACAAAAAGAACAATTGCAACAGTGGGCGTGCCTGCAACTTGTTGTCGCTGCAACGCCCATGGCAACGAAAATGAATTCGAATGTTTAAGCAACGCTCGAGCGGTGAAATGCAGGTATGTGCACACAACTGTAAAATTATATGCCAGACGCGTGGCACAGCTGAAATATCTGATGTGCCGCTTGGATAGCCGATACGATACTGTATGTGTTGCGGCACACACATGCACAGGTATACAGGTGTACAGATGTATACCACACCCCATGGTTAGCGGTCATGTTACCAAAAGTTAACAAATTTTAATTACCGAATTGAAGCTTGTAGCTATTTCTGGTCAATGTTTTTTATTTTAAGTTATTCAATAGTTTGATCAATGTGCACATATATATATATATATATATATATATATATATATATATATATATATATTCTCGTGCAATCGAAAGAGTTATCGATAAAACAAGATAGAAAAGTTCTGCGATGGTTTTCGAATTTCGCCTGTGTTGAATTTCTCCATCTTGATCAAAATTGTACAGATGCTGAATATTATGTTAAACCCTGTAAGAGAGATATGCGTTTAAGCTTGTGAGGTATTATCGCTATCGGATATCGATTTCTACTGGCAAATTTAATTATATGTTTAATTTTTAATGGGTTCGGTGTGTTCAAGCAGACAGACACACGGAGAGACGGACATGGCTTAGTCGTCTTGTGTTTCGATTCTGATCAGGAATACATATATACTCTTTCTCTCTATATATACATATATTTTATTTGCACACCCTCATTACATTTTTATCGATTATTAAGTGCTGCAGGGCATAAAAAAATGCATTATTTGTGCGTCAAAGCTGACATCTGCAGAGCATATTTATTAGCTATATGCTGAATATCAATTACAAATTTCAGCTGTGTAAATATGAATCGATTATTATAATTGACCATATCTAATATTGCTAATATTGCAGTTGCTGTACATAATAAATATAAACAATGGCTTGTAATTATTCTCGTGTTCAGTGAATTTATTGCATTGGCACATGCATTTGAAATTGCAAGAGGCAAAAAATAAATATTTTAAAGAAATGTTTTTAATTTGAGCTGAAATAATTTAACTATTCGAAATTCATAATAATTGCTTTAGTTATCATGAGTGATTCTTGCAACACTTTGTCAGCAACTCACATGCCTTCAATTGATCCCTATTTTGAACCACAATTTGGCTTTTTAGCTGATGCAATCAGGCCTTTAATCCTCTTGGCCTAATGTCAATCTGTGAACATTATCATGCCATCAGACAGCCGCATGACAGCACCCAGGACATAGCCCAACTTGTCTATAACTTGCTCATTTATTAAGTTTTAATAGACTTTTGCATGCACACAAATACGGACACAGATGTGTTTGCGTGTGTGTGTGTGTGTCTGTGTGTGTATGTGTATGTGCTGCCCACAGCTTAGCCACAAAACAAGCCACTCAAACCAGCTCAAAATATGCAAAGAATTATTAGAAGTGAGTGTAGAACTTTATTTTTGATGTGGATGAGAAGGGTGAAGGAGGACAACAACAGCAAACGACGACAAGTTGACTAACTGCCTGAGGGGGTGGTGGTGGGGGTCGGGACATCGACACTACTACTGCAACAATTCCATGTATGTGTCTTATGGCATTAGAAATTTTGTGGCTTGACTTTCGCATAACAGTGCCGAGTATCCAGCTGAAGATACTCCATTGCCAGCTCTTGTCAACTCCGGATGTAGTTTTAGTTTTTGCTCGACGCGCCGTTGGCCGGGGCATATGTAAAACTTTTAGCAAACATGACAACACAACCGAATAATATCGCATGCCATAAATTACACTTAAGTATTTAACAGCTTTATAGAAAACAACAAACAGGCCACGCCCACAAACCGGCGTCGAGCAAGCAATAAAACAGTCGAGGCGGAGACAAAGACGGCGATGAAAATCCGCAGCTCTGACTGCATGGCATATAAATATATGTATATACATATGTGTGTGTCTGTGTGTGTGGGTAAGTCTAGAGAATAAGTGTAATCTTTTATCTAAAAACATTTTTAATCAAAATTCCGGTTGGGTGTTACCCAGCTAAACTCGCTCCAGTTCAGCTCTCGCTCGGGGCGTGTCTGCATGAAAAGCCAACGTAAATAATAAACGAGTTGTTGCAAAAACTGAGACTAGGAAATTGCCCAAAGAAGTTCGCAAAACGTTTAAATTGCCTGTGATCCCATAATTGATTATATACCATTTTCTGAGCTCACTTGTTGTCCATTAAAGCTAATAAGAAAACCTGCTCATTTGTCATATAATCCGAACAAATAAATATATAGACATAAAAATCGTTTTCTTAAATAATTTCAACACCCTTGTAGAAGGTATTTTTAAAAATTGTTCATAAAGGATTGCAGCTCGTTTCAGCGGACGTTTCCATCATTTTGCTTTGTTCACTCAGGCCACTCCTGATCGGACCATTATATCGTTGCCATAGGAACAATCGTTCGAAAGCCTAAAACTGTGGAATCGAAGCAAGCTTGTATTGTCTAAAAAATAGATGGAGGCATTGGACTTCTTCTTCAATGCTTTCCAATTTTCATGACAAAATCGTAATACCCACTGCAAGTGTATCAACAATGATGTTATCAGAGCTGTACACTATATTTGCGAACTACGTATTTAAAATCACAGTAATCAATATATATTCAATAGAGTCAGACAATCTGTAATTAAAATCCAATTGAAAAATCATACACTGAAGTGTGCAACTGATCAGGAAATCTGCATTAACTTTCAAAAATATACTCCCTAACTGAGCTATTGAAAACGTCATGATTAATCAATTTGAAGAAGAATTGCTATCGTCGGCACGTCAAAGATTGCATTCACTTGCAGACCGGTGTCAAACTGATTATTTACTTTTAAATATAATAATGCTTACGAGAGTTTTTTATGGTAGTTTTGATTAAAGATAAAATATAAATTATTCTGTTTAAGAATAAGAAACGAAGTAATAACATTATATACATATTATTATTATCTGTTACAACAAGAACCCCACAAAATATATATTTATAGCTTGGTCTGTAGGCTAGACAATATCAGTTTTGGTATTTGGGCTTTACAAAATGTTTAAATTTGGGTTCTGATTCCAATTCCCGTTCTAAATTTCAATCGGTAAAAGTGCGTTTCCCATGCCGATTCCAACTAAATAAATGGTTTCTACAAAATACAAATAATTCCAAGAAGACATATCTAAAAGAAGGCTAATTAATACATTAAAATCCTTGAAAATAATAAATAGTCATTCATTCATTCAAATTGAAGTAGACAAAATTGTATGCATTTATTTGGATGAATTTAGCTCGGCGATGGTTCTCTCAATCCAGCCAACCAGAGGAGCAACTTCAGCGTATACACCAGGATAGTTTTTCCTGGCGCAGCCTGAGCCCCAGGAAACAATACCGATCTGCTGGTTGTTGGCAACAAGTGGGCCGCCGGAGTCACCCTGGCAGGCATCCTTCTTCTCGCCATTAGCGCAGACCATTGTGTCCAGTATTTTACTGTCACCGTAGGAATATTCATCGCTTCCACATTCTTTCTTTTGCAACACCGAAACGTCGACCACCTGCAGTACTGTGGTCGATCCGCATACCAGGAAGCATGTGGTGCCCCAGCCGGTAACAACAGCCGGAGTACCTGACTTTGGTGTCACCCTGGCCAACTCGACGATGCGCACCTTTGATGTCTGGCGCACTGGCGAGCTCAGCTTAATCAAGGCAACATCGTTGATCATCAGTTTACTGTTGTAGCCCTCGTGGAATTTGAACGACTCAACGCTGATCACTTCGCCATCTTTGTTGGAGTAGGTGGAGCCCAGACGCACCTGCATCTCGGAAGCTTTGTACGACTGCATGCAATGGGCGGCTGTCAGGACGATATTGTCCTTTATCAAACTGCCGCCGCAGAAGTGGTTGCCGTTGGTCCGCTGAATGGACACCTGATAGGGATAATGCTCAATTGTGGTCGGCTCGCCACTCACAATGCGTCCGAACGGATCATCAAGCCCCGGCATTGCCGCGCAGGCGGCGATGCAGGCGAGCACCCCAACAACACACAAAGCCAATCGATTCATTCTGTTAGCACAACTAAACTAAACAGAAGTCGCTCGGCCGCCTTTTTATACCACTCAGTTCGATCGACATCTTATCAGTTGCTGTAGATTAAGGGCCATATATAGTACAAAAGCTTCTTTGGCAGCCTTTTCAGGTTTACTGATTAGCCAGTTCTGGGAGCACGAGTTCTTAAACGTCATATACCACAACACACCTACTACAAAACACGACAACTACAGTTCATTCAATCTAGAAGATCGGTAATCTTTCACACACCGAAATTCCATACCCTATTATAATAGAGCTTTTCAGCTTACTTTTAAATATTACTCCGAATAATTGTTAGTTTGAAATGTTATCATTTTTCTTGATGGTTTTTTAAGACAGTTTTAAAATCTATATAGCAGCTATATGATTTAGTGGTCCGCTTTGGTCAGGGGGTAAATGCATAGTTTCATTTAGATAGCTTTAAAAACTAAGGCAGTCCGACTCATTTAAGCAATACGTGTGGAAAATTACATTCGAAGAAACGGACGTGAATATAAATCATGACAAAATTGTAATACCTCTACAAGGGTACCAACATTGATGTTATCAAAGCTGAACAATAAATCTACCACGAACTACGTATTAATAATCACAGTAATCAATATATTTTTAATAGAATGGACAAACCCAAAGTTAATTGAAAAATCCCACACTGAAGTGTGCAACTGATAAGGAAATCTGCGTTAACTTTCATTACTATTTAGGTTTCCAAAATAATACTCCTTGAAAGCGTCGTGATTAATCAAATCGAAGAAGAATTGCCATTGTCGGCAACAGAGTCAAAATTATTGTTATACCCTGAACCCATTAAAAATGGGTATAAAGGGTATAATGGTTTTGTGCAAATGTATGTAACAGGCAGAAGGAAGCATCCCCGGCCCCATAAAGTATATATATTCTTGATCAGGATCAACAGCCGATTCTATATAGCCGTTTTGTCCGTCCGTATGAACACGCGGATCTCAGAGACTATGAGAGCTAGAGACTTCAATTTTGGAATACAAGTTCTCGTATACTCGACACAGATTTGATTATTTTATCAATTACTGTCTCCGTTTCTGGAAAATCTACACATTTCGATATCCGATATCAATGCATACGCATATTAGTGATCGCCTGCCCCAATTTGATCAAAATCGCATAAGAAACATCCAAGTAAT
Organism: Drosophila atroscutellata; assembly: GCA_035041605.1. Lineage (NCBI taxonomy): Eukaryota > Metazoa > Arthropoda > Insecta > Diptera > Drosophilidae > Drosophila > Drosophila atroscutellata. The sequence continues at coordinate 4,229,839 of JAWNLA010000092.1, read as the reverse complement.
GGGTAATTATATGCATACTGGGTTTAAGTTATATCGTAGTCAAGCTCACTCGACTACAGCCTTCTTACTAGTTCAAAATCAGATAAATGTATCAATTACAAACTTATAAATGATTTACCTATTATTATTATTATTATTATTATTATTATTAAGTTATATTAATGCTTTTATTATCTAATTTTGAAATTTGTAAAGTTCATTTTATTGATTCATTCACTGATTTTACAGAAACAGTGATTTATGTATAAGTGTATATGTAATCTTTGTAATATTGTTATCTGTTCGCTAGATTCTAATAAATTCTCGGAGGGACAAGAGCAATCAGGGCTCATAGAAAACGTAGCTTTATCTTATCAAGTGGCTAACAATGCAAGCGAGTAACTTACCACAAGTGACAAGACAAGACCCAACAAGAAAGACAAGACAAGAAAAGACAAACGGCGACCAGTTGAGCTGACCATGTAAAGAATTGAGGCAAAAAGTGAGCATGACCATGAATTTGAGCTGCCAAAGTTCATTTTTAATTTACAGCACAAAAAACAACAACAAAAACAAAATGGAACAAGAAAGCGGAACAACGGAACAATCCATATAAGCCCGCAGCACACAGGAGAGCTCTGCTGGTTCAAGTCCTGGCATACAGCATGTGACTTTAAGGGATGGAAGAGAGTGACGGGAGGAGAGTGGCGGGTGAGGGGTGAGGGGTGTGGTGACTACTCGTTCTTGTGTTCAAAGTTGTTGATATCTATTACTGCAGATTTGAAGTTGTTCGCCAGCGTCTCAACTCACTTAACTCGCAGGACGTGTGTGGCAAGGGCTGAGGAATGGGGAGGACTTAAAGACAGTTGCCAGCTGAATGAAACTGACTTCAAGCTGGGCGAGCAAGCTTGCAGCTTCAACTGACACAAACAGCAACGAGCAGCGAGCAGTGAGCAATGAGCTGTGGAAAGTGTGGGCGACTACACAATAAACAATTTCTGAATAATATTGAATAATCGCGTTTTTATCACAAACAAAATTGGAGTTCTAAAAAAAACAGAAAACAAAAAATGAGCAAAAATTATTGTGCAGAAATATGGGATTTTATTTTATATATATAATTTCTATAAATTCACTTAAATTTATCACAAACCAGGTCAGTTTTGTGCAGTGCACACACAAAGAGAGACACATCCATACCCACACATGTACAGACACATGGGATGACACTTGCTTGGTTTGGTTGCTGCCACGAGGCACGTAGCGCATTGCAGTTAAGATTTGGATTTGGTTTTGCCAGTTCGCTGGCTGAGCATATCAAAGGAAAAACTACAAAACACTTATCTGGGTGACAAATAGAAAAGCGGGCGCAGCACAGCCCAACAAGACGCCAGCATTGAAAGAATAATATCTTTGAGTAGATTAAAAAGAAAATGGAGTTGCAGACGAAAACCGAACAACTCGAAAATGGAGCAACACAAAGCAGCAAAATGACGCACGTTGTCGTTATAATAAACGAGTTGTGGCGCAGCCGTGAGGGGCGCAGGTGACAGGCCAAGGCTACTCATGTGTATATACATATGTGTATATACGTATATATTTATATATAAATGTTTGTGTATTTTCGTTCAAGTATGAGGCCTAGACAGGCTGCGGGCGCTGCGTCTACATTTGCCATTTTGTTTTTGCCATTTACTTCAATTTACTGCGTTAGTAGATAATTGTCGAGACTCTGCCCCGCTTTGCGTCGCGGGCATATTTGCAAGCCATAAGTGTTAATAAGACCAATAAATTGTCTGAAATAACTGTCTATAGATTAAGTGTTATAAATATTAAAAAAAATACAAGTTCTCATACGAAATACAAAGAGCTTTTAATCGGACACTTATTTTTTACAGATAAAGTTACGTTATTAAAAACTGCTTTTGATTATTTTCTTGCTTATTTAAGAAAGATTTTAAGTACATATAATTGAGATAAGAAGCTTTATAAAACTATATATTTTGAAATTAGTTAAATAGAAATTAAGTGGCAACCAAATAATTGCTCGAGTTGAAGTCTTAAATACCTGATCAATATGAAACGTAGCTTTGCAAAATATTGCAGTTAGCGAAACTAAAGAAATTTATGAGAATAATTGAGGGGAAATTGACACATGGAAAAACCTATATAGTAGTGAAAATATATACTAGTAGGTTAGATCGAGACTGTCTCGTTCAATTCATTACTCATCTAATCAGATAATTGTAAAGACAAATTTAATATTATTCTATAACCCAATCAATTAGTTGCTCAGTTGAGTACAAAAATCAAAAGCGGTTCATCTTACCACATGCTCCATATACATACATGTAGTTAATATTCGCAAGGCAACTCAGCTGCGGCTTTATCCTAACTAGATCGAGTTAGAGCTAAAGTCTATTTGTGCTGTTGTTGGGGCTTTGCCATTCAGTCTGCCGTTTTCTACATCACTTAAAATCATTTTGCCAGTTGTGAGTTGTGCTTGGCCTCACGCACATGCCCCTAAAGCATTTGTTGTATTTGCTTTTGTGTCTCATGTGTGCAGATTTGTTTCCTTATCAGCTTCGTGTGGCATGCGTTTCAACTGTTTGCCGCAGGACCCTCAAAGGCAACGCGGCATCAACAGCAACAGATGCTGCAGAAGGTTGAGGTTGAAGGAGCGCAATGTCAAGTGGATAAGTCGGAAAAAGCCTCGGCGTAAGCATTGCAGAAATCTGGGATTAATTTAGCGATAAGTCCATGAGCTGTATATGTGAAAAGTATGAAAACTCCCTCAGTTTATTGGCTTATTGTTTTTGTAGTCCCACGCGAATTATTACAAATTTAAAACGCCCTGTTGCAAGCAATTGAAGTGAGTCTTTAGCATTTCCATTTGGTATTTTAGTGAGTGTAGACTCCGATATATGTTTGGGTTTATATTTTAAACTGTATTGTTATTCTACTTTACTTACGTAGTTGCACATATTATTCAAATTATAATTATAGAGAATTCTACAGGCATAATGGCTTTGAAATTGATTTGAATCACGCATTCAATTTACACACATGAATAAAATAGGCAATCTTAATCAACGAATCATCTTAAAACTCATCCAAAAGCGAGAGAAAGCGAGAGATAGATAGACAGAGAGAGAAAGAGAGAGAGAGAGCTGCTTCCAGAATGTAGATTCTCCCATAAATTAAAGGATCATCTCTGTGCGTAAACAATTTATAAGGCAACAACATGCAAATCATATCACTACGTCTTTTGTGTGAAGCTTGTATGCAAATGTTTTGAAAAGGAGTTTGGTTTTTGTTATGGGTTCATTTGCGACATAAAAACACGACCGTAATAACAGGAACAACAACAACAACACCAACAACAACCTCAGCTGCAGCAGATTAATTTGTTATTAAATTACAACACAACAATATCTAATTTCAGAGGAGACAAATGCGTGGGTTGCATTTTATTTCATAAATCTCATGTATCTGCGTGTGTGTGTGTGTGTGAGTGTGTGTGTGTGCGGTAGAGTTACATTGGATAGGATCCAGCAGTAGTAGATCCCTCCCAGGGGTAGGCCATTGTTGCCGCTAGCCAGTCGGCCTATTAACCACATTTTAAGCATAATTGAATTTTGTGCATAAATTTCGGTTTATGGGACGCTGGGAGACCACGACCCGGCCAGATTATTACATTATTTACTGTGCAGAGCTGGCAGCCAGACGGTAAGAGGATTGGGATTGGATGGGCTTTTGGGGTTGGCAAGCCGATCTGGGACTATTGGCCAGCAGGTTGCTTTGGCGCCCTGCTAGGGTCAGACGACAGCACATCAATTTTATATGACGCAAACTGTGGCGATTCAACAGATTGGTCTGGCCAGCCTGCAGAGCAGACCTCAAACTGCCAAAAAATTATTTATTAAATTTGCTTTTTATGAGCCACACGCACACTCACGCACACACACACACACGCACACACACACACAGACAAAGCGCTGATCAAAATGTTGCCAAAGTGTTGGCAATTGTTTGCAGTCCATGTCTTGTATTAAACGCTGTCTGGTGTATTCTAAGATATGACCCAAACAAATGGAAGCTAGAAATCATATGTCATATCAAATATAAATATCACTAAAATAAGTTAAAGAAAAATATACAAAATAAAGTGAAAAACTGTAAATAATCTTTAGCCGGCGGTGAATGCAAAAGAGTTGCTCCAAATATCTCACAGGGAACTTAGGAAAACTAAGAACTTAGGATAGGCACAAAACATAGCTCCAAATTCAATTAATATTCAAATTAAGATTAATTTAATGTTAATTATGCAAAGATACGCCTTACTTTCTTTGCGCTCCCAACACATAATACTGTTGGAAATTAAAATTGGATTAAAAACTTTTAATGTCCCGTCGTATATTTCAAATATTTACTTCGAAAATAGATTTTAGTTATGTATGATTTTGGCAGATGCCAAATTAAATTGGAAGCCGAAACCTAAGGCAAATGTTCATTGACAGCTTTTCGCTGGATACCTGCATAAGTTCACTTTCGCATAGAGAGGCAGCGATGGAGAAAGTAAACAGAAAGATGGGAAACAGCAGGCCAACGAGCAGCACATCAGCTTTTTTATTAGCTGCAAAATAAACACTAAAAAACCCAAAACCGAGTCGAAAATGGGAGAGAGCGAGAGAGAGAGAGAGGGATGGCGAAAGTGAGGAAAACACGAAAATAAACAGGCAACAACACAAAACGCAAACAAAGGCGGCAAGAGTTAAGTTACAAATATTTACAACGCGTCGCAGGCAGACACTCCTACTCCTACTCGTCAACCCCATCCCCTCCAGCGTCTGGCGGCTGTTATTTGCCATTTGGTAAGACACTGGCAAGGAGCTAGAGCAAATGTTGGGCTGCTCCTCACCGAGGGTCTCGCAACTTAATAAATCTTATTAAAGTACGCGCCGCGCAACTCTAAAATATGCCATTTTCTTTTTCGCTTGCCCTTTTTGCTTCGCCCTTTTTTTGTTCTTGAAGCCCCGTTTAAAGGGCTGAAAGGCAGCGTCGTTGCTTGATTTGGCCCGTCTTCCTCATTTTGGCTTTACATAAGTTTATTTCCTATTTTACGCTTATATCTTTTTCCCTTCACTTAGATATGCACTTTGAATGTAAAAATCACCATGATTTAACGAGGAATATCTTTTCTTTTGATATACATAACATTTTATCTATATTATTTAAGTTGTTTTCGAATTTTAGATAAACGAAGTTTCTCGAATATTACCATTGTTTATTTTTCACCTGAAATCCATTTTGTAAAAAAAAAAATGTAACCAGAAAGTAAGAAAGACGAATCCAGAGTTTATCTATTTAAGTAAGAACAGTTTTACTCTCTGTATCTCTTGATTTGTATTATCTGCGTACTGTTCATATAAATACTAAGAAAGCCTAAAAGTATGCAAGCATTTTTAATATACATTTGTGGAACTATGTAGGTTCTATGCGGAACTATTTAGTTTGGTGTTCGAGATATGATGTTCTAAACAAATATATTAACGAGCAAGTGTGACACGTAAATCTGCACATGCCTATGACCTGTATATATTTATTATATATACATTCATTTGCATAATATGCACAATTCGATGAATCAATTACAAGATTAGGCATAAGAAGGCAGCTTTCTCTTTTCAGTAAAAAACACACAAGTAATGTTTTGCTACTTAAACGGGACTATTAATCGCAGCATGGTCATTATATAAAGACATTTATCTTGGCTACATATTGCTTGAGTGACCGAGGGTCCTCGACAAACTCGCATCGAGTCCCTTTCCACTGAGTGAAACCTTTCAACCGCCACATAAATTTGTGGTCCTAATTCAGTGCGCTCAATTTTGTTGGCCTTTTTGTGGTACTAGCCAGTTGCCGGGTTCAGTAAACAGACAAAAGTGTGGTCAATACCCAACAAGAGGAATAAACAAGGCCAACTTGGTGACTGCTTTTGCCAATGTGGCATCTAAAACGAATTATCGAATTAGTTTGTTTTTGTGGCAACTTTTATTAGCTGTTTAGCACATTATTTGGTTAAGGCAATTGTTTTGTGCCCCCAGAAACAAATGCGAAAAACTCATTGATACAAAATAACACAAATCATGCTGTACTCGAGACTATTCGACTAGTATATACCCTGTACTCTGATCTTTGTTTATTTTAAATGGGTTTAGGTGTGAACAACAAAAGTTTGTTCTTCCAGATGGTGGTGCAATGCCTGTAATGTTTCCTAAAATTAACCAAATTTGATTAATCGCCTTTTCGGATAGCGTGCTTGACCCAAAATAATGCTGGCTGAAGTTAATTTCGAGATATAATTGAACACGTGCCTTATCTTATCAGCGCGTCAATGAATTTGTCCCATACTATAAATAAGTCCAATTATTTCGGGCAATTGACCAAATTCTTGCTTGCTAGTATTTTAGTGGCTTGCAACTTTATATTGGTCTAGATGTAGATATTCTAACAAGTTTTGAGAAGTTTATGAATAAATTGGTTATACATCGCCTTAGTATAAGCTTCAAAATGGCAAATCGGTTATAAGAATTATGTAAAAGTATTACTTTCACTGTGACTAACCCAATATATTTCAAAACGTAGTATCAAACTTATTGGATATTTAGTAAGTTGAACTCACAAGCTAAAAATTGAAAAATGTCCGTTATAAATATTTTATACCAATCACTTTCCCACTAGATGCCCCACAACATATCCACTTCGTCCACTTCGACCTCAAGCGACAAATGACAATTCCAATATCATTAGTTAGAGTGCGACTGCCGACCTTATTCCAAGGTCTTTGCCAATTGAGGAGGTGAGGAGTGGGTGTGTGTTTACTGTGTGTGCACACACACATTCGGTTGTTAAATACACATGCATGTCATATTATAGAGTCAGCAGCAATATACGATTATGATAAGCCAATTTCATTTTAAACACCGATGGAAAATGACAGCGCCATCAATCAAATTTCACGAATGTCGGTTTGATTGATTAAAAGATAAGTGTATTAAACAATGCTTTAATATTCGATATATTTTTAACATACACACACATACATATTGCTTGTGCTCTGGGCACACTTTCGATATATTTAAACCATGTTGTGTCGCTCCTCTCTGACATACATATTGATGTCTTCATATGTATTTAAAGCATGCGCCATTTTCACACATCCCTATACCCAGCACTCTAAAGATTAAAGAGGAGAGTTTTTGAGAATTGCGAACAAAATTCAATTTAACGTAGTTCACAACAACTTCGATCCCAAAGTTCACACATTTTTTGGCTATATATGTATATTATGTGCTATGTTTTGCTTAACACTCTTTGAAGAGTGCAGCGGAGATTACCACATGATAACACCACATTATTCACAACAAATAAGTTGTAAATGCAGTTTAAGAGGCTCTAAATGTGGCAAGCAAAACATTGCAGGTCCAGGATATATTGTAGTCTAGATTCGCACTTCAGTGTTTGCTCTCTGACTCCTTTGTCACTCTGCGTGGCATGTTGCCCGTTGTCCACTTCCACAGCCACTTCCACTTCCGCTGTTTGGCATCAGTAAACATGCTACGCCTGGGAAGCTTTGCACTTGAGCAGATTTCTTTTGTCGCGACCCATGCGACTGCGGGCTGCCATATATTTCTCACGAATGAGCGCGTATAGCTCCTGCTGAAAGTATCCGTGCTGCGGCTCGGCTCTCTTGTAGTCACGTCGTATTTGCTTATCCCGCTGACGGAACTCGCGCCACAGCCCCCGCAGGGTCAACCACTTTTTGTCAATAAAGTGCAGAGTCTTGCGCTCGGACGGCGATTTCTTATAGTTGGTAATCGCGTGTAAGATGAAATTTGCATTGATTTGTTGCTGCAGCGTCAAATGGTCCAGTTGCTCTAGCTTCTTAAACGGGTAGCTGGAGACCAGATTCAAGGCCGCCACATTTGGCATTTCGCTTTGTTTTCTCTTTCTTTTTTATCTGTGGATCCGTGAACTTTATGAGAAATTGTTACTTTTTCATGGCCTAGCCGGCAAGAGTAAATTATTAGTTTTGTGCACTCGTATTTCCTATGTGTCTCTCCATGCACACTTCTGTGTATACTAAATCATTGCCCAACGTTGGCTGCATATTTATAGCATGGTGTTCATAAAAACACACAAATTCGATTTTGAAAGAAATTTACCCCTGGGCTGATAACTAATATAGCCTAATAAACCCCCAGGAAAAAACCAAAAAACTAGATTCAAAATAATTATAAGACGAGAAAGACATAAAGAACGCAGACAGAAAGTGTGTAATAAAGAATGAGAGAGGAACTAATAAAGAAACACAGAAAAAACCAAAAAATTAGATTAAAAATGGTCAAACGTTAGTAGTAGTGGTAATAAGACGAGAAAGACGTTAAGAGCGCAGGCAGAAAGAGTGGAATATAGAGTGAGAGAGGAAATAAAAGAGATATTATACAAACATTCTCAGTCTCTGAAAGACTTCGTGAATTGGTATTAACACAATACTGACCACACACCTGCTCAATTGTTTGGCCAATCATTTTGGCCAATTGTTGAGTTGTTTGTAGTGAATGGTTTATCAAATCACGCACATGGGAAACGCCGAGTTTATTTTAGTTGCCTTTGATTCATGACGTTTCAATGTGCTCAGTGCGCTATCAAGAATATTGCTCACTAAGCATAATGTGCCACAGCACATAGCACACACACACACAGCCCATACACACACACACACTGCAGCAGTCACATACACGCACAACCCATCGATACCGAGCCTGGCACATTAGCCTACTCAACAAAATCGTTAGCCAGTCAGTGAACACAATCGTTAAACATTACACTAGGCAACAAAATTTTATCACCCCCACGTGGGTGGATGGGGTAAGCTGGTAAGCTGGTAGGGTAGTAGGGTGTAGGGGTGTTTGCGACATGTTATCGTCAAGTGTCGCCAGTTCTCGTCGCTGATAATTGCAATGATTGTTGCCCCAAACACGCCCCAATCATCATCTACTCCCAAACATTCACTTGAGTCCATGGATGTAACTGCGACACCGTACTTGAACTTAATAATGATTTAATTACAGGCGTCGAGGAGGCATCAAGTGTGCCTCTTATCATATGCAATCACTTTTTGACTTACCCAAAAGGTGGCAGAAAATGCTGACTAAAATTGCTAGTGGTGCATAAAACTCGATGGTTACTTATGCGGTGATCAGCGCACTCACAAAAGTATGCAGTTAATCCAACTGGGCTAAAAAGGATATGGAAAGTAAGCATAAATGAATGCTTCTAGCTTATGCAATGAAGATTAAAGATAATATGCTCACCCAGGGAATTAAAAATGCTGATTGATAATAAAAGATATACAATATTTATTGCACGTTTTGTTATTACTTAGTTAAAAGTTTAGATTGGGTGTCCTTATCAACTTAATTGTGAATGAAGGTGGCTGTTATTATGTAGACTACAAATGAACTACGAAAACCTAACTAAATATTTAATATTTATATTTAAGACTAGTTAAAATAATCTAAAAAACTATTTGATTTACATTAACATCAGTGGAAGGATTACATTTGCCACAAAATGGCTGTGCTAGCTTCTCGAGCTCTATCATAGAAATGGCATACAAAATGACAACTTCAAATATAGATTAAAAGATATATAGATAAAAGATATACATACATAGTGAAAGATAAGCGCCGGACTTTATTGATGATGGGATATAAAATTCTGATATAGGTCTTTCATCTATCAAGAGGATTTTCTTATCCAAAATATAGCCGAATATAGCCGAATAATCATTGATGATTGTTGATTAATGTTTAAATAAATTATAATTTTAGATATACAATGACTTTTACTTAAATATTAGTTTATGTTCTAATCAGATAATACTTAATACGATTACAGCGCTTTTCCATTTGCAAATATATTAATATAATGCATAATAAAGTGAATCGTAAATATCGTAAATAAGTCTATTTAATTTTTGGCTTTTGACAAATGCAGCCAACACATCCAGTACACATATGTAAGTAGATGTAGAAGTTTAATGGAAGTGTGCATTTTACAAATGCATTTCATTATTTCAAGGCTGTCTAATTGCGATTTGTTTGAGTGGTTTTGAATGGATGGGTTTTAAGCACTGTTTTCAAATGATTAAAATCAAATGAGCTGCGAATTATTATTATTCTGCTGTGTTTGCTGCTTTAGTGCATATTTAATTTTAATCTGTTATTTTAGCATGGCTTTTGGTTTGCCTATTTAATTTGCAATATCAATTGAGAGGATTTACGAGCATGTTTAGCGGTCAGTCAATCAGCATTCGAACATTTGCGATTATAATTGTGGCAGATTTTATTAAATTGCAAACTAGTTGGTGAATTACAAAAAGCAAAGCTCATAATGTAATGTGGAATTTAATTCGATGGATTATTTATTCCCATATTTGTTGCACGCTTTACAAGCACTTTTCGAAATGTTGCATTTTATCTGGTTTAACCATTGTGCCACAGCACGAAGGGTTCAAGTCATTTTGCTCGCACCATATTGGTCAATTGCCTGTGAAAAACTGTTGTAAAGGAGATAGCGAGTGACCAACTTGGCTAATGTATTTCTAAAGATTTTTCCATCAAGTAAATTCAATTCACAACAGCAGCTGCTACCCGATGCCCTTTAAAGTAAATATCATTAGCATTATGATGCCACGCCGCTTGAAGCTCTTTGCTATGTCACAGTTCACGCCAGCTGAGTCGCTCTTCCAAAGCAGCCCCAACTCTGCCCTGCCCGCCCATCCGTCCGCCCCTAACAAAAGCTTCAGCGTCGTTGCCATCATGAACAATGTTTACCTTACTTCATATGCACATTTACACACACAAACATGGGGCAGCACTCATACGCAATGTGGTACACATACAACCTGAGGACATGTTTTCATATACAAAACTCGGCAGATAAGCAAATGAGCCTGTAACGAATTGAGTTTACTCTCTGGCTTCCATCTAATTAAGCACACTTTTATAATATTATTATATATAAAACACATTTTGAGATGATTAAAATACATTTCTAATAAGTATCAGCCATTTCTAAAAATTCAATTAGCTTTATAGACTGTTTAACACTTGCAAGTTGAAAAGTAAACTATCATTTCGCGAAATACAGTTGGCATTTTAAACATATTTGTGCTAACCACTGCTGAAGCAGTTAAAAAATTACTCAAATTATATATTAAATTTGATATGCTCTCCTTGAGGGTATTCAAAATTATGGGGAAATGTAGGCAAGACCAAAAGGCAACCAACGATAACGCATTGAGTGAAAATCAACATGTGCACAAACACGCAGTTGCTTCTACTCGTAAATCTAATGCCTACTTGTAGGCACATATATTTTACATATACTCATATTGTACACACATTCATATGTGTGCGTGCGTTTGTGTGTGTGTGTGTGTGTGTGTGCGGGTGTGTGTATTTGTGCATGTGTTGCAATTGAGTTTGGTAGTCCATGAAAAATGCATGGCAACTTTTCCATATTACTTAAAAGACAGACGAGACCAGAGCGCAGTCCCCGCACATCCAGCTCAATATTTTAATACCCTGGGAGAGGATATTTTGATATTCAGAAGAGTTGAATGCGATTACATAAAGTACATAATATATTTTAACACCTGACTAAAGTATAAGTTTTATTTTTCTTTCAATTCTTATAGTACTTAATGTTGGTCAATTTCAGCAAAGTCTGATCATAAATATTTATTTTTTTTTATTTATTTAAGTAACAAAATAGAAACTAAATATTAAATATAACTTGGACAGACTTTAGAAAGAATACAAACAATTATTAGTGCTATATTGCATTGCAATTTGATGTGCAATAAAGATTAAATGATATGTATATGTGTATATGTATCAGATGATATATATATACACTAACTTAACCTACAATAAAGATTAAATTACTATACCACATTGCCTTGATAATTATTTGTATGCTATAGTTTTGGCTATATACAAGGATATTTATTATTCGACTGCCCACTCGACTCGTGTTACCTTCTGGTTCTACATGCTGAAAAGGACACAAGCAACACAGTGCCACATGGTGTATGTGTGGATTATGTGTGTGTGTGTGTGTGTGCGTGTGTTAGTATGGTTGTTTCCAGCTAGAATTTTATTTCATTGAATTTTTATCAATTTGTTGGCAGGTAAATTGAAACACACGCATCCAGAGCCAGACACACCTCTCAGCCGCCATTTTTTGCATGTAGTTAGGCAGTATGCTGTTTACTTTAACGCAAACCACCACCCACACCATTATCCACACCGCCACCCCCGACGACTGTGCAACTTGGCTACACTCGTTGTCAGGTTGCAACAGCAGCAAAAATCGTTATGAAATTCTGAACAGCGTATGTTTGTTTCCACCTTGTATGACAAGTTGTTAGACATTTGACTTTTCTGCCAAACCAAACCTATGGCCCCCCCTACCCCCCCCCCCCTTCCTCATTGAGCTCATGGTTTAAGCCATTGATTGCATTGCCCGAGCATCTTTGGCTTTTGGCTTTTAGTACAACAAAGTTTTTAAGTCTTCGTAAAATGTTTTTTCATCTTGTTCACTGTGGAAGCTGCTGACACAATAAGCCGAACGATGTTGACTGAATGCTTGGCTGGATAGGCTATTTTGCCATTGTAAGCCCGGGCATTAAGTACCAGTGAGTAGTATCAAGTCGTAAACATACTTCCACAGACCATGTTCGTGGGTTAACAATGTACTTCACCCATTCTCATTTGACAAAGTGCATATAAATGTGAATTATTGCAGATTTCTTTAGAGAGCACATTTTATGAAAGATCGGTTTTGACTTGTAATTAGTATTTCAATTCTTTTTATTATGTTGCTACTGACATTGCTAAGTATTTATATACATATATATTTACTCATTATATATATATATACATATAATATATAATCCCTTAATATTTGAAATTTTTTGAGTGTTAAGTTCCACTCCATTTGGAGCCAATGAAAAATACCTTTAAATCATTAAACGAGGTCACCATTTAGATATTGAATTGAAAGCCTCTAAATAAAATGAAGAGTAACAAATGAATTTGAATGTTAATTAAATACATCATAAATTCATCATAAATACATCCTAAATACATCCTAAATACATCATAAATATATCGTAAACAACAAGGTAAAGCATTTCATTTTAGTATTTATAGGTATTACAGAATGTGCTTATTTAATTTTATTTGCCTCAATTCAAACTTTATCTTCATGCCACTTGCAACACCTTTTGCGTTTTTATTCATATCATAGCCTGAAGCGCTAACAATTCAGCTTTATTTATGCACTAAACGCTTCTTTTTGGGGCACTTTCAATCAACGTTCCACACACAAGCACACACAAACAAACATACGCGCACACACGCACAAGCACTCACCTGTGCTCACTGCAGGGATACGTTGCTTGTTCGAGGCGCAACAAAACAAAAACGGTTTCATAGTTTTGCGAATAAATTAGAATTTTGCTACCGCCGCTGGCAAACATATTAGAAACCTCTTGAAATGTGCGTGTTACAACTTCAAGCATGCAAACTCTCAGATACACTTATGTGTAAGCGTCTGGTCAGGTGCACACACACACCAACACACCAGCACACACACACACCTACACACACACACTCCACCATACAATACAAACAAGTTGCCTCACGTACACAGCGCCCCCATGTGAAGAGTGCGTGTAAAGCCTGAAGGGAGCTGCTGAGTGTGGTATTTGTCCAGGCAAAAATCGCCGAAATAGCAACAGCCAGAAGCAAATCAGAAAGAACAAAAAGGCACAAAAGAAATCCCAAATTTGTCTGGCACCCAATTGGAATTACCCTCTCGCGGCACAATGACATCGTGGGTAACATCTGTACACCCTGTAACTGAACTGAGACTTGTTCGAAAGTCCTTATAAATATTATAAATGTTGATAAACATGAATATGAGACTTAAACTATATTTGTAAGATTAGATGAATATGAAAATTAGCTATATATGCAACTAATCTTCATTTTAATATTTTCGATATATAAGTAAACAAAAATAAATCAGAAAGATTCCATAAAGTTCAAGCATATATCAAAAATAAAATATTATTATTATTAGTCCCGATGGAATAATTCTAACATGCTAAGGTTACCATAGCTTGAATCCGTTTACCGTTTTAATTTTTAGACATGTCCTACATTTTTTTCATACTTCTTAAAATCAATATTAAACAATGGAACAAAAAGTTAATTTCATATCACAAATCTCATTAAATATCATACACAGGACAGACAAAAGCCCTGGCCGAATATTTTTCGGATAACTTGTACAAACTTGTATAACTACAAATAAACGAACATGTCTCTAATGAGTTTTCAGTTTTCAACCAAGTTGAATACAACCAATTTCTACAAATTTCACCAACTATTAAGTCGAATTTTCCAAAGCTACAAAGTTCGAAAACTTTTGCTTCAAATTCAGTTTGGCTGAATATTTTCAGTCAATTATTATATTTAAGCAAATTAAATATGGTATTCAATATCAAACTTAAAAATAGTTTAACACACATTTAGTTAATTGAAGTTTGAGCTTTCAGACATGCTCACTCCATGCATAGATAGAATTTGAGATTGCAGACCTTGTCACACGTATTGTGTGTGTGTAAGTACCCACAATTTAAGGGTATTCTAATGCTGGAACTAACCAAACACTGATCGTCGGTTTTGCAACAGAAGCCATGGTCTGGTCGTCGCGTCGCTTGACGCCTACCGCCTACCGCATCGAGTGCCACAGCAGGAGGCAGCTTTTTACGCCCTTGCCTCCTATATCTGCAACTTTGGCATCGTCATTGGTATCGACTACGGCTGCAACTATGGCTGTGGCATCGACTTCAACTATGGCTGCGGCACCACATGCATTTCAATTAACGGCAACCGAAAGCACTTCAAGCGCAAAAACACGCACCGCTCATACAACCACCGTGGTGGCACGCCCACCACATTGATAGGTGCTAGCTGGAAAAGCAGTGACAGCAGCAGTACACTCAGAAAAACGATCGTCATGCTCTTTTACAAATCGATTGTCGTTTAGCCCCAAATGCAGCTCAGCTTATTTTTCAGAAAATGAATTTCCAAAAACTTTGGGCTTATATTTCCCAACTTCAAGGTGTATTCTCTAAAAGCAAACAAACATTTTCAAATTCCAGTATGTTTTTTTTCTGAGTGCACAGTCAGCACTTTCATTAACATGCTTGTCACTCGGTTATTAAAATGATTAAGCGCAAATATAAGAGACGTCAACATAAAATGAGCTAGAATTACGATATATTGAAATATTTCTGAACAGTTCAAAACGAATAAATATCATATTTTGTAGGCTTGTGTATTTAGAGTAAACGTTTCGAATAACAGGAAATTTATTACGTAAAATTTCGAAGCTATTTGCAGCAAACTTTCTGCCTTTAAGGGTGATTTTCGAAATTCAGGTAAACATTTTTCTGAGTATTGCAGCAGCAGCTGTGGCCCACCTGAAAGACTGACTGCAGCTTTGCTTTTCGGCTCGATTTGTGTGCGTGTGTGTGTGTGTGTGGGGTGTGGAGTGGGTGGAAACGGGTGTGAAAGGGGCGTGGCCCGACCTGCGAGTATCCACTTTGTTTCTGCTGCTGGGCTGCACTTTATCAAAGCGGCGGCGAGCGCTAAAACAAACTGCGGTCGCCGTCGCCATTTTGACTTACCGGGTGCATTTTTTTTGCAACCTCCACCTCCCCCCAATCCATCACTCTCTTTGCATTTACCTTAGCAACCGTTGTTGCATTTTTGTAGGAGTTAAAAAGGTTTTCAGCTCACACGCGCACGCACTTCCGCTTTTTCTTGTATCTGGCTTCTGGCCAGCTACCCCCTCGCCTTCCCCCACAGCCCAACAGTCGCCTAGCCAACACTATTCGCCCTTTGGCAGCTTAAGGCTGTTTTGCCTGCTCTTGCCAGATGGATTGTGGTGGAGGGGGGGTGTGTATACAAACATACAAATTTGTTATTCATTGGGGACAATTTTGCCAGCTGCATATGCAAACAATTACCGCAAAATAAAAGGTAAACAAAATAACTTCCGAGCAATTTCGCGTACAAAAACATACATTCAACGCCCCCGCTCCCCTCCCCTTCCGGCCAGCTTCTCACGTTTGTCTATCTGCAAGGCAAATACATAGCTTTTGGTAGAGCATTGTCGGGCATGTCGCTTTTTGAATGCTACTTCTTTCACAACATGGAACTCAGACTATGTAATATGTGCAAAAAAGGCGTAGCCTAACTCACCAGATCCTGGTTAGCTGGGCTATAAGCCAAGGTTAATGCAACTGTCGGCAGATGTTAGGGCCGTGTTGTGAAATTGATCCGGCTACCCCTACATTCTAACCCCTTCCCCTCATCCATTGGATGTGTGGTATGAATCATTCTGAGCCGCTGGCGATGCAGCTTTCGATCGAACTTTCAACTTTGCTTTTGCATATAGTCTGGGCTGCGATGGGCTTCCCACAGTTCCATCTTTCTATCCCTACGCCAAAGGTCAAAATTAGTATCTATGTATTTGTAATTTCTAATTACGATTTTTCATTTTGCACTGCGCTAAAATCTAATTATGGAAAAATGTGTGTACACTTTGTGAAATGCAAATTAGAGCATTTAATTATTTTCAGCATACGAGTCGTATACACAATGTGATATTTTGCGCAAAACCTCATTTCGATTTGTGTAATCAGAGCAAATAAAGTTAACGCGCTTAAAATGTTTAAATAAACAATTTAATTGGCTGGCAAATCAATGCAAAAACATAACAAATGAAACATATATATAATTTAGGAAAATTTGAGGTTTTTTTTGTTATTTAATTGCGAAAATCTGGTTAAACAAATCCACATTAAATAAACAATGTTTTCATTCATTTCCAACTCGAAACTATGTGACTACTATTGGAAATTATGAAAATTAATTATTTTAACAAATTATTATTATTGACAACTTTTTATTTTATTTAATTTATTTAATTTATTTGTTATAGTTTCTTTTCACCGATTTCGCCTTATCACTATCAACAAATATAAGCAAAATGATTAAAATACTGCAAATATTTCATATTTTCGAATGAAAATGAATGATCTTAACATCTGGTATTTGAAATTTGTGACATTTATTTCATTTTGCTATTAAGGCCATAATAATACGTGCACAATTTATAATTTCTTATTTGCTTTCTTAATGCACTTCGTAAGCCTCAGTGAAACAATTCCAAGCAATTAATTTACCCACTTAACACGCAAACTTTGAGTGTAAATATTGGCTGCAGTCTGTGGTCCCTGTTCCCCCTGTTCACCCACGAACTCTTCAATCGGCATGCTGCACTTGCCGCACCCCGCTAACTATGCAATTATTATAGAAAGAAATCAGGCGTCAGCTCTGGCAACTTTTCGAGAATGGGCAGTGAGTCGAGCTGAGTTCAGTTTAATTTCAATGGCCACCGCAATTGCCTTTAAAATGCAATGCAGTTGAAAGAAGACTCGGCTTCTTTTTTCGTTTCAGTTTGGGTTTCTTTAATTGCTCCACACTTAAACTTCAAATGCAGACGGGGAACTGTGTGCGATAGGAAAAGAGGGGCGGGTTGGTGGTTGGGTGGTGTTATTATTTTCATTGCATACCACGCGGCGGTGTCAGCATGCCGCTGCGCGCTCCGTTCTCTTGGTCAGGCCAATAAAATGTCTGGGCTCTGGCAATGGACGCCACTCGGTTGTACGAGTGCTCCGCTGTGAATGCGTCCTTTTTATTGGCCTGCGCTATGGGTTTGCCGGCTATGAAAAGAGCTTATCAGGCAAATTTTGGACTTGTGTTGCGCCGGCATTATTGAGAAATTAAGCGCGAAGCGTGTGCATTTGTACAACACGTACTTACCTACTGACACCACCCCAAGGTGCTAAATATAAAAATATAAAAAAAAATAAAAGAATGCTATCTCAGCCGAATACTTAATACGCTTACCATCTGCCATAATAACACTTTCCCCCAATTAGAATGGTCAGCATAACCAGAACTCACACATTCTCATGTTAAAATTAGTTTAACATTTATTTGATATACTTTTTATCGTTTTGGGACTGATCCAGATTAAATAAATTAATTAGTCGATTGTTCCTGTATCATCAAATAGCTTAAGTGTCAGAAGACAGAAGGACTTGGCTATATCGACTCAACTAGGTATGTTAATCAAGAATATATATAGTTTATTAATCAGAGTTGTATCCTAACTAAATGTTTCTACAGCATCATATATATATATTAATATATCTTTAAATTTATTCCACCAATCGAGTCGATATCTGACTATGCGAATTAGTTAATTACATTTTACATTCCAATATTTTAGGCATCAGATTCGGCTGTTTAAATATAGCTCAAAGCCTAATTAACTTAATGGCATAGATTCAGACAGACTGATATTGCTATACCGATTCGTTTATGTGTATGGTTTTTTAATCAGAGATGTCTCCGCTAGTGCGTTACACATGGCACGGTTGAATTGTAATAACCCCCAAGCCAGGGTATGAAACGAAGCTAAAGCCGGCCACAGTGGCAATGAAAGCAGTCGCGTTAGGGGAAACTTTAATGATAAGCGTAGCTGGCGGAAGCGAGTAACGGAAATATTGTAGGAAAAGTACACGACAGAATGCCATGAAACGAGCTGGTGTAAGAAAATTATTAGGACAACCTGCTGTGTGAAAACATGGCTGGTGAAAAACCACAGGTAGCCGGCATGAAAAGAAATCAACTAGAATGGGAAAATTGGCATAAAGTGATGAAAGATGAGAAAGATATGAAATGTGATAAGATTTGGAGCAAAACAGATAGACGTAAAAGAAACGAAAAGAAAAACATTTCAAATAATGTCGTAACTTAAGACCTTTATCACATCAGATATTAACATCTAGGCTCGCAGAAATGAACGGAAAATAGGAGATATTGTCTTACATGTCTCAAACATTTATGTCTATCTAAAATAATATTTGAAAACAAAATATATTAACATATAATTAGAGAAATTAATTTAATAATATTACGATACAAATAGAAACAGTTAAAGGTTGTTTGGAGTTTGGTAGATAGTTGAGCCAACTTTAGCAAAAGTTTGGCTATAATCAAAAGTGATAACTCTTCGCAAATTAGGTTTGGTGGACACCAGCTACAAGAATCCCACTTTCACTCAGTACACATTTAACTGGAAACACTTCTGAACCACAACTACTTCAGTGCAGTTGTAGTGTCAGTTGAAGCCACGTACAAGTGACAGTGGCACAAATAAGTCACTGGTGATTTAACGAGCACCAAGCAGAGGCAGCAGCGGCAGCAGCGGCAGAAAATACAGCAACTCGCATCGGTGCAAAACCAAGTGGGCTCAACAAACATAATCAGGAGCTAAGCAATGGGCAGCTGAACTGCTGGCCAGTGGCAATGGGAGCAGTCAGCCCAAAAGTATGCAACAATTTATGCCTGTTTACAATGGCAATTGGAGGGTTGACCAAATGTAGTGGGTTTTAGCTGGGAGCTTAGGGATGGGAAGCTCGGGGCTGCTGTGAAAATGACCAATGCCCCAGGCGCGTTGCATACTTTGGAGCACCGCAGAGCATAGACAAACATTGATCACTTACAGGATGCCCGCACTCGGATGAAGGGGGGTTGGATGGTTAGAGAGAGGGGTAGAGGAAGGTTGCCAGCTGACAGACGGGCATAAGCCAACTGGCCGTTTTGCCAGCTGCACTGAACTGCTGCTGCCGCCGCATGTTAATATCGGGAAACTGCAGCAGCAACCAGACAGTCAGCTAGGCAGGCAGACAGTCAGAGAGACGAACGGACGGACAGGTTAGTTCGGGACGCCATGGGAGCGAGCAAGTTTGTAGCGTGTTGGCGTCTATTGGCCAATGGATTAAAGGCTGACCACGTTGGCCATGTTGCGCCGTTTGTAGTTGTTGTAGCACAACTGCTCCGACACCCGGCAGTGGCCAGTAGCCAGTAGCCAGTAGCCAAACATGTGGACAACCTGGTTAATGGCCATGTCCTGCATGGGCATCGATAAAAACAGACGCTGACTAACGGTGGCACATATTGTGCTTCCTTTTTTATCCCTATTTTTCCTTTTTCCATTTCTAACATTTTACAACACAAAACTTTAAATTATTGTTGACGTTTTGCTCCAACTGCGTTTCAGTTTAAGTTTTTCGCAATAATGGAAAATTATTTTATTTTTTCAAAAACTTTAGCTTGGTTTACTGTGTCAGCTACTCAATTTTTTTCTTTTAACAAACTTTCACATTTTATTTGTTTTTTGTTTAAAGTATTTTCAAAATCAACTCATCACCAACA
This sequence comes from Drosophila atroscutellata, assembly GCA_035041605.1. NCBI lineage: Eukaryota > Metazoa > Arthropoda > Insecta > Diptera > Drosophilidae > Drosophila > Drosophila atroscutellata. The sequence goes on along the minus strand of JAWNLA010000092.1, from coordinate 4,209,356 downwards.
AACATCAACAAAAAAAAGTCTTATTTATTTTAAGCAATTGATATTCCCAATGGAATAATATGTATATTTTAAGACTTTTAAATGCTATTAAATAAAATTTGTACTCGAGCTTAAGTGATTCCCTTATTCTGTGGACTGGTAATGACTCCAGCCCCGCTCATGGTGGGCCCCTCCCTTCGACCGCTGTAAGGGTAAGACAAAATGGCGCAATTAATTAAATGCATGCACTTTATGGACGGGGTGCTCTTAGGGCAACTGCTGTTGCTGCCTGTTCAATGTTTGCCTGCTGGAAGTTGGTTAGCAGGTTGGGAAGAGGGGAGGGCGGGAGCAGCGTGGCTCAAACGCTTAAAGTCAAAACCACACAATCAGCTAAATAGCAATCGGTGCCTGGCGCCGACGTTGTTTGTGTAAGGCGCGGAAAGCTCTTCGCCCAAAACTGCAGGCAGCAAATCTGCCTGTCTGGTGGCAGCTGGAAGCGACACCTGCGCCTGTTCATGCAACAACAACAATAACGGTAGTAAAAGCAGCAACAAGAGTAAGAGCAATAGCAGCTTCAACGTCAACTTAATTTTGCTAGTTTAGTTGTTGAGTGGCGGCTGTGCGGCAAATTAATTGACACTCTGCCAAAATGTTTGGTCATATTATTGGCAGCGGAAATTGCCTTTTCTACATTGCAGACTAACTGAATAAGGGCTTTGATATAATTCAAACAAGCTTTGCCAACATATATGTACATAATCTCTGTAAACAAACACATCCATTAGCAAAAAACCGATTAGTATGGCAAATATATATAAATATTTTTAATTGAACTGATTAACTGCCAGCCTGAACGTGGAGTATGAGAAAAATATTTGCATACTTTTGCCAAAACTTCCATTCATCACAGATATAATCTTTATATAGGTATATATCATTATCAAAATCGTCTCATTTATTTTATTTTAGGGCGTGCAGTTTTTAGCACCCATAAAATGTTTTCCGCACTACTGCAAATCTATAATAATTTTGCCATATTTGTGATTGTTCAGATCGTTACTATTGTTACTATCCCAGCAAGGACCTTTGCTATTTCGATTTCGGGCAACATTTCAATTAATTGTGCAGGCATCAACTCAATATCGAGTTTCACTAGCTTAAGTCAAGCCACCTCAGCCGACCCCCCAGTTCAGTTATGTGTCAGATATTTACATAATCGTTTGTCCGTTTGTTGATAACACCCTTGAGTTGGGGCACTCATTCACTTTGTGACTGTCAATCAGGCGGACATAAAAAAAAACTACGAACAAATACTTTGTTGCCTTCGCAAGTTGCCCTTTTCCAGAGAGACGGCGAGAGACAAGGACAAAGACAAAGCTGGAAAAGCTTATCGATTGAAAATCGAATCAAATCAAATCAATTTGCAAGCTGCGCTCGTAATGGAGAAATATGCTAAGTTTCGACTCTTTGCAAAAAATAAAAAATCTCAGCAGACAAGACTCTCGGCACAAGCTCCACTTACTTTCAGAATAAAAGAGCCCCAAAGCCACAGTCAACCCCACCGCCTCCTCCTCCTCCAGGTGCACTCATAAATCTCAATTTTCAGCGCCAATGACTGGCAAAAGTGGCTTTTGCACTATTTTACTTCTGTTTTTTTTTTTTTTTTTGCTATTTTACTTTTGGCGCAGCTGCGGGCTGGCAAAAATTTTTAAATTCTAAAATTTCTCACTGCACAGCAATTACAAAATAAAGGGGTTGAAACCAGATAGAAAAAGAGAGAAAAAAAAGACGACCAGACTAAGCGTTTGCCAGTTTTATCTTTATTTCGACCTAGTCTACTTTATCGCTGGTTTGTTCTGGCCATATCTTTTCTTTTATTTTGTGGCAAGCGGTGCCATTTCCGCCATAAAATTGGCCCCTCCCCACGAAAACAAAAACCCATACCCGTACACCAAAAGCCCCAAAGCCGCAACACAATTCCGACCAGGCCCCAGCGATCATAAAAAATTAACAAAATAAAATAAACAAAGCAGAAATATTCTAAACGGCCAGCAACAAGGGCAGACAAAAAAAAAGGGTAGCAGCTTTAGTTCAGCTCGCTCGCAAAAATCGTAAAAATTAAAAGTATCTCACAGATACAACAGTTGCACCTACATACGTGCATATGTACATCTGAATATGCGGCAGGCAGCGCTTTCACTTCTCGCCGCTGTGCCATAAATATTGCTCTGTGGTCTCGGCCATGCAACTAATTACATTTGCATTTGCTTGCAGCGACTTCCGACTATTGTCCGACAGGCCCAGCGAAAATTACACCAACAGTTTTAGATACTGTGGTGGGCCAAAAAGACGAGGCTCTAAACAAAAAATGGTTTGCCAATAAAAGAAATGAAAGAGCACATGTTGCAAATGGAAATTTATGGAAAACTCGGGTAGACAAATGAACTGCAATTGAACGAAATGAATTATAGCTTTTTCTTCGCTAAAATTGCAATCGGAATATATAAGTAGCTGCACTCCACATCAGCACATTAGCTGAAAGATAGCAAACTGCGAGCAAAATCAGAGAAAACGACCGATTTAAATTCTAGTCTTAATTAAATCCAGAAAAAATGTCTGCCATAATATAACTAGTATAATTGGGAAAAAATCAACTTAAGAGTTAACCCATATAAAAATCCGCTGAAATTAGATAAATTTTGTAAAAGTATTGGAAAAAAAGTTGTACTTAATTTTTAAAATTAGTAAAAGCTCAATATATACCAAGTTCAACTTCAGTTTAATGTATAAGCATAAAATCTGTTGTACTTTAATTCATTTTGTAATATATATTTATTTCATACTATTCTATTATATAATTTATAAGCGGATGACCAATTAGCCATTTAAAGATACGTTTTTTCATACTCATACGATCATTTCATGCTGTGCAAAAAATGTATAATTGGATCTAAATTAATGATACATGCAGAAAAAATGACTTTTAAAAATTAATTACGCTCATAACCTGTAAATGTTTTTGCAAAGATTTATCTCTGCTTTTGAGCAACGTGTAATTTTAATCCCGTCAAAGCTACATTTTTTTTATTATTTTTAAATAAGTAATCAATGGAAATGACCAAACTAAATCATACGTCAGTCTCTGATTCTCTCTCACTCCCTCCCTCCCTCATTAAAATTGAAATACATTTACAAGCATTCCCCGTAATCAGATGTGCATTCCCTGCCAATAACTTGGCTGTGTTTAAATTTATACTTATTATTTTTTCAATGCCACACACAAGAACAGACAGTCAGACAGTCAGGCAGCAGGGTCGGCAGGGTCAGCAGGGGCAGCTGCTGGTTGTTGCAGGGTGGTGCTGGGCGGTGCTGAGTGGTGCAGGTCTGTTGCAGGCGGAAGCCAATCGTTTAAATGCGTAATGATGCTAAGGGTCAGTTACTGGGTTGTGCGGCGGGATTTTAATCAGTAGCAGCTCAGTTAAGGTGATGGTAAGGATACACACAGACACAGGCAGACAGACAAAAGACTAATTAAGCTATTTATTAGGTTTGAGGTTAAGTTCAGCGGCAGTTTGCTGCAGTCGTCGGTTGGTTTAACTCGCTCTCTCTCTCTCTGTCTGTCTCTCTATCTGCTTCTCTCTTTCTCTCTCTTTTAGCAGCTAACATGAATTCTGTTCAACCTGGCAACTGGCAACTGGCAACTGGCTCGCTACCAGCTGCATGTTTATTTCAGTTGACTTTGTAAGTTTACCAGTTGGCCAAAAGATCATCATCATGTTGGTGGGCAAGAATCAAAGCCGCTTCAGCTTATAACTTGAACTTGTTTGTCATCTGACAGGTACTGCGGTTGACATTTCACCATTTCTACTCTGTACTTTAAATCGCTTTCAGAGTGTATTCAAATTTAGTCGTGCAGCTTGTAACTTACAACTTTAACAGTCGACTGATCAGATCTTATTACTTCTTTCTTATCTGAAGAAAGCATTTTTTCTAAGATTAAGATTGTCAATAATAATAAATAATGAAAGACATTCATATATTTAGATTTTAGCAGTAAAAACCAAAATATTGCTTCTAGTATTCAGGGGGATTTTCTAAAGAATTTTTGCAAGTGCTGTTTTATGTTATTATGCTCCTAACATAAGGATCAAAATGATCAAAATCGAACCATCGCTCGGTTATTTACTGATTTATTGATTTATCCGCAAGGGTATATGATTTTCGACGTGCCTGCAATAGTCTTTTAGCTTGTTTATTTTTGCACTTGCTCGCAGTTCATTAAAGTTAAATGAATCAAGTCAAGAGCGAAAATTAAAAAAAAAGATCAAAAATTCAGTGGTTGAGCAGAGTGGTTGTTGTCTGTTTGTGGCTGGGCTGCCGGATTTGCCGAGGTGTTGATTATTACCTGAGGCGCACTTCAAATTGTTGGGTGGCAACTCAAGCGGATAATTTGTAATCATGAGCAGTATGTTTTAAAGCTTCAGTGCTGGTTTAAAGTGAGATATTAATAAATTAAACAGAAACTTCAATATCTATGCGAATGAACTATTAAATCTACATTATTTTTCGTGGTTGATGCTGCAAACTTTTTTTTACTTTGCTAGCGAAGGTTTCATGGCATTTTGGTTTGTGCAATATCCGTCATGTCATCCATCTGTCTGTCCGTCCGTCTGTCCATCTGTATGAGGGCAGCTTTTTTCGACATCCTTACCCCATGTTACTGGTAACTTCCCTAAGAGATCGATCAAATATTCAGTCCAATTTTATTTCTGACTAAATTTAATACAGTTTAGTTTTTGAAATCGTGTTTGGAAATAGATAGGAAACTAATGTTGCACGATAAACAAAAATGTATTTAATTCATTGATTTCATGATTCGCTCAGTTCCATTTTGTGTCAAAATTTGATTTAGTTAGAACTTATTAAATCACAGAAAACAAAAAAAAGAAAGTGGGGAAATGTTGTCCAGTACAATCTGCATATGTTGTATGTGCATATTACTGCACAGTCGTTGCTTCTGTTCTTTGTTCTAAATGGTATCCATGCCCAAGGGCTGCCATTAACAACAGTAAGCAGCCGAAAGCAAACAAAACAACAACAACAACGGCAACAGAAACAAATTGTAATGAGAATAGCGACGGTCGGCGTCACGATAATTATGTATGAAGCAATTATTTCGCATGTCCAGCAATAGCACCAACAAAAGCGAAAGCAATAACAACAACAGCACACACACACACACACACACACAGACACACACACACACAGACACACACACACACAGGCACACAGACACACAGACAGTCTCGCATGCATGCATGTGGCAATAACTGTTGTTGTTGTCGCTGTTGGGTTCTACGTGCGATCCACACAAATTGAAACCCGACGAGGCTGGCAACAATTTGTTGCTGCTGTTGGTTTTGGACAACAACAACAACAAACGAGTTAAATGCCTGACTGACGTCTATAATTATAAAGTGGGCAACAACAACAACAACAACAGCAACAGCAACAACGACAACAATGAAAACAACAATTTGCGCGAAATTTAAGCACGTGCCACCCCACCAACAACAATAGGCTGCTCGCAGCAGCAGCAGCAACAACAAAAAATTAAGTGGAAAAATGTGTATAATTAAGTCGCCAGCCCCAAAGTAGGCAATACAAAATACCCAAAAATACACACAAAACCCAAACATACACACACACACACACAGATAAAGAAGGAGCCAGATAAAGGGAGATAGAGATTGGCACACAGACTGCTGTAATTGCATTTGTATATGTTACATTCATCCAGTTCACGTACATATATTTTATTTATAAATCGGATTTTTAAAAATCGAAATTGTTTTTATTCACTCTCCTTGCTGCACAGCATTTGGCTATGAGTAAATATTATTCACTTGCATATGGGTACCTTTTTTTTTGTTGCACGCACGAACAAACTTTGAACTACCCGTGTGTGAGTGTGTATGTGTGTGTGTGCATTTTTTTATTATGTTTTTTTCTTTTTACATTTTTGTGAGTGCATTCTAAGCTGATTTTCATGCCTCTATGAGTTTATTTTATTTTCTGTGCTAGCACTCTTAATACACCCGAAACTTATTTGCGTATTTCTTGTGCTGAAATCATATTTACCTTTTCCTTTGATTTATTTATGCAATTGAATACCGATTACAAATACCTCAAATATCAACTCTGATGCATTTATTTAAGCATGGTAAACAAAGTAAATCAATCTGCAGATAAATTGAAATTATGAATCAATCGCACTGGAATTATATAAAGATCACTTTCACATTGCTGTAAGTATTGAGAACCGCTCATGCCATTAAATCTCGATTAATCCTTGCCTTTCTCTTCTAATTATCGTGTTGATTTCATGCCCGAATCATTAAGTATTCAAATAATGAGCTGCAATGCAATTAATTTAATTTCATTTCATTAATCATGAAAATATATATGCATAAGTGCATCGAAAGCACACACATTGTGTGTTCATGTAGTTCTTAAATTTAATTGGCAGTCTTCTCACGTTTTTTGTTTTGTTGCGGACTCCTGGTAAATTTAAAAATACAACAATATATTTCAAATCCCCGTGTGATTCGTCTTCAGGGGGGTTACTGACAGCGTCCATTCAGTTTTTCATTTTATTATATAAGATTGTTGTTTTTCAATGCCCGATTTACTCGCCGTTGTCGACTTCTGATTCCTGGCTAAAATAATCATTGTTCGCTGACAACATCCACATCCTGCATATCCTTGCTAAGCCCTAAAAGTCATCTGAATAGCAAACAGCGACGCAAACGGCTGATAAGCAAGTCCATAGAACGGAGAGTGAGGCGCTGATTTACGGGCACTTGTGTTGCGCCCAACAGCAACAACGGCAACATCAGTGTTGGCCATGTTTATGTTACCAGTGTCACAATGACCGTGCCACGCCTCCATTCTACGCCCACTCGAACGCGTTCGCCTGTCGCTGATTTCGCATGTAAATCTTGGTGCATTAATCCGCCAGCCTTAACGGCAATTTTTGCTGTTATCGTTGTTGTTGCTTAATACAAAAAAGAAAAGCGCAAACACACATTACACACACACCACACACACACACACACACACACATAGATACAGGTATGTGTAGCGTGGCATATGTTCGAGCAGCGACTGCGAAACTGAAATTTAATTTTAATGCACTTAACACATTTTTCACTTATGCTGGTAAATTTATATGTGCACTCGGATTCACATTTTTAAGCACAGACATAAATTGATTTTTTTTTAATGATATTGTAAGGAAGTTGTTTCTGGCTGTTTTATTCCCTGTACGTTAAGTAATTTGTATAATGGGTATTTTAAAGTAGATGTATCAGTCCGAAGGCGGAGTTTCACATTTATTAATGTGGGAAATTGAATCAGGTTATTGTTGTACAACAAGTACACATTCATGGAGGCCATTTAATATTCGCAATGTTTCTTTATAAGGTATATAGACACTTGTATGAAATTATGTCATATAAATAACATGTTAAATAATATTTTTTTAATTAACCGAACCGAAAATGCGTTGCATCGATTCTAGATTTGTTTCGAATCTTGGCTTTTCATATTTCTTCCTTTTCAGCAAGCAAATGTAAATTAAAACAAAAAAAGTTTCATTTAATTTAAATTAAGTTTGAAATTGAGTTCCTTATCGATATTATTAAATGGATGTCTCTAATCGAGTACTATAAATAGGGTACACTGTAGTCTAGCACTTCCAGCTAATGTAATTATAACTGAATTTTTTCGTTTTTGGGCTCATTAAGCGCTTTGGGCAGGAGCGATTAACACAAGCTGCTGCGCATCCCGAGGCAGATAAACCCAGAATAAAAAAAAATACTATAGCTCTACTCTAGTTGGGTTGTTAAACTGTTGAGCTGCAGAAATTAGCAAATGATTCGAAGAGTTAAACTAAAATGCAATTATCAAGCCACTTTAGCAAGCGGAGAATGTTGAACTGAAGCAGATAATTTCAAATAAAGACTTGAAATTATTATTCTATATTATTATTATAATCAATATATATACATATATATATATATAATAATCAAATGTCATAAGAGAGAGAAAGAGAGAGAGAGAGAGGTAATTTTTACAGAATCCCAACAGCTATAAATAACGCATGCAAAATCGCATTCACTTCAAATGCCAATTGAACTTTTATATTAAATACAGTTATACACACTCTCGCTCTATCGCCTTTAATCACATCTGATTGCATACCGTTACTTTTGCTTTTTTATTAGCAATTCATGGCATTGTTGCAACGGCTCCAACAAATCAAACGCAACTCACATACAGATGCAATTGTCTGCCAAAAAATCTTTACCCATTGAACCGAGCAGATAAAACTCCTGCAATCACCGACTAGGAGAAAATTTGAATACTCTTTGTTACTTTAATTCTTATATTATAACTGTTATATATATTATTATATTATAATCTGAACATTAATGTTTTTCTTTTACAAAAAATGTATTTAAGCTGACATCATTAGGATGGGCTTTCTCTCAGTCGAAACCCAAATCAGATCGGACACACAATCACAATCAATTTGTTTGAGTAACATATACCCTGAAGCCAAGTACTTAACTATACAACTCAAAAATTCGCTTAAATGTTATATATATATATATATATATATATATATAAATATAATTCAGAGTCCTCCGTGATTAATTTTACACGTCTTATGTCGTGAATAACCTTACCGCATGTATGGATGGTGGGCGTAACTAATGGGTTATTCCCATTTGAATACCCGCAGAAATCTTGTAAATATTTCTTCTTTTTCAGATTATAATTTCAAATATAACTTTCTACTTTGTGTATTTTCTGTGTGTAGTGACTTTTGTTGACATTAAGTAAATTAATCAATAAATAAATAAGTAAATCATTCGTGTTTTTTCAGATCTTGATAATTGCTTCAGATGATAGATATTATGTCAATCTAAAAATAAATCCCTTTTTAAAATGTTGGCTTTTAATTGTATCAAAAATCGATTATTATCGATATTGGGGAAAGAGACAGAGCTATCGATCAAATTAAATGAATTCTATCTTCCTTATAAATTTAAACTCTCTAGCGCTTGTAGTCTCTAAGATCTGAGCTAAATCGTCTTGGCTTTTGAGGCTGATCAAGAATAGATATTCTTCAGGGGTTACATACTAATGCACATATTCGACATTATTATTACTATCACTAAATTAATAGTAAACGCTGAGCTCTGTGAGGGTATTCAATCTTCCACAGGCTGCTTTAATCTGTTTCTGCTTGTTTTCAGTGTCGTAATTGTCCAAGTTACGCACATTAATGTCAGTCCAGACGGATGTATATATATGTATATATATATATATTATATATTGTATTCAGTGAGTATGTCGCACCTCCGCTTGGTTGTAAATGCCGCCGGCATCGTGCAAGTCACAGTCAAGTGGTTTTTTGTCTCCACTCAAGTGTCAGGACAGTGCTCGTCACGAGGCTGCCAGGCGGCCAAGTGACGTGAAGCTAGTTGAAGGACATTTTGTGTGTGTGTGTGTGTGTGTGTCAGTGTGTGTGTGCGTGTATGTGTCATTTTCACTTCCACTTGCTCATTCCGCATTCCGCATTGTTACACACACGTACATGAACATATACATGGACATCCTTGTTCGTTGGCTACTAGTGTGATTCCTGCGTCTAGTCGTAAATATTCCTTGGACATATTCAGTCTTGAGCATCATCCTGGTCAGCTATTGTATAGCAATTCTCATCAACTTAACCTGCTGGACCGGTTTGTGATTAACTTCCGAATTATTTATCATGTGTCACAGATGGACATATAATTCAAGTAAATCAGCTATAAGATTACAAATATTATTTATAACAAAATATATATATATATATAAATATATCCGCGCCATCATTTTAAAGGGTATTCAGTCATTGTCAGCAACTCAACAACTAGCTTTTATTATCTGGCCAACATATATTGATAGATGAGCTAAGGCACTTGGACTTTTCATTGCTATTTTTCGTTGATATTTAAACTGGAAACTGAATGCCGCACTTTGCCTTTGAGTTTGTTTTGAAGTGCTTGCCTCACATTTTTTCATACTTTGCCTCAAATTTAGGAGCACTTCCGCTCGCCTCTGTGCTCATCTTACAGCTGTTAGCCAAGGTTTAAACTGCAAATGCTTTAAGTCTTTAAATGTGGCTTAAGCTAGTCTCAACTGTCCACTTTATAACTTGGCATATTTTGAGTTGCCTTAACTTTGGCATGACTAATAAATAGTTTTGATTTCACATTTCTTCTTCACATCCAAATTTAAGTAGGCTCTGAAAATGTAGTTCCAATTATTTGACCTAGCCCCCGGACCCAATTCAAATACTTATTCAGCTTTTCAGGCTTGTTCCGTGAACATCTCAACAAATTTTTTGTTTGTACATTAATGTGAATATTTTGGGAATGTGAGTTGCAATAATCTGAAACAACAAATTTTATACTTTATTTAAACAAAAATTGATTTAATTTTCATTTTGAAATCTTAAGGTTCCTGTAAGATAAACCATCGACTGCATTGGATTCCGGAAGCTTCAACTTCAGCCAGAACCAATTTCTGAAATCCATAAGCAGTCTCTTTAATCCCACCTTGTACCTGTTTCCGTGGAGAAGTTGAACTAAAAGTAAGTACTCTAGAATTGCCTTCTGCTGAATATAGAAAATAAGTCATTCTCTCAGTCTAAACAAGATGTGCTGCGGTCCTTGCGGTGGTTGTTATGGCGGATGCTATGGTTGCTACGGCGGTTGCTACGGATACGGATACAGTGGCTGCTACGGCGGTTCCTACGGATGCGGTGGTTGCTATGGCTGTGGATCCTACTGTGGTGGCTGTGGACCTTATTGCTAAAACCTTCTTCAGAACGAAATCTAGGTACTAAACATCTGGTATAACAAGCAACAACTCAATGTAAATTATATTAAAATATGTATAATTAAAAGATAAATGGAAATAGACTTGAAAATCGATATATTTTAGTATTGTTAGGATGAGAAACCAAGTAGGCTCCAAGATGTCTGGGTAGGGTTTAAGACAACCTTCATTCATCGAATCAAATTTTATTTTATTTTTAAATTCTTGACAAAAATATATTTTCCTTATAGGGAGTAGTTCATTTTTGACGGAAGTTGGAATAACAAGTATTTCCAATAATTTCCAATTTTTCCCATATTGTTATTATTGTGATTTCACTTTAGTCAAGTCAACAAGTCCGTCGTGAAGTTGATCTAAAAGTAAGTACTCTATAAATGCCTACTAATGAATATAGGAATTGAATCATTCTCAGTCTAATCAAGATGTGCAGCTCACCTTGCTACTCGTGCAACTACTCGTGCACCACACCTTGCAACGGCTGCTGCAGCGGCTGCTGCGGCTGCAATGGCAACTGCGGAGGCGGCAACTGCTCTGCCGCATGCTTCAGTTATCCCAACTGTGGAGGCTGTTGTGGACCCTGCTGCTAGGAGCGTCTTCAGAACGAACGAAAGAAATCCATTCAAAACATAGAAGCTCAAAGGAACGGCCATGAAAATGCAGACGATAATTAGTACTATGAAGATAATTATTCATATACATATATAATTATAAATAATTTGGGATCTTATTCTGGTTCAAATCATAAAAAACTATAAATTAATTCAAAATTTGAATTCGGTTCCGTTTTGATACCTTTATTTTGACAATACAGTACTAGTAAACATATACATACATATATATGCTGGAAATTATATAGTTTGGATCTTATACGATCTTTGCGGTACTAAAAATATCGATTCCAGATACTAATACACAACATTTTTTATAGTTTCGTTTATGATTTCCGCATTCCGCATTGATACACACACATACATGAACATATAAATGGACATCCTTGATCGCTGTGATTCCTGCGTCAAGTCGTAAATATTCCTTGGATATATTCAGTCTTGAGCATCATCCTGGTCAACTGTTGGGTAACAATGCTCATCAGCATATTCTGCTAGACCGGATTGTGATTAACTTCCGAATTACATCATGAAAGTAGGTCATAAACAGCAAAACCCTCTCATCTTCCGCAACTCCCTCCAGCACCCCTCTAGTAGCAACATTGGGGATATTTGTTTACAATTGAATACAAGTGCTTAATTTTTATGTACACTATCTGGAAAAAGATGTCTGGCCCACTACAGAAAATTGGTCATTCGAGCTGGATATAATTTGTAACGATTCGGATTGGATATTCTAACTTCAGAAGCAACAGGTTAAAAACCTTCCACACTCGCACCTAAACAGTCCGATGAACTGCCAAATTAGTGGCTTCCAAATTCATCCGAATGCCTCAAGGAACCAGAGATCTCCAAATATGTTTAATCACATTTCCTTTCAGACATAACTTACTAACTTGGCCTTAACATTTGTTCTAAGCATTTTGCCAAGCATGAGCACAATATGTCATCGTCAATAAGCAAACAACCAGCACTTAATATCCAATTGATAGATGAGTTACAGCACTTTTCGGCCTTTTCATTGCCATTCTCCGATGAATTCGATCTGGAAACTGGATGCCGCTCTTTGCCTTTGAGTTTGTTTTGAAGTGCTTGCCCCACGTTTTTTTCACAGTTTTGCCTCAAATTTGGAGCACTTTCTCTTGGCTCTTTGCTCAGAGTTTAAGGTCCTCAAAGAATTTTGATTAAGCTTGTTAAAGCTTTATATTTTATTTATTTGAATTTTGCTTACTTAAACTAATCAGTTTTATATTGTTTTAACACTTTGGCACTCTAAAAATCGGAATTCTGAACTTTCACCCATTTTCTCTTTAAGTCAAATTTAAGTATGCTTTGAGGACTCCGTCGTAACTAAATATTTTATTTCCAATTCAAATTTTCATTCAGCTTTTTCGGTGTTGTCCAGTAAACATTCCAAAATATTTTTGGTGAAGTTGAATTTTATAGGAATGTGAGTTAATATGTACTCAAAAAATATATCCATATTTTATTTAAATTTTCTTCATTTACACATTCAGATTGACGACTTTTCCGTAATTTGTGCAATCAGAAATGGTTCTTTCCGAGGCAGCTAAGGAGCGTTTGCGCGTCGTTGTGGACTTCCTGCTAACCACATTCCGTTGGGGCTTTATGCCAATGGTCCTCTATCTGGGATTCTCAAAGGGTGCAGAGCCCGGCATGCCACCACTGTCGCTTCCAAGCCTCTTGTGGTTATAAGCAGCGTTGTCGCAATACGAACATTTATAAATAAATAAATTTTTGTCAAGCAATTTGAAATGTGTGTGATTCCTGCAAATGCAATTTTGATGCAAATGCAAAAGTATTTCAAATAAAATGTTTTGGATTTGATTTTTTCTATTTCCTTTGCTTTTGCTGCCTCTACCAAGGATGCTACGGGTGCGGTGGCCGCTAAGGCGGTTCCTATGGATGCAGTGGTTGCTATGGCTGTGGATCCTACTGTGGCTCACCTTTGGCTCACCGTTTCCAATATTAAACTCCCGTATATATAAGGAAATAATATAAGCAAAGTAGGCCGTAATAATGATCCCAAATCAGATGCCAGGCAATAGTTTACTTTACTTTTCGGGCTTGTGCAGTCAAAATCTCTGTGTAATTGAGTGTAAAGTTTTTGGGTGAGTATAAAATTTATGAACAAAAAAAATGTATTCGTAATAAAAATAAAATAATTTTCCGATTTACATGATAGATTGAGTATTTCCATATGAACTCGAATAGTGCCTATTTCCGTGAAGACTTCGCACACTTGCCAGTCACGTTCCACATCGTTAGTTCCTCCACGCCTATCGAAGATGTGCTTTAAGCGTTATCCGTGCTGCGGCGGCTGCGCCTCGCCCTGCTGCTATCCACCGCGCTTATATTGTGGCGGTTGCGGACCCTGCTGTGGTGCCGGAGCCTGCTGTGGATGGTGTGGACCCTGCTGCGGTGGTTGTGGACCTTGCTGTTAAGCAAAAGACAGTCTTCAGAACGAAATCTAGATACACTATTAAAAAAAACGATTTGTAAATTAGTTCCCTAATTCCAATAAATAAGAGAACACCAATGCATAAGTAACCTTAAGCCGTTTAAGTCCCAGGGTCTAGCAATATATGTCCAGGTCAGCTGCGAAAAGCGTTAAATTTTTACTAAAAAATAGCGCCATCTCGAGGTAAGCCAACGCACATTTAAGGTTGGAGTTTGTGCTTATGCCGACGCAGGTTGCACGGTAATTACAGTAGATGGCAAAATTGTGAACAGCGTGCGCCGTCCAATTCTTGCCGAGCGACACAGTGTCATTTGAGTTCCCGTTGAGAATTAACAGCATGCTAAAAGTAAGATACCCATTTTGAGTATAACAGAGATGCAATTTAATATTTTCAACAAACACTAATCAATTAATGTAACCAACTTAGGCAGTTCCTTAAAAATAGTTACTGTTTTCACCTGGACACGTGGTAGTCGATTGAGTCGCTTTGCTCACATATGCTGAATGCTAACATTTAAGAAACGTTAACATGCCCATTTGAGCATAACATAACATGCGAGGCATAGCACAGAGAAAATTAACATGATATGTTAGCATTAATAATTTTACAAGCGGACGATAAAGTCGCGTTTTGGGTGCGTTTGCAATTTGCATAGTGTTTCCTGTGTGTGTGTTGCTCTACCAACTTAATAATATTAATAATAATTATTATTATTATTAGTTCGATTAAAGAAAACAGCCGCACATGTTTTGTGTGTGTTTCAACAAATTTTCCCAAGTCGTTCGCCGAATATTGGTTCGTTTTGAATGCTTTTCGTTTCGTGGGTGGCGTTTTTTCTTCGTGGCCTTAACAGAATTTAACCTGCTGCAAATCAAAATCAAACAATTTTCAATATTAAATACAAAAAACAAAACAAAACGCGAATCTAAAAATTCTCTCCCTTTTTTCGGTGAGCAAAGCAACAACAACTGAAAAAAGTCGAAGCAGCAGCATCTATTTGTCTGTGTGTGTATGTGTGCCTCTGTGTGTGTGTGTGTTTTGCGTCTTTTCACCACAAAAATGTTTTTTGATATAAGTGCTGAGAATAAATAAAGTGAAATGCATTAATTAAACGATAAACAAAATAAAAAACTTGTCATAAAATTAACTTGCATTTAATGCTGCTGCTGCTTCTTCTTCGTGTGTGGCAAAATTCTCAATAGAATTCTCTAAAACAAGAAGAAGAAGAAGAACAGCACAAATCGGAAAACAAAACAAAACGCAACGCAACAACAACAACAATAGCAGCAATAACTGTATTTAATACGACGCCCCGTCAATTTATTTCTCTCTTGCACCAATACAGAGAGAGAGAGAGAGAACGGCACGTTCAATATTCGATTTTTATGCTCACATTGAGCGAAAAAAAATTTCGTTTTTGTTGTTTTTATTGTTGCTGCTGCTCATTTTTATCTCATTGTGTTTCGTTCGCAAAATGTTGCTAGTTTTGTGTTTTGTGCGCGCAAAAAGTGTCTTTAATCGAAATATTTGTTGTTTCCCTCTCTTTCTCACTCGATGTCTGCTTTGCGCCGCGCGCTTTCAACAGCTGCTCGTGACGTCCACAACAACAATAACACACCCCACCCACAACCTGTGAAAAGATTTGCAAGTTGAAATTATCGCGAGGTGAGTTTCAAAACTATTTACAAGAGTTGAATTCGACTGCGATTAACCTCATGCAAATTTATTTTTAATGTTAAAGTTAACATTTTATTTATATTATTTCGGATTAACTATCCTCAAAAAAAAATTAAAAAAAAAACAAATATAAACCAACACAAAAGGAATTACCATGAAGCCGAAATATTTATACAAATCTCGCACTTTAATTTTGTTCATTTTCGTTTGTTTATTCGTCTGAAACAAATCGAATGGCAATAAATTGCAAATTGATGCTTTTCATTTTTAGCGAATTGTAAATAAATTTTTTTTTCTTTGCGCAAAGAAAGGAAATTTCACTTAAAATCAATGTACATACGCATAAACAACATCTTGAATACACTCACAAAATTATGGATGTTTACTTGATTTGCATAAGTACACGAAAATCAAATCGAATGAAATGCTTTGAACTTGAATTGCGCACAAAGTAGATACAAAAATATACAACTACAAAGTAAGAAGGCAAATACGCATACACAAACACACACATAGTCACACAACTACTACACTCGCTCGTCTTCTAAGCGCCATTCAAATCTCTAGAATACCCTGTAGTCATTAAATATTTGAAATGGGGTATTATAAATGAGTCTATGCAGAATCGAAGTCTCAATTCAGTATTCTCTGATTCCTTGACAGCGATTCAAACCGAAATCGGAATTGGAATTAGGCTATTGAAACTCAGGCCCATTTGTATATTTGTATAATTCAAACTTAAAAAAAGTTGGTCCAAATTGATTTAAATTCACCAAAAAATGTTGGATTTGAAGAAATAAAATGTTCACTGAAATTAATCAATAGTTAATTATTAACTTACTTCCTTAATTTGCATCAATCTCCAAATTTAAAATTTACAGGGTGTTTTACAATTGAGCATATTCAGTTTCCTACTTTCTTACTTGTTTTTTACCTTTTTTTTTTGTAAAAATCTTGCTGAACTCGTTCCGCAAGTTCAGTGCTCTCTCTCAGTCCCTTACTCTGACCCCCTTTCTCTTCTCTCCTCTCTGTCTCTCTCTCTCTCTCTCTCTCTCTCTCTCTCTTTGCTCATTCCTATGTAGCCCTGAGAATTGAATTGTGCCCCCAACCCTTTTTTTTTTTTGCTAGACTTGCAATTGTATCACTATCTCTATCTGTATTTGTATCTGTGACTGCAATTAGGCAATTAAATTGCGCAAGCTGCCGGGCCCCAAGTACACAAATTGATCTCTTCCGGCCACAGACAGTAACGAGCGTGCTTTATGCACAGGTGCAAAGGTAAAGACCTCCACAAAGCCAAAGTCAAAGGTTGGGCTACTAGCTAAGCGACTGTCAAAGTTGAATGTTCACCTCTGCCCCAGCAGGATCTCGCTCTCAAGCGAAAAATATGTGCATTTAATTGAATGTATCCTCATTAAGGGTCGCAGCTTAAGCTGTCATAACGAAGAAGCCTTCAATTTAGTATAATCTCTCCAACCCACATCCACCACTGCCCCTCCTCACCACAATTGCATTAAGCTCATTGGCGCTGATTTGATTTTGATTTGATTACCATTCCCGTTACTTCTCCGCCCGCTTCCAACGGCGACAGTCTCAAATTGAAATATATATATATATATATAATTTATTTCAGCCTGCAGCGATAGCTGTGAATGGGATTTAGCTATGAATGGGATTTAGTTATTTGCCATATTTTATTTTTTAGGGAGTTATATGTATGAATGTACGTAAATCTATATATGTATGTGTGTTGGTGTCTGTCTGTGCAATAAATTATAATTTAGTAAAACCATCTTTTTAAGAACATTTATGAGGATGAGTAATGAAATTTCTTACAGCACAATTATTCAACAAAAATTGTGAAATTTATTTAATTGGATGAACTGTACGATATACTTTTAGAAGTTTAATAGAAAATCGTTAAGGAGCTATATTCATTGTTATTTCAGCTATCACAATATTTTTTCATTCATAAATGTTCTGGAAATGATTTTTAAATGATTGGGAAAAGCAGCTAACACCAAATAAATAGTCTATCAATTATTCAATTATTAATTCATTCCATCCATTTTATCAAAGATCCAAAAACCCCCAGAGCAATATATTCAATCTGAATCTATGCAAAGTTTCCTCCTAAAGATTTAAGCCAATTTTCGATTAATGTCTACTGATTTTGAAATGTTCTCAAATTTAAAAATGATTAATTTAAACTGGCACACCGTTTTTTTGGTTTTTTAAATTTTGGAAACCCGAAACAAAACAAGTTTCTCTGAGACATACCAATTCTCAACTTTCGTCTAAAGAAAAGGGAGCTAGGCTCAGCGGGAGGGCTTGAGATTAGATAGAGAATCTTGTTCATTTGTCAGTTTACAAGCTTTCATGCTTGATAATAACCATTAGCTTATAATCTGCTTTCATTTCACCTGTCCACTTCCTCGAAATCTGAATTTCCACATCTCGTCATCATCATTATCATCATCATCATTAACACACACACTTGGGCCCAGTTTACATCATCTTTGGGCATGTGAAAATCGTTTCCGACTTCCGCATAAGCGTTGCATTTTAGCCGACTCTTGTTTGTTGGACAAGTCACTAGTGGCATATTTCCTACACACCTGCCACTTGCCTGGATGCCACTTATTGATTTTACAGTTACTCTGCAATGCTGAAACTGAAGAGGCACCAATGCATGCCCTGTAAATTAGACGTAAATCAAATTTGATATATTGTGCTAGATTACATCAATAAGTATACAATACAAAGAATAAGTATAAGAATCTGCGAGCCTCTCTCTCTGCTGGGCTTCGTATATTCTTATACTTATACTTGACCAAACGATCTTTATTTTCCTTTCACATATTACAGGGTATCGCGGACATAAGAAATAAATTTGTTTTGGTCGCGTGTCGAGCACGCGGCCAGTGTAATATTCCCTCCCTTCACTCCTTATGTCCGCATAATACTGTACATACAGTAGTCACTGGCAGGAGAGGGAGTGGGAGAGGAGGGTGTCACGGTTCGCTTGTTTTGCCGGCATGCGTCAGAGCAGTGGAAGAGGGAGAGGGGACAGGTGTAAATCTAATCGAGGGCTGGGGGTTCACTTCTGCTGCTGCATGTGTTGTGAATGGGCTGAAAAAATCAATTTGGCCCGCTTTGTGGGTCAACTGACATTTCTTTGGCTCGTTTCGTGAATCAACTTAAAATGTACTCCACAACTCAAGCCCAAGTTATTCATCAGGGGCGCTGAACTTTGAACGGTTAGTGGAAGGAATGGTGTGGAAAGGAAGGGGAGTGGTGCGTGGAGCAGGCGCTAACTTTAAAGCGTTTACAGAGCACTAGAAGGCGTGGGCTATAGCTACTCTACAATCCTCTCTCTCTCTCTCTCTCCACTTGAGCTATCCATTCTCCACTCCCCCTCCTTTTTCCTTTCTCTTTGCGCTCTCTTACTCATTCTATTTACGTTGCCTGCTTTTCATTCAGTCTTTTTTTTGCATGATGACAACTTTGTCGCTGTTGTTTTTGTTGTTGTTACTTTTATTTTTAGCCTCTTGCTGATAAAAAAAAAGTAATGCGAACTCTTTGGCGTGTGTGTGTTTGTTGTTGTTGTTGATAAGTTGCGCTTGAATATATAATGTACTCCGAATAACTGACACAGCGGGAGACACGTAGAGAGAGAGAGAGAGGGGCAGAGTGTTTTTTATATGTAGGTTTTTAAAAGTTACGAGCATTCTGTCAATTTCAATTTATAAAAAGCGCTTGATAACGATTATTATTAAATATCACCCAAGAGCCCAATAAATATTTATTTTCATAAGAATTTCATTTGAATTCCACATAAAGCTAAAGAAAGAGCTCTTAATAAAAATTCGAACATAGAAAATTGAACATGGGGTTTTTAAGGAAATTTGCTGACGAATAAAAATGTGCGATTCCAAATTGTAATATTTTTGAAAATAGTTTTATAAAATGTATTTCTTGGAAATGAATTCCTAAGCTTATTCAAAGTAAAATGAATTGCCAAGGAAGAGCCAGAATACTAAGAAATAAATAAATCCCAACTTATTTTGAGTGAAATCGATTAAGCAATAAATCAATTTCCAAGAATCAGCTGTGCTATTTCTCCTGTTTCCAAAACAAACCATTCTTATCGAAAGAACTTGATATCAAACAAGTGCAATAATTTTAATGTCTGCCATTTCTATTGAAACCGTTAAACCAATCAATTTATTGCAGTTCCCTGATAAGGACACAATTTGATAGCAGCAACTTTCGATAAGAGATCTTTTTAATGAAAATAAGACACTACAAATTACAAATGACAAAATCATAAAAAACAAAGAAACGAGAGGGACCCAAATAGCGATAAGCTACTCCTCCTCCCCTCTCCCGCTACCCCCGCCGGCCGCCTTTCCGCTGATAAGCCAAAGACGACCTTGACTAATAAAAGTCAACAAATTAAACCCACAAATATGTTTCGCATGCAAATTGGCTTTGTTACTAATGAAAAAACTACAAAAAACTATCAAATTAACAAACAAAAAACGTTAATAAATGGGTACAAAAAACCCTCAACTTAAATAGAGCACAGGCGATTTAAATAAACCGGTTTTATTTTGGTTTTTTTTTCAGGGTGCACAAGCACCGAAAAAACACACAATAAATTGGAATTTCAAAGACAAAGCGAATAAAGTTGCCTAGTGAATTGGAAAAAAATATATATACAATGCATACAGTTTCGGTGAGAATTATAGAGAATTATAGTACTTGATTATACATCTTTAATGATCTTTTGGTATTCTTTGGAAACTAAAGACTGAACTGAATTCATTTTACTCCTCGACATAGTTCCAGAGTCTCTGTTTAAGTTGGCCCATTTCTTTTAAAATCTAAAGTTTGTTTTCATATCACTTCTTATATTCCCTTTCATTATTGGATAATTGTACTCATCCTTATGGGATAGTTTTACTCGAAAACTTTTATTAGTTTACCTATTTTTCCCTTCCGATCTCAAAGATTATTTTATGGCCTGACATAAATCCTCACATGTACCTATTCATTTTATTGATTTCCTGTTTAGGGCTGTTTAAAATAACACAATTTTACTTGACTTTTGTGTATAATCAAACATTGAACTAGGAGTTCAAGAAAAGCACCCTTACCAAAAATGAAATGCTAAGGTTCACAGTTCACCACCTAACATTCAAATTGCCCTTAGGATTATTTTATTTGGGTCTGACGCATTGAAATTAGTTTGAAGCGAGTTCAAAGAATCTATTGTCAATATTGTGAGAATGTCAGCATAGATGAGTCATTAATATTTTCTACAATAATTGACTAACATTTTGACCGCAGCTGTATATGGGAGAGAGACTCTTTAGAAAAAAGACTATAAAACTCATTATGATATCAGAAAACTGGTTTACTTTTACTTACAGGTTATATTATTCCTATTTCAAAAAGATTTGATATTGAATTATTTAAATGTAGTTGGAAACTTTCATTATATTTGTTAATCATTGCAACAGATTCGATCAAAATATTGTGCTAATTTTACAATAAAAAACGATAATTTAATGCGTTTGAAATTGAAAATTTAAATTTCATGAAACTAGCTATAAACTATCAACTTGATTAATAAATAACTTTGACCTTTGGCTGAGACATTGCATACATAAAATTCAAACTAACAAATGACTGTTTTGTAAAACCATAAATACGTTTTTATAAGTAGGCATTCACTTTTCTCTAAACCAACAAAATAAAAGAAACATATGGGTATTAAAGAAAAAAAAACAGTTGTCTAAACTTAAGAATGTTTTCTTCAATAAAAGCTATGACTTTAAATCAATTTTTTATCAAGACTGTTGGCAAAACAAATGCTCAAACGTACGTGAAAAACAGAATGTATCATAGGTGGCATATAAACCACAAATTATAAGATCTAAGTGCTAATAAATATAATAATAAATAAATAAATTGTGAAACATAAAAGAGGCACAATATATGACAAACAATAATAAATCAAAAACAATTTGCAAAACTGTTATTCTCATACACAGCAGCTAACAGACTAAAGCAACAACAGTTTGCTGTTAACATTAACATTCAAGCACATGCTTTTGTGCAGAGGTCATGGCGCTGCTGGCTGCATTTGTGTAGTTAGTTGCATGCATGTAATTTACATACACTAATACATGTCTAAATTTCTGTGTGTGTGTGTACGTTTCATTGGCGACATTGCGACGTCATTTGGAAGACGTCACTGGGTCGCAGACTATGCTGTGCATATATGAAGACATGTATGTGTGTGTGCAGTTGGGGTTGGCCGTTAACAACAACAACAAACAGCTATACAATGGCAAAAGCAGCCGCACACTGTCTGTCAGGCCCTCGTTCTCTCTCACTCTTTGTATAAGACTTTTGCCGATTTCAATGTGAGAGAATATTCGTCGTCGCTTTTGGGCACGGAAACAAGTTCCGCCTGCTGCCTTTTGTCTTGCCACCGTTTTCTGCTTCTTCTGTTTCTAGTTGTTGCGGCAAATATTTAGCGGTTCTTTTTGTATTCTTTTTTGTGCTTTTTTTTGTATGTGCTAAAACAGCTGCTGCTGCTGCTGCTAGCTTTGGAGGTTATTCTTCTATTGCCCAACAATTAAATATTTTACTTTGCGCTTTTTGAAACTTTTGTCTAACGAAAATGTTTCCTGTATTTTCTCTAGTTTTTAGATTGAAAACAAATTTCACAAGTTTTACACACAATTCGTAAATACTTCGAGTAAATTGTACTAACAAATCCTCGAGGGCCTCAAAAAAAACCCACTTGACCACTTAATACAATTTGGCAACACTTTTGTTTATATATTTTTTAATTTTGTCATCTGTTTTTGTTGCTTGCCGCAAGTCAAAAATGACTGAACCGGTGAACAAACCTCTCATACACCCAAGTATATTAATTCAGTAGCGTTACAACTGTGTCGAATTTAAACAAAAATTTAAATTTAATTCAACAGTTGCTCTCTCTCTCTCTCTCTCTCGCGCGAGACAGACCCGTTTTTGTCATTTAATATTGTATACACTTCATTTTCTTCTCCTTTCTCAACTGTTGTCTTTTGCACTTGAAGTGGAGAGGGGGAGTGGCGAAGGGGGACAATAGAGTGTACAAAGATGAGAGTTGGCTTATGAGTAGATTTTGAAATGGGGCTGTTCGTTAAGTACTCGATTCTACACATTTTTATTACACACTTGTGCAATACTTGAGAAGTGCCCCTCGTTACAGTTTTTAGTTACATATGCCGCATCAAATGTTTTTCTCATCTTTGTCACATCTTTTTTCAGTTCATCTTCGATGTACTTGTATCATTTATCAACCTTGGCCTGTATCAGTATTTAAAAGTATGTTATCGATAATTAAAAAATCAAACACTTTGATTGCCAACTGATCTTTCTCATAGCGTGGCATTTATACAAATGAGATTTTATCAAATTGAAATTTGCCTAAGAATGAATTTATTTTATATTTTAGATTATTTGTTATATTTTCAATGTTAACTTAATTATGCATTTTAATTGTTTCTGATTTACTTAATTTTGTTCTTTCATTTTCTAAATTTATTTTGAAAATTTTAATTTGATACACTACCTTTAGTGTAAATTAATTAAAAAAAAAATAAATAAGAAAAGATTTTTGTAAATGTTATCGATTGATGTCATCGATAAATGCTTAAGTAATTTTTGCCCCACACCTCATATTCATTGGTGCACTTAAGGAACAGCCCTCGTTCATGTTGATGCATCCAACTCAAGGACGTTCGGTTGCAACGTCTCCACATCGGGGCACATATAGTGCATACAGTGGGTAGCAGAAGTATGTGCACAACGTTCCAAGTATTTATTTTGCATGCTTGACTGCTTTTGTGCGGGGGAATCGTGCACTGCAATTGTGTCTTTTAATTAAGTTCTGCCACTGACTGGCTGCCTGCCACTGCCACACAGAGTGGGGCATCTGAGTCTCGTTGGGGCGTGTCTTCAACACATTGTTGTTGTTATTAGCTATGCTTGAGGGCTTGAGTGGCTAATGTTTAAGAATCAGCGCTGAAAATAATGAGTTTATGAAAAGGGAAGTGGAAAAAATAGAGTAATGACACGATTTGTAGAAACAATTATGCGAACTAGTGCTTATTTAATACTATTAAGTAATATAAGACACGAACTCTTAGAAAGCTTCCATCCTAACAAACCATTTTTAAAGTAATGTTGGGGTATTCCTCCTGTGAAGCAGACACACTTCCGGAAATACGCATAATGATTTCAACTATCACTTAATTATGATCAATCACCTCTCTGGTTCTGTCTCTGTTTATCTCTCTATCTGCTCTTCGCTCTTTAACCAACACTGAAATCTTGTTGTGGTTCTGGTTCTTCACCATTGAGTGACCATGCGAAAGATGTCTTCGGACTGGCAACTCTCTTCAATTACCCCCTTCGGCTCTCCACACCCGGGGGCATCGCCACTGTAATTTAATCACTTTTCACGCTGGCTCACTCAAAGTCTCAAGTGTCCGCAACTCGTTTGGAAGTTGGAGCTTTACTTGGACCCAGAGTTGCTCTTTTTTTATACCCTCAACCCATTGAAATGAAGTGAAGAGGGTATATTGAAGTTGTGCAAAAATAATAAATAGGCAAGAAGAAGCATCTTCGACCCCATCTAGTATATACAATCTTGATTAGTATCAAGAGTCGATTCGATTTAGACATGTCCCTCTGTCTGTCTGTATAAATGAGACTAAAAGAGGCAGGGATTTAAAATTTATAATCTAAATACCTAGCATATCAATAATAATCGATTATCGATTGCAATAAAATTTACAATTTAAAGCTATATCTTTCGAATCGGGTTTGTAACATTTTCATCAAGATCAATTGCAAATCTAAAACATTCATAGACATATAATTATTTGAGAACTACAAAAATAGAGACTTGAGCTTATGGTATCACCTAGTCGAGCTCTCTCGACTAGAGGATTCTTACTTGCTTTATTTTAAACGCAATTGGACTTTGATTAAATACAACGCAGATTCAGAGCTGCGGCTACTCTGGAATTTATTGTAGCTTGTGGCTTATGTCGATGCCACCTTGCAAAATGGGAAATAATAATAATAATAAAGAAAAAAATGTTGTTACTCATTTACGGCCTCCATGGCTTCTTCCAGTACTGAAAATGACTTCACTCGGTGACTTCAACACTCCCATTCCAAATCCCCAATTCCATTTCCATTTTCAGTTGCGTGTCGAGTCATTTGCCATGCCAGTCGCGTAATCATTTTGCCAAAAAAATAATAAAAAATGGAGCAAACGTAAAAAGTGTTTGCTTTGCGGCTTAAAATTGTGCAAAGTGTTGTTAAAAAAAAAAAAAATTAAGCAAAAAATTAGGCTATTCGGTTTACAACTGGGAGTTGTCGAGTTGTCACGAAAGTTGTGCTGGAAATGGTGCTATTAACTCTGTAGTAACATGTATGAAACTCGGATAACCAATTTGCCACATATCTTATGTTGCAACGTTGGTCTAATTTAAAAGGCTTACACTGAGACTATGAGGATTACAGTTTTTTCCTTTTTAGTTTCTATTCAGCTAGGGGTTTTTCCAAAGTATAAAATTATTAAATTAATTTAACTTTAATTTTGTTTTATTTTCGATTGATGCTACTAACACATTAAATAATTATCTCAAATTCTCGCTTCATTAACTGGAAGGCGCCCTTCGAAAATAAGCTACTTCAGACGGTTGGGTTTTCAAATCATTAGCTCCATAAATAAATAATATTAAGAAACCAATCGAAACGCAAACTTGAACCGAAAACCAAAATGAAAATGAAAAGCCGAAACAATGCTGCCTCCTTTTGTGTCCATTGTCAGAAATCCAAGTCAGGGCCAAGGTTGCCTATCGGTATGCGACGACATTCTTGAATCGTTTTTGAAAACCAGCGTTAAAAATACAAAAATAATGTAAACCATTTTTTAGTATGCTGGACAGGTTCGACATCAATTTTAAAGAGCGCGACAAATAACGAAAAAAAAAATAAATAATTGGAAAACCCCAAAACTGGCTTTTAGGCGCTACAATTGCAGTTTCAGTGCGCTGCAGTCACCTTCGAGCTTGGACTCCGACTCGAGTGCAACTAAAACTGCGTCCCAGTTTCGACAATTGCCTCAGCACCTTCAGCACTCTTACCCCCTTCGCCTTCTCGATATTTTCAATTGTCTAACGCGGGAATGTCGCCCAACTAAAACAAAACTTGTTGCCATCGGCTTATTTTCAAATTAAAGCACTTCCGCATTTTTTGTACAGTCGACGGATCGGATCCAAAATAAAAGGGGGCCCCACTCCACTAGATCCAGAGAAAGGGAGAGAGGTGGTGGAGAGGACTGGTTGCAGCTCATTTCCAAAGCCGGAAAACATTTGCTGATGAGCTAGTTGAGCTCGTCAAAACAAAAAGCGTGTAAAATTGCTGAGCAAAAAGACAAGCTTATCAAATAGTATATACCCTGTAATAAAAACGGTGAACAAGTTGCATTATTATTAAAAGTTTAATTTGCTTTGCTTATTATAAATATAATAATATATATTAAATAACATAATATAAAATATGTATTTATATCAAATAAAGTGTCAATTTATTATTTGAGTATACATAAAATATATATATTAAATCGTCACTTACAGGGTATATTTACAGTGTCAAGTGACAACTTTTGCGTGGGCCTTTTTATTTATTTATGAACATTTTGCATAGTTCGTTTTCTTGGCAATTATTTGCAGCGGAGCCGAGAATAGCATGCATAAAACAATGCAATGAAGTTGAATAATGGAAACTTGACACCACCCACTCGGCCAGCCTGCTGGAGGTGCGAACAACTGTTTTGGGCATTCATCCAAAGTGGAAGCAGTTTCAGCAATTTGCCTTATTCATAAGTTCCTCAGAGATAGTTACACTAGTTAGTTAGAATATGAAAAGAGGCAAAACTATATTAGGAATTAAATCGAGACTAGAGTTATTTGTAAATATGAAATTTTAGTCAACAAGAATCAGAAATGGTATATTTTATATATTTTATTTATATGAGTTCTATTAATTATTTTTTTTATTCATTAAATGAGTATATTCTGAGATATCTTTGGCTCAAAAATATGTTGCAAAGAATGAACTATATATAAATAAGACATCATCTTGAACAAAATCCACTTAAATCAAATATTATTTTTTGAATATAAGTTTTTAAATTCATTTTTTATAATTCTTAAAAAAAAAACCAAATGTACAATTTAAAATAATACTTTGTTCATAAGCTGAGAAAGAAATCCATTTAAGCTAATTCAAGATAAATCAAATTTGATTTATTTAGGAATTGCTCGTTAGTTAAAAGTGATTTATGTAGTTCTTCTTATTGAACATTCAAAGCGATTCCCAATTGTTTAGCTTCTGAATACATTTTTGGCAACCTAAGCGAATATCTTCAATGCTCTGTCTCTTTCTGGCCTTTTCCACAAAGCCATAAAGACAGCCATTAGTTGCTGCAATGACCTTGTGCCTACCAAAAACAAAGAACAATAAGCCCCAGTCTATGGCCCCTTAACCAATAAAAACCTATCTCTCAGCGCATACAAATAAATGAAATTAAATGAGCAAATGGTCGAATTGCCATATGATAAACAACACCGCCCCAAATACAGAAACAACAACAACAACCATTTGTTTAAGCAAATTAATCAGATGATTGCAACAAAAGAAGTTGGCGAAAAACTTTTAGCACAAACATATAAAAAAGAAGAACAAAAAAAGTGTATATATATAAATAATAGGTACAATTTGGCGAAAAATGACAGAATTTTCAACGAAATGAATGAAAATGGACAGCAGGCAACTGGAGTCTCTCAAAGTTTTGCCTGATTGACAAGAAAAGTTGGCCCTATGGATGTTAGCTGTATAAAAATTCATACGATGTTCACATATTTGCCTCTAATTTATTATGATGTCAGTTTTTGTTGGACTTTCTAGACTTTTTATTGGTACCAAAAAAACAGACAGTTCATTATGATTTATTATAATTTTTGAGGTGAAATTAGAGTAGAGATGGGAGCTATGGGAGCACTATGGACTATAAATAAATACCATAAGCATTGTGGAAGTGCGTCAAAGATGGCGATATGGATGTAAAAGGAACCCAAAGATTCTCTGTATTTTTATTGCGGTGTATAGGTTAAAATACAAATAAATATATAAAAATATTTGCAACACATATTTTATATATAATTATTAAAACCCAATCCCACTTTTCTGATAATACACATTACACTTGAAATGCAAATGTTTTCATGAATATTACAAGTATTTACATACATAAATGTAAATACTCGCTCAACGCCAACTTGTCCAATCACCTCGTCACTTAACAATGCCAAGTGACAGCGATTTAATATGCTAAACAACTCAGCAGCAGCAACAACAACAGCAACAACAACAACCTGTCAGCCCCATTCAAAGCTGTTTGTTTGTTTGTTCCATGGCTACAGAAATTCAAATAATAACAAAAAAAGCATAACACTAAAAATGATATTATCTATCGCTTGGCAGTCACTTTTAAGTACAGTACGCTGACTTTTTAATGAAGCATAAATTCGTTATCATAAATGAATTTCCCCAACAAGTTTTTACATTTTGGCAACAACTATCGACACGTGTCCATTAATCAGCTGCTGTCTAAATTGTAAAAGGGATGGCAGCACTTTGCGGAATTTCATAGCAGGCAGCTCTAGGCAGCGTTAACAGGGATCGCTTAGAGTTGCCAGACTGTGCAGCAGCAGTCGTCAACTCTTCGTTGAGCTGGCCTGCAGCACAGTTAGTTGTTAGTCTACAGAAAAAAATAAAAAAAAAATGTTTAAATATGATTTAATTCCAATAGTTAAAAAATAATCATTAATTAGAATTATTTATATTATAGTTAAGAAAATTTAAATTATTAGATTTCTAATTGTCTCTATGGTATAAAACAAATATTATTTTTTTATTCTCTTAGACTTTGACATAAATTAAAAAAAAAATCATTCAGTTTATTTTAAAAGAAAAAATGTTAAACTGTAATTTTTTGGTGTCACCAAATTTGATCAGTGCCTGCAGCGGGCAGATGCTAAATAAAAACCTAATAAAAAAACCACTTATTTTCATAGCTTAAAATACTTACAACGTGCACGATTAAATATAATTTGAGGCGTGATTGCGTCTGTTCTTTATTTAAACAAAGAACTGTGCAGTCTGCTTAAGACCACATTTTCATTGTCTTGTGCTGCTGTCTTGCAGCCAAATTGGAACAAACTGCGCCTCAGCTGAATGCATTTGTGTTTGACTTCCGTGTAGCTTCTACTCACATGGCAGACCAAAAAATTCCAGCGCATTTAATGGCTATTGGCTTTCAATAAACGTACACAAACGATCACACACACACACACACTAACAGACAGACAGACAGACACAACCATCCCACACACACACACCCATTTAGTCCCAAAATCAGAGCATTTCCCCCTGCCACATTCTTTGTGCATCTGTGTCAAAAATTCAATTTCGAACTTTGTCTTTCGTTTGTTTTTCGAAACTTTATTATGATGTCAGTTTCAGTTTCTAAATATATTTATGTTGAAGCGATTGTGAGATGATTTTTCCACATTTGTCTTAATCACGTGCCAGATAATCGCAAAGTCTGTCAATCTCTCTCTTTCTCTCTGTGTGTGTGTGTGTGTGTGTGGAGTGTGTGGAGTGTGTGTGGGTTTCATTTTCATTAGCGAAATCTGAAGACAGAACACGTTTTGTGACATGATTCATTTTTGCTTCTTGAAGTGAAGTGAAAATTGTAGAAAGTCGAAGTACAAAACTTGAAACAATTGTCAGTCAGTCATTTAGTCAGTCAGTCAATCAGTCAGTCAGCCAGCCAGCCAGCTGCTGTCTGGTAATGGCAAAAATTGCAATTAATTTGTGAAGATTAAAAACACGACAATTTAATTTCATTTTAAATGCTTCAAAGCTGATGACGAGGGGAGCAGGGAGGGAAGTGATGGATATATACATTGTGCAAGTAAATTTGAATCACTTTCATGTGAATGAATGTTGAGCACAAATAGCCACCAGAAATTGGATGTGCATATAATAAATATATACTCAACATTTCATACCCACATTATTATTTTTATTTTATTTGATGAAATTTTGCCCTGCACCAGCAACAAAAATGGAAATAATACATTTCTTTGTGAATTGACAGCCGAAATTTGCTTTGCACCAGATTTGATCGCTGTGTTCTGTTGTTCAATTCACACACACCCGCACACACACGCACCGTAATAATAATAATAATAATACTCTTGTTGTATTTCCTTATCATTATTATTATTCATTTCCCAATAATGTGTTTTGAAATTGTTGAATTGTTGTATTGTGTCTTTTGTTTAGTATTTTTTTTCCATGTCACTTGTCTGATTTGTGGCACGAACAATTTTTAAATTATACACACCCACTGCCTCCCCTGCCGGCCCAGTCCCAGTCCCAGTCTGCTGCTTAGTAAGTGTAATCGTAAATATTTGCTGAGCTAATGATAATATGATTTTTTGCCTGTCTTCGCAACTTTTGACTCCATGCAATTTTCGCAAAGATTGTAACTACAAAATGTTGAGCCAGCGAATTGTGCAATTTTGTCCACAACAAAATTCATAATAAGAGTAGCAAAAATGAGGTTTTAAGTTCACATTCCCTGTATAGACATAGACTATTGCGATTGGTGACCTATATCTATACAAAAGAAGATGTGTCAAAAATGAATCCGCTTCGATTTGATTTCCTGCCCATTGATAAGATTTAAGTTAATTTTTCGTCTATTACTTTATCTGATGTCCGTTTAAAGTTCATTTCAAGTTGCACTCAAGTTGTGCTCAAATTCCACTCAACGAATAATTTCGAAAAAGGCAAATTCCAGATAATAAGCTCATGCTGCTTCAGGCGAATATTTGATCTGCGTAAACGGTAAAAAATCAATATTTAAACATTTTTGTAGTGAGTGCAAATTCGTGGAATTTTTATGTACACTTTTCAGCTGTTTTATTTTGTTTGCAATTTGTTCAGCGGAAAGTTAACTTTAAGCATATATGTATATATATTCACTCTATATCTCTCCTTAAAGCTGGAAATCATGTCTGTGTGTGTGTTAATTTGGCATATAAAGTTCAACAACTTGGCAGAGAAGCGGCATTCCATTGACTTCCGCAGCACTCAGCGGGCCATTAGTTCAGTTCAATTTGACTGCTCCTCGGCTCAATTATCTTTTTTTTTTTTTTTTTGAATTTGTTTTTGTTGGATTTTGGGCTTTTTGTTATGCATCAATCATGGCTCCGTGTCGATATCGCACTTGTCGATCGCTTCAGATTTATTGTTGCTTTCCCAGGTAAATCCGTGACCATGGGCCATGTAATATAATAATTATCGTTCATTATCAAGGTGCGCTTGCATTACGTCGTCTTCATTTTACTTCTGCTGTTTACCTATTGTACAATCTGTTTTGTGTTGTGCTTTATCTGTGTGCCCCTTTTCAAGTGCATGATTTGAAGTCGTCATAAACACAAATTTGATAACATTTATCGGTGTGCTTGCACTTTAAATACAGGTTTATCAAGGGTGCTTGTGATAAGCAACTTGTCAGCAATTATTAATCGATGATGTGTCATAAATAAACACGAAATAATCGAAATCAATTTGTATTTGTAAACCTACTGGGATAGGTTTAGTTTGTTTTTCAAAATATTAATTTTTACACTACTCTGAAGACATTGGAAATTGTGGGGAAAGGGGTATTCTGAAGTTGTGCAAAACTATTACTCCGTTTTGTAACTATCGATAAGAATCGATTGCCGATACACACTCTTAAAGATATTTCTTTCTTGACTTCAGGATATCTCTTAGTCGTGCACTCTCAACTAGAGCATTCTCACTTGTTCTTTGATCAAATTCGTTTGTGGCAAATTATTAATAATCATTTTGCTTTAAATTTCGGAATCTGCATTAATTAATTAAACATAATTAGTTTGAGTTCATTTCACTTAAAAGACAATTTGTTTTTAATTGGTTTCAGCTGAAACTCATTCAATTACCAAAATCCAATTAAGCAACAGGGGTTTAAAGTGTTAAACACAACATTTTTGAATGCGTGTAGCAAACGTTGAATTCC
The DNA here is from genome assembly GCA_035041605.1 of Drosophila atroscutellata. Taxonomy (NCBI): domain Eukaryota; kingdom Metazoa; phylum Arthropoda; class Insecta; order Diptera; family Drosophilidae; genus Drosophila; species Drosophila atroscutellata. The sequence goes on along the minus strand of JAWNLA010000092.1, from coordinate 4,177,389 downwards.
AAAGAATACAAAATATCAAATATATATATATATATATATATATGTTTATCTACTTCTTTGTTTATATTACGCATACCCTAAACTCAATTAGTTAATACTGCAAATTGCATAACAACATTTTAACAAAACAAAAACATTTTAACGGTAAACGTAACTTTCGAATTTAAAACAAATATGAATGCAAATGTTACAAAATATATAAATACTAACTGCCGAGAAGGCCGATCGTGAGGGGGGGGACGGGACTCAGCCTCCAGTTGCGTATTTGTCTAATTACTGGGCGTTTAGCTGAACAGCACGAAAAAAAAAGTTGAAGACAGTCGCATTTCAGACTAAACAATGGATCATTAATAATCCGATTTGAAGCTTCAGCGTCTGTGCCTGATTTATGGCGAAATCTTGACATAGTTACAGTGCCTGCAAAATGTCACCCACACGCGCACCCACACACACACACACAATGAAATCCAATCAAAATCATTTTAGTCGCATCACACTTGATATCACACAAATTCAGCATTTATATTAAGTTCAATTACATGACACAAAAAATAAAAAATAAAAATAAAAAACTATTGCGAAATGCTGCAAATGATTGACATGAATACATCAGGCGGCTGAAACTGGTTATGTCATATAGGGGCAGGCTATATATGTGTCAAGTGAGGCAGCTGCTCAGGTCTCACCAAAAAGCCACCCTAAGTGCCGGCCAGTCTGCCCGTTGCACCAGTTGCCTGCACACGAGCCGAGATTAAGCATACGCCTCGTCGCCAACAATAACAACAACAACAACTTCGCTCGAGGCTGCCAAGTGTCACAATTAGAATTTATCGCGTTTTGTGTCGTGTTGCCAAGTGAAAAATATAAGTTGATTTAACTCAGTTGCATAAGTCGGGCATTCATATACACATTATATGTGGATTATAACTATGTGTGCTTCTAAAATTACGACACACACATATGTTGCATGTTTTCTTTCTTCTTCTTGTTTCACTGTAATTGTTTATTTTCAGATACGCCCTGCATGCAACTGCAAAGGTCAGCAGGCATTGACGTAATTAATAATTAGAGTCATTATTTAATTGTAGTTTAGCTTTTATGACTTTAGATTTTACTATTGTAAGTTTTTGTAAGCAAATCAACGAGTATAGGGTATCTGCCATTCGAGTAAACGCAGCGCAATCATTTTAGTTTGTTTTTTTTTGTTATTGTTATTTAATCATCGGTTGAATTGCTGTCGAGGTTTTTATATTTTGTTGCCATATTGCCGTTCAAATTTGTTTCCTTTTGTGTACACAATTGTTTTCGATCATATTTTAATTGCACTCGACGCCAGACGAATCACGAACAATATTTTGTCGCTTTGACACATTTGAAATGGTGCTTCAGCTATGGAATTGCTGCTTTGAGCAAATAAAATCAACATATTCATACGGAAATTAAGTTAGGCTTTAAGAGCTTAAAGTTTATGGCTTCAATTGAGTTGCTTAAATTGACTAAAAAATAACGCAAATATTTTGTGTACTTATGTGCTTAAGTTATATCAACTTTTAAAGATTTTCACTTTCATATTCTATTTAAAATTAAATAAATTAAATGCATTTCATGCAATGAAATCTTAATGGGATTTTACTAATTGCTTGGCAAGAAAACATTTGCTCAATGAGAATTTCACCATTGTTGTCAGTTGTATAATTTATGTGGTCTTTAAATGCAAGCACAATAATAATTAATAATTTATACAACTGTATTTGCAAGCGAGCGAAAACCCAAACGCCGCCATTTGCCATAAATGCAAATTCAATTTAATTATTTTTTTTTTGTTTTTTATGTTTACTTTTACTTGTTTGCGGCGAGCAAATCAAATGAGTTTTGCCAAATATGTAAAATTGGCAAAAACACACTCGCAAAAACGAATCAAAAGCTGTAGAATAGATACAGATACAGATATATGTATATAGTTATAGATATATATATATATATATGTGTACATGTTGATACGTATATATCCGACTCAGATGTGCGCCCCTCTGTTCGAGTCATTGAACGTCAGTGCAAATGACTTCATCATCGATGTGGCTGATGACAGCAGACAGCTGACTGTTTGAATTTGTATCTGCAAAGAGCCGCCGATACTCGAAAGGTTGCCAAGTGCTGTAGATATTTCCATATTTCCAGCACACGATAAGTTGCTGCTTGCCACAGAATGTGTTTCGGAATGTTCCAGATAAAGTTCACCTGGCACAGGTGTTTTTATTTGTAAATTGAATTTTGCGCAAAACAACAGGCTAGTGAACCTTACAGACTTTACATTGTGTGTAACTATCCTTCAGTCAGTTCACTTTACTCCAGTCTCTGATTTACCCATTTCGTGTGTGCATTATTTAAACATATATACAAGCCAAAACTGTAGCGATTATAGGCCCCGATGAGTTTTGAATTTTCATGAAAGCAAAAGTATTCAAAATGCACGAATTGTGCGCCAAATTCGCGTGCTGAGGCCACATTTCGTTTTCATTTAATTTCACACTCTTTCTCCAAACTGAGAGAGTTGCTTTTTTTTAATTATACTTAATGCTGCTTCTGTGTTTTGAAATGGCATGTGCGAGTCTGTTCATAGCCCTGGCTAATTGGCATATATATATATATATTTTGTGCTGCATTTGCACAACTCCTCGCTACTTATGAATAATATATTAACTAAGCTTGTACTTACATGTAAAAATGTTTTTAATCTCTTCTTTTTTTTTTGGTTTTTTTGTTAATAACATGCCAAGTCAGCCACGAATTAGCCTCATTTTCTGCTGGGGGGGGGGTTGGGGTTGGGGTGTGCTTTGCCTTCTTTTTCACTATTAATTAACGCGTCATGCGTTAATTTTTTGTGTCTTTGTCTTGCTTCGCGTGATTTCGCACGTTTGGGGCAGTCATCACTTTTTTATTTGTCTAGACTTCATGCATATTCATACATATGCATATGCGCATGGTTAGAGTAATCATAATGTTGTTGTTGTTGTTGTTGTTGTTGTTGCACTTAAAGTGGAACAACCAGAGAATTGCCATCAGCAGGAGTCGTTTCCTCACATGCCCGACTCGCGCGCCACAATTAGTGCTGTAAAACTCTGCAAAAATTCCAAATATTTATTTTACTGAGACTTTTCTGCATAAGCAAAATACTTTGTGCAAATAATCCAAATGTTTATGTTGGGTTTTAATCAGATAAATTATTACCTTTTAAATATAACGATTTTTGTACTTTTTTTAATTTGTAAATTATTCTAATGCGTTCTACTAGTTGTCTAAGCAGGCATTTTATGACTTTTTTTATTATTAATTTAAATATATGACACAATACTAGTTAGAGTAGCTAAATACTTGATTTTGTCTATTAGCTTTAAAGATACAATTTATTTATGTGCGATTTTAATGTTAGCTGATGCAGTTTGTCTTAGCAATCACTTAAAATTACTATTACACATCATAAATTTCGAAAATAATAAATTCTCTATTCAATCGGGTTCCATTTTTGGTTGACTTTTTGTATTTTTAGACTTGTACATCAAAATGCATAGAATACATCAGTTTTTATTGCTACTTCTAAATCATTAATTTGCTTTTGATGTATTTGCATTCCGAAGTTGTACAGAAGCTCGATGAACCCATCAATATGGCTCACTCGTAAATCTGAACTCTGAAGTCTTGGGTCTTCGATCTTCACTCGCAGTCGTTGTTTCAAAGTATGACAATTCAGTTTTGTGTGCACGTATGTGCACATTATTTGCAACACGTTGCGCGCGACAACAAAGGCGATTCAAGTTTACAAGTTGTGAGCACATAAGCTAAATGCATTACAGCAATTGCCCCTGTGTGTTGCTGTTGTTTGTTGTGGTTGCTGTTGCTGTTGTTTGTTGTGGTTGCTGTTGCTATCTGCTGTTGTTGTTGTTGTTATTGTCATTGTTGTATGTGAGCAAATACATTTACTCCAAAGGTACCCACTGTTCCACTGCCTGTCACTTGAATGACTTACGACACTTGAAATGTCTCAATTAAAGCGCCGTTCACCTGCACAAATTCAACTATTTTATTTATTATTAAACTATTTCTTCTTCTTCTCATTTGCAGGTAAGCAATTCGACTGCACTCATCTCTTCTCTTCTAAGTCTGCGGCATGTAAGTCTCTTATTTCATCAACATATTAAAAACGCACCCAGCAACCAGCTTCCGTCGAGTTTTTCTCGTTCTCTTTATCATGCACTTCCTCTCCGATCCCAACTCAAGGTCGTTGAAGGCCTTTTGGCGCTTTTGTTTGCTCTCTGATTGTATGTGTGAGTGTGTGTGTGTGTGTGTATTTTTTATCGCCACACGTTGTTTGAGGCTCTGTAAACACGGCTGCATTGTCCAACGGAAGATTGACTAAAACATGCCCTGTACCTCATTGACCAGAAATATAAATAAATTGATTAAAAATCAGAATAAATAGAAAAATATATAAAAAATAATAATCAATTAAATGAAGATGGAAAACATTTTTTAAAATTGCGATTGGTATTTGAATTACAAAATTGTCTGAAATATGTTGCTTGAATTGAGAAAAACCCAGAAAAAAACTCAATCGGGATTTGAACTGAACACTTGTGGGGAAAACACCAACAACAACAAAATAGTCAAACGGATGGCAAAAGTTGGTATGAAACCAAAATCAAAAATGCATGCGAAAATTCCCAAGTCAAGATGCATTTTTTAACAATGAAAAAAGATTGGTTTGAGTGGATTGAATGATTCGCACACAGTTTAAAGTTTGAACAATATTAGTGAAGTGAATTAACTTAAGAGTACTTACTAATACCTTAAAATGAATGTATAATCGAATAATTGTTGCTGATTTCCGATCCAGAAAATAATATAAATATTTTGCCAAGGGTATTTAAATTTCGTCATGCAGAAATCTGTTTACTTCGTTTTATCTAATTTCACCAAAGTTGAGTGCGTTTAACTAATTGGTTTTTAAGTGCAAACTGTGTTATAATTTTAATTTAGATATTGTCAACACATGTACACATACACATACGCACACACATATATGTACAACTGTCTAAATATATATACTTATGTACATGCGATGAATCATTCTGAGTTTATGTTACCAACTTTATGGCTATTGATTAGATTCTTGGGCTAAAAATTGGGAAATCATTGTGAATCGGTTTATTAAATTATTATTCGCAAATGTATGTATGTTTTATACTATCCACATTGTTTTTTATTATGTTGTGCATATATGTATTCATTTTTATCAGGTGAAACAAAAAATGGGGTTTACAATGGGTATTTTTTTTTTCATTTATTTACTATCGATTATGTGTAATTCAGGTGAATACCAGACTGACTGAATCAATAAAATTCCAATAATATCATTCTCAGAAACACTCTACCCAAGCCTGGATAACGATATAATGGAAAAATATGCTCACGAGCTATAATAAGTTTTCTTTGTTTACTTTTCAAACAGACATGGGCGCGTCTCTTCATGAGAAATTCCCCATGATGGCATTTTCCAGGCGTGCAGCAAAATGTTAATATTGCAATTATTTATGTGATCTTTTTTTTCTTTGCCTAGCCATGCCCTGCTATATGTCGTGTTGCTGTTGCCGTTTCTGAGTTTGATTTTCTTTTTGTGCTATGATTCAATCGAGCGGCGTAAATGTCAGAAATTCTTACGTTCGGCATGCGGAAACGTGTCGGGGCAAATGCGGCGTATGCGCAATATATTTGGGTCAGCATGCAAATAGATCACCCACAGAATCGCAGAGTCAGCTAGATAGATACTGCTAGAAACTGTTATGCAAAATAGCCGCTGATTTTCGAGTTTTCTCTTTGTCTAGTGGATTTTCTAATTGAAATTTATGCACACACACACACACACTCGCACATACACAACCATTCCAGAGCCGCCAGCTGTGCAAAGTGGCAAGCAAACAAACAAATCTCTCAGCAAATACAAAACAAATTAATATTTATACAACAAGTAAAACAATTGCCGAAAATACAGTATTAATGAAAGCGACTAGTTAATTAACGCTGGCCAAGCGAAGCATGAAGGTTTCTCCTACACATTTTCCCTCTTAATAATGGGCCAACAGTGGAAATGTCTCAAGTGTGACCGTATTTCGCAAAATGTGTCGCTCTGTAAAAAAGAAGCCAATGAAGACAGAAGTGAATCAATCACCGTTGCATGCGTCGCTGTAGATACGAGTCACAAACAAACAAGCACAAATGAGTTTCGCGCAAGTACACATACTTAATATTAATTAGTTTCGTTGAGTCATCTGACCGATCCGATACGTAGTAGATATGTGTAACATGTACTTCAGCTAATTTCGTGCAGAAATTGCCGCATTTGGATGGGTGCCCAATATGATGTATGTCCCGTCAAGTGCGATGTATCACAACAACTGCTTATCGACTATCCATTTTATGGTAGGCGCGTAAAGATAATGTACAGCAAAAATTGATTTTATGTGTAAATTTGGCACAACATTGGTAATACAAAAATTCCAGAAATTGGTAAACTTTGGCTTATCTAAAATCAAATATTTGCTGCTCTATATCAAGGCATATATTCCTATCAGCAGATTATTACACATTCTTATGCTTCATCAGGTTTTCTGTTGTTGCACACTGCACAGGCATCGCAATCCTTTGTTGTTTTTTTTTATTATTCATTCTTGCCTATAAGGAGGTGTTTCCTGGAGGAGCATTCAACAGACAAACTGAGCATTAAATTGCAGACGTGCCTGCGCGTTGCTCAACTGGAATCGAAATAAAAATCAAAAGTAAAAACGGGAAAACAATTTGGATTTCATGTCACGTACATGCGGCAGACAACAGACAGCAACAACAACAACAACAACAAAATTAAATAAATAAATACAAAAACATATTAATGCCATCTAAGACATTAGCAAGACAGAGATAGAGAGAGAGAGAGATGGTACCTCAGTCCCTCAGTGCCCCTGGCACCTCCCTCACTTCCACCCACACTACTGGATTCCCAATAGAATATTTAAATTTTAATTTGTTGCATGTATGCAAAGTCAGTCGGATTTAGCTAGTGTCTCTCTGCTCTGTAGCGGATGTTTATGCAACCAAGCAGAGGGGGAACAACGCTGTGGGTCTGACCTTTTTGGACAGAATCTCAAGCGGAAATTACGTTTTTAGTTATTTTTAATCCAGTAAAATCTGATGAAACGGGTATAATAGAATTGTGCAAAAGTATGTAACAGGTAGAGTCAATTTTCAGAGACTATCGATAAGAATCGATTACCGATATCAATAGAAATCACAATTTTTTATATTTTTATAATATTGAATGTGTATGCCATTAACATGAAATTGATCAGCTATAAACATTAGGTTAGTTGTGTTAGGGTATCCTCTATTCGAGCATTCTTATATGGTCTTATTTTTTTTAATTACTCATTTCAAGTTTATCTAAGTCTACTTCGTAAATTATCGATTTTCCACATCTATATTTATAGTTTCCCTGCGTGTTCATTTTTCAGTTGTAGCCGTGCTAAGCTCTTGTTTTGAGAGGTGTGGGAGTGCGGGTGTGTGTGTGTGTGGGTGTGCGAGTGTGTGTTTGTGTGTGTGGCTGTTTGTGGGTGCTTTTTTTCGCTAAACAATGAACTATTTCAAACTGTCGGGTCAATTAAAGCACAGTTAGCAGAGGGTTCGCGACTTGGTCACGCTATGTGCATGCTTTATTTAGACCAGGACAGCAGCAGGACAGCAGGTAATTATCAAAGCAACGTTGGACGTTAATAATATATGGCACAATGTCAAAGACAAACTTTTCAAATCACATTTACTATGCACGTGGACACTGCCATAATTGCTAGATTTGCTACATGGAAATGTTCTTTGAAAATGCATTTGAAATTACACCTAAATAGACATTAAATGTCAAACTCAACCGAAGCATGGAAATAAATTGGCTTTTGCTGTTTGGGGAGGAACGACAAGTTATGTCACATCACTTAAGAGCTTATTAGTCAAATAAATATAAAAAAAAACAAGAAAGAACGACTATTTCTGGCATTCTGAAGAATTTATTATATTGCCTCGAATACCGGAGTCAAATGTCCGACATTTAAATTTCACTATAAAGTTAAGGAACGCCGACTGGTTGGCTGATCTGATGTTGATTATTTGAGTCAAAATATGATAAAGTATTCGACCTCGATGATACTTTTTGTGTAAATGTCACAAGCACAATAATACGCATATCTGGTAAGTTTTGTACAGATATCAAGAGGTTTAATCAAATTTCAAATCTGAGGGAATAGATATGAACAGAATCAACTAGCGATAATCAATAATTATATGATGGCAAGGTTTAGGTAAGGTTTACTCAAGCACTGACAAGAGCTAGCAAAACATGTTAACTGTATTTGTGTATGTAATATCCGTAATCATATAGCTAGAAACACATACCACGTGTGGTGCTGTGCTGTGCTGTTCCCCACATTAAAATTGAACCTCAATGCCAGCTGTGCACACTAACAAAATCAATCGCGTTTCACCCACAATTATATTATTTTATAATCGTTGATAACGTGACATTTGTGGCTTGCCAGTTTGTTGTACACTTTCATTATGACTATAATATTATAATTAACCCCGCCACATAAACAAAAAGTATAGTGCTTATCAGTGCTGATACCTCCATCTTCAATGGATGTGGTTATTATTATTGTTGTTGTTGTTGTTGTTGTTGTTGTGTGGGTTTGTTATTGTTGGGGGAGCAGCGCTTAACTTATCAGCGAGAAATGTAAACAAAGCCCGGAGAATTTGTAGCTCCAGCAATCTAAAGTTCATGCGAATTCTTCGTGTTCGTAGCCGTAAAAGCGGCACCCATTCAATTTAGTGTAAACAATGAGTTTAGTACTTAGCTCGCCTTCACCCATCGATAATTTATATCTTTTGCAATTTCCGCGATTGGCAACATTATCGGTGCCTGGTTTTGGCCACAAAATGTTGGCTACAATAAAACATTTACTTTATTAAACGAGAAACTTTTTGCTGTTATTCTAAGAAAATTTAATAAGCGTGAAATTAATTTAATTACCTGATTCTACTATCAACATTAAGTTGAGCTGTTGGCCATAAGGCACAACATTCTGTAGATTCGACATTAAAGTAGATTGGTTACGAAAGTATTCGACCGATCCTAAGAAATTTGAGCCGGAAATATCACAAACAGCTGGCAGCTTCAAAACAGGTTTGCGATTATTTTAAAATTGAATTTTAATTTATTTTTATTTACTTAAATTTAAATTAATTAAAAGTTGGGCATATTGGAATCCGATCATAAGTCTTGTAATAGTATGTTTCAAGTAGTAAATCCTTGACTATATCGACTATATTTACTGCTCATAGAGACTTGGTTGTTTACTTTCTCTCTTATCTTCAGTGTCTATATGTCTTTTTCGAGACTTGCTTATCAGCACTTGTGCTACACATATAATTTGTTTATAACGTCATTTGCCACTTTGGCCGTTTGCCATTTGCAGTTTGAGTGCTGTTCTGGCCATTGTTATTTATGTGTTGGCCTTTGAGGAACATTACTTAACCGAAAGACAACCATTAGAACTACAAAAGTTTGTTATGTGCCATTAATCAGCCAGCACAATAGATAAAGGACAATTCGGTTGTCATGCCCCACTCTGTTTTGAGTTGCTGCCACATCCTGGCTGGCTAGCATTGAGTTATTTGTTGTATGTGTATATATTTTTAATGAGTGTTGCTTGTGCTTTTCATTTAATAGCGCCGCCTCTCCTACATTATTATTGACACACATATTCTCGTTTATGATGTTTACTTTCGGCCATTCATTTGTACAGTAGTTTATTGACCAGGGTCAACGGAAGCCAGCTGCCTTCAAAGCAACAGGGGGTTGGTGGTTGGGGGGTTGGGGGTTGGGGGTTGGCATTGCGTCAGCGTCAACGTTGCGTATGAAAAGCATTGAAAATGCGCACCAGATTTCTTAATGACTCTTGACTACTTAACACATTTATTTAGTCATTTATTTTGGTTTTAGCACAGTTTATTCAATTTTGTTGTGTTTTTGTCTTGAAATCCCCTGAGTCATTCACACTTTGGCCTTTTCAATTGGCCGCCACTCTGTAAGTTGCATCAATTTCTTAACTATGAATTTACCTTGCTTTTCTGAGTGTATTGCGCTCGCTTTTTACGGATTCAGTCTTTTTACTTTTTTTGGCTCAATGCCAACTCGCAAATGGCCTGTGTCAGTGTGCCAAGTAAACATTCCATAAGAATCACATAATCAGTTGGTTTTAGTTTAAGATGCAACGATTTTAATATACCCTAGAGTTGCATGCCACAATATTTTCCTATTGTTTAAGACATTCAAAAACAAAATAAAACATTTACTTTTATGAATTGATAAGCAAGTTGAAAACAGTATGTTAAACCAGAACTGATTGCAGTTTCCGGTTCTAGCCCGGAAAGTCTTATGGTTCCGGTAAAGCTCAGCAATCTTTGGTACACTCTATTGGCAGCTCACGATATAGACAAAAGTTGGGAAAATCAAGTGAAACTACCAATCCTCTGTATTATATTGTTTCATTATATTGTTTTCAAACCGGTATCGGTTATCGTGCTTATCGTTTCGATTAAAACTTATCAATTGGTTTTACTGTTTTACTGAACACTTATTTAAGTATTATCAATCATAATACTGATTGCATATGCATATAAGCATTATGAGGTTATAATTCTTCTACGTTTTTAATTATTTAATTGATTCGTATATATGTTTAATAATACCTATTTTGGATGCAGTACATTCCAGTGTTCAGCCAATTTTCTCTTTGCACACTTTAAAGTCGTGCTCGCCCTTAAGCCGCAAAAATGCCACAACTAAGCTAAATTATTCATTAGCATGAGAAACGCTCATTTAGAGTGGATTGCATCGATTTTTCGTGTGCCCCTGAAATTGCAGTGAATGCTCACTTGTTTGACACTCATTATCAGGTAGTGCTGTAGTACTGAGCACAAGTTCTAGTTGCGCTCAAATTCAAATTGAATCGCTGCAGTTGGCAGTCGAGGCCAGCGGTTTGGGCCGTGTCAAAAGCAAGTTGTTCTTGTTGTTGGTGCTCATTTGCAAACACGTCATAAATCCAGCAAATGGTGTAAATCATATTTCTGACGCTGACAACGATGACGACGTTGTCAGCTGTCTGGCATGAGCAACGCAATCTCTGCCAATCCATTGTTTATCTAGCTGTCTACCGCCTGCCTTGCCTGCCTCGCCTGGCCTGCCTGCCTATCTGTATCTGTGGTTAGGTGCACGCATCCATCAGATACAAAATCTCTAATGCGAATTCATAAACACACGCTACAATTGCCGTTATTTTCACATAAACAACTGTGCGATTTCTCATCGTGTTTATGTTTATTTGTTTTGATTAGTGTGCCATAAGTACAATAAAAATACTTATCGGTTCTACTTGAATCTCGCTTTGTGGTAGTTGCTATCCAAAGCGATGTCGATGTTAGTTGCTAAACAACGCCATGCCAGATTCAGATTCAGTATCAGATTAGCTCATCGCCAGTTCCGACAAACGCTCAGCAAAGAGACTCAGCCAGTCGGTAAATATGAATTGCATATGCATATATCTTTAATCTCGAACCAAAGTAGTCAGTTGACAAAGTAAATATAAGACTACGTGAACACTTCTTCCGGATATTATCTAAAAGCTAGTCAATTTAAAGAATTTTAATAGAATGCTTGTGTTGTGTTTAGTAACATCTTTTTATAATTAAAACAAGTATTTTGCTGGCTCCACGCCAACTGTGTTTAAGTGAGTCATTATCAAAGCAAAAGATATGACTAACTTTTTTTATTCTCAGATATATTACGGATTTCTGCAGCATAATCATGGTTCAACTTTGGCTATGTTTACATTTTTGACTCGACTCTTTCACCTGTGAGGAGATTCCTACATAAATTTCACTCAACAAGTCACACGTCAAATTCCTGACTCTTGAGATCATGAAGATCAGTTTTAATGCTCTTCACATTTAATATCATACGTAATGCAGCCATAGCAAAACACATCGTGTTTTATACTTTCATTAGTTTGCTCTCATTTTCAACCCATTTTCACTTGCTGTCGTTTTCCAAGCACTGATGATGTCATCTATCGCACATTTTCGCGTCCATTTGCGCTTCCTCTCCAGAAATTGTCGTTTATCGCACAACAAGCTGACATTTGACAGTGAAACACTTTCGTTGCCGCTGCCGCTGGTGTTGCCTGTCAGCGCTGCTGTCTGCGTCTGCGTCAGCGTCAACGTCAACGTCGCAGCACAGTCGACGCGATAATACTGATATTTCTGTTTCTATGTTCTATATTCCCGTGGGCGGCGTAAAACTCATTTCTCATTCTTTTTTTGATAAGGGCGTAAGGGCGCTTAGTTCAATTCGACTGCTCGCCGCGACAACAACTCACATTTCCCAAATAATTATTATTAAATATTAAACAACAAGCGAAAACACAATAAATATTATAATCAATCGGTTTTGGGAGCACAGAACTGAAGTACTTTAAAAATATGCAACTTAAATCCATAATTACAGAGTGTGTGAAAATTTGTGAGTGAAAAATTATGAGTTCTTGGCAGTAATTTACACAATTGGAAAAATACATAATAATATAAATATAAATGTAAGAACCACAATTAATAATGAATTATTATTAATAAACGGGGAAACTAATAAATAAATCAAAATAAAACAATATAAATGCAAAAAATAAATCATTTAAAGTCGTGATTATATTCATAATAATAAGTTTTGTAATAATTATAATAATAATAGAATATGTTAACAAACTATAGGTGGAGGGAGAATTATCAATCAATAGTTGTTAGTTGTGTATTAATTGTTTCCAAATAAGTTTCAATTTCCACAATGACAACTTTTAAAATTCGTTCTACAATTTAACAGAAAAAATAATATTTAGTTTTAGCTTCACTGAACAAATACAACCACGTGCACAGATTAAGTTGTATATAGTTTCGTTCCTTAATTTCATCCAGAGCAGTCGATCAGCTGTACAATTAATGTACTTCCGCTTTACAAGCAGATTCGGTGATGCCTGCTCAGCAAAGCCTATAGAAAGCTACTTATGTAGATGGTGCCGGCTTCGATGCTGCTGATAGTACCATTGATAGTTCTTCAAATCGAACGACCTTATGGCCTATGAAATTAGTAAATAAATACGAGATTACAAAAAAAAAGAAGAAAAGAAAAGAAATTAAAATGCAACTCGAATTAAAATTGACATTTGTACTGGGAAAATATTTCTGTAAGAGTCGCTGCTTCACTCTGTAAGAGAAACTTAAAACACTGCCAACCCATGTGGTTTACTTTGCGAGCGATTGCTCAGTTTACGTGCCAGTTAGTCAGAATTATACAGCTCTTAGCACACCCCACATTAAGGGTGCACCACCAGTGGTTAATGTCAATTTGCCCTCCAATCCCAAGAGCGCTGCACACTGCTTGTCAGCTAGCTGGCTGGCTGGGGCATTTGTTGCGCAATTTGCGCACTCACTTCATACATTAACATTAAGCGTAGCTGAAAGTAGGTCAGCGTTGGTTGCTGTGGCTCTTAAGCAGAAGATTTTCGGAGTGATGACAGTAATTTACGCGGCTTGCTCTGCCTTGTCTTGGTCCTAGTTGCCCTTCCAGCTGGCCCACTTGTTATGTAGGTGCTGATAATGTGGGCAAGCTAGCATTGCTCAACGTACTCCAGCAGCCACCACCAGACACAGGACAAGCTGGTCGCCCAGGTGACAGTGGCATTCATTAGACGTAACCTCATTAACACTTGAGCACCACCCAACGGGCAGAATCCTCAAAGCAAGCACAGGCAGACAAGTTGCCATGCTATGAGATTCCCTCCAAACAAAACTAAATTAATGTCGAATATTTAATAGATTTAAGAGTGAGAAGGTTATATATTTGATGTTATCAAGAGTATCACTCGCCACTCAATAAGCAGAAAATACTATATTATATATTGTATTATTGTATTATATATTTTAATATTGTCTGCTTAGTGGTTATATACAGACTCTCAGCGCTCTTCATTTACTTGATATATCCAAATTAAACAACTCTACGTTGATTATGGATACTGGGTATTAAGTGCAAAGAAACTCAAATTAAGTTTGCGCTCTTAACGAGTACTGCCTGTCAAGTGTGTGTATGTGTGTGTGTGAGTGTGTGAGTAGGCGTGTGTGTGTCTGTCTATGCGAGTACTTTTAATGAGTAAGGACGAAGATAAAGCTATGCGATAATAGTGAAATCGTAGCGGTAGTTAGGCAGTCTAAAACTGAAAGTACTGTTATATATATGTGTATGTGTATATGCAGTTAGCTGTAATCAATTTAAAAGTTTGCCAGACCAAGTAAAAGGTCAAAAGTGCAAGTTAATCAGTTGCCAGTGGCAAGCAAAGTCAGAGCCCAGTTAATAAGATTGGCAGCGCATTCAATGTTTCTTCAATCTACATACAAATTTGCCCTGCCTCCCCATTCAAAGTCGAATCCATTAACGCTTGGCGTTGTCAAGGTCAATGTCTCTCTAGATGTATTTATGACTCAGCGTCTCTAAGATATTGTTTATGCGTCTCTCTCTCTCTCTCTCTCTCTCTTTTTCCCTCCCTTTCTGTCCCCATCTAGGCACTTTACATTTTGCGCGTGCAAAAGAGAAATCACTCAAGCATCCAGTTTTTCAATCAAGGCACGTTGTTGCCTCTTCTGAACTTTCAGTTCAGTTCGTATCGCGTTGCAGCCAACTTGAGCATTTTGTGCAAGTCGAGCCGAATAATCAGCTCGTTGAAGGGTTAAGTTAGCACTGCGATTAGAGCCAAATGTAAAAAACGCTGCTAAAGCCACATATAATGCTGGGGCATAGATAACTAGGTAATAAGATGGCCATATGAGTATGGACGAAAGCAACAAGCAACGTTAAAACATTGATTATATTTTAGTTGGTTAGAGTCCATTGAAGTTAAAGATCTTGGAATTCTCTTTGTTGCCAGACACAGCTGTATTCTCCATTTCAAGGCCAAGGATGTACTCGGAAAGAAAGAGAGAATTTAATGATGTTTTTGCCCTACAGATTCTCTATGTCTCTTAAGCATGTCCGTCATATTCTTGAATACTAAGTTTGAATCCCAATCTTCATTTGGAATCAATCTCCATTAGCCTTCTTCTTATTATCTCTCAGTCTTCCTACATAGGTTAATAAAAAGCAACTTTGATTTCCTTTCTCTAAAAATAATGTTTTTTTCTCCATTTTCAATATTAGCATATCTCCGAAACATCTCAAACCCATGTTAAATAATTGCAATTCTTTCTCTTTCTACATTTGCCCCTTTCTTATATTATATTATCTAAATCATTAACATTTTTATTGTTCTGAGTTACTTTAAGTTACTCTATTTTTTGTTCCTTAACGTTTTACTTATTTGTTCTTTCTATTTCATATATATAATTTCTGTAACTCATTCTGTTCCCAGATCTTTCTTTGTCTCTTTTCCAGCTGCACACAGTAACTATTCCTTTTGTCAGTTATAAAAATGTTCAAAAATGTATTCTTTGGCTCGTTAACGCTTCAGTTCTTTATTCAGCTCATTTGGCTTTATGCTGTGCATCTTGATCCATCGCTGTTGCCAATTTGAGTTAATGTTTGTTGCTGTTTGGTTGTTGTTTGTTGTTTGTTGTTTGCTGTTTGCTCTGCATAAACAAAAAACTTCTTATCTTTGGGCTTCCGTGCTTATCTTTATGACCAGAACGCTCACTCAACCGACACTCGGAATGACCTCGGCTCTGACATATGCCAGCATATATCTATATATATATATATTTATGTTTGTGTAAGTGTGTGTGTGTGTGTAAGCCTTTCAAAGAATGCTCTTTATGTGTTTTGTTTTACACATCATTAGCACTCAAATAATTTGAGGAGGTTAAATGAAAGGGGGCGAAATTTGAACTCATATCAGCAAGCATGAAGCATTAAGCGGGAAGCCAGCCAAGTGAATGCGAAACATTTGAACATGTGTGCAACAGCTGCAGCGGCTATCGATTGGGCGTGCAACACAGCAGGGGGGAACACAGCTCGTGACTTCTTTAAAACACTTGTTGCGAGGGTCGATCGTGTTGTATGCTTTGTTCGCGTTGCACACAACTCTGCAGTGTTCATGTTTATTAAAGCTGATACCATTTAATCAGCAATGTTGTCTAAACACCTGAAGTTAAAAATACTTATTTTTTGCGGATACATCTCGAGTGCAGCTGCAGGTCTTGCTACTTAACTCTGATAAGATAAATAGTAGCATCTTCACTATATAGCCATGACCATCATCAAGGGAAGAACGAACTCTTTTGTCACTTTGTCGCTGCTATTATCGGTCTGTCGCAAACAGATACATTTGTATCTTAATGAGCTGCTACTTCTAAAGATAAACTCGCCAATTGACGCTCACTTTGGGAGCATCGCTGTGAAATGAGAGCAGCAAGCAACAAGCAGCTTGTGCCAAATACCAAATGAGATAGCTAAACCCAAATAGCTCAAAGTGGGAATACAATAGAAAATGAAAACCACACAGTTTGCCAGCCCTGCACAACAATTGGCTTGTTATTGCCCCGAGATTACGCAATATGCCAAATGATTGAACATGCTCAACATTTGCACTTACATGTGTAGCATGTGGCTATTATGCTGAATTGACAAGTCACAGTTCAATGTGAACATTTGCATCTATATACATATATATATATATCTATGCAAGTGTATTGCAGATACTGAAGATCAAGATATAATCATGCACTGTCAACATGCAGTGTGATCATCAAACAAGGTTGGCATTTGTGGTTTATTATTATAACAACTGCTGGCATGCACTCGACTTTGCGATCTTTATTTATGATACTACTCTACACTTATCCCTTATCTAAAGATTATCTTTATATCTTTATTGATTGGTTGCTTTTTGTTTCTAGTTACTTTGATTAAACTTTCTTTCTGTGGTCCCAATGAAAAAGATAAAGCCATTGTTTCCTTACCTTATATTGCCCTTTATCTTCTTTTTTACATTTTGCCCATTTTCCCTGTTCATCCATTAAGATAAACTACTTCCTCTATAAAATACTCTGTATTTTTTTTCCTTTCCTAAATAATTCTTTATCCATCAGAATATATAAATTTCTGTCTCGGAATTCTCTATCTCTTTATCCATTAGTTTCCTTCTGTTTTGTAACTATTGTTCCCTTACCTTCTGGCTTTGTCTTACTTTTCTTTTGATCTTTACACATTTCCTTGTTCTTCGACTTAAACAGGAATTATCTTTAAGCTACTCTATTTTGTTGTTCCTTAATGTTTTAATTATTTGATCTTTCTATTTCATATATATAATTTCTGTAACTCATTCTGTTCCCAGATCTTTCTTTGTCTCTTTTCCAACTGGGTTATACGTATACTCACTGTGCATATGTTTATCTTTCTTTGATCTTTAACAACTTCTTCCTCTCATCTGCATACATATTTTTCTCCTCTGATTTGCGTAGTTGCTTAATGGGGAATATTATAATTTATAGATGCTTGATCAGGTTAAACAGCATTATCCGATTGTTTAAGTTCAAGCTTATAGCAATAAAACGACAAATTCTATATACATAGAGACAACTTTCTAATCGAGAATACATTGACATCAAAAGGGCATCTAATGGTCGAGCTCTCTCGACTCGTGCATTATTACTTGTTGCAATTTGTGTCGCCGCATGTTGAAATCAGACACAGAAGAGCCGCAATGTGTACACTCGTGGGTGAACTGTGACACGATATGTGGCGTCGTCTGCTCAGCTATGATTTTAAAATTCAGCATTTCAGATAACTCTTAATTCGCCTGATTCGTGGCGACAATTTCGCGCTCGTGGCTCGTTAAGAGTTCGCTTGTCATTCGCCGGCGGCAGTTGTTGCTGTTGTTGTTGGTTTTGTTTTTGTTTTCGTTATGGTTGTGACTTTGTTGGCCAAGTCGTCAGATGCAGATACGCAATATGTATGTATATATATATATATAGATTGGGTATTTATTGTGTGTGGCATATTTAGCAATGAATTTTGTTTACCAGCTATCGTGCTCTGGCTTTGCCTCTAAGTTTGTGGTATGCACATTTTCTTCTCACACATTTAGCTGCTGCGTCATTGCTAATAAATAAACGAATGATGCGGCAAGCAAGGTAAAGGTCAAGTTGACCTAATCAACGACAATTTTGTGAACGCTCGTTAATTGACTTCTGCGCCACACTGATTGGACTGGATGGCAGAGAACAATCAGTTCCCAAGCACCTCCAGTTGAATCGCACTTGTTTTCACATTTGTCAGCTACACAAAAAGAGATATAAATCACCGAGCAGAGCTCTGAAATCAGTGTAGTCCTTATAGACTCAAGCTGCCTCATTAAAAAGCCATCAGGACAAGGACACGGAACACGGAACACGAAACTAGTACAACAATCTGCATGCCTTGCGGACTTTTAGTTATCTAGTCCAATCCACACCCATAAATCCGATAAAAAGCAATCTGAAAAGTGAGTGGGAATACTCTGTAATCCAATTACAACCGTGAAAAGGAACTGAAGTTCAATACTGTCAATCAATAATACAGATCTGGTCCATGTGTTAACTTATAATATTCAATCGAATCCGATTTACAATCGATTAAACTCAAGTCTTAGAATTAGATATATATTTACACATTTTGAATTATAGAGTATAGTCCGGTTGTCTGGCAGTCAGTCAGTCAGGTTTACATTTCAGTCAATTTATCCCCAAAGGACCCGGCAAAGAGTTTGTAGCTCTGCAAAGTTTATTTTGGGTGCGGTCACATGTGCGTGTTTAAAGATAAAAACGGCAACTAGGCCAAAACAAACGCTGCGAGTGATTTGGGGTGCAACTTCCTTAATTTTTTCCATTTGGGGCGGGTCTACGCCCCAAGATACACTTTGCCTGCGGCTGTATCTGGGTTAATGGGTTCGGCTATGGGATTGTTTACCCAGCTGATTGCTCATAATGGATGTAATTGGTGTGGCACGGATTTGTTTGATGGCAATCGAATAAGCTTAAGATTCTGAAGAAGACCTGAATCTGAATCTTTAATTTGACTTGAGTGAATTGCATAAATTGAAGCATGTAGGCCAAATATCATTAGAGCTTATAAGTTCTTTGTTTGTAGATTGTTCAGTTGTTCTCCTCTTGGAAAAATACTCAAGGGATCTCAGCTAATTTCTGCTATTGTTTTACGAATAAGATTTTTTCACAGAAAACAAAATGAAAATAAGAAATTGAAATTTGCATTGGTTAATTTATTAATTTATTGTTTGCAGTTGTTAAACTATGAAATTTAAATTCATTGCATTTCAGAGCGTGTTCCGCTTTGCGAAAAGAGACACAACTGCCAATATAGCAGTCACATTACACAATTCAATTAAGAACATTGTCTGAAATTCCCCGAACAGATCAGATACAAACATTAATCAGCTAACTAAAAATTTCGCAATAATTGTTGAGGGGAAAACCTTACAATTTCCTCGTGTGGGGGTCTAGGAAATGTGTTCTTGTGAGTGTTTCCCATTTGTTATTGTAATTATTTTTATCCGTCTATTTTTATTTGTATACGTATGTTAATTAGCCGGCAAACATAAAGACGACAGCAACTGTGACGCTGATGAGTGCGTCATAAAAGTTCCCAAAAATTAGCGATACAAATTTTGATAATTGATCAAAATGTGGCATGCGCACGCAAAGTCGACACCAAAAAAAAAACTGTTCTGTTCCCGACGTTCGTTTGTTGGTGTGTTGCGTGTTGCCCTTTTAATTATTCAAGTGCTGCAGCTTAATTTATGCGATCAATTTTACTCACCTTTGCTGTGAGGGAATGATTGAGTGCTCTAGCGTTGCGAAAACTTTCTTCCATTTGCCAACATGTGTATATTTAGAATACTCGAATCAGTGCATACCCTATAAATCTGCATTAGCATTAGCACACATATAATCATTCAGAAAATCAAAATAATGACTGGTTGTGAAATGTACGTGTTCAGAATATTTATTGCTCAATTTTAACAAACATTTGCTGCTGTTTCTTTTTACACGAGGAATACGGCAATCTACTTTTCTGGTGTATTGATTCGGAATATTTGATTAAGCCGTCAAATCAAAATCGATCAAGATTGAGGGTTCCTCACATCTACTCTTCCGTCAATATATTCATTGGCGTATTTAGATGCTTGGTGCTCGAGCTAATTTGAGATTGAGATTGCCTCATTCCGGAGATGACTCCCCTTTGGTGACCCACTCAATTCATTCAGGTTGAATGACTGCCTTAGTATATATATATAGTATATATGAGTGTGTAGCTACTGAATTTCAGTTCATTACACACAGCACTCTTAAGGTTTTTATATCTCAATTCAAGTCACACACACATTTCCCCAATAAATTCCAATATGTAACTCAAAGCATCCTCTCTAACACGTTTTTATTCCTTTGTATTTTGCAGGTGGACGCGTGAAGCGACTTCAAGGCCAGAGCCATGTACACATGCTAAACATGGCTGTCAAATACACGAACACACAATACTAGGAATATAATAAGAAATATAGGGAAAAGCCCCACAGATCGAGAGCAACGTCAACAACAAATTTTCAAAGCTGAAATTTCTGAATAGCAGCAACAGGGGGACAACAACCAAATTAAGCAGCCAAGGAGTTGGCCAAGGCGGCGCCTGTCAACCGCCTTAAAGCAGGCAATAGTTCAGTTAATTTGGGACCGGGTGGCAACGCCGCAAATTAGCAGCTTGAAGGCAAGCAATTGATGACACTACTTGGGCCTAGCGCCCCTGGCATGGCCTTTATGATGAAAAAGAAAAAGTACAAGTTCAATGTGGAGGTCCAACTGCAGGATCTGGTCGAGGTGGCGCTGGTCAATGAGGTGCTCTTTGCCAAGATACGTCTACTGGACGGTGGCTCCTTTCAGGAGTACAGCAGTCGGTAAGTTTAACCCAAAATATTAAATATTTACAAAACAAATAGATAAAATGAATTAAGAAAGATTAAATTTAAAAGATGCTTTAAGATATATATTTGATCAACTTGAAATATATGAAATAATATCCTTATTTATACTTACAGCGAGGAGGTGAAGAATCATCGCGTCGAGTGGAATCGTAGTTTTGAGTTCCTGTGCAAGATGAGCGCCAATGCCTCGACTGGCGTTCTGGATCCCTGCCAATTGCGCATCTCGATACGCAAGGAGATGAAGGGCGGTCGGAGCTATTACAAACTCGGCTTCATCGATCTAAATCTGGCCGAGTTCGCTGGCGCAGGTCTCACTTCGCGCCGCTTTCTGCTCGAGGGCTACGATTCGCGCCATCGCCTGGATAACTCTATGCTGAGGGTTAGCATTAAAATGCATATGCTAAGCGGTGATATACTCTTCAAGGCGTGAGTAGTCTAATTCTTGAACGCATATAGATATTTCTATGCTGATTGTTACTTTTTTCTTTTACAGTCCCACGCCTAGCCTGAAGAACAAGCCGAGCAAAGCCACCGCTGATGATCTTGTTAATGATGGCGCCTGCAGTGGATTGCAAACGCCAACGGCTACAGCGCTCTCCAGCATTGGTGGCGCCAGCAGTGGTGGCTCGGCCATTCCTTTGGGCGGCAGCGGCGCCACTTTGGGCGGCGTTGCCATCTCAATGTCTGCGCCGGGCACACGCCCCGCCTCCAGCACAAGGGAGGAGGGTAAGTCTCCACTTTCAATTAATTGCATCTAAATTTTTGTATATATACATATTTATATTTTTTAATAGTAGATCTCGACGTACAGGCAGTGATAGCGGCCATTGTCACAGACTCTGGCCTGTCCGAATCCTCGGAATCGGGCGTCACGTTGACCACGGATAATCTACAGCAGCATGTGATTGCCTCGGCCAGTGCCACCACACCAGTCACCGTCGCACAGACGATGCCCGGCCTGGGCGTTATTGGCAGCAACAACTATGGCACCACTGGCACCAGTGCTGCGGTTGGCGGCGGCGTTGGTGGTGGTGTGGGCGTAGGCGTTAATACCGCTACGCTTATGGAAATGGGACACTCCAGAAATTCCAGTAATACTAGTCAAGTGAGCACATTCATATAATATTTAACAACACTGGTCGCTTGCAAATTAGAAGAATATACAAAAATCATAATTAGAATTGATAAACCACAAAATATTCAATTCAATTTGCATACATTCGATTTGCACAGTGACACAGTGACCAATGCACAAGTGAGGTATGGAATACTAACGATATTCTTGTTCCCCTTCAGATGTCAAAAGGTTCGGGATATAGTAGTTTTTCGCACAGTCAACATTCGAGGCAGAGCTCCGAGGGTGACTCGGGGCATGCTAGGTAAGTAGTTAACCAGCAACGACAACAACAACAACAACAACTGAGACCATATACCATTTAGTCATTACGTAATGCTAAAGATTTGTATAAAGCCTTGACATTGAATTTGATTTGTTTTGCCCACAATTCGCGACAACTATTTAATTTACATAAATAACCCCTTCTATTACAACTACCTTATAAATATCTTTGTTATGCTCCTCTACACTATATGCGCTATATATGCTAAAGTTGTGTGTAACCTTCAAATACACACACACACACACACACACACTATTTACATAAACACATTTACACACATGGCTAGAAACTCTTACAATGTTTACTAAAATTACTTAAAACAGTCTTAATACACACTTAAACACAGTTAACACACAGACAGAACGACACACAGCTCACAATTTCTTTGATTTTTCTTATTACCTTTTAATTTATTATATATATATATATATATTTATATATATTTTCATAGTTAAGTTAATATCTTAGTAGCAAGTGCTGCAAATTTTAGAAAATATTGTTAAAAAACTTAGTCTAATTTTAAAACTAGTTCTAGTTACAAAATGGTTCATTTCGGCTCTTATCATGTTCGTTCTTAAATTAGCTCACAACTATTTTCTAGCTATCGATTCTCCACATTTGCATAAACAACGAATT
The DNA here is from genome assembly GCA_035041605.1 of Drosophila atroscutellata. Classification (NCBI taxonomy): domain Eukaryota; kingdom Metazoa; phylum Arthropoda; class Insecta; order Diptera; family Drosophilidae; genus Drosophila; species Drosophila atroscutellata. The sequence continues at coordinate 4,154,192 of JAWNLA010000092.1, read as the reverse complement.
CAATTTCATTGTTAAGTTTAAGGTCAAATTCTGAGCAAAACACAGCAGTAGCAAAAAGTATACATTTCCCACTCCCTGTCCAAACAGACATTTGCATATAAGTTGTAGTGCGTAGGCAGGGCAGGGTGGGTTGCCTGGTGGGTTGGGTGGTGTTCGCCAGTGTGGTATGCATGTTGGGTGCATCTGCACAATGTGGACATGGGCGAGAGGCAAGAGCATTGTTTACTCAATAGAAATGCACAGCCGATGACTTCATCGGGCAACGCAGCTGCTGGCGTCATGTTGAGGAGGCTCTTCAAAGGTCACGTTTCACATTTGCTTTGCTGTAATTAACGCATTTTTAGCGTGCAACCTTTCATTTTATCTGCTTAAGTTTAGATAGTTGCATAATTTAAGTCAACTGAAATTGCAACTATTTGCAATATTGTTCAAGTAGTTACTGCTGCTTAATATGCAATTACATAATCATTGTCATGGGTCACTTGTAAGGGGTGGGGCACACTACTATAATATACATCATGTGCTTAACTAGGTTAAACATCGATTAGGGCTATATTTTTTTTTGGTAATTACATACTTTGAAAATGTATTCCTTTTGCGCCGGACAACTCGCAATCAACGAGCAGTGCACCATAATTGGGAACTATAAACAGCCCTTGAAAATCAAATGAGAAATAAAACTCCAGTCTTAGCGATTAAATATATATTATATATATGAAAACACAAACTAAATGATCAGCCTCGTTCTACACTTAAATGAATGCATTTCACAATTTTCTTTTACGTTTTTCCACATTTGGTGTAGTTTCCAAACTAACCTTCAAAGTGCACCACGCCTAACGAAATTTCCAAAAATAATATCATCCATAAAACCTGCTCGAGTTTAATTAGTTATAAGTACTATTTCATGATTTGGTGTTAGCTTACATGATAATCAACAACAACATAATAATTAACTGGTTGTTTCTTACGGGCATTTCATAATCTGGTCTCACTTTAAAGTAGCTTTAGCATTTCCCTAACTTAGTTTTATTGTAAATCATATTTTGCTTTTGGCTAATTTTGTTTAACACTTTTTGTTTTTTCTTCTTTTATAACCAACATATATGTTCTGTATATACTTTGAATAAATAAATGAACAATAATCGGGTACATGGCCAACTAACCAACTGTAAACTAAAACATATTAACCTTCATGTAAAACCTTACAAATTACAATTGTCAAAACAAACAACGAACGTCGCCCAAAAACGATCAAAAAAAAAACAAACAAACAAACAAACATACCTCAGTCGATTTAGAAAATCCGTTTCTCTACTCAATAGACTCAATAAGAGAGCTATAAATGCCATGAAATTGAATATACCAGCGTTGCGGCACAAGCACAATGCAGAGCAGCCTCAAGGCGTCGGCCTGGGCCTCGGTCTGGTGCAGGAGCATCGAGTTGGCCCCGCTACCCCAAAGACACAACCGGCCAACCACCAGGTGACTGTCAGCCTGAGCACCACCATCGAATATGTGAGCGAGGAGCAGCTCTATCAGACGCCCAATGCCACAATGAATTCCAGCCATCAGAATGCTGCCGGCTACGACGACTTTCGCACGCCGATGGCTGAGATGCCGTTGCCGCTATTGCTGCAACAGCAACAGCAGCAGAACACACATTATCAATATGATAGCTGCGAGACAAGCTCATCCGATGAGTATCCGCATGAGGACTCGGGCGACAATGACTCGGGCCTCGAGGAGAACTATCATACGCCGCGTGTGGCCAAAATCAAATCCATGGAGAACTTATCCATACTCGAAATGGAATTTCACAAGGCCTCCATGGAGCTGGATAGGAATTCACCGCGTCGGCTCAAGCAGCTGGCGGAGCATGCACAAATACCCAAAATGAAGTCGCTCAGCAATCTCTGCTTCGACGACTACTCTGAGGCGGCGGTGCGCGCAGAGTTTCAACGCATACGCGATCAGTCGCTGGAGGAGCGTTTGCGTGTTCAGCAGCACAATCACCTGCATATCCATCATCCCCTCCATGGCTATACTCTGCGCAAGAGCTCCACCGCATCGAACGGGTCTTCGGGCAAACTGTTTGTGAAGCATCAAGCGCATCAGTATCAGTCGAAGGTCGGCAATGCCAAGTTCATTGGTCAGGATGGCGGCAATGATAGTCCGCTGCCCGCAAATTATCCCATACAAAAGATGCGCTCCATGGGCACCATACCCGATGTCCTTGGCGAGCGCGTCGAGCCGGATCCCTTTCTCACGCCCACCTCCGAACGCCGGCCGAGCTTCAATCGACTCATACAGTCCGCTGACAAACCGGCCCTGGGCGCCAGCTATGTGAATCGATTGCTCACCTACGATGTTGTCGACTCACCGGCGGACAACTTCACAAATAACGCATCGTTCATGTCGCGCACACCCTTCGAGCGCGCCTATCGTCGCACCATGTTGCAGGGCAGCTCATCCACGCCACTTTCCAGCGCCACACAGGAGCAGCAGCACCAGCTGTTCATCCAGTCAATGGTGCGGCCACATTCCACGAATGCTGCCCACGAGCTCATGAGGTGCGTCGCGTTTTTCATTTGATATCCATAAACAAAACAAACAAAAATAAAATAAAACAGAAACTACATATTTAACTAGTTGAGCAGTTCAGCGTTGCTCGTTAAGCGTTAATCGTTACTCGTTACTCGTTGCTCGTTGCTCGTTGCTCGTTACTCGTTGCTCGTTAAGCCTGGAACGTCTTGGAACTGAGTTTAGTTCAGTTCTCATTTCACACATGTTCGCTTCTGTCGCGTCCTGGCCCTGTAAAATTGTTTATCATTTTCTTTTATACCGTCTCTCTCTCACACTCTCTCTCTCTCTCTCTCTCTCTCTCTCTCTCTCTGTCTCTCTTGCTCATTTGTTTTGTTTTGCCCGTTGTTTTCGTTTCCTGTTTATGTTTTATTGCGTTTCGTTCTAGTTCAAGTTTATTTTACTAATCATAATCCCCCGGGTTTAGTTAGACTTAAGCTAATTTTAAGGCACTTATGTATTGTATATGTATTTGTATATTAATTTACCATATCTCCCAAGGGCTATATCACTGGGATTGGTCACCCTATTGTACAGTTAACAGTTGCCGCTGGTTCTACACTTACTAAGCACTCACAAATTGAGGATACTAATTTAAATGCTAGTTTAACACGGATAACTACCTCGCAAAGGGTATTAGAATTATCCAAACTCAATTCTTATATTTTGGCAACATGGAACTTTATTCGATTTCGATCTATCAGATTATGCCACTTTGTGCTTGTATTGTTAAAATTTCCCTTTTCAATGTGCCAAGTTGATAACTTAATTAAGGAGCACTTAAAATTTTCATTGCTTCAATTTGCCATTTCCAACTAGTCTTTGTCTGGCGCATCAGTTTTTGCTCTGCTTTCCCTCAATCGGTCGGCAAACGGTGAACACTGATTGAAACTGGGGCAAGGATGTGTCCACACTTTAGTCATGTGACGCTTGTCTGCTGTTGACCTTTTGTTTAGCAATTGACCTTCGGCACATTCTAAACTCTACCTTGGCCCCCATTTCGTTTGGCTAAAAACAACAAGAGTTGAAATTGTTTTTGCCTGCAGCAGAGCCTTACACATTGCCTCAACTCTCGCAGTTGACCAAGTTATATTTCACATTTTTGTTTGCGTCGGGTGTGCAATAAATTTGCTAAGCAACAACTTACGAGTCAGATAAACGATCTATCGTAAACTTGGTAAGCAATGCTACTTAATGCAGGCTAAAGGTCAATATCGTATAAAGTTTTTCATTCAATTTGACAGAACATTAATCCAATTTAATTGGTAAATAAATTTAAAATTTTAAATGCGATTAAAATGTGTTTTTTGTGTGCATAGATTAATTTTGCATTTGATTTGATTGCGTTCTTTTAATTTGTAGCTTGATTATGATATTATTTTGTACACATGCGACACACCAGACACACACACACATATACCCATAGCAACATACACATACATAAAAAAAACGCATAAATTAATGAATCAAATGCTTTTTACCAAAGTGCCGGCCAAGTGAAAAATGGCTGCTTACGTTTCTTGAGTTGAAAACGCATATTTATGAATGGTATATGAATACTTGAAACTCATTTTGGGATAATTTACTCATCATGTTTATATTGTGCATATTTTGCATATGTTTGTTTTTTTTTATATATATATATATATATTTCTTATGTCTTCCGATATACTAAATGCAAACCGTAAAACGCTTTGATCTGTAACTGTGTCTATCAAATAATCCAAATCGAAACGCGTCATTCGCGTGCAACACAAACAACAGAAGCTTCAGCGGCGTGCCTCGTCGTCTCTTCGACAATAGCGGCAACAGCAACAACAGCGGCAGCATCAGCAACAACTGCAACAACAGCAACAACAATAGCAGCAGCAACCGGCAACAGTCGACAGCAGCAGCAGCAGCAAATGCTGGCAGCTATGGGCTGGGCTCCAGCTCCTCGCCGTGCGGAACTCTGGCCAGCATCCACTCGAATCACTCGGCATCCTCGTCGAACGCCAGCAACAGCAGCAGCAGCGGCGCCCTTATCACCTTCCAGTGCAATCCGAACAGCAACCAAGCAGCAGACACAGCTGATGCACCAGCACAGCAGACGCTGGTGGGCTCACCCAATGGACATGGCAGCAGCCCCAGGCTGGGCAATGTTGTATCCGGAGATGCGCTCAGTTCGCTGGCGGCCAGTCCAACAGATGCGAGCAGCATACGCTCGAATCCATCGGCTGCCTCATTGCTACTCTCCACATCCGCCGCCGCAGCGGAGGCATCCGCTCTCACCTCGGCCACAATGATGTCCGTCTCGGGCGCAACGCTCTCTCCGCTGGCCACCACACAGATCATACGCCGGCCCAGCGTCACCATGATGTGGGTTCTCTTTCTCCATTCCAAACGATTTGTACTTAGTTGCCTGCCTCATTGAATCTATCCGTTGTCGTTGTGCTCGTACCTCAATTTGACACCTGATTGTACCATTTATAAATAATAGAGCTGGAACACTTAAGTGTGGCGTTCAATGTAGTCGTGTCAGTCCGTAAATCAAATACCAGTCGAATCAAATTGTAAAACATTTCTGATATATAGATCCACATTTCTGAAAATGCTGTCCAAATTACAGTAAAACCTATAAATAATGCACAAGTGCAAATCGACAATACTTAAATTAGGCAATTTAAATATCTATGGAGTCAGCTAAATATATACACAAATTTCAAATAGAGTTTCTCCAAACATAAACGCCAGAAAAGCTCTATTATATATAATTTGTAAAAAATATATTTATTCCGAATATTATAAATAATCGTTGTGTAAACTATCGTCGTATATGTATGTCTTATCAAATACCGACTTATTATTTTTTATTATAATTTAATTATTGTTATGTGACAAAAACTTATTTTTATTTCTGTTGATTTCTATGCTTATCAAAAGGGGGATTTTTCCCACTTACATCACACGCAGTTTTATCAACTACTAGTATTTATTAAGTGTCTCGTTCGTTCATCACTTTTTGTCAGCAATATTCAAATAGTTTTAAGCATAGTTCACCCGATACACGCACACAAATAAGCATGGCATGGCATGGCCAGGTTTTATTGCCTTACATTGTTGTTCTTTGTCCTCCCTACCCACCCCACCAAGTTGCCCCAAATGGGGGGTTCACCTGAATCCAGAGAGCAACGCGTATACTCTCTTTATAACGCTTACTTTTTATTTATATATCGTATTTATTTGACTTATTTGTATTTGCTTATTCGTGTTGTCATTTCAATTTCGCAGGAATCCCAGTTCCGGTTCGTTAGTTATAAGTGAAACAGGATCTCTAGATCGCACGAAAAGCAGCGGCGAGAAACGCAAGAAGGGCGCCCTCGATGATGGGCCCCGTGTTTCGGATCGTGTCGAAGAGACGCGCGTCAATCCCAACTCTCTGATCGATGAGATATTGAAGGACACCAAGCTGGATCAGCTGGGCGAGTCAGCTGAGAGTAAGTTAATTCACTTATTAATGGCATATTTTCAAATTAAACATTTTTCAATTTTTAATCAACCAGCATCCGGCCTGCAACTGTATATAGCGCGCGATGGCACCGCCTCCTTGGGCGGACATGAGGTGAAGTCGAATGTGCGGGCGGGCGCCTTCAAGCAGGTGGTCATGCAGGATCGGAGATAGTAGCGATTCAACGTATCCTGTCTGTCTCTGTCTGTGCGCGTTTCGTTCGTAAATGTATTAGAAGACTAAAACAAACCCACAACAAAAGGAAATGCAAAAACAAAAAGAAATAACACGAGTTTTGAAGTATATACATAAATGTAATGATTAAATTTTTACATGATATCTACTTGCAAGCTAAAAGTGAGAGTAAACATATATATATAGTATTACCTATATATATGAGTATAATTATATATATACATGTATGTCATGTCAAAAGTACACTACTATAAATGTAACTAGCTATATGTATATATACACATATATACATATATATATATAGATATGCCTATATACCGATATGAATAATGTGTGTGTGTGTTAAGCGTTTTGTCAGACGAAAACCAACAAAAACAACAGCCACCCATGCCTTACAACACAATGTTGGCAAGCGGATCTGCCGCTGAATGTTGGCATTTTAGGCTGAGCAAAGCTGTTTGAGCTGCTGGAAGTGGTTGGACTTGCTTGAAAGTCGGCTTAAACTTATATTTTACAACAACATAAAACATTGAATTGTATTTGCACATTTTTTTATTTATTTTTTAATTGCTTAACATAGCGTCCAACACACTTCCAAAGTCAGTCGAAAACGAACACAAAATTTATTGTATATTGTGAAAACCAAAAATGAACTTTTGAAATGTACTAAGAGAAAAAAGAATTCAAATTTCGTGCACTTTAAATGTAAATAGCGAATAGATTAAAGCATAAATAATAATAATAATTACGTACAATTTCAAAATTAAGGAAAATACTTGCAACCATAATTAATTTATTGCTTCCAACATACAATACGAAAAAGCATAATTCTCATTAGTCCAAAAACAAAATGCAAATTTGCTTGCCAATTGAAGAAGAGAATCAAAACACCAACAAAAAAAACCTTCCGTTGAGCTATATATTCACAAATGCCATAATATATGTACGCTGCTTCCATTTGGAAAAAAAAAAACTGTTAGCAGCATTCAAGATTTCACAAATTATTATTATGCATATTTTGAAGAATTTTGTTTGAAAGTAAAGTTTGCATTTTGCTTTTGAATCTGAAATACATTGAAAATAGTATTTGTTAATTTTTGCTAAATTCGATTCTTAGCGCATAGCTAGTAATATAAATGCAAAACATTTTTGTATACTTTTACAATAATCCTGAACATTTCAATTCTGCAACTGAGAACTTGTATGTATAAAATAAAAATGCAATTTTGTGTTAACATCAACTAACTAAAACATCAAAATCAAAATGCAATTAGTTGTTAGCCTTAGGTCTTAGTTCTGTAACGATGAGTGTGTAAAGTTGCTTTAGTTATTTTTGATAATTTGTAAAAAGTGAAGAGATGTAAGCCAGGTAGCTCGAGAGCTAGTTTTTTAAAATGTATATGATGAAAAATAAAACAACAAACAAAAAAAACAACAACAAACAAAAAAAACAAAACAAATGGTTGATAGTCAAGCGTAACGAGCTGATCAAATATTGTTGGTGCTATGCAGCTAAAATCATCCATTAGACATCCCTTATCCCTTACACTAAATAAATATTTTTATTGCTTTATTATTTCAACTTGTTACTTTTATTTGTTTATCAATGCACAGTTCAATATTCAATTGATTGGTTGATAAGCCAGCTTTACATGCAGTAAATGCAGTCTGTATCTGTCGGTTCAGATAACTCAACTGATAAGCTATTTGTGGCCAACAGTATTTGGTTAGCTCAACTGACAAACTTTGTGAACATTTTTGAGCTGATCTTAAGATGAAAGAACATTAAAAAAGAAACGAAAGAAACAAACAAAAGAGAATTCAAATAAAAATTAAAAAACCTACATATGTGAAAAACAATTACCAATAAAGTGAAAATCTAAAAAGTGCTGCAAATTTTGATTGATGTTTGGTTTGGGGCAATCTCACAGCTGATCCTTGAGAAAGCGCAAATAGGTGCCCCCAGCAGCAGTCAGCACAAAGGCCTTTGGATCGAATTTCATCTCAGAGAGTGTCTTGGCGCATGTCTCCACGCGATAGTTCTTAAGTATGTAGAACAGACCCACCTGGAAGATTAAGGATTATTTGAATGATAGGCACGTAGTGAATCAAATTGAAAACGCACCTTTATCTCCAGCAGGCCCAATAGCGTGCCCAGACAGCCGCGAGGACCTGCGCCAAATGGCAAATAAGTCATGGGCTGATGCTGCACGCGTTGCTCCGGCGAGAAACGCTCCGGATCGAATTTCAGTGGCTCCGGCCAATACTGCATGGACAAGAATATTTGATATTATTTTTCAACTTCAGGTTTAGAAATTAGAATCGTAATATGTGATAAGAATGAGTTATTGTTATCCAAATTCCCACCTGCTCATCGCGATGCAGTCCCAGCACAGATATATAGACCGGTGTACCAGGCGCAAGGCGCATGGGTGAGCCGCAGCTCCAGGCGGACAAATCATAACCTGCTTTGGAGTTGCAGCAGCGATCTAGAAATGCAGTAGGCGGATACAGTCTGAGCACCTCATCCACCACCTGGCGCAGATACGGCAGACCACTAAGCGTCTCATAGCCCAACTGATCAACATTATCATTCTGTGCTATCGCCTCTTTCAACTCCTGCCTGAGGCGCTGCTGTATGGCCGGCTGTTTGGCCAGCTCGTAGAGACCAAAAGTGATCGTCGAGGAGGAGGTATCGAAGCCAGCCAACAGTAGAAACGCTGCCTGGGCTACAAAGAAATCGCGGCGATGCACCACGCTATCCAGCGGCTGTGTGCGCTGCAGTTGCAGAAATATGTCAATCAAATCATGACGCTGCTCCCCGCTGGCCGCCCGCTGCTCTAAGGCCCAGTTCATAGACTGACGCATGAAACGTTCGTACTCCTCCGAATACAAGTGGGTGCGCAGCTGCCTGGAGCAGCGCGGAAAGAAGAACATGGTAAAGAGATGCAGTAGGCGCTTGGGACGCGGCTCATTCACCTCCACGCACATGCGACGAAACTCGGCGTCCGGCTGCTGCAGACAATTGGCGTCCAGGCCAAAGGCCAACGAAGCTATGATGTCCGTGCTGAATAGCGCACTCAGCTGCTTGACCTCCAGCTCCAGCGAATGTCCATCTGAGCCACTGGCTGCCAGCTGCCTGGCCATATGCTGCTCCAGCTGCTGACCAATCTTCTGCAGCAGTCCGTACATATGACGCACCTTGCCTGCGGCAAAGAATGGCGCAAATATCTTATGCGTCTCGCGCCACATCTCGTACTTGGAGAAGAACAGATTCTGCGAACCCATCGTATCGCCAATGGCATCTGTGGTCTCAAAGCGACTTGAGAACTGTGCAAAATCCTCCACCAGAATGCGTTTAATCAGCGCCGGCTCGCGCAGCAGCAGCGCATGATTGTGAAGCACATGAATGCCCAGGTAGGCGTGGCCCTTGGCAGCCGGACTCTCGTACAGCTCACGGAACTGATCGCCAAAGCAGCAGCAACTGCGCAACAGACGCCACACATTGCCCACAAAGGGCGTGGCTGGAATATAAGGAACACCCCGACGCTGCCAGTGGCCAAAGTGCCAGCGTTGCCACAACCAGGTAAGCAGAAGAATCCCCACGGTATAAACTATAAGCATTTTGCTGCCTGCGATGAGCACAATCAAAAGTTGACTAAAGTAAAATACGCATTTTTCATTCGTACGTTGACTGCCAGCATAAAGGCGAGAGAGAAATATCAATAGATAAGAGTGCAGCGCAGTTGGGTTATTGCAATGCTCTCCGGCTGCTCAATTACCCAGCCACTCAACAAGTAACGCACACCAGACAAACGTGTCGGAAATTTCAAAAATTATTCAGTACAGAGGTGCTGGTGCCCACCATAGTTATGGTCGTATATTTTGTACGCACAAATAGATTAATTCATAATCTACTAATGTCGTTCAATAGGATTTCTGGTTATTATTATTTTCTCATTCTCGGCTGCATTTTATACGTTTAAATACCTGCTGTAAGTACCCTGATTAAGAATGAAAAAAATGCACTGCTTACTTTTACGAACATACAAATGCATGCAAAAGTATGCAAGCTCAGCGTAAATAAAATACTGCATAATACTGCTGCCAAATGCATTTAATTAATACATAATAATTCAGAATTATTTTGATGGTAATAGATTTTGAAAAATTGTTCCAATTGTATTGAACATAGCTTTAACGTGCAGTTTGAATTTCGACTGAAAATTTCGAAGTCACTTCGTAGAATTGCCTATCAATGGAGTAGTTCCTAATGCAAATATTTTGAAAACATGCATTTATTTACGTTAACAATAAATAATAGACAAATCAGTCGTATATAAATTGGACCTACAACAAACAAGGCATACTGATCGGAACTATTCATTGGACAAAGAATACACATTCAAGATTTTGAAAAAGTTGTAAAATCGTTCTTTATTTTACGCTTAAGTCATAGAATTGTAGGCACTATAAGCTGCTTAGCATGGCGCTAATTGCATTTGCAGCTGCATCTGTCGACTGCTTTTGGGCTTTTAACGTTTAACAATTGCATCCGTCGCATTCGTATAATAAATCTGTCCCCCTCGCGGGTGGCAGTCTGTGGTCAGGCGCAGCAGCAGCAACCAAGGGAATTGGGTTTGTTGTAGCAATGGGTTAAATTCATATCACGACCAGCAAAAACGGTTATGAGCCATGCAGATTGGGATGCTGGCCGCTGGTGTTCTGCAGTGCCTTGGCCACCTCATCCTGCATTTTGCTTGGCGGCTCCGAGACGATATCCGTATGCATGGACAGGTACTTTAATTTGTTTGTTACAGCTGTGAAAAAAGGTGCGAATTAAATGAGTTGGAGTTAAGTCCATGCTTTATGTTATTTTATATACTTACCAGGTCGCAAATCTATGAGCGAACAGTGCTGATCCACCCAGAGAAAGGCGGTGCGACGCAACTCATCCAAACTGGCGCTGGAGACGGTCGACGTGTAAGAGGCTAACAGTGGCTCCAAGATGAGACCCAACTGGAACAATGTCAGTAGTTAGTTAGCACTGCAGTGTGTATCGGAATCTGTTAGTGGGCAACTTACAATCCAGAACTTCCAATCGCTCATCGTATTATAGCGCACATAGACCTCATAAAGCTGACGCACATTCTCCGTGCCCTGACGTGTCACTGGCGCACCATTCGCCGGTAGCACAGAGTGCAAATGCCTAACAGATGGAGGAATAGATAATGATTAGTAAATGCCCAAAAGCAATGTCTTATTTAAGTGGACGTACATCAAAGAGTTGTTTAGCGAGTCGCGCTCCATGCGCAGTGCTTCGATTTTGTCCTTACGCACGTTGCGCTCCTGTCGCAGCTGTTTGATGTGATCGGCGCCCTTCTGCAACATGGCCGCCTTGCTCAGCTTGGCATTGGGATTCTGTTGCAGCTGCGGAATAAGCGCGTGCAGCGTATCGAAGCCATTCTTGATATTACAGCGTCTCTTCTGCTCCGCATGGATGTGCCCCGCGCGACGTTGCGTATCGCGTGGCTGATACTTAAGGCTGCTCGGCGACAATGGCGAATCCTGCGAGTCATGGAACGGCGAGTCGGGCGACAGGCTCAGACTGCTGCCTAAATTGCTGGTGCCCTGACTAAAGCTGAGCATCTTCGTGCCGGGCGGACTGTGTAGCGCCGGCGCAGCGATCGTCACGGGCAACGAGACGGACTTCTTTGGTGAGTGGTGCTGCGATGGCAACGCCGCAGGTACCGATAACGGCGCCGTTGGCGCATTGCTGACAGCATACAGCGATTGCGCCTGAGGGTTGCTGTTACTACTGCTGCCTCCGCTGCTGCTGCTACTGCTGCCGCCGCTGGCTATGGCGTGGGCGGAAGAATTTGACTGGTGCGACTTGTTTGCCACCGCAGCCTGCAGGCGTGTGTCTAAAATAGGTGAGCAAGAGAAGCAATTAGTTGAAGTAATGTGCTAGATGAAGATTACTAGATTGATGAACTTACTCGACGTCAGCAGTTGTGCTAGCGTGCTATTGAGCATGGGATCGCTGGTTGCCTGTTGGATTTGTTGTGTGACGAGCAAATTGCTGCAGCTGTTGCTTATGTTGCCGTGTCCATTGTTGATCGGCGAACCGCCGCCGGCGGCAACAACTGTGTGCTGCTGGTGCATTGAGTTGCTGCGAACCCGTGCCTTGCCCTTCACATGATATTTCGGCACGGCGAACTGTTGCTGCTGCTGCTGCTGTTGTTGTTGTTGTTGCTGCTGCTGCGATTGTTGCTGCTGCTCGAGATGGATAAGCTTGGGCAGCGATACATTTAGGGGGAGACTATTTGAGCGATGCATCTCCTTGGGCAAGATTGTTGTGTTGGGCGTTGCCCAGGAGGCAACGCTGACGGCAGGTTGCTGTTGCTGCTGCTGCTGCTGCGATTGTTGCTGCTGCGGTTGCTGCTGTGACAACAGTAGACTGGCAACAGTATGTTGTTGCATCTGCATATGTTGCTGCTGCTGTGAAGTGTTCGCCTGTTGCTGGCATGTCAGCTGCATAAGTTGTTGTGCGGTTAGACTCAAGCCCAACGGCAGCGACTGTTGCATCTGCAGTTGCGGCGGCTGCTGCTCTTGTTGCAAATAACTTTGCTGCTGCTGTTGCTGCTGCTGCTGTTGCTGCTGCTGTTGTTGTTGTGGAACGCGTGGCACATTCAAAAAGGTGCCGGTTGACGCGGACTTCTTGAACTGAGGATACGGTTTGTAACTAATTGAATTGTAGGCACCATCGCTTAATAAGGACAATATTTCTGACTGATGCGGTTCCACTTTGACGTTAAGTTGCTGCTGCTGCTGCTGTTGCTGGTAACTATCCGTATAGTTGCTCAAGAAACTTTGTGTATTGTAAGCGTTTTGTTGCTGCTGCTGCTGTTGTGTAGGAAAGTGTAGACGCGGCTGCTGCTGTTGTTGTTGTTGCTGTTGCAATTGTTGCTGCTGTTGCTGTTGGGGCGTCTGATACGCTTGCAACACGGCGCCGCCACTCAGATGCTGCTGCTGGTTCTTTTGCTGCTCGGCCAGCATCTGCTGATAGAGGTTCGTCTGGTGCAGCGTCGGCTGTGCCTTGTCGTAGTTGTGCGGCTCCCGGCGGAAAGGACGCTGCGTATTCTTAGCAACGCGTCCATTGATGACGCTCTTGCCGGAGAAACTGTCGCCGACGGAGCAACGATTGCTGCTGTCATTGCTGCCAATGGCACCAAAGTGCTTCACTGTATGCAGTCGCGTCGCCTGACTGTCGCCCAGCAGCTGCTGTTGCTGCGATTCGTTGACCGCTTGTTGCGCTTGCCTCGCCGCCGCAAACTGTTGCCCAATGTCGCCGTAGGCCATGTTGCCAATGTTGGGCGTATTCAGCTCCAGCATGCTGGCATCCACTTGAGCATTGCCGCCTCCGCTGCCACTACTGGTGGCCACCACATCCATCATGCTGTCGCTGGTGAAGAGCGTGTGCGGAGCGCCAACAATTGCCGGCAGGCAATAGTCGTCGCCCTTCAGCATATCCGCATCGGTGCCCTCCTCGGGCACAGGTGGCAAGCGTGACGACGTCGTGGTGAGCAAATCTATTGCAAAACGAAACCGTAACTACTATTAATAAATATATTAAAGTATACATATTTTCAACATATACCTGAGAACGTAATATCGATTTCATCTAAATTCGGTTGCAGCGGGCCCAAACTCGGCTGTATAAAATCTGCAATGCCTGCACCGCGTGCTGTGAATATTACAATAAACAAATTAGCCACGCGTTATGGTTGAATCCAATTTAAAGTCTGGGCACTTACCGATCTCTCTGGAATCGGGAAAGGGAAATGGTCCATTTATTGCCGAGAACAATGTGTCTGTTGTCCAGTCGTCTGGCATTAAGTTTCTATCGTTTAGCGGTGACCATTCCAAAAAGTCCAATTCACTTTTCTGTAAAAGGGACATTGAAGTGAGAAAATGTTTAGAATGGGGAAATTTGATTCTATAATTCTGTAAGCGCTAACAATAATAATACTATATACTATCTGTAATCAAGCTCAGATAAATAAAAAACGAATTGCTGTCTTTTATCGATATAGTCTCATTATACATTCAAGTTTTATTATGAAGATTTTTATGATTTTTGTGATACTGTTTTTATTCAAAGTTCAAGGTTTAGTTTCCTAATTTTTTAGGTCTTCTAGTAATAATATAATCTCAGTCTGATACGATATCAGTAAACGCAATTAAATGCTTGAAGTTCATTCATTGTGATTTTTCTCAAAGCTCTACAACTCAATTGAGCTCTTGCTGCAGGGATTGAGCCCAATGGCCGCCAGACTGCAAGTTGATAATCTGGACAGCTAAGTTCCCGTTGGCTTTATCGCCTTTGGGTCTTCATGGGCCTCGATTGTGTAATATTTGATTTGAATTCACAGCTGGATCATTGCATCTCTCTGCTGGACATCTATGTGCGAGTTTCACAACCCTCAGCTACAGCTCCTTGGTGCACCTGACGAAGCAACTCTTTGGGGCGCAGGCAACTCAGCTGCAGCAATTTCTGTGCGCCAGTAAAATATGTCTGCTTGCACTGGCCCACAAACTGCATCTGAACTTCGACGCATTGGCCAGCAGGAGATGGTGAAGGAGCAGGAGCCTATCGTATACGCAACCCGCAATACGATTAAGGTTTGTACGGAAAGAATGCTGCTGGTGAGATCGATGGTAGCTGTTGGCATCTACATGTATCTGCGAATGTTAATCAGCGATTTACCTGACGAAGTAAGTTCAATAAACAGCAAAACAGATTGCAAGTGGCAGAAACGTGCTACGTGCGTAGCAAGCTCTAATCGATGCAAAACATTTGCGTTTCCACTTTTAACCTAAATCTCCCATTTCCGTTTTTCGGTCCGCTTTACAACATTTAAATATAAGGATATATTAATTTAAAATATATTTATAAATATATCATGAAACTTAGTTCTCTTGTTACAGACACGGCATGATAACAATAATAATTATCGTAGAAGCACACTTCAACTATGTAATTCATTAAAGCAGCAATTAAGTAAAGTTTTGTTTGCCGATTTCTATATATTATTAAAGAGCATAATAATATTTCTGATAAAATCTCAATTCAGCTGATTGAAGCAGCAGCAGTTAAGTACAAAGAAATTGCTGCAATAAGCGCAAATTCAGTTGACAGATGGACTTAATGTAAAGAAGCACGCACAAATTGACCGCTCATCATGAAAACTGCATTGCGGCGGGGAAAACTTTTGAAATTTATACACTATCAACGTTATCTGGGTCTAACTGATATAGATTACTCAAAAAGTGCCGAATGCTATGTGATCAATGGAAATTGGAGTTCATATTCCATTCAGTTGCTTGTGCAGATCATTCAGGTAGCTTGCTTTTATAGTGCGCTCGTCGGACGATTCGCGGATATGAGTTCGGAAACGGGAAACTTGTTCTATCGCATCTATATCTTAACCGCCCCAATCACGCAGGTATTAGTAAATATCTGGCTACGCTACCAGCAAGAAACGCAGCGAACTCTCCTGCAAAGAATAGTACGATTAGCATGTCGTCTAAATGTTAATACAATGCAATTGAGTGGTCCTCATTGGCATTATCGATTCTGGATAGGCATCAGCCTTTTGTATGCCTTCGATATTGTTGTAGCTCGCTTTTACTGGATCACTTGTACCGATCTCGGCTATCATCTCGCCATGCTGGGTTACATTGTTCTGCTTGTGCGGACCAACTACATTGTCACGTGCTACACATCCCTAATTCATGTTGTGATGGTCTTGCTGCAGGCACAAGCGGATCAACTTCGCATAGTTCCACTTATGTCACCAGAGGAACTGGCCAACAATTTGCGCATTCATGATGAGCTAATGTTGCTCTGTGAGGAGGAGATTGTTCTGGTTTTTGGCATCTCTTTCATATTTCTTTTTCTATATACTGTACTGGATGCAATATGCGTATGTTATATAGCCGCATTGGAGCAGCGCTTTTCGCTTATGGAAGTCCTCTTCGTACTTAGCTGGATAATACCTATTTTCTGGTCTTTAAGTATGCCTTTGATAATCAATTCAGTGGCCAAACAGGTGAGTAGCAAATTGCTTTAGTTGCTACCTTAATTTTGAGTGTTACATAAACATTTCTAAGATATCGTAGATGTGATTAGTTCCGGTTCAGGTCAGATCTGTTCTGAAGCCGTTCGAGCTTAACATCGTTTGGAATTGTATTCCATTCAATATGAATGTGGGTTGGTCTGAGTTATGGTCATATTTTAAGATTATCTGTGTATACCTTATTATAGTATAATAAATAAGGGCAATCAATTAGTTAGAATTTATAAAGATCTTCCGACTGATTTCAAATAATTCCATTAATGCAACACACTCTTTCAGTTATTCACACGACGTTTCCGAAAGCGCAAGTGTTTTTCTCTGTCAGAATGTTGCGAAGTGCTCGGCGAGGAAAACTTTTAGCATTTATACACTATCAACGTTATTTGGGACTGACCGACATCGATTACTCAACAAATTTGAATTGCTATGTAATCAATGGAAATGGTTTCGTCTACACTATTCAGTTGTTGGCGCTGATTATTTTATTCTTCTCTGCTGTCGGTGTTTTATGCAAAAATCCCATCGAGCTTACAGATTTGTATTCATGGACTATTAACCATTTTATGCACCTTCTCATCTTGCTCATGCCAATCACTCAGATATTCATTCATATCTGGCTACGCGCTCGACAAGAATCGCAACGAACTCTGTTAGAGATGATGACGCGCTTAGCCTGTACTCTAAAAGTGAACACATTGGAATTGACCAGACCTCGATGGCTCTACATCCTCTGGATAGGAATCAGCGTGTATTTCGTCGTCATTATTTCACATTACACCCTTAATAGTTGGAGCGCCAATAACACTTTAAGTTTGTTATTCAATATAGGCTTCTTTGTGTATACCATTCGCACAAACTATATCATCACCTGCTATACATCCCTAGTTCATGTCATTAGCGTTATGCTCCATACACAAGCAGATCGGTTGATTACTAAGGACGCGGGATCTCTAATATCGCTGGAGGAACTAGTCGACAATTTGCGAATTCATGACGAGCTATTATTTCTATGTCAGGAGAAGATTAGTCATATTTTTGGCGGCGCTTTTGTATTTATTATCCTATGTTTTGTAATGGACGGTTCATGTATTTGCTATATGGCCACATTGGAGTCGCACTTACCATTACATGAAGCGATGTACATGTTCTGTGAAGTTATTCCAACTTGTTTGTATTTGTGTATGCCCATGGTAATCAACAATCTGGCTGCCCAGGTGAGTGCTTAACATTGATTGTGTCATTTTTTTGCACCCTTCCAAAACAATGGTTTAGGTGGGGTTTGTCGGTTGGTTGTGTGTTACTATTTTCGTGCACTCTTCATTTCCCTGTCCCCAAATAGAGACAATTTATAATTTATCGGCATATTTCTGAATCTTATACTTTTTAGCCGAGTTAAGGCGAAAACTTATTCCTTAGGTCCTTAAGGGCTGACCAATAGCGGAAAAAGTTTCGTGCCACTCTTGACAACTTATGCAGAATTCGTTGTAGATGACTAGAAGTCAGCAGAAGAGTACATACAATATTACCATATCTGGCCAACTCTTCGGCTTGTCAAACCTACTGCAAAGCATTGCCAAATGGGCTTGACTACTGAATTGACTGACTAAAGAATTGACTATATTTGGGGACGTAGCCCAATGGTATTCCACAATTTCTAGTTTTGCGGGGTATACACTGGCAATTGCTAGTTTGCCTTTACTCACCAAAAATGTAAAGGTTATCTTTTAAATTGATCTATAATCAACAATCTGGCAATGCAGGTAAGTGCTCAAGGCTTTGATGACAAACCAACGGAAGGGAAAATTCTTAATATTTATGCACTATACATGATATTCTGGACTGTCGGATATCGATGTCTATAGAATGCGTTGTTAAGAGTGGCAACTGATGCTGATCGGTTCTTTCAGTTCTCAATGTATTTATCGCTATTTTTCCCCAGTTGATATGATAACAACCTAGATGCAGGCACAAGCAGACCAGTTTCACTCCATTAATGTTGCAATCCTTATATTTCTGGAGGAACTCAATTACTTATGCTATATTAGCAAGAAATTGCTCAAGTTTTTAGCTGTTTTCAATATATATTAATGGATGCTATACGTGTGTGCTATATATCACCCGACCAGTTGACTTATACCAGTTTCATTTCATTTGAGTATGCAACTGGTTGAGAAACTGTTTTGAATTCATACAAACTGTTGGCTTTTAAGTGGTAAATGATTATATAGAAAATACCCCAACTATTGAATATTAACCGAATTCGAATCTATGCAAATTGGAAAAATATTATAATTATACAGAATATACAGAAGCCAACTGCCAGCATGAATAGCTAGGGTTCTTAAGTGTCCAATTTAAATCTAATGGCAAAACAAACCGGCTTCTCTGATATGCTTCTCGCTATGCCATTCTGCCAACAATTCAGTTTCACTGCCCTTTGATTCTACTCTTCAAGTTAAACGCCATTTCAAAACATAATTGAAAATCCCTGATGATGAGCAACCTAGCGAGACAGAGAGCATAAGTATTAGAATGATTTACACTTCGATCGGTCTTTAACTTCATTCGATTATTAAGTGGCAGACATACAATTTCATTTGTTTAGGCACTTAAAAAATTAGTTGATTAATTGGGGTATATCAGATTATCTAATATCTAGATTTTGGGTATACATTGTATGCATACATTGTGGAATATTCAGTTTTATGAACTTTATGTCGTGTTCAGTTAACCATTTGTCTTGGGCCAGAACACACAGAGAAAGTGCTCTTCAGAAATGCAGCCCCAAAGGTTGCTCGCTTTCTTGCACTATCAGCGTTTTCTAGGCCTGACTGATATCGATTACTCAGCTTGCTTGCATCGCTATGTGGTGCATGCCACTTGGTGTTCGCGCAGCGCACAGCTGCTGATATTGTGCATCATAATGGGTGGTTTGTTTGAAGTGCTTACCAGTTTCGTTGATTTTTTGGGCATGGAATCGAGTGTGGGTGAATCATTTTACCAATTTGTTGTCCTGACACAAGTGACAACCGAGATATGGCTTTATCTATGGCTACGCCTCCATCAACACTCGCAACAGCATTTGCTTAATCGACTCACAGATTTGGCCTTGCGCCTCAAAGTGGATACATTGGCATTGAGCCGGCCCCATTGGCTATATCGCGTCTGGTTGGGCATCTGCCTTTTCTATCTCTTGCTGTCTGTCAACTTTGCGATCAGTTATTGGAATAAGATCGAGCATATAAACCATTTGTTCAGCATTCTTTGCTTCTACATAAATATTGTGCGGATCAATTTTATCATCAGTTGCTACACATCCCTCGTACATGTCATGATGATCTTGCTACAAGCCCAGGCAGATCAGCTACGAGTTGAGAATCTGATAAGTATGGATGAACTTGCTGGCAACTTATGCATTCACGATGAACTGCTATTGTCGTGCCAGGCGGAGATGGTGCAAGTGTTTGGCGGAGCCTTGATATTTCCCTTTCTATATTTCGTAATGGATTCCACATGCATATGCTACATATCAACGTTCAATGATCGGTTCTCATACGTCGAAGCTACAATGGTGATTTCTTGGTTAACGCCTCTCTGGATCTATATGATTATGCCATTGACAATTAACAATGTGCTCAAGCAGGTGAGTCAAAGCCTTGAGTTGAAGCAAAATACAAATCAGACGCCCGAAAGTGTTGAGACTCTTCGTTTTGGTCAAAATAAGGGAGAAAGTAAAATCGATTTAACTGCCTTACAAAAATAGATAATAATTAAAGAAGCAGTTGAACGATTTCAGGTATGGTTTATACATTAAATGTATAAAGATCCTTACCGTTAACTTAAGCAAATATTGTTGAACGTCATATCCTTTAAAAATGTAAGACATTCAGAATGCACTTAATTAAATCAAAATACTTAAAGCATATATTAAATAGAAAAGATATTGCAATCAGGAAAATCATTGTGAATATAAAAACAAGTTCGAATATAAATAATCATTTTTAGTACAACAATAGTTATGTTATTTTTTGCCCAGTGCTGAAGCGTAGCAAGGTTAAGTGATTGGTTCCCAACAAGCAACATAAGCAACATAAATAACCCTTGGCCTGATTGAGTTGCAATCAGTTTTAGACAAGTGGTTATTAGAGCCTCAACAATGATTAAGTATCAGCAAAGTGAACTCTATCCGTATTACCTCATTTGCCGATATCTGGGCATCTTCTGCATTGATTACAACCCGAGAAGGGAACGCTTTCAATTGCGGCGCAGCCTCATTTGCTATGTGACACACATACTCATGCAAACCTATTTGGTCACCTGTATGGTGTCGCTGGTGTATTTTTGGACCCTGTGCTTCAAGAGCGAGATAACTGCAACTGGCAATCATTATGAGCGCTTTGTGCTGTTCGCTGCTCTGGTCACGCTGTTCATACAGAATGCCTGGCTCATCTGGCTGCAGTATCTGCAGATGCACATCGTGCGCCAACTGGAGTTCTATCGCAAAAAATATTTAATTGCCACGCGTCTGGTGCTGCCCAAGCGGTTGCTCTGGGCCATTGTGATTGTAAATGTGCTCTACTTGTGCAACTATTTAACGACCTGTCTGACGGAATGGCTGGTAAATGCCTCGGCCTGGTTTACATTCAGCACCCTGGGCTTCCCCTTGCGTACCGTGATCGGCAGCTTTATACAGGGCTTCTACGTCTGTCTCATACACGTGGTGCGACATCTGTTGCGCCACAATCAAGAGCAACTCAACATGCTGGTCCATCGGTTGCAGCAACCGAAGCGAAGCTGCAGCGATCTTCTGAGCCTGCGCCGCTGCCTCGATCTGCATGATCGTCTGCTCGTCCTCTGCACCGATGAGATGAGCTTTGTCTATGGCTTCATCATCTGGCTGTGCCTGATCTTCTCTTCGATTGATGCAAGTAGCATATTATATATACGCTTTTTTACGTCTACGCAACAACCGGTGTGGTTCTCTAACATTATTAGCCTCCTGTGGCTCTCACCAACTCTAATGACTGCGGCCACAGCCCTGATGAGCGACACCGTCCATGTCCAGGTATGTTCTAAACTGAATATTCGCTTGCTCATATAGTATACATTGCCAACAACTGCGTTAACTTAACCAATACTGAAATGAAGCTGAATTTAACTAGTATGGGGATTGGATGATTCCATTGGATTATTCATTTCCCTGTTCATATACAGAGTCAAAGTTTATATTCTGAATTGTCTTGAGCTAAGTTTGTGAACATATTCTGGAAACGGTTTTCACATTTTTCGGAAAGAAGGGACTCAAAAAAGTCAGAGTTGAAACTAATCCTAATTATAACATTCTGTGTAGATCGAAAATAAAAACAATAATCGACGATTATCGATTGTCGATTGTTATATGAAGACAGTTCGTACTTACTTGGCAAGTTTACGAATTGAATATTGACCTTACACTAACATGACAACAAAGCAGTCGCACATTTTTTGTATTTATCGGGTTTGATAATATGCTCATCCCTTGGGTGTGTTCAAGTGAAACATCTTAGCGTAATGAAATGTACACAAAGATAATTGTTTTATTATGCCAATCCAATCACATGCGAAACTATTGATTGATGTGTGTAAAAGCTAGGGCTAATTTACGCAGTCGTTTGCTCCTATTCAGTCATGTTCGACGGAGTTGAGCTGCGCGTCTATTTGCTTAGCCTGAAGTGTATCGGCTTACTTTGCGCTACACGCGATGACCGCAACGCGTGTCTGATTTACGCTAGCCAGAGGGACCAGACCTTGGCAAAAGTCGGTCTTATTGTGGCTCAAGTTGGCGCTTGGGTCTCACTCGCGATTTTAATGCTAATGCCGGAGAGTTTTAAGTTGCCCGGATATGGTAACGTTGGAAATACGTATTTGTTGCTGCAATGTGGCATGGCTTGCATAGTCATATCGCTCGTCCATTTATGTTTCTTTGTTAAACGTCGCCGATTATTGACGCTGCTCTCGCTGATACTCTCCCACAATCGAAAGGATCTGCACAATTGCTACGCGAGGCTCTTTCTGCGACGCTATTGCATCTATGTGAGTCTGGCGGTGATCTGTGGCCTTACCTACAGCAAAGCTTATAGGCACGCGGGGATGCCGCTGGCGGCCGCTGTGCTGTTGAGCTTTATTGCCACGTACAGCTTTGTGCTGATTGGGCTTATCGTAGTTCTGTATAGCTGCCTGGCTCAAGTCTTGGCTGCCCTTTTGCACCTCTACAATCGCGACTTGGTGGCTGCAACAGCGACAACAATAACAACAACGACAGCAACAACAACAACAGCAACAATGACAACAACTGCGACAACTATCTTGCGCCGGTGCTTATGGCAACGCAATCAGATGCTTCTCGTTTGCCAGGAACATCTAAGCTCGGATTTTGGGCTGATCATGGCAATAATTACGGCATTTGTGCTTTTTACGACACCAGGTGCTCCGTTTTTTATGATCACCATTATCTTTGAGATGACGAACAGCATTCATATAATGCACTCATTATTCACATGCCTGATGTGGAATTTACCCTGGTTTTACGCCGCGCTAATAATATTCCAACCAGATGGGTTATTGAAAGAGGTGTGTACAAAACAATAACGTTGTGAACCTGATAAACAGGGGTTTCCCAGAGAAATCAATTTAGGTATACGAAGAACTGGTTGAAAGAAGAAACCAAATTCTGCGCTGGCAAGTGTTATTGATTATTTCGAGAAAAAAGAGGGTTCAAACAATACGAGAGGAGCGTTTCATATACATATATCATGTATCATATCCTATATCATTGTTTTTGTTAAACCAATTAGTATAATTCGAACAATGTACTCAAGAGCATGAATCCAAGCACTATTACGAATGCTCAACTGCTCAACTGCTCAACTGCTCAGCTTGAGGTTTCGTTTTTTGGTCATAATATCAGTCCTGTTTAACTAACTAACATAGATCATTGAGCACCTATTTGGATATATACTTTCGAACTTCTTACCAACTTCTGACCGAAAGCATTTTTAGTATTTTCAAACATATTGAAACTTTCTTCGATTATGACCAAAATGAAAACCGCACCGAAAAGAATATTGTTATAGAATATTTCTCAAAAACAGAACCTTTTCTATTTTGCTTCATTTTTTAAATACTTCAATTTATTTCGAATACCGTCGGATTGGTCCTCAAGCAGAAATTCACAGCGTCCGTTTAGTCAACTGTGGATTTTGTATTTTTTGTATTTTTGCTTTTTGAAAATTAAATTCTTAAAATATCAACCTTAATCAGCTATATTTGATAATCTATAATATCAAATTGATGCGCCTTGTTGACACAGCTAAACACCTCAGTCTATCTATCAAAATTCCAAAGCGTATTTGAACATGGAATTCCTAATCTAACTCTTAATCAGCTATATATTATAGCCTGTAAAATCAAATTAATGCGACATGTTGACTTGTTGCAACTAATTGAGTCACCTAATCAATAACTGAAGCTAATATAGATGTAGATCGAAATGAAATATCAATGCACTAAGTAATTGGCCTAGCTTCGCTTTGCTTGGCATGGTTAGTCAACGCCAGAATGTCTGACAGTCGCGACCTGCGCTTATACCTGCGAGTCCTGTTCGCGGTGGGTGTGATTTGCGCCCGTTTCGATGAGGAAGCGTGTTTGCTACAGTCAACACCAGGCAGTGAGCGCTATGCCCTGTTCTTTAACATGGCCATAACAGCGACATTGTTAAGTTGCTTTATGCATGCGTATTTGAATCCAAAAGATTTTTATTCAAATATCTACAATGAGACCGGTAATTTCTACGAGTCAATCAACTTGCGTTTGAGCTGCATCGTCCTCTGCCTGCTACACATATGGTGCTATGTACGACGTTACCGCCACTTACAGCTGGTGCAGAAAATGGTGCAGTTGCATCGCGCGTGCTCCAGTCCCGGCTCAGTTCGTCAAATTCAGCGCAACTTTAACATCTATATGGTGCTTGTGCTGCTCTGCCTGTCCAACTATCTGTTTGGTTATATCGAGTCGTGCTCAATATCCTTGGCCGTCGTGATCTTTGTGTTTATCTATACCTACGGATTTCTAGTGATGGGCCTGCTACTAGTGTTCTTTGTGTGCTTGCAACACATTGCCGCCGACGGCTTGGCGCATTGCAACACACAGCTGGCGGAAACTGAGTCCATGTCGAAATGTAGACATCTGATTTATGAAAGGTATCAACTACTGGGTAGCACTGTCGTCGAGCTTAATAAATGCTTCGGTCTCTTGATGCTACCCATTGTGCCACTGGGGATACTCTTGGCACCTGCTGGGCCCTTCTTTTTCATCAGCACCGTTATGGAGGGCCGATTTAATGGACTTGTTGAAGCTATCATTATGTGGATTATCTGCTGCATTTGGAATACGCCTTTGGTGTACATGATGGCGCTCATGTTGCGCTCCAATGTCATTTCAGTCGAAGTGAGTAATTGTGTCCAAGTTTGCCTTTCAAATTGCGGTAGATATAAACTATTTACCGTACTTCTGTAACTGTAGCTCTTAAATTGTTAGGGTCGGTGCCTTCGGAATCAAGGTATAATAAGGACTATTTAAACAACTTATATTTCATTGTTATTATGTGTGTACTTTAAAATACTATTATTTATTAATATAAGTAATCAAAAAATTGAAAACAATTCTGTCAATACATATAAAAATACCCAGGAATTTAGAAATCAATTTTTAAATTTGGGAAGAAATTGAGTTAAAAAGAAAGACTCCGATTTTAGAAATCTGATTTCAAAATAATAAGCTGGTCTACCCTTGGACCCAAAAGCATGACAATTTTGTGAATTTTTGACGATTCTGAAACTTTTCTGAATATCATTTAGTTAATAATTTCAGAAACTAAAGGATTGTAAGAAAAATTCTCAAATCCCGCACCAAAATTTCTAAAAAGCTTTTTGAAAATTAATCTCGTAAAATCTCAACCTTATTCAGCTATGTATGATAATCTATAATATCAATTTAATGCGCCTTGTTGACACTGCTGAATAACTCAGTCTAACTAGCAAAATTCCAAAGCGTATTTGAACATGGAATTCCTAATCTAACTCTTAATCAGCTATATATTATAGGCTGTAAAATCAAATCAATGCGACATGTTGACTTGTTGCAACTAATTGAGTCAACTAATCAATAACTGAAGCAAACATAGATGTATATCGAAATGAAATATCAATGCACTAAGTAATTGGCCTAGCTTCGCATTGCTTGGCATGGTTAGTCAACGCCAGAATGTCTGACAGTCGCGACCTGCGCTTATACCTGCGAGTCCTGTTCGCGGTGGGTGTGATTTGCGCCCGTTTCGATGAGGAAGCGTGTTTGCTACAGTCAACACCAGGCAGTGAGCGCTATGCCCTGTTCTTTAACATGGCCATAACAGCGACATTCTTAAGTTGCTTTATGCATGCGTATTTGAATCCAAAAGATTTTTATTCGAGTATCTACAATGAGACCGGTAATTTCTACGAGTCAATCACCTTGCGTTTGAGCTGCATCGTCCTGTGCTTGCTACACATATGGTGCTATGTACGACGTTATCGCCACTTACAGCTGGTGCAGAAAATGGTGCAGTTGCATCGCGCGTGGTCCAGTCCAGGCACAGTTCGTCAAATTCAGCGCAACTTTAACATCTATATGGTGCTTGTGCTGCTCTGCCTGTCCAACTATCTGTTTGGTTATCTCCACGGATGCTCAATATCCTTGGCCGTCGTGATCTATGTGTTTATCTATACGTATGGATTTCTGGTGATGGGCCTGCTACTAGTGTTCTTTGTGTGCTTGCAACACATTGCCGCCGACGGCTTGGCGCATTGCAACACACAGCTGGCGGAAACTGAGTCCATGTCGAAATGTAGACATCTGATTTATGAAAGGTATCAACTACTGGGTAGCACTGTCGTCGAGCTTAATAAATGCTTCGGTCTCTTGATGCTACCCATTGTGCCACTGGGGATATTCATAGCACCTGCTGGGCCCTTCTTTTTCATCAGCACCGTTATGGAGGGCCGATTTCATGGGCTTGCTGAAATTATCATGATGTGGATTGCCTGCACCATTTGGAATGGGCCTTTGGTGTACATGATGGCGCTCATGATGAGCTCCGATGTCATTTCAGCCGAAGTGAGTAATTGTGTTCAAGAGATTTGTATCGGGTCCTAAATATGCGAGGTTTATACTCCTAGTCGAATACCCTTGGATCTAAATCTAAATGATTAAAAGCGAATTGGTTGCATTTAACCAAACAATCCTTTTCTTTCTTTCCTACATAATGCCTTTATATTTAAAATCGATCTCCGGCTAGACAGACATTAAATCCTTTAGATTCATATCTAAATTATGATTATATTGCTTAACATACACAAAAAACGAATAATTATTGTATTAACTGAAATTTTACTTATTCAATGCAAGTTATTCTGCTCTTTTTGCACAGGCAAACAAAACAGCCAAAATACTTGCAAAGATACCAAGAACTGGCTCGGGCTTGGACAGAATGGTAAGTGCAAATTGATCCCGAGTTGCATAGTTAATATATTTATGATTTAATATGTTTTGCGACAATGCGAAAAGGTCGAAAAGTTTCTGCTAAAGAACCTCCGTCAACAGCCCATTCTGACAGCCTATGGATTTTTTGCACTAGATAAGAGCACACTATTTAAGGTATGTATTAAATCAGGACAATATATACATGTATAATTAATCTAAACTAAAATCGATAGCTCTTTACAGCCATCTTTACATATATGGTGATATTGGTGCAGTTCAAGGAAATGGAAATCTCAACAAAATCACTGCAGAAGGCATAGTTCCCAGCAGTTCAGTTAACTTAATATTGTATTTGTTGTAAATGTTGAAAGTGTAGAAGTTTTGACTTACCGAATCATAAGTAAAGCATCCAATTGCTTGTGATTTATAATTTTTGCGCCATTTTCTATATTCCGCTTTGATGACAGCTGCATGACGTTTCCAATACTTTCCCTCAAGCACAACGGTCTGAAAAATAAATATTTGAATATATAGATAAAAAAATACATCCAACAAATTGTGTGTCAAATAACTTAATCAGCGATTATTGTTAGCCAGTATACCTTGCACATTTTGCTAGCCACGCTGTACACTCGTCGAACGCTGAACACTCAACTGATTTCAAAATGCCAGAGCAAAAGCAAAGTCAAAATCGTGGCATTAAGGTAATTAAATTTTATGCAATTTTAAAACACACTAAATAAATATGGGCCATTTCCATTTAGCCAACTTTGCCCCCAACAATAAAAGCCAAATTGTAAGCTCGATAAGATAAATCACTTCATGCTGCTTGCTTGGGGCCTAAACCGAGAGCAGCGATAAGAATATGTACTACAGTCTGGATCTGGATCTGGCTCTGGATTATCTGATTGATGGGTGTGGCGTTCGAGGTGCTGCCTCCATAAGGCAAGCGCTTGGTTGTTAACCTGTTGCCTGTTGCGATAAGCTAATTATCAGTAATTGTCAAAGGTGTGGACGATGTGTACAGTTGTTCTGTGCATTATGCATAAACAATGTATGCTTAACCAGGCCTGAAAAGTGCTAATCTAATAAACAAGCAAAAATTTCGAATATCATCGTTTTAGTGTCGCGTAATGCCTGTAAGCAATAATATGCCTAAATGGAACGACAACACTTCTAAGAGAATTCGCATCTCTTCGATCTTCGCTTCCTGCTGTGCTTATCATCAAACAAAGTTAAACAAGTTGTTGATGATGTCTGATAAAATGAATACACATTATGTTATCGGCAGATCGTATAAAACTGGTTTGTATTATGACGTTTGCGAAGCAACTTACTCAAATTATGGCAATTATTGATATAGTCGTATCGCATAATACCCTTAATTGTATTAGGCTATCTGGTTGATAGTTGGAGTTATCATCTGTGTCTACATGTCGGTTTAATTAGATAGTCATTTGGGATATTTGAACTCTCATTTACACTCCTTCGAGAATCGAAAGTCAAATTTAGTCTAAGGATCATCTTAACTTTTGCTATGATTTAGATGTTATAGTAGAGATCAGCACATCGCATTCTACAAATGATTTTAAAATATTTATTTCTACAACAAATAAAAAAATACAAAAAAAAATGATAAGAAGTATAGAAATTTGATGTCGCACACAATATTAATCGCGTTCTATAAATAAATTACAACAATTGGTGAATGATAGCCAAAAATAAAACTGTCAGATCTTATCACGTGCTGCCAATTCCTATGTATGTCTATGTATATCTGTGATGACGCGTTGATCACGCGTCAATCGAATGATGATGGCCAGGCGGAAAAAAGAGCAGACGTCCAATGCTTTTGGTCTGTATTCCATTTCATGTGGGGGGTTATATGAGTACACTGCGATAGCATTAATGCTGGAGAGCCCAGCTAAACGTATACGTCAGTTGGGAGGTTCAGATGTTGTGATTGGGTTGGTTTCGAGTAAATTCGGGGAGAAGGCGCCGATGAAAAAATTGAAAGCAGTGAGAGATTTCCATAGTAACTACTATATTAATAGTTAGATAAGATATACACACGTTTCGTATGAATCAGCTGAGGCAATCTGCTTATGATTCTCGGAGAGTTATGCAATTTTTTATGTAATCTATATAATCTTATAGTTTTCGTATAGTTTTTTTTTAGTTTGCTTATGAGTTACTATTTGATAAATACATGTGAGAACAGGCCTTACAGGGATCTTCTTACTTTTATTACTTCTCTGATTCTATATTTCATTTTTGTAATTGTTTTATTTTGACAACGCGATGTTTTTTATATATCTACTCTATATTTATTTCTTATTATTTTCCTATCTTATGCACAATTATCAAAGGATGCTGAGATTGACTTCTTCTATTGCGATTATGATTGGGAAATGATGATCCTCAGTTGGGATACTTTTGAACTTTCATACGGCAAAATCACACTTTTTAAAATAATACTTATGTACATCATATATAACGGACTTTGATATTATTATTCACACTCGTACTATTATTATCTAACCGCGCACATTTAGAACTCTTAACTAATACATTCCACTTGTTTTTACTTACTTGGGGATTACTATGTATGTCAACGTCCAGCGGCGATGCGAATTGACACACCGGCGTTCTGCGCTTTCGTATAACTGCAAAATGGAGAAATAAAAAAACACACACAAGTTAGCTGAAATACTATGTAGCATATAGGAAGAGCGAGACAGAGAGAGAGAGGCGACACAGCAGAGATAAGATTTCAACCGGAGATTAGCGGAATTGATAGCTCCCGTCAGCTCAGGAGAGATGCCAACTGCTTAATTTGTAGTAGCTGCCTCCAAAACAATCCGCACGTGTCACTATTATCAGGAGAGTGACGTCTCTTTTTTTCAGTATCTTTTTCAGCAGTGACAGCCAAAAAAGATACTCGCACTAATCTGCTAAATATAGATACTTTGGAGTGCGTCTAAACAAGTGAGGATTAGAGCATGATGAAATGGATAAGCACCTTATAAACATATATTTGACTTGGATTTTGTTTATCTGGACATATCACAGTTTGTAATATCACTGTCTCTGCGTAAGCAACAACACAAATTAAACATTGTTAATTTTGTAAATTATAATTATTTATACTTTTTATCATATATAACAGTACATGAACTAACAGGAAATAAATGAAAAAATATCAAACCAACCTAGCATACTCCAACCATAATTGCAGATGAAAACAACTTTATTTATTCCGATGAAATTCCAGTATCTCCAACGACTGAGTTGAACTAAGATGCACAAACGTCACTTTATAAATATACCTACAAATTTTCCATTTGCCTTTGTCGCAGTCGCATTCAAGCGTTGTCAGTTGTCTGTTTCCAGTTGTCGTCATATAGAGAGATGGACAGATAATGGCACGTAGACAAGTTTGTGATTTGTGAGTGCACTAATGATGGCAAACATGGAAAATTTACACAAATTTCGCAGAATAAGTGCAAGTTCAATGTAAATCTTGCTCTATGTCAAGTTTGATGAAATTTCCAACTTCTGTTTTCCTCAAATATCTAATACAAAAAAAAATGCGAAAGTTGCCATAAGATAATAACGGTAATGAAAGCTAACTGCTGGTAGGTTTTTCTCAGGCAACTGAGGCACAATAACATCTCATATTAAACGCATTTCACACAGCGAGACGCGCCAGACATGCTGCTCTGATAAGGAGCTCGGCAACACGTAGCTGATAAGGACGCACAAGAAAAGTGCGACGCGAGAGTCAGACAATAGTTGACAACGAGTCAGTTGAGAGAACGCGATTGGCATCAGCTACAGATTTAACTGCAAATCATAAGTGGAGAGAGAGAAAGCCAATAAGCATACAGAAACAACAACAACAACAACAATAACAATATTAATAATACATGAAACCAGTTGAAAAAGCTAGGCAAACAAAAAAATGCGACTCATCTCTGATAAACCGTAATCAGCAGCGATTGTGCTTCGAGAGCTTTTTGTTAGCTTTTCGATTTTGTTTTTGTTTTTGTTTTTTTCGTGGGCATCTCTCAATTTGTGTTGTTATTGGGTTTGCACGTGTTTTATTTCGCGCTCACGGAAATATTCATTAAATTATTATTTTTTTGTTTTTGGCATACTTTATTAGACCCACTGACACGTGCAATGGATGAAATGTTTTAGATTTGGATGCGAACAAATGCAAGTGGATTGAGCATAGTCTACAGTGACTCACAGCAAGTTTGACACAACACGTAATACATATGACGCAAGACTATCGGATCAATAATGTACAAAAAAAAATTGAAGATCCTATATGTGATAATAACGGTTGCTACCAAATATTGCGGCTGAGATGCCATTGATTTGGACATTCCAACAGGATGACCATACCAAGTACTCCAGAAAGTCTCTACAGAATCGTTAAAGACCAAAGGAGTCGAGGTACTGTCACGTACAATCTCCAAATTTCAACCCGATTGCGAATTTGTGGTGTGATATTATTAAAAATTGTTACCAACGTTAATACAAAGTACAATGTCCAGCTTTGGGAGACTACGAAGAGGTCTTGGAAATCGATTTCTCTAGAGATAGGTGGACTTTATGTACTACCAATATGCGTCAGTTATTTATAATGAAAGCAATTACTGTATGTAGTAGGAAGGCTTTACTACTATTCGGCTACTATTATTTTGACCGACTTATTTGTGATAAGATTAAGCACTTTAATTTTTGTTGTTGGTATTTCTGCGGTTTTAATACTTACTTCAGTATTGACTATTTGAATTTAAATAATTCTTGAACTAAATGATAAAAATAAAATCGTATTTGACCGCAGCTGTGTAAATAAAAACTTGACCTGCGATAACCTAATCGCTATTGGCTTTGATTAATAAACAGTAAGTAGTAGAATTACTCACATTGCATATGCCAGCAACGCCAGATGACATTATTAAGTCGTATTTTGTCCTTCCAACGCAAACGCACTCCCTTGAAGTGATTCCACTTGGGCGACGTGAGTTTTTGACTGTAACAGAGAGTAAATGTTAAATATGGTTGAGTAAAGTCCTGCTAATCACATCACGGATACAGTTGTGTGTGTGTAGATCACAATACTAGGATGCATTACTTTTGTTTATAAATAAAATAAAGTGGAGAATTGAACAGATTACGAGCTAAATATAGATTGCCCCCATAACCCGCCAGGGCGACAATCTCAAAATATAATCGTATTCGCAGTTGACAGAATTGACAAATGACGATTTAATCTAAATACTCGTAAATCTGAGTGCCAATATCCAACAATGAACAATGAACAAACCCTTTGGGAGAGAACCAAAACAATTACTCCTATTAATCAATATATATTTCGAAGTATATGAATAGCGCTATCAGTGCATAGACATAATAAATAATGCTTAACTAATCACCACGCAAGTGAAACACGATATTCTTGTTGTTGTCGTCATTGCTTTTGTGGTTTATTTTATGTTGTTATCGATGGATCGACAGGTGTGCGCATTTGTTGCTCTATTCAAAAAACACACCCTTAACAATGACAAAAACAAAAACAACACCAATAACAAATGCAAATTGCAAAGCAAACTCGAACTCGCAGCGCATGTGCATCAGCAGTTGGCTGTGTATGGGTGAAACCACTCGGTAAACTAGGAATAACTGCACCACTGCACCACCTAACATTCCTTACTAACATTAATATAAGACAGTTAAATCTAAGTAAATCTTAGACAAATGAAATATATGCAAATTTGACTCAGTTAATGAGAAACTGAGGCGAGAACACCCTTGGCCTCAATGCCAATTATATAAATGTTTTCCAGTTAAAATTGAATCAACAAAAAAAATAAATTATTATTGAATTATTAACTTAAGTACAAGAATATAGCCATTATAGAAAAGAATTATTAATTGCAATAAATAATACATTAAATAATAAATACTCGTTTAATCTGGAAATCACAGGTATAATATAACCAATGGAATCAAGAATTATTCCATGCAATAAATAAACAATAAATTAATTAATGAAAATCTCTGTAATCCAACAAACTTTATGTGTGGTTTTACTAATTTTTTATACCTTCTGATAAGGCATAATGGAATTTTTAAGTTTCATTAGATATTGGGCAGTTATCCATTGCACAGCAAAGTTTATAAATAAAAACAGCAGTTTGTCAAATATGCAAAAAATTAAAATTAATTAACTAAGGTTTTTCAGAAATTCTATTAAGACAAACAAAGACATCTTTCAGGACTAAGGTCTACAATATCAAGGATTAAATATCCCACAAATTTCCAAGCGACTCCAGTACAGAACAGTATACCTCAAAATGCTGTCAAAAACTGCAACAGCTGTACTTTCGATCTAGGCAAATTCGCAACCACTGCGAGCTACCCAAGAGAAATCCTGGTAATGATGTAATGCCCCAGGGCTGATAAGCTGATAAGACTAATAAAAGCAGTATCAACTACTATCTGGATAAGGCCCGGCAACGATCAAATGCAAAAGTATGCTAAACCGCAAGCCGAGAACAGGCAAAGAGCAATAAAAGATATATAAACAAATGAAGCTAAAAAAAATTTAATTTTCTATATATGCGCAGCAATATGCGATCTGCGATGACTAAAAGCGTGAATGAACCCAAAACTATGAACTCTAAATACAATACACAATACGATGAGCAGGGGCAAACGGGGCTGCAAAACCTGTGTACGTGTTCAATGCGAATTTGAGAAGCGGGCAATAAGTACACATATGTATTTCATACATACATACATACATACATATATATATATATATATATATATATACATATATAATATATATTTATATATTTAAGAACAGGGCATGTGCGATGATTATGCTCTAGCCAAAGGCATAACCATTTTATTGTTAAATACGATCTGTGCAAATTTGAGTACTAAATGTTAAAAAAAAAACAATTTAAAAAAAAAATAAAAATATCCGGCTTAAAATAAAAAAATACAGTCACTAATAGGAATCCAGGGATCGGAATATAGATAGTTTTCATTTGAATAAAAAAGATTTGACGATTTCCTTTCATCAAACGAATCAACGCAGCTTCTGAACACGAAAAACTGGAGCAGAAAACATCCCTTAAGGAAAAGGGTTTTTCGATTTGTTGGCTTTTGAATAAATATATAGTTTAGAAATTCATTCCAAAACCCCAAGAGGTGCGATATCCATTGATTTGGTAATACAAAGTTTTTTTAAAGAGATTGTTAAAGGAAAATTCAGACAACTCAGACAGAAGTCGTTGGTTAAGCTCTAAATTGATAAAACAGAATTAATTTTGACACTTTAAATATACATATATTAAATCAGAGCAATTTCTCCCTGTATATATGTGTACATTTATTTATATTTTGGTGAATATTATGAAGCAATCACGTTTATCTAATTATAATCCTGGTGAATATAATTTAATTTGATGAATTTAAGAAAATCCAAGGAAATAATTCTGAGACTTCTTAACGGCAGCTGGTCCACAAAAAAGCGTTACATATCCTCCGTCTCAAGGAAGAAAGAGCGAATGAGTGCTTGGCGGGCAATGCAACAACGGACCTCTTGATGCGTGGAACCTTTAAATTCTCACCTGATTACCAAAATTTTAGGGGTTGATAAAAATATATTGTAATATTTACAATTATAGAGTCCTTAAGAGTCGGTTGACATTTTTTGAATAGATATTTCGGATTTCAGCTTGCTTGCGTTAATATTTCATATTTTAATTTAAATGTCATTATGGTTAAAATGCTTTTGCAAACGTTGGCAGAAATCGAAGACAAAAACGAAAAACGAAAACGAAGACGTCAATTAAAGCGAAGTTAACAGCAGATGTAACCTGAGCATTGGCGTCGCTGTCGCTGTCGACGTCGCGGCTCGCACCGCCGCAACATGTGCACCGACTGTATTATGTGGAAAAGTATTTTCATGAGCTGGACGCGTGCTTCGACACAAAGGAGCAACGGTAACAGAAAATGCAAATGTAATGTAAGCAAATAACAACAGAAAGGAGCAACACTAACATGAAATGCAAATGTAAGTAGGAAATTAACAGAATGTTGTTGCTGCACATAGCACATATTTCTGCTATTTCTATTACAGCAAGAAGAAGAAGCAAACTCACCTATAGGCCAGATTCATGCACTTGAAGAGTTTGGTGAGCGAGGTCTCGATTTCGAGTTGTGAGGTTACCATGCTCACCATGCTGTTATCGTCGCACTCGCGATCCAAATCCATGCGCGGAAAATGAACGGCAGTCTGTGGCACATATAACTGGACATCACGACAGGTGTTTGTCGTTTCGCCGCTCTTGTCGAGACTGGGATCCTCGGGGTCAAGCATCTTCACTTCGCCGTCGTCCTCGAGATCATCCTGCGCCTCCTCGGCCTCGAAGTGCGACACCATAAATTGGCCCGAATGAATCGATTCGCGCTCTGCTTTCGATGCTGCCAGCATTGCGGCGGCTGCGGCCAGCTCTGCTGCTGCCGTGCTGCCAGCGGTGCTGTTAACGTACTGTAGCTGAGAGAGTGAATGAGGCAGCTGCTGCTGGAGCGAGTGGGAGAGCGAATGCTGCTGCTGTTGATTCTGCAGTTGCTGTTGTTGTTGCTGTTGATGATGGGGGAACATGTTGTTTGTACGCTGATAGCTTTCGTATTTGTTCAACATCATTTTTTACTGTTTGCTTTTATTGTGTTTGGTTTTGTAGTGTGACCAGGTGCAAAGGTGAGGTTAGGATTTTCTCCTTTTGTTTAATATTTCAGGCACATATTATTATTATCATTATTACTTAACATAATTTCATTTTGTTTTGTGGATATATATTTTGTGTTTACGATCTCCCTAATCGTATATAAAAAAATCTCTGCAATCTGCAATTTAATTAAAATTGCACGATTGAATTATTATTTTGTATTCTTTGTGTATTTATTTAGATTTTATATTCACACCTCGTGTGCATATTTCATTTTGTATTTTTTTTTTCTGTTTTGTATATTAAGGCTTATCAAGCTCAATAATACAAAATTTCTTCGAAAAACTTTAATTATCACTTTTTTGACGCATTTCAATTCACACATTTATGTTTGTTTGAATTTTCTACTATTTATTAGCATTGCTTTAATTAAGGCGATACAATTTATTCTGCTTTTAATTTTAGTTTTTTGTTTTACTTCACTATTCTATGCACTTGTTGCTTGTTTGGTTTTTGTTGCTTCTCTCCCGCTTTTCTAATTGGAAAACACGCCCCGCTTTTTACGCGTTTGCAGTTAAATGCGTCACAATACACATACATAAAAGAACACATACACACACACACACACGCAGACGTCAGTTATTAGGGGCTGATAATCGCCAGTTGGCAGCCGGCAGCCGTTGATGACTTTTCAATTTGTGAAACGGGACTGATCAAGTTGCTCGAGCAACTCAAGAACATAGAACAGAATGAAACCGATGCGATTGCGATTACAGTAATTGGGCCCTGCAGCAATACAATCAAAACATAAAACAGCTGACGCTAACAAGTCTATCGCTCTCTCGGCCTCGCTGAAACTCTCTCTCGCTCTCTCTCTCTCCCTCTCTCTGCGTGGCTAACATTGACTTGTGCTCTTTCTCTCTCACACACTCGCGCCTTATCAGCATTGGAATTTTCTGGCGGTTCTAGCCACGGTGAGTGGCAGGGCGTGCAAGAAGAAGCAGCAAACACACAAGCTTAACACATACACACATTCACACACACAAACATATATACGTACGCTGTGCATAACAAATACAATTTCAATTCCAAAATACGGTTGAATTTGAGCACTGCATTCAATTTATCGTTTCATCATTTCGTGCATTCGATGAGCATTTTGTTTTGGGCTGCGTGCACTTTTTGACCTCTGCTTTTAGACACATTTTTAGTTACAACGGGAAAGCACATATACATACATACGCAACATATAAACATACATACGTATATATGTATACATACACACACACACAGACGAAGGGGGCGCGACTGCAATTGCAAATTGCTCGGCGATCACTCATTCAGTTCAGTTCAGTTTAGTTGCTGCAGAAAGAGACGAGTTCAACGCGCAAGCGTGTTTGTTTTCACGTATATGTTTTGTTTGTGATTTAAGCACTCATTTTAATTAATTTGCCTTTGCGACTGCTAATCAGCGAAATGGACTAAAACTGACCAAAACTGCATGAAAATCATATGTATATGCTGAATGCCAGACAAAAGCTGCCTGATGCGTCAAACTGTTGCTCACTTGACGAAGAAAATTATCGTAAGTGTTAACAAACGACTAACATAATCGATTAATTCATCGATGAACATATTTACCACGGCACTCTTTTTAAATGTTCTCCCCCAAATAATTGAAAACCGTCAGATTTATTTATGTTTTCTTTAAAGTTACATATTTAATTTGGTTTAAGTAAGTGTGTTTATTTGTTTAACTGTGTTCGGGAACAAGTTCCGAGGCCCACACGTCTTGAGGCCATCCAGTTCGACCCTTTGCAGACAGGTAAACATTCTGGAAGTATAAAAGTATATTACAGATAATGTGAGTGATATTTATTTAAAATATATTCAATATAATTTCATTATTCAATATTTCTGTAAATTATAACTATTTAATTCAATTAAGTAAATTTACAAGTTAATTTTTTTTTTTGCTATAACTTGAAAAGAAACAGATGTAGATGAATTCTTTATGCTGATCAAGAACATATATATCCCATATATTCCATTCCGTGAAGTGTATCTCAGGATCGAGCACTCTCGACTCAAGCATAACCCAGATAAATTATTAATATTAATAAATAAGTAATAATATTTAATATTTTATATTTAATTTTTGAAATTCAATAGTTTTAATTTATTTCATAAATTTACAAGTTCCATTTTAATAATGATTATTTTGTGATTTTCACAGCGTCAATTGTATCTCAAAGTCGAGCACTTCCGACTCCAGCTTTCTGCCGATTCCGATTCCGACTCCAATTCCGAAATCAATTCACGATATCATTTAAATACATACATTAACACATACATATATGTATGTATATATACGTATGCCTGTAAGCATGTATGTATGTATTTTTGTATGCATGTGTCTGATAAACCAATTTTGAGGGTGGGTTTTTTTTTTAAAAGATAAACAAAATAAGTGTTTACAAAAGCACTTGACTTCAAAACAAAAAAAAACAAGTATCTATAAATGTGTGTGTGTGTGTGTAGGTGTAAATACATAAACGTATTTATGTTAATTCTGTATATACAGATGTATGTGTGTATGTGTGGAGGTATCTTCACTTATGTTTATATTCACATTCAATTATGTATCAATTTATGTACTTGTATGTAAACACACACATGCATTTATACACACACTTGCATACAAGTAAACTGGTTCATTTACACCTATGAACACCCTGTAGAAATTTGCGAAAGGTGCTTCGCAGCCGACAGAGAATTTGTTTATTGTAATTGTGTCTAATGTAAACATGTTTTGGAAATGTTAAAAAGACCGAATAGGCAGATGTGTTTTGTTGTTGTTGTTTTTTATTTTTTTAAGACATTGGTATGTCAATTTTAGCCAAACAAGTTTGCGGTTCGTTTAACTGATTCACAAATTGTAATAACATGTAAATGAAAACTGAATATTTAATTTATTTTAATTTTATTTGTTTCGTTTATTTGTTTATTATTTGTTTTTCGTTTCGACCGACTTTGGTTGACATTAAATAGCTTAGAATAAATAAAATGAGATTTTGAACCATTTAGGGCATCAATCTGAAACGATTCCGGTGTATTCTGATTCCGATTGTAAATTTCAATCGGTTCCGATTCCGATGTGACATCCTGGTACAAATCAGTTTATTATGAATCGACTTATATGATACTTCTTATTCGAATAGTTGAAAAAGTCAAGTGAAGATTTAGCAAATCAAATTATGAAAAAGCAATCAAAACTTGTTTGTTTTAATAATTCTGAATTTGACTGATGAACATACAACACACATACACACCCATACATTCAGACATATGCTATGCATGTAACTACTCACCACGGAACACACGCACACACACACACGCACATTGGGAGAGTGTTCGATAAATGCTTTTACATTAGCTTAATAACATCAATGTATTTTTATTTTTATGTGTACATTTATTCCCAATGTACACAAATATATGGCTGGCACTTGACGATTTAATTGAGAAAACTTGCAATTCCAAATCCACCCCTGTGAAAAACATTTATTTCGGATACTCTCTATATATGTTAATGTGCATTTGTGTGAGCGTTCCTCTGTGGTTGTGTAATTGGGCCATGTGCAAGTGTTTTCAAGCGGACGCGTCTGTTAAAACTCCTAATAAGATAATGGGCTGGGGCCAGACAAAGCAGAAAGCTGGCTTCGGCTTCCATTTATCATTATATAAAGAGACACGTGCAGTTGCCGCCGCAAAACATTTTACAGTCTCTAATATTAAGTGCATAGCATAACTCCATATTCAGCGACGCATCGAACAACAGTCAATTTCAGGCAGAGTCGACCAACTTAAATAGTTCGTCGGAGCTTCGAGGCCATTGACAAGCTCTTTGTGAATGAACACCAAAGAGAGATCGCAAAAGAATAAGATCGAAAGTCTTTCGTTTTGATTTGGAGCCGCATCTGGCCACACTGCAACAATTGCATTTCGCTCAGTGATCGAGCACTCTTACACTATCTTTTTTGCTGACGCTCTCTTTGTTTTCAATGCTGATTTAAACCAGAGTCGTTAAGAGAATTTAAGACCATCGAGACGGTAAAACAGACACACTGATTGAGCGACATAACGGGATCTAAAAAAAGAGCAGTGAGCATCGATCAAATATTAAGCCCAATTTCGCCGCTAGCCATTTTCTCTAACAAATTAAATTAATGAAATAAAAAGAGTGAATTAAAATATTGAAATACATCGGATGTGACAAATTTACCTATTGATTTATTATTATAAACAAAGCTGAAAGTAAATAACGGAATTCCTGCACTTCTGACTCAACTGTAAAAATTGCCCACGAACGGATTCCCATATTGAGCGCATTGCTCTCAGAGGGAGCAAGAATTTCCTGTACATTTATGTGTGTATGTGTTAGAAAGTTTACATCCTGATAATCGAAACGAGTGTAAATATACATATATGTTTGTATTTGTGTGTGTGTAATTACAATCAATGAGTGCGTAGCCACCCATACATTACTGCACACATACATATATACACAAGGGTTATAGGCTCGTGATTGTCGCAATCCCCTTTAGACCGTCTTACATTTCAGTGTGCCGAACCTGCGATTTGGCAATATAAATAGAACTCTTGTTTTAGTCGTTGTAACATTGATTGTTGACAGATTCTGTTCTTCCATCGACCTTCCTTCTAAGAAATACAAAATGTAATAATACTAACATATTAATAAATAATATTCAAATAAATGCACATACTTACATGCGCTTTAAAACAAA
This sequence comes from Drosophila atroscutellata, assembly GCA_035041605.1. Classification (NCBI taxonomy): domain Eukaryota; kingdom Metazoa; phylum Arthropoda; class Insecta; order Diptera; family Drosophilidae; genus Drosophila; species Drosophila atroscutellata. The sequence continues at coordinate 4,113,664 of JAWNLA010000092.1, read as the reverse complement.
TAATTTAAAATAGAACTTCACTTTTGAAGAACAACAAATATAGAATAAATAGTTGCCGTCGATATAATGAAAATATCTGCAAAAAGCAGCATATACTTAATTTCCTCATATTTCTCATATTTCCCTCATGCAACACATTTTTAACAACATATATGCATAGATTCACTCAATGCAAATACATACAAACCTCATTCATTTGTTTTGAATCATTATTGTAGGCTTTTCGGTTCGGTAGCTTAAGTTCCGCCTGGAATCCGCCTTTGGGTTCTTGGTCTCCATCCAATACGTCCACCAAGTAGTTAATGTACAAAATTGCTAACTTCAACGTTTTTATCTGCAAATGTGAATTGAAATATCAATAGTCAAGTCTCAAAAGACGGAACAACAATCTTTGACATACCGAAGATTGGAAAAGAAAGTCAGGTACAAAATCCTAGATGGAGGTACATTGAAATTCATGTATACCACATGAATAGGACAAAATATAAATCTCATGTGTAAACTGGGCAATTATACAGGAAAGACTTGCTGATGTCATGCAATTAGATCAACTGAGATTTGTGCTAAGAAACAATTGTACATGACATAATGTGGACTAATATGGACGAAGGTTACTTCTAATTGCAATCAGAAATCGATCACTGTCGATATAATGATACTTTTAACTGTAATAAAGGGCCGGAACTGAGAGTAAACAATATTAAATTGGCGAAAACGGCAAAAGAGCAGGTTTGTATTTTTTTTTTTGACCATTCATTTAAATCAAATTGATGGAACTAAAGGGTTTTCTGCAAAGTTCTATAGAATGTATTTGATAGTCCGTAAAGACCTATCCATAGATCTTGGAGTTTATAAATTTAAAAAATGAAGTATTTTCGTATGGCATTATGCATAAATATTTACCTTGGATAACTTTGTGTCGGAAGGAACATTTGGGATTCTGTCTCGCAGGCATGAAAAGGCATTATTGATGCTTTGCGTACGCCTTCGTTCTTTTTTATTAGCGGTATTTCTCTTTTTTATAGTTCGAACCGTTGGGTGTGGATTGTACCCTAAATTATTAACCGGCGAGTATATTTCACCGACAGCTTTCCTGTTGGAATCTAAAAATAGAAAACGAAAAAGGAAAAGTTGATTTGAATCTTGCCGACGATTAAATATCATTTTAGACAAATGCCTGATCTCAGCCAAATAAAATATATTCGATCGAGGCAAGTTATCGGATATCGGCAATAGACTTGTGCCAAAATTTCACATTTGAGAAAAATCATTTTCACACAGACAGACAGACAGACTCGACTCATCATAAAAACATATACATATGTCTGAATTTATGCACTTAAACTTTGTGGAGTCTGTATGTTCATAGCGTATTTATATTTATGATCAGCATCACTAGCTGATTCGATATAGCCATTTTTTACATCCATTTTTTTTTAATAATTTATATTCCGTCGGTCTTAAAGCTCTGTTCTTGCGGAAACTTGGCATATAACCGACTTTTCACTTCGGAACAATTTCTTGAAAGATATATTTAACTTGTGGGATCGATGTGCATAGATGTCATCCTTTCTGGTAAAATCTCACTGCACAAATATGGAATATTGACTTCACAGCCTTATACATATACATATAATTATTTTGCTTATTTCAGATACATACAATCATAAGCATTGATATCGGATATTGGCGAATTATTATAGCCACTGTTGTAATAAAATGTTGGAGTTTCCCGGCACACAGGATTTGAATATTTCGCCATTTCACTCTTTACACAAAAGCCACACACTTCAGAATTACGCGAAATTTATATTTTTGCTTATTATTCAATTTATTTATAGTGTTATTCCATTACTATTTACGCGTGCTCGGAATCTTTACATTCTTGAGCATGTATTTCATTACCGCCACAAAAATAACTAAATATCATTGAAGAATATTTTCGAGAGCGGAGTCTGTTTCATCATGATTACATATCAACCACACCGACGCCTGAGCACACCCCCGAAACCAGCCAATGGCGCACGTTTCGCTGATGGCTCGCATCCAGCCAATCGCAAGTCGTGGTGAAAATACCATTAATTTTTGCGTTTAAGTTGATTTCAGTCATGCCCGCAGAACTCTGTATGTATCCATCTGGGATGTATCCCTTCAGTACACATTCGTTCTTCAGAATGAACGGACTGCAGCCAGACTGATATTGGTAGATTTGATTTTATCCCTACACTATCTTTTACATGTGAAAATGAGATTTGATTGTTCATAAGCAGCAGTTACAAAATTCACATGAAGAAAGTAATGCAAAAGTAAGCACATTTGTTAAACCATTGTCTCAATTTGAGAAGTTTTTGATATGTTTTCAATATTCTTGCATTAGTATTTCTTTCTTTTCTGTTTTTCTAGATGTTTCCTATTTATATCACCTTATATAAATATTATATATAATGTACATAAACCAGATACAAATCAGCGGCTAATTTTGCAAAAATTACTTCTCTGCGAACCATCCAAAATTTGTCTTTGATTGAATGAATGTAATCCGCTGAGAATTGGCGGAAAGACATTTCTCAGAGTTAAGCTGATGTAAGCAAAAGTTTCTAGGTCTGAAAATGTTCACAAATCCCAGCTTCCGAGGTGCAAAAAGTAGCTGAACCTGGAAATTTCCAACCCTTTTTCTAAAAATACATAATTTTTCATTAAATTGGCATTACAAAATTTCTGATAGTGTTAAAAATGGGATACTACTCGAACATATTATATTTTTTTTATTTTAGGGATTCATATCCCGATTTTGAATGTCAAGCTTTCAAAAATAAACGCATGTAGCTATAAAACAGCTAAAGCGACAGCACTGCTCACTTGTCCAACCGGTCACAAACCTGATTCAAAGCTCTGATGCAGTTGATAGTGGCAGCTCTCAGCAGAAGCCGCAGATACAAGTCGAGTGTCTGCCGAATTTTCAGCTCAGTCAATTTGAAGCAGCAGAATACAGTGAGTCGTGAAGTTCTTGCCGACAGATACATATATATATACATATATAATTAACAAATTCTATTCACATAAATATATGTACGTATTTTGGTAAATGTGTGTAAATAAAAGAGTATTTAATTAAGTACGAAGTCACAGCCGACTCACATATATAATAATTGCCGTTTGCTCTCTTGCAAACATTTGTATTGCTATATACGAATATGAATATATATATATATATAAATACAATCACATATATATATATATGTATCGTAAATAGTATGTACAGTATAATAGTATGTATCTATACATTGGCTTAATATTAACTAAACCGGTTTGCCATCTTCATCTATTAAAAAATTGTCAGATAGAACGTTATTCGAATATTGCATACCCTTTTTGATAGACTTTTTGATCTGCTGATATATAAATTTAAGTGTAAAGTATCTGATATAGTAGTCCGATTTTTTGCACAAATGTGAGCAACTATTGAGTTTGGCTTAGCAACAGCAACAAATACATAATGTAATCCGATTTGTCCGTCTCTAAGTTTTATCTTAATCACTTTCAAATGGGTAGCACTCAACTCGTAATGCTGATCTAAAATATGTATATATATATATAGTTTTTTTCCCTTCAATGCGTTACAAGCTTATCGACAAAATCATAATACTCTTTGCGGTTTGCCGAAGATTAAATGTTAAATAAATGAATTTCGAGCGATTGTTTCCATATTTGTACTATGTAGACCGATATTGATAAGCTGTTGTTATTTTGCTCACAGCATTTTCTTATATATATATATACTTTTGTACACTTGGATGTGCTAATATTAAATGTGCTGTAATCAGCGGACCAAGTTTAATCATATGTAAAGGCGAACAGAGCAGAGGTGAGAAGAGTCGGCTGGCATCGAGATTTCAAAGAAAGAAAATCGAAAAAATAAATGTGAGAGTAAGAGAACCCAATACTATATCATTACACAATTGAAAACTTGATTAACATTGCAAAAAAATACGACACAAATAATACAAATATTTGTCTACATTTGCGAAAAACTGGGAACGCCCTTGCATGTATATAAGTCAAGGAAAAAATATAAAAATATATTTTGATATCATCTTTGCCTTGAAATACTCTCGTATTTATTTGTATTGTGTTTATTTGTATATATATATGTATATATATTTGTATATACTTATATATGAAATTAAATTATCTCCTATTTTTGGATTAAGAGCAAAGAGAATTCTGTAAAATGATATTCTATGCTTGAGAGCTATTTTGATCATCATTCTAGCTTTTAACTAACAAATATCGATCTTGCCTTAACTATCAATCTCTACAACTAAGTAAATGAATGAAAAGTAATGAACAATTGGGAAAAATGCACCCAACAATTTTGACATTAGGCGGAAACTTTTATTATGTTTTTTGCTCCAGGCAAATATATCTTAAAATATTCAACTCAACTCAAAAATGTATCTTCGTATTCGATTATATATCGATTATGTATCGATTATATAGGTGAAAGTAATATATATTATCTTTGAACGCAAACACAATTCTGCAGTTGGAGATAGCTACCGCAGATTAAGAGAATAATGTACACCAAGCATTGAATAATAAGATAAGGAAGGATCCGGGTCACCGACTGAGCTGACCAACTTCTCTCATTGGTGATCCATACATAGACAATATAGCGAAAAAGCTTGAAAGCCCAATGGATCCCCCGTATTATGATTCAGGGCTGTAACTCGTATAAAGCCGGATGTTGTACAGATGCATGCCATGAACAGCATTGTTATATATTTTACACTTAATTGACTTAAAGTTGGTGACATCGGGGATCTTTCTGACCAACTACATACACAAAAAAACTGCTGCTTGTTAACTAATAAGGATTTGGATTTCTTTCAGGACACCAAACTATGAAAATTAGTTGCCTTATATTATGCCTTTTGGCATCCGTCTGCTTGGCGCAAGATAGCTCGCTGGACGTTCTAATTTCGGAGATTTTCAATACAGACTCTAATTCATTCAGTTCGACAAGCGAAACGCCTGAGCCTGTGCATGTGACAACTGAAGCACAACCAGTCGTGACGACCACACAGAAAATTATTTACGAGTCCTGTGGCACGGAAAGAGAATGTGTTCCTCGTTGGTTGTGTTCTAATGACGAGATAAATACCAGTGGAATGAGTATAATAGACATTCGGATAGACACTTCCTCACCCTGCCCAAAGTATTTGGAAGTCTGCTGTGCTCTTCCCAACAAGGTAAGTACGAGATTCGAGGGCAATTCATCAAAATTATATTAATATTCGTTATTCAGAGAGATAAACCAGATGTATCAACTGGACCTATTGACCAGAATCGAGGCTGTGGTTATCGAAACCCTAATGGTTTTGCTTATAAAATAAGTGGCAACGTTAATCAAGAAGCTGAATTCGCTGAGTTCCCATGGATGGTTGCGATTATCCATGAGGAGGAAATCGGAATCAACGTGTATGTATGCGGAGGTGCTCTTATAGCACCCGATGTGATATTGACAGCAGCCCATTGCGTTCATAGCAAAGAGCCTAATTATCTTATTGGTAATATTAATAATATAGCTACAGGTATCATTTCGTACAAGTATCGCTAATATTTGTATAAATCTTTCAGTGAGGGCTGGTGAATGGGATACGCAAACGACGGTCGAAATAATTCCACATGAAGATCGTTATGTCAAGGAGATAATATATCATGAACATTTCAACAACGGATCCCTTTACAATGATGTTGCACTGCTCTTCTTGGACAGCCCATTTGTCTTCCAAATGAATATTCAACCCGTTTGTCTGCCAGAAATTGGCGAGAAGTTCGACCTTGCGCGCTGTTTTGCAACCGGTTGGGGTAAAGATAAGTTTGGCAAGGACAGCACATACCAGGCCATATTGAAAAAGGTTGATTTGCCCGTCATGCCAAATCCAAGATGCCAAGAGAACCTGCGTAAGACACGTCTCGGAAAGTATTTCATATTGCATGATAGTTTCATGTGTGCAGGCGGAGAAAAGGGCAAGGATACGTGTAAGGGCGATGGTGGTGCCCCATTGGTGTGCCCCATCAAAGGACACCCCGATCGCTACAAGGCCGTTGGCCTAGTTGCCTGGGGCATTGGTTGTGGCGAAGAGAACATACCTGGTGTTTATGCAAGTGTCGCTTATCTAAGAGCATGGATTGACGACAAACTTGCAAAGAGGCACATCGATGCGAAATACTTCACGCCTTAATCCATCAACAATTAATAAGCATCAAGTAAACCTATCCTTTCAACTGTGCAAAACTAAACCAGAAGACAATAAATTGATTTTATAAATATAAACAACAAAATCTTAAAACTATTCATCATTTATGTCATATATGTTTTATTATTGCCAAAATACTCTCTATATTTCAATATATGTTATAAACTGTCTGTGGAGAATCAAATGGATCGACGATTGGAAAGAATAACAATCTGAGGCAAGCCGACTCTTTCCTAATCTTGCAGACAAAATCTAAATTTAAATTGAAGCACTACGCAGGCAATCTTCAAATCTTTTTTATTTATATCTATAACCAATATTTAAGCAACCAATTTAAGAAACGGATATCTTAGATAACATAATGGCAACTAGGACGAAGTTAATCTGATGACATTTTAATTCTGCTTCGGAGCTCAAAATATTATGGTTTTCCTTTTTTACAAGATAATTTTCATTTGTGTAGCTATATTACGTCATGTATCGACCGATTTTTACTATGGGATTCATCAGATATAGCGGACCGATTCGGGCGGCTATAAGGTACAGATACTAACTTTCATCAAGATAGCTTTCAAATTCAGCGAGTTCTGCTCATTCAAAAAAAAAAATGAGGTCAGACGGACCAGAGACTATAGCGACTCGGCTACTGACGCTGATCCAGCATATATATATTATGTATAGGGTCGGAGACGTCTCCGTCAATGCACTACAACCATCAGGAAAGTTATTTTAATTTTACTAAATATTTATGATGATAGCTTAACTTTACTAAACTAACAAATCGATAATATATTATTTATAATTATACCTTTTCATTACAATTATGTTCCTTTTGAACGAGAGGCTGGTTAAGAGCACTGAGCAAATCGGGATCTCTTATTTCTACAGTGAAACAGATGTATTTCCGGAACGAAGTACAAAGGAAATTGTAAGCTTAGCCAGCCGTGGCTATTCCATTTATCGGAAACTACTACTAATACTACTATTTGTAGTAGTATGTGTTAGCCACAGACATACATATGAATAAATATGCTTGTCTTCATCTTAACTTTTACCAGGGAATTGAGCAAAGTCAAGTCACGCGATCGGGCGCCTTCAGTCGTATCAAATATTTCTATTTGCCAGTTTTTGTACTTGAATTTAAGAGAGTTCAGTCCACGTTATATAATTTGTGATTACTTACACTTTGTTGCAAAACTTAAGTTATAAATTCATTAAGCCAAGAAAATCTGATTTAAATGTTTTGACGGGGAATGTTTTTAAATGGCAAAGCAGACATTAGTACGAAGACAGAAATTTTCAACTTGTTTATATCAAATATCAAATCTGTGAAGTTTTATATATCGCATATATAAACATCTGGAAACGATTGGATTTTTTTTCCAACTATTTGAAACTCAATCCAAGTTAATTTTGCAAAATTGTATTTGTAATTTTTTGTATTTAATATTTTGGTCTAGACATTTTGTTCGATAGTGTTTTTTTTTCAAAAATGCTCCAGCTCCAAAAAAAAATTTGTAAGCATGTAGTACAACATATGCGATATCGTGTATAATAATTTGAGTTCGTTTGAAAACAAAAGTGAACTTCGCGCGATTATAAATGCGCCAGCAAATAATCCAGATGCTCATTGCTGCCAAAGACCGTTGAGCTCCAACATCAAAAACTAATAAGCGAAAAATAAAATTATTTGAGATGACAGCATGCGTAAGATATACTCATTTTTTTTACTAACGATGTACTTTTGAAAATATTTTAATATTTCAGATAACCTGCGTTTTTTTGATACTTTTCATTAACTCGCTGATTCTTGCGGGTGAGACGCAAGCAAACTTCTCCGCTCTTAAGGATACCAGCCATGCTGTGAATCATCGCAATCGGACGAACACTGCACTCAAGCAACCATCAATTCATCCAGACTCTCAAGAGTTTGAAAATTTAGATCCGAATTTTCTCGTCAATCGCAGTTATGAAATTCGAAAAAGTCGCTCTAAAAAAAAACGGCAAGCTGCTCACGGTACAAAAACATCGCAACAAAAACATCACAGACCTTCGAACAAACAAAATAAATTAAAACCCAGTTTACACCATAATGAGAATAGTGACGTGAAGATATACGAGACTTTTGAAGAAATACACGAGCACATCAATGAGCCGGATGAACGCGATGCACAGCTCGAACTCTCTAACCGCTCTGAGCATGAACACAAGCATGAACATGACAAATCTTCGGATGAAACGCAGAGCACTGAACAAGAAAAGGAGAATAAGCACGTTAAGATCAAAGTGAAGCATCATCATCACCATCATCATCATAACCATATAAAGGAGGTTGTAAAATCTGTGCCGAAACCGTATCCCGTTGAAAAGATTGTGCACATCCCGATTGAGAAAATTGTTGAAAAAGTAGTGCATGTGCCGAAATTTGTGAACGTTACGGTTGAGAAAATTATACATGTGCCTGTGGAAAAGATCGTTGAGAAAATCATTCGAATTCCGAAACCAATTCACATACCCAAGCCATACATGGTTGAAAAAATTATGGAAAAAATTATACATGTACCCAAACCCTATCCTGTACTTAAAACTGTTCCATATCCGGTAGAAATTAAAGTACCGGTACCATATGAAAAAAAAATTCCAGTTCCTTATACAGTGGAGGTTGAACGAAAAGTGCCAGTTTACATTAACTCACAAGAGCCCTATAAGTACGAGCATACCCATTCAAGTCCCTACACAGAGAAATACACGCCGAAATTCGCGTCTGAAACTGAAGAAACATCTCATTATCCAATTTATTATTCGGAAAAGTCCAATTTCCACAAGCCAAATCCATTCAGACAAAGTTATATTGAGCCAACCGAAAATTACAGTTTTAATAAACCAATCCCATTTAAACACGCCGAAATACCTAGGACGACGGAATACCAAACAAATATTGAGCCAGCAGAGAACTACAATGTATATAAACCAAATCCATTTAAGCAAACAGAAGTGCCTAGGAAATTGGAATACCATAATATTAATCAGCCATCCGAAAATTATCATTTTAATAAACCAATCCCAATTAAGCCAACGGTGTTACCCAGAAAAATGGAATATCAACCAACAGAAATTTACAATTTTGATAAGCCGATTCCATTTCAACCAACCGAATTACCAAGAAAACTGGAATTTCAGAAATTAGAAAATTACAATCTCAATCAAGCAAACCCAATCAAACAGACAGAGTTACCCAGAAAAGCCGAATATCAAAATAATCATGAACAAACCGATCAATTTACGAATATCGATAACTCAAAGGTGAATTCACCTCTTGAGCCCTCTGCGGCAGATAGCACATTTATTCCGGTCAAGCTTTTAGATCCCAAATCTCAATTTATTGTCGTAACTAATAACGACACAACATTTGATTTCAACGCACCAATATATGGCAATAAGTTACACGAATTACCGATTTCATTTCCAATCGAATTCATTCAAATGCAACCGATGCCTTTCCATGGTCCCCTTACATTAGAACCACCAATTCCGAATTCGTCATTTAATAGTACTTGAAGGAATACAATTATATAACAACATTTTATAACATAATTATAATATTATATACAATTATTTTATTTATATTTTTAATTACTATTTATATATGTAGAGGATAGATATACTAAACTAGCCAAAACAGAGCCAAATCTGCACACTATTTGCCAAAGAGTATTTTATTTTGCCCGCACACATCTATAAATCAATAAACAGAATTGAAAAATGAATAATATCTTAAATATAGCTCAGCACCATAGTTCTTTCCACTTGTCTCTACTCTATCAAACTGGACATTTTGTCGGTTATTGCCACACTACTTTCCAATATACTTTATACTGTTTTTAAGTCTGAACATTCATAATAAATAAAAGTGTTTTTTTTTCTAAAGACATTTAAATAAAAAATAATAAGATATTTATTTTTATTTTTTTTAATCTCATATAGCTTTCTTCCAAGAAAATTCAGTTCTCTATAAAATTCTAGCTGCTTGATTCGGTGTAGGAATTAAGTTGCAGAAGCTCTATAGTCAATAATTTCCGGAATAACGCAATTGAAGGTTAAGATTTATAGAACGCATCTTTCTAAGGATCTTATTAGCAATGGAAACAAGATTACCGAATACAATCTATTAAAAATTACCAACGGTTTTAAAATATAAGCAATCAGGAATGAAAATGTTAAGATACCGATTAGTTTGAAAAACTCTTTCTTCATTCTCCCTGTTTCAGGAATACACAATTGTCTTCCTGAGTCACTCCATATTTCCCTTCTTTCTTGGAAAGTTCTGTTTGAATAATTCAACGATTTTTGAAGGTGCAACTGCCTCACAGGTTTACTATATTCTCCAAACACGGTATTTACCTTAAAGTAAGTAAATAATATGTTCAGGCTTCTTTAACTTTAACACTTGTTTCGATTCGTACTTTTGTGAAGAGCTTTTTTCGTTTTATTTTCATTATTTTATTTGTTTTAATTTTATTTATTTATTTATTTAATATTGACTAAAGTCAATCGACAGAAAATATATAAAAAATAAATAAAATTGAGTAAATTAATTTATAAATGAAATTTTAATTACAAAAAATAAGAACATTTTATAAAATATAAGATTTATCAATTGATACAGATCGAAACTTGTATTACTTTGCCATGTATTTATAAACATATTTATGTTCCATAATTTGCATGTTCCACTTCCAATGTTTCATTTTGGATGCATAACTACAGCAGCGGAGCAATGAGAACGACCTGTATCGAATCGGTCATCATTGATTCAGAATAATGAACCAGTAATATGAACGATTACCAACACTCTCACAGAAAAAAAGTAAATAATAGAGTAAAGCAAATTGAATAATATAATAAAGCAGTCCTTGAAGTCGCACAAAAGTTACAAACACAAAATTATTCAAAATATTCGAAGTGAAGGCCAATATTGAAAATGTCTACAGAAGAGCTACAAGCTGATTTGGATAAACTAAAAATAACACAAAAAGATGAACAAATCAAAGTGTGCAACAGAAATCCATTTTCCAGCCCAAAAATGACTTTGTGTTCCGAGACGACAGTGGCACCAATTCAAAGTACAAAACAATTAATTTACTGCAAGATGCGTAGAATACGACGAAGGTCAGAGAGCAATGTGGATGACTTCGAAAGCCACAAACAATTGGATTCTGGAATTTTTGCAGATCATTTCGACATTGTGAATCCTCTGCGTTGCCAACCTGGAGTGCATAAGCTCCATTTGAAACGTACCAACTTCGCTACATCGAAAAGGAATCTTTTGCGTGAACCAATTTTACGGCTCACCCACGACAATCATCTGCACACGAAATGTGTTTTTGGTAGCCGTGGACTGCGTCGAATGTTCCCATTGAATTTCGATGACAGGAGTCGCTCCACTTTTCATAAGCCCCGATCAAATAGCATTAAATCTAGTATAGGTGGGAATTGTAGCTTTCGCGATCTGATAAGCGAATGCAATATCTTGCTGGATGAATCGAAATCGAAGAAAGCTATTTTGGATAGCACCTGGCAAGTGTCAAAAAACTTTCAGGCATGCCAAAAAAGTGAAATCGGATCGTCAGCAGCCAGCAGCAGTTGCGAGTACATTGAAGATCAGGATCACGGACCTAGTTTTCGGCAGCGACCCATCATCAGCACAGGCTCGAGACTCTCATGCTCCCAGGAAGCAAGCAATAATCCACCAAATTCAAGGAATGGCGACGATGTCACCATTGTCGAGTTAGCCAGCTACTTCGACACAATGGTGCACATTCCTAAAAAGATGTCCTCGATGGCGGAAATGATGTATATTTAATTACTGGCACTGCCAAAACTATACGTAATTCACATAGTATATATTTGTGTATACATAATTCAATTTCAGTGTTTACTTGTACATACATTTATATGTATATAAACAAAGAAATATTTATATGTGTGTCATTAGATTAAATCTAAATCTTTGTGAGCTGTACATACCGACATTGTTAATGCTAAGACTAACTACGGTATCAAATTAAAATTGTGTAAAAATATTGAATTCGAGTTTTGTATTTTCACACTGTCCCAAATATTGATACTGTCTCATTTCTCGTAGATTCTTGCCAGAAGTTTTCACATGCTTCCACCATTTATTTCCAACCTACCCAAGCTTATACGTTTTTAGTCTACTGCTGAACTATAATTTGGAATCCGAAAATTAAAGAATCCGTTTGAAGTCGAAACACCGTTTTGTAGCTTACGCAACATAATTGAATCAAGAAAATTTTGAATGTTTACTCAGTAGCCTTTGGAAATCAAAACTATTTGGCATCATTGTGAACTGACTCAATACAAAACAATCAGAAAATGATGATGCTTTTGGAGTGGCTCGGGCGTGCGCTGCGTGAATTCTTCCAGGGCGTCTGGCCTCAGTTGCGCGCCAAGGTGCAGCTTGCCGAGAATCGCTTGATTCAAAATGACGAAGTCGAATTTGATGAGTTCATGCCAGATGTAAGCGAATCAGATTTGTTGCTGCTGCAGCGTGCCAGTTCAGACACCCTTTATACTTATGAAAGTGATCTCGGCGATGATGATTTATTACTGGGTACCGTACCTGATTTTGATGAATTGTCAACAGACGAGGATCTTGTACAAGCTTGGTACTCTTTCTTATTGGATATGGAATCAATCTAATTGTCCTGTACCAAAAACTTAAAAACAAAAAAACTCGCAACATAATGTAACAAAAATATATAATCTGTTATCCTTGAAATTCGTTAGTTTTTATTTTATATTGTTAACCATAACATTTATTCCTAACTAATTAAGGAACACTGAACGCTTATTTGAAAAGATGATAATGTATTTCCTCCAAAAATCTTACAGCTTAACTGTAACAATATAGTTTTTATGGGAATGTTCCTCGATTATTTCGAGGAATTGTAATGGATAGTCGCAGATTATCGAAATTAATTGCTTTGGAGTCATAAGATATTTCTTACTTGCTTTCAGCTATAACCCACCTGGGTCACATATCTTCAATCGAGTTTACGGCTAATTTATAGTCCAGCTCTTAGCTATGAGAAACCTGTGTGTGTGTGACGCATATGGCAACATCTATTTCAAAGAATCCATTTCACAATTAGTCAATAGCAGACTTGGCCACACTGACCCGAGGAGGTTGGTATTCTCCGAAATTTAGCACAACTATGTAAGCTATTGATTGCTAAAATTTCTTAAGCAATTCCATATTGGTCATGCTCAGATTCTCTATGTTTATAATGCTTGTAATTTTTTAACAAAGCACTATTTTTTATTCACTATAAATCAGATATACGCAAGTACATTTGTGGATGATGGCATAAACTTATAAGCTAAATCTTTATAAATAGCATTTTATATACTATAGTGTAAACATTTATACATATGTGTTGTAAAAAAGCAATATGATTGTGTGAAAATATTTTGTAACTTATTTTGTACTTTCAGTTTAGGAACTGGTTTCTTGTTTAAGTATACCAATTTCCTTAAGCATCTGATCAATATCATTCGGATTGGTATTTTCCTCCAGCTGTTTGTCCCACTGCATTAACTGTAAAAGCAGAGAATATGTGAAAAACCTAGATTGTTAGAACATAAATGTATATTAACCAACTCGCTCCAGTTCAGCACGCAGGGCAATAACTGCCTTTTCCCGATCCGCAACTAGCTCCTCCAGATATTGATACCGTAACTTTTTGCGAGCGCGGCATTCCCGTGCACTTTGTCTGCTACGCTCTATATTATAAGCACGCTTTTAATGAGAATTTTAAAGTTCTTTCAATTGTTTCATATTTTTATTATGCTTACCAAGTTTAGCTTTTACATCCACTTTTTCCGACGATGTTTTCCTGCCAGGTTTTCGACCCCTTCGTCCACATTCTTTGCGTTCCTTAAAATAATGACAAATATATTATTATAATTATGAAATTGACTGACAAAAAAAAAATACATTTTGCGAATAACTTAGTAAATACATATTTCACAATCGTACTTGTGAGTACAATATTCATATTCATATCCACATATCTAAATAGAAACGACGCAATAAGCGTCTCACTCAGTTCTTTGTATATGTATACTTCTACATACTGTTGATTGATTTTCTTCCGCTATTGCCATTTGAATACTATCGCAATCCATCGCAATTAGTTTAAATGTTTTAGAATGGTTTAATACTTTTTCACAACTTTTTTTTTTGTTATTGTCTTTGAAAAAGTGAATTTATTCGCATTTCGCATCAAACTTTTTGTCTTTGTGTTAATGGCAATCGATAGCAAAAATATCGATACGGTTAGTCTAAGGAATCGAGGGGAACAATGTGAGATAAGAACATCGCACAGAGAATACTCTGAAGCCATTAATTGTCCTACATTAATAATAATTGTTGTTAATTTCAAGTCTTTTATATCTCACTTATGCAGAAACAAATATTGTTAAAGAAATTCAATTAATTTCTAACAGCATTGCTATCTCGACTGCCATGGCTTGATAATAAATCCAGTGCTGCCACTTAATCTGCATATATGTATACAATAGGAAAATGTTATGTTTGACTATTTTGAAATTCAAAAACAGTGGCTTAACTTTCGATATTTATACCACTCTACCAAATGAAACCATTTTTTGATGACATTTCTCCCAAATGCGTTTTTATCAAGACCGCGAAACTAAACAGCTGTTTCTAGCTTAACAAGTCTGGCAACACTGATATAAAAACATGTAAATATATAACAACTTCAAGTCCTAAAAACGTAGCGTGCATTGAGAACTAAATTAAAATGGACGCATCGGAAGAAAAGTCTCCAGAAACAATTGCCGCAGAGCTAAGACGTGAAAATCGACGGAAAAAAATATTACAAACTGCTAAATCTCGATTAGAAAAATTGAACGGCAGCGTTAAAACCTTTGACGACAATCATATTGGTAAGTATGATCAATTAATTTACAGCTATCAGTTAGTATCAGCTCAGATACATATAATATCCACTCGAGGCTTACCGGCTTATAGCCGGCATATAACCATGCCGAAATACAGATTCATAATTGACAATAGAATCTGCCAAGTCATGTTGCACTAACCAGAATAGCAGACAGGCTTGTTGCTTCCAACTCTCAACTAAATCTTTCAAGGCTTCTTCCCATAAGGGATCGAAGTCGAGTTTTAAATTTACCGAGCTATCCTAAAGTAAAACAATTATAATCCAAAAGACGCACCCAAAATATTGCCTGAATCAAAAAGAAAGTCTGCACCGAGGTTCATAGTCTATCAGACAAAGCATGTGTGCAACAAAATAAGTATAGTTTCATTAAATAATTTAAACTTTAACAAGAATCATTAAGAGAACCTAAATAAGACCTTGGAAATGCTTTGCATTATTACATCTTTATAGTATACATTTTTAATATAATATATAAACTACACCTAAAACCACATCTCACTGTTATTTATCATTATAGATTCTGGCACCAACGACGATACGACATACTCCGATCCAGAAGTGGAGCCAAACATTCCCGCCGGCCTATTCCCTCAAGACGATGGCCTTAATCGTAATTTCTTTGCAGCAGCGAATTTGAATACCACAACTAGCGCCGATACGCAAAGTATATTTATAAAGAGCCGAATTCACATTTTCATAGCATCAATCGCGGGATATATTTTGTCACATTTTGTCTCAAATTCCCTCTTTGTCCCAGTTGGCTTGTGCATGATGTACGAACTATTTTCGTTGAGGGGTCAGGAATACCCAACTAATTCAATTATTTCGCTAATATTGCCAGTTACCCTTCTTTTCACAGGCCCTTTTTTGATCAGTAAAACGAAGCAGATTAACTGTCTGTTTTATATTTCGCAATCCCTCATCGTTAATCTAGCAATTAATATTTTCTGCATATGCTTAAGCAGTCTTTTGTTTCAGTATATAAGTGTGAATCATTTTGTTAATATAAAATAATACAAAATTCAAGTTGTTAATAAGAACGGTGAATAAAGCTGACCCTTATATTAAATAAACAATTCTATATTTCCTTGATGGGGTCTACTTGCTGTTTGCCGATTTTTAAGCTGTGCTCAGCTTATAAGAAATAATCTGGCACACAAAATATTGGAAAATACACCGTCCAGGAAAACAGTTCATTACTAAATGAGTTGCAGCCGGATTGGAAACATCTCCGGATTGCATCTTAAGCTGTCAACCACGCTCACCACAAAGGCACATCTAGTGGAACTGGATCGAACACATAATCATCTCCCACACTCACTCCTTATTCTAAGCACGCTCTTAAGCAATTGTCAAAGACAGCCGTTGCCCCTGTTCAATTAGGTCACGTGTATATTGGAAGAACTACGCAGATTTTATGGATTAAAATGACGCCCTTCTGTGAAAGCTGAAGCACAAATCGAAAATAAAAAAATGAGCCTTTTAAGTTATATGCTTGATTTTTATTATGCAATCTTCATGCCCTGAAAATTGTATAAGATTTAACTATTATTTTCAATAGAGCGCAGCTTGCAATCTGGCGACGGTATAAATGCCTTTTTTCCTAATAATTTGTTCCTTCTAATAATAACTGGTGTGAATAACATTCGTTTTTCATTAATCATTAAAATTTAATTATTGCTGAATTTTCACTTACATACTCCGAAAATACTAGCGGCCTAGTGAATTGACTAGCTACCATTCACCAGTCCAAGGCAATAGCTATTACATTGGGAATAGTTGCTCCCGGCAGTTCTGCATATAATTACATATGTATTAACTTGACTTGACTCACTTCTTCCTTTTCTCCGATTTAGTTTTTGAACATGATTTTGTATGCTTGCGAGAATTATCCAATGTAATGACTGTGTTTGAAATTGTTAGTTATTAGGTTTCTGAACACATACATATGTATCTGTATCTATAGTATCTGTCAAATTAATGTAAAATTTAAATAAACAATGAGAAAACATATAAAACAGTAATAGGTTAACCCTTGTAAATTTAGAAACCAACTACAGCAAATACGTAAATACAAATTACGATTCTGACATTTTATTAGATTTATGTATTCTAGGTTTTCAATAAACTTAGTCCGTACTGTGTTTTTTTTAATATTATGTATCTTAATTATTTGTAATAGTTGGCTAATTTAGTTCTTAAATTTGAATGTTTATCGTTTTAAAATCAAAATTTTCGTTTGATGCAATTTGTTGTAAGTTAAATAAATAGTACATGATTCTTTTTTGCTTTTTGTTGTTGTTTTTGTTGTGTGTGTGATTGTTTGTTTTTTCCCCAAAAGCCGATGTTCTAGCAAATATAAATACATATGTTTTAGAAGATCATATTCCCTTATTGATTAGAAACCAAATGTTAATATTTGTGTTTAATATATGTAAATATGTACATATTAGCAATGATTGCTTATGGTAAACTGGATCGAATCAGTATCAGCGCAGACATTTTAATATATTCTTGTTTGTTTGTTTGTTTGCATTAGCAGCTTCAAAATTGAGGTTGGTTGATTTAATAAATCCGAGGATAAATCGCCGGGGACCGGGACCGATAGCGTCCGCCTTGTCCACCACTGTTTCGTCCATAGTTGGAGCCGCTACCACCGCCGTAGCGACTGCTCTCCCGCGCTCCAGTGTAAACGTCGCGTCGATTGAATGCGTTGCTGCCACCATCCCTGGAAGTGCCGCCATAGCCGGCGCTGGAGCGACCCGAACTGTAGCCTCGATCCAAATGGCGACTGCTGGAACTGGTCGAGCCGCGCTGTTGTCTGTAGCCGCCGCCGCTGCTGCTGCTGCTGCTGTTTGTTATGCTGTGTCTGCCCACATCGCCACGACGTCCTCTGTCGCCGGGTCCACCTCGCCGGCCCTGGCGCGGACGCCCCTTGGAGATTTCAACGCGTAATTGCGAACCCAACAACTCGGAGCCGTTTAAAATGTCACATGCTTTTTCGGCATCGTCACGATGCTCGAACTCGACAAAGGCAAAACCGGGTGGATTGAATGCAATCCAAACTGAATTCAGTTTGCCATACTTTGTGAACTCGCCTTCCAGATCATCTTTTTTAACCTTATCAGTTAAGTTACCCACATAAACTCTAGTCCCCCGCTGATCGGTCATGTCTTCTTACAAACAAATATATCTGCCTTACTACAGATAATAATTAATCAATATTTTTGCACCACACTACAGCTCGATTTTTTGTATGTACATCAAAAGTTCTCAGCCAGGGTGACCAGATTTTATTTTGCGAATTTGGTTGCTTCTAAACTAGTTCAAAGTGCGCTCAAAAAGTTGATTCAAATATATTTCCAGTCCAAATGCATGCTAAGATAGTATCGTTTTGGAATAATGGAATCAAAACGTGGTGCTGACTGCTTTCTACTCAATAATAACAACCATGAATATAAGCATTTGTAACGATCGACTGATAAATCTAATGAGAGAGGATAAAATAATAAGATTCAAAATATAAATTTAAAATAATACATTTTTGCTCTCTTAATATTATTATGTATAAACAAAGATAAAACATCAAATAATGCCGAAAACGTTCAAATTTAATTATCGAAGGGTGTAGTATTAATAATAATAATTTACCTTAGTTTTAAATTGGGTTGCTCAGGGGTACTTATTAGCAATTAATTCATGCTGCGCGATTCCTTCTGATTCAGGCATTCTTATGTTGGATTCATAGTTCATTTTGATGATGCTCCAGCATCACTACCCATAACAAAAACATAACATACAATTTATATTAAATTTAATTAATTATTTATTTATTAGCCAACAATTTGATCGTCAACTAACAATTGAGACTCATTCTTATGTAGCCTCAGTGAAGAGCATTTGAAGTCACTTGTAAAATCCCAGCGTTCCGATTTGTGCGATAAAACAATAGGAGCGGGGTTTATATATTTACTTAATTATTTATTTTAATTCTCCTAAAATTCAATTTTTAATATATTTGATATAGTTACCAATGCTTTTCGTATATTCCAAAAAATATCATTCGTTCCGCAAAATACCGCTGTGTGTTGGATTTGCTTATAGTTAAAATAGTTCTTCTTTGAATTATTAATTAATATGTGTTGAGCCTATATGGGTAAATTGTATAAATGGTGCATTGAAATTGTGGTGACGGCGTGCACATATTCCCAGTTCGTGTGCTCCGTCAAACATAATTGTTGAAAATTATCGATATTTTTTTTATGAAGAACTAGTGTCACCCTGTGTATATCATGTTAGACATTACTATTGGCAGATAACTATAATATATATAAAGTGCACGGGCTATTGTTTAGGTTTTTTTATTTTATTTTATGAGCGTAAGCTAATAATGTTAAATAACGTTATTTGTGATTAACTAGTGATATATGTATGTATGTACGAGCGATACTGAAATAACTTTGAAGACATTTCAAAATCCAATAATAATCGTAATGGAAACAGCCTAAAACACAAAACTGAATAAAATCTGTGTTAAAGCTTGCGATGGCGATATAGTGGCGTTGGAGTGTGTTACATGTATGTACATACATCAATTCACTTTCGTACCTATGTATGTATATACATTACATATGTACGTATTTGTATGTATATAATATAAGTGTTCATATGCGCGTATGGAAGAGTTGGACAAAAGGCATATTTTCCCCAACATATTAAGCATTTGTTGTATGCGTGAACATATTTGCCAATGCACAAACCCGTCTCAATGCTCGAAAATACAGTTTTCGCCTTATCTACTTGAGTTTTGCTTAGCATTTTGATTATTATTGAGAGGCCTGCCGATATACTCGCACTCATAAATACATACATATACATAATTTATGTATGTATGTGTGCAGGTATTTATGCTACATGTACAACTCGATCTTACTTATGAACATACATACCTACATACATACATATTTATGAACGTATTTTTGTATGCAATGTTAAATTCGTTTATTTTACTATTTAAAAAATAAATATCAAATGTTTCATCAAAATTTTCGTACACCTAACATCAACATAAATGATAGTTTTTAAAATTATCAACGTATTTTTTGCAATTTAAAATAAGTTTGTTACAATTTCTGTAGCTTAGTTTTGTATTTAGTAATTAATGTACATCGTTTTCAACTTGGTCAAAAGCGTCAAATGCCGTCTATATAAAACAAACAGTTTGTTCTAACTAGATGACCAACTGACTGATGGTCAAAATTGGTGAAGCTAAAATTTTAAATGAAGCTTCCGATTTCGACGGTTTTGGACTTTCTTAACGGTCAAGTGAAGGCAAACTGTTATGGTTTTTTCAATTTATCGTCTTCGAGCTAGATTTTCAAGATAATTTTTTTTTTAATTTTAGTTATATTTCTAAAACTAAAAAAACTAGATTGAATTGACTAGATATTTAAAGCAAGATACTGTCATATACACAATTTGGAATAACATTTTGTCTTAGCTGTTGGACTTTCAAGATTCGCATTTGTATTTGCTTTTTGTATGTAACAAGCTGATGGAAACATATTTAATCCTATACATATGTGCATATGTATAATCTAGATAAGCATCAACAGGTCGACCTAGTCAGTCTCTTTGACCGTCCGTCCGCCTGTCTGTTTCTAATTGAACCCATTCAATTCAACCCCTAGTTTAGTCCCCAATTCAGACTATCAAATTGTGCAAAAACATATAGTAATTTAAAATTGTGGGCGAATATATAATATTACATTGCTTATAAGTTTAAGATATATTCTATTGAAGTTAGTTAATTAATATTAATGTATAAAACATACTCTACTTTAAAAATTCTCATTGTATATCACTTTAAACTTTTACACTTTTCACAATCTTTTCTATTTGCAGTTGTTAAAGGATTGGACCAAAAATGGTTTATTCAAGAACGCTTGTTTTAAAAATAATGATGTGAAGGGACATATAAATTATGAAACAGAAATCAAAACAAGTAGTTATAATAACATAACAAATATAATTTATAAAAGACAACCTACAACATATTTGGAGACTAATATGGCAAACACAATATCCATTATGTCCAACGCCATACGAAATGTAGTGAGCAAGAAACGCATACGTTACAAGGAAAAGGGATTTGATTTGGATCTATCCTGTAAGCATTATTTTTTTCAATACAATACTTACTACTCAATGTATTTAATGTATATTTAATATATATTTCATATTTTTTGATTTTTTTTTATAGTTTGTAAATTTATTTTAATATTTATCCTTCCCGCCAGACTAGCTTTCTCCATGCTTAAATGGCATAATACAATATAAGATTCCAGAGACAACCTATTTTCTAGACAACATCTTGTGCACCAAAACGTTCGAGTATCTTGCAATAAGAGTGTCAGGTTTATCACATTTCAAATGGTTGCAACACAGATGGGATCTTCGCGCACGATCGATTTGTTCTATAATCTTTGTGTTGGGCGTTGACACAGAAATTGATGACCAACCGGTGGCTCCCGCTGGTTGTCGACCCAAGCGTAGTTTATTTTTTTTCTCCTGGGAGTTGCGCTTTTAGAACGCATGTTCGTTGGTAAAATATCGAGTACACAGAGCATTCTGGTTGACCTCGCCTACCCGCCGTTCCACTCATGCAGCAACACATCTAGCTTTAAATACTGTTTGCGGTCTCGTCGTCCGTTGCTCCACGATGTGTGGTTCGATCTGCATTGTGGCAAATTGATTCTTATCTTACTTATTCCTCTTTTGATCCTCCACCTTCTTAGTTGTGCTCACTCGCTTTTACTTTGCACCACAGCCCCTAAGTAGGATTGAGATCTGGGTCCTGAGCAGCCTTTCAGAAACCATTAATTTTGTTGTGCACTTTTTGGCAACTTTTCTTGTGTGCTTTTTGATCCCTATGCTTTTAAATGACCCTTGAGATCCTGACCCATCCATTATCCCATATACGTGTTTGTGCAAACAATTCCAGGAGCTCCTTGTGATTAATGATTTTGTTCTCAATCTGTGGTTAACTCTATTGGTGCGATTTACACACACCATTAAGAACGATTATTTCATCCATGAATTCTTTAATTCTTGACCTACAACACTTAAAGTGCTCTTGTGCGAATTTATTTTAATGGTCACAATTTACTTTAGAGTTCTGTGAAATTCCTAGAAAAAAAAATAACAATAACAAAAGCCCCGTAAATTCCAATAGAGAACAAAAAAATAAATAACGAGTTATCATGTTACTTAACAACGATATGGAAAGACAACAGTTGGGAAGTGATACCTCAACTACTATTGAGAGCTCAACTTTACCTTTCGTTTATATCCATATAATTACATTATTTTTTTAATTACAGATATTCTCCCAAATATTATTGCGATGGGATACCCTGCGCCGGACAAGCTGGAAGGCTTATACCGAAACCGCTTAGATGACGTATTAAAATTTCTGGAGGAGAATCACGGAGAGCATTACAAAATATATAATCTATGCCTAGAGCGCAGTTACGACACTAGTAAATTTCATGGGGTTAGATATTAAAATCATTTACTGACTTTATCAAAGAAATTTATTAACATTTATATTTGTAGAGAGTTGCTACTTACCCGTTTGAGGATCATAACCCTCCCACCATTCAGTTGATTCAAAATTTTTGTAATGATGTTGAGAATTGGCTCAATGCACATCCATTAAATGTTGTAGCCGTGCATTGCAAAGCTGGAAAAGGACGAACCGGTAAGCAGCAGGCTTATGTGTCTTATATTTTTTAATATTGTTTTTCGATTTTTTTCGTATACATCGTCGAATGATCTTCAAAGTCGCTGACAAGTTTAGTTTAATTCTGTATGCCTGCATAAGTTAATTGATCTTACATTGCATTTTAAGTTGTCTTGCAATGTGTAAGATTCCATCCGATTCCAGTATGTCCGTCTATTTGTCTTTTTTTATACAAGTATCCCCGCCCTAAAACTATCTCAACAAAACTCCTAGTGCTGCAGGTTATTGGAATCGGGCCGTTTGGACAACTATGTCATACAGAATTGTCAGATCTTGTGCAATAAGCTGTGCTTAACAAGATTTCCAATTACTACGTATTACTCATAACGTGTGTTCCAATGTTTTAACAACATCAACATTGGTCAACTTATATATATTTTTATATATGTACTTGTTATTGATGGCCCATATATTTTATTCAAATCGACGATAACACCAACCTTTTATTATTACAGGTACCATGATATGTGCATATTTAGTTCATAGTAGATTGATGAGAACAGCAGACGAAGCCCTGGCTTATTATGATGAGAAACGTACGATAGATAAAAAAGGAGTTACAATTCCATCTCAACGTAGATATGTTCAGTATTATTCAAATTTAATCCCAGGTGTACAGTATAATGTTATCAGTCTTTACGTAAGTATGACATACCTGAATTATTTATATAAATGCATATTAAACATGTTTTTTTGTGTTTTTCATTTTCATAAGGTCTGTGAAATTCGTTTTACTGAGACAAACATCTTGCATAATCTTGGTACAGTGCAATGTTCGATTTCTGACATGCAGGACTCTGCAACAGATAAAGTGAAGCCGCATGTATGTATTATTAAATTTATTTTAATTATTTCATTAGGTATTATCATTTTTTTTTTGTTCACACAATGTGAAACGCATTGAACGACACAATGTCGACTCCTTTCTTTCTTTTTTTAATTTCCAATAAAAGAAAGCCTATTTTAAAATTTATTTCTTGCATTATGTAGCGACTGAAAACGTGGACAATTGATTTTCAAAAATCTTGTATATTGGATATAAATACTTCGCCATTAGTAGTTGCTGGTGATATTAAAGTCGAACTCACCCAAAAATCATCAAGGAAGGTGATTTGCCACTTCTGGGTTAATACATCCTTTGTGCAACAAAATTCGTGTATGTATTCCTTCTGTATTTAACTATTTCCTGTATTAAACTCCTTTTGATTTTGATTTTATCAGCTTGCGATACCGATGGACCTATATTAAAATATATGTATACTTTAAATAAATCCGAAATTGATGGTGCACATAAGGACAAAGATCACAAATCGTTTTCGGAGGACTTTAAGGTTAGCAATTAAATATCAATAATACACATAAATGTTATATATTATCTTGAGAGAGGACTACAGTGAAATAATGTTGCTATTTTTCTTGGCTTTCTTTTTTTTTGTTTGATTGCAGATCTCTCTTGTATTTGAAGAAGAAAAACGTTCCGAATGTGTAAGCGCTGAACCCACTGTAAAAAATAATTGGAGCAGTAAACGAAGCTCGGATATTTTTCCTGGTGATAATGATAAGAATCTAAACTGTGAGGGTTCTGATTCAAACTCTCCGTCCTCAAGTCGTTTTTTCGAAAGTCCATTTCATAACAGTGATGAAAGAGGTGGAACTAAATCTCACCAAATAGAGCATAACAGAAATATTGTAAGTCAACAGGAAGATCGATAAAAATATAACGAAATACATATACAGACATATATTTTCAATTTCCTTCTAGACTAAAAATCAATTTAAAAAATCCACTATCTCAAAATTACCTGCGTTGGCATCGAAACGCAAACAGTCTTCATCAAAATCCCCATTAGGCGTTAATAATACCTCGTCAAGCAAGGACAACAAAAAGCTGCTTATTTTCAATCAACCGTCCGATACACTCGATTCAAGCAAGTGGCATAACGATTCAAATATAATGCATGAAAATAGCCCCGAGGGTCCGCGTATATTTGATTGTTGTCCTATTCCTAAAACTACTGTCGAATCAGAAAGAATCTTCGGACAGAAGTCATACAATTCTGGTAAACGATCATCTCTAGACTTGTTCCGTGGTGGTGAAGAAGGCGACGAAGATTGGGAATCCGGTGAGTCTATTGTTCACCTACTAGCACCAAAAGTATAATAATTACTTTCTAGTATACCTTAAACAATTTTAAAATACTTGTAAGCACACAACCCAAAAGAGAGAAAAAAAAAAAACGAATAAGTTAATTGTCGTAAAACGAAAATAATTATAATTTAACTTTTTAGGTTCCACAAAAATAAAAATGGAGATACATAAATTATATGTTGATCAGAAACAAAATATTCTTTCAATGATACCGACTTCATAACAGGGAGAAGAAATTTGATTGCAATGTTTAGGATTTGATTTGCAGAACACGAAAGGTCTACTAAAATGAGATACCTCAACTCTTCACGGTTACAATGCGCTTAAAATATTGTCTTTTTTTTTTTTGGGAATGTATGAAGCATTTCAAACATTTTTCTACTTTTGTCACAATGCAGTTTGGGTATAAATCATGCTGGTTGTTGACTTTCAAAGCTTTGCCAAACAATTTATCCGAAAGTAATGAGGACCCAGAGCAATCTTTTTGCTCCAAATTTAAAACATTATTTTTTATTTGACTGTTGGAAATAATCAGGAAGAAAACTGCAGCAACTGTTTCATTGAAGCCTGGCGATTGAACTTAAGAAAGTTTACTTAACCAAATCAGAAATAATGTCTAAAATATGTGCTTTGGTATTTTTATTCTTAAATTAATATCGGTCCTCCAAATGGAGCATAAATTGCGATCTATTATATCCGATGAGTTCATTTTATCATTTCAATCGTTTTCAAATCATGGCAATATTTTGACTATAAGGCTTGTCATCAATTAGCTGATCTTTGAAAGCCGTACACACGGCGAACAGTTCTTAAATAAATATTTTCTTGATTGCTTGTAAAAGGAATATGTAGGTTATATCTTTATAGTCGCGGTTCGACCTCGTCACTTACTTTCCTTCTAAATGAAATCAATTTGTTAGCAGGATATTGAAGATTTCAAAAACGGTCCTGTGTACTCGCTTTTAAATATTTTGAATTTTTGAGTACCACGTTCATCGCCGCCCCAGAAAATCACGGTAGCTAAGTTGAAGTCAAATGTTTGGTCTTTTTGGAGCACATATGCATGTGTGTCCCTTCCTATGCATACTTTGAAGTCTCCGAGCTATCTTCATGAAGCAATGTTTGTGTTTTATAGCCCCAATAATAATAATCTATTGAAATTTAATTCTTGATTTCCTTCGGAATATATGTTATATAAGCTCATCAGTTGCGCGTGTTATAGATAGTGTTCCTCAGAGAGTTTCAGAATTATAAACCATTTAGCTTCATTCATTGCAACAGTTGGTCGGGTTTTCTTTAAATTGAAAGTCTGCTAGGAAAATGTTTTGGCCGACTTAAATGCAGACGGTAAGAGAGACTCCAACATTTGACAATTGACTAGTTACATCAATTTACTATGCGATAGTTATAATTTGCGTCTAACATAGGGAAGACAAGCATTTAAAAGGTTTCCACGCTTATCTGTGCTAAGGTTAACTTAAAACGCATATCGATTACTGCATCGACCAATCTGATATTTCATAATAAAAGAAACTTGCATTTGATGAATTTTCACTGGTAAATCTTGAGATCGGGCGAAGGATATTTATTTAACAAAATAAACGTTAACTAATTTATAGTATTAAGTTCACCAAAATTATTGTAAATCATTTCATTAAACAAATATTTGTATGCTTCTTCTTCATACGATAATGTATATTACCATTTCAGTTCACATGCCACTAAGCATGGGGATTGAACAAAATAAATTCTGTGAATTGTGAAAATCAACCATTCTTCTTTTGGGAATTGATAAAGATATTCGAAAAGTTTTGTGAATGTGAAAAAATCGGAGAACGTGTGTAAAAATCATATTTTAAACGAGATAGTTTAGACGATTATGTAAAGTTTGTTGTATCGAATAATTTTTAAATGTTAAAATATGCGAAGACATCTAAATTAAAATGAACTACGTGTATGTATAAAATAGTATACATATTAAACGGCGGTTATCTACACTTATTATAAGCAGCATTCAATTTGTAATATTTATATGTATGTAAACTGTAAATTTGTAATACATATGCATGTAGAAAAGTTCAAAAGGAAAGCATTTTGATTTCTATTTTCTCCTCGATATACATTACAGTTTTCAGTATCAACTAACATCGATTTAATACACAGCAAAAAGTGCAAAGCATGACCATTTTGTAGAAAAATCTGTTGACAGTAAATACGTTTAATAATCACAAGAGCAACACACACCTTGGGTTCAACGTTGCAAGAACAGATTTTAGGTTGAATGACCCTTTCAAGGTGTGTGCGTATCAAAAGAGTTGTGCTGATTAACAAGCTGAATGATGGGGGAGGTAATCCATGCACGCTTAGACTGCAGGACATTTCGCTTTTCATTCCTTGGAACACAAAGCTCGCCTTTGAAGATAAGCTTTATTATTAGACGGTTATAAACGCTCATTTCTTTTGCAAAATGTGAAGACGAGAGCTAGTAACAGAGCTATTTTTTGAGTAAAGCTGAGTTGGCTTTTTGATCTAATTATCAGACTCCTTTTTTTAATGAACAGTGTAAGATTTGTAATAGGTTGTGGAAAGTTTCAAAGCTTATATAAATTTATTTTGATTTGCGGAAGAAAAGTGAAACGAGAACTTGCAAGGATTTTCTACGGGTACGGGAATTGAAATGATTTGCGAAGCAGAAATAGTGCGCACGATCTGTGCGTTATGTTTACGATAACTAAATATTCAATTTCATTTGGTTTACCCAAAGTCTGGCCTAAGCGTAATTTAACTTTTGCTCCACACCGGTGTAGATTCGAACTGAAATAATTTACAAATTCTATTCAATAAACTTACCAATGAGTTCAGTACTGCTGCTCCCTGGCTAAAGTTATATTGAAGAGTGAAAAGCCAGAGCTATATACGAATGTGTAACATAAACATTTAATACTATAAATCAGTGTAATAAATAATACAGAAATGTTTGAAAGCCGTTTTTCGGATTCTAACCGAACTTTTGCTACCGACAATTTTTAAGCTTCGGCATTTAATTATATTCTAATGCGAAGCCATACTCGTAGCAGGGCCTCGAATAAACTGAAAATCATCGTCTCTCATCTCATCATCGATATAACAAATTATTGCATCCCGTCCACTTTTAATGAATGAATTAAGGTAATGCAGCACGCCCAACAATTTAACAGAGCTTAGTTTGGGTAGCAGCCAAGTGTGTGGACCGATACCGATACCGATAGTGTAAGTTTTAATATGATCGCAAATGCGATATTAAATTAGAGTATGTTGTTTTCTATTAACACACATGTATTTTCAGTGTATTAAGTTTTAAAACTCTGGAGGTAGCCACGCGATATCTATGGAAAATGCTGGTGTCCTGATGACAAAGGTTCTGTGAATTGTTACCATGGCATCTATGGAAAACATGGTGAGTTTTGTGTGGCATCTGTAGACAGCACAGTCTGATGCTAAATGTACAACAATGACAAGGTGCTCTTTAATAATGTATTTATGCGAACTATAATACATATTCAAATTCTATTCGCCTTATCAATATACATACCTAACGTTTTTCTAGTATTAACTTTTCTACATTTTTAAAAATCATTAAGAAGGCTACAAAATATTGAGGCTTTGCTAGCATTCTAAATTTAGTTATTAATTTAAAAATTGCAAGTTAATAAACAACAATATCTAAATTTTCGACCGGTTGTTTCTATGGGGGCTATCTGAACAGTTAGGAGGTCAAGAACACTCCACTTTCGACTAACTTATAATATGGCAAGTAATAAACGGTGGCTGTCAGCATAAGATTTTTCAAAATATCTTTATACACAAAAATGGTCTTCGATAAAATGGTTTTCGATATACATTAATCGTTTCATCAAATTTATTAGTTGTTCTCATATGTAAATTCAAGGAATTGGCTACCTACAATATCAAAATAACGATCTATTATTAATTTAAGGATACATCTCGTAGTCATTTGTGAGGCATCATAAATCCATTGTACATTAGCATAATACTTACATATGTATAGTCATAATGCTATTTGTTAATGTTAACATATTTTTGTTTCTCATTTCAGATATATATCACGGGTGATATCAAGATTAACCATGACAAGAAGTGATAACACACCACTCCACACTTTTTGGGTGCCATTATGTTATTTATTTATTTAAATAAATATGAAATACGATTAGATTTTAAAGTTTTCATTGTTGAACATAAGTATTGCGAAAAAAATCACTAGATTGCATACCATTTGCTTTGGCATAATTTCGAAAAATTATAAATGTACAATCTGTAGCTCAAAAAAAAAAAATATTTGCTCGTGCATATTTTTATACTTTGTTCCAATAGTAACAAATATATGCAAAATGCTATAGTACAACTGCGTAAAGTCTATAAAATGGGCTGCGCACGATTGCTGTATGTAAAATATCTGAGCTTTGGTTATGCGAACTTTTAATGTATAAAAAATCTATGTGGCACTAAAAAATTGTATGAACCATTTTTAATAAATGATCCAAACTTTCCGAACCCATTTTATAATATTCTCAATGCATTGGGATTTTTAATTTCAGCAATTTTTTTGAACTGTAATTTTGTATTTACATTTAAGAATAATCCAGTCAGACGTAAAAGACTGTGTGACACTCTGATCTGATCCCAAAGTTGGAAAAGGTCCTTCTCAATTGTTTGTTTAGTGACTAAATCAGTGCATTAGTGACTAAAAGATAAGGTATAAAAGCAGTGATTTCCTTGGGGATATTATTTATTGTGATTTTATTCGGCGAAGTGAAAGTAAATGTGGGAGTTCTGTGAATTTGTCTTTCACGACTTTTCATAAAAAGAAGTCATAAAATCTTCATCCGAATTCCGGTTTTTTTTTTGCACATTTAATAATTAGGCAGACTCTCCGTTTGGAACAGAGTGTTGTGCAGATGTTTACATCCGACTCAATCGATTTTTTTTATCTTCACACACAAACCACGAATTTGTCTCAATTTTAAAACCATAATTTTTCAAATAATTGTCTAAGTAATGGATACTTTTATTTTATTTCAGGCGAATCAACATATCTTTAATAGAAGTGTATTTTGGACCTATAATACTTGGAGATCTACAGAAATTTAAGTTTAAGCTACTAACATTTATCATTAATGTATCTGAGTTTGTACATATATAGATTTTAAGTAGGTTTATAATTATAAAGTACATTTTTCTTTGTATGATAACTTTATGACGTTAAGTAAGAATAATAAAATACATAGTAATTTGTTATAAAACGAAGCAAATAAATATTCGGTTTAACGGACAGTCGGAATTTGTTTTACCCCTCAGCTTGATTCCAGCACGTCTCGCAGCGGAAAAGAATATTCATTTCCAAGAATGATCAGCTAACTTTGGCACTTCGAGATTAACATACCCTTGAAGAACACACTCCTCTTCTGAAAGGACTAATAAAAATAATATATGCAAGAACTCTAAAAATGGCTACCCCGTACGGCCTACAACATGGCTGGCTGGCTTAAGCCAAAACAATGCCCAATTTCCATATCTGAATGAAAAAATTGAATAGTGGTAAATCAGTGACCTAGATTAATTTAATCATTTCTTTTCGGTATGTTTAAAAAGTACAATATATTAAAAGTATTAAAATATTATTTTATTAAAGGTGTATAATTATTATATATTAATGTGCTTGTCCAAGCCCCTGCGTTCTATACAGTGTAAAAGAATCATAAACATTCTCCAGCTCTGACAATCGATACTCCTCCAGGCAAACAAAGCCTTGTAACGATGGTGACAGCTTCAGCACACAGGGTAGGCAATGGACAACATGCCTTTTCTCCTGTTCTCTTATGAACAACACGTTAAAAACTTCGACCTAGAAAGATATATAGAGAATCATCAAGGGATTAGCCGAGTTTTAATATAATTATTTCAAAGATTGCTCAACTCAAATTTTAGTTTAGTTTATTGCTTAAGTGTTTACTTACTTCACACTGCCCACAATAATGGGATGAATCGTTTTTGCCACGACCATTAAATCGTATTTCGACTCCTTTGGACTTTACATATTCTTGAATATGCAACACATTTTTTAATGATTGACATAAGCACATTCTAAAAATCAAAAATAGAAAGAAATTATTATTTTAAGTTTTATGATAGTTTGACATAGTTTGTTCAAGTCTTCAAAATCAAATAAAAATACAAGGGTATATTAAATTTCATTACTAGTAAAATTAATATGTTATAAAATTTGTTTCGTCATTTAGGACATTGCCTGATTGTTATTTGTCCGGATTATACAGATTATACTGTAATTTTGGTTGCCGTTTTCAATTTGAACTTACTTTATTAGCTCAAAAAGCTTTACATCTGAAACCTTAATATTTCTTGCCAAGTTCCAGCTTAAGTGTACCATGGGAACAATGCTTTTAAAACTCTGAAGCTTATTCCACTCATATCGTTCTATGGCAAGAGAATACTGACGTGCAGTTAATGGTCCAACATTCCATGCAATGTTATTACACCACCCGACAGACTGGACCCAATGAACACATCTGAAATGATATGTACAACAATTAGATAAAGATATAAATATTTGACCAATGGCAAACTTACCCAGCATTTACCCAAACTAAATCACCAGGTTTTTGTATGAATCGATATACTGGTATGTTTTCCTTATATAAGTCTTCTAAAACCGGCCACCACGATCCGTGTAAGTAGCTGATACTGTTCTTTTCACACAGGTTATGAATTCCACCCCAGTAGGCATCGGGGACAGCGAACCATTCGCAATCTCCGGGTCCAATATTTATGTTAATTGAGCAAAAGTTATTATTTTCTTGATGGCCAGGTGTTCTACTCCCTGGCACCTTCATATATAATTGCACCGTGTTCATTCCCAAAATGACGTGGCCTACATGTGACAACATATTGGCAGCTGAAATTACTCTAGCAAAGGCAGGTAACTTTTGTAATTCACTCAGTTGTGGCTTCCATTTTCGCTCATCAGATAAATCCACATTGGTTCCAAATCTAAATGAAGCAACCAAAAAAATGTATGCTAATCACAGTGAAAAACTAATTTTGAATAGCAACTACTTTTCATACCTTAGCATTTTACTTCCGTTTTTCTGTTTTTTTCGCTTTAAATTAATATTCGAATTAGACACCGAATCCTTGGAATCGGAGTCCGACATCACTTGCGAACCTGCCGAGCCCTTATCGCCCTCATCCTAAATATGATTAATAATTAAAATATGATTAATGATATGCAAATTAATTGTGTATTTATCTATTTACCTTGAGGCTATCTTGAAAACTTGATGCCTGATATTGAGCATACTTTGCAATCGTTGTGTGTGATCGATGTGATATACAAGCCCATACTCTCTTTGCTTGGGATATGTCCCAGTTTTCATCAGGAGACTGATTCACTTGAGTTCTGACCTCAACACTGTGATCGGGATTTGCCTCAACCAAGGTTTTAGTCGAAAAAAGTCCCAAATCTAACTTAAGAGCGCCAGCCAAGCCGCGTACAACGGCAATTGGATGCTTTAGGCAAAACTCTTGTAGCTGCGGGCAGAATGCATTCTTTTTATTTTCCAAGTGAACCGATGGAGTGGGTGGCAGGAGCTGCTCCCTGGTTAGTCTTTGTGGCGGACAATCCGGCGGCGCAGGTGGAGGTGCATTTCTTGTTAGCACTGTAAAGTTTATTGGTGGCTCATCAACCGATAAAAGCTTGACAGCCGAACACAATTGTTTGGAGTCCATTTGTATATTAAATGTAGGTGATGAATCGAGTTCATTATCAGATTCAATTTTGGTCTTTTGTTCTTTATAAATATTTTGAGTATCATCATTGCTTTGTGTCTCGTATTTAACGATTATCTTACCATCATCACTATTAACTAAACCCGGACAATCATCAACTAATTCTGATGAAATATTTTGAATACGCATTTTTATCGACTGATCAGAAACACCTAAGCATAAAGAACAAATTTTTTAATTATTCAGTTTAGAGGTCGATTGTGCTATATTATAACATACCCATTGAAACCTGATCATTTGTAGACAAAATGCGCTCCAAATCGATGGATTCATTGTTCTCTCTCATGTCGTTATTTGATAATACTTCAGAAAAATATGAATGAAAATTGGTTCTTTCTGAGATAACATCATTCGGAGATGTGCTATTTGTAAGGCTTTGGCGATTTTGAGTGGTTATCGGATGCACAACTTGATCTGGCTGATCAATTATGATTTTCTGGTTTTGTTGTGAAACTTGCAGCGACGTAATCATTTCCGGTTGACACAAGTTAGGAATTTGATGCTCCGCTCGATTCCTAACTGAGTATTCACTATCGTCCTTTGCCCGTTTCGCTGGATTGCTTTGAGTTCCGTGGTTGTGAGGGTAGGGTGGCGGCGGTCCCTAAATTAATAATAATAAGGAATTATTATATATATATAGTTGGTTAATTTGCATTTTAAAAAAGTACCTGTAATGATGAAGTTTTTCCAAACTGTCTTTGCTGCATTTGAACGGTTTGCTGTTGTTGACGCGAGTTAATTTCTAATGATATGGGAAGATTCCAGGCCTCTTCAATAGAACAAAGCGTGCGTCGTTTAGACGTTATACTTGGCAGTGGTGCTTGGCTAAGTTGTGTTTCCAGAAATTTTACTCGTTGCGCCAGACCCTTAGTTAACCCGTTTGTGGTGCTCTTTAAAAATATTGATTTACTTCCTTCATTGGCAGTGATTATTTTCTGAAATAATTAAATAAATTGAGATAAACAAAGAACTTAACAATATTAAAGACAATTTTTTAACAACAGAATTTGCGATTCTTTTTATAATTAATTACTAATTATATAATACCTGGTTTAAATTCCGCTTTACTGCATTCAAATAGCATGCATATGCATCCCGCAACTGTCCGCAACTTTCGTATAAAATACCCAGATTCGTCCAGGCCGACCTGTGCTCTTTATCTAACTGAACTGCGCATATGTATGCTTGGAGTGCATCCGTAGGCTGATTTTGCTGTTGATATAAGACACTTTTTTGCACACATGAATTAGTTGTTTGCTTACAATATAAATGATTATTGCCAAAAAATTTTACCCAATTGAACACCAGGTATCCGCATTTCCTTCACTCTTTTCGACAGAATTGCGATAGGCTAAAAAGGCATCGTGAACCTTATTGACACCGGCGTAACATCTTCCAAGTAAATATAATGATTGTCCACACTTTGGATCGGCTTCGATTGATTTTTGTAAAAAACGTAATGCATTCGATTCACGTTCTTTTTTTTCGCCTAGGCATTCGACACAATGATACATCCATCCTGCAATTAGTGATTAAAATCAAGTATAGTTTTCTTTGTGATTTAGTTGCTTAAGCTAACAAAATTTATTCTTACCTAATTGTCTATATATATCCGCTTTTAGATCCAACGATATATTCTTATCATTTAATATAAATTCATAAGATTCTTTTGCAGCCTTGTGCTTGTTCTGCACTTCATACAGATGAGCTATTTGAAATTTCACTACAATTAAGTAAATAGTAATGCATTAAAAAATATAAATTTTTATTTACATCAACATGGAGAATATGCATCGAATATGATTGATCAATCAAATCGGCACAAATCAATTGGGCGATCGGCAACTATTTGTTTGCCCAAGTGCACTCATGAATCGAGTTCGTTATGTGATTGATCGAGATTCGTTGCAGCTCTCCGCTGAGTATATGTAATTTTCAATATTAAACTAAGCAATTTAAATAGTTCCAACTACCTTGAAGATCCGAAAGCGTTGAAGGCGATGTATCAACCAACGCCAATTGCAAATGTTTAAGTGCACTACGAAAATCACCATTAGCTTTTAGCATCAGTCCTAAACGTAGATGGACTTCATTCGCACAGGGAAAATATGGGTTTAGGTATAAAAGTTCTTGAAATAATTTTATTGACCTGAAAAACAATAGCAAATTGTGGGTTATAGTTTTATTTGCTTACATTACGATAAAAATAACCATTTTCAGGTCGAATATATATTTATATATAGATAAGGGTCGTTCGTTTACAAATTACTTATCTTGAAAAGGGGTTTTAACGTTTTGCAAGTTTAAAAAATGTGCGATTGTAATGATAAACACAAAACAGGTTTAAAAATGCTATATAGATCTGAGTGTAAGTACGAGACGTTTCAAAATTTCATTGAAGTGAGCTAGATATGATGCCCCCTCAGACCAGACATAGTTATTAGTGGATTTTTTATTGATATTCCTTGATAGCAAATTGCCCAGACTAAGCTAGAAGTGCAGTACACCTTCTTCACCGGCCAAAAAAAATATAGTCTGATGAATTGCAATATGTCTGCAGGGGTATTCATTTTGTGGCTGCCTACTAACGGTAATTATTATTTCCTGTTACCAAGTAACAAAGCTTCACAACAGAGCCTAGTTTATGCAAAGAGGGTCAAGAACATAAAACTGATAGGTCAGTTACAACTATCTGTTTGTATAAGCATTAATATGTTTAAGGAAATTAAGGACGACAGCTGATAAATAACAATACATCGATGCACATGTACACACATACATGTTATTTGCTTATAAGTTTTTTTCTCTGTAATATAGTACTTGTATTCAGTTATACATTTAGAAGTAAAAGAATTAGATTTGACACATATAAAGCTTATAATCACGCATAGGCACATATACAAAAAACAGTTATGTGTACACATGCACACACACACACGCACACATACCCAAATAGTATAAACAACAATATAGTTCAAGATTATCAATTTTTGTATCTTACTTCGATCTGGTGGGTTATATGTAAAATTTGTATATTTAATTTGTACTAGTTTTTGGCAGTTGTCACATTTATATTTTGGCAGTGTTTCCAAATGTATTAATTTAAAAAACAGACTCTAAATACACAATCATAAATCCATTTTAATTCACAGACTAGGGATATCAAACTAGATATGTACCAACAAATTTATCGACATTTTTTTTAGCTCGTCGATTAACTGTTGACAGTCTTTTAGAAACAAATGGGAATATTTGAAACACTCGGGCGTATTTTAAGTTCCGCATGTGTATTGCAAAACAAAATTCTATTTGAGGTCCATATGCATTACTGTACTGATTATTTATAGGAATAAAAGGAAATATGTTCTGCACCATCATATCAAGAAATAGAGTTTTATCGACCAATAGAGTTTTATGTATCAATATTTTTGCACCTTTTATGAACGGAATATGTTTATCAACGAAAAAGACGAAAGTCTAGAAAAAATATAAACGGTAGATACAAATGGTGTCGATTCAAAGTAGAACTGACAAATCAATTTTTTTAATATAGAAAAAATATTAATCAAATAAATTACTCCAAAAGTATATACACACCTCCCCTTTACACTTTCGGAACTAAATCGCAATCGCCTATTACGACTAAGCAAATTTAAATATCGAATCTTTTATAATGACAGATCTTATCGTCGTGATCAAGGATACATATATGCAAATACTTCCTGATGTCAGAGATGCCTCCGCTTACCACTAATCAGGCAATGCTGAATTTGACTTGGTAAAAGAGCGACACAGATGAAAGAAAATATAAATATATACAATTTATGACTTAGTCGAGAGTGTTTGACAAGGAGTTATCCTTTACACAGATACGAAGTATCCTAAATCGAAGTACCCATGTCAATGGTTTTGTATAAGTCAATCAATAAATTCCTAATGGCTATGCAGATCAAGGCATCTTCTAGCTGTGCACTGATGACAAGAGTACCTGCTCTTCAGAATAAACAAAAGCCATGAGCCTTACCATTTGAAGCAGCGGAATTCAAAGTAAACGATGCCCATGCCATAGAGAAATGGGTGATTATTCCAATATTTTGCGCAAAATCGCATATATTTTTGATATGCAGATAGGGCTGTAACGAAAAAGAAAATATATTATATATATATATATATTTTTATTATACATTTATATTATATTACTAATTTTTATATACGTTGCACATTATTTAGCAATTTAAGGAGCTTGTTTATATATTGCCTGAAAGACGGCTATATCCAAAGTATCTTTATCTATCTTTAGCTTTAAAACTAAAAGAATACTTTCTACAGCAAAACAATCAGGTGGATGTGGCTGATTAGAAATTATTAAAAGGTGTTAACGACAATATTGTAATATCATTTTCTGGATATAAGGTTATAAGCACTAAGCAGACAATACACCAAAACAAATTGTTACCTTCCGAGTACTGAGCCATAAGCAGATGCAGGTGGCCGAGTTTACAATATGTGTTAACGTCGACTTCGCCGATTTCCTGCTTTCTCTTATCGGATGACATCTCAGCTGGCAATTCAAACTTGAAGTCCTTTGAGTCCAATTCCTGTTTAATAGCATTCTCCTTTATGTGGGGTTCAGTTTTGATCGCAAATTCACTTTTCATATGTATATGTTTTCCTTCGCGTTGTTTGATATTAATCGAATGAGAACTGGCGACTTCATCTTGCAAAGCTGTAATTGTTTGTTGAATAAGCTCCTTAATTTCACTATTTTTTGGGCTCGACAAATCAAGAAATCCATAATAGCGGCTAAGATAAACGAATTAAATAAGTATTGTTTGTGTTTTTATATGACTCATATTTCTATTTTACCTATCTAGCTCCAAAACAGTCTGAAGATCTTCAGGAGAATATTGAACCATCGTAATTTTTATAAATTTATTAAGTTTTAGTAATGCAGTGTAACTAATGTTGAATTAGTTGCATGTTTATAAAAACTAAATAAATTAAATGTGATAATGTTTGTCAAGATAGCGGCGTGAAAGTTAAATGGAATAAAATGAAAATGGAACACTTACTACAAAAATCGAATTCAATAAAATTTTTAAGCACCAAACATTGCAAAATAATTTAGGATTATATAATTTATAATAAATATAATTAAAAGGGGCTATACAAATAAGGGAAAAATCATACTTATATCTGCGTCATTTCATACAACGTTTCTTACTGTTAATAATTGTAAATCCGCAGTATCTAGTCAAACCCTGTTATACATGCAAAAATCGTAGGTCTTTTTAAGTGCTACAATTTCCTTCACCACTGGAAATATAAATTCAAATTCAGATTTTTATGAATAATTCAAGTTTAGTTCTAATTAAAAAATATATATACATGTACATTTAATTAAAATTTAACTTTACAATATGTTATTTATTTTAAAAACACCAAAATAAAACAAATATTCGAAAATAATATATTCAAGTTCTGTTTTTGCAAAAACCTAACAAACAAATGCAATAGATAATTTACTAAAAAAAAAACAATGGTACTTTTAAACAGATATTTGTAGGACGATCTTTGTAAAAAAAAAACTAGAAGAAACAGATATTGCTTCACCCTAAAATCTTCTTCAGATATGGATTTTCGCGCTTTAGAGAAATGCTTAGTAATAGTAACGCCACAATCGTCTATACTTCGAACAAGCACAGTTACAGAAGTAGTAGAAATATTCACGAACATCCAAGTCCGTCCCAAGGCTGGAATGATGTTTTTTTTCTTCCAAATTTCATCTGATATAGAGTCCTATTGTAACCATCTTCTTAGAGTTCTTCAACTAGTATAAGAGCATATAAGAATCATGTCACCAACAAAGTCTGCTTCATGTCATGGCGCTAAAGGCATATTTTTGAGAAAAGAAATCTTAAAAATTGCACGAGGTAGTTTAATGAAACTGATTATAGGCTCACAAGGGTTAATACGTGCAATAAATCGAGCGAATGACCCCAGGTCATGTTGTTTTTCTTAATCGTGGGCTTAGCTCATTTGACAATATATTTTACTGATAACGGTTCAGTTGCTGCTCAATTTAACGAAACGTGCTTCTTAAAAGAATTTTCTTTTAAATTTAATGCGGACAAATTCCTAAAATAAAATATTTAAAAACTTTACGTCTTATGGTTCAAAATATATTTTCAAAAAATGTAAGTAACGGACGATCTTGAATCTCACCTGTGCAACGCGTATGGGTATATTGTATTGCATGGGTGTACATAATGACGGATGTAAGTTATAAGCATATGTGCATACTCAAATTAGTGATATAAATAATAGCTTGAGTACGTATGTACATATTTTAATTCATATGTACTTTCGTTTACATAAATATGTATACATATATATATATGT
This sequence comes from Drosophila atroscutellata, assembly GCA_035041605.1. NCBI lineage: Eukaryota > Metazoa > Arthropoda > Insecta > Diptera > Drosophilidae > Drosophila > Drosophila atroscutellata. Next base: position 4,074,169 of record JAWNLA010000092.1, on the reverse strand, counting down.
ATATATATATATATGTATGTAAATATGTACAGGCATACGGTTCTGCATTTATAAAGTTCTTCAAAAATTAATTCGTGCACACAAAACTGTGAATGGCATTAGCCGGCTAACCAAAATCTTAGACGTAATTTTTTAAAAATGTTAGAATTGAATGCACAATAAAAGGGATTCTCCAATTCCTCTCCCTACCTTCAAGCTGAGGAGTTTGGGGAATTCCACGCACTATTTAATTCAGGTGCTTCATGCTTTCAATGTTTTTTGAAACCTTTGGATGAGCCGGTAAAGGCAGTTGGTTTTCTTGGTTTTCAGTGAGAGCTAATTCCAAATTTAAATATAAAATAAAATCTTTCGGTCTTAAATAAACAAATTGGAAATCTATAGGATCATCAGGCCGTTAATAAAATCTACATATGCCTCGCAGTTAAAACCACAAACATTTTCTCTGATACTCTCTTGGTCAATGGATACAATTAAATTTTGGGATTAGATTACCAAAAAAAATGTACATATACTAAACTTAAAGTTCATAAGTAGTTATTATTAGGTTTATGTTTGCAGATGATAATATATTTATTTGATTTTTCTAGTCTTCTTTCTAATAGGCCCTTATGGGGCTGATGCTGCTCTAGCTGTTGCTGCATCAGAGCAGTGAGCTGTGCTTGCATGGCTAGCATCGCATCCGCTGAGCTCACGCAGCTCTCTGGCAATATCTTTTAGGACAGGAGTCTCCTCTGAGACCAGTGCATTGAGTAAGTTGACGCTGTTGTGCTTTTGAGAACCATAAATAACAGGAGCCGGGAGCTATAGAAATTCTGGTAACCGGGGGAGTGTTCGCAGCCTTCAGAGATTTAGTAACACGTTTTTCTTTGCTGTCCTAGGACAGTGACTGGGTCTGTATACATGTGATGTGTAGAGTTTATAGTTATTTATTTAAGTACTTAGAGGACCAGAGATCCTAAGAGAAACACCCAATTTTGCCTCAACTTTACTGATCCCTGAAGAAGTATTTATATTTATAGCAATATGAAAAAAGTTAAAGTAGCCAAAACTATTCGACTATAAGGGCTGCTGCTAATAATTATTGTCGAATAATAATATTTCTACTAACCATGGTAAAGTTCGTAGATTTGCGACAGGAGATCTTTTTCCACGAAGCTTATGTTTTGAAGACTTAAAAAACATAAACCAAACTTAAAAAAAAAAAACTTCAGGCACTTTGACTTTTGTTTTTTAAATATGTGAAAAGTCAATCTGACATGTCATAAATTAATTTTTTTATGTGTACTTATCAAGACCAGGCCAAACTCGGCTATAAGCTGCTCTTGCAGTTTACTCACTTCAGGTATCAACATTTGGCAAACGAGGCAGATTGATAGGTCGGACCTAACTGCTGGTGAAGACTCGATTTCGAACGTGGAGCACACGAGTTACCTTTCAACATATGAGGATCATCGTTATTAAATCATTGGATAGAAACAATCAACTGGAAGGCAAATAAACACTTTGTATGTACACGCGCATATCACAACGGGCCAAAACTGTCCTAAGTGTGCCGACTTTGAAAACATATTGACAATCATCTATCTCTGGGGTAATTGGACTTTGTGACAGGAGTTTACCCAAACACACCAAAAATCTGACATTAGTTTGTCTCTAGATCCATCCTAAAGGGTTCTTCAACATTTCCATTCCCACAACCATTAGATATAGCACGATTTCGATATAAAAATCAAAGATCTCGACGCCTCAGAAGCACTGTCAAGGATTACCAAAGCAAGTGGCAACAAAGGTAAACTGCCAAGATAAAAATATTCATTACTGAAGTCTGTAATGCAGCAAATATAGACCCACACTGAAAAGATACTCTTGCACAGGTCCCTAGCTGTCATTTTATTTCAGGGCTACCCTTAAAGGAAGAGGCTGTAGTCCTCAAGCCCACACTATAGATTTGAAAGTTACAAAATCCCAGTCCTAGGTTTAAGGTCATATCTATTACATTATTCAGTTAAATTCTGATTGTATATTACAGGTTTCCTCATATTTATTTTCAAGTTCTTAAAATAATTACCACTAATTACAGAGCTCACCATCATACATAAGCTGATTTCGAAGGACCTCTGGGTGCTGATAAAAAAAGAAAATGCTTGTGGATTTTATTGCTGGTCTTTTTGGAGGTAATATATGTATATGCATAGGGTATCAACATTTTGTTAAGGAATCTTTTTTTTTGGTCATAGTTGATAAACACGTCCGTCTGTAATAAAGAAATTCCTTTCAAATTGGAATTGCTTTCTTCCAATGAGTTAAGAGGAATCGGCTTGTAAATAATAATATATTGCTGGGAATTAAGTCTTTATCATCATGAAATAGGGTTTTTTTCTGATTCCAAACTACAATTTTACTATTGCAGGTATCGCGGGTGTACTTGTCGGGCACCCTTTCGATACAGTAAAAGTACACATACAAACTGATGACCCAAAGAACCCAAAATATAAAGGAACGTTTCACTGTTTGAAGACAATATTTCTCGTTGACAATGTACGTGGATTATATCGTGGCATTAGCAGTCCACTTATGGGAGTCGGTTTAGTAAATGCAATCGTGTTCGGAGTCTATGGGAATGTTCAGAAAATTTCGGATAACCCCAATTCATTGATGTCACACTTTTGGGCTGGTGCCACTGCCGGTTTTGCACAGAGTCTCATATGTGCTCCAATGGAGTTGGCGAAAACGCGACTCCAACTATCCCGACAAATCAAAAGTCAGCATAAATTTAAAGGAGCTATACACTGCCTGATGCACGTGCAGCGAACGGAAGGCATTAGGGGCACTTTCAGGGGACTGACGGCCACAATACTGAGAGATATTCCAGGTAACCAAAAACAATATATTTTCTCACACATAGACAAAAATAAATATTAATAATAATTCCCTAAGGTTTCTCTAGTTACTTCGTATCTTACGAATTTTTAATGCAACAACAAACCAATCCCAGTGTGCCTTACATGCTTATGGCAGGAGGTTTTGCAGGAATGGCCTCATGGATAGCCTGCTATCCAATCGATGTTGTCAAAACACATATGCAAACAGATGCTGTAGGACGCAATGCCAAATATAAAGGGTTCGTCGACTGTGCAATAAAAAATTATCATAAGGAAGGCTATCCGTTTTTTTTGCGCGGCCTGAGTTCGACATTAATCCGAGCGTTCCCAATGAATGCTGCTTGCTTTTTTGTTGTATCACTGGTTTTAGAATTTTGTAAAAAAAATGGAATTGATATGGTTACGCATTCAAAAGAACCGCTTAATGTGGTTGATTTGGAAAACTGGACACAGTCCTACATACGAAATGAGCAAGAAACAGATGGCGAGCTAGTTCGAAAAATAATTTCTGAGAATGGAATAGATATACGCGAATCCTCATATGAAACACATAATGGAAGTTATAGGGATATACCATGGTGACATAAAGGCCGGAAACAAAATCCACAGCAAACAATCGAATTTTACAAATACGTAATATAAATCTTATTTTAAAAAAATTTGTATAATTGTAATAGTAAATCAAAAGTTTTAACGGTAATGAATGGTTGGAATCCGCTTTTAAACTGAATTTAACTAATTTGTTTTATTGCTCTTTTAGTAGATAATCATGATTACATTGTTCATTTTTTGGAATACAATAAAAATGTTTAGAGAAATTTTCAAATTTTTAATAACAAATGCAAAGTGTAATAAACAATAATCAGTTAAGTAGTAAATAATAATAAAAGCATAGGTATGAAACGTTAAAAGCAATCATTGAAAATATTTTCCGGTTTTCCCAATATAATTATTACACAGTAAACCCTTACAAAGTAAAATATTTATTTTACAATAATATTGGACCTCAACGCGCCACGACGTATTGATAAATATAACAATTCTTTTAATTTGCCTAAATTTGTCAGTGGTTCATTTGTTATTCACTTTCGCTTTGAAGCGCTCTGTGAATTTCTGAAAAAGTTGCCAATGGAGTCATTTGAATTTGTGGATACTATGCCGTAAAAGTTGGGGAAAAACTGGATGGCAAGATACACAGTAGACAGATAAAGTGATATTACAATAGTAAGGAACAGATCAAATATGGCTGGTTTGACTCGATAAACGTTAAGCTTTGCATCGATGCCATTGTAAAACATAAAGTCCGGCTCGCGAGCATCGGGTTTATCATAAATGATTTTAACATTTTTTAGATATTTTTCAAATCCGTCCTTGATGTCGTTATTCTGCAAAATCGATTTTACGCCAAGGTATGGCAATATATTGTCTTCACTTATTACCTGTGAAAATAAATCGTGTTTCAAATCAGAATTAATGGAATAATTATTAAGTAAACTTACAGCATCGCCGTTAAAAACATCTGATAATGCATCTATTTTGTACATATAGCATGCCAGAGTTTCTGCAATTATCTTCACAGCAGTTATCGTTTGCTGTGCTATATAGGCATCGTTGTCCTTAAACATTGTTGTCCGGAACGGACTTCCAGGGGTTTTCACCGAAGATATTGTAAAGGCGGGATATCTCTTCATGCTGAAACGCTCATGCTCCCACGAAAGCTTCAAATCGGCTAGGTTGATTTTCTTATGTACCCCCTCAACCGTTATGTTTTCGGCGTGATGACCCGCGATTGACTTAAGTAACTTAAAAAAGTGGCTTATTGAAGTTTTTTCCTTTGGTGGTTTGGAAACATGCAGGTATAGCTGGTTGGGTTGATTGTTGGTCAAGCTCTGTGTGATCGTGTCCAGGCATAAAACGAACTCAACATTCTGAAAATGTATAAATAGAAATCAATTTACGCAAAAGTTTTCAAAATGGGTAATTACTGTAGCAAGAAATAGAAAAGAGTCGATTCATCATACTTAATATATTATAATTTACCTGTAAAGACATGTTGTCATCCATTTCAAGCCATTTTTTAGATCCCTGGAAGTTAAGTAACATACCAGAGTCTGAAAGCAAGAATCCTATACGGTATTTTGGCGCTGTACTAATCATGGAGTGCAGTTTACTGAATACTTCTATAAGTGACATCAAAACAGCGGCATCAGCATTTAATGGATAATCCTACAAAAATAATTTATTTATTTATGAGGAGTTATTTTAATAATTGGGAGGGGAAATTTAAATGGTCTTGTATTGCGGCGAGTTTTACTTACGTTTATTATTCCAAAAGTCTTCAAGCTTGCTGTTATCAGAATAAGCGGTAAACTACCCTCAACAGAGTTCTCCATATGCTTCAGAGGAAGCTGATTTGGCAAAAATTCTCCCTGAATAACTGATACTTTACTATTCTTGTTCGCCGCACTATTTTGTCCATCTACAGTGACATGGTAGCCATTCGCAGAGACAGACAATAAAAGTTGTCCAGCTGCAGTTTTGTTTTTAGTATCATTATCGATGGCTGTGTATGTGATATCATTGATAATATGTTCCAATTCCTTGTTGAAATGAGCAAAATACACTGGCACCGGTATAGGTTGCTGAAGCATTTGCTGCTCTAACATTAAGACATGGTCCTTAACGTCATCGGCTAAGGCTTGCACGTCCTTCGGCAGCATGACTATAAGGCCACCGGCTTTCTGTCGAATTTCATTTAAATCGCTTACAGAAATATCAAGTAACCTAAAACAAGGGAATTCGAAAGCATTAAAAATTTACATATATCGTAAGTCGAGTTAACTCAATTACAAGATTGCAAGTATTTTTGTACTGTGTTGCAAAGGAAAAGGGGGTTGCACAAAAGCAGTTTTTGGTGTTAGTAGGCCTTTTTAGCTAAAGACTTGAAAATGTAAATATATACTTATATACGTAAGCAGGTCGAGAAAATCAAGAACAATTTATATAAGTCGCTTAATATTCCATATCTTTGACAACTAATTTGGAAGGTTGATGACTGAAACCTATTTAAGAAACTGAACAGAAAACAATATAATATTTCCGAATAACTCCAGATCAGGTTTTTCGTATCGTCTGGTGATATTTTTCTGGGGGTTGACAGCACAATTCCATCTATCAACTCTTCTTACCTTGCTAGAACACAGTGCCGGCCAGTGTTCCAAGTATATAAGGATTTTGCTTCTAGAGATATAGCAGAAGATCGAGAACCTATAAGATGTTAAATGAGAACATTCATGGTTAATACGTATGTACAGCTATTATCGGCATATAGGGATTATCATTAATTTATATACCAAAATATTCGCCATTGACGTCAAATTTAATCATGGACATAACTTGAAACTCGCTGGCTAGACATGGCGAGCAGAATATTAAAATCGGCAAAGTTATGAGGAGATAATAGGGCAGTCCACCGCGAAAGATGTCCGCAAAATTGTCAGCATCATTTAACATATTAGATTTCTTTTATTAATTAATGTTTAAATTACTAATAAGTCTTCCTAATGGGATGGCTAATTTGGATTCGATAACGCTATGCCGCATGTATTACTGCAATTAGTGTTATCGAATTAATAAAACTTATCGCTTATTTTGGAATTTTGGAATGGAACATCATTGTTGAAATCTTTATACATCCAATCCCACATTATTATTAAGACTGAGAAAAACACTAGTTCTTAGCAGATATAATATTTAATTAGATTTAAAAATTGAAATTGTACGAACTTACTTCGAGAACTTACCAAGAGATTATTGATGGGGACATTAAAAGAATCCATGCATTTCCTACTTGTTCACGTTTCATATGTTATGAACAACAAATATTTTGATTGCTACCATACATATTGTGTTTGTGAATTGATGAGTTGTCTAAGGTAAGAAATCAATCAAAGCCAAGCCTAAAGTACAATCGTTTGATTTGTCATGTGGATCCCAACTATTTTTATCTGTAAATAATAAGTATAGTAAATAAATAATTTACAATTTATCTCCAATCCCAGGTAAAGGCCAACTCAACTGTTGGCCTGCTGATTATTACGCTGGTTTCTTTTAAAAATTTGACTTCACATTAACGTTTTACAGAAACAATTGTAATCAAACGGAACATTATCTATTTTCTTGTCTCAGGTTTATTGCACAAGTTTTTGTCGATCCAGATATTATTATTTCATCGTTTCAATATCGACGCTGATCTACGTTGAAGTTTGAATTTTAAATTGGAAGCGTCATGGACTAGCCACTGTGTGATCGTTTGAAAAATGTGGCAACCTTAAAATATCCGCGGCATTTTGGTGAGATTAACTTTGATTAAAATGGAAGATTTTGAAAAAATTGAGAAAATTGGTGAAGGCACCTATGGAGTTGTATATAAGGGGCGCAATCGCGTAACTGGCCAAATTGTCGCTATGAAAAAAATTCGATTGGAGTCTGATGACGAAGGAGTTCCTTCGACCGCTATAAGGTATATACTTATTCAAATATGAGGATTTTCAACTAACGCACATGCACTAAAACAATTATTTTTAGGGAAATCTCGTTGCTAAAAGAATTAAAACATGCAAACATAGTTTGTCTAGAAGATGTTTTAATGGAAGAAAATCGCATCTACTTGGTATTCGAATTTTTATCAATGGACCTAAAAAAATATATGGACTCCTTGCCACCTGAAAAGTATCTCGATAGTCAACTGGTGCGAAGCTACTTGTATCAAATAACAGATGCCATTTCATTTTGCCATCAACGTCGGGTGCTGCATCGCGACTTAAAACCCCAGAATCTTCTTATTGACAAAAATGGTATAATTAAAGTTGCCGACTTTGGACTAGGCCGATCTTTCGGAATACCCGTACGCATATATACACATGAAATTGTGACTTTGTGGTATAGGGCTCCAGAAGTATTGTTGGGCTCTCAGAGATACTCGTGTCCAGTTGATATTTGGTCGATTGGATGCATTTTTGCCGAGCTTGCCACTCGGAAACCACTATTTCAAGGTGATTCCGAAATAGATCAACTATTCCGAATGTTCAGGTAAGAGTGTAAAAGTTTGTAATATCTAAAATATCTAATGTTAATAAGGACTATTTCTTGTTGAACACTTGTGTACCATGAATCAATTAAATGAAAAACAAAGAAAGTTAAAAAAATATGTTTAATTTATTTCTAGAATTCTCAAAACACCCACTGAAGATATTTGGCCAGGCGTAACTTCACTTCCCGATTATAAAAACACATTCCCATGTTGGTCAACAAATCAATTAACCAATCAGCTTAAAAATCTGAATGGTAACGGCGTGGACCTCATTCAAAAGATGCTTACATATGATCCAGTTAATCGAATTTCAGCCAAGAAAATTTTGGAGCACCCGTATTTTACTGGTTTTAAAATTGATTTGGCCACTTCAGACTAAGAACACTCGCCTTTCCACATGAACAATTAAAATTAAACTTTAAGCACATGATTTTAAGCATACGAATAAATGTACCATATAATACATATCTAGTGCATTTATTGATATACGTCTCTGCTTGCGCTCTTCATTAGCAATAAACTATACAAAAGTAATAATCATTGTCTAATTAAAACGAAAAATTAAATTTATAATTCGCTGGCTTTCAGGAACCTATACCGCTTTGTAATTCGCAGAGGGTATTGATTTAAAACGACAAGCACCGGACTGGTTTGCAAACTTGGGTGCAAAAGTCAACTGATAACATAACCTAAACACTGCAATAGCAACTTGCTGATTTTAATGAGTCACACACATTAAATCAGGGGAAGCCCCTCTTTCGCGAACTCATCAGTCACCTGCCTCCACATCGTGCCAAAAAGCACACATCGGTAATTACCATGCTAATAGTTACAACAAAATATTTATTTTATGTGCATACGATACATATATCATTATTTTCATTTTATACCAAGGCAAATAATAAAAAAACGCAAGTTGTGTGGAAGTATACAATTAATTAATCTAAATCAATTCGATTTTCCATAAACAAATTACCAGTGTGCATTTTAGATTCTTTCATTTTTAAGTGGGAATTTAGCAAATCATCCATGGTTATTGAAAGTAACGCCTTATTTATATCTGTACTTGGAGACGCGTTGCTTCCATTACTTGCTCGCATAAACTGTCTCATTCTATAGACGGAAGCGTTTCGGCACATTTCCCGAAGATCCGACCCAGAAAATCCGACTGTTAGTTTAGCTAAACGGTTATAGTCGACGTCCTTATCGATTTCCTCTGTTGCTAATATTAATTTAAGGATATCAATTCGCTGACCCTCGGATGGAAGGCTTATGTGAAACTGTGCTGGCATTCTGCGAACAATGGCCTTATCGAGGTCTTGCGGACGGTTAGTAGCGCCCATTACAATCACCGCAGAGTGGGGATCCGTACTAAGGCCATCCCATAGCATCATGAATTGCGTTTTCATCATAGCCGTGGCCTCATGATCATTTGAGTTACGTGCGCGTAAAAACGAATCGATTTCGTCCACAAAAATTATGCACGGCTGAATTTTAGCGGCCAGCGAAAAGACGGCAGATGCAAGCTTCTGCGATTCACCATACCACTTGTCAGTAAGAATTGCCACGTCCAAGTTAATAAATCTCATGCCAGCCTCCTTCGCCGTGGCTTTGGCAATTAATGTTTTGCCGCATCCTGGTGGTCCATGCAGCAGTACACCTTTTGGGGCTTGCCAAAGTTTTGATTCCTTGAAAAGATCTCGATGTTGCACAGGCAACACAACCGATTCACGTAGGTCCTGAATAACAGAATCTAAGCCAGCTATATCACTCCACTTAACCGCTATGTCGGCTGGAACTATAAGGTGTGATGCAATCATCAGCTCGTAGTCGGTAAACGTCTGCGAATTTACGTTGAAGTTTTCTTCTTTACTTAACCTGCAGGAAATAAACACTTTCATTTCAACAACAGCATTTTATTTCAGATTAAACATACCTTTTTAGCTGTTCTTCAGCAAGCAATTTGGATTTCTTTTTGTTTTTACTGGTTGGATCTAATTGGTTCATCATCCATTTTACTGAATAATATGTTATCACAGAGGCTATTGAAACTCGTAACAACATTTGAACCATATGTCCTCGTGTTAATTCAGAGCCCCCAAAGTTAAAGTGATCCATCGTGCCCTTATTCAAATAGTAATTGCGTTCAACAAAATTATATTACTTGTACTTCTTAGAAGTTCAGAAGCACGCAGCTTAAAGGGCTGTAAGAGATGAGAATTACGAATGTAAATTACAAATTAATCGATAACATTATAGAGAAGATTCATACCCGCATTGAGTGTATTCCAACAAAAGGTTGTGTGAAATAATAGATGGCTTAATATTTTCGATATTTTTTTGTATTGTAATTTTTGACTGTCTGCTTCAGCTTTTCAAGGAAAAGTCAATGTATATTAGATATTGTACACATTTAAATACCATTATAAATGGGACGCAATTGTTTGTAAATTATATTAGAATATTAAAAATAGTGCTGATCGGCCCTATTGATGCGGCATGTTATTTTGCATCTAAAAATCAGGTGTGTGTATTGACAGATTTTTTAAAGTCACGAAAATCCCACCGGATAACAATCGGAATAAATTAACATTCTAATTCCTGTATCTGCATTAAGCCGATTTAACTTTCTACGGGAACATACAAATTTTTTTTGTCTTCATAGAATTTTGTTGTTCTACAATTAGATAACAATTGTTAGCTGCAACGAATTTTTCCTCAAAAACAAATCTAATTAAAAAATGCTTGTTAATTATATAGATAGAAAAGAATGTCACTAGTTAGGTCTGATACATTTGTGAATAGTAATCAAAATATGAATACTATCGAAACTCATGAAAAACAACACTGAGGATGACGCACGAAGAGAACAAAGATGGCGTTCCCGATGGTAACACGAACAAAGCCAGCAGAATACTAAAAATAGAAGTGTTATGAATTTTATAAAAACCATTGTTTAAAGAGTTGAAATACTTTAAAAAAAAGCTTTAACAAACAATTTGCCATGTGTAAGCTAAAAAAGGATTTGGCAAACTAAGCGTTGTTCGTTGCAGTGCAAGTTTTGTGCAAATCAAAACATACATACATAGATACATATATGAAGTTTGTGTGTTCGTGGTCAAAAGAAATACAAATCCGATCCACACCTTTTTTTTATAATTTAGACGGTTCGGTTTTGATGCAATTGTCAAAAAAGTGAACAATTATACTTGCCCACCGTCAATAGCAAAACGGCAAATAAATTAAACGAATTTTGTTCAAGTGAGTATGCCTTTCATTAAGCTTGTGAATGAAATTGTCAGATTGCTTACGACTATATTGTAATATACGTACATACATACACACACACACATACACACTTGCACACATACACATTTATATATGTATGTTCGTGTAAATATATCAAAATAAAGAAAAAATGTAAATACATATAAAGATTTTAAGCTCAGTGCCGTTTTTTTTTTATAAAATCAATCATTTTTTATTAAAAGAAATATCTTGGTAGTCAAAATTGTCAAATTTATTTTGAATATTCACAATAATTGTGGCTATTATTAATTTCGACTCATACAGTAACACAATACCAAGAAATAATAGCACGAGCATTACACCTAGGCGTCTGTTGACGATAGTGGCTCTCATATCAACCGGCTGTCGTCTCGGCTGGTAGGCTGGAGTTGTTACTCAACAGTTGTCAAGTTCCACTCTCGGCGGGGTAGAAAAAAATACACTTTTTTTTAATGTGAGAGTTTTGTCCAATATTATACGGAGGTATTTTTTATTTTATGTACTTTGTTAACTTAGAAGGAAGTCTTTTATATAGTAATTTATCCAAGATTTATATTGGTTTCTCTTGAAAATAAGGAATGCATTAGTTGAAGCAAGCAAATTTAACACAATTCAACAACAACAATAATTAATATAATAACGAAAAACAAAGGAAATTGCTGAGAATCAAAATAACAAATTGTTCTTTTGTTAATTCTCTTAAATTAAGTTTTTTCATGTGAATACAAAAATGAAAAAGCAGCGACTAGAATTTAAATTTTTGTTTCTTTTGTTTTACCTGATTTCATTTACTTAATTTAAATGAATTTTGAAACGATCAAAATGTAATTGAGTCGAATTCAACAGTTTTCTGTAATTTATCATTAAGATTACTTTAGCATTTAGCTCACCGATAAGTTAGTCAGCAGAATCAGTCTTAGATATTGAAAAGGATGTGAAGGAGAGGAGAAGTCTTGTACAGACCTAACTCATATATGCATTGGCAAAACATATTCTTTGCTTATGATTCATTTGGTGTATAATTATGATAAATATATATCGGAAATCAATATCATCGGATTAAGATCAATTCCAAAAAATGTGGAGCTATTTCACAATCGTCAGATCGTGTTTGCTAACTAAAGGCACATTTCGCCGATAAAGTAGAATGTAATAACAAAGTACAAAATACTCTCTCCTTGTAGTCCTGTAATTGGTTGTAAAATATTTAATGCTATTGACAAGTGCAATGCTCTTGCTATAGACAGGTGAATATATGTTTTCTAATCCACAATATATTCTTGATTAGCATTAATCGGATCCGGCTTAGAGTAGTCTAGTTTGGAAGCATGTCGAAGTCTAACTTGTTGGAACACTAAATATGAGAGAACTATTCGTCAAATGATGAGTTTCTGTGTGCGGAAATCTGTGTTGGAATAGCTGACATATATTCTAATATGTGACTTATTGCAACCTTAGATTGTAACTGAACTTGTGTTAGCTTAAAGTAATATATTTAGTTTGATGATACTAAAGTTTTGCTACAAATGAATTGTCTTCTTGCAGGCTTCTTTCTGTCCAGTCACCGTCCACACAAGAACGTCTGAGAGATCATGGCGACCAGTGATGATGAGCCCATGCACTTGTATGAAGTGTTTCAAAACTGTTTCAACAAAATAGCCAATAAGCAGCCGCCTGGATCAGTGGGAACTGAACGGGGTGGCGGCTATCACTCACCGTATGGAGGCCTTGCTGTGGAGAATGGGATGTATCCGAGTGACTTTAATTCCATTCACGATGCGAACGGAAGCAACAACAATCGATTTGCGAACACATCAACAACGGTCGATCAATACTTCGATTCGGGAGCAACAAGCAGCGCGGGATGGTATCAATCGCAGATGCACAGCAGTTCGAATTACATGGGCCAGACGCCTTATCAGAGCAATACGCCAATATCTTCGCATCCCATGGACCATCAGCAGGTGCACAATGCTGAAGGTTTATCAAGCAGCACAAGTATTGCAATGCAAATGGGTGGTGAGAGCGGACAAATTGGTATGCACAGCCCGGCATCGACATCCCTGCCGCCAATGAGTTCATTTCGTGGGGGATCCAGCAGCATACCGAACATTGGAGCACCGACCGTGCTTTCGCCGGCCGTTTACAATTCACCGCAACATAACCAAACGACAGTGCAGGTGCAAGCACAACAGCATAGTTCTCTGGCCTCGGCTGGGCAAATTGGCCACCATTCCCTGAATCACACCCCGCTACCTCACGCACATTCACATTCCCATCACAATCAACAGCTGAGTCCTGCAATGCAGAGCGCCGACGGCTTTGGTGGACTAAGTACGGGCGGCCCCAATGCGAAAGTGCCTGGAGCTGGTAATTCCTCGGCAACGTCATTGCGTCAACAAATCTATATGTCAGCTGCAGCAGCGGACCAGAGTATTAGCAGCTTTAGCTCAAACCCATCAACGCCGGTCAATTCACCGCCGCCATTGACGCAATCTGGTGTTGGCGAGGGCAATGTCTCCGGCAATGGATCCGGCTGGAGTCATAATGTCCTCAATGGCAGTGCCGGGTCAAATTATGCCAACGACATGGTGCCCGTAACCAGTTTACATACCATGGCTTCTGTATTTCAAGGCGCACGCATGGAGGAGCGCTTAGACGATGCCCTCAATGTGCTACGGAATCATTGCGAGCCCGAAATGTTGGCAAATGTAAATACATCGCTTAATTCGTTGGACAATACTGAAACGTTATCTTCCTTCGTGGCCAATTCACCCTCGTCCCATCTAATCGGCGGCAGTTCCGGTGGAAATGGTGCACTTGTACCTAACACACCGAGTACCCTGACGCATGAGGTTCTTTCGCTGAACACACCTGTTGTGGGCACAACCGGAATTCCATCTGTTGGTGGTGGAGGTGGTGCCGGATTGACAAATATTAAAATGGAGCGAAATGCATCGACATCGATACCAACAACGTCAACAAAAACAACAAAGAAGCGAAAGGAGCCAGCTGGCATCAGTAGTATTGCTCATGCAGGCGTCTCGACCACATCGAATATTTCGAATATGGAAATATCGGATGCGAAACCAACAAGTTCGGTGGAGCCATCATCGAATGCGGCACAGCTGCAACAGCTGTCGCAGGGCGCCAAGGGTTCAAAACGGCCACGTCGATACTGCTCCTCGGGAGATGAGGACGACGATGCCGAGCCGGCTGTCAAGGCTATTCGCGAAAAGGAACGGCGTCAGGCAAATAATGCACGGGAACGCATTCGTATACGTGATATTAATGAGGCTTTGAAGGAACTGGGTCGGATGTGTATGACACACCTGAAATCGGATAAACCGCAAACCAAGCTGGGCATCCTCAACATGGCTGTGGAAGTCATTATGACGCTGGAGCAACAAGTACGCGAACGAAATCTGAATCCGAAAGCCGCCTGTTTAAAGCGTCGCGAGGAGGAGAAGGCGGAAGACGGTCCCAAACTAAATATCCAACACCACATGATACAACAGCCGTCTGTGAGCACCGTCGGCAATAGTTATCATCATAGCCAGCCTTCACAATTAGTGCCACCACCATCTCAGACCATAAATAGCATGGCCTTACCTGCTAATCAGACTAGTAACGTTCTACCACCACACTTGCAACAGCAACAACAGCAGCAACAACAGCAGCAGATTGGACAACACCCACAATAGCATGCAGTTGGCAACGACCTGAAAGCATCAGCAGCAGCAACAGCAGCAGCATCATCATCATCATCATCTTCCATTGCAACCCAATTGATTCAAGACTCGACAAAGTACTCATCAACGTTCGAGTTAGAGCAACATTTATTAAGCAATTTTTTCAGACGTTATCACGCCACCCAAACCATTTCCGAGGCAATACCCCTGTTGCAGCATCCGCAGTTTTAGTTGATTTTTAGTAGTTATTTTGTCGACGGACTCAGCATATGCCAATATACAATTTTGATCTTGTTTATCAATTGTATATACTTTGTGTTTTAATCATGATTGACGGCGTTATTTGGAATTTTGATCCAGATGAAAATTATCTTGGGTTTACATAATTTTGTGCGATTGTCACTGTAGCCACCTTTTAAAACATTCATTCATACATAATTATATAATTAGATCTACGTAGGTTTATTTACAAAAATAAAACAACACAACAACAAACAAACAAACAACAACAACAAAAAAAAAACAACAAAAAATGAAAAAAACAAAAAAAGAAATCCCAATTTCATATATACAGACTTTCTTATATTCCCCATATTCTTAGGACAATACAAAGGTATATGCACATTAATTTTCTTAAACGTGTTAAATGCTCGCATGTAATTTAAAAAAAAAAAAAAAAAAAAGAAAAACAGAAAAAAAACCGAAATATATAATAATAATTTATATATTTAAAGCAACCGAGTACTTACAATAAGTATTAGAAGGAAGTAATCGTTAAATAAAATTAAAGCTAACTGTTAACTCAACTCTTAGCTTTTAAGAAACTTTTTAAACGGTTATCAATTATATAATACGCTAGCGTAGGTTAAACATTAAATCAAATGCTATTTTATGTGCAGCGTTCTAAACTTAACTGACATAGGAAAACAATCGACAGCTAAATGCTTCAATGTCAACTGGCTGCCAAATATGATCAATGCTGGCTTAGATAGTTAATGGCAAACCCATTTGTCAATGGCGATATTCAAAGAGCATTCTTGGCATGCAATGTATATTATATTTCGTACATTATAATTACTTCAATTCTTTATAAATTTCGTTTTAATCGCTATGTTATTAAGTAACGATATCGAAACATATCTAGCTTGTTAATGGTGAAAAGCATTTTTATTTGAAAATTGTATTTAGTTTATCTTTATTCATACATAATTGCTCAAACATTTCAATTATAAATTGTATAAATATGTGTATGTATGTGTTTCTTAGTACATAATGGTTGCCACGCCGTTAATAATGAATAAATGAGGCAAAACATAACTTACATACTCTCGTTTACATGTTTGCTCAACATCACTTTGTTAGATGCAATATGAAAATGTTTAGTGTTGTTGTTAGTTGACCCTGTTCAAGAGTTCATTCAGTTAATGATATAGCATCAGTATGAATTATATTGGAGTGAAATCTGCATCAACTGAACTTTGGTGGCATTTCCACTTGTTAATACTTGCCAAACGCATTCATCTACGAATCACGCAATTTGGCATTTTAATTTATTTCGAATAACTCGCTTTATCCAACCGTTAGAACCTAAAGACTTTTCCTAATGGCCAGTGCTTAAAAAGTTTCTTGAGTAACGCTTGCTGATAAGCGAGTTAGTGTTAGGGGCTTCCTATGAATCTGCCATTCAGGAACCGATTGAGAAATTTGGCAGCACTTTAACGTCAAGAGGGAGTTACAGACGGCAACACTTTGTATTATAAATGACACCCTGATGGTGGAGGAGGAGCCAGGAGCCTTTCCTCCAGCTTAAAAGCTCTTAAAACTTGGAAAATATTCGTCAGCTGCAGGTGGCGGCCGGATCGTATCACTTTATTATATAGCTGTCATAAAAAAATCTGTCAAAAGAAAAGTTCTTGTATTAACCACTTTTATGTTAACCAAGTTACTCACTCGCATAACAAGAGAAAAGGATTCGAGTCAGCCACTTCACAAACAACGAAAATTCTTGAATTCGCCCTGGAAAAAACATCCTATGATCAAAGGAGGCGATAATGCCTTTGACATAATCGCGGACTCTTTTTAGACCTATTAGAGAAATGAAACAATATATGCATTTTCGAGAAGGTGTCCCAGAGACCATAAAAAGTTTTAACATTTGACTCATGGCCCGCAAATATATTTCTACATATATTTAAACTAAAAATACTCGCCTTCTTCGGCGCGAAGGGATTCAGAAAATCCTCTGAGGTCTATGCGAAATAGCCCATTGACTGACTGATCGCCATGCGCAAAAGCCGCTAAAAACCGATAAATAATTGTAAAAAAAAACCCCGACTTGCCCCTATCATAAACAAATTTTGTTTTTGTAAATATTAAAATATATTAATTTTTTTATAGCATTTCGCATTAAAATAGCTGTAATTATCGGCATCATGGCCAACTATCGATTGTCAAAAGTAGCTGCATCGATGACGATGAAAATAGCTGGAAATTTGCTTTGATGAACTTATATTTCAGAATGTGATGAATTAATGCGATCAAAATATTTTTTGGAAATGGAACAGCATTACCCTATTTTAAGCAATCATTATCTGTAGGAAATTTGTTTTAAATAATATGTACCCTGCTTTCCTATTACTATAAGTTTGTAGCCTTTAATTAATTGAATTAAAAAAATAAAAATCATATTTTGTAGGGTCCCATGATTTTGCATGAAATGTATTCTTGCACAGGCTGCAAAACTCGTTGGATCAGTATATTTTTTAAATGCAGTTTTCGTAGCCTTTGCATATATTTTTTATTTCAATAAACTATTTTGGTGCACATTAAGCTTATTCGAAATAATATAAAATACAAATTCCAAACGACGTATCTAGTTTTACAAAATTATTGAATGGCCAGATCTAGCGTGAATACAGCTAAAATGGCAACACTACTTAACAACATACAGCTGTTATCGACAACACAAAACAATCTACGAACAGACGTCAACAAAGATGATAACTATTTGGATTTTTAATAATAAAGCAATTTCCAATGTTGCATATTCGATTTATTGAACTTAATATTTATGTATGCCAACGGTTATAGCTAACAGGCGACTGGCTTTTTCATGTTTTAATTGTTAATTAAAAGCCTGGAGATCAAAAATGAAACGTTGCCGTTTTGCGTGACAAGCGAAATTACTTTTGAGAGAATTGCAAACCACTCAATGCGAAACTCTCTGGAGATTTCCGTAGCACCCTTGATTATGACACATGAAGCCGGTTCCAACGTATTCACCTGCGTATTATTTGTTATGTGGGTTCATAATAAATAAAATACTTTACGAAATGCCCTCGTTGATTTTTTGAAATATTAAAAAGCTTTCCTGCCTGCATGAATTCTGCAAAGAAAAAGTTCATTTAGTGTTGAACTTCAACTCGGTGCTTTAGCAATAGAGCTTTAATTTAACGTGTTGAGATCATCGTTGCCTATAAATCGAAAAAGTTAGCAAACTACTGTGTGCCTAGGTATATTTCTATACAAATGTGTAAATACATTCTTATATATTATATTACATTCCATGTATTACATATATAATGTGCATATCAAAAGTGTTACGAATTCCGCTTATGTTCAATCTAATCTATATATGTACATCTATCTACAAGCATGTATATGTACAATAATTCACAAACGTACATATGTGAATACGAATTTAGACATGTAGTAATTTGTGTTTGTTTAATAAATACGTATATAAAAGTATTTTTATTTGTGTGCAAATATATACACAGGCATATCTGTACCTTCATATCTGTTTGTATATATAGTTTGTATTCTTATACAATACTCATGCATGGATTTATGTACACAACTACATACATTTTTACACACGTACATCTTACATACAATTTCTTGTCATGCACACACCTAATTTCTTATAAGAGCGCGATCGATCACAGTGGCTATATGGGCATATTTCTAAAGGTTGATAGATACTTGCGTACAATAATCGGCCTGTATAAATATACTAATTAGACAACATCTACAAATAGATAGGTCATGCCTTCCATATACAAATTTCAGCGATTCGTTATTGCTCGGGCCCTGAACTCACCGTTAATCTCAGCGGCGCAGAGAGAGTGTGTGTGAGAGAGAGAGAGAGAGCACAATTCAGATTTTAAATTATGAGCGATCGTACATTGTGAATAGTTCCTAGACAATTTGTTGTTGCTTTGATTAATATTACAAAAATTGAGTGGCTATGTTTACAAACAACAAATAGAAATATTAATTTAATTTGCGCCGAGGACTACAATAATAAGACTAACAAGTTCGCCCCGCTGACGTGTAAGAAATACACACAATACATTTATTGTGTACAGCTATTCAGCGATATTTTTGTATTCTGAGGTGTGAAAATATTACATCCAAAGCAAGTTCGGGAGCAGCGCTACAGAATGTATTGTATAGTGATTTTACTACTAGATTGGTTACTGATAAAGCTAAAAATTGAGCCGCGTTAAGAAAGGTGTCTAAATATCTGTATATCTGTAGATGCTTATACGATAGTTGCATTGTATTTAAATACTTCGAATGGTATCTTTTTATCTTTCGCTTTTATCTAATTTAGATAAATTCGTTTGCATAAATAAGCTCTTTAGATCCAGCAAATAGTTTAAGAATTTTGTATATATATATATATATATATATATATGTTAAATTGTTTTTGGCATAACTTCAGTTGTTTAATATTATATTATTAATTTATTACTATTACTTTTTACAATAGGATGATGAATTCGAACAAAGATCTTTCGACAAGCTGCGATAGGTCTTCAAGTCAAATCTCAATATACAACTACCCTGATCATTTAAATCCATTTCACGAAGAGGACCATCACAAACGTTTGCGCTTTTGGAAATTACCAAAACGCGATGATGATAGCAGGCGAAGAAGTTTTTCTATAGGAAATCTGCGAGATGTTTGGTAAGTTGGCGATAATATATATTTTAATTGACAAGTTTTCTTAAACATTTAAATGCTCTTGTGTAGGAATTTCAGATCATTTACCCTAAAAAAAAAGTCATCTACTTTGGGAATTCAGAAAACATCTGAAAGTCCTCCTGTTTTGCGAAGGAATTATGATTTAAATACATCGTATCAACAACCAGGAAACAGAGGTTTAATCCGATCTTTGCAGAATGTGAACACCTCTTTAGGGGTAAGTTTTTATATTTTGTTCGACATTTTCCTATTTCAGTTCCAACCTGTTGCTTACAAGAATGTCGCAGTGAAGTTCAAACAACCATATTCATGGGCATCCGTAGATATTTACAAAAACCGGCTGATTGATTATTATTTATGACTCCTCCTAGACCCTTTTTGGTGATTCGTAAAAAATATATCCTATTGAAGTAAAAAAAACTGGATTGGTCCAACAGTTAGATTACAGTACTTCTGAAGCCCAAGAACGTCTGCATGGTCATTTACATATTGTGAGAAGCCAGAATAATGGATGTAAACCTTCACCCTGGTGTATTACTTCAATCTTGTTTCTTTTATCATCTTTATTAGAACTATTCATTATTAATGGTCTTAGCGTATTAGATTTCTTTAGGTGGGCAGTATGGTAGTTCGTGCACTCTGAAGATATATAGTTTAGTTGTCTTTAGCTCTAGCAAAGAGAAGCCAGTGGTACAGGGGGAGAGGTGCTAGGGGACCTAACTATGCTTATTACTTCTTTGAAAGCAGCCCGATGACTCAATAGATACAGCTAATTGGTTGCTTTCTAAACTGCCAAAATCGCTGGGGGTTTATTCTTTGCCAGAGATCTCAGAGTATTCCATAGTTAGGCTGAAACCCATTTACATTTCTTGTGTCTGAGGTTAATTATGATGATTATAGATTATACTTATTTGAAAAACTATATCAATTTATTTTGGTCTTTTTACTAGGCGGACTCGAGCAGAATAAACAGCAGTCCGATATACCGCGGTAGCGGTAGATTTTATAGATGTTTGACGCCACAACTTCAGAACAATCATACGATCAGGTAATAATCCAAATTATTTGGCTTATGTGTACTGTTGTTAAAAATTATATTACTTATAAGCTATCATTATTATTAACAATATTATTAAAACGAACTGTTCTTGTTTCTTTGAAGATCTTCGAATTCTAGTCTCGCAAGCACTAATCCATTTGAAACAGATATAGATTCTGATGATACTTATGGTGGAAATGTAACAGATACCAATATTAGAAAATCACACAGAAAAAAGAGGAAAGCTCCATTACCTCCAGTTCGAAATGTGGTAAAATCAAATCATTTTTTCTTATCATAATGTGTCCTATTTGAAAATTAATTATATTCAATTTTGTCCGTAGGTCGGCAAACCATCTGCAGATCCTGTTCAGGAAAAATCAAAGGAAACCTGTCAGTCACCGACAGAAGTCGACATCAAATCACTTACAGTAGAAATTGAAAGATTTGTCAGTCAATCAAATGAGATTTCTACTAATAAACCGGAGTCTGCCCAGGAATCCGTTGGTCGACATACCGGCACAGCAGAAATAAGCCAAAGCACCAGCGCAGATGCCAAGAACATCACATCGAAACAACAACACGTTAACATCGAAACAGAAAAGGGCAATTCCAAAGAAGAAGTTACTATAAATATTGAGTATTTGCCAACGTGCAAACAGGTCGATCGAAATGAAAACGCAAACAGTAATAGTCAGAGTGCTCATAATACTTTAGGGAACAATAACAATATAATTTATAGTCAAAAACATGTTAATATTGATACAAAAAGGGAGATTTCTAAAGAGGTAATTATACCAGAGCATAATAATCAAAGAACTACTAATACGTTTGGAAAATATTCACCCAACATCACTCCCAGACAAAAACATGTTAATACTGATACGAAAAGGAACATTCTTAAAGAGGAAGTTATACCAGTTATACCAAATGTAGAGCATTTGCCAACGTCCGAGCAACCACGTACTGTACAACCAGTTGTTAATGTGCACAATAATCAAGTTAAAATCATAGAGCATAACAATCAAAGTACTTCCAATATTTTAGGAATAGATTCCAACAAGATCCCTCCTAGAGAAAAACATGTTAATATTAATGCGAAAAATGAGATTTCTAAAGAGGACATTATACCAGCTATACCAAATGTAAAGCAGTTGCCAAATTGCGAGCAGTCAATTGCTACAGAGTATAGTAATCAAAGAACTTTTACAACTTTTGGGAAAAACTCACCCAATATTACTCCCAGACAAAAACATGTTAATATTGATACGGAAAAGGTCATTTCTAAAGAGGAAATTGTACCAGTTATAGCAAATGTAGAGCATTTGCCAACGTCCGAGCAGACAGATAAGAAACAAGTGGTTAATGTGCACAATAATCAAATTAAAATCATAGAACATAACAATCAAAGTACTTCCAATATTTCAGGAAAATATTCACCCAATATTACTCCCAGACAAAAACATGTTAATATTGATACGGAAAAGGTAATTTCTAAAGAGGAAATTGTGCCAGTTACAGCAAATGTGGAGCATTTGCCAAGGTCCGAGCAGATAGATAAGAAACAAGTTGTTAATGTGCACAATAATCTAGTTAAAGTCGCAGATGATCAAGGTACTTCAAAAACTTTAGAAAAACGTGTTAACATTGATACAAAAAAGGTAATTTTTAAAGAGGAAGTTAATCCTGTTGTAGGAAATGCAGAGCATTTGCCAGCGAGCGAGCAGCCAGATAAGAAACTAAAAGTTGTTAATGTGCATAGTAATCTTATTACAGTCAGGGAAGATGGTAATCAAAGTACTTCAAATATTTTCGGAAGAGATTCCTCAAATATCATTTGTAAACACAAACATCTTAATGTTGAAACGAAAAAGCAGATTTCAAAGGAGGAAATTATACCAAATGTAGATTATTTGCCGACGTGCGAGCAGTTAGAAAGAAAACAGCAAGTTGTCAATGTGAACACAGAACATTGTGATCAAAGTACTTATAATACTTTAGCGAAAGAATCGTTTTATAAGAATAATAACAAAGTCGTTCAAGGTTCTGAGTACTTGAATGAGCCGTTAACAATTCTGGAAAATTCAGAGATAAATACCGAAAGTTCAGAAGCAAAATTAAAGCCGGCTAAGCCAAAATCGGTTAAGGATATAATTGATTCTATCAATCGTAGTCAGAAGCTCCTGAAAGAAAGCGCAGCTAAAGGAACTCATGTATATTCTACGTCTTTATATCTTCCAAACGATGTAACCCCGATAGTTGATCAAAACGAAAACAGTCGTGAAGTCTGTAGAAATGTTTCTAATGGTAACTCAAGTTTGGATAATCCGTTACCTTTGCAACAGAGTTACTTTCAAAAAAGCACAATAAATAAAGAGGTATTCCAATGTAGGGAATCCTCGCCAACAGCATCGAACTTGGATTGGAATCCTTTGCCAAAACCAAAGAGAATTAATAGTGATTCAACCAACTAAGATAGAGTACTTTAACTGAAATAAATAAACATGTAATTTCCGATTCATTTTTATTTAATTTTATGAATAACGCGCAATATTGTTGCAACGTTTCTTTCTATATAATAGAGTTTTGTAACTTGACTATCGTTATACACTATGTAATTATATTTGAAAAAATTAATATACAAATGGCCGCAGTGGCCCTGCTCTCATTACTGATTGAATTTAAATTATATAAAATATATAAAATAATATTAAGAACTGGGCGATTTAGGCATGTAAAATAAGTCATGGTTAAAATATGTCTGCCTATGAGTCTGCGAAACCTAAGCGCATTCAATTTTGCATGTGAACTCTCGAAATGGAAATCAACGTCAACTTTGCCCGTTAACCCAAACCTCGTTTTTTGTATTTCTATATTCAACATTTACTTTACGACTACTCCGTATTTATTGTTAAGCTATTCTTTCGAGATCGAGCGATGTGCGCTTCTGCATGTGTCTTGTTATTTTCGCTGTTGGCAGCCCACGCTGACAAACCCTTTTCCAGTGCAGCACGGCTTGTCCATCGGATGCCAATCAGTAGAGCCCAGATTAAGTCCAGTTATACTTAAGGGATTAAGCCAAGCTGTTGTAGTGGACGAGATTGCTCTTCCCTAAAGAGCTCACCATCTTGAGGCAGTTGGAAAATAAAATAATTAAAACCTGCTTATCTGGGGTGTCCAACAACGGCGTAGCTCCATTAGAACTCACCGTTAGAACTCACACCTTGGTAATCTCTCAATTCGAAACGTTGTCGAGCGATCTGCGGATCGCTTGATTCGCTGTTGGTCAGCAATTTATTTTACCCTCCAGAGGTTGTTTTGTTTCGGCGACTGGTGATTCTCAGGTTCGTGATGTTAGGTAACTAGTACTTGAAAATGAAATGAAAATGCCGCAAAGTATGCAGTGCTTCTACTTACATTTGCATATTTCCCGCGTTAAAACAACTTACAATTTGCATATCTCGGCCAAAAAGCCGGATATTCAGAATTCCTAGGTCATGTCAAATGTTTTCCACTCGTTGAGTTCCCACGATTACAAATAGCTATATCTTTTCAAGATCAGATTCGCTTTAAAGACACTTTTCATATTTCATCTTGTACATCTCGAACATGACATTTCATTTTTTCGGAGACCATGGGAATGTCAATGATATATTTGGATTATATTACTATTTCAAAAGATAATTGATGAAAAATTGCAAATATTGCGGCTTTAAGTATTTAATAATTTTTCAGTGAAATTAAGTCTTTATTAAATGTCATCAAATTTAAAAATTAACTTATGTATAAACCATCTAAAATGCAATATAAGTACATATGTTGGAGTAAACTTAGCTGTCCATGAAAATTATAAAAATTTATATTATTGACTGAAAGTATGTATATTGTATAAATGGTCTTACATGATATATCCCCAGAATAGGATATTAGGGCTC
The DNA here is from genome assembly GCA_035041605.1 of Drosophila atroscutellata. Lineage (NCBI taxonomy): Eukaryota > Metazoa > Arthropoda > Insecta > Diptera > Drosophilidae > Drosophila > Drosophila atroscutellata. The sequence continues at coordinate 4,049,248 of JAWNLA010000092.1, read as the reverse complement.
CCTGTCAAATACAATGGGAGTGACGAGTCTATAAACGAACAAATACTTAAAGCATATTTAATAATTATTCTCAATGTGGTTTGTTTACTAGTAGTTTCCTCAGCTTAATACAAAAACAGTTAAATATAATTTTACAATTTTGCGATATTGTTTTTAGTATGTTTAGTATGTGTGTTGTTGTAAATGGATTCCAGCACTTTATTGATAGTTCGCCAACAATCCATCAGCAAGCCAATTAGAATTGGACTGCAATGATAGTTATATGGTTCACTTGGCTGTCTGTTGCCTGATCTGGTTTGTAACTGTTTGTGTTGTATTAATAACAATTCTGTGATCGTCAAAATGAAAATTATGTTTAATGTTGATACAGTGCGTTCTTTGAGATTCCTTCAAATCAGTTCTGTTAGCAAACAAAAGATGTTTTTGCTGTTGAAATTATTGCACCTTTATTATTTGTATTTAAAGACTCCTGCTACTTTCATCCTGTTCAATTCAATTATCCTTAGGACTGTGTACTACTAACGCCCTATTGAGTACATATGTACATGCGTATTTTGCACATCCAAAGAATACCTAAAGTAACCAAGATTTCGACTGACATCTCATCAATTGAGGAATACATAATTATTATTACACATAGAATGCCTTAAGAAATTATTATTATTTTTGTTTTTGTTTTTTTTTACCATGTATGTATGTATGTATGTACATTGCTATTTCATAATTAACTAAATTATAAATCTGAACACGCGTCTCTCAATACAAATTAAATGCTAAACTAAGAACGTATTTAAAATGGATGCTATAGCTAATGTTATGGTACAAAATTTGATGTTTTTGAATATACCACGAGGTTTGTGTCGTTTTTTTTTTTTGCTTTCTTTCTTTCTTTCTTTAATTTAATTTGTATTTATGCTGCGTATATCAATGTTAATTTGAAGAAAATGTTAATTTCTTCCACGATTTAGCAAATGATTTATGAGTATATTAAATATTTTGTTAATCATATCGACTTAATTTACAATACAAATCGGAAAACGAATATCAAGTACAATTAAAATAATATACTTTGACATTATTCCTTGACGAAAAAAAATAACATTGATTAAAAGACTATTACAAACTAATACTATTTACCTTAACTTCCCCCATCACATGCAGCAGAGATGCAAAATGATAACTTATTTAATCCCATATTAGAAATATTATCTACGATTTTTATATAATAAATAGGTTTTCATAGATTGTGGAAGCTGAAGCTGTTGTATACGATCTTCCAAATTTACTCGACCAATTTTTTGTCGAATCGACCTTCGGCACAGATCCATTAATGGCAAAGGTTCAGCTGTAAGAAAAAATTAATTATTTGTATGATACAAAAAAAAGAATGCTTTTTGGGTGTGGGGAAAGAATGTGTTTACGGAAGGAAGTATAATTTGTATCTTGTGAGTCCAATTTGGAACGTTTGAATGTAAAATAAATGGCTTCCAAGTATTTAATTTAATCACAATTTTAGCCTATTACTGATGATCATCTATATATACATACATATGTAGGTATACTTACGATCTAATCCACCGATATAACGCATTGTAATCTCACAGTGTCCCCAAACGGCGGAGACGACTGGATATAGCTTTTTCCCTTTGAGGCCTTTGAATGCAATGCCAAGATATTGCTGGTCAACAATGAAGCTCAAGGTTCCCTCGTCCATATCGAGTGCCACCAAAAACTTGTCGGGAACCAAAAATGCTTCGTCATTCTTCAAGATTGCCGGATATGTGACACCGGCCGAATTCTTCGAGTCGTGATACAATTTGTTTCTGCCCAAGTCCCAGCCCCAGCTCTGCTCAGTAGATCCTACTAGACTTTGGTATCCCACAGAGTGCAACGGTGCATCGCCAGATGCCACACCGACCACGGCATGAGTGCCCCTTTGCCTTGTTGGCCAATAGATTTCCCATATGTGCAGTCCTTTTGTGAGACCAATTTTACCGCGAATGCAATCAGTGCTTTGTGCGACGGGATGTCTGTGAAATGTCAATTTATCATCTTCTTTAACAAATATGTTTAGCGATCTGTCCTCCGAGTTCCACGAGTGCTTCAACTGAACTTCCCGGTTTGCTGGAGGCATATCGAGCAGAATATCAATCCGAGCAGGCTTAATAAAATCGGCTTGCAGTTCTCTTGGTATAATTGGCTTGAATGTTGCTTGAGAATCATTACGGTTAACTGTTTTAACACCGCCACTGATTTTTTGACCCATGTTCATGCCACGGCAGCTTCGAGATCTCCTCTGGTCAATAGCAACTTTATAAGATAATCGAAGGCGTTCAAAATCTCTGGCTTCCAAACGAGATAACACAACCCGCGGGGACAGTGTAGATGATGTTGAAAAACTTTGAGGACGTCGCCTATCACTTGACCTAACTGAAGGTGTCCGACCACCCTTATACCTGAAATAAGCAAAATAATCACAATGTATCATCATCGTCATTATCGTCTTTTACACAATACTAATTTAAAACATAGTTTATATCTATTTATTCGTATTGTATTGTAAACCTTGCCTTGAAAAATGTTGTGTATATACACGAGCTTGTGTATGTATATATGTATATATTATATATGTATGCATGAAAGTGCACTCATACATATTAAATAATAAACATTAATATAAATTCGCTACGCACACACGCATACATATATGTACATTTGTTTGAATGTGTACAAACACATGTATGCAGCACATGTATGCGTGTATGTATACCAAAAGGTTGAAGGATTTCACTCACCACATTAAAATATAAAAATTTAATTGGTATGTACATAAATTTGTATACATACACACACGGATACATTAGCTATAATTTGTTTCATTGGAGTTTTAAATAAAATGGCAGACATACATATATATGTATGTATTAATGTACATATGCGCACATCATTTTCAAACATGTAGGCAAGTGTGTGTAAATGTACATGGAGTACACTGCTCGTCTAGTTATAATTTAATAACCAGTTTCATGTATGTGTATATGTCTATATAATTGAATATATATGTATATAAACATGTGTTACCTTTTTTTCCCAAGTTCCATTTACAATAATTTCAACTGAGTGTTCCAAATATGTAAATACAAAATGGCGTCAGTACGGTCACCAATTTACGGTAGTTGTGTCACATACGATGCAGTTTTGTAAATGTATGAGTGTATGTGCTTAAATATGGCATTGATTATATACTTATGCGTGAGTTCCGATTTGAGTAGTTTTACATGTGCACACTATTATTATTATTTTGTTTCTTCACTTCACCTTCTGCACTAAACCCCGCTTACAAAACTACTACACGAGTTGTCAAGGTTGCAGCTACACACACAAACATATGTATGTACTAACAATTGTATATGGCAAACACAGGGTGACCTAAGTTTAAAAACTGGCTTCGACAATCCAAAAACATTATTCGATAAAAAAGGCATAGTTGCACGATAAAATTAGTCGGCATGACGGTTCGTATGTACATATGTTCAAGTATGATTGGTGGACGACGGAATATTAAAAATATACATCTTAGAGCTGTCCAAGAGACCTGATTTTTAGATGAGTTAATAAATACACTCGTAAGTTCAGATAAAAAGCAAAAGACCGATAAACTGTTCCATAAGCAATTTATGTATGGTGCGAACAATTCTGCGTAACTAAGAAATTTACTGCCGCAGTTGAAACTGAAAACGCCGATTTACGCAAAAGATTTGATTTTGATTTTTTTGATTTGATTTTCCAACTTCCCAATTTTAGAATTTAATGACTTACTGTTGCTCTAAAGTTCACTGCTCGATCCCTTTCCTAGAATGGACAAAAGCGTTCTTTTTTATTCTTGGGGGCTAAAAGTCAGCGGAACTTGCCGGACTTGTTCACTGAAGCAAATTATTTTTTTAAAATCGATATTCTCTTCAGAACGTACATAGACATTCTCTTTTTTAATATGACTTTGGGTTCTAGAAAGACGGAATGTTGACTAATTCACTTGGGATTTACAATGGAATTCATGTAAACGGCGGAGGCAGAAAAATTGCCCATTTTAGTCAAGAAATTGACATGACGTACGTGTATATTTATATACAGAAGTAAAGAATATAGATAAGTTATAATATAATATATATATATATATATATATAAAATAAGTTACTTGTATACCAAGGAATCTACGCAAGGGAAGATCCGACAAGATAAAAGTAGTTTTGTATATTTAGTAACACAGATTACACGATCTCAAAAAAATTGGTTCTAGAACGGCAGGGAGATTTTGTGAATAGGATAATACCCAGCCACGACTCACGCAATGAATCTCTCGACTAAAAAACCCAACGGCTGAGTTATTCTGGTTCGTGTTATTAAAAACTGATTTCTAACTTCTCCGGCTATCAGCGGGAATTGCCCAACAGTGACATGTGGTTTTTAGCTAACCTTTGTCAAAAATGTTGTATATCTGAATGTCTGCGTACTGAAAAGCGGAATGATTATAGAGAAAAACTCTTTAGATCTTTTAGTATCTGAGAAGACAAGATTATGAAGAAATCAGTATAACAAACGGATTCATATAGGAAGAACGACATGGATGGATTCGTGAAATGAAGCCAACTACGACATGTGGACAATAGTTTAAGAACTTTGACTATTTGAGCATTGGTCTAAGTTGAAAAGCATGCGAAGGCAGCGTCACCAGTATGTTGTCAAAGCGTAAACAGTTTTAACTCTGTTATTCTCTTCAAATTTGGTGCTTATGCAAAGATATTGGAATAAAAATTCGGTTGGCCGTCCGTCTGTATGAATGTGAGGTATCTCAGAGACTGTAAGGGCCGGAGAACTGAAATTGTAAATATTAATTCGTGTTTGCCATGTTTATTTACTTGGATAATAGCTCACCTAGATCGACAAAATTCGGCAATTCTTGAATACCACATTTATGCATTCCACATGTACCCTTTCTAAATTTTCACAATTTTCGACAAAATAAATAATTCTATAAGATTCTGATAGTTAATAATTCTCTGTTACATTAGTTCCCTTTCATCTTTTTCTTTCGTATTCTTAAATTTGTTTTTGGCAATAATAATTAATTCATCTTATTTTATGGGGGACACACTGTCCGGCAGTGTTGTTCACTGTGTGGGCGATCGTTAAATAGACGCTGATAAACATCAATACTACGATCTGCGGCAACTTGGGTAGTTCAAACTAGCTGTCAGACTTAGAGCTATCTTGTTTATAGTCGCAGGTTGGACATAACAATATTCTACACATACGCTTACGCACACATAATTACACAAATATTTATCTGCCATATGAATATTTAATTATTTTATAAAAAAAAAACGCGATTAGCTATTTTGCTTGTCATACAAAAACTAGTTTTTAACAAACACTGATGCAGACAGAAAAAAAAACACATGTATATAAATCATAAGTATTTTGAAATTGTTTGTAATAATGCCCAATGAAACATTATCAGTGTGTGCAGTGTATGTACTTACATACATACGTATGAATGCAATCAAATCCACTTACATACATATATATTCATGCACACTTTCCTGTACGTACACATATTTAAGTTTTTATGCGTTTGTGTGTGTGTGTATGTGTCCATACATATTTTGCACATATGCAAATAGAGGTAAAAGTTTCATTCTATGTTACACTTGCATGCATGCACGCTTAACTGTGAATTGTGAATAGACGTAGATTCATATGTGTACATATATATACATACATTCTATTTTTGATTGAATTTGTATTACGACAAATTGTACTGTATATGATGTACATATGTATATACAAATCTATTGTAGTGAAAATGCTGTGACCCTTGTGCAAGGCTTTCTAGCAATACGTTGATGACCACCGTATATTGTTATATTTATAGGTGTGCATTGCAAACACAAAAATAATATACACTTACATTACTTCCGTCAATTTTACTCTCCTTAAAAAAAAACAAAACAACGGTAGCTCACAATGAAAGAATATAAACCTATGATTCCACGCAGAAACGAATGGAATTAGTACAAAAAAATGAATCAATCTGCAACGATTATTTTCCCGATTGTGTTATTATTCAGTCAGATTAAGGCCTCTTACACTACAGGTTTCACTAAATAGTTTGACGTACAAGTTTCATGCAACATATGCATTAAAAATTACAATAATGTGAATCAATGTGTATGCTATATATTTTTACCATTTTATATTTATTTATATCATGTTTTTTTGATGGCTTTTAAAATAGCAAAACTACGCTTATTTACAATCGAAGTGCCAAATTTAAAAAGAATAAATTATCGAATGACTTTTTGTGGAGAGACAATAAATATGAAAAGTACGCGTATTCGGGTTCCACATTTTTCTCACTTCTTTTCCTGCTCATTCTGAATGCATAAGAGTCAGCTGTCTGAGTATCTGCTCGACGTAGTTAAATTTATATTTGAATGCGACGGAGATAGTATGACAATTTAATACGAATGGTGTTGATGTGTGCGAAAGGGATAAGAGAAACTTAGTTTTGTTCTCGCAAAGCAAAATATCGTACATATCGACAGACCACCACAACGTCTACTTTACGTCTGCCAAAATCGATATCATAAATATGAGAGACGCACAGAAAATGAAATTACACATCAAATTATATATATAACTTCAACATGGCTGTTTGGGTTTCTTGATCCACAAATTATAATGCGTTCTGCTTTCTCTCATTCCAATATGCCAGAACATTACTGCGACATACAGGCATATTTTTTAATTTTTGAGTCGTTTCTATTTTAGGCTGCAGCTTGTCTCCTAATTGAAAAGGAAAGACGATTACTGGGTCTAAATTCGAGAGAAGTCATCCCGTTTTTTCTTTTCGCGAGCTATCGACCGAGAATCATTAATTGTGTTTATCAGCCACTGCATCAATTCATCACTCATGCCTGTGTCCTAACACTCTGCTTCTTTGGAGTGTTTCGATCAACTTCTGAGGTTCCGATTTAACACCAGATCGGCGAAGATGAGTGGTCTGTGATTATGTGTCCATAAAACAGAACCAGCTCTCTTGTGGCATAAAAAAAGAGTTGTTCACACTTTCTGGAATTATAAAACGAGCATTGTTTTTTGCAGGGCACATGTAAATATATTGTGGAATGCCGATTCATATTCCATATCGACTACACTCAAAAAATTAACCGGCAAATTCTACTCGTTAGCAGAACTGAAAAGCACATAAGCACCAATCGCAAAAAGCCTAGAAGTGGATCTCATGAGAGGAAGTCGAGCACTTATGGCTGTAAATAAATAAAAGAACTAAATGAATAAAAATGACAAATCCCACAGTCTAAGGCGCACATTGTAGTAGAAGCCGATTGTGATTCGATAAAGCGAGTACTTACGATGACAACATCCACTTCAATTAATAATACATTATATAACTCTTACTGCAACATAAATTAAGCTTTATTTAATATATAAATGACTAAGAAACATTGTAAACAGTACAAATAAGTAATAAATAAAATGTTTGTTCTCATTTTGACAGGCACAAATAAGTTAGTTGAAACAAACTTAACAAATACTGAAAACTTCAACTTTAATCAAAGTAAAATGTCATCGCCAAAAACATCGCCAAATAATCCATCACCATCATCTTCTCCACCTAAATCGCCTAATCCAAGTCCACCGTCTTCGCCTGGTGGCACAAAGGCTCCATTGAAAGCATCTTCAAGCCGGTCCTCCACACCCATTGTGGATGCAATGCCATATATTAATCGCATCAATACAAGGCGTATAAAATTCGGGGCTCCAGTTGTTTGTTGCCTTGGAGTTTGTAAATCCGAGCCGGGCTTGTTGTGTAAACCAAATGGCTCTTCACCAACAGAATTTCCATATTCGATCGTTGAGGCGACAGCAATTGCCGGCAGGGCAATAGACAAAATGAATGTTTGCAATGATATTCGCATTTTTACACAATTAATAATACCGGTTTTTCTTTTTACTACAGAACCAGCACACGAGCTGTGCTCATATGTTGACAAAATGCGTTACTAAATAACATATGCATGTTCAACTCAACTTTCTCTTATGGGAATTTTTTGAGATGCTTGCTTTCCAATTCTCTGGAAAAATTTCTCTTATAGTATCAATATGCATTACAGTGTTTGTACACTCAGAACACGAACTATTGTATAAGAAATATATACGCATGTACACATACAAATTTATATTTTTTATTCGTTTGTGTAATATAATTTTTAAGTGCATGCCAATTACACCACGAAGTTTATGTCATTTTTATGTCCAAATTATTGGACAACAAAACGAAATGAAAAAGTTATCTGTCTGTTCTACTTTGTGATTGTCTCTTTGTTTGTCTTGCCAAGAAAGACCCGTTTGCAGCAGGTAGCTTTTTGTTTGTGTGATTCGTTTAATATCAGTTTGAGAGTAATCCAAAAACGCAGTATTTTGTACGCATCCAAATTTCAGATTCGATTATGATTTTGGCCGTTGCCACCTAAGTGTAAAAAATATAAAACCATATGGTACTGTTACATGTTTGTTTTATATTATCTTGGCTGATTTGCACAAAATGAATTAGGCATCCTTAAAAAAAATAAACAATGAAGAATGCTCTATTCAAAAGCTACTAACTGGAGTATAACCAAGACCCAGGTGTAAATAAATAAATAAAATATATAATTATAAAAATATGATTTGCTACTGGCCCGACCATGAGTTGATTAGTGTAATTATTGTTGATGTTTTAAAAATAAATAATATAATACGAACAAATTAGTTATAGTTGTGGTTATACTTATTTGCTAAACGGCCCTCGTCTGTTTCAAGGCATTCCACACATACCTTCCACATGTGTACTCATTCAATAATTGGTACATTTGTACCAAAAGCGAAATGTACAGCGTACATGCACACATACATATATGATTATAGAAGTAATTTTCTTAGGACACTCTTTTATGTTTGCACAAGTGTATTTACATTCACATATGTACATGTGCAAATACATTTAACTTTATTACAAAGAGGGGGGGCAACTCAACTTAATTTGCACTTGGCAATTATCTAACACGTTTTGGGAAAGCACTCTAGGGAATAATAAAATAACGCATTTTTAATGCATTCAGTCAACAAGCCAAAAATTGGTTACATTCCAGTTAACGTGTTAAACCTGTTCATCATATAGAACATTTAGCTGCACAGTGGAGATAATTAGGTAAAAAAGTTCTGAATAAATTTCTTTTAAATATTAACAATTGGAAATATTATCAATCCTATTTTATAAACGATTAAATTGCAAATATCTTCATGAAAAATAAAGTATTAAAGAAAGACTGAAAAAACACATGAAATAATTACTGGCAATGTCAGCTAATTTGATGGAATTAGCTTTTGCCCAACTAGAGTGTTAGTTCATCAATCACCCCATGTGAAACTTCTTGCCCAGACCAGCGAAACGCCGCTTGCCCTGCCCAGGCGCTGTGTAAATGCGAATTAGCGACATTATATTTGTGTAACTACTTCTGGTTGGATAAGTCATGCAGCGCGAAGTACTTATGGGTCAGAAAGAAGTGCTATTGGGAGGGGTGTGCACACACACACATACACACGCACACAAATACATTCAAACGTTCGATTATATTGATAGGTATACAAACGTAAACACTTAAAGACGTAAACATTAAACATATATATATTTATATATATATATATATAAATATAATGTGTATATTTGGGTATGTGGTTGAATATATAGATACATTCGTATGTATGTGTGAAAACAAATTTATTTATCTTTGTGTGTGTGTGTGTGTGTACGGATCGCTATCCACTTTATGCAGCCGTCGTAAGGAAACATGCCTCAGTTAGACTCTGGAACGCCAATTACCAATACGTATTTTCATATTGTGCGGTATCAATCGGAAGATAAGCCAACTTCTTATGATTAGAAACGACATACATGTAACTATAGTTTTGTAAAAACATATTATTAATACGGCAAATACAAATTGTGATTGTTTCAGATGAGTGCATCGTTTGTTTTTATGTGTTTAATTTTCAGTTATGTTATTACAAATATCAGTTCAGTTGAAATATGCTGCAGTCCACAGGCGAATTTATACCGGATCCGTGAGTCAAATAGCTCAATTGGTTTCGAATGTGCCCCCCTTCAAAATGGGCTAAATGAGACAGACAGTCCAGAGAAAATGGATGTAGTGCGTCCACAAGGATATGGCTTGGAAAGAAGTAATACAAATATAGAGCTACAACAATGTGCGCGAACTATTCACTCGAATATATCACTATATACTGAAACTTCGCTGGTTGATGTGCCACAAAAATCATGCCTTCTCATTGTGGACAACCATCTCGTTGCTGTGGCATGTGAATCCAACAAAACCGAAGAAAATATATTGCAAGGCATTGGAATAATTAATAAATGCTGCCCCCACGGCTACACATATGTTTCGGAGTTGAGCAAGTGCATTTCACGTGAACACGATTTCAATTTATACTCTCATATTTTCAACAAACCCATGATTTTTGTTGATGACGCATTCGTGTGCCCCCACAACAAAGTTCTCGTTGAATACGTCGCGACGGCGGAAGCAATCAGCTTTAAAGATAGCCAACTTACTTTAAAAGACACTCGCAAATCATTTACAAAAAGTCAATATTGCATTGAAGCAATCGAAATGAATAGAAACACAAATAGACCAAGAAATGAAAATACTCCGAAATATATAATCCGCACATGCCAAAATATGAACGTATGCAAAGCGCTGGCATGCGTCCGTAGGTGTTGCGCCGATGGCGAATTCTATTCGAAAATAAATAGGACAACAGCTTGTAGGGCAGATGAAAACGATTTGAAATTTCGGAGTTTTGAAAGCATGAGTATCAGCGGAAACTTTACAAAACCCTCGGGTAAGTACGATATATATACATACGATAAATATTTTATACTTGGAAGAGAAATACATAAATTCGATACGCATTAGAATTTTGAAATATTTATTTACTGTTTCTGTTGACCTCAGCAGCTGGTTTTATCAGTTTTTTTTTAAGAACTTTTCCGCTAAAGATTACAAACATTCCCAGGCAGATATCCACCTGTTCATATCTATATCCAATTATTTATTTATTGAACTGACCGATTGCTTATGTGGGAGCTAAATAGATTATTTGCCAAAGATTTAGAAGAATAATTTCTCAGCAATTTATGTGTTTGATTAACATTTTATAATAACGAAAACGTTCTTATTCAGGCACCAAAACTTATCAGCATTTAGGAAGCGTAGGGATAAAAAATTGGAATAGCTTTGACTAAATCAGGAAATCAGTAAAATGTATTTCGTATTGTTAATTTCAGAATTTGGAATATTAACCGGATTAGAGTGTCCAAAATTTCGCTTGGACCCGGACTCATTTCCTGACGAATCGCATGTAATAAGTGCAACCAACGGATCGCTGTTTATAACAAGTACGGAAAAAATGTACACAAACAGTCAATATTGCATCGAAAAAATCAGAAATACATCGTACGCTGATCAAAAGGTAAATTTGTAATTTTTGCTTACCAAGTAAGAGTGCTCTAGTAACGAGGAGATACTTAGTACCCAGCTTAGAATCTATATCAAATGCATTCGTAAATGCCAATGAAGATCGGATCGTTTCTTTCCTGCGTTAGAATGAAAAAAATTATGAACTCATCGCGGTAGTTCATCCACCTGGACGTCGTTCAGAATGCTGTCAAAACACCTAATGGACGGACTCTTCCAATATCATCATCCTCAACAATGGCAATGATAAGAAGTGAAAGTTAGGCCTCGCTTGACCAAACTTCAAATTTCTGGCCAAATATTAGAGTATAAATAAATTATCCCCGATCCAAAATTCCAGTGGCTCTCGATTCCATAAGAAAAGTCTTGAACTCGTGAATACTGTGTTGCGACTATTTCAGATAAATCAACAGGGATTCTTCTAATCAAACACTCGCGGCTAGAGTACAATTACTTGTTACCAATAATCTTGAAATTATTAAAAATTCATTTCTTTTCAGAACAGTTTTACACATTTGTATGCTTTGATTCAAAAGTTTTGGGCAATGATCGCATACGATTCAAAATGTATCCCGTTGGTCTTCTAATATCATGTTGCTTTTACGTAATTACACTTGTGGTGTATACGTCAATTGAAAAATTACGTAATCTTCCGGGAAAAATTCTAATATGTTTGATATGCAGTCTCCTCTTTGCCTACCTCGGAATCGCCTTAGGGCAATTAATGCCAACATCGAACAATGACATATGCTTTATCTCAGGTAAAATAAATTTTTCAATTTGTTTTTTATTGTGGTCCCCACAATTGATTGAATGGAACATTCTCTTTTTTTATAGGCTTTTTTGTGTACTTTTTCCTAATGGCAGCATTTTCTTGGATGAATATTACATGTTTCGACATTTGGAAGACATTCGGGTAAGAATACGTTTTGACTGACCTAATAAGCAATATTCTCCGCATTATTATCCATACCAGTTTTAGTTAAAACTTATTACCTTTGGGAGAGGCATTTTTTGAGAGAAATTATTTATTATTGTCGATGTGTGAGACGCGGAAACATATGTAAATAATTTCTTCTACGTTTTTATTCTCTGTCACCGTATGGTTCATATATCGATAAAATCAATAAGTGAAAATCGATAAGCTGGAGTCACCAAGCTTGTCCTTTAAGAAAGAAATAATGAGAGATTGTATCGCTGCTTTCTTATCTAGAATAACACAACCGTTCACAAAAAATCGCCTATTTTCATATCCTCCACAATTTTATAGCTGTGATTGCCGAAGATTGATAGTAAGGTGTTCGACTAAGTAAAAAACTTCCCACACCACAAGTCGCAGAAACCTATAGCTTCCAAACTTTTTAAGCTAGAGTTACCAAATATAATAGGTACTTAAATAAATAATCAGCTGATGCCAAATTGGTGTCAGAGTATTCGGCAGTCAGTTATACCCTAATGCATTGTTCTAATTTGCTTTATTTTATTTTCGTTGGTAATCCAACTAAGGCGCAGTTACTTCAAATGTGAAATGATAATATGATTGTCAAGGTTTTGTAGATAATTTGTAAGCTAGATTAATGATTTAATAAATTGAATAGAAAATTTTCCAACCACAAATACTAAAAACAACAAATTGGAATCCATTTTAAATGCGTTAAATTATTATAATCTTTCTATTTTTATTAATTTTGTATATGCTTTTTTGACAGATCAACCGAATCATCGAATTTACAAAGGAGGGAACAGCGAAGGCGTTTTTTGTGGTACTCTCTATATGGCTGGGGAATGCCAACAGTTTTAACAACAATAACTGCATCATTAAGCAAATCTTCGATTTTAAGTGATTCCATCCGCCCTGTTTTTGGAAATGGGCGATGCTGGTTTACCTGTATGTATCGTGTATATTTTATTACCGTCTTATTTATATTCCATATTTAATATTGCAGATGACACAATTGGGTTTGCCAGCTTAATATTTTTCTCTGGACCACTGGGAATACTCTTTGTCGTTAACCTTTTGCTGTTCTTGTTAACCTTGAAATACTGCAACAAAGTAAAACGGGAAATATTCAGGATGCAGAGTTCGAATGCTGAAAAACATACATTGAGAAGTCGGTTTTTTATAGACAAAACCAGATTCATCATGAACACAAAATTGTGTTTTGTAATGGGAATCACATGGCTGTTTGAAATTGCCAGCATTTTCTTTTATGATCACAAGAAAAACTTTTTTTGGTCAATTAGCGATTCATTCAATGTTCTGCTGGGAGTATTTGTATTTATTATTTTTGTTTTTAAAAGACGTGTATGGAAGGAGATCATGATCAAATTAGGTGAGTACCTTTTGTATGTGACTCTATGTAAGCTATGCCATCAATTGCTATTATTACTGCGGCTAGCTCTTTATAGATCATGCTGGCACTACGATCCAGGACATATTTCTAGGGTTTCCTATATATTCGCCCATACTTAACTGAATTATGTTAAATTTTTTCTTAGGTATGCAGTCAAAGAACGATGTGCGAAGAAGTGGAAATGCAACACGCCTAACACAATCAACATTTGTAACACAAAGTATTCACATGAAGAAACTTGATGTTGGCGGTAATACTCCCATCCTACGAAGAACCTCTTAGATGCTTAAGCAAACCATATTTATAAAAAGTGAAAATAAATTATAAAATAAATATGTTATATTATTTATACAGAATTCAATAAAATGAAACAATGTAGGTCAAAACTTTGTGTTATATTATCAATTATTTGCAAACGTTGGATTCTTCTAATAATTGCTAAAAGATATGCTTTTACGGTTTCATAAATTAACAACTCCAATTCTTGCATCGCTCTACGAATTTCAATTTGCAACCGTGCTCGATAACCATCGATCAGTTGGCCAGATTAACAGCTGATCACGAACGAATACTGAGCATAAGAACAACGCGAAAAACGAGCAATAAATAGAACGGAGAACCTCAGTGTTAGATTTATACTCATTTAAGTATATGTATAACAGTTATTTTTTCTATGTGTTCTATTTTAATTATTAAACAATCTAAATAATATTTTTATAACTACGCATGAAAATAATTGCAAATTAAAATCCAACTCTCTACAACTTAGTTTCAAAACAAAAATATGGGCACACTTTATTCTGATATTAAGGGGTGGAATGTTTTAAGGTCCTGCGCATAACATGTATAAATATACACATACATACGTGGATTTATTTTGAACTCCTGAAAATGAAAAGCAAACAAACATCTCTACTCAAATTAACGTAGACTCGCGATTGATATTTAACATACAAAAATACTGAACTAGAGGATTATCTACTTTAAAAGTTTTCAAATATTCAAAAAGTGTTGCCAAAATGAGTTTTCATTGTCAATACCTTCTGGTTCATTATATCGTGCTTATAGCCTTAAATGATATTTATGTATGGTCACAAAACATGACATATGAAAACAATGGGTACGTGAACAGGAACATACATATGCACATAAATACATTCCATTCGAGCCTTTAAATACATTTAATGCAATATAAATCAACGAAATTATTTTAATTTGCAATTTTCGTTGCCACATTACACTGCTTTGAAATAACCCGAATTTCTCAAGAGAGATTTAGCTGAACGTAGAAAATTCTTAAGTCCACAAAATTATTATATATGTGTATATAAATATGTAAATGTAAAGGTAAAATTCATCGAACCGGCCGGTAAAATATTTTGGACGCGATTGGAACAATTTGGTTGCGACTGTAAACAATTAAAAACAACTTGTTAATTTGCAATTGTAAAAGAAAATTATAGCTTTAATAAAAAATATTTATTGACTACTTTGACCACATCTCGTTATAAGCTTTATAATTTCTCATTAACATTGGAAATTTCAATATGTTCATTCTTAAAGATTTCATCAATCATCTGGAATATGTCAACTGTATACCGGAACGATTTGTCAAGACTTTTTGAAAAATGCTCACGTATTTATAGATCCAAATGTGACCATTAATGACTTAGAGGAACGATTAAAAGCCGCCTATGGAGTGATCAAGGAATCAAAGTAAGTATTTTTAACATTGTCCTTAAGAGATGGTCGCTTAAGTTATGATTACCTTTTTAGGGATATGAATTCAAATTGCCGAAAGTATGCGTTACCGAGCCTATGCTTCAGTGCACTGCCGATTTGCAGAACTCCCGAACGGACCAATTTACTATATTTTGCCAATGTCGCTATGATAACCAACAAATACAATGGAAATAGTACGCGAAAAAGAAGATTCGTTTCAAAAGATACAAAAGCTACGCATCTGTTTCATAAAAAAAAATCGGTTTACTATAACGACGTGTTCACCACGGATGTCTCAAGCAAATATCCACCGACCAGAGAATCTGAAAATTTAAAACGCATTTGTCGTGAGGAATGTGAGCTGCTGGAAAATGAGCTTTGCCAAAAAGAATACGCCATTGCGAAAAGGCATCCTGTAATTGGTTTGGTCGGAGTTGAGGACTGTGAAAAAATTCCACAGCACAAGGATTGCTCAACATTAGGCATAACAATTGAGGTAGAAGAAACCGAAGACTGTTATTGGGAAGATGGTTCAAGTTACAGAGGAGTTCAGAACGTCAGTTCATCGGGAAAATCTTGCTTAAGATGGTCGTGGTTGATGAAGGAAATTTCCGACTTTCCAGAACTGATTGGACAGAATTATTGCAGGTATGTAAGTTAAGTTGTGAATTATTTGTGAGACGTTTACAAAAAATTCCTCTTTAATCAATACCTATATTGCCAAAATTCCAGAAACCCAGGAAGCGCTGAGAAGAGCCCATGGTGTTTTGTTGATGACAGATCATTAGATCGAAACATCGAGCCGTGCGGTATTCCAAAATGTGTAGACAAAATTTGGCTAAGCATTATTTCCATATTGGGATTGACGGCTTTATTTGTTATTATCATATTTTTGATGGTCCTGTTTAGAAGAAAAAGTTCTAGGGGCATGAAAAATATACAAAATGTATGTATACTGAGATGCTTGCGAAAAAATATGAATTCAAAATTATTTTATGTGAATTTCAGATTAACACACCAAATGCTGGAAATAATATATATGGCAATTCGCAATCGAACACAAACCAAGATGTCGGCGGTAGAGTGATATTGAATAGTTCCATGGAACATGTAGGCATACCATCCAAAAATATTGAGAAAAATGGACTACTAAGAATTCCACACTTTACATTACAAGATGTAGAATTCTTTGAAGAATTGGGCGAAGGCGCATTTGGTATGCAAAATTTCTTTACTAATAAGTGACAGGAATATCTTTAAGAAAGATAAAAATCATACATAATTATGTACCCCTTTAATTTGTATGTTTTATATTTATAGGCAAGGTGTATAAGGGACAACTAACCCAAGCAAATAAGAAAGTTGTAAATGTTGCCATCAAGGCTTTAAAAGAAAACGCATCAGTTAAAACCCAACAAGATTTCCGGCGTGAGATCGAACTTATATCGGACCTCAAGCACCAAAACATTGTCTGCATACTGGGAGTTATTTTAAATAAGGAGCCATTTTGCATGCTTTTCGAATATATGGCTAACGGTGACTTACATGAGTTTCTAATCTCAAACTCGCCGGTTGAAAAGAAATCATTGCTACAGTTGGAATTTCTGCAAATAGCAATGCAAATCAGTGAGGGAATGGAGTACTTATCAGGACATCATTATGTTCATCGTGATTTAGCAGCGCGAAACTGTTTGGTCAACGAAGGGTTAATTGTGAAAATTTCCGATTTCGGATTGTCGCGCGATATTTACAGTTCTGACTACTACAGGTAAGTGCTGAATGACATACGACTGTGGATTTAATTAATCGTTTCT
Organism: Drosophila atroscutellata; assembly: GCA_035041605.1. NCBI lineage: Eukaryota > Metazoa > Arthropoda > Insecta > Diptera > Drosophilidae > Drosophila > Drosophila atroscutellata. The sequence goes on along the minus strand of JAWNLA010000092.1, from coordinate 4,031,740 downwards.
AATAATTGCTTATAGAGTTCAATCGAAATCTTTACTTCCTGTTCGCTGGATGCCCTCCGAGTCCATACTTTATGGAAAATTTACCACTGAAAGTGATATTTGGTCATTTGGAGTTGTCCTTTGGGAAATCTATAGTTATGGCATGCAGGTATATCTCAGAATTCTAGCACATAATTATACTGTCTAAATCAAACTAATTACATTTTATGCCTTACAGCCGTACTATGGATACAGCAATCCGGAGGTGATACATCTAATAAGATCCCGCCAATTACTCTCCTGTCCAGAAAATTGTCCAACTGCGGTGTATTCCCTAATGATTGAATGTTGGCATGAGCAAGCCGTGAAGCGACCCACATTTGCAGATATATCACATAGATTAAAGACCTGGTATGAAGGCCATATTAAAATCAGTAATCAAACTCCTAAATAATCATAGATGCATATATAAACACGTACATACTTGTATAAGAAATAAAGAATAATTTCAATATTCTATTAGTTTAAAATAATTCTAATACCAAGTATCTGGAAAAACCGCTTTAAATTCCTTGCCAATGCCACTTTGGGAATCAATAGGTACAGAAAATGTAAAGCAAACATCGGACATGAGTACTATATGAACTTTGAACAATATTTTATAAATTCTTAGACTGCATATTTATTATCAAACACAATGAATAACATTTTCGTACCCATGACTCGTTAATGGGTAATAACGTTTTTATTCTTTTAAATCAGATATTTGAAAAATTGAAAGCTATTTTTTCTTTTAAATCAGATATTTGAAAAATTGAAAGTAAGAGATTGGTTAAGTGAATATTCTTATATAATGAAAATGATTGTTGTTATAAATAAAAGAGTTTCTCCGACAGATTCTGTGCAGTATCGCGCTGCACGCTTTGACCAATCAAGTAAGCCATCTTATGAGCGTACTGAAAAAAAGAATTGAAAGTTAGCACAACAAACCAAAAGTATTTTAGTGACTAAAGCCGGTTTTATACTTTTAATCATTTTAGATATGTACTGATTCTTTGGAAAATAAGTAAACTTACCAAGCAACATGCAGGGACTCGCACTGTTCCTGGCCAATTGTAATACATATAACATAGTTTATAACTTAGTTTTTGTATGATGTCGGGACCATAGTTTGAGTCGTCGCGCAAAACAATGTAATGGGCTGGGCTAACACTGCCATGGCGAACCAGTTGTGAAACCAAGAAGAAATCATACATTTGAGATCTGGTGATGTTCTTATCAACGACAGTTCCCGGCAAGGGATTTTCATAATTATTGTTCTTTGCCTGTAATTGTTGATTGAACTTATTTAAGTATCATTTGTAAAGTATCAATTATTTAACATGATCAAAATCCAGAAAGAAACCTCGATAAAACAAAGAGATTACTAAAGAACATACAATATTTGATGGATGGGTATGTGATAAGGCATTTACCAAACTACTGAAAAGCTTACCAAAAAATATCGAGTATTGGTACGCTTTTGAACTACAATAAACGTAATTTTCATATTTTTCTGGCATACTGACTCGAACTGAGGAATTTCATACTGGGCACACAAGTTTAACTGGCCATCGCCTACGCCGTCTCTGAAAACAAATGCACAAAAATGATTAAATATTAAATACTTATTATTGAACATTGATTCATACCTGTAAATTATAACATTGTCTGGGAAGTAACCATTGCGTCTCTTATAACACTCTAGGGCGGATTCAAAGGATGCAGTGAGTCCATTCACAAGCTCTTCCTTTTTGGTTTGGATAACAGCCTTACTAAACCAATGGGTGTATGTTGAGTTAAGCGAGGCTACAAATGCTGCAATGATAAATAAATTAATTATAGTTGCGATTTTGTTTACTTTCCATTTATTGGATGAAAGATTCAAAATCTTCAACTTACCAGCTACAGAATTGCTTTTTTGAGATGGATCGTGATATGAGTCGATTCCACAGATCATCACATTTTTAAACGGAATTTTAACAGTCCACAGAGATCCTCCCATTTTACAGTTCATTTGCAAAATGATCTTTTGCACAATTGAACGATTTTTAGATTCGTTGAATAAAGTCCTGGAGTTGATCACCTTTAAATAATTACAATCTTAAACAAGAGAGAACGCAGCAGTCGGGCGTAACAAACAGCGAAATACTTTGATACCGTACGTAAAGCCAGCTGATAACAGGTACCATATATCAGGATGGGTGTAGCCAAGAAATACTCTCCAAGTTTGCCTTTCAACTTGAGGTAGATATAAGCGAGTTACATTCTTCCAAAGTTTGGAAGTTTTGGTAACTGTGGCTCTTAAACTATGGGAGGTAAGGGATTTTGAAAATGTTGGAGGCGGAAGTGGCGTGGCGTGGCTGCACAAATTAAATAATCTTCCATCCAAGTTTGGTAACTGTAACTACTAAACTGCGGGAGATATAGGCTTCTGGAAATTTTAGAGGGGGAGGGGGAATTTTCCTTATTTTTTTAAGAGTGTCAAATTGTGTGAGATATAAGGTCGATTTACACTAACAGGTGTATCGGATTAGGAAGGCGGAATAGGCGTCAAATTTTTTATCCATCTCTGAGGGATGCTGCCAGTAACATACTTTCAAAATTTAGGATCTCTAGCCACTAGCAGACAGTACATGTATTTAAAAATTGTGGAAGATATGCGTATTTCAAATTTCGATGGCCGAGGCTTCTGTTGCCAGCGGGTGTGGTCCAAAAATGCATTCGCCGATCCTTTGAGAACCACCAAGTTATCTTCTTGGTTTGGTGACTCTATCTTTAAAATTGTGGGATATGCAGATGGGCGCATGTGCGGCTGTGGCCATAACAATTCTTTATCGGTTCTTAAAGGCGGCCACTCTAAAGGTGTCGAAAAAAGCAGCGTTCATACAGGTGGACAGCGAGACGGAAGGTACTATAATGCCTTCTGTATCTACATATAACTATAGAATTAGGAGGCATACAAAATATGCATATTATAAATAATTATCATTAACTACCTGTGAAGCAACCGGTATTTCAGCGCAGCAAATTTTTTTTATAGCAGAGTATCTGTCGTCTCGGCTATTAGAACATATACAGACGACTATTTGCGTATGGATAGAAATGTTGCGACGCAGAGCATTCACATAGGTGTCGACACGGTCCAGGTCTAAGGATACTATGCTGGGTGTACAATATCTCATTCCAAATGATCCACAGCATCGCTCCATATTATTTAAAAAGGCTTGAGCCGTTCGTACATCACTTTTTTGATGTATCAAAATCCAGTTCTTGAGATGTACGACTTCCAGCATCTCATTCTGCAATGCATCGTTGCTAAATTCTGCCCTCTGTCCAGCTGAAACGTTTGTCTTTGCAAAATAGATTTGTTCAGGATCCATACGACGACCAACTATTCGATCATGAATATTTATGAGCGATATGCCCCAGTTATCAAGAATCTCTTTCGCAGCGGGGTTTTCATTTAAATTTCTAAAATACGTATCGAGAGCCTGCATCCGCTGATTTGGCGAGACGCTTGTGAAAGTTGCTATCTCACGCATTAGCTTCTTATCCGAGCGAATTTCATCATGCAGGCCAGTGAGGTAGCAAAGTTCTGGAATTAAGCAAAACCGAATGCTTTCTTCCTCTGAATTTTCATTTCCCCTTGATTTTTTTAAGCTAATTAGTAGAGGTTGCTTGCCATCTTTGATGTTAATGTTGTGGTGATTTTTGTAATAATCCACATAACTGCTTGAACCTGCTCTGGTTTCAAATACGGAATGTGGATTATCGGAGAAACATATATCATCAATTCTGTACGTGCGATTATTATATCGGGTTATAACTATGCTTCCAATTAAATGTTTCTTAGCCTTGACTTGGTAATTAGACTTGTTGTATTGATAGATCTCGATGAGCATATCCAATACAGATTTTTGGCAAAGCACACGATGAGACACATCACAGCAGAGCATCAGACCTCCGTCGTATTCGTCGACAGCCGTTACATACCCAGGCCAAACATCTAACTTTGCCCTGGGTATAATTTTCGGACATGTGGGATCGAAATGTTTTCGATCGAATTTCACAAAATTTAGGCTTTTCATGACCCGATCAAATAAAATGTTGTACAATTGTATACAATTCTTATATGACTCTTTTTTTTTGAATAGTAGTCGGATCTCAATGTCTTCGTCATTAGAATTTTTGGAAACAAAAGTAGTCAACTCTCTTTCCATTAAAATCGGCAAGTATAGAGTGGATCCATCAAAGCTCTTAATTTTCCCAAATTTGTCCTTATGCTCATTTAAGTACCTCATTCTTAAATGAATAGAGTCAACGGGAGGAGAGTATCGTACTTCATATAGGTAAACTCCTTTCTTTGGGTCAGATTTTACACCTATATAGTTACATGCCAAATTAACCGGCGATCCTGTTGAGAGCAATGAATGAATAAGATAATAAAATACCTTTATCTTCGTAAAGTGACGAAGAGTTCAGTTGAATTCTAGAATATTTCTGTACTCACCTTTTACTCCATTAACAGTGTTAGGATAGAACAAGCCACTTGTTACTATTTTAGACTTCTTTATTTGCGATTCGCCACAAATCGCAGGTGTCTTCTTTAATGGAATACATTTGCTTCCATTGCTGCTACTGAGATCATCTGTGTGTGCTGAAATTGAAGATTGGTTCCTTCCAGTGCTAAATTGTTGCAATTCATTTTTGAAAGTCGGCAAACGTGCGTGTCCTCGTCCAATAGAGACTTTCTCAAAGTTTGATGACAGTTCCGCTGCAACATCTTTCGCAGCTTGCCGATATTCTTTGCGCGAACCAGTTTGTACAACACCTAAACCGCTGTCTATGGTTTGTTCTCCACTAGACCATGAAATTTCCGAAGCATCATCTTTCTTATGAAACAAAGATAACAAGTTGCCTCGACCAGACATGTTCTGCAAAAGAAACTGTGGTAAAAAAAAATGGGAAATTAGGGAAAAACAACTATCCAGAACATAAATGTGTCAACACCTCAAAGTTGATGAAATCTCGCATGGATAGTTAAAATACTTACTAAAAAAAAACAAAAAAAAAAAATGCAATGGATCTGATTGAAATTTTTATTATTGTCCACTATACTTAATAATAACCGTTTTTTTCAAGGATGTTCATTTGATGTGTTTGCCTCCAAGGGTCTCATTTCTCCTTTCTATCATCAGCAATAGAATTTTCTGTATACATAAGTAAGCTATCGCATATATGAGAAAGGGATGTCATGATAATCGACGCTAGCGTCAATATGTTTCTGTGTGTATTCTGCAGAGCCCCATTACCTATGAATGTGTGCAAGCGTTTTTCGCAAGCCAGTTCGGGCTTACGAATAAAAACATGCGCTGCATTTATTTTTTTACTAATATAATATTAATATTTTATTTATGCAGAAATTATCTTGCACGAACAAATTTCCACAGAATATGTTTGCCAAGATCTCAGACGAAGGGCAAGACAAAAAAAAAAGATAATTTGTAACGGGATCGGCCCAAAAGGGAATTGGAAAATCATAAGCAGCGGTTGTCCAAACACTTTGGCAGTCCAACGCATGAACTTTGATTTTTAAAATTTCTAAATTATAGCATTAAGGCAAGTGTTATCTTTAAGTTGATTGTAGTTTAAGTTAACAAATTATATTTTTTAACTAGTTGCAAGAATTCCAGTAAATTGTTGAAAGCTCGGAAAAAATAAAGTATTATTTCTTGCAAAAGTAATTGTTTATGTAATGTGTAATAGATCACAAAACTTTATTTTTCTTCCTGCTTGAAAGCGGCTGAAGGACATAGACCGATGCAAAACTTGTGCAAATATGTCCGTCTCTTTTCATTGTCCCATGTGCAAAGATGAACACGTCCCATCATTTCATGCGTTAAATTTTTTCTCGTTATTTGATCGGATGTGCTTGTTTGCAAACAAAATGGTTTCAATAGATCCCGCTAATTTTTTTTTTTTAACTATTTCTAAAAACACTTAAACAATTATTATATATATATACCTAATAAGAAAAACAAAATATAAAACGTTAGCGAAGCCACTTTGCAAGACATAAGGGGAAAATATAAATTATTTTCCAATGCAAATTACTTGACAAAATTATATGTATAAACAACGAAAGGGCAATAATAAAGCTCAGAGTTTCTCTTTCTAAGAATCGCGTAACTTATTAACTTAGTTATGCAGTTCTAAAATCTTTCCTTTTAACTGTGCACTTTACTTACGTTAATTTGTCAATTCAAAGTTAAATTTCAATATAATGTATTTCATTAATCACTTTTTTTTAGATTATTATTCGTTCTTAAACGCATCTCGTATATATGTACTCACATTATTTCAAAACTGTATTGGCTCACTTTACAGTTAAACAAGCGGTTTTTGGTTTAGTGATGGACATTGAACGAGAAACGTAATGGCATCTATGATCACAGTGTGCCTAATGCAAAGGTTTCAGTTCCATACGAGAATGCTGAAATTAAAACACAGGGTGAAAAGGAATTTAAATTACAATAAAAAATCTTGTTTTTAATTTTAGACTCAGATAGGTATTTCATAATTAAATCTACAGCAACAACAACATCATACATTTTTCAATTTAATGCACAAACTTATTTAACAACTAACAGGTTGCCTTTCCACATCATTTCAAAATCCCAAGCGTTCCGCTAGATGTGACTCCGTGGAATGAACCTATTACTAGTTCACTGTTTTAATTTCATACAGTTCCGCTTGATTTTAAGCCGATAGCTTTAACTTCATCCCTGTCAAAGTGGTGACCATCCCTACCAAAACATAAACAAAAACTTATAGGTTTGAATTGAGCATATTCCTAACTGAATAAATATAGTGTTACTAGTTCCAAATACTCAGTGAGATTTTATGAATTGCATTCTTTGGTTTGCTTATTTAGAATAATTAATTTATTTGTATTTAAATAAAACATTTTATTTTTTTAAAGAATTCCGCACGATTTTTAATATAAAATATAACTTGGATTAACGATTAACATTGAAGGAAATGCGAAAAATAATACAATAACCAATGTTGATCGTATTATATATTTATATGCACATATGCAATTTGTAGTTTTCATTTAAATTTAAAATAAATTTAATATAATATTATTAGCTCCATCTATAGTGGGCGTAGGCCCGATTGCTTTCACATTGCCTGTGTAAATCGTCCTTCTTTTTGATGACTCGTCCCTGTCCACAAGCAGCGTCCAGTATTTCCCAGGCGAGCTTCTCGGGCAGTTTCACTTTGCGATCCTTTTCGCGCGCTGCATCCAAAAGCCATTTCATGGCCAGGAAATAGGATTTTTTTTCAGTCAACGGGATGGGAACTTGATACTTAACTCCGCCTCTTTTAATGGCGGACAATTGGAGTAATGGACGTGAATTTTCAATTGCATTTATTAGCAATTTTTCCGCATCGATGACAATGTTCTCCCTGTCTGACTTGGAGAGATTATATCGCTCGATTTGCGTGCGTTTGATTATTTCGAATGTTTCAGTTAGAAGCTCGTTGGCCAAACTTCGATTACCGTTCTTGGTAATATACTTCACAAGTTTATTCTGAAGCACACCGAAGAATATCGAATCGGAAGAATCGTTTGTGGCCGCCTTAATTGGTATGTGAGCTAGTTCATTTCTGCTGGCCGCTTGGCTGTCCTTCTGTATGACTGGCTCAGCGAAATGCGATGGGTACATCGACATTAATCGCGCACATTTTGGCAACCTAAAAAATGACGTTCATAAGTTCCGTTTGTGTTTCATTTCTGTAATAATACCTTAAAATGCTCGGAGTATAAAAACTCGCGCTCCACATTGTTATGTACTTATGTAATGATTCATAGAGATGGAATTTAGATTAGTGATGTGGAAATATTAAATGTAAATTTATTGACGTTTGAGCAAGTAATCGATATATCGCACACATTCTTGCAGTGCTGACAATAAATAATTAGCAAAAATGGCTAAACCTAGCTAAATATATAAGCTGATACCATTTATGTCCGACTTTTTTATTTAAAAATATTTATCGCACATTATTACAATATACGTGTACAATGATGTCTTATTATAAAAATATAAAAATTGGAAAATGAAACGCAATACCTAAACGCAATACTTAAAATGAGTAATTTTCAACATAAAGAATTTTTCAATGATGAATTCAATTAATTAATTGCGCTTAAGAATAATTAAAATATAACTAAAAGTTTTAATTTTTCCAGGTAAGCAAAAATACAGTCTTCGAATGGCAGATATAACATGAAAATTGCTAAATTGCCAAAATTTCTGATAGGTTAACGGGATAGCGGAACTGTGATAAAATGAGTAATTAAAAATACCGATGAGACCCGCGGAAATGCATGAGGCCATTCTATTTGCGTATAGTTGCTCCATATTTTAGTGTGAGCCTTAAAAAGTTTCTTAAGGAGAATAGTTTGAGGCCTCACCATTGCCCCACAGCACCCTTCTCTACCTACATTCTAAACAACATGCCCAAAAACAGATAATAATATGTGAATTGATAAAGTGTTACAATTTGTTGCCGAATTGATCGATTGAAAGCAAGAGGAAAACACAAAAGTTGTTAATTTATTTTGGTAAGTCCTGGTAAATCAGTACTGTGTACAGTACATTACGTTATTGCAATTAAAGCTTAAGATCGTGCCCAACAAAATCATTTATAAATTGTTACTACAAAAGGCAAATGCAAACCAATTAAAGGTGAGCACATTTTTGAGCCACTTACAGAAACTATGTTATTAACCCCAACAAAAGTTCTTAGCAAATATTCGAACAGATTTAATTATCTTTACTAACAAATACACATACGCGTACATAAATTTGCAAACACGTAGCCATACACAGATACAGCTACAGTTACTGATACAGATACATAGTTGTACATAATATGCATTGCATATGTCACTCGCCATTTAAATGGCAACTGCTCGCTCTTCTAATGCGTCTTCTTTATTTCGCGGCTCGACAAAGACTGACTTGGCGTTCGTTTCATGCTCACCAACTATAAGAAAAGCGAGAGATTATTTATCTGAGTGCGAGCGAGACAAGTAGAGTTCACCCTAGCTAAGATCTACGTGCGATTTGCAGAACTTTCCAATAAAGAGATGTGCTAACTGAATAGCAGCGTTAACCCATTCTCGGACTGTTTACCAAAAGGTACTTTTTCTATATACACTAAAACGATGTTATTGCAAAATTATAAGACTTCCGAAACGGTATAGAACGTTAAACATCTTTTAAATTAATTTTTACATAAATATTTAGTATTTATGGAATGAAAAAAAATCAATTCAACGGTTTCCGTAAATTTTCTATACCTGAAATTTCTAAGTAGTTTAGTTAAAAATAAGAAAGAAGGCCCGCCGTACATTAGATCGTAGGTCGGATTTAATCCTATCCTATCACGATTACACAGCAGAATCCTATTTTTCGGCCGTTTGTTCCTACTAATTATAATTTCTCTCCAAATTTCAGGAACATATTTGGTGTGATCTATCTTTGTAAAAAATATTTTCTTTAAACGAGAATATAGTTGTCATGAGTGTGTTACTTATATATTAATATGTTATATTAGTATAGCTATAAATCTGAGAAACCTAAGACTTTAAACTTTGGACAGGCCCAGGCAACAAGTTACAAAATATTAAACATATTTAGATATGTAGAGGCGGCTAGAGGCATTGTTCAATAATATATATAACTTATGGGGACGGAGATACCTCTTTCAATGCACTGCAAAATTTAAAAACATAATTTCGATTTGATTTTAAAATGATCTAAATTTCTTTTCCTTTTTGTTTTAGATAATATATGTATTTGCAAATTTACCTCATTGGTGCACTTAGCACGGTTTGCTATTGCCTTGAAAATGGATTAGCGAGGACTCCTCCCATGGGATGGTTGTCTTGGGAGCGATTTCGGTGCAATACCGACTGTGTAAATGATCCCGATAATTGTATAAGGTAAGTTCAAGTTCACAATTTGTATCTGATTGTTAAATATTATATATATTCTATTATGGTAAGACCCAATAGACCATCAATCAGTCAATTGTCAATATAGCGCTAATAGCTATGAAATTTATTATTGAATATTATTGAAAACTTATCTATTTGATTTTCTAGTGAACGACTATTTCAAGTAATGGCTGATCTTCTTGTCTCGGAGGGATATGCGTCTGTGGGATATGAATATGTTAATGTTGATGACTGTTGGCTGGAAAGACATCGGGCTCCTGACGGCAAACTTTTAGCTGATCACAAGCGATTTCCCCATGGAATTAAATCATTGTCTGATTACGTATGTATTTAAATATTTGTAAAGCCTTAATATGATAAGCACAAGTTAAAGCAGGAAATAACAGCTGTACATTACAAATAAGATAAGATTTTCTTGAAATTCTGAGGAATTTTTAGACGGGTTAGAAAGGAAACGGGAAGCCTATACAATAAGGCAAAATAATACATCAGTCTAAAAACCTATCGAAGGGATTAAGCATCACCCAAAAAGGGAACATCTTAAGTTGGATATACCGTTCACGAAATGGGACAATTGCCGGTCAGAAGCAGTTGGCAATTATCCTATGAATGTTGTCCGAAGCTAGAGGGAGAGTACAACCAAATAACTGCTAAGGCTCTGTGATGACATTAGCCCCTACAAATCTCGGGGCAACTTAATCAGGGTGCAATGCTTTTATTTTAATTTGCTAAAAAAAATTTGACCTAATTACGTTTTTATTTTAGATTCACTCAAGAGGATTGAAGTTCGGAATTTATGAAGACTATGGCAATTTCACATGCGCTGGCTATCCTGGTATCATAGGGTTTGAAAAATTAGATGCACATCAGTTTGCAGAATGGAATGTTGATTATGTAAAATTAGATGGCTGCTACGCGTTACCATATGATATGGATCGAGGCTATTCCGAGTTTGGAAGGCATTTGAATAGCACTGGAAAACCAATGGTTTATTCCTGCAGCTGGCCTGTTTACCAAATATACGCCGGAATTCAGCCAAATTTTTCAGCGATTCAAAGTCATTGCAATCTATGGAGAAATTTCGACGATATCCAAGATTCGTGGGCGTCTGTTGAAAATATTATTGATTATTATGGTAATAATCAAGATGTGATAGCTCCGAATGCTGGCCCCGGACATTGGAATGATCCTGACATGGTATTTACAATACACATAATAATATTATATTTACGATATTTTTCACAGTATAACTAATATAACCGTTTACCGTTAACAAAAACTTTTGTCTCTTTCAGCTAATCATTGGAAATTTTGGGCTTAGCTATGAACAAGCAAAGACTCAATTTGCTGTATGGGCAATTCTGGCTGCTCCTCTTTTAATGTCTGTTGATTTGCGAACAATACGGCCTGAATTTAAGGAAATTTTACTCAATCGGAAGATAATTTCTGTAGATCAAGATCCATTGGGGATACAAGGTCGAAGAATATATAAGCATAAGGGAATAGAAATTTGGTCAAAACCAATTAGTCCGGTTTATCAAAGCTTTTACTCCTATGCTCTTGTATTTATAAATAGACGGTCTGATGGTACACCCTCTGATATTTCAGTAACATTAAAGGAATTGGGGCTTACCAATAGTTATGGATATAGAGTTGAGGTAAGTTTGTTTGATCACACATAATAAGTAGTTAGTCGGGAAAAGGTGTCTATTTCTACACTTCATTCATTATACGAATATGATGAAATAGAAGTCGCAAGTGCTCGACTAGAGGATACCCCGCACTCAGTTGCTAACAAACATTCGTTGTCCGATCGTTATAATATTTTTTTATGTCACAATGATGACAATAAAATGTGTGAATATAGCAATGCACGACTTAATCTCCAAGAAGAATGAAGATGGCGGCGGTCTTCTAGGCAAGACCCGCAGGTCTTCGTTACCACTGGATGCGACAGTAAATGCCTCATGATGAACCTCCATCGGGCAAAAAATCAGGATCTGCGTTCGAGCAGGGATTCCTACTAAAGACAGCATCTGATTCGGAACAATAATGGCATCAGGGACATGTACACAAACAATTTGAAGGTAAAATGGAGAGAGACGCTTTTCTTGGAAAACACATTTAATTTCTTGTCCTTTCAGGATTTCTTAAGAGAGACCTTGCAACTGCAACAATGGTTGTGCCCACTTTGCAGAAGATAAAGCCTGTGTACTTCCTGAAGTCGTGAGCCTGGTTAAACGCTGAACACGAGAGCAGCTTCCTATAATCTTTGGTTGCAGCGACATCCACTTAAGTGCCTGATTGTTTTTATTATAAATTATAACTTAGAAAATGTCGGAAGTATACTGCCATTCGATACTAGAGTCAGTGAACAATTTTAGGACATAACCTTGTTTAGCCGGTCCATCAACTGTTATGTGTCCATATAATATTACACGTCCGATCCCAGAGAAATCAAAACTAAGACAATTTGCCCGTAATCCAAAAAAATCGAGCTAGGATTTTTACATCGGGTATCTACCAATATACTTGGTTAAAAAGTCAACTGAAAAGCACGATATATATATAACTAATTAATGAGTTCGACGTTTAGAAAGGGTTGATTGTGCTAGATGTGCTAGAGAATGATCTTTCCTTTCTTGTTCTGCTCTGTACCCATAAAATGGAAGATTATAAATTGTGTGGTAAATATCGACAAACAGATATTTGAGAGTATCAAGACGGGAAGACGAGAAGTCCTTCTGTTTGCCTTTCTTCCCATCTGCCTTTGATAGGCCCCGACAAGCTTATAATTTTTTCAAAAATTCCTTAAATTAAAAATACAGCTTATATCCAAGTCGGGCGCTCTCGACTAGATCAATTTTGCTTTTATTTTTGCAGTAACAAATTTGCTTCATTCCTCCTTTGGATTATTGCCGACTATCTATCATTCAAACATTATCAAAATAACTAGTTTTAGAATACGATTTTAATTATAATTAGTTTACAAAGAATGAACTTATCTGCTTTTGTCGAAGGGTCGCCATAAAACTGTATTTATCTCAGCATGTATGTACAAATATCTTTTGAAAATCACTTAAAACTTTCTTAAGACTCATTTATTATCATCATAGCCTAATCACGGTAATACTAACGCAAAAGAAGTAGCGTAAGTCTAATATAATATAGTACTATAATCCAATAGACCTTAATCTGTTACGGACTTCAATATTGACTTCTATTTTGTTCTTTCGGCCATAAAAAATTTGTTGTTTTTATATTTGCAGGACCTTTATGAGAATGTTGACTATGGAATATTGTTCCCAAATACTAAAATCAAGGTTAAGGTAAATCCGTCTGGAGTTGTTATGTTAAAGGGAGAAACACAATATTTAAGTAAATTTTAAAGCATATTAATTTTGTATGAATTATTGTTTTTAAAAATAAAAGGTTATTACAACATTTTAATTACAATAATTGCAAAATTACACTGGATGATGTTTTTGAATTGTTTGTATTTTAGTTACTAACCAAAAGCTGATACTCTCGATACGCTCGAAAGTTATCGTTATATGTATGTAATCTTCGGTGTGTCTAAGATAGTAGTAGTAGATAATAGATCAAAATTAATTAAAATGATTTTGGAAAGCATACGATTGTCTAAGTAAGCAGATCTTAAGATATAGAGTTATGATTAAGTGTCATATCGCCTAGCGATCAGCAGATCAAAGGAATGAACCCGTGGGTTATTGCTATATACTTTTTAGAGTGTTTCACTTGCTGAGAGCCTGGCTTGGGTGCGAGAGTTGCAGTTGTGGATCGTCAGCTATACTTTGTAGGCGGTGTAGCTTCGAATACACTACTTTCACTAAAAGAAAGTATGCATTTCCTTAAGCTTTTTTGTTCACTTTACATAAATACAGCCGAATTAGACGAGGAGCTCTTTCAGCAGAATTTGCTGGCCCTTTTTCATTATATGAAGTGAGATGTACATCTGCTTTGTGGTTCGTGGATATGCTAAAAATGGTTGCTGAGTTGTCACACACACGTAAAAAGATAACAAGAGCAGTGCCGTAGCAGCGAGCAATTAGGCGCACGTTTCACGCCACACAAATGTTAATAGACTCAAAACTCAAAATTTTAATATAAATTGAAGAAATGCGTTTTTAATTTTACACAGCAGATAAGGCAATTTATTGGGGATCCTTTGTATTATGAGTGTTTCCACTTAGTCAAAAATTATGTGTCACTTATCTACAGCTTTTCGTTGTCACTAACAATATTTTAATTGTTTAATGTCTCGATATCAGGCGTTCTTTGTACCTTTCTTCAGTTGCTTCTCCTATTGTTTGCTTTTAATTGCAATTACCTGTCAGATTAATGGACAACTCGAGGCACGACGCGCCTCTTCATTGTATGCAGCGGGCGCCACCAGCCGCTACCACCGCCATTACACATTTTAATTGCTTCATTACCACTTATAGCGCTCCCTGCTCGCACTTACACGCGCTCTCTCATTTTAACGAATTCCTTTAAAGTGCAGTATTACTTAATGAATATGCAACAATAGCAATTCAAATCAACGCAACTCAACTCGACACGTCTCGTCACTTGGCGTTGCGCTTTTTTCTTCTGACCACACCAGTTGCAGACCTGTAATTAAGCTGCTCAAGCACCTGTGAAAAACAATTTCACGGTTTAAGTGCGTTGCATACTTGGTTTGTTTTTTAAGGCAATGTCCTTTTCTCATTAAGTGTCATACACATGTATGAATAGTATATATATAAATATATATATAACTTGGCACTTATGGAACTGGTCATCAGAATATTTACAGTAGTTTCGCTTATAAGTCGAATAGTGTATCTAAATCCACAAAGTACCGAAAAGCATGCTATAAATTTAGGAATAATTTGTTTGTAAGTGGAATTTTTTAAGGATTCACATTTCAATTAATATATAAAATAGGAAAATTGAAAAAAAAAACAATTTTTAATGTAACTTGCTTTATTTATCTTATAGTAATTTAATAAAAAACTTTCAGCTCTTCAGCTTATGTACATTTTTGTATATATCAAGAAAATATGCACACATCTGCAGTAACATCTATACATACATCTATAGTTATGGTAAATATAGCAACTCAGACATTATTACACTCATTCTATATGCATTCTCGGCATATTTACCCTTTCCAATTTAAATAAATTAATACCAACAGTTCAACAGCCATGGAATAAGGTAAAGTAAGTAAAGCCAGCTGCTAGTGGCCCACAGAATTTAATTGCTCATGAAACATATGCCGGCAGGACCCACACAAACAAGAAATGGTAGTATCACCCACATTGAAATCTTTTAAAAGCCAAAAATCAACAGTCAAGCCAAAAAAAAAAGATAAAATAATAATAATGACAACAAACACAGAGCTCTTTGGGCATTCCAAGGAGCGCACCCTTAAAATAAACAAAGCCAAAATGCTTAAGTAATTCAATTTGGCCAACTTAATGCCGCAAGTTACCAACTGAGGGTTAACAAGCCAGCTTCGTATATATATTTTTTTTATTTCACTTTTTATTATTCTTTGAGCCAAAATTAAATTGCATAATGAAATGTTTCATAGCCAACATTGTTGCATTTGGGTCGTCAACTTAACGAACCATGAGCCGGCTTTTTTCAGCCTAGTTCCTGGTTTCTGATTCCTTTGGTCGCTGCTTCCAGATCATATATCATATCTTAAGGAACTGCAGTTATTTAAAAGTAGATGTACTTACGAAACCCGCTGTATCTGAGGGATTTTGAACGGGCTGCAGCTGCAAGAGATTATTGCACTATGTTTTCCGCAATGCCGATCCTCACAGGATACTTTTAGAATAAGAACGAAGCCTGACGATGCCGGACAACCTTATTTATTGAATATATAATGGCATTTGCTGTTGGCATTTTGAGACATATTTTCTTTTCACATAGAATATTTTACTTATTATACATATGTATATGTATGTGTGTATATGTATGTGACACGTATAAATTAGTAAGCGTGACGGCAATGTGAGTGCAAATTTGATTTGATGTTCATTAAAGTAAAAGCAAATAAAATAGAAATAAAATGCTATGCGACACATTCTTTATACATTTGTAGCAACATTTGCATGATGAGATTGTTGGATTGGCCCGAAGTGCCACCAGGGGCGCTATCAGCAGCACACTCGAACGAGTGTGGTGCAAGTGGTTGTCAAGTGGTAGGCACCCAGAAGAGTCGCTGTGCCACTCTTCTTTATGCATATTAAGATGCCCGGATGCTCGACTGCTCTCGGATGGGTAACCTAATTTGACTAAGTAGGGCTGGGGCAGAGGGATGAGAGAGGGGTGAGAGGAGGCCTGGGCGAAAAAAACCCTTCCAGCATCGTGTTAATGGACTTAATAAAAAATGCAACATTTTGATTTAATTTAATTGAAATTCACGCCACTCGAGCAACTCCATTAGGCAGAAACGTGTCCAGCATCAGCCGAACGCGACGCAAATCAAATTACCTCTGGCGTGGAGTAGGGGGGAATTGGGGGGGATGTTGGTATGTCGGCTCAATAAATATTGTCAAAACACTTGTCAAATGGCTAAACAAAGCGGCCGGGGCGGGGGCCAAGCAAATAAGCCAGTGGATACAGTTTGAAGAGGCTTGTCCATAGCCCAAAGACTTCGGTGGGCGTGCCTATTGACACTGCACGAAATTTAGCAACTCTACAGGAAAAGGGGGTGGGTGGGTGGAGCAGTAACTAGAGTTGGAAGCGTGTCGTGCTCTGACTCGTGACACGACTCAATTTGAATTCAATAAGACTTAACAAAAGAATTGCGGAAATAAATGGATTATGGACATATTATTATAGATTCGGATATATCTTCTTTTGCTTCTTACATGAACTTGCACAACTACACGATACTCTGTTTATCTGAACAGTTTATCAAAATGATTGTACCATTTGCAACACATGATTGTATCGCGTTGGAAAAAAGTCGAAACGTTCTCATCGCTAACTTAAGCGTTGGGCTGGCTGGCTGGCTGGCTGCAAATCAATTTGATTCGATTTAAATTTAAAAGCATCTGCAAGACGTTGTCGTCAATGAGTATTACCCCTTCCAAGCCCCGGCCACAGACAGCAGCCCCTTTTGGCGTTGATCTTGCGCGTGATTTTCATGTTAAGGTCACGTGCCAGCGACGCGTGCCATTGACATAAGTTTCCAGTTTCGAGTTGTAGCCAAAGGGGGTGGCAACGGGCACATGAAAGGGGTCATCATATAAGGCTATTCTTTTTCCTTGCTGCGTGTGTGTGTGTGTGTGTGTGGCGTGTTGGTTGTGACATGTGTGCAGGCCTGCGTGTTAAATGCTTGATTTAGATATCAGTTGAATTCTATGCCCATAAGAAAATATATAATGCTGATACTTTTTAGTCATTAAATAATATTATAGAATTTATATATATTTTGATAATCAAACTAACATTAAGTTAAAAATATAAGTTTAATTCCTATTGTACTTGATTTTAGTGTAGGCGAGCAGAACTCTTGCGGTTTGCCTAGCTGCAATTGACGGGTTCATTCTTTTAACTGCAATAAAATCCAAAATACATCCTGTCCCATGTCGCGGCATATTGTAAATAAGGTCTCACCTGGCGCATATTGCCAACGGATCGTTCGCTCGACCCGACTTCTCGCTGGATAAGAAACCGCCATTGAGGTGTCAATATACAAAAGGATGTCTGACGTTTATTGCCCTGCGGTTGAGGCGCATAAAGTTTTCTTGGGTGTCCATGCAGACAAGCAAAGCACATGTGTGTGAAAGTTGTGTGCTTGGAAAATGGAAAGCGGGACATATGTTCTTATGTTTATTGGGGGGCCGTCGACGAAACGGAAACCGGATGTGAGCCCAGGGGCCGCGGTTTCCATTTTCTGCAAATACTTAACAGTTTGTTATTTCTATTCCGAGTCAATATTGCAAAAGTAAACAAGAGAGGGGAAGCAACGCATACTTTAAGTGGCACAGCTGACGTTTGAGCTTACAATTTCTCATGTTGTATGTTTTTTTCTTCATTTTTTTAAGTTTTTTTGTTGCTTTTTTATACCCTTACAATTATGTTACAAAATGTGAAGAAACTTGGAATAAAATGATCAAGGTTGAGAAACTCTATTATATCCATATTGGGATTGCATTGGAAAGCTTATTTTAATTTAATTTTATTCCCAACTCCATTATGCGCCTATCGTTATGTAAAAAAATGTTTAACATCACATTATTATAGAAATAAGCACTCAACGGAATGAAAGGAAAATGTTAAGTTAATTTTTTTCCAAGCTTTTAACTAACGGCATATTGTATCACACCATACCAGATTGAAATAAATCCCCATATGCCTGCAAGTGTATCTAATTTTCGGCACGGAAATTCACTTTTAATATTTTTATTTCTGTCTGTTGGCGTCAACGTGCCCAAAGTCTTTTCTTGGCTTTCTTCTTAACAAATATTTAAAGTGTTTCAAATTTCTCGAATTTCTCAAAAAAACCAACAAACTCAATTTTTAAAGTGCTGTAAACAGTGTGGCAGTTCGTTTTGAACACAAGACCTGAGCGTCCGAGTGTTGCCAACTCGCTCGATGATTTTGTGAGGCGCGTTTTGTGTTTCAAGTGTGGTTGTTTGGGTTGGGTGGCGAATGCGCTCGCTCTGGTTGGGTGGCGTTGGTGGCACATCGTGGCCAGGGCCGGGCAGTGAGGCATGGCACGCTCAAGGGCCTGCTTCAAAATACGAAAAAATTTTCAGCGCATTTCGCGTTATTAACACGTAGTAGGTGCTGCCATACCGGTTGGAGGTTGCCAGCCTACCCGATGATGCTTGCTGCTTGCTGCTTGCTAGCTGGTTTCTTTCGGTTGGTTTTTGGATAGAAGGGGCGACCAGAGAAACGCAACGCTGCTGATACTGTGTAATAAGGAGTTTTCATGGGCTCTTGAGCGTTTACGCTTACCAAGCGAGGACATTTTAATTGAGAGTGTTGCCAGAAGGACCTCGCTGCCAAGAAGGACACGACAACTTGCGGTACTTGGGCAGCTGCGTTTGCATTAAGTGCGGCTCGCTCTGCTACCCACTCTGCCCCTTTGCTTTCTTTCCCCAGTTCCTTAGTAACGGCTTGTTGACTTGATTCTGCCAGAGTTACCCTGCCCGGTTTTGTTTCGGTTCTGGTTTCAGTGCAGGTGTTGATGGATGAAATGCTTGAAATGCCAAGGCAAAGTTCTAGCTGCATCTGAGGGTTCAGTTCATAAACTCAAAGACTTTGTAGTGTCACATCTTACACTCAAAGTATGCACGAATACTGCATCTAAGGGCTTGTCAGGCTGAGCTCTTTACTCCCTAGTTGAAGTCTTAATGCATACTTGGTAAACTGGCAAGTTTAAGTGAACATAATTAGATAAAGTTTGAGTTAATTAATGTATGATGGTCATCCTGGAGATGGCGGGCAGACAAAGTGTACATATGTACATATATATAAATGCCTATGCAAATACGTGTTAATGGATTTTAAGAGTAACATTCTAATAATTTAAAAACGCTGAACAAGTTTTCTTTATTTTGTTTAAGTATAAGCTCCAAATAAATTTAAAGTACATAATTTTAAATTGGAAAATGTACCAAAGAAAACTACTTAGAAATGTGATAAGTTCAAGCTTTAGTGTTGTAGCAGTTTAGTGTCAAAAACAAATTTAAAAAGAATAAATATTTTCAATATGACCTCCATTGACCTGTGACACTGACTGCAATCCAATGCTCAAGGCTATATAATTTAAAATGATGTGGAAATAGCAAACGACAGACAGCAAATTTAATGTCTTCATCAACATAAACAAGAACAACAACAAAGCAACACTCCCCCAACACAACCACACACACACACACATATACAGCCAGAAACCAGTTAGCGAAAGTGTTAATATATTAGGCTAAATAGTGTGATAAAAACAGGGCAAAGCAACAACAGCAACAACAACAACAACAACAACAACAACAACAACAACAACAAGTCATTTAATTTATAAGCAATTGCCGTTTGTCAGGAATTTTCCCTTTCAGCTGGAAGGAAGGGAAAGCATCATTAATTTGCTCTGTTAGATGAGGGGGGGCGGCGACAACTGGGGAGTGTTGCGTCGACAATTGCCAAAAATATTTACAGCCAAAACAGACGCAACCTACAACAAGAACAACAACAATCAACATCCTCATCAGCTTCAGTCTCAAAAGTTGCTCCCAGCGGAGCAAAAGAAGTCGAAATGAAATCAGCAGAAAATTCAATGAGCAGCCAGCGGGGAAGGGGGGGCTTGGATCGCGGGGGTCGTTAGCCCAGACGATGCTATGGCAGCTGGCAGAATTGCGCGGTGGTTGATGATGACTGCAATTGATGGCAGTGGCAACCCACAACTCTCCCCCTCCTTTCACCCACAACATCTTCCCGCTCCGCCCACATGGTTTGCCAGCGAAGGGGTTGTGATTTCTGTTGTTGTTGTTGTTGTTGCGTGCGTGCCAAATGTTATCAGCTGCTCAAGGGGGAGGGGAGTGGTGGGTATCGAGGGTGTCTCTGCTTTCTCGTTGGGTTGTGCTGTGACGTGCAAATGCCAGAAAAATATTATGTGACATGATAAATATTGCACGCGCGGGGGGAATTGTGGTCCATTGTTGTTGTTGTTGTTGCTGTTGCTGTTGCTGCTGTTGTCAACATCATTGCCGAAATAATATGACAGATTCATTTATGGCTACGTGGCCTGACAACCATGATGATGATGATGATTATTGTTGTTGTTTTTGTTGCTGTTGCTGTGGTTTTTTCGCATAGGCGTTTTAAGCAGCGGACGAATGCGGTCGCCTTGGGTGTTGTTTATGGTTTTGACATATCCAACATTTATGCGTCAATTGACGATGATATAGAAATCAAGTTTCTCACAACTAGGACAGTTAGCATTGAATTTGATTGGGTGCTAGTCCACTAACCTGTAATTTCTCTGTTGGAGAAATGTCTCTTAGGCGGTTCTAATCAAAAACGATGTCAGCAAGCAATAACTATGTCAAAGAACTGACTTTAAGTACTTACTTAACTTACTCTCCTGTCATGACAGTGTAAACTAAGAAGTCATCGAACCAAACTAGCTGTAGTTAGTAGCGAACTTTTCCGATTTTGTAATAATGAAATGGCAGCCTCAAAGCACATCGTGGGAACCCTCAACCCGGCAAAGATTGAGGGAAAAGCTATAGGCTCAGAAGAATAAATTGCATAATACGTCCTGTTTTTATTTAATTTCTTTCTCAAGAAAATTCATAATGTTTGAGTGTATATTCTTGATGCGATTCTGTTCGATTTCATTATTATTTTTGGTTATTAACTTATTCTTGAAGTGAAATATAATATATAAAAAAAAATTAAAATAAATGATAATTTTTTGTAATATAATATTATTATCGTGAAATATAATTAGGTTTTGTCTGAACATCTTGTCGTTGTTGTTGTGGTAGTTGTTATTGTGGGAGTTGCCGGTCTAACAGTAACTTTCACAAGTCGTTGCCAATCAAATAATTAGAGTCTGGCAATGCTGGCCAAAAAGAGAGTTCTGTGTGCGTGTGTGTCTGTGAGTCTTTTAAATAACGCGCAGAATCGCTCTTTTGTTGCTATATACTATATATATGTTTATATATATATATATAAATATTCTATATAGCATACATAAATGGCAGACAACAAAAGTTCAACGGAACAAAACGTGCGCTCTCCGGCCAAAAACAAATCAAATACAAAAAGTGCAGAAAAGGCAATAGCAAAAACAACAAAAACAACAAAAACAACAACGTAAGCGATGACGTTGAAGGAAAAACACTAACAACAACAACAACAACAAATGTAATAACAACGCATCCAAATTGTATGGCAAAAACTTTTTGCAACACTTTGGGGGCAAGTACTAGTCAATGACATTGAAGAGTTACCTCCATAGTATATATACACATATATATATATACACATATATATATACATATATCTAAATATATATGTGCCTCGGTTGCGTGCTTGGTTGCGGATTAGAACTAGTTACACATAAGTGCTGCGTTTGCAACACAAAATTTAAATAATTGACAATTTAAGTTCTGTGTTGACTTTTGTGGCAACTGAGCGAATTTCAAGCATTTGAATGTTGAACTTGAAAATAATTTCAGCCTTTTTGTTGAACAGTTTTGAGTATTTTCGTAAAGCCATTCAATGATAATCGTCAGGGAATTTGTAGAGTCGGCAAGGTAGACTATAATTTAGTATTTTTCAATTTTTCGCTCAGATAATATATCATTGGCTATATTTATGTCTAAAGTAAATAATATGGATTTGGATCGTAATTGAGATCGAAAAATATGCAACAAATCATTATAGACAACTTACAAAAAATTTTCAGTATTATTGTTCTCAAAATAACTACAAATAAGAAATTTAAGCAAATGGTTCTGAAAGGATTATTTCTGATCTGTTCCGAAAAGTATGCTATAAAAAGTGGTGTAAAATAAATGTAGAACATAAACGTAAAATTCAAAATGGTGTAGCATAAGTTTTGAGACCTTGGCAAATCGAATTTTTATTATTCAAAATTAGCTCGTTTTTTTCTAAGCTGCTAAAAAATTAATTGTTAAACATTTTATCTACTAGCTAATTCAAATTTGAATAATTCAAGATTTATAGATAGATTTTAAGACCTGCAACCACTGAAGCTAGCAATATGAATCCATGTAACACTCTTGTAGAAGCAGCACCCCCATTAAATGCTGTCTCCCAAACTGAAGTAAAAAATCAGCCATACGAGAAAAATCGCCTTGCACGTGTCCCTTATTTTTTTTTTATGATATTGTTCGCATGTCCAGCCGGACGCGTGAATAATATTGAAACAGGACCTTTGGTCACGCTGTGAATCAATCTTGCGGCACGGCACACAGGATGTAAACAGATCTAACAGAGTCCGAGAGTTGTAGTTGTGGCAAATCGACCAAAAACAAGCTGCATAATAAAATATTTTCAGATTTTTTATGATGCAGAAATAATTTTAAATGGTTATTTGAGCAAAAACCTGCTAACAGCTGTGAGTCCTACGCATTCGATTCTCTTACCTCACTTTGTTTTCCTTGGATCCCTTTGGACGGGCTACACAAACAAAATGGAGCGCGCCAAAGCATTTTGCTGGGGGTTGTTTGGGACCAGTGCCAGACGCAAACTATTAGCGTTTAGTGCGCATGTTTAAAAAAAATCTCACCGACTGCTCCCAGCGAAAGCCAAACATACAGCAACAACAACAACAGCAACAACAGCAACATCAACATCAGCAAGTTGCAGAGGAGCAAACAGCAACACTTAAAAGTGGTTGCAACCCTGCGTTAGGTTTGTTTGTTTTTTTTCTTTTTTTGTTGCCGTATCCTCGCGCGGCGTGTTCTTTTTTGCGCCATTTGTATTGGCATTTGCAGCGCGTGCTCCAATAAGAACAAAAGGAATCCCCATCTCTGCTTTTTTTTCTGTTTCAGTTTCCGCACTCGCAGAGACAGGCGACAGCCAAAGGTTATTGAAATGGCATTGCGTTTGGGTTGAGTTCAAAAGTTTAAAGAGCCTTTGCCCGTTCGCGTTTTTTTTTTTTTTTGGCAGCAATTTCGACAGCGGCAAATTTGTGTTTCCTGAACGGGATTAAATATTGCCAATTTTTGTGTTTGATAAATTGAAGCTTAGATAATTTCTGGGTGCTCCGTACGTACCACACAGAGTAACATACAAATCAACTTTAAATCAACAAAATAATATTAATTTAAGCACAAATTATATCAAGAGTAAAACATAATTTCATTGGTTGAGTAAGTTTATGCTAAAATAAACTATTTTGATTCAAATTTGTTGTCTCACTTACCCTTTAAGGAATGTATTCTTGACTGATTATTAAATAAAGTTTGGAAATTTCATAAAGATTTCCATAATTAGAGAATATTAATAATAATATATATATATATAAACATGTTCTATGTAATTATCTTTTAAATCTGTTAATCTAATCTAATCTTATTTATAACATCCATTAGTAGTGTGCACACTCAATTAACATTCATAATCATTAATTAGTTGAAAAAATATATACCTTAATTTATGCTAATTGTTTGTATAATGATTTAATTAGAATGAAGAGCATCATATATATAATATAAACATAATTGTTTTATCTCAGCTTTTATTTATCAGATAGTTGTATAAGTGAAATAAATTAAATTGTAAATTAGTTTTTAAGTATTCTATTTTAGAATTGAGTCTTGACAAAGAGGCATTTATTTAGAGACAATGACGAAGCATATTTCATGAATTTCAAACCAAAATGTTTGAAAATCTTCTTGGATATGATTACAGTTCATAGCCCTTTTGAGACCATAGAGCAACTAGTTTTTTTGTGAATTATATATATATTAAGTGCTGTCTACCATTAAATCTGTTGCCCGGCCAATTTAACATAAATAGACAGTCAAACTATCCATAGCAAAACAACAACAATCAATAGCTGTGCATGTTCTCATGGCAAATTATTGAAGATTAACAATCATTAAATTTATTACGCTGCTGTGGCAACAACAACAACAACAACAACAATAACAACAACGAGAGTGGGAATCAACCCTCAGTGCAGGCCTAACGAGCATCATTTGTAGTATTTTTATAGAGAGGGAGAGAGAGAGATTGGGTAGGGGTTCCATGGGTGGAGCTGAGGGTCGATCTTTATTGGTCACCGCGGTAATCTGTCATCTGGGCTTTAATTGCGGTTAATGCCAGGCGACATTCAATGCGACATTCAAAATCAAATTAATCAAAACCTAAATATTTGCAATCGCCAGCAAAGATCGAGGCCAACTATTGACATAGACAACGGAACAAAGGGACAACGAGACGGGGCAACTCAGAATGCGGGCACGCCACAAAAATAGTGGTAAATAATTTTAATTTTCTCCCAAAAAAAAAAATTACAGAAATCTTTCACTTTATTTGTTGTCTAATTATGCGTAATTATCGGTGCACTGCATTCGAACTTGACCTTCCGCCAGGGAATGAGTCACGGTCTCTGGTTTCCAGATCTCAGCGATGTCATTTGAATATGCGGGTTTCCCTATGTGCCTCCACTCATTAAGCAGAATTTTCCTTCGTTTTCCATATCCTTTTCCGCCACCGCAAATAAAATATAAATGGACTAAGAACATATTTATTGCTTTTTATTTTTATTGTGTCACATAAATTTGTTTATTTTATGGTATATTTATTTTTTCCTTGAGGGCATATTGATATTTGACAGTTATTGCCGAACACGGAAACGCCCACTTTTTTTCGTATTTTGTTTATGTGTTGTAATTTTGGAGGGTAAATTTTTTTCATTTGTGGTTCGTTTGTTAGGAATGTCATTAGGAAACGTTAGTATTGATGGGAGTTTTTTTGATTTTCTATTGATTGCTGGTTGATAACGGAATTTCGAAATATATGTGGCATACTTTTGCACGGAAATGTCAGTAACTGTAGCTAATAAAATCGGATAAATTTCGCTAAAAATTTAATAATAATATACAAAATATTTTGAAAAAGTCAATGAATAATCATAAAAATTATAAATTAGATATATACATTCCATAAAAAATAGAATAAGCAGCCAATAAAGAAAGTTGTATCTTTAAAAGAATCTCTAAAAAATATCCTATATTGTAATAAGAATAAAACATATATATAATATTCGATTGAAACTAAAATATGAACTTTTTCGCATGATTACAAAAATATGAATATCAAGATGGGAAAACTTTCAAGATTTGCTAAGATTGGTATCTGTATGCCCAACGGTTTTCGAGAAACTTGGCAAAACATTCATTACAACAAATTACAGTGCGAAACAACAGGCGATAAAAATGAACGGCAAAAGGAAATATCCAACCACAGGCAGCAGTTAAATGATGCTACTTAGGCGATAAGCACGACCTCCAGCAGCGGCGAAAAAAGAATACGCCCTAACTGAAGACAATCCCCCCCACACACACACCCCCTCCCCCCACCCACCAAGAATCATTCTTATGCGCGTTATTTGTTTGTGTGTTGTGTCCAAAACAATTTCCTTCCTTAATCACATGGTAACAGGGTCTAGGGAAAATTGCATATTATCTGACCAAGAGCAAAACAAATCGGCCAGAGCGACAAACAGACCCATGAACAGCGCTTCTAATTGTAAAAGATAAAAAATACACAGCACAAAAAAACACAAAGTTGGATTGGTCGACAACTCTACTTAATGTATTTGTATACTCTTCGTCGAAGGTCTAATGCTGTGTTCTCCAAATGTGCTACACCCTACAGAAGTTATAGAGCTTTTAACCTCCTAACAAAATCCTCCACTTAACGGATTTATTTTCAGATAATGTAATTGCATTTTGTAGCTTCCTCAATTTATAATATTTGTTTCACACCTTGCAAGAGTATTCAGGATTCGGTAGCATGAAAATAAATTGTGATTCCTTTTTTTTTGGGTCAAAAAACCGAAAAAAAGAAGCTCGCCGAAGATAAATGACGGGCAACTTTTATCGTGCCAGCGAACAGTGACTGAGGATGAGTATTGAGGTTTGTAAATGTATGCGCTTCTGTGTGTGTATGTATGTGTGTGTGTGTGTGTGTGTGTGTAAAGAGAGACATTTGCCAGCACTGTAGCATACTTTCAAGTGTCTTTAGAATGTGGGATGTATGCCAACAGCTTGTCGAGTGGTTTCTCTGTGTTTTTTTTAGCAAAGTATTTGGACTATCGATGTCGCCATAAGTTGTGCAGCACTTCAGACCACTGCCACGCCTGCCTCCTCCCCCCAACAGCGCCCTTCTCAGCTGGCCTCCTGTCCATGCCTGACCAAGTGCAAAATGTCAAGTTTTTGCGCGAGCAGAGAGCCCAACCCAACCCCTATTTTTGTGAGTGTATGTGTACGTGCATGTATTTTTTTTTTGTGTGTTGTTCTTCTCTGGCTCGTTTGCGCAACAACTCTTTGATGTATGTAAATTTTGTAGCTTATCTGTATCAGTGCCATGTTCTGTGACTTTAATCGAAAAATGCAACCCTCACGCACGTTAAGCCGCCTGTAAATACGCTGCCAAATCCGCTCTTGCCCACAACCATTCCAATGCGGGAGAGAGAGAGAGGCAGTTGTAAATCGTTAGATTTAAAGTTGATTATTTCAATGTTTTATGGCCAAGCCGGCTGCTCGGTCTACTCGGCTTATCGGCGATCTGGTAACAGGTTGCCCAACTTCTGTTCTTGCCTTAAGCCTCTGAACAAACAATCATTTGATGAGAGGGGGTGGAATCAAAATGTGGTAAGCATTTTCTGTTTTTCTAGAACAAAATAGACTTAATTTACTATACGCACTTCAAGAAATGTGTCCATATTGATAATGATTTTAACTGGAAAGTATTATTAATAGGAACACTTCAAATAAAAATGTATTTTATATTTGTATTTAGAGATGCATGATACTATTAGATTCGATTCCTAATATTAAGTAAACCAATGTTTCATATTAAATAGACTAATTTACATTCCTAGCAATTTTTTAAAAATATCCCAAAGATTGTGCGTGATATATTCAATATTTTCGATTGCCAATTAGGCCACATCGAGCTCGTTCAACACCCCACAAAGCTCAGCCAGTCTCTGGAGTGGGCAGTCATAAAACCGACTAATTGGGCATATGGATTTGTGGTCGCTTGGCTCATCAACAACAGGTTGCCACAACAACCTGAAGCGGACTTTTGATTAACGCATCGCTGCACTGTCAAGTTCCAAATTTCATGCAATCAATATATCATCTCATATGCATATTGTATATTGTGTGTGGTATAGCTAAGCGTCCTGCATAATTTTATGGATTGCATTGGTGGTGGTAAAAAATAAATAATTATATCATCAATGGAAGGGTGGATGGCTTTATAACGCAATATGCAAACTACATGTGAGAGTGGGTGCGATTGGGGTCCCGCAATCAAGGGGTAAAAATCCTGGTGACATTTATGTGGTTAAGCAATTTACCCTTCAGCCTTCGGCGGCGCATAATTTATAATTGTCAAAGGGATTGCCCGGCAACACTGTGGACGACCACTGATTTATGGAATTTCATAAATTTTCACTGATTTTAATCGTTTATAATTATAGGCGAGCTGAGAGAGAGAGAGAGAGAGAGAGAGAGAGACAGGGAGAGAGAGAGAGAGCTGTTGAAAAATAAATAAATATTATTGCGTTTGCAATTTTAAGCGGTTTTTTCAATTAAATTGAAGACAAAACACATCCACAGGTAATGCTCAGTCTGTGGCACGTCGACTGGTCCTTTATTTGATTGGAATTTTTTTTTGTTGCTATCCTTTGTCGCGACTTTGCTTTATTTTATTTCATTATGTCTCTCACATATATAATTCCTTTTTTTTGCCCAACATGTTCATTTTTTTTCTGTTAATTCTTATTGAGCTCCAGTGCTCAGGGTATTTATACTATAAAGCTAAAGCCTGGCCAGCAAAAACGAAAAAAAAAAACAGCAGCAGCCGCAGATTGATTTTATTATTACGTTTTATTTCCTTGGAGACAAACTGCCCGCCCACAGGACGCAGCTTTTTTTGTGTCCAACTTCAAAGAAACTTTGGCCGCTCAAGTGTCCTTGTGATATGTATGTATGTATGTGCGTGAATGTGTGTTCTTGGTCCTTCATGCGGTCGTCGGCTTATGCGACAAATTTTTCAATTTATGTTGCGTTGCTTTCTATCGTACGGCTTCGGCTTTCCATTTCATTTTTTTTTTTATTTCGGCCTCATTTTAATGGCCCAAAACTTGAGGTACGAAGTAGCAGTCGGCACTTTTGCGGCTGCTGCTACTTCTGCTGCCTGAGGTTTGAGGTTTGAGGTTTGAGGTTGAGCACTGTGCTAGATGCGAAATTGTGTCGAGGGCTTTCGGACAAACATGCTGTCCAACATGCATTTCATTTTCCAGAGCCCTGGATGCCAAAAAGTGTTACGAATTAAATAAAATTTAAATACTTCTTTATGGTTCTAATGAGAAACAACAGATAATTACCAGTGTTTTTTATATGCAACTTTTTTATTGATAAGGTTAATAGGGAAGTTAAATATTATATGAAATATTAGCTTAGAGTAAATCGGGTAGAAGATAATATCTGCATTTAAGTTATAGAAATTAAGTTAATAGAAAAACCGAATATTAGAGGTTTTTAAAACTTGTGAAAACAATCCTCAGCATGAGGAAATTAGAATTAGACTAATTAAAATATAAAATACTCAAAAATATTAGAAATCTAAGCAATACTTGGTATTTCTTTTAATATTGCAATCAATTGACATATATAATACATATAGACTATATTTAATGCCCGATAAACGCTGTCAGTTGTACGTTAGTGTGAGATTCTTTGTGAAAAACACACTACACATCATCTTATATCTTTTAATGATTGCCATTCCTCAATGGATGCTGTTGTCAATTTATCAGATTGTGGATTGTGTACTCTATGCATTAAGCAGTTTCGCTGGAGCGTTTGTTTTGATCACGACGATGAGCATGAGCAATAAACTGAAGTACACTCATCCTCATGACCTTCTCCATAGCACTGCTACCCACAGATTAGCAATGCTGCTGTTGAATCCTTATAGGCTGTCTATCCTATAGCTGCTGTGTTTGATTCATGTGTTTGGGTTTATAGCCAATAGTTGTATCGAGCAGTCGTGATTGCTTATACCAAATATATTGATTTTTCTGGTATCCCAATTGCAGCTCACCTTTAGCAATCTGGATGTGTTAATCAGAGATGATGTATTGTGGCACTTGCGCTCTATATGCACTCTGTGCTCGTTCTGTTCTGTTCACGTGCTTCATATGCATGCAGCGCATCAAAAGCAACTTTGGCAGCGCCTCACTTAATGTCTGACGTGCTGGCATGCAAGGCTGCGTCTCAATAACGCATCGAAGGCGACCACAGATTGGCTTTATATATACATATATACATATACATATGTGTAAACTTTTATTCGTATTTGGCTCAAGTGAATCATTTTTGCCTATCGCCTCGCCCACCGTACCGTTCGATCTGTCTGTCTGAGTGCCGCCGCCGCCCCCTTTTTGGTGGCTCAGCCTCAATCACGTCGCATTCTCAGCGGGTTCTCAATCCGCTGCTGCCACTGAATCATTGACGGCTGCCGCACAGCTTTCTGTACGTGACATTCGTTTTGATCTCAAAGTAATTTCATTTTTTTGTATTATTTTATTAATATTATAATCTATTGTCGAAGCGCAAATTCATTTGTAAGTTTTACCATATTCAACTTAAATATTCGAATAATTCTTTTTTAAATATTAATACTTTATCGTGTCCAAAAACTATTGTCAAAAACTATGCAGTACCTGTCTGGAAATAGGCGATTTAAAACTTTTTGACCAATATTCATATTCAGAGACCTGAGCGAAAAATCCTTTGAGGATGCATTGGGGAAGGCTGCATAGGTAAAAACTCAATTTTGTACCAATTAGCTTTAATATCTTTCTTCAAAAGCAATGACTGATTGTCGGAAACCTGTATAATACCTAAAATGTGGTAAGCAACTATAAGAATAATGTTTTATGACGCTTTTCGGATCGATCTCAAATCCATTCGATAAATACGTGCAACGATCACCAACTAATTTTGAGATTACTTCAGTACACGGATAGAAAGCTAGTTAAAATACAGGAAACAAATATTCCCATTGTAAATCCGGGTGGAGTCTTCAAGTGTGTATATTTGGAAATGGAATGCATCAGAAAAATCCGAATGTTTTCATATTTATACAGTTTGGCAGATGAGAAAAGCGCTGTAAGCATACACTTCCAAATATTATGTATATGAGATCGCAGTTTTTGGATTGTACGAGTTGGGGGAAAGCAAAAAATAAAGCTGAAAGCAGAGTCACATTAATATGGGTGCTGGTCACATTGGTCAGCCATAAATTAAAACTAGAAAAATATTTGCGCGTTAAATAAATATCAATGACAATGACAACGAGCAGGATATGATGGGGCTGAAAATGCAGAAATTTGTGGGAGTGAGCAGCAATTGAAATTGTCAATGTTGTTGCCGTTGTTGGTGTTGGTTGGTCACAACGGATGCAATTCCTACAAAATGATAATTTATGATAATGATGCTTCCGGTTCATGCAGCAGCGAGCACAAAACTGGACGCCGTGCAGCATAAAAATCAGGCGAACACGAAAAATTTGCGAGTTGCGTACGAAAGTTTGGACACAACTGGAGAGGGGTAGCAAGTGGGGATGGGGGTTGGTGGTCGAGGGGTTTGTGGGCTGCCTGGTCTCGCATATTTATTGATAATTTCCGTGAATTCAGCGACAAAGCAAAAACGGAAGTTATGCCATTTGCTGCACGCCTGCGAAAAGGACAACGTCAACGAAGCCGACGTCAATACGGACAATAGTTGTTGCTGACCCGGGAAGGGGGGAGGGGTTAGGTGGTTAGGGAGGGGAGGGGGGGGGCGGTTTCGTAGGCCGTTTTGAATGGCGGCCCATATCAAAGTGCCTATCGATTGCGTCGATTTGCCTTGTTATTGTCTATAAACGTCGCGTCGTTGTCTGTGCAATTGTTTTGACTGTGTCTAGTATTTATGGGTTACGCTTCAGCAACAACAAAAACAAACAACTAAAACAACAACAACAACAACAACAATAGCAATAACAATAACAATGGCAACTGGCCTATTGTTGTGATTATCATAAACATTAACAACAAAAGGATGGCGCTGGCAATGTCAGTTGCTGTCTCCTCTCTCACTTAAGTATTCAAGCTCTATTTGCGCATTCTAATGACCTTGAAAATTAGTTCCTGCTTGTGCCTGTCTGTGTGTGTGTGTGTGTGTGTGTGTGTATGGCACATAAATCTTTTGGGGCACGCCCCACTTGTTGGCCTGAGCAAAAATAATTACGCATTATTATTATTGCTTATTTATCTTTTATTGCATATTAATTGCTCGCCAGCATACAAAGTCGTCCGTTAAATAAATGCAATTTATTTAAATGATTACCATATGTGCGCGCATTTTTGGCATATGGCACGTATCTCGTAATGCTTCCGTTTTGGGATAATGCATTAAGTGTAAATAGTGCGGTCCGATAAATGGACAGATAAGCAGACATGCAGACAGAAAGTTGGCCAGGAAGCCAGTGTGGTCTTTTATATAGATAATGAAGTTGGAACTTAATATGGGAATAAATATGTCATAAAATTGATAAAAATAGTAATAATAATAAAAACAATAATAAAATGAAAATACAAATACTTAAAAATAACAATAATAATGATGGGGATGTGCTTTAAATAATTAAAGTGATGATAGTGGAATTCGATTGCGTAGTAAAAAATTAACATCCTCACTTCACAATTTTTAAATATAAAAAGATTGTTTGTTGTGCCGTGCCACCGCACACACCGTTTAACTTTAGCTGTAAGAAATGGCTTCCAAACTTGCGGCTCAGAAGCTGAGAAAAAAAAGGAGAGGAGCCGCAAGGGTAGCAGATCCGTTGAGCTGCATTGAGGCTGAGGCACTAATTTGCAAGAATTTAAAGTGCACTTTGCAGTTTCATGTGAATCTGAAAATACTTTGGCTTATCTGCGCGTTGGCACAACAGTTGTGGTGGCTGGTTGCATAGATTTGGCTGGTGTTGCTGCTGCAAAATGGCGCAGCAAATGGAGCCAAAGTTATGAGCGTGCGGGGCAAAATGAGCACAGGAGTTCGACTTCCGGCAGGGTTTCTACTTATTTGCGCGCCGAAACTTTGGCCGGGATAATGCGAGCCCAAAGGAACGGAGTGTTTGCCGTAAAGTTATGCGCCAGCCAAACAACAATAAAATAATATAACATTATTATTATTTTTTTTTCTTTTTTTTTCTGTGAAAACCATGAGCGTTGCTTGGGAAGACCCGAAATCGCAGCGCTCATAAACTTTGAAGAAATATCGAAAGTTTTCGACTCTTGCCAAAGCTCTACTAGCTGAAACTGGAAACTGCGAACTGCGAAATGTGAACAGCGAACAGCGAGATGAGCGCGCTCGAGAGACAGACTCACAAAGGCTACGAAACTTATAACGAGAAAACTTTGGCACTTGGTAAATGCGCGATAAAGAAACAAACAGAACGGAACCAAACAGAGCAGAGGAGAAGCTGCGAAAGAACAGAGAAGAGGAGCGGACAAACTACAAGCTGAAGATGTGGGCACGTTGATATAAGCGCCGCAACTTGGATAAAAGAAAGAAACAAAAATAGAAAAAAAATAAGCAAAATGGGAAAACAAAAAGAAAGTTAAACGCGCCAATGGAAAACAAGTACAGGTATCACTCAACATGCCGAAAATGCAATGCTCTATCCCTCAACTATATACAAATCTCAAAATAATAATCATAAATTATAGTAACACGATATGGTATACAAGATACAACTTAACTCTAATTCATCATTCTTTTTGTATTTTTGCATTTCGACTAATGTTAATCGACAGTGAATAAATAAATAAATACGAAGTAAAAATCGGCACCATTTCAGTTGCATTTCGATTAAACTTATAAGATATGAGTAGAATATAATAAGTAAAATTCAATGAACTGAACAAGTTGTGTACTTAAACATAAAAATAAAAACACTAAGCTTATTATCGTATTTTTTGTTTGTTTAATTTTTTATTTAACGTGAGTACTTGAATTAATATTTAGCATTGAAATTTGGCAGAGTATATGAAAAGAAGTAAGAACACCGAATTGGATAAAAAGTTGTTCAACCTCACGCACAGAGAGCGCAGTCATTGGAACTGGAGAATTTGCCAGGCTGGCAAAAAACTTGTGCCGCCACAAAATTTTTCCTCACAATGCTGCAGCGAGCAGCTGAAGGATGGGCAAGGAAGCAGGCAACTCAAGAAAACTCATTCGCGCGTTTTAACTAACTAGAAGAGCGGGATAGAGGACAGAACGGAAAAGAATATACGGCAAAAATTATTATTTACGCACGGATGGTGTCATCTAATTATGAATTCATTTTGCCTGCCCCACAATACCAGGCAGTAGCACCAACAACAACAAAAAAACAGCAACAAAAAAATGGCTTGGCTGATAGAAAGGAAAAAAAAATGGAGAACTCGGGCGGACTTTCTTGAAGGCGAAGGCAATTTTCTTTTGGCTTTTGCCGCTGAAAATTAACAAACGCGCGCGGGCCAAACAAAATGGCGCCAGCTCGGACAATGCACCTGCAGCGCTGGCAGTCAGAAGAGGGGGCGTGGCTGCTTTTAATGCAATATTTTTCAGCATTTTCTGTGCTAACGATAAAAAGTTTTATGCACGCATTTTCAGCATTTTGCATTTTAGCCAGGCCAAAGAAATTTCATGCTCTTTGAAAACTTGTTAAACTATGATAACCACAATGCTGGCCACCTCCTCCCCAAGCATCGCTTCCACAAAAAAAAAAGAAGGAGAAATACGGGGCACCCGCGCTAGGAATAATAAGCAAGCTGAATTCTTCACAGCCGCTGCGAGTACTCGTTAGCTCGCCTCTGTGCAAGTTAAGAAATGCATAAAATTTGTTAACAAGCAAAAAAAAAAAAAAAAAATGCAAAATAATAGTCAAAATAATAAGAAATGGTAGCAATGAGTACCTATGTAGTTTCTTCCTTGGTCACCCGAGACATTTTCTTAGCGGAAATCACTAACAAGCGCGTATTTTCTATATAATTTTAGTTTACGGTCGGAAAAGGCTTTATGCATCTAACACCGCTGAATGCTCAAAGGCAAATGTTTTAAAATTCAGATTGTGGCTGAGGTCACAATGCACTCTAATGAGTGCCAGCTATTCAATAGGTTGTTTTAATGCATATCTTACGTTCATATACATATATCCTCATATATTCTCATATAATAATCATCCTAATAAGAGTGAAAGCATTTGAGAATCTTGAATTGAATACTAGAAATGAGTGGTTATTTAAAGAGTGTTACTAGCAATATACCCTTAAAATTTGGTGACTATACCTCACAAATTGTGA
Source organism: Drosophila atroscutellata (assembly GCA_035041605.1). Lineage (NCBI taxonomy): Eukaryota > Metazoa > Arthropoda > Insecta > Diptera > Drosophilidae > Drosophila > Drosophila atroscutellata. Next base: position 3,996,539 of record JAWNLA010000092.1, on the reverse strand, counting down.
ATGATATGCGCATTGCCAATTTCTTGGGCCGAGGCTCCTGGGGCCTGTGGGTGCGGGCGTGGTCCAGAAATGTATGTGCCGATCCTTGGAAAAGGTCTCTCTTTAAAGTTGTGGGAGATATGCAGATTTATCGATTTACACTTTCTGAAATATCAGAATTGGCGGTTTTTAGGATCGGGAGACCTGGGGGCTGCAGAGGTGGGCGTGGCATATCCTGATCTGTGAAGGACATCTCCAACAACCTAATAACCAAATCTGGGGACTGTGTCTCTATCTCTAAGGGTGTCGAAAAAAGTTGCGTGCAAACAGACGGACGAAGATACAGACAGACAAACAGACATTGCACAAACCAATACACCATGATACCTCCGGAATCAAAGTATAAATATATTGGAATTAATCATTTAGAAAAATGCAGCAAACACGTTTTGGGGCCTCGGTCAATTTGGCAAAAGCCTGAAGACAGAGTCAGCATTATTCATTTCAATCATTTATCAAAATCCTGGAACCAAAAATCTCACTTCTCTTTCAATGCGAAGCAGCGGCTAATGAGCCAAGTGCGTCTCTGTCAATCCACGGAACTGTGGTGACTCAATTGAGCCGAGTTTGAGAATTGTGGACGTACTCGCCTCGTCCCCACTCCGCCGGTCAGTTAAGTTGACAGGCCACCAGCTGAAGCCAATGTGGCCAAGTTAAGTGCGCACGTTCATTAATTTACATTAAAATGTAATTAGCGGTCAAAACAGCAACAGCAACAGCAGCAACAACAACAACACTAACATTAAAAAAAAAACTTGTACAAAATGAGACCACAAAAATGTGCGCTCAGCGCATAAACAAATGAAATGCAATTTTTAATAAATTTAAAATCATTTACGTACATTGCCAAAGCTTAACTCAAAACTAATGAAGGCTTTAAAAAATAAAAAAAAAAATTGTTTCATAATGCATGAAAGTAATTAAGTATAAGACGAAACTGTACAAATATATATATATATATATAGATATGTAATATGTGTGGCATTAACAGATAAATGTGCATTGCAACAACTAATTATATTAATCGGCTCTTTCACGCACATTTGGACTTGTTTTTAAATTTCAATTTAAATTAACATATTAACATTTTGCATAATATTAACAGCAATGCTGCTTTTTATATTTTGTATATATATATATATATATTTTTTTTTAATTAATGGAATAGTTATAACGATGTACATTTAAGAAATGTACATTTAATCTCTTTTATTCAAAGTCAGACTCTATTCGACTTCAAGAGTATAGAGTATTCATTTTCATGTACATTATTAAGAATTGTGTGCATATATATAATAAAACATAATCAGGCATATGCCAAGATGTATGTTTTACATATTTAGTTACCTGACAGCATATTGTGCTAAACTTATATACAGCCTTTTCATTTCCTTACATATAAAGGTTAGCTACAAAAAATCAGTTTCCAGGTTTTTAAACACAGCTTCATCTTTTAATCCCCAGCCATTAAAATCAGTGCCACAATCAGCTAATTTTGCACACATTTTGATAAGCTTTGTTTGTGCCGTTTCTGTTGTTTTTGTTTGATATTAAAAATATTTTATGCCTCCGCTGGGGGCTGTTGCATTTCTATCTGCCTTTATGTGCATGCAACGCCTGTTTGCTGCCTTCTGGTTACTTTTTTTTTACACCTATGCGAGATTGACAGGTGTGGATTGGTGGCGCATTAGCACACCCACGCCCACACCCGTACACACAAACAAACATATACACACGGTGATAATTATGCGCGTGATGCACATCATCATCATCATCATCAACATTTGTATGATTATTCACGTAATATGCCACTCGTGTTACGTATGCCATCCCCTGCCTCTTTTTGCTAACCCATTCCGTTGTCATTCCCCTGCCAATTAGGTAAATTGTGTGCTATTTTCAATTTTTTAAATTCAACGCGTTTTTGCCGCTAGCTCTGTCTCTATTTCACTGTGTCTCCTGCTCTATCTCTGGCTGCCTTCCTGGTTGGCTTAAGTGGCTGCCACAACAGCAGCAGCAGCAGCAGCAGACGGCAACAAAAACAATAGCTAACTGCGATTTGTGTGCTGCCGCCGCTGCTCGCCCCAAAAATTAGTCAACTTTCAAGATGGCGTGCAAGCAGGGATGTGTGTGTGTGTGTGTGCGCGCGAGTGTGAGTGTGAGTCAGAATAAGGGGTGTCCATTAGCAAATGGAGCAGGCTATTTTTGATTTAATGAGCCATAGACTAATGGATTTTTCTTTTTTTTTTTGATAAACTGTAGGTGTTTGAGTTTCCACACGCGCCACTCAAATTGGTTTAGATTTTAGCTGTGTGCAAATAATCACTAATAGTTTCTGCCTGCGAGGGTTGTACGAAAACAAATCAACATTGATGAACAATTAGCTTGTATAATTTTAGGTTTATGGAAAATTTGCATAAAATCATAAATACATCTAGATTCATGTACAAAACGGCAAGACTTAACACTCTTGAATCTTGAATACATGTTAGTACTGCGATATGAACCTAAATATGTAATGAGCAACCCTCTGTCGGATTTCTTAGGTTTTTCTTTGTCCAACCAACGATTGTCGCGAGTTCACTTCAAACAAGGAAGCATTTGAGTTTTTTGAGTGTGATAAATGTGGTTTCATATTTAGCTGATGTCTTTTTCAGTTGTGTCAGTTTGTTGTCTCTGGTATTTGAGTGTATATACCATTGTCCATTGTCAGGTTGTTGACAGCGGGCAGTCCTTGAGTTGTTGTAGGGTATAACTGTGGCAGTGGGTATTGATATGATAATAAGTCAGTTAATAATCACCATTTATAATTGTTACAAATAAGTAAATTTAAAAAACTATACACAAAATGTCATAATCTGGAATATGATGTAATGAACATTTTTGCATTGCTTATTATAATGACAATTTGATTTCAGTTCCGATAAAGCTGCATTACCTTGGATATTCCCAGTTTTTTTAGTTTTTAAGCGAAATTGTGCTGCAATAAGTCGTTGAAGTAAAGTCAAAGACTGCAGCAAAATAAAACCCATATCCAACTGACTAACCGAATACCGTTCGGGAACTTCTCAACGATCCGGGGTGTAAACTGAAAAAATAAACAAACAAATGCCTCATTACATGCGAAATTAAATTTAAATGTTTGCTTAATGTGATTCCGCAGTTGCCCCGGGCCACGGGGCGATCAGGGTAAAAAAGGTATGTTGCCCAAAAAAAAAAAAAAATAAGCAAACCAAACAAACCCAAGCACATAAAATATACTTTCGTGCCCGAAGCCCTGGGCTAACCAGGGAGCATTTCAGTCTGAGGGCGGTGGCGTCAAGGCATGTTTAGAAATATTTCTGGTATTTTATTATTTTATTCCTTACACCCTTACTGGGAGTAGTGTTATTTTGTCGAAAGATGATCTTAACCAAACTTGATGAGATGCTATAACTATATATTTGACAAACAAATGATCAAAATCTAGCTACAATATTATGTAGCTTTCAATTTTCCAAAAAATAATATTATGAAAATCAAATTTGGATTAAATTTAAATTTACAGAAACAGTCTGTAAGGGTATTTCATCTTCGGCCAGTTTTTTTTTCTTTGTTTTATTTTTTGTGCGATGCTTTGTGACTGAGTGGAGAAATTAGAACTTGTGTGTGTGTCTGCGGTCGCCGGTGGACGCCGACGGAAGCCAGTAGCGCCAGTGGCAGCGCTGCGGCATTCGCATTTCCTAAGCCCTGGCACTCCCCCACATCCTTCCCCCAGTTTTGCGGCAAAAATTTAATATATTTTCTTGGGTGTCTGGCAAAATCATAATAATTTCAATATTTTTGTAACGCTTGTCAGCGTCAAGCTGACAGCACGGGGCGCTTATTTGACAGGCCTTTGGGAGCGGGGGAGGGGAGTGGCAGGAAGAGCGGATTAGGAGCAATTGCGCTACAGCAGACGCTCAATTAAAATATAATTTCTGGTCGAATAATAACCAAAAACTGTGAATTTACCGAATACGGGTTAGCATTGAAATTCACATGGCCATAAATTAAAAACTTAATAACAAGCGTGGCGCACGGGTTCGTACAAAACCAGGACATGCCCAATACGTACGTGTGTCCTGTCCCGCCATGTCCTGTCCTGTGCTGTGCTGCCAGACACACATCACTTATTCCCTCTATATCCCTTTGTCTCTCTCTCTCTCTCTCTTGGTGAGTCGTTCTGCGCTCATCCTGCGGCAGCAATAAATCGCTAACAGCAAATAAATCAACGCGCATAAATTCCAATGTTCAGCGACGAGCCTGACCCGACTTTATTTACGACATTGCGACAAAGACACTTACGGCAAAATGTTGGTCGCACTGGATAAAAAAGTGGAAAATGAAAAAAAAAATAGAATAGCAAATGGAAAGGACGCGTATATGCGAAAACTTTCGAATTTGTTCGCTTGGAATTTCAGAATGCGTGCGCTATTTTATATTGTATCCACATCTAAGCCCCGATTTTGAAAACTAAAAGTCATTAGTTTTTATTCATTGCAATTTTAGAAAATAAAAGATTTATTAATATGCTTTGAGAATAAAGAATTAGACTAAAAGAATAATAATCATTTATTTTGCCTTTAAACTCTTGTAGAGCGAAAAGGATATTTGATTTTATAATCAAAGGGATTGTATAAGTTATATAAATTCTACGCGATCTGAATCGGCAATTGAACATTTTTAGATCAAAAAATGAAAGTAAAAAACTTATCGATTTGCAATTATCTACCTTATCGATTTCCTCACTTTGGACGCACTTTGTCCGATCCGACCACAGACAGGTATATGTTCCAAGTCTCTATCTCCAAGGGTGTCGGAAAAAGTTGCGTTCACACAGACGGACACAGGTACAGCATTTCACAAAACCTTCTGTATGAAAATAATTATCATCAAATCAGTTGCAAATTCGGAAGATGTTTTTTTGGAGAAGCGAAAGGAAACATATTTGAATAGAAACAAAAATCATTGGCTTTGGGGATATTTAACATTTTTAAAGTTGAACTACTACTACTAACGAAATATTAATATTACACTTAGAGAACAAACAGAACAAGTAAAGGACAAGTATATATATGCATATAGAAAAAAGATAAGCAGAAATGTCCTAGGCATAACATTGTAAATTGGACCGATTGGGAGCTGTATGAAATAGTATATCGATTGCTAATGTTTTGATAGCAGTATGTTATTGCGGCAAGCAAATATGGTTTTCCAACACGAAGGCTATATAATGTAGTAATCAATATTATATAGTAATTAAATCCGGCTGATTATGATGTGTTATCCTTAAAAGTGACAGACGGGCAGAAGACCAAGGATCTAGTCTGTATGTATCCATGCAGAAACTGTCAAAAATGATTCAAAACAATTAGATTTAAAGAAATTAATATAAATAAATTACCAATTATTTAAAATAATAAATAAATACTATAAAATGATAATTTTCATATATGATTTATGGATATAAATGTATGTGGCAAAGAAAATAATGCGACCAAAAATTCCCATTCAGTGCAGCAAGCCAATGAACATGAAAAAGGTTGACCTCAGTGTCGTGGCAATATGTCGGCATTCATATCCATAGCCAGGCACGGAAAAATGTCACATACGTTGTCCGTGGTTAACCAAAAGCAGTTGCCAAGGGTTAAACGGGTTAACCCCATGCCAAAATGGCTGTAAGAACAAAATATATACTACGTGAAAAAGCCATGCAGATGAGGTAGGTGAAGCTGCCAAGCGACGAGTATATTTGGCGCATTAAAACAAAAGGATGCCGTGTGCTAGGCAAATAGACAAAAGGATACACACACACACACACACACATGGTAGTCGCCAAATCAAGCGTTGATTTATGAGCAGCCAAAGAATTGCACTGGAGCCGAGAGGCAGAAAAAAACTCAGAAAACTAACAAGGCGCACGTATTAACACCCTTGTAAAACTGTAAAACCGCCGTGAAAAGTATGCTGAATCCGGGAAGAGGAAAAAAGAGTCAACAAATCAAAATGCAGCAGCCCGAGTCGCAGTCGCAGTCATAGTAAAAGTGGACGTCGAACCCGTTCCCTCGCCGGCAACTATTAGTTGCGCCACTCGGCGCCGCATACACATACATACGTATACCCAACTATGGTGATAATTTATTTATTTGGGATTATTTATTGCACATACATCATAATTTTTGTGCCTCTGACGGCAACGCCCAGGGCTGAGGATCTGGAAAATATTTTATTACAGCCTCTCGTAGGTATGAGAAGATGTATTCCTTTGCCAGCTTCATTTTTTTTAATATTCTGTTTCCATATCTCAGTGATAAGCGGCCGGCTCAAGGATATGGCAAGGCAGCCGAAGAAGAAATATAACTTTTAACAATGAGGGATGAGCCATAAATTAAAAATTCCAAACTTCTAAAAACGTTACAATAAATATATACGATACAACAGTAGCAGGACATGCAGTTGATTTATTTCTGCCTTCGAAAATCACTGAACCCAGCCCCAAGAAATCGTATATGTCTGCATCACTACCGAAAACCCACAGCCAGCCAGCTATCGATGCCAAGGTGCGGCTCAAAGAGACGGAAGTATTTATTTCATAATCGTTGTGATGAAATAATGAAGAAATGCTGTTGATAATCTAAGATACGGCGAGCCATCACTTCGGATCATGCACACTGATATTAATTTAAAAAAAAAACAACAAAACAAAAAAAAATCAGTTTGATGAATACTAAAATATAATAATTATTATTAGCAGAGTAAAGTTAAATAAAATAAAATTAAAATCAATAAATTTGTTTCTTATAAGAAATATTGAGTATCTAAGAGAATAATAGATCAAAAAAATTCAAATCATTCTTAAAGTTGCTTGCCCCATCGAACTTTTCTATTCTCAACGCAATGCAGGCATAAATGATCTTTGAAAGACGCAAAAAAGTGCTTAAGGAAAAAAATCCGAATACAAATAAAACAAAAACACCACGCTTGCTCACTAGTAGATACCCTGTACTTCATATGCGACAAACCTCATACTATGGGAAATGTACTCTAAATTGTGTTATTAATTTTATTCAATTTGAAAAATTAAAAATCCATCCAGAACCATAACTAAAACTATATGTTTTTGATGTGCAGAGAGATTTACATACTTTATGTGTTTGGAGATATCTTATTCTGTCTGCACAGCATTAGATACCCTATTTAGCACTTTTGTGTGTGCAAAGGGTATACGAATACGTGGCGCATATTAAATTCTTATAAAATCAGCGCGCAGGATACGCGAACACGACGGCGATGTGCGATTCGAGGACATGGTGGCAGGAGCGACTAGGGCGCTATTGTTATAGGTACTTTTATGATGCCATTGTATCCCTATCTACCGCTCTGCCTCTCTCTCTCTCTCTCTCTCTCTCTCTCTGTCTCTCTATATTGTGTGCAGAGTGTGAGAGCTCCTGCTGCTGCTGCTGCAATATTAAAAACTTGTTGCTAATAAAAGATACAGGATATGGATACGGACACGGCTGCCAAAACAGTTGCTCACAATGATTATGATGATGATGTTGACATCAATGACATTTGCTGCGGTTCAATAAATTCGCACAGCACTTGGGCAAAAATAAAATAAAAGAGTCCCATATATATATACATATATAGAGAGTATCTTGTACAGCATGTTTATAGCGTCTAAGTAGGCTGGGCCTCACTGCGCATTTAATTGTCATATGGATGGCTGGCTGACTGGCTGGCTGGCAATTGTCAATATGAAACGCTTCTCATTCAAGCCCATTCAGCAGTCATCGACGACACCGCTGGGACGACACCGCTTGAGTTCAGCTTTTGGTTTGGGTTTCGTTTCCTCGCCAACTCGTTTCCTCTGCATCATCTCCCTTTCCCTTGGCTTGGGGTGTTGTTTAGCTGCCGGATAATCCGCAACATGTTGCCGTTGCGCCGTTTTTGATTAAAATGACATGACACTCACTCACCCATATACACACACACAAGCCCACACACTCTTTAGTGTCGCACCATGTTGATTTGAATTGTCTATAAGCTGCTGTTCGTTTTGCCCATCGACTGCAGTATTTGAAGTGCCAAAAAGCGCACTTTGCCCTTTTTTTTGTTTTTGTTGTGCAGTGTTGTTGAGTGCGCGTTTTAGTGAAAGGATTTATGTCCGCTATTTGTTTAGCCGCTTAGTTTAGCATTTGCCCATTGTTTTAGGCCAAATAAGCTGTGGCTCGGCTTTTGCACTTTTCAACTTTTTGTGTAAGCCTGTTTGCTTTTTTTTACCATACGTAACTCGGCTAACACTAAAGTACTCCTTAACAAAATGTGTACTCGCCCTTAGACAGTTTTTGGGCAAGTTTCATTACCTTAACATTTTATATGTCTATATATACATATGTATTTAATTATTTTATGAATCATTGCATGTTTCCGATGGCCACATACTTTATCGTGCAGCATATATAATTGTAAACATATTTAGTTTTCAACTAAACACTTTTCAAAGTATTTCATTTCATTTTTTGGCCCATTTTTAATAATTATAGTACGACTAGACTGGAGTTTGGAATATTACTTAACCCCAATGAAGTTCAATGAAGTTATTTTATATTTATCTTAGTATTATTGTATGATAATTTGGACGGAACTTAACTTTATATATTTATATTTTAATAAATTAAATTACCCATTATTCTGAAATTATACCATTAACTTTCACATTATTCACGGTTGGTTCTCAAATTCCATGTTGTTCCAGTTGGCATGGTTCAGAATTTGGTACTACATAAATGTTAAATGAATTAATTCTACAGCTATAGTTATATACAGAGGTATATAGCTCTGATCGTTCTTCCCAATCAGTTGAAGCAACTTTTTTAACGGAATATTGGATAGATTTGCAATAAATTCTTAATTTACGTTTTTATATTGTATTTCGATAATATTTCTTAAAATGCAACGCAATTATTCACTGGTCTTAGTTAAAGGGATTCGACTAACTATATCTTGTTGAGAAATCACAATTTATTTGCAGTAGTCAAACGTAACAGCAAAGACTGTAGACATATAGATGTACTCAAAAAATGAAGAAATCTGTATGTATGTACTGGGTACAATAGCATATCATCTGTCTGCTGAATTAACCAAATCGACTTTTGTCACCGACAATTACAATTATTATATTGAAGTATGCATGTTATGATGTTTTTGGTGGTTTCTATATGTTTGAAAATTGTGTTTTCTCGCTGTGAATATGATGATATGATATATTAATATAATTACATAAATTAACTATAGATGAGTATCTGCTGGAACGTCCAGTTCATCGATATCAGACATTGCTGGCTCCTCAGTTATGCATTTTTCAAGATTGTTTTTGAAAGAATTGCTGGGACTACGCGGAGACTGTAGATCATAACCTGATTGTGATACATCAAGTTCTTCCATTGCATCGTTTGACAATTCCATATACTCGGAGCAATCAATCTTTCCGTACAACGGTGATATAGACTCCACAGCAACCAGATGATCAAAGTGCCCGTTTATCCAATTGCGATGGTCGATGAGCTCATCGGAAATAAATATAATACGTCCTATGGTTAAAGAAATTTGAGAGTTAATATTACAACTAAAAAGAGCAATTTGCCTCTGCGAGTTAACAGCAAAATAAAAAAATTATTATATATTTTGGAAAACAAAAACCCTATTTCGACAGATTTTTTGATGAAATTAAATTCCCTGTACAAGGTTAGAAACGAATAAATATTATCATAAAACATACCCAGTATGGATGAGGAGGTCGCATTTGATGGATACACCGCTTGGCTGAGCACACGATAAGCCCATTGGAAGGACTGCTTGATGCTGACAAGGGAAAAGCAGCCGCGAGCAACGTTATTGCCGGGCAACAGAGGATGTCCAATGTGCAGCTGCGAGGGCCTGCAGTCAGTGGCAATGTGTTTCTTGCTCTTATAATAGCCGCCATCCTGTATGAAAATTCCCAATTGAGAGTAGTTAAAGCGTAGACCATATAGCTCGAAGAATTCCAAGAGCAGCACACCCAGATTCACATCCTTATGTAATACATCACGCGGATGCAGTTGCAGAAAGCTGATGCACATGAGCAACAGTGACTTGGATGAGAGGCCGCCAGTGAATACCGTGGTCAGATCGCGTTGCAGCAGAAACTGCTTCAGCACCATCACCAAATAGCCAAGAGCCGGATAGTCATGCTTGAACATTTTAATCAGCTCCGCAGACTCGAGGCCATCCGCCATATTAAACGCGAGGTCCACCTTGATCTTCGTTTCGCGATCTGTGAATTTTATAATCGGCACAGTAGCCGTTGACAACACACGCACTGTGCCAGCCACGGCAATGTTGCGCCTCAGAAGCTCCAATTCGAGGGACCGCAGAGGCAGCTGCTGCCACAATCCTGATAAGGAAGCAACAACTCAATGTGTTAAGATGCTCGATTTAGTAATATTCAACTGTTAACTGTGGCTTATCTACTACTAATGCTGTGGTCGAGGGAGCTGTAACAAATTCTGAACCCAGCTGTTATAAATTTATTGCCAAATTTGTGTTTAACTCTTTTGGTCTCTGAGATTCGCGTGTTCATACCGAAGGAAATGTCTCATTCAATTGTTGATCCTTATCAAGAATATATAGACTTTATGGGTTAGGAAATGTTTCCTTCTGCCTGGTACATACTGTTCCACAAGCCATTATACACTTTTTAAAAGTTCCATTTATCTTATATTCTTATATTCTATCTTATGCATGCTAAAGAGTCCACATACATACTATAATTATTCCTATCTAAAACTAAAAGATAGACTGATGTAAAAAAGGCTATACCTTAAGAGTCGCAGATATATTCTTCTTCAAAGAGACAAATATGCCAATAGAAAATGAGGATTTCCATTTCTGGAGCGAGCACTTTTGTAATGCATTTGTCATATTACTTACCCAGCACCACGAGATCAATATCTGAATTGGGCAGAAAGAGTCCGGTGCGAAAGGAGCCAAAGAGCTCCACCGTCGCCTGTGGCCACAGAGCTCGAATGATGTTCTCGATGCGATGGATTACTTCATTGCGTACAGCATGCTCGCTGGGTGTGGGCAATATGTAGCGATAGAAATGATCGATCTCCTCGTGCAGCCCGATAATCCCGTCGCCATAGTTGTAGCTGGGTTGTCTCCATGGGAATCCGCCGTACTTGGAGGTATTTTCTTTTTCCAATTGTGTTTTCATTATTTTGGTGCTCCAATTGTGTCGAAAAACAAAAAACAGCTGATCCAGCGTTGCCACCTATGATGAAAAAATATGCTTTGTGTTAGTGGCTTGCGCGTGTCACGTTTTCTGCCGTCACGCACGAAAATTTATTGAGTTTTTTTAAATGAAACATTAAAAATTTTAAGGTTGGCTAAGAAACGCCGAAGTTTGGTCGAAAAGTATTCTCATATTCATCTCATTTCTATCAGCAGCTACAATTATTTTCTGTATGCATAAATATGCGAGCGCATGTATGAGAAAGAGATGGCGTGATAATGCACGCGATCGTCAATATGTTTTTGTGTTTATTCTGCAAAGCACCGTTACCTAAGATTGCGTGTACGTGCTTGTCGCCAGCCAGTTCGATTTTGTTTTGCTCTGCAGTCCCAGTGCCTGCCATAAGAAAAGAGTGCACTTGCAGACCTGCTCAGATTTGGGTGCAAAACTTTTCAAAGGGAAATTTGCCAATAAAACTAGAAAATATTTAACAGGGTATATCGTAGTCGACTACAGCATTCTTACTTATTCTTAATTCTGGCACTTACTCGCTTATCTTACAAAATACACAAGAGGACTCGCAAACTTTTTTTTCATTTCAAGACTATTTGTAAGTTATTGCTTATCTCTTACTCGACATAAGAATAATATATACTACACAACAGCTTATATATCAAAATCAGAAATGTGATTACGGACCATATTTTGGTATTCCAAATGCTGAAATTAAATTGGCTTTAAATTTGACTTAGTATTCCTTTTCTTTTAGAATTGCCAACCCGTCATTTTATACACTACGGCAAAATTATAAATTTAAATTATAGAATTCAGTAGATACCAAATTTCACAAATTCTACAACAACTATTGCAGAGCTGATCCAGTGGTTACAGCCCCAGTCCCACTCTTAGTTCACTTGCCCCCGCTGCATCAAAAATCTGCGGCTGAGCCGCCTTAAGTCCTTTGATTATTTGGCGCTTGGCGAGCTTTCCGCTCCGCCCATCTTTTTGGATTTTTTTTTTTGTGTTGGGTGGAGGTTGCTTCTGCGTTATACATATAAATATACATACATATATTATATATATAAATATATATGTGTATAGAAGTAAGTTCTGCCATAACTATATGCCTGATATTGTTGTTGTTGTTCTAATGCTGCTAATGTCTCGCACTCGAAAAAAGATTTGCGCTGAGCGCTCAACCCACCTAAATACTATATTGCCTGTGTTGTCCTGCACAGGGCTCGTCCTGGGCTTTTATATTAAGTTCACCACAGGAGACTTTAATCTGTGGCTACGACGAGGCTGCCAGGCACTCCACTCGATGCAAAACAATGAGCGAATTCATGGCATATGTGTTCTGTGTGCGTCCTGTGAGCTGACGGAAAAATTATTTAATATTACCCATCGGAGGCGGTGAGGCGATGGCCTAATCCTTGTGCGAGCATTAGACATGGAATTTAATTTAGTTCAGCTGAGCTGGCAGTACTTTTTGGACTTGGAGTTGGGTAGGGTTTCTCAGCAGCTGGTTGTATACATACACAATTATATAGATATGCATATCTGTATGTGTGCCAAATGCCCCATGCTGTTGCAGAAATCTGTCAAACTTGCTGCTTCCTGGCGCTTTTAATTCAAATGAAAGCCATACAAGGCTGAGGCTTCGGGCCGGGCTCAGGCCCACATTTAGATTTAAATTCTTTGCCCAGTGTTTACTTGCAGATAATCCAACTTTGATTAAGTAATTTCGAACGTTACAGCGTTTGTAATAAGTTTGGTGTTGAAATCCCAAGACTCAGCCGTTTATTCCCATGCGTGTTGCCGGCGTTCAAGTGTGAGGGCGTGGTTGTGCAAGTGGGCGCACATCGTATGCAGTATTCAAAAACTCGCCAAATAACCGCCCCGTCGTGAGCCTAAGACAATGGCAGGTTTTTATACCCATTTTTTCTTTTTACTTTTTACCTTTAGGGCTTCCTGCTGCTATAATTTGTTTTTATTTTTCGGTCATTTTCATTACCAAATTTACCAGCTTAATGCTCAATCATGTGGAGTTTCAATAAGTGATTGGCACCTTAGTTGTCATATTGAATGTATGCTTACCAATTAGAGAATGATTGAATACTGTATGTTGGTTTATATATATATTTTATGAAGTATTAAGTATTGAAAACCTTGATCAAGTAGGACGCACTTAGAAAAAGCCATTGCATGAGACTGAAGAGCGTACTGTACGATAAGCCTAATAGAAACGAACTGTCAACATCAATCCTCAGAGAGATTGATACATATTTGAAAACGATATTCGATATTATTATCAGTATCGGCATTAAGTGCCATAGTTTCGAGGGCTCCCGAATTCGCAATTCAATAAGTTGTGGTTCATTCTCAATCCCAGCAAGTATATTATTGTGGAATCCATCGCCGGCAGCAGTCAAAAATCGACGACGGTTTCGAATTTCGCGGAGGTTCAGTATTTCATCTCTGTTTCTTTGAAATTGTCCTTCCCCCATGTGTAGAAAGGCATTAAAAATCTGCTCATTGGCCATTTCCATTATTAAGCTGGGATTTGCAAAACTGTATAACTATTTCGACTGGAAATTTGCAAGTTTTATGAAATAATGTATATCATTTATGTCAATGTCATTTATTGACAACTTTGATAAAGGAAAGTTTGAAAAATTTCTTGAGTGTTTGTGTGTAAATGAAAATCAAAGTCTTGAAAAGCATATTCAAATATTAAACAACAATATTATTGGCTAAAAATTAATTCTTTATTTGGGATGCGTGAAACATTTTAATATTACGATATTTATTATATATATTTTTATTTTTTCGGAGAGCCATACAAGAAAGAAAGATTTGAAACAAAGAATATTAAATCTATACTATGTAAATGACGAAATGTATTAGGTCTACAATTAGCGAATTTAAATTCGGATTACATTTATTCATGCAAATGTGACTCTTTGATTTATATATATGTATATATGCATATATATATATATACTTTCTTTTATTTTTATTTTTTTGCAGATTTAATGAGTTGAAACAACAAAGCCGTGTTTTAATGAAGCGAAAAACGGCAATTACTCACGTTTTACAGCACTATTGCCAGTGCGGATAATGATGATGAGGATGATGATAGGAGATTCTGCCTAGTTGCCATATGCTGACGGCAGAGATAAGTGAGCTGAGAATCGCTTAAATGCAAAACTCATTAAAATAATTGCAAAATGAAAAGTATAACAAACTCGATGGCATCGCGGATGGCTGGGTGGTATGGGGTGTAAGGGGTTGAGCATAGTACGCACACTCATTAAACCAACCATAAATAATTAACAAAACAATTTATTTTCAAGGATGTGCAGGACTCAGTTCCCCTTCTCACACCCACTCACTCACTCACCCCTACATCCACTCAACCTGCCTGTAATTGCTCCGCATTATCCCTAGCGACAGAGAGAATGCATTTCATGCGCTCTATGCAAACTTCAAAGCTCATTTATGTGAGCAGACGCTTTGCGCTGGCCAAAGATGAAAAGCAACACACACAAAAATCTCTGCACAATCTGGGCAAACAAACAGCCTAAACAGTCAGTCTAAAAGTCAACAAGCGATGCTGTTGCTGCTGGCTCCACTGCTGTCCACTGATGCGCGATATCTGAAAACACTTAAACAGCATACACTCACACATACACACACGCACAGACATGTACACATGCATGAAATATGACGCATACGCAACGTGGTACGTGTGTAGTTTGCGAGTCATTAAAAGTAAATAACCTCAAAGCAAGCGGCACTCTCTGGCACTTGAGGTCGTTTAGTCGTTCGGTCGGTCTGGCTAAAAGAAATGCCCTGCTCTGACCAACAGCCTGCCACCGTCTGCAGAAGCTGACCTGTCATCATGGCCATGTCCAGTGCTTGCACGTGTCGCATGTGTGTTTGTTGTTGCTTGTTGTGCTCGCCATTTGTCCGCAAACACTTGTAATTAATTGCGCATGGCCGGCAAAAGTCAGCTAGTTGCATTGCCTCAACTCAGCCCCTGTTCACATTATACAGGTTAAGCGGGTGCCATAACGCTTTGCCTTCTGCAGGTGTGCCTCCGAAACGTGGTCGGATTAATATCCACTCCAGTTATACAGTGTGGGTATTGAGAAGGGAGTAGACAAGCTTATAAATACAAATTAAAGCTTACTGAAAATGTTTCTGATCGATTGTTTGTGTCGGGGGATGATAAGTATTTAACATTCTATCCAAAATAATATTATTTTCTAATAGTATAATTATACTCAGATACCGAAGGTGTCATAGTATTATTATTATTATTAGTCATGATAATTTCCACACAAGTGCAGTTTGAGCTGCAACAGCGAGTTAGCAGCACTCTCAATGTATAGCTATCTGTCTGTCGATAAAGGGCGTTCGCTGATCGGCCCGCTGCTGCAGCTTTGGAATTAACATTGTTATTAATTGTAAACTAAAGATATCAAAAAACTGATAGCGCAAAGACCTATATCTAAAGCACTTTTAAATTCAAACGTGTAAGATAGATTACTAAAAATCTCCTTCAAAGATCGATATTTCTAGGCTGCAGCCACCCTATGCTGTGGCACCTGTTATCAGGTGGTATTACTTATGGTATCAGAGTATTTCGCTGTCAGACTGCAACGATCTGACTTGTTTTCACTGTGTGTACGAAATCTGCTCTTATCGATGACTTTATTTACAACAAATAATAAATGTAAATATAATATGATCTTCAAATCTGCCTCAGAAAATAAACAACACTTGAAGTCTCTACATTATACTTTCGATTCGATTTCGAAATATTTAATTTCATCCAGAATGAGGTTAAAATGACATTTTTCTTAAATAAATTTTCAGTTGTAACACATTTATCGACATTTCTAAGACTTGAAGGGCTTTCGTGGGGATGCTGAACATGTAGAAATTTAATTGTCGTAGAATTTACTTCTCCATTTTGCGTTAACAATCCAGTTCTGCGAATTGTGCTGCATTTGTCATTCTCTAAACGAATTTAGCATAATTAATTGGCGTGTCGAAATGTGTGTAAATGGAGCGCCTGCATTGCCTGTGGCTCCGTCGTCGCTCCGGCGTCTAAGGAGCAGCCACTTCACCAAACGCAGGAGCAATGCAGCAACATTTTTGCCTGCTATTTACATAATGCTGCGAATGCAAGCATTAGCTGCTGCGACTGCGACTGGCTAAGACTGTGGCAGGGTCCTTCGTCAGCATCGTCCTCGCAGCTTGGGTGTTCTCATTAGCACGGCTCAAGAGCATTTCGCCCTCGGGTAACTATTTAGCACACACAACAACAGTGAGCACAGAGAATGGAAAAGTATTCGTTTGAGTGCGTCAAGTACACAGTATAAACATCGGCTTGTGTCCATTGTTAAAATTCGTGTTCATGTTGCTGCATATTTTTTTTTCTGACAAACCCGAATGGATCATAACTATCTCATTTCCATAACAATACTAATTATTACATTAATATTACATTATTTTATTACAACATTATATTATACTCCACCCGAGTGTCTAATTTTGGTCAATTTAAAAAACTTCCAAGACAATTTTTAAATACACTTATTTATAGAAAAATATATCGAATATTGCGGTAAGCTGATAAGACATTACTATATAAATATTGTTTAAATTTAAAATGCTATTTGAATAATTAAATTGATGTCTTTGTTTAAACTAGATATGTTTCAGGGATAACTTGCATTTTATCTTAATTGATATACATTAAATACTATTTCATTCAGGTTGTTTAATTAATTAATTTACCTTTTCCAATTTCTTAACACTGCAACAAAATGCATTTTATGCCATTTCTCATCAATCGACACCGTCACGCCAAAGTAGAGGTTTGCGGGCGGGTGAAGTGGTGGCTGCTCCTTCAAATGAGTAATTAAAACATTTTTTCTTTGCATTTTCCTTTCTGTATTTTTGGACTAACTCGTTTTTTCTGCAAATTTCAGATGCCCTCGCTTAAAAGTGCGCTCTCTACTGAGACTATTTTTGTTAGGCTCTTCCTTTGGCAATTAAAAACTAAGATGGATGATGAGAATCTCTCTCTGAAACGATGACGGCTATATAAGGCAATCTTTTGCGCTACTTTAATATTTATTCCTTCAACTTATTGGTAATAATAAAATATTTATTATAAATAAATCTTAATTGTTTATTGTTTGGTTGTGAGTTGTTATTTGTTTTAATTTTTAAACACATCCAGAAGATTCATAAGATAAACATTTTTTAATCAAGGTATACATATATATATAATTTTGTACAGTAATTCAACCGATATCAGTTTTTGGCGTCATTTATAAGTATTTTTTATATATCACTCCTTAATCCACATATATAGCAGCGTATTTATATTTCCATTTAGGCTCCCCCGTTCAATTGCGGCAACACCAGCAGCACCTCAAGAGTGCCAGCTTCAAGTGATGAGTGCAACTGTTGTTGTTGTTCCTCTTACTTTTGCTGTTGTTGTTGTTGTTTTTCTCGTTTGATGCACTAAGTTGACAGTGTGTTCTCTGTCACCTGTTTTTAGCACTTGAAGCGCAGAGGCAGCCGCCAAACCAAGCTAATTAGTATGCAAAACACATTAAGTGGCAGGTAGAAGCGTTGCCGCAGCACTCATGTTGGCGACGTTGGGGGTAGGGTTGACGGGGCAACTTTATCGCGTACCTCTCTGTATTCATTGTTTTCGCAACTTTCAAAATATTTCGAATGGAAATTTTTTCTAGCACAACAGCAGCTTGCTCAAGCGGCAAATATTGACAACCTTCACCTTCATTGATGCCCATAATTAGTGCACAAAACACAAATCACAGAAAAGCGGGGAAATAAGGAGAGAAAAGGTAGGAATCAAAGCAGGGACCGTTGCTTGCCGCATGGGAGCAGTTTATTAATCATACGCCATGTTGACGCAGTCTCATTTCGCGCAGGATCCGTTGCTCCAGTCAGACCGTGTCCTTTGTGTGAGCTTGTGCTTGTGTTGGTGTTGGTGTTGCTGTTGGCGTTGGCTGACTGTGTACTAATTAAGCCTTCGATTAATTTACGCCTTTTGGCCTCAAACGCCAGCCATAAAAACAAAGAAAATTAAAAGCTCGCCCGAACTTCAAAAGCCGGAAACGGGTCGAGCATTGAAAGGCCGACGCGTCGTCAGCGATGCCCAAAGGCGGCTGGGAAAATGCGTTAATGATGCCATCATCAACATTGCCATCAACACCCCGACGGCTGATGACACTGTCTGTGTTTAGTGGCTCCATCCGTCACTTCATTTCCCCCACGCCCATTGGCAGGCTCCAGTTTTTAGCTCCTGCCTGGTTTACGGCCAAGGCAGCCAGCAACATCAAAGCGTTGAAGCTTGGGAATTGTTTGTTGACACACCGGATAAACGTACCGCTCTTATAGAACTCCCCCTCTCTCTCTCCACCCTCTCCCTACAATCGTAAATATGTATTATTTCATATTACGTTTTTTTAATACCCTGACTGCTGCGTTTACTGATAAGCCTGGGGATTTTATTATTGCTTTTTTTATTTCCATACTCCCCTGTGCTAACTTTTTTTCTGGCTGCCTTTCGTTCTATTTGACAGCTGGTTTAATGCTTCGGTTTATGGAGTTTAAACAATGATACAATATTAACGTTTAAAAATTAATCTTCAATGCTTATTAAAGTAAATAGCTTATTATATGCGGAGAGCTATGGAATATAACAATTTAAAAAACAAGGATTTTCATTTATTTATAATAAAACACAAAAAAATAAAATAAAATAATATTAATTACTTTGAAATGAACTATTTTCGACACAATTCATTTCAGTTAAAGAGAAAAATTTGTTTTAAATTGCTTCGAGTTATAGACTATTCGACAAAGCGAAGTTGCAGTTCATATGAAAATACATTGGATTATTCTGTAGACAGGCTTCGATTATATAATGTAGCTGCTTTTGTATAGAGAGCACTCGGCTGCTTCATGAACTAAACCAACTTTAGTAACCAATTTCAGCTAGCCAAATGCAAAGGCTGGCATTTTGCAATGCTATATGGTCTCATGGAATGTAATGTTAGAGCCCAAATTCAGAAATCAAACTAACCACAACGCATTGTGCGACCCTGTGCAGAAATCCCACTAAAAACCCACAAACGCACAAACTAACTCCATGGAATATGTGTGTGCGTGTGTGTGTGTGTGTTGGCTTTGAATTTGCGGAAATGAATTGGTATTTAATTAATAGTTTTACCCTGATTAATCTGCCCTGTGCGCCGCCCTTGAAGCCACATGAAATGCCCGAACCACATATCCGACTATGACGAGAACTCCCTCTCTTTATCCCCCTCTCACACTCGCAGATCCTGCCGCATGTTGACCTAATGAAGTTGCCGTATAATTGTTGCTCAGACGTTGCTCATTGAGGCAGTTGTGGGCGGGCTGTGCTGGAGGGGGTTGGTTGTGGCACGGAAATCAAATTGAAATTAACGTGCCAGGAGAGCGAGGGGGGTGATTGGGTGGAGTTGAGCGGTGCGAGTTTGAATTTCAGTTGCTTGTTGTAGTTGCTCCTGCTGCTGTGGCCTGTTGTTGTTAATTTGATTGGATTCTGATGATGGGGCGTAGCAATTGCAACGCCCACGCACACGTTTCACTATAGCAGCAGCAGGTCGCTTCGGTCTATTACTTCAGTGCCCGAACTTTGATTTTTGCCGGGTTGGCCCAGCAGCAGCAGCAGTGGCAGCAGCAGCAGCAGTGGCAGTAGCAGCAGCAGTGGCAGCACTGACAGCGGCAGCATCAACCCTTGTGCCTGTTTTGATTGTGTAATGCAATCACGTCGTTGTTTTGCCCGATTTTTCCTATTCTCCTCTTCCTTTTAATACCCTCTACATTTGAAATAGGCCCAAAAGGGTATCCTTAAGTTGGGCACGACCTGTGCCAATATAATACCCAATACCCAGATTCTTAAATTGAGATGGTTTTCAACTTAAAGCAAGAAGATCTCGAGACCTTTTTCAAGAATAAAGGGATAATCAATCAACAATCAATAAACGCTTAATTCAATTGAGAAACTGTACCTATGGGGAAGCAGTCCTGTTATCAGTATTTTTAGTGCGAGTTGACTTTGGGTCCAGGGTATCTGCTAGTCGAACACTCATATTTGTATTTCTTTTTTGTTAGCCTCTCCCGGTTGGCTGCGTAAGATGCAGCGGCTAAGGTAAGTTAAGCAGAAGGGTCTCTGAATTTTAATTTTTCGACAGCATTCGGCGCTGCGCACGAACAATGTGCGTAATCATACGTGATGATGTGTAGTCGACAGTAGTCGAACTTGTCGTCATCAACATCCGCAACGGGGCGTAGTGGGGTGTGGAGTGGGTGGGAGTGGCACAATCGCCCATTGTTGTTGCCTGAATTGGAAGACATTGATGTGCTGTCAGCGTTGATGCTGCTGTTGCCCCTGTCGTAGTCCTTGCAGCACTTCATAAAATTAATAAGTTGATAGACTTGCGCGTTTCTTGCTTGATTGAACTGGGAATTTGGGCTCGATTCGTGCGATAATGTACTCAAATGTGGGGTCAGATGTGAGTGTCTTTAACTGCTTAATAATAAAAACAAGAAATAACAATCTCCGCTTGGTTTGATTTGACTATTATATATAAGCAAACAAAATTATATGTTAAGAATATATTACAAAATTATTTGTTTTCAATTTAAATTTAGTTTGTTTACAACTTATTTATAGCCATTACAACATTTTCGGATTTTTCAAATTATGATTTTATCAAAAAATTGGATATATATTTGATTCATGTTCTTTGATTCTGACTATCTGTCTATTTGTGTCAAGTTATTGCCAGACAAAAAATGAATCCCATAAATTATAAAATACATATATATAAATTAGGTTTCTAAGTAATTTTCTTTTTCTGTGAACCCAAAGGAATAATGGTTATATGAGAAATATTAATCTACTTTTTGTATCTACATATGTACTCATATATGTATATCTGTATTTCGATTGTTGTACTTAAGTCAAAGACACCAAACTATAAAAGTAGATTGCTGGCAATCGTTATCAAAGATAGTTGAACATTCAATACAACTGGCAGCTTCCAAATAATCTCTCAAATATTCCATCAAATCTTTGGCTTAATTAAGGAATGCTCCATTTTTTTTTTTAATTTAAAAAAGTCTGGTAATAAAAAATCTGCATAAATTATATGCAATTTATGTTGGCCTTACTGGACGCCCTTTTTTAGTTGCCGTTGCTCAATCACGCCGCTGGGGTCTTACGGGCTGCTCAGTGCTTCCTGCAGGAGGACACGGGCGCTCGCCAGGATGCGGCTGTCTGCCAGGAGCTGCCAACGCGTTGACATGCCACGCATTTAAACGTCACCGGAAATGCCTTTTGTTCTTAGACCGCCGAGCGCTGCTAACGTCGAGCTGGCAGACGAACTGACGAACTGACAGACCTTGGGACGTTGTCAACAACCCCCAGAATTAGGCAGGACATGCGCTTAACTGCCAGCTGGGTTCAAGTGTAGAGTGCTAAAATTAAAAAAATTTATATATACATAAATATATATCTATATATATTTGATAAAAATAAAAATAAATAGTGGCATAGCATTTCTTCCAAGTCACACAAATATATCAACTGCACCGCTCAAATCGAATGATTGCGCATTTCACATGACATTGGCATAATTTATGATAGTTGTCCTCTCCCGCCTTACAAAAAATCCTTCAAGTGAGTGCAAAAATGTTCCAGAAAGCTGTCAATGACATTAAGAAAGGTAAAGAGGAAAAATAAACGTCATTCGTCATTCTTATTGTTGCCTGTCCTGTTCGTGTTGTTGTTGCCGTGATTGTCCTTCGTTCTGGCTGCTCGTTCTTCGACATTTTTCAATGGAATCGAGTTTTGTAGGTAGCAAGCAGCAGGTCTCTGACTAAAAGTCAAACTCTGTTTGTTATTATTACGAGTATTTTTTTTATTTGTTGCTTTGTTTGCTACTTGTTATTGTTTCCTGCCATTTCTAAATCTCCCTTTTGGCATTTCTATAAGATGTTCTTGAAAATAAGAAACTACAACCGGCCTTGCCCGGGTCTTGTTTTTTTCCTTATATAATGATAATATTCTTTGAGGAGCGTAAAAATGTTGAAGTTTTAAACAACACGTTTCAACATATCTTGAGACCTTAAGTGATGATTATAATTAAATGTTGTATTGAACTTTTTAAAACAAGTTTATTTTCAATCGATTGAAAGTTTATCTCTACCATAATCCCATGTTTTGCACTTAGAGGGTTCCAAAATATATACAATTTCTATGAAATCCAAGTTTCGTACAATAGGATTCGTAAATTTCGTGAGTGGTTCAGTCACTCATTCAGTCATTCATTTGGTCAGTCAGTAAGTCAGGACAGACTGTTTTTTTGTATGGATTTCTAATGAATTGGCGCTGTACTGTTCATTCAAAAAATAAAAATAAATAAATAAAATGAAACTGGTTGGGTACGCTGTCAAACACTTAAGTTTCGTTTTACCTTTTTATTTTCGGTTTTTTTTTTGGTTGTTCTTAATGGGTTTTGTGACCTGATTTGATGACGTGCCCTTGGTCATGATATGGTAGAGTGTTTATTTAGTTATATACATTTTATGCTCGCACAACTTTAAGGAAACAAACATTTTAAAAGCCGCAAAGTGTTTGAATTGTGAAAATAAAAAACCATCCAATGTGAGGAGGAAGAAGTTTAATGTCATTGTGTTAGTTTTGGTTTTGAGTGCTCTAAAAACGAGGGCTGTGACAAATATTTATTTGCTCTCCACTGTCACTTCCCATGTAACTTTATATGTAGCCCCGCAAAGCAAAACTCCAACCATTTTCCTCGCCATATGCAGTCGATTCACATGTAAACCGAAAACTTTGCTAAATGCTGCCTGAAAAGTTGCTCCTACAGCACGCATAAAAATTGCCAAAAAAAAATAGAAGAAATAATCCACATAAGCACAGTACAGTAGTCGAGAGTATTCGACTAGGAGATACCCTGGGATTTGAATGTTTTGAACATATATATGCAATTACTTATTAGATAACAATAAATTTAAGCAAGAACCTCATTTCAAATGAAAAATATCTAGTCTTATGATTAGATATATTTTCACAGATTCGCTAAATGTTTTCACTTACTTTGAATATAGGGTATATAAAAAATGTATATATATATATTTATTAGGCAACAAAAAATGTTCGCACTTGCGCCCACAAACAAAACAAACGCCAAACACAAATAACAACAGCAAAAGTGACTTTGCCAAGTGGAAAACATTTGCATGCCTATTAGAGTTGTGGCTGCTGGGAGTGGAGGGGAGAGAGAATGCCCAGAGTTTTCCTGGCACTTCTTGGACTGGCTCATTGGATGCGAAAATTGTTGGTAAAACAAGCGCAAACACCTGCCAATTGTTCGGTAAAATCAACTGGAAGTCATTGAAAAAAAAACGTCTTAAGCGTCTTTTGATTAGTTGACTATAATTTTTCCATTCAATGAATCGCAAGGCGCCAACAAGTAGTCTTTAAGGCGACTTGAATTGTACATTACAAAAGATTGCGTGGCAAGACTTGTGGCAATGTACTTTTTACAAGGCAACTAATTTTTTTATGTAATGTCATTAGTTAACATAGCATCTACAAAAGAAGAGGTTTTATACTTAAAATTAAATCAATTCTCATAAGAAAAGATATGTTTCTATTCGAACTATTAAATGACTTATTCATCTCCAAATTAAACACATTTTTCTTATTTATTTATATATATATATATATATATATATATATATCTTAATTCGAATTGACATAAGTCATCTTAATATTATAAATGTATATATTTTTTTTAGGTTTGATAATTTCTACGCGGCGTCTGGTTTGTAGAACCATATCTGCATTGAACCTGAAATTATGTGGCGTTTGTCTTGTCAGTTAAGTGGAGTAGTCAGTCGGACCACTTGACAGGAACTTGGCTCAGAGACTGACTACCCGGACTGAAGGAGGCTGACTTACGCTTAGGCGCGCCCGGTGAGCACGGAGCAGCGAGACGAATGCTCGACAGGAGCTAACGCTGTTGAGTGGGTGATGGGTGAAATTGGAGATGGGCTTGGCTTGATTTGCGCTTGGCTGCACTGCCTGATACTTTGTTTAAGTTTTTGCTCGCATCAAAAAAAGAAAAAAAAAAAACCAACCCCCAGCCAGCAAGAGCAACGCCCATGCACTCCACTTGCGACAACACCCCCACAAGCATCCCCATCCACAACCCCCGTTTGTGCAGACAGACAGCGGATTGCTTCCAATTCGTCGCGCAGTCGGCGGTGCAAAGTATTTGCCAACGGCATCATGAGTGCTAGGGATTAGTGCCCACTCATGGCCCGGCTTTGGCTTGGGTTCGCAACGGAAGGCATTTTTGCACAGAGCGCACAACCTTGGGCTGCTTCTGCTCGCTGCTAGCTGATCCCTTTAAAGTAGCGCTAAAATTGAGATGGAAATATATACAAACACATTCACACATATACATATATATGTATAAAAATTAGTTAATACCGGAAGTCATCGCACTGTTTTATGCATCCGCCTTCAAGTCTGAGCCTGCGCACTCGACTGGAAATTGGTTGAAACTGTTGCGCTGTCTGCGGTTCGTTGGCTAAATTATAATTTATAATTTATTGGCCAGCGTCGATTTATGTGCGTTTTATGGTCGCTAATTAGTGGGGGCTAAGCCAACAATCAGTGAAAATGGCAGCTTGAGTTCCAGTCTGTAGCTGACAATGAAATACGGGTATCTCTAAGGAATAAACGAGATTATGAATATGAAAGTTTTTATAGTAGATGCTTAAACATAGCATTTTCTATATGATTGGTTTTAAGTGTAGCTTATAAATGAATTATTTAGGTGTTAAAAATAATATTATATTCAAAAAGTATTTTTAAAAATAATATTAATGGCACACTTTACTCTCGTTCGCTAACCAACCGCATATAATGAAAAAATTATTTTCTGACATAGATATTTAGTTAGATATAGTATACTCTTTGAGTCTCTAATATTTTTTTTTATTTATATTACAATTAGTTATCACAAATATATAGAGCTGTTGTTTAAAAAAAGACCAAGAAATATGCTTAAATTATAAGTCGGTTAGACAACACACCAAATTCGAAATGCGAAAATTCCTAACCAAATTCAAGTCCATCAAGAGAACATCTTAAAATTAATGCGCTTGGCAGGCGACATGGTCAAGATGGTTTTTAGGTAGGTAGGCAGGAGGGGGGCGGCAGCATTTGCCGGCACTTTCCAATTTTCATTAAAATAACAGAGCCGACGCGCTGGGCGGCCATTATTTCGAAAGCAGCTCCCCATACCCAGTGTCCCCTCTTCAATGCTCCAAAGCACTCGCAGCGACCATTTTTCCCTATCAGTGCCAAACCCTCGAACATTTTTGTGGTAGGAGTGTGGATAGGGGAGTTGAAGTGGGAGGAGATGGGCGGGCATGACGCTCGTCTGCGTCTACGTGATTGCTGCGCGTTGGCAAATGTCTGTGCTAGCTGGCAAGCCATGCTCCATGGAGCAACCTGCTGCCCACCCCTTGGCCCAAGTTGGGCTCTCTTTGGTTCGTTCCATTCGTTAGTTCAACGCACACTCGGGAGTATGGTGAAATTAAATTGGGGAAACTTTAGCAGTCCTCGGCTGCTCTGGATGTTGAAGATGATGATGATGATGATGATGATGATGATGATGATGATGATGATGATGATGATGCTGATGAGTATGGGAATGATTATGATGAGGATGGCAGCCGTCAACAACGTCATCCACAAACATCAGCAGGCAGGCAGCGGTTGGTTGTTCGGTTGGACGGCAGGTTTGGCCCCGCTGCTGCTGCTGCTGGCTTAAATCCAATCCCCGTCCCGCTGAGCAAACCGGCCCCCAGCTTCGTTTGGGACTTCAATTTTTTATTTTTTCATTTCTTATTTATTTTTTTATTTTTTTTATATATTTTTGACGTTCAGAGCAAACGAAAGCGAATGTAAATTTTTCCACGTTGCCTTTTGGTTTGTTTAAAAATTTAAACTTGTCGTTGGCTTGGGATGAGGGTATGGGATCGGGAGCAGGAGTAGGGTGGAGGTGCTGTGCTCACTCGTTTTGGTTGTTTTAAGCTTTTACCTGGGCCTCCAGCTTGTGTTGTTCTTGTTCGAAAATTTAATCAGTTGCCAAAGTTTTGCAATTTTAATTAAATTCTCCAAATTGGTTTTGACTGCTCTGCACCAAAGTTTTTCGTTGCTTTCAGTGTGTATGTGCCTCATGCCATTGTCGTCGCAGTCGTCCTTGTGCCCAGCCTTACTTCTGCCTTCTTCTCTTTCGTACATTTAGCCATTTCACAGTGTCTCTTTT
Organism: Drosophila atroscutellata; assembly: GCA_035041605.1. Classification (NCBI taxonomy): domain Eukaryota; kingdom Metazoa; phylum Arthropoda; class Insecta; order Diptera; family Drosophilidae; genus Drosophila; species Drosophila atroscutellata. Next base: position 3,969,734 of record JAWNLA010000092.1, on the reverse strand, counting down.
TCATTCACTCGCCTCTGGTTTGGAGGTTATCCAAATTGGCAACTTTGTAGGTAGACGCGAAAAGTTTTTAATTGTTTAAGAAATGCAGCGCAAGTTTTCAAGATATGCACTGACAAAAACTATATTTACTTGAGCCAATATTAATAGCCACTTAATGTATCTACAAATAATCTAATATTTAAAACTAACAAATTAATATGCAATACTTTCGAGTGTCTCCAAATTGATTTGATTCAGTTTCGAATACACATTTTTAGTTCTATTTTCAAAATGTTCTTATAATTGTCAATGAATTTCTCATAACAATATGGGCAAATAAATACAGGTATTTATTTTTTTTTTATTTACTATGTAATTATGCTTAGAATTAATTACATTTGCTCACCTGGTTAGTTACATCTATTTTTTCCTTTTAGTGCACAGCAATGCAACACAAAAAGAGAGGAGCAAAATAAATGAGATAAAAACTTTTGCTCATTTAATGTCGCCATTTTCGCTGATACATAGCCATAAAATATGGTCTGGTGAATCAAGATGGGATAGTTGTGATATCAACTATGAGATACTGTCTAAAAAAATAAGCAAATATGGCAGAGTATTGCTTACGTTAACTGCTGTAACAGACAAATAGTTTAAAAAATCTGTAATTTAAATAATTTGAATACTTAAAAAATCAATAGAATTTTATACAGCTATTATAAAAAAAATATAAATAATAATAATGATAATAATAACATCAGAATCAATATATTTATTTCGAATCTTATTGTATTTACTTCACTCCGTGCACCGGTCAATTTCCCAGTGTCATAATTTTTACAAAGTTTAAATAATTAATTGAATTTTATACAGTTAATATTTGAAAAACTAAATTAGCTTTAAAAAACTACTTACCAATTTTTTTTTTGTGTTTGACTTAATAAATACAAAATGCGTATACTCCATTTAACTATGGCTGGTCTAGGGTGTATTCAGGCTGACCCCAGCGGCGTCATCGCTGGCGACGAAGAAAATGCGAACACAAAAACGCCATTTAGCGCACAGGAAGCAGTTTTAAAAGCGCGCCTGGCAGCAGACAACTGGCGGCAGGAGCCAGTCAGTCAGGAAAGGCGTCGTCGCGTCTCTCAAATGGTGGGGCATACGGTGCACGAATCGTATTCGGGGCGAATATGGGTATACGTTATATATAAATAAATATATGTATTTACAAAAATATTTTTTGTTAAATACATATGTTTTTCTATACATATATTTAGGGGCAGGCTGCAACGCAATTGCGTTTAATTGCGAAAGAGGCCAACAACTGTCAGACAAATTGCGCGAAGAACGCACAAAAAGCAAAGTGGGTAAAAACTTTTTGGCAAATGACCAAATGACCAAATGGATGCGAGCAGCCAACTATGTGGTACTTAACAAACTGTTTGAAAACCTCTTTTTTTTGCCGTTTTTCGCTGGCGCTTGGGTAAACACATCAGTTGCAGATCACATTTGGATCGAGGAGCACAAACAGCAGAGTGCTGCAATTGAGTGCTGTTAACACAGACAACTATCTATCTGCCTATCTATATCTATTTATCAGTGAAGCGAGTAGCCGGAATCGAGCAGCGAGGGGTGCGCTGAGCGCGAAGATTAGTTGATTGCAGCAATATGCTCGCTGTCAGTGGGAGTTGAGTTGGCCAACCCCCAAAACTGGGATTCGAACACTGAACAGCTATCTCATCGCTCATGCGAAGCTGAAATTAAATTATCTGCCAACCCTTGTTTCAAAACTCGTCGTCTCCCCCTCTCTGTCGAGGCAAGCTTTTATTCCAATCAGATTGTTTCCGTGGTTGTCTGTGTCTGCAAATAGGCTTTTTACTTTGTCGCATTGCCTTGCGGATTGAATTCGAATTAATTCCATTGACCTGCCCCGCTAACCCCGGCGAACCCTCAACCCAAGCCAAGGCCTCATCATTCCCAATCATTATGCTCATCGCCCACACGTTTCGCAGCTGATCCTTGCCCAGCATCGCCTCCGTCCCCATCACCAACTCCATCTCTATCTCCACCTCCAGCTCCTGTTTGCGGCGCGTGTGCGTGCGCCTGATTAACATATGTCAACAGTATTATATAAAGTGGTATTTTGGTCCTGGGCATTTGGGATTGGAAATGCGTTTGCCTTTGCGATTGCGATTGGACTGCGCTTACAGTCAGAGTCCTCTCACATGTTGCTAACAAATTCAATTATGCCCGCATATCCTTATTTTCGTAAGAAATTAACTTTTAGTATTATTCTTCTACCCTAGCCCTACCCTTATGTGAGTCCTGAGTGTGTGTGTATTTAGCAGGTAGTTTATTATTGGGATTTTGGGGAACTTTACTAGGAAATTTGTTTGTAAACATTTTTATCTCATATAAATTTATTGGAAGACGATCCTAAAAATCGTTTCGTTAACATTAGTAACAAGGCAAAAACATTTATATTTCAACAGACTTATTTGCTATTAAAAACAGCACAAATTATAGTCTTCATATTAAAGTAATGCTGCTTGTTGCTCTTAACTTTATCGACTGGACAGCAATATGACCATTGTAGAAAAGAAAAATGACACTTGAAATTGCGCCCCCATTTTGGACTGCGTTGGTCAACCACCAATAAGCTCTAGAGCCAACAGCCACCAAATGCAAATGAACAGCGTTGCCCATTAAAGCCCACACACATATACACACATACACAATGAAAAAAGAGCATGCCAATAACTCGTCTAGACCCCACCTTTACGAAACCCCATGCAAAACTGGCCAACGGCGACGGCAGCATTGACGCAATAAATCAGCGCGTTGGCCAAAAGGCTCCAATAATTGAGTGGCGCAAGAATTGGCCAAAGGGTTGCACTGTGTGCTTGTGTGCGTTGTTGGGGGAGTGTGGGGGCTAATAAGTGTAGCAATAAAGTAGGAGTGCGACGTCTGTATGCCACTTAGGGATGGGCCAGGGTTCAGGCAGTGCAACTCGGTCTGGTCAGACACTCGAGTTGGCTGAGTTCAATGAGTTGGTTTTCAGTTTTATTTCTGTTTTTATATATATATATATATTTGTTTTTTGGAGGTGCGGTCCGCTTTTAATTAGGCGCGTAATTTATGAAATATTTGTACATGCTGTTCAAGTGGCTGCCAAAAGACTGCCTGTGAATCCTAACCAGCTCGTGTAGTGGCAATCGGCATTTTGGAATTCTCTGTTTTTTTTTGGTTATTCGAGTTTTTTCACCCACTTTTTAGCATCGGTCGTCTCGTTGGGAAACAATGGTGAGCTGGTGCGCCTCACTGCTTCAAGCATCATAGAGAACTGTGCTCCTGCACTTCTTCTGCTCCCCCACATTCTCGATCCCTCTCTCTGTCCTTGGCTCTCTCTCTCTCTCTCACTCTCTCTATTTGTCTCTGTGCTCTCTCGATGGTCGTGTGCACTCGAGTGGCTGGCGAAGGGTTCATCATCATCGTCGAGGTATTTTCTTGTTGAGGAGTTTTGTCTTTGCTGCCGATGCTGAAGCTGATGGTGATGCCTCTCCTGCCACTTCTGCACTTGCCAGCCAGCCATCCAACCTGCCTCACTTGAAATATTTGTGGTTGTTGTTTGATTGAAGCGATTCAAGCCGTTTGCAACGGAAGTGTGTTTGATTAAACGCAGAAGGACAACGCATTACCTAGCCATGCCATCGTTTTGCATCCCTCTGCTGCTTTTTGAATGCCAGGTAAAATTCCTACCCATCAGTTTGTAACGCGAATTTCTTCTTGGGTCTTAACAAGTGTACCCAAAAATCTCAACGAACTGAGCATAAATCTCTCAACCAGCTGAAATGTATAACCCAATAAATGAAAGTCAAATTTGCATATTTTAAACACAGTTAAAATATTATAATACGTAGGTAAAATTATATTTTATATTCTTGAAACAATCAAATGTATATCATAAGAAAAATGATTATTATATTTTTCAATAAATTTTGTTAATAGATTTTTTATGTTTAATCTATATTCTTTTCCAGAAAATTGCCAAAACCATTCTCCCATTTGTATCATAGAAGCTAATAAATACAGATCTCTGATGAAGACTTTTAGTAATCTACCATCCAAGATTGCCCCTAAATATGCGGTAGATATGGGATTTTGTTAATTTTGGGAGCGGGAGTGGGTGTGGCCGAAACAAACGTTGGAGGAGTTTCCTAGTAAACTTCCTTCCAAGTTTGGTACCTTAAATAGGGCCGAAGCTCCTTAAAAGTGTATATGCCGTTTTCTGAAGGTTACCAGCAAGTTACCTTTCAAGTTTGGTGATTTCGTCTTTAAAAATGTGAGAGATATGCACGTTCTGAAATATTAACTTTGGCGATTATGGACGCAGGTGTGGGTGTGGCTATTGAAATAACTCAAAAACTACGGAATAAATAGCCATTTAAAACGTGACATATGCCGATCTTTGCAGAGCATCACCAACAACCCACCAACCAAATTTTGTGACTCCTACAAGATATAAATCGGTATCAAAGTGTAAAAATAATCAATATAAGTAATAAATATGCTTATTTTGCTCTGTAATATAAGCCCGCTTACATTTTTGGACCTTATATCAGAATAGAATTAAGAATATTAACAATCAAAAAGCTGCTAAACTATTATATTTTTTGAGTAAACATATTAATTTTTTGATAATTAATTGCCAATCGTTCGGTTTGTTTCCCATTGAGCTTTGAGGTCTTCGTTTGGAGCATCATTAATATTGGTCGACTTTAATGCCATATCGATTTGTTGTTTATGGCCATTTGACTGCTCCTATCACTGTTTGCTGTTGTAGTTGGCGTTTTTTCTTTTGGACTTGCCAAAGCGAATAAAAAGGCGGAGCCATGTGCCACATCCCACCACATTTGGGGAGCTCGTGGCCATCTCGTTCGCTCTCTCTCTCTCTCTCACTCTCTCACTCTCTTCCTATCTCTATGTATTTCTATCGCACGCTGCTTGTGGTGTGACATTGTTGCCACTTAATCCGTTTATCTAACTTCGTACACCGCTGGACTCGATGCCAAAACTTGCAGCGCGTGGCTAAAAGCCCCGATTTTTTACAGCTCTCCACATGGCGACGACTACAACGACAACGACAACAACAACGACAACAACAACAACTACCTCGCATACTCCTTCATCCACTCGAAAATTTGAAATGCATTCGACCGTACAAGCTGCTGCTGCCCAGGCCCGTTCCTCGGTGGCCTTTAGCTCAGTCATCGTCATCGTCAGCGACATCCTCATTCTGCCCCTCATCCCCATCCCTTTTCTCATCATCCTCCATGCCGACATCCATTAGCAATCGCAGTCATACAGACTTCCGCATCATACTTTGAGCTTCCGCATATTTTATGAGTATGTGTGTGTGTGTGTGTGTGCTGTTGCTGTTGTTGCTGCTGTTGCTGTGTGCGTATGCGGGCAAATGTCGCAGTCTGTACACAAAATGGCGGACGCACACGACATTCCATCTCCCATCGCAGGTCCATGTTGGCCATGCGCGCAGTTCGATAACCCCAACTCCCAGAAAAACTTTGGCATCATCTGTTTTGCCTGTCGCCTGGCAGTTCTCCTTCTTGAAGTTGTTGTCGCCTCGCGCATTTCGCGGATTCGGCCATGTTGTTGCTTCTAGACCACTTCTCACCGATGCCAAGCCCTGACCATGTTTCAGATTTGGCATTATTTCTGCCGTCGTGATTTTCATTTGTCCTTCGATTTTTTCTTTTTCTTTTTTTTTAAATCCTGTTGTTGCCAATGTTCCTGTTGTTCATGTTATTGTGCTGTTTCTTTACGTTTTTGAATTGGAAAATTATAATAAGCTTAAATTTGATTGAGTTTCTTCGCAGCATTGTGTAGACGACACCACAATCACCTAATTTTCAATTTGGAAGTTATTTTATATTTGTAATTGCAATTTTTTCTAAGAAATATGCAATTGATGAAATAAAGACGAAAAGCTCTGCAAATGTGAATAAATGAGAAATGGAATTGATACATTTTATTGCATTAGCTAATTGAGATTTTAAACCTTCTTAGTTGTGGTTCTACGTAATTAAAAATAATAAAGAATCCTTGAAGTTTTCTTTTTAATAATAAAATATTATTTAAGAAATGGAAGCGGTATTGATAACAACTAGTTGATATCTTAATATATCAAAGAAATGTTGTTTTTGCTTCAGTAACATCTTCCTTTAACAACAGTTTGACATTACCTTAATTTAATTTATACCAAAATGAATTAGAAAATAATTGAATTGGAAAACTAATAAGATAATGAAAGTGCTTTAAATTAAACATTTTAGGAGGGAACATATAACTATTGTACACACAAGATAAAATATAACTCAATTAATTTAGATCAAAGTTTGCATGTGTATTCGAAGCTTGTTCATAAGGGTGTTTATTTAAAACTCAACCCTATCAAAACCATAATTTTAAAATATGTTAAGCTAAAAGTAGCCCCGCGAACAACTCCGTTTTGGGGCACATCTCCCACTGTCAGACTGAACAACACCGAATAGACAAATTTAAAGAACATAACAAACAAAATGCGGCACTTGGCCTTTGCTTGGAAGGCCTCCGACAAAATATGACAAATTCGGCTAAACAAAACAGGAAACAACTCGAAACTCTGCCGAACAAAATGCGTACTTACAAATACATTTACAAATGTACATATATACATATATATATATATATATATATATATATATATATCTATAAATATGTATATATCTTATCTTGAGGCCCCCACAGAGCGCTTCCTGCTCGCCTCCGCTCAACATCTACCTCGCTGTTGGCGTGTTCAAATGCAAATCCTGGGAAACCAGTAAGGAGCAAACTTTTTAAAGTTCAACACCTCTCTCCAGTTCGGCAGGAACTTTTGCTACCTTTGCCATAAATCATGGCCGGCAAGTTGTAGGCTTGTATTCTCTGTTTCTCGTATTTCGTTTCTTTTCGTATCATTTCTTTTTTTTCGTACTTGCGCTTTGTTTTGCGAATACAGCATTTCCTGAATTTACCTTATTCCTATGTGCGCGTGTGTGTGCCTGTGTGTGTGTGCGTGTTTGTTTCGAGAAGCGTCGCAAAAACATAAATCCAAACGCCAAGACAAATTTTGCAGATCCGCCGTTGGCTCTTTTTTTTTTTTTTTAGGTGGGTGGGGGTAAACTTTCGTAGCAAGTTTTCTGCCTTTGCTGGTTTCTTCAGATGATTTATGCCTGGCACGCCATTGGGTGAGGGTGTCTTGAGTATCCTGTGTGTCCTGGGTGGGTTCAGTGCGGCCGTGCAAAAGTTTTTGCTGCGCGCAAAAATTATGCGGCCCGACAAGTAAGTAGCTGCTTCTCGTATCTGTAACTCTAGCTATCTATCTCTCTCGCTCTTCCACTCTCTGTCGCTCCGTCTGTCTCTGTCTTTCGCACTCTGGCTGGGTCTCGCTCAAATACCACCCGTTGTTCTAAGCCATTTGCGTAGATTGCCAGCAATTTGCTCTCAAGATTTCCAAGTTGCAGGAGTGGGTCTTGTGTCTGTTTCAAAATTATGTTTGTGCAAAAGATTTGCTGGCTGTGTGGCGGCTTGTGTGCGTGGTTAATGGTCCTGGTCCTTGTTTTGGTTCTGGTCCTGGCCAGGCTTTTGCCTAATTTTAGTGCTTTCAGAAGATGCTCGTCTTGGGCCGGCAGCGGATGCGCAAATGTTCCTTTATGGGAAAAGCCTTCGCTCATGAGCTTGTTCATCCGGCTCAGCTTGGGGTCTGCAAATTGCGTTGAAATTAATTGCAAATGGCGCATGATTAAGGGGAAGTAATATACGACTAATTGTTTATGATTTAATGATTTTTCCCTCCACTTTTAATTTGAATTTTGCACTGGAGTATGTGTATGGAGAGATGTGATGGTGTAGAAAAAATATCACAATAATATTGTAAGATGTTAAATACTTAAATTTTGAAGAATTTTGTTAAAATCAACTTCCATATAACTTGTATGACTTGCTGACGATATACGAAAGTTAATCATTTTATTTGATTTTTAGAACTACTAATTACTACTAATTACTCAAAATTAATTAATTAATACAAAAGTAACACACTTCTACTCTTATACAAATTAAAAAGTTAATTTGAATATCTTGATTTCAGCTGATTAAAATTAAAATCATTTTTATAATAAAGCCATATTCTGGTAATTGAAAATAACTTTACAGTAAAAAATATATATATGTATATAAATAAGAAAATTGAAAGCCTTCATTATTATATAATAAAATGCAAGCTTACACACTTTTGTAAGATAGAACAAAAGTAATGAGGACTTACGGGAACATTTTGAATTCTGCATATATCCCTTAGCACCCGGACGGATGCTGGGCAGCGTTGAGAAGCTATTCTCAGGGCTGGTATTGGGAAATGTAACCCTACTTAAAATAATTACTTCGCCTTAATTGCGCTGTCAGTTGGTGTCTACTTAAAGAAATATTATCCGGCACATCGTAGACATACAAATATTGTGCTTATGCCGTCGTTATAAATGCATTTATGAAAGGGTGAAAAGAGCCTCATAAGAGCTATTCCCGACGAGTGTACTCAGCATACATATGTCAATTAAGTTATAATTCCGTTTGCCATCGTGCTGAGTCTTGCCAACGACTGAGTCTGTCAATCATGTCTTTCACCAAAAATGTCCACTCTCCATGTGCCTTACTGACTTCACTCATTATGATTCTTTCCACATTTTTATTTTTTAAAGACTAGCTCGCTAGACATGTCAAGCTGGCTTTAAGACAGCTAACAAGAACAACACATGAAGTTGTCAATGTCTCAAGGGAAGGCAGCCGAACAACCCTCTCGAGAGCACCGATTCTGTGAGAAGAGGTAGGGGGCCCAACAATTATCTGCTATAATTATGCAATATTTTACCCCCCCTTGATGTATTCGTTGCCTCAGCTGAAAATTCTCATTTGCCAATTGCCTAATTTTCTGTATTTTCCCACACACTGACGGCGCTGGCGTCTGATTGATTGGAAAACTCTTTGCCTCAGCACCGTTTTAATTAGGCACCGCATCGCATAGGCTCTCCTCGCCGCCCCTCTTCTATTAGCGCTTCGCGTTGGTTGCCATTAATTGGCTCGGTGGCTGCTTTAAATCCTTGCCCAGGGACGCCACTCGATGTCGACGTTTGCGCTTTTTGTCCCAACTGCCTCTATCGCTCGCAGCTTGCCTCTCCCAGCTCCTGCTCCTTATGCACGTTCTCCTCCGCCTTCAGCCAATTTGCGTGGCTCGTCCTGCTCCACTAGTCCTGGCACCAGCAGCAGCAGCTTCTGTACTCAATTGCGTGTTAAGTCAGTCAATAGGCGCCGCTGCCAATCAGTGCTTCAAGTTGCCGCCTCGACAGTCTCCACAGCACTGCTCCCCCCTTTTTCGTCCATTTTACCCAGCTGGCAATGTTCTTAATAGAAAAGCGTTTTTTCAATTATGTTAGCCAACTCCTTTTTGGAGCAGCAGCAGCGGCAGCAGCAGCAGCATCAGCAGCAATAGCAACAGCAGCAGCAGGCTCCTACTGGGACTGGATGGTTGCCATGTTGTGTACCTTTTAATTTACTATTTATACCCTGAACCCATTGAAAATTCTTTAAAAGGGTATAACAAAGTTTTACATAAGGTTGTAACAGGCAGCAGGAAGGAGACAGAGGGCTTCTCCTACTATTAAAGAACATATATTCACGAACACGTTAAGGTATGCTAAGAAACATCGTTAAATTAATATTTGTCAAATGACATACTTCTTGTTTTGAAGAACTAAGATAGCTAAGCGTATTGTGATTGGTGGGGACTTGGGTACAGGGAATCGCATAGTCGAGGTCTCTCGAATAGAGCAACTTTTTAATATCCAGAACGTACAAGAAATATATTAAAAGGGTCTAAAAACAAAATGTTTAACTTATTTCAACATTTCTAAAACATATTTTTTTAATATGTAAGGTTGCGTTTTTAGGAAGTGTAAAGGGTATAATATATATTTTAGCTGGAAACGTGTATAAGAATACTGCATGGTGGAAATAATTCAACTTTTTTTTTGATAATACAGATTCGTGGTGAAAAATGTGTATTATAATGCAGACAAACTAGAATAAAGCATCTACACGGTATTTGCAAGTTGGACAGGCAGCGTTTGTGCTTATACACTTGTTTCCTTTTCTATTTTTTGTAGGTCTCCATCGTCCATCAGTGGCAGCAGGACGATGCTGGCGAGCATCCTGCTGTTAGTATCCAATTAAAATCGAAAATTAAATGTCAGGCAACAGCAGAACTGAACCAACCCACAACAGCAACGCGCTGAAGCTGGACTGGGCAAGTACCAAGACCAAACTACCTAGAGAGTAATGTGGGTTGAGCGGTTGGTGGTGTGGTAGGGTGGTGTAGGGTGAAGTGTGGCGTGTGTTGTTTGTGGGCGCTTTGAGTGGGCAGCTAAGACGCTTACTTATTGAATATTTGCAAGGACCTGCGGCTGAAAAAAAACCTAATTGACTTGACCGTAAGCAAACAGTGGCAAGGCAGTCTCAAAAATGCATGAGTAAAAACTCAAACCCACACACACACACACACACACACGCACGCACACACAACAAATAGACAAACATAATCAAAAGTATGTGCCAGAGGTCGGGCACTTGAAAATCACGCCCAATTTGACGTGCGCCTAGTGCAAACATGTTTACACACGGCTGCGGTCGCCCGTACTCCCAAGTAGGGCTCTGAAAAATCCATCTATATATATTCTCTGAATAATTGATAACAACCATCTATGCGTGTGTGTGTGTGTGTGTACGTGTGGGGTGGCTGTGTCGCTGTGTAAACTTCGTCATTAATGTCCCCAGGGCGCTTAATAAATATACATATGTATAAGTGTTGATATTCGTAACACATACTAACATATATATATGTATATATACTCTCATATAAGTACCGACCTCGACAAAAATTCATGCATTAGGACTGCACTTAGAGATGACAACGTGATAACAAATCTAAACATATAATCACTTGAATATTTTTGTAAATATTTACACTTCTGGATGTCAACTAATATGTCATAATCAACACAAAAACATTATGCATACCTTAACTATAGTTAAAGTTGCTAAGTTTTAATTTGGAAAACATTCTGGTTTTGTAAGTTTGCTATTTATCCGATATATATATGTCATAATAACAGTGCAGAACTCATATAAAATGGATTCAATACTTTGCATACTCAATAATTTGCAACGCACTTTAATTATTGGTTATTATATATATGACTAACCCTAATCCACCCACGACTTTCTCACGTGCTCATCTCTAAGAGCTATCGTTATTGTCATCGCCGACTTTCGCAATATTTTCTTTATGCATTTTAAATGCTTTGTGTGTTTTGGTTTATTGGGCGGTTAAGTCAAGAGTTGTGAGATTACGTTTGCCGGAAACGGTTATATATTTAGTATAATATAATAATATATCAAAAACTCAGGTGTAGAATATGAAATTTCTTAATCCAGAAAACTACAAGTATTTTTTTGTAATTGTTTGTTTGTTTATTAGTTGCTTACACTCTGTTTAATCTGTTAATTTTTACTCTTTTCTTAAACATGTAAGAGTCTCAAAAGTTTAAACTAATATTGCTCATAAAAGTTCTTCCAATTTTATAAGTATTTTATGGATATCACAAATGGTTCGCCCGTTTTATAATTCTAATCATGGGGGAATGTGAGAGAAGGAAACTAATGTAACTAATGGCCAGCGATGATTAAAATTATATACAAAATTATTCAAGCATTTATACCAAATGCCAAAGCTGAGATGGATGGGTAGCTGGCTGACTGGATGAATGGATGGATGAATGGATGGTTGGTTGGTTGTCAGGCTGAGCTAATGTGAGATTTTAATGCCTGGGAATGCTTTAATATGACGCTTATGCTTATGCGGCTGTTTTTTAATAACACGAAGGGCACGAGCATTGGAAGCATGGACTAAAAAGGGAGCAGTGAAAATCGCATGACACAATATTATAAACAAGAATGGAAAAAATATGATATATACTGTATGTATAAGGAGATTTATTACGCAGCGGAGGAGGCTGCTGATGACGGACCATAAAAAAAAATGCAAAACAACATGGAAAAAGCAACGTAGCAGCGGCAAAAATGTATGTAAGTACGGACACGGACAGCCCAGCAACAAGAACAACAACAACAACAACAACAACAACGACGAAGACGAACTACAACACTGCGTGCCATAAAAACCATCAATCATTTTGAGCGAAAGGGGCAAGCGGAGGCCGAGCCTGAAGCTGGATCTCTGTTGTAATCGGAGTCGAAGTCGGGTGTTGTGGATGGAGTCTTGGGCGCTTCGGTGGTATATTAGAATAATCATCAGCGTCATCATTGCGGGCGCTGTGAGGCTGTAACTGAAAGCCTCATGATTATTAAATATGTCAAATCCCAACCGAAACTCGAACACAAAACCCAGCCAAAACCACCTCAACCGCCTTCATCTCTCAGTTTCGTCTTTTGTCGAGCTAATCGATTTATTATACTAACCAGTCGATGCAGCAAAATGTGGAAGTGTGCAACTGTATCCTGCGAAATGCCCGGGCATCCTTCAAAGCAAATGAATCGTGTGCCTTGCGATAGCTCACTAAATCTAATGCCTAAGTGCCGCAGAAAAAAAGAAGATATACGTACATCCTCAAGCGGTAAAGATTACATTCTTTCAAGAAACTATATTACATATTTTGAGCTAATTTATTAATAAAGATAAGAATAAAAAATTATAATTATATTCCGAAACTAGAGTTAGTAGTTTATTATTACTATTATTTATTAATTAAATAAGTAAAACTCAGAAATAACTGGGAACGCTTGGAATGAATAGTTAGTAAACAATTTATGCATTTAAAAATGTTCTCAAGCATATGATTAATGATAATTTCTAGCTAATTAAATGCAGACGGTATGCAGAATCTGAATCAGAATAATTTTAATTTTTTATATGTATATTAATTTGAAAATGCTTGGGCCACACTCACACTTAAGCCCAGGCAAACCTCCACTTTAAACAGTAGTCAACTGCCAGGGGTAAGAAGACGACCTCCAACCCACAACAAATGGCTGGAACTCGAACCGGCAAACTAATGGCGTTCGCGTTGGTGATGAGTATTTGGTGTTGGGTGTTGGGTAATGTTGATGACTTCGGGCGACACACAGCGGGCGCATCGTGGCCAGACACGTGCCGCCAACTTGGGCGAGCGCGTGTGCAGCATCAACAACGATGAAGATGACGATGGCGACGACGATGAGGATGATGATGTCGGTGGTTGGGAAGTCGGTTGGGTGTGTGTGAATATGGCCAAGAGCCGCAAGTGAGTGAGTGCTTGTGGTCAGACCAAACCGCCCAATGCAGCCACGCCTCGCCCCCTTACGGGCATTAACATTAACATTATCGGCAACGCCGCCTGCGCAATAACTTTTGACATTAATGACCAGCCGAGCGGGCGACAGCTACATGTCCATCAGTGGCCATGTTTATAAATTGCCATTTGTAACTACAATGTATATATATATATATATATATATATATATGTATTTCTTTGCTGGGCAGCTTTTGACACTTGCCTGTCAGCGCAACAAATTTGTATCTATGTATTTCTGTATCTTAATACATGTTGCCGTCCTGACGGCTTTTATCTGTGAACTTTGCGCTAGAATGCGCGCCACTCCGAAACTTTTCACTTCATCTTCATCAAGCTCACAAGATTGATACGCGATAGGCAAGCGAGTATCTGAAGTTCACAATCAGATCAGTGAGCGCATTTATGGGAATATGGGATTTCTACTTCTACTGCGGCGCCTACTTGCCTGGCTGTCTGTCTGCCACACACATGGTTCAATGTTTATTATTATTATTATTAGTAGTACTAATAGCAATAATAATAATCCACTGCGTCTTACGCTTCACTGGTCTTTGGTTCCGGTTTATGTTAATGCATCTAAGCAGTTTATGCATGCATGCGCTTCTATATGTATACACACACACGAGTCTCTATGTATGTGTATGTGTTGATTTGTGATATTTTATATAGACGTGTGCAGATTGTATTTCAATGTTCAGCCATAATGAACGGCATAGTTAATGCTTTAGTAAATAACCGGTACAAAAACAAGAAAACTGAAAAAACTGCATAAATAAATTAATTCTTGAAAAATATTTAAACAAATTTTAAAAAAATATATACTATCAATGAAAGTACCATACTGTCAGATTCAGGGAAAAACCCCATCAGACCAAACAAATAATGTGTATAAATTTGTTAAGCCCCACCACAATTGCATGCGAACTAGTTGTTCACGAGGTATGACGTTTAAAATAGAGTTCATAAAGCCTTTATACACGCTTAGAACTTTTCAATTAATAGTACATAGGTAGATTATTTTATAAGTATTCAGTCACTATTGCCATAGCCATTCTTCACATCAACTTCACTTTTCCGCACATTGTCCGCAGCAGAATAAAACGGAGAAAAACTTGAAATTAAATTTTGCTGCTGACACCAATTTTCAAAAACAGCTTTTCCTGCCGTTTGACATGTTCCTAATTGATTTTTTTGTTAGTTCTAGTTTTATACCGTGCAAACATTGAAAAGTGTAGAAAAGTGTATGATGAATTTGAGCAAAAGTTCATAACAGGCAGAAAGTGTCATCTCTATATTTATATTCGTGATTCGGATATATATTTTTGATAAGCATCAAATGTAAATTAGATCTAGGCGCCGCTGTTAAAGAGCTAGAAACTACAGATTTGAAATATTTAAGTTCTCGTATGTCATACGCACATAAAACTTGATAATATTATCTATAATATATTATCTATTATATGTACAATTCGATGTTTACCAAAACACGCTGAATACATTCACACTTACTTGAAATCAGGGTATCGCCTAGTCGAGCCCTCTCGACTAAAGTATTGTGTTTTTTTTTTGGCAATTTAATTTTGCAAAGGCATTGCGTTTGGTTGGTTGATGGCTGCCGGATTGCCCTCAGTTGTGGAGTGAGTGAGTGTCCTCGTGAGAGAGAGGCTAGTGAAAGACGCAGGACGAAATCCTTTTCAGCTCATGTTTCTTGGCCATTCAACACAACTGGAAGGTACACACACTCATACACACTCACAAGCACACGCACACGCACACATGAGCACCCCGTCTTGCTCTCGTCTCGTTTTTTATGCGCCACATGTGCCAAAAGCTTTCATAAAGCAAACACCCACACACACACACCTACAAACTCACACACACACAAACAAACACAAATATACGAGAAAGCGCTGCATTGGTTATGGGAATTTTTGATTGACATCGGTTCAGGCCAGGCACACACACACGCACACACACACAGACCCTTCACCCTTCTCGTAACCCTACCCCTCCCTCGACAGAAACTATAGCTAAGCGTTAACTACAGTCGAGTTTTCCCAGTCTGCACCGCCTGTGGCGCCTCTTATGCAATATTGACATGCCAGGCAAGCAAACACACACGCAGCAGCAGCACGTGGAGAAGTTGGAACTGTACCTCAACGTACCACACATATATATGTATATATTGGCAGCTGCCCCTGGTGTCTGTAGGTGCCACGACTATACGACGTTGCTTCCACTGCATAAATGAAAAACTTTTCGGTTAGCACTCAGCGCTACCCAATTTTCTTTTTGCTCTTGCCAAAATACGTGTATGTTTTTCTTTAGCCAGCATACAGCCACGCCACCTACCAACCCACCCACTCCCACTCTCACTCCCAGGTCCATTCTCAGTCCACCTTTGCCTGTGTTTGCTTTTGAAGCAGCGCAAATTAGTTTTTTCACTTATGTCGCGTTTTTGTCGGGCCGCCTTTGTGCGCTCGTTGCTTTTAACGTTAAATGACGAAATAGCTTTACGGTTCATTGATGCACATAGCACACACCCAGACACTGCCACTGACACACAAACACACACACATACACCCACTCGCCCTCACCCTCACTCCTTCCACGGACTGCCTGGCAAGTCACACGCCCAATTAGTGGCGAAAGTTTAGTCGTTTAGACTACGCAGACGTTTGCTAAGCTTCATTGAATTTTCACTATAAACTCGTATTTGCATTTGGCCATGTCCAGCCCCCATCCTCTCTACCTCTCACCCATTCTTATCACTTGTAGATTTTCTGTACAGCGCTCACTTTTTCGGCTACTGTTTTGTACATAATAGTCAACTCTGTTTGCTTGGGGCCAATGAAAGCCGTTAACTTTAGTTGGAACTTTGAAGCGTTGATTTATTCAATCAACATGTAGGAAGAAAAAAGAAATAAGAAAAGTCTTTTCAATGGTGTCCACCTGTGCATGGTCAGCCGGGTCGCTTTTCTTTTAAGCCCCATCCCTGCAGCTGCAGCATGTGAAGTTGCAGCAGTTCAAAAGCAATACAACTGATAGAAATGACTTTGAAATTTATTCTGAAGCTCTGTTTGTATTTACATATACATATGTACACCGTTAGCCAGTAAGCTTTAATAATAAAAAGCTTTGAGTGCATCTTCGACTCATCTGCAGCTCATAGAGTTGGTACCAATCTAATTAACTATAGAATTATTTTCATTCTGATTATTTGTTTAAAAAATATGTTTCACAATCTCAGAACTCGTCCTTTCCTTTACTGAGATTATTAGATAATTTGAAGACTTATATTTATTTTCCTATAAATAAAATATATTTTTTATGATTTTTCCCCTAAGAATTTCATTATAATGTTCTTTATATCCAAGTAGTTTTTTTTTATTAATGCTAAAAAAAATTAAATGTATTGAAAGGCTGAAGCTGTTGCTTTAAGCTAGTATGATAAATATCCCCAAAAGCATCCCCTTGTTTAAGAAGAAAAATAAAGTACCTGTCATGCCTTAGCTTCACTGTTACATTTGTAGCCGTAAAGGTAAATCATCAGCCAAACCGCACCGTCTTATATTCTATGGCATTAATCATACAAATGCACAGCCATAAGTTCGCTGTATGCTCGTAAACTAAACTACTTAGGAATCCATTAGATGGTTAAACGAATTATGCGTGAACTGTAACGAAATTACCAGCATAATTTTACACTTGCACGCAATTTCATATTTTACGATTTAAAGATACATGCCACATGCCACATGCTACATGTTCCACAAAATGCGTGTCTTACTTCGTCTGCGTTACAGATACCTACCCAACCGGATTCGCCTGAACCCAGCAAACTAACTATCTGCGTTGAGCTGTGCTAATGCATGTTTGGACAAATTTATGGGTGATTAAAAGCGACCGATAACACGCAAACCAAGGGCTGAATCAATACCAGTTCCCTAATATTGATTGCAACTCAGAAAAGTATGCATCCACTTTTGGATGTCCTGTCAGCACTGCTGCAATGAACACTTACTATATTGGTATGCTGATTACACATTCCGAACTAAGTTATATTTTTTATTTTAAGCATTAGTTGATGAGCTTTGTTAAATATAGTGAGCAAATTATAAACCGTATATATACACAAGCAAACATAATACAAATTTGACAAAAATGGCTTAAAATATATTTTTTGTAAAGCCTTTACTAATATTTGAATAAGCTGCATATATGTATATTAATCCAATACGAAAATAATGGATACTAAATATGAATACTAGAAAAGGATGACAATTTGCCAACATGTTTTAAAGTGATTTAGGCATGTCAGCTCTGAGTTTTTATATACCATTTTGAATATTATTGTTTCTAAATATCTTATAGAACACAGAACTATGTATATGTACAATTTGTACTTCTTATTTAAATGTTTAAAAAGTTGCTTCGTTAAAATATCGATTACATTCCAATTAAATATAAGGTTTAAGGATTGATGTTAAACTTTTTATAAGAGAATTAACATTGACATTTAATAGTATAAAAATATCATATCTTAACTAATTGCTTTCGTTTTCTTATATTTTTACAAATAGCTCATACCTCATACCAATAATATATACTCCCGTTTTATATGCATGTTACAGAGCATAAATATTAATATGACATACGAGTGCATTTATAACTGTAGCAGTCAAAGTGCCGAAGACTTTGAGCTTAATTTCGGCTGCTGACTGCTATTAGAAAGAGTGGACGAGAGAGAGAGAGAGAGAGAGAAGGAGAGAGAGTTAGTTATGCAAATAGAGGAAGTTGAACAGTAGAAAAGGATACATTTTGTTTGTGTCTGTAGATGAAGCAGCTACTGATTGTTGGGGGCGCCCTTTAGTCATTGACTTCTATGCTACTTGGGTTTATTCCTGTTGCAGTTGTTGTTGTGTTTAGTAGAATTTCTCGTTGTTCTTGTTGTAGTTGTTGTGGCTCGTGCATGCTTCTTCCTGTTTGGCGTGCAGGCTGCGCCAAGTAAACTAAAGCTAAAGTGCACTGGACACGCCGGCATCCTGTTGAAATCATCATGCAATTTGAATTGCAAACATGCCAAAGCCGACAACAACAAAAACAATACAAAAAAAAGAACTATTTAAACTCTGCACATGTGTTGAGTAGTGTTTCGTGTGTGTGCGTGTGTGTGTGCATAGCAACGTGACATTTGCATGCGCCTGAAAGTATGCAATGTGCTGATGTTGAAACTGGTTGGGTTCAATCTTTAAAGGCAGTCGAGAAATTAAAAAATCCACTGCATAATGCTTCGGCAGTGCAGGAAGGAGCGTGGATCAGACCAACGTCCAGTCATGGCCTCAGGGCACAGGTCCACAGTAGCTGAAAGAATTATGGGGCTTGGGCTTGGGGTCTTTTAGTTGTTTTTCGGTTATGCTTCGGTTTTAATTTGCACATGGGGTAAGTTAACTAAACATGTGAGTTTATTTTATGTTGTTGGCTCGTTGTTGGTTTCTTGCCTGGCTGCACACGTTGGTCAGATCTGAAGTGGACTTTGTAGTGGAGCAAGGGGCGTGGTGGCGGGTATGGATGATAGCAGCATGGTAAAGGATGTGTTTTTGCGGCTTGTCGCATAGACTGAGTCGCACTTGCAGCTAGAACAAAGGCCGTTTGGGTTCATGGGCCATGAACAACTGAACTGTAAGTCGTACTGCGAACATATATATAAATTTATATAATTAGATATACATACCTACACATATATATATAAATATATTTTAGTGCTCGTTTGATGTTTTCTTTAAATTAATTTCAAAGTCAGCCAGTGTTAAAAGCAGTCAGTTAGCTGCCACATCTCAATTGAATTAATTTGCTAATTCAAAAGGCATACTTAGCTCAGTTTTGGCCTGTTGTGATACCGTAGATCTCAAAGATAGAGTTATAAGACAGAGAGATTGAGAGATAGTAGAATTATAATTATGAGAAGAATATTAAGCTACAAAACAATACCAACCAAGCATGCCTGCAGCGGGGGTCGAACCCGCGACTTGATTCTTAAGCGATATGAATGAGTTTTTGCATACGGAATAATGCAAAGATTCAACGCTTACTACCAAGCTGTCTCATTTAAACACTAATGGTAGCTATAAATACTATTACTATTTCTTTATCTATCTTTAATGCTTCTATATTTACTATGTATTGTTCGAATATCCTCTGATTGCTTTACATTTTTGCCCCCACTTTAATAAAGAGAAGCCCAAACGGCAGCTGTTTGCCTTGACCCAATCGAATGCAATAAATCAGCGAGAATGTGCTGACATTTTTCTATAAATAATATTGATAATAATAACCAGAAACTTGAATGAATTGCAACACGTGTTGGTTGGGTTCTGAGCAAACCCGAATCACTCGATCCACACAAGATCGAGACAATAGCAATGATCGCGAAAGATGTGGAGACAATGCGATCGTGTTCATTGTTGCCCAGGGTTATCAGAAAGGTGACGACGACAACGACGACGACGGCGTAGATGTTGTTCAAGTTGAATGGAAGTTCTCCTTTCTGTTACTTGAAGAGATTTTTCATAGAAAATTCATATGCTATTTATGGCGTATGTGGCACACGGCGCTTGAAAGGTGCTTCAACTAGGGTTGCCACGCCGTCTGCTGTCGGTTTGCGCCTGCGCAGCGGTATTCAATGCGGCAGCTGCGCAGATTGCAGAATGGACCCCAGTATATGCCGCATGCCAGAAAAGGGTGGGTTGCTTGTGTTTATTATTATTGATTAACATGAGCTATGTTGACATTTTATGAAGTGCGTGGGGTACATTTAGGGGTCCTAGGTGCCTAGCAGATGTTCGACTTCTAATCAAAATTAGACATTAACAACTATTCCTAAATATATTTTTGGTATAAAATTGTAGTTGCAGATAGTTGATTGATAATAATTTTAGCTAAGGTAGTATATAATGATAATTAATACATTTAAAGCACATCAAAATTATTAATCGAAAGCAGTAACGAGTCAAGTAAACAACATTTTGTACCTTTCGCCTATCATAGTCATATCAATCTGAAATTTGAACCCTTAACCATATTTTACATTCAGACACTATAGTAACTATTTAAAAAATTATCTTAAGCCGTTTTTATCTGAAATGCCTTTGGACTATGCCGACCAATGACAGCCATCAAGTCAACTCGTCCTCTGCCAATGCTTGGGCCCAAGCCTAGGCACAGTTTTCGCATTAATTCGGCCCTAAGCCTCCAGGAAATGCTGCACTACATTTGAGCCTACTGCCAACAGAAACTGGACTGATGGAGAAAGAAAGAACCAAAAAAAAAAAAAAAACTAGCTGAAATCAGAATTTCAGAAAATGAGAACAAAACACGACACCGCTACTGCAAATCAGGACCCAGCAGCAACCCTCGATTTGGGTCGGAGCACCGAGGCCAGGTGCGCAATCAGCTTTGTAGGCGATTTGTGAGGATTAAACTGCGCACTGAGCAAATGAGTGACTGACGGAATGAGTGAGTGAGTGAGTGAGCGAGAGAGATGAAACGGGACAGCTGCCTACCTGCTCCTGGGCCATGTAGGAGGATCAATTTGCTGACTAAACACGCATGGAAAGGTGTAGCCGTAAAATCTGTCAGATACACACACACACACACATACACACACGCACACAAAGAGAGTAGGAAAGGAAGCCATGACAAGCAGAGGGGATAAATCTTTCATTTTTTGCGTTTCAATGCGTACTTTGAGCAACTGCCGCAAAATTGCTAAATTGAATTGGAAGCGCTGCAGCTAAATGTAAGCACTATACAAATTTCATGCTTCTTGGTAATTGGCAAACAACCAGCAGGCAAGAAGAAGCACACTTGGCAACAGTGCTCTCAATATTGAGTACACCCGAAAACAAGTTACGACATGTCTTGCCAGGTGGCCCCTTAAGAGAAATCTATGATAGGGGTTGTTATATTTTATTAACGCACGGTTTTCTTCTCTTCGTTTGTTTTTTGCACAGCTATTGCGCAGTAGCAACGAGTTTCTTTAAAAAACTACGCATGTGTACAGTTTAATTAAGGTGGAGAAGTTGTCACAACTGCGCCTTAATGTCTGCCGAGGGCCGAGTGAAAATCGATTAAGTCCATTAGTCTGTCTCGGATCTGTCTGACACTTGAATATATATATGTATGTACCCTGCCAGTCATCGATCATCGTCACGGTTAGTGCTGCTGCCTTTTTCAGGTGTGCAACACACACTTCTGCAGGCTTGCAGATGCATTTTCAGTTAGCGAAGCAGACAGAGATAGATAGATATGAATACTTGTCATTTTATTGCTATGCTGGGAATACTTTTCATTGTTTCCGTTGCGCAACGCATTTCTGCAGATCTATTTGTTGAGTTTGAATGGATTTGCTGGCTTTTTGGCAGTTTGCTGCAGGCGATTTTTAGCTATTCTTTTGCAGAATTGTAAACTCTTTTCATGGATTTTGACGACTTTTGTCATTGACTTCATGGCTTATATAAGAGTTGTAAGAACAGTGGAATATCTAAGACATTTCGTTTTATACGAAATAATCGATTCTACTTCACTATATGCAACAGGGTGTTAAACCTAACGAAGAGGTTAATTTATTGCGATCCGTTGAAAGAGTGGGTAGGAATGCTTTTGACTTGATTATTGGTTACGCATTTTATTTGGTTAGATAATACTTTTATTTTTTTATATCCTTTTATCCTTAAGCTAACAATAATAAAAACTTTATAAAAGTCCTGGGGCTATATACATATATAATTATAGTAATTATTTGGAAAATAAAAGGCGTAGGCAGATTATCCAGAATCGCATTGATTGTTTTCCCATTTAGCTATTTTCGCACGCGCATCTATTCGGTTCTTCCAGCCAATGACACAAAGACTTTAATGGAAAGTGATCATTATATTATGTTTATTAGCCTTCGACTCCCACACAGTTGGAAATCTGAATTTACGACTATGCACCATTTTCCCAGCACTGCCAAAAAGGGGCTGGGAGTTCTGCTCACCCTACGCAGACACTCATACACACATAAGAGGGAGAGGATGACATGCTCATCTAGGCAACCCAGCTCACATCGGTTCCCATTGACAATGCGTCAAGCCAAGCCGCAGGATATATTCAGCTTGAGCAAATACAATAAATACCTGTTGGTTGCGTTTTTCATAGATATGTATGTCTACGAGTATAGATATTTGTATGTGTATGTGAACAGTACTTATATCATGGCAGTTCTTTCCGCTATTGTTGATGATATTGCTCCCGTTATTGTTGTTCTTGTTCCTGTTGTTGTTGTTCTTGTTGTTGTGGTGCTTATTGTCAGCTGTAAACAGTTAGCGGGTACAAGCTACAAGTGACTGCTCTGAATCTCCCTCTCTCTCTCTCTTTCTCTACCTCTCTTCCTTTCTCTCTCGCCCGCTCTCTGCGAACCCGATGAACAGTTAGCAAATTTCAACAATACTGCCTGTGCATGTGTGTGTGTGTGCGTGCGGTACTTGAGAAAACGAAATGAGATGAAATAAAAAAAAATGTTTAAAGGCAACAAAAAACCATTGTATAAAATTGCCTCTTCTCTGGCATTTCTATTGATTTTTGCACTACAAGCAGAAATGCAATTCATTTTACGCACACAAAATAGCAGCCAAATTTCGCTAGAAGTGTCGCCGGTTTTTGGGGTGGGCGGTAATTTATGGTAGCTAATGATTTCAATCGACTTTTCACTTCGTGCGCATTTAAATGCATATGAAACTGGTCTTCAAAGTTTT
Source organism: Drosophila atroscutellata (assembly GCA_035041605.1). Lineage (NCBI taxonomy): Eukaryota > Metazoa > Arthropoda > Insecta > Diptera > Drosophilidae > Drosophila > Drosophila atroscutellata. The sequence goes on along the minus strand of JAWNLA010000092.1, from coordinate 3,946,465 downwards.
TCCACGCTCTTTCACACTCGCTGCAGGGCTATTCATAAATCTTTCGCTACTTTTTTGCTTATGGGCCAAAGTTGGCCTTTCGCCTTCGGAATGCCACATTAGAGCAAGTTTTGTCGACGTCTTGTCTGGCCTCGAAAGTTGCATAAAAATTTCAAATATTCGGCTAAATTTAACAGCTTGGCAACCCTGTCTTTTGATGTTGATGAAAAACCTGATGGCAGCTGTTTGCCGCACAAAAGGATTTGACTTTTAATTTTTATTATTGAATTTATTTTTATGACATTCCAGTGAGCACAGCGAATTTAATGTTGTTTTTATCTCTCTCACTCTCTCTCTCACACACTCACTCACTTTTTTTTCATATCAAGACAGTAAATTAAGCGTGCAATCATAAAAACTGGCAAGGTGTGAAATTTTATGCCAGCATTGATTTATGCACGAACAGCAGATTCCATTTCCAGATGCTGCTCACTGGGATTAGCTCCTGATTTAGTGCTTGGAACTGACCCCTGCGTTGCTCAGATACATGCATAAATACATACGTACACCTTCATATATGATGGTAATTAAATAATTTTATGAGCAGCGCTTTAATGCTTTAAATTAAGGCAGGAGTACAGAAGTTGACCAGCTTGGCTTCCCTCCCTTCGTATAACTGGATATTTTACCTTAAGTTTTTTGCTGAATGATTCCTTACATAAGAAATTTGCATTTGTGTTTATTTAAGCATGTAATGACAAAGAGTTTTCTTACATTGTTGTAATTATAATCGATTTACAGAAAACATATTATTCTAACAAGCGTAAGAATACATTTTCACCTTCCATTTGTTTACTGCCTTACTGCCTTATCCTCATAATTTGCATAAAATGCATCATTTGAAGCCTCCCCAAATCAAATCTACTTAGCGCACTTTCCAAGCAATTTAACCAAAAGCAAAACAATGCCGGTAAACACACCAAATACATGCAACAAAATCAATCAACAAAAAGAAATGCAAAAAAATTCAAAAAAAAAAAAAAAACATTAAAAAGAATTTCTTGCCAACGCCTTTTGGATGCAGCAAGTTCAAGTCATTTAAAAGCAATCTACAAACAAGCAAACAAACAAACTGCAAGATATCTCAGCCAAGTTGGCCCTGCTCCAGGTCGACAGAGTGCACTTTGGCTTGGGTAGCTTCAACCCAAACCCCAACGCCACCAACTTCCACCTCAAACCTACCACAACGAACCGGAGAAGTCGTCATCGAGTGGGCCAAGGATCATAAGTAAGCTAAGCACTTATAGCCCAAGTAAATGTAAATACTTACATACATATGTGTGTATACGAGCAGTGACTTTCAAACTGTGCGCCAACGAAGTGCAACGAACGTTGCAGCTTCTGGCAAGGGCATTACTAGACACATTCATATTCACACTCACATTTAAAAATGCATTCGGATTTTTATACGCTTGCAGTGGGTATTTGAATTATACAATGTTATATGTTAAGTATTTAAGACGACATCGGCTGAAGCCATAAAGCTTAATATTGATATATGTATTTGGTTCACCTACATGACGAATATAAGCTGAATAACTTATTTAATAGACTTCCGGCAGTTGCTTTTGAATATAGACTAATAACCATTAGATACTGTCTTTCAATATGTATTTGTGATACACATACATAAAGTTTCACTTAATTCACTTTATAGTTTAAAATTCTCCCCCAAAAAAAAGATATTTTGTATAATAACATTTTTACTGTTATCTCTGATTCTTTTATTTTTAGCAATATGAAACAAGTGCGTGAAATTGTTTTATTTATATATTTCTTATCATATCAAATCCAGTTTCTATATTCCACTTTTCGCACATTTCTGCAAGGGTATATAATAATCACCAGACTGCAGCTAACTGTTCTTTCTTGCTGCACATGAGTTATGTTACTTAAGTTCTTGCGCGGCATCTAACGTTGCACTCTCAAGGCACATGCACCTTATGGGGCTGTCAGCGCCAGCTAGCAATCCCCAGTCCTCCTGCAGCTCCCCTCGGCGCAGTCAACCTGTCTGAAATGTAACCAAACGTGGCTTGAATGTCAGTGGCAGTTGTTAGGCAGTGTTGGTGGTAAGCTTAGGGTTCTGGAGTTGATGTGGCGGGTGGGTGTTGCAAACTGATGTTGTTGTTGTTGTTGTGCTCAAGTAATCAGTACTACTGTCGCTTATTGTTTGTCTGTCGTCGCTGGGATGCCCTGGCCTGGTCTGGTCTGGTCTTGGGCTGGGGGACTGCTATGGTTGGGGGTCTTTGGCAATGAGCCGCTGCCTCGCCTTGGACGCCAACTGGCTCCCGCTCCCATCCAGCTGGCAACTCTCTCGAGCATTTAGATTTTTTCATTTGCTGCTGCTGCCTATGTGTTTGTCTTCCTTGTGATTGCAACAACGCCACTTTGCCTGCTAAATTAAGTGCTTATTTTGAGTTTAAGTTGTTGCAATTAGACAACAAGCGAAGTATGCCCCACGCACTTGGCTTTGACCATGCAAGTTGCGACAACTACTTAGTGGTTGATACTCATCAGACTCACCCTGAGTGGCTTGAAAGAGCATTCATTGTGCCTACAATGAGCATTTTGGAATATTTGGGAATGAGCTGGAATAAGAACGAATTTAATTAACCAACTTTGTAGACTTGTTCGCCATCAAGTTGACATCGAAAACAATTCAAATTGTCTATGTAGAAAAATGAGCCGCATTTTGTGAATTGTCTTTTTTTTCATTTGCTTGACATTGCCACTCAAGCTAATAAATACAAAAAAGAACATTTAAAACTGAAAAAATACACATTTAGAGTACATATTTCATGGGGATATACAGAAATTTGAGATAAATAAATATAATTATATAAATATATAAATATTAATCAAGTCTTTAAGTTTCCCTAGCTACCTTTTGACTTATTTTTAATAAAAATAATACTCCTTTTAGATATTATTAAATATTTTCCATGCATATATAGAGACATCAGTTAAAATGACTGGCAAATGAATGTAATTAAATATAGACATACATATTAAGGATGAAATTAGTTAATCAAAACTTTTTTTTACTATATTTAGTTAAACATTGTAATCAAATTTTCATATATTTAAAATTGGTCGAGCATCCATAAATATCATATTAAAATCAACTAATAGTTCAGAAACTACATATCTCAGACGCAAGGTCTTCTTCAGAACCAGGGTTTTAATTTTCTGAATTCTGGAGCACATTATTCTAAAACTAATTTCCATAAACTTACAAATTCCTAAAAATTATCCAACTGTGGTACGTGAACTATAATTTAACGTCACTTTTCTTATCTTAAAACAGTTTTTCTTTGTATTTCTATAATTTCTAATTTTTAAAAGTCCGAAAATTACTCTAGAGCTATTCTAGTTCTCATTAAAGTTTGTGTTGAAATTACTCTTTTATATTTTGGTTATGTATAATTGATCAAGTGTAGGCAACTATCCATACTTCAACTGCTGACTTTAAGGCAATTACTTTGTGGAAGTCATCGAAGGCAAAGTAATCGGTTCTGTGTAAGTATAAATTGCTTTAGTCGGGCAGAAAATTAGCGCATTTAACTGTGGCAATTAGATGACGTTGACCAAAAATGTAGCTCCACAGCATATAAAATACACAAATGAAATGGCAACTTAATAGTGGAGCCCTATCCCTCACCCACACGCCCACACGCCCACCCCCCAAAACCCCACTTAACCAGAGTTGGCTGGCAAAAACCAAACAAAACAATTGCGCAGCTCAGCAAAAATTTGACTGTCGAACTTTTGGCTTTAGTGCCTGACTGCTTGGGGATTATTGGTGGTGTCAATTGCCAATGGCCATTTTTTGGTAATTTACGCTGCTGTCAGAGCTCAAGTAATTTCAAGTTGCTCGCAACTCAATGCAAATGCTGATGATGCATTTCCTATTCAGAGGCGTTCAGATGCTGCAGCAGCAAATTGAAAACGGCTCCTACATAAAATGATAGTACACACACACACACACACACACACGCATACATGCTTACATGCATACATGCATATGTATGGCATACACATATGTATACTTTCACATATATATATATATGTCGCGTATAACCTCTATTTGTATTATTTGTCTTGAAAGCTTAATTGAATGAAATGGCAAATGGCAGCTGCAAGTGCGACAATTTCAGCTGTTCTTGCTTTTCTGTCTTTTTTTCTTTCTTTTTTTTCTTTTTTATTTTTGAGACATTTTATTTCACTGTCCGCGCCCCCTTACACTTCCCCCTCCCTGCCCCAATGGTAGAAGATGTACGTGGACATGGACGACAACGACAAATTGGCAGCCATATTAATAACATCTACGTGATGTTGGCTACTTGGCGTGGGAGTTGGGGTCTGTTGACTGGTGAGTGGGGGAGTGGCTAGTGACAAGGGAGAGGGGAGAGGGGAGAGGGAGATTTGCAGGGTGCACCCTGCACATTGTTTGGTCGCCTTGGCCGGCCGGCACGTTCATTGTTCGCATTTTTCTGTTACTTGTAACAGCATTTCAATGGCTCACCAAGAAATGGGGATAGAGAGAGAGAGAGGTGAAGGAAGAGGATAGAGTAAAAGACGATGCCTGTGACGACAACGTCGGATTTCTTATAATATATATGCCCTGGAGTGGGAGCGGTGGAGGGGGGGGGCTTGGGGGAATAGGGCAGAGATAAGCAACGCAGCGAGCAGCAAAAATGCCACGCGGTCAGCAAGTTTTTTGTGACAGCAGAATGTGCGTGCGCGCGTCATAAAAAAATCGTTCCAGTTTCTTTCACTGATTACAGTGGGTCAAAGTCGAAGTAATCGCTGGTAAAAATATGTAAAGATATTGGATGGTATTACTATATAATATGTAATAATTAAATTAAATTAACTACTCAATATTCTAAGCCTTAGAAACTTAGTTTAAGCAAGAATGCCCTTGACGAGTGAACTTTGCCCAGAATAAAGTCAAAAGTCGAACACTTTTCGACAAATTGAGAAATGCGCTAACATTCTATATGATTATAGTAATAAAAAGTGATGTCAACCCATGATGTTAGCCAAATTTTCAATTAAACTTTTACATCACTTCAATATTGTGCTAAGTTGTGTTTACTTACAGTTTTTAGGATTTAAGTTAAAAAAAAATTTAAAAAAATGTTCTTGTTGTATAAATTATTTTATTCTACTTTAATATTCATAAATAAATAAATATTTTTTTGAATATTGGTTTAAATTGACTTATATTTTTATACATATTCTACGCGAAGTTTGTTAATTTTATGGAGTGATAAATATCATGATGTTTGTATAAGCTTGTTCCACAGTTCTTTCATAATTGTAATAGTGCCCACAAAGCTCTCGAAGATCTAGCAGGCAGCAGCTCGAATTTATTTGTGCTCAAGGTTCATAAATTATAAACCAATCACAATCAACTTTTGTGTCGGGTTTTTTGGTGCGTGCTTCAGATTATGCCACTGCTTAATTACAAACAAAAAAAAGAAAAAACAAAAAAATTAGCACAAATTTCAAATTTCTGGTGTTTATTTATTACAATTCTTTGGGGATTTGAATTAATGGACATCCCACTAAATGAAGTCATAACTGTTAAATGCAGAATTTTTTATCGACTCACAGTTGATTTATTTAATTCTGGAAAAATAAATGTTGATGTTTTGAAAAACAATATTTGGCAGAGCCAGCTAATGTATTTGTAATTTATAGTCAGTTTTGGGGTTTGTTAATTTATTTACATTTTTTGTTTTTGCATTATTTAGTCTTAAGTTATGCGAAATGCCTGATAAAGTACTACTCAGGGGACCGTGTAAAATGTATAATATATGACGCGAAAGTCTTAACTGTAAGCGCTGTAAATTACGACGTGATAGGAGACATTAGTATGTATTTAACAAATAACTCGAACTAAAAAAAAAACATGAAGATATTTTATCTACAGCCGAAGCGAACCTTATGGCCATTTGCATATGAAATGGTCTAATCTGCAGAGCATGGCACATTTGACAGTTCAATATGCCCCAAACGGATCCAATCCAACACAATCGCACTGTGGCATCCATTGTCTCTTTCTGTGTATCTCCATTCGACACGCTTCTTTCTTGGCTTCTTTCTATTGAGACGCACGTTTGTGCAAAGTGAATGGCAGTTCGTTGATCAGTGATCAGATTCATCGATGGAATTGCATATATACTAATGAAATTGTGGCATGCGTATCGGTATTATATTTATTTTGACTTCAATAACCTGTCAAATTTGAAGTATGGTCAAAGTTTAAAGATTTATGATATTTGGAAAATAAGAAAAAGTCCACCAACAAATGGGATAATTTATTATATTCGTTACACTCGTAGCTGATTTGATCATAAACTATTTTATGCCCTGCAACCATATATACTTCGTCATATCTTTATAGCGATTCTTAGCTATATTTATGAAACTTTGTGTTTGTCCTTCTATCGGATGAAAGTTGGATATTGCTTAAAATATAAAAGATTACTTGGATCCCTGGAAAAAAATATTGATTAGAATGTATAAGCTAAAATTAAGAACAATGGGCTCAAACGGTAAATTTGTATTTGATCATAAATGAATTATACAAATGTATTTTACAAATCTGATAAGCAATTGAGTTTAGTATTTTTTCTCAATAAATATTACCCTTTATTGTGGTCTCTGCCAACTTGTGTCTGTGCCTAATTCGCTTCAAATCTACCATCTGCAAATACGACTGCAAAACGACGCAAATTAGCTCCACTTTGCCCAAGACGAAGATCACAACCAGTTTCTTAGACGCGCCCAGGCCGAGTGCGCAAAAAAAAGTGTTCGAAAAAAGAACAAAACAATAACTGAGATTGGCTCAGCGCCGGCCATTAAAAACTCATCACCATCCGCGACCAACTGGAATGAGCAGCAACAAACAACAAACGCGACAAGCAACATAAGCGACATTGTGGATGGGATGTGCCCAGCCGCAGAGGGAGTGTCCAAAACATGCGTCGAACTTTGCAAACGCTTCACTGCACAGCCTTGGGTTTAACTCTGAAACATGCCCAACTACCTATATATATATATACATATATATGTATATATATATATGTAAATATGTGTATGTTTATATATTTATATATGCAGCCTTAAGTTGCGCCATTTTCTATTGATTTTATTAAAAGTTTTGACATGGGGACGCCCACAAAATTTACAAAATATTTAAAACCGAACATCCGCCAAATGAATTTCGCTTGCATTCTTATTCAAATTGAGGCAACTAGAGGCTGAGCAGGGACTCGCCCTCCACACAGCGACTGGGGGGAGGAGAGGGGGGTACGTTTTCTCACGAGCGACGTAATTACAGTTGTACTTAAACTGTAAGAAGCAGACTAACAGCAGCAGTAGCAGCGATCCGTATCGCTATCGTATCGTATCGCTGCGTACGCATCTAGCGATCCTTCGTCTGCGGCTTCGTTTTACTTGTGGATCTAATTGCAAATGCCCAACAACAACAACAACAACAACAACACGACCTTTTTTTTTGCCCAGCGACTGCAATTAAAATCCAACCAAGCAACCATTTAGAGAGTCTCAATCTCAGTTCCAGTCTGAATTCTGTAGTCTGAGTCTGTTTCGTAGTCTTGGCCCGAACAGCATGCCGGAAAAATCGACTCAAATTTCAGACCCACACACACACACACAAACACACTCACACAGTTTCAGCATCGCACTCGTCCTCGATTTCGGCCTCGACTCGTTTACCCTAAAAAAACACAGGGTCTGGCAAAAATACTTGGAAAAATTTGCGTGCCCTAATGGCGCTGAGAGAGGCAGAGCACAGCGCATAATTGCCAGCTGTCCAGGGTATTCCAAAAAATCAGAGAATAACCTCTAAATTTCTGTCAAATTAGACGAAGATTTTTGCATCAAAGCGCCGTCTTGATTGATCTGTTAGTCCGCAGCGATTGCATGGGGTAGTTATTTAGCATTAAGCTGCCCTAATTGTCGGCCACTTGAATTTCCCAAAGGCAATGTGAATTCCTACAGATTGTGTATACAATTTCATGCGGTCATGAGTTTTTACTGTAATGTGGCTCTAAACAATGTTTAGCAGAGATTTATATTCCCTGGATGGACGATAAGAGCAATGCAGGTGGTCCGAACTGGTACGTAACAGGGTTCAATTGAGGCTAACACAATAGATAGCAAAATTTTGTTTTATAATGTAATTGCATTTGTTTTCGGGTGAACCTCATGTTTTTAAAGTATAATAATGCTTTTATTTCTAGAACTGAAAGTTGTGTCTAAAATTTTGAACAAATTTCCGGATTTGTAGGGAGTTTTATATTTTTTTAGTATTTACTCTAACTCTAATGTTAAATTTTTCTTGCTTAACTTTCAGCATTAGGTTTTTAGGATTTCACATATAGAACAATTTTAGATAGCCTAGAAAAATCAATCAATTATGCAATAGTTTTTACTTTTTATGAAATAGTGATTGCCAAAAAACGGAGAGAGAGAAAGAATCTTTCAGGAACTCTGTTGCTCTTATGGATATCCGTTTTTCTTTTATTTAATAAGAAAAAATTAAGAAAATTGATTTAAGCATTTGTTAATGTATAAACAAACTTTTCAGTAGGTTGATTAATGTTTCCAAATACTAAACTCTCCTGCTTTTAGGCATAACATACATACAGCATACACTGCAACAAATATAACACTGAATTTTCCCACTTGCTGGTCGAATTAAACAAACTATTTGCGCTCGCAAATAGTAGTAGGTCAATCAAAACATACAGTTTAGTTTATTCAGATCGTTTTAAGTATTTTATAGTGAATCCCTTAAGCATGCTAATTTTTCAACTTCAAACACCACTTATTAAATATGCAAAAACTGTTTTGCGTATTGAAATTTTGTATACATTACTTTATGAATCCCTTAAACATGCTAATTCTTCAACTTCAGACATACCTTTTTAAATGTGTAAGCCCCTGGGGGACAGCTTGCCCATTTGATATTTGGCTGCTTAACCAAGCAAGTGACAAATCGACAACTTTCAGCTAACTAAGCGAGAAAGAAGTCTCTCGAGCATGGGCACTGTTCGTGGAGCAGTTGTTCATACAGCTTGTCGCCTATGGAAAGCATCAAACTTGGGCGAAACTTGCTGACTGGCAAACAACAAAATAGGCGCCGAATCAGTATGAAAGGAAGAGAGAGGGAGAGCAAGAGAGATGAGAGCATCTTAGAAGTGCTCCGGGCGTGAATAAATGAAGTTTGCAAATTGCACCACGCCTGACCACCACCAAAAAGCAGCAGTTTCAACAGCAGCAACAGCAGCAGCAGCAGCGCGGCAGCAAGTCGCAATTGCTAGACATTACGAATGCACAACTTTGTCCTCATTACTCAAAGACTGAATAGCAGTGAGTGCAATATGTATCTGTATGTGTGCTTGTGTAAGTGTGTGTCTGTGTGTGTGTGTGTGTGTGTGTGTGCCCCTAGGTTAAGGCGTTACGACTGAGCCCAAGTTATGGCGTCTGTCAAAGTCATTTCGCTTGCAAAAGTTGTCGTCGCCTTCGTCGTCGTCGCATTGTCCGGCGCAAGTTGCCCGCCGCTCGGCAGCTGCAGCTGAAGGACAACGAGAATGATGACGACAACATCTGCATTGGGTCGTGGTCAGCCTCGCAAAGCTTCCCAGCTGTCAGCTCGTCTAACAAGTGTCACTGCAACTTTTTATACGCTTGCCGAGGGTATTCTAATTTTGTGGCGAATTGTGTAACATGCTGAAGAAAACATTCTTAATCGCTTAAGATCGATATATATATACATATATATATGAATATATATTTTCTATATATATAAAAATGCATAAAATCACAGAGTCACAAGCAGATACAAGTTTCTTCACATCGAAAAATAATCAAACTTAGATCAAGAAAAACTTTATTATAAATATAATCTGCCACTTGAAATCTAATCTTAAAACTTATTTTTAGTTCATCTTAAATAAGTGAATAAATATATATATATATATATATATATATATATATAGTGAGATAAAACTTTTGCTGCAAGGGTATAAGGCTAGTCGGCTTGCAAGGGATACTTGTTATTTCTAGTTTTCCCTTTGTACCCTACTGCGCCCCTCTGCTGGACTGGACTGAACTGGACATGGATGCGGACTGGGACTCAGTCTTGGACCTTCGCTTCTGTCTGTGCGTATTCTCGGTTTGAGTTTGTGAAAGATTAAAATCTGCAAACAGTTGGCATCAAGTTTTCAAATTCACAAATATTTCATGTGAATAAAGTCCGGTACGTTTTCATTCGGCCGTAAGGCATCTTATGCAGATTAAATGATTTAAGGTCAGTTGGACTTTCCTCTCGGCAGCGCAGTCACAACTCACAAATAATGCTCTATGCAAAACTTTATAATCTGACCTCACCTAATTGACAGCAACTTCTGTGCGAAATAATAATGTCAAAAATGTGTTTTTATTTTTACTTTTATTGTTGTATTGCAACATAGTTTAAAACTCCCCAGCTTCCTTCTCCCCAGTCACTTTATTCTTATATATATACAAAAAAAGTTGCAATTCACATTATTGAATTGAAAAACATATATATATATATATATACTACTTGAAACTTATATTAGTTTGTATTAACTTTGAATAATACAATCAAAAAATGTATTATTTTTTATATTTTCTTTTTAATCTTTAACTAAGTTAAATAATTGAATAAGCCCTTATATCGCTTTGGACTTAAGACGCTAAGAAAATGTTTCAAATATGTAGGTATTATTCAAATAAAATGCATTCTTAACTTAAGTAAGCTGAAAATCGTAATTCGGACTAAACTTTCATTTTAAAAAGTAACACGATAAGACTAAATGATTTTTGGATATTATATCTTCAAGTGGGCGATCTGAATAAGCATTGATTTAAAAAATCTTAAATGAAATGAAAGCTTAAAGTGAACACAATAATATGAAGTAAGCTGTATTGAGACTTCGTATTATTTATCTATACATCTTTGATTACACAGCAACTATTTATATATAATTTAATATTCATATTATATATAACTTAATGCTCATATCTGGTGCTTGGAATCTCTTTTAATAGTTCAAAAGCAGCTGCCCGCCCATTGCTTGGCCATTTGTCAGTTTTCTTGAAAATGTTAAGTGGCAATTGCTCATTTAATAAAACTAATCAGCGCAACCCAAGAAACAAATCAGAAATAATACGGACGGCTGTCTCTTTAGAAAAGCGTTGACAATCTCCATTTTAGCTTCTAGAGCGGATACGACCAATTGAATGGGACGATGACTGTCTCTGAGTGCGACATAAACATACATACATACATCATGGAGACGAGCTGAGCCCGTGGACATACATACATGTATGTACATGAGCATATGCGATTGCCCAACACAAATTGCAGCCATTTAATTCAATTTAAATAAATTTAAAATGCGTCCAACTTGTTGAGGCACTCGACTCAAGTTAAACATCTGATTTGGATTTGATTGGACTTAATCATACTTGCTAAGGAAAGTGCAGCTAGAGCAGCCTTAAGATTGACAACGATCGTAACAGTACTAAAAATCCATTTAATCTATATCTGATATATCTGGTATCTGACTAAGCCAATTGGGCAAATTTTATATTCAGCTGCAAAAAAGAAACATTATTAATTTGTTTTCATTACGTTGTTACATTTGTTTATAATCAGAGTTAATCTTAAAACATTGTTTAACTTTTATATATATATATATATACATACATTTGACAACTTTTTCAAATAAGTTGTCTATTTTAATGTGGGAAATGTGTGACACTGATATTAAATTGTTTACTCTGAATTATTTCCAGTTGTCACTCCACTTTTCCACACACGTTGTCATACCTTTCAATATCATTGTTGTGGCTGCTGCTGTTGTTGTTGTTGTTACTGATACGCTCAGTTATTGTTTTGTTGTTCTTTGGTTGATAATGATTATGATGTTGTAGCTGTTGTTGTTGTTGTTGTTGTGATTTGCTGCACTTTGCATTTATTTGTTGTGGTGTTCACTCTCGCTTGCTTCTTCGGCTTACTCACTTTTATTGCAAAAAAAGTTCAATGACACAAAAGTAATGCACAACAATGCAATAACAACAACAACAACAACAACAATAACAACAATAACAGCATAAACATCTTTTGCTCTGTGCCGTTTCTTTCATTGTTCAGCGCTGACTCCCCTCTCTCTGAGTGTGTGTGTGTATGTCTGTGAGTTTGTGCAAGCGGGCGAGCAATAACACACAGAGTGTGAGAGAGAGAGCAAAATATCGAGAGCGAGAAAGAGAGCGTTGAATAGAGAGCATGCCATTATTTGCATCTTTCACTTTTTAACTCTTTCTATTGTCGTTGTTGTTGTTGTTATTAGGCAGGCAAAATGTGGGTCGTCGTTCTCTCTGTCTCTCTCTCGTTCTCTCCCTCTCCTGCTCTCTCTATCATTCTGTCACTGTTTGCCTTGGAATTGACCGCAGGAAAATCGATAAGTGAGTTGCTGAAGCGTTTTTGGCGACTGCAGTTCGCTTTTATTGTTTGCCAAGTTCAGCGAGCCCAAAAACTAATGCCATTTTATTGTCCAGCGACAACTTTCACTCTTGCTCAGTTCGAGTACAGCAGAGCATTGGAAATGAGACAGCAGCAGCGAGAGCGAAAAAGCGAGAGAGAGAGAGAGGGAGAGAGCAAGTGAACAATCAAAGTCAAAGTGCTCTGTCCTCATCATCAACACGTTTTGCAATTTCTATGGCCAGAACTTCGCGCTTATCATCAACATGCAATCAGACACACCCACACACACACACACACAGACGCACACACACACACAGACACTCATTCATTCATTCATTCATTCGTTTGTTGTCTCGCTATTGCATTTGGCAAAAGCTAGACGATGAGAGCGACCTGTTGCCGAGACACTCTCAACACTGAAACTGAACTCAAACTGAACTTCGCCATGCAATGCAATTTTCAACCACGTCATCAACAGCAGCAACAACAACAGCAGCAGCAGCAGCAGCAGCAACAGCAACAACAACAACAACAGTAATCACAGCAAGAAGAGGCAAGCATTTCGAAGCCCTGCCACGCCAGAATGTAGAATGAATACATTCAACAAACAATTGAAATTTCGTATACAATTGCGAATTGAATGAGGAAATGAATGTGTAAAATGAGTAACAAATGTATGTGTGTGAGTCTGTGTGTGCGTATGCGTGTGCGTGTGCGTGTCTGAGTGTGTGTGAATACATATATTCTGTGCGTGTGTGTGTGTGTTTCGCTTCAGTCTGCAAGTGTCGAGTCAGGTCGTATACGTGTTTCTTCTGTTCGTTCCACAGACCCACCCACAACTTTTACAACACACGCTTTGCCTTTGTTTTCGCAGTCGCTTTTTCGGTGTTGGCAAACGCATCAACTCATAAAACACAGTTGCAAAACAGCGTTTAGTTATTTGCTCAAGGTTAAATACAGTTTGCTCTGCTTGTTAGCTGCTAAGCTGTTGAGCTACCAGCTCTTTTGGGGGGCGCCACAGAAGTATGCAACAAAAGTTAACCGTATTTATCATGCCAAAAAGTTGGTACAACGTTAACAATTGAATAGGGCAAGGGAAATGATCTGGAAATACACGAGGGTTCAGAGAATATGGATGTATAAAAGACTTTTTATTTTTTGCATGATTAGTATAAGTTTGTACTTTAATAAGCAATTATATAAGCAAGATACCGTAAATTAGCCCATCAGCCCATATTTCAGATCTATTCAGATTTTTGCTAAATATTTTTTGTTTTGTTTTTATTTTGTGATCGAGTTTCTTTATGCTTTTTATATTTGCTGCGTGCGAAGTTCAAGTGTTAACAACTTTACAGGTGCACATGTGAGCTGTGCGAGCGCAAGAGAGAAAGAGAGAGAGAGATAAAGAGAGAGAGAGAGAGAGAGAGAGAGGGAGAGAGACATATCTTCTATGTGAGTGAATTGTGCGAATATTTTTGTTGAACTTGTTTGCTTGCCAAATGCCTTTTGTGGCTGCTGTTGTTGTTGGCTCCTCTTGTTGCCTTTTGCCATTGTCCGCCTGCCTCTTGTTGTTGTTGTTGTTTTTGTTGCGTTTTATTTCTTTTATTATGTGCGAATGTTTGTTTGTAATGCTCGGCGCCATTGTTGTATTTGTAGTGTGTGTGTGTGTGCGTGTGCGTGTTTGTATTTGTATTTTTATTTCATTTTTTTTGTGCGAACAATTAAAACTCTTTGCAATGACCTTGACTTTGTTTTTTTTTTTTTTAGTGTGTGTGTATGTGTGTGTGAGCTTCCTTTTCCATTCACACGCGCCCAGCACGCTCAAACGTCAAACATAAAACACAAATAACAACAACAACAACAACAACAGCAGCAAAATAAACAGCAACAAAAGCCGTCTGAGTGTCTACTCGGTCTGAGACTCGAGTCTGGAACTGAGTCTGGGCCCTGGGTCTGGTTCTGTTTCGTTTTTGGTTTTGGTTTGTTTTGGGCTTATTATGTGCTCTCTTTTTTTTTTGAAAAACCCCCCAAAAGAATCGAATGGCTGCACAAATATACAATAATACATAGCAGCAATAACAACAACAACAATTGCTATGATAATGAACAAGAAACGTTTCCCAAAAATTTTTTTTTATTTCGGTATTGTATTAAAGGCTTTTAGCAAATTTTTGCGGTTAAGATTTGCGTTTTTTTTTTTTTGTGCTGTAGGTCAGTTACTGGGGCAGGTTTTTTATTTTTATTTTGCTTGTTATATGTTTACTTATTTTTTCATTGTTTACGCCTTTTGTTCATTGTCAAATCGTTTTCGCAATTGGTCATAAATTTGTTTTGTTCGCTTTCACACATCGTATTTTGGTTTCATTTCAAGATTCTTGCCAGCGCCAGCTCATTTTTGGGTTAGTAGAGTACCAAGTGCTGTGTAAGGGTAGGCTTGAGAAGGGGTGATTTTGAACTGAGCCAAGTCCAAATGACTTGCAGTTAATTAACATATAAGTGAAAGAGCAGATCATTCAGGGAACTCTGCTTACAATCTGAGAATAAACTCAAAATTCATATGGTAGGCATGCATTTTATAAATTATATTATAGCAATTTCAACAAATTATTTATACATCAATATAATATTGCAATAAAAATTAAATGATTTTGTATTAATGATAATATTGTAAGAATGACTTACTTGTTTCAAAAACTAAGTTTCGCTTTATGACAAACTTGTCTATATATAATATATAAGAAAAAAGATTTTTATTCATTGGGATATATATAAATTTAATCAAAAAATGTATATATACATTAATAATCATTTACAACCCAATTAATAAAATTGATAAAAATAAATTTTAGCTGAAATTCTTTCCAAAGCTTGCTTCATTTATATATTTTATTTGTATTTTCCGATTTGATAATATCTAGAAATACAATACTAACTTTCATATCATTTTCAATTAGTTACAAAATTTTAGAATTATCATAATATATTTCGAATTAGTCAGTTCATATTATAAATAATTTAAAATACTTTCCAAATCATATTCACTTAATTAAAAAATTCAAGAATTAAAGTAATATGTTTACCATCAAACTGATTTACTTTTATATATATAAACAAAATTAGATTTATAATATATATAATTTTACTGTAAAATTGTTGTAAGTATAAAAACTTAGTTATATTATTTTGTTTAATATTATTTATATATATTATGGAATGTTGACTTATTTAATTATTTTAATTATTTGCCAAATAATGTTCACTTAATTTAAAAAATCGAGATTTGCATTAGATAATCTAACTTCTATATTTACTTACTTAACTCAGACAATAAATTAATGCTTTCGATTTTTAAGAAATTACTGCCTGATATTCCTTCTTATCGAGTAGGTAGTTGTTTTGTTTAAACAATCACTTAGTTGACTCAACTGCATATATATAGTGGAGTACTTAGCATTTTTACCTATAGCTTGTACTGATTACTGACGCAGCCAGCCAAAGCTGAAATAGGCTAAAACAGCACCCAAAACCAGAATCGCCAGTTACTTTGCACTAATGAAAACCGAGGCATAAAATTCCAAAAAAGTGAAGAGAAAAAGCTGAATTACGCATATGTGCAATAAGCGTGGTTTTTGGCAACGCGGAGGGGCTTGGGGGAGGGGTGGGCAGGTTTGCAAGACAATGCGGTTGCCTATTCACATGTGCAGCTATAATTACACACACACACACTCACACACACAGCTCGCACACATACACATGCATGTGTATTTGTGTATTGCATCTAAAGGACGCCAGACCGCATCAAAGTCACAAGCACACACACACATACACACACACACACACACACACACACACACACACAGACAGCCACACACAGACACACTTGTGCAGTTAGTTTATAACTGTTACTGCAGTGCACTTGGCAGCACTTGCTTAATACATTCTGCCAGCCTGACTATTTTTTAGAGCTCCATTCGTTTTTTTAATATACGCAGCTACCTTGGGCAAACCCATTAGGTTAATAAGAAGAAGAAGAAGAAGAAGAAGAAGCTGCAGCAAAAAAATACAAAAAACAAATAATAAAAGAATTGAAACTATGCGCGTGAGACGTAAATACGCCGCAAACACTGCTGTGCCCCCACCCCCACCTACCCACCCCTCTCCATCTTCCCCCTCCTATTCTCTTCCAGGTGCTGCCCGTTTCCCTGTCAGCCATATTTAAAGCGTGCGCAAAAATTCCGCCAGACTTTTTGAAGCTCTATTCCCTTAAACTGAAAACTGGCAACGCAGCAATGTGCCATAAAAACGACTGCCCAGCGACGACATTTTTATGGCAACTCAGGCAGCGCAAGTAACAACGCGACGGATCGATATGCTGCGCAAGCGAATGCGTTATATATCGTCATCTCACTCTCGCGTCACGCTCATTGGCTCCGTGCGCTGCGCAAAATCCAAGCCAACACAGGCAGAGCGTAGCGTTTATTTGATTTATTAGCATTACTAGCGTTGTCTTTGTCTAGCGCTCACGCCTGCCCTGCATAGCAGAGTAGAACTGGTTTGCAAATGCCGTCACACACACACACGCACACAGGGTGGCTAGTCAAACGGGTCTGATGTGTATGCGTGTGTGTGTGTGAGCCTCGCTGAGCCTCAGTCTCAGCTGCTGGCCGGTCAGTCTCTCATTCGTCTCTCGTATTCGCTGTCGTCAGCACACGCGCACGCAAGCGAGCAAACGGATTCTCGAGATTCGTGAGTTTCGTTTCGACGCTGTTTTTCGCCACACACACGCACACACACTCGCACACTCACCTCGGATTTTTTATTGTCATCGTCGTCGGTTATTCGCTTCGTTTTGGGGGCGCTCGTCGTTATCGCTGGGAACAGGTTTCGCCGCTGTCCGCAAACTCGACGACCAAACAGAAAGCTGCTCAATTCCGCGTTGTGTGGAGCTATTTTCGGCGCGCTGATTTTGCTGCCCAAATAGTAGCAATAAATAAAATAAAAAAAATACACACAATATACAAAAAATCTACAAAAACAAATTACGAATCTGCCCAACAAATTTAACAAAAAAAACACTCGCATCAACTTCTCCAGAAAGCATTATCGCGACGCGTTTTAATCAACCAATTTTCAAGTGTTTTTTGCGTTTAACAGTTAAATAAATAGAAAAAAAGCTTAAGCAAATAGCAAAAGCTGTTCCCCAAAAATAATATATATACACGTATTTGTATGTGTGCGTGTCAACTGCCTGAAATTCCCAATTATAAATGCTAAGAAACGAACAAATTAAATTGGCAAACTCCAAAAATTGAAAATCCAACAAGTGCAACATGGTTTCCATAAAAATGTTCAAAAAAATGCAAAGCCAATAAAATATCTGCTACGAAAAGTTGTAAAAAAAAATTAACCGTGCATAGGCGAGAATAACTGTAAAACACAAAAGTATCTAACAGATACAATTCGGATTTAACGCAACTCTTCCACAACTGATCTGAAGTCGCATGTAGCAAAAGTATCTTAGATTGGATATATAAATATATATATACAGATATATGTGTATAGCATCTACAGGTGCTTCAGCGCAGCGAAGAAAGCATCTCAGGCTAGAAAACTATCTGAAGCTGTTATCTATCAGCTGCATGGTATCTGCAAGTCAAATGGAGTAAAAAACAGCTTAGAAGATCATCAGGTTACAGTGTCTGGAGCAGCTATTGAAGATACAACAAGTATCTACAGCTGTGAAAAAGTATCTACAGCTGTAGTTGAACTTAATAACAAAAGTATCTATGATTTCAACAATAACAACTAAGAAAAAGTAATAACAATCGACAGCTGAGACATAAGCAAAACAAAAGTATCTACAAGAAAAGTATCTATAGAACTGGATGTGTTCCAATTGCTGAGCATCGTATTTTGCGTACTGTTGCGAGCGATAAACTAGCCCAAAAATGCTGACCATGGAGGCGGATATGAAGTGCGGCATTCTGCCGGGCCAAATGGCGCCGTTGCACGCCGGCCACGCCCATGCTGCCGCCGCCGCAGCCAGCTCGTATTCGGCGCTGGCGCCACTCATGAATCTGGGCCCGTCGCACTTGACGCACTCGCATCTCAGCCAGCACAATCATCACAATCACCATCATCATCACCATCACATGAGCGCACACATCGCCGCCAGCCACAGTCCCAATCCGCTCAGCTCCCTCCAATCGAGCATTGCCAACACGCTCAGCGGCAACGTGCAACAGCAGCAGCAACAGCAGCAGCAACAAAGTTCCCCGTTGCATAGCTCCAGTGAGCTGAGTCCGACGCAGAGCAGCATTGGCAGCCATCACATGACCTCACCAGTTAGCCAACACCAGCAGCAGCAGCAGCAGCTTACCCAGCAGCAGCAGCAACATCCCACGCTGATGGGTGCCGGTAGCGCTTTGAGCAACATGACTAACAACAACAACAACAACAATAATAACAACAACAACAATGCGACAGCCAATAAAAATCAACAGCACGCGGATCGAGTGAAGAGGCCAATGAATGCATTTATGGTGTGGTCACGGGGCCAGCGTCGCAAGATGGCCTCCGACAATCCGAAGATGCACAACTCGGAGATCTCGAAGCGGCTGGGTGCCCAGTGGAAGGACCTGTCCGAGGCGGAGAAGCGGCCCTTCATCGACGAGGCGAAGCGACTGCGGGCGGTGCACATGAAGGAGCATCCGGATTACAAATATCGGCCGCGTCGCAAAACCAAAACGCTGACCAAGACCAAGGAGAAGTATCCGATGGGCGGCATGATGCCCGGCCAGCAGTCACTGGCCGAACCGGGCACTCCCACGCGTGGCATGCCACAAAGTCAGGCTCTGAACGGTTCATCCAATTCTGCCTCTGCAGCAGCAGCAGCTGCTGCCGCCGCCGCCGCCGCTGCAGCCGCGGCGGTGCAACGTCCGAATCTGCATCAGATGAGTGTGCCAAATGGGTACATGCCCAACGGCTACATGCATCCCGATCCCGCTGGTTACCAGACGCACTACATGAACTATGCGCCGCGCTACGAGATGAGCCACATGTACAACGGATACGGCATGTATGACACCGTTGCCGGCGGACAAACTTCGCCCTACGGCAGCAGCAGTCTGCAGCAGCCCGGCTCCCCCTACGGACTCCAGCAACAGCAACAGCAGCAACAGCAGCAGCAACAGCAGCAGCAGCAACAACCTGGTAGTTCTGCCTCGCCGGCGCCGTATGGTGCTCAGGTGTCCTGCCAGAGTCACAGTCCCAGCGATTCGAGCATCAAGTCCGAACCCGTCTCGCCCAGTCCCAGCGTCATTGCCCTCAACAACAACAACAATAACACCAGCAGCAGCAACAACAACAACAATCACATTATGAAGCGCGAATATGTTGCAGCGGGCGCCGGCGCCGAGCTGAATAATCTGATGAACATGTATCATCTGCATGATGGCCTCAGTGGTGGGGTTGGTGTGGGCGTAGGGGTGGGGGTGGGTGTGGGTGGTGCAGCGGAACAGCAGCGTCATTTGATGCACTATCAGACGGCTTCGCCGGACTTGCAGCAACAGCAACATGTCATGCAACAGCACCAGCAGCATCCACATCAGCAACATGCACACCAACAGCAGCAACAACAGCAGCAGCAGCTTGCACACCAGCAACATCCGCACCAACAGCAGCAGCAGCAGCAACAGCTGCACCAGCAATCGCTGCGGACAATGGCGCCCCTGGCACACATGTGAGAAATGGCCAGCGCCTATGGAGCCGCCGTCTCGCCGCCGCCGCCGCCGGCAACAGCAGCTGTCAATGGCAATTACAACATGCCAGGAACAGCAGCAGCAGCCGCAGCAGCAGCAGCATCTGCACAGCAGCAGCAACAGTTGCTGAATGGCCGGCCGAGTCCAACTGCGTCGGGCTCGTCGGGCGGTCGCTCCTCGGCGCATTCAAGTGGTCATAATACGGTCAACGCGCATTCACCCGCCTTGGCTGCCGCCTATCAGCTGTCAACTGCCGCAGCGACAACAACGGCAACATCAGCAGCAGCGGCAGCAGCAGCAGCAGCAGCAGCAACAGTTTCCTCCTCTACGTCCGCGGCAGCGTTGAGCATGCTGGACATGCAGCAACAGCTGGAGGAGCAGCAGCAACATTATCTGCAGCAGCAACATCAACAGCATCAGCAGCAGCATCAGCAGCACCAGCAGCAGCAGCAGCAGCATCTGCAAAACCAGCAACACTTGCAGCAGCAACATCAGCAGCAGCAGCAACAATTGTATCATTATCATGCCACGCACTCGCAGCAGTTGCACGAGGCAAGCGCTGCCATGTTGGATATATCCACATTGTAAATTATTGCATATAAACTCTACACTACACAATCGAACACACAACATACACACACACAGACATATACACACACACACACACACACACACACACATACACATTTAGCATAAAATAAAAATAAACCAATTTTTAGACTTAGTTTTTAGCACTTATAAATTCAATTAACAATTAAACACAATTATAATAATGTAATGTAAAACCTAAATAATACAAGCATTTTACAATTAAGCATACGCACTGTTGTACCATAAGAAGTGAACATCTTTCCCCCTCCCCAACACACACACACACACACACACACACACCTTTCCTCCTCCCCACTCGCCACACACACACACTCACACACATTCCACACATTTTTTGCTAACAATAAAAAAGAAAAAAAAAAAAAAATACCTAAACAACAATTGTGTGATAAAAAAAACTAAGCAAATAAATTGTTTTCATGTTATTTTGAACTTCTCTTTAATTTTCTGCGCTGTACAAAAAAAACTTTACAAATATTTCGCATTTCCACAACAAAATTCAAAAACACACATCAAAATGCATAAGGTAATAACAAAAATTAAAAAACAAAAAATAAAAAACAAAAAAAAAAAAACAACAACAAAATAAACATTCTATTTTATAGATTCTCTTATACATTAAGTAATTCTAATTATTATCTATTATATAAACAAATTTAATTATAATTATTAATTATGCTTATGAATACTGCAAAGAAGAAATGAATCACAATTAATTGTAATAAAACAAAAATTATTATTATTATTATTATTATTAAAGGCAACAACAACAACAAAAGTGTTAGTAAACATCAAATTGATAAACTGAAGACAGGCGCATGGCTTACAACAACAACATCAATCAGCCAAGACGTCTGCAAGAACCAGCTAAAAACCAGAAAAAATCCACAAAAAAACACACAAATAAAAGAAAAATCTTTTCAAAAAATATAAAATCAATTTTGCATTTTTTATTTGGCTTGTTGAAGTTTTTAACTCGAATCAATTTTGCCGTCGGCTAAAATGGATAACTATACTTTTTCAGCTGGAAATATATTTGCATTTTCTTAACGGCATTTTTTTGATGGGTCAAGTCTCGCAATGCTTTTTTGATATTTGAGATTTACGATGAGATTTTATAGTGAAACACTTAGTTCCATCAAAATACTAATTTCATTTTTAGATGAGCGCAACGAAACTTGCAGATATATACAGAAAGTATATATACATATATATATATATATAAAATCGAATAGGATTTGTTTCGAGACTTGTTTGCGGCACTTAAATACAAATTTTAAGTCATTAACAAATTAAATGATTTAACAAAATTGGGAATAGCTATTAAAGTTCAACAACATAAACGGACGACTATGGAAATAGGTGTTTTATAATGTTAATTTAATTTGGTATTAAGTTCCTAAAGGGCCAACAGTCTGCATATCATTTCTGCTAGAAGACTTCATTAAAAATTTCTAGAAATGCATTAAAACCTCAAAAGATTTTACATTTACTACAGCTGTCATCGAATTCGAAGTTAAATTCTGATAATTATTTACAAAGTGATTTGAAAAACTTGCCAACATCTTCAAAATGTATTTACATTATTTAAAATAAGCTAATGCGGATTATGTCTAAAAAAAAGATCTGAATCTGAAAAAAAACCTTTGGTTAACTTTACTAAAGCAGAGACTTGCAAAATGTAGTTTTTTCTGAACTTGGCCTAATCTGATTTTAACATAATGCTACAAATCACTAGGCCAGTAAATTACCAAGTTATAAATATTATTTTTCAATAGCTTAATTTACTGTTTTTTTTTTTTTTATCGAGAGATAGATATTTACTATGTTTTATAACCTGCAATTTACGTGACCGGAAGGAGGAGTTTTGTAGCTGCCGCCGTTGATTTAATGGTAATTATATTAATAATAATAATTTACATGAGTGCATTTTGTATACACAAATAATTCACATTTTATATATATATCTAATTGCAGCATATTAAATACGACTTATTAGTCTTCTTCTTTTTTTATATTAAATATTTACGAGCCATGCAAAAATAAATGTCGTCTTTAAACTTTCAAATATATTGATCCATGTGATTTGCCTTTCCAATTACAAAATGTATGTTTTCTGTGCAAACAAACTATCAAAATCAAGCGACAGTCGACAATCACTTCCTTTTTGGCCAGCCAGCGACCTTAGCCATAAACCCACAATCGCAATCAAGCTAACAATCCATTTTTGATATTACTAATTTATGCAACAGGCATTAGGCTAAGCTGCTCCCAAATGGACCATACTCTACCGTGTCGTAAACCACAAGCAAACGTGATTTTAATGTGAGTACGCGACTTGGAGATACTCTTATGACCATATAATACTTAATACTTTGGTATTTATAATACTTATGTAGATCAAAACATAAAAGTTTTGCTTTAAACTTAAATTTTTGAATCGATTTGAACATGATTTCTCCTATATATTTAGTCATGTTCAAGTGTTGCATTCTTAAGATTTATCATTTAAGCTGCTATATAGATTATAAACCTAAAATAAAACTCTAACAATAAAAGCTGAATTCATGACAAGTTGAAAAAAGCCTAAGTATAATAAAAAATAAAACCCATTTAAAATTTATTGAATATATAGACTTAACTACGATTTTTATTTATTTTCTTGACCAATTTTGTTGCGCTTATGGAATATTAAAGTTTTGACACTTTGCTGAATTGGAGTTGGAAGTGAAAATATTAGAGCAAAAGCAAAAAAAATTCTCTTATCCTAATCCGAATTTATAAACTGTGAAATATCAATTTTAATACTACAATTTACATATTACGCAATACTTTTCGAATCGAAGATGGTTGTGACAAAATAAATTAATCTTTAATATGCGTCATTTATATGCTGCAATGAGCAGCAGATACAGATACAGAAATAGATAAAGATACGGATGCAAATCTCTCTCAGCTCGAATTCGATGTTGTTTGACATGCAAATCGTTTGTCGGAATGTTTTGTTTACTTTCTCGCTCATCGGCAATGTTTGATTTAGATTTATTTTGTATTTGATTTTTGCTGACATCGTTGTGGGTTTTTTTTGCGCTGTTATAATTAGCCTGGGTTTTGTGGGGCTTTGCTAGCTGTCGGCTGTCATTTGTTGCAATCAGTGAGAGAATTAAGCATCGGCACTTAATTTTGCCATGCAATCAGCCTCAAAATTAAATTCTAGTATTTAACAACCTGCACGACAGGTTCGAGTGTTGCAGCTGAGTCATTCTCGCAATCAGAAACCGCATCGCCGACAGACAGCGGCAGATCGTGAGAGTTTCTTCTGCCATGCACAACTTTATTTATTTCTATTCTTCAAATTTATTCGTTTAAGCACAAGAGTTCTTTATGGTGATTACACAATATATATTTTTTGGTTGACTTTAGATAATGTCTTGAAGTACTTTTTTGTTGTCAAACTCATTAGGAAATTATTTTTGAAAACCAGAAAGTCGACGAGAATCGATTTATATTTTGAAATTTACATATTTTTTACTTGGCCGTTTATTAGCTTATATATCGATTAATACAAATTAATGATTTCAAATTGATATCGATAGCAAATCGAGGAAAGATTAAGTGGACTAACTTAAGTCAGCACTGCGTCATAAATATTTTATTTATAAATAGGTTAAAAATTCTTAAGTGACACAAAGAATACAGTAAAGTTACAAGTATATCTAATGTATAATTTTAAATTATCTGCGTTTTCTGCTGATTATTCTATATAGAATATATGATATCCACTTTGACAATAGATAAACAATATTTGAGATTAAATGGACTAGTTAAAGTCAGCGCAACATATTACGTATTTTATATTTAACCTTAGTCCATTTCCCACTCTCTTTCTTTCTCCCTCTCTCTCTCTCTCTCTCTCTCTCTCTCTGTCTCGCTCTCTCTCTTTGAGTTCCGCTCGTTGTTCACTCTCCTTAGTGAATCTGTTGCTGAGTGCACCCTTCAATTATCAAAACAAAAGCCCAGCGGCGCCTTCAAAGCACAACGACTACTCTGAAACCTAGACAGAGACAGAAGGAGTTAGTGAGAGTTGATGGAGTGGGGAGAGGGGAGAGTGAGGGCGAGGGCGAGGGGAGATGAGTGCATAAATTGGGAAACCAGTGGAGAACAGAGCTGAACAACTAATTAAACTTTAACAATAGAAAAGTTAGCAAACAAATGCCATTATGCATTGCAAGCTGAAAACTGTCTGGGACTGCTTTTCGCTTTTCGCAGCATAGAGTTCGACTGGGGCCAAAAAGATGGCGCCCTTTGAAAGGGGGACACACTTATTGGACGACACATATTTCAAAAACTAGGTTAACAGACGGCGCAATGCTATAAATACTCGACTTGATTCATAAGCCTAAAACTGTAACCAATGCTCTGGGCATGGGTTAGTTTTATTTTTTTTTCACTTCATTTTCTTGCAGGCCCTGAAACGTACACAAACAAATCGGATTAGTTGACAACAAAAAAAAATATATAGGAAAATATAAAAAAAATGTAAAAAAAATGTAAAAAAAATCCAATTAGTCGTGCAGCTCGTGCAATGGTAACACTTTTAAACTGTTGTCAGCTCAGAAAGATACATAAATATCTGTATCTGTATCTGTTTTTTTTTTTACTTTTTGGTTTGTGTTTGAGCATGATTTGATGGATGTGTGGCATGCGTAAGAATTTATTGGTTGCCTGATCGATGGACCGCACATTGATTTACGAGGGTTGACATGCAAAATTGTCAGACTGCCTGGCGACCTGAAAGAGCGACGGATCCTAAGCCGCACACCTGCACACCTGCAAAGGCAAAGGCCGGGAAAAACCCCGTGTCGAGGTGCTCTTGCACAGGTACAGACAGAGAGGCAGACATGGAAAGACAACATCGTAATGAACCTCTAAAATCCACGCCTCGCTGCAAATCCCGGCAACTGCATCTGCTTTAAGGGGCTGCAATAACAAATCCGTGCAAAAACAATCAGTTCTAAGCAAACAGCGCACATTATCATAATCACCAATAAAACTCAGCCGAAGGCTTAGCCAACTTAACAGGTTGTGCTCTCAGCTCTCAGCCAGTTGCATTTTAATACTTCCTCTGCGATTTCTCAGTACTCAGTGGCAAGGCGCATAAATGTCACCCGCATTTTGTGCTGCTCGAGCACTGTAATTTAATCACTTTCGGGGCCCAGCATAAAATGCGCAATCTGCATCTGAGAGCTGAATGCTGTATGCTGCCCCCGGATTGATATTTGCTGATATTGCTGGCATGCTAATCGCTGTCAAATTACTCGTATATTTTTGCATTTTTATGGCCCTGCTTTCTATTAATTTGTTTTTTTTTTCATTTTGTTGGGGTAAATACTGCCTGCAATTAGGCGTTTAGTCACGCCCTGATTTGACATTGATATGCAACTATGTAACTATGCGGGTGACCCAGAGGGAAGCAGGGTAGGCCGGTCCGGATGATAAGAAAAACCCAAATGCAACAAGCAAACTGTCAACATTTGTTGCATGTGAGTGAGACTCTCATTGTACGCTCAAGAACGAGCTACAAGTTAAGACGCTGTCTGATGGTTTTATATGAAGTACTAGTTTGAAATGTGATATTGAAGTGATTTTGAATTGTAAGACATGACATATATGTATATATGTATTTAAAAACGTAAAAATCGTTTGATGTTAAGAGTTTACCATGGGATCGGATCATTTTTTACAGTACTTAGTGGAGTATTAGATCATTATTCATAGTCTTTAAATTGATTAGCGTCCTGGTGTACATTTATATATTCTTTTCTATTTCATATTTCCATACATTTTTGTAAAATTCGCTTTAAATGTTATATGGTTAGTACTATAAAATCAAAACTACTATTATTGTTTTGGTTTTCCATATATATGCACTGCGACATCGATCGATTCTGCCCCTTTCTGAGCCTAAAGATTTTTCATCAACACCAGTTCTTGCACGAATGAAACAATCTTTGTTGGATTGAGGGTTTCTAGTCGTTAGAACTCAGAACGTGCATCCCTAGGATGCTACACATTCTCCCAGTTATGGCGACACAATCTGCTAGGACATGTTTTGAGGATGATTTCACTCAACCCGCAAATTTCGCTACTATAGTTACACAGCTTAGAGCTGTATTTATACAAATAAGAGTAAGGGTGCTAATTCCCTGATCCATTGGTACTTCAACAATCTTTCAAGCAATCCAAATTCAAAAATTGTTCACAATTTTTATAGCGATTAATTTTCTACAAAATGTATTTTTTGTTAAGAAGAAAACTTATTTAACTCATAAACCGATTTATATTTTAGCTTGCTTAAGCTTAAATTAATATTCAAAACATTTTCAAGTCCGGATTTAATATTAAGTTCAGATAATCTTAGGATATATAACCAATCTGATCACATTTAAGAATTTAATTTGATATATTTGTTATATCAAAGAACTTGCATATTTCCCATATCCGTATGATGCTTTGCATTTTCCTTGCTCTATTTATATATAAAAAAAGGAAAAACAATTTGCAAATGCACAAATTGTATTAAGCTTGAAGTTAAGCTCGGAGGCATAAGCAGGCAACACTGCTGAGCACTAGTGCCACTTAATTAAGTCGGCGTTTTATTGTCGTCGTCGTCGTCGTCAGCGTCGCTCAAGTTAATTACTCAACGGAGCAGCTTCATGAGCATCTGCGTCCCCCGCACATACAGCACCTGTTCCCACTCCCACTGTGGCACTACTTTTACTGGCTGGCAAGTGAGCATAACAATTCCTCGACTGCTGGCAACTTCATCCTGGCGCTGCTGGGGGATAGGATGGGGATTCTGCACTTTGGCGCATTTGTTGATTCGCGCACTTGAGCAACATGGCAACCAGCGGGGGCACAGTCGACGGCGAGTCGTCAGCTCTTATCTTAATGAGCTTTATGCATATAATTAAATAAATTGCACCTCTCCTTAGGCGCCATGACAACTGAGCCGCTGAGCTCATGCACGCAGCAATTTCCTCCTACCGAAAGGGGGGCAGTGGTAGGGGGTCGAAATGTTTATTGCATTTGCCATGGCCCCACCCCAATGGGGTGCCACATGCTGCCGGACCGCACCCAAAGCGAAATTCAATTTTAATTACATACATTTTTTGCTGTGATTTTCCCAAATCGATTTTGCTAACCTTTTTCTCATACATACTGATACATTGTTCATACACATTTATGTATGTAGTATATACATATATTTTTAATCAACCGCGCCCAGTTGTTACCTTTTATATTGATTGGGGCGGCAGTTTGCTGTGCCACAAAGCAGTTCCAGATTGTTTTTTCTACCTGTTCGCATTTATTTATTTACTCTCATCGCCGTCGTCGCATTTCAAATTTTTCGCTTGCAAATTGGAAAAGTTCAAACGCACATGCTACGACCAACACACACACACACACACACACAAATGCAGTGCCAAAACCCCAAAACTCGGACTCTGTTAAAATTCCAATCCCAATGCCAGACTCCGACAGGAGCTGACCAGACATATGCATGAGCTCAAAAGCTACAGATAAATGCCAGCAACAACAACAACAACAACTGCCGCTGAATTCTACTGAATCTGACCAATTTACAGTGATTTGAAATGACACATAAAATGATTTTGAATCATTTTATTTTTATAGATTTATCCAAATTGGTATCTTATGCAATAGAATATTGCTTTATCATTTTGCAATATTGCGAATTTCAAACTTTTGCCAGTTGCATTTAATTTAAAATGTATTTGATTTGCAACCACTGTGCAAATGTAAATTTGTTGTTATTGCAGAACACATTTACATACACACACACTCACAGAGAGAGAGAGAGAGAGAGAGAGAGAGAGAGAGGGAGAGAGAGAGCCATTCATATACTTATTTTGAACATTTCGCCATGTCCGGCAAAGCGACGTCAATGACAAGCCCCGGCTGGCTGAGTGACTGGCTGGCTGGACAGATGGACCGACTGAGTGACGGACTGACTGAATGACCAATGCCATGAAAGTCGCCGCCTGTGCTGCCTAGATAGTGTGCCCTGCAGCTTTATGCATGTTTTTGCTTATGTGTTTTTGTGTGTGTGTGTGTATGTGTATGTGTGTGTGTCTGAGCTGATTGATTGATTATTTGTTCCGCATCACTCACCTGGAAAATTCAACTGAAGTGGCAACTTTAATTAATTTGCTTATATATGTTGCCGCCAAGTTGATGTTGTTCATATGGTCTGCCACACTCACACACACACACACGCATTTATATGTATATACATATGTATGTATGTATGAGTGTGGTATATAACAACAGTTAAAACATAAGCTTGCGAATTAATTGGTTTAACGTATACATGCAGACGGGCGAGGCCTGAATGCGTCTGGGCCGTGATTGGAACGTCCATTGGGCTGTGCCAAGTTTAATTATAATGGCCACATACATACATACATAACGTTTAAATTAAATTTAAAAATATATATACGAGCCATATGAGTCGACCTATTTTCAATGGGATTGATAATGCATAACATTTCATTTACTGCCTTTTATACTTTAAATTAAACCAAAATATTTGTATTTGCATAATTTTTTTTGCTGTTGTTGATTTAACTTCAGCACAATAAAGCACACATTTAAAAAACAATAAGAAATGTGCAATTAAATTTATTATATCTTTTATATTAAGTATCTACTAAATACAAAAATTAATAGCTGAAAATTAAATTTGAATGTGACCTCTTAACAGTATGGAATTCGTAACTATTTGAAATTTCCATTCACTGAAGCTTTCTAATGCAAAGGCTCTGACAGCATTGTAACAATGAAGCCATCATAAACTTACTTGCAACTTGAACATTATACGATTCTAAGACCAAACTTTATTGGCCGCCCATCAGAGCACAATGCAAACAAATAAATTATTGTGGTAAAAGGAGGCAGTTCACAAATGAAATCTTGCTCATTTGTAAACATTATCGTCTTTTTCAAATCAAAATAACTGTTTTCACACTTTTAAGCCTGTAAGATAAGAAACACTAAAGCCCCAATGTATGTAAATATGTAAAAATGCGCCTCAGCTAATAATAATATAACAAATTGTGTCCAATAATTTAGCGTGCGCCAAAATACCGTTCAAAGCCAAGATTCCAGATTCGATCACCTTCTATAACAATGGCCTCGGGTTTTCGGGTGTTTTGTTTATGAGTTCTTTTTACCGTTTGTTTCTATTTGATATGCCTCCGACCACCTACTTATTAGTTGAGATTTTATGGCGTTTTATGGCTTATTAAGCTATTTATAACAAAATATTTGGGACTTTGTTTCGGCCAGCATTTCTCTAACCAGTTAGCGATGCTAAGTCGCACTTAACTTATCCCAGTTTAGCATATTGAGATTTTGTATCTCATTAATGGAAAGCTCTGGCAATGACAAACATAACTAGTCGGGCTAATTGCTGATCTATGCAACGGTTTCTAGATTTATAACACCTATTATAGCCGTTAATCGACATGCTTCTACTAATTGACCTTGCCGATCGAACTGTTAAATGTTAAATGTCAACAGAAATGAAATTTGCTCTTTAATACTTTCAATACTAAATATTTATTCAAATTTTTCGAAAACTTCGTGCTTCAGTTTCCAATTTTAAATCTTAAAAATATTGAATAAAAGTTTCTCAAGACAAAATCGTATTTTTTTTGTACCTATTACAGCTCTCTATGAATATATGCTGTATACATAGCTTGGCCATGCACAACGCCAATTCAGCTTACAGCTACCCTTAGTCGATGTCGTTGCAAGGGTCGTAACTTTGTAAGGTATTTAAAAAAGAAAAAAAAAGAAAAAAGCAAACGCATTAGTAAGTTAACAGGCAAATGACATTGGCCAGAGGCAGCGGCAGACACATCAGACACCAGAGTCCGATACGCGTGTGCCTAATACGTATAACCCTGAGGTGCTGAGGTCCTAAAGGTGCTGAACTGCTTATTTAAATGCTACACCAATTTATTGTCAACGAGCACATTTCATTCATTGTCCTGCCGCATAATCCTTGAATGGGCTACGTGCCCCTAAGGCAATGAGGAGGTTCCTTAACGCATTTGCAACATATCGCGTCGCCACGCTATGCCATGCCACGAATCGCCTCGCCTCGCATCGCATCGCATTGCATCGCCTAACGACTTCCGTTCGAGCTTTGCGCACGCGCAGATCGCTTCGAGACGGGAAGCTGGTTTCTGATTCTGGCTGGACTCAGCGCCCACAGCTTTTAATGATAATCTCCTGAGTTATGTGTTTTTAAATATAATTTTCGTTGTTGGCGTGCAGACGACGCGTCGGCCCATAACTCACATAGCGCCAAGTCACGAACTGTCAGAGGCAACCAACTCCAGCCTCTCTCGCCTCCAAACTGTCTAAGTTGAGAGTTGACTTGTTATTTGTAAATGTTGCACAGTAAACAATTTATATTCAAATATTATTTACATCAAATAAAAAAAATAAGTAAATAAAATACAATCAAATGATCGACATCAGAAAGTACTTGAGTTGATCAAACCAAGATTGAAATTTTCTGAATTACAATTTTTAGCTTTAAATTTATTTTTACTTATATTTATTTATATTGAATGGAAACTAAAATTGTTTACTGTGCAACAGCTTGTCTGTCAACTGTCCAATTTGAGAGTTGAGCTTGAGAGAATTTTTTTTTTTGCGTTTACATCGTATTACACATAAGACACTCCCACGGCAGTCTTCGCATCTCATTAATTGGCTCATAAAGTAATGGGACGTGTCGAGCTGGCTACTGCCACTTCTTGGCCTGGCAGAAAGATTTGCGTGACTGCTGTGCATCCATAAGCGATGCATTTAACTTTTCACAGGCATTGCGGCAAGTTTGGCACCCAATTTATCAAAACCAGAGCATTCGTCGCCCCGCGGGTGCAGTTCTTAGCAGCAGGCGTGGGAAAGCTGTCACTTTTGGTGTAGGCGAGAGTGCTGCGAAGAGCGTGATGAGTGCGAATAGTGCGATCCAGCCGAAAGCTGCAAATATTTGGCCAGCAGCCGCAGTCTAGCGCTAATAATGCGCCTTTATCCAAGAGCAGAGAGCAGCTGCGTCCGTCCGCCACAGAAACACGCTGTAATCCGGCAGCGAAACTTGAGAGCTCAAGTCGCGCACAGATGCCTGGTGATGGAAAAGGGTCGAGCACAGGACCAGGAATCAGAGAAACCACCCCCTGGCTGACTGGATGGCTGGCTGGCTGACTGGATGGCACATGCTGGGCGTGTGCAATCAAATCAAATGAAATCAAATAAAATTAAAATCCACTTTGAGCCTATTAAAGTGTGCCAGTGGATTCGACCTGAGTGAGTCCTGTATGAGCCTCCATCCTCCATTCCGGGCAACTGTCACACGCCGCCGTCGTTAGTTTTAATTGACATGCAAGTCAGCGTCCGTCCAGTCGACCTGTCAATCAAAACTGCACACCCACCCCCCACCGCCCCATAGGCAAATATAGGTATGCAACGTTGCCCTCCCCTCCCCACCCCTCCCGCTGTACGCCTCATTATCCTGCTGTCACTCTGTGGTTTGTTGACACACGCGCTTAGTCCAACACTCGATTTGCCAGCAACGTCTCAACAGCTGCGATTTGAGTCCACATTTCATTTGGTTCTTTTTGACAGTTTTTTAAGTGGTCGCTTCCAGTAAATGATGTGTCTCTTAATTGGTGTTCTCTGTGGCATTGTTAGAGCTTTCGCCTGGGGCAGTTAACTAATTTGGCTCAAGTGTAAATAGCTCAGTGTCTGAAGTGTTTATCTTTCTCAATTCATTTTATTTAAGCTAAGCTAAATGGATTGTAAGCCTTGCATAAATATCAAAATACACTGTAAGCCAATCTACTTAGTACGACTGACAACATAAGTTGAGAAGTAGATATTATGTATTAGAATGCAATCCACTGATCATGTTAGGCTTCCATCCAAAAACATATATAGAAAAACATGTATAGAAGCTAATAATGTATTCATTCATTTAGATACTTAATTATTATTATTATTTTTATTATTATTAACTAATCAGTATGATACAGATGTCAAGATTGTCAAGAATTATCATAATCTTATTTATCGAAATATTAAAATATATCTGAAGCGTAAGTATGCTTTCTGGAAAAAGCTAAACTCGTTTAATCATTTTATTTGAATTGCATTTAACCCAAGACTTTGGAGTTTCTTAACTCTATAACTGTAACTCTATAGTTATGTGCACTTGGTAGATTTCAACTGCGTACGAGTTGAAGTGCCGAAGTTGAAACAAGTCACGTTTGTCTGGCATCTGCCACATTCTGAATGTCGAGCAGAAGTAATAGGCCAATAATTGCTGTCCGAGGCAGACACAAGCTGTGGCAAGGGGTTCAGCTTGCGCAACAATTTTGCTGTGAGTGTGGCAAAGAAAACAAGTGGCAGCCAGAAGACGCCCCATCGTCTTAGCCAGGACAATTGGCAATTGAATTGCATGCGCGATCTGCAAGAGTAGAGCGAGGAGGACCAGTGGAGGGAGCGGGATGTCAGCTGCATGGGCAACTGCTTATCAACACTGGTCATTGCTTTAAATGAGCAGTGTGCTGGACAAAAGGAGCGCTTTCTAAAACTTTAGAACAAAGTCTTTGAATTTGAATGCTTCGCTGAGCAGTTATACAGATAGACATACAGCTGTAGTTACAGGTAAATACAGTGCAACAAATTTTGTATGTACTTTCAAGACAATTTTAAACCTCAAAGTTAACCATAATTTTATTAATAAATTTTTGAGCGAATTTTAATTATAAATGTAGATGTATATCTAGAGAATCTTGATAGAATCGCAGAGAGAGAGAGAGAGAGAGAGAGAGAGAGAGAGAGACAAATGCAATATTTAACAGCAATTGGTTATAATAAAAATAGTTTATATCTTTATGTAATAATAATTATTAGAAAAAAAAGAAATATTGACTCCATTATAATGTGCAGTGTATATGCATTACATGTACAACTGCTGGCTGTGTTTGCTCGTTTTGTTAAACAATTTGTTTGCTCTGTCACACGCACATTGTGCCGGGCCAGAGAGCTGCTAATTGCACTTGTTGATAGCCTGATAACTGGGTTCCCTGGCCTCCGCCTGCGATCTGTGCACTTGCAACGTTGCATAAGTGCCAATGCATAAGACAAACTTTTGTCCAAAACACACTGCATGGCTGAAGATGGGGCGTGGCTGCCACGCAACTAACTGGGCGTTCACTCTGCCCCTAACAATGCCCCCAACAATGGCGCACATGCTCTCGACTTTGTGGTCGTCTTTGGACTGCAACACTCACTAGATGCTTGTTTGGCAGTGCAACAGCAACTGTCATCGCAAACATACTTAAGTAGGTAATTTGCAACTAATTTTCAAGTGGGCAATTCAACTGTGCTTAGGTGTGTATGTATGTGTATGTATGTGTGTGTTTGTGCTTCTGAGAGTGTTGACAGGCATTTGCTCATTGCTCATACGCCGCGTTGTGCGCCGATTGTTATTGCCGATGGCTCGTGGCAGCTGCCACAAGCTGCTTGTGCCAAGCAAGTGGCAAATTGTAATTAGAGTGGGCCACCAACTAATTGCAGTGCACCTAATAATCATAATATTGATAGATCCGATTTTTATTGATTTAGTTGAAAAAGCAGCTAAACAAATTTATTTATGAAAATAACAGTAACAAATTGAATTTTATTTTATTAAGTAAAATTATATTAAAAAATGTTTAAGGTCATTTTATAAATATAAATCCAGCCCTCAAAAATACTAAAGCACTATATCTCCCGCAATTTAAGAGATGCAGTTGTTAAACTTAGATGAAAGATTACTTGGAAACTTACCAACATTTATCCGTCACGACCACATCCGCCCCCAAAATCCACAAACCCTATATCCACAAAACCCTATATCTATCTATTGTATAGTATTTCTTGGATATACCCACCGTTTGTTTTATCGTATTTGATTTTTTGGTTTGCATTACTAATTCGCACAAAACTTAATTTAAGCAAAACTTGACTTCTTTCCGCCCAGTTCTTGACAACTGACAGTTCCGGCCAATGCCCTTGAAAATACCGCCCACTGACACCACCCTCTTCAAATTCAATTTGGCAGAAATAAAAAGCATATTTTTGTATTCGCGACGCTTTCGCAGGCGGCCAATAAAATTTCCAAAAACGTATAAAATTATGTAATAAAAGAAAAATAAAAATTTGAACGCAGCTTCCAGGGAGACGCAGACATTCCGAGCGTGATTTCCGCACATGTACGCGTCATTAAATAATTTCCGCCCTCGCACAACCAAAACCCAACTCCCAAAACTCAAACCCTAACTCAAAAACTCAACGTTTCGCCGATTGCGTTTCACAAATGAACTAGAAATATTGCTACAAATCGAAGCGCATCTGAAACTGGAAATTGAGAAACGCTCGCCGATTTCTCTGATAATTCAAAATATAGCTGTTGCTCTTTGTGAAATTTTATGGAGGGGGGAGAGAGGGTAGGCAGCTGCCCATTATGCAGAGTTGGTCATTAAAAGCGCGGCAGCTTGGTTGAAGCTATCACAAAATTAGGGTACATAGCGGTACTTATTATGGGTGTTAACGGTTTTGCAGCGCTAGCGCCAGTCGAGCCGGCAGTTTGCAAGCTGAAAACTAAAAAAAAACCAAAAAAAAAAAAAAAATACATATGAAAAGAAAACAGACTCGACTGTCAACAACATTTGTTGGTCTCGCTCGTCGGGAATAATTTAAAACAGAAACCAAATGTCATTCGCGTTGCTTTTCGAATAACATATTTAAAATTATGCACAACACTTAAACATCAACGCGTTTATTTCACTTGGTTTTTTTTTTTCTTATTTATTTTTTTTTTTGTGTGTGTTTTTAGTTTTAAGCGGCATCAATCGATGGATCAGTATGACAACAAACGTCGACAAACTGGTTTCTGTTCGAAAAATTTCGAAAATGTTGCCGTTGTTGAAAATGTAAAGCTCATAAATAGTATTAGGTTATCTTTTGGGCTATGCGCTGCGATTCCGCAGCTGGGGTTAGTTAGTCTTTGATAATCGGCGCTCTGTTGAAATGCCTTTGCTCATTTTTTTTTTCATTTGGGAAATTGTTGTTTTTGTGGAAAGTGAAGTTTGTTTAGTGCCCTGGTACAGTTAGTTTGTCGTAGGTCTGTGTGAAAGTCAACTGAACTGACCAGGTCTAACAGAAATTTATTCTCACTATCAAGTCTCATTCTACATAGAGGTTAAGGCAACTTAAAAACTGAAAACCTAACACTAAGTACAGAAATGAAGTTATTGGGAATAATATTTAGTCAAGGCTCTAACTGTCAGAATTTTAATAATAATTTATTGTGATTAATTTAGTGTTTTAAAACCAAATTAATTTGAAAACAAATAAATAAACTTGTTGTATATTGTGCATTGTCAGCGCCATGGACAAAGCAAAGCAGCCCAAAGTCCACTTTGGATATTATATATGTATTTATTCATTCGAAGAGTGCAGCAAATGCGAGTTTTTCAAGATTATTTATTATATTTCTATATTTATCGTTTTGTTTGTTTAACTAATAAGTATGAAACATATGTCAACATCTTAGTTTTTGAAATTATATATTAACGCTATCAATTTGAGCATAGTCTTTTTACTAAGTCCACATAAATTTGCCAAATATGGGCTGTTTCATATCTATAAGATATTCCCGGGATCTCAGCATTCATTGCAACTTATCGCGTTGTGCCCGCAACCGCATAATTTCAGTAGAAAAGCGACAGGCAGTCCAGAAGGCAGAGAGGGAATCTGTTGGATCCGGGCGAGGCTAATCTTATCACTGCCGATGCAACTATCGATAAGCAGTTGCCCAAAATCAAACGGACCGCAAGTGAAAATCGATAGGAGAATGTGAAAACTACACAGTGCACAGTAGTCGCAGCAATGATTATCCATGCCATTGTCTAATAATTCAAATACCGCAAAAAAAAAGAAGAGAAACTGAGATAAAAATCAAAATCGTAAAGTGCGAAGCCAACTATCAGTTTGTGTGTAGTTCTAAGAACATGCACGCAAAGAGGTTGCAGGGGCTGGGAGCAACTCCTACGCCAGCCAGTTACATCCTGTGGCAAAGGTGGCAAAAACTCGCAGCTACCTGCGAACCAGTCAGCAAAAAAATGTATATATATGTATATGTATGCCCCTATGCCCTAGGTAAAGATTTATTATGCTATACATTTCATGAATGTGTCGAGGGGCCGCCCTGACTGTCTGCATGCGTGTGTGTGTGCGCTAGGGTTTCCCTAGAAAACTACAGCAGCAACAACGGCAACAGCAGCAGCAGCAGCAGCAGCAGCAGCAACAGCAGCAACAACAACAAGAACACACGAGCACAAAAGGTGCGCATCATAATGGCTGACAAAAAGTCGGCCTTAGCCTTTAATAGCGCTGAGTTTAACAGCCAACACAAACACCATGGCCCGTACAGTACTCCACACTTGCACTTACAATCCCATGCACAATCCACAATCCCCATTCACATTGGCAACATTCGCCATGGCGACATTCCATACTCCACTTGAAATGGCTTCCTTGGCATTCGCATTGGCCCCAACGTCAACGTGCAAAAAGTGAAACTATTTTAGCTCTTGTTTGGTTAAGCGTTTTAAAGGCTGTCTGCCACTTGTGCGCTTTTTTCTCACTCTCTATTCTTTTGCTATCTCTATTTTTGTTTTTTATATTTTTTTTTTATTTGAGGCACCCAGCCAAGAGTGGGAACTGGTAACTGGCAACTGGGCACATGCAAATGCCAATTAACATAACAAAAACGCAGCAACTGTCAGTGTTGGGTTCTCAGAGTGTGTATGTATGGTTGTGTTTGTAAGTATCTATGTGTGTAAATACAGATGCGCCATCAAAAGGGCCTTGGGCCATAAATGCAGACTCAGGTGTCGTCTCATGTGTTGTGGGCGGCCTAACGCGAGATAATTATACTATATATACCTGTAGGCAATCCCTGCATATTCTTCACGTTTTATGCTAGTCGGGCAGTTTCATTTTTAATATAGATATTATATAACATAATATAAATATACGATTATTACCAATTGCTTTGATATACCTGAATGTTATGAAAAATAAATAAATATTTATATATTTACTCATTAACTCATTACTTCAAAAAGTCAAATTTTGATTACAGTTATTAATCTCAACACACCTCTAATATCTTTATCTTTAAATCGATAGAACGGATATGGGATAACTTAATAAGTAAAACGAAAAATCCCTTTTCATACAAAAACTAACCTTAAAATGGGACTATTATTTTGCCGACACAACTTTAATAATATTAGTAAAAACACTCAGAAATTGAGCTTCAGCTTTGCTCTCTTCTATTTATAACACTTTGACTTCTAAAATATAAGATATTTAGTTGTTCATCAACTCGGAAATTCGTGAATATTTTTTTCGTGTTTTTTTTTCTTATAGCTCGGCCCCCATTGGAATAATGTGCTGGCACCCGGCACTGTCAGGAACAGAACAGCGCCATTTCTATCGCCATCGCACACATTGATGTAGATTATGTTGGACAGCAGCCAGTCAGACATCAGTCCGTGCTCAACCCCAAAATAGCGGAGAATGGAGAACGGCTGGCAGTGTGTGGGCGCATAAATTTTGTACTCACTGTGTTGATATGAAATATGAATTCGTGATAATGTGTACCGAGGCCCGAGCAACGAGTGTGAGAATCTCTGTCCGCTGTCCGTCATGCGATTGATACAGAAGAGTTTCTGTGTTGCAGGGGATGTGAATGTTTCACAAAATGAGTCATATTCATTCCGTAGCTCAGATTGAAGCCATGGGAACAGTCACTTATACATTATTAATGAAACGGCCAGTGAGGTGTCAAAGGGTAAAGACTAGGGGAACACGAGACAATAATCATTAAATAAGTGAAAATTAAAAGCAGATGGGCAACTTGCCGTGATTTGGAGATAGTATTCTTTCGATTTTTTAGATTGCTCTAATAAATTTATCTTACATGACCATTGTTTATATAAATAATGGAGGATATCGACTAATCGAATCTATTATACAGGAGGTAATGGTATCATAATAAAATGCAGCATTTTTCGTTTTCATTTTATAAAATCATACTTGCTGTAAGTAGAACTACTTATGCAGAAATATTTTGAATATATGCACTGGGGAAAGAAAACCATTCGGAATTTTAGGAGTTCGCCATTGTTTGCCAGCAAGAGTATGTCGCATTATTATTTAAAATTCGTATTTCTAAATACCAAGTTTGTGTGTTTCTAAAAAGAAAAGATTTTACTTGTGTTAGAAAAACTCTGCGGAATTTTCCTCTTACATTAACTTTTTTTATGTAATCTTTTATGAAATATTTGAAAAAACCAATAATATTACAAACATTTTTATTTAAGGATGATTTTTAAAATTTCTGGTTGATTTATTTTTCTGAGTGTACTTAATTAAATACAAAAATAAGTATAGATCGATTTTCATCTTATACATATACTTATTTCGTTACTTTTATTATCCAATAATGACTGTTTATCATATCATTAATCTACAGATAGATTAGTTTGATTAGTTTTTTATTAGAGCAACTAGAGAAATCAGCACTAAATATACGGTTCCTATCCAAACAGTAAGGTTACAGCAACCTGTCTAAGTTGTAAACAACCGTAACATATTGAAATGGAACCCAACTATGCCATCCACTTACCAATTCGGCCATTTGAGTGACAACCAACGCAAACAGCGAGCCAATTAATATTCATAAGAATTTTGTTACGCCGCCGCCATAAAAAACATACAAGAAAGAAAAAAATAATAATAAAAATAAAAATCTACATAGTCACCGATGCCGTCAACGTCACAGTCTATCGTCAGCGGCCCAAATCCAAAGGCCCAAAGCACTTACCTCAGCCAACACACGCACACACACTCACACACTCAGAGAGAGAATTTGGGTTGGAGTGGAGTGAAATAAAATGTATAACAAACGTAACGAATTGAATGTTGTAGGCATGTTGCACTGTCCATCCAAAAATTCACTGGGTTGATGTTGCTGCTGCTGCTGCATACGCATTGATGGGGCGAAAAAAAAACTTGAAAACTCGTCGAAAAGTGAAAATCACACAAAAAGATGTAAATTCGTCATGATGACGTCACGGCTACCAAATTGATTATATATACAGCCAGCGTATCCTTTATTTTTGCATTCAACATAACGCCCCTTGCAGCTACAACAACCCCAAATATCGGGCATCTGGCAGCGCATACACGATGCTATCTACATGCATATATCAGCTTAGTCTGAGTCTGGGTCTGGGTCGGCACTGTGGTCTGGGTTGTGACTGAAATGATGCTTGGGTCAATAAATTACGTATGCTATGAATAAACATTTTGACAGATTTTTGGTTTTTCAATTTAATAGTTTGTTTATTTTATTTTTTTGGAAACTCTCGAAAAATGTAAATTTGAATTTTTAAAGCGTTTGTTTTAAGGCGCGACTCGATGATTTAGGAAACAGACTAAAAGCTGTAAGTATGATTAGGCATGCATATGCATGGCTTTGACTGGAGTATACAAATTTTAAGTTGTCTACAACTTGTAATAGGAAAGAATGATTTCTTTATAGAATTAATGGAATATATTAAGTCGTTTCATTTTAGTCTTGGGTGTGAATTTAACAGTCAGTTGAAGATATTCATAAGTTTATAATTAATCGACACATTTGATATCTATGTTACCTTAACCACTTTTGTTTTGCCTTTTCCTTATTCAGTTTAAATGATACGAATGCTTAAATAACTAATTCTTTTCTAAGCGTAGAATATTTATTTAATAACTTGATTTTTTTCAGTTTATCATATGTAAGCGCAGATTAGTTGAAAGGCAGCAGGCCTTGAAAACTTTTCACCCCAATGACCCGAAATAAATTCGCATAAACTCATGCGAATTTCCAATTTCAATGCTCCATTAAAGATAGCATACAAAGAGAAGAAGGGCGAGAGAGAGAGAGAGAGAGAGAGAGAGAGAAAGAGAGAGATAGAGTGACCAAGTAGGCAACAAAAATATTTTCCTAATTCACTTGTCAATAATTTGCGCTAAGCCCATAATTACGCCAACAATGCACATCTTCCATAAAAAATGA
Source organism: Drosophila atroscutellata (assembly GCA_035041605.1). Lineage (NCBI taxonomy): Eukaryota > Metazoa > Arthropoda > Insecta > Diptera > Drosophilidae > Drosophila > Drosophila atroscutellata. The sequence goes on along the minus strand of JAWNLA010000092.1, from coordinate 3,905,223 downwards.
GGAGAGAAATAAAAGGGGGATAAAAACTAGAAATCACAAATACGAATACGAATATGGAATACTTAATTGCTGGCAATTTTGCGATGCGTAGCTAAAGCTGCAACCGACGACCGACTGACAGATTCCGGAAACGCTATGCGAACCCTGGACCGGACCAAACCAAACAAACCGAACCGAACCGAACTGTTAAGCCAAGTAGAAAGATCGCAGTGCGCAGCTTTGATTGAAAACGAGGCGAAACGCAATCTGAACCCCCAACCCCTATGTACGTACATATGTATGTATGAGTGTGTCAGCCAGACCCTAAGGTTCAGGTTGTTGTTGCGTTTGTTGAGGGTTGTTTGTGGTCGCCTGGTTGAGTGTTGTGCGTGGTTATTGGCGGCTGTGCGCACTCGAGCATCTCTCGGCATAATTTCAAGTGGACCACAACACTCGAGGTCGGCCGGTCTCCAGCTCTACCTCTGCATCTGAGACTGAGACAGACTCTGAAAGTGAGACTGCGTTAACGATTGTGAACTGCGAGTGCAAGTATGGACCGCCAACTTGGCGTACATACGTATGTTTCAAAACTTGCAACTGAAAGTGTTGAAGTTTTTGGAATTTTTAGATCAGAAGAAGGAAGAGGGTCTTGTTTGTTAGAATATATACTCGCTCAGCCACAGACCTTAGCTTGGAGTGCACAGTTGGCGAATTAGTAAAATTAGTGAAGAAGTCTGATACTTCAGACTCAAACATTTTCACTAATTATATTGATTTAACAGTAACCAAGAATATGTTGAATATTATGAATTTATGCATAACCAAAAACATCATATCTGATCATGTTTTATATTATATTTTTATTAAATAACTATTCATCTGTTATTTATATGGTAAAAGAGCGTTAAGTCCAGCAATCTGTTGCATACATCTATTTTACTATGCAACATATATTTTTTTTTTTATAAATTTCCAATGGCTACGGGGCATAAGAAGCAACCTAAACATCTCAATCGAAGCATTTTCCGCTCTGCCCCGATCTGTGGCATTGCTGGGCCCAGAAGTAAATTCATTTTAATTGGCTGTTGGGCACCATAGCAACTGCATTTGCTGGCTAGGTGGTTGAGTGGATGTGTCTCTGGGTTGGGAAGGTGTACTAGGTGCTGGCTGGTGGCTGGCGGCTGGCGGCTGTTGCGTACGTAACCCTTAAGCTTTGTGTAAAGCCCTGGCAACGTAGTCGGGCAGACGCTGAATGTGCTTGCAACATTTACCTAATTTGTATCAAATTTCCTAATTGCTGGCCACAATCCGATTGGCGGCGCACGTGAGACGCACTTGCGCCTAATTAGCTGCTGGGCCTAACAAAAACCGCAAGCAGTTCATGCTTTGATGAGCGACATTTGACAGGTGGCGCCAATTAAACGGATTTATGCATACTAATAGCTCTGTCACTGCCACCACCTCCAATCCTAACCTCAACCCCGACACAGTCAACGTAACTGTCAAACAGATTCCATGCGCTATGTTTATTTGTTTATTTGCATACACTCGCACAACTACTTGACCACTCCGACTCTTTTCAGGGAACACTTGACACCTTTGCCAGGCCAAAGGGCAGCCATATATATTTTCTAGTTTTATGGCTCTATTTGCATTTGGCTGAGGTTTCTATTCGGATCTTACACAAATACCCATACCCTTGGACACTTGAGAGGTGTGAGTTGCTTTTATTTGGGGTCTGGGTAAGAGAGTAGCCATGGTTGGTTAGTTCTCGAGTGCTTGCTTCGAATGTGACAGCACTTAAGTGTGACCAACGGCTTTGTAATACCAACGGTAAAAGCTAATCCATACAAAGATCTTTGGACGCAAATTAAAGCTCTTCTTCTAATAACAACTTCCTCGGGGAAAATCTTACACTATATTTGTTAACTTTAAAACAGTTTTCGGTTATTTAAATAATTATATATTTTTCTAATGTAATTTTCTGCACTATAAATAATAAAAAATAAATGATAAATAACTAAAACTAACATCAATTATTTTTAAAAGTCTACTACGAAAATGCATACGACTTTACACATGTATAGATATATCTAGCCAAGTGCCAAAGTTGTGGGATCGAGTTAGGCGCAAATATAATATTAAGTTAAACAAACTGCGGAGTAAGCAGAAATTCTAGAACTTAGCTTCACATAACTAGAGGGAGCACGCGGCCTATGCTTTATAGATATTATATATACTCATAAAATAAACCAAACAGGGAAATATCTTACTCAAGTTTTAATTTGACTCACCTTAAAATTAAATAAAGAGTAGCAAACTAAAAGTAAATACAGCACAGTCAGCCCGCAGATAGACTTCTTTTTTAATTTTCTTATTACTTTTTTTTTTGGTTTGTCATTCAGGGTGCAACAACAACAACAACAACAACAACAACTGCAGCAGCAACGGCAACAGCAACACACAGCTGCTAATGATGCTGCTGCCAGTTTGTCTGGCCGGCAAGAAAAAGGTGCTACCTACAATGCAAGCATACACATATACACTTTTGTATATATATTTGTGTAGGTGTGTGCGACTACCTGCAGCAGAAATATTTATCGATCTTGGCTGCATTCGAGGCAAGTTATGAAAAATTTACTTTCGTTACACGGCGCACATTTAAGCGAGGACGTCATGAAGTCTGAGCCGACACTCGGCCTAAAACGGGTACTGGGTCTTGGTCAGAGTCCGAGTCCGAGTCTGAGTCTGGGACACAGCATGAGGCCAACTGACAGCCGCCTCTTGCCTGTGGAAGAGGAAGAAACGCATTCGTTATTTTTATAATTTTTGTAGCCTGGTCAGGTATTTTTCGACGGTGTGCCGTCAATGAGAGCCCAAAGAGCCTGAGCCTGTATCGTGTGTATCGTAAACTCCTGATGAATCTCATAAATAATATGTATTTCGATTTTTATGCGTGTTGTTTCACACTTCACACACTCCAGCTCCAGCTCCCGCTCCAGCACCGATCCATAAAACCCATGTCAAAGGAGTTAACACACAACCCTATTGCGTAGTCAATGAAAATATTGCTTTGGGTTTTGACTTCGAGTCTTTGACTTTTCCAAGGCAACGCCTACTTAACGCTGTATTTTGTATTTTTGAGCTAATTTTCCCAAATGTCACCCAATGTGGATAAGTAAAATGAAGACAACCCCCGTGGAGTTGACCAGCTGCGCAGCCGATCACTGCCTGGATTCTTAACAAATTTATTTTGGGTCGCAGTCACATCAAAAGATCAAAGTCTTTTTATAAACTAATAATATTGTTGCTTGCATTTGAAATGTTAATCAAAAACTATCCTACGTTTTAGAGTGTGATTAAAAGACCAACTTACCTTACTTTATGATTCGGTTCAAGAAACTAGTTTCCTATATCTTTAAACTACGGTTATGGTTACAGCCTTGCTTTGTCATCATTTCTTTAGTTTGCAAAATATTATTAATGACAACATGATGAGCTCCCAATAAATACGTGTTCTGAAAAAGGATTATTGCAGCCTAAGATAAAGATAAAGGCTACGAATTTTGTGTCTAAACAGTGGTACTTTGTTCCATTTTTTGTACATTTATTGCCTGAAGCATAACACAAAAATTTGACAACTTAACATTATGTGGAAGGTACATCAAGTGAAAAATTTAAAACTGGTCTATGGAATTATAAAGATTTTCAAAAATATATCAAAGTGATTTCTTCGTAGAGCCTTTTTTTAAATACTTACCTAATACCTAATTCCAATTTTTATAAGTTTATTGACTGGAGTTAACATAACAATATAACTATATATCTAACCACTTAATATTATGGGGATAGTATTTCAAATTAAAAATGTTTTCTAAAATACGATCGGATTTAGTTTTTAACTACTTATATCCCTTAATGGCAAATTAATGACATGTAAGTTAATACTGCACTTATTAGTTAAATCTGATATCAACTTTCTAGTTGCTTTTCATTAACAACATGTCATATTTGTAGGAGACAAATAAAATAAAAAGCCCAACTACTATAAAATTGGTACCGTTATAAGCCTCACACAGTGTTTTTTTTTTTAAAACGAAATCGAGTTCAAGGCAATATCTAAGTCATCGCACCTCATAAAAAGTGATCATAAAACCAGGCGACATAAAAAATAAAAGCTCAACTCAATAGATTATCATAAAAACCAATATTTCCTAAAATGTGGAGCTCGTCATACGGCTCGAACACTTCGTATTGGGAAGTGAAAGAGAAAGAGTAAAACTGATGGTGGACCACCAAGACGGATCTGTCTGGCTGATAGTGAACCCATTCTTAGTAGCATATTGTTGTTGAGATTTAACAACAAATTACAAAATTACGCTAAACGCAGCCTCTTTGCAAAGGTAGCGGCCTTTACGATCAATAATGTCACATAAGTCAGCGATTAAAGTGCCGTAGCCGGCTCAAAGATGAGTTTTATGAGCACCCGAGTCTCATCGTGTTTCTTTTTTCCCTGGGTCGTAAAAAGTTTGTACGGCCTGAGATTGAGCAACGATCGCTGGCTTGAGCGATCAGTGTTTTTTTTTGGGGCAGGTGCGAAATCTGTAAATTGTCTTCAAAGTTCGAAACCAGCTCTACATTTGTTGTCGAGCTCTTTTCTGATATGATTTTACGAGAGTTGTATTTTCGTTTTTTACGATCGCACAACTTACAAATCGTTTAGCGCTGGAATCCAACCAGACCCCACCCGAAACTAGAGTCAACATAGAAGCAGGTATTCGTCTGCAAGATACCCTGCATAACATAAAAGAAACATATTAAACATATATTCAGGTGCTGCGCGTCAAAATTGATGTTGGAAAACTTATAATGAAAACTTAACTTTAGTTATGCTCTGAGTTGTCAACACAAATAGGGTATTACAAATTATGCAAATCGCTGACGATCTAATTGTTTTTTTTGGCAGGAATTTATTTGTGGGGTCGTAAAAAAAAAACGATATAGATATGCAAGCCGGTTCCTCAATATTCGAATACACTGTGATACGATTTTTATGACTAACGTCCATAAAAATATTATCAAATAAATTCGAATTATATGAATCGAATATTATGTTTGAATTTGTTAGTTCAAGTCGTAAAACTTGCTTGTCGCACTGCTCCGAATACTAAAAATGAATTTAATGTATTAAAATCAATTCCAGAACACAATCCAATAATATAGATGACCACACACAATGGATAGACACACACAAGTAGTAGTAAGACGACAATCTTAAGGTTTTTATAGATAATATTATTATGATCTATTAACTACTAATGCCTCGCTAGGTCTTATAGATGTTAATGATATTTAATTGAGCACCAGGTTTCTCATGGGATCAGGCATTACATCTAAGACTTGAACATACATATGTATATACATTGTATCTGTAAAGTTACAGAAAGTTCATCGTTCATATTCGTGAGTCCTTCGGCAAACACTTGACGCCTCGCTGTCTGGACCATTGTAGACACAGTGTCTTGGAGTGAAGGTAGAATCTGTGCATATGGTCAGTTAAATCCACGTTGCAGCTCACGCACAGCGTGCCACGAAAACTGGACGAAGGACAAGCACAGTTTGCGGCCCAGTCGATTGCAGTGCGGGCAAATCTTGGCCCGGGAGAGATTTCACGAATTTGTAGCAGACAGCTAGACGCCCCGCTTAAAATGCAGTTTCGATGCACTGCATGGGGTTGCATGCCGCAGTTGCAGGTGTGTTTGCGTGCCGCAGGAATTTCAAGAGTTGAGCAGCGTCATGTATTCTGCCAGACACTGGGCCTCTTTTTTTTGTGAAAGTCATGGCCATGACTCTCTAATGATGCCTGCAACGAAATGTCATTAGTTTTGCACAGCCGCCATTTGAAGTGAGCCGGCAATTGGAAAGGGGATACCGATTTTAGGTTACTTCAAATTGTCTAAATTAATCCAAACCTTACTTTGAAAATCTTTTCTCCCGATTCTAATTTATAAATATACATATTTCAACCTGTTAACCAGGTAAGGAATCATTGGCCGTTCAATGGCTTGCTTTTACCAAATGATATCACACTTCAGAGTCTTGGCTTAAGGGCCAGTTCATTCACAGCTGCTGTCAGCTAACAACTCTATAAGTAAAATTTATGGCCAACTTTTTAACACAAAAAAACAGTTGGTAGAAATCGAAACGGTAGAACGAGGAATTCCTCGCCTAATGATGGCAACCTGTCTGGGGGATTAAGATTTTATACAATCTTATATTTTGTAGCGACGTGCTATTCTATTGTTGGACTTGATGATGCCTCAGCTTCATTTAAAATCATAATTTAACTTTAATTGACTTACTATTTAATTTTCAAATAAATAAAAGACAGTAACAATGACAGGGCCGTCAACATTTCAGACTATAGTCACGTTAAATGACGCTTTATCTAGTTCGATAAAGATTCTTATGGAAATACTATGTGACATTGTGCAGGTGCTCCGATACCCCATTCCAATTCAAGTTTCTTTCGTTCATCTTACGCCCAAGGTAAATTATGGAAATTATATTTTCAAAAATCGTAAGAAAAGAGTATTAAAAACGTATCTAGTTTAGCTAGCTTCCCATTTAAGTTGCTCGCTGGTCGCAAATCATTGGCCTAAAGTGTTAATTTTGCAGAGATTTCGAAATTTTTCATTTCATTTAATTTGCATCGACTCGAAATATTTTGTTGATTTCTTGTCTTCTTTTTTGGCAGCACTCTTATGTTACCAGAGTATTTCAAACAGATAAATCGATGTCAACATTACAATTTAATATATATATATATATAAATATTTGTTTTTATTCTTTTTGGTTACTCATTTTGTTATCTGATAATTGGGAAATTATTTATTGCAAAGAAGGAGTTAAAACAGCAACAATTTCGTTATGATAATACGCTCATTAATAAATTGATGAGCGTAAATTTTGGAGTCAGTCTTGAGAAACATTTCGGTTTTATTAATGGAAACCATCATAAAACAGAATTAATTATCTGTGCTTAAAATATTCAGCGTGTGGGCGTAAAAATTAAGTGGTATCAAATTTTACCGAAAACAACATAAAAATCTGTCTTTAGCATCTATGAATAAAAATTAAGTAGAGCTTTAACTACAATATATAAATATTTATATATTTGCCTTTTGTTTTTGACTTTAGAAATTTTATTATTGTTGAGTGACAATTTTATATATGTTACATTATTTTAATAATACAAAAAATATTTAAGATAACTTATTTATGTAACCAATTTAACATTTTAAAATAATATTCGAATGGTTTGCATTTCATTTTCCAAATACTTGATATATACGTGTATACCAAATTAAATTCTTACTGAACAATTCGTATCTCAAAGAAATATAGCTTTAAGAATATCCACTACTATGAAATCAGCCAAAGACTAAGCTTAATTTGCCCCAAGGCAATTTTCATGTGGCACTCACCCAACTGAATTCGCTTACAGTTACGTAAAATTCCAGTGATAGCATATTTTGCTGCAATTTTATACTTTTCTACCGTTCCTGCAGATTGCCAATACATTAACACTTTTTTTTATGCTTGGCATGCGGGTGGTTGGCAATTTTTTCGCATCATTTGTTGCCCAGGGGAGTGGCGTGTCGAGGTGGGGGAACGCGTCGCCGGTGGCGACACCCGCAGCTGAGATGCTACATTAGAGCTGGTAGTGCAGAGAGACAGATGGAGAAAGAGAGAGTCCAGGAGCGGCAATGTAGCATAAGCTCGCGCATCATTGATTTCAATTTGAAGCGCCGTCTTGGCGGAGGAGTGCGAGCAGTCCAGGGTCCAACTATCAGCATTAAATGTTATGTGGCAACAACGTCCGCTGCATGCCGCGTCGTGCCCGTGCCCGTGCCGTGTCCGTGCGTTATCTGTTTCCGCAACATGATGTTGCCGATGATGATGATGATGATGGTGTAGAAAAAGCACAGGACTGAGGATGCTGCTGCTATTGCTGCTGCTGCTGATAATGATTATTGAAGTTGCGGCTCTGATTTTTGCACACAAGACTATATATGTATGTACGTAACATAGGTTTGTGTATTTATGATATACGTATGTATGTGATTTGGTCCAGCTGAAAAATTTCAACGCATAAAAATATCTTGGCTGCCGCAACGGCACTCCCCTTCCACCAACCACCCGTACCCGGCCGTCAATCCCGCTGCTGTTGCTGTCGACGACACTGTGAGCAAGATGGACTTCCGGTTTCCTGTTTCCGTCTGTCGAAGTTCTTTACTTTTTTTTGCAACAGCCACACTCACCACAGCAGCACCCTGACATGTGTATACATATATAAACCTTTTTTTATATCGCAATTGCTGCTCTTCTTGTTGTTGCTTAGTGGGAGTGGCATGTGTGTGTATAATGTCTGTGGTGTGGCATTGGTTTGCCGTAGACAGACCATCGCCCATCAGCGTCAATGTTTGATGTGTCAGCAGCCGCCTGTTTTTAGGGTTTGGGTTAGGCGCAGCTCCTTGTTGAGAGGGCGTATTGGGTGTGAGCTTCGCCTAAGCGCACAGTTTTATAATAAATCGATAAACAGCAAGGCAAAGGACAGGGGCAGCTCAATCTCAGCTGGGATTTATCTCCCTCCTCCCAATATCCCTTGTTTTTCCCCTTCATTATGCTATTAAGCTACAGCAACTTAAAATCTGAATTTTTCAAAGGCTTAGCAGAAATGTCAAAGTAACAACAGGCCAGTGAAGCTTCACAGTGGACTGCAGTTTATAAAATATTCACAAAAATTAAGGAAACGGTTTTTTTTTACAATGTGCTGACAATTTATACGCAAGTCTACAACCAAATCTGAGATTGATTTGTGGGTCAAGCAGGAAATGGAACAGTTCTGATACTCATCAAAAATAAAGAAAGGAAGAAAATGGAATGTAAACTTAATTTAATTATTAGAGATAGTAGAGATATGTAATATTCAGAAAAAATGAAAGAAATAATGAAATGCAGTTCTCGCATTAAAAAAAAATATATTAAAAGAATATTACTTGGTAAAAGAGAGCGATCGTTTAGCTAGTTTTACTTAACCTGTGGTCATTGCGACATAAAACCATTCAAGCACTTTGTAAGTGAGTACTCTGAGTACTTATGGATTTGGGTTACGCCTCAAGGACATAAGCGGCGATTCAGCCGCCTTATTGGTGCTCCTGGTAGCGTTTTGGTCGGTGTTCGGTTACAATCCAAAGGCCCAAAGGCCCCGGCAATAGTGACAGAGGGTTGTGTCGGCTATATAGTGCGGCAACGCTTACTTACGAGTATTTATCGATGGACGCGTGTCTGTTTATTAATTGAAGTATTTGTTCTGCGTGTGTGTTTTCTGTGTGTTTCTGTCGCCAGCGTTGCCGCCTGTTGTCTGTTTGTTTTTCTTTTTTGTTTTTTTTTTTCGTGGTTGTTGCTGGTGTTGCTCCTGTTGTTGTTGTTGTTATGACGCGTCAACACTTGAAACTTGAAACATGCCCTGCTTGAAGTATTGTTGCTGTTTGCTGATGTTGTTTTTGTTGTTCGAGATATTTTTGTCTTCTTGCACAGTTCGTCAGTTGTTTACATTAACCAATTAGCGGGGGTGGCGAACCTTTGACATTTTATTGACATTTGTGGTCTCATATTTGCTTTGACAGACACTCTTTTGTGGTGCTACTGTGTGTGAACTCGTGCGTGTGTTTATGTGTGTGAATGTGGTGTATGCTTACATCTGAGTTCTCCAAACTATCACAGAGTGGAGACGAGAAATGAAACTCAGTAACTAAAAGAAATATATATTATTTGAAAACTAATTAGCAAGCCATCATTTGTTTTGAAGCTAGTTTTAACTAAATTGACTGAATTGTAGTAGTTATGCAGTCCTTACTCCACACAGCTGGCGCTGTGAAAAACCCCAAAAAAAAAAAACCAAACAAAAATATTAAATGTGTTAAAAAGATTAAGTCAAATACATTTAATACTCAAATAAATATAATGTTGGTGTCTGTTCTTATTCAAAAAAGTTTAATCTATAGAACAAAGACTACAGATGTGTATACTAAACATAATATATAACAAACACAAGCAATTCTGTCAAGTATTTGTAGTTCAGATACTTTGGCTGCTGTATCTATGAGATACTTTGGAACGCTGTTGGAAAGCAGTTTATTTGTTATCAAAACAAATTGCACTGCCAGCAGCAGGCGATTTAGCTCGAACAGGAAATTTTAACGCAGGACTCAAACTACCCATCTAAAAAAGAAGAACATAAGTTAGTGCTCTTGTCGAGAGAGGCCGAACAGAAAAATACCCTGCACTTATGTAGTTGCCTTAATGTACCTGTGAACATACATGTTTCGTTGCGCACACATCAACTCTGCTTTTGAAGGCGATCAAAAATATTTAAAACACACTTTTTTGGTGACGGCATAGGCCCATTCTGCCCTTTGATACAAATTGGCAAAACGGCATGATACCCTTTGTAACCCTTTTGAATGGGTGCAGGGTATAAAAATGAATATACCACTTAACCTATTCGCACACCCACATAATGATGATGTGCAGGTGTCATCGTGGGCACCTTTTTCCAACTTCAACTCCAACTCCTTTCTGCAAGCAATTTCAAATCTGTTTGAAACTTGCCAACGCGAATACTGCGGAAACGTTGTATTAGTTTGGCTTCTGTATGCAAGTGAGTGTGTCTGCATGTATGTGTGAGGAGATTGCCCATAAAAATTCCATAAAGATAGCGATTTATGTGTGTGAGCAACGAAAGGGTTGCCTACTCGTATTTACTACATTCATATGTGTGTGAGTGTGTGCTGGAAGTCGATGCGTAAATTGCCTCGCCGTGGCATTGATGTGGCTGCCTCCCTGTAATGGCATTTCATCCATTTCTTCTTCATCAGCCATCATCAGCATTTGTTGCTGACACTTTTGCTACTTAGGGGATTGTGCGGTTTTTTTCCCCGTTTTTTTTTTTTTATCAGCTGTGATGCCCTTTGTGTGGCATGGAAATGATTTGCAGGTGGTTATTAATCAAATTAATGTGCTTATTGATAACGCTGATGCTCCTTAATGTGGCATTGTTGTCGCCGCTGTTGCTGCTCGGCAACGTCTTTAAGTGGAGCACCACATGGCGAGTGTAAATGCCAAGCTGAGACAAACCAACAATATGTCTAAGACAGGTTACACGCACACTTAACAAGCTTTTAAAAACTTATTATCTTATCCCTATCCGCAGCCAGTGGGGCTTGACAATCCGGCAACACGCGACAGCACTTAATAGAAATCAAACACCAAGAACAGACCACCAAATTAACACATGTGTACAAAGACAGCGCCACACAGTGGTATAGAACTAGAAATATATAGTTAAAATGATTAAACTGCATTTTTTTTATTTCAAGTCTGTCACAAAGGAATGATTATTTCCTTAGGGACAGACTATAAATACGTAATTAAGTAATTAATTTTTATATATCTTTGTTTTTATATATATATTTAGGAATTAGCATTGAAATGTGGATTCAGGCAGATTGATATTTGTTAAACAAAATGCAAGCACTTGTGAATATTTCAAATAAGTACACTTTTATACCCTGTGTCCATGAAAAAGTTGATGTACGTTCGACAATCTTCCTCATTCATAAAAAATCATATAATTATTATATGTATTTATTTAAGTGTTAAATGTAGACTAAGTATAATCCAAAAACAAAAGGAAAATAAAGAAACGATAGGAAAATATCGGAACATGTGATATGAAATAAATTTAGCACAGTTTACTATATCAGATAGTTTTTATATTAAAAGCACAGCAATGTTCACCTATATACACTTTTTCTTAATTCAATAAATTCAGTCGAATTCGTCCCATTGCATAAGAGCACGCACCAAAAGCGGCTTATTTGGAAATTCCATAACACATACTAAATTAAGACATGAAAATGTCTGGACATTGTGGAAAACCACTTAAATCACATCAGCGACAGACGAAGATAAAATAAATATCAAACTCTGCTCGAGTCCCCAAACAAATCTATCGCTGACCCCTTTCAATGGACCCTCTAACCCTCGGTCTGTCTGTGCCTCTGCTAGCTGACGTCAACTGATTTATTTGGAGACAGAGACACTAATTATGCGATACGAGCAACAGCAACAGCAACAGCAAACGCAATAGCAACAAATGCGTTGACAGCTATGTGGCATCTTTAATTTCTTTTGATATTATTATTGTTGTTGTTGGTGCTTTGAGCCATGGTCCAGTGAGCAGCACCTCGGGCTGAGCACGCGATACTCGTTCCAGCTTTGGATAGCTGACCAACAAGTGCAGCCAAATGACATTTGGACAGTTCCAGCAGAGATGACAGCCAGCCAGGCAGACAGGCAGACAGGCGGCTGGTAGCTTGACAACCGAGTGAAGCGATTAACTTGTAGCGGGAGGGGAAGGAAGGAGCACATGACAAGCTGAGCCGGTGGCTGCACTAGCTGTGGGCAGGGATGATTCAACCAAGCCCTCCGACTTCTGGTTTGGCAATAATGATATATACTGTATATCGAATCACCTTATATATCTAATATTTTGTATGCTATAATCTAAAATATCTTTTATTGAATTGTGATCATCCAAAGATCGGCCGAACATATATATATCTCATACAGATTTGAAGCCAACATATTGCTAATGACTTTCTTCGAGAGAACAATCTTGATATATTACCGCCAAGCTCAAGTTTTTTTTTAAATGTAGTTGAGCATATGTGTCAAATTGGAATGTAGCTTAATTACAGAAATCGAATACGCCAAGCGCATCAAATGCATTTCCGTTCTGGGAAACATTGTAGCACGTAACGCTGCCAAAAAAAAAAAATCAGAAATCGGTCCGTCAGCAGCAACGCAGTTCAATAACTCAAAACGCAAACAACTTAATTAGCAACAACAACAGCAACAACAAGAAGAAACCGCATGCCTGAGGGTGAAGGTAATTAATTTCAAGCGCATGCCAATCCTGTTGCTGTCCACCCGCTGATTATTATGTGTTGGATGATGTGGTGTCTGCCTGCCAGCCAGTCAGACAGAGCTCCAAGCAATGTCCAAGTGGCAGCCACTGCCTGAGCTGGTAGCTGATTTTTGGGCTCGCCTACGCGACGCGTCTTCGACTTGGATCCGGCGGCGGTGCGTGTATTTTTTGCCTAATTAATGGCGGCAATTTGTAAACGTCGCGAAATGCACGAAAATGTATTTGCCAAAATGAACCGAACACCGCACCCTCCCATGCAGTATTCGTAATAAGAAACTGCAGTCGCAGTCGCTGTTAAAGGCGTTGATTGATCAGCAACGATGAAGATGACGATGATGACGACGACGACGACGGCGACAACGAACGCCGCCTGCAACGCATGCTGATGAACGAACGATCCGTCGATCCGTCGATTTGGCGATTCGTCGATCCACCTGGCATCGATTGCCACGTCTCACAGGCAGGCTTCTTGTGAGTGCTGAGTTTCCCTATAATAAGAACAAAATCATTTATCATCAAATTTAAAAGTAAAATACATTACTTATAAACTATCAATAACTTAGATAGACTACAAATCTGTTTACATAGGAAACTTTCAAGTATATAAATACCTCTACCTCAAATTATTTATTTATTGTTTTTCATTTCACTTGTTTAAGCTTATATTATATAATTTGTAACATTAATTTTAATTTTATTTGTATTTTTTGAAAATTGTGGAGTGCATTTTAGTCCACACTAATTAATTGTGTTTTTAATTTGGTAATCTTACCACGTCTGCCATTAGTCAATAATCAAATAAATATATAGTTGTGCATGCCCGCTCGGTGTTGTTTTGCAGGGCATTGAAAAGCGAAAGCATGCACAGAAAATTGTGAAGATATTTTGTTTTTGCGTTATTCGCTTGGCATACATAAACAGCACGCGAGCGCCATAATCATAATCCATAATGTCATAAGTGTCGATCGGGCGAATGGTCGAATGGGCGATTGAGGATCTCGCCTAATAATGTTGTCGCCGATCAACGATCAGCGATCAGCGATCGCGGATCAGTTCAACGGCTTACGACGCTGTGACACATCAAATGCTGCTTGATTTATGAGTATTTGGGGTACAATAAAAATGCGCCCATGAATAATGCCACAGATCACTGATCCAGCCAAAAGAGTTGCCAGTTGTGAGCTGGAAAGGAACGGTGGGTGTATTGGGAATTGCGCTTGATGTCGACCGACGCTGGCGACGCGTCTTGAATTTATGGCGCACCATAATTGTCATAATTTCTGTATGGCCAACAAGTAGCTGACCAACGATCCGCTCCAGCTGTGCTACCGTTTAATTTGATAAGGGCCCAACTTGTGCGCCACATGTGGTGCTCTGGTGGTGCAGCTGGTGTGAGAGTGGTCTTCATTTTGCGAGTTTAAAACTGCGCAACAAGATCGCAATTAATTCACGCGGATAAATCTTCAAGTGCTAACTACATGACAACAACAAAGTAGTTACACTTTTCTTGCCTTTACCTTTAACTTTACCCACACAAAATCACGATCCCCTGATTGCATTCTGCGGCTGTGGAACTGAATGTATGTATGTAGACTGTAGGAGCTGTAGAAGCTGCAGCTTGAGCTTGATCTTGCCGTTCCTCGACAGCGTCGCCTTCGTTTAATTTCAATTTGTTGCCGCACTGAATTTATGACGGTTATTAGCAAAAGACGTGCGGCCAACACATTCCTCATAATGCGGCCTTATGCTTCTTAGGGTTCTGGATTTCCTGTCGGAAACCCCATGGACAACCAGCTTCAACCATTCTCCTAACCGCATTTGCGGCTACCGTACGCCATTTTCTTGCACGCCTGCGCAACTTGCTCCATGCGGTGGCAATGTTTACTTGTCCCAGACAAATTTCATTGTAACTTGAGTAACTTGGTAGTGACTGCGTCCTCTATTGGACCTGAGTCGGAGTCTCCTTATCTCCTTTGGTTTGGTTCTGGTTCTGGGTCTGGTGTGGCATGTAGTCGCCTTTGTTGCTGCTTCTGCCGTTTGTCTAGGTAATTGCGTTTATAGTTAGTCATGTTTCCTGTCTGTTGTGCCATCTTTGAGCTTCTGTTACACTTTCCTCCCTCTCATTTTTTGTTTGTTAAATATTATAAAGCGTCTTGAGTTGCCAGTTGAATTTATTTACTGCTGGCGCTTGTTTGATCTTATCCAGATTTGCCTGATTGATAGCAACTCAAGCTAGAATGGACTTGCTATGGATTTTTGTCGAACTTTGCTTTATTTTAAACGCAATTCCTCAGTCAACAAACAATCTATAGCAAGTCCATTCCTACTTGAGTTGCTATCAATTGGGCAAGTCTGGCGCCTAAAACCAAGTTAATGTATTGGCATTAAAATACAAGTGAAACGTAGAATATTAATCTTGTTATATATGTACAAATAATTGCTTTGTAATTATAATTTTGTAAATAAGCAATAACAATAATCAATTACAATCACAAGTTTAATAATCTTAGTTAGCAAATAAATTATAAGCATTTTTTTAAGAGTGTAAAAGGGTTTTATAATGTTACTGTGATGTACCAGCTTGCAAATTATATTAAAGTCCTTCAAATACGCACATATTTGGATTTTTATGCAAACGCAACAGGGCCATATCCCATTGATACATAAGGTGAACTGAAGGCTACCAGAAAAATTATCCATGTGCGAGTTATTAGTGGTTTGGTTTGTACATTATTTTGGTTAACGAAGAGGAATCTTCTAAGTATATGAACTTTCGACCCGTAGGAAGTGGGAAGAAGTATTCCCCTTGAGCATAATTATTATTAAAATTGTTTGAAGTTTGAAAAAAATATTAAATGTGAATAGAATCGATTGCTCATCAAGTCGACAAATAGTGAGTAATAAATTATTTGATTAGTGCTCATTACATTTCAGTGCGACTGGCTATTTGTGTGGGCCAGCTTAGCAATGCTACATGGCCGCACACTAACTGGATGGATAAGATCTATGGCACGGCTGAGTTAAGACGTTGGCGTCGTTGGCGTATTCCAAAAGTGTGCGGCAGACACGGTGTGACAAACATATTTTTTTGGATATTCTCATTATCAGTTCCATTGCCCCACATGAGCCTTGAGCGAACTGGCTGCCTCGGTGGCAGTGCAGCCGTGGCGATCGAGTGGCAGACAAATGCGCTGTTTACCTGCAGGAACACGCACACGTTGATCCCTCGCAGCGCTCAGGTCTAAACCAGAACCTATATGCATTAAGTTGTTAATCATATGCGCAGTCGCAGTTGCGGCTCCAAAAATAAAAATGCAATATTTGCTGCTGTAGTCGCATCCTTTACGTATCCTTTTCATAGCCTGCAACATGGCACAATTAATATGCGTCCAGCGATCGTAATCAATTCTGACTACATAGTCGTCGCCGTCCGCCCGCCTTCTCTCGCGCACCCGCCTCCACCCCGCCATGTCCGAGTGCTGGTAACCTGAACACGTGCGGGTCATTAGTCGCAGTCACGCATTTTGAGCTCACCTCGAACTGCAACTTCAACTCCAACTACTGCCGCAGACACAGCAGCAAACAGCATACATAGTCCATCTCTCTGCCATGTCCGCTCGCTTTAATAGGAAATGATTTTGTACGCTTCGTTCACCTGGCACTCCAGCTCTCGGTCTCGGTCTGGATATGGGCCTGACTCTGGCTAGGGGCTTACCTTTTTGGCGCTTATGAGCTGCGAAATTTTTATGAGTAGCTGGAACTCAGCTTGGCCGGTGGTTGGTTGTTTTGTTTGGTCTGCCTTAATAGGTTCTAATGAACCATGGCAACCGGGCAGCAGGGCAGTCGGGCTGCCTGGAAGCAGGCGCTGACTCACTCACACATTTGCAACAACTGAGCATCGGAAATTAGCTGACCATGCCCATATGATTCTAGATGTATATATGTTACTTACTTTCAAAAAAATGAATTCTAATTGTAAATGAAAGTATTTAAAATTTATAATTTACACAAGAAATAGTTTGAATTGAGAAAAACTACATTTCATCAAAGATAATCTGTTTCATTAACTTTTATAATTCTTATAATTTCAGTTTGATATAGTTTTTATGATTTCCAATTTGTAAAACATTATATTTAAGTTTTACTAAATCAACAAAATGAAATTGTTTGATCAATTTTTTGGTAATATATTATTGTCATTAATTTGGAAAAAATAACTTGCACCATCAAAATATTTAAAGGCCTAATGAGGCTGGCAGCGCAATTTATGTGGTCACGTGTGAGGGTCGCACTAAAAGCAAGCAATTTGCGCCCACCCCCAAGTGCATGTTCATGCTCATACCCATACTCACACTCCAAATTCATTCATACATACATACATACATGTATAGTCATATTCATAGTCACAATTTCGCTTCAGCACAAGACTTGTGCCCGATAAGAGGATGTTGAGTTGGCTTCCTTGCGCATTTGTATGATGGCAATATGCCAGCAAAAACAACAACAGAAATGCCAAAATAATAGTCGGACAAAGGGGTATGCCAAACTGAGAGCTATCCTATATTAGTAATTTTCATTTATTTTATTTTGCTTAATGTCGACTAAGCAGTCCATAAACTTATTGAAATAGGTTAAAAAATAAATATAAGAGTATAAAATAAATTTAATAAGTGAAGTTTCGAACTAAACAATAAGACAAAAAAATAATAAATTTATTTCATAAATGAATGTTTATTAATTTATTTATTTTTGATTTTAAAGGAGATCAATAAGGAATTTGTGAAATGTCCACCTCTTAAATTACTTTAAGTAACTTTCTGCTTCCAACTTCCAATGGTTAATTTACTGCAGGGTATGAACAACAGCAACAACATCACATTGGGCTGCATGCAGCAGCAGTAGGAGGCTTTTAACCTTTTCGACTCGGTCCACAAGCGATTTGTAGTTTGATTTTTCGGCATTAATGATAATTTGGGACACTAATGCACGCATTAGAGCCACGATGACGACGCTCGGAACGACAGCCAAAAATTGTTTTGGTCTTGTGGCACGTGCGCCTTTGCCGCCTTCTTTGCTTGCCAGACGCGAAACAACAACAGCAACACCAACAACTCGGAGTTATGATGAATAAACAAACAGTCAAGAGAGAAAAAAAATGAAATAATAATAATAATTTTTTGACAACAATTTATGCGGCCATTAACAGACGCAATACAACGTGTTTATTTGAGCATTTCGCAAATACAAAATATGTTGCAAGACCAAACAAAAAATACAAATTCAGCGAAATAAATAAATATTAATAACTTGAAAATCAATCAAAAATTCAAAGCATGCCAACCGAGTCACCGGTCGCAGTTTCGAGTGCAAAAATCGCTATAACTGCTAATAAATTCCAACACCCACGATATATTTACTGACCGGTGCTGCCTGTACATTGACAAAGTGTTTTTTCTGTTTGCCTAGGCCATGTTTCGTTACTATATGTGTGGGCGGCTTAGGGCGTCAAACATAGTGCAGGGAAAGTGACTAACTAGAAGTTGATTTTGGAAGTCAAGCTGATAACTCAAAACAGAAAATGATTCGTGCAATGTTGGTTCCATATCTTGGTTGTCTAATATTTTCCAAAAGCTTTCTAGATTTGGTCTCTAATCTGGTGCACTACTGCTTTTGAATCTCTGTTAATATTCTCCATCGGTTAACTATACACAAAACCTATTTTGTTAGCCGTGAACACAATTAAGCTTACACCTGCTTGACTAATTGAAACGTTTGCCTGACAGGCCTTCAAGAGCCAACTCACCTCCATAATTTAGTCTGCGTGCAAATTATTTGACATGATTCAACAGAAATCGTAAAGAAATAAATTACTTGCATTTGCTTTGCTTATGTACTCGTACAAGCTGCAGCTCGAAAATACCTACCAAGTTTATTTTTTGTTATGTGCTTTCGGTTAAACTCAATTTAATACTTTTAATTATTCTGACTGCATGTTTTTCTAATTACAATGCACCAAATATACTGTGAGTGTGTAAGTGTATGCTATGTATCCGCAATTTAATCATTTTCCAGTTTCCGTGCGCTTCAGCCCACCACCACAAAAAAAAAAAAACAAAAAAGAAAACAAAAAGCTAACCAACTCGGCGTTACTAATTACATTCGCGCCAATGTTAATTTGTTACAATTTCCGGAAATTCGCTAATTTATTTTTTTAACATTTTTATTAGTGGCATAAATTCTATGCTAATGTTGTTGTTTGTCATTCTCTCATTGGTTGAGTTAAACTTCCTTTTCAGTTATTTGTTACACGTTTGTGGCAATAAATCCATTTCAGTTATGTTCACACTGAAGGGCTCATAAATATATAGAGATGTTGGAATAGTTTCTTTTGTACATATAATTGATTCGCTAAGCTTAATTTATACATTTAGACTAGAGTAGTTTAACTAGTTTCTAAATCAATACAGGTATAAGTTGATTGGAGTTGTAAATTATGTGATAAAACATATTATTATAACATCATCGATATTTTGCAAATTATGCAATTATTTAATTTGAGAATTTAAAATAATGTGCCAATCATTTTGTACTGTAATTTTATTAGCTTGTGTTCAATTATTTTAATTTATTCTCATTGAGTTAATTTTTATTACTAAAATAATCAGATATGATCAGAAAAACCGGGTTATTTGATGACAATTACTGCTAAAATAATAAACTATTTATTCATTAATTATATATTTTAAATATTTTTTTTTACGGTATTTTGAACGATTTTATATAATCGATAAATCGATAAATGTTTAAAATAAGTAGTTACATATGACTTAAGTACATAACTGATCGTTGCATTTACTAATCTGCACAGTTTATATTTTGATTGAATTTATTAATAGGACTTCATTTAAATACTTATACTGTTCACGTATTTCTCGATAATCAGCACATGTCACTCATGAGTCAGTTTGAGCCAAGCTATATACTCAGCCATTTGTTTGCACAGCTTATTTGAGCTTGTTTTGAGTTCCATTGCGGAGGTAACTCGATCAGAAAGAACAGCTGCTGCAACAGACACGTGCGTAGCTCAGTAACATTTTGGCATATAAGCTGGGAGCAGGAAATGAGAGAGAGAGAGAGAGGGAGAAAGAGCAACCCATGTTAAATACAAACGAAACTTCCGCTGCAACTTGCAACACATAATTACATGGCATTTGAAGCTCCAAGCTCCATTTGAGCTTCCCGTTTTAAGGGTGCAGTCTGCAAATTGACTACCCCTGACCAGCCTCACCCTCAGCTGCATTATTAATTGCCGCTTTGATTTATCTTAGAAACAGGACAAAGTAGCCCCCAACATCTAAACATCTATGAACAAGCCTTACGGTGAGTGGGAGGAGGTCACATTTTCCATTACGTTAAACTCGCAAATGTTTAATTGTGGAAATGAGAAATATGCGGAAGCGTTGACGATTCCGCTAGAGCAATGTTGCAGCACCGACTGCACTTGTCGCATCACTTGATGCCAGGCCCGTGCCCGTGCCCGTGCCCTGACCCCATAGAGATACCCAAACCCATACTCAGAGTCAAACTCAGACTCATGCATAGACCCATAGACCCACACCCACACCCACATCCTCACCCCTCTTGCTGCTGACACTGTCACTGGCATTGTGACTGTCTAGCCATCAGCATCTGTAGCTGTCTGTTCCAGTCGCACTCGCTCTGCCGCTGTTGCTCCGCCCCGTCTCCTCACCGCTCTTCCCCACCCCTCATAAATGACACAAAAATATGGGCTTAACCGGAAACGGATGTATTATCTGCGCTAACTGCGCTGCGCTGCCTCGGCTCGGTCTACAGCTGGAGCTCGAGTTCGGGTCGTGGAACTAATAGAATATTATAAATATGTAGAGAGATATGTTTGTACTACGCACATATGTACATACGTATATGTGTACATATATATGTATATGTGAACCTGTAGCCTTTCTGACCCACGCCTGAAGCTGATGTCTCTGCTCATCTGTATCTGCATCTGTATTTGTATCTGTATCTCCACATCTGTGCGACTCGTTCGTTACGCTTCCGTGGGCTTTTTGGGTTGTGCTTTTTGCGGCTCGAACCGAACAGTTTCATATTGCTTTGGCCCTCGCCTCGACATGCAAAATCCAACTGTGCTCTAGCCCTCTCTTCCCTCATTGTCGCATTAGTTTGTTGCATGTGTGTCATGTGGCCGGACAGTGGTTCTGGTGTTCCCCCAACTCCCTCCACACGACCTGCTCGACTGCATTTGCTTGCATGTCGTCCCGTGTGTCGAGCACTTGCTGCAGCGCTTTCACTTTTACAAGTTTTTATTTATTTTATTGTTTTTTTTTTTTTTAATTCAAGATTTCTAGCCGTGCGTTGACCCCCAACTAGTATATTCTGATTATTATTGTACGATAGCTGATATAAACCAAAATTTGTATAGTTATTATACTTACATTATGCTGGGAAAAAAATAAGGAAATACGATTAAAAATAGAAAAATTGGCAATCATTTTTTAGAAGGAGACATAGCTTCTTCAAATTCAAATTCAGATTGCAGATGCCCAGATGTGTTTTAGTGTCTTATAATAAATGCATATACATATGTATATATAAATTAAAGTTCTTTCGAGATCTGGGCATATATATATATATATGAATCGGAAGTACTGCTCATAAATTAGTCCCACTTGGTGAGTTTTTAATACCACTTTACTTCCAATACCTGTTTTTCAATATTAATTATTTTCAGTATAAGTATAGGTTTGGGATCAGTTTGCATGGGTAATGTAATAGAGCTATACAATAATAAGATTCAAGTAGAAAACAAAAAGAATGCATTAAGTTGGAGAACAATCCAAGATCAACGAAATATGTAAAGTTAATGATTTCATTGAAAAGTCTTACGTCCAACAAAAGCTGATGATTTTAGGGTGGCATTGCAAGTATTTAGGCGTAAGAGTAAAAATATTCCATCAGCTGCAGCTGCCTCTCTCTCTGTTGGAAATGGAAAAGTATTTGCATGAGTTTAGCAGGATCAGGGATAAGCAGCAGCGAACTGATTGAGTCATTTTTGTAGACAATGCTGCGACCGCTGTCTGTGAAAGTGATCGTGATACGTGATGGAGGCCGCAGATGCGGCAGTGCACATCTCAAAGATACATTCCTTTCTTCTTTTTATCTTTTTTTTATCCGCGGCACTCAAGCGATCAGCCAAATAACAACAAACATTGTCGAGCGGTAGAGTTTGAAAATAGGGAGAACGAGGCAGTCGTCGTCCTTATTATCGCTGCATCCATTGTGGCTGCTTTGTTAGCTTTGATCGTTGCTACTTAGCATTTTCCCAACTGATTGTTGTTGTCGCTGTTGTTGTTGATTTGTGTTTGCTTCACTGCATATACTGCTGCCAAGAGAACGTCTTTTGTATGACACCAGCGCTTTGTGATGAGACTCCAGCGAGGCAATGCGAAACATTTGGCCAATAGCTATATCTAATCAATTGAAATTAGGTTTTAAAATTAGACAGATGCCTAAAATAAGATAAATTTCAAAATAATGTGAACTATTTATTTATTAGCGAATGTATGCATGTATTCTTAAAGCTGAAGCCTTGAAACTTCGAACATATACTGATCTGTACCGGCGTCAGACAAAGTGTTAAAATCGATATCAATGCAAATGGATTACGCCAAAAATAAGGTCAACAATCATCCTCGGCCACCTCCACCGCCCACAATCTTGCGCCCATAAAAATCCGAATATATTCAGATAGGATAGTGTTGATAAAAAATACGAATAGATATCCATCAAGACAAATACGTTCAGTAGAAGGCAGAAGGCAAAGTTGATGCTGTCAAAATTTCAAGTTGACCTGCCGACAAATGTTCAATTGGAATCCAAGACGCTACTTGGATATAGTTTATCCCTATGAGCTGCCACTGGACCACTTTCCTGGGAGACCAGATATGCAGCCGGGTCCACCGACAACACCGCATGAGAGGTACTTCCGTCCATTGCCGCCCTATGTGCAACCCAATATTGAATCGCCGCCTGATGAGAATGCTGGCCAAAGTCAAGTGTTGAGCTTTATGAAACGCTGTTATCTATTGGCCGTCGCTTATATGATGATCTCCGTTATTCAGCGGCTCCTATTTGCCGTGGCTGTTAAGCAGAGCGACCTCTATTTGCTGCCCGGCTGTATCTGCTTGGTGCTGGCCTTCTGCTCTCTGCTGTTACTAACTTTCTGCCGGCGACTGAGCTCCAAGCAGTGGATCGGCTTTGTTTTTGCAACGCTCTTCGTCGAGACTGTCACCTGGGGATTGGCACTGTTGCTGCCCATGCGGTCGCCATGGAACATCATGGTGGCTATAGTTGCTGCCGCAATCGTACTAGTGTGGTGCTACGTTGCGGGCGCCTGGCTGCCCATGGTTGCGCTGCCCGGCGAATTGACGTTGGCCATGATCCTGATTCTGTTCTTGGCTGTGGGATCTGTTGTGCTCACATTGTTTATTGTCACAGATGAGGCCAGGTATCATACTATTTATTTTGTACTCGTTGGCTGTGTCATGGTGGCCTTGTCTATATACCATGCCCAGATCGTTCACGGCCGACGACACTTGTTGCCCATGAAAGAATACTTGAGCTGTGCGGTAAGCATTTATATTCATTTCGATCTGCTCTTCATGGTTTGCTATCACATTATTTGGGTATACAAATGGCACTAGTGATGTATCAACAAAATTTATATGTAATTGTTTAGAATTTTATTAGTGAGTTAATTGTAATAAGGGCTAGATTAGATTCATATGATGGCATAATTAAATAAAACTTCTGGCTAATAAACAACTTTATAAAGAAATGTCCAAAATATAAGAAAGTAATTGTTTTTAAGTTTTAGAAATTGCAGAGCATAAGCAATTTACATAAATAAAATGATTGTCATATTTAAAATAAGAAGAGGTTTTTTTCATGATTTAATTTAAATAAAGCAGTTTGGCTTTAAATGTCAGTTCAATAATAATTTATACAAAGTTGCAACAAAATTCATACGCTGAACTAACAAAAAATGTTTGGAAGATTCTCTCGCGCTCAGCCACCAGATCAACAACAACCACAGCCCCAACAAGAACCACAACAACAACCGCATGTTGTCTTTATGAATAGATATGGACCGACAATAAATAGAGAACAGAATACCAACGATGTTGTGATAATGGTAGGCGATGAAGAGATGAACTTATTTATTCGCAAGGTATATCTGTACGCGGTTATCTTTATTTTGCTCACTTCCATCACCTGGCTGATCCTCTCGATAACTGAATACGACTTCAGCCGGGATGTACCAGTGCCCTACTTCGTTTGGCTTATGCTGGCATTCAGCTTCATGGTTATACTGCAGTGCTGCCCGAGGATGCGGTACATCTTCCCCATCAACTGGACATTGGCGATCGGTATAATTGTGTTCATAACGCTGGCAGGGGCCTATATCATGCACGTGTATCCCCCATTACTTGTGGCGGGAGTACTCATAGCAGCCGGCCTTGTGGTGATATTGTTGCACTTTTTTGGTGCCTTGTGCCCTCGGAAAGCGCTACCGAGCAGCCTAATAACTGGCTGCCTAATGCTTGTACTGCTAATAGCGCTGCTTGTTTTCATGATGCTAATGTTGTTCATTCAAAGTTCGGTCTATGCACTTGTCTTCTTCATACTGCTGTTCTGTGTGGTCTGCCTCAGTATACCCAACCACGCGCAACTTATTAACGGACGCTTACAGATTGTGCCACTCACTGATATACTGTGGTGTGCCCTCACCATTTATATTGATTTTTTTATGCTCTCCTATTGCATTGCCTTTTTTTATATATACTATCAAGTGAGCAATGAATCTGAGGATGAACTCTGAAATCAGCTGTCGTTTGTAATACGGAAAAGGAATAAATTTTGAAAATGATTAAAGAATTTTACTTCTAATACAGCTGCATTAAAATGTAAAAATCAAATGTAAATATATGAAATCAAATGTATATGCTTTTTAATTTCATTATAATTTTGTAAACACAAGGAACTTATTCAAATTAGAATTGTATAACGCTTCATTTAGAAGTTTTGAAACTGTTGTCAACTGAAAAACTCAAAAATTGTCTATAATGGTATTTGCAATTATGGCGAGTTTTAAGTGCTGACTTGGCTAAATCACATGGAGTCCATAGTGCCGGATGTCTATGGCATGCCACCCGATATGACCATACGTCACGGCTTGAGGACCTACTTGTTGTTGGCACTCTGTGCCGCCTTCGCTCTGGTGCAGTGGGCTATCATTGGTTACTTTTCGGACTGGCGCAAGTATAGGATGCCGCAGGTGCGATATGGCTATTGGCTGATGGGCACC
This sequence comes from Drosophila atroscutellata, assembly GCA_035041605.1. Classification (NCBI taxonomy): domain Eukaryota; kingdom Metazoa; phylum Arthropoda; class Insecta; order Diptera; family Drosophilidae; genus Drosophila; species Drosophila atroscutellata. Next base: position 3,879,778 of record JAWNLA010000092.1, on the reverse strand, counting down.
TTCTTTGGCATCTGTGTGCTGTCGTGCACGCCTATAGGACGCAAATTCCCCTGGAACGTGGCCCTGATGCTGATCATTGTGGAGAGCTCAACGCTCTATATTGCCATGGAGCAGCAAAATACAAAGGGTCTGCTGGTCAATCTGTATGCGGGATTAATTGTGTTCGCTTTAGTCACTGCCTCGATATTCTATGGTGCCTACTTTCCCATGCGTTGGCTGCCTGGTGATCTGATGTTGAGCCTTCTAGTTGCTACCTCAAATTTAATGCTGATCGCGTTCTTTCTGAACGCTTACATATTTGAAAATTTCACTGTGTACACAGTTGTACGCAACTATTTTGCCATGACTGCCATCATGATGATAATCTATACGGCAACTATTATACACGATCGTCAGTTCATAGTGCCCAAGAATGAGTATCTGTTTCTCAGTGCGTTACTCTTTTTTGGAGACATGATACTCCACGAACGCGTCCTGGCTTTCTCAGTACACAACGAATATTATACAGATTGTACACCGTTATATTTTTTATAAAGTACGCTAACAACAAAAAGCAGATGAGATCGAATTAAATTTTTTAACCTTAATTATTTAGAATTTGTCAAATTTGGCATAATGTGCTTATTTATATATATTGAAATCAAGAAAAGAAAAAATTATAAATCCAAATTAAAAGTTGCTTGAGGACATTATTTTAATAAACATATTTCCAAATCTTATTCTTAAGTTAATAGCTCATTAGAATATTTTTAGATGATTATAATTGAATAAATAATTTCTGGTTTGATTGAAGCTCTGCAGTTGAAACAGAAAACTTGGACTAAAGCTGTCATCAACGGACTTATAACTGCTACTATTTATATCAACATCTCTCCGGCGAAACATCTTCGAAACGTTTCATTATTGTTTAAGCTCCATTCATTGCCTTATTGTTTCTCTTACACAAATAATGTACAACTTGAAGAATATATTGTTTTATTTGTAGACTGAGAGGGGGGAGCGCGTGTTACGCGTTTAACGAGGAATGTGCCAGTCTCTGACAATGTAAATCCAATTGATATAAATAAAAACAGGCAACGTAGTATTTCGATTGTTATAGACAGGGATTGTCTGGCCTTTGTTTATACGAACAGTGGGCTCAATTGAAACAATTCAATGGAAGTAGCTCACAATTACACTAAATGGGGAAAGCTGTCAATCAGTTTACGAAAAATTAGCTTTTGTTTTCGAAGAAATTATATATTCGTATAACTGCACTAGAAGGTCAAACTTATCCAATCAATTGTTAGATTTATTTTATTTCTTATAATTTATATATTATGCATAATCTGATTTTAATAATTGTCGCTCGATATCTCTTTATAATTCACATTTATTTATTATATTTGCACATCTGCTGCGAGTGGGAACGACGATACTTTTTTGACAATTCAAGCTGTGTACATTTTGGCAGAGAATACTTCCTGACTTTTTATTTTTAGACTTTCATATTTTCACCTTTGTTTTACATAATTTTTCAAGTGATATAACAATTATTCAGAATTACGCAATAATCTGGGATAACCATTTAAGTTGTTAATTTAAGAAACGCAGACAGACAGCGCTTAAAACTGTATCAGCTAGGTGTATATAATTAAAGATTAAGTTGTAGACAAAGACATTAAAAGGAACGAAAATACTAATTGACACGTAATACTTCAATAACGTTTTGTATTTGAAATATGCAGAAATGTTGAGTATCTCATATATATATTTAATAATTATTATGGTCATTTCTTTAGCTATAAGGCAAACACTTATATCCACTAGGTCTCAAGTGCTGCCCATACCAGAACTCCGGCTCTAACTTCGTTTATCAGTTTCACCCCTTCAGATGTTTGGAGGGACACACGGGCATCGATTTAAACTGGATTAAAAGAGTAGCTACAGACTTAAAAAATTTACATAAAGTATCTCCTGCCTCAATTGGGCGCCGCTCTAAGCTGGCGTAACTGAATCCCCGAATGCTGGCTCTTAAAGTGGGAAACGGGAACAGGATTAATAGGCTCGCCGATGGGCGCTCGCCGCCTCGCTGTCCAAAGGCAAACAACAAAGCGGCAGCTGGCGCAAAACAAAGGATGCTAAGGCGTTCGCGAGGTGGCGAACAATGGCCAAGGCATTAGAAGCAAAAGCGCGATTTCGATCCCGATCCTTATGCCGATCCACTTAAAGTCCAAGCGAGGCGAATAACGAAAAAACATTAAGAACAATACAGAAAACTCGTTATGAGTCACACAAATCTCCGACTACGGCCAAGGAAACTAACCGTTGTCCAAGCTGCGAGTGTGTGTGTGTGTGCAGCTATTTAGGGCATTGCTTCGATCAACCCCTCCACCCAACCCCCACCCAACCCCTTTTGCAGAGAGCCGTGGCGGTCAGTCGCGAAAACAATCAGCGGGCACAATGCAGATTATGGCGAGCATAAGAATCCCTATGACTATGTTTACGTTGATGCGCTGAGACTGAGAAGAGCAGAAGAGCAGAAGAGGGAGGTTTGGTTAGAGGGAGGGCCAGCAGCCAAGCTTATCGCCGTAAGTTAGCTTTGGAAAAATCTTACACGAAAATCGTGGGAAATTATCCAAAAGCGCATATCGAATGCAATTAAAGGGCCGCGATTCGCGGTGGTTGCTAACACGCAACGGCACGCAATGCCACGCACTTGGCACCACCATCAACACCACCACCACCAACCAACAGCAGTAGCAGAAAATGTATAATTGTCATTTGGGGTGGAAATGCCAACGCGGAAAACTTGGCCATCACCATCGGTAAAAGCTGCGAGCATTTTCTATAATTTTCACCCCAAAACGTTGGCCGCTTGTTGCGCGGTCAGCGAAAGGAAACAAATTCGTGATTTACCTTTCCGGTGACAAAAACTGCGCTGCGGAAGTGTTGCAACTTGAAACTGACGTCGCTTACCTATGGTAACGACTTTGCGTGGTACTCCAGTAGGTAGGCGGCAAACGTGGGAAAGTTTTGACGGCAACAGGCGGCTGGCAGCCCAGCGCCTAATGAAATGCAACAAAATGTGTCAGTCCTTTGTGATTTGTGCGCCCTGATAAGAGCAAAGGTGGCGGAATGTAAGCGCCCAGCACAAACATATGTCACTTATCGGAAACTTCAGCAATAAAAGTAAATCACTGATCTGAATCTGTAAATAAATTGATGTTATTTAATCAATAATTCAAGAAAATTCCAGCATTGGGGAAATCAACAAAAATCAAAATAAATCGATAGTAAAAAATATTAATTCTATTTGAGCATTAATGAATTTAATGCTCATTTGAAAGTTTTTAATATCTCGAGCAATCCAATGAATCTTTTAACCCACAGCGATATAAATTAAACTCTGTTAAAATAAAACAAAATAATAATAATAATAATAATAATTTTGAGTGCAGATCTCAGGTGTCTTTATTTAAATTTGAATTTTTAATTTTTATTCACCATCTGTTAGATGACAGTCAGCAAATTGTACAATGAACATGACAGGATTCATTATATAGAATTTACTAAAATTTTATGGTCACTGAACTAATATCTTACAATTATTTCGAAATTTATTCACTTGACCAATATGTTACATTTACAAAATATATATATAATAAACCTTGCAATTGAAACTGCAGTGTGCGTGGTTTTAATTATAAAAGCAATAACAAATTCTATATTCTGTAACTTATCTTTGCCAATAGATGGAATGCTAACAGTTTTTTCGTGATGTTTCTTCCATCATTAGTTCTCCTACAGGTCTATCAAAGCAAGAGATGATTGAGATATATTTTTCAAAAAAATAACATATTAAAAGATTTGAATAATTATTTTAAGCGCAACTGTATGTGGACATGCAATTCTTTCGCAAGCTGTCATACCTTAAACTTTACAAAGCCCTGAAAATCTGAACAGAGCCATTAGTCAACCTTTTAAGATGATACTGAGACTGAGTTTGAGGCTCGGCCTCGTTGTCGACTGGCCGTTTTTCCAATGTTGACAAACTGCTGCAAATGATCGACTGGGGCTGGAGGGAAGGTAAGGCTCGTGATTCTACGTCGGCCAATGGCAATTGGTTTAGCATCAGCATCACCATCAGCATCACCATCAGCATATCATTGACAGCGTTCTTTGCTTAATGCGAAATAATTACAACTTGTTCGCACATCATTCTTCTGAGCGAAGAGAAATATGAAAAAATGTATCTGTCAGCACATTGTCTGTCCTCGACACCATATTCGTTTTCCTCTTCTCCCATCAGCCCGTTGAAGTGTCGCTTTTATTTGTTTGCCAAATGACGAATGTGGTCGCTGATGATGACGAAAACTTCACTTAAAAAAAAAAGAAACGTAAAGGCGACACTTGCTTCATTTATTTGTATTTTTCAGCAGTGGGCGCAAAAAGTCGGCAAAATTTCAAAGTCGACATCATTAACACCAATGCGCCATTTTGGTTAACCACCTCGATGGAGCCGATGAGTCGCTGGAGTCGCCGAAGTTGCTTGAGTTGCGCTGCTGTTGATTGATGTGCATGCGAATTGAGCTGAGTTTCTACTCGGCAACATTGTGGCAGTGTCGGATTGAGTGAGTTAACCAAATTGGTGAACCAGGCCAGCTGGTACCGTCTGCTACCCTCGTGAAACGCCCCAAGGGTGTGTAGCTACCGTCTGTTGTTGTTATTTTAGTGTCGTTCGTCTATGCTAATTTGTTATTTTAAACATGTTTGTTTGCTTTTCCAATGAAAATATTGACAAAAACGTACGGCCGCCAGGCCAGAGTAGAAACTACTGCAACACGGCTAACACCTGAGGCAAAGATATTCTGTATATGTATGTTTGTAAATACATTTACCGTCATGCTGTGGGTAACGGCAACAACAAACAAGCAAGCCAATTAACGCAAAAGATACAATTTGAATTCGTAATGAATATCGTATTGAGTTTGATTTTTATTTTGCCAAAAATTAATAACGAAAAAATTAATTCGAAATATCAGTGGTATTCGAAAATCATTATTTTCGTTGAATGCAAAACTGAAAAGAGTCAGAAGAAATATTCTTCAACAATGCGTATTTTAGATTAGTAGTAACTAACATCAGTAATATTATAGCATTCCATAATAATTGTTAGTATAAAGAGAAGTGAAATATTATTATTATTCTTATCATTGATTATGTAGTATAATATTATTATTATTTAACTCTTCATTTATTGCTATACTATTTATGCTGTGCACTATTTATTTTCGCAATATATTTCAACTTCATTTTTATCAAATCTTTACAAGCAGAACTAATACCTAACTAAATGGAAAACTAGACCTGTCTATCAAGTAAAATTATGCAGAGCAAACTAAATAATTTCCTGCACTTTATGCATTTTTATACTCAGCCGACATAAAGTATAGTAACATTAAAGACAAGGGCAAGGAAAGGTTAACCTAAAATACATAGATTCTGTTACCCTTTTTTTAAATGGTATTCTTTAAATGTACAATAGAAATTATATTTGAGAATTTCTGTGAAAGTCCCAGTGCCCATTGAACTACCCTTAACCCAAAGCTATGCAATTTTAAAGTCATATTACACAAAAAAAAAAGAATGAAGAGTAATTGCTCTATGATTGTCCAGTGAAGTGTCCGCTCTCATAAGCTTACAACTTGTATTTTTGGCTAACCTCATTATTCACTTTCCTTTGTAGTTTTAAGTAATTTCTTGAACTTACCACGTTCTTGGCAGCACACAGGCGGTCCAGTCAGAAGACTAAAAAAAACTATCCCAAAGTACAAGAGAGAGAGATAACAAGTTTTTACCCCAATAAGCTATAACTCAACACACTAGTTATGAGTTATGAAACAAAAGGGTAAAAAGGCACAAACGCAAAACCAATTGCACATTGACTTCAACAAGTTTTGGGCAAGGCTCATAATCGAGTTAGAGTTAGGCAAAACCGGACCGCAACTGGACGAGAAAACTAAACTAACTGGTTGTTTGCACAAATATTAAATTACCACAAATTTGTCGGCGCAGCATTAATGCAATAATTAAAATCAAGTTGGCAAGAAGTGGAACAGGCGACACTCTACAGTCGACAGTTGCAGTTCCAGAAAACGGAAACCCAAACCGAACCACCAATTGAAAGACCCTAACCCCAGACCCAGACATTCAGACAACGCATCGGCTTCCGTTCAAAGTCATGTAACTTATTTCTTGTTATGCTTGAGAAATTCCTTCTTTTTTTGTTGCTTCTTCATCCAGTTGACATTGAAACTGAAGTTGCAATTGTAACACAAAACTGAGCTGAGCTCAAAACTAACCCAAATAGGTTTCGGAAGCTGCGGTCGGCACCCTGAAACAGCTGGCTGGTAGCTGCAGCTATGGGACAGACGCCCCTTTTGGTCGCCCAGCGAACGGCGACGATATGCCAAATGTGTTTCCAATTTGTACGCGCTGCTCTTTATCCTTATCACATAGAGTGGCACTCGTGAGAGAATTCGGTCGACTCAACCGCAAGTCGAATGCGGTGACATCCTTTAAATGCGACACCACCTCAGCAGGCGTCCCAGTATACCCGTTTACCCGTGTCCCCGTCTGCGGACCACCCCTCGCCCAAATGTGGATTTTAATTATGCTTGACAATGGTTACGGAATTGATTCTCGATATTTGATCATTCGCTGCGGTTAGTTAACACTCTTTTGCCACCAAAAACACCAAGAGAGAGTGAGAGGGGAGAAATGCAATGCACACGACCATATCCATATGAAATTACAATGAAACAAACACTTGAGTTGCATTTCCGCAACTAAATGTGATAATGGGGCAGCAACGCAATTTTGAGGCGTCAGCGGCTAGTGACAAGCGCAACTGAGGTGTAGCAAGTCTTGGTCCTTATTATCTGCCGGATGATTTGCATAACAGTGTGTTAGAGTTCTCAACTGACCCTGAAGACAGTTAGTTTTGCAGTTTATTTATGAGTGCAGCCTTAATAAGGGAGGCAACAATCGATTGCATCTGTTGATCTGCAAAAGTTGTCACATGAATATTTATAATTTTACTTGAATATATCTAAAATTAAACACATATTTAAATTTTGTTTCTCTAAAATTTTCACATATTGCGTATATATGTTGCTCAACAGAATTAATCAGAACCTGTTGTTCAGTATACAATTAATAATGGTAATAAATAATGAGGTAATTTATTTTTAATAACCAGTTGCTAGAAATATCATAAGCAAGAATGATATCATGGTATGAGAAATCTAACATATGTTCCGTATGAGAACAAGTTGAGTGAAAAATGTAAGAATAAGAAGTATTTGAATTTAAAATTTTGTTGATAGTCAAAAAACCGTATCACATGAATTCTATATATACAGTATGTTTTCGAACAGGCAGATGAAAAGTTGTTTTCAAAGTACAGCATTATTTTATTGTGAAAATCAAAAAATCAATCACAATAAATAAATCCTTGTCATTCACATTTCTGGCCAAAACAAATTTCGCAATCGCACGCAAACATGTCGGAATTATCCTATCTGGAGATGCTTACAAACAAGGAGTTGCATGTGAAATGCCTGGAGTATGGTCTGCCCAATATACCAGTAGTCGACTCGACTCGCCGGGTTATTATGCGTCGCTTGCACGCTGCAATTTCAGGCGTTCCCTTGACCAAATATAAAAGTGCTGCAGCTGCAACAAAGAAGGCACCTAAACACGTAGAAGCCAAAATAGTACAAAACAGTAAGCCGACACGAGCTTCAGAGGCAAGCAAGAAGAGGAATACAATTGCAGCAGCTAAAACTCCAAGCTACAACAACAGCAACTATTATAATAACAGCAACAACAGTCGTCGCACAATTGCTGATACGCCCAGCGAATACTATCCTCCAGATAACGCGTCGATGCGTTCCATTCTAACAACAACCGTTTCGGATGTGGGCTCACAGTCAGAGGATGATGATTACCATCAGTACAGTAAGCCCAGTGTCAAACGTGATGATACACGACAGCGTCACTCAGTTTCGTTGACCAAATCCGATGTTGTGACTACTTCTTATAATCGCGAGGTGCATCAGCCGCATCAGCCACAATATGAGGAGGAGGAGGAGGTAGATCTGCCCCAATCTTATACATATCATCGTCCACAGGTGGCATCGCCATCACACATTGAACGCACCTATGTGCCAGGCTTATCAAGGCAAACTCTGACTCAAACACAGCGGAACTCAACCAGCTATTCCAACGCCGTAAATGAGCAACCCGAACACACGCCGCCACGCAACACGCACAGCGGCTCAGCAGCGACATTCAATTGGAGTGCTGCACCCACATCCGCGATAAGACAGCGCCAGACCGTTGGAGTCAGCGTGCCCAGATGTCGCCGTCTACTGCCCACTTATAAAGTGAACACACTGTATTCACAGCTCAATGATTTCAATGATCAGCACCACAGCCGACCTCAGCCAATGAACGTGGACACAGACAGCGAATGGGAGCAGGAGATTCATACTCATCAGCGTCGTTCTCCTGGCGGCAGCACCATTGAATCCCCGTTTGTGAGCCATTTTTCGCGTCAACTGGACGCTATCAAGCGTTCATCGCCCTTGGCCAGACCACAAATCCGGCCCCATATTCAAAGACGCGATCCAAATACTCCAATACAGCAATTTCGAGAACTCATGAGATCACTAGATCAGCAATATCATCTGAAGATTTTCTTCATTCTATCTTTGCTCGTTTTATTTGCCATATATGTGTACGTAATTGTCACATCCTAAAGACGTTCAGAATCTTTTCATATTGGTTATGGATACAGATAGTTTTTAGTTAAATCTCATTTCCGATTCAATTGTGAATTTCATGTTGTCAAAATTACATTTTCACAATAAGCATTAAATCATATCTATACATTATATATAGTCCTAAACAATTCATAAATCGACGATTCGATCTGAAATATTTATTTTCACATTGTCAACGATTTCTATTTATAGACTATTTTGTTTCCGTCTAGTCCTCTTCGCTTATACGGCCTGACCATCGACAAAACACAGATATGTGTACCTAACAAAATCTACTATTAAAACTCATAAGTTGGCAGCTTTGGATAAAACCAGAAAATCAGTTAATGCTTAGTGAGAGTCTCAGTGTCACCCAAATATCAGGGTCGATAGGAAAAACATTCAGCCACTAGCCAGTTAGTCTGAGGATGTGGCATGAGGCTTAGTGCAGTTCGTGGAAATTTTTAGAGTACACAGAGCCGTCACACTGTCTAAGATTCTCCACTTGACCAGACATAAAAGCAGGTACCTCAAAAAAAAATATTTCACTTACCTGTTTGCCCAAAAAGGAACGCCTTAAACTAATTGAGACCGCCCTCATTGAATAATTTTAGAAATTTTTTCCATTGTCTTGCTGCAAAGATTTTATTTTTATTTATATTTTTATTTTTGTGAACTCTGCAGACAGATCGGTGCCTGGATGGGGTAATGATGATGTATGGGTAATTTGAATGATTAATGGAGTGCGCTTTATGTCAGTGTTCCGCTTGCTCCGGGGCTCCGGTTGAGGGTCTTGTGTTAGTGTGTGGCATGCGTAAAAAGGATATCGTGGCTATAGGTATGGAATTTAATTAAAATATTTTTATAGTAGTAGGTGTGTAAAAGTATTTATTGAGGTCTGTCAATTGTGCGAGGGTAAGTAAAGAAAAATTATAATTACTTTGAGGCTAAAAATGGTCGTGAAAATTAAAGAAAAGGTATATGGAAGGCACATAGACAACTTTCAATTATGTTCAATATGTTGAAAATGAAAAACAAGAATTTTTTTTTTAATATATTGCAATACCCATATTAAAGGCCGTGAAGCTTTAAAAATAAATAAAATGCGAAAGTAACTCACAAATAAAAAACTCGGTTAAAATTTATAGTACCCATGGGAGTTGTGGCCTCGAACTGTCGTTATCGTTATGAACTATCTGAACGGGCCCAGTACTGATGCGACTAGCATTTTGAGTTGGGAGGGAGTACTGTAGACGGGTGACCAAAAAGGCGCCACATCCTTTTCTGGCCATAATCACCACACAATCAGCCAACGGATGGACGAGCGCCAATGCAGCGGATGGCAAAAATTAACATTTTTTAATGAATTACGTAAAACACAGAGAAAGAGACGGAAAGAGACAGATAGCTATTGGAGTAAACGGGAGCAGCATATAACGCAATGTAACGTAACACAAAACGCATTATGTCATATCGCTGATTGAACCAACCATCCGAACCAAACGAGCCAAGCGAACCGGGCGAATATTGGCGAAATGTTGGCCTAGAACAAAAGGCCAGGTTTGGGCCTGGGCAAGGGCGAGGGCGAGGGCGAGGGCTATGGCTGGGGCCAGGCAGCTGCCCTGTGGTCATTAAAATTTTATATTTTAATTTGATTTTCCTGGGCCAGGCCAAAAGCATGTACATGGCAATAATAATCATCATGTAACGAGTTTGAACTCGGGGCTAAGCGGATCAGCGACGCTAACGGCGTTAAAATTGGCAAGTCTTCTTTTGCTGCTCTCCATTTTATTTTTGCTTGGATCTACTTAGCGGATTATGGCGAGCAATTTAATAATACCCATCTATCTATTTGCCAAGCCTAAGCCCTGATTCAGTTTGAATAGCTAGCTTCCCCCCCTTTTTGAACACCCCTGCAAATCAGTCGGGGCGTTTTCATTTTGCAATTCCCATTCACAATTGGAAGCAGCGGCGGCGAGTTTTCTTTTGAGCCACAAGCAACTGCAACGCGTGCATCAATCAATTGTATCCGAAAGATGTGTGTATCTTTGTGTATCATTGACGACGCAGCATCGTAGTGTCTTCAACTCCTTTTCGAGAACATGTGCGGATTTATTTCTTTCACTTGGGTCCATTGAATGCGCGGCTTATTCGATTATGTTGTGCAGCCGCTTTCATTTCCTTTCAACGCAATGATTGAGCGCGAGTTATCATTCACGATTTTAGGCGCACCGTTGACACAAAAGGGAGGTGACCTCGTTGCTCGTACCTCGTCTCTCGTCCCTCGTACCGAACATCAGAACACGAGGACGCACAGTAAGTGCAAGCGGTTTAAGCCACTTCAAAAGCCGCCAGCAAGCGGATGTGTGAAGATAATTGTCAAGGCGGTCTCTGTCGACCTGGAGTTGTGATATTGAGACCCCTTTTCATATTTTCTATTCCATACACATATTTTTGCTTTAATTAAATAAATAAAAAAGTTGAAATGACAATTTTGCTACGGCTTCTATTCAACTCAATGTTGAGTGGCTTTCAAATTAATATCCATGGTAAAAGGCAGCTGCAAGCACTAATGTAATATAGTTCAATAGAAGCGAGTAAGCGTGCTCTATTTTAATTCAATATGTTTGATTACATGAATTCAAATATTTTAAGATACTCGAAGAAAATTAGCAAAATATTGCTAATAATCCATCAAATTGGGTTATCACAAAAAGAGGATAAAATGTTAAATGTTAACTTATTTTTTAAATAATTTAATTTTTTCTGCCAATCATTTTTTTTGAAATTAAACATTTTGCATATTTCTTGACAAAATGGCTGCTGTCAGGCCACAAAATGGCGACGGTCGCTAACAGCATCCGCCATAAGAGCGCTGACCCTAAACATGAATATCTATACAAAAAAAAGAAAAAAAATATATATATATATACTATATGTATATATACATATGTATATACTCACTCTCAGCACACGCAAACATATATTTATAAATATTTACACATTTTTTCCGAGCCCCTTGGAGTTTTGAGCGTTAAAATAAACAAACCGCCAGCAGCAGCCACAGCAACAACAACAGCAACAACAACAACAAATTTGTGTTGTTATAAATTATGTTTGCTCAGAATTTATGCGTATATGTATGTACACAAATATATATGCATGTGTGTGTGTAAGTGTGTGTGTGTTGTGGTCCAATATTAATACCTCCATAATTAATGAGCCTTTGGCAGCGTCGTGTGCAATATGCATGTGCCAAAGGCACCAACATAATTTTCCCCCTCCCTCTCCCACAAGCGTCTGCATTGCTGCAGCTTATATTAATGGCACCCCCAATGTCCAAAGTCTATGCGTATGTGTTTATGTGTGCGTGTGTATGTGTACGCGTATGTGTATGTTGTGGCTGACAACATCTGTCACTTGCCAATGTGCGTGGATTTCACGTCGTACGCCACTGGGCGTTCATAATATCAACTGTCCAATGGTTTAAATCAACATAAACATCAACCCTGAATACGTTCACAGAAATTGCATAATCCGCCGCCAGCTTGTAATTATTGTTGGTGCTGCAAAGATTGGAATTTAAGTAAGGATAGCTAAATACTATAGTCTAAAGTATTTAATAAAAAGTCGCGTTTACATATTTATGTTTAATTTAATATTTAAGTCAATTTCATTGTATACTTTCAATAAGTATTTACTTAATACATTTTTAAATCATAAAATTATTAATGTTGAATGCTAAACTTGAATTCATCAAATTTAACAACCCATTGATCCTAGAGCTAAGCTTCATATATATGTAGGTGGTACAGAGAATCTCTCAGTTGTGGGTCTATGCCCGCAACAATAGGGAAATGGAGCAATCATGGGTTTTGTGCACATGATAAGGAGCTATAGCTTATTTATCAGTTTGAGGCCCAATATCTCCAAGCGCATTGATACATTGCAATGTACATGTACATATATATACATTTAGAAGAAATTTTGGTAAATTAATTTATAGCACCAATATTCCACAAACCGAAATGTTAACTTTGGTGGGAAATAAAAAATAATGCGAATAGGATATATATTTATTTTCGCATGGGCATGTTGCATTCGCAGCATGCACAGTCAGAAACAGTTTCTCACAGCAGCTGGGTAGACGACCTGGATAGGCTGTTGGACCCGGTTCCAGGACACGGACACACAACGCGATGGGATCACAGAAACTGCATCTGCAACTGCATCTCAAAAAGCGAAACCTCAACTCCCTTGGGTGCAATTTCTGCAGAATTTTAGAGACAATCGTCAGATTTTTCACACCTTCGGCACGGCATGGAGCCTAGCGACAAAGTCGTCTGATTAATCGCCATATATCGATCAGGTCTCGCTCTTTCCCTATCGCAGTAGGTCCCCGGGCCGTTGCAGACAGCCTGGCAGGACGACGTTAGTGTACCCAGAATTCTGTAGCCCAAGGCAGCCCCGCTGTTGCTGTTGCTGTTACTGGGCCTGAAGTCAGCACCTGTGCGCATCCTGTGACGTTTCAGGTGTTCACATTAGTCACAAGCACAGACTGAGAGCCGGCGCAGGCAGCGCAGCACACAGGAAGGACAACGACGAGGACATTAACGAGCCAGGCAGTTAGACGCCGCCACCTCTTCGCATGATGCAGCACTATCCATGGTAATTTCATTTGGGAGTGGGGAGAAGGTATCCTGTGCGCATATGACAAATGCTTTTCATGCCCAACTTTTCGACAGTCACGGCCATTTAAAGAGCTCTGGAGTAATAAGCGAGCTTGCTGCAAGGAATATGCCGCATCATCCAGTTACAGTAAATGTATAAAGCTGATTTATGAGTTGATCGAGGCTAGGCTGAGGCTATTAAACGGTCAGATAATCGCCCATGTCCTTTTCGACACAGTCATAGGCTGGCTGGTTAAGATGGTATATAATGAGGATTATTATGTAGCAGTATTTATTTATGTACTTTTATTTATCCTAGAATTAAAAGTTTAAAACTTAAAAATTATTACGCTAATCACAGTGAGTTACAAAATATTAAGATACAAATAAGAATGAAAATATAAATATCATATCATAAGGGTTTCCCAAGTATACAAATTTTTGTTATAATGTGTTATTATTAAATCATAATGAATGTATTTATAATTATATTATAGTTCTTGTCCAGTTAAATTGAATTCTTTTCGACTGCAGAGATATAAAATATTCAAACAGTAAAACTGTCAATTGCCAAAATGTAAATCTAGTGGAAACCACTTAGGCGATTTTTGGTCATAGAAATCTGTGATTGGTATAGTCCATTAGTTAAGGTTTAGATGGTCATTTACATTTTGGGAATACTCTAGCATTCCCACTCAATGAAGCAGATGTTAAACAGACTCCAAGCAGCACACTACTACGAACTACTACGAACTACAACGCACAAAGATTATTTCAAATTTATGTGCAATTTATAACACATTTTATGTGTATTTTTAATAAGTGACATATCTTTCAGCCATCTTATGCATGAGATGCTTCATCCCATTGATTATTTATATGTAGATAGAGTATAGATTATAAATATTTAAAGCAAGTTGCGACATCGATTTGTTTGCGGCAAACGAAATTTAAATTTGTATTTATTAGACTTTTCGAATATTTAATAAGGCAAAGCGCATTTACTAATTAATACTAAAAACAAACAAGTCGGCGGCGTTGTCCCGACAACAACTCATAAAGATTCAATAAACGCATCACACAAACAGCAACCAGACCACGACAGGCCCAATTTGGGAAGCCTCTGTCACGTCCCCATAATTCCCCAGAATGTTGTCACACTAATGCTTCGGACCTAAAAATAATCGACACAGAGTTTGGCGTTCTGCGGTGCGGCTTAAGTTCTCGAACCGCTTTATCAGCTTCGGTTTTTATTCGTTTGGCCTTTCAAATCGCTTTAAGCGGCGCGTTGACTAATTTTCATAAAATAACGATCCATTTTAAATCGAAAAAAGGTGTGAAGTATTAATAAGACGTCAACGAGAAAATGTTAATAAGTGGCTCTTGCCTACATGATCTTCAGCGCGCCAATGTTTCTTTTTTCTGCCTTTTGGCTATGCTTCTAATTTTTTACTAAATCTGGCCTGCTTTTTGAATTTCTTCATTTAATTTTACTTCCTGTCAAAATTAAGATTGTATAAACTTAATCACGGCTCTGTTGAATCTCATAATTTAGCTTACTCTTACCCAAGTTAAGCAATGGAAAATATTCACTAGAATCGAATCGTCCACTGATTAAATTCCTGAAAGTTCAAAATGCATTTATTTTATTTGCATTTTTAACATTTGAGATCAGTGACTAATGATTAAATTATTGACGCCTTTCGCCCAATTATAGGCTGAAATCATTTTAAATACTTGCTTTAAGTATGTACAAAAATTCCATTTGCATTCTGTAGTGCAGGCAGCGAAGTGAAATAACTCAATAATAAATAGAGGCTAATTAACATAACTCATTTACACAGATGTCCCTCGACTTGGGTAGAGATTCTACCGCTAGCCATGAAATATTATACGAAAGCGATAACTTCGAGTACTGTGGTCTCCAAAATTGACACGCAACTAACCACATTTCTCATTTGGTTTCTCATTTGGTTTCTCGGTGTGGTTGATTTGCTTTTAGTATTTTCTTTCTGCTCTTTGTGGTGCTGCTTCGTGGCCCATCATCAACTTTAACTTGCACTCGATGTCTCACCTTTCGAATGATTTATTAAAGTGTCATTAGTGCACGAGTGCTCGAAAAATGAAACGAAACCGAAGCCAAAACGGGTCCAACTGACTCTCTTGACTTTGAGTAGTAGGTGAAGTTGATGCCGATGCGGCTGCGATCGGACTGTAGAGTGCGGTAATGAAGTTACAAAAAAAAGAAAAACCAGAAAAAAAAAACAGAAACAAACGATCGCCGCTTGGAAATGGAATCCGATCGTGTAATGGCTGCGTTAAGTAGTAGAAACTGAAGGGCAGCCTCTTGTAAATTTAAATTAAGCAAGCATTGGCATCTCTTACTCACGCATACTGTCTGTCTTTCTCTATATATCTTTCCCTCTCTATATCTATCCACTCGTTACCGTTAGCCTGGTGCTACGATCTGTTGCCTTTGACCCAGCGTTGTGGCTTTCATCATGATTGGATCGCCACGACGACAGGCATTGATTTATTTTGAACCATAAAAAGTGCTAAGTTTTGATGTCGAGGCGAGAAAATTAAGTTGTTGTCGCGTTGAAGGAAAGAATTCTTTCCCCCTTTTAACCAGATCTGATAAGGCTCATAAAAGTGACCATCAAAGTTATTTATGACTTAATGTCGTCCATTGATTTTGCCTAGACATAACAGATCAGTACTATGCATATATGTCAATAGTTAATCAGTTGCACATAATCCAGGGCCAGTTGCTTACTTGAATTTAGTGGGAATTGGATTGGTGCATTGGAGAGATGATTGCTTGAAAGTTTTTCCTATCTTGATGATACTTCAACTTTTACGTGTGTGACAGTAAATGTGTATTCTTGTGAAAGAAGCCCATCTCTATTGCCTGGAAGACGATAGGGCGTTAGAAGAGAGTTTTAAAATAGCATGGCGATATACAAGAACTACTTGTGTTAATAATATACATTTCTTTGAAATACTGTTAGTAGTTGGCGATATTTAAAAATATGTAGAAATGATTCGGTCTTTAGAATCCCTTCCATAATTACCAAACTTATATAAAAAAGTAAGTAATCTGAACCTAAAATAAATTAGGAAAAATAAACAACAGTGTTATAATTGTTTAAAACACAAAACTTTGGATACGAGCTTCAAAATCTGTCATCTTTAAAATTTGTATAGGTTTGCAACTTTAGCTAAAGAGTATAGGTATAGTGAAATCTGCTAATAAAATATAATTTCTTGCAAAGAAACTTAGTCATTTTACATAAGCTTTTTCAGCAGTAAGGTTTACAGTCACAGCCTTTCGGTGTATACCATTATCAAAGATACCCATATAGGTTCCAAGACTGTAATCATACCCTTGACCGAGACCCAATATATATATGTATATATAAATTGTTGGCTGCTTTGGTTACTTCCCTTTCGTAGACGTGCGATCCAAAATGTTGAACACCTGCGCATGTCACGTAGTTTGTGGCTATTGAGTAGTAATTGACAGCTGGCGAAACGTATTCAAAAGTTTTAACACTTTCCGAATCACAAACCGTTTCACGACGCATTTGAAAGCAATTCAAACAATCCATAAATTTATGATTGTTTATCGGAGATTCAGTGTGAGCAGCCAATCAAATATTTAAATTGATGCTGTTCAGCGTTTTTCATAACTTCATCTTTCAAATTAATCGATGAAATATGTACCAAAACGAGGCGGCGATCGAAGAGACAGTTAGTAGTCTCACTGCCATATATTTGCTTGGCAACTTGTTGCTGTCAAAATAGGCCGGCAACGGGTCTAAATCGGAGATCGGAGTTGGACTTTTGAGTAGTAGGGGTCGCGCCGCATGCTGTCTAATACCTCATAAATAAATGTTTAGCAGTCGCTCAACGAAACTGTAGCGCACAAAAACAAATGTCTTTTGAAAATGGATACACGCGCCTAGGCCGGACCTAAACGCTCACCCCTACCCCTGACCCCCGACGGCTTGCAATAGATAGCAGGAATACCCATTGTCAGGGACTGTCGCAGACTGCCGAGGTGCCATCGTGATAACTTCATAACTTACCGCATTTGAATAATTTCGTATGCGCATTTCAATTTCGTCGCACTGAACACTGGACCCAAAAAAAAAATGAAAAATATTCAAAATTGGGAGGCGGAGAGGTCGCCTTGTAACCCGACTGAAAAAATATATTGACAACGACTAATGCCTTGAATTTCTTTTACCTTTTTGGAATTTTTAAAGACATTTTTTTCTTATTTATGATCTTATGATATAACATTTATTCACAGTTAGTTTTGCTGCTCAGGAATGGCAGCAGAATTTATTAGGTGCTAAAGGTGCAATCAACAGCTCTCTTCGCTTGTCAATAGGCAAAATTGAGAAGAATTGGGGCTAAATGTAAATAAATCTGTAAAGTCTTCAACTAAAATATAATTCAAATGAATCTCTAAGAATTGGATATATATATTAGATTTTTATTTAAAAAAAACCCATACATTAACTATAAATAAAATGATTTTCCTAAACTTAAAAAAAGGAGAAGCAGGAAGCTAAAATTTGATGAGCAACTTTTACCTCAGGAAAATGTTACTTATACGAAATAAATTAATGAAAACAATGCTTTAAAATTTGGTGGTTGGCAATAACAAAACCCACTTGTACAGTTAGTCAAAGCACTTACAAGATATCAATGGAGCTCATTAAATCTAAATCGCTACCAACCATAGATAAGCAGCAGCAAGTGGCCTTTGACAAACGAGCCAATTTTGGTATCGATGTTGATAAATAGTTGGAGATTAGGTTAATAGGCACCCAGCCGATACTAATAAATACATATTATTACTAAGCCGTCTGACAAAAATCACCAGAGGCACTTTAAAACGGGTCTTCGCATGCCAATTTTAATATAAATATTTAAATTAATTCGGATTTTACGCGATGACGCATAAGTTTTGCACAGATTCGAAGAAGTAACTTAGCCAAAAATATTTTGAAAGCCTTTAGCTTTAGACAATGCCTTCGAATTTGTCAAAGTGTTCTGCTAATTAATATATTTAGTTTAATAAAGGAAATGCTTTAACGTTTTTTGCAGCCCAACTAATATAACTAATATTAAATATTACAATAAATTACTCATATTTATTTATTTGCTTTGCTGTTGTAACTCGCTAATTGTGCTGTTCTCAAACGTTGATTATTAACTTTTAATAATTTTTCGAAAATTTATGAGTATTTTTAATGATTTATGATTTAAAATATTTGTGTGATTCACAAACCGTTACAGTTTTTTGTTTATGCGACAATAATATAATGAGTATACATATATAATATATATTTATTTTTTTTGTTGCTTTCTTGTTTGTAATTAATGTGCGCTCATTTATTGCCGTTGTCTTTTTTTTTTTGTTTTACAACTAACTTTAAACAATGAGCTAAGCGTAAAAGCGTAAAAAAATGGATACAATTATAATTTTGGAACACTGAGAAACAAATACCCTTTATCATTATTGAAATCGATTCATTAGTAACATCCTTTAAATATATATAGAATGGCATTAAGTATATCAATACTAAAGACATTGAGAGGTGATTCTTCAGTACTTCACATATTCTGTGACATACATATTCAGTGACCTTTTAAAGGGTATTTCGGAAATATGTTTGAACTGCCTCACTAAACTTGTTCAATAAACCGCAAAGAGCCGAGGCAAAGCGAAGTGCTTGCTGGACAGCTGGTAAAAAAATTGTCATCATTAAAATATGCTTTGATAGTCATCGGGCAGGCTCACAGTTTCGTTTTAGTATTTGTTTTTTGTTTTTTTTTCATTTTTTATTTATTTTTTATTTTTTTTTTAAATATTAGCATATAAACAACATTATCCAGATATTGTCACATTTGTTTTTGTCTAAACTTTAGTGCCCCTGTGTGGATTTTGGGTGACATTATTAGCACATTAACAGCTACATTGTCATGGCGCCATATAGAGGAAGTCAGAGTGGCTTAGTGAAAACGTGAAAAAATAAATTTGTTTAAATGGAATCTACTCTAATCGAGAAAGGCAAAATATATTATTTAACCGGATATATAATTACTAATAAGCAGGAAGGTAAGTATAAGGTATTCGATTGAATCTTGGTTAAAAACTTCTCATATTTAAATCTCTAAGCCTAAAGTCTAACTTTGATTTGAAATTTATAAGTCTCTGTTGCAGTTTATGAACCGATTGCGGTATTTTCAGTTTGCCCAAGACAAGGCTTAATACAACACAAATTTGTCTCTACTCACACACTAAAGCAAACACCAACTAACACCAAGAATTATTACCAAGTTTAAAAATGTATTTTCTTTTAATTGCATACTTAAAAAGAGCTCCACAACAGCTGGTGCATCAAAGCCCGACCCAAAATCAAATAGCGCAAAATTCAAGACGTCGCCACGTTTGCCGCCATTAACGCAAATGACGCTGCAAAATGGCGGCCATATTAGGCAAGAGGCAGCCAGCCCAGCCAGCCAAGCAGGCAGCTAACCAGTCATTCAGTCAGCTAGCCAGTCAGGCAGCGACTCTGGCCATGGCCTGGACAAGCACATGTTGATTAGAGCCGCGAGATTGGCGAACGGCGACAGTGGCAGCGGCAGCGGCAGCGGCTGCGCATTCCTAAGCCATGCCACTCATCCGCCAGTTGCCCCCTGTCCGCTGCCAGTTGCTGGCTGACAGTGATGACTGTCAAGAGCAATTAAAGTCAAACTCAAGTCAGCGTCAGCGTCAGCGGCGTCATCGGGCTTAGATTTTTCACCGCCTCAGCTGCGCAGCTCAGCGCACCGAACCGAACCGGACCGGAGTGGACCGTAACCTGGCAACTGTGCCGGACGTGCTGTCCATCCAAAATGCAGCAGCAGCAGCCGCAGCCACAGAGCTCCAAACCTACAATTAAATGGCAGCAGCAGCGAGCAGCAGCAGCTCAAACTTAATTTCTTGAGTTCCACTTGAAAAACTATGTAATTTAGCACTAGGCTTCAAGTGCACGACTCGAACCTGAGAGGCACGTCATCGCCTCCAGCTTCATGGACAGCTCATTCAGCGTACGCTCTCGGCCTTTGCATCTGCATCAGCTTGCTTGTGTGTGTATGCATGCGTGCTGAATGTGTGTGTGACATGAAGTGTGCCCAATAATGAGCAATTAACGCCTTACTTACTTACTTACTCTTCTTTGTATCATCTATCTTTCTCTCTTTCAGTTTCTATCTCTGCTCAAACGGTAGTTTACTGCATGTTTTTCTTATAAAATATTCCGCGGAGCTGGCGTCATCAAGAAGACAGCCTCTGAGTGAGCTGTTCCCTGGCCTGTATTTTGGTTTTTTTTTTTACATCATATTTTGTATTTTTTTTAAGCGCCTTTTATCTGGCACCGCCAAGTCTTCAACACCTTTCGAGTGCTGCCCGTGCGCGAGAGAAGTGAAGAAGATAAAAAAGTAAGAATAAAGGAGAAAAAACCAACAACTCGCTGTAATAAGAAGTTGGTTAAAAACAGTAATAATAATAAAGAAAATCACCAAATCATCATCATCATCATTATCATCAACAGCAGCAGCATCAACAGCTACATCAACAACAGCAATGCGATCGTTCGCATCAAGCGATGAATCGATTTACACATCGTTGTGTTTACATACGTATGTGTATCTATGTGCGTGTGTATGTGTATGTGTTTGTGTGTGGATGTGGGTGTGGGTGTATGCATGCAAGAAATCCAAAACAAGTGTGTGCGAGGGCGGCAAGTAAACTGAAAGCTTCTGATCGGATTCTTCGATAAGACAACTGCGTTTAAAATCTCAGCAACTACTTTTGTGACTAATAAAAATGATGTAGACAAATTTATTAATATTTATATTTATTTTATATCAATAAATAATTTAGAAACCGTTATTTTAAAGTTTGTGGAGAGTAAGCAACCTTTAAATTGAGGAAAAAATAAATATTTTCCGTTTCGTGTTTAACTGCTACAATTAAATTAAGTAAATACTATCTGCATAATTTTTTTGCATATTTTTTAAGTTATCTTCATCCTCTTCAAAATATATCAATATTCTCATTCAAACCAAATATAATAATACAAATAGAAGTAAATGCATTAATTTAAATATATATAGCTGGTTGAATAGTAATATACATGATGGCCAATTATATTATTTAGCCTTTTTTTTGGGTTTAACATAGGATTACATAAAATGAATTAACAAATCGCAGGGGAGCTTTTTGTACAGTGTTTCTTAACCAAAATCTTGAACCACCCACCCAATAATGTAATTTGAAAACAACTCTAAATGGGAATAGGTTGCTGGGTAGGCTCACGATCTCTCCCTCTCTCTCGCTTGCAGTGCCATCAAGCCCAGCACACATACATGTTCATACACACACAGCAGCCAGTCAAGTTCGTTGCCTAAGTCTTTCGTTTTGCGCTATGATTTGAATGGATGGATAGATGATTCGCATGCCCGAGTCTCATCTGCGCATTGATTGGAGTTTTTCCCCATCATTTCTGTCTTTCTTATTGCTGTTTACCTCAACTTCAAAATGGCATTTTGATGTGAATGTGGGGCCGTGGCACTACCGTTGCCGCCACTCGAACATTTGGACACTTGGACACTCGTCGTACGAGTGTGTAATTAATGTTGAACAACTTCATCTTGATGAGCTGTTAATTAAAGCCGCCGTGCGGTTGTGTGGCTCTGTGGTTGTCTAGCTGAAGTGTCCGGGGAAAAAAACCTATTCATAAGCCGCTTAGGGGAGCGAAACACGAGCGTAACGGCTGGCAAAATAATCACAAATTAAGTTGCCAAAATAATAAAATAAAAAACATGCTCGTACAGATATTTGTCATTGTTCGATTGGGCGGTGAAAGTAAGTCAAACACTTTGCAGTTCTATGTGTGCTCTAATTGGCCTCAGGTTGGCCTGACTGACATCTTTCAAGGTCTTTAACTTTGTTGGCCCATTCTTCTTTTGGCTGGCAGCTTAGTGACGGTTGGCGTGCTACTACGCCAGTGACACAGTTATTAACGTGTTTGTCGAAATCGAGAAACCGCATGGCTAATTTTCACAAAGCCCGAAAGCAGCTGGCAGCTGGCGTGGCGCGGTCTAGACCGCAACAGTAAACAGTGGCAGACATCAAATCATATGGCCAATGACAATGCAATAAGCGAAATCCTAGACTCTTAAATCAAAATCGGTGTCGTTTCTCTGATCCTTTCGGCCAACAAGTGCCCATGCTGCTGCTGTTGCCAACCGCAAATTATACTCAAATGAATTGGCACAGCACGCAAAAAGCTTTTGTGGTTTTGCCCCCCAGGACTATTTTTTTGCACCAGAGCGACATTTGCTAATAACCCAGCAACATCATAAACTTATTTTACTAAAAAAGCAAAGAAATGAGAAACCAAACAGCAGATTGCAAATTGCTGCCAAGAGTCGCCGCCAGTCTCTGAACCTGTTCATTGTGGAAAATTATTTCGAAGCCAAGGAATAGGCGTATGCTTAGGATTCGCAACTATTATTTATGCATTATGCAGAACGAACACGATGACTGAAAAAAGCGAAGCCAATCTCAATTTATTGAGGTGCCAACAACATCGAAATAAACATTGGGAACCGACCAAAGTCATAACTCTATCCAATTCTACTAACCGCCGGCCTACCTTAAAGTTGAACTTGGCACCAATCTGACCCGCTTTGCTATAACCATTCCACAGGACATATGGCAGAAAAGCCACAAATTCGAAGCAACTAAAAAATTAATTATTATTCTGTTCTCATATCAAGAAATGTATAATGTACTTCAAATAATGTTTAAGCTTTTGAGAATAATAAAATATTTAAATATTTATTTAGAGGTTAAGTTTTATTGGTGTATAAGCCAAGAAATAATATTTTCTCAACATTTGAAAAAATTATGATTTCTTATTAAATTTATTAATATTGAGTATTATAACAGGTCTCTACTATTTTAATATATGCTTTATTCAAATAACGGTTTGAGTATATTGAAATAGTTTTATAACAAATATATATTTATATTGATAATGTTTTCTATTGACCATTCATTTTTGCCACATTTCTAACAGAAAGTCATAGCAAAAAAATTTTCATCTAAATTCATGTCAAATTTTAAGCACATTTTTATTAATCTATGTAGAATAATTTGCAATATGTTTTCCAATTGTTAAAATATGCCAAAAACTTTCAAAATCATTTGCCAAACTATTTCCGAACCAAAAAAACTACCCTTTTGAGTTTGAAAGTACTATACAGCTGTAAGAGCTGATTGCGTGCGAATTGCCACAAGACATAAATCTAAGTAAGCGTAAAAAATGATTATTTCATTTTATTGTTTCGGATGAGTGTGACAAAAGTTAACAGTTAATCCAGTTGGGGGAGACGAGCTCTCCCCTCGCAGTGCCCACGAGCATGGCAAATTAAATCAAATGAAAAGTCAAACCCATAAGCACATGGTAACAACCCACGCAACGACAGACAGACATAAATATGTGTACTTACATATCTCCCACACTTGCAGTGGCTAGTGTGAACTCGAACCCAAACTCAAACTCAAAACCAAAACCGAAACCGAATCCCAACCCAAATCCGTTTGCACCCCTCACCGGTTAGCTCACCGCTGGGGTGGCTCAAGTCCTTACCCTAGGTTAAAAACAATTGCGTTACATTTTGTTAAATTTATGCACCCTTTGCCAGTATTTACTGTTTTTTTTTTTTTGCGTGTGTGCTCGAGCACTTGTCATTTTTTACGGCCTGTTTGGGGGAACTCGAAGCGATCGAAAGTTCACTAAAGGAAGGCTAAAGGAGCTACGTGCCGCAATTTGAGCAGCTCAGGAGGCTAATGCCTCTAAATGACCCCCAAAAGCCGTTCATCAATATTTCACTTGATTTTTGTGTCGGATTCAATTTAGCGCTAAATCTTTGAGTATTAGCGTACGTTTTTTAGCACTGATTTATTGGGTTTTAGTAAATTATGAACATCTGTGGGCGTTTTCAAGGGATTTGTTTTTTTTTTATCTGCGGCAGCTAATAACTAATATTCAAGCTAACTAGGCAAATGTAAGGACTAAAAACTTAGCTCACTAACTGTGAATAATCGGTTACCCAACTAAAATTCCGACTTATATCATAAGCTTTAATTTTAAATTTAATTTAATTTATGGACTATATGGACTAATAAGTTACTGACAATTGTTCTACTTAGGTGCCTGACTACCTTAAATCTAATCGGATAAAGGGGGATGGGAATTTTAACTCTAATATTTCGAATTTCCAAAGCGCAAAGGTAAATGTCTAAATTATAGAATCCCAAATAAAAATCGTATAATAAACACGTCAAGATTTGGTAAAAATGGGTTTAGGTCTCGGAATAGAGTCTACTCGCTGCAAAGATGTGGGCGCGAGTACAGAAAAAAAAACTGTGATAAAGGCAGAGAGAGAAAATGAGATTGAGAGATGGGCGACGGCAAAATGCAAAGAGAGAAAAATGCTGATAAATGAGGCAAGTAAATGTTGAAATAATGACGTTATATCCCGACTGCATTTTAGTTGAAGTTCGAGTTCGAGTTTGGGTTTGAGTTTGAGTTTGAGTTTGAGAAATATGACACGGCATGGAAAATAGTTCGCTGTAATGGTTATCGCTGCCAAACTGATTGATGAACTGCCATTAGGCCACTACGCTGGCTGGTTGCCACTTGCAACTGAAATCTGTACAGTCAAAAAGTGTTAAAAAATGGTGAGTGATGATGCGTGGTAGAAGGAGAAGAAGAAGCAAACGTCGCTCTAATTGCACGCGCAATCAACGCTTCAGCTTCAGCTTCAGCATCGGTCTCAGCTTTGCTCTCAGCCGCAGCTGCGGCTCAATGCAATCATAATCATCCGAAGTGCAGCTCTGCAACAGATACTTACTCACATACCCTCTTATAGCCTACCTATAACAATTCCCACATAGCCATTACCATTTCTGGCCTGCAATTAAATGTACTCTTATCGCGTGTTAGAAATCTACAGTATCCAGCCGATAAATGCCGCCGATAAGTTGACGTCTCACTGTCTGTCCCGATCTTGATCTCGAAGTCGAACTCCGTCCCAGTCGCGGTCTCAGCCTTAGTTTCAGTCTCTCACATATATATGCGCCGCTAATTTTGGATTTATTAAACGGCCATCGCATATAAAAATCGGTATTTTTACTCATCTCATTTTGTTCGTTTTTGAATATCATCCTATATAATTAAACATACCAAGCACGTCGCAATGAGTTGGGTTGTGCTTATTGTTGTTGTTGGTGTTGTCGCTGCGGCGGTTGCTGTAAAAAAAAATATTTCTTCAATTTAATTCCAATTTCATGTCACAGACATCTCTGGGTGGGTGGATATGGTAGGTGAGCATGGCATAAGATTGTGCGAGGGCTGCTAAGTATGTATGCGAATCTTTATTTTTGTTTATTAAATTATTTATAGAACTTATTCTGAATATTTAAATAATTAATTCAATGTTTTAGATTGTTTTCAATAATTCATTAAAATGTTTCTAAAATAAACTTAGAGCACACATTTAAAATAAATATTTATATTTATTAACAAACACATAAGTTTTAAATAAATATTACAAGTTAAAGAACTGTTGACTAGACAATAGTTCTTTATATAAACTTGATGGGCTTAAATTATAATGAGCAAACGTAGAATGAAATTTAAGAAGCAAATTTAACATATTTTATTCAAACTTTTTAAGCTGCCCTCGCGTTCGACTGATGCTGCAGATAATTATTATGCGGATTGCATTAGAGCGACATGCGTTGCCAGTTGGAAATGCGTCAACATGCCTTAGTCTTTTCGTTACCAATCGCACTTCAAGTGCTGCTCACATACACATATCGAGAATCGTTAGACGACATTCTGAAGTCGCTGCTTATCTATCTCTGTCATTCCCTCTGATTCCCTCTCACTCTTTGCCAATTTCAATTAAGTCAAGTGACAAGCGATATGACGCTAGTAATCCCTCTGCAGGCTCAAGATAAGAAAAAAAATCAGTAGAGCAATTGACTTGCTGTTAAGATAATCGTAGTGCGGCGGTCGAAGAAACTCTTGATCAGTTTTTAATAATAGTAGTTTAAAATCCTATTCTGCTATCCTTCAGATCTCTGAGGCAAGAGCAAATATTTTGCCTGTTTTAAGTGTTGTTCTAGTAAAAATAGTCCAAATACTAAAAGCAAGTTTAACATAATAAACTGGGAAAAAATTTCATTTTCAGTTTCTTTAACTAAACTATATATGTATGTATGTATTAATTGATCAGATTATACTTTGTTATTCACTTTAATATGCAATTCTTGCAATTATTTTTAATGTAACTCCAAAAAGAATGTACAACAATTTCACACAAACTCTTTTAACTTTAATTGAAACATATCCTGAAGCAACAAGTCAGAATCCGCTAGCCAGGAAAATAAAAAAGAATATGCTCAACGCAATTCAGACTAAAGTATATGTAAAAATATTGAAATTAAGTGGATGTGAAGGAAACGCGTAACAAAGTCGTAGAAAAGCGCAACAGCATCAACAGCAGCAACAACAAAAAATGGGTGAGAGAGCTGAAATGCAGGCGGGAAAAACAAAATTGACAACACGCCGCAAAATTCAATTACGTATTCATGTATGCAAAAGGAGGAAGCGCCAAATACGCAGCTAAAGCAACAACAACAACAACAACAACAACAGCAACAGCAATAGCAATAGCAAGAGTAGCAAGGCACAACGCCCACGCCTACAATTCGCACTCTTTGGGCGGGCATAGACGAACAGACGCCTTCTCATGCGGTTGGCAACTCTTCATCTCACTTCACCTTCGCCATCGCCTTCGCCTTCGCCATCGCCATCGGCTCGTCACCCCGCCCGATCCCGCCAGACCCAAGCGAGACAACGTTTGATTGTCTGCTGTGCATGTGTGCGAGTGTGTGTGTGTGCGAATGTGTGTGCTCGTGTGGTTGTCATTTATGCAAAACAGCTGCCAAGTAAAGGAAGTGAAGTCACTCCCTGTCCAAGTTTATCTCACAGCCTTATTGATAAAGGCAACGGAAGGACTTAGACACCAAAAAGGCACCCGACGGGGGAATAACAATAACAACAAAAATGGAAAACTCTCACAACTTAAGCAACTACAACAAACGATAGAAATTTAAAAATAAACATATATATCTAAATATATATATACGACTGTGATGTACTCTACTTAAAATGTAAGGAATAATTAATAATAAACAATAAGTAATAATACGGAGAGTTGCAAATATTGTAACATACTCTGAGAAAAACTAAATATTGGCTTCTGTTTTTTATATTAAATAACTAAAGTGGTTAATATTCATTTCAGTTTTTTTAAGGAAAATATTAAAAATATTAGACATGACTTGAACTTAAAAATAGTTATAAAACCTTAATGTACAAACTCAAACTTTCAGTGGAAAAAATAGAAGACTCTTTTCATATTATATATAGAAAGTTCATGTATAGATATTCTGTGCAGAACTTTTAATTAATTTTTAGAATAAAATAATTTTTTATTCTTTTCCTTATTTTTATAGAAAATATTAAAAATAAAAGTTTCGACATAAACTACAAATAAGTTATAGGTATAAGTCTAAAGTACACAATCTTGCTGAAAATGTACTAAATAATAATAGCGAAAGTTTTGAATATTTGAATATACTTATATTCTGTGCGAAACTTAAGCATAATTTCTGATTATTGCAGTAAAAATCACTTTCGAAAGTAATACTTTAAGTCGAAAGATATATAATTCGGGACTATTTGAAAACCATGAATTGGAATTGATTTCAAAACTGTTTTTATTAGATTTGAAAATCAAATAGCTGTACCACTTTACACACACAAATGATATGCCCTTCGGCAGGGTATTTAAAACAATTGGCTTACAACGCGATTGTGGAGACAACATTTCTATTAGGCGATTGGCCCCAACACACAGATGCCGCCGCATCTTCAAAACAAAGCAAAACAAAAATAAAAAACAAAAAAAAAAGAACAACAACAAAAATACAGGCCAGCAAAAGGGATTTGCGCGTGTTTATGTACCAATCAGGCGACGAGCTCCATTTTGCATGATGCGGCACAAAAATAGTTAGCTGGAAAGAGAAATGGAAATGGAAATCGAAATGGATATGGATATATGGAGCTAAAGCTGAGGCTGATGCCGAGGCTGAGTCAGTGCAACGGGCAACGAGCTCCAAGTCAAGAAAGATCCCGACATTTTGATCAGAGCGTCATCGTCATGAGAAAGACGAGATTAGCGCAACGAATTAAGAAATTGAAATTACTCCAAAAAGTGTTTGGCGATCGATACAAACAGTCAGCATATTTCCAACTACAACAACAACAACAACAGCTCATATTTAATCCCGCAAGTCATCGCGGATCAAATGCGTTTTGCCGACGCGTGATATTTGTGTTTTGTTGCCCTGAGAAGCGGCAATCACGCTCTATCTACTATATAAAATAATCTGAAAGCGAATATTCGTATCTGATACTATATATATACACACAGCGAAAAAAGGCATATACAAGAACTTTTCATACTAAAACCAAAAATCTAAAGCTGATGTTTCTTAACTTAAGCCAAGGTCAGCAATCTCAAGAGACTTTTTCACAAGGAAACCTTCTTCTGGTCAAGGTTTCAATTTGAGTTCCAATCATTCTCCAAGTTCCAATCAAGTTAAAATTTAATTATTTCAAACACATGGCTTTTTGTAATATATTAAAGCTATTTTTGAGTTTAATTGATATCATCTGGTTTTTTTTTTTAAGTTAGCTTAAATCTTGGAATATATATTGTTAAAATTCGATTCGGATTCTTGGGCTCTCTGTTCACCAATAAAATGTTTTGAAGTCTTTTCTTTTCGCTGTGTACCGAAAACCTACAGAGACCCTCAGGATGAGCTAATCTCCGTCCGCAGATAGCAACAGTGTTTCATGTTTATTCTCCATCCCTCTCACTAATCTAATTAATCAACATTCAGAGCAGAGCAAATAGTGTCAGATGGTTATTTTGGGCTGCCATTCCAATTGCTCTGGCCTCTTAGTTGTCAACTCGTGCTGTGGCTCTGGTATTTTCCGGCTCTTATGGGTTGTTTTCTGGCTGCAATCGATCATTTGGCTCGTTTGGCCTCTGATTAGCCGCCACTTTTACGCGACATTCCACCGAAAATGTTTGTTTATTTTTGACATTTTGTTTGTCGCGCAATTCAATTTTTGATTGCTATCAAAATTGAGATTGAGATACGTGTCATTTGTCTTTAAAAGTATCTGGAAGTGTGCCACGCAACAGATCACCATTGTCATCTAATTAAACGGCTGACCAAACTGATTATATCACAAATTCTTATAAGACTATTTTGTTGCGCTTTGTGTGGCTCTGATCATTTTAGAAAATTATACCCACAAAATAGAAATATTCCTATTACTGAAAAATAAAAAAAGATCGTTTCTCTCTTTTAGTCTCCTAAGAAATTTAACCTTTAATTTTGAATACTACAATCCAAAACTTTTCCTCTAATGTGTAATTTACCTTTAATTTCAAATATAAATATGATTTCTCATATAAGTTCCTTATTCATTTTTATTTTAAACAAAATGCAAAATGATCACAATTATTATTAAAAATATGATACATTCAAATATACATTTGGGGGCGGATCTAGGGGGCTTCCAAAATTAAGCTTTACTGATTTCCTCAAAGCTATCTATTTCCACCTTCATCTTTGTCTGACAAGTTTCAAGTTATTAGGTTCAAGGATGTCGAAAATTAGCGTATGTACGGAAGGACATCTGGACGGACGGACATTACTCAAATCCAATATACTCCTCTATCTCATCATCAACATCAGTGAATACGAATTTTAAAATAAGAAGCTAAACATTTCAGAACGTATTTCAAATATATGTTAATTCTAACTTTATGCAATTGTATTTGGTTAATTTGAAAATAAAAACAAACGAAAAAAAGCTTCTGACAACATTTTCTCCATTAGCTTAAGCTCAATTGCCAACACCAAAAAAGGAGAAACGCGAGAAGAGAAAAACATTTTCGTTGGCACCTTTGCTTTTGGTTGTTTTTGCTTTTGGCGTCACCTGTGCAACAAACAAC
Organism: Drosophila atroscutellata; assembly: GCA_035041605.1. Classification (NCBI taxonomy): domain Eukaryota; kingdom Metazoa; phylum Arthropoda; class Insecta; order Diptera; family Drosophilidae; genus Drosophila; species Drosophila atroscutellata. Next base: position 3,849,057 of record JAWNLA010000092.1, on the reverse strand, counting down.
GCACGTTCACAGCCTGTCGCTGGTGCGTTAAAAATGATTAATTAAGGCATTTGAAAATCATTTGTCATTCTTAATTTATTAATTAATTAGAATTGCCCAACACGTACATTGACACCTGAATACGAGGCAGCGACAGCGACTGCGACAGAGACTGTTAACAACGTCGAATTTGAAAACCGAAAACAGAAAACTGGAAACCGGTCGGCGATCATAGATCTCCGTGTTTCAGCTCGTTAGTAATGACATCAAAGAAATGGCCTGATAACTGGTTTGAAAATTGCAGCTAACTGTGAATAAGCTAACTAAAAATTGTAATCATTATTAAGTATATTTTTTTAATTTGTTTCATACTTGTAATGACGATTGCAAGCCAAACGTATAAAATCAATCGTATAGAAGATATTCTGATGCAGCACTGCTTTCAGCCGTGAACCGAAACGCTTGCAAAACATATTATCTATATTATACAGTTTCAAATAGTTGTATAGTTGTATTTTAAAACAATTATTGAGGTAAAACATAAATAAAACCAATATTAGACGCTCCGGCTAATTAATTCGCTATCTCAGCTAAATAAAAAATATATAAGCCTATTTTATAAGGGTTGAACATATTTTCTAGAACGCAAAACATTTCCCTAATAAGAATTATAATACCATTGACAAGGGTGTATTAAATATAGTCAGCGCAGTCATTAATTACGAGCAAAGACAGGAACCACAAATAAAGCAGCCCTTGCAATGCTGAAGGCTATGGAACTTTCTTAGTTTTGCCATCTATTTGACATTTACTAATTAGAGTCGCCATCTACATGTTATTTACTTACCAAGTTTCGCCACCTACATGGCCATCTACATGACAGAAACCACAAGTAAAGCTGCCCTTACGAAGCCGATTGCTATGTAACTTTTTTAGTTTCGCCATCTAGTGCATAATTTACCATTAGCGGCGCCATCTACATGATGTTTACTTACTACGTTTTGCCATCTACATGACATTTACTTTGACGCGGCGAGTCGGCTGGTTGTAAAATAAGAAAGTCGTCAAACGTAAACTCATTTCGTTGAGTTTCGAGCTAGTCTCGTCAAGGTGTGTGTATTGACTAACTTTTAAAGCATTTTTGCATTATTGTACCTGTAACAAAACTTACTGAATGAAATATTATAAACATTATTTGTTACAAATATACGCTTTGAAAAACGCCTTTTCTCTGTTTGCCTATGCTTTTTACGGATGAAACAAGATTTTTTTATTTGGCATTTAAAGTTAGCTCAGCACAGAAGAACAAGCGGTGCTCTGCTTACTGAGGTTATCTGCTCTTTGGATTGAAGACCAATTGTAAAGCTATAAAAAAGGTCGTTAATTCGGTTAGAAATCAGCATGAATCATTCGATTGGCTGTTCTAATGAGTTCCTTGATTATCAGTTGATTACACCAGCTAATTCCACACGTCAATTCCCAGTCACGTCCTGTCCGCAGTTCGAACAACAATAAAACTGCGATTGAGTTGCGCAAAGCAAAGCAAAACAATTGTAAATTACAATTATAGACAACTATTCACCCACCCACACACGCACATGAATCTATGGTCATTAGGAAGTAAGTCTCTGCGACAGCTGGCAAATGACGAATTATACTTACGAACAAATACACTTATGTATATGCGTATGTGAGCTGTCGATCAGCCCTAAAGGTTGATCAGCTCCCAAAAACATAAGCACACACTGTTATAAGTATTTATATAGCTAAATGGAAAACGTGACTTGGCCTCACTCAAGCGTTAAAGTGCCAAGTTGAAGGTTCTTTCCTCCCAGCAACATCAGCATCATCGTCATCATCAGCAGCATCTGAAGTAGATGATTTGGGCGTATCATTCATTTTTTCGTGACACGAAACAACTTGTGTAAATAAAGACAATAAAAAAGTTCAATTCGAAATTGAAAGTTATTTGTTAAGTACCAAATAAAATAAAAAATAGTACTTTAAGATTAGAAAGAAAGCTGGAGTTTAAAACGCCTAAGAATATTTGCCAAATCTACATGTAATATTTCTAAAAATCCTAATAAAATAAAATTTGAAGTTAAGAAAAATAATTTACATTAATATGACACAGAATTAGTTATTAATTTACAGGCAACTGCAGATTATACAAAAAACTCATTCATACTAATTATTTTGTGGTCTGATTGGGCTTTAACCGGGTTTTTCACAAATCATGCATCAAACGTGGGCCATTTTGCATTTCCTAGTAAACTAAAAAGACTTGCATACAAAAACTCATCTTTCAAGTGATTCGTCATATGAGTTATATGATGTAGTGATCCGATTTCGATATATGTAATATCTGCAGTAAAAATACGGCTATGTTTCAAGTTTCAACTGGGAAACTCGGTTACAGATGCTGTTGAATGGGTGGGATATATCTTCCGTATGCATAAAATTGTAATACCATCTACGAGAGTAACAAGATGTAAAGCAAGCACGCCCATATCAACATACAAATAAGTCTTAAGCTGTTCCAGTTGTTGGGTCCGGTTTGGTATTTGGGACTGGAGGTCTTCCATCCAGAGTTTTAAGCGCGACGCGGGTGTGGCAAAGGCACAGGCAAAGGCAACGGCAAAGGCGACGACACTTGGAAGCTGCTGCTGCTGTCGTTGTGGCACTTAGCGCTTGATTGAAGTCTACGGGGCGCCTAATGAAGTCACACGATAAGATAATTGTGCTTAAGAACCTCGCCAGAAGTTGCCATTGCCGGTTGCCGTTGCCGTTTGCTGACTTCATTATGGACGAGTGCGCGTAGCGTAATTAAAATTGCACAACAAATTCAGATACTTCCTGAAGTTACTTCTGTCTCTCTCTCTCATTCTCTACCTCTCTTTCTTTCTGCCACTCTCCATCCCTCTTGCACAGCACGTACAACAATTATTACTTAATATCTTTTTTTAACAATTCAAATGTTGGCTAAATAACATCAGCCGACCCAAGCTCTTCGATGTGTGTTTTCAATTTTTTTTTTTACCATTATATTCTTTTTTTAACGACCAGTTTTTTACGAGCGAGCCAGCGGCTTGTCAATCGCCTTAAGGAACTGTCAAATCATGCAAATAAATGTGTTTTTAAAGCGACAGGCTACCACAAGCTAAAACAGAATCAGATTCTATATTTCATATATACCTGGCCCAGGCTAAAGGTGTTGCTGCATGATTTGCACAAAAATTACAGTTCAAAATGAATAAAAAATTATTTACCTTAAAAATTAATAAAAACAATGCAATGAACGGCAGATAATTTGTAACGCATAATAGATTAATTACAAATACTTGGCAGATCTTGTTAGTTGTGTTGCTTGCAACAAATAGTTACTGCTATTTGGTACTACCAAGATTGCCAACTTTTGCTGTTGAGTCATCCTTTTTAAGGGCTCTGTCTGAAAGTTGATAAACTCGGGTAGAGTTTATTTGAACTTTCTGCTTTCTGCTGTTTTCCATCCTCTTCTGTCCAGAGCTACCAAAGGCTCCCGAAATTGCAGAGCACAGCCAAGAGACCCAATCAAGTTTCGGCCAAGAAGCCAGAATAAATGTTTTCGCAAAAGGTAAGTTGGCCAAAAAATGTATAAGAGGAAACGCAACAAATATCTGCAAGTTACAGTTTGATATATATTTACTTATTATTATTATTATTATTATTATTCTTATAATTATTATTATTATTCAATTGTTTTTATTATCATTTATTCCTCGCTGATCAACATTCATTAACAACGAATAATTCTTCTTTATTATATACAAAAATGTAATATTTCTTGGTTCTTGCCTAGTTTGTGAACTGCTAAATGAAGTTTCATTATACAAAAACATTAATAACTTCGCACTTAGTCGATGACATTGCAGAATTGGGAACTGATCAGGAAATCTTTATTGTTCCGTATATTATAAGGCGGAACAGGTAAAAAGTAATCTTCAAGTCATGTTTGAGAATGGTAATTTATTAGCCAATATACTAAAATATTTGACAGAAATGTAGTTGATTTATAAGCATAGTTACGAAATACGTATAAGAAAAGTAATTATGGCAATTAATCGATTAACAATTGATTTGGTGCCACAAAACACGATTCAGGTGTCTTCATTTTAAGAAAGACGCCATCAATTTCAATGCGGCGCCTGGAAATGATAATAAGCGCCCAAATAATGAATTTATAACTTTTCAAAATGATTCACACAATCAATGAGAAGATTGCCTTCTCTCTGGGTCTGCACAAAGAACTTAATTCACTGAATTGAATGTTTTATTTGGTAACGATCTTAAATGAACGTAAAGTTTGTCAATTGCAGCCATAAAAGCGCAAGCGGCAATTAAGTTACCAAAAACTAAAAAAAAAGGTAAAAATAAAAAACGACAAAAATATATTTGAAATGGCGGCACCCTTAACACAAAAACCAACTCAAAGTGAATAATGGAGCTCGACTAGCACATACCCATTAAACTGCTTTCACTTCCATTTTGCTTGGGTGGATGTAATTATAGAAATATTTTGATTATATACTCTCGATCTTTAGTGGCTTTAAGGTGGTGTATAAAAAATGTATGTTAGAAATTTAAATATATAGTGACCTTGAGGTCAGACTAAGATGCAATCACACAAATGAGTTAGGGTATTTCGGCCAATATGTTGATGATAATGGAGAACATACACCTTATATGTTACATATATATGTTCATATACCTTTTTAACACAATTGCAATGATTACAGGGTATTAAAAACAATGTTACCTCAAGCCGAAGTCAAGTCTACTTGGGCAAGATTTGTGGTCAAGGTGATTGTTGACTGTGGCCCGTTTTTAAGAGCAGCTTAACTGTTTTTGTATTTTATGCACAAATTAAAGGTTAGCACATAAATTTTGTAATTGAAGTTAGTGGCAAAGGAACAAAAATTGGGGCTTTAACAATTGCAGCTATATATATATATAACATATATTGTTTAAGCTGTTTGATTTATAGCAGCAGCATCACTTGACTCACCAACTTTAAATATTCTAAGCGTCTTTGCTGCTTATGGCCAAAGCAAGATAATTGACATTAAGCCAAACTGGCAACCGAGCAAGCAACTTGACAAACTGACAAATTAATGCAAATAAATTTAACTTGGCCGAATCGATTCTTAAACAGAAACTACAACAACAACAGTTAGTTAAATTGTGTTAACAAATTTGACTATTCAAATTTACTATTGGTAAAATGATATATGGAAAAAGAATTAAAGTTTGGAGTATTGAGAAATTCAAAATTTATTTTCTTGAAAATATTAATATTAAATATTAAGTATTAAATTTAGAGATTATGATTATAAATATTGGTTTTAAATAAAGATGTGTACCAATGAATGGGAGAAAACAATTTGAAAGTTGAAAGAAATACCGCAGAGTAGTGCAGATCGTCATCTGCAGATCACTGGCTTAGCTCCCGCCTGCAACAGTCTTTAAGCCTTGAATATTGGCTTTTGAAACCCTCTAAAAACCTTTAAAGCGAGAAACCATTTGTAATGAAAATAACACTCAGCATGAAGCATGCATTGTTCAATACAAAAGAGCATCTTGGGCAAATCAATTGCAGCCCTGAGTTGAGTTGAGCTGAGGCCGAGTTGCATTCAAGGGGGCATTGATCATAGAGGTGCTTGGCTCGTGTCGCAGGCAGTGGGGGCGTATGATTGATGTGGCTGATGTGCAGCGTTCCGTTTAAGCAAGACGTGTACAGCTTTAGCCAAATGAAGACAAAAGTTAAACCGTTACGACTCGCTATTGGCCATCAATCATCCGATGTTGTCATGTCTCGTCGTCTACGCGTTGGCAGACAAACTGGTGCCAGAGTCACTGCTGAGATTTCCCACAAATGATCCGTCGCTGCCTATAAAATTCTGATCTTAATGGAACGCACTGAACAAATTCTGGGGTTTTTTCTCTTTTTGGCTTTTTTTATGACAATTGCTATTGCTTGCTCATTTTTGGTTTCTGCTTGTCTGAGTCGTTGTATCTTTATTTGTTTCTGGGCTTCATTATTGTTGGTTTCTCATTTTTATTGGGGCTAATTTCGCAATGGCCATAGCCAATGTTTTGGGTGCTTGAGCTGTGCTTGCCAAGGTTTATGGGGACTTTCTGCCTAAGCCATAAACCAACGGATTTGTCTTGCTGTGCACATCAAAAACGGATTATTTCGAAATTGGAGTGACAGCCATTGGCATTGACCGAAGATTGCTTATATTCAGAATTGGTTTTACTATCAGACCATTTCGTTTTTTTTATTCATTTATATTTTATATTTATATTTTATATTTATATTTATCTATTTATATTTATATTTATATTTAAGCTATAAGTACAAAATTATTCCATTTTATTTATCTAAGTACGTCTAAATTAATAACGTTATTAAACATTTTTTAGGAACAGAAAGAAATTATTGAGTAAAAACACATATAGTCTTCTGGTATAAGAAATGAATTATATAATTTATTTTAAGTAATTTCATTCACGCTGCAATACTGCACCCAGAAAGTAGCATTAAACTAAATTAAAAGCAAGACAAAAATTTACGCAACACATTTTGACATTTGCGAAAACCGAAAATTAAATGCAAACGCAATCAATCATTAGCATCTTTATGAAATTAATTCTCACTTTTATTGGTCGTACAATTGATGCAATCTACAACAACCACAACAAATAATGATTACAACAACAACTGCAAAAGCAACGCCAACACTGGCAAATGCTGCCATTATGTCTGCCATATAGAAAATCGACACGACAAGTCTGTGCAGCGTGGCACGCATTCAATTAACACAAATGAATGAATAATTAAATACTGCAGAAGAAAAATATAAACTATGAAAAACTACCAAAGAGAGCACCAATCCCAGAGATACCCTGTAGTTTAAAGAAACAAAACTAATGTTATCTTTAAATATGATTCAATTTGAGACATAGCTGATAAAAACTAAATACTCACAATGTTCAATATATATATATTACTTCACAATATTTAGGTAATTTTGTATCTGTAGTATAGTTGCTGAGATTAATACTTGAGAAGGGGATAATACACAATCTAGATTTCGATTTCATATCCTCCCTATGCAGTTTTAGTACTGAGTACAGCTCAAATTTAAGCGACAAACTGGATGCGAGAATTAAGGGAGCAGCAGCAACATCCCACAAGCCTATCCGATCCAAGTTGGGCATTACAAAACCACACACACTGCTGCACACACACGTACGCGCACTCGCAGCTGACTGAAGCTGCTGAAATGATGCCATCAACAGCAGACGACAAAGAAAACAATGAAACATGATTGAGATCCGATGAGTGGGGGAACCAGGGAGCAGACGGAGGTGTGGCATGTAGCTGAGCAAAAGTCAGACAGTCGTAATAAAGAAATCTAATAAATGAAAAGCGAGACTCTGACTGCACACGCACATGCACACACATACACACACACACACACACACACACACACATGCAGACAATTGTTTTGGCGTATTTCACAATGATCTCGCCAACTTACGGTTGCCACTGCTGACACACTCACCAACTCATCAATTCACCAATTCACCAACTCACGGCGACAGTGATGCCTAATGGTCGCATAATTAACTAATGTGGGTAATACTCGCCGTACTCGCACTCTGCCTCGGTTGACAGACAATTAGAAGGCAACTGCCACGACCCGGGGCACAGTTCGAGTGCGCAATTGAAACTTGGCCAATGCTGACGCCCACTTGACTGTAGCCCTAAGTGTGACCCTCAGTAGAGCTTTACTCACGAATTGTGGGTATGATGTATAATGTCTAACGATATACGCACGGCATATTTGTACATTACACAGAACAAAAACCGCAAGGCATTTAATTTGTGCTCTAATAGATTGCCAAATTTCCTATAAAAAGACACACATTACAATCCATTCGGGTCTGACCACGGACGTAATTGTGGTCATTATTTTGTATGTACACATGCGTACCACAACTTTCATGTTTAAATCTGTTGTTACATATAATTCATTTTGAATTTGGCTTACCCAACTTTTAACTTCCACAAATTGGCCCAAAACGCTGCTTTTGATTGATTAAGTAATTTAAAACTTATTTGATATTATTACGAATCTACTTTATTAAAAGAAATGTTGCAATGCAGCTGTGGTGTTGCCCAGCCCAGGAGATTTATGTATTCCACTGATTAATGGTTGTCTTCATCAACAAATACTAAAATGTTAACAGGACCAGGTCTTACTGTAAAGATCACTGTGTAAATTGCAGCCTGTGCAACAGATTATAATGATTCAAAACCGACACTTAAGCCATCAAATTCTCTAGATTGAAATGGGCGTGACGGCGTCTGTGCAAAGTCAGTTTTGGCCCCCAGCTATGCTTAAGATGGAAAGACTTTCAGTACGGGAATAAGAAGAATGAAAAGAAAAAATGTAAGTGACAGGCCCAAGTTCATTCTTATGATTATGTATATAAGTATTTTCCGGCTTATCTTTTAACATTTAATTAACTATATGCTTTTTGTGTATATTTTTCAGCTTAACTATCAGTCATTTCCTACGCAGCCCGGAGACTGCCATATGGAGCGTGTTTTTCGCTGTACGTTGTCAACCAGGCGATAAATATCTTAGGTTAACATGCAAATAGTTAAGAGATGCTACCAAACAGACCCCCAACTAGCAGCCATCAGTCGCATAGTTTATGCCGTATTTGGTCAAACTAATTAGCTTCCTATTTAACAAATGTCCGAAATGGTCAAGACAACATCGCCGAGTAAATAAACAATTTAATTATAAATAAATAATTAAGTAAATAGCTCGCCGTACACAGCAACACAATTTACATAGCTTGTAAGCGCCTTGAAAAAATAAAATAAAATAAAATCAAATGAAACACAAAAAATAAATCAAGCAAACGAATTTGGATGCACGAATTTGGTGCGCACGAATGCAGATACAATATACAAATAAATATACTTATCTACATAAATAATTTATTGAATTCTCACTTATATGTATATATGTATGTATGTATGTATATCACAAATATTTAAAGTTCGCAGCGTCTCTCGCCAGAGGCTATCAGTCGAGTCACCCTATATGGCAGCTGAACGGACAATGAGGCGAAATCGAATTTTTATTTTTATTTAAAAACGATTTTTTTATATAAATCGTGTTTCGATCTCGCTTTGCATTTTGTATCTGAGCGTCAGGCCCACGCGTGTTAATTACAAATGATTTGTTATGGTTAGATCTGCTTGTGGTTGTTGCCATTGTGGGGCTTTATCTGTACTCCCCTCTGCAACCGTGTCCCAATATCGACACATGTCACATTTAGGCCCAACGTATTTATCATGTTTGCAATTAATCAATACGGACAAACTACAATTTTGCATTGAGCACGTCGCGTTGTGCAGAGGGTAGTGAAATCTATTAAGATTTCGATTTTGTATATTTATATAAAATATATATAATTTTTGTATCTCATTATATTTTCCAATTAATTATGTATTTATTTCATTATATTTTTTTAAATATTTATTTATTTATTTCTCTTATTTGCTTATTATTATTTGTCTCATTTATTAAGAATGTTTTATTTATTTTTATTACACTGTCTGCTTCATTTTAATTAAATAAGTAAACATACATTCTAAATACTACACATAGTGTATATATAGTGTATATACAGTATGTATATACTGTATAAGCAACCCTCGCATGTGCAAGTAACATTTGTTCCAGTTCACTGCTAAACGGTTTCATTGAAAGTTTCAAAACATGGCTTTTATTTTGGGTGCCGAACACCTTACCACATCTATGAAAGAGTCAGCAGCTGACACTTCTTCATAAATCAATTAATACAGTCAGACGAAAAATCAGTAAAAAGTGCAGACATTTGTCAAAGTTTGGCATCAAAACGATTGTCTGCTTAATGTGTCGAACAAAGTAATTGTTATAGCATTCGCGGGCTGTGCCCAGATGACAGTTGTTGGCATACAAACGAGCACATAAATATGTATAACCTAACTGCACAGACTCACACGCACTCACTGCTGGCACTCGGTCGATGGAGTAGGTTGTCATTTTGGCCATAAATATTAGGTGTTAAAATTATGCTAAATACAGTGGGTAGTTAGGCAGTGATTGCTATATAACTACATTTTATTGCATCCAGTTTGTTGTCCAAGTCAATTTGAAATTTTTTTCCATTTACTTGGCTTGTTTTTCATTGAGACATTCAGTCTTAACTTATGCCCCATTACGCTAACTCCCTCAGTGCTTGCAGTTACGCGATGTAAACTGATTTTTTTTCATCTGTTTTTAGTAGCTGTGAGACAATTTTTGCCATCGCTTTCGCAAACTTCTTCAATAAAGCCAGCCAGACAGCAAGCCAGTTATTCACTTATTCCAAAGATGGTCATGAAAAAATAGCTAACATTGTTTACGTAAAAAGAGTATAAGACTTGTCTAATAATATATGCAATATCAAGCAGAAATATCTGTTACCCCTATAAAGTGTACATTATAATTAATAATTGTCTAGTTTTTCCGGATATCTAATGATGTGTTATTAGGCACTAATAGAAATAACCTTTCGGCTTCTATATCTTATAGATTTATGAATGTTAAATTAAGCTGTGATGAAGTGAGCTACAGTCTGTAAGGGCATACTATATTCGGCGTGTCGAAGAAAGATTTTCTATATTGTTATGGGTAAATGGAGTTTTCATGTTTGGACTCGTTTGAGCAGAAATTGCGATAAACAAATTTTCTTAGTAGGGGCTTAACGTCATATTCTTACAATCGATGAAATTGTCAAAATCCTCAGAGTAGTTGGAATCAGTTTCATTTGGAACATAATCATCGTCATGTCAAATATTTACGATATGCGCAACACTTAAATACTCTTTGAAAATACACTCTACGAAATTCGAATAAAGGCACTTGATTTTTATACTTTCGACACCCTTAGAGATAGAGACTTAAGACTTGATACGTTCACTTGGTGGCTAGGAAATCGATAAAATCGTTATTCGCAAATCGATACAGCTACATATCTCCTACAATTTTAAGGCTACAGTCCCCGAAAGCGAAAACTATAAAAGCCCATATCTCCCGCAATTTAAGAGCTACAGTTACCAAAGTTGGAAAGTAGATTACAGTGGCTGCCTTATCTAATTTAATGTTTTTGCTTTAAAATAATTGTTAGTTTAACATTTGTTTGATCTTGTCTTCTCACGAGGCAGCTTATGTTATGTAGGCACCTCTCTAGCAATTTTGCCATCTGAAACTGGGGCCGGGGCTTGTCAACATGCGTTCCATCTGATTTGCAGATGTGGTTGGAGCCACATCGCAATGCCGACGTCAGTCAACCGCAAGACAACGCAAAAAATTTGCTACTTGTTTGTTGTTAGCCCGGTTTTGGGCCAACATAGGCAACAACAACAACATAGCAAGCAGGCCCAACGTACAAAATATTTGAGCTTAAGCATGTAATAGCTCTTTAAAAGGTTCAGCTAAGCGCGCCCGAGTTTGAAAACAACCAGGCGCAATTGGGTCAACAAAGTGTTATGTATGCAACTATTTATAATGCATGTGAGCCAAGTTTGTTGCCTAAGTCTTTTGATTTCCCTCTGGCATTAGACACATTCACTGTGCCCAACTATTTGGCACCGCGCCACACATTATACACCAAGATGCACATTGATTAGCTAAGGCCAAAGTTTAAGCGGCTAAACGTGCGCCCAACGATCAAAGCAAGCAAGTAAGCAACAACAACAACAACAACAACAAGAAAGCCAAATGCCACAAAATGACTCAATTTGTGTAGAGTATGTGCCACAAATCATTTGATTATGGCACGCTTGCATTCGTCTAATAATTAAATGGACATTAATTACTGTACTTTATTGCGCACGTCCCAATAGTTCACACACACACACACACACAACTCATACACACCCACACACATTACGCACGCGTTCAAGCGCTCAAGAGACGCCAATTATAAATTCAAAGCATATTCCCACCATAAATGTCGCATAAATACAACTATTTTGACAAAAAGGGCACGTAGCTTAAAGAAATGCAAATTGGATGTAAATCATTCATGAAATATGTCCACAATGGCTCGCAGACATGGAACACATGTTGCCAGCATATTCTCAAAATGCCCACACCGATATCTAGTCTTTAAGGCTTAAATCATAATAAACTAAACAAGGCTTTTCGATTTGTTTATCTCATTTTTGTCATTTTTGATTCGCCACGGCAGTAGAGATAATCACATATTTTGAAAGATATTAATTGATTTGAACTAATCTAATTATCCAATTATGTTTTGTTATTTTTACTGGCACATCAATGTTAGCTTCGAGGTTAAGCCTTTAATTAAGCTTACAAAATTTTAGCATGCTCATCCAACTTGCCGATCAGTTTCGCAGTAAACTTGTGGTTTATATTTCCTTCATATATATATGTATATATTTCTTTTCTTGCTTATCATTTTTGAATAATATCATAAAGTATCTTAACAGTGATATAGCTTAAAAAGAATAAATTGTTAGGTGTGTATATATTTAATTTCAAAAACCATTATATTGAGTATTTCACAAATTTTAAACTTTATGACATTGGGTATTTAAGATTTTGTATAATAATTACTTGACATGTCATTTGATGAATGCAGACATGTCAATTAAATGCGAGGAAGATGACACAATAAGTCGTCAAACATATGTCAACTCGAACACAGCAAATAAATGAATAACATAAAGAAGAAAAGAAACCAAAATGGTTGCCTGCAGCTGGCGCCCTGAAACCGGAAGTAAAAGATAGACATCGACTGATGAACCTTTGGCCAAAGATAGGGTGCAAATCCAACAGACAACATTTTTGTTATTATGTTTTGTTGTCGGTTTTGTTGTTTATTTGTTGATGCGGCTAATTTTTACGCTATGTTTTCAGCAATTAGTCAAGCAAGCGGGCTAACATCATCAGGCCTGAGTTTTTGGCGCTGTGGGGCTGGCGAAATATAAATCTTATAAGAAAACTTTAAGCAAATGTTGAGGAAGTGGCAAATAAACACATAAATACAATTGCTAACGAGATGCATGCGTTAAATATTTTTCCCATTTGATTTGCTTTTTTATTTTGCATACGTCAAAAAAAATCAACTTGATTTGTATTTTGACTTGCGGCATAAAAAACATAATATACAACATAGTCGGGCACGTGTGTTAAATGATGAGGATCCACCTCAATTTTGCTAATCACTGTTGCATTAAGTTTCCGCTTTTGGTGCTGTTGACATTTGAACTGTATGCAAAGCTTGGTCAACCATATAAAAACGATAATTCAGGAACTGCTGCTAAGTAATATAAAAAGTTGGGCTAACCGCTGACAAAGAATTTTAGCAAATATATACACTTTAATTGTAGATATGCCATGTAATTAAACTCTATATCAGCTTTCCTAATTAATCTCTTTTGAAACAACTATCTAATAACGTTTAATCAATATCTATGATAAATTATATATGAAAACTTAAATTTAACTTCTCACTTTTAATTGTATATAATTTTACTAGTAACTTTAAGTTTCAGTCTTCTTTTATAGCCTTGGTATACATTTAAAAAAGAATGTTTATTATTATATTTAAAATATTAAATATTAAATTTTTTTAGCCTTTAAGGAAGTGTTGCTAGCAAACAAGCAAATCGTTTTTATGCAAATGTTAGTTTCTTATCATAACCCATTAGCGACAACTGCCACTTTAAACAGGACACAATTTCAGCAACTCCAAGCAAGAGACAATCAATTCTCTAAAAACAATCTTAGCAAAAAAAAAAGAAAATTAACAAAACTAAAAACAAGGAATACATAAAGTACCAATAAATCCACTCAAAAGCACAAACCTTCCAAATGCGATTTGTTAAAAATTTGTAGTCGAAAACAATTGCAAGCATTTCTAAACGGCGTGACAACATTTTTATTTTGGACATGCTTGACTGGTCGCTGCTGTTCCAATAACCGAATCCGAATCCAATTCCAAATACGAATCCCCAATGCGAAACCGCTACAGATAGCAACACGTTTTGAACCCGAAGCCCCAAAGGGTCAAGTGGCGCGTGTAGCGAAAGTCACGATAGCGGCATAGATATTTACAGGGCCAGGCCAAAACCTCTAACAGCCATAACTGCGAGGGTCTTTAATTCAATTATTGGTAAGCTTTACTGGCAAATAATAATTGAAAATTGAAGCATACAATTTTACCGAGTAGTTTAATATTCTTTATTAAAATACAGACCTTAAGGAAATAAGCTTTAAGCCAGGAGATCTTCAGCCATTTGACTTCATTTCGCTTCGAGTTTGAGTATTAGTTATTAGTATTATCAAAAGCGCGCTTTGTTTTCCTTTTGGTACCTGAGCAGCTCTTTTGAAGAACAACTTTTTCGATCCATTCTCAAAAATCTAAGCTGAAGCATACAATTTATTTAATCCAGTTTTATATCTCATTATATTTATGTCTAGCTACCCTCGCTTGTAATGACCATAAATGCATAGATTCAATTAATACAACTGCAATTGCAATTATATAGATACAAGTATATATGTATATATATATATATATATATATATATATATAGGCATGCAAAAGGGCCAAAAGTGCTGTGCAATGTTTTCTATCAGTTGTCAGTTCGATCTTCACGCCCGAGCGCCGCAAGAGACCTTCCTCGATAGAGCAGCGATCGTTGAGCGTTACTAGTCTGAACTTGACATGCATTTTGTTTTGCCAGTGCGTGTAGTAAATGAGTAAATGAGTAAATGGGGGGTAAGTGCGAGTAGGTAGCCAAGTCTCCGGTCTAGACTTGGCGAATTGTGAACTGCATTGGAGCACAACCTACGTGCAGCATTGGGGCATATCAAATGTTTTGCTTAATATTCGATTTGCCTTCTGCTGTTCTAATTAATGACTCTGTTCTGTTGTGATTGGCAATGGGTGCCGCGCCACAGCCACCATTATGAAGTTGTTATGATTTATGAAATAGAGGTGTAAAAGTAAATTGAGAAATCAGCTGACGCTTTTTTATTGTATCGCCTGCGCAATTTCAGACTTTTTTACACACCTGATTTCCTTTTTATTACAAAAATATATAATATTTATGATCATCAAGTTTTAGGAGCAGCTCGTAAAAATATAATTCATTAATGGAAGTTCAATGGCATTACGTTACGTTAGCTATATTTGTTGCTTTGTGTTACGCAGTGAAGTTACGTTTTATATGTTACGTTAATTTCTTACGAATGCACGCCGGTCTCAAATGCCGGTTTGTTATTGTCTATGTGAGCGTTGAGCACATACAAAAATGCCGCCCAAGAGCGCGAAGAGCACAGCTCGTAAAACTGCTCATAGGGTTGCCGAGTTGTTCGGTAAGAGAGAGAACTTCGACAGAATGAAGGAAACGGGTTAACTTAAGCAGTACAAGAATGAAAAATGTGCTTACAAACATTTATTAAATATTTAAAATTGTGTTAATAATATGTTTAAAATACTATACTTGCCTAAATCTGTATATTGAAAAGTGAAACACGTCTCAGTGATACTTCATTGGGGCTTTTGATTTAAATAAATAATTTGGAAATTATCTTAAAGCTAAGCTTTGCTTAGTCAGAACCATGTTTATTTTACGCAGATCAAGTTAGATCACTCTAAAACTTTTTAAAATTATTCTTGTTAGAGGATTAGGTCGCACCCAATTTTCCATAGGAAATGACTTCATGGGAATTGCTGTGAATTGAACGCAGCTTTAATGTACAGTTCCTTTTTGGGGATGACAATAATAAATCAAGTTTTATTACAAAGCATTTGTTACTTTGTAATAACCAATTAGTTTATCTGGTGTCATTTTCAAGACAGAGCAACTACTTAAAGTGGGTGCAGATCAATATGAATACTAAAGAGCGTCTGCTCTTCAAAAGGTGCTCTTTACTGCTCTTCGAAACACACACACACTCTCTCTCTATCTGTCTCTCTCGCTGTCCCTCTCTGTATAAGTTTAGCAGAAAAGCTGACATCATTCGATAGGCAGCCAGGCCGAGACTCAGCTACGGGCCAAGTTAGCTGGTTCAGCTTTAGCAGGCCAGCTGTCTGTCAGCGGCTTATTTAACGCGCGGGCCAAGCTGAAAACTCTTTTAGTATAGCGTTGGCGTGCGAGACAGACGGTTCGGTTGAGCACAAGATACACAAAGTAGTACTTGACAAGCTGGCAACAAAACGAGTTCGAGTTCCGAGCAATATACAAATTTATATATTTAGATACGACATAAGCACATTTAGCGCAGGCGTTCAAGTAGTGTAAAACACAAAAAAGATAAACTTCAAAATATAATATAATGTAATAAACAAAAGTATTCGAAAATAAAACGAAACATTAAACAATTTTAGAAAACTTGCAGCTGTGAATGTGAGTAAGCTCTTTACTGGCTGATGTCCCACAGTTGAACTCTACGTGAATTGAAGTGCATCCAAGCGTTGAGTGTGAAACGCAAAGCAGGCGAATTTAAAACGCGTTTTCATAGTCACAAAGGCTAAGCAGCAAAAGTTAAATTCCGCTTAAAACAAATGCAAAGAAAGTGAAAGACGAGACGGGACAAAAAAAGGGAAAGGTTTTTGGCAGCCACCAACTTTAGCATAGTTTTTCAAGTGCAACGCTCAGAAGTATTGCTACAATTTTCTGGCCTCCTCAGAGGCCCACGAACAGCTGTCTTTTTGCTGTTTCTTTAGCTGCTCGCCCACTTGCTCTGGCATAAAAATCATTGAAAATTATATTTTTATACATTAGTGTTTTCAATAATTTCGATGCCAATGCTTTGCTGACTGTTCGCTAAATAACAACAATTTTCTAACCACGCGTTTCGAGTTGGCTGCATTAGTGTGTGTTGCGTGTGTGTGTCTTAATATGAAAATAAAATATCACAAAACAAAAATCGCAACTTAAAAAGCGGCCAAGCGACATTGATGCCAATCGCCAGTGCATTTGGTGTTCGTGTTTGTTGTTGGCCGCTCTCTATAGCACAGCAAGCAGAATACCAACAACAATAGCAACCACAACGAAAGCAACAACACTTGCTTAAAACGCCTTCAGTGGACTTCGGCTCGAATGTAAGGCACATGCTAAAAAGAGCTATCAACGTCTGACTATCGCAACAGGTACGTGCAATTCGTCATTTGATTTATTTATTTACCGTCTTGTCCATTGCCAGCACAAATGGTAATCTTTTTATTTTTTTTATATCTTTCCCGTTTATATATGTGTTTGTTTGTCCAAATTTATGAGAATGGAAGCTGTTGCTCAAGTAAAGCTCAAACATACATCAATTTTATGAACCTATTTATTTACAAATTTTAACCCAATTCAAAATACTCGAATGAGAACATTTTAAAAGGGAGGAACTGCTGAAGAAGAAAGTTAATTGACATTACAAGCTTCAGGCATTTTCCTTGGCCTTCTTTTAATTAACAACCATTGTTCTATTTTAAAATTAATTTTCTTAGCAAAAGTCGCAATTGTTTATAGTTCTCCCATAATTATTTCTATAGGTAGCAATATTTCTCAAAGAAGATTTTCTACACTTATTTGCTCTACATGCAATTCTAAGCAGTAGCCCACGGATTTAAACTCGAGCAGGTTTTAAAGCTGGTCTCCCATTTATTAATTGCGTATATCCTCTCTACGAGTCGGCATATCATAACTTCCGGCAGCTGAGGAGTATTACACAACATTTACATTTAGTTTTTCTCACCCACCCAACGTTCATTAGCTACAGATTTTTCTCAAGCAGCACTCACCAGCGTAAGAGCATGAATTGTAATTTTCTATGTTTTTATTCCATTTTGCTCACCACCAAAACAAAAGACTTGAGCGTATACATAATTATATGTCTACATATACATAACTATATATATATATATACATGCTCAGACGCTATGAATCATGAACAATTAAGAACGTTGCACTGCAATGTAACCGACTGTATAGTACTCTGCCCAAAGTGCCATACCAGCTAAATTCTTTTTAGATATAGGTTTTCACCCAGGTGTGCGTGTACCGAGTAATATTAGTTTACGAGTTTTTTAAGGAGGAACTGTCGGCCACCCATAGTTTTGAATAATTAGTAGTAGATAATCAGTAGACGATAATAATCAGTAAGATGTACTTATCGCTGAAATCTTATCACTTTGTCCGTTTGAAGACTCTAGTTGTAAAAAGATTAAAAAGTACGATCATACTCGTTTTCATTCTTTATCAGTGCATAAAACAAGAGGCATTTCTAACAATAAAAGTTCAATGATTCTAGTCTGTGCATGAGTTCACAGCCTGCCCAGTCGCTGATGTTAGTCATAAGTTGTCCATATTTAGATAGTCGTATTGAATAAGAAAAACACATTTAAGAGAGCATATACAAATCGAGGGCCGTCATTTAAAAATGAAATTAGTCAAATTCAGCGCTTGAGCTGGATGTGCTGATTGACATGTTTGTGCAGTGAGTATTTTGGCTAACCCTCATATTTATGGCCATCTCATGTGCCCAGGTTGTGGCCTAGAGTTCAAGCAGTGTCACCATAAAGAACTTTGCGGAGTAGATTAGCGCAAATTACCATTGGCAAAAGGTGTTGGCCCCAATTGTCACCTCCAAAGATATCATGAAATAATGGAACTGGGTGCGGAATTCTGAGGCCCAAAGCATATTGCATTACCTTGCGCCGCGTCACAGTCTACGATCATTTTTATTGCCACGCGCCTTTTTGCCAATTTATCAGCAGCTTGAATGTCAGAATGTCTGTCTGTCTGTCTGTCTGTTTGTTGTTGTTGACATTATGCGAATTTGAAAAATCTTTTAGCTCAGCTGCGATGATTTGCTTTAGCGACACGTGTTAGATCTGAGTACTTTTTAAGCTTTCAAATGCTAATCCTATTAAAACATTTTGTAAAATATTTTATTGTTTGATTTTTCCAGCTCTTGCACAGTTGAATCGAATCTTTCTACGCAAGTTTGCTATAGTAGAGATTTTAAATTAAATATCTCAATAATTTCAATGAGTATCTCCTTGTCGAGCGCTGAGTCTTCACATAATTATTTATAAGGTGTCCGAAGCCTGTCACTTCATTCTATTGTCCCAAAAAGGTCTAATGTAAATGCTCACCAAAATCTTCGACAGTATTTCGCCATTTTTTTAAATCAATATTTTAATGGTGTTTTTGACACCAGTTCCGAGCATAGCATTTGCATTTGCAGTGAATTTAATTTGCGTATCTGACAAAATATTTTTGCATTGTTTGGCATTACTTTTGAAATGTGCTCGCCTGAAAATTATCGCAATATATATATAAGAAAAAAAGTAGACAATCAAAAAAAGTCCGATATAAGCGAACGTTTCAAAGTCATAATTATTAGCTTTGCCTTTTAAGGCTGCACAGTGCTATTTCAAATGCTTCAAAACAAAAAGCCAAAAAGCGAATTCTTTATAAATCATTTTCTTGCTGCGTTTTGCATAGAAAACAAATTCCAATGAACTTTGGCAGACGGCAAACCATTTGCAATTTGTTTGCATTTGGGTTGAGAAGCATTATAAAAAAAAATCTTAAATGATTTTAATTCTAGCTTCGGGGCGATTTATTCGCATAAATTTCATATCCAGACAGGATACACGTCATGGAAGAGTCAAGCTTTAACGGATGACATCAGGGTGCCGAGTAATTCTAGGCCAGCTTCAAGGCTTTTTATATGGCTGAACCTTCCTTTGCACATGAGATCTTTTAATCTTCAATCGACTTGCTTTCAGCCATGTTCTTAATTGGCTATATGCATAGTTTGAGCCAAGTTTTTTTGGCACTGCTTCTGTGGCATTGTTCGGCATGAGTGCCTTTCATTTTTCCATCATGCTTAATTAAACCATAAACACCTAAAAACACGCTACTATATTCAACATATAGCCACCCATTTGACAAGCGACCCACACCACTTATTTGGTTTTTTGTTTTGGTATTTTTATTTTTTAGACAATGCCAATTGAAAGAGCAGTTGAAAACTGCAGCAGCTACACCTCCGCAATCAACACTCGAAAATGAAATCATTGCCCAACCTAGGACAAGTTTTTGTCTGCTGTGGTGGGCTTACGTTTAGGTTAATCAATTTAAATTACCTTCAATTAGGCTTTTTGTTCATTTCGGCATTGTGAAAGAGATGTGAAACCAGAAATATGAAATTAATTTGTTTCATTGTCTCTTCACATATAACAGCTCTTTATCCACTCAATCCCAAACAATCGAGCTTACATAAACACACATATATGTTTTAGAAATGGAAATTAAAATTTTATTAAAGCTCCATGTGCCGACGAGTATCCAATTTGAATAGTGCTCCAACAGATGGGATACAACTCGTGTATGATTTTCTTTATCTTTATGGTCGGGCTGGGCCAAGTAGCCACACACAGCGCTCTGCTGGCAATTAAACATTTTATAGCTTCATTCGATATGCATGTTGGGCATGCTGTACGCTATATGCTATATGCGCAGATATCAAATTGTATGTGTATTGCACATGAGCTATTGTGGGTGTTGGCTGTGTTTTGGACCATAAAATGCAAATTTCTTTGAGTCATAAAATAATATGTAACCGAATTGATTGCCCAGTTATCAGCGCAATGGGTGCAGAATCTGGCAAATCATTTGCATTGCTAAATTATTTGGCATAATTATGAAATGGGCAACAGTTAATCATGTTTGATGATCACAAAATAGTAATGTGGGTCATTTACTTTGATGTCTTTGATTATTTTGTATAGTCATAGCTAACTACGAAATCAATGTCCTTGAATAGCCTTACTCAATACAAATTTGTATCCAAAATGATATATAAATAAATTTACTATATATATATGTATATATATATATCAGAGTGTTCACAAAACCTCTTCAATGGAAAATTAAAATTAAAAATAACTGAAGAACATATAACAAAAACGAATTATATGCAAATACTTTGAGCAAACATAGTTTTTCCTTTACATTTCTTTACCTTACTTTCTAGCAGCTAGACAAAATCCACAAACTAGGAATAATGACATCTTCAGCTAATAAAGAAACAAATCCAAATTTACTTAATTATTTGATCCGAAGCAGCTTGCATGTTTCGCCTGTCAGGGTGAAAGCTGGTATAAATTGCATAGTCAATTGTCTAAATATCAAAACGTCGTCACTCGTTACACACGATTTAAATGAGCAATCAAATCAGCACCCCAACAATGTCATTGAACCAACTAGCAAACTAGCAAGCTAGCCAGGCACAACAAATCAGATAGCCAGATAACTAACCAACGTGGAGAAAAAAAAATCAAAGCCGCTTAGCAAAAAGCCACAAAAACTTATAGTTTATGGCTGCAGTCACACAAATCAGCGGCGATCGCCTTACAACTGACAACGCGCAACCGCTCAGGATTGATGACAAGTCGGCAATACCAAATGGCAATTATCAGCGTTGTTTAAAACCTACCAGAGAGTGTCATAAAAACAACAGCAGCACAAACCAAAGCCAAGACGACAAAAAAAGAGAAAAAGTCAACGAAATTGACGTCATTTCATGAAATCAGCAAAAAAAAAAAAATTACAAACAAAAAATCTGCCGAGCAAAATGCGATGTGGCGAAAATTGCCAGGCCAGATCAGATCAGGCCAGTGCCCAGCTCCATCCTCATTCCTATTGCCACCCGCTGAGACGGAGGCTGAGGCTGAGGCTGTGCGAATTGTTATAATTGCAAACAATTACTATGGCTATAAAGAGCGAAGCAGACTCGAGATCGTACTGGGGCCATTGTCTTGTCCGGTTTCGGTCTCATTGAAGACAATTTTTTTATTTGGGTTTTGTTTTTTTTTTGTTTTGTAGCCGAAATATTTGCAATGTCTAAAGCTTGCTATTGCCTGCCTATCATATGGCCCAAAAAAAAAAATCAAAAGCAACCATAGCAATCCCATTAGATAGGGTCCAAGTTCGCCCAGGTCAAACCAGAGAACAGCTCCTGCTGCTGTCTGACTGCTTCTTTTTTTGCATAATTATGAGCAAAATTCTCTTTTATTTTTCGCTTGCTGAGTTTTTTTTATTATTTTTTTTAATAAGTTGAATTTTGACTGTGCTGCCAATTACCAGCATGAAGGTCTTTGACTGCGCAATCAGCAGAAACAACAAAAACTAGAAAATTTGTAACATTTTTGTCTTAGTCGGAGCTCCTCAAGTTATTATTATTATTATAGTTTCGGAATTTTTTATGACTTGTTTTTCATGCTTTAATTTGTTGCGTTGTCTTTTTTCTCTTGTACTTTTGTTAAGCTTTTGCCATGGCTAACAATTATTTTATTTTTGTTGATTTTTTTTATAATTTATATACAAACTTTTTTTTAGTGCTTTGGAGGCTTTTACATTTCACGCTCTTGACTTAATTGGCTTACAAAACGTTGCAGTGACAATGAAAATTGATATAAGATGTGTAACTTAAATTTAGGAAAGTCATATTGGATAAATGTACTTAAGAAACATAGCTTTGCAACATTTTCATTTATGATATAAAAAAGAAACACAGTTTTAAAGAGGTAAATGGTAAGAGATTTCATTGAATAATAATAACAAAAAAGTTAATAACCATAAGTCCGCCTCTCATCCTTGTTTTCACTTGCGTTTTCCGGTGATTCAATAATATCAATTGATGATCAATAATTTGTAGCTAAACACAATGCACAGCTATTTTTCAATTAACTTGAATCGAAATGCAATTAACTTTTACACGATTTCTAAAAGAAAACAACAACGAAGACAGACGGACGGACAGCGATTTTACCCGGTAACCCAGTTATTCAATGTTTCAAGCAGTTGCTGAATTGACTGCCACACATCAGCTAACCATTTTATTATGCTGCAGTATAAACGTATTAATCAAGTAATTAAGAAATAAAAATCATTATTAAGCAACAGGTATTTATTTAATAAATTTGTTTATCTACACCACCGACTGCAACATCGATTTGTATGCTTACGATTAAATATTAGCTATGCAAATGATTAATTAGTAATTAAGACAAACAAAAAAACATAATTGCTCTGTTGCGGAAAAACAAAATAGTAAGATACAATATGTAATTATTTCGAGACCTTTTTTAAAAAAATTCATTTTGAAATATTTGTTTTTATAAAATATTAAATATGTAGTAAATGGTAACCTAGTTATCAAAATATACATTAATTAATTATTGCATTTTTTATTACAAACTTTAAATGCACTAAAATACATATAATTAATACAAATTTAGAATGGACCACAGTCCAAAGCCTAATTAACATACTTATTTCTAAACTTGACCTTTAAGCTAGGCGAATACCAATAGAAAGAGTATAATAACTATAATAACTAAATAGAAACGGCAAATCATGCGAGCTGAATGCGTTTTTGGCGCGTTTATAAACGCTTCAAATTCAATGCCTCGATTTTAATAATGGGGCGCCACTCAGATAACCATTTCTATGAGCATTACCAATGAAATTGTTATTGCCAAAAAGAAGTTCAAGTTGAAAATTAATAATGCGGGCTAATTGGGAATTATATAATAGTCTACATTGAGTGAGAAATATGTAAATTGCAGCCTGTTGTTGACCTAGAATTGCGAGTATCGACTATTGACAGAAAGATCGCTTTTGTATATAGTTGCGAAGTGCGAAAACTGGGCAAGGAAGTAAACAATTTTTGGATTTGGTATCGGAATCGGGCTGCTAGTGTTTGCCTGTTAATAGACTTGCCCTGACCTTCAAAATTAATTGACTCGCATGTTTTCGGTTGGTCGAGTGAGTACCAACATCATTCATGTGGTTATTACTTGTTTAGTCATGCTGCTAATGAGCCACGGGCAGGTTCAATGCAGGTTGAAAGACCCCTCCAAATTATCAGCCACATACAAGATAACTTTTTTTTTTGGTTTGGGGCTTGGCCCAAAGCCGCATGTGGCTCAAAGTTGGCCTGTAAGCATTAATTTTTGAAGCTTTCATAGGCACCGTTACCTAATCGCAGTTGGGTCCAAAATTGCGGAACTGCAATACAGTTTAACAGATATTTCATATGCCCGGCTGCCTGCATACCTGTTGCAGTTGCACCACCAAAATGGAAACCAGAGACAAATAAACGTAATTTTCTTAAACTACAAAAATAAAAATAAAAATTGTACTAATACAAAGCAAAAAGAAAAAACTAAGACTTTTATCTTGTTTTCATTCTGCCTGAGCTGTCGCTTTCACTTTTCCATTTCGCTGCTCACTTTTCCTTACAACTCATTCGTATTGATTATTACTTATTGACGACGTGCGCCATGTGATTTTTGCTCATTTTGTCTGGTTTTTGCTTGGGTTTGCTGCTTGTTATATTTCTCGCTGCTTGGGGCCTGGGGAACGGACAGCCGAAATGAAAAGTTTTCGCTTTACTATTTGTCATAATTAATTTTTTGCGCTTTATTATTTAATTTGAAGACAACAGCAACAGCGCCTGTAAATTGAAAATCATTAAAAAATCATTGGAGTTGCCAATGAGCGTACGTTATATATATAGATATATAGATCGACTTTTTATAGCTGCTCCAGTTCGAGCTGTGTGCAGTGAAAGATGTGATGGCATTGGTTTGGGCACGAAAGGTGATAAATGAGCCACAGCGAAAGCTTTTTCAAATATATGGGAATCGAACGTACAGTCTCGGCGAATTGGTTGAATTAGGTTTCGAAAGTAAGAGCATCGTCCCAGTTATGGGATAGTAACCTATATATTTTTATTTATCGGTTACTGCCCTAACTTTGCAGAGCTTCATTTACTTGCGATACCTGTATCAAATAATTCGTAGAGTTAAAGATATTGGTATCAATGAAATACTTAATAGTCATTTTATTTAGATATATATGTATTTACTATCGATAAGTGTAAATCTAGTTCATAACAATCTTTATAAATATTATTAAACTATTCATTTATTTACTGAATGTGGTTAGCACATTTTAAAAATACGATACTATGCATAGGCCAGTAACACTTGACATGATGATGTCATATATTCAAACACTCATTACAAGTCATTGCAAAAACCAAATCTCATTAGAGTCAACTAGTGGCTATACAATAAGCATGCAGCTCCTTCCGTTCATGAGTTTCAAAAGTCCAAACGAGCTGCATGAGTAAGCCAAGTCGCATTGCCACTAGCCGCAAACCATGGCCAGCGTGTTAATCAGCAATTTAGAATATTTTGCTCAAGCCGAAAGCAAACAAAAAGGCTCCAGCGAGGGGCTAGCAGGGGGAAGGGTGGTGGTTTTTCTACTCCCTCCACTGTATGGCCATTTCCTGTACGGCAGAGATACATTTGTTGGAGCAGCTGTTCAAGCTGCTGTAACAGTGTTGTTATGGCATTGCCTTGCATTTATCATGTGGCTCACACAAAAGCCCTTACAGCAGCAGCAGCAGCAACAACAAATACAACAACAACATCAACCAGCATTCGCATTGATTTCCTTTTTGCTATCTTGACAGCATTAACTTTGTTTCTGCTGCTAAGGAGTGTGGAAGGGGCAAGGGTAGCGCAGCGGCCACACTTCGACAGAGACAAACGAAATAAATGCGCGATCGGGCGATAAACTATTTTTAAAGACTGCCAGCTACAAAGGAACAAGCAAACTAACAGCAGCAGACAGAGCAACCGGTAAAGGAGCTAGCAGATACCCTGTAAAAATAGTAACTTAAGTCTTACTTGCACAAAAATATATAAATTTGTTTATATTTATTGCATTATTCAATATAAATATTTTCATATTGGTTTTGTGTTCCATTTGCACATATAAATTTGTTGATATATATATTTAGCCATATCTTTATGCAGTATTAACTGAAAATTAATATTATTGACCTTCTTTATATGAATTAGCGGGTAAAGGAATTTCAGATAAGCTATTTTGATATATCCTATTTATATATGTTTGGTATAAGATTCCCAAACAAGCATTTATATAAATTTTAACAAATATATCAACAGTTAAGTGATGTGATACTTAAGCCTGTTTTCGTCTTGGAGCCTTGTTACCGACTCCACATACAATACTTTTGAATGCATTCGTAAGCTTGTCAACATTGCATATACCCTTTTTAAATGTGTTTTGATTAAACGGTATAAAACAAGACAACTCAAAATGATTTCTCACACAGCGGGACAGAGACAGAAAGTGGGAGTAAAATAGAGATAGGCATACAGCAAGGTCTAACAAGCTGCAGCTTTTAGCCAGCCTGTTGTCAGAGACAGTGATTCTTCAGTAAAGCCCCCGACCCACGCCTTACACCCTACCACCCCTTTCCCACCACCATTACCGTTTGTTTGATTTTAAGGCATTGGTTAACTTTAAAAGGAGCTGCAGCTGAACCAGCTTATTTCCTGCTGCTGCAAAATAAAAATTCTAAGCAGTCTCAGCATCCTTTTGTCTTGGCCAAGGTAAAAGAAACAAAAGAAGAAGCAGAATAAGATGGAGAAGACGCGAACGATGCCAGCCAAGAGTTGGTTGCTTGTTAGGCCTCGTCTGCCATTTCTAGTCTTGTCGTTGACCATTTTTAGCTTTTTAAGTACTCCTTGGTCATTGTTAAGTACTTTTGCGTGTCATGCAGCGCTCGACAGGCGCTGCCTTTTGGGACCACATGTTTTAGTTGGTTATTTATGGGCAAAGTGTCAGCGCTAATCAAATGCCAGGCATCTAAAACTATTTGCTATATATACTATATATATACAATTGGCATTGTCTGGACAAAAAGGTCATAGAACTAAAGCATCTGCGCGTATGCAATGCATCTGCTCCTCCACAGCCGCCTCCGCTTCAGCCTTCGGCTAGTCCCCTAAAATGCTCAAAAAAAGATACAGATCTTTACAGCCTGACGAAGACGTGCACTTTAGTATTTGGTCATTTCCATGTTTGAGCGAGTTTCAGTTCCTCAATGTAGTTGGTTTTTTTTTTGGTATATATTTAAAGTGGCCATAAAATGCAGTTTTATGACCAACGTGTGGCCCATGTGGAATATGGTTCGTTGTGCAAATGGCCAAATTACCAATTGAATTGATCAAGAAATGACGCAATGCCGACTGTTCTTTGTTTGATCTGCGGCGCACGTGTGCGCAAGATTTGTCATCATCGCAACAGACGCCCACGCATTGAGGTGAGGGGACTTTTTACCTGATCCACATAGAACGTGGCATTAGGTAACTTGAACTCAAGCTCAGCTGTCACAATGGAGCGTACACTGACCGAAAAATAATGTTTTCAAGTTCCAAAATGACATGAGCAATATATAAAAGCAAATTTAAACGTAAAAAGTAAAATAAAACTTCTTTAAAATAATATTAAACAGGTTTCCAAGTAAACTGTGACTCTCTGTAGCCAAATGTGAGCAAATATTTTGTTTATAAAATTTTATAAATAAAAAATATTTGAAATGTATTCAATACAATATCAGACAAAAACTGGCTTAATCAAAACTGCTTCCATTGAACCCAGACTACTATTCTATGAAGAACTCGCTTGGCTTGGGTCATTGACAATTTCAATATGTAAATTAGCCAGATTTGGATGTTAGGCTTGAGAAAATTTGAACAAAAAATCTGTGCGTGATGCGAAACACAACGGAATACCTAATTTCATCCGAGCTGACTTTGCTTAATGAGTTATCATGATGAGTAAATATTACGAATGGATTAATAATTATACAATAGTATTGCCACAACTATACGATTAAGTCGACAGTCGACGAAGACATCTGATACGAATTGGCACAGCAAGCTGGTTCTGAAACAGGAAGATAATGAGACTGGTATTCAAATAATGTTCTAAATGCAAAAAACAAACGAGTGTGAAACAAAATGAGAAACTAATAGTTACAATGTATAGAAAAAAAGTATAAAGTAACTCTTGTAAACCCGCTCACAACTGTGTTGCAAATTCAGCAAGCATTAATCAGACCCTAACTTATTTTCTGAAAACATACAAATACTTTTAACTAGTTGACCATTTTGAACCCAATTAAATAAATGATTGCCCTGTTGTCTGCCTAATTTAGGCATTCATTCACCGTGGCTCCTAAGCCGTAAAGATACTAACACAGCCAGCTTAAGACCATCCTTTGCCTTCTTCAAGCAACTCTGTGATATATTTGAGTACATTTATGTAAATCGCTTGACAAGCTTATAATCGGACAACGGGTATCTAAGCAGCTGCCACCCAGCATTAAAGAGTTTTGCTCAGCATTTTGCACAGCTTTCATGCAAATTCCGCCAACTCCATATGCAAATCTGGCTATCAGCTTTATGTTAGCATGTTCAATTTTTGTATGTTTTCAGTTGTTTCATTTTTGTAGCTGTTGTTTTTCTTTGTCCAATTAAGGGCATACAAAAGACTCAGGCGACAAACGCGGCAACCTGACTACAAAGCCACTGCTTCCAAATTTTCAGAGCATTGAGTCTCAAGGCTAAGCAAGCAAAATCAATCAACAAATTCCGCTAAATTATATTGAAAAATATAATTTCTTACTGTCAGCTATGTGAAACAACAAAAGTAAAAGTGTTAAACTGTATGTAGCCAAAAAATAAGAGCATAAAAGCCATCAAAAATGCTGATGTTAAGTAAGCTAAAATTTAAGCTACCTTTTACCCTAAGGAGAGTTCTGAAGTTCTAAGAAAAAGGGTTTGATATCTTGGAAAATAAGCTAGGTTGCCGTTTGCATTTACTTTCATTTTAGGCATTAAACTATGTTTAATGTTTAATAATTAAAGATAACAATTTTTACAGTAGCTTAGACTTAATGATGGTCGATCTTCTGCTAATTCTGGCAAGTATTAGGGAAATAGGAATTTTGGCTTTCACAATATTTATGTTATTAATGTCCATTATTATTTACTTAAGTAAGTGAAGTTTTCTTTATCTACTTAAACACTACAATATACCCCATTTGCCGCAACATGTGTATAGGATATATTAACATTTTTGCAAGCTGACCACAGATAAAGCAGATCATATTTCACTTTCAAAAAAAAAACAAAAAGCGCATAAGTTGACCACACAGAAACCTTAAAAAGCCGCTGGCATTTCCGATGTAGGCGTCGCATGTAATTAACTTTTGGCCCTATGAGAAGGGTGCCCAATTCCCCTTCATTCCTCTCCAGTTCGCACAGTTGGTTTTTTTTTTGCCTGCGCTCGTAACGCTTCATTTAATATGCAGTTCCTGAATTCGCTTATATATGTATATTATTGGATTTTTGTATATGATTTTGTGGACTGTTGTGGTTCATTTATTTTGTCACATTGCATTTCGCATGCGTGGGCGTTTTTAAAGGGGTGTGGCGGTGAGTTGTATCGTATGTTGGCTTGATTTTCAACGTCTGATAAATGCTGTTTGCTAACTTTATTTATTGGCCTGTTACCATTTTGACCGTCAGCCTGGAGGCGGCTTAAACACTGTAAATTTTATTAGCAGGATATGACAGAGCAGGCGCTTGCAAAAATAAATCTATTTGGATAACGCTATCTTTCATTCTAGCAAGATTCGCTTAGTTTGGGAGTGCCTAGTTTTGTTGGAAAAAGACTCAAATATTTTTGGTTTCGCCAATATTAAACGTGTGGTTTTTAACCTTATTGTATTATTTTAAATTACACCTACACGTATCAAACAGAACTTTCATTATTCCAGTTATGTCAAGATATGCAATTGAGGCAAGCAAAATGTTTCTCAGTATCTTTAAACGTATACAGCACCCAATACTTAGGCAAAAGAAATAAGAAATCATAAAAAAAGTAACATAAATACGCAGAATAAATAACTTTCACCTACACTCAATGCTGTGGGAGATCTCTGACAGATTTTGACTCACTTTATGACACATTCTTCGAGTTTATAAGTCAACAATTCTACTGTATCCCAAGTCTGGTCGCAATTGTCAACGGCACAATTGGCAATGGCAACAACTTAATCAAAGTAAAGCAATGCGGTAAATTGCGGGTACTCGGTACATATGTACATATGGGTACTCGCCTATTGAGTACTCTATAATTATATGCATGGTGAGCAACATGAAAGTCATTTTGTGAGGCTTAAGTGAAGAAAGTAAAAGATTTGTTGGGTCTATTGTCAACTGGCGAATGGACGTAGAAATAAAAACAAATTTCGCACATTATTCAACTGTTCTAGCACAATACAAATGAAAGTGTGGCATCAATAAGAAGTGTGGCAAGAAAACGAAAAGTACAAAAGTGGGCGGAGTAACGCCCAAATTGGCAACTATTAACTGACAGTTGATGGACAGCAGCTTAAAGAGGGAAAAGCTGGCATGGAAAGTGGCTCAAGAGCGCAATCCAAACAGCTGCAGTCAATCCATTCGTGGGAATATGTTTTACAGATATTTGAAAAAAAGATAAAACTTAATTTGATTAAATTTCAATAAATTAAACTGGCCTAACAGGTAGAATGAATCATTTCTTTTTAAATGTAGTTCACTTTTGGTATTAGCCAGAATTGGCTCAGAATAAATTGTATATTTTTGTATATATTATTTATACACATTTTATCTGGGCTTAAACGAAACACGCGACATTTTCTATTGGTTTATATTACTGACGCCAATGTTCACACAATCTTTAAATGTTTATTTACTCTTTGATGATATGCGAGAGCAGCAGTTATAGCCTATTAGTTATGCAAATCGGAACACAATTTGCAATCGACCCTATCACATAAACTAGTTAACAAGTTGCTGTTGTTTGGTTGCTCCTCGTTAGCATTTTGTTTGTGTACGAATACGAAATCTAATCTTATCGCTTGCCAAGCCAAAACCAGTACGCACACATAACCATTTAAAGTACCTCATGGCGAGTCCGTCATTGAACTTGACTTTGAAGGCGTTCCAGTCTTAGTTTTAGAGCGCAGCTCAGGTTATGACACTCGTCGTCAATCTCATACGCAGGGCGGACAGATGTACAGATACAGATATAGATACACGTATGTAGATGCGCTGAAACCAGTTATTGAAGTGCAAGTGTAGCTGTAGCTATGCTTGATGGTCATATAATTGTATCTCCGTCCCTAGAAGGCAGTTCACAAATTAAATTCCGAAAAGCATCTATATAAATCAGACTTGTATATAATGTATACGTGGGTGTTTCTCTGTCTGCCTCACATTGGCGTGCTAATTAAGAAAATATATATAATGTGTGTATATGAAAAAACCCGCTATGTAAATCGCATCGCGAAGTGCGTTTTGCATTTCGTCGTGAAATACTTCCCGGCTCTTGAGTAATGACTCACAGTTATGAAGACCAATTCTGTGGAAGGGTTTTTCCAGTTGGCAAGCTGCTGATTTTTTACTGGGCCCATTACAGCCAATTCGCTGCTAAAGTCATTTGGTTAAGCTGACATACAACTCGAAACTGAACGCGGAGGGTCTGTGTGTGTTAATGAAGCGCAATGATTGCTTAAAAATATTTTGTTACCGTTAGCCTAATGTTTTTGTTTCGCTTGTCAAAATTTACACAACTTAACGGTTAATTTAATTGCTAGTCAGTTCTTGGCCAGACACAATGAGAACAAGGCTGAGAGCGCACAAACTTCTTAATGCAGTTCACAACAGAGGGAAAGATATAAGTATATGAACAAATAAGTGTCAGTCTGTCAGCTTTTTGACAGCTCAAATTGTTTTTATTTTGTTCAGTTTTTTGTTTGTTCTGTTTTATGTTTTTTGTGTAATAATTTTAAATTTTCATTCTTTGCCTTCGTTGTGTGCAATTTTTCTGTTGCATGCTGAAATAATCACAACTGATGGTAACGACTTTATTATCATGTTGAGTAGAGCATATTACGAATAATTACGAAATTATTGGGTAGATGTGCAAGAGTTAGTACATAACATGAGAAAGTAAGCAGCAAGCAATTTCTCTGCAGGTGAACAAAATAATTGTTTTCGACTCCACTTAATATGACTCAGAGAACGAGTATAAGTCTGTAAACTTGATTTTGAAAATTTCTTAGCAATAATCTCATTAGCAGTTAGAGTTCGTAAGACATATGTCCTTTAATGAAAGCATATTTTACTGGCAAGCAAACATAAAATAATACTTTCACAAATATCAAAACATTATTTCTAACCAAAAATTCGAGAATATTCGCATTTTGCATATCCATCAACAAGTCAGCAAACTGGTCAGATTTAATGGTCACGCAAACAACAAGTCTCACACACAGCTGTCGTTTGGGTCTTTGTTTGGCTGTGCTGCTAATCATGATCGCAAATATTTGGCATATTGACGAAAATAAATGTACATGTGTGAAATGAAGGCAAGCGCAAGTGCTAAAGTGTAACGTTAGTAAGGCAATATTTATGCAAATTACCAACAATTTGTGAACGAAGATTTCCTGAAGATTTTTTTCAATTTTCACTTTCTCGGCTCATATTTCATGAGACATTACGCATACGCATCAACAAAGTGAAATTACGCAGATGCTGTATGAGTGCTGTATGGGAAATTTACACCACACACACACACGCACACACATACACAGAAACTGTGGGCGTTGCAGGAAATCATAAAATGTAATTTTTATTAGACGGAAGATATAGTAGAGTTGTGTATAATATATCTGTTACTTTTGTCACAACATCGAAGCGGATAAATTACGGCAACAATTACCAGTTTTAGCTGCAATTGTGGGCAGAGTGTGAATGCTTTGGAGGTGGAACCTACTGTTCCGAGCCTATGCTCGAAACTTTTGCCACAATTATGTAATTTTGTTTTCAATTTGGCAAAGACAAACGCGGCCAAATGCAAAATATGCAGAGAACTGTCCGCACTGAAAACCAGTTGACTTTCATATTACAACTCATTAACCGCAAATTACAGTAATCTAAAAAAAATATACGTAGATATGTGTACGACGAATGTAGCTCAATTAAGTGCAATAGATTCACTTAGCTAATTAATCAATGCAAACAAGAAACACCCACAGGCGATCAAGTGCGGGTGCTCAATAAGTAGCCACACAATTAAAAGATTTGCGCATTTACCAAGCTCTGGCGCCCCCTCTCCATGGACTATCCATGCGGAAGTCGTAAGCCAATGCGAAAGATACATTCGCGTGTGCCTAATAACAGACGCTAAACGAAAGCAATGCGGTTAGCTCTAGCCACAAAGTAGATGAAAAAAGCAAATGTAAATTGAAGAAAAAATGGATTAAAAATGAATTTATTTTCCAATGGAATAAAAACCGCGAGCAAAACATCTTAATAAAACCAACAAACGTAAAAACAAAGGCACAGCCTCTCGGATCGAGTTAGATTTATAATATGGATAAAATGACGCAGACGGAAGCACAAAAGCACACAAATTACACACAGACAACTTGTGGCTTATATGTTCAAGTCCATTCAGTTAAAAAAATATATATGTGCTTATATATATATTTATATACATATGTATATATTTGAAGTACGGGGCGTTACTGTATAATGTGCGGCACTTTAATCAAAAAGTATTTATAATTGAATTGTAGCAAAAGTTTTGCTGAAAGATTATGCCAAACATCAAAGAGATTTCAGATAATGAAAATTAAGACATGTTTTGTACATGCCACATATGTACTTATATAAAGCGGCCAATGCTCGACGTCAAAGATTAATGTTGAAAGCAGAACAGATAAATATAAAAAAATTATGGTAAACAAAAACACATTGACAAAGCAAGGAAGTGAATAATTGTTGCTGGGTTTAGCAGATACAGGCATGTGAAGATTTATTATATTTATATTTATTTTCTAATAAAAAACATATTTCAAATATTTTTTCTATGAGCTTAAATTTGAATTCAAGTATTCACTTTAATTTTAAATTAAGATAATTTAATATTTTACATTTTATTTCGATTGTAAACTGTTGTAGCAGACATAGTGGACATGCCCCCTTTCGCGGGGGCACACTTGTTAGGCCGAACTCTTAGCTGATGTTGTCTTGCTTTCTGCTAACCCCTCTTCTACTCGCCTCCAAGTTTGTTGCTTAAGTCTTTATTATTTATGGTATAGATCTGTCAAACTGACGCATTTTCCGAAGCGCGCGTGCTACTGTTTTGTGTCTGAACTGAGAAAATTCAAATGAGAACAGCACCGAAAAACTTGCACGAATGTACGCCAATTATGCAAATCTTCGAGTCCAACAAGTGAACTGCAAACAAAATAAGATTTGCATATCGGTCAATTGGTGCACGATTTTTGCTGTACACGCGCTCAAAATACCGAAATTTTGCCCGACAACTGTGAAACACATTCTTTTTACCTGTGGGCTTTAAATTGACAACTTTTTATCAACAATATTTTTATATTGTTATTATTCGACGCACTTTCAATGCCACTGTTGGACGCCTTCGCAATGTTGCACAAAATTCCGTATAAAAATAAATATGGCTAAGCACTCAGCCCACACGTTGTACCTATTTTTAAACAAACAAATAAATCATTTGGCAAATGCAATATGTGAATGTATGTACACCGAAAACAATTGAGCGTATTAATTTGTCATGTGTAACACAAAACCTAAAAGGACGGATTAACCTACATAAAAAATATGTTTTGCAAGTTTGTCAAGTGCCACAATTACGCATCACAATAACATTCAAATAATATATGTACATATATCGCCCCAACCCAAAGTCATAATTAACAACAACCATACAGAAAATCTACTTTCATTTCGATAATTATGGGCCCTAATATATTTTTTCTATTTGCATTTTTGTGGTATTTGCTTCAGCAGAGTGAATGTCAATTGCAAAACTTAAAAATAAATATTTAAAAAATTAAGAAAATAATAATAATAATATTGTTTTATGCACTGACCTTCGCAATATCTGGCTTTGTATATGCACTTAAAACGTCCGCTATGATTGCCAAGTTGACTTGAACGTCTCTCACGTCTGTCAGTGGCTCCAGATGGCAATGTGGTTTTTGTGGTTATCCAGTGAACTAGGCCAGAACTTGGCCACATAACTGGGAAGTTGTATGGGTTACACTTTCCACTCAGCGCTTCATTAACTGCCTAACTATTCTAGAGAGCGCCGAGTTGTTCTCTGATTTATTTTACAGCTCTCATTTTATTTTAGACTAAAACTGATAACAAAAAGAATGGGGACTTACAAAGAGACAAATTACAATGTTCTTCAAATACACACACTCTAAAGCTCGTATGAACTAGCCACTATCATTTGGCTAAATAGTCTGGGCGGCTAGGTAATAGGCAGCAATTAATACACGCTCTGTGGACTAATGCATACAATTTGTTTAAATAATGCTTGGCTGGTTGTAACCTTTGGTGATGACAGTTCAGCGATAAGGCATATAAATCAAATCCAGCGATTAAGCGTAGAATAAATAGCCAGGAATCCAACGGGAAAATAAATTGGCAACGCTGTGGTGCACAGCAGTCAGCATTTATTTTTGCACATCGAACGAGGTCTAATTATACATAATTGCGCATAATTAAAATTTAATTAATACAATCAAGAGCTGCTCACACACAAACACACTGCGAGGCAGTAAGCAACAGAATTCAAGCCAAAAGAAAAACCGGCAAAACGTGTCCACTGCAAATGTGAACGTCTTTTGGCCAAGTTGCGTGCCTCATTCAAGAGAATGAGAGAAAAATTGCAACAAATTTCAAGCATTTTCTTAGCAAGTAATAATAACAGCTTTAATTTGTGCTAAGAAGACTAGCACAACGCATCTGGTCAAAACCGAAACGAGTGCAAGTTCAACGGCGAAAACGAGTTTCACATTTTTATTATTTTATTTGATTATATTTTTGTGCTCTGTTGGCCAAGTCTACGCGATCGTCATCGTCATCGTCATCGCTATCGCCAGCGACGGCTCTCTGCCGCATATGAGGAAGTTAATGCCTGAGCAGCGGGCAACTTTATGCTCCACACGCAAAGATCAGCGAAAAAAAACCAAAGAAACTAAGTAACAGTTACTATTTAGCGGACCGGCATTGGTTTGCCGCCATGCCTCGCATAAAATATGCGGTAAAATTGCTTTTCTTTCGAGAAGGGAGCGCAACGAGGGGGGGGGGGGGGGCTGTATCGAACTAGTGTACAAAGTGGGTCTGAGACTGCATGGCTGCGTGCTAAATACGTTTGCTTTTTTTACCAAACGGTTGTTTCAGTGTTAATGCCGCTCCAACACTTGTTTTGACGGTGCTGCGGACAGCACAGTGTGGCAATGCTTAGTTGCTGGTAATGAAAAATGTAACTGTTACAACAAATAGTAAGCCAAATTGACGCAAGTTTCTTGTCATTAAAAAGTCATTGCGTAGTCATACAAAATTGTCATAGGTTAATCGCATGACCATTTTGGAAGCTATTCATACATTCATAAGACTAATACTTGCAAAAAACGTCGAACTAGAAGTACTAACTTCACCGTTGCTTGCAACTCAACTCACTTGACTGCCGATCAGATATCGATACCTCTCTTATGTCAGTAGTATCGATAGCATCGGGTCAACGGCAACAAGGTTGCCAGACAGCTTTGACCGCTTCTTGTTTGTTTATTCTTTATTTCAAATCCTACATTTATTTAGCTCTTCTCATAATTGTCATTGTTTGGTCACCTTTGCGCCGGCCAAATGTCGTTGACCACGATGCGGTGCGAGAAGAAAATGCGAAAAATGATGTTTTTGCGCAAGTTTGACAATAATAAATGGATGTATGTTGTTAGTGCGCAAAGTACTGGTGGCCAGCCGTTTCTGCGACTGTGTGCCATCAAAAGTAAATTAAATTAAGTACCTTAATAAACACACACATACACACAGAAACAGAATTGCTGGTAAGCCAGGCGGAAATAGACTGTGACATCCGCCGAGTGCTGATTGCTGACAGCTCCAAGTGGCAGTCATGGTTGAAATCAGCGTGAATCGCCTCTGGATCTAACATATCCGCTGGCCGTTGGCCGCAAATTTAATTAGAAATCTGCACGGGTTTGCCTGCTGGCGAACTACTAGTTCAAGGCACCCAGTTTCCGCAAAAAAAAATAATAAACATTTTCACACCTTGCAATACAATTACAATAAATGTAACTAACGAAATTTCTTTCTATTCTGCTCTTGTCATTTCAGCACACACACACACACACACAGCAAGCCACTCACACTGCTCAAATTAGACCGTGAAAGCAACAACAATAAGAAATACTCGTTATAATATGAATATAAACATAAATAAAAGCAAAACGCCAGCAAAGCGTGCAAAGGGAAAAGCAGCGAAAATTATCATAGTTAGCACAGCAGGAGGAAGTGGGGCAAAGAGTGGGCACGGGGTAGACAGTAGCTTGGCTAAAACGGTCGAGAAAATGATGATTATGATGTTAATAAATTAAAGTTGCCATTAATTTAGTAACGCAAACGGCTGTGGAAGCCAGACGGTAGCATAATAACAATAAATAATAATTTGAAATAGGCGAGCGAAATAGACACACACAGAGAGCGACTTGGGCCTTAACTGGAGAACTGCAAACAGTGCAGCGGCCCTTCAACCACATACATATACATATATATATATAAACAACAGATCCAAGAAAGAGCAGCTCGAGCGCGTCGAGCGTGCAAATTAAAAGCGCACAGTAGCTCGAAGGAGCCGCTAAAAGAAGAAACTAAAAAACAGCAACATGGAAGTGGCAACAACAAACAATCACAGTCAGAGCCATCATCATCATCATCATCATCTTGGCAATAGCAGCGCAGCTGGCGGCGTCAGCGCCGGTTCCCGTTCCCCATTTCAGCGTGAGGTGCGTGAATGGCAGCGCATCGATCCGGACACTGGAGCGCTGTTCAGCGGCCGCTTGGAGGCAGATCGCTGGATAAATGGACCACTGAACAGCTATGGCAAGGTAAGAATAACATACAATCGATAGATTTAACAATATCCGCAACAAAATATGAGCTCAGGCACAAATATATAAAACTAGGTATTTTGCTAAATTTAAAATTCATGTCAGCAACAACCGATAGTATCGATAAAGCAGAGAATATCTAAAAGTAAGCAAAAGTAGTTAGTTGCAAGTAAATAAGCCTGATTACCTCAAGCTTAAACAAAAATTTCCCACTGTGTTAAGTGCGTTGATAGAATTCTGATTGATGCCTAGGTGGAGGCCTAATTGCTGTGGCTTTTGCTTGCAGTCCATACAGTCTTATGGATAGTACTGGGCATACACATCAAAATGAAATTGAAGGGCACGCTTCAGGGTGCATCACACTAATTTAGTGCACTCCGTGACAGCCCGGGCTATCGACTGATTGAGGCTGATTGCTAGTTTGGTTGCCTTTCGATTTTAATCAGTTAATAGTTTATTTAGCCATCAAGCAGTCGAGGGACAGCCGCAATAACCATATAACAATAAGAGGATTAAGCGAACAACAAGTATTCACCCTTGCACTTAAAGTTAACTTTTGTGTCTTAAAATGATTAAAGGCCAAGAATTGCAATTATATTCTTTGGCTACATTTAATTGCATATCTTTATCGTGAGTTGTTATAAAAAAGTGCTTATAATGTGAAATAATAATATACGTATACCTATAAGCGTATTTTGATTATTATAAACAACGTTTTTTCTCTGATTACAATAATATTTGACATTTTTTAATGTTTCCAAAATATCAGATAATAATAAAATTAATTATTTCAGAGAATGTTAAATATTAACTTAAATCTACCTATTGTAATAATTGCATAGAAAGTATTTGGATGGCTTGGTCATCTCTCTCCCTCTTGTGAGTTGATTACACTTAAGATTTTACAGTTTTAGCTGTATTGATGCCACTGGGCATGTGCCTCAAACCGTTAAGCAACGCATAACGAAAACTTTGAGAGATATTTTTTATTCTGACGCTTTGCGTTTGTGTGTCAATTAACTTTTCTGTGCCGGCAAGTAACTGCATCGGCTTTGACCATCTCCACCGGGGCATAATTAACAGATCGCACGCACGAACTGCTCGCAGATACAAGATACACACGACTGTGCCACTTATTAATCGATTTGCCAGCCACAAGTTATAAGCGAATGAATCTTTCGCATTTATAGACGCCAAGAAGTAGCAAAACACATGGCCAAGTCACTTGGATAATTTTGAGCAAGTGTTTATCTTGCTTTTGTTTTGATTCGCTTTTGTACCTTTGCCTTTCCATACACTCTCTCACACACACACACACACACACATACATGCATATTTATAGAAGCAACTCGCAGTTGGTAATTAATGCGTGCTGTTCAGATTTCACTTGTCTTTAGGCTATGCTCTTGTAGCTTTGTCTTGCCATTGATTGCTCTAGAATTTGGCGGTTAATTATAATGGCAGACGGGCCACAATTTTATGCTTGCTCATTGAGAGTATCGAGTGCCCCCAGTGACGAATACCAAGTGCCGACAGCCGGACCCATCTCATTCTGTGAGTCGTGCGTGCGGCCAACTCAAGTTCACGCCTCAAGTGTCAAACAGCGGAAAGCGGTTCAGCAATTCGAGCGTATTACACTTGGAACTGCTAGAACAGAGTTACTCCGAGATACTCTCCAAAGAATTATCAAACCCTAATGCCAATGAAGTGACATCATTTGGTGCTACAAAACTACTTATACTAAAAACTAAATCAGTTTAATAGTTCTTGGAAAATACTAAAAAATTAATTTAGATAAAATCAAATTGTCAAAAAATCACATTATTTTATTTAGTACCTTTACCACATAATAAATAAAGCGATTTGCAATTTTAATTAATCAATTGCGGTTAAAGAGAGCTGGGAATTGAAACTAGGTTATTTCGTTCCTTTTATTTAATAGTTCTTAGTATGTGTATATGACCAAAAACTTAATTTAAATAAAATAAAATTGGATCAAATAATAGATTAGCAATGCTGTTAAAGGGAGTTGAGAATTCTTTTGTTGCCAGGTAAATTTTTATGATTGACTGAAGTTTATTGTGAAACTAAATTATGAGATTAGGTTTTAGTGAAAATTAAATTAATTAAAGAAATCGTCATAAAATTGCGGGTGAAACTACGTTCAAGAATATTTATTGATTAATTTTAAATAAAAAAAGAAATTAGTTGTTTGTTAACTTAATTTAGCTTAGAAAACAGAGATGTAAGAGCTACAAAATTACATGTTTATTTTGGAAAAAAAATGAAAAAGTAAAATCTTAAATTTTGTTTAACCGTTTTTACCAATTTGCCAAGGTTTCATTTGCAATATGTTATTACAACAAAGATATATATGAATAATATAAGTATTTTATTGAGCTTTTGGCCGTATCATCACTTGGGCAAATTTCAAAACATTTCTCTGCCAGGGATACCAATAAAGTCCGCCCTTGTAAGGCCCATTGAGATTGCTTCAATCAATAACAGAAAGATAAAAATAAATATTATTGAGAAGTAAATAACATTTTAGTGTTTACCATTGATAACAGTTGTTGAACCACCAGCCGGAACTATTTTCATCTGCACAATTTCTGTTGCTATTGTCATTATCATTTTCATATGTGGAGAACTTCATGTTCTTGTGATGAACCATTGCATCTCCAGCATCGCCCGAATAAGCACCAAGAGTCGTGATCTCAAATGAGGCGTCGTCATTCGCAATTGCAAAATTATCGTATCGTGCAAATCGTGTTTCGTTA
Source organism: Drosophila atroscutellata (assembly GCA_035041605.1). Lineage (NCBI taxonomy): Eukaryota > Metazoa > Arthropoda > Insecta > Diptera > Drosophilidae > Drosophila > Drosophila atroscutellata. Next base: position 3,808,208 of record JAWNLA010000092.1, on the reverse strand, counting down.
TCATAATTCTGCAGATATATATACAATTCGTGGGGCTGCGACTTGGTTATCAAATGCAGTTTATCCAGCCCCATAAAGAACTCTCTTCGCAAATCTCCGAATCCCTGCTGATATTCTCGCCAGTTTCGATTAAAGTCAACACTGCCATCAATACGCCGCAGAATAACTGACCAACCAGGACCAGCTAACGACGAGTCACATGCCACTGGAAAGGATTCCGAGCCAGGAACTTTAATATCATGGACATCAGTCGATTTGCACAGACAGCTGGAGAATTGGCATTTGTTATTCTGCAACATCAATTCGGATAACTTCTTCTCCAGCTGATCGATTTTTTCTTGTTCGCTTATTGTTTTTATTCTGAGCATGGAAATTAATTCATCTTTATTTTCGAGTTGTGTTTCCATTGCAGATATTTGACGCTCAAGACTTGATATGGTTTTCTAAAATAAACAAATTAGCTTAAAACTGTAAAAAAAATCTCAGTAAAACTTACAGGTCCTCCATTTCCCGCACTAACATATAAGATGGCTAGCAGAAAAAATATTAGTGAATTTAAATATTTCGACATTTTTGAAAAAGAATTCAAGGAGATTGTTCCGTCTCTTAATCAAAACCAATCGAAACTAATTCTCAGAACCGACTAAATACTTAATTTGACTTTATAAAAGCTTTCATTAAGTGAATTCGGATTCAAAACAGTTTCGCCTCTCAGCAATTGAGCTTTGTATAAATTATTGGGGACTTTCTATTGTGCATAGTAAAATAATGCATATTATTTAAAGGCCTTGAACTATTTAATTTGCATGAAACCTTTATTGCATTACTCAACTATGCTTAGAAAAAAGTCTTTATTTCTTAAATATGTGTTGAATATCTATTTGATTACTGATTTGTATTTAATTTCAAGTTGTCAAATACAATTTTTAAGTAATTTATAACAATAAATAAAAAACATATGGCAATAATTTCATTAATTGTGCATGTTGAATAATTGATCTTAATTTTCTTAGCCTTATTGGCAAAATTACAAAGACCTTTAGCTGACGATTGTTTCATTCTCCCACTCTGAATTCATATGCCCTTTGCATTTTCATGATTGCTGCAGGGTATATGTACATATATACAAACCTGCTGAAAGTTGTTTCTGTTTTTTTGTTTTTTGTATGCCTAACTTATCGAGATTGAACTTTGCTGCCACTGCTGCTGCTGCCGCTGCCGCTGCTCAAAGCAATCAATAGAATCGAAAACAATCAAAGAACCCTCTTGAAAATGGAAGAAGAAGGAATAACGAGAGATTCGAGCTATTTCAGTGGTCAGTTTAAGTTTGAGTTTAAATAGTCGCGCAGTTCATTTGATTGTGTGGATTTATATCATGATGGAGAGAGAGAGAGAGAGAGAGAGAGAGAGAGAGAGAGAGAGAGAGAGAGAGAGAGAGAATGAGTCTGTTGACTGGTTATCCCGCTGTTTCTGTTTCTGTTTCTGCCGACAAAGTCAAACGCAAACTTGCCGACAGAATTCAATTGAGCGAGTTTTGATTTGTGCCAGGGAGCATCCAGACGCAGACCCACCTTTGAGCAAACCTCAAGCTTCAAGCACCGTTAGACAACTACCACTGATTCATTAATATTATGGATGGTTGGACAAGCAAATTTACATTTTACCGGCGCGACATGCAGCATTTGAATTTGAATTATTTTTGCCAATTCTGGATGTGGAGTTTAAGTTGGATTTGGAGTTGCAGTTGAGGCTAGACCAGAGTACAGTCTAACGGTACAACAAACTAACAGCCGCAAGCAAGAACCGATTTTTGTGGGTCACTAGGTTGCCAGCAGACTCGTCGAAGATGTGGCATCGAATCTTGCAGCTTGGCCAGCTCTGCTAGTAGCCATTTGAGCATTAACTACTACTACTACTACTTGAATGGCATGCAACTAATTCAGGATGTTAACCAAAGTGTCTCTCTACATTTAAGCATCACCGGTTGTTAATTTCCTGTGCACAACACAATCAGATCAGATCCACACGTATAGCTGTAATACAATGCGTCTGGACAACCCACAACTTGGCCATGAATCGGTCATGAGCATAAGGGCCCACAGATGATTTATTCGATTTAGTCATACGAGTACTCATTCTCGAACTCATACTTGCTCTTAATGCTAGCTCATACATACATACATACATGTATAATGCGCTCTATAGAGATATAAAGGCAACGAGATCGTGACAGAAATAATGCATATAAAAATGTATACTATTAGCGCAAAGCTAGGTCTCTCCAGCATGGCCAACAAAATGGCCATTGTTAGGCAAAAAGCAATTTAAAATGCAGCATGCACCACAGTGGGCACTATTTGAAGGGAACACTTACCACAATTAAATAATTAAAACAAAAATAATAACAATTTGTACAATATTTTTTAGAAAAAATCCTAATTTTAGTTAAGAAAGAAATTATATGTACATATATACTTATCTTTATGAGAAGCATAATATATCCTATGACCTAGAGGAGAAGCTAAAAAATTATTTATTTTTAGCTCAAGTAACTTAGCTAAGCGCTACATTTTTAGCTATTCATTTATTAAATGCCGGTTTTAACCGTCAAAACTGGAAGATCATAAATATTAAAAATTAAACTAAGCTTATAAAAATAATTTAAAGAAATATATATATTTAAATTGCATTGCAAAATTACAAAAAAAAAGTATACAATAACTCCCAAATTTAGATAAATTTTACGATGTGCAGTAAATTTGTAAGCACTTCGTTACCACAGTGCAGACAAAGTCAGTGTCAGCTAAAAATAAAAAGAGTCAACGCTTTGGCATGTCTATGCAGCTTGCTGTACAAGCAACAGCCGCCAGGAAAGGCGACATGCATGCGCAGACATGGAGCATATGGCAGACCAAAGACATAGAGACAGACGGACAGATAGACAGGGGAAGAGTCAGAAAGACAGCAAGACGGAGCGAGCCAAGAGCTGAGACAGACAGTCAATCTTATGGCGAGAGACAGCCTCGAAGACGACGATGTTGCGGGCAGCATCATTAAATTCGCTTAAAGCACGGCTCGGGCGAAAATATTTTGGCCTAGGCCAAAGCTAAAGCCAAAGCGACAGAGACTGCCACACGGCAGGCAACAGCGTCTACAGCTTCTCTACATCATCACGACTTTGGGCTCTTGCGCACTTGTAATATATGCGCGTCCCTCCTGCATTTTGCAGCTGCCGCATTTCATTGAACCTTCAACTTGACTTTGAGCCCAAAAGCAACAAAAGCAGCAGGCATAAAGCCATTGAACATTTTTCAATTTGGCTGCGGCGAGGAGTGCGCGGAATCTCTTTGGCTTTATCAGTCGGGCAGCCAGCCGCATGGGGGCTCAAGTTCGAGATCATGACACTGATTCACTGATTGTTTGGCCGTAGCGAATTATATATACATACATACACATATATGTATATATATATATCTATTTTTTTGCTCCTTTGATTGTAGTAACAAACTCCCCTGGGGGATGTGTGTTTGTGTGTGTGAGTTTCAATAGCCATGCAGATTGGCATAGCTTAATTAGCCTGGCAGCCGGAGCGAAACCAGGTCTGTCTTAGCAATAGACTACACTAACATATTCCAGCATGGCTGACTGTCTGACTGTCTGGCTGGCTAGCAGGCTGGGAAAAAGAGGTCATCGATAGACACACATAGAACTGTAGACTGTTGAACAAAAAATGTAATACATGGCCAAAAGGAGATTTAAGACAACGTCTCTTCAGCACTGTGGCGTGAGAAACTCAGCGACAGCGAACGTGCATTGCCTCAAGGGTTTGAAACTTTGCTAATAATTTATCTCTGCACTGCAACTGTGGCTGGTACGTGTAATTGGTACTTCGCTTCGAGTACTTGGGTACTTGCACAGTACAAAACTAAATAGCATATTTTGTATTACAACTCGAAAAATCATCAAATGGATTCTGAATATTTGAGTACAAAATTAAATTTTTCATTTCAATAACTAAAGACTGTGCTCCAAAAAAATGTCGATCTAATTGTTATATAACTGAGTTGAAAATTAACTGAGAGCGACGGCATTGTTTACATTTCTCAACTCTGCTCCATGAATTGGTTAAGTGTAATATCCCAAGGCACCTCACTTAAGCCCAATTGTTTGTAGTGTGTCGGTACTGGTACTGGGACCCTTGGTATCTATTCAAGGATAAGTATGACTTTAGGGAGCACAAATTATTTTGCATTTGCAATTGGCCTACGGTCATCATGCGCTGACTCAGAAATGTGTTAAAGAAACCGAAAACCAATCAAAAATCTGGTAATGAATGCGCTGTTGAGAAGACATTGCTGAAAGTTATAGCTGAGATGGAGAATAAATTGGTAATTATTTGAAAAGAAAATCAAATATTTCTGACTTAAAAAGAGCTATGTCCTCACCAGCACAAAATTAGGCTTCCTAAAATCAAGAATATATTCTCGAATTCTGCAAAATCTTTGACGACAAACATATTCATATTTTTTTCTCCGTTTAGCCTAGAAGAAATTCGAATTAATCTTTTTTGTTATTTTAATTCTAATTATCGGTCTTATATTATGTTCTACATGTACGCTTGGCATCTTTTTAGATTATTGTACAAATAAGTTTAAAAATATATCAAAAAACGGACTTACTTTGATTGCAACATTTAAAAACTTTTAAAAGTCAATAAAACATAATCAGTCAAGAGATGAGCTATTATTGCTTACAACGAAAATATTTAACTCAAATCGACATACTTGTTGAGGTTTAAAGACTGGTGATAAAATTATAAAAAACCAATCCACATATCCAACTTTTCTTGGTGGCTACAATAGCATTATTAACCACAGTTTGTCTTAGTCAGATCACAAAGCGTATGAGTCAACCCACAATAAACACTGACAGTATCGGTGGTATTTCTGTGGTTTCATGAAACAAAGAACATTTGCTCTCGACTCTTTGTTGTAATCAAATTTTATATTTTGCCATTGACTCAGCCAGTTGTTGTAACAGTAGTTGTTGTTGTGCATTTGCATGGAAGTGGAGCATTGAGAATGCATTTGATTTGGTCATTGACACGAATTTGCCCAAGTAAACCCTAATAAAAATTCGAACGCAATAAATCATCAACATAATCGATCGGCACAATCGATCTTTTAGGCCACACAACCGCACGTCGATAGAAAGATGTGTGTGTCTGTGTGTATGTGTGTGATTGTGTGTGGCACGATCGAACACATTTGTTAATGGTTGCGCACAATGAAAAGGGTGCAGTGGTTTCTGTGCTCTTGCTGCCGCCAGCTCGATTTGGTCACGTGTGCGGCCAGCTGTTGAGATAAGAGTAACAGCAAACAGTGGACTCTCAAGTGCATTACCAAACAAACAAGCAAGCTACTAACAATCCTCCCCCGCCCCCGACAGCTTCCCACATTCTGTTGCAAGTTATTCATACATACATGTAGCAGAAACACTCATACGCCCCTTTGGACACACCTAATAAACTTGCATACAATTTTGTCAGACTCATTTGCACATTGCCCGTTAAGAGTATATATGTACCTCACTCACACTATGTATTTAATTTTTAAGTGTGCACTTAAAAGTATCATTAAAGTGCATAATATTCAGAAGTTTAATACCAATAAACAAACAATTCTCCATTTTAATTTTTGTTACTTTGTTGAACGATTTACAACTCACAAAAATTTATTATATGCATATTCGAAGCTTTTAAAGCATAATATTATATAAAGAGAAACCGATTTTAGTTTATTCAATTTTATTAAGAAGTTTCTATTTCCTACTCTTTTAACCTTTTTGAATAGATTTAAACATTCATTAAGTAAATAAAATAATAAAAAAAAAAACAAAAGGAAATTAGAGAAATAACAATATTAAGCACGTCAAGCATTGCATTCCCATGAGGACCGGATTCCAACTACTTATTTCCAATTTTCATTATAAATTTTAGCAGACTATTCCTTGTTTGTAGTATTTCTATGTTGGTAATTTTTGAGAACAATTGAGGATCAGTATTTCTTCTTAAGTGTGAGTCGTTTGAATATTTTGTTAAACAAAGTGTGTTTCATACAAAAACTCATCTTTTCCGAAAATGTATTTGCAAAAATGATGTTTTATTGACATTGATAGTTTTTATGTATTGAATTTGGCTGCTTTCTGCAGGAGGTTGACTGAAACCAAACAATATGTATTGCCTGCTTACTGAATTATGTTTGTTATTCAGCACTAAAAATAACAAGCGATCTAACTAAAAGCACTTGTTAAGACTGAAAATATGCTTAGAACACTCAAATTGTCAAACTTATAAATAAAGCCCTATCAATTCCATGAATTTGACTGTTATATATGGAGTCAACCTGCATACGCCCCGGTGGCCATACCTACTAAACCAGCCAAAAATCTTACTGACATACTAAAAACTCGAAAGAGAAAAATAAATTACAATTAATTAAGACCTTGATATCCAGAAGAAAAATAAACACACACACACATAATCCTGCTCTCACTCAAATCCAACACTCTGTCTATTTTTCCCCTTCTCCCCATCTGATCGACATTGCAGATATCGGATTCGCAAAATATCTCACAGCCGAATGGCACACAGCACATACAGCGCAAACAAATGGAGGTACTGCGAAGCGCCAATGGTGCTATGCAGGTGATACGCACACAGACGGTACAAAAGACATCGTCCACATCTCGGTGGGCCACTTCCACCTCCACCTCCACTGCCACTGCCACCTGCTCCTCATCGACAAAAACCACCCGCAGCGGAGGGGCGGCGCCCAAAGCGCTTTGGTCGCCGCCGTCCGCTCAAAGCGTTGACATTTGTGAGCTAAGCAGTAATGATGATCAAGATGATGATTTCGATAGTATACAGGGCGACGCTGGCGTCGTTCATGAATGCACGACTCCATCCACGGCTAGGAATGGCCAGGAGCTGGTCGATGATCATGTTGATTTTGTTGTGATTAATGGCCATGCGAACATTGACGATGACGACGATGATAATGATAATGACGACGACGTCTATCGTCTGCACAAGCTCGGCCACAATTTGTTACCCGATACAGCGCCCAGCTTGAAATTGAGCAATCTAATGGTAAGTTGAACCCACCCGCTTCCCTACCCCGCACTACACTACCACTTTCCCAGCCCTAACCCCCAACTAGTTACCCTATGCTTGGCCAGGCTCATAAACATGGTAGTCGCAGCTCTGGGAACGTCATTATTCATGCGCTTGTTTGGCGGCTCATTAGCATGCTGCGATGTTTGCTTTTCGATTTTCTTCAATTGCTTTTGTTTTGGTTTCCTTCTGTCGGCCATGGCAATGACTGAAAATGTTCAGCTTGCTGGCTCTAAATGATCTGTGCATAATTAGGAAACTTAACTCAAGTAAATCGAAAAACATAAATAAGGAAAGGATATATTTTAGGATTCATTGCTTAAAGCTTAAAAAATATCATACGTATATAAATATTTATGAATTCATTGCTTATCGCTCACTAACAAGCATAATTATAAAATCTAAACTATGTATGTGCAATTGTGCAACTATTTCATTAAAAAAGTTCAGATTCATATTTAAAAATTGCAATTTCGAAACTAACTCAATTTAAGCAATATTTAATTATATTGTTTTAATATTATGCATTTATTAATATATTTATATATTATTATATTGAACTTAATTTCTTTTTAAAATTAGCTAAATTATTCGAATTAAACTTTTAACTTTCATAATTTCATTTCATTTCAAGCAAAGTTATTAAATATAAGAAAAAAAACTTAAGGAAAATAAAAGAATCAAGAAATCAAGATCCACATCTTTGTTGTGCTTTGTAACCTCAGAAATTTAAAATATTCGAAGCGTACAATATACATTTTTCAAAACTCTGACACATTGTATCTAAAAGTTAAATATTTATATATTTTAAGATGTCAGAAACGATAATTTGGCAATATTTTTAAATTAGTAAATATCATAGAAAGAGAAAGTGAAGAGTAGTGAAGTGAAGAATGGCAAAGAAACGACATAAATTCTGAAAAATTTAAATGTATTCAATAATGTTAAATTTGTATCCCTGCATACATATACATATATTTCTTTAGTCAAACAATTCCAAAAATGTTGACCCATTTTATCTATACACAAGCAAACTTTCATACATTAATAAAGTTAATCAAACCACGCAATGTCAGCAAGCGAACAAAAGCAAAAACAAGTCAACTCTAGAGTCTAGACAGATTTAGTTAGCCATTGGCAATTGGCCAATCGTAATAGATCATCAGTTAGTAGACAGAGTTTGACGACCACGCTTTAAGTGCGGTTCAAATGAAGCGTCTGGCAACAATCGATTTTAATAGGCAAGCTTAGCTAAGCACTTAACACTTAAGCGAAATTTATGAACAGCAATCGAACCAATTTGGCAACCAGACATTTAGGTCATGCCAACAAAGGAGATTCTAGCACACCACCGATGGCAAGGCGAATATCGCCATGGTCATTACGGCGAACAGCAAAAGGTATTTAATTATTGGGTAGCCAGTCGCTGCAAACGGCGAAGCAATCGCGACGCTCGAGCCAAGCACAACGCCCACTCTTAACATGGCCAGGCCCATCAATCTTGACACGAAAATTTCTTTCGTTTTGTACCCTTACAATGGGCATTGTGATGCCGTATTCGAGAATGAGCAGTCCAGTCGATCTAGCTATTTGTTATAGCAAAGATCTCAGAGTCTACAGAGCTTTAGAGATGGAATATTGAATGGTGATATTCAAATCGTCGAAAATTGTTGTCAGAATAACAGACTATTCGAATTTCGTAAACAACTTTTAGTTAACAATAAGAAATATTAAATAATTTATTTGATATTTATATATTTTATAAATGTTAACGATTTAAAAAAAAGAAGTTACAAATACGTTTTTATAATAAAAATGTATTAATTGATGTCCTTTAAGGGAGTCATTGCTTATTGCATGCTAACTGCTAGTCGATCAATTTATTTCTTTAGAATATTGGATACTAAAATTTAAATGTTTATTTGCGTTTCTCGGAATCTTCGGTTCTTCCCATTCACTCAGCTAAGTCTCTCAGCCACATGCCAATCACAGCTTAAACGCCCATCATTCAAATTATATGCTTATAAATACGGAAATCCATTATCCAAGGCACATGTGCGCATACATACAGAGTTAAAGTGTGTGGAGCTTCCTTGTGAAGTTCCTGCAATGCACCCACACCGTACAGAACAGCAACAACAATAACAACAACACTTATGCGTTCAAATCTGCTTTTGTTTGCCATTTACAGAAAAGCAGTTCGAGTATTTCCAGCCAAAGCAGCAACAACTCAAATTTAACAACTGCAACAGCGGCAACTGGCAACACCCACAGAAATGCGGGCAAAATAAGCCTACATGCAATTGTAGGCCAGAAAACCACACCAACACCAACAGCAACAGCAACACCAACAGCATCATCGACGTGGCCCAAGCAGGCTGACTTATATGGCCTGGCCACCAACAGCAACAGCTACAATAACAACAACAACAAGCGCCGCGTGGGCGTTTCAACTGAAGCTCAAGCTGTTGCTGCTGCTGGCGATGCTGACGTCGTCGCCACGCCAACGCTGCGTCGTGATTTGGAAAGTTTCCGGCATTATAACGATGACGACGCCATCGCTGCCGCCAACGACGCTGATGATTTGCGGTAAGTGCTGTGAATTGAAATTTTGAAAATTTTGTCTCATGTTCGTGGCATTATTTAATTGAACTCACATGTTGCAGGCTCAGCGCACGGCATCAGCGACGCCAGCAGGTGTCCCATTCCGTATACGCACCACCGTTGCCCGTCAGCAGCAGCAGCTTGCTGCAGCGCTCGCGTTCCATTTCAACGGATGATCTCAGCAACGATTGGCAGCAGCACAAACAGCAGCCTGGCGAGCAGGGCGACGACGATCAGCCGTGCGGCGACTGGCGGCGAGTTAGCAAACTGCGTCGCTCATTTCAATCGCAGGATTATCACACAAAAACTGCTGCTGTTGCTGCAGTTCCGCGACCACGACCCCGTCCATTGGATTTGCCCAGCAACACGGTTAGTGTGGCGCGCATCCGGGCAGAATTAGAGAACGGACGTCAGCTCAATACGGTGATGCGCAATAATCACACCGATCTGGCTGCACTGGAGAACCTACTGAGCACGCCACCACCGCAGACCAGCAACAAGCCGCAACTGATGAAACGCTGCACATTTCTCACAGCCGAATCACTGCAGGAGATACGCGGCAAGTTGAAAAAACTCTCCGACGAGAGCCTGTACAAGGACGACTTTCTGGCACTTCAGGCCGTCACGAAGCCAGCAGCTGTCGAGGTGTTGCAAAGTACGGAGCCAACAGCTTTGACTGTGGCACCAAGTGCCTTTCATCCTGTCCACAATACACACAGCTTAGAGACGCGTCAGCGGCCTAAGGACACCAGTTCAAGTGAGTGGCATTTGCGTCGCAAGTCGTATGGATTTGAGAAAATGTCACCGCCCGAGAATCGCAGTATCTTTCGCGTTGATGCTTCCACGGACAGCGGCTTAGGCCGATCCGGTGAGCAGCTGGGCAACTGGTCGCCGACAGAACGTCCAGCTGCAGCAGCAAATGGACCCAATTCCACAGTTATACACTTTGGCCGCCAAAAGGAGCAACTGCAGCAGCAGCGTGCTGCACAATTGGCCAGTCCCAATGAAACGGAGCATTTGAGCAAGCGTCATTCGATTGCAGTGGAGGAAACTTGGCGCGATATACGTAAAACATCGCAGGTAAGCACCCAACGACAAACTATCTGACCAATTTTAAGCATTGGCAAAGCGGAAAGGTATTTTCTATGTGTAGACATATATAAAGAAGTTAGAGAGAGCGAATATATAGGATATATACATAGGATAATGGCTTAGATTGTTTCTGTTTCAACATATCATTTTTTAAATATATAGATTTCGAGAAATTTGTTAATGTTATAAATTCATTCGCAGGTGCGAGTCAATGGTGAGCCCATTAATGGCATCAGCAGCAGCAACAACAACAGCTCCAGTCAACTGCAGCGCAGTAGCGCACAGAAGCGTGTAGAATTCTGCAAGACAGAAGTGCATTTTGCCGCCGAATCGGGACGTGTTAACATTGTGGAAACTGATGGCAAACCGCCGCCCACGCAAAACTTTCGACGACGGCGACGCACAGCAAGCGGTCCGCTCCAGAGCCTGGTGAAGTCGGCCAGTGTCATTAGTAGCAGCAGCAGCAGCAGCAGCAGTAGCATCAGCTCATCGAGCAACAATGGGACCAACTTTGGAGACGGGGCCAAAAAGAGCATTGCCTCCAGCACGGTGACATATAGGGCGACGCTGATGGAACCACCGGAGCTGGTGACACAGCCGCTGGCTGGCACGCAGGTGACGGTTATAACCAGCACCCCAAAGCCATTGGTGGAGCCACGCTACAGTCTGCTGGAGACAACTAGCTCCACATCCAGGCATAGCTACACCTCCACCAGCGGCGTAGACACAACGGACAACGAAACAGACGAGCTTGCCAACATACGTGGCATACTCAAGAACAAGCCGGTGAAACCCAAACCGTATCATCTGGGCGATAATATTGAGAGTGCCGATGTGCTGTGGAGCGTGCCAGCAACGATCAAAAGTGAGAACAGGGAGATCAGTCCACCAAGTCGCGAAAGTAGTAAGTATTTTCAAACGGAGTGAGAAAGTTTTCTTTTGTAGTCTACAATTAACCCGTGACTAATAATATTTTAGCAATTTTATAAATCTGGATCTATATATCTTTTTTTAACGTTAATGATCTGAGAAAACTCTAATAATTGTATGACGAAATTAACAATGAAATTCCTTTATTCGTTTCCTGCTTTAAAGACTATATAAATAATTCAACTCTCCTAAAATCTTATTTTCTCAAAAATAAATCATTTTCGATTTATTTTCATAATCTTAGTAAGCTTTTTCCTTAAGATTGGTAAATAACGGAATCTTCTAATATGTTTCAAGACTTAATATCACTTAATAAGTTAAAAAAATATATTTTGAGCTACTTAGAAGTGTATTTATTTTAGGAACTTCACTTCTTAGTATTATAATAAAAAAAATAAAACATAAAAATCATGTATCTATTCTGCGAAAGCATTTGAAATTTTATTGGCCTCGGCATAAATCAATGACCTTAGATCATTGCAATGATTGTAATCTTAATTAGTAGTTAAATTTTATGAAACAACATTTACTTATTGACTTCCCTCTTTGATCCACAGCTACCGGCGACAGCCACTCACCGACAACCACCAAATCGGTGGCTGAACGCGTGCGGATTGTGGAGCAACGCCAGTTCGATAAGCAGCAGCAGCAGCCATCACCTGCCGGGAGTGGATACTCAACGAAGATCAATGTGAGCCTTGGAACTGAGGAGTGGCCAGAAACAGGTTGGTATTTCGAATGGGTGACAAATCAACTAAATATTTATCTAGCTGCTGTGGCTGTAGCTCGTACTTATTTTAATGTCTTGTCTTTTGATTTGATTTGATTTGTTTTGTTGTGTCTTTGGCGGTTTAGTAGTAAACTCCTCTACTTGTCTCTCAATTAGCCTAGTCTTAATATAATCAATACTTGAACTCGTAATGCATGTCTATGTCGCTGCTTCTACTTTGCACTAAGCCAATTTAAAATACTACTCATAAGCTCACTACCTAACTTAACCCATGAATATAAACAAGAAATGCTTTATAGTATTGGAAACAAATTAACTACGATTGGAACTCAACTTATATCTAAATCATGTCTGAAATTTTGGTCTTACATATTCTTCCCCCAACATTAATAATATAATATAAAAAAAAGTTGAAATGTAACATGGAATAAACAAATTTTCAGTCATGATTATATGCATTCAATCGCATCGAATGTCATCCCTAAAACGCAGCTAACCCAAGTGCATAAAAAAAACCAAAACACCAACAACATTTTCTCGCACATTTCCCCATCACAGGTGCCATCTCAGGTCGTCGTCACAGCAGCGCACAGGAGCTACTCCTACAGGACTTACGCGCCCATCAGCGCATCCTCGACGAGGGCCTCAAGTCCACATCGCTCATAATGAAAACTATGCGCTCCGCAAGCGAATTCGATGAGGCCATGCGCCGCTTGAGCATAGCCTCAATCGAGTCCGCACTTATCCAGCCCACAATTGTGGTGCCCACGCCAATGTTGCGCTCGCACAGCTATCAGGAGGAGAGCTCTTCCCGTCGCACCTCGACGACCTCCATAGCCAGCAGCGATTTGTTTGGCAGTGCATTGTATGATTCATTGCCACGCATGCCACTGGCACCGCCGCGCCTCAAGCTGTTGGGCAATACGCAGATACCTGTTAGCCAACAGCTGACACAGCTGCGGCGTCTGTATGATGCCGCCGAACAGGAGGAGGACAGTGCCGACGAGGAGGTCAAACGCTATTTTCGCAAGAACAACAACAACAACCATAACAGTGACAGCGGTGGCGGCACACAAGGCAGCTCCTCGCCTGAGGATTTTGTGCTCAAGGGCAGCGAGTACTCGAGCAGCTGGAGTCGCCTGAAAGCCAAGCGCACCATCTGGAAAATTGAGGCGCAAGAGCAAACGCTGCAGCGGGCAGGTAATACCAAGTCTAAGGGTTCCAGGCAGGGTACAGGTAGAGGAGTTTATTGTGTGACTAGGAAATAGGCAGCTATAATCACTGCATTCGCTATAATTTCTTCTCTTTACTCTCCCTTTGTTGATTTTTTTTCAGATCTGCCCAAGTCAAATGTAATGAACATTGCATTACATGCTCCACGTCTGCAGAAGCCGCAGGCTACCCCGCCCACTCTACGCATTGGCGAGCTGGTGCCAGTGGCTAAGCCACGCACACTTCTCGTGCAACCACAGCTCACTGCGGACACCACTGACGAGTCTGGCAGTGAATCCTTAAAGATTGTCAAAGAGGCACGCGGCGCTCGGAAACTGCGAGAGCATGAGCTCTCCTATTTTGGTGTGCAACATGCGCCGACGCCCACACAAATGCCCAAATTACTGGCCACGCCCAGTAATCCACGACGCACGCTGCCCTCACGCAGCAAGCAGACCCACAACGAAGAGGCAAACAATGCAACGACCACAACAACAGCAGCAGCATCAGCATCAGCAGCAACAACAACCACAACAACCAAGTGGCAACTATTAAACGATCGACCCGATTTGCTTAGGCATAGCCCGCAAGCCAACGAGGAATACAACGATTATCCGGAAGATGAGGAGCACTGCTACGAGAACATTGCCAACGAGCTAACAACCACTTTTAGGGTGAAGTCACCATCGCCCGGCAACTACGAGCGGAAGACAGACTTGCAACGCGATGCCCAGATACTCAGCGAGATGACCAGGAACGCTGATCAAACATTGAAGGTAGATCACCAATTGTGCTCACTGATTAACTAACTAACTGATTGAGTGACTGAATGACTGTCTAACGGATTGACTTGAATTCGTAAGACAGCTGCTTCTTCTTCTTCTTACATTCGTGTATTTCCCGATCTAACTAAACATTTGGAAATTCCTCATAAAGAGGTGCAAAATCATGGAAAGCTGTTTTGCAACTCGCTTGTTGTTCATTAAAACTTCAATTTCCTGGCGATTTTAAGCTAGTTACAGTCAGAATATTACTTATCCGCCTTTGGTGAAATGGAAAAATTAGTTAATCTCTCAGTTTCCATCCGTTTAAATATGTAGGGAAAAATTAGTTTGGCTTAAAAATGAGGATTCTAAGGTTGCTAAACCACAAAATTTGTACATCCACAATTAAAATGTAAAATCTTCCGCTTGCAGGCATTGTCCGATGAGGCTGCCTTCAAGGATCAGCGACGACGTTCTTGCTCGCTGCAGCGTCGCATCGCAAAGCCGTTGGCCACTATCGATGAAAAAGTCAAGGCGCACAATGGCGACGCGAAGGCGTTGAGCGTTGCACGCGGTACGTTTGCTTCGGAGGCGCGCCGCAATTCAAGGCAATCGACGCCGTCGCCGACGCGAGCACGCAGCTCCTCGCAATCATCCATTGAGTGCTGTCCACGAGACCGTTCGCGCTCCAGTTCGCGTGAGTCAATGACCCAAGGAGGCGGCTCATCCGATGAGCAATCGAGCAAGCAGCGCGTCGAGCGCCTACGCATGCGAACGCCCAAGCGTGAGAAGTCACGACACGAACCCGCAGAGCAGCGCTCATCCAGGCAGAGCAGCAAGCCACGCAGCGGCAACAGCTCAAATGCGGGGCCAGAGAACAGCAAGCGTTTGCATCATCACAGCCGACACAATCGCGAGAAGGAGCAGCACTCGCACCACTCGAGCGAGCAACACTCGGGCAAGCATAGCTTGGGTTCGGTCTCTAGCTCGGGCGGCAGTCGTCTGCTGCGCTCCTCGCGTGTCACCGAAGAGAGTCGGCACCGCACCAGCTCGCAGCGCACAAGCGAGCGCGACCGCGAGCGGGAGCGTGACCGGGACCGCGAGCATGAGAGGGAAAAAGATCGTGATCGTGAACGTTCCCGTGGCAGTGAGAAGCATCGAGAAGAGCTCTCACGCTCTCGTGGTAAGTTAGCAGCGGTTCAAGTGTGAGGTGAATTCCACTCTATGCTATATGCGTACATGCGTGTATCTATTGCAGAGTTGCTTGTTTTGGGCCTGCTAATAATGGGTGCCACACAACCACCTCGGCTGCGCAAACGTTTTAGGTTAGCTACCAGTTGCAAGTTACAAGTTAGCCTTGTGCCAATTTCCAATCGTCAATACTAATCTGCACATAAAAGTGGCAGACCCAGCAAAATATCGCAACTTTATGGAATGGCTGTTCAAGGCTTTTCCGCTCTTCTTTTTTTTTGGTTTTTTGATTGACAATTTTGGCACTCGTTATATTCACTACACCGCAATACTGGGAATGAACATTTATTGGAAACAGCTAATTATGTTATAAAAGGCGTTACCTACAGTCAATTGAAGTAGTCTCTAATATTTTGGATACCTTTGTGGAAGGATGCTTCTCATCGTAATGTTTGTGATGCTTTAATACAATCTACAATCCCATAAAGTATATACAAGTATTCTCGATAAGTACCAAGAGAAGCATATGCCAAGTTGATATGGCCGTTTTAAAGTTTACAAAGTTACCCCGAGACTGCTAAGAATGCCTTCTGCGAAGTTATCATCAGATTGGTACACATTTTTCGCCAAATATATTTTGGCATAAGTCGAAAAACGTTTCATTCCCAGCTGCAAAGCAAACTACAAATTGACACCACTCATTCTGGCACATACACTCACATATACAAACACACAACCGGTTAGTCTAAACACAAGATATTACAATCGTAACTGAAACAGCGAATTGGTTATTCTAACTAACAGAAATATGCAAATAAAATGCAATTCATCACATGCCATGACATTCCACACACAGGTCACTCAAGTCGCTCCAGACACAGTGAGCCCAGTTCAGCGGGCCACAAGTCGAGTCGAAGCAGTCGCAGCAATCAGGATACAGCAACATCTGCACACAGAAAGACCGCCAAACTAACAACAACAACAGCGGGCAGTACAACAAGAGCTACAGCCGCAGCAAGCAAAACAACATCACACAAAGCATCAACATCAACATCAACAACACCAGCAACAGCTACAGCTACGGCACCGACAACAACAACGCACAACGAACTGACGTACGTATACGTAACGAATTTAGCCAATACAAAAACCGGGGAGGATGCAGACTACGCCAGCATTGAAGAGGCAGTTGAAATGCCTGCAACAGTTCCGCTGCCACTGCCACTACCGCCGCCGCGTCGCAAGCGCAAGCAGTCGCTCATACCACTGCCCATTCAGCGTGCCACGCCCACTGCCGCCTACGAGCATCGCATTAAATTGGAAATGATACCAGCAACGCAACCGAAGCCCAGCTACTCGAATCAGTCGACGCTGCGCTGCAAGGTTAAACAGCCGCGCAAATCCTCGCTGAAGTGCACCCAATCGACCAGTTCGAGTTTCGCCTTCCTGCCATATTTGGCGGCCAAGCGAAACTCGAGCGTTAGCCATGTCTATGACAATTATCTGCTATACGCAGCGCCAGATACACTCAAGGGAACAGCATCCAAGCTGCGTCCCTATCAGCACAACTTGAGCAATGAGCATGCCCAGCTCTTTGGCAGCAGCGGGCGTGGTGGAGCGGTGGCTTCCGGTGGCAACGCTGGGAGCGCTTTAACTGGTCGGCTGGGCAGCTGGCCGAAACGCTTGCGCATGCGGCAGGTGCGCAGCAGCGTCTCAACGCATCAGCCCTTTGGCATCTGCACATGTTCATAGTCAGCTGGAGCTGGAGCAGCAAACCAAAAAGATAGTCGCACAAGGATAAGCGCAACCGGATCTCGTCACAGACACAGTTTTCTCTCACGTATTTTAATATGTAGAACTCCTATGCACGCAAAAAAGTTTCTTACCTTTTGTTTAGCTCAGTTTATTTTATTTGACTACTTCACGCACGCGAAAAAAAACCAAGCACGAAAATCAACACGAGATATTAAAAAATATATATATGTATAATTATATAAACATATTTATCGAAATGAACGATTCTGCAGTTATCTAACCTGTGTTCCTCACTAATAATACTACTTAAAACCCAAGAGGGCGAGAGAGAGAGAGAGAGAGAGAATGGCAAAGAAAGTGGAGAGTTTGTTTTTGTACTTGGAGCACACTCGGCAATGCACATACAAAAAAAAAAAAAAACACCCACACACAAAATGAATGAAAATGGTTCTGTTTTTACTTTTCACAGCGTAAGCGAATTTTCAAAATTTTGTAATATTTTTTTTGTAATTAAGCAAATGAAAGCATGTTGTGGGTGCATCAGGAATTTAGACGCTAACTATAAAAACTGATCACGTCTGTAGAATGCTAAACTAACTTTTCACACAAAAAAATTAATCAAATAACAACAGTCTCAACTTTTCTAAGCTGAATACAGGTATTTTGAAAGATACTAAAAATAGTAAAGTTTTTTAAAAAATTAGAAGAAGATTTACCAAATTGTAGTACGATAATCAACTCTTCTGTTAGAAGGCATGCAATAAAAGTTTCAAATACATAATATGCTACAAGCTTGAATTGCATGATACTTAAAAACTAAACCTGCTTTAATTAAAAATGATTAATTTCATCTAATGCTCTGCTCACACTATACTTTGTAGTACTCTCTACCACACTTTAGTATCGATTCTAAAAACTGACTATGAACATGTTGCTGAAAACACAATGAAAATCAAAACAAAAAAAAAAATCATCAATGAAATTGGAAATGAACTGAACAGAAATAAACATCAACATCGCTCGCTCTACTCTATTTTCTTATGTACCAGAACACTAAAAGCGGTACTTTAGCTACTGGAACTTCGTAGTGGATGTAGCACATTGGTATACTCTATAAAAAGGATATGTTGTATATGTATAAAAACTAGTAGAAAGCATATTAAAATGAAAAGCAAATAACAATTCCAAAAATAATGCTAATTAAATGGTTCTTGTATCTCTTATCGGCAGACACGGTAAAAGCACACTGAATGGACATAATCATCATCAGCAGCAGCAGCAGCAGCACCATTCCCACAACAGCAGCGGCAGCAAGCACCAAGGAGGACAACCACCACAGCACCATGTGCACACGCTGACCACGACGACAATTGCTGCCACGAAGCAGCAGCGCGATCGACATGGCAAGGATAGGAAATAGTTGGGAGGGAGGGAACCATTGGTAATGGCTAAATAAACGAAGCAACGAACACTATTAATACTTAACTAAGTAATAAACAATTCACTAATTATAATTAATACATCTAAAAAGCTTGCGCCTACGATGCCAACTTTATGTGTATAAATCTGGTAATTTTTGAAATTTTTCACATGCTTACAGAAATTTCAAAGTAATTGCTCGAATTGGCGTACATGAAGTCGAAGAAAAGCAGAACTACTAACAATCCATTAACCATTAATGCGTGCATCTATCAAAAGAATTTCCAAAAGCAGTTCCTTCCGCATTCGCTCATACACCTCTAATTAACTTTACACACACACATTTGGGCATAAATTCCAAATTGAAGTATTAAACTATGCCAGACCCCCACTACTTTTACTACCTTACTACTTACCTAATCTTTATTAAACAATAAATATCCTTTATATTTGCAAAACCTTAAACAAAAACGCAAATCAAATAAATGTTAAAATAACAAATGATACTCATATATATTCTTTAGTAGATTTAAGTTTTATTATTTGCATATATACAATAATTTTCAAAACATTTTGCACAAAAACTAGCTTATGTATTTTTTTGTAAAGTCTTTAAATGCCACATTTCGAAATACATTTTTATTAAAATAAAAATAAATATTTTCTGAATGAACAATTTGGTTTTAATCTGAAGTTTTTTGTTGCAAGAATGTGATAAATGCTTAAGCAAATACAGCAAAAATGTTATTTACAATAGGGTACATATCAGCTTGAACATGTAATTGTTCAGTTGGAAGTATACATTTTGTTATCCAAGAATGCAAAAACCATTTTGGGCTTGTCACTGGCTTTTGTATATAGTAAATTTAAAGGTGAACTTATTATTAGTAAATATGTCTTTACCTTAGATATGAACTTAAATGGAGAATATTTCAAAAACATTGAGTGTAGAATATTCTGACCACATCGAAAACATGGTGTGTAGAGTATCTGAAAAGCTGGCCACAGACACTGCCCAGTTATTTATTTATTATCACTTGTTAATGCTACAGATATAATTTTGTCAAGTACCGTCGACTATTCGTGCAAGCGATTTTATCTTTTTGCCACTGCGACCATCTACATATGTAGGCAAACAATTGTATGTGCACATTTATGTACATGTAGCAATACTTTCCCACTTTTTGCTATACAGGTGTGTGTGTGTGTGTGTGTGTGTGTGTGTGTGTGTATATGTATGAGTGGGTGTTGATAATCAGCACGTCAAAGCGATGTTTAGTATATACGAGCGAATAAGGGGACTTCTCAGTTGTCTTCCAACAGTTGTATCGACGCCACATATATAGAGCTCTTCACGGCCAGGCAAGTGAGTAGACACATATCAGCGAGCGGCTCTCACAGTGGAATTATATATATAAACTGTAATTGAAAATTACTCTTCATTGATATATGGCCTAGATATTTTTTGTTCACCCTTAAATTATGATTCATTCGTTTTGCCGGCATGAGTCATTCCAACCAAGTAACGATCAATATTAAGCACGTGCCCATAAAAGTAACCATAAAATTATTTATTATCAATCAAAACACAATAAACTTTGAGCTTGAAAATATCTGTGAACAGGTGTGCGTTGTACTACTTAAATTTGATAACAATTAGCTTTGTTCTACATTTGAGATGTTTTCAAACTGATTTCCACAAAACACTCGAAAAAATATATCGAATATAAATATACTGAGTATTACTGAGTAAATACAGTAGATGTTTACGAGATTGGCCTCCAATAAGCCAAGTATTATTCCAAAATAAAATAGTAATTATAAACAAATTCTTATTTTAATTATAATTAATTTTTATTTTACATATTATTATTATAAATATTAAATAAACATTTATTTTAACAAAACAAATATTTAAGCGACCAAAATATGATTTACAAAATTGAAAAGTCAACACTTGACTTAATATCACCCGTTGAATTTGTACTTGTTTTCCTTTGTTACCATATGTGCTAAATAAATTCAGTAAAATGTGAAAAATAACAGAGCAATATCTTAAACACATATATTTTGTCTAAAAATATGTTTAAGAAATATATATTTATATGTAAAATTAACTGAAAACTCGCACAAAAAGTCAACTTTTTTTATTGCTATGCGCTTTACTATATATCGGGAGCTACACCCAAGTAAAATATAAAATATTTGATGTTTATACTGTTTAATAGATTCGAGGGCAGGCAACTGTTATCTTATCTAGCCAAAATTGAGTTTATCTTGTCTGAAATTGCGGTCTAAGCAAAACCTGCAACCAAACCAACTGCCAGCAGTATTTAGCTGACCACATTTGGCGTTAACCGAAAGTTTGCCATATCATTTGCCGATAAGACAACACCATATATTTTTTATTAGAAACAATGGAAGCAAACCTAACGTTAACTTCTTTGGTCGATTATTAACGCTTTGAGTTTAATAAGCGTCGGTTGTGTTTCATTTTTAAGGCTGCAGGTAAAGTGTTCAAGTTAATATTTGATTATCATTATTATTCATGGCATGTATATACAAATATTAAAATGCGAATATATTATTTCAGATTTGTCAATAACCAAAAGTGCAATATGTCGCTTCTATCAGGCAGCGCAAATGCGGTCAAGTACACGCTATTTGGATTTAATCTGATATTTTTGGTAAGTAACAGTTGAAATAGCGATAAATCTGGCTGACTCATCAGGCTATACACTATGATTTGAGTTAATTTTGCATCAGTACAAAGTCAAACATTATGCAGATATGCTAGCACACAGTAATCATACAGATAAGATCTTGGTAAGAAAAGAAGAAAACACACAAATCTTTTTTGATGCAGATACAGCAGATGTCTCGTCAGATGATTTGTTAATATGACTTGCAGGTGGGTTAAGTTGGAGATAGACAATGGAATACATTATTGTTATATTTCTGCGAATATGCGCAGTTAGTCACATACACCTTAGAATCTATGTTTGTTTTGTTTTATGACCTTTTATTGATAAGTTTAGACATTGATTAGTATTTAAACCACTTAGATAACGCTCCCTTTGTTTCTGCTGTTCCCCCTGTGCACTTTTGAATATATATTTATTCATACTATAATTAATCTAAACACACTATTCATATTTGAAATGGGCCATTTTCAAAGAATTTGTTTTTAGTACTTTCTCAAGAATTTTTTTATTTATGTAATCTTTAAATGTTTAGTTAGGGCTCAAGTTACAAATTAAATAATGTAAGATTAAAAGTGAATTTATTATTTGTGTTAGCGAAATCAAATTTCTCCTTCATTCAAAAATATTTACCTGGAATCCGCACATATCTTATCTATGGTTTTGGCATTTTAACCACACTTCTGCAATTTTGCAATTATCTATAATATTTGTATAATAATTATCAATTATTTAATTATTTTTAGATCACTGGCTGCATTCTTATAGGAGTTGGAGCCGGCGTTGGCGCCGTGTATACTGGCTATGAGATCTTCCTGGTTAGCAATTTCTTCTCCATACCAACGTTGTTGATTGTGACTGGCTCGTTGATCATTGTGATCACCTTCTTTGGCTGCTGGGGTGCGCTGAAGGAGAACTATTGCCTCATCCTGAGTTTCTCGGTGATGCTGTTCATCATATTCATTCTGGAACTGGCTGGTGGCATTAGTGGCTATGTGCTGCGCAATAACGCTTATGACTATATAGAAAAATCGCTTAGCAGTTCAATGAAAGAATATTCGAACGAAACGCGGGATGCAACCACTAAACTCTGGGACGAGGTGCAACGCGATTTCTTCTGCTGTGGCGTTACAAACTATACGGACTGGAGTACAGTGCTGCCAAGTGGGGATCTTCCCATGTCATGCTGCTCGATACCCGTGGGCCAAGTAGGCACATTCACCTGCAACGACAACATTAACAACATGAACCGCTACGCTGGAGGATGTCTGCTCGGATTTTCCGACTACATAGCTGATCACGCCGTTAGTTTGGGTGCTGCTGGCGTCGTTATTGCCGTTCTTCAGGTGAGATTACTGAACTCTCAATAGATTGATCTTTAACTAATTTCAATTTGCTATTTTGCAGTTCTTTGGCGTCATCTTTGCCTGCTACATAGCGCGAGAGATCAAAATTCGCAATGGTATCACCGGCATTATGTAGATGTTTGTAGTTAGGTCAACTGTTAAAATTGATACAAGTCAAATTCCCGGCCTGCAATCTTAGCTTATTTTTAAGATACAATTTGTTTTTGCATTTCCCGCTTTTCAATGCTAAATTATTAAAATATTTGTAAACGTATAATAACTTTATGAATAAAACCAATTTAGCTATTATACTACAACATAATTTAACTGCACTTGTTTTTGGTTTGTTTTATGGCAATTATTCCCATTATTCCCTGAATCAAATCTTATCGTCAACATTTGCGCAAAAAAAAACCACTCAATCTTTCCATTCGCCTTGCATTACGATTTGTTTCGAGACGCATATATAGTATTGAAAAGATTGGCATAAGCGAACAAAGGAAAAACATTGAGGCAATATATAGCTCCAGTACTTTTTTCTACTCTAAACGGGCTGGGTGTAAAATGTAAGAGAAATTAAGAAAAAATGCATTTTGTTGCAGACAGAGTTAGTTCAGAAAGCGATTGATGTTTAAAATAGCAATCAGATGCCATTTTGATGATCCATCGTATCTCTTTCTCTTCCATCTCTTTTTTTTTGGAGGCTGAGTATATTTCGGATCGAGCGGTAGAAAGATGAGTTCTATTAAGAAAAAAGTTTATTGTTCGCCAAGCTATGGTATTGCTAATAAAAAATGGAAAATTGAAAACAATTTATTTATAAAATTGTTCAAAGCAAACTGACCAGTTAACATTTCAACTATGCTTTTAACCTTTGGTCAAACAGTTATTAATATTGGAAACCTTTAATGAGAAAAATCGATTGTTTTTTCATATCACATGTAGGCAACCCAATCCCATTCTACGAGTGTATATAATCGTCGGCGTGCCTAAGAAAATTTAGATTTCTAAAAACAACGCAGTCAGTTGTAGTAAGCGATTTGTGATAATTATGGCATCTTTTTAAGTACAAGCTGTGTGCAGATACAACTTAATTGGTAGACAATACTAGAAAATTTGTGAGTATACCCACATACATATGTGTAGCAATCCATGCATGACTACAGGCAATGAATAATTTACAGTTGTATTATTAAAAAATCGATATTCCATGTCAGTTGATTCATTAAAATGTAGACATACAATCAATAACATATGGCAAACACCTGCCGACCCACAAACCAAATGACCTTGCACTTGAAACATTGTTTGTATTTTGAAATTGTAAGCCAACCTGAATGACTTTTGCATTAAGTATGAGTTGTGCTTAGTATATATGTTTGTATGTATTTGTGCATTAATATACTCGTAGTAATATTTAGATGAACTAATTTCACATTTTATTGCAAAATGCAATGAATTAGGCATAATCTTATCGCTGTATTTTATCTAGAACATTGAGAAAAACTGAACATATATTGGCTGATAAGCGAACTCAACTGTTACACAAAGAGCGTTAAAGCGAGAGCCAGTTAGTTTGGCTTGAGTGGGAGAGGGAGAGAGAGAGGGAGAGAGAGGTGGGTGAGTTGGCCAAGAGCCGAGAGCCGTTTGGCGTTTGCAACTGGCAACGTTCCCGTTCTGGGCTCGCGCTCAGTCAACGTGTAGCCAGCTAAAGTTAAAGTACGTTCTGTGGCCAAGAAAGAACTATTACAAATAAATCCCCAATGTAATTAGAAAAAAATAATATAATATATACATTGCATTGCAGCTAAACAACTTTGAACAACGAATAAAAACAGAGAAACGAAAAACCCACAGAATGGCGAACCGGGAACTTGAATTAAATTCCGGAATGCGCTGCGCCAAATATATGCTCATCATAGTGAGCTTTATGTTTGCGGTAAGTTTTCCAACCAAATTTCCAACTTATAGTTCTCATGATTCATAAGTTGAAGGCAAGCTCGCCATTTTGTTTTTCACTTAGAGAAAAAATATCAAGGCACAGATAACACAGCGCTTTATTTTGTGCTCTTATCAGTAGTTGAACAATTTTATTGTGCTGTTTGTGAATCACAATATACTTCGACTGCGAGAGCGAATGAGAATAATTTGCAAAAGAGAATCGGATCCAGTGTCTAATATTTGTTTTTCTTGATAACGCTGAAAACATTTATTTCTGATGACGCAGAGCTTGGTAGATAGCCTAGATATAGGAATTGGAATGTTTTAAGGCGAATTTATTATGTGGCTATGAAAGCTTAAACTGTTTTATATATTCAACTATTATACATATACATATATATATGTATATAGTTATATATAACAGTTGAAGATATCTTTGCTTTAGCCATATATAACCATATATAACAATTGCAAAAATAATCTAAACTATTATATTGTACATGTGTATAGAACAGTTGTAGATATCTCTAGTATAGTCATGATATCTTGAAGATATCTTCAGATAGTCATGATATCTTTAACTATATCAGAGATATTTTCAACGCTTATGTACATATGTATATACGACAACTTATCTCGGATATGCAGACAAATCTACATGTATTTTTGTAATGCTATCTAATACGTTAGATACCACAGATATTACCAATTTATAATTGACTTTCGTTATCTTAAATTTGTTTGGGTTTTTCTTATGTACTTAAACTTTTTCCCAAAATTAACTTCCGTTCAAAAGTTATGCACATTAATTACTATGTGTACCCAGTGCGGACAGCTTTTGCGTATTTCGATAAGATAGTCAACACAGGGACAGAACTCTCAGAGAGCATAGATATAATATGAGTAAATGTATACCCAAAAGTTTCCTTTTATTTGCACTTATTCATTTATATGGCACAATCATTTACCCAATTGAAATTTGGAACATATACGTCTTCTAAGATGTTAATCTTAGAAATCCTTAAAATCGATTGACAATCGATTAATACACATATCTCCCACAATTTGAAGGCTACAGTCCTCAAATTTGAATGGTAGGTTGTTGGCGATATTCTCTAAAAATCGGCATATGCCGCCCCCAGTATCCGCAGCTTTTCAGTTAGGGTTAACTTTGGTAGATATATTCTTGGCAACCCTCTTTAAGAACCGATAACAAATTTGTAAAGCCACGCCCGTGGCTGGTAACCTCCTTCAAATAATGGCTTATACATTTTTGATTTTTAATATGCGCAAAGCAAATATAACCAAAATGATAGCATCATTTGGTTGTTGCTTACAATCGATATTGAATTTGATCACACTTTCGTTGAGAACTACAAAAATTGCATAAGAGTATTCCCCTTGTCCACCTCTCTGCCCCAAAACCAATATAATTCTGACACTTCATCGTCAACGATATGAGAAAGATATGCCAAAGTCGTGACTTGACATGCGATTGCGAATTGAATTTGTTAACGGTTTTATTTTTTTGCCCTCCCAGCTGACAGCCATTCTACTGATTATGGTGGGTACGACCATTCAGGCGATTTTCGGCGATTTTAGTCTCTTCATTGATGGACACTTCTCGTCCCCGCCCGCGCTCCTAATTGCCATTGGTTTCATACTAATTGCGGTGGCCACTCTGGGCGCCTATGGAGCGGTCAAGGAGAGCGTTATGCTCATCAATGTGGTAAGTAGCGAACCATGAACACTCACAGTTATTTTTGTGGCACTCAGCTTGTAATTTTTGTGGCATCTCAATCTGCAGTACGGCGTCTGTCTGTTCCTCGTCTTTTTGCTCGAGGTGTCGGCAGCTATTGCCGCCTTTGTAATGCAGTCACAGGTCCGCGAAATGCTGATGCGCACCATGACCGAGGCGCTGGCCGAATACGAAACGGATAGCAATGTCGAGGCCGGAGTCGACTTTATGCAGTCTGGTGTAAGTATGATCCGTGAATGGATATCCAATCAACATTCAGAAATATATATATAAATAATAGCTAGTTTCAAGTTAAAATATTCCATGAAAATTTATTGAAATATTTCTCAATTTTCTGCTTCTCAATTTGCTACCAAAAAGATAGATAAAAATTGTCTTCAGTTAAAAAATACATATTTAAAATTGTACTTAATACATTTTGTTTTCATACTTAACCTTAATATTGTTGTTCTTAGGTTAGCTTACTCCATTTTTCAAGGAACAGATTCTTGATTTCAGCTTGTAGATCTTAGCTTTAGTTATTCCATGAAATATTTCTGAATCAAGAGTCGAAATTTGGATTTTAAAATCCATTTTTTAAAGGCTTTGCTGCTTGAAATAATTAGTTATACTAAAAATATTTAAATTTGATATTTTTGCTTCTTTGATTTATGTTTTTGTAGTTGGGTTGCTGTGGCGTTAGGGATCCCGATGATTGGAAGCTGTACTACTCACCCAATCAGAACATGTCGCACCTCGATTCGGATGATGTTGTTGTGCCGATTTCATGCTGCGGCAGCCTGGCCCAGGATCGCAACGATATCAACGAAGTGAACTGCCTAGAGCCCTTCGAATATGGCTGCTTCCGGAAGATGAACTTCATACTGTCGCAGAGTGCTATGCTCATTGCCACCGGAGCGACAACCGTTGCATTTGTCCAGCTCCTGGGCGTGCTCTGTGCCTTTATGCTGGCCAAGACGCTTCGGCGCAACAAGTCGATACGCGAGGCGCGTCGCTGGCAGCTTCAACAAAGCCTCGGCGTTCTCATTTCTGGCGGCAAGGTGGGCATGCCGGTCAATTCGGCGATGAGCGGCTACCAGCAGCTGGAGAACAGCAGGGAGCCGGGCACACATGAACCGTACACCTACACGCCCCAGAGTCCCAGCGTCAATTAAAAATCAACAACAATATGATAATGTAAAATATATATAATTTCTTAATCAAATGCCAAAGTGAAATTCAAATAAAATGCAGCCTCAAACTTTTGAGTTTAGGACTGCTGACCCAATTGCTTGACCAAGTTCTTGAGTAGACGTAGTTGCTCCACGATGCTCGCTGTGGCGGTGCCACCAATCGTATCATATTGCTGCACATTGTAGCCGTAGTCCGCTACGCTGGCAATATCCGCTCCAAATGCGGCACAAATCTGCTGCAGCTCGCCCAGTGGCACCTCCGTTATGTCCACACCCCGGTGCTCCGCCAGTGTGACCACGCGTCCAATGTGATGATGGGCCTGCCGAAAGGGCACGCCCTTACGCACCAGATAGTAGGCCTGAAATTAATTAATTAATTAATTAAAATCCAAAGAGGAACAGTTAACTTGTCTCTTGATTTAAGTTTAATCTAAGTTTAATTTCAGATTGCTGTGCCCATGTGACAACTCACCCAATCGGTGGCCAACATATCGGAACTGAGAGCCGCCTCCAATTGATGACGCTGCACCTGCATGGTTTCAATAACGCCGACGGCGACGTCCAGGCTCTGGGCCAGCTTGTCGTAGGCCTGGAAGCAGTATTGCTTATCGAATTGGTAGTCCTTGTTGTAGGTAGATGGAGTGCCCTTAATGGTCATCATAATGCCCGTCAGATTCGATGTTATCAGACCCGCTATGCCGCGAATCAGCTCCAGACTATCCGGATTACGTTTTTGAGGCATTAAACTGCTGCCGCTGGCAAATATGTCAGCAATTTTGATAAAATCAAATTCCTTGGTGCTGTAGACAATGAGGTCCTCGGCGAGACGAGACAGGTGCATGCTCACCATCGAACAGCAGTAGATAAAGTCCACTGCAAATAAATTATAAAACAATTGACTTAACATAATATTCAATTTCTGTTCTTCTTTTAATTTAAAACATATTTTGTGTCTAGAAATCACCTATATAAATTACCGATTTGTTTCGTCAAAGCCGCTTTTTAACTGTCACGAAAATCGACAAAAATAAGCATAAATCGAATATATTGGAAAGAATCAAGAGAGAGAGAGAGAGAGAGAGAAATAAACAGAGATTCCATTATATCACTATTTTGTAAGCTATCTATGTTTAATGATGTTATACCTAGTTGGGCCTACGAAAAGTTAAGCAAAACCAGTTGATAATGAATGATAACAATTAACAGAGTGGGTGTAGCCAAGAAATACCGATCTTCGATGGAGATTTTTAGTAACCTACTGTAACTGTAGCTCCTTAATTACGGGAGAAATAGATGACTCTAGCTTTTAAATTGAGTAAGATATAAGGTTTTATCGATATGAGTGTGGTCATCCATCTTTACTAGTAACATACTTTCAAAATTTGCCGACTCTGGCTTACAAATTGTAGAGTGTATGAGCATTTCAGACTAAAACTACTTCTTAACATATAATTTTATTGCTTTGATTATTATTATGCACAGCCAAAACTGAAGTTGGACACCGGGAAATTCAGCTGGATAACTAAATTAGCTTATATTGAAATCCAAACTTATGTGAATAAATCTAAATTTATTAAAGTTAAAATTAAACCCATAAATATATTACATCGCAAGTTTCTCTTTTAAAAAAGTTTTTAGGCATTCGTGCCTATGAAGGCAATATTATATAATTATCTGACATATCAGACATATATGTTGCATACAGGTAAACATTTGTATGAGGTTTGATTCAAGTAGCTCAGCTAAGATAATGTATAATTCATAAACAAATAGTTAAGCGAAAATTTCCAGTGATCAGCTGAGAACTTGATAAGAATATTTTATATATATAAGCATATTTATATGTACTTTTGACATATATTTCTCAAATTATTAAATTAAAATTTTAGGATTCTCCAACTCACCCACAAAATCACGATCTCCCACAGCGTGCATGCTGTTGCCCGTAACGCCAGCGAAACCCAAACGCTCTGCCAGCCACAGGCGATCAATGCCCAGCGGATTCCCGGCCAGAGCTCCGCTGCCCAGAGGCAGCACATTGCAGCGATCGCGTAGCTCGAGCAGCCGCAGGCAATCCTCGCGCAGGGCAAAGGCGTGCGAGAGGAGCCAGTGGGAGAACTGAACGGGCTGAGCCCGCTGCATGTGCGTATAGCCCGGCATGAGCACGCCCAGATGTGACTGCGACTGCTCCACCATCGAACTGATGACCAGTCTCAGGCGGCCCAGAGTTTCGCGAATCGCCTTGCGCAGCCAGAGTTTTAGGTCGGTGACCACCTGATCGTTGCGACTACGTCCCGTGTGCAGACGCTGGCCCAGCTCACCGGTTAGCTCAACGAGGAGGCGCTCGTTGACCGTATGGACATCCTCATCGCTGACCTCAAACTTAACGAGATGCTCAATCCAATCGTAGCGTATCAGCTCCAGACTCTTCACCAACTTACCGCACTCGGCGGCATTCAGATGACCAGCACGCATCAGTGCCTCCGCGTAGGCTTTGCTTGCATCCAAATCATCCGCATAGAGACGCCAATCGAAGGACAAACTGTTGTTCAGCTCTTGCAGCGCCTGATGCGGTTGCTCCGTAAAGCGTCCGCCCCACAGCAGATACCTAGAGGAGAGCGACTTTTCCTGCGTCATTCCGCTTGCCTTGCTTCCAGTTGACTGACTGCCAGCTGTTCATGTTGTCAAATTATATTTAAAAATAATTATTGTATGTTTATTTCGAATCTAGCTATATATAATCTGTGCCTTATCTTTGAAAATATACGTTACTTTACGCAAATGATCTTATGCGCTGCCATTTTCATTTTACTATTCAGATATTCATATTAATCCTTATGTCAACACTCATATTTCAGATAAAAATAATGCATATGAAAATCACTCAATACAAAATACTAAAAATAACTATTTAATTATTGAACGATATACATATAAATCAGCACCACTGTGCGGCTAAGGAATTAACAACAAAAACAACACAGCAACTTAACTTGCCGTGTAAAAATAATATAAAAAAACACAGCTTTTTTTATAATTATTTTTTTAATTTGTACTCTTGACTTAGCTATGAGCAAACAAAAACAACAATTACGCCGACAAATATAATGTCTTATCAGACGTACACTAACCGAACATAGAGTGTAGCCTCTGACGTGCACAGATTACAATTTCGTACTGTGATAAGCGACTGCCTGCAAGCGTTAAACGTTCCGTGCTCTGTAGCAGCTACTTCAGATCCTCCAGAAACAGTTTGTTCAGCTCACAGCACAGACGATGCAGTGGAAGACCCATGACACAGTAGAAGTCACCATCAATGCGAGAAATCAGGGCGCCACCAGGCCCCTGAACACCATACGCGCCGGCCTTGTCGCTGCAGAGCACACATATATAGTGAGAGAGAGAGAGAGAGAGAGAGATAAAGAGAGAGAGAGAGAGAAAGAGATAAAGATAAGATGAGTGTAGTTCAAGATGATTTGTACAAAAGAATACATTGCCGAAGCTTCTAAGTATGTCAATTTAATGTCATATTTCAAATACTGCTGCGGTCAAAATAATAGTAGTACTTCTCAAAACATTTAATAAAAATATAACTAATTTTATGGTGTTAAAATCCTGACCTCTTCTGTAAAACAAAATATGTTTCGCTTTTCACCTGGCAATGTTTAAAAATATTATTATTTTGGAAATTATATAACCATCCGTCATATCTAGTTTTAGAAATATAATTTAGTCAAAGGAAAAGCACAGAAAATTTCGCCAATATTCCACTACTATTGTAATGATAAATTTAAATAATAATTTAAAAAACTAAATATAAAAATAAATAATTAAATTTAAGGACTTTTACCATTCTCGTTCATGACGTTTATAGCCATGTTATGCTTAATGTTCACATATGTTCAGTATGGTTGGCTTGTGTTTAATTATCATTTTTCATAGTTTCCCCACTATATTCTACTTATTTTTTTTTACATTTTCCATAACAATTGTGTGCTCTACAATTTTTAGAATCCCAGCTATCTATTTCTTGTCAGTTTTATTAACTGTTTTAGTCATTTACTTTGCGCCCTCTAGCCTTCTATATTTGAATATAAATAACTAAATTTTTTAATATATATTTTAGGGAGTATTGTAATGCAGTTACAATAGACAATCTGGTTTATAGAGTAGTATTCCTACCACTACCTATCACACCTACCCCTCACACATTACAAAGTAATGTAGCCTGTAGACTTTTTTTATGGGAATGCAACAAACAGTTTCAGATTCACTGCACTTTGAAGCAATTGAACATGCACTTTTACTTTAATTTTAAGGTTACTAATTTAATTACAACTGCACATGTACACATCCTATAATTGAAAATTCAATCTTACATCTTGAGACACACTTTCAGTCGCTACATTCACAGTTCTAACATCATATATTATAAACCTAATGTACGCCATTTTAACAAAACTTCCAAGACGGCAAAATAACTTTTGATCAGCGTGCAGTTTTGAAGCAATTGGAACTGAACTGCAAAGTTTTTTGCTTAGAGGATACAGTTTTACAGCAGCATGCAATTACACTGGAAACCTAGAATATAGAACCTCACTCACAGTGGATCTCCGCTGTCTACATAGCTTTGTATCTGCGCCGCCGTCAGCTGTCCAAAGTAGACATCAGCTGTTTCAGTAAATTGCCGCACACCTTTCGCATGCTTGAGGACGACGCCGGTAAAGACGCGATTGCTGGCGCCGGAGAGACTGTATGAGGCAGATGAAAAATATCGGTTAATTTATTTATATTTAATATCTGATTAATTGATTTACTTGGTGAGCATGCGGATAGCATCGGCTGCGTCTCTTGGTTTGCCGTAGATCTCGTTGGCCAATGTGACCATTGTATCGGCAGCAATTACCAACAGATTTTGTTCTCCGCCGGCGCTGCTCAAGCGATGGAAAACCTCGTCGGCTTTGCCCGAGGCGGTTGCTTCGATATAGTCGGAGAACTCCTTAAAATCGGCCACATTCAGATCCTCCTCGAAGGTGGAGGGACACAGTTCCGCATTGAGACCCTAGGCGATGATAAGTCAAAGTTATAAGAATTGATTACAAATTTCATTTTCCATTTTTTGAGCTCTTACCAGCATTTGCACCAGCTCCTGGCGGCGAGGGGAGCCACTGGCGAGGACAATGCGATAATTGCTCAGCAAATGCTTTATTGGCGCCAACATGCCTGATGACAATTATTAATATTATTTTGCTGGCAAGTGAAAATCGCGGCAAGATTTGCAACACGACAATGCGCGAAACCATATACAGGTCTGTCTAGTTTGGTGTTATCGATAATTTCATTCATTCTTTTGGTATTTTACTCACATTTTGATATTTTAGCAGCATAGTGCAACAGCTGCTGTATCGACCGACCGCCACAATGTATCGCTTGAGTGCAAGCGACGCGAAAACATTTCGCGGCAACTCAATTCGCCAGAAAAAAAATGTTTCGTTGTGCAATTAGCTAAGAGGATTAATGGACGCGAGACGAACGTGTGCTTTACATTGACCGTTAGCTGTGCGAGCGACATCAGCTGCTGCTATACAAACCTGTCAGTCTTACGATCTCGCTGTTGAAAGAAGCGCATAGAAACAAGAAACGCAGGCAATGAAGAAGCAAAATGAATTGCGCTAATATAAGTACGTGTGTGTGTGTGTCTGTATTAGCTTAAAGATATTTTTAATTGTGCGCGGCCGTCGTTCCGTCCACTGTCCCATTGTCAAATTCATTTACCGCCTTTGCCGTTAGTCGACATTTACAGCCAAGCAGCGGCAGAGAATTGTCAACGTCGCAGTCGCAGTCGCTGCTCGCGAGCGTCGTCACCTTGAAGTGCCACGGGCCGCCGCTGACCGCAGTCACAAGGCGCACGCGATTCATTGCTAACGGTTGCCTTCCCTACTACTTCCTTCCTTCCAGTCCAAGTCTGGGAAAAGTTCAGTTAGGCCGCGTTTGTGTCAAGGTTGGTTGATAGGAAACAAAAAAAAATAATACATATGTATGAGTGCATAGATTTACATTTATGTGATTAGGTATATAAATACCTACATATATATATATATTATTGTTTTCAATTCGCATTGTACTTTATTCAACAAATATTTGTTTATTTGTGTCTGCGACTTTTCGGTCAGTGTTGAGTTCACGAATGTTGTTGCATAAAGCACAATAATCAATGTACATTTTTGCGTGTAAACGAGGGTCACTTCAAAAGTGCTGAGGTATTGGTGAATTATTGACGCAATTAAAAATAAGGAAATTTAGTTATTCGTCAAGGATTTAGTCAAAAATCGATAGAAAACGAAAAAGTTTGAAAATAATACCAAATATTTATTCGGAAATGTTAATTAGCAACTATTAATTAATAACCAAATTAATTTATGTAATAAAAATGAATATTTATTAAGTATTATAGTATTCATATAATATTTTGTGAAATTTAAACTAAACTAGATTTTGATCAATGAAAGAAAACAGAAACAAATACAACATAAACAAAAACAATACGTTTCCTTCAGATAGCTATTTGCTGATATTAATAACAATTGGCTTAATAGCCGACGCACGCCCGTTGATTATAAAAAATTTATAGAACTCTTGATAAAATCCATTTGGGAATGTACAGTTTAAGAACACTAATCATTTAACCATGATTAAATACATGCTGTTATCATTTAACTGTGTAAGGTAATGAACTCTTCCCGTATACTACAGAAGGTAGTTTCTAATTGTTCGATACGGGTATGGAAATTGGTGTAATTTTTTAGCAGCCCTCGTCTAATTATATTAATTACATTGCATAGCCAAAAAGGAAGTGTAAAATGTATTTATAATCAAATGTGTTGCGTCGCCAGAGAGAGCAAACAGCCAGATACTAGTAAATTATTGTATTGTATTGTATATTGCTTATATTTATTTTTGTTTATTTATCTATTTGATGTTAACTAAAGTCAGTTGCCACAAAAATATTCGAAAACATAAAAGACGTCAATTTAAATTAACATAAAAGCATATAATCCGATTTCCAAACAAACAAAAAATTCTTTTCGCTGCGTGAGTGCTGCTCAAACTGTAACGCAATCATTAAGTAGTGACTGCCAAACGATACGCACGTATTTAATGCCTCTCTTTTTGTATCTTTCTAGTACAAACACATCACATGCTTGCGTCGTCGACTACACACATTTGTAGCTAAACATCACGCGCTTGTCCCCTCAAATTCGCGTTTGTGTATCGGAGAATAAGACGCTCAATACGGCCATGTTCTCACTGCAGCAACTGATCAAGAGGACGGGTGGAAGCAGCGTGGGTGGTGGTGGTGTTGCTGCTGTTGATCTTTGCAAGTTTTTCAGTCAGCTGAGCAGCGGGCTGACGTCATCATCAGCTGAAGCGACAGCGACAGTAAAGCAGCAGGCGAGCGAATTCAACTTCGGCGACGACACTGTCAGTCTCAATTCGCCTTCGATAGCGCACGGTTGCTGTTCGCACGCATCGAAATCGGAGTCGGCGCACGTCGTTCATTTATCAAAGCAATTTGTACGCAGTTTGTTGCAGCAGCGCACTCACGACATAAAGCGTCACATATCCTCCAAATCGTCCTCCTCGTCGTCACAACAGACAACTATCAAAATTGCCATGTCCTCTTTGGCAGCGGAGCCTCTCCAGGCGGAAATCATCACCAGCAATAGTAGCGATGAGAGAAGCAGCGTTACAGCTGCTGCCGTAGCCGCAGCCGCCGTCGTCGATGGCGCTTCAAGCGAGGGAAACGCCTCCTGCCACGAGGCAGCCTCAAACAGTGTGGCGGGCAAGAAGCCCTGCTTCAGCACCGGCCTCGCCGACATCCTCCAATTCATGGAGCTCATTGGCAACCTCAAGGTAAGCCCAAAAAAAAAAAAAAATCAAATCCAAATCAAATCAAAAAGAAACCAGTTTTTTGAGTTGTCCCCCAAATGCCCCCGCATCGATTTTTCAACTGCTGGGACAGCAGCTATTTTTGTGTGCTGCGCTTTCAGTCAGTAAGCTAGAAATCAGCATGGCTCTTTTCCAAACTGATAAGCCCACATAATCTGGATGGGATTCAATAGATTCGTAGAGCTATTTTAATACAGTTTTGGCCATCTTTTTATGTTTATTAGCTAACAAATATACTGTCACAACAAAATTAATTTTCGAGCGATCATTATATGTATTTATCAAGAGTAAACAGCTGCTAGATATTGATAAACTGAAATGTTTTGATTTTAATTCAATTTTAGCCATTTTAATTTGTCTTCAACGCTGAAAAAAAAATTCTTTAAAATACAAATAATATATTTGAAATATTTTGCAAATTCGTCTTGCCAATATATATATATTTACATTATATTATATATATATATATACATACATACATACATATATATATATACATTATATTATACATATATATATATATATATATATATATATTGTTTTTGCTTTATTCAGCCATGTCATAATAATTCCAAGTGATTTCAGAATGAAATGAGTGAATATTCACGTGATTCAATTAGCGCTTTGCAAATTGCGAAAAAAATAATCTGAAAAATGGCTTATGCAATTGAAAACTGAGCTCAAAGTTCAATTAGGGGAATTGTCGGTTGACTGACTTGGATGCATCGCTTCGATAACGAAAAGCGAGTTTTTCAATGGGGTTCTTCAATTTGCCCCCAAAGTAATCCGTCAACTGAAATTATCAATTATGCTGATTAGATAATAAAACAGGGTATAACACAAGCGAAACTCTCTTCCAAAGAAAATAAAAACAATAAACCAAAAGCCATAAACAGAAAATGCACTAAACTGATAATTAGGAAGAAGAAACCAAAACTAAACAAATTATATACATATTTAAATATGTATATGTACATATATTTATTTATACATACTACGAAAAGTGTTCAAGCATTATACAATATTATATATATATATATATATATATATATATATATATAAATTCGTATACATTTGTTGGATAAGAGCGAAAACAGCAAAGATATTAAGAACAAAGCAAGCCAAATTTGCATTGTTTTCGCTTTCAAAATTAAGTTTTATTCTCGTTTGAATTGGGAATACAAATTATTCTTACTTGGATAGAATAGTTTGGCAATAATTTGTCCAGGAAATAAGTGCAATACTATTAAGTACAGTTCCGATACGAAATCAAGCCAAGTCACGAACTATTTTTGAATGAGTTAAATGCTCATGGAAAAAATAATCTTTTATATTGCGTATTCCACATGATTCATAAATGAATGTGATTAAGCAATTTCTGCTTACACTCTACTATATATATCCATATATATTTATATATATATATGGTCTCGGAGCAGCTGTAGCCATACACGACACCCTTTTCAAAACAAATCAAGCACGAGACTCAAATTCAATTACTTTTAAAGTAGATTTGATAAAACTGGCTTCAATTTCGTGTAAGTAGTGAATCCGCAATAAACTAGTTCTACTTTTTGGAGATTCGATCTGTTGTCGATTTTTTTAATTTGAAGGCAGACATATAATTTCAATTTACATTCCCATCCCCAAAATCACCATTGACATCTGTTTTCTTCTTTCCGTCTTTCTATAATATTTTTATTCAATGTCAAGATCTGAGTTCTTCTTTGCCACTGCCTTCTTTTGACTTACTGTTTGCTCTTTATTTCGCACTAATTCACGCAGATCCATTTTGTGTACGTCTGTTGTCGTTCATACTCTGATCCAAAGGCGAAATAGAAATTTCCACCGACGATATTGCGATTGATCGACGGAAAGAAGCTAAATTTGTCGATAAGCCCAAATTCAAGTCAGTTGACATTATTTTGACTAGCGACGATATGTCGATATCAATATATAAATATATCTATAGTACACAAATTACTACATTAGCATTAGCGGAAATCGGTGATAATTAAAACTGTAAACAGATATTGCAGCAGACATTAAGCTTAATCAAATTTAGGTGAATCATGCTCCCAAAAATTAAACGAACATTTCTTAGATATATTTTCCAAGAGCAACATATGCTCAAGATATTGCGTCACTTAGTTTGATTTTGTGTTGGACTGTACTAAATAATAATGCACTTTTCCCTGGCTGCCACACTTTTCTATCACATACATGTATAAGCATATTTGCGCTGCTTTCGCTCTCTGCCCAGCCAAATTCGCGTTCTTTTACTCTCGCACAATACGAATTTATATATATATATAATATTGTATAATACTTGAAGGCTTCTCGTAGTATGTATAAATAAACACAGGTACATATACACATTTAAATATGTACATAATTTGTTTAGTTTTGGTTTCTTTTTCATAATTATTGCTTTGGTTAATTAATTAACTAATTTGTGTCTGTCGTTTTTTCATTATTTTTTACTGAAACACTTTCGCCTGTGCTCTATCTTCACTTAGGGTTTCTTAAAGTATTATCTAACGGATAAGATTGTGGCTAAATTAAGGAATCAGATCTATTAGTTTATCGATGCAATGTCGATTTAATCTGACAATTCTCCCAATTGAACTTTGATCTCAGTTTTCAATTGCATAAGCCATTTTTTGTTTCGTTTTTTTTGTTTTGCAATGGCAAATTTCCAAATTTCCAATTCATTCATTTCATTCTGAAATCACTTGGAAAGTTTTTGAAATTGCTGAAATATATACATATATATATATTTATTGCCAAATATCTCAATATATGTGGTTCGCACATTAAGCAAAATTGCAGAGCGTAGAAGTGTATTTGAAATAGCATTAGGAATACGCAAATTGTGACTTTGATCTTGGCCTTCAAAGTGAAGACACGATACTCGGAATGCTATCCTATTTGTAGTACAATACGGGTGGGTGTGGGGGGGAGGTGGGTGAAGGGGCTTGTCTCGACTGTTGAAAATAGATGATAAAACAGAGAAACCGCAACAATCATATTTGGTTACTCAACCTGCCAGACAGTCTCATGCTACAAATGAAAGCGTGCAAAAATGCTTGATTAAGATATATCCTATATCCAAAATATAATTCATAGTTTTCTAAACCGAAGCAGATTTGAAACAGCATATGCATAAATATTTAGATTATTAATCGGTTTAATTGACAGTTGACAACTTGTGATTATCAAATTACTTTTCCATAAAAAAAATGCTCAAATTTCAAATTTTATTTGTTTAATGCGCTTAACGATCGCCACAAGTCCAATATTTATATTAACATGAAGTGT
This sequence comes from Drosophila atroscutellata, assembly GCA_035041605.1. Taxonomy (NCBI): domain Eukaryota; kingdom Metazoa; phylum Arthropoda; class Insecta; order Diptera; family Drosophilidae; genus Drosophila; species Drosophila atroscutellata. The sequence goes on along the minus strand of JAWNLA010000092.1, from coordinate 3,769,146 downwards.
GCAAAGCACTTTGTCTAATTAAAAAGAGAGGCGCATAGAGAGGGAGAAAGATGGGGTGGGAATGGGGTACCGCACTGACAGCCTAACCAGAGACATCGTCGCCCAAGGGCGACGCTCTCCGCTAGCCCACTTCCCCCTTTCCGGCGCAGGCCTTCAACTTAAACCTATTCGGTTGGTTGTAGGCTGTTGCTATTTGATCAATAAATGGTTTATTTATAGAAGCGCAGCAGCGGCGTAGACAAAGTCGCAAGATTTGCCAGTATATATATATATATATATATTTACATGACCCCACAAAGCGAGTACGGCTTATCTCAGACACTACATTATCCGGTTTATCTTCAATTGGGTAAAAGTCACGTTGTGTTATGCAAGTGTTATCAGTGCTTATCAGTGGACGAATATGCTCCATAATAAGTCATGACTATGCAGATATTATAATGAAAGTAATAATGACACTCAACATATTGTAATAAAGCTGATTAGTTGGAATATACAATGCAATATGTTTATTGCCATTATTATTACTGGTGGTTAGCTAAATTTATGTTGCTTATTGCGTAGCTTAAATGTATATTAATGATTGTAGGAGTGTTGCAAACACTGCTGCTAGACATGTTATTATTAAAGAAGTGTTTAATAAAGCGTTTCTCTCTCTATTTGTATAGCACACCAAACGCACTGGATGGGTGCTGCGGGATGTGAACGACTGTGAGTCCATCTCCGGTCACATGTATCGGATGAGCATGTTGACCTTCCTGTTGGACGGCAGTGAGGGTCTCAATCAGATACGCTGCATGGAGCTGGCGCTGGTGCATGATCTGGCCGAGAGTCTGGTTGGCGACATCACGCCCTTTTGCGGTGTCTCCAAAGATGAAAAGCGTGCCATGGAGTTCAAGGCAATGGAGGACATATGCAAGCTGATTGAACCGCGCGGCAAGCGAATCATGGAGCTATTCGAGGTGAGCAGATGCATATTAATTGGCATAAGGTACGACTAATGCTGATTTCCTGGCTATTTAGGAGTACGAGCATGCGCAAAGTGCCGAGTCCAAGTTTGTGAAGGACCTGGATCGCTTGGATATGGTCATGCAGGCGTTTGAGTATGAGAAACGCGACAATTGCCTGCTGAAGCATCAGGAGTTCTTTGACTCCACGGAGGGCAAGTTCAACCATCCGTTTGTCAAGAAGCTCGTCAACGAAATCTACGAGCAACGCGATCTGTTGGCCAAGGCCAAAGGCGCCACGCCGCCGCCAACAATTATAGTGCCTACCATGGAACTCACCGCCGCCGCATCAACGCCCACAAATTTAGCCAATGGACATGGCAGCTCAAGTTGAAGCTTTCGGTGGTGACTTGAAGATTTAAGTTTAGCACATATACATATACACAAACACACACACACACACACATACACAAGCACTTATATGATAAGCGTATCCAACTAACAAAGATTGTTAAGCCTACCTCGACACGCTCATAGTTAGAATTTATATGCATATATATACATACATATATATATATAGATAATAATCATTTTAATTTATTGAAAAATCGACGTAACTTTCATTATTGTCGCTTGGCTCTTGACAGCATTCGTTAAACAACAATGTTTCACCTTAGTTCAATTTTATGTATATTAGTCGGTAAAGTCAAAGCTTCTTACATGATTCAAGCAGCTCCACATTTGTACATACTAAGCATAAAACAATGGCTAGCTAATTTTAAACGTGTAAGCACCAAGCAAAAGATCTGTTAAATATTGCAAATCGAAGCGAAACTTCAATTTAACATCGTAAAATCAAAAATATTAAATCAAATTTATTAATTTTGAAGGTATAAAAAACATTAATTTATAGCAAAACAAATTTAGCTAATTTAAAAAGTTTGGCCAATAAAATCAAAATTATACCTATAATTTATTTGTTAATGTCAACAACTTCTGATCAACTTAAATCCACTTTATTCTTGAACAAAACAGTTATGTCAAAAATTGTTGTATTAAAAAAATAAACCAAATTAGGCAAAATAATAAAAAATACAAACAATCATTAAAGTCATGCTTCAAAAGTGACAGAAAGACAATTGAAAATTGCGTTTTCTTATTAACCAATAAATTCTGATATGTAAATTTGAAAAGTATTCGATTTTGACTACGGCAGGTAAATAAGTAGTAAAAGTCTTGAGTAGGTGCATAAATATTATATGCAAAATGCAATTCGTGTCTTTTGTTAATTAGCATAAATCAAATAGAAATATCTGGCGAGATTTTGACGAAGAAGAAGAAGAAGCATTTGGCCCATTTCCAAATGCTTTCCCCATGTAATACACAGAATTTGTTTTGCTTTCAAAAACATAAGATTTTATTGAGAAAACTTAGAATTATGATGCAGACACAATTAATAATGTTTGCCAGCCAGTCAATATGGGTTGCTGCCACATTTGCTATGTACTCTAGAAATGGTTGAAAAGAGAATTAAGTTAGTTAAACAATTGAATTGGATAAGTTAGTTAAACAATTGAATTGGATAAATATTGATACAGTTGTTGAATGCATTTTACTGCGCACCTTCAATGACGATAAACTGATTGTCGCGTGTTGAGGTTTGATGGGAGTGTTGCACATGCTTTTTGGCCTTATCTGTGTATTTATAGAACTCATTGAAATGTATTTAAATGTAAGTTGTCCGCATTTCCCAATTTCCCCACTTACGATGTAATATAATACTGCGCTCTGTCTCTCCCAAGGCGTTCCGAGCAATGCATTTGTATTCACCAAAGTCTCGCCTGGTCAGCGCTCGCAGCGTGAGCCGCATCACAATGCGATGCACATGATCGACGACCATGGAGTCGTAGGTGCCGCCCTGCAGCAGCTCCTTATCCTTGATCCAGAAGTTAATCGATGCCGGCTGCGATTCGCTGATACATTCAAGCGTCAGCTTCTGTCCCAGACCCACATAGATGGTATCGTATCGCGTCCAAATGGTCGGCGCAACTGCAGGAATTGACAATTAGAATTCCCGAGCTGAGAGGGCCTGGACAAAAATGTACTTACAGTTGACAACCAACATGACGCGCTTGCTGACCGTTGGCGGCACCCCGTTGGATGCGATGCACAGATACGCGCCCATGTGGACGCGCTGCAGCTGCCACAGTGTCAGATTCTGACCCTCCAAACTGTAAATCTCCTCCACCTGCTCGTCGCCGCGTTCAGTGGGCACCCAGAGCGGCGCATTTTCCTCACGCCGCCAGGTGATTGTTGGCAGTGGCACACCTGTCGCACTGCACGTGAGCGTCACATTCTGGCCGCTGGCCCGCACCACATCCTGGCTGGTCTGGTAGTCAACAATGTCGGGCGGCACAACCACATCCAGATAGCCCATTTGGCTCTTCATCGGATCCGTGTTTATTTGGCACATGTACCTTTAGCATTTATAAATATTATTACTAACCAATATTAATTAAATGAGCAGATAAGATTATTAGAAGATTATTCCGTTAGGCATGACATTTCATTATAAATTTAAATTCCTATGGAATCTGATATTAAAGTCTGATTTTAATGCAGTTTCCCTATGTTTCGCCACCTGATTATTGTTGGGATACAAACGCATTGCGACCTGTTAGATCTATTGTACGAATTCTGAGCCTATACCTCTTCCATCAACAGATTCTACCTTTTGCCTGTTACATACTTTTCTATTATAATTGTATAATAAATGGAGATATTAAGATGTGAAACGGCGCAATGCTAGGATTTTACACCAAGAGCTATTAAAATATATTTCATGTACTACATATATTTTACGCACCATCCACGATCCGATTCATGTACATCGCGTATACGTAACTGCCAAATGCGATGCTCCGTGTGGGTGATGGCAATGCGATGATTCTTGGTAATGACATGATTCTGTATGCTTAATATGGTCTGGGTATCCACACGCAGCCAGGCCACCTTGTAGCTGACGAGATCGTGAACGATGCAGGTGAGTAGCGCATCGCGTCCCACGGGCACCGTTACATTGCTGATGGGGCCACTGAATTTGGGATCCGCTGGAAGTAGAAGGTTGCTCATCGTTTAGCAAGTGGTTGACATTTACGATGTTGCCCATTATGATGTTAAATGGTGCAGGCATAACGAAGGGGTGCAGAGGTGGGGTGAGTGGTGGGATGTTTGTACAAATGCTACAATTTGGCATTTGGTAATTGCATGAAAAGGTGTCTGGTTATTTCCATAAGTGTTTCAATTGCTAAACATATTCCAAATTTATTCAGCAATTTAGGAAAATTGCATTTATCCTTGTCATATTTTCCAGATTAAAATTTACTCAACGAAACACATTTTTTCTACTCGCCATTTGTCATTTGTAATCCACAATTGAGTGCGATAATTATTTTGTTCATTTGTGCGAGTGTCTGCAAAATGTCAAATGCCCAAATTCTATGGAAATGCTCTAAACTTTGCCAGATGCCCAGATGCTTAGCTAGGCAAAGCGTTTTTTCACGCTCATAAATTTTATTATGTAAACAAATAATCTCATAATTAGGTAAATTAGCTGTCTGTTAGGGTCACCCGCTTCCTGGGTCAGCCGTTATCCAAAGGCCAGTGTATGATAAGCTGCTTACAAAATTTCGAACTCTTTATGAACTTGAAAGATTATTTAAGTACTTTTTTCAAATGCAGAAAATTGTGATGCCTTGAAATGGCAGCTGCTTTATAAGCATATTTGCGACTTTTTTTTGTGTAATTTGGCTTAATATGGATGACACTTAACCTACTTTGAAGTTATCGTTTTTAGGACTGTAATCTGGATGGTTCAAATTCTTATCAAACCAAATAAAAATAATCACCCTGAATTTTAGAAAATTGCCATCCTTTTGGCACGAAGCGTATGTAAATTTATTATTCAGAACATACATATATTTCTAGCTGTTGGTCTTTTTCACAACCAGCACTTTTCTTTTCTTGTTTCTAAGGTGAAGTTTCCGAACTTTAACTAATTGCCAAAAAATATTATATTAGAAAGGGCTACACAATGTTGTAACATTAGCTTTTTAGTTTCTGATATCATCATTAAGTTCAAGAACTAGATTACATATGCAAACATTTAGCATTAGCTCGAAGACTTACACAACATCTGTAATCTAACATGCAACTATGTACTTAACACTAATATCGATGTCGATTGATATCGATTGTGTGATCACTAAAAAAAGGAGGTCGAGGAGGGGTTCGTTGTGAATAAAGGAAAGAGATCAGACGTGTTTTAAAAATAAAGATAATATTTGAGTGTTACATGGTAGACAACTGCTAAACTTGAAGATAACAGATATATTTTGAAATGGATTTGTTTTTCTAAAATAAAACTTTGCATTTCACCTTTTTAGGAATATTTTATTATTATTATTAAAAAATAAATATCTAAAAGATGAAAAAGATGCATTTACAATTTTTCAATATTTATTTTTGTATTTTAAAAAATTATTTTAAAAAATTATTTGTCTAGGCAATTTTAATTTGAGTGCGGTTTTATTAGAAAATTAATTTATTCATATTCAAATGAACATAACAGATTTAAATTATATCCATATGGATTAATATTTATATACATTTAAATGTTATATTAATAATTAAATTAATATTATTTTTTAAATATTAATAAATGAGCAACAATTATTGTACTCTAGTTTTCAAAATTTTCCCTCATTCAAATTGAACTCAATTTACAGTCAATTCCAAGAAACCAATTTATGTGTAACAGAGTGGTAAGAGCGTCCACTTTATGCAACTTTGGCGTCGCTATTTGACACTAACTGATAATTTAAGGGTAGACACCCCACCTATCACGCATTTAACTCGTTGAATACTGGCGTCAGCTTGCCGGCCATAACGGGCAGCCATCATGCCCACCCCCAAAAAGGCGAACCGTACAAAATCACATCACATGCCTAACAAGTAGCATGATTTTGCGGCACGTCGGCGCTCCACACAGCAAATACCTAAGTTACAATTATGACCATATAATAACCCGAAAAAATGCAAAAAATACAAATGAAACCAGAAAGAGTCGGAGAGAAAGTCTCCTTGCAGTAACTAGAAAAATGTAAAAAGGCGGTAAATGTGCGCGTTACCTTTTTATTTGTCCATTTTGCAGTGTGTGGGCGTGTCTATGTGTGTGTGTGCGGTTGTTTTGCCAACTAGCTTCAAGGGAGCCTATGCCATGCTATATAACCCATAATTTGCGATTATGTTTGGGTTCGGGACAAATGGTTCTCGGTTCGCCACCAACTGTTCAACTGGCGCCTAAAGACGGCCTTTGTTTGGACAGTTTCGGTTTTGTAGGTATCGCAATTTGGCCATTGCATGTTGGCGTATTGAAACATTTCAACGTCTAAACAGCTTTTTACCAATACATTCACTCCCTTATGCATATGGTATGTCTGGCGGCCAACTTAACATGTAGAAGTTGGCTGATTACTAAATGTTTTGTTGGCTTGCATTTTGGGGCCAATGAAAGAAAGACGGAAAATCAAAATCAAAATAGTTTATGTTTGAATATAAAAGGTTTTCTGTGCTACTAGGCTGTGGATCAATGAAAATATTGATTTTGTATTTATTTAATTTAAAGATTAATAAGTGAGTATATATATAATATATATATGTATATATAAAATATATGAATAATTAAATATATGTGACATTTTTAATGAGCTTTTGCTGCATATTTAAATATTTTTTACTTAACTTTATCCAGTTAAAATATTGTTTGTTAAGAAACTGTAAAAAAATGCTTGTTATAGTTTTTGAGTTGCATTGTTTAAAGACCAGATTTTGTGGTTTCAATGCATTTATAAATATTAACATGCAGACGCGAAAGCGTGCAACATTTCGGCTGCATCTACAAAAGTTCAGAAATCTGCGAATTGTCGCAGTTGCTCTAATTAAATTAATTGCCAATTAATATGGAAGTGAAACTTTGAGCTAAAATTATCATTGTTTTAAAATATGTGCATTTCAATTTATTTTATTTCTCTTTAAAGTTTTTAATGATGTACGCTTCTAGATTCATGCATACATATACTAATAGAAGAGTTAAACTTAGTACATAGTCCTTAGTCCACATAGAGGAGAAGCATACAACTTATAGGTCAAAATAGCGACTATTGCAAAATATTATCTATTTAGATTTATTCGTTATTACCAATAGGAAATTATTAAAATCAAATTATAAAAGCCAAAAATTAAGTTTATATTATAATGACATTTGATTATTTACATTCTGATTATTTACATTTTATTTTATTTTTTATTTTTAATTTTTAATTTGGTTTATTTACGTTTAGCAGTTGTGCTTAGGTGTGATTTATCAAAAATGCCTTGACGGACACATGGACAAACAGACACCACAGGTGCCCCTGCTGTATCCAACTGGTAGTAGTAGTAGCTGTTGCCATGGTTTTAGTCAGCACGCCTCTCACTCCGGTGAACTTGAAACGGAAAGTGAATGTCCTGTCTGTTAGACACTTCAGCTGTCTGCCATTTGGCGAAATGCAGGCAAGGAAATACGTCAGCACGCAATGTCTGCCAAAACGCTGCAGTTGGTCGCACCACAACCACTTACAGCTCGGTACACCTCGTTCCAAATTTCAGAAACAAAAACAAAAACAAAAACATGGGACTGAAAAATCGCCAAAGTGCCACGGGAAGTTGGCAAAAAAAAAAGACAAGTCCGATTGCTCTAGTCGACAATGCTCGACTAGATGTTATATATATTAAATCGATTCAAAAGGCGATACTTTTTGAGAAGTTGTTTGCATTAGCTTCTGAAATCGATACGTATATATATTTGTTACGTTATCGTTAAATTCAAAAGTAAACTTTTATTCAAAACTTAAAGTCTTTAGCTTGTATAGTCTGTGAGATCCCTTTGTTCATACAGATCGATTCCGCCGTTTATTCCTTACAAAGAATATATGAACTTTATGCGGTCGGAAGTGCTTTTTTCTGCCTATTACACACAATTTATAATAAACCCTTTTGCCTATTTTCCAGGGTATGAAAACGTCGCCTCTTCCCCTTTTGTGTCTGCAAGGCAACTTTGTTATCGGGCATCGGCGAGCCTGCCAATATTTACCATGTTTATTTGCATTTTCAATTCTTGACACATTGATTCGAGCAACAATTTCTGATATATATTTATCAATACTTGCCAACCTAAGTAAAATTGCATTGTTTTTGTTTTTATATTGCGGCTCAAAGTTTTGGTTTTACTTTTTCTTCTTTTTTTTTGTTGATTTGTGGCCATATTTTTGAGCAGGGTTACGGCAGGGCCGCCAAACGGAAGTCGCTCGTTGTTGCTGTTGGTGTTCCTCTGCCTAGGATACATTTTGGCCACAGTTTATTCACTTAGGGAACCGTTGGACTTCCGCTTGTTAGTACCGTCAGCAGTCTGTTATTTCGTTTTTTTTTTTTATTTTTTTCTATTATTTTTAGTACGGTGTTCGTTAGCAGTTTTGGTAGCTTGTGCAATGCATCCAATTAGTTGAACAGCTTACTATATACAAACATATATACCTATTTGCTTCTTGGATAGTTATTTACTGTTTTATAGGTGTTGCGCACAGCGTTTATTGGTCCTAAGTGGCGTAATCTAGAGGCTTCAAGTAAGACTTGAAAACATTTCTTTTAATGTTTTTAATAATTTTTTATTCCTATTAAAATTATAGTGTGAAGTGTTCGATTTGATTATTTGAAAAAATATTTGCTTATGAAATATTATGAATATTATTGAAATGAAAAGCATTTTATTAGATTTAGATTATTATTGTCAGAAATATATCTATATATAGCATTAACCTGCTAACCCTACCATTCTCTATGTTTATAGGTAAATTAATGACTACCGTGAAAGCATGTACCTACGACAGGAAACAAAGAGATGCCTTTTTCTCACTCTGTCTATATTCTAAATAGAATCAGCAACAGTACAAAGTACTCGTCTTCTTCTTCCCCAGGACACCGCAAAAGAACCAACTCTCACAAGTTTCCTAAGCTATATTAGTAGAAAATATTTAAACTTGCAAAGCCATCACTGATACAATTGACACAATTTAGATTTTATCATTTACTTCATTTGAAAAATCGGAACAAAATGGAGCACCACAGTTTTTACCCATTTGAGTATAGATTTTCCACAATCATAACACATTTTACGAATTATTTTACAAATCTTACATTTTATTTATATATCAAATATTTTATCTTGTTTTTGAGAGCATTGAGAGCATATCCGCATTATTGTAACCGTCTCCGTAAATGATTACTTAGTTAATTTGGGTATTTTTTAAACAATAATATATACGTTTTGAATGTTTTTCCAGCTAATCGCTGCAAGTGCAACTTACAATTATTCAATTCCGAGAAACTTGCACTGTTTGACCACACAAATTGCAGTATTAGCCAGATTTGAACGAAGCCTTTTTTCATTTTCCACGCTGGCTGGATTTCACATTAGCCAACAGCTAGCTGAAGTGCGAGCTGTGTGGAGGAAACTTTCTTTATTTTTTTCCACTTTCACTGCCAAAGAGTTTCCGCTGCACTAACGTGAATTTATATTTTCCGCTTTTCGCCAAAAAGTTGTGCCTTTCCGATTGCCCCGACGCGTCTGCACACAGTTACAACTGGCCGCGAACTGCGACCGCCGCTGATAATCAAGTGTCAAAATTCATATTCAAAATTCAAATGTTGCCAGGCGCTGGCTCCGACTGCGACACCAACTCAAACCCCGAGTCTGACTCTGTCTGCGGCACAGGCAGCGCTTGCGCTGCGCATGTGTCCTGCGTACTACCAAGTGGCGCCACAGGCGGCGGTGGTTGCTCCTGCTCGTGATGGTGGTGGCAACGGCCCGAAGCCGACGCTGGGCACTCGCCATGGCGCTGCTGCTGACTCTGGCTAACTCTTGGGGCTGCTTTCTATGGTTCTGGCCAGAAGCTATAAAATAGTAAATGTTTCATTCATCAACTGTAGAGACAAACATTTTCACATGCTGTAGTTGTTGCCACTGTTGCAAACGTGTTGTATTTGATTTGAGGGTGGGTATCTCTAACTGCAAATCTCAATTCAATAAAAGACAGTTTTATTCATGTGTCAGCTTCAAAATATGATTATTGTGAAAGTACTTTTGGAAAACAATATGCAGTAAAGTTCAGAAAATGGTCTTATATTTAATTAATTTATTAAAAACAAAAAACATTCAAAATAAAATAACGTTCAATATTAAATTTAATATTAAATTATTATTGAAATTTAAATGGATAAATTAAAATGCTTAAAATTAAAAGGGAGCATCTGACTAAAAGTTGAAAAAAATTAATTAGAAGCATTTCAATTTGATCAGAAGTTCAAAATATTATTATGTTTTATACAAATATTATTAATTTGGCTGTGAACTTAATATTTCAAATTGTTGTAGTTATATTGCATTAAAAAGTGTATATAGTATATGTATAAGTATATATGTTTTAGGATACTTCAATGCCAAACCGTTTAAATAAGTTTATCGAAGGGGAAATATATATATATCTTTTTAGCTTCATGTGTTGGGCATTAGTATACGTCTCCATCAATTACAAATAAATGTAAAAATTTCACATTATTATACCCTCTTCTAGGGTATATACACTCTGCTAGGGTATATCAAGTTAGCCCTGGACTTTAAATTGTTTTAAAGTCATATCTGAGTCTAAAAGAGTATCAATTAATACACAAGAGTTGAGTTGAGATGCATTATTAAAATTAATTAAATGTAAAAATAAATTAAAATTATATTTAATATAAATTAATTAACTTTATTTCTAATATTGTTTTAATATAATTTTCATTTATTTTTTAAATTTAGTTTTAGTTAATTATTTGCCAAAAGAAGTGAATTTTGCATTCAATTTAATAATTATTCCATTTGTGAAATCTGTATTAAAATAGCATTTAACTATGTGCATAAGGTAGTTTAGAACCAGGAGGTCATAGGTCATAGGTCCATCAAGCTCAACATAAAGGCGTCAAATTAAAATTCAACTTAATAAAAGTTTTGCAAAGTAATTTTTTTTATTTTAAATTTTTAGTGTGGGTATTTGAGAGTCGTGTTTCCGATGTTTGTTCATTTCATTTTGATTTGGTTGCAACTGTTCGCTTTTGCCACCTGGCAACAAGCAGCCTGCCCAAAAGCATTGGCAACTCTCCCTTTCGGAGAGCCCTATCTTGCTGTCTAATTAAGAACCGAAAGCCACACATATACGCATGTGATTTAAATCACAGCATTTGTTTACTCATGGCTCTTACTTTTATGCACAATTCGCACTTTTGCCGTGTTTCACGTGTGACCGGCAAGATCCGCGCTGTCTGCTTTTATTTGCGCATAATTAATGCATTTCGATAAGAATAAGTCTAATTGCGAAGGCCCCGATAAAATCTTTTAGTTTCTGCTTTTATTGCAATAAGAAGTTCGTGGGAAAACTTTGCTGAAATTGGTTGATGATGTTTGATTGTTTTCGTTGCAGTGAGTGTGGCAAACACATAAAAAACAATTTTATAAATCATATCAAATATACTAAAGAGGCGAAAGTCCACATTTTGAGCTCGCAAATAAGTTGTCATTAATAAAGTGTGGATTGATTCAAGGAATAATACAAATATTGAGAGAATAGGGTCTGAGTGTAAGGGTTTGCTGTTAAGGTTTCTGCCTTCCGCCTTCTACTAAAGATTTTTTTTTATGTTTACTTAAAGCGTGTAAGCATAATTCGCCTGAGAAGCATTTTCTTTTTGGTTTTTGTTGTTGTAAAGGTATCTAATGTGTGATAAAAACTATATATATTTTAGATTTATATGTGTTAAAAATATTTATATTATATTCCCAAAGTATACTGCTTTGCTCACTCTTATACATTTAGAAGAGGTGTAATTTACTTAGCACGTACATTTACAAAGCTTTTCGCCAATCATGTGTGCTAAAAGCTTTTTGTCTTTTAGCAAAGTTTTCAACTCAATGGAACTTGAATAAGGTCAACATCGTATTCCATTCACAAACCAATAAGTGATTTACTAACTTTAGGAAAAATTGAAATCATTTTAATTTTATTTAGTTTAAAATTATTTCTTAAAAATTACGTGTTGAGCGGAAAAGTATAGATGCAGTACATTTTTTCAAAATCATTCAGTTAATATTTAACATTTTCTTAATTATTAGTAAGCTCAATTATTAGTAAAAATAAATTAATTTGAAAAATGTTTATTTTTGATAATATACAGCATGAATTATTCGCATATTTTTGAGAAGACCAAAGCTACTAGTCATTTAATTAATAATAAAATGAGCACACACAAATGTGCTTATTTGTTTTAATACAATTCATATAATTAAATGATGCTTAATTATGTGCACAAAATTAAAAACATTTAATTAAATCAATGGAAAAAGCCTCATTAGGAATTCATTGCAAAACGAGTATCGCACACAAGCAGCCCTTGGAATAAGTGTGAATACACTCGACTCTTGTTGTGTGCACTATCACTTATTATTGTTGTTGTTGTATTTATTTGCACAATATCAACAATAGTGGTAGCAGTAGCAGTGGCTGTAACAATACAATAAACATTAATGCTTAAGCACAGACAAATAAACATAAACATTTATGTCAATAAAATGAACTGATGCTTGACCTGTTCGGTCAGATAAAATGGTTGTCTGGTTCATGCGAAACGGCAGACGAACGCACACACACACACACACACATATACGAATACAATCACAAACATACACACATACATATGTATATGGGTACGTGCCAAAAGCTGCTCCATTTTAGTTAATTGCCAGTTCAAGGCATGGCCCGGGCCCATATCCTTTTGCAACATCTTTGTCGAATGCTTTCAAGCGTCTAAATATTTTTAGTCAAAGGCTGCAGCCGCATGCACGACTGACCACTGTCCCCAGCTCCGGTTGCGTCCCCTGGATGGATCCATGCTCAGCATCAGGTGTTGACCGACTGCCAATTCGATTTGCCAGCACGCCGCCTCTTGTTGCTGTAAATGCCGAACTGATGTGAAGTGAACTGTTTCTGATGCTGCTGTTGCTGCTGTTGCTGCTGTTGCTTCTGCAATTGGGCCTAATTGAGTTTGCATACGGTTTGCTTTGAACAATTAGATTAGCTGCTCTCAACTATGTATGTATTCTAATTGTGTTGCGGTGGCAAATTCTACAACAATATGTCCCATCTTTCGGAGTAGCAAGCTTTCAAAGCAAGCTGAGCACTTTCCAAGCTTAAAATGTTGTTTAATAAATGTATTTTGTTTCAAGTATTTTGTATAAAGTGTTGCATTTAGACTTAAATGTATGTTGTAGTCATTATATTCTGATACTGTCAAGTATAATTTGGCTATAGGATCTTCTATAAACGTATTCTACTTGAAGAAAAATTCTACTAGACGACTTTAAATGTTGATTCAGTTTTTTTCAACTTGTCTAAAGCGGCTGCCATAAAAAGTGCAATTTCGATTGAGTCTGGTCTGAATAGAAAAATCTCAAAAGTTATTCAAAAAACATGTAACAAATGAGCATTTTTTGCACACATGCTTGTAATAGAAATCACGTTCTGTTGTATTGCTATTTTAGATGTTAGATGTTCCACATTTGTTGGCCAATAATGATCTCTGTGTACCATTTATGATAGTCTACGAATTAAGTGCAGGTTGTCTCCTAGTCGAGCTCTTACTTTAAGTATTTAAAATATCATTTATTGTATACATCGCGAATGTGTCAAATTATTATAAATGTGGTATGCTGCATAATTAAAAAATAATTTAAATATAGATAAAATTAAAGCTCTATTCAAAATTTCTCCAAGAAACAAACACAGCAAATGTTAATAATACAGAAATGCTTGTAAGCTCGTTGCTAAGCAGAGATGCGAAATCCCCAATGGCTTGGCAAGTACATTTTACAAATGCATTGCACAGCACTCACACACACACACACACACACACACACACACACACACACACACACATACTAATATTAATAAATATTGAAATACTTATGAATCTAGGCAAATATTCTATGATGCCGGCTGCCCCACAAAACTAGTTGCATATAATTCCCAAGTGGGCGGGGAATCAACACCAAATGTATCCCATTTTTCATTTCGACAAGAGCAATATTGCTTTTCGAAATGCATGGAAAATAGAGAAGCAAAAAAAAAACCGTATTTCGCAAATAAATAAAAAGAGTGAATATAATATGTACGCAGCAGAAAAACTAACAAATGCACAGAATGGCAATGCCAAAGCAGCAACAAAAACAAAGCAAGGAAATATTTAAAAAAGCTTTTAAGTGTTATTGATAGTTGAGCGGAATGGTGTTGAGTTCTCTAAACCCACCCCCTCACCCCCCCAAACGAACTTCGAGCCCAGTGCCAAACTCAACCCACTCTGCACTCAGCAGCATTGTGTTTCATGCTAACGGTTTTTTCGCTAACGCTTTTGCATTTGTTTTTGTAGATCTGTTCGAAGCTGTTCCGCTGCCTTCGTGCAGTGTTTTACTGTGGCAGGCAAAGTGTGCTTCCGGTTATTTAAATGCTAACAAATACAAATTGTTGGGCGTTTGCCGGACAGCACTCAACAGTTGTTTGGCTTGGTTTGCTTCGGTTCGAATTGTGCGGCAAGGCCTTCTACTTTTTATCTCTTTGCAGCAACAGTTTTGCATATTTGGGTTATATTTCAATTGTTGCCCTTTGTCCGCTTCTCGGCCCTTTAGCTAGTCCACTCAATCTGTCGATGAGATATTACAAATTTTAATTAAACATAATATGTTGTAAATGTAACCATAATACAATGTAACAATCTGGCAACACTGCTAATATCGATCTGGCAACTCTGATCGTTCATCAGAGTTGAATTTCATCATAGCATGTAAAAGCACTTCGTTTTAGACCGCCAAATAAGTCGCGTCGTTATCACAAATAAATATCCAACAGAATCAATAAAGTATCGTCTTCTTATTTACTTAACGCTGAAGAACTATGCGAAGGAAATTACAACATAATAACCATTTTAAAAATAATTAATTAATCATTTTAAATACATATTAATATTAATATTATATGTATTACAAGATTTTTCAAATATTTCAATTGAAAAAATTGAATTGGTTATCTAAATTATAGCTGGTGGTCCGTCCAATCTATCGAATGTAAATAAATAACGATTATTTCGAAATTGAAATTGGAGTTTTAAAATATTAAAAATAATAAATTATAATATTTCATACATTTTTTTTATATTTCAAAAAAAATTATTGTTCATTCAACCACTAAAAAATATAATTCAACATTTTTTGATTTATTTCTTGTCCTGATTATTATTTATTTATTTTCCCGTATACATTTTTTTTTTTCTTAATAAACTTTTCAAATTTTGATCAGAAGCTGAAGATCATTGAAAATTCGGCTTTGCCTCAGCTGCGGCTGCAGTGCAACTTATGCCACTTTGTTAATCCATGGACGAGCACTTGGGGAATAACATGGACGGCTTTCACAACACGCTTTCACGCCATATCAGGAAACCCGGACAAAACCCACGATGAGTGCATATTTTGTGCGCTATATACTGGACAGAATTTATCGCTTCGTTTTGTTTCTGCACTACATGCTATATTTATTTGTACAATTTTGGCATTTTGTTTTGTACACATTGTGGTCCATTGTTTTTATCAATATGCCGTCGGAAGCGGCGTACAGTCAGCGGCAACCGTGCCATTTCTCTCTGGACAGCAAACAGCGGCAAAAATATTCAATAGATTCAATATGGCAAGGTTTTTTTTTTACTCTGGGCAAACAAATGCGATTAGAAGAAATTGGTGAGCGAAAGGAGTTTTATATGGAATTGGTATAGTTTGGAATTCTATTATATTTTTGGGGAATTAAAAACAATAACGAATGATTATAGATGATTTTATATTGAATGAAATCACAATGCTTAAAGAACAGATCTTATCCACAATTCTTCCTAAGCAAGGTTTCTAAATTGCAGGTTGATTTTTTATCGGAATGTGAATGCATAATAAAAAGAAGGGAAAACCATTTGAACTTTATAAGATCCATGAATATATATTGTTAGCTGCAGATATATCACACATATATCGATAGATAACAAAGCGAGAAGGTGTACAATTTGATCCTAGCTTCGTATTTTGTTTGAGTAATTGTTCCAAGCAGTATGCACAAAAAATGAAATTAACAAACAAACTTTTGACCCAATTGCATGTTTAACTTGCACCCTTGTGAGTCCTTGAATTATGCATAAGCCATTGCTCGGGTTATTATTGCAACTACTCAGGCAGTCAAGTGTGTGTGTGTGGAGGGTCAGAGATTTCCACAATGCCAGTCAACGCGGCGCAACAATATGAGAAAAGCGCGTACCACAACAAGTGTCAAGAATGTGGACTGAAAGAGATGCATTGTATACTTAAAGGCGCTTATATGCTCAGCACCCAGCGACAGCGACAGACAGCGAAGTCACATTTGCGCCATAAATAAACTGGCATATGTGGCATGAAGTATGCTATAGTGCAGTTGCAGCTTGAGCTGGAGTTCTGACAAAGAGTTGCAGCGTCCGTCGCATGTGGCCAGATAAATCTCAACAAGTTTTTATGCATTTCTCTTGCATTTTGTGCAACTTCTTGCATTTTGTTTCCTTGTGATTTTTTTTTAAATGTGGCATGACAAAAGTCGACAACATAAGCCAACCAGCTTGCAGACTTTTAAAAACTGTCAAGTCGGGCAGAAGCGACAAAATGCATGCAGCCTTCGGTGCTGTGATATATGTATATTTACTCTGATGTCGCACAGAATTTACTTGCCTTTGATTAGCATCTGTATGCGTGCTGGTGCGTGTGCGTGTGTGTGTGTGCGTGATGCATTACATTCAACGGGCTCATTTAACTGACAAACGAATATCGAGCATACGCCGCATTGACCCCATTTTCAGCAGCGAAGTGTTTTGGCTGCATTGCTTTGCCTTTTGTGTGGCTGCTTCTGTTGTCCTCTACTATTCTTTTTCTTTTTTTGTTTTTGCTATTAGCTTGCCATTGCAACTTGTATCGTTGTCCTTTTTAGTATCCTGTATTTTGTCCTATGTGTGTGCTTTTTGGCGCTTTTGCGCTACCTTTCGGTCGTGCATTGCAATGCAACCTAATATTCCTTCCAAACTGTGCGTGCGTGTGTGTTAGTGTGTGTGTTTGTGTGTGTTAGCATATGCAGGCTACTTAGCTGTCTGTCGCTTCTTGTTTATGTTCGAAAATGAACGCTTTGTGCGCTCTCTTAAGCTTACTCTTAGCAGCCGACTGGAAGTTTCCAGTCTAGCTAAGAGCTGTGCTCGTGGTTTCTCTTTCAATTTAATGTTTACGATTGGTAGACCAAGTTACCATCAAGAGTTATTTCTATATATAAGTTAACTTGATTATATTCTTAAAAGTTGATTCGATTTTTGATTATATCAAGTACAATTTTCTTAGTTTTTTTTAAGGCTTCTGTGATTGGTGCATGATGATGTCCTTTTACTGAGTATGTTAAAGAAAATTTCACATTTCATATTATAATTTAATCTGCTCAAAATTTCTAATTGTAAAGAAAAAAAGTTGTTTAAAATTTATTTCAGCTTAAGCTTAAAAATATTTATTTCAACATATATTTCTCCACTCTGAGCAACATTTAAAATTTGATGAATATTTGTTGTGAAAAGCAAAAGTTAATGAAAATCTGGCAGCTGTAATTTGGAAGAGTGTCGCACAAACTTTGAGAAAACCCATCAAAAATGCACTTAAAAGCTTAAATGAATTTATTGACACACTTAAACAAGCACTGGCGAGCGATCACAATTAAGAGGCTTTGGCGACATGTGTGGCACTGTTTTCCAAAATCATTTCAAGTTCTGACATTTTTTAGAGCTTTTGTTTTGGTTATCCATCAAAAATAGTAGGGCAACATCTGCGGGCGGCAGCTCAGTTGTTGACAAGTTGCAGCTGCAGTTGAAACAAGTCAGATACCGCTGCTTTATAGAGTATATGCTTAGGGCCAAGCATGGCTCACAAGATAATTGCCGAAAGTTGTTTAAAAAAGAGAAACTTTTTGCCTAAAAATTTTGCTGCTAGTCAAAAAGTTTGACCGTTTGGACAGTTGGGTCAAGCTGTGTCCTGCCCCCAAAAAAAGTTGGCTTAACATTTTATTCTATCTAATTGAGTGTGTTTAAAGTTTAAAGTATGCCAAAGTTTGTTCAAAAAGTTGGCGATTTAAGCCAAGTGAGCGATTCTAGCCCAATATAGCCAATAACACGCTGCCACAAACTGTTGCATACTCACAGCCGCCAACATTGCCCATTGCCATTAATATTATTATTATTTTTTTATTGTTGTTTGCAAAAAAAAAATATCCGAGATTTCGGACACATTTTCGTTGTTATTGTTATTCTGACTTACGCATTTTGATTGAGTTCAGAGAATTTTTTAATTTATTTTTCACGTCCACGGGTTGGCCGGAAATGAACGCGGTGCATAACTGGCGGCCACTTGCAAATGCTTCGGACGTTTCCGCTGCGTCAATAAAATATTCCACTGCAGCGCAGACATGTTTGTGTGCATGTAAGTGGACAATAATAAAGTAACACAAATCCCAATTTCCGCCAATGCATATGGCGAATATTTCATGATGCACTCGGCATATACGCAACATGCACATCAGCAGTTTTGTTGTTGCTGGTAAAAAACAGCCTTTTCAGATTTACCATTTACCCACTCTCTAAAGAAGAGTATCATAAAAAAGTGCACATATTTTAAGATGATTTTTAGCTATTCTAATGATGAAAGTATTATTTGACTTTCTGCTTATCTGTTTAGCTTTAATAAGTAGAAATTCATCACACATGATGTATGTTAAAAATTGTACATAAGTAATTTTATAAAAAATATTATATGTTTTTTGCTTTTGTCACAAGTTTGATATAATTAGACAAATAATATGAGTAAAAATTTTCTAATATTTATTCATTTAGTCAAAATTAATATATTATTTATGAATGTTGTTTAGTCTAAATTTGAAATTTCTATGTAATTTACTTAATAGTGTCATAAGCACATAACAAAAGCCAACATTTATGTATATATAATATATATTAATATATATGTATAAAGTATATAAATTGATACCTTAAGATTTTTCGCGAGCGCGCAAAACTGCGTACATTTTATATAATTTCATATTTGATCAGTTTTAATTTTCGACTTGGGTCACACCCCCACTTTGGTAACAATGAGTTGTAATCCCTGGCAAACTTTGCATATGATTTTAAGCTTAACTGCAATTAAAGCTTCCTGGAAACTGCAAGACAACAACAAATAACAACATGAAAAAACACCAAACTGTATGCATAAACTTTGCCAGCAACTCATAACTTTTACTTTGAGAAGAAGCAAAGTGCGAGCGCAGAGTGCAGGGGGGGTGGGATGCAGTAGCGGGAGCAGGATTTGGCAGCAGGGCAACAATAACCCAAAAGAGAAAACTTTACAACACTCTGCAACATGTGTGTGTGTGTGTGAGTGTGTGTGTGTGTGTGAGTGCATGTGAGTTAATAATAAAATATGTGCGAATTGTATTTTATTCGAGAGTGCTGGACTTTTAGAATAACTGTGATTAAAACAATGCCAATTTAATTTATCCTTAATAAAATTAAACAAATATTAGTTTAAGTTTTGCCAAATGAATTATTTATTATTTTTCATATACATGCTAATTTGGTTCACTTGAAATTCATCTCAGAAAAGTATTTTCATATTTAGATAATATTGTTGCGAGATTGAAAATTATATTTTGAATTTTATTTCTTTTACATTTTTGAAGTATTTTTTCATTATGCTGATGCAAATAGTTTATGCATTTGCAATATACCTTCTTTGTCATTTGTAGAGGGTGTGCAACACAGGAAACTTTGCCAAAGGAAAATACATTTTTGTTGCGGTTGTTGCTATTGTTGCTGTAGTTTCTTTTTTGCTGCAGCTGGTAGGAATACCAAAAGTGCTAAGTGCGCGGTTTTTGGGTCTGATGGCATATGTTCCGTTTCTTGTACTTCAACTGCTACTTCTGCTTCTGCATCTTCCACTGTTTTGGGTGGCAAGTTTTAAGAGCAAACTTTATGCTCTAATTTCCGAAAAGGAAAAATTAGCAAAGTATTTGCGCCATTGCCATATCATAAACTGGCAAATGCACAAACTGGTGCAGCTATATAGGCTAGTATGGTCTCTCTGCGAATATGTGTGGGTGGGTGTGCGCTTATATGTGTGTGTGTATGTGTCGAAGTGTGTTTGTATGAGAGTTGCTCACAAAAGTCACATAAATTTGAAATGACAGCAGCGTTTTACAGTTTTTCGAGGTCGTGTGGTAATAAAGTTTTCCACATCGAGAATATGAACGAAGAAGAGAGCCAGAGCGAGAGAGGCAAAGCGAAGATAGATAGAGGGAGAAAGTGATAGAGAGAGAGAGAGAGAGAGAGAGAGAGCAACAGCTGTTCAAAGCGACGCATGATGACAGTCCAAAGTGCCAGCTAGTTAGACTCTGGGGCAGCAGCTGGGCGGGACCAACACCAATACCCTAACATAACACCACCCTCAAACCCACCCCACCCCACACCGCCACACATCCGCATCCACATCCAGTGCCATAGCACAGGACTCGTAAAATATGTTTATGTCTGTGTAGAGTCGCCCATAGGCTGGCCAACTCTGTATGCACTTGGAATTGCTGTGTTGAGCTGCTCTATGAAATTATGCAATGGGGATTATTTTAGTTAAATTGCCCGACTGCGTCGAGGGTCACATCGGACATTCAGACATGGTCTGACTGACAGCTATGGAATGAGTGCGACTGCTGAGTTTCGACTTGACCAACTTTAAGCTGTGATCAAATTTAATTTCTTGCCATGCATATATTTATATATGTAAATACGAATAGAGTAATAATTTCAACAAACATATTTGCAATCCATAAGATAAAAAAAGTTCTATGTGTGTATACACAAACTATTTAATTGTAACGTAATTTATTAAATACTAATTATAAATATATATTCAATTGATGATGTATTTTATTTAATTGCTATGTAAAATTCCAACGAGAAATATTTCAATTAGATTACACACTAAGCTGTACTACAAAAATCTGACAGTTGGTTAACTTGTTTTGTTGTGGAAAATCCAATGGCCAAAAGTTCTCATCTCATTTGTGCTACGACCCATTTTAATTCATTAAAAATTGAGGAATCGGCTTAGCCAAAACCGAAAGCCACAACACAAAGCAAAGCCATTTAGGTCAGAGGTCAAAGTGTTTGAGAGCTAAACTGTGGCCAATTTGACACAATTTTTGTATATTATTGAATCGCTGCAGCTGAAAAAGACATGGCCAAGGGACCACAATTCGCGGCACGCTGTCATTGATTTCTGCCATTTGAATTTTGTCATTGAGCGGCCAATGGGCAATAACTGACGGCATTCTGCTGTTTGGCCCATTTGCCATAATTAACGCGCAAATCATTTTGTGGCATGCAGCAATGTGAAAGAGCTGCAGAGGAGGGAGGGAAGGAAGCGCTGACGATTGTCAATTTAATTGCAATTTGTTTTGCACGTTTTTGGACATTGTTGCATTGCCGACAGACAACTCGCATGCTCTGCGGTCGACATTTTGGCACATTGTTTAATTTATTTTAAACTTGGTTGGTTTTGCGGAAATTATTTGGGGTTTGTTTCGCTTTTTGAATGTTGTTTGATTTGTGTTGCGGTCTCCCGCCTGGGGCTTTACTCTTTTTTTTTTCAGTGTGGGTATTTATCGGTGATAAATTGAAAATGTTATGCTTGAGTGCATTTTGATATGAACTGGTTACAAAGCCTAATCGAATTTAGTTTAAGATTCTGTTGCATACAAAAATATATTCGGTTACGCATTGGTATCTGATTTTGAGGGTACGCCACGATTTGCAATCGATTTGTAATAGTCCCATACAATAATATGAAAAAATAATTGAGATCCTTCTAGTCAGGCGCAACTGATTTCGGATTTCTGAGCAAAAAAAGATCAGCATTTGACAAATATATCATATATGTTCTCACGGATTTACATTCTACGTTCCTAAAATAACCATGGATTATGGATTCGTAGGAAAGCAAATTTGAAATAATTACATTATTGTTGTCTCATTTTTGTTGGCTTTAAATTCGTTTAATTTGGAGCGTTTTAAACTGACCCACTTCAGCTAATGCGGCTACAAGTCAAATTAATGTAAATTAAGAAGAGCTGCGCCTTTCCGCCCCCCGTTTCTAAAACCCACAAAAAAGAATCGCACCGCACCAGCCCCCCGCTTCACCGCTGCAACTCTCTATTAAATTAGGTTTTGAACAGAACAACCCTGACGACAACTCGTACAACATAATTAGGCTTATGGCAGTGACTTTTACAGCCAAGTGCCGCTACAAGCGTCTACATCCCCCCACCTGCCGCCCATTATCAGACCCCCAAAACGGCGCCCATTTGCGTGCGTCGCTAATTAGTGTAAAATGTTTCCTGTTATTTACCTTTTCGGTTTTTTGCAACAACAAAACAAACGACAACGAGGCTTAATTGTAAATGGGCAACACAGCCACGGTGAGGCACTGGACAAGGAACGGGAAAGTGGGGCGTACATTTTAGTGGATTCCTGTATCACTAACCGTTTCGGTTACGGTGTCGATTTTTATTTGTGCGCTTTGTGACGTGACCTGTTTTGGTAATAAATAAATAGTCGTATTTATTTTGCAGTAGTAATCAACGCAATCCGAATACAAAGACAAAATCAGCGCTAATTAACTCAAGGCCCCCCCTTTCACGGCTATAAACAGTCAGCAACTGTTCATGGCTCAAATGTCCTGCTGCTTAGCATGCAGAACATCAACTCATTCAACTCGTTCAACTCGACACAACGTCGACGCGGTGTCGCGTAAATTGCATTTTAAAATAAATTATAATGATTATTATGTTGCAAACAACAGATGTCAGATTTTCCAAAGAGCCACGTCTGTCAGCTCGCGAAACGTAGGCAAAACTCACTCTGTCTCTATTTCTCTCTCTCTCTCTCTATCTCTCTCTATTGCTCTCCCTTCGTCTCTCTAGTGGCTCGTTGGCACCAATTTTGCCATTGTGCCACTTTAGTCTTATGGGCCAAGCATAAAAATGTTAACTGAACAACATTAACGCAAGCATTTTATGACGTTGAACTTAATATTATTAAATCAGCGACGAGTTTATGAAGCATAAGTCTAACACTCAGAAAAAAAATCGGCCTAAAATGAAAATCGCTCTGAAAACTAAATAAATTTTGGTACTCTTAGAAATAATTTGTAAATTCACAATAACTTTTTATTATTTTCTGTATATATTAAGAAAAATCAATACCTGAAAAAGTAAATAAAGTAATAAAAGAAGAAGAAGCTTTCAAATTTTTAGAATTATTTTTCGAAGATATTGAATTTTTAAGATAATTGAGATAATACGAAAATAAGAGATAAAAAAGAGACAACAAGTGTGAGCGAAGATAGCGATAGACAATATATGTGTATATAAAGAAAGTAAGAAAGATAGAGGGAGAGAGAGACAAAGACAAAGAAAGAGATAAAGAGGGAGACTAAGTAAGGCAGAAGTTTGCGAAATGTATGTGCATTATAATTATAATTAGTTGCACTCGGTATAAAAAGTAGAAATACCAATTATTAAAATCAAAATTAGGAACAAGTTAGGCCCCAAACCAATGAAATCTTCTACAATCGAATTCACAGTATAAAATATTTAGTGACACATAACATTTCTGGTTCTTTTGTTTCCATAGTGGACCAATTAGACTTATCCTTGTGAGAGATTGATCATGTTTATATCATTCTTGGTCAATTTAAATAAAGAGAGGTTGGTATATATGTAGATTACAGTTCAAAGATGATTTCAGTACTTCAACGCTTTGTTGGGCAATATACTTAGTAATTTAAAGTGAAAAGTTTTTTGTAAAAATGTAACTTGAATGTAAATTCAAAAGTGATTTAAATTATTTTAGTATTTAATAAATATATATAAACGATATTGGCATATCATTACAGAAATGTTATAAAGTGAATGTGACAATGGAGTTTTATATAGGAATTTTAGTTTTACCAAGTTGACAAATGATTAAGAAAGAAGAAGAGAAATTCAGCTAAAGCTTAACCTTAAACCCAAACAGGTGACGTTCTGGCCGCAGGTCACTGGGCTTGACATTTCGAAGACATTAAACCGATGCTGTTGGCAAGATGCACAGTCTGCAAGCCACAGTCCAGACAACCATCATCCACCCACTAAAGTCAGTAGCAGCAGCAGCAGCAGCAAATTTCCCCAAAGACAAAGACAATGCCATGGAAATGGAGACATCGAGCAAGCAGGCCTCAGACACAGACTCAGCCCACAATTCTAACCAGAGGCAACTAGGCGAGCGAAACACAGTTCAAGTTATGAATAATTAATGTCTGTCTACCGTTCTGTGTGTGTGTGTGTGTGTGTGTCGGTTTCTAAACAGAGGCTGTGCGTGTGTCTGTGCGACGCCATTCGCGTGAGCGAGTTGATAATTTGCTATAATTGCCGGGGGACGACCACAGGTCAATCTTGTGGGCATTTATATAAATTTGCCAAGACAGCAACTCAGCGCGAGGCAAAAAGTCCAAACCAAACTTGAGCAACTAATCCAATTACAGCAAATGCTCAAGGAGTATCGGAATATGTAATTATTCATTTGCCATTCTTTTATGTTGACTGTTAATTAAGCATAATGACTACTCCTACGATCAAAAAATACGTATATATTAATTTTAATCTGTTACAATTGGCTTTAATTTAAATGTAATTAGGCAATTCAAACATTTAAAATGTTTACGCTGTGAATAAATAATTGCATTATTTCGATTTACATATCTTACTATTATTTCAGTTTGTGAATACAAGCATTTTTAGTTTTTGATATATAAATAGGAATCTATTTAGGAATATATGTAGAAAAATCGACAGTAAGTATAAATAAACAAAGGTTTCATTCATTCGCTTATCGATTTCTTGTTTGAGCTCGATGTCATCTTGCATCCGAAACTAGCTGAGATTTCACTGCCCAAACTCTTGGCTCATCTTGTCTGAGACCTTCAACTGTCGTTTCATTTATCGTCTGTGTAGCAACTAAAGTTGTGCTAAGCGCACATTGGCAAACAACTGGAAACTATCACAACTCCAAACTGTAAACATCAACAGTGAAAGGCAGCAAGGGCCCCAGGTTGTGTTTCAGCCAGAAAAGACATAATAACTCGACGTGGCCGGATCTTGGCACGCCTTGCCCTGGCACGCTCATGCTGGCCATAAATACCTTAACAGCTTTTGCGTAACTTAAGTCACCTTAGCACTTAACAACAGAGCTCGACAACAGTCGGGGCGGCAAGTGTGGGTGTTGTGAGTGCCTCGTGTAAGCGCATTAAACCCATTCGCAGGTGGGCAGTTTAAGACTCGCATTACGTTTAAACGCGCACCAAATGCAACTTTTTGCAGTTGCAATGAGTTAACTCAATAATGCACTTGGCCAGACACACACACACAAACACACAGTTGTCCACACACACACACTCACTCAACTACTTGGGCTGGCTTTTTCATATGGCCTTAAGCCCATTCATCGAACAGTGTGGCCCACTCGTCCGTCCTGGCCATATAAATGTGCACTTATTTCTACCTTTTATTGTTATTGTTTGCTGCTGTTATTGTTGAGCTGAAAAAGTGCTCGGTAATTTTCATGTTTCCATTATTTTAAAGTTTCTGCCGTGTAAGTACAAATCCGACCAACTGACAGCCATTGCGTACATTTAACGATGGTTGCTCACAGCTGACAATGACAGTTCAAATCCACATATGTAAATAGTCCTGTGACGACAAAACACAAACAATCAGTTGAAATCAAGCTATTTGGATAAAAATTAGTTTTTTTTTTGTAAATGTCGCATCACTTTTTATTGAAACTGTTAGTTTATATTAAATCAGTTATTTCAACAACGCCATAATTCAACAGAGAAATGTACAGCAGAACTAAGGCTCAAATTTGCTATCTACAAAAGTATTCGAAGCATAGAAGTTGTAGTTTATATTCGATATTAATGATATATATTCCAATTGAGTCGAAAATAAACTACAAGTTCTAACAGCTCACTCGTCGACAGCATTCTTACTTATTGAGTTTACCATATGTTGGAGTATTTTCATATAAGTCACTTTTACAAATATCTATTTTCAAGAGTAATGACGTTATCAAATATCTATTTAAAATATCAAAAGCAAGTTCTGGTTTAATTTGCAGTCGATCTAAAGTTGTTTGTTAGTCTGAATCAACTTTAAATTAATATTTCATGCACAAAACTAAAATAAATCAAAAATTCGTACATATTTTATTCCCTTGTTATTCGCGCTGGATGATTGCGATTGTCGAAGTCCTTTTTAAAGCTACACCCCAACTATAATTTTGACTTGTCTTACGGCCACAAAAATGTCCTAGCCAAATGCTCGGTGGCTCAAACTGCCACACATAAGAACATGGCTCACATAATAATGCCAGCCAGCTTTGGTAGCTCGGCTGCAGTTGCCTTGACCAAATGCCGCAAAAGATATCAATGAACAATCGATGGGGCTTGCGACATCCTTCCTCTGACCGGCTGCCCTGCTGCCTACTGCTCCATTTTTGTTCATTCGTGTGTGGGGCAACTAAAGTTACCGATACATATGTACGTCTTACGGTTATATAGTTACGGATACAAGCTACAAAGACACGGTTGTCGTCGCAGTGAATTTGTAAAATACGTGACAAGCATTTGCAATTTGGTCAAAGTCGCTGTCGTTATCGTTCTCTCTAGCCCTGTCACAGTTTTTCCATCTCTTTACTCTGCGCTCTGATATTTACAATTCAATTGTTCTAATTTCGTTTCGTACGGTTCTCATTTTCCTGCCCAAAACAAAGAGTAAGAAGCAAAACAAAAAAAAGAAAGGGAAAAATTGAATTGACAGTCTGTGAAAATTAAACGGTCCAACTATTTTATCGACTAGTTCTCGTATGCTTTTTTCTGCTTTTATGTCTAAATTGATTTATTTATGTTCCCTCTCTGAAGCAAGTTTTTTTCGCACTCAACTCGTATCTGCCGCATTTTTATTGTCCGGCTGACCACATTTTGTGGTTGCGTGGGTTATAAATTTATAGTAATTTTTTATACAGTTTTAAATGGCAACATAAATTTAAATTTATTACACGTCGATTTCCGTTGTGGCCAGCCCGATGCTTGCTCCTCTTCCTCCTTCTTCTTCAGTATCATTCATTGGTGGCTCCGCCCGTCCGAGTTGCAGTTTAAGCACTGAAAAATTGTCTGTCTCCACTCCACAGGAGCTGCGATGACGCTGACTTGCTGTGATTTTCATGCACTCTTTGCCGTCCTCTTAACTTTTCTGCGTATATATCAGTTATGAGTTGATATCAATATTCAGTCAACATTTAATATTTTACATATAGTAGTTTAAAATTGTAAACTATAATGTTGTATTTATGCATTACAAATCAATTAAATACAATTAAAAATAAAGTGTCATTTAGAATATGTTTATATATACTACCCTATACTATAATATACTGACCTGAAAATAATAGTATTTTCGACATTCTTTAAGTGTGGCCGTGAAAATGCATTAGTTATGGCTGCAATTTAGCCAATTGGATTCCAACAGTCTCTTTTTTTACCAAGTTTGTGGTGAGCAGCAAAAATGCTGCTCTAATAGACCAACACTTTAGATCAAGACAACTGGTTGAAGGGGAGGAAACAAAATGCTTTGCATACCACGTAGCTAGGAGAGAAATTTAATTAATTTGGTGGCTTGTCGTTATCTCACTTTCTCCCTACATCGCTCTCTCTATCGCTCCTTCGTGGGTTGCTTCTGCTTCATTCGCATCCTGTGTAGTCCACGTAATGCGTAAACAAGTCATAATCTCGAAAGTTGCCAAGTTACCAGAATTTTTCACCAGCTGCAACTTCATTATGTGACTGATGATGTACAGCAACAGAAAATAAGTAATCATGTTTTTCATCATATTTTTATTTTTGCTTGCACTCTTTGTTTTTGTCAAAAGGAATAAGACAAAATAAAATGAAAAGGGAACTATGTCGCAGCAGTGGCAGAGCGAGGAGCTGCTTGAAAGTTTGAGCGTAACTGCATGATGGCAAGAGAACAGCAAAAATTGGCATATAAAAAGTTTTTAATGAATGGAATTAGTGTCTGGGCTGCACTGACTTTGTTAAATCGGGCAGGCAGCGCCTCCGAAGTCCAGCGGCATCTCAAAAGCTGGCCATCAGTCCAACCGTCCATCAGGCCATCAGTTAGCCAAGTCAACGAATTTGGCATGCCGGAGATGTCTGATGTTTCCGCTCTGGGCTAACAAAATTAGCGCTTATTAGTGCCAGTTGGGCAAACTTTTGCTGCGTTTTTCATTTTTGACTTGTACTCGCCATAATTTCCCCCGAGTGCGCCACTGAGAGATCTCTAATTGTTTTAAACGAACTGCCATCAAAGTTGATGTACCGCAAAATGCTTGCAACGCCGCTCCCAAATTAATATGTTCTTTAATGAGTATTGTTGAACAAGTTTCCGGGCGTGAGACTCAAGTAAAAATCCAAGCGGAATGTAATTTATTTTGGTTTTTGTTTCGCTTCTCGACAACTTACACTTCAAACTGACTTGTGTTATGAAAAGTTTTTCGGTTTTTGTTTAGGCTAACTTTTCTTTTTTCTTGTGAGATGTTGAGCTTTGCTATTTCAGAAATAGTGCAAACTTAACATAACGTCTTATCCTTATGTTGTGGATCTGTTTGTTCATTGCTGACACACAGTTGGCAGCATGATGAAACGGTCGTCACCTTCAACAGTCCGATAAGAACACACATATTAAATCTAAGCATTAATAAGAAGTGTTTTAATGTCTTTGGGGGCTCTAGCGCACAATTTTGTTAAATAAATAATTATATAATAAATATTCTAATTCCAATTCATAATTTTGATTTATTTTGTACTCCAATTGTGTGATTTAAACAATTTTTATATTGAATCCATTAAAAATGGGCAAAAAGAGGCAGAAGGAAGCATCTCCGACCCCATAAAGTATATGTATTCTTGATCAGGATCAACAGGCGAATCGATATAGCCATTTCCGATTATCTGTTCCAGCTAGAGACTTCAAATTTGGAATATAGGTTCTCGTATACCCGGCGCTTTTAATTAGCGAAGTATAAATTAATTAATAATAATAATAATAAATTATAGCACATATTGCATATCAATATAAAAAGTTATTCATTTTTTGCACAATATTTCTAATAACCTATGAATTTATATAGTCGAGATTTTTTAAAAGAATTTTGTAAACTTTTGCTCAAGTGCCTTAAAAGAAGGTTGCATTGCCCGTAGGAAATGTGAAAATGTTTATTCGTTAATGGGAATTACACGCAAGTACGGGATTATATGTGTTCACAGCGAGGCCAAAGGAGTGTAACATATAATTCAGCTAATTCGACATAATCAAGAAACGACTGCATTGCACCAAATATCAATTTATACACTTAATTAAGCGCGTATGTGACTGCACCATTTTATGACCAGGGATAGAGAGAGGAATGGGATGAGGAAAGAGCAATTCAAGCACACACATATGCATACATATAAATACAAGCACATACTTATAATACATAAGTACGTACAGCTCAAAGTCAATTGCAATTTTATGAGCTGTTGGAAATGAAGTGTGTAACCGGAAAATAGAGAGCCACGGAGTGATGGAGGTTTGGCGGGCAGAGAAGACTCTTCATATCACAAGCCATTACGCTGATTGGCTTTTAATGTATATCAATACATAACGCAGTCAGTTAAAATTGCTGCTATATAGAGCCAAATATGAGTGACGTTGAGGGGAAGGCCCCATTTGACTTTGCTGATGTTAAGGTTGAGGCGTCTGTTATAAAATGCATGTCCTGTACTTACGTTCGTGATTCCATTTTTTTGGTTTTTTTGTCATGTCTGTGGCACATAAACTTCCATTAGCACATGCTAACATTTAGCCAGCTATTATTCATATATAGAGAATTATAAGATGCAGGCGCACAAAGAGCCCAAAGCTGGCAGTGGAGCCTAGGCAGAAGCTGGCCCAGTGTTTCAGTTAGTCGCCTGCTGACTCGACCTGCATTTTTTCTGTCTTATGTGCATAATTTATCTGTCAGTGAAAGTAGCAAATGCACTAAATGAAAGGCAACAGAAAGAAAAAGAGAGAGAAAAAATATCAAAAAGCAGAAACAGCCGGTTTACAGCCGCAGCAGGACTTACGGAAGACATGTGGCGTATGGACCCATTCAAGTAAGTAGAGCAAAGGTGGTACAGTGGAACTAGCTATGCACATTCGGTACAAACCTTGGTCGTGTTCATTATTCCAAATTTAAATAAGATAAGATTTGTACATACCTTAAAATATAGAAATTGCTTTTATTATGCGTATTTAGGAAATTTTCTAGCACATCGAAAACAAATTTTTAAATTTGTACCACTGTAACACCAGCAGCAGCAGGACAATTACACCAACAGCGACAACAACAATAAGAGCATCTGGTATGGCATATGCATCATCATCATGATGAGAAACAACGAGCTACACTAACTAAATCCTATTATGAACTTTGAGCTTATGAAAAGACTTCAAGCGGAGCATCGTCTGCCAGCTGAACAGAGCGACAGAGAAAGAGAGAGAGAGAGAGAGATAAAGAGAGAGAGAGAGAGAAGGGAGAAAGTCGACTGCTAGGATGAAATAAGGACCCCTATATGTGTCCTATGCTGTTGGCAACGCTTACACTTCTGCATAATTAAGTTATGCGCACAATACACACACCACACACATACACATACACACACACACACACACGCACACTCAGTCACACATATAAGTACACCGTTTGCCATTAGCCACAGTTTTTTCCATTGCGCATACGCCGCGTGTGTCGCAGTTGGTTACTGCTGCTGCTTAGTTTTCTTTAATTGATATAAATAGTGGATAAATTAAGGTTGTGCAACTTAAAGCTGCACATAGCTACTGCGGCTGTTGCCTATGCAGCTTTCGACCAATTTGAAATTTCTTGCTTGGCTTTGCACAATTTCCGCTTGCAATTTATCAACGCAAAGTTGTTGGCGGTATTGAAAACAATTGGCAGCTAATTTTGCGCAAAATTTGCAGTTTTTTTTTATGTTGGGTTGTGCAGTTTGCGCTGCATTGAGGATTTCAACAGCATTTGCTGGATCCTTGCCAGGCTGCCCACAGCCCCGCGCAATCCGAACCCTTATAATCCCCCCACCAAGCTTTAGCTCGTGCACATCCTGAGCTACTGCTGATGCTGCAATTGAATTGAAAGTCTTACATTCCATCAGCAGTGCTGTCGTGAAAAGTGAAATAAATTTCTAATGAATATTGAAGTGTGAAATTTGAATTGATTGCATTTGATTTGCGGATTTATAGCTGAATATTTACATTGAGGCGAATCCTGTGGCTTGCCTTGGATCCAATGTATCCACATCCACCTCGGCAGCTTGTGAATTCAATTAAAATAATGTTTTGTGTATTCAGCTTTGCAGCTATTGTCTCACTAAACCATCCTTTTGCTTTGATTTAATTTGCCATAATATCGATTAGTTTGACTTTTTATTTGGATTGAATAGACAAGAAGTTATCGTTGCAAAGAATCGATCTTATTCAGTCATAATTTTTTCCAGAATTAAAAAACTTAGCTAGGAATATTTTTTTAATTTTATTTGAACTTCTGCCAGACCGGCACACTCCACTTGTTTTTGTTATTTCACTCCTCATCAGGTTATAAATGAATTTTTAAATATTATTTAGAGCACTTCTGTAAAGATAAACTTATCTTGCCACATTGCATCAACTCAATTCTACCACTATGTGGTATCATATCAATTAGCGGTGCGGCTTGCACAGACCGAAACTGAAAGCTCGGGGTAACGCCATAATCGAAGAATTTGCAATTTGCCGCATAATAGTGAAACTATTACAATTTGCCGCATTTCCAAGAGTAGAGAATTTTGTGGCAAAGAATTTAATTGAATTATGTATGCGGGTGGGTAGAAACTTGGCATCGCCACAGGCGAAGGTGTTGCCAACAACCCGAAAACCCATCCGAGCCCGGCCAATCCCGTGCCATTTTTAATAATTGTACAACAATCTAACGGCGCAAATTCAATTTCATTCAATATTGTTGGCTGCTGGCTGGCCGGCTTCACAGTTGCCGTAGCCAAGTCCTTGTCTGTTTGGCCCACAACCGCAGCGCGGCGGGTGGCCAAGAGTCGAGAGCAGAGAGTTGGGATTCGGGATCCGCTATCTGGAATCTGTAGGTGTAGTTATGTCCCTATGTGGTCTCTAGCTAGCTTTCGTTTGTTTGACTTGCTGTTATGCCAACTTGGCACGCAAACTTCTCACAAGTTTGGCTAGTTAAGCCGAAAACCGACAACTGCCGCATATGGAAATTGGGCCACAGCATCATCATCATCCCTATCAACCCCATCATCATCATCATCATCATCATCATATAAAGCCTTGGCTTTCGAACTGGGCAAGGCCAAGACGACGGCAGCCAACTACAATGGCAACTATGCAGTCCTTGTTTGGTTAGCAATCTACTTGGGTCTTCCAGCTATGTTAACCACACACACATTACCCCACATCCACATACATTCACACATACACCTTCAAACGCGTCGACCCTTTTGTTGATATTGTGCCACAGCTGGTGCGAACTTTTCGCATATATACCCAAAGGTTAAATTTGTTAATTTGTTAAAGCTTTGGCATTGTGCCCTGAGTTCATGATACGACCCGTGATAGAAAACCCCAATTATACATATATATACGATCTGAACCTGGCGTAATCTGATCAAATTTGCAGGTGATTATTAGACAAAAAGATAATAATGCGATCATTTTGAATCAAGCATATTCTGATGTTGTAATTAATTTAAATTATTTGCTATTATATAAGAACATTTTTAAATACCTTCCTTACACTTAAGAACTACAGCTACCAAACTTCGAAGTAAGGTAACTTGCTTATATCTACCGCAATTTGAAATGCAAACTTGGCTGAAATTCTTGGCTACATCCACCCTGTTCTTTGCTGCCATTATGTATGTATGGTATCAAAGTATTTCGCAAAGTTCTATCTTGTTCTATTTGCTGTTTTCTATTGCTATTTGCAAGCTTTGGGTATTGCTTACCAATTCTAAATGTAAATGACATTTAACCTTAAAATGCTTTTAAGTAAAAGTAAAAAATAGAACAGTAAAAATATATCAACTATTTTGTTTAATCAATCAACCCATCATCATTAAGTATATATATTGTTGATCAGCATTATCAGACGATTCAAGGTAGGCTACTGTCCGTTTGTCCGTTTATATCTGAGATACTTAACTTAACTTAACTATACTTAACATACGCTGATCAAGTTTATTTAATTTCATCGTTAAAGTTTCTATGCATGTGTGAGAAGTGAGCAGCATGATAAGCGAAGCGATGAAAAACATTTGTATGCGTGTTCTAAGTATTCTGCAGTGCCCTGAGATCCATAAACAGGTGTTTGAATTCAGTGCCGGCAGAAATAATAGAACGCCCATCAATTCAGAGCTCAATAAAAAATTAAATAACTGGGCTAAAGGTATTTTTTGTGATGCTAATATTAATTGCTGTGATTAAGACAATGTGATCTTTTTTTTGTTAATGTAACCTCCGTTTAGCATGTGTGCTTTAAAACTGAACTGAGTTTCCTTAGCAACTATTTAAACAGTCATTTTGAGACCAGCAGCTGCCTTTACATAATGGTGCCGCTGCTGTGAAATTCGAGAGGCACACAAATGATATGTTAATGCAATTGTAATTGATACAAATTTGATTTCGGCAGAGGCAGAAAAATATGTTTGTGCTGGGGCTGGCATTGAAAATGAGAAATCATTTGGAATGGCAGCGAGTGTGGCACGCATATGCTGGCATAATGTGCCACACGTGGCAGTCGTGCCCTGCTGCCATCTGCCAGTTGGGTGGCACGAGAAACCGATGGAAATGGGGGAAACTGGGAAACTCCGCTTTCGTTGCGTTGCCGAGCGAACGCTCGAGATAACGTAATAATTTATATGAACTTTACAGGGTCATTAATTTAAAGCTTATTCAGTTGTTCAAGATTTATTAAATTAACTCAAGTTGTGGCAGGGGAAGCGAATCAACTCGTTGGAAGCGAGTGGAGTGGGACTTGGCAGTGAAACACGCACGCAATAAGTTACGCGTTTCCGGTTGGGATCGAAGGGGGCCTGAATTTTGGCAAGCAGTTGACTTTGTTGCTTTCTATTGATAACGAGTAATAACGATGAGATTATGTGGCAAACCTCAATCCAAATAATGTTGAGGTAAAACCCAAACAGTGAATTTAAATTATGCTCCGATGTATTAACTTGAATTTAAGTTGGCTCCTTACTAAGCTTCTCAAGACTACTTAACAGTTTACTTTCGAAGCTAACTAGCTGTGAGCATTACTCATGATTTGAATGCACATATCACTTGGTTTAAATGAATATCTTTGCTTTTTGGTATACATTAATTAGATGTTAAACTATTTTAGTATGTACATTAAAAATCGTAGAATGAGTGAGTAATTTAGATTGATTTATAGGGACGAGTTATAGTGCATTAATTTATATTCGCAATATTTATATTTAGTTAAACAGTCAAATGAAATATTGTAAATATTCTAAATTCTGTGTACATAATTAAAATTTATAGAACAGTGATTTTTTTTGTTAGCACAAAAGGATATTTAAAACAATTGTTGCATAGTTGGACAATGTTTTGTTAATTTTATCTGTTGCCTGTCCGTTTCTGTCTGGCAAATCCCAATTAATATTAATTAGCCAAAATTTGGTATGTAACCAAACCGCTTTAAATATTATGTTTGTGTGTTTGCAGCTCGTCTGACCGTCGGTCAAATCAATGGCAATCCGTAGCTTGTTAGCCAAATGTTTGCTGCCAAAAACCAAATACAGCATTCAATTGAAATCTGAGTATCAAATTTATGTTTTACTCGGAAAGGGGGCGAGGCAGGGGCATTGTCAAAAGGAAGCGAAATCAAGTGCTTCAATCAAGTCAAACTTGCAATATAAATTCAAATTCAAACATTTTCAATTCAATGCATTTTTGTGGTTGTTGCCAGTCAAGCGTTGGTAATACTACGAATATTCCTGAAACTTCCGTCCATTTGTACAAACATGCACCACTATCAAGTATCCTTTTCTATCCAGACTCTCTCTCTCTCTCTCCGCCAAATTGCAGCCTTCCAATCAAATGTTGCCCGGCACGGACTTACCTTGGCGCTTATTGCTGTGGTTGTTGTTTTTGTTTTTGTTGTAACATTTACGTAGCACGTAAATTGCATTCTGGAGTAGCAGCAACAAGAGTGCCCTAACAGCAGCAATGAACAAGCCAAATCCTAGTCGCGGCCAAAAGCAATAAATTGGATTTTGGTTGGTCCGGTATGAGGCTGCCCCACACAAAATAAATCTATTATTATTGCTCTTGACTGCAGACAATTACAATGCAGTTAATTTAATTGTGTTTAAGCCGTATTACGTTACATATGCATTATTGCCACTTTGCTTTGCCGTCCAGCTAAACTTGCCCTTGTTTATGCTGCTCCTAAGTAATAGTCAAACAGATCAAATGTGTGCAAGAAGTCAATCGATCTAAAATCTGAATCGGACTGTGTGTATATTTATTTATATATAATATGCATACCATATGCCTTATGTGGTGCAGTTTCATACTTATGCCTCTAATATTTACAGTACTTGAAAAATAATAATAAGCTGACTATTTCAGAGCACATAGTTGTCAAACCAGATAAGTTAACTGTATTGGTACAAAATACGAAAGTGGTTATAAATAAACTACATTGACCTTTGGAAAGCCAGCTTAAGGCATGATTTAACTTATCTTGTCTTGAATATACATATGCTTACGGTGCTCATTTGGTCCATTTAGTAGTATATTGTGAAAACATGTCAGGACTTGAAATAGAATCTTTTTTATTATGCTCAGTTTGTGATGTGCTGCATAGCCACTGAATAATAGAAGTCGCAATTTAAACATTAATTAGAGCCATCGAAGCGTAGCCGTGAAATAGTACTACACGCCAAGGACAAGGTGTCCTGCAAATGCTAATGCGAATGCCGGGCACGTAAGCTTCGAATCGAATGACGACGGAATGCGGTTGAATGCGATGGATTTTCGCCCAAGGCTAGAAATCGGAATACTAAACCGCACGACAAAGTCCGGCGTAGAAGTTTTACAGTTCGAGTCGCACATTTAACGGCATTTGGGATGCGTGGCCTGCGTTGATTTTAACGACATTTTAGCTGCGATTTCCATGCGCAACTTCTCGTCTGGGCCAACTTCATAAAACTACAAGATGCGCGTGTTACCTGCGGAAACTTTTCGACTACGAATTCCAATAAACTGGCAGGCACAATATTAGTTTTATGTGGCAGCGTTGCCAAAAAAAAAGAAGAAAAAAAATAAAGTAGCAAAAGTTTTCCCCAACAAAAGCGGAGCAAATAAAAAACTGGGAAAATCATTTAAGTAAACAGTGACTGACTTTTACAGACTTTTTACCCAGCCCCTAGCATATCGCTCAGATACACAATCCTGCTGCCAGTGCTGCGCTGCAGCAAGCTAGTTATAAGCGGCACCAACAGTGTGACAAACGTATTTTATGGTTTATCATTTTTCAGTTTAATTTTAAATTAAATTATTCACTTAATTTTTATTATGTTAAATTCGAAACTTTTATTTGAAATGTAATTTAAATTTTTTTTTTATTTTTAAAAACTTTTTTAATGTTTGTGAAATGATTTTAGCTCAGATAAAATAAAATAAAAATACGTAACCTTAATTAAGGATAAAAAGGATTCATGTAATTTCCGAAATAGATGCATAGTATCACACTCAACTTGGTAATATTTGCCAACTGCTGTTTAAAAATGCTTTAACCAGAATTTAACTGACAAAAAAGAGTGCATTACACAACACTATCCTGATAGCTGCTTACCTCTCTTCCTACCTGTATGCATGAGAAACTTTGTGCTATGTGACTTTCAGAATTTTTAGTTTTGATTTCAAGTTTGCCGTGGCCTGTTGTCAGCTCATAGCGCAGCTTAGCTGAAAATATTGCAACTTGCAGCAAAGTCACGTGCAAGTTTGCAGACATGTCGGCATTACCTGGCAACCCTGCCCAGGTGCAAATGTATGCAACTGACAAACTAACTGCGAACGCTTCACCCAACTTAAAGCTGAGCCAAATATCTAGACTATGTGCGCGTCTGTCTTCGACATTGTGCCAATTGCCAGGAGCGCAATTAAATAAATTTCCATTTAATTGCAATGGTACTCATCGCACTCACTGCTCGCTTCGCACTCATGTTAGATTTAACTTGCTGACTAAATCTGTCACGTGCACATAACAATGTCTGGGCTTTCGGTTCGAGTTTGGGTTGCGTTCCGACCGAATCTGCTGTTCCCCTAATTGTCATTATTCCTTTTTGCAAATGAGTTAAGCATGCGCTAACCATTTGTACACATTGTTTGGTGGCCACAAACTTCCGTAGCGTACTCGTGCCACATGCCACTGCACACGTATGCGTTTGCTAAAGTGTGTGTCACCTAATAAAGATCACGTCAAAGGAAATTTTTGTTGTTAGAGCTGAAACTAATTGAACAAAATACAATATAATAACTTATTTATACTTCGAACCCAAAATAATGGGGAATCAATAATAATGATGAGAAAAGGCATGTAACACGCATTATGAAGCATATTTTCACCATGAGGTATATATAAATTATGATAAGTGGTATTCCGATCCGAAAATTGAACATTGCCTTTTGCATCAGTATGAATTCTTGGTCTCGAGAACCGAGTGATTTATTAACCAAAATCTAACCAGCTCCAAGTACACTTTTTCTTACGACTAAAGCTAGACCTATTCTCCAGATGTGATGACCAATCTAGCGTCACATGACAATGCCCACAGCATTAGCGCATTATTATGCAGTCTGAGCATTACCATAAATTCATTCTACTTAACTTTAATAATCTGTACATATTTTACAAATATGAATGAAATACAATTGCTTTGAATATGTTACCATGAGTACTTTATGGTATATATACATATATATCCTGGGAATAAAGTGCAAATTAAATTAGAAAAACATGAAACGTAGTCAAGATGCAGAGTCATTTTACTTATCACAGAATCTCAGCTTATCTATATATTGAAATGACACACCATAAAACTACCGCTTTGTATCCGCATCCACATCCGCAGCAACATCCGGTCCCAACTAAACGATGCTCAACACCTTTCGCGGCGAATGGGGCATAAGAAATCATATCAAGCGCTCCATCGTACGGATATAATATATATAACAATTTTCACACAATTTTCCTAACACGTTATTTGCGCGTATTTCATATATCCTTACTGTCAAGACGCTTGCTTGGTGGTGGTGTATGTGTTTGTGTGTGTGTGTGTGTGTGTGTGTGGCGTGTTGTGTATGTTTGTGTGTTTGAATTAGCGGCAAACGGATGTTGAATTGGTTTGCCTTTGGCTCTGCTTGCCAGTCAAGTGTGCAGCAACTGTGTGGAGGAACATCTTGTGGAAGGTTCTTGCTTGCCCCATTTTGACTGCTTGTTTTTATTTCCTTTTGGCGTTCAGCGAGCGTGTGTGTGTGTGTGTGCGTGGGTGGATGGGTGTTAGCCGAAGTCCTGGCACGTTGGCACGTTTAAATCAAAGCAATTTGCAGAGCAACATCGGGTTGTAAATTATCGCCGCAGGATTTTGTTTTATTAAAGTCGAGTGTTCATCTGTGTGCGCCCCTACTCCTGCATCAGCTTTCTTGAGCTTTACCAGATTTTTTACATTTTGTTAACACATTAACAAGGCAGCGATGTTAAAACACACTGCTAAATTCTTGTTGGCAAAAATGCTTTACTTAGTACTTCTAGTAAACTGTAATATTTTAATATTTTTGAATCCTTTACGTTATGATTTTAAAACTGAATTTAAACGGAAACTAAGGTAGTTGTCATTAAATATTTAATATTTGTATATTGTACTTTACTAAATTATACGTGTTCTCTAAATTGTACTGTATCACTTAGATTAAATATATTTTTTTTTAAATTGTTGTTATAGATTTAAAAATCTTCCATTCAAGTAGGTCATACAATGCGATACTTTAAGAACCTCGCCCTTGTATCAACTACTTAAGTGTTAAATTTTCACCACAATGAGTATAATTATCTACAGTTTTCACTTTGTTGCAATTATTCGTTGACTTGCAATGAATTTACTTTAGGTAGTACACTAAAAGGTGGATATAGTTTAAGAAACAACCTTTTAATGGTTACTACTTAAGGCACAGACAATATATTTACAATTATAATTGCAACTTAATAATAATATTTATTTTTTAATGACATGATCTCGGAATGTCACTTCTTACACTGCGTGCAGCTTGTAATAGGCACGAGCTATTTATACCCTCATTTGTAACACTACCTTCTATGAGACATGTTATCAGTCTATTCCATTTTGGAACAGAATCTTTAATCTGCACTGACCCACACATTGTTTTCACACCCCGCTGGCTGAGCAGCAAAACTGCAATCGAACTAATATTTGTATATGATATGAACGAGCTACATACATATATGATGATTGCTTGAAAACATTTAACATTTTAAATGTAATTAAAGTATTATTATATATAATATACAAATATTTGACATACTTGTAAGCTGATGCACTTATTGACAGCTCTGA
Source organism: Drosophila atroscutellata (assembly GCA_035041605.1). Taxonomy (NCBI): domain Eukaryota; kingdom Metazoa; phylum Arthropoda; class Insecta; order Diptera; family Drosophilidae; genus Drosophila; species Drosophila atroscutellata. The sequence goes on along the minus strand of JAWNLA010000092.1, from coordinate 3,729,024 downwards.
TATTGTCATTCAAACATACGTAAGTTCTTATGTAGTAAACCAATGCCATTAGTCAATTTTCAGTATAGCTATTGTGGCTCTTCATCGGCGAGTCAGACCAACAAAAATGAAGCAAAAGAAAAAGTGTATATACATAAATCAAGTTTACGATAAGGTTAATACAATTGCAGGCAAGGCAATAACACAAGTGTGCCTACACCTCCACCCTCCCCTTTATGTGGGACACACACTCCCCTTTTCGAACCAGCCCCTAAGCTGTTCCTCTTACTTAACACGTCGTTTGTGTTGGTAAATCGCAGAATGAAGGCAAAAGAGACAGTCAGACGATTTCACCGACACACGTAACAATGTTGCCAAAATAGCATGACAACCCAACAGCAACAGCAACACCAACAACAACAACAACAAAAAAATGCCATTAATGCTGCCAGGCTTGCCATTTTTCCACGTGTGCGCGCTTTGACAATGAAATGTTTGCGTGCCATTTATGGCAGTATGCAAGTGTGTGTGTGGTGTGTGTCTGTGTATTTGTGTTAGTGTTATTTTGCGACTTTGTCGCTTATGTGTATGATTTTTCACTTGCTCGAATTATTATATATATACACATATTTGAAAGCACATTTTTTGCTGCTGTTGTTCGATTTTGTATTCAAAATTGATAAGGAAACATATTTTCCTTACTGCCAGGACAGCATAAATCTTGATTCTTTTTGGCAAAGTTCTCATGAATTCTATTCATGAAACCGTTAAGACGGTTTGCTTTGCGTTAGTATACTAATCAGTACATAAGTTTAACAGCCTTAAGTGCTTATAAACAGCAATGTGTTTCTCTTTAATCTTATGATTTCTGACTATAATTTCAAATCAAAACCAATTTTAACAAAATATTGTATATAAACTATATGTAATTTATTTGAGCAAGATTGCTCTCAAAACTACTGAATTATAAAAAATTAAATTGGACATTTTACGCATAACAATGTCAAGTCAAGAAAGAACCTTTTCATTTACTAGGCCAACCATTATCAACGATTCATTACCCTTCTAGATTATATGCGTTTCTATTATAAACATTATTCAGAGTTATTATATATATAAGCAAAAGGTTGCCAAAATACTCGATTTAAGAAAGAACATCTATTTTAGCCTTTGTAGTATTGTTACACATTATGTCTCAAAGTTAGAATACCCTGAGCAAGGGCATAAATAATGAGCTGTCAGCAGATCTTGAAGCGAGACAATAAGCACAACTGGCGGCATAATAAACTAAATAAATATTAGAACTTCATCAAGTGTCCAAGATCCGATGGAACCCCACAAAATTGTGCGGCAAGTGTTGAAGCGCAAAGATTGATGATAGAAATGAAAATGAAAATGAAAATGTCTTTCATAATAACTTTTTGCTCATTTTGTGCTCGCTGCTGCTTGACATACTCATAATGCGTAGCTAATGTTCATATTTTGGTAACAGTTCAATGGGCATCCGAATGTCAATGTGTTGCTGCTTATCTGTACACTCAGAAAAATATTCGGGCTGAAATTTTGAAAATCATTTAAAAATGTAGAAAGTTTTTCTTTTTTCTGAATATTTGATAAAATATATGTTAAAAATGAATTTTTTTATTTTGACAAATGTTTTCTATTATTAAGAAATATATTTCTAACAAGGAGATAAAGTTCGGACATGCAAAACCGTTTCTTTTTTTTTTTAATATAATAGATAAAATTCACTCTTAAATATTAAATCGTAAAATATTTATGTAATATTAATCCATAATAATATTAGTAAAATGTTGTGAGAATTCTGTGAACACATTAAATGTTCATTAAATCTTTTTGTAAGCTTTACAAAAATGAAGTCTTAAGAGTATGACACTTGGCATCACGATTTTTAAAATTTTAAGCAGATTTGTTTTCTGAGTGTAGACGCTGGTACACGCCCACCCGCAGGCTGAGAAATGTTAAGACTGTTGTTGTTGTTGTTGCTGCTGTTCTTGTTCAATGTTTGATTGACTCATCTTGGCCTTTGTTTCAATGAGTCGACACATCTTCATTAGAACTGTCAAAACAGTCAGTGCAAACAGTGATAAGGACAGGCAAAGAGATAAAGATATATAGATAGAAAGACAGACAGACAGACAGAGAGAGAAAGAATGAGAGACAGACAGAGAGAGATGGAGAGCAAAAGATGAGTAGAAGTCGCTCTATGACATCGTTACGTGCTGTTTGATTTGTTGTTTTGTCCTTGTTCTTATTTACTTATTGGTTGGCAACACGGGAAGTGGTTCAATATTTTCAAACGTCATTTGCTTGTCATTATACACGAATTTTGTAGAAAAATTCTTTTGCCAGTCTGCCCATTTGGTGTTCTTATCGCCGTCACATCATTAGTCAACACCCCGCATTCCACCATGCTAAAATTAACTAGCACTGGGTGGGAAATGAAGAAGAAAACGCAGTGGAAAAATCTCAAGTACGTACGATATATATATATATTTTTTTTTTGCCTGTCTTTGGATTTATTTGCCTAGCAATTATTATCCTTATCATTGACACAAATCACCATTTAATTAGACCAATGCTTTGGTGTCTTGTTTGTGCTTCTTATTGATTTGGTGACATGGTCCTAGTACCTGTTTCCTTATACTGTCTCTCTCTCTCTCTCTCTCACTCTCTCTATCTCTCTCTCTCTCTCTATCCTCACACTGTTACACTCTCTCTGAACTTTTTTCAGCTCTTGCTAATGCCAGTTCAATAGTACACAGTGCACTAATAGATTATTCACTCAACGGTATCTGATAGTTCCTACGTATACAATTAAGTTGGTTGCTGAGTGGTAAATTAACTAAAATATTAAAATTCCAACGGTCTTTCTTTAAATTAAACTATTTGGCTATATTTAAATTTTGTAACTGAACCATTTGGAACATTTGCACTCTCTTTATTTTACGATTCCATTATGAGAATCTGTTCATTTACAGGCTAGAGTAGCAAAATTAATTATTAAAAATTCATATATTTTTTCTAAAAGAATTTAATATTTGAATATGGAATTTATATTAATAAATAATTGATCTCAATATATATATGTATACATATATATTTATAGGTACAGCTAACATTAACAACTCAAATTAATTGTATCTCGATAGCAGAATGTGCATAAATATTTTCCCATCCAAAATGATACCTTTTATACCCTGTTTGAAATACAGTCGACCAGACAATATATCACCACAGCCTGCAGCAGCAACATAAATTACAATTTAAACCAAAGAATATATAATTAAACTATGTGTTATCTCCCAGACGCACCAAAAGTATTTACCACACAATTGGGCATTTAGGAATGTGTGTACGTAACCTTTTTGTCTCACCTTTTGAAACTATTAATTATGATTGTGTGTCTCCCGGCATTAATGCGACATTAGAAGCCCCAACAACAACAATTGAATTGTCGTCGAGTAGCAAAAGTTTTGTTGTAGTTGCAGTCGCCCTTTGGCGACTCCATAAATCTGCTTAAAACATGCCAAAGCTAAGCCAAAAGTCCAACTGGTTGCGGCCCGTTGTTGTGGCATTCTACTTAATTAACATGTGGCACCAATATTTCATACCTTACTTACACACTCAAAGAAAAGGTAGCGTTCATTTAATTATCTGCTCTTTTTACTTTCAGTTTTCGAGAGTTCATCAGCTCTTTCTTATCTATCTCCTTTTCATTCATCTCTCTCTCTCTCTCTCTCTCTCTATCACTCTTCTTTTTTAACGTTTTACTTCCATAAATAATAAGGAGCTAACGTTTAACAACTTTTCATCTAATGGGTAACCCAAATGTTACCCAAATGTTGACACATTTTATTACCCCCAGATATATTATACACTTTATATTAAAATTGTATTAAACCCAAAATATCTTTCAGTGCACTGTGTGTCCCGTGTGTTAAACACACAATTGTGTATCTTTAAGATACAAGCATGGTACAGTAAATATTCTTTATGTGTGTTCACATGTATGTAGGTATCTAAGCCGATTAACTGGGCGCCAATGCGATTAGCTGACAGCGTCGACTTTTAGCACTTAAAATGCAGTCGCTATAAGCACTGGGACAAGTCAAGCGGCCAGCACATGGTCAACATTCACAGTTGGAGTCGCACTTGCTTCCATATCCGTATCCGCATCCGTATCTGAAGTGTTGTGTTTCCGTATATTTCATAGTTAGACTTTCGCCTAGGCACGCCCAGTTCAAGTGTGCTCTTCTTGTTGCTGTTCTGTTATCTGCTTTGACATTCTATGCCACAGTTCATTTTGTTTTCACTGCAATTTCTTCCTTGTTGTACACAATTAACAGATATTGTACCATATACTAAACACTCCTCATCTCTCTTCACCCACTTGTGTGTGTCTCCATGCTTGTTGTGGGTGCGTGTGTTTTTGTGTGTTTTCAGCCCTTCTCTCCCTCCTTTATGTGCCTTTTGAGCAGGAGCGGGCGTGGTCCAGTGTAATATGCGTTTGCGTTGGTGACCAGTTGCCCAGCATTGTCGTGCGCCTGTTAAGTTTTGATCCTTGCTATTACTTGCATAATGAGTTACATGTTTGTTGTGGTCTCTGTTGTTATTAGCCCCTTTGCCGAACTGTAGCATGCCACAAGACCGTTTACCCACGGACACACTATAAGTCAAATCAATTTGAATTCATTTGAAATTCATTTTATTAATAACATTTTATTTAACACTTTTAAAAGAAGAGCGATTTGCTTATACAATTATTTATATTCATTTTGATTCAGTACCGTTTGTCTAGGCGAATAAGAGCGTGGCATTCCTAAGAACCCACCAATTAAATTTGCTGACTACAGCTTTAAGATGTTGGCTTCATGGATATAGCAATTTTGACACTGTGTCTGACGACGACACAGACCAGTATATGCTCCAAGTTTCAAGGTTCTTGCCTTAAGGGTGCGTTTATTCGGACGGACAAACTGCATGAGGGACATTGCACAGATCCAACATAGTCGTGTACCACCAGTAACAGAGTAAAAAAATGGCAACCAAACATAAATTCAATCAAAAATGTCCACATTCTGAATACAAGCGAACAATGGGCTATCGTAGGCAGAACTGGGGCTATCAAGAGCCAATGCAACTGGCAACTGGTAACTAGCAACAAATGAATTAGAAAATGATTTATGGCACATTCATCTAATTACCACAACGCCCGCAGAGCAGAGAATAGCAGAACAGCTACAATGTGTGGTGGCTTCACTGACCAGGAAACATTCACAGGCAGCCGGCAAAAAGCCAGAGCAATGCTGATGACAATTCTGTATGTGTTTTGTAGTGCGTGTGTTTATGTGCGAGTGTGTGTGTGTGTGCGGCAGGGTGTGTACAACACCAATGCTGACATTAATGACGTATGCCATCAGTCAGTTGGGGCAGCTAGCCCCAAAGTGGCAAGCCGGGCTGCTAAGCCTTTTTCCGCGAATGCGTCACATGAATCCCAACATCAGCTGTCTGTTTGGTGAAATAGGGGTGTTGATGCAGGATGGGTGGTTGTGTCACGAGTATTAATATCGCATCAATTATAATTTTTCATTTGGCAGTCAGCCAAATGCGTTTTAGTTGTGTGATTTGTTGCAATTTTGGCTACACCCTTACCCTGTCTGTGTTGTTCTTATTCAATGGTTCTCAAATTTGCATTGAGAATTTAGGCCCTGTTTTTATGCAATTTACTTTGGTAACAGTTGAAAATAAAGTAGCATTACGTTCATTAATATTGATTTATCATTATGGCCATGTTTGTTTGACATTTGTGGTGGGCGAATGTTATTGACAGTTTTGGCTAATGACTGTTTGACAGCAACAGCCAATTTGTTGCCTTGTCCTGTAATTGTTTAGATCTGTGATTGAAGTGCTGTCAATGTTTAATGGCCTCCAAATCAGATCTGTTGTAAATTGTTTTTAACAATTTATATAAGCAAGCTTTAATCGAATTTAAATCTCTATTATATTGTTATTAATTATTCTAGAAGAACGAATCACTGTTTAGACAATTCAAGAATTTTTACACTTTAAACAGCACAAAATTATGTGTTTTTCGTGTGTGTATAGATTTGTTTTGTATTTAAGATTACTTTTAAGTTTAAATTAGATTTTCGTATAGTGCACACAATACAGCTATTCTGATAACTAAAATGCGAGCTGCGCATGACAATTGCTTTAAGCGTATCGCAGACACAGATACAAATCGTAAATTTAATTCAAATCAAAACTTCGCATTGCAGAGGAAGCGTTCCAGAGCTGCTGCTGCTTTTCACCCAGCATCTGTCAGAAAAATAAACAAAACTGCAAATTTTTATCGTGCTGAACGCTTATGCGCAAATTGCTTCCAGGTTTTAGCGTTGTCTCTCCGTCTGTGCGTCGCCTTATCGAATTTCAGACAACGATGACATTGAGGATGATGCCAGGATAAGAGGACAACAGGACTCCGGGACTCCGCGTCGTCAGTTGACAATTTGCTTGGTATGCTGCGCGGCATAGTAAAGTTTCTTTGCTCAAGGCGTGAAATGAAATCGACAGTAATTTGTGTTTATTACACTCAATATACACAAATACACATACACACATATATAGATATATATTTGTCTGTTAAAACAACAATTGACACAAGTTTTGCGAAAAGTTCGACAACAGGAAATTACTTTAATTTGTGAACTTGACTCTATCAAACCACACGATCTAATGACTTGTGTGTGATTGCAACCCACAAATTGGCTGTAAGTATTTCATCTCTGGCTTAAAGTCAATAAGGCAACTTCATAATATTGCCATATGTCTACTCGGGGTCCGCAGATGGATATGGAAATGGAGCAACCTAAGTCGCTTTGATGGCGCATAAGTAAGTGCCCATGAATAATTCATATCCTATTTATACAAAATCGAAACGATAATCATGCACTTTAGCATTTAAATCAGATATATAGAGATGGAGAGAGAGAGAGAGAGAGAGAGAGACAGCGAGAGAGACAGACAGAGAGAGAGATAGGGAGAGATGGATAGATGCTGTCTGGGTACAAGTCAAGTGACTGCCGGAAGGGGTAAACGCAGGGAAGGGAACTGACATAGCAAACAAATTTACATAGAATTGGAGTGAGTGACGTTCTAGATGGTTAAATTATTGCGCAGAGAGATGTCGAATAGGTAAACGAAAAACAAAGCCTTTTCAAGAGTTACTCGACTTTCATATAAAAGGATCTCTGCTGCATTTGGCTAATAGATTCTAATATCCATTTCTACAATAAATACAGCCAAACAGTGACTATATTACTATATTACTAGTACAATATCTATATTATATATATATCTATATTATTATATTATTATTTAATATAAAATGTGCACATATTTCGTACTATAAGTGAAATGCGTATAATGGTTTTGTACGAGTACATATGTTTGAATCTAAATTAAATTTCATACACCGATTTCCAGCCCAGGTTTTCATTTTAATAATATTTAATTGAATGGTGTTAAGTACTATCATTTTGGTTTTCGATGATCAACATTTGATCAGTATTTAATGTGACCGAATTTTTGAAAAATGCGTCATTCTTGCGGGTGCTATGGATATCACAGAAATGAAGCGATAACCATTAAAAATTATGACAGTATGAGCAGATGGAACTGGTATTCATTTGCTGTCTATTACCGTTACGCAAACTTGTTGCCGCATGCCAGTCTGCCACTTGCCACTTTGCCACTTGCGAGGCCAATTGACATTTATGGCTTGTGCGGGCATGCAAGGCCGTCGATAACACGCCTTAGTAAGCGCCCATTGAATACGCAACTCAAACTCGAACTCGAAGTCGCCTGCAGCTTCAACGAGTATTCAATATGTTCAAGAGTCAAGTTCGTGTAAGGTACTAGTGCTTATTCATAACTATGCTGAGGCTTAACCCGTTACACCTAACCCATTTCCATCCTCCCTTCCACAATTGGGATCCGTTCACGCATTGACCGTGATGTCAAGCATGCATTTTTGCATTAAATTGTCCTCGTTGAAAGGAAATCGCATACACTTAAAACCGATTTGCATGAGCAGCAGCAGAAGTATCAGCAGCTGGGATTGGAGCAGGAGGTGTAGGAAGATAAGCAACTCGTTTCACATTGTTGTCAGCAGCTGCTGAAATGCATTTCGCCTGACAGTTGATAAATGACATGAGTGCCGAGTAACAAGTACCAAGTACGAAGTACCAAGCACTGAATACTGAGTGCTTAGACAGTCGAGTTTACTTTTGGTTCACACATGCAAGTGTGACAGATAACACTGCGAATCCAACAATAGTCATAGATTCCCCCTCATTCTTCAAATCGCGAAATCTTCAAGTGCTGACTTGACTGATGAATGTCTGACGTTTCTTCTATTTCCCTTTTCCCATTTCCCATTTCCCCATTTTCTATTTTTTATATTTTTATTATCGCTCACTTGTTGCTGAGGCTTTGCATAATTTATGATCTTTACTGTAATTGCCCTATTTTATGTCTGCACCCTGCAAAGACTTAACGACACAGCAATTCCGCCGCCTCTTCCTATCCGCTGTGCCCAGCCTCGAAGGCGTTGTCGCCTTCTTATCATGTGGCGCATTACGTGGACCAGGCGGGGCTGTGCTACTAAAGCCCTTTAAAATTTATGTCAAATGCATTTGTAAAATATGCCAAACGTACGAGTGGTAAAACCGATTTCTGCGCCACTTAAACTAACATAGTGCCACAGTGGTGCAAATAAGAAAAAGCATTCATTTATATGATGCACTTCAAATTTTTTCAAATAATGTCAATTATCTTTAATTTGTAAAATCAGAAATAAATTATAGACTATGAAAACAATAATAATAAATTAATTATAATATATACACATAATATAACTAAAAAAGAAACCATTCATTATTCATTTATTATTCGTTAATTAATTATAATTAAATAAGTAATTATAAATGTAACCAAAATATAAATCTTAAACAATAACATATTTAAATGAAAAATATTACTAAATTAATTTTAATAATTAGTTTACAAATATCAATGTAGATCTTTGAGTTAATTATTTACGTCATAGAAAATCTCCCACATTTGCCATGGTATTAATCACTGTAGAAGAAAATCGCTCGACCGCCAATGCTGCTGCCAGTGGAAAACGTTTTTGGCCATCGTTCGGGTAAAAACAAAGTATGACCAGCCAAAAAGAAAGAAAAACCAGCAAAAAAACAAAAATCGGTGTGCATTTTAGAGCAGTTGGTTGTGGCAAATGTTCGTGCAAGGAAAATGTAATTTTTACTGCACGTTTGAGTCTGGAAGCCACACATATGAGCATATACATTCTATGTACATATACATACGTCGATATGGATGTGTGTGCGTATGCATATAAGTCGCAAATGCAACAAAATGGCGACAGGCGGCCACGTTCCTTGTCTCTCAGTGTGTGTTGTCTTTATCAGCATCGTTCTCATCGTCGACGTCTATGTTTTTACTTGGCTTTTATAGAAAATACATTTTCACATTTTTGCCTGTAAGCAGTCAACAGCGTCTTGTATGCCCTGGTACAAAATTACCAATAGGGCATATACAAAAGACCCATATGTATATAAGCTTATGCCAAGAAGCACTCAATTCTTTTGCAAAATAAGTAAAAATATATATTATATTATATCAGCAGATAAAAAACTACATAGCATGGCATGCAATAGTGTTTTAAGTCTGTTTGACTTTACTTCAAACAACACATATCTAAGGTCATTTATAGAGTGATCATGACTATATGTTGAGCATGAAACCCATAAAAACTTTATCGATGTTCTTAAGCTGTACGAGAATAATAAATTCGATGCTCTAGAAAAGCTATTACTCTAATATATCACGTGGCCTTATCAAGTTTGCGCTATAGCTAATAATTTTAGGTTAAAGATTCAGCTGTGAAAGCAGCGGCGGAACGTGAGTAGACGGGTAAGCTATAACTGTATTTACAAGCATCATAAAATATATTATGGAAATAAATATTGAATATTGCATTACTTTTATTAGTTATTGATAATATAAATAATCATTTAACAAAAATAGTAATATGCAAATCTGAATTTTATCACGTAATATTTAGTTGTTTCAGCTGCTGTTAATGGGTATTTCATATTCCAGCATTGACTCTTTTAGCATTTGCAGTTATTTCCATCCTCTATCTTATGCAAAAAATGCATGCTGCATGCAAAAATTTCTTACCGTAGCTGACAGCATAGGCAGGTGAGTGCGATTGTGTGTGCTGTGTATATATATGTGTGTGTATGCCATTCACACACACGTGATAGTGCTCTAAATTTGGGCACGAAATATCAAAAATATTTTTGGCATTAAACAAGTGAAAAATGGCAGAAACACTGACAAAGAGTTCTGCCTTTAATTTTATTTTTAAGTGCAAAAAATACACAAAAAGAAAATATATATAAATATTTAAATATGTACTATAAATCAATACGTACTTCTGTATCCATATATTTGTGCGTGCTTGCACAATATATATTGAACAAATAAAATGGCACCAACAAGCACGCACCATATTGTATTTATGTAAATTTATTTCCGTTACATTTCCGCCATTCAATTGAAAATCGTCGTGTGATTTTCTTTCTTTACCCTTGCTGTTCTGTTTGTTCTGCTGATGGCCACCCCCCCCCTCCCAAAAAAAAGATGAAAAAGTCGGCACAAATTCGGAGCAGGCTGGTAAAAAAAAGAGAAAAGACTTCAGAAAAACTGCCAATATGCATCATTTGTATATAATATATTCGTTCGGTTGGTCTTTTTGCGAAGGCTTTGCTCCAAGGCTGTTCGCTGTCCGAGTAAATTGTGGCAAGTCAATCTATACATTGTTTTCAAACAAAAGCTGCGAATTATTGTTTCAATTTATATGTCTGAATCATAAATATGCAAGCGAAAATACGCAATTGAGCGTATCCATAAAGAAATGCACGAAGTTTAAATTAAGTCTATTAAAAAAAATTAAATAAGAACTTGAACTTATATTAATATACAAAAAATATATTACAACTGACGGGAAATTAAAGTTTAAGTTCATAAAATTGCTTATTTATCAGTACCTTCATTTACTAGATGAAACCAACCAGTAAATGAGTGATGCTATAATTGTAGAATACAAAAAATGATTTATGACCAAAAAACTTTTATTTTTTCAATTTCGACACACACTTTTTACGCAGTTTTTACATATACCCAGGTGCCTTGACTTAAGCCGGGTTTTAAATTTAAGCTCCTTGAACTAAGTATTGATTCAGGTGCTGTTAAATTGTAATATTTCGCTTGCTCTATATTCTTCGCAGTTGTACTTTGTATAAATAACAGTGAGTAGGTCATTATTGAGAACTGCATGGGGCTGTTATTAGATTTGTATTGAACAACAGCTTTCTTTGCATATGTAATGAACGATATGTTTGCATAGTCGGTTATGTCGGTTATGTCGGTTATGTACACGAGTTAAATTTCATTTGACTTATTGTCATATCTAAACTGTTTGGCCCTTGTCGCTTTTGTTGTTACTCAAGAAAACAAACAATGGGATAGCTTATTGTTTCTTGAACAGATGCACACAGAGTTAAATTTTTGTCATACATATAAGCACAAACACATACACACGAGCACACCCACAAAATACACACACTCAAACACACACACTCAAACATACACACACTGCTTATGTGCTTGTCTATTCATCAGAGCAAAAAGACCGATAAGACCAAATGTGTAGCTTGATGAATAGGAAATTACAAAATTCTCGAATGCACATTGTTCGCTTAATTAAACGCTGACAAAACCGACGAGTAGCAGAAGCCGAGCAGCGAACAACGAGTAGTGAATCACGAACAACGAATAGCGAATGGCTCAGGTGCAGCTCATTATTGTTATTTTGATTATTTTCGGCCATGGACCTATGCCAAGCTGATGCTGCATCTGCTGCTCCAGCAATAACAATAGCAAATGCTCATCAATGCGGTTGGCCGCCCATCAAAATGTGTCTGTTGATATTGCAGGCAGTTTTCGCAAACACATGGATTTAATTTCCTGCAGTACCTCACAACCCAACACCCGCAAAACTATTTAAGGTTTAATGCGTGTGCGGCCTGACAAACTCATTTACCATTTACCATTTGCGTTGTTACACTCCGAGAAACTTTTGTTGAGTTGGTAAACTTGGAACGTTATGAGGCTGCACCAAGTGTTGCCTAATAATCCAAACAAAACCAAACAAACAAAAAATCAACCAACTTGACGGCCACACAACTTTTGAACCAACTGCGTGTACACACTGGCTAAGAAGTTTTGGCGTAGTGTAACCGGGATAAGTTGAGACAACGGGTGGACTGCAGCTGCAGGCCAGAAACATTGGCACATTCATCATTTTTGAAGCTGAGCACAAGGCACTACAAAGGCAATCACAACAACAACGAGAACAGCAGCAGATGGTACTGGCAGCCGCGGCAAGTTCTTGTCACATGTCACGTTGCCAGCCTCAGTTCTTGGCCATTCCAGGACCGAGGAGGCGGTGCTGGAGTAGGGGCAGCACCCACAGCAGGAGCAGCTGCTGCTGCTGGTTCTGGTGCTGCTGTTGACGAGAAACAGGCCTGTGGAATTTTCGCCACAAGCAGTTCTCGCATACTGTTGAAAAGTTTTCTCTGCAATCCAAAGAATTTAGACGGGCGCTATATTAAACTAACGCTTTAAAATTGCATCGATGTTAGCTTTAATGCGGCAAATGCCCCAAAAGCTTTAAAAGTGAATTAAGTAAATTAAATTTGTTTGATAAATATTGGTTAGTTTTTATGCAGCATAGTCTTAGAAGAAGGCTTAAGAGAGAAATATTTTAATGAATAAATAAACTAACACAATAAATAAATAAGGTTTTGGTTGTGAAAACTTTAAAAACTGCAGCCATAACCAATTAGTTCAATTCTTGGTGCGTTATAATGAAAATACACTGCATGTCCAGCAATACATCAAAAATGATTAAAGCACTCTTAAGTCAGAGTTCTACAAATTTAGGCAGATTACATAGTTATAGTGTATTGGTTTTGTGCGTTAGAGATAGAGACTTGAAACTGAGAACATATACTAGTCTGTGCTCACGTCAGACAAAGTGTAGAAATTGGAGTGCTACGTTCACTAGGAGGCTTAGAAATCTGTAAAACCGATAGTCGAAAATCGATAAATCCACAAATCTCCTACAATTTTAAAGCTACAGTCACCAAATGTGGTTTGTAGGTCAATGTGTTGGCAATGTCGTTCAAAGATCAGCATTTCTCACTCCAACTCAAAGTAGCTCGTCCTTAAAAATTTGAAATGGGCATATCTTCCACAGATTTTGAGTTAGAGGCATATCTTTTAGAATATTGAAGATATTGGAAGGTAACTTGACTCCTTAACATTTTTAACCGCCCCCATTTACGGCCACCAAAATTCAGAAAATCCGTCCAACTGCATCGTTATTTTTTGTCTGATGTTACATACATATATTAATTTATTCCAGTGCATGAAAATTGAAAGTTAATGAGCTAGTCACAGGTCTGTTGAATAAATATAAGTAAATTGGCAAATGAAGTGACAATTGAAGTATAATTAACCTTGTAAATGTTTAAATATTTATGTATATTTGCGTAATATTTATATATATTTTCCAAGCCATCAATTAACCTAATGTTAAAAAATACGAAGTTTATATAGCATTTAAATTGTAGCGAAAAATAAATTTTGAAATGTTTTCAAGAAAAAATAAAAGTGCAACAGATATGTTTGTTAAAATGTGAAAATATGTATTTTAAATAGAGTTCGAATGGTACATTAAATAAGTACAGCACATAAGTCAGTAAGGTGATGTTTGTGTATGTGTGGGTGTCTTCATCAGTTCGTCAACTGCTTAACCGCGTCTTCTATTCGCACGACGACCGCCCCTGCGACCGCGACGACCACCGCGGCGACGGTTCCTGTTGTTGCGACGACCACCACGTCGGAAGACACGCCTGGCACGGGCATCCTCACTGTTGGATTGGTCGTTTACCTCCATGTTGGGCTTTTTGCTGTCGACGGTGTTGCTGTTCTCGTTCGCCTGCGCCTGACGCTTGCCAGCTTGTCCTTGCTCCTGCTCCAACTCTTGATCCTGCTTCTGCCTGTCTTCGACCTCAAGCGAATTCCTACCATCTTCGCTATTAGCCTCGTCACGGGCAACGGATTGGCGACGCTGCGTGGCTGCTTCAGTGGTCACCAGACAGCAAAGCGCTGCCAGGGCAAAGATCAGTGCGTACTTGGGTGACATGCTCGATGGAAGTCCGATGAATTGTTTGTGATACTCTCGCTGCACCATCAACACCGTTTTATAGTGGTGCGATGATGATAAAATGGTGGCAACTGTTTAAATGTTTACCCATTTTTAAGTGAATGAGTGGTGCTTGCCACCAGCTGTGTTTGCTGTTGCTGCTGAAAGCTGCTCGAAGCTTGCTGTTGGCCATGCTATTAATTTGATCTTTTGTTTGCTGTTTGTTGTTTGCCTCTTAGCTGCCAGATATTTATTTGCCAGTCTCTTGCATTTGGCCTGGATTGTAGCTTCCTCTGTCTTTAGCAACCTTAGTTATTCGCTTCATTTCCTTGCTTCTTGCTCTTTGCTACAGATAATTGGTTCCTCCATCCCCAGCTCTAATTCCATTGCAATCCAAGCACGCTAACCCGTTTGCCAGCGGAAAATATCATTTAAAAAGAATAACGTAAATAATCGAATTGTGCACAAAAGCGTTTTAAGTTGCGCATTTGCGCATCCTTTTCTATTTTCCCCTCTGTGTCCTTATTTTAGTGGAGCTTTGCCCTCTTCTCCTATCTTCCCTTTGAACGAGCAAAGGTCTTACGTTTACAGGCTGTTCTCTGGCATTTGTCAGCATCCCAGATACAGCGAGGAGTGGTGCAAGGAGTCTAAGAGAACACTGGAAAAAATATCTGTACTGGAATAGTTTCATTGTTTCACTATAAAAAACTTTTTCTGATTTTTCTTTTTTTATCCAAAAACTTCAAAATAATGTGTTTTGTTGTTAATATCTGTGGAGAACTCATTAAGTTATCACAAGTTTGAATATCATTATTCATATGCCAATTACTACTTTTTTGTGCTCACTGCCT
This sequence comes from Drosophila atroscutellata, assembly GCA_035041605.1. Taxonomy (NCBI): domain Eukaryota; kingdom Metazoa; phylum Arthropoda; class Insecta; order Diptera; family Drosophilidae; genus Drosophila; species Drosophila atroscutellata. The sequence goes on along the minus strand of JAWNLA010000092.1, from coordinate 3,713,808 downwards.
TGATTTTATATGCAATCCTTTTTGCTTTGTTGGCGTTTGCATCGGAATCAGCAACTATTAAAAGCTGCAGAGAAAACCGCCAGCAGCGATTTGCTTGTATCTTGAAATGAATTACAAATTCGCAGCACCAGCAGTAGCACTGTAACTGTTACAATAAGAGAGTATAGTACAGTCGGATACCAGGCTTATGCCAGCTGATAAAATATGGCAAATAACCTTCTTGTGTGTGTGGGGCCTGTGTGTGCCGCGACCATTGAATTCCAAGTAATGCGCCATTCAAATTTGGTAACTACATTTTCGGAGGAATCTTCTGCGGAGGTTCCCAGATATATATATTTTCAACTTTGACAACTTTACCTCAAAATTAAAAGGAATGCAGAGAATTATATTTATTTAGATTATTAAATTATTAAATATTTATATCTTTGAAGGAGTTTTTGGGTAATCTACAAATTAAGTTTAGGAAATCATGGTGTAAGTCCTGGTCAACGATGGACAATTTCTTGAAGCGGGAGTAATCGTGGTCAACATTTTTGTTTTACGAGTATACGTACAGCGTTTCAAATCGGTAGCAAAGAGGACACGGCAGACAGCATGACGGATATGGCACAACACCAATCTACATAACTTATAAGTTATAACTTTCGCATCAAGCAATGAAAACTATGAAAGCTAAACGCATTTTCGATTTTAGGCTTTTCTTTTATCGATTTCTGAACGTAACACCTTAAATTTAACACATTGTCTACATGGGTACAGTGAATGAAAAGAGCATTTCTTAAGGTTCACACCTAATGTTAGTAGACTCGATCTCGTATGTTGTATTTCAGTCGGATGCGAGAAATCGACCATATTTATTGCGCTCATGCGCGTTGCTTATAATTTCTGCTTTGGCAGCTAACAGACTGAAAGTGGCGGTGGTGTGGGCGGGTGTCTAGCAGGACAAATATTACCGTCAGCTGGAGCACGTGCAGCAAGTGGAAATCACGTGTCTGGCATTTGTTGAAATGATTTAGAGCTACCAATGGATTTTTTCCCCTGTCCGTAGCTAAACATTTTATTTATTTTTGATTTGGTCAAGAGGACAGCTCCAATAACAGCTCTCCGTAATCGACATCTCGGAGCGATCTGGTTATTTGTCAAACAATTGGAGCCAACTCTTATGTTTCACGGTGAGTGTCAATCAATAAGCTGCTATCAATGTGCAACGTTCTCCTTTTCGCCTTTTAAGACTACCATCGTTAAAAACTAATTAAAACCCGCTTCATTTTTCACAAAAGCTTCAACAATATCCAGTCAACAAAGGAGCTCGCATGTTGCTCCATCAATCTGGATGAGCTCTGTTCGGGCTTGAAATTTTTTAATTGGCAAACGCCAAATATGTAATAATTTTCCTGCTCAAGCATCGATGCTTACAAAAGAAAGTATGTTTCTTGTTATAAATGTGTAATGTAATAAATAACGAAAATTATAAGAGAGTATATTTGAGTACTTTAATTAAATTTATATATTCAATAGGGTTTAAATGATCTCCAAAGAATTTATCATTAATATGATTTTCAATTTTGTTAGGAACATGCTCACACGTTTCATTTAGGACTACGTAATAAAAAATTGTTATGAATTGCTTTAGTATTTCTTAACTGATCAGTGTGACCCTTATGCATAGTAGATATATATGTGCACTAATATGTTTAAAATGATATAGTAGACATATATTTGTATATCTCATTTTCCGCATATTTATATAAATATATTATATTTATTTTGGGCACACCTTTTAAAAAACCATTTGGAAGCAACATTTCAGTGCGGACTTCGAAAGCTGCAGCTGCAACCGCAACATGGGCATATTTTTAATAGACTCAATGGTGAATATGCTGTTGACCCAACGGCAGAACGGAATTCATACTAAATTATGCAGAACATGGCACATAATCAGCGAACGAGCATATACCTGTGCATTTTGGTAACCACATCGTGTAATTAAGGAAATATTTTTGAAAATGTTTGCACAACGCATCTGTAAACGACACAACAAAGATAGCGATACAAAGAGCGATGGTGAATGAGAGAGAGAGAGAGAGAGAGAGTGAGAGATGAAGAGAAACAGAGAGTGATAGTCAGGTGAGCTGAATTTCACAGATGCATATTTGAGGCAAGTGGAATGTGTTTTTGCTGTTGGATGCACAGGATGCCCGCCATTTCCAGATTTGCAACATAATTAAGTAGCGATCGAATTATGAGCAGTGGCTGCGGACAAATGACTAACATCGGCTAGTAAAGCCAAGCAGCGCAGTTGCCGGAGTGAGTATTATGTTGTCACAATTGGATGACAGAAACAACAAGTGCAGTTCATATAAGTAAGAATGCTCTGAAACCAGCTGGTTACCGTATTAAATGGATTGCAACTAGTACGGAAAAGACTGAATCGGTATCAAAAATGTATACATCAATATATGTGACTCGTCTCTGCTTGTCCTCAATCTAATTTCAATCAATTCAAGTCTAATTTATTTCTTATATACTGTTCTTATAAAAACCAAAACTAACCTAACTTACAATTATCTGAAAAATAAATTACATTTCTACAAAGAATAAAATATTTATTGTCTTGCTTGTGAATATACCTAAATGGGCTTTCTAACAATGTGATCGTAAAAAATGATAGTGCCAATTAGTGGAGAATGTATCATAGTACGTTTGACGCAGGAAGTATCATGACCTTCATTCAAGTGAATTAACTTATGATCACCCTTGTGCATGAATACCAATGACCGTCCCATATGAAACGTTTCATAATGTTCACTATCGTTGTATGTTAGGACTTTCTTATGGAGATCATAGTAGCTCAAATGACTAGGCCTGGGGCGCAATTGAGTCGTACCTTCAAAGACGCCCTTCCAGTTTGTCGATCCACGCTTATTCAAGGCGAAGCTGCGCAAACTACTCGCATAGTCCATATATCCCGATACATCAAAGCCACTCGGTCTGCGCACCACCAGAAAAATAATGGTCTGTAAGTAAATTCACAAACATATACTTATGAAAATATGTTTTGCACATTTTTTCTAACCGAAAGCTTTTGCAATACATTGGGCATTTCGCGTTCCGCCAATGCAAGTAAACCAGGATCGTTGTTCTTTAAATATTTGCCGTACTGCAAACTCAATTGTTTCTTCGGGTTAATCCTTTCCATAGCCTTTGCTCGAATTTTCATGAATTCCTCCATGTCATAGATTTTGTCCGTGGTCCGATAGCCAAGTTTAATATATTTGTGAATGACAGTCGAATTCTGCAAATAACGACGATCCTCTGCGGTGACGAACGATCGAATGTAATCAGTATATGTGTCAAACGCGAGTAACGCGTTGTCTGCCCTGACCGCATCCATTCTCTGTCTTTCAAGTGTGTATATCTAGTGTATTTTATATATGTATATATTTGTGTCGTATTTGTGTTGTATTTGTGTCGTATTTGTGTCGTAGTTTATTGTATGAATTCACGAATGACAAACTGACATTTTAGGCTAATGGGATGAACCCTTTTGCGAAAATCATTTGAACAAAGTAGGCGGGTATTTAATCTTGATTCGATCAATGTATAAAATAACTCGATAACGCATTATTCCACATTAAAAAGCTTTTGACAATGGTTTTAAATATAAAAGAAAAAGATCTTAATTTGATCTCTCCTGCTTAGGATTGCTACATCGATTTTTTGATTGATATTCAACTATCTGTGCATTTGCTATATACAGCTATATGGTAAAGCAGTCCGACAAGACATGAAAAGTGTTGAGTAGAATTCATCAAGCACGTTTTCAATCGATATGTCTGACGACAAATATATTGTCATAACATAAATTCTAATAAATTGAAAATGCCATTTATTTTAATTTGAATATGTAAGTATATTATCCATTTGTATAATTTGCAACTTATGGTGCCTTTCTCACAATGTGATCGTATAAAACTATACAATTATACATCGGCGAGCGGATGAATGTGCGCTTCACATTATCCTTGTGACAACTATCGGCGTTCGTAACTGGAATGAGCTTGTGATCGCCAAGATGCTTAAACTTCAGCGAAGCGCCGTGATGCATGATTTCGTAGTTGTTGCTTGGATTGTAGCAAATGGTGCCACTGTGCCAGTCAAAGAAGCTCAAATGAGTGCGTTTTGGTCGCAGCATAATGCGACCCTCGAAGACAGCCTTCCAATTGGTCGCACCTAGCTTGTGGAGGCTGGCGGCTAGCAAGCTATCCGCGTAGTCTATATAACCAGATACGTCGAAGCCACTGCGCTGCCGCACTTGCAAAAAGATAATGGTCTATGGCAGACAACAGTTTCAAATGATTCGCGTTGTGGATTAGTTACTTTTTAACTTATATTACTTACCGATAACTTCTTTTGCAAATTGGGCTCCTCGCGTTCAGCTAGCGCCACTAGCGCTGGATCATCGCTCGTCAGATAACTGCTAAAAAGTTGAATTGAAATTTTTGTTGGGTTGAGTAATTCCTCCAGATGCTTTTTAAGCCTGTAGAATTCGTCCTCCTCATGAACGGTGCCATTAGTACGATAGCCGAGTTTCACAAACGACTTTATGACTTTCTTGTTTCCCAAGTAACGGTATTCCTCTGGTCTGGTAAACGATTCCAGATACTCCGCATATGTCTCGAAATTGAGCAGATTAAAGTCGCTGCGCATTCTGCTTAATTGTAGTATATTTCACACAATTTCAGTGAGTGTTTCCCGGTTTTCTGTGTTCCTTTTGTTAGTGTTTGTGGATCTGTTGTGAGTTTCTGGGCGAAACAGTAGATTTTGCTTGCTCCAGCAAAGCTAAGCTTACTTAATATTTAACTTTTTCATATTTATATTATTTTTGTGCTTAAGCCGGAATATAATATGTGATATTTATCAAAACTTAACAAACGAGCCCAAAATGTCCTACTTACTCTTTGACCTTGAAAATTACATACAAAATGGGATGAAATATAACATTTTATGAATTTGGGAATGGATTTTCTAAAATACTTAAGTCATGTATTTAATGACTATTACATAGTGTTTTGAAAATAAGAATGAATGTTCCCGACTGATAAGTAAAACCTTATCTGCCCAAGTAACATTTAAGTGTTAATATTAGTTAGATTCGCGTAGAAGTACATACAGTTTATTTAATCAAAATAAATAAATATTAATTTCAACTTAATGCCCAGCAGCTGTTCACACACATACACACCCGCAACAAACACAATTTGCAGAGTCACACATCGTTATACAACCTGATGGGGGGCAATACCTGCTAAAAGTGAGTCTATGCCAGAGTACAAATGATGCTCACGCATTGCTCAGATGTTTTTGCCTGGCAGCGTAAATTACGCGCATAAAATGAACATTAGATTCTTATTTTAATGTGGCAGAGCAACACACACACACACACTCACACACACACCCCACACATGCCATAAATAATTGGAGGATAACTGCACACACACTCATACAGTGCCAGCGACAGCTACAAAAAAGGTTATGCCAAATAACCTGCAGCTATTACAAACACAAACAGTCTCCCGCACATTCCTATGAGTGTGTGAGTATGTGTGCGTGTGTGTGCGTGTGTGTACTTATTTCCATTACAAATGAGCTTATTATGCGCCTGAGTCACAAAGTCATTGCGACTTAAAAGGATTTGCATGTGATTAGCAGCACGAAATGTAAACAAAATTCTTGCGCCAAAAGACAAAAACCAACAGTAAATAAAAACTTTTTATTTTATATAGTACACAACCCAGATACTCTTATCATTATTTATACTGATGCGTTACTCAATATCCTGATTGAAATCTATTATAATATTATAAAGTATATTGAGATTCTTGTTAATTTTTAGAATCTTTAATGGAAACTTTCATTTTTACAACTCCACAGCTGACTAGTCAAACACTTGCACTGAAACCGGCGAAAGATGTATATAATATATTGTTACTTATAATTATTTTATTTATTTTTTTATTTATATTTTTAGTAAAATCGCAGATTAGATAACACAGGCAATTCTTTTGCATAGCCTAATACATATTGTTTCCTGTTAAGCGTTACCAAAGTCTACGTTATGCTGATATATCCATTTATTTGGGTATTTCCTTACAAAAGGCTATTTGTAAGCACTTGAAAAGTTGAGCAGCCGAAAAAGTTACACACACTTTGTACGGGAGTGTGTGCGTGTATTTTGGTGTGTTTTGTAGGTACTTGATCTTTGTGTTTGTGTTGCATATTTGGCAAATTGCCTTTGGCAACGAGACGCATTAAGACAATGAACACATCATAATCATAATTTTTGTTGCCTAATTTTAGGAGTACCGCTCGAATGCTGTGTGCCTGAGTGAGTGCATGTGTGTGTATGGGTGTGTGTGTGTGTGTGTGCGCGCGCGAATGTCTGTTCAAATACAATGCATAATTTATGTTTGGCTGCGTAGATTTTGGTCTTGGGTGGGCTTAACTTGACATTGGGAAATCGAAATCGAAATCCTTACAATCAACTGACTGACAGATAGATGCCTTCAAGTGGCGCCTTGCGCTTCAATTGTCCTGCATAATGGATCTTGCTTTTGCATAAGTCTTGAGCTCTTGTACAAAAGCCTCTCAGCAGCAAACAAAAAAGCGATTTTGCATTTCAGCCAGACCGCTGACATTTAATTGAAGTTGACTTAAAAGTGTTGCCAATGGACAGGTAAAAAGGCAAGAAAGAAACCCATCGATTTTTTGTATGAAAGTTAGTCTAGAGAGTCAGTATATGTATTCAAGTATAGAGCTATATAGAGTCTATTTGCAATGTAACTTTTTTTGTAATACAACTCATTCAAGATATTATCTAATCATTTACACTTGTTAGGTAAACATAAATAACTTATTAAAAGAACTTAATAAAATTCGTATAATAAAACTTTTACATAAATATATTTCAATTTTTCTATTGCGTTATACTCAAACTTTTGTGGCATCTACATAATTGGGGAAAGTCTGGATATGCGATGAATTTTCTATGAAAAATTGGTAATGCTCCTTTTTTGAACTTTAATCAAGTATCTCTTAAGCGAGCTTTACCTATGCTGCTATACAAATACTTATGTGTGTGGGTAAATATGCTTCTTCATATTATAACGTCAACTACGCTGTGATATAACAGCAATGACTTGCTTTTTATACTCACACAGTCACACACACATACACTCGCATGCATGAAGTGAGCATTCGCTCAGCCTTTGGACAGACTTCCATGAAAAAGTAAACAAGTCAAAAGCGAGAGACTAAATAAATAAAAAAAAAAGTAATAAAGTAAAAAATAAAACTCAGACAGCTCATGAATGGAGCCCATTGAATTGGTAGTTGGCACAAAAGACTAGACTTCAAGTTTAGCTAAAAGCCAAATAAAAATATAAACACATATATATATAGAGATATATATGTATATAGAGATATATAAATGTATGTATAAAAAAATTTCGAAAATTGTTGTGCTTTTGAATAAATAAATCGCAGCGCAAATACAGGTGAACGGGAAAATAAAGAAGGAGATAACAGCAACAGCACATATGACAACGATGACGTCAAAGTTCATGTTGACTCAGCACTTGGCCAAGTTTAAGCTGCTACCGTCTCATCTGTGAAGCACACTTTTCACAATATAAAATATAGAAAGACGTAATTTAAGGCCAAAGACTTGAACATCAAAAGGTTCACTGCTTATCTGCTTATCGTTGGCGTCACTTAAATTAAGCATGTGTGCCACGTGGCTGAGCGCCCATGGCTATTAAGCAACACAGGCGAAAGCAAACTGTGCATAAGACCCAATCAAGTCGAGAGAAGGCAACAAGCAACAACAACACACAGTACAAGCAGTACACACATCAATACCCTTTACATACCTCAACGCTCTGGCACTCTGGTAGCATTGTCCCTGCAGGCATGTCAGGCTCTAATGCCAACACTGACACGCTCCGTACTCCCATGGCTCTGGCTTCGGCTCTGCTTATAAAATAGGAATCAGCGTGCAAGACAACAGCATACCCAAAATTCCACTGTTTTGCCAATACCAAAAAAAAAAGGGAGCCCAAACATAATGTATCATGTGTGTTGCATCTTTGGCCCTCTTTCTGCTCGGGGCCTCTGCGACAGACAAAGAAGAAAACAACCAAATACAAGCCAAATAACTTAAGTAAATGTGCGAAAGGCCTTAAGAGCTGAACTCGAGTGTCGCAGCACCCTGGAGCGTTCTCTCCTACTTAAATAAACATGTGATATGCAGCGACTTTCTTATGTTAATTTCATTTAGCTTAGCTGCTATCACAACTAACTCTAGCAAATGTACCCTTTACTTATACCTGAGTCCGAATTACGGATTCCTTAAAGTCATATAAATATATAATGAAGATGTTCTAATAATTAGGTTAACGACTCGTGAGCATTTCAGTGATTTATTCATGTTAAGGACAAATAAATAACTATTTTTTAACACTCTACAAGAGAATTGAAATTAGTATTGAGTATGTCATAAAATTAACATTAATTTTATTATTTTATATTATATGAATCAAATCGAAATATATGTATATATAAGTTTGTGTATATACATATGTTTATATAAATAAACTATTTCAAAATTTTTTTTGTTTCTATTTTCTGTATGCTGTCCCAATTGATCATTTCATTTATTGAAACCCTCTTGAATCACATGACTGGCGTGAATGATTTATTTGTGCACATGGTGTGTCCTCCATGCTGGCTGGCATTCACATACATACATAGATACACACATACACACAGTACATACCTCCATATGTTTGTATTTTTCCCATGGCAATTTCCCATTTTAAATGCGAGCTAATTTATTAGCAAGCATGCCGAACAATCGAAGGCGGCACCTTACCCATTTTTAATAAATGTCGCACATGCCGTGGCAGACCAAAATTATTGCAATGCATTTGTCACACGCGTTTCGCAGCAGCTGAGAGAATGAGCAACAAAAATCATATAAATTCACAAACGCACAAATAAATTCAATAAATAATAATATTTTTAATTAAATTTGAGCTCTGTGCAAAATCCATTTGTAGGTTTGAGCTACATATAATGAAATAAATAAAAGAAATAGCTTTCTTATTGGAGATATTTGTTGTAAAGAGCATACATAGTTTCATTAAGATATCTTATAAATTAACAAACTTTTTGGTAGAAGTCTTATATGTCTTATAAGAATGTTTCTATTAAGCACAAGAAAACTAAGGATTCGCTCAAAATTTGAAAAGTTATTATATTTATCAGACAATGTTTATGAATGAATTTTCTTCAACCTAATCTTTCTTTAATTTAACTTAACTTCCAATATGCAACTTTCAATTACCTTCGCACAATGAGAGCGATTTATCAACAATTTCCTACTCTTTGCCATCATAAATATGTTGCACTTCAGATCTCGAAATGAAAACAGAAATTAAATGAAATCGACTTCAAACATTAATTAGGGAATCTTTAGTGACATACCTCGGATATAACGCTTTAATTTGAAATTTGCAGTGACGATTCTCAAACTGATACGATAAGGGTATCAGAAGTCGGTTCTCTCAAAGTAGACAGTGAAAGAAACGTCGTATCCCTTTAGGGTCAAATGTATTTAAAGATCACCTTTCGGCCCCCGATGATGATCTAACGTGCCAGCTATGTGTACTGCAGCGAGAGCGATTACAGCGATATCCCTGACTATAAGCGAAAGAAGCACAAGACTTGCCACAGACCCAGACGCAGATTCAAACGAAATCCCAATTGCAGACGCAGAGAAGTGAATTGGGTTGCATTGCATCCGACATCAATTTTCAACATTGACAAATGAAACAAGAAAAACGGCTGATCTAAATTCAGTCACAAAATAACCAAGGATAAGTCGTACTATGATCATAGCGGTTTTCAATCCTTATGCCACACAGAACCAATTCGTTCTTTGATATAGTCAATGATGCCGAGCATATCTGGCTTGAGCCACAATAAATAATAAACTTTAGTTATAAGTGTGAAATGGAATTTAATATTAAGGTCTTTTGTTTAGATTACATTAAATAAATGGCAATTTCTTTGTCACGTTTCAATTACATAACGTAGCTGGATTGAGATATGTTTTCCGTTTTTCTTCGATTGTTGCAGCAGCTGTTGCATTTTTAACGCTGATTATATAGTTTTCATTTTACGTCCACTACGGACCGTTGTCATAAAAGTCAATATGGCAAACGGCTTGACCTTTTTTTTGTTGGGCTCGCATGTGACATTCTATATATATATACATATATAAAAGGGTATATATATACAACTTAATCGGGGCATTTTCATAAAATTTTATTGAATTTAAAACCGTAGCCCAGCCACTTGAGCAAATATCATTTATTTTATTGTTCAATTCTGGACCGTAACGGACGGTTGGCGATTTCAGTCGCAATCCCACAGCATCTCCTGGTTACACGACTCTCAAGATATTTTTTTTGTATGTAAGTGTGCGTGTTTGTATTGCTCTGATTTCCTAGCCGTCTGCCCTCTACTGCCTGCCAAGTGCCAGCTGCTCCATAAAAACTAAGGCATCCTCAATGTGCAGAATGTGTTCTTATTGTTGTTGCCAGGCTCTGTTTGTGGCCATACGTAATGAATGTTTATTGCACCGGACATGGACATGTTTTGCTCGGTACTCCCACAGTCTTCTGTTGGCCAACAAGGCTGCATAATTGCTTTTGCTTTTTGTATAGACATTTGACATCTTAACGTTTCTCAGCACAATGAGTGGCAATGCCGGCAAAGCTCCAAGCATTCATGTTAAGAAGTATCTTCAATCTGATGTATAATTCACGGATATTTTTAATTTTTTTTTAACACATATATAGTCATTTATATTTATATATATTTGACCTACTACTATTATGTAGTAGTTCCAAGTTTGGTAACAGTATTTTGGTCGATAAGTCATTGGATGGCCACGCCCTGTCCGCCTCCCACAACCGACATACCTGATGGCGCAAATCGATAAAACTTTATATCTTACTCAATGTAAAAGGTAGAATTACCAATTTAGAAAGGAATATTGTTAGTAACACCCTTTAAAAACCTGGAGAACATTTTCGACCACGCAACTTAAGTGTTACCAAACTTAGAAGGCAGGTTACTGGGAAAGTCTTCAAATTTTTTTTTCAGCCTCGCCTAAATGAAGGACAAATTAGCCTCTATTTTCAAATGCTAAGAATGTTGCTCCCAAGGTCTTTGTCTGCTGCAACTAATACGCTCATATTAAACAAAGAATCGTAACCAAGCACATAATCGTTGGCACAACAAAAAACAAAGCGCGGTACAAATAACCGAAAAACTACACACATATGTGCACACAGACACAAGCACAGTGGACCACTGAAAAGCAACAACTGGCAACGGTCTCGTCTTTATTTAAGGCAAGGCCAAAAGATTTCCCATGCTTACCTCTGGGCCAGCCTCACGTCGTATTCTCGAACGCAAACATTTTGCAGTTTTTACAGCCGACGCTGTGTTGAAATTGTTGCGGCTGCATGCGGAAGTGTGTGACTGTGGATGTGAGCATATTTTCCAAGCAATTAGTGGTAGGAAAAGCGCAAATGGACAACAAAAGCGAATACTGGGCCAAGTGGGCCAGCCACACAAACATCCCATTCATACATACATATATGTGTGTACTTATGCGTAAGTAAAATCCTTGCGAACGTGGGCAATCAGTGTGGCATTGAAAATGTGTGCGACATTTTAAATTTAAGGCATGACAACCAAATGCAAAAAGAGGCAAAAGGCAAATTCAAGCGTATATGACATCGACTAAAAATCATTTAGGAATTGAGCCTAACTCGGATATTTCTTTAGATAATAAGGAGAAGAATCCATTAAAATTGAGGAAAAGGGCAGAAAGAAGCATCTTCATCCCCATTAGTATATATAATTGTCATATTTTTAAAGAAGCCCATCTCAGAGGCAGAAAAGGCAAGAGACAAATATAAAATGTAAGTTATCGATTACCATACCGCAAATCACGCTTATTTCATTTGACGGTATTTTCATATTGAACAATCTAAAATCAGTAAGCCTTCTTAGAAAGTGGGTTTGGAGTATTTCGTAGAGCATTGAATATATATTCCCTTAAATACACATTTTTTCGAATAACTAAAGTTAGACACTTATAAGTAATATAGATAGGTTATAATATTGCGTACACTTATTTTATAAAAACAAAAAAAAAACAATTTAATTGTGTAATATTAACCTAAAAGTACTGGGGGTAATATTGTATTCACATATAAAACTCAGCGCACTTCACGCGTAAGAGATACACCGGAAACATTTGCAATATTTTAATAATCAGGAAAGCAAACAGCTTAGAAACCAAAATGCCAGCAAAGGAAGCAGCATACCGAATCTAAAAATCTAGTTAGATGTGCGAAAGAAAAGCCAAACGTTTACACATACTGGTAGCGAGTATTAAAATGACACAAACTTGAAACTTGAGTAAACGTAGCCAAAGTTGCCTCCACTCAAGTCATTGTTATGCATGGCGCCGACTGGCAGAGCCAAAGCCAAGGCGAAAGCCAAATTCAAGTTGGTTGGCTGCTGCCTCGGCTGCCACAGTCATTTCCATAAACATGCAACAAAAACAAGAAGAGGCATAACAAGAACAGCAATTGGCTGGCAAACAAGTGGTGGGCGCTGTCCTGGAAACAAGAAAAATATTAAAGATTCTCAAAACCATAATCTTATTGACGTGATAGGATTACACTTTGCTAAGTGAATTAATAAAGTATGCGTTGTTGACTCCGCATCGGTGGCCAACTACTTAGGGAGACCACTCAATATGAGATGCACACAATATTATGGTTGAAAATGAGCTGACAGCAGGAAGAAGAGTGCTGAACGGGGAAGGAGGTGGGCCTAGAACGTGGCATGATTCTTGACAAGCGTTTTTTGGGCGAGCGGTCGGGTGGGCGAATGGGAATGGGGATGAGCTGAAAGCGAAAAGTTTTGCAATGCTCAACTTTCTGGCAAGTTGCTTGGGAAACATTATTAACATAATTTATCACGACAGCGACAAAGTCCGCTAAGCAGCTCAATAAGGTAACACTTTTGCCAAAAGTTTGCCGTACAAAAACTTTTCACAGCCTCAAAACAGAAACATATTCATTACACAATCATTACATATGGCATTTCTTTGCCGGCCCGTCAATGGATTCATTACTTTCGATCGCTACTTCAGAAACTTGTTGCTGTTGTTGTTGTTGTTGGTGTTGTTGTGGCTAACTAAATAATTATGTCATGCAGGACATGATTAATCATCATTATTCGATTTGCATGCCTCGCAAATAAGTTTGCCTTTATAGAGACGTCACGACCAATAAAAATGAAATTCCCATGGATTCAAATGTCCGGCAATCGATTAGCTTGAATAGCACCCCAGGGAGCAGTTCAAGTTGCTTTTTACTGTTGAGAATAAAGCTTAGAATATAATAAAAATGTACATATAAAGAGGCAAATGCAAAAAGGACACCCATGTTAAATTCACACAAAAAAAAAACAATTTTTTAATTGCAGGAAGGAGAGTAAGTCTTTTGTCTTTCGATGAATTTTCTAGAGGAGTATATATGTGTAAAACAACCATGGAAGATAAGCATCACAGGATTAGCAACGACTAAATACCCTTGCGAAACGAATGAAGTTGGCGATTGTGGGACAACGGAGACCCCGTAGTCAAGGGATCATAGTGCGCATTAGAACAAGAGCAAAACTATTAAATACAAATAATGCAACCAACGCAATTATTTTAATTGTGTGCTAATGAGAGACACTAACAAAAATCAATCTGCTATTTAGTGATTATTTATGTAAAAGTCGGGCGTAACCGACTGAGAAGTACTTTGATACCATAGCAAAGAACACGGTGGGTGTAGACAAGAAATACTATCCAAGTTTGCTTTTCAAATTGCGGTAGATATAAGCTAGTTAACTTCCTTCGAATTTTGGTAACTGTAGCTATTAAACTGCGGGAGTTATGGGCCTCTAGCGTCGTTTTATCGATTTACTTTACGAAAAATCGGCTTTGGCGATTATGGGCACAGTTGTGGGCGGATCTGTACTTATATGTTCTTAAAAAGTCTGCCAGTAATATGCTTACCAAATTCGGCGGCCCTAACTCAAAAACTGCGGAAGATATAGCCATTTCAAATTTGAAAGGGCGAGGGCCTGGGGCCGGCGGAGGAAGGCGTTGCATATGCCGATGTTTGAAAGACATCGCCAGCAAACTATCAACCAAAATTAGTGACTGTAGCCTTACAATTGTGGGAGATATGTTGATTTATTTTATTGTCAATATGCTATTTGTTAGTGAGCTTTGACTTTAACAATTATATCACTATTAAAAGAATCTACATATTTGCTTATTTTATTTCTTCAAAGCGACCTTAAAGAATTTCCAGTGACCTTGAAACCAAAGTAGAAAAACTCAATAAAATCAGTTAGAGAACTTCGCACTTCCACTGCAACAGTCATAATCTGAAAAGTTTCTTTTGGACTGGCCAAGACGTCCTGAAAATTGAGGAGCTCCACTCAACTTGTGGCTATTAAAAAGTTACGCCTTTCATTTCAATTGCGACGCCGGCCCAAGTTGCAGCTGAGCAAATTACAAAACTACTTGCACAAATTTTGCAGTTAGCCAACAAATGCCAAAGACAAAATCGACATTGGCCCCCAAACATGGCATTAAAAGTGTTGCACCAATTTCTGCGATTGTTGCACCAAAAGTTTCGCAAGAAGTTAGCTGCCAATAAATCTGAATGCAAATTGCCTGCCAATTAGTGCAATTATGAATGCCAAGATTTTTATTAATTGGCCAGAGTTCTTGCGTTTTAGGAGCAGTTCCGCCAAACCTTCGACATTTCCTTAAATATATACAAGCTTGAAGCATATTTTGCTGCTTCTTCTTTTGCTACTCGTATGCCGAAGGTTTTGTGCAATGAAACTTGTTTAATATCTCCCACAATTTGAGGATAGTCACAAGACTTTGAAGATAGTCCACGCCCACTACGCCTGCCCGCGTCAAACAAAGTGTAAATTGGAGTAATACTTCTATTAGGAGGCTAGAAAATCGATAATGTGGATAATCGCTAATCGATTATGCAAAATATATCTCCCCATTTTCTCCAAGTCTCCAAGCGTGGAAGGTAACTTTCAGGAAATCTTCTTCAAATAACGGCATATACATTTTCAGACCCCGTCCACACCCTACTGCTTACCCCCTTGGAGGTTCGATAAAGCATGGGATAACCACGCCTTCCCAAACCAATATACCTAATGGTGTAAGTTGATTAAACCTTGTTTCTCTAAATTGGAAAGCTTGAGTCTCTAAATTTGATAGATATGTTTCTAGTCACAACCTCCAAAAGGCGGGCAAGCTTAGGACCTACATATATCTCCCGTAATTTAAAAACTAAGAGTACCAAACTTGGAAGGCAGATTACTATAAACTTCCTCCAAGCCAAGCCCCAAAAATTGGGGGAATAGTAATTGGAATCTTATTCAAAGCTCGGTATTGCTTTACCCAACCTGTTCTGTGGCACCTATTATCAGATGGTATCAGAGTATTTCGCAGTCGGCTACGCCCGTCTGCGACGTTCTCATTTGATTTTCCTTTCCAAGCTAAGTAAATCAGTCAAAGCGTATCGCTTGACTGGAACGTTTTCACTTTTTTACTGTTTTTTTTTTTTGTGGACGCTGCCTGCTCTTAATTAATGCAAATTAGATATGCAGCGGAATTTGGTTGGCTGCTGCCAGCGGCCCCAAATGAGTTTTTCATCAAGTCTAACAACTTAATTAGCTCATAAAAATGACGCCCCGAAGCTGTTAACCCGGCCAACAACAGGACACACCCCACCTCCCCCTTCTGCGTGTTGCGGTCACTTAAGCGCAGCACAGATTGGCACCGAATCCGGACGGAAATGCCGGGTCGCCAGGTCGTAGGTCACGGCGTAGGCGCAAAGCAAATTAGTATTAAGTGCTCTTTCGGCACTTGAAACCACCCTTAACATATTTTTTGATGTTGCTGTTGCTTTCGCATTGTGGTTGTCGCTCTTGTTGCGAGCCGCGTGTCGCCTCGGGTGTGGCCAAATATTTTCCCGTGTGCGGTCACTTGTAAAATACCAGCAAAACGGTCAGCTCAAAATGTAAAAAAAAGGGAAAAGTAAAAAAACATGAAAAACAATGCAACCAAATCGAAATAGCCATACGCTTTAAAAACAATTTCTTAACAAACTTTAACAAAATACTGAGCTCAACGTCATCTGTTAAATATATGGCTAATATAATATATATACAATTTAATAATATGAAAATTGTTTATTTCAATATGATTTTGAGTTAACAAAGTACCAAAAGCAATTACTCATTGACATAGATTGAAAAATCACAATAGTATTGTGTTACAAACGTCGCAATTAATTCATAATGCCCACTTCAAGGAGGCAAAACAAAAAAATCGTGCAAAAAGTTCATTTGCATAGCATACTTATAAGTACAATCGATTTAGTGCCGCTTGAGTGCGTAATGATCCAGTGCCAAGTGCTCTTGGCGTTTTGCCTAATTTGTTCCCTGCTCAGCTAATAATTATTTGTTTCATTTATTTTGTGTAGTTCTTATTGGTAAGTTAGCAGGTGGTTCAGCAGGTAGGTGCACGGATGGTGAATGGCTTGCTGGCCGGCGGGCTCGGAAGGTCAGTCAAATAATGTTTGATGTTCTTAAAGGCAATTGGTTTGTGGTGCTGATACATATTAAGGCCCATGCAGAAAACAGATTATGAAAGAAACCCATCATTTTTTTTGGTCAATTACTAAAGATTATGGTTATGAGTTTAACTCAAAGGAAGATACGCACTCAAGTATGGACTCCAATTTGGGATCTGATGGAAAAGCTTCACTTTGTTGGCCACATCGGTGGGCAAGGTATGCGTACATAGCTCCGAAGTACTGATAAGAATCGCACAAATAATCGGCCCTTTTCTCTTTACAGATACTCAACGATGCCTACATTAATGAGCGGCTTGTTACCTGGCCAGGAGGATCCCATTTATATTTAAGCGACAGCTATCGAAAGGCTGGATCATTGGCATCGTGGAGAAGGGCAATAAGACTGCCCGCATCATTGTCAAAGCGCGCCTTATAGGTTTGCCAAGGATTAGCTGCCGATTTTCTTCAAATTTCACATGAAAACACTCGCTAAGCGGTTTGGCCTTCGTCCATGGCATCTCCCTAATACTGCTCCTCTATGATACGATGCGCAGCCTGGGTGATGATCGGGATAGTGCCACGGAGAGGGTTAAGGATATGTCGCTGGTGCTTAACATTCTGTCCGGAACATATCTGGGCATTCTGGAGCAGAGATATTTCCATATGGCTTCTGCAGCATCAGCTGGTATTACGCGCTTTGGCACCCTCCGATAAGATCGCTTATTTCCCACAATTTCCCATACTTGGAACGTAGTTTGCTGGTAGCCTTCTCCAAAGCATTGGCATGTTGATCTTGAACTCTGGTTCATTTGTATTCTGAGCGTTTCGAGAGTAGTATTTTTTAAATAGTTTGCTGTATTTCCACATACTTACCTCTCTTACACCTGTCATATTTTAAAATTATTTTTCCTTGCCGCAATAGTGCAGAATAAGCTAGTTTCAGCTTAGTCTCAGCTTAACAAGCAATTAAGTCAATTCGCAAACAAGTCAATTATCTTATTTGAATTCATTTGCACTTCCTCTCACCCGCACTTATTGGGCAACTTTTGGCCACCCGCTCATGCTGGTGGTCACGAATACGCTGCGGCTGTGTGGCACGTAACGTTTTACTTTAGTTCAACTCATTTCCGCAGCTCACATGACTTTATGCAATAACAGCCAAATAAAATTATCTTATCAGCCAGTGCAGAAGTAACTGCTTTCTGCGTGTCCTGTTCTTGTTTTTGTGCGTTCCGTTTGGGCTAATTTTATTGCATGAAAGTTGTGCTTATTGCGCTACCAAGTGCCGTCGGTCCTTCGCCCTTGGTCCTTGGTCCTTGGTCCACTGTTCACGACTCGTGTCCAGCTAAAAATTGCACGTACCGGTCATACAACTCGAACGTGACCGCTTGGCAATGTACCGTTGCCAACTGACATGTTTCTCCGCACCCCTCTTCAGCTCTCGCTTTCTCCCCTTGTGATGATGTCCTGCGGTGCACATTCACACACACGTGCCCATGTAATGTGTATAACTTGGAACACACAACAACGCGCCAGTGACAGCAGCCAAATGACAGTTATTCATGGTAATTTTTGTATAATTTTTGTAGTGGGAGTAAAATATAGTTACAGCTTCGGTATTTAAGTTCATTCGGTGCGCTACGATCTGAATAATATTTAAGTTCAGTTATATCTCGAGCGATGTGCTTGACGTGTGATGTGATTGACATTCGATTTTCAATATCTTTCGAAATTTAAAAAAAAAAGAAAAACCAAAAAATAATTAATCATTTAAAAAAGTTGTATCTTTAAATCGTTAATATATTTAAACTCTTTTGATCCCCTTTATATGATCGGTCTTCTTAATGAATAAAAGTAATAAGATTATAAAAATCAAAATTAAAGTATCTGAGTATTGCAACTAATATTATAATTCTCTTTTCTCCTTTCGATATTCCCCCTAATATTAGTAATACTTAAAATTGGTTTCAAGTATTCAGCTTACCGAACATACTCCATAGAGGCGATCAGGGTGTGGTAATCAATATGAAATACAGGGAGGAAACGCTTGGCAAGGGGGATGTGGGAAATTGAGGCTTGTCGGCAACTTGAGGCGAATGTGTCACGTTCGCTTTTTGCAATGAAATGACAACACGACGAGTACAACAAATATAAATGCAAATATACATTTTGCGGTAAACATTTGTAGCTCGTTACACCACCCCACACACACACACACAAACACACACATAGACACGTTATTAGTTGTAGTCGATGTTTTAACATGTCCTTCACTCGTACTCGTTTATGTCTAGAAAAGCGGAACTGTTGATTTTCATTAAACTGCGTTAGTTCAATTGGAACAATATTGTTGCTGGCGGACTATCCACATGTGTGTAGGTGTGTGTGTGTATTTGTGTAATGATGTTTGTTGGATGCTTGACTTATTAAATTAGCCTGGTTCAGTGCATTCGATTTTTTCAGTTCATTCAGTTTTTGTATTAACGAAATGAAGCCACATGAAAATGCTTGATAAATGATATTATGGTGGCGATTATAAAATCACATAAATTATTTAATGTCAAATAATATCAAATAAAAATATAAAATTAAAAATAAAATTTAATGTTGTAAACTAAATTACAAATATATGAATATATTTGAAGATTTCTGTGGGTATCTTAATGCAAAATTAGTCCAATATTTAGATGTTGGATTAAGGGCATCGCAGATAAACCTGTTCACATCAAAGAAAAAAGAAGGAAGAATGCTGTAGTCGAGTGAGCTCGGACAAGGCTATATCGAATTGGCTGTTGACTCTGATCAAAAATATATAGACTGTGTGTTTAATTTTATAAACTTATTGATTTTTTGGCTGCTGCTAAAAAAAATGGCATAGATTAATTATTATGGTAGTCATTTTTTTGTAGTTTATCATAATATTAAGTACATACAAAAAATCGGTAATTTAGCTAATGATGTTTATTTACTTAAGTCCATTTAATCATTTCAATATAATGAAACGATTGTTATTAGTATTGTTTTGAGTAATGTTCATAACTTCAAAGTGAATTTTGAATGTGCAAATTAACCCCAATGTTAGGCCCAAGCGTAGGTGCTTTCACAGGTAAGCAACTTTATGGAGCTCACTTGCTAAATTATGCACACAAGACTGAAATGGTAGTTTAACGAAGCTAAAATGTTTGACTCAGAAGTCCGAGGAATAACACAAGATAGTTATGTACAGTTGTCACAAAAAGTCTCCGCACAATGGCAAATGCCAAGTGAGGATAAACATGAAAATTTATATCCCAACGGATGGACAAAACGAAATTTGAAATTTAAAACCGAATTCAGAGTCACATATGTCTGTTTGCATATCTATATATATGTATATATGCACATGCATGTATACATGTATATATGTGTGTCTTATATAGTGCACATATTTTGACACACTTGACAATATGCTATTGCCTGACTGCATGTGAGTGTGTGCGTGAGTTAGTGTGTGCCTTGAGTGTCTGTGCAACATTTACCATTTATCTGACATGCTGCGTTCAATGAACAACATTTAAGGCTGGTTGTAGTAAAAATCAGGAAAAGGGAAAACAGTGGCAATTACGCTGGTTTGTTTGTTTATTTTTGTGACATTCCATTCGCAGTTAATTTGTTACGATTTCACTTTATAAATAAAATTTGCCATATTTGTTTGGCAACAGCAACAGCAACAACAATAACTAGAACATCAACAGCAACACAAGGCTGAATGATGACAACAGTTGGCAACGCTTTAGCTTATGGCACAAGTTTTCCAATTTTCATAACTTCCACTGCAGTTGTAGCCATAAATATGCAAAGCCTTCTTTGCCACTTGTCTATGGAAATGATTTAAGCAAATTTGTATGTTCTCCATCTGCATCTTGTTCACTCTCTTAGTTGGTTTCACATGAATTAAATATACTTGTACTGCAGTTTTGTAATGCCATAAGCCACTTTCGAGTAATTTTTTCATTTCATTTATTTGTTCTCTCTTACAATAAATATAACTATTTATTGGCAAACACTATTGTTAATAATATATAATAATAATATAAATTACTAAAATTGCAATTAATCGGATCTGAAATTTCTTCTTTGATTCGTGAATAATAGGTGCTTTCAATATAATAGAAGTATTCATACCTGAAATATATATGTATGGGTATACAAAGCAGAGCAAGTCACAATGCAAGATTCTGGCTAGAAAATTTGAATAATAATCTGTTTGGAATCCATCAAGTTGTAAATGTGGCAATTATAATCTGATGCTCAATGTAGGAGAACAAGATTATACTTCGGTTACCTTTTAACTTAATGAAAGTGAGTATTACTAATCGCATGAATTCCACCCAATTAGCGGAATATACTCAGCGTCTGCATAATTTAATACGTGCATTTTTGTGCAAATTAAGTTAAGGCATAAGCTTGAATTGAGAGTACTTTGTCTGACAGCGAATGGAGGAAAACTTGTAATGAAAATGCGAAAGTTGCAGTTTCAGTTAGTGGCAGTTGGCGACACCATTTGGCAAAGTTTCACAAATTGCAATTGAAATTATTTTTATAGCACACCATAAAAGTAGCAAGTTTCCAAAATTGTAATACAGCTCTTAAGTCGCATGAATATTTTATATAAGCCCAAGTTGAAATAAAGTTGTTATTATCCGAGAAATTATGGTAAGATAATTGTGTAAGGTTTAAAGTTTAATCATTTTTCCATGTGCGTTGGGGTAACTAAATGCTAAGTCTTCAAGCTAAGATTGAAATTTAAGTAATATTTTTAATGCAACAATAATCAATTTGAAAGCTAGAGTCAATAAATATTATGGGTATATTGCTAATAACACAATTCAAAAATAGAGAAAAACAAATTTTAGACCACGCCCACGCCCGAGCCCGTAATTGACAAAATCCTATATATTCCTCATTATAAGAGTTACAATTACCAAAGTTAAAAGGTAGATTACTAAGATCGCACTCCAAAAGAAATTTTGGCCACGCCCACTCTCGCCTCTAAAATTCCCAGAAGCCCATATTGCCATAATTGAAGAGCTACAGTTACCAAACTTAGAAGGAGGGTAACTAGCTTATATCTACCTCAATTTGAAAGGCACACTTGAAGGGCGATTCTACACCCAGCGTGTTCTTTGCTACCTGGTCATATATATAAATATATATATGAAAGTATATCGCAGTCTGCAACGTTCTCTCTTGTTATACTTTTGCTTGAGGGTAACTCAATGCAAGTGAAACTATGATTAACATTTACTTAATATTTGTAATACAAAAGGAATGCCAATTATTGAGTATAGTATTTGGAACTTCTCTTATCTTGCAAGGGATGCGTTAGATAACTTAATAAATTAGCAACATATATAATTAAATTGCAATTGTAATTGAATTTTTGTATTAATTAAAATGGATCTGGACAAATGCTTGATGAGTGCAAGTTTAACTTAATTACATATATATCAGTTCTACCCAAAAGTTAACAGATAGATTCTACCATATGCGGCTACATTCAGTTAAATTAATTTATTTATTGCAATTTATTTGTTTGCATTCCATAGACTGCCGCATGCAACAATCATTGTCGTTAGTGAATAAATTCAGAGGAGTACATGCAACCACAACAATAACAAGCAAGTGTATTGCAAATGACTGCCAAATCTAATGAAATTCTTTGTGAACTAATTAAGTGCAATGCCAGAAGAGTTGAGCTGCACACAAGTTGCTTCAACAATTGCCAATGGCAGCCAGCTAACTAAGTCACTAATTTTGCTGATAGCACAGGTCGCTCACACACCTTGCGTCGCCTATATTTGCATGCATGCAGTCAGAAAAAGCAATTTTCCTGCATTTTTGGAAAATCGAAGCAGAAGTTAACTTCATTTTAAAAAATCATTTTTCCAAAACGGAAGTTTGTGTCTATCTAAAAACCAAGGATTTTCATTGTGATTTTCATGGTGAACAGATGCGTATTATTTGCTTAGTTTTACTATATATGATTTTAACTGTCTTAGTTAATTATTTTTAAACATTATTATTTTATTTGACATTTGCTGTCATCTCAGATTGTTTATCAATTCATATAACTTAATTTGAACATTTTTTACTGCCGCAACTAAAAATCTAAGGCAGACACCAAAAACAAAATCTTAAATATGATTAAAATATGGAATTTTGTAGAATATGCTAAAATTAATTTTTTATTAGAAAAAATAAAGAAAATAAATTTTTCAAATTTAATGACATTTTTTTTTCTTATTTTCTAAAACTGCAGTCGATCTCTGCATTTTATAGCAAATTTTGGAAATTATTTCGCTAGATCAGAAAAACTTTATAGTTTTCAGGGTTTCTTTTCGATTTTTTTTTCTGAGTGTACATCCATGCCCTGCATATTCTGTCAAGGATAATGCTACAAAAGCCAAAACTTAATTAATATTTACATGAACACTTGAGAGACAAAAGTCAAGTGAGTCGAGACAGCCAATTGTTGCTGTTGTTGTTGTTGTTGTTATCGTTGGACTGTCATGTTTGCGCATGGTCGTGCCAGACTGCATTCAGTGCATCCTTCCCATAAGTGGCATGCTTGCTAGAAATCAATTCGCATTGTTAACCCATGATTGGATATTATTGATTCAATTTGCTGCCACAGTGCGGATACATGTTTTATGCATGCTCCTCACTCTCTTTCTCTGTGTACCGCTCTCTCTCTCTCTCTCTCTCTCACACTCTCTCTCTCTATCTCCATATGTCCCTCTCTCTATCTCTGTGTTGATAATGTCTGAGTGTATCGATAATAGGAAACTTGTACGCTTGGTTGTTGGGCAAACATTGGCAGCTATCTCATAAATTGAAACTGCAACACACAAGAAAGCCCACTTAGTGGGCTGCATTTGAACATCGATTGGTGTTTAATTTATGCAAGTGTTGCACTTGACTGCCACGCACAGTGGTGGCCTCTTACAATTACATATGCACCATCTATTTTATTTTATGTTTATTGAGCTCTGTTTTTCTGGAAATAACAAACAATGCTTAGACTGGCTTTGACTTTGACATTTTCTAAAATTATTATGTGGATATAAATGTATCACTAACATTAATCATTCCACAACTCTTTGGCTATCCCAAAAGCCTGACCATAAGCCTGACCACTAATCTGCTAGACAACATTACTGTCACCAGTTTACTTGAGAGACTCCATCCATGAGACGTTCCCAAATAAATACTTTTCAGTTTCAATTCAAACTGTCAATTTCATATTAGATTTATCAATATCTGAATCTACATATGATCATGTATGTATAACTATATAACTACTGTGTACAATTGAATTATTTTTAAATAGCGAAGCAAAAAACCAAATTCAAGAATTAGAGCCACAAAATAAATTGCAATGTTGAGCACTGTCATCGCCTTGAGCACGCTTCATAAATCCAGATAGTTCAATAGTTGGGAATATCTGAAATGTGCCTGTGGCGACAGCAACAACTTGATGATGAGTGTTGGGGCTCATTAATTTGGCCAGATGGCAACGAAGCATTGTTATTGCTCCTGTTCGTGCTATTGTTGTTGGTGTTGGTATTGTCAGTGTTGTTTGTGCATCATCTACTCTTGTTGTTATTATCGTTGGCAATGGACATGATAACAATGGCAGCAGCACATGTTGCTAATAGTACCATGTGGAACGCCCACATGTCTGCAACATGCCACATGCCACATGTCGCATGCCACTTGAGCACATTGTTTTTGCAGTCTGAAGTGTTTGACGTTTCCTGTTGCTTGCGGCCACAGAGAACACAATTGATTTGGCCAAACGGACCACATTTATTGTGTGCCCCCACTGATTTGTGCCACTAATTACCGTTGCATAACTCACGTAGCGGTATACCAAACGATTGGCATTCCACAGTGTCCTGTGGATTCAGTTGATGTGGTCAGGAAAGAAGCTAGCGCGATGGAATTATGAAATAAATTAAGAGGGAAACATATCCGATTATTATCGAATCAGAGCAATTTTATTCCGTTAAGATTGACCTAATGTACAGTAATGTATTCCTAATTGGGTAAATATTTGTTTAGATTCTAATGATTAAAACGATTAAAACTACAAATTCGGGAGAGGAAAAGCTAAATTATTTCTGTGTGTGTTGTTCGAGAACATAATACTATAGTTAACTTTAACTCTCAAAACCTTATTATCGATTGTGGGGAACTGTGGAAAGATGTTGATGAATTAAATCTTAAATCTGCTTATGGCACACGAGTGAGTTCTAACTCTCAAAGCTACAAAGATCGTCGCGTTTATATATAAAAATGAGCTGATTTCTGTTGGGCACACAGGTACAACTTTAACATTAATTGAAATGATTGTGCAATAAATCTTTAAACGGTTCAATTTGCTCTGTTGCATTTCTCATGCTAACACTCTTCAAACTCGAATAAAAATAAATTTCAGGAACGTTTTGTGTGTGTGGACACAAACCACACTTGAATAAATCAGTTTAATGTGTACTTAATATTTGCCATTAAGTTTTTATTACTTTTGCCGCCCACAAGGATGGTTCAAAGCTGCTGCTGAACAGGTACATAAATCGGTAGAATAAAACCGTTACACCATTTCGCCACACACTCCTCTCTCCCACCAACACTCATACACACACATAGAGAGACACAGACACACCCATAATATATGTCAATTGGTCACGATGGAATAAACGATTTGGGTGTGCGCATAATTTGTGGCTCTTCTTTTTTCCTTTTTTTTTTTTTTTGCTGGTAGAAAATGGGAAAAACCCGATTTAAATTTGCATATAAGATTTTTATGTATACTTAATATATTTGTTTTTAATATTTCGAATTTATAAAATGACGAAAAATAAATTGATTCGAGTAGTATGAATTTGTATAAATCTCAATAAAATGGTAACAAATAATAACAATAAAATTGTCACCAGTGGTAAGAAATGTGGCTTCAAAAATAAATAATTAAACATTTAAAAGATGGATAATTATAATTTGTATAATTTAGTTAGGTTTCCAAGTGATTACGGATTGTCTGTATTTAATTATTTCATATTTTAAAATAGTTTCAAAGAAAAATTTAATCAATAATTTTGTTTTTGTAAATCATTTCTTTATTAAATAGATTTTATTTATTTGAATTTGTTTATATGCACACGCAGATTTTAGAGAGCTAAAAGCTATAGACTTCGGATCAAGTTTGTTTCATTTGATCAATAATCCCTGTGTAGCGAATAGAGACACATATATATTTCCGATTGCAATAAAATCAACAACTTTAAGGGCAAAGGCTGCTAGCAAAATGTAATCGAGATCGATTAAGAAACACCCAGGTTAAAGTAGAATACGTATTGTTATTGTCGATCTGATTACTATCAGCTGGCACATTACCATGAACTTCTGATAAAGATTGTAAAAAAACGCGTTTCTTAGCAACTACCATCCAGTTCTTTGTCATCTGTTATAAGGGGAATCACATTCTTTCACATTGTTGGAAAAATTTGAATCTTGACTTCTTAAAGATTCGCCTTTGCCACACTTGAAGCCATAATTGTGCTTGAAGCTACACTTGGCATAGACCATTAAAAGGCAGAAATGGTCGCATTAATATGCATCCATTGAAGCCTTTTCTAATACCCGTATTTTGACTTTGACTGCAGTTCGGATCAATTTGTGTCCTTTCAAGCAGCTAGCAAAACGAGGCTAAAAGCAGAAAAGCATCCATAAGCAGTGAGTACAAAAGGCAAATGTAACAAAAGCCTCGGCAAAGTGTTTGCATCTGGACTGTCATTAAAGGGCTAAATAGAAAGACAGAGAGAGAGAGAGAGAGAGAGAGAGAGATTGAGAGAAGAAGGGAGTTGGTCAAGCTGCTGTTCTGGCCTAAGTGCGTTGCCAGACTTCTGAGTTGTTTTTGGCCAAACAAATGAGTGCAGTGCTTGTTTCACTTTTTGGTAAGCAGCTTGGCTTACAAAATTTTAATGGTATTTTTTTTGTTTGCTCATATTTGCTGAGCTTTTGAATTTTAGCAGCCATTTCCGCTTTTAATGCAATCAGCTTTGTTGATGTTTCTGCTGCTAATGCGCTTTTGGCAAAGTCACAGACACACACACACACACACACACGCACACCCACATGCCCAGAAATCAATTGGCACTTGGGCGACAACAATTGCAGCTGAAAGGATTGTGCCCCAAAATCGCGCCAACTCCCTGCTAAAATCACCCCCTACTTATCACTTTTTTATGCGCTCGCAATTTACGCCAATTGGAAAAGCAAAAAACAAAAGTAAACAAGCAAGAAATGAGAGCAGAATTGAAAAACAAAATGAATGCAGAAGCAAGGGAAAAGTGCAACTTTCATTTAATGCCGGCACTTTGGGGTGTCGTTTCTTACACAACACCGTTCAAATTCGGCTAAATGACGCTCCACAGGGTGCTCTTAAAGGGTTTCGATGGAATAACGTTAAGCGGTGTGGGTTGCACAGGAAAAGGATAGGATAAGGGATAACGGATAACGGAGTCATACAGCTTTGCAGCCAAAGAGGATTTGCACTTTGCTGTTTTTCGTTTTAGTATGCTTTTTTTTCTGGCTTCGAACTTGTTGTGCAACTTGCCAATTGGCTCACAATAATAGGATTGACAGTTTGGCAGCAGTTCCAGAAGCTTGCCTTGTATTTGTCGTAAATGGATAGAAATTGACACGTGCTTATCTAATTATCGATTGCGCTGTGCTTCGGCACAGTATTATTACATTGTCATCATAGTTATAGACATCAAGTTCTACCAATATATAACAATTAATGCTAACGATGAATGTCCAACATTTATGGTTGTATTGAAAATCCTAAGAAAGTTTCCAAAAGTATAATTTGATATTTAATAATTAAACAATAATATCAATGCTATTTGCTGTATTATGCTTATGCTCCAGTCTTAAAACCTCTGTACATTTAATTTTCTAAAGAGTTCCTTTATTTCATGCTTCCTCTTTTATAAACGGGCTCATTTTGTGCTAAACTGCTAAGCACATTTTAATGCGCTTTGAAATGGATTTGATAAACACACACACACACACACAGGCACACATACATACGGAAACAGCCGACGTCAGTCCCAAAAAATATCAGAGGGTCTAAAGCTATACAGATGACCTCCAGCTATCCACAGCTCCCCTCCCCACAACCACTTGGCCTCTCGACCCTCACAAGTTGTGACGTTGCCGTTTGTCAACGTTATTGTTGCTTGGTTGGCCATCATCATTGTCGTCATCAGAGCGGCTCGCTGCCTGTTCTTGGTCCCTTTTTATACCCTTGCATTGAGGCTATCACTATTTTGTCGACAAGAGTGTATCGCACTTGGAATATATCATTCTTTTTGCCGTCTGTAAATAATTGAAATAAGAGCTGAAGGACTTCAGTCCGCAAGAGTATTTAGTCTTCGACTTGCCTTGGACTGCTGCTCGTTTAGTTTTTTCATTGCTGTTTTTATTGTTGGTATTGTTTCGTTTTGAAAAATGATGAAAAGGCGGGTAAAACGTGTTGCTGCTGTCTGATATGAAATGTTGGTCAAGATTTGGGCAACAGCCGTTGCTTTAAATATTTTGGCTGAAGATTTGCGCATACTTACAAACTTATCTATGTATGTATAAATTATAATGTTTTTGTTGACATTTTGTTTCAGTTTTGGTTTGGTCAGTTTGTGACTTTGCTAGCTTTTAAGTTTGTATAGTTGTGTTTATCTAAATGCTGGCAGCAGCCAGCGTTGCGTATGTGGAATAATTTTATTGTGGTTGCCACTTCACTTTGCCGCCAGTTGTTGTTGTTGTTGCCGTTGCTGCTGGTTTTGACAACAAATTTTTGTGTGCTCTCACAGATAACCCAATTTGTGCAGTTATTTTATGTATTTCTTTTTGTGAAAGTGCGTATTAATTTGGCTATATGAAGAGTGGCTTAGTTGACAAAGAGCAGTTGAGCAGAGTGCTTGGGCTTGGGGTAGGTGTTTGGGGCTTGACTGGGCTTTGTGCAGATTGTCAGATTGCTGAGCAGAACTATTTGAATGTGGACCTGATTTGTAGCTAAGGAAGTTCTGCTTTAATTGTGATTTGTTTAAAATTAAATAAAGGTATCTACAAAATAACTATTATACAAAATGAGAGTATAATAAATTTTGTTTTGCTTAAATACCTGAAATGAATTTAATATTATACAGAATTAAGCCACTTTTATTAAATTAAGTACCTTAGCCATGTTCAGCAAACGTGATAACATCTCTCACGCTTGGTGACAATATCTCTCCAGCATGTGAAACCAATTAGTTAAAATGTTTAAATAATTAATATTAATGACATAAGTATAATCCTTAACTGAATAATATGTTGTGGAGCGATTTAGATTTAAATTCTAATTAAAGCAAAAGTGCCGTTCATCTAATACTCTAATGATGATAATATTTTGTTCTAAATTAACCAAAGCTCCTTTATATTTAGTGTTAAGTTGATCTGCTTTATGATAACTAAATGGGAATTTTTAAATTTATATATATGGTATTGCTTAAATTATATGTTGTATTTCACTTACTATTGCCCACATAATTAAATATTATTAATTGAAAGCTCCAATCTTATTTGCTGTAAAAATAACATCGCTTTTACATTTGATACGAACAGCATTTCATTCGCGAATCACTTGGAATCACCATTTATTTGCATACATTTTTTCCTTCGTAGCTCTTCATTACTCTTAAGCTTTAACGGAGCGTAGAACTTAGCAAAGGTAACCAATCAACAGCGCGCCTATCAACGCACTAAGCAACTAAATCAACTTCACAGCCTTACGCGTCCTTCACCCCTCCACCCTTCCACCCATCCAGCCACTCACTCACTCTCACACAAATCATATCAGAATGAACGCTTTGGTTATTTCCAGTGGCGCTCTTCAGTGCGCTCTCTTCGTTGCTGGAGCAGTTTCGAAATTCGAAAAACCGAACGAGTGACGAACAGCGTTACGAGCTAGAAACGAAACGAACGAAGTTCGTCCGCCGCCTTTCCACCAATCGAGTCAACGCCATTGGCATTTAGTCCTGCATCGGTTATCGCTCTGTGCGGACGGCTATGCGTTCGGTGTGCTCCCAGTTCAACCAACATACTCCATTTGTGTAACTGTAACGCTTGTAGCGCGAGTGTTTACGTGTTTCCGTGCTTACCATTTGCCGTTCTCAAACGATTTGACACGAAATGTTGTTCGTCGCGTTGTGTTCGTCGTTGCCAGTGTTTTTGTCATTCATTCATTCACCAGACAGCTTCTGGAAGCCCTCGCAAAAGATCTGAACGCATCAAGTGAAAGTTTTCCCCGACCGCCACGCGTTTCACTGCAATTGTCGCGCAGCACTTCAACTCCCGTTACTCAACTTCACTAGCATCGCAAGCGTGTGTGCTTAATTTGATGTAATTAGAAATAGTTTATCTCTCTCCCTCTCTCTCATTCGCACTCTGTGGCTCTGTCCCCTTCCATGTTTGTTTGCTTATTTTCTGTGAAACTTTGGATTGAAAGCTTGGCTTGAATAAAGGTTTGAAATGTGAGGAAATAAGATCCGTTTAAGTAAAAAAAGCAATTATTTTGCAAGTACATCGGATTTAATAAGAAAAATTTAATTTCTGTAAAAATTCGAATACTTAAACTTGTTCACAGTTCATCTAATTACCCTCTATAAGAAGTACTTTTAATTAATAAATGGGTTAATTGATAAGGGCACTTACTTTTTGGTTGACAGTTCATTCCAATACTTGAGATCGTTATTTACCTCTATGCTTTGATAGAAACAAATTCATAAGTAAACAAAAAAATAAAATTCCCTAATTTTTATGATGTTAAGGCATATTTTCTAATACTTTTGCTGCTTTTTCATACAAATATTTGTTGTAATACTTTTACCAATGAATAAATTTTTTTAATATTAGTTCTGAATTGTTAATTGTTAAGCCCGCTCTTAAAAATATTTTAAGCTAGCCAAATTGCCATATGCATTATATTTCATGTTTATTCTTTTACACCAAATGCAAGGCACATATATTCACATAAAATCCTAATTTGTTGCCAATTGTGCAAAAGGCCACATAGATGAAAAACTCGAGTTCAAATCCAGGCAATGCAACGAAACCCACTAAATGGTCATAAAAACCACTCTCAAAACAGCAGCAGTAGGAATGGGGAAATGTGTGGGGCTAAGAGGGTAAGAGACATTTAACCAGCAAAATAATTTGATGCAATAAATATTTGAAAATCCAGTTAAGCGAAACAATTTCGTCACGAAGAGCAAAACGCCAACAATAACAACAACAGGGGGCAACTGGGCAACAGGAGACTGCAGCTGGCGTCGGAGGCACTGCATGGAGTCTCCTTTTAGTCCTCGTCCGGAGGCACTGTGGCCCTGGACTTTGTTTTTCTTCTTTTTTCTTTGGCGTGGCATTTTCATGCAGTCGCGGCTTTTTGCCTGGGACCGCATATTGTTGTTGTTGTTGTTGCATGTGTTGCAGCCGTGTTGCATTTTGTTGTTTGTTTCACCTCCGGCGCTGAGCCCTCTGCCTTGCGTCTTTACCCACTGCCTCCTGTCCCACACCATGTGTCGCTTTGCTTGACTCCATCCCAATGCTTTAATATTAAAAGCGTTTAAAATTGTTGTACGTTTCGTCGCCATTGTTCATGTCTGGAATATCCTTCTCATCCTGCCCTCTCGGCCCATAAAGGCTTTTGTTTTTATACTCTGCACTCCCAAAGGATAGCTCGAGATTTTATTTTTTGGTTACTTTTAAGACATTTTAAAGCTCATATGGTTAATAGAGGCAACTAATTAAAATATTGTTTTTTTCTCTATACGGAATATTTGGCATTTTACAAATAACATTATTTTTCCTATCGTTTAAATCAGTTGGTTCAGATTTGTAGCTATGATTTCATTAATTTACTTTTATAAGGATTTTTTAATGATAATATATATTATTAACATTTCTGGGAGCGTATATCTATTGTGAATAGACCTACAAATTGTTGAAAGTATTCACTCAATAATAATATATTTTTAGGGTATTAGCCAGTATGTCAATTATTACCAATAGCATTCCGAAAATAGTTTTGCTATTGTTGTTGTTACTGTTTTTTCGTTGCTGTTCGTTTTGACAGCGCTGCGGGGAGCGACACTAACAAGCTTTCTGTTGTTTCGGCACTGCTCGGCGCTGCTGTTGTTGAGCTCAGTGTTACTCAACGCTCAACGCCCACCGCTCGACGCTCAACGTTTTGCTCGATGTCTGTGCGACTACGCCTGCAGCGCCGGAAGCGGAAGTGTTGCCATTGCCATTTTGCAGCCATGCATTTTCAGTGCGGTGGCTTTCGTTTCGGTTGTGTCATTTTGGTCGTCTGTTCTTGCTGCTGTTGCTGTTCTTGTTTTGCTTATAATATTCCTTTGGCTTTCCGCTTGTAAAATGTTGCCATGTTGCTGCCCGCTGGCACTGTCCCCTTACTTTCCGCTTTTCCGCTTGTGAAAGTATTTTTTGTTTGGCAAATTTGTGTGTGTGCTGGCAGCTGTCTGTCTGACAGGTGGTTCGTTCAAAGTGTTTTGTGTTTACTTTGTGTAATCATTTCATTTGTCAAAGTTGATTTGCTTGCAAACAACACACAGCGACGACAGTTTGACATCGCACATTGAAGTAAAACGGAAATTTATCTGCGGGCTTCTTTTCCCTTTGATGGCTTTTAATTCAACTGCAAACAGTTAAGCCCACAGTTCATAAAGTTTGTCTTTGATCTGTAATGCTTCAAAAATGGTGTCCGTATTTCACAATTTCGCATTTTCGGAACAACACATTTTCAAACAGTCTTAAAACTAATTCTATTTTTTGCAGTGCACAAAAGTTTCAAATTAATTACTAATATCAAAAATTGATAGATTTTTAAACATATTAATTATATAAATTGTTATTGTTGTCAATATCAGCAATAGTGTTCATTTTAAATTTTTGCGTTCAGCTAAGAACTTATTAAAAATGTCCTAAGATATTTCGAATTTATAGTTAAACTCTTATTTAACTATTAAATCATATTAAAGCTTTGTCAAATAATAAGTTAGACCAGTAAAGACAATTTATTGAAAGTTATTTATATTATTTATTAGCAAGCAGTGTGAAGTATTATATTAAAAGTCACGAAACGGCCAAGATATAAAGACTTCGACTAAACGTTTGCTGTGTGGCAAGTAAATCAACCTTCTATAAAATCGCTCAAAATGTGCCACAATAACTTAAATAGCTGTGGGCCGTGACACGTAGTTGTTAAGCGAAACAATCAAAGGCAACGCACAAAATCAAATTACTGTCTAAATGCTGTCTAAGCATATTTCATTTAATTGTCTCAACTTAATCTAGACGGCAACAACAGAGAAACGACGCTTCCCACCCCCACAAACGCGTCAAAACAACGCCTCAAAATGTACTTGTCTAGCAGCTCAACGAAACGCGCACAGACTCCCCCCTTTCGGCCCACCACTTGAGCCACCCCTCTGGGTACGTTCCACACAAGCAAACAAACAAACGTTAGCGAAGTCAACAAGCTACAGCCAAACTATGCAGCAACAAAAACAACAACAACAGTCAACAACCAACAACATCAACAACGAGGAATAAAATGAACTTTGGTTGCCGAATTTTCAATACCCTTGCCTTGGATTTTTGGTATTATTAACTTATTTGTTGTGGACTCACTACGAAAAAGGCAGAAGGCAAAATCACCTTAACTGAAAATATAATAAAAATGTCATATTTCAATTTATGAAAAATATAAGTTGAATATTTGTAATAATGAAATTACCAATTTCAGGCAAAAGCGCAAACTGTTTTTATGTGTAAGCCCTTCGTTAGAGTATACAATGTTTTTGGCTTTGCCTTGAAAACGCCACGCATCCGGATCCGGTGTGTGGAGTGAAAGGAGGTGGGTGATTGTCGCCTCCATTTTACCGTTAAGTGCCGGCAAACCCGCACGTCATCAGCCTCGCCATCATGACGCTCAATTTCAATGCTTTCGACGCTGGTGTGGATTGCAATGTTGTTGTTGATGTTGATGTTGCTGTTGTTATTGCTGTTGCTGTTGCTATTGTTGTTGTTATTGTTGTTGATTACGCGCCATTTAAGTGATTAAAGGTGAAAACGCGTTAGAGATCCTGTAGTAGCTGCGCACCTAATGCCTCCCGCAACACACCGAGCCCGTCGCAAATTTGTTGCGTGACCCACTATGTTTCACGCTCTCTCACACTCTCTCTCGCTCATTCTCTCTATGTCTAAGTGACTCTCTCCCTCTCTGTCTCTGGAGAAGTGTACCTCGCATTCGCATCATGAGTTCAATTTTGCCTATTGCCAATTGCAGAGATTTGTCGAAAATGTTTGCGCTTAAGCCACGACCACGACGAGGACTTGAGCGGGGGCGACGACGAGGGCCACGCCTCCATGCATGTGGGCGCTTAGCCAGGATTGCGCTCATTATCAACACCGTGTCCGTGGTGCTTCTACTGATGAATGCCACGCCCATTTCAGCGGAGATACCTTCAAAGGGTAAGTGCTTTGATAATTTAATGAGCTCTTTTTATTCAAGGGCTTCACAGTAATGTATAATTGATTGAAACTCGTGGTGCTGTCGTCGGCTAAGGGGTAAGGGGTAAGGGGTAAGGGGTTTACTGAAGTAGTACAAGTGCTTTTATTAATGACACGCAAGTATAACCATAAATATTTAAGCCACGTCGACCATAAGCGCATTTTAAAGTGCAGACTATGTGCAATTGAATATTTCACTCGACTTATTCTGTAAAGTTGGCATTTAAATTACATTGAATAAAAGGAATAATTAGGCATTAATTTGATACCTGTTCATATTTGAATTCTCAACTGATAGACCCTAAATAATGATGAGCAGGAGTTACGACTAATTAAGCAAAGTGTAATAAAACAGAAATTAAAGAAAAGTGAAATTACAATCATAATATATAGGAGAGGGAATTTCTATATCAATTTTTCCCATTTAAATAAACAAATAAATAACCAAAATTAAAATTTAATCATTATAAATAATTTAATCATTATAAATAATTAACTCTTATAAATAATTAATTAATTAATCATTAATAAACAATTTACTGATGGATAGCACATTTACAACTCAAAAATTGTTCGACGACCTCGATTTTGGAATTTCCTGACTGCGAAACATTTTTCGTCTAATCGGCTTAAGCTCACTTTCAAATTAATTAATGCGTCAATTATATAAAACTCAAAAACTTATGTAAGAACCTCACAAATAGCAGATTATGCGAATATTTTCACAATTTACACATATTTTCATCCTATCTTCGCATTAATCGATATTTTAAAGTCTTAGCCATACTTGTCTAAAGCGTCCTTTCAAATAGTTATGCTGCAATTTTGTCCATATATATGGGAACAATGTGCATGCTGCATAATATTTGCATA
The DNA here is from genome assembly GCA_035041605.1 of Drosophila atroscutellata. Taxonomy (NCBI): domain Eukaryota; kingdom Metazoa; phylum Arthropoda; class Insecta; order Diptera; family Drosophilidae; genus Drosophila; species Drosophila atroscutellata. The sequence continues at coordinate 3,678,439 of JAWNLA010000092.1, read as the reverse complement.
TGGATAGAAAAACATTTACTTTTGCCATTAGTAGCAAGCAGGATATAGAATTTGTTGGAGGCTCCTGCAATTTCAATTGCCTTCATCTAGATGGACACACAGAATGCACACACACACACACACACACATTTAGTAAATATGAAACAGAACATATATATTAAAAAATGTATGATTATAATTTTCAAAATGGCTTTGAGGCTTGTAAGAGTTTCGTGTGGCATGGGGCGGGGGCAATATTTGCATATTTCTTAAATTTATCTTTGGCTTGGCAAACACAGCGCCTAGATCCTTGAGCATATTTCATGACATAATCAAATATGCTTAAAGCCATGGCCAACAACAATAGCAACAACAACAACCCTTTTGATGTCGTTTACCGCACAAAAACGAAATGAAGTGTATATAAAGGATGTTCCTTTTGCCAATTGTGTGTCTCTTCTCTTGCATAGTTAGTTATTTATCTTCAGCAAATTTATTTTTATCATGCAAGAGCTTGAGTATCTTTATATTCTATATAAACATATATATTTTCTTTTCAGTTTTTTTGCTTGTGTATAAATGCAAATGCTTACAAGACGTTTAACTTGTCACCTGCGGGCCAAACTGCTCTCCGTACTTATCTGACAGTTGTGCATCTCCTTTTGCCAAGTACTCCGTGCCGTCCCCTCTCCTCCGTACCCACCCAAATTCCCCACAACATGTCATGTATAAAATATACATTTGTTTGCCTTACATGTTTGTCACTTATCGTTTTGGCCCAATGTTCCTCAGCTGAGTGCCTGAGTCCTTGATTCTGTCTAGCTGTTTTACTGCGCTTCTAGTTATATACATTTTCTTGTAGTATTTGAAGATATATTACGATTTTATGCATGGCAGAGCAAAAAATACTATATCATCTTGCGACACTGCGCATGCAGAAGTGTGAATAGTTCAACACTCAGTTCAAGCGATTTTCTAAATTTCAGCATGATTTTTGTTCTGAGTAGAGAAACTCATTGTTGGACATTATTTTGCATTTTTGTAAGTCAGTAAGTTGTCAGTAAGTGAGGATGCAGATAATATAGCATTAAATACATATGATTTTAATCAACAGTAAATATTTAAAGGAGGCAACATAACAAACAAAATATTTTGGTCCATGATTGCCACACGCTAACTTTAAGCGTAATATATTAAAGTATGGGATGTCAGCAATATTGAAATATAATTTTAAAAAAATTACTCACACTTTAAAGCCATTAAAAACTGTGCAGCAGAGAGCCTTGACAGAGTTTCGTACTTTCTAATAAACCTGTTGTCGTTGCCATTTTTAATATATTATCGGTGTGCAACACAAGTCTTACATTTACTTACACAGGTTGCAGCATACACCGAAGATTCATAGACACAGCTGAAATACACCACAATGTGAGCCACATATGTATGAATGAATATGACTTCGTGCCGCACACATTAAATCATTTTTTATTACATACTACTTTCGAGTAATTTCCGCTTGACATTTATGTATATATTTTTTGGTCATATTTTAAAGAAACTTCCGCTTATGCATTTTTTTTGGTAGTGGAATGTGTCTATCACACTCTGTTAGAGAAGATGGCAGAGTATATTCGTTTTGTGCGATGCCTCTCGCGGCTGTCTGCCAGGGTCAACTTTTTTTTAAAATATATATTAGTCTATAGGTCCGCTTCAGACAAGTTTTAAGTATTGGGTGGTTCGCCGAGTCGATAGCATCAATAAGCGAAATTCGAGAGAGCTACATACCTTACCAATTGCAAATCGAAACACAGTTACCCAATTTGGAGATTAGATAAATACTTTTAAGTTGGACAAAGCTTTTATCTGTATTATCTATTATCTATCTGTATAGCTAACAAATTTACCGACAACTCCCAGAAAATTGATAATTGCTAGGAACCTTCTCTTAAAATTATATTCGGATCTCCAACGATTTTCGAGTTAGATTCGAAATGTAGATTTAGCGAGCCTAAACTTACCATCCCAAGATGGGTTTTTGCCGCCTGTTATCAGCTGATATTAGAGTATTCACCAGTTGGCTATGTCTAACTGCAGTGTTCTCACTTATTTTGTGACAGTTGTGTCGCGTTGAAAGCATTTTTTTACTTCCTCCCTCACTTAAATATCCCTGACTACATTATAACAAGTTTGTGTCTGAATGTGTGTGTGTGTGTGTGTGTGTGTGTGTGTGCGTGGTTTTCATTGCAAGAGTTTTCTTAATATTCCGAAGTCGCGTGTGCCCCATGCATTTCTCCTACTATGAGTACTTCCTTAGACTCCGCATGACGAAGTTTATTAAATATTTTCACTGACTTCGAGCGTTTACCAACACCAGCGTGTGGCACGTCTGGCCTCTGGCCTCCGATACATGCAGCAAGTTTTCGCCGCTTCAAATTGTTGAAATAGTTTCGCGTGCAGCAAATTGTTAACGTTGCTAATCAGCATAAAAATACGAACCAATTGCAGTGCCCGATAGAAAGTCCAAGGAGACTGAGACTGGGTCTGAGAAATTGAAAGAGAAACTGCTTGCCACAAGACTAGCTCCTACTCCAAACTGAGAGCCGTTGAAAATTTGTTTAAAAATTGAATGCGTGCCACAGCTAAATTTTATATGAATTGAAAAATTTTCTCTAATCGTTTGTAATTAAAAATTCATTTTACATTTCAACACTCGACGTAAGACTAGAACTTAAGCCCATTTAAATTTAATACTTGACCAAAATATAAATAAACATTATAGCTTTAAGAATATACAAAAAGTTGAAATTTCTAATCCAAAAATATTTAATTAATTGCCTGCTGTGCATGCCCGTTTTCTAACTTAAAAACAAAAATGGCCATAAAAAAAACTCATTTACATAGCTAACGAGCGACCATTAGTCAAAATGGATGCCACATTAAGTGCAGAAGCATTGGCGCAAGGAATGTATGAGCAGAAAGATACCACCAATACAGCCAATAAATAAAGCAATCTATGAACGATAAGCATATGCAAGAAATGTCTACCCGGCATCCATAACAATTATTCAAAATAGGCTAAAAAAAAAATCAAAAAACGCCCCAAGCACATTAGACACGAAAATTGGGCTAATTTATTAAAAAAACAAACAACGAGAGTAGACAAAAATTGTGAATTGAGGAGGGCAAACAATTTAGGGCAGACAACAAATGTTTAATGACTTTCAATTGAAAATCAATACCTAAAATGGAAAGGTAAATTGTAATTTTTGTTGTTGTTGTTGTTGTGACGATGTCAAGCACATAAATTGTCAATTAAATTGCCAGACAACATCTGGCTAAGGATGCGAAACACAATTATAAATATCAATAAATATTCTTTTGCGCATATGAACGGGTCATATGAACTTGTTTTTTAAGCTTGAAGCAAGAGTTCATACATTTCAATTCTTTAAAATCACTTTAATTTAAATTTGCAATCAATCTCAATTTATAAAATTGTAGAATTGGACATAGTTTGCATGAAGCTACAGAACACATCCTACAAACTAAGTGCTAAACTCAAAACAAAATGCGAAGTGAGATTTTCAAAACACACACTTCTAAAAATTGGAAAGAAGAAATTCAAGCACGACCAGGACTGCGGGTTGCGCTTGAATTCAATTAGTAAAAGCCAAATTCCAATATTATTGCACCTGCAACACACACTGGCAGCTTCGGCAGCCTTACACTCCACCTGCATGTTCTCTTCTTTTCGATCTTATAAAACATGCCAGTTATTTATTTAAACTTGACCTTTATTTTTTAAGTTGACTTCTTTATATTCAAGCACTCAACACAAACACGCACACTCCCTCATCGGGCACCAATGAGGTTAGTGTGCCTGTCTAGGAGTGCACGCATATATAAAAAGTTTCAACCAGCAAGTTTTGTGACATATTCAATATCAACAAATTTCAGATACTTTTGATATACTTGCGGCAACTTTACCTTTTTGTTTCAGAAGTGCTCGGATTACTCTTGCCTTTTGAATCAGTACATTTGCTGCTACAGAATGGATCTGAAGCATAAGAATTAGAGTCGCTAGTTTGATGTCCTTGGAGTTTCGAGGTCAGACTTGCAGTTTCTTTTCAGCTACCCGCTTTTCCTTTGGGACCGGTGCCAGCAATAACATATGGACTAAAGCTGATGGCCTGCGTCTGCTGTGGGTTTAGCTGCTTGCCTGCTAGGGTTGTGGCCACACCAACCTGGTTGGGTCGGCATGGCTCTGAGCCAGTTGTGGACATCATTGCAGTTTGGGTCCCAGGTGAGCTGACTTGGGGCCGCATTAAGTTATTTTCACACCCACTGCTGAGGAATGCTGCAATGGGTTTACTACTAGCTCCAGTTTGGCTTTGTCCAAACACTTGGCTGAGGCACTGGTTGATTGTGGTGCCATCCGTCGATAAATCCGTATGAGTAGCTTTATTATTCACGGTAATTCGTCGTCTGTGATTGCCGAATTCTTCCTTATGCACTATGCAGCCCAGACCCATTTGCTCCTTGAGAAATCGTCGGGCTGAGTTCAGCTCACGCTTCATCTCGTTGGGGCTCCAACCGAGCTGCGTGGCCATAACGCTCTGTATATGTGGCAGCATCGCTGCCGCAGCCTTGGCATTAACAAATGCAACACGCAGCCGTCGGGCAACCACATCCACCATATGGCAGGCATACTCTCGCTGGCAGGCATACACCACCTCGGCCAAAATATAGGGAAAGCTCGGATGCAGTCGCCGTCTGTGGCAAGGATTGCACTGGGATAGCATCTCGTATGTGTTGGTGCCATACGAGTCAGCCAGATGCTCTGCCACATCCATGGGCAGATCGTATGACTGGACGAGATCAAGTGGTAGCATGCAACAGTAACCATCTGCACCATCTAGCAACAGATCCTGTGTGATGCTCGTGTTTGAATGCGGCTCCAGCTGGCAGGATTTGATGGCCACTTCAATGGCATCTACAGCCATAATGCGATATGCGTACCAATTTCCACCTGCCAGTGTGATCATCTGATTACTGCTAATCTCGGGCAGGTAAATGGATACCCCTTTCGAGTCCTTCTTAATATCTGGTTTAGCTGCCGTCCAGGCACTCAGCACATGACTTTGATGTAGTTGCACAGAGGTGGCCAAAATACCGCGAATCTTCTGCAACAGATATTGCACCTCTTGAGCATTGGGCTTTGCCGGCTCATGCGACCTATTTACAGTTATGCTGCCAACCAGCGTGCCCCTCTCAAAGGGCATCAGTGTAAATGCCTGCTGGGGGAATAATAGGCCATAACTGGAGGAGCCGTAATATCGGGGTAGTGCAATGTGTGTCTCCATTCTGGGCACAGTTATGGGATGAACATTATTGTCATCCAAATATCGTAACGCGTCAATGTCCGATCCCGTTGCATTTATAATGACTCTGCTGTAAATGAAAAGGCTGTCATTTGTTACCATATCCTTGACACGGATTTTGCGGCATTCTTTTTCACAATCCCGTGGCAACAGATCCCTCACACACACATAGTTGGCCACAGTGGCGTCATGCTTAGCTGCCGTCATGGCTAGGGACAAGCACATCCTTGCGTCGTCCAGCTGCACATCATAGTAGACCAGGGAGCCGAGCAGTCCATCTCGTTGCAGCAACGGAAACTCACGCAAGGTTGACTCTTTGGACATGAAGTGCGATCCACGCACATTCGCCATGCCTGCCATTGCATCATATACCTTTAGACCCAACCAGTAGACTGCGAGACGGAGTGGACTGTAGATGGGCATCAGCATCGGTTGCACGCGACACAGATGTGGCGCCATCGATAGAATTTTAGCTCGTTCGCTCAGCATCTGCTGCAGCATGAACATCTGCTCGATATCGCCACTCTGTATCGCTGAATGCATATACGAGCTGGTGCCCTCGATCAATTTGCTTGATTTGCTGCTGGCGCCGTTGCCAAAGTCCCCAGCCTCGATTAGCGCCGTCTTGAAGCCACGTGTAGTCGCCTCCAAGGCGCAGCCACAGCCAACGGCACCCCCTCCAATTACCAGCACATCGAAAGTCTCTTGCTGCAATCTGGCGACCTGATCAACGCGTTTCGGCAGCCGCTGTTCGCCTTCATTCGATATTCCCTTATTTTTGTAGCCCCTCAACAAATTTAAGCTGATGCCACGGCGCAGCTGTCGCTGTTGCCAGCTTACTACCTTCAGATCCTTGCATAGCCTCTGGAGCATCCTGATTTAACTGACCTTTCAAACACTCATTGGAATCGAACGAAACAATTTGTATGGAGATAGTCGAAATCATTTACAAAATTTTGGGATTTAAGGCAATTAAGTTTTTTATTAGACACAAGTTGATCTCTGACAGGTATGTCAAAGGTAAGCAATAAATCATAGAATTGACTGTATCCCTAGCTTATCTTTCGTTGTGCTTAGTTACTCTCATTGTTTTATTATATTAAAGAATAATTAAGAATACGTAGTATCAGATATAATGATAAATTCGGATACATGCATTGCGATATGTACTCAACGATTATTAAGAGTAGAAATATGTATGTAGTCAGAGAAATTGAGTGTCTCAGAGGACAATGACAAAAGAACACAATTGGTCAACTGCTGCGATATTTATGGGCACGCAAGTTACGAGGGCAAACAAAGGGTCTGGCTGAAAGAATGACAGAATGGCCCAATGACGGAATGACAGCCGCATTAATAGAGTCAATAGACGGACAATAGTTGAAAATTAACAAATGAATTGAAATTACTTAAACAAACTCATTAGCGTGTGAAAGTCAAGGCGTCCATCAAACTGTGCACGCACATTGTTGACACCAATTGTTTTCGATTGGGGAAACACACAAAGGAACGGCACAGGCATTATAATAAAGCCCCTGGGGCGACACTAGGTGACAGGTCAGAGTTTTTGCGCTCTGAAATGATTACCCCGTCTAAACATTCAGGCAACGCCCCGCCAATTGTACCCTGCCGTGCCCGGACACGCCTACCTTTTCCCTCAAATCAAATGGCTATTGAATAGCGAAAGTTTTATTTATTTATTTTTTTTTGCCCACGTCGAACACTGCCTCCAATTTGAGGCCCGTTGCATGTAATTAAATTTTTCAACCTTTTTGAGTTAAGCATAGTAATTTAATGTCACTTTCCCGCTAGTTTAAATTGTCATCAGTTGACATCAATGGAGATTGAGCTCCAGCTTGAATATTTTTTAATTTGATTTTTAAAATGAATTCCTTAACTTAATTTTTATTAATTTAAATAGATTTAGTGGCAGTCAAACGATATAGCGGAACTATCGCTTAAATTTATTTAGGCATAAGCCATAGACTACTTCTTCTTGCACCACTTCCGCTCTCTTTTCTTTATTCACAGCGATTCACTCTTCTTCTTAAATTTTTTTAATGATCACATCGTTCGACATCTATATTAATGTTAAGTACTTAGTTGCATGTTAGATTACTACATAACTAATAAGTAGCCTGCTACATATGGTAATTAATTCGACTCTAAATTACAAAACATATGGCATATCCCGAACTTTGAAGCACATCTCCACCAACCTACCAACCAAATTTGGGTACTCTATTGTGGGAGATATATATTTGCGAATGTCGATTTTATCGATTTCCTAGCCACCTAGCACTCCAAATTTTACACTTTGTCTGACGCGGGCGCAGACCAATATATGTTTCAAGTTTCAAGTCTCTATCTTTTAGGGTGTCGAAAAAAGTTGCGTTCGTACAGACGGACGGACTGACAGATGGACGGACAGACAGCATGACGGCTATTGCACAAAACTAATACAATGATACCGAAAGTATCAAGGTATAAAAACCACATTTCCAACTTGATTCCAAATAAATATTTTCCAATTTAGTTATAAATGAAACTTTAACGTTATTACATATGCTTCGTTCCGAACTTCGCACTTATGGGTAATCGCCATCTGACATTGGAGGTGGTGACAACTCCGCATGTGTCTCATCGACGCCATCAATAAAAATAAGCATAATACCCAGATCAGGACGCAGATTGTCGGGCATGTGAGCATTATCGCCGCCCAAGAGGATGACACATGGCCTGCCAGTGATGCCAATGGGCAGCATTCGCGTCACAAACTGAGCTAACCTGTGGTGGTTCAATTGACGCATCTCCAGCGTGCTCAAGCCTTCTGGCCAGCTTTCCTCGTAGATATTGTCTAACAGCATATACATCAAGCGCATGGGACAAGCACTGGCCCGCAGGCCCTCGCGCACCGTCAGCACCAAGGTTGAGTCCGGCGTGGAGATCAGGCTGCCCCAGATGCGCACCGATGCTAAGGGCAGACTGCGTCCCCAGCGCATTAGCCAGTATCGATCAAGCTGATCGCCAACACTGCGTATAACGGGATTTGTTGCACGCAGCGTGGCAATATAATGCTGGAGCATCTCCAGCTCATGTCTTTGTTGGAGCAGACGTTGCTCCTGTCGGGACTGAATATGCTGAAGCTGGGAAAAATCACTGAGTTGACGTTGGAGCTGCAGGCGTAGCTCGAGGACGCAGTTGTGCCTGAACATCTCATCCTTGGGCACCTTCATGCCACAGCCCTTTGTGCAGAGGATCTCCACTTTGGGATTGCTCTCGCAGCTCTCCACATGTCTGCGATACTGCTCCAACGGCATAAGAGCCGAGCATCCGTTCTCTGAGAAGCAACACTTGATCTTCAGCCTTCCCAGCATATTACGCATGAACCGCGGAACGGGCACCAGATGGACGGGCAGTAGATCAGATCGATCCACTGGACAGATGTGTTTCTCATTCATCCAAGTTTCGATGCAGAAGCGACAGAAGGCGTGCTCACAGCCGGATGACTGCAACGGGTCCTCCAAGACATCGGCGCAAATGGGACAAAGCAGCTCCTCGTCAACGTGACCGACAATTAATGCTTGATCAAAGCCCATCTTTATTGCAGTATTGTGATCGCAATATTTAATGCTTCTTAGTGCTAATTATATTTATATTTGGCTGCCAAATATGCTTAGTATTTTTTATAAATTTCGATTCAAAATGTGAGAGTATCTCGCTATTGACGTACTTGTATTATTATGTCGAATTTTCTATAAGGTGATTCACAGCTAACTATGATTCTATCTGTTATTAACGAATCTGTTATAATAGGCGTCCTAATCTACAATGTTTTGTCAGTATGCCGGGGAGTATTCTGAGCCTGTTCTTTTTCATGGATATTACTTGCTTAAATCGTTTATGATTATAGCCACCCAAAAGAGACTTGGCTTGTCGGAGTCCTGGTGTCTGTGCCCAGCTCCGTTGTCGCCTCTGTTTTTCTTCGTTTCTTAGTTGCAACCGTATTGTGTGTCTTCCCATGCCACAATACGCTTCTGGTCCTGGGCAGAGAGGCCGCCCCCAGTCCCATATTAGGGAAAGCCTATTGTGTTGGTCAAGCATGGATCGATTCCATTTTACATTTTGCAAAGTTAATATTTTTTTAATAATATTTTTTCCGGCACGGCAGCTCACTTTCCCGTAGGCAGCGACCGCCACCTGATTGCTAAAAACTTCAACATGTTTGCTACAATTTGTAATTAAATTAAATGAAATTTCCATTAAATATTATTGTTGCAAGCAATTTATTAAGTTATGCACAGCATGATGGACATTGCACAAAATCAATATACAAGGATACCTTCGGTATCAAAATATAAAAATTAAAATTAAAAAAAATTTAAAGTTTTTTGGTCAGCGCTTTACTTTATTTTTTCATTAATTTACGCTGTATTAATTAGCAATTTGTGAAGTTCAACAGTATTATATATAACACAAAGGAAGCATCTCCAACCCAATAAAGTATATATGTTCCTGATCAGGATCAACAGCCGAATCGATAAGGCTTTGTCCGTCCGCGCGCAAGTCTATATGAACACGTGGATGTGAGAGACTATAAGAGCTGGACTCTTAAGTTTGCTTTATTTTATCGATAACTGGCGCCGTGACTCACATATCGATACATTTCGAGTTCCGATAGCAATAATTACCACAATATTGAAGACAGAAAGTAATAGACAGTACAATATAACAGCTGGGATCAGGTATATCCCTCGACTACAGCATTCTTACTTGTTTTTCCTAAAATGATCGATTTCATTAAAATTACCTTTTGTAATATTTTTATTATTGGAGCTTTTGCTTTCAGGTATTTAGTTTATTAAATAAATAATTTGATTTCTTCTTGAATTTTCTGTAATTTAATTTTTGCCACGAGTAAATTGTTTACTCGTTTACTAACATTTTTGTTAATTCACAACATGTTGTGTCTTGATAAAACTGACCCACAAAGGGGCGCAGAAGGGCCAATGACAAAAGCCATGTAGTGGGTGTAAAAAAGGTAGCTAAAACTAAAACAACAAAGCTGGCGCCTAAATACAAATTTCCGGAATAAGCCACATAACATACCAGGCCCGTTAGCGACGTGGACGTGGGCACGGACACGGACAGAAACAGGGACGCGGACAGCCAACTGTGACGGACAATGGACCCAGACCCAGACCCAGACCAGACAAAACCAAAACCGGCACTTTGTTACATTTCGTTAGCTCACCAAAGTGCCTCAACACGTTACCACCACCCGTCCTTTTGAGTCTGTCACGCTGCAACTCGGCGGCTTCGCTTTGTTTTTTGGGGCGTGTGCCTCACCTTTCCTCGGCCCCTATTTTCCCAACGATCCCTTACAGGCATTATTGCAGCTATAAAGTCAGTACCTTGAACTTTTTGCCAGTTGTTCTTTTACTTTGTTTTCCTTGTTGTTGCTGTTGTTGTTTATTCCTTCCATTTTTTGTCGCCTTATTGCTATTGAAGTTGGTTTTTTATGGCCTGGCCGAGCTTGACAATAAGCACGTTGGCGGCAAAACTTTTCCACTTCTCATTTATTATTACGCGTTGATTTTTTGTAGATTTTTTCAGCGAGTTGTTTTATATTTTCCCATTGTTGTCCTGACAACACGGCGACACAAAATTATCGTCCAGCTGGACTAAGAAGCAAAAACAACAAATCGCAAAATGCAAACAAGCATATGAAATTCATCTAAAATGGTTTGTGTTTTTTTTCTGTTTTCGAGAGCAAAAACGGGAAAATTAATATAATTCAAATAAACGATTTACTGCGCTTCGTCGGGCAATCAGCGAGGTGTTAAGTTTAAATGGCATAATTTGTTGTTGCCACTGGCAAACAGCAACAACAACAACAACAACAACATCAACATCTCTGCAGAGATTTGGGAATATTCGTGCTAGGATAGCAACTCATTTGAGTAAACAAATTTCTAACAAATTCTGTTTTACTTATTGCCAAAAGTTGTGATTTATTGTTGTGGCACAAGGTCTGCACTTTGAATGGCAGCGGAAATTTTCTTTTTGCCGCTGCACTAAACTTGATCTTAACGATTTTTTTATAATTATGGCAGTTTATAATGCTTTAGAAAATTATTATTATATATATAATTATATAAACATATAAATGTGTTTTCCAAATGCTCGAAATTAGATTAAGATTGGCTCATAAAATAAATATTGTTCAGATTGTTTTTGGTTTGGTGACGTCTTTTTCTAAATTTATAGTTCTTATAATTGTTAATTTTTTTTTTAGCACTTCCAAATAGGCAAAAAGGGTATAATGGTTTTGAGCAAATGTATGTAACAGGCAAAAGGAAACATCTGCGACCCCAGAAAGTATATATACTCTTGATTAGGGTTCACAGCCGAGTCGATACAGCCATGTCTGTCTGTCTGATTGAACAGTCGGATCTCAAAGACTATAAAAGCTAGAGCTAGAGCTAAAGACAACTTTTGAATATAGAATCTCGAATAAAAATAAGAAAATCGAATTGCTTGTGTCTATTTAAGTCATGTATTTAACCACAGATTACAAACAAGTGAGCAAATATATAATTGCTCGAAGCCTCCGCAATTTTAGATATTTATTTGGGAACAAGTTTGAAGAATTTCAAGCCGAGCATTAATAGCACTGCAATCGACATTGAAATATTTGTAAATATTTTGATAAACACTTGCTGGCACGCAAAAGCGATTTCAACAGTTGGCAATCGAATTCAAATGTCCTCACCACAAATTCCTGTGCCATATTTTGTAAAGTGTGGGCGCGCATGCCATAATTATTCTACACACGCAACTCCCAGTGTGGGCAACAGATCGAGTCCGAGACCGAGTCAATGGTCAGGCAATGCTCAGTTGGCCATGGCCAAGGCACAGCCAGCTTGTCTGAGCATAAGGGCGCTAATTTGAAGCAATTAGGATAGCACCCGGTGATATATTGTGTTTGTGTGGATGAAAGAGAGATAGAGTGAAACTAAACGATAAACAAACAACAAGGACACCGCGCAACACATTCAGAAAGACGCCATATACTCGACCAAAAAATACAATTTTATATGTTTTTATACATACATTATATACGTATGTTTAAAAATATGTAGCAATTAATAATTTTATTTATTTATATGCTAGATCAGCATCAGTAGCCAACTCCTTATAGCCAAGTCCCAATGACCGTCTATCCGTATTTTTGTATGCATATCAGCCTTCAAGCTATATTAATGCAATTCGAATATAGATTTCAGTAAATTTCAGAAAGTAAGTTTGCAGTAAAAGATTTTGAAATCCAACCATGCGCTTTCGGTGTCTCCCACTGGGTTTCAGTTTAAGAAACTGTAATGCTTAAAGGTTTACATAAGACGAGCTACTTTTAATAACTAGAAACTCGCTGATTAAAGTTTTACACTTGGACATGTTTTGAAGCTTGGCATACCCCCTAAGCCGACGTCATATGACTTTGCTCGCCAAAGGTTATTTGATAACAATTATATAAATGAAGTAATGGCAATGTTACCGCACGTTTTACGACCTGACATCAATTAAATTTTTACCTCTTCGCAGTTTCTTGTGCTTTACTATTTCCACTTCTACACGCTCGCTACGACAAACTGCTGGGAAGTGCCAGCAAATTTTATTTTTTATTATGCTCGTTGTTTTTTTTTGTTGTTTCTTTTTGTTGTTGCTTTTGCTGTTGTCGTTGGCCAACACTATTTGTGTCATGCAACAATGTAATTGCCACTGTCGTTGTCATTTCCGCTGGACACACGGTCCGCCAGCGCGACACATTAAAGATATAACGCTGGTAAGGTATGGAGGACTCCCAGCAAGGGGAGGAGGAGGAGGCAGGAGCAGCCCTAAACAAAGGGTCGCCAGTCTTGCACAGGTTATACGACAGGAAGGAAGCAACTTGTAGGTCGGCATTTGTGCAGTTTTTACGCCTTGTGTCGCCCATTTTCTGTTTAAGTTGAGGGCGTGGCCATGTCCTGACCAATTGTTAAGTTGAAAATAATAGACGTGGACACGACTGTCAGCCTGTCAGTGGCGCACATTGCGCCCCGGACACTAATCGATGTGGATGTGAATGTGAATGTGGATGTGGATTTGGACAACCAGGCTAGCAACCTTCAGCTGACACTGCAATTAATGACTCAATGGGCCAAGGGCTCAAAAAACTGAAGCACTCAGCTCACTGAGCTCCTTTACTTTCCACTCTTGACTATTTAATTGTGACCTCGCTTTGCTATTTCGCTGCTAGCCATTGTTTGTATTATCCACCAGTCAATTGATACACACATTTATTGAGATATGTTGTTATTAATTACAGTTTGTTAGCCAAACTCTTAAGCTCATTATAATCATATGCCAGCTGTCCTAATCTTTGATCTGAGGATTGAATTTCGTCTATACTTAATAAAAGTAAATATTTAAATATACATATATATCGACACTATATGCCGTATAAATGATATTGCAAAACTTATGATTCTCTTTACTTTCTCATTATAGGTAAGTCCTGGCCCAACTTAAAATCAACAGATTATTGAGAGTAAACATATTGGCTGCCCGTAAGTAATGTGTAATTTAATTTTCAATTCAACTTTTAAGCTCAGACCTCAGCTACTCGTTTCTTTGAATGTTCGAATACAACTTTGACATCTATTTACACATCGGTTTCTGTCGTTCAAGCGAAAACTCCGCAAGTAATGTTGCATGAAAAAACTTTGGGCTAGTTGCGGCTGCTTGGGCTGAGCCAGCGTGGTATCGGTCTGGTCATTTTGCTGCCACGCCACATTCGAGACTTTATCACCTGGCTGGCCATTGGCAGCCAAGGACCATGTTTTCCAACCCGGCCATAACATTTAATAGAGACCCGCTTAACGCTTGTAAACACGTGGGTGTTCGCCCCAACGAGCAGCCACAGTAATCAGTGTGTGTGTGTGTTTCTGTCTATGATTGTGCTAACCCCTCCCAGGCACGCCCACTGCGACATGTGTGTTTTTGTTGTTGCTCGTCGTCGTTGCGTTCTTTACGAAAATTATGCCCAGCGGGCATACTAATTTCACTCAACTGAATCGCTTTTGAAAAAGTCTACAATTACCGCTAATAGCTAGCAAACTGAAATCAAATGCTGTTTGTTGCTGCTTTCTGCTGCCCGTCATTCATTAGAGTTAATTGGCGCACGGTGCACGAGGCGTATGCGCAACTTTTTCCGTATTATTATTACAAATTAACAAATCACTTAGCCAACTCAAAATCACTGCTAAGAAAAACCCCATTGAACCAAGCAAATTAATTAACTAACTTGTTAAACTTTAACGATTTAGCCCTAAGAATTTTTGTGCGCAAATTATTCGAATTTATGCCAATAAAATTGGTAAAGACAAGATGTGGCCGAATATTGGATACCCTAGCAGTTGTTTGATATCTATATATCTACTTGCAACCGGTCAGACCGGTTAATATATCTACACGATATTTTAAATCACTGATTTGAATAAAAATGGGAATCTTTATTTTTTGAAAACGATTGCACATTTATTAATGGGCTTGTAGAAGTCTCCGCTTATGCGTCAGACATATCGTGTGAAAATTGTAATACCCTTTTCCAGGGGTTTGAAAAGTCCCATTGGCATTAGGCCTTAACGCTTCGCTTAGCTCGTTATTGAAGCCGAAGTTTATTGTTGAAAGTTTTGAGCGGACGGCGTTCGCTTTGTGAAAGCAATTATCCTCAAGGAAGTATTCGACTTAATTGATTTTGTACACAGAGCCCAAAAGCCAAGGGCAGGGCCTGGAATGGGCGAAGGACTCGGCATGGAGCGGCAGTTGTAACAGTTTTAAAAGGATTCTAATAAGCGCATTGAGCGTGTGCCTTTTGTCTTTTGGGCTTCGTCTCAGCATCCTTGTATTATCCTTTAGGCTCACAAGTTCCTTGCGCATTTAGATAACAAAATTTCATCGGCTTTTTTCACACTTTACAGCCGGACATGTTGGCCGGGTTCGGGGCCAGAGTTGAGGGTTGAAGTGTATCTGAATGTTTGACCGGAAGTTAAGCACCCACGCTCTCCCTGGGGGCAGTTTTGACAGTCACTCGCTGGCAGCGTGTAGTTTAAATATAATTTGAAAATTGTGTTGATTTAATTGCCCGGAAAGCAAACGCTTGAACCTTTTCTTTTATTTTGCATTGTGTGCCAGCTTTAATTTATACAGCTGATTGAGTTTTAGTAAAATGTGCGCCGCAAAATCGGCTATTGAATTTTATTATTTTCCTATTATTATAAGCATTTACAGCTTGATATTTATTTTTGTTATTGTATTTTGGCATAATAGGAATTGGCAATTTGTGAAAGAAATACAAATTAAAATTGACAAAAGGATGGTTTTACAATAGTAAAATAAACTATTGCTCAAATTATTTTAATCTATGCCTTAATAATTTTCGAACAAAAATATGATTATAATATGTTAAAAATGTTAATTTTTCTCTGATTATTGAATATAATGCAGTTAATAGATAACATATAATTAGTAAGAATTGGTTAAGATGCCCAACCAGTATATGAAAATTGAGAGGAAACTGAGGACTCGTACGTACACACTAACCCACATGCACAATTGTGATTCCAATTTATAAAGTCTATATCAATATTACACTTGAAAGCATTTTTGTGTTTTGTGTTTCAGTTTCGTAATACCTTCATATACATTATATACATATATATATATCATTTGTTTAACGATTTAAGAAAAATTCGAATTTAAAAATTAAATTCTTTGCTGTACTTCTTCCCATCGTCGCGGCTAGATGTTGCTACCCGAATCGGCGAAGTGACAGCGTTTGCATTAATTTGGCTGCACAGCTGAGACACGCCCACCGTCAGGCAACACCACAACGCCCACCCGGTTCACACTCTATGTTAATTTCACAGCGCTCTCATGTTTTTGATGATGAAGAGGTTTTGGCCTCGTGCCAAATAACATAAAAAAAACTTACCAACTAAATTTTTTCTTTTTTTTGCGACTTGTTTTCCAAGTTCGGAATTGGTTGCTGCTCCGGCAATGCTCGAAATGAAACGCATCCTGCTCCATCGTGGGCTTTTCGTAGGCGTTTCTGGACAAATGCAATAACAATAACGCGCACATGTACCCACTCTATTTGTATGTGTGTGAGTGTGTGTGTGTATGTGTGCTACATTGGCGCACATACTCCTAGTAGAAGCTAGCTCCCCTCTTTGCCTGATTTTCTTTTTTTTTTTTGGGATCAGTTTGATGAACTCAGAGGGCAACTGCCGGCAACCCGGCAATTGCCGCTGCCTGGTTTTGATTGTTTTTATAGATGATGCGCCGATTCCCACACCCGGCTCCACCCCTTACCTAACTTTTCCATCAAAATCCTGCTGCTGCTTCCGCTGCTTGTTTGATTTGGACGATGATGATGGGGTTGGCGCTGGTTTCGCCACGGCCATCACAATCATGATGATGTTGTTTTGCAGCTTGCCTGCATTTTTTGGGGTTCTCGCATTGTTGTTTTTACCGAGGAGGCCTCGCTTCACCCTCGCTCACCGCATTTGCCACAGTTGATTTCGTTAATAGAAAATTTAATTGCTTTTATTGATATATTCCGCAGTGAGCGGGGCTCCAGCGTCAGCAAGTGATTGTAATTGAGATTACATGAATGGAAATGCAGCGAGCAGTGAATATTATTGATTGCCAGTGAATGGTCGTTGGCAAGCAGGAAATCTACAAATATTAAAGTCCGAGCTGAAATGATTTTGCTGAACGTACTTGAGGAAACATACATAAAAGATTTGAGGGAGTCTGGATACAATATGAATATTTACGTAACGAATTATTTATTAGTTTTTAAATGCATTTTAGTTAATTGTTTTGTGTAAGGTGACATTTCTTTAGCCAGGTAAAGCACCAGGTTAAATGCTTCATATTTATTTATTTTGATTATAGTATTTTTATACTCCTGGAGGATGAGAAACATATTTAGTTTTAGTTGACTAAATTATTTTGAGTTGGTTAAATAAATATTTTAGTATTACTTCTATTATTTAATTTCAAAATGTACTTCCTACGGAGACTTGTATTTATTATAATTAAGTTTGGCACTTTATGCATTGAAAGCTAGGACTCTCACTCCTTACTTGGTTTTATTCAATTCTACATTCAGGAAAGCAACAGCAGAAAATACATTCGAATCGCTTAAGTGCCACACATTTTTCATGCCACATCGTTGAATTGTTTTCAACTTCAAAGTTTGCACAATAACCATATCCAACAACTCAACCAACCATTTACTCATCCAATCATTTATCCAAGCTAACATTGCCAACCACACTCACACATGTTTAACTTTAACCTGGCTAAAAAATAAACGCAGCACAACTTCAAGGATGAACAATATTTACTTACTTAAGGTTAAAAGCTGAAAAACTCACGTTTAAAAGGATTGAATTTCCTCAAAAACACCCATAAAAACACACACAGAAACACACACAAAAACACACACACACATACATTAGGGGGAGCCACAGTAACCCCAAAATGGATCGAAATAAAACATCAACTGCAATTAGTTGAGCAATCGATGGAAGTAAGTAATAAACTTCTGGGCTGCCAACAACATTTGCCACTGATTGACTAGCAACAACAACAACAACAACAAGTAGACGAGTGGTGCAAAAATCAAAAACAACAACGACACAACAATTTTCTAATGTGGCCCTAACAAGAATGCCGCCAAGTGCTTGCCTTGTTTTGTGTGGGTAGCAAACAGACTTCACTCTCAATATGTGCGAGGCACTTTAGCGATAGAGAACTGAAATCTTAATTAAGATTGATATGTTTACGTGTATGGGTGTGTGTATGCCAAGCTGACTACCTGGCTGACTGACCGACTATCTCCCAACTCCCTCCCTTCACTGACTTGACTGGCACTCGTCTGAATGTCTAGTTGCCTTACCTGGCTGCCACTGCTCCACCCCCTCTCAATCCTATTCCACTTCGTGTGTTGTGCCTGTTCGATTTTCGTTTCCATTTCATCCTCTCGAAAATGTTACCTTGTTGTTGTGCTGTACTTGTGCTTACGTTTTGGTGGTCCGTCCGCGTTCCACTCGAACTGCAGCACAAATTATTTATAACATTCGATTTCTTTCTTTCTCGCTGTGTTTGGCGTCGCTTATTAGCGTAATTAGAGCTCCGAAATGACATAATTCAAAATCAGAAATTCCATCGAAATCGTTAAGCATTTGATCTTTGACGGGTTCGACCAAATGCAACTTTTATTCTGTAGAGCACCCTAAGCATTCAAGCGAACTGATTGACGTGCACCCTTAAACAGTGTTGACAACTTTCAATTCAGTGCTCGAAAGCAAATTGTAATTACTGTCGACGCTGTGCGTGTGTAATTTCTTGGTTGCATTAGTCAACCACAACAACCATTTGAGTTGAGTACAAGGTACTCGAGCTGAAAGTTAGGATTGCCAGAGTTATATAACATTTAAAAATTCGTAAATTTTATAAAATTAACATTAATATTCACAGATTATTTCTTACCACAATTCTATTTAAAATATGTCTCTGTTTTAAAAGCCAGTTAAAGAGCGCTAAAGCATATAGGATTATTTACTTCAAACTAGATAAAACGTTATCCAAGAAACTACAAATAAAATTATTAAAAATATAATAGATGTATAATATCCTGTAGTTAAAATATAAAAAGGTCTCCAAGCAGTTAACAAATTTACATTAAAATTTGCAGTATACATTTTTTTTGAGATTGTTGTCTATATATATATATATATATATGTATAAATGTAGCATGACTTACAAAATGTTTCTGAATTTAATCAAAAGCAAATGCATAAGCGCTAAAAGACGTTGATCAAAAAAGTTTGCAGCCATCAAAAATGGTTATGGAAAATGTTTGCTAACATGCAGCATCGTTTGAGGGGTGCCAATGGTGCCACAGCAGAACATGGCGCATGTTGTGCACAGCAAATTAAGTGCAACCACAACACACACTCTCTCATACACACACACACAATCATACATACAATTGTTTAACGGAACGAACAAATGGCAAGACTTTTAACACTCCTGGGATAAAGTTTCATTAAGAGCAGCCTAACATGACCGGGACGCAGTCCAAAACTAAGTAAAGCCACAAGGCGGCACAGCAAAAGTGACAGAGCAGCAGAAGTGTCTGGGTTAGTGGGATGGGCTTTACATATATGCATGTATGTATGTATGAATGTATGTGCACAACTCAAACTATCATAGTTCATACTACGACGAGGCTTCACTTCACTTCAAATTGCACTTGAAGCTTATGAAGCACACGCCGCCACGCCCAAGTTGAGGCAACCAGCCGCCCACTTTACTTCAAGTGCATGTGAAACCGCAGTTGAAAGGCATTTATTGTACTTGTCATTGTTGTTGGGGAGTTGAACTGGTTAGTGGGTGTTTTGGGTGGTGAAGCTGTGCACAGAGCTCGATCCGTGTGCTTGGCAACCCCCACTTTATATTCCTTGTGCGCCCCTCGTTGAAAGTTCGCATAGAAAAATGCTTTTCTCACTCTTATGAATTCCAATTCGGAGCGCTCATAAAAACTCTCGTAGGTCTGTGTCGGTTGTTCTTGGTCTTTTTGTGTATTAGGCATTTGCTAAACGACCCTAGTTAACCTCCAGGCCAAATAATTTGCATCAAGCACTTGCACTCTCTGCCAACTTTTGCTCAGAATCTGTTACGCCCTTTAGGGTATTTTGGGGCCTGCACTCTGCCTCCCTGCTTCATTCTGAGCTGTCTGCTAGGCGCTTTGTCTATTGCCGCCTGCTTATTTTAGTTATGGCATTTGAAGCATTTTTGCCAAGTTTACAAGATTATGCGCTTAGTGTTTCGGCTGGCAGTTCTAGTGCTAGTTTCCGCTGCAACTACTTCCTTAGCAAAACTTCATCACAGGTATTCAAAAGTTTTTTGTTCAAGGTGCAAATGAATGTGTGCATGTGTGTGTAGTCGTATCTGTGTCCATGTGTGGCCCAGGGTGTAATTAAATTGGTGCCATTTTGAGTGCTGTGTCTGTGTTTCATATAAACTGGCATTAAAGCCATTCTTCAATGTTATAGATTTTGCAGCATTTCTCTCAATTTTGTACAGCTATAACTTGCGATAAATTGGGGGATTTGCAGAAAATCATAAAATATCTAAACGATTTGCTTAAGCCACCGAACATATATTAATTGTTAAATAGAGGACCAACTATTGCCTAATATTTTATTTAATTCTCTTTAACATTTTCAAGACTTGTTGGTCTTCACTTTCTCTGCTCTTCAACTGAGCAGGCCATATAATTGAATCTTCAACACAGGCAAGATTTGCAACACTTTTTGAAACTTTAACCAGCAGCAACAGCAGAACTCAACAGTTGTTGCCATTGCCCACTTTGTTGCTGTCGCTGTTGTTGTTATGTGAGTTGATGTTGTTATCACATAAGGTGCTTTGAGGACACTTTTCTGACTTTGAGTGTAAGCAAAGCACAGCTCGAGCACCAAAGGGAGCCAACAACTAAATCCTCAAAAATGCCCGTCAGCACGCACTTTCACACACATACCATGGCCACACTTGCAGTCAAGGCAAAACATAAACAATTTATGGAATTTATTAAATTGGCTTAGAGCCGCTTATTTTTGTTATTCTGAATGCTCTTGAGCCGCTGGCAAACAAAACAAGGCAAGAGAAATTTCAACACACGGCCGAGAAAATCTTTGGTCTTCAGTGAATATGTGTGGTGAAATTTTTTTTTTTTTTTTTGTCTTGTCTTGTTTTGTTCCTTTAACACTTGAGAAAATTTATGACAATGAGCCAACAACTCTGAGTGCTCATAATATAAATAACAAGTAGGGCAGTGTGCAAATGGGCGGCCCAATGGGCGTGGCCGGAGTAGCCTCAACTGCGTAGGCTAACTGACCGTGGTTAAGTGTGCTTTATGCCCAGCATCTGTGTGCCACCCATTGTGCCTGATTGAAGCGGGCGTGCCACATTGAGTGAGGAACAAAACGAGACTGCGCCACATGTGCCGGCAATTGCGGAATTATTCCCAACGACTCCCTAAGGCAGCAAGCCGACTTTTCGGCCTCAGACGCTTAGCCCTTGTACCGAAGGAAATACCAACCACCCCCTTTCCCCAGCAAACCCGTCCAACCGATCCACAGCTCAACTCCGCCACTTGGCGGCCTGCCAGGCGGCATTATTTTTTTTATGTCTACGGCTTGTCGACTGCCACCTTGAGCAGACCCCAGTTGAAATTTACGACAATTTAACTTAAACGTTTTCAGAACACGTTTCGAAAGGGAAAAGGAAAACAGAACCAATAATACCCCCAAATCTCTTAGCTGCCAATTGTTGATTTGAGAGATTTTTGCAGAATTTTTTAATACTTAATGAATTTAGAACTTAATTTTTAAGGAAACATTTGAATAAAAAAAGCCATTTGTGGAAATTCTTAATTCATTTGAAATTCTTCAAAAATAAATATATATTTTCATATCATAAATCCATAGATATTTTAAGCTGCATACAAAATTAGAAAATATTTGTAAAACAGAATTATAAATAATATTTTACTTTTCGTGGAAAGACAGAAGATGGCTGGTCTTTGCCGAAGGCTGAGTTTTACCTGCTGTAAGCTGGATGAAAATCATATTAAATTATTGAACCTGATATAAGCTCTTGGCTTCGTGGATAATTAAATTAAAACTTGTGAGACAGTTGATATATGTATAATTAAAGAGTATTTCTGTACACTTACATTTCATAAAGTTAACCGAGAGTGAATTGTGGTCTTAAGGCAGTTCTTGACATTCCATTTGTGATATTGCTGTTGGTACATCACTATTTATAGCAAAATAGTTAATTTGTTTTGAAGGTGCTAAGCCTAAGCTATTAATAATTGAAAGTATAACGATATTCTTTACTGCGTTTGTCATGAAAGTAAATTGTCAATAAATCGTTCGATAAATATAAAACCAACAAACTGAAAGTTATTCATGGAAAACATTCACGTGCCGTGGAAAACCCTTTCGACAGCGAAATGTCATCAACAAATAAAAAGGATACTTGACGCTGTTTGTTGATTTTTAATTACTATAGGCCACCTAGAACCCAGAAAAAGACATTGAGACCGCCGACTTCGTTTCCTTCATTGTCCTGGGACTGGCCAAAAACCGAGAGAGAGCCAAGAAATTTACATTTGTTGGCCACAAAACAGAAAGGAGCAAGGAAATAAAAGAGTTGCCGGCAGTTGGTAAAAGTTACTGAATAATTCAACGAATGTCCTGCCAACATTTTAATTTAAGTTTGCGCTTCGTTGGTCGCTTAGATAAGAAACTCTCGGCCGTATTTATTTACACTTTGCCGCTGCCAAATGACAAGCAGCCCAAATTATTAGAAAACTTTTCTCCGACGACATTGTGCAAACACAAATAAAATAAAATAACAAAAAAAAAAAAGAGGAAATGTGGAAAGTACAAATTATGCAGCAATTTCATTTTGATATTTTGGCCAAAACTGGATGAAAGGCTGTTAATGTAAATGGCGGTCACAAAAGTAGCCATCGAAAAAACCAAAAAAAAAACTTTTAATAACGTCTCAAAAGACACATTTTTTTGCGGTCCTTTGTCTTGTTCCGCACACCCACATAGAGATAGGATCCTAGAGATGCAGACAGATAAGGAGAGAGACAGAAGCAGAGAGGGACAGAGAGAGAGAGAGAGAGAGGAAGAGAGACAGAAAGTGCATGAGAGAAAGAGAGAAAGAGAGAGAGAGAGAGAGAGAGAGAGAGATAGTAAGAACTCTTGTTCACACTTAATTTGCAATTCTGAGTGCGGCCTCCTTTGTTGTTGGCTTTTGGGAGGGTCGCTGCTCGACTGCGCCTAATTATTATTTCCACGAATTCAAGTTGTGATTTGCGCCAAGGACTTTCAGCTTGTCCTTACTTTGATGGCCACCACTTGATGTAAATTATGTTTATGCTGGCTCAACCACCCAACCACCACCCAAACCACCGACAATGCAGCACCATTAAGTTTTATGTACAGTCCTCTCACTATATTCTGCTTCTGGCTCCGGTTCTGGCTTATGGTCCGGCTTTATGGTCCAGTTAAGTCAGTTACTTTCGAAACTTTTCGACAATATTTCCGCTGTGATGTGGTGCAATTTGTCCGAATGGTTTGGACTTGATTATAGGATTGAGAACTATATATTCCCGGAAAGAATGCATTGCAATTAGCAAAAGTCTTACGAGCAAGTAACAAGTAATATGCGACGTAGCCAATAAAAGTGCGACAATCAAAATGAATTTGTATTCACAGGAAGCTTTCGTGTGTTATTTCTGTCGAAGGACAGATTTTTCAATTCATATATGCATGAAACTATTATTATTAGCCCCATTCACTCGTCATTTTATGCTCAGAAATCTATTTTTAGATCCAAATTGGGAAAATTTTCAGTAATTTCATAGAATGATCACCACATTAAGCTTCTTGTCTCTACATTATAGAATACCAGAATTTGAAAACATATAAATGCCTTACAATATAAAGATATACGAAAATGAATCAAATTTGACATTCAATTGAAACTGCTTCAAATTTCGGACAAACCTTGTTTTGGTCAATAACGAAAATAAACCAAATATTTCACAACCATTTTATGAAACGCAAAATAAATTTTTAATTACAAAGAGTCAGCCGCAAACCAAAATGGGCCAACTGTTTTTGCGCTTCTTACTTAGAATAAGTTACCGAGCGCACACACACTTGCATACATCAAATATGTATTTTAACCAGGCTTATGCTCCCGTAGTTGAAAAGGACGCGTTCGCATATTCGTATGTTAGGCCCTGTCCGGACATGTCCGGGCATGTCTGAGCCAGTCTGGCTGTCTGACTGTCTGGCTGTCTGGCTGTCGACATATCTTAATTCCCATAACCAGCTAAAGTCTGCATGAATTTCAAATTCAATTTGGCGCATTTTACATTATTTATTAAACAAAAGGCTCGACAGCAGCACAAAACGTTTTATTGCCTCGCTTGTTGGCATGTGTGTCTGTGTCTGTGTGTGTGTGTGTGTGTGTGTTGCGCGCGCTCTGTCTTTTTATATATAAATAATTTAGGTGTGAAGATTATATGGTCGCGATATGGTTAAAATTGTTGACAACTTAATTTGTGAAGTGGTCTCCGTGGCCGGAAATGGTGGCATGAAATGGCCAAAGTGAGTGTAGGTGCCGTGCCACACACTCGTGCAACAGCCGCCACAGGCCGCTTGCTGACGCCTACAAAAGATAGGCAGAGAGATAGAGAGAGGAAGGTGCGATGAACGAGATAGCATTACAAATTGTAATTTAAATGCGCGTTGAAAATAATTTATGAGGCACTGCTACGTTGAAGTAGCAATATGGCAACGTGTCCAACGCGGCGCACATGGCGCTTACTTAATCTGCAAGGCAGGTACGAAATCGGGCAAAAGGGAAACGCCAATGACAACAGACAGACGGCGGCCACTTTGGTGCCAATAGCATTATTGAAAAATTAAAATGCTTTACCAATAGCCTTGCGCTGCGCGTAAGTTTGTGAAATATTGCATGAATAATACACGGACTGCAGTGCAAATTGGCCAATGTCCCAAATTGCCACGCCCAGCTGTAATTGCCGGCATCGGTTTGTTAATTGCTACATAATTGTTTGAAATAAATTTACTTACCATACGCTGCACCTGGCAAAAGACCGCTCGCCGACTGCTGACATGGCGTATGAGTAATGCGCTGTTTAATATCAGTCCACTGTCCGACACCCTCCTCCTCCTCCTCCTCCACTCAATTTGCATTGTGCATTTTAAGCAATCGAGCATTAAATGGAGATTGAGCACTGCTCATTGTTTCACCTGAATGTGTGTGTGTGTGTGTCTTTGTGTGGTGGTGTGTGGGTGTGTAAATTGAGTGACTCTTGCATGATTAATTCATTGCCCAATGGATTGGGCATTGTGTGCATCTTGGTGCGCTGAAGTTGACTCATGTGCGACAAATTACAAATGAAAACTTTGTGCAGAAAATGGGGACTTGACAGCTTTCACTTTATGCGCGGGAGCTTATCGCACATTAACTGTAACTTTACCTAATTAATTTGGAAATATTAAGTGGGTGGCGTCATCCTCATATGCTGGCCTATTAACTTCTTAACTTAAACTTTTAAATTCCATAATTTTATTTTTTGATGACGAGAAAATGTTTGCAATTTAAATAACGTTCTTAAGGGATACAAATTTTATAATTTCTGCAATAGACATGAAAATTCCATGAAATCCCCACAGGGTCGGGTAGAGCAAGTCTTCAAGTCTTCGTTCAATAATAAGGCGTATAAAGCCTTCACGCAATTTCGGATGCTTGCAGAAGAATTAAAGGCATGGCCAGATCGGAAGTGTTGTAGTCTTAAAAGTTAAAGGACTTGAGAGCGAAAAGCCTTGATAAGCGCAAGCTTAAGCTAGCTGCAACAGCTGATCTGCTGCGAGCATGCAGGCTAAGTTTAAAGACAGAAGTTTTACACTCAATGCCAAAATAAAGTGTACATGCCATTGAATAGTTAGCTAGATTCTTCCCTTAACGTCATAAAACACTATGCCGTTGCGCAACACTAAAGTCCTAAAGTCCTTTAGAGCATTCCTTGAACACTGAAAACTGGCTGACCAGAATCATATTTGTAGCATCTGAGACATGCAGCAGGCGTTGCCTGTGCATTTGTCACAATCATTTATTAATATGTTAAACACATTCTAAACGAAGCCGCAGCAACAGCTGCCACCTGCTACATGCCACCTAACAGTTACCAGTTGGCAGTTGCACCTTAGTGGTCCCTCAGCCACTGCACAAGAGCTAAACAGGAGCTAACGTTGGCAAGGACTTCAAACTGAAGCTGAAAGCTGACAAGCACGTGGCATAATTTATGAAAGTGAGAAAGTGTCGAGTCGCAGTTTGCCCCAACTCCCCAATTCCCACTCTACAACCTCCTTTGACTACCATATTTTATGTTTCGCTCACTTTCTTGTCAAATTTTTGCACATTTTTTATGTTGATATCCTGTAAAATACAACTGAATGGGGCTTACAAATATTTGCAGTGATCAAAGCAGGGTGCTTCTATGGATTGTAAACTTCCTCTCTAATAGAATGCACTTAAAATATTGTTTAAAAATCAAAGTTATATAAAAAATTAACAACGTTATCTAAATCAAAAATTAAACTTACTCAAATGGCAAAACTAGGTCAAACAAGAAAAGCAGAAATGAAATACAATTGAAATGTTTAAATACTATTAAAAAAAACAATTATAAGGAATATATTTTAAGCTGCAAAATGGTTTTCTCTTATTTAAGATTATTTATTAT
Organism: Drosophila atroscutellata; assembly: GCA_035041605.1. NCBI lineage: Eukaryota > Metazoa > Arthropoda > Insecta > Diptera > Drosophilidae > Drosophila > Drosophila atroscutellata. Next base: position 3,651,598 of record JAWNLA010000092.1, on the reverse strand, counting down.
GAATAATACGCTTTTGTTTTATTTTTCTGTTTTCATTGTTTTTATTTCTTGCTTTGTTTGCTCGCTGTTGCATTTCGGGTGGCTCAATTTAATTAAAGTTCTTAATGAGTTTTCCATCGCAGCTCAATCAATCAAGATGCTTGAATTGAGCCATTAAATGCAAGCTGGCTTTGTCTTACAAGCGATTACATTGTCAGTGGCAGCCAGAAACCGTCCAAAACCAGCTGGGCAACTTGCCAGCAAATTCTTCGCCAATGAAGTTCGAAATACTTGAAGCGAATAAAAAAGGCAGCCACAGTTGCTCAACTGCTGAGATTGCAGCTGCTTGTAAAACAAAAAGCAACACGTACATACACATATGCATACATATGTGCAGCTGTGGGGCTAAATCGAGAACTGGATCCGACCAGTTCGAGTTCATTTGTTTGCCAAGTTGCCAAGTTGGCAAAGTGCATTTTGCCGCAGCCAAAATTTGTTTTGCGGTTTTGCATATAAATATCTGAGCATCCACACGCGATGGCGACGTCTCCTTGGCTTGGCTTAGCTCCTGCTTGCATTTAATATTATCTGGTAAGCATTTGCTTTAGTCCTTCGTCCTTGCCACATTTTTATGTTGCTTGCAACACGTGTGCATGCTGTGCAAAAAAATCCATTGCATTCTTTTGGGCTTGTGTTCCTGCTGCTGCTGTTCTCTTTGCCTTCATTCGGCATTCCTTGTGTTGTTATTGTTGTTGTTGCTGTTGCTGCTACTGTTGCTGCTGCTGTTGGTGCTGTTGCTGCTACTGTTGCTGCTGCTGCAGTGAGTTGGTTTAAAGTAAACAATTTGCATAAAGCATTTCATATGCTGTATCCTTCTTTTTATGACTGCATTGTAAATTATGGTAATAGTTTCCGCGTGGATAGCTGCCGGAATTACAACTTAAGTAAATGTTGCAACTTGTTTGGTGTCGCCATTTTTTTTTTTGTGTAAACCTCACGCAATTAAAGGAGTGTAACTTACTGATATTTTTTCAATATTTATTTTACATATTCCTAAAAGTTAACGCATGCTTGAAAAATTATATTATTTACATTATTTAAAATTAAACTAAAAGCATTTCATAAGTTACATAAATTGGATAATCCAAGTAAGCGAATATCCAATTTAACAATGTTGATGACTAATTTTAAATTATAATCGACAGTTTTTTGCCAATACATTTACGATTATTTGAATTATATAAAGATAATTATTCATCAGTTACTAAAGCCTTAAATAATATGTTTAAATCTATAGCACTAGGAAAGATAAAACAAAAGTTAAATTTTGTCTATTTTTAATAAATTCAGAATCTGAATTTAACAAATAAGTTAATATGAAATAATTATTTTACGCGCCTAACATAATTAACTTATGTACTAATATATTGTTTCTGTCACACAGTTTTATGACTAAATTTAATTGTAATTACAACTTTGATGTAATTTTACACCAGCAATTAAATAGCCATCATCTTTCAGCTCTTATGTAAATAAGCATTAGCGTTAATGCGCTAAATGTGAACATGTCTGGACTTGTCTGCAAATGAAGCAGTGCACACAGAGCCCGAAGTCATTTAATTGCATAATGAGCCAGAGCTGGCATTTAATCAGCTCGTTTGTCAACAAAGTGCATATATAATGCAACCACAGAGAGAGAGAAACCGGGAGAGATGGGAAATGGTTGCTATCTCTCTCAACCATTTCCAGAGACAGAGAGAGGGTATGGAGGAGGGTTATATTGCTGCAGAGGTAGATATAGAGATAGTGGTGTGCGAGGAGGATGGAGAGGGAGGGGGAAGGACATACAGCTTGTCAACACTAAACTAATTACGTATACGCAGTATGATTAGGAGCTATAGCTGATTAGGTAACTGTCAAACGTCAATGGCGTGTGATTGGATTCGCTTTATTGGTTGCCTCCGCTCTGCCCTTCCTTCCCGCAGCCACTCGACTCTTATTTATATTTATTTTTTTTTTTGTTTGTCGTCTCGAGTTTTAAGGATAATGGCCACACCATAAGCCATAACGAGCTGAGCATTTGGCAAATGAAACCCGAAAAGTCGGGGTCCAAATATTTGTTGACATATTGCGGATTTGAAATGATTTGTGAACGCCCAGCGGACCAGCGGCCAATGGCCAATGGCCAATCCCCTAGAATTAAACAAATACATTTGAATAATGGCAAGCAATGAGCAAACAAAACAGAAGACTGATTGCTGGCAATAAAAATGGACCATAAAAAGCGATAACATCATATTTATACGCGGCAAACACTCAACAAGCAGCCGCAAGCCGAAAGCCGTGTAACAAAAATAAAAGACGCACAAGTCTGGGACAACAATTCCAACATGAACAATCCAACCAATACTTATCCCGATATACCTAAAGCTGCCCAAGGCGGCGAGCGTTGAAAGCGATTATATGCGTAAATATAAAAATGGCGAAAAGACAAATAAACGACGATAAACGGGCAGGCGTGGCGGGTGAGTAAACCATAAGTATCCACATTCATATAACCTCCCCCACCATTCCACTCCCACAAAGCCAGCAAACGAAAACATTGCGAGCAAAAAAAAGATGGGCACATAAAAAAGAAAACCAACAAAAAGGGCAACAAGGGTCAAGACGCCTGTACAGTGGGTCAGTCAGTCAAAAGTGATGTGGGTTCGGTTCAAACAATAAAGGCAAGCCGAAATATTTTATGTTATATGTGTATTTGAAACAACGATGAGTAACCGAACTTAAGTCAAAAGCTAATGTACATATAGTTAGATTTTGTAAAATCTTAATCGAAGACTAGTGATAGATTGATAATCACTATTACCATTACCTTGTACTCCTTGCCTAAAAATCAATTCTTTTCGTTTTATATAGTAAGGATAACACACATTTGAATTAGTTATTATTATTCTGTGCCACTGTATATTCCTCGAGCCAATCTGAAAACGAGCACGAAAGTGATGTAGGCGGCACGTTTACAGCAGTTTTTCTCATTCTTTTTATTTTATTATTTGTTTTTTTTTCCTGCACGTTTTGTTTATGACGTCCATTTGGTTGTTGCAAGTAGCCGAGATTAGATTCAGGTCTCACAAAGGTGGACACACAGGATACAGCTGTGCATTTCTACTTGCTGCCGGCCGCTCTTGGTCGTCCTGCCTCAATGATTTGTCCATTTCGGGTGCAGTCGCGTAAAGGTTGACGACTCATTTTAGTACCGGCAAAGACGTGCAGATTTGCGATTTGCATTTACAGTTGATGTACACGGCGGTATTCAAATGTTAAGCGTCCCATAAATCTCCAATAAAACTGAGCTGCGCTTTAAATTGCCTGGCTATGCGTCTGAAAGTATGCCGACAATTTGTGTTTGCTCGCTTCAAATAAGTATAAAAAAAGCGCAGTCAAATTGGCTTTGGCGTCGAATTTTGCAGCTGCTTTTTGTCAGAAAAATACAGCTCGCCCGAAAAGGCGGCTCATTGAAACTGGCAGCCACTTTTCAGCGCGTTTTTGTTTGCGCAAAGTCCAAAAGCCAAAACCAAAGCGTAACAGTACAAAACGAAAGGAAAGGTAGCCATCGTCGAGCCTGATAAATTGAATGCTGAGCTGCGTTTCCATAAAAGAGCCAATTCAGTCCCTGCCTCTTCGCTTAGGTGAGCCAAACAACATTTGCGCTCCAGATCATAGAAGAGTGTAGTGGACATTTACGCCCACTGGTTGCCAGGCCATGTCGCGACTCGTGTGCCCGCTGTTTGAAGAGGCGGGCTGGCTATTGAATACAGCCAGGCTTGAAAACAGAAATTGACACGTGCTTCTAATTGACAAAGTATTTTTCTCTTTGAAGTAGCCTGCAAATTGATAAATATATACCTTCTTTTTACAATCAGATACTAAAACACAAGCTTAAGCAAGCTTTATTTATATATGTATATAATATATTACCTCGATCTCTTACTTTAGTTTCAATATAATAATAATAACTGCTTGCTAAATTAAAACAACATATTCAAATTTGTTTGTCCACTACTAATATTAACTTTAGTCAGATGTTTTTTTCAAAAAAAATATCAAGAAGGTCTAAAGTTATTGAGTATGTTGCATTTATTATATTTATGAATTAATCATGAGGATGGTTCATTAGTTGATTGTAGAATTCTGGAGTAGGCTCCAGATCAAATTTGTGTGCATATGAATCTCCCAATTTTGTTAGGGATTCTGAAAGAGCGTATCTCCGCCAAATATAAGGATGGATGTTAAAAGTCAGCTCCAGCACTTAACAGTTGCTGTCGTTGCATTACGTAAATAATATCGCAAACAAATCGGCAGGGAAAGCAAAAGAAAAAGCTCGTAAAAAACTGCTCATTAAATTGCAACTCGATGCTCGCGAAAACTTCTTTTGAATGGTACAAAAAGCTGCAATTGCAACCGTGACAGGTGAAATTGAATGAGGGGACATTTCGACATTTACCCCCTTCTCCACAAATGCCAAAAATACTGACTTCCAAACTATACGAAAAACGTGATAAAACGTAAATCAACAGCGAAAATCGTGTTAAGCATTTTTTCTTGTCACAAAAAACAGAAAAACAAAAAAACACAATGCAGAGAAGGGCAACGAAAACAGAGGCAAAGAGAAAAGGAGTATAAACAGTTGTTGCTGAGCAGTAGAAGGGCTTAACATGGGGGGTGAGTTCCAAAGTTGAAAAGTGGCAAAAGTCCATGGGGAATTGGAGAATGGACATGGCTTTGGCTATGACCAGCAGCAAGTGATGGAGGGGCAAATGGTGCTGGCGACTTTTAAGCGCCATTTGCAGTTGTGCTTCTCCTCCTTGGCTCCTCTCTCATCTCTCCTCTCTCCCCGTCTTCCGTGTCCCGTCTCCTGAGTTGGCAACGTAATTCAATATGCAATGCCGTGTTGAAAGCTGTAAAAATGCTTAAGCGTTTTTCAATTTAGCAGTTTTATTTTACGAGCAGCGTATCTGAACACATTGACCGAAATGAGATTTTCCGCTAACTCAAATTTCTTAAATGCTTGCGGAACATTTGCAAGTGCCAATGGAAACGCGAATAATCCAGACACTTTTTGGGATGAAACGAATGAAATTCGAAATGCGGCATGTTGTTCACCTGAAATCTGAGTGATAACTTAGTCAGCAATTTCGGAAGCTATATTAAAAAACTTTTCTAAAATTCCATAAGGAACAAAATATAATAATAAAAATAAAAACATGTTGTGCCAAAATACGATTTATGTATATTCGCAGTGTAAAATATACACATGTTATATTTTTAGATTTATATTACGTCATCTAGTGCAGTAAGTATAACATTATAAGTTTAGATCCCTATGAAATAGGCTAAATAAAATTAGATATGTGTGGAAGGCCTTTATAGATAGTACTCTAATACTGAGGTTTAATATTGTAATATATATTTATATATATTTATTGGCGGAATATAACATATCCTTTCACTTATTTCAAAAGTCAAAAGTCTCCACAAAATTCAATATGAAATTTAATAAATGCACTTTAAAATCGAAATCAATTAAAAATTTAATTACACATTTCAGCAGTTTGATTGTAAAAATACATATATCCATGTTCTGTACAAATTTTATTTTATAAAAAGAAAATAACAAAATTCTACAATAAAATGAAACTTTTTGTGATTTCACAAGGGAAAACCTGCAAACGTTGCAATTTGCTATGAAAAACAATTAAACTTGAACTTTTGTCATAAAAAGTAAAAAAAAAAACTAAAAGCGCTGCGTGAAAATGTATGTATGAGCCAAATATGGCGACAGCAACAGAGTACACAGGACGCGATGGCAGAGCTGGACACATTGGCAAAAAGTTTTTGCCAAAGTTGGCGCTAATTAATTTTTATTTATTACGTATAAGTACAGAAGGAGGCAGCCAAAATGTTTTCCCAATGAAATTATTTGACCAAAAATATAATTAAATTGTCTAACTCCTCCGTTTTGTGCACTTTCTCTTTTCTGCAGGCAAACACACACGAGTGGATACCCAGCAAACGGCACTGGAAGGTAATTAATATGGCGACTTTTAAGTAAGCTTTTTGGTTTTTGCTTTGTTTTGCTTTACTTTATTTTTATGGTTTTTGCCTGCGACTCGCTGCACTTTCACTGCCTCGCGGAACGTATGCGCACTGTGCCGCAGCCCCATCGAGATCCAGCAAAAGTGCGACAAAAGTCCTGTCAAAGCAATGTGTGCAACATTTCCCTTTGCCACATTGCTTTTGCTTTTACGAACTCCCATTGAAAGAGGGAGCCAAAGACTCAAATGTGGGCCACGCAAACTTTTAAACTAATGAACTCGGCCCCAAGCGAATTGGGACATTCTTTTGATTAACTGGGCGTATCTCATTCTGCTACTGATCCCACTTCCACAGATGCGGAGATGCCACGCTTCGCCGAACCCATTGCCAATGTCACAGTCTCCATTGGCCGCGACGCTCTGCTCGCCTGTGTCGTGGAGAGCCTCAAGGGTTACAAAGTAGCCTGGGTGCGTGTGGACACACAGACGATACTCTCTATACACCACAATGTCATATCGCAGAATAATCGGATTAGTTTGACTTACAACGATCATCGATCGGTAAGATTTTATGAACCTATCATTATTAATAAAAAAAATATTATTTTCGAGTTGAATAAGTGCATTTAATCGAATTTCGCAGTGTGTTAATACCTTAATATTCATTTCGTTATTGTGTTTATATTCTAGTGGTATTTGCACATCAAGGAAGTGGAGGAAACAGATCGTGGCTGGTATATGTGTCAGGTCAATACGGTATGTACCGCACTCCAAGAAACAGTCAAAGCAATGCAAACCTTTAACATTTTTGCATATTCTTCTTTAAGGATCCAATGCGGTCGAGGAAGGGCTACCTGCAGGTCGTGGGTAAGTAAAGCGGCTTCAGCGATTCGCTGTCAATTGAACCACAGGGCACACAACACATTGTTTGAACCCGCTTCGTTGCAGTTCCTCCAATGATTGTCGAGGGCATGACCAGCAATGATATGGTCGTGCGAGAGGGCCAGAATGTATCGTTGATGTGTAAGGCGCGCGGATATCCCGAGCCCTACGTCATGTGGCGCCGTGAGGACGGCGAGGAAATGCTAATTGGCGGGGAACATGGTGAGTAATCAGCTTCACATTTACAATCTGCGCACAGCGCAGCGTCAATGTGGTGTCCTTAATTTCTTGCCATCCAAACACACAACCCACTCGCATCCAGTCAATGTCGTTGATGGCGAGCTGCTGCACATCACCAAAGTGAGCCGACTCCACATGGCGGCATACCTGTGCGTGGCATCAAACGGAGTACCGCCATCGATTAGCAAGCGAGTGCATTTGCGAGTTCAGTGTGAGTATATCAACAATATTAAATTTTCCACAGCGATTGTTTGAAATGATTGGGGAATGCATAAATGCCTAAATGTGTTTAAGACGATAATCGTTAAAGTTGCTAAACTTGGAAGGTTGATAATTAAGATTGTACATCAAAAAAATGTTTGGCTACGTTTAACAGCGTAGAAACTTAGAAGGAAGGTTACCAGGTCAGTATTTCTTGGCTACACCCACCCTATTCTTTGATACCTGTTATCAGCTGGCATTACGTATGGTATCGAAGTAGGTTACGCTCGACTCTCTTGTTTGGAAGTGTTTTTTAAAGAAAACCGCCAACCGGAAGGTTTCCCCCAGCAGTTGTTAATTCTCCTAATTTTAAGGACATCAAATGAAAGAATTTCACTTAAAATAGGAGAAAAATAAATTTGAAAATTTATCAGAAATCAATATAAGAGCAAAATTAGCTTTGGCAGTGAGTGAATTTGCCATTGGTTTGAAATTGAATTAAAACAGACTTTGCACAGATTCAAAGCATAAGATTTATATAACAAACTCATAGCGAATTCAACGTGCAAATGCGTCAAATCCATTTTGGGACACAACTGTTATGCAACATTCATGTGCCGTTAGGTCGATGTGGCCACCCAGAGTCAGACGGGCTACTAAATGCGTAAAATACACAAGGCAGAACAGCAGGCCCGTGCCTGCTAACCCCCCCCCCCCCCACCCCCCTCTCCCACATGTAACTTACTAGCTTTAACCATCCGCCCCAACATTGCCTTTTAACTGTTGCAGTTTCAGGGCAATAACCGCTGCGTGTCCTCAACAAAAGCCGACCGAGCGGAGGATGGGGAGAAGTGTTCAAAGAAGGGAGGGTCCACGCACTTGGCCAAAAATCGACCAAAGCCCCAGTCACGTTAAATTAATTTACCTGTGCGTGTACGCGTGTGTGTTTTTTTGTGTGTGTGTGTGTGTTTATGTGTTGTGTGTGTTTTTGTTGTGTGCATGCGCTCATTTTGCCATGTTTGTGGGTGTTGTGTTTGTTTGTTTGTCAGCAAGTGTTATTTTGTGCTCCAGCGCTGGGTACGTGGCGAAAATGCGTTGCCATTGCCATGACACACACACACAAACACACACACACACCACACGCACACGGCACTTGAGCTGATGCAGTAACAAAAGCTATTTACACACAGCCAGACACAATCTCACGCGCACAGGCGCACTTGTAATGACCGAATGCATTTTAATCCAAACGCCGCTTGACAACTCACGTAAAATGCATCCGAAAATTGCTTTAAAAATCTCAGTTACAAACTGATGCGATTATAAAGTGCAGTTGAGGATTGCACTTGAAATAAATTTTGAACACCTTAATTAGAATACAAAGAAAAAAAGCTTATTAACTGTTTTCGTATAATATTAAGTTAAAGAAGTTAAGAATCATTATTAATTATTCTTAATTAAATTTTATTATTATTTTAATTTATATTTTACTCTTTATATTTTTGTATCGAGTGGCATTTGTCGACGGTGAATAAATTAATGTAAGGCAATGATATTTTAATTATGCTTGTACACATATATATTTCCAGTTCCACCCATGCTCTCCATACCAAATCAGCTGGAAGGTGCATATCTGGGGCAGGATGTTATGCTCGAGTGCCATACAGAGGCCTACCCAGCCTCAATCAACTATTGGACAACTGAGCGCGGCGACATGATAATATCAGGTAATGTCCACAGTTCAAGCAACTTAAATTTAAGCTTAACTTATGGACACTTTAATGCAAATGTTGCATACTCGAGGAAAATATGTGTTGCTGCTGTTCAATGTGCCGCGAAATCCAGGCCAGAGGCACGCATTGTAGCCAGGTTTATTATCTGAAAAGCGTTTGTAAATGAGCTTACAATACAATCAGCGTGCCTTCTTGCCATGGTTAGAGTGAATTAAAACTCGCATCACTGCATAACAGTAAAAATAAGTTAAGCTGCTGCAGTAGCAATCACAGCTTCTGTCAACAACAACAGCACGAATTAACGAATATTGCATACCCTTATACACCGCAGTTATCCTTTCGACATCTCACCGTCCCTATAAATTGAAAAGAAACCTACCGATTTTTCCTATGAATGTTGGGTTCTTTGTTTGGAAAAAAACTTTCAAACAAGAACTCATGTTTATAATTCCGATTTAAGTTATATGATAAGTTCGATAATAATCATTTATTTTATATATGTATAATATATATCTTGGTAAAGACAAAACTGCAGAAAAACGTATATGTGCAAAGTCTCTCATTGGACATGTCTATATCGACTCGATTAGTGATACTAATCAAATATATACATATCTACTTAATGGGGTCGGAGATATATATTTCAATGTGTTACAAACTTCATGACAAACGAATAGTATCCTCTATAAAAGTATAAAAATGCGTTTGTCGAAAATTAAGTGGTCGCTGAAGCTGCTGCTTATTTTGCTGTTGCGTTGTCCTTTCATTTCTTTCGGTATTAATCATACGCACTGAGTGACTGGCATTCAAAAAACAAAATAATTGTCTTTATTGAGCAGCGCCGAACAATTACTTCCGACAAATAATAAGTCACTTAATGCATTTAATGGCAACATATACTGTATAAAATCAGTTTAAATATGAAAAACATTTTTCTCTGTTCCTTTCTTGAAGTTTTAATTCAGATATTTAATGTATATAGTGAATAATTGAGCAAATAAATATCGATTACTGATATTTATTTGCTTAATTATTCACTCATTTTATTTTGATTACTTAATTTTACTTTATTTTTACATTATTTTTACATTTTATTTTATTTTTTTGTATTTTATTATATATATTAAAATTAATACTCAATTTATTGATGCAAAAATGTTTACATGGCTTCTTTTAGTGTTCATTTAATTAAACTGACAAACAAATTCAAATAATTCAATTTCAATTTAGATACGTATAAAATGCTCCACTTGGAGTTGTTGTTATAGATTTATGCTGCATATTTGTGGCTTTTATTCCAATGTGAAATTCCTTTTAAAATGGAAATCCAATAATTGGCAACTGATTAAATTACATAAAATCTCGTTCACACAATGGGTTTAATTAAGCACTGAACTCAGAATGGAACAGAAATTTACTATAACCAAATGGGAAATGATCAAAACCAGCAAATAAATAAAATGTTGATATACTGGGAAAATTGACAAATCGCAAATAAAATAAACACGAAAAGTGCAACGACAATGTGGCAAATTCTAGCACATTCCTGTGTGTCTGCGCAACGATAGAAATGTCAGAAAATTATATTTGCAGTGGAAATTATTTTAACATAATCACACAGATTTGCGGACAGGCGGTGGACAAGCGAAAAGTCCCTAAAAGCATTCAATAACATGCACCAAAACCAGAACTGGGTGACACTCAAAAATCTACACATTGTGACATAGGGGGGGAGCGGAAAATAATTATCATAAAAGCGAGCATTTAATCAATATAATGCATGTAGTGTGGCTAAAAGTATAATTTTACGCAAACAGATGAATGTATTTCAGACAATTCATGTAGCTAAAACACCTCCCCAAGTATCAGTGAAACAGGAATCACAATTTACTTGCATTTTTATCCCATGATTATTTTGGAATGTCCAAAAATGAGTCATCAGCATATGAGACGCATGAGCATAGAAATTATAACAAATACTTTCGACGTTTGTTTGTTCGATAAGGGAGCACACACATTCAACAAGAAATAGCCGTGTGTATAGGTACACGTATATTTTTGTACAAAAAAATTCCAAATTATGGCCGAGGTATCAGCCAGGAGTAGCGACATTTCATATGCACACACGCATAGGCGGCAAGCAAACAAAATGCGAACTGAGATATGAATTCGGCAACGAACATGATGCATTGCAACCAGACACCAAAAGTTTTGGGTAATAAATTTTAAGCGATTTCGTAGCGAAACGCATGAAATATTTATATATATGAAGGTTTGAGGGTGGGCAGAAAAGTAGTCAAATAATATAATAAAAATAAAGTTATAAATAAAGAAATAGAGGTGGACATAGATATAGATATAGATACAGATATAGAAATAGATATAAGAATATATATAGATATAGATATAGGTAAAGATATAGATATAGATATATATATAGATATAGATATAGATAAAGATATAGATATAGATATAGATATAGATATAGATATAGATATAGATATAGATATAGATATAGATATAGATATAGATATAGATATAGATATAGATATAGATATAGATATAGATATAGATATAGATATAGATATAGATATAGATATAGATATAGATATAGATATAGATATAGATATAGATATAGATATAGATATAGATATAGATATAGATATATATAGAGATATAGATATAGATATAGATATAGATATAGATATAGATATAGATATAGATATAGATATAGATATAGATATAGATATAGATATAGATATATAGATATAGACTTAATTTGTAGTAGACTTTAAGTTTTGACAAAAGTCTAACCCGTATCCATCGGATGATTATATAACTTCTTTGTTATATCCGAATAGGCAAATTATATAATTACATACATCTGTGTGATATTATGTCTTTTTCCTATTACCTTTATAACTCGTTCACTTAAGCCACTAATTAACCCAAATCTGTCCAATATAACAGACGAGTTTGCCACATCAACTTGTCGCACAGCCCTCGTTGACCTGTCGCTAGCACATGCCATTTATCACGAGCATAGTTAGAGGACAGAACAAGCAAGTCTCTCTCAGACTGCTAGTGATGCATGCCACATACAACACACAAAAGAAAAGAGTATAGAACCTGGAAAAAACTTCTGTTTTATGTCCCAATATTGGATGGCGGCATATTAAAAGTATAGACTCACTGCCATCAGTCGTAGAAATCGCATATGTCGAGGTTGCCGCCAGTGCTGTAGATTATGAGTTAAATTATATATTTGCGTGTCAGTGGGGCTTTCAATGTGGCATGGCAAGTATCTGAGAAACTGGCGCGTCACAAAAGGTGACTGACTATAAAAAAGAGAAGCGGTACCTCACATGCATGCTAAGCGCTACAGGGTAAATTGTTTTTGCCGAAACGAAATGCAGAAACCAAAGACATTTGTCACAGGCACACAAACAATTGAACCACACAACAACATGGCGTATGGGAAACATGCGATATCGCATTATACTGCGCCAAACAATCAAAGTGAAATTAAGTTTATATGTTTAATGCTACTTATACCAGCTATTTGTGTGCCTAGTCTGGGCCCCGAAAAGTAGGCAGAACATAGCGAAATTAAAGCCGCAAGAGTGAAAAAAAAGTGAACTAAAGCATTGAACAAAAGTTTTTCTTTTAGATTTTCACTGATTAATGAGAAAAGTTTTATTTAGTTCTTCTTGGGTGGAAATCACCCTTAATATCGAACTGCGGCAGTTTTAATTACGTACACACGCAGTCACCTAAAGTTAATGAATGGAGAAAGAGGATGAGAGAGTGTAATTAGTTTGAGTCGCCATTGAAAACGCATTTCGCCTCAATGCTCACAACTAGTACAAATACATACACAAAGTGCAGGTGACATTAATTAATTGGTTTACTTTTTTCAATTGCTGTGGCCAGCTCAACTGCCGTCATTTACGTATAGAGTAAAAATTTAAAGCAGCCTTAAATTTTACAAAAAATTAAAAAAAGTGAAATCAAATATGAAGGTTCATTTTGCGATCTGTCGCTCTCCGTTTTGCAGATACTTCACGGGCTGGTGATAAATACGAGACCACATCAACCGTCAGTGGTTATACGAAATATATGAAGTTAAAAATTCGCGCCGTTGGACCAAATGATTTTGGCACCTATCGCTGCGTGGCAAAAAATTCACTGGGCGAAACCGATGGCAACATTAAACTCGACGGTGAGTGACATTGCGACACATTCATTTATTTTCACTGTTTTTAATTTCACTTTTTTCTTGTTTAATTTATTGCAATTTATTTGATTGCATTTTGAGCAGCAGCTGTAAAAAACAACTTCTCATTTTTCATTTGCAACGCGCCACTTTTCCTGCCGATTATATATATATATATTTTTTTTAATAGTTTTACTTAACATGTAAATTGATCACAAACTTTGACATTTTCAAACCAAATTAAAAATCTGTGATTTCGTTTGATTTTCATAAATGAATATGATTTTTTGTAAATTATTTCGACTGCTTTTTTGTTATATATATCTTCATTGAGACTTTAGTTAATTTTGCCTAAGAACCGATTTTTAAATAAAGTTATGTTTAATTTTTCACAGAAATGCCAACACCCACGACTGCCATTATATCAGAGATGGCCATGTTAAACCGCAGCTATGGTAAGCATTACTTTTAAAATATAAATCATATAAATCATATTTTTCAACTTTCATTAAAGTCAGTTAAAGTTTACATCAAGTCAACTTCTTAAAACTTTAATTTACTTTAAATATCTTCAGCACTAACTAACTTACTCAACCCCGTATAAACTGGATTCATAAATTCTGCATAATCATTTTATAACTTTATGCACCGCATATCATCAGTAAAACAAAGCACCCCAAAGATCATAATTAAAGTGCCAATTTTCTAAAGAAGAAGAAGCTCGATATTCCATTTTTATATCATTTGTTTTAACAACACACATTTTATTCCAATTTCATAGTATTTATTCAAATGAATAAACTCTAAACTTAAAATCACTTGGCAACAGCCTAAGGTATTGCAAATAACTGCAAATTCTTGTTAAAATTTTGGTAGACCGACTTAAAGTTCTGGCGGCTAGCCAAAGTCCCCTTTCCAAGCGAACCCTATCTACCCCGATCATTCCCTCTCACTCCCTCATCCCATGTAAGTTGCATGCAATTTTCTGTGTACATTTTGCCTGTTTTACCATATTTTCTTTTTGTTTCGGCTTGCCACGCTTTTTCATTTGTTTGTTGCCTCTCAGCTCGTCTATTAAATGCAAATAAATGCAAAAATTAAATAAAAATACTTGGAATACCATTACTTGTATATGTATATTCATTTTTATTTGTGTGTTCATTTAACCCAAACTTCTCAACTTGATTTCTGAGTATTTTTTCATGTTCAAAATATTCAAAATAGTTATAAACAAAACGTCAACAACAACAACCCATCATTATTCGTGTACCTTCGACCAAATTAAAAAAACACGTCCAATTCTCTTTTTCTCTATCTTTTTTTATTTTCTCTCTCTCTCTATCTCTGTCTCTCCCTACTTCGTCTGATTCTTGCTGCATAAAATTATATGTATTAAAAAAAAATGAATAAAACAACTTAAACAAACTTTACATTGCAAAAGATGGCAAGAGACGTCATAGAAATAAATTTGAGTCGGCTAACGCTTTGCCTGATTACGGGGTTGAGGAGTGGCGTGACGGTGCTCAAGGTAAGTACCCGCAACGAGTGTTTCCCCTATCCAAACCCTTACCACCCACTTTTGTGCAAGCCTAAGTCCTGAATCTTTTGGTGCCTTTTATCGCTGCACATTTTCATCATTTGCACATAGTTCCTCTGCTCCTCTCCCTTATCTCTCTCTCTCTCTCTCTCTTTCTCTCTTTCTCGCTATCTCACTCAGTTACTTTCTATATTTCTCTCGCATTGCTGTTGCATTTGCTTTTCTTTCATTTTATATATGTTTTTTATATTTCAAGTGCGTCGCAGTTGGCTTCTCCCGTGTTGCCAGTTGTTATATTGCAAAACTTATTATAGCGAAATTCGCTTGGCGCGTTTCGTTCCTTTTGGCCTTTTGTCTGGGCCATGGCCAAGTGTTTAGCACCAATGTTAAAAATTAATTAAATTTCCCTTTAGTAAAATGACGCTTGCATCGCATTGCTTTCAACTGCGCATTTTTCATTTTGCATTCGGCGGCAAAATGAAATGTATTCTGTTTCCCTTCCTCCCACCCAAAGAGACAACAACAGACAAAATCGCTTCGCAACTTGGATTTATGAAGTATCACTAGCATAAAGCGTGCATAGCAATCGAATATAAAATAGTAAAAGAGGAGCAAATAAATAGTTTTCGGTGGAAACCATACTTTTGATTGAAAAAATGTATTTTTTAAATATTTTGTATCTATGTTTATCTTAACTTTTTTTTCAAATAAAAGTAAAGGCAAGTTACAATGCTCTAGTCGAGACTTCAAATTAAACATGACATTTTTAAATCGATCTTTCTACAATTGTGGAAGATACAGACATTTCCGATTTTTGCGCCTGACAGGGCAGATAGCGTGGAGTGGTGTGTGGTGTGAACATGAATATGCTTATCTTTGAAGGAGGTTGCCAGCAAGCTACCTTCTTAGTTTAGTTACTATATTTTTTAAATTGTGGGCGGTTACAGGTAATATACATTTTAGATTTTACCGATTTCCTAGCCTCCCAGTGAACGTATGTGTATTTTTGGAGCTAGTTTAGGAGTGAAATTCGATTAAAGGCAGTCACTAGCGTTCGGAAAAGTGAGTAGGGCGTTATTTGGAATTTCTTTGAAAGGGATAATTAAGTATACATAGTTTTCAATAATTATACAAAGTTTAATCCAAAAATTTGGCTTATCGTTCTAAAGTCTCATAAGTGAAGAGAATATTTCATAGTTTTATACTTGACTTCTCGCATAATCTCAATAATAAAATAAAAAATCAATTTGCAGCCATTTCAATAAAAATTATCGTTCAAATGCGTATAAATTTGATCAAAAGCATTATTCGCCTAAACGGTGCAATAACAAGAAGCATGAAAAACGAAAAGTGGAAAGACAATGTAGGAATGCAGAAATGCAGCCCGTATGATTCACATCATACCGACCACAAAAGCTAACCAACATTTGTGGGGCGGCGTAAAAGAAGCGGTGAGCCTGGCGGGTCTGGGCGGGTCTGGGCGGTGCAAAAGCAACTAAGCCACAAAATGCAGCCACAAAACACAACCTATCTGCAATTTATTTTGTATTTTATTCCATTTTCGTTTCGAATGCACATCAGAATAGGGAACCAAGCTCGTGAATGGTTCACACCCAAAACTTGTCAGTGTGAGGGTGTGTGTGTTGTTACTTTGCTTTTTCCTGTCCAAATAAATCTGCTGCAATAAAAATTCAATCAATCGCAACAGCAACAACATTTGCAACAAACAACAGCTTAACTGCTGATTGACACTGACATTGTGCCGCTGCCAATGCCATTACCCTCTGCTTTCCAGCCGCAGAACGCGCTTGTCGTCTCTAATATTTTCAAAAATATGTCACAGATTAGTCTAAAAAAATAATCGCAAAATTAGCCATAACCAATGTGTGCTTACAGTGTGGTTCCAGCCAATAATTGTCAGCCGCCTGCTTTTTGAGTACTTTTAATCCTTGGCAACAAATCGCTGGATGGCCGAAAATATTTACTATCAACAATGTTGATTGCATTTAAAATGCAATTATTTTGAGCACGCGTCCGTAAAATGCCGCTCAACCGACTGCACTAATGAACTGCATCTCAATTGTGCGGGCGGACGCCAAAGCATTGGCTTGCCAGAGGGATGAGGAAAGGAATGGGCAGAGGCATGGCATGTTGTTTGTCTGAGCAAAAGCTACGGATAAAACAGGCGTGGCTGCCTGCCAGTCGCAGTCATTGCAGTGCATTGCAGGTGCTTTAAAAATGAAAGGAAAACTAAACAGAAAAGAAAAGAAAGGTTTACCTCGAGATTATTTGTGTATAAGTACCTTGAAAAATTAAATTCCCTTTAAAGCAAATAAAAAACTCAAATAATATTAAAAAAAAAAATATTATTAGGGGTAGGTAGCAATGGTCTTGGAAGGGTTAATCCTATTTCATTTTACTATAAAACTGCAGAATAAATCAAAACTACTGGTTTTAATTCCCTAATTTGTAAAAGAGCATTTAAAAATATTTAGTATATAAGATTACTAAAGATTTTCATGAATTTCAAAGTTATTTATTAAGCAAATGGATTCTTCAGAGATTTTTGTATTCACATAATCTATCCAATTAAAAAAAATCTTTTAACATACCTGACAGAAAACTGAAGTATATGTTTCTTTGTTGATACAACCTCGCAATTAAAGTTCCTAGTTTTTGATAAAAATTAGCTAAATGACGCCATCACAAGAAATGCTGGAAAATAGACTAAGCTTCAGCAAAAGTTAAGAATAAAAGCTGAGAGACTTCATCAAAATTCTTAAGATATTGATTTTTTTTCGACATAGAGAGAGAAAAATGTATTTAAAAAAAACGTAGACAAATTTAGCTACAAAATGCCTTTTTGATTGATTTGCTATTGACAGTTTTGACGTAGAGTTTTCATCGTTTTGTTTTGGCATTGTGGCAACTTATAAATAAAATATCATATGGGGTGAAGCGAAATTGCTGAAGCTGAAAAATCAGAACAAAGATGCCTTGCATAAAAATGAGAATATTTATTGCCCCGAATTGGCATCGAATGAAATATGCTATCAAAATTGTCTGCTTGTGTCGCTCTGACACCTTTTCAATATGCTCTCAATCAAGCGGAAACTCAGGCATTCACAAAGCCACCCACATATACGCCCAAATATATACACACACTCTTTCCTGATATTTATGTCTTTGACATCAATCAAAGGGCAATTCGAATTTCCGCCTCAATTTTGGTCAGAGCCTAAAACAAACACACAAAAGGAGATCGTAAGCAGCAGGACATACTTAAATCATAATGTGGGTATGTGGTGGGTGGGTGTGAGGGTGGGAGGGGTGTGTATTTGTTTGGGTTTCACTTGATGCTCTTGAAATGCCTTTAAGATTGCCTTATTTGAAGTGTGTTTATTTGTGCCTTGGAGCGCAGCTATCACTTTATATTTATGACTTTGATTGTAGTCAAAAAAAAAAAAATACAAAAATAAAAAAAACAATTGGCCAACACTGACAGAATCCAAAAACAACAACTACCACACCCATCATAGAGCAAACACCAGCAGGAAAATCAACGCAATGTACGCTTAAATACCACTTTGTTGTTATTTATGACGCCAGTTGATGAAAAGCCAAATGCCAAAAGATTAAAAGCAGATAAAATATATATAATAGCCCTCATATGTATGTGTCTACTTTTACCAGCAAACACTATGAACTCCGTCGATGTACGCCTGGGCACAGTGGTGCGTAAGTAGTAAAAGTAAAATTAAAATGACATCTTTGAAAATTATCTTGAATTACACAAACAAGGTGTTGTAGAAACCAGAAATTAGAGTTGGTTCAGTGGAAAAGTGGAAAAAAAATATTCAAAGCTTTAAATTATTCTCCGTTTAAGTATAATAAAATACATTGCAATACATACATATCAGCCAATAATCAAAATATTCAATTCCCGAAATATTTAAATCAATATTTATGTCAAAATAAATTCCAATTGGTTTGCATTTTTCCCAACTTTTTAAACGAATCTGATTCCACTGTACCAGCCATATATCAAACATTGACATGCGGTCAACAAAGTGCGTCCAATGACGTGCATAAAAACCAAAAGCACCAAGCACAAGGAGGGTGAGGGGACAGCACTCAATCAGCCAGAGACAGCGGCCAACGCTGTCCAAGCTCGGGTACATTGACTGCCAGTTCTATAAAGACGCACAGAAGCATCCAGTACGGTAAAATATTGTCGAGTAATCGCTGTCGCAACGCTCGTCGAATGCATTGACGATATAAAGACACACAATGACGTTGTAAAAAGAAGACAAGAAATATGGAAAGAGGAAATGAAATGGGTGGCAAGTATATATATATATATATATATATAAATGTAGGGAGGACACAATATGGTGCAGATGTCAACAAGCAGCACCAAAACAGAAGCAATTCAGCTAAGTGAGCAGTATAAATATAGTTGTTGACCAGAGAGTCATTGTGGTCAAAGTTAAATTATAGCACAAATGGGTGCATACATACTGAATCTTTTCATTTAATTAATCAATGTAAATTAATAAATTATTTAATTCAACTAATTCAATTCAAATTAAGTTCAGTTTGTAATTAGAAACTTCTCGAACTAAAAAAAATTTAAAATTTATACAGAAATTCGAAAATATATCAACAAATTTGATTTGAAAGTTAATTCATTATTTACTTTCAGTCTACATTTAAATTATCAGTCTACATAATAATTATCTGCACTTAAATCTAATTGTATTAAAAAATCCAGCAGAAACTATTAACCATAACTAATAATAGTTCGTTGCTCAAAAAATAATCAAAATAGGAACCTCAAGGAGATGCTTAATTTAATCCTGTGGACAATTTCGAGGTTTATGGGGCAAATGAGCCAATCCATTTCCCCTACGAGTCATTTGACAGGCCAAACATCAATTGACCCAAACGCTTAATGCAAAATCAATAAATCAACTAGCAATACTTATTTGGCCGGCCAGGCATATGGAACTGTTAAGTGCACACCACAATTTTCTTGTATGTCCCTACCGAAAATACATTCCCTCCCCCCACCATGATGTATCCATTTATCCAATGCTATTTTGGGTTTGGTAACGCGCAAAATAAATGAAAATATAAACTCGACTAACCAAAAACTGATTACAAGAAGAGCTCATACAATTCCCAACATCCCTTTCTTTTTCTCTTCCAAATTCTTATGTCGATTCGCAGGCAACCATGGTGGTAACACTGGCGATAACAATCAAACGCCCTTGCGTAATCCGCCCGGAGCATTTCACAACTCTGCAGGCTCACTG
The DNA here is from genome assembly GCA_035041605.1 of Drosophila atroscutellata. Lineage (NCBI taxonomy): Eukaryota > Metazoa > Arthropoda > Insecta > Diptera > Drosophilidae > Drosophila > Drosophila atroscutellata. The sequence continues at coordinate 3,631,397 of JAWNLA010000092.1, read as the reverse complement.
GCACAGCATAATCTACTTGGTAAAATAATGCGCGGCATTAAAACGCAATCATTTGGGATTTTCAAACGTTTATCGAGTTATTTGCTGGCGGCACTGCGAACGACGACTCTGCCAAGTCGGCGGCGTATGAGTAATATGAAAAACCAGGCTCAGACCCAGCAAACCGCTGTCAGCGCGCAGTCAAGCATAAACAGCAGCAACATCAGCAGCATCTGCCAAAGGACAGCCAAAATCAGCGACCGCAGCCGCAGCAGCCTCAGCAGCAGGAGTAGTAGCAGTAAATGGGTGTGGAACATTGCTCATACGCCGCGTGTGACGCACCGCCATTGGCCAATGCTCATTTGCATAGTAATATTAACTGGCAGTTGCCTGGTTGCTGTTGTTATGCATTTTATCGGCAGCCGCATCGCATTTTCTATTAGTGTGGCGCATAGGCAACATTTAATACTAACATTTTGGGTCGTTGGTAATAAGGTTGCCGCATTGTTGCAAATTTATACAGCAACAACACAAAAAACAACATCTATAACAGCAACCAAGTCAAACACATTTGCTGTGCTTTGCCTGCGCAAGTATTCAAGATGAAATCAAATAATTGCAAAAAACTCATTTAGGGCACAACAACATGAAGCGGAGATGGGGCGTGAAAAATAGAATCAAACTTAGACAAGTAAGCAACAGAATAAAGTTGTGCGAAACAGCACAAGAAAGAAGAATAGAAACACATATTCCATACTCTATATACTCGATATATATATATATATATATACGTATATATATAAAGCTATTAATCGTAGATATGTTTATGATGAAAAGTAAATGATTATCATGTTGAACGGCATTCCCCTCAGCGACTGTGGATTAAATAAATTATCAGCAATACAAATGGCATTACGAGCCTATCAACCCGTTTTTAATTACATTCCCATTTTGCTAATGTTAGCCAAATACTTTAAATATGTTTCACATTTCCAAAGTTAAAAAGTAGTCCCCACGCTAAATGGAACAAATTTGTGCAATTATTGGCAATAATTATATTTAATTTGTTGCGATTTTAATTTAATTTACATTTCTCTTTGTGAATGCTTCGACGGAATTCAATATAATATCAAAAATAAATTATTTATGTGAATCGCAACATAAAATGAAGATATTGATTACATACAACCAATTTGGACTTTTAAACATTTCACTTATAAAGAAATTTTAAAATTGTATTAAAATATTTTGTGTGTGTTGTGTGTTATGAACACATTTTTCGGTCCTTTTGTTTAATTTGTTAACTATTTTGCAAATGCGAACTGCCAGATGCCAATTGCAACTGCAATATTTACCACATCACTGTGAACCTTTATTATTTGCCCTGCACGCAAATAATTTCGAAATCAATACAAATATTCGCAAAATTGAAATGTTTATAGGCAAATAAATTTATGAAATATGCATGACGATAACCAAAATCTGTTAGTGCTTCGGCATACCAAATTCGAACAAAGGCAAAGTAAATGAACACAATTTAGTTATAGTAAGCACATTAAAAACACTGTTAATCAAATTTGCATTTAGACGAGCGTATTTACAAACAAATAAAAACATACATTGCGAATTTACATAGTAAATTTAGCGCCATTACTAAACAAAAAAATGAGAAGTTAATCACACAAAAAAAAGATACAGCAAAAATATATGTTAAGTCTAGTCATATATTAGCTAGTGATACGGTTTATATAAGCATATATCAAATATATATCAAAATTATTGTTAACGTACGTATTATCAGGCAAATTAATTAATTTGAAAATGCATTTAATTGAACACTTGTTATTATTATTAATATTATTATTATTATTATTAATAATTGCATAAACATTTTAGTTTCTACTGTAAATATTCATTATTACGAAAAGATTACTTCCCACATTTATTTTGAAGCACTGTAAATAGGGGAGTCGAAACACAAACTCCATTAAATTATGCGTATCATTAAAAAAACACATTAAAAAATGTAAGATCTTAATTCAATACTTTGAAGAATGCTTTAAGAATATGTAAATATAACTATGTGTATTGGCATAAAACAGTTGCAATGTATGTTAACAAATTGAAGGATTAATTATTGATAGACAAACTATTTGAATAAAAATGTAATAGTTTAAAGCCCAGCATTTAGTACTTACATAAACTAATCGATAACAATTGCTGTTGAATATAAAAAATATGTATATTAATATTTTATACATTAAGCGTACGTAAAAAGCATAAAGAAGCTCAGCTAAATGTGTGTCTAGCAATACACATACATATAACTATATGCATTAAGTACATACGTATATATATATAGCTAGTTATTATTATTTCATACAAATATTTATTATGGAGGTCTATGTGAATAAGTTGTGACATATCTATGTAACATATATTTGTTTGTAATTGTATGCAAAAATTTACAATAAAATAAAAATGAAAATAAAAAACAAAATAAACAAGTAAAAAGTGGAGTGGAGTGCGCTCGTCTACTACATATTCAACTGTTAAATATATTCCAGAATGACAGCACAGGCACTGAAGAGTAAAATAAACGAAAGCAGCACTTATACTATTACTAGTATTTATATAAAAACCCCAACTGAAATCACCGGCATCTGGCAAACGTGCTATCACTATCGGAAAAGATAAGTACATACTTGAGATACCAAGATCCGCGTGCTCATACATAGACTGGAAAATGGACTGAAAAAAAACCATTTTTCTCATTTTCAACAGGTTCATATAAATATAAATATAAATATTTGTCAGTTTATTTGCCTGGATAAATAATCAGTGAATTTCTGGGCTAGTCCCCGGCAGATGTTCTTAAAGCTAGTGCAAAAATTATGTAGGTCTGAGCAGTGGAAATGTCATTCGCCTGTATCACTTGGCACTTCTCTTCTTTGTTGCAAGTTCACTGCGTATGAGAGTGGAAAATTCAATTTGCAAAGTGCATAAGAGTAACAGACAACAAAGTTGCCGATGAGAGGATGCAACGTGTGAGATTTTCACTCCCCGCATTGCTTGTTTGTTGATAAACAAAAGCGAAAGCTACTCTACCCCAGCTAGGAATGCTACATACATATATACATATGCTCGGATGCAATAACACAGCAAAAGCCAGGAACAGAGCCAGAACTAGAAACATAGGCAGAAGTTGAGATTGGCTCTGCAGCTGCTTACATATGCTGCAGCGACGACAATGCTCTGTGGCATCCTGAGAAGAATCGTGGTAGGGGGCAACGCGCACAAGCGCATGCAACAAACAAGTGGCATAAACGTTAACGTAAACGTAAAGGCAGCACCCGAGTGTCGCAAACATTGTAATTAAATCTGCGTCAACATGAACGACGTGAACGCATGGAGATGGCAACGGGAATAGCACTAGTCAAAGGAATTGAAATGAAAATATATTTACATGTATATGTTTGCTTCTATACCCTGTACAGATTTACATCTTCTTCGATCTAACAGATTCGCTATATAATTAAAGGTGTGTAACAATATTCTGGCAATTACAAATAATTTCTAAGAAAAAATGTCTTAAAATTAGAAATGTAATTTATTATATTCTCCACAAAAATATATTTCTTATCTTATTTAATAATTGAAAATATTTCTAAAAAGTAGAAACTCAATGTCGTAGCTTTAGATAATTATAATGAAATTTGCATTTTCGACTGCTTTGTCTAATATACTTATCAAGTCGATTAGATGAGACCAAGTACGTGTGAAACAGTTTGTCCATTGATTACAGAGTATGTTCAAGTTGATATCTTTAACATTTGCTTCTAATTGCTACTTCTGTTAGCTATTGACTTTTGAGCCATATAGCTGGCTGCACACATTGCACAATACGACCAGAAAAGTGACGCTATCTTTGCCAGCTATTTCATTTTTTTTTTTGTGTGTGAGTGAGTGTTCTTTTTACACACTAAGCCATTAAGAATGGCAAAAAATATATAGTGGTTTCTGCAAAGTAAGGAAGCATATCCGACCCCATAAAGTATATATATTTTTGATCAGAATCGACAGACGATTCGATATAGAAATGTCTGTATGTTCGTTTTTACGTCCATCCGTGAATATATTAAGTTGCGCTGTACTGGAAACGTGTGTTTTTTGCGACAGCCGCAAAATAAGCTGCACTATTTTTTGTTCAGATATCCCATACACTGTTGTTCACAACTGAAAATTCTATTCAAATATATTGTACTCTTGACATAAAATATATAATAATAAAGAATAACACTGTAATTGATAAATATTTGAGTAAGAAACGCAGCCTGATAAAGTTGGGCTATCCGCGCAGCGATGTGCTCACTGTACTGAGACTGCAATGGCAACAAGGCTATCGTCAGCTCAATGCAGCGGCAGCTGCTACTGCTGCTGCAAATCAACTATCATTTTGCAATGATAAAAGCAGTTAACAACACCAACACCACCACAACGATGTAAGTATCCATATCAGGACAATTTCCGAAATTTGCAATACTTTAACGAAATTTGCCATTTTTTGTAGACCAATTTTAAATATAATATTTTGCATATTTTGCATGCATACCAATGTGCAATTGATCGTGGTAGTTTTCGGCTTTAAACTCAACTCAATACCTTAATGTGTTCTTGTATTTGTTAAATCCGAAATTTATTAATTTGAAATTTCGATGTCGATCTGTATTAAAGATGCCAGAGGATTGAAAAATAGCCGCAGCAATGAAAATCCGAATTGGGGAAAATTTATACACACACAGCAAATATTTATACACTAATTATACACATTATATACACACATCTACGTATATATATATATATATATATATATATATATATATATATATATATATATGTTTATTTGTATATATGCATATTCATTTATTCAATTTGAGCTAGTATTAAGACTTAAAACTATATATGAAGTGAAATGGTTAAATAAATCGAGTATTGTTTTTGGGTTGGAATTGAATATAGGTTCTCGTATAACCTGTGCAGATCAAGTTTGCCTTATTCTATCCATAACTTCCTCCGTTTCTCGAATATCGATTTCGATTTCCGATAAAGGCAGGGACTTAATCCATAATATGCATATGCACATTATCGTTCAACTGCCCAAAATGCATCAAGATTGGATAAGAAACACCTCATGATCTCATTTCTAACAGCAGAGATGGCATGATAATCGACGCGAGCGTCAATATGTTTGTGTGTATTCCGCAGAGCCTTACTTACGATTTCCTGGACGTATGTACAATGTATGTGCATATGTATTGTCGACTGCCAGTTAGGTATTAGAATATGCGCAGCCTTTGTATTTTTTGGCTGTAGTCCCTGTGCCTGCTTACTAACTAAAATTCTAGTAGCTCATTAAACGTTTGAAGATCGAAATATAAGTCTAGAAGCCTTTAATTCCAATCACTTTGTTAATTACTTACCATTTTGGAATAAGTGGAAAATTAGTATAAAGCCAATACAATTCGTTTAAACGTTTGAAGATCTCAAAATAGCCTGATTGTCTGTATTTTTCGAGTCGTATGCAGTATTTATTACTCGACAGCACTTAAAATGCTGGCAAAGCCCATAAATCACTCATTTGCCCCATTGAGCAGTTGTGCCATAAAAAGTATATGCAAAACAACATTTTTGCCTGCCATCAAATCTATTCGTTTGACCTAATTTGTAACCATTAGACAGACGATAAACATTCATAGGAGGTGAGAGGAGTAGGAGTCGTGATAAATGTTACCCAGTCGATAGGCTCTTCACATATTTCATGCCCTGAAGTCCACAAATTGCCCGACAAGTGGTTATTGTGCTGGAAGGGTTGAGCATCACCGTATATTAAGTTGCAGCTGAGCTTTGATAAAGGTCAAAAGCGGCCGGCAATTATAAGACCAAGTAATATGATGCCAAAGCCAACATGCGAAGACAGCGCCACTTTTTCCTAATAGCCCAGTTCAAGCAGAGCGAAAGATGTTTAGTACCAATAAGGCAATAATTTAATACGTGTTGACGCTGATATCCTTTGCCGGCCACTTATCATAACGCTCACGTGCTGATGGCTATCCGCAATGAGCTGTTCGGCTCCTCTTATGCCCAACGCCACACGCACATGCTTCTGCAATTATGCTAAAACCGTAAAATTTATAGTTTTCCCACACTCGAGTAGAGCCTGGCATTTTTAACAAGGCTCCGCTTGTCGGCGTCTAAATAAATGGCTTTTAGAGCAGGCGTTAATGATGTTGATTGTATACCTGGTCCCATACTTCGCCCTGCAACGGCAACCTCAACCCGAGCGCCGAGAGTTGCCCACCTTTTCATGTTTAATGCTTTTGTCTAATGTTTTATAGCTGCATTGCCTCCGCAGACGCACCTCTTCTGTTCCTTTTGGTCACTGACCGGTTTATTTTTATGATGATATATGGTCAGTGTTTTGGATTTTATCCTGTACATTCGCCTGCGTTCTTGTTATGGATTTAAGAGCCATATTTATTAGGGCGGTGCTACCTGTATATGATCGTGTAAAGAGTTTCTGTTGGTACCTCGTGCTTGTTTCCAACGTTGTTAAGTTAATACACATTATTCTGAACCATCAATATTTTACACATGTACTTGATATCCTCTTATTGCAAGTTTAATCTTGATAAAGTCGTAAAGCACTTAAATTAGTATATCATAATAATTATTGGAAATCGATTTACAGTCTAAAACATAAAGTTAATTTATAGCCTGAAAATCGATATATCGATATATGGGCATAGGTCGAAACTTCAAAATGCCATAACTTCGTCAAAACTCAACTTATTTGAAAAAGCGAGGGCTTTTTGATTATAGTTTTGCCCCCAAATTAAATATCATTACTTATAAATAACTAAACTATAAGCACGCTTGGCAGCTTGGAAAGCCCGAACTTTCATTACACTATTTCGCTTAAGGCTCAAGCATAAGCTACCGGTAAATTAAAAAAGTTATCAACATCCGCCCTGTGGCCAGCAATAACCCAACAAAAGCGCCGAAATGCGTTTAGTATGCAACTTTCAGCAGCAACGCCCCAAATAACATTAGCGAAAATCACTTAAATGGCTGTAATTTGTTTGGCGCATGGGGCGTATGCATTACCTACGAGCCCTCAGAACAGCAGCAGCAACAGTCGCTTAGTTAAGCAAACTAGCAGCAACAAACATAATACAAAACAATTTTAGCAATTTGGGCGTAAAACAAAACACATTGCGGATTTTGGAAGTGCAAGCAATTCGGATACGCCAAGCTCTTCAGAGAATCCCCCGGGAAAGAAGTGAGCCAAAACCAATTCGAACAAAACCTCATCACTCAAGCGCAGCGCACGGCATAAGTGCAGCTGGAGCGGCAGCAACAACAGATCCCATCAAACAATGCAGGTTTTTTTTTCACAAAAACCTACACACATATACCAAATAAACACATGTAGTATAAGCCATGCCAGCAAAATGGTTTAAAACTCAATTAAAGTTTTAGCCGCAAAATAAATGCAAAAACGGCGTCGGCGGCGTCGACAACAGCTACAGACAAAATAATACTGCTCCAAAAAAAAGGAGGCAAAAGTTGAAAAATTCAAATGAAGCACCACGAACAGTGCATACTCTGATTAGCAGAAATATATAGTAATCGTTCAGAACTTAAATCAGTAATAAAATATATTTACAGGCGTGCTTTCAAAAAAGAAAACTTTCCCTATCCCGAATTGGATCATACGGACGTGCACTTTGAAAATAAAAACGGAAATCCATTCATTATTTATTATTATTTCAATAATACACAATCTTATATATATATATTGCTCAATTTCACATTTCCCAATTCATTTTCATTCTAATAATGGATTGGCAGTGTGCGTCAATGGTGCTTGGCAAATAAAAACTAATTGAATTTAGTTGGTAAAAAATCAAATTATTTTTACTTGAATTTTTGGGTTAAATTAATTTTCTCATTTTTCTTTTGCATGTAATTCAAATGAAAATCTCACAATTCAATCGAATTGCGCCAAAACTTTGATGAGCCTTCAGCTTGGCAGTCAATGTGTGTGTGTGTGTGTGGGTGTGTTTATGCGTGTAAGTATTTGTGTGTGGCTGTTTGTGTTTGTTTTTGATTAGTTTACATGCCGTGGTATTGGTGTCGAGATTCCCTTGTATTATTTGGTGGTGTGCAACGATTTCTAGTCCATTTTTTGTTGTTTCTTGGTGCCTCGCTATTTGAAGTGCAGTTTGAAAACAAATCGTTTCCAGCTTTGCCCAAGCTTAATGAAGTTTAACAACATTTAATGGTGCATTCTTTTTACATGCTTCCACAAAAGTTGGAATTTATTTTATTAGAGCGTAAAATCGCATTTCGGAAATCGTTAGAGCAACAAATACACCACAATACTCAAATCGCCTTTTGGCTTGTTTATTGTGTTGATGCCGTTACAGCGAGCCATCTGCGTCTGCCACGAATTAGTAGCCTGTTTCCACTATCAACAATTACCGTCTTAGCCTTTGCTGTGATCGTTTGTAGTTTTGATGTGATCCTTTCAGTTCGTGATGTTAATTGATTTTATTCATCATTTATTGAAACATTTCCGTTTACATAAAATATTGAAGTTACATCTTAAATACGTTTCAATTTTTATCATTTAGATAAAATAACATTCAATTAAATAGTGCCATAAAAATTCATAATATACTTTTATACATTTTAATAATTTTTACTGCGCATTCGCTAACATTGTCTTAAGGATTTACATCTGTTTGTAATGCTAGATTTTTACATAGTAGGTCAACAATTACTCACCGCTGAAAGACACACACACACTTCATAATATTTTTATAATTACTGGTTATGGCCAAATTTTGGTGGTGGAAAATCAACATAAATAAAACCGCCTGGCACCTAATATGAATACAAAACAATAATAAAACGAAATTAAAGTATTTTATTTATGAAAAGTTCTCTGCACCATGTTAATGACTCATTACACATGCAACCTAAAATGAGGCAACTTCGAAACAGTAGCGACAACAACAACTGCAACACCAACACTTGTTCACAAATTGTTACCATCATGAACGTGGCTTAAATGCGGCAAACATAAAGTTGAATTATGCAGTAAAAAATAATGCATTAATTTTGGTAAAATGTGAGAACTGTGCACAGGGTACATACGTTGCATAATACTACTCCGACATACCGAGGCTGTCCCAAAAATCCGAACTGTTTTTTGCAGAGAGCACACAGTTTTTAGCCAAACTGTGCAACATTGAACACTTGTGGTTTGGCCAAATGAACGAAAACAGTTCCTAATTGCTTATGCACGTTGCATGTCATTTGGCAGACGGGTATTATTAGTAAAGCTAAAGCTAAACTAGATAATTACTTTCTAAAATATTAACTCTGTTCTTATTTATATACTCTTGAAAGCGAAAAAGATCTGCTTAATTTATCAGATTTGCCTTTGCATATAAGCGGAGAATTATTGAAAATGCATATCAAAAATTTAATTTAAAAAATATATAAAAAATGAACATTGAACAAAATACTCTGTTGCTAGTACCATGTGATAACAATTCTCAAAGATGGAGGTGGGCGTAGTCACTCTTTCAAATCCTATAAATCTAACTTTCTAGCTTGGCAACTTTAGATCTAAATTTGTGGGGAATACAGACTTTTGTTAAATTAAAATATTTATGCCTAGGAAATTCGAAAAAAGAAATAATCAAAGTACTCTTTGACCTTTAAATATAGTCAACTTAGCTAGAAAAAAAAAACGTTTCGTGCTCTAAATAATCCAATTGCAAAAATAGGGGAATATAAATTTTATTTGATAGTAAATATAAATACGTTTAAATACAGGAAACACTAAATTGCTCAATTCTAGCACATATATTATATAATTCAGATTTTGCTATATGGTCGGCAAAATGATGATAGGCCAATTTGAACAGTGTACAAATACAGATATGATGTACATATAAACGGAACTAGTAACGATATTGGAAACTGGGATCCGAACCATAGACAATGCAAGCACACGGATAATCTGTAAAAGGCGTTCGTTGCAAAACACCCAAAATAGAAACAATAAAACAAGTAAGGAAAATGAAACATTTAGTACAACAATAACAACAACAAATACATGAACGTTAATATATATAATATTTATTTAGAATTATCCCAGTATTAACGCCTAAAGTTAAAGTTCACAATTGACAAAAAATAAACAAAACGAATTGTACTGCCCAAGACGTTCAAATTGAGTTAAAATATACAAAAATTACTAAATTACAATTGTATAATATCAAAATGGCTAAGTATTAAAAGTGTGTGTCTTTCTCAAATTCCACGATTTAATTGTTTTGCGTTTTTAATAGCCACCAAATGGAGTATAATGTGCCCAAACTACCTGGCCTATGCTGTTTATGGTAACTGTTTTAGTGTAGGTCGTTTGTGTTGAGGATTGCCATAAAAAGAAATATAATTTTGAAAGAAATATTTAGATTAACCAATTGAAAGGTTATTTTGTAAAATTATTAAATTAATTGTAAGGTTGCAGTGAAGTAAAGTCGAATGAGTTATGACACAATATCAAAAAGAACCAATATTATTACCTTGACTATGGGCTAACATCTGAAACGAAATAAAATTTATAGTTTCTTTTTCTGTATATATTTAAAAAAAAAAACAAATCTGGTATTTCTTGATATTTGAGAATAAAGTGCAAAATTTTGCATAATCAATAATGCAAGACAACAAAAGCGGCTGATTTGGTAATAATTAGCTAAGGAGCCTGTATCGGCCAAAATTCATTTAGTTACAGTAGAGCATGCTTAGTATGTACACATGTCAATAAATATAATATTTATGGATAGATATTTGTTTAGTAATTGTAGCGCTCACATGCCAACACCCAATGCACAAAATTGCAACACTTGAACTTGCCTCGTGGTTTGCACTGCAAATGATCCTTAATGTACTGGCAAGGACACTGAAATTGCCCACAATGCCGGCCCGGCTCTATGGGCGTCACATCGACCAAGCCGCGCAACGCCTCCATGCCCCAGCGAGAGCCGTAGCGCAGAAACAGCTGCAGGCCGCGCTCCTAAGTTGGAGATACATATACAGTAAAATATACAGTAATTATTACAAGTTAATGGGTAACAAGTGGTAGGTAGTCACAGGTTTATAGAAATGATATGAAAATTAGTGTGCTGGTTAAACAGTGCATATGAGCAATATGTACAAGTTGATACGCAAAAATGCGCAGCATACTTTTTGGCTGAAACGATTATTAGCAATAATAAAATGCGAAACAAATTTGCTGCAAACCAAACTGTGGTAAATTAAAAATTGTTCTGATTGGTTTTCAACAGTATTTAATTGTACAATTTACAAATGCACGCACACAAAAATCAAGAAAAAACAAAATACAGTTAATATTACAAAGGAAGGAGCAAAAGAAAATAATAAGAGGAAGAACTCGATTAAGTCGTTGTTTCATTAATGTTGATCTGCCACAGCAGCAGTCTAGATTCGCCTAGAGCCTAGAGCCAACAGCCCATGCAATTGATGCCACAGCATTGGCGATGTTGCTGGCTTATCTTGATTTTGTTACGAAACAGCTCCTCCTCATACTGGCACGGGCAAATGGAGGACTGCAGATGTCGTGGCGTCTCATGGACTCCCGCCTCCTGTACGGTCCAATCGAGGCGGCGGCGCAAGAAGTCCTTGCCCCAGCGCTGCAGATAGCTGAGAAACAGCTCCTGGGCAACGGCCTAAACACGAGTTGTGATCATTTTTGTGCGTGAGAGTAAAAAAAGAGAATGTGTGAGCATGATGTATGACAGAGATGACGAAAGCACGCGAGAGAGAGAGGAGAGAGAGATAGAGAATATCGAAGGTGCGATTGTGATGAGCAACTACAAATTTCAACGGCAAATACACTTTTTTCAGTGAGCTTTTGAAAGCTTAAGCAAAGCTACGCATCAGTTATATGATAGATGAAAGCTTAAGACTCGCTTCTTACCTGCTTGCGGGACCGACGCACCGGCTGGCTGCCCTGGATGACAATATCATTCAGATCAATATCCAGCTTGGCCTCCCAGCCGGCCTTGATGGCCTCGCCGCCATTCTGTTCGGTGTGCTCGAGGAACTCATTCAAAAAGCTCACACACTGTGCGGCATCGAAGTACATGAAACACAAGCTGACCTTGTGACAGGAGATGCGACCCCGATCGTCCAAAACGAGTAGAATCTTGTGGCGCATCAGTTGCTTATTTACACGCGCCAGACACTTCTCCAGGCCGCGCGACAGTCGCAACTTCAGCCACATGCACAGAAATATGGCCGCCGCATTGAGAAAGAGCCAGCCCACGCCCAATGCGAACAGTGCCACGCCCTGCAGGCCAGAGAAGAGCAATGCCAGCAAGACGGCAAATGCAAACAGAATCCAGCAGACGAGGATGCGCTTATAGCAAATATTGTACACGGTGAACCGGTAGTCGTTGACCAGCGTCTCCATTGCATTCACATAGTCCTCCACAGTAAGCTGAGATAGGCACGAAAAACATACATTAGTTCAAAGTTCAAAGATAGCAAGATCAGCAGAATAGTTTAATTGACTCAACGCCTACCGTCAAGCCCTGAGCCATTAGCTCCTCGGGCACCAGCTCCGGTCGAAATATGGCCGGAGTGATCCAAGGCCATTTCGTATTGCAAGGTAGCAGTGTGACAATAACATCGCCATTAGCTGTGGTTGTAAGCGAAATCCATAAGCGATATTAATAAAACTTATTTCAATTGTATTGTACTTATGGCTTAAAATAGATCGTTACAATAGTATAATTTTTGGTAGACAGATTTAGATAAAGCTCATGAACATCTTGTCCGCTTTTGGGGCATACTTACCAAAACCTTCTCGTATGCGGCCCGTTGACAATTCAATTGTGCGCATGCCAGAGGCCTGATCTACTGGAATTGATATGCTTTTGTTGCTGTTGTTATTGTTGTTCATAATGGTGGAAGTGCCACTGCCGTTGGGATGTGTAGTCGCCGCTGATGCAGCTGCCGAGGACGAAGCCGATGTTGTTGGGGCAAATGCTGCACTTGCTTTTTGGTTTACTAGCTGCTGTTGGTGGCGGGGCGGACTCGTACCGCTGTTGCTGTTGCCATTGCTGCCACTGCCGGATGCATGCAGATTAACGTGGGTGCTCTCAGTTGTCAAAACAGCCGGCGTCACATCCGGCAACGTTGTGGCAGCTGTTGTTGAGGAAACTGTTGCACGCTGCAAAATAAATGCAAACAACAATCTATGTTACCACAGAGCGCAAAATATTAAAGAAGAATGAAAGAATTATACAAATGTACGCCACAAAATCAATACTATTGATTTGCCTTCGACAACGCAAAGGGAATCATAAGAAAATTTCAGATTGAGTAACAGTCGAGACTTGACAATGACAATGATTTCTCACATTGAACCTGAACAACGAATTGGGATTGGGATTTGCGTACTACGCCTTTTAGGGGGTACGCAAATCATTTATTTAATTGAACTATAGCGTGCTATAAAATATTTATTGCTGTCATAACTATATAATTTCAAGGTCGCGTGGCCAAAGCTATACTCTTTTTTAAGTAGTCCAGAAATTTTATACTGCTTCTACGCTCAAGCTAATAGCTTGTGGAATTTCAACCATTTATTTATTTATTATGAAACTTATGTTAAATATTTATTATATGTTGAACATTTCGATCTGATAAGTAAATAAAATTAAAAATTAAATACTTATTTCGACCATATTAAACGATCATTCATATTTTTTTTATATCCTATGAAACATGTTTTTTTAGTTTGAATTGGTTTACACTTTAAAATTGTTATTTTCATTAATATGTTTTGAATGAGTTTCTTAATAGTAGTGTACACTGACGATCGTAAATAATTCAGAGTCGGGAGTGTGCTCACATCAGCATATCAGCCTCTCAACTTCAGAATATTACACCTTGATGCCAAACTCAAATTGCTAATTGCCTTGCTAAATATCATATATTGTTATAGTACATCAAATTTGCTTCAACAAGTAATGGAAATAAAATGATGCATATAAAAATGTATCCAGAGCATTAAGAATATTCATTAAATAAAAAAAGATTCAAATCATATCGACTGGAAGGTCTTCGTGTTCTCCCTAAGTGTTTCTTTTTTTTTTGTACCTTATGTCAATGTCAGCGCTATAAGCCAGTATCTGGGTTTATTCTGATAACTAAGCCAGTCTAATAAGCTGGAGGCAACAAATAAATATTGACTTTATTATAACCATAAGAAAAAGGCTGGCGAAATATTTAAACAAATGCCGCTCGCGATAAAGAAATTCTGTTTGTTATTTTTATCTCACTTTCCGCTTGTATGTATGAGAAGGGTGCAAAAACAAAAAGCGAAGGAAAAAACAGAAAACAACAGCAAGCAGAAGCGTGGAAGATAGCTGATGTGATGAAAACCAATAAGCGAGAAACGTTTTCAAGATATTTTATATACATATTTATGTGCAACAAATAACCTTTTTCATATACCTGCTATCTAGTTGCCTGTGTCGGAATCTATTAATCTACAACTGCACATGAATAGAACTATGACAAATGCATATATCCGACAACATAAAATTGCATAAGAAATGCATCCATATAAAAATTATCTGCTATCTATTTGCCTGCACTGAAGCTACTTTTATTGTCAGTTCAGATGATCAGAACTTCGCTGCATAATTAAGTGATCACATTCACAAACTGCATTGGGCTTAATAGAAATTAGAATATCCATTTGTCGCAAGTAGCAGATTTAAGATTTAAAAGAGAAAAATTATTTTTTTATTGCACACGTGTTAAATTTCATAATTGGGATACGTATGAGCGAATTAATGTCTAGCCTTGTTAGTTGCAGATTGTTGTACACAAATGCATGCTTGCAACAATTGTCGATTTCAAATATTCTCTCAAAGACAATGTGGAGCAATGACGTGTCTCTCTCCAGTCGATGAGTAATCAACGCAATTGTTGCAGGCGGCATTTACAAACCTTACTTCATTTGTCATGCGTGCAACGTGACAAATGCAATAACAACCAAAAGGTAAGGTAAGGCGAAGCAGTGGCAGAGGCAAGGAACGAGCAGCTGCCAACAACTCCATTAGGCAGGGGAAACACAAACAAGGGCAAAGCAATGCACCGATAAGGCAACAGACAGAGATGGCAGTACAAAAAGAGAGAGAGGGCACGCACTTAAGGCGTGTATTGGAATGCGTTGCGTTGGGTCAGACGAAAACGGTACGTGAGAGAACAAGTAGAGAAAGAGAGAGAGCGAGAGAGCCACTAACCTGCACAGGTGCTGGAACTGCTGCTGCTGCTGCTGCTGTGGACTGGTCATTGGGACTGCGCGAGCGCGCGCGTCTTTTGTTGTTGCTGCTCACCACTGACGGCGGCGGTGGCGGCAGCGCTAACTTGTTTTGCTGCTGTTGGTTTTGTTGTTGTTTTTGTTGATTGGGTTGCTGTGTGGCATTGCCGTCGCCACTGTTACTGTTATTATTTTTCTCACTGCTGCTGCCTGCTGCTTCGTCGTCGAATTTAACCCAATTATTTGGAGTCTGTTGTGCGTCCAAATCATTCTCATTGCTCTCATTCAGCGGCACATCCTGCAGCGGATGCGTCGACGCCTGCGCTTTGCCCTCGTGATCCATTTCGTTTCTCGTTTTTTTTTTCTCTCTTTCTCTCTATTATAATGTGAGAGGCAGACACGTGCCTGGAATGGTTGTCGAAATTGGAACTGGAACGTGTTTTGTCTCGAGAAGCGACGATGTCGTTTTGCTTCTACTCTTTTTGTTATACTACTTGCGTAGTTCGTTTTTGCCGCTTACATAACCTCAATAATTACAATTCACACTTGAGTTGCTGCTGCTGCTGCTGTTGCTTGTGTATTTTTAACTGATTTCAGCTTTAGCACAGCGCACAACGCGTCGTTTACGTGTTGGCCGCTCACGCGTTCTCGTCACACTGCGCGCGGCACACCCAAAACATACACAGAAAAAAAAGCGCAGCTTAGCTTGGCTCAAAGGCGTGCTTCGCTCAGCTTGCGCTCAGCAATAAAGCCCTTTTACCGTTTCGTTCTCACCCGTTACGTCGAGCGAGCGTCGCTCTGTTATTTTTAGCTTTTCCCTGCGCTCACCTGTTGGCCGCTTTGTCTTTGGCTATCTCTCTCTCTCTTCTCTTTATCTTATCTCTCTTTCTCTCTCTCTCTCTCTCGCACTGTCTCTCACACTTCTCTTGAATCTCATTCATTAATGTGTTTTGGCTTTTCGTTTTGTTGCTGTTTAATCTTTCTCACATGACAAGTTTCTGCCTAAAGTTAAAGTTTTTTCTTTGTTTTTCTTTTGTTTTGTTAATGACAAACAAGCTGTGCTCTCGCTCTCTCTCTCTCTCTCTCTCTCTCTCTGATGTTCCTCGTCTTTGAGATTTGTGGCTGTGACTCACAATTTGTAGTTAGCTGCGCTAGTAGCCTCTCTTCCTCTCTGCCTCCCACGCAGCCACTCAGCACGCTAAATATTCGTTTTTATCTTTTTTTCAGTTGTTTGTTTGTCTGTAAGATCGCTGTTGTGGACAATTTCGCAAAATGAGCAGTGTGTAAGTGTGCGAGTGTGTATGAGTGTGCGTGTGTGCGTAGAATGAGAATTGTGATTTCCCCCGTATTTGGCAGTGCACCGAAGTGAACCGTTGAATTGTATTGCTTAATTTGCTAATGCATATGTAAATCCAAATAAAAATAAAAAATATATGTACATATATATATAGAAACAAACAGCAACTCTTTTGTTTTCAGCTGAGAATGCTGTAATCAGCTGACTTGTATCTACATACGTTGTTTTACTTGTTTGGCAGGAAATTAAACGATTATTTTCAATGTTAGTCAAAAGTTTATTGACTCTCCACATATTTTCACTTATATAAGATACTGTTTATACCTTTGGTCGACAGCAAAACATTACAAGCAGTACCTATCAATACCCAGCAATGATTTCTGATTTGAACCATATTTCTCAGAAAACAATAATTTTGGCCAGTTCACATGCTAGTTATTTGTCTGAACTGCTGAACTGGAGTAAGCTCAACTACCAGATACCCTAAGCGCTAACGATTGTATATATCGGTGGCGCTGCAGAATATGTACTCACATATTTATGGTCTCTTTGATTGACAATTGTTTGTAATCCGATATTGATAATTATTGAATAGCTGATCAATATTATGCCAGGTATACTTTCAATAGGAAAACTTTTCCTTTAAAAATGCCGCATTTATTGCTATCGAAAATATAAATCTGTCGATATTCGCGAAACTTGCACGGTTATCAATAAAATGAAATAAACTTGATCTGCTCGAGGTAAACGAGAACTTATATTCCAAATTGTTAGGATCTAAGCTCTATGAGATCGACTCGACTTGAACCTGACCAAGAATATATACATATACTTAATGAGGTCGAAGATGCTTTCATATGCCTTTTTTCATGGGTTTATTAATAACATATGTCGGAAATTGTTTCACTTGAATGTACTTGAAATACGTTTCAACTATATATAATTGTATACAATAAATTATGTAATCAAATTATTCCACGGTCATTGGTTTAAGAGAGATTGCTAAAATAATTGATTACATACGCACACATATAATTAATTATTATATTCGACTGAAGTATGCTTATATTTAAAGAGTATACAATGTTGACTCCGTCTTCCTTCACGAACGAGAGTATCATGTACGTATGCATGTATGTACATGTATGTGTGTATATACGTATTTTTGAAATGTTTTTTTTGGAAAGTCCCAAAAACTGCAATTTAAAATCAATTTGACGTTTGTTATGGCACCCAGTTAAGAGGCGGTTCAGTTTGTATGTCCTTTCGATAAGCGGACCAACATTTAATAACAAATTTATGGTGCTATGGTGAATAGTTTTCGCCAGGCCGACAACATTTTTTGGCAAGCGGCCGCTCTGGAAAAATGCTAAATGGCTGGGACGACATTATAGTGGCAATTGTGCGGCTGGGCAGCCACAGAAAACTTTTGCCGACCATAAATTATGCCACAAAATTATTATATAAGCGGCGAGTGTCGAACGGCTGCAAAAGAATTGGCCAAGTGCCAAAGCGAAGCGGCCGAGCTGCCAACCAAGCATTTGCCAAAAGTTGTTAAGCAAATTATGGCCTGGCACACACAAATATATCAAGAAACTCTTTACAACGTTCTGAGCGACTGCAGACTTGGTCTAAACAGTAATTGCAGTTGGCTAACAATTATCATCGGCCATATTTTTGCATCAAAAGCTTGCAAGAATTTCAAACGTTTATATTTGTTAAAATTCAAATAATAAATGGCTTCAAGTTAAGCTTCAAGAGTTACATGTAGGAGAAATTCACAGAATTCAAATATCAAATAAAGGGCAACTTTAAATGGCAGCCTCTTTAAACTGTTTATGAGCATCGGTACCGAATTCTTTTATTTGTAGTTTTTTTATAATGTAATCAAATCAATTTTCATTCTCTGCTCTTATAGACAGAATATTCTTAAACATTGAATTCTTACCTGTTTACTTTATAACTGCATTTTACATCTTAACTTATGGAGATGTTCATTGTCACTCATAATTTAATTTGTCTAACAGAAATAATATTATACTATATAAGAAATTTATAAAATAACCTAGATAGGTTAGGGTAGGTTAGACAAGACGGCTGTCGATCATTGAATCTACACAAATAGGCCAGAAATAGCAAATTGTGATCCCGTGGGTTCATCACAATTCCTTGACTCTGTTGGGAGATTGAAGTAAGAATGAATCCAGCCAGCTACGCTCATACCTTTTGCGGTTAGAAATGGGGCTTTTCAGGAAGCTTAGTCTTTTCCTCACAAGAAGTGTTCAGGAGACTCATTTTCTTTCCCTTCTTTTCAGCTTCTGCAAAAGTCATTATATAGCTGAGCAGTTTATACATCTGATGTTACACATCACTCTACTGAATCTGTTGCAGGTAGCCAGGGGCATATGAATTCCTTTCTTATCTGAGAAAAGTATCTTTTCGCATTCTGCTTTGCTATCTCGTCCAGATTTTTACGACAGTTTGTCACCCATATCGATTTTTTTGATATCGCGCTTATCGATTTGATTGCCACTCTGCTATCAATGTAGGCATTGCATGATTCGACTTTAGACCTCGTTGGGCAATTGAGTGACTTTCGTTGAAATCACCTACGCAACTTACATACATATGTTATTTTTTTTTTATTCAATTTATATTGAAATTACTTCTTATA
The DNA here is from genome assembly GCA_035041605.1 of Drosophila atroscutellata. Taxonomy (NCBI): domain Eukaryota; kingdom Metazoa; phylum Arthropoda; class Insecta; order Diptera; family Drosophilidae; genus Drosophila; species Drosophila atroscutellata. The sequence continues at coordinate 3,612,008 of JAWNLA010000092.1, read as the reverse complement.
TTAAACAAATAATCTGATTTCATTATATTATATCCGATCCTTCATAAAACTTACATACAAAGATCTATTTTTCGTATCGAACAATGACTCTGGCTTATAGGATTATATCGTAATAGACCATTTTTTGTTGCTTGATTTTTTACCTATACTATGTATAATGGCTTAAAATGTGATATCTTAAAGTTAGTAATATTTAAGTTACTGTCTCATATTCACAACTTATATATTTCGTTTAAAGAGCATCTTGCTCCCCATAAAATTCATAAAAATGTTGGCAATTAAGGACTTGCGGATCATAAATTAAGAAAAGTAACTTAGTGAGCCAAGTTTGCTCTTGGCCACAAAAATCTTTTGTAAATTTGCCCAGCTTAATAAACTTGGTAAGCCATAAATCGCTCAACATGCAGAAATCCATTGTTCGTGGCCACTTTTCAACTTGGCTAAGGCTTTGACAAGCCACAAAAATTGCACTCTCAGCCGCAAGGCATTCAACCAAATGTCTAATTAGGCCAAATTAATTGCCTGCGCTTTTGACACTTTCAATGACTGTTGACCCCCGTCCCCGCTCCGTCTCTTAGTCCCACCATTCTCCCTCCCTTGCTTAGCAAAGTCAACAAGACAGGCAAGCCAAGTATACAACGCTCAAAAGTCTATTTGCAGGCATCTTTTCTGTACACACCCACTCTCCCTTTTCTGCCATCTTGCCGCTGCAAGAGTAATGTTGGCAATTTGTTGGCTACCATCTTCATAGCCGCCGTCGCCGTCGTCGACGCCATCGTCGTCTTATTAACCCGCAACAGGAATCGGAGACGCGCCTCGCCGACTTGGCAAAACTTGCGGCAACTTTTTGGCCGACTCGTGAATGTCCAACGGGCGTATAAATTAGCCCAAGTCAAGACGCAAGCTAGCATCTGTTTCCACACAACTCCCCTTCCACTTTTCCTTCCCCCAGACCCCCGCATCCGCCTTACACCCCAGCCGTTGTCTTTGTGTTGTTTGTCTCATGCAAGTGCCAAACTTTTGGCATCAAAAAATGTTTTCAAATTAAGCTAATTTATATTATATAAACACACTAAAGACGCTTAATGAGCGGCCCATTGAGGCTGTGTGCGTGGCTCCATAATTGGTAAGTAACCATCATATACAGATATACCCTGTTATTTACGTAATACACACATTGGCCCAATGTGCTTTAGCTTAAAACATTAGTTGTCATTTGATTACTTAGTTAAATCGACACATCGATATCACATGATTTAGTTAAAATACGTTAAGTAAAAGTAAAATTGATGAATATCCTGATACAGATATTTTAATAATACTTATTATTTTGTAAGGTAAATTTATGTTTCATTTAATTAACTTATTGAAATATGGTAATACATACACTTATATCAGTAAGAAATTTAAATTTAAAGGTTTCAAAACTTTGATAAGAATTATTTGTGATAGGCAAAGCACAAACGATAAACCATCGTTGGGAATGTTGGAGTTATAAATGCTTAGTTGATAGATATCCATATATATATATAACTAGAGCTTATATATAAGATTTAATGGAAAGCTTTGATAAACGTTTGTCAAATTCACAAAGCGACTTGCAACACATAATGTGATGTCTGCCGTTGCACTTGATAAAGTTAAGAGATGCAACATTTTTTGATTTGCCTAGTGGAAGGCAAAGGCTGAATGTAAGTCCACCTTTAAGCTCTTTGAAAATGGCCAAAGTTGTGCAACAACAGCAAGAACATCAAAAACAACATGTTGCTGTTGTTGCTTCACAGTTCGCCCGCGAAATTAACGTGACTTGCATGACGCCCCAAAAGTATGCAGCGCGACTCTAAAGTGTCGCCATCAGCATCAGCTTTCCACTCACCCCTCCATCCACATGCTGCCAGCAACTTTTTCTGCCTTTGGACAAAAAAAAGGCACAACAACAACAAACTGCAACTGTGGAAACGTGTCACAAACTTTATGCGCCCGCCACGCGTCACGCACGCGATTTTCGCTTAGTTGTTTGTCACTTTGCCCGAGGGGAAGGCGACAAGGCACAAGGCGAGTAGGGATATATGCCAAAGGGAACTCCTAAGAGGGGGGGCAGTGCTGTTGTTACTGCCACCGCCTGGGCAAGAAAAATGACTGAGCAAATTAAGTGAGTTGCCATTGCCAGCAGCATGGCATAAATTAGCGAAACGTTAGCACAGAACTCAGATTTTCAGAGCTATAGGAATATATACATATATACTATAAGAATGGAGTGGAGCTTAAGCGGCTGTTGTCGACGATAGCAGGAAAATGCAATTAAGCGTACTGATGCAATTTGAGGCAAACATTATGTATGTCATTGCAAATGCTGCGAAAATGGCTTTTACTAATTACAAATTCAAATATACTCAAAATAAAAATAAATTGTAAGTGTTCGGACTTAATTGATAAAAGATATGTATGTGGGATCGTCTTAGCCATAGACATACTTCTCTTATATTGATAAGTTTTTGCCGACTATGATATTAAAAATAAATAGAAATAAATATTGCATATGGAGTTCGTAGCAAGTCTCCAACTGAAAATATATAAAATATATATTTGAAAACCTTAAAAATATTGCATAATCTAGTAAGAAGGACTAAACTAGTGCTTATTTTACAAGCAAAGCGTTAAACATGTCACAACATGTTGTGCACTTGTGCACGTATTCACAGATTTGTATATATCTTCATTATTTTCTCTTTCGCTCTTTATCTCTCTATCTCTGACCCTAACTTACCCAAGTTGTTCCGGATGGGTTTCCCCAATCAATATATTTTAATACCTGGCTTAGAAGTACTGACTCAAATTTCCGACAACGTTTTGGGAATCATACAACTAAATTTTAAAGCACAGCCAGTAAACTAATTTGTAATTTTGAAGGCAGTGAGGAACACGTTTAATGAGACATATAATCTGTTTTATACAAATTCAAAAGTATGTACGTAAGTAATATTAAATTACAAATGTCTAATTTTATCAGCAATTCGATTGAACGCTCTGGGAACGGGAAAGTTCTTATCATTTTACATAATATTACAGCAATATACATTTAATTGGAGTTTATTGGATTTCTTGAATGATGTTTCATTATGTTGGGGCATTCATTTCAATTGCGAAGTCATTCAGTTCATTTGCAGTCGATCTGCAGAGTGCCGGCACAAACGGAGCTGCCACTTCAAAACCACTTGAGCATATAATAATTTACAACATGTTGCAGCAGCAACCGCACGCACAACAGATGATGTGGCAGTCGACAATGAAACTGACTGAAACGAGTCACACCTTTTCCATATGCTGTTGTAGTTGTGTGTGTGTGTGGTTGTATTTGTGTATGTGTGTGTTTGTCGGTTTGTGGAAATTGCTTGAGTGTGGCTGTGACTGCTGTCAGCTCTCATAAAACATAAAATCACTTTGGGTTTCCTGGACAGCCTGGCAGCAGCAGCAGGTGCCATGTGCCAGGTGCAGTTATTCGAGGACTCGAACACTCGAGTACTTCGGGCTACTCACAATGGCATCTGAATGTAGCAACAATCTAAAGTGCGTGTCGTCATGTCTTCAAGAAATCAGCGAGCAGCTCTTTGGGTTGACCAGCCAACAAATTCCAACTGCCACAGAGTATTTTGTTTTTGACACGGGTAACAAATAGCGGGAAGATCCTTTGCCTAAGTGTTAATTGAAAATTGGCTTTTGTATCAAAGAACTGAAGTTCTGATAAGTACATGCAGAAACTTGAAATATTCACACATTCAAATTTGTACATTTTTTGCCAAGTGCCACATGGATTTTACAAAGATTTGGGTTCCAAACCTAACCTAGCATTAACAGTTAAGTGGATTTAGCCAAGTTTGCCAGTTTTAATGAATATGTGTTTTAATGTTAAAATTAAATGTAAAATTAATATTTAAGATTAATCAGTATCACTTATTTAGTCGATACCTTTACAAAATTAGTCTTTTATGCTGTTGGCATTTTCATTGTTTACCAATACAATTACATATCTTAAAATTCGCATACTTAAAAACCAATATTGTCCAATGCCCGTCATGTTGTCTGTCTGTCTGTCCGATTTAATAGATTTCCAAGCCGTAGCACTGCAATTTTTACGCTTTGCCTGACGTGGGCATAGAGCAGTGTACGTTCCAAGTTTCAAGTCTATCTTCGGTTTCAAAGTATAATTAATCCAACATTATTAATTCTCTAACGCCTCAAATGTTCCGCGTTCACTTAATAGTATATCTTTAACGTTATTATTATTTGCAGTAAATAAAAGTACTCTACGACACCATCTTTATTTTTAAGAAGCCTTAAATTCAAGGTGTCGTCGTAAAATCGCCGCATTTGCATTTAAGTATCGGACAGGAACCCCTTGGAAGCTATGAAGCCAAGCAGTGATCAGCATAATGGGCAGTCAAGTGCGTGGGCGCGGGGATGCGAGAACCAAGTGCCAGACAATGTGCCATCAGACACGCAACTCTCAACTCAACGCAAGCGCAGCTCATTACCTTTTCGCGTTTTGTGGAAACTATAGCCCAAAATGTTGCTGCAGCCACTTCAGTGTAAATCATTACAATAATTCAAATAGAGCGTCGCCAGGACGATAGCGAGTGGGAGCAGCAGCAAAGTAAACGGTGAAAGTTTGCCAGACCAGACACAGAATGAGATTGTACGAGTATAGCAGTAGGGACAGCCAGGCAGGACAGTAGACGGCAGATAGCTGGCAGGGCACCCACTTGAGACTGAGAGGTCGAGGAGGAGGCAAATGCATTTAAGCAGAAAATGTGACAGGAAAAGAAAGGGAATTGCGAATAGAATATGCCATGATTTAGTGTTGCCTAAACGCTTATACACTTTGACATTAAACTCGTTTGACTTACACCTTATACGTTTTCTGCATCTCGTGAAAAATGAAAAAAATGTCAGTAATATTTCGACTGTCATGGCTCTAACGATCTAAACGGGCAGACGACTTGGAAATTTCATCTGTAAAGTTCACAGCTAAAAACTACATTACATTATTTCATTTCTTTCTTTTCGTGGCCTTTCCTTGTGGCATATCAAATCAGCTGCAAGCTGGTCAAATATCTTTAAAAAAAATAAAAAGGAGCAACTTGCAGCACAAATAAAATCATATTTAAAACTTTCTGGCCATAACAAAAAGGGCCGTAACAAGAAGCAGGAGAAAAAGTGTTGCTGCTGTACGCAACCAACAAAACTTTCGTGTTAAAATATAATAAAAAAAAGGGAAGAAACTGCTTTAGAAGATAGATTCCGACGAATAGATACCCTATACCCAAATGTTAACCTTCACAGGTGATCAATATTATGTAAAGGTATATAAATTCTCGATAAGGGAGATATATCCTTAAAATAATTTGTTTTTATTGGTATTTGATGTTTCGATAAATTGAAATAAAATTAACCTGCTTGTGGTATACGATAACTTGTATACCAGATCCACACATTCATACAAACGGAAATGGCTAGCTGGATACGGTTCCTGATCAAGAACATATATACCTTATGGAGTCGGACATGCTGCATGCTGCCTGTTACATTACTATTGCACAACTTGGTTACACTCTTTTGCATATTTTCAAAGGGCTTAGGGTATGAAGGCAAAGAAGTGTGTTCTGTTGCACAGCAAGCGAAACAAGCCAAACAAAATGCCGAACAAACTGAACTTTTAAATTGGTAATTGTAAATATTTAGCAACATTCATAAACTGCTACCGCAAACAACAAGTAAAATGAAATTTTGTTTTGCCTTTTTGGAAAGTTTTTTAGTTTTTTACCATATGAAATACAGATTTGACAGCACTCTTAATACAACATCTTATTTAAGAAATTTGGAACATTTATTTTGCATGTTTCAGAACTAGTTCAAGATCAAAACTAAGTGCGAACGAAACCATCAACAATATTTCTTAATTGCTTACTTAACTTTGCTTACTACTAGAGGTAACTCTCTGATTTTATCAGCTGCCAAAAACATAGAAAAAGTTGTTAATTTTTTCACGTCACTATATAAATTTTAAAATCGTGGCAGTAAATATGTTAATATGTAATTATATTAAGCACATATGCGTGCATCTTTCTGCGTATCTTGGCTCAACCCAATTTACAAATAATGCCTTGAGGCGCAGAAAAAATAAAAGTTAAAAATATTGCATAAATTAAGGCAAACAAAGTGAAAATGTTAAACATGGTATATAATTTTGCAAACAGACAGCAAAGGAAAAAAAGAAAAGACGCGAAAAATGAGTGTGGGCCATATTAATGCAATTTAACGGGGCGTATGCATAATATTTAGCTAAGCTGAAGCCAAAACGGGCAGCGGGCAACGGGCCCAGTGCAAAACTTAATTAAAAATGTGTGCGCATAATTATAACTATATTTAGCATGCTGCATTTTTACACAGCACACACACACACACAGACACACACACAATCGCATATGCATATGTGCATTAATTTCATATGCAGCTGCACACAAAGAAGATCTACAAAATATATGTATATATATATATATATGCCACAGTTTTTGTAAGCGGCATTTTGGGGCCGCCGCTGATGATCCAGCGCCAGGTTTTGTCAACACGGCGACCCAGTCACCAGCCTCGCTTTTGGCCTGATGAGCGGCAGCAGTTACCGTAAATTATTTTATTTATACCGTTAGTCGGAAGGGCTGCCGCATCCCAAGAGCTGTCTATGTGCTTGACTTAATAAAATAAATTTAGAAGTTGCCACAGCTCCCCTGTCCACCCTCTCAATTCACGCCTCAGTTGGGCGCGCCAGCAAAACGGCAAAATGTGCATAATTCCTGTGTGTGTGTGTGTGTGGGTGTATGTGTGTGGGTGTGTATGTGTGTGGGTGCACAAGCTTGTTGTTTATTATTTATGCATGCTGTGCAACATTTACGCCCAGCAGCTGCACAACAAACGAGAAATCGTTGCACGGCTGCTTGCTACACAGATTTTTTTTGTTCCTTTTGTTATTTCCAGCACACTTGCACAGTGGTAAAAAATGCTGATTTTCAAATGCGATACTTAGCACACACATATGAATAACAATATGTGTTTCTTTTTAGTCATAATCTGAACAGTAAAATCTGTGAGAAGATGGTAATTTGTGAGTTTTCAAAATCAATTAATTTGTAAATGAATGTACAGAGGATCTGGCTTAAGATAGTGTACATTTAAAAATTATAATGTCAAATTGAACTGGGAAATATTTGGGCGTTGGATAAAATGAAGAAAAATTGAATTTATCTATTGATTTTATTTGCAAAAGGTAAGAGATGAATGTGACTCAATAACTTAACTGAGTATGGGTTGGCAGCACTTCCTCAACTGAACCCTCTACGAGGGTGCCAACTGGTAATATAATTACAGTGGTCCGCAATGAACTGATGGTTCGAGGTAGGGCTGGACTAAGGTGTAAATCTACCCTTGCCGATAGTCAGCCTTCTGAGGGCCCGTAAATAGCCCAGTCGCTCACGGGGCATAAAGGATTGCTGGCGACCTCCGATATTAATAAACCCTACCTCCACAGTGAGGATTTGTGTGTTTCTAAGCTTTTCTTTGCAACCCTTGGGATTCAAATGGATAAAAAAAAAGTTAGCTCTGACTTTTGTAGATTTTGATCAACGATATTTTTTTTTTAATATCGTTACTAAAGTTATTTATTTTTGATTCACTTCTTTAGAGAATGTTGATCCATTTTCTTGCACCCTCTAAGCCATGCCAGTCCTTATGAGCCAATGCAAAGATTTTCCCACCTGTAAATTTAGCAAAGTAACTGTCCGACTAATATATATAAATATATTTAGATAATATATATAAATATAATATGTATTTTTGTTAAAAACTGCATTCGCCCATAAAGAAATAATTGAATTGTCAACTAATTTGCCATTGGCTGTCAAATGGATGCAAATTTTACAATCGTGGCGCAAATTGATTTTGCTACTTTTGTGGCTTCGATTTAGGTTCGGTTCGATTTGTGCATGATTAGTTAGTTTTCATTTGCTCTTCATGTGTTGCTGTGCTAGTTGTCATTTTGACCGATGGATTTTTTCACCACTTTTTTTATACATTCTAATTGCTTACAACCACACGCCAAGAACTTGAATTGGTAAATTTGTTGTACGTATTATTTTAAATGGAAATAGCCAGTACGGCGGAGAATTTACAAAAATCTAGTTAAAGGTTGGTCAGTAAATTATGTTGATTAATATAGCTGACGTAAATTACATGTTAAACACGACATTTTATTTAATATGCGTATAATGAATGTATACTTTAAAGCGCCAATTATTTCGCATATTTAAATTGAATTTTAATTTGTTTGATTAATACTTAATTTATGGCATTAAATTGTGAAACAAACTATGTTCTAGTGGATTTCAAATTGCGTGCAAATAATTTAGTAAGGCAATACAAATTATAACAAAGTGGCACCACAAGCATGTACAAAATATGGATTTTTTGTTATATATTTTCCCTTATGGCACCAATAATAAGGACTCAGAAAAAGTAGTGCTTAGCGCCAATTAAGCGCATTTGTTGTTGCTCCTTAAAAGGTTTCAATACTTGACAATTTATTGGCATAGGATTTTAGCGTTTGAAAGGCGTAATGACATTCTGAGGCCACAACAAAAGGACGACAATGCAGCAAACATAACAATGGGCCGAAACAGGAGCAAATAATGGCAAAATAAATATATCGGAAATTCTTTAAAATATCCTTCTTTTGGGAGTGAGTGTGTATGTGTGTGTGCATTGTTAACAAAAAAAATATGAAGTTGATTTAATAAATGTGGCAGGATGCCAGGCCACGAAATATACTTGGAAACTACATTTACGCAAGATTATGAAAAGTTTACGGAACAAGCGTTGCAGTTCTTTAAAGAACTTTAAAGTCAAGACTCCATTTTTTGCGTTTGCGCCTATTTTTGCTGCTTTAGACTGCCAAAAGCAATTTACAAAAGTTTTTCCATCAAAAATCCGCTGTCAGTATAAATACCCTTAAAATAGCCGGCACTGCTGCTGCTGGTAAACATACACAGGACACTAGCACACACACACACACACACACACACACACATACAAGCAGACAGGCGGCTACTGTTGCTGGCCGCTTCCTGAGCTGCCTGGCTGCACTCTCCAGCTGCAGAAAATGATTTATGAATGCATGTGCTGATATATGCCATGTGTCCTGCCCCAAACTGCTCACACGACCACCCGTCAGCCACTCGCCTGCCACCTTCTTTGCTTGCATTGTTAGTGCCCAAAATTATGCTACACTATTTTTTTTCTTTTCCTACACATTGCGCTAGTGTTGGAAAACTTTGTGCATTGTTGCCTCATCTATTCGCAGACCAAACAAAGAGAACGTGTTAGCCACACAAACACTCACACTTCCGCCAAATCAGAGCACTTTAAATTGAGCACGCTATGTATTAGATGTGGACGCCAAATATGCCCAAGCAAACTAAAGCCGTCTGATCAGCTCTCTGGCCTGCTTATCATTTGCTTTAACTCTAACAACTTAATTTTTATCATTAAGAACTCAATTTTAAAGGTCATGCGTTGTAAATCTATACTTAACTATCTTTATTACTAATTCATACTATATCCTTTTTATTTTTATTTGTTCGTATTTATTTGTGTCGACTTATATTATGATTTACAGATCTATTTTTCATATTCCTTACTGTTTTCAGAATAATTCCAAACATAAAATTGATTATTTGCGAAGAAAGTATGAAATTACAATATGCAAAAATACAGAGAGAAAAACAGTCATTTATTAATTGTAAATATTGTAAAAAATGTTTATAAAAAACGCAATTACTTGGCATACAAATATAAATCAAAACCCAAACCAAAAATGCAATAAAAAACAAGTGATGTAATATAATTTAATTAGTGCACATGTAATACGAAAAACTAATCCATATTAATTAAAGTAATTACAATTAAATTTCAAAGAGAATGGGCGTCAGTGCACAAAGGGAATTATGGCGAGCGGAAAAATGAATAAATAATAATAAAAGCGCAGACATATGAAAATATTAAGTGGAAAATCTGTCGGAAGAGTTAGATAAACGGATTTAAATGCGCATTAATCGTAAACATACACACAATATAAATAAATAAAATGTAATATTAATTTGTTGACAATTATGACATTATTAGCTAGACAAATGCGAAAACCACAATAAAATGAGTTTAGCGACTTTCAAAGCGATTAATTAGTGTTAAGTCAGCAGTTTTGCTGTCAACAAAAATGTAACTGCTCATTACTTGCTTTAGGCTCAGTCTGGACAGTCACTGTAGCGCAGTGTCAATGCGATATTCCTAGGGGCCAAATCAGCGTTACGTAAGCGCCCTATGCAACCGCAAAGTACCTGCCTAATTTGGATTCAGTGTGTGTCTCGTTTCGTCTCAAGTTAGCTACCTCTCTCACTATGCCTCGAACTTGGCGTATGTGTGTATGAAAGTGTGTGCGGAAAAACTACTTGTTATTCAGTGCGTTTAACTTCGTTTAGCTGGGCGAAATGTTTTAGAACTCGTTAGAGCGTTCACCATGCCACAGCAACGGCTTCAATAAAGTGCGCCAGAGATTGACAGTCTTCGTCCGTCAGCCATACTCCTGACTGGCGACCTAATCAATGTTCTGCTAGATTGACTAGCCGCCTTACGCCACCCACATTAGTTTGTAATTTATTTAGCATTAACTGTTGCATGACTCTCACGACAAGTTGTCAGCTGAAACAGCGCAGATAATCATCCTCCCAAATCGAATATTAAGATTATTATGAAAACATACTTCTCTACCTTTTTTGCAGCAATTATTTAAAGTATTGTTTATTGTTATATTTATTAATATTGTTGAACAAGTGATTTTAATTCTTCTTCATTGATCATTTATTATTTTTTTGCCTCGCTCGGGGTGTTGTTGAGGATATTTGAGAAATACCCGAAGACTGTCTTTCTCCTTGATCCTTAGAGCTTTATTCCCGATCTGCATCACTACCCGAGTCGATATAGCAGTGGCCTTTCTGTCTGTCTGTTTCTATACCAGCTAGTCACTCAGTTGGAAAATATCCGAATTTTGATTGCAGCCATTACATTTAATCCCATAATTTAAGAGTCAAAACTAACCAAAAATGTAAAACACAAAAAAATCTGAATTTGTCCACCCAGCCCTCAAAAATAAAGAAACCACAATTTTGCACAACTTTTAACGTAGATTCTGACTACCAACTCTGTTCGGCGATATACTAAATGGCTCCACCACGCCTACTCTAAGGCTTGATTTCTTACCGCTACTCTCACAAGCGTGCTTTCTGTCAACTGCTAGCACTAGCTTGCAGAGTATTCCATAGTAGGTTACAACGAATTGCAAGGTTCTCACTTTTTATCTTTATCACATTTCAAATAAGTACTGCTAACAACTCAATGTCAGCACATCGACTGATTGCTCAAGCATACCCAATGTTTGTGCAATCATGCGAAAAAACGACATAGACACTAACATTTCTTCATGATTAAACCGATGGCTTGTCCTTCAAATCATGCCCCTGCTCTTGTTCCAGCTGCTAGTGTTCCTTTGCTCATACCAATTATCATTTGTCTGGCACCTGGCCAAAACAAAAATCATTGTCCACTGTCAAAATCAGAGTACTGAAAGTATTAAGGTAGACAAAACCCACCTACCTGTCGCTCAATTCACGAACATTTGCCCCATCCTACAGCAGAAAGAAAGAAAGAAAAACTTTTACAAATGGGGACAATGACTATTACTTGGCATGCACATGCCACACACAAGACACAAGACACAAACACACGGACACAAACAGACATGACAACATGAGCAAGCAACTATTTCATTGCCTGCTTTTTGGGCGCTTCGTCCATTGATGTGACAGGCACAGTTGACAGGCTACAACATGTCGCATAATTCATAATTACATACCAAAGAAGCCCATCTCACAAATCATCAAATAATCATTAGAAATTATCACGTGCAAGCTGAGCAAAAAATGTTAACAACTACCTTATTTATTTATGCTTATTTTTTTTATTTTTTAAGCTCATATACTTAATAAATATTAGTATTATAAGATCTTACATATATACGAATTTGACAAACTTTATAAATTCAAATAATTCAATTTGAAAAAGGATATTTCGAAATTGCAAACAGGATTGTTCAAAGTGGCATCGATTGGGCACAAAGGTAATAGAAAGGCGGCAACAATAAATCCAATTAACTCACTGACTAGTCGAAGAAAATGTTAAAACAAAAAGGGAAAATTCATTGGGTGAATTTTCGTAGTTGTGCCACCCAGATAACAGTTTAAAAAGCTGAATGATGCATTTTTTATGCCGGCAGCAGACGAAAAAAAAAACATTTGCCACCAAAAAGAAAAGAATCAAAATCGAACAACAAGAAAAAAAAGCAAACAGTTTGAATTTTATTGGCGAAATTGATAAAGTGGCTGTAGGAAAATCGAACTGAATTGCAAATGCAAGTCAATCGATCGAAAAGGGGGGGGGGGGGGGGGCGGCGCAGGGCTGCCAAGCAATCAACGTGCACAAGTACAAGGATTTTAAGATTTACATTTTCGATGTTTTCTTAGCTTTTCTTTTTTCCTTTTGCGACTTATGTCTGTGCCTTGTCTTTGGCATGCATAAAAATATGAGCAATTGCTTCGCAAAAGATAAATGGATGATAAGGGAGGCTGCCGAGACTTGGACTTCTAAGATAAAGTTCTACCTCAGCCACGTTTTCGTCCTAAAAATCAATTTTAATTTACCAAACTTGCAAAATAGGTAAATCTTGCAGACAAGCTGGCCATGTTTTAAATCTCAATTTCAATTCCCGAGAAATAAAAAGTCGATTGACATAAAATGCATATATAATACCAGTTTGTTGATTGATTAATGTCAAACTAATTCTAGTGCTTGCACAATAAATATTAGTTTAGTCCCATCTTCAATGTTATACAATATTTATAATGTTTCGGTTCGGAGACGTGCTTAAAACATATATTGGTTAAATTGTAGTTTTGAATAACCTTGAATGTTAATTTCAGAAATCGGTTTTAATTTTAATCATGGAAAATATTTCTAAAATGTTATTACAAAAAAAATGCTGACTGAAATTTAAAAAATAGTTTGGAAATTTGCGCTCTGAATGCTATGTGAGAGTTTATCGGCTGTCTGCCTTGATTTGCGATTTCAAAGCTTTCCAAATTAAATTATTTGAGTTTATAAACTATCTAAAATGTAAATTAAATCTTAAAATACCATTGCATAAACATGATATGAACAACAAAAAAGCGAAGGTGTTCTGTCTACACCTACCTTGGGAAGTTTAAATTGAATAATCTACCCTGGAATTGGGAAAAGAAAAACCCTGTATTTCGTATATATAGCAAATTACTTTCTGAATAATAAGGTGACTTACACTTGGTGCCATAAGTATGGATATTTTCAGGTTAATTTTTTTTCCTAATGCATGTATTTTCGCATAGTAACTGAACTGATCTGGAATTTTCAATCCTACTACTATATACATAACATACTCATATACATAAAAACATATTATTACGCATATGTATTTTTTGAGACATTAAGGACTGTCATAATGCCAATTGTTGTCTACACGAATGTTGCCTGTACAACATGGAAACGTTGCATAAGCTGCATCTGTAAGATTTCGATTTGAAGAGCACAACGCAAAGCAGTTTGATTAAATGATTTGGGTATGGAAGAGACTACACAAAAGTTGGGAGAAGCAATGCTCGCTGTGCATAGAGATGTGCGAAATAACCAGAAAATCAAAATAAAAGAAAAGCGAACCAAACTCGTTGATGTATGATGTTGCCAATTGTTTGAAGTAAATCAATCGGCTTTGAGCCAGGCCGGGCACAGGACGAAGGCTTTTAGTATAAGCAAGTCCAGGCAGCAAAAGGCAGGCAGCCGCCCTGCCCCTCGCCCCGACCACTTCAAATGTTACTGATTGGTGCCGCCTGCTGCCTGCTGCCTGCCGCCTGCTGCTTGCCTCTAGGAGGTATTACTGTGCTCATCCTGATGTTGCTGGTGTTGCTTCTGCAGCCTTCGTTGTTGTTGTTGCTGTTGTTGTTGTTGCTGCTGCTGGTCTTTGGCCAATGTAAACAAAGCGCACTGAAAAATGGAGAGGATATAAAGCAGCCAACGCCTGGCAGAGAGATGTGCCCCCTATCTGTCCCAATGCTGACAGTTGGTTAAGGGTCGCCGCTGTCATTTATGTTTGAGTTCCATTCGAGTTATTCAATCAGCCCATTTCTCGAGCTAAGCTGAAACGACATTCCAAACCAGTTCCTTTGCTGTGGTCAGCTCTCTTGGTCAGCACAGGCAAATGGCCAAAAATTACAGAGCACTAAGCGGAGACATAAATCACATTAAGCTGCAGGGACTTTCGTTTTGTTTTTTGGTTGCTTCACACTTATGCAACTGATAGCACTATATTCACTATATTCAGACATTGTTAATGATGCAAATTATTTTACAACTTAATGATAATTTATGGCTGCAGTCGTATCGTTCTACAAAATTAACCTGCATATTTTCCAGCACATTTGAATTGGGACCACAAAACGTTTCGACACCGAATAATTTATGGTAATACCAATCACAAAACGTAATTCAAAATGAATTATACTTTACACACACAAACATAAATACCAACACACGCATTAACACCCACACGTATACAGGTGTGAGCACATTAGCATACAAATCGACACACTTAATAGATACTTAAGCCCAAGCCCGACATTTTAAAAGCATTCCATTCAGATAAATAATGCACAGGTAATAAGTTCTCATAAATTTTAGGGTTACTCTTCTACCAAACGAGTTGGCAGCTCTGCAAAAATTGAGTATTTATAAAATTAAACTATATAAAATATAGCTTATATATTAATCTAAGAAATCTAAACTAAAAAAACCTCAGTTATTTTTTGCGTCTCAGATGTTGCTACATTTTGTACACCATTTCCATATTTAAATGGAAACGTTGGCAATTATTAGTTTTGATGTAGCTTAACAATGTAATCAATTATTTTCAATTGTGGCACATGGAGTTTGGCAGCCCACAGAGATGTTCTGCTATTTGCCGGAGAATGTTTTAATAGATATTTCGTAGCATTTGAAAATTAGCACAATTGGGCAACGCTGGAAACGGTGCGCAAATAAATAGAACAAAAACAAAAACAAAAAAGAAAAAAAAAAGTTAATTAAAACAAAAACTATTGCCAGTGGGAGGCAGAGCCAGTGTTGCCACAATATTAGTAGCCAGAAATTGGCGCTCGAAATTCCACATCTAAAACAAAATTAATTTTTCCGGCCAAGCTAAAGTTTGGTTTTAATTTTTTGTTGTTTGTGTTTCTGGCCAAGAGAGTTTGCATTGTTTTGCATATTTTATACAGCGGAAATGAAGCGCTCAGCACACGGTCACACACACACACGTACACTCTCAATTTTTGTCCCACTGTGCGCTGAAGAAAAACAGCAACATTTTTTGCAAAAACCTATCAAAAAAGTGCGAATTTACGTGTCTTCTAAATGTCTTCCAATATTTCATATATTTTGAGATCTTATCTTCAAACTGGGCTGCAAATCTTATCGGCAGTCGACTAATCCCAACAATTTTTTGGCAGAAAAAGTGGCTACTTTGTCCATGGTGAGGTGCGAACTTTTGCAGTAGCGAGCCCCAAAACTATGCAACACGCAACTTATGAAACACAAGGCACAGAAGACAAACTTTCATTGGCTTTGGCTGATTCGACAGGCGAACTGAAAATGAATACGAAAACAAAAATATAACTAACAATGCATTTCAGAGAGATGCAACTAACACACAGAGTCAGAGCTCCAACGGCCGCAACAACAATAAACTAATTAAAAATGCAGCTGACTGCCTAATCGGAAAGTTGCCATGGATAATGCACATTTGTGATGCATGCATAAAATATTGATTAACCATGTTCGCATACAACGAGCCCCATAAATAATGAATGCTCCGCGAAATTTAACAGTATACTACCAGATATAGGTATATATTATAAATAGAACACCGATGCTGAATTCTTGCTGGTGCGGCTCTTTAGATTTGGAAGGAATTTAATGCGAATTGTGTGATATCTTCCCAAGCACATAGAAAGAACCAGAATACTTTTACACTGAAATAAATACATACGAAATGTGCAGATGCAACCATTATGAAATGTTGCATTATTCAAAATGTTTTTTACTTAAATTTCCAGCGAGTTGCCAAGATTTCCTTAAGACTGCAACTGCCATTTATGATATTTCAACTATTCTCAACAAATAGTTATCTTATATCAAGATAAGATTCAATGTAAGTAGTGGTTCATCGCCATGAGTTGTAGACGATCGCGATATACATATATTTGGCGGCAAATTTGATTCATCGTTCTATTGAGAATGTTAATTGTTGATTCTTTTTTTTATATCAAAGGTTTTTCTTTCTTTTAATCCCAAGACGCATATCTAAAAAATTTAGGAAAATATGTCGAATTTTCAGGTTTGTGTCGTGTGTGTATTAAGCATTATTATTTTGGAAAGGACTTTATCTAAAAATAGGACTGTTCATTTATATTTTTTACAATTATTTTTAATTATACTTCTAAAAAATAGAAAACAAATACTTTCTAAAATAAAGAAATGTTTTTCGTATGTTCAAAGATAATTTTTAAAATATAGAAAATGTATCCAATTTTTAAGGCAATTTTGTTTAATACTTTTTTGAAAGACTCGTATATTTAGGCAATCAATTATAATTAATTAAAAATATTATAGCCAATCTGTTTCTAGATCGCCGCTTTTCTGTCAGTGTGCAAGGGTCACTTACAAAATCTTATATATAAATACCCATTTCCATTCGCCATTTTACTTCAGTGCACAATAGTCGTCAAGGACCTGTGTAAGCACATTCTGCTCTTCTATCTGATTTTGTTTCAACTACTTAGGCACATAGAGGTAAATTGTAAGTCGTGAAAATCCTGAAAACAATTACAGAAATATTCCAATATCGATATTTAGTTGCAGTTCATTCGATTACAAGTCGACAGAGTGTGGATCTGATGAAACCTGTTGCAGTTTCAACACCCATCGAAATGTTTTTTGAAAAAATACACAATTACTTTCGACTATTATTTTAAACAATATTTCAATGCCTGCATATTACCGAACAAACAGAAAATGATAATAACAATGCAAAAATGATCTGATGTCATATTGTAAGAATCTTTGTCTGTGATTGGTATCCCATTTGGTTAATTAGTAAGTGGTTAGTGAACTGGTAGCCTCTGGCTTTTAAAAATTGCAAAATATTCTCATAAACATACATACACACATCAATATTTAACGATATCCATGGGTCAACAGGAGATATATTTATATATATATTTCTTCTGTTTCCCTGGCCCTTTAGTTTTATCAGTCACTTAATACAGAGACACCAGTCCTAACTAAAACGAACCCTGCCAAAAGCAAACTCGCAACAAGCTTTGTCCATTTAATGTATCTGTTGCAACTTGGACCGGATCAAGTGGTGCATTTATATTACAGTCAAACTATACAGGTTTATTTACGGGCAGCTGTCTTCTCTATCATATATAGCTTTCGCAGAAACAATTAAGATTTCGGATAAATTTATATGTATATATTTATGTATTAATTAATGAAAAATCTAGTTTAGCTCTGATAAAATTATGAACTGCTAAAGCATATACCTATCTCAGAACCAATTGATCATATAGTTTAGCATATTATTTGTAATATTATAAATGTCTGTTTACTATTTAAAAAATGCAACTTATTCAATTCAAATCGCTTTTAAATTCGAGTTTAGTTATGGGGCTCCTTGCAGTCTGTAAATGTACAGTGTCTCGAAGCTTAAACGGATCAGTGCCAAAGAAAAAAAGGAATTGCCTGCCAAAAGCTAATTATTCATTATTTTTGAAAAATTCCAAAGACCGATGGTAGGTACATTTATTAACCACCAAAATTTATATATGACCCCAATACACTGGGGTTTCCCCACCCGCTAGGTAGAGTTATGTAAAAAAGTACCTTATTTTGAGGGGAAATTTTTTTTGGATCATTATAAATAAAATAAAATATTTACATTATAAAAACCTAAATAAGGATGTTAATACTTAGTATGATGTCCTTTAGCCTTAACCACTTCCTTTAACCTATTATTCGTGACAGATACGACCTTCCTGGTAGCTTCTGGGCTGGTTCTGCTCCACTAATCCCACAGAGCATTTTTGAGGTCTTCTTTGCTGGATATTCTGTGTTTCCGGATGTTATTTTCCAGCAGACCCCACAAATTCTCAATAACATTTAAATCATGAGACTGGACCGGTGGAATTATCATGTGGGGGCAGTTCCTGATGAGCCAGGACTGTACTATCTTGGGCTTATGCTTGGGATCGTTGTCCTGGTTGAACCGGAAAGTACGTCGGATTCCAAGCTTCTCGGCACTTTGGACTAAATTTTCCTTTAGTATGTTGAAGTACATATTCTTGTCCATTGTTGTTTCAAAAATCACCAAATTCCCGAATCCGGCTGACGAGATACATACCATGCCCATATCACTTCCTCCACCATGCTTGACTGTGGCCTTTACGTGTTTGGAATTCAGGTCAGTATTGGACTGTCGCCACACATAATTCCGCCCGTCCGATTCAAAAATAGTGAATTTGGACTCATCTGCAATTATGACTATGTTCGAGAACTCCAAATCCTTGTCCAAGTGGTTTTTGACGCACGTCATCCAAGTCCCTTTATTTTTCACGCTTATAAAGGGCTTATTCCGTGATACTCGGGCATTAAAGTCATGTTTGCGCAGAAACCTGCGCACAGTTTCCACACAGCACTTTTTCCATATTTCATCCTGCACCTGTTGAGCCACTTTTGGAGCCGATAGCTTGAGATTCCCCCTTATTTTCCTGGTGATCCTTCGCTCCTCCTCTTCGGTGAAGATCTTGTTTGGTGCCATTCTGCCCTTGCCTCCAATCCGATTTGCGTCGACGAAGCGCCGAATGATGTTATACACAGTTGAGTTGCTCAGGCTGACCATTTCAGCTATTTGGCGATGTGAATATCCGTTTTGGAAGTGTTCCAGGATGAGTTTTCGTAGTTCAATGGTAGTCTGTTTGTCCATAGTCCTTTTTGGCTTATTGCACCCGAGATGCCGGATAAAACTAAACTGACTTCGAAGGATTGGTCTATTTATACCGAAAATACTCAACTTTAGGTTAAAAATCCGGGTTTTATGGCACCCAGGTGTCCACAATGTACCTGATCCAAATGAAGCGAACTCCTAAAAATAGGCAACATTTTTACATAATCCTACCTAGCGGGTGGGGAAACCCCAGTGTATTGGGGTCATATATACATTTTGGTGGCTAATATATATACCCACCATCGGTTTTTGGAATTTTTCAAAAATAATGAATAATTAGCTTTTGGCAGGCAATTCCTTTTTTTCTTTGGCACTGATCCGTTTAAGCTTCGAGACACTGTATGTCATCTTCAGAGAGCTGCTGCAAATGTGGCTCTTCTCTCGTCGTTGTTTTAGTTGCCAAACAAAAAAGGCAAAAACCAGCTCCATTGGCAGCAACAGCAACAACAGCAGCGCAGATCCATCGATCAGAGTATCGATCTGGTGCACGCTGTGAGCGATATTCTCAGTTGATCGGAAGAGCGCGTGGCGAATGAAGGTGACGCATTTGGTGACTTTTGGCTATTTTCGTTATTGGGCCACAATGAATTAAAAAATTGTAACGAGCCGCGCAAATGCTCAGTTGGCGGCAACAGTGCAAGACGGTATACGCCAAGGTGCAACAACAAAAATATATATATGTATATATATAACCTTATTTGAAAATGCAAAAATAAAGTAGGAAAAAAAAAATAATACAAATTATTATTTGCATAGTGAAACGTGTCAAGTGTGTTGTTTCTGTGGCACATGGAGCGAAGAAATTATGAAACTCAATGTCAAGTGCGGGAAAGCAAGTGAAAATTGCCAGATGAGAAACAGATGCAGCTGAAAAGGCAAAAAGTGGCAGCTGCAGCAACAACAGTTTGAGTGACTCTGTGTGCCCACAGCAACAAGGCGCACATGTCTTAGTACACACCTAAATAGCATACGAAGAATACACATGTCAACATATTTCAAATGCAATTCATTAACAACTTTAAAGAATATAAGTAAAATAAACATATTTTATATGCAGTTCACTAATAACCTTAAAACTTTAAAACAAATAAGTCAATAATAGTTTGAGTCTCACTGTGCATAGCTAAAAGGTGCGAAACTCGGCTAATCGTTGTGGAACTGCTGCATCACATTTTGAGTAGCGCAATAAGCACATATCTTAAATATTTGTACATTAGTACATAAGTGAAACACATATAACAACATTATTATCATTATCATTGAATTTAAAGTGCAGCTGACGCTTATATTAATTAAATTCTTGTCGACAGCTTAGCAGCCATTCGGCCTTTTTTTACAGCAAGTGGCAACGCTGCTCGCTCAACAGAGTCTGCCGTTAACAGTGCGCTTAACAGCGAATAACACCAACAAAAATGAACCAATGCCTGCCTGTTAATGCTAAAATGTCGAAGGCGAAGAAGGTTTTAGATGAGGCGCGTGAGACGCAAAATCGTGAATTGGACCTCGTCGACAAGGGCCTGGTGTCCTTTGAGGAGCTGCCAGGACTCTGTAAGTACAATACATTTAATGGGCCCGCAAACTAAGTGAAAATCTATCAATTTAATATAAGAAACAACATTTTCATGACGCCGTCGTCAGCCTGTTAACATAATTTTGTTTGATGACGCCACCGTCTAAAAACAAAATTGCTAAGAGTTGTTTGTAGAAACATCTAATTTGAGAGAATCGTGCTGGCTGGTGACTTCAACAAACGTTTTAAACAAAATTTCGTGTAACTTCTGCACTTAAATTGTTTGCAGAAACGCCCAAAATATTTATTTGGTTTCTTTAAATAGTAACGCATTAGCGTTGTCTCGCTCACACTTATGCAATAGATGCACGCCTATTGCACGCAAAGCAGCGAACAGCTGTTGATTTTTAGCTTTGCGACATGTAGGAAATCTGTTGCTTCGGATGTCTTCAAAAATGGTTTTTGAAGGATAATAAACAGTTGAAAATTGAGTTTTTATGGTTTTTATGTCTGCTTGCAGTTAACATGTCGAACATTACACGGCTGACGCTGTCGCACAATAAGATCAGCGTCATTAGTCCTGGGATTGCGAATTTGCTGAATCTGGAGATACTCAACCTGTCCAACAACCAACTCAGCGAACTGCCCGTTTCGCTCTCCTCGATGCCCAAGCTGCGCATTCTGAATGTGTCGATCAATCGACTGGGAAATCTGCCGCGCGGCTTTGGCGCATTTCCCGTGCTCGAAGTTCTCGATTTGTCGTACAACAACTTAAACGAGCAGCTGCTGCCGGGCAATTTCTTTGGCATGGAAACGCTGCGCGCTTTGTATTTGGGCGACAACGATTTCGAGTACATACCCAAGGAGCTGGGTCAACTGAAGAACCTACAGATATTGGGCCTGAGAGACAATGATCTGTTGGAGCTGCCACGCGAGGTTGGCGACTTGCTGCGGCTGCGTGAGCTGCACATTCAAAACAATCGACTGCAAGTGCTGCCGCCCGAGGTGGCACAGCTCGATCTGCTCAGCAACAAGTCGGTGATGAAAATGGAGGAGAATCCCTGGGTGAATCCCATTGCCGAGCAATATCTGTTGGGCATCAGTCACGTAATTGAGTACCTCAAAACGGACACCTACAAAATGTAAGTATTTGACTAAGTTCGACCAAAGTCTAATCACTTGAAAATTCGCTTGTAGATATGATCCAAGCCTTAAAAATCATCATTATTATTATAGTTAATACTAATAGCTTGGTTTCTTTCCGAACAGCATCTATAACCGCCACATGCAGGGCGGCAGGGGCGGGCCACCACCGCCCAAGACCGATAAGAGCAAGAAAGCATCTCGAGTGCGTGCATAGTGGACCAAAACGGAGGACTTATTATTTGTGGTCGTGTTGTTGCGCTGCCGGAGCAGCCATTTATGTGTGTTTTTTGTCTTAACCAAATAAAATAAAAATGTTTTTGTATACTAATTTTTAAGTATTTGTACTTTAATATTTAATTTTCGTAATGTGCCTTTAAAGTTTGCTAACAAATGCGAATAAATAAAATAAATTTGTTAACTTAAAAATGTGCAATTATTGACTTGGCTTTAGCGAAATATAAGCTATGAACAGCAGCAATTCTGAATGGGGATTTTTTTGCTTAACTTCAATACCCTCAATATTTAAATTAATAAATAAGTTAATCGAAATATTTAAACTTACCAAAGTTTCCGATATTTAAAGATCATAATTGATATTTGTATTTTATAAAATAGTAGTTTCTTGTTTTTATTATCGTTTCTTATGTTCATCCTTTTTTTGTTTCTGTTTTTTTTTTTTGTAGCAGTGTTTTTAGCCTTAAGTTGAATTAATTAATTCGTTACATTATATAATTAAATTAATAGTTTAATGTTTTTTGTTTTTGTATTTCATCTCCACTTTTCGTCTTGCGATAAACTAATAACATAGTTTTAATTTCTTGTGTTTGTTGTCAATTTAAATTTAATACATATTTTATATATCGATTTAATTAATTATGTTTAAACTTATTTTTGTTTTTGTTCTTCTGTATATTCAGTTAAATTTTAATTTATTTTACTTAATTAATGCTTTGTTTTCGTTTATTACTTGGAGAACTTTTTCTATGTACACGTTTTTTTTTTTAGTTTAGCAAGAATTAAATAGGTAAAATTTTGAAAATGACAAGAGTATTCAAAAAATATCTAAAATATAAAATATTTTGAACTTTAGTTTGAAATCATTTCAAAAATATCCAACTAAAATTCAGTTTCAAATTAAAATGTGGGAAAATAAAATCGCATTCACTATTGTTGCCATAAAACCGAAGAAAAAAAATCATTTTAAATAATATTTATTATTTATATACTCTATGATCGAAGTAACAAAATTTGAATACATAAATAAAGAGGAGTAGAATAGTTTTGAGAACTATGCACCGCTCAATCAAATGCTGGATGCACCTACTGTGTGGTGCAGTGTGATGTTGTGTAGACTTTAAGATTTGGCATGCCGATACGGAAAATATGGACAAAAACAAAAAACATAAACTAGAAACCTTAATCAAATACAACAAATACAATAGTGTATGTGGATAATTGTTTACTTAAAAATAATGGTGGATATAGATCGCATATAAAGATGAGTAACATTTAACATAATCAGTTGCTGGTTCCACAAAAACCGCTCATTAAACATTAAAAGTAAAGCTTTAAACCTAATACAAAATGACAATAGAAAATCAATACAAAAATTAAAAATATATATATATGTGTATGTGTATGTTCGTATGTGTGGCAATTGAAGAATTGCTTTATTCGATACTCGCGTTTCTCCTGCTGGAAATATCCGTATATAAATGTTTAAAGAAAGACTCGGGCAACACATATTTTCGATACTCTTTCAATAAATTCAAAATGGAAATTTGCGTGCATTTGCATTCCTGGTTTAAGGTGTTTTTTTTTTGTTTGTTTGTGATTCTTTTTTTACATTAGTTTACAAATGCAATTTTGACGGCTTGAATTCAAGTTTGGCCTTTATTACAGTTAAATACAATTTAAATGCGTTGCTTCTGTCTGCGATAGCCGCGAAACTCATTTGCAGCTCATTTTGTACAAAAACAAATTTAGCTTTTTGGAAAATTGGAATTAATTGTATTCTTGCCTTACTTTTTCTTTTTTTGTAAATGTTCGACATTTATGTAAGTTTATAAGTTTGAATTTTTGTGGTTTGGGTTTTTGTGTGTTGCATACATTTAAATTGTATTATTTTTATGTTGTTGCTGCTTTGTAAATAAGTACGCACAATCATTTATATATATATGTGTATATGTATATATACATACATATATATACATATATATATACATATATATATACATATACATACATATATACATATATTTGTAAGTATATATATTTCTGTTTATTTAATATATAAATTGAATGCAATCATGCTTTTTTAATTATTTATAATAATGATGATTCGCATTTCCATATCAATTATTTAATCAAAAATATCGTTCATTTTGTTAGCGTTACTTTGTTGTTGGTACATATGCAATTTTTTCTTTGCTCTCCCGTTTTTTTTTTGTTTTTTTTTTTTTTGTTGTTTTTTGCATGCTTTGTTTAAATAAAAATAATTAGCATAAAAATTACATTTACATTTAATTTGAGTTCATTTGATTTTTGTTCTTGTTGTGGTTGTTGTGGCTGCGCAAGCTGCTGCTTCTGAAGTTGTTTTTGCTGTTGTTGCTTCTGTTGCTGCTTTTGCTTCTGCCGCTTTGCTTTTGGTTCCTTATGGCGCTCCGACATCAATTTTGGCTGTCAAACTTTGCTGTTATTGGGCGCTCGCGTTGTCGACTCATAGTGGCCACGCCCCAATGCCGCATAGGCGTCGGCATAGGCGTGCTGTTGCAGTTGTTGTTGTTGTTGCAGCTGCCCCGACTCCTGTTGCTGCTGCTGTTGTTGTTGTTGTTGTGGTTGTTGCTCATGCAGCGATGTCGGTCGACTAAAGCTTACTTGTAGCGGCGGCGGGGGCGTGACGCCTATACAAGATTCAACGCAATGGAAGAGATACATAGAGAGAGAGAGAGAGAGAGTGGGAGGTATAAAAATAGTTGAATTAGTTTCTTGACTCGGTTTGATTGCTGGGTGACACCATTTCAAGTATGCCGGTCGTCAGGGCGGCTACTTGATGTGGGCCATGTGCAGCTTATCGATTTATATTACAAACCACAAGCACACGGATTAGTTTTTTAGTAGTCATTGAATTCATAACCATGCAAATCAAATGCATTTAAGATATATAAAAACCATGAATTTTAAGTAGGTAAAAATGGGAATCAATCATTGAAAATAATATTTGAACAAAAATTGCGCTTTTAGACATTTTCACTGACAAAGTTATCAAACTGAAGCAATCACATAACCAAAAGTTAATTTACAGTTAAACTATTTTAATATTATATTAGTTCTTTTGTGCAAAACATGCTTTTGCAACCCACTTGGGAAATATAGGCAAGAGTATTATTGAACAAAACATAGAAAATAAAGCAAAAGCTTTTTTTTTTAAAATTTGTTTTTCACATTTCCAAAAACTTGACAACTTTAATTATTCCCTTTTTTTTGAGATCGACATTAATGTTAATGTTTTAATAGTTAAATAATCAGTTATAATCAGTAATAAGTGCACAGGCAATAACAAAAATAACAACAACAATACAAGAAGAAAGGTCTTAAGAAGGTTAAAAAAAAATGTTAATCAAAAATATCCAACAAATTGAAACAGACGAAAGGACTACAAAATAGCTAAAACAAAACATTAAGAGTCGGGTTAGTAGAAACAAGGAGGAAAAAAGGCGGACGAGCAACAAACTGGAAACACAAAAGGTAAAACGCTTCATGGAAGAAAAATGATCATACCAATTGCTTATCAAATTCGGTTTTTGGTAGGGGAAAAGCGTTGTTTGGAATGATGGAATAGGCAGGCGTGCGCTTCTGGGCGAATACTCGGATGTTCTGGGTTCATTGTGTCTTCAATATGGCATGTGTAGGCGCGTTCCAATTCCACGCATTCCACGTTGTCTTTTCTGAGTTCTCTTACTTATTTAATAGACAATATTGCGACGCGTTTTGGCAGCGCCGCCAACTGATTTATCTTTGCTGCTGCTGCGACTGCGGCCGCTGTTGTTGTGTTTGCTGTTTTTGTGTTGCTGTTGTTGTTGGCTTGTGTCTTTGGCTTTGGCACTTTTGGCATTCTTACTACTGCTACTGCTGCTAGCAGCCGAGTGGGTGGCTGTGGTTGTGTTGTTGGTGGTAGTGTTGTTGTTGGTACGTGATGAGCGGGACTTATTGCGTGGTGGTAATTCTGAATTTTTAGCGTATCGATGGATGGAGAATAATGTAAGTTCAAACACAACAAACGATAACCAAAAAAGAAAAAAATGCCAAAATTGTAAATTGTAAATGTGTTTGCAACAATATAAAATCAGTTGAAACAATTGAATACAAAGAGCAGCTAGCTATGAGGTACTAGAAGGGCGGGGCTAGAGGAACACGCACCTTTCGGCGCATAAAACGCTTGCGATTGTTGTTGTTGCTGTTGTTGTTGTTGCGGTGAGAGTGCTTGTTGCTGTTGCTGCTGTTGTGCGCTGGCCGGCGGCAAGGGCAGCGGCAGTTGGGCACGTGCCACAACACCACCACTGCTGATGGCAGCCTGGGCAGCAGCAGCCGCAGCAGCAGCACCACCACCACCACCCGTGGCACCCAGCTCAGCTCCATACCCCAAACGAGCTGCTCCTCCGCTGGCTTGCGGTCGTCCACTGCTGCTGGGCCGAGCCCCACGTCCATCGCTACGTCGCGCCTGATTCGCCGCCGAGCTGCGATGAGCGTGACTGCCGCCAGTAGGCAGCGGCACTATCGAATGCCCGCCCTGATGCCGATTCCATTCGTGCGGATGCGCCTGATTATGATTACCACGTCCTCCAGCATGTCGTCCTCCTCCGGCCCCACCACCAGCCCCACCAGTCCCTCCGCCTCGCGGATAATGCTGCGCATCGTGCGCCGGTGGTGGAATGCTTCGTGGTCCGGCGCCGCGCTGGTGCGGATGACGCTGCTGCATTGACGGGGGGAGAGAGAAAGAGAGACACAGAGATAGAGAAAGAAAAGATCGTTATTTAGTAAGTTTCGAAACAGTCAACTTGGGAGAATTGAATATCTCTCGGATCATATTCAGAGTGGAAGCAGTTGCAGTTGCCTTACCATTCTGCGTAGTGTATTCATTGGGGCACGGAGAGTTTCGCTGATGCGTCGAGCGCGACGCTTCTTGGGATTGGAGCTGGGCGTGTGGACGGCGCAGCATTTGATGAAGGCGCCAAGAACAACGATGCATCCGACTCCAATTAGCACCACCAGATACCAGTTACCGGTTACCCACTCGGCGACGGTGAGTAGAGTCTCACGATTGAGTAGGAGATTCTTGAGGCGCACAAGGGGACCGTCGGCGTCGACGGCGCGACACTTGAGGAATACATCGCAGTAGCCCTGGAAATTGTCACAGGGTGAGCCGGGCTGGAGACTAATTCCACCCGGTTGTATATTATATTCGGCGGCAAATTCGCTTGTGCTGCGACAGGTGTTGGTATCGTTGCCATCCTGGCAAGCTAGTTCGCACAGCTTGCGCTTGTCGATGTGCGGCACCATGTTCGATGTGAGGAAACATTTCGTCATGTTCCACAGCAGACAGGGTGAGCCACTGCACTCCCCGCGTATGCACAGGGCGGTGCCATTGTTGCACATCGTCTTGTCATCTCGATGCTGCGGTTCCGGGCACTCGGCGGTGGTGCCATTGCAGGTGCTCGACCAGCTACACTCGGTTTCCTCCTTGCACTTCTGCGAATAGGTCATCGGCACAAAGGTGCAATTGTTGGACAGACAGCAGGGTCCCTGCGATGGTGAGCATTGCGTCATGGCGCGTCGCTTGCAGCCCTTGGCACTCGAATTGGCCGACTGATCGTCCTCGCTGATGAGGCGCGGATAGCAGCATCTGTCCTTGCATTCATCCATGTTGAAGCCACAGTCGCATTCTTCGCCAGACTCCACGATCTTGTTGCCACAGAAGGCACCCTCCGAGGCCTTGAAGCAGTCACGCTTCGTGTTGCCAACCAGCACGTCGAGCACATTGGAAATGTTGCGTATGGAACATGGTGAAAATTTGGAGTTGTTAGGACGATCACCAGATGTGGCACTGGCGAACATTATGTAATTGCCATTCAGTCCACCAGGACGACATTCTTGCGGATAATCGTGCTGCAAGAAGAGGGAGCAGACAACAGCTTAAAATGTATATCTAATTCTATATTATTTTACTCACCGGTGATCCAAAGTTATGGCCAATCTCATGGGCCAGTGTAAGCTGAGATACTTTCGGTGGCACGCGACTGTTGTAGTTGACGAATGTTATTATGCCAGTGTTCAATGAGCGCTTTGTGCTCTGGTATTGTCCGCCCACCGTCTCCGTGTAGGTCTTGTACTTCTCGCAAATGCCGCCAGAAGCGCCCGAGGCACTGGCGACCCAGGCCAGGCCCAAAGTGCCACCCGTAAAATCTCTGCAAGAGGAGTGGAGAGTGTTTTAATTAAAGCCGAATAAATATGTAACGAATTGGATTACTACCAACCTATAGGTAAATACGTATGCTAGACAAAAGTCTGAGTGGTCCTCCAAGGAGTGGAGATTCAAAAAATTAGACACATCCATATGCTCATTGCAAAAAGCATTATGTGGACCGTCATACGAATGGCGACACGCACTATCGTCGTCAATCTTAATGCGTTGCACCTGGATAAGATATAGAAATTTGTTATAATACAGAAAAGTTTTTCACAGTCAACTTTAAACTTATTTTTAAACTTATTTTTAAATATTAAATAAATTATATAAAACGTATTTATTTAGAAAAAGAAAAAAAAGAAGATATTTAAATCAACTGAAAGTGACTAATGCTACAAATATTATTGGGCGCTGCTTGTTTCTACTCTTAATGTGATGCAGGTCCAGATTCATGTCCAGTTGTATGGACACGCTGTTGGCAATTGCGAACCACCCACGGGAGGCGCCACTGTGCACTCACCTCGAAGCGTATGTTGCGATGCTCGGTGCGTCCGTCGAACTTTGTGTTGCGGTAAATGTAATTAACTGCCGTCACATGATGTGCAATCAGCGATGTGATTTCCTCACGGGTCTTCACATCCACCTCGTACTTGCCGCCGCGATCGTGCTGCAAGTGAGCCGAAAGAGAAATCAAATTGGCGAATTAATTTAAACAAAACCTTAAAAAAAAGAAGAAAGAAGAAAACACAGTCGACTTTTGGGCAATGTGCGTAATAATAATCTCAACCGCAGGACCGCTGTGCTTGACACTTGGAGCAAACAACCTGCTGCCGCAGGATGGGTGTGGCAAACAAAGCAGCCAGAAAAACAAACGGCCTCCCGACCCCATGCCAAATTATAACACACCACCCCAAAAAAAAAAAAAAAAAAAGAAAAGAAGAGAAACCATAAACACACACCCAACCCCACACACAACAAGCACTCTCCAAATATATTTGTATAAAAATGCAAATTCAGCTAAAAACTCGTCGAATATTTTGTGAAAAGTTTTTTTTCCCATTTTATAAACGCGATGAGCGGGTGGCTTTGCGGGCAAAGAAGAGAAGAGTCCATCATTGTGCCGCTAACGGCAGCTTTTGGCTCCAAAATCAAAACACCGCAGGGCTCAGTGACAAATAGAATTGGAGCAAAGATGGCAACCATTTAAAAAGGACAAACGTTAAAATACCCCGTAAGAAAGCGGCAAGGCTAAAGATGGAGCGTACATTTTAATATTTAAATGAGAAATCTCCTTTTAATAACATTTGGAATATACTAGATAGATTTTTAGAAAAAAATATTGATTGTAGATTAAAAGAAAGAAAAAAATGGGTTGCAAATTAGAAAAAATGAGATGCTTTATATCAAAAACGCAACCAAAAGTTGGAAGTTACCGAAATAGTTTTGCAAATGCATTTTCTGATTAACAGGGTATCAACAAACACGGCACGAACGCAGCGACGAACGAAACAAATGCGCGAATTATGCAAAACTCATTGCAAATAAACATACAAAAAAGAAAAGCGCGAAGAGCGAAGGGGGAAGGGCGGAAGGAGAACTCGGGTCGAGCATATCGCATCGAGCATATCGCGTCGGGCTGAAGGACGACCCTTACGAGGATGTTGATGTCGACAACGTCGAGTACAATGCGAAAAAATGAACGTAAACATAAAGTGCGGCAAAAGAATTGCTTGCAAACGAAAAGGGATAGAGAACGAGATGGATATGGAGAGTCAGATGGAGTTAGACAGAGAGGAGAAGGGGAAGTTGGCGAGCTGTAACGGTTGATTGCATGCGCTGCAGGAAGCGAAGCAGGTCAGCTGATTGGTTGATTGCTTTGAAGACGCCACAAAGCAGGCAACATTCCACAAAATTGCTAGCTAAAAAAACCAAACTCACCAAAAACAAAAAAAAAGGATAATAGTTGATCGACCCATTTGAGATTAGAGTTTGGGGATTTGTGCAGCAGTGACCAATGATTAAGGGAGCCTTAATTACACATCAAATGATTCGATGGCAGTTTGTATGATGAATTCTTGGCTTCATCTATAAATTAATTGTATATAATATATATATATATATATATATACATATATATTTTTAATAAATATCGATTGTTAAAACTGATATTGTTTCGTTCGCATTGCGTAAGTTTGAGATTCTCTTGAAAAATTATAGCAAGTCTAGCCTGGCAATTATAGTAGGAAAGCGAAACTTTTTAATCACGTTAAAGCATTATTGATTAGTCCAATATTTCAATTCATTGCACGTTAAGTTTCACGAAGTTCGTTCAATATGCTTAAATTTAGTGATACTTTTCTTTTTTTTCAATATTAAGATTGTTAAAGCTTCCCAATCTACTTCAACTGTAGTGTCTACAGGCCACAGCTAACTTTCAGCTTACTGAACAACAATTTTCACTCAACGTTGCTCATCACTCAATTCTAGGCATAACCTTCCAAAAAAAAAAAAAAAAAATAGAAAAAATGGCGTCTGGCTGATACTGTTGGCCCCAATCCCGCCTGTTATAGCCCGCTTCATGAAAGAGCAAATGCCTTTGTTTTATGCGCAGCTCCAAAAGTGAAGCGTTCGTTCGTAAAAAATTGAAAAATTCATGGATGTTGTTTTGTGTTTGCTTGTGTGTGTGTCTCTGTGTGTCTGTGTGTGTTTGCGTGTGACTGTATGGGTGAGTGGGTGTGCATGTTTTTTAAGCCACAATCCTCGCTACTGCTTCGATTTTAATTTGGCGCATGAGCTGCCAAGAGCCATTTCCCCAGCACAACCACTCTCTCAATCAACTGAAAAACCTGAGTCAAACTTACATCAGCAATGCCTTCGCGTATGTGACGCCAAATCAATGGATCTGTTTGTATATACAGCGAGCAGGTATTTTTGTTATCCTCACGGCCACGTCCGGAGCTTGCTGAGCTCGTCGCACCGTTGGCTGAGGAGCCGCTGCCTCCGTTGTTGTTGTAGTTGCCGCCTGTGGAGCGACGGACGCGTTCGTGAACGAGCTGATGCCAATCTGCAACATTGGCCGTTGTGCCCAGTCGTCGACCGGTTGTGGGATCATAGAATGCACCATCGGCAAAGTTGGCCTCCTTCGTATATTTCTGATGTGGGAATTTGAAGTCATCATCGCCGCTGGCGTATTTCTTTGGTGGATGCTGCTGCTGTTGCTGCTGCTGGCTTTTGTGCTGCTGTTTCCGGTGCAGCTTTTGGACATCCTTTGACATGGGCAACGGCAGCTCCTCGACGGCTGAATTTTGTATATTCTCCATCCATTGTGAGACCTCCTCCGTAATTCCGCACCCGCCCACGTGACCTGCAATTATCCAAAATGAAGAGAAAATATAAAATTCTGAATGCGCTGATGTTGAGTTGAAATCGAGTTGTAAATAGAGAAAAAAAATATAAAAATGAAATTTGTAGCTCGCTTTCATTTTAAGTAAATTAATGCTGATGCAGCAGCAGCAGCAGCAGCAGCAGCAGCAGTAAGTGCAACATTCAGTTTTACCCTTTTTGGTCCGCAGCCAAATAATTGTATGCATAAAGGGAAATAAAAAAAGGTGCGCCTTGCATGGTGAAATTATTTATGGTGCATAAAATGGAAACCACGAAAATGTAATTAAAGCGCAAAACAGACAGAGCCGTAGGGGGAGAAAAATGGTGGGAGCGAAAATTGTAACGCAAAGTCAAATGTTTGAAAACAGTTGAACAAAGAAAGTACAAATTAAATAAAAACAAAGTAAATATAAATTGTTGCATACTTTTTGCGGCGGCTGCACTTTATGGCTTAAATGGAAAATTGGAATTTATGTGAACAATTATATTTTATTTATTTTATATTCAACTATTGCGAGCGACCGAGCAGCAGTTGCGCGAGTGCAACCTCTTAAATTCATTTTCTTTACGGCAGCGGAAACCGTTAATAGCCCCGAGTCCGGTAATGAAAATTTATTGTTTTATTGTTTAAGCACTTTGCGATTCCTTTGCTATTTTTGTAGCATTGTTTTTTTATCTTGACGCTTCTGCACACAGTGCACAGGATTTTTTAAATACTGCCCGCATTTTTATGGTCTCAACAATTCACATTCATCTGGGCAGTTTTCTGTTCGCTCTGGGCCACTAAGGCAATGATTAAAGCTGCTTTTACTGAATACAATGATTATTTAAACCAATCGGAAATATGGCCACCCACACCATGATGACAGTGGACACATAAAGGAATCGCGAAATGTAAAGTATGTACGAAATGTTGGGCATACTGTTGGGAATACTACAAATATTTAGTTATATTGTAACTTGAAGAATACTTTTGGTGTATTTATAGCTTAAGCTGATAAGTTTTGAGCGGCAAAAATAATTGGCAATGAAAAGCAGCAGTTTAATGCAATAGCTTGTTATATTGAAACAGCTCAATCAATAATTCCCTCTGACTTACTCATTTCCATACATACTTATGTATTTATCATACTTCATGTGTAAAGTGTACAGTTAAAAGCGCGCCATATAAATACGAATTCTGCGCACTTTTCATTAAAAAGTTTTCATTCTTCTCTGGTTTATGGTTTAAATCCTTCCCCAGTGTTGACCAGCTTCAACGAACGGTTAAAACTCATAACGACCAGTTGTTCATTGCCGTCTCCCGATTCATATGCGTTTTGGGAGAGATCCTTGGTACACAGTGTGTACACACTGGCAAAATTGCAACAGTAGCCAGCAGCCAGCTTTCAGTTTTCAGCTTTCGACTGTGCCATAAATTTTTATTTGGCTACCTGCTATTGTGTCAAGTTGTACAGGCGCTGGGGGAGGTGAGAGTTAAAGCTGCTGTCATTATCATTATGCTTTTGCACTGTTATTCCCATACCCACCCTCCCTTTCGCTCTTCATTTGCCCCAACAAACCAACACACAATGCACTGTTTGTCTCTATTATTTCTTTGCGAAGAGTCCACACAGTGTTGCCAAACTTCAGCAGGGTCGCTCGCTGTGTGTGCCAAACAACAAGACGCGACCTATGCCAAAGCGCAAATTGTACAGCAGCTGCATGAGGTGCCACAGCGGAGGTGGGGCGTAACAGCTGAAGCAGCCACTAAATACATAACACTCGACAGACAAGCCAAGAATCCGACAGGACGCAGCTTCCGCATTTTCTTTTCCGCTGCATCTCCAAGCCCCACAGCTGCGCAAGGCCTTGTCCCTACACACCCCTCCCTCCCTGCCTCCCATGAGTGTAATTTGCATTTCAAAGGCATCCTTCCATCCCCTGATTCTCTAACTTGCCTTATGCCCTATAAGCAAAATGATAAAGGGTATAAGAAGCTAATCATTTCCCAATTTCAATTTCCGAATATTATGTATGGCCGAATGATTATTTAAGATATGTAAATTATTTTTAATGCCTAATTTTAGAAAACTATTAGACACAAGAGGAGCTCACGATACGTCAAGCAAAGATGGAAATCTTGACTAGTTGTTGGAGATGATTATACGAAATCCCATACAAAATGTATATTATATATATAAACGGTTTAACCGTTGCTCGCATTACTTAAAAGGTATCGTTTTTTTTTTTTAAACAGGGCATCCATGAGTAAATACAATATTGTTTGATTCGATCCGCGGCTGTGCGCGCTTTAAGGCGCTTTGTGTGCTGCGGCAGCTTATATTTGATGAAGGGGTATGCAGCTTTGGTTCAGAAGCTAGCTGCTCATCTTACTCCAATGACCCGTTTTTATACCTTGCGCCTGAAGAGACTAGAGTATATGCGGAAAGAGTCTTGAAAAGTGGAATATAAACTTTTATGAGCACATCGGTTTCCAAATTTATTAATTTATTTATTTATTTAATTTAAAGTGGGCTAAAAGCAATCCTCAACTTTTGACAAATATCATAATAATAAATAATAAATAAAATGAAGGATATAATGTATCATATATATCCAGCTCTTCTAAAGCTGAGAAGAAATGATTTTCATAAAGATCAAGTCGAAATCAGAGCTTTATAAGTTTACTAAGAATAATATTTTGCTGATTGCATGCTATTATAATAATAAAACTAATAATAATAATCATAATATTTATAATTTTTATTAGTTTTATTATTATTTGATTATAATTTTAGTAGAGTGTTAAGAAGTTGGGTATGTACGACTGCTTTTTTAACTTGTTAAAATTTAAAAAAAAATATGTTCTTTTCATTTTATTTTCACTTTATTTTATTTATTCTTTTTGCTGCAGCGCCTTTACTTTCTTTTGGTTGGTTTTTAGGACAGCTTTGTTGTTGTGTTCTCCGCTTCCACTCTTTAGAGACTCTCAGCTCGCGTTGCTCTATGGTTAGGGGCTTGCATTCAATCGTGCTTATCTGATGTGTTTGCCAGGACCAAGATGTTGTCTGATTTTCGGTCTTTATGCTGTGCGCTGCTTTGAGAGTGCCACTCGACGAGGAAGCTCACTGCCTCTCCACCCCTCTCTCTATCTCTATCTCTATCTGCATCTCCATCTCTCTCTCTGTTTGGCTGAGGGACTTTTCTGTATTTGAAGTTATTTGTGGGGGTCTTCAGAAGTCGCGCCATTTCAATCAACAGCTGTGGGCGCAGTTTTCTGCACATTTCATTTTGTTCAATTTTATTTCGCTCTCTCGCTTTCTTTGCCACTCAAACACATGTGCTTGCTGCTGTACCTGCCATCCCCTCTGTCCCCATTTCAACCATCGAACAGTATTTTTTCTTCCTTTTTCTAGCTACACTTCAATCATATTTTTGCTGCTGCATCGCCGCGATGCTCTGAGATTTCTTCACATAGATTAAAGTGCACTTTGGTGTTATCTTCTTTGCCTGCAGTCAGTTCGACACCCAATTCAATCCAACAATCACACACCACCCAGCCCCCGCACATCAAACTCAAGCTACTTGCACTTGTACAAGATTTTTTTATGCTCTGCCTTTGGCTTTCGTTTCGTGTTGCTCCAATTGCACAAAAGCCACGCGCTCGACTTATGAATTTTACAACTTCCACATTTGACAGCCCGGGCCAGCTTAGGGGATTTCCAGCATAACAGCAAGAGCAACAGCAATAACAGTCAGAGACAAACGGCGCTCAGACATGCAAGCGGCTTTTGTAAAGGGGGCAACTTATGTAGCTCTCCCCCTCCTTTCTATTCAGCGCCATTCAAGCCACTTGTGACCTCTGCAAGATGCGCAGCAAAAATGAAAAATAATTCCAAATTCAATTGCAAATGAAATTGGGGGCGAAAAGGACCCACAAAGCGAAAAAATTATTTATAAAAGAAGCCCGCATATCTCAAAGGGGCCAAAATCAGCCGGTTTCACAATTTAAACGCTTTAATCATAAGCAACGTTTTTCATGCAACAAAAAGTTGCTCTCGAAGCAATAATCACGCCACAGATATCAAAATTAATTACATTATTACAGTTGCTAGAGTTGAGATACATGATTTATTATTCTATTCTCATGCCTCTAATTTGTTTGTTTTCTCAAGAGGGGCTTAATTTTGGAAATCTTCTTGGCGTCCTATTCGAATATTTTAAACAGTCCGCTCCGCCATGCTTCACATTTGTATCTTCTGCTTCAATTGCAGTCACAACTTGTGCTCTGTTCTGTTTTTCTTTTTCCAATCTTCAATATGATGCTGGCTTGGCAAGCATGTCATTTGGATTTCCTGGAATTCGTGCCAGTACACAATCAAAATTAAATGCCCACAAAACGGCGTCACATGCTGCTAATGCCGCAGGCAAACTACGTGGCACGTTAGGACGTACAGCGCTTACACGCATTTGCAAATGCTCCATCAGAGTGTGGGTGTATCTGGATGTGTGTGAGTGTGTGTGTGTGTAAATACATTACATAATTTTTAGTCATTTGCTTTTATTTTGCGAATGATTTGATTATTTCCATGTTGTTGCTCCTCTTGTTTTTGCTTACTTTGCCTTTGTCGTCATCCATAGCTCAATCTCCATTTTTATTTCCATTTCCATCTTAGTCGTCATCGTCATCGTCATCGTCAATTTTGCCGTCTTCTGCCAGTCGTAATTTGTTTACTTTGCAACTGTTCTTACTTGTTTGCATTTATGTTATTATTTGCTTTAATTAAAAAAATGTTTTAATTTATCCAGGCAATGTTGTTCCGGGGGTTGTGTTTTTGTGTGCATAAGGAATTGAGCCTTAAATTCCTCAGAGGATAATGCATAAGAAGATTATAATGCACGAATCAATATATTCGGCATTTCGCTTAAGCAGCTTAAAACTTACTTGCTAATTACAATGTTAATCCTGGGATGTTTCAACTTTACAACTAATTTATTAAATGACCAGTTTATCGAAACTACTTACATATGAGTTCGAATATTATTTGTCGAATTATCCTGAATAATTCATGCCTAATTTATTCCTATTTATCATATACAACATTCAAGTCTTAAAACTACATCAAACATTGCCTCGCAAATGCCAAGAAATGACCAAAACTTATGGCATTGGCTGATTCAAAAGATGCCGCAAAACAAAAAGCCGTTCCACCAAAACCAATATTTAATTCATTTAGACAACACTGCCATCTGTATGCGCCATCCTCAAATTATAATCTATATATATATATGCAAGTAGCGCGCTATACGTTTGTAAGTATTTTAGGTTTTGGCACTACAAATGGCCAAGAGCTTTAGCTCTTCCTGTTCGCCGTCACCTGCGCTTCAACACTTGCGCACAAGGCTAGTCCGAAACAGGAAAACAACTTGCCCCAGAGGGGCGAAATTACGCATTTTGGCAGCGTCCGGTGCGGGTGTAGACCAACAAATATACGATGGACACATGGCCAGTTAGACAGTCGGTTCTGGCGACAGTGCCGCCACCGCTTCCCGCATACAAATTAGTTTTTGCGGCTCAGACTGTTGTTGACTGGCCGCTCTTCTTACATTCTCCTCCCCCAAAGCCCTCTTTGAGTGTTGGCATCTGTGTTTTTGTATGTGTATGTTTTTTTCTGAGTTTTTCTTCCTGATTTGATTTTTCTAGCTTAAGCACATTAATTTAAATGTATTTAATACATTGAGATATAAAGCTCGTACATATGCATTAGTTTTTATGCAAATGTGGTAAACCAAACCTGATCTTTGAAGGACATCGCCAACAACCTGCCTTAAAACTGTGGGAGATATGTGGCTCTTTCGATTTGGGAATATCTATTTTATCGATTTCCTAGTTCCCTAGTGGGCGTAGCTCTCCAATTCGTACACTTTTTCTGACGCGGGCACAGACCAGTAAATGTTTCAAGTTTCAAGTCTCTTTTTCCAAGGGTATTAAAGTATACAAAAAAATGTCCAACATTTTCTATATAAAAGCTAATTACCAGAGTGTGATATGAAAGCGTAAGCCCCCATTGACAAGCTGTTGCTCTGGACGCCTACTCAGTGTCTAATCTTTGCAGCTTTGAAATACTTGTTCAAGTCCCCTTGTGCGAAACAAGAATATTGCTGTTGCTGTTCGTCACTCAACACGACTGCCCAGCCAAAGATAAACAATTTGTGGGCAAAACGAGCAAAATGCTTCGAGCTGAGGCTAAAACCAAATCAAATTGGTAGTCATGAATCTGGTGGTCAAGACGGGTTGGGGGAAGGTAACAGAGTGTTCACAGTACAGCGAGTAAATGGGAGGACATCAGTTCGAAGTTGTGTATCGAAATACCCAACTTTCAGTGCGTGCAAATGATGGAGAAATAATCCAAGTCGTCTGACATGTATGTGTGTGCGTGTGTGCACCGTTCACTAATTAACGACAGAATAATTTGTTATGCCATGAACGAACATGAGGCACAAAAGTACTGGCAACATACACGTGAAGAGTTTGGGCGCTGTGGGTTCATGGCATTAGGAAAGTTCATTTGACTTAGACCTGAATCTGCCAATAGGCATCTACCAACAAGCAGGATGAGTTTCTGCTCGTCTGCCAAATTTTGCATGCAAGGCAAAGTGCAATATCAACAAATGAACAGGCTGAGAAACAGACGTAGGCATTTTTCGACCTGTCACACAAAGCACAAAGTTTCAATAGAATAAGTTGTGGCATCGGACATATTGAACATACATAGCCACACGTGAATTTGTATGAACATACATGACTGGATAGAAGAGGCAGCAGTTCTGAGCCATGGCAAATGCAGGCGCTTCTAATGCCCTGAAATGAGAAAGCAATTCGAATATAGGCAGAGAGGTGGTGGCAAGTGAACTATGCTCGGGAGAGCTAGAGCTCACACATGCTAACAAATTCACATGTGTGTCTTTGGGTTGAATTATAAATTTCATTGCATGCAATTGGATCATAAAACAAATGAAACATTGCGGTTTTATTTTCGGCTTGCACACCTTAACATCCAGCAAAGCAGGCCTATGAACAGTGAATAATACTATATACTTGTTTTGGGCGAGAGGTAGAGCACAAACCTCACATTGATATATACGCAGATTACTCGCAGAGATCCTGAGAAAAAGAATACAATAGCAACAGGAAATTTGTGGCAATCTGACCTATACATAGAGCCAAATTTCTTTAGATTAATTGAAACTAAATATAACAGTAAGGAATTCAGATAGTTTAAAGTTCTTTGAGCAATAATAATGACAATAAAAAAAACACAAATTTTTAGCAAATGAACATATACAAACATTTTATGGCATGCAATGAAATGAATCAAGGTATTCAAGGTATTGGCATTTTTATTTATTTTATGTCGGAAGTATTTATTAAATATCACATAAATAACTCCAAACTGTTCAAGTAAATGAAAAAAATGCAACAAAATAAGTCAATTCAAATATTTCTTTGAAATCACTAACGAAATACGCAAAAAATGCTAACTCTCTGTCTGTCCAAGATTTGAAGAGCAGCTTGTTGCAGTGTACAACAACCAAA
The DNA here is from genome assembly GCA_035041605.1 of Drosophila atroscutellata. Taxonomy (NCBI): domain Eukaryota; kingdom Metazoa; phylum Arthropoda; class Insecta; order Diptera; family Drosophilidae; genus Drosophila; species Drosophila atroscutellata. The sequence goes on along the minus strand of JAWNLA010000092.1, from coordinate 3,572,623 downwards.
ACAGCAAGAACAATATTGGAATCAGTACAAGCATCATTTCCTCTGCTGCAAGCCGAAACGGAAGTAACAAATATCATCAAGCCCAATTGCATTTGTGGCTGAAAAGTGGAAATATTTACTTGCCACCGGGTTCTGAGGAAGGATACGAAGTGGCTACAGTGCGTCTTCTGTTGACGCTGGTGCCAGTTTGATGGAAGATACTAAGTGGACTCCTGCCCAGGGACTCCAAGGCACAAGTACCAGTAGACAAGCACATTTGATAAAAGCCAGATAGGTAGACAGACGGACAGCTTGCAGGACAGGATATCAAATGAAGTGAACTGCATGACTTTGTACTCGGAAATGATAAAACTGGTTTGCGACTCAGTTTTCGCTTGGGTTGCCTGTCTGCCCGTGCTCAAGCATAAACTAGCTGTTAACGAACATATGACCAAATATGCACAGTGTAAGCCACACTTGAATTTTCCTGCAAATTTGGCAAACATTAAAAATCCTCAAAACTGCTTTTCATAATCATGAGTAGCACAGACAATTTGTTATAGCTAGTTTTAGTTTTCAAAATAACTCAAATTTATGAATAACATTATCATCAAAATATATTTAAAACACAAGCAATATGATAAGGCTTATATTGTTAACAGTCCAACTCTATTATGTTTTTGTGTGACAATAGAGAAATTACTCCTTTTTTCTCCCTTTAAAGTTTTTTTGTTTTTTCTTAAAATGCCTTCATTTCTAAGAAAATTTTAAAAACATTTTTGCTTTTCATATGGCTCAGTCCACATTTTGGAATCAATTGTTTTACTGTTGCTGTGGCTGTTGGTTGTGCAACACCACAGCAGCTCCAATCGTGTCGAGTCCTGTATGTGTCCTCGTATCGACTTGTATGACAATGTCGCCAACGCTTTTGATGCTGTTGTCATCGTAATCATTATCAAGTGCCCGGCAATGAACACACAGCAATGCCCGAAAATAACCAGTGAAGCACTTAAAACCGACCACATGACAGCCGCCAGCGGGTGTCTAACCAATACAGTAAACTGCACCCACACCCCTTCGACCACTTGTCCTGCTCTTAGATCGCCTGCCATAATCGATGGCAGTCGCCGTTAGTCGAAGAGTGTCTGTTCTGTTCGAGTGTGCGTGGTCTGTGTGTGTTTTATCTCTGGGCTTGAAGTGCCAGCAAAACCGCAATTTTCAGTTCAATTTAAACTTGCTGAATGATGTGTTCATTGCTGTTGTTCTTGTTTGGTTTATTCTGCTTCTTCGCAGTCTTGTTGCTCCTTTGGAGAGCCATTCAAACTGCTGCCAGGCAATATCCAAAATGTTTGTTAGTTTTTGACGGGCTTCTTTTTTTTTGAAAGGAACCTGCTTGTGCTGATATGTGGAAACAATTGCAATATCATTTTACTTATCTGTTTGATTTTCTATTTTGTTTTTTTTTTTTTTTAATATTATTTGTAAAAAATAGAATTAATTTTGTTTTTTTATTATTTTCAATTAATTTTACAATTCTGTTAATTTCTGTTGATTGATCGAAATTAAATAAAGAAAATAGTTTAAAATTGATAAAGTTCAGCTTCAGCATAAGCAAACTAATACACATGACTTACTTCGCACCAACTGCGTTCTTTGGCAAGGCAAGTCCTGCTGTATAAATCATTTAGCAATGAGAATGAATATGGGCACGTCCATATGAACATATATATATATATATACATACAGTATATAGAAGTTTCTATCCTAATTCCCCTTTTTAATTAAACTCAAACATATGACCCGTTGATTCCCCAAACACACATTCAGTTGCCACACCAACCATATATGAACGCGTATACATATATATAAATATTTATATATCTGTATCGTGGGGAGGGATGGGGAGTTAGGTGGCCAACAATTTATGGCTACTGCCAGAGGCTGCACTCACACACACAGGCATACACACACAGTGGCTGGGATCCACAAGGACACTGACGACAATTCAAACAGAAATTTAATATTTTAGCCGTTAAATTATTTGGCACTTGTAATAAAACAAACAACTCACAGCTGCCGCCGTCGTCTCGCCCTACTTCAGTCTGCCCCACTCCAAAAACTGCAAGGATTAACTGCAAAATGGTAAAATGCAAAACTTTTTGAAACCGCATAACGGCGACGTCGAGCATTTTTGTAGAGGAGGTGAGTGGGACGTGTGGGTCTGGAAACGACGCCGAGTGGTTGCAGAGAACATCAAAATATTCAACAGCTTACACTCAAGGATCCGCCTCGACTGGCTTGGCTGACCAAATGTTGTTAAATAGCACGAACAAAATGTAAATATAAATTTGTTGCACAAGATTTATGCATATTTTGAGGCTCGTAAAAGCACAAGAAAAGCAACATTTCTGAGTTGTGTTTTGTTGCACACAACCACACGCCCAAATACCACAACATGCCCCACCGCTGGCCGCCATGCTGCACATGCAGTAAAGTGGCATGTGTGCTCTAAATTTTAAAATTGTTGGAAATTTTCCTTGGACTGCTGCTGCAGCTGTCACAAGGACATGAACTGCAGTCGTCTGAATTATGGTGCAAGACATTAGCTAAAACCTTCAGTGGAACGTGTGTCAGTTCAGTCTGTCTTGCCTGTCTAAATGCTGTATGTGCGTGTGTGGTAAGCAGTGTCTGTAAGCATAGTTATTCCACTTGGACATATTCATATTCAATATATATATAATATATATATATATATAATGTATGTATATGTATATATGTATGTGTGTGTGTCTGACTTATGTATATGTGCGTGTGTAATGGGAATATTGCAATCATGTCAAAATTAAGTGCACACATTTGAAGAGATAGTTTTACGTAAGTAAGTATTTTGGTAGTTGCAAAACTGATATTGCAATTATAAAATAACTTTATTAAAAACATATTTCAGATTAAATAAGACTGAACATATTTAAAACAAGAGAGAACGTTGCAGTCGGGTGTTAGCGACTTATTTTGGATTTTGTTCCAAGAAGCTCTAAAAATTATATTTTTTTTTGCAGCCCCAACAAGTATGAGCCATTCGCAGGCCAATAATAACAGTCGGCTGAAATGAAATTGATGGTCATCATAATTTCAATGTTCCATCAGAGTGAAGGTGGGTAGACCATGCTAAAGGTTGGACAGCACACATCAATAAATATTTGAAGCCGGCCACGCCGTCAAAATGGAAGACTAGACGCTCCAAATGCGCCCAACTGCGAAGGGTCACAGCGTTTGACCCGTTGGAAATGCAAACCACAACCGCAGCGAGAAGCGAACAAAACCATTTTTGGTGTGGAATGTTCAGCAATTCAATTTACCGCAAAACTCGTTATTACGGGTGCCTGCAACGGGTCATCATGCGCACGTCCCGCCCCCTTACTCCCACACACACACACCGTCCCCTACAAAATGGTTGGAAACAGTGCCGAAGCTGTTGCCGTATGTTGCCTTTGTTCATTGCCAAGTGCAAAATGTGTTTAAACCTGTCGCCGACCACCCAACATACCCACGACCTGGCTAACATTTGTTGTGGCTCTCACGTGACGGTGTGTGTGTGTGTGGACATTAAAATGTATGCAAATGCTTTAATGTGCCTGTGTGTGTTGTCTAGGTGCCAAAAATGCAAATGGGGGAATTGGGCTGCTTAGGAGGGACTATGCCGAGGGGAGTCTGGGCAGCGCGTGCTTCTCTATGTTTTAAACATTTAAATATTTCAAATGACAGACTGTGGTTTACGAGGTTTTAGGCATGAGAATTTGCCAAATGAGCGTTGAGCAGTTTTGAAAAAAAACTAAATTAGTAAAAAAATTCAAACTAATTATTAAAGTTAAAAATTCTAACCAAATTCGTAGTATTTTCTTATTTTCGTAGTATTTAATAATCCTTAGTTTGATACCGTTATTGTATGTTTATAGTTAATAAAAAAAGCCACATGAGTCAACATACACTTGACGAAATTCGAGTAAAGGCTTAAAACTAAAAAAAAATTCGATTTGACAACCACTTTTTGAACTCAGATAGTGGGATTTTGAACCATTCCTTAAAGACAGCCTTTGTAGGTGCCCAACTGTCTCAAACTGTCAATTACCTGCATATTCCTCGCATGTTTCAGGCCCCAGGATTCAGGTATCCTTAAATACTTGTGCCGAATCGACCCACGACAGGCCTGTGACTCATGTATTGGAGCATTATCTTATTGGAATATAGCATTTGGGTCTGGTTTAAAAACCAAAACTGCGACCAATAACTTTATATAATATTCCGAGCTTAAAAGGCTTGAAATTTTACAAACCAGAGTCCTGTTGCGATGACTGAATGCAGCCCAGATCATCAGTGAAGCACCGCCACAGATTTGAGTAGGGAAAAATCTCTGACTTCTTTAAATCGTGCCAGTAATAAATTAAACCGTTTGAAGAATCAATATTACATTTTTTCTAATCAGAAAATACCACATTTTGCCACTCCTGAGTCCAGGAAGTGTGTTCCTTTGCCAAATTTAATGTGGTATTTGGTGCACCTTCCTTAAAGCCGGCTTTGATCTCATTTTCTTCCAAACCAATCGAACACTACTTGCTAAAATACGATGTTTCGATATTTGAATAGAATTTTAGATATCGTGGCATTTTTATCCAGCCCAGTTCGTAATATTGCAAATTTGTACCTGTGTTGTTCATTCCAGTATCCTTGCAGGAAAGTATCTTAGCTATCTCCTCAGGTTATCAGACAACTAAATTATACACAAAGCGACAAAAGATATATGAGTCATGAAGCATAAATCCGGTTTACCGTTACTCAACCTGTGACTGCAAAGACTAGACAAAAAAGCGATTTGGAGTTTTAGTGTTTTTTCACGCTGTGCAGCACTCAATTCATTTCAGTTGTTCCGAGTTCGGCTGACTTGAGTGGAGGTGTTGGGGGAACAGATGCTTTTGCCACGTTTTAATTTGCACAAACATTTATTAAATTTTAAAATCTAATTTGCATTTTTAGTCCACATGGAGCGGTAGACGAGGATGACGACGACTACGATGCTGACGATGACAACAAAAAAGTGTTGTAAAACTACGCCAAGTGTAACACAAAACAAGTCAGAATGCATTCCTTAAAAAATACTGGACGGTAGTATACCCTGTAACATGTCATACGGTAATAAATTGAGTATATAAAACCATTTCACTGTGCATTTGATTAAAAATTGAAAAATAGTATTTAAATCGAAAAGATTTCAAATATAGTCTGTATATAAAAAAATTTGCTAGAAATACCTCCAATATTTTCTCAGCGTTTGTTTGTTGTAAGGAACAAACAACAAAATAGACTTTTTATCATTATTTAAAGGGAATAGGGTAAAAAAGACGACGACCAAGCATTGTGAGAGCAACAACGTTGTGGAGAAGTCAACGCCAACAGGATGCAACCGAAAGGCAACAGCATGGAATTGATTATTGAGTGAGTGTTGGTGATTTGTTCTTTTCGATGGAGCGACAGAATAGACTAGTGGGTGTATGGAACAAAATAAAACACTTCACACATACACCACACACACACACACACACACACACACAGCTGTGGCATATTGGTGAGTTGTTAATATTCTAGGCCTTGCCACAGTAATTCATTTTGTATGCTGCACATCTGCTGACAGTCTCACTGTGAAGTTGCAACTGCAAGTTGCATTTATAAATAGGCAAATGCCATGTGCGAAACGAGCCCAGCCCTTTGAGTGTTCTGTAGCTTTCTGTGTTCGGGGTGAGTCAAGAAATAGAATTTCGGCTGCTATCAAATGGAAATTAATTCGGGCCACTCTTAATTGCCATGAATCTACAATCAGAGAACCAAAACTGTACAGCTATGCTCAAAATTGAAGTGATGGATTTCAATGGAATGGTGTATACAAATTTGTTTTTTTTTTATACCCATTGAAAATGGGTAAAAAGGGTAGAATGGTTTTGTGCAAACGTATGTAACAGGCAGATAAAGTAAATTTATCCTTGATCAGGATCAACTGCCGAGTCGATATGGCCATGTCCGTCTGTCCATCTAGAGACGTCAAATTTGGCATAATGATTCTCGTATTTCTGGCGCAGATCAAGTTTGCTTTATTTGATCGATAGCAGCCTCCGTTTCTTGAATATCGAAACTTATATAGAAGTTATGGATATATCTCTTTATTTATATCATTAAGAACTTAATTTTCAACTTCTCAACTAATTCATATTACCACGTTTTTTTCTGGGCTTTCCCCAATTAAATACCCGTAGAAATATTAGAAACAAAATATTCTAATTGAAAGTTGAAGATAGTAAATATTACTTTTTTTTTGTCGACTGATACTTGGTGGACATTAGATAAATATATAAAACATTTGGTAAAGCTAGATCTGAGTGTAATAAACTTGTTAATAATTATACATTGTATCTGTTTAATGTCAGAAATTTCCTACTTCTTTACTTTAAATACAAGTAAAGAGAGAAATGCCATTTGATACACTCCCATTACGGAATTTTATTGATGTTGTCAGTTTGAGAGCAGCTGGAAACATAAAACAACAACATCAACAGCGAGTGATAGATGAGTGCAGCTGCCACAAAACATCATGCGTCGTGCAACACGGAATAGCAACTATAAACTTTTGCAGCTGACAATGAACATGAAAACCATATGGCCATGACGGATATGATGATATGAAAGACAAAAGGAATTGTCAATTTGGCATTTGACACACACTCAGATCGGCATTTTATTATCATCGTACAAATGTCAATTAAAGTTGAAACATTGTATGCAACGGTGGCTGCTCTCGCATGAATATATATAGTGCCCATATACCTTACCATTGTATAATTATTTTTTATTTCTCTTCTTCTTCTTTTTTGAGGGAGCAACAAAAACATGACATAGAAAATTAGTCGTGTGTGATTTTGTTGTGTCGGTCAACCCATTAGAGTGCAAAGCTTCAATTAATGCTCGCCATATATGGCTGGGGGACGAACAACACCAACATGGACAACAAGACCAACAGCTGCAAACCGTGCTCAGCGATTTCAATTAACCGCAATTTCGCATGGTGTTCACTCTGGCATGCTTTTAAGCTTATCACTTTTGGACAACAACTAAACAAATTATATTGGGGTTTGTTACAGTCAACAGTCAACTGCGAAAAATGCACCAACTATACTGAAAACAATGCCAATAAATAATTAAAAAAGTTTTACGACCTGCAAACTGTGTCCAGTTGACTACACATGCATTTAAGCGGGTTTTATTTAATTGTACAATTTTTCGTTTCCAACCAAGTTCGTTGTCGCTTCTAATTAATGGGGAATTTGATTTTGTTGACTCTTGCATTTATATTTTGGGGGAAATGAAATGTAATTTTTGGATTGATTTACGTATTACATTTATTCCCATTTAATAATAGAAAATTGGAACTACAATAACAAAATTATTTGTTATTATGATATAAACTTGATGGAATCTCAAAAAATGTATATTTTTGATTAGGGAGATATAGTTTGAACTTTTGATATTATTTTCCAATTTGAAATAATATACTAAGAGTAGCTTAAGTAAATATAAATAATGTCTTCAAATGCATTTTTTGCTGCAATTTAACAAGGATTAACTTGGTGCCATTTTCAGTGCATGTGTATTTAAGAGCGCTTTTTTTAATCGCTTGACATGTATCAGCTCTCGACTAGTAGTTGTGCTAGACGTACGCCCTCCCCCACCCACTTCACCTAACCCCAGAAACTTCTTCGTAACTGCCTCGTGGCAAGTCACACTTGAAACATTGGCCGCACCACTTAGCAAATGCAAACTGCTGACCACATGGCGTCCAGCAGCAACGTGTGGCAGAGGGTACAATAAAAGAGGCAGAGGCAGGGCACTGGATACGGTCGGGGAGAGGGGAACGAGAGGTGAATGCGAGTTGAATGACCAGCGTTAACTTAATAGAAGTTAACACATGTCGCCACGCATGCAAAATGTATTCATCCAACCGCAGCGCAAACGTTGACCGCTTCACATCACACACACAAACACACACACATACACACACATATACACATATACACACTTCTGGCACGTCATATTTAACATACAAATTTACGTCAACACACACATATAAAATAATTTGTATACTTAGTATTAGCGCATTGAATAATGTATTCATTTTTTTGTGATTTCCTTTTTTTAAGTAAATATTTTCAATATGAGTTAAGTTAAGTCGGATTAAAATTGATTAATTTCGAACTAGTTAGCTGTCACTAAATTTATGTTCAGCACTGTATATGTGTGCAAACTATATACACTGCTCATTCAAGGGTTATTGTGCTGCTGAACGAACTTAATTTCAATTAAGTGCGTGCCCCATGTCTGCCAATTAACGTGGTCAATGTCTGGTTGCCTGATTTCAATTCGTTTTGATAACACACAAAAACCATTGGACAGTGGACAGTGGAGCTAAAAAATAAATAAATAAATACAACTATAGAAGCAACAAAAAACACAATAGAGAGTGTATTTCCGGCCTTTATTGTCGCTTGTCAATTTGGTTTTTGCCTGCTTCTTCTTGGCAAAAAGTCACCCCGCAATTCGGCTTTGAACTTTCATGGTGAAACGTAGCATGAAATTTGTTTGTTTACAATCGCCAAACTCCCCTCAAACTGTTTGTGCCCCTGTTGTTATTGCTGCCGCTGGCATTGTTATTGTTGTTATCAAATACCGGAAATTATTGTAAGCCATGACATCGTCGTCCTCCATCATCGACAAACATCGCGGCAATCGCAGCAACTTGTGTGTAAATCCTGTTTATATAAACGTGCAATGTTGTTTTCTGTCCGCTGATTTCATGCATCGCCGACCAATATCGAAAATATCGCACAACAGCAAATTTGCTGATGACAGCAAACAAGGCTAAAAACAATAACTTTAAGACAGCAAACAGAAAATCAGTCCTGGAACATGGTATCATTGATTATGGTCTTTCTTTGAGATATTAACATTTAAATATGCAGTTGTGCTCAAAATAATATGGTTTGGCCTATAAGGATTTGGTCGACTTTCGCATGCTATGGCAATTGGATGGCTGGCACAATCTCCATATCTCAATCCGATTGAAAAATTGGTTTTGGGTTTGAAGTTATAAAAATTGTTTTTAACGTTAATCCTACGTATAGCTTTGGGAGACTTTAAAGAGGGCTCAGACTTTATAGATATTCCAAAATTTAGTTAGCCTTATGCACCATCGTCATGTGATGGTTATTTTTAATAAGGGTTTTTCATCGAATTACTAAACATGGTATCGTATATCCAAGCGCCAAAAAAAATTAACCCAATGGCAACCGACTGCTGACCTTTGTACGCAAAATAGTTGCGCAGTTGGACAGGAGAGTGTTCTGTGAAGAGCCTCTCTACATAAATAACCATTCATAGCGTTAAAGAAGTACAATAAAACAAAGTGTCATAAATAAAATGAGCCGTATTGCATTAATGGCAGTGGCAGGCAACTGCATATAGCTGCCACGGCCAATGCACTCGTGTAATAACCGAGGGAGACCAAAGCGTCTTTGGGGCGGCTGCAACGCGGCCAAACAAAGTGGCAAAAAAATACACAAAAAGGAGGGGAAATAAAAGTTGCCACTTGAGCTGCATTCTGTTTTACTGTACAACAAAAAAAAAATAATAAATAAATATGTATATATTTTACAACAATGCTTATAAATTGTGATTTCCAAGCAGTATTAAAGTGGCAAGTGCAGTCTGCCGTCGCGTAATGGAGTCACTGTGTGAATTATGTGCGTGCGTGTGTGCTTCAACCCCTACTGAGTGTGTGGGGTTAGTCTTGTACACGCTTCGCTACTTGCCAACTGGCTGACTGGCAGTGTGTCAAGCCAGAGAAAAAGAACACCCAAGTCCTGTGGCGCCGTCCACAAGTGAGGGGTGTGGCAACATGCGTGTCCTCGCTTGGTTGATTTTAACATACTCACACGCATTCAGTATAAAAACCGACATTGTAATCAAAATGAGGGTCTATCCAGTCAGCCCCTCTGAGAGCAACTGCTCATTTCAGGAGCCACCTTTAATTTGTTGCTAAATGGCACTAAGGGAGGGGACTGCAAATTATAGCACACTGCACTACATTTTTCATAAGCGTGAAGGAGTAGGCACCTTGGAAGAGCTTGTTGAACAGAATGTTGTCTGAATAATTGTTTCACGGTATCACAAATCGTCAAACCTAATCTAAGCTAATTATATCAAAGATTTTTGAATGACCTGAGTGTTAAGGGTGCTCGTCCTGGAACAGTACAGTCAAAGGACGAGACGAAAGTTGGTCTTCGATATAACGAATTGATGTGTGAAATGTTTCGGACAAGCTGTTTGCTTGACACTGAATTAGTTAAGTCAACTCAGGGTGTATATAAATACTTATCTTCTTTAATGATGGAGGCATTCCCATCATTAACCCATTGACTTCGTTAATGCGCTCAAATCAAAAACCGTTTACACAGTTTAATTTATTAATGTCTCTTTTCTGTGCATGGTATCTTTCAGTCAGGTTAACTCTCAATTATGGCACACCTCTGTTTTTTTTTTCATACTGTGTTGCGTGCGTACCTGCTGAGAGTAGCTAATAAAGCTAGACAGTTTAAGACGTTGGCTGAAATGGCTGGGCAGCAATTAAGCCATAAAAGGCACCGAAAACTGGGGGAAGAGAGTGAGTTACGATGGCAAAAAGTTGCGTTTCCTTTTGGTCTGTGTCAACAAGTGAAGCATGGCAACAGCGCACTTTGCACTAATCGAACTTTATGTCCTGCTCTTTGGCCAAGTTCCATGAACTTTCTTGCTTACTTGGGGTTTACTCGAGTTGCACTCCTTTGCCTGCTGCTACAGTGCAAGGGACAAGTTTTTTGATAATAAATTAGAAACCTTTAAAGTGAACCCCCACCCACCTACATACATACGTATATGCCACAAAGTTGAAAAGTGCAGACAATGTAAGTTTATTTGGCGAAATTATTTATTGGTGGATTTCATTTGTGGTTTGCGCTGAAATAAACATTATTAAAAACTTGAACAACAGATGCTCGATATCGGTTGTTAGTAAAGTACTTTAAATGTGCAGTAATGCGAGGGGCCTCTACGACTATTGAGTTACCATACCTATTTTAAAGGCTTTACCATATTTTAAAAGTTGTTAACAAAGCCAACAATCTAAAGAAATCAATAATGTTGCTAAATCAATACTAAATACATTGCTTTCCATTATAGTTATAGAGAAAAGAGAGAAGGAGCAATAAATTGAATAATTTAACTGACAAAACAAGTATTTTAATTAGCTTGATTTCGGTTTGGCCTTTCAAATGATTCAACATTCAACAAAAATGTGATAATTAAATGCACTCTAAACGGGGCTAATTAAATGCAACACATTTCTCCCACGCTCAAATCGTCACACACACATATATTCACACACTTTACATAGAGGGAGAGAGGGAACGAAGCCAAACAATCAGTCGGAATCAGTGTGCAGCACATTTATCAAATGCAACAAACGACAACAAATGTCGTCAAACTAGCAACAATTTAAGACCGACTAAAATGTAAGTGGCTTCTGTGTAAACTCATTAAAATGATTATTCCCGAATGTATACACAACACACCCCAAATTCACATACACTCACACACACACACACACGCAGATAACGTTGCCAAATGCGCGAGCAACTATTATCGCCTGTTGTTGTTGTTGTTGTTGTTGTTGTTTTTGTTGCTTTTGTCTATTCGTCAAATTGCATGCAAGCTTTGCAACGAATCCCAATGGCATCCCCTACAACTTTGTATACACTACACCAGTTAAAAATATCGAAGGGCTATAGCTTTTAATGGAAAGTATAATCCTGATCAATATCAAAAGTCGTGTTAATGTATTCATACCTCTTGGTTTGCAATCTTGTCTCTTATTTTTAAAGATATCTTTGATAGTCGTATTAAGTATTATTATATTATGAAGTATTTATGTTACAAATAATAAATGGACGTCAAATTGGTTTTCAATATCTGATTACTTCTGAATATCAATCGAAAAATACATTAAGAGCTTGGTGCTCTATATATATGAGAGGAAATACCACAACTTCGCTCCAACTGACCAACTCAACAACTTGGTTAAGCTGCTAGAAGCAGACTACAGATGCTCCACCCGTTAAACCTTTTTTTTGGAATCTAGTCTAACTTAACCTCACAATTTCATTATATCACATTATATCTGAATCTACAGAGCTTTCAATTTCCTAAGAACCACGCACTATGCACATAACTAAGTCATGGAGAGAAGTAAATAATAATGAAAAAATCTATATACAGCTGAAAGAATTGTTTTGTTTTCACAATATATGTTAAGCACTCAAATAGGAATATATATATATATAGAACAAATAATAAATAAATAATTTGATAATAATTTGAAAACGAAAGTGTATTCAATCTTCGGCATATCAAACTAACTTTTCTTTTGTTCTTCTATTTACTGTTGTCGGCAGGCTATTTTTTTTTTTTTTAAGTATTTAGTTTTATTTTTTTGTTGAGTCTTTTGTTATGGTTGGTAGCTGATGCTTGCTTGCACAATAATAACTACAACAATGTTGCATTCACAATACGGACATGTTGCTGCAACTTTCATTGCCAGTGTCATTAGCTCCGTTTGGTTCGTTTGTGTGTCTGTGAGTCATCTGTGGCTCTGTTTCTTGCTGAGTTGCATACAAAACAGACCATTCAACTGGCAACAGATTTTCCTGTTTTTGCTGTTGCAACTGACAATTTCCCAACAGTGTGCGGCAGGATATGTAAATTGCAACGTTGCCAAATTTGCACAAGAACTTGAGATAAAAATAACAGACTTTGTCAACAAAATATAAAAATTTATATATATATTGGCTACACCAGGAATTCCATTTAGTTTACCCAAAAAAAAAAAAAAACTTGAATTGAGGCAACCGAATACAACTCATTTATCCTTACGTTCAGAATCAGTGTTGTCAAATGTCAAATAGCTTTTGAAGGACTAACAAATGCAAACCACAATACGCAATTTATACTAACAGCCCAACGCCATAAAAGTTTGACAAGTAAAGGTTTTGCCGGAGCACGATGAATACACAATAATTATTAACAACCAAAAGCACTTGTGTCAAACACATCTCAAGTGTCAGAACCGTAGTGAAATGTTATCAAACATTTGGATGGTTGACTTCAATTGAGACTGGCGCCAGAAAAATAACAGAATGAAGTCAGTCTTCAACTTTGCCATCATAAATAAATCATACATATTTGTGTGCTCTGCTTGTCTCTGTTCTCCATAATAAACGCGAAAATTTTGTACTTGTGAAAGTTGCTTTGTGACTTGGGGTTTGCTTACCTTCGCGCACATTCTCGTAGGCATCCTCAACATGCGACTCCTTATAGATAATGGAGTGAAAATCAAGTTCGTCCTGTGCGCCAGCAGAGCTCTCATCCGTTGTCGGCGGCACAGTGGTAGACGACTCTGACTGCTCGGAATTGTTCCAGTACGTTGGGAATGTGTTTCTAGTTGTTGTTGTTGTTGTTGTGGGTGTGTTTTCACCATTTTTATTTATGAACTTTTCTGTCTTATTATCAATGGCAGTTTTGTTGTGGTAGTTGTTGCTGTTGCTTGGTGTATCCTTTGTGTTGATGGACCCCGTTGTCGTCGTGGACGTTGTTGTCGCGGTGGTCGTTGTCGTCGTGCGATTTGTGGGAAAATAATGTTTGGCATGTTCAACATAATAGGCATCACGTTCCGTTATAATTTTACCCTCGAAAACCCCATTGTGTATGGAACCAAATACGTAGCTATTACGATCCCCTATCACTTCGCCCTCATAGATATGATCCGTTGAGACATCAATGGGGCCGTTGCTATCATAAAACTGCAAAAATAAACATTAATATTTTAGTATGTATATTAAGTTGAGTGAAGTTAATAAATACTCACGTCTAACTTATCACTAAATGTATTTAAATCACGTTTTAATCTAAGATGGAAGTCTCTTCCATGTGCTTCAAACTTTAAATGTACAAACTGATCTTTGGTCACCGATCGTCGGGCTCTACTGTGACTAGCTCTAATGTGCTCATGATCATAGTTGAGTGTTTCATAGTGGGATATGTATTCGTTGAGCCGCTCACGACCTGCAAAGCAAACGAAATCAATTATATTTCATTAGTTATCATATTTCAAATGTACCTAAAAATAATATATAATAATAAAGAACCATACAATAAAAATATGTAAATATAAAGAGCAATATAATTTATGCATTTATGGATGTAAATACGCATTTATTATATGAACATGTCTGATATTTTTTTTTTGAGTCATTTATTCGGGGTATTGGAAAGAATTCGTTTGAGTTCTCATCATTAGCAAGAGAGAACGTTGCAACCGTAAAATGATTAGGGTCTAGGGACGGCGGAGGTGTGCGTGACATATCCCCATTTTGGAAGGACATCACCAACAGCCTACCTGCCAAATTCACGTAAGAGTTAAGAGGATTTTGATTGATTTAAAATTATCATTGAATTAAACTTGTTGTCAAACTAAGTATTTATTAAAATCGGGTAGTTACACTTAAGCGCTTGTTGGACAAATTTTCTACCTAAACAAAACAGAAGATCTTGAGAACATTGCCCTATTTTGGACTTCTGATTTCTTTTTGGTTGCATGTACATTAATTTTGATAGCATTTTCTTTACCAATCAGCATTTCATATGCTTTCAGATTGGTTGTTGCCACAGTCACGTATATGCAGTAGTTATGTATGTGTGTGTTTATTTATGTATGTTTGCGTGCATAGCTGGGCATAACACTCCATTAAGCAATCGGCCACGCCCCAACCATAAGCCAGACAACGAGCGACTACCGACAGGCAGAACCCAAATGCACACAAGTAATGCATTTATGAGCGAGTATGTGTAAGTGTGTGCTTGTGTAGGTTGTGTGTGTGTGTGTGTGTGTGCCTGAGTGTTTGTTAATGCATTAAAAATGTTGCACAAGTTGCTGGCGACGTAGAAATAAGCTTGAATGTGTGCGTTCTGTGTCGTCTGCCATTTCTGGTTCGGTTTCCAGTCCATCTGCCAAAATAAATATGTTTGTTTCACTTTGGCACTTTTACACTTGCACTTCAATTCGACAGGCCATGCTCTGAACGTGGAAAAGTAAAATGCATTACAAGAGAATGCGTTGCATACACACAGGCGGCAAAGCACACACAGAGGCACACAAGTGCCGCAAGAGTTAGTAGCGACAAAAGGGGGGATAAGGGGGCTTGTGGGCCGGGAAGAAGCCGGCGGCCGTTGGCCCACTTTGCATCCATTAAATGATATGAAACGTTAAAAGTATTGAGCGAATCAGCAAACGAAGCGCACGAAACATCAACTCAAATGGCAATGAAATGCATCAACGAGAGGTTTTCCAGATTGCTTCTGTTGCTGTTGTTGTTGCTGTTGTTGTTGTTATTGTTCTTGTTCAGTGTTACGCAACTGAAACTGGGCTTCTGCATTTTAAAATGTGTGGGCAGAGATTGCAGCATCCAACAGAGAAGTTGCTTTTCAATTTCCGGCCTTCAATTAATTTGAAATTGCGGCTAACCGATTTCAGTTTGGATTGTGGGCTTCAAATTGGTTTTACAAGATTTATTGTTAAATGACGATGTATGTTAAATGATTCTTATTGCATAGTCATTGTTTTTGGTTGTATTGAACCCTGAAACCTTTCTAAATAGAAAATGGCTATAATGCTTATTTATTCTAGTGAGTAATTAGAGATACCGGATTTTGCGATTTTCTAAATGTTAATATTATATTGCTTTTAAATAAAGTTATTTAAATGACCTGCTGACATACACGATTCATATTTCGGAAAGTGTAAGTCAACAAATCTGCCAGAATTCTACAGATAGAGTCACCAAGCGTGGCAGGTGACCTTGCTGGTAACCTTCAATTGGTAACCGTAATTTTGCACCTTTCGTATTTCTTTCTTTTTCGACTTACTTTAGTTGACATTAAATAAATTAATAAATAAAATTTATGTATGCCGATTTTTTCGGATTCTAATTAAAGCCACAAATTCACAATAAATTGCAGCTGGATCGCAAATTTACGACACAGCCACATGACACAAATATGTGCAACAACTAAACAGCTCCACGACTAGGCAACAGATTCAGGAACCACGTCAAATTATCGACTATAGGATTGGTAAAGTAAATATAAATGAAAAAGTGACAGCGAACGACAGCTGGCAATAAACTGAGTGAGCAGACGAAAATCATTAGGAAAACTCACAGGTAGCTCAACATTCTCAACAGCTACAGCCACAAAAAATACTGCAATCATCGGGCCAAAAAGTTTTGGGTATATTGAAGCCAAAGCAGCCACCGAGGAGAAAGGTTAAAAACCAGCAAAAATCGATGGTTATATAAAAAATAAAGTCAGAAGAGCTGCGGTCAACACAGATACAAAACACAACTATAGATACAGATACGCAGATAGCGATACAAATACACAGTCTATCGAAAGTAAATACAAGTGGATAAACCGAAGGATTTTCGACAGCATTTGGGATGAGTGAGAAATTACTTAAAGTGCGGAAAAATAATTAAAACTGTCGAAGAAGACAGACAGGAAATGGACGTTAACGAAGCACATGAAATGCGGTCGCCACGCTTAAAAAAAATGTATGAAAACAAAAAATAACAACTATTTGCGGGAAACTGGAGTTTACGAAGTTTCACTCGGATAGCTGCTAAACAGAGAGGCATATATAATAATAAAGACACAATAATAGTTTACAAGAGCATAAGTCTAAATATCTAGTATGAAAATATTGTGCAATAATAATAAAAAAATATATATAGAATTGAAATGCGAGTGTTTTCTGAAGTTTATGACATTTATATTTTTAAATATGTTAATATATTATTTATAATGTGGAATTAAACTTATTGCATAAGAATGAAAAATCTTTTAAAAACTTGGCATTAATCAAAATTAAGGTACTCGAGCCAAAGCAAGTGAAACCATTTATCAAAAAGGCATTGGAGCTGGGCAAAAACAAATCTCTCTTCTCAGAATTGGCTCTTGCAGCTTGTTGCCTTGTTGCCGGGGCGAATCAGACCATTATTTTTGCCTAGCCCAAGCAGCTGCACATTTGGCCCACATCAGAAACGAGCTGAAAACGACTTTCGCTATTTGCTGCGGCGAGTAAAGAAATTGAATATGGCCAAGCGTTTGACTAACACTGGAGCCAAGCAGATAGAAAAAAGACAACTGCAAATAGCAGTGGACCGACAATTGACCGACTTTTATGGCAAACAACTTTTCTTTTTCATTTTTCTTTTATCTGTTGATTTTCTTTACTCGTTTTCATTTGGTTTGTCGCTACCGCTTTGGCGACGTTTTTACTCATCGATAACAGAGAAAAACTATAAAGAAGCTGCCACCAGTCTGGGAAGCATTTGTTCTGATGGTCATATACCTGTGGCTCGGAGGTTATCTAGTGTCCTCATTTCACTCAACTGGGCTCAAATTAGTCGCTCTGGGCGCCGGCTGCTGCATAGTTGATTGAAATATGTTCAATCAGCTGCCGCCTTCGCAGTTGTAGTTTGATGCGTGTTGAGAGATGCATCGGCCCCATATTCTTAACTATTTTCTCTTCTATATATTTACTGTGCGGCTGACCAAAATCGACTGTTTATAGACAGCGCGCTTTTTAGTGGTACAGAGTATCGCCAAGTCGGAGTCACAGTTTTGAGTGCCTCAATTGTATTTCGTTAACCAACAATTCTTGATGTGTCTTTGGTTGATCCATGAAATGAGCGTTTAATGTCACCATATCGTATCAGGCAGGCTTATTCATTTTAAACTGCATGTGTCACATACTCAGCATCGACAGCATCTCGTTGGTCCACTCACAAAGACACTTGCTCAATGATGATTCAATTTGGTTACAATATCTCGTCACAAAATGGGCTTAAGTGCGCTCAATTCGAATATTTTGAACATTTGGTCAGCGATTTTTAGATGGTTTATATGCACATTTTGATTGATAGTGTCAGTATGTGTGTGTGTCTGTCAATGTGTGTGTGTGTCTGTGAAATCTCGTTAAGCTGATTTCACTTTGAGCGCTGCCGGTTTTTCTGGAGCAATTTTCCAGTACGCCACGTTTTAGATAAGACTTCCCCGAAAATTTAGCAGCCCCTCCGACAGCAAGCATTGAAATTCACTTATGCTTGGGGGTTTTTGGTTCTGAAGTTGATGGATGATGTGGCCATTGGGATTGAATTGGTGCACCGTTATTGCCTTTTGGTAATTTGAAGAATTTTGTGTTGTTTTTCATTTTCGACGTATTAACTCAAATTTTGCGAATTTGGTTATTTCATTTTAAAGTTTGTTTATTAAAATTCTGTAAAACTAGCTTTCGAACGAATATTGATGAAATTTTATAGCTTGTGTACATAATATAAAAAATAGTTGCAACTCCCAGCCAAAATAGCCCAAACCAGAAGATAAACAAAAGGAGTAGGTAAAATACAAAACCGGGATGTGATCGAAGAATAAGTGAGAAAAAGAATCAAAACGAAAAGAGCTATGAGGCAGCACTGGTATTATTTTCACCACAACCTGTATTTATACATTGTACATATATAAATTATATTAAAAGCACTTGATTTTTTGCTTATAAAATTGCAAATAACTTCATTTTGTATTCCACAAAAGTTAGCTGTTTAAATACACGTCAAATAAAAAAGAATAATTAAATTTCTATCATTAACATACCATTTTTAATTAATTTTCTTTTAAGTGGCGTTAATGTGCGAATGTGCCGTACTAATTAAATTAATTCAATATGTGGAAATGACATGAAAATACCAAATTAATAATGTGTTCAGCCTCGAGATTTCAGTCAGAATTGCATAAGCAAAACATAAACATTTCTACATTTCTCATATAAAAATAATAGCAACAGCTACATTAAAACAAATGCAGTGATTATTTTAGCTTCCCATTTCGCTGCAGAGCTGCAAAACTTGCCTCAAATCATTTTTCTTTATACTGTTGCAATATACCAAAGATTATAAAATAAATGCCAGTTGAGCTGACAGGCCCCCCTTAAACCCACTAGAAGTGAAAAACAAACAAAAACAAAACTTTAACACCAACAGAATGGGAAAGCAGGGCGGGCGGACTGACCGCAGCCGCAGAGAAGTTCGCGAGAAGCGTTGCAGTTACGCAGAAAACCGCGCGAAAGGTTGTCAAATAAAATCCAAGAAAAGTGCAATAAATCACGTTTCAATGCCATCATTTTATCAACGGGCAGCTTAAAAAAGAAAATCCAAAAAAAAACTCGACTTACAAAAAACAACAGAAACAAGCAACCGCCAAATAAAAACGGGTAGCTAAAAGTGGTCGAAACAACATCAGCGTAAATTAAATAAAAACATTTATTCCATGCGCAATCAATTTTATAATTTAAAAACGCTGAAAACTTTTCGAAAATTTCCCTTTAATCAAATTCATTTCTTGTTAGCTGTGTGAGTTTTTCATTTCTTTCTTTCTTTTCAATTCAATTTCAATTGCGGTTTATTTTCGATTTCGTTTTGGGGATGCGCAACGACTTAACTTTTAGTTGTTGGTATTTGTATTCCGTTGCCGGCAAAAGCCACTGAAATATTCAATCAGATGGAAATATGCCTCAAAGTTCAGCATTTCGGGGAATGAAAATGAATCAATTGATTGCTCTACTTCCATCTCATTCTCAAATTCATTTTGGTTGTCCTTACTTTTCCGCGTGCGGCGATTTACATGTAAATTGTTGGGGTTGTTCAACTCACGCACGTGCTCAGTAATTGAAGTAAGACTTGAAGGGGTACATTAACTTGGAAAGAAAACCTTTTTCGTGTATGAATGAAGGCTCCCAAAAGTTATATACCTACCTAAACAATATTTTGGTAAAAAGCATTTTAGTATTTGCAGAATTGACAATCTTAAATTCATCGAGTATGTATTAGTGACATAATTCTACAATTTCGATTCGAAGATCACCCTAACTATAGTAACTATACACATACAGATACATGTTGCAGATTTTGCAGTTTTTAAATGGCCTTGCGCTAAGCTAACAAATTGTGTGCAAGAAAATTACATGTTGACATTGTTTGCACTTCAGTGTGTGCTGCACATACAATTTTACAGTCACAATAGCCCAGCACACCTCTAAGGAGTTGAAGTTGCCATGTGTGTGTGGAGTGCATAATTTGGAAAAACCCACGTTGCAATGCGTGGCGCAAGCAAAATGTAAAAGTTGGCAGGGAGGAAGGACTAACAAAAGATTTGTATGTACATATTGGCAAAATGTACTTTTATATACTATAGAGCAGACGAGCACCCATATGTATATGTATATGTGTACATATGCATATGTATAAGTTTATATATTCGGGAGCTTTTACATGAACATTTTTCCACTTTCGCAGAATTGCTTTCAAGCTCATCATGCAACTGGCACTGAATTTACTTTTATTTTCGCTTTTTGTGCATAATTTGTGTGCAAGTGTGTATGAATGGTACTTTACTTCCTATACTACCTCTTTATACCGACATCCTCTCTCTTTCTCTGTCTCTTTGCTTATCTCTCCCTCTCACTCAGGCAACGCGTGTTGGGCAAGCAAAGCACATTAAGTCTTTAGCTTAAGGGCAACAGTAACAATACATACAGGCAAACAAACAAACAGACATCTAAAATTGCAGCAATTACAATAGTAAAGCATTACACACACATGCACACTAAAATATCTAGGTGTTTCATAGAAGTCTTTTAGGAAAATACATGAAGTACATTTGAAGAAAATTTCGATTGCCAATTCCTTTACAAAGTTTTTTTTTTAAGTGTATAGTTTTTGGTAAAGTATAAACTTTAAATAAACCCATTCAAAAATGCAATATCAACACCCAAGGAAATACTTTACGTATTATTTTATTGAACGTAACATTTTTTGTACAGTGTAGAGACACACATATTTACCCAACACATGAACACTTGCTCAGTGTGCACAATTTTGGAGACAAAGACACATTAGCAGCTGCTGTTGTATTTGTGGCAAGTCCCCAATTTGTTTTTGGTAGTCCAACAGCCTGGAATGGCGCTCGTGCTAAGGGGGATGACAGAATTTACCCTAAACTAATGCAGCATCAAATAGACACACATGTGTCGTAGCTGCCAGTGTGTTTGGTGGAAGCTTTTAGCTACCCAATTTGTGCAAAGCTTAAATGTAAAATTCAATGGCAAAAGCCTAAGCGGACCTAAAATTGATATGACAGCACATCTGAACTGGTGCTCGGCACCGTTTACTTGTCCAAATTGTTTAAACACAAAATTTTAACAGTAAAATTATCGGCAATACCGTCGGCCACTTGCTGAGTGACAACACTTACTTGACTTGTCAAATAAGCTAAAATAAATATATCAAAAAACTTATATTTCGTTTTTTCTCTTTATATAACAAATCCAACAATATTAAACAACTTTCATTACCTTTTCTTTTCGTATTTTCTTTCATATTGAAATATTGATAAAGCAATGATAAATAAAAAATATTTATTATTGTCATTTTTAATTTAATTTTG
Organism: Drosophila atroscutellata; assembly: GCA_035041605.1. Classification (NCBI taxonomy): domain Eukaryota; kingdom Metazoa; phylum Arthropoda; class Insecta; order Diptera; family Drosophilidae; genus Drosophila; species Drosophila atroscutellata. The sequence goes on along the minus strand of JAWNLA010000092.1, from coordinate 3,550,900 downwards.
AGCACAAAATTTATTGATATAATTTGTAATTGCTGATTGCTTAATTAATTGCCGTTCGCTATTAATTTGAAATGAATATTCAACCATTAAAATAAATTACCAGGAAATAAACTGTGAATCGTTGAGGCGCAGACATCGCTTAAAACATTTTCCTTAACAAAGAAAAAACAAACGTGAGAGGTAAATCAGCTTAAAAAAAAAAGTTAAAACAACAAACAACATTTAAAGCCACGCGGGAACAGCGAATTAAAAAGTAAAGATTCACCTGACTGCAAGATACTCTGTTACGCTCTGCCTAGAACTGGCAAACTCGATTTATCTAATATGGAAATCAGCAACTTGTTTCAAGATGGAATCAAATAAAGCGTGACACTTGATAAGAATTGATGCCCAACAAAGTAGTATTTGAACATATGCCCAGTTTTCCATTTGCAAATATGGATAAACAGAAACTTTGCTTAACCAAATCGAAGTTTTTTTTTTTTATGTTAACCGCATTGGAATTAAAGCCGAAAATACTTGTACAGCATGTGTGTAATCCTTTTTGAGGTCTTATCTGCGTGTGTGTGTGTCTACCCACAGACTTATACATATTCACTACTGCCTGTGTGTGTGTGTCTGCCTGTCAGACAACATATTTCTAGTATTTATGGCAACTGAAAGGGGGCCCCACAAAGTGCCAGTGGAGCACGAGCATGTTGTGGCACCCTTCCGTCGACAGTGTTTAAGACTTGTTTATGCTTGTTGTTTTGACTGCTGTTGCTGCCATTTCTGCTGCTGATGTTTTAGCTGGAAATTCATTTCGATAATGTGTTTTGCAGAGAACGCCACAAGCAGCCCTGCAACAGCTATTGCCAACTGATGCTATAATTTTCTTATTTTTTTTTTTATAATTCTGGTTGCCACAGCGCAATTTATGCTAACAAAATTAGATATCAGCATACGAAAAACTTTGCCAAAGTGCATAAAAAATGAACCAAGCAATCAGCGGATAATGCGAGGTAAGTATAATGAGTGCTGGCTGTCAGGATGTATGCGTAATTTGGCCTACACCACATCACGTATGCGTCAAGCATTTAAAAACATTTTTCGGCGTTACGTTGGTTTAGTTAATAAGCCGCGCAAGTGTTGCGTGACTGAGTGCATGAAATTGGAAACTGGGCTTGCCAGATGGAGTGGAGTGGCAAGTGGGCGTGGTAGCGGTTGAAGGCGCGCAATTACATGAAGAGCAGCAGCAGCAGCAGTAGTAGCATGTGAATTAGTCGACTGAATTTGAAGTGCAAAAGTCTTTATGGAATTTTTGGGTGATGAGTTGAGAGCATTTTGCCATTAGACACTGGCTGTCAATTTGCATAAACATGGCTGACGCTCTTCCAGCCTTGTCAATTTTCTTATTAACAAACTGACACGAGGCGCATAGCTCAGCTCAAATAACTTCTCAAAATGTACAGAATTTTATTGATTAATCGCTGGCAGCAAAAGTGACGTGCTTCAGATCAGCAAAATGTACCACATCAAATGGAGTTTTGGAATTTCAAGATTTCAAGATTTTAAGATTTCCAAATGTGTTTTGTTGTCCAATTTTGAGTTTGCCAAGGCATGTGAAAATTCACATGTTTGGGATTACGAGTTCACAAGATTATTATTATGATATATAAACTGGACAATAAAACTTACAACATTGCCCTTTACTTATTAGTGCCTTACTTTTTTTATACATATTTTATTCTTTCAATTAAAATTTAATTTCTCTATTTTCATTTACATAGTTTAATTTGTAATTAAATTTTAAATTTTAGGTTAGGTTAGGTTTTAACGGTTGCCGACCAAAGTCGCCACACACCACCAATAAATGTGTCAAGCGCCTGTCGCTTTTGGAGTGGCCAGCAAGATCATCCGACCTAAATCCCATAGAGAACACCTGTCCTGTTGGACACCTGTTCAGTCGAGTTTAAGTAGATACTCGACAGTTTGAGACAGTTGAGCTGCTACGAAGGAATGCTGCACATTTCTGTATAACTAATATAATTAGTTTTAGTAGCACTGCCTTTAATCGAAGTTAATGTTAGAAATTTAATTCGTATTTTATTAGACATTTATTTAAAATAACTAACTTTTGCAGAACAAAATAAAATGTTAAAAATATTATTTTTAATTTTATAAAGCAAAATCAAGTGATTACTTAATACCCAATCAATTTAAAGCCAACAAATTGCAGTATTAGTGCAGGTGCAACACACAGTTAGACGTTTGCTTTCTTCACAAATAATTACCAATATTAAACTCACTCGAGTTTCGCAAAACTTAGTCCAGAATCGCCTGCAGAAATAATCAAGACAAAGTTGACCGCCTGGCCCCAAAAAAGCTGCACATCGAGAGATAACGCCACAGGGCGGACAGACAGGGCGTGTCACCCCGCAAGCGAGTGCGAGTGGCATAAAGCAGCCAATAATCTGACAGAAACTAAACTCTAACCAAAACCCATACTCAAGGCACCAGTCGGTCTGGGGTGAAGAGTGAGGGCAGCAGCAAATGCAGGCAAGTTGGCGACAAAGCCAAGGCAATATAAGTAAACCGACACAAGACAGACAGCTCGGGGCCGGGCCAAAGTCTGTGCCACAAAACGGGGCGCCTCAAAGCAGGCAATAGAAAAGTTTTTAGCCTTGTAATGCATTACACGCAATTTCACTTGCTACTTGCTACTTGCCACTCAGCTCTTGCTCAACTGTGGTCCGAAACTTTAATATAATGCGAAGTGAAACGCAACTTAAAATATGGCCTCGACGCATTCATCAGTTAACTGTGTAAGCCAAATAAGCCAAGAAAATACCAGTCTGCCTAGTGGCCGTTCCACAACTGGGTCAGCAGTGACACATAGGGCCACACGTACACATGCCCAAAATGTTAATTAAATTAAATAACTCTTGTTATTTACATACCAATAAGAGACTAATTTGCATGCAATCAGAATATATCGACTAGTCTTGCAGACCAAATCAAAAGTCGAAATTTGTTTCAAATAAATAATCTATAAATAAGTGATTTATGTCGAAAGGATAAAATCTTAATTGGCGTCCAATATTTTTACAGTCCTGAAGTTGAATTCCTACGCGACTCGAAATACATTCGAATACATAAAACATAATCAAATAAACTTCAACTGGATACAGCAAAAAATTTAATTATAAGAAGAGGTTAAAATAAAACAATGAATTTCCATACATCTCTCAAATTTTCGACTGTGTAGAAGGCTTGCAGCCATGTTGTTATTTAGACAATTGCAATTGTTTTCAAGGGATGTGGCAGTGGTTTCGGGGTGAGTGGAACACTCCACATGTTTATTATATTGAATTTATGCTGTGCTTTGTATGCGAGCGACGTTTCAGCATGCTTAATGACAAGCCCCGCACCACAACCAGTTCATATAGTACGTAATATGGAAATGGTGGCGGTTGCAACTTGCCCTTTTTGCGGCTTGTCTGTGCGTATCTTGTAAGCGGCAGTTGGAACGCATTTGGGTCACGGAATTGGGGCGATAAGCAACTCCTTCTGCTACGCTGCATATTGACCGAAATTTCGCCATTTGCATAATAAACATGAAAAACAGTTATTAAAACAAAAACAAAAGTGACTACAAAAGCTATGGGAAAACTGAAAGCAAACAGCTGCAGAAAATGAGATAACAAATTGTATGCAGAGCTCGATTTTCAGTTGAGTTTTTTAAAGCTATGTCAGACTGTTACTTTATAATTTTAAGTAGTTTCCAATTTTTTTAGTAAATCAATTGCATTTAATACGCTCAGAAAAGTAATCGCCCTGCATTTTAGACACTAGGAAAATGCCACAAACAAATGCCATTTAGATGAAAACCCATCGCACAGCTTGGTCCGACTATCAGCAAGGAGAAGCTGCAGATGCCGTGCGCTGAATGCATTTGAAATGAAATTCATACATACATACATACATACATACATTCATGCAAATCACAAGCAAACAAACGAAAATAACATCAATTCATTTAATTTAGCCCAAAATTTATTTTAATGAGTAATTGACACGATCTTAGCAGCACAATAAGCAAACAGCCTGAAAGCATTAGACAAGGCAACAGTAGTGGCAGCTGAGAGAAAATGGCAAAATCAAGTTTGACAAGGACAATAGCTAAGTAAAAGGAAATGCAAGGACGATAAGTAAACTTTGATGTAGAATTTTGATATACCAAGTCTTAAATTGCAATTAACAGAAGCGTTAAGCAGCGATATGAAGTAAGTAGTGAAAGATGTAATCTCTTTGTATTTGTATAATTTGCCCAGCAGCCAAGAAAATACCAATACTCTGTCATTGTATATCTGTAATCAATATTTAACGAAGTTCTGCTGGACATCAATTAAAAATCAATTGCAAATTATTAGACATAATCAGCAGTGAGACAAACACCAACCAAATTACTGCAGAAGTAAATCCTTTCATCTAAATTGATTTGAATAATTTTCAAATTTATAAATAAAATTCCTTAGGTCTAAATTAGGTCTAAAAACATAAATAACATTTCCAATTACAGCATGTAATTATCAACCAGTTGACTTCACTGTAAAAGGGTACTTAATCTTCCCTTAGCCGGGCGTGGACTGCCGTTCATTCTTGTTTAAATTGATAGTTAAATTTAGTTGTTGTTGCTTAGATGTGTTTGGGCATTTCCAGAGAAAGGTCAATCGTGACCGAAATTTTAAGCTGCTATAAGTTATTGGAATGTTCTAATATTAAATGAAGGCAATGGTTAAATTTTAGAAACATATTATTCTACAACATTCTTACATCTTAAATATAATATTAGTAACATAAAACTCTTAAGTCATACATACAACGCCTGTAACGTATCGAATATCAAGTTTGTAATTCAACTTAAACAAATATTAAAAAAAAAAACAAATGCCAATGCGAGGGGTCAATGGAATCCGTCAATATTCCATTAGTGTACATTAGTTGAGCAAATCGCCAGAAATTGTAAGACATGCAGATTAATCACAAAAAAACATCATTCATATCGCATTTCTAAGGCTTATTTATATTCCCCTCCCGTCCTTGCTTCTAATTGAGCATTTAAAATAAATAGAATCGAAATGATTATGTCGCTGTGGCGTCCACTGCTTCTGCTTGCCTCTCCGCTTTCCTCACTCTTGCCACAAACGCACATACTCTTTGTATGCGGCCAATGTAGCGTATATGAAGCTCTGGTACGTCAGGATTAGCACATCATCAGTGGTAATCTGGAGAGTGCGGCACACCCAAAATATCTATTTATGCAAACTATATATATATATTTTACAACATTCAGCTGGAAGGAGCTTTAACCTTTCTTCATTCCTGTGCAAATGCGGGTCAGTAGTTTGCAGTTCAAACCAATGGGGTTGGAAACAGAAGAATGCGAGCTAAAAGTAAGATAAAAAAGAGCAGCAAAAGCGAGTATAAATAATCATAAATTGTTAACAAAATATACGCCTCCTGTTTGCCATGGAAACGGCTCACTTCAGCACGCTTTACGCCCCGCCCCCACGTCGTCCAAACAGTACGCAACGCCATGTTTAAAGCCACTTTAACCCTTTCGACTGAAGCGTGCGATTTGGGTTTTTTGGTTCTGGCTCTGGTTCGTTCTGGCGGTTCTCGGTTCTCGGTTTTCAGTTTTTTGTTTATTTGCTGGCAATTCCAGCCACAGCAAGGTATGGTATGGGGATGGAGAGCTATTAGCTGTTAGACACAGTTAGCGACCACACACACCCATCTAAGCTGCGAGTTTAACTTATGGATTATGGGCGTGACCCGTGCAAAATGTTCAGAAGCAAAAATGTAGCCTACATTTGGGCGTCACACACAGCACACAATATAAAAGCACTAGACAAATGACATTAGCATACATGTATGTGTATGGGTGTGGGTGCATGTGTTTGCTTGTGTGCTTCTGTCAGCGTGTGTGTTGTTTAGGTCAGCTGCTTTTCAACGTTTTCCGTGTAAATAAATTCGGCCCTTTTAATTGTTGGACACGTACGAAACAAATTTGGTTCTTTCATCTAAGCATCAAGCCGTCAAGTCGGGCATTGGACAAACCCAAAATAATCTATAATATATCAAAGTGTGTAATCATTTAAAACTAACCAGAACTCTAAAAAAAAAAACACAACCCAACATGGCGTGTAATTAACGTCAAGCATCTTCAAATTGCGACCAATTAAGAACGAAAGAAAATTGTGCCTATAAAAAAAATAGAAAACGCACAAAAAGAGCAGTTGAAAAGTGCCCGAGAAAATCGGCGTATTATAAACTAAATGAAGCCGGCCATAAAGTAATTTGAATGTCGATGAGAGCAGTGGCTCCAAAAGGACGGTTTACACACATTTAATGAGCGCTCGGGCTGCGAAAAAAACTCGTTAGCGGCGCTGGTCACAAAAGAACTTAACGGCAGCCGGGGTCCAGAATAGCGCAGAAAAGGTAGTCAAGTTGGATGAAAGCACAACAAGGGACATAAAAACCATAGACAGGGAGAGGGGGGGGAACGAGAATTTCATTTGAATGAAGCTGCAGACAGGGAACTGGTGAGGAGTCAGTTGAGATTGGATTTGGATTTGGGTTTGGGTTTGGGTTTTAGACGATCGATGTTGCGCTATTGTGTGCGCTGTCAACGTGGCTGCTGGACAAGCGGCAATCATTGAAGTGATTAGTTTGATTTTAGCGTTACGCTATTTCCGTACTCAATGGAAGCGACCAACCGAATGGACAACGTATTTGATCTATCCTATATACAAATATATATGCAAGCGTGCATATATATAGCTGAATAATCTCTGTGTATGTATAATAAACAATAACAACTATCGTGGTAGTAATTGGGCAACTTCCGGATGTGGTCGAGCGTAATAATTATAGACACAATGACTAACTCCAACGAATCGTAACCAGCACTAATTCCGAGTTGTCATTTGGCTGGTGAAGTATCCCAATTCATGTTATCCCTTTTGTATGTGGCAAGCAATCAAACTAAAATATTGATTAAGTTATATCTGCAACATTCTTAAATGAACAAGTAATGCAACTACAAATGTATACTTATAAATCATAATTAGATGCACTCCTCAAGAGGTGAGCTAGGCAACCTAAATAGGCTGCAAGCCAAAACAAAGGATATCATCCTTAGTCAGTGCTAATATAGACAATCAATTCAACTCGAGAGTGGAGCAAACGAAGACTTTGAGTATGAAAATAATTATCTTGTTTGATAATTTCAGTGATATGCTTTTTCTTTAACATGTATATTAAGACAAAACTGACAGGCACTAAATCGATCAAAGACAGTAAAACAACTTCTACAGCCAAACATGCTCGATGGCTATCTTGTTTATTATTTATTAATGAGGTCTAATTATCAAGATAGGTCTGCGAAATACTCTAATTGGCAAATAATATTCAATTGATTGCTTTCCACAAACCGAATAGGTTGAGACATCTGAGACTAGTACCGGTTGTGGGGCAGCATTTGGTTGCGCAAATCAATAGGCATTGAATAGATTTTGATATAGAATGGATGCATACTCGAAGAACACAATTTATTTTGATTTACTACTCGCTGCATGAGCTTGTTTGACACATGCGATTGAGGACATTAAATCAAATAATTTTGGAATTTAATAATATAATTAATAATTTAACAAATGCCTTCGTATATATACCATGTAATGTTTGTATTTATCGGCATGTGTTCATATTTATGTGGCAACAATTGTAACTTGAAGTGTTGTCTCTTTTCCGAAGCGTTTAACCACTAAACAACTTAGTTCAGTAATTCACAATTAACTTTATATATATTGTATCTGAAAACTCGTTTACGCTTAGCATTTAAAAATGAAATAATATCTAAAGCATATTAAACAACTGAATAAGCAAAATTCCAGCAATGTGTTTATCTTCCATATCTAAGCATTGAAATATTTGCATAATCGTTGAGCTAACAAAACTGTAAATAGTTTTAATAGTGCCAAGAAAATGCAAATTAACATTTCTGGATACTTCCGATTAGTTTTCAGTGTTCGGAGCGCAGGGCAAATCAACATCAAACAACTGGCTTTTTGTTTACGAGGTCAAAACAGCGACAGGATAAAAGTTTTAGGTCTTTGCAATTTTTGGTTTACATTTAAGTGGCACAAAAGCACAAAGTTTTTGTGGCAGCATCATTGGGTAGAAGTGGCAGCTGCTGCAAAACTATTTAATAGTTGCACGTTGCAACATTTGTAAGCCACGCCGAACAAAAACCCAAAAGGCAGCCGTTTCAACTACTCGCACAACTATGTTACACCCAGCAAGCAGCAGCAACAATGTGACATGCAACAAATGTTGAGAGCGAAAATCACATCTCCGAAAAAGCCAGAAATGCCTTTCAATCACAGAGTCTCATGGCATGCAAAAGTTTACCAAAAAGGATCTGCGTCTGCATCTGGCATCTGATTCCAGTCAGGCAAATTCTTTTGCAATTGGAAACGGCAAAAACGGCGAGCAGCAATATTAAAAATGACTGAAATATTCACTCACCAGTAAACAGGGAACTAAAATTGAGCTAGAAACATAAAAATAGCTGAAAACAGTCCAAATTTTATTTTCTTTCCTTTCGTTCTTACATTTTTCATTGTAGTCTGAGATAAAAAACAAAATGAAAAAATAATGGCAGCAAAAACAACAAAGATAAACGAACAACGTTGCACATGGAAAAAGTTTCAAATGTATCCGCCGCGGCAGGCGGAAAGTTTTGTTTATTTTGCTCAACTAATGCGAGCAATGTTTGAAATTTTATTTCTTTTCCTTCGAATAGTTGTAGCTGGACAGTGTTGAGCAACGCCAGTCATACACAATAGCTACAAGTACACAAAAAAGTTGCGTTACTATGATTTGAAATCGTGTTATGCTATGATTTCGTCATCGTACTGAGACATTTGTTCTTCGGCTAATGTTTATTTTTTTGTTGTTCTTTTGAAATGCTAAAAATTCCCTGTAAATATTATATCTAATCTTTGTATTCGTATTTGCCAAGACGACTTTAATATCTTTGGAATAATACCACTCAAAAAGTAGCAAAAATGGTTCAGCAAAAGTTAATTTATTTGTTGCTATTGCTGTTGCCCCGGCGACAGTTCTGATGACATTTCACTAGCGTCACCAACTGTGTCGCACAATTGAACTGTGGAGCTTTGCTAATTGGTTGGCCGACTTGTGGCATGTGTAAATATTGTATAAAAAATAGTTCATTTAAACATTTAAAAAGAAATGGGACAGTTATTTTTAATATGCACTCGTCGCGCATCATCTCTATCTGTCTCTCTCTTTCTCTCACACTATCTGTCACTTTCTTTTTTGATGAACATACATATTAAATAAACATGACAAATTCATGGCACACTTTTTTGTATTCAATGCAGTACAACGTGTGCGGAAGGGTTATAAATATTTCAAATGTACAGACAACAACATAAGTAATTAAGTGACATTTTTCCAGCAAATGTAAAAAAATAAACAAATTTTAAAGAGCGAATTTAAATGAAAATGTATAGATAAAAAGAACAGTTTCAGCATACCTCTCCGTATATATTTGACACACCAGTATCAAAATGTTAGCTAGAAACCAGAAATGCATCAACACAAGCAAAATTTTATATATATTATATAGATTATGTATTTTATATATATTATATAGACTATGTATATTATATATATTATATATATTATACCTATTTATTTGTTTGCTGACTGAATTTTGCAGTTTAAATTCGAATCGTGGAGTATTAAAAATAAATATTTACTAATGCTAACTGGCTGCTTACTTACTTTGTAATTTAGATGGCTCAACTGAAAAAGTGTTGCACATGAAAATGTGTTGCACACTAATATGCGCATATTTCTACATGTACATATGACTGCCCATAAATTCATAATGTCAGAAGCGATGCACAGGCAACAATGAAAGCGCGTCGAAATTTAACAAACAAATTTATAATTTATAGCTAAAATATTTTAGCTTATGCTTTGGGAATGCTATGAATTAAATTCAATCGCAGATAAAACAAACATTTATATTTATATATATTTATATATATTTATAAATATTTATATATATTTATATATTTATAGTTATTTATATATATTTATGCATACAGAAAAGATTGCGCCTGCTGAGGCGCTAGAGGCTCTAAAAGTGTGACTTTGGCATTACGAATTTTAGCACTTATAGTGTCTGAAATCCAGAGGGATCTGCCAGAGAGATAATACACAGATAAATATATCAATAAATATCATTTTTCCACATATTCTTGTATGGCGCATCACAGCTACAATATATAATCAGATAATCCGCTCTAAAGGGTAAATCAAATTCTCATCAATAATATTTTTGTCTAGGGTATTTTTAGTGTGGAATACATTTGACAGACGCCCAGTACTTACTTCTGATACTCATATATGACTCGCTTTATGTCAACCTCGGGACACTTTAAGAAAATTCTTAAACGATTGCATTTAGCATCTTTTGTCTGACAAAACATAAAGCATACATGTAAATAAATACCAAACATACTATGGAAATGGAAGCCGTCTCCCAAACCAGAAACAGATTTGGACTCAGTCCGTCCCTCACTCTTTGCCTTTGTATTAAACGGGGAAATTATATGAATTATTTATGTACTCATTTTGCAGATATTTTATTGATTTAACTGCCACACACACAGCATCTGCTAGAGTTGGTTGGTGTGAGTAATTAATAAATAAGTTTTGCTTGTATGTAATATTTGTATTCCCTGACAAATTGCTGTTTGCTCATTCGTTTGTCCCTTGCGACTTGATTATGATGTCCATTATCGTAGGGCCTTCGGCAATCGATCAGACTGCAGCAACAGCCTTAAGCATTTATGAAAGCTTATTCATGCAGATGAATTTTGAGAATTGAAAAGGTGCATGCACGCATGCTTGATCTATATTGTTTTCCGATAGCAATTAATTTAATAATGACACATTTAATATGCACATGCATATTATTGATCAACTGAACAAATTTCATAAAGATACAGTAAAAAATATCCATGATATAGTCGAAAAGTTACTGTCATATTGACTTCATTACTATCAGCAGCTGTAAGCCTTTAATGTATGCATAAATATACGAGTGCATAATTCATTAGACTTTAAAGCAAATATAAATTTATAAATAGTTTTGTTGTCCCCGATGAAGATAAGCATATGCTTATATATTAAGTACATTATATAGCAGATTTATTTATCTGCCTACTGTCTGTCTGTCTATGCATAATCTTCGGGATTATTGGATTCGATGCTCTATACTGGGAGTCAGTTTTCTTGACAAACTTTGCATAAAAAACAATTCTTTTTGTAGGCAAGTTTTTTCAATTATAATGCATAATATGTAAATTGAGCATTATTGATCTGATCTGATCTTTCTCCTCTTCGTCACCCACTCTAAAGACTTTAGAATTTGTTGAGACTTTGTGGTTTTTACATACAAAGCAAAAAATGGTAACTAGAGTCAGGTGTTAATTCTGACCAAGAATGTGTATACTGTATGAGGTCTTGAATGCTTACTCCTGCATGTTACATACTTTTGTACAACTTATCGTTCGTAACCCATTTTCAATGAAACTTGTAATATATGCTAACGAAGCGATCATATTCATTTTTTTTTGAATGAAGAAAACATTGCTTTGGAATGCTTTGAACCAATTACAGTAGCTGTCAAGACAGTTTTGCTTAATGGAAAAGTGTTTGCATAGCAAAACAATAATGCAGAGTCAAGCAAACGATTGTTGTTAGCTTGAAAACGAATTTACATCAGACATTTGAGCCCAAAGCCATAAAGTTAATATAAAACTTCACAGCACTGACCTGCATTTCAGCAAAATGTATAAAGTAAGTCGAAACTCCAAAGAAGTCGCAACAGAAATGAACAAAATTGGAAGTAGCAAAAGGGAAAATTGAGAAAAATTCAGGCTAGGGTAAGTGAATGAAGGCAGCCATAGGCCAAAGAGTATAGGTTAAGAAAATAAGTGTGTTTTTTTTTTGTGCACAAAAGTAAGCAAGCAAAACCAAGGAAGAAGTTTTGGGCAATATAGGTACCCACATGCATAGGTAAACAAAGGCACAAGTTGAAAAGCAGTTGGCAACGCACGGGAAGCGCTCACATTGAGACGAGGCAATAACATCAAAAATTCGGCTTGCGAATATGTAATACCTTGACCTTTTAATCTGAGTAATTAACAATTTCATTATTTATCCTTTCAAACTTTGAGCATAAAATATAAAACGATTCTGCTTAATATAATCATACAGTCGAACTTCCCAGACAATCAATCAATAACTGCATTATTCAGAAATTATACTTCTACCTTAATACAGTTTACTAAAAATTTGTCAGTAGCCATTATTCAAATCAAATCAAATCAATTTTTAATTTTTGTTATGTGTTAATGGTTTTGTGCAAAAAGTATATATGTTCTTGATCATGGTCAACAGCCGAGTCGATATAGCCATTTTTAATGGGTTCAGTGTATAAAAAAAAACAAATACTGGGAGGCCCATAGAAAAATGCCATAAATAAACAGCTGGTATAAGACGGACTTAAGAACGCCAAAGCAGAGCCTGGCTATAAAAATGCCATTCTGCGAACGGTTCATATGCAAGCCCATGAATGTGTGTGCTGCTAAGTTGGTGTATAATAAATATGTGTGTAAGGCAGCATAAATATTGCTTTAGTCAGGTAACAAATGGTTGTGCAATTTGTTTAAAGGCCAGGTAATATATAAACACCTTCCACTAAATGCACCACAAAGGTACGCCGAGAGGGGTTGGCAGGAGAGCTGTGCAATTTTCCTGCATTTCATTTCTTTCTTTTGTTCCAGGATGGGCGCGCAAATTGCACGGTTGCCTCCAAAATGAACAAGAGGACAAAAAAGAACGAGGCGCAAAGAAAACAAAAAACAAGACTGCTTGACTAAAAGATACCCCGTACTCAGGCTTAACATAATTACGTTTACATGCATTTTAAATTGGATTTCAGGCAGTTGTATGTTTTATGGTTTATTTAGAGAACGCCATATTAAATGTGGTTAAGTGCAAACATAATGATATACAACGAAGTGAAAATCCTGTTACCCCTACATCGGTTATATAGATATAGGTATGTATTTTTAAAAGTATAAAGCTACCGTTCCGAATTGCTAGCTGCGGGCCAGAGATTTCGATTTCTGCCTGTTTTCAATTTTTAATTGGTGCAGGGTATAGAAACGAATAGAGAACATGTGAAAACAATTGCAAACTGTCGTCATGGCAGTGCCCCATGCCATTGGCAATTGCCATTGGTCATCCTTCTTTTTTCTTATTGCCAATTGCATGCCATGCAAAAATGTGCGACTCTCTACATAAATTGAAAGGCAGTGCTCTTGTGTGGGCGTGGTCCGCTCTCGTTCCTTTTGAGAACAAGCGTTTTATTCCCAGCTTTTGGGCGTGAATGTGTGCAGAATTGAGAAAGTGCCAGTTGCCAATTGTGAGAAGAATTTTGCGTGATGTTGCCCAACGAAGTGAATAGAAATCTGACTCCACCCACCAGCTCTCATACCAGCTGCCATTGCTACCAAATATGTCAATGGCGTAGATGATTCAAGTACAGGCAAATTGGCAGAGTCCCGAACGACAGAGGGCAAATATGAACTGAAAGCACTTTGGTATTAGCCAAATGAATGATTTAGTTGCAATGTCTGGTCTTTTCATTTGTTTCAAATCAATTTGCAAAACATATTTTTATTTTCTCAATCTCATTTGTATTGAAAATCACATTTGCAGTTCGATTGCATTTTGACAAGCAACACACAAAATTACCTAATCATTCGATTCAAATAATTCCATAATTCCACTGCGAACAGGAGAAGAGAAAACCTTTTAATTGCCACACCAACATAAGCACACACACACACACGGACGCACACACACACACGCTAGCCAATGAAGCTGCTTTGTCAACAATTTGCTTTAGCTCCATTTGCAGTGAAACTATTGCCCCATCTCCTGCAAGAAGTCAACATGAGGCGTGCTGCTGCTTTAGCTTCATCTTCTTTTTTTTCTTGGCCCTCTTTTGTAGGCAGTCTTTTGGCTTTTGGCCAGGCAGGCGTTGGCCTTTATCTGCCTTGCATATCAAATGGCCACACGCTGAAGCTGAACATGCCGACGACAGCCGCTTCACAACAAGGAGCAGGACAGCACTTGATGGCATTTCTTTTGCAACATCTTGATAATGACCAGTGACCTCAATACGAGCACCAAGAAGCAACACATGCGCGTCGTCTAACACACTTTCACTTCCTGCCCGCCTGAAATGTGTACAAAAAAAACAATATGAAAACAAAAACCAAATACACACACACACACACCGTCTCTGTTGGCAACACTTTCCCTTAGAGTTGGAGTCGAGGCAGATTTTGTTTTAATGTGCATTTTTCACACTTAACATGTGCATAAATCATGAGACTCTTGCTCTCAACTTTTGCTCAAGGCTAAGTCCCAGCATCGCCAGCAGCTCCAGCTTCAGCTTTTTTTCTGCACCTGGTGTGTAATGTCATCTGTACATTGGGGGCAGCAGCTCGGCTTTGCCTGCCATACAAAATGTATCAAATAATAATACATAATGCAGCCAGCAAGGTGCAGGCAGCAGGCAGCAGGCAGCTGCAGGACACTTGTCCTGATTATGGCCTGTGCCACACTGTAAAGTGTCGACCAAAAGCAACAACCACCAACAAGGAGACTATGGCAAACCATAGCAGCAGCAGCAGCAGCTGTTTCAACGTTGCAACGTTACAACGCTGCAGTTGCACTTGCATTTGTTCTATCACATTCTGCTGTCTGCTGCTTGTCTGTATGTCGTGGCAAACATTTGTTTTGACTGCTGACTCGACACGTAATGGGGTAGCTCCGTTTTGTTCTGTACTGTTATATATATATATATAATTAGTAAATGTAAAATGTATGTCGACGCTGTCCTGAATATTGTCATCGTCTCCCTATATGCATACCTCTATCTGTCTTTCTCTAACTCTATCTAACTTCTCTCTAGTCGATAATGTTGCCTGCTGTTGATGTGCTAATCATCATATTTATGTGAAAATGTTGTTGTTAATTAGCTCACAGTTTATGTGACTGCATTGCGCCTCCAGGTGATGAGAGTGTCAGGAGCAGGAGGGGAATTACATGAGATTTACGAAATGCCCATGATGATAAAATAAGTACGGTTATTATATATTATGGTAGAGCCTTAAGATGCATAATATTAATACTGGTATGTTTGTTTGTATGTATGTAAATGTATACATACACAACTTATGAAAAACGAAAGGAAATTTTATTTTTTTTTAATAATATTTATAGTTATATAGTCAAGTTTTCACCCACTTGGAATTACGGCAGTTAGAATACAAATTTTTAATTAAATTAACTGTGAAACTGCTACATTTTTGGATGAATAGAATTTTTTTTTCGCATGTTGACAGCTCCTAAGAGAAAACCTTGAGCATTTTTATTTTCTTTATGTTCAGGCAAAGAAAAAGCTAATTAGTTAGAATGTTAAGCAAACACACGCGCTGCCTGCTCTTAGGAGCTAAATTTCTGTGCTTGAACGGTAAAAATAATGACCAAACAGCTGTCGCGCCAGCTTGGCTAAGCTCTTAAAACTTTAATTAGCCACCCTGTTGGATGTACACAAAACCAGAAAGAGGGCACAAAAGTGAAAGAGAAAGAGAGAGAGAGCAAGGAAGAGGGAGATAAAGAGAGGGAAAATAGGAGCGCAATAAACTTAAGTTTAGGGAGGCTGTTGGCTACACTTTGATATAATTAGCGGTATTAGCCATTAAGTAATTTTAAAAATTAATCAGCAGCTAGACACAAACTGACAGGCCAAGCACAATGTAGTGGCAATTATTGGCCAAATCAACTGCAGACACAACACAGGTGACGGCTGTTGGGTTGTTAGAAATAAAATCAGCGTATTGCTAACCCAATTAGCACTTAACACATGGCAGCAGCCTAGGTAAATAAATGCCAAGCAACAGATCAATTGATGGTTGGAGCACGTGTCCTGAAGCTTTACCGTTACGTTAAATGTTTCCGCAAAATCCAAAGAAACCACTACTGCACACATGCACACACACACACACTCATGCACTCTTTAGCCCCTGCGAACAATCCATCCCTGGCGGCACAGAGCGACTTTCAATTTCGAGGCAGCCAGCCAAAAAGGCAGTCCTCAGCGAAAAAGGCAACCAGAAGCAGAGCAACAGCAGCGGGAAACTAGCACAAGGACGTGTGCCACACGACACACACACACAGACATGTATATATAAACATCTATTTTAGCTCAAGCTCTCCCACTTCGTAGAGAATCTCACACTCTAGCATTCTTTAGTACACCTCTTTTTCTCCCTTTGATTCCAGCGCAGAAATCTTAGCGCTCAAGTAGCGTACGTGATATGCGCGTAATCAATATTTACACACAACTTTGTTGAGCGAGAATATGTGCAGCAAATAAACATGTAAGGCAAAAGTTTTTGCAATTGCCAGGCAATACTTACATATACATATTTATATCTATATAGATCTATATATCTATATAGATGGTTGCGACTTGGGTAATATCATGCATATGAGTTTAAAGAAACATATTTTATAGCCAGCAAATTTAATTAGTTTATGGGAGCCGTTAATTTTGCCATGCAATTCTTTTAGAAGTTGGAATATTATTGAGAATGGATTTATATATATGTATTCCAATATTTATTTAATATTTTCAGGTTTTGCATTGAAAGGTGATGAATAGTGGAGATATATATATATATACATATACATATATATATATATATATATATATATATATATAGAGAAAAATACAGAAAAATACAACAAACATCAAACATAAAACTGACCAAATATGTGATAGAAGAAGTTATCGGCGAACTTTAACTATCAATCATATTAATTGCTTTAAGGGCTATAAGATTGCCTAGACAAGAATGCTTGCTTCCATCAAGTAAATGCAGTTTGCACTTTGGCACACATTAAATTTGGTTTGATTTTTGGCGCAGCCAAGGAGCCATGCAGCCAAGGATCCAAAGGACTCCGACTCAAATTGTTCAAAAGAGTCAGACAGAGAAACAGACGGCCAGACATGTGTGATGTGGAAATGGAGAGCGGGAAAAGATTTTTTATTTTTGTAAAAAGGGACGCCACTTGTGCTCTCAAGACTTTTCTTGTGCAACAGAATTTGAACCAACCATGGGGAAAATCAAGTGGAAAAAGTATATTGTGAAAATCAACTATTGGCAGGCAGCTGTCAGCCGCATGCCGAATCGCTGCTCAAACAATGAAAACAATGGTCGATAGCGGCTCGAAGACGCCAGCGACTGCTGCGAGCCAAGTCGGTTGCATAAATATCTTTGACAGTACATATATATATATGAAGGAGAGGGCGCTTTTTAGATGAAAACATTACATCATAAGCAGTCGTCTATACATAGCCAATTTTCTGGCTTATCTCACAGTTTCTGACACTGAAACGCTGCTGGCAGAATATTTTTTCAAGTCTAATAAATTACATAAAAGTCAAACAAGGAAGAATGCTCTGGTCTGGTTCCAAGTGTTATGATGCTTGAGAAAGTGAAATTTCTTACAGACGGACAGACAGACAGTGACTGCAAAACTAACTCGGATGGGTTATTGATACTGATTAGGAATATACAGTGTCTCGAAGCTTAAACGGATCAGTGCCAAAGAAAAAAAGGAATGGCCTGCCATAAGTTAACCATTCATTATTTTTCAAAAATTCCAAAGACCGATGGTAGGTACATTTATTAACCACCAAAATTTATATATGACCCCAATACACTGGGGTTTCCCCACCCGCTAGGTAGAGTTATGTAAAAAAGTACCTTATTTTGAGGGGAAATTTTTTTTGGATCATTATAAATAAAATTAAATATTTACATTATAAAAACCTAAATAAGGATGTTAATACTTAGTATGATATCCTTTAGCCTTAACCACTTCCTTTAACCTATTATTCGTGAAAGATACGGCCTTCCTGGTACCTTCTGGGCTGGTTCTGCTCCACTAATCCCACAGAGCATTTTTGAGGTCTTCTTTGCTGGATATTCTGTGTTTCCGGATGTTATTTTCCAGCAGACCCCACAAATTCTCAATAACATTTAAATCTTGAGACTGGACCGGTGGAATTATCATGTGGGGGCAGTTCCTGATGAGCCAGGACTGTACTATCTTGGGCTTATACTTGGGATCGTTGTCCTGGTTGAACCGGAAAGTACGTCGGATTCCTACCTTCCCGGCACTTTGAAGTAAATTTTCCTTCAGTATGTTGAAGTACATATTCTTGTCCATTGTTGTTTCAAAAATCACCAAATTCCCGAATCCGGCTGACGAGATACATACCATGCCATATCACTTCCTCTACCATGCTTGACTGTGGCCTTTACGTGTTTGGGATTCAGGTCAGTATTGGACTGTCGCCACACATAATTCCGCCCGTCCAAATTTAAAATGGTGAATTTGGACTCACATGCAAATATGACTGTGTTCCAGATCTCCAAATCCTTGTCCAAGTGGGTTTTGACGAACGTCATCCAAGTCCCTATATTTTCCACGCTTATAAAGGGCTTATTCCGTGATACTCGGGCATTAAAGTCATGTTTGCGCTGAAACCTGCACACAGTTTCCACACAGCACTTTTCCCCCATTTCATCCTGCACCTGTTGAGCCACTTTTGGAGCCGATAGCTTGGGATTTCCCCTTATTTTCCTGGTGATCCTTCGCTCCTCCTCTTCGGTGAAAATCTTATTTGGTGCCTTTCTGTCCTTGCCCTCAATCCGATTAGCGTCGACGAAGCGCCGAATGATGTTATATACAGTTGAGTTGCTCAGATTGACCATTTCAGCTATTTGGCGATGTGAATATCCGTTTTGGAAGTGGTCCAGGATGAGTTTCCGTTGTACAATGGTAGTCTGTTTGTCCATAGTCTTTGTTGGCTTATTGCACCCGGGATGCAGGATAAAACTAAACTGACTACGAAGGAATTGTCTATTTATACCGAAAATACTCAACTTTAGGTTAAAAATCCGGGTTTTATGGCACCCAGGTGTCCACAATGTACCTGATCCAAATGAAGCGAACTCCTAAAAGTAGGCAACATTTTTACATAATCCTACCTAGCGGGTGGGGAAACCCCAGTGTATTGGGGTCATATATAAATTTTGGTGGCTAATATATATACCCACCATCGGTTTTTGGAATTTTTCAAAAATAATGAATAATTAGCTTTTGGCAGGCAATTCCTTTTTTTCTTTGGCACTGATCCGTTTAAGCTTCGAGACACTGTATATATAACCTATGGAGTCGCAGCTGTCAAAATTTATATTTTGAAAAATACTTGTAGAGTGCCCAGCAGACATTTTTCAATTGAAAAATGTTATTGATTTGAGTTACAGTTAACTTCAACTTCAGTTTTGATATATGTTAATAGGATGTATCACAAATATCATTATGATATTAGTAACTCATCTGCTAACTTGGGTCATGAACTCGATTCATTATTGGAAAACTTCTATCAACTCGCCCAGAAAACTAACAACAGGCTTGGAAAACTATTGTGTATGCCTTTTCCACTCTGTGGTGTAGGTTGGGTGTTTTCCGTTTTGAGGTTTAACGAGGTTGAATGAATGATGATAAAAAAAAAACTTTTCCGCGCTGTATACTGACAACACAGTTTCAACATATTGCCAACGTCGTCGTTCCCACTTATTGCCACAAGAAGCAGCAACAAACACGGCAAACAAACTCTGTGCGCCACGAAACACAAAACAATTTGAATGAATATACGACAGGGGGATCAAAACTTTGTCAAAAACTTTTGCCAACAAGGCAACTGATGACGAGACAACAATGATGATTACTGACTCCTCGATGGCTGTTGGTCATATAAATATACATATAATTGTGTACATACACCACTACATAACATGGTCAATTGAAGAATAGTGCATGCCAGGCAATAGCAAACAAAACTTTTGCTCGAAACTAATAAGCTGTGGAAATATCATCAAGTCTTCGCAGACCATCGCCCATGCAAAGCAAAACCTAATGGCCCAAACTTCCAACAATAACATCGGCAACTCTGGCAGCAACTGGCATTAAGTTTGCAAAATAGTTGCAATTAATGTATTTACTGACATAAATTCAATAAAATATAGTTTATCTTACCTAGATAGGGCTGCATTTATTCATGACTTGCGTAGCTGTAATTTACATTTTAGATCAATTTCTCTGGCAGAAAGTTTTCTGTGGATTTAGATCCAGATTCATCTGACAGAACAGAAAATTAGTACAAGCTCTATGGCAAAATTCATTTGGTTTTTACAAAGAGCAAGGCAAGGGAAGAAAAGAAACGCAGTTGAAAAAAAATGTAATTAAATTAATTAAAGTTTGCGCATCAGCATTTAGTCAATATAATTCAAATTTAGTGATATCATTTATTTGCCTGTTATCCTCGGATAAACATTATAATATTAAATTAGTATTTTCTTTTGACGTTGCCTTTGATTTTTTTATTGTTGCATATTTAATATGCAAATATGTTGCGGAAAATTCTCCAAATTAACTTATTATTTCATTAAAAAAGTAAATTTGAATTTAATTCAAATATATTTGACAATAACTAAAAATTAATTTTAATTAAACGAACTGAATAATAATTTTCTCATTTTGAATGTGGCAATCAATGTTTGAACAATGCCAGCCCGTCATGAGGCACACCACACACCACACGGCATTGCCATCAAAGGACCACAGATGTAGCCAAGTGCGAAATTGGCTTGCAGCACTTGAAAAGTTTATGCAGTGCTCAAGTGCAACATAAATTGCCGGCAGTTGAGGCGAGATTTGTAATTAAAAGTAGTTAGGATCCACCCTCCCACCCCAACCCCCTCCCAAAGAAAAAAAAATCATTATAAACTTTTGTTGAAGGAGCCGCTTGTCGGATTTAAGGGGAATTGCAATCAGAAGCTGCAAGGCCACTTGAGCTAATCACACAATAATTTTCTCCAGCAACTTTTCATGTTGATGGGCCACAAAAAGTGGCAACATTCTTATGACTGCGAGCAAATGCAATCTACTCCCCAAAGGCGCAGCATACTGCGCTACTTCGGTTACAAATCAAGTCAACAGCTACGATTTACAACTCAAAGTTGCTGTGGGGCAGGGCAGCACAAGGTTTACCTACTCCGCCAACACAATACACAAATTAGTTTTTCATTAATGAAAAAAAATATATATATCTACATTTTTGCACAGCCAGATAATCAGAGGGCTGCTACGTGCCACCAGTAACAATATATACAATAAATTCAAGCTGCCGTTGCAACGACTTTACAACTCGACGTTGATCTGCACATCTATTTACGAACTCTGATAAATGATTGTGATCATTTTAATCACAGTTAGAACATAATACATAATAATACAGATATTATTTCTGAACTTTACACTGTTATATTTCGTACAAGATAGAACTTCACAAAAAAGTGAACAAACTGGCCTCAACACACTACACATATGATGCAAAATTGTATATACTTTTCATCTGATATCTAAATATTTAGCTGCAAAGAAATATATATATATATATGTATTAATGTATAAGCAGCAAAATATTATCAAAATTATATTTTATTATATTGTCTGAGTCATCAATTCAAATGAATACATTTTATTTGTCGGCAGTAGCAGGCAATCTGTGTGGCATAAGATTTCAATTCGTTTGCCGGCAGCTGCAAAGTAATCATTCTCTTTGTGTGTTAATGATTATAATTTGTCACTGCTGGACGGCTACGCCAGTGAGTCACATAATCATATACTAAAAATAAACCATTGCTCAAATTAAATTTAAATGAACGTACTAAAAATAAGATGGGGCAAAACTGAAAGCTATTGAAAAGTAAGTTAAAATTTTTTAATATATACTTCTAGTGTAAAATACTCTTGACTTTAAAACCAACAAGAGAGAAAGAGATATATAGAGAGAGAGAGAGAGAGAGAGAGAGAGAGAGAGAGAGAAGAGAGAAAGCAGCTTGTTATTTTAATCAGGCAATGTTCGTTGCTTTGTTATGTTTGTTATGTTTTGCCGTGTAGCCCGTATTTCTCTTAGTCGCTCACTTATGTATACACAATTCAAGGCACTGGCACAGAAGTAACCAGGAGCATAGTTTCGCAACTTATAATTGGATTTATGAGAAGGCGGGGCAAAGACAACAAGATGTGCAGCGCACTAACCTAACTGAACCGAACTCAACTCTGGAGCCCATCCATCCATCTACATAAGCCGCCATCTCTGGCGTGAGTATCGTAAGTAGCCGTGTAACGATACTCAGAGCTCTCATTTAATGGTTGCCGGGGCAGCAGAGAAACTGTCGTCGTCGCTGCAGCCGAAGCGGAATGAAATGCCGCAGCGTAAAAGGGGAAAACTGCATGCGATGCGAGCGTAAGAAATAACAAGTGGAATACTGAAGAAAGGTGAGGGTACGATGGGAGATGGAGTAAGGAGGAATGGCTAACTTACTCAGAAACAGTGACCAGTTTTCTGCAAATTAATCACTGGGGTTTACTTTATTTATTTAATAAAGCTTGACATAGTTCGAGCAATGAACGTTGCAAGGGATCCAATGGGAACAGACTTTTAACTGACTAGCCCTGAAAGGAACCATTATTCTCACAATATACCTTACGGTAAATAGCGTACAAATGTGAAATAGAAAAACAACAATACCAAGTATTGGCGCTGCACGAATAACTACAAAAATAAACAAAAATCTGAATAGCTAAAAAGTCGAGAGAGAGAGCACACAACAACCTCAATGACAACAACAATACACCGCGATCAGGCGTGCAATGTATGTGTGCAAATAGCTTTGTCTATTACAACGCTCAAGAAACGCTCAGAAAACACAGCTGTATGTTTATGTAAACAACGGTTTTTATGATTTGCTAATCGGAAAGCAAAGCATCTACAAAAATGAAAATTAACAAAAACCTGACCTGATTCTTATCAGTCATGGTTATAATAATGCCCCCCTCGCTGAGACGGTTGGTCACACAATTTTTATCAGACAAGAACAGCAAATTCCGCTGTATAAACAATGCGTAAAATTAGGCAAATTTCTGTGTTCTTATGCGGGGAGGGAGGGGAGTGCAGAGTTGAGTGTACATAAAAACTTGCACAATATTTATATTTATTCCACGTCAGTTGCTTCTCATCCTTTTGCTGCAGAGTTATGTTTTATTTTTACAGTGTCTTCTAATTTCTCTATTTTTGAGTTGTTATTTAATTTTTTTTTCTTCTTTTTTTTGATAATGATGACTATGACGCAAGGCGTTGACTGCTGGAGTGGTTTGAAGCAGTATTCTGTCGAGTTGAGGGGTGTGTTTTCCACTTAGGTGGGTTGTTACACTGCTGCTGTTGTTGACAGCTTAACCAAGCAACACAACTGCAACCAACAACGAGCAGCAGCATAATAAGAAGCATGTAAAGCGACAAACAAACAACTTAAGATCGCACAAGCAACTGCTTTTGTGATACACTTTCCTTAAGAGTACATTAGATAGCCGACTAACTTACATTTATTGTGAAAATACACTTACAAATTTGAAAGGTTACATTTTCCCAACAGACACAAATTAGGTTAAGTTTAAGCTTAGTTCTCAGTTTAAATTATTTTTAAGTTTGATAGCACAACAAGACAAGTTTAGTCACAGATGTAATCGATAAATGATAATGCAGCTTACACTTCAATCAGGAACAACAAAAAATGTTAATGGTTTTTGAATAAATACTTTTATTAATATTATATTGCCTTTGTACTGAGTGCCATTCATTCAGAAATTCCATAAAACCCAACAAAAAAAATAAACAGCCGATGATATTATTTTTGTATTTTTTTGATTAAGTATGTTAGTATATATATAAAGTATATATATAAGTATATATAGAAAAAGAAATATTTTTCGTTAAATATGTATTCATGTTATATATATATTATAATATATTTATATATATAAAGAGTATCTGCATTTTGTGGCTTAGAAATGGAGTTTGAAGATTTTGTTGTGTTAGATTCCAATGTGGGTGTCAAAGCGCAACATGGTTGAGTTAGAGGCATGACAAAGGCTCTGTATGTGTGTGTGTGTGTCTATGGGTGCTCCAAGTTTAAAGTAGTGAAAACTAGGTTAATAATGTCATTTACTGCACTGGAGGGCGGGTGGCAACTACCGTTGCCAACATGAGCGCGTTGGTCATTCGAAATTGAAACTACATATGTATTCAAACGTCCGTCACGGAAATAAATACATGAAATTCAAATTGCAGGATGCAGTTCAATGACAAGGAGCGACAATTGACGACTGACATTTTCGTAACTCTGACTAGTACCACTCTGCTAAGTGCTAATACGTACGTACATATTTACAAATCTATATTTAGTTTCAGTTGCTTGCATTTACATAAGACATCCAATTTGCAGTCTGTCTAAGCACATGCATTGCCAACCATTTATAGCCAAAGTGATTAAGCCAAAGTGAAATTATTGTAATAAGTCAATGTTAAAATTATTGGGTTATATTATTCAATCCTATTTAACTAACCCACTAATTAATGACAACATAACTAATCTAAAAAAAAAAACAAAAATTTACACACTCAGCGACAAGCTAGTTGATAAATATTAATAAATTTTGATAATTCACATCATGAAAAAACTTAGTAACTTTTATTAGCTAAATCCCTGTTTAAAAATATAAATGGCTTTACTTTTGAATGTGCCATGATTTACTACAAGATAATAAAGCTATTTGCATTATAAACACTGTCGCTTATCAGTTAAGGTTTTTTGTGTGATGCTGCCGAATTAAATGGTTTTAAAATGCCAAGCAGTACAATTCTGTTCTCATTTAGACCAACATATTTAAAGGCATTTCATCATCTAGATTTATTTATAGAAGAGCTAGAGGAAGAGGGATTAATAAATAATAATAATAAATAACATAAATAATCAAATTTTGTATACTTTGATACCGAAGGTATAATATCGCTGGAATGTCGATAAAATCCATAACCACATACTTCTCAAATCCTATAGAAAACATGTGGGGAAGCCTGTGCAGTCGAGTTAATGCGGGTAATCGACAGTTTGAGACAGCTGAGCAGCTACGAAGGCTGTCGTTAAGGAATGGACCAAAATAACACTATCTCAGTTCAAAATCGTTGTATCGATGTGAAATCGATTTTTTTTATTATCATGTCTGAATTAATTTTCTATTATCATGTCATTTCCACATATTATATTAATATTATAAGCACTGCCTTTAACCGAATTTCGCATCTTAACCTCACATAAAAAATAAAACTTGAGATAACGTTGCAGTCGGGCGTAACCGACTGCGAAATACTTTGATACCATACGTAATGTCAGCTGATAACAGACGAGAAATACTGTCCAAGTTTGCCTTTCAAACACGAGCACTGCTCCATGACGCTGTCGACAAGCTGTGAACCATGAGAAAGCCGTTGGAATTGGCGTTGATGTCGTTAGCGTTTGCAAGTTAGCAATTTTGGAAAGGTAAAACGCTGGTGACGATGTCAGCGATGGCGACTCTACCAATTAAGAATTTGTTCATCATTACATATATATATATATATATATATATATATATATATATATATATATATATATATATATATATATATATATATATATATATATATATATATATTTATAGTTACATTTTGGCTGTGAGAAGGCGAGCAGTGAAGCTTATTAATTTCGCAATTACAAAATAAATTGAGAGTGCACCAATTAATTTGCGGTAAGCAAAGATACACAATATTCCACAAGCACAACCCATCGAAGCGGCAGCATTATTTTTGCGCTTGTGTTACTTTCTCTTAACATTAATTGGGAAACAAGCGAGCAGAGGAACCGGAAAACACTGACCAGCGCAGCGTGGGTGCCAGAACCCAGCCATTATGACAGCTGGCAATAAAAAATAAAAATAAATACAAAGTAAGAATACTAACTATTAAACGACCAACAGAATACCCTCGCAATCAAGTATAACATTTCAATGATTCTAGCTCTATCTATCTATCATCTACAACTAGTAACGCCTGCTTTGCATTATTATTAATTTATAGTCGATGTCCTTTTCTTTTCGCCTAGCTTTTGCAGTTGTTCGTTAAATTTTTTGGCAGTCATCTCATGCACTTACTATTTGCACTTCTAGCGCATAAATCCACATGGTATATTAGATGCACATATTTATGGTGGAACGATGGCATTCTAAAGTCTCATCAAGTTAATTGGCAAGCAGTCAAATTGAAGCACCGAATTTTTACGTTTCAACCCCAAAGCGATTGCCAAATGAATCCCATTAGAAAGGGAGAGAATGAGAGAGATAGAGACACACAGAGAGAGAGAGAGAGCCGACGGCAATTGTAACTACTGAGGAGAGCAACGGCAACCGAGCATTAACATCAAATTACAAAAATATATAGGGGAAAATCTTGCTCTCTTTTGTGGGGTGTGGTTCTGGGTGCTGGTGGTGGGTTGAGTCGCAAATTTATAGGTGGCATAAAATGGGCACAGACAATGCCAATAACAATAAACGCAAATAATGTTTATGGCAGCGCTAAACAGGCACCAGAGCTGACATCCACAAGTCGAGCAGACGAGCAGCCAGCACTATAGATTATATAGCCCATTTTAGCCAACAGCAACTACAACAGAGTAGCCGGGTTGTAAACTGTCCAATCGTATGGCTGCCGGACAATGTGTACATCCATTGTCGAAACACTTTAAAAGAACCCTAATAACAAAAACAACAGGTTCACTCAACCTCATCGTCCGCCCGGCTTTTGCTGTTTCTGACAAGCTGAAAATACCGCAGTCCTTTCCAAGCCAATACGACACAAATAACTATGGTTTGTTCGTTGTTACGGAAAACGACTATCAAATATCCCGGAGGACAAACAAACATCAAACATATTTAGGGGATTACCTAGCTGGCAGAGAACTGAGAATTTCCCATATCGATATGATTGATAAACAATTTTCAATCAGTTGAAACGTAACAAGTGCTGATTGGTTTATATGATTCTTATAGATTTTACGCAAATACATTTAATTATATGTAAACAAAATAAATTAAAATTAATATAACTTTTGACATTCTTGGTAAAAAGAAAAAAAATATGGATATTTGCTGGTTAAAAAACCAATAAAAGTAGGGCTTTCATGACAAATTAATTAATCCATTATTTATTTGATTGTTATAATTGGAAAATTATAAATGAAATGCAAAATCCTCATTTGAAAAAAATAATGCGAAACAATTTAAAGTATATATACTCGAGTACACTCGTCATTTTGATTTTAAAGCTGTATATATGTGGGCGACGAGCTAAGAAACAATGACGAATCTGCTCGAAGAAAAAAATCGGCGAAGAGGAGGAGGAACGTGCGATGATGACGAAGGGGAGGAGGAACGTGCGATGATGACGAAGAGTAGGAGGAACGTGCGATGACGACGAAGAGGGAGCTGCAGTTTCAGCCTTTGAGTGCATAGATTGTGTGAGCTGTGCCTCAAGACGAGAAACGACGAGAGATTTTAAATACGTCGACGTTAAGCATTATAAAAAGCATTATAATTATATTGTATTGGCATTATCTTCACTCTTATATTATATTGTATAATAAAAAAATCCCACATATATTATATTGCTTACAGATACAATAATAATCAAAACAAGGACAACAAGGCTTACCACTGATACGACGATGAAAACGAAGCAAGAAGCCCAGCCAAAATATGGTTTTAAAATGAAGAACACTGATGTAAGTGCAAAGCACGCAAATGTGTATGTGTATGTGTATGCATTATGTGAAATTATACGAAATGTGGATGTATGTATGCGGGCATCTGGACCTGTCACTAGGGGCCAGATAAGAAGCTCTCATAGCATCCGCTAACAGGACCGGATGTAAGAGCCGTTGACGGTTTCAATTCGATTCGTTTAGCGCCTCAATATTATTTACGTTTCACTAGCTACATTTATGGATTGTCAATAGAGGAAAGTCAAGTACAAAGAGAAGGAATGACAGAGAGGAAGTTATTTCTTTGGCGTTTCTTAACGCCCAGCGACAATAGTTGTTGGTAGATGGAGCTTGGCCAGCTTTGGCATGAAACACGTAACGACATTTCGAATTAACGAAGCATGAGATTTGATTATATAAACTGTGACAACCAACAATGACAACGACAATATGTTCAGTCAACGACAACAAACACAGCCGCAACAACACGCACAATGAAAACATGTAGAACACAGACACACACACGCCCACGCACACACACACGCCCACACACATACACACACACGCTGCTCTCCCTCTTTTCATACACATGATCCTTTATTATTGTTTCGAGATTGTCAACGCCACCATCCTCATCGCCATCACCATAGTCATCCCCATTCTCATAATCGTCGACTATGCTGTCCTCCTGGGCTTGGACCATTTCCCGTCCTCCAACTTGTTGTTGTATTCTCTAGTGCCTGGTTGTCTGTTTATTATTATTGTCATTATAAGCATCATGACAACGGCTAAGTTATGTGAGGTGTTGGGCGGTTATGTTATCCCAACTACAACTGCCACAGGAGTCGCACAGCGAACGGAGTTATAATGATTCTGGATATCAAGCAAGACTTA
Source organism: Drosophila atroscutellata (assembly GCA_035041605.1). Lineage (NCBI taxonomy): Eukaryota > Metazoa > Arthropoda > Insecta > Diptera > Drosophilidae > Drosophila > Drosophila atroscutellata. Next base: position 3,522,002 of record JAWNLA010000092.1, on the reverse strand, counting down.
TGCAAAGCTTACATGCAGCTTCAAACAGCTAAGCATCTATACAAAAAATGAAGACAAAACTTAAAAGCTGATCTGTAATTATTTCGTTGGCATATAAAATGGCAAAGAAACACATTGCGTAAATAAAACGTGAAAAAATTTTATAAATTACAGAAAATATTTTGCCTTACATAAAAAATAATTATATACATCAACAAATTATTATACATTTAATCATATTATATAAATTATACCGTTTTTTGTAATGGCAGGCGTTGTTCGGCGAATTATTCGAGACTCTGACTGAGCATGATTAATGAATTGCAATTTATATTTTAATTAAGAAATAAAATAGGCTATTAAATAAAAAAAAAAATGGCACAGAACACAAAAACAAATATGAGAATCACATTTAAAATGAAAACCAGCAAAACGTACAACAAAAGTGGCAAAAACAATAGAAAACAAAGACGCAAAGTACTTGCCCCAGAAAAGCCATAAAAAAGGGCAGGGCAAGCAGAGTACTGGGCTGTCATAAGAAAAAAAAAACAAATTTTCGGCATGTTGCCATAATTTAGGCGAAAGCGCAAATAACGCAGACACAAAGAACACAGATATATATATACACATACATATATCTTTATAGACAATAGGTTATGTCTCTTTGTTGTTGTAGTTGTTGTTGTTGTTATTGTGTGTTGTTTGCTAGCCAACCCAAATAAAAGTCATTTGGAATAGGGAATAAAAGAATGGTGCACAATATATTGACAATCGTTGGCCATTAAAATGTCAAAGCATTAGGCCCTTTCAGCATTTTTTATGGCCCGGCCAAGACATGCGTCAAGTTCAAGGTAACAAATTTTGGTAAAAAAAAAAACAAAAGCGATATATAGTGAATGAGAACAAGGTATTTGAAAGATATCTATTCAGTATAGTATACATGTGTACGATGTGGATGTGACGTGGGTGGCTTGCTTGTCTCGGCCAATTACCAGCGCTGAAGCTCAATTCAATTCTCAAATGTCACATAACTAAAGTTAACATTTGTTTGTTGCCGTTGACGATGGCTCATCAAGGTAGCTCTTTGTAGGGCAATTGGCCCAAGGGTCGAAGGTCAAGTGATGAACGTGTGTTGCCGAGTGCTCAGCAATTTGCCAAGTTACGATTACATGTCTCTGCAGTTGCACAAACAATGCCAACTAAATAAATAAACAATAAACTCAAACCTCTTTACAGGCAGACACAAAAAACACTTGTGAAATTTATTTGGAAGCGGCAAAAACAGGTCACTTCTGAAAATAGCTGCAAAATTAGATTCCCAACTGCCAATTGAAAAAAAAGTTTAGCAATTTTCTTTTTAGATATAACATTGCAAAAGCCGACTATTTAAGTGAAAATCGAATTATATTAATAAAAAGAATTATTATTTTAGCACAAACCAATGTGTATGACCAATCAGGATATATCTTTGGTAACTTATTGAAATGATAAGCATATTTTTTCTTTACGATAATTAATAGTAGCCAATTAGCTTTTGCCCCACCATTCACAATACAATTTGTAAAACCACAAAAGAGGACCAAAGTAGGCTAGAAAATAAGTGTGTGTGTATGTGTGTTGTGTGTGTGTGTGTGTAATTTAATTGAAATGAGGTGTTATTTTCAGTTGGATTAAAGCTGCGCTCACTCTCGTTACTAATGAGTAACGAAACTCGATCGCATTATGCTCGTAATAAAGCTCTCTGCTTGTCTATTGACTGTGTCGGTTGCCAAATTAATTGCATACAAATTATTTAATAGTAATAAACATAATGAACAGGAGAGTGTGCCGCGCCAGTAACGAGTTGGAAAAAAGGCATTCGAGTAGATTGTATGGAGTGTGGCGTGTACGGTGTGGCGGCGTGTGCATCTGTAATGCCCATGGCAACGGCAACGGCAACAAAAATGCATAATGAGCATTAAAATGCTGCAGGAAAAACACTATGCGAAAAATGAAAATATGCAATGGCAGTGCTACAGTGCCAGTGCCAGGGACGTGTCCCTGCCGGCTTGTGGGTGTGTGGGTGTGTGTGTGTGTGTGTGTTTTCTGGATAGCTTGCTATAGTCATATATAACAGGATTATACAGAACACGCATACATTACTGAATGACTCGAACGAGCCAACGCAACGCAGGCTTTCAACTATTGCTGCTACTCACGTTCTATTTGCTTAACATTCTAAACGAGTTCTTTTCATTAGGAGAGCAACAAAAATTGAAAGCAGTGTAATATGGAATTGGGTATGTCAATTATTGTATTCATCCAAAATTCGTAATATATAACAAATGTCGCTCTTAATCATATGCCAAAATACATCTGGGCTGATTGCAAAATATGTATTCTCCCCTATCTTCATCTAAGCAGAGCACATTTTAGTTGATATCAATGCAGGCCTTGTTGATTCATTGATATACTGAAAATTTATATTTCTTTTTAAGATTGGTGTAATTGTGGTTTTTCTTGGTTGTTGGTACCAATCCATGCAACAAATGCTTCGCCAATGTTCAATTTAAATACTCTCATAAACCCTAACTATTTGCCTTGTTTTTTATGTTTTACTGTTTCGACAGATTTCAGTCATGTCAACTAATAGACAGGTATACTTAAAATAAGTCATGTGTTAATATGGCAGTCAAGCAACTTGATAAGGTTTAACTACTATAAACTAATAATACATTTAAAAGTAAATAAGCAGTAAATCATAATCAAATAAAAGTTTGTTACTTCTAAAAAAAGATCCGTTTTTACAAATACAACATGACAAACCAGGTGAAATAGTTAATACGTCCCAACTGGGATATTATAATGCTCAAATATGGGCAAAGGGCGTTTAGAGCTGTATAAAAAGGAAAGAAAAAAAAACTAAGAGAATTGGCGCATATCAAATTGAAAATAAAAAGCATAGAGTGCAGCAGGAAGGCACATGAAATAAAATGCAATTGCACTTTGCACAAAAGTTCAACGCATTCTCGACTGCCACGATATACCCGCACCTGCCACCCCACCACACACCCCGTCACGAATACATTCTGTATACACAGTATAGTCGTACACATAGCGTATACGGGATGCAGACTATTCGCCAAACTGAAAATCAAAGCGCAAACGGCAGCGGCACTTGCAAACTCAACTCACAACTCAATGGCGGAAGTTTGCATTTTCGCAACGAATTCATAATCATGGGCAAATCGTACAGGCAGCGCAGCGCATAGTCCAAAATCCCTCAGACCAACTCCCCCACACAGATACAGATACAGATGCAGACACAGACACAGACACAGAGGCTATGCCATTTGCAATGTTAGCTAAAGCACAGTTTATCCTTTTTGATTTGCAGCCAACCAGCCTGTGTGACTGACTGGCAGTAGTCATGTTTTGGCCGCTACCGTTCTACTTCACTCTTCAGTGACTGAGTAGTAAATATTATATCGTTTCAATTCAAATAACATACACACACATGCATACATACGAACAGCGGAACACAGAAACAGGCACGTATGCCGGAGAGTCGCTTGTGTTTGCATTTGTCTGAAAAAGGGGAAAAAATACAGATAGAGGGGCTACAAAAAACTCAGTAAAAACTGCACAAGCAAAATAAAAAATGAAAAAAATGAAAAAAAATCTTCAACAAGCCATCCGCTACTCGTTGATATTTCAAATGAGCGGAAATTACACGTTGCAAAAATATGAATTATTAAATTTTCGCTATGAAACTGGCAATAATAAAAGAAGTAACATCCAGAGAGACGCGAATCAACTTAGCACTTTTTTCATGCCCTGCAGCTTGATAAAAGTGAAAAGGGATACGCTACTGAATACATATATCGGAAACAAGTAAGTCCTCTAAAGTTCAGATTACGATTTATTTATACGTTCAGAATGATATTAGAGTTGCACGAAAAACAAAAAAAAAATATATAAAATATGAAGAAAATTATATGATATTAAGCAAAATGTTGACTTATTATTATTATGATATCGTTTTGGATCATTATTAATAATTATGCCGACTTACTATTGGATTAATAAAACTATTTGACAGTTGTATAATGGAATCTCTCAGGGTATTTTCTAGTCACACAATCGCAACCAACGCTTTATAGCGAGTGTTTTTTTTTTCTCTCAATTTCCTTGCATAGTCGCAAAACTTCGAAACCTTCATTATTAACATACACTAGCGCTGAACTTTTTGCATATTGGCCTTTTATACGCGAAAGTTTTAAGATATGGGATTAATAACAAGCGAGTGTAAATAACAGACATGTAAACCTGTTTCGTGTTTAATATTTAATGAAAATGTGTCAAGCATTTAAGTTATGTATTTTAAAAAGGAAATAAAGTTAGGTTTCTATATGAATTTCAGAGTCCAGCAAAAGAGATAAAATTAAAGATTATAAACCAAAATTAGCATGACACTAAAACTATAAACCGAGCTCACAAGAAATTAATTTAAATAATGAAAAAACTAACTGTTAAGGCAGAGCAAGCAGTATGTTATTTAAGCCAGATATATTTTGGGTATATGCAGGTGATATTTCCAGTTACAGGAAATGAATATTTCATTTGGCATATTTTTCGACATATAGCACTAAAATGCTGCCAAAACTGAAAAGACTTTTTAATGGTATAAAACAAGCAAAACAAATTATTTAATTCACAGAATAGATTTTCTTATCCAGAAGTTGTAACCAGAAATGGTTAAAAATCAATTAAATTTAACTAAAAGAAAAATTGTATTGTAAAATTGCTTAAAAATTTAAACAAATGTAAATTAATACAGTAAATCCGATTATTAGTGCCCAAAAAAAAAATTCGTCAAGAGAAATTCATCAAAGAAACATAAGAATTAAATTAAATTTCCTAGTACCCTCAACAAAATTAGGGACCAAGCTCAAATATATTTTTATTTGGTTTTCAACAATTTGGGCTTCAAGTGTCCAAATATATTTTTAGGCTTATGATAATTGCTCATTAAATGAAATAAAACCTAACCGAAAAAGAGGCCTATAAAAAGATAACAATTATCCTTTGAGGTCGCTAAATGAATGCTAATTTTCTGAAAACAAGAAAATAAAATCCATTAGGAAAGGTCAAGGGGGAAATGGAAATGGCAAAAACGATGGCGTAAGCTTATTCAACCTGTATAATTTATGTGGGCGTGGCTGTGTGTGTGGGCGCATTCCATAAATTTCACATCATCATAATGTCAAATTCATCAATTAATTTGAAATGATAAAAGACAATTTAAATCGAATTGACAGAGAGATCGCCACAAAACACAAGCGCGATATGGACAAGAAGAGTGAGACAGAATGATTGATTGGGGGAGTAGAGGGAGATAGAACAGAAGAGGCATCGGGCAACTGGCAGTTGTCTTCCTTATCCCAGACAATAAAAGCAATGTTTCAGCATCGAGTCTCCAAACTCCAGCATCATAATTCTCGTTTGTTTTGTCTCTGGCTGCATTTTTATGATATACGAGCTTATTTTTTTACCAAGCCGTCGAACTGTGGCATCAACTCACCTGTAAAGAGAAAATGTAGCAGAAAACAAACATGAGAATAGGCAGTTAAGCATATTTGATTAAGGTTTTATGTCTGCGCCCCATTGTCTGGCTAGTGACTGAGCCCAGGGTGTGGCAATTAACATCAAATAAAAAAATTAAGAACTATTTGCGTAAGATGACGACGGATGCCTTTAAGAAGTTAACTTAAAGTTCGAAATACCTTCAAATATACAAAGTTCTGTAAATTGTGAGTTCAATTACAAATTAACTGTCTATATTTACATTATCTTTACAGTTGCTTTTAGCTATTTTATGAAACTTATCCCCGTTAGCCAGTCAAATTTTACATACTCTCCTAGTTAGCTTAGCTTAATAGCCGCTATTATGACGCGTTGCTTCTAATACCCATTGTTTTAAACATATTACAAGTAGATTTAGTTCAGATTACAACAAGAGAGGGTGAGTATCATGGGGAGTTGCAGGGCGCAGACATAATGTCTTGAGGGGCACTAATTTATGCGGCAAACAAAAACAACGGAACAATAACCACATAATCCTGCTAGTTGTTTGGCTAATTGGTTTATAATTTTGATAATCCAACTTGTGCGAGGGGCGTTAGTTCCTTGCCTTCGTTATGCAACCAAGTATTACTGCCTTTATGTGCATGCATGAGTCGAAAACTCGGGCACGGTTCAACATTTGGCAGTCTGGCCCAAAATATAAGAACATTCATAAAGCATCATATGCGTCAGTTATCTGCCAGTCCAGTTGCAATCAAGTGCGTATCCATGACCATTAAGCAGAATGTTGCACCAAGGTGCCCTTCGCAAATGCCAGTTAGCTGTCAGTGGTAACAGCAGCTTCTAGAAAACCATAGAAACAGGACGAGGACTCGTTAGTTTTTCCTGATCCCAACGATTCTGCCAGGCATTCCCTAAACTTAATTGATACTGTGTTTAGTGCTGCGAATTTCGCTTTTTCTCGTCAAATATAGATTTTTTGAATGTGGGGAAAAAGTTTAAAATTTATTTTATGTTATTGACTTATATTTTATGTGTTTGTTTATAGCATTTTAAAAAAATCAACATATTGCTTGGCGATCAGGGCCGGTGAGACCCAGGTTGGAATACTACATAACGCAGTGGATGCTGGTCGGCTGTGGGAATCGCTTTTGCTGATTGTCATAAGCGCAATGGGCGCTACGTGGTCATAGGCGTACCGCGTAATGCAGCTACATCAGCAACAGCAACAGAAACAGAAGCAGCAGCTACTGAAGTGGCCATGGTAATGGCGATTTCAACTGCATTCCGCATTGTGCATTATGAATTGTGAATTGCGCACGTGCATTGTGAATTATGCATTGTGCGTGTGCATTAGGCGAGCAACACATCTGAAAAATTCACGGAGCGCACACTAGAGCACAGAATGTTTCCATACAACCTTTCCAATTGTAATTGTAATTCTTTAAGTTTGCTCCAAAATTTGCGGACTTGATCAAAATTTGGTTAAAGAATGCAATAAATATATATCATCAATATACGATGGGTATATTTTGAAACTTGAGCACGAGAAAGAGTAGAGTATTTTATTTGAAATACGGCATATCAAATAAAATAGAATAAAATGCTATTATATATAAATATATATATAAAGATCTTTGGTATATATGTTTACCTTGAACCACTGTGCTTAGGCACTCAACTTCAGTGTTTACTGAACAATCCGACAACCTGCTCAACATGTTAATGAGGCTGGCGTTCAGCAATGGTGCTTCTGCAGTCGCTTAACTGCTGTTAGTGGGTTGTGTAGGGTGTTCGGCATTAGGATTGGGTCTTAAAAGTTGGGATTTCGGGAGTTGGCTACGTGCAGCGGCGCAAATTGTTTGGTCAGTCCCACAGTTCACAGTCGGCAGTCGAACACAAACACACTCATAGTTTCAGTAGCTTTTACGGATTCTGCTTTATTCGCTTTCCTCAAAAGCTCATTTTGCATTTCTCGCTATCAGCCTCACTTTTTATTCTTTTTTGCTGCTGTTGTATTTTATTTCCTTTTCTGATGCTGTTTTTATTTGATTTTATTTCTTGAATATTGCATGTGTTTTTTTACTATCTATCACTCTCTGAGTGTTGTCTGCATGTGTTTTTTCTTGGCTTTTATGACTTTTGTGTTTCACCATATTCCACTTTGTTTCTGTGCTGGGCCAGGCAGATAATACCGCTGGACTCGAGCAAGAGTATTAATAAAAAAATAAAGTCGACTTTATAAACCTTGAGATACTTAAAGAATATGACCAGAAGGGACAAACTTTATTTTATATGTATATTTAATTTAATTGGTTTTATTTTTGAATTCTCTACTATTTATATTAGTTACAGACTAAATTACATCGAATCAAATATTAAATTTCAATCTATATAATGGATATAATAAATTATTCATATATTTACAAATAAAAGTGTTATTGATATTTATTATTAATTTATTAAATACTACAGTAATTGGAGAACAATTCAATTTCAATTTAAAATGAAGAAAAAAATTGTAACCGATATATTTTTTTGTATAGCAAACTGACTAATAAAGTTCAATAAAACTTTGTACACAATTTAACTATTACAAAATTATTATTATTTGATATGCTACTGCATTCGCTGTATTCCGCTATCATAAGTTCTGTAGCTATTATGCATGGGGAACTTTATCATCGTTCCGCGCTGTGGATACTGAGAATTGTGAGATTAAATATATGTATGTGTTCGCACAGAATATCTTGGAATATATATGTATGCTCACTATACCATATATAGCTAACAAAAGAACAATCGGTCGAAAGATGAGTTCTCGTATGCGAATTTAGTTTTTGCTTTTTTTTATTAACGATAATTGAGACTTCTAATCGAATAGCGAAATTTCTAATACATATGCAAAAGTGGGTAATGTTGAGCTCAATGGAATCGGATTGTCAGAAATCCTATTATTTTATCACTATCAAATTAAAAAATGACTTAAAGAAATTAAGAAATTGAAACGTCTATCTTTACATACACATATATGTAGTTGACTTATGTTAGATAAGCGCAAATGTAGTATAAAACCTTCAAATATATGTAGTGTCTGAATTAAAGCTGGATTCAATGTATAAGCCTTATCATCTTCACACTTCACATTTAAATGCAAAGGTCTTCACAATTACCATTTTCACTATCATTTTATATATAATGTATGTACGTATGTATTTCACTTTTTATGTATAATATATGACTAGCAAATTCCCAGTAAAACCGTGTTTGTAATTCGATTCTAGAAATGCCATCTAACTTGGCATTTGAACTGCAAATGCAAATAAGCAAAAAAAAAAATTCCAGCCATACATATGGCACAGGGCCTTAATTAATTGAGTTCATTGCCTGGCCATAGCACAAAAAACTTGTCAAGCATTAGTAAAAAAACGAGGAAAAATAAGAAACAAGAAAACATTAAAAAAAAACGTCGAAATGAAGTGGACTTTGATGACCTTCGCTTAAGGTTCAGAGCCGGCAACGATTTATGCAACGCCAGAGAATGAAAGAGTACCTTGCAAAAAAAACGAGGAACACAAACCTGGTAACTGACACCTTCTGCTTCTGCAAAGCCACCCACCCGCACCACCTAGTTCCAGGCAGCAGCCTGTTCCCCTGTCATTCATGCAAATGACAGGTAATTGACCTCATAAAGCATGTGTGTAAGCATGTGTCTGTGTGGGTGTGTGTTTACGTGTGTGGAGACGCAGAGCAGCAGGCTAAGTGTGCGATAGATGCAACAATTTTTACTTTCATGTCTTATTTGATGTAGTATGCTACAATGTATTCAGTGTGAGTTGGGTACTCGCTCAATGCCTACATATGCATGTGTGTATGTATACATTAGTGTGAATGTGTGTATATATATACATGTGTATGTGTGTATGCCCCCTGCCGCCCTCCGGCAAACACTTAAATGTGAGTTGTGTGTTGTTTTTTTGTAGGTGCTTTACATTTTGTATTTGCATACCCTGGGCAATGAAAAAGAGCGCATTCCAGTTTTGACTTGAGCTTCAACACTTTGATATAAACTCATAAAAAAATGGAAGCTAACGGAAAGTATTAATATTCTGCTAAATCGACACTTAATCACAGTAACTGGCATCGCTTGCGATTTATGTTTGCTTTATTTCGTGATTTAGTAATCTACATCCAACTTCTGGTTTCCAGGGTATTCAATCTTCGGCAAGCTGAAGAGTGAGCTGCTCTTTCTTGTATTTTTCGTTTTCCGTTCGTTTTCCTTTCTACCATTTAAATATAATTTTGTAATTTTTTTCTAGCCATTTCTCACGATGCATCGCTGCTTTGTGCGACAAATTCTAAAATGTTAATGTGCCAGAAGAGCGGCAACTTATTCTGATTCCGCTCGATATGAATGAGACGAGACCAGGAACGAAGGACGCAGCAGGGAGCAGGGCACTAATGTGTAGCACTCACATTGTACATTTTGTGGTTGGCTATGTGCAACTTCTGTTCACGTTTCCATATGTGCGAATTTCTTTGTGTGGATAAGCATGCAATTACGACAAATAGCATTTGATAAAATGACATTAAAAGCAATGTAAAGCAGAAAGTTGAGTTTTATTGAGTTTTATTAACATTTAAGGATACATTTAAATGTGAGTGTAAACTAGAATAAGTATTTGAAATTCATTTAAATCGGAGCAGAAAAGACGCTACTTTTATTTATCCACCAAATTTAAGTGAAATATGTGGAGATATATGGCTTTATCAATATGTAATTATTGAATTTAGCAGTTTCCTAGCCTGCTAGTGGACGTATCACTACAATACCACTGATGCGGGCACATACAGTATATGTTCCAAGTTTCAAGTCTTTATCTCTAAGAGTGTCGAAAGGTTGCGTTCACAGACGGACAGACAGCATGCCAGACATTGAACAAAAACCAATATACTGTGATAAATTGGTATAAAATATAATTATTTTATGTGCAAATATTGACAAATGTCACATTTAACGTGCGCTCAACCCTATCACAGTATTTATTAAATTTCGATTGCGTTGGAATTCAACAAATGTGCCCAGAAATTGTGATAAGTTCAGCCTAAAATGGTTGACAAAGAGGAAGAAGGCGAAGAAGCATGCAAACTAAATTCAAGAACCATGAATTTATGAATTTTATGCGTGTTTATCAGCAAAACATGCCGTTGGGCCTGGTCCGACTTACAACAACAATAATGGCAGCAACAATAAGAACAGCATTAGCAACAACAATCGGAGACCCCAATAAGCGACAAAAGCAGAATAGCGCCACGCATACAAAGAATAAAATAGAGAGGCAGAGAGAGAGAGCGAGAGAGCGAGAGCGAGAGAGCGAGAGAGAGAGAGCGAGAGAGAGAGAGAGTGTGAGTGGGAGCGTAAGCTTCAGATAAGAACATGCACATACGATGCTAAGCCAGTGTGAAAGTGTGCGTACGTGTGTATCTGTGCGTCTGTGTGAAATGAAGCCCAAAAGCGAAACAAGCACAAACTAAACGAAACGAGGCGTGAAAATCACAAACAAATCACGAAAAGCGCAACAAGAAGAGAGACAAAGGGCAAAGAGTAGTGTAGCACACACACTTACATTTATCTACACATATATACATATGTACGCATACATATGCAAATCAGGCGAAACAAAAACGGGGGAAATGATTCATGGTCGTGTTTATCAACAAACACGTTTCATGAGTTGCCTCAGCTGCGCTCAGCTGCCAAGGAAGCCAAACTTTAGCTAGGCAACTCACAGAAGCCAAATCCATGTTAGCAATTTCACTACAAATACATACGCATACGGTATACATACAAACAATATACATACATATGCATGTAGGCCTCGAGCGAGGCAGCTCGGACAAGGCTGCAGGCAAGTGCAATGGAACTTGACACATGTTTCAAATGTCATTTCGTTTCGCCATACATATATATAACACATTCTCCTATATACATGAGTGCATTTCCAGAAATACATCCAAGTGTATGTACATATATAACAGTCGCTAATCAAATGCAGCTGACGTTGTTGGAGCCCATTGCATTTTCAGCTTGTTCGTTGTCATCATTTATTAGGCTTGGTTTTTAGAGTGGACCTTAACCAACACCAAGAAACTGGTGTATATTTCTTATATTAAAATTAACAAAGAAGTGGAGAAACTGAAACTCAACTATTCTCAAGAAAAATGCTTGAACTCAGTACTGCATATATTATTTAGATTGATAGAAAAAATCATGTATGAGAAACGAGTTTTCAAGTTCTCATTATTTTAGACTCAGTGGCTGGATCTGCACCGTGCTTATGAGTCATTTGGGTAGAGTCGCAACGTAACGACACAAAACTGGATAGTTAATGAAAATGCAAATAGCGCAGGTGTCTGAGTCTGAGTCAAGTAATTCATTCGATTTTATTTGCTATTGCTATTGCTATCCATCTCAATTACAGAGAGATCGAGGGCGGGCCTGGAATATTAATAAACGTCTTTATTTAAGTGAACTTGTCTCTTTACATATTTACATATAGTTGTTTGTCATTGGCATCCTTGGCTTGAGCACACAGATTGTCAAACACTTGAAGGGCACAAGTCAAAGTTCAATGGCCACTATCTGTCAGTCAAGCTGAAGGCAAGATTGGGTCAATATATACACAAAAAAAAGGTTAGGAAACAAAGAACGAAAATAGAGATAAGATATTTTAGGAATATTGCCAGCAGATACGTTTCATGTAGCTGCTGCTGTGTGGGCAAGCAAAAATTGGCCAGCTGCAGCAGTCGGTAGTCTGAAATTCATCAATTAAAAGAACGCTGAAGATGCACAGATAGCCAGCCAGGCACAATGGCTATCAGTTGATTGGAAGGTTGAGCAATGTCAGTGACAAGAAAAATCAATTTAAATGACTGCGTATTGAAAGAGACAAATAGTCAGCAGCAGCTGCAGTAGGCAGAATAAAGACAATGACTCGGCAGGAGAAAGTCATAAAACTGACTTGCAGTGAAAGAAGTTGATGATGCTCAAACTATTTCGATTTGATATAGATGATATAGATGCATATATTTATTATATATACATACTTATTATATATTTATATTTATTATATATATATACATATATATGTTTTTGATGCTTTCTAGTTCGTGATAAGAATTTTCCATTTCAAAAATCTACTTATCAATTTATATACGTAGAAACAAATTACATTTTTTACTGTGTAATTGCTTTCTGTAGCGCTCAGTAAATACAAAAAAAAAATCGGCATATAAAGTCCCCCATTCATGTTCATGAAGCAAATAAAAAATAACCTCAATTTTTTATTTCTCGAAAAAGCTATGCCGAAATCCATCCAACGCCCACGTCTCAATTCTCGTGGTGACTAACTCAACTGTCCGACACTCGCTTCGTGTTTATTACAAGTTTTCTAGTTTTTCCATCTTTTTTCAATTCATGTTCAATTCTTGTCACAATTCGCCGCAGGTGATTTGTACCTCGTCAAAAAAACAAGAAAAAGAGAAAATTCAACATGAACTCTGTTCCAAGCTTCAAGTCTCTATATGTAAGGGTGTCGAAAAAAGATGCGTGCAGACAGACACACAGACGGTCAAATGAACAGTTAACTAGACGGACATTGCAGAAAACCAGTATACTGATATCCCTTCGGTAACAAAGTATAATAACTAAGTTGTATACACATTCACTTAATTACAAATAAGTCTACAGTTAAAATGTAATGTGTACTAATAAATAACGAGTTTATATTTTGTAATTGCATTTCATTTGCAATACTTTTCACTATATTTTTAAGTTCATTGAATATTCTTCATCGCATGCCCAAGGGCATAAGGTAAAATACTTTAAATATGAATTATACATTTATTTAATAAATGTCGACGCGCATTTGTCATTGCCTAAGGCATAATTTCTGACATCATGAATTTAAATGCAGTCTTAATAAAAAAAAAAAAATATATTACTTTACGTGTACAACACAAACACAGTTCGTGTGTTTGTCTTTCTGACTTATATTGCAAATAGGAATTTGCAACGAAATGTGATATGAAATATGTTCGAAGTATACATTCATAAAGCATGCAAAGGACTGAGAGTGGCTATAACAGGGTCTGTTTGATGATTTGATATCATAATTTGAACTAGTCCACACAATTCCAACTTTATTCATTTCTGTTCTATTGCTTGCATAATGTTGAGATTACACGAATTCAATACTAAATAATATAGTCAAATATTAAAAATGATATACACCACTCTGAATCTGTAAAAGAGACAGAGATTGAAGAAAGTAAAAGGAAATATGGGAAAAAGCCAAGTTTTTAGCCAAGATGTACTTAAGCTAGAGGAGGATTAAAGTCCGCTTGAAAAGAAATTTTAATTTGAATTTCTAGCAATACAAAATAGTTTTAAATGTAATTATTTTTGGCTATCAATGGCTACGTGCTCAAGAATCTGGAGCCTACATTATCGCAAAGACTGAAGCAGTAGGATGACTAGCATATCTTCAAGGTTATTAAAAGCAAGTCGATGTGCAAACAAAATGGTTTAAGTTGTCAGCTCTATGCGCAGTCAAAGTAATGTACTCAGCTAAAAGACAACAGATAGGAATAACCCTGAGGGTATCAGAGAGTTTAAGTGAGCGTCTATTCTAATAAGAAATTTATTCAAATATGTGCGTATGCAACAAACACACATGCACATATACATACACAAAAACAAACAAAGTATCAAAAAGAAGCGCACAAAACAAACTAACAGGCAGTGATAGCCACAGGGGCTGCTTTGCTGCTGATAGGTGCAAATCTGTTTACGTGTGGCACACAAGAGAAAAGTTTGCCACATAACTGTTACATGGCATTTGTGCTGCATCATGTTGAGAAGTATGGGGATGCAATGATGATGTTCCTACTTTGCACAGTCTAAAACCTCAATGTGATTATAGATCGATTTTAACAATGTACATCTAAATATATTACCTTTTGTACATGTAAATGTACAATCGAAACATCTCTGTATGTTTCTCCATATGTTTGATCAATGCTTTTTTCTTGTTTCATATATTGTAATATTAATATTGAAAGAATTTGGTGTAAATGGAAAATAAATGATGATTAGGTTAAGTTCGAGTTAAGTATTAAATACGTATAAATACGAACTGAGGAATAAAAGACGCTCATCGACATGGAGCTCGTAATTAATACGCCTCTAAATGTTGGCTAAAAGACCTTACAAATCAATCGCTTTGGTAATCAAGTCGCAATGACTTTCATGACAGAAAGGGTGGGACACGGTTATATCCACTTCTTCTACAGTTGATGCGATTACAGCCAGCAAAAATGAAGAACTGAAGTGAAACCGTGTGCCCTCAAGCGTACTAGTACTGATAAAGCAGTATAAAGCAGAATATGTAAAAAAAAAATAGTGCAGACGATTGGCACTTGGACGGGTATGACCAGTTAATGGCAATGCCCACTTACGCCCACGCAATCAGTGGAAGCATTTTTTACGTTTGCCGATATACTTTTAACCCATGCGCAAGAAAAAAACAAACAAACATCCAGCCCATAAAGTTGGCCAACTTGTTGTTGTTGTGATGTTGCCAAAGTGCAAAAACAAATTTCCACATAGTACCAAACTCTGAGTTTTGAATACAGCAATTGAAATGGTTCGGATGGTTTTGTGGTTCGCTGCTCGCCTACTATTGTGCCAAAATTACACAAGTGAATTGGCGAAAGTGCTTATGTAAGGTCTTACTTAACAAATTGTTTATCATGTCTCATTAGAAGTACAAATAATACAGTAATACAATAGTTTGAATAAGAAAAGTTTGGCTTTAAGACGAAAAACAAATGAATTAATATTGAAAACATATTACGAAAATAATCACAACTTTACGTTTATCATATTTAAATGTTCAAATTAAGCTAACGTGAGCAAATGAAGGCAATTTTGGGCCAATACTCACATAGCTTTAAAGTTGATGCGTCGGAAAACAAGTGGGCGGCAAAAAGTTTACCCATTTAACCAAATTTGAGCAGCCCACAAAAACCGCAACGGGGCAAGAACAAGCGGCAAACACAGCTGCTGACTGTGGATTGTGTATGGAGACGTGGCCCATTGTTAAGCCGGTTCAATGTACAGAGCCGCCCGCACCACTCGCTGGCCAAGTAAAAACTCATCAAACTATATTTTCGATAAATAATGACAATGAACTGATGGCCAAGTTGGAGGAGCGGCTGAGGGAAGGCAGTTTTGCAAGAGTGTGCCTGATTGCCGCCCATTTTGCTTGTCTTTCTGCTGCTGCAAACAACTTCATTGATTTTGTGCCATTCTAGGCAGCCAGCCACTGCCTCCGAACAGGCGCGACAGCGAAATATAAAAAAAAAACTATGAGCACAAACACAAGCCAAAACAAATACTAAGTTGTCTCCAGTGTGTGTGTGTGTATTGTCACGCCCAGTTAGAGCGCCTAGCCGTATGCAGCAAGCATTTGCATTTGTGGCAGCCACGTTGGCACTGCCTGCTTTGCCTATATATATATATATGTATATATACCTTCAGCCTCCTCCAGCAGCGATGTGCACCTCCTTTACTCCATATATTTAAGCCAATTCGGACGGACAAGTCAACAACGCAAACTGCACACGGCTAGTCGATAGTCCGAAGAGCACAGTGGAACAAATTGTGTAATTATCAAAATATATGTGTTTGCGTATTAATGTACCGAAGTGAATTAAAAATATTGTCATTTATTATTATTATTATTATTAAATAATTTATTAATAAATATTATATTGCACTATTTAATATGAAAGAGTATTTATACACATTTTTTTTAATAATCAGACATCAAGTTCAACAAATTTAAAAAACAATTTATACATTTATTTTAACTTGACAAAATTTACATATCTATATTGATATTCCACAGTGTCTCTTTTTTCGAATTTTAGTCGGCACAAACGCACAATAAATTGCACTGTGGGGAACATTCGCTGTATGGTCAGAGAAGTGACAGCGTGTAAATGGTCGAAGAGCGCCGCAAAAACTGGACACGCAAATTTCCCGGGACCACATTTAACAGTCTTTGGGATTATTGGCTGTTTTATGGGGCTTCAGACCGAAACCAAATGGCCTGATTGTTGTTGCCGTAACAAAACTTTTCACTTGTACTAATTTCCAATATTTTAAAAATTATTTAAATATTTTGATTTGTTGGAATTTATACAAATTTAAAGAGATATAGAGTCTATTCTTTATTCTTATGTGCACATAAGTATTATTCACATCTTCTGCTGAGCGTACTTAATCTCAAAGTTACGCTTAAATACCCATTTTGAGTCTTGAATATGTTTGCTTGGGAATTTTATGACTAAGTAGGATGAATGGCCAAATGAAATGGGGCATGTGAACTTGCCACACATTTGCCATTAAATTGTATCGTAGGGGTGAAGCTTACCTCTTTCAACTCCAGAAATATCTTTTGCGTAGCCTGCAAATAGAAGAAATAATAAAACATTCTGTTAATTTCACAAGTACTTCTATTTATAAACAAAATTTATGGTATTTCTAATATTTCTTTCAAGAATGCAAGTAAAATAATATATATATATACATGTTTATAAAAAAAATAAAAAAATTTCGAAACGTGACGCAGGCTCATGAAAAAAAAGGTTGCACGACCTTACCTTGTGCACCCCAAAGGGTTCAAGAGTTTTGGGCGCACAAAACGCAAAGTATTCAAATTAAAAACTACTTGAGCGAGTGAAGTACAGCCCGGAAAAATGTTTCCTTCCTGCCAGAAGAAAAAAACTTGTGTGTGCCACAAAGTTAAGAATTCAGAGAACTCACTGCCAGCTCTCAAATGTAAAATGCACAGACGACTGTCAAGAGCTTCTAGTCCCTTTCATGGGTAGCCATGAAAGTAAACGATGATTACACAATAACCTGCGCAAAATTTGGCACGGAGGAAATCATTGGATTATTAATTTAGAAATTGTCCATATTTATCAATATAATTTCATATTTTATTATGGAAACAATTTAATCAATTTTAAATTTTCTCAGTATACATCCATTTCTGAACGCTGGCAGACCAATATTTACTCGTACATTCTTGCCAAAAGTGTTTTCTGCACATTGATATTTACAATTTTCTTAGTCATACATTGGGAGAGTAATCCTGAGTCTAAATAAAACAAGAAAGAATGCTGTAGTCGAGTGAGCTCGACTACGATATACCCTAAGCCGAGTTGTTAAAAATATGTTCTAGTTTTATTGGCAAATTTACCTTTAAAGAGTCTTGCCTCCAAATGTGAGAATGTCTTCAAGTGCACTATTTTCTTATGACAGGCACAGGGATTGCAGAGTAACAAAAAGCTATGGCAGCGTATATTCGTACAAGCCCGAATTGATATATATACATATATATACACGCAATCGTAGATATCGGGGAACTTCAGAATATACACAAAAACATATTGACGCTCGCGGCGATTGTCATGCCATCCTTTTCGCATGCACTCGCATATTTATGCATACAGAAAATGAAAGGAGTACTTTCGACTATAACTTAGGTGTTTCTTATCAGATATTGATGATTTGTGCAGTTGTCCAATAATAATATACAGAAGCATATTAATTGCATTAATCGCTATCGGAAACCGCAATGTATTAATATCAAATGGGTTCAGGGTATTTCATAGTCGATCTCACTCGACTACAGCATTCTTACTTGCTTTTATTTGCTTCTGTTTAGGTTTTGGGTTTTGTGTTTTTTGCACATCTAATTAACGCTAATTTCGCATTTGCATATAACAAAATAGAGAAAATCATTTTGAAAGTTCGCTTAAATTGCATAAAGCCAAATTGTGAACACCAATTCGCAAATGGGGAGTGGGTGAGGAAAAGGCGCGGTGTGTTTTTCAAATCGCAGCGAACTAAATTATTGTTGGCTGTGCTTTGTTGTTTCTCTCAGGTTGTGTCTGTTGATTGCAACATTGGCCAAATTAACACTAAATAATTTTTGCAATTATAAGATATTTGTACATATATATGCATTGCCCAAATTTACCACTGTGAAAATCGGCAAGCCGACGTTGCTCCAATTATACATATTATTATTGCTAATTACTGTAGATTTGGGTCGTGTTAACACTTTCAAACAGTTTCAAAAGTTGGGAAATATCGATTGTAAGCTGCGTGTGTAAGCTGTTAACTTTTTCTTTTTTTGTAAAATATCTTGTATGCATATACAATATCGCAAGTAAAATATTTTGTGATATATCATTTTCAGAATCATACACACAATACATATTACACACTAAACAATTGGTATTCTTAGACAAACATATGTATAAATATCAATTGATATTTCCTTCGATCTTCAGCATTGCCATTCCTTTGCTCCTTTCAACACGTACAGCACAAAATGATATAGCCAGTGAAAAACTAATTCATTTTTGGTAAATTCTTTTGATTTTTTTTTTGTATCTTGCCTTGCACTTTAGCTTAAGTCCCAACTCGCACTCATCAGCCCCAACAGCGCTCAACCCCTGCTGCATACAAGAGCTGCATAAAAATGCTAAAGTGGTATGCTGAAAAAATAAAACCAAAAACATTATGGTGTGCGAGTGTGTGTGCTTGTGTGAACGGTAAATTACAAGTAAATCCAGTGTGTGCACTCAAGCCACAATTTATTTCAACTGACGCTTCTGGCGGTCGCTAAGTAATTGAATCAAGCTTCGCTAGTTCTCTTTCCGAAAGTATGCAAGTGTGAAATTACAACTTTAAATAACTTTGCACAACTTGCGAATGCACTTTTTGCTTCGGCTAGATGACACAAAACCTGAATCGATCGCATTTTTTTATGTAGATCAATATTTTTGCATTTTGAATTCAGTATTGAATTCAATAAACGATTTGACAAAAACCAAATTTACTTTGTGTATACAAAGTTGAACAACACAATGTGAAACTTGCATTTACAGCGCATTGAATAATTCGACTTAACGCTTGTCAGCAGGCAAACAATTTCGTACATCATTTCACTTCTTTACTCCGCCGATTCAGACTTGAATACGCACATTTAAATTAGAAGACGACAAGACGCAATTTACCCCCTCAACGAGTTGAGCAGCTGCCAACTTAATTTCCAATGCAATCGACTAATCATGCATGGCGAACGAACAGTTAATGCAAATATAAATATATATATATGTATATATATATATATATATATATATATGCATGAGTGCATAAACAAAGCGGATTAAACTGAAAGTACTGATGCATTTATGTGCATCAGATCAATATGAGAATAATCTTGGGTGTGTCTTATCCGATATTGATAAAAATTTGTGCACTTTATCAATAATTTGTTCGTTGGAAGCCGTTGTCTTTCAAATTTTGGCTACAATTGTTATCAAAAATATATATATATCGATAATCGCGACATTGACTTGAGCTGGGCATACAAGAACTTATATTCAAATTTACTTTCTAGTTTTTATAATACCTGAGATTAGGGGCACCTCAATATTGATTTTAAAAACAAACTTATTGTTTTTATAGAGACTCTATGATTTAGTAGTCCGATGTTTTTTATTTCCAATCTAAATGTCGGGCATATTTAGTCACTGCTTGTGAAAGCTTTAATAAGATAAACTACACTCTCGGTTACATTGAATCGAGTGACCATTTGCAGGGGTATAAATAAAAGTGCCCTCGGTTCTGTCGCTGTGTTGTGGCTTGTGTGTTTTGCCTCTGATCATCTGTGTCTGTTGTATCTACAATAGCTGTTGTTACATGTCGTGTTGTTGTTTTTTGCTTGTTGTTGTCACCGTTGCCACAGTGGCTACCGACTGCACATTGGCCTGGAAATTAAATTGCATTAAGTAATAAATGTGTAAAGCTTGTGCATTATGCAATGTTAATATTTATTGGGTATTGTAAAGGCGGGGTAGGGTATGACGTTGCCTTTGTCGGCCTTTGTTGATTCTATACCACACAGTGTGCTAAACACATATGCGGTGTCACAATAAATCGAATGCATAAACCTATATTCACATAATCAAAATAATTAAAGTTGCCACAAATCCGTTAACTGACTAAGCACAAATATTTATATGTACATATATTTATATATATATATATGTGATTGTCACATTTCAAAGCGTTTTTGAATCTCTATTTTTCTTTGTCCACGAAGCTTTTCAAATATCTGTTGCATTGGTGGTAATCTGAAACCACACAAAAATGTATAATAAATCAATTGCAAAGCCTTTGACAGTACGTCCGACGTTAGCAAGAGGGTAACCTACCCTACAATTTAACCCCTAAATAGGTCAGATAAATGTAAATTAATATCAGCTACTTGAAATGGTTGTGCCGACGGAAAAAAGCGAAAAGCAGCAATCTAAGCATGACTGGCTAGCGACTAAGAGAGCTCCTCTTCTTCTTGCAGACAACAGGAACATAATTGAATTAAGTATATCCATGATGTGTTTACAGACAAATAATTGCTTTATAATGCAGGGGAACATAAAAAAAAGAACGACTATCTTAGGCACGCTGAAGGTTACATGACCTTGCAGACTGAAGTCACCTGCTCATTTAAAAAGTTCAATATAAATTAAAAAACAATGCGATTGTATTTCAGATGTTAACTTAAAAGCTGAGGGACAAGGTTGCATAGAAAAAGACTGACGGACGGACAGGACAAGCTAGTCAGACGGTAGTCGACGTATCTAGCAGTTAGGAATCCACTGTTAAAAATGTTAAGTACAGTTTTCAACATTTGATGTGTTTCAAATAACAAGAACTTACTTTCATTTTTTATTCAAAGATATGAAATCAACTTTCTAAATTTGTCAAGCATAACCACGACCATTAATCATAGGTTTCAGACAGCTCAATGTTTCGTGCTTACCCATTTGAAACCGACAGATAACTGAAATTTACTATATTCACTATAAAGTACCTTATTCGAATTATGCAAAGTTAATGCCAAGTTTGAGCTCTTGATTCAAATTTCTCATACGATATGACACATATCAATTTCAATTCTGCATAGGGCTCATTCAAATCCAAATTTGAGCTTTCTCCAGTCTGATTGTTGTGTTATTTAGTTGCCTATAGGATCTTCCAACTAGATACAGAACTAGAGACAGGAACAGATATGCTGATGATTATGAAAGTGAAGAATATGTCAGTCAATGAGTCAGAGATGGCTTCGGATTCGGTCCGTTTCTTGTGCTTTTTTTGGTGTGGTTTTTCGTGCATGGCATAAATCACTTTTGAATGAACTGAAGTGTGTGCCTGGCTGACTTTATGGCACTGCCCCCACAATTGTTTGGTAATCGTTTTGACCAAATGTTTAACGTACCAAATCTCTCTAGAATCGTATGGTACCAAAAACAAGAGGAAAAAAACAGTAAGAATGCTGTAGCCTAGTGAGCTTGACTATGATATACCCTGAACCCAGCCAAATTTCACAACCCTAACCTATATTCCATATTTGAAGTCTCTAGCTCTTATAGTCTCTGATCCGCGTGTTCATCCAAATTGACGGACCGACGGACGGACGGACAGATAAACATGGCTGTATTCACTTGGCCATTGATTCTGATTAAGAATATACATACTTTATGGGTACGGAGATGCCTCATTCTGTCTGTTACATACATTTGCACAAAATCACTATACTCGTTTAAACCATTTTCAATGGACTTAGGGTATGAAAAGGGCATGAAATAAAAAGTAAAATGCTGCAATTGAGCGAGTGCCGGCTTTTTATGGTATTGTTTGCATGGGTTTCTTTTTCCTGTGCCTATTTAATTCAATTTATTTTTTTTCAAACGACTGATTCGACGCAGTCTGAAAAGTTCAAATCGAAAAGACCTATTGAGAGAAAGAGACAACGAGAGGGAGAGTGAGAGTCAAAGAGAGATAGAGATATGGGATCTGAGATTTAATACAAAAAGCTAAAGTCCGATTTAATCGGATATACATTTAAACTAAAAATAACCTAAGCCCAAAATCTAAACAAAGCATTACGGAGTTGACTTTATTAAATACAAACTGTTATTCTTCTATTGACTTTAAGTTATCCTGTCAGGAGTTGCACGCCGATAAAAACGTCATGCAATTCAGAAAATCACCAGGTTTCAATGCGGTTTTAATTTTAGCAATACATACAACAACAAAAATGGATTATGAAATAGTTTAAACATTGTTGATGTATTTTATTTTAGTCCGCATGCAATTGCCTCAACAAAAAAAGAGGACTAAAAGTACTGAAAATATATCGGCAAATAACTGACTGAAGCTTTCTCGGTAATTGAATATAAATATCAAATACATTGGAATATTTTATGTATGCAAACATAAATGACAATATACATACAAATATACATGCATACAAACATACATGCACACACATACATACACAGACAAATATACTTACATGCATAGTTGCATACATACATATATGCGTATTTCAATAAAAACCAATGTGCTCAAAACAGTGTGTATATATCTCCCAGCAACTGAGCGATGGCACTACTAATAAGTTGCATCCACAACGGCTTTTGCTTCTGCTGCTGTCATTGGCGTGGATTTTCCACAAAAACCGGAAATTCGAAAACCGAGGCAGCAAAGCGTAAATGCCTTGCCGAGAAGGGTAGTAAATTGCCAAGAACCGCGTTGGCCTTGCCACCACCATGGTGAGGTGAACATGTGCGTTCTCAATGTGGCAAGCATAAAAGCCAAACACGAATGCCTCACGACACATGCGACCCTCTGGCTCGCAATCTCGCTGTCTCGCTCGCTCGCATTTCGATTATCAACGCTCGACACTCGAGCCCAACAATTTTATAACTTGGTCAAATGTGCTAGCCAAGCACAATTTCATAAGAATGAAATTTCAGTCGCTGTGGCTTACGTGTTCAATTTGCTGGAAGAGCTGATTTAATCAGTGGGCCAATAAAATAAGCGAAAAACAAATAGAAAAATACATTGCAATGGTGAGGACGATTATAATATATGTTTTCTATCCGTTATACTACAAAACAATATTACACAACAAATTATTATTAACAAACTCGATCCAAAATGACTAATTATTGACGAACATACATACACACATACACACATACATACATACATACATACATACATACATACATACATACACACATACATACATACATACATACATACATATATACATATATACATACCTACATACAAAAATACATAAATACATACCTACATACAAAAATACATAAATACATACCTACATACAAAAATACATAAATACATACCTACATACAAAAATACATAAATACATACCTACATACAAAAATACATAAATACATACATACAAACATACATACAAACATACCTACAAACATACCTACAAACATACATACTACATAAATACATATAGAACCATACATACTACATAAATACATATAGAAACATACATACTACATAAATACATATAGAAACATACATACTACATAAATACATATAGAAACATACATACATTCATTAAATCGTGCCTACATACAAATAAAAATTATCCTCCTGTTCCTTTCTCAGTCGATTCAGCTTCACTATGATATACCCTGAATCCAGCTGTTAAATATATTCCAGTTTTATTGACATTTCAAAATTAAATAAACTTCATCTGCATTTGGTATACGAAAATCTATATTCTAAATTTGAAGTCTCTAGCTTTATAGTCTGTGAGATGTGTTCACACAGATAGACGGACAGATATTACGACTGGTACAGAACATATATTATACATAATTTATGAGCGTGTTACGTAAATTTAAACCAAGCAAATACGTAAAATTTGTTTTTTTTATCTGCAAAAGGAATCGAAATATAAAAAAGGAATAATGCGAAAATCTGAAACTTATTCAATTTCCCGCACCCTTATCCCTTTTTATTGTTTGAACTCTGTTTTGTTAATCAATTTAAAGCAAAACAAATGAACATTTTCCGTTTTGTTTTCTGTTAATGAAGGGAGGGAGTCCTTGGGGCGGCTTGAAGCTAATGGAAAATTATTTAGCTGAGCTGAATGCCAGCACTTGGCAAAGCTAATCGAAAGAATGAGATTAATAACTGATTGATTTATGTGGACATTAAAGATTATTTGAACATTTAAGGAACATTATTAACTTGTGAGAGGATAGAGGCACAGTCACTTAACGCATTGGAAAATCTTAAGCTTAAGTACATACATTTCTTTATGTGAAGAAGTTTTACTTTATCTACAGCGAAAAAACCAAGATTACATTTAAAGTTGAAAACGTGATTTCAAGTCGGAACACAAGTAAAAATTATAGCCTGAAAATCGATATATGGGCATAGGTCGAAACTTAAAAATGCCATAACTTCGTCAAAACTCAACTTATTTTAAAAAGCGAGAGCTTTTTGATCATAGTTTTGACTTTAAATCAATCCTACATTTAAAGTTGAAAACGTGAAACTTGGCAGAAAGAATAAGAAATTTGCGAGACAGACACAAAAGTGGAAAAGCGCATAAGGACGAAGCCATCAGGCAGAACAATGAAAAGCCAGGCAGCTTAGAATATTGTGTGCAAGGAGCACAGTAATAGCAAATAAATCTAAACACATAGATGCCATCTGAATGCCCTTACAGAGCAGCTAAAAATTTAATACGAGTTCTGTGCGTAAAAATATTATTTATTTAAAAAAAAAAAAACATTGTAAAACTATTTTGTGGCTTTCTCAGCATTACTACTCAGCAATCCAATAATGGCATATTTTTCAGAGAGTTCATACAGCTAAAAGCCTTGGCGCAAAGTTAAAGATTCACGGAATAAGCCAAGAAGCTACATTGAAAAGCAACTTTTTTGTTTGTTTTTGTTGATGAAGCTAAAGTTTTGCTGACTGCACGTGAAACTATTTGGCGCCAGTTTACTTAAAATGAAAATGAAATACTTTTATTAATGTGCTGCCATTCCAGCGAAAACAACCAGGAAACAAACAAACAGACAGACTTAGAGGAAAAACTTGTGAACGCACCTTGTCGTTTCTGTGGGGCAGCAAAATGTATCTGCGTGCGGCAATACCGTATGTTAAATAAAAATGTTTGAAAAGCTGTCTATACTTGACTGTGCCCGGTTTATTTTAGTACTCTGTTATCTGGGTGAATGGAATCATTAATTTATTGTGTTTGTTCTCCCTTTAAATATAATTATTTTGGACTATGATTTTTTATTTTAGATTATGTCTGATATGGTTCTTGTGGATTTCACCCAATTAATGCTGAACCATTGCACATTTTATGATTTTGTATATCCTTTGTTAATGTTATGATTATTTCCTTTTTTGTTATTTCGTTTTAATTTTGAATAATTGTAGGGCAGCGTATAGTCTAGTCGCATACAAAGAACATTTGCTTTTTTTTTGGGAGAGGGTTTTTCATTCATTCATTTCGCAATTGTATCTTTGTCTGGGAGTCTGTGCATAATGTATTTCTATCTATAGCTGTGCTATGTCCATTGTGCTTTTCGCTCGTAACTTGACTTGACTTTCATTATTTACTCCCTTAGGCCCTCTCCCGCGTTCTCAATGTGCCGGGAGGGGTTTATGCCATTATCTGCCCGACTTTGCTTGGTCTGTTTATATGTTTATCTGCCTGTCTGTGGCTTACCGAGTTGCTTTAATATTTTAATTAAATTTTTTTCTTTTGGCACTTTGATTGTTATTATAGCCATTTGGCATAATGAGGCGGCATAATTTGCACATAAAACCTAATTTAGGCACATTTTTAGTTGCAAGCTTTCTTATTGAATTACACAGCGTTGACACACATGCACACCCGCGCACACTCGTAAACATACAAACTCAAAAACATACATCAGATTCTGTGTGTGAGTGTGTGTTTGTTATATGATCGAAGCGTAAACCTTTGCAACATTCTTTACCCATGACATAATGACAAACACAGCCACTGGCAGGAAAACGGTTCACAGATAATATGCGCCAACAGAGCAGCGGCACCTGGCGTCCCATGCACGTGTCATCGGTGTACTGTGAAAATAATTCATTTTGCGCCTTCAGCTTACGAAATGCCAAACTCAAAATGGAAAATGAAAATGAGGATACAAACTGGATTACCGATTGATATGTTTCGCTCTGATAATGTGCTTAGGCTGCGAAGGATAAATATCGTGAACTAAAATCCACTTCTTTAAAAAACTGCATGGAAGAAAACCGATCATAATTCTAACTGTGGAACTACGATGGTCGATTATAATGATAGTCATTTTATCTATTTATATGTTCACCTCGTTATACCAAAACGATCTGAACTTATTCAAATACATTTAATAATACATCTGACTCAACCAGAATTAAATTTTCGTCAAATGCACCATTTACTACATTAATAACATTTTTCGGCTATACTTTTGTGCCACATCTTTGCCAGCGCCAGCAGCAGCAGACAAGCCAGCTTTTTTGTGTTGTGTCCCCGGCACGAATGATGCTGATTAAATAACATAAAAAACACACTACTGTTGTATATTTTGGCAATCTCCTAGATTTGATTTCAAATGAAATCATATATATACCGCATTTACGCTCCGGCTGACACTTAATTCAAATCCAATTGCCAGGATAACCAAAGCAACGCAGTTGCCATTTTTTATTTGCGCCGTTTCCTCTTTTCAGCGCACTCAAAATAATAATAATAATATAAAGGAGCAGAAATAAATATCACATTTCGCATTTGAAGAGATTCGCAGTTCCCATCGCATGCTGTTACCTGTCACAGTTAACGACACACAAATGTAGGTTGCCGCTACACGCCACCACACCCCCCTCCCTGCAGTTGCTACCCTTTGAGCTTTTCGGTTTTCGGCTTGTCGCTATTTACAGCAAGTCACGCCCTTTTATTAAAGCCACTCATCAATTTTGGAGCAGCAACCAAGCGCTTGACAAATGCAGCCAGATTAAAGGATTTATCACCAAAGTATTCATGAGATAAATGAAAGATATACATATACATAAATATATATACACTCAGAAAAAAGTCGTCCTTTATTTAGGTTTTTCTATTATCTTATTGCCAAGGCTCATTTTTTACTGTTACTTTATTTAGTATTAAACATTAGCATTAAGATATAAAGAGATGACATAATACATACAAAGAAGATAGGTTAGAAATCCTTTGTTCTCTGAAAATAAGGGTTTTCATTTCTACGTCTTAGAAATATACTTTGTAACAATAGAAAACGTTTTTCGAATTTCTAAAATATAATTTTTTCCTGAGTGTATATAGATGGTAAATATAGATGTAAATGTACATGTACATGTATATACATTTAGATGTCAACTGGCATTGCAATTTGAGTGCTGTCACATTTGCAGCATAGCGGACGCATGTATCTGCCAGATACAAAACAAATAGCTGTAGCGGATACTATTTGGCCAGTCGGAGTCAATCATACTTTGAAATCGAAACAAAACCAAAAAGGGGGCCAGCACAGAAGCTAGAAATGTGTGTGATAGTGGGTGTGCTTATGTGTGACACTCGCTCCAAATAAAACAACAGAAAAAGTGAAATCAACTGTGGCTTGTCAAAAAAAAAAATACCTTGCCACAATTAGAAATTATTTGAAGCATAAATATAGATGCATATCAACAAAAGCATAATAATAAGATAATTTGCCAAGCAAAATAGATTTTTATAGTATTATTTTAACCTAATGAACTTGTATCAAAGTTTGTTTAATTATTGTACGTGTGTGCCAAGCAATAATTGTGTAACTCAATTTTTTGAAATAATGCCAAAATACAAAAAATATCTAAATGCCAAGTGCGGTTTGGTTGACAAATTAGCACCACATTTGCATGACCGGAAGTTATGCATAACACATGTACATATGTATGAACAAGCTTTCGAACGGCTATCTTCAGCTGATTACATTAAAATAAATTTTATAACCGCATATATGGAGAAGTATGTATGAGTTAGCCATCCATGCACTACGAATTGTTGATTCTCTGTAATGCGAAACCTCAGAAGCCTAAGTTTACTTAATTCGATATATCATTACACTTGATTTATATATATATTGACTATTCAAGTAAAAAATAATGTATATTAACTATTAGATTCAATATGGAATCCTTGATTTTGCTCATTATAATTTATGCATATTCATTCACTATATTTTAAAAATAATGTGTTCCTTTTAAGGTGAATTTCGTTTGTTGTTAATAAATTGTGTTATGAGTGCAAATAAACCTAACAACTACCACTTAGTGCTACACAATTATTCTGATTAGCCCTGTACATAAGTGCATAAATTATAAATTAAATAAACAAAGAACATAATTTCTATTCTCTATGATCATTTGTTGTGCTCCTCTATGGTCACTTTTATTGTAATCATGTCAGGTTTACAAAATTCTTTCTTATTCCCCCTCTTTTAATGGTGTGACAAAAAGTTAGAGCTTTGTCAGTTTGCATAATTCTTGATTTATTCTTGTTTTCACATTATGTCTTGGAGCCGCTTACTGAATACAAAAATCTCGATGGAATTTTATTAGTTTTTGTTACTTTTATTTCAAGATCTGGTGAAATATGTGATTGTTGTCTAAAATGGCAAAGACAAAAGGCATAAAAAACAAGAGAGATGGTTACAGTCGGGCGTAATCGACTCCGAAATACTTTGATACCATACCTAATGCCAGCTAATAACAGGTAACAAAGAACTGGGTGGGTGTAGCTAAGAAATGCTAAGAAATGGGCGTGGCCAACATCAATAACATATACGAAACAAAAAATATAAACTTATTTTTGGTCACAGCGAAAGCATATTAAGAAATTCTATAAGAAATTGATTTATTTATGATCAGTAATCAATAATCACTCTTATTGCATTCGAGTGACTCACGATTCATGAAGAGTTGAACTCGGAAAAGTCAGACAAAAACAAAAACTGGAAAAAACGAGAATAAAACGATAAAGCAAAAAGTGCCAGCAATGAAGAAGTGGAACCAGGCGGATTGACGATGATGATGACTAAAACGAGTATTTGTGGTTTGTAGGAGTTGTCGTCTGTTTCTGTATCTATATCAATAAATGTGTCTGTGCTCAGTAAATGTATCTGTATATGTCTCTGAATCTGTGTGTGAAACTGTTGCTTCCGTCCCTGTGGCCGGTCACTTGGTCAAGATTGAGTCAGACAAGTGCCGTTGCCAGCAGATAAGCTTAAATAGGTGTACATACGCTGTGTACACATTGAAACAACTAAATAGTGCTTATTGGAAACTATTGATTCGAAACTTGATTCCGCTTAAGTTAAAATTTAGACAAAAACAAATGTTATTCAACAAAAATAAAATGTTCGCACTATAGATTCATATTTTTGACCTCGCTCTCAATAAGAATTCATACCAAGTATTCATGTCATTTGAAATATTCGTTAGTTTTTCAACAATTCAACTTAAAATGATTTACTTGATTATCGAATTTTACACTTGATTGTTGTACGACTGTATTATTTTTCTCGGTGTAGCTGTTGCCCAGCGTGTTGTGATTATTGCACATATATGTGGTGGAATTTGTATATTTTAGTCGATATTGAAGACGTTGACCCTTCGTTCGTTTGATCGAAATTACGATACGAATGCGAAGTTTTCTTTTAGTCTTATTTCCTTTTGCCTTTTTTTCTTTTAGATTAGGGGGCAACAACAACGACGAGTGGATTAACCGGTTTCCATTTGGCTTATTGCGTTTGTTTTGTTGGTTGCTTCACACTGCTAATTAGCTGAGTAGTTTTTGTTGTTTGTTATTTAGCTTGGCGCTAACGCCCCATAGCCCAAACCCCGCCAGCCCATATTTTGTAAAGCTTGACCAGCAAATTAAGGCAAGTGGCTTTTAATTGTCATACTACATCATTTATGTATTGCGTATTTTCCTTGCGGGAAACGCCGGAGTAGGATGTATTTGAGATATTTTTATATGCAAGAAAATAGTTGTGTTCCTAACAAATTTAAACTTGTTAAGCTTTCATAAATATTTACAAAATATTAAAAACGAAAATACCTTTACTTCAAATATTTATAAATCGCCAACTTAATATATTTCTAAAATGCTGCCGTATTTATTTTTACTAAATACTAAAAAAATAATAATTATTCTACTATATCTCTCTGATCTCGGCTTAACTTATCTTACTCCACACGTTCAAAAATTTGCTTAACTTTTCCAAATTTTCTCTCTTACTCATTACAACTCTCTCTTTATTGCATGAAGCACATTACACAGATGACCCTTTGTATATTATTGTACATGTTTTTATATTATCACCCCCTCCCCCTCACCCACACTCCCCCACACCACAAAAAAAAAACCCGAGCACTCAACTGTGCAACAACAACAATACAAGGGCACAATTACAATACACATACAGAATTGTGGCTACCCGAGAATAGAGACCCGAGACCCATAGACCTCATAGACAATAACATTGAAATTAATGCTCAATCATGCAGAAATTAAGTTAACATTTTCATAAAAGCATCGCTAGTACCACAAAAATAATTAATCTGTATGCAAGTGCGGGAGAGAGGATGACAGGATGGTTGGGATGTAGATACGTATTCATATAATTTTAGTACCCACTTTCCTAATTATTTGGCATTGTTCCATGTGCCCCTTTCGCAGTTGGCCACTGCATTTAATCGCTATACTAATTTCTACTCTTAGCGATTTATTGGATGGATATTCTATGCGAACTTGAGAGAGGAGTGAGGGGGCTAGAAGTGCACCCACTCATGTGGGTTGTTTCAGGGTAGTTCAATGAGCGAATCTCTCTATGTATTTTTTGTTCTTCTTTTTAATATAAGTGCTCGACTGAAGTCTTTAGATAGTTTTCTTCTCAAGACATACAAAAAGTTATTTAAGGCTGAGCCCATTTAACAAACAACTACTTCTTTACTTGAAAACATGCTCAGAATCAAAGTTCAACAGATACTTTCGAAGTTTCGAAAGTGAAACAAACAATGGATTCGTTTTGCTAGCCCGCATGAGGCTTTGACAACAAGAACCAGTTGCCGCAGTTTATAGCACAAATGGCTAATATATGGTTAAATATGTGAATAAATTCCAAATGACTAGCAAAGCGAGCTCCTGTGTGAAGTGGAAACTCTATAAGGTTGATTTTATTTGTGGGCTCAAACTTTAAATCTTAAATAAATAAGAAACAAAAAACAAAGTAAATAAGAAAATTGCATTCGAACAAAGTAGCTCGGCTAGGCAGTAAAATGTATATTTCAACATTATTCATGATCATTTAATGTTTTACAAAGGATTTTCGTTCGAATGGTTTTTGTTGAGCGTCACCTTTCAGCAGTTAAATAAAAAAAAACTATAAGTTTATTTGATTTAATGATTTAATATAATTATATTACATTAATTTAGACAATGAACTTCAAATAATAATAATAACTAATAGGTAAACCAATATTACAGATAGTTTTTTTTTTTGAGTACTTACCATTTACGATGATAATGAAAATGATCGACAAGAAAACCATATTTAATCCACATGTTGATGACATTATATGCAAATGGAATCCAACGTATCGAAAAGCTTAAAATCCACAAGTTTCGTATTTGTTGTCGTTGTTGTTGTCGATTTTGTTGGCAGTAGCTTGGCGAAGTAAGCGTGTTATCGAACTAACAGTAATTAATTTCCACTTGAAACTTATCTCCATTTAAGATTTTCAATTTCATATTATTACATCTTTTTAACTCTTTTCCACAATTTTATATACATATAAATATATATATATGTATATATATATTTCGTATTTTATGCCTTTTGCGATTTTATAGCACGTCACGTAAACACTGGTAATTTTATATGTGCATACTATGATTTATGATTTTTTTTTAATTACATTTCACTTTTTACTTCTATTATTATTGCGGGCGCCCGCATAAAATGATTGGAAAGAAAACACGAGAACAAAATCGCAAAACGGACCAAAATGAAATTCACAATTTAAAATGAAGTTGTTTTTGCTTTGCTGGTGCCGTGGCTGTTGCTGTTAGTGCTGTAAAGTAAAGACGACGATAAGAAAGTGTTGAGAGACGGAAGGGGAGCATTGAGAATGCAGCAGCTGTTGCTTGCGAGTGATTTTGAGTATATTATTCTTGTTCCATGATTCGCCACAAGTTGCGTGAAAGGGATAGGAACAAGGCACTGGATGGCATTGAGCGTTTCGATTTTCAAATACACATTTATTTATTTATGTATACTTATTTGGGTTATGAACTCGATAAGCGGCTGTTCAAATATGTTTTATGATTTCGCAGAACAAATAAATAAAAATAATAAAACAAACCGCACTCAAAAAGCGAGTGCTTAGCATAGAAAACTGGAATCTTATGCTCAACAGACACACACACAAACCCACACACACACTTCTCAAAATCCACTCAACTTAACATTTTGAGCGCACGCATAAACTGAGAGCGAGCCTCAGAGCAGAGAAAGAGCAAGAGGAAGAGGAAGAGCGCTGTAGAGGAGAGCGCAAACTCATTGAAATTGAATAGTTTGTGTGTGGTTGTTGTTTTTGTCGTATGCTCGAAATGCGCTTGTGCTTTGTTATTGTTGCTGAGGACAAACAAACACAAACTCAACACATTGAATCACACACACAAAAGCAGCAGACGCTATAAGCAAACACTTTTTTTCATAATTATTTTTACTGTGATCTTAGTATTTATATTGAATCATTTCATTTACATTTCACAGTTTTGTGCTGGCGCTAATTAACGGTTGCTCATTGCCTGTAACACACACACAGAGAAACTCACACGCATACTTACATGTTTGCTTATGCTTTGTGTTGTTGTTCTCTTGTTCGCTTTGTTGTTTTGTGCGCGCATTAAATGCGTTGAAATGCAGCCATTTTGTCTTGCAATTGGCGCTGACGCTCTTTGGCTGTTGCCGTTTGTGAAATTTGAAATTAGTGGTAGTTGCTAAGATACCCGCTGCACATGCATTTTTGTGACAATTATTTGCACTTATAATTTATTAAGCCAACACATACACACGCACACGTACACACACACGAGACACCCACGACGTTTTTTTTTATTTTTGATATTTCTTCCGACGCACCGACGCACACCCTAACCGTTCAATGGTCTTTTTTGAACTCAAGAGCGCAATAGAAACACAGTTTTGCCTCACTCTATGTTATTTAACATTTGCTATTTTGAGTACAACATAATGTTAGCGCAACTTGTGTTGGTCACTCTGAATTTTGGGTAATCGCTACAAAAATCCAACTGCTATAAAACACATTAGTAGAGCGTTAATTTTAACAAAATATGTATGTATCTTTAAAGGATTAAGCAAAACAATTAACTGCACTGCGCAGAAAAATGTTGCTCTACAGCTAGCACTGTTGAAAAGCGTGTTAAACATGCCTGCTGGCGTTGTAGTGTGATTTTGGGCAAATATACGTTGTTGCGTGCGGTCACACTGTTTAGTCAAAAAGCAACCCTGTCATGTTGAGCGAACACAAGCGGCTAGGAATTTCTAATGATATCGGATATAAAAAATAAAACATTTACCTATAATTTCTTAAAACTGTGAATTTTCAATAACTGAAGATAACGATGCCACAAATATGGATGGACAATGAAAATGCGGGCGCGAATCGTAAGTTCTTGCAGGCAGCCGTGGATGCTTATTTCATTAATTTCTTTCTTTTCTGGGATGCAAAGTGCTTCCAAGATCCGCTCGCAAAGCGATTGGCGAAAGCGCTGGCAAGAAGAGCGTTTTGGGCAAGCTGGACAACGTGATTAACAACCACAAATCGCATCTGACGCCATTCAAAGGCCCCAACACAAAATGGCCTCTAAGCTGCGCGCCAAAATTGTCGCTCTGCAAGGAGACGCTGCAGAAGCAGCATCGACGCCAGCAGCTGCAGCAGCAGAAAAGGGATGCTGAGCTATTAATTGGAGGGAGGCAGTGGAAAGCAGCGGAATTGAGTGCTGCCAATGATCTATACGCGAGATCGGCTGATCCTAAGGATAGCCTTGATCTGATTGACTATATGCAATTTCCAACTCAAAAATGTTTGCGCAATTGCCAAACACGTAAGTTTTGCAAAACGATTGGGTTCCTCATTATCCCAACATTTTTCAAAATCAATACTATTTTTACACCTGTATGTAACACATAAGAAATAATACAAATTTTTTTTTAGCAATATCAGAAAATTGGATGGAACCCATTCTAAGTGAGGAACTTATTGATAAACTTCTAAACAATACACTCGCTGAGGATGATCTTAGGATACCCGACATGCCCGCTTATCCCGGTTTGGATCAGGATGAATTTGCATTTAAGTCTTTGGAACATAAGCATAGTGAATCTGTGGAGAAGTCTACTGAAGTGTTTGACGTCTTGCTGCCGCCAGTCTTATACGATATTGATTTAGACGAGGAACCCTTTAAGTTTTAAAACGGGTTTTCTAATAAGGTGCTTATATGATTAATTCTTAGCTCGAAATATGAATAATGTATCTGATAAGTATTTACTTTGTTAACGTATATTAAAATTTGTATTGTTTATGTCTTCGATTGTTATCCTTGAGAGAGAGAAAATATCGGAAATTGAACTGATATCCATCTAATCTTTTTAATAATATTTAAACACACTACACTAAGTACAATCATATTTTAATGATGGTTTCGGATATCAGAACTGAAAATGTGTTCCTTTTTTTATAAACCTCTTCGCCCGTCATCAAGAATTTGTAAACTAAGATTTTAATTATATATATTTTAAAAATACATTTAAAAAATTTTGTTTACGAATTACTATCTCGTCGAAACTTGACCTATATCAGTCGTTTTGCTGAAGTCAATACATATGTCGAAGAGTGTGGAATCTATTATAAAGATCATCGATAAAAATGAATAAGTATAATATTCAAGTATTTAGAGTAGTTAAATATTGAAATTTATCTAATCTGTGAACGAACGTGCCTAAGCTAGATATTCACGAAACTGTGTGAGTTATCGATAAGTTCTCTGAGTGTAGTATACGAATAGGCTATTGATGCAGTTGTATTATATATACATTTATATCCTTCTGTCTTTACCATACCTTTGCCCAAACTCATTGTACTCTTTTTACCCTTGAATTATTATTAGACCTTAGACCTTTAGCCGCGATATGTGGCCTTATCGATTTGCAATTCACGATTGTATCGATCTCCTGAAAGTCCAATAAGCCCCAGCCGAAGCCAAATGCATCCCTCCGAGAAGAAAAACCAGCTAAAGAGAAGCATTCGAATGTTGCAGCTGCAGCTGACAAGAAGAAGCCATAAAAACTGGCCATCTCCAGCAAAAAGAAGGCAGAGAAGTCCAAAGCAAAGAACCTATATATGTCGCCAAGAAATAATATTAAAATACATACTCAAAGCCCTCTTCAGGGCTACATTTTAGGCATTTTTAAAGAGAGAAAAATATTTGAAGAATTATCTGTTTTTGGCTTTTATAAGCGAGTTTTCTATATTTATCGCAAAAAATTTGTCGTAATTCATATACATATCAAGTAAGTACATTTATATAATATATTTATATTAAGCAGGATTATTTATAAGACTAATTTACTTTCAGCACGTCTTTAAAATTGATTTTATTATAGATTCTAAATTCATCATACAGAGGAGGTGCCTGGACTCGTGGCGTAGCGATCAAAAGTGCAGCCTGGTATATCCTTCGCACCTATTCGCACTGCTTACCGCCATCACGCACCCATGATTGAAGGGTAGTAAAGATTGAGGCCACACAAGGGCCGATGAATCCAGCGGTTGTGATTCTAAAGGAACAGATTGCGGCTGTCAAGGGTGAACTGAACTTCGGCTACTTCGGTCACAGTTAAGTTGTACAAGCATTTTGCAAGCAGCAGGTGGGGAGCCAGGGCCAAGCCGTCGCAGCCAAGATAGAAAATAAGAAACAAGCAAAAAAAATTATTTCACGTAAAAAATAAGAGATTAAAAAATATATGGTGAATACTTACCCAGGCTCATAGCTGCAGATGTAGAACCAAAAAAGTGTCAATATGGGCGTTCAGTAGGAACAATCAAAAGCGTACTAACCATTTCATTTTGTGGGTATAATGGAAAACAAAACATATGGCAAGGTGGTAACACGATGTTTGGCGATGTTCCATGCGATATATCGATAGGTAGAACACCGATGCTTAGCGATAACCACCCTCGCTATTGCAACAGTAAAAGACGCCATACCGATTAATCGACCGGCAGCAATGTAACGGCTGTTGAATGGCTCGCATCCGAAATAAGCGCGACGACCGTTAATTTTTGAAAGTGGAAGCTTTCCTATGTTTTTAGATCCCCTTTCTTTTCAGAACTATTATTTATATTGTAGCGAACCTTTTGTTTCGGGATATTTTATTTCTGCTTGGTGAGAGATCTATGGATGTACCATTTTATGGTGTGCGGTTTAGGTTGGGTCCAACCTCCTCACACCAGTCACTCGTTGTCTTCAGCCCCTCCTGGACTATGTCACAGAGTGTTTCTTCAAATTTGCCTCGCGCTATGATAGCAATGTCACTTAAAGTCCGCCGCAGCTGTGTCCGTGGACCTGCCTGCTCTGTATGCAGCGGACTTTGATTTACCAAAGTGCTTCTAATTTTGTAGTTCACCAGCTTTTCCAATGTTTTTAGTAAAAACGATGTTGAGCTGATGGCTCTATGGAGCCTGGCACCTTCACTGGTATTTTCTATGCTTTCGCAAAAGTTCCTGTGATTAGCCGACTGGCTAATCGCTCCTTCAACATTATGGAACCCTTCTTCTTCCTTTTATTAACATTCATTGCAAGGATTTAGGGAAAACCCAGATAAACTGTGATTTTGAATTGCTGTCAAATTGTTTGAAAATGAATTTCAGCTAACGCGTACTTTTTTTCTTTAATAAAATGAGCTTAAAAGGTCTCAGATATTTTGGGAAAGATGACAAATAGCTCAAAGCAAATGCTAAGCGACCTGCGTTGGCATCATTCCAAACTTAACCTGGCTGAGAAGTCAAATGTCGGAATGATTTCCATAAACATACCCTATACGGCATGCTGGGGTGTAGATAATTCTGTTATGAGGACGGAAATCTTACGTCTTAGTCACAGTTTTTTTTTTAATACCATTGAATTACATTTAATCCATTCAATTAATATGACTTGCAAAAGATAT
This sequence comes from Drosophila atroscutellata, assembly GCA_035041605.1. Classification (NCBI taxonomy): domain Eukaryota; kingdom Metazoa; phylum Arthropoda; class Insecta; order Diptera; family Drosophilidae; genus Drosophila; species Drosophila atroscutellata. The sequence continues at coordinate 3,484,121 of JAWNLA010000092.1, read as the reverse complement.
ATTGTAATCATTTGTACCTTACATAATTGAATGCAGACACTTTAACTACAGATGTTGAAAAAGTCAGCTTAAATAATTCAAAGGAATGAAATAATTATTGATGGCTATAAATAATGGACAATAGTAAAAATAGCACACAAATTGATTGAATACTCCAAAATCATCACATTAAGAAAACCGTATGCAATTACAGGGTATGCCAAAGTCGCACAATCCCAGCGATGTCATTGCACTGCATCTTATGGTTTCATTTTCATGGCGCATGAGTGCTTGGAGCGTAGGCGGCCGTGGCAAACAATCAAAACAATAGCCAGGGCTTTGGCGGAAGGAAGCGACATGTATGCATGACTACGCTCAGAAGGCTAGATGCAGGGGTGCGAGAGGGATGCCACGAGCTGCACACCACCTGTCCACCCTCCGCTCACCAACAAATGTACTTTCCGCTTTTCCCACAGGCCAACAGACCATGTCGAGCAATTCGTTTTGTTTGTCAATCGACAAAGTGCCAAAAGGCAGAAACCTTGCAAATGTGTAAGTGCGTGAGTCTCTCTCTCTCTCTCTCTATCTGTGTATGTGTGTGTGTGTGTGTGTGCTTGTAATTGTGAGTGTGGCTGAGTGCGGCAAACAAACGAGCAAGAAAAAGACATTAGTGCCACCAATGCGCCTGTCAAAAACACAGAAAAACCCCAAGCCCGAAAACGACTTTATCATGTGTGGGAGCTGCCAGTTGTTGTTGCAAGTTGCTGCCAGTTGCTGCCAGCTGCAGCGAGCCTTGTGCATTGAGGCATTGAGGCAACATCATTTACAGTTAGTGCGCTGACAATTGCAGCCAAGAAGTGCACATAAGCGACAATTAGATGGACTCTGCACTGCGCACAGTAAATTCCTAACAATCTTAAAATCCCAAAGATGGTTGGGATTAATTGCGGTTTCCAATAAGTAAATTAAGTTTATTATGTTAACAAATTATGATAGTATAAAATTAATTTAAATGTTAAGAATAAACAAAAGAAAGATAATAATATATATATATATATATATATATATATATATATATATATATATTATATTATGCAAACATTGGGTAAATAAGGAAATAAACATAATGGCGCACTCAAATCATGGCAAGTCTCAGCTGTGCTCTTAATCGATGAGCTGGAAATCAATCACAACCTTTGACAGATCCACTTTCGCGCTTATCAATCGACCCCTTTCCGCCGGATTCTCCATTTCGATTCCGTGCAATAACAACGACAACAAAGAGCAAGACCAGAAGACAAGACAACTGTCGCTCGTCAACAGCCAAATCGGAGTCTGGTTTTGTCGTTGTCGCTGTTTTGGTTTGTGTTGTGTCCTTGTTGTCGTTGAGTGTGTCACCGTTTCCAGCGTTCCGTTGCACTCAAAAGCCACTCAGTCCTTCAGTCCGCTTCCAGTCGTTCCCGTTGCACTCAGCGGCCGTATTCTAATTACATGTCGAAGAAGAACGTTTTTTAGGCGCATTTGTTGGGCTTGGTTTGGCGACAACTTGTTGGCCAATTGTTGAGGTTTGACTTTGAAGAACTTTTTGATGTTGCGTTCAACCGTTTTGTGGCTGCATTCAAAAGTCAATCAAAAAGCCTCAAGTACTTTGCAAAGTACTCTCGTTGCCTGTGTTCGCAAATTTATCGAGCTAGTCAGTAGCGTAACGCATAATTATGGCATCATTTGCAACTTTAGCAACAGCTATTAACTACGAAAAAAAAATACAATTAAAAATATGTGAAATAGAAGTTACCGACCGCTACATACTCTTTTTTGAGAGTGTAAATTGCAACTGGTGAAAGAGGGTACAAATATATTATTATACCCATCTTCCTTGCCACATTTGAAATAATTATTTCAAACTTTCCTTGAAGGCAGTCGATTTGAATGGGTTTTAATATTTAAGGTCGCTTAACTCATAAGCAAATTGCCTTAGCTCCTTTTCATTTTTGTAAACAGGGTATTCATTGTAACTGCTCGCTTTCGCGTACTGTAAAACCATAGGGCAATTATAAAGTTTTTATTTAAGTGCTTTTATACCTGCCAGGTCTGGTGAAGGATGCTGCCCTCAGCTTCGGCCTCAGTCCCTGCTTTGGCATTCTTTCCCATATACATCAAGCGACGAACAGCTTCCTCCAAAAGGAGCAACGTCAATCAAATCGTTGATTGACTGATTACTTGGCCTTGTTGGGCTTGTAATTAAAACGAATAGGAAGCTAAGAGGCTAATGTTAAATTGGGGCGTGGCAGTCAGTAAAAGTCGACATCAGTAATAAAATTTCGTATGCGGCAGCCAGAATTGCAACTCGAAATGAAAATGCTTGCGACGGAGCTGCAGCAAATGGAAATGGTTGCTGCAGGCTGCAGCAAACAATTATTGTTGTTTCAATCGAAATGTAGCGCTGATTATATAGGGGTATATGCCCCTAAGCACAGTTCAAGCGACCCTACTCCCCAGAACTGTGTCAACACGCAACTCTTTGCACGATACTATCAAAAATATACACCTCTCAGCAATAACTGCAGCCGATGCGAGGCACAGCCGCACTTGTGGGAGGAGGAGGCAAGGGGAAGGGGCAGGCGTAAGGGTGAATTGGCAATGTTGCAGCACAAGTTGTGGCAACAGCCAGCTCATTGTAATGCAAATTGCGTTTACGGCAAGTTGCCTGCTCATGTTGCTGCTGCTGCTGCTGTTACTGCTCCTGCTGTTGCTGATGCTGCTGCTGCTGTTGCTGCTGCCGTTGCTGCTGTTGCTGCTGCTGTTGCTGGTGGCATCCCAACTGAAGTTAATTTGACTGCATTTTACTTTGTTTGGTGGTATTATTTTTTGTGTGTATGCGTTTTCAAATGTTGCATAGGAAGTGCAATTAAACTATTACGCAGCGTCTAATACGGTGTGTGTGTATGAGAGTGTGTGTGGGTGTGTGGGTGTGTGTGTGTGTGTGTGTGTGTGAAAGATGAGATATGAAATGAAAGTTATATTTTAGTTAAATGCATTTTAGGTTTCAGGAAATAAAACGTGAGAAAGCGAGCTTATTGCAGTCTGAGGTAACCGACTGCGGCATACTCTGTTGGCAGCTGATAACTGGTTTGTGGAGTCCAGTTGTTAAATTGTTGCGATAACCGCATTTTGTAGCTTTCCTGACCCAATTTGAACACTTTATTTGATATCTCTGGATGCAATAGTCTCCGTAATCCGTTTGTTCATACAGACAGACTGAAGGACAGATAGACGGTGATAGATAGAGGTACTCCTACCACCCATTTTAGGGTTCGGGCTATGCGTATTTTTAACAGTTCAGCAAACACAATTACAAATAAATTACTGAGCAGTTTAAAAGCTACCTTTATGAAACTTGATAAATATTGTTAATTTGGGATGAGGCATTCATGATGTTGTGGTCAGCCGAATCTAGATTGAAATAAGTTGCCACCAGATTAACTTCTCTTTTGTTGAAATTTATAATTTTCGCACTGAATATATTTAAATTGAACATAGTTGAATCCACTTAGATTAATTAATTATGCAAGACTTGCATGCATTTTGGTCTTAAATAAGATTTTAGCTTAGTTTACGGCTTATTGGGTTAAATCTTTCAAAGTTTGGAAATTTTGCAAACTGAATCACACCAAAATCAAGAAAAGTTGGCTTCGTTGGATGACGATGTGCAGCTCTACGAGGAAATGCAACATTTTGGAGCAGGAAATGCACTCGTCTAAGTTTTTGTACGCAGCTTAAATAGCCATTGGATGAGCAAGAGAGAATGAGCGAGAGAGAAGGACACAGATAGGCAGAGAGACAGATAAAGAGATGGAGACAGAGAGCAGAGATTATGCGGAAAATAGGCTTTAAGTGTCAACCGTGGGTGGCAATGCCAGGAAGCAGTCGCATTTAAATGTAATAACTTTAACACCGTGCAAAAAGTGGGTAAAAACAACAAAAACAAGAGTAACAAAAGTTAAAATTTCAACGTTAACAGGCGATACCAACAAACGAGCGGCTTACTCAAAGCCACAGACTGGAAACGGAAACCGCATTCCCGCTGTCATCGATGTGTTCAATAGCGGTTTTCCAGCCGAAGCGATGGAACAACGTGTGGCAATGTGATTGAAACATATGTATATGGGCTAAGTTCTCACTGGCCTCGATCCAGCCTCTTATGTAGCACACTTACCAGCATCGATAGTCAGGTTAACGAATTTGAAAATGATGAAAACCCAAAAATAACTTCATTTAAATGGTTTTACACATTCATATATTGGGTTGTTATAAATTTAGCTGAGTATTGACATATTATTCATTGGACAGCTATGTAATATATCAGTCTGATGATGATGATTTTCTCGCTCTCTGTGCTCCCAAACTGTCTATATCTCTCCCCTCTTTCTCTCTCTCTTTCTCTCTCTCTCTCTTCGTTTGTGCAGTTGCATATTTGTGGCGTGTTTTTGCTCTTTTCAATTTTGGAAATGTGCTTTTTGCTGCTTCTTCTTTGCATTTCTAAGCCATTGTTTCGATGTTGTTGTTAAGTTTTCTTTAGTTGCTCTTATTTTCATGACGCAACTGGCAACTGTAAACACACAACTGCACACATACATGTATCACACACACATGCATAAATACGCACACAGAAATTTCTGGTGCGGCTTATCTTATTCGCTTGTGCGCCACTAATGTTCGTGTTTGCATTTATGTGTGGGTGTGTATGTGTGTGTGTGAGTGTGTGTGTGTGTGTGTGTGTGTGTGTGAGTGTGCGTGTGTGTGTTGTGTGTGTGTGAAGTGGCTGCTTGTATCTATATTATTTTGTGGATGGTACATTGATATGCAAATATTGTGGCCATGACTGTTGCCTGTTGGCTTTGCGGCTGACATTGCAACAGCAATAACAAAAGTGAATTTGCAAACAAGCACAATTTCATAGCTTGTTCCTTGTTTTTCTTTTGACTTAATTACATACTATTAGGAAGTGTCCGCCTTTGACTGCCGTAGAACTCCGGGACTATTGATTTCAGTAATCATAGTTATAGTCAACATCTGTAGTCTCCGGTAGAGTTGAGTCCGGATTCATAGATAGAAAAGTATCCAGAATTTTCATGGTCGGCCTCTTGCTTGGATCCTTATCCCAACACTTCTCAATCAAGAATGTGATCGCCTCTCGATTTTTAAAATGTTTAACCTCACCCAAAATTGGTCGTTCATCTGCAGCGATACATATTTTGTTACACAACTGTTGCGATATTTTGCATGCTTTCTTACCTTTGTTACAGACCACATTTCTAATAGTGGCATATTCCCGGTTTCCCAAGTGATGATAAGGCTCCTTCATTGAGAAAACCTGCCACAGAATTATGCCAACGCTATAAACATCACACTTCTCCGTATATATATTTCCGTCAAAAACCTACGATTGGATGAGCAAAGATGTATAGTAGTAACTCGTATTATGAATTATGTTTAAAAATACGAACTTCAGGAGCTGTATAAATGTAGGTGCCTTTGTTTGATGTCATGTTTGAAGCCAATTCTCGAACAGTGCCAAAATCACATATCTTTAATGTCCCATAGTTGTTGGTAAGTAGAAGGTTTTGTGGCTTTAGATCGCGATGAATAACTTTTGGGCTGAGACCATGCAGGTAAGCACCACCCTAGAAATGTAAACAGTAAACGCAACCGGCTAGAACTAAATTGAATTTCTATAACAGTACCTTCGCCAATTGTAACATCAAATTGTGTAGTGCCAAATACGAGAGTTTTGGCCTTGATTCCTTCTTGATGCAATCATGTAGGGATCCACATTCTGCATACTCTATGAGAAGGTATGGCGTATCGGTTTCATCTTTGGTAGTTCCATATAATGTAATGATATTCGGATGATTGACGCGACGTAGATTTTGGAGTTCTTTCTCACATTCCTTTATAGTTTTTGCATCGCACCCATTGAAGTGCTTAGCCGCAATAACAATTTTTCGTCTTCTCCAAAGCAGTTCATAAACTTGACCATAAGCTCCACTGCCTATGAACTGAAAATGTTTAATTTAATTCAACATTACAATTTCAAGATATTTTCAATGTGTTCAATTTCTACGCGAAGTGGTCTGCACCCCTTATCAGCCCAATTACCAATCATGACACAATTCTTTATCAGATTAAAAATATGACTCAAATTTTACACGTCATTACAAATATAATCTTTTTAAATCTAAAGTAACATTGTGCATGGGAGTCCCAAATCTCCCCCCTTTTGTCCACACTTTACACTTACTTTTTTATCTCCCATTAAAAATTCATCACTATTTATGTGGAGTACATCATTTGGAGAGTGCAAATTGTCCGACATTTTTATAATAAAAGTACACAAAAACTATTATCACTATTATATATATATATATATATATATAAGATAAGAGGAGCGCGAATCAAAATCGTGTACTATGGAGCTGGCAAAAATTAATACTGACGTTGAGTGAGATATGACTTAGTGATCGCAAACATCGATAACTAAATCAAGTTGCAAACTCGTCAATCTATCGATACATCGCAGAGGAGCGCTGGGAATCATATTGCTTGCATGGCGATCTTATCAGATCGTAGAGTCCAATGACTATAACCTTTAGCCCAGTTTACAGATCGACGAAAATTTCGCGATTGAAATTTGCAATATATTTCGTTTGTGGCACATAAATAACATAATATATATTAAATTACAATAAAGAAATTTGAAATAAAGAATTTTTGAATATAAATATTTAACAATATTTTAACAAAATAATATGCATAAATTGCCTCTAACATTGGCAAAAGTCAGCTTCACATCCAAGATGTAAAACCGATAAGCGTAGGATATTTGGGCGATAGGCCCGCCACTGCCGATGAATTGGAGTTTCCACGTAGTCCAAATTATGAGATTGGAACGGACTCACTTTTCCCTAATTCTTGGTGTTTGTGGTCCGTGGTGGCGGTGGGTGACAAGCTGCTCCGTGGGCACCTTCAACGTTGATGTGGCTGCTGCCGTTTAGTCGTTGTGTTGATGGCTTTAATTCGATGCGGCACCTTTGTGTTAGTGCTATTTGTAAATCAGCACATTTATGTTCTTTTATTTGGTTTTATTTCGTTCGTTTTAAGTTTAACTGACTTTGTTTAGGTTGCTTATGTTAAGCCAGGCTTTATCAGCTGGTGTCATACGGCATACTCTGTTGGCAGCTGATAACTGGTTTGTGGAGTCCAGTTGTTAAATTGTTGCAATAACCGCATTTTGTGACTTTCCTGACCCAATTTGAACACTTTATTTGATATCTCTGATGTGTTCAATAGCGGTTTTCCAGTCGAAGCGATGTAACAACGTGTGGCAATGTGATTGAAACATATGTACACATATGGGTTAAGTTCTCACTAGCCTCGATCCAGCCTCTTATGTAGCATACTTACCAGCACCGATAGTCAGGTTACCGAATTTGAAAATGATGAAAACCCAAAAATAACTTCATTTAAATGGTTTTACACATTCATATATTGGATTGTTAGAAATGTTTGTTTTGAAAATTATAATAATAATAATAATAATAATAATAATAATAATAATAATAATAATAATAAATAAATAAAATAATAATAATAAATTAATTAATACAGAAACGGTTATCTTAGGCACGACGAAGATTTAATACTCTTATCTGCTGGTATTTAAATATTTGTTCGCATAGTTGAATTTGCATTTTTTTTGTGGAAGTAAGATAAAAAAACTGTTTGAAAAAAAAATCGGCTTAAACAAATATATATTAATTGACATCGGTGTCAGGATTCGTCTTTTAGCTGAGTATTGACATGTTATTCATTGGGCAGCTATGTAATATAGCAGTCTGATGATGATGATTTTTTTCGTGACTGAAGCCAAAAGACGCCAATTTTCATCAAAAAAGCAAGAGCATATAAAATTAAGTATATGGGATTAAAAAATGTATATGGGCGGACATAAGGACATGGCTATATCGACTTTAACACATCTGTTGAATCAATATGTAAAATCTATAAGTGAACTCTGCTCAGTATAAAATGGCAACGGAGATTTCTGCAGTTCTCTATTTCTATATCTATTTCTATATACTTTAGATCTGCTAAAATCTGGACTTTGAGTTTGGAATTTATGGTATATATTTATATAAAGTTTTTTTTATAACAGGACTAGCCAATTCTTGTCTAAGTCTAAGCCATGCAAGAACCGTTTAACCTGTGTATATATCGATATATATATTTTTTATTTCGTATTTATTTTCTAGCGAATATCTTTCTTGCAACTCTACGTACGATCGCAAACAACTTTCAATGTTTATATTTTATATATACTTTTTTTATTTCAGTATTTGTTCACGAGCAACGAAATATTTGCTCTAAATATTTAATTTTGCGAGTTATTTGAATTTATCTCGTTCTCTGTGCTCCCAAACTGTCTATATCTCTCCCCCTCTTTCTATTTCTCTGTCTCTCTCTCTCTCTCTCTCTCTCTCTCTCTCTGATTCTCTTGCTTATAAGCCTTCGTTTGTGCAGTTGCATATTTGTGGCGTGCTTTTGCTCTTTTCAATTTTGGAAATGTGCTTTTTGCTGCTTCTTCTTTGCATTTCTAAGCCATTGTTTCGATGTTGTTGTTAAGTTCGTGTTTGCATTTATGTGTGGGTGTGTATGTGTGTGTGTGAGTGTGTGTGAGTGTGGGTGTGTGTGTGTGAAGTGGCTGCTTGTATCTATATTATTTTGTGGATGGTACATTGATATGCAAATATTGTGGCCATGACTGTTGCCTGTTGGCTTTGCGGCTGACATTGCAACAGCAATAACAAAAGTGAATTTGCAAACAAGCACAATTTCATAGCTTGTTCCTTGTTTTTCTTTTGACTTATGTTGCAGCGGGGCCGAAGTAATCGATAGTTGGGGCTGCCCACAACGTCCAACGAGTGGTAGCCCCAGTTTTAAAAAGAGAGTGAGAGAATGCGCGGGCTCGAAAGCTCAAGATAACCGAGGATTATCCGAGTGGGGATAATCCGGCGAACGATCGCGTATTTTGAAGGTCAGACGAAAGTCAGATTTTTGCGGGAGTGATGTAGGTCAGCAACAAGAAAAAGGGAGTCGGTAATAAGCTGCGCATAAGAAAAGGCGGCAGCTGTCTGACTCTGACAATATTTTTTTTTTTTGTATTAATATTTTTTTTGCTGTTATTGATACTTTTTTTGTTTTGCATTTATAAATTTTTTTTTGTGACTCTTTTTTTTTTTTTGTTGTTATTATTTTTTTTTTGTATTCATCATTTTGTTTTTTTTTGTTATTTATATATATTTTTTTTTTGCTGAATTATTTTTTTTTGGTTACTTTTTTTTGGGGTTATTTATATTTTTTTTTGCTGAATTATTTTTTTTGGTTACTTTTTTTTTGGGGTTATTTATATTTTTTTTTTGCTGAATTATTTTTTTTTTGTTACTTTTTTTTTGGGGTTATTTATATTTTTTTTTGCTGAATTATTTTTTTTGGTTACTTTTTTTTTTGGGGTTATTTATATTTTTTTTGCTGAATTATTTTTTTTGGTTACTTTTTTTTTGGGGTTATTTATATTTTTTTTTGCTGAATTATTTTTTTTGGTTACTTTTTTTTTGGGGTTACTTATATTTTTTTTTTGCTGAATTATTTTTTTTTGGTTACTTTTTTTTGGGGTTATTTATATTTTTTTTTGCTGAATTATTTTTTTTGGTTACTTTTTTTTTGGGGTTATTTATATTTTTTTTTGCTGAATTATTTTTTTTGGTTACTTTTTTTTTGGGGTTATTTATATTTTTTTTTGCTGAATTATTTTTTTTTGGTTACTTTTTTTTGGGGTTATTTATATTTTTTTTTGCTGAATTATTTTTTTTTGGTTACTTTTTTTTTGGGGTTATTTATATTTTTTTTTGCTGAATTATTTTTTTTTGGTTACTTTTTTTTGGGGTTATTTATATTTTTTTTTGCTGAATTATTTTTTTTGGTTACTTTTTTTTGGGGTTATTTATATTTTTTTTTGCTGAATTATTTTTTTTGGTTACTTTTTTTTTGGGGTTATTTATATTTTTTTTTGCTGAATTATTTTTTTTGGTTACTTTTTTTTTGGGGTTATTTATATTTTTTTTTGCTGAATTATTTTTTTTGGTTACTTTTTTTTGGGGTTATTTATATTTTTTTTTGCTGAATTATTTTTTTTTGTTACTTTTTTTTTGGGGTTATTTATATTTTTTTTTGCTGAATTATTTTTTTTGGTTACTTTTTTTTTGGGGTTATTTATATTTTTTTTTGCTGAATTATTTTTTTTGGTTACTTTTTTTTTGGGGTTATTTATATTTTTTTTTTGCTGAATCAAATTTTTTTTGTTCTTTAATTAATTTATATTTTGTTGTTATTATTAATTTTTTTTGTATTAATCATTTTTTTTTGTTCTTTAATTAATCATCTTTTTTTTGTTATTATTTATATTGGTGGTGGTTTTTGGTTAAGTTTGCTTAGGATGCAAAATTAACCATTTGATGAATGAAAAAGAAATATAGTCGTTAGAATGAAACTTTAAGCGTTATAAATGGAGGGAGGGGAACTCAAAGTAGGTTAGAATAAAAATGTGATTTGAGGACAATAAAGGGGGGGGGGGGGCTAAGAATATTTAATTACCCCCCACAGGAAGGGTGGGAGCGCTACGGCAATACCACCAAAGCCGCCGTAGGATGCCGGAATTAAAATCGTTTTGTTTTTGTGTTTTGAATTGCCACTGGCTGTTAGTCAGCTGTTGTTAGGGATGTGTAGATCTTGTGTAGTCTCGTTTATTGTGCGGTCGGCGGGCAGGGGCAAGACCCACCCCTAATTGAGCACTGGCTGACCGGAGCTGCCCCACGCGGACAAACCGACACACAACACTTAATTACATACTATTAGGAAGTGTCCGCCTTTGACTGCCGTAGAACTCCGGGACTATTGATTTCAGTAATCATAGTTATAGTCAACATCTGTAGTCTTCGGTAGAGTTGAGTCCGGATTCATAGATAGAAAAGTATCCAGAATTTTCATGGTCGGCCTCTTGCTTGGATCCTTATCCCAACACTTCTCAATCAAGAATGTGATCGCCTCTCGATTTTTAAAATGTTTAACCTCACCCAAAATTGGTCGTTCATCTGCAGCGATACATATTTTGTTACACAACTGTTGCGATATTTTGCATGCTTTCTTACCTTTGTTACAGACCACATTTCTAATAGTGGCATATTCCCGGTTTCCCAAGTGATGATAAGGCTCCTTCATTGAGAAAACCTGCCACAGAATTATGCCAACGCTATAAACATCAACCTTCTCCGTATATTCATTTCCGTCAAAAACCTACGATTGGATGAGCAAAGATGTATAGTAGTAACTCGTATTATGAATTATGTTTAAAAATACGAACTTCAGGAGCTGTATAAATGTAGGTGCCTACGTTTGATGTCATTTTTGCAGCCAATTCTCGAACAGTGCCAAAATCACATATCTTTAATGTCCCATAGTTGTTGGTAAGTAGAAGGTTTTGTGGCTTTAGATCGCGATGAATAACTTTTGGGCTGAGACCATGCAGGTAAGCACCACCCTAGAAATGTAAACAGTAAATGCAACCGGCTAGAACTAAATTGAATTTCTATAACAGTACCTTCGCCAATTGTAACATCAAATTGTGTAGTGCCAAATACGAGAGTTTTGGCCTTGATTCCTTCTTGATGCAATCATGTAGGGATCCACATTCTGCATACTCTATGAGAAGGTATGGCGTATCGGTTTCATCTTTGGTAGTTCCATATAATGTAATGATATTCGGATGATTGACGCGACGTAGATTTTGGAGTTCTTTCTCACATTCCTTTATAGTTTGTGCATCGCACCCATTGAAGTGCTTAGCCGCAATAGTCTTTTTTCTTGTTATCCAAAGCAGTTTATAAACTTGACCATAAGCTCCACTGCCTATGCACTGAAAATATTTCATTTAATTCAACATTACAATTTCAAGATTTTTTCAATGTGTTCATTTTCTACTCGAAGTACTCTGCACCTTTTATTACAACTACCAATCATGACACAATACTTTATTAGATTAAAAATATAGCTAAAATTTTACACTCTTTTACAAATAAAATCTTTTTACATCTAAAGTAAAATTGTGAAGTCATTAGATCACCAAGGCAGTCTCCCATCTCCCCCCTTTTGTCCACACTTTACACTTACTCTTTTATCTCCCATTAAAAATTCACTACGATCAAATGCCACATTGTCAGACATTTTTATAATAAAAGTACACAAAAATTATGATCACTATTATATATATATATATATATATATATATATATATATATATATGGAGCTGGGAAAAATAAATATCGACGTTGAGTGAGATATGATTTAGTGATCGCAAGCTTCGATAACTAAATCAAGTTGCTCCTCCTCAATCTATCGATATATTGCAGATGAGCGCTGCTTGTATGGCGACTTTACCAGATCGAAGAGTCCAATAACTATAATCTTAAGCCAAGTTTACAGAATATATATATTTCGTTTGTGGAACATAAAAACAAGAAGGTGAGCTGGGAGGCAAACATTGAGTGTGTTACGAGTTACGGCTACCACCCTTTTGACTATGGGCAGCCCCATTTATCGATATAATCGGCGTCGCCTGTAGCTCTTATAGTCTAGAGAGAATACACCATAAAAATAAACAGACCGGCAGTAAAAGTTTCTAAAATAATTAATACCCATTTCCCCCAAGACAGAGCAGCCACCAACAAAAGATCTTTTGGATGTGGATAAAACAAGTAAGGGCCTCTGATCCCTAGTTTTATAATTATTTTTTTTTGTGTTTTATTGTCGGTGAATTGCTCAGTGCGAAATGTAAGATTATTGTTCATAAGAAAAAAAAGAAGAAGGGAACTCTCTTAGCCCGGCAAGGAAAGACAGAGTCCAAGCGCTCAGCCTCAGCTCAAAGCTCTTTTTGGGAGAGTCTGAAGCTTTCGCTTTGTCTGCTTGGCTGTAGCTGAGTGAGTTTTTTTTTGTTGCTGAGAGACCAAAATAAAAACAGCAAAAAGTATGCTACACTTATAGTATTTTGAAGTTGAAAACAATAATATGAAGTTATACTAGTTGTAGAAAAATTAAAATAAGACTTAGAGAATAATTAAGCTTAGAAAAAAAATGAAGTTGAATAAATTTGTTAATTAGTATATAACAACAAAATGAATAAGTAAATTCTTATTATTGGGGGAGTCATGCAACGTCCAACAACAGGGGAAGGATTCGAATAGTCGTCGTGCGTAGGGATCCTCAAATAATATTATGATTTGGTGCCGGAGGATCATGGTAGGGTGGGCATCGGCTGCGGCATTACACCAGCCCAGCGCACATGACGACAAAAACGGAGTGTCGCCTCCATGTTTAAGGTGTTAGAACGGTCCACCTCCCTTTCCTCCCTTCCTCCCTTCCTGCCTTCCTCTTTCCCGGAATTGGGTCGAATTTACCCCGCACGCGATTTTTTTTTAATTATTGTATAGCGCAGCGAGCCAGTAGCGCCAGGGAATTTCTATGGAACCCCGAGCGCCTACCAACCATACAGCCGGAGCCAGCGCGTGCACCTCCTCTGGACGCTACACCATCACCTGCTCGCAGTGTAAAGGTTAAATGCTACACTGTGGTGAACTTATCTTACTCGATTGGTTCAGACATTTCTCTATCTTTTCCATATATTATCTCTCTCAATCAGTCTGCTTCTTAATGAGTTTAATTTTCATTATTACTGAGTTACGAACGCCTACATTTTTTTTTTGTTTTTTTGTTTTGGATTATCCGAAATCTTTGTAATAAATGTTGCAACATGCTATTAGTGTTGCAATGCTAAGACTGGAACTTAACAACTGTAAGCTAACATGCAACTATATACTCAACATTGATATAGATACAAAAAAACTGTTATATTTGTAAAGTGTAATTGGAAACGAACACTTTTCAGAAAATAAAAACGAAATCCAGGCTACTCTGTGGAATATGGTAGTTCGATGCTAAAAGATATCACTCCTCATTCCTCGATCCCAAAATATTCCAGGCTCGCCTCAAATGTTGTATGCTAATGAGTGGCCGGAAAAGCCATGCAGCAGCAACATGCAACAAGCAAACAAGCACAATGCATATCAGCAAATTTCGCAATCATGAACCCTTTTACCACACCCCCCCCTTTGATTGCATAACCATCGAATCAACTGGGCAACAAGTCCATGGCATGCAAACTCGATGTGTAAAATGCATTTCATTTCACAGCCTTGCAATCTAATCAACATATTTTTACTGGTTGTCTGGTTTTTTGTTCTGAAATTTATTTAGTTTTTGGTCTACCCCGTATTTTGCTTTAGATTAAGATTAAGAATAGCTGTTGTAATCTTGTTCACTGATTCCAAATGAAGCTTCTACTTAAACATATGAAAATCGCCCTATTTGTATTTAATATCTATATATAGTTTAAATGTTGTATATATGTATATATTCCTTTTTCATTGGATAAGTTGGTTGGTGTATTTGTAGGACGATAAATCAGAGTTGTATAAATCTTCCCATAGGGCATTTAATAGCCAAGTTCCGTTTAGATCTGCTTTTTGCATTTATTTGAATTTTAAACATTTGGCACTGCTCGTCGCCTGTGGCTATGCAACAGTTAATTACAGCGCTCGTCAGTGTTTTAATTGCAACTTACAAATTCACCGCTCACATTTAGCGTAGGAATTGCACAGCATATTAACAGAAATTTATTACTGGTTGTTGCGGACCATTTGGCGCATCATTCACCACTTAATTACTTTCAATTAATGCATTTTACATTCACACAAGACGCGACTAAGCCCTGTTTAAGAGGCCTCAGGAAGTTTCTTGAGCGTGTTGCAGCTTAATTGAAATGCATATAAATCAATTAAATCGCATATTGCATCTCTCTGCAACCAAACGGAGCTGCAGCTGACACTGAGCACTTTTGGCTAATGTGGTACAAGGCTTTCGCACTCGGCAAATCCGATTTAACTCCACGACATCAGCAGCAATAACAAATTGTTGTTGCTTCTCTTGCATTTTTTGGTCACCCACATCAAATGCAAATTGCACATGGGGAGATGGAAGACGATGTCCACGAAATGTTCACGCTTCGTGTTGCAAATTTCCATCATTCTTGCTCGAATGTAAACATCTTGCGCTCGAAGCAAATTAAAGTGCAACCTTGCAACCAAACTTTATTATATATATTTATTTTTAATATCTCTGTTTTTTTTATGATCTGTATTTGTATATATTAAATACCCTTGGAATATTTATGGCGATGATTTTTAATTATGTATTATTCTTGAGATTCTGAAGACTGAAGACTTTTTTTTTACTTTTTACTTTTTAATTGCCTTGCAGTCAATGAATGTGTTCTGGAGTTTGCAAAGCCGTAGCTAATTGGTAGTCACTAGATGTTTGACATTTCCGAGCACATCCGACTGCCAGGACTTGGTCGCAACGAAACGAAACAATTAATTTCAACAACTGCCAGCTGCAAAGTTGCTCGGGGATAACAAAGTTGTGGGGTGTGGAGCACTGTTACCAAAGCGTGTAACCACCAAATGTCAACAAGCATTAAATTAAAATACAGTAAATACTTATACACAATTACTATGTAACGAAAGTGGGTCAGGGGGCAGGAGGCAGGAGGCAGCAGCCAGGAGGCAGAAAGCAGGAGGCAGCAGACAGTGTGGCAAGTGTTTGCCATAAGCTAAATATATCAGCAAATGGCTGCCGCAGAGATTTTGCTCGCTCAACGGTGCGTATGAGCAACAGCTGCCTTGGTTGCCTATGGTTCGTTCTTCCTGTGCCAAATTTCCCATTCCCTATTCCCCGATTTTCCCCGCACACATTTGCATTTTTCCTTGCGTTGCTAGCACTTTAAGTGAATAGCTTAACTCATCTCTTGCCTCATAACTGTTTGCTGTTTATGGCACATGTTGCGTCTTGAAAAATATGTTTATTATTTATAATAATTACATATTGGGCAATTTCTTCTTGTTGCCACTTGTTAAGTGTCTGGTTGGGGGCATAGCACGTTGCTGTGTAGTAGAGTGGAAAATATTTGGTTAAACAGATAATTAAACTTGGAATTTATGCTGATTTCTGGTGATAACGGTGTGATTATAATTGCAAATATTTTTCATATGAAAGCCATATGAACTTTCAATTTCGAAAGTTCCAAACTCGGCTGATATAAGATAAAATAATGAGTGCAATTTTTACAATCATTAAATTGTTCATCGTTATTGATTACACTTAATAAAGTCGTACTCTAAACTATAAGAAACAAGTGAGAACGTTGCAGTCTTTCAAATGGATGGGGGAATGACTGGAAACTTTCTCCACTTTTTTAGGGGTATTACTAGTAATATAACTGTCTTGATTGACAAGCTTAGCTGAATATTTCAATGTGTTTCCTTTTTGGAAGTTTTCTCGCATGGGATATTTGCACTGCCTGCAGTCAGGTTCATGTCTTGAATAATGTTGGAAACGTATACTTCTCTGCATGTTAGTCTAATGTTAGCCGCATGTTAAAACATAGCCTCTCTCTTATTGGGGGAGTTACACAGATAGCAAGCATAAGCCGACATGAGACCAATATTATGTTGACCTGGGGCTGACTACAGATTTGTGTAGCTCAAGCAAATGCATTGCTTAACCACAGGCCAAAAGCAAACAAAGAGCGAACGCAACGAGCAAGCAGCTTTGCGCTGGGTCGACCTGGTTTCTCAATCAATATGTCAACCGTTAGGCAAATAGCAAATGATAAACAGACGCCCAAAAGGCTACTGCACAGAAATTACCGGGTACCAGGGAGCAGCAGAAGCAGCGAGAGAGACAGAGAATAAGAGAGCGCTGAGAGCTGAGAGAGTGTCTGCAACTTTACAGAACGCTGTTAAATTGCTTGCTCTGCTATAAAAACTGTGAATGCTGTGAATTTATATTTTCAGCTTTTGTTCCGACAGACTGGCGACTTTAATTTTCAGCTGAGACATTATTTTGAGGCATTTAACTGCATTGAAGCAAAAAGCATGCCTTTATTTTTATGAGCGACTGCTTGCAATGGCGTCTGCAGCTTGTTAGCGTAGCTTGCGAATCTGAAATGCTGAAATGCTGCTCATTAAATGCCGTCTGGATTGCCATTAAACGTGGCAGAGTGCTACCGATTTAGATCTCCAGCCAGCCTTAACGAACTGTTAAATCTTGTTTTTTTTTTTTGTACAATTGTCGAGCAACACTTGACAGGGCTAATGCAAAACGGCTAAAAGTAGGTGTTAGATGCTCTGTAACGCCCATTGACTGTCAGTCAATTTGCGAATTACTATTTCACCTGCCTAAGGGTCATTCGTTGTCCGTTCTGCTGTCAGTCGTGTACATTTTTTATTTGGCTTTCTCTCAAGTGGGCGGCCTAAACGCAAAATGAAAAGCTCAGCGCACAAGCCAATAAGAATGAAAGGTTGCCTTTTGGGCCCAAACGCTGATAGCATCGAAGTTAATATACACTTGAAACTTGTTTGTTTTTTTTTCTATGTAAGTTTCGGATTTGAATTGTGAGCTAAGCTAAATAACCTTTTAAATTCAAGTAAGAAGCTAAGTCACATAAATATTTGATTTATTATTATCGGTCATGTTGAACTAATTATATTTGCTTTGTTTGGGGTCCAAGAGTGAATCATAGTGTCGAGACACCTGCACTTGTAAGGGCATTTAAAAGGTCAACGGGCTTAGAGAATACAGAATCAATCATGATGGCCGGGACCAGACCCTCGGGGGTAGCTTAAATGTAAGCGGGTCGCTGAGCGCTGAAAATAAAATGGAAATCGTAGAGAATTGCCTCCGGCTGGGCAAGTGCTGGCTGAATGAAAAAGTTTAATTTGTCCTGAAAAAATACAGCAAAATAAATCAATGCAACAGCGTCATGTCTTTAACGTGTGGCATACTTTAACGCTGTTTTTAGTATATTCACTCAGCTTTTCAAAAACCCGCTCAGCTTCCGGACAATGATCTTAACTGGGAGTCATAAGCTCTCTCTCGTCCTGCTTGGCTAAAGCAGACTTTTGGACTCTCTCTTTCTTTTCTATTTTAGAGTTTTTGCACGTGCAAAATACTTTACATTTTAACACTCTTTAAAGTCGAAAAATCCACCGACAATAAAAATCTTAATAAATTACAAAACTAAGAAGCAGATGCATTTACTTGATTTATATCCACATCCAAAAGATCTTTTGTCGGTGGCGGCTCTGGACTCTTGGGGAGGATATTTTAATATCAAAAGTTTTAATGCCGGTAGCTACTGTGTGAATGCTCTTTTATTGGTTATTGGTTCATTGATCACCTAATGTGGTTTGCTTGACTACTTTAGAGTCCCGGCCAAAATTTTTTTGATTAAAAATTATAAAATTTTAACTTGGTTTTTATCTAAGGCAATTTTTTTTTTTTTTTTTGGTTTCATGTTGGGGAATACATAAGCCGAGTTCATGTGATCTTCAAGCGATATGTTGCAATCAGTGGAGTCGCGATCCAGCGGTGACTGTACTACTGCGCCGACGGAACCGGTTAACTCGTGTGGCTGTGCGGAGCCGTGCACTTTCTCCTTTCTCCTCCAGCCATACTCTTGCTCAATATTTAGTTTTATTATTGTACACTGGGTCCATAGGTTGTATTATAGCGACGATTTACCCAAAAAAAGTGATAATTGTTATTTCACCAAAAAATTTATTAATTGTTAATTTATTAATTTGAAAAAAGAACTTGGGTTGAGCCGGATTAAACCAGTTGAACCAAGAAACACAAAACAAGACGGCGCACCCTGACACACGCAATCGAATTAACGGACGGAATTAAACTGAGATTGCTCACGATTAAAACAACAGGTCAGACAAGACTCTAAAAACGAAACGGAATATATGAAAAAAAAACATTCATTCCATTTAGATGAGTTTACCAACAACTTGTTCTGTCTGTAATTAATTTGTATATTCATTTTTTGAAAGCCGAAAAACTTGTTTTAATTTATCATAATTCATTTGCATGCATTTTCTAAAAGTTTGAAACTGATTTACCAATCGATTGCGGCTCTTCACAAACAACCATTTTTGCATATGTTTAAATCTTAATTTTATTGCCAAATTTATCTTTATAAAGATTGCCACTCTCAAATGGAAGCAGGTGTAATAAGCAGGTGTAATTGATTACAGTTTTTTCATGTCTGGCCTTTTTTGGGTCCTTATCCCAATACTGCTCAATCTAGAATGTGATCTCCTCTCGATTTTTAAAATCTTTAACCTCATCCAAATTTGGTCGCTTACCTGCAGCGATACATATTTTGTTACACAACTGTTGCGATATTTTGCATGCTTTCTTACCTTTGTTACAGACCACATTTCTAATAGTGGCATATTCCCGGTTTCCCAAGTGATGATAAGGCGCCTTCATTGAGAAAACCTGCCACAGAATTATGCCAACGCTATAAACATCACACTTCTCCGTATATACATGTATGTTTCCCTCAATAACCTATAATTGGATGAGCAAAGATGTACAGTAGTAACTCGTATTATGAATTATGTTAAAAATACGAACTTCAGGAGCTGTATAAATGTAGGTGCTGTTCGCTTGTTGAGTCGGTTTCGTGTTTTATCAATCAGTTTGTCGGTCGTTGGTCGTCTGTGGTTTTGTCGAAAATCTTAAAATAGAACATGAAACGACTACAGAACTGAAATCATAGGCTGAATGTATGGATGGGTAAGGCTATTAAGCCAGCAAACAGGGTAACTTATAGTCGAGGACTTTTTATTGGTTCGTTAGGCTTTTGCGTGTCGGGTAGGGAAGGATTACGGGGGAATGGGGACTGTTGAGTTGCCCGCTTTTACTTTTATGGGCGCATATATTTCATAGAATTTTTCTAGGCTGCCGCGTCACAAATTCGCCTGCCTGAGCTAATGAACAATTTTTTGTTTCTTTAGTTGGGTTGGCGGCTGGTGAGTGACTGTCTAATTACATTTGTACATCTCTCGGTTTGTTTGCCCAAGTCGCCCCAAAGTATGCAAAGGTTATTTAAAGCTGCTTTAACGCCAAGTTGCGTCCCCCATCGCAGTAAACAAACATTTGCCCAAATGACGCGACGTGCGACATCACAATACACTACACACACCCCATGGGCGCGGGGTGTCGGCGTTGACTGTTAGTTCCTCGCTGACACACATCTTGTTTGTTGTTGTCATTTTTGTTTTTGTATGCAGTCTGCAGCTGCCCCCTGAGAGGGGACTGAACTGAAGTACTTGAGAGTCTCAGCAAGCATTTGCGCTAGACTGGCGACAGGAGAGAAGTGCCTAAAAGCAAACACATTCCCATATGCGACTGTGTGTTCCGGAAATTATTTTCTACTTGAATTCGTACACCTGAAGAGCAAGGCAAATTTCATTACAATTATGACGGCAACTTAACTTAACAGCAGCATTTTAAGCCATAAACCATAATAAATTCAATTGTTTCCGTTAAATATATAAATGCAGTTATAATCCAATTAAATAAGCTATACAAAGGGTATCTGTAGTCGCTGCTTTTTCTGCGAGTTCTTCCCTTGAACCAGCTTCAGTAGCTTTTAATCTTATGACAAGGGATAATAATTATACGTTAAAGTGGTTTTCGATGTCCACTGGGGGGCTAACATATCGATAACACTTTCGATAACACTAGATCTGACAAATGTTGGCTGTAGCCTTTTTCAAAGATTGGCACATAAATTAGATGTCAATTATTTTTGTGCTTTCGTATCTTACTTTCCAAATATGTAATCAGATGAGAATATAGATAGATCGATAGAAAGATAGAATATAGAAGCCCTTTAACATATGGGTTAACGGTTTGAGATATAAATTTAATAATATTTTGCGCAGAGTCAAAATAGATATCGCGAACTTGTTGAGCTGAATATGAGTGTAATCCTTCAACGGATACTCTTTACAGAGCAGCGGCAATCAGGCAGAGCTGTGTGTGTTTTGCCGGGAAGCTGTTCCATTTTTATGGGTCCCTTAATTGGCGCCAACGAGGCCACGCCTTGCTGCCCAGTTCGATGCTGTGGCCATTGATTGATATGCCACGCCCCCCCATCGCCAGCCCACATTATTGAAGCGAAATTTGTCAGCAAGGTCAGCAGCAGCAGCTCATTGCTCATGGGCTTGGCCAAAAATCGACGGTCAGGTCAGGGCCAAAAGCAGGGGGAGGAGGCAGTTGGTCAGTTTGCGGACTGTTTTCAGCAGTTTGCCTAGTTTGCCCCGTAAATATATACAGTTCTTATGCGGGTTGCAGTCACATAGTAAATCATTATCAGCGACAGCTGTCGCTGAAATTTGCAGCTGTGAAATCATTTTTGCAGCACTCGCTTTTGGCTGATTGATGGCTGACTGAAGCCAGAATCAAGTTTGTATTGCCTATTTGTGGGCTACTTAACGCTATTATTGCTGTCGTGCATGCTTTCACATTGCCATAGTAGTTCTCGTTGTTAGTGTTGTTTTTGCTTGTTGTTATTGTGGCTTTGGCGGGTATTGAAGATGTCAATTGATTGTTTGCCTGCCTCCAGGCAGCCTCCATTTTCCAAGCAAATCGCCTCAAAAAATGCAATTCATTGCTCTGTGCTTGCAACTGGCAGCTGGCTGCTGGCAGCTTGGGGAAAAGCCGGAAGAATAACAACAGCAATAATTTCCTAAATGGCTTCTGTTCGTGCTCTGCTCAATAAACACTCTGCTTATTGAGTCATTCAATTGGGCATACTCACTATAAACAATTAATGCCTAATTGTTAAGCCTTAGATTTCCGCCACTTCAGTATCGCTCGTCTCATATTTTGGGCATAAATCGGAGATCTGAAGGATATCAAATTCGATATGTGGTTATTATATATGTGGAATATATATTTCAAATATCTCTCTCATAATGTTTGTTAACTTATCCATATAAGTACATTTTCTGACCAGTTATATTTTATGTTACGCTATATTAATAATCAGGAATTAATTCAATTATAAATGTAACTTACTGGAATTATCAGATAATTGCGATATTGATATTAATCGCATTTCGATCGATATAAAAACCGAATTTACTAAGCAAAAAGGTGTGGTATATTTATATTTGTAAATTTGATCAAAATCGGATCAAAATATAACACTAATCATGGGTGCTGAAACACCATATCAATAAATTGTCGCAAACAATTTGTAGAACTTGCAAGTTAGAATCTACTTTGGAATGAGCCGCGCTCAATTTAATCCAGAAACTGCTGTGCTGTGACAATAATTCCTAATAGTTTATCTCTGTGTCTGTTTGTATTGTGTGTTTAACAGTTGGTTTATTGCTGGCCATAAACTTGCGACTTTAAGTAGCCATCATGTGAGGGAAGCTCTTTGAACGGCAGCATAAAGGGGAACGTGTGCTGAAACGCAGATGTATTTTTTATGAGAGTCTAAAAACAGTGTTCGAAATGATTGGTTAGATAAAATTTATATTTTTGTGAAAGAATTGTTAAAATTCGACTTAGTGCATTAGTAGTTCGAAAAGTTTCCTAAAAACTGGCACAATATGCTAGAATGAAAATAAATATTCTAGAGCAATGAATATCGATTTTACTTACGCCGAACTCCATCTGATAATAGCACACAGTGAAATGTCGGCCAAAAACTATAATATGTTAATTCACAAAAAATCGCACAGTACTATGCAACGGCGACAGGCGAAATACTTTCCACTTCTCGCATTCAAGCACGGCGATGAGCACAAAGCATCGCGCATAGAGAAAAGCATAGCAAAAGCCTGTCCAAGTCTGGTGTTCATTGTAGTCGAGGCGCCAATGCAAGATAAATGGCGCTGAAGTAAACACATTTCGTGAAAAGCTGAATAACTGGGTAGGCACCCTTCCTTCCCGCCGCAACATCAGCCTTGACAGCTGCCAAGTAAAATCAGAAACGCACCCAGTCGAAGCAGGCAATACAATAGTCGCATTGACGCCGACAAAGTCGCTAACATGCCACAAACCGCGGGTGGAGGAGCGGCAACTGCTGCTGTTGATGAGCTGAGCTGAGCACACAGCCACCCCCCATCCACCCTTCTCTGCCTTATGCTCAGACAGATTAATTTATTTTATAACAAGCTGCTCCCATCCTAATCCTATATTCCCAAAAACAAACACTGTTGGCCTTTTAAATTAGAAAAATCGGCTGAATAAATTTTTATCATATAATAGGTATTTTGATATTTTCACAGCTCTTTGAATCTGAATTAGAGCCACGCGTAGCCTAGACAAATATTATTATTTTGATTTTATGGCAACCACATACAGGCTATAAATTTGATGAATTTATGGCTTTCATTCTGCTGCAACGATTGTGCTTCGGGAGAGATAATAATTTTTGTGTCTACCATAGATTAATAACTTAATATGAACGCAAATTTATTTGGAGCTAGTCAGTGGTTTATGTGGCTAGAATGGAAAGGATTGCCAATAAAAAAATATGGAGTAAGAGTATATATCGTTTTTGGGGTTGTCAGCACCTAATCACGCCGCAAATGCTCGATTTATACCTGTACGAGTGGTGATAATCCCGAATTGTACGCCAAACATAGATTTTAGTACAGTAGGCTTTCTTTTTCATATTTCTCATATACGTTTGGAATAACTATAAAGTTAGTAATTTTATTATAACAAACTTGTTATATCAGACCAACAATTTCAGCAGCAGTCTTGGCACCCAGGCCCTTCTGAAGAACTCTGCCATTAATGCGGCTCCCTGTAAGTAGCTTCCGTGTAATTTCCAGTCCACTTCAATCATTCAATCTTGCCATCGTCGAGCGGCTGCAGTTCATTGCACACCCAATTCTGAACTGGATAAAATACATTCAGCTGGTTCCAAGACGGAGGAAGCAGCCAGGCAGGCCAACAGGACACCCATCCAGCGAGAAAACCCTTCAACAGACCAACGCAGCGCCAATTCAATCATTCCCATCAGCGTTTCCGTGGACGCAACCGACGCTAAGCCGATTGCTCTCCCAACCATAGTTCCTTTTCCTTTTAATCCTATATCCGACTATGCTTGCCTTATATACTCGTTACATTTCTACTATTGTTAGTAATATTTGAGTTTGCGTTGTAGTTTATTATATATTATATATATAAGATTATAAGCTTAATTGTAAGTGTAATTGTAATAGGTCGAATTATGGTTTGTCAGCTATGACGAATTCTCAGCAAATGGCTCAAATTTGAAGCGAATATCGCCATGCGGTGCCAGGATAATGGTGCTCACGTACTGCAATGGCCTCTTACCCAGCCAACTGATCTTGTGGCAGCGCAGCAGATGCGTTAAGAGCGTCTCCAGCTCCAGTTCGGCAATGCGCTTGCCGGTGCGTGGGCCAAAGCCAAAGGGCAGATACACAAACGGATTGCAAGAGCGCGCCTCCGGACACGCATCTATCTCTGGATCAGAGTCCGACTTGAGCCAACGCTCCGTGAGAAATTGTTCACTCTTTATGAAGTAATCATCGCTATTCGAGAGCTCCATGACGCCCATCAGCACACCAGTGCCACGTGGCACGCGATAGTCGGATAGCACCAGATCCTTACTGGTAACGCAAAAGTTTCCCGGCGTTATGGACGTAATCCTCAGACCCTCCTTGATGCAGGCATTTATTGCCACCATTCTCATCCCACTCAAAACGACCCATGGCGGTCACAATATAGTTGGTTGTAATCTCCGTAATGTGATCGTAGGTCTGCAGAAATTGCTTAAAGCCAGGCGTCTTATAATATGGCAAAATCGAGGGCTGCATATCGTACTTGAAGCTATAGTTGAAGAAATCATAATCATCATCGTTCATAAATCAATTTTATAGATTGTCAGTAGAAATATTGTGGCAATCAAAACTAAATTTCCTTTCTTTTAAAACTTGCCTTTTCACTTTAGTCTATTCACGACGACTCCTCTCTTCTTCTTCATCTATGCCGTATGGGAAGATAAGAAATCGATACAAATCGATAATTGTGAATAGATTTATGTTATAATATATTATAATGCCTTGTTTCATCTGTTTTAGTCCCTATATTCTCTCGATATAATTATGAGGACTAAGCAATAAATTTATATTGAACAGCAAGAATACAGACACCAAATTTGAAATATAGACTCTGATTTTTTTATTCGTATACATCTTGAGTGAGGCAATCTGAACTAGAGACTGCTTTTATGTGCAAGCTTTTTGTACTTCAACTTTTTTCATTTGCCCAAATGCTCTTCAGATCCTTTTTTTTATTGCAATTCATTACTATTTCATTCAAGTTCCGCTTGCCAGCTGCTCTATTTACCAAGTTTTTTATTGCTCGACTTGAAATGTTTCGAATGTCAAGTTTACCTGTTTTCTTTCCTGCTAAACTTTAGTTTGAACAACCTTTTACCGTTGAGCGCTTTTAATCAGTTGTACAACTGTTCATGCTGTTTCCGTTGCACAAATAAGAGAGCTCTGCTTTACTCATTTTTTATTTGTTAATAGGGGAAGGGGCAGAAATGGAAATCTTGTTACCAGATTTAAAGCGTTGAGATGTTGCACAATTCATCAATTCCATTCAACAGTTATTGTATAATTCATTTAAAACAAAGTCAAGTGGGATATGTTAGACGTTTATCCCTAGCTTCATTTGAACACACACTCATCTACCTACACACACACACATACACACGCACACACACTCACGCACAAACAACGCACACAAGCTGAGCTCATTGCCGCTAACAGAGCAGCACCACAAATCGGGTTAACCCCTTTCGGGAGAAGTTCTGCCACAAAATCGAAACATAAATCCCGCTTTTAATTAGATTTATGCCCAAGTGGCCAATATGTAAGCAGCAGCAACAACTACACACTCGCACGCTCACAAACACACATATACATGAAGTTGTAGAAGGACGCAGCGACTTCAACGACGCCGCAGGGACTTCCACGCTACAAAAAGCAAACACAAAACAATAACAAATAACAAAAAACATGAGATTTTACACTTTTGTCATGCAAGCCAGAAGGAGTTTGTGCGTATCCTTTTAAGGACTGCTGCCTGAAAGTGGGCTACAGAAAAGATTTTTTTTTGGAAGGTGCGTAGCATTTCAAGCAGGTCTTCTCCAAATTGCACTGTGGAAAGATTGCAACTCTTTACGGATAAATAAATCTTAGTGTTTCTTAGAAATTTTATTCATTTTATATAACCTCCACTTAAAACAGACCCTTATTTCCAATCTATCAATTTAATATAAGTTATATAAGTTATCCCAATTTCTATCCTTCCCACTTTAAGTATATTCCTTCAACGTCACATAATATCATCAATCAATTAATTTTACTTAATTTGTATAATATATAATCGTTCGTTTCTTTGAGACATCATAATTGTGCTACTAATTATGTATTATTATGCTTTGCATGAACTTTTCGACTCCTCGAACTGCTCGTCGAATACAATTTTAAACATCTTTTCTCAGAGCTAACAACTTCTCATCTACCTTAACTAATTTATAGTAGTATTATTTAAAGTTATATTTTATTTTTTTCTGTGTCGGCTGTTATTAGTAGATATGTATATCATATATCAATAAACGTCTATTGTGTAACGATTCTGCTGTACGATTGTTGCCACAAATAGTCTGAACTGTCGCCATAGTAAAAGGTAGCTGTCAATTACGTAAATAGCTTTACGGTTTCGTAGATATGCCCAGTGCAGTAGTCAAAAGTTAATCAAATCAATGTTTGCCAGTCTTATCTTAGTTACGTGTCTATTTGTTATTTGTCAATCACTAAGCTACTTCATGTATGTCAATATGGGCCAGGTGCAGGACCAATCCATTCGCATCCCAATCCCTCAGCCCCCATCCGACAGGGCCTACTTCTAACACCCGCCCCTCCAAAGTACTTTGTTCTTCCACTTGACTGGCCACATTTGCCAAGTTTTTCTCTCCCTCCATTCTTTCCCTCCCCCTAGCTGCCTATCTGTTTCTCTGTCTATTTGTCTATATTGGTAGGCGTCTTTTCAGTCTCTGTTTGAGCTCGGTGCATGCTCCATATAGCTCACATAACACCATTTCCAATTTGAACATAAAATCGAACTGGGACAAAGACATTGAAATTGAACTCAAAAGCAAAGCGACAACGAGAAATGAAAACGAAAAGGAAAAGAATAATCGAACTAGAAACTGCAGAGTGGAAAGTGGGAAGAGACAGCAGCACTGAAAGCAACTTTCGATGTGTTTTCCAAATTTATCTAAAATGGATTAGATGTGCTCGACATGCGCCAGGTGATTATTTTAAATATATTCGATTTAGGTAAAATATTATTTTGATGACCTGAATGAGAGAATAAAATGAATAATATAATAAATGAATCGATAGCTCTTATTGTCAACTCCGAGAACATGGATAAAAAAATAACAGCGGAAGTAAGATACCTAATTTATTAATTTAAGTATCACAAGTCGAAGACGCACTTTAGCCTGACATCACTATTTACTTTTCCCACCTCCTTTAATGTCTACAGAATATAAAATATGTTGCTGTTACTTTTTTAAAAGTGTTTTATGAATAATGATAGCCAGGTTAAGAATATGATCTACATTTGCAATGCAATACCTCTGCCTATTGCAGACTTAATTACAATCCTCTAGTTGTAAGCATTGCGGAATTAAGTTAAAAAAAATTGAAATAATAATTAAGTTGAAAATAGTATTTACGGCTGCATAGTGTAATTATGTTAAACAACAACAACAAAATAGTTCAGGTGTGTAAAGTTAGTTGTGAATAGAGTCAGAGCACTGGAAAATAGCTGCAAAGGTAGCAATTATACGAATAGAAAATGCAAAGCATACTTTTGGGGAGCATTGAGAGCTACAATTTGTTTAGTGGCAAGGCAAGGCACTGTGAAAGTGAAGTCATTAGTTGTGATACAAGGCGCTGTGAAAGTGTAGTCATTAATTGTAATATCGCGCCTTGTTCCCTCTATCCCTCTCCCCACCAGTTGTGTGGCGATTGATGCGGAGGGGCTGATGAGCAGGACTGAAGTTTGTTCAAATACATTGTTGCCGCCATTTAATTGTTTCGCAAGTTGTGCGTGTTTTGCATGCCCAAGTAGGCGTGGCAGGTGGCAGGTGGCAGGTTGGTGCCGGGTTGCCTACAATAATCACTAATTTGTACATTGGCATGGCAGACACGTAGGCGCAGCGGCCGCCTTTTAATTAGCCGCCGAACAGGACAGCAGGACAGCAGTACACCTAAGCTAAGGAGTGACTAGCCCCTTTCCCGCCGATGGTCGAGAACATTGGCTTTTAGGCACTTAATGAACTTGCTCTCGGTCTGGGCTTTGAATTTGTATTCCAGTTCGAGTTGGGATCATTATCTGCGGGGCATTATGCATGCATTGCGTGGGCGTGCCATCAACTCAATTTCAACTGGATACCCCAAATGTTCCAATGCCAAAAAGTATGCTTAACCTTAAAGCGTCGTCGGATGTGAGGAAGCCAACCGAATTGTAATTGTGCTGAAAACTACGCCAACTGCCAACTGCAGTTAGCACTAAATGCACAGCACAAAAAGTGCACCTAGGGGAGCAGAGAGAGGGCCAGGGAGAAATATGGTGATTGGGAGGGTGGGTGAGGGAAGGCGCATGCCACAAGGCAACAGCGGTTGACCTCGGATCTCTGCAGGCAGGCTCTGCAATACAAACCAGTTGCTAGTTTATTTCGATATATACACTTACGCAAACACACAAAAATATATATAAATGTATGTATATATATTATCGCTGTATCCAGGTATTTTTTGAGGCGTCTGGTAGAGGTTCTTTTGTTGTTGGAGCTCTCTCTAGCCGAAAACAAGAATTAAGTCTGAATCGAGGGAGTGAAAGGCTCTCGACTGAGGCGTACTCTGTTAAGAGTCCAACAAAGACTCTCAGGCTGAGTATATTTGTATACCCTTAAGCTATTTAAAAGGTGGAAAAGGGGTATAATGGTTTCATACAGAAGTATGTAACAAGCAGAAGGAAGTAGCTTTTCGCGAATATCGATGATATTAGTTTCCGACAGCAGATGCTTCTAACTGATTTATAATAATTAATTTCATTTTGGGCTTGTGAATGGAAACATGCGCTGCCTTATTTTGTATACCCTTCAGAATCCGTGCCTGAAATATATGAAATGAGAGTACTTCCAAGAACGCTCACTTTGAAGGGGAGCATATTTATCAACTGGGTTCAGGGTATAGCGCAGTCAAGCTCATTAGACTACAGCCTTCTTACCTGTATTTTTATCACTTAAGTATATTATCAGTTTACGATGCTTTCAAGTTTTTGTGAGCTTAGCCTTAAAATTGTTGTTGTTGCTATTTTCATGACTTTGGTAGGCGTGAGTGGCCAACATTTATTGGGCATAATCTTTTCAGCCCATTATCAATAGTCTTGGTGAATGTAGCTT
Organism: Drosophila atroscutellata; assembly: GCA_035041605.1. Lineage (NCBI taxonomy): Eukaryota > Metazoa > Arthropoda > Insecta > Diptera > Drosophilidae > Drosophila > Drosophila atroscutellata. Next base: position 3,454,519 of record JAWNLA010000092.1, on the reverse strand, counting down.
CAACATTGTCAGAGCTGTAAATTTTTTTTATGCCGGTTTATGTAGTGCTAAACAAACCCATTTCCTTACGTTTGCTTGTTATATTATCACGATAAATTGGAATTTTTAGAATTTCATATTTCACTTAATTTTAGTAATGTCAGAGATTCTAGTACTTTAAGAGTTTTTAATAAGAGCCGTTTAATGTTTTCAATCTGATCTGGTTCGAGTTACATTTAAAAATTCAAATATTTCAAAAAGAAAGATTGCGCGCCAAGCCGAAAAATGAGTTCCAGTTTTATTTATATATAATCAACTATAATCAACTCGGTTTTTATTTACGAGCAGGGTGTACAGGATAAAATGCTTCTGCATTCAAAGCTGCGTAAAAAATTAGCGTTCTTTCTGTTTGCCGCAGCTGCAACTCTTGTATAATTTGCTATTTGTCCATCACCGCAGCCAAATACCCTCGTTACAGTTGACAAATTGGTTAAAGAAGAAATATAATAAAATACTCTCTCCCAAATCTCTCACTTTGATTCATTTAATTCTCTGTTTTACGGAATGTTCTACTAATGTTCCTAAACTTGTAAGCGCTACATCCTAATTTCTGGCTTCCACTCTTAATAAGTATATAATAAGTATGTAACAGTTAAAATGCTTTTAAATTTAAGTATTTTGCCTAGCACACCCCACCCGCCATTTATTTTAGCAACTTTTGTTATAATAAAAAATATATTGTACATATTTTATAAAGGATTTTATTTCTGTTTGTTAGAAGTGGCATAGTTTAGCTAAAAAAATAATAGTAATAGTGGTTTGCCATGCGTACCGGGTCAAGAATTAGTTTCCATTGCTTAAGCAAAACTTAAAATTAAATTAAATTCAATTAAATTATAAGTTCTCTGTTTATGTTTCTTGATTGTCGTTAAAATGAACATCGTAGTGTTGAGATGAGTCTCTCACCTTAGAGTACTTACTTACTTCTTACTTACATTTATTCACCGCAGAACGAAAATATTAAGACTTAATTTGCTATTCATATCTACATCATGGGATGCATACAATTTCATATCCAAAGTTGATCTGTAGCCGCATAATAAATTTAGGCAATTATTTCAAATAGACGCTGATGATTATCAATATCTAAATAGATACTTTTCGTGAGTGAGTGTTTTGTAATGTGTGTGAGTGTGTGTATCTTTAGGACTACATCCCAGTGCCATAGCAAACCCATCGCAATCCCAATCCCATTTGGCAGACTACTAAAGTGCATGGTGTACCTATTTTGCATACACTTGAGAATTTCGAAAATTTCAGGTGAAAATCGGTTCACTATCTCGCTCTCGCTCTCGCTCTTGTATATATGCTCAAGGTGTGTGTGTGTGTGTGGGTGTGTTTGTGTTTGTAAGTGTGTACTTGTGCGTCGTTTTGCGTCTGTCATCGAAAATTGTATTGCCTGCAGACCCAGCAGCCAATTTGCTTTCTCTCGCTTTTACTTGCACCCTATTTTTATACCTCACTCAGGGTACATTTTTTCTCTGAACAAAATAAAAACTGCACAATTATTATTATTTCAAAACGGTAATCAATGTTTTGAACTCTTAGTACACGGGATGAAGAGAGACAGTAAATGACACAAAGAAAGAGAGAGAGCGATAGAGAGACAAAGTGGGCGAAATTTGAGGTTGAGAGCATGCCCTTGGGCGAAACCAATTCAATTTGCGAGCTGCCAAAACAATTCCTCATTTCAATTAGCTAACAAATAATGAAATAAAATGTTGCACATTTTTCACAATCGCTTTTCATAATTTAAAGATTGAATTTTATATTGAAGAGAACTTACTTATTCCATTGATGCATGCCACAAAAATTATAAAACAATTTTCACAATTTTTACTCGCTCGTAAGTCTCATTATCACTGTTTATATCCTGAATCCATTTAAAATTCGTAAAATAAAGACATAATGGTTCTGTGCAAATGCATGTAACAGACAGAAGGAACTATCACAGAGTATACACAATCTTGTTTGTTTGAAAATAGGATCTCAAATGGAATATAAGTTTCGTATACTCCGTGCATATCAATTTGAGTTTATTTTATCGATAAATGCCTGCGTTTGCGAATATCTATGCACATACAATTTTCGATATTAATAAAAGCCACAATTTGAAATGCAGACGCTTCTGATTTATGTATAACATACGTTGACAAATTATGTCACAGTCGAGCTGAGTTGGTTACGGCTTTCTTAATTATTCCTGCTACATTCCAATTAAAAATATTCGCAGCTCTGTAAGTAATTAACAAAAAATGCTACTCTCGAAACTTTCTGTCTTGATTCGCACACATGCAACGCATACAGAGAATCATCTCATTTACGTGCATACATATGCAAATGTATGCGTGATAGAAGTGCTGCTCATCGCACACATCACTCATGCATGAAACTCTAATGATAACACGCTATGCTCGGCGTCATTCAGCCGTGAAATAAGTTGCCACGCCTGGCAGAAGCGCCAGCAGCTACCAATAAAATATCAGCACGCAATCAAAGCCATCTTCGTCTATGTCAAGTGATTCCCTTCAATCCTCCCCTGCTCTCACCATGCCACACCTGACATCACTAGAAGTCCCATGGTGCCATCATCGGTTTCTTTTCCCATTTTCACAGCATTCCATTTCACTTAACATAAGTAAACGGACACACACACACACAACGCACTCCACATTTGGTGGCATGCGCTTCTCTTGCATTTTACAATGTAGTGGAGACAGGTATGGAGAAAAAATCGTCTTTCGCAATTAGGCCTCTCTTAGTTGTATGGGCCCACACACATTGTAAAGGCGTTTCTATTATTGCCCCAAAATAGACCAATTTTTTGTGAACCACAAGTTGACAATAGAATTTTGTGTTGAACTTGGCTTTGATGGATGTTCTACAATGGCAAAAAACGTGCACACACAAAGATGCCAGCTTGTAACATGAGCTTCTATAATTTAGTACACAATTGTAAAATCTTTAGACAAATTGCCACAAAAAGGGAACTCAAGCAGAAGAAAAATCTATATTCTGATCATTCAATCAATAAAAAATAAATGCTTGGAGGTTACACTAATTCTGACAGTGTCGCTTGAGGCAAAAATTAAAATGTCAATTTATGCGAAAAATGCATCAATTTTATACATTGGATTATGTGTACAGTTATAGCTAAGTTCAAATTTTCATTTTCACATTTTTCGATGTGTTCGATTTTCAATTAAAATGTTTTTCTTTTTTTAAGCAAGAGTTTCCATGGGTTGGCTTATATTCGAAAAAAACATATATATATATATATATATATATATATATATATATATACTTTATGAGGTCGCAGCAACGACAACAATATATTGTATATAACTTATTTTACTTGCAGAGCAAGTATTAAACACAATTAAGCTACAACTTGAATGGTCCCCAGCGAATAAGCGTCGATTAACTAATTAGTGATAATTATACACATTCTGCAAGTAGATTTTGCTTTGTTATTTATTTGATCGGGGATATTTATTAATTACCTCTTGCTATATTTTATTCTATCGTACTAATGTATGCTGATGATGTCAAATTGGGCCTTATAGTAATTTGAGCACCTTTTTATGACCAAAATACTGTTCAGTTGTCTTGTAAGTTCAATACGGATCTTGTGTGTGGTCTCTTTAATATCCCATTCATCAAAGTAGATTGGAATCTGTGCAGAAGAGATTCTTACTTTTTGCTCTCCGCCTTTATGACTGGGGTGTGCTGCCTCCACACACCGATAAACTGCTCCTTATTAACATTCCCTCCTTAACTAATCGTCGTGTTTTGCTAGGTGTTATGCCCGTAGTTAAGTTACTAAGTTGTGAAATTGATTCCGTTGCGATGATGAGCCAAATTAATATTTCTGCTCCCTCCCGACCATCTCGTTATTTCTTTCCACTTTCTCTTCATCGCTGAACAACTAATTATTTCTCGCATGAACCGTTTTGAGTACTCTGAAATACTGTAACTCTATTCCAATTATTAAGAACTTAGTTATAAACACCTTCGCTTGTGAATAACAAATTCGCTTGCATTTGTTGAGGGAATTAACTAATTCATACAAACTATTTTTTGGTCTGATTGCTTTTCCATAATCCATGCAATGAATGTTGGACCAAGCCTAGTTTTACTTATGTCTATATATTTAATTCAATTGATTTGCAAATCGCTAATGCATCATAAATTTCCATATATACATTCTTTTTAACAAGAGATTTGAATTGATTGTTTTCTTTATTTAAAAGAGCACATTAATTATTTAAAATGCGAATCAAAGAGAGAATATTGAAACCACCAAGTGAATGAAAAGAGCATCACACAAAACAGTTCCATAAAAATATACAAAAACGAGCTAATCCTATCTGCATGACTTTGAACTTTTATTTTGTTTGTTTATGGGCCTTATCTCTATGAGTTGCGGTGTAAATGCTTAATATGAATAAGATCATCAGTTTAAATCTAAAAGACAGCCGTGCCTGAGAGCAGTTCGTTAAAGGCAATGTCGCCACCAGCATCAACTTGTCGCACTTCTCGACTGATATTAATATTGTTGTGTATTGTGTCAGCGAGTAGCCAGCCAAACAATCTCGATGCACTGCAACTGAATCAGATGCTTAGCTATGTGGACGAGAGTATCCCTGTGTGCGATGATTACTATAAATACGCATGTGGCAAGTGGACAGAAGTGCATGAGAATGATGACTTTGTGGACCCCATGGGATTGATTGATCACAAGGTTAATGAGAATCTGGTTAAGCTCATGACTGAGTTGCTGCAGAAGCAACAGCAGCAGAAACAGAAGCAGCAGCAGCAGCAGCAGCATAATCAGCAGCATCAGCAGCAGCAGCAGCAAAGCAGTGTGGAGGCCAAGGTCTTGAGCTTCTATCAGACGTGTCGCCAGGCAGCAAATTCGACGCGTTCAAGCAAAGGGTATCTGGAGTTGGTGCCGCCAAATAAAAGAATACCCTGGCCGCAACTCAAGCAGCGATGGGAACACTGGGATAGCAGCAAGTTCGAGTGGATGGAAACATTGGCACGCCTGAGACGCTACGGGCTGACGAATGTGTTCTTCGACCTGGATGTGCAACCCGATCTGTACAACAGCAGCAAATACTTTATACACATTGAGAGACCCAGTCTCAAAGCCGAATCACAGCTACCAACTGACCTCAGTCGGAAGCTTCTCGAGCTGGGTGTTAACGATAGAAGTACAGACTCTCTGGCAAAACAAGTCACGATGTTTGAACAGGCTGTGCGTAAGTTGATTTTGAATTCGCAATCGAAGGCAGCGGTCGATGAGATGACAGTGCACAAGCTGGAGCAGCAAACAGGACATTGGGGAAAATATATTGAAACCTTGCTGGATTGCACCGTGTCCGCTGACTTTGTGTTGAAAGTTGGCAATGTGGCTTATTTAAGGCAGTTAAACCGTACACTCGCCAGGTGGAATGGCGAGGTAATAGCTACCTACATTATGTTGCGCTTTGTCTCGTATCTGGAGGAGGAGACTATGGATAGCAAGGAGTCCATTGAATGCGTTCAGGAGTTGCGACGCCACATGTTGCCAGCGACAAATCTGCTTTACGAGCAGCGCTTCATTGGTCCGGAAAAATTACACCAACTTGAAGAGAATGTACTAAAGCTGTTGGAGCTGTTGCGGCGACAGTTCTACAAAATGCTAGAGGTTAACCACCTGAGCCTGAAACCTGGTCAACGGAAATTGCTGCGGGACAAGATGAAGAAAATGAAAATCAGCATTGGCAGTATGCCGATGCATGCAAATCATTCCATGATTATAACGAGTTTCTATGAAAAGTTGCACCTGCCTGAAGATTTTGACTATGCCAAGAATCATTTGCGTTTGTTAGAGTTCCGCACAAGCCGCCTATTAGAGCAGCTGGATAGACCACTTGATTTCATCTTACCAGACTCGGACACGGCCATGGTGTCAACACCGTTTTATAATCAACGACAGAATACCATCGTGGTGCCATATGGCGTAATTGAAGAGCCCTTTTTCCAACCTGACGCCCACGATATATTCAAGACTGGCCTGCTGGGCCACCTCAGCCACGAGATGATGCACGGCTTCGACTCAAATGGATTGAACTTTGACAGAGACGGCAACTACAACAAGCAGATTCTCAAGATCACAAGTGGAGGTCGGTATGCGGCGGGTATAGAGTGCCTCGAACAATATGAAACCGTAGGAATGGATGAACGTGAGGCGGACATTGTTGGCATTCGGCTGGCTTATGATGCTTACTTTGATCCTGGCTCCGAGTTGAGTCAGGCACAGCCCAGTTCCACGAATCTGTCACTGAAGCAGCTCTTCTTCCTCAGCTCCATGCAATACTTTTGCAGCAAGGAACCGTTAGCTGATGATGGAGAACACGATTCCGATGAGATCCGCATGTATCAAATGTTGATCAACTTGCCAGCCTTTGCCGAGGCACACGGTTGCCGCGTAGATGACGATAACATGCATCCTTCCGGAAAGTGTCGACTTTGGTGAAATGCAAAAAATGTTGCGAAGTTTATTCTAAATAAATATAAGCACTTAAATCAATTTTCACGAGTCAGCAGCTCCATCTTTCACCAATTTGATTTTCATTATATATATCAATATCAATTTCAATTTTATTTTTGTGTTTTCAATTTTTGGTAGTCAAATTATCTCTCTTTCTGTTCACTTTACTTTATTCGCAACGACTCCCAATTTATATCGATAGACATCGATATCAATGTTAAGTACACAGTTGCATGTTAGTTTACAGATGTTATGTTACAGTCCTACATTGAATCACTAGCAGCCTATTGTCTAGATTACAAGAGGAATGGAACCCATTTTTTTTTTTTAATTATATATTATTATTATAATAAATACATTTTTCGTAATTAAAGCAATTTGTAGGTATAAAAATCGTATGAACTATTTTTTCATAAATTCTTAAATTTGAGCATACTTTCATTCGTTTTATTTCAAACTTAATAGTTGTCCCATTCCATTATCTTTTTTTTTAACTTGATAACTTTTAACAACTAGTCGACAGCATGCTTCAGCAGCAGAGCATGGAAACTATAAATCTGCAGCTTGCCACTAAGGTTGGGCTGACGAAGAATCACTAAACTAAAGCCCCGAAGGATGACGCAGCTCAAGTAGCATATCTTCGCAAACATTTTTTCAGAAACCAAACCACATAGCCAGCTATCTGCTCGTTGGGGAATATGGAGACTGGCGCAGTTGCGACCCTGCCGTTATCTCCTTGCTGTCATTGTCAATGCCTGAACTCAGGGGCCAGCGCAAACTCTACACAAAATTTGGCAGCTGTAGTAAGCAATTTACATTGAATGGTGATGAGCTGATGCTCAGCTAGGTGCTGCTCAGAAAGCTTATATTATTCAAATCCCACTGGCAGCAGCAGTGTCAGTTGATGCATCTCTCTCGTAGTTGAAATTATAACATATTATTAATCAATAAAAAAATATAGCAATTTAAAATTGCCATGTTTTGTGCATTTGATGTTCTTATCCATATTATAACTAAATCTCCAACACATTATTCTTAAAAAAAAACACACCTGACTAATGAGTATGTACCTTCGTTAAAAATATGAAAAACCACATTTTGGCCTTTTCTTGGTCATTATTTTTGTTTCTAGATTCCATAGTTAAAAAGCATTTGTTTGCCTTTGTCTTCATCGTTCTTTGTAGTCATTACGAAAATGCGGACGGTCATCGACGGTGAAAAATGATTAATATTAACTGGGTCAAGAAACCTACTCATTAATTTTATAAATAAAGTAAAAAGCAAGAATGGCAAGTTGCAAATTCTTTTCTGTTTTACTTTAAAACATCTCAAATGAACAAGAAGAAAGTTTATGGTGTAAGCAAGGTCACAAGGGTATGCTGTCTTCAGATTGAATCAAAAATCTTCCATTTTGGTTTTTCTTTTTTTAAATGTTTAGACGTGTAATGGATAATTAAAGTCTGGGCCAGTGTGTTAATTAGTAAATACATGCGCCACGATTTACAGCTGGTGAAATATGCCAAGAGGGCTCGGAGGTAAACTCGAGCATAGCCTTTGCATAGCTTTGTAATTTAATGCCCAGATAACAATCCCGAAGGTGCCGCCAGGCCTGCATGACTCCATCCAAGCTGCAAAAGCTTATAAAAATATGCTTTTTATGGGATTTTTTTTGCTGCCACTTATATATGAATATATTGGTAATCCTGCTTGCGTGTATTGTGTACACAGATTAAAATTTTTAACGAAAAAAAATAAATAAATAAAATAATAATAAAAAATAACAGAATACAGTGAGAATAAACGTTAAGGTTGCTTAATGTTCCCTGGCAGGTCATTTAATTAAAATTAAGCTGGGACACACAAATTATCAGTTAAGAATTTGTGTAATAGCCAAAAGAAATGTTTTAAACAAATATTATACATTTTGTTCAACTTACTAAGATTTCCCATTTCTGTCGAAATGGTTGCTTGTCAGGTTATGTATATACATATATATTCAACTGAGCGCAGCAACAGCTGTTAGCCAAACAAATAAAGTGTTTACAAGTGCTAAGGAAATCTATTTAAATAATATTAATAGGACCTCATTTAAAATAGTTTTGGTCCTGTTAGCCGCTTGCTAATTTGCCAAACACTTGAGAAACGGATTCGAATTCGATAAACTGAAAAAAGTCAAAACTTGGCACTTTATTTATTTATTTCGTTAATTTGCTAAAGGGAAAGCACAGCTATAAAATAAAACTTTTCAATGGTGCGAGTATTTGTGCAGCACTTAAAAGTATGCAATGAAAATTGGCAGCAAGCAGCCAGCTGATCTCGGCGAGAGATAAGTTTTGCCGGAAGCGCCTCAAATTATGCAACACTTTTTATTACTCTCTTTGCACTTCTCTGTTCGCACTCAGTTGAACGAGAGAAAAGACCAACTTCCCCGTCTGCCAGCCAGGCAGCATCAAAAGGCGACTTATCGCCAACATCCGGACACCACAGCGAACAGAGCAGAAGCAGCATAGTACATGAAACCCCGCATAACAATGCAAATGTTGTCGTTGATAAGTTTATCAACATACAATTTTGCATACGTCAAGGCCCTGAAGCCAAGTGAATTTCACTGCTTGGCCATATTTCAAGGACTTGGAGTGCGCAAACAATAAAGGAAACATTTTTCGAGCACTGAAGTGTATTTCTGGTCAAGTCGCTTGGTTACTCTTGGGTTTGGTGGCTGTGTCCCGCATTTTATCTCGTCCCCGCCCCCATCGTCTCCGCCCACCCACTTATCTCTTCACCTTGTCCTCTGTCGATTTTAACAATATGCTGGTCGATTCCTGGCTGTTTCCGCATTAATGTGTGTTGACATGGAAAAGCCTAAAGTTATTGTTTGCAACACCATTTGCCTGACCTCGGCCTCTAGTTATGTGGCCAGTGCCACGCCTTCCTACCCCCCTCAAAGGCTACATAATTTGCTTCTTTGTTGCTGTTGCTGGCCTGGCTGCCTAATAAGTGGCTCAAGTGTTGGCCTGGAATTAATGCGTTCATTCTTCTCTGCCTCTTCCGCCTCCCTCGAGTGTCACCGACCATTGTTTGTTTATGTGTTTTACCCAAAAGTTACAATCACCGGACGCGAAATGGCCCTGAGTCTCCACATGTGTGTGTTTCAGAGTGTTTCCTTCAGATGGTCGAGGCCATCTTAGTTGCTGACCATTTGCAGCCATTTGCTAGTTAGCAGCCTAAGATTCATAGTGATCCCAAATCCTTAAAAACCATTTGATAACATTAGATTGTGTCATGGTTACAACATATAAGTGGCATTTTATGCCCTCACACCGAACGTATAAGAGTATATTCGTTTTATTCCCATTTGATGAATTGAATCTATAGAATCGAAAATGACATCCTGGCAACATTGTTTCAAATTTTCCTTCACAGAGCTTTTTGCAATATCCGTCATGCTGTCTGTCCGTCTGTGGCTCCTTTTGAATGGGAACTCTTAAAATCAAAGACTTCAAACTTGGAAAATATGACAAGTATTTAGTTATCTGTACCTGCGTCAGACAAAGTGAAAGGCAATACCCTTCAAAAAGCGGAAAGAAAAAATATTCGACTTCACCTAACCCTAAAAATGTTAAAAGCCCATATTTTCCGTAATTTAAACGCCAAAGTTACCAAACTTGGAAATAATAGGAACCTCCTTCAACCATCAGATAGGTTCTTGACCACGTCTAACCTGTTCTTTTCCACCTGTTATAAACATCAAAGGCTTAACAATATTTTGTCTCTCTTACCTACAATTAACTTAATTAGTAGTGCTTCTATGACCAATATAAACCCCGATAAGGCAAAGAGAAGAGCACTACTATTTTTATTTTGGAACTCAAAATATATCTCTCCAAAACTCCTTACAATATATACACATACAATCTCTTAATGCTCCATTGTCTATTCTTTTTGAGATACATCAATCTTAAATGCTTTATAGGTTGAGCTGCCAATTGATAAGGGGTCAAGCGAAACATCGATTTTCATTAGAATTTCGATTTGCTCTTCCCAAATTTATTTCTGGTTCCACTTGAACTATGCTTGTGATTGAGAAGTTGCCATAATAAATCCTGTTTTTAGCGAGTGGCAGCCACAAAAAGGCATAAGCGAGCAAATGATGCGTAAATAAAAGTTCAACGCGCCCCAAGGACAACGGATGTATCAACGGACAGGATAAAGGCTGTTGGTAAGAATAGAACTCGCCTATAAGTAATACAAGCAAATATTAGTCATCAGATTATTTGTTTATGAATGGACGACAAAGCCAAAGTGGAACCGTTCGATTCATTTTGATTTAATTTGACAGGATTTGACAGGATAATGAACAGGTCTCACCCACTGTTGGCTTGCGCCTCTAGTTATGCGTCCGAAATGAATGAAAATGATCAAATAGTTTTGCCTGGCACAAAAAAATACCACAAATTGCCGTCTATTTTGATGGGCTGCTGATTAGCCTGCCCCACTGCCACTCCCACTCCACAGCTCCTTCCTGGCTGCGGTCCAGATCTAAGCGCTTGCTAAAAGAACAGACTACCACATTGAAGCCCCCCTACCCCCTGCCCCCGAACAGAGTCTGTTGTAATTATGATTTGGCAACTCACAGCTGGAGTCTGCATTGTGGCACCACAGGGTGGCATTCAATTTTCAATAGAGCCCAGCATCAAATTTGTGGCAACATCAAATTCTGTATGCTAATTTCAATTAAAAATCATGCCAGTCATGCTTCCAGGCATGTCTGCTCGTCCAATCTTGCTGCCTGACAGTTGAGGCTCACATAAAGTTCAGATGAGTGGGCGTACGGCGCCAAAAGTTATTATATGAATACTTTAAGTACTCATCACAAAGTTCGTATTGACTTATGACTGGCAAATGAATCGCTCAAAAGAAGACAGAAGACAGTTGAATTATGATGGATGTACGCAACTTCTTAACTCAAAGCCGACTGGCTTAAGCAAACAAGGAGCAGTCTTTAAAAGGAATTACATGTCAACCCCAGCGACAGCTTGTAAATAAGACATACATTTCCATTGAATCGGGTTATTTGCTATTTTATTGCCATTCTCATTGGGTATTATGGCGTAGTTAGTGCATATCAAGTGTGGCATTCGATATACCAACATACCCACTTGCCCTATGCAAAATGTGGCATATGGCTTCAGTGTTCTTAGATGTTCGTTTTCAAATCAATGACGAAAATTTTACAAATATTATACTTCCTTAATTCAAATCAAATTCGTTTTTAAATCTCTTAGCATTTTAGAAGAAATGAGTGATAGTCTGTGGATAGACGGATAGATCTTTAAGGCTAATAAATGTATTTCATTCCTAAGTAATTAATTTGTAAGCAAACTATTTCGGATTTAAACTCTAGCTGACCACAATATTATTTTACGTTTAATTGTCTTAAATATAAATTAAATAATATATATGTTTGGCTATAATAATTTTCAATAAATTTAATTTAATTCATATTATTAAACTCACAAAACAATAAATTCCAAACCTATGGGGCAGGGGTATTCATTAGTCAGGCTCGAATATTTTTTAGTATTTTTTTTGTCCTCGGACAAGCAAATAATAAATATTTTTCCGGCGTATTTGTTGATGTGTGCTCAAAAAATAAATAAAATAAAATACAATAATCGACAATACCATTGTATGAGTACTGACGATTTTGGCCAACAAGTTGCACCCCCTCCAATCCAACCAAAACCCGCATACCTTGGCATTTGTATGGGTTCGCTGTGATTGTTATTTAAGAATTGATCGGGCGTTGAATTTGATTTCACTTATGTTTTATTACATTCTGTTGTTGTGTTATTCTCTTGATTTGTTTGCGTCAGTAGTCAGTTGCCCCAGCAATGATAGCAGCTTGGTGCCCCCAGGATAAATATCATAAAGCCCCTGCTTAGTCCATTGGCTGTTTTATTGAAATCGATTTCGTAATTGGGTAATTTGAGTTGCTTCTTGGCTGACTGATAATCAAAGCCCAATTTGAAATGTGTTTGTTGCTGCGCAATTTGAAGGCAACTCAATAAATTGCACTTGATTGACGAGCAGCTAAGGCAGCTCACATTATTGCTAATTGAATTTGCTTGCAGAGAATTATATTTTAATTTCACCTCATTTTCGCATTGGACCCAATAAATTATTATTACGCGTTATGCACATTGTAATCGCAGTTTCCAAAATCTCAACGTTTCAACGTGAAATAAAGCCACGTAAATAATAAAAATGGAAAAGATTCTTTTAGCACTGACCCTCGCTGCCAGTACAAGTCAACAGGAAAGTCAAATGAATAAAAGCGCAAATGGGGAAAACCGTGGCGCTTAAGCAACTGAAACAAGTAAGAATGCTGTAGTCGACTGAGCTCGACTTTGATATGCCCTAACTCTGAGCTGTTAAATATGTTGTAGCTTTCTTGTCCTATAATGTTGAAACTACTGCAGGTATTCAATAATATGTCAAGGAATTTTTTATATCGATGTGAAGGTTACACTTTTAAAGCGCTAATTGCGCTTGTCGCTAATCGATGTATATCGATATTTGTTAAGCGTACAGTTATCGATAACATTAAATAAATTTGTTACGCTAAGAGTTCTCTTAGAACTCATAATCGAACCTCGAACTATTCTACGTGTGTTCATACAGACGAACATGGCTATATTGACCCGCCTGTTCATCTTGATCAAGTCTACATATAAAGTAATGTAAATTGTTAACGATCACGACAATTCTTTGCTACACTATGAAAAGATTGTAAAAGATACATTATTGCCCTTATAGCTGATGTGCTGTTATAATTAGTACAAGAAAAATTTTTAAACAGTCGTCTTGGCAGCTGCCCAATTTGCGCGCTTAACAGTTGCGAGGCTCGTTTGATTTATGCTCTTTAATGTTGGCGGCTTAATTTATTTTGCTTTCAGCACGTTAATTTGTCGCATAACATTTATATTTGAAAAATACAGAAAGAGAGAGACAGAGAGAGAGAGAGAGAGAGAGAGAGAGAGAGAGAGAGAGAGGGATAAAGAAAGAGGGGGAATAATCAATGTTTAGTGTACTCTTCAAACACCATGTGGGCAATTAGCGCACAGTAAATGTCGAACAGATCTACAACAATTATGTCAATGAATTTATGGCATGGCAAGTAGAGATTGAAAAGTTTATGCTTTTATTACTCTTTTTTATATTTGCAATGTGCTCAAAAAACTACACTCTATTATTTTTATATTAGTTTTAGTTTCTCCCACTTATTACAATTTTGAACACGCTCAAAAGTTTTGGTTGGTGCAACTGGAGCCATTTTCCATTTTCATTGCGCAGTTTCTAGCTTTGCTCTTTGTTTTCTGCGGGTTGTTTAATTTAACTATTCGCATATTGTCTGTATTTAGTTCATACTCGTATATACATATATGTATATGTATACATTTACTTGTTAAGAGTTGTGTGTGTGTGCAATGGAAACTTTTTGAAATTATTTTTTCTGGCGAGTTTCGTATTTTACTTTTGCTTTGCAGGCGTTGATTTGGGCGTTGGCCGTTGGATTAGTAGATAAAATAGCTAAATCTCGTTGTTGGGCTGTACAAGAAGTTAAGTCTTTTTTTAATAGGCTTAAGCTGAAGTTCTTTATGCTGATTATAGATTCCACTTTTCTATTGTAGTTTTGGAGATGAGCTCAATATGCAAATGAATCTTATTAGCCCCAGAGGGCAGTTACATAACTAAGCTAATCCCATCACAAAAGATGTGGCAACTGTCGAATCTTTGTGCTGGCAAGCACAGACTACAAAAGGGAAGTGGTTCGGCTCATTAGCATCGCATATAGTATGGTATATAGTGAGCCGCACGGGCAGACTGGCCACGCCCTCTGCGCCATATTTTTCTTGAAGTGTGGAAACTACTTACATTTCACTCTCAGGCCTCAGCTGCCTTCCAGTTGCCAACTTTTAGCCATTTTGCTAGCCCGTATTTGGGTGGGTCACTTGCCACAAAAGGGAAATTCCTTCAGCCCACTCAAAGGGCGCCTACGTAATTATGCGTCCATACAAAGTTAAGATGTCATTGTCTTTTTATCAATCGAGTGCTTCGCATGCCTCATGGCAAGCCACACATACGGAATGCTTGCCACACGCGCCTCGTCTGCCCTCCTTCTCCGTGCGGCGTAATGCGATAAAAGTGCCTAAAAGTATTCTAAGCTATTTGACATGTGCGACATCATCGTCAGCGGCTGCGACTACGCCTGATTAATTGAAGTGGAAAATGTGTCTGCACTTAAAACAAAATAATCGCAAATTGGCATCACATTATGGAGAAACATACGTAAAAGTAGAAATACATATATATTTTTGCATATAAATTTGAAACGGTTTCAATTTTGAAGCCTCAGCATGAAATTCGAGGGCGACTCAAATCGGGAGACCTGAAATTTGGCATGAGTTATGAGTGAATTTTTCCGAGTGTAGCTTTTGCGCCGAGTGAAGCCTGATTGATGGCACTTGCCTTTAATTAAAATTTATTGTGGCATAGTTACGTGCTTGGTTGGCAAATTAAATTGCTTGATTTTTCGAAAAGTAATACAGGCATATTCTGATGCCCTTCCGTCCAGACCAGTCATCAACTTAAAATTGCACATTAAGCGTTAGGATTTATTAGCAATTTGACTAAGAGTACTGCCCGCATTCGATTCTTATTTGGCTTAAGCATTTAGTAAAATGCTTTTATCTATTCTTGTGCCTTGCTTGTCAGTCAGCCGAGTCAACTAGGATTTTGTTATTCTTTTTCTGTTGCCAGCGGGCAGGAAAGAAGCTTAGCATTCATACAATTTGCATTGACAGGCGAAGTTAGTCCGGCCATTGTTGACACTCTTTCTGGCTGTTGCTGTAGGAAATGTTACGGCTGTCAAACGCCTGTCGGCATGCAATAGTTTGTGTGTTCTTTCCGTACACCTGCCACATGTCAGTGTCCCTGCTCGGGCGCTGTCTACGCCCCATTCATGCCCCATTATCCACTCCTTATGAGTAGGCAACATGCAACATATACATACATAGGTGTTGTCAGTTCGCTCTGTCTCTGCTTTCACCAGTTACTTCGCCTCCACGATGCACAATCGCAATAAGACACATGTACACACCCACAAAATAAATAGTAGCAATAAGAGTGCAGTGTTGGGTGTGTGTTGCCTCAGTCAAACTGTGGCACCAACCGTAATTGTTGACTATGTCTGCATGTCTTTCATTCTTTCTTTGGTTATTCTCTGTCATTTGTGCAATTGACAATTGTGATTGCATATGTTATAATGCAGTTGCGTTGCTGAATGGAGCGGAAGTGAATGATGGAGGTGTGCTTTATCGAGACACGTGTAACGCTCCGGCTTTGGTTGGCTGAGCAGTAACTAAGCCAAAGAGAGAATCGTTCAATGCGATTGCGGACTTGACATTTAGAATTGAGTGAGTCATGCGTACAGTTTAGTTTGGCATCAGCTGCTGATGCTATTTCTGCAACTGATTACTGATTGCTGTGCATGACAAGCTGATGTCGCACTGTCAGCTCACAGACAGTTGCACAGTTGCACAGTTCCATTCTGCGGATATCCGTCAGCACAGCTACGGGTACGGGTAACAAGTCACACACTACTTCTGCCGAGACAATATTGTCGGCCAGATATCAACTTGATTATGTTTGCTTATCTTGTTTAAGCCAACGTTTGATTTGGGCTCATAGCAGGAAGCTTCTAAAAAAAATGTAGAAACAGTCACTGTGACTGAGCAATAACACCGGGAATGTGGAATCCTGGAATGAATTTTATAGTAAAATGTGCACGATTTTTTGGTCAAATGTTGGACGATTAAGATTATTCGATTTTCATTTATTATATTTATATATTTGAGTTTCCAATAGTCCAATCAACAATATTAAACTGTTCAATAATTTCGAAATTTAAAGTTAAATATTTCAATAGCAAACACTGAGTTTCAAAACTGATGTGTAACTTATTCACATTTGCTATTCTCCAGTTGGCCATAGTAAAATATTCGCACTGGCCAAAATACATTCTTTGTCTTCTTTTTATCCTTCAACTTCTCTATTCATAAGTTGTCAAAAGAAGAAAAAGGGAAGCTGAAACCACTTCTGTACGCAATTGATATGTGAACCAAATTCACTTTGGCAATTTTCCCTTGCCAGATTTATCTTAATCTCTTAGTTTTAATTCGTTCTGCTTCTTTCTGTGCATACATCGACTTTCTTTTCTAGTCTTTTTCTTTTAGTGTACGCTCCAAATAGCTTATGAAGACGGATTTAAAAGTCAAGAGAGAATAGATAGAGCTGCGACCGTTGCAAGTTCCTGTCTTAGCCATGAAAAGCAACTGCTGCGCACTGATGACTAGCTGCATTCGGACTAAAACCGGCGGCTTTTGTTTGCGCACTTTTCGACATGGCCGAGTCAAAGTTCAATTGGCTGTGGCACTCGACGCAAAGTTCAGTGCAAACGGCATAAGTTTGCCGAGCGTAGTAATGCGTTGAGCCCCGTACCTCTGAGTGGCCAGAATACACCTGAACACACCTGTGTACACCTCCCTCGTATTCTGCTGCCCACTGCACAGTCACTTTTTCAATCAACATCCAAGCTTTTCAGGCCAAACAGTTCTTGAAACTTGAAAGGGCGCTAACTAGCAGCATTCAGACAACGTGATCCATTGTTGACGCTGACCTGCTCCATTTTTCGGGTCTCTTTGTTGCCAGACCATGACAGTACTGGCATTCTAAGGCCAAGCAGAAAGCCAAGCACGAATCTTTCGTTTTGCTCTGGTCAACAATTGAAGGCAGCGCATTAGTTTTCTCAAAAAAATGATGAAATTGCCTTATTGAGCTTTCGTTAAATACAGGTTCCATTAATCTTTAACTCACTTATTTCTCTTAATTATTTTTTTGTTTTTGTTTTCTTAATTTAAGACAGACTTCAGACACAAGAGCTTATAATTTCATCCTCAAAATTTAAAAACTTTTCAAAATTAAACTAAAATTACATCTAAAAATCTATCTACATCTAAAATAAATTAAGTCAAATTAAATAAATAGACACTTGAACATATCTAATATTAAGAATCGATTGAAATTAATTTAAGTTTAATTTAAACTTAAGTTTGTAGCACTGAGAAAGGAATTTATATAGATATTCAGTATGAGATTTATTTAATATGGGACAATCTCACACATAATAGATTACAATGTATAAATAAAATAATATACCCTATGTCTTTGCCAAATCCAATATCTGAAGTTCTAAACCTTGTACATTCAGAAAAAAATATGATTTCAATTTATTATTGATTAGATTTGTTACATCTGAAAACATTTTTCATTTTGAAATCGTTTCTACAAACTTTGTACTGATGTCCTACTTAAATTTGCTTTTGAATGTACAGATTAAAATTCATCTCTAGAAGTTTCGCAATTTCTTGAAAATGTACAAGAGCTTAAGAGTTGGCAATCTAAATGGAAATGCGATTTATAGAACGCAGTCCGGTGCAATAAATTCTATATGCATGACGCATGGCATCGGGGCAACTACATTTTATGAGCAGCCCACACTTTACTTTTTTTCTAGCTACTCATCTTATCTCATTTTTTTGTTGTGGTTTTTTTTATTCGATCCGACGAACAATTGTGAGAAATTCTTGACACATTTTTTGCCATTGTTGTACTTGTTATAGCAATTTTTGTTGATGTCGTCTTTGTTGCGGTCATGTAAAAGTCAACGGTTATGGGCAAATAAAATGTGACACTGCACGGTTGCCCCTTCCTGTAGCGCTTTCGTGTTCGTAACAAGTGTGCAACACTGTGCCACAAATGCGATTACGTATACGCAACATGTGACCACGTTTTGTACAGACCCCGGGCAAAAGGAAAAACTGAATAACAACGGCATGCAGGATGCATGATGACACGAAGGAAGCGAACAAAAATAGGCGACGTGTCCGATATAATTCTCAGCAGGCAGACTACGTCCTGGCTTCCTGGTCATGCCGCATCAAATTTAAGCCAGCGCCCAGCCACAAAACAGGGCGTGGCAAATGTGCTATTGTGTATGTGTGCTTGTGGTCTAAGTGAGGCACGCGTCATTGTTGAATTTCACTCGTGCCGTTATGACAACCAGCGCTTTTTAGGCAGCCCACATTATAAGCTGGGCAGCAGCTCGTGAGCGAGTGCTAAGCAAATTGCATTAGCGCCACTCAAGCGCCTGTTGAACGCAGCTCAGTCCCAGCTCTTTGGCACACTCCGCACAGTCCACAGTGAGCCGCAGATCATATTTTGCGTTTACTTAGAGTTTAATAAAATGCTATGCCCTCTAAACAAAGCTGGCAGGCACGAACGGAATGGGAGGCGTACCGGACGCCTATTAAGTCAACAAAGACGAAAGCGGGTTGCCTGAGCGGAGCTGGCATTTATAAGCTATTTATGGAATATGTAAAACTCATGTAGCTGGCTGCTGGCTGCTCGCTGCTGTTTGCATTTTCAGCTCGCTCGAGTTGTGGAAACTGAACCCAACAGGAAGCTTACCAACGCGCACCATGCCTTAAGCAATGTCTAAAGTTAATCATTGAAAGTGTGGAGAAAGCAAAGCCAGCTGGAATTTTATTTGATATCTTCCTTCACGCAATAGACTTACTGCTTCATCGCTTATGTGTGGCTTACTTTAAACTGAGCGTGCTTCCCAAAACAGATGAACTCGGATTACAGCTCCGCTTACTTTTACATTGTCGCTTACTGGCAAGCGTTTTTGTCTCTGATTACAATTCAACTTTTAATTTAATTTATTTAAATAAGTTGCAATCGTCAACTAATTACAAATGCAATTAATTAAATTTTATATATTCTGTTCTTATTCCTTCTTTACATATTTGTTAGTATATGTATGTAGACTCTATAAGTTGGGCTTTAGACCCCACTAAGTTCTAGATGCGTATGTGTAAAAAATGTCAGCTTTAAGCATAAGCTTTCTTACAATTCCAAGTTATCAGAATAAGTTTTTTTTTTCTTAAATAACAAAAAATTGCTTAACACTTCCAAGTAAGTTACACTTAAGGATAACCGGCTGCGCAATGCTCTCTCTTCAAACTAACCTTCAAAATGATTGTGCAAGAGCTTTCCTGCATAATTCATAAGATATTTTCGTTTATCTAATGTGAAATTGATTATCACCATCAATCTGGGTAAGTCTGCCAGTGGGTTAAATAACGAAGCGAACTGCCAAGTAAGCAATTACCATATGAAAATGCCTTTTCTTTGCACTCCTCATGGATGTTTGCTTACTTTGCAGTCCGCTCGGGAAACTTCAGTTGACACATTGACAGAATATCATCTATTCGATGTTGGTGTCCAATGCTATTGTTAACTTCAATGCCACAGCAAAAAGATTGCTGAAACAAGGCAAATCCATTGCTGAAACACTCTGGAAATTGTTGGCAAGCAAAACAGCAGAAAGCAAATACATACATATATAACCACTAAGCAGACAATATAATGTATAATATAATGTATTGTCTGCTTAGTGCTGTAACCTACACACAAACAAACACACACGCACAAACACACGCACACTCGTAGTACGAGTAGTGTTATTCCTCGACCGCCTGTTCTTGCATTGAAGTCTGGCGCTTATCGCTAATGATATTTACGAACTTGTAGCTGGGAAATTAATTGAAATGCCCCAGATATTGTCAGAGAGGAGTGTTTGGGTTGTGTGGGGGAAAAACAACAACAATTTGGTGCCCGAATTAATTTGCTGGCAACAAATTCGTTTGAAATTTGCTAAACAAAAATGTGTTTTTCCTTTTTGCAGGCGGTTTAGTTTATTCGTGTTTGCTGGCAAACACTTTTGGCACTTTGCCGCACTATTAAGTGTTAAGTAATCCCCTGTTTTTCCTATTCTCCTTGATTGAGGACCTTCCCTCATTTCGCTCGTAATCTTAGCAGCCAGGTGGGAGAATTCAGCGCTGTAATTGAATGCGGAAGCTTTTAACGCCCGACCTCACAAAGGGTTGCGGCACAAGTCATTTGCATAATTTTCAACAGACAAACATAAGGAAATGAGCCCAAATCAGTTGAAATTAACCCTAATGAGAGCTAACGCTTATAAAATTGGTTTTTTTGTTTGTATTTTTTTGTTTTGGCCCTCCACTTGCCGCAAGAGCAAATTGCCCATTTCTAAAGCGTTATCATATGTCAAAAACCCTTTCACCAGAAATCCATGGCACTTGAACCAGATTCACATAGTCAGCAGAAGTTACTGCCTAATTATGAAGTTCATTTTTGAGCATCTACATTAAGTAAGCTCTTATCCTCGGTATCAAATCGGCTTCCTCAGGAGCTGCTTCAGCGCCATAAAACGAATCAGCTAAGCTGAACCCGTTCACGCATAATTCTTCAGAGTCGATCATTTGTAACTCGACCTTACTGGCTATGAATAGGTGCTCAGAAAAGACCACAAGCTGGAAGATTGACTTTTTCTATCTTAGAGAGTAGGGATAATTGCAATATTAAAGATTAATTCGAGCTTCAAATAGCGAATAAGGAAATGAAGCACGCCAAAGCGGAAATTAAAAAAGTTTGGCCTCAAATTGAAGCACGCCTGAATCCCAATTTGGATTTTGTGGCCGAGCTGAAATAGAGAAAAAAGACTATCGAATTCAAATTTAAATTGCTTACTGGATTTCCATAATTAAACTGCGCACATTGGAGTAAGGAATATCGTATAACTACTTAAATACAAATAAAAATGCAGATTAAAAACCAAACGTATACTTAGCATCTCCAAGCAAGTGATAGTATCCAATATATGAAAGTAGCTTACAATCTGACCACTATTTTCTGGCTTAGCAATCTCATTTAATCCTTTAGAGAAATTAATGGCATTGGGCAAGCGTGCAGAACTTGAATAGTTCATGTTTAAATTTCACCTGAGTTGCAGAAGCGAGATATATCTTTTCTCAATTTGGAATGGCTCCCCCGTCAGTTGGAATCAGTCTTTAAAGAAAGTTTGCAAAGCGTTAAACAAAGTTTAAGCAATGCAGCGAAACAAAGCAGCACGAAAATGTAAGCTGATAATTTGCCCTTACTTTTTAAACAAAATATAAACCAAGGCACGTGTTAGCCCACAAACGAGAAACCAAGTCTGACCAAGAGGGTCTCCGGCTTCTCGTTCTCGGTTTGTCAAGCAGTAAGTCAGCCAGTCAGTCAGTCAGTCAGTCAGTGAGTCAGATGGCTGTTTGTGCCTGGAAGCCCTTCAGAAGTGCAGATGGTGATTAGGCTGACAGTTCGTTAGCTGTTGCACCTTTTTGGAGGCTTTAAAATCAGTTCACCTGTTCCAGCGAGCCGAACTTTCGCACAAGTTTTAAGGCCGTGCCACGCTGCGTATGCTTGATAAAATAAAAATGTGCGAATATAACTCGACTCGACGTTGACGTGTTAATTAGTGTGAACTTTGCGGGCCTTCACGTTGGGCTGGCACGTATGGTCCAGAGATAAGTTAAGGCTGCCACAGTAGCCTTGACAGGTGTTCCAAAATACATCCACTGGCTTTGAGCTCGACATATTGTGGACTCATTAAAAATCAGCACAGCGCTAGCAACCACAAAAAACAAGCCACAACCAAGTCATTTTCATAATCAAACAAACTGGAAAATCACACAGCACATAACAGAAAACAGAAAACACGGTCTTCTGTGGGAGTCGATTAAGCGTGCGACAGGCTGAGCGAGAGGGAGGGGAAAAGGAGGCGCCCAGCAGGGCCACAGAAGCAGCCACGTCAATTGCATTAGGAATTGCATTTAATGAGCGTAGCAGCCAGTCAGGCTGTCAGGCAGTCAGCCAGCTAAAGACAGCCACCAGGGAGTCGAGGAGTGGCAAAGACGACGAATCGCACTCAGAAAAAAATCGCACTGCATTTTCCAAGTAAAATGAATTATATAAACTACCTGAAATGTTAATGTAAACTAAAAAAAGGAAAAAAAAAACATATCTGTTTGTACAATAAAAAAACCTGTAAATAAAACATTTGGTTTTCTATATTTTAAAAAGTATACACTGGAATTAATGAAAGAAAAACCATGGATGGCAATTTTTAAAATTTAGGTACGTTTTTTTTTGTGTGTGCAGCAGCTGCCTGCGTCTGGCAAATGGCGAAATGGCGTTGAAAACGGCGTCACTGAGTCGCAGTAATGTCGCCCACAGACTGCAGATTTGAATGAATTGCATATATCTGGTATAATATCGAGGGCATAACTATAAGCGAGCTTAGCCTGGAATTAGAGCGAACATCGCCACCCTTTTTTACTTATGCGCTCGTCAATTATAGTAACACTTGCCATTCATTATCCGTTTACTCTCTGACAAAACATGTTCGTGTTCGTTTCAGCACAATTTGTCCTTAATTTGCATTGATTTGCTTAGCACGCGTTTAATCCGCACGAATTAATTCAGCAATAATTTTAATTATATTCGGTGTACATCGCTTCGACCAGATTCCCATTCCCAATGCTCATTTGAAACCAAATATTTGCACAACTTAATGCAACATTTTGTAATAAATTGCATTTCGAATAAATTGTGCGAGCGCATGAATGAAATTAGTTTGAACATTGTTGAACCCAAACAAACATATTACTTATTTATTTTATTTATTATTCCTCTTCTCCTTAGGCTAACAAGTAAATTTTTAAAAAACTTTCAGATTTCGGCTCGCCTTTCTATTGTGTGTCTTAAATGTTTGTCCTTGGGCCAGCTTTTGAATTGAAATTATTTTCGTAGCGTATTGGTTTTTAATGTTTTTAGAGATGGAAATTGAGTTGGTCTTTATTTTACATAATGTTCTTATGTGGGAATGCTCCACTGGTAGCTTGATTTTCAAGCTTGTCAGCAACTTTGATGTCTTGAGTTTAAATGTCTCTTTTTGTCTGTTTTCGGTTGGCCAAAAATGTTACACTCATAAAAATAAATTTCTTCGTTTCAAAAGTAACTCCCGCTGCTTAATCAGATATGTTGGATAATTTGAATAATGACTTACGTACGCAATTCAATTCAATACATGTTTACCCGTCGAGAAGACCGCAAAGTGTGTCAAGAGCGCCTTTGAGCGCCGCCAACTGTGTGAGTAAGCCAGTGACTAACGGATTTCAACTAAATTGGTGCAACAAGCAACATTAGGTCACAATACAAATGGCCAATTTGTATGACTTGCTCAAAGCGAGAAAAAAAATTGATGGGCAGCAACAAATAACTGGCAGGCAAATGTCCTGTGCCCGAGATGGATTCCCCGCATTGGTTTGCTTTTTGGTTTACATGTCATGAGAGCCTGCGTTTGGCTTGAATTGGCTATAAGACACCGTTACGCTTTTTTACTGCTTCATGGTAATTTAGACAGTTCCGTTAGCTGGCGCACTCGTAAACGCACGCCTCGGTAAACAGGACTCTCACGGCCTACCGCCTCTGCGCCGAGTACTCGCGCTCCTTTCGACTGACTCTTCCGTTGGATTGGTCACCAGGGTCACATTAATTTCGCGCTGCGGCAATTGGCATATAAATTTGGCAAAATTGCCATTTTATACCCTGTAGCTTGAACACTTCAAATACTTAAATTATATTGACACAGCCAGAGATTCGCTTGAAAATTTCAAACCTTTACTCAATAACCGCTAAAGAATTTTATAATTGATAAGCTCTGTTACTAGGGTGTTTCTAAGTCGTATACACGATTGTTCTCAATTGTTTTGGTTGTAGCAACCTGAAGCAATTTGCATATAAAACATGAAATATGCAAATTCTTAGCTGTTCTGGGAAAAATAAATATTTTTCTCATTAAATGAGCAAAAGGACATGTGTAAAAATTCGTGTCGCAAATTGGCAAGAAATAAATATTACAATCTCCAAAGGTGTATCTCAAAAAATATTACTCGATGTTAAGTCAACTTCAAGCAAACAATTACAGTTCTTGTAGTTTCTGTTTACTCACATTATACTTATCTGTTGGCAAATTCTATTTTCATTATGTTAGCATTTCCATTAAAGTTCTCAAATCGCTTTCCATTGCCAGCCAGGCATTTGCACAGTTCACTGACTTTCAATTGATTGTCCAGCCAACGACCGGAGCACCAAAAGTGCCCAGAGTCAAAAGCTTCTCTCTCTGTGTGTCCACACAAGCTAAAAATAGGCTGTCCACAACACATTTGGTGTGCATTTGGCTTGATTGAATCCTCATACACAGGGCCAACATCAGCAGCCATCATTGTCCGCATCCAGAATAGTTAATAATCCCAACAGTTTTACAATGGATCGTTATTTATAGCGAGATTTCTTTTCTTCTTTGTTTGCAGCTGCTAAGCTGTTATGCAATTGTTTGAACATAATTTATTACACATACGCACCGTTTGCTAATTACTTGAAACTTACTCGCAAAACTTGAACGCGAACTTGCAAACGGCGCATTATCGCAGGCATCAGATGCAAACTTGCCCTGCTGCAAAGTTGTTTGCCTGCCTCCCTTTCAACTGGCTGACTGGGAAAACTTTGCGACAATAGTTGCAGCTGCTGCTACCCCGATTCCCCCACTATTACTTACCGACCGGCAAACTGTCAACTGTCAGAATCAGCTTCCAACGACGAATTCACATGCCATTCAAGCAACGCTGTAGCGCATATATGTACGTATATACACAGCCAAAATAAAATAAGACAACATTAAAACTAAATAGCAAAATACTTAAATGAAATGCCAAAATACTGCAATCAAAGCGTCAGCAGAATCGAAATAAAAGCATAAATTAGCTAAGCAGCATCATCATACGAAACGGGGATTCAAAGCAACATCAGGTTTTGTATTTTCTGAATCGGTTCTTTTACTGTGGGATACTTTTAGACGTGGTGGGATCGAAAATAAAACACAAGCACGATTTTTGTTAGTTTTGTAGTTTTTTTTTATAGAGAGGGTAGTTTTTCTCCGCTAAGGATTTTCAAAGTTTACTTTTATTTAGAGAAGTTCCTTTAATGATAATCATACTTATGGTTTTTTTTGTAAGCTGTTTGCCTTTCGTTTTTAAAAGTTTTTGTTGCTTTTTTTTGTTTTTTTTGTTTGTTAAATAGTTGTTTTTTAACAGCTAAATACATGTTGTTATATCGTAATATTTGAGTTTTTCTATAGTTTCTTTTTTGTTTTCTGTTCTTTCTGGTAATGTTTTTGACTTTGGTGTAATTATGTTATTTGGTTTTGTTGCGTTAAAATTCACTTACTAGCTAGACTTTCATTATGTTTTTGTTTTTTATATTTTTCTAAATTATAATTGTTTTGTTGTTATTTGGTTTCTGGTTTAGCCTGGGATGTTGTGCGGCACCGTGTTTATGTTTTGTCTTTTGAGTTCGCATTTCGACAAGTTTAAGAATCAATCATTTTTCTAAAATTAAGTATTAATCTATATGTCCAAATATCTTAATAGTAAACGTGACTTAATAACCTAAATTGTAACAATAAGTTTTTTGTGTTTTTTTATTTGTTAATGTTGTATGGTAACTTGTACACACATTTAAGCAATACACGTAGTAATATTTCATTATATAATCGGTATGTCCATATAATATATGACTTATATTGAGTTTAAACGCTTGGAATGAACTTTAACACCAACTTACTGACTAGAGAATTGATTTCTATATAAGTATATAATTTTCATCGCTTTGACTATGGCGCACCAACTTTTGGCACATGCTGTACTTCTTGTCGTGTCGTTTTGCAACACTGCCAACTGTCATCACTTAGCATCTAGATTAATTGAGTTTGGTTTTAACATGCACATTTCTTCATCAATTCATGAGTAGTTATGTAATGTTAATAACTGATTTTAAAATATTTGAATATATACGTTTATATATATATATGTATATATATCTATATTATATGTTATTTGTATAGATAAATATTTAATTTTTAAATGTATTTTAAATTGCAACATTTATAAATTGTTGTTGTATATTTTGTTATAATAACTTTGGAAAAATCGCTAAAATGTACGTTTAATATATTTTCGTATTTAACTTTCCATATACTTTCCACATCTCATATGACCCTCAACATTAATTTTGTGGATTTTTTTTTTTGTTGTTTGTTTATATTTGGTTTGTTTGGTTTGTTTGTAGGTTGACTAATTAGAAAACGAATTTGAATAAACACATTTGTCGATTAATATATATTGAAAAAGTGCGCGTACTTTGAGCAGACCATGTGCCACAACGAGAGCCTCGCCAAGGAAAAAGTATGACATCGGATTGGGTGACTTCTCAAAATTTCAACACTCTCGGTCCGCTGGGGACGTATCCAATTTGAATGGCACCCTCGCACCCCTCTCGCCCGGACACCTTGCCGGACTACTCAGCGTGCTTAATGCGCTCTTGAACCGTGCTCCCAGCCGGACTCATGAAAACCGTCGGGGAATAGCATTTAGCCAGGCTAACTTTGTGGCACACTCGAAGTGCTTAAAGCAGAAGACGCCTAATTGCTATACATTTATAATTTGGCTTGAACTTCACTTTGATTTCAACTGTTGGCCAGACACGTCACACACGACTGGCATCTGGCACACGAGGTCGTCTGGCAACGCTGCGTGTGCCACATGCCAAGTGTTTCCCTGTCTGTGAGCATCGGCAGACGCCCCCCACATTGGGGGTATGCCTGACGAGGCTCAGCTCTTTTGATTTGACTATTCGATCGACTATTCGACTATTCGATTTTAATTCGTAACTTTATTTAATTGTTTGTTTTTGTTTTTTGTTTTTTTACCACCAATACCTTAACTTATTTATGTGTGTGTTGTATTTGTAGAACTAAAGTGCAGCTTTTTTTCATGTCTTTCGCCATTCGTTTAGCTGTCTTTCGGCTGATTTAGCTTGATTGTAGCTGGCTGCTACTTTGTGCTGTTTCCATTTCATTCGTTCTGTTGCCCAATTGTAATTCCCTAGATCTAGTAAATTGATTACTGTAGCACTTTTGTTGGTTTCTCTCTAAATGCTAAGTTGGTTTTTGCATCTCCGCTTTGTGATTTTGCTCCGATTCCGCTGTTCCATTTTCAGGCGTTCCTTGCCTGGGCAGGCTGTTGCTTAATTGGCTGTGGTCGTTTTTCAGCCACTCTGCTTTAACTTTGTTGTTGTTGCTGTTGTTGTTCTGCTGCCGCTCTTATTATTAAGTTAGTTTTTAACTTCTGTTTTTTTTCATGTTGGTGTTAGTTGTTATCTTTTTGCGCGACTTGTTTTAATTGAAGGTTCGCTCTTTATTTCAATTTGCAACTTGTTTTGTTCTTATCTTAAATTCAAATGTGCACTGTTGTCGCTACATTTACGGGTATATTTTTTACTTAATTTGTTGAAGTGTGTTGTTTTGTGTTTTTTTTTTGGTAACCTCAATTCTTACGAGTGTCTTCTATGTTTGTGTCGTGTATTCTGTTGTTGTCTTTTAAGCTTTTGATAAAATTAAAACACTTGCTATGTTTAATCGAAATCATAGGCATAACTTAGCATTTGATTAAACGTAAACCCATTTAAAGATCTTGTATATATATATATATATATATATACATGTATACATATATATACTACTCCTTTGTTCTTCTTTCAAGCAGCTGAACAGCGCCATTTTTTGTTAGCGCACGCTTATTCAAATTAGTATACTATATATAATTGGTAATATATGCATATTATAGGTAGCATTCTGCTTGGCTTCTGGAAATCAACCTCTGAAGTTTATTTAGCAGTTTAGGCTGACTTCGCATTAGGGTATCTGACTGCACCTCTAAAATATTCGATTTGTTTTCACTAAGTGGGTTTCAACTATTTGCCATATTTGTATGTAGCTATAATTGTTTTGCCGTACTACATTAATCGTTATCGAGTGTTTTCCAAGTATGATTCGAGTGTAGTTTTGTTTTGTTGTTGTGTTTGCGTATATAATAATATCTCACTAGATAATGATAAACATAGCATTAAAACTAAATAAATATTATTATCGAGTAGCTACAGCGTCTGCCTTTCGTTTAAATAGTTTGTTTGCCTAAACATATATTTATATATGTGTATATTGTATATAAAATCATATCCATATATATATATATATATATATATATATATATATATAGGTATGTCTCATTATACATAAGTAAGTATATTTTGCTTTATGGAAAACCATACATCAAATTATCTATCGGCTTGCGTTTGCCTTTGTTTTTTTTTTTGCCTCTTGTCACAAAATTAAATAAAGCGCTGCCCAAAATTACTGTTCTTTTTTAACTAAGTTCATAAAATATTCAAGTATAATTTGGTGCTAGGGCCACTCCTTTAAGGTCTTGTTTGTTTAACAGCTTGTTCATGTCAAAACTTATCTTATAATCATATATATAATTTTCTTGTTCTTGTTTGGCAAATTTTAAGCAGTGCAATTCGTTGCACAGCGCTGGAACGTTGGGAATAAAACAGCAAGATCGTTTGTTTCATGCCCACATTCCAGGCTATTGCTTTCATTGGAGTTAGCAGTTTGGGTAAGTCAAAAACTTATTACCAAATTTCAGTTTCAATTGACAAGCCATAGATATTTGGAATAGGAACAATGGGAATGAAACAGCAAGATCGTTTGTTTCAGACCCACATTCCACGATTCTACGACGATTTCTTAGGCCAGCCAAATGGAAACCGTGTGTAAAATGCTGCCCATTAAATAGTTGGGAATTGATTTGGACTTCAGGCAGATTCAAATAAAATAGTTGAAATATGCTTCTAGGGTTACCAAAAATTGTTGCAAACAGTTTAGTTTTTCGTTATGTTTGTCTAAAAAGTATGATGGGTGGGTTACATTTATCGCGGCTTAAGACATTTCTGGCTTTCATGATATCATTAATTACATTAATCAATGTCAGCTAGTGTGGATTGTGTGGACTGGGATTTGATGCTGATTTGATGATGATGCTAAAATCAAAACATGAATAAAGAAAATACATAAAAAGGAAATAAATGAACAGAAGAAGAATCAATGGATGTGCATGCTTTAACTGAAACAGTTATAACGACTACAGACGATAGCTAGAAAGAAAAGTAGAGATGACCGATCGAGCTAGCTACGAGCTGCAAGCTGCGAGTAGATTAGCGACGAGATCGAGCGATAACGAGAGCGATAGTTTAACAAAGAGTGAAACAGAGAAACAGAGAAACGAGACGACAGCGACAACGATGAGAGCGTACGAGAGTGTACAAACGAGTATGTGCGGTGAAAAGAGTACCCTTGTGAGTACCCATTGATGTTGTTGTAGTTGTTGTTGTTGTTGTTCTGCATGTTGTTATTGTTAGTTGATAAAGAAACTAGTTGCACAGAACTGTTGTGTTTTTCTTTTTTGTGGGGAAGGGGCGCATTTAAGCAGCATATTTGGATTATATTTATTTAATTTGAATTTGAATTGGAATTTGAGTTTGAGTTTGAATTCGAAAGAGTGGCATAGTTATTAACTTAAGCATAGTTCTCATGGCATACCAAAAACCAAGCTACACCAACTCGATGGCAATCCTCTCCAGCTCCACTTCAATGCCAGCGCCTGCGTTGCATCAGGATCTGCTCGTGCACAATCTGCCAGAACTTGCCGTGCAGCCACAGGATCAGCACCAACAGCTGCATGAGCAGCGGCCACTGCTGAAGCTCGTGGCGGGTGCGGCGTCTCAATTGTTGAAGCAGGCCCTTCGGGCCGAGCAGACACTCGTGTGGCGTCGCCGGCGGTGGTGCATAGCTCAAATTGTAGTTGTAGTAATAGTAATAGTTGCTGTTGTAGTGCTGCTGTTGTTCCTGCTGCAGCTCAACCGATCTCAGATCTAAGGAATTGGATGATGCTTGGCTGCTAAATCGATTGCTCTCTAAATAGTTGTCGTTACTTAGGTATTGATTTGTTGCTGATGTTGTTGTTGTGGTTGCTTTTGTTGTTGATGTTGTGATGTTTGTTTTTATATTGTTGTTGTTGTTGTTATTGTTGTTGATGCTTGGATGGTCATCATTACGGTATTTCTGTGGTTTGCGATAATATTACATGATGATACATTTGCCCTTTTCGGCCCACGGATTGTTCTTTTTATCCGGCGCATTAATCAATGGATCATTCTTCTCGTTCTCCTCAATAAAGGAGCGCATTCTGCGGAGCATACAAAATAAGAACTTCAATTAGCAAAATAAATATAAACTAGGTAAGACATATGATTAAAAAGTTTTTTATTATTTATGGTGTTGCTTTAGTCATTTTGGATCTAAAAATAATTTAAGGCTTACGTCTCTATCATCACTCTATCACACACCCCACTTTACCATTAGAAAACCTAAAAGTAGACATTGGGAAAATGGTTTAGTAGCAGACCGTCATCGGAACGAATATAATTTTATTCGCATTCATAAAATCTCACGTTATGACAGTTTGCATAGTTGCAAATCGTGCACAACTCGGATAATCCCAGCTAAGTTCTATATTTTAAGGATCCTAAAACTTGTAAGTTCTCCATAAACAACAAAAATCAAGTCATTTCAAAAATTGCATAATGGCTGCGTACATAAAGCTAAGCAGACACAAAATGACACTGCAGACGCCATCGGAAAAGGGGCAAAATCGGCGCGACTGTCCGTGGAAGTAAAGTCCATCCGGGCACGCCCACACAACAATCAAGGCAAACTCTAAGCTGGGCGGGTCAGCAGTGAAACCATATTGCGCAAAAGGGGTCGGAAGTCAGGGGCGAAGGACAGCCAGCCAGCAAGTTTTATGCTAATCTGCACGCAGATGGACATTAAAAATGTTCAACGCCTTACACGCGCCAAGCAAACTAAAAAAGGACACCGCTATACATCTCTCCTGCTCGCACTAGCTGTTGTTGTTGTTGTTGTTATTGTTGTAATACACTTATCCGTTAGCGCCATAAAAAGGTCTCCCTCTCTTTACGGTCTGTCCGTCTGTCTGACTCGCCATTTGTTTCGATGCCTTTGCCCAACACAACATTTTTATCACTTTTGCTTAGCACGTTTTCGTGTGCGTTTCCCCCTCTTTATTTTATTATATACATACCCTTGAAGAGGGTATTATAATTTTGTACTAAAGTGTGTAACGTATTGGAAAAGACAGCACTGAATCCATTGTTGCAGGCCTCTCTTATTGTTGATAACACGCTACTAGTGATGGAATACCAATAGTGTAACATGACACATGTAAGCTAACATGTGTTTAACATTGATATCGATATCGATCGGTATCAATTGGGTGATCACCAACTTGAAGAAGATGAAGAAGAAGAAGAGAGGAGTCGTGAATAAAATAAACTAAACAGACGTGTTTTAGGAAGAAAGATAAAGTAGTTAGGTCGGCCACGTCGTTAAGGTTATATTCTTCTTGCCCGCTAATCTTATATATATTATTAGTCGTATCGGAACATCATATATTGCTTGTACTTTTTTTGTTCAGTAATAAATTATATAGTTACGAGTTCTTATTGTGTTCTCAACAGTTAAGCATAACATTATCAAATTATTGTTTTTTTCTTCTCAAGTTATGCAGAAATTTAGCAGTGAGCAAATGGAATTCAGTCTGCAACTTTCTAGTGGCCCAGATAGCTGGTTTTCCTTGCCTTTTTTCTTTATAAATTTGCAAGAATTTATTTGTTTGTAGGGGAGAGCGCAGCACTAAGGGAAACAAATGACACAGTCGTTTGTTACAGTGCGCAGCTAAAAGTATTCGCCCAGACAGAGTGCGTGACACATGCTTTGCATTTCAATTTAGTGCGTGAGTTGTTTTCTTTGTATTTTACCAACAAGCCATTCATTTTAAAGTGGCTCATGCGATGTAGGCGCTATTTTTATATTACATATTATTATTATATTATTTATGTGAAGGTGCTTATAGAAAAACGATTTGCGCACAGTACAGCTGAAGAATATTTAGAACAAAATCCAAAAAAATAAATGTAAAATTAGACAAAAATGTAAAAGAAAAAATTCATTTTTTCGTATGTAGCTTAACATATACTTAAATATACTGAATTGAGACATGTTTTGCCTAGAATATACAACAAATACCAAATAATAACTAGCTATGAAAAAAGTTAAATATACAATTTTATTTTGTTTAAACTTAAGGATTAATTATTATTAAACTTAAGTACATATGTTTCTTGTTGTAAGGCAAGCGATCCTGTCCCCTGCTATCCTCTGGGATCTCTAAAAATAGCCAGACCAGCCTCAAGTCTGCTACGCTTCTTTTCACACTTGACCAATACTTTTGGCCCAAATTTGTGTGTTGTTTATTATTTCTGAACAGACCGAATTTAATTACTTTTAGTTTGCCTCTGGGTGTGTTTAGGGTGCCAGGTACTTAATTGTAATTGTGATTGTTTGTTTGCTTGTTCTGCTGGCTATCACCTATCTGTGCCGTATTCAATAGTCTCTTGGCTCTCGTTCAGATTTTGTGCAGTTGTGTCCTTGGCATTTCGATTGTTTGTTTTTTCGTTTGTTGCCTTTTACTGATTTGTGTGCGAGTATTTACATTTTGGAGGGATTTCCTTGGCACATGTTTTCCACTCATTAGTTTTGTTTGCGTGCTGTTAAGGAACAAGATTTGAGCCTCGCCTCTCCGTATAATGTTGTGGCACACGCCTGTTGTACGCAATTTCGTTTAGTGCAGTACGTGTGCAGATGCCACATGCGGCAAACTATTGTGCCGTGCGGCAGGTGTAGGCTCTAGCCACGCCCACTCATGTACCGCATTTATGCATAATTTAACTAACAAGACCTTGTCAACTATGTTGTCCTTGCTGGGCGTGGGTGTATGTGTATGTGTGTGGGTGTTCGTATTTTCTTGCTCATTTTCCGCATCAGCAGAGCAGAAGGCAGCGTCATGAGCGATATGGGGTGAGGCGTGTGGCAGAGTTGAGGGCACTGAGTACGTTTTCGTAGATACATAAAACAATAGCCAGCGACGCTAATGGGCTTATGACTCTGCGGTTTTTGGCCCGTGCTGGCGGGAAAAACTTGAAGGTAAACCCCAAAAATAACATTTATATAAATATAGCCAAATCCACGACAGAAAAAGAAAGTAAATGTGAATGCGAAAGCAACAGCGAAAGAATTTTAGACCCCCTCCCCCTAACAAAGGGCCAAGGATTCCAGGTTTTTTCTCTTCTTTTTTTTGGGTTGCGGTTCGGCAGTCAAGGCTATTTGGGAGCTAACTGGGTGGGCTGCCCTAAAAGGATAGGCAACTAAGTTGTTATGATGACGTTCTTGCCGCAAATGTTGTGATAAAAAAAGGCAACTACAAAAAGTAGATGTAAACGTTTGTAACCCACTGTTAGCTGAATGACATTTCATTTTGTGTGTCACAGCACAAGCAAAAGCAGTGCTTAGCATGTATTTATAATGAGCGCATTAGTAGGAATTGTCCAGAAAAGGTTTGCGAAAGCTCCTCTAAGTATGTTATTTAAGCAAAGAGCACATCAGAGAGGGAAAGGCGCAGAAAAGAGAGAGAGAGAGAGAAAGAGAGAGAGAGAGACAATGTTTGTCTCTGTGCGATTCGCATTTATTTTGACGTGTTGCCAGTTTTCTTTGCCAAGTCATTGTGTTTACAATTTATGGCCCACTTTCTTTATTTTTTGGCAACTCCACAAGAATTAGCAGCAGTTTAAATTCAGGTATTTTAGCTGTCATTGCGTCTAGAATCTGGTTAAAAGTCAAAAGAGATTTAACTGAAAAGCAAAGCCAGAAGGCTGCTGCTCGATGTTGATGATGATGTCATCGGCAGATGAACGACATTTGTTGTCGCAAAGTTTGCTCATAACTGTAAGACGCATTTAATAAGTAATGGCTAAAAGTTGATGGAATTCGAGAGAAGCATTAAAAAGTTGTTAGCCCATGCCACAGCACGCGCAGCATCTGCAACAAATTGAAGCAGGTATTTATGCTCCACCCTTCTGCTGCCCGAGCAGCAAAAAGTTGCGCTTGAATTATTAAAGTGAATGTGCATTGAAAACTAATTCAAAAGCTTTAATTAAAAGTGTGCACATTTTATGCCCATTCTCCAACTCTGTTTTTATGAGCTAATTAAAAGCACTTCCGTTGTAACGACTGCCATGCCAAGTTATACATATGTGTGTGTGTGTGTGTGTTTGTGGCAAGAGCGTCGCGCAGTTGCAAAATGGCATCAGAGTCATTTAGATGAATGTATTTCCTGCCATCTGCTAAATGGGTCCGACAACATTTTGCTTTTAGGGTTAAGCTATTAATTATAAATAACAGGTTATAAATGATGTGAGAGCAGGGAGAAGCCATTGGCCAGAAATGGGATCTGCCCGAGCTACTGAAATATTGACAGTTAACAGTTGACATTTGAGCGGACCCGGAAACCGCAAAAACTATTTTGAGCGGGCAGGAAACAGCCTAAACATGACCACATGAAAAATACTCTTTGTGGACCAAAAGAAATCCGATTAGTCCTACAAGCCGCTTGCGGCCGCATTTTTCATCTTGCGACAAACGGACAGACAGACATGGTCCTACAGAGAAAGCCTGTCGTTCTGAACAGAAATAAGTTTACTTTATGCGGCCGAGAAGTAGGCTTTTGCTTTTTGAATTATTATTATTATTATTATTGTTACCATAATGTAGCTTAGTTAGATGTATTTTGCCCCTATTCTAAGACTACTCTTCTCAGTTTGGTGTATTTCCCAATGGGTACAAAGTGGGGTAGCCCAAGGATCAAAACTCCAGGGCCTGCAATCTGGCTTGTGAGTGATTCCTTGGTGTACCAGTTTAGAGTGTGTGCTTTCATATTTTATTTTTTAATTTAAATTTTGTATTAATATATATATTATATATTAGAATATTCTTGCCAGATTTGCTGAGCCATGGCATATGCATATATGTTTATTATTTCTAATGGTTATATTATGCACATGTTTAATTGAGTAAGGACCATCAAGTGATGCTTTATTGTTTGTATACCTTGGCATAAGTATGTAAACACAGAAGGGTTTTTCTTATGTATTTAGGTTTATCTGTATGCTCATTCGGTGCCACAAACAATGCAACATAAAATGTTGAGCAAACAATAGAACAAGGCTATTAATTAAATGTAATGTCTTCAACTATGCCAATGTGTTAAATTTAAGCAGTTGCCTACCTTTGGCCACCGATTTGTCATTGTGTGCTTTGTGCTTTGTCTGATAAGAACAACCTCAACACGATTTAAATGTTGATTTATGACAGGCACACACACTCAGTCACACACGCACCCACACAGTTAGACACACACGCAATCTGAGCAGCTAAAAGCAGGGAAGTGCGATCCTTATTTATCGATGGCGTCAACATTTTAGGCATCTATCTATCTATATATATATCGGGCACAATAACGCTCCGTTTCACATCATCCACAGCATCCTCCGCCACACTCTGCATATTCTCGTATTCAGCGAGCCTCAAAAATACATTTCATATTCAGTTTGTGTAAACAAAAAGCGACAGTCACATATCAACTGTGTGTCTGTGTGTGTTTTTCTGTGTTTGTCTTTGAATTGCTCATCCTCAAACACTCTCCCTCTCCATCTCTCTATCACTCTTACTCTGCATGTCTTTCCTAGTAGCACTCTCTCTTTCTATGGGTTGTTTGTCTTTGTGCGCATGTGGCGCTGTTAAAGAGCTTAATATTTTATTTTATTCATATTCCAATTGTTTACGCATAATTGCCAACCCCAAATGCTCTGATGACCCCATCTCGATTCTCCCATTCACGCAAGTGGAGACACTAAAAGTGTTTGGCAGTCGGCTCCAAAATTATAGTATACTTTTAAGCGTCTAGCTCGACCTTCGCCACAAACTAATTTCTAGCTCATTTCACATCTTTTGCGCTTGTGTTTGTTGTGTGTGTGTGTGTGTGTGTGTATGTGTGTGTCTCGGCCTTCGCTAAGTGTTGCCCCTGCTAACTTTAGCATACTTTCAGGCACAAGGCAAAGACACTTAAAGACCAGTGAGAAGCCCCTCCATCAAACGCTTTGAGTTGAAGCATTTAGCTTTCATGCAAAACATGTGAGAATTTACATATATGCATATGTATGAGTTTGATGCTTATATTCATGTGATTGTATGTGTGTGTGTGTGTATGTGTGAGCAGGAATATCGTTAGCTTATTACATTATAATGCGCATTATTGTGCAATTGTCGCACATAACTAGAGTTGTTCCCCAGAGAGCCCACTCTCATTCAGATAAAAATATAAAAAATTATAAAATGCTTTTGTTACTTCTGCTATTACTACAGCTGCAGAGAGCACAATGGA
The DNA here is from genome assembly GCA_035041605.1 of Drosophila atroscutellata. Taxonomy (NCBI): domain Eukaryota; kingdom Metazoa; phylum Arthropoda; class Insecta; order Diptera; family Drosophilidae; genus Drosophila; species Drosophila atroscutellata. The sequence goes on along the minus strand of JAWNLA010000092.1, from coordinate 3,417,544 downwards.
AATATATTTGCAATTGCTCTTGCCATCATCGCAGTATAATAAATTCATTCAGTAAATATAACAAAGCATACTCCACCCATACCTTATTTATTTAAATTGAACTTTGCTTAAAGTTGCTGCCGATTAGATTTTATAATAATAGTACACTTATTTCTTGGCGTTTTGAATTATAATTCTGCAATTGTTGAATTCAGAACTTGAACTAAATTTCTTGCTTCAAATTAGTCTCCATGAGTTATCAGTAAGGATTTTGGGTAACAAAAATTATATTGCTCACGCACAAGTTAATTGTAGTTTCTGCTGTTAAATAAATCGAATTATACAAATACAATACAAAGTTACCCTTGTGCATTAATCCAATTGTTTCTGCCAAACAGGCAACAAATATACTTAAAAATACATTGCTACCGCGGGTGTCATAAATTAATTACGCCAAATATGCAAATTGTTAATATAAATTATGCACGCGATGCATTTCATTAGCTTAAAGTGGTTAGAGACGACTGAGCTCAATGAGGTGTGTGCATGACCAATAGGGAATTTAATTGAACGAAACGAAAATGTGAACATATAACTATTAATATATGTAAGGCATTAAAGTTTTAGATGCTCTTACTAAAACTATAAATTATAGTTTCATTATTATTCTTAAAATTAATAATAAGACGACGAGATTGCTATTGATTTTATTTTACTTTATTTTGAATGTCAACATTTCCACTACATGAAGCTCATACAAAACATTTCTTATCACAGGAATTCTTGAACAAAGCTGTAAGTTTTGTGAGCTACCTCTGTTCAGTTGAGCAGAAGAAAAAAATACAAATATATTTTATTTACGCTACTTTACTGTAGTCTTGTGCTCAACTGAACTGAGCCACCTCAGGCAACATTTTACGATATTTATATAAAATCGAAGCCAGCATTTGCGTTGGCTTCTATAGAATAAGGTGCTCCACGTTGCACGCTGCACGTTGCTTGCTGCACGAAATTACAAGAAAGGAGCTGTGACTGCAACAAAATTGTGAAGTGAGTGGCAAAAGGCGATGAATCAAAGCGAATACGACTAAGAAATGCGCCTCTGTTAAATATTGGGGAACAATTTTTTGTGGCACACATCTGAAACAAGCCAGATAATTTCAGGTACACCCCATCCACAAGTGCTGCAGGGTATCTGCGTGAACAATCGACTGGTGATTTGCTGGCAGACATTGGCAGAACTGTGATTTGCTTGCATTTCAATTCGGAATCAGTGAACAATCAGCCGAATCGAGTCTCCTTTACAGCTCTGAGTTAACAGGATGAAATCAAATCTCGAGCGCTAAACGTTGGCCATGAGTCAAGTAAAAATGGCCAAGACTGTGGTAATTGAGCTCACCTGCTATCGTGTTCAATTTAAACTATTTGTTTTTCATATTTTCGCCAGCTTTATTATGCAGCAGCGTAGCCAGAGTTGCCACAATCCGGCAAGCTCAACCACCGCAAAAGAGTTCTTGACGGTTTCTCAACCACTTTCTGTTCACTCGAATAAGGCACAGGCCAGCTGAAACTGAGATAGAGACTTTGTGGCTGCTGCTCATTCTCATTCCGAGTCTCGCTCTTGCTCTTCCTCGCCATTTCATGAATAACAAATCAGGCTGAAGGACAATCCCGGCCAAGTCGGGATAGGGTGAGGGTATGCTCTATGGCCTGGACGGCCAAAAGCCGCAAGTTCTTAGTGCTCAGTTCTATGCATATACAACGATGATGAAGGCGACAACGAAAATCCGAAAAACAAAAAACGGCACACAAGATAAAAAGTAGAAAAATAAAAATGTGTTTTGCATGGCAAAGAGAAGCTCGCTGGTACAGGGAAGGGTAATAGTTTGCCTGAGGGGATGGGTGGGTGGATGGTGTATAACTGCACTCGAAATGTTTAGCAGGCTTTCTGGTCCACTTTTGTTGAATTGAAAAGAAATTGTGCAAAAAACACTTGAGCCGAGTTTCCACATCATCATCATCATGAACGTACTGATGATGATGACGACGACGACGATGATGATGATGATGATGATGATGATGATGATGATGATGACGATGATGATGATGATGATCAACAACATGCTCAGCATCTTCGTCCTTTCAAGTATTTGTCAAAGTTTGCCTCAGGTCGGGCCATAGAAATATGTTGCTTCTGCCCCGCAGCTGCCACTTCAAAAGTAGCAAATCAAATGACGTGCGACAAGTGCGGCCAGCTATGATTTAATGTCACAAAAAACAAACTAAAAACAAGGTCGAAAATCGAGCAGTTGAATGCAATATGAAAGGTTAATAAAGCATACAGATAGTCCAACGAATGGAGAGAAACAGAGAGAGAGAGAAAGATGGGGTGGGAGTGTAGGTTAAAGAACATAAATAATTACAAATATATAAACAAATTTAAATCTGTGGCAGTCAAAACTAAATTATCAATCTTTATTCACGACTCCTCTCTTCTTCTTCTTTTTGTTGGTGATCACACAATTGATATCGATCGATATTGTTATCAATGTTAGTTGCATGTTAGCTTACAAATGTTATTTTACAGTCCTATTACAGCCATCACTAGTAGCCTGTTATCTATATTAAATATATGTATATGTAAACACGATGGCAACTATGTATACGCCGTAGTAAGAAAAAATTTCTTGTTCTTCATGATATCTTTACAATTATATAGCTTTATCTTATAGAAGTCAGCGGCAAGTGTTCCTCTTCAATTAAAATGATACATATATCCAATATGAGTTCTGCCTCAATGTGTTGCGCAAATAAAATTGTTACAAAAACCATGCTTCAGCAAATATATTTGCATGTTACTTTCTATGTTCTTATCTTTTGCCACACTCACATGCAAAACAAATTCAATTTAGAAAAACCATTGACGAATACAAAATGCCATCAGGCTGGCTGTGTATACATAAAGCTCAGCGGGGGAATGGGAAGAGCTCAGCACACATTTGAGCACCGTTTGCATAATTCCAGATATTGCAAATGCGAGGCAAGCAGAGGCAATTTCACGTGTGAATCGACTTAGGTGCTTAATTTCGAGACACCGTCGATAATTACAGTTGCGAGCTGTTTATTGATATCGTATGAGGAGGATGCAGTGCGAATGCATTCATGTTGCTGCGCAATTGCGAAGCGGAAATTTAATGCCAGAAATTGCAAATTTCCTGCTATCAAAATCATGTCGAGTTTCAGCCTGAGCTTGAGCTCAAGACAATGTGGGTTGGGGAGGCGTGGTTCCACGCCTCTGCTGGCAGCATGTGCCACCCAAAAATGGTTTGTCGACTTGCCTCACATCAATGTGCTACATGCCTGTGCCCTGTATATTTGCATAGCTGTATTTAATTTGCAGCTGTCAGCAAAGTTATGTTTCGCTCTCACTCTGTCACTGTATGTCTCTCTCTCTCACTTTCTCGTTCTCTTTCCTTTACACACGTATTGGAATTTCTCCCTCCCTCTGTGTGGCAGAAATGCAGGCTGCAGCTGATTGCCCCGATTTGCAGCGGCACCTCAAGGCATGCAATGCACACAGCAAGCTCCAAATACCTGACATTCTTTTGGCCTTACCATTGTTCTGGTCCTCAATCAATGATGCGGAATGCTCTTCATTAGAAGCCACAAGGGTTCCTTGTTTGCATGGAATCACTTGGATAAGTTGGGCTCACGTTGAAAGTTATCCATATGCATGCGAACAACTTTATTGCCGCAAAAACTCACAGTTGGCAAACTTTCTTTGCAGCACTTTACATGCATAGCCTGAGGACACTCTTAAGCAACCAATTCCATATCATTTCTAACTGCTTTTGTGTTGCCTCCATATTTGCAACATTCGTTGAACGATTTTACATTTTCGGACATATAGTAAAGTAATAAAATAAAATTAAAGCTGAATAAGTAAATTAAAATTTTAAATGAAAAAAGAGCCTATAATAAATCTGGAGGAATTACGTACTTTATTTTTTCCATTTTAAATAACTTATATTCACTTTCAATTTTCAGTAATTCAATTTGCATCTTTAATTTTAATTTAATGTTTATTGTGAGTTCTATATATTAGAAGTCTTTTTTAAATTGTGAACTTTCCATTTCCATTTTAAATAATTGCATAAATAAAGATCAAAGCTACTTATTGCTCATCAATAAGTGACAAATAACAAAATTTTGGGTTCAATTAAAGTTTGGTGGCAACAAGTAATTAGATTCATTATCTGAGAATCTACTTTTTATCAAGATAAGTTATTAATCACATTTACTAAATGTTATTTTAACACAATATGTAATTTTGGATATATTTTACGAACGAAAAACTATTTGAAGGTTTTTAACCTTCAACTAATGTTCACATCACGTTAGAAGTCGATTAATGTGAACAGAAAAAACCCTCGACTGTAATTGAGAAAAATGAAAGTAAAATCAATTTAGGAAACAGACAACAATAGTTGGCTTTTGTCATTAATAACACACACACACAAGTACATAATAAAGGCTGAGTTGGCTTACCAAAAAAGTAGGCAAAACTTTTTTTTGTTTTGCTTAGGCTTCGGTTTGATTAATTGAAGTGGAAAATTGCTGGCCATGCAGCAAAGACAAGTTAGTAGCCAAGCAAACGAGCAGTATGATTGATAGTTTAAGCCAGCTTTAATGAGCCTGCAGGCCAACTTTTGGGCCCGCTGCCCTTTTCCTTTATTGAGTTTACCAACACTTGACAGAGCCTGGAGGTGTTGCCGCTACCGCCTCCAGGACCTTATCATGTTAGTCACGCTCGCTTATTTACATAGCTGATTACTGGGGACTAGAAATGAGCTTTACCTCAGTTTAATTAAAGTTTCTGGGCCCACAAATTGTATGCACACAAACCGAACTTGTTGTGAATAGCAAAAAGTTTTAGCTTCTTTTCATAGATTGTACGACAAACAGTCGAAGCGTTGATTGACTGCAAGATTCCGAATTGTGCCCAACAAAAGCAATTTGTCAGCAATTACAAAGGCCAACAATTAATTGCTGTGATCCGGCAACAGCAACAGCCACGACCACAGCAGTAACAACGGTTGACAACAATATTCGTTTGGCATGTAAATTTCATCGTTGAAAATGAAATTACTCATTGCCACAAAAAGGCAGGCAACATTTTTGTGGCAGCAGCTTGCAGCGAATAACTCACGTGGCGTGCCCCAAATTATGCAACACTTGGTTAAACAGCTGCAAATTGGGCAAAAACACACACAATTTAAGTGTACAAAACGGACGACAACCCGTTATGCGACCACAGACTAAATAGTACTCGAATTTACAACACCCCGACCAAAAATGGCAAAAAAGTATTTGCGACAACAGACTGCACCGGATGGTCATAAATTAAAGTCACAAAAAACAACTGGCTCCGATTAATATGCAGTATAAACTCATCAGGCTGTGGACAGCCTTGATAAGATGGGAACATGCTACCATTGTTCATCGAAGTTTTTGTCGATTTCAGATTTCAAAAATAGAATACTTCATGCAGTCTCAGAATTGAAAAAAAGAATTTGTCTAAATTCAAGAGCAATATACTAAAAGGCGACAATAGCAGTTCAGATTTTTAATATGAAATATTAGCAAATATTCGATTTCTAAAAAAAAGCCTTCATAATTAAGGAAACTTGTTTTCTAAAATTTAGAAGTTATTTATAAAAACCAAATAAAAATCCCTTTCCGTTTTGAGGCAGTTTTTCGAAAATACGTAAAATTAATTATGCCCATTTCACATTTGAACTAAACGCTGTAATTAGGAGTTGAAGTTAAGAATCTGTTTGAGATAGTAATGAGCAAGTATATTAATGTAATGGTTTAGGTCAGGGTTGCAAAATGCACAGACGAGTTCTAGCTGTTAATAAAATACGTAAGTGAGAGTCAACGGGTCCAGGGGTGTAAAAATAATTTATATACACACATTTGTGTTGTGTGTGTATGTACACATTTTAAATATGTTGTGTTGCACATGCGTTTGCATAAAGAAAAGGCGGGTTAAACTCTTATCTTCCTGCACTCCAAAATAAAATCAAATCTCTGTAATTAACCCAGACCATAGATAAAGATGACTGCATAAGTAAAGAAGTTTTTAAGTCTAAGGATTAATGAATTTGTATTGCCGTTGGAAATGAGTGTCGCTTTGAATAAATATGGAAACTTTATATATGAACTTCTCGTGCTCCATGACAAGTGTTTTTAAGTGTTTTTTATTTTATTTTAATTATTAAAAACCATTTTAAGTGCATCTGCATAAAGATGACACCAAACACAAGACCATTAAATAGGCCAGCAATTAATGCGGGCTGTCAACGTGAAATGTCATTCGCTTCTATGTTGGAATATGATATTTGCTATTCGTAATTCATCGAAGTGTCTAACGGCTAAAAGGATAAGAGTCTTAGCGGCTAAGCGGGGCGTGTTCTTCTAATTGATGCTACGTAACGAGTCGCGTCGCTTGAAAAGTTGGACGTGTGTATGTATCCTTTCAGCGTTAACTGTACTTCTCTGTTGGCTTGTGGTCTGCTCTTGCAATTGATGTCCTTTCACAGGTTTTGAATTGCCATTTTATGTTGTTGTCGATGTTGTTACTTTGAATGTTTGCGCTCTAATTCGCCGCTAAGTGGCCTTTGGACATTAGTTGCAAAACTTTCTCCTTTTTTTTAGCACACTTGCAGAAGTTTATTACAGCTGCTGTTGTTCCTTGTGTAGTCGATACTTTTAGCGGCTTGGCAGTGGCTCTTGCCAATGCTGAAATTGTTTGCCGCGTCTTAAGTTCAGTTGCGGCAATTTAATGAATGACTAGCAAAAGTTTTTCAGCAGCCATAGCAACGCTTAGTAATCCGACAACACCCTTGACGTCAATAATATTTGTGGAAATATGGAGACTAAAGCTCGCTTTGAAATAAAAAATAACTAATCGATCTTTAAGTGCAATTAAGTGCAATTTGCCCGTGGTTCAAATTTACAGCGGCTTGTGATTAATCTAGAATCACCACTATATAATAGTACCCATAGAAACTATCCATATAAAAGTTGAAGCATCGAAATAAAAATAGAAGGCAGCTGAAATGAAATGATCTCAATTGAATTCATCAACATTGAAGTGAAGCTGTCGAGGTTGCTTTTAAGATAAAAATCGATAAATATTAATGTGCTATCATTATTTTTCCATTTCTTATTCTTAATGCTGACTCAAGGAATCAACGCACACAACATTAATTGGTATGTTTCTTAGATCTTAACAGTGGAGTGAATGTGGAATAAATGTGGGCTATCTCGACCATTTCACGTTGCGCCTAGCTGCAATCTTGAATCACGATTTGTTGACCATTTCTCGTTTTGTAAATAAACCAATAAATTCATTTAAGGCACGCAACCTGTGAATGGAAGCACAACGCAGCTGCTCATGAATGCGAAATGCGGGGTACTTCAGCCTTATACACATGTACAAACATATGTATGCTGTATGTGTGTGTGAGTGTGTTTGTGTGTGTGTGTGTGATGAGTGTCTGTTAGTGTGTGGGCTATAAAGCTTTACGAGCGTCGCCTCATTGTTATGGACAATGATGTGTTGAGAGACAAAAACACGTAGAATAAGAATTTTATGTCGGCATTTTTCCCGAGAAGTTGTTTTAATTATAACACCTGACAGCAGCACCTTACAACGCTTTCACATGTGTGTGCGTGTGTGTGTGTGTGTGTGTGTGTGTGTGCTGCTGTAGCCACGAAGTACAGTCAGCAGAAAAAGCAAAAAATATGCTGCCAGCATTAAGAATGCAAAATTTAATTCCGCAAATGAGAAACTTTTCGCGGGGACTGCAAATGTGAATGTCAATGAAAATCACACTTTATACAGCTGTCTCTCTCTATCTTTCTTTCTCTCTCTATCTCTCTCTCTCTCTCTATCTGCGCTCTGTTGCCCTCTTTGTCTTTTTTTCGTTGTTGTTGTCTTTGTGTGTGGAATCTCGGAAAGCAGCTTTTTGACTGCTTGCGAATAAATTGCGACCAGATACAATTTAACAAATTAAAAAAAAAAGGCGCGCAACTAAATATAAAAGTGACAGGAAGAACAAACCGGACGGAACCGAACGGAACGGAATGACCATGACCAAGAGTTTTGCGAACCGAGCCGAGAAATATGCAAAAATAACATTCGCAAGCTGAATGCGATCCAAATTGTGGGTGTGGATTTCCTGGGTCGCTGACAGCCCAAGGGCACTGCGAACACAAACTGACAGTTTGTAGTTTTATTAACTAACAGTTTTTATGAAATAAAAATGATTACTCCTCTGTGTACCCATACATATATCACTGCGAATGACACAGTTTTTCAGAATTTAAGTTTAAGTTTAAACAAATGGGAAACAGCAGCTTGCATATTGAAGTTATCAAATCAAATATAAATGCATACTTCACCCAAATATTCAACATGTTTTCTTCCATTGCAGTACTTCATAAATCATAAATCATCATCGTATTTGTTTTGGTTATACTCACCTAGAAAGAAAGTTAAAAGATGTAAATCATTGAATATATATGGATAGATAAATTGAACTTAATACTTGTTGTATATTTTAATTATTGGCATTAAATTTACAACTTATCTTGAATACCAGCAGCTGGTAAGCACTTGAACAATAACTTAACTTAACTTAATGTGTGAGATGTAATAAATCAAACTGTTAACAGTAATGTATTGATTATATATTATTATACAATAAATCTTCAATTGGAATTCAGACTGAATACAAGTTGTAAAGGAAATTCGAGATAGTGGAGGTATAAAATAAGCAATGATTGATAGTCAGGCAAACATATGACTCGGGGTATTAAATTAGGCAAGATACGGCTATTCCCCAGATATGCATTCGTCAATAAAGTGCTCAACCCTTTTTCCCGATAACGATTCGCGGCATAGACATCGAGGGAATTTCGGTCGTACCGGATGTAAGCGTGAATTATTCAGCAGTGCTGGGACCTGTTACTGTTTGCTTTAATACGGTTTTAAGTCATTTCATTTATTATTTAAGCCATGGCACAATTCGGTGGCGTTGGCTGTCAAAAATGCAATCGCCAAAACGAGAGGGCAACCAGAAAAATAAAAAAATAAAAACACCAAAGCAAACATAAAACACAGAAAAGCAGAAATTCGAGGAATGAGAAGCGCATGCAACAAAATTCAATTACTACTGTGGCAGTCAACAAGCCAAGCGGGGGAGGATTGGGCTGAAGAGCGAGCTTGGCTTTGAGGATGAGCCAGATATGCGGCTGCTGGGGATGGGGGATGTTACGAGACGTAACCGTTCTTTGTAGTTATGCCAACTCTCATAATGTATGTGAATGTAATGTGCACACATGCAAGAATGCATGCATAGATGTGTACATATGGATGTGATTCGTTCTCCGCTGGCATTTCAAATATATGCGAGTAAACGCAATTAACACAAGCAAACTTTCTCTTGACAACAGTGCCAGACTTAAAGTTACCCTGTACAGTCAGTTCAATAATTATTCGTACACTCTTCCATTCATAACTTAGCGCACTTTCATAAAATTGGGATAGTATTTATTTTTCTTATAACCAAAAAATCATAAATGAAATTAAGCAAAAATTAATTTAACTTCGAGACAAAATGCAGCGGCAATTGGTTGGTTGAGATTTATTACTAAAGCAAATTCGTACAGGGTATAGAAATTTAAGCTTTAAAGTTTCGCAGTTTTTCATAGAAAATTAAATTAAATTATTCATGCTCTCTCTCTTTGTCTTTCTCTATCTCTCACTTTGTCTCTCGCAATCTCTCTTTATCTTTATCTGCTCATAACCTTATTGATTTATCAACAATGTGTGCATCAGCGGGGCTTAAATTAATTGCCAGCTGTAGATAAAGCAGAAATAAATAAATAACTGTAGGCAATGATATTGCAATGTTAAATATAAATACTCCACGCTCATTCAGTGATTCGCCACAATCATAATTAATTAACGCATAATTACATAATTAATATAGCTGCAATTGCTGATTCAAATTGAAAGCATCTTGTGCCTTTGTCGAGTGGATAAAAAATGTACATAAAACCGTCTTCAGAATTATATGCAAACAAAAACAATCTATATAAATATCCATTATTGTGTCCGTCAATTATTATGCTCTTAATTGACATGAAAGCATCATGAGAAAGTCGTTATTTCATTTAATGTAGATTAATATAAGTCGTTGATTGCAAAAGCAAATCTATATCATATTGTTCCTTCAATTTGCTATTACTTTAATTAGTAGCCAATTAATTGAATAAGTCCCTGTGTCCAATATCCAAGTATCGTAAATTGCTTGCAATGCATAATAGTTGACAGTTAAAACAGAGTCATCAAATCAAGGTTCTAAAAACGGCCTAATGACCCGACTGTAAATCCATACAAATGCATATATTATGGCTAAATACCCTGTTTGTTTAGCCAGATTAGTGAACTGGATATTTAAGCCAAACATCTGGCAACCTATCAAATTTCTACGAGCTGTTCTCATATATTACGCGAATTATGTCAGACTTATTTCGCTCGACTTATTCGAGCCCCTCTCGATGGCCAGCTTAGCTCCAGATGAGGCGTTCACTGAGAGTGGTCATAACATTTTAATTAACCGCGTGCAGTGGCTGATTGCGTGAAAGTCAATGGGCTAATTAACTGATGTGTCATTAAGGGCTCTTCAATACTAATTGGCTTTTGATTTTATTATAGCTCGATATTTCGTACGCTACTTGATGCGGCATTTTTTTAAATAAATGACGCAATTAAGCCCGTCAGAATACACTCCGGCCCTCTGGGCTCTGCCTCTGTAATTAATGCACTTGTTAGCCGCCTTCATAATGTTGGAAGCTTTATAGTTTTAGCTGCAAGCAGTTGCCGTTGCTGTGTGGCATCTTCAATTTCTACTCGTTGGAATCTCTTGTCCTGTTTGCTTGTTGCCATCGCAACTCTTGAGCCAATTGCTCAATCATTTAACTAATAGAATAGGCGACGCTACACTGCCCAACTCTGGGGCATGGCGTAATTGCAACGTGCAGGGGCGTGGCATGGTATGCGCCGCACTGCATCTTAAGCTTGGCGTGCTTCTCTAATAGACAACCGCTCAATTGGCTGTGGCATTTGAGCACTACTCCAGTGGCAACAGATGAGACAATAAATACACTAAGCGAACTCCCCGAAGGCGAACTAGAGGAGCTGGATGAATTCTTAACTTTAATTGAGCAAAACTAATAGCATTCAATTTCCTCAAGCACTTATCAAAATCTAAAATTCAATTTATTTATCACTTCATTTATTTATTTATTGTATAATTATATTCTCAAATTGTGCTCAATATTAGAATATTTAAACAAATAGCCTATTTTAGCGGGAAATTCTATAATTTATTAAATTTCGCAGCGATTTTATGAAAAGTATCTTAAGAATAAATCAAACCTTTGCTATACTATTTAACCAGATACAGAACGGATTTTGTTATATTAACTTTTGCATAATTTTTTTCAAATTTCCCAATCAATAATTATTCAAATTCTTCCTCTTCGCACTCTATTAATGTATTATAACCGAAACCCACATCTAAATTAATTATATATAAAAATTGGTCAACCTGTATCTCCTCTTGAATTTAAATAAAGAATATATAAAATGTTGGGCATAGAAAATCTTACAAATCACTTGCCCAGAGCTCTGTATTTATAGACTATATTTATTTATTCAGAAACACGCTTTGAATGCAAATTTCGATACGATTTATAATGGAAATTGTCTGGAATGCATTTGGGAATAGTCATCATAATTCATATCTGATATTCAGAAATAGAAATAGGGCACGATTGATGAATCTGATAGTTGAGGCAAGGCTATCGGTGCGTGTGCGTTGTGAGGCAAGCAACTGATTTTGAGAGCACCTCCAAGAAAACCAGCTCCATAAAAGAATGAAGCATTCTTCTTGAGCTCAACTTGGATTGGCCCGCGGGCTTTATTGTTGCAATTCATTTAAATGTGTGGCATGCTTTATGGCATACTTTTCTGTGCTGCCATTAATCAACATTAAAAGTGTCAACAATAACAACAACAGCAGCAACACCAACAATAGCGGCAGTAACAATAACAGCAACAAGGAGAACCAAAGAAAATGAAATGTGAAAAGCGCTCATAAATAGCTGACAAGTGAGAAGGAAACTGAGGAAACGAGGAGAAGCGGGGAAGCGGGGAAGTGGAGAAGCGGGGCCACCAACAACTGTGCGAAAAAATACTGTATATATATATATATAGATGGTGGATGGGTGTAGGAGTAATGCAATCAGCAGGTGTTTGTCAGTTTCCTCGAGTAATTTATTTGCTCCGGCAAGTTGTTAATGCACCGTTCAAAATTCAACATCCACCGTGCAACAACATTCACCGTTCACCGTTCTGAATTTAGCAGTTTTCAATTGCATATATAATGTTGCTATAAGGACTGGCTTTCTTTAAAAATTTAAGTGTTTTTAATGTGTTTTCGCATAACTCTCTGCATGCTATTTAAATAATTTTTAACAACCAGATTTAATTGGTTTTCTTTGTGTATTTAAAATTAATGTGCAACTGTTAATTAACAAGTTAGAGTGCTCAAAAAGATGGTGAGCGACTTATTAATGCCCTGTATTTATTAATTTATTGTCGACTAAAATATGCAGAAATTATGTATCCACAGAAAATGTTATTTTTAATTTTAAATAATTTTTTTAATTTTTCATATTTTATGGGATTGCCAAAAATGCTAAGCCACAAATGCCAAGATTTGACGCTTAAAGTCTTATGTGATCATTACAGAATATTCAAAATTCCTCGCTAGGCTTATGAAGAGGTATAGACTTTTTACCGTTTAAGCTCATATTTTTTATGGCCCTTGCAGACAATTTAGAACTTTCGTAATGAGTTTAAAACTAAATTCAAGAAAATGAAACGCTTTTATTTCAACAATCAGCCTTCTCTTTACCAATCGTAAAAGCCAACTTTGTATAAAACAAACTTTACAATCCCAAAATTCTTTAGTGAAGCAAAATTTTGGACTTCGTGCACATTGATTGTTGCCTTTGCTCGACCTTTGCCGCAAAGTCAGCGCTTTATTAAATGTTTTCATTTGAATGAAATTGAATAAACCGCTAATCCAATTCACTGGCCACAACCCCCACTCGTAGGGGGAACAACAAAGAACTCAAACAATTTCCATATCCTTTCATTGTTAACTGCTGTTCCAATTAATTTGCATGTTTGGGGCGAGGTCATTCTAAAGTTTCGCTGCCACACTGTGGATGCCACTAGACAAGCAGTTTAAAGAAGCCAACACAACCAGCATGACAGCATCAATTAGCTGACCCAACTCGGCGCTTAACAAGGACAATTGCATTCCCTGGAAATGGAGGTGGTGAGGAGGCGAGTCGGAGGCAATAATAAAAGAACTGAGTGGCATGCCCCACCGCGGCCGCATGTGTGCTTAATGTGACAACGACAACGACAACAGAAACCAGCTGAGTTGCTTCCAATTTTAGCTCAGTTAAGGATTCTGGACCAGAAGTCCGAGTCACTTTTCTCCGACAGCAACACAATTGAAGTAATTCAATTCTGATGGTTCTTCTTGTTAATATTGTTATTGGCTTATTGTGGTTCGCTCTTGAATTTTCTCTGGCTGCAGCATAAATGCTGACTCACAGTCCTTAAATGTCAAGTCTGCTAAATGGTTGCTGAAGCAACTCTTGAAACAGCTTAAATTTCCATTCAGTTAAATATGGATTGTTTTCTGGTTTTCGAATGGAAAGTTGGAAAATATCGTCCATTATTAATTGTGCTTCTCAAAGCCGTTTTCTTAATATTTGAGACCTTGAAACAAAGTGTCTTTAATTGAATTTCGCATCAAACTTTTAGTTAAATTAGCATAGAAAGACTTCTGCTTATGTTAAAAATATAATTATGATAATCCCGGATAGACAATTTAAGAGCTAAAGTTACCAAGCTTGGAATGCAGAAGCTGATAATCTTCTTCAAAGATTGGAACGAAGCTTAAATTTAAAATATGTAATTAATTCTTATACCCACCAAGGTAAAAAGCCAATTATCAGCTGAGTTTACACTGGTACCGACTGCAAAGTTATCTTTTTTGAGATGTATTTGCTGATGCTGAAAGTAAGCTGAAAGTTTAAAAACAATTCCTGCTTAACTTTCCTCATGAGCTTACATTTTTATTGCAATGCGTTCAAAATCAGAAATAAAGCCAAATAATGTTAAAAATGTTTATTGGATGTAACATTCTTAATCCACTCGCAAATATCAATCAGATTATTTATTTCTTAAGCACATCAAGTAAAAATATGATGCATACTAAAATATTTATGTGGGCCACAAAATGTAAAATGCGTGTAGAAAAGAACAGTTCAAAATAAATCTTTGTGATTTAATCAATAAGTTAAGTTATTTATATATTTAAGTTATAAACAAGCATCGCATTGAAAAATTTAATGTTATATGCAATATTTTGATGAGTCGCATTAAATTGAGCGTTGCAGCAAACGCAACGTAGGGGGCATAACCCGCCGCCACTTGCCACCACCCTTTGCTTCCACATAATGCATTTGTTGGCCAGGTCACATTTGCGAATTTATAACCACAATAAACCGCAACAAAGGCGGCAACAGCAACCGTAACATGCAGCCGCATTGGTTGCTGTTGTTGGCTGCTTCTCCCTTTTTGGCCCCTCGCCATATAACCTATGAACTGTCATAAAAGCAAGAAGTAAGCAAAAGAACGCAGCGGGGAGGGCAAAGCGGGAAATCTAAAGGCATATATGAAAAATGAAATTCCAAAAATTCAACCCAACTTCATGGCTCCCTTGCAACTGCCCTTTTCCTCTCTAATGTGGCTACAAAAGTAACACAATTTTCCGCTCGAAATGCGAAAGCAATTCTCATACATACCCTATAAATACACCTGTAGCGGGTTTACCTAGTATGTACTTATTTGCCCTTCCCATTTCGTCAAACTAGTATTGTTTGAAATATTTTATTTATTTATTGTTTTATGACCTCTTTTTATATATTATATTATTATATATATTTAAGACCAATATAATTATTCACTATTTTTGTTTCTTGCTACCATATGCATTGATTGCTTAATTTCTTAACTATATTGATTGCAATATTCGGGAAAAGACTATTTGTAGTTCCATACTTCTGTTATTGCTTTTTAACAACTCATACTTTTTAAATACATATATTAATGTAACTTTCCAACAGCCCATACACTATGCAAATAATGATATATCAAAATTGTTAATGTGGATAGATTATAAATTACGATAAGCAAGAATAACAGTAATACATATATTTAATACTTTTTGTAATCTACACTTGTAGAGAATTGAGTATTCGATCAGTTTCACACACACTGCCTGTTACGCAATACTCGTTCCGGGCTTGTGTTATTTATTCACCGATGTAAGGAAGCAGCCGAATAATAAATTTGCACTTGTTGTTGATGCTAAATTAAAATGCACAGCAGATTTATATGCACATGAAGAGCCACAAGCAGCACCGCAGCAAGCCACTCCTCAACCACCTCAACCACCACCCCCATGCCATGCAGAGTATGCAGCAAGCAGTTGAGGCTTGTGCCGAGAGTTTTGTGGGCGCATTCGCATTTTCTGAAGAGGTTGCACGTACAACTTTTTGCCACCTGGCAAAAGTTTGTGCTCAACAGCCGTAGGGAGAAACAAATTCAGCCACAAAACTTGGACTTATCATCAGGTTGAAATATATGCCAAGCCAAGTTGTGCGATGTGTGCCCCGAGGGGCAGCCCCGAAGTGACCGTTAGGCAGTGAGACAGTGAGGTAGCTGCATGAGCTGCCACTCTGCTACATACAGGGTGTCAATCAATCATTACTGCAGCCAGGCGCTACGTGGTCGAATGGAATGATTGCCGAATGAGCTTCATTTCGTTGCCACGTAATGTGCGGTGTTGACTGCAAATTAACGTGATGCCTGCTGCATTCACCCACACACACACACACACACCACAATACTCAGCTTCCATCTAGCAGCCCCTGGACCACATTGGTCAGTCTGTGCAATTTGTCCATCAATCATGTCCTTCGATTTCGGCTCTCAAAATTTAATTGACTTTGATTCGTAAAGTTGAGCATTGTCAGTGAATGTACATGTATATGTATGTGTGTGTGTGTGTGTGTGTGTGCGTGTGATTGTGTGTTTGTCTAATTTGGTTCGTTTTGCTGCTGATTGGGTGACAAATGTTTGATGTTCTGTGAAATTGAGTTGATGCTCGTGTTAAGTGCTTCCAGAATCGACTTCAGATTGTTCTATTAAATTGCATTTGTCATTCAATTTCAAGTCATTTATGTTGTTGCTGTTGTTCCTAATTTTTTGACTTATTCATTTTGTTAAAAGCTTAACTGAGCTATATTTGTGTTACACTTACACCACCAAGCAAATAGATTGTTTAGCAGTATATGGCAAAAGCTGTTTCTGTTTATTTTTGTACCTCAAATTTAGTTGTTTAACTTTCGATTGTGTGTGCTTTGGTCATATTTTCAAATAGCGACGAAAATAAAAATCAATTGTTTATATTTGGCATTTAGAATGCCATCGAGCAATAAAATCAATTTTTAGAATTTCACTTTTCTTTACGACATTAAAGTTCTTTACGATTTCCCCATAATTGGACTGGAGCGTGTATATGAAAAATGAATTGAAGATGATTAAGCAAAAAAGCAAGCTGCGTTTAACTAAATTCAATGGTACTTTGCCTTTACTTTAACCACAGATTGCTTAATAGAATTTCTAGCACCGAGTATAAGCAGCAGAAAACAGTTAGTTAGTTAGTTAGAATAAACGATATTTTGATATTCGTACTAAGTAAATTATACGCTTTGTTTATTTTGCACAATAAATATGGTCTTTTTTTTCATGAATATATCTAAGTAAAACACGCTGACATTTTTTCATTCCAAATGGTTTTTATGACATAAATTCGAATCGTATTCTGTTGACCGTCATAATTCAATTTATTCAGGTTTGTTATATGAAAATCAATATTTTCTAAACAACAAATGTGCAAGTTTGTGATAAAAATAAATGGATTTGAATAAATAAATTTATTAGCCCTCTTTCAATTCTTTTTAGATGCAAAGCTCTTTAAATATTCCCGATTAACTTTGCCATGAGCTCTCAATAACAATATTGTCAATGGAAAGTGCAAATAGAGGTTTTATATCAATATATTTATACCCAAATGTTAAGTTAGGGGTATCCTGAATATTATACACTTCGATAGACTATTATATTTTATTTGAGGTAAAATGAATATATTATAAATAATATGTAAAACAGGTAAATGCCAGCTGGATATTTCGTTATCTAGAACAGAAGCTAACTGAACAATCAAGAATGACTACGAGATACCCTAAAATACCTTAATCAATAATATATCAATGTATATTATATGGCAAAATATTCTGAAAACGGAGGCAGTTATCTATCAAATGATGTATATTTTATTTGCGCCAAATATGAGATATCAGCGATTCGATCAGACGGACATATAGACAACCATAGCTATGTCGACTCTTCTATTAGTCTTGATAAAGCATATATGTATATGCTCTACGGAGTCGGAGATGTTACCTTATGTCTGTAACATACTTTTGCACAACATCATTTTTCGCTCTTTGCGCATTTTTATTGTGTTCAGGATAGAAGCACTTTCGGTTAGACTAAATGTCAAAGAGCATTAGATAAGATAAATGTGCCCCAGTTGCTAAATTAATGTCTATTTAAAAGATTTGTGTGTTCGTGACAATGACAGCAGAATTGTAAACGCATTTAAGCTGAGCGTGTTTATTACCTTAAATATGATAAATGGATTTACTTATAGCAATTAACACCTGAAATCGAATCAGGCAACAGAAACTAAGGCCGGGATTCCAAAGTCGTCAAACAACACGCTTAAAAACCAGAGGCGCTAAATAAACACACGGCTCTGAGCTGGTCGCATTGCTAATTGGCAAACAGCATTTGAACTTGAGCTGAAGCTGCTGATGATGGCGCTGCTTGGTGGCATGCACAATTTATGAAAACCGAAACATTCGTTTCCGGATAAGCCGTAAGAGGCTTGGGTTATTTATCTACCAAATTCTTTATTTAAACCACAACCTTTTGTTTTAAAAAATGAATTTGGCAACGTAGACAGAATTGGCCAACCATGCGAAAGCCGTTTATTTTATCATATTAAAAGTTGGTCATTAGCGAAAATTTGTGATTTATACACGCGGCATGCCTTAATGCAATGCACTACGACTAGCATAAAGGACAAAGATAGGTGAAATGATTATAAAGCAGACAATCTTACAACCCATTTAAAGGATTATTAATATACATACATTCAAAATGTGTATAACACAAGGCTAACTATCTTAAGAAAAGCGGTAAGCCCTCTAAAAATATCTTCTTTATAAAAAAATACAATCAAATTTATCTTTGTCCCCATTTGAAATTTTAGCATTGGTTTGAATATATAAATTTCGCAGGCTAGAATAACTAACTATAATCCCTAAAATATTTGATTAATATTTATTTTAGTAAAATCCAAAATAAAAATAACACCTAATTCAATGAAATTTAATGTTTTCTGAATTATTTCGCAAAGGTTCTTAAATAAATGCGATAAAATCGCAATAAATGCTCTAATTTATATTGCAATAAACCCCAAACGAAGTATTGCTTTTAGCACAAATATTAAAAACATAGTTATAATAATTGAAAAAAGAAGTCTGCTCAATTTGGCAATTATTGTTTGTCTAAGTGGAAACAAATAAATAAAACTCTAGTAAAAGACATTCCCAGCCAAAATGGCGCAGACACAAAAATCAATTTGCCGACGGGCGAAATTTTGCGCTGATTTGCGCATTTGCACCATTTTGACCGTGTTTCTGAGGGTGTTCAAACGAATTCCTGTGGTAATAAGTTCAAATTCGCGCAACGAATTTGATGAGCTATTTTTGGTGCACAACGGAACTTTGTCTAGTCGTTGTCTGCATACAAACACACAACACACACACAACACACACACAAACACACACACACACACACATATAGGGGGGAGAGGCAGGCCGTGCTGAAGGAAATAAGCATCCGCGAAGGTAAAGCAGCAACAACTCCATATTTATGTAAATATTTAGCAAAACCAAACAGCTCGGCCGGACGAGCACTCCGCTCTCAACTCTCAGCTCTCAGGTGTTGTCGCTGTAGCTGTAGCTGTTGTTGCCTGGGTCTGCGGGCGAGGCACGTGTATGAATATTTTATGCACCCACTGTGTCAACTGGCTGCCAACATCAAACTACGCGTCTAGACAAGCTTGAGTTTACAGTGGTTTTTCGTAAACTCGTAAGACACACAAGACACAAGCAAAACACATACACACACTTGCACACACACACACACACACTCACACACATACAATTAGCACACGCGTGAAGTTGTAGGCAGTTCGGAATTGATGTCAACAGCTTTTCTTTGTTAACTTTTTGCACTTAAATATAAACACTGGCACTTATGCGTGTATTTATTTATTTGTAGCTAGATAAATGGTATATAATTGTTTGACTACTCACTCAGCAATGCTTTTAGATAACGGCCAGCGCTCCATGGTGGCCTGATATTTCATATTCTCGATTTGCTTCTTTAATGCGTCCCGATCCATGTTTTGTAGAGCACTGGGATCCATGGCGGCTAAAATTTATCCACATACCACCCCTGCAAAGGCAACAGAGCACAGAGAACAGCGGTGAGCGAAATGTTACGAGATGCCATAAATGCTGCAAGACTTGAGCAGCGCTCTCTGCTTTCTCATTTTCCCTCCAACCCATCATCAGCCTGCCAGTGTAAGCTTTGGCATTGCTTTTGGCGGGGTTGGTTTCGGGGGTTGCAGCAGGTTCATCACTTTTGCTAAGCACCCTGTATGCCTGTGTGGCCGGTGTCTGAAGTTTGCAGCTCAACTAACGCCTGCGCCCAGCACTCACAACAAATCAATAGAGAGCTCGAGAGAGAGTGAGAGTAAAGTCAAATATGAGAGAGAGAGAGAGGCGTTAACAGTGCCGCCTAAAAGGCTGCTATAAAACGCATTTGGTTAAGCGCTCTTGGGCTGCTTAACATTTTTAGGCATTTGTTTACCTCCGTCTGGCTGGCAGGAGAGCAAAAAAATGCAACCAAAAATAAAAGGGCGCGCCCGACATCTTGAAAAATGCCATACCGAAAAGCAGACTTCACAAAAAACAGCTGAGCTAAGCACGCAGCTGCCTCTCCCTCTTTCTCTCGCTCTCTCTCTCTCTCTCTCTCTCTCTCTCTCTCTCTCTCGCTCCCTCTCTTTATCAATGTCCCCCTCTCTCTTTCTTCCGCCCATTGACCGGCTTTTAAGCTGTAATTTATGGAACTTCATCTATGTTTATTTTTGCCAAAACGGATTTTATTTTATATTGTTTTTGTTTGTTTGCATAACGTCATAAATAAAAGCGGCATGTACAATTTCTTTTAGCCAGACCCAACATTTGGGAGGCGTGAAAAGTGAGTAAATACAGTGAGAAAATGCTGCGTGTTATGAGACAATTAATTTCGGTTAGCAGCGAACTGTTCAACAAGCCGCTTTTATTGCATCTGCAAACAATTTATATTGTCTGAAATGATGGCAGGCCAAAAGCTGGGAAAATTACTTGTCTTTTTTTGGGGGATCATAGAAAAACTGTTTTATCTTTGACATCTTCGACAGCACAGGAAAAAATATTTATTTCTGTTTTTTATAAGTTATAAGTTAAATTTAAATAAAATATTAAAATAAAATAGACATCCTGACCATCATTAACAATTGAAAATAACAACAGTTAAACTATTTTTTTCATTCGGCTTAAGCTCTGCTCGAAAATAGAAATAATTTATTTGTTGTTACGTTCATTTTTAATGTAAGTAAACTTCAATATTTAATTATTTCTTCAAATATGCACATATCATGATCAAATAAGAAACGTGTCGTTATGAATATCAAAGATTTAATACATTAAAATTTGTAATATATATTGTTCAATTCAATGTTTGCAATATAATAATATATATAATAATATATATAATAATATAGTTATTGCTATCTATCCGCTTAGACTGGAATTGTAAAATATTATCGAATATTTGTAAATAAAACAAATTCCTTTTTATTAACTTCTTACTTGGCTGGTTAACATAGCTCTGTTAGTGAACACTGCACAGCACAATCAGTCTGAACAGCTTCTGTATACATTAGCACAGACACAAACCCAACGGCCAGTAGAACTGTTATTCAGCTTTGTGTGGGCAACTTTTATCTCATGCTACAATATTTTGCGATTAAAGACAACAAAACGAAACTAACTGTGACATCATCAAGAACTAATATCCAACTCAAATAAAAAAGCCGCAAATATTGTGGGTTCAGGATGTGGGCCTGGCAGCTGTAAAAACCGCAAGCAGCCTCTGCTGCCCCCATTGTTTTGCTATAAGGTAGCATCGCACCAGACTCAGGGATATAATCGGGGACATTGATGTGAGTTGACTCCAACTACCGGCAAAAACTTGACACAAACTGAACGGGAACTGGGCGGTGTTTTATGTGTAACTTAAAAGGGCCAGTTTGTGTCCAGCAGGTCGCTTCCCTTGGCCAAGTGGCTAGCATAAGTGTACATCATTTTTTTGTGTCACTTCGCTGGACTGAACTGAACTGAGCTGACAACGGTTGCTGCCTCACACTGCAACTCTGTGGATCCAAGCATGTCTGTCGAAGGCTACCAAAGGATTTAAGGCTTTAACACAAGCTGCTGAGCAGCTGTGTTGTCTGCGGGCTGTTCTTTTTTCAAACGTCGACCTTAAGCGCTGGCCAACGTGTTAATGGCAACTTTGTTGCTAAAGTCCAGATTTAATGTTGGCCCTTTGCCTATCGGCACCATCTTTGTGTGTGTTAAACAAGTGCTCATATGTTGACAGGCCTGACCAGCAGCACGAAAAACTTAAACTTGGTTTAATTAAAAGTTGTTTTCGCTGCCAACAGCTAGCTTCTGGGCCAGTTACATGTAGTGGTTTGGATTTTTACCTAAGTAGTGAATTATTGTGCTTTTTAAAGCTAAGACGTGAACTCTGCTGCAATAAATTTATAACAATAAGTGCAGCAACTATGGGATTAGTTAATTGTTTTATGGAAAAACCCAGAACACTTCCTACACGCTAAATATGTTTCAATTTCAAATCATAAATTTACTTGCGGGTAGTTATATAAGTCATTGACTTATTAAATAAGAAATATTGAATTTGGTAAAAAAAAGGTGTTTATTTTTTAACTTTGTCATCTGTAAGCTATTTTTCTCCAAACTTGGATTTTATTGAGTCATTGCGACCACAACGAAATTTAGTAAGCCACTTTTCAACCATTGAAATTGATGGTAAAGAGTTTACCAAGTGTTTATAAAGCCTTTTCTCCATGTAGTCCAACGGACCACAATAATGATTGATGAGCACACGAAATGCTCTTTATTCAGTTTACGATGAAATTGATGAGGTTATCTGCTCCTAATGGCTATCAAACACAAACTTAATGACACAGCATCCGCTAAATTCGACACCAGTTTATTGTAACAACTGAAGGCAGTCGACGGAAGCAGAGTTGTACTAAAATTCACCACAGCCCTTTTATGTGTTGTAAGCAAGTTAAATAGTTTGATTGATCCAATGTGGCTAACTTTCAAACGATTAATTACGATTTCTTAGAAAATTGTAAATACGGATTTTAGAAATAGTTTTTAGATATAAGAAAAAAAGTATATTAAAAGTAGAAAGGTTTTCTTCTTATTTTCTAGAAATATATATATAATAATAGAAAATATTTTTAACTATCTGTAAATATTTTAGTAAGATTTTTTTCTGAGCGTAGTCATTATATATTCCTCTTAAGGGTGGTAGAAATAAACGCCCAATTTAGTACAAATTACTAATATAATTAAAAACATTTAATCTTAAGGTGTGATTAGCCGAAATTTTGAATGCCACTGTTAGTTGTTCTCAATAGATTATACAAATATATGTATATATAAATGAATAGATCTGTACAGCATCCCGGAGAGGCTGAAGCTATTTTAGAGGTCTTCCATGTCCATGTCTTTGCCGTCAGCTGCAGTTTAGCCCAAGCTGACCGAACAAGAAATCTAAACTAATTGCTTGAAGCAATTGCTGGCAAAGGGATAAGGACGCCTTTGATGACATTTGGCATGGAGAATGGGATGCACCATTGAGCAGAGCTGCAGGAGAGAAAGATGCGGCTGCGACTGAAAAAGTAGCTGCAATATATCTTGCAGTCACGAATGAGTAGCTGGCAGCGGACATAAATCGTTAGCAAAATGTTTTCGGCGATTACAAGTGGCTGTCCTCCATGCCTGCATACGTTCCTCCCCCTCCCCCTCCACACACACACACACACACGCATACAACGCTGCAAACCACTCGAGTGTTTCGCGTGGGTGTCAACAGGCGCTCAAGTTTTAGACACGCTCCCCTCCACCCCCCGCCCCGTTTAGAACAACGCACACTATCTCTAGCCGCCTCCCTCCCTCCCTCCATCCGTTGCTCTTAGATGCCCTGCAAGGGACAAGGACAACTACGAAGAGTCAAGTGATTTTCTTTTACATTGATGTTGGCATCTTGTTGTTGTTGCCCGCCCGACAAAAACATATTGTTAAGCGGCAGCCGGCTCCTGTCAGCCTTAGAAAATGAGTATATAAATGTATAAATATATACATACATATAAATATTCTGGCTTATACATATACAAACATCAAAAAAATCTCGCACAGCACTTGAAAATCATTCTCAAACATAGCTTTGTGGTTCATTTTGTAAACATTCGCATTTTTTTGCTGTTCGTCATCAAAAATTGTTAGTTTAATTGGCATTAGCCAAAACGTGTCCATCTGGGACAGCCTGCTGTAGCTTTGAGCAACAATTTTAGCTTGTTAGCTTCAATATAATGGTCGCAAACCACTGAGGCATATTTTCATTTTTTTCTATCTTTTTTTTGTAAAACGAATTTGACAAGACTCTCAAAGATGCCGCAAGGTGCCTGTCAAATTTGTCAAGAATAAATTAAACTGTCATTTAAAATATTACCGCCTTAGAAAAATATTTAAAGCTACCTTGATTTTGGGCGAAAAAATGTACTTGGACCAAAATGTAATCGCAAAAATAAAATTTAAATCCAAATAAAAGTGCTACACAAAAAAATATTCTGTGCTGTCCGTCCCATCGATTAGCCCATCGATTAAAATGTCTTTAGGTAAGAAATTGAAAGCAAATTATTTTTCAATTTAATCTACATTTGCTGTACTTCCAACCCTAGTAGTAGGAAAAAAAATAAATATAAATAAATATAAATTAATTCACTTCAAAATTTTAAATGCAAGTTTGTCAATAAAATATGTAGAATGTATTTAAGAGCTGGGTACAGGGTATATCATAGTCGATCACTCGACTACATCACTATTTGAGGCCACATTTTATGCAAAAGGCATTAAAGTATAAACGAATTGGTTTTCGCAGGCACACTGACAGCCATAAAGTAGCAAGACATAAAATAAAAGACAACATCATGTTGTAAATAAAGCACAGTAATTATCCAACACGTGGGAGCTACGTAAACTTTTGCATAATGGACGAGGAATGCTTATAGAGTCATTAACAAAATTCACTCCAAGCTCTTTGCTACCTTTGACTGCACTTTAGAACTAAGTTGCCCGGCTCCGAGAACAACGTCGAAAATTTGCTGGAAACTTTTAACTTGAAGAGCTGAGCAACCGGCGAAAACAACCATAAAATGCAGTTGCAACATTGTAAAACCGAGTGTTTTGAAGCGCCACTCGCTGATCATCAATTCGCAGCGCTAAATAATTAAAGCACAAAAAGCATACAGTTGAGGTTAGCGATTTGCCATTTGCCATTTGCGTGTGTGTGGCCAACTTGGAACTGGAGTGGTTAGTTCCGTCCCGGTCAACAAGCAATAAAATGCGTTAAATTATGGCACGCAAACAATGCAACTTTGGCGTTTGCTGCTCCAGAGTCACGCACAATGTGGCGTATGCGTGATTTACACCATGAACATGTGTTGCCTAATGACAATTTCATTATTAATATCCTGCACATTGGAGTCCATGCTTTGCCATTATACAAATTATAAATTTAGCCCTTATATTTACTAATGTTCTATTAATCGCAACAGCAGGCAGACTAGACACTTTGCAAATTCCCTGAAGTTGTATTCCGAATGGATTCGAGCTAAACCATCATTTATCAATTATAATTTCCCGTTGCTATTTGTCAAATACTTATTACTATTTCCTGGTTAGAAGGTTTGCTTCTAACCAAGTTACTATTGAGCATGACAAGTAAGTAGGTAAGTGACCACTGGGGACCATTGATAAATAAATTAAATTCATTTTTGATAACTAGTTGGCAAGCAGTAATTTATGTCTGTTACATTAAAAAATCTGAAATCTTGTTTATATAAATAAATCCAAGGCCGCTTTCAAGTTATATTTTATAAATAACTAATCAACAATTATTTTCATGCTTTCCTCAATAGCTTTGAGTAAAACGCTTAAGTTTTAATTTAATGTTACTATTTCTTAAATGAAACTATTTGAGTTCATTGGATTAAAGAAGTTTATTTGTTAAATGGGTAATTGAGATTGAGTTGAGTGCTCAACTTAGTTGGGTTACTTTCTTAAAGGAGTGGCCAAATTGTATTCGTGGCACGTGAAATTTGTCTCCGTGAAATTGTTCTTTCTTCTTTCTGTTCCTCTAGCAACTTCGCAATATTTCGTACAAGTGAGTTGGAGTTGGAGTTTGAAGTTAATTAATGTGATTGCTTTAAATTGAATTAAATACGTTTTCAAGAGCTTTAATTTTGTTCCTTACTAAATGGGGCTTTCCCACAAGTAGATATGGAAAAAAGTGATAATAAAAACCATACATTTGTTAACATTTATTCATGACATTTATTTATGGCCCATAAATATATAATTTATTTGTTCATTATTCCAAATTATTACTAACGAAAGGGAAAAGAATTAATACTTGCTTTTAATAATTCATATTTTGAGACATCATAATCTATCTTCCTTTTTTGCTTAGAAGTTTCGTGTGCTACTGTCTGAAATACATTAATCACTTTCGAATAATCTAAGTTGCTCATGTTGGGGAGTTCATAAATAATATTACTCCATAGTCATTCGAACAACTGTTTGTTATTCTACTAACAAATTGAAGTTTATATAATGTAATAAACCAATCCAAAATAAATAATGATCTTTTCACATTGCACGAAGGCAATTGTGCCTTTAGTTTCAAATATGTCGCAGATATGTATATATGTATGTATGTACGTATGTGTGTGTGTAGATAGCCCAGAAGTTACATAGTTTAAAGCATTTACTTTGCCAAGTTTATCTGGCAAATGGTATAAATCAAACGGTTCAAGAGAAAGCCCAATGGCTATTAAATTTACGGCCTAGCCTGTAGCTTTATGCGGATGGGTGCGGGGGGAGGAGTGGTCAGTTAGTGCGCCAGAGATGGAAGATGAAACCATTTTGTGACCGTTTCATTGCACCTTAGTTTGCTTTTCTGTTTTTTGTCCGTGTGTTTACGGTTGATTGGTCGGGCCACAAAAAAAAAACTGCAAAAAAAGTGCAATTAAAAGCGTTTGATGTGATACTTTGTTTCCCTCTCGCGTTGACTTTCTCATTCTCTCCCTCTCTCTCTCCATATGACAGTCTTTAGGGGATTGGAATACTGCATAATAGTAGCATGGATTTCGCCAAAGTACCAAATAGATGGATAGATTGGTGGAGAGAGAAAATACGATAATTGTTGTTAACCGGTCCGGACTCTGTGAGAGATAGTAGAAACATGAAGACAAAAACAGTGACCCTTGCTGCCATAGATCGAAACAAAGGCATCAATTTTAGTGTCAAAGCGTCGGGCAATAAAAACAAGAATAAGAAAGTTACGACCGACAGTTGCATTTTACAGTTGTAAAACAAACAGGACATTTTAAAGGAACAATAACAAATAATACAGCAGACTAAGGGAAAATTTAGATATTGACATTTAAGATTTGACTATTGGCAGTAAAGCAAGAACGTAATGGGTACCATTACTGAAGTCCAGACATAAGAGCAAGTGGCAACAGTGGAGAATATATTTTTGTAAAAATGGGGAGAAGAGTAAACAAAGCACAAGCCATTTACACCTACTACTTAGTAAATTGTAAAAGTTCACTGAAAAAAGGGATCAACTTGCAAAGAGGAGACTTACACAGAAACTCATTGCAGAGCTTAAGAGCATTATGCGATAAGCGAATAAGAGTTCGCACTTGCAACTCTCGTCATAAAGTTTGCCCGTTATTAAGCTGCAAATGACATGTGCTTAAATGGAAAATGACGAAACCAAGAGCACAGAGATGTGCAACATGAATCATGTAGCACAGAGTGAAATGCGACATGTGCTGAGGGGCGGAAGCACCTCAAAACTTGGCTACGAAAATTAAATGTAAGCACTGACACACAAACCCAGACATTAAATTTGCATTGAAATATTCAATTTAGAGAGAACACAAACCACACACACACACACACACAGGACACAGAGATGTAACACATTGAAAAAGATGAGCCAGCTGCTTCTATGACTATATCAGTGCCTGTCCCGGCTTTGTGCATCAAAGGTAACGGGCGACAAGTGTGAAACGATGATGACGATGATGACGATGATGATGACGATGACACATCCTGCTGCTCAGCTAGCTGACTCTGCTCTCGAAACTCCTCTCTAGTTCACACTGTCTATCCCTCTCTGTCTGTCTCTCACACAGCATATCTCTGTGTATCGCGTTATCTGTAGCGTGCAGTCTGCTCCAGTATATGGCGCCTTTCTTTGTGCTTTAATTATTTGTAGCATGCAAAGTTAAGCTCTTGCACACACTCACACACACATACACTTTGGGCTAGGTATTAAGTTATAAATATGTGTGTAGCAAGTGCTGCAACACACATCTGCCAGCTACCCATTACCATTCCCTCGATCTGCATCTTTGCATGTGCGTGTGTTAAATACAAGTTTCACTGCAGTCAACAGCTGTGTGCGTGTGAGTGTGTGTGTGTCGACCACAGTGTTGCCAGCTTAAACCAAGCAAAAGATTCTAGTTCTGAGTAGATTAAAAATGTTATGGGAGAAGCGTCGTTAAATTTATTTAAAATACTTTCACAAAGTTCATACTCATTATATTTTCCGGGAATTACTTTCCATTAAACTTTCCATGTACCCGTGAATATCCTATATTTTATTTACATTTATTATTATAAACTCATTAAAATGGGTAAAAAAAAAAGTATTATGTATATTACACATACATAAACGGAGAAGTCAACATAAACGTCCCTATAAAAAATATATATTTGATCATAATCAACGACAAAGTCGTTAATATTTCCATTATAAATCTTGAAATATCGGCTGCTTGCGACATATGTTGCCATATCTCTGAGCCTAAACTTTTGTAAAGTATAGAATATGCAAACTTGACTATCCGGCCGCACTAGTTTCTGTCGGAGTGAGTCTCTGCATATTTAAGCGCGCCGCAAAGTATGCAGCAAAAGTTTAGCAGCTGCATGCATGTTGCTTTCGCTGCTTGGCATACGGATTTACTTGTGTTGTTCTTGCCAACAAATACACACATACGCACACACACACACACACACACACACACACACACAGAGTATAAGGATATACACAGTCATTTAGTTAGTGACTGCTGTCGAGTGCTTTTGTATTAAATCCATACAATTTACCGTAAGCAACGGCCATAAATTCCCCATATCAGAGCAAAGCCAGCACACACTCCTACACACACACAGACACACACACACACACATACACACCCAAAAACACAGTCAGCAGTCTTTTGACAACTGTTGTGCGACAGTTTTTGCTTCATTTTTAATTAAGTGTCACTGGACTACGGTATTTATGTGAGTGCTTCAAGAAGCTTAGCTGCTTATCAGCTCAACAATTCGAAAGCACTTACTTTATAAAT
Source organism: Drosophila atroscutellata (assembly GCA_035041605.1). Lineage (NCBI taxonomy): Eukaryota > Metazoa > Arthropoda > Insecta > Diptera > Drosophilidae > Drosophila > Drosophila atroscutellata. Next base: position 3,388,286 of record JAWNLA010000092.1, on the reverse strand, counting down.
ATATTAAGTGTTATCAGATTACAAATTTGATCTGGTCTTAATTGAATGTAAAGACAAATAAAGTTATTCAGATTCTGGCGTTGTGTAAAGTAGTACCTCGGGGCCCCAAATACACCAAATTAATAAGACTGTTTCAAATATTGTTTTCTATATTTACTCAACAACCAAGTTTATATTATTTTAAGTTCATCGTAGAACATTGATTTATTTTCTATGGCCTTCCGATGAGTATCTTATATTCTCGGGAAGTATGAACAAGAGGTACATGTGTTCCTTATCAGTATCACAAGCCGTGTCCGTCTGTCTGCCTGTCGTTTTCTATGCGAACTAGTTCCTCAATTTTAAAGCTTTCTTGATGAAAATGGCTATATATGTATGTATATATATATATATGGTATATATGGTATTTATTTCTTTTTATTTTGTATGTGTTTTGCGGACGTAGAGACGGACAGACAAACGGACAGATGACAGACATCCCACAGAAACAATATAAATATCAGAGCATAAAACCGAGTAAATTTGTTAAATATCAGAGTATAAAGAATCAATGTTTAATAACATGTTCAAATGATACAGCTCTTCAATAAACTGTCGGCAAAATAATTCTGAAAATGTTGCATCTGCAAAAGTAAATCTCTATTCCCACAAAGCAGAGCAGCAGCGCTGACCACTTATTGCAATTTGCAACTGCACTCTATGCACAGTCAATCTGAATGTGAATCTGAAACTGAATTGGAATCGGAATGACGATGGGAAACAGCATTTAAAGTGGGGAGGCGAGGTACGAAAGCTGCCACGCTCAATCACTTAGTGCCAAACCCAAATCGATGGTCGTCCAACCATTTGGTGCACTTGTTGCAAACGCAGCGACTTTTAATCAAATCAACTTTTTTGTCGTATTCCTTTTACACATGTTTCAAATGTTCAAACTATTCGCAAATCCTTGTTCATTCTGCATGCCCCATTCAACGTTCACCCCTCCGATTCCCAGTCCACCCCTCTCTACTTCTGGCATGGCTATGCAGATCGCCTATGACAGCCAGGAACAGACAAAAAAAAAGACCAACTCTAATTGAATTTAGTTTACGACACTTTTTTGGTCCTTGACCAGGCTGCGAATATCTGCGCTTCGTCTGCAAGCAAACGTATAATTGAAGAACGAAAAGCGCAACGCACTATCAAGAGGAGGGGAGGGGCAGGGGCAGAGGCAGGGGTAGGGGCAGTGGGTGGGTGATTGGGGATTGGGGATTGGGGCAGACAGCATGACATTGATATATATTGTGCCAAGCAAGTGCAATGCGAACAGAACTGAAAAGTCGACGCTGTGTAGGAGCATCCATATAAATGCCTAGTTGATGAGGGGCTATGGGAGGTTTGCGAAAAATGAGAGGGGAGCGGGGCATTCTGGCGGCCGCCTTTTGTCTGCAATTTTAGTCAAGGGGCAATGCCAAATTGGTGTCGGTGCCATGAATGACGGCGCAAATAATTGAAAAGGCGATCAATAGGTGAACAAGTTGCAAGGCGACGCGGCCCAAAACTCGAAAAGCTCGCAAAAGCTGAAAAACTGAAAAGCCGAACAACCGAAAAACTGTTTAATTGAATTAGCTTGGCTCAATAGCGAGCGGCCCAACGCAATATTCCTTCTCACTTGATTCATGCTCTTTTCAGGCAACCAAAAAATAATAGAAGAAAACTTTTACAGTTTGTTTCTGTGCGTGCTTGCCACTGGCCAACTCTGGCAGCATAATTGCTTTTTGGGCCAAATAGCGAGTGTCGGTTGAACTATGTTCTGTTAGACATTGGGCTTTTATGCAACTCTTGTTAACAACACTTTTGAAACATAAACCCAAAATTCCTCAAAGCAAATATTCCGGTTTGATTATTTTCTGTGATGTGCTTCCCCTTGCTTATAGCTGTTACGGGGTATTTCCTAGTCGAGCACACAATGTCCACTGTATATTAAGTATACATTCTGCACATTCAACAATCGGAAAGTATGTCAATTTTGATTTATCGAATTTCATATCAATATTATTATTATGTCATAATTGAATTAATGTTTTGTTAATATTTTATATATTATTAAAATGAAATATTGATAGCAGATACGTTATTCTAGCCTGTCTTATATTTTAACTAATTATTTTCTATTCATTTCGCGTAGACTCTAAAAATATTAATAAAAATAAATAACCTAAATGATTCACAATATTTCTTATTCCTCCATTTTTTTGATAAAAGTATCTGTTATTTGAAGCCTAAGAACATATACCTCTTCACCAAGATAATTATTAGGTATTTAATTACCACAAAAAGTAAATTAATATTCGTACAATCACTTCTGATTACTCCCCGAAGAGGTCATCCATCAAACGAACTTAACGCCCCTGAGAATACATTCGCAGCACATCATCCACAATTATTGCACCCGCTTAAGGGTCAATAAATTATCCAATTTACGTGAATAATACAAGCAGACACCAGACCCCGGCCTCTTCCTCCTACACACTCAATGTATTTGGCCAGTGAATCTACAAGATTAATCACCTCAGCGTCTGGAGTTTAAACCGCGGCAAATTTGAGAACAATTACTAATCTGTAAACGAAATGTACAAAAAAAAGTGCACTTTTCCGTCTCATGCAATGCACAATTTAATATACTTCGGTAGCATTTCAAAATCCAATCAAATCGGAACTGGTATCATTTTTTCATGGCGTTACAAACAGCACAAGCAAACTGAAACAGCAATGAAAAATTATGAGCCATGTGGCAGGACCAACAAAAACTGTTACAATAAGAACAAAAACGAGGACAACAACAGAGCCATCGAAATGGCGACGATAACAATAACAAACAAAGTTGTGGCAACCCTTTTGGCTTTGCAATCGACCAGGACGAGCCAATAGCCAAGTGGCCATTGATGCGTTAAATAAAAACTTCAACTAAATATTTCCCAAAGCAAGAACAACCAACGTTGGGCAAAAAGGATGCAAAGTTTGCACACATAAGTGAAGAGGCCTGCAAAGGGGTGAGCTGGAAGCAAGTGAAAGCCAACAAACAAAACGGGTGAAAAAGCAAAGTTGAAAATAAACGACTGGCTTATGACCTCGAATTAAATACAGTCATTATTACAATTGAGGAACTGTCAGCAGTGGACCCAGTCGTGTAGCGTATAAGGACTATGCTAAAAGACCTGTTGAAAATATTTAACAGATCAATACAACATTCCCATAAACTATTACTAATGTTAATAACAGGCATATCGATACATATACACTCGATACCTCATCTACCAGCTGAATAAACATTCTTCTTCTTCTCACAAACAAGATAAAATCATAAGATTATTTTCAATGGAATGCTTAGTGAATAAATGTTGCAGCATCTACAGTTTAATAATCTCAGTTTGATTATATTATTTTGATATATATTTTATCATTTTTAATTTTAATTTTCCTATTTATTTTTAATTTTTCATCACATATTCTTCTATCTTTTAATTCAAACATAAATTTTATTATTCTTTTGAAATTTCTATTAACTATTAACTATTTTATTATATATTTGATTGTATTATTGAACTTAAGGTTTGTGGAATCCCAAGTGTAGCAGAACACTAGTGTAGTGTTAAGACTGTACCATAACATCTGTAACTTATCATGTAACTATGTACTTAACATCTAATATCGATATCGATCGATATCATTCGTTATCACCAGCTTGAATCAGAAGATCTTAATCGTTGTGAATAAAGTAAAGCGAGAGCACAAGTTGGTAACATAATATACCCAAATGTTCGCCGTTTACAGGGTGTCAACTGAGGCAACAACTAACAAGTATTTGTCGTGCCGCTTTTACATTACTATTACTGTAACATTGCAGCCTGCTGCTGGCATCCTCTGATGTTGCCTCACCCCCTCCCCTTCATCCCGCCGCTTGCCTCTTCCATCTGCCTGCTCCGTTTGGTATCCATTTTACTGTCTCGGCCCAGTCACGTACACAAACATTTCATGGTTCAATAAATTTGTTGTCGAGCGTACCGGAAACTTTGCGAAAAATACATTGGGAAAATGCTCGTTGCACTGTAGCAGGCAAAGAAATTATCTGTAGCCAGTGGCTGGTAAATGCCACGCCTACTCCGTGCCACCTACAACCTGGGCTCCTAGTTGGTGGGGTAAATGTGTCTGTGCCATATACTCGCCCAACTTGCTCAGTTTTTATTTTATTATTCACATTTTTAGCTGCATTTTTTTATGCGTTTTTGTGTGGCACGGTCTCCTCATGTTTGCCACGCCCACTGATTATATTATGGCCTAGTTTTTGGATGTGAAGTAAATGTTAAATTATGCATCGCCCCCTTTTCGCACCTTGAGCAGGGTCTGGCAATTATTGTTGCCTGCTTCCATTTGTGTTTGCTGTTATCATTGTTGCATTTCTTGGTTTCCTTTTTTAATATGTCGGACACAAATAGCAATTAAAAGTGCAGCGAAATAAACTACCCAAATGGATTTCAGAGCACAATTTATTGTTTTAATTAGGCGAGGCAGCCCAGTTATTTAAACTTTTCCCCAGTTCTCTCGGGGGATTAACTTGGTTAAAAATATACCTTTTTAAGCGAGTTAGCTAATGGCTGACTATTAGCTTCAAATGCGAAGCGGCTAGTAAAGGGACAGAGAGAAGTATGCGGATGATTTACAAACTTAACCGAAGTAAGTTTATAACAAACATAAATCTTCTCCGATTATATAAGTATTCTGTAAAACATAAAAATAAGCCTCTATAATTAAAAAAAATCATAATTCTTCGTATATCTTGCATATATTCTACAGCTCAATCAGACGTGCGATTGAGGCTTTGTAAGCAAAAAGCAAAACATTGTATTAATGTAATTATAGAGAAAGTCAGGTAATTACATACAACGATATTCATTGCAGTGATTTTCCTTGAAATTGCCCGTTTGGCCCCATTTAATATTTTAATATTGCATTATGTTATTCTAGCAACTAATATCAAATTCAACATAAGAGTTACTTGTCAAATTTAATTTATCAAACTTCTGGGCCGTTGCACAGCAAACCAACAAGCACTAACACACACACACATCCACACACACACATACACCCACACACATACATATTTTAACATATATACATAACAAAGGCATATACAGAAAAGCACAGCCGCAAAAAGAGACACTCCACTGAAACCGGAAGTAGAGCGCAAATTTTGTGAATGCACTTCCGCTTAGTGAGCTATGGATTCTGGTCTGTGGATTCTGGTCTATGGATTCTGGTTTGTGGACACGTAAACCTTTATCGTACTCCCATAAATGCCAAGCCAGATACTTATGTATGCGCCCAGCTCTTTGTTATTTATAATGCAACTGGCGCAACGAAATGCGAAATAAACCAAACCGAAAATGTATTTAATGGCGATATTTATGTGCTCAGCATTCAACAATTTCACAATTACATTCTGCGCATTTTATAGCATGTGTTTTGGGCTTTCATCGGCCATGATAAATACATGCATTAATCAGCGAAATTGAATTAAATATACACGACACGGGCATGTCAGGCATTTAATAGTATTTTCCTGCTCAACGCACTCTTGCATTGGATATACATTTAAATTCGAATTTTATTAAGTTTTTATTTTTTTGTTTTTGCCAAATTGGCTTCTGTTTACAATGTGCTTTGGGGCTCTAATACATTGTATTTGTAAACATAAACAATTTAAGGTTCATTGAAGCATGAATTCAGCTGATCCGGTAAAATCTCTGCTAAAATACACACATTTTAGACATATTTTAATATCAAATAATAAAAAAAGCATACCTAACAAAAAAGCATATTCAAATTTTTTATATAAACATTTTTGACAGTTTCTGCTTTATCTCATAAAATCAACTATTCGTGACTATTTAATATTAAAAAAATCTCAATTTCCCTGATACCCGAATACATTTCATATATCTGTGACGGTTTCAATTTTACAAAATGTTTTATAACAAACATGTCTAAGTTCTTGACAAGAACTAAATTCCATAAGACTGAATAAATTTGGCTCGACCCGATAATGATTGAGTTGATTAACTTACTTTTCGCGGTATACTTGAAACACAAATCAAAACAAACAAAAATTGTGGCCCACCCGTCTGCAATTATTTAAATAGTTTGGATCTCCGAATAACTGGTTTGCTGTGCTCGTTTATTGCCTTATTTATTATTGGCATGTTGAAAAATATGAAAATGAATGGGAGAAAAACACTTTGTCTGAAAAGCAAAAGCTTGATGCAATATAAACGTTTTCATATGCGAACTGGATACATTTACATATATATATATATATGTATATATATATATATATATATATATTTATATTTGTATATTTATGTATGCATATATAAATCAAACAATGTTCACTCCCCATATTGCGGATACACCTCTTTATATTTGTTTATTTGCTTTTATTGTTTATTGTTTTAACAGATAAATTCATGAAAAAGTGTTGGGGAAAATCACATCACAGTCCAAATAACATCTGTTATGGAGTGCATAAAAGAAAAGCTTTTAAGGTATTCCTTGAATTTAAGCAGAATGGAAGTAAAATTAAGGCTTATTGAATTTAAGGACATGTCTGTTTAAGTGACGTCAAGAGGCATGCAACACGAAACAGTGTTTTCGTGGTGAGTTGACTGAAACTAATGCACGCCAATTTTCAATACAGAAAATCGAACTTTGAAGTGGGCGCCGACGCGGCGAGCGCTATTTTAAGGGCCACATTTAATGGGCGGGGCGAGGGGGGAGGCATGGCTGAAATTTACTAGTAACTGCTACTGCTGCTTCTGCTGCTGCTGTTGCACATTGCGAGCAACCACTTAAAACTGTTATCGATGAACACGCTTGTTGAACCAAGGGCAGAGGCGTTTGGCCGAAGGCAAAGGAACGGGCTGGCAGCAGGCACTGATCTGATGGGGCAGTTCCATTGAGCTGTCCCGACAACGAATGCGTTTTGTGCGTGTCCGAGAACACAGAAAATGGCGAAAATGTGAAAATGTGCAAATATTAAAATGAAAACGAAAATACCGCTGCGCACTTAACGGACCTTCCAGCAGAGGCATCAGCAGCAAACAGCAGCAGCGTCCAGCACTTTAATACTTTTTATGCTTCGACGATAAATTAAAAATGTTATTAACATATTTGGCGCCCTTTCCCCCCCACTCCCAAAAAACGTTAACTTGTCCACGACTCGACGCTCCAGCCTGGCAGCTGGCTGCGTAAGCACTTTTTATGGCCCGAGCATTATTGAAGGCGCACGCAAATGCTGTGCCGCAGCGCTAAAACCTCCAAACACCTCAATCCGCCCCTGGCAACCTCGACAATTATTATTCGTTGACTAAAGCATAAAAAATAAAAAGTTTCCTCTGCTTGCGCGGATAAAGACCATTGCATTTTCTGGTAAAGTGCATGGCAGTGCCTGGAAGTGATGCCAATTTATTCTTTTGCTCTCCGGATCTGTTTTCTTTTGAAAAGTGATTTAGCAGAGACAAACGTCCAAACGTCCCCTTTCCGTAAATCTATACTATTTTCTTTTCAAGAAAATAATCTTAATCTAAAAATATATATAAGTAGTATCATTTTTGGTTTCCGGAAAACTTTTTAAAATATAGATTTGTTTTTAGTAGAAAACTAAAGTTCAAAGAGCCAATTGTTCATTTTTTTGGAGATATTTTAACTCAACGACTACGAAATTGATAAAATATTATGATAATAGAATATTATACAGTTTATAAAGTTGAAAATAAGTTGAGCAGATGTTCAACAGGGAATAAGTCATTTGGGATAGGAACATTTGTCCTATATTCGTTGCAATTGCAGCAGTTTGAATGGTTTTTCACCCAATTTTCTTTTGTTAAAATCAAATTGAAAAACCGCCTGCAAACATAATCGTTAAACGCACTCAAAAAACAAACCACCTGAAATTTATAAATCGACCTGATTCTTTTGTTTCACAGCCGTAAAACAATTTACAGCTTATGAAAAATAATTATTTTCCTCTAACCAATATTGTTTTTGTAGTTTTGTGCCTCATTAGACAATGTGCGATATGAAAGTGTGTAAAATATTGGTAATATAAAAATTCACTGATTAAAATTCTATACCACATAGTTGAAACCATATCATGAAATTATTTCTGTATAATTAGGCCGCTACCAATAACGCCACAGATTAAACGGCTTATTTATTTTTAACTACTCCAACTTTTGGAAACAACAACAAAATGGAAGAATTTGTTTGCACACAATGCAAACAAAAGCCATTAGCTAATCAAATACAAAATCATTTGTATTTATGTTCCCGCCATTCCCTCAGCTATCTACAAATAATTGTATTTTACAAAAATAAATGGCATATAATTAAAAATTAATTGAAACGTCCTTAATTCCACGGGGATAAAAGTTAACTAAAGGCTATTGAAATACAGCAAATAACACGTAGTCTCCTCCTCAAAGTCGTGTGTGCTTTGTATAAAAATGCAAATATTTTTCACTGTATTCAAAATACTATAAATGCGCAGGGGAATTCTGAAAAATGAGTGCTGAATGTTGACTGAATCTGGTTGGAAATTCGAAACAAACAATCAACACATACAATTCAATTAATTCTGTTTAACAAATAATGAAGGGAATCTAGCGCAACTATTGATTTAAGCTAAAGCACGTGCTACAATAAAAACTTGCCTATTTCCATGGTTAAACTGCTGAAAGTGACATGAATAAAATATTTTTCAGTCTATTTATTTTATTTTTAAGTTGTAGGGAATGCCCATAGCTGGTTGACTCTGTGAAAGACAACTGCTCATAACAGTCATTTAATTCATAAATTAAAACGTAAGAACAATGCCCGATGCCGCAGACACGACCTGCAATACAAATAAAATATATTCACACACATACATAATATATACACGCATATGTGAAAGACAACAGTAAATTGCAAACCCTCTGACATTAACCACAGATGCGCCATGAAATTGAACTTTGAAACAAGTGGCCACAAAATGCGAACTCGCCGGAAATCGCTGCAATATTTATTGAAGCGCATCGTGCGTGAGTAAATGACAATTTTATTGCCTGCATTCGGGCGAAATAGCGTTGTTGGTTGCTCATTAAACAGTCTATTGGGCAGACAAAGGAGCCCGTACTTTATAATTCCGACTACGAGTTTTTAATCATCACACAATACTGAACAGTAACATTTTTACTGCTGCGGCTGCTGTTGCTGCCGTTGCTATTGGTCCTTAAATTGCCAGACGATCTGAGGAGACCACATGAAATTGAAAATGCCATTAACTGCGGTTACGTAATGTAAATGGGTATGAATCGGTCTTTAAGATGTGGTTGAAGCTGGAGCTGCGCCTGGGGTTGGGGTCTTTTAATGTTATTATCCACAGCGAACGTGAACATTAAGTTCGCTTAATTGTAACTTAAAACAGACCCAATGGCAATATTCCAATTAACTGATGGCAAAATGAATTTTACGAAATTTTACAATATCAAAATTGGTTCCCAAAGAAATACATACATACACTTTAAGACTGCACTTAACTCTTTCAAGTGTTTTTTTCTTGTCTTAAATATTAGTAATATCAAAAAATTGCTTTTATAACTAAGATTCGATTGGTTTCACGCATTTCTTTGGGAGCGGCAATCGGACCTTATTAATTTTCACATTAATATATTGGTGTCTGGCACACATTTTGCAATTTAACTGTAATAAAAATACGTAATAATAATAACCATTGACAAATGACAAATGTGTCAAGTTAAAAACGTAAATCTTTGAAATTACGCACGTTTTACAGATCATTAAATATTTTATTACGCTTTGGAATTTAAATATTTTCCTACAGTGTATTAATATTGCATGAAATTGAAAGTTTGAAAATTATTAAATTATGTTTCAACGCCTTTAATTGAATTTGTAACTAACAATTAAAACATTTACAAGCTCAAGTTGTTTTTAACCATAAACGAACAATATTTTCGAACGTTAACCAAGTTATATAAATAACTATTTGATTGATCTATTGTTTGTGATATTTTTTTGTTTTTTTTTTTTGTGTGTTTACAGTAGAACTAGCTTACCAGACAGCAAAGTGGTTGAATTCGTTGCCTCGGCCCGAAAGTAGACTCAGATGTTGGCCGTAGAATGAATGTGCTGTATGCACAGCGTTTTTAATTTGCGTTAAGAGGTCGTGTGAGACGCGCGCCAAAAAGTATGCTACACAAACTATGAATGTCTTCTGGTTCCGTTGCTAGCCAGCCGACTGCCGACTGCCGTCGTCGATGTCAATGTCTGATGTCTGATGTGCTGGTAATGTGATTAGTTGGTGTTAGTGTGTGTTCGTGTGCGTTAGTGTGTGAGTGTGTAGTGAGTATATTTTAATTTAATTATGTCGTCGTTCGCCCCGTTCTTTGGACTTCGAAAAAACGGCTCAAAGCAAAACGAGCGCAAAGCGAAGACACGCACCAATAAACAAAGGCAACAATAATAACAGAAAACCAGAAGGCAGCAGCAATGATGGGTGGGTGGCGGGCGGCTTATGGCGGTTTTTTAGCTTGCTCGACCGACGACAATATAACCAAAATGTTACGCGCGAATGTCGAATGAATGACGAATGCAAAAGCAAGATGCGACTGCGAATGATGCGAAACGACGATGCAGAACGGCACCTGTCTGCCTCTGTCTGCTGGCTGCTGCTGCTGCTGCTGTCTCTGCTGCCTGCTATTTGATAACTGCTGCTGTTGACTACAAGAAATGCTGGCGATGGCTGGCAATCGAATGCAACTGCTGCCGCTGCCTGCTAAAAGCGACTGCTCGGCGTCTGTGCTGCATACGCCAGGGCGAGTCACGAGTGGAACGTGTGGAACTGACACAGCCCAGTTGCCGTTTACTATTTTGAGTGCAACTTGCAGTTTTGAGTGTGACGAAACGGTTGGGAAACGGAGGAACAGCCCAAGTGCTGCACACCTGTTCCCCTCACACCACCTTTAGAAGGGTATGTGTGTGAGTGTAGTGTGGGTAGTTTTATATATCGAACAAGAAAGCTAGACGAACATTTAATTGAGTTTAGGATACTTACCTACTCCCTACTTTGGGGACACACAATTCAATATTTGGCTCATTAATGTAAGGGTTGCTTCCTACTGCTTATATGTATGTATATATATATATATATATATATATATACATATATATAAATATACATACACACTTACACCTATTGAGCAATAATTACGCTGAGATGATTGTTTTTTGGAAGAACTCATTCAATATATATATATATATATATATATATATATATTCAACTGATTTTAATTGGAAAAATAGCTGAAGGCCACGATAGTCATGCTATAACCGCCCTCAAGCTCAATTGTTCACTTTCTAGCTGCCATTTTGCTGTATTTCATAATAATAATAATTGGAAATTATTTTCTACTTGCAGGCAAAGTTGGTCAATTTCAAATTCCCTGTAGACAAATTGGGCTATTTTTAAAATGCACGAACAAAGATGGCAGGTGGATAAAATATTAAATATATTATTGTTATATGTATTGCGGAATGTGTAAAGGGCTGGAATCAGGATTCTCGTATCTTAGAAAACACTATTCAATCTTCAATTATACATATACAAATCAATAATGCAAAAAGGTAAAAGAAAGCATGGCAAAGAGACGAACTGTACTTCTTCATACTGTTCGAAAAACATCTGATTATCAGAATATTTCTAACAAAAATATACAAACGTTGCTTTTGCGATATTTACACAACTGGATCAAAATACTTCAATATATATCGGCGAAAGAAAAGACAGTTCTACAATAACAAATGGTTTTCGATATAGGCAAAATAAAACACTAGTAAACATGTACCAACAAAATGTTCTATATAATTGGCTTTGAAATATGAAATCTAATTTTAATCAAATACTGGACAAATTATGCAAACAAATATGGAGTTGACCTCTGTCCAATCGCATCTTTTCTTGGAAATAATTCCAATGGAACATTGAAAATTGAAACCTGCTTTGACAACTGTGTCTTATCCATAGTCAACAAAAGTGAAATAAATTTAAATATAACAGCAACAAAATATGCTTGCCACAACATTTGCTGAGAACAAAAAATACCTACATAATTTTAATTTCCGAGTATTAATATTATTACATTTATTTAACATATCAAATTTATTTAATTATTTTTTAATTACAAGTCTTTCAAATTGTGTTTTCAATAATATTTATTACAATATTTATATGTATACAGTGAGAGACACCTTATTTGGCACAGTGTCAAAGAAAAGAAGTAATTGCCTGCCATAATCCTACCTAGCAGGTGACGAAACCCCAGTTTCTTGGGGTCATATATAAATTTTGGTGGTTAATATATATACCTACCATCGGTCTTTGGAATTTTTGAAAAATAATGAATGGTTAGTTTATGGCAGGCAATTACTTCTGTTCTTTGACACTGTTCCAAATAAGGTGTCTCTCAGTGTATATATACCATTAACATTTTACTATTATTGCAAGGTAAATCTGATTCATACACTCAGAGAAAAATCGGCCAAATATGTAGAAATCCAGCTTTTCGAACAAAGGTCTTACTAATTTGAAGACATGTTTTTTTTTTGAATGTCTATAAAATAATTTTAAAAAAAACAGAACAATTTTCTATTTTTCAGGTACAATTTTTTCGCTGAGTGTATGAATGCATGTTCACATCTTTGGTTATAATTGCGTAGCTGTCTGGATTCAGCATCCTTTTCATTGTGTTGCTTTTTTTTACTCTCTCTCTCTCGTAAAATGTAATGATGCTGCTGGATGGATCCTGCTACTGCTTCACTCTGCACACATAGGCAGAGGCATATGCATATTGTGGCAGGCAAACAGGAGCACAATAATAACGTTGCACGCGCCGCAATATGGAACAGTTGCAGATATGCAGACAGGAGCCAGGAGTTGCAACAGGAATTGGAGTCCTGGTAAAACGCACATTTGTGTGTATGTGGCTGTGTGTGTGTGTGTAAGTCTTTGTGTAATCTATACATTGAAGTCGCTTCCGTTTGGCATTTAGTATGCTTTACGCATCGTTTGGTCGCGCAAATTGAGTTTCACTGTTGTTATTGGTGTCGTTGTGGTCCTTGTTATTGTTATTTTAAGTCGTAAAAAGTGTAGCGAAAATGTTGATTGGATACGCCTTTGACATGGTCACATATCGTTTGTGGCTTTGGCTTTGACTGTGGCCTCAAGTCCAACCAAGCGGACGAAGTGCAGATGCTGCCTCTTTGTCTCAATTAAAAAGTTTCGACATTCTGTCGACTCGTCTGGCGATTTAATTAGCACAATCTAATCAATGAGTGGCCAAAATGATGAGATTGTCACAAAAGGACCTCTTGCACAGCTGTGCACAAAGTCAGCCCAGAGAGAGGCCAAAGCACTCAAGTGCCTATACGCTATACCCTACATCTCTCAAATTGCCACAATGGGTATAAATGGCCAAATATGGCATCTGTGATCCCATAAATGAAGTGGCAGTTGTCAAAGCTTTCACGGAATGTGATCCAGCCAGAATAGGTTCCTTCGCATCGGTGGAATAATTGGATGAAGTGATGAACAATAAAAAGAAACCATTTTATAAATAAATAATTACATGATAAATAAATATTGAAATACTTACATATTATTCATGCTTTATGTACCAGAACTGGAATCGGTTTAACTCCCTGCGTAATAGAAATGTAAGCTCCGATAATTCGAGGGCTACCAAGTAGGAACGTCTCCTAGTCGAGCGGAAGCACTTATATATATGTACGGATACATGCTAACTGTGGAGCCTGGCTGAGATACATTCATATCCTTTATACATATATACTCGTACATCGTACATGGCACGAGCGACGACTGCCACAGAATACAATTTATGCTTCCGCAGATGGGAATGGGTCGTCTAATGGGATTGCGGCTGTCATATTTGGAGCTCCACTGCTGCAATCTGTAAATGTGTGCCACATTGGGATTGATGCAGCTAATGTCGCCCAACGGCAATTAATGCATACGAACACACATTTTCAGTTTATATGAATGACTATTCGAATAGATAGTCAATAATGTCAACAACTTAAAAACATGTGATGTAATGTAATTTTAGCGTTAAAAAAGCACCGAAGAGTTGGAATTTGTAAAATTCAAAAAAACACTTCCTTTAAATTTACATTAATCAAAAACCAACTTAATACAATATTAATTCTTGAAAATCTATTAACAAAGTAAATTATTAAATAACAACAACAGCAACACAAAAAACTAAAACAGCATTGAAAATGAGATAATGAAAATGAGATAATGAAAAAGACTAAATAAATTAATAAAATAAGATAACAAAAAAAAAATAGATTCTTTCCATTTGCCGCCTTAGATTTTTTTCAACTTGCTGGCCATATCGACAATCATTTTGAGATTGGAGTTTAATGTCCTGATCTGATTCAAAGTCGCCGAATCCAGCTGCTTGAGCACCTCGCGTTTTACCTCCGACATCTTCTGCGGTTGCAACTTCAGCACACCCACCTTGGTGGGTATCTGAACGTTGGCACAGCGATCTGGAAAACTGCAGCAGAGGAGATTAGATGGGATCAGCACTATGAATTAGCTTGTGGCAACAATTTCACACTCGATCTGAAGGTGTCTTGGAATGAATCTAATAGTTTCTAGATGTTAGCATATGTGTCTCGGTCTAAAATGTATGCAATCATCTGTTCTTTCTTGTCAATTCTTATTGTAATTTAGTCCGTCCCTTCACTTATAGATATATATTCCCGATACTTATACGACTTACGTTTGTACTGCAAGTGGGCTGCCAGCTGTAGACAGAGCCACCTCGCCCGGCTTTGGCCAGCGCAGCAGGGTGATGGAGGGCAAGTTGGAGCGCGTGAGCACCGCTCTGTCCACGGATTGTATATGGGGACGTGACTGGTGGCTTGGTGGCATCTGTGACTGTGGCGTGTGCAGGCGTCCGGTGCGTGTGCTGACCGACTGGCTGCGTGGCTTGGGGGGATCAGGAGCTGCAGAGGTAAACAGTTAGTAACCGCTAGTTAGGATCGACAAAATTTGTACCTGTCCACAGATAGTCCTCAAAGTGATCCAGCTCGAGCTTGAGGAAGTCGCTCCACTTCATCTGCAGCACGTGCTTCTTGGTGCGTGCGAGGATTAGCTGCATTTGATTGTTGACCTGTTGGATGCAGCTCTTGCCCAGCTCGTCGACCTTCTCCAGTGCGGACTCAAGCTTCATTTCGGCCATGCGCAGCTGCTCCTTCCGCTCTGCATCCTTTCGGTTCAGCTGACGTTTGCCCTTACCTATTTTGGTGCGCGGCATTCTTGAAATATACTGGAACAGTTTTAGTTAACTTATTCTTAAAATAATGACAAGTCTCGGGGCCTGCTGGGATTAGACACATACATTTTTATTGAGTTAGTGAACTTTAATTTAAAAATACATTTTAAACAAATAAAAACTTGGAAACTAAATTTATCTTAAGTTAAATGATGTATATATATTATGCTTGTATACAGATAAGAAATATATATTTATATAGATGCAGATGAGGATTGCAAGCGATAGCTACTTCAAGCCGGCGATTTTGGCCGAGTTCATGATCATTTGCAAGTTCTCGTGCAGAGTCCTTATTTGGCTTAAGGTATCTGAATCCAAACTCTCGACGAGATCCGGCTTCACCTCGTCCAGCTTTTTGGGCCGCAGCGACAATACGCCATTGCGGATGGGAATATTGCAATTAGCAAATTTGTCGGGCATGCTGCAAAAATAGAAAATGTAAATTGAAGAGATCTTTATGAAGGATTTGTATTACAATTGTCGCT
This sequence comes from Drosophila atroscutellata, assembly GCA_035041605.1. Lineage (NCBI taxonomy): Eukaryota > Metazoa > Arthropoda > Insecta > Diptera > Drosophilidae > Drosophila > Drosophila atroscutellata. The sequence goes on along the minus strand of JAWNLA010000092.1, from coordinate 3,372,343 downwards.
CGTATATTGAAAGCTTCTTGTTTTCACAACTGATTTTAATTAATGCAAATCCTATTTGAATATATTCTCATTCAACTCTAAACGCGGACAATTCTTAATCGATTATCCTTTAATAATTATATTAAAAAAAAAAAAATAAACACTAGACGCGTCTGAAATAACGATATGCTAACGATTTTCCAGCTCCAATGGATGGGCCTCATAGGAACGGATGGACGGATAGACCAATAATATATATATAATAGCTGCTAAGTTTCCTTCAGTTTTTCGGTTTCTATTTTAAGAGTATCTAATCTTTACGTATAGTTTGTTTATGGTATGCAGTCATAGGACAAGTACTTACACCTGGGCTACGATGGGACTGCCATATTTGGAGAGTGCCACCTCGCCGGGCTTGGGCCAGCGCAGGAAAGCCATGGGCGGTGTGCCAGGAGACGCGGAGCGCGTCTTGAGCAGATTGCTGGGAGTGCGATCTGCGCTAAATGCTTTAGGACGTGCTGCCATCGGAGTTCGCATTTTGCTGCGTGAGTTGCGATTCGCATTTGAGGTGCTACTGGCCACTCCTGTTGCTGTGCTGCTCGAATTCGGCAGCACCTTGGCAGCGCCGCAAGCGGAGCGACTGCGCCGTTCGCGACGCGCACGTGCCGAATGCAGTGGTCCAGGTGTGCGCATTGCCTTCGCCGAGCGCATCGAACCCGCGTAGGCTGATATAAGGCCCCCGCTCAAGCAGCTGTCCTCTGTAAGGTAGCCTGAATGTAGTGTGACCAGATCCCAGCAAATGGTGTATGTGTTTGTGTGTTATGTGCGATGTGTGTGAGTAGATGAGAATGTGGGGATTATAAAGAGAAGCAGTAAAGCAGAGTTAGAGAACGCATCACCAAAGAAAAACTAAATAAATGTTATAAATACAAACACCAAAGTCGGAAATAGCCGACTATTTAATGCTCTTTTAACATAACTGAGTTTAGGCAAAGAGCATTTTCAATTAAATGTCAGTGACTTGATCCCTTAAGGCTGATCTTAATTCGAAATCCGCTGAGAATATGTGCATAAGGGAATATGTGCCTTATTTAGAGAGCATATTAACACATATACACATGGAAGCACAAGCAAAGTTCTTTGTCCAACATTTAAATGGTGGTGGACAGATATCTGACAGGCAGACGGACATTTACCAATATCAGTTTGGGTGCACATTCTAAATGAATGATGAGAATGGAAATTACCTTCATCATTGCGACTGTTGCTCGATGCTGTCAGTGCGCTGCTGCTCTTCACGTTGCAATTGCTGTTGCTGCCCCCGATGCCGATGGTTGTGTTGGCGCAGAGTGACTGCGATCCGAGGTACTGCGTCTGATCACTGGGCTTGAAGTCGGCAAAGTGTTCCAGGTTGGGGAGCAGCTCGAGGAAGAGGGCCATTTTCATGTCGCGCAGCTCTGTTGGCAGTCGGGTGGTCAACGCCTGCAGCTGTATGTCGACCATCGCCTTGTAGCGACTCTCCACGTCGTCGATGTTCGTCAGCACGGAATCCATTTTAATTTCGAATGTGCGAATCTTTTCCTCGCGATTTGCAGCCTCACGGTTGCGCTTCGAGTTCTTTGATATTTTTGTGCGTGGCATTTCTGCAACGTGTTTCTGTACTGAATGGTTATATGTCAAAATTGCGTTTACTAAATATATTATTCTGCGTTTTTCTTTGTTGCACAATGGGCAAGCGTCGATTTTGTCGATTTCCTTTTGAGTTTTTCCGCCGTTTCTCTGCTGCTGGCTTCGATAGAAAACATTGATGGAAGGGTTGCCACCGTGGTAAAGATGATATATTGATACTCTTTCTCGATTACACTTGGTGCTCAAAGGTCAGTACGCAGATCTAATTACTGCCTTCGCAGGGAAAAACTCCGTATCTGAATTATAAGCTCGATAAACAGCTCTCGAAAAAGTAATTATCACTGTTAACACACTGCTAACCTGTTTGAATTGTGTGAGAAGCTTTTCGAGTTTTGCTTGTGCGCTCGATATAACTAGCTGAGATATATTCTAAAAGTCTGCGGAAAAAGAATTTGTATAAATATCGATATTGATTGAAAATGTACGTGCTTTAGCCACCAGGAAGCGATTGCGTGAATCGGTATATATACATATATAGAGATAATAATTTAGGTACGGAGTTTTTCGCCTGCGATCGCAGTTCGATCTGCGAACTAACCTTTAAGCACCGAGTCTAATCGAATAAAAGTATCGATATATCATCTTTACCAGGGTGGCAACACTTCCATCAATGTTTTCTATCGAAGCCAGCTGCAGAGAAACGGCGGAAAAACTCAAAAGGAAATCAACAAAATCGACGCTTGCCCATTGTGCAACAAAGAAAAACGCAGAATAATATATTTAGTAAACGCAATTTTGACATATAACCATTCAGTACAGAAACACGTTGCAGAAATGCCACGCACAAAAATATCAAAGAACTCGAAGCGCAACCGTGAGGCTGCAAATCGCGAGGAAAAGATTCGCACATTCGAAATTAAAATGGATTCCGTGCTGACGAACATCGACGACGTGGAGAGTCGCTACAAGGCGATGGTCGACATACAGCTGCAGGCGTTGACCACCCGACTGCCAACAGAGCTGCGCGACATGAAAATGGCCCTCTTCCTCGAGCTGCTCCCCAACCTGGAACACTTTGCCGACTTCAAGCCCAGTGATCAGACGCAGTACCTCGGATCGCAGTCACTCTGCGCCAACACAACCATCGGCATCGGGGGCAGCAACAGCAATTGCAACGTGAAGAGCAGCAGCGCACTGACAGCATCGAGCAACAGTCGCAATGATGAAGGTAATTTCCATTCTCATCATTCATTTAGAATGTGCACCCAAACTGATATTGGTAAATGTCCGTCTGCCTGTCAGATATCTGTCCACCACCATTTAAATGTTGGACAAAGAACTTTGCTTGTGCTTCCATGTGTATATGTGTTAATATGCTCTCTAAATAAGGCACATATTCCCTTATGCACATATTCTCAGCGGATTTCGAATTAAGATCAGCCTTAAGGGATCAAGTCACTGACATTTAATTGAAAATGCTCTTTGCCTAAACTCAGTTATGTTAAAAGAGCATTAAATAGTCGGCTATTTCCGACTTTGGTGTTTGTATTTATAACATTTATTTAGTTTTTCTTTGGTGATGCGTTCTCTAACTCTGCTTTACTGCTTCTCTTTATAATCCCCACATTCTCATCTACTCACACACATCGCACATAACACACAAACACATACACCATTTGCTGGGATCTGGTCACACTACATTCAGGCTACCTTACAGAGGACAGCTGCTTGAGCGGGGGCCTTATATCAGCCTACGCGGGTTCGATGCGCTCGGCGAAGGCAATGCGCACACCTGGACCACTGCATTCGGCACGTGCGCGTCGCGAACGGCGCAGTCGCTCCGCTTGCGGCGCTGCCAAGGTGCTGCCGAATTCCAGCAGCACAGCAACAGGAGTGGCCAGCAGCACCTCAAATGCGAATCGCAACTCACGCAGCAAAATGCGAACTCCGATGGCAGCACGTCAGAAAGCATTTAGCGCAGATCGCACTCCCAGCAATCTGCTTAAGACGCGCTCCGCGTCTCCTGGCACACCGCCCATGGCTTTCCTGCGCTGGCCCAAGCCCGGCGAGGTGGCACTCTCCAAATATGGCAGTCCCATCGTAGCCCAGGTGTAAGTACTTGTCCTATGACTGCATACCATAAACAAACTATACGTAAAGATTAGATACTCTTAAAATAGAAACCGAAAAACTGAAGGAAACTTAGCAGCTATTATATATATATTATTGGTCTATCCGTCCATCCGTTCCTATGAGGCCCATCCATTGGAGCTGGAAAATCGTTAGCATATCGTTATTTCAGACGCGTCTAGTGTTTATTTTTTTTTTTTTAATATAATTATTAAAGGATAATCGATTAAGAATTGTCCGCGTTTAGAGTTGAATGAGAATATATTCAAATAGGATTTGCATTAATTAAAATCAGTTGTGAAAACAAGAAGCTTTCAATATACGAGCGACAATTGTAATACAAATCCTTCATAAAGATCTCTTCAATTTACATTTTCTATTTTTGCAGCATGCCCGACAAATTTGCTAATTGCAATATTCCCATCCGCAATGGCGTATTGTCGCTGCGGCCCAAAAAGCTGGACGAGGTGAAGCCGGATCTCGTCGAGAGTTTGGATTCAGATACCTTAAGCCAAATAAGGACTCTGCACGAGAACTTGCAAATGATCATGAACTCGGCCAAAATCGCCGGCTTGAAGTAGCTATCGCTTGCAATCCTCATCTGCATCTATATAAATATATATTTCTTATCTGTATACAAGCATAATATATATACATCATTTAACTTAAGATAAATTTAGTTTCCAAGTTTTTATTTGTTTAAAATGTATTTTTAAATTAAAGTTCACTAACTCAATAAAAATGTATGTGTCTAATCCCAGCAGGCCCCGAGACTTGTCATTATTTTAAGAATAAGTTAACTAAAACTGTTCCAGTATATTTCAAGAATGCCGCGCACCAAAATAGGTAAGGGCAAACGTCAGCTGAACCGAAAGGATGCAGAGCGGAAGGAGCAGCTGCGCATGGCCGAAATGAAGCTTGAGTCCGCACTGGAGAAGGTCGACGAGCTGGGCAAGAGCTGCATCCAACAGGTCAACAATCAAATGCAGCTAATCCTCGCACGCACCAAGAAGCACGTGCTGCAGATGAAGTGGAGCGACTTCCTCAAGCTCGAGCTGGATCACTTTGAGGACTATCTGTGGACAGGTACAAGTTTTGTCGATCCTAACTAGCGGTTACTAACTGTTTACCTCTGCAGCTCCTGATCCCCCCAAGCCACGCAGCCAGTCGGTCAGCACACGCACCGGACGCCTGCACACGCCACAGTCACAGATGCCACCAAGCCACCAGTCACGTCCCCATATACAATCCGTGGACAGAGCGGTGCTCACGCGCTCCAACTTGCCCTCCATCACCCTGCTGCGCTGGCCAAAGCCGGGCGAGGTGGCTCTGTCTACAGCTGGCAGCCCACTTGCAGTACAAACGTAAGTCGTATAAGTATCGGGAATATATATCTATAAGTGAAGGGACTGACAAAATTACAATAAGAATTGATCAGAAAGAACAGATGATTGCATACATTTTAGACCGAGACACATATGCTAACATCTAGAAACTCTTATATTCATTCCAAGACACTTAGGATGAGATCCTGCAGATCGAGCGTAAAATTGTTGCCACAAGCTAATTCATAGTGCTGATCCCATCTAATCTCCTCTGCTGCAGTTTTCCAGATCACTGTGCCAACGTTCAGATACCCACCAAGGTGGGTGTGCTGAAGTTGCAACCGCAGAAGATATCGGAGGTGAAACGCGAGGTGCTCAAGCAGCTGGATTCGGCGACTTTGAATCAGATCAGGACATTAAACTCCAATCTCAAAATGATTGTCGATATGGCCAGCAAGTTGAAAAAAATCTAAGGCGGCAAATGGAAAGAATCTATTTTTTTTTTTGTTATCTTATTTTTTTAATTTATTTAGTCTTTTTCATTATCTCATTTTCAATGCTGTTGTTTTAGTTTTTTGTGTTGCTGTTGTTGTTGCTGTTGTGTGTTCTTGCATTTCATTGTATATTTAATTTATAATTAATTAATAATTCAATTATTATTATTAATAGATTTGCAAGTACAAACATAAAAATAGCGCACATTATATTAAGTGTTTTTTTGTTTAATGTAAATTCAATTGAAGAGTGTTTTTTGAATTTTACAAATTCCAACTTTCCGTTTCTTGTTTTTACACCAAAATTACATTTACACATGTACATCATATAATATATAATTTACGTTAAAAAATTAGTCATTTCATTAATTACTTATGCACGTTGTTTGGTTTCTCATAACAAATATTTGTAATCTCTTGAATTTAGTTTAATTGTTCTCTCTTGCAACATTGTGTGATGTGAATCTTTATATAATATGCAACTGTGTGTATGAGTGTGTGTGTGTGTGTGTGTGTGTGTTGTAAGTAAGAGAGGGTGTGTCACACATACAATACATAGCAAAAAGGTACATAGACTTACGTAAATAATGTCTGAATTATCATTTCGTAGTAATATTATTTTTGTAGCCAGAGACGAAGACAACATATAAACAGTGACAGTGAATGGGGAGTGACAACAACACAATATAACATTTAGTTTTCGTATTAACATTTATGTGGCTTGCATTTAGGTTTATCTATCTTTAAGGATATCCTAAGAACATCTAATTTTATACATTTAATTGAAACGCGTCTCTCAAATTATCCCTTAAAATGTAATTATGCTGCGAACAAAATGCGTCCTTTATTAATCATTTTTGATTAGGTTTTCAACGCTATATCAATTTAAAAAATAAAAAACCATAAACAAGAACTGATAATATAGGGAAAAACAGGAAACAATATTGGATAAATTTGTATACGCCAAAGTTAGACGAAAAACGTGAATACTTCGAAAATATATTTGCATATGTAATGATTTGAACTGAAGTTAGCCCGAAATAAAACTAGACTTTAATCCCATGTACGTATGTATGTATGTATCCCATTTCCCATGTCTAACGCTTAACTGGCGAAACTAACCTATCGTAAATCAGTTAACTAGGCGTTCCCCGAACGCGTCTAACTACGCTAAGTCCATTTTTTTCAAACCCAACCTCGACAAGTACTACGAATTTATTTTGGTTTCATTTCATTTTGGTTATCTTGTTTGCTTTTGTTTTCTTTTTTTCTTTTCTTTTTTGTCGGTCATCCGTTCACTTGTTTTGTTCTTTTTAACACAGCCAATCAACAATACATCGTCCCAGCTTTTCCGATACATCATTTCATCCATGTGTATACATTATATGTACAGAAGCAGAAACAATATACATATTTGTTCAATTTAGATGCCATAGCTTTTGTCGTCATTGAATGTCAATTCTTTTCTAAGTTTACCTGTGTGTGTGTGTTGGTGTGTGTGTGTTTGTGTTGGTGTGTTTTGAATATTAATTTAATCATTTGTAAGCCTTTGTGTATAAATTTCTAATCTCTGTATTGAAAGTATTTATGGATATTATGCATTTGTTGTGATTTTTTATACAAAATTGTGCTATTCTTTGACTATTTTGTTTATAACTATTTGTTTAGGCTGTTGTTTTAGAATTCGTTATAATTTCATTAAATGCTAATTAATATATATATATTTCTTCTTTATTTTGTTTGTATTAGTTCCTTTGGGCACTACTTATTACGGTTCAGGGCTTCTTTGTAATTAGTAAATAGTATTTGTTTTTTTTTTTATTTTTGTTTTTGTATTCAATTCTTGTGTTTTTGTAATATTTATTTTATTTTTAACAATTTGTGGTTGTTTTGTAGGCATATGCACGGGTACAGGGCGTTGCATTTTGTTTTGTTATTTCTCATGTTTGTTACGGTCTTGTGTTGTTTTTTTTATTCTTCTTCTTTTTTTTTTGTTTTTTAATTTGGTACAAATTTTATGGTACTAGGTTGCATAAAAAGTATTACGAGTATGTACAGCAAAAATATATGTATATATATATATGTGTGTGTATATGTGGAAACTAAATGGATTTATTAAAAACTTGTTAAATATTTAGAACTTATCTATAGATGTGCTTGTAACTTATTTAAATATATTTATCAAAATCGAAACTGCATTGTTAAATTTGTTTATCATTTATTTTTCTGTATAATTCGTAGCTAGCTTTAGTGTTGTAATGAATTGATGAAATTAATTCTTATGAATATGAAAGTTTTTTTTTTTCTTTATTAATTTTTTTTTGTAAATATTTATATATATATATATAGATATATATATATATATGCATGTATAACTATTTATTAATTTAATATATATATAATTTTGTATGCTTATAAATTAATTAATTTCATTAAATGCTTAAATTCATTAATGCACTTTATATGTACTTCTTGTGTTGCTGTGTGTGTGAAATTTGCTATAATCGTCTGCCAAGTCACTTAACTATATATGTTTATATATATATATATATATATATATATATTTGCAAAATCTATATATGTATATACTGGCTAATCTTTAAATATCTTGCATCATTCAAAACTATTCTAAATGCGGTATACGTGTGTATATTCATTTTGTTGTTGTTGTTGTTGTTATTCTGGTTGAGGTTTTATTCAGTATAAATAAAGTCTATGTGAGAACCAAGGGAAACGCTGAAACTTGGCTTTTGACAATATCGGAATGAACTGGCAAAATTACCCCCCGCCCCTGCAGAAAGCAATGCGATTCTACATAGGCATTCAATCGTCGGTGTGCCGAAGATAATGCTTGACTTCATTGTTTTATATTTATATATATATTATATATATATATTTGTAGCCTCTTACAAAAAGAAAAAAAATCGAAATTTAACTAGTTGTGTCTATAAATGTAATCACTTAAGTTACTTATTGAATCAATGTTGTATGTATGTGAAACTTGCAACTAGCATAGAAATATATATATATATATATATATATATATATATATATACGTATGTACAAATACATAAATATATGCGTATTGTTAATATTATAACTTTGTGTGGTAACTAGTATTTATTTATGCTTTGTTTTTATATAAGTGTTCATATATAGCATATAAATTTGTATTTATTTATTATAGGTTTGTTTTTGAACTTAACGAGAGGTATTTCTATTTTCCCAAGTGTTAATATCGCCATTTGTGTACACTTTGATTTCATATTTTATATCAACGTTTTTGTATTATTTATCGTTGTCATTGTTTTCTCAGCATCATAATTTGTTAATGTTCGTATATAGAAGAAAGAGTAATTGAAAAACTGTTAAAGAATAAATGGATTTTTGTATATATTGTATATAAATTTTTATTTACCTTTTTAAACATATTTAATAAAATTAAAAAATTATATTTAATATATATATACATATACATATACATATACATACATATATATATATATATTGTATATGTGTATATATCATAATATTTGTATAGCATTTTTAAAAATATATTTATAACGATTGAACCCAACTACAGATTACAGATGCGTGAACAAAATCAAAAATCAATAATTAAAATAATTACACAATAAATGGAGAAACATTTCGAAATGTTCTCACTGAAGTTAAAGTTGAACAAAATTGTGATCTGTATATAAGAGAAATTTTTGTATATTATTGATATAACTTGTGTTAAAAATTAGTTTAAACAAAAAACCTGTAAAATAGCCTTCACATTGAATTGCAACGCCGACTTTTTGTGCAGTGCGCCGCGCTTTTCATTCTGCTTGTTAAAAATTACAAATTAATTAATTACGTTTAAAGCATTAACTAAATTATGAATTACAATTTCGTAAATAATAATAATAAGTATGTAATAGTGAAACATATATGTACAATTACAGTTGAAGAGTGAATGCAGCTCAATAGTTAAATAGCATAACAAATATACATACATACATACATACATACTAATTTAAGCAAATTGATTTTGTTTATTGTTGTTGTTGATATTGAATTAGTATGCCGAATAGTTGATGTTCTTAAAATTATATAGGTGTATGTATATGGGGGGGGGGGGGGGGGATAGAAACGTAAACGTTTGGAAATAGATTGATGTCCGAGGGACACGCTCTACAGCAACAAATATATGTGCAACATTAGTATATTACAAAATTTAACAAATTATCACACTGAAAAAAATTCAACACTAATTTTAAATATGTATACATATATTTAGTGTATATGTGTGTGTGTGTTACATATGCTTACATAGTTCGATCAAATTGTATACGTTTTTTGTTAATTATTTTAATAAATCGCAACGCTAATCCCGATATATTATTTAAAGCCTAGCAAACTGCTGCCGATCTCTCTCTCTCTCTCTCTCTCTGTCTCTCTCTCTTTTCGTTCCTTTCATTTATTTTTTGTCGAACTATAGTTTTATACATATATCTTTCATAAACAACAGCTTGAAACGTTGCGTCAGCCGCATTATATACATAAATATACACATATATGCATGTATATCATACCTATATATGTGTGTGTATGTATATACATATATATATATTTATATATGTATATATATATATAGCATCTTAGCCTAAGCTTTTGTTTAAACGTAATAAATAATTTTTTTTTGGGTTTTTGTGTTTTTTTTTTGTATAATTTTTTTTTTTTAGCAGCTTTTCAAAATATTTAACAACAGCGTTTCCGTTATTTTAAAATTTTCTTCTTTTTTTGTTGTTGTTATTTTTTAGACGAGGTTCCCACATTTTATGCATTACAATTAATATTTGCTAGTTTTAATAATAAATATATTTATGTATATATGTATATATATATATATAGATTTTTTTTTATAACGTTTTGGCTTACTGTAGAGTGCTGCTAATTTTATTTAAATTTAACATGTACATTTTACACATTTCTAGAGGTTCGATCGCTTTTTCAAAACATTTGTTTTTCTGTATTCTTTTTTTTTTTGTTTTTGTTGTTGTTTATAAAAATGCTGCGACATCCATCATCATTTCTAAATGGAAAACATTCTGAGAGCCTTATAAATGCGTTTGAATAACATAAATTTGTTGTTGCTGTTGTTGTTGCTGTTGTTGTTGTTTAGCAGATGCTGTCCTTGAATTGTAGGGGTTTCCTTTGCTTAGCTGCCGCCTTAGGGTCACCTTGTGGCGCTGCTCGTAAAGAAGTCCGCTAAGGCGAAAAGGAGACTTGATTTGATTTGGTTTTGTGGCTGTTGAATGCATTTTCGGTGGCAATAAATACTTACGCGTCTCGAAGCTGAAGCCCAGCGTTGGATCTGGCGGTGTGTTGAGCATTGGATTGCCAGTGCTGCCACTGCCAGTGGGCGTGGCATTGCCGCCCATGGAATTTGTACTATTGCCGCTGCCACCAATCATTGGTCCCTGCTGCAGCGGACTCTGCGGCGTCTGACCGCGCTGTGCCACGCCTACGCCCACACCGCCACCAGTGGCAGCGGCAGCCGCCTGCTGAGCACGTCCGCTGACCACCGCTCGCAGCTCCTGTTTGACAAAGTCCGAATTGGCATTGCCACCGCCACCGCCGCCGCCAGCGTTGCCAACTGCAAGAATTGAAGAATTGAAATGCGCTTGGTGAGTGTCTTTACTAATTATTTTGATTGGCAATACTCAGTAGTTTGACCCACAACAAAGAATGGTTTTTAGTCACAATTATGGTTGTTTTTTGTTTGTTTTTTGTTTTGGTTTTTTGTTTAACTTGCTAGACAGATAACATAAATAAATACACAACAGACAACAGAATACAACATAAGCATAAATATAATATACATGGAACACAAGTATGTACTTATTAAATATATAAATTATTATTATATACGACATATGTTGGGCTCGGCTTTTGGGGCCGGGGTAAGGGGTAAATAAGGTAGATATTAAGGCATGTGTTGGCTTTGAACAAAAAAAACATATACATAATAAAAATAATAAATTGAAATATTAAATAAATATGAAATATTCGGATTTCCGGAGTTTCTTGTGAGTGCTTTGATAGGCAAAGTTTATTCGACTTAAGATTTATATACTTAAATTGAATGGATGTAGAGATACATGTGTGTTCTTGAAGTTATCTATATATCCATCAAATCGTAATTTGTTTTTATTATTCATAATTTGATTCAAAGCACTTACAAAATGAGTTATCACAGTGAAGAAATAAGAAATAAAAATAAAATAAAACATATATGTTTTCCCAAATATCATAAATAATCGTAAAAATACGTATTTTTTTCGACTCGTTCCGGGTTGGGTCACTGCTATACATATGGGTCTAAAGACTTTACATGGGTTAATACAGAGGGGTGCAGCGGCGCCTAAAATCTAACCGTTTTAATACTTAGGTGTGTATACAAATAGACCTAGGTTATATACAAGATCATATATATATATATGTATATATGTATATTTATAGTATACAATTATACAAAACTTGCAAATGTGGTTAGGCAATAGATGTATATATGTATGTATGTGTGTGTGTAAGTGTGTGTTTGTTTGTGTGTGAGTTTTAAAGGGGTCCCATGAATGTTGTTTAGTTTATATGTACAAAATATTTACTTAAATATTTATATGCATTTGTATGTATGTACATAATGTGATTAGCTCGAATAATGGTTTATATACATCATATGTATTATGTGTATGGGAATGACATGTGATTACAGCGAGCGCGTGAGCGAGCAGATAAAGGTATAGATACAGAGAGAGAGATAGTTTAAGAGAGAGAGAGAGAGAGAGAGTTCAAGTGTGAGCACACGGCTTACCGGTCTGCGCTCGACCATAGAAATCATTCGCCTGCTGCGAACCGTAAGCAGACAGGGCTGCATAGCCAGCGCTATTGACACCGCCGCCGCCACCGCCGCCCAGCCCAATGATGCCATTGCCACCGCCGCTGCCCATGCCACCCACGCCCATGATGGCCGGATGCGGGGACATGCTCATGCCGTTCATCAGCTGTTGTTGTTGCTGCTGCTGCTGGTGTTGATGTTGGTGTTGCTGTTGCTGTTGTTGTTGCTGACTAGCGGCGGCAGCTGCATTATCATTGTGGTTGTTGTTGTTATTGTTGCCGCTGTTGTTGTTGTTGTTGTTGCCAGGCGACAAACCGAAACGCGTTGAGCCTGTTTCGGTTAAGCGTTTGATTTGTTTGGCTTTGGTTAAAAACTAGTCAAATATTAACAATGTGTGTATGTGTGTGTGTTTGCGCAACGGTGTTGGTATGTGTGTGCGTGTGTGTGTCGGGTGTGTCGGGTGTGTGAAGCGGTTCATGTATCTCTATTTAAAACTAGTAATTGTTCAAGTAAGCATCGATCATTTTCATTTCTAATTCCAGCTTTTAATGTGCGTAAATGAATTTTCAAAAATTTTCCCATTTTAATTGATTTTTTTAATCGATTTCATTTTTGAAATATTTAAATTCAAATATTGCAAGTTGCTCCGCACATTGAAAGCTAAGATTATAATAAAAATGTCTTTAAATTATATTAAATTGACTTGTTAACAATTTTGCATTTCAATTTATTTCGAAATTCAAATGTGGGCTAGTTTTTTTTCTTGTCCTTGTCTTCCTGCATCGGCACTAGTCTTCAAGCGGAACTAGTTTTGAAATGTTCACATTTAAGTACCACTTATTTTGTTTGGTTGGAATTCAGCAACGCTTGAACTAGTTCAGCATAGTCCAAACTAATTTCCATTTTCTGGTTTTCACAATTTTTGTTCACAATTGATGCGCAACTAGTTCTACGGGAATTACAATTAAATTGGAAAAAGTTCTTTACGTACATATATATACATATATAACTAAATCTATATATATGCCTGGAGATATTTATGATGGTCAATTTCAAATGTTTAAATTCAAAATTACTATATGAACTAGTTTCGCACGAGTTTGGAACTATTTTCAGACATGTTGGGCAGATAATTCGAAATTATAAACTGATCATTTGTGGTTGCACAGTTTTAAATTAGATCAACTTGTATTTGAAATTATCTCCACTTATTAACATATGTGTACTTAATTTTAGTTTGCGTATTTTCTTTTCAATATTTGTCTAAGAAAATCTAAAACATTTGCGGCAGATGGAGAAACTAATCAAATGCATAATTTTGGCAAAGGTTTCCTGTTTGGAGATCGGGTCGGTTAAGAACTAAAGATGCTGCCTGATTGGCAGATGGCTATTTGCGGGACACGCTTCTCGCGCGGCACAACTCACCTGGCAAATGTTGCGTCGCCTGCGGAACGCTGATCTGCCGCTGGAGTCGCTGCAGCTGCTGCTGCTGGAAGGCATTGACTGGCGCACCGCCTCCGTATGGCGATTGTGGGCCACCGCCGAAGCCGACGCCAAGGCCAACTGGTCCGCTGCTGCCGTCGGGCGTGCTGGGGCCGCTGCCACCCTGTGCCTGGAAGGAGTTCTGACGCTGCACAGGTCCAACGGCGCCGGGTGAGTTGAGGCCGCGTCGCTGCTGCTGCTGCTGCTGCTGTTGCTGCTGTTGTTGTTGTTGCTGCTGCTGTTGCTGTTGATATTGGCGCGCATTGAAATTGTTCTGGACGAGATCGTGGTAGGAGATTAATAAGTGTACCTTATTGATCATCAATCTTTGGTACTCACCTGCAGCTGTGCAATGAGCAAGGGATTATTGTGCTGCTGCAGTGAGCGATTGGCATTGCCAGCTGGTAACGGACCACCCGGTCCGCCACCAACAGCACCAGTGACACCAGCAACGCCACCGGCTGCTCCACCAGCCACTGTGGTCCACTGCTGCGGACTGCTTTGCATGCCCGGCGATTGCATTCCCGAGCCGCCACTGCCAAACGGTGTGTTGGAGCGTCCTCCATCGCCAGCCTGCTGCTGCTGCTGTTGCAGATACGCCAGCTGTTGCTGCTGTGCATTCGGCAGCTGCTGCTGCTGCTGCGGAGACAGACGTTGCGCATTTTGAGCAAACTGCGAACCATAGCCTGTTCATTGAGTGAGAGATTATTGTTATTGGATTCTTACTGGGCTCACAGCAGATATTTACCTTGATTTGGCTGCGGACTGTAGGGTGCACTGCGTCCAGGACTGAGCTGCTGCTGCATCAGCGTCTGCGCAAAATTGGGACTCAGCTGTGCATCCGCCGGCAGATTGGTCCTGGAGAGCGACACATTCGGCGCCACTGTTGTGTTCAGCAGCGAGCCAATATTATTAATGCCCGCATTTATGCCAGCTGAAAGAGAAAGCAGCGCAATTAATTGTTATTAAATTAAACAAGATTTAGGAAGGCACTCCGCCTCAGATCACTCAGATCATCTTTAGTTTGGTTTCAGGCGTTCTACAGGAGAGGACTCTAGCTAACTTATGCAACTCAAACAAGAGATCTACACTCTTTCAAATAGCTGTCGCAGATCTCTACACGAGCTGGCTACCTCATCTGGGCACCTGGAATGGGCCAGGCCAGCAAGGCACGAACTACCTTATCTAAATGACTATCGCTATCAAATATATATATGTATATACAAAAAAAAATATTTTGGTGCAGTGGTCGCAGCTATAAGTAGCCATACAACCAGATTGTCTGTCCAATCTATGGAATGGAAACCGGTCCTGAAATCTGATGTAGCTAAAACTAAAGGACTAATGATAGATC
The DNA here is from genome assembly GCA_035041605.1 of Drosophila atroscutellata. Taxonomy (NCBI): domain Eukaryota; kingdom Metazoa; phylum Arthropoda; class Insecta; order Diptera; family Drosophilidae; genus Drosophila; species Drosophila atroscutellata. Next base: position 3,357,064 of record JAWNLA010000092.1, on the reverse strand, counting down.
TACCACCCATAACAGCCCTAACCTAACCCAAAATAGGTAATAAGTTTAGCTATTCATTCATTTATTCATTCATTTAGTCATTCATTCATCCATTCATTCATTGATTCATTCATTGGTTCATTCGCACTCACTTGCATTCTCTGGTACGAGCAACTGTTGCTTTTGCTGCTGTTGCAGCAGTCGCTCTTTTTGCTGTTGCTGCTGCTGACGCATGTTGCGCATTTGCTGATTGGGCAGCACAACGCCGCCTCCGGGCGTGGCTACAGCGTTCATGGGGCCACGCCCACGCGCCGGATAAATGGGCGGTGGCCGTTGAAATCGGCCGGCCTCCATTAAATGGTCCTGTTGCCGTTGCTGCTGGCGTATCAGATGTTGTTGCTGCTGCTGCTGATGCTGTTGTTGCTGCTGCTGTTGCTGCTGCTGTTGATGTTGCTGCTGCAGTCCCAGCATTCCTGGATATGCAGGCGGCTGCAAAAGTTGCTGACGTTGTTGCTGTTGTTGCTGCTGTTGTAGCTGCTGCTGCTGCTGCTGTGCTAGCAACTGTTGATGCTGCTGCTGTGACATGATCAACTGCGGATTCATAGCGTGCATCACGCCAAAGGCGGCCGTTTCCACACCGAGCATCAGCGACTTCTGTATATCGCTGATGGCCGAAGCCTCTGAGGGTGCCGCATTCCCAATGGGCGTATCATCCGGATAATAATCCATGAAGCTGTCCAGCAGCTTGGACAGCTCCGGATCGGGCGCACCAGCCGACGTTGATGTTGAGGCCGCTATGGTTTGATTTGAGGTAGTTGCTGTTGTCGCCAGTTGCTGTTGCTGGTAAGCCAACTGCTGCTGCTGCTGCTGGCTGAGGTAGATATCGTTTTGCTGTACCGTTGACTGCTGCTGCTGTTGATGTTGCTGCTGCTGCTGCTGTTGATGTTGCTGTTGCTGCAATTGATGCTGCTGTTGCTGCTGCTGTTGTTGCTGCTGCTGCTGCAATTGTTGCTGCTGTTTGCGCGCCCGACTGTTGGCTGCTGCTGTTGCCACCGTCGCTGCTTTGGGTCCGCTTTGGCTGGCGGCACTTATGAGATTGCCCGGCACCGACAGAGAGCTGCTCACGTTGTTCACCGTGGAGCTGTTGATGTCCGGCAGTGTTTTCACCTGGAGCGGCTGCTCCGGATTTGGTGCTTTGGGCAGCTTGATGGGATTCTGCAGCAGCTTCGCCAGCATCTTGTTCTCTGAGCAGAGCTTGCTGGGCTTATCCTCCGAACGCTTAACGGCAATGTCCACGTCCGGCTCGTTGAGCGAACGCTTGCGACTCATTGCCGGATCACTTTGGATTTTGAGCATACGCTTGAGATCCTCGTTGCTCATGTTGGCACCGCTGCCAGCGCCACCACTGCCACCGCCACCACCACTGCCGCCGCCAAGCATGCCATGGCCGTGGCCATCGTCCTTCTGCAGCTGACGCATCAGTTCGCTCTGCCGCACATTGTTCAGCAGTCCTGATCCGCCCGTGCCGCTGCCCGCACCCGTGCCGCCCGCACCGCTGCCATCATCATCCTCGCTCTTCTCGTTCAGCAGCTGCAATTGTTGCCAGCAATTATTATCTATATAAATATCTAATATCTCTCTCTAAGCCTAACCCAACCCGACTCCCAACTTACCTTGAGCAGCATCGGATTCTGGGAGTTGCCCGCCTTTTGCAGCAGCGCTGCATTTGGTCCACTGCGTCCAACGAGTTGTCCGAACAGTCCCATCTGACCCGACTGGCCGCCCGTTTTCAAGCTGCCCGCCGGTCCGACACCGGATCCCACGTTGAGCTTCTCATCCTCGTTGCACTCTTGTTTGAAGTACTGCATCACATGAAATAAAGTATGAAATTATTTTAAAATATTTCGATAATGTGTAATCGATAGTTGACAAACACTAATCGGAGTTAATTCAAATTCGAGTTTCCGTGAATTTTCAATTTGAATATAAAAACTCTTTTAAAAGAATTCTACGTTACATCACAAATCTTACCTTTTCTTCATCACCCATACCGCCGGCCTGCGATTTGGTAAGTAGATGACGCAGTCGCTCCGACGATTCCTGCAGTGGTGGCGTCTGTTGCTGTTGCTGCTGCTGTTGTTGCTGCTGTTGCTGGGAGGTGAGCAGCAAACCACCGACCCCATTTGGCAGACCAACGCCGATTAGTGCAGAGTTGTTGTTACTGCTGCTGTTGCTGTTGTTGGTCGTCTGCTGCTGCTGTTGCTCCTTATCCGGTTTGCTATCCGCCGGATCGTAGGAGTGAAAATTGAAACAGTAGCTGCTGCTGCCGCCGGCACCGGCGCTGGCATTCGATTGCGGCGAGGGCAAACTGGCCGCCGAATGCGAGGATAGCTGATAGGGAGTTGCTGGCGAGGCGCACACAGCCGGACTGAAGCCATGCCCCGAGGGCGGACGTGGCGTACTAACCGGCGTCGCAACCGATGCCCGTGAATTGGGCCGCGAATCTGTCCAGGCGCCAACACCACCGCTGGGATCCATGTCGAACGAGGAATGTGCGATATCAAACTCGAAGGCATCGCTGCCATAAAACGAATGCTCCCCGGGCGCAGGCGATGCAGTGAATGCATTCACCAACGTTGCCGCCGACGAGGCATTGCCGCCTGATGTGGCACTGTTGCCCAGACGCTGCTGCATGCCGCTGCCATTGAGGATGGCCGAGCTCATCAGAGGTCCGCCCACATTTGTTGTTTGTGTGTTGCTGCCGCCTCCGCTGTTGTTGTTGTTGCTGCCGTTGTTGTTGCTATTATTGCTGCTGCTGTTGTTGTTGCTGCTGTTGCTGTTGTGCGGACCGCCGCCGACAAGACCGCCAAGCAGATGTGTGGGCAGCATTGCGACGGCAGAGGATGTGGAGGATGATGTGGAACTGTGGCCCAGTGCCTCCATGGAGAGCGTATTGACCAGCGTGCTGGCCAAATGGGCGCCCGGCGACATGGCGCACATCTGACTCATGCCGAGGCTCAAGCCGGCGGTGGCGCCACCACTGCCCGCACCCGTATTGTTGCTATTCATATCGTTCTCGGAGTTGAGCAGCGTCTGCACGGACATTATGAAATCACTCTCGCCGGGCGTCTGATTGAGGAAAAGTCTCGATGTGGCCTTCACATGGACATAGACATCGGGTGCGCCGAGCCGTAAGCGAAATGGACGTGATATAACACTGGAGATGGAGCCACCGCCCGATCCCGGATTGCCACCTGGATTACTGGCATTTGTCGAGCTGCCCGGTGAATGGACAACCGCCGAGTCCTGAATGTCGCGCAGATGCGATTTGAGCGTGGATAGATCATGCGGATGGCATAGATCCTGCCAGAGGCGACCCACCCACGTCTGCAGATGCTGCTTGAACGGATCACGCAGCGAGTTCGCATCCAGGCTGAGTATTTTCCCATGCACATCCAACTTGAAGGTCATCTGCTCGATCGGCTGCTGATGCACATGCTGCTGTATATTGATCTCCAGCGGCGACTCATCCTCCGGCCGTGTGATCAGACACAGCACCGAGCTGCTCGCATCCGCGTCGTCTGCAAGAGTTAACATTTAAGATTTGTAATATTCGTCAATAAATTAAGCTAATCTATGAGCATTCTTTATTTTGTTGTTTTCCAGAATTTCCTGAACAGATATTTAATTTTCTGATCTTTAGTGTACTCTTTGAAACTAACAAGCTTTATAATAATGCTCAAAATATTGCAAGTTAAGTTTCCTTTCACTTCAATGCATGCTACAAATATTATAGTAAACCAGCTAATGCTTTGTAGTAGTGCAGTTTAGTTTTCTCTAGATTAATATTGCTGGAAAGAGATATTGATTCTATGTTGAATGTTCTATTTTGTATATACCCGATTCATTATTGTAAAGGGTATTTAACAACGACATTTAAATTTAAAAGCCAACCTCATAAGCTCGCTTATATTTTGCGATAAACACGTCAATCAATCAATCACTGTGGATCTTAACTTGTCTTTATAAGTTTCCAAAGAATTCGTGGACTCACCCTTCACTGGCGCCGCTATCAACACGACCTCTTCATACTTGTCCTGGTGTCCGGACTGCCTGAGCGGCTTTTGGTCCATGGCATCGCCGCAGTTGGAGGATGAGGATGAGGAGGACGAGGAGGTTTGTGTCGCTGGTCGCGTATCCTTGACTAGCATGCGCACCTTGGTCGAAATGCTGCGCTTCGATTTACTTGCAACGATGCCACTGCCACCTCCTCCAGGGCCTGGGCCTGCTCCATTGCCCGCACTGGAGCTGGAATTGGAGCTGGCTGATTGCTGCGAGGCATTGCCATTGTTTAGCTCATCGAGATCGCCCCAAACGCCGCCATGTGCTGAATTGGTGCCACCTCCACTGCCTCCACCTCCGCTGTTGTTGCTGTTGCTGCTGCTGCTGCTGTACATGTTGTTTATGATCGGCTCCAGTTTGGCGTGATCCCCCGCATAGAGGTACATGTAGAGCGGCTGATGAAAGAGCTCGTGCTTCTCATAGCCGATCAGTTCGCGTATGTTCTGCGTGCAGGACTCAATGATGCCGTTCGCGTTCACCTGCAGCAGGACCCAACCCACCGAGCTGATATAATGTTCGAGTGCCTCGAAATAAGCTGAAATTTCCGGCACTTGGCCGTTCAGAAGCGATGGCTCTGGCAATGGTGGCTCCGTTGATGAGACTTCACCCTGTTGCACAGGGTGTATCGAGCAGTTGTCTGTCGCACAACGGGTGCACCGGGTTGAGGTTGCTTGTGGTTTGTGGCTATTATTATTATTATTATTATTGTTGTTATTATTATTGTTATTATTATTATTATTGTTATTATTATTATTATTATTATTGTTGTTGTTGGTCGTTGTTGTGGAGTTGTTGTTGTTATTGGTAGATGTTGAGGATATATCACGGCTTTGGCCTTTGTCACAAATATCACGATACTGTAAATATAAAATACAAGTTAACGAAAATAATTAATGATATGTTTATGCGATTGTTATTTTATACATTTGAAAAAGAATTTATTAATTTATTTTTATGTTATATTTCTTAAAATATTAATAGATCAACAAGGTTACGATGAATTTCACCTTTCCTTGCGCATTAAAGCTTTCAAACTTTTGTCTTCAATCAAGACGATTATCGAACTCATTTATTTCCGGTCATGGTATATTTCAAATTAAATTCTTAATACACAAATGTAACTCAATCTATGTATGCATGTATGTACATACATATGTATATACAAATAGGGGTATGCAAGCATTTTGCAATGCGGAAGTGTTCTCTGTATGCACAAATGTTGTTCTCATTTATGTACAATAACAACAAAAAAAAACAAAAGAAATATAAAAAACGAAAGAGACCAGACCAGAGCAACAACAACACAAAGCTCTCCAGCTCCACTCATAATAATTATTATAGCTCACATTCGTGATCGACAACCGTTTGCCGTTTTTTGTTTTTTGCAAAGCTTTTGGCTGCCCGACTCACCGACTCAGCGAGAAAAGAGAGAGTAAAGCTCGCGCTGCTCATCATCATGCGTCGGCGTTTCGCTCATTGCTGTGTTTACACAATGAAGTGCAATAAACCGCATTTCATCTCATCTCATCTCAGTTCTACACTGATATGTGTGAGTGTATATTATATTTTTACTTCAGCACGTAAATTTTTCGCGCGCGTTTGAGCTTTGAGTCATTGACACAACCAAAATATACACAAACGCGCTCACACATATACACAGGCACACACAAAACGCAGCGAAAAGCACTTCAATGAAAGCACAACAAACATACTACAAACATAGTTTTTTTTCATTTAAATATTTTGTGTTTTGAAAAGTTTTAAGACGTAGTTGAGACACACATACAAATTGCACAAATTTTCACAACAACATTGTCAAGGTCAATCAACTTGAGGGCGCGTGTTGTCAGCATGTCAATGGCTCTTCTATCGTTCACAGTTATTTTTCTTTCTTGCTGTTTTTTTTTGGGTTTTTGTGTATTTATGCATTTGCGTGTTATTCGAAAGTGCTTAGAATAACTCACTGTAAAAATTATGGCCAAAATAAACAGAAAAATAAAATCACAGAAGCGTTGCGCACACTCAGCACTGTCACAAAGTTGCCGAAATACTAAACACACATTTTTTGATGCAATTGTATTATTGTATTAAAAAAAAAAAGAAAAAAAAACAGAAACCCGAAAACACGACGAAAAATGCGAATACAACAACAACAAAGAATGCCCAAGCTAACGAAGCGTTGCTCTCTCTTTCTGGCACTCTCGCGCTGCGCTCAACTCTCTCCTGTTGCTCTCCGGCGGCCGTTTGTTTACCGGCTCACGTGTGATACGCGTACATGTACATGTGTGCATAGTTGACTGTGTGCTTTCTGTTATCACCCATTGGCTTTGCACCTTGTGTGAGAGGGCGTCGTTGCTGCCGTTGCTACTGCTACGAATTATAACAACAACAACAGCAAAAATATGAAATTGCAAAGTGCGACGTCATCGCCAAAAAGCGAACGCAGTTCGTTGATCTTCCAAATGCAATTGGGAGAGGACAGAGCGAGCTTTTACTTCTTTTTCTTGCTTGGAAAGAAGCTCTCATCATATTTACACACACACACACACATACAAATGCGCCAGCCAACCCGGAAAAGTTGCTTAAGCAGCGGACACAAAACAATTTATTTTTTTTTTGGGGTGAAGGCACTCCGAAAATATCAGTCAAATGATAAAATGAACAATAACACGAAGCAGAGCATGCAATGTCGAATATGTATGTCTAAAACGTGTCTGCTCTTTTTGTTCTTTAAATGTATATAAATGTATATAGCTTCAATTTATCAGGTAATGTGCGAATTGTGTGAGGAGAGAGCTTTAAAGAGCGCAGATGCAAAACCTTGCAGCAGACACTTAAAAAAAGAATCATAAAAGTGAAATAGATCCAATCCAAAAAAAAAGGGTAAGTATCTGTGTCTGGAAAAAACGATGCGAGCTTGCGTTCAAAATAAGGTTAGGGGTGGTCGCAACGCTTGCGATCAGAAATTAATGAACAGACTTGGGATTTATGAGCAACTTATCATAATAGTACAGAAAAATTGGACCAATGAACATCTCTGCTTGATCTACAGAGCTTAGATTGAAATTTAAAAGGTTTTTTTTTATTTTTTTTTATTAATATTGTCGAACTTTGGATTGTTTCTAGCAATTTCTTAATAGGAGAAAACATTTTATAGGCAAAATTATCTCGCTCACACCTTTAAAAATACGGCCGCAGTGAGCGAGAAAGGAAATACTTGGCTCAGTGACAATAGCGCCGTGACTTGGGTGACTAACCAGCAAAGCGCTGACATTTCACAACAAATGTAAGTGTGTACATAAATACATATTCACATACACACATGCATACATACACACATAGATGAGTTATAAGCCGCAATTAAGCTGAGCATAACATCGAAATGACACATTAAACTATTGTCAAGCTTTGAGCCGATATTTTAAACTCTTTGATTTTGAACATTGAAATGTTTTGGCTATGACTAATTGGCAAAATGTAGCTGAAAATTACCACTAGTTTTAAATTAACAACTGCTTAACAAATTTAATCAGACATTTTAACAAATTATATATATTGGTGAAACTTTGGGAACAGTAGAAGAATACTAAGTTCTAAGGAACTGGAAAATCGAGGGGCACCAAACTTGAAAGGAAGTTTTCTGATGGCTCTCATTTAAGGATCGGCTAACAAATTTCCTGGCTAGAGCTCGAGTTCAAAAGATGGAAGCTGGATTTCTGATAACCCTCATTGAAGATTGGCTAAGAATGTAAGCTTTTAATTCACTAGTAGCAGAGCATACCGTAGTCGGTTACACTTCTTTAATGGCATATTTTTTTGATTAGACTCAGTTATTGCCATTAGACTACTGAATTTCATTATAATTGATAGTTTTATATAATTTTCTGCTAATTTTATTAAAAATCATGTGTCAAACAGCAATTTGTCATAGTCTGTGGCATAGCTGCATTGAATTAGTGGCATCCCTTTGGTAATAAAATGAAAATTAGTGCTGGGTAGCAACCGCTTCCTCATTAGCCATAAATCAACGCAAGATAATTCAATAAATTGTCGTTTTGCAGAACACCCCTAATATATTCCTAATAGAGCTGCGCTAATCCAACTTAATTGCATTAACTCGCCGAATAGTTAAATAAAATTATGAAATGTTTGTTGTTGTTGTTGTTTGTTGTTGTGTTTTATGGTATTTTCCTTCGTTTTGTTGTTGTTCTTTTTGAATTCCTGGGTTTTTTTTTTTTTTGTTGTTTGTTTATGTTGTGGCTTTTGTGTGCTGTCGTTGCCGCATTTAATTTAATTTTGTTTTTTGAAGTTCGGCAAAGCGTGGCGCTTACAATTTGCATAATAAAGTGCTTAGGCTACCTGAAACCAATAAAAGAAATACTCAAAACACAAATTAAACAAATCAAACAAAAAACAAGCGAACCCAAAAAAAAAACATGACTAGAATTCAACTCGCCGCCGCTATTTGGAAACATAAATAAATTTATGTAAATTAAATACAAATATTAATTAAAGTCTTGCAGGCCAAATTACGTCAGTCAGTCAAAACCAAACAATCTGCTTGGGGGTCCGGTCCGGTCCGTCCTCCTCTTGTCTTCCTCCGGCTTAATGTTGGCTCGTTGCGAATCATTTTAATCTCGTTTTTCGGTACGCTGCCAATTTATAAAATAATTGGTTTTTAATTGAGACGCCATGGTATAGGACAACTGCTTGGAAATTACATTGGGGATTTGTCTCTCCTAATTGATCAATTGGTTATTCCACACAGATCTCCACACAGTTCCCCCCACCGAGTATCGCAATTTGTTTAAAACTTTGCTTATTAGCTTTCTTTGATATGCCGTTTTCTTGGTTTGACTTACCGTTCGAACCACTTGATTTAATATTGCCGCCTTATCCGGTTTCGTTGATGTCATATCTCCACGTTTATTGAGCTGCAGAAACTCCGAGAGCTGCTCAATATAATTGTTTTCCATTTCCCGTCGTCGTTTCTCATTGTTGCACTTGTTGATTTGTGATTGGGGCTGCAAAATTGTACAACATGATTCAGAAATGCGGAAACTTACTGAAGAAACCATTTAAATGCATATTGGAAAAAAGATCCCTGAACTGTCGTTCCGAGAACAGTACTTTTGATATCCAAAAGTGTTTTTAAATTTAACTGTAAATTTGACATATTTTTGCTACATTTCAAAAAAGTATATTTTCCTTCCGTTCAGGAATATATACTTTGCTGATTAATAACGTGATTCAGCTCGATTTATTTAGTGATTATCGTGTCTACATTATCTAAATGGCTTACCAAATTGATTTTCGTATCCGTTTTGCGGCGAATCTTGCGCGCCGACGTCGCTGAGTTGGCTGGAATCGGCGATGCCACCGCATTCATGGCGGGCGATCGCTGCAGCGCCGCTGCAATCCGTGCCGTTGCGGAGTTAATCTGCTGCTGCTGATGCAGCGGCTGTTGCTGCTGCTGATGTTGTTGCTGCTGCTGCTGCTGCTGCGATGATGTTGTTGTTGTTGTTGTTGTTGCTGCTGCTGGTAGAGAAGCTGTTGCTGCTGTTGCTGTTGCTGCAGGGTTAGCAAATTGCTTGCAGCTGCTGCTGCTGCGGCGGCGGCAGCGGCGGCGGCGGCAACTGCTGCTGGCGACGGCGAGGATAGGGGTTGGGGCAGGGGCGAGGGTGAGGCGGTGTTACAGCTGCTAACACCAGCGCCAGCACCAACAGCGCCTCCTCCGCTCGCTGCCGTCGCGCGCTGCAGCGGCGTGCTGGGCGCCAATCCGTGTTGCAATTGGGCCACCGGTGCCGGGACGGGGCCCGGACCAGTTACCACGCTACCGCCAGTGGCTGGGATTGTAACGGCTGCGGTCGCAGCGGCCGGCGATGAGCGCGGATTGCAAACTGAGTGGTTGTTGGTGTTGTTGTTGTTGCTGCTGTTGCTGTAGCTGTTGATGTTGATGTTGCTGTTGTGCTTGTTGCTTGCGGCAGCTGCTGCACCGTGTGTTGTTGCTGTACCTGAGGCCCAACGATCTGGTAAGTCACCTGGGCTAAGCCTGCAATAGAGCAGCAAATCAAATTACATTCGAAATTAGTGGAAAGTTTTCGCTTTTCATTAAATTTGCACAAACGTTGCCACTTTGACATTGGCCCCAAACACGCCTCAAACTATATGCAAAAGAGGCCTCGTACCGACTCGATCAAAGTAGCTTCGTATTGCCTCTTTCATTAGCATTTTCGATTCAGTTGCTGTCCGGAAGTATTTAACTTACAGAACGGCTGACTATCATAAGCATAAATTAATCCAATTAGTGCATATTGGAGAACAGATCAACAAAACAACAATCAAAATATAATATTTTGATTCATGCTTTGGCCTAGCACTTTTACCAGATAAATATTTTTCATTTCAAATATAAAATAAATCAAAAATAATTGGTAAAACTTTGACGGGGCCAACAAAAATCGCTTTGTTCTTTCAGTTCCTTTTGACAAGTAGTTCAAATAAAATATTTGTGACAACTTTCCGCAAGTTGCAAATTTGTGGCAATTTTTGGAAGACAAATAAAATGCCGCACAAAATAAACAATTAATCACGTAACCAAACACAAGCAAAAAAGAAAATTTATAAAGAATTTGAAAGACAAGCAAATCAGAAATAACTAGAAAAATGTGTATAACCACCCGAAAACCAAGCACCCAGTTGGGGTTTCGGGGGAAAAAAGGTGTCGCTTCTGCCTCTCTGCAAAAACAAAGCAACGAGGCAGCATCCAGCTGAACTGACAACATTAATTTGACTCACATTGTGGCTGCTGCCGCTGCCAGTGGCGGAAAATGGCAATGGTCAGCGCACAGCAGGAGTTGCAACATAATGTTGGTATGATTTTGCTTTTGGTAAAATGAGCGATATCTGAGATTGATGCAACATAATTGCTAAGGTTCCACAAATATATTCGCTACATTAAATATAATTTGAGTAGTTAAATAAATATAGAAGAATGATGCAGTCGAGAGAGCTACCCTTAACCCAACTGTAATATATATTATGCAAAAAGTCGGCTGTTTGCTATCCAATTGTGTCTTTTATTGCTATCGCAAATCGGTATATATCGATATTTGGCACACGAGAGGAGTTGTGGAAATTATATTCACACATTTGAGTTCTCTAATTAACGTGGCTAAATCGATTCAGCTTTACTTAATGGAATTGGACATGCGTCATTTTGCTTGTTGCATACTTTAGCATAACTCAAATGTATATATTTCGATAATACTATATACATTTCAGGTGTAATTACAGCTGAATCAGATCTGGTCTTTCTAGCAACTAAATAAACAAACGAGTCGCATTTTCAAAGAATATACACATACATAAATACATGCACAAATACATACACAAATACATACATAAATGCATACATAAATACATACATAAATACATACATAAACACATATATAAATACATACATTCATACAAGTGTACATACTTAAGTGTATGTCAAATGTTTGTTTGAGTTTGAGGCGAAAGTTGCACCAAGCGAATCTCTTTGCGATTCTCCGATTCTCCCAATTGGCGACTCATGGTAACGCTATAAATATCGCCTACGATTGATAAGTTGTGAAATTGTCGCTGCGAGCAATAAGATTTGTATATAAATAAATATATACATATATATATATATATATAGGTGTAGGTGTATAAGTGCAGATAATGATAAGCACAACGACAACAGTTGAGGCAGCAACTGCATTAATTGTAATTTAATTAATTAACGCCGCGCTTTATATGCGCTGGCTTCTTTAATTAAGCGCGTCAATCATACGCCCCGTGTACTGTGCTGACCAAACACAATGCGTCAACATCATCATCATCAACATCATCATTATCAGCATCATAGCTAGCTGGCACATTAATGTGTCACCCTGTCAAAGCGAGCAGAAAAAGAAGCAAAAAAGAAAAAATAAGTCAGCCACAAAGCGCTAAAGAATCTGCACAATTATTGCGTCTGTCAAGGGAAACATCCGGTTGCCAACGGGTTTGCGACGGGGTGTTGCCAAGGGGGTTGGCGTGAGCTGTACTGTGTTGCCGGTACGTCACTCATTTTCACAGTATATATATATATATATATATACATATATATTTATTTTTTTTTGTTTTGGCCAGCTGCCCATTACCTCTTTTTCTTCTTCAGTTTCAGACTCAATTCGAGCTGACTTTTTACACCCAGATGAGGTAAAGAGTATATTGGTTTTCTACTAATGCACATAGTCTGTAAGAAGTGCACTTTTTATCGATAAAAATATAATCAACCATGTCTGGATCAGACAAATCGATAACACGTCAATATACCTTTCACAACAAGCTGGAAGAGTATAATTTAATCAACATAATTCAACAATTTGCATTATTAGTGAATTATGTTTATGTTAGTTTCTTGGATATATTGGTACAGGGTACCTTTTGGCACATCAATGTCAAATGCTGTGCATAGCATATTCCCGCTATTTGGGCTTACTTTATTCTGATTACATCGCTGACTCGGAGCGACCAGTGGCCGTAATTATTTGGACTGCATTCGCATTCGTAGTCGCAATCTCTTTGGGACTCTGGCGAGGCCTTCATTATGTATATATCATGTAATTACAACCAAAAAAGTAAGTCGCAAAGTTTGCCGCTGGACAGCAGCCCTAGTTACAAGGCGGTCCCAGATAGCTATACAAAGTTTCAGTTATTTTTGTTGGCAACAGAGTTGAGCGCGAAAAAATGTTAATACTGAATTATTCTGGCTCTAACAATAATAATAAAACTGCACTATAAAAACAACAAAGTATTTTAAATACTTTTTGTATATATTCCACATCGTTTTCTAAACATAAGCTCAATAAAAATTGGCAGACTGTTGCCCCAACTATTGTCCACTCAGTCTTGATTCAAATGAAATGCTGCGCTCAATTCAAGATTAAATTTAATAATGATTCCAAAAGGTCAGCAAGCATTTCCTACTCAAACACCTAAGCTTGCTCTTAAAACAAATTGATACAAATAAATATAATCATTATGATGATGATGATGATGATGATGATGACGAGGAGGTTGTTTGCTATCTGTAAACATTGCAGTCAACATCAAATTACTCATACGCACTATGTGACAGAAGGCAGCCATTTGTCATCTCCCTCTTTCTCTGGCGCTGCTTTGAGGTAAAGCTTAAAAATGTTATGTGTGTTGGTTTTATTTGGCGATTTAAATTTGGTCTACGTGATGTGTGACTTGTAGACAGAGTCCCAGCTGGTACGGAACTCGGCAGCTCGCTGGGAATCTCCAATAAAATTCCACACGACCGATTTCGCAATGACGTAAATTATGCTGAGACTGTTGAATTTTGCCTGCCTGTGAGCATAGAAGCCTGAGTTTTGCACGCGAGCTTGCTACATTTCATTTAATTTTTTAGGCAATTAAATATGATTGATTTAAGCAATTGGCAAGCCAAAAAGCAAACAAACAAACATTGCTTAAAGCTCAGCTAGAGCAATGTGTTATTTAACCCATTAAAAACACTTTAAAATCAAAAGCAATGGCGTTTGAATGTTTAGTTACTTGGTGTATTCAAAAGCCTTTTTTATCGGAACTTATCGTATCTTAAAACAATGAGTCATTTTCTTCCCTTTATAAATCGACATGCTACAAATACAGTAAAATTCAGACTGATATGCTAGGGCCACCTACTACAGAGTACTAAGAAACCGCAAAAATGTAATTTTTCGTTATCTCTACTATACCCATTTTGAGTTATGAAAGTATTGTTTCTAGAGCTAGCTGAATATGATTAATTGTGTTGTGCACAAATAAGTACAGGGGCCAGGAATGGGTTAAGCCAGAAGCGCACTTAATACTAAACACACAACGCACTGAAATTTTAGAATGGCAACACTGATCCAATTTGTTAGTCGTGTTTACTGCTAATGATGGGATGACTTCGGACAACAACCAATTTCACCAACGCACACAAGCAAACAAGTTGTCGATGCTGCCAGTCCCAATTAATTGCATACGAGTGAGAGTAACACAGCACAACAACAACAACAACAACGACAACAACCATTTCAAACAATTGCACGCATCTGGCAATGACAACAGCGAGCGATGCAAACGATGACAAGCACAATGAAAATGTAATACAAAATGCAACAGAAACGAAAACAGAAACACAAGAGAGAAAGAGTAAGAGCGAGAGAGAGAGAGAGCGAGAGAGAGAGAGAGAGAGAGACAGAGGGAGAGAGAGAACAACAGCAAGGCAGCAACAACTGTAATGACCACAATGTCAACATGTTGGCAAAGTGACGCAACGCGACAATGTGACTGACAAACAACAGCAGCGACAATATCCAGAACAAGCGCGACAACAATTACAACAACAGCAAGAAGGAGCACGCAAACACACACAAACACTAACTGTACAATACCCAAGCTTTTGCTGTAATGCAATTTCAACTGTCGTCTGTTGTTGTTATTATAACGGTTAAAGGTTACGAGCAAATAAGGTGAGAACAAAACATAATAATCTCAATATAAACGATTCCATGTAAGACATAACTGTTTCAAAATAGTGAGAAGAAGAAAAGTTAATAGGGAAATAATATATCAAAGTTAATATATTAATCATAGTGATGCTCAAACTTGATTTCGACACCTAATTTATACAGCCCAGAGAAGATTAAACAAAAACCGGTTTTATTGACTGGACTTTGTGGACCGAATCTTGCCGTTTTCGTCACACTAGTAAATAATATTTTGAATACAGCTACTATGAATTGCTGTCAAGTAAACAACTCAAACTGCCTGCTCTTATTTTGATCTCATTCTAAGGGATTTTCGAGCCGTGAATGACTTTCACAGCCGATGTTTTTCAAAAGCATATTAGGAACAGCTTGTTGCATGAAGAATGGCTCATTGTTTGATTTATTTTCAGTTTTATGGATATCCTTGACAGAAATTCAAGTGTTGACTCACATTGTGGAAAGAACGGGCGGGGCGGGGTTAGTTGCGAAATAAGACCCGTTTTATTGATAACGGTCTTTTTTTATGGTCGGTACTTGTTGTTAACGTGTGCAAATGGCTGACTAAGCCCAGTGGGTGGGTTATTGCCAAAAAAAAACTAACACAGGAACTCTAATAGGTAATGGCAACATGATAATCATGGTGAATAATGCATGAATTGTAATGTTGATTGTGCTCTTAACCTCCACGACAAATCATTTCGCATATAACTCAGTTGTTGCTGTGCGATTTTTCGAGTGCTTTTTAGCTGTCTGCCACTTTAGCTGACTGATAGACAGACAGACAGACTGACTGGCTGACTGGCTGACTGACTGACATTCATAAACAAGCACAAACATGTGCAAGGCACTTGTCTGGCACCTAACTAAAAAAAAAAAATAAAAAGGAGAGTTAGCTAAGCCACGTCTCTCTCTCTCTCTGTCTCTCTCTCTCTCTGTCTCTTTCTCTCTGTCTCTATGTTTTTGCAGCTGTCTCAGCTCATTTGCTCAGCTGTTTTTGCTTTAAGCCTGCATTTGAGCAACTAATTGTCTGAATATAAAACATATGCCTCAACGCTTCACAGCACGCTCAGTCTCCCTCTCTCTCGCTCTCGCTCTCTCTCTCTCTCTCCGTGTGTGGCACGCTCAATCATTGCTACAAATCATAAAGTGGGTCATGGATGAAAGAAAAAGCGCTTTATAAAGTGGGTCATGAATTTTGTTTCACTCACGTTCAAGTGTATTTCGATTGCCGCTTGTTGTTCTTGTTATTGTTATTGTTGTTGTTATTGTTGTTGATTGCTGATTTTGTTGTTTGTTGTCTTTTAAATATATTTTTGCAAATAAAAAACATGAAATATATTTTTGTATGATTCTGTCGCATGATTCAAATTTGCGTGTGACTTCTTCTTTTGGCATTAGTTTTGGGGCTGAGTTGGCTTTTATTTTTGTATTTCTTGTTTCAAGTTTCACTTCTTCTTTTTTAACAAGTAATTGACTTTAATTTAGTTTAATCATTGCACATTTTAAGTAAAAACAATTGAATATTTATGGCTTTGCTGAGCCCGAGTCATGAATCAGTTTCAATTAAGCGGCTCAATCAATTGACAATAATTTATGCCTCACATAATGTTGCACTTATTATGTGCGTATTGTCGTTTTAATTGCCGCAATTCGAAAGGTGGCACGGGGTGGTGCAAATGGGGCATGTACGGTTACCGCTTCACTTTCACTGACTAATTGCCAGGCCATGCGTTGACAGTTTTCACTTTTCATTTAGCGCAAAAAAAAACAAAAATAAATGAAAATAAATGAAACCAAAAATACACAATTGGAAAATATCAACAAATGGCAAGCATTTCGCCCGGAGGCGAACTAATTAGTGCGAAACAAGTGCGAAGAGTGCATGACTAGCAAATACCCTGTAACAAGCATTGAGCCTAAGATCATAAGTTGGTGCTTATCGATTTTTGATATGGACAAATTGACAAATAAAAAACCATTATAAAACATTCGAAAGATCTTGAGATCGGCGAGTTCAGACAGACGAATGAAGGAGTGTGGCTAGATCGACTCAGCTGCAGACCCAGAATATAAATACATAAGATAATAGCAATGGGGAATTACAGACTTAGACCTAGTTAAACTTGGTGTAGTCAGAAGCGAACTCAACCGATGTTGTGACAATGAGAAAGCCTTAGCCAGGAAAAGATGGAAATTGTAGTGCCCCGACAGGAATGTTCACTTTTGTGCATTAATTAATGTTGGGAAAAAGCTATAGGCTCAGTAGGGGGCGCAATGGATCTAACAGATAGCAGTGCATGAAGCGTCACAATAATCATAGCCTTTTACGCATGACGTTAATCCCTCAGTAGTTGCTTTCAATCTTACTTAATTGCTTTTAGGATATTCACGTAAACCCAGCGGCTTTATGAACCTTAAGCAGATTAGATTAGATTTGATTAGATAACAGTAAAAATTGTATACTAAATGGCTTTCACTGCTTTCAATAATGGGGAAGCAGCTTATAATTCAAATTTTATATTCATTAAAGTGCTCAGATCTTAGATTTAAGCATGAATCAAAGCAGGCAACATTTTAGGGTACTTAATGGCAAATCCATAATCCATAATCCATAACCACTCTTCAAGCTGGCCATACAGGGTATATGAACAAGATCTCTAATTCCCAGCAACAAGGTACAACATTGTCGTAGACAAACAGGGTCGTTCTCTTTCCGGCATTCGAGTGTCGCTCTCAGACTCAGTCTCAGTCCCAGTCTCTATCGCTCAGTTTCGCTATATCATTTATATATATATATATATATAATATATATATATTTAAGTATGTGTGTGTATGTAGACATGTACTGAAATAGTTTGACATTGTATAACCGGCCCCAGAAATCCAACTGCACTTTGCCTAGTTGTTGTTGTTGTTGTTGCTGCTGTTGTTGATGTTGCTGTTGTTGTTGGTTGTTTGTAGCTGCTGTCTAAGTAGTTGCAGTCGTCGTCGTCATTCGTCATCGTCGCTATAGCGAAATAATGTCAGTGGGTCAGAGTCGATTTAGAATTTTGCAGCGGTTTATTGTTGTTGTTGTTGTTGCTTGCTTGCTTGCTGCTTGCTTCAGCTAAGGTTAGCTGCGAGCGAGAAACAGCTGTTTTGCTAAGGTGCTGCACATAATACGGTCACACTGTGCTAACTGCTAGCTGCTAGCTACGAAACTAGGCTAAGGCTAATGGGCGAGGCGAGGCGAGGCGAGGCGAGGCAAGGCGAGGCAAGGCGAGCGAAACAAAAGAAGAACAAGCGAAATTTGAGCGTAGCAACAAAATTGCAACTTTTATTGTTATTGTTTATTGCAAGGGGCGTGGCTCATTTGCATTGTTGCACGTGCTAGTTAGCAATGTACATTTATATATATATATATTTATATATATCTGTATAAATTTGTACAACATTTAAGCAGCGTCTAGAAATGTTGTAAAAATGTTGTAAAAATGTTTTCAATTCTTCAGTTTTTTGTCGAACATTGCTTAAAAATTTTGAACAATTCAATTTAAATATTTTGTTTCTCATTCTCGACGCGTTGTTTTGTTCAATGAAATCGCACTGCAAAAATTGAATTTGTGAGTAAATACAATTTATAAGCTAACCTTCAAAGTTGTTTTTGTTTTTTGTTGTTGTTGCTTGGCATTTTGCATTTTGTTTACAAGCGATAAAGGTGACGACGACGTCTGAGTAAAATGTGCAAAATGTATATATATCTTAGATATTGCACAGATTATGCATGCTTTTCATTTTCTTGCTTATCGATGCAGATTTCTGTTGCATTACTCACCTGCAAAGAGAGACAGAGAGAGAGAGCGCAACAGAAAAGTGATGATTAACACAAAACCAGCTAAATTGAAAATCTCAATTCATACTTATATGGGGAGTACAGTTGATATTTCAGAAAGGTAAGCTCCTATTTCAAAAAAACATCCATATCCATTTGCCTTACAGAAAAGTTGCAAGAAATGTTGGGCATAATGGAATGCGCCAATTGAATGATGCCAGAAGCAAGTCAAATCCATGAACAACTCGATTCGCTTGCACATCTGATCAATATCGATGATGGTGTTTGCTCTGGGCCACTTTAGCCTAACTGTTAGCTGGATGTGCTCATGTTGCCATTGCTGATGTTGGATATTGTGTTGCAAGCTAAGCCGCCACGGTGTGTGCCACACACTGTGTGTGTGTGTCTCGCTCTACTAGACCATTTTGTTAGGTTAGGCTCAGTGCGGTGCGATGCGGTGCGATGCGGTGCGGTGCGGTTCGGTTCAGTTCGGTTCGGTTTGGTTTGGTTCGGGGCTTTGTTCTGTCTGTGATTTTTCTACCGGATTACAATTGTTTACACACACGACTGCACATTGTCACAGTTTTCACAGTTTGTGCCACGGCGGTTGCAATTGTAGTCGGCCCCCGACCCTCTCCATCCTTTGCCTGACACATCCTTTTAAGCCTGGCACACACACACACGCACACGCACACACTCACTCACATACACAGTGTGTAATTGTGCGACTTCATGTTGGCTGCCTGCAGTTTTTTGTTTGCTCAAAGTATAAGTTTACAACAAGCGCTTTGCATACACACACACACACACACACATACAGCTGCGTGTGTGTGGCTGCCACTTTGTCTAACATTTCACTTTATATTCCACCCTCCGCCCCCAAACCCCCGCTTGCGACTCTGACCAAACCCAATTGCCCAGCATTTTGTATGCTTTTCACTTTACATTTGCCAGTCACAATTTTCTTCTTCTACTTTTTTGCTCCCTCGGCACCGTTGTATTTTTCAGCGAGTTTTTCCAATTTTCCGCTCATGTGGCTTCCTGCTCAGCATTGTCAGTTGCTCGTTGAGGGAATTTTCACGCTATCAGTTGAGCATTTGTTTTACTGGTTGTTGGACAGTTGTTCGACTGGAATATATACGTGAGCTGCACTGGTCACTGGATACTGGACATTGGACACTGGACACTGGACACTGGACACTGGACACTGGACACTGGACACTGGACACTGGACACTGGACACTGGACACTGGACACAAAGAGAAGAAAAAAAACTATTTCGATACTGTGCAAATAGAAATTGTTCTATCAGCGATTGGTTGACACACATAACTCGGACATAACCTTAACCTTAATAAAAAACATATATAGAAAACAACAAAAAAAAAAAACATTTAATAGCTATGCATTTTGATGAAAAGCAAAAGAAATGAGATAATTACAGCATTTTCATTGTAAATCTCGCGTGAATTCATTTTATGCTCCGTTGGGATTTAGGTAAGATAAATAAATGCAGCTGGCACCATAGAAACCACATCGAAATCTTAACAGTTTGTGCTTCAATAATAAAATAATTATCAAGATTGTTTAGTCGATTTAAGAACAGTTTAAAATATTAATTATCTATGGGTTTAGAAGCCTCATGGGGCAACTCCATTATGAACAACAAACAAACGAACAACGAACAACTCAGCGAGGCAACAAGTTTTGTGCTCTGGTTTTGACCTTAGTCAACATAGCATTAGCGTGGTCAGCTGCAGTTCCTATATATAAAAAAATACAGTTAGCCACTTCCTCTGTCGAACAGTTTGAGAGCAACTGAGTGCAGTGAGTAATTCGCCAACGTTTCTGTCCAATTGCAGATGTTGTTGCTGTGTTTGTTTGGTTTTCCCATGCAAATTTAAGTAAATGGATTCTATCCATTGCTGTTTGGTTTGTAAGCAGAGTTGCTGCTGGGGTAAGTTACAAGAGGGGCAGGGGCCAGCAGCGGCAAGTTAATTAAGTCGAGCCAACGCAGAATGCAAACTTAACGAACATAGGGGCTCAAACGCAACGGTGAAAAAGGGTTGACCAGCTGAACTTACAAGTTCAATTTACTTGACAAGTTGAATTTAATTCATTGAATTATGTTTCATGTACCAAGGTCTATCTAAGATCCGATTAATATGTAATAAGGAAAAGATAAAGATAATGGACAAGGTTGTCACTCTTCTGATATTTTATTATTGGGTCACCCTGTTTAAGTAAACAAATTTATATTATTATTGATAGTGCCTATTTTAGATTTAGTAAATTTGTCTAATTGTGTTTCAATTGATTTTTCTCATCAATAGAGAGTCTTGGGTAAGTCTGCATAAATGATTAGATTTATTGCAACAAATTTGGTCAGTTTGTGAACACCCTGTGAGCAAAACAAAAAAAAAAACATTTCGTCTGACTTCAATACGCATTCGAATTACATGTTGACAGTTATCCATTTCCTCGTCCATTCCTATTCCATTCACTTGACGGCCAATTGGAACACCCTGTTCAAGTGGAACTCTTGCTCCGCTCACGTCGACACGTCTGTCAATGGTAATTCGATATGAGGCCGCTTGAAATATTCTCTTTGCTCTGCTCTGCGCTGCTCCGTTTGTGCACCGTGGAGCTGCCAAATTAATTACAGAGCGCTGCACCAAGCGGATGAACGGATTGATGGGGATGGTGGGGCGGGGGAGCAAATAAAAACAACCAACAAATGCGGCGACTGAGATTTTACTGTACAAAAGCAGAGGCAGAAAGCACAGACAGAGAGAGAGACAGAGACAGAGCCATTAAGCAGAGGAGGCAGCATAAGCAGAGGCGGCAATAAGCAACGCCCTGTTGCCGGCTTACCACAGTAAAAAAAAAGGGCGAACACTGTGGACGGCAACGGGAGTAGCAGCAACAGCAGCAGTAGCAGAAACGGGGAGAGAGGAGGTAACGAGACGGAAAGCAGCTTTAAAACGGGCTTCAGCATTTTGAAACTTGATTTGGCAAAAACAGCGGCGGCAAGTTCTCGGTCTGAGTTCTGCATTTCTTATATGTAAGTACGTATGTATGTGTGTATGTATAAATGTTGTTGTAGGTTTGTAGGTCTCGGTGCGAGTATTACGGTGCTCTGTGAATTATTGTTGTTGTTGTTGTTGTTGTCAGCATACAGCTGCATCGGCCTTTGTCTAACTAAGCTTTTGTCTCTCTTCGAGTCTGTCGATCACCAGGCGATGGCAATGAAAGGAATGCCAATTGTCGTGTGTGTGTGTGTGTGTTTGTATGTGTATTTGAGTTTGCGGTTGGACAACAAAATAAGCAGGAGACGTTTGCACGTGAATGATTTACGATGTGAGTGAATAACGAATGCGGTTGTTTTTTGTTATATCTGCACATTAAATAAGAGTTAATATAAATTAAGGGCGTAATTAGTTGGGAGATGAGTAGACATGTATATATTTAACTATAACTCGAGAAAACCTAGTTTTATTATTATTAATATTCATTATTTTCCCTTTCAAATATCAATATGCCCTAAATATAGGTACACATATCATATGTTAATGAATTAGTGCTCTCATCTGGAAAAATAAAAAAAAAAACGAAATGCGTAATTTACTCGAATCGCATATTCACTCAGTTTACAACTGAGCACCCATGCGACCATAAGAACACATCAACCTGAACACCCACCTGCCACCCGCTCACCCACCTCTGTGACAGAGCTTCACACCTTCGCTTTTCGGTGCTCATTACAGAAAGTTAGCCGCCGCCATCATTAATTTGTGAGTGTTTTTTTTTTCTGCTCGTACTTTTGCTGGTTGAGCATTGTGAGCGTATAAACATATAACCGTATCGAAAGCTCAGCTCTGTTAAGCTCAGTTACTTTGAGCTTGTTCTCGTTCGTAAGTGTGTACCCTGTATCCATATGAAACGGCTGTCAACGGCCTAATGAAATAGTACAAATCTCCGTAAAATGCGAAAGCAGCTTAGCTAACATAAATTTCAGCTAATTGATCTACTAACTTTTTTTATGTAACTCATCATGTTATGTACGGACTCTGTACAGGGTATCAGTGAACTGGCAGCACTCAAACTAGACCGCAACATTTGTTGTTTGTTATTTTCATTCTTTTGCAACTCAACTCTCGAAATTAAATGCGCAGTGAATTACACAATTTTATGCTTCGTTAAGTTAGCTGCTGATGGATTTTCGTTCGTTCTTTCTTTACACACTCTTTGCCCTGGCAATCAGAACGCAGCTGGGAAACGAATGATGTGCAAGCGAGCAAGCAGCAATAAGAATTAAGAAACAACAGCATTTTTGACAGACGCTGGCTGCATTAATTACGCTCGTAGAGCGAACTGGTCAATCATGCTTGATTTGGGGTAGCAGCCAAGCGACGAACTTCAAAGCTTTGCTTTGCCTGCCCTGTCCCTGTCTCTCTTTCTCTCCTTCTCTCTCTCTCTTTCACTGCTGTACTCCCTCTGCGTTTTGTTTTGTGGTCCTACCCCAATGTAACAGTAGTCGCCGCACAATACAGCGGGTAACATTGCCGCAGGGCAGCTGCAGTTGCACTCAACGAATCCCAAAGACTTGCATAACATATTCTTAATTGTGCAACAGAATGCAATCTGTCTCTCTCTCTCGCTCTCTCTTTTCGCTTTGTGCTGCTGCTTCGCCCTGCGGCCATATTGCGGAAATATGTCAACGCTGTTGATGCTTCAGTAGTTGTTGTTGTTGTTCTTCTTCTTCTTCTTGTTTGTTTTGTTGTAGCTGTAGTTGTCGCTTCTGTTGTTTTGAAGTTGAAGTTTGCATCTTGTTGCTGCCGTTGGGTTAGGTGAGGTTATGTTCACATTCACAAACACACACACACACATACATACACTCATACAGTTGCAGCTGCATAAAAGCATGTCACGCATAGTGGAATTTCATGTGACGTAAATGCAAAAATATGCTAAAATCTGACGCAGATTAAAAGCAGTTGCATTCACTTAAAAGTGCCACGCATTAAATGAAGTTTTTCTCTTTGCGAATCAGTTCTGCTTTTTCCATTTAACATTAATGCTGAGCTGTTTCGTTGAGTCTTTTGAATGGTAGGCAAAGTTAACGAACCAACTATCAGAGTCATGAATATGTAGAAATCTACATACATATATACACACCTGGACATTAAAATAGGTGTGAAGACAATAACTTGTGAATTTAAAAAACAACATCTAAAAATCATGTCCAAAATA
The DNA here is from genome assembly GCA_035041605.1 of Drosophila atroscutellata. Classification (NCBI taxonomy): domain Eukaryota; kingdom Metazoa; phylum Arthropoda; class Insecta; order Diptera; family Drosophilidae; genus Drosophila; species Drosophila atroscutellata. The sequence continues at coordinate 3,333,343 of JAWNLA010000092.1, read as the reverse complement.
CAATATATTGATTAATAGGTATGGCTATCTAAGATCAAGGCGAGAAATGCAGACTTTTAAAACCCATATTGACGACTTAACGAAACGGTTTCACTTTCATGACAATGATTTACTTAAATCTTGAGCACATATCTTAGGCCTAAAATGGTAGAAGAACAAAAAATGAAACTCAACTAAACTGGACGAACGACGACACATGTGCTTACTTAAATTAATGAAAGTTTTTACTTAAATTAATGAAAGTTTGTAAGTTATAATGAGTAAGAGATGGAAAACTTCGTTAAGTAGCCTTTTGCGAGAGTACGCATTCAATGTTAGCTCCATGCTTAACGAAACTTGTCTTAACGAATGTTAAGTCTGTCAGCTGCTGCTTGTCAGCTTTAATACAATGGACTAAAGATAAATCGAGAGCTTAACGAAGCTCAACAAGCAGCACATTAAGCGGCGACCACAAATGCTCTGTCGAATTAGAGGCATTCATTAATCTAAACGCACATCAGCTGCTGAATACAGAAGCGTACAGAAGCCGCAGAAAATCGCTTGACAGAGCGTAAAACAAAATGAATGCGGTGTTAAATTTACAACAGCCACCACGCCTAACCAGGCCCCCCGCCCCACCCCACAAATTATGCAAATTGGCCACGAAACGACTTGCGACTATATGTTAATCTTATCGCTTATAACTGGAGTAGCGACAAAAGCAACGCTCAACAATCCTCCAAATGGGCAACTCGGCAACCAAAGCGTGAGAACCACTGTGGGACCTAAAAGCACTTGCTCGTTTGCCCTCACTCTCCCCCTCTCTATCTGGAAACAATAAGTAGGAATAAAAGTTGTAAGCACGTACGGTAAAACAATAACACTAATAATAGCAGCACTGCCTTACACACCAGTTTGTCTTGCCGGTAGGTGGAGGGGGGTGTGGGGAATGGGGGTCACTGGAGAAAACAATTGTACAATTGTACAGTAATCGCACACACATTCGTAGCATGCATGCAAATTTGTCAAGCCTTGCCATGCTTAACAGGTACAGTTATCGTAATGATGAAAAGTAAACATCAACATCAGTCGCAAAACAATGCACAATAATGGAAAGCGCAAATTTAATTGAATAGCTCGTGTAATTTGTCGCCATGCGAAATAGCAGCAAATTTAACGGCACTTTATATACATAATGCTGCATTGCCTCGCAAATAGCAGTAAAATGAGCAAACGAACGAAAATGAGCAGCGCAATGAGAAGCGAACTGTGGGAGTTGCAATTGATATGCAATTCTCTTGCAAACATTTATTACCTGTGAGGAGTGAGAGCTGAGAGAGCTGCACAGTATTTAATCATATTTTCGATCCCTTTCTTATCTTCATATAGTATTTATTTAATATATTCAATAATTATTTGTTGTCTTCTGTGAAGATTACTATTCGTATATAGATATAGACTTTATGTGATATAAAATTGTTTATTTCATTAATATCAGCTTGAAGTCTTTTTCGCCGAGTTCGTTTTCTTCGTTTACACTCAGAGAAATTCGATTAAAGGCACATGATTTTTTCATTATAAAATTTAATTTTGATCTACAAATTTTGTTTGTTATCGAAAACATATTTGTATTTGGTGCAATTACTTTAAATATTAATGAATTATTAATTTAATTAATTTGTATATTGTGTAATGATTGAATAGAGTATGACCAATGCAGACGATGGTTACTCTTTAGCAGTTCCCTTGAGAAAAACATCTTAACAGTTAATCTTGCAGCTTTAGGAAATTAGTGAGTCAACTCCTTAGACTTCAGTTCAATTTGTTTAATCATTTTTGAATAGATATCACCAAACGTTGTGCAAGGCTCACTTACTACGTGAACATCAAGTGCAAAAGGTCGCTTGAAAAAAGATTACTTTAATCATTACTTTAATAAAGAACAGAACCCCGGCAAAAAGTCTAATCTTTTTTTAAACGCCGCTTAAGGCATACCAATTTCCTGAGCTAATTTCGAATGAGTAATGGAATACCAGGCGTACCAAGTTGTACAGGCTGATTTTCTTAATGCCATTAAGTATATTATTTCATACAAATGCGTCATTTTGTTTGCGGGGTCGTTGAACTCTGCGAACTGAGCTGTAAAAATCGCTCGTAGTTGACTCTATGAGTAATAAATAATAATCTGGGACGCAAATACAAGCAAAACTGCCTCATTCGCAAATATTTGTAATTGAGGCGCACGCCAAAAAAAAAAAATACATAAAAAAACTGCCAGACTTGCAGATACTCTGTAAATACATTGCAATTTGCATATGTATATATATATAGATATATATATATACAGAAATCTGTTAACCAAACGAAATAAGGAAATGGGTTTCTGGCAATGGAAATGTTTATGGATCTGTCAAGCAGCCTGATTACTTTGTGCCACATTTGCACCACAACATGTATTCGTTTGCTCCGATTTGCATGTGTGTGTGTGTGTGTGTGTGTGACAAATATTGCTGCGAGAGTTGTAAAAAACAAAATACACTGAAATTGTTTTGATAGAAGTGTTAAAGGAATGCGACTCCATTTGGCCTGGAGATGGCTGTCGTCGCTGTTGTTTTGTGGTCAGTCGCATTGGGTAATTAAATTTTTGTGGCTCGTAAATTGTCTGCGGTTAGCGGGAAATTCCCTCGGCTAGAAATTTTGTTATTTTTACTTTTGTTTTGTTTGTTTTTTTTTTTCTTTTTTGGGAACACTCATTTCAAGTGGCCGAATTGCATTTGGCTACACTGTCGCCGCTGTCTGGCTAAATGGTTCATAAAAAATGTTGTTGCCAAACAACAACGCGAGGCATCCGAGGAAATAGGTCCATAAAAAAAAAACTCGACTCAAAATGAGATGAAGCTGATAAAATTGCTTTAAATTTAATGGAATTGCATTTGGAGATTAAATTGGTTAAAGCGCAGAATCTCATTTTTCCCATCGCTCTTTCACTTTCCATCATTAAATTGTAGCTGCTGAAAATGTTGCAACTGCTGCATTCGAAATTCAGTTGGTAATGCAATGCAACATTTTCTGTGGAACTTCTAGACATGCCCAGTTTTATGGAGTGTAATCCGACAACAGATAAGATTGCGTTTCTAATTAGTTGCTGCTAAATTGAATCAAAATCATAACAAATAAGTAATTGGCCAAGATTGGATATAAAACTTGTGTTTGATGAAGATTTAAACAATTTACAGTTATTTTTATACCCTGAACCCATTAAAAATGGCTAAAAAGGGTATAATGGTTTTGAGCAACTATATGTAACAGGCAGAAGTAAGCATCTCCGACGCCATAAAGTATATTCTTGATCAGGATGAACAGCCGAGTCGATATAGCCAAGTTCGTCTGTCTGTATGAACACGCGGATCTCAGAGTCTATAAGAGCCAGAGACTTCAAATTTGGAATATAGCTTTTCGTATACCAGGCGCATAATAAGTTTGCTTTATTTTATCGATAACTGCCTGCGTTTCTCGAATATCGATGTATTTCGATTTTCGATAGCAATAAAGGCCACAATTTTGAAGGCGGAATCTTCTGATTAATACATAATATACATATGCATATTAGTGATGCACTGCCAGAATTTGATCAAGATCGGTTAAGCAACACCGATGTTATAGTCAAAAGTAGATTCGCATATTGAACTCCTTTCTGTCAGTAGCCGCTTGCATGTGTGAGAAAGAGATGGTATGATAATCGCCGCGAGCGAGAATATGTCGATCTCACTCGACTAAAACTTATCCCCGATTTTGATACAAAGTAATATTCTCTCCAGCTACATGAATTTAAATTGGAATTTGTGTGTATATGTGTGTGTGTGTGTGTGTCCAAGAGTTTCCTCCATCGGGCAGAAGCTATTAAACTGTCTGTGTGAGCTGCTGGCCAAATGCTCGATGCCACCCATTACAAGCCAAATAGAACAGATTAATCTGCTGTGTAAATATGCTGCACGTATTTCACCCACATCGCTTTCGTGGCTGACCCCACCGAAACCGGAGCCCGGCCACCACTGTGACCCGCAAACCAAAGCCGATGTCGAACTTTCTAGGGACATACATATTACAGCAAATAATTTCTTAATGTTTTGGCCCCGGCTGAAAACAAAAACCACAGCAAAAACGAAAACCAAAAAAAATTTGGGCAATTGTCGTCGCATTTGGACCGCAATTAATTTTCATTACAAGGCAATAAGCTAAGTTAAACACGAATCAAGTGGCAGCCAAAAAGACAAGAGGCTCAAAGATTGAAGAGAGTGATGGTGGGGGGCGGGGGGGAAGGGGAATGGAAGTTGTCAAGTTGGGCGCAACGTGTTGACATTAACAATTTATACGAATTCTAATGCCGTTAAGTCGGTTGTAGAAGGTTTTGCCAGTGCTGGAAATGATAAACTGCTCGCCAGGACATGGCTCAAAGGTCAAAGGCAAACTTACGCGTAAGGCACCCATATATCATTTCAGTTCGGTTTCGGTTTTGCTTACCTGCAAAAGAGAGCAGAAAAGGTTTATTTAGCTAATGGAATTTGTATTAATCGATTAACTTGGCCAGAATTAGTTCAATTGCCTGATTCCATTATCAAAAGTTCAAAAGTTGAAGCTAAAAATTTGTTTAATATTTTAATTAACCGATTTATTAATCATTTAAACAAACAACAAAAAAAAGTTTAGCTGCTTTAAATCAAATCACTAACAAGTTAACAGAAAAAACGTTGGCTAAAATATTATTGGCATCTGGCCATAAATGTTTAAATGAAATTGAACATAACATAATTTTGAGTGTGTGAACTCCAAGGTTTCGCCATATCTTTATTATTAAATGTGTTGTAAAAATAATATAAAAATTTAATAACATTTTCATTGCCAATTCAACAGATATATTTATGTGTGTGTGTATTTGTGTATTCCGGCTACAAAATCATAAATACTTGACAGCCAACAAATGAGCAACGCCTTCAACGGAATTATTTATGCCAAAACTGTTTGATTTCTGCACGACCCCCGATAAAAAAAATATATACAAACAAAATTCAGTCATTTGGCTTGAGGTCATGCACAAAAAGAGAAACAAAAACAAAAGCAAAAAACAAAAAACGAAAATGAAAAAAAAAACACTTGAATTTAATTAATGGAAATTATAAGTACATCTAGTTAAGCATTGAATGAGCCGTGTGCCTGAAGAGTCGCCTCTCGGAATGACTAACGCACATATCAAACGAGCAGTTTGCCCCTGAAGTGGGTGCAGATTTGCTCAAGTTGATTCAATGATTTATTTTTGGCAATTGGCGGGTTGCGAGGCGGGCCATAAAACACTGCTGCTGCTGCAAATATCTCAGCAAGCAAAACAAGCCGCGTGCAACGCGTCGTATGAGTAATTTTGCATTGTGTGCGTGGCAACAAAAATCCAAAGCCAAATCCAAAGTCGAATTCGATTCAATTGGTTTTCAAACAGTTTCCAAATAGATGTAGCTTGGTTTGCTGTGTGTTTGTTGTATGTTTGTTGTGTGTTTGTTGTGTGTCTTGACTGATTTTTCGACTCTTTTTCTCTAATTTTTCTCTCATTTTTCTCTCATTTTTCGTTTCATTTTTTCGTTTCATTTTTCGGGTCTAATCGCGTGGATTTTTGAAGAGCGTTTGGCGTGTTTGCTGGCAAAGATTCTGTGCTGATTGTGGTGCTTGTCGATAAGCCTCTTTATGTTGTTGCCGTGGCATTATCAGCGAGTGTGCCTCGTCAAACCACAATTAGCCTTTGCAATTGAAAAGACTGATAAATCTAAATAGTCGAAGATAAATATATTCGGCAAGCGGAAAGATTTCTTTCCGTTTTTAACTTGTTCTCTTCATTAGACTGATTTATACAGATAAATTGTTGTTAATGTTTATTTAAGTTTTTTAAAATAGTTTCATGCGCAATTGGTATTTGAATTTGAGTTTAGGTTCACAGCCATTTGGAGACCTTGACTGGCGACAAGCATTACAATGGCTCACTTGGACCTTATCCCCATCCTGTAAGACCTACGCAAAACTAGTTTTCCATTACACTAAGCCAACCCGAGACAGAATCGAACTTGAAGTCCAAGTCGGCGTCCAATGTTAACAAAAATGACGTGGCCATAATTAAAGCAATCGAACAGGAACTCAAGAAATTGCTGCGCCAGCCATAAGCCATTGACGTGGGCCCATCAAAATAACAAAAAAAAAAAACCCAAAAAAAAATATATATACAAATAAAATAAAGACGAGAAGATACCCTGTACCAAGCCAAGTGGTTGTTGCCTAAGCTGGGCTCAACCTATTCAAGTTTAGACTGATTATTTTGAGTGTTAGAAGAAGAATTGGTAAACCCGAAAAGGGATAAAAACTTAAATGAGAATATCAAAATGATAGGAAAAGGAATATTTCTGGGTAAAAATTGATTCCCCATAGATCCCAAATTGTAGGATAATAGACAAATATTCTTATGACTTTTATTATTGATATAGTACTAATAATAATACTACTAATAATAATAATAAGAAGAAGAATTTCTTGCATTCCTCAGCATTCCACTGTTCTGCACAGAGTCTGGCAACTCTGAAGACGAATCCCAACGCGGGAATCGAAATATTTGTTATACATACCCTCGGACCACGCATGACCAATTTGAAATTGTGTACAGGGTATATTTTTGTAAAAATGAAGTGAGCGAAACAAAATACTGAATAACTGAATGTAGGCAGTAAAATAAACGAAGGCAGCTAAAAACTGCCAAACTAAACCAGTCCAAGTCTGTTTCGACGTCTTGTTCAGTTTTCGGCTTTTCGGCCAGTTGTTTGCACTGTACTCGAATACTTCCTAGGCGGCAGTTTTACTCTCTCTCTCTCTCTCTCTCTCTCTCTCTCACTCTGTCTCGTCTCGGATGACGTCAACGCGTAAATATAACTATTTTTATACGTACAAATTGTGCCATGTTTTTTATGTGGCTGTGCGAGCGAGACAGCTGCTTCGAACAAATGTCAAAAAAGTGTTTTATTCGAAAGGCGGCGAGTTGACTTTCGTGGCACACACTTCATTAGGCAGTCGCCCCCAATGGGTTCAGTGAACCCAGGCCAGGACATTAAATTCTTGTTATTTGAATTTTGTGTAGAGATGGCTTGCCCCGCGTGGGCTTATCCAATCAAGAGATTGGGCAACGAGGAACACAACACGTGCCACGCCGCATTCGTATCTCAATCTTGTGTGGCACATTCCCATTGGCATTGACACCTTTCATTCCAATGACCGATATTACCAGCGATGCTTTTGGCCATCATTCAATGGCTGCCAAACTGTCAACTGGGCTGTCGCCGTCGCCAGAATGTTGTCTCAATCAGCAATAAGCTCTTTCCCCACTTCATTCTTAATTTGATTGCATGACGCGACAAGTTTGGTCCAAAGCTGATTTTTGTGGTCCAAAGCCAGCGATACAGTTAAGCGCATTGCCTCACCTAAGTCGCGTAACTGAATTCTAAACAGAGTTTTGAACCTTGCCACCATAAATAAAATACTTCTAACTGATTTCAAATGAATCAATGAATCAAACTAAAGCACATTTATAAATATATATAGATATATATCCGTTTATTGATTCTTTTAATTGATATTTGCAACATTAATTTCTATATTTTTTTGGTCAGTTTAATCAAATGGTGTGCAGAGTTCGAAGAGTGCTGTTTTTGGCATATTTGTCAGCAGTGTTCAGCAATTTCTCACCAGCTGGGATTTCACAATCACGCCAGTTAATTTGTCGCCCATTTGGAGCACTTTCTCCGGCAATAAATCAAGGCCTCGAGACACACACACAAAACGTTTCCCAGTTCTCATCCTGCCAACTATCTGTGCATTGTCTATTTTGCCAGCTTTGCTCTGATTTCTATTTGGTTACGTGGTAATTTAATAAACTGCTCATTTATCACTGACATGTGAGCTGTCCCTTAAGCAATAATTCCTTCACTCTCTCTCTCTCTCTCTGTCTCTTTCTCACATCAGTATCCCTGCTGTCGTGCTGTGCCCCACAATTGACCCCTTGAAAGTGCTTTTTATTTGCAGCCCCTGTCTGACTGTACTCGCAACGCGCAACTTGACCGCTCGGCCACCCGGTCATTCGAATATTGTGTAATTATGATTATATAGATATATCGTGACCCTTAAATAGAAATTAAGCAGCAATCAGTGGCAAGCAGTGTCGCACGTGTCGCCAACTTGTGTCGAACAACTGAGTCAATTGGCAAGCAGCAGTTACGATTTTCTGATTGAGATCATTTCTAATCAAGATTTATATTAAAGAATTATATTGTAAATAATATGTATATAAAATATACTATATATAAAGATCCTAGATGAAATATGCTCACGTCTATCAGATATATTCCATAATTTAGCGTCAATTCCATTTATGGCTACGCCTACGTATTTCCCTTTGAAACACACACGCACGCACACATACAGCGAGAGAGAGAGAGAGAGAGAGGCAGTCAAAAATGCCAAATTCATCCACTTTGTGGCTTAGCAAAGCACAAAATACGCAAAAGAAGACGAGATAAAAAATTGACCAAACCAATTCGATAAATCAGCTGCGACAACTGTGTGTGTCCATGTGTGCATGTGTGTGTGTGTGTGTGGGTGTCTGTACGTGCGGCTGGCAAAGTTCGCTGCCAGCTTTTAGGCGCTTTTGAGCATTGAGAGGGAATTTCCATAAATTTGAAGAGCTGCATAAATTTGAAGAGCTGCTAGTCCGTTTGTTTTCTGTTTTTGTTTTTTTTTTTTAAGAGTGACCAGCCTCGGTCAATGCACTTTTGTCCTTCGTTGTCTTCCTTTTCGAGTGCTTTTGCTTTTGCGTTGGCGTTCTTGTTGTTCTTGTATTAATATTAACCCACTTCAGCTTCGTATACGCATTTTATTTGCATACATTTTCAACTACACACACACACACACACACACGCTCACGCACACATGGAGAGCGCACCAGCTCCCTCTCAAGATACTGTCGCACTCACTCACACCCACTTGCTGCTCACTTGCGTTCTCTCTCTCTCGCTCTTCGAATGTGCGTTGAAAGCTTTGAGTTGCGCGCGCGTGTTTTGTTCACGTTGTTGTTTTTGCATTTGTTCTTATTATTTTGTTTTATTACTTTTTGTTCACGTCTTTTCTGCTTTGCGTCGCATCGTCGTCGTCGTTGTCTTACGTATGCACTGCCGCTGGCGTCGCTGTTGACGCTGGCGTTGACTTTAGCGCTTGCGTCGCTAATTTTTTTTTTTTTTTGTATCTTGATTTTGGTTTCAACGGTGAATGAACTCAGGACCTGCGGACGTTCAACCGTCAAAAAGCGCTTTTTCGATTCGTTGCCTGCTCTTTTGCTTGTCGCATTGTTGCTGCTATTCTCGCTGCTGCTATTGTTGTTGTTGTTGTTGTTGGTGCTGTTCCTGTTATTGCTACTGTTCTTACATTGCTTAGCTGTTGTTATTGTCATTTGTTATCGCCGCATGCGTAACACTTTTGTATTTGTTGTTGTTGTCGTTTCGCTTTTGCTCACTCTTTTTTTTGTCTTCTTTTTTCTGTTTACTGTTCTTTTCGCCTGCCCAGCAAAAACTGCAAGTTACTCGCTTTTGGTGTTTTGTCAATTAATTTTTGATTTTGTTTTACATATGTTGTTGCCGCTTTTGCATTTGTCAAGCTGTCTTTCGATTATAATTTTATTTACAACAACTGATATTTTTTCATGTGTTTGAACTTTATCTATAAAAAAAAACTATTTTAATTCGAAGTACAGTTGTTTTTTTGTTTCGTCGCTTATCTTCAGGTGTAATAAAGTTAACAAATTATGGGTCTCCATTTAGATTAACTGAAAAGCTGAACGAATTTACGTGTTGGACGTCACGCAAAACGGTTTCTTCAAATTTTAAAGATCTTAATTATGTTGACATATGATATGATATCAATTCAGCTAAATCTTGAAAATTGTGGTCTTTATTACTATCGTCAATCGATTTTTATCGATATGGTTAAGATAGCGAAACGATCAAATTAAATAATTTGATTTATGAAAACTTACGCTCGATATTTGAAGTCTCTGATCAAGAACATTTAGAATACACAACTTCACAATACCCCTTTGAGCCCAGATCTAATGAGTTCAGTATATAATAGCGATCAATCAAATTATTACAAGTGCTATATATTTAATGTTTATTAGAATTAAATCAAATAGGATGCATATTATTATTGCTGAAGTCATCCAATTGGAATACTTGCCGGCATATCCTAATCCAATCCCACATCACAAGTTTAGCATGTACAAATTACTCAGATGTTTTCTCGACCCTGACTAACCTAACTCAACACCTACTCCACAAAATGCTGCTCTCGAAAATAATCAAAACTCAGTGAAGCAAATGTTTTCAGGCAATTGGAAAAGCCGCAGCAGATGATGCTCCAACATGCATCAATCGAGCCAGCAACCCAGCAACCCAGCTAGTCACCAGCCGCCCACATGACTCTCACAATTTGGGGATACGAAAAGCTTGCCAGCAATAAAAATTCAAGTTCAACGAATTTTGCTCGCTGGGTAAATAACCTGAGCTCGGCCAATGCAGTCGACGTCTGCGTCTACGTCTACGTCAACGTCTACGTCAGCATCGGCGACAACACCCCAAAAAATTTGTGCTGTGACAACAACAAAACAAAAGGCCACATGCGTAGCACGCCCATTATACGAGACTAAAAGCCAAAGCGTAACGCGAGAGAGACAGACTGAGAGCAAGTAAGAGCGGCAGCAGAGCAGCAGCAGCAGAGAGCCGTGCAGCAGCAGAGAGACAACCTTGAACTTAAGGCCGTGGCATTGCCAAAAAGGAAAGGCGTAAAATAAAGAAGTGATTTGCACAACAGGCAAAGATTTGTTCTCCTTTCTCTGCCTCCTTCATCTAGCGCCGCAACTTATGCAAAGTTTTCGCTGTGAGAGCGAGAGAGAGAGAGAGAGAGAGAGAGAGAGAGAGAGCGATGACAGGATGAAGATGCCGTCTTTAGATTGTGGCGCACGTACTTGATTCATTTAGTAATGGAGCAGATTACATGCCACTTAAGCAGCAGATGAGCGATACCCGATAATAACCAATATCTAACTGTATTTTTATTATGAAACAGCAGCGATGCTGCGAGTCCCCAGCAACGATTGAAATTGAAAATGCATTTGATATGCAAATTCATTTCGCAATTCACATTAAGACAAATAATATTCGCAACTGATAAAAGTGGCGATAAGAAGGTATGGCCAGATTTATAAATAAGTCATGCATCATCTGGAATACTTTGCTATAATAAAGATAACGCGCAAAATGTGATTGTGGGGGACTAGCTTAGCAAACAATAAAATTCTATGCAGCAGGAGGTGTGTCGCTTAAACATTCAAAATAATAATAGAAAAAAATATATATAAAAAGTGGATAATCTGATAAGCGATACTGATAAGGGATAAGTATTTTCCAATTTATACCAATATCTTAAATTTTCCGCTTAAATATTTAAATGCACATGGAAAAAAGTCAAGAATTATTAAACTCATTCAAATACCAAGAATTTTGGGCCGTCTTCAGCTGAAAGGAACCCTCTTTGCAGCATATTATGATATTCAATTAAGCCTACTTAATTTAAGTTAACATTTGCATTTTAAGCATGATAACACTAAAAATATGATTTTATGACTCAGTTTTTTACTTTTGTCAGAATACTTTTAAATATAATCTAGTAGGGTTTTTTTTTGGATTTGAAAATTGGGAAAAGATTTAATCCTTGACATTTAATTTTGCTTGAAGAATAATCTTGAACGAATGAAGAACAACTTCGTTTGAAAATTAATCTTGGCCATTTAATTCTTGGTCAGCAGAAGTCAGCTTCGCTTATTTTGGTAGAAAATTTGGCCGACAGAGCAGAGCTCAAAGCTGCTTTAAAATTAATGCCACAAAACTCGACCCGAGCTTAACGGTGCCCCACGGCAATGCGAAACATGAGTAAAGTTGTTGCCACCATTAATACGAGATACTACATGCTGCATACAGATATATGCATAGATACTTGGCACACATAACAGCATAGCAGCATAGCAGCAGCCATAATTAGTTTGGCTAATTACAAGCCAGAATGAGCTGGCATCTTAGTTACAGATGCGGCTAACTGTCATTAACATTACATGTTTATATTGTGCTGGCTGCTCAGGTTGGCTATTAAAGCACAAACTGAAACTGTACTTTCATTGTTGTTGTTGATAATTCGAGTTAATAACCCCAACTTATATTCCAACACCAACACCAACACCAACTCTGACGTATGTGAAATTGATGCTAATAATGATTGTGGCTTACTGTTAGCCATATTGCCAGATTGGCACATTGGCACATTGGCAGCTTGTCAGCTTGTGGAAAAGCGGCAGGAAACTCAAACACAATAAATGAAAACTGCTTTTCTAATGAGCTGTCAAATCGCATAGCCAGAAGATAGTTTAATCGACGTTCAAAAGTTTAAAATAAATAAATATAATAGAATATATAAAAATATAGAAAAATTGTTCAGATTTCGTTGAGTATTTAGTTGCAAATTGTTGCAACATTTGTGGCATTCCTTACGAGGATAACTAAATATATTTTTCCACTCTAATTACTATTGTAAATTATTCATTTTTTATGTATATTATACATATCTGACATCAGAAAAATCATGTTCAATTGCTATAGCAACACGATCTGAAGCTGACGTATCAATATAATGAAGAAACTTGTCAAGTCTGGATGTTTGTACACTCATTTCAAATGTCTGTCTGTCAACTGCAACATGCAACTGAGCGAAGAGCAGCGCAGGATAAATACACGAGGCAATCATGATTCAAGAGAGTGAAGGAAATAAATTCGCAGTTGCCACAAAGGAATCAGGAATCAGGAAACCGACGAAATGTTAAATTAGTTTTATGACTTGACATGGACAGCAACAATAGCAACTGCCAGAGAGGCTGACAGTCAATCAGTCAGTCAGTCAGTCAATCAGTCAGTCAGTTGGTCGATTGGGATGCAGCAACTTAAAGCCAGAAGTTGTTATAAACTTGGTCAAGTCAAGCGCGCAGCTTTAGCGGCTTCTAACGGTAAATACAAAAAATACTTATAAGTGAGAAAAAAAAACATGCATGCATACATACATATAAAAAATGCCGTATGAGAAGCCAAGGCAACAAGAAGAAGCAGAAGCAGAAGCAGAAGAACAACAACAAACATTGCCAAGTTGCAGTTGCCAAGTGGGCGCGACACCGTCGTCGTCGTCGTCGTCGATGTTATTGTTGTTGTTTCTGCTGCTTTTAAGTCGTGTTGAACAAGGCAGCAACAACAGCAACAACAGCAACAACTTTTGTTACATTCCTGACCTACTCAGCCAACTTCAACGAGACAACGGACTGGCCTGCTCCAGCACAGAGCAGGGGGTGCGTGGCGCGAGAGGGGGAAGGGGTTTAAAGACAGCAGGTGGGGCAAGCATACGTACAACAAAACTGGGCGTCATTGGCTAAAGGATATGGCAAGAGCAACAGCAACAACAACAACAACAACAATACATAAGACGCCATTAAAAATATATGAAGTACAAGAAAAAAAAAAATAACATTGGCTCAATGCCTGCCTCCAAAAGTAGTTAAACTTCAAAGCCGACATGCGACAACAACTGCAACAACTGCAACAACCACTTCCAGCGAGGCATGCGAAAAACGAGTTTTCACTACTTTTTCCTATTTCACAGCAACAAAAACGTGCCAATAACAACAACAACAACAACACAGTCAGCAATGCAAAGAATAGGCTGCAAAAGCAGACGAGGCAAAACAACAACAACAACAATAACAAATTGTTTTTGCGCATTGGGCGGCTGCATTGTGGATGACGTGTGCACAGTGGGTCTAACATTATTTGCATATTTTTAATACCAACTTTCAACTGTCTCTGCGGAGATACATAAACATAACAAACAACAAACTATAAATCAACATATATATGTTTATATATATATATATATATATATATATATATATATACTGCCATAGGAATAATCGGTTAAAAGATGAATCATTGTATGAAAAACTTTTTGAGATTAGATTAGGTTTCTACATCGGATTACTATATCAAATAGGGATTATAGATAGGTTTTTTCAATTTCTAGGAAGTTTCTAGTTGTTAGCAACAAACTTATTCCTAGCTAATGCTGCTTTTTTATATTATTCCTGTTATTACTTTTTAACCACTGTGGCTTCTGCTGTTTCTGTTGTTGTTTCTCAATTTTGCAGCAGTTGTTTGTTTTTGCCACAGCGCAGGCCTCTAATCCAGTTTTGTGAAGCGTTATTTTTTTTCCATAGCTCATGTTTTCCAATAAGCCACCTCTTTTCTATTGCTCTTTCTGCCTCGATCTCGCTCTCTTGCTGTGACTTTCAGCTTTGTTGGGTGCATGCAACTTGAACGAGTTTACAGCTAGTTGGCAACAACAGCATTACAACACGTTACAAGTGCACAGGCAACGCCGATGGTCACGTTGCAATGTTAGAAATGTTTTTCCACAACTATTTTTTCTTTTTTTCCCCCTCCCCTCTCTCTCTCTTTGTTTCTCTCTCTCTCCCTGTGTCGGATACTTTTTTTTTTGGTCATGTTCAGTTGCCCCGCGAACTTCACGCGCCCAGATCCATAATTTGTTTCACACAGTTATTTTTGGTCTGCGGAGTATTACCGCACAACTTTGTCCCACTGTTGCTGCATTTGCCGTTAGACGAAAGCTTGTCGTGCTTTTGATTGTTCGTGTTTGTGTGTGCGAGTGTGCGAGTGCTTGCGTGTGGATTTCGTGTCTGTGTGCCAATGCCGTTTATAATGAAGTTTCCTGTCGATAAAGTTCAACTTCAAAAGCTGGCCAACTTGGCGCATTGTTTGTGTGTGTGTGTGTGTTTGAAGCAAAGTTTAAGGTGGGCTTTAATGGCTTTTTAGGTAAGTTACTGTAATTGTGATTGTTGTTGTTGTTGTCGTTGTCGCTGTTATTGTTGTCTGCACTTGTCCAAGCTGCTGTTGTTTGTTGTTGTTGCAGCTATTTTATATGCAGTAAATTGTTGTTGTGTATATTACGTTGCCTTGAGTTGTGGCAGTTGTTGTTTTGGGGCGAGTGAAATTAAGTATTTATATAAATTATTTACGTAAGCACAAAACGTGTGCAACTCCCTTAAAGTCCATCTTTATAGTCAGAGAAATTCAACACAAAAGCATAATTAACTAAACTATGCGAAATTTGATTTATATATATAAATTTACAAGTCTGTATAATAATAATAATAAAAAATTGTATTTTGGCTCATTCTATCGATGTATTTATTGATTTATTTGGCTATAAAAATGCACACTGCATTTAATTGCTCATTTTATGATAATTTCTTTATAAACAATTTTTCTTTTTTGCCAATTTTTAAGCGTTTAAGTTTATTGCTTTTGCTCAATTGACGAGATCACAATAACAACTGCAATGCTGTTTTTGGAAAAATACATAAAACCAAAATACATAAACAAGATTAGTTGTCAATGGTCTTCCTCTTATAGGCAAACCCACCCACAAAATGAATGAGCAACAGCAGCAGCAGCAACAACGACAACGGAAAACTTTCAACAGCATTAAGACAATGCACACGATGCGAAGAACCAACCCAAAAAGCGCACGACAAACAACAATTAGCAAACACATACAAACAAACGCCCCGTGACGTAATAGGCAGCAGGCAAGCGCAACACACAGCAACAACAACAACAACAATAACAAAAGCGCAGCAGCCGCAACACACATGCAAAAAGCAAAAATGGATAAGAAACTCGAACAGAAGACCAAAAAAAGAACGCATCTGCGTCGGCGTCGACGTCTGCGTCAGCGGCGGACAAACAAATTACACACATTATCAAATTGTAACAAGATCAATACATTGAGATAAGTCGACTGCGGAGTGAGCGAGAGAGAGAAAGAGAAACCAAAAATGCAGCTGAGCATCACAAACAACGCAAACTATGCGAATGACAACAACAAAAAAGACACGTAAATGTGCAGCATAAAATCCTGACACATTACTTTTACAGTTGTGTAAGGACACGCAGTGGGGGCAGCATAAAAGCGTCACCAATTCAGCTACTACTGATACTACTACACACGCAAACACAAACACACACACTTACAGGCAGCGACACAAGCAGCTACAGCAACAATGAAACGTTGTGGCATTGGAACACAACGTCGACCCATTGCCATTTTGTTTGTGTTTGTTTTGCTCCAATTAGCAGGGCAGCTGCGAGAGCAACACGGCAATTGTTAAGCTCTCGCTCTCTGGTGTGCTCACGCTCTCCGCGCTCTCAGCATTCACTCTCTCAGTTGTGGCGCTGTCGCTTGCGTCATTTTGTATTTGCAAACGCAAAAAGCGTCGGTTTAGCGCAATGCAACTTTTGCTTTTGGCCTGCGCTGGGGCGGCGGTGAAAGCTGCTTGGGAATCCAAACAGCTGCTTGTCGCCTTGTCGCCGTGTCGTATCGCCCAGCTACTCTGTGTGTAAGTGTGAGTGTGTGTTTGAATGTTTCATTGTCAGTCGCCCCATTCATGACAAAGTCGACGCCGCTGTCGCTGCTGTCAAAACGCCGGTTGGGATAGGATTCCAAACTTCCCCAAAAACCAAATATTATTATTGCAAGTTGCCTCATTTGTTTTTCTGAGTGTATTGTATATTTATTCTTTAAACTTGTCCGCTTTTGTTGCTGTGTTATTAATGCAAATTTCGAGTTTTTGCTCTCTTTAGAATTTTGCTAAAATATTTTTATGTCTTTGTTTTCGCTGAAATTGTCAAACTAGTTAAGTCATCGATGGGCGTGGTTGGAGGCGTTCTATTATTATTCTTTCTTTTTTTGCGCACTAATAACACAACAAGAGAATGCAAATTGTTGGCCAAGGAAGGCGAGTGACCGCCAAAAATAATTTCAAGGAAATATTCTTGCTTACCCCTCAACCGTCAGACCCCCCCTTGTCCATGCCAATGAGTGTTCAACACGAAATGGAAATTTCCTTATGCGAAAAATGTAGATTGTTGTTGGAACAAAACGGAAATAGTGGGTCACGTTTTAGGGTTGCGACGGTGTGCGAGGAAAACTTTATTATTGCTTGGATTTTCTTACATAGCGGAAATGAAGATATTGAGCTCTTTTCTAACTGTAATTGGACGGGTCTGCTTCCGTTCCAATAGGTCAGTTGAAGGTCGAAAAAAACAAAAGATGATTTATTAACGCAAAGAAGAAAATGGGAAAAAAGTTTGATACTTTATTTTTAGCTGCAAATACTTGAATTTATTTTTAAAGCTTTTTAATAGCTAAGCAAATTGAAATTGTTGCCGACATTCGTGATAACCTTATCGCGAAAAGTTTAATCAAAATATGTATTATATTTATGACATTTTTTTGTATTTGTTTTTGTATTTGTTTTTTGTGATGTGTTTGAGATTTACGTTTTTATTGGCAACATCAAAAGACAATAAATAGATCAAACTAATTAAAAAGCACTTTCGAGCGCACAATTTGTGCATAAATCTTTCAATATGGCAATCAAATCGTAAAACCCAAAGGAATTTCCCATGAATTTCTCAAAAGCGAGCATTTTAATTAAAGATGATAGAAAAACGGAAAATAAAAATAGTTCAATATATAATTTGATAAAATTTGTGTGTGCGTGTGTGTGTGTGTGTGTTTTATTTTCACACCCAGCAATTGAATGGCATATTTGACCCGAGAAAAATGAATAAGAATTGAACTAATAAAATGAATGCTGGAAGAACAGTGAAATTCTTTTGAACTGTTGTCGTTTTTTTTTAACTTTATACTGCATTAGATGTGGCTTAAACACCAAATAACGGTCTTTTGCTAAGGATTAGGTTTAAGCGCTTGAAGAACTTGCCAGAATTGGTTGAAGTGAGAACATGAAAACATGATGAGAGCCCATCGGACATTATCACAACTTTAATGAGCTCCAATAGCGTAATAACGTAAGCAATAACAGCAAAAGCAACAACAACAACAGCAACAACAAGCATAGGAAGCATAGCAGTGGCTAAAAGTTGTTTCTTTTTCAACTCGTTGTGTGTGCTGTGGCCGTCGCTCTCTTTGGTTTCGTTCGGTTGGGGTACGATACGAACGAAAAATGCTAACGAAACGAAAATGCAAAATGTCAATGTCCTCCACTGTACAGTTCAGCGCCACAATTGCGTCGCAGTTTTCGTAGTCCGGCACCAAAAGCGCCAAGAAATGTTCTTACGCTCTCGCGGAACGTTGTGGCATTTGGAACAGAGACAGCCGCTCGCTTGCTCGCTCGCTCGTTCGTTTGCTGGTTTGCTCTCCTCCGCTTCGCACTGTTCGCAAAATGTACGTAACGTAAGCAAAAGGCGTCGAGTGGAGCGAAGTGCCATTGTGTGTGTGTGTGTGTGCTAAGAGAGATAGAGGGATGTGTGTGTGTGTGTTGCGTACTTTTTATACTACGTATAGTTAAAAAAGTTTCTTGATATCCCAAACGCCATAAATCCACAGCAAATACAAATAATGTCGATCGGCGTTGCCGTTGCTCTTGTTGTTGTTGTTGTTTTGACTTTTGCATTGGACAAGAGCAAGTTTTTTAATAAACGACGTCGTGGCTAACAGCAAAAGAAAAGAACTACAACAGCAACAAATGAATAACTTTTTTTTGTTGCCAATAATTTGATGAAAAACGAAAATGCCATATTAGATTTATAGCTTGATAACAACGCCAGAAGTTGCCAGCTCCAACTGCATGTTCAACTGAAATGCTTACAACTGTTATCCGCAACTAGTTTGCCAGCATGTTGCTGTGTCTAGAAAAAAGTTCTCCAGCAGTTCCGAGCCGTTTACCTTATAATCCACATGACACTCGTACTCATATCATATATGCATAACGGTTAACGGAATTTCATTTTAAAATTGTTTTCTCTTTTTTGTGTTTAGTTATAAGTTATAAATCGGTTGAAAATCCAACTTTCCTCTTTATAGAAAACCCATTCAAAATCATGTTTCAGATTGAGATGATGAGATGCAAATTCATTTGGAAATGTCTACTAAAACTAAAACATGCTCTTTTTTTGGATTCCCTCAACTCAAAAATAGAAAATAAATATTCACAAAATCGGGTCAAAACTTACGCCTACTTTCAGAATGAGTTCAAACCAATGTCAGCCGAGTACATACCTGAAAATAAATAAGGCAACAAAACGTCAATAAGTATTGATTGAAAACTGAATGAAAATATATATGAACATAATTAAGATCTTGTTAAGCATTTGAGTTAGTGGGTTAGTCGAGAGCAATGACGACAATTAGATACACTTGGACTGCCCATTCAAAGCACTTGTACAATTTGATGCTGCTTGTTATCCAAATAATACAAAAATAATGTGAAAACAAAAGCGAATTTCTCACAGCTGAACTGAATAAAAGGAAACCTATGCGAAAATGGGCCAAAATGCGGACAAATAAAAAGCGAAACTCTCTCAACAAAACACAAAGCACAAAAGGAAACCATCAAATGGCGAGACCAACTTGTTGTTGTTGTTGTAATTGTTGTTGGTTGTGTGCGTGTGTTGTTGTTGCGCAGCACGTGTAATCAAACACAATAAGCCATAGAAAATGATCATAAAAAGCGACGCTGCATAAAAAACCTAATAGAAATAATGCGAGGAAGAGTGGAAAATTGCCATCAAAATATATATATATCTATATATATATATATATATATATATATATAAATATGCAAAGAAAAGTAAAGTGACAATAAAGCAAAATGGCAAACAACAAGTGGAACAGCAGCCTGTCAACAACTGCACAAGGCAAAAGGTGAGACCCGAAAATCCTCTTGCACACACAGACAAGCACGCCTGAAAGGGGGAGGGAGTGGGTGGTGTGGCGACGCTGGCGACAGCGAGTGGCATAAATTAAGGTTCGGGCTCAACATGTTGTGTACCAAAGCAATACACAACAACAACAACAACAACGACGACAACAACAACGACAAACAACAATAACGACCATAACAAAGTCTACAAGTGTCCAACGCACAGTGGGCGAAAGTGCTGCCAAAAAGTAATCGAAATTTACTTACTACTTAATGACAGAAAATTGAAAACTGGTTCAGCTAGTTTCTGCTGCTTCCCACATAATTCACATTTGTTTTTGTGTGTTGCACCACTGTGCGAATGGCGTGGGCAATGGAGCAGTGTCAATTTGATGATGTCCTTGCTTTGGCTTCGTACTTGCAACACTTGTTTGTCTCTCGATGTTGCTATGAGATCGCCTCCGCTGCATTGCCAGTAACCACTCCCCCCTCCCACCAACCAACAACACCACCCGCTCGGCGCGTCAGTGCACAACAACAACTGGATGAGCAGGGGAATGAGGCAGGCCGGCTGCTAGTTAGCATATTTTACAGAGCGTGCCATTTCTAGTGAAACATGATGTTTTGCTAATGCGACAGATTTACACGCCGCTTTCCATTTGATCTGCTAGTTTATTTAGCAATAACACCCACCTCGCCGCCTCACCCCCCCACTCATCCCAGTCACGTCTGTGAGACACATTTTAAAGGTAGTTTCAAGTCCCGTAATTATTCGAATATGAACACACCCAACAAACTGTCTGTCTGGCAAACGAAGTTTTGCAGGAAAGTTTCGCGGAATCGCTAACGTAATTAGTATATGCATATGTATATATATATATATATATAGTATATGGTCAGATATTAAATGGTAATTTCTACTGGTCTTTGGCTGAACAACACAAGGGAAACAACAGACAACAGACAAGAGACGACAGACGCCGGACAACAAAAACAAAGCCATTTCGAATTGGCATCATAAACAGGTTGTGAGTTGAGAATATGAAAATGCGTCGTAATAAAAAAGTGATTTTGCAACGGTGTCTTAGATAAGCAAACGGTTTATGCGTAGTTCACAGTTAATATTGCTGCAATCAATTGGCCAGTACTGCATTTTGCAAGCGGCCAGCACAGATTACGGCTGAATTCAGCGATTAATCCTGTGACTGAAATGTGGCAACTTTGAAAGAAAATTCTGAAAATTGTACGGAAAATTCTGGAATATGCAAACTTGCTGAAATTTGAAAAATATTTCTTCTTTTTACATTTTTAATTTTAATTATAATTTTAATTTTAATACTATTTACTACTACTACTATTTACTACTACTACTATTTACTACTACTACTATTTACTACTACTACTATTTACTACTACTACTACTATTTATAATAACTATTTTAGCATATTTTATGTAGGAAGACATACAATACGGCTACAAATCAGGGATGAAGAAAGAGAACGGGAACGGAGCTGGGCAGAGACACCAGGACTCCGACAAGCCAGAAGTCTCCTAGGTGGCCAAAATCAAAAGCGATTTAAGCAAATGATATCCATGGGGAAGAATAGACTCAGAATACTCACAGGTCTATTGACAGGACACTGTAGACTGAGAAGTCACCTAACCAAGTTAGGCATTTGCAGCAGCAATGCATGCAGGTTTTGCGGATACGAGGAGGAATCCTCGACGCACAACCAGGAAAAGATGCAACGTTCTAGGGCAGCATATCATGAGGCCCAAGGACATGGAAGCCCTTAACCCAGCAAAGATTCTAGCATTCGTGCAGTAGTTGGGATTGATGGAAGAGCTGTAGGCTCAGTAAGGGGGCACAATAGACCTTATAGGTCGCAGTGCTAACTTTTTCCATAATTATAATAATTATAATAATTTATAACTATATATTTTCATTCAAGAACTTTCTGCTCTGCAAAAACTAAAGCAGATCTATCTCAAAAGTATACTATATAAAGCAGTATATAAGCATAAAATAATTAATTTATTTATTAATCTACTGTCTTCCACCAACTAATGGGTTTATTCATACATTTTGCCACACTTTTGCTATGTTCTTGAGCCTTTCGCCAATTCCCATGCTAATGAGCAACAATTTGACGCATGCTCAAAAATATCTGAATCTTGTGGCATTATTTATTTATTTTATTGTTTTGCTCTTTTTTTTTGTATGCATTAAAATACACTTAAATAAATTATACTATAAATCTAGTAATTGCATAATATTTAAGAAACGAGGTTAATGACCTTGGATTACAGTTTGTTGCACTTAGAAAAATAAAGACTAACACAGATGATCAGCCGAAAACGCATCTCGAATTCGGCTGCCGATGCAGGCGGGACAGCACTTGCCAGATACAGATACTCTGCGCCAGATAATGAGTTACTAGCGAGGGCAACAGTATCTGCCGGATATTAGCAGCAAGCAAATACACAAGAAGAAACCAGCAAAAGCGAAAGCACAACTAGTGCGACATGTGTCGCGTCATGGAGACTCGAGCACAGGAGTCCTCCTCCTCCCAGTTCTTCCGCGAACTCATCAGCGGAGTAGTGGAGGAGTAGGCAAGGGGAATGGGTATGGGAGGGGGGGGGGGGGGGGAAGTGTGGGTTTGATGTCTGCAGTTCTCTTGTGAATCACAGCGTGTTGTTTCACTTGTTTCACTCCTCTTATTTTCATTTGTTTTACTGCATTTAATGTTGCATGGCAAATTTAATTTCTAAATTGCAGCTGTTGTCGTCATCAGGCAGGCAGCAGCGGCAGCAGCAGTGGCAGCTGCAACAGCAGCAGCAGATGCAGTTGCAACAGCAGCAGCAGCATTTGGCGTCTGTCGTAATCTTTCCAATAGAATCATAAATCATTTCATCAAAAATGTTGCAAGCAAAAGAAACGCTTTGCACCAAGTTGGCCAACAAGTTTGGCCATTTATTTAGCGCTTCTTTGTCATTATTTATTTATTAATTTATTTATATATATGCATATATATATATATATATATATATGTCGGATCTGACACTTTGAGCATACATATAGAGTGTGAGGCAACACAAAGAAAGTAAAATAACTGACTCATGCAGCTGTCTGGATAAATGTGCATGTGAGTATCTGACGGATACATATTTGTAGCAGCACATAAGCTGGCTATATGTATATATATATATATATATATGTATATATATGCTATATGCTATCTGTTGATTACACATAAGTAGGACTGGACTGCACCTTTGCATTATGGCTGACCCCGAATTGCATGCTTAATTGCAATAAAAACAAGCAACGCCCACGCCCCAAAAGAAAGAGAAGGAGAAAGAGAAAAGGAAAGAAAAAAGAAAAGAGCAGAAGCGGATGGACGTAGTGGACGGACGGAGGGAAACAGCGAAGCATTTTCATTAAATTTTCGCACAAGTGAAAGACACAAAACAGCTGCAAACAGTGCAGTGAAAATGAAAAGCTAACCAACACACACACACACACACACACACACACACACACACACGCACACACACAGCGAAGAGCAGCAAATAAATGTATAAAATGACTGCAGCTGAATGCAACTGCAACAAAAGAGCGCACATATGCTCTTCCACAAGAACAAGAAGAAGAGAAGAAGAAGAAGAGAAGAAGAAGAACAAGATGAACAATGGCCAGCAAATTGGCAGTGCTTGCCACGCCCAAAACTAACAACGAAATTGGGTCTAATTAACTCAAATATTTTACGCAATTTATTCATTTTTTATTATTTTTTTTTTTTTAACTGTATATTTAATTTACTTCATTTTTTATATTTTATGTAACTTATTTATTTTTTATTTACTTTTTTTTAACTGTATATATTTAATATTTAATTTACTTCATTTTTTTTTTATATTTTACGCAACTTATTTATTTTTTATTTATTTATTTTATATAACTACACAAATATATAATTATTTATTTATTTATTTATTATTAAATATATAATTATTTTTTTTATATTTTACGCAACTTATTTATTTTTTATTTATTTTTTTATATATGTATATTTAGTTTACTTCATTTTTTATATTTTAGGCAAATTATTTATTTTTTATTTACTTTTTTTTAACTGTATATTTAATTAACTTCATTTTTTATATTTTTTACGCAACTTATTCATTTTTTTCTTTATATTTAGATCTGTTATTTTTTTATATTTATTATTATAATTTTTTTTTAAATTTTATTTCTCCAAGGTAGCTGGGAAGCCACACAAATAATTCTCAAGCTGTGTTCCACAAAAAACACCTTTCGGTTTGTAAAAAGTTTTATTGGCAAAGTTAGTGTTAATCATATATATAGTCTTATATATAGAACAGAGTGCTCAGAACTGCATTAGCCACAAGCCCAGCTCAGCTCAGTGCATGGCCAATAAATAATGCGCCCACTTTAATGAGTCACAGCTCTTAAAAATAAAAAAAACAACTTAAAATCAAATCAAATAAATAAAAAAAAAATCATGGTCAAAATGGTTTTTTTCCCATGTGCGGAAATCGCAGCAATTAATATAAATGGCGAGCAAACAAGAATAATAATAATAATTGGATTGTGCTAAGGTTCTTGGTTTAGTTGTTACGGTTTTTAATTAATAATAAATGCAATCAATTTGTAAACCTTTTGTTTCATTTAATTACACAATGACCTCAGCAAAAATGATGAGTCATTCGAGTTTTGATCGCTTGGTTTTGGTTTTTATGCCATTGACCAACGATCGATGGATCGACGACTTGTGGTTTTGTGAAGCAAGGTTATCCTAATGACTGACTAACAAAAGTTCTGCATTTTTTTTTCAAGTGTAATTGATTTTTGTACATATTTAATTGAAAGCAACAATGCCATAAGAAATCGAAAAATTTATTTAAATACATTTTTTGTGCAAGTTTTAAGCTGACGTATTTTTTTTTTTTTTTTTAATTGGTTTTTTTTTATATTTTGTTTTGTTTGGCCAACGCCTGTCAATGGGCAAGTTCCAGTTCAGTAGGCAAGGCTGTCAATTGATAAGTGATTCACTGAGTTCAAATGCATCTAATCGGACACAATGAAAATCGAAATGGAAAACTGGCCATAATGTGAAATTGAAACACGTCAAGACCGAGAGGCGGCATAAAATCATATGCTGCCAGCAAAATATTTAAAGTCATTGTTAATTAAATTTGCATAATTAAAACGAAGTTCGAATGCGAAACGGACAATTAAATAGGTGAAAGTTGGAAAAACATAAACTAATTAGAAATGGATTTGCTACACAATTTCTGCGCCAGACATTCGTCGCAAATGAAAATGAAATGTGCTGTGGACGCTATTGAAGGCAATCAGCCAACCATCCATCCATCCATCCATCCAACCATCCATCCATCTATCCATCCATCCACCCAACCATCCGTCCATCCACTCCAGACCTCAATTGGAAGCTGAAGCTGAAGCTGGGACTGAGGCTGATGCATACCGAAAAGTCTGTAGACGGCGCTGACGAGACATAAAACGAAGCGACAGATGAGTTGATGGGCCAGACACACACGCACAACAAAAAAACTATATACAAAGTGTGCACAATATGCACATGTGTGTGTGGAGTGTGTGCGTGTGTGTGTTGTGTATAACTGGCATGTATCATTGTGCCAGATATCTCTTAGCTTTTATTACGCATGGAAACAGAGCCAGACAAAGAAGGGCGAAAGAAAAACGCACTCGAGTGCTGTAAAGAATGTGCAGCAGCAGCAGCAGCAGAAGCAGAAGCAGTGGCAGTGGCAGGCATGACCTACCCCAAGGCGAAAATTATTATTATTTCTTTTCTTTATATGATTTTTTGTTGTTATTTTTTTTTTTTTTTTTGTATTTATTTTTTATTGCCGGTTGTCGCTTGGCTGGCAAAAAGGCAATGCGATTTGCCTTTGGCATTATTACTCATAGCGAAGAAGCAGCAGCAGAAGAAGAAGAAGAAGCAGCGCAATTTTATACGGCTTGCTGAATCCTACGGCGCTCTGCTCAGCGCTGCTCAGCTCTGCTCTGTCCACTCATTGTTTCAAACTGCAGGGCAATAAATGAGTAATACGCCATTAAACAAAGTTTGCACAATGACCAACATCCCAGCAGAGAGACAGAACGACTGAGCGACATAGCGACAGGGCGACAGAGCGACATAGCGACAGAGCGACAGTCAGCCAATCTGCCAAGCAGTCATTGATTATATTTGCAGTGCACTAAAACGCCACACATCATATTTATTTATTGCCGCTAGCAGTTGACTCAGCAAAAATACTTACATAAAAAAAAATGATAAATAAAAAAAAAATTAAATAAAAAATAAATTAAATAAAATATGCATTTAAAAAACAAATATGCAAGTCAAGTGGCAAAAGTTGGCACAAACGCAAAGAAAGTTCAATAAGAAAAATACTTACATAAATAAAAAAAGGGAATAAATTTAATAAAATATATATTTAATTTTTTATTTTTTTATTTATTTATTTTTAATTGCTATTTTTTAATTTATGTACATATAATTTTTTATTTTATTTTAAATCTAATTGTATAACATTTTTTTTTTTTTTACTTTACTGTCGACTGACTTTATTATTATTATAGTTGGGGAGAAAGTTTGCATTGCGACCTATAAGGTCTATTGTGCCCCCTTACTGAGACTACAGCTCTTGCATCAATCCCAACTCCTGCACGAATGCCAGAATCTTTGTTGGGTTGAGGGTTCCTATGTCCTTGGGCCTCATGATATGTTGCCCTACGGTGTTGCATCTTCTCCTGGTTAGGGCGACGCATTCTGTTATGATATGCGTCGAGGATTCCTCCTCGTATCCGCAAAACCTGCATACCTAACTTGGTTAGGTGACTTCTCAGTCTACAGTGTCCTGCCAATAGACATGTGAGTATTCCGAGTCTATTCTTCCCCATGGATATCATTAGCTTAAATCGCTTTTGATTATGGCCACCTAGGAGACTTCTAGCTTGTCGGAGTCCTGGTGTCTCTGCCCAGCTCCGTTCCCGCCTCAGTCTTTCTTCATCCCTGATTTGTAGCCGTATTGTGTGTCTTCCATTGCCACAATACGGTTCAGGGCCTATGATGGGTCTCTCCGCCCCCATTCTTGCTTGCTTATCAGCCTCTTCGTTCCATGCTATGTCCCTGTGACCCGGAGTGAAATATATATACTGAACTCTACGAATCTGGCTATATTAATACAAATTCAAACTGTACAATATGTAAAATTAAAAAATGAATATTCTGTGTCAACTGGCAACAATAAAAAAGGGGAAAAATTAGACACGCAGAGTTACATGCAACGCGCTGCAGTTGAGCCTAATTTGGCATTATTTTGATAGCGTCACATATCTATAAATTTATCAAGTAATCAGACCGTGTCTAATGCCCAGCAATGATACGGAATATGAGAAAAGCAAAAAGAGCAACAACAAAACAAGCAAGCAACAAACTTGGCCGTAAAACACGGCGTACTTGCGGATACAAAGCATAAAGACAAAGGCATTAAATTACGGCAAGCCAATCTAAATCTAGTCAGGGCAGCCTGAAAAGGCGACTAGCCAAGCAACCCGACTATTCACTATATATAACTTAATAGCCACTGCTAGAGTAAGAGCCATGCTCTGTGTGCTATGTGTCTAAACTTGATTTCAAAGTTAAGCCAACCTTAACCAACATTTATAGACATCAAACGTGGCAAAAACTATGCGGCGCATAGGAGCGAAACAGCGGCTACGAAAACCAAAACTAAAATTCACAAAAATACACAGAAAAAAATAAACATCAAAAACTGAAAAGGAATCAAGCCAACAAAGATTTTCATTGGCTAATCAGTATACCCTGTAGCAAAAAGCAGAAATAATTTTTTATTTTTTATTTGTATTAAATTAAAATGAATTTTTTTTAATTTTTTGTTTTGCAAACTTTTTAGGTTTTATTTTTTATTTTTGAGCAGAGGGTAGCTGCTAGTCGAGCAGTGTCGAGCGTTGTCTGATTGTAAACTTGATTTGCTAAAATGTGCGTTGAAGGTGAAGTCTTGCTATTGAGGTAGCCAAGTTAGCAGGCAGCGCTGAGTACTCGACGTAATGAATGCCAGCCAAAACAAGCAAAAGATGATGTTGATGGGGTAATTAGGCAACTTTTGAGCCAGCAATGAATGAATCAAAAGAGCAAAGCAACACAAATTGTAAACGAGCTACAAAAGACCTTGAAATTGGGAGGAATGCAACCAGAACCATTATTATTATGACTGATTACGACCGGAAAGCGCTGAGGGTGTTGTCTCAAGATTCTGACTGAAGCTGAAAATCTTCATTTGATAGTAAGGAATGGTAAAAGAGAACTAGTTGAGAGTGCTGGACTTGAGCATGCCCTGTAATTGAAGTACTGGACTTTAGCCTTATTTAAGATTTCAAATTGAAAAAGATTATATATATGTATAAAAAAAACTAGATGATATGATATCGTTCCAGCTTAACTCATTTAATAGTTACTTTTGAAAAAACAACTTTGATTTCTGATTGAGTCTGCCTAAATTATCTCAAACTCTGCAGTCGATATTTGCTATAAATAGATGTAATTAGTAGACCTAATTGACCTGGCTTAAATGGGCAACAGTAGCCTAACCTAACCCAGCCTAACCTAACCCAGAGTGGGGTTTTCATGTCAGTGTAAAGTCGATCAACAGCTGCCGCATGTTAATTATACGTATTAAAATAGACCAAGCCGAATTGACTGGTTTCCACTTGGTAATTATCTAAAAATACTTTAACCTGCATCAAACTAGATCAAACTAGATTTTTGTGAAAATATGCACTAAGTTTTTCCATTTTCCAATGTTTGTATTCAAACTTTCAAAATGTATTTCAAAGTATATGCGATAGTAGTTCAACGAACGGCCCGCTAAAATATGTATGAATCCGGGTGTAAGGTATATAGTCATAAATGGGAAATGGGGTTGTGTCAACCGTCCATTATTCAATTAACGTAAATAGTTAATACTTGGACGGACATACAGTGAACACACAAATTCTAAAGACAAACGGCGAATTTGGACACGCATATTCATAATGAATGCGAAAAAAACGACTCCCGTATAAATAGGCCAATTGCTAATAGTTAATGGCTGCTACGCGCTGGCCTAATGAATGTGGGAAGACGGCCAAATGTGGTTGGCCTTTACGTAAGATTATTGAAAAGAGCCCAGAGCCCAGAGCCACCAAAAGTGGCCTCAAACTTTGGAGCGGGTAATTAGAAGTCGTCCTGCGTTGGTTCGTCTCGCGTCTGGTCAATGTCTGCGGGTTTATCAGCTGGCCGGGTTCACATTACAAATGTCGATGATTTGTTAACGGGCACAGATTATGAACGGGCATGAGAATGCCATGATGAGGGGCTGCTCGACTAGCAGATACCCTCGTTGCAGGCACTTGCAAGCAGTGCTTCAACTCTGCGATATTGCTTATCGATTTCTATCGATAATATATGCATATATGCATAGTTAATAAGCCTATACCTTAGCACATCGCTTGGATCAAGGGTATTTTCGTTCAAACACAATAAGTATAATGACTTTGAGGGATCAAATATCACATTTTGTTTGTGATAAACAACAGGTTCGCAGGCTTCCATATTTAATCAGATTGCTGTTGTTGTTGCTCCAGCGACTGATTGGCTTGTCAAGGTGTGCATGTATTTGCAAAGATGTAGGCGCGATATATAAATATATATATACATATATATATATAAAGACAAACATATATTGTTTGGTGTTCGTTCTTTGAGCGCCTTAGGCTGACAGGCAGCCGGGCAAAAGCTGCCTGCCATGCACAAGACGTATTACTACTATGCGATAAGGACAAAAGCTGCCTGCTATGCTCAACTGAGATTACTAATTTAAGTACAGTTGCAAAATCGTATATATATAAAATAATGAAATGACTGCCAGCTGAACCACAAAAGCAAGCAATTTGCAACGAATACACACACACACACACACACACACAGAGAAGGGGCAAAGAATAAGTTTTGTAATTTTATCACAGAACTGAACATGATTTTCCTTAGCCGGGCAAATAGCCAGCGGTGCCAGAGAAACGCCAAACTGCAATTGCGCTGTCTGCTTACAAATTGTTGCGGGGGGCGGGGTGTTGGCTGCAAAAACCGATGATGATGAAGAAGAAGCAGAAACCAGCAGCAGCTTAATGGTCAACGAAAGTCGTGTGGAGCAATGCGTCTGATAAGGATACAAATAAAATGCATTCAATTTATTTTTCTACTCCATTTTTTTGTTGTTATTTGTTTTTTGTTGTCTTTTTTGTTGTTTTTTGTTGTGTTGCGCCAAATACAGTGGTTGTGCATTAGGGACGACAATATAACAGAGTGGAGCGTCATAAAAATGAAAAGTTTTCCATGCGTTGTGGGCGTCAGCGAGACGGCACTTTGAAAGTCGAAAAAAAACAAAACAAAAAACAAAAAAAAAAACAAAAATTAAATAAAAAAAGGAGCAGCAACCGACGCTTAAAAGCAGGCTACACAGATACAGATACAAATGGGCAGAGAGAAAGATACAGCTGAAAGATACAGCTGAAAGATACAGTTGGATTCATTATGGAAACAAATCTGTTTACAGCATTTGATTGATGCGACCGCCCTCGGCTTGACCACGCCCCAACGCCAATTAGGGCGCACTTTAAATTCAACTTGAGCAAAAACAAAAACAAAAACATAAATAAAAAACAACAATAAAAAATAAATAAATGTCGAGCCATATTCATCATTGATTCTTATGTAAGCGGCTTATATATATTCTTCTTCTTCTTCTTCTTCCTCTTCTACGCTCTTTCTGGAAAACTGATTTGGTGTTGTTGTTGGGCGTTGTTGTTAAGCTTTCGTGGGCGTTGTTTGTTGTTGTTTGTTGTTGTTGCTGTTTGTTGTTGTTGTTTGTTGTTGTTGTTGTTGTTGTTGCTGTTGTTGTTGTTGTTGCTGTTGTTGTTGCTTTAGAAATTATATGAAATTGGCGACGAGGCTGCTGCTAAATGGAAAATATGTGTTTGCTGCGCAAAATAATAGATGATTTTTTTTTTTTTTAGATTTTTTTAAATACCCTGCAAAAAGGGGCGTGGTGCAGCTGTGGTATTGTTTTGTAACGGTTGATGGGCGATAAATTCGATACCTTATGAATATAAACATAACTATTTAGAAATAAAAATTTAAATTTAAGTTTTTGCTGTCAACCAGATCAAAAATATAAATAAATATCGACTTTCCACTCGTAATTTGAGCGCAGCTGAGGAGCAATTTGAATAAATTTCGATTTCTCTTAAAAAAAAAAACAATAACTAATTTTGATGGCTAAAATACAAAAAATGCGTTTAAATGATTGTTTCTTGTGGACTTTTGAGTATTTGGCTGATTCCGTGAATCTCTGACTGAAAACGCATCCCGAAAGGTTTAAAGTCTAATAAAAAAAAAAAAAAAAATAATAGTAGCTAATAAAAATAAAAAATAAAACATAAATTGATAAGCACTTTTTGTGGAACATGAATAAATTAAAAAAGAGACGAAACCAAACAACAAACAGCCAAAATTTGAAGCCTTTTGTCTTTAGTCATTCAATCAATTTTCAGTTAGTTCAGCTTTAGTCATTTGTTATTATATAATATATATATATTATATATATATTGTATATATAAATTGATCACTATTTTGCTGATATAATCACAATTGCCTCGAAACTTATGCCAATTGAGATAAGTCCGTTAAAATGCCTCATTTATTTGTGACAAGTGTTTTTTCGGTTTCCCTTTCCTGCTCCACTTTGCAAGAAATAATTATTCCTGGTTATAAATAAAAAAAAGTGTTAAAAGTTTAAACTTTATAGTCCAATTTAATGAACATTATGTTGTTAGCCAAAGGCATTTGCGATGCTCATCATATTTAGCTCGAAGAAACTAAATGAATTGTGGCCAACTGACTTTAAGCTGATAAAAGTGTACGAGGTGTAAACTTGGCTGATTTTTATATATAATCTATATATTAATACTTTATTATATATCTTTTTAAGGCTATTATTATTCTTGTTGGGTTATCGCTTCTACTTAGATTTATCGCTGCGGCTCTTCCAACCAACGCAAGTCTTGAATGAGTGCCAAAATCTAAGTTTGTTTACAGAGTTGATTACATGTTTCTCCAGGAAATCAATTTTCCTCATTTTCCGACTTTTCTATTATAATCTACTCTATAATCTGCCTTCTGCTACTGTCTTTATCTATTTTGGTTAGCTGCCTACCAAGTATTCCCTGAATGTGGCTTGTTTAAGTCACTTTCGATTAGAGCCGGCCACCTTGTGCCGCGCAGTTGTGTGCCCCATTGTGTGTGTTTTGCTATGCCACTAATGAATACATACGTACAGCTGTTGCATGTTTAGTGTCATTTGCATAAGCAACAGAGGGAAGAGAGGAAAAATAAACATTTAAACAAATAACAATAAATAGAGGCCGAGTTATGTAAATAGAAATAACTGTGATTCGCTCAATTTGGATTGCACACATTCGAATTTAATGCCACTTTCCCGGTGCAGGCCGGCCACAAAATTTAATGACTGAATCAACGCAAGATTTTCACTGCATCATTTTCACTTTTCTTTGATGCGGCAACAGCAAAACGAAAGTGAAATAAACCAAAGACGCCTCAGTCAGAGAGTGAGAGAGAGAGGTAAGTGTTGGAGTGGGACAGCATTTGAGATAGAGTTACGAGTGCAAACGTTTTTTGCATTTAGGCCTACAAGCAGATAGACACAGTGAAGCCTCGTATCAGCGACTCTCGGCCACGCTGATGAGTTTGGCCTACTTTCACTTTCGTTTTGGTTTCGTTTCGTTACCAATGTTTTTCTTCTTCTTCTTCTTCTTTTTTTTTTTTTGGTTTTCTTCTTGTAGCAATGCTTTTTCGGGGCCCGGCTTGGCCCGGCCACAGCCGGTTTTTCCAAACCACAGACCCACTGACAATGAAATAAAGTTGTTTCATATTTCAGGGCAAGCTGAAAAACTCAAACTGAAACTGAAACTATTTCAACGGCAGCCAAAGCGAGACAAATATAGAGAGAGAGAGAGTGAGAGTGAGAGAGAGAGAGAGCAAAGCCTAAAAAGTTGGCATAGAAAAATACACGTAAATTACTCATCAGTTGCAGACAAACCAGCGGCTTTGTGCGGCAGCTTAGAAAACATACTTTTGTTTGCCTCATTTTTTGCGCTTCTTCTTCTTCTTTTTTTTGGGGCTTTGTATTTGCATACACGTAATAACAGACATTTCTCAGTATTCAGCAATAATTTTCAATACGAAAAAAAAATAATGTTTTTATTTAGTTGGTAAGCAGTTTATTAACGTATTTGAATGTTTTGCTCGCTTTCACTTTTGTCAATCGCCGTGCAGCAGTGGAAAAACAGCGACAACAAAATGAAAATAAAGTTTCTCATTTTAATTGCGCTCGTCTCAAAATGAGCCTACAACAAAAGCAAAAAAAGCAAAAAGGCAAAAAAAAAAAACAATTTAATTGCTTTTGCTATTGCAACAATTCGTTGTCAAATCGGGCAGCAACAAAAAAACTTTTTAATTGTTGTGCACTGCCGCTGAAAAACTAAAAGTTGAAGCGAACAACTTTGGCTTTTTCTTTCAGTGTGTGCCCCCAACTTGTCGCAACTAATTTAACTTAAAAGCTGCGGCTTACAACCGCCGGTTGCCTAATTGCCGCCCAAGCAACTTGCCCAAAAGTGGCTAAAATGCAATGCCAAATTTTGACCTTACAATGGGATAAATACACACATATATTAATTAAAAATTGTATAATGCCGAATGTTAACCCATTGACGGCAACTGTACCTGCTTGGGTACAGCACTTAACCCATTTTAAATAAAATGTTGTCTTTTGCTCAATGGAGACAAGATAACGAATGAAGCTAATCAAAATTTGCAAACCTCAATAATTATTCGATACAATCGATAACACGTTATTAGATACAATCGATAACAAGTTATTCGATACAATCGATAACCAATTATTAGATACCAATGATAACAAGTTTTTCGATACAATCGATAACACGTTATTAGATACCATCGATAACAAGTTATTCGATACCATTGATAGCAAGGTATTCGATAAAAAAGATATTCGATGTAATCGATAACAAGTTATTCGATTCAATCAATAACAAGTTTTTCGATACAAGCGATAAAGAAGATATTCGATGTAATCGATAACAAGTTGTTCGACACAATCGATAACAAGATAAGTGTCATAAAGTGGAAGCGAACGAAATTCGCATTCAAATCAATGGCAGAAAAACTTATCAGCTTAGCTGCTAACTATATAACTATATATATACCATATTAGTATATATGACATTATTATATAAGGGATTTTTGAACATATTTAGGAAATCTGAATATTTCGGTCAATTTTTATTAATATTAATTCTGCATGAAAACTTGCAAATACATTTTCCAGAAAAATCTCATTTTAAGAATTTTTTTTAATTGCCAAACTTGAAATTCCTACACCTATTATTCGACCTCCGACTATATAAATCTATATAAATTCTCAATTATCGAGCAAAGTCAAAATGCATCTTTAACAAAACATATAGAATATATATAGAAAGATAAATAAAGTAAAATAGGAAAAAATAAGCATAAAGCAAGACGCATTTTGGGCAAATCAAGTCGTAAAATGTGTGGCAAGGCAAGCTTGCCACTTGTCGCACAGTTTAACTAATATAAAAAAGTCATAAAGTCAATTTCAATCAAAAGGCAAGCGCGACAAAGGCAAAAGAATCGAAATATCAAAATCCAACTTGAGAATATGATGAGAGGCGCAACGATGTCGTAAGCGAGAAGAGCAAGAAGCAAAAATAAGCATTGCCACAAAAAAAGCGAAGCAACAAAATCAAATTGGAAGCCATAAATCAAAGGCCGAAATATGTGCAAAAATATTTGCGAGCAGATTGCGAGAGCATCTCTCTCTCTCCCTCTCTCT
The DNA here is from genome assembly GCA_035041605.1 of Drosophila atroscutellata. Lineage (NCBI taxonomy): Eukaryota > Metazoa > Arthropoda > Insecta > Diptera > Drosophilidae > Drosophila > Drosophila atroscutellata. The sequence continues at coordinate 3,298,313 of JAWNLA010000092.1, read as the reverse complement.
CTCTCTCTCTCTCTCTCTCTCTCTGTCTGTCTCTCTTGTGTGTAGATACATTTGTATCTGGAGTAGTTTGTATCTTGTGGAGAACGTGCAATTAATAATTGCCGATTCTTGTGCGTGATTTGGCAATATTCAATGGGCTTCTAATGACTCGCCCATGCGCCCCTCAATTCATTTGTGCCAGTCTGCAAAGGCAGTTAACTTTTTTGTTTAGTCTAGACCAGTTAAACTCACACACACACACACACACACACATCTGTTTCAGGTAGCTCTTTTTATATATATATTTATTTATTTTTTATCACATGTGACAAGTTTGCGAAGGAATCTTAACGAGCGGCCAGACGCAGACGAGCGGAATTTTGGGCATGCTTAAGTTAGCAGAATCCAAATTTGAGCATTTTTCAAGCGATTTATGTCCGATTCGAATGCTTTCTTTATTAACAATCAATTGTCAGTTCAAATTGTTGTTAACAGCTGTTGGCAAAACTCGGTTTGCAGCCATGAATGTTGGCTTGCAAAAAGCACAGATTTGGTTAGTGGCAACTTTCCAACTCAAAATAAGCGCTTAAATATTGAAACTTAGCATTCCCAAAAATTGTTCAAAATCTTACTTAAAATATTTGAAATTATTATAAAAATGAAATTACTTCAAAAATTTGAAATTATATTTAGCCAAGCTTAGTTTTTGCTAGAGAAACCTGGATTGATTCTCAGCTGTTTAAAAGTTTTGTGTGTTGAAAGTTGGCTAAATGCTTTGTAAATAAACGGGGAAAATGTTAACTGAATTGTGAATTGTAGTATTTGAAGTAGTCATTCAGCTTAATGCTACTTTTGTCTCGTCGCAACTCAAGTTCTTTGTGCTCGAGTTTTTCCAGCACTTACCCTGCATTTTCGGCTGCAGCAATTGACATCTGTTGTTGGGGCTCATCTGTTAGCTGCAGCGTTAGATGTGCCCGTTGTTGTAGTTGCTGCTGTTGCTGTTGTTGTTGTTGTTGCTGCTGCTGTTGTTGCTGATGTTGTTGCTGCTGCTGTTAATGTAGTCGTTGATTTGAAGTCTAACTGTTGGTGCTACACACACACGCACAGACACATACACAAACGCGCCACGGAACGTAAATGAAACACTGCAAAGACAGAAAAATAAGAGAACATTTTTATTAGCATTTTTCCACAATTCTTTGTAATATGTTTTATGGCATTATTTTATTTTGCTGAGCGCACAAAACGTTGTTGGGCTTGACACAAGTTGCCACACTCGACACACACACACACACGCACACTTGGAGGAGCATTTTGCCCCGGGAAAACAAGAAAAACTGGCAAAAGCAAATGCCAGCTGGCCACTTGAAGACTCAAGTTACAAGAAACACTTAGGGTCGGAGCCGCCTTCGACCTCACCTCGTCCCTAGTCCAGCCAAAAAAATAAAAAAATAGAAAAATATATAGAAAAATAAACCCCATCAGAATAGAGAGCAGCCCAAGCGAAATGAGTAAAAGGCGCCAAGTGTGAATCTCTCTATATGCAAAAGAACGAGAATCTAGAATCTAGGGGTGAGGGGTGAGGGGTGAGTCGTGCGGGGATTGCTTAGTTTGCCGGGGCAAAGACATTGGGTTGGGGGCATTTAAGTGTTGCCGCTGGCAAAGTGCAAGTTTTTCTTGCTTTTCGGCAAAGCAAGGGTTAACGGTTAAGGCTTAGTACTAAATCGGTGCTAAAAATAGGCACAATGGCCAACATATTCATATATTGCATTGGCAAACAAGTGTTGCCAAGCCAATTTTCGTATATATGACTCACTTAAGCGAAAAGGCAGCAACAAATGTGGCAGATAAGAAACCGATAATAGCAAAAGCTAATAAAAATAAACGTTAACTGAACGATTTTTCATCAAATTTTAATGTGATTTTGATTTCTTGGCAGCGATTTTGGGCAATTGGAAAGAGTATTCATTTTCAGGACTTTTCTTTCTCAGCGTTTGGATCTTTTTTCATTTCATTTTATCAAATTATTTATTTTTAATTTGTAACTGTAATTGCTGCAGCCGATAAAACTGAATTGTATATCCAAAAAATCATAAATCATCAATTACTTATGCAAAATGTAATGGGCTTAAAAGCTGACATTTAAACTAAAGCTCTTTATCTGTGATTCTATAAATGCTCGTCAAGTGTGCATCAAAAGATAACTACTACATCCTACTACATCTACCAAAAACTCTCCAAATGTTAACCCTATTTGACCCCCGTGAGCAATGTGTGTGCTTTGAGCTTGAGAGAAGCTGCTGTTGAGGCTTTTTCTTTGCCTTATCTTCTTTGCTCTTGCTCTCCGCTCTCTATCTTTCTCTCTATCTCTCTCTCGCTCCGTCTCGCTCTGTCTCGCGTAAGCTCATCAGCTGCATAATCCGCATGTGAGACAACGCATTCGCTTTGTATATGTAAGTGTGTGTGTGTGTGTGTGCGTGCTTTTTTCCCTTGTTGCCAACGTGTCGTATACTCAATGCAGCCACATCCCAAAAGAACACACACACACACACACATACACACAAACACATCTTTTTTTGTATTCATTTGTTTTTCATCTTCTGCTTTTTTTTTACATTCTGCTGCATTCTTGTTGCCTTTTTTACATTTCGCACTGTGAGCTGCAGTGTGGCGGGAAAGAGAGCGAATGCTTTATTGTTTTTGCTTTTTAAACAAACAACAACAACAACACACACACACATACACACGCACACTCACACGCATAAGAAATGCAACTGCATTGCTTTTTTTTCTCATTTATTGTTTTTGTTTTTGTATCAGTGTTTTTGCTTCTCTCGCATTGTTATTGCCTTTGGCTGTGCACCCTTCGCCTCCCTTCGCCCATCGTCCAGCAGCAAAAACATGTTTTATATAATTTCCTGTACGCGTGGCACGAAAGCAGAAGCATAATCCGTCTTTCTCTCTCTCTCTCTCTCTCTCTCTCTCTATCTATCTGGTTATTCTTTTGTCATTTATTTTTGCTGATAATAATAATGCATTTGTTGTCTTTGTTGTTTTTGTTGTTGCCTGTCATTGTGTATAATTGTTGAGCTGTGTCTGCCTTGCAGATATGTACATGGATACATCTAGTATATGTACAATATATATACATAAGTATGTATCTCATATCTGACATGTGTTTATTTTATACACTGCGTAAATTGAATTTCGTAGACTTTTTTCTGTTGCTTTTTTGATTGATTAAAAGAAAGCACAACAAGTGCATTGTTTTCCCGTTGCAGCACAACATAAGCCCATAAGATGCTTTCCTCCCACTCATGAAGAAGTGGGCGTGGCCAGCATGAGAATATCAAAGGGATTACCAGTTGACAAGTAATAAACATGTTGACAACGGTATATTGCAAAGGAAGAGATCGATATAAATTTATGAACAATGATTTCGACTCAAGACTGAATGTAATAATAATATAATTAATAATAAATAAGTAGTTTTCAAAATCATCATAAATTTATTAATAATTGTATTCATTATATATATTTGTATACATAATTTATATTTGTACTTATCTAATTTATTTAACTTGTTTTTTTTTTACTTTAAAAATCGTCATTTAAATATTTAAACAAAAATTACTCTTTCTTAAGAATAAATTAAAAACGTGTGAGGAAGATGACTTGTAAATAAATTAATTATAATTTACAAGTATGGCAACACTCTTGCTGAATGCAAAGCTTAAAAATAACAAATAGCTTTGTAGCTTAAGCTGAGCCAATGCATGTGTAATTATTTACTTACACACACAAATCTAAATTATGATTTACCGTAATATTTACTGCGGCAGAGACAGCCACAGCACGCACACATACACACACATGTACACACATAAATCACAAATGCTTCAGTTGATCCCCAGCAAAATCCAATCCAGCAGCAGCAGCAGCAACTTTTGACACTCGCCTCGAGGCGTTCGCAATTGAGTGTAATTTCAATTTAATTAAAATCTAAGCACGTCTGCAAAATATGAGAAACACAATAATTACGTTGCGACATGAGAATTTTCGCTGAAAACAGAAACAGACATGGCAACAACAGCAACCTTTTTTTTGCGCTTCTAAACGGTAATTTAGCCATTAAGCTAACGGTAAAATGTGCAGAATCTTGAGCGCAACAGACTCACAGGTAGACAGACAACGCTAATTTCTTTCGCTCTCTTCGCAGCTGGCTGAGCCGTCGGCGTCGCCGTCACCGCAGAAATTGCATAACTGGCTTAAGTTGCTGACTCAGCGCAGGCGAGAAAGCAACGAACGCTGCTCTGCCTGCGTTATGAGAGAATTTTGCATGCGGGAACTTTCGTTGAGCATAACACACATAGTGGAGAGTAGTGGAGACTGCGCTCTCAAAGCAATTATGCTCAGTGCTCTCTTATGCTCAATGATCAGGTTCTAAGCGGTTGTTCTTATTCTTTTTTTTCTTCTTTTTTTTGATCAGCCTGCTAATTTGTTATGTGTGTGCGTTGCGTCTGCTCGTTATGTAAGCCCAAACAAACACAAAAGAGCAGAGCAGAGGAGACGAGACGATAAGGCAAAAACCGAACTGAAAAATGCACATTCCAACAAATTTCACTCAAGCGACAATCAAACAATTGGTCAATTCGTCATGCGCTCCACTCACGGAAATACAAATAAGCGCAGCAGCAGCAAGTATTTTTTTTCGGTTATTTGTTTACTCCTGAAATTTACACGCAATAAATAAATACGAAGCGTGCGTGTGTGTGAGATAGAGAGGGGCAGAGTGAGTGAGAGGCAAATAAATGTTGGCTTCGACTATCAAAATGCGTTTTGTTTACGTTTTGCCTGCCACTCGATGCCTGAATGCAGTTTTTTTCTTTTCCACAGCCACTGATAAAAATAAAACCACAAACAACATTTGAGGCGACGACGAGCGACGAGCAACGAGCGACGACAATAAAACAAACAACTTCCAGACTTGTGGAAAATATCTCAAGCGCAAAAAGGCAAAGGAAAGAGAGCGCGATAGGCTGGCTATACAGATATAGATATAGATAGATGGATGGATGGAGGGAGATTTGCTGCTGCTGCTCGCTGCTACTGCTACTGCTACGAGCGACGCTTTTAATTAACATGGCTTTGTGAAATTTTAGTGAATTTCATTTGATGAGATGGCGTGTTAATTGCGAGTGCCCACAAAACAACCAAAGATCCAGATCCATACGGGTCTACATGCGAATGGGACCCATCTTAGTAGTAGTAGTAAGTAGTTGTTGGTTATGTAGTAGCAGTCACCTGGAACTAATAGTCTTTAAAGCAAAACTAAACAGCCAACGCCTGCTGCATTTGTATTAGTTGAGAGCTTTGAGCTTCTGAACTTTTGTCTGTGTGTGTGTGTGTGTGTGTGCTTTGTTCACCTATGTGCATGCACACACACACAAATATTGCTCGCAGCTTATTTGGCCCAGCACATAATACAAATTTGAAATGGCGATAAAGAGGTACAAAAATTTTGATTAATGTTTTTTAAAGTCACAACTTGACTGCTATAAGTTCCAACATCATTGTTGAGTATTCATATCTCATATCTTTTAAACAATAAAGCACAGCGAATCTTATCAAATCGTTTATGAATGAACAAATAGATATTCTATATTAACTTAGCAGCTTCATTTGACGTATTTGCTGCGAGAATTAAGCGCAGTTAAAAAAATGCTTTAAAATTTAAATATTCCAACATAAAAATAGTAGAAATATATATAGAAATATATAGAATATATATATATATATATATATATATATATATATATATAGAAATATTTTGTTACTAGTCTTTAAGGTTAATAATGACTTGCAAAAAATATGTTCAACGCCACAAACCTTTTCCTAGATAAGACAAGTTAATATTTAATCTGAACTGCTAAACTTTACACATATAGAGTATTAAAGATAATCACACATGAGGGATTAAAATTATTCTTTACTATTTTGATGATATAGTTAATGATTTGTAATATATATAAAAATAAATCGCTCATTGCTTCCTGGTACAATCAACTAGTCGATGTTCAAACTTATCAAATCGAATAAGTTGTCAAATTTACTATCCATTTACAATGATTACTCGATAAAGAGTGGCCATTTACAGTTATCCACTAAATACGTATCTGTTTTATATATATATATAGATAGATATATACATTTTTAAAGATACTTATGGTTACTTGAGATACATTTGGGAGCGTGTGCGTTGAGTGCCGCTGCCTTCGGAGATAGCATTTCATTATTGTTGTTGTTGTTGTTGTTGTTGTTGTACAATTTCTCGCTTATTTACTTAGCATTATTGATGTCTCAATGTGGTTTTTGCTTTGTGTTTTTTATTTTCTGGTTTTTGTTTTTTGTTGTTGTTGTTGTTGTATTCCTTATTTGGGGCACAGCACGTCGCTAAAAAATTGCTGTACGCTTTCTTGCGTACGCGACAATAAAACATTTTGCGTTCTTCAGTTGTGTTTTTTGTTGTTGTTTTATTGTTGCTGTTGTTGTTGTTGTTGTTGTTTTATTGTTGCTGTTGTTTTTTGCAAAAGAAATAAGTTTATGTATTTTAAACTGACCTCATTACGAGCTGGTGCTCAAGCAGTTGTGTGACAAATGAGGCAAAACTTTTGCTTTGCATTTCAAGTTGTTCTTAGACCCAGCAGCGGTGGAAAACGCTGCTCAGCTTACCAGCTGGCTGCTGCAGGGCATGCCTAACAGTAGTAGTAATAAATGGTCGGTGTAATTTGTGCACCATTTGGCAGCTAGAAACTCGAGCCGCAAGTATGTGGCAAAACTTCGACAGATGACGGGGCCAACTTAAGTGGCTGATAAAGTCACTGCTAACTGTACTTATCAGCTGTTATTTTTATTTTTATTATTATTATATCGGCTGTAAGGAAGCACCACTTCAATGGGAATCCATTGTAGCTAAGAATATTGTACACAGGTATGCTTGAGAACGCTCAAGTCCATAAATTATTGGTGGCAAGGTCTGTCTCCCTCCATCCAACCTCTGTAGTTTCTGTCGCGTAACTCAACTTTTGAAGCGAATTAATCAAATGTATATAACAATATATAATATAATTTACGCATAATTTACGGTACAGGTCTTTTCCGTTTGCTGGCATTATTTATACAAGTAATTGTTTTTGTTTTCTTTCAAAATTTCAAATGAAATTGGTAAAAATGTCACGTAAATTATTTTTTTTTCTCTTTTTTTTTTGAATTTGTCGTTTTTGAAGTTTTCAAGTAAATAAACTCATCAAATTTATTTGCGGTGGAAAGTTTTATCAGCCAAGATTGAATCAATGGTCGTTTATCAAATTGTCAAAGAAAATGAGAGAAATAGCCAAGAAAGAAATAAATACAAAAAAAAACAAATCACAAAATGGCCAAAAGCGAAATACAGTTTTGAAAGTGCACTCACTGGTGATTTTTGAAAAGTTTATGTTTGAAATGAAATTAATTATTTATGTGAATATTGATTGGTTTAATTCAATTGTTCAAATTGACTTTTGCAATTCAAAAACTGTGAAAATCTATTTCAAAATCTAATTAGAATTAATTTTTATAAACACTTAAAAAAAATTGTTTGTTAAGCTGAAAGTTTTCAAGATTTTAGCTTGGTTTACCTTAGGCCCTCTGAGTTCTGTTCTAAACAGGATGCAAGTCTGGCATTTGAGATAGACCCAAAGTTCAAGTACTTAAAAAGTCATTAGAATTTCACAAGACACGCTCAAACGACAAATGCACGATCGTTTTTTATTGGCTTTTACCAGAGGCGCATAACAATTGTGGACTGTGGACTGGGGCTTAATCCACGAGCAGCGCTTCAAAGGAAGCCAACTTATCAGCCAACAACTTATTTCCGCAAAGTGTACAAAACAGCGAGTGGGACAGAGTGAGAGAGCAATAAAAGATATATACATATATATATATATGTGTATACATATGTGTGTAGATATCAAGCTGCGGGCATTTGCCATGAAAAGGGCCATGAAAATGGAAATGAAAATGGAAAAGAAGCGATTGAGATAGGGGCACATGTTTTGCATATCACTCAGGGCTGGCTGGCTGGCTGGCTGGCACATAGAGGTAATATTTTGGATAGATACGCGACGCATAGAAAATGCTGCAACAAGTAAGCAAATAAAGCAAAAAACAAAAGCAAAGCCAAGCCAAATGAGCAGAGCGAGCGGAGCGGGTAGCTCTGCTCGGGTTTACGTGTCTGGAATATGCTCAACAACTGAGGAATAAAGTAAAAAACAATACAACAACAACAACAAATTACATTTGAATGTTGCTTTTTTATTCAACTGTTTGCAGTGCGTTTGCGGCAGCTGTTTAAATTTGGTGACTGATAAGCCAACGTTAACAAAAAATTGAACAATGCAAGCCGACGCTACAATACTCTATACAGAAACCTATCGATAACAAGCCCAACTGATGAGCTGGGATCACTTACACTGGAAATAAATGAGTACTTTATGCAACATATGTGTATAAGCCCAAACATTTCTTGGGCAAGGGTATACAGCTTGGCATTTGCTTTGGCTTTTCGATGCGATAACTGTTTCATAAGTGGCACACGCGAAGAACACGTTTTTTGGGGTCTACGAGGCACCCCCACAAAGACATTTTGTACTTGCGCCAATGAATTTTTAGCATTAAGTGTTGAGTAAATACAAATGTTTGGTATTTCCAAAACTTGAAAATGGGTTAATTTTAACACACACACACACACCCACACACACACACACACACACACACACACAACACAAAAAACAAAACAAAACAATCGAAAACATAAATCAATGTAAATAATTGGCTTAAACGAAATTCGCGTTTGTATATTACAGCAAAACAAAGACATTTATTTGCCACATGCCACAGACGACTAACTGCCGCTTGGCATGCGAGTCGAATAATCAAAGCGCAATTAGCTACTCAATAAAAAACAAACCAAAAAACGTTAATCGAATATTTGATGTGCTCAACATAATTTACTGTATCATTTGAATGCTGTAACTGAATATATATGTTCGGAATTATAATCCCGAACATAATCACAAATCATTTGTATACATTTGAAGCAAACATAAAATAAATAATTAAAACGGAGAGTATAAAAAATAAATAAAAAAAAAAAACATTTAAAGAGTATTCAAAGTCGGTGTGATTAATTTCTTGGACATTTAGAAATTGAGCAAATATCTAAAAAAAAAATCGAAAAATTCTATTTCTTAGAAAACTTTATTTTGAGTGCTGGAAAAGCCAAAAATGTTTGCTTGGAATTATTAAAAAAAGGCAATTTATTATCAGCTACTGAATACCCTTTCTTAATGCTACTCAATACTTTGATGGTCTATCAAAACCCGCATTTCAATTTATCGATATACTCTTTGATATTTAATGAGATAATAATGCTGACAGCTTCGATAACAAACCCGATTTCGAATTTATATTTACTGCTAAAAATATCCAATTTCTGGCGAGATAATCAAATATATGATGTGGCGATATTTATGGCAAAGATTTGGGATAAACATGCAAAAAGTAAAGAAATAAATATAGAAAGAGAGACAGGGAAAAGTGAAGAAAGAGAAGAAGAGAAGAGAGTTAAGAATAAACACGGAAACTGTGCAGCTAAATAGAAGCCTGAGACTTGAGCAAGGTAAGAGATGAAGAAATTCAAATTTGAAATAAATGACTTAAGATTAATGAGAAGGAGTAGAATGACAAACGGAGATTGGCAACGCAGTTAGAGCCAAGAGAAGGATTTGCTGCGGAGACGACGCAATTCGAAGTTGCTGGAGTCAAAAACATGAGCTGCATATGTAGGAAAATTGCAAATGAACTCACAATGCCCGGAAGCAGTTTGAAATGACAGTCAGTCAGTCAGTCATTCAGTCATTCAGTCAGTCAGGCAGTCAGGCAGGCAGACAGACAGTCATTCAGTCAGTCAGGCAGTCAGTCGGTCAGTCAGTCATTCAGTCAGTCATTCAGTCAGTCAGTCATTCAGTCAGTCAGTCAGCCAGTCAGTCAGTCAGTCAGTCAGTCAGTCAGTCATTCAGTCAGTCAGTCAGCCAGTCAGTCATTCATTCAGTCAGTCATTCAGTCAGTCAGTCAGTCCGTCAGTCATTCAGTCATTCAGTCAGTCAGTCAGCCAGTCAGTCAGTCAGTCAGTCATTCAGTCAGTCATTCAGTCATGCAGTCAGTCAGTCAGTCAGTCAGTCAGTCATTCATTCAGTCAGACATTCAGTCAGTCAGTCAGTCCGTCAGTCATTCAGTCAGTCAGTCAGTCAGCCAGTCAGTCAGTCAGTCAGTCATTCAGTCAGTCATTCAGTCATGCAGTCAGTCAGTCAGTCAGTCAGTCAGTCAGTCATTCAGTCAGTCATTCATTCAGTCAGTCAGTCAGTCAGTCATTCAGTCAGTCAGTCAGTCATGCAGCCAGTCAGTCAGTCAGTCAGTTTGGCTACAAATAGTGGTGAGTAGCAAGTGTTTAGCTGATAATAATGGCAACAATAACCTGAGGCTATCCTGTGCGTGTCGTCAATCAATTCATTAAGCGCAACAAAGGGGAGGCACAACAATACAATCTGGCCATAGATGCCCAGCTGTGGCACACAGAGAGAGAGAGAGAGAGTGAGCAGTCACATTGCCATATTTTATCAGAGTTCTGCTTCATTTGTGCCAAAACCTGTTTATGTCAAATTTCAGTAATTAATCAAACCAAACGGCGTCGCAAGTGTGTTTATTGAGTGACAGACGACAGACAGAGCAACCGAAAATATGCTGAAAATGCGGATCATTTTCCATTATTCAATGCGCCGGCTGTTTCCTGTTTTCTTTATAGAGACACCGTTTGTCACTCCGTACGCCCAAGCTCCTAATAACGTAAGCAAAACATATGAAAATATTTTTGATGTGCACACTTCAAGTTTAGGTAGAAATTCAAGCAATAGGCGAAAATCAAAGAATATGTTTTCAAACCAATTACGTTTTATGGACCCAAGTTGCCGGGGTTTTTTTTTTTTTACAACTTGTCCAGCAATTTAATGGCCGGGCTCTGGCCAGATGAAAGTGCTTGGCGACAAATTCTGTGCTATTCGAGCTGAAAGTGTGCGGAATGTAATAAAAATCGGTTTACAGATGAAATTCTTCTGCTCGGCTGGCGGAGAACTTCTCCAATTGCCAGGACACACGTGTGCAAAGGAAAATTGATTCACTCTCAACAAAATAATAATAAAGACAAAAATTAAGTTTAAAAATCCATTTCATTTCACTCTGCTCTCTTCTTGACTTCTTCTATATACTTGTCTATAAAGTGCTTGAATATTATTATTGGAAAGTCAATTGATTTATTTGTATATCAGAACTTAAGTGCAAAATAAATATAGATATAGATAGAAATAAATAAATAAATAAATAGGTAAATAAATAAATATGTAAATAAATAAATAGGTAAATAAATAAATATGTAAATAAATAAATAGGTAAATAAATATATAGGTAAATATATACATAAGCTTTTATTACGCCTTGATTTTGTTGGCAGACAAATCAGTTTTGCACATGACTTGGTCAGTAGCAGTCACAGCAGCCACAGCAGCAGAGCAGCCACAGCAGCTGAGCAGCTCAGCACAATTTGGCCAATGACAGTGATTCATTGATTTTTGCGTGTGAGACGAGCAAGCTACGACGCCTCAAAGTATGCAATTAATTGCGCTTAGCCATCTGCCCGAGCCACTCTCTCAGCCAGCCAGCATCTTTCATTAGCCAGTTTCACCTGGCCTAAGTAGTTGAGCCAACGCACAACATATACACATACATGCAAACTCGGCCGAGACATTTAATTGAATTTGAGCGAGTCGAATGTGAGTTGGCCAATAATAGAACAAAAGTTGTCATGGCAATTCGCTAAGAGACGACGAGTTCAGTGTAATACAATACACATATTATATACATATACAATATATATATATATGTTGGCCAACTTGGAGAGTACCTGGCTTGTTACTGTACTCTTCTGATCAGTGTTGAACTTCAGCTTGTGACCAAAACCAAACTTGAAATATGCTAGTAAATTTACTTGCGGCGCAACTAGTTAAATATACTGTAAAAAATTTAATAAATTAAGTTAAATTTATTAAAAAAATATATTTTATTTTTAATAGTGTAAGTTCTGCAAAATATATTTAACTTATTCACAGTACGTAAATGCAGCTCAAGTTTGTAAAATTACATTTTTAATATTTTTTTTTATAAGTTTGCAAATTTTTTATTTTTTAATATTTTCCAAAATATATATATATATTTTTTTTAAATATTTTATGAAGCTAAGCAGAATATTATTTGTTTAGAAATATACTGTAAATATTTATTAGCCAACATTCTACATTTAAATTATTTAATTTTAGATTTTCCTTTCTTAAAAAGTTTTTTTTTTTTTTTTTTTTTTTTTTGGTATTAAATTGGGCACTTTTTGGAGCACAATTCTTTAAAGTAGAAAAATATTATTCTAAAATGTTTTATATATGTGTATTATGCATTATGCATTATATATATTTATATTAATCGGCTAAGCTCTATCAAATCTTTCTGATGTTGCCCAAACTAGCAGTTCTTGTGTACACAATATAGATTTGCATACACAACGAAATGAGTCTAGCCATAAGCGAAAACAAATAGAGTAGAGCACTTAAATATTTGCTGTCGTGTATTACCATATGCCAAAAACAATAACAACTACAACAACAACAACAACAGGAACAACAGGAACAACAACAGCAATCAGAAATGATACAGCTATGTAGAAGTTATTGTTATATTGCGATTCGATTTTGGATGGTCTGGCCATTTTTGGCAGAGCTCTTCAGAATGTGATTGAGACGGAGGAGCTGAGTGTGGATGGGTGGGGTGGTGTGGGGTTGGGGTTGTGTGGTGTGGGTGCCTCCATAAAACAATCGAGAATCGACAATCGACACTTATGCAGGCAGAGGCCGCGTGTGGATCGCATTGCATTTGAATTGGGAACGGTCCGAGTAGCGATTGAGTTTGGTTTGGATTGTATAAAATATGCAGCAATGGAATTTGCTGCCCCATTTGCAGTTCAGCTGATTTGCATTGCGTTTGGCGTTGTAAACAAGCCGCCACAAACAAGATTTTCACTTCATCATGTATGTATATACAAAAGAAAAACAACCCACCCCCTTCCACCAACCCACCCAACACTTTTCCCTCCATGCGTCACACTAATTAACTGTTCAAAACATTGGCATGATTTATGCGAGCGACCTGTCAATAAAGTTCACAATCCATCATGCAAAGCAAATTCTTTGGGGAAAATATTGGGATGTTTGGTAAGTGTTGTAAGCCCCCAAAAATGTCGCAACACAGACACAAACCAAGCCGAAAAACATTAAGCATAATTATTCAGTGTTACATTATCCATATAAAAACTAAAATGCTTTGTTTCACTGTTCGATTTTGCAGAGCATTAATGATTGTTGACACATTTAATATGTTGAGTTTTCTATATATATATAGACCAATTTAAAAATATATAATATACACAAAAATCGTTTTGAAAATTTCTATTTCTATCAATGTGATATATGACAAGTTGCAGCAGCTAATGAATAAGTCTGGTTAACCACTGCTAATTAACAGCTAAAATTATTAATTATATAAATCTTGGGAATATTATTTTTAATCAGTATCTCACATCGGGCAACTGCCAGTATTATGTAAGGGCATTTAACAGTCAGCAAGTCAGTATATATGTTTTTGTTTTTCATTTTATTTTTGTCATAATTACTCATACACAACTTTAAGTTAAGTAGTAATAGCATGAGCTGTCTCCCATACATACATCTATATATATATATATATATATATATATGTGTATTTATCTCCATCTCAATCTGCATTTACATTATTTATTTGGCTTTTATGTAAATTCAGCTTGGATTGCTTTAGAAATTTTGCTGGCCAATAAACAACGGCTACGTAAATTTGACAGTTAGCACTTGAAACTGCCTTCTTAACGGAGGGCTTCAACAAGTTGTTCATGTGGCAAGAATGAGAAAAAACGAGGAAAAACTGATGTCAGACACAATATGTAAAGATTGTGTGGGTAAAATACGAGAAAAATATAATGAAAACCTTTACTAATACCATTCGAAAGGAAAGTCTGCTAAGAATAATACTCGCATCAAATCATTTGCATTTTTTGTCATTGAATTTGAATATTTATTGTAAATATTTATAGATAGATTTGATTAATAGATCTTTGAGTGCATTGTACATATATTTTGTGACAAAAAAAAAACAGACATAAATCATAAATATGTAAATTTAGTTTGGCATGGAAGTTAAATGTGCTGCGATAATAAATACACCATTTTTTTTTTTGTGTGTGCTTCTCAGATGTCCTGCAACGCCCAAATTTGTAACGCTGCCGAACAAAGCTTAAAAGAAGCAAACAAAAAAACCCAACACCTTTTTTTGTATGATGCTTTTCTGGCTGCCATAGTTGTATGAGTTTTTTCACACAACAGCCAAAAAAAAAACAAAAAAAAACCGGCTCATTTCCAACAGCTGCAAACAACGCCAAAATACAAAATGGAAAAGAAAAAAAAAACAGCATAACAAAAAAAAAGTTGTCTAATAATTTCTAAAGATGCTGCGGCTGCCCGACTCTCATTGTCTGCGATTTGAGATGTTTTTTTTTCGGGAATAGCTTTATTTTGACTGTCAGATTTGAATACGCAGTGGCAGTGGCAGCGACAGCGGCAGCGGCAGCAGCAGTAGCAGCAGCAGACATAAATCTTGTTTTGATTTATTTATTTGTGAGTTTTCAACAGCAGCGTTGTCGACAGCAACGACAGCAGCGACGCCAGCAGCAAGGAGGAACTTTGTCTTAAGTTCAATTCAAAGCTTTTGGCGCATAGTTTTCATGCGCGCGTCACTCACACAATGAGCGCGCGAAGCAATAGGCGCAGCTACAATAGAGCAGAGAACCAGAGAGCAGCGCGGTCAAGCGAGCGGCAGCAGCAGCAACAGCGACGTTGGCAGCAGCAAACTGTAGGCGGCCAAAGACAAGAGAGGCTCAAATTTCGGGGCAATGGCAAGCAAAGGGCGCCCAATGCTTCGGCTACTGCCCTCTCCCTCTCCCTATCCCTCCCTCTCTCTATTATGCTCTCTGTTAGAAGCAGCGACTAAGCAGTGAGCGCTTTTGCTGTTTTCGGTTAGCTGCTTGTCGTTTTTTCGTTGATGACCTTGAAAAAGCTGTATCTAAAAATCGAGTGCAATCAACTTTATAAACACACACACACACACACAAGCTGCTGCTGAGAGCCTCTGCCTCACACATGCTCATTAATATTTCCCCTACATTTCTCACACACACACACACACACATAAAAGCTTGCAGAACGTTAGGTAAAGTCTTAAAGCCCCAACATGCCGCTACACTCTCTCTTATGTGTGTGCGTGTGTGTGAGAGCATATAATAATTATTCTAGATTCTGTGCGACGTTCTTGTTGTGTTAGTTGTGTTTGCTTCTCTTTGAAAGGTGGTCGCTGCTTTTTGATGCTTATCTCTTGTTCGCTTTGGTTTCGCTTTTTGTGTAATAACAGAGTTTAGCGGCGTTTAACCGAAAAACAAAATACAAAAAAAAGTTGTTTGGAGCGGTCAGCGCTTGCGCAACAGGTAGCCAAAGTAGTTCAACATCTGAGAGTCGAAGAGAAAAACCAAAACTGATCCGTCCGTTCACCGTTTCAACTCAGAGAGAGAGATTAGCTATGTGCGTTGTGCGTCGCTCTCAAGCGCAATTTATCTAACAGAGCAGAGCTTTGAGATGCCATATTATATGATGAAGCTTGTAAATGATATGAGCAAGCCTACATAGAAAGCTTTTAAAGTGTAGATTAGTTAAGGCAAAAGAACGAGAGCAAAGTATTCATTGTTGCAGCCTCAATTGAAAGTGCAAACAATTATTTACTGTAATTGTAGTTCAAAGCTTATAATCTTAATAATTCGCACAATATTCGTAAAGAGAGCTTGATAAAGGAATTGAGCAGAAGATTTAATAGAGCTTTTACAGCTTTCTAGCAAAGAAAATGGACTTCAAAAACATTCATTCATTTATTACACCACTGACATTTGCGCGAAAAGCGTTTAGCACAGTTCGAAGACCTGCCTGCGAGCGAATTGAATTGGCATTAAATCGGCATTCCTTCGATTTAATGCCTGCACAGCTCACAGCTGTTTTAGCCGTTTGATTTAAATCGAGTGCGTGCCATAAACATTCATTTTATTTATGTGCGCCAGCTAACGAACCTATGACATCAACATTGTTTTAGCCATACAAAAAATACAAAATATGTTTAAATATTTTTCTTATACAAAAACGTATACATCCTGTGCACCCTAACTAGCTAGAGGGCAGAGGAGTATTCAAAGTTTGTCGAAAATTACTCAATTTAAAGTTAATTAACATTATCTAAATCCAAGCTGTGTTTTCCTATTAGAATCGCATTGCTCACACTTTTCACGCTCATAAATTAAATGTGTATAATGTGATTCGCAGGGTTTTTATTATTATTTTGTGTTTGTTGTTTTGTTGTTGGCCAACAGCGAGCTTAAGCCCTGCTTAGAGCCGAGAGCACGGCTTGTTGACCATTTGAGCGATGCGTCGTTGTCGTTGTTTACTTAATTCAACAGAATCGAGATGAGCTAATCTCTCGTGTTGTTTTTGTCCGAACGCGAGTCTGGCCAACTTTGACTTGAGATTTTTAATTAAGATAATTGTTGTAAGCCACAAAAATAACAAATGTCAGTGAGTAACTAGCCAGTGACAGGTTATAAGTGCAACCGATGCCAAATAAGAAAATCAAGTCATTAATGTGGAATCGGGAGTGCTAGTCTATCCATGAAGATACATAATATATTTGACCTCAAGTGCAAATAACCCAACTTTTTTAGAATTCTTTGATATTTGACTGAACAAATTTGTAAATTATCGATAAATATCGATTTGGGGAAATTTCTAGAAAAGCAAAATTAAACTGTAAGAAAAAAAAGAAACTCGTAGCCCGTTTTGGGGGATATTCAAACATATATTTTATCTCGTTCAACTTTTTAGGGTATACGAAAGATTCATATTTCGCTATCGAGAAACATTTCTTTATCGGCGTGCTGGAAATGTCAGTGTTTTTGAATATCGAATAAACACAACGACGTCAATTTAGTTTAGTATGCCTTCAGAGGTAAATTGCAGATGGTTAATAATGTGATATATAGTATATAGCTGAGCCCATGACTTTCAGCAGGGGTGTTCACTTTACAGTATGGCTTAAAAAGTGCCGTAAGCACTTGCATTTCGATTTTATTATACAAACAACAACAAAAAATGAATAAATAAATAAAATGAGTATCAAATCAAATTCGTTTGTAGAAGAACTCAAACACACACAACACACACAACACACACAACACACACACACACACACACACACGCACACATACGTACGCATGCAACACATATATTTATATATGGCATACATAATATTAAAAGAAATCGCACCCAAAAACCAAATTGGCATAAACTACGCCGAAAATAAATTGAAATCTAAAAATGAATTTCAAATGCGGCAAACCCCCCAAAAAAAAAAAAACACGCAAAGCAAACAAAACAAAACCAAACAAATATGTTGTGTGTGCGTGTGTGTAGGTGTATGGACTGTGTGTGTGTTTGTGTGTATGTGCGTGTGTGTGTTGGAGGAAATAGTGTAGCAGAGGCGACAAATGACAATCGCACTTCTTGACATTTGTTGATACGACGAAGATGTGCCGACTGACATGTAAGTAACAGCAACAGTTTTGTGTGTGTGTGTGTGTGCGTGTTGGTGTGTGTTTAGAAACACGGATTTACAACAGAAATGGAAACAACGAAGAAGAAGAGAACTTTTATATAGAGCTACATATATTTGTTTGTCGGTGAGTGTTGCAGGAATGGCTTCAACATTCTAAAAAAAATATTTTCAAAAACCCTTCTATACTCCCCAATTAACTGAAGAGAGGATTTTCCAAATGGGAACAGAAATCATATTTGTAGTATATAAATATAGATATTTATGTTTTATAACTAGTATTTAGGTTTCTTATTAGTTATACTGTATATATAAGACATTCTGAAAAATATCTTTATGATTAACCCATTTCTCTCATTTCAAACAATTGCAGAGGATTTTCAAAAAGAGAAAGAGGATTTCAATTTATATATATATAACCACTGATATTCACAGCTCGTACATATGTCATTGTCAGTTGTCATTCTTTGATGGAGGTTTACATTAGTTATTAGAACATTTGGCATTATGTCTAATAACTGCAAATACACGCAATTTAATCGACAAAAGTATTGTCTTACTTAGCTATTCCGATTCTTGAAGTGTTTCCGAGTTCAACTATCAATATTAATGCATTTGAGTTCCAGCATCTTTGATCATTATTTAGGTATTATGGTAATCTTTTAGATAAATGGGAAATTGGTTCTCATTTTCTATCTATGTGGACCCCTAGAAAAGTAGATCTCTCTCCTTGTCGTTCCTCGTTTCTGGATCTGCTGATTGGGTAGACTGCATATTTCAGGGACTGCACTCTACATACCAATCGATCATTAGTGCAACGTGCCTCTTTTTAATGGTATCCACTGAGCTTAACACTTCAGCAATTTGAGACGTTTCAGTAATGATTTAACTGCTTTTTACAAAGGAGCTGACAAAAAGCAGGCCCGGCACAAAGACCTTCAATATGGAACTTAAAATTATAGCAAAACTCGTGAAACACACATAATAAAATAAAAAAAAAGAAGGCGACCGAAAACCAGTTTTTCGCTGGAAAACAAAACCAACAACAACAACAACCAAACGAGTAAAATTGGTATGATATTGTACGTAAGCCGTAATTGAAGTTAACGTAATTATAAATGTGGCCCGCAACAAGAACAAAGTGGCTACAAAAAAAAGGAACAACAAACTGCCGAATACAAAATACCCTTAAGTAAAACTAGACTCGCAACTACATTTATTTACTGCGGTTTTCTTCTTCTTTTTTAAACAAATATATATTTAGATTTTTGAATATTATATCATTTAATTTGACATTCGCTTAATTTGTATTCCTCATTTGATTTTTCATTTTTATTTTGACTCTATTTTCATGGTACGTAAGCAAATTGGGAATACCCTCGGCAAAAGGGTATAATCAGCATGAGATATGCCAATGTCAGCGTGGAGAATGTAACTGCGATCTGGGAAACTGAGAACTGAAAACATAGAACGGAGAACGGAGAACGGAGTACTGGCACCGAGTCTCACCCAGCCTCACCATTTCCAGACTCAAAGACGACGTTGGGTTACGCTCAATTTCCCAATTTGCATGGAAATCTTTTGAAGACGCTACAGAAATTCATTTGCGCTTCACAGCACAAACTGTGCAATATTTGCAGAGGTGGTATAAGGGGGGAGGAGGGGGAATAAGGGGGGAAATGGTAGGAGCAGCTGCGAGTAATGCTGCTTCACAAATATAAGTCGAAAAACGTGCGCTTTACATTTTTCCGCGATACAAACATAAAAAATAAAAATAAAAGAGAAAAATCAAAATGAAATAAATCGAGATTCAAGGTTTTGAGGACATTGACGCAAAGGTCAGCGCGAGAGAGAGAGAGAAGAGAGAGAAAGGGAGAGAGAGATGGAAACAAGTTTTGAATAGATACAGATACTTATTACTTATATATATATATATATATATATATATATATATATATATATCTAGAAATGAGTGACAAAAGATGACAGATCAAACATTAAAAAAGACTCTTTAATTTAATTACTTTTGTTGATATTATGGAGTAATATTAATCCAATGTTTGAAATATATATATATATATATATATATATATAGCTATTTGGGGCCTTCATCTATGTACTTGGTGTTGAAATGTTGAATATATATATAGTTTATATACCAATACTAACTATTGATCAACCTTAGTTGGGGTTGGAAAAAGTTGATTGAGTTGGGATTTGTTTTTAATGGTGATCCTGGTGTGTCCTGCTCAGAGTCCAATTATTTTGGTTAGATCTAAACTGGGTATTCTTCTTCTTCATTTAAAAGCTATTCGACTCTTGTTTTATTAGGACTTAGTATTTTTTTCAGCCAGTTGATGCAACACGGCAAAGTAAATGTCAAAAAATCTTCAAAATAACTTTTAAGCAAAAATCAATTTTATAGTTTCTTACGTTCAGTTTATGCAGCTTCAACTTTTTTTCAGTGTATATTTGAATTAGAAAAGAAATAAATATTAAATTTTATTTTTATTTGGATTTATTTACTTTTTGTTTTTATTTTAGTTTTGTTTTTTTTTTTGTGACGTAAACTGCCTCAGAACATTTCATGAGCGCTCTTGAATTCTATACGAATTCTTTGCTGTCTCTCTCTCTCTCTCTCTCTCTCCCTCTCTCTCAGTTGCGCTCCCTGCCTCGCTCGCTCTCCTGCCTTATCAGCAGAGCTCTCGGCTGCCTTTGGCAGTTTCAAAACAAAGTCCATTTGTGATTGTTGGTCAATATTTTCAGCGTACAGTAGAGACAACATTTAAAATGCTATTATCTAATCGCCACCGATAGTCTGAGCGTGTGTGTGCGTGTGTTGTGTGTGTGTGTGTGTGTGAGAGAGAGAGAGGGCGAGAGAGGGAGAGCACGAACTTACCTTGGCGATAAGCCTTAGCACAGTGTTTAGTTATATTGTTATTAAGTTATGAGCAGAAGCAATTAAGTCGAGGGACCCGAGGAAAAAATTATTAACAAAAAAAAAACCAAAAAAGCCAAAAATTTCAACTTACGTACAAAACTATTTATAAAGAAATTGTTTCGGCGGCTCAAAACTGGTAAAACCTGTTCGCAAATGCTGTGGGCCAAAACGTATAAAACACACACAAAACAAAAACCATCTAACAATAAACTAATTAAATCAAATCAAAATACGTCGCAAAAGAGCGACAGAGACGGAAAGAGTGTGAGTGAGCGAGAGAGAGAGAGCGAGAGAGAGAGAGAGCGAGAGAGAGAGAGAGCGAGGCAAAAGAGTGAGCAAACTGCACATAAAAATAGCCGCAGAAAATGTTCATTGAAAAAATTATAAATAAAATGTTGAAAAATGCTTAAGTTTATTTATATATACAAACATACATCTAGAAATTAGTATATATGTTTATATATATATATATATATATATATATATATAGCGTATGCAAAATGTGCGAGATAAGAAAGCAAATTGGCCGACAAGCTCAGGTGATACGGCATAAGTGTATCTGTATCAGTAAGATACTATGTATCTGTGAGATACTTGCACTCGCACTTCACATGACACGAAACGTTCAAAATTCACAACTAAATAAAACACACACACGCACACAACAAATACCAACTGCTGTGTGTGTCAGTTTAGTTAGTTTAGTTTTCGGTGTTTTTGTTTGTTTGCCATCAAGTTCAGTTAAGACTGTCTTTAAGCCCATATTTGCAATTGCATTACTATGGAAATTAGAATTGATCTTCTGTCTAGGAATTGTTAATCATGGAATTATACAGTGAGGCAAACAAATAGTGCTCAAATCTGTCAGATCAGAATTAAGTCTGAGTTAATCGAAACGCGCTGCTGGCCAAATTGGCAGATCTTCGGCTTTAACTATATATTAAAAATCAAATTCTATATATAGAAGCTATAATCAACAACAAATATATAATAAAGAATAATGATTTTCGCTCAGTGTACAAGAATTTCCATTTACTTAAACTTATGCCGCCCAATTGTTGAGAAACACTTAAAAAAGATCTGATAACTGAAGTAAACTCAATAGGAAATCAGATATATATAACATTCGGAGTGTGGAAATAATGGCTAAAGATGAAGAAGAGTAGTAGAAGAGTAGTTCTCGCAGATCTCCAAACGAAATACCAAAGATTGATAAAGATATTGAACTTGTCTTAATTCATATTGGAACTGAAATCCGAATGAGCACTTCTCTAATTGGATTATCGGTGAGTTTTGATTGTGATATGCAAATGATTGGTTGATTGGTCAAATATATAATAAATATTCATTGATATATATACCTTTTTTTCTATTTGTTACTCAAAGCTTTCGACTCGAAAAGCTTCTTCAATCAATATTTTTGTAGTGCGTAGTAATCCAAGTTTTCATTGAGTTTGTTTCGCTGCATTTTGACGATATTTTTACATATTTTGTGTGATTTATTTTATAATTAACGGTAATTATGATTTGCACATTTATTTTCACTTATTTGCGATGCTGGGCAACACTGGCCTAACAATTAATTTGGTTGATTGTAAATTTGTTGTTGTTGTTGTTGTTGTATACAATTTGCAAAGTGAAACCGTTGCGTGTATAAATATATATATATATATATATCTATATATATATATGTATGTATTACTCTATATGTAGCTATAAATTTGCTTTCTATTGATTTAATATTTTCCAAGGCGAACTTGATAGATTTTTGTTTGGTTTTTTTGCTTGTTATTTATATATCTTTTTATTTATGGTAAATTTGTGGGAATATATATATATATGCATGTATATGTAGTGTATTTATTGATTTCTTCAAGAAATTATATAGTACTTGTCGTAGAAGTCAGAACTATAGAGCCAAAGAGAAGAACAATAAACACCAAAAAAATATAAAAACAATGTGAATAGACTATTAGAGAAAGAACAACTTGAAGTTTAGATAGTTGATTGAGGAGGGGGTGGTGGGCGGGCGGGTTTTTTTTTTGGTCGACAACATTTGACTCGATGCGAGTGCGAAACGAAATGGAAACGAAACAAAATATAAATAAAGATACGCGCAGGCGGCGACAGGCGACGTACGAAGACGACCACAAAGCGAGTGACGGCAATTCGATTATGAAACGCGGCTAAGCGACAAGAGAGCCAGCGCGAGCGAGTGAGAAAGAGAGCGCGCCGCACAGAGAGAGAAAGAGAGCGAGAGCGTGAGCCGAGGCGGCTACGAGAACGCGCGCGCTCCGAGAGAGACACGGTGGCAATGAAACGCGACACAAAAATTCCGTAACCGAATTGAAATTTATTTTTGAAAGAAAAATATACAAAAACACTTTTTTGCGATTTTCTGCAGTTTGTTGTCAATAAAATTGCAATATTTTTGAATTGTTGGCAGCAAACTTGAGCAGTTGGTGGCGACTTGCGAGCAATTTGCGTTGCAAACACTTAACGCACACACACATCAACACACACACACACATGCACATGCACACGCACACACACTTTGCTTTTTTCCTTTTATATTTTTTTGTGATTCGCTTTTTGTGTGCACTTTCAGATACATTTGGGATTTTTGAATAATTGTGGATATTTGTAGCTATTAATTCACTATTGTTTGGATAGAGTTCTATGCGATAGATTGGCTGGGGATCACGCACGACGCACGAGGTACGAACGGAGACACGTCGACAGTGGGACAAGCAGAGAGGCTGGCAATATTTTTTTTTTTTCTTTATTTTTTTGTCTGCCTTGTTCCGGTGGACCGGCCAAGCAAACCTCACCAAACGAAATACAAACTCGAACTGAAACGCATCCAAGAGATACACCAGCTGTGTGTGTTCAGTTCAATTCATTCCGCTCTCTCTCTCTCTCTCGCGCTCGCTGTCAAGTGTCGCGGGAGCGTAGACCGTATTTTTTGCTAACTGTTGGCAACACTTCGCCCCATGGCTGTGCAGCATAGTGCGCCTCTGCTTGCACCAATGACGAACTGCCGTGCAAACAGAACGAGATGCAGCAATTCTCGTGTGGTATTTTTAAGTTCGCTCTCACGCTCCCTCTGTCTCAGTCTCTCTCTGGAGGCCACTGCCGGCATTTTCATTTTGCGTGGTGGCCCCACAATTAGCGTATCTGAGAGATACGCCAACGACGACGACGACGACGTCGACGACACTACGTCAAGAACGGTACGCAAAAATCAAAAACAATAATTGCTGTTTTGAGCGCATTTTGTGTTTTTGTTGTGTGCCTTTGCACAACGAATGAAAATTCAAAGCTCTAAAAAAATACTTAAAATGTGAATACAACTAATTTTTCGAAAATAAATGCAAAGATTTTCCAACAAACGTTGATCAACAAAAAAAAAATAAATAAAATGATCACAACAGAAACATAAACACGAATCGGCGAATGCAAAAAAACAAAACACACATATTTTGATGACGAAACACATGTTGTGTTTACACACACACACTCAGAGAGCGAGAGAGAGAGAGAGAGAGAGTTGCAATTGGCGCTCATTTGCAGCTTTGTCGCGCAACGCAACGACAAAAACAAATTAAGAACAAAAAAACAAACACAATGAAAAAAACAAAAGAGAAAACAACAAAATGGAAAAGCTCTCCACGTTTTCGTAGTCGTCACTGTCGCCTTCAATTTCAATAGCACTTAGAGCGACTAGCTGTTCCTACAACACACACACACACAAACACACACATACATATGCATGGCTAAACTTCACACACACACACACGCATGTCAGTTTAGTTTTATTGACAGCTATTTTGCTGCTTCCTATGGCAATTTTTTCGTTAGCCAGCGCAGCACAATATTTATTTATTTATTTATCAGTTTATTTGTTATTATCGTCCATTTTTGGCACTTGTTGATGTTTTAAGCTTTTTTTAAGCAGTGTTTTGTTTCTACTTAAAATCACATGCTTTAATTAAACTTATTTTATTTAAGAGCAAACTTTAAAGTCAACTTCAAACTAAAGCAAAATGAATGTCAAAATTTGACCAACTGATTCGCATTTGGTGAACTTCAATTGACCATAAGTTGCCCATTTATTGATAAGAAGTACCGTTTGTTTTATGGTCAATAGTTTGTTAATCAATCTTACAGTTTCATTTGTTGAATAATGTAATCCAAAAAGTGTTTGAAACTGAGTTTCTCCACTTACCAGTTCCCTTTGGAATCCAATCCAGCATTATTTCGCGTAAGCAACCAATTTTCCTACATATAAATATAAATAAGAAAATTAAACATTGAATTCAATGTTTACTTAATTATTTGCTTAATTAAGGCGACAATAAGCCATTTTCATGTCGCTCAATTCGCAGCTCTTTGGGACGACACTTTAGATTTTGGCTAAGATTCTATTTGCCGGCCTTAATTATGCATGACAAATGCAGTTAAGCTGCTGATTGCATGCACGTAATTACCGCACAGCACCACAGAACAAAAGATAAAAATAAATAAAAATAAAAAAATAAACAACAACAACAACAACAACAACGAGGCAACTTACCAAACTGCTAACTACAAGAGGCAAATGGCAAATGTGCTACTTTAATTGCTGACAATTTCAAAACTTTATTTCTTTTCGTCTTTCTTTGTCTTTTGGCTTCGTTCTTCAGCAAATACATACGCAAATTATAATATATATATATATATATATATATATATAAATATATATATATATAAACAATTAGAAACGAAATGAGCACAGCAGAGGTGTGGCACAAACTTGATGACAACTAAGAAAACTCAAAGCTACTGACAATTTCCCAAAGTCTTAGCTGGAAAAACTGTTTGTTGGCATTGAAGCTGTTACAAGACTCAAGTCATTTCTACCCACAAGTGGCAGGTTGATGCCATGAAATACCCTAAAAATATGTTCAATAACATGCACATCAATCCGTTTATCTATTTGTTAGTAATTTTTCTTAAAATATATCTTTAAAATATGAGCATTCAATGTTGGGGCTTGGCTAAGTTTACATTAGTTTTGACTTTCATCAACTCACTTTTAAACTTTATAATTAACATAGAAAATAGAAAAACCAATCTATTATTATCCTTCCTGTATGATATAGTTGCTTAGATCACAATTAGTGAGTTTAGTTCAGATATCTTGGTACAACTAAGAGTTGCCAAATAATCATCGTTCCACAGATTGTTCTTATATTATATATATATATATATATACAGTTTAATTCCAATTTGGTCCCTTTGTGCAGATAAAATATATTTGATTTCATACTAAGTTTATATATATTTTTAAACTGATTTGTTTTTGGTATATTTACATACATAATTGCAACGAAAATTGTTAACTAATATTAAAAATGTTTAAAAAAAAGCGTTAAGTGGATTTGACCTACAATTTTGATAACCAATTCGCTGAAAGTCTTTATGCATTCCGTCCATTTTTTGTCTATAATCAGCCTCATTACGTATGCCAACAGTGATTGCCTCCAGTGTTGGAAAACGCGAATAGCAGATACCCTGAGTCCAAGACTAGCTTTCCTAAGTCATTCACAACTTGATAATTAAGCCAAACCGTTTATGCTACTGTATAATTATATATATATTTGATTATATTCCCCAAACGGCAAGTAAGTAAAATATAATTAATCGATTATTATCGATATTGCTAAAACGGAGCAATTTATCGATTAAATTAAATAAGTTTTACAGAAAACTATTCTAGAATATATGTTGCGAGTTGAGATGATAACTTCTGGCTGTTGCAAACTTTGCCACCGCATCATTCTACCCACTTACGATGGGTTTAGGGTATGCAAAAAACCCAGTAGTTCCCAAAGTGATGATTGCCATAAATTTCTGTGTACAGTTTATGGATGCTGCCGAGGCCCACGGCTAGACGCAAATCAAAATCAATGTCCATAGAAAACAAGATGAAAAAGAATGGAAATACAAAAAAAAAAGGTGTACAGCTAAGAAAAAATAAAAAAATGATGGATTTTTGCCAAAGAATTGCCTTGACTCGTTTTTTACGAAAAAGCATTGAACGAAGGTTTTGTTTTTTACTGTAAGCAGAGAATCAATGATTGTGCAGTTCTTGTTCAGTGGAAATGAATCCGAGTATTCACTTAAACTTAAATGTGATTCATTTAAGAAAAAGATAATGCCTTTTTATGATATTAACTTGATATTATTGGAACAACATACCCAATTGAGCTAAATATAATACTTTATTCTATTTATTTTACTTTTTGCTAGACTTTGTTATACATTGAAAACGAGTAAATTTAAATTTTATTTTTAAGATTTTTAATTCTTAAATATAAATTAAAATTAATATTAAAAAATATTAAATAAATTGTAAACTCAAGATAACAATATTTTGAACAGTTGAAGTTGATGGGTTGATAAACATAACCTTCGCTGAAAATAGTAGAAGTATATATATTTTGTTGGCCAACTTTTGAGCATATATTTAATTGATACTTGAGTAATACTCCTGACTCTACTCTGCAACAGTCTGTACACACTCTGACAATGTAAGTAAGTGGGCATAATTGGTTTCGCTATCAGCTCAACTTTGATTATATATTTTTTCTTATCTGCTTTAAATAAACTGACAAATCGAAAAAAAAACATTAGAGATAATTCTCAGAGTAGAGTCGAAAAATACCCTTTGCCAACTCATTCTCTGTTTTTAAACTGATCTCAGAGTATTTTGCAGTCGGCTACGTTCCACGTATATATATTTATCTTTTTGCTTCTGGCCACGCTTTGTTAGCAATATATTTATGATTTTTTTCTTATAAACTATTATACTCAACTTTTTCGGTTTTTTGCCCTTTTTGTTGTGTTAGCGAAGACCTTAAAAGCAGTTTGTTGTTTGTTGTTTTTTGGGTTTTTTTGTTGTTGTAATTTTGCTTTATGTTGACCTGAGAAAATCATTTTTGCTGAGTTAATCATTTTGATGCCATTTTGGCTTGGCATAAATCGCTTTTCAAATATTTAATAAATATTATTAAATATTTTGTTTACATTAGCTACCAACTTGAGAGTTATATATGTTTATGTTTATGGAGTTGGAAAAAGGTTTCTTTTTATATATATTACAAAATTTGTAAAAATCCATTTTTTATACAAAAGTTTTCGGAACGTTTCCGATTCTGATCATAAATTTGCGTATGTTTAAGAAATATTATTTTATGGGTCTTTTCAAAAACTTGTAGGATTGATTTTTCGAATTTAATCAATTTTGGTATCTGACCTAAAGGCAAACCGAAAATATTTTATGCTAAAGTTTTCCGCTGTCTTCCAGGTCGCAATTCTTTGAGGCACTGTCATAAAAAATTGTGTTTTCGAGTCACTGACGTCGTGAACAAATCTATTAAATAAGTAAATACAAATATATTATATTATATATATATATATACATACATAGATATAGATATATATATATAAAGCCTTTCACCAAACTCATATGGTCTCTGCGCGATTAGCATTCAATTTGTCTTCATTTTCGACCAGCTCATTACTTCATAAAATATAATTAGTAAACATAAAAAGAATTTGCTGAAATGTATAGACATATACACACACATACACACACACACTTAAATATATACATGAGTATACATATTTACTTAAATACTACAACATAATTAACATAAGTATTTAATGCGAATCGTATTTATTTTTTTATTTGCGAATTTGCAAAATCTATTTTTTTCTGCCACTCAAATTTAGACGAGTGTTGCAACAGTGCATGTGGCAGCATTTTGAGTACTAGCTAAGAATATCTATAATTATACAATATGCATCAATAAAATCTAGTTTTTATTTAGCATGTTGCAACATTGCAGTTATGTAAATTGAAATAGATGTAATTGACTCCATTTCCACAATATCGATAAGTATCGATTACAGTTAGCGATAAAATTCACAATTTTAAGTTTATTTATGTAGATTTTATTTTTATATGTTTATTTATTTAAAAAATGACATATTTAACATTTTATTATTATTATTTATACATTGAGTGAAAAAAGTTGGTCGCACAACTTATGATTGCAGGGTATCGCCTAGTCGAGCACTGTCTTGAGTAGAGCATTCTCACTTGTTGCTGGCCATTTGCTGTTGGCTGTGCTTGGCTCAAAGCTGGTCTGCGATTGCGGAAGTTGCCGGCTCGGCCAGTCAAATTCTACAGCTGCCCGCCTGCCAGCCAATTAGACACCCTGTGTTGGTTGGTTTGGTTGTGGTCTTGTTGCTGCCGACTCGACTCGAGTCGAGCGGCCCAAAAGTGGCAACAAGCACAACAACACACGAGCAGCGACACGTGCTTACAGCGACACTCAGCAATGTTGCGGGGCAGGTGTCAATGCTGTAAGCCAGTGTGTGAAAATGGAATATGCTGGCAACAAATATGCATGCACAGGCTGAGGCAGAGGCAGAGGCAGAGTCATCGGCTGTTGCTAGTTGCTAGTTGTCACTGTTGTTCTTTGTCTGCGCTTATGGAATTGTTTATAAATGATGCAGCAGCAGCAGCAGCAACAGCAACAACAACAACAACTGCATGCGTGA
Source organism: Drosophila atroscutellata (assembly GCA_035041605.1). NCBI lineage: Eukaryota > Metazoa > Arthropoda > Insecta > Diptera > Drosophilidae > Drosophila > Drosophila atroscutellata. The sequence continues at coordinate 3,268,858 of JAWNLA010000092.1, read as the reverse complement.
CGAAGTGCTGAAAATGCAATTGTTATGCACTAAACCCCATTCAAAATGATTAAAAGGGGTATAATAGTTTTGTGCATAAGAATGTAACAGTCAGATATATATATATATATATTCTCAATGAATCGACTTTAAGAGCTATAAGTTCTTGTCTGTTCCCTGCGGAGATCAAATTTGCTGCATTTCATCGTTTGCCACAGGGTATATCATAGTCGCGCTCATGCCATAGCAGCGGTCTTAATTTGTTGTTGTTAGTGAATTAATAAAATCTTAATTATGTTGCAACAAATAATTGCACACTTGTGCAGCATAACATAGCAGTCGAAAGCAAGTAAGCTGCCGCCGCAGATGCCTACAACTGCAACTGCAACTGCAACTGCAGCTAACTGCAAATGCTGCTGGCCAAAATGCAATTTGAATAATTGTTCGCGTGAGCATTTTTTATGCATTTCAAATTAAATTGGTTGCCCAGCCAAATGATAAAAAACAAACAGCGCTGCACATCAAATCTGGCCAAAATTTTTATATTTTCAGTTGGAAAATTGCAAAAATTACGAACATAAAAAGAGATTTGGAGAATCTGAATCAAAAACTTTGCTCAAAAACTGAAAGTCAGAATCGGAAAAATGTAGAATTATTATCGGCATCTTTAAGTTGTTTAAACTTTATCAGTTTGGGAAAGCTACTGCTTGACAAACCCGGCTTTAAACATGTTGCTTACAGATCTGCCAAGAATGGTCAGTTTATAATCACAGATCTATTGTCATAAATATGTTTTCTATATCTTATCAATAATGGCACAAAAATTAAAATAAAAAGAAAAACTAAACTCGATTTCCTTGTTTCTAAGGCGCTATCAAAATTATTAGCTTAACTCATGGAATTGAATAATGTTGAAATACTTCTTCAGACATATGTTTGAGTGATATGAATGGCTAAAATATTGAGTTGATTAACTTGTTGTTGCCATTGTTTCTGCATTAATTGATTACTTTTCGTGGTCAAATCAGAGTTTTTCTGGTTCATTGCCCTGTCGGAATTTCCACAGAGATGGTTTTACTTGTTGCATAAGTCAATATTACATTTTCCATAGTTGATTCATGATTGACTCTGCAATTGGAAAATCAAGAAAATCTAGGTCATTTTGGGTTTATTTTCTGCATTCGCAGCAAGAAAGCATAAAACATTTCAAGATAACTGCGACGGAAGCATTTTTCAGTTCCGATAACGATTGATAACGGTGCTATTTTCATTTCCGGCTTTTTATGCAGATATCTTTATTCATATTTTTTTTTGTATTCGTTTTTCTTTTTCTTCACATATTATATATATATACATATTATATAACTCCAATATTATAAATGCATCTTGGCCATTCCAACTATCTGCTTCCACTTTCAATGTCTGTAAAGTTTATGGAGCATTACTTTTTAATATTAAAATCTATTTATCTCTATCGTATATACTACGTATTAACATATATATATAAATAATGTCTATATTATATTAAACTGAACTCACGATCTGATGTGTGGCAACAAAAATGAGTTCACATTTGTGGAATTCAATGAACCTAACTTAATTTGCTGCTGAAGTCGCCCGGCACAGAATTCCGCGTATTGCTGGCATCAAGTGACTTTTTGCCATATAATCTAAGTATATAATTTTTTTCCCTTAATAACTTCTAAGCGTTCACACACACACACACACACACACAGAAACATCAGATTATGTACAGTGTCTTCAAATTACACGGCTTATCATTTAATACAATTCGGGGAATTCATAAAAAAAACAGAAAAACAGACAAAAAAAACTCAAAGATATATAAGAAAAAAAGAAGAAGAAGAAGAAAAAAATTAACTACAAATTTAAATATATCGAATTTCCGCAAGTAAATAAGCGAAAGCAAAGCCAATGTTAGAGAGCCAAAGAGCAAACTATTTGTTGTACCTAATGCGTAGGTTAAGGGCATGCCTTAATAATAATAACAACAACAACAACAACAACAACAGCAAGAAGAAGAAGAAACCGCAAAACTCAAGAACCAAATTCCTGGTAAAGCTCAAATCCTGTTTATTTCCTTTAAGCTACCTAAGCAACCAGAAGGCGCAGCCACTAAATCTTCTATAGGTAGTTTTCAGATGCTTTTGTATCTGCAGGTGTGTGCGTGTGTGTGCGAGTGTGTGTGTGTGTGGCTGCTTATGTGCTTCGGTTTTCATATATCGTCTCGTCGCTGATTTATTATTTACTTTATAAAAAATGCTTCGGCCTCAGCTTTGGTTTTAGCTTCAGCGAAATCTTTTTCTCATCGTTTGTTTGTTTATTTTTTTTTTTTTTTTTTAGGCGACTTTTGCTTAATTTTGTGTCTTGGAGGGGAACAAATTCTATTCATTAGAAAGAGTGTGTGTGCGAGGCGGAAAGAGAGCGAGATAAAGAGAGAGCGAGAGAGAGAGAGAGAGAGAAGAGCTGCACATCTCCCTGGCGGACGCTTCACGGAAATCTTGTTAAATTTCGCTTGATTGAATTTGCCTGCATTTGGCGGTGTTTTCATTTTTTTATTCATTTATTTGTTGTTGTTGCTTTTTTTCTCTCTCTTTTTTTCTCTCTCTTTTTTTTCTCTGTTTTTTTTCTCTGTTTTTTTTTTTTGTATTTGTCAAGCGCCTCAAATTGACCACACGCACAGCAGAATGGCTGGCGAAGCCATAACCGAGAGCTGCTGAAATACTTCTTATGTAACTCATAAATTGCAATACAAACGCATATATCAGCATTATAAAAACACACAACACACAACACACACACACACACACACACACACACACACACAAACAAACACAACACACACACACTCAGCTCTCTAACCGCACAATTTACGGTAAGGAAATGAAACATGAACAACTTTGAGGCAAATTGAATAGTTCCAGCTCGAAATTGAAACACTCTTGCGAAAGAATCGGAATTTTAGAAATTATAATTTAAAAAAAGACAAGTTTCCCATTTCTACTCTTTTTTTTATAGACTTTTTTCATTTATTTATAAATTATTTACTATATTTTGCTAGTTTTTAGAACAATTTTCATTTGAGATAGATTTTATGTCGGTTTTTCTGAGCAGTTGTGCAAACAGCTTCATTTGGGAAGATGTTTGATATTTAATTGGAAGTATTAACCCATTAAAGCCAAAGATCTTTTCAAATAAGAAATAAAAAACTAAAGTTCCCAACTACATTTTGAACTCATCTATTGTATTCCAAAACAAGTTTTGAACTGAAATTTAATCGACTTGCTTCGAATGCCGTCAATTCTTGCTATGAACAATTTGCAGAGTCAACATTTTATTTGATATAGCCGATTCGATATAGACAAGTTCGTCTGTCTGTTTGGGAACTATTCTTTTGGTTTTTGAATTTTTCTGTAAGCGGTTCCGATTCCGGATAAATGCTTTCATTATCTTATATCTACACGGATATGTAATCTTCAGATAGCTATTTGATTGAGTTACCAAATGCTTTAGCAAGTCTGTGAGATCTACGCAGAGGGCATTTGGAAGCAATCAGCTGGCTAGAAGCAAAAGCGTGTTTGCCAGCACAGAGGAAGCTGGAGGATTGCAATAAAGTCACAGCATGGCAGCTACCTGGGTGGAGTCCATAGATGCCGCTACACGCAACGCTGCTCCCTCAAAACACGCTGACGCCGCCAGCTCACCCCTTGGCAGCCTCTTGGCTGGTAATAGCCAAGAAAAACCGCAGAAAATGCTATACAGCTAAACAGGCAGAGCCAGAGAGAAGGGGGCAGAGAAACGGGCAAAGCTGGCCAAGATGAACTTCGCTGTACAATGAGATTTATTTATCGTGATTGTGTGCTTAATTGAAAATTGTTTGAAAGGCCGCACATGACGCGGCTACTTGAGAGCGCAACAGGAATCGCCAGTTGCCAGTTGCCAGTTGCCACTTGGCAGTTGCCAGTAAGTTCCCAGTTCCCAGTTGGCCGTCTTGGAAACTGATTCTCATATATCAACGTGACCCATCTCACTGAACTGAGTGCTCTATGGCTCTGGACTGTCATGCTTAACGGTATTTTTAGCACACACACACACATACACACACACCAACACACACACACGTATTTATTGACATACATTTTGTTTTTGTGTATTTTTTTGTTAGCTCCTGCGAACGACTTTACGGACAATTTGTCAACGACATGGACAATGATAGCAGCAGAAATTGTTGCCAGTTGTAAAATTAAAATGTCAAAGCCGACAACAACAAGGATCTGAAATAAAGAACACACAGTGGGCAGAGACGAGGTGGGAGACCGTGCGGAATGCGGAGCCATCATGAATGGAATCCATCAACCGCCCATGGAGCAAGGGACTCCAGCTGGCAGTTGTCAAGTGGCGCAGCTACGCTACTCCGTATTCAATCAGTTTTCAAATGCGTCGCATATTTCTGGTGGGCACCGTTTGGAGGCACTGCGGCATGGCAGTGGCATCCACTTAGCCTCGGGCTGTTTCGCTTCGTTGCCATCGGCCATAATATGATCAATTCTTCAACAAGCTGGCATTTAAGCTAGTGAAAAACTGCTGATATTTTAACCAAAATCGACATCAAAGGCGAGTGTTAACTTAACTTAAAACCAGCTGGCAACAAATTAATTAGATAATAAAAAAATGAAGTGTAGCATATTAATTAAGTAACATATAAAACTGTTTTATGATTACAATCTTGTCATGACAAATGTTTACAAAAGACAAACTAGTTAAAATTGCTAACATGGCTTTAACCGTCGAATGTAACTCTCATCTAATTATTGGCAATTTCTCAATTCGTTGCCAAGCTGCTGAGCTCTTAACTAGCCAACCTGCTGGCCCAACAAGCAGCATATGTTCTCAGCCATCAGGTCTGAACACAAAGAGCCACCCTAATGACACAGCTCACCCCCCATACGCCCTTCAGCTCGGCGGGGTGCCGCACAATTCCATTGCTGGCACAAAAAAAAAACAACACACAAAATACTTTACAGAGTAAGCGCTCGAGGACATCCTTGACAAGTCGCCTACACCACCCGTTGCTCCATGGATTCGCCCTAATGTGATCTGTGCCTCCTGCCGTCTCCCCAACCCCTCCACCAACAAACGTATTTTATTTTAAATTGTTTTTACTTTGATGTGTGTACTTCTGTTTTGGATTGATTGTTGGAGTTGGGATTTTGATGCCGCACTTGATAAATGTAAAAATAATAAAATCAATTCTTTTGCAAGGATTTGCCCGGGATCATAATATTTCACCTGGAAAACAAATACATACAAGTGGGTAATAAAATGATGCGATTGTCGATTGAGTTGTTAGGCAAACTCAAAAATCATTCACTTGAAAAGCTATGAAAATGGCATGTTATTTTTTCTATTGATTCATGATTAGTAAGAAAATAACTTTGAAAACCAAAATTGCTTTTGCTAAGAATCAGTTTATAAATGAAGATAATTCAGTGATTGAAAATGCTATGCTCCTTTGTAGTTTTTCGCTTAGCTATTGCTCTTGCTACGAACTTTCAAAGAGCAATAGCATAGCCAATAGCAGAAATGCGAAAAGAATGCTCTTTCGCTCTGCTCTGCTCTGCTCTGCTCTGTCATTAGCAAGTTTAAGAGCACTAGCAAGAGAAAAATATTTGCATCTTACTCTCAGCAATAGCGAGAGCATAGAGAGCTTGTGCTACCGATACTGTAATCGCCTATTTGTTTTGCTCTTTTGGTGCGGAGCAATAAATTCAAGCACTCAAAAATAAATCCAATGCTCGCTTTTTCAATGAGTAACCATTTGAAATTTGTGGAAAAACACGCGCTGCACATTTAGTTTGATTATCGCAAATCAACAATCGTTGAATTTTTTATTACATTATTTTTAGTTGTGGCAAGAGAATCGCCCGGCCCAGGTTCGATTTCTTGTCTGGCTTTTGCAACCTGTCAAATATATTTGGCTTGCCCCCTTCGATTTCGTGCGTATACAATACTAAGATACTTCCTACATTTAAAGTCAAGAAATCAGGTTAATATCTCGTCAGGCAGTTAAAGTCACCGCTTGATGGGTTTGTGGCCATTTGCGAATAAACGTGTGAATTTTAAGAGGCTTTCAATTTAATGGGGCATTGCGATTCGCTAAGAACACAACCAGAAGACCAGGTAAAATAAATTGCAGTTTCAGAAATGCATGGAACACACACACACACACGCGCACACACGCAAAAAGAAAACATGAAACAAATCAAAACAAACAAGCACAACAAGAACGAAAGAACAGATTGTACATATCACTATGGAGAGATGGAAGACTCTGGCTTTATTTATTGTGCGATTGTGCCTTACGACAATATCCTTTGTGCGGCATTTTCCGGTTTTGCCTATAGTCAGTGCACAGGTGTCGACGACTGTGTGTGTCAATTACTTAATTTTAATGGCTTTTATTATGCGCTCGCACACACGGTAAGTGTAAAACACACACAACGCACACACACACACACACACACACACACGCACACACACACACACGCCCATGAAGAATGCGCATCGTGTGGGCCATTAGCAAAATAAAAGTCAATGAAGTCAAGTTGGGAGCAGTTGATCGCGTGAGTTGTGGCGATTTTAAGCGCGGATCAAAGAACAAGCTAAATACAGATGATTTTAGAAACAGTCAGCTGCATATGAGGGTGGAATTTGAAAGGGAGAGTGAGTGTGAGAGAGTGAGAGAGAGAGAGAGAGAGAGAGAGAGAGAGAGAGAGAGAGAGTGGGAGAGATAGAGATAGACCTAGAGAGAGCTCGTCTAGCAGATCCATTAAATGGATCACAAATTTGGATCTCTGAGACTATATACTTCAAGTTAGGAATCTAAGTTCTCATATACCAACTGGAGCACAGAAGCAGCACTAATATGCCTAGGTAAAAGGATCAACTATAATAAAGTTCCGCTACGATAATACGTTACGCATTCGGGACATCAGTTCCGGTAATGGGTTTTAAAAAGATTCAAAATTTAGGTTCATTCCGATTCTGAATCTCACTTTGTAAAAATAATATAGAACATTTTTGTTTAAAATCAAGTAATCAAATATTGGAGACAACAGTTAAACAACAATATTTTTGATATTTCAATATTGGTTTTCGTTTATTTATGTAAATATAAATAAAATAACTTATCAAACTAAATATTAAAACAAATTTTTAAAGTATTTACTTGAAATACTCTTTAAATTAGCAAATTAAATTAGCAAAAAAATATAATGAGGAAAAAATTGAATAAAAAATCACATTTGAATATGTCCATTTATAAATTCATAAAAAAACCTCACTTGCATAGCTAAACGGAGAGGCAACGGCAAATAAGGTTGGCGATTTGGTTACTTGGATGGTATTTGGTGCGAATCCGAATCTGAATCCGATTCCGCGTCAAAGTGACGAGTTTGAGTGAATTTTATATCTATCCACTTGTTGCTAACTGCCGACAGCCAGCTGCTCGTGGCCTGTTGCTGCTGCTGTTGTTGTTGTATAGATTTTGTTTATGACGGCCCAACAACAACTACACAAAACGCAGGTGTCGTGTGGTTGGTTTATTATTTCAGCGCGACGAAGAAACATAATTAAAACAAAAAAGAAAAAATACAAGCTCACGCACACAAAATCATACAAATACATAAATGCGTAGAGACACAACTACAGGCATACACCTTGAATAACTCACTAACCGCAACAAATATGTGAGCTTTATGTAAATCTTGAGTTCCGATTGCACTTCGAATTTGTTTATTAATTTCGGTTGTTATTGTTGTTGTTTTGACAGACAGCAGCAACAAAAACAAACAGCTGCAAACTGTTTGCTGTTTGGCGGTATGGTGAGTATGCGCATTCCAAATACGTGTCTCACAACACATTTGTATCGCATTAAAGCGTTGCTATTTCGTATCCTAATCATTTAATATGCAATTAAAACATTTTTAATCATATTTCAATAGCAACCAGCAGCTTAAAAGTAAATAAAAATAAAAAGATTTCGGTGCTTTGTAACACTGAGACCGCTCACAACTGTTGCGCACAGCTGAGTGACGCAACTTAGTTGCCAGCATAGACAGCTACCGATACATCGCAAATATCGATAACAGCTCACGGCAGATCTGTTGATTAAGATTCTATTATGCTCTATATATTATGCGCATACTAATGAATTTAAAAGGGTTTATAATTATATAAACATATTTAGATTTTTAAAAATATATTTCTAGTTCCTAAGCATGCCACTGTGCATAGTTCGGTCAGCTGTTTTTCAACGTTTTGCAGCACTGCATCGCATGTCTTGCGGAGTTTAGGCTGTTTTTTGCGGCTTTTGTTTGCCAGTTGCTGCCAATTGCATTTAGAATGGACGATTTTCAATCATGGCTCAACGACCAGCTCCGCCTGCTCAATACAGATGAAAGTGTATTTGGCGCGTACATAATTGGCATACTCGAGGGAGAGGAAGAAACGCAAGATGAAAAGATTGAGGCACTCGAGGGCATACTTAGCGGAACAGGCGTAAGTCATCCATCGCTAACCTGAAAAGCGTGGCCATTCTGTCAATGTAAAAATACTTACTTTGTAGGCTGCCAACACTGAAGAGCTGGTGGCCAGCATACTGCAAAAGTGGCTGCAGAGCCATCCCAGTGCGGATGATCCGCCCAAAAAGGGTCTGGACATCGATGTGAATGCTCAGCTGGCCAAGTTGCTCGAACAAAAGCTGCAGCCCGCCGTCAAGGAGCGTGCATACACTGAGGAGGAGCTGCGCATTAAACAACAAATACTGGCTCAATATTCACAGGTTTGATTTGAAGAGTTATTTGCGAAGAGTGAATTAATCATAGTAAATAGTAAATACGAATACCCTGCAAATGACCTCCTTAATAAGAAAAGATATTCCAATCAGTAAAAAATATATATAATATATCTAATGAAACGACAATTGATGCTTATGCCTTTTACAACCATAGAGCGCTGTCAGCGAGGAGGAAAACGATGATTCGGATAACGAAATCGCTGAGCCAAGTGGCTCGAGCATCATGGCACCCAATACCAACAAGTCGGATGTGGCGAACCTGGCCAAGGAGAAGCGCGAGCAAGCGCGTCAAGACAGTGCGGCCAAGAAGCAAAAGGACAAGGATGATCGTGAGAAGCAGAAGCAGCTGCGCGAGGAGAAGAAAGAGAAACGCAAAACCGTAAAAGGCGAGCGTCGCCGGTAGCCAGCAAGATTAGAAAAAACCGTCCGCCACTTCCATGAATTCAGTCAGAATATGTAGAAAATATACTATATACAATTTGTATTGCAATCGAATTACCAAAGCATAAAATTGTTATTAATATCATTATACTTTAGTTGTGAATTGATTTTATATTTGAAGTTGTTTGAACCATATTAAATATAAAATCGTTTTCACAATGCAGCATTTTAATTTTAACTCAAACTCTAATACTAATTTGTTGCTAATTTACTTCTAGGAATTATGTTTATAACTTTAGTTTTCACATTTGCATTCAATTAGTGATTAATAGTGTCGCCATTTATGTTGCAATTGGCTCCTCAACATCCTTACTTTCCTCCACACAAGCTGCCGGCTCCTGATCCGCTGTTTCGTCGTTATTATCATTCTCGTCGTTCATCTCTGAGCTTCGATTTTGTTGATTAGCCGCTTGCAGCTCTATGGATTGTTTTTTGATAGCCTCAATATCGTCTAATTGGATGCGTCTGTTGTTCCGATCCAAGCACTTGACTTTGACATCTATGAAGTCGCTAATGTGCTCCTCATCCCAGCTGGAATACTGAAAACGATGTCACAGTATAGTAAAATATTTTCATTTAACTGAAAATTTCTATAAAAAATAGAGAAAGGAAAGCGATTTGCTTGATCCACAAGAAGAGTAATAACATATTCCTTGAGATCAGATATGACCTGGTCAAATATAAATTTATTGCCTATTATTATAAATAAAAAATATTTGATTCAGTTTTGGAAAACAAGTTTCATTTATGAATAGTTTCCGAAAGACTTTTATTTAAATCCCAAGAAAATAATTAAAAAATAAATCTAAGAAAGAAAGTCTTAAAAGAAGATATAATACTATATATAATATATAAATAATAATATAAAAACCCCAATTTGTAGAACCCCAATCATGGAATTAAATCCATTTTTTGCCGTAATATCTTGAGCCTTTCGAAACTTTTAGAGAAATATTTAAATACATTACTTTACCACTGAAGTGGATGTGAAGATCAACTGCTGCTCATGCGGCCTGTCCGCATCCTGTGACGTTTTCACGCGAAGATATTTCTGCAAGAGATTCGTTTGCTCATCCTTGAGCCAGATGCAAAGGCGACTGTTGTGCAGCCAATTCTTGTCCAATAGATCCCGCTTCTTCAGCAGCAAATCCAGTTCGGCGAGCTGGACAAACTGCTTTTTGGGCGGTAAACTAAGCGATCTCTTCGAGGTGGAGGGGTTATCGAAATCATCGTCGCTTGGCTCCGTTTCCAGCTCATCGTCATCATCGTCGTCGGACTCGAAGTCCTCGTCGCTTACCTTTGTCGGAACAGTGCGTTTCTTATTTTTGGATGCAGTCATTGGGGCTCCTTTGCGCTTGCGTCCGCTGCCGCCAGCGTCGCCGCTGACGGTGCTACTGGTGCCAGTGGGACGTGGCTGCTTCTGCTGGGGCTTCTTGTTCGGACGCCAGTCCTCCTCGGAGTCGTCGTCGTCGGGGCTGTAATCCTCCTCGTCGGAGTCCAAATCAAATGTGGTGGTCACCAGTTCGGTGCGACTACGCATTTTCCACCTCAAGCTGCCAGGAAATTCTCTATCCGTGATTTTCTCTGACTGAAAAGTTTTTGTTGTTGTTGATTTCACGGAAATTGCACGGGCAAATTGCAACACAGCCTCTCAACTGCGTCCCTTATATGGGGGTTGTTTTTGTGGCTGACCTCGAAACTCGCTCAGCTTCCTTCAAGAGCTTTTCTCTGCCTGAAAGCTTGCAACAGTGTTGCATTCGTCAGGGGTAAGCATCGAGAGCTGTTGCACGTTTATATTTTCATATTTACTTTTATTGTTTTCAGCTGAACTTGACGACGATTCTCATCATAATCATTGAGTTGTTTGCGCTTGCAACAAAAGTCAAATCATTAAATCTGCATTTGATTTGCTTGGTGCCTCACAATTGAGAGCTTTAAGCTCAACTTGAACATGCAACATGAAATGGAAGGAAATTGCAAACTTATTCGTATGATATTAGTAAGGGAAATTCCCAAAAAATCAGTTATCAAATATCAAATATTAAGTTTTATGCCTTGAATTTAGTTGCAACTTCAACATAACTTTGGCCACAAAATAATCATTCATGTGCCTTTCGAATTTTTTAAATATATACTTTCTCAAATTTGCGTTGGCATCAGAGTGAAAAGTAGGCTATGAAGAAACCATCCAAAAAATTGATCCGAAATGCCATTTTGTTCAAACAAATTCAATTCTCTAGATAAAGAGCCCAACTCCTAAAAAAGAATATAGCCAGGACAGACAGCTATTTTGATTCGAAATTCTTCAAAATACGATTCAACAAAGTTTGCCTATTTTCAGAATTTAAACACAGAAATAAAATGCGTGACGATAAGTGGGAAGAATTTGGCGATTGGCGCGACTCATCCTTCGTGATCGTTCTACACGAGTACATTGCCAAAAATATCAGCTTGCCCACGGATATGGGCACACTGATCGCCTATGTGCTGCTCCTCGTCGTCACCTGGTATGTGATTCTCTGGGCGACCCGATTGATGTTCTCCCTCATCTGGCTTGTGGTTATGGTCGTATCGGCGTTTTTCGTGTTTTGCTTCCTGCGCACATACGGGCCCGAAGTTCAGCCGGACATGTTCATCCAGGCACTCAACCTATTGGCGGATGTAGCAATAACGGTTATGGCAGCATTACACGATTTTATTCAACACTTCTTCTGAAACCAAAACCGATCCTCTTTAGACTAACCATTAATTGTACATAAATTTTTGGTACAAAACTCTCAATATGCTCAAATGAATTTTTGTTACCAAACTACTTTTGTTTATATTATGGGTTGTATCAGTCAACACGTTTTACATTTCATTTCACTTCTTTCTTATAATATCTACATAGCTATAACTATAAATGCGAATTAATCAGTTAGGTCTTTGTGTCTTGGTGAGATTTGTCCAGTTGCAAAAGACGCTGTCGGAAATCTTGCATAGGCCTAGCATTTTGTTCTAGTGGCGTTAGAGGACGCGATTTGTTGCTTTTGTTGTTGTCTGCAGGCTTACTGGAATTTTTGTTTTTAGTAGTTTTAGAAGTGTTTCCATTCTTCAATGGCAGCAGACGCTGCTGGAGATGAGGCTTCAGTCCGCCACATGATTGGGCTTTACTGTCCGGTGGTTTGAGTTGATTGTCCAGATTCATGAGTCGCTGACGAAGATCTCGCATGTGCTGAGCACTCGAGATGGGCGACATTGCTGCACTCTTGCGATCCGAGCAACGCTGACGCAGCTTAGTTCATTTGTTACTGGGATTTATTCGCTTGTCGAGATTCAGCAAGCGCTGTTGGAGCTCTCGAACTATTTCACGACGATTATTTAATTTGTTTACTGGCAGCAATCGAAGAAATGTACAAGTTCCATCTGAAAATAATACACACTTTAGGCATATTTCGGTTTAAGTAACAATATTTAACTTTAGTAGCTGAAAGTTCCTTCAGATTTAATCTTTCGCCCTCCTTCCTTATCTATATCTTTACAATTGGCTCTGTGTTGACTGGGCCTAGGTCAATTCCATTTACATCCGATTCCTCCACAGCGTCATTGCTTTCACATTTCATTTTTGTGTATTTCAGTTGTTGTTTTTGTCTCCATTGTTCTCCAACTCGTACTCCTTCTTAATAGTTGTTTATAGAAAACAGCTGTAGCTGGGGATGATAATCCAGAAGTATTTATTCGTTGCTATTCGCAGGGAAGCAGTCACTGCCTTTACGAGAGTATCTTTCCTGCTATATAATTATTCGATTTAACAATTTTTGCTTCACATTAATATTAAACCCATGTTTCATTTAACATATGTTTTTTGGTTTTATTACTTATAAATTAATTTGATTGATAATTATCGGAATTTCTGAAACAATGAATTAATCATTAATCATTAAGCATTTAGCTCACAGGCACATATAATCGATAGATTTCACAAAAAAAGACTTGGCTGTATTTGTAACTATAAAATACTTTTTACTGCCTTTTACCATCTCCAATGACGATGTTGCTTCACACCAAATGTATAAGAGAACAGTTTGTTTACAGTTAATAAATCTACCGGTGAATCTGCTACAATGGAAGAAATACTTAATGCCATGAATATTAAAGAGGAGCACGTGAACGGATATTGTGAATTCATTGTATCAAATCAAGCTGAGGTTATCGGAACAGATTGCGTTGAACAGGAGAATATTGCGAATGTGGAGAACACAGAACAATTCCCAACCGATACGATTGAAGTTGGACCCACAAAAATAGAAGTTTGTGAGCAATTTGGCGATTTGACTGGAATTCTCCCACAAAATGCAGCAACCACGAGACAAGTGAGTAATATTACGTTTAATAAAAATGTGAGCAAACTTGTAACATCATTTTATTCCTAACAGAATGCTAGAGGTATGACGCTTTAAATCCATGTAATCTATATCTCCCACAAATTTTGAGCTTTACTTGTAAGGCCCAGCAACAAAAATCGATTTTGAAACACCGGCAACATCAGAAACCGTACAATTTTATTTAGCGTATTGAATATGGAAGTGCTCAGTTGTAATGCTCAACACATCTTTCAAATTTGGTGACTATAGTTCTAAAACTGTGGGAGATATAGGTTTTCGCGATTACAAGCTTCAAGTTTCAAGCGTTTATATTTGTTAGGAATGCAAGATGCATATAGAAGAACAGGCAGACCGACAGATAGATAAGTGAATTAATCGGCTTTTGATGCTGATTTAGGAATATATTTACTATATGGTGTCGGAGATGCCTCCTTCTGCCTGCTGCAGGCTTTTGCACATCTTTATTACACTTTTACTTTTACACTTTTACTAATTTCGAGTGTTGTCAAAATTATAAATTACAAGTATGCATAATTGAAGTTCGAGTTCTAGCTACGCGGAGCAAAAGAGCAAAACAATTATGCATTCATTGTAGCAATAGCACAAGCTGTATAGTTTTGCTGCCATGCTCTCGCTCAGCTTTTTTCATTCTGGTATTGCCAAAAGTGAGAGCACAATGTGAATGTTGTTGCTCTTACACTGCTATTGCTCTTGCAAATCTTATTTTTTTATACATCTGTGTACTTGTGCCCATAGTGAAACAGATACATTAAACAAAACAACGAACATATTTTTACAATGTGAAGCGCAATAGTTTGTGGCAAAAACTAAAAAATATTCAAAAAATATATATGTATATTACAATATATACTGCCTTACCCCTAACCTTAGTTTCAACCACACCCCAACCACTAAAATCACGCGCACATACCCATAAGGATTTTATTATAACAGCTTGCCTGTCAACAGGTAGTTAACATACAATAAGCAAAGGAGCAAATCGAATAACTATAGCAAAAACGAGTTGCTATCGCTCTGCTCTCATTGTCTTGGCGTTGGTTTTTTTTGCTGTCACGAATCACAAAGCAAAATGAGAGAGCATTTATTTGCTCTTGCTCTCTTCAAATTCTAAATACCCAGAGGGAAATTGCCTAAGCACTCGGATTTTTGTCTGATAGTTTTGTGTGCACTGATAAATACTCCGCCGTCTACAATGGATGCATTTCCAAAGAGAATTTCTAACCCAGGAGCAAGAGGAGGAAACCCTTCCCCCACAAACAGTTGCCGACCAACTGAAGGATATGCAAAGTCAATTGTGTAGCATCCACATAGAGCAAAATACTAGACATATTAAATCATTTGGCAAGTAACAATAATTTTGTGGCGAACTTACATTTTCCAATAACAAAATATAGACGATTTGAGGAAAATTGATGATGAAATGAGAGATTCAAATAATAAGCATGTAAGTATAAAGAAAATAGTTTATAAATCTGAAATCGTTACTCATAATTGAATTTTTTTCAGATTCCAATTATTAAACCAATTTTGCATTCTGGTGCATGTGGCAACCAATGTCGAAAAACTTGCATCGCTTAATTCAAAATCATTTTCTCCTTTCATTTAACTACCTGGTCCAAAGAACTTGTGGGATGGTTCGGATAGATCGGCTGAGCTGAGGCCACCAGGCGGGTACCTCCGCGGTACCTCCAGATGGGAATCGCTCCCGAGGAGGCCCTGAACAAAGCGAAAGAGCCCAGGGAGACAGCAGCGGCCCCCACTACCAAGAGACGCAGTGGCGCCCTAACACCACCGGTGGGCACTCCAAAAATGGTGTGCCCGGACGTAAAGCTGCCAAACGATAAGATGGCAGAAGACCTGGATGTACGTTCGAGCACATCACGTGCAGCAGCCATGAAGCCCAGCTCGCCAATATCCACCGAACCTCGACCGTTATATGCAGATATGGCAAAAAAGTTAGACGTGGCCGTTTTACCTGTGGAATACCCCCAAGTTTTGCTCAGTAGCGGAGAATTGTCTATGTTGGAGGAGGCCATCATAGACGAACTCACTGCGTCTGAATGGGACACTGCGGTCGCTTTCGTGGGCATTCATTTCCGGAATGGATTCCTGATCATAGAGTGCGTCGATGAGGGCTCAGCCGATTGGCTGAGAGCCGCCACGCGGCGGCTGCAATCATGGAATGGCGTACCCCTCGTCTGCAAAATGGGAGACGATATACCGTCGCCCCACTGCATAACCATTTTCTGCCCGAGAAGCGTGGATCGGACTACCGAAGACCTGTTGCATCTACTGTCGTTCCAGAACAAGATCGAGGTCGACAGGTGGAAGGCGATGTCCAGGAAAAATGAAGGTGGAGGAGTTCTCCTGGTTATCGGGATAGATAAGCTATCCAAGAAGATAATTGCGGAAATGGGACATCACATGTCCTTTCGATTCGGGTCCATCCCGGTAAGTGGACTGAAATAGAAGGTTACAGTAATAGCACTTAATTCTGATTTTATAAATAAATTTAATAAAAAAAATGTTTTAACTGCATTTTATATATATAGAAACTTAATAGATTGCTTTTATGAGCGCTTTCGCTTTAAATATTGGGTTTTTATTTATTTAAAATTATGCTCCTAAACTTAAACTAAGTTTAAATAGTGAGCCCTTACATTTTGAGGAACGTTTGTGGACTTCTGTACTGTAATGTACTTCTAAACTCACACAGCTTAAAATAGTAGTGTTGTAAACTGTACGCAAGTGGAAAATTCCCGCTGGGCAACCAGAGCAGAGCAATTTTTGTAATGCTCCTGCTGCTACGAAGTAGTATGTTCAAATACTCGCTACGGACACTTTGCCAGTGCACTTTTTAACAGTTCGATTTGGTGATTTATTGCGTTAACATGGTTCGGCAAGTTAACAAATTGGATGTTTTAAAATATTTTAAATACCATGATGATACACATGTACAGTGCAAACAATGCCATCACGTATTAAAAAAAGATCGCACATTTAATTTGAAAAAACACTTGGTGCATGTGCACAAAATACATTTGTACAGACAAGTAAGTAAACAAGAAGCAAAAGAGCAAAACAAATATGCAATTGCTGTAGCAAAAGCAAAATCCACACATTTCGGCTGCTATGCTATCGCTCTGGTCTGTTTTGGCTATTGCTACATCTGTGGCGACAAGAAGAGCAGAAGGCAGAGTCAAAGAGCATTTATTTCAGTTTTGTGTTGTTAGCTTTGCTAATGCTATCTGCAAGTCAATACTGCTATCAGCAAGAGCAGAATAATAAATTGAAATCTTTGGAGTTAAAAAACGCTATTATTAATCACTTAATTATTATTATTATTAATATACATTTTGAATTTCACGAATAAAATAGTTTAATTGTGCAATTACATTCGGCGAAATTTTTGACATTCTCTTGACTGCGAAAATCATTCACATTTGAACGTAAAACGATGCGTTTTTGGTATATTTTAGGACATTTTCATGTAAACAAAGAAATATGCCGCTACAACACTGAAGTTGTGTTTTTATTCTCATTTTAGACGATTCTGTGGGTACCAAAAACCTTGAGAGCTTTAATTAAGTATTATGAAGAACACAGCAATCTGTATAACCCTCAGCATGAGCAGTACAACAACATACAGATTCGGGAAGACTCAATTGGGCAAATACAATTACAAATGCAGAGCGTCTACGGAGGGATTACGCAAATAGAAGTTGAAACAAAAATAGCTGCTCTTCGCGACCTTTATATCAACCATCTGCGTAAAGAGGCAGAATACTGTAAAAATGGTGGCACGGGTACATGTGAGAAAATTCCGCCATATTTGAAACGTCTAAAGTTTTTAAAACCATTTTTGAAATTTAACGAAGCGGGTAACTCAACTTTAGCTGTGAGTATCTCTGCATTTTTAGTGTGTATATTACGTTAATTTATGTATTTTTTATTGCTATAGAAATCACCTGAGCCAATTGTTTATGAAAGCGACAATTCTGAATACCACGGAACCGATTCGGAAGTAGTTTCCAATGCAACTGTTTCCAATCTCGGCACGAATGTTTTTGAAGCGTCCCCAATGGACAAATTTTTTGTGACCGCCAGAGAGGTTTTGGCCAGTGTATCAAACAAGCGACGTCATTTCAAAGCGGATGTGGAAACATTCGGAGAATATATCAAGGTAGAAATGGACCGAATTGAGGATCCGGACGAGCGCCTGGCTATCCGCTATAAAATTATGAAAGTGTTCATGGGCGAAATCTAAATCGTACAAATCATTTTTACAAAACAAACTTGACGCATACGTATAAGAAAGATAATTATATATTGTTATTTTTTTAAAATAATGTATTCCATGATTGTAAAGAAACATCATCTAAGTCGTTGTTCCATCCTGAATTAATTTTCATAATTCGATTTCATGATGCACTTTATTGCAATATTTTGTTTATTTATATTCCAAAACAAACAAAAAGCAAAAAGTAAACAAATCAGTTGCCTAGCAACGCAAGAGATGTGAGTTTAAGCCAACAGCTGTTCCCAGAGATATGGTGTGTTGTGGACTTATCACGAGTATTTTCAAGTAGCAGTTCAGGTTGATCACGGTATTGTTAAAAGGTATAGCACAGTTAACAGTTCAAAAAAAAAGTTATTAATAATGAAAAGTTATACATAAAAGCCGGTTTAGAGACCGCAAAACCAAAATCAACAATTTTAACTCACTGCTGTCCTGTGTGGATTCTGTGAACAGCTGTTCGACGGTGTCAAATATTGAATTTTGATATATTTTGACGGCGGTTATCGAATCGGCAAGTGCATCAAAATGGAAATGGTGAATTAAGAATGAAAACTGATTTAATAAAAAAACGCTGTCAAAGCGAGAAAATTGTTTCATTAGCTTTTTGCCTTTCAGCATACATTTTTAACTTCATATCATTTCATACCACTAATCAGTATGTTTCTTTTATTTTTTCGATTATATTCGGACCATCAATAAAAGTAAGACATTCACTGCGAAAATGTAAACAAACCAGCAAGGAGCCAAATTTAAACTAACCAGGCAAAAATGACATATATGTTCAGTATAGAAAAGTATCCAGAGCACCAAAATTTGATGTGTACAAATGAAAACCCCAAGAACATGACAGTTATTTGTATCCCTACTCTGAATTTCGACACAAATCAGTTTTTCTGAATGCTTTCCATGAAATCGAATAAAAAATTGTTTTGCAATCGAAACTCAGAACGGAGTCGTTTTATTATATATATTTAACGTTTTACATAAAGCTGGACAATGTAGCACACTAAAACTACTTGAGAATTGTATTTATTTATTAAGCTACATATTTAATCTATACATACATATAAGTATTTAATGTTTTCATTCGCTGGCACTTGGTTAACCAAGTTCAAAAATGGACTACAAGTTCTATTATATATTTTTATAGTGTTTTAAACGTAATTTCTGTATTATTCCTTTATGCAAGCATTATCCGATGACTAAGTTATTGATTTCACTTAAACATTAGGCTACTTATGGTCTAATGGTAATGCATATTTAAGTGTTCTATGATCTCACATATCATTCATTGCTTAGACTTTTAACCGCTATACGCGCGTGGGCGTTCCAAAAATGGGGACATTGTTGCGCCGCTGGGCCAGGGGGGATGCGGGCGTTGGCGTGGGCCCGTTGTTGTTGTTGTTCAGTCGACGTTGCTGGCTATCCGAATGGGCACGTTCTATAAGAGTGGATCACATCATGTCAGATATGGGTCAATACGTATCATTGGTACTACTGATCGGCCATGCTTATTGGGTTTTATGTTTTTGGGGGGATGCTGCATGCATGTTTTGTTTGTTTTTTTTTCATTACGTTTATTTACCAAATATTTTCCGTTTCTTCTGCAAATTGTTCACATGCAATTGAAATAAATAATAATAATAATATAAAGTTATATATATTTACAATTTCATACAATATGGAGTACAGTTAACGAGCTTCTCTAAACATCCCCTGTCTATTTTGTAAGTTAACAAATGAAAACTCTTTCCGCACTTTTCTTTACTTTAATGAAAAATATTCGAAACAGAGAAATGAATGTTTTCCCATCCGCTTTGAATTCGATTAAAAAACATTAATTTTTTATGTATTAAAAATATATATATACAATTAAAGACAATATAGTATTTTTTAGGAGTATCGTTAACGATCTGCTTTATACATTTGCTGCCCTTTTTTTATCTAAAAAATCCTTGTCTAATTTTCTTTAAGCCTTAATCGAAGTACAGGAATTAATGTTTTCCCATCGACTTACAATCAATTTTGATACATTTTGTCAATATTGAATATTGATTCAACCCTCGAGCACTTTCATACTTCTCTGCTTAAAGTTGGCTCTCTGCCGTCTTATATAATCAGAACCGAGAGAATTATTTAAGCAAGTTTTTTGATAACCAAAATATATCTACATCAAATAAGTTAATACTACATTTAATTAATATTTCAGTCAAAATCATAACATGAGCGCCCAAATTTAAAATATTTCTATATATCATCATGCTTCTTAGTTTTATGTGGAAAATACTTCAAGATACATGTTTCTAAAGTATAAATTGTGTATATTTGAACTAATCTTACATATTTATCTTATATTTTTATGTATATATATTTTAAGGATGCTTTACACCAATTTGAAATGTGAAAAGTGCATTTATGACAAATGGAACTCACCTCGAAACTTTAAGCCCTGCGCCTCGTTGATGATGGCCGCCAGCGCTGGGTGTTGGTAGCGCTCCCGGAATATGGCGGATCCGTTCATGGCGGAGCCACCATTGCCGTTGAGCGTGCCATTGACGTTGCCGTTGCCATTGGCGTGCTGCAGCATTTTGTGCTGTGGCGTGTGCTGGGGCGTCAGTGAAATGGGGGGCGTGGCATTGCCATTCTTGTAGTAGCGATTCTGATTGGGGTCATAGGCAGTGGTGTTCTGATCGTGATTGTGATTGAGGCGATTGGCCAGCTTGATGGAGGTGCAGCGCTCCTCCTCGTTGTTGCGCATCTTCAGTATGCGCTGATCCTGCACAGAGTAGCGTGAGCCGTGCAAGGCATTGAGCTGATTCAGATTGGTTACCTGGGGACTCAGCTTCTTGCCACGAAAGCTGCCACCCGGCGAGTGGTTCAGCAACGTGCCACGCGACGAGCTGCCGTTCGTTTCGGTGCTATCCCGGCTGGCCGCCTCCCGATAACTGGATGGCCGGTGTGTCGACGGTGGTGTGTCCAGTCCGCTGTCATGGGCCGAGCAATCCAGCTCCTGTTTGTTAGCCAGGCCAGCGTTGCTGCCGCCATTGCTGTTGTGTGTGGGCAGCATGGGTTGCACTAAGTAGAAACAGACATAGAGTTTGATTTATAATTGAACTACTTATATCAATATCAAAGATATTCCCAAGAAGTATTAATCGTGCTCAATTTTTACAGTTCTACTTTGTATAGATAGTTTTGGGGACTCACCTGAGTGGCGCATATCGGTGGGCGCACGGGGCTTGCGATAGAGCCAATCCCTGTCCAGTTCATTGCCATTGTCCGGCTGGGCGCTGATGCCGCGGAAGAGCCGCGGACGACGCAGCTGCACTTCGGACTCTTCGGCAGTCTCCTCGTCGACGACCGCATTGGAGCCGAAGCTGCTGTTGATAAAGATGCGTCGTGGTGATCCGTACAAGGCGCCGCCAGCCTGCGTGAAACTATTCTGCGCCGAGGCATAACCATTCGAGTAGCGACTGAGATTGGCATTGCTGTGGTGCGGAATCTTCTGCGGCGTGGAGTGATTCGTTGAGATGCCGCTCAAGTGATGATTGTGATTCTCATTGTTTAGCGCACTCAGATCCGGCACCGAGTCGCTGAATAAAAATGGATTGGCGCCGGCATATCCATTCAAGCTGCCGGCGCCAATTTTATGGCGCGCCAGTCCGCCGCCGCAGCCGGAGCCGTTCGTCCTCAGCCAATCATCCAGTGCACTGGAGTAGGTGCTGCCCAGCCCAAACTGCAGCGAGGCATGCGACACAGGCGCGGCCAGCGAGGCACGCGATCGTGGCCCCTGAGCGATCTTCAAGGCGCGACGGCGCTCCTTAGACGTCAGCGTGCATTCCTGCCCAAAAATTAATAACAAAGATCAAACATTAGAAATGGGTTAAGAATGGGTAAAATTACGTGCTTACCTCGAGCAGCTCAAACCAATCCTCGAGGCCATCGTCACAGCGCAGGAGAACGCGACCCTCACGGCCCAGCAGCAGCCCAATGGCGCTGTACGAGCGCCGATTGAGCCATTCTACCTTCTCCACGTCCACCAGCTTGACCTGAAATCGAATGCAACGGAAACAATGAGTCAGTCATTGCCACACACACATACAATACGGGTCAAAGGTTAGGCAACGATGGTTTGACTTTCTGGGTCACTCAGCGGGTGTCTGGGAATTGGAACTAAATTCAAGTTTCCAACAGCCGCCAACCAAGTGCTCATCTAGATAATTACAATTGATGTGCTGTGTTTTCTGCGTGAGAGCAAATCTTGATTGAGATATTTGGTCAGCGCTTTGAAGTTACACTTAATATAAATCATAAATACCATTAACTACATTTTTTTTGAGAAATTTTATGTAATATCCAGAAATAATAATATATATATATATACTACCCTATATGGTGGAATAAAGTCTATAATTATTTATTAATATTTTGAATATCTTAAGTTATTTGTGTACTTCGTATATTCCAACATAAACATTTCTAATTTATACATTTCAATCGACTTTTATCTTTATTAACTATATATTTTAGTTAATGCATATTAAATACATTATACTATTATTCGGGATTTTCATATTTACTGCTACATTTTGGAACCTGTGTGTTTTCTTGCAGTTTCTTACTCATTATGGATTATGTCATCAGCTCCCGGATAGCAGTAAGTTGTTCCATTAAGACTTGCAGTAGGAAGCTAATGCACTTAATATTAATGGCAAACGCCATTAAAAAGAATGCTACTCGGATATTTTGAGCACGTCTTTATGCAAAACTTGAAGTCGCCAACAATACAACAATTAAGAATCGCCCTCTACTCGCATGTGCACCTTTCTCCAACTATTTCTTTTGCTTTTACTTTGTTCTCTTTGGGCTGTTCTTAGTGCATTTTGCAACTCGGTTAAAAGTCATTAGGCCAGGCCGACAGCTACGCCCTGGCCAAGTGCAAAACTTTTTACCATGTAGAACTTTTATTGAACTCATTTTTCCTTATTGTTCTTCTTGTTGTTGTTGTGGCTTTTTTTTTGCAGGCAAGTTTATGGCTTTTATTTGCTTGTAGATGGCGCTGCTTTTGTGGCCTGAACTTAAAGTTGTTACAGAGACTGCGCTCCAGCTAAAAAGTGTGCGAGGCCATTAGGCAAATATGTCAGCAGCGTGTGGCAATTAGCCAAGTTATGCGATATCAGACGTTGGCCAAGATTTTTCTTACCTCTGCGCTGGCTGCTTCTATTTTTATGGCCAGCCATAATTAAGTTGTTTTAAACGCTTCAGAGGTGGCGGAGAGTTGAAACGCTTTAATGATAATTTCCGCGATTTATGCTCACAAAAAGAAAAAAAGGCAATAGAATGGATTTGAAATATGCGATCGCTCATCATGGAGCATGTCAACACCAAAAGACCTTGCCCGAAGACCTATTAAAATGAGGGCTCATAAAATAATCTCGTCCAATGTAAATGGCTTGTGTGGGCTGAATATTATAGTCATATGGAGATCTATATAAATATATTTTTGAGTTGTAAAACCTCGTCTTAATTGTTGATACATAAAACATGATCTGCTACATTTCTAAAAATTATTTATAGAAAATATAAACTGGATCACAGAGAATCGTAGCACGGTTCTAATAGAAGGATTAAATAAAAATATTGTTGAAATATCAGCCGTTGAATGTTTTCTCCTATAAATACGATTTTCTTTTCAAACTAGACAAAGAACATTTAATGAAAGACTGTATTATTATTATAATTGGGGAAACCAGCACTGCGACCTATAACGTCTACTGTGCCCCTTTCTGAGCCTACAGCTCTTCCATCAACCCCAGCTCCTGCACAAATGCCAGGATCTTTGTTGGGATGAGGGTTTCTATGTCCTTGGGCCTTATGACATGCTTCCCTAGGATGCTGATTCTTTTCCTAAGGCTGTATAGGCTTGTAAAAGGTGAATCTAAGTTAAATATATAAGTTTCCCATGAAATGAAATTTCATAGTTTCCACTAGTTATTTCAGTGAAATGTAAATTTGGCAAATTGTTTATAAATAATGGGATTAAAATTAAAAAATATCATTTAATTAATTCTACTGACTTATAATGACTACTGACTCATTAAAAATAAATAGATTTAATACGTGCTACAATTATCATAATGACTTATAATTATTTGCACTTCAAGTGCTTTCCCATATTTCCATATTTAAGCGATTAGTTTAGTTCGCCTGACCTTACTAGACCCCACTCACAGCGTTTTCAAATTTCCGCAGCTAAATTTTGATACTTTCAAAAACAAAAGTAAAAAAAAATATTGTGATTTTCAAGGCTGATGTCGATTAGCAGATTTTGCTATTGTTATCTTTTGTTGTTTCATATTTTGTCATATTTAATAGCATTGCCTGTCAAAGCTCGACGGCAACTCACTCACTCGTGTAAACCATTGTATCGACAATTTCAAAACGTAGGTTTTACTCGACGAGTACCACATTATGGTATATATATATATATTTGAGTAAGCCGAAAGCAAGCCATAAAGAGCCATTGATTTTTGACACTTTTGATTGATTTGTAAGGCTGTGCTCCAGCGATTCATTATCATAATATTTTGCGTACTTCTTGGCGAGCATTTTGTCATCTCTTGATTACGCAAATGCGTTTTTAAATCGATTACAGTTTGCCGTCAGGCATGCAGCTCAATTAATATCCACTCATTATACGAGTGTCGAATCCGCCATCAAAGCTTTCGGTGAATGTTGCTCATAAAAATCAATATTGATTTCATTTGCTGTCAAAGTGCAAAAACTGTCAAACTGCAACTTTGGCGAAAATTTCAGCAACCCGCAGGCTCTCGATTGCGCCTCTCGCCCCCTTTATCTTCTCATTATAGACCCCTCTCCCCCATCATCCGTTGCCGTCACGTCACCTGTAATTATTAAGCATCGCTACATTTCACGCGCGATTGATTTCCCCCTGGAAATGGTCTGCAGAATGTGTCTCATCTACCTGAACATTGACAGGAGTCGAATCATCAATTTGAGCAAGGTAGACGTAACAGTCTCAATCACTTTGAAATTTATGCAAAAATCAAATTAAATAATTAGACTGTAAATGAGGCTAGCTCTCTAGCGCACATCTAATTGATTAAGTTGATTACGATATTAACTCCAGCTCCAGTTGACTGACAAAATGACTAAAAGCAGCAGTAAAATATATGTATATATAAAATGTGCGAAATATATATGTATCGATAACAATTACATGTTTGAACACATACATTATCAAAAAATATATACTTCAAAGTGTATTCCGAAAAAGCCTCTTTCCTTGCCTTAATTATATTCATTTCAAATTTTACTTTCATGTTAATTCAGAGTGGACTTATGCGTAGCTCATTTTGCACATAGGGTATTCAAAATTGCGGTCTTTAAAATGTGGTCGACGCGGTGGTTTCCAATGAACGAGATTGCTCAATGACTCGGCAAGCTGGTTGTTGTCCCCACTAACGTGTGTGGGTGTCCAAGCTCAAGATGAGCATTTTTATTCAGGTTTTTGATTTGATCAACAAATGAAGGTCTGCGAGATTTGAATGTTTGTTTTTATAACGATGAGTGGAAAATTTAAATGTATAGTAAACAATTTAAGTATATTGTTCTCTAAATGGCGTGTTATTAAGTTAAGCTCACACCTGTTAGACACTAAAATAATAATGTATTGGGAAGTATTTATTGAAATATATAAACACAACACAAATTTAGCTATTTGTTATGCTTTGAGAAATTTTATTGCTTTGAGTTAACAAAAGATTATTAAAATTCTATTTGTGGCATAAGTTATCAAATTTATTTAAAATTGTGGATTATTTGTATCAGGTAGTTTATACAAATCAGCCAAATATTTATTTCGTCAATTGACAATTTTTGGGAATTTATTGATGACCAGGAGAAGCTTACACTGAAATTAGTACATATATATACATACATTAATATTTCACAACAATTTGTCGCTTTAAGCATTTGAGCATTTTCCAAAGTGTTTTTTTTTTTGGATTTAAGTTCCATTTATCTCGATTATCTACTGGTCGCTGAATTGTTTATCTTGGAAAATTGCCGGCAATAAACAAAATGTTTGCTGCTGTCGCTTTTAAACGTATTTTAATTTTAAATTAAACTGTAAACAGCAATAACGACTGCCGGCAACATATTTATTGATGCTGCTCTTAGCAGCAAAGTGCAAAGGAGGAAAAAAAAATCAGATAGAAAACATTTTGAAAATTAAACGAAAATAAAAGCAATTTTCCTATGATCTCTTTAAACACGTTGTTAAGTGCATCTAAAGTGGCATTTGCGATGCTCTGTTGTTGCTACAATTTTATGTGCATTTTCCTTATTTGTAGAAACAACAACAACAACAATGGACAACTTCAATGCAATCGTGTGTTTTAGCTTTAGTTGCTTTCCTGTTGTCAATGTGCTTTAGTTTAATACCCTGAACCCATTAAAAATTTGTAGGAAAGGTATAATGGCTTTGTGCAAGAGTATGTAACAGGCAGAAGGAGGCATGCCCATACAGTAAATTTATTTTAGATCAGCATCAACAACCATATCGGGATATACGCTGATCTCTGACTGAGTTCCATTATATACATAACTTCTACATTTTCGCGAATCTCCGATATCAAAAAATTATACAAGGCTTATCGCAGTGGAGCACACTCGAATAACGCGTTCTTATTTGTTTGAGCTGCTTTTAGTCTTCTATTTGCTTTGCTTTAACGTGTGCAACTTGTGTGGCATAAGGTTGAAGTAGGGAATGGTGGGCGATATTTGGGGATGAACCAATTGTTGGGCAAATTAACATACAGCAGTTGCAAGTTGTAGCCAATTAGCTGAGTTTTGTCCAGCGTGGTAATGAAGTTGTTATTTTTTCCAGCTACATCCAGAGGGAAATGTTGCAAATAGCTTTTAGTTTAACGAGAAACTGTGCAGGTTGACAATATTTTTGTTAAGCACTTAACTTATGCATTCATTTCTCACATATATCATGCAGTTGGCCAACAAATGAGTAAGTTATATTTTTATTCTTTTGTTTTTTGTTTTTCAGCCCCTTTAATAAAAGATGCTTATCAGGGGACCTCAACCAACTGTCGAACGTGACGCAATGTTTCAAAGCCACACTGGGACTCAATTCATAAGCGCATTTAAGGTGTGTCCTGCTTGGTCTGATGTGGCACATAAAGCGGACAGTTAATGCCCCCAAAGAGACTCCCGCACCTCATCGAGATAAAATGGTCACGAGTATGACAAAGGTTTACTCGTATTTGTCATATTGCCTGGCATAAATCTAATGGTGGCAATAAAATTCTACAATGCGTAGTAAATAAATGTGAGCTGTGTGTTGGGAGTTAACTTGGTCAAGTGAGATAACTCTGCTGCAGATTTACAGAGATATGTACAGTTGTAAGGTTATTGAACTTAAATGGGGAGCATAACAAGAAAGAACTTTTATCGTAGGCTCGGCTTGTAGAATGAAGTTAATCCACTAAATTTTTATTCTGTGTTCGAATTACAAATTAACTGTTTAGATTGATAACAGCTTTGCAGAGCTGATTTTGATATAAAATTCAATATTCCACATACCTTAAATATGAACTGTCCCATATCCGAAGCACGTTCATTGGCCGAGCCTGAGGCACGTTTAAAGCAATGCAAATAGTCGCGGGTGAGCACAAAGTATCTGCAAAAGAAGACAATAATTAAGTAAATAAATAAATAAAATAACGGTGGAAATAAAGGTCAATTGCTTGAAGAGCCACTCAATAATGATTGTTTAATAATTATTATCTAAGCATGTTCAACAATTGGCAACAGCTTGCCAATTGCCACTGCAACAATTGGACACGATTATACATCCTCTGTTCCGCACTGGACCACCCACGGCATTCAATATTATTATTAATAAATAATAAATCATGCGGCAAAATAACCAACAATAAAAAGCCAGAAGTCAATGCATAAAAACGCTTGAGCAACTCAAGCACAAAAGCTGCTTTACATTTTATGGGTTTCTTAAGCCGATGATAATATTATTTTATCGTCACGATAACAGCAATGAAAAATATTTTATTTATATGCCAAATACGCATCTGACATTGGTACTTTTCTTTTCCGTTTTTTTTTTTTTGGCAACACATAAGCTTTAATTCATTGCGTTTGAGTTTAAATCTTATCCATTGATTTATTTATGGCCAAAAGTTTCAATGAAATTAGTTTTCCCGTATTCAAAAGATGGCTTCAATGTATTTGCAAATCGGTTGAAAGACCAAGTTTCGAGAAGTGGCAAATTGCTCACTTCCTAGTCGGCAGTTGGCGGCACTTTGGCTTCTCGGCAGCTGCTTATTAACGTGGCCAAGTAAATTGTGTTAAGGCGAGACGATAAATGTTTTCTAAGCTGTTCGAGTCAATTCACAAAACCCGAAGATGCTGTCGAGCTGAGTTTGGGTAATTGCCCAGCCGCAGCTGCAGTGATTAGCCAAATGCTCCATGCATGAAGCGAACCCATAGTTACGATGGGGCTGCAAATATGCAGATCGCGAGAACTTAATGACTGGGAATTTACACGTAAGCCAATGTGGAAAAAAACACGTTAATTGAACGGAATAGCAGCGGCAAATGAGTGTGCATAATAAAGGAAAAACTAATGAATGAATCGGAAATCGGAAAATTCAATTGAAATGAAAGTACGAGCTAAATCAAACATTCGTTCAATTTAAGCGATTCTATAACAATTGTGCATTTGAAGTACGTAATCAAAACTAGGTTTTAAACACAGAATTCATTGAAGCGATTGTTAAAAACTGTTCATTAAATTGGCATCATTAAGTTAATGATTAATTTACAATTTTCCCTTTACATTTGCAATACTTGAGCTAAACTAAAATATTTAACATATTGTGCAACATTTTAAGCGTTGCATCAAAAACCTAATTGGCATATATTTAAGTGGACACTTTATGCTCAATGGGAAAGATCAAATATGCACAATTCATATCTGCGCTTAGTGGCCATTAACTGGCAATTAAAAATATGTCGATAAGCGTAATTACCAGCTGAGTGCTGTGCAGAGGAACGTAATTAAATTTCAATTAAGTATACAGCAGATATAAACAAAAGCACCCACCTCAATGGCCTGTGGGGCCCCGAAACCCACTCAAACCACCCACTCAATCAGTCAGTTGACGAAGCCAGTCGAAATTTGCATTCCCATTCGCATTTGCCGCATTTCCAATGTGAAATGAAATTATGCGCTTTTTGCAATTATCAACCCCGCCGAGATAAATAAATTTGCATAGTTTTGCGCGGTCAACTCGAGAGGATTGTCCCATTTTGCCCTACCTGCCAAAGGACTATACAAAAATGCTAAATGATTTGAGATTTCTCAACTCAAATAAGTCAAGAATAAATATACATTGAAAAGAGCAAATGAAAAATGAATTGAAATTGAAAGAATTCTCATTTCAAGACTTCAAATACTGCGGATCACAACTATTATTGTTAGGTTATGTTTTGTTGCGTATAGACCTACTAACTATTTTTTTTATAAGCCTTTTCTTGTACTCAATTATCTTTTATTTTACCAATTATTTTATATTTTGATCTGATATGGTTTATCCTTGGTTTTTCTTCGCAAATATTGGACCAATTTTGCAATTAAATACCTCCAGAATTTTCCCATTTTAATCATAGTTTAGGTCGGAACATAAGTTAAAATTCTAGCCTGAAAATCGCCAGCTAAATAAACATTCCATTTGAAATTTAAGTTAGATATAACATTCATTTCTTATCCAGCCAAGTTATTTAAGTTAGTTAAGTTGCCTGGTTAAGTTGCATAGACTCGCTTACCTCTCCTTCCAGCGCGAAAAGAGCCGATCTCGTTGCTGCCAGAGTAATCCGCGCTTAATGGGTCCCGTCATGGAGGCCACAGGAATGCGACCCGCCAGCAGCGATTGCTGTGAATGATAGTGAAAAGAATGAAATAGAACTGATTAAAATACGCAAACGCATAATTCTTTGAGTGGGGGCATAGGTGAGGCAGTTCGTGTCTGCTGACTTTGCAAATTTGCCTTATTTATGATCAACATTTGCTGAGCGTATCAGCTGCTTTCGCTATCTGTCGCAGTGGTTGTCATAATTCTTTTTCCCCTGCACTTTATGGTATTTTAAATAATTTAAGCAACAAGCAGCAAGTCGAAAACTTCTCTCTGGCTGGCTGCCTCCTCCATAGCAATGATTAATGTTGCTTTAAAAAGCCGCCACTTGCGTCGCTTTTCCAACCCCCCGCCAGCTCCCTTCCGGCTATTCACCCACATGCCGCACAGTTAGCTTCCCCCCATTTAAGACACGTCTGCTGCACCATAAATTCCGTTTGGTGTTTTATATTTTCTTGTTGGTTTCGTTGTGTGGCTTGCCATTGTTGGTTGGCTCACACAGCCAATTTATTATCAAGCTGGTAGTGTTATAATATTTCATATTAACAAATGTTGGCTGATGCACATACATGCTTAATATAACTGGCCAACTGGCTCGCAATGTGGCAATTATGATGAGTTAATCTTTGTGGCTTAAGCTTAAATTAACAATAAACAATTATTTCGCGGCTTTCACTCAGTGATGAACTCGTTGCAAATATTTTCAACTTTTGGATGTTGAGTAACATTTGAAAGTGAAAATATCCAATACACATGCATCTAAATATATATAAATATATATATAAAAATTTCTAAGAATACATTTTAAAAATAGATCGATAAATAATGATTGATTTTAAGATCAGCTACATTTAAATTATAACCTTTTTAATCATTTTTAATGGGTTCAGCGTGTAAAAAGAAAATTAATAATATATATTTGATAGTAAAAATAGATTCATATCAGTGTTTTCTTTGTTAACTGTATAATTTATAGCATTTTTATTACTTACGATACAATTTAATTAATTCGAAAGTTTCTACAAATATCTGTCAGCCTGCAACTTAATATGCCGCCCACAAAATGGCCCCAATTCCATGAATAGAGTCCAAACTCATTTACTCATTAAATCCAATAGCCGCTGCACGATTCCATCAGCAGCAGAAGAACAACAGCAAAAACTCAGTCCACAAAGTCGCAGTGAACTGAACAATAGTTTTTAATGTGCCAAATTAAGTTTCGACTGCCTCTTCTGCAGAGGGCCCCCTCACTTCCCTCCTCACTGCGAATAATCCGCACAATTTCCTATACTGTTTTTTTTTCGATTTTGGGCAGCCTTCGTTCCCCTTTTTTTTACATTGTTGCTGTATTGAATTTGAAGTTAGCCAAGGCATGTTTTTTGTTCTTGGTCTTCTGCTAGACTTTGTTGCCGATGTTGTTGCTTGTGTCTGGGCGCTTAAACGTGACTACCGTTAATTTGGCCAGAACCTTATTAAACGCTCTGGCAACAGAAATAACCGTGCAAGAACTTCACCATAGTATACTTAGATTGTGCCGCTGTGATAAACGGAAGACGTAGCACCACCAAAATAAAAAAAAAAGTATCTTCATTATCGGCTTGAGCAAGAAACCCAAAATAATGCAGCGTGCCCAAGATTTATCGGCTTGAAAAAGTATTTCGAATTAAGCGAGCGCTTTGCTGTTTATGCTGCTGATGATATCATTTCTCAGATTCCAGATTCACACACTTTCGGCTTAAGTGTATCCACAAGATACTTATAGATAAATGCGATTGATGCGACAGAATCATGCCGGCGTAGCTCTTAGAACCCATTGACCAACAACCAGCGATAATTCATTTTTGGTATTTCGACTTCTGCCTTTTGTCAAATTGAAGGCCCGTTAGCGCCCCCCTTGGCACCATTGATTGATTTTTCGTTTCGTTAGTTAGCTCTGGCTTTGGCCATAAGCATATCAATAAGCCGTACGCTTCGGGCCAAATGGTGCCATTGAGGTAGCCAGAACGAATCGCCGTATAGCTTTATGGCTTTATAATGAACACCATAATGTTTGACATTTGTTGACCGCCAGTTGATGCATGGCTGTTGATTTGTTTGTTCATCTTTGGAAAGAAGCTGTAGAAATTTAGCTATAAATTTAGCTAAATGTTCTTGTGGAGTCATTTGCAGTAAAATTGGCATATTTTAAAGCTGGTTTTCTGAGCTTTGTTCCAAGAATTTATGCATGAATAGTTTAAAATTATAATGGGCACATTTTGTTAAACAAACAAACATTATTTTTATAAGCAAGAAATATTTGAACAGTGGTTGAAATTTCCAGCAAAAAATTGCGAATTGTTTTTAATTAAATGAATCCACAAAATTAAATGCTTAAATGTTTTTTTTTTCACTCAAATAAATTAAATTTTCAATTAATTAAGTTTCTTTTTTTTAGCAACACGATTGATGGAATGAACTTCATCTTTTTTTTCAGTATGCATATTGAAGTAAAGCTAAAATATATATAATTTTTCATATGTTTAATTGGCTCAATTTCGTTGAAAATTTCCATTTAATATTCTTTGTTGATTTGCAAATAAGTTTTCAAAATCGAAATTATAATTTAAAAACTATTCTGATTTATATATGTTTAGATATATAGGAATAAATTTGAAATTTGGTTGACCTCTATCTGTTATCATTATCACAGCTGTAATAGAAATGATTAAAACTTAGTCAGCAACAAATAAAAGAGAAAAATTAAATTAAATTTTCGTCACGTTCTGTGCATGTAAATGATGGTCGAGTATCTCAAATGTTGTTGTTGTTTTCTAATTTTGTGCCACATGTGGCGACACTGGAAACGGAAATACAGACCATAATTGCTCCACACGCATCTGTGGAGCTGTAAAGCTATTCGAGAACTTTGTTTTTATGACTTAATCTGAGTTATTTTTAAGGCCAAAAGTGTGCCAAAAGACGACTGTCTGTCTGTCGCTGCAACTGCAAGTCTTGGCATGTGATGCAAAACTTGTCATAAATCCATCAAATATCCGAATGGCGTAAAATAAATTGAAAATGTGAGATGAACGCGGTTGTGGATAATCATCGATGATGACACAATTGCTCAATGATACGAGTATTAAATCGGTGCCTTCACAAACACAAACCAAAAAGCCAACATATAAAAAAATCATAATTTATGGCTGATCCAAGAAAAAGAGGAGCGTCAGCATCTGGCTGAGGTTAGTTCTGTGTTGGCGTCTTATTGAAGTGGGTTGTTGTGTGTGAGAGTGTGTGTGTGTGTGTGTTGAAAGTGAGTGGAGATGCAATGCGAGGGTCGATTATTGAATTAGCAACCTTGGCAAGCTGAAAACTAATTTATCAAAACTAGATTACGCTTTTTATAATCTTTTATTTTGGTCAATTAATAAATTCAATTTATTATTTTTAAGTTTTCATGAAGAGACGAACAAGTAATGCTGGCAATTAGTGTTTTGACTCTAAACTGATGTATAATGTTAATATATCTTAAAGAGGTGCACAGTTTGATTTAAGAGCAGTTTATTTATAGAAATGACAAAACTTTAAGCTTTATTAACAAGAAAAATGATATAGTAAAATGATTCTGCGAAGAGTTATTAAGAAAGGCAATAGACGTCATATAACTGAATATATTGGTGCAATATTTATATATATTCGATTACATAATCCCAACAATTTTGAGTATTTTTTTCCTTAAGATATATTTTCCCAAGAATCGAATGACACAAGTTAAAAATTAAAGTTATTGCCTTAGAGTCATTGGCTTAAGGTTAAAGATGATATGATAATGAAACAAGATTATATACAAACGACCCTCTAAGATATTGAGTTGCCCTGTGGGCAGCCTAGAATAAGATGCTAGATTTGGGAATCACGATTCTAGTGAAGAGCTTAGACCCCTTTAACTGCCTCAATGCCAGCTCCAATTTCGATTCAAACTCCTGACTCTGGGCCATTCAGCATGCTTTTTGTTTGTTTACTTTACCCAATCCAATTAAAAACCACTAAAAATGCGCCATAAAAGGCTGGGGACCAGCTTGGCTCGACCAGACCCGGTAATTATGTAAGCGGCACAAACTGACTGCAATAAAAAAATATACAAAAAATACCACAAGAAATTGCAGACATATTTACGTGCCAATTTGGGCAGTGTCTTGAATACATCATTAAGTAAAAAGCGCGCCGGCAACATGAGTAATAAAACTTTAACTTTTCCGCTGACAAAAGTGCGTCAGCTTCCTGCACTCGTTGGATTTTCACACAACAAACAAAAAACTAAAAAAATAAACGAATAATAAAACTCATTTAAAATGCAGTGGAAATGGGGGCATTAGGCTGTTTGACTTATATAATCATTTTTATTATTATTATTATTATTTTACTAAGCGCGGGAAAATGTAAATAGTTATGAGCAAAGGGCAAAAAGTGGAAGAGCTTCACATAAAAAATCTGGCATAAATAGGAATTTGAGACATTTGCTTATCTGTGACTATATCATTGCGCATTGTTTGCCTTGTTATCAAAGCTAACGCATATGCTCGACAATGTTTCTTCAAGTCGGCTTATGGCCATGTCGCACCGCGTCTGACTTGGTTGTTTAAAAATAAACTCTTTTAAATGCTGTTTGCACTCTGATAACAAATGTCTCTAAATAGCAGACAAATAATAGCTGTGAGGCCAAAAGATAAAAAAAATATTCATTTAGATAGACATAGTGAACTTAAGCTCTTTTTTTCTGCGTGTAGATACAAAATTGTTTAAATGCTAGAAATAAGAATTAAGATTTGCACAGTTGAAATTGAAATGATGCCATATGTATTTTATATATATACAGATCCCTCACTTTTCTTCACTTATATATATAAATAAATATATATATATTTTTTCAGAAATTTCATTGCACATCTTAAGCTTTGCAACCACTTAAAGTTGACCGGCAATGGAAACAAAAAAGCATTTGAAATAACCACATGAAAGACCTCAAAGTCAATGACTTTAGTATGAAAAGTAAATGATTAAAACAATTGTTTTTATAATTTAATTAAACAAACATTTTTACACACACACACACACAACTACTTGAGCAAAGCATTAAAAAATCAGTGAAAAGAACGCGGGAAAACTTAACTCAGCGGAGTGAAAATTGTGCGAGAGTAGCAGGATTGGGTGGTGGAAATCGTAATGGAAATGGCAAACTCAAAGGTAGCGTAGGAGTCGCATTTTATAATTTTTTTATTACTTTTTCTTTAGTTTTTTTTTTTTATTTTTATTGTTGCCACTTGAAAGCACAGCAAGTATTTATGACTGCTTGTTGGATGGATGACTGCCTGGTTGGCTGGCTGGTTGGTTTGGATGGATGGATGGATGGATGGATGTATGACTGGCTGGATAGGTGGATAAATTGCTGGGTTACCGACATCAAAAGGCAAACAACCCGATTATAAATACAACAAACACAGTAAAAAAAATAACAAAAAATCATTTTATGATTGCCATGAAAAGTCAAGCCAAAGGAAAATCTGTGTAAAAGAAGCACCAAATGCAGCAAATGAAATTCAATTTCCAAACAGGCCATGTTGAAACAATGTGTGAAATCGTTCAATATTTGCCCGGCAGTAATTGAAAATCAACTTTGGCACATAAGACACGACTATCTGTATATGGGTATCTGGGTATGTGGGTATCTGTTATATGCAAACTCACCCAGTAAAAATCCGTTGATAAAATCATGACACGCACACGTCTATAAGAGATGTATGTTTACAATGCTATAAACACAATTTTATGGGCGCTGCATTAAATGCCCTTTGTCTACCCCGACGACAATCTGTCGCCTATATATAAATATATATATATATATATAAGTTTAGATTCTTAAAAGAATTTCTCACACACAGACACCGCACTAATGATGCTTAAGCAAATGTTTAGCTATCAGAAAACAAATGAAATTGCTGCATTTTGCTTATGCTGCGGAGAAAAACTCTACTACCGCCACGAACGAACTTCCATTAACGACTATTCAAAAATTCTGAGCGAAAAGTAAATATATATATATATTTTTCATGCCACAGCCGCCCAAACATTTTACACATATGGCAAAAACAAGCCCAGTCCATTGTGCTGCTGCCATTCTACACACGAGCACGCAAAGTATCTGCGCGCCACAAACAAAAAAAATGTATCTGTATCTGTGTGGCTATAGCTGTAGCTGTAGCTGTTGCCATTGCCGTTGTCGTCTGCCGTGACGTGACACACATGTGGGCAATTCTATGCAGCCAATGCTAGTTGCTGCTGCTGCTGTTGCTGCTGCTGCTGTTGCTGTTCGTCTTAGTGTTGTTCTTACTGTTGTTGTTTTGCCAAACATGTGCCTACGGTTATTTTTTTTGGTCTCTCGTTTTCTTGACTGGCTTTTATGGTTTATGTGTTAATAAGACGACCTTCAGAGCGCTCTGAGAGATTTCTTCGCTTTTTTGTTTTTGTTTTGTATTTGGCCATATTCTACAGCCGAAAATAACATGCTTGAAAAGCTAATAAACTTCACTTGCCTCGCATAGCGTTGACCAAAACTACGTTTTTTCAAGTTTTGCCATTTTGTCTAAACCATTTTCGTGGCAGTTGAGATGCCTTTAAAATGCATGCTGTACTCTTTTACTGTTATTTAAATTACAGTATGAAATCTGTGTGGATCTGGACCGTTTAGGACTGGTTCTGCTTAAGTTACTGAGCCATTTGAGGCCACGCGAGTAAGCAATGCGGGTAGTCTGCATTTTATTTTTGGAATTTATGGACATATCTCATGGTTGTTGATAAATAATATAAATAATATTATTTTTTATATTAACATTTGACTCTTAAAATAAAGAGCTTTAAATTAAACAAGTGAATAACAAATATATATAATTTAATTTTAATCTGATCTCTTTTATTTGGCATTTTGATATGGAAATAATTGAAGAAAGTATAGAAACAAAAATGCCCTAAATGCAAAGCTGCTAGGATAATTCCACATAAGGAACATTTGCTTACCCATTTAAAAGCTTGCTAATCTTAACAGTCATCTGAGCAACTGAGTTGCATGAACACTTTTGATGTTTCACGCTGTGCTGCATTGCTAAACTCAACGGCTTATAACAAAGCGCACCCATTGACCTTCACGAAGCAGTCGAGAAGCACTCGCCATGCATCAAACCACTCAACCCGCTCAGAAACCGTTATCAAGCCCACATATTTGGGCATGTCAGCTAGAGTGCAAAAACGTTCAAATGCTGCCACATGCAGCTCACTCAAACACACACAGTTGAGCATTCAAAATGCAATAGAATACGCGTCTGCCACTCGCACAATTTCATTCTCACAGTGGGGAGGCACAGCCCGAGCCGAGCCGTCCAAGAACAGATGCCTCAGCGGAACCATTCACACGACCAAAGATCCTGCCGCGCTCGAACAGGCAGAAATACCAACAGCAAAAAAGAAAAAAAAACATGCGAAAAAAATGAAAAGAGGTACAAGAATTTCTGATGTTCTCGTGGTTTCTCAGAAATGAACAGCAAAATAAAAACAAAACGAAAAAAAACTACAAAAATACATCATCTTTGGTGTCGTCTGCGGACCGAGTCGAGGCGTCGCCAGGTCTGCCGAAAAATTGCTCACAATTTATGCATTATGAAGGGGAGCACCAAGAGCCAAGGGAGTGGAATAGTCCTTGAACTTGGGTCAGGAAGTGTCGGTCGATTGGCTGCGTCAAAAACTGTTTGTCGGCTTGTGTTCTCTGCTAGATATTATGGCCACAATGTGCTAGTATTGGGAATACCCTTTAAAGGCAAGTGATTTATGTGCCTAATAATATCTTTTACCCGTGCAGAAGTTTTCTAATGAAATTGAGTTGTCTAGAATTATGACTAAATGTTATATGGAATTAAGTGCACAAATATTTCAAATGAATTTCAAAATGTTTGAAAAATTATGTAGATATTCTTAATAAAATGTATATATTTGTAAAGATCCCCGTGTTGAAATTGAAATTATAATTAGTTAGCTTGTTTCCACATATTTTTATTAGTCACTGTGCTCGAGTAAAACTGCTTTCTATATGTATTTCTATTCATTTTTTCCAATACAAGACGCGGTTTTTGATGTTTATATATATTTTTTTTTAAACATATGCCTTGCATTTCTGTAGAAGGTCATATGGCGATGGCGTCATTGTGGTTTGATAAAAACAAGCAAGAATGCTATAGTCGAGTGAGCTCGACTTCTGTTGAATATATTCTAGTTATATTGCCAAGTTTCGCTTTAAAAGTTTTGCATACTCAAATGTAAGCTAGCGTAGCTATTGAAGTGTAAAAGAAAAAATCGTTAGATCTTATCGATATCAGAAAAGAATATAAATTGATATTCGCTAAACGATGGCAGTTATCGATAAAATGTCTATTGATCTCTTGGTCACGATTAATATATATATATATATATATATACTTTGTACTTTGTGTATATATGTATACTTTGCGCAGTTTCCTTCTGCCTGTTACATACTTTTGCATTAAATCATTATACCCTTTACCCCATTCTTAATGGGTTCAGGGTATAATGATGCGCTTGTCGCTGTTTGCCGCTTTTGGGCGTGCTGTGTGAACCACTGCATAAATATGCACAAATTATGGCTACATTTCATTCAAGCATTTCTTCAATAGTTTTACGAGCTGCATTTGATGAGAGCCAAAGTGATTCGCATAAGCAACAGAGCTTGAAATGTATCTGAGTAGCTGTGTAGCTCAGTATCTATTAGCTGCAACTAAGTAAGCAAGCTGAGCTGAGGTTACGCCCCCCTCTGCTGTGTCGCCTCCGCAGGCAAAGCCATTTCGCATGCTGCTTACATTTATGCAACATGTCGAGAGTGGCAACTTTGTATCCAGATACTTTTGCCTCTGATTATGACATTAAACATGAACACGTAGCGAGCGCAGCACATGTGAACCACAGCATATATATATATATATCCATATATATTTCGTTGTTCTCTCTGCTATTTTTACTAGACACGAACGCACAGCATGGCAGCAGTGGCAATATCAATAGGGGAGCGGGGCAAGCACTGCAGGCCAGTTCTCTTTTTCAGCTTCATTCAATAATTTCGTGGTGCTGCCTGTCATATTTTGCTCTCTTATCGCAGGCCCAAAACGAAATTGGCAAACATTTTGAAGCGCCAAATAAAAAAGAAACAAACTTTAAATGTTGCCACAGCTCAAGCATTGGGCTCCAATTGGTGTTTGTCCATTGCTAAATTGGCTTGTACCAATGTGTATCTTGATAAGCACCGACGGCCTATTGGCAGCGGAGTCAGCTCATTGTAATGGAAAATGCTTTTAGATTTTCCTGCTGCCTTTTTGTTGAAGCTTTCTGTTGAAGCTTTCTGCTGTGGGAACTCACCTGCAACGAGAAAGACAGAAAAAGTTGTGAATTAATTAAAACGTGTAAGTTCAGCTATTAATTGTAATCCCTGTTCATTTATCTTCAATCTATTGTCTTAAAGCAATAAGTGAAGAAGAAAATAAAAGAAAAGCCAAAAGTAAACAGATTTTTCAGCTTTTCCAGTTCTACCGGAAGCACAAAAGCCAATCAATTGAAACTTATGTGTTCAATAAATTGAAAACTTTTATTACGTTGCCCAAAGTACATTTATATTTTAAATTAAACAATTCATTTCCGCCTTAAATCAAACTGAAACTATTTTTAGGTATAAGTAAACAAGTTAATAAGCCGACTTAATTTAGTGTTAACCAAAAAACGCAATGAAACCAAATGAAATGTAAATTTAAAAAATAAACGATAACAATTAAGTAAGATCATTTTTATTTTGAAT
Source organism: Drosophila atroscutellata (assembly GCA_035041605.1). Taxonomy (NCBI): domain Eukaryota; kingdom Metazoa; phylum Arthropoda; class Insecta; order Diptera; family Drosophilidae; genus Drosophila; species Drosophila atroscutellata. The sequence goes on along the minus strand of JAWNLA010000092.1, from coordinate 3,229,023 downwards.
GGAATTTGCACGAATAAACTTTAATGAGTTTAAATTATTTATGGGTGATTTTTGCGAAAATTCATTTTAAATGTCAACAATTTGTATCCTTATTTACTGATTAACAATTTGATTAGTCTTAAATTGAAATTGAAAACCTTCTAAAACATAATAAAGAAATCTTCAAAATAATTCTTTTAAAATTTTTAATTTTAAATATAATTTTAAATTTTTCAATTAACTTTAGTTGACATTAAACAAATAAATTATTTAAGAGCTAACTGGATAATGTGAAGCGCTTTAATATTTATACCGTAAACGGTTTTACTATCAGCAACAATCGAAACAGGAATCAATAAATATGCAAAACAAATGGCCATAAAAATGCTTTGTTTTTTATTGGCCAGCTTGAGGGTGAAAAACAAGCAGAACAAAAGACTTAAAATGGATGAACTGAAAACGTTCGAGAGGGCTTATTCACCACTCAATTATGCTATGAGCTCTTTAACATTTGCAGTTCGAAAATGACTTTAAAAAAAAATCGAAAAACGAGTTCTTTAACGAAATCAAGTGGAACGAGAACAGCTTGCATTAATAACAGCAACAAGTCAAGTGCCAGTGACGACTTATTTGTCACTCGAGTCGCTTGTTATTGTTGTTGTTGTGGTTTGTGTTTCTTTTATGGTCAGCGAGCGGCGTGTGGGCGTCAATTTAAGCGACAGGCGGCGGCATGAGCCAGCTGTGTAAGGTCAGGCGTTCACCAGTGCGTATGAGCAATATTTTGTTTAATTGTCGCATTAAACAGTTAACGGGCGTCACGATTGCCATCCCCCTCCCTTGGGCCCGCCTCTTTTTCCCCTTATATTTAATTATATTTGTTTTGTTTTATTTTTGTCTGTGTTTAATTGTTTATGTAAATTAGACTTCACTTTGCGATGAGCAATTTAAATACACATTCAGCGCTTTTTTTTCGTCGTGTTTGAGGAAGCGAATGGCGCAGCGCAACGCAGTGCGAAAGTATCTGCAACTCTCAGCTACTTTTGGTTGTACAAATAAAGGTGTGAACACATTTTGCGGGTAAATGCTAACAAGGCGGCTTGCCTTATTAGAGACTGAGGCGTAGCTTCGTGTCAACTACGCCACAAATGCCGCCGCAACATTTCAATTGCGTATCTTTGAGTCTATGCGTCTCTGTGCCTGGTTGACACTCTCAGATATAATTGGAAGGAGCTGTCAACTGCTCGTCGAATATGGTTCCATTTGGATGCTACACCAATATCAGCTTAGCACACACAATTTGCGGTCAAAGTTCGTGTCATTCATCTCGATAGCTGCCCGGACCGGAGCACCCTCTCTCTCCAACTTTTCAAATTAGCTCAGCTGACAGGTGGTGTAAACGTCAGTTGACCAGCTCTTTTGTCATCATAACTCTGTCCGTCTAGACCACTGTCGACCGTAGACCGTACACAGTAGATCCAGCGTACAAGGTACAGCAAATTTTAGTTGATTGAACGCTGCGTTGACAAAAGCCTTAAAGGTCTGTGAAGTCCGTAGATAAAACCCGCTTATATCATGTATTTCTCCCCTGCTTCCCCTTTACCACCCCTTAGCAGTGTCCAGGTTCAATGCTTCAATTAAAATTGCTGTCAATCATTTTTTGTTTGTTGCTTTTGCTGCTTTCCACTCGTGTTTTTCTTCTTCTTCTTTTTTTTTTTGTAAAAAACCAAGCATTTTGAAAATTTCATAGTTGTGTTAGCCAGCGTTGTTGCTGCTTGTGCATTGGCCAGCCAATGAGGTTTTTGACTTTGACATTGACTTTGACTGATTTGCATTCAAGTTCATGGACACGGCTGTCAGCCAGGTGTAAGTGCCTTCTCGGCATAGTTCTGCTGGGGAAATGTATATACAAATATTTCTACAATGGTTTATTTTATTCTTTAATCCAATTTTCTTTTCTTTATTCTTTAATTTATAGATTTACAAAAGAATTTTGGAAAATCGTCATATTTTTTACGTTAAGGGTAAATCATCTTTTCACTTTTTCTGGAAAGTAAATCGAAGATTCTAAAATTGTAAAAATCAGTGTTTCTTTTTCCTATTTCTTTATTTATTTAAGGCCCACTCTTTTTTTTTTATAAGTTTACACAAAATTAATATCAATATTAGTTTTAGATTAGATTCGAGATTTTTGTTCCAAACCAGTTATTTACTCGCAAATTGACAAACATTTAAATGCGTCAATGGGTTTTGGTTTATATTCTTTAAAATTTACACCTTTGTCTATTCATTTTGTGGCTCTTTCATACCTCTGTCTCTTTCGCCCACTCCCTGTATATCTCTGTATTTGCCGCCCTATCTCTCCGACTTTCCATCTCTGGTTTTTTGCCTGCCCACAGCGTTTGTGCCTGCCGTGAGAACTGTGCCAGGTGAATGGCTCGCCATTGTTCTGTTCTGGCCTGTTGTTCGGCGACATTGGGGGAAGCGTTACGCTCTTCTATTTATTTTCTTGTGCAATTATTTATAATAGCGCCTGGCATCAGCTTTAATGTCATTGCGAACTCCCGCACTCGGAATTATGCAGATAGCAAGGCGCACTTTGTCGGACCTCGGCGCATTTCATTAAGGATAATGCATACCAGAAAGATTGAAAGTAATACAAATTGTCTGGCAAAAAAAAAAACCCGTACACACCCACACACACACACACAGCGCATACACAGCAATATTGGCAGGAAGGCAACGCCTTAATGACGAACCACTTCTCGTCTGTCCTCGAGCACCTGCTGCAGTTCCTTAGAAAATTGCACCTTCTTGTGCAGCAACTGCTGCCTCGACTACAACCATTGCAACAAAAGCAAAAGCAGTTTGCTGTCCTGCTTTCCGGCGTATTAAATAAATAATTAAGTTGCTGCACTCGTTTGGGCGTAGTTTATTGATTTCTATACACTGATAAACAACGATTTGAAATGTATGAGCAAAATGTTGAAAATATTGTTCTTTAAAGCTATTTTCAAATAATAGACAGATCCATTTTCTTTTTCATATTTTTGTATAGCGATTAAGTACATTTTTCAAAGTATAAGTTTAGTCTAGTGATTAATGTTGTATTTAAATTCATATTTCTGTATTTAGTTTTCAGCTTATCCGTTTACCATTTTAATATCTGGAATTTCTTACAACTTAAACTTTAAATTTTCAACTAGTTTATAAGAAATCAGATGCAACCCAACAATTACTATTCAATCGATTTTTAACAAATATGTGACTGTAAGCAGGGTATCTGTTAGTCGAGCACTAACTGTCTGTCTTGATTTTCAAACTTTTACTAACTAGTGTGGGATCTGCAGAGTTTGCCCTGGCGCTCGACTCGCACAGTTCGTTGCACTGACCCACTCAAGTTGTTGGGACGCCTCTTCCTCTTCTTCTTCTTATTCTTCTTCTTGTTGCAAGCCATATAACTAGCCTCAAGTATATTCAAAAATGACACCACAGCACCTACAATAAGTAGTGTGCGCCCTACCTACTTCATGCCACACCGAAGTCATACATGTGTATGTTTATTTCTAGGGACTGTCACAAACATATGTCATCCAGCATATCATATTTCCGCAGCCGATTAGCATGTGTATTTGAAGGACTCGTCTTTTATGTGTACTTAAGGTTGAGCTAGCCGTGAGAAAAGTGCTTGGCGCTCTCTGCCTTTCATGTTTTCTTTTTTATGATGTGCTAATGGGCGGTAAACATTTCGTAAGCTTCATTGATTTTTATGCATGGTTTATTGGCCCATTTCAAGTGGGTCACTCGAGAGTGATAAATATGTTTCGGCTGTAGTTGTGCAATAAAACATATGTTACACAACTATAGTTTAGTACTTATGTCATAAACATATTTGCATTTCATGATTATGATTAATGTCTTTTGTCTATTTCTGTGCATTTGATTCGTTTTCTCTCGCAGATCAATTTTCATTTGTATAGAAAAATCTGTTTTTTATCTGAATAGCATGCATAAATATAAGCAACAACAAAGAAAGAAATATTTGCTTTGTTGTTTAGAAATTATATCATGTTCATTTGTATATTTGCTGTCGACGATTTCAACAATCTCATAAAATGTATTTCCTTCCTGCTCTTATTTTTTTTTAAGGCCAACAAATTAGCAATTAAAATTTGTAAATTAATCTTTATTGCTTAGCGCAGCGCTTTTCCGCAAATGAAAATGAAAAACTGATCAAGTTTCGGTCGTTTAAAAAAATGGCATTTATGTTGTGGCGAAAACTAGTTGGTTTAGCCACTTAGCTGGATATCGCCTAGAGAGTGAAATCTTGAGCAGGAAAAGTGCTCGAAACATGTGCTGCAACTTGTGTCCAACAGATTTATCAGCCATCATCTAGCTAGTGCTGACAACGTCATCATTGCCACTATCATTATCATCTGCCGCATGATCATTAGCCAAAGCTGCAACAGTCTTTTATCATTTCAAGAGGAGTGGCTGCTGACTGATGATTAATGAAATTTTTGCACTAAATGTTGCTTTTACTTAAGACCAAAAACTTTTGTTGTCCGCTCCTCAGTGTGTGTGTGTGTGGATTATGTGGGACGGCGCTCATCATTATTGTAATTTCTGGCCATAGGCATTTGGCCAAAACACGCACGTCTCTGCCTCGCAAGGGGACATTTGGCACACAGCCAAAATGCTTGGCCAAAACGGAAAAGGCAACAACAACAACAACGACAACAAACACACCATAATATAACATATGTGATTGATTGTAATTGAGGTTGGTAAAAGTTGTTGTGTCAATGTCAAAGTCGGGGAGCACAACAAAAAAGAATCTGAGCAAAAAATTGGTTTACGCATTTGGTGCTGTCACTTGTGAAAAACCAAAGAAGCGGCAAATTTTCATCAATTTTCACGCAAGCTTTGAATGACACAGCAAATTGTCAAATGGCTTAGATGAGCATTACATGTTCGCCTCTTTTGTCAATTGTTAAAAGTTTGTAAATGAATAATTGATAGGCCACAAAAAACAGACATGTTTTTATGCTTGGATTAAATAAAATCATTTAATCATTTGAGATAATTCCATTTGGGAACTTTCGCCATGGCCATTAAATATTTGTTATGCCCAAGTCTTGGTCTTAGTTCTTGCACAATTGCTGACCCGGTTCGAAATGAAGCTCTGTGTCTAATTAACATAGAAACCTACCCAAAATGACCCGCATAGCCACCAACATCAAGTTTAACCAACTTTGAGTTAAAGAGAAGCAAAAACCTTTGCCAGAAATTTCACTTGCGAAAGTTGTGCGCCACAATTAAAGTGGCAATGTGGCAATGTGGCGATGTGGCAATAAGAGCACAGCTGACCAGGTTTTTGTTTTAGTTTTCTATATGTTCATCATTTTTCTTTTTGTGGCATAATTGTGAAAAGCGTTGAAGCTGGAAGAGCACATAAACACGTTTCAAGTGACTGAAATACGTTGCCAAATTATGGCGAGAAATGTAAAACACAACTTGGGAAAGTTGGCTATCTGGAAATATGTCAGAGTGTCAACAGCACAAATAATGAACAAAATAATCACAATCAACATCAGCATCAGCATCAGCATAAACATAATCATAATGATAATAAAGAAGGAAAAACAGCAACAGCTGCCAAAATGAGTGCCACAATTGTGAGCATTTGTTGTTGTTATTGTTGTAATATTAAATTACTATGTATCTGCCACTGCCACTCGTTATGATTTCCCAAGCAAGCCAAAAAGGGGTGAAGCCCCCAAATACCCCACTCCTCCTCCTACTCCACCTCCTACTTCTACTCCTACTCCAACTCCTAAGTCTGTCTGTGAGTGTTGGCCTTATGCAATTGTCATTATTGTCTGCTGCTGCTGTTGCTATTGTAGTTGTCATTGTGGTTACTTTGGCCTTATGAACATATATATATATATATATATATATATATATATATATATATTTGTTATTGTCGCGTCGCTGAATACGCAAGCAGCGCGTATCTTGAAGATGTTTTTTCAAGTGCTGTGTTTTGTTGGCTGTTGTTGAAAATTTCACTGCTTCTCATTAAATGAAGTTGTGTCTGTTTTTTTTCTCTACTTTTCTCTTTTTTGTTTACCTTTTTTTTAGCAATTAAATGTGCCAAAAGCGTAAATTTAATTAATTTAATTGTTGTACTAAAAGAAATGTTGCAGAAATATCTGAACTTGGCCACACATGCAGTTTGTATGTGAGTTGTTTGTGTTGCACTTTTTGGCCTCGAAAATGTTCATTTAGTTCAAGTTAATGATGATTTTTTTCCGGCATCTGCGGAACTAAAACCCAATCAGAAAAATGCGCATATCAAATTGTAAATAATTCTTCTTTAATCTTTCAAACTCCACAGTCTCAAATGAACGCTGTGAATCTATTCCTGGAAACAAATCCACAAGGCATTCAAAAAATATTTAAAAATATTAAAGAAAAAAAGAGAATTTAATTGAAATTATAAAAATGAGGTCACATTACAATTGATATTTATTTAATTTATATTTATTCTATTTTTTACAAAGTTGCTTTCGGCTATTCAGTAAAAGCAACTTCATTTTATTGCAGGGTATAAGAAAGTCTATAAGCATTGAACGACATAGCTTCAAATGTCGAAATCTTTGGCAAAAGCTAAGCCAAGTCTCTTTATATGATTGTTGAATTATGATCTTGTACAATTAGCAGGCATTGCAGGCCAACGCCTACCACAAACTGTGACTAATTGATGAGATGCTCAGCTGCGCAAGCAGTTAGAGACACAGACACAGCCAGCAAGAATGCCTCACTTAAGCGAAAGTATTTTATATGACATCAATTTCCATAAGGCGTTCAGCTTTAACGGGTTTGATTAGTCATACACTCGCTGGAGAGACAAGTGAATCATCTATGAATAAAAACCGAATGAGATGTGTACTTTAATGCCACCGAACCCAAATGCCAAATGACGCAAATTCATTCAGCAAAATAAGTGTGATTAAAAAAAAAAACACTCAAATTTATATAAGTATGAATAAATTTTTTTGTACATTTGGGACAAGTGATTGCATTTATAAATACCGCACGCGGTCAGAATGTGTACGTGATTTGGATGCAAATTGGCATACAAATGTATCTGTATCTGAGCGCTGAGTGTATCTGGTATCTGTTGGATGCAAAGCTGCGCTATCATGGCATTGGCAGCATGTGGGGGCATAGTGTTTTTCGTGTTAAAGCATATAAAAATTAAAATGCCTGCGGTTTGTATTTATGGTATTTTCATTTTTATTTATTTACTTTTTTTTTTTATTTCATATTTTTATTTTTGTTTGCGGTCTCGCTTGGCAGACGAGTGTATGAAATGTTCGTTAATATGGCCAATCGTAAAGTAGACAACTAGTCAGACACCGGACAAAAGCGTGTGTGTTAAAACATATTTATTTTTGAGTCATCTGCCATTGTTAGAGCATGCTTTACCAGCCGTCTGCCACACACTTATGCAACATTTACAATTACTGAAATCATTTTTGATTACTGCACGGAACATATGATTGGAAATTAAATCTACAATTTTATGAGTGTAATTCTTCATTTGTTACGCTTTTGCATTTCAGCTTTAATGATGAATTTATTCCACTTTTGTGATGGTTTTTTCTATATATGTTTATTCTGATACCATAAGTTGCCAAAATCTTTATATCTGAAAGTGTAAGTCGAATACTTTGCACAATTTTAAGAATATAATCCCCAAATCTTTCTTTCGCAAGAGTTAAAGTTACCAAACTTGAAAGGCAGTGAATAAATTTCTTGTAGCTGATTTTACGCTGGCATCAGAGTATTTCTCAGTCGGTTACGCCCAACTGCAATATTCTTATTTAATTTCTTAGGTGCTTTTGCTTTGTATCATGAAAATTAGTCAGTTAGTCAAAGACATATTTTCTTTTCTTGAAACGGTCATGTTAATTTGCCAGTTTTTGTGCTACACTTTTCAAGAGTTTTTTCTAAAATTAGTTCCGCAAGAAACTGTCTTGTCAAGAGCTACAATTTTATGTGAGTCCGAGTTCTCAGTGTGTAACCAATTAGTTGCTTTCACATTTCAACAGCTTTCAGGCAACTGTCAACACTTCTGCTGCTGCTGCTGCTGCATTTGCCTCACTCAATTCACATTTCAATGGGCCACTAAAAATGTCATTCTTCATTTGAGTGAGCGATAATTTCTATGCTTGCTCAGCATTTGCGAAATCAGACATATTTTTGGGCACAGTTCCCAAATGTCTCAAACGAAACTAAAAAGTCACATTTGACATTTTCGGTTAAGTGCTTGGCTGCAATCGCTCAAAAGCCGAAAACCCATTTAAAAGTTTTGTCATTCGCTTTGATAAAATTATGAAAGTGAAGATTTTCAGACTTTCCAGCCAATTTAGCAGCTGTGCGTTACAAATAAATATAGAAGAAGAAGAATTCTTGGCATTGGTTGAGCAGTAAACAAATGCGCCCCACAGCAATTGAAGTCCATTGTTCTTTTTGGCCCATTAAAAGCACCCCCAGCTCCCAGCTCCCAGCTCCCTGCTCCCAGCCACAGTTGTCCCTGGCGAAACAAGCCACACTAATGAGCGTCATGGCATGCATAATGCATGGAACAGGCAGGCAGGCAGCTTGCCACAAACCCTGCCACTGCCACCCACTCGAGAGTAACATAATAGTGGCTGTCAAGTGCAGTGCATGTGTAAAAGATACAAAGCTGCTAAGATACTTCCTTGTCCGAGAGCTCTTTGGGCCACAGTCGAGTGCGCATACGAAACTTAATGACAATATCAAATTACACACAGACGGACAGACATACAGACAGACAACAGTCAGTCAACAATTTGCATGACACACTTAGCCAGGCCAGCTGGCAGCTTTCAGCTTGTGGGAGTGGCAGTGGCAGTCTACTCAAATCCTCGCTTGTCCACAAGTTGTGCTTACGATTTAAGACCCCAATACGATTGTCAGGTTGGCCAGTTGGATAGTCGGCAGTTTGTCAATGGCTTGTTAGCCATGCAAGGCAGCGTACACAGTTTAATGCAATTTTCACTGTCAATTTCGAAAATAAAATCAAATAAAACCACAACGCAACTTTGGCGTGTCCAACGAAAATGAAAGTAATTTGCAAAAGCCATGCAGCGTCTTCTTCATCTTCTTCTTCGTCTATAGTTTCTTCTTCTTCTTGCTCAATCGGACACAGATCGTGAGGCCGTAAACCAAACTCAGAGTGAAACATGTGAAAGTCGATGATCGTTCGACCCCGCTGCTGATGCTTTGGCATTTGCCATCAATGAAAGTGGCCACCGGCCCAACGAAACTATATTTTTTCTTTGGTTTGCTACAATTCAAGATTTGTTTTGTGGCAATATCTAAGAAAAGCAACTTTAAACTACAAAACTTCTTTAACTATATTCTGCTTCTATTTAGCTCTTAGAATTTGTCAGCAAACTTACATGATCTCTGTCTCTCTGTGCAGACTTGCAATTCTTTTTGGAACACAAACAAGATCGACAATTTAAACAGCTGTGTTTAGGGCATTCTCTTTGTTATGTTAATAACTAAATCAGTTTAGCATGAATTTCGATCTCCATCAACTGTGCATATTCTTTTATTGATTTCATTCTTCAATTACCTATTCTTAAAGTTTTGACCTATACTGGACAAATAATATCATTCGAAAACCTTAGTTCGCTGCCTTTGATCTAACTCTTTTGTTTTTTTTCCTAATCATCGTTGCTCTCATTTCTTGGTTCACAACAATGCTTTCCTTTCCCTTTTACGCCATGCTGCTTAATTGATTATCTCCCACACGATATTTTAGCCTCACACCCATTGTGCATTTTCCGTTTTGTCTTCTCCATTCTGGTAAGCGTGAATCTTTCATGGGGCCTTTGCATGATTCGTTAAATAACTTCCTGCTTGCTTAGCTGAGTCCATCCAATTAATTATGAAATCAAAACGGTAAAAAGTATTCAAGCGATACCTTTTCCCAAACGACCATTCCAGTCGCTGATCACCCAGCTCAACTGCTTCCGCAAAGTGCCAAAGAAGCATTGCTCATATCGATTGATCGATCAAAAGTTGTCAACAATACTTACTGAGAAATCGAAAAAATGGAAAATGCAGAGGCATAATTTTCAGATATGCGCACTTACCTGGAATGAGAGGAAATAAGAAATGATTAATTAGTCTGTCGATGAGTCAAGTACCACTTATATGTATTATTGAGTATTGCTCAAGAGTATTTGTGGAGTGCTAATGGGCACTATAAATAGAGAAAAGGCCATGTGCAATTTCTATTGTGATACGCATATAAAGTACAATATTTAACAGAGCCAACACCAACAAAGGCATCCCACGTCATAAAGCGATGTGGACATATATATGGATAGATATATATAGATGGATATATATGGATATATTGTAGATGCTGCCACAGTTGGACATTTAATTAAGTGCGAACGAAATTGCAATATATAAAACGCCTATGGATCGTATATATATATATATATATATATATGCATATATGCATTATATAAAAGCCGACGAACTCTGAAGGTTTTAATTGGTCTCCGCATTTCCGTTATGCGGGCGAGCGTTGCCAGATCAGCGCTTTGTCGACTGGGTTCATTTGCAGCTGACAAGCTGTTATTAGCAGTATAAACAAATTATTTGTTGATTATATGGCAGAAGAAGGCAAGCAGCTGCTGGGACTTTCATCTGGAGCCAGTTGGATTTCGTGTGATCTTTGATTGCTGCTGCATGCAACACATTGACCCTGAATGAGTGACGGATCGAAGCCGTAGGCTGTGCACAAAGTGTGGCATTGTCTTGGCTGCTGGCGTCTGTAATTTGTTGTGGGAATCATTGATGTCTGCCACGAAAGTCGGAAGTCGTTGTGGTTACCCAATCTTTTGCTCTAATATTCTTTGCCCACGTCTTGCTCAAGACTCGCTCCATAAAATCGCCAAGTAATTCCCATTGACAGCGCAACATGTGAGTTGTCACCTCTAAAAGCCCACAGTAAAAAACACAAAACTTGAATACTTTTCCAATTTATTTCGTGTGTCTACCCAAATTGGGCAAGTACTTCTATATAAGGCTAAATATTTTTAGTGGCGTTGCGCGTGGCCAGTGTTTTTGATCAGCTAACAATTTGCTTAAAGTTTTGGTATTGTGCGAGTTGTCGTCACTTGTTGACTTTGAAATTGAATTTAGAGACTACGCAACATGCGCGCCCCACATCTTATCAGCAGCTGCCTTATCTAATCTGTCACTGTGCAACTCGCTACTCGCTACACCATAATTTCGAGTTACACAAATGTGTGTTAATAATTACGTCACTAAACACAGTTTTCATTTGGCGCCCCACAATTAAATGGGTGCTGTTGCATGGGGCGGGTCAGCCGGCAAACAATTAATGCGCCCTGCATGTGGGCAGGGGGCGGATCGGGGTTATGTAAACTCTTAAGTGATTAAGGTCAGCCCGCTAATTAGAAGACAAATAAATGAAAGTGGGTGAGCTTCTGCAATGGGTCTCAGCGAACACCTCACATAAATTACATTACTACAAATGGTTATACAGAGAGCGGTCACTTTGAAGTCCACATGCAGTAGCTATCATATCTTTTAAAAGGCAGCATCTCAAAATGAAGACAAAGAGAGAGAGAGAGAGAGAGAGAGAGAGACAGAGAGAGAGAGAGATAGAGTGAGAAAGAGTGAGATAGAGTGAGAACTATATGCATGTTTTAAAGAAGTTTATAATAAGAGGCGTAAAATTGAAATGAAATGAAACCCAACGATGTCAGAGACAACAGTCATATATGGAATATCAGCTCGTAGATCAAGATTAATCGATTAAAATCGATTTTAAACACCTGTTCAATTACACATGTATTGAAAGCGATAAAAGTTAGAGGCAAAAAATTTACTCTCAAGTTTTTTCCAAGTCTGCTTTGGGTGTTTCTGTACTTTGCAGAATAATGGAAAGTGCGCTATTTCTGAGAATTGAATCGATCCATATCTATATCTAACAGTATCTGCCAATTTTGTTTGCCAGAATGGTGCATAAGTTAGAGCTGTTAAAGCTGCATATTTCCATATAAAAATGCATGAAATACGTATTTTTAGTTCTTGCAGATGGAATTGACTACTGACAACAACATGTGGCTGCCCACATTTCAGTGCGAATTTACCTAACGTGTATTGGCAGGTTTCAAAACAAACATGGCAACAGATACATAACTAATAAACGGCCTGCAATCCGACTTGGTGTCATTGCTTTTGGGTCCAGCAACTGTTCAATGTTGACTGAAAAAGCAGAAAATGTCAAACAATTGGGCACAGAGGCCTGCCAGCCACTAACGAACCGTGGCAAAAACTCAAAACTGATGCCGACCTGATATTTTCCAAAAGGGACAATGCCAATGTAAAATGGGAAAAAATAAGTGGAAAATGCCCAGACCAATTGTTTCGCCTAGAGAAACAGCTGCCAGAACCCCATTGAATCCCTGGGCTGCCTTTGTTTTCATCAACATTTTTTGCGCTGTTTAAATTTAACTTCCGCTTCTGCAACATTTTCATTTTTATACGTTGATACCCATTAAAAAATGTGTGAAAAGGATGTTATGATCAGGCAGTAGAATGCATTTACTGCCTAATCAAATATATATATATATATATATATATATATATATATATATATTCTTGATCTAATTTCATCATTGATTAAATTTGATTTGTTTTGATTTTGTTTGATTAGCTGATACATGTGTAAGACTTATATTAGGGCAACTACTAGTCGGGTTGCCCCTTCTAAAAAATATTTACTTTTTCTTTTTACTTGACTTGATTTTAGTGATGATTTATATTGTACAGCTCGGCACGGCCTGCGGCCATATATTGAATATCAAATATGATTTCAAGACGCTGCCGGCAGAAAGTAAAAAAAAAGATTGCGCCTCGAATTGAATTTTATGTCGCATCAGCTTAGGCTCTGCCACCGATTCAGTTTGCGACTCTTGGAGTGTGTGTCTGCTCATATTTTTTACTGCACTTTGCTGGGCGCAACAATAAATTGCCTTTTATATACACATAGATTCTACGGCTGCAATATGTATGACTACTATGAGTTGTATATATATATGTTTATATATATATATATATTTATAGTCTCTTTGTGGCTTTGCCATTTATGTTATTAATGCGGCGCATGCCTTGCGGCTGCCTTTGTCTGATTCGGGAACCTGTTTGCCCAGGAGGCTTTGCTGGATATTACTTTGATGCCCTTCTTAGGGTATTATAATTTAGTGCATTGATTTGAAACGCATTGAATGCTGCAACTCTGATGCCTTTTGGATGTTTTTACATGGCTACTAATATTATTATTGGCTCACTTCTGATCAATTTAAAGACTATATTTTTTTCATAATATTATAGTTATTCCATCTTTCAATGTTTACTTTGCTTCATTCTTGATTGCTTGTGTTCATATGAAATTTGTATAATTTTAGGAGCACACTTCGCTTATTTTGACCGCAGCTGTCTAAATATTGAAATATTTTCAACCCAAACAAATATGTTTTCTGAGTTTTCATTTCAGTTTATGTTTGAAACCTGTGCACATTATTGATCATTAATTACCTTTCATGTGTACTCATCGTCTAGACATAAATAAAAGTCCCTGTGAAATTCTCGAATTGAATTCTACATATAAAAATTGGCCAAATCAATTTACTGTATCATTTGAATGTTTTTCATAGCATTTATTCCAATATTTTAATTAAACCAACTTATTTTTAATTTTATTTATTTATTAAATCTTTTTTTATTTCTGCGTGTTCATAGACAGATGGACAGACAGACAAACAGTTGGACAGTCAGAAAACCCTGCCCAGTTAGTCTCCTCTATCGATGGAGTTTAACGAACTTTTCACTAAGCGCGATTATTTAATCGCACAGAAACTCTATAAATTGAATTGATAATAACATCTGCCAGGGTATTAGATGTTCGCTAATCTATGCATTGTTTGCTTACTCGTTTTTTTTATTCGCATGAAAATCGAAGTTTATAGCTGAGCATATAAAAATATCTTTGATTGATATCGGTAAGTGAAATGCGTGCTGCGCCAAATTTCATTAAATATTAGCAGCTGCCCGCATAATTTAGAGAGCGAATATAAAATGGCCATGTGGAGCTGATGATACATTGAAGAGAACTTGCCCCGTGGTGGTGTAATTACAAGCGAATCTTGCAACACATCAGCATTTTACTACGCTTGTCTACGGCTTGAAAACGGCTAGAGACGAGCGGCTTTCGACTTTTAATTATATTCTTTTTGACGTGTCTTCTTTAAACTTCTTCTTGGCAAAGAACAGGGCTGAATAGAGTTGACTATGTAAGCGCTAAAGTTAAATTTATTTAATACCAGACAATTAAAAAATGCTATTTAAAAAAAAACACATTCAATGAATTAGTAATGTAAAAGGAACTCAACTGGCATTATCTCTACATCTGTGACAAATAGTAGCATATTATTTGAAATACAAATAAATGAAGTATGGCAGGTCAGTTGGCTTCAAATTTGGGTCATAACTAATGCAAGCCATTAACTCGAAAAACAAAACAGTAGCTAATCGCAAAAAAATAAAAGCAACTCTCTAACCGCCTAATAACTTGAACCGTTTTATTTCCAATTTCGGATTAGCATGCTCGCATTGGCTCCGTTTCTGGCTTGTCCAATAAGATGGAAAGTCTCTCATCATCATCGTGTTCTAGCTCGCATTTGGTGGCACGACTCGTTGCACTCGTCTCAGACGAACCGGCAGCAGATCCAAATGAAAAATTGAAAATTACACTGAGCTGGTATTTCAGCAGTAGGGCAGAACGAGAGCCGAATCACGGTGTACACAAGACGAATCTGAACAGACACCGCTCATTATCTGTGCAGAGACGGAGCCAGGTAGCCGACAACCGGTAAACCGGTTCAGCACGAAGCCGGAAAACCTGTCCAGCGATTCGACAACATATTGTGGCAGAGCTCGCCACTCAACAGCCTCAATGGCGCATCAATTATGCTAATGAAGTTTTTATTGTGGCTCCGTAGCGTAAAGCTTGTACAAGTTTTTCACAAAACACAAATATGAACGACTGACAGGCGCAGCAAAGCCGGTTTTTCCTCAGCTGATAGGACAAAATGTCACTTCAAAATAAAAGAATAAAAAATGAAATACACGTAAAAGAGCAATTTGCATTTGGTGACCTTTGCTGCACACTAAACACTGAACACTAAACACCAAACACCAAACACCAAACACCTCGAACTGTGCCCACGCCTTCATTCTGTGTCATTTTCCCAGCCGTTTCATACTCTGTTATTCTTGACTTTTGTTTACTCTGACCCTGAGCTGGTTTATGTATAGTTTATGGCCGATGAGTAACTGACTTACATGTATGTATATACATATATATGTGTATATGTTCTATATGTTTGTTCGATTTTTATCGATGACATTTTAAGTTGCCTTTAAGATTTGTCCCTAAGCAGTCTGCACTCTGTTCTACGGTTTCGTATGAAATGTCAGCAAACAACTTTTTTAAAAACATTCTCGGCTACAGGGAGAGCTGTACCGCATTTTACCTTAGTAACAGAGTATTCAGCAGTCACTAATTTATTAAATTATTTGTAAATAAACATATTACCATTAAAATATTGCTAAAAATGATTCATAATTTATTTGAATTTTCTTAAAGCTTTTTTCTGCGGTGCAACATATATATACATATATATTAGGGACAGATATATACGTATATATATATAGCTATATATATATACAGCTAAAATCATAAAGCTCAACTAAGCATGCTCAGAAAAGTAATACGAAATGGTTTTTGTGGTGCACTTTTAACCGCTGGGTTGCCTTGGTAAAGTCAACAACTGGCATTTTGTTGCATTGAGGTTTATGATTATGATTACGATTATGATTATGATTATTTTATGAATTGCATTTAATGCAACGTTAAGTTTTGAGCAGCTTGTGCAGAAGCTGCTTTGCAAATATTCGTTTTACTAAAAAATGGGGAAATGTTCATAAAGTAAGGGCAAGTCTCTCATTACGAATTGTTTAATGAGACCAGGCAAAAAACCAAATACCATGGAACTATTTAAAGCTCTTAAAGCAAGTTGCTCAATATGCACTATTTAAAAAGACCAGGCAAAAACTGTTTACCATAAAAAGATTAAAAACTATAAAGCCAAAATCCAAACCAAGAACCATAAACCAAAAATCATAATAAATTCAAAGTAAACTTAAAATTCAGTGGAAATTTTGATATTTTTTTTATACAATCAAAGTGAAAATTCATGGAAAATATTTTTCAGTGTCGTAAAATAGTTTTGTGCAACTACAAACTAAAAACAAACTACAAAAATGTAAAGGAATTTTTTTTGAAATTAATTCATAAATGTTGCACGCTCTTATGCAAGACAAAACAACAAGAGCGGCAAGCAGCAAGTGTCCAAACCAAGTTGTATCATTAAATTTGTGTCGCCACAACCATGCCAAAGAAAACTATGCAACTATTATGGAACTTTTGGTTTACCATATCGGGCCTGAAGTACACCTGTTGCGTATACATGGAACTTTTGAGTGAGGACGTCTTATCCGGAAACAAAATGCATTTGCCTGGCATTGTTGCTCTGCCAGTGCCACTATTAATTGTTGTCGCTGTTGTCATCGTCGCTGCTGTTGTTGTTGTTGTTGTTGTGTTTGCTGTCAGTTGGTGATGGCCAACGCCCACGTCTGTTTTCTGGGCCGTCAGACTGTTCGTCGAGTTGACTTTTGAGGCGTGCGAGAGGCGTTTCATATGCGTCCACATCTGATGCCAGGGCGCCACGTCTTTCTATATGGTTGTTTTTTTTTTAACCATTTTGTTTTGGGGTTGTTTGTGTTGTTGTAGCGGAGACGCACAGGACAGTGGGAGGTTTTTTTGTATTTTTTTTTATAGTTTTGTGTATTTATGCAAGAGAGTGTAAAGGGGTTTGGAGAGAATAGAAATAAATATAATTTTTATTTTAATTGAATGCAGCCAATTTTTCTGTTTTTCAAAACAAAAATTTGCGATTATGTAAAGTTGTTGTAAATTTCATTTAATAACAAAATAAATACTTAAGTACAGTTATAATTCAATTTTGGTCATATTAAGTAAATTATGGTAAGTGTAATTGTACACATTGCCACATCTAGTGTGAACACATGCCCCAAACAACATAAGGCGGCACTTGGCACGCACTTAACACCCCCCAACACACACACACACGCAAATTGCTACACACCCTCCCTCTTCCTCCCTCCTCCCCCCTGCAGATACTTAGCAGCTATGATGTCATGCAGTCGGGTTTTAACAATCCCCACAATCCACCCGACAAACGCGACCGACGAACTTGCAATTTAAATTTCATTCGCGTTTGCCATGTTTATTTTTTTAGTCAGTTCATGTTTGGTATAATTGCATGATGTCAGCCCTATAAACTGGAACGCAGTTTTCTTTTAACCATGTTTTTCATTATTATTTTTTTTTTTTTTTGTTTGATAACGGCAAAGTAACACTGATAAGGCTATTATTTTTATAATTGGTTGGCAAGATTTTGCTTTGATATGGTTGACTAATTTCATTAAGTAGAATTCTTATGGCAATTTTGTTGAGGTAGTCAATCTATTTTTGAATTGAGTGATGTGAATCACTTGTGGTCTGCTTAGCGAGAAAAAGTAGTAGAAGACTGAGTAAAGTAATTCTACAATGTGTGATACTTGATATATGTGACTTTTTTCAATAAATCTTCATCTTATTTGCAAATAATATGATTGGATGTTCATTTCATTTATGTTTTCGGCTTTACTTTCGGTTTTTTTTATAGAATGGAACTTTTTCCCTCGCAAGTTGTCGCTTATTAAATCTAATACTCAATTCGCTTGTTCGCCACTCATAAAATCACTCAGCACCCTATTATGAAATATATATATGTATGTGTATTTTTTCAACATATGCATGTTTGTGCAGGGCATACAATCCATAGCAACTGGAGCCAAGGCCCACAACACAAAGACCCCAATCATAGTATTCATAGCTCATATTCATAAGCCCCAAAACCCCCAAACCCCAAAACCCAAACCTTGTGCGGTCAGCAATGCATTTAAAAGTCATGCCCTTGTCGCTAAATAAGTCTATAGTTTGAAGGGGTCTCTAACCGTGTGAGAGAGAGAGAGAGTGGGAGAGATAGTAAGAGAGAGAGAGAGAGAGAGAGGAAGGGGAGTAGGTGCACCTCTGTATGCAGCTAGGTATTATGCCAAGCGCTAAACAAATGAAAACGATTTCCGTTAGTCATGCAAACAGTTGCGCACCCGAAAACAAGAGAAAATATCATATTCGTAACAACGAATACTGAATACCCTGCAGTTACATTGCTCATATCGAACAAGAACTGATTTTATTCTAATTTTATTTTAAATTTAAACTGAGGTTTGAGTGTCCTTTGTTTTGCTTTGCTTATCAAGAATATATATAAATATGTCGGACTTAGATTTATATATATTCGATTTATAAAGAATGATTAGCTTGCTTGAATCGGAATCACAGAACTAAAATGCCTGCTGGCAGGGTATACAAAGTGCAGCACGCTGCCATTTGGCAAGTGCAGCGAACGGAAGCAATGAAAATGGGTACAGCAATTGCCCGGCCTGTTTGTGTGTGTGTTTGTGTGTGTGTGTGTGTTAGTGTGTGTATGCATGTTGTTGTTGTTGTTGTTTTTCTTGTTGGTTGTTGCCATGACCCACGCCCCCCTTTCTGCATTGGCTGCATTTAAATGCATGTATATCGCGAGTATTTTTTCCTTTATCATAAACAATTCATTAAAACGGGAAATGGCAATTAAAGCATGTTTGAACATGCATACATATATATATATATATACGCATATCATAAAACTATATACAGATGCGTATATATATTCATTGATGGGAAGGAAGCAAGTTAGCCAAGCGAGATGCACAGCTGAAGAAGGTCGTCGGGTTCCCAGTGTGCATATTAAAGACTCCAAATATTTATTAAACAAGGCCCCCCCACAGAGATGCAGGCAGGTTGCGAATGTGAATCAAATGCTAACCGAGTTACTCGTTACTCAAGCACTCACTGTGAACACTCACACACGCACACTCACACAATAACCACTGATTGCAGAGCTCTTCGTCTGCTTCTTCTTTGTGCCTCATTCCAAGCCATGGCTTGGCTTCGTCTTCGTCTCGATTTGTGCTTCTTCTTCAGCATCTTTTTGTGGCATGGCTCGTTTATCGCGAAGCTTGCATGCGCAAGTGCAGGGCGCTTAACTCAATTACACACACGCACACACACACATACGCATACATGCAGCAATTCATTGCAACAACAACTGCATTTGGCATGCAACATGTTGATGTAATATGCAAATTTGATGCTGTTTGCCATTGTTTCGAGTTTTTCACTAGAAATTTGCTAATGTGGAATGTGTAGCTGCAACATGGGGAAGCTGCAGCAAGTAGAGAGAGGAAGAGATAGAGGGGTAAACATAGAGAGAGTAAGGAAGAAGTTCTGTATATATTAGAAGGCTGACGCTAAGTTAAAGAGTTAAACTCAAAGTGATTACTGTTTGGGCAACGAGTTGATTGTCCTCAGTTTGTTGTTGCTGAAAATGGGTAAACAGGGAAAAGGGTATCATGAAGTTGTGCAACAGTTTGCAACAGCCAGAAGAAAGCATTTTGAACCCTTAATGATTAGTTTGCTGTTAACTGAAATCTTGTTTAACGCAATTCCCAGATTTCTAAAAACACTCACAAATATTTTTTTTTTATTAATTTAAAATTGCGAATAAAATTATGCAGGGAAAAAAAATTGAAAATTGAAAATCAGAGAGAGTAGCAATATATTCTTCAATTATATTTTGTATATATTTTTTAAATGCGTCTCATTTTATGTTGTTAACAATTGCTTTAAAAATCGTTGTAAACCATTTCATGAAAGAAGAAAAATTTGGGAATAATGATTCTACTTTGTAGAGGTTTTTTAGCAACATCATCATCTTTACAGCATTCTACGTATGATCAGTTGGCTTCTATTGAAAAATATGTCCAATTTTCCTTTTGATCTCTCATTCTACTTTCAAGTATCATCCAAATGACAGACGCATATAGATATATAGATGGCAATCTTCTTTTGAAACCCCGTTCTATCTCATCAGATCTGATCGCTTTTTTGAGGTCAGCCCTTTCACACTTGCTTGCCACTTGGCGGCACTTGGCTGCCCACACTTTTATCAATTCCCCCCAATTTACATGTGGCCATATAAATATTAACACACTGCTCCACACTAAACCCCTGCCAGCCTGCCTGCCAAATGCAATCTATCAAAGTGCATTAAAAATAAAAATATTAAAATTGGCCTCTTTCTACAGCTGGATGCATTTGACTTCGCTTGTGTGTTTGTGGGTCAAAGTGGGCAGCCTGCTTAATTGTGATATATCACTTGACTCTCCGGGCGAACACCATTAAGATATTTAAACTAAAATGCGAATACAACTTCAAAAGCTGCGCTGATGTTCGCGTGGAGAATATAGTTGATATAGTATATACAAAATGTAATTAAAAATCTAGATAAGAATTTGAATATAATTAAGTATTAATGAAAATACTACTTTGTTTATTTGGTAAACATTAAATATATTTTCTTGTCGAGAATTTTGCGTTGACCGTCGCAAAAATTTAATTTGTATAAAAAATGTATTCAATGTAGAAACTAAATTAGCTTAGTTGATCATAATATATAAGATGTAGCGATTTCATTATTGAATAAATAATTTCAAATATTGAATAAATAACATAAGAAATTAATTTTTTTTTATGTATTTTTGATTTATTCTTAAAGTTCTTACAACTAGTCAAGAATATTACAATTCGATTACGATTAACTACTTTGTCTATTAAAACAAGTAAAATAATTTAATATGCTTCAAATAAAGACGTTAACAATATGTTCAATAGTTTTATGTAGAAAACTAACACAATAAATAGAGGCTGCCACAACTAACAATTTCATTTCACTTGTGTTCCTCATTTCAGCTTTAAAGCAAGGGGCATATTTGTGCTTGAACTTGTTTGTTTTTTTTTGCGGCAATATTCAACCTACATTTTCAGCGCATTTTGTTTTGCACTTGATTTGCTTTGCCCAGCCTCTCCACCACGCCCCCCCCCCCCCCCGGGCAACAAAGATGGCCAAAAATTGCACTACTGAGTGCCATTTTGGAGCTGGGACCGAAAATTCCCCCGCGTTGCTGCCTGGACTTGGTCCTGGTTTCGGTTTCGTTTCTAGAATTGGAACTCTGCTCCAATGCGCCTATTTGTAGCTCTGCGCACTTACAACCCTCTTCCGCCCCTCAGCCCCTGCCCCAACACACCCCGCTGCTGGAAGCACCCCAACCATTTTTTTGCATTAAGCCCTGCCATTTATTTGTATATTTTATTGTAGCGCATATTTTCCGCTAAAGTTTTTCTGTTCGCTTTATGAATGAAAACATTTTCGTTTCTGGGGTTCGTTTGGGTTGCGCTGCAAAAGGGGATTGCATGATTTTCTACGTATATATATATATATATATATATATATAGTGTGTTTTATATATTTGTGTGTTATTTTCTTTTTGTTGGCTCATTTTTATTTTTACGCATTTCTTGCGTGTCGCTGTCTTTGTCTGCTATTTGTCTATTTGCCTTGCAGTATAGTTATAGGCAGAGGGGGGCTAATGGGTCGAGGGGGTTGTCGCGTCGCTCTATTTTTTGACTTTGCAGATAATAAGCGGCTCTGTGTGCGTGAGTGTGTGTGTGTGTGTGTGCACCCACTTGCTAGTTGTGCCCCCCCGTGTTTATTCAGCGATTTTCGATGCGTGCCACACAGCAGTTTCAACTCAAATTTCTCGACTACAGTTTTGCCTTAACCCTTCAAAATTTATTTGATTCTCCATTTATTTACCTAGCCGTATTTTTCTTCTTCCAGCTATTTTTGGTGTTGCTATTTATGGGCTAATTTATGGGCTAATTTATGGGCTCATAATTGTTCCCTATATGCAAAACAAGTTATTACGCGATTCGTCATGGCTTTCATTTAACTCGAGTTTTTCAATCACAGTTTCGTATGTGTTTAGTCAAGGTCAAAGTGTTAACTATTGCAGAGTTATACGAAAATAATACTTTTGAAATAAGATTTAAGAAATTGAGTAATTTGATAAACTGAATTTTGCCTATTTTTTTTTAGATTTCATTAATTAAAAATTTAATTGTAAAGTTACAAACATTCGAGATATTTGATTTATATAAATTAATGCAATTTAATGATTTAATTTGAATGGTTATTTATTTATTGTATGATTTCATTTATGTTACGTACAAATTCCACTTTCATTTTTCTAAATTCAATATTTATTTTCAATTGAGGTGATTTTTTAAATTTTATTTTCAAAATGTACTAAATTGCGCTTTCTCGTTATTTTGTTCCCCCATTTGCAGTCGAGCAACTTTGCGCTCTCTCTCAAAGTTTTGTGGCTATTATCTCTACATTATTTATGATCATTTACTCAGTGCCTCGCACCCAACTCTTTCACGCCTGAAGTAATCGTCACCCAGTGCTCTACCACTCCACCCCTCTAGTCCCCTCTACACCCTCTTTCCGTAGAGGTCTCGCTGCGCATTGAACCGTGTTGAAAAACATTTTTCATTACATTTAATTTGTTGCAAAAACATTGAAAATGTTACATGCGAATATGAATTTTGTTGTGTGGTTCTAGTCGATGTTGTTCTTTGTTATTATTGCTGTTGTTTTGGCCGTCTCTGCCGTCAAATTGAAATGCGCACACAAAATAAATTGACATTGAACGTAAAATTTATTGAAATTGTTTACGTGGGGGCTGCAATTGTTTTGCGGTTTTTTCCTTCCTTTTTTTGCGCCGAGGCCCGTTTGAACATATTTCACAAGCATTGGCATAGATTGCATTTCATTTCACTTCAGATACATTTCACCCAACACACACACACACACTCGCACAGTCGCATATTTCTCTGAAATAGCGCTGCATGCTTTCTGCTCCAGATACGCGACTTGAGCCCTTTGGCAACTGCAGTGGAGTGCACCGAGGCTTGGCCATAGTTATCGCCAAAGACGAGTCTGGCCAAAAGACCATGCAGGCCATGCTGTGTTGCCCGTTTGTTTGGCTTTCGGGTCGTCCGAGTACAACTATAACTATCTGGCAAAGTCCAGCCATATGCTTGTCGAGCACGTACCAAGTTTTTCTTTTCTTTTCTCTTTTTCCTTTTTGTTATACCCTATTCACAGTCAATAGCGGAAAAATGAGGTATACTGATGAAGAAGACACAGAGAGTAAACATTCGTTACAAGAAATAATATATTATGCAGAGTGGACATCAGCTGCAAAGAATATATTTCATCTGGAGTCCCTTTAGCACTACGAAATTCGATTATAGCAGCAACAGTTTCTTATTTAACAGGGTGTATTCCAGTCGTTGACTCCCCACAAGTGCTGTCTAGTATATTTTTTTTTTGTTTTTGCTGAGATTTCAGCTGTTTGCTTTCCATTTGTGAGCGGTGAGTTGTGAGTTGTGAGCTGCTCGAGTGCGCCGCTGTCCCCCAGCTGGAATCGCCCTGGCGCTTCCTACTCATAACTCTGGTGCCGTCTTTTGTCTCTGGGCAACGTTTCTGGTTACCACCTTTTTGGTTTTTGCTTTTTCTTTTTTGTTGTTTTTGTTGTAGTACTTTGCTCATATTTCGCGTGGCCAATAACGGGGCACAAACTTTGAGGGCCAATGGCTTTTTAAGTGTGACTAATTATGAACTGGTCGTAATGTCTTGAGCTCTTGAAATGTTAGACTGGGTTGGGTTCAATGCACCAGGCGAACTCCAAGTCCCTTCCTCCTCCTTCCATCCCACCAACCGCAGCAAAATGACCCCAAAAACTGCAGCATTGATTTTGTGTCTCCTCCCTCCTGTCGTTGCCAAAAAACTTGGTTTAAAGCAGTGCTAGAAAAAGCGAGTTGGCAAAAGTCAACATAAAATACACATGTATCGACCTTCGCAACTTTGGCAGCTTCCAGTTGCCAGCTCCCAACTCAATCTATTGACAGCAGCCCCAACAAACAACTGCATAACATCTGCCCAAATATTTGGCAACATTCTGTTGCAAGAGTGAGGAAGCTGCGCAAATTATGCAGGCAACCTGCTTCTAGACAATATTTCAACATACAATTTGTTACGAGTCAACAGAGCGGACAACAGACAGCGGATAGCGGATAGCGGATAGCGGACTGCGGACAGCGGAGTCAACGGGGAAGCTGCTCAAGAATATGTAACCGAAGTAGTTCTAAGCACTTTTCAGGTAATCAGTCAACTTTGGCTGTGGGCCAAATGGAATTGAAAGCCCAAAATGTGTGTCTGTTGCATGTGTGTACATATGCAGGTAGCAACCTATCTAGATACAAAAAAGTACATTACTCAACATCAGAATTACAGAAGCACTAAGTGGGGCACGACTGCAGTCAGAAGTTTTTTTTAAGCAGACAAACTAATTTAGTAAAAGATTTTCCTTGTGAGAATTGTCATTTTCTTGGCAAGTCCAACTTACTCAAATATGAAAACTTTCGTTCTATGGTAAACTCCTTATTAATGAGAAACTCTTTATAAATAAGAAACAGAATAATTACCAAATATTTTTATTAAAATATCCGTGTTGAGTGTAGACATCATTATATTGTAAGAGAATAAGATCAAATTTATTCTTTTGCACGAGAGCAAATCTATTTTCTCATGCCACTTTAAAGTTGTTGGCTGCTTTTCTATTTATATTTATTTTTTGTTTATCTTTATCTTTATATTTATCTTTAGCATTATCTAATATACCAGAAGACGAACTATTTATATTTCTAAATGGTCATCGATCATGTAATATTACACACAATTCAAAATACTTGTGGTGTTTGCTGGTGGCTATCTATCTTTAGGCCAGCCCAGCTCAGTTGTTGACTATCTTTTGCAATTCATTATCTGTGTTTGTTGTTCTTTCTGTTTTGAGTGCCAAAAAAATTGTGAGGCAGCTTTGCCTGAGCTACCTGGCTGGGCCAGTGTTGAAATGGAAGCTGGGCATATGCAAAAGTAAACAGTAAAATGTACACAAAATTGGGTCCACAACACGCAGAGTTTGGCGAGAAGGATTTAAAAAACACGAGCGAGGCTAAAGAGCTTATGCTCTGCAGATGATGATGCCAACAACTCTGATAAAACCCCCCAGATAAGAGTGTTAACAAAATAATAACAAAATAAAAGCCATTTACATGCACACACACACACACACACCCACACACACACACAAAGAGCAAGTAGGCCAAGTACATGCTACAAATAGCTTGGGGAGAAGCCATTAGTGAAATGCTGTCGAGAGCTAACCAGGAGCTGACCAGGCCGAGAACCACGAGGGCCACGGCTTTAGCTCAAAAAAACAATAAACCTTAATACTTACTCACATTTTGTGGCGACTCTGTTCACGAATAATTTGGCACATCCAAAATTGAGATTGAAGTTTTCGAGCCAAATGTCATATTGGCTTAGTCAAAAGGCGTCATTTTCTCATCTTTCCAAAATCTACTTGAAATAATGAATGAATATTGCACAATTTTGGAATATTTCCAGCTGGCGAACTAATTTCTGCCTGCACTTTTCACTCTCTTCATTCATATGCGAAAGATTTCTTAGCAATTTGAAGTTGACGTTTTGAGACAGTTTTGACTTTTATTATACAAAGAAATGCATATGAAGAGGCTGAAAGTTTAGTCAAATTGAATTAAATAGTTCGATTTCTTTATATATTTAAGATGAGATTTTGATAAAGATTTGATTTTGAATGATACAATACATTAGCATATCATAGAGACTGAAAGTTCATTGATGAGTCAAAGGGCATTAAATAATATATTCTATTTAATTCATCAATTCAATTGCCAGTTTCGAAAGAGATTTCATACTAAGAAAATTTAAATATTAAGCAAATAAAATTTAAAAAAAAATCGTGAATTGTGCTATTATTAGTTTCCCTATATATTTATATTTAGCAATTTTCGTTTAAAATTAAAACAAAATATATTTATTGATAATCATTCCCAGAGAAATACTAAAATTGACATGTGGGTGGTACACTAAAAAATATATTAAAAATCGGCAATTGTAAAACATATAATTTCTAAGCAATTTTTATATTTTTCATATACAATTCTGATAATTAATGAGCAGCCAATTCCAGCCGACTTTGATTGTTTTAATTATTTTGTTACTAAACTTACCCAAACAAGTTGCAACTTAAATGCAAAATTACTTTAAGACTAAAACTTTCTTAAAAAATAGCAGTTTAATTTTTAATTTTCCCTATGCTGTTTATATATATATTTTAAATTTGATTATTTAATAAGTGAATAAACACAGGTAGAACACTTGAGTAATCAGTTTGGACTGCCCACTTAACAAACGCATTGATTTAAATCCCAACCCAGGAGAGACTCAAGGACGCCTCCGTTGGGTCGTGTTACGTGTAAAAAGCGTACATAGAAATATATTATTCATGTTACTTAAACATATTGCACATATTGATTAAAAGTTGTACCACCAAGTGGGCTTGCACATACATATACTTGAGAAAACAGATCAGTGTAATCAGCCCACTTAACAAACGCAGTGATTTAAACCCCAACTCAAGGACTCCTTGGCTGGGTCGAGTTACAAGCGAGTATAAAACGCATACATTGAAATCTTTTCATTTGCGCAACACACAAGAAACTTAATTGTAATTTATTCTAGTATATACATAAATACATACATACATACATAAATACATACATACATACACACATATAACTATATATATTTATATATATATATGTAGCAAGCTAAACTCACCTTTGGATCCAATATGCTGCGCTCTAAACTATCCTCACGATTCATGGTCGTTGCAGTGCTGCCTGTGCCGCTGCTGCTGCCACCACCGCCACCCCCCTGCGAGCTGCGTTGGCTGCTGCGTTCCCGTTCCCGCTCCTGTTGCTCCAGTCGAAGACGAGCGCGTTCAACACGCGCCAGCGTCGGACTGTCCAGAATGGAGGGGGCACGCGAGGGGGGACGCGAGTTGTTTGCAGCATTTGTTGTTGTTGTTGTTGTTGTATGTAACTGCTGCAGTTGCTGTTGGAGCTGCTGATGCTGTTGCTGCTGCAGCGACTCCAGCATCGCGCTGTTGTTAGAGGACGTTGAGCCTGGCGTTGGCGTCGCCGACGAGGATGAGTTGGTCATCGTCGCCGTCGACGTGGTCGATGTGGTGTGCATCAGCATTTTAGTATTATGTGTGTGTGAGTGTGTGTTGTTTGGCTTTGTTTTTTATTATTATTTTTTTAAGTTATTGGGGGGCGTTTGCACTTGAATCGTCGTATTGTAGAACTTAACTGCAGCTGCCCAATCACGCACTTTTTCTGCTCAATTTTATTTTGTTGACTGTGGATTACAAGGCCAATAATTATTCACGTGGCTCTTTAATTCTGCCTTTTTATTTTAGATTTATGTCTCAAAGTCTACTTTTGACCTTACGAATATTTATCAATAAATATTTGTGTGGCAATTTTGAGAATTTGTTGATTTTTCTTCTTTAAAAATCTGCTGCATTATGATTGAATAAAAAGTTATATTGTTAACCGATAAAAAAAATCAGGAACTGCTATCAGTATATTGAAGTAATTTTCAAAATTTTGATTGTGTATCTTTTTTCATATCTTAAAAAAAAGGCAATTGATTTAGATTTTTCGTTTCGATTTTAACAGATTTTTTTAAGTATTGTGATTTTTTAAGAGTGTTTTCTAAATTTTAAAATTAAACCTATAACCTCAGAAATAGTTACATAATTGAGATATTTGCGAATATAATTTTGCCGTGATTAGTTTTTCAAAATATATTTTGGCTTCAAATCAGCTTTTATTGAAATATAGCTCAAGCCAAAAATGGGTGCAAAATATGATCGTGCAACACTTGCAGCAGCCAAATTGATTGGGCCAATTTCTGGTTATTATTTCAGTAAGGCGGGGTGGGGAACCTCAACAGCTTAAGCCCATCGAATGTAAGAGCAAGAAACAACAAAAGAAAAGAAAGAAGAAAAAAAACATACAAAAAATTCAAACAAATGACGAAAACCGACCGAAACCAAAACAAAAACAACAACAACAATTGCCAATCATTTTCACAAAACTGGTTTCTCGGCTAGTTGCCAAGTGTTGCAGGTAGTTTTTACTTTCGCGCAAAACGAGAAACGAGAAACAAGAAACGGAACAACAAATAAAATCCCATTGACGACTGCACAAAACTGCAAGCCGTCAGATACAAATGTACGTTGCAGTACGTTTGGGCCCAGTTCTGGCGATTGATTTTGAATCGCTTAACGGATTATTTATTTAGTTGGCTTGTTTTCAAGATATCCGCTAACCATTTGATTCGTCATGTTGACACATACTTTATTAATTATCTTATTTGATTTGATTTAGTTGGCTTCGCTTCGCATTTCCTCGCGTTGTGCTTGAAAAAACCAATTTTGAGTATTTTGGCAAAATTTTATTTTCAATGCGATTTGCTGGTAGCGCGCCAAGCAAGCGAGCGAGCGACCGTCGACGAGCCGAGAACCGTAACGAACTGCGTACTGCGAACTGTTCACGCCAGCTGCCCGTCGTTGACTGTGCGCAAGAAAACTGGTTTGCCGCCGCTGTGCATGCATCAACAAAATTCCCAGTATCGGCAACCAATTTCCCAGTATTTTAGTATAGTCAAATAAAACTAAAAATGTCCGTCTTTGTCTGACCGTCCGTGACTTGCAACATGTTTCGGCGAAACTTTGGTGTGGTGGCGTTGGCTGCCCGTGTTGCGTGTTGCCGCCAAACTCACAGCCATTCAAAACACAACATGTGCGACGGCATGCTTACAACGAAAACAAAAAAAACTTCCCATTATTTTAATCTTCATTTTTCATATAAGAAATAATAAAATATTAGTTTTTTTTTTAAATGGGTGAGCAATGGAATTTAAGCACTTATAAATATAGTTATGATTAGATTTTCAGAATAAAGCAAACGACAGGAACCAGTTTAATGTCTGTTATATAATCTTTCTAAAGGTTTAAACGAAATGATAAAATTTGAAGAATTTCCCATTCGATTACCCAAAACAACGCAACTGCCAACCAGTAGACAGTATTTGGGTATCGGTTTGAGACAGCACGCGATTAAAGCAGGTAAAAGCAGGTAAGAATGTGTGTGTGTGTTTGTGTGTGTAGTAAATAAATCTGTGTTTCTTCGTCTTTGATATTATAGCCATGCCCATTGTTTGGCCGGGCGGCATTTCCAGTGATTTATGTCGCGCGACAACAACAACAACAATAAGAACAGCAGCAACAACAAGGGCGACAACAAGATCAATTGTTGCATTTCGGTTGCAGTTGCCAGTTGGGCCATTGACCCACACTTCGGGCTGCATTGCAATCGTTCTATGATGAGCTAATCACACATAGCTGACTCATTGGGACTTTTTCTACTGGCCAAGTGCATATTACCCAGGCAATAGAATCGTTTTTGAGTTCTCCACACATGATTCACGCATTTGCTGGGCATGCGAATCACGCAATTATGCAAATTATCGACGCATATTTTTCTTCTCTTTTTTTCGGCATTGGATGTGCCAAATTTTAGACATGGCGGCGCATGCCGCCTAATTTTGCTCAAGATAGTTGTGCCCAAAATGAAATAGTAATAATAATAAAACAAAGCAACAAATGTCTCAATTTTAGTTTCCAATTGCGCGTCTGTTGTCATTCATTGGCTGCACGACTGGCGCCAGCATAATTTTTCTAATTTCAGAGCCGTTCAGATTCGGATAAAACCCATTCAAAATCTGTCGCGACTCAATTCGTTTTTGTTTTCGGTTTTTTTTTTTTTTTTGGTTGATTTTTCCTTAGAATTTGACGTGTTGTTTGAAAGCATTTTATATTTTTGGTTTCTTCTCTTTGTTTTTGTTTTTTTTTGTCTTTTCAGTCTGTCCGTTTGTCCGTCAAGTGGTTTGATGACTTTATTGCTTGAGTTCCAAATGTTTGTCTGCGTTATTCGCTGAGATAATCGCAGCGCCATTGATTGAAGTCGCTTTGTGTGGAAATTTGATGGGAAATTTGATTGCCTACCCCCAAATGAAGATATCGACGAATTCTATTCAAACGCACACTATGATAAGTCTCACAAGCACTTGTCATATTCGATTTAATACAAATTGTTTACAGGTACTTATTATACATTTGTGGGGTTTAGAGATATTAGTATTAATATACTTTGTGTAACTCTAATGATAATGCCAGCAACTAACTGGTTTAGTTGATAAACACTTATTTTCAATAACAGAGTTTTAGTATCGTTAGCATTGTTATTAATATTAGTATATTTTGCATATAATTAGAGTGATAATGCCAGCAACTAAGTGATTTGGATTTATTTAAGAGTTTTGGTTTTTATACAGTTTCTATCAAATTATAAGGCATTAGTAGCAATAGATTCATTATTATTATTATTAGTTATAAGGAAATACTAATTATAATTCTAGGAACTATTTGATTTAGATTTATTAAAAGTTGTACTCCTCATATATGTATCTATAATGCTAATATTACATATTTATGATTTGATATATTTGTAAGCATGTCTAATTCTAATGATAATTGCCGGAACTAACTGATTAACTTCCCATTCACAATGGAAACAGGCGTTTTATTTGATATGGCTGCTATTCTTGACAAACCATTATTACTAAATACTAAACACCACTAAATGGGTCTGTTGCAATGTCTTTATGTGTCTTTTTCCTGTGATACTGGCATATATAGGCTCTTGCCTTATATGCATGCAACGTTCTACGTCCCCCTCCCCCCTTTCCCCACTCTAAACCCATTTGTGGGTCTGTGCCGCATTTCCGTTCCCTATTGGAAAGTCTTTCAATGCGTTTTATTCAAACAATGTTCAACGTTTTATCAAAGCCCAGTCGCCAAGGCGTCTGGCCGCCATTTGGAATAAAAGTTTCTTCACAGTTTTCTCCGTTTTATTCTTTTTACGCTCTACTCTTTCTCTCTATCTCTCTCTGTATCTGTCTCTCTCTCTCTCTCTCTCTCTCTCCTTCCCTCTCTTTGCATATCAGAACTGCGAGTTGCCATATCTTTTGTATGCATTCGGCGCATTCGAGCTGTTCTTTTGTACTTTGCTTCTTATTTCATGCTTACCCATTTACAACAGTCAAAAAGGGTATACTAGGTTTGTGCCAAGGTATGTTACAGGCAGAAGAAAGCATTTCCGACACTATAAGGTGTATAAATTCTTTTTCAGGATCAACAGTCGAGTCGATATGGAGATTTTAAATTTTGACTATTTGTTCCTGTAAATGAGACCACTTTCACAGCTGCTTACATTTGTGTGTGGAAGGCTTTTCAAATAGAATTTTTATACATATATGTATAGCTAACAGCTGGGTATCTCTAAGTCTGGCTCACTCGCCTGCAGCATTCTTACTCGTGACTTTATCGCAAACTTTGTCAAGGCAGGAAAAGGCGCGTTTGGCTTCCACTTTGCGTGGCGATCTTTCTCTTAATTTGTCCATGCAAACACGTATTTGCATGTGTGTGTGCGTGTGTGTGTGTATTCGTGTGTGTGTGCTTTGTATGCAACGCATCAAACAATGCAAAAATGGCATTTCCTCAAAGGGTGGCGGGCTGCGTTATCAGCTGCTTGACATGCTGGTTGCCAAGCTGGCCCAACTGGCGAAGATAAGACAACGTCCATAGCTTCTTGGGAGTGTATTGGCTTATGCAGAAGCCAAAGAGCAAACTGCACTCTGATTGCCGATTCCAGATAGCAGAAAGTAGCCGATGTTGATTGACGGGCATCCTACAATAATACCCTGCACCCAATTCCAAATGTGCAAGCAATGGGTATGCTTACTAAGAAGTTGTGCAAATATATGTAACAGACAGAGGAGAGCATTTCCGAGTACATAAAATATATATAAGATATATTATAGATCTTATATAGGTAAAATATAAATATGCGAGTCCGTCTGTCACTCCGTATAAATATCGCTTTCTCAGTTACAATCAGAGCCAAATTATTAAATTTTGAAATGTGTAACTTTCGTATATCAAGTGCGGATCTAGAATATATTATTGTTTCATTATTGAGCCATTATAGGACTTATTTTAGATAAGGACTTGGGCTCAGGGCATCTTTTAGTCGAGCTCTCGCTACTATTGCAATGCCGCTTGATAAGTATTGTAAACATATTTAATATTATTGATTTATGCGCATTTTTTGTATTCACATTAAGTATTTGTTATTTATTTTATTATTGATCCGTTATACAGAACCATTACAAAATCTGAAGTGCATTAAAACTTTGCGGATTATTAATGTTTATTCCTTGAACTTTATAATTTCCAGATCGATTATTAATGGCAGTTCCTTTCACTTGTTGCACAGAGTTTCTCAGCACTAACCATAAATCATTGATAAAATGTTGTCAGCATAAAATAATTTTGTATTTTTCATATATTTGCAATTTATATTTATTCTTGGATTTCGTCAGTTAGCGTGCCTTGTGCCTGGCCACAAGTAGGCCAAGACAATTAGTCCACTCCGTCCACTTGCAATAGAAACTAATGACTGCTGAATCCCTCCCCAACTCACTTCCCCCGTTCCACGAACCAGCTGCAGTCCATGCAACATATCCAACATTTCTTGTGGCGCTCCACATGAAAAGACCAACCATTTGGTGGGGAGTGTAGGGGCTCTCTATGAGGAAAAATTATCTTCATTAAATTAATTAACAACGTTAATAGCTTTATCAGCTTTGACAACTTAATGCATTTGTCGACGCTTTGATTGAATACTGCACGCAGTTCTTGGAGGCACTGGATATAATTTATAGATGTACATATATATATTTATATATAGATGTACAGAGTAAGACGAATCATGCGATTGTGGTTTTGATTCTTTTCAGTTGAAGCATGCATTTCAAGTGTAACAGATTTAAATAAATAAAAATATAATAAATTTATACACAATTAATTTCTTATTTGGCAACACAATCTGAAATACAGTGTCTCGAAGCTTAAACGGATCAGTGCCAAAGAAAAAAAGGAATGGCCTGCCATAAGTTAACCATTCATTATTTTTCAAAAATTCCAAAGACCGATGGTAGGTACATTTATTAACCACCAAAATTTATATATGACCCCAATACACTGGGGTTTCCCCACCCGCTAGGTAGAGTTATGTAAAAAAGTACCTTATTTTGAGGGGAAATTTTTTTTGGATCATTATAAATAAAATTAAATATTTACATTATAAAAACCTAAATAAGGATGTTAATACTTAGTATGATATCCTTTAGCCTTAACCACTTCCTTTAACCTATTATTCGTGAAAGATACGGCCTTCCTGGTACCTTCTGGGCTGGTTCTGCTCCACTAATCCCACAGAGCATTTTTGAGGTCTTCTTTGCTGGATATTCTGTGTTTCCGGATGTTATTTTCCAGCAGACCCCACAAATTCTCAATAACATTTAAATCTTGAGACTGGACCGGTGGAATTATCATGTGGGGGCAGTTCCTGATGAGCCAGGACTGTACTATCTTGGGCTTATACTTGGGATCGTTGTCCTGGTTGAACCGGAAAGTACGTCGGATTCCTACCTTCCCGGCACTTTGAAGTAAATTTTCCTTCAGTATGTTGAAGTACATATTCTTGTCCATTGTTGTTTCAAAAATCACCAAATTCCCGAATCCGGCTGACGAGATACATACCATGCCATATCACTTCCTCTACCATGCTTGACTGTGGCCTTTACGTGTTTGGGATTCAGGTCAGTATTGGACTGTCGCCACACATAATTCCGCCCGTCCAAATTAAAAATGGTGAATTTGGACTCACATGCAAATATGACTGTGTTCCAGATCTCCAAATCCTTGTCCAAGTGGGTTTTGACGAACGTCATCCAAGTCCCTATATTTTCCACGCTTATAAAGGGCTTTGTTCGTGGTACTGGGGCATTAAAGTCATGTTTGCGCTGAAACCTGCACACAGTTTCCACACAGCACTTTTCCCCCATTTCATCCTGCACCTGTTGAGCCACTTTTGGAGCCGATAGCTTGGGATTTCCCCTTATTTTCCTGGTGATCCTTCGCTCCTCCTCTTCGGTGAAAATCTTATTTGGTGCCTTTCTGTCCTTGCCCTCAATCCGATTAGCGTCGACGAAGCGCCGAATGATGTTATATACAGTTGAGTTGCTCAGATTGACCATTTCAGCTATTTGGCGATGTGAATATCCGTTTTGGAAGTGGTCCAGGATGAGTTTCCGTTGTACAATGGTAGTCTGTTTGTCCATAGTCTTTGTTGGCTTATTGCACCCGGGATGCAGGATAAAACTAAACTGACTACGAAGGAATGGTCTATTTATACCGAAAATACTCAACTTTAGGTTAAAAATCCGGGTTTTATGGCACCCAGGTGTCCACAATGTACCTGATCCAAATGAAGCGAACTCCTAAAAGTAGGCAACATTTTTACATAATCCTACCTAGCGGGTGGGGAAACCCCAGTGTATTGGGGTCATATATAAATTTTGGTGGCTAATATATATACCCACCATCGGTTTTTGGAATTTTTCAAAAATAATGAATAATTAGCTTTTGGCAGGCAATTCCTTTTTTTCTTTGGCACTGATCCGTTTAAGCTTCGAGACACTGTATATGCAGTGACAGACAGTCAGTCGGAGAATATCAGCAGAAAGTTGCCCTGGTCAGGTTTTCAGTGTTATCAATTGATAATGGGTAAAGTTTTTGCTTGTACATAAATTATTAAATATTAAATGAAGTTAAATTTGAAGTGAGTAACTAAATTTAAAATTAACAACAAATAATGTATAAAAAAGGATGGAAAATTTTAAACAGACCAAAAAAAGGGAAAATAATTGAAAATATAGTAAAAATCTCTGCATCAGTGTTAGCTTTATTTACTACGAGTTGAGTTAAAAAAGTATCAAATTCCTAACATAAAAAAAAAACATTTTGAATTCAAAATCCAAACAGACTCTGTTTTCTTTTCGATTACTTCTATAATCTATGCATAAATAAACATTTTAGAATGCAGCAATTTGTCTTAATTTGTTCAAACTGGATGTTCATTAACTAATAGATATTTTCCTTATGTCTTTAACTACTTTCATTTGGAGTCTATTTCAGCTTTACGCTCTATCGTCAATTAAATTACGTTTCAGTCTCTCACACCGATTTAAAATCATATTATTGACTATTAACATCAAATCCGATCATATTGAAACCCTTTTTAAGAAGCACCACTGAATCGCCACGACGAATCGCATTCCATTCCATGCCACTCCAAGGTTAGTCTTGCCCCTTGATTCCTCTACTCGCCCCTTCCACTTTCTGAGCCTCTTTGCTACCTGCTCCGATTGATATCACATGTTGTCCGTACCCAATAATCTTGCCAGAATTAGTTAGCAGTCCATTTGAATTTCAAAAGGGGCTTTTGCTGTCTCGAATTCTTGAATTCTTGAATTCTTCGTTCGTTTCATTTCAATAAAAACATTTTGATTTTGTTGCTCTCCTTCTCTCGTCTGTCTCACCAAATTGACGCCTGTTTGTCTGAACGGGTATTAAGCTATCGTCTGCTGGATAACATCGCCCGAAAGAGTCCACAAACAGTATCTTTTTTATTCAATCGAACTACAAACAGGAAAGAACAGCTTTCTTTGTCAAGCTCAAGGTGAAATACTCTTGCAGACCAAAATCCAACTGCGCATATCTTATTTGAATAAATTCTTCAATATATATTGTTAATTTATTGATTTTTAAATCAACCTTTTAAAATTAAAATTGAATAAATAATCTTCTTTAAATATATAGTAGTCGAATATATAATTTGTTTACAAAAATGAGTCAACGAATGGCAACTGACAAATGTAGGTCAGCAGTTGCAAGGGTATTAAGAATTCCGGCGATGTGCGAGAGGCTGAGTCATGGAATTTAAATTTGAGTAAAATAAAGACAGCAACGGAATACGATACGTATAACACGTTATATATATTGAATATAGTTATAGCTTACCAACACAGAATGAGTTTTTAACTATGTGAATTTTGAACTATTTAATCTAAAGGGGAGATCAAAACGATACAGGAAAAATGCATCAGTGAATTATTGAACTTATGATTGCGAAGCTATAATTAATTCGTAGTAACTCGTATTCAGGAAAAGTATATAAATGTTATAAGAAAATGGAAATAATTAAATTTTATCAAAGGTTTAATTATATACTTATGCAAGTGCTTACCAAATAAGTGTTAGTTTGGACCGACTTTCAATGGTATTATGATTTTTTATTATTTAAAATATTATTTAGATTTTTTCGACTTTTTGCTGCGGATTACATGTACAAAATTGGTTTGATAAATGTGTGTTGAAAATGTCAATTATCAATTATTAGCCATTCGGGCTGTCATATTGTGTTTGGGAAATAAACTCAAATTATTTACTGCATACTTTTAGGTGCACATAAATATTGAATGTCAATTTTGGCTGGCGCTCTTTTAGGCGTGCGTTGAACTGCAGTCAGAAAGAAGTTGAGCTGGAAATCACAAGAGTATGCCCAAGATGGGGCGTGGCAGTGGAGGCGCGTGCCTAAGTGCCACGTGTCTAGCCGCTGAACACCCACAGAACGTCAAATGAAATAAATTTCAATTCGTTTCGACTAAACGACCTAAACAAGTTGAGTAATTGAAGTGCTCTCGCAGCTGCAAAATGAGCTCTGACAGCAGAGATACCAGAACACTCCTAAATTTGGGCCATGCTGAATTGTCAGTTATGTTGCAAAACATTGGATGCACCATTGGGTTTATGAATACCATAAGCCATATAAATGGGGACACTCTTTTTTCATTTAGTATCTCTTATTTTAAGTTAAAGAAAACATGTTTATCAGATTTGTATTTATTATAAATTATTAAGTGCATAAATCGCGCATGGAATAACCTATTCTGTAAAGCAATACAGAAATAAACAGCTAACAGACATGCCTACAAAATATTCATTAATATTAAGTTGAAAGTTTTGGCTTTTATGCAAACTGGTTTCACTGTTTTAATTTTAAATTAAATATTGATTTTTTCCGGTGCAAATCTCCAAGTCTGCCGTATCGTATTCCATATCTTATAACTCCCTTAATTAATTATTTATATTATTAATTTTTTGTTCTGTATCTGCACTTATTTATTATTATCTGTTAATTTGGAAATGCCTTAAGTGCAGCTAATAATTTATTAAAATCATGAAAGGCTATAGTTAATCTCGATGCTGAACTTTTCGATCTAGCTGAAAGCACAATTTTTATAGCATTTCCAATTTGAATTCATTTTTTTGTTCCAGCATTTCTACATGCCTTGCATCCCAAAAGACGCGGCCCAGCGCAACTGAAAACTTGATTCGCTTAGAATTTTAAGAAACCCTTACAAATCACTCACTCTCTTTGCCTAAGCTGCCACCGCCCCCTCCAAGCATGACGCAAGAGGCAAGAGGCACAGCCGCATTTGGCGTTAATTAGTTTGGCAACGCTGCGGGCGTGTGACTTTCACCAATCATTTACAACACACCATCAACCCTTCAAGCTTGTACAATATAATATTAACGACTGGGAAACACCCTGTTATCGGCAGAAAAGAACTCATTTAATTGAAGAAAAAAAATTCACTGTTTTTGAAGAATTCATCATATTTTTGTGACCAATGTGTGCTGACTATCTTATAAGTAATAATATATGGTATATATCTGAAGCTGTTGGTTTGCATTTCTAGAAATAGTTATAATAATATATATCAAGAAGTACATTTTTGAGAAAATGATTTAAGTATACTTTGAATTTATATTTAAAATAAGGCAACTTTTCTAGTTGTAAAGGGGATTTTCATATAAGTTAGAGTTTTTAATTTTTATCTGAGTCTTCTCTATTTTGTTTGAAAATCCCAGAACAATAAAAACTAGTTAAGAACGTTCTCTGAAGGAAAGCTTAGTTCAAAAATGCCTTATGTTATCTAAATGATTACGAAAATTAAGAACTGCTCATAATATAATTATTTTGTGTAAAATCTTCATCAGTGCGCCCGAATCATTTGCAAATTTGATCATACTCGTTCTTGGTGACTTTATAGGGTATAACAATTCAACATTGCCTGCATATCTACACACAGATATTTTTACTCTGTTACAGAAGGTAGAAGAACATATTGTATTTGAGAGGTTCTCTATTCGTCTGTTTTGAAGAAACAAAAGGCAAGAGCAAATTTAAGAATCAGGGTTATCGATATTAACTGTAAATGATAAGATATGTCCAACATTTTGAAAAGTAGTCAAAGATCGACTAACGAAATGCCTTTTAAAATTATAAAACTGAGAACATTTTACACATTTTTCCCAATCATATTCAGCTGATAACAGAGTATGACGCAGTCGACTACGGTATCCGGCGTTTTTCTTTTTTGTTGAAGAGGCCAAAAATAATTTTCATTAACAGTCTGGCGTCGCGTCAAGTTCAAGTCTCTCGATTTGCGCTCTTCGACATTTTGTCGTTTTTCTGATTACACATTTTAGCGCCATTCTTGGCGCAACTTGCGCTGAGCTACTCGCAAGAACCCTTTAGGCCAAAAAAGCAAAACTTTTTGGCCGGCAACAGACGAAGAAAAGAAATACAGCTGAAAAAAGAATACTGAAAGGAATCTCAATGAAGGGGTTAACAAGCAAAATTTGATTTATTTGATGAGTTTTTCGTGTTGTTGCCGTCGACCTCACTTCAAAGACGCATTTAATGAGCATAAAAATGGGTGAGGCAGTATTGAGCCAGGGGAGGGCGCTGAGGGCATTTGGGAAATGAGTTGCAAAAAACGCTGGACGGGAAAGAAAAACTGCTAAATTAACCGAAGTTGCCAACAACTAATAAGAAAACGAAAGAATAACAAAAAATAACTAACAAGAAGTACTGGACTGGCACATACCCTGTTAACAAATTGGAAATTACTTTTTTATGTTCGGTTCGAATCTTATTGTATTTATTTAACTTTATTTGATTTATTTTGTTTACTTTATTTATTGTATTTAATTAGTTTATTTTTATTAATTTTATTTACTTATTTAATTTATTTTAGTTTATTTTTAATTGTGTTTATTTTAAGTGTTTTATTTATTAATATTTACTTATGTAAAGCCAATCTTCGCAATCTACAAACTTTAAAAGATAAGAATTTAATACATAAAAATAGTTATTTTAAAATTTAAAAAAAATAAATAAAACAGCTGAGTTAAATTTATAAAATGTGACAAACAGAACAAAATATAAAAATACAAAATATACAAAATTTAAAGTAAAAAAAGGAATATAAAAGCATTAGCTTATTCAAATTCCATGTCCAAAAATACAAAAATGGCCCACACAATTTAACTGCAAATGTGGCCACAAAAAGTGCACATAAACACTCCACTCATAATGCTGAAAATGGTTATATATACTATATATTAACTATAAATGTGACAATGTTCCCAAATATCTTGCACACGGAACGGACAACAATATGGGCAAGTTCAGCCTGAAGGTCTAACTAAACTTTAGCCAAATGGCGCATAAAACAAGGCGCTGTAATAATGAAAATATAAAAAGCAAA
This sequence comes from Drosophila atroscutellata, assembly GCA_035041605.1. Lineage (NCBI taxonomy): Eukaryota > Metazoa > Arthropoda > Insecta > Diptera > Drosophilidae > Drosophila > Drosophila atroscutellata. The sequence goes on along the minus strand of JAWNLA010000092.1, from coordinate 3,189,097 downwards.
TGCGAAGAGGATTCACCAGAGGTATGTAAACAGGTGGAAACATACCTTTTTATGCTCCCCCTCAATGCCCCTTCCGCGTACGCACAACAAACTAAAAACCAAGAATATAAATGGGGTGGCAAATTTGCGTTGGCTGCCATAAAAATGATTTAATATGCGTTTTATATGAGAAAAGTTTTGCAATTTTTGCGCATTTAATGTTGGCTGGTCTCACTTGACATTTGAGGCAAGCACAACATTGCGACTTTGTACAGTTAAAGTCAAACTTTAAGATGCATGCCAGTTAATTATTCAAGCTGGCTGCTTGGCATGAGTTAAGCAATCCAGAGGATCCGAAACCGGACGTTGACTTGCCTGAATTAAATCTAATTGAATTGTAAAACTTGCGCCTTTGTTGGCTTTTATTGAGCTGCCGTTTTGGCCAAATGTGATTACCGCGTAGCTTTAGATGTGTCTATCTCTGACTCAGCACACACTTGCCTATTATTCATGTCACTTTATGCCTGACACGCCTCGGCCCAGCTCAAGGGAGTTCCGGCAAAAAGACACTTTGCTAATCAGCGGCTTTGTTGCCCGCACAAAGCCGAGCAAGTGAAAAGTTTGCACTTATTGAATTTAACGCAAAGTGTATTGTCGCCCAATGTTTCGTTAGCCTATTAGAAAGTTGTTGGCTCGAAATTGAAATTCCATTCGTCTTACTTTGCAGCAGCAGCTGCCTTTAATGTGATATACATAAACAATGTGAGCCAAAGATAAAGGAAAAACTTTTCCTACTTCTTATCTTGGACATGTTTTAAATTGACCAAAACATTAGGCTTAAAATTATTCGAAATAAAAAAGGAAGATTATATTAGTTGAACTCAAATAAAATATATATATATATTGTTTAGCTTAAGTGTGTTGGTTATTATTTATTTAAGGACTTCTAAAGCTCTTCAAGTGTTGTGCTCTATAAACTCAGTATACCATTATTGTTTTATTCATTAATAACATTTAGTTCTCTAAAGCAGCTGCATTGTTGGCATCGCTTCAATCTTCTTCTCCAAATCCCATTTTCAGCCCCTCAATTCGCTGACTGCGAGAAGCATTCAATCTTTTTGCAGTTGCCAAAGTTCATAATGCTCCGCTGACTTTCCAGCTCACTCTTCCCCATTGCCATGTAAATCAAGCTGTATTTGAATGTATATATACATATTTTGTATATATATATATATATATTTTACATAAGATAAATTATCATAAGCAGCGCTCCGGGTGCTTTTGAGCTGCAGCGAATGCAAATAATGCAAAATAGTTTCCCGCAGCTGTGTCCCGAACCTGAATTCACCGAAAAACTGACACTTGACATGTGACAGAGACAGCGCCAGCCAGACAATAATAACAATAACCAAAAACAACAACAACAATGTCAACTGTCAGCCACAACAAACACTTTATAATTTCAGAAATTCTGAAATAAGGCAACAAATCCAAAAGGTTTCATACGACAAAAGTCAAAGACAAGCTTCAGATTGTCAGAAGCGACAAGTCTGTTTAATTACGAAAAGCTAAAAACATATTTAGCAACTGTACTTGGCAGGTGTGTAAGGTCCTTCAAATAAATTCAATAATTCTTATAAATAAAACAAATGTCAAGGTTTGAAGCGAGCAAGTATCGATCTAGAAATAACAGAATGCAATAATATTTACTTTGGATATATATATCACAGCTGAGAACTGTTAAAGTTGTATCACACTTGACTGTAGTCCCTCTCTGCTGATCCCTGTAGCTTAAACAACCGCTAACGATATAAAATTTAAATTAGAACTGAAATGTTAAAAGGGCAACGCACACAACAATCCAGGACATCCCCCCATCAAATGCGAAGCGACAACTTCAATACAAATTCTCGGTTCCCACAAGGGCAGTCAGTAAAAAAATAGCGAAGTAAAAAAGTGTCAAAGCCAAAGCGAAAGCCAGACTGGCAACAGACAGGCTGGCAACAACGGAAACATTTGGTCGGACAACTGATGGAAAGGAATGCATAATAAATAGACGCAGAAGTGGATGTGCGGACAGCCAACGGAAGCAAAAGCACTGAAGAAGCAGAAGCGAATAATAATCAAATTCGAATAATACAACAAGCGGCAAGTTGTCAAAATGCTATCATTATGTGGTTTCTGTGGGGCAGACTCTCAACTTTGAATGAATAAGTAAAAACCAGCAAGAAAGCATCGAAATACTCAGAAATCTGCATGTAGCCAGCTGAAAAATATATGTAAGGCGGACTTTTAGACTTTTTGGGAGTGCCATGTTATATGTTCATGGAAACTGGGGAAGGTATATTTCTTATGTCTATAGTTACATGATCACATCCACCTGAGATTGAGGCTAACATGAATCTATATAACTCCAATTATTCAGAACGTTTCTTGATTTATGAAAATGTGCATTTGCAAATACTGGCAATATTTTGAATATTTGAATATTTCTGGCTGAAATGCCGTCCTATTAACAAGGGATGATTTTTATACCATTTCAGGCAGAATTAAATATGCATCAAGGATCACAAATACAGGGGTTTAGAAGCATTGCAATGCGCTGCTAGCAGCACCTTCAACTGCGAAAATTGTTGCCTGCTTTTGCAATTGGCCTGCAGGGCTTATGCGACATACCAAAATGTGTGCAGGGGGGTTGGAGGCAACACAGGCCTAATCCTTGAAGTTGCCGCATGCACTCACAGTCGAGTATTCGTTGCATTCATCGGGCATTCATAAATCGCTTACTCAAACTGCAAGCTTAATCACATGTGCCCAGCAATCTTGTTGCCAGCCTGCCATAAACAACAATTTGGCAAACGAGCCTGAGCCAAAAGTGCAAACTTTGCCCTTCCCCTACGCTACAGCTCCTACTCCTATTCTTTGCATGCTGCCACTCAATTTACCTGCCTCGTGGCATATTGCGAATGAGGCATCCCGAAGCCAAATTTGGCGACAACTTTGAGTGGCATATCGATTTCATGCTGGTTGTGGCAGTCAACAGTTTCCACCAAAGCTAATTAACTCAACCAACTGCATTTGTTTGCTGGTTAATTAAATTTGCCTTCAATCAGGATGCTTTTAGCTGCATTGTAATTCCATTTACAATCGCTAAATTATTAATACGACTGCAATGAGCGACCATTGAACAAGTTAGCCAGTTTCACTTGCTTTCAATCGTTGTGAAAATTTCACATTTGCACAAGTTGCCCTTTGAAAGCCAACAGTCAACAAATTTGTCTTACAAACCGATTTATATTCTTTTTTTTGGGTCAATGTCAGCGCCTGGTGTGATAACAATTTATGTGTGGGTCGTGGGCTTATAGCCTGGCCAAAAGCCGCCACACTTTGAGGCCAACCCTTATTTTTGTTAGCCATTTTTGAACTTTTTGGTCTATTTGCTCTTTTGGGCTGCAACGAAAATAGTTATCAACTGCAGAGTTGGGGCAATGGTTTTGGCCACTTCCCGTAGAACTTGTAAATGCTGCCTAATCTGGCAGGGGGAAATGTTGAAAAATGGTAAGAGTTGTGGCAGTAAAGGATACAAGCAGAAGGCTGGAGGAAACTAATGGAGAGTTGGTGTGGGGGATGCCCAATCATTTTGCGGCGGAAAAACATGGAATAAGCAATTTCAAACAACATTTTTCTGAGAATTCCAGCAAGATTTTCATTTTATTAAATTATAATTAATGATATTGGAAAAATCAGTTCCCCACCTACTTAATCCCCGATTTCATTCCTTTGATTTATATTTGTATAAGATACGAAATCTATTCAATAATAAGACATTATTGCTCTGGACAGCACAATTCTCTTCCAACACGAGTTTCTGGCGTATATTAAATTATTTTATTTTGTACTTTTTTAAATTTATTATAAATAAAATCTTTAAACAAATAAATTTCTTTATTGAGAGTGTAGGATGGAGAGTACATTTTTGAGTCAGAAAGCAATTTGATCAAATGACTAAAGCAGATAATCAATTTAAAATGCACATCACGAAATTCATAGAAAAGATGCTCAAAAGATGTAAGCGAGTTGAGGATAGAGTAAGCGAGAAAGATGGTTTGAATGATGGATACTTTTATTTTCATTCATATACTTAGTAGAGCCAGGAGCATCTTGAGTAAACACATTCTGATCAAAGCTCTCAAATATTGGCACAGGAATCCTTTAGCGCTTAACCAAACACAGTTGTCCGGACACCGCATGACATACAAATAGTTACACCCCCGTTTTAGCCATAAAATAATACTGCGGGCCACTGCAGGCAAACAGCATAAAAGCCTTCAAAATAATTCTTGACCGCTTGACCTAAATTTGACAAGTTTTCTTCCCCAACTCAGGCGCCAGATCAAGCCAAGTCCGTCCGTGCGGACATCAAATGTCAACAGTGCCGTAGAAATTGTACAAGAGAAATGTTTTAAAAATTACAACACGTACGCAATTTTGGCCTGATGCGCATAAAATAGGCATAAAATACGGGGCGTGGCCCCGCAACCAATGACAGCTAATGGAGGCGAACTTCAGCAAGGGTTATCAATCCACAATCCACGCACAGCCCCGAATTCAGCTCATTTGATTTCTGGCCAGCTACTTGCCCAACGCCCGCGGCAAGGTGTTGAAAATTGATTTGAGCTGCGATAAACTTCTTGGATAACTTTTGTCAGCTGGAGGGCAGCCCGATTTATGCCACCTGCCATTAAATAAAGGGAGAGAAATCACCCACTTTCTGGATAGAGTGTGCACGTACAACGTTTTAGCACACTATTTAAGCAGTGTTGAGCAGATCCACGCGGCGACTGCAAAATGAGTCAATTTGGCATCATTCGCAGACGGAGGCAACAATGACGCACAACAAGATAAGGGCTAAGAAAGCAGAGGGGTGACCAAAAGACCAAGGTGAAAGCGTATGTGTTGAAGAGCAAAATGTAATTGCTATTTTGCTATAAAAAAAAGAAGAGAAAAACAACAAAGTAATTACTTTATTGCTCATTAATTAATGTTGTTTTTCTTTTGTTTTATACTAATACTCATTTATTGCAAAGTAAGCCTCACACTCGACTTGAAAAGGGATGTCAACAGGTTAAATATTTGACACAGACTTAAGTCTATAGTTTGTAAGAATCGAGAAATATTTAAGATAAATCATTTTTAATTCATCCACTGATACTCTTCTCTTTCCCTCTCTTCAGATTACTTAGCAAGTAGATGGGAACTATTAACATTTAACCCGATAAAGTTGCTGTATTTATTTGAAGTCACTCCACAATATTGTATTTATTTTTAAATATCTCTCATATATCTCACAACTTTTTTCTGCTTTCTACAAATTCAATTCATTTAAAATGTTTGTTTTTAAATTTAGTTATTTTTCTGCTTTTTCTTTGCTTTCACTTTGTCTTAGAGTCACGTCCCAATCTCGCTGTCTTTTACCTCCTTCCTTTACTCTCTATATATTTTTTTTTAGAATAGAATTCGACCTAATTTACCATGTTGAATAAAGTGAGAACTTAATGCGGCTGAACTTATCAACTATCTAACCAGCGAAATAGCTAATAAGCTAAAGCTTTAAGGTGAACAACAACAATATCAGCACAATGCCAACATTGAAGTTGCCTGCAACTGCTGCTGCCACGCCTACTTGCGACACACAGCCAGACAGCTGTGTCACGTACTCCAGAGAAGGGGCAGCGAGTTGCAGAGCAGGAGAGGAGGAGAATTCCCCGCTTGGTTAGGCAGACAATAACTATAATTGTCGCATCAGCGTTTTTGCTGCTGTCGGCCTCCTAAAAGTATGCAGTAAAACGGCGAGTCATTTGTGGAGTCATGGCTCCAAGCGAGGGGGGAAGGCACACAGTGGTTGTGGCAGGGGAGGGTAGCTCGCCGGCAGACAGCAGCGAGCAGCGAGCAGTGGAATTCCATTAAGCAGCAGACAGGGAAATGCTGCTGCAAAACAAGTGGCACGCATAGGCGGCAATTCCTTTTGTAGGTCTGTGGAGTGTCCTCGCATGTGTGTATGTGTGTCTGTGTGTGTGTGTGTACCTGTGTGTGTGTGGGTTGGGGGTACATAAAAAAAATTCTTAAATTAAAGTCAATTTGACGAGTCGACTCGTTGGGTGTGGTGAATGCGACTTGGAGGCTTGGCTCAAGTTAAATTTAATGTTGATTAGGAAAATTGAAGTGATAATGTGCTGAGTCTGAGCTGCAAAGCATATCGAAAAGGAAACATTCTGCTTAAAGCTGAACACCAATTTAAAAACCTGATACAAGCCAAAAGTACAAGAAGATTAAATGAAATACAAGTTAATAATGAAATTAATTTAAACATCGTTTATTGTGTTATAACCATTATTATTACAACTTGTTCGCTGCGTGGTGAATCCCAATGGAATTCAATTCCAGTGGTTATAAAATGGCTTTAAATATTTATTGATTTTTGCAGAACTTTATGCGTTTTTCCCCAGTCAATTAAACTACAACGATCGAGCTTGGGCTAATGAGAAACTTTTCTAGGATGCTGAAGTCGGAAGCATTTCATTGTTGTTATTGTTATAATTATTATTATTATTATATTATGTTAATAATATTAATGTTGATTGTTATGATTTGTGAAAATATCAATATAACATTATCGATTACTTATGGTAATAATAGGGATATCGATACTGCGATCGATCTACCACCACTGGATGTCAGCATACAGTGAATAAATCTTCTGCGTAGAAAACCCAATAATATTAATATTTTAACTGGATGTTACTTGCTTTGACACGCACTAAATAAGAATTAATTTAAGAATTTAAATTTAATTTTTTTTCATTCATTAATTAAACGAAGCAAACTTTTGCTGAGAATAAGCAAACCACTGAAGATATTCATTGATGAACCTATGAATCAATAACTTGCCACTTTTCCAATCCATTCAACTGAGCACTATTTGCAAAATTGGTTTCGCAATTAAATTGACTGTGGTTTTTGGCTATGGGCAGTTAAGAAAATTTATGTACACACTCTGCTACTGGTGTTGTTTTGGCAATTGGTGTACACACTGTTGTAAGCAGCTCAGTTTCCGATTTCCACATTAATTAACTGAAAAGCAAAGCAGACAATTTCGAGACATTTTGTACAATTTGTAAGCAACATTTGCTTCGTTCACCCCCCTTTCCCATTTCTGCAGCACTCGGGGGCAGCGTTTACGTTACGAGAACATTGTAATCTAATTTAACACACTTTAGATTTATATTTGCTTAAATAGAAGTTATCCAAGTGGCACGTGCCGGGCATACCCAATATGGCCAAGCACAACAATAGACAGTCCCAATCGAGTTCCGTGTTCAAATGGCAGAGGTAGGGGTTAGGTGGGGGGAAGATTGTGAACCCAGACACATTTTTATTATAGTTTATTTCTTGCTTTTGAGCAATTTGGCTGGAATGCGAAAATGCACTTCCGAGTACATTGGCCAATCGAATTGCGGACAACGCTTAAGACGTTTATTGGCCACAAAGCTAAATGCAATCAATTTTACAGTTGCCAGCCAACAAAGACTAACATTAGACTAACCCCCATACACAACTCAGCCATAAACGCGTCTCAGCAGCGTGAAGAACGAGTAAATTACGTTCAGGAGCGACTGCAGCATCTTTAGGTTCATCGGATAGACGCCGCCAACGAGTATCTGCAACAGACACCAAAATATAACACATGAATCATCAATATGTTGAAATTGCATTAGATTGCAGGTGCACTCACAAATCAATTGCCTCAACTACCGAAAATCGCCGTTCTTTTGCCACATTATTATTTCAAAATTGTATTTATTAATTGGAAGATGGGCTCTTTATAAAACCGGGGTTTTCCATTTAATAATTCCATCTAAACTTTAGCTTGACAGTCGATTTCCATTTTAGGCAATTTTTTTCTGAGTGTATTGGCAAAAAATTTCTTACCGCCAGTGGTTTCTGTGAGCGCATAATGAGCATCTTTAATGTCTTCTGTGAACCGATATCCAAATCCATCCAATTGCTCTCGTAGGCAGCAATTGATATATGGAAACTCTGCGCAAATTGGTTTTTAATTTAAATTATTTACTTGTAGCTCGACTAACCTGAAAGTAGAGCTCGTTGGCCACGTAGTAGAGCACGAAGCTGTTGGCCAATATCATGATAATATAGAAAATTACAATTATAGTCTGGGCGATCGTTTGAGCCTGCAAGTGGAATTCGGAATGGGAATGGGATAAATAACTTACTCAATAATGGCATATGTTGAAATAATTTATAGATGTGGCAATAAGAATAAGAGAATGATTGCAACTTACAATAATCAAGGAGAAAAGAAGCACACAAAGCATCGCCCCGAAGCAAAGAAACTCCACCAGATGCAAATTGGTCATCAGTGCATTCATCGAATCGACCAGCCTGTTTGGAAGATGTAAACATAGTTGGAACAATGTTTTTTTTGTATTGCTTGACAAGCAGCTCACCCCTCCAGCTTGATCTGATATCGAATACACCAAATGATTTCATCACGCACTAGTGTGCCTTGAAGTTGTTGCATGGAGCGCAGCTTGTGCTGCAGCACGCGACACATGAGGATGGCAAACAGTGTGAAGGTGACCATCATGCTGCTGTAGGGTATGTACATGCAGCAGCCCATCGGCGCCATTATGGCCTGCACCACGAAGAAGATCTCGTAGTAGGGGCTGGCATATTTGTCAATACCGGGCACATACATGCCATAGGGCAGCACTGCAATTACAAACACAAATCCAAATACAAACTCAAATTTGTATTTGTGGAAATGGTATTTGGAGTAGTTCACCCACCGCGCTCCGACCCAAAAATCGGGTATGTCACAAAGCCAATACAGGTGCACATGCCCATTAGCAAATTAATGCGGCCAATGGAGTTGGAAATTCGTGTGGTTTCGGCCACAAGTTGGCCAATGTGTTCATCCGTAGAGTTCTGTAAATAATACATTATTCTTGACTTACTGCACTCACACTAATAGTAATTCAGATCGAAAATACATAACTTGAAGCAAGTAAGAATGCTTCAGATAACTTAAATCTAAGTTTTAACAGCCGGAAACAAAATCGGCCTGAAAAATTAGTAATCACAGAAAATATTTCTGAGAAGTAGAAACTCAATCCTTTATTAAATAATTATTATGTAGAAATATTAGTTAAATTTGGTCTGTTTAAGCTTAGCTGTTATATACATTTATAAGATATCTGAAATGTTTGTTTATGTGAATACTAACATATAATTTGATATTGTAATAATGATATATAAATATTTTCCAAATGAAAGGGGGAGCTCCCTTGTCGATTTTCTAAAACTCAAAGCAATTTTTTTCTGAGTGTATAATTCGACGTCCAAGTCTTTTACTCAGATCAACGCAGATCAAATGTACTATACAATTTAATCGATATTCGCCCCCAATTATGGAATCACCGATAGCAACAAAACCACCTACTTTAAAGATATATATAGTTGGATATTATGTGTGAATGCCACTTTACGATTTATAAAATGTAGGTAAACTAACCAATAGTTGTACATTGAGAGCAAATATGTAATTGTTATTATTAAGAAATAAAATCAAATGCATGCTTTTTGAACAGTTTGAATTGACTTTCTATTATGCTCACCAAAAGCTGCAGATAGTAAACCTTGAGTAGCTCCAGAAATTGCTCGTACCGCTTGCGATCCACACAGAGGAGGACACCTCTCACTATTGTATTGGTGAAGAGCACCGCCAGATACACGTTACGTATTTTAAAGTCGAGAGGTTCCGTGCTCAGATAGATGTCCACGTACTGAGGGCCATTGATGAGGACATAGGGCATGAGGGCCACATAGCGTCGCCAGTTGTGAACAAACAGATATGACCAGAATCTCATCAGCTTCAACGTGTTGCCAAAGATGGGCATCTCAACCGTGGACATAGTCTGGAGCACCATATTGAGTCGGTGCTGTTGTCAAAACTTTGAACCTCATGTCTGCAGTTCGAGCCACTTTTATAGACTCGACCATAAATTTCAAATGTGTGGTTTGAGTGGTGTCATTAGCGTCTAATTAATGGACGTCATATTGATTGTGTGTGTGTGGGCGTGTGTTAATTACGATGCCAGCGCCTAATTAAAGGTGTTAAGGGCTTAATTTGATGTGACAGTCGCCTGGGGTTGCTTCTAGTTCAATTTGATTTGCCACGCAAGGGTTGTAAGTTGTTGTTAATTGCCCATTTGATTTATAAGAAAAGACTACGTTTTTTATTATTTGTTTTTTATTTTCCTCTTACTTATTCCAGCTCACTTTTAAGGATTCACATCAAAAATGTTGAATACGTAAATCTACAATTTTTTGAGTATGCAAGTACAAAATGGGCTGAATCTTAATATAATACTTAAGTTGTCTGTTACATTAGTTAATTGCAGACTAATAGCCCAATCCACTTTACCAAACATTTCTTAGATTCTTTCATTCTTTGAATTGAGATTCCATTCTGAGTCTGCAATGTCGTCAACGTGTGAGTGGGAAAATTACGTCATTGTTAAAATATGAGACAGGCTACGAGAATCTCAATAAGTGACCAACAAATTGAAAAATAAACTAGGATTTCATTTATATTTTGCTATTATCATTGCACTATTAATTAATTAAATCAAATTAATAAGATTTGAATTGCCTTTTAAGATAAAAGCTTACCTTTCTCTAAATATCAGCTGTTTGTGACATTAACGCTGTCATTGATAGGCAATTCGATAACTCATCGCAAGAAACACGACTTACTCGTGACGAAATAACAGAATGTCTCTTAAGGAAAATATACACGAATCAACTTTGCATTCAGTAGTCATTCGAGAATATTGGAAATGATAAAAGTGAAATCAGATTGTAAGAAATTTTGATACTGGAATCAGGCGTATGTTACCTTTGAATATAGACAAGAGATTGCTTGACGGCCAAACTAGCAGAGTTGTGAATTCTCACATAAGAACTTCTCAATTCTTGCATTACAATCCAATTATATACTCAACTTACCTAAATAGGCTGCTATTTAATGAAAACTGTAACTAGATTTCAAATTATATGTGATCGAAATGTGCTGTTTAAAATGTAGACTATGCCAGAATTTATAATTGGTTCTCGTATTCCGGTCGATCTCTAGCACATATCATATATTCAGTCCTAAATAACATTTGCAATACAAATTTAATTTCAACTGCGCAGTATTTTAGGAATTCATTTTGATCACAGTCGCAGATTGTGAAGTAACCAGGTCACCACATAAATATTAGCGCTGCTTTTTTTTTTGGCAAAAAAATGGCGACAAAGCAGCGCTGGTATTCGAGTGTGGTATTTGCTGGCTGTCAACTGCAAACGGCGATCTGTTGGTTTATGGCCAAATGCGACTATCCGAATTGTAAACGTGGCCAAGAAGAGGTTTAAAAGAGCATTTAAAGTGTTTGGAACATGACCTGGGCCAATCACCAGTGCTCAGTGTGTGGACATAAATTGCAGCTACGCAAACTGTGGAACTGTGCATGCAAGTTGAACAGACATTGCACTTGACCTCTTTGGCCCTTTGATTGCTGTCTCGACATTTGCAATAAGCGTCGGCAAACTTTTAATTGCAACACGCCAAGCCCAACATAAACAATAATGGGTGTGGCATGTGTGCCTTGTCTTCCTGTTTGTTTGGCTCGAAATTGAAAATGTTGCCAGCCAAAAAAAGTTGTGCAACGGAAAGTTTTGCTCATATGCAGATGTGTGAGACACCCGTGTTGACTTGTTGTTCTTGGCCTGGCCAGCCGAATTGGGAGACTGGCCGGTTGTCGATAACGGTGCTTGGTCCTGTGTGCTCCTGTGCGCCAAATTAAATGCATAATTACTTGATAATTGGATTTGCGGTCGGCTCAACTGGCTGCGCAACATTTTCTAATTAAAATGTTTAGTGGCTGGCGAGGCCGAGCGCCACTCCCCAATTGCCACTTGATGGCGCTAAGCCTCAGGCACGTACTTCACAACACGACCAAGTGGCAGCCGACCGCCCACTGAGAGCAGCCAAGCTGAGCTGCCTCCCATATTGTTTTAATACCCTCGAACAGAGTGTTATGACTTTGATGATTTACTAGGTGCGAGTAGCAGACGAGGTAGACAAATACGCCCCCTAAGCTAACCTCAAGCCGGCAAACATCTTCATACATAATAGAAGCCGAATCTTGATTATTAAAGTGTAATAAGTTATCTAATTCAGTGCTAAACTGCCTAAAGCCGCTAACTTTACGAACAATGACGCATTTTTATTTTTATAGTTTTCTGTTGTAATTAATTCATATGAACCGTTGAAAAGTGTTTTGATTTCAGAGAAGTGTCAATATAAATTCCAAGAAGAAGAAGAAAGACGAACATTTTCAAGAATACGTATTGCATATGAATAAAATTTCTGCGCTGGGAAAAATAGACACAAAATCGGTGATTGTTTAACTTTTAAAAATGAATACAAATTTAATATGTAAGGCTGAAAGGAATGGCTGAACTATATGAGCGCAAGTATGAGTGAAATGCCAAACAAACAATACAGTGGTGGCAAGAAAAATATGTCCGGCACAAAAAGTTCTCATTGCTTTAATTTGTGTATAGATATTAAGTTACAGTCTTATTAGCCTGTCTACTACATTACAAGTGGCCTGCTTATGTAAAAAAATCGTTCACCGTCTAATAAAGTAAACTTTGATAATGACATATTTTTTAACAATTTTGTTTATAATGCTGAAGGCATCTTGAATCCATGCTTATTGTACGAAAACATGTCAAAATTTACTACCAGAAATTTGTTATTTTGTCGCTTTCTTTCACATTTATTTCTTACACTGACTTATAAGTAAAGCAGTATCTAAAATTCGATGTTACACCGAACTGCTCGCTCTTGAAATTATTTTCGTTCACCTTGGCGTGTCTGTTTAGGCGTGCCTCTCTAAATAAGTAATAAACACCTTTACTGGTCTGGGACGTGGTCTGAGCACGTTTCGTTGTAATAAATTTCCATTTTGTTGTTGTTGTTGTTGCTGTGGGTGTGCCAGTGGAGGGTGGGGTGTGTGGCGGCAAATCTCAGTTGGGGTACATAGTTTGGCGCCTTTAAAATTTTCATAAGCAGCGTCGCATTCGTAATACAAACGAAATTTATAGCATACACTCAGGCGGCAATGCCTCCTAACTTATTCATATGAAATTGCCTGATTACCGCCCACCCGCTGCGACGTCTCTCTCTCTCTCTCTGCCTCTCTCTCTATCTATACCTACCTCTGTCTGTTTTTTTCCCGTCTCTGTATTTGGTATTGGAACGTGTTTGAATTATATGCCGGTCATGGCTTGGCAGTTGAGATTGGTAGACCTTTGCAATGTAATGCGCCGTTTTGTATGGCAATCGCTGCGCTGGGCCGCATTTTTTATGAACTGTTGGTGGGTGGGGGCCACGACTTTTATGATTTGTATTTTTGGGCTTCAACAGGAAATTGTACAACACTCCAGTCTGTCTGTGAGTGCATGAGAGTATGAGTGTGAGTGTATGTGTGCCAAGTACCAACTCACAAGTGTGTAGTTTCAAGTCACTGAGGTCATTGAATTAAGCAAATGGTCAGGAAATGCGGCAAGGGGCATTCGATTGGAATGAGTACGAGTAAGCCCTGAATACGGTGGTTAAAGTACAGTTTGAACTATGGACCTATACATAACTAGTTACTCATATTTACAACAGCTATATCATTCTTTACTTGAGAGTAAAAATATTACGATCTTGTAAATTATTTAAGTCCATATCAAAGTTGAGACTGTTCAACTGATTTCTTAACTTTTTATTATTTTAGTATTTGAAAAGTCGAATTCTCCTGTTAAATGCCGATGTTTCCTTTAACTTTCTGTAGTAAGTTATATCGAAAAATATCTCAATATATATATATATTGATTCAAGATTTGAAATATTTGCAGTTGGTTTTCAGGCATTTAATAAATTGTGAATATTCTAGCTCTCGTTACCTTCAATTGTGCTTCGTTCTCTTAAGTGTCATATTTTATGCAGCTTCTATGATTAGCTCTTAAACTCTATCAATATTTTGGTCTTGTGGTAAGTCCCTCACAAGTGCCACACACAACACATAAAAGCAAAGGATCTGCACGTGCACCAAATCTCAGCGAGACACACTTTGCAAAAGCAACAACAACAACAAAAACAACAACAGCAAGAAGTATACACCTTGGCAAGTACTAAAATATAAAATACAACTTAATCCCATTGAAATTGATATGAAATTTTACACAGTGTGTGCTCACAATACTCGATACGGTTCACGGGACGTATGAGCAATGTTTCCACATAGATGTGCACTTTAAAATAAGTGTGCTCTTGTGTGCTGGCTGTGTGTTGGCAGAGAATTTAAATTCCACACATGAGGTGTGAACATTTCTGCTGATTTGCTTGTAAAACTTTTTACTACTCTTGCACTCCACAAGCGCCTATCTCATTCACACTCTCCCTTTCTCCCTCTCTCTCTGTCTCTTTGGCCTCCATGTTGCATAGATATTTCGCTTTTTACTGTATTCCATGTTTTTCTGTCTGGCTAATTTGGGTTTTTTTGTTTTTGGAGCTGGGCCGTGTAACTTTGATGTTTACTTTGATAATTTTAGATTGAAAAAGTTTCTTGTTGCCAGTTTGAGAGTCACGTCGCAGATTTGATTGAAAGTGAAATCATAAAAGAGTACAGGCCGTGTGACGAGCACACTCTTTCAACCAAAACTTGCCTTTTTTTGTTGTTGTCGAACAGCAGGTACTAAAATCTAACACAGAATTTAGCAGCGACCTTGTGACAGTTTTTTCTCAGCCCACCTTTTGTTTGGGCCACCCATTCGCATACTTTACAATTACTTTTAGCCAACACTCTCGTTTCGACTGGGCTGTGTAATTTCATCTCACTCATTGCCTGCTCAGCTCGCAGCTGCTTAATTTTTACACTTGTCGCGCTCTCGTCGCCTTCTAAATGACATCCCTTGGGGCATGCAACACAGCACACAAACAAAAAAAAAGTAAGAAAAGTAAAACTGGCACAAAGTTTTTCCTGTTGTTGCTTTGCGTTTGTAATTTGCCTGCGGGGTGCCTCAAGGGTAACCAAAAAGTTGCTCCCTTTGTTAAATTTAATGAATCGTGTAAGCTACTTGGGTAATAACAAAATAAATTCCATATAAGGACTCTTCTCCCATTTTAAATATGTATCTTTTTCATGTTGCAAGCTTCCTAGCTATTCATTTATTTCATATTTTTGATTACTAACTGGAAAATCAGAGGAAAGTTGGCTTACGCTTTTTAATTATGTTTTATATATGTAAAATAATACTCTTTGATAACTATAATTTTTGTATATGTTTTCTTTTCACAGTTTTCTAGCAAATAAACTTTGATTTAATCAGGACAATTATTACTGCCATTTAAACGTATCTATACTCAGAAAAAAATGCAATGATTCTCAGAACATCGATATATCGATTCAATCCAAGCGAGTTGCTTATTTATCAGATAGTATGTTTCTTATTCAGAAGGTTGTGTCTTTTTCTTTCTAAAAATAAGTATACCCATGTGCCAGTTTTAATTTTTACATTGTAAATGCTTATCATCGTAAGATATAACTAAAATTATGCATGCATGCATCTCCAACAATTTTATTAATGTACATTTTGGAATGCCACGAATTGTGAAATGTTTATCTGCAAAATTATAGGTAAGTGCTGCATTTGCGTTGCATGTCCACGGGGCAAACCTCAAGAGTGCAAACTAACTCAGATACAGACTATATATGTATAAATATGTAAGTGTATGTATGTGTGCATAAGCCCGACAAGCGTCTTAACCGCTGCTAAACAAGTAATTTTGAGCACATTTCACTTGTCATATGACACGTACTTACTTTCAACCTCTATCTCTCTCTCTCTCTCTCTCTCTATTTCTTTCTCTCTCTGCCTCACTCTCTTTATCTATCCTTCTTTCGTTCTCTTTGTACCTAGCTGCCTGTCTGTCTGTCTAGATGTTTGTGCTGTGTCTCGAAGCGATTTTCCTACTTAGCAGCCAGCAGAAAGTTGCAACTTTCTTGCACTCTCGCCCTTTGCCCTTGTCTGTGGCGCATAACGCGTATTAAGTGCATCTGTACATTAGATACAAGATACAAGATACAACCTGAAAGATACAAGTCTGGCGTTCGCTTGTTAGTTGCCTGCGCTTCCGGTGGCAGCCAAGGTGCTGTTGCTCAGTACTTAAAGCTGGCAATTTGAACAGCATTAAGACATTCTTGCCAGGCATTTGCAATTGTCTTTATGCCTTTTTGTAAGAGCCCATTTAATGGCCACGTTCGGTCAATTAAAACTCTAATTGCCGCGCATAAAAACTAAACGCTAAGTATTGCCTCGACCTTAAGCGCAATCTGTGCAACCAGAAATGTCTGCCGAGTGCAGCTGAAGCCAAGCAATAGAGGCAATACATCATTACGGTATCAAATTGCCAACCTGCAACATTAGCCAAATCAGGCGCAGCTAATGCCACTGTGGCTAACACCTTTGCCAGCCAACTTGGAGTGCACCACGCAGTGCAAGCTAATTAAGCCAAAGTTTTGTTCAATATTTGAGATATTTCATTCCGTACTTGTGTGATTGATGATGGCAAGCAGGCAGCTGGCAGAGTTGCCACCCTCACAGTTTACCAGTTCTAACTCAATTAAGATGGCCATCTACAAATACCAGAAATATCTTTAGCCAATTCAAGGCACACATACCTTACTATATAAGTATATATATTTGTATTTGTATTTGGTTTCTTTTTATTACCTTTCAATGGAAGCCACAGTTTAGTTACAAATTGCTTAACTGCAAAAGGTATCTTGGCTTAAATGATGAACTGATTCCATTTAGTCTCTCAGTTTTGAGATCTATTTAGCTCAAACATTGATTGTTCCTAAAACGAGTTCTTGAGTAAAAAGCTTATTTAAAATATATTTTGAGAGTGGGAATTTCTGTACGATTTATATTTCGGATTTACAGTTTCTAAATATATTATATTTCTATTGTAAGTCGCTAAGGGTATTTAATCTTCGGTTAAATGTTCTTTTTAGATTTTCATTTTCATTTATCTTTTGCAGCCCATAAATATTTGTGGCAACAACAAAGACGCTGTGGGTTCAAACTTTTGCAAAGGTCTACAGCTGTAATTGTAGCAGTATATGAGCCATGTGTGTAGGTGTGTGTGTGTGTTTGTGTGTATGTGCACAGTACATTTGAGTTCTCTTTATATAAGCCACTGCGGTTCTAATGAAAAAGGTAGCCTTACAATGCCTCTGTTTGTATTTGGGCCTGTAGCATTGTGCTTTGATTCGGTTTTTGGGGGTGGACTTCGGACAAATTGCTTGCGATTAAGATTTTGTATCTGACAGTTAGAAAGCTGCAAGAAAAATGAAAAGAACGGTTAACAAATAAGCCATTCAATGATATATAAACTGTATAAGGTTCTGGAGTAACTAAAAAGTTACTCAGCACATTGTTAAATAGAGAGAAGAATTTTTAATAAACTGTTCATTTTAAATACAAACCAATTATTTTTATATGAATTAAAATTTCTCAAATTTATTTATAATATTTTAATCCTTAAAAGTGAATGAATAAATGATGTGTATAACAGAATTGAATTTCTGAATGTCTGTCAAATATTTCCAGAAGAGAATCTACGCAAAATATCTCTGCAAATGCATCATTTTCCACTTTGCATTAAGTATTGAAATTGAAAAAAAGCCAATTTTCAAAAGCGCTCTTAGTGTGATTACACGCAAAGTACTTGCAACAAATTGCAGTGATTGTAAAATTTCTCTTGCAACATAAGGTTTCCTTCAACAGTGGAATTTTCAATTGCCCACTGCGAGTAGTTTCATTGCATAGCCGATGGCACCTATAAATAGTTCAGTTCAAGGCTCTAAGTTTAGCTTCTATTGGAATACCTTAGCAATCATTGCCAAAATGTCATCAATCAATACCTGATTTGATGCATTTAAGCTGTTTTTGTGGGCTAAGTTCCCTGGCTTAAGGCATGTTTATTTTAAACTTAGGCCGCCTTCGCATTGACACAGCTTGCCAGCAAAGGTGGCACGAAAACAAAAAAAATTTTAGACTGATTTTCTTGTCAGTTTCGCGCTGCGCACGTCAGAAAAGGTCGAGATTGATGGTTTGTAGCCTTCCCTTCCCCTCCCTTCTTTTGCTTGCCTCCTTTGGGGGAAAGGTGCTTGGGGTTAGGCGAGGCGTAAAATTTCTAAACCCTCGATTAGCAGGATGAGAAAATTACTTTAGTTTTGGCCCTTATGCAATAACAAGCCTTTTGTATGAGCTTTAAAGTGCATTAATTTACATGGTATTGTCGCTGTTATTGTTCACTTTTTTCTGTACATAATCATTTTTTATTGTCTACCAAAATGGGATTAATTGTATGTATTTTATTGCTCTTGCAATCAATTAATTTCAAATATTTGCAGTTGTGCATTTTTAAGAGAAATATTCGCAAATAGCTTCATTTTCGATATTTGATGCACATAATTTAATTAAAAAACGTGAATGAACTAAAAATTGCAATGCGTTTTAATATGCGCAGTATGTGCGAACTCTCATGCATATAAATTAGTTACATGAATTTTTTATTACCATCACAGGCACAAAAAACCAAATAAAATGATAGAAATTTATAAAAGTACGGGCATATTTGAAATTTGTAATAATATGATTGGGCTACAATAATATGGAGGCATTCATCAACTGCAAACATTTGATAATTGAATTTTAAATCAATCAGTTTATATGTATACACTCAGAAAACTAGAAAGTGTTTCATAGAAAAATATACTTTGAACTGCAGAAAAGTAAAATCCTTATTTTAAAAATAAGCAAATATATTTTTGAACAATCATACGAGTTACTTCTATCGCCAAAATTATGGCGAATTTCTAAAATCCATGGCGATTTTTTTCTGAGTGTACAAACTATAGAAAAACGTGCAAGAATGTAAAATTGAAATGAAAATTGGAATTTTTTTGAACTAAAATTGCTTACAAACAATAACAAACAAAGCATCACCGATGAGCTGCTATTTATCGACATACTCGAAGGCATAGCTACTATTTAAAGTGTGTCGATTTGAGGTCATATATAAACTGCCTATATACTGCCTTGCTTTTGTGGGTATCCACCTGCAGCAAACTTGGCAATCAGAAGTCAATCAATCAATAGCGAATAATACAAGTGCCCTGTCCAGGAGTCAAGTACTCGAGCCGCCCTAAGCCCTGGCCCAGTTTTATTTTTGCGCAACTATTTGGCCAGAAAATCCACAGACAAAAACACACAAAATGCTAACAAAAATAAACAGGAAGGCGGCCCAAGCTGTGTCTCATCAATAAGCCAGTCGAATAAACAGGATGTATGCTTCAAGGCGCCGCCAGCTGCCAGGATTTGTGGCCCAGCCCCCAACCGGCTCAAGGATGTTGCCAGAGTCGCTCAATCAGCGCGACCAAGTGGAAAATGCCTCCGCGTAGCGCCTGACACCTTGTTAAGCGCAGTCGAGGAGCAGGAGAACCGCTGCGAACAGTGAACAGAGTACAAAAGGACTCCAACGACCGGCAGACTTATTAACATTTAGATGAAATGCCGCGCCAAGTTTTGTGGGGTTGAGAGAGGCACTGCCTCACTGGTTTAGCATTTGAATGCCTCGCTATGCGGTTGCTTTTATTTACCGTGATTTAATTTATATGGTAAGGTCGAAGTTGAGAACGGTGGCTCCAGCAAAAAGTAGCTGCGCTCTTTGATTTCCTACCCAAGTACAAATCATAAATAATTTGCATAGGCTAATGAAAAGTGGACAATTTGTGATAGCCATCGAACAAAAACCAATCTTGACTTAAGCTCTAATACTATTTCACTTTTTTCTTATTTTATGTGTCAATGTGCTAGACTAGATCTAATCTTTATATTTATATATTATATATATTTGTGTATTCATGATATCCTTTTAGCTAATTTAAAACATTATAAATTTGTTTATTTATTAATAAAACGATGAATTACCAAGTACTACTCGTTTGAACAGTAAACCTTTTACTTGAAATTGTTAACTGCTTTCGCTCCAACCTTTATTTTCATGCCAAAACTTTATCAGTGCAGTTGCACACAAGATCCAGACACGACTCGTACAAATTTGAACTTTCTGCAACTATTTGGATGTCTGGATTGTTGAAATGTTGTTTTTGAAATGAGGAGAGCCCGAGGCGAAGACAATTTGCCAAAGCAGCCAGCCAGATTGACAGACGGGCGCCAATTGTCTCAATTTCTGTTTGTCGCCATTTTCATTGTCAGCTTTTGTTTCTCTTCATTTCCTGTTGTTGTAATTTGGCTTGGAATGCAAATTTAATGCAAATGGCAAATTGTTGGATGAGTTGGCCGTTCAGTTCACTCAACGTTAACTAAAAAGCAGGCAGCATATTTCTCCCAACTGCTCTCATTAGCCATGCACTGAACGTGCTAATGCCCAAGTTTCGAGGCCAATAATAGTGAAGCAAAAATGCCATGATTAGTGTAAGCCAAGCACATAAACTAACTAATAGCCATCTAT
Organism: Drosophila atroscutellata; assembly: GCA_035041605.1. Taxonomy (NCBI): domain Eukaryota; kingdom Metazoa; phylum Arthropoda; class Insecta; order Diptera; family Drosophilidae; genus Drosophila; species Drosophila atroscutellata. Next base: position 3,168,396 of record JAWNLA010000092.1, on the reverse strand, counting down.
TGTGTGTATGAGTGTGTGCATGAGTGTGTGTGTGTATGTTTTAGTTATAGCTGAAGCCTCAACCAGCTTAGTTGTAAGATACACAAGTGGCTGCTCTTCAATTGAATGCCAACTAAATACTTACACGCTGTGCCATTGAGATAGTCTTTAATAAGATGGCTACAAAAATCGCTGGAGATAGCAAAAATATGCTGTGATTGCGATCAAAACGAATTTAAAATGCCCTGCAACTAAATGAGATGAATGCCTTAAGAAATCAAAATAACTACATCAAATTCCGCATTCATTTCATTTATTTAAAACTCAGCAGAACAGTTTTGCTTTACAGAGATGTTAAATTTTCCAAAAACTTCTCTCTTGGTGTTTGAACTGAGTTGAGTCATCAATAAGCAATTAGCAAATTTTTTTATTGCTTCAGTGTACTTATACCAAACAATTAATACGCACTTCGAATTTGATGTAGCGCATTAAAATGTGCTTAGCCGCAAATCTTTAGCCAAATAATGAACAAGACTGCTACACAAAAAGCCATTAATAGAATGGGCAATTTTACTAGCACGTCTGTTAACGATGGATGTCAAAAGTTGGTGTATAATGTGAGTATAAAACTGTGATACGTCAGATACTACAATACCCTTAGCGACATTAGAGACATTCCCAAACAAAACACCATAAATAATAAAAATAATTTTGTCAACAAATGTTAACAATATTGTTAATATATCTATATACATATATAGCCAGAAGTAGCCTAGCCATTGGAACCTTAATAATAGTAGGACTCTGGGATCATAGCTCTTCCATCCACTCTAATTCTCGAACACAGGCAAGAATCTTTGTCGTGATGTGATGTTCTATTTCTCTCTGAAATGATAACATGTTTCCCTGGGATTCTACATCTTCTTCTACATTCTACACATTGTGCTCTATTTCTGCATTAACATTCTTTAATTACTATCATAATCTATACTTTATTCAAAATAAGGTTTTCTAAAATAACTTCTGTGTTTATTATCTGATATATGTACATTGAATTTACACAGTTGATCAGGGTTTACTTAAGCTTTATCTTATATGAAACAGGTGGTACTCTTGTAAGTCTTTACATATATTAGTGGACATTCTTGATACCCATTTAAAATGAGTACAGGTTATAAAACAGGAAAGAATGATGAGGTTTTGCCGGTCGCAAATGATTTTCTACAAGTCTGAATTGGCAATCGGTTAGAAAATGTATGCTTCTCAGACAACTATCACTGCTTATTTAATTTATTAGTATATTCCCAATCAGTTATAAAGGTACCACTTGAAGTAGTTCAAGAGGTTTGATTTATGCACATGTGCATACCCCGCACATATTCGGAGTGTAGGGTATAGAGGAAAGAAATTACGCCCAAGTCATGCGTGTGGCACATAAACAAGTGACGCGTGCGTGTGTGTGATTGTGATTGTACATGTATTCACACACACTCATACACATACACACACTTACAGACACCCACACTCTTAGACACACACATATGCATGCGAGTGCGTGCCCAGCCGGAGCTGTGTGTCTGTGTATTTGCTTACGCTGTGGTTTCTGTGTGCGTGTGTGCCACGTCTGGTGCTGCCTCTTGGCTTTGCTGTGGCACAAGGCCCCACCAATCAATCTTTATAAAGTGCGCTAATTATAAGCATTAATAATGACAGGCAGTGAGCCAAATATGCCCCCAAGAAATGGGGGAGAGAACTGAGGCAACAAAATGCTAACGCACCACACGACTCTTATTGTGGCTTAAAGTGACAAAAAGTGCTGCAAGTTGTTCAATTTAAATGCCAATTGATTTCCACTGTTTTGCTTTGTTTCATTTATGACTGAGTCTGGCTTATTTATTATTTAGAAAGCAATCTTCCAGGTGACAGCTTTATGCATGACAGTCTTTTGTGACTTTAAGAGCTTCGTGTTCAAGCGCATATTTTATAAATAACTCTTGAGCAGTTTTTAATTTCTTTTTAGATGGCAGCGTCGTGCGGCGATGACAGCAAATTATTCGTACTACACGCAAGTGTGGCAAGGATAAGGCAGGTGAAAAGGCGCCTCAGAACAGAGCAGAGCACGCAAGAAGTCTGGCATGGAATAGTGTGCAATTTCAGCAGAAGCAAGCAAAAGGCCAAAGGAGCAAGCCACAAGCTGGAAAAAGCTGGAAAGTAAGTTGTAATTAGTTGCTGTCAGTGGCCGACGGAAAATTGTGAAAATAATTTGCACAAATTTAAAGCCAGCTCGCTGTAAAAACAAAAATGGAAACCAGAAGAAGAAAGTTCAGCTTAGACTTATAAATATAAATGATTTTACGGTCTACGTGTTTGCAGCTGGTGCAGTTGCACTTGAACTTCAATCTGGAACAACATTTTGCGACCCTGACATTGGCCAAACGTGCAGCAAGAAAGCCGCAATCAAGGGGCAGGTAGTGGATAGGTGGTGGTGGGGGGTCTCGGGTTTGAATTGAAAAGGAAACGGAAACGGAAATGTTGTTGAATTGACGGTTGACTCGCTGGCAGAGATTGCCTTTGAGTAATGAAAATCAATGAAATTGCATTAAAGAAATGTGTCTGGCTCGAAATTGAGTCATGAAATATATGGGAAAATCGTGCCTGGCAAGTCAGTAAGAAGTGCACAAAGGGAATGGCCATTTCATTTTAAATATGCGTTTCCTGAACAACCTAAGTACCCAAGTCACTTGAAAAATAATCATTATTTTCTCAAGAAGAAGTACCCAAATGGTTTATTGCCTAATGTTCATTGATATAATACTTTTGAGCGACATTAGAAAATAATATGAAGAATTTTTAATATTTTTAAATGAGATTTTCATGCAAAGTATGTGTCTTTATTTAAATATGTCAAATTAAGTATTTTACATCGAGTCTCGCTGATTTTAATAATTTACTTTAAATTTGTATTCCGGAAGCTGCAAAATCATCGATTAGATCTATACAAGACCAATATCAATTGAAAAAAGGCTTAGCAAAAAAGGAAAGAAATCTCAGCACACATGCTCAACCCCTATTCGTGGCCCAAACCTGGCCCAACCTCAGATGCAGAGCAGCTCATTATTATGCGTAAGCTGTGCGCCAGCCGAAAATTACATTTTGATGTCGTCTTTTGGCGACATCGTTGAGTTTTGTTGATATTTTAATGGATTTTGTATTGAGTCAATTTTTGGGCTGCGACTCACACTGCGACATTCCCTTAGGCGCCAGTCTGTTGTCACATCGAATTCGACTCCTGAACGAGTTGAGACCCGGCAAAAGTTTCGCTAAGGCTCGTTAATGCTAACCGCAGGTGAAAAGACATCCAAGTCGGCTTTTGTGGTGAAGTAATCGCCAAAATGCGAATTAGCATATCTGCATGTGAAAGAGCCAAGGATGGAAACTCCTAGACAAAAAACGCCGAAGGGCACACAACTTTTGCGTGGGTATAATGTTAATGGAATAAGAATAATATTTGACAAACGACTGAATTTAAGTAATGGACAGAAATCCTTTAAGACAAGCAAATGATCGAACTCAACATGTGTCCGCCCAAAGATTCACACTAATTGTTGACTAATGCCGTCTTTATTTGCCGGCCTTGGACAACCCACCCTGAAGCAGCCCCATTTGGCACCCTTAGCCCTACACGCCTCTGAGCTATAAATTTCAATTCATTTGTCGCATTTTATTTGAAATGACATTTTTTTCTTGCTGTTGTATCTCATTCGTGACCCAGAAAAATAACTAAATCATTCCCTTATGGCAATTTAATTTGCCCTTTTTTTTTGGGTTAAGATGCGCAGTAAATATTTAAAACAAGAAGGAAAAGTTAATTCAAGATTGAAGAATATTAAATACCCTTGTAAACACCTGTGAAATACTGGAGACTTACACTAGAATCAGAAGAACCAACAGATATTTATAAATTTATTTACTTCGTGTTAAGATTTTTTTTATTTTGATAAATGGTGAAAAAATATTTTAAATGCAGCATAATTTCCTAGTAAAGTCCGCAAATATGCTTAGACCGATCGAGATCATTGAAAGCCAAAAGAAAGTGGCATATTTATATAGCTTATGAATGTGGTGTGTAAATTTCTAACAACCCTCCCCATAGCAGTCATAAAGAGTGTTAAATTTATTGTTTAAAAAAAAGCCAAACTAAATTTGAGACTGACATTTTTTATTTATAGCAATTGGGTAGATTATTTGAGAGTTGGCAAATGAAATGCTTTTGAAATATTTAAGGACAAGCAACTGGGGATTTCTTGGGAAAATTCCATTAAATTTGTGTCGAAAATTGCAATAATGGTCAAACAGATTCCCCCTTGTGCACTAAGCATGGCCATTTTGCCAGTTGCAGGTCGAAAACTATCCACAAATATAGCGGCAACTGCTCCCTGGCATAAAATGCAACCAGACAATGCAAATTGCCAGCGAGACAGACTGAGGCTGAAGATGAAGCTCCATCTATTGCTGTTGCTGTGGCCAAGCATCGTTGGGAGTAGGATTGTGGCTCCTTGTGGTCTTATTGCATGCAAATAGCAGTAGCAACAACACACAGACATTTGGCCGAGACACGTGAAATGATGTGCAAATCTTATTAACAATTGCTGCCAACAGCAGCAGAAGCAGTTCCTGCATCCATTGGTCGAGTGCAGTTCAGTTGAGTGGACAGATGGGATGGGGGACTGGGGGACTGGGGAACTGGTGGTGTCCATTGGGGTCGCTCTTTTGTTGCTCCATCCTCTCCATCTCCTGTCCAGGATGTGCTCTTACTGCAACTGCAAAACTAAAGCGCCATTCAGCATAGTGTACTCGAGTCCTTGAGGGTTTGTCTGAGTGTTTAATCTTCAGTTTAAGGTGTGTCTTAGACTTGAACAGGGTTTAACGAATGCGAAAATCTTCAACATAATATTCTTTTCTACAATATTTGGAAAACTAATTAATAGGCAAAAGTTATTATTAGTTACCATTAAATTTCAAATAAATTAAAAATATTTCCCAAATTCATCACATCAAATCAATAAAATTGAGTAAAAAAGAAACTCATTTTAATTTCATCAAAGTTGGGCTTAAAAATTATTAATGCAAACAAATAGTTAAAGCTAATGCTTTGGTAATAATTTAACTTTAAGACACTACTTAAGGCTCTGCCTGTGCCTTTTTATTAATTACATTCCTCCCTTGATATCTATGACATAATTGAGGAATATACTAAAAGATACTATATTGTTGAAGTTTTATAATGTGCTTAATTATGTTTTCCATTAAGTTTTGCAAATATATCTTACTTGTTCAGTGACATCTCCCGAAAAGGATTAACCCAAATTTCTTTATGTTTCCCCATTAGTCAGCGGCCAAAAACAATTCTGTATGCCCAACTGTTCGCCTGTTTTTCCATTAAAGTCAACTAATAAATATACAAGTCGTTTAGAATGGAGCCGACCGGAGCTGAAGTCTCAGACGGATATTAAACACTTAAATGCTGGCATAATTTTTACTATTCCAGCGGCTAAGTATTTAATTTAATGCGTACACCCCCCAAAAAGCTAAGCTCAGAACAAATAAATTGAGCTGGGGTCGAGGCAAGCAGCTGCCAGCCGACATTTGGATGGACAGGCAGTCTGAAGGGGTGGCGAGTTGGAGAGGGAGTCCGTTGAGGGGAGCCACACAGTAGTGGGCAAATTAAAGATTAAATGCTGGCAAAAATATGCTGGTGGGGTCAGTGAGGGGAAGGAGTGAGGCGGTCGCTCCAAAAACAATACCCAACTAGACAGACAGAGAAATGGGGAGTCAGAGCAGAAGACGGAGCAGGAGATGGAGCAGTAGATGGAGATGGAGCTGGAGCGGGTTGGGGCCAAGTCAAACAAAAGCCAAACGAAATGGAACGCACGCGTGTCTGTGGAGCTGTGGAGCCAGTCGAGTCTGTCCAAGAGTCTATGGTTGGGGAATGAAGCAGTCAAAAGGACCAATTTATGCGCATTATTAAAGCGAATGCATGAAATGTTTCACATGCCAAAGGTGGGCCAAGTCTGGTCTCGTCTGGTCTGCTCTGCTCAGGTCTGCCCTGCTCTGCCCTGCTCCTGTCCATTTTTTTCCATTCCATTGCTGACTCGTGATGGCCACGTAGGTGTTATAAACGTACATTTATTTATTTAGATTCTAGTTGAAGGCAACAGAGTGTTCTTATTGCGGGCCCATGTTGTTGCCCTGCGTCTTATTAGAATTATTAAATCAAGTTGGGCTTGTGTCTCTGATAAGAAGCTGTTGGGTAATTGGGTCAGCAACGAACTTCTGGTAATGGAATGTAAGAAAATAGGGAATGGTTTAGGCAAACTTATAGCCATAGGAAAATATTTGCAAGGTCTTGAAGAGAATAATAAAAAGACAAGGAAGATAACTGAAACTATGTCATTTTTATCTTTAATTTGTCAAACAAAAGCTATTTCGATTATAAAGATCACCAACTATTAGTAAATCAATAGTTTTCTGAAGAATCTTATTTACAAAATATGTATTTTAATAAATTAATTTCTTTAAGCATGAAATCATTATGTGATTTCCAATGCATTGCGATCAAGTATTACACAATTTATCTTGAGTTTTCTTAAATCTAGTCGTAACATTTCTTTTGTTAAAAGAAATCAATTTAAAAAACCAAAAATCAAAAAGGCTTTAGGCCTTGTATTAACTTATAAATATCAAATAACAAATATAACATTTGCTCGAGTCTATAACTATACACACATTTTAATATATTAATAAAGGCTTCCGGCGTAATATTAACTTGCATATATTAAATTACTCAGTACTTGGTACAACAATGTAGTGCATTGAAGCAATGACATCATATGTTGCGTGCTATTCCATTATTTTCCTCTTCATAAATTCATATTCCAAATTATTTAACATTTCAATACGATTCGTTGGCCTTTGGTAGCTGCATCATTAAACGCAAGTTTTTGTGGCATTAAAATTAATTTATGCACACTTCAAATGTGGCCGAAATTATAAGATTTTAATACAGAGGGGCAACTGCTGCACTGCGTCGCATTAGCAACGCGCCATTTAAAGGGGCCAGAGCCAACAATAGGCATAAAATCAATTATGAGCCATTAGCCAGGCGCAGGGGGCGGAGGACGGAGGTCGGAGGAGGCTCGACCTCTCCCCGGGCACAAGTGGAGCTCATAAATCATCTGGCAGGCTGTTGCGCCCCAGACGAGGCAGTCTGTATATTCCTCGATTTCCCAGTTGTTCACGGCATTAAATATTTATTTAGCAAGATTTTAATGGAGCCGAATAAGCTAAGTGTGCAAATGTCGAGCGAACAGCAGGTGAGCCACCGAATCATTCAGGCAGCCTCCTCCGCCTCACGTGTCCTTTGTGGGCGTGTAGTAGGCGTATCTCTGTCTCTGGCTGTGTTTGCGTGTGTTTCATGTGGCAGTTGTAGCATCTGTAGGAGCTATGGAGCCGAGAGCGCCAGACAAACTCATTTTATTTGTGCGGAAATTAAATGCACGTTTGACCTATTTAAATTTTGAGCGACTTCTCAAGAGTCTATGAAAATGTATTTATGGTGAAATTTAATTCAAAGCTTCATTGAGTCAGAGTTTAAGTGGATATTCTATAAGTAGGTAAACGAATAGGTTGGAGTGGTCTTCTGACTGACTTAGGCTACGTTTAAACTTAGCTCAGATAGCTCAAGTCAAGTTAATGCTCATTAGTAGTGAAGACTTAAGGATTTCTTAGTAAATTTCAGGGAAGGAAGTCTGCAAAAATACTTGGATGTGATTATCATAATATATCTGAAAACATTCGTATCTCTTGTTTTAAAATCTTTTTTTTGTGTTAGTTCTTCGCGAGTTGATTTGTCAATTGCTGCTTTTCAATTTTAAATTGTTCAATCTGTTAAATTTATTTTTACATTCGGGGTTATTTTAAGTATCTATTGTCTACTTTAAATAATCAAATATCTTCAATAAACTGTTTTCAGTGCTGACATTTCAGCCGCAATTTTGAAAGGATATCGCACGTATTTTAAAATTGTTTCAAATGTATTCCCCCTACGCCAACATCTTCATTACAACTCGTAACACGCCCATTTCGGCAACTTTAACCATTTATTCACTTTAATTTATCTCAATTTTAACAACCCGGACATAACCTTGTGCAGTTTATTGGATAGTTCGCACAGACGAGGGACCTTTCACGATGTTGTTTACCCACACCGAGCATTTTAATACCATGATACACCTGATGCTGGGTGAATGGGCCAAGAATTTACCTCAAGCTGCTCATTAGCCATAAAAATAGTCACATCCACACGCAGGCCAAGTGGCAATTAAATGCCGAAAAACAACATAATCAGTCATAAAAGTAAGCCCCAATCCCCAATCCCCCCGATCACAAAACCAGCAACGTGAGCGGCAAGTTAAGTAGCAGCGGGAGAGGCTGTTGGCAGAAGTGTCAAATGACCAGATGCGCAAGGGGCATGGAATTGTGGACCGCAGTTAACTGGGAGGAGCTCTTATGTCGCTAATTAAGCCACAAACGCCCGACGAGTCTGTAATGAGCGAACACTCTGAAAAGACGCACAAAACACTTTTTGCCTAACTGGTTCAGCTTTAATATGCTGAATTTGGCGACATCTGCAAGAATTGATTCTAATTAGCAGTAAATTTGAGCAACTGCCGCATTGCTCCATAAAAATCCACAAAGTTGTCAGGTTGTGGCCTAGATTTATTCAGGGTTGCGGATAGTCGCTTGCCGGGAGTTAACTTATTTAGAGTCTGCGTCGCAAATTCCATGTGAAAAATTGTCAAGAGTCTTGGAGTTAAATAAAATGCTGGAAACTTGCCACGGCGTTGAATGCAGCTCTGTGCAACTGCTAAATTACTCTAGCTGTTTGACTTAATGGTCGCTCAGATTGGCAGCAAACAGACGTCTACGCAGTTATACATCCTTGTATACAGACAGAGACAGGAACAAGCAGAGAGAGGGAGAGACAGAGAGAGAGGGGGCATAAGGCGACATAGACATGCAGACAGTTAGAGTCAAAAGAAAAAGCATTACTTGCAACTTGGCGTGGCAAAAAGAGGAAAGCAGAAATTTGAACTAAAATTATGCGTTTGCACAAGGCAAAGAGAGTCGCAAAACAAGAAATATGTCAACGCAGATATACCCTTAAAAATGCAAAAGAAATTACAAAAAATTAAAACCACAAAAATATTGGATAAATAATAAAGGTAAATGTGATTTTTCTTAGCAATCATTGCAGTTTTAAGCTGGATCTTAAATTGTGGGATATTTTAATTTTTGGTGGACAAGTTGATGGCAAGCAAAGTTGAAAATGAATATTAATATATTAAAACTGAATAATATATAATTTTTTTATTTTGCACACATTCGATTGGCTGCCGTTTCTCGAACCTGTGTTTAAATTTCCCATTTTCACAGCTCATCCTTGTAGTAAAGATCAAATTTGGCGTCCTCCACCGGATCCCCACCCTCAGCATTCTCCACATAGCAGGTCTTCATGCATTCTGATCTTGTGGCAAAGCGATTGGGATTTCCACCACAGCCACCGTAAAAGTAATGCACACATCGATTGGTCAGGTAGTCGTAGCCAAAAACTCGAACTCTTCCATCGCATGGACCGATATCGGCCATAAATAAACATTGTGCTAATCATTACATCATTATATATTCAATAATAGATATGCTGATGTAATTTTACTCACGTGCCCGAATTACTTTATTGTAGGCAGCTATTGTTCCCGCGATGAGGATCACAAAACAAAGTAACGAGTATTTCATGTTCTTATAAATTGTGAAATGAATATTTTGTGATTGAGATTTTTCACAAATTGCCTGCTTAAGGCAACTGTTCTTAACTGTATAATCACAGCTTACTCGATACAATTTTATAAATAGATTCTGAGATCAGAGTCAAGAAACACCTGAACAACTTCACAGTGTCAAATCATTTACTCCTAACTCTATTGAAGAGCAGAATTATTGTAGTGCTGTTTTTATAAAGATTAAACAAGCTTTCAATAAAGTTTGGCATGCTGTTTTCATTTCTTAATTTAATTGATTAATTTAATTTTTAGTTTTTGGCTAGGAATAATCATAATTCGTTTCATCAAACCGCCCAATCTTTGTATAAGTAGAATTGATTGAATGATTTTCAATAAATATCATTTATGCGTATCAGTTTCTTTTATTCTAATACTCACTTTAATAACATTCAAAATTAATAATATTAATAACAATTATAATTAATAATAATATTAATAATAATATGAATAAAATACTCTTGCAAAATCTGTGAAAAAATCAGAACACTCTGCGCTCTTGCACACTTCGAAGAGGGACACAGTTGAGGCAATGCTCACATTTGCAGTCTCCAGCTCAGTAGATTCTCGGTAAGTATGTAAGCTGCGATGCACTTTGGAGTGCTCACCCAGTACTTCATCATTTTTATTGCCATGAGGCCAACCCCCAGCTGCCCTCACTCCTCTAGTTTCGCTATGAAACTAGACATTTTTTTTGCGTATTTGACTAACGATTTGATGACGTTGATGGGACTTTGGTAGGTGGGAAAAAAAACAAGCCAAAAAACGAAGTTATTGCCGCATATTTCACACAAAAGTGCAGCGGACTTAAAGTTGCAGAAACGGATTTGGCTGTGGAAGTGGAAGTGGCAGCGGAAACGGATATGAGTGGCTATAATGTAATGTAAGTGTTAAGCGCGGCGTATGCGTAACTTTTGCCAAAGATTCGTATCTCGCTTTAAGTGTCTGTCTGAAAAATCGATTTAATTTCATTTGTAAAACGATTTTCACTTAAAATGTGATTACGCAAATTTTCAATTTGAAAACGATAACGAAAATTGGCAGCGCAGCTAACTGAAAATGGGGCGTCTAATAAGACCCAACCCCAGCCACAATTGACATGCGTTGTCCCAGGGGATGCCACGTGAAATTGCTGTACACGAGATAAGACGGCTTTGTGTCTCGCGGGTATTTCAACGGCACAGTCTTAACAAAGGATAATTATATCCTGTGTTCCTAAAAAGAGAGGCGAAGTAAATAAGGGGAGAAAGCCTATTATTTTCGAAATAGGAAAAGGCATCTCTGAGAGGGAGCACTTGGCACCTATATGATTAGATATGTTATTATTTACTAGTGCTGTCTAAGAATCATCTAAAGTCAGGTCGATGTTTTATCAGAGTGTATTAGTGTAACTGAGCAAGAATATACAAAAATTTGAATTTTTATATACTCAACCATCACAGAGCTGGTTACTATGAATTAAACAGCTTTAGCAAATTTTTGGAATATTAGAAATTGTTGGTTTCCATTTCCAAACTGCAGTCTTTTGCTGCTGTACAAGGTGCTGAGATATTAATACTCAAATTTAAGATAAATGCGACTAGACTATATTTAATTCTGAATTTTTTAGACTTTGTTAAGCATTCTAGAATTATTTCTCTACCCTTAGATTCGAACAACTTTCTCTCTTTGCATTTATCTAAGCCGATAGATCAGATTCTCTGGGGCCCGATTGTAAATATTGAATACACTTTGAAGTCAAATTACCAAAAACCAATTCGCAGCAGACGAAGTATTTTTAAAATTGCACTGAAATCAACTGCAATCCGCAAAAACCAAAACCGTTAACGTTTATCGACAGCCACCGAACAACATTTGCCAACTTGAAAACTGGCCCAGAGGGCTTTCAACCAACACTTAATTAAGTTTCAGTTGTTTCCCCCCTTAACGGTCAGGAGTTAGCAGCCCCTCAGTTGCAGCATGGCACGAGGCCACAGCAAAGCTGAGTGGCGACCACTAATGCGGTTTGGTTTTCATCCCCACACAAATCCAAACCATCTCTCATTTCGCAATTGCAGTTGGCACCGCAAAACGTAACAAAATTCTGACAGTCGCTGATTTCAGTTCGCTGATTATACGTTGACCATTGCACCTGAGCAGGCAGAAAACAGGTGAATAAAGGTTACAGCTGCAAATTGCTACAAATTTGGGACACAAACGAGTCTGTTTTTAAACTTTAAATAAATAAAGCGTAGAGTTGTGCGTGTGCGTGTGGCCAATGCGGAAATGAACCCTCATCAAGTTCCATTAGATTGTCAAAGTTCAGTGTTGGTTGGCGTCGGCGTATGCGGCTCAACCGTGCGCAAAAGTGTCAAAATGTTTAACATATGCCCACATGAGACGTGTCCAATCCCCCCTCCACTTCACTCCACTCCCGGCCTCAATTTATTATTGTCGTAGTTGCTGCTGTTTGTGCTGACATTGTTGATAACACCGACAACAACAAGCAGGCAGCCAAAAGTGGGTTGCTCTGATAGAAGACCTGTTCTCATCGCCCGTGTATTCTGATTAGATACATCCCTGAGCTGCTTTTTGTGAAATGGGCTGTTGACCCAGAAGGCAACAATTCTTCCCATATCGCAGTGTTGGACAACAGCTCTGAAATGTTTTAACTATGTTGTCACTTGAATTACATGTTCAATTTGTAAAAAAAAGATGTGTAAAAGGCAAATAAGGGTGCTCAGAGTAACCATTGACTACACAAAAATGTGGCATGAGTATTCCCAGAAAGAAATTTTTAAATATAATATGTGTATCAAATAATAATTAATGCCAAACTTAGTTTAAGCAAGAAAGTTTTTATAACTGTTTTTAAACTGATAATATATAAAATATAGATAAAAGATAATAAGCAACTTATCAGGATAGAAGCAGACAGATAGACACGGACATGTCTATAACGAGTTGGCTGTTAGAAATATCTGCCTGTTTCGATTGTGTATGGATAAATAAGTTCCAACGAGACTAGACTAAAGCAAAACATTTTATTTAGATATCGAAATCTTCAGAAACTAAGTTTAAAATATTAAAGCAATAATAAATAATAAAGATATAACCGACATTGGATATAATCACTGCTAAAGAGAGCTGGAATCATATAATTGGTCATCCTACAATAAAATATGCGTATATAATTATGTTTCACCTTAGCGTTAGTCAAGTAAAGCTGATTTGATCGATCATTGATCTTATATATTATACTTCACTTAAAATCTTTAGCTCTGGTAGCGTTGTTCAATTCTGTTTTGCATTTGCGTACATCCATTATGAAATTGGCTTCAGCTCGGCTCGACACATTTGTTGCAGGCACATAGTTGATAACTTGCCACACAGCCTGGCAGTTTCAGCGCCCCTCGCCTGCTATCTAACTGTCTGATTGAATATCTTTTCATATTCTTTTTTTGCCGTGTTTTTTGCTGTTGCTCGCACTTTTTTTGCCAACCGACACTTGAACGCCTTTTTCTGCGTTATGTTTTGAAGTTTGTGCATATTTTTTGCATTTATTGTGGCCAAAACATGCGGACGAGCTGTGGGTCTATGCCGGCTAATGTATGCTTGTCACGTTTCGCCACTTGTGTCCTGCTAGCTCCTGTCTCCTGCCTTCGTGTCTTTACATTCACTTAGTGGCAGGTCTTGGCTAAACCTCTTTTGCATATTGATATGCTTATATTTCAAATCCACTTGGTGGCATCCTGGCTCGCATCAGCCTTTCGCTTTGTAATGGAAATTAACAGCAGTTTGCGCTTTGCACTGCAAGTTGCCAGCACAAATATGAGCTAATAATACGCATAGCATAAATTACTAGCTGGTCAAATAAGGAAAACATTGAAGTTATTTGCCAACAACTAAATTCAAAATGCATTTAAGCGCGGCACTGCTTGAAATAAATGCAGGACGTGTTCAAGTGCAGTTTTGCACTGCTTGCTAGCAGAACAAATTAAAAGCGGCGCCTAAAAGAATGCAACAAAAATAACTTTATTTTATAGTCACTAAAACTGACCAACCCCAACAATGGGCAGTATACAAACTGTTTTTTTTTATGGAATTTTGTAGTTAAATTGTTCGCTCATGGTCTATAAAAATGCACATAAAGGCCAAAGGGAACTGTTCTAAAATACTCCAACTCGCATATTCAGACAGCACGCAAAGCAATTAGAGCAACAATGCTGCATGTGGAAAAAGTTTTGGCGCCCAAATGGCGCACGAAGGCGCCTCAATGCCAGCTCATTAAAGTTTATTGGGTGATTTTGCATATATAGCCAAAACACGCCAGACAAGTGCAGCCAACTGAGGGGTGCGCTGAGGTGGCAACTGACAGACGAGCAACAAGGCTGAAGAAATGGAAACTTTTTCGGCTAGCGATAAATCAGTTTTTTACTCGTTAGCTTGTTCGTTAAAATTAAGCACTGCCTTAAAGAAAGCCCCCCCAAAAATCATTTTCAAGTTGGGTTTGCTTTAAAGTATTTTCTGGCATTTGGAAGGGGGCAGCTACTCTCAAGGAAATGCCCAAAATGCGGCGACGGCGTTCTTGCTGGCAGCTAATGAACATTTTTGGCAAACTTGGCTCGAACGACAATCAAGTCTGAGCCTTTAGGTAGCTGGGTAATTAGCGTAGTGCAGATTCCATTGCATTAGTTTGGCTTGAAGAAAGCGAGATGTGGGCCCAGACAGAAAAATAAATAAAAAAAAAATTCCTCAATTTTTCGATGGCAGGCGAGTTATGAAAATTAATTCCACTCATATTCCAAATAGGACTTGGCTAAATCTACTTGGCTGTTGACCAAGAAAAATATCTAACCACCTTATTTTTACACAGCTTTACATTGGTACAGGGTACAGGGTATTATCCGTCAATTCAAATTGCTAATATATATGTATATATATTTGAAATATTCTATTCAGTTTCAATTATTTTAATACAAAAATGTAAATATTTATACATTTTGTAAAATATTTTAATCATTCATTTGCAAATTTGTGTAGTGTATAATTTACACTCTAAATAAGTATTTACTTGCTTTTAGCCAAGTTCTCAGACAATAATGATGCAATATTAGCGTAAATACAAATATCCTTTAAAATTGCAGTATTTAATACTCGGACTTATAGCTTGTAAGCGTATCCTGAGACATTGATGCCTTTACAGATAAATGAGCGCCTGATCAGTCTCAATAAATTCCCGTCCAAGTCGAATCTAAGCCATAAATTATTACCACATTTTCGCTCTAAATTGTTATCGACAGACACGCAAATGGAAAAGAGCCAACAAACATTTAATTACAACGATATGGAAAAATGAAAAGGCGTGGCCCAGGCCCAAGCGAGTAAATAAAAAAAAACCGCAAAATAGGGGCAACTGTATGAGTGGGTTGCTTGATTGTTTGGTTGTTGCCAAAACATGTTTACGATGTCAGTTGCCAAGCTGATTGGCAGAGCCATCAAAAGGGATATAAATTCAATAAAGCATTTTGTATAATGCATAGACTGGACTAGTGCTAGAAGTCAGTTCGCAAAGCGGACTCTTGAGATTCATGTTATTTTCCTTGCACATACATTTTATATTTTGCTTTTCACTTATATTTTTAATGCATATATTATTAATCTGATGCTTATTTCGTTTGAGTGAAGTTAAGAGGCAGCTGGTAGAAGCAAAGCAAAAACCTTTGGCAAAATCCATTTGTTGTAAAAAATTCAATTTATATTCGATTACGCGACGATGTCTAAGTAGAAGTCGGAAAAATCTGAAGCACTTTTTTATTTTCTTTTTTTTTGTTGTTGCTTTTTTTGTTGTTGCCTCAGGAGCGCATTGAAAATGCGCCGTCATGCGTTAAAATTGCAATTTTTCTCCAAGTAAAGGCGAATCCGTCTTCAAGATGGTAAAAAAATGTTAAGCAAATTGATAAATGAAAAGGCAGGCAGGAGTAACCACCCAAATCGCACCACCCGAAATCACTCTAATTGTAAAATGTGGCTTCAACGCTGTCGAGAACTGAGCAACAAACATAACAATCATAGTCAATTGTAGCTAGTTAAATATTCATGGTCGACTTTCGAGGGCGAGAAATAAAACGGAGCGGAAACAGTTGAACCCTCCACACACACACACACACACATAGATGTACATGTGCATTTATTTTAGCATGGAAATGACACCCGGACACGGAAGCGGGCCGTTGATTGCCGATTGCCCACAAGCCGTGTGAATAGAAAATGCCCATCGAGGGGCGTTCCGGTGTATTGGAAAACGATTTGAGTCTCAACTTTGCACAGACAAACAAACAAGTGGAGATACACAGAGAGAGAGGGAGAGATAAAGAGAGAGTGAGAAAGAGAGAGCGTGTAAAAAAAGCAATGGCAAAACAAGGGCAGCACTTGCGAATTTCATTGCAAATGAAACGAAAAACGTTTTATTTTGATTTTCTGCACGCGTTCAAAACATTTGCAATGCGCTTTCCAAAGGAACAGGAACAGGAGACGCCACTTCAAAGGCACACTTTTCTACCATATATATACCCTGCATATGTGAAAGCGGACAGGGTATGCTCAACTCAACCACAGTGAGCAGTGTGTTGAGATTGAGATTCATTTGTGCATCTGAATATTGAAATTATTATTTGTGGTTTATAGTTATAGTCATTTTCTAAATATACCCTGTAATTGCACAAATATAAATAAATAATATAAAAGCGTCTTTTACGAGTACAAATCTGAATTTAATTGGGTGCAGAACATTTAGACTTATGTAATATATATATAATATAGATATCTTGCCAATCAATAGACGATTAGACTGCTTACACGGTATCTTATAGTCTATTTGTGCTCAGTCTTAAAACAACAACTTGTACTATCTTCTAGTTGTTTGTGTTTTCACGTGGCCAATTTGAGGGGAAGGCAGACAAAAAGAACAAGCGACAGACACGAATAAAGACAAAAGAACGAAAACGTGGCACAGTTGGAGGCGCCACATGCTGACAGCATGCCAGATACGCCACATGGTGAAAATAAAATTAATTCATTTAAAATAGACTAAATGAAGTCCGCAAACCTTAAAACATTCAAATAAAAAATAAAAAAAGACAAAATTAATTAAATTAATGAAAATGGTTGTAAAATTGAATGCAAAGTTTTATATATATTTATATATTTTTTCTGATTTTGATATAAAATACTTCAAATAATATTTAAATACAGAAAGTATTATGCAAGTTTTTGAAATCTTATAGAGAAGAATACTATTTACACAGTCGTCTGCTGCAGCTCTTTGAAATAAATATATTCCTTTGGACAACAAATGAACCCAGCTGCTACAACAGTCTCAAACTCAAAGCCTTGCAACATAGACAATTGGCAGCGACTCCTTGCAGTTCCCTCTAACGAGGTGGGAGAGGAGAGGAGAGGGGTGTGGGTTGTATTGTGGGGATGTGAGGCAAAATGTTGCCAATGTCGATTTATGTCATTCGCATCGATGCAGTTAAAATGCTTTTCATGTAAACTGCTCAGAACGCTGCTCAAGAACTTTGCTCATGCGGACAAATAGCTGAATATCGAGCGAGAAGATGAGCACCATGAGAGGTAGGCGTTGGAGGGCGGGGAGGGGCTGTGCTTGGCGTAGTTCTAAGGAGACATGTCGAAAAATATCAACTGCCTGGTATCAACTTATGTAAATTGTAATGTGAGGGATAGCTGTAAGAACTTTGAATCGCACTCACTCATTCAGCCCATTCCCCTCCCTTTCTCTCTATCTCTCTCTGTCGCATAGTTGACACTATATGGAGGGGCGAGTGTGGTCCTTTAGTTGTCCTTAAGGAATTGCGGGCATGTTTGCTTCTGCTGAAATGAGCAAAAATAATTGCAAATCGTAAAAGAAAAAAATTTTGTTCGGGCTGTCGTCGGTACTCAGTACTCAACTCCCAGGACACAGTACTCATGTGTGCTGCCAGACAGACAGACGGAGAGAGCGAGAGAGAATAAAAGAGAGTGTGAGAGAGAGAGAGAGAGTCTGACAGACAGACAGACAAACACAGACGGAAACGGAAATATGCAATGAAGCAGAAGTTGGCAGGAAATTGTTAAGACGCCGCGCCTCCGTTCATTCAACCACTCTGTCTCCCTCTCTCTCTCTCTCTCTCTCTATCTCTCTCCCCCTCTCTTTCTCTCTCTCTCTCTCTCTCTCTCATTGTATTTTGCTATTTTTACGGCTGTACTTTATTTTGCATCATCGAAAGGGTTTCCCCCGAAAAAGCGTTCCTTTGCCCGTTTTATGTTCTTAGACGAATTGAAAAGCCGCATGCAAATAAAATTTGCCTGTTTTTAGTGTTGTCCTTTGAACCCCGAACCCACAGTCTGCAATATCTTCTTCTTCTTCGTCTTTTTTTTGTTGCTTTGCCTGTTTTGTGGCTTTTATATTTCAATCGAGCTTGTTCTCTTGTTTCCACTTCGCTTCTTCGTTTTTTTTGTTGCTGCTCCATTTTAAAGTACATATTTGCAGTTGTTTTTTGTGGGTTTTCCTTTGAACGATTTCGACATTTCTATAAAATTTGTAAGCTACATAAATGATGATGTATTGTTGCAGTGGCACCCAAGGGGACAGCTCTAAATACGACTTCGAGCATGTAATGGACTTGCGTGTGTAAACACAAAGTAATACGACTCAAAATACGATGGAAGGGTTGCGCCTCAGACATCGAAAATCGAATATTTCGACTTTTACTATGGAAACTATTTGATAGACTAGTCCCAAGTTGATGATTGAATGCCTAAATGTCAGCTGCATAATATTTAGATATCTATGTGCACGATACACATGAAAACTTTTACTTGGAAATAAGAGCTGAAAATATGCACGAAGAATGAAAAACTTGCTTTAACTATGCACGAAGTAATTTAAATGCTTATTATAATTTATAACTATACTTAATTTATATAATATTAACTATTATTAAAAATATGACATTTAGGAGCAGTTAACAATTGACTTTTTAATTTGTATTACATACAAATGAGCCAAAATGTAGAAGCAAAATAATAAAAGATACTTAAGGATGGTGTTCTAAGTTCAGTCAGTATCTACAAGGTTTTGATTCTTGTAATAAATCCTTGTAATAACCTAAGAAATATATATATTTACAAATTTAAAGGATAGATCTTAGCATATCACATAATTTTCTGTATTTCTTGTATATAAAACCTTTCTTTTATGTTCTTGAAAGTTATTATTTAATAAACAGTTCTAATGAATCGACGAATATTATGTGTCATTATTGCTTAACGGGAGGCTCAGTTTTCAGCCAATCAAACGGCCCAAAAGCCCTTGCACAATGCGAAAAGAAACAACTTGCAATTTGCATAATTTTAACAACTGTCAGCATAAATTTGCTTAACCTAAAAAATAAACTCCACATAAAATTGTCGGCCAAATGCGAAAAGTTTTCAGTGCAAAAAAACCGAAGTAAAAATAAACTGAGGAAAAAAGGGGAAAAACTCCATCAGACTGTGGAGATGCTGCCAAAAATAAGGGCATAAGTTTCCACATAAAGTAAACAATAAAATGCTCCAATTGTAATTATGTGTCGGTGGCATAAGCCTAATTAGCTACGTGGAACGCACACATAAAATATACAATTCATGCCAAGACTGTTGCAATTATTTATCCATTTAATTATGGGCACGAGCATTAAACTGTTTCACATAGCCAGTCTTCGCTGTACTTGCGGCCTATGATTTATTTAGTGAGCGCTTTAAGCGTCTTCAAAATAAAACGAAATTGTGGAAAAATTATAGAAATATTATTTCAAATTTGAAAGTGCTCTTGAAAATATCGACAGCTTTTTAATGCACTGCTCCCGAAAGGAAGAGGGTATATTTATTTTGTGCAATTTTGGCTTTTTTGCTCTATGAACTGAATTCAAAATATTTGGTATAAATGTTTTATTAATATAATAAAACCAGGTTGTTAAACCGAAACGAGTTTAACTTTTAGATTTATAATGAAATTGAGGAGGAGTCAGATGGATTGAGGAGTCGAATGGTATTTATATTATATAACATATAGGCGAAAGCCTTTAGAAATAAGTAAATTAAATAAAATGTTGAGTTTAGGTGCTGATTCCGATTCGGAATTCCAATAGATGGGATGAGAGATAAGCGCGAGAGTACCCATTAGAGTATTTTCTAGTCGATTATGTTCGACTTACTCTTATGAGTATGTGTGAAGGGGAGAGTTGTATGGTAGTCCTTGGGGGTGGCAGGGGGTTTGTTGCACTTGCACATGCACACACGTGCGTCGTTTTAGAATTTTGTCTGCATGCGATTCGCGAGTCGTCCCAAAAAGTGGCTAAAAACGTGACGCGCATTTCGAATTGGGGTTGACGCCGTCCTCTGTCTGCCTCGTTCCACCCCTCACCACTCAGTTATCAGTTATCAGTCCCCTGGCAGCTGTGCACCTGACCTTCCCCTCGGGCCTCTCTTCGCCAAGGCATTTGCATTGCGTCGACACGAAACGCTTGCACTTTTCTTGATGTCCTTTGGCGAGGCAAGGCCTTTGAAATTGAAAAAGTGCCTGCCACAAAAGGCAAGCATATGGACTGTTGGGGCATATCCTTGGAGCTTGGCGCGTTAAGTGGCTGGCAGAGACAGCATTTGCATCAGGTTACATGGAGCATTTCACACGTCATTAGCTCGCTGACAGGCTGATGGGGAATGCGGTGCTGTAACAGAGCTCAAGTTTGCAATAAGTTAACGTATAATATAAATGGGCGTGGATTGGCATTTTTTTCGTTACTTTCTGGTCTGTATGGTCGGTGCCCAAAAACCGCAGAAAGAGATTAAGATTCACTTATTTTAAGAGTTCATTTTCAGTTAGAGAAAGTGAATGCTTTGTCTATATCATGAATAGCTATTACTAGAACATGTCCAGTCGGTCTTTGATCGAAACAAAGGCCTAGGAATACAATTATTTATAAAGAGGTAAAATAAAAGGTAGTCGCCTTAAAAACAAAACATTTTGATTAATCCAAAAAATAGATAGTTGAAATATATTTATTTACTTAAGAGTTAGAAAAATTTAATTAAGGTTTCAAAAATTCGTTGCTACAATTTGCCAAAATTGAACAGTGGACAGCAAGCAGTTGATATGCACTGCTTTAAACTGTACATGTGCACTGCTGTAAGTTATTAAATAGCACTGCTTGAAAATATAGTGCACTGCTGTAACAAAACTTGTTAAAAATCATCAGCTTAGATTCACACAGGTTAACTGCTTTATGCGAAGCAGGTGAAAATATAATTTGCGTGCACTTGTTTGGTAAAATGTCCTTGCCATAATATCAACCCTACTTTACAAAGTTTAACATCTGCAATTAGAAATCTGCTTGCATTGAAACATATGGCTGAACAAAGCAGTTTAGCAGGAAAAGCGAAGTAAAACATCAACCAGCTTCGTATAAAACGTATTTGAAAGCATTCGAACAGCTTTTGCCAGAGCTTCTTATTAAGTCTGGCCAAATATCGAGTTTCATACAATTGAGCCTTTGAGAGTTGTGGCCAGATAATTATTATCAAAAATGCAATTATTACTTTACAACTTTTCATATTATTAATATAAAAAACGCAACTTGTGGCTATAATGAAGTCCACTATAATCTTCTTATTTATCAGACTGTCTGACTGTCTCTTTGAAATCAGAGCATCTCTGAGCCCATTGAGTACACATATTCGTGATCAGAATCAACAGTCGTGTCGATATAGCCAATTTATGTCGCCTATCTGTATGAACACGAATATCTCAGAGATATAAGTATACTGGTATTCTCGGTGCAGATCTATTTTGTTTTACTTTATGGATAACTTCCCCGTTTCGCGAATAGTAATTCAAATCAATTTGCTATAGCAATAAAAGTCATAATCTTAAAGGTATAGCTGTAAAATTAATGTATACATAATTTACCCCAATTTATAGTGACCCTCATCGATCTCTCTGCAGTAAAGCAAACTTACTTGCTTTTATCCTTATTTACTTCTTTTTGTATTTTTTACTATTTGTATTTTTAAATTTCTGGTCTATTTTAATAACATAAAAAAGACTGTGTAAATTTAAGAGAATAAAATACTATAACTAAATAAATGTATGAATATATCTAATCGATATTACATTTTAGGGGATATTTGACTTATATTATATATTCAGTGGGCTTCACTTACCTTGGACACGCAGTAAGCACTGGCTCCACTTGGGTTCAGTGTCCTTTGCTGCTCGCACGCTGCGCCAATTGGTGTCAAATTTATGACCGACAAATACAACAAAGCTTGCACTGCACACAAGACGGTCCTGGTTCAATCCACTGCAAATGCGAAGGAGCACAAGAGCAGGAGAAACACACGTTAACTGCACCGCCTCCCCTCTCTACTTGCAGGACCACACTTCAGTTAGTACGTGGAATGGACTGCTTGTTCACTTTTCGAGCATCATTATTGCTTTTTGATTTTGGTGGGAATCTGCAGAGCAAATGTTTCGCTGCGTATGTGTGAGCCAGTTTGGCTATGCTTATATATATATATATATATATGTGTGTTTGTGGCCGAGATGAGTTATGGGCCCCGGCCCAGGCGGAGTCGCTGCCCGTGCTGTCTGTTAGTGCTTTCGGTCGTATTTGTCTGCCTGCCCTTTCACAGAACACTTAAATGCAATTTTATTTAAATTATTCAACATTTATGCCTTTTGCTGGCCTGATATATATTTGTTTTACAAGCAGCGTCCGGGCCAAGCCATCGATATCAGGCCCAGCTAAAGAGATGTTGCAATGTGTCCTTGTTGTCCCGTTTTGTATTTATTATGTATTTATCAAACAATTGTTGGCGTGATAGTTTTAAATGCTCATTATACTTAGTGTTGCCAATTAATATATTAAAGGGTTGACATAAGTGCCTCGTTATGCAATTTAATTCACACGCTGTTAATGAAATGTGCACTTTTTAAGATGGATAATTGTGTGCTCTTAACTGGGTTAAGTAGTTAAGTTTGCAATTGTTAACAACTTTAATAACTTTACTGTAAAACCAAGCTCATTTAAAGAATTTATCCTTATAATAATCTTCCTTTACTTCTTCCTTACAGGAAGGTAATCATTTAAATCCGTATTTCAAATCAAATCACAATTCGTTTCCTACTTTCTTCAATGCCCCAGAAAGCAATTTTAGCTGAACAGTTTTTACTTACAGTTCAAATAAAAATATTTAATATATAGATATAAAAAGACTTATGGATTTTTTTTAGAGGCACAAAGATTGCAAATCAATGTAATACACCAGGCGAACTCTCTTAACAATCAGATGCTCTCAATTAAGCTGTCAAATATATTAAATTTCATACTCAAATTAAAGCACTTCACACTTTTACTTAAGAGTTATGCTAATTATTCTCAGCCTGAATCGCTTTGAGTACTTTGTAATGGTTACAACAGATTTTATCAATTCAGAGTTCTCAATTTGAAACTTTTTGTCACGTAAATAACAATTTCGCATCTTATCTAATCAAAACAAACTGTTTTTTATTTTTGGTCTGATTCACTTTGTTCTGGATTTTCTACCAGTTTTGCATCAAGAATACATCAAGAATACACACAGTTTTTTTAAAAAAAACAATATAAAAATATATTTTACTCAACAAATGCTATTTTGCTTTTCCATCTTGATTAATTTTACACAGTTACTTCAAATTGTGGCCTAACTATATCTTATACAAATGTATATCTTAATCTGTATCCATATCTGCATATACATAAGCATCGTATGAGGTATTAAATATTATTCGCTGTTTGAATACAGTTGGCTATTGCACTCGCATTTCCATTTCAAATTGAAATCAATTCAGCTCAGGCTCCATTTACAGGGGCAATAAGCGGTTTGGTCAAATGGAAATCGCTTAATTTATTTGACATTTTCATTGAAAATCAAGCGAATTGGATTAAATCGCATAAACACATGAACACACTTGGAATTGGGGCAGATGACGAGGCTCAATTATGGCACATCAAAACCGAAAGCGGATAAACCGGAAGTGCCAACCATAAAAAAAATGCAAATTTATATTATAAATTTTCGTCTACTTGTTTGGTAAAAAAAGAAAATAAAAGAAAGCAAAGCAAAGCCAGTAGGAAAAAAAAAGCAAAAATGTTTCTTTAACTGCGCCAGAATTTTGCACGTGAGTCGTTTGCCTGTACTGAATCCAGGCAGAATCCACTTGAAAAGACGCCACCCACTTGGGGCGCAGCACCACAGACGCTAAGGGTGCAGGGGCAGAGGGAGGCGGGCACTTCAAGTGCGGCGTCTGGCGTAAAGGTTTTTTTTTTTGCGCACAACTTTGTTCCTTTTTTGGCCAAGCACAACAAATAAGCGGTATCTGTAAAGATATAATAAAATACAAAAATGCAGTTGGCAAAGGAAAGATGATTTCATATTTTCTATAGATTTTTAATTACACAAGTATACATTTTAATTTATTAATTTACAAGTGCATTTGCAATTCATATACAGATGGATGTCTGTCTGCCCGCAATGAATATGCTCGATGCTCGGCCTTTGTGCTGAGCTGAGGCCGTGTTGAATATTAATGCACAAGAGGAGCACAGTTCAAATGTCAGAAACAGCCAAGCCCAAAATGCATTACACAAAGGCATGCCAATCCTGTGTGTGTGTGCTTGCCCAGGTGAAAAGTCAGAGGTGGCCGCATTAATTCCACTTAATTGGTTTTAACTACAGAAACGAAGCAAACCAACAACAAACAAGTCAAATATTCACACAATATTGTGGCGAATATTAAACGCTGTTAAAATGCATTTTCAGATTATTTTATAACTTAACAGACGAATTTAATTAGCAGTTAGTTTCCGTTAACATTCAAAGAGAATTAAATAATAGCATATTCAATTTACTTCTCTTTCGACTTCTCCTTTTCCTGAAAATGTAAATTCAAAGTTAAGTGGGCATGTTAATGTTAAGGAGAAACTTTCTTTAAATCTTATGCTAAAGTTAACATACTCTGAAAGCAGCCAAATTCAGTTAACAGTTTGTTTCAGTTCTGTTAACAGCTATTTTAATGTAATAACATTTACATTTTAATGTTAAGGAGAAACTTTCTTTAAATCTTATGCTAAAGTTAACATACTCTGAAAGCAGCCGAGCTCAGTTAACAGTTTATTTCAGTTCTGTTAACAACTATTTTAATGAAATAACATTTACATTTTAATTCTCTTATGCTTCTATGGTAAATGACTTCTGCTGCCTGAAACTGTGGAGCCACTGTTAAGAGGTTATGTTAATTACAAACTTTCTTTAAATCTTATGCTAAAGTTAACATACTCTGAAAGCAGCCAAATTCAGTTAACAGTTTGTTTCAGTTCTGTTAACAGCTATTTTAATGTAATAACATTTACATTTTAATGTTAAGGAGAAACTTTCTTTAAATCTTATGCTAAAGTTAACATACTCTGAAAGCAGCCGAGCTCAGTTAACAGTTTGTTTCAGTTCGGTTAACAGCTATTTCAATGCAATAACATTTACATTTTAATTCTCTTATGCTTCTATGGTAAATGACTTCTGCTGCCTGAAACTGTGAAGCCACTGTTAAGTGGTTACGTTAATGTTAAGTACAAACTTTCTTTAAATCTTATGCTAAAGTTAACATACTCTGAAAGCAGCCAAATTCAGTTAACAGTTTGTTTCAGTTAACAGCAAAACACCGTCTGTTATCACGTATGTAAATGTAGTAACATTTACATTTTGTTTCTCTTATGCTTCCATGTTAACTAACTTCTCCTGCTGCCTCAAACTGTGAAGCCACTGTTAAGTGGTCATGTTAAAGGACTTCCCCAGCTCACTGCTGAACAAAAACTCTCTTTAACTCTCACGTTAACTTAACCTAACTGTTAAGTAGCTTAACAGTTGCGCTGTTTTTCCTCTTAAGAGCACATGTTAATCAACTACCCCAATGTTACCGTTAACTAACAGTCGACAAGCGTTTAAGTTCCATCCTAAATTACCCTTTAAATAATGGTAAATTTATCCCTTGGAAAAGCTCTTTTCCTGTTAAGCTTGCAAGCTCTGTTGGCAAGCTTTTGCTGGCATGAACGCAGCTTTCGCTCTCAACAGACGCTGAGAGCGCCCACGCCAATCACGTGCTGCTTAGAAATTGAACGCGTTTTTCTTATTGGCTGAGCGATGCTTATAAAAGTCCGGGCAGCACCCAATTAAAGTTCAGTTGAGGTCTGCACTTAGTCGAAGAATGCCACTTATTCTCTACTGGGGGTACTTTTGTGGTGGTGTGGAACTTATGCGTTTGCCGGGCTTTGATTTATAGAAAGTTGTCCCTCTCGGTGACAGCATTGGTATAAGTAAAATTTGTCATATCATTTAATGCTTTTTATTTAAATGGATATTAATATGCTAATGGGATACATGCCCAAAGTGGTACAGGGAAAAAATGAACCGAAAACTCTTATTTTGTAAATGTCTGCAGATAATTAAGCATTCCAAAAATTAAAATATTTCCTTAATTATTTTTTTAACAATTTTAATATCAGTCGACACAAAAGAATACAAAAAGTAAAACACAAATTAAATTAAACTTGAATTAAAGTTTAATACTTTTTGCTCATTTTTGGCATGGATTAATTAAATCCCAGAAAAAACTTAATCCGAATTAATTATTAATTTTACAGGTGTCGTCAGAATAGTTTTGTAATTTACTTTATTTATTTTATATTGCCATATTTTCACTTAATTACAATAATAGTAAACAATTAAACTGACGCTGAATAAATAATATAATTATATTTTTAAATTGAATTTTTATTTACATATTTAATTTTAATCTCGATTAAGACCACACAAAACATTGATAATCAATTTCGAGTTAGGTTATTAAGTAATTAAATGATGTAGATATAAGCTAAGCAGGTCATATCAGACTTGAACTTAAATTATAGTAATATCTATGCTATCATTATGATTTTGCAACAATATTTTGGCTAATTTTGTTAGCTTCATTTTTAGAGCTGATTAGTTGCTCAAATGGAGCTTAGCCAATTATTATATTCTTGGCAATATGCGTGGAGTAAGCACCAAATGCAATTTTCGCATTACTCAGCAAAAACAGCACTCGGAGTGATTAATGCAGTAATCATCGAGTAACTGGCAAGTTGACTTCTGGCACTGGCCCAATTACAGACAATTAACCGGGTCTAATTGCCGCGAGTCCGTTATAGTAATTCAAGTCTAAAATTCGACGACATAGTTCATGAAATGCTGCACAGTCTGCGCTGGCTCTGCAGCAAATTGGAAAGGCACTGCCCAAAATACATGAAATGCAATTGAAAATGCAGCCAACGTGGCAATTTGGTGGAAAGAAATAAAATGTTTCACGCCAAAATGGTTTGAACTTGCGGCCATAAATTCATTTTATTGCTGGCCAAAAAGAAATAAAAACCCTAATGAAGAGGGCACAGCCTACAAATTGTATTATGGTTTCTATCTCACTATTTGCCTTATTTTCTACTGCACAGCACTCTAAAATGTTGAGCGATGTTTATACCCTAGAAAAAGTGTGTGAAAGGCATCAGCTGTGACGACTCTTACTAAAAATATTATATTGAGGCTAAAAAATCAACTTTAATATTTAATGCACAATTATATATCTAAATAGATAAATAAAATAAATATGTATAAGGCATCAGATAGAAAAACCCTAACCAAAAATATTAAATTCAAATTCAGTTATAGTTAATTTGCTGTTGGCTTATTCTTTAATATAATAATAATAATAATATTTGTATACAATAAATTATCAGCTGAAATAGAAACTAACAATTTGCGATACAAATTTTTAATAAAGAGTCAACAAATTATAAATAAAACTTAGCTATTTAATTATTAATTAATTTATTAATTTGTTTTTGGCAAACTAAATTTTGCTTATTTTTAAATCTGTTCAAATGGTATCATGATTAGAGTTAAAGTTTATATTTGCAGATACCTTCATATATTATTTTGAAAGTATGCACAACACTTATTATGTAAAAGAATTTACAGGGTATTTAACAGTTGCGTAATACAAAATACAGCAGCAGCTGCTGTTTAGCATTTCTTTTTAACTCCGACTTCATAACGATTGGCAGGCAGTCTAAATGCCTATGTGTGTGCGTGAGTGAGTGTGACTGTATGTGTGTGTGTGTGTGTGTGTGTGTGTATGTGTGTGGCTGTGCAGATGAGTGCTTTGAAAAATTACTCACGTATCATAGAGCGCGGAGAGCCTTTCTCTAAACCCCGCAAGCGTGACAGGCGATGTCAGAAATCGAAACGGGCAGTAAAAAAAAAATAGGGATATGGCAAAAAACTTGAAGCGAAGGGAAACCGCATTTATATAGAAATTAAAGCGAGATACTCAATATCAATGGTAATTGGGCTGTTTAACTATTCCTCAATTCAGTTAACTTTGATCTACAACTTTTTGCCGGCCCCCAACTTGAAGCACTCCCAAGGAGAAAACTATGCAGTGTGAAACAAACCATTTAACGATTCGCCCATTAAGGTTCTGCTTGACTTCATTCGAGTGTTGTTTTTGTTGTTGTTGTTGTTGGGTATTGTGTGCAAGTTGTGTTAAGGCAACTAAACATATGCTGCAAATAATTTGTTATTCAATACGAAACACGGAAAGTACACAAAGCGGCAAACGAGCTAAACACACACACGCAGGACAAATTTAGTAAATTGGCTAACAACTTTTTGCTGAGCTCCTTTAACTTTTTGCTGTGCCTTGATTGTTGCTGTCCTTGGCTGCCCGTTGTTGGCCAGCCTGTTGTCCTGTGTCCTGTTGTGTTCAGTTGTCTTGTGTGCTGTTAAATATGCTTGACCACTGGCAAAAACCGGATACATGACAGATAAAGGATTAACCAACTGGCGACACACTTATTGCAATGGACCAAATTAATAAAATATTATAAAGAGCATAATAATTATAATATTCGATATTTGAGTTGATATCAAAAGCCACCAACGAATGAGCAACACTTTTGAATATCAGTTTGAAAATTACCTCTGAATAAAACAACGCTTTTCCTTGGACGATGTCTTGCTGCGGCTGCACATTCTTTTGATCCCTTTGAAAACGACTGCGCAGCGCCTGTTTCCTGTGTGCCAGCAGATGACAGTTCAGAGCTTCTCAGTCATTAATAAGACGAGGCATGCCTTGATCGGACAAGCGTATAGCTTCTTATCTGAATAAGGACTAAACAAAGTCTTTAAAAACAGATTTGTTGTAGGTTTAAAATATATTGGATTCGATATCCTTTACATTAGTTTTTCTAATAAAACGGCAGTTTTCCGACTTCCCTTTTTTAAATTGATAAATTTCCGTGTAAACCTCAAAGATTTGGTAGACCCACATGGCTCGTAAACTGGAATACACATCTCTAATAAAAAGAAAATCACTATCAGAATATGATTATTTTTTTATATCACTGTTCCAAATATAGTCGCAATATTTCCACTCAAAACTTTCAGACAAAGTTAAAGCTGACACTTTTTCTATTCGATATTACGAACTGAATGTATAAAATGTTAAAATACCTTATACACATATAGCTCCTCAGATTTAAATGATTCGCAATGGCAACTCGCAGTAGTTCTTAGATCTCGCAGCTCTGCTCTACAACACCAAAAGAAATATGCGTTTGTTGCCCTGCCCCAATCGGGATGCACATTTTGAAATGTATTTGTGTCAGGACATAGTCGTGACTGCTGTAAATTCCTGGTAACAAAATACCCCCAGATCCTGAACTGGCAAACAGGAAGTGCAACAGCAACTGAAATGCACATTTCAACAATATCAAGCATGTCTGCAATTTTTTAAGCAAACATTTTATTTGCAGAGTACCCGAAAAGAACAAAAACAAACAAAAAAACGACTTTGGGCGGACTTGAGACAACTGCACAATCCAGATAAAAAGAGGAAGAGTGCCACTTCCTCGCAATCCTGCTGCTCACATTTCCTCATTGCTGTCTTGTTGTTGTTGACATGGGTTGCTGTTGACATTTTGCTACGAGTCTACAACACAAAAAAAAGCAGCTCAAGTAGCCAAGTGGCAACAGCAACAACAAGCGGAATATCTAAAATAAGCAAAACAATAACAACTTGATGGATATCTGCTGCTTACAGAATGTGGCTTCGAGCAAAAGTTAAGATTAAAATAACTGAATGTCGAATCAGTCCATAAGTAGCACTATCCCAACAGCAGCGACTACAGTATTACTCCGTTGATGAGGATTGTAATCCTGATATTACTGTTATTTGGCTGTAATCATTATTGATAAGGATTTGATAAGCTTTTGCCACTAGTTTAGAGTGTTTGTTACTATACCAAAGCTTGTATCTCTTTATAAATGACATCTGACTAACTTTTGATTCAGTGAATATATACTTATAATATATCTATAATATATCTAAACAGTTTGCTTTAAGCTTTAATCTCTGTTCCGACCATATTATTCAGTAAGTATATTTCTAAGAACCAGAAAATATTCCTAAGACTATTTTCGAACATTATTTCGGTTTTTTTCCGAGTGTAGTTTCATTTGCAACAGCTGATGTAAGTATTTACAATTCCATACATAATTTCATAAAATAATTCCCTAATTCCTTATAGATAATTTATTTCTTTTCTTCAAAATAACAATTATTATGTCCTTCTCACCTTAACTTTCCATCAGCCTTTTTCGCATTACATTTAAATTAATTATGCTTATTCCTTCGCATCCTTTCCCTTGCACATTCCGAGTTATACGCAAACCCAATTAGATTTGCCTCAAATTTCAGCTGTGTACAAGTGTGAATTTTATTTGAAGAGCAACAGCAGCAGTGGGAATATATATTGTGCGATTTACCATACGCGATGCGACTGCTTGAGGCAAGTGGAGCTGGGATTATTTTACATAAAGCATACGCCATGTTGCAAGGGGGGTAGATCTGTATGCAGCTCGTAGTTAATCAAATTGCCAGCAAAAGAAACGACAAACAATGAAACAAATGTCTTGAAACAAAAAAAACACAGAGTGTCTGATGGAATGCCGAGTTCCCCGCCCATTTAAATTGCCCCCACCCTCAAATCGTGACTGTTGGGTTTGCTCTGCGGGGGGTGGTGGGATGGGGGTTGAAGAGCATGTGTGCCTAGGCATGGCTGATATATTAAATGTACTGTTTCCACATCGACTTTGAGCAGGTTACATCAAATCAACACAAACACAAATTCAATTACTCAGCAGCAGCAGCAGCAACAGCAGCAGCAGCAGCAAAATAGAAACTGGCACACGCGGCGTATGAGTGACATTAATGCGATTTGGCCAACTGTCAATCATTTTTGTTTGCCATCACCTAAAAACAATGTTATTCTGCATTGTTTTTCGATGGCCGCCTTTTGATGTCTGCTGGCTCTCAATTTGCAATTAAATCGATCTCTCTTTCAAATCTACAAAATAAATACAGATGTGTTTTCTTATCGCACAGTTGACTGGTTCACGAAACGTTTTCGCCCAGTTATTTCAACTAGTTTTTGCAGCCGAATATATTGAACATTTCCAATCAAACTCAAGCTAAATTCAAAAGCAGAGGATTAATAAAAATATTCAATTGAATTCGCTTAGGCGAAACACATTCGAGTGCTTTAACTAGCGCGGAAAATTAGTTTTCGATTTGATTTAAAGGTGATTTTAATTTATTTATTGTCGATTGACATCAGTCGACAAAACGAAATGCACAAAGTTTCAAATAAATTAAGCTTAACTAAAAATTTGTTTATATGTTTTTCGCTATATATGAGAATATATATTTATATAATATATACATATAAAATAAAATCGGAGCTGGAGCTTTCAGCTTTAAACTTAAGAAATTAAAAATATGTATAACATTTCGGGATATAATTAAATTTTGAAAAATGCTCAGAAGCTGTGTAAAGTCTAAATATATTCACTTAAATGAATTCAAAACATTTTGAATGTGTTTTTTAAAAGCTTTGCCATGTTTTGTGGATTTAGTCTAATAAAAACAATATAAAAGAAAATTGTCGGGCTCAAAACTGTTGGTAAAAAAATCGTAAATATCGAAACAGTATTTCAAATATCTCTTATAGAAGCAAGCGAACCGTTCTTAGAATTATAATTAAATTGTTTTTGCATATTTTATTTATTTTATTATTTGTTTAATTTAGATTTAGATTTAGTAATTTTCTTCGCCAATAACAAGGCTTATTTCTAACTGATTTGCTTTTGCGAAATTGTGGAAATTGAGTCGAAATCGTTTTGGCAATTGCTGCAACATATTCTTATCTGGATGCAGTGCGTCGGCTAATGAATAAATAACAAGCTGGCACACTCATTAAGACCACAATCGGAAGGAAAAATAAACGAAAACAAATACAAATCGAAAGGAACGGCATAGTAAAGGCAAAACAACAACAACAGGCGAATTGAAGGTAACAATGTGAAACGCCTGTCGGCAGATTAAAAATACAATTTACGGCAAATCAATTGCGGCTAACATGGCGACGACAGCAAACGAAAATTAAAATGGCCAACGGAGAAAAGAGCCAAGTTAAGAGGGAGAAAGAGAGAAGCAGCAGCAGCTCGAGCAAAAAATTAAAAACAAACAGCCAAGTTGGCAACACAAAAAAAAAACACACAGCCGAGCAGAGCAAAGTGAAAACAACAACAACAACAACAACCCCCCCTTGAAGCCAAAGGAAACACTGGAAATTGTGGTGGGCAGCAGGATACTAACAACAACAGATGTTGGCATAAATTTGTGTGCATAATAAACAATTTACGACTCCGACTCCGGCTCCGGGTCGGACTTTGACTCCATTTATGGCTGTCGCTCCTCGTGCCTGGGGCTGCTTCGCTCCGCCTGCAGCTGGAACAAGCGCAGAGCACGCAGCCGATCCTCGCGCCTCAGCTGACAGAAGCAGAGCAGTCCGCGCGCATAGTTGGACAGCTCGCGGGCACACGACAGCAGGCAATCGTCTGCCTCCGGGCGAGGCAGCTGCCACAGCAGCTGTACCAGAAACTCACGCCACTGGGCCGGCGCCAGGGCGAACAGCAGCAGACCCGAGGGCAGCAACGTCAGCATGCCCAGCGTGAAGTACTCGCACCAGCGGCAGTTCACGCACAGGTTCAGGCAGAGCAGATGGCTCAGCTGGTGGACCAGTCGCTCGTAGCTGCACCAACCGATCAGCATAGCCAGCTCCGAGACGAACACGCTGCCCAGCAGCTCTACGCAGGTGTGGACGCGTGGATAGACGCTCGCATAGCGTTTGGGCAACAGCTCACACCTCCACAGCAGCAGCACCAAACTCAGCCCGAACAGCCACCTGGCCTGGCCGGGTGCTGGCGAGCACTGTGTCTCCGCCGACTGCCTGATGAACAGCGAGACGCCGCAGATCTGCAGCAGCGTTGCGGCCACTATCGAGGGCGGGGAAACCATCTCCAACGGCCAAATTGAATATTCCTCCTTGCTTTGCGCTCGTCTTTTTTATGGTGATTTTTTTAATTTTGTTTTGGAATTTGGCTAAGTTTTCAAAATCATTTCCAAAATATATATGTTCAAACAGCAAGCGCCTGCTCCAAGCCCAGGCTTCTGAAAGTGACTTATTATTATCAACAATTTATTATAATTAGTAAAATAATTTAAATATTTTATGAGAAAGGTGAGTTTAAGTATTTTAAATGGAACCAGCTCCAGTTAATCAACAGCAAATTCAGCACTCATCCAAATACTTATGGCTGTTTCTTGGCAACTCACACAGGTTAAATAAATCACAATTAGAAAAATTCACTTTAATTAGTAATAATTATGATTCTTTTTTAAACTCCAACTTTTTGTGTACTTTTTTATGCCATTGCTAATTGAGCGCTGTGCCCACAATCCAATCTAAATAATGTTGAACAAAAACTGAATGCTATAATTGGAGTCATATCTGGGAACCCTCCACAATTAATCCTTAACATTTAAACATTAACAATAAGAAACAAATTAAATTCAATTAAAAGTGATATTTTAGTTTAATTGAACAAAAAACTTCGGCTAAAATATATTAACTTTAGATTAAAAAGAAAATCAATGGAATACCGACAATAATATTTCAGTCTCATCTGGCTTTCATTTGCATCATTTTTAAAGATATTTATTAAGAATGTATATTTAAGTAAGCAGCAGAAAATGCCGTTATACGTCTATAAGTAGTATCGCCTTAGATGCTGATAGTTAATGTACCCACTATATTTGGAATGGAAAATGTCTCCTTCTGATTGTTTTATTCTTGTTTGCAACTTAATTACAATCTTAAATTAATATAAATACTTTATTTTATTCAATTACCCAATTTAATATTTTAAATATCAATCCAAAAGTCTCTAAAAAAAATATTATTAAGTGTATTTTGAGTAGTGTATTTGTCCTTGAAGCGGATTTTAAACTAAAATGATCTTTTACAATGCGTTCCATACTTAGTAGCAAAGTTTTAATACTATTTTATTTATATTTTGTAAGAATACAAAATGAAAAAGGCGCATTAAATAAGTGTAATCTTGTGTCTGCGCATTAGTTGCGTCTTTGTCCGTTTCAGCATTATCATTGCGTCAAATCTTATAAAGTTTTAGACACACTCACACTCAGCCAGACACACACACACTGACACACAATCGCACATTGCTTCAACACCTTTAAAACAGCTGCAGTCCAATCTGTCTGGGCTCAGTTTCACGCATTACTGACTGACATACACACACAAGCACACACATATATATATACAGACACACACACACACCTACACACTCAACTACCTTTTGCAACATCACGACTTTTACTTGGAGCTGGCTCTTTGCTTTTAACCACCTTATAAGCCAGCTTGTGGGAGGCCGCAATTGCTAGGCCTTAACATTTATAGCATACTTTTCAGGGCGCTTCAAATTACGAGTAGTTTTTGTATTTGGGCATGTTTTTGTGCCTGTTTTTGTGGCTGAGCGTCCCTGAAATGTCACTGACTCAAATGCGGCATCAGCAGGCAACCATGAACACTTTGCAACTGACCCCTAAAAAGCATATTGGTATTTTATCTATTAATAATACAATTAGTTATTTTTTTTGCTGCCATATTGATAAAATATGTTCTTCAGTTGTGCATTCAAACTGACTTTATTCCCTAATACCTTAGCTAATCGCTGAACATTTATTTTTATCCTTATTTATTAACATTATGCATTTTAGTGAGTTTTCAATACCTGCTAGCTTTTTTTGATATTGTTAACGTGTGTAAAATGTACTTCTTATGTAAAAAATACATGTTAAAAAATATGTTATAGTTATTTGAAAAGAATCGTATATTGAGATTTGAGGAATTTACATTTAAAACTCAATTAATATTCAGTAACCAAATAAAAAACTTACACAATTACATTTTTACATTTTTTTTAATTCACTTCTTAGTTCCTTTAGAAACCCATTTAATTTTAAGCCCTGATTACTTGCACATAAATCAATCATTACAGAAATATTAAAATAGACCAGAAATATTTCTTTTCTTGAAATTCCATTTGTATTTCAATTCCAATAATGAGCTCTGAAAAAATAGCAAAGATCTTGTATTTTAGACAGATGTAAAGTTCTTTTTTAGAAATATGCTTTGTGAGGTGCCAAAATGAAGCTTGTTAAAAAACTACTAAAAAACGATTACTTTGAGACTGTTTGATTAAGCTACTTATAGTTGCATAATTGCCTCAAGCAGACCACATCAATGGTGCAATTCACTCAGAGTGTCCTTTAAACTCTTGCTGCAGAGCATTCAGAATGTCCTGCTAAGTTTTTGCGCAGTTAGTTATTGGTATTCCAATGTACGCAATGTGTGTCTAAGCTTGTGGCTTTTGATTTTCATTGGCTTCAATAAAATAATTTGCAGCACTCAAATTTGAGATTGTAGCAATTTTAGTGCCTACTTTGAGGAGCTCAGTGAGCAATCAAACAATTTGATGGCCTATATAATGCAAGGCCAGGCTTTATCGGCCGGATGGCAAGATTCAGCAGACAGCACTTTAAATGGCCAGCAAATTTGCATAGAGGCTAGAAAGTCAATTTGGTTCACGCCCTAATTAGGCATTGGCCGAGTCAATGACAAAACTTTTTGGCAAGCAATAAAAATCAACATTATTATGTTAATTGGCTAGGATGTAGGGAGTGAGGGGAGGAGACGAGGGAATAGGGAATGTGAGGTGGCAGCCTCTGGCGATTGAGGTGCACGAAGGCAGAAGCAGCTGCTTCGCAGATTTTAATCACTAAATTAGTTTACAAAAATAAAATGTGTGCCGTGCTGGAAAAGCTGGAAAATCGCCTAAAAGCATGCCGCCTTTATTTGTGTAACGGTTTCGGGTTTTCCGCAGCAGTGGAACGAAAAAAAAGGTACACAAAGCTTTTGTTAACTGCGTAAACTTTTGCGCCCCCTCAAAATAATAAGTAAACATTATTTATTTTAAAAGAAGAAAAGCCGTTGCATAGCTCCAGGCGCCTCGGCAACTCGGTCACAGGAGGAGCGGGTACTGAGGCTGTGGCAGGTGCAGGGACAGGGGCAAGGGCAGGGCCAAAACGTCAAAGTAATTAAACAAAAGTAATTAAGATTAGCGCGCTTGGAGTAGCTGCAAGTCATCAAGAAGCCAGCGGTCCACGCTTGTCCATTATCATCATTATCATTATCATACTCATAGTGGAGCTGAGACAAGGTAACAGTGGCAAGTTGAGCTAACGGGATGCCAGGCTAACGGCAACAATATGAGTAAAAGTGCTGCCAAGTTTGACGTCATTATAGCGGGCATACCTGCGAGTCGAGTCAGATATTGTTAGCCCCTCGTTAAGGTCGCTGCTGCAAGTGGTGCTGCTGCTAAAATACCCTGTAATCGTGCACAACGAGCAGAACGGTAAGGCACACAGAACTATACATCTCAAATTTATTTTTGTTTGCCTTTATTTATTATTTATTTGGAAACCCAAATAATATTGTTAAGCACTAGTAGGCTAATAAGGAAAACCAAAAGGTAAGGAAGGCAGAGATAGAGAGTGAACAAAAATTGAGATCGGAAAGCAAATCAAAGAGGTTTCCCAGATATATAAGATAAATTTCCAAACAGAATACATGAAAAAAGGCATTATAATGGAAGTCGATCTTGTTGGTTTAAATATGAATCGATTTTAACTTTTGCCTTATTCACTGATTCGAATTGCCAGGCAAACATTTCGAAACGCTGAAAGCAGAGTGACCAATGTTCCAGAAGGATTTGCTATAATGCCTAGATGTATTTGTAGCTTCTATATATGAATCGATCTATCCTTATAGATATTCTAACTATATCGTTAGTCAGCTATATCTTCTATTTATATATTTATTTATATATCTTCGTTTTTCTCATTTTAATCCCCAGTATTGCAACACTTTTTTAGTTTTTCAGATTATCAAGTTCTACAGGGTATCTAGCAGTCACACACTCTCCCTATCTAAATCTATTTTATTTGTTCCAATTGTTGTTTTTGGTTTTTTGCAGCTCCTTTGGGCTATTTCCTGAATTATTATTGTTCGACAGCGAAGTTTCCCGCGTTGCTGAAACTTTCGAGCAACGCCTTTGGCCTTCAGGTGTTTGCCGCTTTTTCTCTTTCTTCTCTTTTTACTTTTTACTTATTTCTTTTGTTTTTTTTTTTTTTTTTGGTAGGTATTTGTCAGAATAAAGTTTGGCTTAAACTCGCTTGCGCTGATCAACAGTAAAGGGAATAGGGAGGAACGAATTCCTGGCTCAACCAATCAGCAAGAGATCGTAACCCCGCACGAGCCATTGACTCACACACACACACACTCACCACACACACCTCCCATAAGACCCTTGGCAGCTGAAAGAAGTGGCGAGACTCGAGTGGAGCATTAACACTAAATAAAATGCTCACATGGACACTTGTGGACAAGTTGGTCTTGCATTGATTTTGGCCTGCCTTAAATTATGTTTGGCAATGGCAAAGGTTAAGTTGAAGCCTCCAAATGAGATTTATTAGCATTCAAAGCGGCATTTTAGCCGCTTTCGGCCGGGCCTATTGGCCATTTTTCATGCCGGCCAACTTTTGTTTTGATTAAACGAAGCTTAACGAGCAGACCTGGCAGTCCTGGCAGCAAGCAAAAAGCAGAAGGCACGTGTCAGGTAACAATGGGAAGGGGACGAGGCTTAAGGGGGGTTTCTGGCAACTTAACTAATGAGCTGATTTACTGCCCAACAACACGTCGGGGCCAGGGCCACAACTGCAGTTCGACTTCTGGCCGGGGCAGGACTACGCCAGGGTCGTATGACAAATGCGCCTTGCGTTATTTATGGGCACCGCAGGACAAGATGCCTACGTGTGCTCATTAGGCGCCTCTCAGGCGACTCGCCAAACTTTAAACTTGCAATACAATCGCTAATCATGATAAGACCAAATTTTCCAACTAGCCAATTCTTGAAAGTTGAAGCAAGTTAATACTTTACAAGCAACTTTAACTAATAATGAGAATGGAATGAAAATCGACCTGAAAACTAGAAATAATTTCTAATTTTTATAAAAATTATTAAAAAAATAATAGAAATAAGGACAACAAAATTAGAAAGCTTTTTTATATTGTTCAGAAATATTTTCTTTTATTAGAAACTATATTTCAAGCCAAGTGAAAACTAATTGTCCCGACTTCTATTTCTATAAAAGGTCATAAGTTCAATTAGCTGTAAAATTGTTATTTTTTAAAAATTAAAATATGAAAAGAATCCATAATCTATCTTAAGTATCAGAAATTTCAAAAAAATGCCATGTACATGATATATTAATATCAATATAATATTTATTATTAATATTTTCTATATGTATAAATGTGTAAAAGATGCGTAGACATGCCCTAAATATAAATAGAGACTTGAAACGATCGATGTTAAAGCGGATTGGATTATATAATTGGATTATATATATATAACACTCTGAAGAAGATTTCCAAACTTCTTTCTAAATTGAACACAAGTCTGCACTTGAATTAAGAAAATAAATTGATTGTTTGAAATGCAATTTGCTTATTTTGAGTGAATACTAAAGCGATTTTCATAAATGAATATATATAGTTAACTTAATAAAGTTACATTTGTAAACAAATAAAACTACTTTATATAACAATTAGACTTTGCAATTATAGCATTCGATTTGAAATTGCCAAAATGCGCAAATTTGGGCTTGCTTATGTGATTCTAAGGCTAATTTGCATTGCGAAAGCGGTTTATGAGTTATGGCTAAAATCGGAAATTTGATAGGCTTTGACAATTTGGCAATTGGCAAAGTGAAGTCTCAGATCCTGACGGACAAAGTGTCAATTTGACGCTGCCTCCGCCTTAAGTCTTTTGTGTCCTTTGTGTTGTGTTCTATCCGCCATAATCCCTAATTAGGCATTTGATATATATGCGCCGCAGTCGGCAGTTGGCAGTCGGCAGTCGACAAGGCCAAGAGACAACCTGAGCCGCAAGCTGACAAATTGTAATTGCGTGGCAAACAAGCGGAAATCGGCTTAGCTGCCGAGGAACTGAGCTGCTGACACGTGGCGCGTGGGGGAGTGATGGGTTGGGTTGATTCTTTTATTGAGTTATTAGCCGCTGAAATGCGGTTGCATACTTTCAGGCGCCGCGCAACTCAATCTTGCCCCAAAACGCTTAGTCACGACGCCAAATAGAGCGTTGCCCACCTCTTTTGTGGCAATGCAAATTTTGTTGAATGACAAAACACATTCTAATCACAATTTCACTTTACTTTTAAAAGCATCATTTTACGCCCGGCTTCGCCCGGATGTGTTATGCAATGTGCTCAATGCGGGGGCGTGGCACTGCCAACCTCTTTGCAACAAAAAAAAACCGCTACAGCTGTATATTTTGGATACTGCCAATTTTCGTCATGTCATTTTATTAAATTCGTTGAAAAAAACCCGTTTGCTTTTTATTTTTATTTGTCGGTTGCCGGATGGATGGGGGGGTGGAATGGGGGATGGGAATGTTGTGGTGCAGTTATGCGTAGCATTGCGTAAGTGCAGCTGTCAGTGGCAAGTAGAAGAGGAAGAGTACAAGTGTGGCATATGCATTGCACGGCAGCTTGACTCTGAGAATTGCTGATGAAAATGCAGCGAAACTTGATTTTTTCTGTACTTTTTTTGTTTTTACAGCAAATATGCGGGTTTTTTGAGAGGCTTTCTTTCATATGCCAGAGATAGCTGCAACTTGCACCACATTTTCGCAATTAAATTATATTTAAGTGGTGCAACTGAAAATGTTTTTTTTTACATTTATTTTTAACTCA
The DNA here is from genome assembly GCA_035041605.1 of Drosophila atroscutellata. Lineage (NCBI taxonomy): Eukaryota > Metazoa > Arthropoda > Insecta > Diptera > Drosophilidae > Drosophila > Drosophila atroscutellata. Next base: position 3,128,058 of record JAWNLA010000092.1, on the reverse strand, counting down.
AAAATTAATTTGTGAAATGCAAACTATTCCGTTTTGAAATTGATGTAACAAATATGTAAACAAACATATCTTTTTTATGTAATTTAACAAATTGAAGCCTAAAATTTGTTACAAATTAATAATATTTGTATTGACTGTTCTTTGTTTTAATTTATATTTATATTTATTTATATTGTTAAGCAGATATGTGAACCTGAACTTAACATTGTCTGCAACATTATTCAAAATCAAATGCAAGTTGTTAAAATATTAAAAATGTTTCCCTTTCATAGAAAAATACGGCATAAAATGTGAAATCAATTCAGAAGACTTTGTGCAGCATAAATAAATTTATTGCAAATATTATTACTAAGAATACTTTTATCAGTTGATCAAATGATGTCTATACTTGTTTTATGCTTTTAGTTTATATTTCGCTTCATTCACTCAAATACTACTTACTCATACAACTGAGGAATCTCGGGTCTTACTTCTGTTTTTTTTTTATTTATTTATTCGTTTTTTTTTTGTGGCACAAAGTAACTTGAATATCTGCCGCATAAATCTTTGTATTGCTGAACAAAAGTTTGCCCGCGCGAACAATGCGATTCCCCAAACTATTTTACCTGATTTGCTGAAAGCTGCGACTAGACACATATTTAAGAGCAGCACACAAGTGTAAGAGGGAGACAGACAGAGAGTGAGAGAGAGAGAGGGATTAAGAAGTTATATATAAAGTTGCAAAAGTCGAAGCGCAACTGCAACGCAAAAAACTTTCCATTTTCAATTTCCTGCAAGTTTATTTTCATTTTTTTTTCGCAAGTCTACTAACTGAATTTTTTCTAGGCGGCGGCTGCTTTAAGCCAAGAGCTGCAACAATAGCCATGCTGAACCGGAAGAATAAAATTGAACACCAAACAATCAGCAGTCAAAATTTTCATTGTCGAAGCAAAATCAAAATCAAAACAACAACAAAAACATCGACGAAAAGTAAAACTTTCAACAAGGCGTGAAAAATACAAAGAGGCTGCCACAAAAAAAAAAGGAACAGAAAAGCAAGCAAGAAGATAAAATACCCTATCTGAGCAGAGTCCAACTGGATTTAAGATTTGATTCGAAAGCAGATAGATGAACCTAAAGACACGACTTTTGATCAGGATTATACATATATATAGAAAGCTTCCGAGACTTTTCCCTTTTGGTTTTGAGCTTGATTTGTCTGGAATGTAAATAGTATATATTAGATATATAAACAACATGTAATATAAAAAATTGTTGACTATATATTTTAACATAACGAACAACATTCAGTACATTCAACATTCAACCTTATGTTGAGAGTTTTTCTGCGATTATTTATTGAACTTCGTGTCACAAATAATTAATATTAATTATAATTAAATTAATGAGATTAATTTTGTTATAATTTTTTATGCTTTAATTCGCAAGTATTTTTAATTTTCAAATTTGGTTTTTGATAATTAATTTCCAAATGATGTCAGAGCACAATCTTAATGGAATCGCGGAATGTTGAGAACGTTGCGGAATGTCCGAAATGTTGGGCTCAGTGGCACCTGGCAATTCTTATTGGTGTGTCAAAGTTCAAATACCTTTTGCAAGGGTGTAGCGAAACAACTTTATATTTTGGCAGGGCCAAACAACTTAACAAAGCAGCCAACAAAATGTTGTAATGGCCAGCAAAGGAGCTGCCCCCAATCAGAGCACCCTCTCCCCTCCACTCTGCCAGCCCTCGCCTCTGGCAGACCTTCACCCTCCTCTGCTGGTCATTCCTTACACACTTGACTTTTGGCGTCACAATAGCAACAACAAAATGTGTTGCAACGACCTTTGTGGCCTCTGCGCCGTATGCTGCACACACACACACCACACACGGCAGACGCAACAGTCTGCAGCATGCCACGCCCACACATGATGAAACTCACCCCACACCCTACCCCCTTCCCTTGGGAAAACGCCTTACATAATGAAGATGCCAAGTGGCGACTGAGTATCTTCATCTTGTTTTGTTTGTTGTTGTAGTTGTTGTTGAATGTGGCACGTTTTCTCATCTTTGACTGTCCCAACTCCCACCCACAGCCACCCCCTGCCTCACACCCTCCACCACTCCTTAATGGGTATGTCTAGCCTTGTCAGTTTTAATGTTGTTGGCATTGAGCGATGCCTGAGATTTGAAAGAGTTCATTAAGCTTGTTATTTAGTTTGTTCCCCTCCCCAACTCCGATGAATTCCTTCTGGTTTTTTTTTTGCTTCCTATTTCCCCCTCTTCTTCTTCTTCTTCGTATTCTGCTCCTTTTTCCTGTCCTTGCTGATATATCCACAGTTCAACGACAGCTGGCGATTGTCTGAGGAATTCAGGTTTTAAAGTTTGCCACATAAAACTTAAGCTGAGCACACTTTGTGGCAGCAACTCAATTAAGATGAAGCACAAAATTAGCTTGTGTTTCAGACAAATCTCAAAAGTAAATTGCCGGAATAGAAAATTACAAAATCGATGTTTATAGGGTGAGATTCGATTCGATTGTCGGGGTTTTATTATAACAGTTAATGATATTATATAATGAGAACAAAATGTAATTAGTAATTTAACAACGGCATATTGTGGCACATCGATGTTGTTTCTACGGATCGTCGCTGTTGTTTTCGGGATTGGTCTCAGAAGCCATTATTATATATGAAGATATTAACATTGATGTGAATAAGCATATGAATATTGAAAATATGTCTCTTGCATTCTCCAAGTCAAGTCTTGATTTTCTTTTACATTTTATATACTTTAATATAATACATAAAAAATAAAAAAAAATTTAAAATTTGTCTCCAGGACGCAAAATATATGTACTATGAAGAAATATGCCACCAAAACAATATTCGATATAAATATTGGATAAAACATAAGGATACTATATAATTTCTCGTTCAATTTATTTTAATTAGCGAAAGATAATGTTAATCTAAGAACTGAAATAAATATAATTAATAAATTTAAATCTGGTTTAATTTTACATAAATATGACATGAATTCAAAACAAAATTAATTAAATTAATTATGTATAAACAATTTAATTGTAATAAAGGCTGCGAATGAAAGTTATTCAATAATTTTGGTGCATAAATTTCGTTGCACTTTCGTTTATGAAAATTTGAATAATTATATTTCAATTAAGCAGCATTTGAAAAACACACGCTTTAATTTAAAATTTAAATATGAAAATTAAAATAAAATGTATAATTCAAATAATGTCAAATTAATAATGTTTCAGATTAAATTAATTTAATCTAAAAATAATCACATAGAAGGAAATGTTTAGTTGCAATTAAAAATGCACAACTTAAATGAAATAAATCTGAAATATTTTGGAAAATCAACATTACAATTTAAGAGAGCCGTTTGACAAGCAATTATTTTAATTCTATTAGCTTCGAGCACTAACAATTTTCAAATTTGCCACCCGAAGGGCATATCACTGTCGACCACACACAAGAGGAGAAGTGAAATAAAATGCAAATAAATGAAATTAATTAACTTGCTTAATTAATTGCATTATATGCAGAGATGCAAAATCAGACGAACTTTGTGGAATTTTTTAGTTTTTTTTTTTTTGTATTTGCATTCATTCAATTAAACCGAAAATGGACAAATAGCCAAAATGTTCTGGCAACAGAGCTGACCAGTCACATGTTAACATGTTGCAAGTTGGCACTGGTTTGGGTTCGAAGCAAGCCGGGCGCAAGCACTCACAACTCAAACCCAAACCCATTGACAGCATCGGCACTCAACAGTCCGGAAGTCATTTACATGCCATGTAAAATAGTAACGGTGTGTTTTTGGGTGGCCTTGGCGGCGTTGGCTGGTGTGCGGTATGCTATGCGGTAAGGTTCGGTATGGGAGCTCAGTTAACATTTTTGTCGCGTGTTTTGCGGTCTGTTGTTGCGGTTGCGGTTGCACGCAGACTACAAGCCGACCGACACGACACGGCTTGTGCCGGCTATCACAACAATAGCAACAACAGCAACCACAACGAACAGCGTTTCATACGATGCCAGCCGAAGCCACTTCGTGTGTTCGGCGCACTCGGCTTTTGGCCTGTTATCATTCGTTTGCCATGGCGCCGCTTACGTGCTTTTTTTTTCTCTCGCCCATTCGTCGGTTTTTTTTTTTGCCGTTGGTCTTTGCCTATGACATTTTCTTCTCGTTGTTGTTGCTGCTGCTGCTGTTGTTGTTGTTGTTGTTGTTGTTGTTGTACGCCAGCCGGCTTAGTGTGTTGTGTGCGTATTGCGTCTGTCGACGAATCAGTTTCGCTACGGATTCTGCACGAAGCGGACGCGCCGAGTTGTAAGTCGCATTCACTTGCCGGAGGATCCTTTAACGAAATTTCGTCTTTTGACTGTTTTCACTGACTCTTCTTTCGAAAGTGTTGTGTTTGTGATTTGAGTTGAATTTAAGAAACTACGAAAAAATAAATACAACATTCAGCCTTAAACTTTTTGCTAAGGTTCAAAACAATATCGAATTTATAAATACTCCGTGAATAATCTGTTTTATGTGTACTTTACGTTTAGAAAAACATAGTTTTTATAAAAAAATATTGAAATATTATTTCAAACGAAGTACTAGGCCCTTTGCGCTCGTCATGAACCAAGAGGATTTTGCCTTTGAATTATTGATTAGAGCATTTTTAATAGTTGTCGATAAATAGTGATAAAGAATGCTTTGTTTTTAATTATTGATAAATATATATGATTAATGATTAATGATTGATCATTGATTGCTGATTGCTGATTGCAATAAAATAATACAGTATTTTACAATTATTTTAAGTAATATTTAAGGATCTTTGCTCTTGTTAAGAACCAAGAAGAGGATCCCAAAAACTTTGAATAATGTTTTTCTGATATGCTTATGGAGTATACAATCCTCCTCTTGGGGCACAGTTAAGAAATATATATATCGATCGGATAAAAACTAAACCGTTTCATGCCAGTTTTAAGCACACTTTTAAATAATAAATGTTGTGATATATTTGCAAGAAGTAAACTAATTATCAGTCGAAGAGGCCTAAGAGTTAAAGTAGCTTTTGAAAATACAAAACTCGCTTAATTTTGAGTTAAATAAAATATGTAAAACAACACCTACACCCACATATGTCATGTAAAAAAAAGAATCTTCAATCGAATCAAAGCTCAACACTAACATGAAATTTGCCAACACTACAAACTTCTTTGGCTGTGTTTTGCGTGCTTTGCATGTGCAAACAATTAACTGTTCTCTCAGCTAATGCACATTTCATGCTATGAAAGCAAACAGCAACAACAAAAACTGCAACGCCAACAACAGCAATCAGAAGAGCAACAACAAGCAAACTTGAGAGGAACTTATGAGCGTATTGCTAAATGAATAAACCAAAGTTAAATGGAGACTTGACTTCAAGCCTCACCGTACACCCACACGCACGCACACGCACGTGGAGTTGAGAGTATGAGAGGGAGAGAGAGAGAGAGAGAAATGCAACTGCAGAACACATACGAAAACAGCAAAGCAAATATAAACATAGAATTTAGCTTAAAAATACATTAAACCAACACAAACACAGAGCGACACACACACTACTCATGCACACAAAGAGAGCTGCATCAAATGAGCACACACAAAGAGAGCTCAGTCGCAGCAATCAGCTTCAACTGCATACGTAATGTAGTCTCTGTGTGTATGTCTATTTGTATGCGAATATGTGTAGGTGTGTGCGTGCCTCTGTTGGCATCAATGCAGATCAATGGCAGATGGCGCCACGCACAAAAACGAAAAGAGGAAGAACAAGTTTTTTTACACCCAGCGTCCATTGGAGCTTATTGTTTTCTCTTTGGTTTTGCGACTCTTGTGTGCTGAGCTTTAGTTTTTGCGTCTCTCTTTTGACGTAACGAATTTACAAAATGTGCAGAGCAAAGCAAACAAATTGCAAAAATATGATGCCATTGCCTGCCAGGCTGATGCTGATGCTGATGTTGATGATGATGATGAGCAGGAGAAGGAGGTCGAGGAGAATGCAGGGACAGAACTTTTGGTGCGATTGCCGGATTGCCTTTTGAACACTGCGACAAATTGTGTGAATTTGTTTTGTTGAGCGGAGAACGGGGGCGTTGGGTGAAATGTTATTGATGCAACTCAATGGGGCACAATAGCTTCTTTTGTATTTTTTTATCGATATTCGAGAATCTGTCGGCATCGGCATCATTGGCATTGATATGCCAGTTGCTACCAACTGCAAATTGACAGCCATTTGTAAGGAGTGTTTTTTATTTTCTTAATCAGTTTACGATTTAAGAGGCTTCTTTCAGTCAGTCAGGAGAGGGAAATCAAATATGCATTTATATAAATATACTTTTAAGTAATTAAAAGAAAGAGAAACTCAACAAGGACATTCTCGATGAAATACAAATCTAATAATAAAAAATTAAATTGTTACATCGTTTTCTTACATCAATTTATTTGAAAAACAAGTATTAATATGACACGTAAAATTGCGGTCAATGTTGGGTTTTCGCAACTTTGTTTTCACCAAAGAGTAAAATAAAGACAACAAATGTAGGCCAAATTTTGTTATCTCAAAAAATAGTTTTGTTTTCCTGGGAAGCAAATCGCTTATGGTTAAAACTTTTCAACTTTTGGCTTAATTACATTGCGATAAAACTTTTATCAATTTCACTGCCATTGACTTGAAATATCTCCAAAATGTGAACAATCTGCTCTTTAATGTTCTACTAAACAAAATTACGTGGAATCATTACCTGAATTTTTATACATTACACACCACATTATTTAATAAAGAATTTAGTTGAAGGAACTTCCCAGTCGATCCATGAATAAAAATAATGCCCTGCTCAATACTGAGCAAATAAACTTGTTTTCTTTACTATTATAATACTTGGATTGGTTCTCTATCTGAGTTATGGAAAGTGAGACATTTAATAGAAAGATACATAAAAATATTAAATGCAAAAAACAGTTGTAATATTTTTCAAATCAGCTTATTCATTATAGCTTTAACGAATTGTTTTCATTGAGGGCAGCTGCCCAAAGTCCCAAAATATTTGCGGGCACCTGAAATACTCGTCGCATTTGAGCCACATTAAAGTAGAGCACACTTTGGCAAATGATAATTTGTTCTACGGCGGCTTTTCATTGTAAACATGGCAGGACAACAATGAACTTTGTGTTATCCCCGACCTCGCCCATCCTCCATCACTCTGGCCTCCAGGCCCCCTTTAACCGACAGATTCTATTACCCGCAGCAAATGTCGCAACGCTGAAAGCCAAAAGCTGTCAGCATTTAGCGACTGTGGCTTAGGCCAAAAAACAAATATAAATATGTAAAAAAAAATGGGTGGGTTGTGGGTGGTGGCAGTAGGGGATGTACCACACTTAGGCTGGTGATTTTACATGCGGACCACAGCTGCCCCAGCTTATTATTATCATTATTTCATTTTTCTTTCGGCGCCCTTGTTTACAATTTAAGCTGATTGAGAATCTCTTTAAAGCTACATATATACATATATCTTTAAATATATTGCGGTTATTTGCCACTCATCTGTTCAACATTCTGGTCGCATGTGTGTGACACATTCTTTTAATTAGGCTGGCAAAAAAGAGTGCTGCAAGAAGAACGTGTGCCTGGCATGACTAACTAATGTCAGCCAATGCGACAATCGCTTTTCTGTTTGCCTTCTCTGAATCCATTTTTTGTCTCGCTCAGTTACTTGCCAAGTTGACAGCCTTTGGATAGTCCTTCAGCATTTTGGCGCTAATTGGTCACATATCTGGTTTTGTCTAGGTGGCAGTGCCGAGTTCTCCTTCTCCTCCCACCTGGCTTTATTTTATTTCCATTTGAGTTTGGGGTCAGTCGATGGACTGATTTGATTGTCCTTTGCATTTCTGATGAGCATGGGAAAAACTCGGCTTTGATTGCGAAACAATGACTCAAGCTAACATCCAGTTAATTAAACCAAATTGCCTACAGTGTTTTATGAAGAGAATAGCGGTGAAATTGAATCCATTATTACGAGTTTATAAACTCTTCAACATAATTTAATAATAATGTAGGTCAAACAATACATTCTATAGATATTCAGTCCATTTTATTTTCAGTTCGTATTTGTTTATTATATTGACTATATATATTAAATGGTTCAGCTTTTTGCTTTAATTGATGTTGTCAGTGAACTAATAAATAATTGAAAGTATCATCTATTAATAGCTAAGATTACGGATACATTTTTACTAGGCCACATCAATAAGTTGACTTCATTCGTTGGATATTTGGTTATTTTCAGAAATTATTATTAGTTAATATTATTTATTTATTTTATTATTATTATTATTATTATTTATTTATTATTAATGTACTCATTTACCGTAAGACTACATATTTGGAACTGACAAATGGCGCTAGTCACAAGAGATTTAAATAAAATATTATTAATAATGCCTCAAGCGAATTAAATTACGATGATTAGTTAATTTAATTAAGTTGTCAATGCCTTTGTATTTTTGCTGGCAAAATCTATTAAATCATAAATTAACCTAATTTATTTTTTCAATTTATTAAAATTAAATGTAATTTGAAATGCCCTACGCTATTCATGGATTTAAAGTAGATATAGTTATAGTTTTCAGTGACTTATTAACTCAAACGGCAAAGCCCATTTTCGGTGTAAATCCTTGTACTATCCATGGTATACTTATTTTATTGAACAGTCTTCAATTTGTGTGTATATTCCATACACTAAAATTTCGAAAAACATCCCAAAGTATCTTTAGTGCATTGAATTGATTGCTTAAACTTATGATTGTCTATAATAAATTTTTACTTTACCTATGAATACATTATTCCATAACTAAGTCAGACTTTGCTACTGGCATCTGTTATGAGAAAGAATGAGTTCTGATCTCTGATTCAGCAATCGCTTCTCTCTATTCGTTCTAATTACAATACGTTTACTTGTATTGCTTTAGATTATATTATTGATCGACTGAGTTAATTTAATACTAACTTCGACTCATAACTTCTACTGCAATGTGCTGCTACCAGCCTCAAGAGATTTTATTTAAACTTCAGGCAACATGTTCTTCAGCTTGAGTAACTCACTATTTAGCTGCATGTCTTCCTATCTATTCCTTGTTTCGGCAGTTTTTGCTCACTTCCCAGTAATTCCCAATAACAAGTTTCCCATTTGTTTAAGCCCCTCCCAACAAAAAAAAAGGAAAAGAAACCAAAAATCCCGAAAGTATGCACGCAGAAATTGCTTAATTTTCGACTTTTCCATATGACTTTGGTGCCCATAAATTTGGTTTCAATGCACTACTCTGCCCTTGTGCCCGCTCTCTCCCCTGACCACGCCCATGCCAGCTAACTGCGCCATGTCAATTGTTTGCTGTCTAGCAAGTTGTGCGTTCAGTTTACAGAGCAGGCCCAGGCCGGGTTGGGTCGGGCTAACCTCACAGATGCCACGCAGATTTGCCTGGGAATTCAATAAAGTTTGGCAAAATATTATGGCGGGTAAGCCGCCATATTCCACATACAGATGCCACGCCCATTTTTACAGTTTCCATTGCTGCTGCTGCACGTGCCACACAAAAGTTTTTGCCCATTTACAGAAAAAAGCGAAAGAAAACCCTTTTGCCAGACCGAAACTCAAAAAGTCGTAAAGATTTGCCTCTTAGTTTGTTGGCAAAGGCTGCAGCGCCCCCTGGCGGCCAATTGATATATGGTCGGGGTTATCTGGTCACAAGGTATTCGAGTTTGTGGATACAATGCTGCTCCAGTTTCCAGATAACAAAACGACTCTGCAGCAGGCACAAGAAGGCTTGCCACACTATTTGCATGCGTTGTGGCAAATTAATGCGAAACTTTCCAATTCTCAGCATCGAAAACGTGGCCCGAAAGAAGCCAAAGATTGGTGATGGGCAGAGCAAAGTCTACTTTTACTGTTACTTGTGATATGTTAATGCAACTATATATCTATCAATGCACTAGAAAGTGCAACAAGTTAGATATATAACTTAGGAATGATTAAAAAAAAACTTATGAAAGGAAATATTCCCAGCTTGAATTGGAAGAGCATCCACACCGATTCAGAATCGGAATTATTATATATATTATGATATATATGTATATATATATATATGAATATATGTTATCGTCATCATTATTGATCGATCCCTTTACTTAGTTGTAGGTTTGTTATAGTTGATATACGGGAATGATGATGATGTTTGCAGCTCTTCTAAATTCTGACACACTCAATTTAATATCAAATTTAAAAAGAGACAGAAAATAGAGCTGTAGACAGAGATAACGCATCTCGCACATGCTGAATGACGGCTAATTAATTTAAGAGATGCTTTCGTTTATGTTTTTCTTAAGTTGGTCAGTGGCTTGCGCTAACTTGGTCAACGTACTTAGCTAATCAGCTCCACCCGAGCACAACTTTCTTTGCGCTTGGCGCAAAATATGAAAAATTCTGTGTGTCATGCGTGCTGTTGGCAATTTGCCCATATTAAAAAAGAAACAGACACAAAAAAAATGGAAAAACTTTCTCTGTGGCATTCTTACTTTTTTTATGGCTTTTAAGCATGTCGCCTTCGGGGGAGGGGCTTAGATCCAACCACCGCATACAAAACTTTTTCCCTTATGACTCGCTTATGAAATTAAGCATCCCCCACACCCTCGACACTCCACCCACCCACACCCCCTTGCTCTACTCTCATGCATGATGACGTTTTGGCTTAGACAAAAACAGATTTACAAACAAAATTTGTAGAAAAAGTGTAGCAAAAAGCAGGTTTAACAAATTTTATGCACTTTTTATGAGTTTGGCAAGTGTTTGGAATTAAATTAATAAATTCAGCTTGGCTGCAAACACTTTTCATGTGACTGCAAATTCAAATTTAATCGTTGAGCTTAATTCGCTTTTTAAGCGGTTATTGTGCAGATTTCTTATTGCCTCTAATCGTTTATGTTTGAGGCGTGGCAGAAGTGTAGATTCGATTAGAAAGTCGTTGCCTCTAAATTAACAGGAATAGTCAATTAGAACTCAATCAGATTTATCAAAAAATATGAATAAATCAAATCAAAATGTTTTTCATTGTTATTTACAGTTCTTCAGATATGAGTCTTATATATTTGATTGATGTTGCCAACATTTTTCATAACATCGATAAGAAATTTGTTAAGTTATTTCCTAGAAATAAATTTAGATATTTTATGAATTCATTTCATTTATTTAGAGAAAAATACAATTTTATCGAGACACAAAGTGTTAAACTTAAATAAATCTGTATTTCTATATTTAATTTAATAAATTCTTATTTAAAATTGGCAAATAATGAGAAATTAGAGCATATATATTATATGTCATACAGATCAGTTAAAAATTAGTAAAACACTTTTTTTTAAGTATTTCCTTATTTGTAGCAGTGAAAATTTCTCACACACGAACGCAATTTAAATAAATACGTTTGAAAACTGCTGAGTAAAAAATGATGTGAAACAAAGAAAAAAAATCGTTACGAAAATAGACCGTGTGAAAAGCTAAGCTAAAAAAAAAGAAGAAAAATAAAGTAAAGAATAATATTTAATCGCACCGCCGGCCAAATTTGAGAGGCGGAAGGGAAGAGAAGCTAAATTGGGCGGCTCGCGGAGTGCTCGCGTGGAGAGATGCACTTGGGGCAGGCGAGGAGGCCAACGTTAGTGCTCCTGGCTGGGGAAAGTGGCAAGGCAACGGCAAGTTGATGTTGCTGCCGTCTTGGCATCTGATTGGGGCCCTCCTAGTGCTCATGGCAACAGCGGGGGACTCCACCAATAAGATCATCTTGCCGCAGATACTCAACGGCAGCGTCGGCAGTGGCAGCAACAGCGGCTTTGGTGCCTCCGGCAGCAGCAGCGCCAAGCATAACAGTGGCACAAAGTCTGCGGCACCAGCAACTGGCAGCGGTGGCGCCATCGCCAACGGCAACACCGTCCTCAGCAGCAACGGCGTAATTGTCGCCGGCGGTATGCCCAATGTGCCAACATCGAATTTAAATGGTAAGCACGCCCCACACCCAACTCACAATAGCCATCTCCAAGACCTCAAATATACATTGAATTTTTAGAATATGGCTGCAAGTCAAAAACAATATTGAAAATATCAAAAGTGTAGAGTTTATTATTCTTAAAGCTCTCGATATTTCTTTAATTATTTATCGTTTCTACATTAATTTCTGTTTTTATTTATCGAAAGCATAATAAAAATAAATAAAATATAAAAAACTTTTTTTTGATAATTTAATTACAATATTTGCTTCAACATTTAATGCAGTGTTTTGGTAAAACCCAATCAGATTCAAAATAAAAATAGTTTGTAATCATTTAGTGCTCAAGTACCAACGTTTGTTGCCCTATTGTCATTTCGTCAAAATCTTTGAACAATATCCAAATTGATTTTACGGCGTTTGCTAAACATGCTGTTGATTAGATTAGTTATCGATTTTATGTGAATTTTAAATTGCTGAAAATCCCAAAAAATGTTTACATTGAAGTGTAAATTTCAAAATTGACTAAGATGAATATTCTTATGGACTATAAGTGTTCTTAAATTTTCAGTAGAATTTAAAAAAGTTGCTGCCATAACCATTAAAAAACAGCTGTTTTCGATTCATGCTTAGCAAATTAGCTATAATTTTGACTAATTCGTGAAGAGACAATTTTCACAGTCATTGAGAAAACAGCGACAATAAAAACACAAGCCAAAAGTTCGCTTTACAAAATTAATTAAATTTATTTAGATAAAAAATGTAAAAAATAAAACAAAAATGAGAATTACAAAAATTGGTTTGATTAAACTTAAGACGTCTAGCGACCAACTCTTTTTTTTATTTTCTTTGGTTTCTGTTTTTTAAAAAGTTGATATCTTAGGGAAATAATGCCTTTTGGAAGGAATAACCCAAAATATGTAAACAACATAATTTGTTCGCACGAGTGCTCTATTTATTGAGACGATTGCAAGAATTTTTGATATAAATTTATGAAAAAGTCACGTTTTCTGTTCAGTAGGAATAGGTTTCAAAAAAAGCTGATGAAAACTTCAGAATATTTATTTAAGAGATAAACATTTAATACATATAGAAAAATAAATTTCTGTGTTTTGTTTGTGAGGCAAATCGGAGACGGAATTGTGATATTTAGCAGTACCTTAAGATATAAAGGATTATACGATACTACGATCTACAACATGTAGATTATATATAAACTAGATTTGGCTTAAGCTGTAGTTAATAAATAGGAACAGATTCTGTTGATTATTCCGTCGTTATTTCAATAGAGTGTTATCTTTTGCTGTTGGTTAGTTTTTTTACGTTGAAGCCCTGTACAGGGTATTTGATAGTCAGGTTGTTTCTATGAATCAATCCAATTGCTTGGGATTTTGCAATTTTGTGTAATATGGCATACTTATCTTGGTTATCTTTATGCCAGCTCTGCCTGCGGGGCTGACATGAGTGTCTGATGCTATCAATGGCACTCGGCTCGTAGGCGCCACACCTCGGGCAATCATATTTACAGACTGACAGCGAGACAGACAGGCAGCCAGACAGACAGACATGCACAGATACAGGGCGGGATAAAATGTCGCCGTGGGTCATAAGTGAAACACGGCTGTATGCCAAAAATTGAAAGCTGGCTGCTGCACACATACGACGCGTGAAAAATGAAATTCCCAGAGCCAAAAGGGGATATATATACATATATAGAGAGATAGACAGAGAGAGAGAGAGAGAGATAGCCCATGCCGGCTGACATTGTTCTCAGGTGCAGCCAGATTCAGGAGTGGCAAAACAACAGCAAAAAAACAACAGAAACAGCAACAAATGTCGCTTAACTGTGCGCAAAATTCATTCAGGCCCTGCAATTTATGTCGCAACAGGCAACATCAAACATATCAACAAACTCGCCCCACATGCCACCAACCAGTTTGCCACTACTCGTTGCTGTTCTGTTCCTTTCTTGCAATTACCATTCGAACTCGTCTCCCGCTCTGACAAGCCAGGCCCATCAACTGCTGTTGGCCAATATCATTGCCAACTTTTTTATGCCATGCCAGACGTAAAAAGCTGCCAAAAGTGGGTATATTGCATAATGGAAAGACACTGCACTCTTTTTGGTATTATTTATGGCCCATACATATATTGACTGGCCAATTTAAAACATATTGACAGGTTATTGACTTGCCAGCTTTGTAGTGGACTTAATCCGTTAACCAGAATATATTCCCAGCTTCAAGGGTGTCAGCCAATCAACGCATATAACAAATGTGTAAAGAATTTCACGCTTTGAATACTGAATATGGTTTAGATAAATTTTTTTTAAATATTTGTTGTTGTTATTTGGGTTAGTTTCGAAAAATTTGAGCTTCAAACTCCATAGCCCTCCCTGAAGACAAACCCCTACGGGCTAAAAAAAGCGAAAGCAAAAAATATTTTTAAAAAAGATATCCAAAATATTTGGCTGAACAAATGTTGCAAAAACTTTATAGCATTTTTTACAATTTACTCCACATAAACTTTGTTTAGTTTTGACTAAGTTGTGAAATTTTAAATTTTAAATATAATTTGAAATTTAATTTAAAATAATTTAAAATAAATAAATAAATAGGAAATAAAATATTCAACTAGAAAACTCTTTTCTAACTTAAATATATTTTTAAATATTTTGCTCTTTTGTAATTGAACAAACCCCAAGATAAACAGGCAGCTTCCATTAATCTAATTTCACTTTCTTTTCAATACCATTCAAATCAATTTTTTACACTTTAAATTACAGTTTTTTAATACAATAAATATAAAAAATTAACTTTTTTAATTTGCATTAGGCAGGTCATCAGCAATTCGTTTTGCTCCACTTTTTCTTAGGCCACGTGCCTGTTGTAGTTTGTCAAGTGGGCGGGGGAGGGGGGCGTTTGCGATTTGCGTGAGTCGGCAGGGTGTGGGGTAAGGAGGGGGAGGGGTGTGGCGGGGTTGGGCTGGTCCGACAACAATTTATATGCAGACACGCGCTCTGGCGCGAAAATTGCAGCTGGATGAAATCCCATGATTATGCAGAGAATTTGACGCTGCTGCAAAAAGGTTGCACGCTTGAGTTGCAACAGCATTTTTACAGTTTTATTCCTTGTTGATGTTGTCGTTGTTATTGTTGTTGTTGTTGTTGTTCTATGCTTTATGTTTCTCAATTCAATGGATGAAAAAGAGTCGGCATGAATGTCATGGTTACATTTGCCTTAAGTGCTGCTAATTTATGCAACATTTCCCCTGCTCTGTCTGCCACTGCCACTGCCACTGCCAATGCCACTTCCTCTTTCTCGGCCAGCTGTTGTTTCATAATTAGATGGTTTCGCTCATGTTGTGGGCGTGGCAAATAGTATGCTGTATGTCAAATGCCAGAAGGCTGCATTAGTGCGCTTATGGACGAGTGTGTGTTGGTATGTGTGTGCGTGGGTGTGTGTTTGTGTATGTATTTGAGTGTATTTAGACCCCTGGGGCCCAGTTGAATTGGCAGCGCTAACCAAATTGTATTGACTTTTGCCTTGTGCACTATGCCATAACACATGAATATCCTTGTGTGTGTTTGTGTGTGTGTGTTTCGTGTGACATTGAGTGTGAGGCTGGACATTCGCCTGCCGGGCATTATAAATAACTAATTAGGCCCAAAACTGTTGCATAGCAGCGCGTTGCGTGAATCGCAGCCGCACAAAATTAAGTTAAGCACACACAAAAGTTTATATAAATAACAATTGAAATTGAATTCATTAGACAGCCAGAATTATATTGCTAAAATCGATACTCTTAATACAATCACAATTTGATGTATTTCCAATTTCAAATTATGTGACAAGAAAAGAACATTTTAAAAATGCATATTCAAAGTGCTGCAAAATGCATATTCAAAGTTCTAAACATTAGTTACATATCTAGATGATCGACATATAGATGCCTAGATAAGATAAATGTATTTTAATCTTCAATAATTATCTATGCATATTTGAGCTGTAACAGCTGAGATAGTTACACACAATACATTTATTGAAATCTATTTATTTTTCTGCAAAACTTTTCATTTTTGCCAAAATTGTCATTCACTGAGCTGATTGATTTTGTTGCATATGGATTTGTTTAAATATTTAAACGTTGTTATTAAATATACGCATTGAAATTAAGAAATAAATAAATAAACAACAATAATGAATATTTGCGTTGCTTTATGCATAATTAATTAAGTGCAAATGAATTCAGTAAATTCAGTATCTTAAAGATATTTGACAGCTCTGCAAATATTCCGCATTTATTATTCATATTTATTTGTCAAATGTGCAAAATTTGCAATAGTTTCGTAATTTTGCACATTTCACAATTTGGCTCGCTGATTAAAGCACTTTTGAGCCTGCTGCGCCTAATGTCTGCCCTTCGGCCATGTAATTCAATAACATTTTAGTTAAACAGTTAATTGAATTGCAACGGCATTTTATTAATACTTGGCTCAAAGCTAGTGAATTCATTTAAACAAACATCCTTAAGCCAAATGATTTAATTTGATTTCATTGCACAATCAAGCAAAATATTTGTGGAGTATTTTCAAAATCAGAAATCAAACAAAATTATACAAATTCGCAATTGTCGATAAATTGATAATAGTCGATATCTTATAGATTAATTTTAGAAATATTAATGAACTTCATTATTTATTATTTTGATTAAATAATTAACAATGCAAAATATTTGTACTTATTTGATGCTCTATTTTCTGTCCATTTTGCAGTTGTTGTTGAAGAACCCGAATTTACCGAATACATAGAAAACGTAACTGTACCTGCTGGACGTAATGTCAAATTGGGTTGCTCCGTTAAAAATCTTGGCTCCTACAAGGTGGGTAAAAAGAAAAATCACTATTCAATGCATAGCTTAATCTACTGAAGATTTCACAAACAGTCCTTAATTATTATTATGTCTTCGAAAATGTTCAGTTTTTAGTTGGAAACAGATCAAATTCTCATTACAAACTTAAATAAAAATTGAAACAAGTTAAGACTGCATAAATGCAAGTCAAATAGACATTCATTTTGCGATAAGCTAAATGAAAGTTGAAATCCATAACAATTCCGACTGCAAGTCCACTATTCCAATATTTGTTTAAGAATCCCATTTAACGAAATGCCAAGCCAAATTTTTGCATACCTGTGCAGCGGGCATAAACACGTTTAGTGGTTTTGGCCAGGTTGTCCCTTTAAAAACTATTTAATAACATCTAACGACATGCAACATACTACGCTGCATGCACTCCGTGCGGCAAGGAGCTGCGCAATGTGCACACGTAGACGATTGCAATTTCACAGCTCAGCATCAGGATCACAAAAAAAAGGAGGTGAAAACAAAATAAAAAAAAAAGGAATTGGTAAACCCAGAAGCGATGGCAAAAAGCGGAAGCGAGAAAATTGCATCATAGTGTCGCATATAAAAATAAACTCGACTGGTTTCATGAGCGGGCCCAAACTGTTTGTCTGTGTGTGTGTGTGTGTGTATGATGGCTATGAATAACACGCATGCAATACATGTAACTGAGAAGCTGCCTGTCAACAGTGGAGCAAAGGGGGATGGGGCAGACGGGTAGTCTTGCGCAGCAGCACACAGATACAGAGACAGCTACTTAAACATGCCATCAGTCGGTCTACGCTTTTTGCCACCTGTTTCCCCTCCAGCCACACCCCCTCGCCTTTCCGTTTTGGCCATTTCATTTAGTTGATGCGGTGCACGTTTCTTGAGTGTGAAAAAAGACGCTTTGTCGTTTTCTTGTTGCTAGCATTTACACCTCAATTTGATTCTATTTCCTGGATATGCCATGCCAAAAATACATCCCAGTTATCAGCTGGCACAGCCACACCTCTCTCTCTCTCTCTCTCTCTCTGTCTTTCTCTGTCTCTGTCACTTCTATTTGCCACTCTCTCTCTCTGTCTGTTAGCGTACTAAGTTGGGCTTAGCTACTTGAGCCAGCTTTTGGATTGCTCAGTAATGATGCTCGGAGGCGCCGCTGCAGCAGTTGAAGTGCTTTTGACATTCATGGCATTGCTCTCTATTTTCCATGCTAATGATGTCCTTGGGGCACAGCTGGCACTTGCCGTGATCCTTGCAACTATCGAAAAGCTGATTTTTGTGGCATTTAGTTGAATTGCATATTTGACTCTTGGCTCACACAACGTATGCGCAATGTGGGTCACCAATTAGTTGACTTCTGCTGTCATCGTCAGTTTCGCCTCAATTCAATCTGCTGCACCATGCATTTCCCTACCTTCATCATCTTCTGCTTCACATCCATTCTAGCCTCGTCAATCGGTTTTCTTTTCCTCTTTCTGTCGAGTAATCAAATCATTAGCGCTCATTACACGCTGATTTCTTGCAACTTGCTTAATTAATAAATCATTTAGCGTTTTTTCTCCTTGCTATTTTTCACTTGGCAGACCGCAAGAAAAACAGCTAATAAAATTATTGACGTTTTGCATTTACCGACGGGAAGATACCTTAAAAGCAAAGAAATAGTAATTAATAATTAATAATCACAATGAAATCTTAGTTCCGTCTCTTAAGATCATTAATTAATTGCAAATATATTGGATTCAATTTGTTATATATATATTCATAATTATTTAAGCTAGTTTTAATAGTGTAATATTAATATTTAACTTGGCTTAAATAACGCCCATAATCTTCTATAGAGTGGAAGAGTGTTCACTGCTCAAATCCAATATAACCTCCTTAATGAAGCGAACAGTGTATCGAAATGCTAATGGTGCATGAAGAGGAAGAGGAAGAGGCGACTTGTTTTTTGTTTGGGTCCCTTGCTCTTTCAGCTTCATTGCGCTTTGTTAGCGCACTTTCACAGAAGTTTTCTAAAGGAAGCGTGAGTAATTTGAATAAAAGAGAAAGCAGCTTGTTTATTAATCAGTTGAATCCTTGGTCGAGTCTGTTAGTAGTAAGATTAACATGGGGATTAGTTTGGCAAAATCAGTTTGTTTACAGCTGAGAGAGAATTGTGATAAAATACAATTGATTTGTTTATTTACTTAACTGGATTTGTTAACTCAATGACGAACCCAAGTATTGCATAGCACTAGTCTGAGCATTAGTTGTAGTATACGAATAAAATGTAGAACTAGGAGAAGATTGGTGATATTCGTTCTACTTGACTAATTATTTGTTGTCGCTGCTGAATGCTTAATTTGTCTCCTATTTCTAGAGATGTCTAATAAAGTACAATAACTTTAGACTTTAGACCATTTGCTCGACTTTTGAAAGATATTCTAGCCCTAAAGTCTGAGCTTTGAAAGAGCTTACCAGGAAATTTATAGGCCAATATTGGAAAATGGTTATCAGCAATCTAGCTTGACATTATGCTGACTCTAACCATAAAATTGTACGATTTACACTTTGAGGTTAAACTTTGAGCCAAACTCTAATTTAGCAATCGAAAAAAAACAAATTTTCTTACGCCTTTCTGAATTTCATAAGTGAAATTCTAAAAACAATGTTTCTCTTCAACTTATTAGATATATTTTCTATAATTCAAGAAATACATTTCTGATCTTCCGTTTACTATCCATCTCTAATGCTATTCCTGTTTGTATATTTATTTTTTTATTTATTTTCCTCCGCATAATATCAAAATTACTGCTATTAATTTCTACGTATTCTCTTCTGCTTAAATATTAAATTATTAACGAGGATTTTCCATAATTATTTTGACTTTTGCAGGTCGCTTGGATGCACTTTGAGCAATCGGCCATTCTCACGGTGCACAATCACGTGATCACGCGCAACCCGCGCATCAGTGTCACGCACGACAAGCACGACAGACACCGCACCTGGTACCTGCACATCAACAATGTGCACGAGGAGGACAAAGGTCGCTACATGTGCCAGATCAATACGGTGACGGCTAAAACGCAGTTTGGCTATCTGAATGTTGTGGGTGAGTCGGGGCAAAGGGGAAAGGGCTCTAGTAAAATCAACAAGTAAGCGTGCCCAGCTCTAATCAGCAATCGGGCAGCCCCAAAGGTGGGCGCAAAAAACACACGAAAACCCTATACAAATACTAGCCGTATTAATAAAAATTAATTCATTAGGCCTTTAAGCGTGCACACGCAGAGAGAATACAAAAAAGGTTGCTCGACTACGACACACCCTGCTGATAGAAATGAGATCAATATGTGTTGGTGTTTCTTAACCGATTCTAATGAAATTTGATCATTAGATTGACAATGTAATAATTAATAGTATTGTTTACCCTCAAAATTTTGGCATTTATTGCTATCGGAAATCAACATCGATATTCGCAAACGGATGCAGTTATCGATAAGCTGAATTAAAATTGATAGATCGACTCGCCTTTCGATCCTCTTCAAGAATGTACCTTATGGTGTCGGAGATGCTTCCTTCTGCCTGTTACATACTTTTGCATAGAACCAATATACTCTTCTTATCCATTTTTAACAAGTTCCGGGAATAAAAACAAAAACAATGGCAACGGGAGAGAATCGGAAGGCGAGAGCAAAAGCAAATTTTTGGCGCGTTTTTAAATTTGTCGGTGTGTTATTGCGGGTTGGTGTGTGTGAGTGTGTGTGCTCAGCGCACAGTTCAGTGAATCTTTTGGTCAGGCGAAATTGTATTCCTGGATGGCAAACAAAACAAATTATTAAAAATGCATGCGATATTCGGTCAAAAGGGAGCGAATATTTTTAATGAAAAAATTATAAGCAGCAATAATAAAGAAATTAATCAAAACAAACTTGTTTAAGTGGTATATGTATGTAGCAAATCTCTTTTATTGCCAAATATATATATATGCCAAAAATTAAAACAATAAAATATAAAAATGAAATTCAAATAAATGTATGAATATTCATTTAATATGAGGCAGTAAAAAAGTTTATAATTTCATTACATTAAAAGGGTATTTTTTGAAGTAAATGCCAGAATATATTCGCAAATGCGTTCAACTGTTAAATATATATATATATATATATATATATATTCAACTGTTCTTAGACAGATAAAAAGCAAGCGAGTCAACGAATAAACAAGCTGCAAAGTATGAGGTCAAAACTAAACTATATTTCTTTCCAAAACACATCTGTTTTTTATCTTCCCTTCCTTCGTTTTATTCTTCAAATTGATGATCGCACTATCGATATCAATGTTATGTAAACAGTTGCATGTTAGTTTACAGATGTTAAGTTACAGCCTTAGCTGTCATCACTAGTAGTCTGCTTCTTTTTTACCTTTCTGGCGGGCAGACGTTAAGCTTGTCTATTAAACGACGCGCAAATAAATCTGCTTTTTTTGTTAGCATCTTTGAATAAAACTGCGTGAAAATGGTTGCTAAGATGCCTAGACCAAAGAAGAAGCCAGTGACGAAGAAGGTTGCCCCGGCGCCATTGGCCGTAAAGAAACCAGTTGTCAAGAAAGTTGTCAACCAGCTCTTTGTGAAGCGTCCCAAGAACTTTGGCATTGGCCAAAATGTGCAGCCCAAACGTGATTTGTCGCGTTTTGTGCGTTGGCCCAAATACATTCGCTTACAGCGCCAGAAGGCTGTGCTCCAGAAGCGACTGAAGGTGCCACCACCAATCAATCAATTCACCCAGACCCTGGACAAGACGACTGCCATCAAGTTGTTCCAGCTACTCGAGAAATATCGTCCCGAATCGGTGTTGGCCAAGAAGCAGCGCTTAAAGAAGACCGCCGAGGCCAAGGTTCAGGGCAAGGAAGTGGAGCCCAAAAAGAAGCGCATCTATGTTTCCCACGGTTGCAACACGGTCACCAAGCTCATCGAGCAGAAGAAAGCCCAGCTGGTCGTCATCGCTCACGATGTGGATCCCCTAGAGCTGGTGCTTTTCTTGCCTGCCTTGTGCCGCAAAATGGGCGTGCCCTATTGCGTTGTGAAGGGCAAGGCTCGTTTGGGTCGCCTCGTGCGCCGCAAGACGTGCACCAGTTTGGCGCTAACGGCCGTTGAGAACCACGACAAGCCGAACTTTAGCAAGCTGATTGAGGTTGTGAGGACCAACTTCAATGAGCGTCACGATGAGATCCGTCGTCACTGGGGCGGTGGCGTTCTTGGCTCGAAGAGTTTGGCTCGCATCGCCAAGCTGGAGCGCTCTAAGGCTGGCGAGTTGGCCCAGAAGCAGGGTTAATTAATCGGTTGCAGTTGCAGTAGCACTAGCAAATGGCCAACAACAACAATTTGAGAAAAAATAAATATAAAATGAAACTAAGGAAAAAAATAATAAATGAAAATATGAATGACAGTTTTTTGATGGAATGAATACAGCTATCAATTAAAATAGCGCGCATATTGTGCATTTGGATCAACTGCAAAACATAAGCGGAATAATTATAAAATGCATATTGAATGCTGGAAAAATGGAAATTGAAAACATTTCAATTGCAATTTCCTGTTGCACACAGAACTGACACCAACAAACAATGCAGTTTATTACCCATTTTATCTGAGGGACGCTTAAAATTTAGCTTATTTGGCCAGAGTGGGTAATTTATAAATGCAGCCAGCACATGCATGCATGACACATGCTCTTGTTGCGTAATGCATTCCCTTAAATTTTGAATGGTTTTCATGATTACCGCGTGCATTGTTTCTACTTAAGCGGATTATGAATATAACAATTTACTGATTTACTCAAACAATGTCGCTCGCCGTTGTTTAGTATTTAATTTGTGGTAGGGTTTCAAACCGAATCGAATTTAGCATCCTTTCCCATTCTGGTATTCTTATTCTTCTTATACGCTAAACCCATCAGAAATGGGTGGAAGTGGTATAATAAAGTTGTGCAAAGTTATGTAAAAAGCAGGAGGTATCAAATAGGAAATAAATAAACAAGAAACGATCAAAGCAGTCTGGCAACCTTGTTGCCATTGAGCAGTAACGATATCAGTAAAGTATCGATATATGCGCACTATCGGTACAGCAAGCGGTGGAAGAAGCGCGATTAAGCATAACTTCATCTTCATTATCAATAATCATAAACATATCCATGTATATGAATGTGAATTCAGTTAACTCCCACATTCGACATACGTTTAATGCAAGCCACCCAATTTTGCAGTGCCACCAAACATCGATGATTCACTGAGCTCCAGCGATGTCATCGTACGCGAGGGCGCCAACATTTCGCTGAGGTGCCGGGCGAGCGGCAGTCCCCGGCCCATTATCAAATGGAAGCGCGATGATAATTCGCGCATAGCCATCAATAAGAATCACATAGGTAAGTGCAAAACGCGAACGCAGCTGCATCAATCATTTAAGCGACTTCAAATGACACTGACTTTCTCTCTCTCTCTCTCTCTCTCTCTAACACTCTCTGTGTGTGTCTCTGTCTCTTTCGATTACAGTGAACGAGTGGGAGGGCGATACGCTGGAGATAACTCGTATTTCTCGCCTGGATATGGGCGCCTATCTCTGCATTGCATCCAATGGCGTTCCCCCAACGGTTTCCAAGCGCATCAAAGTCAGCGTGGACTGTGAGTATCCATCGAAGGGGTTGGGGGGTTGGGATGGATTTGTGTTAGCTGCTTTTCACATTTTACATTTTTAACTGTTTGTCAGCGCGAATATGATAAAGTGATTCTTTCGTTTTACTGACCAGAATTCCATATTTCATACTACTATTTGCCCAGCACTTGCTGCGTTTACAGATTTGTTCGCACAAACAACTATTGAAAAGTTTCAAAAATTGCAAACATTTGCTAAAATTGTGGAAATAGACGGGAAAAAAGATAAATACACTTGTATAGTTTTTGGCCTGGGACAACGATTTTCAATTTATTTTTTGTTACGTTTTGGACAACACCGTTTGATGGCTAAAAACAACCTTTATGAATTTGTGGAGTGTCCACTTTTTAGTTTGCTTTAGTTTGCTGCCGTTTGCCTTGCTGTGCTGCGGCAACTCATATTTCCATTTCGCTTCTGAGGATTAAACTTGATCTGATAGTGGTTCACGTTGTAAATATGCACAGTGGTGGAACTCGGTAATTTTTTTTATTTATTTTTATTTTTTTTACATTTTTACATTGAATTTATAAAACGTGAATTGAGTTTAGGTTCAAATATTAGCATCTGTTTGTAGTTTGTGCGATTTGTTTACCATTTTACATTTTGTTTCCTACATTTTAAATGTTGACTTAATTAATCTTTTGAATTTTAAACCTTTTATTTACTTTTCTTTTTTTAAATATGAATTTTTTGTAATGTAATTTCTTAATTCTTAATTATGGACTTTAATCTTTTATTTGAGCTCATATCCAAAAGTGGTCTGCATATTTCACCCAATCAGAAAATATCCATTTACGCGGTCAAAGTCCACTGTCTTTGGCTGATCGTAATTCGAGGCGCCACTTGTGGCTGTTGCCGCAATAGGGTAAAACAAAAAACTTCGAAAATAGAATGCGCAAAAAATGGGGACAACTTCAAATCAGTGTGCAGTTCTTTGTAAGATTTATTACAAGCGACAGTCACATCAGATGTTGACCGTGTGCTGTCATGTCGGCAGGGAGCAATCGAGGGGCGTGGCGGTCAGGTGGGCGGGTAGTCGCAGAAAATTTGCTCGTTGGCTGTCACTTAAAAATGCCGCAAGCATAAATCTATTTTTGTTTCGTGCACGACATTCGCTTGGCAGCTAACAAAACAAACCAAACGACAGCTAAACAAATCCCGTGGCCACAGGCCAACACTAGTAACTGGTACCTAGTATCCACCACCCACTAGGAGGTCACTCCCCAGCAGCAGCAGTAAAAAGTGCAGCACAAGTTGCACGTTGCACGTGTGCGAAGCGAAGCCATTAAAAAAGAAGTGGAGACGCCTGATTGCCACAGGCGAACCCGGGAGTAAATGTGCATTGCGGGCTCGAAAGGAGTGGGAAAATATGAAATCACAACTGCAACTTGCAGATATAATTCTTTTTTTGTCAAGTTCAGCTATATGATGTACTGATCGTATCTTCTCAATTCCGACAAATTTACAGCCTTCCTCAATTTTCAAGCTTTTGCATCGGAAATATATATTTTTCCAAAGGCAGTTTCTAAAATACAAATATTCTTAATCTTGAAGTTATCTATTATCTATTATATATATATATATATATATATATATATATATATATATATATATATATATATATATTATATGGAAAAATTAACTGTCGAAAATATATTTTGATCAAAATTAATAAAAAATTAACTAAGCTTTCCGCCCTTTCCAGTCACATATGGATAGTGCAATCATTATCATCATTATCATTTGTGCGATAAATCTAATTTTCGGAGTTGGTCTGCAAATTCCAAAGATCCCAAAAACACTGCTCGATGGCAATAGTTTGTATTGAGAAGAAGCATATTTACTTAAACATGGATTTGATTTTTAAATATGGTCGAGACAAATTTCCAAGTCATGTCTGTCATAAAAAAAAATAAAAGAAAGTGTGCAGCAGCAACACAAACAATTTGTTAAAACAACTGTGACAGCTTGCATATGTCCTTTAGCCAGGCAACACACACACACACACACACTGCTCCTTCTTGCTCCATTTTTTATTTCTCTTTTACTTTATTTTGCTGTAAGTCTGTATGTTTATTGTGGCGTGCGTTGCTTAACAAACAGGAAGCAACAAATTCAGCTACTGTTTCCGGTTTGAGTGTGCGTCTCTGTATGTGTGTGTGTGTATGTGTGTGTGCGTGTATCGAATTTGTTTCTTACTTTTGTGACTGCATACTGATTTGTTTGCTTTGTGCAGCAGCAGCAGGACATAAGGACGACATATGCTGCAAACGACCCTTAACCTGAGCCACTCCAGCAAAATAAGAAACACACAATTTTTAGCCTTTTGGTTCTCTGAATCGTTAACTTAAGCAGCTAATTTGGTATGCAATCCAGATATTCAGCATTTATATAATTTCTTGGGGTCTTTTTATACAATTTGTCGACGCTTAGCCGAGCTTTAAAACGCCGACAACTGACTGAGCTCAACTGGCTTACATTTCATCCAGTGCACAACTTCTCATAATGGCACACAAGAGGCGAAAGCTGAAAGTTGAATCCGATATGAGTTTGGAAAATTATATACAAGGTGTCGACTATTAAATATTATAGCTCACTTAATCATTTGATGGGGGGTTAAATGTTTGTGATTTATGATATGATATGTTAATAAATAAAAGTTCGGTTTAAAGTTTACCTTTCGGTAATCTTTTGAGCAGTTATAGTTGTAATTTCGTTATCGATATTGACACGATATGTCTGCCTTAATGTTGTGTGCTGTAGGCAGAATTAAAAATATAAATGTCATTTATTTAATTTCTTAATATTTTTAATTATTATTTTCAAAGGGTTGCACACGATGACTAGCAAATTGGTTATGCCCACTGTAAGAGTATGGATGAGAAAAGTAAAGTACTTAACGACAGGACAAACATTTTCAGCATTTCCTGTCCAGTCCTTGGCGGTGATTTAAATTACAATTGAGTGGCGACAATATTGTAAGAGCTGAACTCAAGAAAGCAGCGAGCAAAGTTGCTAAGTGGCCAGCCAGTCATCCAGTCAAGTAGCTCCACAAAAAAGGTCCTGAGTCAACAATAATTTAGAATGGCAGTAGGCGGATGACTGGCGGAGTGGTGGTGGGTGGTGCGAAATAGGTGGTTGTGCTGAGTGGTTTGGTGTTTGCGCCTCAGTAGTCAGTGGACAGTTGAGTGGCAGTTTTGTCTGGCAGCTCCTAGAAAACTGCAAGGTGCCATTGCTGAGTGTAAACAACTTGAAAATTAGCAGTTAATGAAGCCTCGTTACGGCTGAGGGGAGGGGGCGGTGCGGCACAGCCAGAGATTGCCGTTAAAATAGCACAGCATTGTTTGGTGTAAAGGTAGACTTGATTGCACCAGAGGATGTTGGTGCAATATTTGCGGAATTAGTGTAATGGCAAGTGGACAAGATGATGGCAACGAGCTGATTGTATTGCTATTGACCGAAAGGAGTCGACAGACAGCAGAGAGTGGTCCACAAAGATGGACACTACACGTTCTGTTTGAGGAGAGTATGATAACAAATACAAATTGCAATTGAAAATCCGTTGGCAAACGCAGAAAAAAAGGTACAATTCAAACATTTGATTTCGAGTCTGGTTTCTCTTAAAGCTCGCTGTATAAATTTATATTTCAAAACGTATTTAAAATGTTGTCTAATTTGGAAAAACTGACCAATCCATTGGCAATTTATGCAATTCGATTAAAAGTTGCCACAAAACCGTTTCAATCAGTTTATTCTGTCATAACGACTGGAACTTCATCGACCAGACAATCTCTTTAATCCATTTCGGTAACTTTATAAGTTGTTCCTTGCTGCATATTGACTAGCAAAGTTTCCAGTCCAATTTATGCATGCATTCTATTCATTTCGCTCGTCCAGCATATACATATATATATAAAGATATATATATTTATATATATGTAGTATATGCAGGTATATAGAGTTTTTTATGTCTTTGGTTTATGCAAATGCAAGTCGAGCCAGATCTTAAGTATAATTTTTTATGCAACTGATTTTCATTTAAATTGAGAGCCAAGACAAGTCAGAACTACACGAGGCTGCGCCTTTTCTTTGCCCGGAAGGAAAAGTTCGCCTTAGCTCACTCAGATACACACACACAAACACACACACACACAAGCCACATTCAAAGTAAGTATATATAAGAAGAAAAAAAAACTATTTTTCTTTCAGCGAGCGCAGCTCATGAAAAATCTTATGAATAGCATTATTCAGTATTTTTCTGGGCTTGTTTTTTTTTTTGTTCTCTTCAACGACTTGGAGTCTATTTGTTATTTGTGTGCATCTGTTGAGCTTTTGAGCCTCGTCGGTAATTTCTATAAAAGGACACCTATACAAAAATATGTCAATGTGCACCGAAAATCCCTAAAGGGAAACAAGACATACTTAGTATCCCAAACAGAACTTTTGCCACACTTCAGGTGCACTACCGCGCACATTTTTAATTAAGAGATTAAATGCGAGTCGTATTTTCTGCGTTCTCTTTTCCTCAATGGGCACTAATGAACAATTTTTTTTGAATTTCTTTGCGTTTTGCATTTGCCACAGCTATTGTCAGAGAGACAAGCAGAGAGAGAGAGAGCGATGGAGAGGGGAGCTTAAAAGAGAGGATCCCGAGTCTGTCATCATCATTAGGCTGAGCAGAATGGCTTCTCCATTCATTCATCGGTTTTACCTTGTCATTTTGCGGCTGTTTTACCTTTTGTTGATTTATGCGACAGGCCATGAGCTGGCAATTAAGCTGCGGCTCAATTCTGAAGGGCTCTCTCCTGCCTTTCCCACTTTTTCCGAGTCGTAATTCCCTTCTGCCCCAAGCCAATTGAAATTTTAATCAGCTTGGACACAAATTAACGTCGTTTTTATGTTTACGAAAAGTAGCCTTGAGTATCTTTGCCTTTTGACGGTTTGGCTGGTCACCTTTTAGTTTTCTCTCCTTTTTTTAATATCCTTAATCAAAAGGATATTAAGTGTCACGCGGCTTAAGTGTGACAAAATGCGCAACTTAATTAACTTGTCAACGGGTTAAGTGATGTGACTGGTTATTATGAACGCTGTAGTGCTCTGCAGCAAAGAAGACCATCGAAGGCTGAAAGTTATTGGGATTAGTGCCGAAAACTCACAATGCTGATGGTATTTGCCTAATTAGTTAAGTGAAAATTACTCAAACAGAGTACAGTAAAAATAAAAGCACGGGAAACAGCTTATTTGAGAGCTGTTCTGCTGTTGAAACCGATGTGACTCAAAGAACCAAATGTGTTCTATTCAAAATTAAGTTTATGTTGAATAATATTAGTAACAATATAGTAAAATTTGACTGGAAAACCTAATGAATTACTGATAATCTCATAAATTGTTAGCTCTATCTCTAAAACAGCTGGATTTATAGATTTTAAATTATTTTGTTTGAAATGTCTGAAGTTTTAGTAGTTTACAAATAATCTCTTCAAAAATAATACACTTCAATATTTACTTATATTATAACGATCACAGGCGTCTTCCTTTTATATTTTATACATAATTGCTACTTTGAATAAGAACTTATATATTTTCTTGTTTAATATCAATTTTAGTTCCGCCCATGTTGCTCATACCACATCAGTTGGTTGGCGCACCCGAAGGTTTCAATGTTACCATCGAATGTTTTACGGAGGCGCATCCAACATCCTTGAATTATTGGACACGCGGCGAGGGACCAATCATACATGACTCGTATAAATACAAGTAAGCTGAAAGTAAAAGGAAAAATATGAAGTATTTCTGGGCGTATACAAATGTAAAATTCTTGCAACATTTGCTGAATGAAAAACTCAAAACTTAAGCAAAAAAAATAGTTGCAAATTGTTATTCCTCATTACGACAAGCAAGCAATTAGTTTACTCAGGCTTTCAGCTGCATATTTTATTTAATTTAAGTTTTGCATTGGTTTAATCATCAACAGCAATTCAATGTAAAACGATGATTGATCAGACTTTTCATGTATATTACTTTCTCTAGAGTCGAATCGAGCGTCGGCGTGCCCGCTTATAAGACCCACATGAAGTTGACAATTATAAATGTTGGCAGCGGCGATGATGGCATCTATAAATGCGTAGCCAAGAATCCCAGAGGCGAAACGGACGGCATTATACGATTATATGGTAAGTAAATGACTTATAAGAACTGCAGACAGCAGCTTGTTCAAAAAGTTGCCAACAAATGCATTTGGAGTTGTCTGGCAAACAAAAGTTAAAAGAACTAAATAGCAAACGCAGTTAAGGAAAATATGTTGCGTATACGCGGCCTGGAACATTAGTGTGCTGGAAATGAAAAGTCAGCATTTGAGCAAGTTGTTTGTGTTTTTATTTGAATGGAAATTGGCTTTTTGGTGTGTGCAATGTGTGTGCAGAGAGCAAATAAGTGCGCCTTGTTCAAATTAAGAAATTGCTTGTGGAACAAGCAAATTTGAAAACAATATTTACGCAAGCCACAAGCTGAAATGGGAGGCGCACATCAACTCTCAATAGCTGTTATAATATTTAAGAAATATTTAAAACTTTTTCATTTGGCTATTAAATCAAGTTAGTTTGAAAACTTGTGAAATGTTGTGATTTATTTTGGGGGAAAAGACTTTGCAGTTTGAGTGTTAATTGTTTGTGTTTCAATTGACGTTTTGAACACAGTCAAATGTTTGTGTGTTTTGGTTTATCATGAAATTAACTCAAACAATATCATGTTGTGGCTTTTAGCACTTTATATAACAATCTGTGCATAGCCACATATTATGGTTGGTTGTGGTTGGTGAGCTAATTATGCATGTTTAATGCGCAATGATTCCGACAAACTGCCTGCTTCAAAGATATTTCTACACCAAAAATATAATAGCCTTTACAGTCATCAATGTTTGATCTTCTATTAAATTTATTCCTAATAAGTAGAAGTATCTAAAAAAAAACAACATTTTTTTTAAATACTCTTAGTTAATTACTGATTTTAAAAGCGAAAGTGCATGCAATATTTTGATATAGTTTCACATTTCTGAAAAGAAGTATAAATTAAAGCAATTGAAGCTGCAGCTCCTGAGTTCAAACCCAACAACATCGATAACTTACGTAATGAGCTCTGGGTACTGCTTTAAGCGCAGCACGGCTAATTAAGAGATTTATTTCCAGGGGGGTGAATGAGGTGAAAAAAGCTAACCCACATATTGAAAAAATGCCGCATTGGCCCTAACGCGAATTGACAAATTTCAGCCATTTAGCCATTGAGGCGAGAAGCAGAAGAAAGAAAATCTCAACCGCAATAGCCCAGAAATGGTCGGACTTAATTGCCTGGCGCTCTGATGACCAGCGTTCCGACCTTCTCCAGGCGGGTGTGGGGGAATAAGACGAATGCCCAACACTTGCTTTGAGCGTGGGGTTGGAATTGGCATTGGGGTTTGGGCTTGGGTTCAGGGCGAAACGAAACGGAACGTAACGAGAGTGGACTAAGGCAGCTGAGCTGAGCTGAGGCATTATCAGGCCACTGAAAATCAAGTCACGTGCACTCTGCCTGAGGTGTGGAATTGGCTGGGCAGGTTTGCCGAATTGTCCTGACAGAAGTTTTAAGTCGATGCGTTGGGCAGGGGTTGAGTCGAGTTGAGCTGGGCTAGAATATGCTGGCTTTTCACTCACATGTGCTGCGAACTTAAATTTTCTTTCGCCTCGATGGCAAGAAAAGTGTGTAACTTTTCCTTTTGCAACTCTCTTCAATTTTGTAGCTCAAGCTGTGAGTTAATATCACGTCTCTAGTTTAATTACGTGATGGATTTGCTGAGGGCAGCTTTAAGTTTCCAAATGTGGTTTGGAATGGCATCTATTATGCATCTACCACAAACTAAATTATATATCAGAGTCTAATTATAAATTATTGTGAAAATTAACATTTGTGAAGAAAGAAAAAAGTACAAATTGAAACTAAACTAGATATGAATATCAACCTGAAGTTATGAGTACTGCATAATTAAAATGAAAATGATTTTGAAAGCCATATGGCAAAATATCGCAAAGTTAATTTGGCATTGCCAAAAATCAATGTTTTAATTATTTTCTAATGAGATTCGCGTTGTGAACGTTCAATATTTTATATAAACCGTAAACCATTTGACAATCAAAATGATTTTGCATATTTGAAATAGTTGGCAGATCCCATTTGGGCAAATGAGCAGAAAAATATTAGGGGTGGCATAATTAAAACGTGTTTTCATTGAAAATATCAATAATGTTGCCGGGAAAACTGAGAGCTTTAATATTAATGGGCGTATTCAATTTGCTGATGATGAGCACCAGGAGCAAAGGAGCAGAAGGGGGGACGCAGCTGAGAACTGTGCATATTGTCACATAATGAAAATCCAAAATAATTAGCATTTTGCTATATCAACTCGAGCGTGAGAAATAAATGGACTGAGAGATGCAAAAATGAACAAAAACAGACAGCGCCATATTTAAATAAATCGTAAAACAAATCAAATGAAATGAGACGTTCTACAAATTGCAAATATTGATAAATTTACATGCTAACTGCGATGAACGCAACATGAATAAAAATAAATATATGCAAATTAATCATAAACAATAAACACAATAGCAAATGCAATAAGAAATGCTATTTTCCTGCTATTTTGACAGTGTAACAATCAAAGTATGTGGCTGCTGAGTCAACAAATTGAATATAGCATAGTATCGGGGAATAGTTGCATTACTTAAACACAATAAATGAAAGGCTCTATTTATTGGACAGTTCCTTAATTATCTTCAATAGTTGCTTATAATATCTCAGAATATTTAAGTTACTTAATCACAATAAAAGAAAGGCTTTGTTTATTGACCAGTTTACCAATTATCTTCAACAGTTTCTTATCCGCCAACAACTGCCTCTTCGGGTCTCTACACAAGCGAATCGCATTGGATCGAGGGCGGCAACAATGTTTTCGGCTATGGCAACTCGGACTCGACGCGTTCGATCTACGGCCAGGATAAAAGTGAGTAGTTGAGCGGTTCGAGCTGATCATCAGAACAATTCGAGATATCCTTTGGCACCTTGTTCATTTTACCATAACATACTTTTCTTTATTTCTCTCTCTTTTTGGCTCCCTCTGTTTATATTCCCTTCTTGCTCACTGTCTCTCTCTCTCTCTCTCTGTGTTTTTGTCTCTTGTGCTGTCATCATCATAAACCAAACAAACAAAAAGATACGCGCTATCAATCGAACTTGAATGAAATCGGTTTATCAGAACAAAAATCCTTCCTAGATAAATCGCAGACTGCGATAAGCGGAAATGGCAATTCTCCAAGCGTCGCCGTCGACAGCAGCGCCAACTGCGCTGTGGCAATAGCGTGGCTGCCACTATTACCAACATTATTGTTAATGACGTCACTTGGCGGGGTTTGTTCTGGACCCAGTTAAGTATGTGTGTGTGTTAACTGAGAGCTACATATCCGCATGGGCAGACAACTAGCGGAAAACAACAAGTGCAATATCAATTAATACTAATTATAAACGAGTACTCAAATAGGCCATAGTCCCTAACCAGACCCTAGTTATGATCCGCCCCGAAAACAAAGGTATGCAATGCAACTAAGCCAAACAGAGCTTGCTGCACTGATAATGTGACAACCCAATGAGTAACCTTAACAAACATATTAGCTTAGCATTTATCTATACATATACATATATATATATACGTATATACAACAGATATTTAAACATATATTACATGTATAGTTAAAATTTGTCAACTTTCACAAGAGTAAACAATTGCAATTTAATTTTGCATTAGCGCTTTTGGGCTTAAAGAAGAAGCAGATTAAAAATGGATAATTAAACCTATTTAATGCACTCAAGTTGAGTAAAGCTTAAATAATTATATGATGATATATATACACACACACACACATATATATATATTTATATATAGGATTCTGCGTTAAACGCTAATGGCATTTGTTTACCCATTTACGCACACACACTAACACACACACACACACACATGCAAACAAAAATGTACACACGCCTTGAGGTATGCAAAATCAAGTTGCGAAAATAGCAAAAGCGAATCACAAAACACATATCGAGTATAAAAATCAATGAAATTAAATAGCATATACATACATACATATACATATATATATATATATAAATATAAATTAATTTGTAGAGTCTTATGTGTTAAAAGTATTCGTCGGCATTATTAATAGCTGCTTAAGACGAGATGTTTATGGTCAAGCGCTTTATAGCTAATGCTGCTCTCAAATTGTAAGTACTTAACTGAGTTGACGAGTTGTTAATGGGCTTCAAACATAAGTATTTCGATAGACAGTAGATCACATACATGTATTCATAGCAGCCACACTTGTATTAGTTCTTAGCAGACCTTGAACGAAAATCGCAAAAGTATCTTCGCCACAAATCACAATTCCAATCAGAAGCACAATATTTTGTATTCGCTTCAGTTTCCCAGTTTTTCTCATTTATTTGTTGAAATATTTAAGCATAAACTTAAGTAAATTGTAACTAAAGCTTAAACATTATTGTAAAAAATACTTCATGCAAATGTTAAACATTTAAACGTTGTGTTGCTTTCAATGCAAATCAAGAAGTGTTAAATATACTTATATATACATATATATATACATATACTTGATTGAGTTACGAATAAATGCAAAGCTAACAGCACACAAGAATACGCATATAAAATACGTATATGCATATCTATACATATATATATATATATATATACGAGTTTATACATAAGCCTATATAGACATACATATATATATATATACACTATAACTATGTAACTTGTATTTAAGAATACGAAATGAGCTGTAATTGCAATGGCAACGGCATTGATATAAGCCCAACTCCAAATGAGCAAATTAAAATAAAAATCAACAACAACAACAAATAATAAGTGTATATGTGTGAAATGCTTAATTGTCAACCATATTAAACAACGCCAAGAACTCAAACAGCTACCGCAACACCAACAATCAGCACATATTTGCAATGCATATTGAAACAAATAGGAAGGTTCAAGTTTACTCTGGCACTGGACCAAAGAATACCCTGTATCTGTGCAGATCTGACCAATGCCAAGGAATCTATCAGTTGCTCCTTTCCAAGGTAAGTACACGTCTATCATAAATATGTATTGTCAATATATCAGAAAGTGCTCATCCTTTGATTTCGAACAGATAATTGCTGCGGGTATTAATCTTTTCTGATAAAGTTAAAGGATTCCACATTGCACAATATATTCTTGAAGATGATACAAATCCTTTTTATTTACCAAGATCACCGGACCAAACTTAGACAATATACTCATTAGCATCGGACAGATATATCATATAGCTCCCATAGGAAAGATCGAGGTTTTTTTAAATGTATGATTTGGAAGTTATCAGTTGGACTCGGATACTGCTAGGCAAATATATTTTTCACACACAATCCTTACTATATGTATACCGCACTTAAGCATTTCGCATTTACAGGGTATTCGTAATACATCACATTAATAAACAATTAGTTGTTTCTCAAAGTGTGAGCAAATTTCGAACCAATTGAACTGAGTATGGTGACCACATTTATTTTCGATGCAATTTAATTTATTCAATTTTGATCACGCAATTTTTTCAAGAGAATGCAAGCATTTAAAAAAAAGTGTAATAATAATAATAAATATGTCATTTTCAATTTAATTATCCTGCACGTAGTGTGACAGAACTCGAATTTTTCAATATTTATTAATAACTTTAAGTGCAGTCGTTTTAAATGGCAATAACTAATGGAAAAACTGGATTTGGTTTACAGCAAATAAAGGAGGAAAGGCGGAGAAACTGAGAGAGAGAGTATGAAATTAAAGTGACAAAGCAATGATAACTACATTTTAATGGTCAAGTTACTCAAAACGAGTCTTTTCGTCATATGCTA
This sequence comes from Drosophila atroscutellata, assembly GCA_035041605.1. Taxonomy (NCBI): domain Eukaryota; kingdom Metazoa; phylum Arthropoda; class Insecta; order Diptera; family Drosophilidae; genus Drosophila; species Drosophila atroscutellata. The sequence goes on along the minus strand of JAWNLA010000092.1, from coordinate 3,092,440 downwards.
ATAGGATTTAAATATTTATTAAGATGTATATAAATATATTAAAAATAAATCCACATTAATTTTTATGAATACACTCGAACTTAGCTTTACTCATTGAAATATCTATTTTCACTTCATTTTGAAATTACTTAATCCCAGTCTGCCTGGATACACACACGCAATCATCATGTGATCTTCACTTACACAAAAATTTGCATAAAAACAAATTTTTTGAAAGTTTGCCATTGCCAATTTCACTTATGCTTTCGCCCAAAAATCTCCTTATCAAGAAGTGTTCTTCAAATTGTAAGATAATATAAAAAGTTATGCATTTATTGGAAATAATGTCGATTTTCTGTCTACAGTCATGTCAGATGTCATTGCAATTTGATGACATGCAAGTTGTCATTTTCCTTTGCTGTTCTTATCTGTCAATTAAAATATTACATTTGATTCTGACAAATACAGATTCAATTGAGCATTCAGAGTTTTTATATAAAGACATCTGGCTAAGAAGCCAAACAAGCCGGAAATTGAATTGCAAGGCGGGCAGGAGTCGAACTACTCTTTCGAATGTTTGTGCTTGCCTCCATCGATGACGTGCTGCTGCAAGGACCACAGAAAGCACAGCAAGATAAATAAAGAAATGCGAGGAACGAAATCAGCTTGAAATCGCGACACAAGATGTCAATTTCATTACGAGAAAGGACGATGGCCATGACAGTGTGCAGAACTCATCTGCATAAGGGGGAAATTACTTTTGCTACTAACTGCCAGCGACTACAGCAACAACTAAATGGCAAAAGCAATCGCAGCTGCTTGGACAAAGTTTTGTATGCCAAAAAATTTGAAAAAAATCGTAAAAAATGACAAAAATAAATCCAGGCAAAAAGTAAAATGCTGAAATGAACTATTCACGACAATTTCCGCAGCGCAAGAAAAAAGTAACCAACTGAAATTTATGTAAAGCAACAACAAAGTCAGCAAACAAATACAAATGAAGCCAACTACGGGAAAAATAAATTACCCCCAAAAGGAAATAAAAAGAAGAACAAGTCAAAAATAAACAAACATTTGCAATTGGATAGTTGGAAAAAATACAATTATACTTATGAAATATGCATATTACAACTACTTTCTACTAACCGAAAAAATACCCTGTGAACTCCTTGAAATATGCCACGAAATAGCTGCACCTATCGAATTGCAAGCAATTCTTAGCGGCTGCCTTAGAAGCCTAAAGCAGTCACGACGAAGAGGGGCACGAGGCAGCATTTTGATAAAGGACCTGTGTGTGTATGTGCCAAAGTTTTGTGCGGAACATGTTTGCCATACTTTTTATCTGCACCAAATTCCTTTTGCGAGCAGTTTATTAAAGGATGCGAACAACAGCCAAGCAGTGTCCTGAACAAAAGAGGTCTGCATGTGAGTGTGAGTATGTGTGTGTGTGGGTCTAGAAAGTTGTAAGTGCATTTCGCATAAATGGAAAATTGTTCAATTTATCGGCGCACAAAGGAACACACGAGCTGGGAACGTGGCCAAGAAATAACTTGTAAAACTTTATGCAATTGAATAGATAAATATTTATGTTGGTCAACTCGGGCAACTGTTGTAACTAAGCCTCAGTATTATGAATATCATGACTATGTTTCTGTCCGCCCTCTACAAAGCACTCGCCTCACGTAATTGCCACAAATGAGGCGCATCAAATTTGATTTGATTTGAGCTTTTAAACCACAACAACAATTGAAGAACAACATTTAAAGTGCTGTAAGCAGCCATAAGCAGGATAAGGAGCTGTGTAAGGAGGATGATAAAAATATCAACAAGCCACCAATAAAACATTCAACATTCAAGGAGTGCACCGAGCAGAGCAGAGCAAAGCAGCCAAGTGAACATTGGACCATTGTCGAAATGACATCAATAAAATATTTAAGGCGACAACAAAGAGAAGCAGCCACCAGCACCACATTCGCATCGAGGAATGGCCTTCAAGCTTCAACTGCCTCATCCACATGCCCCTGCCCCTGCCACGCCTCACAGTTGGCAAAACAAACTCAAGGAGGGCGCTGAATGGAGAACTCCACTCGACTAGCGCCGTGGCAAACGAGCTTAACAGGATAAACCGATGAGAACTGACGAAGGCAATGTGCAATGTGAAGCAACTTGAGATGGGGGAGGAGAACGAGTTTGAGCTTAAGATTGAAGATGAGGATGAGGATGAGGATGAAGACGAGCAACTCACTTGGAACCAGCTCCAGGTTTTCACTCATCTCGGTTTCAACTCGACTTTGAAGTGCAATAGCGGAATTTGAATTCAATCGCAATTGCAATCGCTTCCCTTTCAGCTACAGCCCCCAACCCAACCCAATCCAACCCAACCCAGTCCAACTTCATCCCCTGCCTTGAAAGCAACTCCATAACTGGCTTTTTATTGCGGCTCCCCTTCTGTTCCCTGTTCCCTGTGTGTTATTTGCGGTCGCCTCGTGGCAAGCGGCTTAGACTTGTTAGCAACGTCTTCCAACTGTTTACGGGTCTTAGACTCACGCAGAGTGAGGGTGCAGGGATGGGAATGGGCTTTAAAGGGGACTAAGTTTGCTCTGGAAATCACAGCTGACAATCAGGGATAGCCCCAAGATGGGTTGCCACTGATAAGCGGAAGACAGCAATTCGAATTGGAATTGGAATCATTTCAAATGTTGACCAAATAGGCCATTGAGTGGATGTTCCTCTGGTTCGGTTTCGGTTTCGATTTCTCATAATTTGCATCGTTATTTTAGTAACTGCCTCCGGTTCAACGGATTTCTTATCTTTAGTATTTGTGCATTTTTTCAAATTTACATATTTTAATCAGCCAGCGTCGATTTCCCAGCGGCAATCAATTTGCTGGCAGCGAACGCTTCGCTTCATCTTTCAACTCAACAATCAGTTGAGATTTTCTATTTAGATTTTCTTTGATCTAATTTTGCCGGGTAGTTGCAATTTGTAAGGAACACTTTATGGCTGCTGCTTTAAATTTGAAGTCCAACTTCTGTCTTCACCTTGGTCCGTTATATACGTTATCTGGTATGGGTTGCCAAGCGACTTTGGCTAGAAATGATTAATGAGGGTTTCCGTTCACGCACTCGATTATTGCTGGTTGGTGCAAATTTGCATTTAAGTTTAAAGTGTTGTGGTCTATTAATACGCAGACAATTTGAGGGGTCGTGCTTCTGTCAGGTCAATAAAGTCTCAAATTACCATTTCAGCCGGCGGGCTATTCATCTAATGGGTCAACACCCTCAGTGAGTGGCTTTTGAAGTTGTTGGCCGCTGGCGAATATTAGATTGGTAGCAATACACTAGTTGAGACTTAATGGCCATCATTCCATCATGATAATTAAATATGGCCTATCCATTAGTACTCTAACGTAGTCTAGATAAATGGTATTATTGCTTGCTATGTTTGTTTTGAAACGAGTCCTTAATAAATATACGATGCTGAGCTTCCATTTCCACATTTTTTTTATTTTCAACTATTAATTAATACTGGTAATTTATTCTGAAAAACAGAACTAAGAGCTTGGCGCATTTCAAAAAAAAAAAATATAATATAATTTATTATATATATTAATATAATTTATTTATAAAATGATCAGCTTAGCACACAACACAATAACAATGAGTTCCAAGCTAATGTTGAGCAGTCCAACATATAATAATTCCAAATTAGTTATTTAAATAAACATATTTGATAAATAAATACAAATGGATCGGCGATCGATCGAAAATTGAGCTTTTGAATGAACATTTTATTTGTTTACCGAACTAAAAATTAGGGAGTTCTTAAACATAATATAAAAATGTATTACAGAGGTTTTTATATTTGGACAAAAAATAAAGTGTTTTGTCTGAGGGTGTTTTAAATAATGAAATTCGTCGCCTGACACCAAGTGAATTTTTACTTTGGCCGTGCATTTCTGTGCCGCTCTTAATTGATTTATTTAAAAGCTTTTATTCAATTTAAAATGTGACATTTTTTCACTTATTACTTTATTTAATCTATAGTTTTTTCCATTTTTTTTTTTACTTTTAATAGTCAATAAGTGTTGCGATACATGCTCGTCCAATAGGGTGATTTGGCGAAGGTGATATTGAACTAAATTCGTATATCATTCGTAGAAAGCCCTTAGGCTGTATTATGATTGATTGACACTGACTGGGTTAGTACTGGTTAAATAATAATTATTTCACATTCATTATTAGTCAACAGAGACTTAAACTTGAAATACCTTTAATTTTAATATTCTCGGGTTACTTCTGATAATTAAATCACATTGCAGGCATTTTAACAGCCTTATTTTCCGAGCATCTTTAAGCCATAATTTTTGCAGCTTGCCAAACAATATTTCACACAGGCGGCAATTAATACAATTATTATATTTAATGCCATGCCACAATGCATATGAAATTTCCTGCGGCCGGAAACGGCACATACACACACACACACACATATTCATTTATATAGCTCGTCGCCGTTTGCTCACTTGAAACCTCGTGCCAAAAATGAAAACCCCGTTGGGAGTTTTGTAGACAGTCGCCGGAGGAGATTGCCGGGGAAGGCCATTCAATTACACCTGCTTACGAGCATTACAACGCCATTATGCTCAGTGTGTGTGTGTGTGTGTGTGTAGGTGTGTGTTGCCATGTGTGTGTGTGAAGGTGTGTGTTGGCATACTTTGACGTCGAGCACTTGGCAGCCAACGCGTCGGCAGCCTGACTACGTCCTCTACCTTGTGCTGCAGACTTGGCAACAATTTTATTACATTTTCGACTGTCGACACTTTTGTTCTGTTGTTGTTGATGTGGTTGCTTATTACTTAGTTACAATAGCAACAACACCAACAACAATCCGAGCACAACTCGAGCCCAAAGTGCCAACAATAATAATTACAACGGCAACAACAATCACAGTTGCAACTGTCTGCCAAAAAGTTTTTCTGCCTCCGTTGCCGTGTGCCAAAAAATAAAAATAAATAAATACAGACGACGGCAAATGCCACATAAAACATAAATGAAGAACAACACCAACTACTGAAGAATGGTTTTATTTTCCTCCGCAACTACTGAATATCCTGCTTAAAATTACGGTAAGATACAATTATATGACGGCAGTCAAAACTAAATTAATTTTCTTTCTAAAACACATCCGATCTCTTTACTGTATTTACTACGCCAGACTCTTCTTCTTCCTCAAGTTGGTGATCACAAAATTGATATCGATCCACATCGATATCAATGTTAAGCACATGGTTGCATGTTAGTTTACAGATGTTATGTTATAGTCTTCGTACCACATCACTGTTAGCTACATTACGAGGAAAATAAATTTTGATCAAATTTGCTTAATATTAAGTTTCTTATGAATTAATTCTTGTACTAGCTAGTTAAGTAATCGCTAGAAAAAAATGAAACTATCGATATTTTGACGCTACTGTAGGGTATCTAGTGACGACAACAACAATTAAAAACAGCTACATAAATGCAAGCTAGAGACAGAGACAGAGCCACAGAAAGAGAGAGAGGAGAGGGAGCGGAACTCACTGTAATTTGTGTACTCATGAGAAAACGGTAAGCAAGAAACAAAAAATAACAGATGTGTTTAGCACGCCGAAGATTAAATGCCCTTGCAGTCTGCTGTCAACCAGATTTTCCTAGGAAAGTTGAATAATATATAAAAGCCAAAAACCAAACGCTTAATACAAGATTTAATTAAGAAGAATTTTGGGAAACAGGTAACTCGTTAAGAGGAATATACTCAAATTATCAACTTCAACTTTCAAGAAGATAGCTTCAAAATCGAAGGGAACAGTCGGACACATTGCCAAACATATATTTATTTATTTCATAGATTCACGAATAAAATAATATAATACCCTCGTCAAGGGTAAACACAAAAAACAAAATAACTGAGGCGAAACTGCTGCAAATTTTTGGTTATTAAATTTTCAATATGGATTTGAATTCGCGCTTGCAGCCCACAAAGTTTTTGGCCCCAGACCCAGACGCAAAGTGTTGAAACATGTTACACACTGAAAACAGCAGCAACAGCAGCAACAGCAGCAACAACTGCAACAACTATAACAACAAGGAGCTGCTGCTTGTTGGCGTGTTTTTCGTGGAGATTTAATTAGTTTTTATTGCCACAAAAAGAAAATGTGCCGCGTTTTGTTGTTATTGTTATTGCTGCCGTTGCTGCATTGCATAGCTGCATTTCATAGCTGTTGTTAGTGATTGCTGCTGTTGCAGGCAGGCTGTGTGTCTCTCTCTCTCTCTCTCTCTCTCTCTCTCTCTCTCTCTCTGCGTCTCCTTATACCCATCTCTTCTTTACAGTGCTCGTTGTGCTGCATGCGATTTGGCGTTGGTGTCGCCGTTTAATATTTTCATTTTATGTTGCATGCTGTTTCTATTTGCACAGTGTGTGTGGAAATGTTTGTATTTATGCACAGCAAAAAAGGGAGCGAGAGAGAGAGGGGAACAGAGGTGAGACAGAGAGCGCTGCACAAAGAGTACAAAGCGTTTAGTGGACTCCTTGTTGGTAGTTGTCAAGGACATGGCGCTATATTTTGAATAGGTGAAATATTAGCATATGACTGACACAAGCACTTTTCGCTTTTCATCCAACTTGAAGTATATTAAGTAACATTTTTATTATGAGGACATTAAAATTTGCTTTTTAGCAATATAATAACAGGAATATAGCATAATTTGCTTGGAACGTATCCATTTTATAATAACAAATTTTCTAAATAATTCATTAATTAATTATACGGTATTTTAAGTCAGTAAGTGAATGTTGAAAAGATCCAAGCATTATAAGTCTTATCGCGCTCCAATTGAAGTAATCTGTGGTTAAATATCGAGTGCTTATTACAGAGTTTTGAGAACTATGAAAACTTTTCTAATGGCCTGCTGGAATTGCCAAAAATCTAATATTATTATTATTATTATTAAAAGTAAAAGCTTAAATGTACTCCCATTATCGCTGCCTAAAGACCTCTTTGAGACAAGATGTCTCTTCCCTGTAGGATTGCCGCAGACTTATTTGCCAATCAAGTTATTTTTATGCATTTATAAGAATATTCTCCCGCCACTCCTGCCGTGCTCAAGTGTATTAAATGTATTGCAACTTTAACACAAATAATTATAATACATCTCCAAGCAGTTAATCTTTTTTCCGCCCGATGTTCAACAATCTGAACAGTCCCAATTTGGCAGACCGCAGCAGCAGCAGTATCAACTACAACAATAACAACGAGAATCGCAATAGAGTCGGGAATTCTGATGGCCAACAACAGCAAACGATAATGAAAAAGTGGAGAAACAAAACTAGAACCAAAGTTTGGCACTAAATTCACAAATTGCTCAAGTTTTAAAGTTTCGACAGCCCCATGAAGGGTGGATAAGGAGAGAGCATTGCTGGTTTGGGGAAACTATTCAAAACAGAGATTTACGTCGCTTATGGCCGAGGGGCGAGCGGGGGCTGTGGATGTAGGGGGGTGGGAGTGTGGGGTCTATGAAGTTGGAATAGCATTGGGTGAGGATAGTTAACAGATTTGCTTGCATAGTTTGTGGGTTGTTGCCTTCATTTAACTACCAGCTGGCAAATTGAAATAGTAGCAAAGATTGTTGTTGTTCTTCTTGTTGTTGCCAGTTCAACTTGGCTTAGTTGAGTTATTAAAAAGCAATTTGTGGCCGTCAAGGCAAGTCTGTAGCAGATTGAGCGTAAATGCAGCTGAGCTCCAACTTGCTCGCATCGCAAAACTTGCGTTTGCAAGGGGGGCCGACAATGGGTTAAGTACCTTACAAGCCAACACAAGCCAATCTTGGTCTTAGCCAAATCAATTAGAAATATGAAAGCAGATAACTTGTAATCGCCATCAAAAATATTCATACGTACAAAGCTTTGCCTACTTATATGTATGCTTGCATGGAATAGTTCTTTTAGGAGGCACACGCCCTGTTGATCCTGATCAAGAATATGTATGCCTTAAAGACTCCGAGATGCTTATAAGAAATATATCTAATAATAAATATAATAAATTATAATCAAAATACTTACAATATTGGAAATAATAATAAAATTTGATTAGTCATGCACATGAGTGTTACGCTGCTGTGCAGTAATAAAATTCACAAGTCCCTATTTTAAAAATAACTGGCGAAAGCAACTATGCAAAGTTTATTTAACACACATTCGGGCAATAAATTATGAACTAAACAAATACGACGCGTCTGTACCACAAAAATAAAGTAAAAATTCGCCCGAAGGGAAGGCAAAATCTACAGTCTGGAAAAGTCACATTCAAATAAAGCGAAAATCATTATCTGAACATGAAAATCTGGTTAACTTCGTTTAGAGGATGCTAAAAATAGCAACGTAAAAAGTTGTAGTTTATTTAAGAGTGCCCGACTAGGAGATACCCCTCACTCAAATATAAAATTATTGTTCATTATTTTCTTAAGAGTTTAAAACCACACAAATGATATTTAAAGTGTGATTAAGTAAGGTGGCTGATCATGTCAAGATAAGTTAATCAGAAAATAATAAGTATACCCTTGATCAGTTGATAAATAAATTGAGTATTTCTTAAAGATATATACTTAAACAAAAGATGGGCTGCATTTCACATGTTATTTCTGTTTGTTTTATGCACTTGGCCAACATCATTTAAATGTGTACAGGGTGTAAATAGAAAACAAAATGGATGGCAACATTTTTCAAATGCAGTCGAAAAGCCAACGAGCAAACTCACATAAGGAGCTGTGGCGAAATGCAAATGCGCTGCCTGAAAAGTGCTGCCAAGTGGCGAAAGTGGCGCCACGGCAACCATTCAGAGTTGGGGCAAGGAGGCCGCGATGCAAGGAGGAGGTGCCAACAAGTTTGCGGCGCTAAAAGTTGTTGAAAGCGCCCGGCTTAGGCAGGTGGTGTGAAGGGTGGTACGTGTGGTGCCGGGACAATGTCATATATTATGTTAGTCAAGGCAGGTGGCAGCGGAACCTCCAGCAACAACAACAACAACAACAACAACAACAATAGCAACAATGCAACTTGCATTAAATAACGGAAATGAAAACAAAAGACTTCAACTTCCGGCCAAGGCGTGAGGCGAAGAGAAAGCAAAGCCACCAAATTGCACTCGAGTGAAAATGGAAAGTGCCAATGTGGCTTTTGTTCTCACTCTCTCTATCTCACTCTCTGTCTCTCTCTCTCTCTCTCTCTCTCTCTCTCTCTCTCTCTGTCTTTTGTGATATCTGCTGTTGCTTATTTTGATTGCATTGCCAGCTTGTGAGTTTGTGTTTGTGATGCAGGTGTACTTGCAACCCCACATGTGGCATAAATAATTTGCACTCAACGGGGAAAACAAACGACGCCCAAAGTCGGCACTTGTGGAGCCACCCAATATGAAAAAGGAGGGCACAGAATGTGCAACTCCAAACCGGCAAACATTTCCCGCAGGAAACGTCCTCTGTTCTTTGTTCCTTTGTTTTCCCCCAGTGCCTCCCCCCCCACCGCCACACACACACAATTTTTATTGCAATTGCCACTGTTGCTCAAGTGCAAGGCCACGTGGGGTATCCTACTCCTGTGGATGCGATCCTACGCAACTCCTCTAGCTCTGACTGGGAAAATGGGAGCACCGCAGTCATTATTTAACTCTATATACTTGACGGTTTTTTATCTCTAAAAAATTACAATTACATTTAAAGTTGGTAGAAAATACTTTTAGAAATGCATTTAACATTTTTAGTAATTATTAGCTTATCAACTTAAAACAGATCCTTGGAAAATCTCTAATTATTCCCATTTTAATTTCAATGTTTCCATAATTGTTTTAAGTCGAAAATTAATTATATATATTATATTAAATCCCTTATTTAATTTATAGTTAGTTAGTTAGTTTTTAATTGTGTTTAAGTGTTTTAAGTACACATTAAATAAATAAATAAAATGTAAATTTAAAAAGCAGAAAAGCGCACACAAAGGCGAATGTTGTCCACATTATTTTTATCCCCTGTTAGTTTTATGTACTACTAAAAAAATGCTAAGTAATGGAAGTCGAGTACCAGAAACCCAGGAACAGGCCCAGTCTTAGTTTCAGTCTCCGACTCAGTCTCAGTTATATTGCCCGTTCTGCTTCCGCTTCCGCTTCTATGGCTGTTGTGTTGCAGTCGATGCAGCAGCTGGTGGCACGTATATGAATAAGTGGACTAGCTGGCTTGATAACAGCTAGAATTTATTGGCAATTGAGAGTCAGGCAAGTGGCGAGAAAGAGAGTGTTGCTTGTGGTTGGACTGGGTTAATAGAATTGCAGCCGGAACAAAGGATTTAAGCAGGAAACGGAACAACGAAGAATGAATGAAGTTCAAGCTCAAGTAAGAAGCAACTGCAAAAGTCTTTCAGCGCGTTGAATTTGTATTTATGATGACATTAAATTGCCGCCAAAATAGGAAAAGGGCCAAGATAAATAGCAAAACAAAACAAAAACCACTCAAAGCCGCGTAAATTGAGGCGCCACCCGTTACCCCTTCAGCCCCCCGCAGCAGTCACAAAAAAAAACTTTTACCCATTTTAGTTTTTGCGGTCAGCAGCGAACACAAATGGAACAAGACAGGAGCAAGCAGGACACGAAACGAAGCATGGAGAGGGACAGAAACACACTTAGTGGCAAGTTGCTTTTCTCATTTTTTGCCAGCAACTTGCTTCCACCTCTGCATCTGCCTCTGCCTCTGCCTCTGCTTATTCTGCATGTTTACTATTTTATTTTATTGCGACGCGTCGAGAAGAAAAGATACAAAAAACAAAGAGCCAGAAAACTTGGCGTTAAATTACTGCGAGCTCTCGAGGGCATAAAACCGAAAATGGAAATTTATGTCCCAATTGCATTTCGCATGCCCCAAAGTGGATACCCAGCCAGATTATTGGTCATTTGTTGTTGTTGTTGCTGGCGCCTCTTAAAGGTTGGCTAATTATATTAAATTTGCATTAAAATTGTAAATTTCATGCATCGATTAACACTCTGCTTCAAATTCTATTGCGGTTTTCCCGGTGGCCTGACAGCTCATTAAAACGTAATTTGATATCTTATTGACTTTTGGCCCGTGCGGGGGCTGACAGCACTGCAGCTATTCGCTTAAAAGAACGCCTTAAGCGAAACGCCAGCGCGGAGCAACAGTAAAGCGAACCATTTATCATTTCCTGTCGCACTTCTAAGCCGCAGTCGCGACAAACACCCAGCAACGCCCCCGCCACGCCTGACAGCCCGGCGTACTCGCTGTCCGGCTTTATTTAATGCTGGCTTTAAGCGCTGCCACACCAGGAATACATCATAAAAAGTAAACCACCCGGTGAAAGTAGATCAAAGAAAATCGAGACAGAGTCTCTCAACTGATTTTTCAGCTGAAAAGCAAATTGATTGCCGCTGGGAAATCGACGCTGGCCGGTTAAAATATGTAAATTTAAAAAAATGCACAAATACTAAAGATAAAAAATCCTAAAATAACGATGAAAATTAAGAGAAATCGATATCGCAATCGAAACCGAACCAGAGGAACATCCACTCAATGGCATATTTGGTCAACATTTGAATTGTATCCGCCCAATTCTAATTCCAATTCCAATTCGAATTGCTGTCTTCCGCCTATCAGTGGCAACCCATCTTGGGGCTATCCCTGATTGTCAGCTGCGATTCCAGAGCAAACTTAGTCCCCTTTAAAGCCCATTCTCATCCCTGCACCCTCACTCTGCGTGAGTCTAAGACCCGTAAACAGTTGGAAGACGTTCCTAACAAGTCTAAGCCGCTTGCCACGAGGCGACCACAAATAACACACAGGGAACAGGCAACAGAAGGGGAGCCGCAATAAAAAGCCAGTTATGGAGTTGCTTTCAAGGCAGGGGATGAAGTTGGACGAGGTTGGGTTGGGTTGGGGGCTGTAGCTGAAAGGGAAGCGATTGCAATTGCGATTGAATTCAAATTCCGCTATTGCACTTCAAAGTCGAGTTGAAACCGAGATGAGTGAAAACCTAGAGCTGGTTCCAAGTGAGTTGCTTATCTTCATCCTCATCCTCATCCTCATCTTCAATCTTAAGCTCAAACTCGCTCTCCTCCCCCATCTCAAGTTGCTTCACATTGCACATTGCCTTCGTCAGTTCTCATCGGTTTATCCTGTTAAGCTCGTTTGCCACGGCGCTAGTCGAGTGGAGTTCTCCATTCAGCGCCCTCCTTGAGTTTGTTTTGCCAACTGTGAGGCGTGGCAGGGGCAGGGGCATGTGGATGAGGCAGTTGAAGCTTGAAGGCCATTCCTCGATGCGAATGTGGTGCTGGTGGCTGCTTCTCTTTGTTGTCGCCTTAAATATTTTATTGATGTCATTTCGACAATGGTCCAATGTTCACTTGGCTGCTCTGCTCTGCTCTGCTCGGTGCACTCCTTGAATGTTGAATGTTTTATTGGTGGCTTGTTGATATTTTTATCATCCTCCTTACACAGCTCCTTATCCTGTTTATGGCTGCTTACAGCACTTTAAATGTTGTTCTTCAATTGTTGTTGTGGTTTAAAAGCTCAAATCAAATCAAATTTGATGCGCCTCATTTGTGGCAATTACGTGAGGCGAGTGCTTTGTGGAGGGTGGACAGAAACATAGTCATGATATTCATAATACTGAGGCTTAGTTACAACAGTTGCCCGAGTTGACCAACATAAATATTTATCTATTCAATTGCATAAAGTTTTACAAGTTATTTCTTGGCCACGTTCCCAGCTCGTGTGTTCCTTTGTGCGCCGATAAATTGAACAATTTTCCATTTATGCGAAATGCACTTACAACTTTCTAGACCCACACACACACATACACACACTCACATGCAGGACCTCTTTTGTTCAGGACACTGCTTGGCTGTTGTTCGCATCCTTTAATAAACTGCTCGCAAAAGGAATTTGGTGCAGATAAAAAGTATGGCAAACATGTTCCGCACAAAACTTTGCCACACACAAACACAGTATTTTTTGTGGCACGCCTCATTTGGCATTCCCTTGAGACTCTTGTTAGGCATGAACAAAGAAATTTTGATTATTTTGATCAATACTTTTTTTGTGTTCGCACGGATAAAACTATGAATCTGTTTCTGGTATTGTCCAGCAAATATGCAAGACTTTGAGAATGCAAGCTATGAAAATTGCTTGCCACATGCCACAGGGGAGTATAAATCTTGTGCTTCCTTAACTGAATATGTGTGTTTACTATTATTAGGATATAATATAAGAACAGAAGTTATCTTAATGGCTTGAGCAAACATCTATGCATAGCAAATTAGCAAACTGTAAATATTATATTTTAATTCAAACCTCAGAATCTCAGAATTATAAATAATTATAAATACTAATCAGAAAGGAAGATTTTGTTGAGTTAAAAGCAAGTCCCTGCTACACATCAAACTCTGTCCACAAACTTATTTATTTTATTTTTAATATGCGAGTTTTCATAATAAATAAAATATCAAGTCCAACTTTATCAATGGACTTAAGCGATATTTCTATAAAAACAAGTGGCAAAGAAAAGGATGAGCCGGGTCAAGAAATATTTGTTTTACTTATCATTGAAGGAGTTTCTTCATAATCTTCCTTGCAAGTTCTGTAATTATATACACCTCTTTTAAACCTCTTATAAACATATCATGTATAATTCAGTGCTGTGCGTATCTATAATAATTTAATTAAATCAGAAACACACATGGCTCTGTGCTGCTCCCGCCCACTGTTGGATCTCTTTAAAAGGCATTGCTTTAAGAGGTGGGCCCGCTGTTCACTTTCGATAATCGAAAGCTATTATGCCCACATAAGTCTGTCGCCCCCAATTTTTTGTATTGTTGTTGTCGAGGTTTTTATGCAAATATTTACATATGCGCGACGACACACTTTTCACGCCCACTGTCCTTGTGGGGTGGGCAGTGCGGTTTGAGGGCACCCCGACGGCGGCTACATTTATTTTTCGACTGTTTGCCGTCGCCGTGTGGATTCTGGCTACTGTCTTGTTGTCCTGGCTGCCTCCTGCGTGCCTCCTGCGTGCCTCCTGCGTGCCTCCTGCCTGCTTCCTGGCTGCTTCCTGCCTGCCTTCCTGCTTTTGTGCCTGCCAGTCTGTCTGTCTCGTATTTTATTGTTATTTTTGCTATTAAATTGCGTCGGCTTATCGCACGTTTAAATAGCAACAGCAACAATAACAACAATGATGATGTGCCACGCCTCCCACCCGAAACAGCCGTTTGAATTGTAACTTTTAACTCCATTTATTGTAAATTGTTGTCGCTCGCTTTGCCGCAGGCGCCGCGTTGCGTGTGTGGGCGTGGCATCTATCATTACAGATAAGACACAAAAAAAAAAAAAAAATGAAAGAAAATCGCGCTTGTTTTACTTGTCTTTAAAATTTCCAGTTGCTCCTCAGTCGATGGTCCCCACGAAAGGAATTCGCTGGCGGCACGTTCTTTATTTCTGGTTCAGCGTAGATGACGTTGATATGTTGACTCTGCCGCCTTGTCGTTCCGTCCTCCTGTCGTTTATCTTTTGTTCTGGGGAATGAAAATGCCAGCACCAGTCCGTAAAATATGAAATTGTTCGCAATTTTAGTTTGAAAACGTAAATTCTATTGAATATTATTGGTTACAGTTAGAAAATAATGAAAGTCTGAAATAATAATTAAATTAATTAATTGAAATAAAGTCAAATGTGATTAAACATATTATTTCTCATTTTGAATGTCAAGAACCTTCTTTTTGCTTTTCAACTCCATGTCTTATAACATTTCAATGGGTTAATCAAAATTCCCAATATAGATGTTACTTGGAAAATAACATTCTTTTTATAAATCTTCTTTATTTACTGCTTATGTATTTCCAGCGTGGTTGCTAATTTAATTTCATGAAATATTTTCATCTTCTTTGTTTTATATTGATTCCGATTCCCTTTCATTGTTTTGCTATAGATTTATAGATAAATATTTATTATTATTTATTGTACACATAAATCGCTTGTGTAACGTCTTTTTTGGAGGTGATGTTATGCGAAACACTTAAATTATGGAGAATGGATGCAAGTGTTGTTAACTGTTTATCGTTTAATATGTAGTTATGACGAGCTTGTTAAAGGACTGTCGATAAGAGTATTTTTACCATGTATTTTTATTGTATTATAGTAAATGGCTTAGCGATGTACATTGATATGTTTGGGCTTATCAACAATAAAGTTGAAGTTATGCTTAATTGCACTTCAAGCGACTTTTTTCCACTGCTGGCTGCAATCGAATGTATCGATACCGCTTAGATTTCGATACTCTACTGATATCGCTGACGTATTGACTCGATTACTTGCTCATAATAGCATCGGTGCAATGAAAACAAGGTTGCCAGATAGCTTTGATCACTTCTTGTTTGTTGATCTCCTTTACATAATGCCACAAACATATATTCATATAATTTATAATTCATATTACGACAATTACAACAACTCAAGTAGTATTATTCAATTTATTACATTTTTATTAATCCATTCAGAACATACAATAAGATTTCTTTGCATTAAAATGTTTACAAATTTAAATCGACAATGTATAATATAAATTGAATTGATTATTCGTTTGATATTTTCTCTTTATTATTCTAAAAGTATAAACTTATAATCTGTTTACTTTATTATTTACATTCGTCGAAACAATCAACAAATTTTGTCAGCAACCTCCCCGCAATCCATTTATTTTTGTGTTTATTTTCGGAATATGAAAATAATAATCGACAAAAAAAAGCAATTTTAAACATTTATTTCGCTTTCATTTTGTGTTATCCTTCGTATATATAAAATAATCTGATTGAGTTGGGTTCATAATAGAATAAAGTACATTGTGTACACATCGATAGGCAGTTATCGCATACCACCACATTCTATGGGCAGGGCTGGAGTAAACTAAGCTAACCGAGGCTGCCCACTGTAAAGAATAAGAACTGAACGTGTTACATAGGTCAAGAGCCATAAGCAAGTTGTTTACTTCTTTGCGAGTCACCTGGCAACCGCTTAAGACAATATATATAAAAAGCAAAGATACAAATGAAAGTGGCCGAGAACAAAAACGCAAACAAACTGAATAGGCTGCCTCGCAACTCTATCACACTATGCTACCCAGACCTGAACTAACTGAACTCAACTCAACATAAGTCAAGTCGGTCTGTCGACTTCTTGCCTGAGTTTGACAGCCCGTCGAGTCTTTTCAAATTGAATCAACACAATTTTCTTTGCCAGAGTTGTCGTCCTCTTCTTTTTGTGCATAAACAAGTGACCGCGTGGGGTGGCTGGGTCGAGATACGCTCGTCATGGCGGCACTTGGCAAGCCACTTAATTACAAAATAATAAAGATTCTTGTGGCAGACACTGACGCCTTCATTAACACAATTCTGGTGAAGGGCCTACAACCCCGGTGCTGGCAGCCCCGAAAACTTATTCTAATTTTCAGCGTTGTCCACAATGACCTGGTTACTTTAGTTGCCGCACACCCTAACCCCCCAACCCCACACACCCTGCTCTTCCCCATCCACGTTCCCCGACACGATGTTAATTTCAATTTGTAAAGTCGTCAAAGTTGTCTGCCTGGCAGTGGGGGAGGCGAGGGGCCGCTGGGATCCATGCAGGTGGGGGCGTGGTTGCAACAGTGGCTCGTGTCCGGTTTGCCGATTTGATTATTAATTGAAATTATGCTTGTCGGGACAACGCGCATTGAATTTCCGACAGTTTTGGCAGCCAGCCACTAATTTGCCAAGCCCCCAATCGCTGCAATGGTGCCAATTAATTTGGGCCACTTTGGGCCACTGGGCAGCAGCGAACATTGAACATGTCAAAGCTATGCTAAACTAAACTTGGCTAACCAGCTTTTTGTGTTTTTTTTTTGCTTTTTTCCAGGCACAAATAGATTTTGGCTGCTCATTGGAATGAATGCCAAGCACCTGAAAAACATTTGTCATTGAGTTGGTTATATCAATCTTTTCGTAATAAAAATTATATTATTAAAAATTTGAATCGCCTACTTTATGTTAAATTTATATTGTAACATAATTAACAGTATTAATTATTACTAAATATTAATTATATTCTTCAAAATATAATACTTTTACTTCCCTAAATTTACTTTAATTCTTAAAATAAACTTTACTTTGTTGAAAACAAAACTAACAAGATAGAAAGGAAATCTTTGGCACACCGAGGATTACATATCTTTTCAGACGTGAGTCAAGCTGCCGACATCTTAGTGAGTATGGATACAAAGAGATGTATAATCTGTTACTCCTGCTGCCATTGGGATTCAAATAATGTGAGCTGCCTGAGCGAGCAGCACCTGGTTGAGAATCAGTGAATCACAGATCTATCAGAAATCTGTTATTGGTGACTCTTCAAGTGAAAATTGCAATTAGTATTTACAACGTAACTGGATTAATAATTTAAAGTTAAGAGCAAGAGGACAAATAATAATTAAATTAATCAGTTGCTGAGTAGGAGGGAATGAAATAAATGCAAATTGTTTAAAGTTGTTTCTTCAATCATTTTATATTGCTGATGAAAATGTTATAATATAAAATATAAATCTTAAATCTTGTGCAAGCTGGCTGCATATTAATAAAATATTTACCATACAATGCAAATTGATGATATTATTTTATTTATTCAAAATAAATATGGCAACATATTGTAGCGACCAAAGTCGACACTTTTCAGAAGGATGCATATTGTCGCCATTGGGGCGACAAAACAGAGCCTCGGCAAAGGTTGCCAAGTTGATCAGCATTTAGTAGACACGGATCTCATCGGAATCGTGTTCGCCATAATCTCTTAACTGCTCCTTGCTGCAACAGTATTTAATGTAGCTGAGGGAGATGAGCTGCTTCAGAGGCAGGCTCGTAAAACAGAGTCAGATGAGTCGAAACCGTGCATCAGCTCGTGGCTGAGGTGGCCCAGCAAGGCAGCCTTGAGTATATCGTTTGTGTATCGCTGGAAAAAGGGCTCCTGGAGTACACCAAAGGCACAATGATTGTTTAATATTCGAGATCATGTTCATGCTTGAATCCGATAAGTAGAAACCATGCGGCTTATACAGCTGCTCGAACAGGCGACGAGTGCCGAACTCGAACAGACGCACATGATTCCTGGCATAGTCCTGATCCTTAAGCAGCTGCAAAACCTCACAGAAACTCGCCACACTCCTGGAATGATCTGCATGCATCGGCATACTGCTAATGCTGAGTTTCATATTGTCCCGCAGCAACTGCAGTTGACGACGCTTCAGAATCAGATGATTTGCCTTCAAACTGAAGATGGAATCAGCTCAGCCACCGACTGATCTCGATCTAAGTATCTGATTCAGTAGCAGTGTATTGGAATTACTTTCCTGGCATCTGAGCTGAGCATCTAGCTTATATTCTCAGAGAGATAAGCAGCAAAATCATATTGAATAATTAATAATAATTTAGCTAGTAGAACTGTTCTGTGTTTTCGCTGTGATTCCTGTGATCTTCTCTG
This sequence comes from Drosophila atroscutellata, assembly GCA_035041605.1. Classification (NCBI taxonomy): domain Eukaryota; kingdom Metazoa; phylum Arthropoda; class Insecta; order Diptera; family Drosophilidae; genus Drosophila; species Drosophila atroscutellata. The sequence continues at coordinate 3,073,877 of JAWNLA010000092.1, read as the reverse complement.
ATTGATTATCATATTCAATAAAATAATTAATGTGCTCTTTTAAATATACAAAACAAGCTGAATAATAAATCAATCTTATATTTAAAATTTGATATATTATTTAAGTTATTGAAGAATAAAAACCATGACAATATTATAAATTCTACTTGTTTTTAAAATACGTATCAAGGAGTTTAGTAAACAATACTCAATCAGTTGTCGACTATTGTCGTTCCATATATTTTTGACAGGTTGCACATAGATCCCATTTCACTTTGATGTGCCACAACATGTCAGTGCATGTATCGTCTGGTTGTTCTTCTTAGTTTTTGTGCTGCCCCTTTGGACGGACGGTGAACCGCTCTGACATTTATGATGACAGGCGGTCATGTTGTGCGTCGTTCCAGTGCCACAGCCAGTTGGTGTTGCAGTCTCGGTGGCAGTCACAACTGATGTTGACACGTGCTACATCATCATAGCTGGCGATTCTTTTGCATTTTTGCTCAGCTGTCGTTCTGCTGGGGCACGTACAAAACATAAAAGTAACTGCACTGCGCTTTGTTGAAATAGTTGCAAAGGAAACGAGCGCCAAAGCACCGCAGGACCACAGGACTCGGCACGGGGCAAATGCCACTAGCAAAAAAAAGCCAGCATAGAACGACGCCCAAATTCAAACTGGACTTCAAAGTGTTAAAATTGCAGCGTCATGGTGTTTGTGTGTGAGTGTGTGTGCGATAGAGATTGTGTGTGAGTGATTTCCGTTGAGAGCAATGCACCTAAAAAAAAAGGACGAGAGCAAAGGAGCAGTGCAGAAAAACTAACCAGACATAAGCCCCAAATAAGAAAAAACTGCATAGCCTAATGGCGACGAGGCAGAGAGACGGTCTGAAAAAGATAATATATCTCTTTGAACAGCGAATGCGAAGTAAATCGAAGCAAACAACAAAAAAGATAGAGAAAACAAAATGTGAGAACGACGAAGCTGATTCTCTCTTTGATGTCGGAATCCAACATAGCCAAACTGGCAGCTCATTAGGCAAGCATAGCTTCAAAATACACGCTTAATGCTGAAATAATTAATTAATTACTAAGATTATTTTAACGAATTAGCATTCACTAAGCTCGATTAAAATTGTTCACATTTAAAAGAAAATAAAACTGTTAAACAAATTCTAGTTTTACTACCAAAGCTTACTTGAAAAGTAAAACGGAACCATTAAGAACCATTAATTAAGTCAGCGCATTTATTTGTTCACATAACCGATCTGAAATCACTGAAAATATAATACATACAAGATTATTAATATTATTATTATTATTTCACTTATAGAAAAACATTTATTGAATCTGTCGTCGTTTTGCTGTGCCCTTTTCAGTTTCTGTGCAAAATGATATTATTGCGTGGTCTTAAATGGATTAAATTAACAAAATATATTCCCTGTATTACTGCGCTTGTCTTCTGTCTTATTAATCTGAATGAGTCTTTAAATAATTATTGTTTTCTTGTTATCAAAATTACATCAATATCGTATAAGAGACATTTAAGTTATAGTAGAAAATGGGTTGCCAACTCATCACTCAGCCGCCGCATAATATTATCATGTTATTCCTTGCCATATTTATAACTATATATATTTGCCATCTGTGATCAGCTGTTATAGCAATGGTATCAGAGTATTTTGCAGTCGGCTACGCCCGACTACAACGTTCTCAGTTCTTTATTTTAATGCATGCCAATTAAAAATTTGCTCAATACAATTGCTTGCTTTTACTATTCTTAAAAATACGTACTAATTAATTAACAGATATTACCTTTGATATCCTTAAAACTGATTTAATTTTATAATCTGCGGACTATGACAGTTTGTTCATACTTCATTATATTTATAACAAGGAAGCAAGTATTAACCGTCATTTTGCTGGTCAGCTTCTGTCAAAGTCCAAATTCATTTTCTACGTTGATGTTTATCACTGGATAACATTATATATTTTTCATGATAATCCAGCATCATTTTTTTAAAATATTCTTTGTTTCTTTGTGAGTTTTTTGTACCCTCTTTTTTGTGCTGCTTTATAATTTATGCAAATTTAAATTTCGCACTTGACGGCACTTGCGGCCCGCGCTTTGGTTCTTTGGCATTTTGTATTACGAGTTGGTCGCTGCTCATTTGAAGCCACTTTTGCCTTTTGTCTCTTTTCACAATGTTTTATTTACAATGGCTCCAACCCCAAAAAAATTACGGAAAAGTGATGGCATTTTACAGCTTTGTCTCATATAAAATGTCAACATGTGTTTGTGAACAGTTTCCGTGGCAACCAAAAATATTTTTGAAACATTTGCCGCAATTGGCCATTAAGTTGGCCAACAACACAGTTAATCATAAAAAGGTGCAAGCATTAAAATTTCACGAGTCATTTCAAAGGGTCTCAGTGCAGCGGACAGAAAGAGCAAGTCAACCAAATTTGAAACATTGGTTACATTTTTTAATGCTTTCTGAATTATACTCTCGACAATGGTTAAACAATAATTTTAGAAAATTGCTTTGAAATCATAGTTGAATTGACGAAATGAATAAAGCCAGGAATTAAACATTCATGTTTTGGCTGAAATCATATTTTTATAACATTAATAAAACTCTCCGTAAATTAAACTGGGTGACTCTGTGTCTGCAAATAATTGATAGAAATATTAAAATATTTAATTATAATCAAATATTAATTGAAATAAATTGCAAATAAGAATATTTTTTTGTATAATATATTTTTTATTTATAAATTTAAACGATTGCTTTTCTAATTTAATGTTGGAAATGTATTTTTTTAATATTTAGAGTTCCGCTTTCTCGCGCATTACAAGCAATGAATTTTCCGGCTTAATGCTTAACTTTATCTAATCAAGACACAACACACACACACACACACACACAGAGAAAACGACAAGTGAAGTAAAGCTGGCATTTTAGCTCATTTCCGTCTTGAGCATTGTTGGATTCTGTCTGTGTTGGGACTGCATCAAAGCGTCAATCGTGTCGGCCAATTAAGCGCTTATCGCTTATTGCCATCGATTTTGTTGGCCGGATTTATCGCAGCTTCTGGCAGCTTTCGGCCCCTGGTGCAGTGCTCAAATTTGGTGGCACAACTTCAATTAGACGCTTGAGCGAGCGACAGGGTAGCTCATAAGCAGATTTGCAAAGTCCTGACTGTGAAATTTCAACGCCGCATATTCATAAATGGTTCAGTAGTAAGCCAACCAGTCCCGCCTCCCTAGGTAACCTTAGGTAAACTTTAAGCTGCTTGCTTTAAACTAAAACTGTGTATGATTTAATAATTTATTCCCGACCAGGGCCGCTGGTTTTCGCACAGCTCAGTGAGCTGCTGAGGCAGCATGGAGAGGAGAGCGGAGGACGGAGGACGCAGGACAAACAGACGCGCTGGGGGGGATGAACGTGGGTAAACATAGCGATGGAAAATCATTGCAAGGATATAACCGCAACAACAACAAAAACAACAACACAAACAAAAACATCTACTACAGGGCTTGTGCAGCTCTGACTGTGGTAATGGCATTGGCAACCTCAGTGGCAGTCCTGCGAAAAGGATCTTTGTTTTTGAGACTGTGTTTGCTTGCCCAGCTTTGGTTCGTTTCGCTGCGTTTCGTTTCGATTCGGTTTGCTTTTCGCTTTTGGCTCTCACATAGTTGGCACGGCAACCGTGAAATCAGCTCCATCGTTTTCATAAATTCTTAAAGCATCCATCATTGAAAAATTGCCAACAAAATTGCGCATGTTTGTGTGCAACAGCTCAAGAATTGGACAAACAGGCGACAATCTGGATGAAAGGGAAGGCGACTGTGGCAACCTTCACATTGAATTCAACATGCAATGCACTTGCAGGCAGTCAAGTGAAAGTTGTCATTGACTACTATAAATAAACAACGAAGTGAAATTTGTAGAGTGGCTTACAAAGCTTACCTAATAACATAACTCCATAAACATGAAATTATTCATGTGAAAGTTATGGAGAAGGATAAAGACAATAGGTAAACTTTACAATATATAGATAACAAATATAGCTTTCAGGAAAATGACATTTAAATCTAAAATTGGTTTGGGTTGGGCTTTGATTTTTTAAGATCTATAGATAACTTTCTTCTTATTTTTAGTCAGCTGTATCGTTTTCTAACTCTTATCACTTGACTTAACAAATATTTCTATTATTTGTCTTAATAAAGATATTGAAATAAAATTGCAATTAAGTGGCTGTCGGAAATCCGTTTCTCTCCAATATTAAGCAATCTTAAGTTTTGCCCAATCAAATCATATTTTATTCTACCTTGAACAACACACAATTCCAATTGCCACAAGGCAAAGTTCCATTGGCATATGCCACAATTGTCAGGCATATTGCCAGTCATAATCCGCATCCTCCTGCCACGTACACATTAATACTTATATGGACCCCATGCAGCCCTTTGCTCTACCACGCCCACAAAGCACAGCATTCGCCCCATAAATATGTTCAACAACAAAAACTATTAACACAAACACAACGCTGAGTTATTACAAGGACCGCAAACGATAAGGCAATCGGCGAGCCCAAAAACCGCAGCTTGTCATAATAAAGGACATGATGGGACGCACGCTTATATGGGCAGGGCGACCGCAGGACATCCATAAAAGAGTACAAAACGAAGGCAGACATAAACACAGACGACCGAAAGGACGCAAAGGACCAAAAGGAGTTGAGGTCCCCCTCCGAATGGACATGGGCCAAGGCATTCCGTACGTGACTTTGTGATTTTATTGGCGTTGAAAATGCCGCACGTATTCGGTAAGGATTTTCCTTTGTGCCCAGACCACACAAACACACACACTCACACACGTACACACTTATACACAGACATTCCTTGCATTAACACTCAACTAGTGGAGAGTCCAGAATGCTTTTTATGGCTGTGTTTAGTGAAAAAATGGGATTCGGGCTGATTGCTCCCTGAAGAAATGTCCGGCAAACGGAAACCGGAGTTCAACTGGCGATTGTCAAACTTAATTGGCTACTTGCCAGTGTTGTGCCACCAATCAAGACTTCAGACAGATTACGACTAATATAAATAATCATATAAGTAATCAACAGCAGACAGAATATGACTCATATCAAAAATCAACAACACAAACAAATTTAAGAATTATGTGTTGTAGTGTTTGACAACTTACCAAAAAATACACTCTTAAGCATTACACCTAATATTGTTCATATTTTTACATAAATCTCACATAAGGCTTTCAAAAATGTAATCCCAAACTGAAGGAGAAAGTTTTTCAGTTATTGCACAACTTTACAGATTTCATCTGATCAAATATGACTTGCATTTATATGGATTTCTTAGTCAGAGAAATAACATTTCCTCCAAAATAGCACATCAACAATAAACTAAAAATAAGAATGACTAACTAAGAGATACCCTCTACACAGCTGTTTAACATTTTAATTGAACTTAAATTTATATTCATTTTTTTAAATTATTAATCAAAGACCGCTCGAAAACTAATTAACAAAAAGTTTTCTTATTGATTAAGAAAAACCGTGTTAGCTGCTTTTGAAATACAACAATTCTTACAATTTGTCATCGTCTCAGCACCAAATCATCAAATTGTTGACAAGATATTTTGCAACATGCGATTATGACCAGGAGACGGTCTCAGTTCGGACTTTGGACTGGGATGTTATGAGAGCTACTTCTAGACGGCAAAAGAGATTTTATTGTGGTATTTTCTTCTTTTGAATTACTTCAGTCCATTGAGTATGGCAAAAAATAAAAATGCCTTTAGGCGTATGTTTTAAGAATCTTTGCAGATAGTTCAAAATGCGAATGCTAAAAAAAATGAAATAATTTAATTTGATTTGGCAAAAGGCAAAGACAGGCAATGGCAAAGGCAATGGGAAAGGCAAAGGCAAAGGCGCCACTCAGAGACGCCACATCCGACGCTTGAACTATGCAACCAGGGGCAATTTAATGGAAAGTCGTCTGTGAAGTTTCCTTTTTAAAGCTATAGAAATGTTTCAAGTGCGCATCAAAATAAACCCGAAAAAGTATAAAAAGAAAGTACGAAATTTGACTAAGACAAACAGAGAGAGAGAAAGAGGCAGGCAAAGGCAAAGGCATTTTTTTGCAAAGAGAAGAAATTGAAAGACAGTCGTGTCTGCCACATCTTTTGCTGTTGGTGCTACTGCTGCTGCTGCTGTTGCTATTCATGTTGCTGTTGCTGTTGCTGTTGGTGTTGGTGTTGCTGTGTGGCAGCTGCAATTCTGGCTGCGGATTTCCTGATGATTTTATTGGGCCGCCAGCAAACATTTTTGAGTGTAGCCAGCGGCGCTCAGGACTGCGGAATGCGCCAAAGTATTTGGTAACTTTGTTTCCTTCCCTTTTTATTCACCCAACCGTTTGCAATTCTTCTTTTTTTCTTTCCATTTTTTTTTGGTGTTTTTCTGTCCAAAGGAACAGGCATAAAGGATTAAGCGTTTGCGCCGGCAGGCCTGCAAATTGTTGGAAAATTTTGTTTTTAAATTTAATTTGCAGTTCGTGTAGCTCTTCTGGCCAGTCGCAGCTTAAATTGAAGCAGACAAATAAAATGCTACAAAATATTGAATGCAATGGAAATCAACAGAAACATTAGTGGAGGAGCAACATGGAAGGGAATTATATTTACACCCTCGCACATGTGCAACGAGGCATTGCCTGCTTTAAGGTTACAGCTGGCATTCTGTGGCTGCTGCAGCTGCATCCTTGCCATTTTCACTTACTGCCACTGCTGCACAATATTACGAGAGACAGTCTACCGGCTACTTATAGCCCCAAAGTCGAACGTAGAAGCCAGGCCAAGACCAAACCCAATACCAAGACCAGGACTAAGACGCCGACCTGCAACAGCAGCATACATACTTATTCTGATAAATGTATACGATATTTTGCTACAATGCGCACTACGTATCGCTGCTTATAGACTGTGGCACAGCTCGTGGCACTTACTTAGTGGTGAGTGCAAATGTGGCGGCTCCCCATATGAGTCTGCGAGTGCTGAGTGCTTGTTTAGCTGCTTGCAACAGCCACTCGAGTGCGTGGCTTCGTTAAATATTTGCTCTACTTGTAACACAACACTTGACAGGTACGAGCTTAAGCCACAAATGCCACAGAGCAATATGTATTTTTACAAAGAGTCTGCAAAAAGATAAGGAAGTAACCAAACAAATAATCATTGACTAAAAGTGGATCACAATGTAAGCAATGTAATGTACTACTTTGCACATTGGCTGTATCATAATATACTAATATAATAACTAACAAATCATCGTGTTATGCCAATTGTAATGTTTGTTGTTAAGTCACTAAATTTTAGACTCTTCTACTAATTATTTTTGATTGCATCTTTTCGAGTTTCTATCATGTTATCAATTCAGGATCCTTGTTTCAATTCAAATTAATATATTAAAATTATTTTCTAATTTAATGATTTTATTCATCTCCGATATTGGCCTTTCAACTGCACTGCAATATTTGAAAATGTCAACAATTTAGTAAATCTTAATCATTTTTTAAGTCGCACTCTTAAGTCAAGTATTTAACTTTCATTTTCCAGCTTAACACTTTGCAACTCTTGCTACTTATTTGGTACTGTAAAACTCAAGTTTAAAGCTACTTTAAGTAGTTGTCAGATAACCAAGAGCCAAACGCTTACAGCTAATTGGAGCAGGCGAGTTCCAGGCTAACAAAATAAATATTTAACACATAGTAAAAAATCTAACTTTTAGCAGGCTCTTTCAACAATTAGCTAAGCCCTAAGTTGTGCTTCTTTTTGCGGCATAGATAACCGCAATCTTTAGCGGCGTTTTAAGAACGCAAACGAACACAACAAACACTTTCCACATATGCTTCGCTTTTTTATGGGCTGCCCACAAAACTCTACCCAAACTCGCAACTCCCTCAACGCATTTGTTGGTCTCCCCAGGCGACGTTTAAGCGACAGCCATGCGACACAAGCACACAGACAAACTGGCAAACTGACAGTTAAATGACAACGCGGAGCAGCGAGAGCAACATGCAACAGCCAATGTCTGCCCCGCCGCTGCTTCCACTCCACCATTTTTTGCTCAGCTACTTTTTTATTATGCACCATGTCAGATTTTTGTGCAGTGACTTTGATTTTCAGACAACACGTCGTATGCGCATAGCTCGATGACTTTTCCCTTGCGAGAAGCCTTTGACGATTCAAGGATAAAGCAAAATCAAGTCTCTTTATTGATGTTCCCTGCCTAATTAACAATTGGCAAGTGATACAGTCACGTATCCGACTCAGTCAACTTGCATGCCAAGTTTTTTAATCACAATTATTATTATTGATTATCTAGCGACGCTCGCACTTGAAAAACTAAGGGAAACCATGCACTGCAGCCTGACAAATTGTTTGGCTCTTTAGTGGGCGCTCATTTGCATAGCTTCACCTTGGCATCTTTGAGGTGGGCACGAAGCCAAGTCAGGTGGCTCGGTTAGTCACCTTGAACCGGTTGCATGCTGGTGAGCTACAATCATTTATCAAATGAAAAGCCCTTTTGTGTTTTGCGCTAGTGAAAAGTGTCACTTAAAGCGTTAACCTTGCCCATGCCGCTTATCTGGCCGGTTACATGTGACGTATACGTAATTTCCTGGAGCAGATGATTAACGAGTCGAGTGCAAGATGGACGACGACGCCTTCTCGACTCTTTGACATTGAAATAAAGAGTTGAATATCGGCTTAAGCAAGCAAGTAGCTGCATATAATTTACGGATCTTAATGGCTTATACTTAGAATCTGCCTGGACTTTAGACAATATCGAAGTGATATTAAAACTTGCGTTCATTGGACAGACAGATCTCAGCTTCTTGATAACTTCATTATAATAAATAATAAAAAGAGTTGTTTTTATTATATTTATTCAGTAATTCGAATTGAAGCATCTGCTTAGCCCGTGATTAGAGATTGCAATCTATGGCATCAGCCAGAGCAGAACAGTCTGCAGCAGTAAATCAATTAGGGGAATCCCGCAGACTTTGTCGTTCATCATTATCAATTTCAATGCACTAAATTAGCGAGTTTCTGTTGTGCTCTCTACTTGTTAATTGATTTCATCGTCCGCCGCTGTTGTGCAGCATCCAAGGGAATAGCAATAAAATATTCAGCAACAACGGCTTGACTGTCAGACAGGGAGCGAAAAGCTAACAGAGTCGGGAATACCCAATTTAGCCACGAAATTTATGCCACAGCACATAAAACGAACTGGCGAGGCCTTTTAAATTGCAACAACATGAACAGGACGATGGCCAGAGAAGGGGGCAGAGCGCATAGATGAGGGGCAATGGCAAAGGACAAACACAAACAATGGAGATAATTTAGTTGCCGCGGACAATGCGAGGCCAGGCAACAGACTGAGATACTAACTTGTTTAAAAATAGCAGCTGGTCAGATGCAGAGCTGCAGAGCTGCAACCATTGGCCGGATACACGACACATACAAACAGCAACATTTAAATTATGCAACCAAAACAAAACATAGCCAAATACCTAGTTAGATCATTGTCCATTCCACTGTTCGCTTTTGTTGGCTAAGCGTCTGCGAAGCTGTTTGCTGTTTGCATTTGTCATTCAAAAAGTTACACAAAAATTAAGTTGACTTCGAAGTGGCTTTAATTCGCCAGTCGTGGCAAATGCAGCTCATTTAAACACATGTCACAATACTTTCACACAGCTGTCACTTTGACAATTTTCTAGATGAGTTTCCTGCGATTCCAACACTCAGCACCACCAAACCCACAAAAAAAAACAAAAAAAACCAAAAAAAAAAAACAAGGAAAATAAAATAAAGATCTGAGCTAAGCTGCTGCCTTGCTTTGTCGCCTTGTGCGTAAGTTTGTCAACGTCATCATCATAATGTTGTATCAAGCACACACCCAAACATACACACACAGACAGCAAGGACATCTTGCCTGCCTGCCTGTCTGCCTCTGACTTCTTGTGGCTGGTTTGTCGCCACTCATAATGAAAACTTACATCAATATTACGAGTATTAGAAAAATGGGAAGCAGCTGCGCTTTTTGACATTGCTGAAAATGCTTTTATATAAATTTAAGTACATTTCTACATACATATTTTATAGACCTGTCCCATTTGTGCATAGCGTTAAAGTTATTGCACAAATTATTCAAGCCTTGCCATATTTATTGTGGATTATTCAAAATAAATATATATTTTATACTGCTCATTTGGGATACGAGCAGGTTTTTTAGAACTTGATTAGTCATGATGCATATGCAATTGTAGAAGTCTTTTGCCATATACTTAATATATATTTTAATTTATTTGTATTTGTACATGTTTATCGTATATCGGCAGATATTAGAGTAAAAGACTTCATATGCTGACAGCTTCAGTTTTTTCGATAACTCACCCAGCTTAAAATATTGATCTACATCGATTACGATTGAACCTTTCAAAGCAATCTTTCAATATTTTTGTGATTTATTATATTTAATATGATTATATGTGCACCTGTGCTGCCTTCCTTTAAAATTCTCATTACAATTTATTTGAGAAATTCCCTTTAATTTAAAAACTTTTAATCACTTAACTTTTCTATACAATAACTTACTAATTCTTCGCTCGGATTTATCAAACAATTATATAAAAAAATTAATTATTATATATTAATATTTATAAGATAAATATATCTTAAAACCCACCTTAGCCTGTCAACAGCTCTAGGTAGACTAATCAATCCCGAGGGAGGGACAGAGTAGAGAAGCTAAGTAAACGAAAGGAGAATATTGCAATAGCACACAAGGTTTATAACTAAGTTTATTTTTACTATAAATTTATAATAACATATCTGTAGCGAAACTTATCGATCCATTCACCGACCATTACACAACACACAACCAATTTACCACACACATTGGCCCAGCATCTGGCAGGTGTTTACACGAATCTGGCAGCACTTTTGCCAAATATTCGCCAATGTTGCCAGTAATGTTTAAGCTCAATTAAAGACTCAAATTACATCTGGATTTTCAACTAATTGTAAATTATTTGTAGCATTTTTTAAATTCAACGACAATCACCAAATTGAATGGTCTGTCGTGAATTAAAAATATATTAAAAAATATGAAAAAAAATTAATTATAAGTTTGAAAATTTTTTAAATGGGAACGGTGAGTGTAATGCTCTTCAGAAGAAAATGCGGTGTCATAAACTAAATTATAAGCCAAATAAAGAATACATATGTATCCATTCTGAGGCACTGTAATAGTTTGGTGGCATAACATTTCATTAGAAACCAACGCCGGAAATAAGAAGGATGCGCTTTGTCGCTACATTTTGGAGTCGTGTGTGTTTGTGACTTTGTAGGAAGTAAATTTCGTTATCGTTTATTATTATTATTATTCGCAGTGTGTATATATATATGTGTGTGTGTCTGTGTGTGTGCGAGTGCGTGTGTGTGGTTGCGTGTGCTTCGTGCTTGTGTTGTGACGTGGGAAATAAATTTATATTCATAACACAGGACGAGGACGATGTAAAAGACGTAGGTGGAGGAGTCGAAGGCGCAGCGCCCACAACTCGACGACATGCATACAAAGTACTTTATGGGTATCACAAGATGGAAGATGCTGAAGATGTTGTACTTCTCCGGCTCCTGTTCCCGCCCCTGTCAGCTACGGCTCCGGCTTGTAGAATTTCATCAACTGGGAAGATATTTGATTAAACTGATGTGTGTAGAGTCTGTGGTTATTTCGATGTCGTAGACTTATTAAAGTTTTTATTCTGGAGTAGCATGTGCAGTTAATGGGATCAGCAGTGAGAACTGCTCCAGCAAATAATGATTACTAAATTACTTGCCGGTTAAGCATGGAGCTTTTGATCAAAACTTCAAATATCACGTGTACAGGAATGCAGGTAACTCAATTTCCAAATAGCCCAGTTAGTTCCATGATGATGCAGAAAGTTAAAGCCTGCGTCCAGGTAGACATGTCCGTTGCAGTTGCAGTTGGCTTTTCCCTTGGCAACTTCGTCTTCATATAAAATGTACAAAGCGTTGGTGCAAAAGTAATTTTGGAATAGCAAGCCCCGAGTTCTCGCTGGCACATGCAAACCCAATATGAAGTTCCACTCAAAGTCACTCATGCATAAAGTCAAACGCCAAGTGTAGAACCTCCAAGCTCGAAGCTCGGAGCTCGGAGCTCGACGCTCGAACGTCGAATGTGGAGCGACAGTCGCACAACAATCAAAAAGCGTATGGAAGTCAAAGGCGCCGCAGGGCACAGGACCAGACAACCAGACAGCCACCAACTGGTAACTGGCAACTGCCAACTGGCAACTGGGCACCTAAACCTGCTCCCATCAATGACTGGCATTTGGTTTGGGTTCGATGCAATGCAATAACTTGCCAAACTGACGCCATATCCTTGGGGCCCACTTTTTGAAAGCGGCACATATGTGCTCGAAAATAGTTGCATTTTTATATGTATCTGTATTAGGAAGGGAAACTTAACGCACGACTTCTCATCATGTGCTTGAATAATACAGTCAGCGAAATACATAATAAAATAAGCACAACAACTGCAGAAAACTGCGAGAAAATTAAGCACAATTTTGGGGGACTGGCATGTGAAGAATATTACTAAGCTAAGTAAAAAATAAGTAGATCATCAATTATATTTTCATTATAATAATATCTAATACACACATTGAAAAACAATAAAAAAAACATTTTATTCTGCTTACATTTTTTATTATTAATGCTTTTTCGAAAATATGCAAACATATGTGATAATTATTTCGCTGCCTGTAGTTATCTCTTGGGCAAATCGAGCAAATTGCATATGTCTTACACTGTCGATTAATATTCAATGCTATATGCAAAGAGGAAAAGAGGGAGAGAGGAAGAGGAGGAGAGTGAGAGAGAGAGATATATTGAGTCGTATACACTGCAAATCGTGCAGCAATTCGGGGCACTTCCTTAGGTTTGCACTTGGCGCATTTTTTCTCTCAGCTCCGTTGCAAGTGTGTGACTTTTAAATTTCCCTAGTTGCAGCAGCAGCAGCAGAAGCAGCAGCAGCGGCGCTTGATTGAGCGCACGTTCTGCCGACTTTGAGGTGGACTGTCAGAGAGCCAGCGCTTCACTTGACTTTTTATTTAAAATACACAGACTATGATATATGATATATGGAGTTGCACCACACGAAATTAAAAACAAAAAAAAAAGAGGCAACGGCTAACTCTTTTTATTTCCCAAGTGCCGCAAGAAGACTTGGCGCAATTTTCGTTTGGTTTCTGAGTTCTGCCTGATGTTGGCAGCTCGTACGTGTTCTGATCAATATTATATACATATTATATATATATATATATACATATATAGTTTGTCAGCTTGCCCTGCTATTTCGAATGTGGTGTTAAAATTCGCATTATGACTATCAAAACCATTCGAATTTGTGTCTCCTTGGCACGCTGGATGCCCCATGCATAGATGGATTTCGTTCCTTTGTTGGCATTAAAGTTACTTTCATCCAAAGCAGCCTGTGCCCGACAACCCATCACCGTTTTTGCCTGTCATGTCATGAGTATGTAAATTTCTAGCTATTCTCTCCCTTTATTTACACCCCTTACTTCCCATCTTTATCTCTCTCTATCTCTCTTTCTGTTTCGCTCTATCCACCAAACAAAATACAGTATTAATGTGGAAAAGTATAGCGTTGATTTCACATGTCTCTCTGGACGCACTTGGGCACATGCTAGCGAACCCTCCGCCATGTGGAGGCGTTGAAAAATGTTGCAAAGATGCAAAACAACTGTTGGCTGTTGGCAGTTTGTCAAATTTGATTTGTCATACATCAAATGACTTTAAAATGACATGAAACAGGAGCTGTCAGCTGTCCCAAACGGCTCTGGCAGACACTAGCAAAGAGAGTCCCTCCCGCAAATAGATATCAACTGAGGTATCTAAAAGTATGTGGTATGAAAGATACCCAAAGGCATTATTACAGCAGCAAAATGAAAAGGACAAATGCAAATCAGATACTTTTACAGCAGACGTATATTTCAGTTCCCTTTAAAGATAGAGTCATAATGCATATAACTCGTGGTAGTTGAAGGGATTATAATATGGGAAAATAACTATTAGACAGGATTGTAGATTGATTAAGGCTTTCTTTGACTGTTAGGTTAACTTGTCATGACAAATTTACTATGATTCTTCACTTGGGTCAAATAGTTTCGAAACTTAACTTTGGAAGGCTTTAGCTATAAAGTGTGCGTTCTCATCTGTAGCTTAATTTTGAAAGTCGGTCAAGTAAACCTAAAGATTTGTTGCTTATTTCACAGTCTGGTTTTAGCCACATTGTACTGTTTGTTCATCAGCTATTCCATTACTTCCGATGGTACCGTGTTTAGATTTGTGCTCAAGTGAAACAATGTGGGCATTGCATAGCTTCTCAAACGTGCTACGAAATTGGTTTTTTGTTTTGATAACCCACTTGAGCACTCTGGTTGACTGACCCAAAGTAAATCTCGATGTCTAAGGATTAGTTGTTTGCCAGCTCTATGTTCTCTCTCCCTAGGGACTCATACAATAATGCATATAGGTTAAGACTGCTAATTGCTCCTAGTGAGTTCCTCTTTAGGAAGCAAAACTGAACAATCAATTCAATTTCAATTCTTTTTTTGTATTTAAATCGATATTCAATTTGAAATAAATACATTAATTAAAATGTAATCAGATGATCTTAGTTCCTTTCTTCAATTTATAACCCGCCGCTCCGATATTGTCTCTTTTGCAATTTCTCAGATCTTTTTTCCATTCAACTCATCTTCCTCTGCATAGGGCAACACAACACCTGTCCAAATACAGTTCAAGCCAAAAAGCTCTTATCAACAACTGCTCAGCTTAGATTGCTTTAATTTTTTCTAACTTAAACTGAGAATTTGCACTAAATATGCACTCCATCACTCTTTGGCATGATGACGCATACATTAGGTGAGCTGCAGACGCAAATTGTCGCTGCTTCTGTGCACCTAAGTAGCCCATTCATTTACTTAATATTGTAATATAAATTTAACGCACTTCATCAAAAGTGCTGCACTCGAAAGAGCTGGAAAGGATAAATGGGCGAGGTGGTGGAACATGGCTGGAATCCCGTCAGGAACTGACGCCAGTCAGGCAAACACTTTGGGCCATCTAAGCCGGCTGCCTGCCGGACAAACACAAGTGGCTGTTTGAAGGACTTGAAATGAAACTCATTTGCCTCATTGGGCCTGGCAAATGCCACAGTTGGTTTCCACCCGAACCCGGCTGCCTGGCTGGCATTTGTGCAGCGTGACACGCAAATTGCCAAGCTACACACACACACACTCACTCAGGCATACACACACTCGCACACACACACACACACAGGATCACAGCGCAGCGTGTTAAAGTTCGGCTGCGACAAGTCAAGTGGGAGCACAATGGACTCAGACAGGGCAGACACTCATTTGTAGCTGTTCTAGGCGAACTCTCGGACCTGGGACCTGGGGCCTGGGGCCTGGGACGTGTGACCAAGACTAATTTGTTAGCAATTATGTCGGATTGACGTCGCCGGAATGGGCCACATTAGCATTATTCCCGTTATGAGAGACCGCTTACAGGTGAGCATTTTTATGAGGTTACTCGTGACTACTTCGTCTTTATTCGCAAATAAAAAACAAGTGGAATATTTTTAATTAATCAGGCAAGAAGTACAATTCTTTATAATAAAAGAACAATAGAATAATCGGTCTATCTGAAAGACATTTCATTGTCTAACCCATAATAAGATGAGACGATTGTCTGAAAATAAAAAGTTCTTCACTTATATTTTTATAACAAAGTAGAGATTATACCGAGCCATTCCATCTTAGTTTAGGGAAACCTAATAATTTAATAATAATAAATTTAATATTTATAGGATTTAAACGATTGCTTACTATGCCATGCGCATGTGAGACATAAATTAATCTGCACTTAAGCGCTATCTGCTTAAATATATATATATACACCATAACTTTCGATCTGTATATAGCTATAGATGCATATAGCACAGACTTGCTTAGCCACGTTATTTCTTGCAAACTTGCAAACTAGTTTACTTTAGCTTCAACAACTTAATCAGTTGAACAACTAACTACCGAAAAGACTCTCGCACACGGTTTGGACTGTAAAGTCAGTCGAACAGTTAAAAACCACAGCTAGTTTGGGGTTTCCTGGTTGAGGGTTAATGAAACCAGACGCAGACAGATGCAGAGAACGAGACGTGGAGTTGAGATGGATACAAACATGGTAACAAACCGCAGCTCTGCATGTTTTACAATTTGCACTTAATTGTTTAGCTCGACAACAGCAACAATTAGGAGACAACTGACAACGGCAACAACAGCAACAACAGCAATTATACTACACATTTACAAGCGAATTATAATTAATTTATGTGAAGTGTTTGGGGAGATGCTTTAAGTGAGCTACTGGATGGTTTCCACCCTTGTTCCTGGTTTGCTCCACTGTTTGGCTGCTTACTTTTGGCCACTTTTGCCTCTGTGGGAGTTGGTCATTTGACACGCCCACTTAATTGCTTAGTAATTGAAGAGCATTGGACGGTCACGTGGTCAGTAAGAGCAATTAGTATCCGTTGAAGCTGTGGCCCAAACGAAGTAAACACACTTAGACAGGAAACAAGGAAGAATAGTTATCGATAAAAAGGTGTACGGGAAATAATGCGTCACTAATCTATAAAGGAAATATCTCCTTTAATGCGATAAATGTTCTGCAGAGAAAAGAAAACATAAAAAATTGATACAGGCCTTGTGCTTAGAATCAATTTCAAAAAGTGACAAAAAAATAAATGATGAACAAAAATATATGGAAATTAGAACTCGACACACATGGCTAAATGTCTAAATTATACGATATATCTGAGATATCCTATAAAGTCCCGCTATCGCTCGATATGCAGCCTTGGAAGAAAGCCGCCATTCAAATTGCGTCGAGCAGCATTTCAAGCCTCATCGAGGTGTTTCTAATGATGCCGCTGGACGTCGTTAAGACTCGGATGCAGCTGTCGGTGATTAAAACATCGCAGGGAACAACATCCTATAAGGGGTTTATTGATGCCCTATTCAAGATATATCGCCAGGAGGGCTTATCGGCCTTGTGGAGAGGCGTGACACCGTTGATTGTGTCCGATACTCCCAAACGTGCCCTTAAATTTCTGATTTTCGAACAATCGATGCCGTACTTTCAGTTCGGAGCACCGCAGCCGACTGTATTGACTTATGCGCTGGCTGGTGGATTGGGTGGCACCACTGAGGTTCTGATTCAGAATCCCTTTGAGGTGATCAAGGTCACCCAGCAGGCGAATCGAAAGAACCTCAACACGATTAGAGTCGCTCGCCACATCATCAAACATGATGGTTTCGGGCTGCGCGGTCTCTACAAGGGCGTTACCACAACCATGGCTCGGAACTGCTTATTTCACATCGCTTACTTCAGTTTCTTTTACACGGTTCGGGATGCCATGGTACCCTCGGAGGATTCGGCTTGTGAGTTCCTGCGAAACTTTTCCATCGCATATGTGGCAGGAGCATTGGGTTGCATATGCAGCATACCCCTCGACATGGCAAAGACACGAATCCAGGGACCACAGCCGGTGCCTGGCAAGATCAAATACTCTCGAGCGTGGAGAACGATTGCAACTGTATACAAGGAAGAGGGCTTCCAAGCCATCTACAAGGGACTGCTGCCGCAAATACTGCGAGCGGGCCCAGGTGGCGCCATTTTAATCCTGGGCTATGAGTATTTGACGGAGCTCTTAATCGCAAATTTGAGCTAATCTGGTTTTACAAATTAACAATTAATATTTGGACTCTACTCGATTGCAAAAGTATTTTTTATTATTATTATTATACTATATATTTTTACAACACTGGTAATAAACGTATGTGGAAACCAGCTATGGCCCCATATCTGGCGTCGAGATCTAAATAAATTCGTTCACTTGATTACATTTTGAATCGAGTAGAACATTCAGTTTCCAGATCAATATCAGCAGACAAGAAGGTCTGTCCGTCTGTGGGAACATGCCAATCTCAAGGTGTTTTCTTTGTCCGTTAGCGATAAGAATCGATTGCCGATATATTTTTAAAAATAATGCTCTTCGATTCAGGGCTATGGAATATATATTTTTAACAATGAATATACATTGCAGACAAAAAGGCAATACTGGTGTGCCACTACTGGAATAATTGGAAATCCGATTCAAAGATCGATAAATGCATTTATCGGTTACGCCGGACTTCAACATATTTACTTGTTTTTTGAGAAACTCGTTTCCATTCCTAAGAGCTCTCCAGACTAAAGCTATCTTACTTGATTTTGTATATAGTTTTTATGAGCATAAAGAGCCTAGGTGATAAATAACAGCTTAATATGTTCTGTTCGAATTGTTGTTTTAGCTTTTCATTGCGAATTTTATATAAGATTTTAAGAGATTTAACTTACTTAACTTGGCTTGCTTAATATATCGTTTTCTTTCGAACTCACACTTGACACGCCGCAAAGGGAGCAATCCAAGTGCAGTGATTAAGCAATGGAAAGACAAACAACAAATAATACCAACAATGGCAACAATAACAACAACAAACACTTGCAACTCGTAGACAATTAAACAAACTGAGCACAAATCGAATCGCCAGGCAACAACAACAACAACAACAACAGCAACAGCAACAACAACAGCAACAATCATAATAACAGCAGCAGGAGTAGATCAAACAATAAATGTGTTTTGGCATTTCTGGGCAATGAAAATGTCTCCAGGGTCAATTTCAAATGCATTTGCATAGGCACACACACACACACACAAACATACACAAGCGCACACACACAAATGCAGCTATATATAGATTAGTGTAATTACGAGAACTTTGGAATGAAGTTGATGTTTGCTTAAAGGCTTTTGGCTGTGCTCGAGAGAGATAAAGGCTGAGAGAGAGAGAGAAGCCAGAAAGATTGACATATATATGTGTGTATGAGAGAGAGAGAGAGAGAGAGAGAGAGTGATGTGGGAGTAATTGGCATTAACAACATGATACCAGTTACAGTTGCCATTTGGCAAAATAAGCTTTTGATTTCATTTCATTACCCATTGCAATTTCAACGATGAATAATTGAATATGTGAATTGCATACTTTAAGGCATCAAATTGGGATTGCAATTGTTGGCGATGCAGTTGTTCTTCTTGTTGTTGTTGTTGTTGTTGCTGCTGCTGCGTAATTCTGCTGGAATATGCTTATTACACATTAAAACTAATTAAGCATGAAATTTCTGTTTGCCTTCTACCTTGCGTCTCGCACTAGCAAACTAGAGTTGGCAAATATTGTTGTTTGCCTTTGATTGATGTCGGTTGTAAATTAACAAACATTTAACATGGTCAGTTGCAATTTGCTAAAATTTAATCTAAACAGTTGCACAATTCAGGCAACTATGGAAAAATGTGCATTTCACTATTTTTATTCAATTATGCATTTAATGAAAAGTTAAACAAATAAATAAATGTGTTTGTCCTTTTAATATGTTAAAAATAATTATCATAAAGCCATTAATATAACAAATTATTAATAACCATCTAGATTATCAGCGGTTTGGGGTTTGTAAGATAATAAATCTTACTTATTTTAGATTTGTTCATGTTTATTTAGAGATCACACTTTTGACAGCTTCGATTCATCAAATTAATTTGTGCGCATGCAGAATAAAATACATTTTATTTATTTAGTTACAAATATGTAAAAGAGTTCAATACATTTTTTATTAAATATTCCAAGGCTTAAAAAAGTGATTCCACTCAATAACTTTCAATACCGTCCACAAAATGCATATTTTCTTATTAGAACATAAATTTGAATGAACTATTTTTGGCATTGAATAATTCCGATACAAATTGATTATGACATCAAACCCACTTCAATTCGCAACAATTGCCAAATGCGTATTCAATAAAAGCGCAATTTATAATCAAAAGGCGAATTTCAAAATGGCAATATCGAATTGACTGCGCAGAACTGGAAAGCGCCCAGCTGAAATTCAATTGTCGTATTCCTGTGCCACTCCAACTGAGGCTGTTGGTATTTGTGCGAAACTGTGCATTAATTGTTTACTTTAGTGCGATATGCGGCTGTCTAGCTAGTCAATAAAACATGAAATATTTGAAATATCTGAGCGGAAAAAAATCAACTGCCAACACTTGGCACATCACATCACAAACAAAATACGTGGCAGAGAAGGAGGCA
This sequence comes from Drosophila atroscutellata, assembly GCA_035041605.1. Classification (NCBI taxonomy): domain Eukaryota; kingdom Metazoa; phylum Arthropoda; class Insecta; order Diptera; family Drosophilidae; genus Drosophila; species Drosophila atroscutellata. The sequence goes on along the minus strand of JAWNLA010000092.1, from coordinate 3,053,521 downwards.
AAATATTCCAGTTGCTGGACACAACATTTTTTATCAGCAAATAGCACAAAATTTTCGTATACGTCATGTTATTGTTGTTGACTGCCAGTTGTGGACGTTGTTGTGGTTGTCTAAATAAATTTTTTATTGACCATGGTTAACGCTTCAGTGAGCAATAAACAAACGGGGGCAGCAAGCGGCAGCAGTGCGGGTTGGCTGAGGTTATTTTTTTTTTGATTCACGCTCAGTGTGAAAAGCACAAAAACCACATTGAGCATTTTCTGGAAGCCGCAACTCACACCGTCTGTGTTGGCCAACGCCTCGAAGCATGCCACAAGTTATTTCACACACACACACACGCAGAGGGTGCATTGGAGTGTGCGTCGTTGTGTTAGCGTGTGAATGAAATAAAATGCTCGAATTACACATGTTATACAATTGTTGGGCGAAAATATGATTACGCTTTTGGGCAGAAGCCAATCCAAGGTCCAATAACAAGCCGAAACCCAACGAACTCAATGTGAAATGCTCATTGCTGAAGCTGGCTTGTTTGATTGTGTGTATCTCTGATATATGGATGTATTTCTTGGATTTATTTGCGGTATTTTACAGATTCATCGTAAAGTGAATTTTTAATTACGAATTTTGATTTTTGGCATATATTAACTATTTTTTAATAGCGGAATATATATTTAATTTAATTAACAGGTATTCCTTTAAATATCTTCAATTTTTACTTAAAGAGTATTTTTTTAGGAATTTTAGATATGTAAATAAGTTGATGTAGCAAGTAGTGTATTTTTAAGCCAAATGGAACATTAAAATGGGGCATAAACTTATCATAATAACGAGGATTAAATCATTCAGTAATTCATGAAACGATTCAGGGTTGCAAGTCGATATGAGGGTGTCAGACGCATTTTATTTCTTTTGACTTGGCATTCATTTATTTTTATTTTTATGAGGTCGTTGGCTCTGAAACTTTAAAGCCGCCACGTAAAGTGCTATGAAAATGAAATGAAATTAATATGAAGTTTGACTTAACGCCTCATAAATCATTGTCCAATTTTCATGTCGCATACCCTCCAGCAGGCAGCAGTCAGCCGGCAGCCGGCAGCAACAACAGTAACAGGAGCAGGGCCAGGACAATCTTGTGCTGCTGTCCTGGCTGCCTGTAACACAAACACACTTAAAGTGATTGAAATATATGTGTGTACGGAGATATATGCGTGTAACATGGTGCTACATTGCAGGAAAATGCGACCATCATAATGTGGATATATGCTCGTGTGTGCATATGTCTCTCTCTATATATAAAGTCGGGCTACATATTGGCCCAGAGCGAAGACCTGAACTGGAATTGTAACAGGACCGAAGACTGAAGACTTCCTCATTACACGCTTGTCACGTGCACATTTAACGATTCGCTGCACACACACACACACACACACACACACACACACACATACTCACTCATACTCATAATTACACACACACACATCCACAAACTAAGACCCGAACATGACAGTCATTCATATTTATATTGTTGGTCAAAAAATTCACAGACACAGTCAAAAAACCAAAATAAAACACTGATGCATGCTGATATATATATGTATATATATATATATATATATATATATATGTATGTGTGTTCTTACATATAGCTTTTATTACATATTCTTTTCTTAGTGGAGTAAGTTAATTATATTAGACTCAAATATTTTTCTACAGTATGTCCTCAAATGCCGCTTTTTACAATTGCATCGCTTCCAATTTACATTATCAGCAATATCTAGAGAGCTCACATGAAATATCTAAGTGTTTTTAATTTGTTTTCCAGTTTATGCAAAAGTTGTTGTTTTCCAGACCCAACAATGATAAACACAAACAGACTCCATGCCTTTGGCAGCTAACCGAATAAAATTGAAGTCCCTGCAATTTATTTGTAACCCATTTGAATGCAAAAATTGTCAAAATACTGTTGTACGTGAATTTAAAGTCCCATTTTTTCATTTACCTTAAAAGAGTCGGAAATATTTATATTTCAGAATACATTTGTGGCTTTATAAGCCAAATAATATCCATTTACTAAAAAAAAATGTATATATAAAAACTGTTTTATTAAATTTTACATAAAATACTACACAAGAATCTCAAGGATAAGCCGGACAGCAATACTACATACATATATATAAATTTAATTATAATCAACTAGAAATCAAGAGTGCATGACTAAGGGATGCCCTGTAATGGGAAATGCATTAAGCAAGACAGGCAGCTAAAAATATTTTGATGATTGTGTAGGTTTCTAGTAATGCCAGTTTGGTAAGTTAGCTCCAAAATTGTGGAAAATTATTTGTAAGACCAAATTTGATGCCCTTAAAGTACTCGCATACCCCAGAGAATGTCCCAAGACAACATTCAGTTTCAATTTGATGCACAAAATTGGATATGCTTGGTGCCCAAGTTCATAGTACACCGTTGAGGGGCATTAAACTGGCGCTGACCACATGCACCACATGACGTCGTGTCGCACTACATACACACACATAACAAGACACACACACACACACACACACACAGGCGTCTAGGATACAGATAATTAAACATGCTGCGCACGTGCAGCGGCTGCTTTCAACATTTTACGTTGCGATGTTCGAGCAAAAGCGAATAAAATGCATGGGGCGTGTTTATATGTCTGGCCTGGTCTGACTTGGTCTGGTCTGGTCTGGGCCGCAAATTGAACCGCAAGTAGCAACCAACTACTACTACTTTATGGGGCTGCTGACCAAGGAAAGTTCCACACTAACAACAACAACAACAACAACAGCAGCTAAAATACGAAAAGTAGTTATGCGACTGCTGGCAATTTTTATATACATATTAATTAAAAGGAATTTTACGTGCTAATGAAATAAAATGGGAAAAGCGTGAGCAAGGAAAAGCGTGTAAGATGTGTGGGCGGCATACACATGGGGCGTGGCCAACAGCTTTATGTTTTATCAAAGGAAAGTAGCCGTTAAATGTTGCCAAGCTTTTTGGAAACATTTCACAATTTGTTTGGCAAGCGAAATCAAAATATAAATTCACATCAAGTATACGCCTCGTAGTTACGAGCTTTTAATGATCAAATAAAATGTTTAAACGTGCCACATGCGCAACATTGTTGTTGGTTCAACAACAGTTGCAGAGCAACTGAATCAAACACGAGCTCCAATGCTGCTTTCACGCTTAATCAAGGGAGACAACACGTTGCGTATACGCCGTGTTGCATCAATCCAACGAACTTGTTGTGCCCTGTTAATCAGCCGACAGCTGTAAAGATTTGCAAGTGTTCTGTTATGGGCATGGATTAAGTAATGCTATTGAAATGAATATGAATGAAATGAATATTGAAATGAATATCCAATAAAAACGATTATATACGACTATAATCGAATCAGATTAAATCCCTTGAATCATTTGATGTCTTTCTAATTTGATGAGTGCAACAATTATATTTGAGCCTATCATATCATATCATATCATGTTGCATATTCCGAATGCCTAAAGAACAAACATTTTTATAACTTTCATATATAATACTCTTATTTTAATGCCATTATTATTTTATATCACAAACACACCTTTAATCTATATAGTTCTACATAAAAGGCAATAACAAAGGTCACATTCACTTTCAGTAAAATGCAATGTTTCTGTCTCTCCTAAAAATGCAATAGCAATCAAAAATTTAAGGACGAAAAGCAACAAAATTGTTCAATCACTGAATCTGTTGGCATTCCAGTAAATATTTACCTAACTCGTAAATCTGTAAAATTGCATTTTAAGCATATATATTTATGTACATATATAAAATTTGAGCTGCACTGTTTACACATGACAAGAACAAATGCCTTTTTCATAATTTACGAGACTTCTTCGAATGACAGAAAAGAATGCGATGAAAAGTGAAAATTTTGCAACAATGTCAGCAAAATGGAAACCGAAAATGGCCTGAAAAATCTATAAAATCTTCTAGCCACAGGCTAAGCATAAATTAATGTTATAAGCTACGGCACAAAACTTGTCAAATTATTATCTTTTTTTTTTCAATTTACCTAAAATATTTATGAAATTGTTACACATATTTTGCAGACACGACTTGACTTGACTTGGGGGAGAGGCAGCATGAGAAAGTGTTGAGATTTGCCACATAGATAAACAAAATGTTTGCATAGCTGTAACTTTAAGTTAACTTTAAGCAAATGGCTTTTGTTACTGTGGCTTGGCTATAAGCTGATATAAGAAGTTTGCTGGTAAGTTTCTGGCTTGTTTGCAAGTCATTAGAGAGACTTCATTAAGAACACTTGCCAGCTGGTCAGTTCAAGTGATAAGACAACGTTCACTAATGATTTCCACATTTGCTCAGGAAAATGCGCTTAGCAAATGCAAATCACATGTTGAGCAAATATTTGCTCTACGCAACTAGGAAATTTGCATATCCTGACTGGTTGACTGACTGACTGATTGATTGGTAATATGAGACTGGTGACAGGCGAATTAGTTTAAGCTTGTAATTTGATGTAAGCATAACGAAACATTTGTGAATTTGAATATCTACAATAGCAATTTGCCAATAAAAATATATAATTAATAATGCAGAATCAACATTAAATTAATTTATTATTACAGCCCACTCGAAGGGTGGCATTTTATTAAAAATGGCCAAATTTGAAACCACACTTATTGACCTCTATGATATTTGCTATGGGCATTATTTCGTATAATTACAATGAACCAACTCATGAAGCAACATTCAACGGGGATTATTTTTGCAGATTGTTCGTCATCCAAATTGTGTCAAACATGATATACAACCCGTGCAGCCATTAATAATTATCATCATCATGATCATCAGCGACATCGCAGTTGCATAACTTGCACAATTTATGCATGAGAACACCAGAGCTAATCCCACAAGACTCCGACGTGCGTTGCCAGACTTTCGCCGTGGGGGGCAAGCTTTGTGTTGTGCTACGCTGTGGTTTGGTAACTCTGAGTTGATATTTTGGAAGCACAGCAGATGAGCGAGCAATATTATTTACACCAAAATGTGAAACTATAAACCACAATAAGAGGCAAGTGCAGCAACCGTAGTCAAATTAGTGGAAGGACAGAGTTAAAAGCAATATCCAATATTAAATCGAAATTAATAACAGCATGACTTGCAGTTCAGTTGAAATCAACTTAAGTCTTTCCCTGACGAAAATGAATCTTTAAGCCATAAATGCTATTTTACCTTCAGGTTTATTTTCAATATCAGACACATTTAATGGGCCACAGTGAAAAATCAGTGCCGCATATGTCGACCAACAACTGACATTATTGACTGTTAATATCCGAAGAGCTCATAGCAATAATGGATACTGACGTATTACGAAAGTATGGTCGAATTGTAAATACACTTTAAGTGACTTCTTGGATTGTATCGATTGTAGCGCCTACAACCTTGAGAATATTCTCCTATTGAGGCAAAAATTAATTTTGAATATCTAAACTCCAAATTATATAAACATATGTTTTTGAGTTGGTGTTTGAGTATTGTCATTCGTTTCTACTTTATCTGCTGGTCGTATATATAAAAAGTATTTAATATATTGATTTGTTTTTTTCACTTTCAATCAGGTATTTAAGTAAATTCGTTTGTTCCATTCGCAAATCTTCTTCGGCATGTTTAAATTGTGCACAAGCCATGTAACAAACTGAAAACACCCTTGTGGCAGGGTTCTAAAAGCGTTGCAAGTGAAACATTTCAATAACTGAAACGCCAATTAAAATTGTACAATGGGTTCACGGTACTCGGTCAGAAAGTTGGCGGATCTGAATCGCGGCCATCGACGAATGTCAGTTAAACGAGCAAATAGCCAAAAACAAACACAAACGCGACATCTGCATCCGCAACCAGACATGAATACATACATACAACCTATATATACATATAAAATTGCAAATACACATGCAGAAATTATAGCTAAAGCTCGTCAACAAATTGATATACTTTCATATCGAAAGAGAGTTTATCTCTGATAGGATGATAAACATTCATTTTAACTTCTTCAAGTTTAACTTTTACAATGCGAATATTAAATTTGTTTAATTTTTATCATTTTGATATTTATCTACTTTAAAATATGTTAATTAAACATATGTATAAATAATTAAAATAATTAATTCATTATTTCTTTAGCTTATTACAATTTTATTAGGTAAAGTAAAGATTTAGTGTTGAAGCTGAAGTTGTAGTATTTTAAGCCGTTGAATGTAAAAGTGTTTGCAAAGTGTATTCATAGTTATACATATATATATATATATATATATATATATGTATATCTGAATAGCGTGCACAGAGAGACAACTTCACCTTACTCATCCTGCCACATCCTGATGCATTGCTGATATGCGCTCGTAATTGGTATTGTTTGCCCGAGCGCGTGGCCACCGAAACGCAACCATAGCCGCACCGTGTTGCCTCACACACACACACACACTGACAGACAGACCGGCACATTTGCACCTTTTCAACAAAAAAAAAAAAAATAAATAAATACTCCTGAAATCCAATGTCATGTAAACAGGCATGAGAGACATTGAGAGTGAGGAATTTCAAACGTACAATAAACAAGCAACTAGCAACTACCAACTATTATTTTCCGCTTTAAATAGAAGAGTGCAAATGGCCAAAGGAACACTGTGGAACAAGGTTAAGTGCAAAAAACAGAAAAGAAAAAGGTGACGTTAACGATAAATCGAAAATTAACTCATCGTTGTGGCAGTCCAAAGTCCAATTATCTCTCTTTTTGATACACGTCTGCTCTCTTTTCGATTCCCTTCTTTTTTATCGATCGATATCGATATCAATATGGACAGCTATTATATTGAGTTTAAGTACATTCTACATCAAGATCTATTGAACTGCATATAATAAATGTAATTTGCATCTTTTTTGTTCGTTAGTTTAGTTCAAATTTAACACCATTTTCGAAGAATTTAGCTATCCAGGCCCAACTTGTGCACACACTAAGATAACCTAAGGAACTTTCGTCTTCAACCACAATATGTGACTTGGATTTATGAATATTAAGAGCAAACCTTCGGAATATCTATGCCCATATATCGAAAGGACACAAAATCCAAGGACAAGAAAATGCGCTAACTGGGGAAAAGCTATTCAACTTTCACGTTCCCATTGTTTGCACAAGCACGAAAAGTTATTAAGATGCATAGACGTGATTTTGCATGTTTCAAAACAAACAGGGCGAACACAAAGATGCAAATACAGTGACTCAAACTGTGAAGCAAACACATATATATATATGTAAGGAGCACCTTCATGGTCTTAAATTTCGAGTGGTCCGCGTTAAAGAGACGCATCTATTAGGATGCCCCAAAACCGCTCCTCTCTGTATCTAACTCCTGGCCAAACTGAGCAACTGCTCAGAGCCATCTCATTGACATGCCTGACAAGAATTGAATTAAAAGTTTTGTGCGCTGCGCTTTTCACAGCAGCAGTTTGGGGGGAAAAAATAAAATGGAAACTGGGCCGCTTTTCAATTTTCATTGTGACCAAAAGTTTCAGCCTCAAAACGCGTATTTAAATTGATTTGTAATTCGCGGTTAATTCAGTTGCCACCCAACTCCCCAGCCCCCACTCAGCACTCCACCCTCCCAACTGCCTCGTTGTAGCCGGTCAATTCGAGTGTTTTATTCAGTTTTTACCGTGTTGGTTTTTCCGTGTTCATGTTATTAACGTAATTTGACACTGAAAGTGCGACAGCTGTGGCAATTTTGTGCTTTCTTTTTTTTTTGTACTTTTGTTGAGTAAATGAGCGCTTAATTGATAATCAGTAGGCGGGGCATGCTGCCCGCCTGGTAATGCATAAATTAAATATTGATTTAATTGTTAACTTGTCACAAAATCATTCTTTTTGTACGTATTCATGCGGTTTTTCGTTAGACACTGGTATTCAATATTCATACATAAAATATGTCGATATGATTATGAAGGATTAAAAAATATTATAATGCACATTGCATAAGCATCGTTGATGTGCCATTAGAAATAATAACTTATTTAAATCGGATTATGCAGTTCACCAAGAGTTAACCTGAATTGATTAAATATTCCTCATTGTCATATGGAAAGTTATTATTTCGTTCAGCGAAAAATTGGGTTCAGGGTATCACGCAGTCGAATTTCTCGTTTAGAGGATTACAATTTAATTTCTTTTTTCTCATTAGTTAATTTTGTATTAATGGGACGTAAATATCTTGTGATGCCGCTTTCAGTAGAGTATTTTTACTTGCTACGAAAGTAAAGCGAAATTACTGGTTAAAGATTGTAATATTTATTCGCTTATTTCTGTTGTCAGGTCAGGCAATATGGTGAGCTCTGATAAATAGATGACACGTCAATACACCTCGAAGATCGTCCTATTCTTCAATATGAAACTTGTATATGATCTTATAAGTAAAGGTTTTATCAGGATATAATAACAACTGCACTCTCAAGGCTCTTAACTTGAATATTTATATTAGGGCATCTGTGATCCGTCTGTACACCATGCTTGGTATAATTTTCTGATAAGACTAATTGTTCCGAATGTTTCGCAGTTTCGATCAGGTGCTCTAGCAATTTTCTAGCTCTTTGTATTCAAATATTCTATAATAATACACATTTCCAATCTTATATTTCAGCTATAATAATATTTCCCGCATAACAAGTCAATCACCATTTGTCATAATAGATATCATTAAAACGACAGCACGATTTGTTGCCCCATATAAATGATATCAGTGGAAACTCATCGGTCATATTATATGTATTCTGATATAGCGATATATTGTTTATTTATTTAAATCGAGACCAATTTAGTGTCACACATGTGAGTGGGTAATTGATATCACGAAGTTGTGTAATTAACAGACACAAGGGACACATGGGACACATTTCAGACACAATAGAGTATCTATATTCATATTCTGAGAAAATAATCGATCGAGTAACATATTATCTATATATATTATATAGATTATATTATTTAGTGGGATTAAACTTAGCTATACAAGCTTATTCTGTATAAATATAAATTTTCTGTTGAGATCTCTGAAATACAGCGCACATTAATTATACGCTGAAACCGAAGGCAGAAGATGTCAAATTTGCTAAAAATATTATATATAATAGTTAATATTTATAGCAGTTGGAAATAGTTTATATTTTCCACAGTTTTAAAGCTAAGTTTTAATTATGTTAAGTTAAGTTTATCACGTCGTTGAGAAGGTTTAGCTGTGGCTTCAAATCTTCACTTGGCTTATCGATCGGTTTGGTTACTTTTGTTGTGAGAAAGTTAAGCAATTGGCTTCAAACCTTCAAATAAACAATTGTTGTGAATAAAGTGCTATGCGTAGGCCTCTAGCCTCATTATCAATTGGAATATGCTTTATGACTTATTGGAAATAAAGTTATCAAAAAGCTGATAGCGCAAAAAGTCCCCAAATTTAAATGCGGAAGTTAGATTAATGCCAACCGATCGTTCAATCAATTTGCTGGCCAAATATTTGAATTCGAAATGGTGTTATGTCATTAATATTTGAAATAATAATCAAAATAATCTCAAAGCATTTAAGTCTTTAATATTTTGTGCATATTTGCAACACTGGACAGCGGCAAACAGTGCTTGCAGTGCCTAGCATTATGTTGTTATTGCCGTTTTTGTAGTCGCTGTTGCAGTCAGGCATTTAATTGATTGATTGCTGCTCGCCTATGCCGGCTTCGATTTGCTGGCCATGATGCCACCCAGCAGCACCACCTGCCACCCACACCATCCGCACCTAAACCACATCCCACAGTCGCTGCAGTCGTTTCATAACCAATGAATTTCCCCTCGGCCTTCCGTTATCAAATCGTCTGTGGGGGTTCACATAAATGCCATTCTTGTTGTTGTTGATGTTGTTGTTGTTGTTGTTGTTGTTACTGCCAATTAGTGTTGGAGCGTCATATGTTTGTGTGTGTGTTGTGCGTCATCAATTAATTTTTGTATTGTTGTTTTTCTGTCTCGGCACAAAATGATGCATTTTCTGTGAGTCGTGCTGGGTTTGGGCAAAAGGACTGCGAGTCCTGCGGCATATCGCCAATGTTTCCAGAGGTAACCTTGTTGACTGATTGGTTTTTTGATTCAATTGTTTGCTTGTTTTTGATGGCCATGTGCTCTAAACTAAGTTTGTTATGTGCACCCCAACAGAGCTGCTGACTTTATATAACAATGCCCACAATACACACACAAACACCTTCACACACATACACACACAATCTGGGATTTGGTGTAAAAAAGTTACGCATATGTGTATTATGTTGCTTAATCATTGATTTAAGAGTTTAGCGTTAGCGTTTGATACCCAGAATTATAAGTCGCTTGTGTATTCAAAGCAACATGTTGAAAAATGCACGTGTTTTTTAGCTGATCAAATTTTTTATTCAGTTTATTTATACTATATCGAGTTATATTTCTGGCGAAAAGAAAATAATAATATCTCTAATTAGATGATTTTTAGTTAACGATTAACTTAGATAGACTTGTAAAAAAGAAAAATTAATAGTTAATAGCAGCGAAATTAAATCGACTGTTCATGCTGATTGAGAATAAGTATAAACTTAATGTTGGACAACTGTTTGTTTTGTACAACTTCAGAATAGCCATTTGTACTCAAGTTAAATGGCCTCCGGCCAAATATGTTCAGTGTGCCATTAACTAAATATCCACACAGACATTATTGACCTAATTCTGTTTAATTTTACTTAATAATTCGCCAATTCTTGAAATTAATTCATGACAAACAAGTTTTCGATTTCTCGCCTTTAAATCCGTTCTGATAATAGCACGCGATGGAAGACACACAAGTACATACTTTGCACAGGCATTCAAATGGCTCTCAGGATTAATACAAATAAAAAAGCTTTTCTTTTGATAAGATAAGCAAATGTAGTAATAAATCCTTTAAGTCTTTGCATACGATTTTTATTTCTTTTTTTATCGTGAATTTAAATTACATGAGCAGAATGATTCAGTTTGTGTTCAACTGCAGCACAATGTGGAAGTCTGCGCTTTTGGGTCTAGTCCTCGTCTCGCTACTGGACATACAGTTGGGTAAGTGATGTCAATTCCCAAAAGACGAGTCGATGTCTATAATAATTTATTTTGTTTCTATTAGTGAACTCTTTAACCTGTTACAGCTGTGCATCGGATTCGTCCTGTCGCAAACACAGCTCCCAAGTGTGCAGCAATGCAACTGTCAGCGCCAACATGGGCTTTTTAAAGAACGTATTCACAAATGTGCCAACAATAAATGCCAGTCCTCAGTACACTTGCGCCAATCTTACATATTCCTTTTCCAGTGAGTCACAGCCATTGAACATAAAATATATTATTTTATTTGATTCTCACAATCAATCGACTTGCAGCCAGTATTAAGACAGAATTTCAAGGTTGCGTTGACAAATCAGTCTGCACTCTGGCGTCAATCAACCCTCAATTAAAAGTAAACATGTCCTGCAACACGTGCAATTGGAACTATTGTAATCCTGCGGGCCTTCAAAGCCGAAGCACTTACACCATTATCGCTGCAGCAATAGCTCTAATCATTTTCAAGGCGACACTTTAGGAAATGCTATGAGTAAAGCTGGGTACGCCTACGGGTTCGCAGTTTTAAGTAATAAGTACACTCAGAAAAATCACTACCAAATTGTCGTATAACATGTAATTTCAATGAATCTTGATTCCATATGCTCTTATTAGCTTAGTGCTGGAACAATTTTGATGATGTCGATATCAAGACTCGATTTTTGTATGCTTGAAGCAAAAATAGTCAAAGTTTTAGCAAGGAATATATGTGGCTCCATTCGGGTAAAAATAATCTGAAATGTGTATATAAAAATGTCTAAAAATTGTACTACAATTTGAAATTTGAAGTCCACAATTAAAAAATTTGTTTCTTTCCATCACATAAAGTTATACACGACTGAAATGGGTAAACGTGGACTAAGAAACATTATTATAAATCAAAAATTTGAAATAATATCATATTAAACATCTGCAACAGTTTAACAATAGTATTTTTTCTTTTGTTCTATTCTCGTTAAGGAAAAGTATCAATTTTCTCAGACCTACTGCAACAACTGGACAGCTAAAGTTTCTATTGAGTGTTCGCTAGAAACCAAATAAATATTTAGTTGAGTTTTGACTAGACCCTGTCATTAGTTGTAGAGCAAAACTCAGATGTGCAACATGTTTAAGCGCTTTTTAATATTTCTTTTAATTATATTCCTAGAAATGTACTTGCTTGAAAGCACTGGTAATTACAGCCAGCAGCCAGTATTCTATTAGAAAGTGAAATTGTTTAATTCTTGCAGAGGACAACGCGAAAATGATGAGAAGAGTAAAAGCAATCCGAAAGCAGTTAATAAATCTGCTTGTAAGTTTAAGGCACAAATAATCGATGGAATTTTCTAAAATACTTGTGGAAATCAAATAAAGAAATCAAAAATGATTTAATGAATACTATATATTACGAATAAATATTGATTTGTTGTTTAATTAATATATAGACGGGAAATATATGTTGCAATCTTTCACGGATAGTCACGATAGTCGCAATCTAATCTCCAATTGAAGTGTGCTCAATGCTATCGATTTCTACGACCCCAATTTGGACATTTTATCTGACGTCCATATACGACCATATATATATTTTAAGTATCTGTTGTTTATACAGATGGATGAGCGGACAACCATCATAACGAAATCAAGGAATTTGTACCCATTGAAACTTTCCGTTTATCAGTCGAAGATTGCAATAAATTAAAATTTCTAATTTACTAGAGTTATCAAAAAGAATCCCGCTTGTCGCAAAATTGATAAGCAGCTTAGTCACAATTCTGAAATCGCTGAGAACCAAGAACATTTTTATTCAAACAGCCTCACTTCAGTGCGGACAGGTTTCACTCCATACAATCTTATCAGAAGTGATAAGCCTGCTGAATGGTTAGTCAGTTTCTATAATAAAATGATGCTTTATGCAATAGATTAGAGTGATTAGTCATTGTTTTCAGGCATAGATTTTGGTCAGCATGATGGCCAATGCGGTTGCTGCAATTGTGTAGACGCTGCTGCTCATCTTGCCAGCTGGACTCTTGTTACATTTGTCGCCAGAGCAGATGACGCACTTGTTCTTTCTCCAGCTCGAAGACTCCGGCCTCAGGGCTAGCCCACAGGCGTACACGTTTGGATGAACACATCCATGGATCTGATGAGCAACGCTGTTGTCTGAATAAAACAAAACCAAATTAAAACCGTATTTTGACAGTGTTCGCTTCCAAATAAACTTACTATTTGCATAGATATACTGAAGACCTAGACAATTGTAACTGTTGCTTCTCATCTCGGGCACATTCTGATGATGAACGCGCAAATATGCGCTGGTAGCATTGGCTGTGGCATCCGAGCAGGTTTGTACTCCTGGATTCTTGCAATCCCCTGGGCTGGAGCAGGTGTAACATGTCAGGGAGTAGGCTACAGTTGATGGGATTCGTTCAGTGGTTAGTCTGATAGGTCCACCTTGGTTGGATTCCACAGCAATTATTGCACTCACCCAACGGCAAACAGGCGACTGCAATCAGCGCACTGACAACCAACAATTTGCTACACATTTTTCAAATTCTATTTAATATCAGAGCGATGCGAAATGCGTTGTATTTGCTGAACTAAACTGAACTGAACTGCTTTGGATTGCGGTTTATATTAGAGAACGTCGCTGATATTGGCTTATGTATATACAAACTTATCTCATTTGTTAACCCCCCCAACAATATCAATAAATAGTCGGTGACTCTAGCCCAATGAACATACCACAAACCTAATCTAATCGCTTTTAACTTCAATTTCACAATATCAGCTTATATCAATAAACGATCCTCAGCTGCGCCCCACATTGAAACTGTAAATAAAGGTATTAAGACATAACTTCAGATGAGTTTTTCACAACCTTTGGAAACTTTCAATTTTTTATTGGAATAATAGAAAGTGCATTTCGTATGGATTCATTATTTAAACGATATTTATTTAAGTTTTCCATAACATTTATTTTATTTGAAATTGGCAAAAGTTCTTAATTATATTTACTTGTAATTTATTTATATTCAATATCAGCCAACGATTGATGCCGAAGTTTTATCGTAGTTTTGCCTTGTTGCCTGTTATTGCGAATGGTCGTATTTGATCACATTTGCAATCAGCTGCTTAGTGATGTGCAGATTTGTGTAGTGATGTGTCGATATTATCGATAGATTTCTTGTTTTAAATATCATCGCCATGAATTCTACCCTCTAATGCGAAAGGTCCACGAGTTTATTGTATTGGTTGTGTGCATTTTTATTTAATATTACAATTGCGTCCGCCTGCAGCATTCTCACTTGTTTAACATAAATAATATCCTTAGCTAAATAATATCCTTGACGGCTAACTTGACCAGGAGCAGCGCCACTGTCGAGGCCATAATGGTAAAAGTGCTCCTGCTATGAGTGCCTGCTGGGTTGCCATTGCAATCGTCCCAATTGCAGGTGCCACAATTATTGATCCACCCGCTTGTGATGCTCGCGGTTAAGTTGCACACTGGAATTTCACTATGAACACAGCCCAAAATCTCACGCACATTATAGGCTGCAAGGCAAAAGAGTGTTAAAAGCAAAACGAAGGATTCAATTGCAAATTAGACTTACACTCCTTATAGTAGAAGTTCATGCACTTGAATCTGGTGCTATTCACATAGGGAACATCTATGTGGAGGTCACGCAGCCAGTCGCTGGTCACATTGGCGGCAGCAGCGCTGCAGACTAGGCTGATGGGTGCTTGGCAGCTAATTGTGGGATAATTGCAGGTGTAGCAGGAGAGACCGTTCACTGTTGAGTAATTCGCTGGTTAACGTTAATTTAGCCAATTAGAAAAGAGCGGTGGGTTCGTACCAAAACTGCCGACAACGGATGCAAGCACAAGAGTAAAAACCAGTTTCTTCCACATTTTGCTGATAGCGCAATCGAATATGACGGTGTTACTGCGGCTTTCGAGCTGAGGCAGAGCATTTATATATCAACTTTGATTTTATAGATAAGTCATAGTTATCTGCAGTTGCAATTCTTTGCACTGCCCCTTATAATGTTATTCCCTTGTATATATATACTCGCACGACTTTGCAAACACCCTGTTTAACACGATTTTTATGAGCACTGAATATACACGACTTACTCTTTAACATTGTACACTCAGGAGCAGCTTGAATGAATATTATTTCATCTCATATTGTTAAACCTCATTTCCTTATTCCTTATTCTCTGTAGAGGGTATTATTTAATCGGATTGATCGACATGTTCGGATCAGATAGAGTGTATATATTCTTGATCAGCATCACTGCACCCATTTTAATTATAAATCTATCTTGTTGAAACTTGACTTATATCAGTCACTTTGCTTCAGTCAAGAAGAACATATATATTCTTGATCTGAACCAATAGTCGAATTGATATAGCCATGTCCGTCGATAGTTTTGTTTGTTCTTCAGTAGCTGTGCCTGCCACGCATGCTTACAACTTTAAAAGGGAAATAAAACTAAGAAATTAAAGCTAAAATATATTTAGCACCTGGATTTAGGACAGATCATAGTCGAGCTCTTACTTGTTAAGATATAGCTTACACACTGGAATACACATCTATACCAGGCCTGAATGGAATGTACTGAGCAAGCGCTTATAGTAAGTGAGCTGATGTGAATATTGGAAGGGTATACACATAATAAAGATAAGCACTCCGGACACTGGGAACTGATAGTGGATCAATGCATGGTATAGCTACGTATAGTTGAAGTGTACAGTCATACACGGTTAGTTATAGGCGCACCTTAACCATAAAGGTTGTCATTGTCTTCAATTCATGAGTTTACTTTTAAGCTGCTCGAGATAAGGTTTTGGGAATTTGTAAGGTGCATTTATATATCTTTCAAGGTTGGTGCATTTATCCCCATTAGCTTTGTGGATGAGGATATTATTTCTGAGATAAGATACATCATAATTTTAGATATCATATTGCAGTATGCAAACGACCACATGACTTACATAAAGGGAAGTCACATATTTTTGTAGCTCTTGCAAATATTCCATCAATAATACGCAAATATATTTACTATCAAAGATACTCTAACAAACGAACACATAAAAAACAAACAGACGATTGGCAATTGCAAACACGTCTTAATGTCTAAACCCAAGCAGAAGTATTTGCCACAACAAATAAACAAAACAAGATAGAGGGCAAAAATATATGTTAGAACGAAGCACAATGTTTCAAAAATTGAAAAGCATATATCAGTATCCTGGCTATTGCCAGGACATGTCACGCATAGCTGAATACTAAACAAAAAAAATGAGAGAGAGAGAGCGAGACACACAAAAGAAGATGTAGCACTCAAGAGAAAAAGGAATAGCAAGCATAAGCTTCGGCCAAGGATACGTAGAGGATATTAAATGACAGGACAAATGGCAAACGTCCCTACTTTTGACCTGCATATTCTCCAGAGGACCAGGTACTCGAAGTTAAACGAAAAGCGCAAATCCTGTGAACAATTCTACCACGACACAAACAACAAATAGCTGCGGGTTAGATTTATAAATACATACATATACTGAAATATATTTATATATATATATATATGTATGTATGCTGAACAATAGGTAAACAACAGAATTACAATATGCTTTTTTAAAAATTAGAAAAACAACGTGCAATAGACGCGATGAGGCTGGGCTCTGACAGGACAATAATATTGTGATGCCAACGATAAGCAAAAGGGGGGATAAACAGAGAAACACAAACGCAGACAGGATGGGGACTGGAAAAGTCGCAATGGCGCCTCTGTTTGGATGACAGTTGAGTTTTCTTTTCTCATTTGTATTTTTTATTTTTCGGTATTTTTGTGGGTGTGTGGGCGTGGCGGATAGATGTTGCAACAAACGGAGTGATATCCGAGTCTTGCTGTTGTGCTGAGAAACTAGCTAGATGCCTTGTGCATAGCATTTATTTTCAAGTCACGTATCCTTTTTAATCCTGACAAGAATATTATTTCCATAAAAAATGGCACGCAGCTAGCGAGCGGCCTCCGGCTGCGAAATCGTTTCGAGCATCAAGCATACGCCACATATAACACAGCCGAATCATAGACACTGAGCAGCAGGCAGCGACACATGTATTTAATTTTATTTCATGCACACATTCAAACGAATTAAAGCATTAACAATACGGCCTCCTGACAGCTTAAAGCACACAGGCTTACTTATGGCAACAATTGTCAGCGTGGCGTATGCGTAATGTGCGACACTTGCGGCTTAAAGGATTTAACGCTGTGCACATAGCCAAATATGGTTTCTGTTATCTTCAATTCAGTTGCTTAAGATTTACGCGAGCAAATCCTGAAAACAAATTTAAATATATATATTTATATACATATATTTTTTTAGACTATGATTTCCAATGGTTTAAAAGCTATATATATATTTAATGAAGTGAACTGTATACATATAATGCCATCTCAAATCTCAAAGAGTAGCAGTTTTTTAATATAATCAATAACTTTAAGGCACAAATGTTGCACATAGAATTCGTCATAAAATTTGTTTACTTGTGCGAGACTGAGACGGAGACCGATAAGGCAAGTGACCCACAGACTAACGATTTGTGGCAGCACTTAAGCCGTCGCATGTTGTTTAGCTTTGTCTTAGCTTCTAGTTGCCATCAGCATTGTCTAACGGGCGCAGGATCTGCGCCAATTCTCTACATTCCCTGCTGATACGAGTGGACATTGAGAATGTAAAATTTGTTTGTTTCCTGCATTGATGTTGAAAGTTTTTGCAGCTGCTGCAGACAATGCTTGAGAGTCTGCTTCTCTCGGCGCCTCCGCTTCTACTTATATCTATCTATCTATCTATCCATCTATCTATCTGTCTGTCTGCGTATCTATCTGTCCATGGCATGCCATGGGACTGCCTTATTATTACAGTTTGTCGATTTGTTTGTATTGCAGTCTACATTGTTGTTTTGTCGCAACAACCGAGGCAACAAACATAAACTTGTTGTCACTTGTTCATTGTATGTCTGCATGCAAGTGCGTGTCTGTGGGTGTGTGTGTGTGAGTGTATGTTTATACCCAGCTGGCCAAGTAACAGAGAACAGCCAACAAGTCGATTGTAATAAATTATTTGTAGCTATTGTAATTTGTAATGTTGGCAAATGTCTGGCCAAAAAATAGAAATAAAATCCATCGACAGCTATCTATTCGATGATGCCATGTCAACAATTGCAACTGAATTATATAGTCCCGATATCGAAAGATATCACAACATGCACTTATTTGGATTACATCACGAATTCAGCTAAAATATATTTCGAAATCGCAACTAGCCTATTTGATTCATGGTCTGATTTGATTCAGAATTGTCATATTCTTAGTTTTCATAATAAAAGATCTGGTGGAAATTTCCAATCTATTATGAAATACAATAAGTTTCAGTCACACACACATTATGTTAAGGTAATTTTTACAGTTTTTAATTATGACAACAAAACTGATTTTGGTTTTGCTTTCAATAAAATAAAAAATACTTAAAATAAATACATAAAAATGTTAAAATGTTTAAGTTTTCCTCGGCGGAGAAGGAATGATATCTCCAACAACCTGCCTGCCAAATTTGGTGACTGTAACCTTAAAATTGTTGAAGATATGTGAGCTTATCGATTTATATCGATTTCCTAGCCTCTCAGTGGACGTAGCACTCCAATTTTTACACTTTGATGTGGGCGCAGACCAGTATATGTTCCAAGTTTAAGGTGATACCCTTTATATCCATTCGTTATCAGAGAGTAAAAAAAAAAAAACAAAAGTCAAGCAACTTTTCTGGTTTATTTGCATAGAAAACAAGCCGAACTTTTGTTGGCCAACTCGAATAGGAAACAGTTGCCGTTGCGTTGCGGCCATTCATCATCTGCACCTCGGGATATTTCTGCGAACAACTCGCAACTATCGTAATTGACCCGGAAACAGCTTAAAGCCAAATATTTACACAACATGTCGGCTGAGTTTGGTGTCCGGATGGGAAAAGGTGCCATCAATAAACGGAAGAAAATGCTCCAAGTGCAAAGAACAAAAGTAAATATTTACGCTGCATATGCAAAGTCAACTAAAAGAGGGAACGGAAACGGAAACGAGAATTGCAGCAATCTGTAGGAAAAATGTGAGAGTAGGGAAAAGTGGAGGTTATCATAAGTTTCTGGTGTCAACTATCGTAGTCCTAGTTTTGCAAGGCACTCGTTCAGCTTTCTATTTTTTCCTTCTCCCACACTAATTGCAAATTAAACGCTGCAAATTGACCCAAGGCTGCAGTTCCCAATCCCAATCTCAATTCCCATTCCCATTCCCCCATCCAATCCAGTTCCTGTTTCCATTACCATTCCCCGAAGCGAGCCAATTGATGGGGCGTTTCTCACTCGCTCTTGTCTCTCTCTCTCTCTCGCAGTTAGCGATGCTGTTCGATATGGACACAGAGCAATGTGTGAAGCTGTAAACATATATGTATATATACACGTGTGTGTGTGTAATTTTGCACGTGAACTTGTTAACAGCAAAACCAACGCGGACAGCAAAGGAGACAGCAAATTGAACGGTTAATGGAAAAAAAGAGAAGTAAAAATTCTCGAGTCGAGTGAACTCGACAAAGAGAGCAAGAAACCAGCTGGAATATCTCTGTGTACGTATGTTTGTGTGCGTATATACGTATATATGTATGTATGTATGTGTTATACGATCTGATGAACTTGATGCAAAGGTTTACTCTTTTTGAAAAATATAGATATCTAATATTCATAAATACGAAATGACGAATCGATCAAAGCCTAAACGTGCCTCAAATGTATGCCGACATCTTTAAGATATCAAAACTGAAGCTTACGAAGCAAACTCTTAAATCTGAGATAGGAATATATATGGATATAACATAAATTCTTAATAAATTTAGAACATTATCTGAAATGGATGTGTCCTGCTTCTTACATATATAAATAGATGTAGATATATACACATAGTCAAGATCAAGTTTATTTCTTTTCAAAAACTCGCTTTTGAATATGAGATATGTAAATAGATATAGATGTAAAATATGAGTAAAAATACGCAATTTATAATGGTAAAAGCCAAACCAGATTGAAAAACAATAAAGAATAATCTACCTTATGCCTCTGAGATATACAGATAGATATAGATATATATCGATCATCGTGTTGATCCAGATTATACATATATACATACAAATATATACTTCACACTTCTACAGGAATTCATTTAGTCATCCAATAATAAATCAGTTTCTTGGTATTTATCTTAAATGCCGCTAACAGAATCGATCCAATCCCTGACGGCCGCCACTCTGGAATAGACACCCGGATATTCGGGCTTGGCACAGCCAAAGCCCCAGGAGACGACGCCCCACAGTTTGCCGTGGGCAACGAGCGGACCACCCGAATCGCCCTGGCACGCATCCTTGCCACCCGCTCGCAGTCCGGCGCACATCATGCGATCCGTAATGCTGCCAAAGCTGTTGTAGTCCCGCTTGCATTGCTTCTGGTTTACCTTGGGCACGGTCACGGCACGCAGCACCTCCGTCGATTCCTGCATATTTTGCGTGTTACCCCAACCGGTGATGGTGACGGGCGTGCCATCCGCAATATCCTCGTTCAGCTTGGGCAACTTAACAAACGCTTGCGTCACATTTGTAGCATCGTATTGCGCCAGTTCCAGCACAGCAAAATCATAGTCGATAATGCGTGGATCGTATTTGGGATGCCGATGAACAGTGCGTATCTGCACCAGGACACCATCGATCTCCTTGCGCGTGGCACCGATGCGCACCCTCAACATATCCACATCGCTGCTCTCCACACAGTGGGCAGCGGTGAGCACCCAGCCCTCGGCTATCAAACTGCCGCCACACATGTGATAATGACGCTGCAGAGAGACCTGATACGGATATTGCTGAATAGTCGCCTCAACGCCGCCCACAATGCGTCCATCCAGCCGCTGGCAGGCGGTGCACCCAATGCCCGCCAGGAGCAGCGCTAAAAGGAGCGTCTTATTGTTATTTGCCATGTTTGGTGTCCAAAGGCTGAGTGTTTTTAGTTCAACCCGCTGCTCAGCTTATTTATATACGATGGAACTACATTTATCAATAGCAGTCGATTGGTTCTCAGGGTCAATAACTGTCTACTTGGCCTAGTTGTGCGAACGCCGATACTCGTTAAATTTATGGCCAACAGACGGGGTCGCTCATTGTCATTGACAAGACTTATCTAACGACAATCATTAAGCTTAGCGACTTTCATAAATCACTTTATTCTGTCAGTAGAGTTATTATCAAATCAACTTGTATTTTATACGATCATCACAAATATTCCTTGTTCTCCTCGTCGGGACTCTCGCTATAAATATAAATTGCATAATTGGTTAATCGTACAAGTTAGAAGTTATTAAAGATTACGTTAATTACACCTACAGTTATTATGTGTGTGGTCAAACTGCGATGACTTAATCGAATTTGTCCGATTATAGATGGATGATATAATAGTCCAATAACTTCTTGACAACAAGTAGTGGCGTTTAGAGCTATTTACGTATATAAATGTTTAATTATTATTTAAATTATTTATGAATTTATATATATATATATATATATATATATACATATATATATATACAGAACTTTATGAGATCGAAGATGTTTCAGTCAATGCATTATTCACGACAAACTCAATAATATTTATGACCTACTTTTTATTTGGAGATCTTAAGCCAAGTCAAGAATTTGTTGTTGGACGGCATATTGCTGATTAGCTCCAGCTGCAGACCGTTTTGTTGGGCCAACACTTTGAGATTGTTGATATCCCTGATGCCCCAGGCGGGATTGCGCTGCCTGAGATTCGCATCGAAGTCCACATTGCTTTGGGGCGTCAGTTGGCCATCCTGGGCATAGGGTCCGTAGGTGAAGAGTTTGCCGCCCGCTTTTAGCAGCTGGCCGGCGGCGCGGAATAGGCCCTCGGAGCAGGCCCAGGGGCTGATGTGCATCATGTTGCAGTTGAGCATGTAATCATAGCTGGCCACCTTCACTTCCTCCAGAGTCTTCGCTTCCCACTGCTGCAGCTCCTTAGAAATATCCACAAAGAGCGGCGAGCGAATGTTGCCCGTCGGACAATCGGCGACGTAGGCGGCAATTGAGTCAAAGTCCGCCAGCGAGTACTCGGTGGGCTGATAAACCACATTTGGAATCAGTGGTGCCAAAAATCCAGCATGTTGACCCGAACCGGAAGCGATTTCCAGCAGACGCATCTCCGGCGTTTTTCTGTCCACCTGAAGCAGAAGAGCCTCAGAAATGGGCTGCGAATTGCGATCGGCCGAGGGATGGGTTCGCTTCATTGCGCTGCCCAGCGTTGTTGCAGATAGAAAACGTATAAATGGTTGTGAGAATCTGTGTGCAGCGATTAATTTAAATAAAATCATAATGAAAATAATTGTTTACCTCATGTTGTTTATAGATTATATTAGTGCTGAGCAAAGCATCGATAGTAAGATATCGACACATCGATATTCTTCTCATTCTCCAGCACGATAAATTAGAGCTGTCACGAATTTTTCTGAACAAGTTCAATTGAACTACTCGTTCAACTCGCTCATCGTTCGTTTTGTTTGTTTGAAATATTTATGAGTTTGTAATAAAATAAAACCAGATTTTTTATATATGTAATATGTATCATTGGTATATATCAATCTTAAAATTTGAGTATTAATGGTGAGAGGAGCAGATTTAAGGCTTGACAGCGCCACCTTGCGGTGAATATGGTAAATTTAAAGTCAGACCGCCAAGTTGTAATCATTTTTTGCCAAACTAACGCAATTTTTTTGGCAAAGCTCTCAATAAGGTGGCCGCAGCTACCGCAAGGTGGCGCTGCATAGCTGTATATGAATTCAGGCCAAAAAAAAGAAGAATATTATAGAAATTAAATGTTAAATGTGTGCAACTTCCTTATGAATACGTTTGGCATTGCTTTTGCGTTGAATTATTATTAAAATTAAAGCAGTTGTTTTTAAATTAAAATTTGCAACTGCCGCTGTAGTCTTAAATACCGCCACCTAGGGGAACTTTGTTAAGTTAGGCCATCTAAGTCCAACAAATATCCGATGTGTGGCTGCACTGTGTTCATAGTTGTATTTCATATTTTAGAAAACGTGCAGAAAATTTCTATAACTAGAATTTAATGATTCCCTTAAAGTTTTGTTTGACCAAGGAGGAAATCTTACATTGCTTATGATGAGAGTAGGCTCATTTTTGAGTTGTTCACATTCTGAATCTGCTAGCTCATTCGGAAAATACCCTTTAACTGCAGCTAGTGAAAAAATTGGAAATTTGTATTCGATAAAGTCAGAATTTCACCCACTCGGAACGGAGCTGTCTGCTTAAATTTACCAATTTTGATATTTGTTTTAAAAACCAGTGTATTTTTTTGTTTTATTGTTGCTTTCAACTTGTTTTTGCGTCTTAATTTTTTATTAGGCTACTTAAAAACGAAGAAGCATTAGACAAATCGAGATAAGACGAACTAATAACATTACTAGATGAATATTTGATGAGCGATTAAGTTAAACTAAATTTAAATGATGGCTTAAGTACACACACTTTAGCTTCAACTACTAATTAACTAATTAACTAATTGCGACTACGACTAATGGCAGCTTATTGACAACATTTAGATGACGATTAAACTATGTTCATGTAAATGCATTGAAAATGACATTAAATTAATTGAAAACATCTATCCACATATATAGTGTATATATATATAAATGTATATATATATATATATATATATATATATATATGTGCAGTTATGAAGTGGGCTAACGATTGTGAGCTATATCTAATTTGTCCGATATTTTTTTGAGGGGTGCTGTATATACATACATATATACACTATATATATATATACTGTGGAACTATCTGCAGCCGCACGACTCGACGACCATGTTGGGCAGCGTTTTGACAGTCGCCGAGTTGTTGGAGTCCAGCACGACCAACTGCAACGAGGAATACTGTTTGGCGGTACAGCAGGGCACCAGATCCAATGGCTTTCGCGTACCATTTGTGGAGAGTATTTTCTGTGGGGCAAAACAAAGAAAATTCAAAAATTGAGTAAAAAAATCACTTCAGAATCGAATTGAAATTGAAACCCACCAGCAAGGAGCTGTGATGAGATGCCGCCTGGGCAACACTCGCCACGGAGCTGCAGGAGCCGCGACAGAAGTAGGCATCATAGCCCTTCGGCTGCATTATCCAATTGTCCCAGCCGATGTCCGCGAATGAAATATATAGTTTCTCGCGGCAACATTCCGTCACACCGCTGGAACAGTTAATATTACGCTTTTGACGACTTTTGGTGCGACGATTCTGGGTGTCGATCATAATGAAGGGTCTGTAGTT
The DNA here is from genome assembly GCA_035041605.1 of Drosophila atroscutellata. Taxonomy (NCBI): domain Eukaryota; kingdom Metazoa; phylum Arthropoda; class Insecta; order Diptera; family Drosophilidae; genus Drosophila; species Drosophila atroscutellata. Next base: position 3,028,886 of record JAWNLA010000092.1, on the reverse strand, counting down.
ATTGTTTATGGATATGATCTCCTCCATGCTGCCAATGTCGCACGATTCGCATGTAATCTGTATGAGATGACTGAGATCGCGATTCCCGAACCAGCGCTTGATCGGCCATTCAATGTTGATTTTCATCCACTCATCTGTTGAGCAAAATAGAAGATCTTCCAATTACAATTGGTTCCTTTGAATCTTAAGTTCCTAAAGAGTTCCTAGTTGAAATAACCCAACCCAATTCTCCCAAAATCTATTGTACCTTAGCTTATACTACACTCGGAATAAAATATTCATTTTAGAAATTCTCCATATTATTTAGAAGATGAATTTCTAGAGTCAGGGCGATTTTGAAAATTGTGCGCAACTTTTTGGCCGAGTGTATTTCAGCTGTGTAAATTCTATTGTTGCTCATCGAGTTCAGTGAAATTACGAATTTAATTTATTGTAATTGGATTTATTTCGATTAGGCATTATTCGTTGGAATCGTTCCGATTTGTGCTTATCGGCAGCTCATCCCGTGCATAACTCGGCAAATTTGCGATTCAGCTGAGTTTTGCTGGGGGAACAAAGTTCAGTTTTGTGCAAACACAAATATTTGACAAGAAGAAAATATTTTTAATTATAGATTTTGATCTCGAAGCCAAGTTATTCACCCACAATTCCCTGCCTATCAATAACCTTTCGACCAACAAAAAAAACCGAAAGAAAATATAAAAATAACAATAACAACGTTGAACAATGAACAGTTGCCAATGGCCGCCTTATCGACTTGTCGGTGTGCTATATTATTATTATAATACCTATATTCTATATAATATAGAGCATGATATGCTATATAGAAAAAGGACGATGACTTTGGGGTTTTTCCGCTAAGGGCCATGCTGTGCAAAGGTCTGCTGATTAATGGCTTTTACTGACACCCACCAAAAAGTTCAACTCAACTTAATAAAATCGGTCTAAGAACTCAATCATTATTCTTAAATCGAAATTCCAAAAATATGATTTATTTTTCCAGTTTTTTCAAAAACATGTCTATTAATATGAGATGCACTTCGAAAGATTAGAAATGCAAGAAAAAATCGTTGCTGATACTCAGAAAATGATCATGAAATTTGCTCTCTCAATTACTATATAAGATATAATTGAGGTTAGAGTTGAATCTATAAATACTTAGTTACTTAGAAGTAAGAAAACCTAATATATGGAATTTTTATGACCTTCAAGAAATGCAAATCAATTTTCGAAATTTTCTTTCTGAATAATAAGTTGAGGAATTCTAAGAATCAGCTCAGTTTTTTTGGCAATTTTCTTTCATCTTTGGGATGATTCCGTATGCTTGCTTACCTTGCACATTCACCGACTGTATGGCTATCGTCTTGGTCAACGGCAGATAGCCGGAGTCCAGCTGCTGCTCCACCTCGGAGACAACAATCGTTTGCTTACGCTGCTCGCTGCTCAGATTGCTCCCATCGCTGGCTTTGGTGTAGTTCTGTTTGTTCTTATAGAGCCAGAGCACAGCGCTGCTCACATCGAAGCCATCCGCATCTGCATCGTCGATCTTGAAGCTGAAACACATCGAGGGATGCCCGCCCAGACGACGACACTCTCTTTCTTCTATGGATGATAATACAAATTAAGGGATTCGATTAGATTTCTACTTTTTACAGAGCTCGATTCTTAAAGACAATATATGTTTTAGGTGGATAATAAAACTCACCACGTTGCAGAAAAATAAATTTCTGATTGGTGCGGGCATAGTAATCATCATAGTCCTTATTCTTGCTGGACTCATCCGGATGCTGCTGCAGCGTTAGGCCCTCAAATATGGGGCGGGGCAGCTCCACGCCCGATACTTTGGGGCTCTCCTTGAGGCGCAGTTTCTCGAGTATTTGCTGCTTGACAAACTCAATGCGCAGATTGCGCAATTCCTCCTCGCTGATGTGCTCCTCCTGGCGATAGCTCTCGCATTTGGGGCAACCGCTCGACGCTGTCTTCGCGGTGGCATTTGTGCTCTGCTGCAGCTCGTTCTTCAGATATTGCTCTGCCCCATCCTCTTGCGACTTTGAGTCATCCACTTGACCGTCGTTGCCTACTGGTGCATTCAGCCACTCATCGAATTGGTGGCCCTGGCTGAGCAGCTGCCACAGGTTGGGGCTGGTCTTCAGTTGCTCGGGTGTGACGCGATGATAGCTTTGCTCCTGTTGCAGCATGCGCTTCTGCTTGCTGCGCAGGTGGCGCCGTACGCGCTGATCATACAGCTGCTGCTCATGCTGTGGTTTCTCCTCCTCGCTGCTGCTCGGATCGGGTGCAATGTGCTTGGGCTGGCGATCTCGCTGCTGGCGTGTGTGGTGCTGCTGCAGATGTTGCACGTGCTGATGCGGCTGGTGTCGCGGATGCGGATGTGCTCGCATCAGTGGCACGCTGCCCGCTGCCTCATCAGCGCCACTGGGATGCGATCGGGCGTAGATGTTGTTATTCTGCAGGGCCAGGCACAGCAGCAGCATCAGTGTCATATAATATTTGGCCATTTTGCTCGGCTATTTTTGGTTAACTCTTTTTACTTTTTTACTTTTGAACAACTTTTGTGGTGTGTTAGAAATTTAGTTATTGCTACAATTTGGGAAATTGGCTAATTGCTATCTATTTGGTAGCAATTGAAACTCAATGTTCGTCGTCCTTTGGCTTACAAAACTCATAGATTTGCAGCGAGTCTCACTTTTTGTTGCCGTTTTGTTCACTTTTTGTTGCACTTTTCAATTTGTTTGCAATTCAAACGCAATTTGAATATTATTTTGATTTTTATTTGACTTCAGCCTGCATGGCGTTCAAATATATTGAATATGTTTTATTTTAATTTGTATTAATTGGCATCAAGCTGGAATTACAAAAAAAATAATCGAAAATTAAAAAAGATGATCACGTGTTGAGAAAAAGAGTGATTCAGTTTCTAGTTCGCAAAAGAATCCTTATCAAAAATATTCCTCAATAAATGTCAAAGTAAAGGGATAAAGCACATCAAACAGTTTTATTCTTCCATCTACCTTGAATATTGGACACGTGGCAAAGTGTACGGAATCTTAATCAAATCAAAAATGTTTTTTTTTTTATTAAAGGTCAACTAAAATATGAAAAAAAAAACTTTGCAATTAAAAAGCAATATTAAAATGTTAATTGTCATTGTCAGTGCAGATCGGAAACTGCGCACGAGTAAAACTGATAATTTAGAGATTAACCTGATTAGCGGAATTTTGAAAGGCATCACGTATACGCCGCATACTGGGCGCAGAGGGACCACACGTACCGTATAACTGTATTTCGATGACTTGGCACGAACCCGCTAGCTTGTTGTGTTATTCACAGGGCCGGGGTCAAGTTGCGAACCCGGACACGAAACACGAAGCACGAATTGCAAAGCGACGAAGCAGGCGCAATTTTTGGTTTATTTTTTCTTGTTGATTATTTGTGGATTTTCCTTCTGTGTGACAACGCAAACGAGTTGTGAATGAATGCGGCACTCGCCCGATTAGTAGAACAATTTATGTCTGTTAGGCGGTCGCTGCAATTGATTGATCATTGCCAAGAGAGCGACCAAAGACAGAGAGAGAGAGAGAGAGCAATGAGAGAGCGAGAGTGTGTTGCGGACACGAACTCTCTTCAAGCCGGTAAACGAACACAACACGAGCTCTGTTCGATGTTCGGTGTTCGCTCGTTTTTCCCACAGCCAGCGCCCCCCCACACCGCGCAGACACAGACATTTCCCCTCATGGGTCGCTGAAGACAAGACAAATTCATATGCAAACATTCGGCTTCATTGCATCAGCTAAAGAAGACGTTGGCGTTGACAGCGCCGTCGACGGCGACGGCGAAAACAAAAAAAAACACAAATTGCATAAATTTCGAGTTAACTTTTTTTAGTTTAGCATTCAGTTTGATTATTTTCGGCACACACACCTGCTAGTGGCCAGCCCCGCCCCTTTTGTCAACTAGTCGCCAGTGGATTTGGCTGCGGGTGATTCAATGCAATAATCGCATTCCCCCAATTGTCAATCAACTCGTGTATCAATCAGTTAACAGCGGCGACTCGGTGCTGATAACGCCACGAATATTGCTCAACTCGACCTATCAAATTAATTTTATATATATATACACATATATATATGTGAAGGCAATTATTAAATGATCTGTATGATTGATGCTAAATCGCTGTGCACTGATTATGCTGCGATTAAAAAATAAATACAGTAAGAGGCGCAGTAACTAAATGATACCGTTACAACTAATTGACCTTGTTACGTTCAACATTTATACATGTATATATATATATATATATTTACATGCAACGTATTTAATGTGTAGCTAATTATCTAATTGAACTCAAAAGAGAGTTCGTTTGCTTTTAGCAGACTTTTGTAACATAAATATGCGTTTCGTCAGCCAAGCCATGAAATTTAAATAAGTGGGCCACAAATGTACAATAAGTAAAACAAAAGAGAGAAGAGAGAGAGAGAGAGAGAGAGAGACAGAGAGACAGAGAAACGGAAATGATATAAGTAGCACTGCTAAAGAAAATGGTAAAAACAAAATACAACTTAATTAAAATAAGTAGACTAACTCAACAGAACAATATATCAAACAACATATTTTCGATTTTAAAGTGTGCCAAAGATTTACAGTAAAACTAAATACTACTTTACCAATTACCAGTGACAATATTTTTGGTTCAGGTGTTGTCACAGAACACTCTTCGAACATAACTCAAATTTTTCGATGTTTTGGCTTATCTGCATTTAATATAGTTTATATTGCTTCGATTATTTATTTGCATGTTACAAACAGTATTAACTCAGAGAAAGTGCTTAAATTGGGCTACGTCCACTTGGAGGCAGGAAATCTATTAAATCTAACCACATATCTCACACAATTTGAACTAAATTTGTTTGGTATGCTGTTGATGATGTCCTTCAAAGATCGGCATTTGCCACACCCATTACTACCCCAGTTTCCTAATGTTGAGAGCTTAAGTTACCAAACTTATAAGGTAGATTATGAGGACCCTCCTCCAACATTTTTATTGGTTATTAGCTGGCTTTACATATTGGTATCAGAGTATTTCGCAACGTTTTGACCCATTAAAAATGGTAAAATTGATTTCGGCCCGTATCTTTCCTTATTTGTCAACCAACATCAGCTTCAGCTTAAAATTTGCTTTCAAAGAAAATCAATTTGGATTGATTGGCACTATTATCATTTACTACAAACATGTAAAAAAAACATAAATGTAATCAGAATATATTTTGTAGTCACACGATTTATATGTGTGTAAATGTAAAATTTTTCCATAATTCAAAGTGACATCGATTGCGTCAAGTGGCGACACGTGACTGATCCGCACTGATCTCAGTTTTGCGCAAATTGGTTAAATAAATGCAAATAATAGTATTCAGTGATTATCAGTGAAAGAATCACAGATCAATCAAACGGCTGCCAATCAGCGGCGTGCGACCGAAGCGAAAGGCACTTAGCATGGTGTTGTGGGGGGGTCAGGGGGAAGGAAGGCTCTTGCTGCTGCGAGCGAGCCGACACTTCGTTAAATGGAGCAGCGCATTCAACGTCTACGTCAACGAATCAAACAAGTTGGCTACGTCATTGAGCACGCAAACGAAGCGTGATGCGTCGAACAGACACTGACGCTGACAGAAGAAGCGAGCGAAGAGACGAAGAAGTCGAAGTTAACGAAGAATACAACGAAGTTCGGTTCGGAGAGTGGCGTGCAGAGTTTGCTGATGGCAGGGTGCAAAGTACAAACGAAGATTGGCAACGCCAACTTCTGGGGGTTTTCCATGCGCTGCGCTGCTCTGCGCTGCTCTGCTCTGGTCTGCTCTGGTCTGCTCTGGTCTGCGCAGCGCTGCGCTGCGCTGCATTCGTTAATAGCGCGCAGCAAAGATTATCGCAAGTGCAGCACTTCGAACTACAGTTGAATGCACTGCAAAAATGTTCTTTTGCTTTTCAATTTGTGTGCTTTATTTTTGGTGATCTTCACTCACATCCCCTCCCTCTCCCTCTCTCTCTGGCTGTCTCTCTATCACTGTCCCCGTCTGTCTGTCTCTCAGTCACACATTGTCTTACTCTCTTTCTCCGTCTCACTCTGTTTCTCAGTCTGTCTCTGTCTCTGTTAAATGCGCATTGTGTTGCGATCAGCATATTGGAGCATGCCTCAGCGTGAACTTTGGAATCGCACACGAAGATTGCTCCCATTTATTGGATTAGAGGCAGCAAAATCGAATTTCTTATTTATTTATTTTATTTATTTATAATATAAGGTCTAACAAGTCTTTTGCAGCTATAAATCAGATGGTAGCAATCCAGATGCGCTGAAGGTTGAGTGAGGTTATGTCACCAATATGGCGGTCAATTCAATATGGCGGCCTTCATTAAATATTGCACACTCATCAATCAATCAATCAATTATTAGATAGCATAACACATAAGTGTTCAAATGTGTTTCCATTTTGGATTTACAATAATAAAATTAATTTTGATTTAAAATAATACTTGAAATTGGTAAATAAAATATGAAACTTATAAATTTGGATTTTAGTTTAATTAAAATCAAAATTAATTAATTGAGTCTCAGTTATGCGATTGGAAAATAATTTGTTTGATATTATTGATTGTATAATTATTTATTAGCACAACTATTTGTTTATTTATTTTATTTGGTTAACAAAAAAATAAATCGTTTAATTCACAATTTTCGTATTACTCACCTACCAAAATCGTTTAGTTAATTCAATGTTTATGTTATTTTAATTGCTCCTCTGCATATTGCAATCAAAAATTAACAAAAAAAAAAATATTGTAATTTATTGGAGAATCATTTTCACTAATTGGTTAAAATTGTTAATCAGGATTTTCATCATTTGAACTTGTGCACTTGAAGTGGCAATGACCACCGTTTTTATTGTACGTAGTAAAAATAAATTTGTTGGTTATTATAATTTGTTTTTTTTTAGTCTTTGTTAAGTAGCACTTGTTTCTTTTTCATATAAAACACTTTTTATTTGGTTTTGTATATTGGTATATTTGCATTTATTCGATGGAGCTGCGTTTTGTTCGATGCGAGCAGTCCGACTGACTACGTGTGAATAATTCGATGCTGGGCAGCCAGCGACCGCAAAGGCTGCCTTGCCTCTGCTTCGGGTTGCTTCGCGAACTCCAGTTAGGAGCACAGCTTGTAAAGGTGTTTGAGTGCGAGAGCGAGGGAGAGAGAGAGAGAGAGAGCAAAATTAGGAAGAGATGATGTTGTGTTTGTTGTTTGATAACAGCGATAACAATGCTTGGCACCGCTGCTCAGGCACATTATATGATGCGCAAATTTGAATGCTTAACTAGGCAAGGAGAGAGCATGAGTGGCAGAATGAGAATGAGAGCGTTTTTGAGCTGATAAGATTGCTGCCGTCGGCTGACTTTCTTCTCCCAACGACTAACTCATCTGCGTGGCCTCTTTCAAATCCGGTTGCAACTTGTGCGTTGGATCATACAAAACGTGAGCAGGCCATGCGGCTGCTGACGTAGTCGCACTATTTGCTCGATCGATGTCCAGCCTTTATTGAAACATAAATATTTTGAAGGTGCCTCTGAAGAGGTTCTTTAACATAATTTATACTATTGTTTATTCACTGATAAGCACTTCGCTGTCGGCGCATGTTAAGATTATTGCTTCGATGCGATTACCCAGTTCTTGTTTTTTTAATTTTTGGTACTCTACTTTTAGTTGATTGATCGAGCTGCTACACACGTTCGCCATGCATGCTCGACAGCAGCTTTGCAGGAGGTATCATACAAATTTTGGGAAGCGTATTAGTTGTTAAAGGGGATATATTCTCGATCAAAACCAAATAAAGCCTGACAGTGGAAAAATTGAAAGAAAATCGACAAGCGAAGTTTCCCTTACTTTTCTGAAAGTATATTTCTAAAGCATAATTCACATAATCAAATATAAAGATAAATATGAAGCTTTTGTATTGTGCTTAGTTTAAGTTAAATAAAAACTTTTTTCTTAGCTGCAATTTGAACCCGAGGAACTTTGCTCTCACATTTCATGATAATCTTTTGGAATTTTTTCAAAATTATTTCGCTTAGAAATTCTTTTTTCTTTATATGTATGAAAAAGATTCTGGTAAATATTTTGGTTCCACTCATGTTTTTGCTGCCGACCTTTGGTAAATACTCTTGCGATGGATAATAAAGATATACAAATATTTGCAATGTCATCGATCAGTTTTAAATTGTGTTAAAATGTCAGCCACTGGGGAAATTTTCTTATTTAGTCGTAAAGGACGCCAATTTCAAAAGGGAATTAAATCTTCGTCATTTTGAAATCATTTTGTGGATTTTTGTTTTGTTATTGACAATCAGCAAAATAAATAACATGTATAAAAATGAGTTAAAATAAACTCGTGTTCTAAATTATAGTTTGATTATTTTTGCATAAATACATAAACACAAAACAAGATTGAAGGAATGGGGAATGAGTGAGTAAGAAAGAGCAGAGAATTTTTAATATAGATGACTCGTTGTTGACAACCGGAAAGAGCCCAGACATACTTAAATAAAGAAATTGATAACCATTTGATAACACCCACGACTTTCGAATAAATTGGCAAATAAACAAAATTGTAAACAAAACGCCCATAATTAAAATCTGCAAGTGCCAAACGGAATAGCGAAAGAACAGCGCCAACTTTGTCCTATTTTTAACTAAACTGATTTTAAAAATAAAAAATAGAGAAAAATAATTATAATGAAAAGATAATAATTATATAATAACAATAATATATATATATAGCAATTGTACTAGTTTCAGCAAGTTAAAAAAAAATCGGTGCTATTTAAATTTTAAAGTAGTTCAAAATGTAAGAAAATGCGATTTATTTTAAATATTTATTCGAAACAATGGAAAATATTTCGAAGGTATTTGAAAGGAGTATCATAATGGGCAATGTATAGCGTGTATTTGAACAGATGTTCAACAGTTCATCAAAAGTCATATACCCGATTTGAGGTAGGGTATACTCATGAGTAATTAACACATTTAATGATGCTCCATCAGATCAAACGGATCAGGGCCACGATTTCAGGTGACACACGTGCCCGAAAGCACTGAATCATTTCGAAGACAGTGGCAGCAGTGGAGAGGGATTGCTCTCGGGAGGGGGAGAGGTGGGGGGGTGCCGATGGTGATGTGCATGTGAACCAGGCGTGAATCCTGAGCTCACTAAAAAGATAAATGAACGCTAAATATAATTTGACAGTCATGGCAGTGGAGCAAAGGTTCATTTATTTGAAGAGCGCGGAAATTTTTCCCAATCTGCTCACGAGTAATTATTGAAAGCGAGAGCAGTCGTGTGTGTGTGTGTGTGTGCTGTGTGTGTGTGTTTGTGTGTGTGACGCAGAAAACGATATTGAGAATACGCAACAACCAATCGATTTTTTGGACTTTGTAGCCACTTGGCAGCAGCAGCAGCTGCTGTTGCTGATGCATCGCCAGACGCTCGAGAGACACCCGATTGGCCCTGCCCGACAACTAACACATTGAGTTCATTGTTTAATTGAAATGTGTGCGAGTGTGTGCGAGTGTGTGTGTGTGTGTGTGTGTTTTATAAGGCTTCTTTTTTGCCCGCTCGATGTCAAAGTCCATTTACGAGTCATGCGGCAGAGTCATGTGAACGGCAGCAACAAGCAACAACCCAAAAAATACTTCCATCTAAAATAGGCCTGTGCTCAATTTGTGTCAATATCTCAGTCTCAGTCTCAATTTCAATTTCCATTTCCATTTCAATTTAAGTTTGAATTTGTACTACAATACAATTAACTAGACTAAGCATTTCAAATTTCACGCCTTACATTGACAGATGCGATTGTCATTCTTGCCAGTTTAGCAGCCAAAAATAAAGCAGCTACTAATAGAACTCAATCTGTTGAAATCGCTGGGAAATGTTGCAGTATGTGGTCAGGCGAGGCGCTAATTGCCGGAGACGAGCACCGATCTCAGTTGCCACAGTTTGTTTTTACTTTGCTGCCATACTAATAAATAATACCAATATTTGCGTGTCATCAGGCCTAATCTTGTTCTTGCTTTTGTTTTCTCTGCTCGCTGCTTTTTGCAAAAACTATTCAAACTTTTTGAATCACGATTTTCGATTCCAGGAAATGGAATCGGGGGGCAGTGTATGTAAATGATAATTATATATAATATTAATCATAAACACTACGTGGAACTATTTTGGGTGTGCTGAGTCAGTAAATAAAAATAAAAATATTTCGTGCAAGAACTCTTGTTTCCACCGATCGTGTTTGTGGCAACTATATTATATAGTCTATAGTCTATGTAGTATAGAGTTTCCAGATTGTCACACAAATGGATGACAGCTCAACATGGATAACAGTTTCACATTCGCAACACATATTTATAATATTTTTATATTCCAAATTTTAGCAACCTATAATATTAAAGATCATAATGATATATCGATTGTCGATTTGAGAGAAGTTTTAAAGAATCGCTTAAGCATTTCAAAGTGTACAATTCCTGAAAGATGAGAGACGTAAGCAGTAAGCGATGATATGATGATGCTTTTAAGGAGGCTCATTGTCCCTTGGCAAGCACTCACAGCTGGAGCTATGGTGGAGATGAAATCTGAAGGTGTATCCAAAAGCACTAGAAGTTCCCTATATCAAGAAGACATTATGAGAACACCGTAATTTAATCCATCAACTTTCGCTTGCAGCATATAGCAAGTCTGTGCACCGGAAGCACATTAGAGCTGGAAACTGCAAAAAAAAAGTCGGGAGATGGAAAACAGCTATCAAAAATTCTGCGTGACGCACTGAATCAGTTCACGAAATTTCAGCACGTACACCAAACGTAAATCAGGTTTATTAGCTTGATAATTGCATGAAATAAAAAGTAAAGCGATTCAGTAGGAATCTACTTTGATTAATATTGAGCAACTGTGCAAGTTCTATTTCGATTTGGATTAGGAAACACGAGCAACAAAAAGATTAGAGTCCATCCAAAGTTAGAGCGAAATGTTATTTTCGAGCCTACCGATAAGCAAAACGTGAGACAAATCTCTGTGTATTTTGGGGGCATAGTGCAGGCACGAGCCAATTTAGTTGCCAATCCTTGAAGAAGTTTGGCGGAAACCCACATTTTATATTTGTTGACTCTGCAAACCAATATGTTCGCCTAGCTTTAGGATCTTCTTAAGACTCCTCTTCTATTACTCTATTTTATTTCCCAGCACTTCTGTCAATTACATAATTACACTAACGATGACTTTGCTAAATAATCAATTTCTATGGGCACAACAATTAGCACTATGACTATAAATTGGAACAGTAATCTAACCAGATTATCAAACACAAAACTGATATAGTAAACTTAATAGCCTAGAACAGTGTAATTATGAAAACAATAGCAAACCAATCTGAAGTGTTGAGACAAATTTGATGCTCGTGTCGCCTTGTCAGGTCGATAAGAACAATAAGTAGCAGATTGCAGATTGCCTGAAATAGCAGCAACAAATCGAACAAATCAAGCGCTGATTGGTCAAATCTAATCGAGCGATGCGACCAATCGCTGATCCGGCTTGATGTGGCCGCAAATGAATATAAACAAAGATAACCCACTCCCCTTCCCACTCCCCATTCCACATTCTCCATTCGCTTTAGTTTCGGTTTTTTCCGGTTCATTATTTGTCTATTTGTTTGCTTGTTGTCTGTGGCTTGAACGCAATGATGTTTCACCTGGCTCGGCTCGTGCCAGTCGCTCTTATCAGCAGCAGCGCAAGTTCATGCCCAGGCGATAAGAAGTGCGTGTTGGCGATCTCTTCCTCGTTTCCAACTCCATCGCAACGATCAGTCGCGATCCAAGGGGCAAAGGTATCTCACTTGCTGATAATTGGGCCAAGTCCCAAAAGTTTGTTAGATCAAATTTAGTTTTTGATATGGCATTCAACTGCGCAAAATTACATTGCGTACGACATGGTCGTGATATGGACGTGATATTGAGAACTTTAGCATGCTGGCCTCATGAAATGACTTGTCATTTCTGGGAATGATAAGATTGGTGTAGTCGAGTGAAGCTCGACTGCGACATACCCTGAACTCAGCTGTTAACAAAATTTCCCTTTAGGTATATTGATCTTAAGTGGGGAACATGCACTGAAAAGTTAATATGAATTAGTTAAGATGACTTATGATGGAAACCAATATCCCTTAATTCATTAAAAAATTGGATAAATTCGATTAATGTTTAAGCAGTTCAGAGAATTAATTAAGCAATTGAAACACTCTCGAAATACTTGTAATATTTTTCATTTTATTCTCAATCATCATTATTTTTTCAATTCTCATCTTATTTTTTTGTTGTGTTTTTCTTTTCGTTTTATACATATGTATGTATGTATATATATATATATATATAATATTTGTAGTACTCCACCTGTTTCTGCGTTATTGTTTATTAATATAAAGTTGGTTTCATTGTAATTTAGGTATTACCATTTTCATGTTATTCTTGTGTTTATAAGTAGAGTAATGAGCAAGTTTTATTTTAATTATAATTCATTATTTAAGTATGCATTTTAATCTTAATAGTTAGGTTTTTGCCAATTCTTGTGTTTTTGCTTTCTTCTTCTTCTTCTATTTTTCATTTCATTTCTTTTAGGTGACATTTTTTTGTGTAGACTTTTCATACAAAATAACAAAAGTTTTGTATATTCCTGTGGTCAAATGTATGCAATGTGTGTGTGTGTGTGTGTGAGTGTGTATATGATGTGTGTGTGTGTGTGCTGTGTGTAGGTGTGTCTGTGTTGTTGGTGGTCATTAATATTACAGATTTTCTTTGTGTATGAAATAAATCAAAAGTCATTTTCATTTTATTAACTCGAAGCTTCTCAAATAATTTGGATAGTTAAGTGTCGCCTTTCCAATATGTGTTTGTTTGTTTGTTTGTTTGTTTGTTTTGTTGGTATGGTATATATATATATATATATATATATATATGTATTTGTATGGATTTATCTATGCATTAAACGTTAATATTTCCTTCTATTAGTGACAAATTTAATGAAACAACAATTTCTCTCACATATTAAAAGTTGTCCTTAATGCTTTTACAACAATAACAAAATTTATGCTTTTATTTTTTATTTTTTATTTTTTATATGCGCACTATATTCATTTTCGACTGTTAATTTTAGATAACTTTCTGGGTTTATTCAATTTTGCATTATGTATCCTAATTATTCGTTTATATGTATGTATGTATGTATGTATGTATGTATGCATGTTTGTATGTATGCGTAGTTGCCATTCCATTTCATTTGTTTATTTCTTGACAAGTTTTGCGATCAAATAAATATTATTTGAAATTATGAATGCACTGGAAAAAATAATGATGTCTGTGTTGATTTCGCTTTCCTTTGGAGGTGTGTGTTGAAATAACGGCTTGTTATATGTACGATATAAGTATATTTTTTATAAATGTTTTTCGTATAGAAAGTTGCTTGTATATAAGGTTCATAGAGAGCAAAAGTTGGTTGTTTTTTTTGTTATAGCATTACGTGTCATATTCTTTTAAGTTATCTTTTATGTTTTTTGGGTTTTCTTTTGTTTTTTGTTTTGTTTTTTTTTTGTTTTTTGTTAGCAAAAAGCACGATTTTCAAAAAGCAAAAATCGCATTGTCAAAAATTTGATTTAATTCGTAAGTTAATTTTGATAGATGTTATCATATTCGTTTGTTGTCCATGGGTCTTTCCAGCCACACGGCTAGACCAATAATGTGTGTGTGTATTCGCATTATTTATATACCGTTCCTTGTTTGTAAGTCAATATATATATATATGCATATGCCTTTAGAAAATTATGGACTACACATACAAACATTGAAATTGGTTTTCGTCATTTATAAAAATAAACAAACATAGAAAATTTCGCTGAACAACTTATGTATTTTGCTAAAACTTTAAGATTTTATTAAATATGTATTTTTCATTTTTTTTTTTATTTTATCTTTTGATATGGAATTTTACAAACATTCGTACAAATACATAAATGTAGGTACTTTATAAGTATTATATATTAATTTATTTAGTTGTTATGTGAAGGAATTTAAATGCAGTGTTACATTTCAATTTGCAGGGAGAGATAGAGAGAGAGATAGAGAGAGAGAGAGAGAGAGATAGAGAGAGAGAGATAGAGGAATAGAGTTATCTGAAGTATGTTGAATAATGGTAATGTCCCCCCCTCTCGTTGAGGGGATATATCATGTATGCATGTTACGCGCGATTTGGCCTACCAGGTATACTCGTACATTAACTAGGTAAGATTTATATATATTTATATATATATATATCTCAAAACGCACGCTCGCCGCTCTCCTCTACGAACATCAGTCAATGATCCCACTCTCACACACGCACATACACACACCCCCACACACAACCCCACACACACACACGTACACACTCGCACACATACAAGCACTCCCTGTCGAATGTGTGGAACTAAGCTGCATTGAATTTATGTATTCAGACATTACACATACGCACTGTTGTTAAGTATTACGACTTACGACAATTGCTAGTATATTAATATTACAATTATATATATATATATATATATTATATATATTCGGCTAATATTTTGACTAACGCTTTTTGCATGCACTTTCTTTTGATGCTGTCTCCATTGTTTTGGTTGCTGCTTTAACTTCGTTCGTATTGGTTGTGTCTGCACATTGCCAAAAGTCCCCTCACCGCCATGCCTAACTATATATATATATATATATTATTTACTATGCATTTAAGTCTATTGGCTTAAGAACTTTTCAAATGTGTTTTGTTTTTTTTTTACTTTTAAGTATTTTCTTGATTTTCTTTTCTTTTCTTTTCTTGTTTTTTTTTTTGCTATTTCTTGTCAGCTTTTAGCTGCCAGCAAAATGAGCCAAACATTTAAATTCTTTATGCATGGTTAATTATGTTCTTTAAGTTAAATATTAAGTATATTTAGTTAGTTAATTAGTAGTTATTAAGTTATCGATTTGGTTTTCATTTTTTTGTTTTGTTTTTGTTTTTTTGTTTTTGTTCTTTAAGTATTTGTAATGGAAGACATTTTTTATACAAGTTTAAGACACAGAAAATATTTTTTCTTTATATTATAGAGGTGTGTGTGTGTGTGTGTGAGTGTGTGTGTGTGATGGTATGTGAGTATGTGTTTGTGTGAGTTAGTATGTATGTTTAAAAAGTTGTATAAGTAGTATTGCCAAATTAACGATATGTGAATTTCTATAATTGAAAAATTAAATGCTACGCACATTTCGAATATGTATATATATATATATATTTTTTTTTTAGCAAATTAAATATAAATAAATAGTTGAATATTTATGTGAATTGGTTTGTTAATTGTTGTTATGGCTCTTGGGGGGTTTTTATATATACACACAGTATATTATGTATACACAAGTTTGTCATGCTCGTCAAAATGATGTTGTATAAAAATGTATATAAAATAAATGTCATTTCTTTTGCAAAACTAATTCCTATTCACATACATATACCGACTTTTCCTGTTGCTATATATATATGTAAGTATTTATTTTTTTCATTTACTTTATTGTATTTGTTTTGCTTATTGCTGTTCAAAATTGGCTGCCATGCATGTCGTCGATATGAACTGATTTCTGTTGTTTTTACTTTTCATCTTTTTTTTGTAATTGTTTGTTTAATTTGTGTTTGTTTTTTTGTTTTTCGTTTATACATTGCTGTTGGTATTTCAAGTCTTCTGTTTGTTCAGTGAATTTGTCATATAACTTTTGTGGTTTTAAGGTGTACTTTTATTTTGTCTTTTTTCTGCTTTCTTTTTGGTTTTTATCGTAAAATATAATACTCGATATTTGTGCGTACGCAGTTTAGTGAAATCATTAATTTTGTTTACATATTTTTTTTGTCATTTGTTTTTTTTTTTTGTTTTGTTTTTGTTTTGAATTAAGTATTTCGGTAGGAATTTTGTTCTGTTAAATACTTTCACTTGCTATTTACATAAACTGACTAGTATATATATATTTGATTTTGTTTTAATTCATTGTGAAATAATTAGTTTGCCTTTCGTTTAAATCAATTGCATGCCCTAATCTTAATTTTGTAGAATACCACATTATAAATGAATAGTTGGAGAATGGAAATAAGTTTCTGTACTACAAATATTTAATTTAAATTGTGTTTCTCTCTCGCTGGTTGGCCAAACACAGTTACGTAACTAATAATATTTAGCTAATATTTACTTTCGTCTAATTGTCAATGGAAATATATAGATTTGTTGTTGTTGTTGTTGTTGTTGCAAATTATTGTCTACAAACATATAGATATAACCGTATTACGCATAAACTTCTGTTTGGCTATGCAATTCAAATGCCCAAAGAAATCAAGAAACGGAAATTTTCTGCAAATGCGTCCGCTCGTTTCTCGATGCCGTAAAGCCTTAACTTATCGTATTCGTTCTCGTTCTCGTTCCCGATCTCGTTTTCAATCTGCTCCTGCTGCTGCTGCTGGTAATCATGTCCTTTATTGCATTCAGTACTCGTATCACGCATTGGCCAGCACAAAGGTGACGCTGACCATCAGCAGGTGTGCAGCTATAAGGGAGGCGGACATGCGCAGCAGTGTGCTGCCACGCCCACACTGCTGTATCTCAATCTCCTCGGGATGGTAGTTAATACATTTCTTGGGTCGGCGGCGCGACTGCTGCTCCTGACTTTGACGACGCGTGCTGCATGCACCTGTTTGTTGTAAATCCAACAAATATTATCACTGACATCATCACTGATTTATTCATTTCGTCAACTCACCGACAATGCCCGACTCCTCCATGGGCTCAATGTCCAGCTGCTTGGAGCCGCAAGGACACAGCGTGTCCACCACAAGCAGAATCAGATTACTGTGTGGAATCTTCTGCACACTAAACGGCCGCTCACAGCCGGACACATGACAATTGGTTAGTTTACCCTGTAAGCACAAAACAGTGTATTGATATATAAAAAACAATGTGAAAAGATTTACAAAAAAGATTTAAAATTAATTAAAATACTCGAGTACCAGCGATACACATTATTCGTACGATTCCTGTACAAGCTATACGATATAGATGTTTTTTGACTCATGAAGAAAGAGATAACTAATTTTCTCTGTTTTGAATATGTTGGTAAGCAACAAAGGTGTTTGGACAAGAAGTCATGTTTCGATCGTTTGTTTCTATGCTAGCTTTAAGATATAGTATCCGGATTTATTGTTTCGCCAAGATAACCTGAAAACTAAAAGTACCCACCTTTAGTGGGTTATTTTGACCGCCTTGATTGAGGCGTTCCGGTTGCAACATATAAAGATCGGTGCGCAGATCACAGCGTCGCGCATTCTGCGGATCGGCCATGAATCTGGGTCCACTGTGGGGCCTATGCTGTTTGGGTGGTGGTGTCGTATAGTCCTGAGAGATAAAAAGATTTCGGATTGATATAGATATAGATATAGATATAGATATAGATATAATTATAGATATACAAATAGATAAAGATATAGATATAGGAATAGATATAGATATAGATATCGACATAGATATATAATTTAATAATAACAACAGATTAGTGTTTCGTACGCACCGCATCTGCTGTGGTAAAGAGTTCATCCATTTCCTGATCCACCTGCATGTGGTACTCGTTGTCAAAGTTCTCCTCATACTCGTCCGCGTAGTTGTTCTCCACAAAGACAACATCCTCGTTGTCATATGTCTCGTAGTCGTCCTGTGGCCAAGCGCGCAGTGAGGTGGGCATCAGCGATAACCAAGTGGCGCTGAGGGCCACCAAATGCTTAAGGAACCAGCTGCCAAGGCGATGTGGCTTTAGAATGCCACCAGCTGCCGTGTAGGGGTTATCTGAATCGGAGCAGACGCCCTGGTAGTCGTTCACCGTGACGCGCTTGTATATGCGATCCTGGACCAGAGAGTCCATAATTGTTCCATCAATTTGTCCAAAAAACTTGCCCGTATGCTCCATTTCCTCCGAGATGATCACAAACCCACTGTTGTCCAGCACATAACAATCGAGATTATCGGAGGCGCAGGTTCGCTTACAGCCCGTCATCCCAGTGCACTAAACAAAGAAACGAGCTTAAGACAAATGCACACCAAGATTGGGCTTACGATCACTCACTGCTGATGTGATGTTGATAAAGTGCTTGGCCAACGAGTCGTGCTGAAATTGTAGACCCACAACGCCAGCTGGGGCCTTATGTCCGCGATGCTCCACAAAGATCGCATGCGAGGCAGTCACCAAAGTGGCGTTCGATTTGATGGCATAACCGGAACCGAAGGGCACACTATACACAAAGCTATCCGGCTCCACCGTATGCTGATCCACGGCACGCTTATACCACGAGGAGTCCATGGCACGCACATTATCCTCGCTGAAGTGTCTGTGGATATGAGAAGAAATACAATTACTGAGAAAACGATTTATATCGATTTAAAAGAAACCAGTTCTCTATCAAATGAAACAAACCTAACTTGTTCCACTAATTATTCCTTGTAATGATTACAATAGACTCTATCATCTATCAATCAGTTCACAGTCTTCTATTTCTATTATCAAGAACTCAATTTTAAATACAGTATTTAAAGAATATATATTATTGATATTTATTTTGCATCCTGTTGCGCAAATTCAACCCCATTTACAGGGTATAAGAAAAGGGCACTCAATCAAATTTTTTGGGAGTCTATTTTATACCATACTGAGCTTTAATATCTATATCTTCACTATTCGGATTGAAGTCAAGCTTGCAAACTTGATGTATCTGGTGCTCACAGTATTAAAACTACAAGGATCAAATTGAACCAGCTCAGAAACAGTTTTCACTCTTTGCCTTCATTATTCTAAACTGGAATCTCATCGTAGTCAAGAATGCTACTAGGCATTTGTAAATCAATTTTCTGATAATTATATTAATTAAAATACGTTCTCTGTGTGAAAGCAGAAAGTAACTTATCAGCTCAGAGCTGATACCCTACGCTCCACTCTCCGTTTGATGGCGACCTGATGCTGATAATACCTTCAAGGAATTCATTTCATTGAATTTCTGTAAACACATTCAATGTTTTTATATGTCAGGTTTCAACTTACGGTTCCGGCGTATCCTCAGGTCTCTTAATATGATCAATCCAGCGTAATAGGCCCGAACGCGTAGCCACAAATGAGGTAGCCACAACAAACTTTTGATAGCCTTGCCTGTGGAAAGGGATTAACAGGGAATATAAGCAAGGAGATATAGCAATGTGATCAGCAAGAGATATGGATTAAGTTGTTCCAAGCTTTTATCAACTGGCCACAGCAAATCTACGGAGCATTTCAAAGAATGCTTAATGGTCATTTTTGGGAACTGGTTCCGAGCGGCTTGAATGGTGCTGGTTCCACAAAGCATTTGTAAAAACATTAACTACGTGACCGTTTAGATACTTTTCATTTACCTCTTCAAAATGGCCATCAATGTGGCGATTGGACTAAATGTTTGTAAATGTGCATTAAAATTATGTTAAATTTGCATAAACAAATTAAATTTTGTAATTATTCATTATTATATACAAAAAGTTTGGTGGATGCAAAGAAATGATGTTTGCATTTTGGAAAATAGAGTGAAGGAAATATATGCAAGAGAAAATTTTTTGGTGCTTTAGTGTTTGAAAAGAAAGGCTTAAATTAAAATAGTTTAAGTTGTGAATAGAAAACACAATAAATAAAAATATATTTTGTTACTTTAAATAATTAAATAAATAACTTAACATATTGCATTAAATTATGCTTTAAAGTGCCATAGTCGAGAGAGCTCGACTAGAAGAGATCTATATTATTTTGAACAGCTGTGTTTCTCAATACTTATGATACTTATTCCTAAGATAATTAAATAAAATTAAGTGAAAAAGGTAAGCGCGACTTTTATTTAATAGTTTAACTTACAAATTTTAGAACAAATTTTTGATTTTTAAGTTGGTCAAAGGTCGAACTCAACAAAAAACTGACAATATTTGCAACAGATAGTTTAAGTAACTAATCCGTACGACGATTGTACTTCCAACACCAAAAAATTAATATATTTTTAATTAAAAACTAATAAATTCAGAAATGTAACACAAAATTGGACGAACTTTATTAAATATGCTTCTAAACGTTGTAACCTAACCTCTGAGAGGTCTATCGTTCATATCGCCGATATTCTTTTTATTTTTTTCTCAAAAATGTTTCAAAACAAAAACAATTTGAAATTATAATACTTTGTAAAACATAAATATGACAAAAAAAGTTAAAAACTTTATATATATCTTAAGTAAATAATCAAATTGTAATTTATTCAATGGAAATCGTTCTAAACGTATAACTAAAAGTAATTTAATGAAAAGAATGCACTGAAAATTTGTTTCATCAAAATCAAAAGCAAAACTTACTGCTTGTCCTCCTTGCCGTTTGATGAACTGGTCGTATTGCGATCGAGTCCATCGGTGACCATTGCATCCCGTACCAAGCTCTGAATGAGGGTTCGATCGCAATAATAGGGCTCTGCCTTGCGAGAACCCTGCACATTCAGATGCTGTGACCCAAAATGGGAGGCACTGGACGAGGTGCCGTGCAGGTTGTGGTGTGGTTGCGGCGACTTGGGTCGCACCTAAACAGTGAGAATAAATAAAAAATAGAGCGGGTAAGGAAAGGCAGTCAATTTTATAGCTGCTTCCAGTTGGATTGCTTACCGACATCCACTTCCAGCCTGGACGTCCGGCGCGAGCCAGAAAGTGCAGTACCTGCTCCTCTGGCGACCCAAAGCTGGGCTCTTGATCGCGAGACGTGTATTCGCCGGAGCTCTCACGCTCCTTCTCCAAATCGCTGACGCTATTGTACTCACAGTAGACCCAATCGGGATGTACGCGCCAGTTGTCTCCCTTAAAGTACTCGGTAACTACAAGGAGCAGGGATTGTTCATTATTAATCTGTAACGCTTTGATTAAGATCCACGATTCGTTCAATCCTATACGAATCTATGGGTTTATCTTAATCTTAAAGAATCCATTTATTAAAAGTAGTACATATTGGCCAGATATATATACATCGTTGATATTGATTGAAATAAATACATTTACTTTAGGGGATCGCAGATGCTGCCTGGTATATATCATAGAACCTAAATGAAATGAATTTATTTTGGTTAACGCACCATTGTTACGCGAGTGCCTGATTTCCTGCTGGGAGACCAACTCGTGGCTGCCGTACTTCTCTGGCAGCACAATAGCCAGCGTGAAGGGTGTGTCCTCGATGGGACCGTAGAAGTAGCGGTGTGTGCGGGTCGAGACACGCTTCGACTCGTCGTAATGATTCAGCACAGTGAACTCTGTCTCGCCCTCCTTGGGGCGAATCATGTCACCGCGCATCTGTTGAGGAAATAAGTCGTTATTGAGGAGTGATGCAGTATTGGGAGAATAGAGAACCCACCTCATTGAGTAGATTTTTGTTCATTTCGACTAGTTCGTGATCGTTGCCCACTTCCGTTTCCGGCAGTTCCAACTCCGTAATGTCGACTGAGGCGTATTTGGGTCGCAACTGATCGATATACTGATTGCCATCGCTCAGCGGCCGCAGATCCGGATGGTAGAGCACCCGCCCATTGTTATCGACGATAAACGAATACCCATTCGGTCCCAGCTTGTGCTGCGGTATCATTTTGCGTATCTCCTCGATGGGTACATCGGTGCCAACGACACCCAACAAATTGGCCACGCGCACCGAATGGTTTCGTCTATCGAAGACCGGAGTTGAAACTGTCGTCACCAAACGTCGCTGATATTCCGAATCCCTTCCCAAACCGCCCGATTTCCCACCAACAAAAACGGGACTCCAATGCACCGGATGATCCGCCTGATACATAATCATGGGTCGCGCCATCACCAGAGCATAGTCGATGACCTTCCGTCGTGCCTCCTCATAATTGTTGATCTGCACAAAGAAGCCCTTGTTGGAGCAGGCCATCTCGTGCAGGTTGCTGCGACTGCCCGAATCGCTCCCAATCAGATATGTAAAGATGCGGACGGGCATATGCGGCCAGTTGTACTGCTTGATAATCTCCTTGTGCGACTCCGAGGTGCTCTCCGTTATCAGCATTATTGCCTGATTGCACTGGCTGCCCACTCCCGACTGATTGTACTGCAGAAAGGTCAAAGATAAACAATGGATTGGAGTTATTCGAAGAGTAGAAATAACAGATTTAGCATTAATATCCAAAGATGGAATCCAAGATCGAATTGGATCTGGTAAACTCCGATTAAATTCTTCGCCCACATTCGCTTTCCATAGAATCGCATTTTCCAGCTGCTTACCTTGTGAAGCAAACTGAAAGCGTATTCCAGGCCAGCCGTAAAGTTCGCCGCATCCTGAAGCTTGATAGCCTTGACAGCCGACTTGATTTCCTGGACATTATCAGGTGTGGCACGCACCATGCGATCCTTGAAGCATGGCACTGGCGTCCTCACAACATCCGAGAAGGTAATTAAATTGACATAGTCATCCTCGCCGAGAGTATCCAGTATATTAAAAGCCGTGGACGTGGCCAGGTCAAAGGACTTCTCTGATATGCTGGACGATGCATCTAGTAGAATCATCTAGGAGCAAGAGGAAAAGGAATTTAAGTAAATGCAAAGCAGACCATATTTCAATTGAAACTAACAATATCCTTGGGGGAGGAGGCGGCCTGGACAAACCAGTTGTGCGTGCGAAAATCATGGATTAGCTTGCTGCCCTTAGAGCCCTCGGGAGGCCAGGCAGTGCCGGGGAAGCGGCGTAGAAAGCCAGACGATGAGCCAAAGTACTGCCATGACAATGCCGGATCTCGCTCCAAGTTGTTCTGGAAGAGTGGATCCAGGTGGACGCTCCACTGCAATGCCGATTTCACGTCCGTCTCATCCAAATCGACGCCGTGCGGCACCAGAATCGAGCTTAGACTGAGATTCACCGGCAGACGCTCGAAGCGCCGCATGAATCGTATATCCATGTGGCGAGCTCCGTCCGCCAATTTGCCATCGGCATTGTACTCATTGATGCGTCTCGCATCGTAATGCTGCTGCTGCCCCGTTGCACCACCCTCCGTGCTGCTCTGTCCCTCCAGTTCCGAGAGTGCCGCCTGCTCTGCTGAGTCCATCAAGCGCTGCAAAGAAACATTGAAGAAGAAAAACGGATATTACAAAGGCATCAGTTTAAGTATCGATGTATGTGCACATGTATGTGCACATGTATGTGTATATGTATGTGTATATGTATGTGCACATGTATGTGTATATGTATGTGTATGTGGTAGTTCTCACACTCATCAATCTGTTTAATCTGGCGCTGCTAAAGTTTCTCGTAGCTATTCTTTATGCAATTTATCAAGGGAGACGGCGTCTTAAATTGCACAAAGCGTTCCCCATTCAATGAGCAGAGTTTGCTTTTGCTCTAACCCCACTCAACTCATCGACAACTCTCCTCTCCGTGTTGCATGTGTGCGTTGCTCTGTGTATTTAAAGCAATTCAAAGTACGTGAAAAATTAGTGCGAAAAATTCCCAAGTGCACAGTGGCTGCAAATAATATTGACTAAGTCAATCAAAGATTGTGTTTATGCATCAAATTTAGCATTGGGAAAATTATGTACATATTTAATATGTATACAATTGTAGAGTTCACCAATTAACTATATTGTTGGTAAATATATTTCTCGAAATTTTTCACATTTTTCAAATAAAACATTGATTAATTTATTCTTACTTTTTTTTGGCTTTTTTTCTATTTTTCTTATCAAGCATGTCAATCATTGCAGCTCATTTTTCTGTAGTCCGAGGGTGGAGCCCTTAACAATTTTCAAACAGCTCGAGACCAGTGTTCGATGTCTGAAGCCAGCGTCGCTTTTGAAACTTGACGCCCATAAAAATTTCACAAGTTAAACTTTGGCCTGTGTGTATTTTTATAAGAAACAAACAAAAACTTTAGCTGCATTGGAATTAGACGCGCCGAAGGATGAGTTCCAGCCCGGGAGAGCAGAGGGCAGGGATTGTGAAAATAGAGGTTAACAAATACCTGCAGTCATAGACATTGAGGCCACAAAAACCAACGGATGTGAGTTTGGCTTAAAGCGAATAAAACAACAAGGAGCGCTCAACTCGAGTCTGACCGACTATAAGATACCTGTGAAATAGCCTTAGCAAACGTACACAAAATCTCATCAAATGAATTCTTAACTTCTGTGTTTATTTTCCGAACTTACTGTACCACAACGAACATATCAAAATTGGTGACAGGGTCGGACATCGAGCCGAATATGGACTGATATATAAATATTCTTGCTTTTGAGTCTGCTATAGCACCACTAAATGGCAAGGTTAACCTGGATTTTGATGTTGATCAATAATAGAGATTTACACAATATTATCCCTGACTTGCTTACCCATTTATGTTGAGCACTGGGTATCAAAGAATAAAAAGGCGACTGTCTTTTGATTGCGTGGATGCAGATGCTAAAGACTAGGCAGAGGAGCACTATTTCGACGAATCTGTTGTATGTGGGTGCATTGAATTAGTTCAACTACTGTTTTGCACAATGGCTAAAAACCCAAAGGGACTTTAGGTCTTCTGGGGTTTGGAATTCAATGTACATTTTTTGACATTGGCGCAACCGAAGTGCCACAGGAATGCAAGGGATGCAAGTAGCTGCTATCTCGACTTCAATTGGAATAAAGTTGAAACTTAAAATTTAAAGAAGTCAAAATAGGCAAGCGAAATAATACCACAAGAAGATAAATCTATACCAGTATTGTGAAATCGACAAAATCCGATTGGAACATGACTGTCTAGCTCAAAGGCAAAGGAAACTGGTTAAACATTGTTATATGCTGTTTCAAATTCAAGATATTGGTGCGTTATAGTCAATATAAGTTGCAAGATGTTTGCAAATGCAAATGAATGTATCCAAGTTGAGTATTCTTTTCTGCATTTCCATCGACATTTCAGGGTGTACAATGCTGGACGCTGTCTGCAGCTGCAGGACATGTGTAATCGCAATTCGTCCGACATGTCTGCGAATACAAAAGAACATAAATGGACAAAAGTGATGCAGACAAAACATGGCCGTGTCTCATAACATTTTTTTTTTTCCTTTTACAATATTATGCACTTATGACAACAGTTAGGCATTTTGCAAAGGTTGGTTCTGTTGCCAAGCAAGGGTTGACCTTTTTTTTGGGGAGGAGGAGGTGCGGAATGGGAGATGTCGGTTAGCTGTGCACAATCCCTTGGCACACACACAATACCCATTTGACACCAGCTGGTTGTCTGTCGCCGGCGTCAGCATCTCTCCACATCTTAACATTCAAAAGCCAAAAGCAAACGCCAACGACAACGAGAAAGAGCAGCATCAACGTCAGGCAACTGCCGGAATTGGCAAAATGCAGCTACTTGCATGCAATTCGCCTGACACAGCCAGAGAGAGAGAGAGAGAGAGGAATAGCGGCAGACAGAGGAAAGAACGTTGAAAAAGGAATCGGGGTAAAAAGTTGAAAATTTAGCAAGAAAGCGCATAAAAGAAAAGGCGCAAAGTGCGTCGTCTGAGCAACAGCCTGAAAGTATGCAAAGTCCATTTGGAAGAGCAGAATAACGGAATATGAAAAAAAATAATTGCCATTGACCATTTGCCAAGTCAACTGACAGCAGCAGACGTACGACTGAGAACCTTCTCGTCGTTTACACTTGCTGCAGCAGTTATGAATTTATAGAAAGTATGTGGCGACAACAAAAAACCAAAAAAAAAGTATTATTATTGCATTTCATATTAGTCAAAACTAAATTACATTTCTTTTTAAAACACATCTGCTCTCTTTACTTTAGTCACAACGTTTCACTCTTCTTCTTTTTTGTAGATGATTACCCAATTGCCATCGATCGACATCGATATCAATGTTAAGTATGTACTTAACAGTTGCATGTTAGGTTACAGGTGTTATGTTATGTTATCTACATTACAAGAGGCCTGTTACGTATATTGGAAAAAAACCGTTTGGAAAAGGGAATTCTTTCAGTTCTCAGAACTCTACATTTCAAATACATGTGTACACATATGTTACATACACATATCTACATAAATGTTTGCCTATTTTTGAACGTGTACATTTAAATATCCAACACGTGCAGAAAAGGTTAAATCTCAGATTTTCACTTAGGAACAAATCATTATTTATCTTGTGACATATTATGATTATGGTACCTGATTTGATATGCAGTCTAATCTTAGACTATTTTTGCTAAAGTTCTAAAGTGTTTTAAGAATGCATTATTTTTGTAGTATTGAAAAAATAAAATGTTTAAGAATGTTAGATTTGCCATTTTCATTTCATAGCCATATATTTGCCGTCTCAATGCACGTGCCAAATGCTGGGGCAATAACTTGTAGACGAAATTTATATTAACATTTTTATCAAGACTGTAAGCCAAAAACTTGTTTGCCAGCGGTTCGCAACGGTTTTCTTTTCTTTCTTGTTTTTTTTTTTTTTTTTTTTTTTGAAGCAGCAAAATCGGTTCGCTTTGAGTTACTGCAACTGCTGTCACAATGGACCCTTTGAATGTTTTAATGCACGGTTTGCAAAAGGCTAACTAAATATATTTCTTGTGTGTTTTCCTTATGTCTGGAAACCGTACGCTGTGTTGATTTTTAATTATCCTTTAAAAAATATGTGTCGTATGTAATTCATTTTTACTTTTAGTTTTTGAGAGCTTCTGAATAAAGCGAAACAACTGCCAACAAAAATTTCAGATGCCTGAGTTCAGCAAATCACATCAAATATCCATAAATATTCTTTTGTTGAATATTTAATATATGATTTAAATAATAATTCCTAGATCGGTTGTTTTGTATTTTAAACATCTTAGTCGTGTGTGTGTGTTTATAAAACTTAAGAAAATGGTCAATTCACACAATAAACTGATGCAAACCAATTAAGTTTCGATATGTCAACAGTTTCTGGCTGATTGCAGAGGCAGTGAGCTGTGATGGCCACTTAAATGTCCATGCACAGCGACGACCCCAATCATACACACACACACACACACACACATACGTGTATGTGTATATGTAAGCATATAAATGTACAACAAAATCAACAGGAAGCACAGCAAATTTGCAGCGAGACAAATGTCAACATTGTACAATGAGTCTCTCGAGCTCCGCTGAGAAACGGCTGGTTATTTGGGGTTTGAGCCAATGCTTTTAGTGTGAAGACACTTGCACCCTTTTTACATGTTTCTATTGAAGCAATGCAGGCGAAGAGCTAAAAGAGAGCCGCTCAATACACGCGCAATACAAAACACACGCACAGCTTTCAATCCATTTGGCCCGAACTCAAACCTCGCACAATGTCAACGTCAAAGTGCAAGTGGCACACTATAGTAAAGGAGTCAACAGCAATAACAACAACAACAACAACAACAACTGCAACAAGGATGATGACAAGCAGCCCAGCGTCAGTGTAAAGCAGAGCAGCGTTGAGCAAAACAGAGACACAGAATGACAGCCAGCAAGCGGTTGAGAGAATGTCGGAGGAATTGTCCAAAAGCGGGCGCTCATTTGTGGGCAATAAAGAAGTGCAATAAAACGACTGAAAATACCCGTATCTAGAGTGCCCGACGTGGAGATGCTCTGTTCCGTATTTGAGGCAACGTTGTGGGTTGAAAAAGAAAAACTGTTTCCACTCAATAAATACAGTCCGATCAGATCGATCAGATCAAGTTATTATTGTCCCAAATAGAAAAAGTAGCCGCTAAGACTTTAGCTAATGATTCCAATACACGATTTTAGCTGCACAAAAAAATCGTATATATTTTGTGCCAATATATTTATAAGCTGATATTTGAAGGCGTTTCCCAGAAACTTTACTTCCTCCAGAGTTAACTTAGCTTATATCAGGCCAGTGAGCGTGGCATCCTAATCCTAAAACATTGTCTGACGCAGACAGGATTGAATGTTTTTTCCAAGCTTCAAGTCTATTATTTATAATATTTACACACAGCAAAAGGGAAAATGCGGCAAAGCAGTAACACTTTAACCTTTGGTGTCACATCATTAAGATATGAAAAGCATGACTTTTATTTTACGCGAATTCTGGGAAAACTGATGGAAAACTGTCGTATGCAACTTCATGCAATCAATTTCAAAATGATTTTCAAAGATTCATCATCATCACAAACGTCTGCAAAATATGAAGTCAAAGTAAAGGTTGAGTTTAGTTAGTAGTAGTTTGTCCATATCCAAAAACATATAAATGAAATTTTGTTGGTCATTATTTGCAAGCATCGTCGATGCCGATGCCGATTGTGTTTTATCTGGGATTCCCCAAAACATGCAACAAATGTCGGGCAATTAAATGCAAGCTTTTGAAATGATATTTTCTGTCACATTGCTGCTGTTGCATGCAGTTTGATGAACAAGTTTACGGTTATTTCCCACGTCAGGTCTTGCATCATAGGATTGAGAAAAGCAAGTAATGTGACATTTATAATGTTCATGTGCACAGTATATATATGTATATATACATATATATATGTATATTAGCGTTTTTCCGGTTTTTCCACGCAGCTATTCATATTTATTGCAGTTTTATGACATTGAACTGGCTGTGAATAACAAGATTGTTCAGGTGAGGAATACATGTTTATACTTTTTCTACATAGATATTAATAGAATTAAAGAATTTCAGAAGTAAACAGAGATTGCCTCAGGGCGTGAAATATTTTGCTCTGAGTTTTGATATTGTAGATGCAACACAATTGAACTTTTGATTGTGGTGACTAAGAGCAGAATTTGATTAGATTTGTTGTTGACATAAGAACTTGAGAGCCCTTCCACTTGAGTGTGCACAGTTAATTATGGGTGGGGTAAATTGGCAGTTAAAGCGGAATCTGAGTTCAAAATAATTAGTACAATTAACAGCTGAGTTCAGTGCATTTGAACTGAGGCAATTTTATTTTTCACATTCAACAAAAACCCAATCAAGCTCTAAGCTTTAGAGTATAAATCAAATTGTTTACTGAAATTATTATTTCTTATCAATTTGTAACAATTTATACAGAATTAAACGAATGACTTTATGGTTAAAGCAGATAAGAGTAGTCTACAAAATAGCAAGTCAGAATGCCGTAGTCGAGTGAGATCGACTACGATATACCCTGATCCCAGTGGTTGAATACATTCTAGTTTTATGGGCAAATTAAATTTGGACAGTTGATTGATAATATGCCTTTGCATATTGTGAATTAATTAGAAGATTCTGTCTTTAAAATTGTAACATTAATCACTATCGGAAATCGAAATGTATCGATTTGCCTATAGAATAAATGTATTCGAGTACCTATATTCAAAATTTCAAGTTTCTAGCTCTTATATTCACTGAGATCCGCGTGTTCATACAGACGGACGGACAGACGGGCACGTCTGTTGACCTTGGTCAAGAATATATAATCTTTATGGGGTCGGAGATGCTGCCTTCTGCCTGTTACACAAAACCCTTAAACCCTTTCCCCCCCATTTTTAATGGGTTCGGGGTATACAAATAAAAAACAAAGCCGAAGCAGCATCTAGCAATAGCTGCTGACCAGACAACTACAGATATTAATGGGGTTACTTAATCTGCTAAGGAATCAAGTAAGACTACAGCTTGGGGTCCACAAAACTCGACTACCCATAACAAAGCCATAAAATACTCAATGCATGTAAATTGATGTGGATTCATTTACATATGAAAGTATTGCTGCGCAAATTGCATGCACAAAATGAGTCGTTAAATATTAATAAACCATTTTCTCCAGTAATCCGGTTATCTGTTCTCGTTATTAAGGAAAACAGATGAAGCTATCGATGAAATAAACTTGATCTGCGAGTACTATAAGCCAACAGGTATTTCAATATAGTCTGCAGATTGCTTTAACTATTGATACTGTTGTAGAATATATATAGATATATACATATGTATATATATTCTTACATACCTCAATTTTGCCCTTTCTATTTCAGGTTCAGGTTCAGGTTCATGGCATAATTTTAGAAATTAATAAATAAAGAAATTTTGTATATATTGCCAGCTTGGGTCAGTTTAGTGTAGTCTTTTCTCTTCTGTTTATGTTTGCGCTTACCACTGAACTGCTGGCAGGGCCACATTGTGTATACGTCATTCTGGCCCGGTTAAACTTAAGCTAACGTATGCAAAAAAACCAAAAAAAAAACATACAAAATGGCCCAAACTATGTTTATGTTGTAGTCGCAACTGCGTTGCCTTCTGCTGTTTTTTCTTCCACATTCCTTTTACCATTTCTTTTTTAGCTTCCACTATTTTTTGTGCGTCATATCAGGCAAGCATTTGGGTACGTAATCTATCCGGAGGGGGACGCGTTTACATGTTTCACTTTTGCAGCTCGTTGAACTTTAAGAGTGGCCAGTTGCCAGTTGCCAGTTGCCAGTTGCCGATTGAATGCCAAATGTTTGCCTTTGTTTGCCTTTTGTGTGTGAGTGGTTTGGCTTTTTCATAAGGTGTTCTAATATCAGTTGAAAAATTGCTCGTCTTTTGAAAAAGGTTGTCAGGAATTTTCCAATAAAATTGTTTAATTTTAGATCTAAAACTGTAGAAGAAATGGTTTGTTGTATAAGGAACTGAGTACAGGGTATCTGCTAGTTGCGATCAATTTTTACTCAATTTTGAATTCCGATTAAACTGACACCAGCACATATGTAAACAATCAACAACCAAAACAATCATTATTGATTTATAACTGCAATTAACACACACTTTCTTCATGTATATATTTTCACATCATTTATTCGCATGAATTAATCCAAGAAATACATTTTTCTCATTTAACCTTGATGCTCCCGCTGGACGCAGCCAAAGAGCTTATCCAAATTGGCCAAATCGAGAATCAAGTCGCCATTCTTTGTATAAAATCCTTCGTTGCAGGCGCCCAAACAGCTGAGAATCAAGCAGATGATGGTCAGCAACTGGATGAGGATCGTACTCAATAGCATCTTGTTGAAGTGTATCGCTTGAGATTCCGAAACAAACTGCCACCACAAAGCGAAAAGCAGCCAGCATTATATGCCGTTCATTAAGTGACCCCCGGGCGCAATCACATCGGGAGATTCCCCGATTCAAGTTTTATGTAAACACAGAGATTAAGACAAAGGCAAGTGAGGCTCTGACAAATCTCTATTGTACATATGTACTTATGGAAATATGAACGTTTTTTTATTATACGATTGCGTTCATCGATAATGATTTCATATTCAATTATATTAATTGACTTAAACCAAGCATGATCGTTTCACATACATAAGTTCCGGTTTTGCTATGCAAGAAACGCTTTGATCTGAGTTTTGTAGTATAGTGTTTAAGTTTGCTTTGATTTCTAATAGTCGTCAACGTTTTAATATGTGAAAACCGACTTTTTTAATGATCGGATCTTTATATATCGCTCCTTATCATTGTTTGTTGTTAGGCTACAATTTAAAGAATTTTGTATTTTTGTATAGGCGTTGATCCAGACACTTTATATGTATTTGCCAACAGCTTCTGCAATTGCAATTAGGTCATCAAAAAGCACGTAAGTTCGGTAGTCAAGAAACCCCGAAACCCAAGTTTCTGATGCTTATCAAGTATAGTTGATGTAGTCGAAAATGTCTCCAGCTGCCTGTTATATAGTTTTGTGCAATCTCATAAAACCCCTTTGCCCATTTTTAATGGTCATGTTCATGTTTTAGACCTTCGTTTATGTTATTTCCATTGTACTTAACTATTTTTAGGTTTATCTTAATTGCCCAGTGAACTCTTTCGACTTTTTAAGTGATATACAGGGTATTTTATGGCCAATCTTATTAATTGTTTTTTTTTTTTTTTTTTTTTTGGTTTTTCTGTTTTTGATGTTACTGCTTCTGTTGTTGTAAATTGTTGTACATGTGGGTTGATTTTTAATTAATGGTGCTTCGCATGCGTTTTGCGTAGCCAAAACTTCCGGACATCGGGACCAAGGGACAACAGGACAGCGAGTAAGTGGCAGCTGTGTTCTCCACATTTGCTTGTATGCGTGTATGTGTATTCAGACTGGCCATAAGAACAAACCCACAAAAGCAAACAAGGACGCGCAATCGGCCGCCACCGACTGCCCAATACTCTAATAACCGAGAACTGCTAACTATTTACCCAAACATATTTTAGTAAATGCTTTTTAGATGCTCTTCTTCTCTTATAAGTATAAATATTATATAAACAATTTCCCAATCTTTAGTTTCAATTGCGTTACACAAAAGTAATATACTCCACAGAGCACACAAAAAAAAAAGAAAAGAAAAAAATTAAATCGATATTTTGCGGAAATCATAAAAA
Source organism: Drosophila atroscutellata (assembly GCA_035041605.1). Lineage (NCBI taxonomy): Eukaryota > Metazoa > Arthropoda > Insecta > Diptera > Drosophilidae > Drosophila > Drosophila atroscutellata. The sequence goes on along the minus strand of JAWNLA010000092.1, from coordinate 2,996,362 downwards.
ATTATTTATGTATACCCGCGCACATGAATGGAACATTGACATGGGTTCTCGCCCATAACATGAATCCAACGTGGCCAACCGGCCAGCCCACAAAAATACAATGCATGCATCTGTATGTATGTATGTATATGTATAAACAAACACACATGTATGTATAAACAAAGATACACGTGTATGATATGTATAAATAAACATACAGTATTGGTAGTACCAGTTGAGTCCACGACTACGCCAGCTAAACTGATTTTAGTCATTACATTATCCATTATTAACGAAATCGGAAACCCTTTAACGACAATTACAAATTACGTCATCATAATTGAACTGGTCGCTTGGAATATATAATAATATAAAATTACCCAACTGCAATGTAATATACTATTATGTACCTTTTTCAATGTCTGTCAGAAGGTCCTTCCTTTCGAATTGGGACTCTATAAAACCTATATATTACCAGTAATCGCCACAGATTGCATTTGAAAATAGTTTTTGCGGCAGAGTCGCCTAATTAGAAAGTCTTCTTGACAAATTTTCACAAGTTTCTTTTGGAGCAGCGAATGCAACTCCCGGCTTGTAACATTTACTGATATCAGAGTATTCCGCAGTTGGTTACGTCCATTCCATGGACCGGAAAGTGGCAGGAAACGGTTGTGAACAACTGTTCTGTTTTTCATCTGATTAACTTCAACAGCATTTGAATATGAAAGTTCATTAACGACGACTGCAAAAACACATTTATTTGTCAAATTGTATGGCAGAAAGTTTAATTTGCATGAGAATATCTTTAAACTGACCGATTGTATGGATTATAGAAAATTAAATTCGCAAACTGGGACATAACTTTGGGAAAATGTTTACTTAATTAATGATTGATTCTTTTAGCTACAATGTAAGTTCGCTGAATTATTAAACAAATTTATGACTTGCGACTTAACTTCCACAATCCACACGCCTCTTAAGCAATTGAAGCAGAGCAAATGCCTCTGACCTTCCAGGAGCAAATTATACCGACAGCCAAACGAAGTCTATTGATACATACACAGGACAGGACGGAGGCGCACAGTAGCCACAAAGCCACAAAGAGCAGGTCAAAGACCACAATGCCGCAGAGGTTCATTCCACAGGAGAGTCGAAGTCTGGGCGAGCCTGGCAAGCATTGCAAAAATGGCAGCTGTGCGACGGTTGATGACACCATCAGCGCCATCAGCAACAGCAACAGCATCCAGTGGCAGCAACAGCAACAGCAGCTGCGGGCACCATCCAAACTTGTCCTTGTGGCTTGCGCGCACTTTAATTTCACTTTGTCGACCCCTCAAACCTGACTGCTCCTCACTGCCCAAGATGCTGTTGCTAAAGCCTGTGCCCCCATTTACAATAACTGAAATGGGTCTATTTAAGCTTGGCAAGATTTCCCTTAATGTGGTTAGATATTAGATATTAGATATTAATATTAACTAAATATCAATAGTTAACGCTGTTGAACAAAAGCGTTCCCATGCTAATCGTTACTTGTCCAAATGTTCAGAGCATAGTAACAATATATAAATAATTGTTTTTATATGATTTGTTACTGTTAAAATACTGATTAACGTTGACTTTTTAAAAATACAACTTTAGTTGGAAAACGAGCAAGTCGAATGTAATAAATAAACAGAACGTTTAAATGTGATAATGACAGCGCTTGTCGGAGAGATTAAGCTTAAGCTGGGTTCATTTCAAAATGATAAGATAATTCAACAATAAGAAATGAATATTATATTTATTTTATATTAATAGCATTTATTTATTGCCTGCAAATTTCCCTTAAAGCTGTGGCAATTATTTAACATCCTACAAATATTATTTAATGTTTCCATAATTAAATCGTAAACTGATCCACAACAAATGTGGCGAAATTCAATTTGACTTTAGTTGACATTAAATAAATAAGAAAAGAAATAAAAATAAATAAATAAACACAAATAGCAGAGTATGAGGCAGTCGGTTACGTGGCAGTGCAACATTGTCACTTGCTTTAATTGCTGTTGCTGTGGCAGCTTGGCCCGCGGCCATTTATTGTTTTCCACTTTACGCCAGTTGCCCACAGAGCATTGTCTCCTAGCAATTATTTTGTGTGTCCTTTGTTGTGCGTGAGTGTGTAGTCCTTCAATTGTCAGAGTTTTTGCCATTTATGGCGTGCGCTCTGAGCTATTGATGGGGATGGGGATGTGGATGGGGGGATTTTCACTTACCATTACAGCGTTACGCTTGAAGTCCATAAAATTCTTCACCTCGGCCGCTAATTCACGCAGCAGGATAATGCCGTCCTTGCGCTTCACTTCGATGTCGTTGTCCTTGAAGCGCTGTAAGAGACACAAACCAAAAACAATTGTCAGTAAATCGTACAGCAAAGCAATAAACTATGAAATTTATTTAGACCGCGCCCAACATTTGAGAAGGTCCTTCTTAAAGGGTTAACTTAAAGGGTTAAGGAGCTCTAAAACTTTTCCATTTGTCGGAGTTGCTTACATAACATTTAAATGTACTTCGTTGCGTCTGCTAGCCTCAAACTGTTTTTAAATTGATTTTGATTTTGAGTTGTCTTATTTATTTAATAAGTTGAAAATAGCCTCAACAAATATTTCGTAAGTGATAATCTTACTTATCTTTAACATTTATGAGTGCTTATCAATATCAATATGCATACTCATCCATGATTTATTGTATTGTTTAATTGATAGCAAAATTTGAATTACCTTGAGGCAAGAAAATTGGGGCAGTCACGGAAAGTGACCACGTAACGTGTATAAATAGTTAATTGTCAGCAAACATTTTAAATGAGTAACGTAAAATGATTAAATGTAATTATATAAACAACAATTATTTATATATAAACTCAAATTATCTGGAAATCGTATTAAACAGCTGTGTCTGATTAATTATTAAGCTGATTCACACATGGACATTATTCATTCGGATTTATAATATAATAAATTTAGTAATATTAAAATATTCAAGCAGCGTTTACTTAATTATGGCATAAAAATTGTATTAACTTATTTATAAACTTAATGAAAGTTTCGCAAATAATAGCGTCCATTTTTGTGACATTTGCTTGCAATAATCAAAGTCTTAGCCATTCTGCTAACATCCTTTAAGTCCTCATGTTGAATTTATAAAGCACTCAGAGACACATTCAACATTGCGTTGATTCAACTTTTCAGCTGCACTTCACACACAGTGAAGCACACATTTACACACAGATTGCATGTGTTGTGTCTGTTTGACAGCATCTTCAGCCAACTAACGAATGCCTCAAAAGACTTTTCCATGCAGTTTCAGTTTTGTGGCCGCACAAGCTGAATTTTGGCCCAAACCACAAGACTGTGTGTCTCTGTGTGTCCACACTAGAGATGGGTGGCTGAGTATTGAACTCTTTCAATACGACGCAGACGCAGACACGAACCACAAAACTGAATCACCTGCAGTCAAAAATGCGCCTGGCATTGCTCCTATGAATATTAGGTCTTTAAGCCAATATCTTCTAGACCAGCTCAACTGAAAAAAACTATATTCATCATATAAAATGAAGCTGCAGTTTTTTGCTCAAAGTGTGGACAAAATTGAAATTTCTGCATAGTTCACTTTATGATATTCAGTTGGAATTTCAAATTTTAAGTCGCTTGTCAAAGCAAAACGGAATTTGCTAAATATGATGTTTTTTTTTTGGGAAATGGGATTGTCCCAAAAATTGGTTCTATAGCAAAATAAAAACAAAAGAACTGCAAGTTTTGGGTATAAATTTATTTTCAATACGTTTTAAATTTATTTTTGATGAGACAGAACGATTGGATTTGAATTTGAATACCAACATAGCAAATATCAACATGCATTTTTGATTTTAAACATGGTTTATATAGACCTATGCAATTTTCACCGATGCTCCTAGCTTATATATATTTAGATATAGATTTTTACGAGATATCTTGTGCGGCGTTATACGTTTCACGAAATAAAACCCGGCACGCACCCGACTCTAGTAGACCTACAAAAAACAGGTTCTGCCAGCTTCTTTAAAGACGTTTACAACGTTGGAGTCACTCCTGCTGCTGCTGCTGCTGGCACTGAATCAGTTAAGAAAAGTTTTCTAATTAATTCGCTGAGGACATCCACACCCAAAGACACACACACACACACACACACGCACACGAACTAGAAGTATGCTGCCACAACGAGGCGTTTGTGATTAAAAATTCTGACAAAAATATAAATTTAACTGACAGTTTCTCGTTCTGAAAAGTGACAATTGTTAAACGGCGCCAAGTGGGCGTTCAGCCACGCCCCAACAGCTATCTGACTTGGAAACGCATGAAAAGTCATTAAATGCATCTGCAGCAATAACGGGGCGGCTACGTCATTCTCAGCTACACTTTCAATACGTGCAAAATTTAAGGAAAATCTAACTTGTTTAAATTGCAAACTATTTGTCATAAATAAAGTCTGCTTTTTATTTATCTTATCTCTTTTGCATTATCTTTTTGGTATTTCTTATGTTTAATGAAAATTGCAAGCTTTTCTTGAGTTTATGTGTATAACACAGACCGAGCAGAAAAGTCGAGCTGAACTTATCAATTCTTGTGTGAAAATGACATTTTTCCAGGGTCTCTCGAGCATTAAAATAAACGATGAAAACATAATTATGTATCGGAGTGAGAAGTGTTTGTCTCTCGTCTGCCACAAGCCATCCTGCCCAACTTGCCCCATTCGAATCAAATCAAAATGTGTCACCCATTAACATGGCCACTAAATGCGTGGCTCGCAGCATGTGTGTAGGGCAAAGTTGACTAGCAAAAGCTAAGGAAAATTGCGCCAAGAAGGAGAAAGAGATAGATGGAGTGCGAGTGAGAGTGAGAGAGAGACAGTGAGAGAGCCACCGCAAAAGGCGGGGCAAACTGTCTGCTGTTCAACGGCATGTGAAATTTAATTAGACATATTAAGAAGTAAAGTGATTTTTTAAGAGCGAAAAATCTGCAACAAAATAATGCAGGCAAAGTCGATGGCACGTAAAGTGCGTCTTAAGCTCCCCCCATTTATTAATAGTTACAAATGTAACGTGAAGTGCTCTTGATACACCAAAGACGAGCATTATAAACGAAACACAAACGGCTTTTTTATACTCTGATACCCAAATATTGACGACTTTTATCGACTTGAGTCTTGCAACATCTATTCGTTAAATTATGCGTTAAACAAGGTGCGAAGACTGCAGCCAGCAAATCGATACCACATATATATACTTAGATATACTATACATACTTTCCACAATTTTATCCGATTTCGAAAAAGATTCAATGATTCGATATAATTGTAGCCAATAAATATTTTATTAAATTAAATATAATTTGGCGTAACTCTTGTAGATGGATCTTTTGTTTAATTAGTATCTATATCATAATGAAAGTGTCTCTTTGGTATTCAACTGATCGGTTTTAAATAGTTGTACAGTTGAATTTTTATGTATTTTGATTTGGAAACTTTCACGCAAAAATTGACATTAAATTTGGGAAAATTCGCTTCTTAAAGTCGGTAAACTTATTCAAAAGGAGTTTTTACTCGGATGTGTATAAATTTATACACGATTGTGCACATATTTTGATTCTGTAAATTGGCAAATCAAAAAACATATTCAAGATTGTTACTTTAGTATTTTTATTATTATATTTAGTATTAATATAGTCACGCTTCTCATAGAATACAATGCTGTAAATCGGTGGGCGATAAAGATTGAACTGAAAATGATTTATCGCACCTCAAAGCCATTAGGGACATTTCAAAATATCAAAAGCGATAATGGCTAATGTGGAGTAGCTGCGAAAGTACGTATAGAAAATTAAAAGCATGTCAAACAAGGAAACCGCAGCAGGAATGGCTACAAAATACAATAAAAAAAAATCTCGCAAAAGCGACCCCAAACTTCACACAGCTTGCAACATTTTATAAAGCAATCTCCACGGCAGCAGCATCGAAATGCAATGCACGCCTGAAGGACATACGAGAACTTGTGCCTGTGTGTGTGTGTGTGTGTGTGACAGTGTCCTGCCAACAAGAAAAACTATATACAATATGTATACAATATAAAGCGGGTGTGGCAGCAGCAGCAGCAGAAGCAGCAGCAGCAGCAGAAGCAGCATCAGCAGCCATAGAAACTTTTTCATTTTGCGGTTGACTCTGGAATTCGTAAATGTTGCGCAAGAAGTCGCTCGGAAGACTCAAACCCAATCCCCAGTGCTAATGCTGCTGCTGTTGCTGCTGCGAATCCTGTTGACTGCTGCATGTGCTGCGTGTGCAGATGGCAGCAGTAAACTTTAAGTGGAGCAAGGACAACGGGTAAGGTGTGAGTGCTCCCTGCTCCCACCCCATTACGGCAGACATTCCTGAGCAGCTCTGTTGAACTGCTGCTCCTGGCTGCTGCTGGCTGCTCAAATTCCAGCACAAGTTAAGCAGCTTACGCATGCAGCTCAACTGACAGCTCACCTGACAGCTCACCTGGCGACTCACCCTCACCTGGCTGATTATGCACTGCAGTCGCAACGCTCCTACCAAACAGAACAAGTCAAGGACTCCGTTTTCAAGAGGCAGCTCGGCTAGCGTTCTCCCTCCTCGCCTCTCCTCTCCTCGCCACGGCTCGCCTTGCCGCGCCCCACAATTCGCTAATTAGATTTTAATGAAGATGTCGTCTGGTAACCATAACCTTTCCCACTTTTCCACACACCAGCTCATTGTCTGGCAACAATGTTCAGCATCTATGCTCATGTTTCCATATGCATTAAATCACAGATTCGTTCACACGCTCAGCAACTTCACAAATCCTTTTATCCTTTGTTAAAGCGCTGATTTTTAAATAAATTTTGTGAAATATTCATTTATTTTGAATCACTCTTAAAGTAATGAAAATGCCTTAAAAATACAGAGGCAATGATTAATGATTTAATAAGTTTTATCAATATTCGGATTGAATCCGAATGGATTTTGCTGCTGTGCAAAAAATTCAGAAATCTGTGGAAATCGGCACAGCAAAGATTTCAAATCTGGCCGAGCAAAGCAGAACTGATTTAATTGTTCATTTGAAGGTGAACCGAGTTCCTGTGGGAAATCTAATATAATTTTTTGCCGTTAAGCTTCATTAGCCATTGATTGAATTAAATATTTAATTCATTGCATATTTACATTGAGCATACATTCAGCAGATGCCCCCTGGACCACTGAATCACTGAACCACTGCAACTCCCACGCAGCACCGCTTTACTGTTGGTCATTTGCATTTCCATTTGTTTGCCGTGTGCCCCTCTCCCAGCTTCACTTTTGTAGTGTGTCATGCTCGCAATTTTCGCCACCAAATGACAACAACAGACTTTAACATTTGCATAGACAGCCACACACAAATACACATGCATATGCACATACACATATATATATATACAGTTTATGTATATATATATATTTAGTATATTGTAGGCAGCCTGTGCCTCAACTTAAATGCATTCTGAAGCTCTGGCGGACCACAAAGGGCACAACTCTCATGAACTTGAGTTACCACTTGCTAAAGGGATCTACAGGAGCCACAGTCGTCCACCACCAGCCGCCACCCTCAAATAAGGCTAACCATTTGCCTTGGCACGCCCCTCGAGTGCGTCCTTATCCACGTTGTTGTCGTCGTGGTAGTCAGGCCTTGATTTACGATTGGTCCCTTTACAGCCCGCAAAACACATACACAACTCCAACGCATAGTTGCAGCCATTCTTATCCCGTTTGCCACCCAACGTAACGGTTTTAGCCTTTATAAAACACACTGTGTGTCTGTGTGTGTGTGTCACCAAAAGCCTACACATGGAGTCTACGGCTGGAGGCACGGTTGTGCGGAACGCTCCAGCTGAAGTTAGCATAGGCACAAACAAATTGCCAGCAATCTGCATTTTGGGTTGCACCCAAAAATTATAATTACATAGAAACGCAAGCACACACACACACAGTTTAACACGCACACACACACACACACACACTCGCACACACTTGCACACACACACACACACACACAAACAGAGACAACTCACAAACAAACACATAACAAAATTTAATTTTTTGTTTGCATTTCACCAGCACAGCACAGCTAATTGCACCCAACCCAAAAACAAAATTCAATTTAAAGCCAAAATTACATACAATTTCTTAATACTTTAATTTAGCCTACTACTTAAATTAAATTAAGTAGTATTTATAAAATTTCAGCTAAAACATGCCAAGCAACAAGAATTGATAAATGCAAGAATTGACAAAGTTAAAATTAAGAAACAAAAGGAAGAGAATGTAAAACAATTTGAAATTGACTCTAGCCATAAAATTGATGGAAATTTAAACGCTTGGCCGATTTACACATCGAGGTGTTATCGATGTGTTATCGACGTGCTATCGATTTGCCATCTCTTTAGTAAAAACAACAAGCAATTCGAATCTGCTGCCTGCCAAATAGTTTATTTTTAATAGTTTCAAAAATCGATTAAAAATATTTTGCATTTAATTTCACTACTCCAGTCAATGTGTTGTTAAAACTGCGAGTAATTAAATAATTCCATTCCTTAAACTGTTGGGTAAACATAATCCCATTCAAATAAGTAATTCCTTACCTCTTAAGTATTCAATAAAGATACAGCTAAAGGCATTTGTGAGATTTGTTTGAGTTGATATCTGTTTGTGGCATTCAATAATCAGTAATATTGTTTTTCAAATAATTTTGGTTTTTTTATTGTCTATTTTTTATTGCAATTAAATTGCGTTGCATATCTTGCATAATTTGCTTACTCCTCATCGCTGTCTGCTCAAGCTTGGCGATGCCCAGGCTGAAGATGTCGGCGGGCTTGGAAATTGGCACTGCCATGTTTTGCGAATCGCCCCTGTGGCATCAATGAGGCTGATTGTTAGCCTTGTCCACATCGATGACCAGGCCAAAGTCGGCCAGTTTGCATATGCCGTCGCCTTGAGTACATTGTCCAACTTAATAATAATAATAATATAAATTAAATTGCGATCGTTTAGGTACTTCAAGCCGCGCAGCAAATCCAACAATGTGTGCCAGATGCGCTCCAGGCTCTCGTAGCACTGTTCCATTTGCATTAACAGTCAATCGTTTTGTTTCCAGGAAATGTATGCAATTCTCATGGCCGCAGAACACTTCACAGCGACGCACTTCCTCCAATCTCTTTGCTCGTTACTGTTCAATTGCTTGGAGATTTTCATCGCACACAGCCGGCTGTCGGAGCGATCTCGCACTTGGGACACCACACCAAATGAGCAATGAAACAATTTGGCCAAGTGCTCGAAACACTGCGCCCATTGCAGGACATGCTGGTGGCAATATGCCGGCATTTTGGGCGGTCCAAATCGGTTGCTGTTCAAATGCCCATTGAACTGTTTGTGCCGATGCTTATCATCGCTTATTTCTGGCAGCGGCAATTGTTCTTCGGTCGTGTTAAATAACTGATTTATTTAATTGCTTTTCTAATAGTATATTGTTGAGCTATTCGGGAACTGAACAGGTTCGTTTGCATGCGGAACGAAAGTTCAGTTCATATGTCAAAATATTTGATTTATGAATAAATGCTCTGCATACCACCAATAAGCTTTAACCTCATTCATTTCATGTATTTCAACCGATATAATCAGGCACAGGTCTTGTGCAAGCCCGTTACAATATAATTATTCCAATTGGTTATTCTGTATAGCGAACAAAAATTTACATATATTTACTTATATTTTATGATTTATAAATAATGAACTTTGTAGGAAAATTTATTCATTTTATTTATTTTGATTGCATTGACATTTTTTTCTACCATAAAATGATGGATATTAAAATAATAAAAATCGATAAAACGAGGTCACACAAATCATCTCTTGTGGCATCTGAGGGCAATCAACTGAATATTGGCACTTTCGAACACACACACACATACAGATAGACCCAGGGCAATTGCAATCAAGGCGGCTTACAGTTAGTTTACGTCAATCTTCAATGAGCAAAGATTACAAAACTGAGCGCCAAGCGCACAAGTGAAGAGTAATTTGCAAGCTACTTTGCACTGGCTACCAGTGGTAGCAGCCGAGCCAAAAAAAAAGTAATATATGAAAGAAGGAGGAGGAAAATTGAAGGAAAATGAGAAGAAAAACGACAGCACGCGCCGCTTTCCCATTTTGCCAGTGAGCAGTTAAAAAGTTTTGTATTACGTGCAAAATGAGCGCGTGCTTAAATTTATTTGCATGCGAATGAGAGTAATAGGAAAATGAAACCTGAAAATGAGCCAGCAGAGAGAGCACGGCTAGCAGATACCCTGAAATCGAAGACTTCACTTATAAGTCGTAAGCAGTTTCAAAAATTTCACAGCAAACATATATTTATGTAACATGGGGCAGCTATGCCTTTACGATTGTGTCTCTTATTGACATCATCGATTTTTATCGATATTTGTTAATTAATTTAATATTATTGATCAAATTGAACAAACTTCATTTTTATGCAGATAGTCAGAAGGAATAGTTAGATCAACTAGGCATTTGATGCAGATCAGAAATACGTACATCTTATCAGGTCGGAGGTGCTAGTTCCACCTTTTTCATGCTTTTCCACAACTTTATTAGGCCCATTTAGCCCATTTTTATGGGGCTCCGGTTATAAAAAGAAACATTGGCAAAGGCACAGGTTGAAGAAACCGGGACTCCAAATACGAAAACAAAAACGAGTAAAACAAGAAATGCAAAATGGCAAATGCCATTTCTTTCGCAATTTCGACATGTATTTGACCCATATTTCATTCAAGCCAGCATACCGAGATAAAGAGTCGACCAAATTGTACAAGAAACGCGATACACAAGGCACAAGACATGCTAATAATGATCACAACAATAACGAGTGCAGTCGGACGTTGCCGACTGCATAATTCTCTGCTCTGCTAGTGTTAGCTGGAAAGTGAGCAGTTGTGGGTTAAAAAAGGTAATCCCCTATTTAAATTCGAACAATTCGTTGAATCCACGAATTTCAGGATTACTTTGCATAAAACCAATATGCTCGTTCAGCTTCTGTATCAGAGTATAAATACAGCAATAATAACAAAAAAACAACAACAAAGAGTAAAGCAGTGACAAAGAGCGACTCATTATCGCCATTATCATCATCGTCATCATCATCATCATCATCATCATCGTTGCCAGCACATCATTGTGTGTAATCGATGCATCGTTTCATCTCGTTCCATCTCGTTCCATCGCGTTCCATCGCGTTCCACCTCGTTTCATCTCGTCTCGTCGCGTCTCATTACATTTCATTTCGCAGTGTTTTTTTGGCCCATTCGCCTCTCTATTTTCTTTGAACGTATATGAGCATAAAGCATACGCCGCGTTGGCTGTCTGTCATTTTGCACTAATGTGTTACACTTTGCACCCTCTCCTTCCGCGACTGTCTGTTTGTTTATGTTGTTTTGCCGCTCTCGGGAGTTACTAGAACAGTTCATGTGGCTTGTAACATTGCTGTGTAAATATATTTCTAATCGAATCCGGGATTATCCATCCCATTCAATGTGTGTAAGTATTCAATACAAATTCATTTAGCTCTTCAAATTTGCATGTTGGCTCTTAATGCTAAACAGCAACCAATGATATAACTAGTCATTTATATAAAAGATTGCTAAATAATATTACTATAACATTTTGGTTAATATAGATTATTTAATTGATCTAGTCTTAACTGTGCCATTTACCCTCCAATTGTATATTGATTAAGCAGAGAATCAAATAGTCCAAGCGAATTTCGTAGGATGTAAAGTAGGAACTGCAATGTACATCAATAATATGAAACAGTTCGACTGTTGACTGCCTGATATAAATATTAAATATATGAAGGCTTGAAAACTAAGACTAAGACAAAAGATTTCTTGTATTACAAAATGGCTAAAAGGCGGCTTTTATGAATCGGCTGCAAACCAATTTTGAAAGATATATGTTAATGTTAAAGCCATCAAATTTCTGACCAATTAACAGACTAATATCAAAACTATAACAGGAAAAATGATTAATTACGCGATATTTTTATTTATTTATTAATTTATATTTATATTCATTTCGATTCGTTAGGGTATTTGCACAGAAAGCTATATATGAATGTTTTGGGTGTTTTCAGAGATACCACTGCGTCTGTCTGTCTGTCTGAACAAGATGTGTACAATATGGCTTGAGTTGTTTTTATTTTCTTTTAGCTAGTCAGCGCGAAACGTAGCGAAAATTAAAATTAATGAATGTGCGCCACTCACAGGCATCCTAAATAGGCACACACACACACACACAAAGCCTCTCGTTGCGTGCAACATTAAAATGCGTTAGTAATGCCTAAAGCGGTGGCTGCCGCAACCTACCTGGAGTTGACGTGTAGCCGTAAGAGGCTTAATCTGTGAGTTTTCTTATTGTCATCGTAAATGCTGCTCTTGAGTGACATCAACTTTTTTAGCTTCCACTTATTTTCACAATGACATAAGTCGTGCAAGGTGTGGTAGCAGCAATATAAAAACAAGTCAGTGGCAGCGCCAACAAAACCAGAGCAATTGCAGCAAACATAAACTGGGCGAGAATTCATTTAAGTATCCATTGAATAATGTGGACATATCTCTACGGAAGATATTGCAGAGTGTCGTGCTTAGCACAAGCCCGACTAATATGTTCTTAGTCACATCAAGTAATACTAAGTTTAAGTTTAACACACCATTCTGTAGGCTACATTTAATACTGATTAAGTGCATTTGTTTTACACTTTATTAGGCCATTTTGAAATACCAACCAACTGGAACGACTTCACTTGACGAAGGATATCGGCACATCGTCAGCTATCAATGTGACATAAACCTTTTTTTGAATTCCTCACTTTGTGTTCATAAAACTTTAATTGCAAAATTTTGAAGCGAGCTGTCAAACAACTGTTGCCAATGCCAATATAATTATTGTTGAAGTGTTCTCAGCTCAATTGACTAAAAACGCCTTACAATAAGCTTAGGTCAGTTGAGCAAATGATAATAAAATGGATAATCAAATATAAATGTTGTTGAAAATCTAATAATAAACATGCAATACATATATATGTGTATTTTTCTCCCATTCCTGTAAATGAACCGTGATGCCTCAGTCTCAAAATAAAATTAACTGGAGTACAAATCGTGTAAGCTCAGGGTTATTTCAAGTTAGTTAAACCACAAAGTCCCTGCAAAAGAAAACCTGCTCCAAAACATATGTTTGATTTTGGAAGATAAAAACCAAATATGAAGACAAATCAAATTAAAAACCGATTAGTTTGCTTTCATATACCGTTTTTGTTAACGTTTGGAAAGATATAAAAAGGTAAAGAGGGAAAGACCAGGGGAAACCCTGTTTCCAGATGTTAAATGGGGCACCACAGGTACTTATTCAATTAGCACACCCAACTGTAAGCTGAAAGTCATGTTATCGTAGGTACTCTCACTTTAGTGGTTGATTAAGTAGGCTTTGAATATGATTGATGGATGTACCTTTGGCGACCATAGCTATACAATTGTGAGACATATGTGTTCTTATTGACTTGCACTTATCGATGTGACAGATTTCCGAGACCCCCAGTCTGATGCAGTCCACAGTCCTTGTGATAGATAGACACACATTTCTCTAAATAAATACATATTTGCACTTTCGGTAGCAAAGTATAATAATTTTGATTGTTATTTTTAAATGAATGCTTTTTGCTGAATGCTGAACATTTATTTTAAATTTCACTACCAACTTGCTGGCAAATGAGGAGTGAAAGCACTCACACATATGCGTAAAAAGTGACTTGTAATAAAGGCAGCCCACTAACTCATGCACGTCTGATTACACGCAGAAATATACGCCGGAAAAACACGGAGTGAAGAGCAGACGCAGATCCGGCAATCAGCCAAAGCCAAACAGTCATGCTTATTAACACAGATATACACACACACAACGCACACACACAGAGACACAGACACAGTCAGTCTGGAGCCTCGCCTCAATTAGCCTCATTTGTTTTTAAATTGTATTAGTGCAGCGACAGAATGACAAAACGACAGCACAAAATAAAAGCAACAAAAAAATTACTTTACACGAACAAAAAATTAACGCATTTGATGGTAAAGCCAGTCACTAAGCCACTAAGCATCGTCTGGCCATTTATCGATAACCAGGACTACCCCACATTTCCATGTCAACATGAATACCAAAAAGCAATCGCAGCCATTTACAAATGTCACTTAAGCATTTGCCAGCCTTATCGGAATGTTGACTTAAATATTTATTTGCTATTTGTTTTGGATTGTCTCAGATATACATACATATATGACACGACATATGTGCATGTGCACATATGTTCATATTTTATTGCTAAGCATTTACTCACACTTTTGATTTCGTTCATTTTGGTGAATTGGCGACCAAATTCCCATAAATCAACTCCAAATTTAAGGGCCCAGTTGCGCACTCTGAAATGTAAACGAAACAAATACATTATTCAAGTTGCATTAAGTGAAATAATGTATAGTAATCATTGAACTGAAATTGTTGACTTCATTTAAACAAATGTTCAATTTAGGAAAATAACCTCAAAGTTCGATACGAATTAATCAATTCATTTGCTATTAATCAATTTCATAACTTCAACAAAGACTGATTAAGAAAAAGTTGTTAAAAATATGCATTTTTATATTGACAAAAATTCAACTGAAAATTGTTGTATGTTTTTTGTATTAGTAATAGTATTTTATTAAACTAATATTGCTCGTGATATTTCCAGATCTGTTAGAGCTCTGTTAATAGTTTCGCTTATAGATAAATTGAGTTTTTACTTACACGAATCTAGTTGAATCTAGTCTTTCCCTTATTAAAAATTCCGCTTAACATTTGTATTCCTATTTGTACCTTTCCTCTGTTATATATATATAGTATTTGTCGCCCTATCTCTTTGATATTATTTGCGCACATTTCGCAATGATTTGCTCATAAGCAGACATCGCCTGAGCGCAACCACAATTTCAGACCATTATCCAATTTCAATCACTTCTTAGCCACTTTATATCGTTTCAATGTCTGCGCTTCAGTCCCCTCACAATCAGCATTCCAACCCCCAATCGGCAGTTCGAAGAACTTTTGTTGCTGCCATAATAGAATTTTCATATAATTTAAATCATTTTGGGCTACGTCGCTGGCCATAAAACTTTGTCTGCGTCTGCGAACAGGCAACATTCTACTCCCGCTGCCACTCATGCCCCATTCCCTACTTCAGTTGTCTGACTCCTCTCCTCTGTGTCGGCCAGTTTATATACACATGCGCTTATTTTGTATCTAGATACAATCCAAAACGTTGACGCTTACGATTAGAGTTTAGCTGCTCGCTCAACATAATCAACATTGCGTATACGCAGTGTTGTGTTTGCTGCTGCTGCTCCTGCTGCTCTTCTTACTTGTGCATGGATACTCGGGAATCGGACATTATTTATTTATCACGAAATGTGTAAGACGCTGAAGTGGACATCAGTGAAGCCGTAAATAAAATATATATTCGTAGCCATTTGAGTGGATACGGCCAGGTCCGTCTGGAGATCTCCCCACACTAATCCTCAAGTTCTTAGGCTCTATTAATTAAACTGGTCAAGAATTCTATTTTCTTCTTCACTAAGAGCTAATATGATTGTTACGAGAATCCTTTTCGGTTAATAACTGAATAAAAAAGATATATATATTTTTGAAATCTTTTTATCCACATTGAATAAATAAATAAACAAATATGTTTTTGACTGTTTCTCTATGATTACGTCGAATTGGTCCCATATTTTGGTAATCTCAAACAGTTGTACAAATACTTTTATGTAGCACTATATGTCTAAGCTTTTAGCTGCTTAGCAACGCTTCGGCTGGTTTATAAGGTTTTCTCTTTTTGGATGTGTTTCCCTTCTGTGATACTTATTCAATTGCTGTTGCTATTTCTTGGCTCTGTGCTGTGAATTTCATTTGCTTTGACATTCAAGTTTAGTTAATAAATGTTTGCCAAATATTATTTTGCTCTTGCTCTTTGTCTATTGCCTTACTTACAACACTGACTATATCTGCGAATCTACTTATTTCTGTCTTGATTTAATCTTATACTAAGTTTGCCAGGGTTTTCAATGCGCTCAACTCGTCTGCAATTTAATCGCTTTCTTTTGAATTCTGTTGTTTAGATTATAAGTTTAAAAATATGTAAAATATATATGACAAAATGTAGTTGTGAAAATCAATGACATGCATAAATAAGTTCCATCTCACTATTGCTCTAATAATATTCCCAAAAAACGGGGATTGCATATTTATAGCTATAATTTCTGAATGGAACGAGTTACTTAAAGAATTGAGTGCTTTTAATGGGCTGGCAGATGTCTCCGTATGCCTTGTCTTATCTTGTCTCTCGTCATACATTTGTGCCCTTGTTTTATTGGGCATTGGAAAGGAAAAGGCAAGGAAAGGAAACTCATTTCGATTTCAATTATGCAAACTGAAAACTACAACCTGCAAACCTATTGACCCAGTACGTGTATAAAGACTGAACGAGTGCCTGTCGCGGAACATAAACT
Organism: Drosophila atroscutellata; assembly: GCA_035041605.1. Classification (NCBI taxonomy): domain Eukaryota; kingdom Metazoa; phylum Arthropoda; class Insecta; order Diptera; family Drosophilidae; genus Drosophila; species Drosophila atroscutellata. The sequence goes on along the minus strand of JAWNLA010000092.1, from coordinate 2,979,701 downwards.
TGGCAGAAAAAGTGAAAACCTAATGCTAAGGACCCGAGCAAAACTAGTTCGATGGCTTTACATACATATATGACACTCGAGCGTGACGAACGTGGTTCGTGCTTAAAAGCCAGGTACACAAGACAATGCAAAACAGCACCTGAGCTGAGAGCTGAGAGCTGAGCATCAGGGCAGGTGAAGCTGATGTGCTGTCATGTAGCCAAAAATCTTGTCCCCATTCCGCCTTCTTCACGTAGTTTTAGCCATTGTCAAGTTTTTTCGTGCACCAACTACCAAAATGGCCAGAACAAAATGTGACTTTTTATTTTCAGGCCACGACAAAATGTCCTTCGAAGGCCAAGTGAGCCAAGATGACGTTGATGGGCTTTCATTGGTGCTTGCCGTATTTATGTTCTGGTTTCTTAGTTTGATTCTGCATTGCCTTTTGTATGTGTACCTCATCATTTTGTCTGCGCTAGCTACTTGAATTGTATTTTGGCTTTTCAATTTCTATACTCTGATACTCAGTCTCCATTTATATATCCATTAGTGACAATGGGAGTCTGGGAAATCCTTAATATCAATAAGTGAAAATCGCTTAAATAACATTTGCCTCACATTTTAAGGAGAGAGGCACAAAATGGCAGACTCCTTCAAGGATCAGCGAATATATTTCCATCAGCTGATATTGCCTTCTATCAGATATTCCGAAAAACTGACTGTGATTTCTAAAAATGCTACTAGCTGTAACTTGATAATCCAATATTCAAAATAATCCAATAGCCAAAACAAAAAAATCCTTAAAATTACGGAACTAAGAATTTTACAAGGCAAATATTAACAATTGAGGGAGCAACAAAAATTAAAGATTGATAAATTCTAATTATAAAATTTATAAAACTTAAAACTTTGAGCAAGTACTCGTTCATGTCTGCGTGGGAAGTGTTAATATTGGGGTGACTGGGAAATCGATAACACATCGAACAGCAATTATAAAATTAGAGTCACTAAATTGAGATGGTAGATTGCTGGCAAATGTCCTTCCATTGTAAGCAATTAAGTTTAAATTAAACTTTTTCCAGCCTTTGAGTAGAATACTGAGCGACATTTCTCTATAGCCGAGCCATATCCTAACCACTACTAAAATATTTTTTACTCGTTTACCTTCTCACCTGTTCCCCCCCCCCCCCCTCCCCCTTTTGTGTTAGGTGTTTGTTTTACTCGTTTACTATTATTTGTTGTTGTTGTTGTTGTCGCAGCGGCAATTGACACGAATGCTGTCTAAAACAATTAAGCATTTCCATCACTGACTCGGGGAATGGAGAATGTGTCTGTGACTGTGTGTGTGGGCGTGGCAGATCTAATTATAGCCACGGCAGCTCAAGTGAATAAATAAAAAAAAATCACATTAAAGGCAAGCAGAGAGCAAAGCGAGGCAAAACAAACAAACAGACAAACAGACGAACAGACAAACAGAGCGCTAACTACTTATGACAAATGACAGTGAAAGTGCATTAAGCGGTAAATGCAATCATGGCGGATGAGCAACAAAGGGGGCTGAGGTGGCAACGGGGGCTAAGAACGTTGCGTCTGGTACAATATATGGTTTTTATTTTGCCAACTGCCTGTGCACACTCGCAATTAAGTAGGTTTTTGGATTTGCCTAGAACACGACAAGTTAATTTATAAACAGAGCGAAGATGAGCATAAAATAAGAGTGCAAGTGAGAAAGAGGCAATAGAGTGAGACGGAAATAAATGTACGTAATAGAGTAAAGACAAAGTTTGGTAAGCCAACACTGCAAAACTGAGGGAAATTCGAGTCTGTATTTGTGCATTATGCTAAATGACGTAAGTCCTGAACAGATATTATAATGTCCCTTGAAAAATGTAAGCAGGTTGAATGGAAATTTAGTAAACTTCGTTTCTCAGCTTGACTGAAATCTTTGTCCTCCAATCTTCGCTCTTTAGATCATGATTTTAAGGAAGAATGGTTATTTGTCCCTTATGGGATCGGAGACGTCAGCTTCTGGTCTGAATACACATTTGAAAAACTGGGTATAACAAGCACAGATGGCAGGAGCAATCAGCTGGAATGCGTCAGGGAAGCAAGAAAAATCCGTTGAATGGCTAAAGCAAAAATAAATAATTCTAGAACTAGCGAGAGCATTAAAAAAAATTTGGGTCAGTTACATCAAAAGCTATGGGGCAGCTGAAACGTGCGCAACTTCATCATCATCATTTTGATTACGTGCCTCAAACATAATCGTCAAGGCTGTGCCCCAAAGGCTCCTTTAGTTGTTGCAGAGGCAAAAGTTGAAAAAAAAATTTAATTGAATTTCTGCAGTGACACCGAAACAAACATACAATCATACAAAAAATATATATACATTTATATATATATATATAAAAATAACAGAAAAAATAACAGAAAGCCAAACAAAAGTTTATATTTCAAATTAATGAAATTATTGTATACGCATGCGTCTCAAATTGTCAAAGCCAAGTCGAGGCAGCTCGACTAGCGGATGCAATATCATCACAAGTTGTCAAAGAACAAAATTGTCGTTTGGTTTATTTGTGCTTACGATGGCTTAATAACTTCTGGCCCTAACTAAAACAAGTTTATATATTTTGAACCCATAAGAAATGTGTTATTTACTACAAAATTTGAACTTTTCCCTGAGATCTGCGCTTAGGAATATGCAGAATCAAAAGCAAAGGTTTCCAATAATGTGGCATATTGTGCTTCTGTAACAATGTAATTATCATCATAATAAATGAGATGACAACATAGAAAAGTTCAGAGTTCAGAGTTCAGCTGGGAGGTTCTAAGCCCAACTCATAATTATTTATATTTTTTATTATTGATGTAAGATTTAGCTATTCAGCAACATTTTTTTGCATTATCAAGCTCAACATTCAAAAGAAAAATCAGTCTTTGAGTAAAACTACTCAAAATAGCTACACTAAAGCTAAAATCCCAAATCCAAAAAATTATTATCAAAGTTTTTAATCATTTACTGATTATTTTAACATTAAGATGAAATGACCTTATCAATTATAAATATCCAAGTTGTTTAAAAGGTGTTTACTATTTCGATTACTTACTCATTGTGGGGTATATCCTCATCCTGATCGGCGACAGCTGGACCTATCAGCCTGTGCAATAGCAGCACGCCCAGCAACAGGGCCAGAAAGCAGTTCACCTGTTTGTGCTCCATTTTGATGGCGAAACTCGGAGAAATTTAACTCGTTGTGTTTTGGTTTTAGTTGGGATTTGAATCTCTGGCTCCGAAACCAACACTCAATAATTAATTTTCAATTTACTTGCACAATATTCATATTATTTATATTTTTGTTGTTGTGTTCATCATTTAATGTTGGTTTTGTGTGTTGCAACAAAGCCACAAATTAGTTTACCAACCGAAATTGTTTTGATTTTTGGGATTTTAGTATTTATATTTAACAATCAGTTTAATTTTATTTATTTTTTATCGAGACACGAGAATTCCGCACTTTTGTAAACTGCCAAAAGCACTTTTTATAACATTTCTGGCGAACGCTCAACATTTTAATTAAAAGTTATTAAATTATCCTTTAAATATGTGTATGAGTGGGATGTGGCTGACCTTCAACTGCTGTAAATAAAAGTCGAAAAAATATATGAATTTTTTATTAATAATTTTGATATGTATGTTTGGTTAATAGTTAAAGGCAAGAAACATCGCCCAACTGAGCCATACCGAAAATTTCATACCCTTATCTTGATAATTAACAAAATTGTTCATAGAAGAACTCTTCTTAGAAGAATATGCATATGTAAAAATATGTTTTATAAGGTCGGAAACGTCTCATTCAAAATAATAATACCCTATGTTAAAAATCAACTCGAACTGTCTCTGAAAGCTGAAAACTTATACAAATAAATGACATTCCTTTTCAAACCATTTTTAATGGGGGTTCAATGCAAAACTTTGTGGCGAAAATGTAATTCCGATTGGAGGTGTAATAAAAATATGTTTGCAAGGGCATTTATTGAGCTGCTCGAATCGGAGGTTGAGTTTGACCTAGAAATGAGTTGTCCAACACACACGCACACTTATATACATACACATACACACATACTGACAGGCAGAAGCATAAATTTATGCTCTGGTTTCGATGTCGAATCCTTTTCGCAGAAGCTCGGCGCAGGCGCGTTGACAAAGGCGGCCCATTCAGTTGGGCCAACGAATGTTCTGCCAAGCGATTTTCTTGTTGTTTTTTTTTTGTATGAGCATGCCACCCCTAAAAAGGCGCACATAGCTGTATGTCCTGCGAGTCTATATGTGTGTGTGTGTGTTAGTGTGTGTATCCCCAAGGATATCGCGTAATAATTTTCATTAAACATGGCGCAAGCCTTTGCGGCCCTCACATAACTTCCACCCGAAGCACCCGCAACGACCGCATCCGCATGAAATAAAGACAATTTATTGTGACCGATACGCACACACACACACACATACACATGTGCATTTACACATACACATACATACATGCATACATATATGTATTATACTATACTAAATTGTGGCACGCATTCACACACTTTTTGTGCTGCTGTTGGTGTTGTTGCTGCCACTGCACTCGCTGCACATCAAAAACTTTGACAGAATTGGAACGGAGCATCCACGCACAGGATGCGGCCTCAGCGTTCGTTGTCACAGTTCGCAGCAGCAACGCCTAAAAGCCAGCTGAACATATTCCAAATGCAAAAGCAACACATGCCAACTTATATTCCACACACATACACACACACAAACACATTCACATTAACATAAATACATACATAACTACATGTATGCTTATATACGAATCTCTCATGCACTTGCAACTGCATGGAAATAATTAATCCAAGTTGCTTTAAAGGTCTACACAAGCTGTGCTCAATTCTGTGAGCTTAGATTTCATTTCAGAGGTTTACGATTAAAAAATAAATAAAAATAGGAAATTTTTATTTTGATGGCAATTATTGCTATTAAAATTGTCTTCAAAGTAAAATTTAAAGGAAAAATTAAAAATTCTATATAAAAAACACGTGCAATTTTAATTTTATTGAGTCCATGTGAGCACCTAAACTTTTTAGATTAAAAAACTGCTCTAAACGCACCACAAAAGATTTTTTAACATTTTAAGCACTTGAGTATCATATCTAACATAGATATATATCATGATTAGAAATATATTTATATTTGAACACGTATTTGCTTTATCGAAACATGTTGCATATGTGAATGCTAAAAATATTGTAATAGCTTGTGGAAATCGCGAAAACATGCGCAGCATGGCGTATACGCAACGGACAAGCGAACGGAGGAGCGAAAGTTTACAGTTGGCGCACGTTTATAAAGTTTTGCGTGTTATACAAAAGATTTATTATATCGCATATATCGGTTTTACTTCCAGTTTTGTGTTGTTTATTCTCTTTTTATGCTGTGTTTGCTTTTTGCCATCGGTTTTTTTTCCATTTGCCATTTGCCATGGCTTTTGGGCTTGTTGTTTTTAGTGCTGCCACAAACAATACCAAATGGCTGAGCAAACATGGCCTTGGGAGTTTTCGTTAAGGAAATAAATGTGATTATCAAAATTTTCAATAGGAAAGTTTTAACTGCATGTGTGTGCATAAATATATATGTGTGCGTGTGTGTGTGTGTGTGGCTGTGTCTCGAGCATTAAACGAATTGCTCATAAGTTTCATGTCTGAGCAGCCACAGGATATATGTGTAAACAAGTATATAAACCCACACTTAAATAATAATGTTATGTCAAGACGTCCTCGTCATTTCGTCTTGAAATATATAGTTTCGCTAGCATTCGTATAAAGCGTTTTTTTGCGACAAGAAACTTTTTTATTTAGACAATATAAAACTTCACACAAAAACTTCAGTTTAAAACAGTTTAGTCAAGAAGAAGCACTTAATTGTGTTAATGCGAGCCAAATATTGACAGTTTTCTCTAGACCCTGCCAAAAATGTTGATGATTATGAGATTATGTGGAAGTAAACTCCAATAAAAATTTATGGATTAACATTAACGAAAATTAATCGATAAGCTCGATGACATCCGAAAACAGTTCAATACAATTTAATTATATTATATTTCTAAGCTGTTGTTAGTATAGCAAGGAAAGTAATGGTATTACATTTAAATCATTAAGAATATTTCTCTCTCAATTTCGGCAATATAGGTTTACGCAATTTACTTGCATTTGTGACAAAAATTGTGTTTGTCCTTAAGAAGTTGGTAATTCTGGGTGAAAGGCTGAGTGTAGTAGTAGCCGCAACCAAGTCAAACAATTTACTCAACGACTTCACTTAACTTAACACGTCTTATTAAATCGACTGATTGCCAATCGGTTTGATATCGTATGATATCTTAGAGCAAATTCACTAATGGCTTTCATAACACGACACACTACAACATACATTATCGATTCAGAGAAACTTTGTAGCTGGAGTCGACTGGAGCATCCACAACTCGGTATTTTTTTGGGAAAAGATAATCTGCACACTCTCTTTTTAGTTTGGTGAGTCTTGACTTCTCTCAGTGCGAAATTTTTATTTGAATTTATTCACACTATATAGCAATCTTTCAAGGTCTTTGTTTAATTTACAGTAGTTGAAAAACAGGTCATTTTTGGCAACTTAGTTCATCCTAGAGTGAAATAGACTTAATTGTGGACAACTTTTATCATCTGTTGCGTTGACTACGACATGGTATATCAACAGTTGCACTCATATATACAAAAAAGGTTGCGAGAGAACTTATACGTACAGTATATAATTAAAAAACTTATGCAGAGATTTCTAAGGTGAGTTTTCTACAACTCCTTCGTATTTCAATTCGGTTTGTTTCGTATTTGTAGACAATGATAAAAATATGAAAATGCTTAATTGCTATTGCGACCAATTTTTGGTCGCAATTTAATGTTTTAAGGCCAACCTAAAAACACATTTCTTTAATCCTAGACATGCACTTGGTCGAAATTAATTTGTTTGGTCAAACCGAGCAAGATAATTCGTAGAACCCAAGTCCCAATTTATTTGCAGTAGCTTTTGTGAACAGAAGCCTCAACTAAAGGGATGCTCGTCAAACAGACCAACCCTGAAGGACAGGCGACAATTAATTGACTTGCTCTGGGATGCTGTGAAAAGAGGCAGGCAATAAGAGATAAAACCAAGGCCAATGAGGATTGCCTAACCAGTCAGCGAATTAAATTAAATTAAATTAAATATTCCGTTTTCATATTATTAAAAAATAGTAAACGTGTTCGTCTAATGTATTTAAATTGATCAATTTAATGTCTGAAAAGGGGCAATTTGCGAGAGACCTTAGAAAGTTTATACGACACACACTCATACACACACATAGCTGAGTCATTTTGTAGGTGAACGGCATCTTGAAGCTCCTGTGGGTCAGTTTTTGAAGCACAGATTTCGGATTGTATGTAGCCAGGGGCGGGGGGTTGATGGTGGTTTCGTAGTGGTCGCCTAGGCTACGAGGCATTGGTCAAGCCTTGAGATTTTACGCAGCTGCGTAAGCTGCATGGCAGTGAGGTACACGATAATACCGTTATTATGTACCGCACTATACACTATATAACACATGTATAGCACATATATACAAAGTGTATGCCTCTGTGTGTGTGAGTGTTTTTGTAAGCGTGCGTAGTAGTAAATAGTAGAATTCCATAGCATACTTTTTTGGGCGCGCAACAAACACACACACACACTCGCAAAAGTGCGCACGCACACAACGAACGTAGTACAAAATTTTTGATTTATGGTAACGCTTGAAACTTTTGCTAATTTATGTGACTTTATGCAAAAGAAAAAAGAAAAAATCAAGAAAAACAAACTAATGATTTCAAGCGCTGTGCTTTTTGTCTCTGTGTATGTGTTTAATTTTATTGTGCAATCAACGACTACAGCTTCACATACATACACGCATAGAGAGAGAAAGAGAAGCTCCTATTTCGAACTCGAACTCGAGTTCGCTCAGTCACACTTACTTAGTGCTGCTGCTCAGCGCGCCAAATTCTCAATTTCGAAGATACAGTGCGAAAAGTGATGCTCGACCAAAAATACGGAAAAAAAAGAAGAAAAAAAAACAATTCTGATATGTGCAGTGAAGCGCGGCGGCGACGTTAACGTCAACAGATTTGCCGACAAAAACACACACGCTACGTTTTTACTACGCGACGCAGCAGGACGTATATCTTTGTGTGTGTGTGTGTGTGAGTGTGCTTTCGAAATGCTCGCGACAAGAGACGATTTATATGGCTGCGCGGCGTCGTTGGCGTCGGCGTCGGCGTCAGAGTCGGGATTTGCTCTTCGGCTTTTTGGCGCTCACAAATATTGTACTTCTACATACATATTTATTTATATATAATCAAAATTTTTTCTACATTTGCTTTTGCGAAATTGTAGTGTACAGAGATTTTCACATGACTTTCCTAAATTGCACCCGCGTCTATATTTTTTTTTCTTTCGCTTCTTCGTTTCTCTTTGCTAATTTTACAGCTTTTGAATTTTCCTTTGATTGCTGTTCAATTTTGATTGGCTTCTTTTCTTCACTTGCTTTCACACATGGCAATTATTTATGGTATCTTAATTTTTTGTAATATTTGTTGTGCTTTGTCAATTGAATTGTTGCATTTTTTTAGTGATTGCTGCGGTATTATTTTTGTTGTTGTTTTGTATTGGTTTTAGATCCAATTCAATTTAATTCAATTTTTGGCGCTTTGCGAAAAAAACGCATCCACACTCGCCAGGCTCACGCACCGAACTGAAACCGAGAGCGGTGCGCTCTTTGGAGCCAATGCTTGTGGGAGCATGTTGCTCGCTATTTCGAAAGTCCCGTTTCTAGGAAAGCGGTGCGGTGTTGTAGCGGCTAACATTTGTCAAATACACGCGTGCGTCTTATTGGGGTTGCAATGATTCTTTTGCTTGTTGTTGTTCTTGTTGGTGATGGACTGACACCCACACTGCATTCACAACCAGCTCGATATATCGGCATGAGTGCGATAGAAACAATGCTCTGTTACAAAAGCTAAGTTGTGTGACATTTCGCTCACGAGCTATACTCACAGCATTTAAAAGCAATGTAAATCCAAGCAAACTAAGAGTTGGCAGAGCTTTGCCGAAACATAACCGAAATTGGTTTGAAAATGAGCTTTTAACGTAAACTTAATGATTTTTTTACCTGAAATTAACTTTTTTTTCATATGCAGCTGCGACAAAAAAATAATAAGAAAGTAATAGCAAATAGTTTTCAAATGTGTCTTATTACATATTGAGGTGCCAGGCAAAACGTTGTAAGAAGTGGAACAGTTAAAAATATAAAGGAGAAATAAAAAAGAAGAAGAAGCTTAGAATCCCAAAATGCCTCTCTGATATCTGCACACAGATTTTCTGAGATATTAGCGAAATCTTATTACTGCGGCAATTGTATTGATGTAAATTTTTTGGCTCAATGGTTGTCTTAGCACCTTATTAGATCCAACGACTTCTCTATAAAATTTTCATTCAATATATTTTTCTGACAATTTTAAACAAAAATTACGTTTGTTTTTTGACCGTCAACCAAGCAAACAGTTTATTTTTCTAGAAAAAAAGTTTAGTTTAGTTTAAAATATATTTTTCTTGCTATTTTGACCAACCTAAGCGATAATATTTAATAATAATATTTAAAGTTGCATTAAACAGACTAAAATTAATTAAACTGGCAAAGATAATTTTCAAATCCCACAACTAATAAAAATGATTAACCGTATTTTGTTGTTTTTATATACAAAAATATCAATATATATTTGTTTTATTTAATTTTTTTGTTGTTTTGTTTCTTTTGTTAATTAGTTGACATTAAATCATGGATAAGCGTACTAGTGAAATTATTTAAAATCAATTCATAACTTTAAAATCATTATTGCTTTAAAAACTAAAAATAAAACTTATTTGTTAATTGATAACTTTTTAGTTCTGCTTTTTTTTTGTGCATTTTTTTGTTTGTTTGTTTTGTTTCCATTCTAGCCTTAAACATATGAACACTTAAATGTTTAAATTATGCCTTAATTTTATCATATTTGTTTGTTTGTTGGTTTGCAGAATTTACATACGTTGCCATAGAGAAATTGTACACTTCTATAATAATATATTATATGCGTTTCAGTTGTGTATGTGTGTGTGTGTGTGTGTGTTTGTAGATGTGTATCTTATCTTTGATATATAAATTTGTATATATACAGATTTGATTTGCTTAGCAAATTATGGCAAATTAGTCTACAGTAAAATGTTTGCAAATACATGTTCATTTATATATATATATATATGTATATATACTCGATTGTATATATAATTCAATTCATATTACATTTGGCAAAAAAAAAAAAAACATTGGCCATTTGCCAAAAACTCATTGTAAATGTTATCTTCATGTCAGAGCTTCGTAATTTATGTCTTTGTTGTAGTGTTAAGTTTGAATTGTTGTTAAGTGTTAATTGTTAATTGTTAATTTGTCGAATGTTCAGTTATTTGCCGCATAAGCATTAGTCGTTGTTAGTTCTGGTGCAGTTGTTGCCCTCAACTTATCAGCTAATTTTAGTTTGTTAGTCAAGTATATGTTGCGCATAGGCGTTTATGGTTTAAATAGATTAGTTTTGTTAATGTCTGAAGCGATGATTGTTTGTGAATAAGCTAAATGTGATTGTGAGTGTGTGTGTTTGATTTCCATTCTTTTTAGTTTTTTTGTTTTTTGTTTGTTTTTTTTTACATGTAGACAATTTCTTTAGATGCGTTTTATGAAATGCCAACGCCAAGCCAGAAGTTTATATAATAAATACACTGCTCCACTTTAAGTTGGCAACAAAACAATTAATTAATCTAATATAGAATTCAATTTTTTGCCTTGAACATAAGCATTGCAATATCTATATATAGGGTACAATAAAATTATATTTTTCTTTTATATAAATACACGTATTTAAATGGTATTTTGTTTTGTTTGGTTTTTTTTTTGTTTTGTTTTTTTTTTTTTGTTTTGTTTGTGCTTTGTTTTGTTTTATGACTAAATTCTACAAGGGTGCGGAGTTGCACAGCAAAAAAAAGCCTAGGAATTAGGAAAATAATATCTTGTTCACTTAACATAAATGATTTATAATATTAGATAGATGTATTTATATATATATATATTATTGAAACACTTAGACGTTAAAACTGTTAGGGCGGGCGTGTGTGTTTGAGAGTGACAGTGACAAGACTTAAGAGCGCTTAAACTTGACTGCTGCGGCTGCTGCTGGTGCTGCTGCTGTTGCGGCAGCTGGTGCTGCTGCTGTTGCGGCTGCTGGGGCTGCTGCTGGTGCTACAGAAGATGCCACTTTCGCTGTTGCAGCTGCTACTTTTGCTGTTGCAACTGTTGCTACTGCTGTTGGCTCCTGCACTCGCTGCATTCTTATGACTGGCCAGATCCTGTAGCGGCAAGGAACTGCTCAAGCTACTACTGCTCAAAGCTGTGGCCTTAATCGCGTTGGAAACGACTGCAACGGTTGTGGATGTGGTGGCCGGCACATCCTCCTCATCGCCCAGATACTCGTCCGGCTTGTGACTAGAGGCTGGCGGCGTTAGCTGACTCTCTGGAGCGCGCAGTGCCGTCGCCGGCGAGGCCTGAGTGCGAGCGCGCATGGCATGCAGCGCATTCTGTGCCATCAGCAGTTCATCCTAAAAATGCCCAAAAAACAACAAAAAATAATACATTTAATATAAAACTCAAACAGCAGATTAGAAATTGTGGAGCAATGGAGGATACTTACATACATGTCCATTGTGGTTGTGTGCGTCTGAATGATGTGCGAATCATCGGTCACAATGTTGGGACAGACACTGGCCAGTCCAAACTTATTTGTCACCTGCTCGTTCTGCTCATTCATCTGCAGATGGACCGCCTTCTTGGAGATGACATGGAAAAAGGGTTCCATCCAGCGTGCGCAGCGCTGCACCACCTGAAAATCCAAACCAGAGCAGCGCAGTGCGGTCTCCCTAAAAGAAACAAAGTAAAGCAAATTATGAATAAGGAATGGTTCAAGATTGGATTAAGTTCAAGACGTCTTCAAAATAAATGTATTACATTTAAAAAAGTTGATTTTCATTATTTTGCTTGCCATATTATTATATATATTATATAAAAATATTATTGCAAATATTTTTTTTTTAAATCAATCGAAGAATATGAATTTTCAAGCACCACAAATACAGGTTTGTTGTTAGCTGATTGAGTTAATAACTGGTTTTTAATGATCTAAGCACAAATCATTTGTTAAGAGTTTAAAGTGCGAGCGAGTCGTGTAGAATCATTGCTTTTTTTATGGAGTGTAAATTAAAAAATTGTTCAACTTACATATTGAATGTATGACTGATGGCGGCAGCAGTCAAAACCGAATATGGATAGTTGGCCATGCCCACATCGAGTGTGCACAGATCGAGCAGCTGCGACGTTTGCACAAACTCAAAGCCCGAGAACTGTGGATAGATGAAGGCATCATCGAATGCACCGCCTGCGCCAACCTGAGAGAAAGTGGCCGGCGTGCGATTGTTCACATTGAGCTGCATGTAGACGCCCAGCCAGCCGATGACTGTGATGGGGCAGATGTCCCATTCGAGCGCCTGCAGCAGCAGTTTCTCTTGCTGCAATATGTCGCGCTCGGTGCATGCACCATCTGTGACGTAGGCAAATTCGCATATTTTGGGCGGATAGATTTCCTCGACCTTGGCGGCAACAAACAGACACGTGATGCCAATCAGCTGCAGATGCGTCTTTTGCACCTTGAGGGCCTTGTGCAAATATCGGTCCAGATAGTCGACGGCCAGATAGTAGGTCTCCCGATGCAGTTTGTACACCTCACAGACCTCTATCAGCCAGTCGAAGAGTATGGCCCGCATGCGTGGCTGCAATCCCGGATGCTGCTCCAACATGCTGCTGCTGCGCAAATGCGAATCCTCCTCATCCCTTTTGCACATCAGCTTCCACACATCGGCGGCATTGGCCCAGGCCAACGCTGGCAGCGGACACTGGCGATGCGTTGGCTCCACGGCCGGAGACATGCACTTGTAACTGTTGTGCCCAGCGAAATCCTCGAGAGCACTGAACTTGCTCAACGCATCCTTGTTGACGGATCGAGTGCCGTTGCTCGGCAGCTGTTGGGTTGCCGGCGTACGTTCACCATTCTGACTACAGTTGGTGGCCGTTGAGGAGGCTGGCGAGGAGCTTGACGAATTGATTTCCTCATCCTCATCCACATCCTCGTCATCGTCATCTTCTTCGTCGTAGGAGTACTCATCGCTGCTATCGGCACCCAGCAACTCCTCCTCCGGCTCCTGCTCATCAGCTTTGGGCTGATCTGACGCTGACGCATAGCGCACCACCACCGCCTGCTGTTTGGCACCACCGCGATCCGGACTAGGCGGACTGTCTGGACTATCGGGTAGGGGACTATGCGGCTCATCCGGCAGATCCTCGGCGGGCGAACTGCGTATGCTGAGCAACTCCTGGGCATTCAGTGCATCATTCGTCGTCGATGTCACCGGTGACGTGTACACCGAAGAGGCCACCGACGACTGATTGCTCTGATCGCAGCCATAAGCCATGCCTGGCAAACGCTGTTGACGTTTCGCCGATGGCGGCTCGTAGCCAAGTTCAGGATCCTTGAAAGAAACACAATAAAAACAAAAGCCTAAGTTAGAAATGAAATCAATCCATATATGAGATCGTATATGATCGTATATAATATATCAAAATAATTCCATATCTGAACTTTAATAATATAATTTGAATTTTTCACTTTGAAAATCATTATATAGTAATATATAATAATGCTTATGTATATGTTAATAATCTATTAGGCCTTGACCCAAAGTATATTACTTATATATAATTATATAATTGTATATATAATTATACATATATATAATTATATAATTGTATAATTATATATATTATATAATTACAGATGAGATTTTTGAACAGTTTCCCGATTTTGAAAGTCGTAAAGTTATAGGCACTGATCATAAGAATATCTTCAAATATTAGGGATTTAAGTATTTGAAATATATTTGCACATACATATAGGTAAATATTTTAGGTATCAGTATTTGTTAATAAATGAATAGATTTGAAGATATAAATTGAAAAATTTGTAGTGGTTGAATCATAGTTTTATAATTCTATAAAACATTTTGATCAAGTTCTTATTGTGATGATCCTCAGTCCAAAACCAACAACAAAATTAGAAAATGACTTTATAGAATTTGAAAAGAGTTGTCTTAAAGGTTTTTTTTTTGGATTATATGAGACTTTCCAGCTAATTGAAATATTATAAATTAAAAATACAATTCTGACAGATCTCATCATCAATTAACAACAAAAAAAGTTGCTATAGCTAAACCAATTTCAAGCACTTTAGGAACTTGATCCTAAAATGGATTATTACCATTTCAATGAATTTGCGCTTCTGTTCCAACTTCATAGTAACATGAACAACAATTTTTGAGAAGGAGGCCGAAACGAAGATCAAGTTTAAAACAGGATCACAACAGCAGAGGCGGCGTAGGGCAAAAACGTGTTTCGAGTTAATTGGCAGACACTTCAGAGGATGCCAAATTGTAAATTTATGTGGGCACGTCTGTCAGCAAGACTTTAATCCTGGTAGTCTTAATGTCGGATACACCCGCACAATAAACCGCACACACACACGAAACAATTGAAAAGGATATGTTCAGTTTGGGTTTGAGAGAAGTTGATAACAATAACACTTTAGTCTCGGCTGATTGGATTCGTTGTAGATATAGAAAGATATATTTTTTGTATTGCACTTTTGCTGGAGTTGTTGGTTTACAGAATATTTAGCAGCAGTCTTTGGTTGATCGTTATCAGTGAGTTCTTTGGTATATTTGTTAAAGTGTAGTTGGCACTTAAAACATTTCTTATCGCTGCTGTTGATTTTCTTGGCGCTCTCGCGAAATCCGGTTCCTAAATTACTTCTTTTTTGCACTCAGTTCACAAAGTTCAGTCTGCCTCTCTCTCTCTCTGTCTGTCTGCTGGAGCTGGCTTGAGAGTTAATCTTCTTGATTTGTTGCTGCTGCTGTTTAGCAATAGCCAATCATTTCTCTCAGTGTTCTTTTTTATTTTTATCCGCTGTCCGCTGACGTGTACCAAGCGCTTTGACTGGCGCTGCGAAACTGAGCTGATCGCCGCTCGTTCCAGATCGCCGATCCCCGATTCCCGTTTCCCGAATGCCGATTGTGGTCTTCGGCTTCGTTATCCTGCTTAACGATGCAACGGCAAATAGGGGTTGCAACGGTGAAACAGGATCGACAAAGGCAACACAGACCACTCTCTCTCTCTCTCCCTCTCGCTCTCGCTATAACTATCTTTCTCTTTTGCACCTTTAGCAAATCTTTGCTGTCGGGGTTTTTGTGTTGGATTTCTTGAGACGCTTGTTGTTTTTGCATTGCATTTGGCGTTTGCTGGGTGTTTATCAGCCAAGCAGTTACAAATCCCTGTGACGGCTGCTCCTGATCCTTTTTACAATTATTTTTGTCAACTTTTCCAGGTAGACGCAACCAAAATCTTTACCTACTACTATTCGTTATTATCGCCTTTGGCTCGAGCTCTTTCGCCCTGGCCCAAGGCGCAGCAAGCTGCACTTTTAGCTCCCGCTTAGGAAACCTATGTTTTTCTTCCTCTTCATCTTCAATAAATGATATATTGGCATTGCGTAGAAACCGGCCCAGAACAAACTATGAACGTGGCAGGGGCGTCGCTAAAGCCAAAATGTAGAGCGAGGCTAATGCAACCACATTTCAGGACAAAGATCTGTGAAGCATCCAAAAGACTTTGTGCTGCACAAAGAATTCTTTGATTGATGATTTCGACAAAATTTCAGATTACTTTGCAGCGCTTTAAGCATTATTTAACTTTACTGCTTTATATATAAATATATATATATATATATATATATATATAGTAAATTTTACTCAAAAGATATAGTGATAAAGTAGGGAATATAAGTGAGTTGATTTAGTTTTGAGGAGTAATATAGTATAGAGCTCAAATGCATTCATCGACTTCATATTGAAAGAAAGAAATAAATCAATAATAATATCTAGAAACTCTCAATAATAATACCAATATTTATATATCTTTATTTGTCAAAATGATTAAATAAGTGCATTAGCTAAAAGTGATTAGAGTTTGATACAAAACGACGAAAACATTGCTTCATTAAAAATGATGAAAGAGCTTTAGCCGAGTTAGATCGACTTACAGATATCCTATACTCAAGTCTTATGCTTATAAGATGATGATACTTAGAAGATAATGTGAGGTGAAAAACTAAAACTTTAGAAAAGTAATGTAAATGGCAAATATTCAGAAACCAAAGTTAATAATTGTAAGACTCTATTTTGGGTTCGTTTTGTAATTCCTGTAATTGAATCGCACATAATAAAATCAAAATTATTAATGTCAAACTGCTAGATCATAAAAGTTTAGCCAATTGCAGTGCGAAGGCTCGTTAAAGATCTTTTCACATAATTTGTACGGAAATAAGTCGCATGAAAAAGAGGGAAAAAATTGTAACGAAATTTATGTGACACATTTAATTGTTTGAGTAGGTTTGCCAAAACAGAAAGAAGAGTGAGAGCAGCGAGAAGAGCAAGAAGAGGGAGAAGAGGGAGAGGAGATAGAGCAGACGGAAGGCAAATAAAGGAAACGCACAGAAGTTGGTCCGTCCGCATGTCAAAGTTAATTTCTTATTCTTGGCAGACAATGCAACCCTCAATCCAGAACATGCCAATGGAAATTGCAATGGAAAATGGACAAATGTCATGCTTATAGTTATAGGGTATTTATGCAGTGCTACGTAATTCGAATTAAAGCGTGCAATGGCAAAAGGAAACTGTGGACCAGAGTTGTCAACATCTGCCGCTTTGACTGACTGGTCAAGCGTAGAGCAGCGATTTGAGCACATCTTGGCAAACCAAAATAAAATACAACATTTTGTGAACCCAACTGATTGCAATGAACCCAACTGCTGTGTGAATTTAGTGAACTGTTAAGTGGGCTGAAAAGCGTCTGGACCAGGCGTAAAAAACAACAACAACAACAACAAGAAAAAGGGGTTGCTGCTCAAGTTTAACAAGGGTTAAACTGCGTTGCCCCCTTTTAAGCTGGCTCAAGATTGCCAGTTCTTAAATACACAAGTAACTGCAGCTGCTGCCTCAAGAACTTTTGCTTGTTCCCAATAAACCCAAAACCCAACAGCCCCCTGAGTGCACCCAAATAACGCCTGGGAGTCAATTCTAACCGTAAACAAAATCGGCAGCAGCAGCAACGGCAGCAACAGCAGCAGCAGCAGATGATGCAATCGACAATTGTCCCCGACAGCGTTGTCAACATCAAACCTCATAGTCCTTGTCGCTGTTCCTCGCTCGTCCTTTGTATTGGTCCCTCAAGTCCTGCTATGCCTCAGTGCCGTAATCTTTTGCCTTGTAAATACCGAAACACCTTTCATTTTTTTTCCTTCGTTCCTTCAGTCTGCCCCGTCTAAGCGAAGTACCTTTGCGTGGCTCCAGGTGTAACTTTTGATATTGTATTTGTGTGTGTGCGTGTGTGTGCAACACACACATTGCTTTGTAGTCTGTAGTTTCATTTTGTTGTGCTCGCCGCCCCCGTCCATTGAAGTTCTTTCATAACATTTAATTTCGTATTTTTCTCTCTTCATTTGATAATTGTTAATATGTGGCAATGTGGCAAAACAGGCAGCTGCATGTTGCACGAGTGCCATTGGCTTATTCAAAATTGTGTAACTAGCTTGGGTTTTCAACTATTTGTCGGCTATTGAATAACATTTTCGATCAATCTCTCAACATGTTTACTGACAAATTACGAGTTTAATTTATAGGTTCGTTTTTTAAGCAGAAAAAAAAATCTACTTAAAAAATTGCAATTATTATATAGATTAGAATGTTCAAGTAGAAGTCGGAACGTGCTGAGCATCAGTCTAAATTAGCCAGAAGGCTGTCGGATTGTGCCAAAGTTGCAGCCGCACAGTTATAAATGATATGCAAACAAGCCGAAATATCCTTCCCAAAGGACAAACAATCATATTTCCTGTCACAGACGGACACACAGTGACCTCTGGTCAGCGGCAACCGGAGAAAGGGGTTAATGGGTGTCATTCGCTTTTGCGCGGTTTGTCCGCATGACTTGCAACAAATTGAACATGCTCAAGGAAAAACAAAGTCTTCATTACATGTCTGACTGTCCGAGTGAAGACGCAATGTTGAATGAGAGTTGCAATTAATCATGCAATTGGTTAGCCTGCATGACCAAATGGATTAAGCAAAGGTCCTGCGGCTGTCTTTGTTGCGGTAGTTACGCAGGATTACGCAAAGGATGCACCGCAACCGGGCAAATGAATTTTAAATATGCATTTTGGCAAGGGGCAATCAAGATAGGGATCCTAACTTTCCATATAAGAATTTTGAAGAATATATATATATTTATAAAATGTCGAGAAATAGTCGCCAAAAGTTCGAATCACAGATTATATTTGAAGTTTATGTTAAGAGTGTATATAAAGTGGGAATTATTATATAAATCATATATTATTATTGATTACATTTTATTCCATTTAAGGATCGTCTTTTCCTAAAGTTGCAGCTAACAGTTGTTCATCTTCAAAAGAGTTTTCTTTCCAAGCAACTTTTCTGCTAAGCTAAATGAAATCCACTTAAAATTCGAATAAAGAAAAGAAAACACGTCAAATTACAAACATTATTCCGTGTGTATCCCGAGATGGGTTGCCACAACATATGCCTGGGAATCATGGACAAAAAAAAAAGCAAAAACAAAACAAAAACTCAGCCGGAGAATCAAGTTTTCGTCAATCTGAGCCGATGCTGACTTGACAGAAATCAAGCACAAGTCCTGCACTTGATTGCCGGCACAGAGAACCGAGAAGGACCCGCAGCAGGAATTCCTTCCCATCCAAAGGATACAGTATTCGGGTGAAAAATACAAGAAAACAAAGGTTGGGCCGATTTCATGCTTACGGGACACAACAAAAAGAAAGTTGGAATCTTTACACATATCACGCACAAAAGGGTTACACTGCACTGACAAATTGGTAAAATAATACCATAATTTTGATCCTTTTTGCGCAAGCTAAACAAATATTGTATAATATTTCAAAGACAAGGGAAACACAAGGAATAATATCCCAACGCATAATTAGGGCTGAGAACCCATAACGTCCCGCAAACAGATGACACAGTCCTGCCGATAAGAAAATGGTTTTGCATAAAAGTTTAACGGAAATCTAATGAGCAGCAGCAGACATTTGCATAAGGATAAGGCTAAGGATGGGATGGGACAGGCGGGACAGCCTGTGTTGTGCAGGGACCGGTAATGCTAGGATGCAACCATTTTTCATGTGCCCGGAACGCTATTGCTGCAAAAGTCGTCTCGATGAATATTTAATTAGATGGCAACACAGCGCCAGAGTGCGTTTGCGATCCTTGAGTAAGGATAACGGGCAAGCCCTTCCTTTTTTTTTGTTTTTGAATGCATTGCGTTCTTGTTGTGGTTAAGGCGTTGTGTCCCATCCCGTCTTGATCTAGTTGCTCTGGCTTCACGCACGACAGAGCAGCAGAAGACTCGGAAGCTAACCTAACCTATAATAATAACAATCGTACAACTTCTTCTTCCACTTTTTTTTTGGACTTAACGGACATTTTGCCAAGGTCTTGACTTTAGGTCCTGCACAACGGCAAAAACCAACCCCCGAAGTTGTCCCTGGCTCAGCTCAAGGTGTGCGCGTTGCGCATGCGCAACTTCAACTTCAACTTCCACGTCGTCATCTGTCCTTTGTCCTTTGTCGTACTGTGCATGTGCCCAACATATTGCAAGAGCATTGGAATTCTTACTTGACTGACTGCTTGGGGGGCAAAATAAAGTATACATATATACTTTATATATATATATTTGTATATGTATAGCAAAATGACATTTGTTTTGCAGCATATTCTATAAACTGGGGTAGACGAAGCATATTTGCAAATGCCAACACAGACTTTGATAAAGCAAATTTTCTGCAAGTTCATTGCTCGCAGAGTGTCAGTTTTTTATTTTGAGCAAGGAGTCAGATAAAAAATTGTGTTTATTTGTAGAGCACACAGCCAGCAAATCCTTTGCACCAATACAGCTGCCAGTAGACAACAACTGGCGTTGTCTGCGCCGGTCTCTCAGTTCAGCTATTGTTCCAGGCTTTGATTGCAGCTACTTGAAAACCCAACACGCCAAATAGCCCTGACTTACCAGATAGGGATAGAGATAGCAAAAAAGAGAGTGAGAGAGAGGGAGAGAGAGAGAGAGAAAGTAGCGCCTAATGAGCCCTTTCATAAGTAGCATTTATTTTTGGGCTGCATCTTTTGCATTTTGTTTGCCTCTGTTTGCAGCCAAGTGGCTGAGAGAGCTCCTTGTTCTTCGTACGTGACTAACTGCTTATTTGGTTAGAGATCTCAAACTGCCAAAGATCGAATGGATACGAAAAATCCACACAGTTTGTAAAAGATACATGTGTGTTTAAATAGGTATTTCAGATACGCAAACATTAACTGGCTAATGTGGGTAAGTTTTACACAGACAGTCAAGCATGAAGGAACATTTTCACTTAGCTGATTTAAAGATAGCTTAAAAAACGTTGCAATCGGCAATCGGAGAGCTAACATATAAATTTATATATTGTTGTTATCGATTATAGTCATTATCGATTTGAGTTTTGGGAAGTAAGTACAAGTTGGGATCTACAGCTTCAAGCAGACGTACAGTCCACGGAACCAGTTTACTCCGACATCTGTGTTATCAAATCGCAAATCGACTGTTACTGATTAAGATTAAATATGCTTAACATGTATTTGCGCGACTTAGAGTTGAGAATTTAAATGTGGTTCTGCAAAGTTCTCTGTCAATTTAGACTGATGACCTAAGTTAATGACTTAAAGTATCACATATAAAAGTTAAGATTATAAAAAGCACGATACAAGGTGCAGTTTCAGATTGAGAGACGTTTGAATGATAAGATTGCCAGTAGAGGCAAGCTACTACCAGCACTGATAAAGCCACAAAGTACAGATCTATATTTATATAGAAGTGGTTAGATACTAACCCGAGTGGATGAGCGACGCTTGCGCTTGCAACTGCCGTTGATAAGGTTAGTGGAAGTAGATGCATTAGTTTGACCATAACATGCATCCATGTCCATGGATGTGGATTCGTCGCTCCAGTAACATGGATGATCAGCTCTGGAGGTGGCTTCTGCTCTTGCTGCTCCACTGTTGTTGTTGGTGTTGCTGCTGCTGCTGCTGCTTTGTTTGTTGATGCTGGCAGGGGTGACTACGTGCTCATGATTTTCATTGCTGCTGCTGGTTCTGTTGGCACTGCAAACACAGAATGGAAAGCAACAACACTTATATTATTCGAATTTTGCAATGTCTGTGGAAATTCAATGCCACTTAATCAAAAAAATGAAAGGAGAAATGAGAAAGAAAGGAAATTCCAAGTATATATATAGGGGCGGGTGCAGAAGAGACAAGCATTCGCGCATAAATTCATTGAATTTTGACAGGCACCCATCGGTTACATGAAAATACATATTTAACATCCGGGAAATTGTAATCGAGAGGTCTGCAGACGCCTCTCTAGTCTTTGACGACCCTCTAAGATTGAGAATTAAGCAATTCGCGCAAATTTGCATGCACATTATGCATAATGCAAGGGAGGGCAAAGCAAATGATTCAGTTATTTTCAGGCAGATGTTTATCTTGAGATCTGATAAAAAGGAAAGGAAACTGCACTTTGGGCAATTCGCTTCGCGAATTTTTGCAATTCGAGTAGTCACTCGTTTAACCCTTAACAGAAGATCAACAAAAGCTTCTTAGGGGTTCATTAAAGAAATGAAAAGAAATCAAAATAAAATTCAGAATACCGAGAGGGAAATACCCTTGCAGACAGTTGTACTTGTATTATCATCTTTAAATTGTTGTGCTCTTAATTATTTCTATGAACTAAGTCTTAACTTATATCTATATTTTTAATATTTTCGAAATATGCATTATTTGACATGGAAACAAAAATGTGGATCTTTCCCACAAAGCGACAATCAGACTGATATAGTTCCAATAATAAATATCCATTTCACTGTAAATTTCTATTCTATTAAGATCCCTCTTCCTCAATGTGTTACATATTTCGGGATCAAATTGAAATACTCCTTGCAAGGGTATTGCCTTGGAAAGGGGCTGCTGCACACACACAGTTCGATGCTAAGCCCTTTTTTTCGATTTGACCAAAGGATTCTTTTGCGCGCTGCCTTATCGATCGCGTTTAATGGTTTAATGAACAAGAAAAAGTAATCACGTAGTAAATTACAAGGAAATGGAGTCGCTTAGAAATGAGTTATGGTAAAGAGAAATGGGTCTACTACAGACTAATGGTGCGTACGTGCTACACACCGCACTCAAAAGTTTTTCCTCAACGTTGGGTCACTAGGGTGCCTCGGTGATCGGTTAAAGGTTCAAATCAAGGAAAATTTGTCAATGCTGATCAGCGCGGTGAAAGTTCGTATAATATTGTGTTGCCCAAGGAGAAATGCTCTTTGGCAGCGTGGAAAAATTCAACGCTGGCATTTGGGTGTGAAAATGTAGGTAGAAAGCGGCAGCTGTAGCTTCTTAGCGCAATCTTAACTGTGGAATGAGCTCCAGGAATGTCGCCAGGGGTAGCTGCTGTCTGTGTGACAATCAATGAGGCTCAGGAGAAAGGTGGGAAAATATGCATTGCATATTGATTGTTTTGTAAGCAGAGAGAGAGAAGCTCATAAACAATAATATATAAAATAATCAAATATAAATTATAAGTAAATAAAGAATTAATTGTTAAATATATTTTAAAACTTGCATTATTTGGTGCATTTTTTTGATTTCTAATCATTTCCACGATACAAACTAAAAGAAACGGGGCTGCCCTCAAAAGTATGCAACAGTATTTGCCAGAAATATAACCTCACAAAGTATTCAAGTTGATCAGTTGATGATTAAGAGAATTCCGTTATAGTTTGTGCGCCGCAACACATTCCAATACTGTAATAATAATGTCGCACACATGTCTGACCACGAATTATGTCCATAAAATGGACTATCACTTAAGTGATCGAAGCCAGGAGAGCAGACCCAGTTGCGAGGGTCGCAACTGACGAGTCCCAAATGACTGGGCAATTATGCAATTATATTGAAGCGCGCAGGGTGGGAGTTGGAGGGTGGTGTCGTGGATCGGCTGGTGGCAGCAACAAAAGCTAAATGACCACAAAGTATAGACCATGCTTGTGTGTGTGTGTGTGACAACATTATCAACATGCGAGCTACATGATGTGGCACTAAGGGCTGTGCAGCCGCCCCTCACAGAGTCGCCTCAACTGACAGCGACTAAACAGTTTTCTAATGACTTTTTCGCGCGCAATTATTTACTAATCACACGCAGGACCTTTTTTTCTATAGGTTCTATATATATGTCACATGCCTGGCGATTTTTGCTGTGCTGTGCCGGAATGCGATGCGGATGCGCCACTTGGCTATCAGAGTGCACTTTTATTTTAACACCTACAACAACAGCTGTTCGATTTGTGTTCTTTTTTTGTTGGGAAACATAGTTGTGCCTGTCTGCAGTGAAAATTCATTTTAGATTATCACACTGAGCTCGGGGCTAGGGGCTACTACTGCGGGTAGTCACCCATAACCAGTTGGCCCGTCACTTTATAATTACGAAAATGCTATTAGATAAACATCGTTGGCCGCCTTTAATTTTGGGAGGCCAAGGCGACAGCGGCTACCAGGATAGTTGTGGTCGTCACTTGGCTTAAGGAAGTGCATGTCGTTGTCGCCCCAGGAAGTCAGTTAGAGGAGAAACAAAAAAAAATGCATTAGAATTAGACAGTTGGGTTTTAGTTTGGATGTGGCCTGCTAATTGTCGGGATCGGTTTAAAAAGGAAGTCAAAACGATGCAGCTATGCATCCAACCATGAAGTGCCAAGGAACAAGTCAAGAACATATGAAGAAAAGTAATTAATATATTGTGTAGCCAAAGTTAATTAAAAATTAGATAATAAAAAAAAATAACTTAAGATTTGTAAGCCTTTATCAATTTTAATCTTAACTTAACTTAACTTAACTTATTTACAAGTTGGCTTAAAAAATACTAGAAAGAAAAAGATATATGTAAATGGAAAACTCACCTCTTGGCATTAAAATCCATAATTGTACGGCCTTGAAATGCCGTTGAAGTTTTGAATAGTATGTGAATAATTTTTAAAGTGTGTAGAGCTGCTCGACAAAGCAGTAACTGATGGGCAGGTTATAATAAAGGAACTGAAAATAAAAAATAAATAATAAAATAAATAAAAATAAACTTTAAAAATCAGAAAAAAAACGTAAAACATAATTCATATGTGGCATACTCGATTTACAGAACTTATCGATGGTTAGGATCCTTCAAAGGACGCACCGAAAACATTGGGCACAGCATGTGGTCCAAGGCAAAACCCAAAACGAATTTGTTTACGTGCGGACAGCATTTCTCACATACATATATACTTAAATACATATACATATTGAACGATGTATTTCGAGTTGTATTTTAGCAAAGACCAAAGTAAATATTTAACTGCATTTTATTATGATGTAAAATGGACGTGCCCAAAAAGATATTCAAATTACAAACGGGAAAACGAAAACTGGAAAGATAATATGCGGCACACATGGGCACATGGGTCAAGTTGGGATTAGACAGGTAGTCAATGCCAGAATTATAAGAATTTCCACGAGTCTCGATTAAGAGTCTAGCTGCCCGTTTTCCTGTTGATGCCAGGTGTTGTTTGGGGGTGGGGGGGGAAGCGAAAAACTCAGCGACGCATGCGCAACGTCAACGTGGAATTTTCTTTGTTTTTTTTTTTTTGTTTTTACGACAAGCGGCGACGCATATTTATATCGACCTCTAATATGCTAGAGAGATCAATGCACCTGTTGTTGTGACTGACACTTGGCCGCTTGCCTCTTGCCTCTGCGGGCAGGTGAATGCCCGTGGCAGCTGTTGAACACAAGGCCCCCCCCCTTCGCTCTGCTCCCTCTCCGTCTCTCTCTCTCTCTCTCTATCTCGTCATGCAGGCTGCTGCCAAAGGACAACTCCTGTTTTATACCCTTTACACAAATGCTTGAAATGGGAATTTGGAAAATAATTTATATATATTAAGTATGTTGTGCTGTGCACGTGGTAACTGCTAGTCGGTCACACTCTTTGTTGTACACTCTTGTTTTATTATTGTAGTTTTTACTTCTTTTCAATTCGCTGGAGTTGCGCCTTCAATTGACTTTGCCAGAGCTAATTGCTCCGCGTATTCGTATCCTGTCGCGTTTCCCCTGTTTTTATTTTTCTCTCTTTTTTGTATAGTTTTCTAGTTCCTGTTTTCCCCGTTTTCTTCAACTGATGTGTGACATATGGGCCGGCGTTATTTTTGCCACGATTTATGTGCCGCTTTTGTTTGGCATGGCCTGACAGGACTGACACCTCCTCTGGCTCTGGTCTCGGGGCATAACTACCCCATTTGTACTGTTATTTAGTTAACGACTTTCTTTTCGCCTTGCACCTTCTTTTGCCGCCCATCGTCTTTTCTTACACAATTTCCCATTTTCTTTTTTTTTATTATTATATTTTTCTTGCCTGCTTTCCAACCATCATTTTCACACTAATTGCGGATATGCCTACTAATTAATTGCCGCCTTTTACTTTCTTTCGTTTCATGACGATATTTTTCATTTGTTACCTTACACAATTTCCAACCCTGTTTTTCGCGTTGGGTTTTTCTTTATACAGTTTTCCACATATATTTTGTTACATTCTTAATACTTATATTTATTATGAAACTATGTTTGAGACTGAATTCTAAAGCTCCAACATTGTCAAACATTCAAATGTTTTGGCAAACATAAAAAGATCAGCTCAGATCCAGAAAACTAATATTTTTTATGGGTTTAGATTCGATTGCTTTTGCCTGTTACATAATTTTGCTTAACTTTCTGATACTCTTTCTTCTTAAACACTTAAGATTAACAATAATGTTACGAAGAAAGGTTAGAACTGATTGAGTGATTGAAATCTTAATCATTTTGATCACATACTAACAGGGATAAATGGATGATGATCGCATCAGCAAACATTGGGGGAGGTCCCCAAGACAGAGATTAAGCAAGAAGCGCTAATGAAGATTAAGTTGTGCTAGGAGAGCTGATTCCTCTCGCTCCCACTCTCTCTCTCTCTCTTTCTCTCTGTCAGTTCTCGCTATCAGTTTGCGAGAATTATGCGGCGACAGGTATGGGCATAAATACAAATACTTATACATACATACATGCATATACATATATATATATATATAGGAGGAGTGGAACATGAAAGGCGCTGGCCAGCTTCCCAGGGCCTAATTAGACGACGCATAAGTAAATTGTTTACCTGAAGGCCAAGGTCAACAACAATGAGATGCGAACGGATTTAACTGGAATTATTTTTCAGCGGCAGCAGGAGGAGGAAACAAAAATTTGTTGTAGTGCTCATATTTTGGTTGAATGTAGAAAATGATATATATATATATATATATATATTGTATGTATATATGTAGGTATGTGTGTGCAACAAACAATTTCCCACAAGGAAATGAAAAAGATACTCAAAACTCGAACTCGCAACTTGAGGTAAAGAGCGAAATTACGAAAAACACGCAAAATGTGCAGAGAGCGAGATGGAGAGAGAGGAGAGAAAGAGAACAAAATAGAGAGACAGAGAGCGGGCGAGCCACAACTGAAAACAGGTCCATGGTTTCTAGACCCTGGTCTGGTCCCTTGCCGAATTCCGTAACGCTTCTACTGCGGCGACTTCTTCAGCTTGTCTGCCGACTAAAAACTGCAATTTTTGTGCGTCCTTTTTTGGTGCGCTTACTACGATATTTATGTGTGTGTGTGTGTGTGTTTGCCTCGTTTGTTGTTGTTGCATGCATTTTGGGCTGCGCTTGCACAACGAGAAAAGATACATTCCTAAGATACTCAAGATAAATGCATACACAGACAATGTACATATGCATATATATATTTATATATATATATATGTATGGACTTATGTATCTGTTGAATGAATTGCCTGGATTGTCAATGCCAATGCGTCCGCTCTCCTTGTGGTCGATCTGTCGTCTGTGCGCCGTTTGCAATTAGCTGGAACTCTAAGTGCCTGCACCAAAGTCGTCGTCGTCAAATTTATGTAAATAAGTTACAAGATTCTTATATATATATAATGAATGCTATCATTAAAAATCTCACAACGCACCCAAATTGTTAGCCGTACATTAGACTTACCAAAACTTACTTAAATATTTATTAATCTTAAAAATAAATAAATATTTACGACACTTTAAAGATTCATAGCTATCAGCTTCTGTAAGGTTCGAGATGGAGACATAAAAATTCTTCAACTGCCCACACATACATGCATACATAAGTATATACATACATATATATTTCTCTTTGAGATCGCGTGCGCCAATTTACATACATCCCAGCAGCGAAATAGTGAATGACCACACATGACAGAATGCATTCTGCATGCACACAATGCAATTGATTAGCTAGTAATTCGTACAAGAATGCAGAGCTTTAAGCTGGAGCTTCTAAGTCAAATACAAACTTGTTCTCGCCAAAGCTTTAGCAACAAAATAAAAATATTCCTTATTGTATTGGATTATCTGCCAGCAAGTTTTACTTAATTATATATATATATATAACTACTATATAACTTAGAAAAGCTTTCATTACAAAGTAATACAGCGTGTTAGCTGGTTATTTTATGGAAAAGCGATTTGGTGTAGATTACAAATCGAATACTCGTAATGGGCTCCTTTCTCTGCTGGGATATACATGAACACATACATATACACATGCATATGTACATGTAAATGTGTCTGCCCAGCAATGCGCGTGTGAAAGTAACGCGGCGACCAAATCACAGAACAAAAAAAAAAAAGTTCTTCAATGGGCAGCCGCGTTCCAGGAATTGCCGGCCTTGAAGTAGCCGTTAGGCCAGACACAGAAACAGACACAGACACAGAGACAGACGCAGATACAACGATGCGCTCAATTGATTATTTAGTTTATATTTAGCAGCAGTCGTGTTTAAAAGGATGCGACTGCTTCAAGTGGCCACATATCCGTGTCTATATCGCTCTCCCTTCCTCCCTCTCTTTTGTCTCGCTCTACCTCTCTGCAGCTCTCTCTCTCTCTCTCTCTCAGTTTTTGGCTGCTATCCTTTTGTGCCTTTTGTGTGTTTGCACGAGAATAACTGGAAACTGTTTATCATTGTTGTTTCTGCTGCATTCCCCACTACTACTTGGTCCAGGTCCACACACAGCACACACACACACACACTCACTGCTAAGGCTTCGTCGTATCATCTTCACTTTTTTCGACAAAGCCGTCGTCAGTCGGACAATAAAAATGCTTTTCGATTTATATGCGATAGTCACGATCCTATTTAATATTTGTAAGCAAGTCTCCTTCTCCTCCTCCTCCTGCTCCTCCTCCTTTTTCTCTATGCACAAATATTTATAATTGAGAAATTCTTTTACTTGGAATTTTGTCGTTCGGCCAAAATCAGCGGGTGATGTTGAAAATATAAGAAATGACCTCAATATATATGAAAATATTCCGTTTGATTATGTGCCGCAAGGACAAGTGTTAACTGTAACAGCCAAAAAGTAATTTTAATGTGCTTTTGTAATTCTTGTATTTAATCAAAGAAAAAACAGAAAAAAACATAAAAAGCCAAGTAAAATGACATAAGCAAAAAACAAAGGCGCGAAGAAAAAAAAACAACGCAACAAAATTAAAAAGAGCGCAATTTATAAACTGGCAAGCAAAAAGAAAGTCGCAAAAAAATCTAATTGTAGCAGGTAAATTGAAACCGGAAAAATAGAAGCAAAAAATTAAAACAAAAATGCCAAAGCACACACACACACACACACACATACACACAAATACATATTTATGTTAGTATGCATGCGTGTGTTTGTGTTTTAATATCAATGAACCCCATGAGGCAGCAGCTTAAAACCCACGAGCGATATCTCGTCACCTGCCCCAACTCTAGGAGGCAACCACCAAATCCTATGTACAAATGTACATATATACGAATGTACCTAAAGATTTTGCGCCACTTTTGACATAATTCAGTTGCCCTCTGCCTCGCTTTTTCTTATGACTGTTACTCATTTTATTTATTTTTTGTTTCTCTTGTGCTCTACGCTTTGTGCATTTGCTTCGTTTTCGTCAAGTTTTCAAAAGGTTCGATTCAATTTTTTTTTTTTCGCTTTGAACTTTTCACGTCGGCGCATATCTCAAAAGCACGCAGCCAGCGTCGACGTCGGCTTCGTCGTGTACTAAGTTTTTTTTTTTGTTTCTTGTTATTGTTGTGTGTGTGTTCCGAGAATGGTGAAAGAAAAAGTGGCAGCAGAGAACTGAGCTGACGTCGACGGCGAACGCTAACGATGACTGCGACTGTGACGGCAGCAGCGACGCTTCAGTTATTCTGATTGGAACTAAACGGGAGAGCACTGTGCAGCATTCTACGCTCTCCCAGTCGACGTGTGTGAGTGTGTCACAAAAAAGCTGGAGAGAGAAACACACACGTAAAGTAAAGTGGCGCGAATTGGGCGTTTGGTTGGCGCATTTTTGTTTTACCGCCCAAAATCTATTCGAATGGCGGGAAAGTGCAATCGACGACCGACATCACAAAATATATATATACACTCAGACACACATATTTACATAGATATATAGAAATAAATGCGAATTGATTAGAAAGAGCCTGAAGCAAAGCAACAATATAAAGTGAATGCTGCAAATATGCTGACAATTTGAATTGGGTCAACTACAGTTGGAGTTCCAATTCGATAATGCAGCCAGCGTTGGTTCACTGAACTGTTCTAATAGGCGGCCAATTGGCAAATGCAAGTTCGCATGCTGCACATTCCAACTTAATTTCCAATGGGATTGTCAAAAAACTAATGATTATTTTTTTGAGGGGGATGTCGCTTGTTGTATTTGTAGCAAAATATGCAAAGCCACAGCGACACGACGACACACACACACACACACCAAATCGCACACACATGAGACTGGGCACACTTGTCACACGCGTAATTTTTTTTACACAACTCAATTTAATTTTTTTCTTAGATTTTCGGCACAGCAATCGTTTGTGTTACCTTTTAAATTGTGGACACTTGTTGCGTTTTATGTGTGCTCCGAATTTCGCAATTGAATTTTGCACTTGAAAATTGAAATATATGGATTTATTATTTTTTATTCGTCGTCACACGCCGGCCACGAACTTCTCCAAGCAGCAGCTGAGCAGTGATCACTGATCGCCAGCAAATGGCCCGACGGCAGCAGAGAGAACGACACGAGAGCGAGAGAGCGGATCGACACCAACGTCTGCGCTGACAGCAGCAGCAGCAGCAACAACAGCAGAAACAGCAGGCAGTATGTGTGCAAGCAGATCCAGCGCCAGAATGAAAAAAAATGCAACAAACACATTGGCACAAGTTGTGCTTGTTGTTGTTGTTGTAGTTGTGGTTGCTGGTTAGGCCAACTGACATTTAAGAAAGAGCGTAAAGCAAAGCAGAGAGGGAAAAATCGCAAGTCGCGAGCGCGCGCAAAAGAAAAAAAACGTCAGCAAAAAGTTGTGGAATGCGTGTGGCAAGCAGCAGGAGCAGCTTATCCCTCTCCCCTTCCCACTGGTTACATTTTACTGAATGAAACGGGCGGCAAGTGACGCTCCTGTTTGAAGCGCCAAACAGGCAGTTGACCTGTCTCTGTGTGTGTGCGTGTCTGAGAGAGAGCGAAACAGCCGTTCTAGTGGCGCTCACTTAACAGGCGTTGCCTTGCTACAGCTGTTAAGGCTGCCACCTGGGCAGAGAAAGAAACAAAACGTTGCCCAAGCAAAAATTGCAACTTAACACTTTTTGAACACAAGCTGAACAAGGATAATGGAATTCGACAAAAGGATTTAAAAATACATTTTCATACAGCAAAAATTACATTTCCCACGCTTTAAATTCCCATAAACGTGATTTAATTCAATTAAAATTCACATTTTGCACCTTATGGAAGTAAATTATTTCAGTTTTCTTCGAAATTTATAGAAAATGACTCCCATTTAGTTGAGTCAGTTTAATGTTTACGTTTGCCGACTTTTTATGCCCTGCTGGCAACGCCGCTCATAACACAAACAAACAACGGCAACTTTGTTGTAGCATTTTGAACGTTTTGGCTTCAACTTTGCTGGCAGCTGGCGTCGCTATTCTAACTGAAACCCTATGCCTATCCATATGCATTGCACAGATAAAAACTCGCAGAATCTAATTTGATTAAGTGTACAAAAATCAGTGCAAAATTGTGCAAGCTATGAATGGACAAAGTTATGAATTTCCCGCGCGCGGGAAGCAACGTCGACGTCAGGCGCTCTCTCACACACAGAAAAGTGACAGCTGACGCAGCACAAGCAACGTTGACAGCGACGCCGACTGCGGCTACAAAAGTCTTCGTGAAACACAAAGCAAAAAAAAATTAACAAAAAAAAAAAAGGTGTTACCAAAAATTAAACGCATCTCATTTGGAATTGGAATTTGGGGAAAAATGTGCGAAAATTGTAGCCAGCTTTTGCTAAGCAGCGTTTTATTGGCTAACTCACCTGTTCCGGATGAAGACTTTCGTTGTCCAAGTTGTTGTTCTTGTTGTTGTTGCATTTGGGGGTTGCTTGTTGCGCTTAATTTATGCCTGGCAGCAGCAAGCCACGCGCGCAGTTAGCAAAATGTGTGTGTTTCAGTACCCAAAATGCGCTCCACGCGGATGAAAAAATAAATTGCACACATACACAAATACACAGCCACACACACACACTCGCACACACACACACAATCCGTAAAGAGTTTGTTGGCTTTTTTCGTTTCTTTTTTTTTTCTTTTTACCTTATGCCGGCTCTAGTCAATGCCAAATGTGTGTTTGTTAAAATGTTGTGCGTGGTTTCGTGTATGGTTTTAACTCCACAATCCAAGCAAACAAATTGGTGCCTTTTCGCAGAGTTTCCAGAGATGAATTCAAGTGAACTGCGCTGTCGCCGTCTCCGTGTGGAAGAGAGAATAGCGAAACAGAAGAGCATTTTCCGTTAGTGATGATCGATACTCATCGTTTAAGCGATGTTTTCTTTTAGCACACTCTGCAATTGCCATTCACAGCGAACAATGTAAACATTGCATGCCCACGATCAGCGGGCCAATTTAAAGTTAATTATTAATATAGAATTCGGATATGCTGCTATTATGAATAAATCATTGCAAAAACTACACTTATAATCACGTTTTTATTGTAATTTTATTAGGCTATTTATAAGAAGCACACGCAAATTGTGAATTATGATCACTTGCATAAAAAGTCTGGTAACGCTTTATTTTATGGGTAAATCAATTTTGGAAACGGTAAATTCACGTTTAATTAAAACCCAACATCACTGGGAAACATTTAAATATGAAGTGCGGTGCACTTTAATTCAAAATTTAAAAATGTAATGCTTAATGAATCAGTAAATTTACACTTTTATTTTTGTTGAATCTTTTGTGTTTGATATTTGTTTGTACGCGAATTGATTTATAATCATTTTCAAATGATTCATTTTGTTAAAAAAAAACAACAAATTGAAAACACAAAATTATGCGCTTTGATGATTTAGCGCTGGCCAACTCGAAAATCACAATAAAAGAAAAGCAGCGATTAAAATAATTGAGTTCAGCTGCTGAAAAATGCTTGAAAAGCTTTTTACAAAACGCTGCAAAAAAAAACGAAAGAAAGAAAAATGAAATTTTTTGGCAAACGCAGCAGAAAAACGAGCCATGGACAAATTGACTTGCGACTGATTCTGTTTCTGTTTGTGTTTCTCTTTCCATGTTTATTGCGATTGCGTTTTGCTAACATTATTTTATATTATGAACTTAAGAAGAGGCATCGTTGGCGTCTCCACTTAGATGGGCGATTGCTTGAAGCCACGCGCGGCATAATCGGAGGGCGCGGAGCGATCGGAGACACGGGGATAACCCTCGTCGCCGGGCACACAGGCCTTGCGCGAGGAAATCACACGCCAGCCACCCTTGCGAGTCCAATCCTAAAAACCAATGCACAAAATTATTCATAATTGTTATGCCGCAAATAATGTAGAATTATTTGCTCACATTTTGATTGTATTTGAAGTAGTAGGCGGCCGCATAGATGCCCGTCAGCGCGATCAGCGCCTTTCCTGTCCAATAGCGCACGGTGTAAGCCCGTTGGAAGCCCTAAACAGCAGGATTCGTTGAGATTTAAAAAACATTTGATATGATTACATAATAATTGGGCTTTACCAGCGCCGGCGTCAGAATGTTGCAAATCTTGTCCAAGGGTGCGCGATACATGCGCTTGATGGGATTGTTCAACTCCAGCTCCAAGGCGGGCACCTTGCGTGGCCCGTGATGCAGTTCCTGATCCTTGAGCCACTGTTTGCGCCAGGCGCGTTCGTCCGGCGACATGCCAATTAGGCGCTCGCGTTCGCGCACCATGCGGCCCGCTATGGCCATGGGCTTCACGCCACCCGTGTCTGATGCGCCGCCAGCAACCATTTTTTCCTTTCTCTAATATTCTTTCCCGGAAAATGTGCCGAATTTTTTGGGGGGCAGGCAAAAGTGTTGTGAAAAATACGCACAGATGGAAAACAGCTGTTTGATTTGTCAGTCAGCGCGAGACGCGTGCATTGGAGATGCGCACTTATCGATTAAGCGGGTATTTTAAAGTAGCCGAGCTCGAAAACAGAATTTTGCATAATTGTTCCCACTATTTATTTGTGCGCGGCAAGATTTAATATAAAATTGGAATATTTACATACTTACAACGTGTAGAAGTGATGAGAGATGTAAAACGCTTAAGAAAAAATTAAAAACAAACATTAATTTTACATATCTTGCAAGGCACTCCAAAATTCAGCTGCAGTTCGCAATTAATGTTGCGAAATTGTAAAAAATAAAGAAAATACGTTGGCAAACATATTGATAATATTTAAATACATAAGTATAAACTTTAAATATATGTATCATCATATTTATTCAATTTCATATTCATATTCATCAAGTTAATCTTTCTGTTATCGAAACGAGATGAACATTCAGTGACTCGATAAATGTGCCGTTTTTGCACATCACTAAGTCACAAGCGTGGAGCGCCTGTGTTGCCCCCCATTTCTCCACTACACCCCTCTACACCATCATCTGTGATTTGCGCACGCATTTTGTGTTATTTATTTAAAAAGCAATATTTCCAACGCGATAAACTTGACAATCGAGGACCAATGTGCAGGTAAATAATTGTTGCTATCAACAGCAGCGCAAATAGCAAATATTGCGGCTGGTCAGCTTTCGCTGTTTACACACAAAGTGCCAACAAACTTATTTGTGTTATTTTTGCACTAGAATTTGCGCAACATGGAATCCAAATATTTGATCAATAGCAATGGCTCTGCTGGCATCTCAAGCGCATTTCCCGCCAAGCGCAAAATGGAGCCGATGAAGGAGCAGAATGCAATAAAGAAACCAAACAACAACAACCACAATTACAGCCAGCAGCCAAAGCCGAATCTTTACAAGAATGTGTTGGCTGGCAGCAACGGCAACAAGCGGATCAGCATTGATCAGGAGCGGCGATCGCTGCCCGTCTACAATTGCCGGCAGCGCATACTCAAGGAGCTGGAGGCGAACGACACCTTGCTGATCATGGGCGAAACGGGCAGCGGCAAAACGACCCAAATACCACAATTTCTGTTGCAGGCGGGCTATGCGAACAGCGGCATCATTGGCATCACGCAACCACGTCGCGTGGCAGCCATCACCATTGCGAAGCGCGTCGCCCAGGAGCTGGCGACTGGCGTTGGCGAGACGGTGGGCTATACGGTCCGCTTCGAGGATGCCACAACGGAACGGACACGCATCCGCTACCTGACCGATGGAATCCTGTTGCGCGAGGCGATCGGGGATCGCCTGCTGCGCAAATACACGGCGATCATGTTGGACGAGGCCCACGAACGGACGGTGAATGCGGATGTGCTATTTGGCATTGTGAAGCAGGCGCAGCTGGAGCGCGCCAAACAGCGGCTGCCCAAGCTGAAGATCATCGTCAGCTCGGCCACGATGGACATCGATCACTTTGGGCAGTATTTTGGGGTGCGCGGCATGTATCTGGAGGGACGCACGCATCCGGTGCGTGTGCTGCACGCCAAGGATAGCCAGGAGGATTATATACACGCCGCACTGGTCACCCTCTTCGATATCCATCGCCACGAGCCGATCAATCATGATGTGCTGATCTTCCTCACCGGCCAGGAGGAGATTGAGGCGTTGGCCCAGCAAATACGCCAGCTGGCGAGGATCAACAATACGGGTCCGTCGGATGTGCGGGTGTTCACCTTGTACGCCCAGCTGTCGCAGGGCAAGCAGCTGGAGTGCTTCCTGCCCGTTCCAGCGAACACGCGCAAAATTGTGCTGGCCACGAATATAGCGGAGACATCGATTACCATACCGGGCATCCGGTGTGTCATCGATTGTGGCTATGTTAAGGAGAAGTCGTTTAATCCCGCCACCGGCTTGGAGCTGCTGAAAACTGTGCGCATATCGCAGGCTCAGGCCTGGCAGCGCTGTGGTCGCGCCGGACGAGATGCGCCTGGGAAATGTTATCGCACCTATTCCAAGGCGAGCATGGAACAGTTTCGCGCCACCTCGTTGCCCGAAATCTTACGCAGCAATTTAACCTCGACCGTGTTGCAGCTGCTCGCCTTGGGCATCGATTGCAGCAACTTCGATTTCATCGATGCGCCGCCAGCGGAGGGCATCAGCAGTGCCCACAGAGCGCTGGAGCAACTGGGCGCCATCAAGGGAGGTGGCTCCACGACGCCATTGGTCATCACAACGACGGGCCGTTGGATGGCCCAATTTCCGCTCGATCCGCGCTATGCCAAGATGCTGCTGTCGGCGCCAAGCTTTGGCTGCATGGAGGAGATGCTCAGCCTGGTGGCGGCGCTCTCCAGCGACAATGTCTTCATTGGCCACACGGACAAAAGCGAACTGGCCGCCTTGGCGCATGCCAAGTTTCAGTCCAAGCACGGTGATCACGTGACGCTGCTCAATGTCTTCAGCACCTTCCAGAAGACGGATAAGCCGAAGATTTGGTGCCACGACAACTTCCTCAACATAAGGAACCTAACCTATGCCCGCAATGTGCGCAATCAGCTGGCCGAGATCAGTGGGCGGCTCAACTTGGCCTTTAACAGCTGTGGCGGCGACAATACGGATGCGGTCAAGAAGTGCCTGGTGGCGGGTCTCTTTGAGAACGTCGCCCTGCTGCAGAAGGAGGGACACTATTTGACGCTCAGTGGTCGTGTCAAGGCCAAGATCCATCCATCCAGCGTGCTACATGGCAAATACAAGCCGCAGTGCATCCTCTTCACGGAAATGGTGCAAACGGAGCACAATTTTCTGCGCCAGGTCACCGAAATCAGCATCGAATGGCTCGAGGAGGTGGTGCCCTCCATCAAATGTTTTCCCAAATAAAGTCAAACATTTTCCATTTACCATTTTGTGCTCAAAATCATTTGAAGAGTCTTCGTTTTCTAACTTTAACTGTTAAACATTGATACGGTGAATACACTGAAAAAAAGAAATTGGTCTGAACTTTAGGAAATCAAGTTTTTTCTGGTTTTTGGCAATAATTTTTAATTTTTAAGAAATATAAAAAATCGAAAAACTAATTTTTTTTTAATGAAATTCAAAAATAAGTAATGAAATTTACAGACTCCGATTTCTTATTAGAATAAACCCATATATAGTCTGTCTGAGTCGACGTAAAATCGTAAGTTCTTTCAACTTAACTATATGAATTCATAAAAACTATTCAAAATGTTTTTAGATGTGATATCTTCAAAATACTAAGAATAAAAGAGTTTTTTTTGTGCACAAGAAAAACCCGTGAAAATTTTGATAAATATTTTCCAAATTTCAATAAATTTGTAAACCGAAATTAAGTAAAGAAAAAACTGAATTTTTGAAATTTTACTTTTCCGGGTGATTATTTGCTGAGCATGCACAAATCAATGGGAATTGTTGAGTAATTGGCATACGTTTTTTTTTGAGTGTATGAGCACATCAGCTGTAGATATCGGGCATATGGAAGCATCTTTGATCTCATCAGGAATATATATTATTTCTTCTTCCTTCTGTTCTAAAACCCGATTTTATGCTATTAGAAACCGATGCCATCAACTCGGGAGGGTTTCCGGGACTGGAGATGTTATTGACAGGAAAGTCATCCAATCTTACTTACCAATCTTGAACAAAAATCAACCACTTGGAAGTCAAAGGCAGTCAATATAATTAAACACAATTATAATTAAACAAACTTTGTGAAATAGTATTTTACAAACATTAATATATGCAAATATTATATTGTATACATCAGATATATATATATATTTATACATAATTCTATTCCGATTGCACAGAGTATGAAAACTAAAGATAAAACAAAATATTCGCAACTAAAATGTACAAATCAAATAGTTGCGCTTAAGTACTGAAAAACTATGGAATTTTTCGATGAACCAAGTTTTGTATACAGAAACTAAACACATTCATCAGTCTATATGTACACATATATAAGTATGTGCGTGTGTGTGGTCTACAGATGTCCTTGGATGGGATCGCAGAGATGAACGGGACTGGTAAACGATTTGCCACCAACGAGTCGAGCGAGATTCTCTCCAGCATAGCTGACAAGCGGCGAAATCTCACAAACCTCACCGTGCACCATGCCACCAGCATTTTTGATATATTTGCGATGCAGCCGATGCAGGTCGGCGCGTGCTGTGCTGGGGCAATCCTTGCCAGCCGCATCGGCATTCTTCAGAGCGCTGAACTCCTCGTCCCGAGGCACTTCCATCACCACAAACTTCTCGGCAAACTCGAAGACATCGAAGACGAACTTCTCGATCTTGATGCCGTTCGGTTTGTCGGGCGTCAACCGTTTGCCGGCATTGTCCACAAACGGTATCTTCTTTTTGGCCACGTGCAGCTTCAATTCCCGCTCATAGGTGCGTCCGATCTTGTTGAGAAACGCGGCCGAAAAGAAGTGATTGCATATGTTGCCAGCGCTAAATGTTAGCCGTCCCTTCGCGTTGCGCATCTCGGCCGTCTTGGCCGAGATTTCACTGTACTCCACCACCTGGTATTTGCCATCGACAATGGCAACGACGCCGACCGCCTCGTTGGGTGACGATTTCTCCACCACTTTGGCGGCACAATCGGCCTGCTCCTGCACACAGTAACCAATGAAAATGGGATCAGCGACCTTAATCAGAATGTTGTCCACGCTGTGCGCATGCACATAGAGTATGCCACGCTGTTGCATATCATCCAAAACACCCGAGCGTTCCATGGCGCGATAGATGCCTCCATTGCCGTCCGGTGAGCGCGAAACGCGATGCTTCTCATCGAGAATGATGCGTCCATCGTAGTCAAAGCAGGGCAGCGAACCCTGCTCGAAGAGCTGCACTTGCTCCTCGCCCAATCCAAAATAGTTGTTGGCCGCAAAGTAGTCGAGGGTCGGCTGCTTTGTGTGCTCCGACGTCATGATGTACCAAACGATGTGGCCCCGCTTGCCGGCCACCTCCTTGGCCAGCTGCTCCACCTTAAGTATCCGCTCCGCCTGGATGCGAAACAGCGTCTTGTGCGACTCCAGACCCACATCGTACATCCCCTTGGGCTGATCGAAGCCAAGTCGGGTGCCTGCAACCAGATTGTTGTTCACATTATCAATATTTAATATATATTAAAATTAGTTATCGTGGCACAGATAAGGGCTCACAATGAAAGGAAATGTTGAGCAATTATATACATTATTTTTTTGAGTGTGAAGTAATATGAATTTGCAGTTTATAATCTAATTTTGAATATCTTGAACAGCTGCCGAAATCCCAGTTTTCAATTCGAACGATTAGCTTTTAATTGCACTGATAATAATCAGCAATCTTAATTGAGCCATTCTGAACTGGTAAAATTTATTGCCATTTGTAGATATTGATTGCTATGGTAAATCTTCGAAGAAAAACTTACCCCATATATATTTTTAAGCCTCCTCATTTTATCCAACTTATCAAATATACCCGTATTTCCATAACAATCGAAAATGAATTATCTATAAATGCTGAAGTGACAAATTCTGCCAGCATTTATAATATTTTGTGTTGCTTTCGACATTTATTGTGTTCCCACCAGCCGGTTGACCTTTAAAGCTTGTATTACTGATATATATTTCTTTCTTTTTTGTTTTTTGTTGCCACTCTTGTAGCTGTTTAACATACAAACCCGTCATAAGGTCACAAACTACATGCATACTACCGGTTTTAAAATATTAACTTGTTCAAAGAGTTTTACGTCAGCAGAGTTAAAAGAACACTTAACATTGCGATATCGATAACAGAAGCCAAAATGTTTTCAGCTGCAGCAGCGCACAACTTAAACCGTTCTTCGTTTACGTTACGTGCACGAAATACGTAATGTGTGTGTGTACGTTATGCACATACTTACATACAACAAACGTTTGACGAAACAAACGGGAAATGTCAAATGCTGCGCGCACCGATCAAAAAATGAAAGGCAACAAAAAGAGACAGACAGACTGAGTCACTAAGAGTGCGACTGAAACTGAATGGCGGCAAGAATGGCTTAAATTGTTATTGCATGCCGTGTCTTGCTCACTGAATTACAAACAACAACGAATGCGCAGCTTAAGTGTGCGAGTGTGTGTGAGAGAGCTTTACATCTAGTCCACTTGTATGCGTGTGCGCTTGCGTTTGATGGAGCATTTTTATACCAAAGCTAATTAGCTCTTTGGCCACACACACACACACACAGATACAATTGCAAAGATGGGAAGGAGAGTGGAAGGGGGTTAGGACGGTTGCTAAAGTTGTTTTCTCTTTCCTTATTGCATCATAATTAAAAATAACTCAATGACTCCCTTCACATACAGTCTGTCAGTGCAACAAAAAATAATTTAAAAAAAAAAATAATTCGTTTTTATACACAACTCTTTTTCTGTGTGACTGCCAGATATGTTTACTTTGTGTCTCTTATCTAAAAGATCGCTATCAAACAAGCGAAAAAAAACAGAAACAAATACATATATCTATCATGAATATTTGTTAATAGTATCACGCAATTTGAAAATTGTTGAAATGTTAGAAGTAGAAATAGGAAAAAAAACACCATCGAGATATTGGCATATCGATTCAGCTGTCTGTATATAACCCAGTTAGACTCCAGCGCATGTCTTGAAGTTTTGGGTTATAAGACACCAATACATAATTTTTCATTTTCTCATGAATTAGTCTATAATGTATAATATATAGTATATATAGTTTCTAATGTTTCTCTGCGAACTTGTTCTTCAGTTTTGAAGCTTTCTCAATGAAAGTAAAATTAATTATTTATCAAATGATAACATATAGAAACGTTTTCTTTGTGGCAATTAACTACTGAGTTCATAAAGATATATCAATTACCGAGTAGTCTGCACGTTTATTACCAGTCACGTGTCACTGAGTCAGTTAGAAAACGTTATGACTATTTGCGGATGTAATTGTTGGTTCTAGATAACAATGCTTTTAACGTTTCTCGAGCTGGTTCCTCATATCCGTCTGCTCTATTGGCCAACTCGAGTACGTTAATATATATATCGTTATAGATATACATAAATCAATTACAATATTAGCACATTTTGAACAGAGTTAGTTACAGATAAGGCAAAGAACTTCGTTATAGAACTCGCCAGATTGTGACAAATAACTAAGCTGAAACACATTTGGATTCTCATCGAAATCAATATTGCTGTGATTAATTAATAATATATACTTATGCACTTATAAATAAAACTCACCTTGACCACCTGCCATGAGCAGCACAGCGACACGTCCGTTGCTGATCTGTTGGAGACCCTCCTCCCGATACACATTCAGTTTGTCCTCGGTGGTGCCAGCAATGGACAGAATTTTGCCATCGGGTATGGGCTGCAATCGATCATCGAGCTTGACGCTGTTCTCGTTCATTGAAATTGTGGCACGATCGAAATATTGCTTGATTTCATCCAAGTTGAGCTCGTCGATGTCGCGCAGCAGACTCGCACGCTGCTCCGCATTGAGCTCTGGCCAAAACTTTAGCAAATGCTCCTGCCCCACCTGGGCGAGTCGCGCTTTTCGCTGCATCAACTGGCTTTCCATCGTTGAAATCGAAGTCGGAACCGGAGTCAACTTAACAGCTGTTGCAACAGCGTAGTTGTTGCAGAAACGGAGAGCAAATAGAAAATTAGCTGACAAATGTTCAAATTTGTTGACGTTTTTTTTTTATTTGTTTTTGTTTTGTGTTTTGCTGAGCGCGATAAATACTAATTTGATAATGGCAAGAGCGGAAACGCAGCTGGCAGCAACACGAACCGTTATACGTAGTCACCAATGCGCCACTGAGCGCCAATCCAAAGCCATCAATGGTTTTTCTTACTCTCCAAAG
The DNA here is from genome assembly GCA_035041605.1 of Drosophila atroscutellata. Taxonomy (NCBI): domain Eukaryota; kingdom Metazoa; phylum Arthropoda; class Insecta; order Diptera; family Drosophilidae; genus Drosophila; species Drosophila atroscutellata. The sequence goes on along the minus strand of JAWNLA010000092.1, from coordinate 2,937,860 downwards.
TGGAGCCGACGTTGGCGCCGCAGTCGGCGTTGGCGTTGACGGTAGCGTCGCCGCTTGAATGGCAGGCGCGCATGTGTGTAAACGAACAAGAGTATGCGACTGTGTGCGTGTGTGTGTGTGTGCGTTTTGACATGCTTTCAGGCACATATCTGTCTGCGGTGGGCTGATGTTAGGCATATATGTATGCGTGCACACACATACATGTGCATATGCGTATATTTCAAAGTCTAAAGGCCTTCATAGAAATAGAAAAGATGCATTACGAACAATCGCAACAAATTTCCGATTAATTTTGAAATGTTATTTAATATAACAATTATTCACTGCAAGAAATATTTCTTTGGTATTTTTATATACATATATATATATATATATATATATATATATATACACCTTGGCAGTCAAATAAGTGTGAAGACACATTGTCTCTGGCTTGAAACAGATCACGAAAATTGTGTGCGAAATTGGATAATAGAAGTTTCAGTAAAGTATTTTTGATTAGAACAGAAAATTTTAAGATATTCAAATGAACCAGGCTAATGAATGATATCTTATAATATCTTAGCCGCAACTCAATTTTGGAAGTGATTTGAAAACCAGTAGAAATATTCAATATTGAATAATTATTTGCACGAACAGAAATTAATCCGTAATATTTTCATTATTTATTCGTCAGCATTAATCACGCTATTTTTTTTTTTTTTGGACCGCTTATGTAAAATTGTAAAGAAGACACGAAATCATTATTAATTTTGAAGTTTTTTGAGTTATTTTGTATTGCATAAAAAGTTATTAATTATAACACGCTAAATTTTGGAGATGCGCGAAATCGGCAAAAGACACAAATACAAATAGAAAGCTTTTATGACAAAGCTGCGCTGAAAATTATTTTACTAATAATATAAACAAAATCGCACTTTGTGTGAAATACTTTTTGAGCTAGTTGAACAAATCGTTTACACTGATTTCGCTTCGTTAATGGGATTGGTGCATGGCAAATTTTCCGCAGTTAATCGACCCTGAAGAACTCTGTCCGAAGTAAAAGCATATACAATCGAATGTATCATTAATAAATAAGGGCGGACCAACCTAGCCCAGTTATCCACTTTAAGTTCCTGCTACAAACAAGTTTGATTCAATGCGAACTAGTTTCTGTGCTGGAAATAGGAGTGGAAGATAATGCAAATTGTCAAAAGTTGAATTGTGGCCGGTTTGTTTGGTTTTCAGTTGATTGTCTCTTGCTGTGGCGAATAGTGTTGCCAACGGAAAAAAAAGCAGAGATGCTAATATATAAAATAACACTCAGCAGTTGCATATTCAAGTCATAATACTGCTGCCAATGTTCGTCTCAGTGTTACTTATGACGTGGAAAAAGTTAATCGGCAACACTGGTCGGCTGCACTACGTTGGCAATATACCGCAAATCTCCGACACACCCACACACACACACAGAAATATACACATGCACACACATAAACATGTACTCGTGCAAGCGTGTGTGAGGCGATAAGTTGTATTTGTTTATGCACATTACGTTGCTCGTTTCACGTTGCCTTTTTTCTTTTCTGGCTTATCTTTCGTTTTGATTTGTTGCTGGCGTTATCACACAATTGTGAGCTTACCATTTGGATGGAGGAGGCCCTTTGTGTGCCTATTTTTGTGTTGCTGGGCACTGCAATTGCCGTTGAGACCCATCGCTGCTGAAGGGCTCCCGTTATGCATCCGCAGCGAATAACCCGTATTTACACAGTGTGTTAACCACTTGCAATCTGTCGGTATTTAAGGCAACATTTTATTGTGATTTGTTGTTGTTGTTGGTTTTGCGCGACATACGTTTGTGCAGACCCACATTCAAAACAAACAAAAAAGATCTAAGCAAATACAAAGCGCACACGACGGCCAATGCGAATTAAATTGGTGAATCGATATTAGTGATGTGCGATAACTATCGCTTGCACTTTTCGCAAGTATTTTAAAGTAGCGGGTCAACTCCTCAGGTTTATGCGATTAAGCTTGTGATCTTCCCAAATTGCAAATGCTGAATTATTCACATTATTTATATATGCATAAATCCAGAACTCTTTAGCAGATAATTTGAAATTGTATGAGCAACAAATCTTTTTCTGGGCTTTTAAATATATTTACAGTAATGTTATAAACTAAATAAAGCAATTGTTCGTTTGATTTTTGTTTTTTTCTCTCTCAATACAGGTAAACACTACAACAGAAATTATGCGTGTATATATACATATATAAATATATATATAGATGTGTATATATATGTATGTATGTAGGTACTACAAGAGGCGCCTATATTGATGGAAGGTTTCGTGGTTGGTGCTTTTCTGGTGGCATAGCTTGGAGAGCAAGCAATTATTTAAGCGAATAGTAATTAGTAAATACAGTTAATTAGCGCACGCACTTGTTGCAGTTATACACATAGTAATAATAATAATAATGTTAATCATCGTAATCATCATTAGCAGATCATTGCAAATATCCAAACAAATTCATTTATGTTAAAGTAATAAACTGTCTAGGCTGACTCTCCCCCATCCAGATCGATGAGCGTGTTCCGCGGACTTATCGCAGCTGGCGGCGGCAACAGCGGCAGCTGCTCCTCCTCCTCCTCCTCCGCCTCCACCTTCGGCTCCTGTTTGGGCGGCGGCGCTGGCATCGGTATTGCAATCGTGCTCATCGTGCTTATCATGCGCGGCTCCGAGCGCGCCGTCGTTATCGGCTGCTGCTGTGCGTCTGGTTTGACAAAATCTGGTTGCGCAGCCTGCGCCGCATGACTGCCATGACTGTGTCCATGTCCATGTGCCGTCCCATGGCCATGACTATGTCCATGCCCAGCACCATGGCTGTGACTATGATGCTTGTGCTGCGACTGCTGATGATGCTGCTGCTGTTGCTGATGTGGCTGCTGTGGAAACGATTTCGGCAGCGCAGCATGTCGCGTGGAGTCCGTGGCCTTAAGTCGCTCGCTCAGAGCTTTGAGCGCAATTTGCCTAGAAAAAAAACAATACAATTCCATAAATCATATTTACATGATATATAAATCATATACAGTCGAGCTTATCAATAGATAAGCAATCTTTACTTTCTATTTATATAGATCTTATTCATTCATTCGCTAAATCGCCAAAGTTACAACTCAATTGTGATAAAGTTCACTGTAGGCAAGTTCGACTGTAATATGCTAAAAATCATGTAAATTCTTCTAATTTAGTTTTAAATTTGATGTTTAATTGAATTTAATAAATTTGTTGACTGACCTCGTTGACATTAAATAAATGAATAAATAAACAAATATTCATCACAGGATATTTGAAATCACATCAATATATCCTTGTATATCGTTAATTACTCACCGCCTGCGCTCAATATCATGTGGATCCACTCCGGGCATCTGCACAGAGATCGACGTCAAGCTGGCCGTCGAAATGGAACGCAGAGGCGCGGGCGTTTTGACCACGCCCACACGCAGACAACAATGGTAGATGGGATTGACGAGAATACTGATGAACGGCTGCGTCACATTCGGAAAGAAGCTGACGAAGGTGAAGCTCTCGGAGCTGTCACCACGTCCGTTCGGATGATGCTGATAGAAACGCAAATAAATCCAGGAGACAATGGCGCCCGAGGCGAACATGGCCGGATATGTGCCGTCCAGCATGCCAATGGCCCAGCAAATGATGGCCAGGATGAGCACCGTCAGTGGCACATTGCTGAAATGAATCCGAGCAGGAATTCAAAAATGTTTGCGTGGCAAAATTCAAATTTGTACTCAATTTTATGAGCCTCTCTAGAAGATTCTAGGGAATATATATAGATGGATGTACGCACCGATTGGTCAGGCGTCCGTAGCGAGTCTTGAAGATTAGATGATCGGGCATTATTTGCCGCACGGCCACACAGATGCCAGCCACGTAGCCGGCCAAGCCATGGATGTGCACATCAAATAGTATTGTTGGATTCCTTGTGACTATATAGTAGAACAGATAATAGAGGGTCGTCAGCAGCGAGACGCCAAAGTTGCTCAACGCAAAGAACTTGAACATTTCGAATTGACCCCAGAGGGGCTCCAGCATTTTGCCGCACAGCCCAACGGTGACCACATCGACAATAACTTCCCACCAGTGCAGCTCGATGAAGCAGAACGTGAACGCAGTCCATATCCAAAATTTGCCATTGGGTAGAAAGGAGCCGGGCGTTACGCTGAGCAGAAGGACGGCCTTCTCGGAGAAGGAGAGCAGATAGCCAAAGGTGGTCACCAGACAGATGAGCGTTATCACCGGCGATGTGTTGTGCAGCAGGGCCGTTAGCTGCTGCTTCAAATACGGCACGTTTCGTATGAGTGGAGCTGACATGGCAACTCAACTCAGCTCAACTCGGACTCAACTCGGACTCAACTCAACTCCAGATTTCGCTGCGGATGATGAGGAATTTATGTTTTGTTGTTGTGTTTGTTGTTTGCAGATTGGCTTGTTCCGCACTGGCCGTTGCAGCGCTGCTAAACGTAAGCGTAAACGTTGTTTGCCCCTGTTCGTAAATGCACATTAGTGTGTGCGTGCGTTGCGTTTAAACTGTTTAAAACTGCCGTCTCAAATTGCCTATTTGTATTTATGATTATTTTTCCATTTTGTGGCTATGCGCAGTGTGACCAGACTGCTCACAAGTACAAATACCGCGCTTTGCTAGAGACGGGAGCCGATTGCTCAACTATCGCAAGGTGATTTTTAACAACTGAAATCATCGGAGTGCTTTAAGTAAATTTAAATATTTCTTAAATGAAAAAACATTACGTTTCTCCCTTCTTGTATGAAAATAAGAATATCGATTTTGGTAATGAAATCGATAAATTTCCAATTTGCTTCAGCGGCAGCATCCAACGTCATATATATACATATACGATGCAAAGTTCTTGACTCAGCAAAGTTTAAATAAACAAAGAAAATGCACTTGTTGAATTAAAAAATCTAATTTACGTTTTATTATGATGACAATTTGTATGCATGGTTAATGTTCGTTTTTCATGTACTCATAGATTATTCATCGTGTTTAATAATTTCACATGTAATCACTCATGTTGTATTATTTTATATTACACACTCGATTAAAACAATAATTAATTGCGTTGAAATTCAATCAGTTCGGTGAAATATTGAACTTAAGCAATAAAGTCTCACATTTTGAATACAAACTAATAAAACTATTCAAACTAACGTTCTTTTTTTCGCATTAAACACAAAACAATATTTTAAGCCCCTTAAAAAAAGCCTTCAAATTAGGCGATATCGTTTGGAAGTAGTTTTTTCCTTTTTTTTGGGAACCATTCAAAGATAGTCAATGGGCGAGGTCGGGGGGCGTGGCGAGCTGACATGTGAAAAACGTATGATGAAGGAGGACTTGCTTTACTGTTATTATTGTGATTGTGTTGATTTTTGAAGTTTGATTTTGGTGTTCTTGGCTGCTTAGAACAGCAGCGTGCCCATGCCACCCATTTCGGACTGTTCCTTAACGAAAATCTCAAAGTATTGGTAGATGATCGTCACGGCAAGCAGGATGCCCGTGCCGGAGCCGATGGCACCCAGGAAATCGGCCATAACGGACAGAGCGCCAATGCACAGGCCACCAAATGCGGCAGCCGTTGGAATATAACGATTCAGCTCATGAATCATCGAGTTCTCGCGATGACCGCGCATAACCATGTGCTGCTCCTTCAGCTGCTTGGCAACCTGTCAAATTAAGTACAAAACAAAAGATCAGTTCAAGCGTACCTACACAATTCGTAATGCACCACTTACATCCTTGGCTGAGCTGCCCGATACATCGATCCATGTCTTGGAGAAGAAAGCACAGGAGCCGAGCATGAAGACAATGTAAAGCAGCGCATGAATGGGATCGGTGAGAATGTGGCCTACGCTCTCCGGCGGCGACAGATAATAGCACAGCCCACCAATGGGATAGGAACGAGCGGGGCCACCGCCACCAACATCGGCCCAAACACCCAGCAAATTGATGAGGAAATTGCCTTGGAATTTGACGGCCAACATCTGGGAGATGACATACAAATTGGAGACAAGAGCCGATTGCAGAATGATGGGAATGTTGGAGGTGTAGAAGAGCTTGATCGGATAGCTGCTGTACTGGCCACGATAACGGGCGCTCTTGATGGGCAAATCAACGCGGAAGCCTTGGAAATAGATGACGACAGCAAAGACGAGAATGGTCGCCAGCAGGTTCATCAGATTGGGCAGATTCTGGCGATAGAATGCCTCGCGCAGAGCACGCACCTTATCATTGCGAGTGGCCATCAAATGGAACAGTGCAATGACGGCGCCCTCGAACTCTGTGCCGCGTCCCGTTGTCACCGTCGTCGGTGAGAAGGCCTTCCACACGATCGTCTCGCAAATGTTGGTCGCAATGAATAGCGAGATGCCCGAGCCGAGGCCGTAGCCCTTCTGGAGCAGTTCGTCGAGGAGCAGTACAATAAGACCGGCGGCAAACAGCTGAATGATGATCAACAGACAGACGCCGGCGCCAATCTCTGAGGGATCACCGTACATACCGGTCATCACATAGACGATAGCCTGGCCAATTGTGATGACCATGCCGAACAGTTTCTGGGCGCCGTTGAAAAGGGCACGATCCTTGGGCGTATCACCGACCTCAATGATCTTGGCGCCAGCCAACAGCTGCATAATCAGACCGGATGTGACAATGGGCGAGATGCCCAGCTCCATGAGTGTGCCACGATTCGAGGCGAGAATCACACGTATCCAGTAGAAGGGATCCGCCGAATCGGAGCTCATGATGCCAAACAAGGGAATCTGACAGCAGACCAGGAAAATGAACAACGTGATGGCGGTCCATAGTACCTTTTCTCTGAATTGAATCTGCAACAGGACAAAAAATAAAACGCATTTAGAATTTGGAAATTACATAAGCAATAATATTTATAATAGAATTGTTTTTATAATTATTAAATTAATTAACATATAGGCAACTAAACAAACAGAATTAACTGAATTAATTAATAAATATAATTCGTTTTTATATATAATAATAGAATTATTTGTTATACAGGCAAAGTCAACACGCAGATCTTGCCAAACAATTGTTTATTTTTAAATTAAGAAAAAATACATAAGTATGTATTTATAACAACCAATAATTATTGAAAACACAATTGTTGTTTATTTGTTTAAAATCACTTGATAACTCTTTAAAATAATATTCAAAAATAATTATAGTTGAATTTATAAGCGAAGGCAGGTGAGCAAAGCTATTCTCTGACCTACATCCGAGTTCGTATAAATACGTGTAAATGCTTTAAATCAAGTTTTGCTTGTCGTTGTACTCATCATATGGTCGTCGTCGCCGTCGTCAACATAATGACCCGAAGCTGACGTCGCACAGCGTCGAGCGGCTGCTTCGTGCGGCCCGAAGTTTGACGTTTCCACGTCGCATACGGTTTGTTCGCATTGTTTGTGTAAAATATCGTGTCAAATAGTAGTATGGCAACAAGTAGCTTGCAAATAGTACTTGCGCTTTTGATAAGAAAAGTAGTAGCTGATTTAAACAATTATTGTTTTATGAATGAAAACTTGCATAAAAACCAAAATACGAATTGGACACATCAACTTGATACACAATTGAATTAATATAACTGCTCAAACTGATCACATAAAGGAACATTTTTTGCTCAAGAGATATACAAAAATTATAATTGAAACACTCTTTTTCTTACAGATAGTGAATAACTCCGTTTTTTCTTATCTTTCGTTTGTTTTGTGTTCAACTTGCTGGTTCTGTGTCATCTACTACGAAAGCACAAAGTGTTTGCGTGGCGCATTCGGTTGACAAGTGAAAGCAAAAACGTGCGCGCTGGCAACACTGGTGCCCAGCACACCAAAAAACGACGTTAAAATGCACTAATTAAACGCAAACTGCACAAACAGTTAATAAATCTTGTTTTAGCAACTTTTTATGTAAATATTTGAATAAGTATATCCAGTATTACTCACCTTGCGCTCGGGCTTTGCAATTTCAGGCAGTATACTGCAGAAGGGCTTGATAACTTCCAGGAATTTTACTGCAAATTAATGAATGACAAGCAAATAAAATATTAGCCATGTTTGTTGCAGTGAATTTAGTACTTTTTTTTTATATACTGCACTTAATACAATTAGTAGCGGCAAATTAGATTTTTTTTGTATACGTAAGCAAGTACTAGGGGGCGAGGCGAGAGGCCGCTCTGATTTTTGGTATGCGGTTTTCCGGCACTTTCACACAAATCGTATTTGGCGTTTTTGATGTTATACTTACTTCCCATTGTGTTGGACTAAATGTAACGTACGGCAGGGAATTAAACTCCTGATTTGTATTGCTGCACTTTCTTCACGAAATTTAGAAAGTTTTACTACTCTTTAGGAACACTCAAGCGGACACAGCGACCGCTTCAAATGATGAAAACCGAATGAACGATGCCGAGAAAACGATAATATACGAAGCAGGCACGACGTGTCATTTGCACATTTATTTGACGCTGATTAGCACTGTTTAAGCACTGGTACTAATCTATCGATAGTGAACTCGATATGATCAATATATATGATTTATTCATTTTTTTTTCTTCTATTCCTCGCAATATCAATAATATTCAAATTAAGATTAAACTTTTCAAATAATATGTAAAAGCTAAGTGTATCCGATAATTTTTACAATATTCGATTAATGCACTAACTGCAAAAATATGATTATAAGGCGTTGCCACTATTTTGGAACAGATATGGCAGCCCTGAATGCAAAAGAACTCTACAAAAAGCAAATCAACTCAGCCTGCGAAAACAAACGCAAGGCAACAATACAAACACAGTCGAAGCAATTTATTAGACACAGACGTAATATATATGCGTAAAAAAAACTAACTGGCAACATTAATAGTTGCGTGCGCTAAGGCCAAATGTCAAGAAAAAAAAAACAACCAAAAAGAGTCGCATCAAATAAAAATTTAGTGTAAAGTGATTTTCGACAATGACATCGGTTATATATGTGGATCTGAGCTCGGATTCGGAGCAAGAGGTAAAAGCGCCAGTCGTAGCCACTAGCAGCGCCAACATCGTTCAGCTGGTGTAGAAAAGTACAGTTGTATTTTTAATAGGTTTTGTGCATTGGTGTGCGCGTATTAGTGATGGCGTGCGTGCGTCTGTGTGTGTGAATTTCTAACTGTGGCTGAGTGTGCTGTGTGTGTATATTACAAATTCGTACTACGAATGTCTTTCGCGCTACTTTTATTGTCGCTCACACATACAGACACAGAATACACACGCAGCACACACAACAACTCAACACGCACACACACTTGCATATTCAATTCGACCAGTGTTGCCACAGTGCGTGTAAAAATTGCTGCACTTGAGCGAGTAATTGGAAATGTTAAATATTCTAACTGAAATTAGTTGCTGTGTGGGTGTTGGTGTATTCATGTTCGACTGGTGTACAATTTGCGACGCAATTGTTAACTGTTACTCGTTTATAATTTATTGTTTACATGGCTCGTCCGCATATTGCTTGCAACTCTACACTGCATTTAGCGGCGCGCCTTAAAACTCTACACACAGTTTCCACTCACACAGCTGCAGCGATTTTTGTTTGTTTTCGTTTTTCTTGTTTTTTTTCTCTTGTTTTTTTTCGTAATGTTTAAATGCCGTTTCAAATACCCAAAGCAAAAAGTTCGATTTTTAATTCAAATTCTTTTAAATTTCCAGGGGCCACCCGTTGAGAAGCGATCGCGACTGGAACAGGCCCAGATTACCACATCAAAAGTGATGCCAACCAAACTGTTGCACACCCCAAAAACATTGTCAACCGTCGGGATCAAATCCACGCCAATTGCAACAACAACAACAACGACTGGAGCCACTGTTACCGGGACAGTTGTGGGAACTTACAGGTAACCCAGTGATTCAAATATAACGGCAATTACTATTCAAACTAGTTCAATGAATTTTATAGTTTCCGTTGCCTAAAACTGAATTGAAGTGTAATGAAATTATAAGGAGAAACTAATTCCCTGCATTTTAATTATTGTTTAAATACAAATTCATAACAAATTTATTTTACAGATCGATGCACATACCCAGTGGTATAACGGTCACAAAGCACAACAACAGCAACGGCAACTTGAACAACAACAATGACAACAACAATAATAATAACAACAACAATATTTTAAAATCAAAACCAATTAAATTGGCAAGTGTTGGGCAAAATGTGACCATGTGGCCGAAAGCAATGACTACCACACTGGCAACCATATCCAGTGTGCCCAGTCCACAGATGATGACGTCCAAAGTGGGAAACCAGAAGCTAACTGCCAACCAACAACAACAACAAAAGTTGCCTGCAAAGCAGAAACAAACACAACAGAAAGTTGCAATGTTGCAGCTGCAAAAGCCGGCACTGATGCAAGAGCAGCAGAAGGCGACAGCAATGCAGCAGCTGCAACAACTCGAACAGCAGCAGCAGAAGCCGCCGGCAGTTTCAATTTCGACGGTGCAGAAGACGACGGCAATGTTGCAGCTGCAAGAGCTGCAACAGCTAAAACATAAGACAGCAGCGGCCACATTGCAACAACATCAACACAAGACGCAGCCACTGCAAAAGCAACTGCAACAGCAGCAGCAAAATCCGTCAACGTCTACCCTAATAAATGCCAAGCCCATGTTGCTCCAACAACAACAACAACAGATGCAACAAAAAACACAAACCATAATACAAAAACTACCAGTTAAACAGAAGACGCCGCAGATGCCACAGATGCGTTTGCTGCCCACGCTGCAGAAGATGACAACGTTGCAACCAAATTCGTCGGTGACTGGTGGCCAGAAGTTGCCGCCGCCCGCGCACAGTGCACCCAATACGCACACGTTGCACAAACAGAAGCAGCAACAGCAGCAGTTGCCGCCGCCACCAGCGCATCATTCAATGAGCAGTGGAGCAGGGCAGCAGCCACCGTTGCTGGCCAAGCTGACACCAATGCCAATGCTGAGCAAGCAGCAGCAGCTGCAGCCTGTGGTTGTGGCCAGTGCAGCACGACATTTGCCCTACGAAATGAAGCCAGCAACAACAGCAGCAGCAACAACAACAATAGCTAAGAGAAGCGTGCAACACTTGTCGACAGCTGCAATTACGACGCCCCTGCAGTCCATAACAGCCGGCGCCACGCCCCCTTTGCGTTTGTTAGCGACGCCACCACATTGCGCTGCAGCATTGAATGAGCCGCTGCTACTCAATTTGCCGCCGACGACGAGCATCACGCCACAGCTGACGCCGACAACAACGCCGCCGCCAGCAGCATCAACGCCCGCCGTGGCAGCCGTAAAAATGTCCTTTCCCCGCGCCAGCATATCGCCTGTGAATAAGCCGCTGGCCAAGCGTGTGCAGCCCACAACGGTGCTTAAGAAATCCGACGAGGAGTGGCGTAGACATGTCGCCCAACAACAGCAGCAGCAGCAGCAACAACAGCAGCAGCAGCAACAACAGCAGAATCAGCAACAACAGCAGCAGCAACCACAGCTGCTGCTGCAGCAACAAAAGCCAAAGGAGCAGCCGACAATTGTCCTAGTCGAATCGCCGCCCACAACGCCGCCCACCGAAATACTGGAAACGGAGCAGGGCAAGAAAAAGGTGGCAAGCGAAACGATTGCAGCAACAGCAGCAGCAGCAGCAACAACAACAACAGTAGCTCCCCTCGTCTCGGAATATACGGCACTGTTGCAACTATGCCGTGAACTGGACAAATCGAAGGATATGGAACGCTTGATTGAGATTAAATTGATGAAATATTATTATAGTGTGCACGAGAGTTTTGTGCGTTCGCGCGGCTTTCGCAAGCAGCTGGAGCAGACGATGGTGCGTATGCGCAACGAGCCGGACATGATCTATGTGCACCTCAAGGGTGTCGTCGAGGAACTCAAAGTGCGGCGCAAAGCCAAAGCAGTGCAACTGCCCGACAGCGAACAGCCGCAGCCACCAGCAGCAGCAGCAGCTGAACCAGTAGAGCAGGATCAGAAACAGAAGCAGTTGCAGAAGCCGGAGCAGGAGAAAGATGATACCAAAGCAGTTGAGATTGCTGCTGCTACTCCGGTCACAGCCACAGCTCCAAGTCAACCCACAACAACGGGCAATAAGCGAACGGATGAGCGTATTCGGAAACTGAATCGCACATTGTACACGATAACGAAACGTATTGCTGCGCTGGAGGAGGCGACTGTCGATTGGAATGACGATGATGACTCCAGTTATCTGCAGGTGGAGCGCTACAAGAAGCGCGCCTGCCAAATCTACGAGAAAATCTGTGATCTAACCGGTGAGAGTAAGAGCGCCCATCGCCAGATGAAGCAACCGATTCTATTTAAGGACACGCCATATCCGCAATTTAATCGCACGCTTTCCGCTTTTGTCAATCGAATGCACGAATTTCCCGATTACCATGATGTGCTGCAGTTGCTCGAGCATTGCAACAAGGACAAGAATCTGGGGCTGGCCACATTCGAAATGAAGCGCATAGGTAGGAAGAGATTTGGGAAAATATTGCAAAAATTTAAAGTATTTATTAAATTGATGATTAATTTGAATTTGAATTCGTTACGCAGCTCATGATGCCTTTGTCAAGGTGGGTCGCTTGCTGCAGGCGCGGCGCAGGACTGATCTCTATGAGACCGTTACACATTTTACGGCCAATTCAAAGGATCCGGCGGCAACGGATGCCTCGCTGCTGGCCAAGCTGAATGAGAATAACAAGAAGCAGACCAAGATTAGTGATATACTTGAAAAGCAAGTTAACCAATTGGGCTTCGTTTTTTTTACATATATTTTTTTATTTGGAGGTTGAAGTACTAACGATCAGCACACTCCAGTGACCCAACGCATAGACCCAGGAAAACTGCGACACACCCAAACGACCACGAATCACTAGATAGATGTATTAACTGAACAGTTTTAATAGAAGAAATAGTAGAACAACGCTTATTAATGCGAAAAGCATATTATAATTTGTGCATATGATGATCCTAAATGGTTTATGAATAGCATGACTCCAACTAAAAGTTTCTAGAAAACAAGGTAGAGAATTCCTTGTATTTTTGATCGGAACTGTAAAATTAATTTGGCTGATTAACTCAGAAGCATCAGTCTCACCATTTATAAATAAGCATTGTTATATGATCAGAAAGAGCAGCAAGATTTATTTAAAAAGTCTATTACGGTAAGAAGTTCAGCGAATATTACTATTCCAATTGAAACCCCTAACTGCAAATAATAGAAATTGTTTTTGTACGGATTCTATTCTGTCCATAACCACCATATACACAGTACCATATTCAAGAATAAGAGGCACAAGTGAAATATATAGTCTTTTAGTAGTATAGGGATCGTCAAATGCTTTTGACCAGGCTCGATTAGCAGAGGATACAAATATGCTTGTCAAAGTTAAGCTTGGCATCTGAAAGGATACTCGAATCATCACGCATTCAATGCTGGTTCATTCCAGTAGTTATAGTTATTTAAAAAGGGCATACATTTGAATTTATCACAATTAAACCAAGCTTCAAAACTATCCAAGTCAGCTGGAAGCCTCTGTACAGTAAGAGTCAGTAGATGACATCGGCATACATCAGATTTACTTATAACAGACGGAAGTACTCCGGAAGTAACTCGAACGGACTTAGAAACAGAACCTCCAAAATTAACTCTCTGTGGTCTACGCGTTAATTAATTAAGTTATTTGGAAAAGCCATAAGTTTAAATTTGTGAATTACAGAGTTAATCCTAGCTAATCCTTACACTTTTCACACAGATTTGCGCGCGAACAGGATCTCACGTCGGAAGAGCAGCGCGAAGCTCGTCTAAAGGAGAAACAACAGCAGCAGGTGGCAGCTGCAGTATCGTCGGCGGAGTCATCAGCAGCAACTGATGCAACCATTTTTGTCTTCGATGATGATAAGCCCTGCACCAGTGCACAAGCGGCACAAGCAGCAGCCCAGGAGCAGGCGCAAACTGTCGTCGATGAGGTGATGACCAATGGTCTCAAGCGAGATCGAGGCAGCGAAATAGAAGGCGACAGCGACGACGATGATGATGACGATGATGACGACGACGACGACGACGATGATGATGATGATGATGATACGGATGAGGATGTAGATGCCTTTGTGGACAGCTTCAAGGCCAATGGCGATTTGAGCGAAGCGGAATCGGAAACAGAAGCGAATGCAGCAGCACCAAAGACATCTGCCACTGACGCAGCTGCTCCTGTGATAGTTAATAATGTAACGAGAGTCAAGACTGCTGCTGTGGCGCCCAAATCTCACAAAGATGATGTTCGTCTGGATACTGCAAAGGTTGCTGTCAAGGCGCTGTTCAATGGCAACCTGAAGGATGCGCCTGCCGCCCATTTACTAAAGATCATGTCCGTTTCTAGTCTAAATGCTACCATAATCCATCCCAGCAACAACAATGGAAAGAAAAGTAGTCCAGCGGAGCAGCAACCGCAACAGCAGCAAAAGAAGCAGCAACGACAACAAATTCTAATTGACACGGAAATTGTCATTTCGGATGAGGAGTCATAATTGATGTTATCTCTTTATTCAACAATCAATTCGAAAGAATGTTACCCTATTCATTCATATTTATTTATCTCATCTATGCGCACACTTTGTTAATTCTTTCATTTATTTCTCAAAGACACCTCCATTGACACATTTTAATACATTCATTTTCAATTTAATATGTTTTACGCGGCACGTTTTTGGATGCTGTGTTCTATGTATTCTTCTTCTTCACCTCTTTTAGTTTTGTGCGCAAAAACTCTTAGATAGTGTACATATGGAATACAAATACTACTACGCTTAAGTGTATGTTTTCAAAAAACACAAATATAACATAAGAAATAAATGGAAAACTGAAATAAACCAAATTTTTTATTTTATTTAAAATTTTAGCAAACATTTTCGGTTGATTTGGGCAGCTGGTCAGATCCAAAACGCCAATTTATATTCAAAAATTCAAGCCTCCGGCGGAGACAGATGAATGTATTTAAAATCAATGTACTCTATTGTTTTCGGTACCAGAGTATAATCTTGTTATAATTACACTTTCGATTATTTCGACTCGTTTAGTGAGCTCTTTTCGATCCCATTTAACAGGTATTTAGTAATGGGTGAGTTATCGATGACAGTCTCTTCGATAATATCGAAATGATCGTATCTATCGAACAATTTGAATATAACGTCAAATCCGCCCTCTTGTAATTTATGAGCAAAAACACGACTTTGCTCAATGAACGTAACACTTTCATGTTCCGCGGATATCACGTGCAACTGCACATTCGACCAGGATGAGCTATCCGCTTGCCAGGGCCACAACATGGGCGACACTTCCTTGGCCGTTTCAGCACTCAAGCCAAAAATATTGCTGGGATTAACGGGTTCCAGTTGCCACAGTTCGCGCAGATCGTAAACACCGCAAATGAAAAATAAGACGCCCACTTTTCGACGTCGCTCCTCCGAAATCAAGTTAGGCACATGGAGCAATTGTGCCAGAAGGTGTGCACCAGCTGAGTGGCCGGCAAAGTGAATCTGCGTAGTTTGCGTTCGCTCAGCATAATCAAAGATCCAAAGCAGAAATTCGGTGAACTGCTCAAGCAATTGTGGAAGTGTTACAGTTGGACAATTGTTGTAGTCGACGACAGCAACGCGATAACCCTGATGAACCAGTGGCGCCACAATCGAACAGGAGTTCGATTTATCCAGCATTTGCCAGTAACCTCCATGAACAAAGACAAAGAGCGGCGATGGTTCCGATACACTTTCGTTAAAAAATACATCGACTAGCCGCTGATCATCTGAGCCGCCATAGCGCAAATTCTGAACTTTGATCCCAAGTTTAGTGATGAGATCGTTCCTGTCTATATTTTGAGATAACGAAAAATAGAACTCAATACATAAATTCATTTATGCAATCATCTTACGTTGCTTTGTCACTTGAACGAAATTATCTTGGATGGCGACATTCGGCTCGGGCTGATTTTGAAATCTCACTGTGTGATAACTGGGAAAATATTCCCGCACTAAATCAATGTTTTTCTCCTGAGGATTGTACATGATGTGGCAATGGATACAGAAATATTTGCATTAACAAACCGGTTTTCCACAATTGCAAAACCTTTTTGCGTTTCAATTACTGTCTAGATGAGCTTCGTTATTTGTTCGTTATTCGTTCCATACCTGTAAGCGCTGAGTAGTTCAAATGAACTGGAGAATTAATTGAGATGTTTACCAACACATTTTTATAAAATCAGCTGGTAGAGTTTTGCAATTAGGTGGCAGCATTGTACACGAAAAGCCAACTCAGCTTCTAGTTTAGAAGTATTTTGTCACAGATAAATAACAAATTTAATAAAGATGAGCCGAGCCCAGAATAACGATGACGATGTCAATTCGTCGCTATTCGACGCACGCAACGAGTATTATATTGGCAATTTCATGGGCTCGATCAATTTCGTTCTGCCGGAGCAGGGAACGGCAGGTGCCGAGCTGCTTTCCTACATGTATTTATCATATTTGGCCATCGATTCCGGCCGGATCATTGCCTCCGACATAAAGGAGAACAATACGACGCCGTTGCTGGCGTTGCGTCTAGTGCACGAGGCATTCGAGCAGCCAACGAGGTGTGAGGAGCTGCTGGAGAAGCTCACCGACAAAGTGGCCAGCGATGAGGATGAGACAAACATTTGGCACATTGCCACCGCCATTGTTTACTGCTACGATGGGCAGTTTGAAAATGCCCTGAAGATACTGCATGGCTCGAATAATCTGGAATCGATGGCGCTGTCCGTGCAGTGTTTGTTGCGTTTGCAACGCGTCGATCTGGCCAAGCAGCTGGTGGCCAAGATGCAGGAGATTAGCGATGATGCAACGCTCACCCAACTGGCGCAGGCATGGGTTGCCTTGGCCCAGGGCACCGAACAGATGCAGGACGCCTTTCACATCTATCAGGAGTTCTGCGAAAAGTTCAAGCCAACGCCGGCACTGCTCAATGGTCAGGCCGTCGTCCATTTGGGCTTGGACCGTTACGAGGAGGCCGAAGCTGTGCTGCGCGAATCGTTGACCAAGAAGCACAATGATTACGACACCCTAATCAATATGATGGTACTCTCGCACCTCACAGGCAAATCAACGGAGACGATTTCACGCTACTGGGAACAACTTAGGCAATTCTATCCGAAAAGCGACTTTATCACCGATCTGGACAAGAAATCCGCCGAGTTCGATAGGCTATGCCTGGAATATGAGCCGAGCAGCGAGCAACTGTTGGCAGTCTAAATTTAAATACATTCAATTCCAAAACATTAATTTCCATGTATAAAACTTTATGTGAATATGCATTAAATTACAAATACAAATTTATTAGCATTATATCTGAGGTAGTCTTCTGTTCGTCTAATAGCTGTGAATGGAAAAGGAGTAAGTACAATATTATTATTATTGGGTCAATAATATTATCTTGAAGTTTTCACTCTGATCCCAAAGTGAAGTGATAATTGATTTTTGTTAGTCATAAGTTATTACAGTTTTTAAAAATCAAGGTTTGTGTACAAAATGTGAAATGGGAAAGATTAGGGATGTCACCAAAATAATCCAAATAAATCGCCCGCTTTCAACTGGGATCAGAGTATTACAAAGTCGTTCAAGTCTTACTCACTTTTGTTTGAAGCCATATTTTTTGCGCTCATAGAACAAATCTGTTTTCGAACTGCCCAAATTGACAATCTTGGGGCAACCGTCGCGCTGCAAATCAATTCAATAATAATAATCAATTGCTTTCTAAATTCTTGTCGCAACTTACATCCTTCTCCTGTATTGTGCAGGATTTGCAGTAGTATGCATCGGAGACGCCTGGACCGCCGCAAATAACGCAGCGTCCCTGATACGAACCGTAATTGCACTCATCACAGATGCGCACCAAAGTGCAAGGACGCACGTACGAGTCACAAATCACACATTTTCCATCATCCTTTTCGCACAGCCGGCCAATGGCTGCACGTGAAAAATAAACAAATATTTGCAATCGAACTCTATATGAAATAACTGCTCATTGCAGCACTTACCAACACCAGGCTGTTTACGGCAGAAAATCAAATCGGGATGATGCTTTGCCATATTACAAGCTTTAAGTTATAACTAATATTAAATCTGCGCTTATTTTGAGAATGGTTTCTCCAAATGTTTATTCCAGTGTGAACGTCAGCTGGTAACCTAAAAATCCATTACTTCGTACAAAAAAATACTGTATTCAAAATAATACTACTTAGCGTGGTCTGGTTACACTGCACGAACAGCTGTTTTCTATATTTTCTGTATACAACTTTATCAAAAAGTGCATAAGGCAAAATGCAATTCAGTTAAACGCAAAAATCAAAATAAATATACATTGGAAATAAAAACGTGCATAAAAAGCAACGAAATGTCACAAGTGACGTCGTCAACTACACAAAGTGCAGTTGCCGCCCAATCGGTAAGCAGGCGGTTGCCCAACAGCGATGCGGCCGTTTGCGTGGGTGTTGGTGGAGTTGGCTATGGCGAAACCGAATGGGAGGCTCGCGAGGTGAGCTTAAAACTAAACACAATTCGCATACGAATAATAATTAATGCTACAACAGTCTCAGCGCCAGCGGGAGTTGCATGAAGCGCGCGCCAGAGCTGCTCAGATGGAAAAAACAATGAAATGGTGGTAAGTAATCCAAGGAAGGAAGAGGAAAATTATTGGTTCTATTTTGTTCTATATGCGCATAACATATTTTGGTTTGTACTTTAAATTGAATTGTATAATAAGAAACCAGTCGTCGCTGGCTAAATGTTAGTTGGAATAGGAGAGGCTGGCATTCGATGCCATAAGGAAATAAACATTTTTAGAATTATTCAGTGCAATGCAATAAATTGGTTATTACTTGATCGATAATCATACTGTAAGCTTTACTTTAATATAATGATTTATAATAACGCTGACCAATAATTGCAGCGACTGAGGAAAACAAATGCAGTTATGTCTTAGAGACTCAGAGAGTCAAGCAAATCATCATCTAATTAAGATGCAGGCAGACGCTTCTGTCTGTGGACGTGGTTCCCGTCTCGTCTATTGGTAGCGGGATAACATGGGCAGTGAGGCAAATGCTGATGTTGCGATCATGGGCAACTGGTCGACTTGAGAGCGCCAGAAGAGCGAACTGCCGCGTTTGAGTTCGCGACGCGACTGCAAATCATTCCAACAGTCAACCCAATTGTTGTATAGCGGCATTATTGGCGGCTGGCCGGCCATCAGGCGTGAGTCGCTAATTGAGGAGCATGTGGACACCACTTGCAGTGGATACAGCATGCTCGAGAAGGCAAACTGAGTGAAGACAGCATTACATTGCTGGGCCACCGTATCCTTGATGAGGTATTTGTTCAGCATGAAAATTGTGGAGCTCGATAGCACCAAACAGGTCACTTCGCACAGCAGTTTGGGGATTAGGCCGGAAAAGAAGCCCGATATGCCTTCGGTCGTCCAGATTTCGACAATAGAGCCAAGTATTGAATTGTAGAGCCTCTCGCGGCCCACAAACTGGGCCATCATGCGCAACGAAATCACATGGAACGGATGCGAGACAAGAATTCCGCTCACTACCAGCACAATGTCGCGTTTCAGATTGTACTTGAATTGCATATAGTTCTCCTCCTCGGTCAGTTTGGATTCATCCTCGTCCTCCTGCTGCGAAAGTCCCAGCTGCACGGCAACGCGCTCACTCACAACCACGCCAAACACGTTACCAAGCAATCTTGGTGCCAAGCCGCGATAGCAACCATAAAAGCCATCCACTTTTTTGATGTGACCAATGTACTGGAAAATGTTTGGCAGGCACATGATGGGTCTGCCCAGCATGGATTTGCCGGGTCTGGCGCCAATCGGCTCGTAGCCTATTCGCATTAGCGTTTTTGAGTATTCCAATGGATGCAGTGCTGCGCTGACTGCCAATCGCATTCCAAACAAAACCCAGTCATTTACATTGCTCTCCTCATTCGCAGCGTTGTCATTGAAATTTGCCATTGTTGCTAAAGGAGCGCTGCGATCTATATGAACAATATTAAACGGTCGACCAAATTGTTTGCACCTTCGCCTACTTTTTTTTCGCTTTATTTCAGTTTACAAAAATTTGACAAAACATGCATCGATATATATATGCTCAATATTATAAGCGATGTTAAATGATTTGAAACTGTTGCAGGTCCGATTGCACCGCCAACTGGCGCGAGAAGTGGAGCAAGGTGAGTTTGCTATTCCAAATAAATTTATAGATGTGTGTATATATGTATAGCATATATAGTTACCTATAAACTATATATGTTCAGCATATTCATTTGTAGTCCAGGTCTAATTATCTTTTGCTCGTTCGTCGACATAACGCTAATCAGTGAATCAACTTAATCCAATCAGTTGAAGATTTAATTTTCAAACATTTTGTTTGCAATTTTTCACAAATTTTCAATGAACTTTTTTCAAACAGATTTTGCAGGCTGATATTATATAGAATTATGTTTATTATATTTTACTTTCGATCAATGGAGACGATTTTAAAAAAGTAAATCACAAACTTCTTAAATTCAGAAAATACAACTTCATAATTTATGTAATTTCCACATTGTAAATTGCCAAATTAAATCGGGACTTGAAACTATTTGTTCAAATCGTTCCATCGTAAAATAATTTGCTTCAATATAGGTCTTTAATTATTTACAACTTTAATATTCACAAAATCAAAATCACTTTTATTCAATTGCATTTTTTGTTTGTGTATTTCTTTATGCAACTTTTAGCTTTACTCAAATTTAGTTGCTGTGGCAACCGCTGAATCAATATTTTGTAGCTTGTTTAATCACACAAACTGAATTTCACAGGTGCGCAACGAGCGTAATAAGGCGCGCGAGGAATCCAAACAGTTGAATATCAAGCTGGACGTCGCCATGAAGGAGGCATATTCGCTGAAGCGTGAGAAAAATGATCTGGAGCTGCAGATAACGCAGCTGAAGAAGGAAATGGAAAAGGTGCACACGCTGATGATGAAACACGCCGGGCAATTCCATCGCGCCGATACCAACGAGGATGCCGAAGCTAATGGGCGGGATGCCAATTGCTCGCCGGATATCTCATCGGATGGCTTGAAGAATGTGAACAGTGAGGATGGTTTGGTCACCAAGCTGCCCAGCGATGTCAAGGATCTGGATATCGAGGAGTTTGCACTGAAGGGCGCCATGCCCAAGCACTTGAGCGATTTGGATGAGGCTGCCGCCGCTGAGGAGAAGCGCCTAATACAACAGCTATCCAAGGATGACTTCGACGAGGACTATTTGCTGCAAAAGATATCCATGCTGCAGCTCCGCTTGGATGAGGCACAAAAAACGCTGCAGGCAGAGCGAGAGTGAGTCCAGGCAATGCCTACAAATAATGTTGTCACTGAAAAGACTTTGCAATATTTTTGACTATATGTTTAATGCTTTAGCGGAGACATCTGCTAAGGGACAAAATGAAGGATTTGTTAAAAGTGGGTAATAATTATATATATATTCTCGTGATCAGAATCAAACGCCAAGTCAAGTTCTTTGGAATATAAGTTTTCGTTTACCAACGAGAATCTAAATTTCAAATAAGAACCAATTACAGAAACTAAATTTATTTGTCCCGAAAAGACGATATCGGAACCACATCGTGTCTTGCTTGTGCTTAAATATACCCCGCGATCCGTTTGTCCATACAGACGAGCATGGCTAGATCTACTCGGCTGTTGTTTTTAGTGAAGAAACCGCAGTTATTGCAAGAAGGAATTGGGATTGGGGTATCTCCTCGTCGAGATCTCTCAACAAGAGTTTTATATTTCCTCATATTTGTTCTTGTTAATTTGGCACATTATTAATTTGATTTCAATTGAAAAACCGTTCTCTGCAGTGAAAAGCACGATTTGCACAAGAGCATTGAGAAGCTGGCGCTTGAGCTGCAGGATGTGCGTGGACGCCAGGAGGAGATGCGCGCTGCCAAACAGGAAGCAGTGCGTGAGCTTCTGACATTACAGGTGAGTCACAGAAATTGAAGATCGCTTGATTTCTATACTGCATATATTATAAACATTTTATTCCACCCAGGAACAACATCGCGCTGAGATGCGCATTGTGAACAACTCGCTGCAGGAGGAAATAGCAGCGCGCGAGAATCTGGAGCGTCGGTATGGCTAAGATGGAAATTATGCAGCCGCATTTATAAATAATATATATTTTTATAAATCAATTGCTTACCCATTTTAGGCTCAGTGAGCTGCGCACAGAACTGGAGCATTTGCAAGCGGAAAACGCTTCGGAATGGGGAAAACGCGAGCGTTTAGAATCGGAGAAATTAGCCCTAGAGCGGGATAATAAAAAGTTGCGTTCCGAGCTGCGTGACTATCAAGAGCGTTCGGATCGCAAATGCCGGCCAATGCAGGCGAACGATGTGGAGCTGCGGGCGCTGCAGCAGGAGCTATCGGAGCGCAACAAGGAGATCAGCGAGGTCAAGATGTCCCATGCCAAGCTCAAAAAGTTGCTGGCCGAGACCAACACAGAGCTCGGCCATGCGGTGCGACGTGCGGAGCAATATGAGGCAGAGGTGAGCTGAATTTACGATTATTTAATGTGCTTATTTTATAAATATTGGGATTGGTATTAGAGGAATAGAATTTTCAAAAAATACTGGATTGTCAGGGAGAATTTCATTTCTGAAAAACCTGAAACAATGCAACAAATATTTTATGCGTTAGCTGAAGGCAACAGTACGCAAACTGATTGTTCAGTTTATGCTGTGTTTAATAATATTAAAAACAATTTTGACATTTAATACTAGAAAGTGATGAACATTCTTGCTTAAAAAACAAGCTATAATTATAAAGTGCAAATTATGCATAAATGCCAGCGATGACCAGATCAACAAATCGAAATAACAAATTAATTGGCAAATGCCGCTAGACCGGTAATGGCACGTCCCAGGATCAGGGCATGAATATCATGAGTGCCCTCGTAGGTGTTGACCGATTCCAGATTCATGACATGCCGGATGACATGGTACTCATCGCTGATGCCATTGCCGCCAAGCATATCCCTCATCTGGCGGGCAATGTCCAGCGCTTTGCCGGCATTGTTGCGCTTCAGCAGCGAGATCATTTCCGGCGTGTGCAGTTTCTGATCCTTGAGCCGGCCCACATGCAAGCATGCTTGCAGTCCCAAAGCTATCTCTGTGGTCGCATCCGCCAGCTTCTTTTGTATCAGCTGATTGGCGGCCAGTGGTCGTCCGAATTGCTTGCGATCCAGCGTATATTGGCGCGCCGTTTCCACACAGGCCTCGGCGGCACCCAAGGCGCCCCAGGCAATGCCATAGCGTGCATTGTTGAGGCAGTTAAACGGACCGCTGAAGCCCAGCGCATTTGGCAGCAGATTCTCCTCCGGCACGTGCACATCGTCCATGAGGATCATGCCCGTGGGTGAGGCACGCAGCGAGAATTTACCCTCAATTTTGGGCGTGGCCAGGCCCTTACCAGACATTTGGCGATCCACAATAAAGCCGCGCACTTTACCATCCTCGCCCTTGGCCCACACGACAATCACGTCGGCAATGGGTGCACTCGTTATCCAAGTCTTCGATCCATTCAAAATGTACGTCTTCGTTTTGCTATCGTATTTGGCACGAGTCTCCATGCCGGCCGGATCGCTGCCATGATTGGGTTCGGTTAAGCCAAATGCACCTAGAATTTAAATTGAAAGTTCAAATTAATTAGGATGTGAATTTAACTGTTTTACACGGACTTCAAGCTATTAGTTGTATCTTGAAATATCTATTCATCTATTTCTTTTAAACTTTTTTATACCCTGATGACTGATCTCAGAAATTCTGATACCTAATAATCTCTGTTATTTTTTTATCCGTTTAATTTTGAGCTACCTTATCAAGCACTCGCAAAACTAACTTTCAGAAGAAATTGTTATTTTAAACTTTTTTTATGTGTACCTTAGAATCTGTTGTTTTAACTGCTTGACGACATCGAATTTTTCAGTAGCTGTAAAAATTTGTAGCGTTAATATTGGCACGAAGAGTATTTCAACTTCGCCGTGAATATAACGTTTGTTTTTTTTCGATATTCGCTCACTTATCAAACACACACATACACACACAAATAAACAACTACGTTGAGAGCGAGCTTTTTCAAAGCTCTTTGTTGTCGATTTACTTTTGTTTTCTTTGGCTCCGCATTTTTCCACTACTCAAATTTTATTGATGTGTTTACATCAGTTTGTTTTCTTGCTAAAAGCAGCCAAGCATAATCTCAATCTTATCACTTTGCTAGCTGATAAACACACAAAATCTGTAAATTATTTTTAAGAATCCGAGAAACAGGTGACCGCTAAGCGGGACCGCTAAAAAATGCCGCAAAATATAGGCACACATATTTTATTTTTTTTTTGGCACCTCAACTCACCTATCAGTTTGCCCTGCGCCATGCTGGGCAAATATTTCTGCTTCTGCTGGTCGGAGCCATAATCGTAAATGGCGCCCATGGCCAGGGAGCTTTGCACGCTGACCGCTGATCGGTAGGCAGAATCGACGCGTTCCACTTCACGTGTCAGCAGACCATAGGCGACATTGGAGACGCCTGCACAGCCATAGCCTTGCAGCGTACAGCCGAGAACGCCCAGGCTGCCGATCTCCTCCATGATCTTCTTATCGAACTGCTCCAAGCGATTGGCGGCAATAACGCGAGGCAACAGCTGCGATTGGCAGTAGCCGCGAAAGGCGTCGCGTATCGCCACCTCCTCCTCCCTTAGCTGGCTCTCCAGATTGAGAGGATCCTGCCAGTTGAATTTGGGCGCAGTGCTCATGGCTTTGGTGCCAGTCGCCAGGCGACGGACGCAGGGACGCAGTTTCGCGATTACACTTTGCGCAATCATATTTTTTGTTTTTTTTTCTTTTGTTTTTGTTTTTAGCGCATGCTAAACTTACGCCTTCAATCAACGAGGAGAGACTGAAAATAGCTGAGAGTAGAAAGAAAGCTTTCCGCTGCCATTTGTTGCTATCGGAGGTAACTAGCAAATTTTTAATTGTACGCTCTCTCTCTTTTATTTGCTCTCTTATGTTTGAGCTTTTGGCTGTCATTTGTTGCGATCGGTTTAAATTTGAAATTGCTTAATTCTACGCTCTCTCTCTTCTTACTCTCTTATGCTGTTTATGCGAGTTTGCTGATTTTATAACTGTGGATTTTTGATTATTATCTTAATGTTATGATTTAATAGAGCTGATAGTGGGGGAAATCAAAATATAATAAAAACGAAAGCATCGAACAAAGCTCTATTTGAAATACAGAAGACATGACATTAAGTAATTCACTAATAAAGTGCTCTGGAACTGTAGAATTATTTTTCGCGTTTGTATTTCTATTGCAGGTTTGCACGGTCACACTTTTCAGCAATATGCCGGCAAATCAAAAACTAAAAATGCCAAAAGCAGTGTTTAGCGAATCGATTTGCACATTTATTATCATCTGCAACCTAAAATTTGTTTATACTTAATGTGCTTATTGTAATGCAGGTAAAACGATTGCGACAGCGCGTTGAGGAGCTGAAACGAGAATTGGCCGGCGCCGAGGATGAACTGGACTCGGCTGTTAACCAGGTGCGTCGTCTGCAGCGCAGCAACGATGAACTGGTTGGCCAAACTGAGGGTCTGCAGGTGCAAATACAACATTTGCAGAACAGGTGAGTAATCAATTCACTTTAACCAAATCCTAACACTAACATAACGCGGTGATGGCTGTTGCTTAATTAACCCAACAACTACTAAAATCTACTAAAAACAAACGACCGACAAAAAAAAACCAAAGGCGCGCTCCAAGTCCGCAGTTGCGGGGAATTGGCGGCGTTCAGTTGCGCAACAAAATTGCCGTTGAGCTGCCCAGCGATTGTCTGCCGAATATCAACGATTTGCGCCAGATTTTCGATGATACTCAGGCGGGTTTGCGCAACTCGCACAATGGCTGCGATGCGGCAATGGCACATCATGCCGCTGCTGTTAAGCGTTCCAGCCACACGGAGCGGACGCTGTTGCAGCAGCAGCAGAGCAATGCTGCCGCAGCGGCAACAGCGGCAGCAGCAGCCGCAGCCGCTTTCTACGATGCCAAGCAAACGCATTTCGAGGAGAATATTTTTGAGGCGAAGTCAAGGAATTTGGAATTTGAGCGGGCCAAACAAAAATTCGATAATCCACATGGACAGCATCCGGGTCAGCATCAGCATCAGCATCATCATCATCAGCACCATCAGGCGAGGCAGCAACGTTCGTCGGCAGCGGGACGCTACAACAGCTCCGGCAGCAACAGCAACACCAGCACCGGTGGCAATCGTGCTAATCTCGCCCTGCCACTGAAATGCATGACCAATAGTGGCATCACATCCACATCCAACAAGGATGATATCAATAGGCAGCTGTACGAGACGCATGACAAAGAGCCACAGCCACATTCGGGCTATGCACGAAATAGTATTAATTTAGATGGTCTCAAGGTATCCGACGATGAGGTGAGCTCTATCCAAACTAACTGTCCTTAGCTGCTCTAATTATTATTTGGTATTGATTTCTTATCATTTGTAATTTGATCAATTCTTTTCCCAAATAATCTAAGCCTTTTTGTATCTTTTACAGACTCCGTAGCTATGGCTCGACAAGTTTGCTGCTGGACGATGAAACTGAGGGAAATAGCGATTGAGCTTGTTTTTTTTTAGCATTTTGTATTTACTGTTAAGTATTAATTTTAATTCTAGTTCTAATTTAGTTTAAATTTCGTTTCGAGGCCGCAATTCGCCACATTCTCTTGGTCTTTGATATTTCGTTCCTTAGTTGTTTTTATAAGCTCAAACGGATTAGAATTCATGCTCTCTTTGAATAACTAGCCAGGTTTGTGTAGTATACGGAATATTCCGCTGGGAAAATAAGAAAAAAAACCTTATTAGGTTTAAAGACAGTTTAAAAGACCTTTTAAATTTTAAATATTCTGAATTGTTTGCATAGAAACAAGTGCAAAAGCAGTTGTTGACTGAGCTCGACTACTCTATACCCTGTACGCAGCTGTTAAATAGATTAGAGTTTTAATAACGAATTTCTCTTAAAGTTGTGGCTTTTATTGCTATCGGAAATCGAAATATATCGATATATGAGAAACGTAGACAGTTATCGATAAAAGCAAACTTGTTCTGCCTATGGTATATTCCAAATGGAAGTCTCGTATCTCTTATAGTCTCTGAGGTCCGTGTTCATACAGAGGGACGAACGGACATGGCTATATCGATTCGGCTGCTGAATCTGATTAAGAATATATATGTATATACTTTATGGGGTCGCAGATGCTTCCTTCTCCCTGTTGCATTTCACAAAACCATTACTTCAAAGATCAAAATCCCCAAATTATGTACACCCTCAAAGAGTATTTGATCCACCTGTTTTTAGGTAGTATTAAACTGATATCAGAGTATTTCGCAGTCGGTTGTCTGACTTCTATTTGTTTCTTTGTCGAATTAACGCCTCTATTCATTGTATGTCTAGTGCCATAACTCCAACTAAAACTGCATTTCGCTGCATTTTAGGTTTTAGCGCGTATTCCATTTACTATACCCAATATTCAGATCTCCTTAACTTCCGTAATGTGCTCCTAGAAAAAACAAAACAAAAAACCATTTTATAACAGAATAAAGTGAATTTCCTGACCAATTTGACCATATTTACATAAATAAGTACACAAACACGAATCCATTTTAATAACTTTCCTAACAATGTGAAAATATCACTTATCTTGCCCTTCAATAACCAATCGACAGCATAGATCTGAAATATGCATAAATACATTTATTGGCCATAAGAAAGGCTACAGTTATACCGTAAATATTGGGCCAGTAAAAAAATTAAAATATAAACTAAATATAAGATTGACTTCATAAACGATTTCGATGTGCTCTTAAATATTTGCGAACCTTTGCTGACTATATTTATTTTGTTTTCTGAGGGAACTGGATTCAAAATATGTAAATTTGTTTCTTCCATATTTGTTCAATTTCGTAGGCGTCTTTCTAGTCTTTATTTATATTTAACTCAGCAAAAGTCTGCAATTTAGAGCATATCTTAATATCTTGTAATTATATTAACCGTTACGTATTTAACGTATTAATTTATAGCAATATTAGTGTTTTTATAAATACTTAATATATATTATGGTAAACTACTGCAAAAATACATATAATATGCATATTGTAACATCAAATCTAAGCCATTTAAAATGTTGCAAATAAATTATGCACAAATTTTGAGATTGCAGATATTATTTCTGATTTTATTTTAGCATTAAAAGTACTTTTAATATATCCCAAGTTAAGTGTGCCAGCACATCTAGTAGCCTTTAGTTACTAAATTTACTTATTTGAATTTATCAAAATATTCAACCAATTTTTTAGAAAAAAATCCTTAACAACGATATTTTTTGACAATATGGTTGGGCGTACCATGAAATTCGCTGGCATTTGCATTGCCATTTATTTGACATTGGCGCTTTTTGGTTTCTTAATGTTGAACATATTGTTGCCCGATCCGGAGACCATGTCGCGAAGAATGCTCGCCAAGCAGATGAATCATCTGGGCAATCTGACGGCCAATTCGCTGGCGGCCGGTGGACAGCCGAAGCGGTCAATATTGGTTACATTCAAGGGTTCGGGGGCAATTAGTCTGCTGCAGCACTTAACCCACATGCCGGGCTGTTATCATCATTTTTTGCCCCTAATTGCATACAGGCGGCGTTTAACAAAGAGGCCTCAGATTGAGCAGGCTCTGGACGAGCTGAAGGCGCTCCTCAATTGCGATTACAATCGGTCGCAGTCTATGCTGGAGTTGGGCATGAAAACGCCAACGTTTCGAAATTTCTATGGTATGCAGTGGAAGACGTGTTCAATGTATACTTCGACGAAGTGCTCTGATCCGGAAAATTTGGCAAAGATTTGCAGGATGTTCCCATTTCTAAACATGTCGGTATATAATTTGAGTCTTAGGTACTTAAGGCCATTGCTAAAACAAAAAGAGTAAGTAATTAATTAGTTGCTATCAATTAAATTACAGTGGTCGTTTGAGTAGAATTACAAATATTCTTACTGAAAATCAGTTATTCATTTATTTGTATTTGAACACATTTGGATATAGTTTTGCATAACTTGAATATATTCGAATAATTTGAATATTTGCAAATTCAATTCAAGTAGCGACCACGGAATTTAGTAAAAGACCGTAACTCAATTTAAACATTCTAGTCTAAATATTCGAATGCTACTCCTGCTGCGAGATCCACGTGCTATAATGGCATTGCGGGCCAATCGTCCATGGTGTAATACTCCGGAGTGCCTTCAGCCGGATGATCTCTGTGAAAATATGGCCGATGATTTTGAAGCCGCTCAGATATTATTAAAAGAGTATCCACATCGCTTTGGGTTTGTCATACATATCTTCACGTATATATAATATTTTCAGGGATCCTTTTTTAAATATAGAATCGTGCGCTATGAGGAGCTGGTGAAGAATCCCTATCAAGGCTTAGCATCGATTTTTGATTTCTACGGCATACCAAGCAAGCCAGTCAAAGATTTACTGGAATCAAATGATGGCATGGTGGACATTGAATCTAAACAAAATATGGATATGTTGGTAGAAACGACTTTTCAGTGGCAGCAATCAATGTCAGGCAAGCAAATTATGAATATTCAAACGACCTGCAAAAGGGCCATGAGTGCATGGGGCTATGAGCCCATAATAGATTTCACAATGAAAAGATTCAATAATATCACTGATTAATTGATTTTAAAGTAAATGCCAAGAACATGTTTTGAGTGTGTCCAAACGTTCAACAATAATCGCTAAAGACAGGTATGCAAAGGTAAAACAGTATTTTCTGGTATTTTGCTGGCTCGTTTGGTATTTGGTATTTTATGGCTCGCATGATGCGCTCGCACCTTTGCTCACAGCTGTTCATTCTGTTTTTGCTGCTCTTGGAAAGCTTGCCAGACGTCGCTTGAACATTCCCAATTCTAAAGTCCGTGGGTCATAAAGACAAAAAAAAAATCCAAATATAGCGCATCCAAAATTGCAGCTTACTATGTGTATTTGCCAATAATAAAATGTGAAAAATCTCCCTCAAACCGAGCTTACGTTGTGTGTGTGTTGTGTTGTGCAATTGTATTATTCGTGTGTGTTGTGTGTTTTGTTTATATAAAATATGTAAACAAAAAAGCGCATTTGAGAGAGAAAAGTTTGTAAATAGTTTGTAAGCGCAAAAGTGTTTTGTTTTTTTTTTATCCAATTAGTCAATTGAATAAAAAGCAAATAACAAATGAGCACAACCGATTTGGATCTGGAGTCGTGTGCACTGTTGACCGGCGAAACCGACGAAACTGCTGCAACTGACGACAGCTCCAATTCCTTGTCAGTCACAGCTCCCGCCAACGTCAACGCTTCCGCATCCGCTTCCGGCACTGTCAGGACACGCACTAAGCAGCGCATCAGTTTAAATTCAAAACGTCGACGCAGCCGCATGTCAAGACGCGCTAATCTCATTGGCATCTGTGGCGTTAGCAGTTTGTGCATACTGCTGCTGATTGCCACCACACAGCACAGACCGCTATCCTCACCGTTTGGTAGCAGCTCCAGCTCTAGCAGCGGCAGCAACAGCAATGGAGCTGCCAACAATCTGCTGACACGCAATGGTGGCGGCTACTACGAGCGACTGCAGCAGCCGTCACAAACTGCTGCCATTATTTACAATATGACAGCGACCATAGTGGATGTCCTGGCGGCGCAACGCGCTCGAATTCTCACCGAAATGGAGAATTTCGAATATCCGCGCGGCGGCGCCGAGAAACTCAACGATATGACGCCGGAAACGCAGGGCACACCCGTCCGCAGCATTGTCGTCACCAGTTGGCGTTCGGGTTCCACATTTCTGGGCGACATTCTGAATGCGATTCCGGGCAATTATTATCACTATGAACCATTGCTGGACTTTGGCATAAAGCAGGTGCGTGATCCGGAAGATCAGCAGTTGGCCGTACAAAATCTGAAGAATCTGCTCAATTGTGATTACGGTGATATGTCCGATTATTTGGAATATGGCAAGACGCACACGTATCTCTTCGAGCACAATCAGCGGCTGTGGGACGTTTGCCGGGAGTTTCCACGCTTCTGTTGGCGTCCCGCCTTCCTAACGCCCTTCTGCCGCCTGTTTCCCATACAGAGCATGAAGACGGTGCGACTGCGCCTCGCTCAGGCCGAGCATCTGCTGCAGGATAGGTAAGAGATCAACAGCAATTGTCAAGCAGTCAAATTTTAACATATGCAAAATATAAGCTTTACAATGTACATATATAAATAAATAGTAGGCATTTTATAGTTTATATAAGTATATATTGCAAATAAAAAAGTTGCTTAAAATCATAATTGTAGCACAAGAACCATGAAAGTGTTGCAAAGCTTCAATTTCCAAATATGATTTTCGTTTAGTTTACTGCGCATTTTGTAACAATTTTTACCAGTTCTTCAATATAGAGAGAGAAAGACACGCAAAAGAGAGAGAGAGAGAGAGAGAGAGAGAGAGAGAGAGAGAGAGAGAAAGAGATCAAAGTGGAAGATAAAATCCGATCGTGTCGCGTACAAAGAAAGTGAAAGGCGGTTGCCGCATGCGCAAATTGTGGCGTCTCTTTTGACACGCGTCTTTGGCGCTGCCTCTTTTGCTTGTTATTGCGGTTTCTCTGTGTATCTTCGCGGCACCCATTGAACTGGTTGATGGTGCGTCAATTTGGTTGTTGCATGTTTTTCCACCCATCTGTTTAATATTTTTATTTGAGTGTTGCCAATTCGGTTGACTTTTGGTAAACACAAATAAAAAATTGCAATTTGATTGCTAGTGTTGGCCTCGATTTTGATTATGGGTTAACAAGTTTAGCCAGTCTGGTGTTAATGAAATCTTATGAAATATTAATGTTAAATACTAAATACATATCGAATAATCGAATATCAATAACCTTTGGCTTCGCCAAACATATATATTCCTGATCAGCATGAAGATGCTTGTCATGTCTGCTTGACTTTTTAATAAAATTCCATTTCCAAATGCAATCAAATTAGTTATTTTCAAAATGCAAAACGATTTCACTTCCAACTCAAGATTAGCTTTAAACGAATGCACAAATTATGTTCTGTCTCTGATTAGAATGAAATTAAAAAGTTTCCAACAGATCCATATATATATTTTAATAGACAAATATTGCATTTGGCTTATGGACTCAGTGGCAAATTCCTTTGTCAACATAATCGAATTTCATTTGATAATTTTCGATTTGAAATTCATTGGCAAGCAATCAAGAAAAGAAAGGAAAGTAAGTAAAAAATCAATAGCATCGCGGCAATCTGGGCAAACGAAGCACACTTCGAGAATGTAAACAGAAACCGAAATCGCATTTGATTGATATGCTTTCTATTTTTCGGCAATTCTATTGGCACAAAATAATTAAATGACATTAGGGAAATGGTATTGTTGCCCGTTACGCAAGGGGAGGCCCAACAGACAACTGATCTGACATTTTGGAGTTGGGTACTGGATTTGGGTACACAAATGAAAGCAACAAATATATCAAGAAATTTCTATTAACGATTCACATTTACCTTCACGCCTTCCGTGAAGCACTTCAACGTATCACAGTACATCTGAGAAAATAAATTGGTATACTAATCATTATCTCCAAATACGGTCAAGTATTTCCACAGCATTTTGGCACTTCAAACAAGTTAATTAACTGCGCACCAGGCCTGCTGTTTTGTCTCTTTGGCATTGGCCATTGTCCGTTGTCCGTTGTCTTATCTGGTTTCACCACAAAGAGTTTATGATTATGATTATAATTTCGAATTAATTAGTCGAGCATTCCCTTTTGGAAGTACACAGATATATCGTTTCACAGAAGGGAAGTGATATTCAGGTCTTCATTGGACTACATTTTGATATCATATAAATATTGAAGATTCAAAGAGCTAGATATATATAAATCTATAACTGTTATAATCGACTAAAAGTGCTTTAGTTAACCAAAAAAAAAGAGCTACACGCTAAATAACAGTCTAATAACGAAAACATATTCAAGCAACATTATTTTTGATAACAAATTTGTGTGTTCTGAAAGATAAAATAGATCAAATAATGTTTAAAGTTAGTAGGTCATTCAAAAGGTTGATTTTTATGATTAAATTCCGAAATGCATTTTTGGGAATTATGCAAATAAATCCAAGTCTAAACAATGGGTCGGCTTGTTTATACGCTTGGACGAACGGACGTTGATGAAGAATTTATTGTGCCGACAAGTCTACTCTATAAAAAAAAATGTAATTTAAGGAATTTAAATTAAGTTTAAAATAATTTAGTCTTATTATTAATAGACAATGTCAAACCTTGACCGTATCATCTAAATTTGTTTTCTTTAATTAGGAAAACATACAAAAAAGTTGATAACATATTATAGGGAAAATGAGCTGGCACTTTTTGTGAGCTGCTTCTTGCAGCACAGTTCAAAGACCCTATTTCTGATTTATTATTCATATATGAGTATTCGAGAATTTGAACATATTTCAAATCTCTGCATTAGCATTTTCCACACTCTATTAACGCAACGTAGTTGAATGGCTTCAATGGCTTCAAGCACCCCGTTCGTTGTCCAGTGAAATGCATCTAAATTCCGGAAACGTTGTTCGAGCGAGTAGATTTATGTTGGTCTGTTGCCAGCCGTGGTTGTGGTAGCCACTCCCCCCCCACCCCACCCCACTTTCTCCCCACACATTAGTTGGCTCTTAAATAATTTGGGTCAGTGCGAAGCGTTGGATGATGACTCACTTAACGGCCGCCAACTTGGCCAACTTTGTATCTAATTGTCGGTTGCTTCTGGGTTGACTCTGGGTGCGCCCAGCACGAAAATCATGCTTCTAATTATTAATTGCTCATACGCCGCATTGCACAGACCATTTTAGTTAAGTGTTTTTTATTGTGGAAAACTTGTGTGATTTGCTGCTTTGCTAATTTACCTGAGCTATATGCAAACAATGGTCTTGAAAAATATTTACTCGTTCATAGTTCACAACCAGTTTTGTAACATATACACAACAATATACGATAACTATATGAAACTATAACTTTTAAAGAAAACTGAACAAGCTGTTCATCAACTGTGCCAGAACAATTTAAGTTTTGAAAAGTGCACAAGTGCACATCTAAAAAACAGAGAACACCCTAACTGTAATCCCTTTAAAGAAACTTTTGTCTGAGAGAGATAATAGTAGAATTAACGATCTGAGAATATATAATGGTATATTATTGTAGCTGTAATTGTTTGTGTTGCAGTCAGTTGTGTTGCCCCCTTTATTTCTTCCCATTCTCTTTGGAGCACTTTTGATGGCATTTTAACTTTGAGCGGATTTGACATTAAGTAGATAAAATTTTTGTGAAAATTGAAAGCACCCACAACGGCTCGGGACAAAAGCGAGGCGCAACTCCGACCGCATCTGCAGTTTTAGCAGATGAAAACCAAAAACCGCAACCGCAAAGAGTTTTTGGCTTTCGTCTCTCTTTTAGTTGGCTTATAATGAGCAAAGTGGCCATTAACTGTAAAAGTTTTGTTAGCTGCGTTTCGAAGCGGGCTAGTACGGCAGACAAACGCCAAATAGACTGCCAGACAAATAGATAACAATGAGAAAAGAGTTTTCGCTTAATGCCAGACTGACAAGACCCCATTCAATAATGTTTTAAGTTTTGAGTTAACGAAACCAAAACAAAAAAAAAAAACCCGTTCTAAAATGCTTATTGCACAATAGACCTCATTCTCGGACATGGCTGGCATTTAACTCTTTGCGGTGAACTCTTGACTCTCTCAATGAGGGACACTTTTGACAGAGCCAAAGGGAGAGATCGGACTTGAGTTCACTGAACATACAACTGGCTTTTTGCGCCGTCATTAACAGGAAAAAAAAACAGGTAACAATGCTTAAGTCGATAGAGCACGACTGGGAAATACTCCGGATCTAAGGGTTTACCCATCAAAGTTAAACACGTTTGGCATAATCAAATTAGCACTTTGAAAAACGCATTTAAACATTTTACGTCCGTGTTTGTTGATGTAATTTTTACAGTTAATCAAAGTAGTTCCAAGTTATACCTATAAAATTCAAAAAATATATATTCAATGTTCAATGCTGATAAGGAACATTTATAATGTACCCATATTGAATGGGTAGCTGAAATAATCAAATACAATCAATGCTGTCATTTAGCCAGATCTAAACTGAAAGTCATCCAATTAAAAATAAAGTTTATTTAAAAGAAAGCTAAAAAAGTTAACACTTTAATCCCCGAAGTGAAGGAGTGATGAAAAAACTTGATCGGCTTATAATATAAACTACAATAAAAATGGAATAAATAAATATATAAAGAGGAATCTATATATATATGGCATATGAAGACGGATGCAGACAACGAGTCTGAGTTACCCATTCAAAATGCATACAGGGTATACAATAAAGTAAATAAACGCATTTTGCATTTGAAAACGAGTTTCAGAGACCAGCCTAAGTAAAACTTTTTGGTACGTGTTTTTTTTCTTATGGCGTAAATAGGTGAAAAGCGCTAATAAAAATAGAAAAAAAAATTGTCGACAACATTGTTGCAGTTGCCAGTTGCCACAAGACCGGACCGAGACCGACACCGAAGCTGCTGTCACAGAGAGCGCCTCAGCTCGCTGACAAACTATTGGCCGGCAGTGAAAGTAATTTATATATTTGTTTTTTAGCTGTGCTGGAAATTTCGCTTTTTATACTCTGATAACGCAGCTAGAAGAGAGTATTGGCTGGGAGCAGCTCCTGACATCCTTGAAGCTACCAACTTGAATTTCTAATATGTATTCGTTTATCGATCAACATCGATCAATCATCGATACACCTCGAAGTTACAGCTTCAATTTGCAAAAATGTAAAAACCTTTGAGCCACAAAGATTGAATCAGGCTCCAACCAGTATCAACCCCTTCCCATCTTTTATCAACGGGTATTAGCCTGATATCTGAGTGTGTCGTAGTCGATTAATTGTTCTATTTGTGTGGCAATCGATAAATTAATGTCTAATGTAACTTTACTGAAAATGTTGGTTTTTATTTCGCTTATTGTGCGGTGGGCTCTGCATTAACCTTGCCACCGCCAAGCGATCATAGACGATGTTGCTTTAGGCGACTCGCAAACCGGTTTCAAAACAAGTATGCACATCCATAAATACTATTTGATGTTTTCTGTTCATCCACTGCATGACCACATAACTATTGCTATTGATTTATTCGTGTATTTGCAAGTAGCTTGCTGTTTCTATACTCTAATACAGAAGGTAGCAGAGCATATTGGTTTTTCGCAATGCTAGTCAGGTTGTCTATCTGTTCCGATGCCCTTGAAGGTGGTCTTGATTATATGATTATGAATTCGTACTGCGTCATGGGTTGTATATCCCTTAGACCCCACCCAATTTGTTAGATAGTCATCAAAGATTGGCATATAAAATATCTAATTTTGATCATAAATCACTAAATATAATTAATATAATCTATTCGAATCTAATATCTATCTGATAACTGGCATCGGTACTTGAATCGAAATGTGGTTTGAGGGGAGTTGGTTTTCCCATAAACCATATCTAGCAAACACCCGAACCTATCCCATATATATATTTCATATTATTTGCAGTCAAAATTTTTATTTTACATGTCAGTTTTTACAGAGTATCTTTCAAATGATTTGTAGAACACTTATCTTATCTCTTATCTTTTAGAAACTTGTGCATAAAAAATAAATAAATCGCCTTTCGCATCATTTCCGATTAATATATGTATATATATATGTATTATCTGTGTACTTACTTTTCAGGTGCGCAAAATTATTTTATTTCTTGCAACTCTAAAATACTCTGCAATAAATCGTACAAATGAGTATGGATAGTTTTTAGTTCTTGTCATTTTCGTCGGTTGATTAGCTCTGACATTGTACAGTCTCATTATTACCACACACCTAAAACACACAACACAACACACACAATCGCCATCTATTTGTGTTGGCAAAATAATGCTTATTTTTAAACGCTGACGGGCCAAGACACGGCAGCAATAAAAAGAAGGAAAACTCAGAACGTGGCCTGTTTTTGAATTTTGAATGGAAAAAGTATTTGTTATTTGTGCAGGTGTTTTTTTTTTTTTTTTTTTTTTGGCAGATCAACTCTTTGCTAACTACCTTGAGGAAACTTCTTAACTTGTGGTTTATTTTTGAGTTTTTGTTCTTTTACTTCCAGCTGTACAATTACCAAGCAGTATTTATCGTTGACGTGTCGCGTTGTAAATTTTTAAGTAGTATCGCCTAATGCGATTTCCCCCCAACTGCAACCGGCAATTTTATGACATTAGTTATGCTTGTTGCTGCCACATGGCCAGTGTCTTCACGGTTCATCTATTCACTGTGCTATGCCGTGCCGTGCTGTGCTGTGCTGTGCTGTGACTTTGGGCCCAGTTTATGTTCTTTGTGCTGCCCCCGTCTGAAGTTGTTTCTGTTCACTGTTTTTTTTTTTTTGTATATAATGCGCCTTTGTTTTTGGGTGGCTTTGTTGGTTGCATCAGTTAGATCGATGGAATGATTGATGGCCGCCACTTTGACTGCTACTAAATTATTGCAATTTACACACGCTGTTAAATTTTCTAACCAACGATGATTAGTTGTGATTAGTTTTGCAGTACTTTTGTTAACGCTTCACTGCGTTTTTCTCTTCGTTATTAAAATGGAAATGGCCAGAGGCCAGATTGGATGTTGGCATTAGTTCTGGCCAACTGATAGCTCAGGCTGTAGGTGAATAGAAATCGTAGCTTATTTCCGACCAACTGAATAACCTTAATTAGTATTATTTCAATGCTTAACGTCTGTTCAAACTACTTGCTTAGAAAAATAAGTAACTTGCTTAGTGTTAACTGGTCTAGTGATCAGCCACAAAAATATTTATTTAATGCCAGCTGTTAATTACTTTGTTTATTTTATGGTTGCTGACACCGAAACTCCCTTTAGACACAAAATACATAAATTGTTCACTTTTGTTCACTTCTTCAGCAATAATAGACATTATAAAAAGGCAAACTTCATTTTGTCAAAAGTGATAGACTCAATAGTATTATTTATATTTAAGCAGTTGCCGACAGTTTGCACACCTAATTTAAAATTGGAAAAACATATTTTTTGTGCCACAAAGCGTGGCAATACTAATTTAATAAGCAGCAGCAGTAATAATAGAAATCGAGAAATAGCTTTTGCTATTTTCGCTATTTGGCCTTTTGATGCTTTGTCTATTTTGAGAATTGCAGGCAACAACAGCTGCTGCAAGACGTTGTCTTTGAGGCATGTGCAGCACAAAAAGAGAGAAACACAGCAAAAAAAGCTGTGTGTGTGTGTGGCAAACAATGCCGCTAACCCGCAGTTAGGTTGCTGCAGCAAAAGTGTTTTAATTTACTTTTAATGACCTGTGCAAAAGTTTTTTTTTATTTTATTTTAGTTGTTGTTTTATCTCTGTTTTTTTCTTCTCTTTATTTATTGCATCTGCCCAGAGAATCGTCAACGCACATTTGTAGAAAGTCTTTTGTAACGCTTCTTTCGAGTTTCACGAGAAAATTAGATCAGCTGTGCAACAACTGTAAATGTAATTTTTCTTTCAGCTTCCCATATGCGAGTTTTAATAGCTTCGTGAATTTTACAGCAACCGGAACTCTTGAATACTCGTATATTGCGAGCACAGTTGTTTCAAGTTGCTGCTTTTCTATTTGATTGTTGTTGTTTTTCCATTCAAATTGGAAACCAGAAATATTGAGATTATTCTTGATCAGCACCAGCAGTCGAGTTTAGCCGTGAGCTCGAAACACAAATAATTGAAAAAGGTGTTATTCCATACCTTAATCAACTAAACATCCGGCATTATAAAGGCACAAGTTGTTTGCGATAAAGTTAAATGGAAAATTTTGGTATTTTTGGATAGGAAAATAATGAGCGTAGATAAGCAGTTTTTACAGGGTATTTCCTACTCGGGCAGTCTCGTTTAGAGCGCTTTAATTGTGGGAAACTTTATCAAGTTGTTAGCCTGGATTATTTAACACTTAAGTTGCATTTAACTATGTTGCTAAGCTCCAATTTGGAGCCCTTCAAGTTAGCTAGATCTTTTCTTATCTGCTGTGATATGCCACACAATTATTTGATAAGGTGACGCAGTGCAGCCTGTGATAAGCTTGGGCTGCACAAATTCTTGTTATTGTCGCCGCCGCTGTACATTTTTATTAATCAGATGATAATTTTAGATAGCCACATGCTTCATACATATAATTATAAATAGCGTATTTCGTCAATCATTCATATTGAGCACGTTATTTTGATATACAAAATATGTTTATCGTTTTCGACGTGACTCGGTTGATAAGCTAGTGGCGTTATTTGGAAAACATAACACTTATGCGTAAAAGTATATTTACTTTCAACTGAATCTGCATTCGGAGCATGGCACATTGAGTGTAGCAAGATTCATGAAGATTTATGGCTTCAAGCATGCAACTATAACCCAGAAATAACCAACTGAAACCAATATCAAATAGATATAATTCGGTTTTTTTTTTTTATCAGTTAGTGCACATTTATCAAACTGCAAATATTCTTCAGTCAATTGCAGTTGAGTACTTTGTAAGCCGTGCGGGGTTCAATTTCACTGACACGTATATATATCATTTGGCTTATGCCCACGGCATGGTCATAAATCTGGGGCGTGCGACCTTCCATTCTCCATGGCCTGGACCTGTGGCAACCATTCTATCGCCTGCTCGAAAGAGTAAGAGGGAGCGTGTGACGCCCACAATATTGCCCCGCAGAAAACTTGCAACAAAACACGGCAAAGTACATTCATAAATAAATAGTTGCAGGCTGTCGGAAAATGCTCGAATTTATACAAAAGTGGGCTAAGGAGAAGGTATTTTAAAAACAGCAGCGTCCTTCCGACGCTGCTTGCAACTGCCACACCCAGAAATGTACTTATGTTGCAATTCCGCGGCCGCAGCAAAGGACAAACAAAAAAAAAAAAACACTTCTTAATGTGGAGCAAAAACTGAATAAGGAAAATTTTACTCGCATTTAAACGCAGTCAAAAACAGCCAAAATGCAAAGCGGAAATCGCTTAGCAGAAACGTAACGGAAATATGTTGGGAGCAAACAGAGATCTGGAGATGCTGGATAAAGTTAACTAGGAATTATAAGTTCGTAATGTCATTTGCAGCACTTTTTATAATCTGATACAGTAGGTAAAATATAATGAAGGAAAAAAATTTACATTTAAATGTTTTTTAAGAGTTTTGTTTAAGAATTAAATTTAAATTAAATTGGAGAAATAAATGTAAAAAAGCAAAAAAAAAATGTAAACCTAGGCATTAAAATGTTCATCATTAAAAACATTTAAGGCTTGTTTAACAAAAACCCCAACCAGGATCATAAATATGATTCAGTATGCATGAGTGAAGGAATAAGTTAAGGTATAAATGAAATTTACATATTACCAACTGAACCCATATTTAGTACGTAATCTTTGACAAGCCTTCTTATAATTTTTTGGTGCTGTTTTGTTATTCACTTTGGGCTAGTCACTTATCGCTGATTGCGATTCATTTTGCTGGAAAAGGAAGCAGAAAAAAGTTTCCAAAAACAGGCTGCCACAAATTTTACCTCTAGGCACAAATTCCGGGGCACTGGTCGCCCGCACAGACAGACAGCAGAGGGGGGGCGGCATTGGCACAAGGTTGATTGTAGTCCACAATCCTAGATGATGGCCTCCATTCCAGCTCAGTCGGTGTTAAACACTGTAATCTGTACGAGTAGCTGCATTATTTTTACCGCTGCCACAAGAAGAGATATTAGCCTAATTTATGCGCGAAAGTGTTTGGAGTGTTTGGAGAGGACTGGCTTCGCTCGAATGCCTAAGCAATTTGCTTCACGACTGTTATTGATTGAGTGCCGTGTGTTGCAGGGTCGACGACTTGCTGACTGCCACTTGCCTCCAAAATCAAGCGCATTTCATATTCAATATTTCAAGTAGTTCACGCATTTCACCGCCACAATGCAATCTCCGGACTTTCTCTTTTCCGTTGGTGGGTGGAGCAACGAAGCTCAAGTCTCAACTTTGACTCCGACTTCAAACCAATTGGTTGGATGTGACTTGACTAATGAATTCCATTCACACGTTGCCATCCTAATGTGTCAGTCAGGCGGGTCGGGGTTGTAAGCGCTGCTGCTCTCTATTTAGCCTCTAACTGGGTTATTTTCACTCCACTATCTTCTCTCTTGCACCATGTGGCAGCGTCAAGCCTGCCTAGGCTTTTGTTTTATTTTTCCATTATTGCGGTGTGTGGTCTTTGAGTTGTGTTGTTGTTGTTGTTGTTATTAACTTTAAAGATTGTCATTTCTTCGTTCGTTTTTCTGTGCTAATTTTCCCTCTGTTTTTCTTTTATACAATCATTGTGTATCCGCTTACAACACAAAAAGTGCTGCTGCTGCTGCTGCAAAAAAGAAGAACAACATTAGAAAACTTCCGTTGTAACGGTTACAGTTGCTTTGATGCCCATTGCAATTATTGTTGTTGCTGTCGCTGTTGCAGTTGTTGCTATTGCTGTTTTGCATATGGTTTACAAATCGAGGAGTCACCCGTTTGATAGGCCAGGAACCACCTGCTCTTGTCTCTTGTCTCTGCTTAGGAAACGCTGACAGAAAACATTGTTCTTTCCGAAAGAAGTTAAACGAAAACAAGGAAAGAAGTGCAGCACGATGACTTAAGGAAAAGAGAAGCTTGAAACTGGTCAAATCTGAAGTTTGAACACTTTGGACGATCCAAAACAAATGCGTAGAACAACCATGACTAATGAAAACATGTGACAGGCATTATAAGTAAATTTCAACCTAATAAATGATTGATGTAGTTATGTCCGTCCGTCTGATGGATCTGAAATACCACAAAAGGTTTATGGGTTCACAATATTTATATTTATATCTATATATGTAATTAAGGAAGCACAAAGTTTGGGAGTTTAGGTCTCAAATCGATCGAACTGCTATTAAATATTATAAAGCAATATTGCAACTATTTGTTGATTTTGTGTTTTTAATCCGCAATCATTTACTTCGATTAATAATTATATAATACTGACCCTACTTAGGGGAATGATAAAATAGTGAGTACACCCAAATCTTTCGCAATGGCCAAATGACCTTCTGCAACTTCCTTTCTGTTACAAATATAACAACCAATTTAGAGACAAATTGATTTTTTTTTGCTCTGCGGCAAATTTCCAGCTTTCCACCTTGGTTACCTGAGCTACTTTTTTTTCCCAGCCCCAAGAAAGTATCATAAGTATAGACAAAGCCAGTTTTACGCAATGTCTTTCTTTGTGGGTCTGTCAACGCCGCCAGTTAGCAATATATTGTTATGATATAATAAAAAATTTATATATATAACATTTTTTTTTGTTTTGCAGTGTCCGTGGAATTTTGGCTCTCTTTCTCTCTCTCTTGTTTTTCCTCTTTTTTCTTTCTTTGGCGTTGGCTTTGGGCCAAAAAAATTGTTTGCTGCTTGATATGTGAAAAATTCCAGTGCGTTTTGGTCTGGGTATACGCTGGAATTCGTGGATTTGTATGTAGTGGCCTTCAAAGACGCTACTACATACTCTTCCCTGCATAAAGTATTATAATTTTATACATACGATATACATATATTCAGAGTCTGTCGTATATTAT
The DNA here is from genome assembly GCA_035041605.1 of Drosophila atroscutellata. NCBI lineage: Eukaryota > Metazoa > Arthropoda > Insecta > Diptera > Drosophilidae > Drosophila > Drosophila atroscutellata. The sequence goes on along the minus strand of JAWNLA010000092.1, from coordinate 2,894,808 downwards.
GTAGCTACGATAGAAAGGATCGGTTGAAAGAAGACTGAATATTTGGTTTAACTGAATAACACGACGAAACTCAACAGGAAAGAATATTATGTTATATATATCATGTGTAGATGTATCATTTAGCTAATGAACAATCATTCCTGACCTCTTTCGGTAAGGGTGTGCCATCTTCGGCGTGCTAAAGGAAAGCAGACTTATTCTTTATTTTTTGTTTTTACTCTTCTATTTTTCCGCTATTTTAACCACTTTGCCTAAGGAGCCTTGATGTGATGAGTGTGAAAGGGATGGCAGATGCTTTGTGTTGTATTTTTATATAGAAGCAGTTATCTGTTTTTATTTACATGTCGATTTAATTATTCATTTACTTGAAAGTAAATAATTATGATACGAAAATGGTTGAACAGAACTTTCATTCCAAATTTGTATATAAACCTTATGGACTTTTATTTTTCCATTTTATCCTTTTAAGCGTTTTTAAGTGAGTTCAGGGCATAAAAATGCTCATAAGGCAATCATGGCAAATCGATATCCGAACCTAGTTTTCTATTTACGAGTCTTATATTGCTTTCAATATGTAATAGTCAAAAAATATCCTCCGGCTGAGAGCAAGTTGTAATCAAACCGTTTATATTTATTTAAACTTGCCTTCGGGCATCAAGTGCCGTATTTAGTACGAATTTATATTATGGCTTGATCTTAAGCACATTGCTTCAAACATTTGCACATTCTAAACTAATCTCCCATTGACTGTGCCTGCTTCACTTCTTTGCATTTGTTATGCAAGCCAGCCCATGGCAAAGTACTCCGCTGTCTCGTAAATTATGTATTGAATGTTCTGTGCAATGTCAGCCTTGGTTTTTAGCACGTTTCAGTGTTGCACAATCTGCTAAACGTCCCCTCCCCTATCGACTCTTGTTCTTTCTCTTCCTCGAACACTGAGTCACGTCCTTTTGTTGCAGTAAATATATACACTATAGTTTTGTGGTAATATTGTGACAGTCAAAACTAAGTTACCTTTCTTTCTAAAACACCTCTGTTCATTTTCTTCCACTCTTCTTCTTCAAGTTTGTGTTCACACAATTGATATCGATCGACATCGATATGAATGTTGAGTACAATCAATGTTAAGTTGATGTTGAGTACAATCAATGTTAAGTACATAGGTGCTGTTAGGTTACAGATGTTATGTTACAGTCTTAGTATTGCATCACGAGTAGTCTGTTATCTATATTACAGGAGGTCTGCTACAATATGTCCTGTTAATAACATAATATACGCTTTTACTAAATGATATCCTAAAATAACGCATAATAATAATTAAAGAGTATCTGTGTGTTTAAATGCAAGTTTACAAATTTTAGAACTTGATAGAGGACAATCTTCAGTTGAGCGCATCAACTTCAATCAATTTTTCCCATTGTCAATTAGCTAGTTGTACTTGGCAGACAAAACATGTGTTGCACCTGCGCTTTCGATTATCTTTGAATGATTATCACTCAAATAAAACCAAGACCAATAAGCTCTTGATCACTGCTTTGCCACATTAAGTTAAGTTGAACTTGCAGCTGTTAAGGCGTCAGATTTCTTCTATGTGATAAGTACAGGCGCCACATTCACCTTTCTCTTGGTATTGTAACTAGTGTACTCTCTTTAAATCATATCGTTGTAATCAGCAGCTCCGTTGGTATTTGCTTGGTCCGTTGGCTCATTGGCTCATTATAATTATTATCAAGTTGGATGTGTTGTTGTGGAGCCAACACTGCATTGATGCCGCTTCGCTAATCGCATTTGCCCCCTTTCTTTTTTGCCCCGTTTCTACATATTTATCTAAGCCATTCATTCTTTGTTAAGTTGGTTCTCATTTAGAGCTGCGAGCTGCGAGCAACGCGTCAGTTGCTTGCTTCAATTGAAAACTGTAAACTGTGTGTTGCCACAATAATCGTTATAATTAAAAGCGCAGTCAGTGCTACAAATCATGAAAGCGCAACATGAGAAAATGCTGAGCGGTAATTGAGGAAAATGTAGAGCAATAAGTTTGTCGACAGCTGCCACTGTTCAGTTCTCTGGTCGCTTGGTGAAAGGGTTAGCAGCTGCATCAACTGATAAAAAGCAATAAATAAGAGGCTTTGGATATGGTCTGCCAACGCTGCCACTTCTGATATTCTTGACAAACCAAGTGTTAGATTGCTAAATTAAGTCTTTTTTTCTGTTTACACGTATCAAATTAAAGTAAAGTTGTTTTTTATTAATGCATTAACGGTTGGCGGGTATCAAAGAAAGATGAAATGCTTTCCGCTGTGATTTGTTGAGCATAGCATTTTCAATTATTTTGCAGAAAGGCGGCAGAGCAGGAACTTGAATCAGTTTTGAATATTAAGTCCCTAGCATCCGGTAACATTTATGTTTAATCTTTAAATCTAATTTGCATGTCACGCACACAAATTAATCGACTTGAATATTAAACAAGATAGTTTTGGAGATTCGACAAGAACTTCCGACGGATTTTCTACAGAATCCTAATATCTAAATATATATAAGTGAATAATTTTCTGCTGCTAAACAGTCTCTTCATTTTTAATAAATTTTACAAGAATTTCAAATATTCAGAACATCAGCTTATGTTACACAACTTTGGCTTCAGTTTTCAATCAAAAATCTTGGGTATGCAAGTATCTTTTAATATTTCAGTTACCCGGCGAATTTTTGGTAAAGCAGCTTTTAATCTGACTCTTAATAAAACAAATAACTGTTGAGGTGGTGAACACATATTCGCTTATCTTCCATGCACACCGCCCCTCCTCCATCCCATTGTTTTTCCAGTAGCAAGTTGGTTGTGCAAGTGGCACAGCGGCGTCTCGACCAACGTGACTTTTGCTTAACAACCTGTCTGGACGCGCTGTGGCAGAGGCTACGACAGTGACAGTGTCAACCCATCCGGCTGCCGGTGGTGGTGGGGCAAGCAGGGGCAGGCCATGTGGTCGCGCATAAAAAGCTACGTGCCCCACTTCGCTTAACTGTGTGTAATTTGTTTGCATATGTAACGCTTGCTGAGTGGAGGCGGAGTGATGGTGGTGGTGGTGGGCGTGGTTACGGGGTTTACTACGTGCTACGTGCACCGCCGTATGTCGCCGAGCAGTTGTTCCGGTTTCCTTGTTGGATAATTAAGGCCCCAATGTCAAGGATTGACATGCAGTTGTTTAAGCTGCTGCGAATACATATATATATGTATATATATATACATATATATATATTCTCTCGATTATATGTGTACATATAAAGTAACATTTACATTTAAAAGTGAAAATATGTTTTCTGTAAGATCTTTATTTTGCATAACAGACCCATATAATAAGCCATTTAAGCCATGTTGCGACTGTCTGTGAATATAATTCAGTCAAAAACAGTTTGGCTGAAAAATTACAAAAAAAGCTGAATTATCTGTAAAGTATTTTGGGAATTTTTTGGTAATAACAATTTGGATTTTAGTAAATGTAGTTTTAGTAGTGGAATCGAATTATGTAATGGAATTATGCAGTCGAGTTTTCTCTCAGATTCCATGCTGGATCAGCAATCGAGCTGGATCCACTCTTTGGATTGGTTGGTATTTTCCTTTCATCTGCTAGCTAGCTTGATCTTTCACAACCATCGACTTCTTGATTTTCAATTTTCTATTCTAAGCACATGCTCCATTTTACATTTGATGAAACACATATATTTTTCTTACTTTGAATCTGTCCACAAGCCGAACAGATGTCCAAAACGTGACAACTGACACCTTGTGCTGAGCATGGAGTACATCAATTTTATTTCACTCTAAATCACTTATCTCCCAAAGAGAATCCACATCATTTCAGTAGTAATCAAGCAGCTTCCCTCATCAAAATTCAAGCGAAAAACGATTAGGAAAGATTAGAATGATTTAGTTGGATTTATTTTGATTTAGTTTTTTTGCACTGCTTTCTCGCTGACTATCGAAAAATTGTGGAATCCAAAAACTCACTCATATTCCGCCAATACGTTCCCCTTACGGATTTCACTCCATGCCCGTCCGGGTTGGTCGATGGGTGCAGTTGGTTAATTGCCTTCCGCCGTGCACCTTCACTATCTGTGTGCGACGCACGTAGATAGATAAGCGCTTCAAACTACCGTTGATTGCCTGGGGGCTTTGTCAATAAAGTTTTGATTTGTTTGTTGTTCTTTGTTGGTAAGTGTTTTATTGATACCATTTACAGCCGCAGAGGCTTGGCCATTGACTTTTTTATCAGCAACAGCTGTCGTCGTTGCTTCTCTTGTTGGTCACTTTTAACAAGTTAATTCTTTGTCTTGCTTTTTGGCTTAAATTCCGTTTCTGATTTTGGTGCCACAATCTTTGTTGCCGTAGATTTTAAATATCATTTTTGCCAAGCACGTCAAACTTGCTGCAAAATAAATGCTTATATCATATTTCTTTCTTCAAATTAAAAAAATAGATATATATATTTTTTTTATATTTCCTCGAATATATATATTGGCTAAGGTTTTGCATTGAGTAATTATTTTCAACTTTTATAAAAATACTTAGAGCATATGTATTTAAATAACTATATTTATCATATATACATATGTACACTTTTCTTTACCTTCGGAACACCCTCGTTTATTTCAGCTATATGCAGTTTTCCTGCCACAATATTCGGAAGTATTAGCAGCAATATAATGCACCCAAGTGCAGCTCAGTCCCTTGGCGAAGGCGAACTATGTGGCGGATGCAATCTGAGAGGCTTTTTTAGACTGCACCCAGCAAAGCACGTCAATGCTTTTTATCTACTATTGATAAATTTGGGCGCCTCTGGGGTGGATCACTGCCAATTGTGACGCCCCTTTTAGCCTCTTTCTGGCTAGGCCATTGTATAATTTGTATTGGCTTCGCTCGTTGGGCGGTTGGTTGGTGCAGCTGGTGCTCATGGTGCTGCGGTATCTGCAAGTTGTTTAAATTAGTTATATTCTTATGCAATTTTCTACGTGGCACCTTTGTGCGGCGCTGCGAGTGCCGCGATGCGCCGCTTGCTGCATTCCTCTGCTGCCTTCTAGCTTGTTTTCATTGTTTGCCATGCTTTGGCTCTGCTCCGGACAATGGCATTCGCACAATACAACTATCTACGTATATATACATATATATGTATCTATTATATATGTATGTGTTCTATTTGCATCAGTATTTTATGTGTTCTTGCAACATGAACGTGTCTCTGCGTTCTTATGTAAATTGCGTACATTTTGTAGTCCGTATTATGCGCGAAATGAGTTTTAGATTTCTTCTTCTATTCTTTTTTCTTTGCACCTCGTGATTGTTGCAATTATACTATGCTTAAATTGATTTTATACTGCACGCTTCAGAGGCACTTCACAATGCGGCACGCCAACAGCTTCAGAGAATATTATATGCATTTTAGAATACTTCCAGCTGAGTCGAAGTTGGCATATATATCTATTATAAATTGGCTGGATTAAATCACTATATAAAGTTGTGATCCAACGATGAATTCTCGCATCTGCAACTTTCTGGTGTTCCACTATATATTCTATCAAAACTCTCTTCTTCTTACAAATAAATACATAAATAAGTATCAGTTTTGTACTTTGTACGCACTACAAAAATATCAATATAACATTATCGATTACTTACGTTAATGACAGGGATATCGACACTGCGATCGATACCCCAACTACAACCACTAGATGTAAGCATACAGTGAATAAATTCTTCTTCTTTGTCAAACCGCCAAAAAAACAGTATTATTAATAAGTCATCTTATAAGGTATTTCCCTATAAGGTATTTCTGTTGGGAAAACATAAGTTAAGTGAACTAAGTCAAAGATATTACAACAATCTGCGAATGTCGACTTGTTTTTTTTACTTGCTTAAATTTATAATGAAAATTCGTATGTTCAATTTGATAATCACAAACATTTTCAATTAAAAGACAAAAGTATCACTTAACTTATCTATATTTATAAGAACAACTTCAATATCAAATCAAATGAAGCCGATTTGGTTGCTGTTGCTGGTTGCTGGTTGCCACTTTCCAATTATCCGTCCATTGCCTTTCACTCGCTCGCCATTTGTCACAGTGAGTCGGCTTGGAGCGGTGCCCTGCAATTTATCGCCTGCCTCGCTCCAAATAATCCAACGTGCAACGCGCGTGATGGTGGGCTACCCTTTCACCATGTTGCAGTTGCAACTCCATAAACAACAACATAAGCTCCGGTCGTTGCGCTTTGCCTGCACAGATCTCGCTCCAGAGATGGGCACAGATGCAGATACAGATACAGATACAGTTGCAGCTCTGAATGTGAGCATTCTTTTTTTTTTTTTTTTATTTGTTTTTTGCAATTGAATTTATGATTGTTTTTAATTAATTTGTGGGCGTAATTTGAAACGCAACTTGCCCTTCTCTACTTGGGCAGAGTATAGTTATAAGCAGACAATTGTAGCATTATTGAAGTACAGTTTTCATATATTGCAATATCGAGTAAGGTATTTTACCTGATTTTGGTTTTGCTTAACATATTATGACAATATCAATATTTTACTCTTGTTAATATAAATTGTCAGTTGGATTAAACATAACAATAAAATATTTAATCTCAATCCAACTCCCAGTTCATCGAAATCCCAGTTCGCACTGGGAAGAACAGAGAAAATGCTGTTGCTCATTTCATAAATAAGTAAATCAGAGCCGCTGGGAATAGGAGTGGCAAACAGAGCCAAAAACCTAACTGAATTCCAGCTAAGTGAACCAGTTGGAGAGCCAGCCGGAGAGCTGGCAAATAAACACTGTGAGTAAAGTGAAATGAAGTGTCAGAACGTTGGGTGCGGCAAGGTATCTATTCCGGCTCCTTGCCAGGCAGGCAGGCAGGTCGAACAGCAATTGCAATTGGAGTAATTTGGCTAAGAGCTAGAGTAGAGTGCACTGGGTGAAAGGGAGTGGGAGAAAGGCAACTCATAAATTGCACTTACATGACAATCAAATAGATAGCAGCTGCATTATGGAGCCAAGAGGTGTGGCAATGCCTAGACATGTTCTTCGATGCCGCCGAGTGGAGGCGGCATTATTGTTATTGCTCTGGGCGACATCGATGTCCCCGTTACTGGCAGTTCCTGTCGCCGGTCCCCAGAGACTCCTTTTGGGGCAGTCATAACTGGTTTTTCCCATACCCAAACACTGACTTTAATTATCTTTGCTTTGCATGGCTTTTTCGAGATTCAAAGATTAAAACTAAGCGTTTACTCATTAACAGATATAGATAATAGATAATAGATGATATATTTATAGATTATGAAATACTTTATGTACTTGAATTGTTATTATTTTAATTGATTATGAAGCACACTTTGCTAAATTATTTTAGTATACTTTAAAGTAACCCAAATTATCTGTGCGTATGAGCATAGAAGGCAAACTAGTGAACAAGTTATGTGATGATTTTTGTATAGTTTTTTATTATTATGATTATAATATTAATATTTTATATAGCAGAAGTTCCAAATAACCACAAAGAGACAAAATTAAACTCATGCACAACTTAATCTCAAATTTATTAAAATATATTCAAGGAATGTTTTTTTTTTTTTTGGTAAAAATAAAGTCGAGATAGTGGCAGACAGGCGGAAATATCTAAATCTCGGCTGCTGAGGCTGTTCCAGAATTTATATACTTACTTTTGGCCACTTTTAATGGGTTCACATTAACTCAGAGAACAAAATTTCGAAATTTGATAGTAAGTTGCTTAGAACAAGTTTTTGGTTATTTTTAATTGCATTTTAGTTGTGCAAGCAAAGCGAAACGGTTGGTTAGCCATAGCGTGTGATAGGGGAGAGTGGAGAGTGGAGAGGGGAGCGAAGGGGAGGCATAGTTCTGGCTAAAAGTGTTATGGGCTGGCCTGGCCAGAGAGCTGTGCTCAACTCGGAACTGCAACTAGCAATGCACTTGGCTGGCATCCCTGAGGCACTTGAGCATCTTTCACTTTACGCTTTCTTAAGTTTAGCCACAATTCAAGCCAGCCCACAAAGGCAGCAACGAGGCAGCATAATGACTGCGATAAGTCATTAAGTAGCTCGCTCAGCACCAGAAATGCTCAAAAGTCAACATAAGCCGCAGAGGGCGGAGCAAACATTAGAACTCTGAATATTGCTATTGCCACACTTGCTGCCAGGCGGAGAAGGGCTTACTTAAGCATTGAAAGCATTGCTGACTTATCCCTTTAAGTAAAATAGATTATCAATTTAAAATCGATTTCTGGAATTGAACCAGAATGTGTTGAAATCAGCGAACTTCTGTTTTTCATCATAGATTAAAATCGAAAATTCTTAAATTTCACAAGAACATTTTTATGCTCAGTTTCTGAAGTGATAACCCCATTTTTGAAAGTAGATTTCTGGTAGCCTCCTGCAGATGGGTTAAAGATTTTTTCAACTACTGCTGAAATGTCTACAAAATCAGCAAAATCGACAAAGGGAATATTGTGTTGTACATATGTAAACCAGCATACCCAGCATAACCAGCTTTTGTTTTCAGTGTAGGCAAGTTGCGGCGATTGTAAATGAAACGAATGTTTGCCAAAAAAGAAAAAAATCGCACAACAGCAACTGGAAATTTGATGCCACTTAACTGTCTCAGATAAAACTGCGCTCATTGTTCGTTTTCACAACTCACTCCTTAAATGTGAGCTGCTCTTTGATGCCTTTGTTTTATATATATATACTGCTAGCTGCCATAATAAGTCCTTGCTCTATAATAATTTCACATGTCAGCTAAATTGCCTGATTCTAGCTGTCTTTCTCCTGGCATCATCAGTTGCCGACAACATGTTCGCTTTGGAAAGCCCATCAAAAGCCAGGCTCCAAATGCATCAGAACAATAAATTGGAAACGTTGGCACAGCTCAAAAAGTACAATGGAGAAAATTAATGAAAAGGAGCAGATAACTTGGGGTATATATATTGAAGTAACAATGCCCAATGTCTTTTGATACCATAGCTATTACATGAGCTATAATGATGATAAAAACAATTACAGCACTTTGAATGCAAATATATAAAAATATGAACAATCAAATTACTGCATTTGCCAAGTGTCTTTTCATATAACATTCAACATTTTACTTAGTAAAATAATTATATTTATGCCAAAACACTTCATGCATTAAAAAACTTGAAATATTTGAGCCCCGAAGGACAAGCGACTTTAGTTGAGTAGGAACATTAAAATAACTAATGCAAGACCATGCCGAATGTTGTCTTTGATACTTGCTCGCCTTGGTCAGTTTGGGGAGAGGCGTCTGTTCCGGTTTTGTTTCCGTCTGACGGAATGTGTCAAAGGTGGATTTTCACTTCATTTGAACGTCGCTTAGTTTGTTATTAATGGAGTTTTGCAAGTGGCTTTCGCACCTTGGCTGTTGCCTTCGCAAAGAGACTGTCCGTTTGAAGACGTCAGAAATTAAATATTAAATAAATAAACCGAGTAAAAAAACTTGAATATTTCTGCCATTCAGTTGCAAATGAAAGCACCTCCTCGGTGGGTCTTCATGCCGCACAGTATTTCTCTGTGTGTGTGTGTGTGTCTGTCTTTCTTTGCCTTATGTGGTTCTCTGACTGTGCGACTTTCCGCCTTTCTCTTTTGCAACTCAACGATGTTTGTTGCCTTCCCCAGTTGACACTGATTGACATTTGCCATGGCTTGCATTTGCCGGCAATTATTCACCTTGATTTGATTTCGCATTTTGGCTAACCCTCGTTGCACTCTGCTTACAAAATTGATCAAGCTAGAACTTTGACCTAGTTTCGGTATTCCCATAGCATACTATCTAGCAAAGTTTCAGCTTAGTTGGGACATGTGCTGTAAACTGTTATTAGAGTCACGCAATTCACCACTTTTCTCCATTGCGATTCGACCTTTGTTGTTGTTTTTGTTGTTGTTCTTGTTGTTTGTGTTATGTGGGAAATATGTTTATTGTCAAGTTCAAGGTGCACCCATAACATGACAGATATTTAGAAAAATCTCGAAAAGGCTGGGTTTGTGTTACGTAAATAATTTGAATATTTAAGACTTGCGTGACTTTAAATCAAATACGAAAACAATTTAGAGCCGAATGTTTAATACTCTTGGTCATTTCAAGAATTCAAGAGTTGAAAAACTTATGCATTCATATTTTTGACACACACTTTCTCTTATCCGTAAAACTGCGGCAGACACTCGAATTTCCATTTCATCTTTGATGTCAGAGCCATAACATTTACTTAACTTAATTAACTTTTCATTCAAAAAATTATAAATCTGGCCAATTACCAAATACACCCAAAAATCTGTGCAAAACAGCTACTTATTTTTGGTCCTTCGTCGCAAAATAGCTGCATTTGGGAAATTGAGCACAATCCTTGACCCATTTTGACAACAGATAGACAAAGTGAGAGATAAAATATTGCAATGTTATATATCCCGTTGTAATTTACATAGTGCACGATAGGACATGATAAGGGTTTCACTTTCGACCTGGCTCGCATGTCACTTGTAGATAACAAGTTGAAATTACATTCAGACAACTGCATTTGTACTATGTTGCTGTTGCCCTTAACTATGTCAACTATGTTATTTGAACACGACTTTTGCATTCAACCGGCAACAGTTTTAGAGCCTTTTGTTATTGTATATATATATATTTTTAGACTTCAACATTCAACACAATTTCTATAGTGGAAAGCACTGATCTGGAATTTATTTTATGTGCCCGATGACTTCATTAAGTTCTTGTCGTAGTTGAAGTTGCTTTATTATTTGTTGGCGTACGAAAATAGTTAAAGTTGCTCCTACCTGGGCCTACCTGTAACGGGAACGGGAGTGGGAGTGGGAGTGGGTGAGTGGTTCAGTGAATGCCCCATTCAGAGGAGCGTGCACATACGTGTCTGAAATTTGTGTTCGTTAGGCAATTGTTAAATCGATTTTTGTAGGTATTCGTTTTGTTTGGTTTCTTAACGAGCATTTCGATGTTATGTGTCAGCCTTTTGACATTTCCTGAACTTCAGACGCTATCATTGCAATAATAAATATTACTCACTACTTTTTGTACTAGGGGATAAGTCAGGTACTCTCGATGAGAACACTCTCAATTATTCCGAATCTTATGTAAAATATTTATATATTTTCGGCATACACAAACAGCACATAGTATGTAAATGTATGTATATGTATCTGCTGTAATATATTCACTCTGTGTTATTTGTGTGTGTGTGTGTGTGTGTATTAATATTAATATTATTATTTATATTAATATTAAAGCATGTTAATCAAAATTCTTCATGTACAGATGGCTTTTTCTACGCAAATGAGAAGAGATTTCATGGTCAACAACAGCTGTTCTTATTAATTTTGCCGACAGCCAGGACTCTTATGAGCATCAGTCAGGATATCCATATCATATTAAGCTGAAGGACATGGATATACAATTTAATAGAGTGTCGTTATTAAAGAAGCCTTGGCCTCGCTTACTGCCTAGCTGGAGTTCATATATAACTAAGTATTAAGTTCCTCAAAGTCTATTTCTGGAGGTTTCCAAGTTTACGATTTCTGTTAAAATTTAAATGCAAGCTATCAATTTAAGTGGATAATAATAATAATAATTAATAATAATAATAATAATGATTAATAATAATGATTAATAATCATTTTCCAATTGATGCTGCTAAGAGTTGATCGTATTACACGAGTTAGGTTTTTACACAATTAGCAACAGGGCAACAGCTACTAGGCCATTATTTATTTCAGTGTAAAACCATGCACAAAATACGTTAAGTACACATTATTACCAGTACACTCTATTACCAATTCATAAATTATGAAAACCATATTTTTAATGAGTATTACTTGATGTTAAGACGCGCGTTCTTCATTTATCATGATCATCTTTCTGTTGTTCATTTAATTCAATTGAGACTTCAATTTACCAGATGTTGTTTGGAATATGCACAATGAATATGCTAATTGGCTTCTTAAACCGTCCGTTGCCGCATTTTTGTGAACAGATGTGAATTTGTATTTGAATATTGATGGGGAATCTTAACACTTAAGTCTTAAGTCGAACAGAAATTGGCAGCAACAAATGAATTGAGAAAAGCAGCGCAAAACTATTTCAAAAAAATTCAAAAAAAAAAATAATCTATAGAAATCAATAGTGTGAAATATTTTGAATGCTTTGATGAGGTAAACATACATATAAATAAACATTTACAGTTAGCTGAACTAGAACTAGCTGCTCTTTGTAGGTCAGATCTAATGAAAGCTAACGTCCAACGATTTATCAATTTAATGATATCTACCACAATGCGAATATATATATATATATGTATGTGACTAAAAGCTAGTAAAATGTATGCCTTAAACACATATTTACATAAGTTGTGTGCCGGCTCAGAAAATCGAATAAAAGCAAAAGTGGCCAAGTTTTCTCTTATGTGCTCTTATGTGGCTCACGTGTTGCTTGAGGCCTTGAACCTCACATGTGGACCTTCCACCAATCGATAGGCAAAACACAAAGAAAAAAAAAACAACTTTAGTCATTAGCTCAGCCCAGCTCAGCTCAGCTGAGTTCTGATTTCGGAAACACTACCGTTAATCATGCTTACGTGTCTATGTCTTCACATATTTCTAATATAAATACATTTACATACTTTTAGATGTATGCGTGACCCATTGGAAACCTTCGGAGCTAAGCAGACACATATTTATATATCATTTGCAGTCTCTGCTTGAATTAATTTTTATTTTGTAATAATCTGGGGGGCAGACTTTAACACAGGGACTTGAGAGACTACCTACTAAATATAAATTATTATTGGAATGTAGTAAGTAGGAATGACATTCGTAAGTACTTACAAAGGTCTTAGTTTACTTAAGTTATTAGGTTCTCAGAAAACCAATACCATTATTCTATAAGTAAAGTAAAGCCAACTTTATGATTAGGTATTAAATACCATTGCGTTTTTCTACAACTGAAGATAACATTATAAAAGTACTCCAATTATCATGTGCACTCCAAAGCTGGTTGCAGAACACAATATTTGGGTAAAGTCGAGCCAATCTGTTACCAAAACAAAAAAAAAAGGTGGCAAATGCGACGTTTATGTTGACTTTGTCAGGCTTTGGCTCTGCCACTTTTCAAATGGGTAATTAGCATTTAACTGGATTAGTGATGAAATTCCATGGATGCAGCTGTGAACCTCAACTTTTTTGAGGCTTTCATGGCTTTAGCTGACATAAGCTGATAAAGTTGATTAATTGCCTGGGGACAGGCAACCAGAGTGAGCGCTTGTAAAAGTTGTTTTTTTTTATGGAAATGGAGTTTATTTATGAGTACTAAAGTACTTTTATTTCATTGCCAAAGTTAACAGAAATTTCATGTTTTCATATTTTTCTGCAACACTGCTTATTATTGACAAACTCTTGTTGTAATATTATGTTTTTGTTGCTCAATTTGAAATTGGATATGCTTTTTATGCTTCTGCTTTGGGCTATTTTAAATTCTTTGCTCAGATTTTCAATTTTTACACATTTTGTTGCGAATTTTCATTGCGTATTTTCTGGTGCGCATTTATTAAATACAATTTTCTCAACGTTTTTTCCTGCTGTTGTTCGCTAGCGACAATTATGCACATTCACAAGTGTGTATAAATAAACCAAAAAGCAGCCACATACATGTACATATGCACATACATATGCACTACAAACGCGTGCTTGGTCAACGAAGCGGAATCGTTAGAGATGAGCACGGGCCGCTCTTTTTTTTCCGTGGCCTGGAGTTCATTGTTCTGCAGTCGAGTTTTGGCCAGGTCGCGCTCTGATCACAATCGGCTTAACATTTGGGTGCCAAACAAAAACGGAAAAGGCACGGGAATTTGTTAGGGTTTATAAATATTGCAGTTTTTTTATAATCAGGGCGACATCCAAGACAATAATATTAGATCTACTTACATCCATTTTTGCATAATTCCATTTACAAAGCGAATGTTTTGTTCCTATAATTTTGGATAGCTCAAAAATTTTCCATCTTAAATTACCAAATTTCAGATGATAAAAAACGCAAAAATGTATATTTCTGCTAATGCAAACTAGATCATAAAGATATTTTACAGCTAATTTAGTACTTCCATGTGGACTGTGAATCATCGCCACAGCTGCTTTGCTCCATGGCTGTAAACTTACTGATTGCTTATCACGAGGCAGCACTCCCGATTATGGCTTGAACAAATAAACAATTTTATGTAATTTAAAACTGTTTCAATAAATTTAGGTAAATACTGAAGTGAAACTTTTAAGTGGCTCGCAATGGAAAATATATTTAAAGCAAGTGTCGATTTGAGTTTTGCGTAACTACAAAAAAAGACAATTGAAAAAGAAAACAACTCTTGTAAATAAACAGCCAAGACAAGATGACATCTTAGATAATCTTGTGTGGGTTTTTTTTTGTAATATTTGTACACTCATAAATATAAAGAGGAACTCAAGTCGGCACTTATCAGCTTTAAGTTGTGGGATCGAGATTTGAGATTGGAGTTTGCAGCAAGAAGTGAAATCGAAAACTTCGAAATGCAATTTGCGTACAGCAAATTAAGTTTTCGGCGGTTTATCACCAATTTATAAAAGTATTTAATCTTATTTAAATTCGTAATAAACTTTATATGCTCGATTCAGGTAGTATAGCTATGAAAATTTAGCGTGTGGAATAAAGCCGTTTAATCTTCTTTAAATTTATAATACATTTTAAATATGAGCAACAATTTCGCCTTGTTTTGTGGGCTTTGCGAGGCATAAACTAATAAAAAGTATATCGGTCTCCAATTTAGTGTATATAGAATCATATTCTCAAGGAATAGAGCCAGCAATTATATATTTGTGGGTAGAGTTGCCTTTTTATTACAACTTTGGAGCAGCTAGAGAGCAATCTACCTCCCAAAATTGTAGTGACTTGCAAAACTGAGGATGAAAGAGTCTTTTCCGCTTTTTATGGGTGTAAAAATCGATTTATCAACCCCCCCCTAGAAAGAAGTACCCAATCTTAAGACTTTGTCTCTTGCTTCAAGGGTGTCAAGTAGAAGTTTCGTGCAGACGGAATGACAAATAGTTTTTCAGACTTTTACCTTCGGCATTTGGAGGCGAATTCATTTGAGATGGAATTGTGTTTCCAGCATAATGAAGTTTGCTCAAATTGTGGCAATTGGCCTGTGTGGAGATGTAAATGTTGCCAGTGGGACAACAATTAACCAGATTTGTTCGCACAGGGAAATATTATTATTATTATTATTGTTAATATTATTATTGTCAATCATTCCAATTCTTAATATAAAAGTCCCAAAAATCGCAAGAGCTTTGTGCAATTGCTTGTAAGCAATAACATACATATATAGTTTATTATAGTATATAGTGTATAGTATATAGTATAGAATATAGAATATAGTATGTATATACAAATTCTATCGATGTTGCTATCGATAGTTTATCAGCACATCATAAATCCAGATCCTACCCAATGATATATTGATGTTTTGTATCTATTGAAATCGCAAAAGTCAGACAGACATTAAGACAAGAATAGATCAGTAAAAATTGTATACTAAGGTTTACCCAAGGTCTTTTGCTCATGCGATTTACATCAATTTATTAGCACATTTCGTAGTGGTAATATTTACTTGACAAATGATGATATGTGATATCTGTGCATGTATTTGTTTTTACATAGGAATTAAATTAGTATCTAGATTGTTTGTTCAACGGTTGACTGTGTTTGCAAACGCCACAAAATCATTAGTTGCAGTTTGCTTTGCTGTGGCTGCTTGCTCGTTGCCGATTATATTGCTGATAATGCTGGCGATGGTGGTAATGATGCACATGGGCGTTGACAATACAAATGGGCGTGATAATTGGTTGGGTGGCAGGAATTTGTTAGCATTTTCATGTGATACATATATGTATATGAGCAGTAGTCCAGCAGAGCAAAAGCAATAACATTTATAGTATATTCACTTAGATCTTAGATAAACAAATGATTGTTGCTTAATTATAATGATACTATTATCGGCGACGACTCAAACCTAGCTTTCGTCACAAAATTCAATATC
This sequence comes from Drosophila atroscutellata, assembly GCA_035041605.1. Lineage (NCBI taxonomy): Eukaryota > Metazoa > Arthropoda > Insecta > Diptera > Drosophilidae > Drosophila > Drosophila atroscutellata. The sequence goes on along the minus strand of JAWNLA010000092.1, from coordinate 2,878,662 downwards.
GCATATGTTGGCGATTAAATGTGCTGTCGTCATCAGATCATTAGCAGAATTGTTTTTTATGTGATGCATTACGTGGGAGTAGGCTATTTATTAAAATTATCTGAGATACAATTATCAATTTGTAAACGTGGCAGCCAATTATAATAATTGAGTTGTTTATTTAACTTAATTGAATGCCATTTTGCAGTGACCTCAGCTATTGATATGGCACAGTGAGCTTCACGCATCTTGCACAACTATTATGCTGTTTATTGTAGATACTTGTGATAATTCAGTTTGTAACACTCTCGACTCTTTTTTCTGTTTTGTTTCAGTGAATCCAATGTGCGCATTGTGCTGCTGGTGCGGGATCCGCGGGGCACAATGCAATCGCGTCGCCATCGCATCTGGTGCGGCGGCAATGAGGACTGCGAGGAGCCGGCACTGGTCTGCCAGGATCTGGTCGATGACTACAAGACAGCTGACAAGCTGCTCAAGAAGTATCCAACGCGATTTAGGTGAGTTGTAAAAAAAAGTATAGTTGGGCAACTAAATACAACAGTCAAACATATATATATATATATATATATATTCTTGATCAGTTAATATACATTCTTAATTACTATGTTTTTTTTATAGAACTTTGCGATATGAGGATCTGTCACTGAATCCCTATGATATGACCCAGGACATTTTGCAGTTTTATGGCTTGCCTTTTGATCCTGCTGTCGAGGACTTCCTGGATACACACACAAAGGAGAACAAAGGTGGCGTTAGTTCCACATATCGTGATTCCAGATCGGCCCCATTCCACTGGAAGCAGGATCTCAAGGCAGATGAGGTGAGTGTATGTGTGCAGCAAACCGAAAAATCATTATGATTTAATTGTCTATATTTTTGTTGTAGATCAAGCAAATTCAGGACGTTTGCGTGGAGGCAATGGATTTGTGGGGCTATCGACGCATCGCCAATTTCAGCAATTTCGCTATGGTGCAGCAGAGCTTCGATCCGATTGTGTTGCCGCCACCGTTTACGTGAATCGTGTAATTCTGTGCGAACTGATAACGATAACTAATTCTTCTACTTGGTACATTTTGTTGTGATATCGTCGTGTTGAGCGAGCAAAAACAAATTATATAGAAAAGCATTAGCTAACGGGTTTTTGTAGCGGGCACACATATATTTTGTTGCTAAACACGCAAAACACACACTTACTGAGCAATAGTTAATAATAATATATACCACATACGAAATACTATAAATATATATACATACATACACTATGATATGACTTATACAATATATAATGCGATAATTTTAGTAATTGGCGAATTTTGTGTAGCGTAAAAGATCGAATATCACATTTTTTTACATATTTAGGCATAGCATTTAAGTAACTGGCAACTGGCAAACTGACAACTGGCAACTGACAACTGAGACAACTTCAACTACTATACTTCTACAAGGCACAGGCTGCTGGCGTTGTTCTTTACTTGGCTTTATTCTCAGTATAAATTAAAAAACTAACATTTTGTAATCTTCTGCTTATAGAGAAAAAGAAATCGCAAAGAAAAAGAAGAGAAATCCAGTGATTTAGCAACTAAATACAAGAAAAACGTATCAGCAGTAATTAAAAATACATTTAGAAATTTAGACACATTATCAAGCACAAAAACACACACACACACACAAAATGTTAAGACAAACACAAGTTTTTCAAAAATGTTGTGCAATAATAAATTAAAGAAACAGCAAAAAAAAAAATAAGGAGAAAGACAAAATCAAAATTTGTTCATAGACAAAAAATGGGTTCTAAAAAATGGCTGCTAATAAAATTTAGACGTGAATTTGGCATAGCAAAATTATCGTATTATGGAAATTGTAGAGCAATGAGCACTCGACTCCTAAGCATAAGTTTAAGTGTACATTATTTTAATACTATATTTAATAATAATAATTACAATATTTACGGTTATTTATTTGTAATTTAATTGTAATTTACATGTAATATATTTTGTGTCAATACTTTTCTTTTAAAGTTAAGTTGAACTTGTTTTGAACCAATGTTGAATACAAAGACCAGCAATGTGTGTTACGGAACAGAAGTTAATTCAATTAATACCAAAACAATGAAATATTATTTAACAAAACAAATCCGGCAATATTTGCATAATAATATACAACAAAATGAACTAATTAGCAATGGAATAAAGCGAAGAATATTAAATATTGATTACTAAATTATACAACTGAGTTTTGCTCCAATTTCTTGACTATTTCAGAGAATTTCATTTCATGCTCATACTTCATGCTTCAACTCAAACTGTGTCAATATATGAAGTAATGGAATACTTTTGGAATACAAATTTTTTAGATAATTTGTAAAAGAATCTCACAGGTAGAAATAAACTTATTCTACTCAGAATCAAAAGTCGAATCGATCTAGACGTGCCCGAATCGAAAAGTCGTTTCCGTATACCATAAGCACAAGTTAATTTTCTTTTATCGTTAACTAATTTAAAATCGATTTTTATTGGAGTATTTGGCTCTGCGCTCTACCAATTAATTTCTGAATTACCTATGCGTAATCGCAGTTTTTTTTAGATAGAGCTGGTATTAATTGATTTTATTGTAGATATCGAAAATTTGTGTTAGAAATTGGAAACCTCTATATGTTATGATAAAGCAATTTGCTTCATAAGGAACAGAGTGCTATTCAGACAGGGTGTCATTAATGGTAAGTGACTGTGCCCTCTGACTGGAAGCTATCGCAGCATTGATCGATAATATATCGCTGAAAGAGCGACGCATTCACATTCACGACGATGAGCTAGGAAAATCCAAGTTTCATCGGAGCGATAGAAATGCAGAGGACCAGCCAATTGTGTTGACTTCTCGGAACCATCATTGTCCGGGATTGAGAATAAGAAACTTGTCACACTCACACTAAAAGTAAGGAAGCTGTTTAAAACAGAGAAGATAGGGAAATTATGAATGGAAGCTGTGATACGTATTATTACAGTTAAGCATGTCTTTAATACCGAATTGTCATTTAATCTCCATATGTGCACATTTGTAAAGCGACCAAGGATGTACTAGGCGTTTTTAAGCGTTGTTGAACAGAGTTTCAAGACACTTTCACCACCACATTTGTCCTATGTTGTCCTATTCCTTAGTCTGCCCTATTTCTGAATTCCGCTCATATTTGGTTTAGGAGCAATTTATTTCTTCCCTATTGATTAAGCGTGCTTATCTCTGGTAAATTTATCTTCTCTCACTCTCTCCTCTTTTGATCTCATTATATTGTTAACATTCTACTTTCTGTATATAACTTATCTCTAATCATTCAATTTTTTTAGCAGTATTGGTTTATTTTTAGGATTTCCCAAGTTAAAGTTTTTGAATTGCATTTAGTTTACAATAAATACATATATTAAATTAAGTTCAATGGGTTTTTAAAGCTTAAACTACTTAATTATTTAAAAATAGCTGTAATGAATGAATAAAATAAACAATTAAGTTAACAACAAGCTTGAGTTGCTTAATGCTACAAGCGGACCGTTAATTTCAGCCACTAGTGTATTTTATCCAACCGCATAACCAAAACATGAAAGCATCGCGAGCTTTTGACTGGTGTCAGCAGAAGGTTTTGCACGAACCGTTTACCGTTTATACGCACAAAGCACGAACGATTTGATAAATAATAAATGTTTGTTACTCAAAGCAAACATACTTAAAACATACTTATTTATTAGGATTTGAATTGATTAAAATGGGTTTATTTAAAAGTGGTCAGCGCGCTCATTTGAGCTCTATGTTACGAGTATGTCACAATGTCAAATACATTGTTTTTTTCATTATGGATTGACTTGTTTTATTAGAAGATGTGTATTTGTTTAGGTAATGAATAGTGGGGCAAGACTGCTGCCTTACTGCTCGCATAAATACAATTTATTAATTTAATGCTACAAATCGTAAACTTGTTATACTTTCCAAGTTAATATTGTGTTTATTCGCCTTCCATAAGCAGGTAAATTGTTAACTAAATTTTACTGAAACGATAGATTTATTCTAAGAGCAAGACTAAATACTTTTGTAACACACTCTAGCCTTTTCGGAAATTTTGAAAATAGCTGTACATATTTGAACTTTTTTTAATTCGAATCAAGAAGTCTTTTTTCTAATTGTTTTGAGCTAATATTGCTTTGGCGCTCTCTCCGAAATTGCAATAATTTTCTTAAATATTATTGAATTCAAGGTTGCAGTAAAACGTCGAACATTAACCTATAGAATAGATAAATCAAACCATATTTTTGTATCCATAAGATATTCTTTATTGAAATATTATCGTGCATAGCAGTTATAATCAATTAAACATATTTTACTCTTTCCACTCTCTCCGACCAAAATGCGTATGCGTAATAATAATGATCCTAATGGTTATTAGTTTTGAAATTACGAAACAGATTATCTTTCATTTTAAGTGATTAAGCCAATCGTCAGATGTGATGTGTAAATACAGCTGCACAATGAAATTTTAGCTGCCGTTTGCTGAATGGGATTTAACATGGGGAATCTTTGAAAGGACATAATCGCAACATTAGCGTGGGATTAAACAAAAGGATGTTGAAAGAACAACCGCCACCGGTTTTGGGGCAGAATAAGCGCCGCCCGGAATAGTTTTACCTATTTCATTAGCTGCTAAGCGAAAAGGTGCCCAAAATTCTAAGCGCCGCCTACCACAAGTGGGTATGTGTGTTTTTGTGTGCGTGGGTAGACCACAAGCAGTAACAACAACAATAACAACATTAACTGGCTAAATAAAACGCCAGCGAATGGCAGGCGACTAGCACAGCTTTAAATCAACGCGACCTCGCCTGGGTGACGTCAAAGCAGCCTCTGCTGTGTGCTGCGTGGGCGCCGACAGGAGCTTTTTGTTCAGTCGAGACAGCAACCAAAACAGCCAGTTGCGAAGCTTTCATTGAAAGCGCAACAGGAGCCCATCAGCTGAAGTTGAAAGAGTCGGCGTGCGTGCGTGCGTGCGTTCGGCTCCGGTTCGCTATAAAACAAGTGGCCATCGTCGCAAGCGTTGCATTCGTTTCGTGCGCGTCGAACCAAGCAACCCAACCAACAAGCAGCCAGCTGCTCTAAGGGGTTTAAGAAAACAGTTTTCAAAACAGTTAATTGTGATCTCTCATTGGATTTGCTCTGTCAATTAAGCTTCAGTCAAATTAATCCATTTTTAAATCCAAAAAACATATTTTCCTCTTGCTTGACATTTAATTGGAAACGATTTTGAAATACTATTTACGTGAGTTTTCCAGCGTGCATTTTGCGCACAAAACACGTCAGCGTAATTATTTGTGAAGCCAAATCTGATAGATTTCAACTCCAGCGCTGATAACGAATAAAAAGTTAATAAAATCGCCGTATCGCGCTGCAAACAGTTAACGCGAGTTTATCTAATTCGCATTTAATTTAATTGTCGCATTGGCTGTCAGCAAAACAACAGAGAGCAAGCACGTGAGTCAAATATATTCCTATTTTGTTCCGTTATTTTATTATCGAAAAACCCCTTAAATTTATACCCAATTCGATTTTTGTTTTTTTTGTTCCGTTTGTAGTATATCTGTGTTTCAATAGTGGGTCGAGACAGTTCTTTCACTTTCAAATTATACAAGACATGGCTCAAATTTTGATTTCAGAAGGATGTCGAAAATTTCGTAAAATCGTTTCACGCCAATAGCGAGTATCCAAAATAGAGACAGAAAAATATAGATATAAATATATATAACAACAAATCTGACTTCAGTTAAAATTTACGCATTTCTTAGATGTCCTACAAATCAAACTAGTATCCTGGGTTACTCAAATTATTTTAAAATATAGCCGTAATTTGTCTGACCTCATACTATACTTTTGAATGAGCACAACTCCCTCAGTTTTAAAGATATCTTGTTGATACTTCCATACACCCATATACATATATGCTGAAGTCACAATATAGGTTGGATTCGAATCGGACCACTATTTCACATAGCTGCCATAGGAACAATCGGTCGGAAAATTGGTTTTAACTTAGAGATAATCTGAATACAATACAATAAACAGAAAAATAATAATTTTTTTCAAACGTGCAAAAACATATTAATATTTCGAACTTCAGATTCAAATTTATGGAATCTAAGGGAGACAAAGCCAGTTGTTCTTTTCAGTTTATCTATGATATAAAACCGCTTCTAAATTCTCATTGCAATTCGAAGTAATCAAAAAGTAATAACAAAGAAGAAATCGCTAAACAATTTTGAAGCCATTTCCAAATTGGATAATGTCTGTCGAAAGCCCACATCAAATGTACATCAACGTCTTTTAGGTCATGCTCATAAAATATCAATAATTGTCAATCAATTCTTTTTTTGTTTGTCCACGCACGACAACCCTTGAGTCTAAAGCACTTCGAGTCCTTGTGTACATTTCAAATATTTGGCCACTTTAAGAGCGTAATGCAGGATTGTCCTTTTACCGGATTTGTTTAACGGGTGCTGATGTTAAGACACTAGATAAAGTGAGTAAGTAACCAATAAATAATTTAAAGTTTTGCATCAACTCACATCCCAAAAGATAAGTTTTATTATCTTATGCATACGTTGGCAGAGAATGTTAAAAATTCCCATAGGCAGTTTTGTATCTGTCTCGCTATCTGCAAATTATTATTAAAAAAAAAACAAATTACTTCCTTTTATGATAGCAATGCCTATGCCAAGATACAGCAGACACTTGAAACCAGATTTGTGCCACTCGATAAGAACACAACGTGGGCGTGTCGCGCCCCGCTGCCTGTTGTAGTTGCGATATAATGAGGCGAGGGATAATACAAAAAAAAATGGAAAAAAAACTGAAACAGCGCGAATACAAACCAAGTGGAATATGTTCCTAATGCGCCCACACGCCCACACGCACACACACATTTACAATCCCATTTACACACGCCCACTATCTGATTGTTGTCAGAGATGATATTTCTAGCGAAAAAGTCCTACTTAAAAAATAATTGCATTGTTATGAGCACAAATATAGAAACTACTGCGTGCCATTGTTAACTACTTCAAAGTCCGGGAAAAATTCCAAGAAGTATTGCTGCACATAATTCCTAACAAGTGTAACCCATTCGAATGGAACTCACTGATTGTTTTTCCAGTGAATAAACCCAGGCTAAAAAGTAACTGCATACCTTTGCGGGCGAATGCCTTTCTATTAATTGGATATCCGTATATATATATATATTGCAAACTAAGGATTGTCTTACAAAATTGGTGGCAAATAGATTACACAATAAGTTGACAACATGAGTCCAAAAATATTAATGCATATGCGTATATGTTTGATTTGACTCGGATAACTCGTTGGAAATCCATTATTGTACTCCACCGACACTAAAAATGGGTGAAAAGCGAAAGAAATTTGAAATTTTGAAGAAGACTAGGACTTCATAGTTTTTCGGGTTTTCGAAAGGCTTCCCACAAATTTGGTATCATAATGGACAAATTCCCATATGGCAATAATAAATGACAGTGTAGTTTGTTTAAGTGTATTTCTGCTAAAGTGAATTTGCCATTTCGTATGCGAAATGAATCGTTAGTCCCTTAAGTCCTGCAGCTGTTTCCTGTAATTTAATAATTAATATGCCTCACTTGGTTTTGACTTCAAATAATCAACTATTAAAAAAAGTACACTTAAAAATTGCAATCATTAATCATTGCAATAGTTTTGATATAATCATTGACATTTCGCAACCAGCTATGACAAATTTATTTGCATACCTGCATTATGCGAGTAGCCGTATCCTGTCATTTGTGCATCCGGCCACACATTTCCGTACTTAGAATTAATGTGAATAATTTGTGCAACAAACTAATGCATAAATTTACAATATGATCGATGGTAACCAATGTGTCCTAAATTCAAAATCTTTTGTTAGCCAGTGAATCGGCCAGCACAAACTGTTTGACTTATTCAAGCGATTTTCAAAAAAGCCTAACATTTTGTAAAAGCCATTTTTGGTATTTCACAGACACATTTACCAGCAATTATCACGTAATTTTGCATACATTATGGCCATGTCAAAAAGTTTAAATTGATTTGCCCGCAAATTGTTAAATATGCGACAGCGGCGCATTGTGCGTATGCGTAATGTATGTAATATTGATCTGAAGTAGGCTGAAAATATAATGAACATAAAAACAGAAGTGGCCTCAGAAAACACAATCAATATTCAAGTGCGAATCACAGAATGCCAGACAATATAAGCAAATCGACGGGGCGACAAGAAGCCGACGGCAAATGTTTTTCCTTGGCTTCAGGCGAATGTCAATGCCACAAATTTGGGGCAACCAAACAACAAAACAAAAACAAAAAAAAAAACAGTCAAGACAAAAAAGCAGTCAAGACGTTTAAGACACAATAATAAGAGCGTACACATTGTTGAGAGCAAACATCTGCCCAAGCCAAATCCACCCTGACCAAGTCACATTTGAACTCTGGAATGGTGGTCAATTGACAGCGCCACCTGGCGGCCAGATAATTTATCTTGCCTAAAGCTTAATTAGCTTGCCTGTTGCAATTTTCCACCAAATTAAACTGACAGAAAAGGGACCAAGGAAGCAGCAGAGCAGCATAAGAAAGTCTAAATTGAACAAGGCCTAGTAAAAACAAAAATTTGTATTTGTTTTTCCATAGTTTAATTAAAACAAGCGAAGAATTACGCAAAACTAATTGGATAGAATTTATATAAGAAAAACAAAATCGCCTAGGTAAATATGCTTATATGAACATAAATATATATATGGAAACACATTTAATATTCAGTCGTGAGGAACCCAACTCAACGCTTACTCACTGACAGCCAAACTGCACAAAATATAATGTTTAATTCTAATAAATTCAAACATTCAAATATGCAAACAATCAACAGGTGACACTTTGCTTTGGATAGCTGCCAGGCAAAGCTAAGTTGAAATATGAGCTGCGATATAAACACATACATATATATATATATATATTTGCATACTTCTATAAGTTGCAAGGAATATGAGTGAGGGGAGTGAGGCTGTCAACGGCGGCGACAGACACAAGGAGACAGAAGCTGAAATAGAGTCGCAGAAGTCGCAGGATCTACGGCTGCCTTTGACGTGTCATAAATTCTGGGCCAAGGAGCACGTGTTGATTCCGAGACGACACATGAGACGTTAGCTCATTAATTAAACTGAACTATTTAAGTTGACACAATGTGCATATTATGTACGAACAGCTTAGCAAATGCAAAATGTAATTAATGGCATTAAATTGGATTACGTTCTGCTATTAATTTTGTTAAATTGGCATAAGACCATCATTGTATTTTGGTATTAAGCGTAGGTTGTGCGAACATATGGAATTTGAGGTGCAGACAAAGGAATGGATTGGAAAGGACTAAGCACACTTGTCATTTGTTCAGTTTTGAGCCAAGACCACAATGGATAAGCAAACTAATTAATGAATATTTTGAAAGGTAGATGACTGACATATTCAAACATAAATGCCTTTAATTTAATTAACCAATTATGATTTTTAGATAAGGCAGCAATATGCAATAGTCTGATTCGGTTGTCAGTAAGTTTTCATATCAATTCCTTAACTAATTGCACAAAAGAAAATTTCATATTTGTCGCATTTCGTGAAGTGAAAATTAAAATTATATGTTTGATTTCGAATGCACAACAATGAAGATGAAATTTCAGAACTTGGAAATTACATTTTTGTTTTGTTTTTTTTGGGCGCTCTTGATAAGCAGGGTATTCAAGTGCATTAATCTGCGAGACAATCGGTCAGTCGGACAGCTTTCAGAATGCAGACGCCACATAATAATACTTTATCAGCGTCGAGTGCTTGAAATAGCCCAACAGTTGAGCAGCTTAACTATTTATTAGCTGCACAATACAACGCAAATTGGCTTAGACCGCCCTGGCCACGCCTGCACTGTTTGCTGGAAAACTAACCACTCGGACCATAATCAGCTCAGAGCCATATAATTTTCATCCTCTGCTAATTTTGCCGGTCAATTTCTTTGTGGTCTGCGACAAATTTGTTCGGCAGCTGGTGAGGCGACGAAAAAGTTGTCATCAAGTGGATTTGATTTCGTGATTGGTGGCCAACTGTTATCAGTGGACGCAGCTCACGTGGCAGCCCTGTGCCGAGATTATAATCTTCGACTAATTACTTAGCCATTTAATCACAGCCACGCGCTGCCACTCGATGCTGCCAGCCAATTGAACTTGGCTTGTTAACCTGCATCACTGTGGTCATTAAATCAGTTTGACGAGCTGTCAACAACGCACATCGAATTCCATCCTGCCAAGTCAGAGTGCTCGTCAGGCACGCCTGCCTGTTGAGTGTTTCCCATTTCCCATGGCGTGTCACGCGGGGCAATTAAGTTTTATCGCTTACATTCAAAACAACATCACGATTCGCTCCGGTCCAGAAACTAAGCACATTACGACAGTCATGTGTTGGCTGCGTATGTCTGATATCCGAAAACTCAGCCAGCACACTGTGGTTGCACAGCGAGCACCTAACTGAAATTGATGGGTGCTTATTATGGTGGCCGTTTCTGACCTCAGCCAATGCAGCTGGCTATGCGCGGCATGCAACAATTGCAGCAAAGTAAGATGAATTTAAAGAAGTTCATTTTACTTCTTACTTCTTCTTATTAAAGTGAGTTGACACTTTATGCAGTTAACATTTCCAATTGGAAATATGTAACGAGTAGTTACTGTGGGATTACAGTGCTGTTGGGTGGCAACGCTGGTTAACAGCTACATAAGTATCCATGGAAGAAGAGTCAGCTGAAAGAGAGTTGAGTTCGTGAAGCGCAGCTTTAAGATCGTCAATAAGAAGTCGTCAAAGTCCCAAGTACAGTAGGATAGAGTCTAGAGTATAGTAGAGTATAGAGTCGAAGATTACGTTGTAAATCCGATGAGTATTGTATATACTGTATTATAATCAGTCATAATCATAATAAGTCCTACATATATACATAAATGTTAACAGAAGAGTGAAGAGAGAATCCAAAGTAATTATATAATCTTAAAATCTGAAGCTTAAAAGAAGAATTAAATAATCTTAAAATATCTTGCATGAGTACTTCTGAAGTCTCCCATTTGACTTTTTCATGTGTGTGAACTGTGTTTTGCCAAATAAACATTTCTCTCTCTCGATTTAGAGAGTTTCTACTACTTTTGCATTTTTCCATTTTGATCAAATAAAATAAATTAAATTTAAAACTGTTTTTAATTACTTCATATTCATTTGCCTTAACCACATTATTATTAATTTACTTAATTTATACATTTTTGGGCAAATTGGCAGACCTTCCTTGACTTCCTTGCAACTTATTTTATTAGAAGTCCGAGATTCGATGTCACGCTTAAATGTCATCAAAAACGATGGCGAATTCCACTTTCAGTAATTGTAATGAATGAATGCTAAAAGCTGACAATATTAATTTGGACGGGTTATTGGGCTAATGAGCTAAAACAATTTATACCATCTTTGCTAATTGTGTAAAAGGGTACCATTAAGTTGTTCAAATCAATAACTAATGCAGATGAAAGCATTTTCATCTTCATCAGGAATATGTGTCCTTAATTGTAATCTCAGATTGAAAACCATTAATATATATAGACATTATACTATATACTACAAAAAAGACATATTATATAATAAAAATCGGATAATAAACATGTGTCTAGGGTATATGCTAGTCGGACACTCGCACTTATTTTTAATTCAAGATTTATTTACAAATATAAATTATGCCTTTATAATTTTGCGTCACACCAAGTGTTGATGAGACGGCCAATTAATTAGCTAATGAATTTCCATTTTGTGCGGCAGGATAACTTTTGTCCTGAAAGCATTTACCTGCAGTCTGTTTCATTTAACGCCAGCCCAGCAGCAGAGTCTGTCCACCCTGTCCACCACCACCACCAGCCGCAGGACAAACACAGGCCTATCAGAGGGGCGGCGGGCCTTTCGGCCCGACAACGGCATTTGACTTCCTCACATTTCTGCCAAGTAATTAAGTCAAGAGCGCTTAAAAAATTCAAATGTTGTGCTCGGGTCATAAATTTGCAGCTGGGGATGCCAGTTTTGTAGCATAGTGTTGGCATCTAATATTTATGTACTTAGACTTAGGCTCATTAGCGCACACAGAAAGAGAACAGTCGAAACAATGCGGCCAAACTGGCTAGGCGCCGTACAACCTTCCATTGTTACCTGTTTGAGTACCCCAGCAAAGGGTAATTTGTCGAAAGGATTGTGCGTCAAAGGAGACGTCTCTTGTGTATGTATACCAAACACCTGCTGGACGTATTTTTCGAAAAACTCTTTAGTTTTTGCACAGTTTTTCGATTTGAAAACAAGCCAGTTCGTAAAATTATCTGCTTGCAAGCTCAGACATGATTATATATTTATCAGAAACTTCTATGAAAATCCTTTAATGGGATGGCATCCAAATGGAGCCATAGAATAAAAATGGTTGCTCAGATTAATCAAGACATAAAGCAAAATCAAAAATCAACCTGTACCAGAACCCCTGCAAACCACGATGCTCAAAAAATATGCAATGTGGTCAATTGACTGGCCGGGATGAGCTGGTGGGCTCAACAGGTTGGCTATGGCTGTTATATCCTGACTGCACATCCTCGTAAATCAATCAGACGCATTGTAACATTTTAATCTAAAGCACAACACAGAGCAGGTCAGGTCAGGTTAGCGCAGCTCAGCTCAAATGTCGCCATGCGCCAATTGTTTCCAGCACTTGCCACATTCGAGATGCGGCCATTGGGGTGACGGTGAAAACGAGCTCCGTTATCCACATGCAACACTTTCAACCTGACAGTGCTGCGTAGGTGTGGGCACTCAAACTCATCCATATATATATATTGTCGATACTCGTCACAACGTGAGTGTAATTGATGCTTGTTGTTTGATGGGTCAACTCTGGCCAAGCACCACAATCATTCATCACAGGAGCCCCACAGAAGGGGCTTGAGTGGGTGAAACATGAGCAAATCGGCCATAAATCTTGCGCTTGATTTTTAAATAATAAAATTAAAGAATAACAATAACAATAACAATAACATCATCAAACATTCCTGACTCAGTTTATTGATACTGAATACCATGAAATTGTCAATGATCCTTTTTTCACTTTATTATTATCAAGGTATGTTTACAGTAAAAATGTGAACTCTTTTTTGTTATTCCCGTCCAAAGTGTTGAAGTTTGTATACCTACTATATTTGTACAAATATATTTTTTATGGCATATCAAATTAAAATGGCGTGGATTCCATTATTCAGTTGCGATATGCAAAACAAATAACATTGGACTCATATACATGGATTTAAATGTGTGTGTGTGTGTGTGAGTGTGTGTGTGTGCTGTGGCAAGTTACAATCTATGTTGCACTGCACACATAGCCTTGAAAAAAGGACATTAATATGCGACTTTTTATAACTCAAAGATATTTAGACTTGGACTTGTTTTATGATAAAAAGTTACTGCAATAAAAAAGTTAAACAATTGAAAATTACAAAACAGATTTGATTTCAGCCAACAATGTTTTGATTGCATTCGACAAAAACCATATTTGGCCTAAACATTTCTTTTTTATTAAACAATTTATTGTTTAAATATTTGTGTGTTATAAAATGCACTTTTTTGCTGAAGTAACCTGAAGTAACCTGCCTAGAGTAACCAGTGAAATATTGAAAACCAATTATTTATTGGCCTCACTTTGTACTCCATTTTTGAGCTAAAGGCACCAAATTTAAAATTCAACCTTCACTCATATTTCATCAGCTAACAGGGTATTCCACAGTCGTCCTCGCTCGACTGCAAAAATCTCACAAATATTTTCATTTTGTGCGTTAGAAATTCCAAGTTTCCTCTTGTGCTGCATAACTAATATTCTTCTTCTTCTCTCTAATGTTTTGATATGGGTACTATGCTATCCTGTGTACGCCTGTGTACATAGCTCATATAAGTTCTATTAAGGAGAGATTTTCAAATTTTGATTCATTTCCATATAGACTTTATCGCTTGCTGAACTGCATAAAACAAGTAGCCCAAACCAAACACGACAATTAATAGATAAAGCTGCGCGTTATGAGATAAACCATCGAATACAATATTCTCACTAACATACATATATCTACATATTTGTCTGTAATCACAGCTTTATCTAGTTATGTGAGTGCATAGCACAGATAAGGCAAGTTTATTACGTGTTTTATGCGAGACCCACTCAAATGCTGGGCATTATTGTTCTTAACGTATCCCCCCCGTCAAATCGCCCCAATTGCTACTTATTACAACAATATTGTGTATTTTTAGATAGACGATGCTCGCTCATATTAATGAGCAGCTAGTAGTTGGGCTGGCATTATAGTATTTCTAATCAAAACAGTGACGTTAATTTCAGATTAATTATTTCTAAACATTCTCCACCCAGCTGCCAGCTGATAGACTAACTCAATTAGCGAGTTCTGCAACACTTCTCATTCATTGTGCAAAAACTTCATGTAGAGCCTTGAGCAAAATTCGTTACAATAATTGGAAACCTTGCTTAATAGAAAATAAATACATTTATTTCTTGCAATATTTCTCAAAATACAGTGAAGTTGATTTATGATTGTCTGCGTCGGTTAAAATTGGTTGCGTTGGGTTTGGTGTTAGTTAAGAGTAGTTTATCCTAGTCGTTGGCCAAACAGGACCTTTTTCGCACCGTTTTTAATCGCGACAACATCTATTTGTAATTTAGGATGTCACCGGTGTCAACTGTGTTAATTGTTGATGTTAGAGTGTATCTCATTAGTCGACAAAGTTGCTCTTGCCAAACATTCTTAAGGGTAGTATATGGAGGCTCTAGTCCAGAGCGTAACTAGGAGTTGTTCGTAGAACGCCTTTGATGGTCAATTCAGCAGGCAACTTTCTGTAGACCCAGAAGTTCTTCGTAAGAAAAGAAAAGAAAAAACGTCATTAGACATTCAGAAAAGAGGTAAACAGCAATTTTGTATTTGTCTTAAGGCATTTTCCACTTAACTTTACTTGTAGAATTTAGGAAAAGCAAATATTTGCATGGTTTTCATTTCATGCTTGATTGGGCGGCTCATTATGGCCCTGTTTTAACTTGATTTAATCAAGCGTTAAGGCAAAAAAATTGGTTGCAAATTTTAAAAATTGAAGTTTAATTAAAATTTTCCCATTTGTTCTCGAAATAACGCATACATTTTGTGGAATAATGTATAATAATATTTATAATTATTTTTATTTATTTTTTTTTGCTCTCAATACTATAATTTAAAATTATTTTAAAGTTCTTCTTTTGCATTTCATAATTTTTATTTATTTTATTATTTTAAATTTTAAATTTTGGGTTTCAATGTGTAAATGAGTTCAATGATTTGAAACCCTCTAATTATTTATTATTTTGCTCTTTTTCTGCTCAAGGGCTCCCAAAAAATTTGTTATGTTTGCCACAGTTTTTGGTGAAATACATATATAAATATATGTACATATATATATATATATATATATATGTTGAATGCCAGACAGCCAGTGAAGCCAAGCATAAATCAAGCTGGAATGCCTGCTCCGGCTTCTCCTCCCAAATTTGCTTTATTTAGACAGACGCGCCTCACGAGACGTTACATAAATCAAAGAAGGACCTTCGGATAAGATGTATGCAGGATTTGCTAAGCACTTAACGAGGATTTAACGGCACGCCCACATTTATATTGTGATGATTATGGGCTGCCATCTAAACTGTATCAATTTCATTAGCATTTGTAATTATGAGTTTAACGCGGCCAATACTTCGAAGGCGACACCATTAATAATACAGCCTCTTGAGGGATTTCCATTCAATATACATGATTGAATACGAACAGAAGAGAACAGCACATACATAATTTCATCGACAAATTCCATAAGCAGACACAATATGTATCAACAGGTGTTTACATACCATTTAAGGATATGCCTTTAGGTCCCTCAAATTGAATGCTTCGATTTACGATGGGCACTTCTTGATGGGTAGACAGTCAATTGAGTCTTGACAAGTTGCCGCCAGTCAACAGACCTGAATGAGAAACTGTGACTTGCATAATATCACAATGGGTAATATGCTAATTACTCTGCTAGAGCATATACATAAAATGTGCGAATATGTGATTACATCTGTGTTAATCAAGTTGATCAATAATGTACCAAAGAGAATCTCAACCGAAAAGGAAAGACTAATCTTGTAAATTCGAACAAATATATATTCCAAGTTGCAGTTTTCTAAATACACTTCTTATCGATCAAAGAAACGTGAAAAATAAGTATAATTTTGTGAGCTCAAGTGTCATTAAATACATTTTGCTTCCACTTCGCTTCCTTGTCGCATTGCGCCATAAAACTCTTAATTGCAATAAATAAATTGTAAAGCTTGAGGAGCACTTCACAGAGGCCACAAAGACTTAAATCACTTTACCATTTACAAGTGCATATAAAGTGTCGCAGAATGTGCATCAAAAAATTGGCTGCACATAAACAAACAGGGAAAGTCCCCAAAGAGCCGCAGTAAGAGCAAAAACATGTGTCAAATGCCATTAAATTAAGAGTTGGAAAACGCATAACATATTTTGTGCACTCTTAGCTATTACATTTTCCATTTACGGGCAGTGAGGAGGAAACTGAAACTGAAACGACGAGTAACGGTACATATGCACAGTGCTGTAAAAGTTTTATTTATTTGCATTTACAACGTATTAAGTGTCGATTTGAATTTATGTCATGTTATTGCTAGATGCAATTTATATGAAAATGTGTATTATGTTTTCGATGTGGAAAGCAAACGGCGAAAACATGCCGGAAAATTCGATATTGGAGCGCGGTTGCCAATTAAATGGAAAACAAAGCAACAGCCGGCGTCGGCAGACCACAATGAATATTATTTGGAACAAGAAGGAACACAGGCTGACATAATACACCCAATACACCCAATAATTACAAAGAGTCATTTCAAAATTGTTATGGTTTGTGTGAGATATCCGACCTTTGATGATAATTGCTCGACGGGCCTATTTGACCTATAGAAATTCCCAGGCGTTAGTCACGATACCAGCGATACTTGCCACAATCAAAGTGCCCTTTTGTGAGTTGCGAATTGGAAAACTCGGTGAATAATTGATGTACCTTAAGTGTGAGGGACAAGGGTCGTCAATTCGTAGTAGTAAAACGCACGAATTAATTACAAATAACATTAAGTAGTAAACACCAAACTTAACGAAGATTAAATGATTTCCATTCGTTTCAAAAAGGGCAAACAATTCAACATTCTTAAAGGTCTTCGTGGAGTTGCTGTGTTGCAAGCTGTGTTTGTGCCTCGTGCATCTGCTTGTGGTGAGTGCTGCGCTTCAAAATTGCATTCAGTTTTCTGCGGTTTCCTAATGCATTTATGTGACAGTCGATGTAAGCCCCATTAACTGCCAAATCTGGAATGTGGCCATTTCCGTGGCAAAATGGAAAGGCAAATCGGAGTTGCCGTCGGCTTTGGCCTTAAGCAAATGCGTCCATCACATTTTGGCCATGTGATTGAGTGCCTGTGGCGATTTGTAGCAATGTATTTAATGTGTTGCATTGTTTTTCGCTTACTTAGCTTACTTATTAATGATAACAATAACTTTTCAGCAGAGTTGTGAGATGACAGGCCAGTTCAATGAATCATTCATTTATATGCCAGTATTAATCTTAAGTGTCCATATTTTGGCCAGCTGGTTAAACTTCCTAAAACTCAAAGTGCAAAGTTTTCATTTTCATTAACAGTTTTATTTATAAATTGCCAGCTGCCAGGAAAAGTGATTCAATGAATTTGCCAGATTTTCTTCATTGTGCCAACTTCATATAAATTAATTATGCGCATTGCTGTTCGCAACTTGCCTCTGAATCTGTTACGGGGCTTAAGTTGCACTTCCGAGAAGCAATGCCTGTCATTGCATCTATTTATGGGGTTCCAAACAACACAATTTCCATTACGCCATTAGTGCCACATTCTACGAAAAGTGAAAAATAAACCTTGCACAGCAAAAACCTTCTGTGTTGCATTGCTGAAAAGGCGAACTGTGTTGACTTCAGCACGTCTTTTAACAGTCGCCAGGCAGCTGCCGGCCGCTTCTAAAAAATAATAAACAACCCGTTACAATTGAGCTCATAAAAGTGGGCTTCAGGAAGGGCCCACACATTGGCCCTGAACTGCAAACGCTTCTCTTTTTAAATGAAGTCGGTGTCTGGATATGAATATAAGCGCTTTGTGCACTTTTTTAGTATATTCTACTGCTAATTGGATGATTTTTATGTGGCAGCCACTGATACGAAAGAACGGGTTTATAAAAATCCCGTGAAAAACGCGCATTAAAAAAAATAACACAAAAATACTTTTCAGAAAAGATTTGTTCTTTTTCATATTCCCGAGATTTAAACTGTGTCCATTTGGTAAATTAGCATTCCAATTCATTATACTTACCACAGAGTCTACAGTTCCATGTCCAATTAAATAATTAATTGCAAGTTATTAATTAAATCACTTAATTTATCAACTAATTATCAATTTAATTCAGCAGCAAATTAATTTAAATACTATTATTTTAATTATATAAATTTAAAAACCTTTTTTAATTTAATTTTTATGGCAGCCTAAGACTGACAAACCTATACGAACGCGTGATAAATAATGTACAGTTTTTTCTAGTTGTTAATTAGGAATTTTAATTAATTTTTAATTTGGGAATGCTTGAATAAATTGATTTTAAATTTAATCATTTGCCATTAACATACATGAAGCGATTTTAGAATGAAGATAAACCCAATTAAATTTGTGAATTTACAATTAGGAAATGCGCGCTTGATAAAGAGAATTATTATAGGAACAATCTGTCGACATTCAATTTACTTGGGACCTTAGGAGTAAGCAGATGAACTCCTGTTTGCAAAATATATCTGTTCCTTATTGTTTATACACCCGACTTAGAAGATATTATCTTTTGTGATTGTTATTCAATTTATAACATTTCATGCTAATAGTTCAATCTTTTCCTTCCTCCAGGTCTGCATCTTAAGGTAAGTCCAAGGCTCATGGCTTTGTCTTTCATGGTAATTGGCAAATTGAAAACTGGCAATTGGCCACTGGGCAAACTTAACTATAAGCTCAGTTGATCGATTGACTCTGTCACGGTAAGAGTTTAATTGATTACCCGCAGCTGACATATGCTCAACATCACATTTGAACTCACAACTGAAATACATATCGGAATGTTCATTCGGTTTGTTGACTAACTGACTAACGTGTATTTTGTGTGAAGGAAGCCAAGTGCAGATTAGAAAGTATGTCAAATTATTCCCAACTTTCAGTCGTCTCCAACAGTGCCTTGGCTGCATTCATTGAAAAGTGTTTTGTGTTTTTGGGTCGCGTCAAGTGAAGGATTTCACACAGTGTCTGAGCAACCACCGACAGACACACTCAACATATGCCTACAGTCCTTGTTGCCTGTTGAGTGAGCATATTAGCACTTGAAAGGGATTTTTGACTAGGAGAGGCTTTTCTGACTTAGTCATATGCAAATATGCAAACCTCATTTTTATATTGCAAAAGTAAGCAAAAATTGACGTAAGTTAAAAAATATAATTTTATATAAAGGATATAACGATTTTTTGAACGTAGCTTAATTATCAGGGAAACCATTTATTCTGTTGAAAATTGTTTGATTTTCGAACACGCAATTTTTCGAATTATTTTAATAATACCTTTGTTAACAAGGAAATAAATAAAGAAAAGGTAATCATTTTTCCTTGAGAATTTGATTGTAAGCAGCTGCAAACAAAATCGTATTAAATTCCATAATTTTAGCAGGACATCCAAAAGGTCCTAGCCAAAAACACGCAGCACGCGAGAATTGCGTGCAGAAACTTTTTAACCGAACTGTGAGCTACTTGTGCGACGGTGTCAAGTCAAGACAATTGTTACTGCTGACGGTGGGAGGAGGCAGGTGGGAGGAGGCAGGTGGGAGGGGGCAGGCTGGCGACAGAAGCATTTTGTTATTATTATGATGAGTCCACAGGATGTCAACAAACATGCAACTGCGCTGCGAAACACAAACGTGTCTCAGCTCATAATAGAAATTCATTCGCTCCTCATGAGCGCACCATACACAGCTGTCCTGTGAAAGGATGCACAGCTCGGAATTTGTCAGCAGTTTTTAGACTATCCATATGTAATTTGAGAGGAACAGGAACTCGTTGACCTTGTTAGAAAAAACCTGACAATTTGGATGCCACCAAAATATATTTGTGGACATAATAATTATTATAAACTGCATGCAAAGTGGTTTAGGGGACGGATTATATTTTCTAATAATTCTAGTTGCTGAAAGTCGTAATTTTCTCTAAAAACCAATCATGATTAGCAAAAGTATTAATTTCAATTAATTAAATACATAAATATTCAAATAAGTAGGGAGAAATGATACAGATTACGTGATCTGGACAGATTTAACTTCTATGGTTTATATTTTCAAATACTGTATTCAAATTTTATGAGTTAAAAAAATTTGACTGAATCGACAAAGCAATAATAACAGCTTTGCGAAGCCTGACCTGTGTGAGACAAAGCTTCAGAATTATTATATATATATATATATATATATATATATATATATATATATATATGTAAATAAATATAAATAAATATATAGATGTTATTTATTTTAATTTCAATGTGTATCCACGTGTCATCGATTGGCCAACATCCTGTGCGCATGGCACGCAAATCTTAACACTTTCAAATCGTATTTAGAAGATAAATATTGAAAATAATTTGTGATATAAAAATCTAAAACGGTCAACGGCAAAATCTTAAAGCATATTTTTAGCTTTAACACACACATTTTGCAAAAAGAGTGTGTGGTGTTGTCAGCGAGGTGGATATTTTGAAAACATGTGTCAAGTTTAACAGCTTTAAGGCACGTTTAAGTGAGCAGATATTGGCATTGATTGGCTCCGGTCTGCCCAGCAGGATACGGAACAGAGAACACCGGACGAACACTAAAACGAGAACATCTCGCCTGACAGCCTTTTTGACTAATTGACCTGTAGCCTGTGTGCGGAGCTGGCAACTGATAACAACCCAACTGAGTAGTTATCCCATGGCTACCATTGGCCCCCAAAGCGTTTCGTTGCTACACAAGGCAAAACCTATTAATACAGAAATGCTTACGCTTAATTAAGCTATCGATTTGAAGCTGCAGAAACCAACACACAAAAAATGCAAATGTATATAAAAAGCGAGGACATGCAAAACAAATTTATAATCAAACTTCCAATATTTTGGTAAAAGCAATATATGAGTGCAATATACGATTTGCATCTTGACAGCAAGTCTATTTTGGGTCCAGAATTGCTGATGTTGACTTAAAAATATATATATATATATATATATATGTATATAAATATATATATACACAATCCATTCAAATATGTTAGCGATTAAACAGATCCTTAGTGATACCGCTGCCATTTCTATTTAAACCAAAGGAGGGAGAAGCTATAGGCTCAGAAGGGGGCACAATAGACCTTCCCCAATTTATAATAATAAGCTTATTCCTATTTTATTTATACGGTCAGAATTCTTTCAAGACATGCAACATTTTGTAGCAATGTAAGTTTTAATTCAATCCATAGTTACAACAGTTGTATTAATTGTTGCGTTGTTAATTGTTATATCGATTGGTATGTTATCGATTTTCCAGTTCCCAGTGGGATTAATACTCCAGTCTCAAGCATGAACAAATCTATATCCCAAGTAGTACTGTTATTAAAATATAATCGCTAAGATTTGCTTAAGTAGCACTGCACACAAATTCAAGTTTCAGCTAAGCGTTCACAGTACCAACTAATGATGAATGAAAAAGCACACAGGATAAATCATTGGTATATATATTGGTATATTTACTTAACACTCTTAAGAGGCAAATAACCAAAATAAATGTACAATCCAAGGGGAATACACATTCAGGAGTTGAGTCAACGTTATTTATATGAATGCCACATCCAGCAGTAGATCTTTAAGTTATCGACTCCTTTGTTGAGTGCGTTAGAATTTATGAAATTAATCTTTCAACACGTTGATCGATGGAGAATGCTTCGAGGTGCACAGACAGAACTCGCAGCAATACGCACTATACGTAATTAATAACGCTGTCAGTGGCTTTGAAGCCAAAAGCAACTCCAGACATTCACAGCGCCAACATACAAGATACAAGATACATTTCATTAGCGAAATTGCAACTGAGTGCAAAGGGGAGAGGTGGAACCAATGTGAGTTCATTGCGAATATTAAATTGAATTGTGTACATTGATAGGAAAGTGAGCCATAAATTGTATAAGCCATCAATTGAAAAATGAGCGTGCCACACGTTGACAGTACTTACGTAAAAGGGGTTTTTTGTCACTCAACATACATACAACGAGTGCACAATGTCAATAACATTTGCATAAGGTGCTCATGTGGCTGCAACTTTTGTCACAGACAAAAGTGTATCCAAACTTATCCACAACTTGCTTAAGGCCAATGGCACAACTAGTTATTCACAATACGGTTCATTTATTGAGCTATTACCTGGCACCTAAATACGAGAACACACCAGAACTGGCTAAGACTCTTTTGTGTAAGCGGTTAACAAACTTGATTCTCTGTAACAAAATTCGTGAATGGAAAGTGCACAGACCTGCCATCTGATGACAGGTTATTTTCTTTTATTTACTTTTTACCGAATGCTAATGCCAGCAAATGTCCATTGTTGATTTTGCCTAAGATAATGTTCCGATGTGTTTATTATTGAATCGGTTGGATTGGCTTGCAAAGAACTTTAGCAAACGAAAAGTTCGACATGTGTCCAGAGACCATAGTCTACACAAAGGAAACCCAAATGTAAATACATGCTGGCTAACAAATATTATACAACTATTTGAATTAACTACATACCATGACCTGTCTTCTCAATACCTATTCTTATTATGGATCACAATTGACCTAACAGGTTGCAAACATGGCTAATAATAATAACATATTATTATCTTTACATATCAATAGGGGCACACCGCAACTACGGGTTCAACTTCAAAACAAGGGTCATAAGCACTAGCGCTGATTGTTTAGACACAAAAGATTTATATGTCTACAAACCTAATTACACATAAATTCCCAGATGTTAACCATGCTCATAAAACCAATACATTACTACTACCAGAGTAGAGTTTTAGAATGTATACGCCCCGACAAGAAATAACTTTTATCTTTGCTGTTCCATTTTAAAACACGTTTCTCTCTTTGCTTTATTCACAGCGATTAACTCTTCTTCTTTTTGTTGATGATCGACATCGATAAAAATGTTAAGCTTACATTTGCATGTTAGTTTACAGACGTTATGTTACATTCGTAGTACTACATGACAAGTGGCCTGTTATTAACGTTGCTAGAGGCCTGCTGCACATTTGTAATTAAATTGTAGGTAATTTCGTCATATAGGCTTTCATGTTTCAGTTTCAAGAAGCAGTATTAGCTTTAAACCGAATGGGCCACTTAACACATGTGGTATGCATTCTGAAACCCAAACTCATAGCCAACAGCAAGTAAATGTGCACACACACTCGCAAATGTACTTAGAGAGGCAACAGTCACAGACAAAAACTGGTGCAACAGTTTCAGATTACAACTGAAAACTGCTCCAACTCCCACCCAGCTGAGGCGACAGCAGATTATTACAACGCAAAGTGCCCAGTGCTTAGTACTTAGTGTGAAATTTGCGTTCGAGTACGTTCGCAGACAACATGTTGGCCGAAACCATTCTCCGGCATGGACTGCTTTACGTGTCTCCCGCTGTGCGTCGAGTGGCTCAGAATCCCCAGCAATTTGTCGCAACCATTCGCATTACATTACAAAGCGTTGTGCAAATAGAAATTGTGCTCTCTCAAACTAAAGGGATTTGACCTTAATGTTCGCCTCAATATATGCAACGATTTTGCTGTTTAACAAAGTCTTTCATGCGTTTACGACAACTCAAACACGTAAGTAGTGAAAACGCAATAGAGAAATATAAATACAGAGATAGTAAAAGATATACAAAGAAGATAAATAATATACTGTTTTTACTCATCAGAGGAGGAGACACTCCGAATAACTATCATTTGAGTACGCAAGGCTTTTACGGTGCTTGTTTTAGCTTGATCTGGTGATTGTTGACCGATTATTGGTTAATTCCAGCTCGGTACAAGTACCAGTTGAGTAACAGAACAAACCTTTAGATACATTTTGTTTGACTTTTAGAGTAGCTAACGATTCGTGGTTTTGCCAATAAGTCTTGCCTTCCGTCATAAGCTCACACTTTCCATCAGTAATCGCCTTAAGATCGATTGACAATTGTGAGCTCCCCTTTCTTAAATTCTGTTATATTGCAATTGCTTCTTGTTGTTTGCGTCCAGAGCCAATCACCAATTTATTTGACTCCTTCCTGTCACTTTGTGTCAATTTTTCTGTTTTGTCCACAGCCAAAATGCAGAGCTATTTTAGTCTTTGGGGACAATGCGCCTTGTTACCAACTGGTGACAACTGTGAACTTAGATAAAGTTCCTTAGGACCGGTCCTAATTCATATTTTATTAAAAAAAAAGCCTCTGAATATTGGACTACTATTAAAAATAGCATTAATCTGAAGTCAGATCTTATTAAGAAAACATTTTTTTATTTACGTATTAAAATCAGAGCACATTTCCCTTGGTAAAATATTTAATAGACGCATTTTATTCCCTTGCTTACAACAATTATTAATTCATCTAAATATAGCGAACTGAATTTATTACCGGACTTTAATAATAAAAGAGGATTCTTACTTTGCCATTCTTACGCTCAAGGAAATATTAAATTAGTTCGCAAAATGTTACTATTAGTTACAAAGATTTTTGCGCATCTTGCGCAATTTTGAAGTAATTTTCTAATTTCGAATGGTTTACATTTGAAATTTAATATCATTTTTCACAAAAAAGTATCAAAATTAAATTGTATTACATGGACTCCTTGGATTACTCTAAAGGTGGCTCAGTATATTGGTCTAAGACGCCTCGTTAGAAGACCAACATCAAGTGCAACAGAAAATTATGGAAAGGCAGATAAGAGGCGCCCAGCAACTCTTTGGGGACACCACGCGCGACACATGTTAAGCAAATGCAAAATAAAACAAAAAACAAAAAACAAAAAATAAAAAAATACAAAAATGTTTGTTTGCCTACATAAAAAACACATTTGTACAAATACAAATAGCAAATGTAAGCGTTGCGTGTTGCATACTCTTCGCATTGTTATACCCTAACTGAGAGTATTTTATGCTTGGCGTGAAGTGTGAAAAACAGTAAAAATAAAGAGTAGATGTTTGCCAATGCTGTGTCAGACTTGCCTCCTCACTGTGCAAAAAGTTCTCTTGATAAAACTCTGGTTTTTTTTAAGAAGTTGTTCGAATTGAATGGAAATATTTATAATAAATTTATATTATAAATAATTGTACGTGAGAGCAGGTGGACTTCATGCTGCAAGGGTATGCGGTCTTTGGCGTGCCTCAGAGAGCTGTCTTTTTTTAGGCAACTTTTTTGTTGTGCATAAGCACGATTCGCGGCACTCTTCGCAGCACTCCTCGCAGCACTCTTCGCAGCACTCTTCGCCGCCCTTTAAAAGCATTGTGCGCTTGCGTTTGTTTTGTGTTGTGCCACATTTATGTATCTTAAGGGAGCTGTGCCATTTGCGATTCACATCATCCGATTACCACTTAAATATGGTAAAATATATACCTTATTTTTTTAATAAAGACAAATATGGCTGTTTGCACTTAATGAAATCAAATTGTGTGTGTTTCCTTGTAATGTCTTTTGCCCGTCATTAAACAGTTTCTATTATTTCTTCTCGGTATTAATTAGATGAAATAACAGACTTTATTATATTACTCAGAGTTTTGCACAGTGGATTGGATTCACATCAGCAAACAGACAGAAACTTGGAAAGATAAGATAAGAATACCCGACTCCCCTCCCAACGAGGAATGCTTGACTAGGAGTTACTCTATACCCGATATTTAAACTTTTCCAAAAATGCTTTTTTATGGTAACTTTTTGTGAAGGTCGAGCCATAACGCAAGGGCATTTCTCGTGTTTGTATGAATTAGAAATGAAAATGATTCAAAATGTCGTGAATTGAAATTAAACTCAAAAGATACGGGAAACGGAAATGGCGCCATAACGAAAAGCTTTAGCGCAGTTACTGAATCCTCATTAATTTTCGCGGCACTGTGAGTGATTTGTGATTTAATAGAGGCAACTCTCTCCGGATATTATATCGAAATAAAAGAATGTGCGCTAATTAGGCAAGCGCTGTCAAGAGCTGAGCCAAAAAGGGTGCGCCAACTAATTCAAGTGGAAAAACAATTTTAATTGTATATTTAAGTCGGAAGCTGAACAAATGTCAATTAGAAATGGTCGCAATAAAACGTCGATTTAATATATCGAAAAGTTCACACTGCTCCACTGCGAGCATGCAAATGTAGGTGACAATTAATTAAGTTTGAAAACACTTTTGCACATTTTTAAGCGTGACTGACAATGAGTTGACAAGAAACTCGTTTTCAACAATATTAACACGAGCAAGTTTAAATTAATTTTAACTTAGACAGTGCTGAAAAACGTCAGCAAAAAAAACAAAATTCTCTTTTGTCTTCAGCTGGAAAAACTACGAATTATGTCTCAGCATTTTAGTTTCAAATAATTTTGAAAATGTTAAATGCTGGTATTGGTTTTTTAATGAGTTTTTTTTTATGAATTCGATTTATTGAAGTGGAAGTGAGCAGCGAGCAGGTGGCAGGAATAGTAGAAATTGCATTGACCTTTGCAGAGGGTCAATCGTAATTTCTCTGTTTAGTTTGGAGCAGTTTAACTTACACAATTTATTCCATTTTTCATTCATAACTATTTGTTTATACTGACAGCATTCCACACTAATTCCAAACAATTAATTAAAATATGTTTTTCGAGTCGTCTGTTTATCAAATGCGGTAAATTCCACAATTAAGTGAACATAACAACTAAAACCAAATTAATAACTTTGGACTAATTTAATCTGTTAATTTTTGCGGTGCGCGAAATACATGTATATTTAATTAACATAATTGGAACCGCAGCACAAAACTGTCACCAGCTCCACGCTTCATCGTGCAAATAATGTTAATAGGCTTTCAATTATGTTGGTGACCGGATCAGGGCCCAAACCCCACTGGACCAAATGTTTTTCACGTAGTCGCGCCTCAAAGTTGGCCAACGGCACAGGCCACTGCACAATCAGTCGTAAACAATAACTATGGCAACAACAAAAAGTGGGAAAAACAAAAAAAAAAAACACGAGTTGAGTTTTTTTCGTCCTATGCCCTTGTTTTGGGTATGTGAATTATTTCGTCAAGTGTGACACATCTCGCATTTTACGGCATATCTGTATGAAATATAGTTTTAGGAAGTTACTTGATAATTTTAAGTCCGGGGTGTATAGCTCTATAGGCGTATGCTAAATATTCTTGATCTCTATCAATATCTGAGTCAATATTGCCTAGCTATTCTCACAGTTTTGAAACTATCTTGCTGAAGTTAGACGTCAACGTGAAACTGAAAGCGTATCAAATATTCGGTGAAGAACTTTTTCTGTTTAATTTGCCAGCTTTAACAGTTTTGACTGTTCACTTTGCTCGTCCTGGTCGCAGCAGCTTGTCAGCCATTCAGTTAGGCAGTCGGCCAGTGAAAACAACTTTTCACTAAACTGTCACTTGGGGTTCTGGCCATGTTATTTCGTGTGTAATTACGGCATTCAGCCACTCGTCTCCCTCCTCCCCAGCCAAGTTCAATTTAAAGTTTTCCGCCGACTTATAACAAAAGCAAAAAAAAAAGTAAATAATAAAGGTCAAAGGCAGTCACGGCATTCAGATGGCCTGAAAACATTCCGGAACGGGTCTTAGACATTGACAAGCTTCTTTGTCGTCCAAAGATTAGCAGTGTGCTAATGAAAAAGCACTTTGAATATTATTCAACAATAGAAAGTTATAATTGAATACATATTATGAATATAATCAAACGACAGGAAATTGTCGAAAATGATAAATCAATTGAATGAAATCTCCGAGAATAACTTAAGTCAATTAATTCTGTTAATTGTCAATGATATTCATTTTATTTTGTTATTTGCAATTATATTTAATACAGTTGAGGTTGAGTAAAAATTGGCAATTATTTAATTGACTAATCCTCTTCACAAAGGAAGATTCAAATTGTGTCAGCAGCATCAACAAAAGCAGGGCAAGCTTAACCTGTTTTTCAATTATCTAATTACTTATAATTCATAACAAAAAAATATGTTATCACTTGAAATATATGAATTTGATATTGAAACCCATTTTAAGTTCTACACATAGTCAATAAATATCACTGTGATTTTTGTTAGTTTGTTTTTAGTTTCACACATTCCAGTAGGAAAACCTGCCAATCTTAATAGCTGAACAGCTCGATAAAGTAAAGTATTCTTAACACATTTCTGTCTGTTATATTTGGGGTATTCAGATTTGGAACTTGTTTTAATTTAACGCACATTAACTAGGATTAATATGCAAGAACCACAAAAGCTATCTTCACACAGGACTCGCCCACTTGGTGGAAACCGTGATTACAACGAGGCAGTCGCATTAGCGCCCAAAGCAGCTTATACAATAATTAAAGTCTACTTTTTGCCGTATTTTCGTAATTAAAGCATTAATTTAAATTTCACGCTTGCCACAACCCTGCGCAGCTGACGTCTCGTGCAACATTGGCAACATTTTAGCATTAGTCCAAACATGCTTGCCACGAATACGAACACCCAAAGAACCGAAAGATGGGCAGAAGAATGTTTGGTGAGATGCCGTATTATCAATGCTTTTCAATAAATTAACATTGTTGATTTATGGGCCACATTTTATAGCAAGATAAACAACGCTTTATTGGCTGATAAAGCAGGTATAAGAATAATAAGAAAAACAGCTAAGTGTGCCTTAGTCGAGAGGGACCGACTGAAACTTGCTCAGTACCCAGGCATAAAGTAGTCACTTTTTGATATAAGCGAAATCCACTCATCACTGGTATTTTCCTTTGCAAGAAATGGTCTTTTTAGTGTGCTTACTACAGACATGCAATTATATAAGTAGGTAACGCAGTACTCGGCCAGTATTCCTCCTCCAAAAATTACATTCTTTTAATATTCTTCAGAACAATTTGCGTGGTGTTCCACAACTGATATTTGTGATGATTTTTGTAATAAATTATAAATAATCTCAAACTAACATAGCAAGGCCCCCTCGGCTTTTCATGTCCGACAAGACTATATATACTTTATAAAGTCAGAGATGTTCTCTTCTGCCACCCACGTACCCGGATATATTTTCTAATGAGTTCACGGTATTAATTTCTTTGCTTAAAAATGAATTTGATGTTAAAGTTTAAAAGCTTTATTTTGGGCAAAACCTCACGTCCGATTGTTGCCAAAGCCACCGTCTTATATTTCTTATTTGTCTTTATGCCACAATGCCAGACTTGTCTTGTGCTTATGCTTATCAATAATAACATTTTTATCAACAATATTCATGCCGCCAGCAAGATTCTCTGTCTGCTTTGGCAAACCGTAAGTCGCAATTCTCTGTATCCAGTGGCATGCAGCTTAATGAGCTTGCCACGCTGATATGACAACAACTACAGCAGCGTGCTCAGGATGTGACTCCGGTTGTCATCATTGAGGTTGTCATCACAGGTTGCGCTCGAAGACAGCCACTGGACAGGTGCATGGTTTGCTGGTCAATAAACTCTAGTTTTTATGCTGTTGCACACATTATTTACTACTTTTATCATAATATAAAATAAAACGATGAAAATCGATAACAGATGACAGCAAAAGCTACCATAATATTGATCAAAAGTTTGTTCAAGGTCATGATAGAAGTTGTTGCGTATTCGAATTTATAAAAGTACAGAGCAGCAATCAGCAGCAATCAATCAATCAATATATATATATATATATATTAAAAGCTGACATCTCCTGCCCACATATACATATTACACATATTTTCTTGATCTGCATTACCAGACAAGACAAATAAGATGTCTATATCGACATGTCCCTTCGTCCGTTCGTCCTGTCTGTTCATGTATTTATACATGTGACTCTTTGTGATACAATTTACCTACATAAATGTGGAATATTTGGCTTAAAGCCAGTCGGTAAACAGAAAACATATGACATATAAACAATGCGTTTGCAAAGTAAAATAAAAAAGATTATATTTCGAATGCTGGACTTAAATTGTCAGGCAGATTAACTACAGTCTACGGGAATACGTTATCTGTGAGATGCCTTTTCAGTTAATTTAATGTGGTTTCGGCCTGAAAAGTTTTAAAGCCGTTCGTAAAAACACATTGTGGCCATCAAAACTAAATTATCTTTCTTTTACGCTCTTCTTCTTATTCAAGTTGGTGATTACACAATTGATATCGATCGACATCGATATCAATGTTAAGCATACATTTGCATGTTAGTTTACAGCTGTTATGTTACAGTCTTAGAACTACATCAGAAGTAGCCTGCTGCAACAGCTGAAGCGCTTTTTTATATTATTTTATATAATTTTTGTATATATTTTTAATTATTTTGGTTATTAATTCAATCATTCTTAAATTATAATTGAAGGATGTATATTAAGATTTGTTCGATTAGCTTCAATCTTTTATTACAGTGATAGTGATCCAAACATTGGGCACTTGCCAAGCCGGACTAGGTCTTCTGGTCATTAGTTGCTCATTCATAACTCAATCCAAAATCAATCATGACAGATTGGAAGTGTTACTATCATTTGACTTCAGCAACTGCGACCAATAACTTATCTGCGAAGTAATTTCCTGTCAAAAAAGTTTTCCGAGTCTCGAGAGTTAGCAACTCCCAGGGACACACGCAACACAACAAATTTATTTGCTTTGATAAAGAGGAAAACGCTGAGAGACGGCAAAAATAACTTTCCACAAGCTGTTCGCTGAAGGATTTACCAACATTTAAGTCTTGTGCATTTTCCGCTTCAAAAAGTTAAAAAAGACACCAATTGCTGTGTAATTTTAGACATTTCTTGACATTCCACACACAGACCCGCCGATGTGCGTCATGGGATACATTGTCCATTGGTTTTCGCTGTCTGTGTACATTTTGAAGTGGATACTAATAAATGGATATTGGATTTGTGTTGAGGCCGCAAATAGCGCTTGTTCTTTTCCCCGGGACTCCTAATTCGAGCTTTAGTGTTGAGTTTTCGAGTATTTGCCAAAAAAAACGAATCTGATGACCCATGTGGTCTGTCGGCTTTCGCTTTGCCCTAACCAAAATTCGCTGAAATGACACGTGCCTCGGCGTTGAACAACAGTTTAAATAAAATCAAAGCCTGTCCATGTTAATCTCTTTAAGGGGCGGGCACTTCAACTGGCTAAAGCTGCTTATGTAAATGATTTTAAGTGGTCCTGCGCCTAAGTCGAACGCTAAGATGTGGTCAAAAAGGTGCCTGTCAAATCCTTTCAAAGCGAATATTTCGCTAATTTTATTGAAAACCAAAATAAGCATATGCAACTTAGAATTTAAGTTTCGCAAACAAAATATTTGTGTGTGTGAAAATTAAATGAAAATATCGAAAATCATTAATTATTCCATTTAATCGAAATCATAAATTCTCCGATAATCGAGCGCTGCCAGCTTCATTCAAGAAAAAACAGATGGCTCACTCGCTTAAGAGGTTTACAAGTCCAACTAGGCAACTTTCCACTTGCGTCAGGATTCATGCAACTAAAGCAACTTTAACGATGAACACATTTAATTAATTAATAAAGCACTTTCCGCGTCTTCATTTGCCTCACATATTTCATAATACACTCTTTAATCATTTTTGATGGGTCCCAGATATAAAATATATATATTATATATATATATATAATATTTAGAGTGTTTGGTCCACTCACTTATGAACACACTTATTTGATTTGGTTCCCCTTCCATAATGTTGTTCAAGAAGATGCAAACAGATTGTGGCTAAGTCGCTGTTGACGCCAAACGGGCATAAAAGCCATTCGGAACTGTTTCCCTTGTCACCAAGGGTCTTTTTAATCCGATTTCAATTGTATATTTTGGTCTTTATTCAGTCTGGGTATGGCCAATCAGTCAATGCAAAACCCTTGCGTTTTCGCAATCAAATTGAGGACACATTCAAAAAACTTAAGCTGAATAACTTTAAATAAACTTCAGGTGGCAGTCAAGTTGCGACTAAGCCAAAATAGCCACACGGGGCAAAAGATTAGTAGCAGTCAAAAAATGAAAAACAAAACTTTGGGCCTTGTTACGCTCTCAGGCCTGTAATAACATAGACAATGCCACAACAATTGGGGCGGGCACTCTTTTTGTGCTGTATAACAACAGCAGCAAAATTACATTCATTTCCTTCTTCCGGCGTCACGTAGCCACTGTGTAATTCAACGTAGTCAACACTGAACGCTGAACACTGAAACTGTGCACCAAATTCTCAACATCCGGCGTTTACAAATCGTCCAGTTTTTTGAGGGTGGTTTATGTCGAGCCAGTTCGAAATGCGACCGCGTTGTCCTGTTTACAATTTGCCAAGCCACAGAAGGATAAATTAACTTTCATTCATTTGCTGCACTCTGAAATGCTAAACTGGAAAACAATTTTAATTTGTTTGTCATTGGGTGTGTATATATGTCCTGTATATTGTATATTGTGTAAGGGAACCATGATTATCTCTTCCGACATAAACACTCAAGCTTGTTATAATACCCTTCTTATTTATTTCTTCTTTTGTTGATGTCCTTTTTTGATACACTCAACTTGACACCTACAAAAATCAACTGAGAACATTGCAATCGACCATAACTGACTAAAAAAAGTTCAAGTTCAATATCAGCTTACAAGTTTGTTGGAAATATATTTGTTCTTCGATTAGAAATCATAAATGTATATGCTTTCTCAGCCTGCCAGTCTGAAATAGTCATCGTCGAACTTATCATTAAAGTTTCATAGTTTAAAGCTCATACAGACTCAATAAAAACCATAAATTACTTCATTTAATATTTTCCCATTAGTATCACAATATTGGCTTTATACAAAAATAAACTTGAGACGATGCAGTTCGTATTTGGTTCTGTGTGAAATTTAAATCTGATTGGTTTTATATTTATGACCTTGTCGGATCGAGATTAATCTAACAAAAATTATTTATTGTCGGAGCATCAACAGCTTATCATTAGAAACAAACACCATGCCTCAACTCCTCTGGCCAGAGCAATCGGAATCCTCGCAAATAATCGAAAAGATTCCACATTTCATCATTTTTTTTGTTTTGTCGTTGAAATGTTTGGCTGCAAATGATTTGTTTGCATTTCAGCAGCGGAATCATTGCTAGCTTTGGGCACTTGTTTGGACTGGCCGGCAAGTATGGAAATTGGTTGAGTGGGTGATGAAATGGGCACATCGTCCGTGCGACATTTGTGATGTTTTGTCAAAACTGAAAGTGATTTATCATCGTCCTCCTTCTGCTTGTCGGCTAACGCATAGTTGACGAATGAGTTGTGCTATCACACAGACGAGATAACGTTTGGTCTTTTTCCAGGCATAAGGCCACATCTCGAAAGTAATCTTTAAAAACTGCCAAATAGGCAATCGTGCGCCAAATTGAACATGACGAGGAAATAGGATTTGAAAAAGGAAATATGTATACAATAAGCAAGCTATTAACACATCGTTAAATCACGCCTCATCGAACCACAAAAAAAAGAAGAAGCAGAGAGTGTGCATGACAGCAGATTTACACAGTCCAACAAATCTTGGGGAGTAAGAACAAATTTTAAATTACATTTTTGTACTAATTTTTATAGTTTAGCTCGTAAAACTCAAAATTTGTGATGCATTCTTTTTACTTGCTATTTTACATACTTACAGTTTTACTGTTATTATTATTTTATTTTTTATTCAACGTTTTCTATTATTTTATTTCTTTTTTTTAGGTTTTCTACACAAACTCGAAGAATCAAATATTTTCTATGGTTTTGTTGCCTCGTGTAATACTTTCGCATTTGCTGCTTAAGTGAACGCTTAAATAGCCTTTTGGTCAAGCTAAACTAATACATTTAACAGCCACGCAGAAACACACACATCCTCCCACATACCCACACACACACACACACACACACACACACACAACAGGTTGCTCCGTGCCTGACATTGGCGCTGCTTCTGCTTTTTTTTGCCCTCTTTTACTCGGTACGCACATTTTATTTGGCTTTTATTTAACAATTTTTATTCTCGTTGTGCCAAAAGGTCATTTGTGGTCTGTTGGCCAAAAAAAAAAAAAAAAATGCACAGCTATAGAGCCGAAACGTTGTTATTGTTGTAGGCGTCTGCTTTATAGCACCCTGGCCATTGGCATTAAAACGTTTTGACAAACACATTAGATGCCCAGCGTTTGGTTGAGCCGAACCTTTTGGGCCCAAAACCCTTATTACATTTGCAGGAAGCTGAGCGGCGTAATCTTTTGTGTTTTATCAACGTATTTGATTAAACCTTGTTGTTTTTGCTGGTTGCTAGGCTGCCATTTTGTGTAACTTTTTGCGGCTTGAGGCGTTAATCATACGCCCCATTGTGTCGGTCGACGGCCGTCGAGCTACTTCGGCAGTCGTGCGAGACATGTGCGTAGTTTTTTATTCATTTATATTTGTCTCCTTTCTGTTGGCTAATTTTTCTGTTAACCAAAAAATATTCGACAAAATTAACACATCATTTATAGAGCATATGGGAAAACAAAAACTTAATATAATCAAACGGATAGAAACAATACTTGAACAATGGTAACTAATATTTGGTTTACTTCACTTTATGCACAAGTAATTTAAAACAACTATTATAGCAGAAGTAAACCTGAACTTAAGACCGAACCTCATAATAGTTACTGTTTCTGTGAGGTCGTTATTTTCTGGCTTCTATTGCTATGGGTTTTCTTCGATTTTTTCCTATCTTTTTCCCTGTTAGCTACAAAATTAAACAAACGTGTTTTGCACTTTTCCTTTTTCTTTACTTTTGGGTAAAAATCTATTTTTTGACAAATGCCTATTAAAGATAAAGAAATATTGTTTTTCATGTATGTTAAGCCCCAGTGTAATTAAACTGAGCTTGGCAACAGCTGCACTGCCTAGGTCCATTGCAAAATTGTTTCGCTTATATTCAATTCATGTGACAAAAAAATATATATATATGTATGTGCATTCGTACAATGTGCAAATATTTTCACACTCGGCTGAAGGCGGCGGTGTGGGCGTGTCGTTGCAGCCTGTTGTGCGAACAAAAGTGAGCAAAACAAACGGCACAAATGTGAAATCCCGTTGATTACATTTTTTTGCAACTGCTGCTGCATAGCAAAATTCACAATTGGGGCTCCGGCTCAGGCTCAGGCTCGGGCACTACTATGAATTTATCGATAACAATTTCAAACGTAGACATTTCCGAAGTATTTATGTGGAGAGAGAATATTTTATTGAATGGCGTACACAAGGGGAAGGGGGGAAGGGGGTTTGCTACACATCATAACTTTTCAACTGGGCAAATTGTACCTAGCTTCAAATGAGTTTTCCTACAAATATTTCTTATTTCCGTCTATTATATTAAACATAATTCAGAATAAAATTGATGAATAAATTAGAATTCGGCTTTCATTTTATAAAAAGTTGGGAACGCTTAGCACAGTTTTTTCAGACCACTACTGTGATTCATACTTTGCGGTTTTAATGACACTTTCAATAGGTCAACTTATCGAAAGGTTAGGAGAACAGCGCAGCTGTTCAATGGATTTTATACTCTATTACCGAAGGTAGTGGAGTATATGTGTTTTGTGCAATATTCATCCGACTCTTTGTTCATATTCATGTGCATGTATGTATACTCGATACTATAATCGTTCATGTCTGAATTAACACTGCGATGCCAATTGAAAATGCAATAATACATCTTTATAAATCGAAGTATTCTCCGATAAGACCCTCATATTTTGGATATTTGGAAGTAACATTGCCCTTAGATTGTTTCTTGCCCGCACCCATCTTATGAGTAGACTCAAGGTAGACTGCTGATCTGACCTTTTTTGAAGATCAAGCCTGGTATAGAGTATAACAAGTTCGGTTACGCCCGACTGCAACGCTTTAAGTCTGTCATATTTAATTTGTTTTACACGTTTCTAAACTGACACCCATTAGTTCAGAAATGATTTATGCATGGCTTGGAAAGCAGAGGGCCTACAAAATGAAGCCATGGTCTGATGAGTGCAAGAAACCCTTACAAAAGGACAGCACTGGGAGCAACATGCCCTTCGTTAAAGCCCAACCGAATCAATAAAATTGCAATTTCAATGGAAGGAGCAATGCACGTGTGTCTCAACTTAGACACTGTTTCGCAGATTGCCAGCGGTGGCAGGCAGCACATATTTAAATTGAAATGCAAAACTTGCGGTGTAAATAAAACTGTGCAACTTTTGCTCAGTTCTGCAGTTGCAGTTGCATTTGATTTCAAACGCGATAAATTCATTTCAGCGTAGCACGAAAAGGCAACAAAAAGGAGTCAATTGAATTATTCATAAGATGACGGATGCAGATGCGAGAACGCGCACTGAGAGTACTGTTGAGCATAGACAATTGAAGAGCCCAACACTTTCCCCACTTTCCTCCTCACTTTAAGGCCCACCTGAAGAAGGCACAAAACAGAATGCAGCACTAATTCTGAAGAGGGCTTGTGAATTATGTGTGTGTGTGTGTGTAAATTTAAGGAGTTGTCTCCTGCACCATGGTCCCATACAAAAATGTATAACTCAATGACAATGGTCAGGTGTAGTTTTTAAAACATTAAAAAATCTTCCTCTATGAATTAGTCTAAAAAAAAAAAATATGGTTCTCACAATTTTAAGTAGACTTTAAAATTAAGCAAATAAATTCTTATTTTCCGATTATTTCTATCTGTATCAAGAATGTGTTTTGCTATCTGTATTGAACAAAAACTATTTTACACTCCGAAACCAGATGATATAGTTGTACAAATCACATGCATTTCTGATACAAATATGATGGTGAGCAAAATGTGCCAATTTTGCCCCATAGTCTATTAAAGGATGGAACATTTTTGTAACAACAAAAGGCAGAAAATAAATGTTAAATCCACCCCGGAGCAAGCTCTTAAATGTTTAAGGATCGACGGCAGCCTCAGCTGAGGGGCGTTAAGTGCATGCGAAATATTTTGTTAGGGCGCATTTGATGCAACGTATTGGCGACGTGATAGGAAGCGTTTACGTGCTCGCTGTGGCAAGCGGAAATTGAGTTGGAAGCATTGAAAAAGGGCGCATGAGGCAATCCGATATTCATGACAAATAATGTGTCGAGTGCTGTTGTCAATGTAAAGATATTCCAGAGGAAGCTAATTGATAAGCTCACAAAAGCCTCAATTTCGCCAACTCTTTCCTGAACGACATGAACATACGTACTTATATGGGAATCATGGTGGCATACCTGAAAAAACCAAGTGAAAAGTTGCCACCTGCCTTGACAACTGCATAATCATTGATATGCCGTTTAAATTTGGTGTCTAAGTGGTAGGAAAATTGGGATTCTATGACATACTAATCTACCTTCCAAGCATGGTAACTCCAGCTCCACAATTACGAGAGATATAAGCATACCTCAAATTTACTTACCAATCTTCTCTCTTTCAGCATCTAAATCTACCTGAAGAAATCTGAAAATGATGCAATCCAAACCTCAGCAGGTCTTCGGCTGCGCCTTAGTGCTCTTTAGCATAAATCTGTTAATGCTTCAGCAGTCCAGTGCCGAGCTATCCACAATACAAGGTGAACAACAACGGAATACCAAATGCCCAACCAGAACCCAATGTTTTCTTCCATTTTGTAGGGGCTCCCATTACCAATCTGTACGACAATCTGCTCCAGCGGGAATATGCCGGACCTATTGTCTTTCCGAATCATCAAGTAGAGCGCAAGGCACAACGATCGCCATCGCTGCGCTTGCGTTTTGGACGCAGTGATCCGGATATGTTAAACAACATTGTGGAGAAACGTTGGTTTGGCGATGTTAACCAGAAGCCAATCAGATCGCCTTCGTTACGTTTGCGTTTTGGTCGACGCAGCGATCCCAACCTACCCCAAATGCGACGCACCGCCTACGATGATTTTCTCGAGCGTGAACTGACCCTCAACAGCCAGCAGGTGAACAAGCCAGACACTGGCTATGACGCAGTGGTATCCGATGACTATGATGCAGCCTTCGAGCGAATGGTGCGTAAGCCCCAACGCCTACGCTGGGGACGTAGCATCATGACCAGCGCTGTGGACCAGGATAAGGTAATTTTAGTTTGAATGGGAGGTTTGTATTTGAGGGGTCAGCAAAGATCTAAAGGACATATATCGATCAACATCGATATCAATGTTACGTACAATCAATGTTAAGTTGATGCTGAGTACGATCATAGTAGCTGTTACTGCATCACTAGTAGTCTGACATCTACATTACGGGAAGCCTACTACCGGTGTCTGTTAGAATAGTGCCTTGCATGAAGGGGACGAAATTTTGGGTGGTACTCAAATTTCGTATGTGGCCATCCACTTTAATAAAACAAGAAAGAAAGACTTTGGTAGACACTCAGAAGATTATATATACAAGCAGACCGATGTCCACCCGCTCCAAAAACTTTTACAATTCTGCTTTTCTTAACAGCGGGAACGTGATCAATTGGAACGTGAGTGGCTTAAGTGGCAAGAGATGACACGCATGCTGTTGGCACTGCAACAACAATACGACAACTCGGCCACCGAACGTGCTGCCATCTCTGGCGAGGACACCGAAGAGGACCAGGATGAGAATAACTCGGAATATCAGTTCCAGCGGGAGGCTCGTAAGCCAATGCGCTTGCGTTGGGGACGCAGCACCGGCAAGGCGCCCGCCGAGCAGAAGGTGGGTGAAAAAGAAGAAGAAGAAGTGTCCATTAGCTGGTTCTTATGATTTGTCTCGTTCGCAGATGCCGCTGGTTGCAGAGACTGCATCTGTAGCGCCCAAATCCCAAAACTAATTATTAAATATCAGCTGCAAAATGGAAAGAAAACGGGACAAAGGACAATGGCAACAAAATAAATTGACCGATAAAATACACACATAAACAAACAAGATTATTTATTTTGAACATTTAACAAAGGGAACGTTTTTTTTGTTGGCATTTATGTTAGGCGCAGGAAGCTATGGACACCGGCTAAAGAATACATACATATAAACCATATCTTATATACTGATATATACATAACCAATTTAAATCTTGTGCAGCTATTTACTAACGTGTATTGACAAGTGCAGGCAAATTACACACCCAAAAAAAAAAAAAAACAATCTTAATATATTCAATAAAAAAGATTAAATATATATATGTAATTTTTAGTTGTTATTTAAATATATTTTAATACAATATATTTATCACCACATATGCTTGTTTTCAAGATCAAAAAATTGTGTAAGTTTGTTGAAAATCTTTTTGATTATAGGCCTCGGATTTTTTTTTTCCCTAAGCGATTATCCAAGCCCAAGCTCAAATAAATTGCCTCTCTAACAAGTCAATCGAAATATCAATATTAATGTATATAAATGGCAACTGCAAAATAAGTTTTAAAACTTATTAATAACATATTAATCAGATGGAATGAATAACATTTAACAGTTTTAAAACCGATTTATTTTTCTTACATTTTAAGCATATTCAATTAAAATTACAATTACGATGAAAATGTTTAGAAAACATTTAAAGGCCCCCGAAAGGTGTATTACTGCAACAATTGTTATATTCTGTGTGCTACAAAAAATTATATACATTTATCTACTACTATATTAAAAGAGTATATTAAATACTACATACACTTACATTGCATATATATATATATAAAAAGAATATTTGTCTACTACATTTATTGAACTCTATTGATGTATTTTTAAAACTTAAATAAATATTTAAAAACAAATAAAAAACGCTAAAATGATGACAAAAGAAAACTTACAAAAAATAAATGTACCGTTAATAATAGAAAACCTTTTTTTAAGTACAAATATTTTGTATATTTTATTTACACCATCACTGAAAGTATGACAAACATTTTAAGTTGTTTGATTAAAGCCACTTTTCATTTAATATCAATTTAAAATAATATGTTAGGAAATCGGATGCAGGATCAGCAAATATTCAGAAAATGAAAGCTGTTTCTCCACATCGCAAGCGATATAAATAGAAGTATTATATGAATATATATGCATATAGAAAAACAACCTATAATAAAATGTAAATAAAATGCAGAATGCAGAATGCTACACACGAAATATTTTACCCGAAATAAAAGTACATACTATATACGACAAAACACAGTATAATAAATGATGAAACTCCGAAAGGAGTTACCAACAATATTGATTTGTATTATTTATATTTTTTCAAGCGATGATTTTTCACCTGAGATTCTGAATTGCCAAGAATAAGAGAACAATCAAAGTTCTTAACTGGCGCTATACCTTTTCACTTAAGATCAAGTCATATGGATGCCTATAATAGGTCACTAAGTCAAAGGATCTTCATTACATGCTAGAATTTGACGATTATTTACCAAAGAACTTAATTTTATTTCGGCGGCCTAGAGGGGAAGGACTCTTGCTTATGAGCATTAGATTTACTTCCGATAACTTCATATTTTCTATTAATACTATTCGATTATTAGAAAATATAGATATAAAGAAGGGTATGTACCATATAAATATATCAACTGGCAAAGCAGTTAGTTAGTAAGTATACTTTTTATCTGAATGTGGTCAAATATCCGGAGTACATCAAATATCAGTTCCACAAATACCAAGAACATTTAGATATATTATCAATGCAGTTCATCGATTAAAGATTCTGCTCAATATAATACCACACACCACTGCTGGCAACGTGTTGTTAATTCCAACTTTACTGAAGTTGTCTTCGTTTTAATGTCATTTGCATAACTTCCACACGGACACACTAATTCACTCACACTGAATGGAGTTGGCAATCTTAATTCAATCATGCAACTGGAGCATTCATTTGAGTGCATTCCTGCAGAACTATTCTTACTTTCTCTGGTATTTACAACTCGTCTGAAACTGGCATAAGATGATGAAACACTGTTGAATGAACATTTTTTTGCATCTCTTATTGTATTATCCAATGCAACATTTTGCCACCTGTAGAGGAAATAAGCAAGGACTATAAACATAATCAGAGGACATTTTTGTTCCAAGTTTTACAGCATATTTAACGGGTGTGAATACCACCAAAGAACCCTGTAGAAATTCCAACAACAATTACCAACTTCGTAAGCCCCATGCTTGCGTCAACAACCGCAATACAATTAAGGAACAAATGTAATGCGACTATGAAAATAAAGCTAAAAACCAACAGGGTGCAACAAAATGAGGATTTTCTGCTCATAATGGTTGAGGTAAAACGCTGGTAACAACATCCTGGAGTGTTACGACCAAAGACAAACAAGGTCAGAACTCTTGCCTGCTGCCTGTTGTTACTTGGCTTAACTCCATATCACCGTTGATAATTAACCTTTCAACTGTAAATATGTGTAAGCTGTAAATGTGCTTTAACACCTGCCGCACACATATTTGTAATTTCCAAACATGGAGCTCATTTGCTTTAAGCCAAGTAATTGCATTTGACGCTGCCAACATGAAAATGCACTCAATTATAAAGCTAGCGAAAATGTCAATTTCAATTTTTGTCAATATTTTCAAGTTTATTTACCCTGCAGCCACTCCCCTTTTAATTAAAGAAGGCATAAATTAAACTGCAATTTGCACGGGCATTTGATTATCTTTCTAATATGAACTCGATATATGCAAAACTTAATTAATTTATCAAAAGAGTCTCTGGTTAATACGTATGTATTATTATATTGTTGATTAAAGCTATACAAATAATGCATATAGAAATTATAATGTGGGAATTAAAGTGTGTACGATAAACACTTAATAAATCCAATTAAAATGCCATTGAAAAACGTACTGTAATTAATTAACAATTAGTTCATCAAAGCGTCCAAAGTTTTTCAGCTAAATAAACTCAATTGATTAATTCAGTCACTGCTCAAGCGTTCAACTACATAGACATGTCTATATATTAACTTGGAGTCATTTTTAAGTATATTATATATATAACAAAATGTAAAAAGTATAAGAAATACAATTAAAACAAACTGCCGAAAAGCGGGCAGTGAACGGTTGAGGTTAGAAAATGTAACTGTAAACTTTGCTGCTAATGTCAAAAGTTTGATGAAGCTATTCGAATGTTATGCGACTCTCTTGTTATTGTTGGTGTTGTGTTTTGTACTTTGTACTTAACAAATATTTATGCAAATAATATGCAATTACACGCACACTGGCACATACACGCACACACACACAACCACAGAGCAGGCAGACGCGTAAAAGCGCTAAGCAAACTGCAAACTTTTTAGCACACATGCAGCACAAACGTGTCAAAAACACACACAGTGTGTGTGCCCATGTGTGAGTGCGTGTGTGTGTGTGTGTGTGTTCGTGTGTGTGTAGATAGCAAGGAAGCAACAACTTAAGTCTGTCACAGCAACAACAACTGGCAAAATAAACAAAGCGCGTTTAAAACCGCTATTGAAACGGGAGCAGCATGTGCAATGAAAACGCGACAGCCACAAAAGCAGAAAGGCGCAGAACTGAGTCAATGATTTTGGTCAAGACACTCCTTAATTAGCAAAAGTATCAAATAATATAACTTCTTCAATTGTTGCTGCCTAAATATATTCTAATAACAAGACTTGTCATAGATATTAACATTACTTTCTTCTAAAATGCTGAACTAACATTGGCGATTTATGCTCATATTGACCATTATTCTATGAAGTGTTCATATTTTTTTAGTTCTTGCCAAACATAAAATAAAAATCGACAAAATATTAATGATATATTAAAATCAATATAAAACAAAGCAGACACATTTTGTGAACAGGGTATCCTGCAAAACAGCGAAAAACAACGAAACTGACTTAAACAGCTTCCGGTTTGTCATCTGCCTCCGTCTGCGTCAACAAAATGAACATGGCCGACAAAACTAATGCGCAAGTTTTGCAAAGGCTGAAAACAAAGTAGCAACAAAGTGAACAGTTAAAATGGGAGAGCTGTAATATAAGTTGCCAGTTACAGATTTAACCAGCATAGAAAC
Source organism: Drosophila atroscutellata (assembly GCA_035041605.1). Classification (NCBI taxonomy): domain Eukaryota; kingdom Metazoa; phylum Arthropoda; class Insecta; order Diptera; family Drosophilidae; genus Drosophila; species Drosophila atroscutellata. Next base: position 2,835,096 of record JAWNLA010000092.1, on the reverse strand, counting down.
TAAAACGAAACTAAACAATGGATTTAATGTTATCTTATTTATATCTTCTTTAATTGCAGTTAATTTTTTTTTAAAAGCATCAGCACAATTTCAAAGTATGACGCTTCTTTTGGGAGGACGACTTTAAGCATAAAAATTACCAGAAGTAAATTGAACGATCTAATTCTTAGATACTTGTTTTGTGGGAATACTGTGATTAAGGAAATTTCAATGTGTGAGTGAGTGTGTGTGTGTGTGTGTGAATGAGTGTATACATATGTTTGTATGAGTGTACTGTATTTTAGCCTGTGTGTTTGACAATTGTAAAGCTAAATAAATTTGCTATCTTATTCCGCTAACTGTCTTATAACAATATTTTCCAGATTGTCCTCTTGTAAGAGGCGCAATTTTTGATCGTTGGCCAAATGTAGAATAGCATAAAACGCCACCGACGGCGACAGCGAATCGGACATTTTTTGTGTAAGAAGTTTGGGTAGGTCACTGTAGATCCCTTGAAAAGTGGCCATGCCTTTAGCATAGTGCTCCTGATTCGCTTTTGGATGTTTCGGTATCTTCTCCTCATCGACGTTATTCAGCAATTGCTTTTGAATCAAGGAATTGCAGCTGCGCTTAAGGTTCTTCATGTCAATAACCTTAGCGCGTTTTGCAAACGGCACAATGACTTTGGTAACCTAGAAGGAATGAGATAAGTTATTTTAAGTTGGATGAATACATGAAATAAATTGTATAAGCAACATACATAACCCGAACAGACTTAATTAAATTTTAAGATTTTTAAACTGTACTAAACTAAAGACTAAAGACCCAAATTCTTGGCGCATAATAGTCATACATATTATACTTGTTTTGAAATAAGTCGAGAATAGATGAATTATAATTTCCGAGTTTTCAACACTCACCTGCGTGGGTGCCCCATCAAAGTCGGTGGCTATCTCGAGCACCGTATCGTTGCCTTGACGCGCCGTCGTATTACCCAGAGTGAAATTGCCACACGCAGCCGACTCATTGCCCAGAAAATCGTCGCCCATGTCACCACCAGCATTGGTCGCCTGCACGCTGCTCACATTCATGTGAGTAGGCGAATGAGGCGTGTCCTCATCGAAATGATCATTGTCAAAGAGCTCAACATCGTCGGCCACATCATCAGCAGTCGCATTCGGATTGATATCCATTTCGCCATCATCATCATCCGGGACACCAAATCTTCGGCTAACTTTAATGCTCGGTGCATAATCGTATTTGTAGAAATAATTGGGTTCAAACTCGAATTTGGTGGGCAACATCAGTTTGCGGGAATCCCAGCGCTTTTGATAATTGGCCTTGCGCAGTTTCGTATTGGCATCCAGAGTCTGGAACTGACTTTCCGTGTACACGCCAAATTGGAGCAGTTTGCTGCGGCGCTTTGCCGCCCTCGCAGCAGCGCGACGAGCTCGTACCGCGGCTGCTGTGGCACTGCTGCTGCCACCGGCTGAAATATTGTCCAGCTCATTGCTCTGCCCAATGGTGCTGCGTGCTCGCCCCCGCTTGAATTTCCAATGTGAGGGTCCCGCCCAGAACTGTGAGATTTTATCCATGGGCCTGTAGGAGTACTCCAGCTTCGAGCGGCCATCAACAGGTCGAAGATCGTCGATAAGCACCGGCTTATTGCGCAAGGCACGACAGTGTTTCAACGCTGTAAGTTCTTCGGCTGTTAGCTCCTCGACCTCCTCTGTGTAGTCCACCGGAAGAATGGTTGACGCTAGCTCATCCAACTCCTGCATGGGCTCGCACTCGGCATTGATGTCAAAGGCCATGGATAGCTCATTGGGATTGTCAGGAAAGTCATCCGCATTATCCACTCCATTATCATTAGACTCTGTTATCTGCTCGGCAGCTGATTGATCGTTCGCATTGGTCGGATTGGGCGCATCGGTAATGATGTAACCGGAGTGCAGCGGACGCAACTTCAACTGTTGATCATAGCGTCGCAACTTTATGGCCCACTCGGCACTGACCAGCGACTGCGTGCCCAAGTTTTTGGTCTCCGGATCCACCGAGATGTAATCTTTCACCTCCGCCGACAGCTCCTCTGAGTTCCAAAAGCGATAATTTGTACGCAACCGCAGCTCCGAGTCCACCGTGGGCAATATATTATGCATTAGCCTATTCGAGGCATTTATTGAGCCCACTGTTGAGTTGAGTTTTCCAAATACCGGATCCTGCAGTGGTGCTGTGTCCAAACGGGCATTCAGCGTCTCCTTGTTCTTAGTCACTGTGGCTTTGCGTGCCTTTTTCTTGGGCTTGGGTGCCGCTCCCTTTGCCGGTTCGATGTCATCAGCTGCATCGCCTTCTGCATTGCCAGCAATGCTATCGTCGCGATCAGCGGCATTCAGCTGTTTTTCTGTCAGAGTGCGCGCATTGAGACCCGCTGACATGCGCATCGCATCCAGATAAATGGAATCTACACGCAAGCCATACACCTTTGAGGAGGCCTCCAGCGAAGAGCCAGCCATCTAAAAAAAAAAGCGTAATAACAACAAGTGGCGATTATCCACTGGAAAAGAAGACACCTTATTTTGCTTACCTTAAAGTTGCTAAGGGTCTTGTGATGTCGATCGAGCAGCGACGAGAGGGTATCAATCAAGGACAAATTCCATGCATTGTCCCGGCTGAGCTTGTTGCCGTTATAGATCTCCAAGCAATTGCGAATTGTTTCATTCTCCTCGATCGACTCAAGGACACTGCTGTCCCGGGGCCGTGCTTGTTGATTCTGCAAAATTGAGCGGCGACGCGCCTCGCGACGTTCGGCTTCATCGTCGTTCACCTTGGTGGTGAGATCGCGCAGCATACTCTCACGGTGGTTGCCCATCGCTGAACGACGCAGTGGCGTCTCCGAGCGAGGTAACGTCATGATCTCCAAATCCCAAAATCCGCAGAAATCTGCAAATCCAAGCCAAAACACAGAAAACTATTTCAGTTCACTCTTAATAGAGAATGGCGAACTGCAAAGTCTTACAAAAACAACTGAATCCTCTCGGTGAAAATAATATTTTCCGAATGTTGGCGTTTGTTGAATTTAAGTTAATTATTTGCTTGTCTTTTGTTATTCAGTTTTCTTTTATGCCTCTTGTTTCGGTATTATGCTTGTGTTAGTATAGTTTACAGTTGCTTTCAAACGACGCCGCAATCTAGGGCTGCAATCAGTCTATCGATACTTTAGTGTTGAAAAACAGCACGTTTGGGTAGAGCGTTCAACATTTTCTAAACAAGAACTTATGTTATATACGCTATACAAATTGTGCACGAAGTTGTAGAAATATTTTTAGATGATAGCTAGATTTTAGATATTTTTTAAAAATTACACGTAATTTGCTAGTCTAGCCGCGAAGCCGATTGTCAATAGACTAAATTTAGTATATAGTGATATGTGGGTTCCCGCCTAACTCTCTTTTGATACATTTTCTATGGGTGCTTTATGTTATTGATGCATACGCTGGCCTAGTACAAAAACATGTTCGACGTTTACCAGCACATGACAGCAACATATCTGTGTAGCCCTCGATGGCGGCAAACCGACGCTGGACATACGGACATGCATACATACATCTGACCGTCGTCGTGCGCAGCTCAGGAGCACTGTTGTGTTTTGTGTAAAAAAAGAATAGATTAAAGTTAATTTGCGATCGCAGCAATACTTCAATGTAAACAATTTGTAAATGTAGTGGCGCGCTTATGTGTACAATTAATTTAATTGTTCTGTGTGCGTACACGAATATTCGTAAATAACTGCACATTTGCATTGCGCAGCAAACTTAACGGCATAGAAACAGTTATAGAGAAAATTAACAGGAAGTGGAATATAAGATTAAAACAACATGGCCCGCGACACGCAGGGCACACAGGCCACCCAAAGTCAGGCGTCCAATATTTGGACGCAGGTCGAGAGCCAACCGATGGAAAATATCGTTTGGGGCCGACTCTATGGCAAGAATATTAAAATCAAGTCCCTCGGTACGAGCATCAAGCCATACAAAATTATCTATACGCATTCGTCCTTTTGTGTTGGTAACTGTTGCATTAATCTTACGTGTTATGTTAATAATATTGTGTTTTCTTTGTATTTAGGTTTTTTTTAAGTTCTGTATGTATAAGCCCAAAAAGATAAGAGCCCTGTGTCAATATTGCCATATTCCTCTATCTCTACGTCATGCAATAAAAAAAATGCTTTGAACAGTTCAATGTAATTCATAAAAATATTAAGCTTGCAGAAGCTGCATAAACAAACAGTTATATAAATATGTGTGGCAAGCAACCATGTCCAGTTGTCCGTTTTTAAGCCACTAAACACATTGATGTATTTAACTGCAGATAGCACACAATGTATGTCAAAAGATAACTGTTCGTGTAGCTAATTTTTAAACCTCTGATTTCTATTAACATTTTTTATGTGGTTGTACGAAACTTAATTAGCGCTAAAATATCGTAGAAATAAATTATTATCTGTGTTTTAAAACAAATGTAAAATACAAAAATTCTTTTCAGGGTACCGTATATATTATAAATACGTTTTTTTCAGTTTAAATTTTATTTTTAATTTAATTTAATCAATAAAATGAGTAAATAAACAAGACTTATATCATTTACTTGTTTCTTTTCAGACTTAAACAATGACGAATTTTCAGCGGGACGTGGGGAAGTAAATGATTTAATATTGACGCTCAATGATTTGCCTGAGAAAATCTTATCGCGCATATCCAAAGTGCATTTTGTCATAAAGCGTGCAAACTGTGATCTGACAAATCCGGTTTATATACAGGTAGGCAGCTAAAACTATGCACCCAAAATAATAATACAATAAATAAAATGTTATTTGCAACCCCTAGGATCTCTCTCGCAATGGTACTTTTGTGAATGGTGAAAAGATTGGCACAAACAAAACGCGTATTCTACAAAATGACGACATCATAGCTCTCTCGCATCCCACCTACAAGGGTAAGTTCTGTTCCCGATTCAGAATCTACAGCATTTATATTTCGTACCTGATTCTATTGTTTTAGCTTTTGTCTTCAAGGATCTTAGTCCAAATGAGGCAATTGGCCTGCCTGCGGAAATTACTGATACCTATTATATAAATCGCAAACTGGGCTCAGGTGCCTACGGACTAGTGAGGCTAGTTTATGAACGACGCACTTGCGAGCAATTCGCCATGAAAATAGTTAAGAAGAATATGCTTGAGGTGAGCGCACATCCCAACAACAATCTCAACGATCCGGAGCGTGTGCTAAATGAGGCTAAGATTATGAAGAATCTTTCGCATCCGTGCGTGGTGCGCATGCATGACATTGTCGATAAACCGGATTCCGTTTATATGGTGCTGGAGTTTATGCGCGGCGGCGATTTGCTAAATCGCATCATCACCAAAAAACTACTCAGCGAGGATACATCCAAATTGTATTTCTATCAAATGTGCCATGCAGTTAAATATTTGCACGACAGAGGTAGGTAAAACCTAAATCTGAATAAGAATGAATATCTGACCACATAACATATATATTCTCGATCAATACTCGAGTTGGTTATGTATATACTTTGATATCATATTGATTATTAAATATTCAATATATTAAATATTCAAGCGCACATTTTTTAAGGTGTTAATTTGACATAAGTATTTTTAAATGTTTAATTAAAAGACCAACAAACTAATTGCTAATCAAATAAACTGTTTTCTTTTCATAGGCATTACGCACCGCGATCTGAAGCCGGACAATGTGCTGCTGGAGTCCAACGATGAAGATACGCTGCTTAAGGTATCCGACTTTGGGCTGAGCAAATTTGTGCACAAGGATTCAGTTATGCGTACGCTATGCGGCACGCCCCTTTACGTAGCGCCAGAGGTGCTCATCACTGGCGGACGTGCGTCCTACACCCAAAAAGTTGACATTTGGAGTCTGGGTGTGGTCCTCTACACATGGTAAGGCAATGCATATTCGCAAACTTCCAGCTATAAGCGTTTAAATGAATCTGATTATATTGCAGCTTGAGTGGCACCCTGCCCTTTTCGGATGAGTACGGGTCACCGGCTGGCGAGCAGATTAAAAAAGGCCAATTTCGCTTCCGTCATCCTGCTTGGCAGAATATTTCGCAGCGTGCCAAGTTGCTAATCAAACAGATGCTCATTGTGGATCCCGAGAAGCGACCCTCAATCGATGCTGTACTCAAGTGCAACTGGCTGCGGGACACAACGGTTCTGCCAAAGGCTAAACGTCTTATGAAGCTGGAGGATATGGAGATCGGTGAAGACGAAAACAATTTCCTTGAGCCACCCAATAAGCGGCGGCGGCCGTGATAGCGCCTCAGCGCAAGCGAGCTAACGTGAAAAACTTTTAATTTTCTGGAAAAATTAATCGACCATTTTTTTCCCATTGCAACGAAGCAGGAAAAGCTGCCATTTAACTTTAATTCATTCCCCTATTTAAAAGTATTTTCTGTGCGGTTGTTTTTTTTTACGTATTGTTTAGTGTAAGTTTTTCAGTTGCGTCTCGTTCAACGTTGTTAAAAAAAAAAAACTCAAATTTAAATTTATTGCATTTATTGACGCGATTATAATTTAAATTTAATTATAATTAAATGTACATAAATAAGATGACTTTAACGGTTGTTGCTTATTTGAAATAAAGAGATTATTGTTTAAATATGTGTCTTATAGCTGTTTTCAATCCCATTCTATTACTTTGAATACCAGCTCAATAAAGGGTCATCATTTCTGTTGACCTCCAAAATAATTCTAGCACAAGGACATGGAACTATTTTGTGAATGAGTATGAATCTAATCCTTTGAAAAACAAAGTTTTTCCTGACTCAAATTTGTATTTACAGAATTTTTAGTTAAACAACAAAATTGGATTTTGTTAATTGGAAGTTATCCGACAGATTTATATTTATATCTATACAAGTAAATGCAATATAAAAGTAAATCTATGGATCAAACAAGCCTTAACTTAAAGCTAATACAACATTGTTGTCTCAGAAAAGAGTATATTTCATTGCAAGGCCTGACTTAAAAATACTTGGCTAGTAAAATAATTTTAACAATATGAATTTTTTGATGTAAACCTAAAAAAAAGTGCAGTAATCTAAAAAAACAAACATAAGCAGTTATAAATATTGTGTTCTAGAGCTTATGCGTGGCCAATTTGCGGCCGTGTCCAATGGTCAGCAGTGTCTTCTCATCCCGCCAAATTGCATCCGTAAGCCGTGTGTGTGGATTCTCGTTGGTGTAAACAATTTCGTGCTTGTTGCCAGCCACTTTGGCAATCCTAACCGCCGCGGGCTGGTTACTCATGGCTGCCAAATGGGAGCTGGAAGGAAGGGTTTTTAGCTTAGACTTTACAAGTTAATTAATTATAATTTACCCATTCACGAGCAGCTGCGACACATGCCCCACATTGAAGTAGGCATCTGTTTGCTGCAGCTTGCGTGGCACACGTATATCCACTGTGTGCACATTGCCATCGTAGTCGCCCAGATAAATGTAATTGTCGCCCTGCAACTCACTGGGCGTTGACCAAGCGGCGCAACTGAAACTCAGCAAATGCGTCTTGTCCTCATAGAGGCAACTGGAGGCGGGCGTCGTGGCACGCAAATCCCAGAGACGCGCACAGCCGCCACGATCACAAGTGACGACCTGTGCGGTACTTATGGGCGAAGTGGCCAAGCCAGTTAATTTATTTGTGTGAGCTGCGCTTGTGCGATAAATGCTACACAAATTGGCGCCGGACAGATCCCAGACCTGCAAAAAGTAATCAATTTGAATACAATAACATACCCTATATTCCAAACTTACATTTAGCGTATTATTCAAGCAGGTGGAGACTGCTTGCTGTGGGTGCGACTTGAAAACGCACAGCTGATTAATGGGCGCCTTGTGGGCCGTATCCTCGCCGACGAGAAACAAGCAATACGGCGCCTTGGAATTCCGCACCGCGGAGTACGTGGACCAGGCCTGGAGTCGGGCATCACCCAGGGCCACCAGCAGCACATTGTTTTCCGCGTAGCGCAATATATTAACGGTATGTTCGCATTGCAGCTTGAAGTTAGCATTGTCCACCGACATGTGATCCGTTCGACTGTAGCCAAAAAGCATGCCCCACCACTGGACACCTTCGCGATGATTGGTGGCCAGCGCCACATGTTGCAGCTCATTTATGGAGATGCTGTCGAAGCAGTCATGCAGACGAGGCGATAAATCATCAAGGCGCGCATTCATGTCGGCCACGTTCAGATTGGGATAGTCCACATTGCCAGCGAGTTCCCTGGCCGGTGGCGGTTGGTGAGTGACAGGCGTTTGGTAAGTTACCGAACTTCTTTGTGGAAACATGATTGCCGATCTAAATATTATCCGCAATATCAGAAAATATCAGACCCAATCCCAATACAAACGCGTGCCGGCAAAAAAACCAACTCGTTAGAAATGCAAAAACGTCGATTCCAAGCACTTATCGATTTGTATCACAACACGAGCGATGTAAATCGTTATTGGGCCTAACCGTGGAATGTCAAAAACTATGTATTTTCCCGCCAAATTTGAATGTAAGAAACGTGTTTTCAATCTGATATTAATATTATTATAGAAATTACTCGAAATCAAAGAATCTCATTTTAGGGCATTTATGAAAACTTCCTCACTAACGGAAATTGTTTTTCCTTGTTGCTGTTAATTCAAAATACTCTTGATTACCGGCAATTTTTTTAATAACATTGGCTTGTTTACATTTTCGCAGTGAATGTTAAATATTCGTAGTGATGGACCGATATTATCGAAAGTAGTACAGACAGTGAGTGCAACAAAATGATTTGAGAACGACCGTTGGTATGGTATGAATTATGCTGCATTTTAGACACGTCAAAACTTTACGGCGCATAACAAAAATTTATTTATATGTGCGAGAGAATACCCTCGATGTATTATTTATCGCTTTGGCATGTCGACTACTCATAAATGCAATGTACAACACTGGCTTATCGGCCCAATACTCATTGCCGCAATTCTGGTAGCATTCCGAGAGAAATAACATTACATTAACAGTAAACAACATGTACGCCAACGCGACAGACGTGTTCGTTCCGTGATTCTAGGGATAATTCAGTTTGCACTTCTCATGCGGAGAAGCCTACGTTACAAATAGCGCACAATGACAAAACATACAAATTAAAACTGAACCAACCATCCTTGTACGGAGTCGCAAAATACATTTATATAAGACAAGTTGAATGCAACATTGAAGTGGAACAGGAACGGGCAACATGTAAACACAGAAATCCGATAACAAAATAAATGCATTCAATATAAATTGCATATGTATATGTAAATTCAGGCAATTATGCAAACAATTTCTCAACATTAACTGCTCAAATAAATATACAAAAAAGTCAGTTCAACATTAAGCACAAAAAAAAACAACAACAACAAAAAATCAAATCAAAACAAAAGAAAAGCGCACAAATTAATTCTATTAACATCAAGTGAACTCAACATGGACACGGGCAATGTTATGGACATATATGCCATTTATTTATTCCGTCCCGGAAGTTCGCCCGTTGATTGGTGCGAGGGCAATTATTTAATATCATCGAATATTGCTGAGTTCGTCAACACGGTGCGTATGTGTAATAAATACATAGATATATTATATATATATATACATAAATATATGAGCATTGCCTTGACAAAGGAATTACGCGGTTAGCCAACACTTGCTATTGCCAGCTGTAGTTCGAACGGTTCTTTGTATCATGTGTTATTGCATTTCATTAAATGCGTTTCGCATACCGTAAGCTATCTGCGTAGAATTCTATGCAAACGTTAATGCGTATATTTATTTCGTCATATTTATCACACACAAACCGAAGGCTCTTGTCGCATTATATATAATGAGTAATTGGCTTTGTCATTATTCCTTTGTCTAATTCCAAGTATATGTGCAATCAGCTTTATACCCTGCATCCATTGAATATGACCAAAAGGGATACAATGAAGTTGTGCAAAAGTAGAAAGCATCTGCGACCCCAAACTATATATGCAGCGGTTCTTGATCAGCATCAAAAGCCGAGCTAATTTTCCATATCCATACAATATGCTTGGGTACAGGGCATAACCTAGTCGACTGCTCTCGCCCAAAGAAAACTTGTTTGCATTGTTTTGCGTTTAAATCTTTTGTTCAGTTCTTATCAACAGTTTGAAGTTTCAATACTAAGTATTCTTACAGGAAATTAGGACACCAAACAGTCGCAGCTAAATCGCTAATCGTGCAACGGCGAAAATAACAGCAAATGAGATCGACTTTCAATTAATATTGAAACGTTTTAAGTATTATTAAATTTTACTGCTAATATACATACAAAGGCTAACAGATGAATTATAATTTAAGCAGACTTGTATTTTGTCTTATCATCTTGATTGATGACAGCTCTGATTTCACACGATCTATCACAATATAATTTTATGTACTATATACGTAAATGAAGGCGCTCCATCAAACTGATAAGAAATGTAATGTGTAGATTAAACTTAGTTTGCTCGAACCTAAAAGTCAAATCGCTACACAAACATAACTAAATATTAACATAGACTGAACTTTAGGCTTACAAACTGGATATTATTCATTTGATTTATTTAAGTGGGTTTTGCAAAATGCTTTCAATATAATGAATCTCTAATGATGATGGAGATACACATTCAATTGCTTAATTAGCTGCCAGCTCCAATTGGTTTACATCATGAAGGGCAATGAGTTAATGAAATACTTTTGGGGGCATTTACTGAATTGCCTTGTCTGCCGACTTTCTCTATGACGTGTTGCACTTAAATTTATTTTTATTCTTACTCTCTCAACTTACATAAACAAAGTGTATTTAAATTAGTTTTTTTTTTTAATTTCCTTTTTTTGCTCTGCTTGTCGCACTCATTTTACAGTTTAATTATGCATTGTCTCACACACATTTTGACGCATTCTTTGTTGGCGTGTTTCGTGTTGTTTGTATAAAACGAAACACAAATTGTACAAATTGATGAAATGAGATTTAACAAATGACATGACAAACCTTTCGACTTTCGACACACACCGCATACCCCACGAAACGGTTAATTCAGTTGGCATGTGGCCAAATTATGGCTCAAAAGCAGTAGTCCCAACATTGAAAAATAAAATAGTGGCTACGTCAGTGGAAGAAGCTTGGCCCATTAACACATTCTGATACATATGTATATATCTTGATCATGTAATAATATTTGTGAGACCTTTTAATTTATACAGTTGAATATAATTAAAGATCGTATTTTCTTTCAGCAAAACAGAATGCTAAATAAATTATGTATCTTTTAGTTTATTTATTTGTGTTATGTAATCAATAATTTATATATGCTAAATTGATCTCTTCGCTTTTGCAGTTCAGCAACTTTCTATTCATTTTACTGCCGCCAGTATTAATTGTGCTGTTTAAGGAATACGGACGGTTTGTCACGCCCGGAATACATTTGCTCTGGGTGCTGCTAATTGTCGTGGGTCTGAGCTCCATGTATTTTCATGCCACGCTCAGCTTGTTGGGTCAACTGCTCGATGAACTGGCCATTCTGTGGGTGTTTCTAGCCGGTTTCTCGCTGTTCTATCCCAAGCGCTACTATCCAAAGTTCCTGAAGAACGATCGGTAAATTCTTTAAATTGATATAAAAAAATGATAAGTGCATAAATACCTTTGTCTACTCTACAGCAAAGCCTTCAGTTGGCTCATGTTACTGTCGGCCATTATCGCAACGGCTCTGTGCTGGTGGAAGCCCATAGTTAATGCCTTTGTTCTGATGCTCATGGGTGTGCCGACAATGATAATGCTCTACACTGAACTGCAGAGGTATGATATGATTATGTTGCTTACCCAAAAACTTAACTCTTTATCAGCTGCACTTGTTTGCACTTGCTTACACTTGCTGACTTTGACCGATAAGTCAAACAAAGCCAACCACTATCGCCCATTATATATATATATATATACATACATCCATGCATATTATCTAATCCTTATCAAGTTTTTTGCATGTTTAACAATCGGTTGTATCAATCGCGGAAAGGTAACTTTTTTCCATATACATTTGATTTAAAACGATTTTGACATTTACTTTCGCATTATCGTATCATTAGTTGAACGCGTCAAAGTTCTGCGAAGTTCCCCTCTAATTACGTCATCTGCTTATATCTTATCGAAACTGGACATCAATCATATGCGTATAATGACGTATTGCTCAATATTAGTAATGTTGCAGTTAACTTTTAGAATAAAACTAAAGTGAAGAAAGGAATAAGACACGGAACTAGCAAGTTTAGTCGTCAAAGAAGAATTGGTAAAGAAGAACTTATGTCTCGAGAGACAGCAGCTGTCAAATAAAGTAATCCGACTCAACTCAGATAGCAAACAAAGAAAGGAGATATTCAAAGAGAATCGAGTAGACAATTTATGCTTTTCAAGAATATATATATTTAATGAAATCAGAATAATAAAAGTCGGTGCAATCAGATTGATAATGCTTAAAATTATTATTGCAAAAACTTAAAAACACAGTCTCTGATTAGTCATGGCTAAAGTACAATATAATGCTCGTCTTCTATCTAATGGAATGAATAAATACGTGTATTGTCTTCTTAGTGGTATAACTCAAAGTTGCGAACGTGACATTTGTGGCAAATCAAAGTATTCTTTTGATTGTATATATCTGTTATGCTTGCACTCTTATTATTTTATTTATATTTACTTATTGCTATTGCTTTCTGTGTCGCTGTTGTAGTTTATAAATATATATTTGCTTTCTAATCTATAGTTTTTATTTTTATCTTATATTTGAAATCTAAAAATGTCAATCGCTTGCTATTGTTCAGTATTAAATCGATATATTTCACTCGATATATTTCTCGATAACATTCCATTAACTAAAACCGTAGCTGTGCCTAAGTTGGACTTTCTTTCTCGTATTTGAATAAGAAATCTTCCAAATTGTAAATCTTACTTACATATTTAAGCTGAAGCTTAAGAATCATCTAGAATCATCATCATCATCATCATCATTTTGAACGTTTTCATCTTCGGTTCATCATTTCATCAGCAGTTGTGAACCATAAGCAAATTAAAAAAAACTCTGTTTAAATTATATTTTCTTTGATAGAGTTCGAGATCAGCGAGTTTATCGCTTGGGCCTGCGTGCCACAACCGTTTGGGGCGTGGCCGTTTTCTGTTGGATCAACGATCGAATGTTTTGTGAGGCCTGGTCCTCAATCAACTTTCCGTATTTGCACGGCTTTTGGCATATATTAATTTTCATAGCTGCCTACACGGTGCTAGTTCTGTTCGCGTATTTCTATGTCGAGTCCGAGCTGCCACAGCGCCAGCCACTGCTCAAGTATTGGCCAAAGAATGAGTTTGAGTTCGGCATACCGTTCATATCCATAGGAAATCCAGGTAAGGCACTGCGGAACACTATTTAAGCTCAACAACAACGACTACAACAACAAAACAACAATTGCCTTCATAGACCAAAAATATATTTAACTAAACCAAAAAAAAAATAAGACGGAAAATGCTTTAGTTAGTTGGTAAAGTTGTAATTTAGTTTTTAGTACGCAATCAAATTTTTTAACTAGTTGTCAAATTGTATTTATTATGAAATTCGTAGCTAAAATGTTGGATTGTGGTTAAGTATGTAAAGGCATTAAGCCATTGTTAAATGTAGTATTGCTTAGTATTAAAGTATAGGCATATTGGATATATCAAATATATGTAGAATAGTAATACCCCTTAGTTGTGCACACATATCCCAATAATTCCAAATCCGCTTATATGGGCTCAGTCAAGTATTAAAAAACTGGTTTTCCACTCTGTACAAACAGACTGTGATATGTTCAAATGACTCATGAACTCAGCGATTCCCGACAAAATCGAGAATCTTAAACAACTTGCCTAGATATTTGGGGTCAAAAGCACCAAAATCTTTCCAATATTTATTTTCATTTCTTGACTGCACCCATATGGTAAACAAACTAACCTGTAAAAGACATCTATGCATCCCACTTTACTAATCACTTTCTGTTGGTCGAATCGCCAATTTTGCCAATGACTACTTTTAAATGCCCATCTCATTGCTGATCCCCACAGATTCGAAAGATTGGCGTATCTACTGCAGCTTATACATGCAACATCTCAACACAACCGACTAAAGTTCAGTTACAAATATTCTGATTTCTGTTTAAAACTATGCTTAATTAATGATAGTTGAAAAGTTGATAAGATATTGAGTTAAAGGTTAATATTTACAACAAAATGTTGCTCGAAACTAGTTTATTTGAAAGTTTCTCAAAAAGTTGATTTAGATATAGTAATCACTTCAAGAAGTAAATATGTTTACTGGTTATTTTGTTGGATTTCCGTTCCATAATGTTTGTTCTAAAGTTTTAGCATAAGCAACATCAAAAGTGAAATGACTTAAACGCAAAAGAAATGTCCATTATTATGGCCGATAAATATAGTATACATATAGCAAATCAAATTCTTTATGTGAATCCAAAAAGCAAATTGTTCAATATCCTAAAAACTATGCTCACCTATCAACTGCGAGCTCACTAAGGAAGTATTGTTAATTGTTTGGAGTGTTTAGTATAGACAACGTGATATATATTAGTGTTACAGCTAATGCCTAAGCAATATAATACATAAATAATATATATCTAAATACATACATACACATACATATGGGAAGTAAGTTGTGCAAAACTTGAACAACGAATTAGCTTACCTGTCCAACAAACAATTGAATACATTTCACTTAAGTATTTAGCTGCCATTTAGAAATGATATAGGGGCAATTATTATAATATACATATATATCTAAGGACAACATGTACTAATGAAATAAATCACGCAAACTGATAAAATGACTACATTTTCTGCATAATAAAAATGGTTGGAAACAAAAGTGGTTTTTGTTACAATATTTATTGCATATAATTTTCATAACTGTAATTTGAATGTATCGAAGACTATGCATATTTATATATATATTGTAAAATCGTATAACTCACTTGATATATATATATATATATATATGTGCAGTTTCACAGTAAGTGTAAGTATAAAAGTTGTGCTGAGTTGTTACTGAGCATTGGTCCAATAGAAAATTCGTAAGGAAATCCGCCGATTTAGTCCGAATCGGATGAGATATTGGTACAGGAATCACGCGCAATGCGTTTATTAATCGAGTTGGATAAACCGTTCAATAGATATGGGCCACGATAGGTAACTATATTCTTTGGTGTCTCGAATATTCTCACCTCATACAGAAGCTCGGGCTTCTTGAGATGAGTGCGTATATTGTCCCAAATGTACACGGCCAAATTCTCCGTTGTGCTTGGCTGCAATTATATAAATACTATAATTTATAAATAATTAATTTTTATTGTGCGTTTCTTTACTATTTTAGCAAAGTATTCAACATCCTTGTCCAGATTCTTGTGATCCAAACGCTTCATGATAACTGTTTCGATAGCATCTTTTAACTCGGTTATGTTCAGCACCATTCCAGTCCGTTGGTCGATTGGACCGCGAACAGTCAATTCAACTGGGGATGCAAACAAATACAGAATCAATATTTTGCCATTGGAATTTAAATTATATTGCTACAGATTATAGATTCAACAATTAATGCACTGATTTTGTTTACCAGCCAGTTCTATTTCTGGATCGACCACGAAATAATAATAAATTCAAACAACCTTGCCATTCGAGATTCGCTTAATGTTGAACTTGAACATGGGTTGATAAGCGAGCTTATCGGCCAAGGTCTTCTGTGTGTGGTTCCACATTGCTGCGTATCAAATTGCCAATAATTATGGCGGTTGTGCCTCAACAAATCGGCATGTAATGCAATATCCTAAGCTAAACCGCAACTAATCACGCATTTAATTGAAAAATATTTGTTGCAATTTCTTTTCGACTCACCCGTATAGTTGTGACCGTGTCCGTGAAAATTGTTGCATTTGCCGAATACCTCCAAATTTTCAGCATCGCTTAGTTGAGGACTGCCAAAATAAATACATTAAGTAAATATAAATAACGGTGAATTGTAGATACATATATTTACTTAAAATGATGTAAAATTCAATTACACTAATTTATTTAGCTGTGAATTGTAGATTTGCAATTAATTTAATCATTTAACTGTGAATTAAAGATGAACAAATTAATTTAGTTGAAGTTTTCATCGCTTTGACTTCAAAACTGATCTCTACAAGAAAAATAAAGTTATGCTATAGCTGAATAAATATATTTCAATAACAAAATTGAATATCATATTCAAAAACATAATATATATCTAATGCACTAAAAATGTGGTAGATATTTTCTGAACAATTCTAATTTCCTGGTGTTTTGAGTATTTATTACCTGTGCAGGCGATGGCAAGCGCTGAACGTTTCGCGACGCGTCAGAAATGCCACAGGTTGTTGAGACATTCTACTCTGACTTTGACTCTGTGCTGCCGTTTTTTTTTCCCCCCTTTCTTTTTTGTTGCTGGAACTCGACTTTGATTGCGTTGCACGTGTGCCGAGCACTGTTTTGCTTCAAATGCAAAACCTGCTCTCGAAACGCGCTTATTTATATTATGTGGTTCGCTGGGAGTGTGCGGGTAGAACAGGAAGATGTTTGCATCTGGCTAAAACGTCTGCTTGCTGTTGCACTTACACTAGTCAATTTGTAAGTGGTGTTGAGTTAAATAATATATTTCTCTACTTTAAGTCGAACTTGCAGTGTAAACTGGGATCTATTTAGTCTTTGTCTACGTCGGCTACACGCAGAACTGCAATGCAAAACAACAACAAACATTCAAGAGTATCGATGCCGCACTGGTATCGATAACTGAAATACTTGACATTTACAAGAAAAATAATTATTGGTTAAATTAATGCTTTTCTTTACTAGCTCAATTAGAATTTTTAAGTGGACAAATAAACTCAATTCTGTTTGTGAAAATATTGTAATTTCAAGTAATCGATAAATATAGCGTTGCCACACGTTTGCGTGTAGAACACACACGTGCGAAAACTCACGCACGCATGTCTATCGAAACTTGCACATCACTAGCATGAAAAAACTACACAACAAACGACGCGACGCGCGCTATTTCGAAACATAACAAACAATTTAATTTGAGTATAAATCTAATAAAATGAGTAACAAAAGTACGCCCGTGCAGCAACGCATTCATCAATACCAATCACGTGCAGTGAACAGTGCACACAAAACGCCAGCCACAGCCGCCGCCGGCCTGCGACGTAAGGTGCTCTGCCGGACGCCAAAGCAGAGCACGGAGAAACCGGAGCAGCAGCTGCTAAATACGGGTTTTACTAGCGGCATACCGACACCACAGCCACGGCCAAAGCCGACCGCATTGAATGCCTGCTACACACCCTCCTCCCTCTATCGCGGCGTGGCCAAAACGACGCCAAAGCGACAAACGCCCAGCAAAACGAAATCGGCATGCAAACTTAAGGATAAGGAAAGGGAAAAGGATGCCCTGTTGGAGTCGACTTATAGCCTGGCTGAGGAGAGCAACATGATTGTGGCGGTGCGTGTGCGTCCGCTAAATGCAGTCGAATGCACCCGCAACAGCGTCACCAATGTGGTTCACGTTCATGGCCACAACGAGCTCAGCGTGCAGGCGGGCAGCAGTGCGGATGCCTCGGCTGGAGTATCCCACTTCTTTAGCTACGATCAGGTGTACTATTCCTGTGATCCCCACAGCAAGAACTATGCGGATCAGCTGGCTGTCTTTGCGGGCACAGCTCAACCCCTGATAGACACCGCCTTCGATGGTTACAATGCCTGCCTGTTTGCCTATGGCCAGACGGGATCGGGCAAATCCTACTGCATGATGGGCATTGAGGCGCTCGACGATGCGGCCCTCGATGGCAACGCACCACATGTGGAGGCCGGCATCATTCCACGTTTCTGTCATGAGCTCTTTCGGCGCATCGATGCCGTCAAAGATCAACTCCAAGTAGGTCGTGATATATGCATCTTTGTATATAGTTACTTACTGATTGAATTATTTACAGGTGGAGGTGGAGGTCAGCTACTTTGAGATTTACAATGAGAAAATTCATGATCTGCTGAGCGTGCAGCAGGCGTTGGCCACTGCAACCGAGGCGCCTATGCCGCGCCAAGCCTTAAAGGTGCGCGAGCATCCCATTTTCGGGCCATATGTGGTGGATTTAAGCGCACATTCGGTGGACTCGTATTCGGCGCTGCGCAACTGGCTGGCAGTGGGCAACTCCCAGCGGGCCACAGCCGCAACGGCGATGAATGACAAAAGTTCCCGCTCCCATTCCATATTCAACATCGTGCTCAATTTGACCGATTTAAGCAGCGATGATGGCCGTTCCTCGGACACGGATTCGGGCACAGTTGTTTCGCTGCGACAAACGCGACGCAGCAAGATCAGTCTGGTGGATCTGGCGGGCAGTGAACGCATCAGCGCTTCCGGCTCGAATGGCGAACGGATACGCGAAGGCGTCAGCATCAATAAGAGCCTCCTAACGCTGGGCAAAGTGATTGCCTCGCTGGCGGATGCCCGCAAGCAGCCGGCTGGCGTCGGTTCCCTCACGCCCAGCACATTTGTGCCCTATCGGGAGAGTGTGCTCACCTGGCTTCTGCGGGTAAGTTTCGAAACACTTGCCCTAGTTTCTTATCAAATCCGAACACGCATTGCATTCACTTCTTGTTCCCAATTAGTAATTGGTTGGTCTGCTTTGTACACTCGGAAAAAAAATCGACCTGAATTTATAAAATACGGCATTTTCTCCTGAATCTTACACCAATTTCGTTATGGAGCTCAGACTCGCCTTCTGGTCACCCGCTACAAATTAATATTTTATTAGATGTGTTGCACATGGAGCTCACACACGTGCAACACAACTCATAAAATATTAATTAGAGGGTGAACCAGAAGGCGAGTAAACATAGAGCAAAAAATTAACTTGATAAACTACTTTTAATCAGTTAAGCACTGCTTGTTGCTGGCCAAGTAATTTATCTTAACGTAAATCTCGTGTTATTTTGTTGACTTTTACTATTGTGGCATTAACAGAGATTTCAGCGCAGGGGTACCACAACAGCATATCCATAAAGTATATACACTTCCTGGTTGGTCGGCCATGCCCTTCATGCATATCATTAGCACATTAATAGTATTTATTTTATTTGTTAATGCGCAATTGGCTGTTTCCATTAACCATTTCTGGCAAGAATGTAAACAAACAGGCCACAAACCAAAAAAAGAAACAACATTTTACGAAGGTACTTAAGTATATTTACGTCTCAAACTAAGTATATTTACGTCTCAAACTAAGTATATTTACGTCCTAAACTAAGTATATTTACGTCTTAAACTAAGCATGTTTACGTCGTAAACTGATATTTTGTCAGTTTGAAATCCATCTGCTTACATTTGTAGAACGCAATAAACCAGTTTTGCTATGCATGATAAATAATTCGGAATCTAGGCGATCTGTGAGATAAAATATCTGATAGATAACAAGCAAATTTCAATTATATTGATAGATACGTTCTCCGTTAGGGGTCGGCCTTCTTCTTATCGGTATACTAAATTTTCATTTTGTCATTTGACGGCCAATTTTGTTGAAAAATAAATTTGTTTTTGTTTTTCAATTTGATGACGGATGGTCGTTGGAGCTAAAGAAGTTTTATGGTATTTGTATAAATATGCATTTGATCAATTTATTTTGGGAATGTCAGTTTTTTAAGCATTTTGTCCATACTATTGTGTTTTTTTCTTTTATATATGTACATTTCATATTATTCCAATATTTTTTTTATGCTTAAGCCATCTATATTGAATAAAAACAAGATCTACTTTCGATTTTTTGAAAATTCACACCTTGACTGGATAAGCAAGAGCAGATCGACTTTGATTTTAATCGATAACACTCTTATAACAATAAAATATACTTATAACGATAAAATCGATATTCAATAGAAAAATAGCCACAAGATATAGCCTTACAATTAGGTATGAATATATCTTGATATAGTATTGATCAACTGTAGAAATTTCATCAAGATCAGATCAAAGATGTTTAACAGTTGGCTAAAGGGTATCTCCTAGTCGATTATTCCCGACGAGAGCATTCTTACTTGCTTATTTGTTATCCGATAAAGCTCACTTGAATAGATAAGTGCATATTTGCTTTGTTTCATACAAACTTAAAGTTAACTTGATCCACGATTACCTTTTATAATTTTGTCTTATTTATATAATCTTATCAATATTAGTCATTGTATTTTGAAATGGAAAACTTTTTTGTTTACACAGATATCCCAATCAAGCTCAATATGCGCAATATTGTGTTAGTCACCTTATGATAAAATGGATTCTTCTTTTTTGGTTGAAATGTTTATGACGACTGCGACCCACAAGAGTATGAAATCTTCGTCGTTTTCTTCAATCTGGCTAATTTGCTTCTCCATTACAAATCTTCACACAAGTATTCTAATTCCGAGTGCTAACTGATTAATTATTCAAAGTCGCACACCTCTCTTAAGGTTGTGTTGCGATGTGCACAATAAAAAGATATGTCTTATTTGTCCGACAGTTGAAAACAAGTTAAGTAATGCGCACTAATATGCTTCAAAAACAACCACTTGTATTACCAAATGTACTTACTTTACTATATGTACTACTGTTTCACAGAATACTTGAAACGAAGCACGCCTTGTGTAATCAAATTTGAAAATATATATTATATATATATATATATTAACAATATTGATTACAAAGATTGTTTGTGCAACCAGGCGGCCTTGTCTTTGGTTTTATAATTTATGGCTTCGTAATCAATTACGGTTCAAATTAGGAAATTGTATTTCCAAGTATATTTCTTAACTAAGCCCCCATTGCACTCTATAGATAAGCTAACAACAACTTAAATATAACTTTTTATTCGTTAACTTATCTTAGCGGAGCCCAAAGCGTATATGTACTCAAAGAACCGACACAATTTCAAATAGTTTCTTTTTTTACACACCCTCTTGCCGAGTTTTTGTCGTTGTTTTTATTGTGGTTTCCTATTAACGTATTGCATACAGCAGAGTATACTAGAATAATATAACGCCTGATAAGCTATCAGCGCCCCGTCGTCGCAAGTGCGACAACAACAAGCTCTGATATGCCCCTTGCTGCTTTCTGTCACACTTGCATTCCGTTGGCTCACATTTGCAACAAGTCTTGCCGAGCTTTCCATCCGCATGACCTGTAATCAAACAATTAAACACATTACACATCAGCGTCATCATCATCATTTATAGATTGTGCAAATATATATATAATATATATATAATATGCAAATTTAAACAGAATTCAACTGCGGCTATTTTTGAAGAAGAAGAACAGAGGCACTATATAGACACTCGAGGGGGTTTCTACAGCAATAATAATCTACATTAAATGATAATCGTCTTAAAATTTAGAAAGTTTTTCTGGATTTAACAAATATTTTGCAAGCGGAGCTTTTTGTCTGAGTGTAGTTTGAATGGTAGTAATTATAAATTGCTGAGTTTCCCATCGTAAATTTAGTATAAAATCCCGATGAATTATATCATCAAATGTAATTTATTATTTAAATTTATAATGCATATTATTTTATTGAGAAACTGACACATTTTTTATCAACTTGGAAAGTGTTTTTATTGCTACTTGAATAGTGATTTTTTAAGTGTTGTCCTATTCTAAACTTTTCAATCTTCTACACTGTATCAATTGTTTAAACAAATTCTCTTATATGAGATTAACATATTTACGCGATAACTTACAACTCGGAGATATTTTCAGCACACCCATCTCATGTTGATTGTTTTGTTTGCGTTTCGAATTTTTACCCTTTCCAGTTTCGAGTTTTCCTAGCAGGCGGCGTAGCATTTTCTAAATAAATTGATTCAACCTTGATGCTTAATTTGGTTATTGAATTTATTTTTGATTTTGTGCTCGCTCTCCAAAATGTAACCTTCACATTGCCAACTTTCATTTGAAACTGTCGTGAATACTTTTGAGCTACTTCTAAATAAACTTCCCATCGTGCGAGTACAAAATACATACATATAATATATATATATATATATATATATATAAAATATGTATTTAAATACATGAATATGTAATTTTTGGGCTCGTGTGCAATGCTTTCAAACCGCAGAGCACTTTCTGATTTTCCCAAGCGAAGTTTACCACAACTTTGTGCTTAGGAAGTCATATTATCTCTCTGGGTTTTGTCTAACTTGTTTCTAGAAAACTCTGTGAAAAAACTGTGTTTCTTAAGATCCTATTCAAGTTCATATCAGAATATGTAATTAGCTGCTGGGCTGTGTGAGAGTTTGTACAATTCTTTAATTGGTTGTCTCTCATCGACTTCGATTTGAGCTGATCTATATATATATATAGTATAGAAAAATGCAAATGCCTGGCAAATGTTCATTTCCTTGATATCTAATTTTTAAGTAGTTTAGCTAATGAATAACGCGTGCAGCCCACTCGTCATCGTTTCTTCAGAAGTTGAAACACGTTTCAAGGCATGACACAATGATTATAGCCTGACTAAATATATGTTATATATCTTTTTAGGTTCGACAATTATAGCAGAAAGTGTGTTGCTTAGGCGCTGAAAATCTATATAATCAGATGATAAATCTATAATCAGCACATATGCATATTGTTGACAGTGTAAAAATAACTCAATTGTTGTTGCTGCCACGTGCCCTTAGCACCTGCTCAGCTTTGATAGCATTCTGTTCAAACTTGAGACTCGTTTCGTTCCCATCCACAAACTAGTTAACATTGAATTTTAAATGAATCAAAGTCATTTCATGCACAAATTGCACATGCCATATTCCTATGGCTTCTCCATGTGCGATTGTTGCTTTTGTTGTTGTTGTTGTTATTGTTATTGAGACGGGCTCAGCGGCTGGGAAATGCGCATCCAGGGATAGAATCATTTGAGACATATGTGGTGGTATTTTAGAAATCATTTGCGTTCATTTTTGGAAATATTTTCGATTTATTTCAATA
Organism: Drosophila atroscutellata; assembly: GCA_035041605.1. NCBI lineage: Eukaryota > Metazoa > Arthropoda > Insecta > Diptera > Drosophilidae > Drosophila > Drosophila atroscutellata. The sequence continues at coordinate 2,811,947 of JAWNLA010000092.1, read as the reverse complement.
CCATCGAACGATAATAGAGATAAGAAAAAACTACGTCTTAGATAATGACGATATATTACCTGATTTCGGAACAAGTCTTAAAGAAGTTTTGAAAGAAGATTTAGCCAACTCTCTCCATTTTCCGAGATTGGCCATCAAGTTGCCTGTCATTTTTGAGAAATGTTTGCAAGTTTTCAAATACTTTTATATAGGGGAAACTCGGCAATTGCAGATTTGAAAAACATGCCGTAATCGTTCAAATTGACTTGGTTTAAATATTTGATGTCTTTTATTAGTTGCACAAAATGTGCTAATATTTATCTACTTCCGATCGGCCTTAAATTGTATTCATTTAAGTTTTTCACATCCCGTAGAAGTTCTTTTCTGCCCATTAACTCTTGAAACTGTTATTTTTTTGTATAAATACCAATAACATATGATTTTATTGATTATTTTTCTTCAAATATATATATTTAACGTAAACATAAATAGATTGGTATATAATAATTTATAAATAGCAAATTTTCTCAATACCCGCAAGCAAACTGTTCAAAAAACATTTCAGTGTCTTAACTTTTAACATTTTATAATGTATATTTTTTAGATTCATTGTTTTTGTTTTTTTTAAGTATTTTCATAATATATTTATTCCACTGCTTGTATGAATTGTATTTAATAAAAGCAATTCCAACTGACAATCGCAGGGGGTATTAATTGCGTTTACAATTTTTACTTGAGTTGTAGTATTTTTAGGTTTTAAAATTTCTTGTCACACTGCCAATCAGTATTTGGCTTAAAGTATGGCCAATATTTTTTCGTTTTGTTCTTCATAAATACTAAAATGTCTAATATAGACAAGGATCAAAATTGGGTTCAAAACTATATGTTTATATAGCTAAACAAAAGTATGGAATAAATTCTACATATTTTGTTGTTTACTTGGCGCCAATGGAGCGTTTTTTTTTGTTGTTTTTTTTTGTTTGTTTTTAACTTTAAATACAATTTTCCTGTAACTTGCCCAATAAATGAAAACAAATGTTTAAAAATATATATATAAAATTAAGTTAATAAAAAAAACAATGGCATCCTTAGTGAATGCCATTTACTGCCATTTTTACTCAGTCTCGGTACGCAAAATAGAAAACTATTTTCTGGTATTTCTGGCGCTTTTGTTGCTCCCTTTGTTCTTTTTTTAATGTATGTGCTTTTAGCCTGCTTTTCCTACTGTTTGACTAAAAACTCATGTTTGTGTTGGCTGCTTGCGGTCTGTCTGGATGTCAATTAACAAATTACAACAGTCATCTTTATACTTGTATAAAAATTGCGACGTGTAATTGTAAATGTAAGGGGGAAAAATAAAGAAATAGTGAACGGCTTGAATACGTTAGTAGTATTAAGCTAACGGCAAAAACAAAATAAACATGTTTTTCTATCTTTGTTTTGCTCCTTGGTAGTAAATGGTAGTGTTGCTTGTTACGTTATTTGCCGAAAATGCATTCAATTGTTTTTTTTTTGTTTTGTGTAGGTACAGTTGCATTGTATTATTGTTGCTGCTGTTGTTGTCTCGCTTTTGCTCTTAGTGTCTGACCAGCAGGCGCAAAGCTTTGTTGTCTTTGTCTAACTTTATATGGCATTGTAAATTGCTGTTGTTGTAGTTTCAAAATTATTTTTGTTTGGCTATAATTTTGCCACCTGTCTGTCTGTCTGTCTGTTTGTCTCTCCTCTTCTGACTGCTGGCGCTGTGTTTTTGTTTACACCTTGCAGCTTTGCTGCGTTGGCACCAGAACCGTCGCCATATTTCGCACCTCGTGCTCGTGCTCATGCTCATGCTCGTGTTCGTGCTCGTCCAGCTCTTCGTCGTCCTCGCAGATGCTCTCGTGATGCTTACGTGACTCACGCTTTCGCATGTAATTAATCAATGGCCGCTTCTTGTGCTCCTTGCAAAAGGGACAATCTTTTCGCAACTGCTTCTCTGATTTTAATTGCCTGCATTTTTCTGTAAATAAATAAATCAAATCGAATACTCTTTATTTAATTATATTTAATTTTTCTTTTTTTGTTCGTTTGAAGAGGGAAATATATAATCTGGCACTTTTAACTCATACGCATTATTACTTATACTGTACTACTATGACTATACTACACACTAACACACTGTAGATATTACATACACACATACTACATATGGTCTCTCTCTCTCTCGCTCATTCTTCCTCTCACTGGTCTACGTGCCGCTTGCGACGCACACTGCGTCTGCCCCTAGCTGCTCATGTTACATTACATCACGTCAACAATTTTATGTGGCGGCGGCAATCTTTTTTTATGATTGACCCCAAGACATGTTTTGACACAGGGTGTACTTTGTTAATAAAATCCACCCGATTTCTCAGATGCTGTCATTGCCGGCAAAAAAAAACTAGGTGCAATTTAAGCAATTGATAAGCAACCTTGATAATTTTTTTTATTGCTTATTAACGATAATCTAATAAAGATAAAATTGAAGTCTCCAAAAAAAAAAGATCTTCAACCTTACATCTTATCTAGGTTTCATTATTTATTTTAAGATAACTACCGAATTCTACCTGTAGTCTAGCTTGGAGCTTGTTTTCCAAAATGAAAACAACAAATTTGTTTACTAAATAATTATTAGCCACAAAAAAAGGGATTGTTGGTGGTTTGATATTTGTACGTTACCGTAAACAAATAAATAGACTTATGCGTGTTGTTGACTTGAATGGCATACATATAAAATATATATATATATATATAAATATATACATTGTTATTGCGCCGTAGTTTTTGTGCTGGTTTTCTTTATTTGGGCACAAACAACACCTGCTTAGAGTTATAAGCGAATGGTATTGTCATAAAATAAAGTGTGTACATATCCCACAAACAAACGTAAATATATACATATATTCGCGTATATTTGCGGAATATACTTCATCTAGATTAAACTTGCAATAAAAACTCTAATAAAATTATGCTAAGTATAACCTCAAATGATATTGCCTTCTTTTTTATCACGACGAAAGTCAAAAGAATTTTGCAAATAGATAAAAAATAAGAATAAAGATGTGCAAATTAAAGGTATTTGATATGGATCACCCTGTGATTGCCCAATAGCCTTGTTTTTTAAAGTGCACACGCAACACACCCACTCACGCACATGTATATACATGTAAATACATTTGCGCAAATTGAGGCAAGTTTCTCACAAACGGCGAATATTCAAAAACATAAAAAAAAAGCATTGAGGCTATTTTTAAATGATTGCAAAAACAACTCAAAATGTGGGTAATCAGAATCAAGTGAACGGATGTGTGTGTACGGGATTTACTCATGTATGTTTTACACACATGTGCAAATACATGACAAAAAGCTGACTGACATGGATAGTGACTGCATTTGCCTGACGCACGCTTGCATTGTGAGTTGCCGCACGCCTTTCACCAGCATTATTATTATTATTATATGTTTTTTGTTTGTGTTAATTACCTTGCACTCTGCTGTATGAGTCCTTAGCCGAATACGGACTGGCGTTGGTTGAATGCTCCAGCGTGCCATACGGGAACTGTTCATAGTCACGATAATAGCCACCACGTATGGAGCCGCCATAAGAAAGCGTTGAGTCGCCAGAAAATACGCCCCAAACATCCATTATGTTGTTGTTAATGTAGTTGTTTTTCAATCTAGGTTGCACCAAAAATATTGCTGTCCTGCTTTAGTTCTGTTTGCGTTTTGCGCGCGTACGTTGAGCGAGGTCGTTTCACTTTGCCTTTGTTTTTGCGGTTGTTGTAAGAAATCTGTACATTCTTTTTTGTAACGTTCAATGAACTTTGTCTGTTCGTCGTTCACGTAGGCAACTTTACGTTGCCTATCCAAATAACGCGAATTGTTAATTTCTTAAAGAATCACTTTTAATACTAAGTCAAGGTATAAAACCAGTTTACAAATGCATTTAAAATTTAGTGCATTTAGTTAGTGTAGTGTATAAAAACACGGAGAACTCTTTTTTTCTGCTCTTTACGTATTCAGTTCAAAACTGAAACTGAAAGCCGAACGGCATATTACTGCATTTTTGTAGCCCTCGCCTCGTGTGTTCGCTTCGCCTCGTGTGTTGTTTTCGTCGCCGTCGTCGTCGTTGTGTCTCGTTTCGCTTTGCGTAGCATTGTTTTTGCTTTTGCGTCGCTTTGTTTGCTTACTTTTCTTCCTCTATGACATTTTCGTCCGTGTGTAACAGCGGGTATATTGTGTTTCCTATTTGTGAAGTAACATGCAGAATAAGAAATTGGTAAACACCGTCGTTGTTTGCTTTTCTTCCTTTTTTCATCGATGAAAATTAGTTAACAACACCTTCTAACTTAATTAAACAAATAAACAATAAGAAAAACGTCAAGTAAGTAGGGCATACAATGTACCCAAATATTGGGCTATTTTAAGTCCTCGTTTTAGATGTTGAACTTCGCACTCTGCACACTTGTGCTTGTACATCTGTATGTGTGTGCATCTTTATACTGCTGTGTTGTTTTTACAGTTAATCTATGGTTTGCCAAGGTAAACTCGTAACAAATTCGAAAGCTTTTATTGTTATCAGTATCGGAAAATGCTGTCAAAGCATGAGAAAAAAGCTTACACTAATTATTTGCACGATCCATTTGGTAAAAAGTTCTGTTATTTTGCACAATTTCGGGAATTTTTTAAAGAAGAGGAATCGCAAGGTCTATAAGAACATGTTTTTCAATATGATAGTATAAATGGCATATTGCTATTTCTCTCAAGCCTATGCAGTTAATACGCACAGTGGGCAACATCTTGTTATTGCAGAAAAATTAACATATTTTGAAATGTTGTGGAAAATTCCCGTTGCTTTCTGAAATTATTAGTTTGTTTCAAAAATGAATCATCGAAATAAATTGAAGCAAATAAATATACGTTAATTTTGTTAGAGGAATGGAAAATATTTTTCCATGGACCAATTTCGGAAGTTTTTCTTATTAACATCGAGTTGCTAAGTTAAATAGCTGAAATAAAGATTGTGTCCATCAGCAAAAGTCGATGTCAAATACCTAATAAAATAATCTGCAATATTAAAAATTTTGGAGTTATTCATTTCGTATGGCTCGATGTAAGTTTTACCATTGATGTGATAATCAACGTCTAGACGGTGGGCATACTATAATCCGTATATCGGAAGGTTTATATCCCATGAAATTTCGTTGTCAAGAGAGAAATTTATGTCCATGGCTTGTCTATTAAACAACACAGATTGTATAAAGTGGATGATTGAATTAGGTCAAAAATTGCTTGATGACTCTGGATTAAGCGTCGTAAGCGTACACGCATAATTTCCACGAAGCCTTGAAAACATTTTTTAACTCTCTTGAAATTAAGTTTGTCAGACCCAAAATTTTAGTTTTGTTTTTGAATTTTTGTCTTTACTTTGTCTTAGCTAAATATTAAATATCGGCATAATTTGCGCACACAAAGTGTTAATTGATCTACCTACGTCATTTGGATTAATGAAGTTAATTGCTGTTTTTCACTGTGCTTACCGCCTTTTAGCGACTTTTTGTGGTTTAAGTATTTAACGTACACGACGCTGTGACATTTGTGCGTGATATCGTGACAATCTTCTATAAGTGGGTGGACATACTCTGGCATGTCCAGATCGAGCAAATCTATATATAGCCTCCAGTTTCATCAGCAACAGGTTTCTAGACACTAAAATAGCCGAAAGTTGCGCATTGTGCGGTACAAAGAGACTAATTAACGACACATCCATGACACATTAATCGTATTTTCAAATTTCCAGTGACAACGGTTGAACTGTCACCAACCAAATCCAATACAAAGAGTTGGTCACTTCATCCAATTTATAACATATGCAGACCGGCCGCTTTGAGGTCAAGCCCCGTTGAATGCAATCAAGCTGTAGACTGGACCTTGTTGTCCTTCGATTAAAATAAACTTATAGCTTTTTTCTGTTGTTAAAAATGTACAATTTATAGGTTCATATATTGATTATATAAAGATAAAAGGCGGAATTATAATCAGACATTTCAGATGAGTTACGAAACTTTTAATTATGAAATAAAAGAAAACGGTTAGCATTGAAAAATACGAAAAAATATCTCTGCAAAAATTTTGTCTCGGCATTGTAAATAAATTAAATCCATTCAATTTAAATTTGATTTTGTGCTATTTCTGAGCCATTCCAGGTCACTGTACTCTGTACATGTACGCACTCGCGGTCAGAATCGTTTTTACAGCTCTCTTTTGGTTGCTCATTCACATGTGCTACGCCCACGCCGCTGCTGCGCAGTTTATGCAAACATTAACTCTCGTGACTTGTGCCGTGCTTGCTTGTCTCTCTCTCTCTCTATCTCTCCCTGCCTCTGCTTTTCTCTCTCGTTCTTTTATAGTGATGCTGACCCGCACAGAAAAGCGTTAATCAAACAAGTGTCTAGTGTGTGTACATGCATACGTGCATACAAAAACACTCACACGCATACCCCAACGATAAATGTGTACATAGTAAATATTTATTTATGTTGTATTAGCACAACAAACTAGCTTGCCATCTCGCTCTTGATTGCAAGCACCGCTGATAACGGCTAACGGTTGCCATCTTTGTCTTGTTTGAAAGTTTGTCAAAAGCGACTACCCTGCGAACACTGATAAGCCATCAGCCCCTATCTTTGGAGGTCACAATTCTTTGTTAAGTCTTAGCTAACGCAGGCATGTGAAAAGTGTGCAAACATATTTACACACAATTAAAATTATTTACGGGGCTTGTATTTAAATATACCCTATATGCATTCCTTATGTATTTGGATGTTTACACACACACACAAATGTTCGACATTCACATGCACGTGTTGAATTTATGCAAATGGAACCGTTGACTTGGTGCATGAAAATCGCCTTTATTGTTTATATGTGTTTCTTTGTTCCAACAAGTTGAAATGCGAAATATTTTCATATCAGTTTAATAAAAGCTGACAAGAGGTGACACATAATCTTGTAGTGGAGAAAGGGTTGGGGTCGATGACCGCTAGTGAGGTGTTCTAATGATCGACACGTGCAACCCTAGCCTAAATCTTCCAACGTTTTCGAGCTTGAGTCAGTTATATAAGGTGTAGATTAACAGAGATATTAATGAGCGTTTGAAATAAAGAATTTTATTTAGCTACACATCCTTCATTTTATGCCATGTCAAACTGTGGATTCGCCTCTAGTGAGATATGAGATTTCAATAATTATTACTGACCACCTTGACTTTCCAAATTTAATTTTCGTTTCGATTAATTCACTGGGAATCCTAAGCATTAATGAAATAATGAAAATAATGAGTTCTAATTATTATTATTAATTTGTATCCATATCTGTTTCTGTGCAGGAAAACCTTGGCGGCAATTCGAAGACGGTAATGCTGGCCACCGTTTCTCCGGCCAGTCTGCATGCGGACGAGACGTTGGCAACCCTGCGATACGCGTGCAAGGCGCGCTCCATTGTGAATCGAGTGAAAGTGAATGAGTCGCCGCATGACAAGATCATTAGGGATCTGCGCGCCGAGGTGGATCGCCTGAAATCGCTGCGCAATGAGTACGAGCGACAACGTCGGCTCTCCTCGAACAGCAACAATCCGCCGGCACCACGCAAAATCATTATTGAGACATCTGTGGATGATGGCGAAGTGGAGGCACTGCGTCAACAGCTCTCGGAACGCGAACGTGAACTGAATCGCGCACAAAAATCATGGATGGAGAAGCTGAAGGAGGCCGAGGATCAACGCAAGTCCGAGTTGCGTCTGCTCAAGCGCAAGGGACTCGCCATGGAACTGACTGCCGACCAGAAGCAGGCGTGTCTGGTCAACCTGACCGCCGATCCCATGCTGAGTGGCACGCTCTTCTATGTGCTGCCCGTGGGCACAGTGCACATTGGACGCGGCGGACGCATGCCCGGAGATGCCGCAATGCCGGATATTGTGCTGGATGGTCCGCTGGTGGCGCTGCAGCACTGCAGCATTGAGCACGAACGCTCAGGGAGATTGTACGTGAGTCCGGGCAGCGAGGACTTTGAAACGTATGTGAATGGCGAACTGTTGCAGCGCCAGCGCCGGCAACTGTTCCATGGCGACCGGTTGGTCATTGGTGGTTCCCACTATTTCCGCATCTCGAATCCTTTTTGCACACAGCGCTCTGGCACGACGCAACAGCAGCTCGTTGACTTCCAGCTGGCGCATCAGGAGATTATGCAGAAGCAGGAGCAGCAACTGCGCAACGAGCTCGAGGCGGAGAAGAGGGCGGCGCTGACGCGCATCGAACTGGAACGTGAGCAGCATGCCCGTGACTTTGAGGAGCGGCTGCAGTGCCTCGAACTGGAACAGTTCAAGTACAAGTGCAACAGCGAAATGCTTGAGACGGAACGACAGGCACTGGCCGAGCTGCAGCAGCAGGAGACGAGCACCAGCAGCTGCTGCCGCAGCGTAACGACGCCGGCACAGAAATCCACCCTGGTGGAGGATATACAACGTATCATGCTGAATCCCAGTGAGGCGAGTTTGCATAAGACTCAGCTCATGGTGAAGGAGGCAACGCAACGCTGTCGCCAGCTGGGCCATCAACTGGAGTTTCGTCAGTTTCAAACGCCGGATGAGTTTGGATTACTGCGCACCGTCATTTTAATCGTGGATCGGCAGCGGTGCCTTAAAGCTGAGTGGCCCATTGCCAGACTGGGCGTCTGGCTGGATCTGCAGCGGGATACAGCAGCGCCGAGTGACATGTTCCAGAGCGTTGAGGTCGACTGGCAGCCACTCGATGCGGATCTAAATAATACACTAAATGATACGCATAATTCCAGTCGCATTGGCCTGAATCTTAGTTCGCTGAAGCAGCCACTCAAGCGTCTCCTCAGTGGCCCCAATACGCCCCGGTTGAGCTCGACGCCTGGCAGTGCCACGCCTCAATATACAAAGCGACTGCTCACCTATGACTTGACCGAGGATCACCCGAGCAGCGGCAGCAATTTTGAACTACATGCCCAACAGGAGCTGCAGGTGATGCAGCGGGCTGCACATCGTTTGCGCCGCCATTGCGAGCAGGCGCTGCGCCAGCGGGAGAATCAACCTGATGCTGGTCTGCTGCCGGAAAGTCTGCAGGAGTCATTGGTACGTCTCGACAATGTGCTCCATGGCATGCACACTTGCATGCTGCAGTCGGCGGAGGCGGCGGCTTCTTCTGCGACCAACTCTCCAAATAAAGCCCAAAAAGCGGTGCGTTTTCTTATCGATTGACGGATTCCCGTACGAGCATGCGATTTATATATATTCATATATATATATATATATATATTTACATGTATATTTATTTAGTACATTCTCATGTATTTATGTATATGGTGTATTCATGACGTTCAGTACATTTTCTTGTGTTTGTTCTTAATCTGTTCAAATACATTTGTATATTTTAAAATATACATGTACATACACACATATATATTGTATTTGTTTATTATTCTGCATTATCACATTAACTATGCATATGTGTGCAGGCGGTTGTTATACTACTGATAATATTTCCCCCCCAATATCAGATCGCATCGTATATTTATTACATACTTGTGGTAGTGAAAGAAATGGGATCTAAATAATAAATTACACTACGCTACAGATTTTCTTTATGTTTTATTCTTTAAGCTAACTTTTAATATTTGTGCAGCAGTAATTTTTTTTTTAATTCTTTGCATATTTGAATTTTGGCCCTGTTTCAAATAAGTGGCATAATGTTGGCTGTATGCGCACTATGTTAAGTGCCCTTAAACTGCAGTCGCCAGTGTTAACGGCACTCTCTCTCCGCGCGTCATTTTGTCCGCCTGTCTTGAAGGTGACCGCTTGGAAATATCGTCTTATACATTTCCAGGAAGCCCCGTTCTGCCGCCACAAATCGAAGCAATAATCTATTTTCATAATTAATATTTAAAAAGGTAGATTAATGATAACCTTTTCAATGGTCATTTCTTGTAACTTGTTGTATACTAAAATATACAGACCAAAGTCACTGATTATGCGTTTCATTATTTAGCTTTCGATGCTACAGTTGCAAGGGTATTTAACCTGCTTACAGCATTTGACTATAAATTTAAGCTAAAGCTTATGTAGAGTTTTCAAAATCATCACTACATAGCTTACACATTTGGAAATTATAAAACTACCATTAATGAGAATAACTAGAAAAATAAATAAAAAGTAAATATATAATGCCACGGCAGGTAGTATTTGTCGATATGTTTAAATTTAATATGTTTACTTAAAATTCAAAACGGTTTTTTATTTATTAAGGAAAATTCCAAAATGCATTATTATTAAAACTGGTTGATAATGATGATTGCCCATAAATCAACGTGTTCCATTTTCATTTATGTGAAAAATCAACATCTATATACAAATTAAAGAACGGAGGTCGCCTTGCGATTGCATTTTACTTATCTTTAACTTGTTTGTGTTAAGTGCAGTTTCCAATTCCACTCGCTTACATTTGCCGACAACGCAATCAGCCGACAATAATTATACAAACAATTTTCAATTGATTACGTATACATATTTTGTAGTGCGTGCAAAATTGTAAAAATAATTTGAGTTTCCATTTCATTTAGCATATTTTTTATAAAGCAAATAATGAAACATTTAATAATAATAATCTTATAAAAGCAACATAACAGATAACCATAGTAAAATTTGTGCTTATAAAAAATGGCACCATATAAAATTAAGCAAAATATTCGTACAAAAATTCAAAAACTTTTTAGTTTTTGCAATGTGCATTCTAAAATGCAAATAGAGATTTCGATTAGAGCGTTTCTTCCGAATTTGGTTCAACCTGTGGCGGCTCCATTTTATTGTTTAGGCTAATAACCCATTCACAGAACTGACCATTTTTTAGGTGAACAAAATCAGCCAAGAAGACATTTACACGAGGCGGTTGATCGTCAGCAAAGGGTCCTGGCAACTGACCCAATATCCAGGGCTTTAGTTTCTTGTCCACTCGCTTCGCCGTGCGCTTCAGTGTGAAGAGGAAACGTAAGGCAATATAACGCCCCGTGGGCGTGAGAAGACACTGGGAGACATAACCCTGTTTGGGCTGCCGTGATAACAACGACGCTGACAGGAACGATTGCAGTTTCTTAATGCTGGCAGTGTTCGGCCAAGGAGTTGGCCACGCATAGCTCGGCCAGAATTGGGCGGGCAAGCCAATTGGGCAGCGTCTGCAAATGAGCACCACTTGCCACCTGAGTTGAGCACACCGATTCAGGGTGCACTCCAGCAGCGAGCCATCTGTTGTTGCATACAATCGATGATCAAAGAACTCCAACAGCTGCTTTTGGAGCTGCTGGTGCTGCTTAATGTTCATGTCGTAGAAATGCTGCAAATCCAGTATTACCACCTCCTCTGGATGGGTGTCGAGAAAGTGGCGCAGCTCGTGCAGCGGCTCAAACACCTCCAAGGCAAAGAGTCCATGGCAATAGTAGAATTTGCCCTCATTTTGTGCAATGCGCAAATCAAAATAACGCACGCCAAACTGCAGCTGCTCCGAAATGCTCGAAGACTGATTGCGGGACCAGCGACGCACAAAGCAGGGAAAGAAGCGATGCCAACGACGTATGGCGCCATCCGCATCGGGTGCTAACCGCGAGCTGCTATTAATTCCATAAGTCATTGAGTTGTGGGAACCTTTGATAGAATCGCATTTCAAGTTAATTAAGTCAAATAATTGCGACGCTGCTTGTGGTGGATGATCTCATAAATACATATATACCTGGAATGGCTAAATTCACAATTGACAGATCGCGCAGCTCGGCCGGCAGGTCGCGCATCCAATTCTCCATGGCCATGATGGCCGAGGACAGGTGTATTTGCTGATTGTATGTCAACGCTTTGAAATCAATTAAACTGCCAACTACTTATATTGGCCATTAACAGCTGTAATCGTGAGTGTAAACGGTTTGATGTATGCATACCGATAGGTTTGCGTGTGCTCGATAGCTGCTAATCGATAATTGTGTTGACGGTTCAATACAAGTATCATGCGCAGGTTTTAAATACAATCAAGAGCAGCAGTCGAAAAGCAAATAAATATTTTCTTTGCAATGAATTTAATCTAGCTTGACCTTAGCTGTAGGGAAGTAAATTCACTTAGTTAATAATAGAACTCATCGTGTGGCAGATGAGACGTGATGGTTGCAGATATAGCGGAGGTTAAAAGGATTAATTTTTAAATGGCATCAAGAGCCACTGGACACTACAACTAATTAAAGGCTTTTTAGCTAAGTAAACACACTAAGCATATTGTCTATAAAGGCATCAAATCGACTAAAAACTGTGTTACTTGATTAGAGTGGTAAACGTCCTGATAATCTATCAGATAGTAACCAGGTTCTTTTATTGTACGATTTACATTGCATACATACACTTATTCTAGTTAATATTCTCCTTGTTCTCCACATCCAAATCCTCCATCAAGAAATTCTGACGTGTGCGCTTCGCCAGCAGCTGCTCCGATTCATTGAAAATGCGCAAATTACGTCGACAATTTAGAAAAGCGCAATTTCCCAGCCAATTGCTCTCATTATAACTGCAAATACAGAGGCAAAGATTAGTTTTAAGCTCATATAAAACGATAATTTAAAATAAACGCACCGCTGCAGCTCGCTAAAATGCTTTAGCGCCAATGACTTCTCTGTGCTATTGGGCAAGGCGATGCCATCCGCCAAAATGCCCAGCTGGCATGTGTGAAAATTGCAATTGTTTCCTTCGAGTTTAAGCTTGGTTGTTTGATCCAGCAATTCCAAGCCGGTGTTGCACTTCCTGATGCTGACATTGCTCAAAACCGCGCTCGTCTCTGGCCGCATCGATAATCCAATGGCAAAGTTCTCGATTCGGCAATCGTGCAGCTTTAGCTTGGCTTGAGGCATGCACACAATCGCTTCCTGGGTGCTCGAGCTGCCATCGCCCAACAGTCGGCATCTGCGCAGTGTCAGCGTTCCATAGCGCAGTAGAATGCCACGACGCACATGACGGCAGTCCAAGACCAGGTGCGACATCGCGTAATCGCCATCGATGACCAGCAAAGTGCTATCCTCATCACTCGAGCAAATAACGGGCACCTTTCTCAGCTCGTCTTCATTGTCGTTTTCAGTGGCCATAACTGATTCGGCATCAATGAGGCCCTTAATGCTGCCATTGTCATTGAGATGTTCCAGAAATTTGATATTGTGTTGCCCGGGCGATAAGAGAATGTCATCGTTTGCTTGGCAAATGCTCAGCACATCCTGCAATGAGACAGATTATAATTATTATAAATATTATTAATTATGATTATTTATATTATTTTTTATGATTCTTATTTTTATTATATAATTATATATAGTTTATAATTTAGTTTGGCAATATGTTATTAAAAAAAATGTAATTATTTAATAAGTAATTAATTATCTATCAATATTATCTACATTACCTGCAATGTGTTGCCCAACTGGACTTTTGTATGCGGTTTCACCAGTTGCTTGGCGAGCGTCAGCAGATGGATTTGTGTCTGCAGCTCAACTGGCAACGTAACCAAGTGGCACATTTGTGTCCGCTCCACCTGCTCCGCTGCTAACTGGCCAAGGCTGCAGGAGCTGCTGCGCTGCAGCAGATGACGCTTCATCCCATTGCTCTGGAGCTCGCTGTAGGCACGTCGCATATCTGGATTTTCCAGAATTTCAAATTCGCTGCGTATGATGGCCAGCCGGAGATGGAGACACATTAGATCCGTAACTGGCAAAATGGACTTATTCATGGACTTGTTCGCCGCGGGGCTGCCCAACTGCTTTTTGGGCTTCTCACATGTTGCATCTGTTGTCAACTCGTCATCCTCATCCTCCTCAGCATCGCTCATGTCCAGTTCCAAGTACTCGAGACGCTGTTGTATATAATGCGCCTCCATCAGCAGGGTGCGCATGTGGAGGGTGAGTGGGCGTGGCAAGCGATGCTTGCTCAGATCACAGGCGAGCTGAATGCGCGACTGCAAATGGATTTGCACCCAATCGCGATCATCATCCGAGTCTTTGTCCCATGGCAACCAAACATGCGTGTAGAAGAAACGCAAGCGATCAATGCACTCCGCTGTGGTATCCACATTTAGCACCGCATTCTCCTGCTGCAAGGTGGGCCACAGTTCGATCAGTGCCACCTCGTTGCTCTCGGGCAAATGCATATCCTGATCCTGCACAGCAGTCACCGTAAACACCGCCTTCAGCTCATCGAACATGACCTGATCCACAGTGCCAAACACAATAGTGGGATAGCGCAGCTTTAAATCCTCGCAGATAACGCGCGGTATTTTCCACATTGCCTGCCAGCCTGCCAAAAAATGGTATTTGCATTTGTGTGTGTGCGATTTCGGTATGTGTGTGTGAAATTCACTTACCTGCTGGCTCAATCTGCAGTTCGACGTACGCTTTCCACTCGGAACAGACTTGCGAGGCCGGCATTGCAGCGCCATCCCAGGAGAGCACCGCTTCGGCTTCTTTGAGCCGCTCCAGAAATGATTTCTCGAATGTGTAAACATCCATTTTGCAAGTTTTCAGCAACAGGCGTTTAAATTTGAATGTGCGTGCAAAGAAGCTGCGCCTACTTCTGCGAAACGCTGAGTTGCTGCCGCTCAATCAATCGATAACATAATTCACAATGATTTCTTTTTATTGATTTTGGTTTGCACTTATTTCGAATGCTTTGCATAGTCTTTAACTAAAACATGGCACATTATTCATTTCTTTAATTATTATTCTCAGCTGCACAATGTTAAGAAAAGCATTAATTAAATTTAATATAAATACTCTCACACAGCCCTGGTTTCATCAAAGCATCCAGCTGCTGACTGTGTATCGAGTATTATAACACTTTAGTATCGATACTTGCGGTTTCGGTCTGCGATTATTGTTTTTATCAAATTAATAAATAATAAAAACGCAATGGCTGCAAATACTTTACCTGACGAACACTTTGAAGCGGCCGATGTAATTACAACTTGCTGATATAACATATATATGTCGATAACTAACAACTAGTCCATTTTAGTTCGATGAAGATGCTGATGATGAGCAAATGGTGTCCACCAATTCGGGACGCAAGCGTCTCTTCAGCAAGGAGCTGCGCTGCATGATGTTTGGCTTTGGTGACGACAAGAATCCATATACGGAAACAGTTGATCTCCTGGAAGATCTGGTCATTGAGTACATTGCAGAGACCACGCACCGAGCCATGGAAATCGGACGCACAGGGCGCGTCCAAGTGGAGGACATAATATTTCTGGTGCGCAAGGACCAGCGCAAATATGCCAGGGTCAAGGATCTGCTGACCATGAACGAGGAGCTGAAGAAGGCTCGCAAGGCCTTCGACGAAATTAAATATGTTGGTAAGTATAAACGCATTAAATTCAAATGCAGCAATTTTAATTTTCTTGTGTGTTTTTCAGGGAACGAGGGAAAACTCAAGTGACGAAAGACTAAAAACCGCAGCACAAACTAGAATTTACATTACCATTAGCAATAATAATAATAACAATTGTAGAGCAGCCGATATCTTTTTTTATTTAGAAATTAGTATACAGCTTTAATGTAAAATTCTTTTCTGGAAATCAACTTTTAAATTATCGCAGATTTGAGTCCTC
Source organism: Drosophila atroscutellata (assembly GCA_035041605.1). NCBI lineage: Eukaryota > Metazoa > Arthropoda > Insecta > Diptera > Drosophilidae > Drosophila > Drosophila atroscutellata. Next base: position 2,796,258 of record JAWNLA010000092.1, on the reverse strand, counting down.
AACTCTTAGTTCTTTATAATTATATAACTTGTAATTCATTGGACAGATTGAATCTAAAATTCTTATTTTTGTTAAAAGCTTTTAAAAAAATTTTAGTTTATGTGATTAATTAGAATAGATACAAATATATTATATTATGTCAATCGAAATAGTCTTCGATATCTATGTCTGGATTTAGTATATCATCGCCATAGGGTTCCAGGTCCGTGCCATTGAGTATCAGATTTTCGCACGTCTCCGCCAGATCTGTGTCTCCAATTAGGATCGCACCGCGGAGTCGACCTTTCTGCAGCACGAACTTGATGTATTCCTTGTTGCGCGTGCAACGCACGAGCAGCTCATAGTCCTTGCCCAGGCCCTGGCCATTGTAACGGCCCAGGAGGACCACAGGAAACCCAAACAACTGCGTCACATGGCCAAAGAGCTCAAAGCAAAAGTCCTGATAGACTGTCTCGTTCTCCAGAGCGGCTGCCATGCTGCGACCGGCCATGGCGCCCATTTGACGGGCCTGCGTCCACAGACGCATTTGGAACCAGTGCGTCGATGCGATTGACCAGGCAGCTGAGCACACATCGCCCGCCGCATAAACATCGCTTAGATTCGTGAGCATCATTTCATCCACCAGCAGTCCGCCATCCTCGGCCAGCTGGAGCGGCACATCACTGGTGTAATCATGTCGGGGTTGCACGCCCGTCGCGGACACCATAAAATCACAGCTTAACTGCTCAATACTGCCATCATCATCATGTCTCAGCGTAATCCTCAACGCATCTGGCAAGTGCTCGAGTTTCTCAATGCGAGATTTGCTGTAAATTTTTGGTAAACTTCTGGCGGAGCTGCCGGCGCCGCTTAAGTCGTAGCTGCGATGCCAATCCGGTCCTAAAGCGGCGCCTCGCTTGAATTGTTGTTGCTGCTGCGCTTTGGGCAGCATTTCATCATAGCGCATCCTTTTGATGGCTGTGCTGGCCGTCGACGTGTCCAACAGCCCCGTCTCCTTCTTGGCCAGTTGAAAGAACTCTGCAGCGCCGGCATCCACAAATGTGGCCGAGATGTGATCATCTCTTATAACCCAGTGCACATTGACGGACTGTAGCTCGTGAGCCAGTTCGCTGGCAATGCCACCATTGCCCAGAATAATCACATCTTTGGCTTTCGCAAGCCGACTCTGCAGTTCCAGCACCGAATCCGTGTCGCGTATGCCAATAATGCGCTCCTCTTGACCTGAGCCAAACAATTTGGGTGCTCCGCCGGTGCAGAGGCACAAATAACGATATTTGACTACAAGTCTAGATTTGGTGCGCGCCCAGTGCTCCTTGCTGTCAATGTGCTCCAATTGATCCACAATGTGTGCGATGCCGGCTCGCAACTCATTCACATTCTGCTCCCGAACATCGAATTTGTGCAGATAACGTGCCACAGGCACCAAATTTGTGACGCTCTTCACAATGCTCGACTCGGTGAGCAGCAGAACGGATGAGGTGGGGCAACAAATCGCTAATGTCTCGGCGCAAGAAACGCCGGCAATACCGCCACCCACAACTAGAAAAGTGCAATCCCGTGTCATTGCCTGCAGCTAAAATAATTACAAATTCTTCAATCCACTTGCCACATTATCGACTTGAATATCGAAACTTATCGATTCTATGGGGCAGTTGGGTAGTTATCGATCAACTGCCTTCCAAATTGGGTCTCTTCTACTCCCAAAAGAAACAGTTGCTGAAAACGTATCTTCAAAGAAACACAATTTTCTTTCACATTTTAATAATTTTATTTAGTTATTTACATATATTTGTAGCTCATTTTAATTGTGTTTGCTCCTCCTGCTTGCCATAGTACTCGCTGTAGTCGTATTCCCGAAAGGGCACATCGTAGGTGAGGAGGCCACAGTCGCGAGCCTGCTCCACGGCAACCTTTAGACGTAAATGACTCTTTTGACATAAACCGGTTTTGGAGTAGCTGAGCACCTGACCGCTGTACGGCGAGATGAACTGATTCAGCAGATCTGTGTTGCGGTAGTCCAGCACCAGGTATTCATCTCGGCAAATAGGACACGGATTCCCTGTGGCGATTTTGCCCTGACGAACGCACGTCTTCCGCGTCTTACGCGGCGCATACATTCCCTTGTGATTTCGACTAGGGTGCAAGAATCTCCATTAGGACGAACTATCGATAGCTAACTGTCAGCTGCTTACCGATATTGTGTCCACACGAACTCGTCACCGTAGGTTGTTTGGTATGCGGCGCTCTTCAAATAGCGCATGGAAGTCTCCACGGGAATCACTTTCGTGCGATCCTTTGCATCGGGAGGAGAAGCTTCTGAGCCGGTTTCTTCGCTGTTCTCTGCCGGTTCCTCATTGACTGCAGGTGGCTCTTTGCACCGCAGCGTGCTGGCAGTGTGTAGCGCAACACGATTGTTGCGTGAAATGCGTGCGACGCTCGCATAAAAGGCTCGTGCTAAAGGTAGCATTTTAATTAATTAATTTCAGTTTATTTTGTCGGCTAAAAGTGCTTGCGCCGACGTAACAATCAGCTGCTCGTGTCTCTTAGCATAAGCGGAGGGTCACACTGCGTACACACATACAGTGCCGCAAAGCTCGTTGATGTGACAAGTGCGTTTTCGATATCGATAAGTAATTTTGTACTTATTTTATTTAATATATTTAAGCTTTTAATGTGATTTTTCTGTCAAAATGTGAAGTGTTCATTGATTATTTATATTTTTTGGCGTATAAAAAGAGACACACCAAGAGGAAACAATCTTATTTAAGCGTTAGTATTTGCGCACCAATCACAGCGTAACGGTAAAAGCTGTCCAAAAGCACACACAAATGCAAACTACAGGGCATGAATGAAAAGCTGCAAATCGTTTGAATCTGTCCGGTTTAGTTGCTTTCGAAATTTACGGGTAGCCAGCCGTAGCCCATGCAGCTGCAGAAGAAGTCGCCGCCGCTTTTCCGGGTCGCATTGTGTTTGTTCACGACACTGTCAACATAAAATCACGTACATAAAAGTCAGCATTATTTAATTTTTACCCATATTGTGGAGTGTGGTGAGCAGAGTCGCTGACGTACGTAGTAATTAATGCCTGTAATTCATGGCGTGCGTCCTTGTCTGCTTGTGTGTGTGTGTGTGTGTGTGTGTGTGAATGTGCTTATGTGTATGTGTGTGCGTGTTTTACTTGCTGCTGCATGCATAAAGTAGTAGCAGTATCTACTCTTATTTTAATCAATACTAGTTGACGATTAATGTAAAAATTTACTTACCACAAGCTGTGAGTGAAACATAGAAATTTATGTGTTCTTTTATAGATACCGCTGCCACTAGCAACAAAAAATACAACAAACGGGGCAAGAAAGCAACACAAACAACGCGCCTTGTTTGCCGTTACTTGCCGCTGCCGCTGCCGCCACCTGCCGACAACAATAACAACAAAACAGGCACACGCATAAAAAGGTGAGTCAAATGATTAAATGTATGAGAGAGCTTTGCTGCGTTATTTCTGTTAGAATTTTTATAAATAGTATGGCGAGTGCAAAGTATGTGCAAAAGCAGCGCCATCCACATTTCTTATCAATCGCAAATGGCTAACAGCACTAAAACTATAAATACAACTGCTGACTGACCTAGGTTCCCAGGGCAGGGCAGGGCATGGCTGAGGGCTGAGGTTTTTTTTTGCACCCCAAAACGAAAGACAAACTTTGTCGTGCGACATTTCGCGCATTTCGTGTAATAAATTATATTTTCTTTGTTAGCACAAGACAATCACACTCACAGGAACATAGGAGTATAGAATTATATAAATGTTGCCCAGCTCGTTTGTGCTAAATAAGCACCTGTTGGCTTTCCGCTCCTTATTCCTATTTTTTTTTTGGGTCTTGCGTTAACCATAAAATGTGTCACATGATGCTCAACTGGGCAAATACCCTGTTATGTTGCTTGCCGTGCGCTGAGCTTTTTTGAATGAGCCGATTGCGACATCTACCGGTTGTTAGTTCTTCGTTCTTTCGTTAAAATTAATTATGGTACATTTTCGTTAAATAATTTGGTAAATATTATTATGTACATATATTTAATTATGTTTGGTCGTTTTTGCGTTGTAGTAATAAGGGCCTACAATTTCTTAGTCCCGACCTAAATTTACAAGTAATGCAGGGTATTTGCACGAGTTGTTGCTTCCGCTCAAATTCAGTTGTCGACGTTTCCTTATTAATTTTTATTTATGGCTCACATTTCGGGCTATTCCTTTGCTTACCTCCCCTAATATGTATTTTCGAAATTTGAATCATCGTTTTTCTTTTATTTAGCTTACGATTTTTTATACGCAAACATTTCGTTTGCTTTTTGAGGGGCGTTACAAGCTTTCAGATTATGGGTTTTGTTTTCTTGACCTCGTAGGTTGGGTCTGGGCATGATAAGCATTAGTATTAAGGGTATGCCCAGGTGATTTATCAGTAGACGTCGTTAGTTTCCTGTTTTTTTTTTAATAAATTCAATCCCATTAACCCGATTTCGATTTCTGAAAATGACAGTGGAGAGTTCCATAATGTAAGTGTAATTTATTCGACGCAATCACTACTTGTATTATTTATTTATATATTTATTTTTGCGTTAATTGTTTTGTCAATAAACGACGTTATGGGTATTCCTCAAAGTGCCATTTAGTGCTTCATTTGTCCAGTCTAACGACATAACATAATTGTACACACATATGAATATAATAATAGCACAGCTCTGTGGGATAGTTCAACTAATGCATTAATCATGGTCAACTTGTGTTGTAATCCTACAATTAATGGTTTTTTTTGTGCCCTTGCACAGAGAATTGGAGAATTGTCGCAAAGTGTGTGGCACATTGACGTAACCAACTTCAATCCCATAAAGCATATGCCATCTTGATCAGCGCACACATCTCAGAGGCTACAGGGACAACAAGTTTGTTTACGTTTATTCCCTTTGATCGATATCAAAACCCGTTTCACGATAATCAATAAAATTTATCAAATTTCGTTATGAATTTCTTAACTTTCTGCCCTTCTTTTGGAATATAAAGCGACATTTAAAGGTCGCCAAATTGACTCCTGTCTGCAAGGGTGTTTAGTTTTATTCATGCCTAAGCTATTAATAACCCTATATCCATTAATTAAGCTTCATTATCTTCATGGAATGAGTCTCTGTCAAAAGTCGGATCTTTTATTACAATCGTGCTTCTGGACTTGTCCAATGAGGTGCAGGATTATAATTAATTATTTCTCATTTCTCTTCCACTATTCAGCGCTAACCGACACGATAAATTAATATATTTCATCCCTTAATTGGGTACTAACTAATTCACGATGTGCTAATATCAGATTTGACAAAATAATGTGGATAAGTATATTTCTTCAAATCAGGCAGAGGGCAAATGTAAAATTAATTCAAATGGAGTTATGATGTGTGAATCTCACTAAAGTAAAGTAACAAAGCTTGATTGACAGGTCTATGTCCAAAATCACTACAAATAAGATATATAATAATAAATATATAATAACTTATCCGAAGTCGAACAAGCGAATCGAAAATGAATCTTGCTTTTCCCCAAATTACCTGTTGAAAACACAGAAAATATAGATTTCTACGATTTTAAAAAGAAAATTAATCGGTATTCAATAATCGATTTATATCGATTTTAGGGAAATGAAATCAAATAAAAGATATTAAGTATCTTTGGTCTACAAAAAATAGGTCAATTACAATATCAACTCAAGACGTGCGGAATATATATTAAGCAATGAGCTTGGAACAGTTTCCTTTACCCATTTTTAAAAAGTACAGGGTATAAGAATTCCATTGACAAATATATACCTGTGTCTGTAGTCCACCGTATTAACTTAACTTACTTAACTTATAGATCGCGTTCGCAATAATTTAAATACCAATTTGCTTAATTAAGTCCCTTTTAACCGCACCGCCCCCCTCGTAACAAAAGTGACAGCTCACTCATTCGAGGGGTCAAAGTCGCTCTCTGACCCCACGAGGCCAAGCATAAGTCCCAAAATATTGCGTGACACACACAGTCCAGTCAGTCGCACCAGGATCAGCCCAAGAGCACGGGAGCACGGGGTGTGTGCTGAAAATGCAGGCCACGTAATGACATCAACATATGGAGAGTTAGGTTAACGTTAACGCTTTTTGCCGACCTCTTCAACTGGAATTTTAGAAATTCAACAGCGGTGAAGCTTGAAAACTTTTACATATTTCACGCCCACTCATGATGGCTGTGCTCCTTCCCAGGCAGTCATCAATAATGCAAAGGAGAGCAACAGCTGCCAGTTTTCCCGGGTTAATCAAAAATACAGTCGACATTGAAAAAAGCCAAGCTGGCATTCATGGCCAGTGCTTGTGGCGCTTCAGTTGTAAATTGTGGTCTAACTCTGATTGCATGCTTCATTATTTTCTTTGCCAAATAGACAATGATGGCCAAAAGCGATAAGGAAATACTGGCCAATTCCATGTATGAGGATGATCCCAATGGCAATTCAGCGCCCACCTCAACAGATCACGAGCAGGTGCAGTTGGCGGCAAATGAAGTGGCAACGGGAGATCCAACAAATATTGCGGCAGCGCTTGCACCGCGTTGGGGCCCACAAAATAAGGGTGCACAAGAGCTGGCATCACTCTATAGTCCAGGTGAGATCGTACAACAGATCCATTAATAATTATTTGTAATTTTAATTTTAATCAATGTATCGAAAAGTAAATAATTGTAAATTGAATTCATTTTGTTTAAAAATAATACACTTAAAAATAATACACATATATATTGGATTTCAAGACTTAAGCTAACAAACTTAATGTGGTGTTATCTTAAGGAATTTTTTATTTTTAAATTAGCTAATCGGCAAAGTCGGATTGGTATTAAGATAACAATCAATAATCAGTAAAACACCAAAAGCAGAAAATACCTGCGAAATAGTTCATTTGAACAGCCGTCTGCACACTGTGACTGTGACTGGATACCGTTGAAACCTATCTTTGTATATATGCGTATATGTGTTCCCCTCCAGAAACGAGAATGAATTTTGTATGTAGAGACAATGATACCCTATTTTGAGATGTGCACCATACATTTTGCGGGCAGTGGTTACAAAATGGGTCTGCAGTTAAACCACCCCACCCCACAGGGCTTATTAGAAATGGTGCCCGCCTGGTCGCAAATTTGATGCCTCTATTAATTGTCTTCTCACTCCTAAACAAAAATGTGTAATTGTAATACACTTGACAGGTAAACGGGCCCAGGAATGCGTTTGTGTTTACACCTGCATCGGCCTGATGATTGTCAATTTGGCGTTAATCATGAGTCACATGCGCTGGGAACGCATCAGCGTCACCTTCTTTTCTGCACTGTGTGGCATACTGACGGCAGACTTCGCGTCGGGCCTGGTGCACTGGGCAGCGGACACATGGGGCTCTGTCGACTTGGCCGTAATTGGGAAGGTAAGCGAAAAAACTTATACTTATGAACTAAAACATACAATTTAAAGTCTACGGCTAGAACTTTTTGCGACCGTTTCGTGAACACCATTTGGATCCCACGTCAATAACGCGACACGATTTTATTGAGACGAATGGCGATAACTTTATGGTTGGCATACCCATACTTGGATATTTGGCGCATTATTTTTATATCAAATCGCCTGGCGAGATACAACAAAATTTCGGATGGATAGCGTATGTGTTTCTATGCTCCATTTTTGTGGCTATGACGAATCAGGTGAGCTGTACGAAAGGTCTTTACAATTAATATATTATTTACTGATGAAATGTACTATTATTTAGATACACAAGTGGTCGCATACATATTGGGGCCTGCCCAGATGGGTGCTATTGCTGCAGAGCTGTCATATAATTCTGCCGCGCAAACATCACCGTATACATCATGTGGCGCCGCATGAGACGTACTTTTGCATAACCACCGGCTGGTTAAACTGGCCACTGGAGCGGCTCAGGTGAGTAGCTGGAAAACAATCTTCAAAACAAAAGACCTTTAAATAATAAATAACTGACATCTTTGCTCTTAGATTTTGGTCATCTTTTGAGTTTATTATTGAGCGTTTGACGGGCTTGAAGCCGCGTGACGATGACCTGAAATGGGCTAAGAAACTCACATAGCTGTGCTATCCAGCTACTGTATATAACTCTTGGACCAAGCAGCGTTTACAAAGTTTACCAATTAAAAATACAAACCAAAGAAAGCTCGAGCAGAAGCCACTTTTAATAATTATAAATTATATTGTGCACAACGAAAAATACTGTATGTAAGGTCAACTTATTAATGTATAAGAAGACAATTAACACAAAGAAAAGTGTTTTTGAAGAACACATTAGTTTAAGCAGAAATGGTTCGTGCATTGTCGATTTTGTATTTCTTTATAGACTCGCGCAAAACATAAAGACACATTGATCTCGCTACTTATTACCATATACAACGAGTGAGCCTTATAAACATACAGACTATGTGAAGCTAGCACAGATATATGCTTGTTAAAAATGTTGAGAATCTTTTTTACTACTTTACAAATGAAAAAACCAAACAAAAAAAAAAAAAAAAACAGCTTGAATACCAATAATTTTTATAGAAAATATAAAAACAAAATAATTTTCAATACATTTCAAAGCTTCTGGAGGCTACATGAGTAAACAAATAATTATATTTGCTATTTATATATACGTATACAGTGATGGCCATATAATTATTTATTAGAAGTTTATGTTACCCTTGATACCCAAATATGACCAGCTATAGCTAGCTCCTTAAGGATGCGAAGGCATACACATCTAGTTACAGTTTGTTACAAGCGTTACTTATAGTTACTAGTTTGTGATCACATTGTTTCTTAAATATAATTGTTGATAATAGTTTTGAGGAATTTAAATACTGCAACTCTTTCCATGGACCAATTGTAATATTCTTGATATATTTGACCAAGCAATCGAAATGCATTTGGTAACTTACGAGCGCATGTTTCAATATTACATTTTACCATCAAAATAAAATAAATGATAATGGATACATTTTGTTTAAGCTGTGCCCGATTATATAGCTACCACTGTATATATAAATGATACATATATGTACATACTATACAAAGAGCGCTGAATGCAATCAAATAATGTGACTTAAAAACTTGCCTTACAACAAATCATTTATGTATGTGTATATGTAACTATGACAACAAAATCTAAAAGACAGTCAACAATTTTAAAAGTAGCTAAGCAAATATTTTAAGCAATTGAGTGGCATATGTAAAATGTAGTATTAACAACAAACACAAACAAACAAAAGCAACTATGACAGTGTAATTGTGTATTACAAGCCTAATCAACTAAATTTATACATTTTGTAAACGGAAAACACTTTATAAATTTATACATATTCGCGCCTGGCAATGACTTGGTCTGCAAAAAAATCAATGTTGGCTAAGAAATTAATTCGAAGTGAGCAATATTCATTGTGATTAAAAACAATTAAGCTGATTTTAAAATGTAGTTTTGTATTCTTTATAAAATGTATATTCGCTCACAATAAGACAAGCAGGATATATAGATCTTTAACCTATTTTGGGGGTTCATTCAAGATATGGTAAAGTAAATTCGATAACCATAGTAAATGCTCAAGTTCTTGGATTTAATTATATTTAGTTTTCTGTGGACTCAGCATATTTCATAAATTTGCAAAAATTTATTTAGTAATATTTTCTATAATTAAGCTATAATATGAAATAGTCCGATATTTATTATACATTGCCCAATGTTAGGAAGATAGTAGCACACAATTTGTGATATCTGGGTGAACAACAACTTTTCCACAAAAGGACTTATATTTTGAGCAATTTTTCCTATAACCAAGCATCAATCATCCTTTGGGATCTCGAAGTATAATGTTGTATTATTTGGGTTGTATTCCCTGCTTTATATTGTCTTGCAGAAGGGACCCCCAACTCTTTGCGTAGTGATGGCAAAGGGTAAACAATAATTTGAATAAATACATATCAACATGAAATATATTTGTTAACGATTTATTCTTTGCTTTCTTCGTCCTTCTTTGTTTTGTCTTGTTCCATCATCTCGATAGAATCCTTTTTGTGCTGGCGCTTTTTTTCCGACTTTTCGCGCGCCCTCGTCCACTTGTCAATGTTCTTCTGCGTATGTGCCTCCCTATAAGCCTCGATCTCCTTGTACTTGGCCTGCTGACGTCGCAGCGCTGCCTCGTTGTGGACAAATATGGGACGGCATCTGTTGCGCAACCAGGACCTTAAGCTATGTTTGCGCTTCTCGCTCTTCTGGCGTGGCTGATGCGCCTTTTCTACAGGCGGTGTCGGCCGTTTGGCGGCTTCTGCATCAATCTGCTGAGCTCTGGCTCGACGTGCCTTACTCCAATAACGACAAACGATCACAAACAGCACAATGATTCCAATATAGACCGAGATTAACAATAACTTTTGCCGCCAAGTAAAATTCGGAAGAATTTTTGGGATTTCTCGTCTGTGTTTTGCAGCCACCTCCAGTTGAAGCAGATGCTTCAGTTTCCTGCAGTCATTGATGGTCATCTCCAGCACATCCTTGTATATCGCTGGTGTCGCATTGCGCCACGCGAATTCGCCGGCATGCCGTCCAAACAGCTTTCTGCAACGGGCGCAGACTTCGTGCATCCATGTCTGGCACTCGGGCTTGTTAATGTCCGTGTGGCAAACTGGATTCATGTTGGCAACATGATGTTTCATTCTAACAATAGTGATTAAAAGCCGATGTGATCCCTCTCCGATATCTAATCACAGGCAAATAATAATAATAAATAATACATTTTTGCGTCCTATTATTATTTTTATGATTGGGGTCCAGCCATGCGACCTATAAGGTCAATTGTGCCCCCTTCTAAGCCTGCAGCTTCTCCATCAACCCCAGCTCCTTCACAAATGCTAGAATCTTTGTTGGGTTGAGGGTTTCTATGTCCTTAGATTTCATGACATGCATCCCTACGATGCTGCATGTTTTCCTAGTTAAGGCGACACATTCTGCTAGGATGTGCATTGAGGGTTTGCGCTTTGTTGCTTACTTTCAACGATAAACTCAGTTTACATAAACTTAACGATTAGTCAAAACTGTGGCCAATCAAAGCCTAGCAACGGCTTTCCCGATGACAACAAAAAACCCAAAATCATAATTTCCTAGGCAACGCTGAACCATGCCAAATAATATTTACAGCAAGCTCTGTGAACTAAACTGAGCATTAATTAAATTTACAACTTGAGGACATATTGGCTCAAATAGACCATGATTGATAAGGAAGCGGAGGATAATCGAGTTGCCAGCAATGTGGAGCCAGCCCCATCAGCGCCACCTCCGCCTCCAACAGCTGCCGGCAGACCGCCAACTTCTCAGCTCTTTTCAGTAAGTGCACAGCTGGAAAATGTTGCTCGCCAATTTAAGGGTTAATTTTTTTATAGCGTGGCAATTTGGTCAGTAGTCGCACTGCTGGCGATCGGACTGCCCTGGCGAGGCCGTCGACAGCAGTGCGGGCTGTGGGATATGCAGCGAGCAGTAGCGGATCGGCGGGTCAGCGTTTCGATCAATTCTTTCTGGAGAAGGTCAAACAACAGGCGCTGTCGTCGGCCAATGCCTCTGTCGATGCAGCCAAGGATGTCAAGTAAGTGGCACATTTGATTGCTCTTAATTTGATACCCTTTGTCTATAATACACTTATATACACAACAGTCCGCAGATCAAGTACAAGAATATGGAAACGAAAATAGTCAAGCTGCTGGAATCATCGATAGTGCTTGCAGCCCGCTGTTCACCAAATCGCCCAAGTGGCCCCAATAATAATTCTGAAGTGAAGTCCTCGCTGGCTGAGGCGCTGAACAAGGCAAAGGATGCGTCCTCATTGGATCGCATACTGCATCATGAGCAGGACAAACAGGGCGAGAATGTGTTTCACAATTTCGAATTGACTTATGCGGTAAGAAAAACTTTGGTTTTTTGTAAGACTTTTGCTTTGAGTCCGATCAGTTTGAAAATCAATCCTAGAAAATAGTTTGATTTCGGCTTCAAAATCATTTTCTGTTTTCTACCTACCTTTTGAAGATATAACCTTCATGATAGATACTTTAAACTTATGTTCAAAGCTGGAAAATTATGTTTACAAAGGGCATCTTGCAGTGAAAGTTGATAATTATGATTTGTAAGATAGTCGTATTCTTAGTAAAAAAATGTATCGCGATATTTGGATTAGTTTAAATTTCTAATTTTATAACTGGTTCTTAAATCTCTTAGCCGATCAATCTTTGCTCTTTCACATATTATATTTATGTAAATGTATATTTATCATATGCTAATTTAGGTATTCTTCAATCTTGCCGAGCAATACGAGCACAATGAGATGCACATTGAGGCGCTCAACACCTATAACATAATGACCAAGAATAAAATGTTTCCGCACGTGAATCAATTGAAATTGAACATGGGCAACATCTACTTCAAGATGGGTATGCATAAGAAGGCTATCAAAATGTATCGCATGGCATTGGATTCGGTTCCCAACACGTTGAAGCAGCTCCGTCTGAAAATCACCGAAAATATTGGCGTATTATTTGTACGGATGGGTCAATATTCGGATGCTGCCTCCAGTTTTGAGTTCATCATGTCGGAACGGGCAGATATCCGCAGTGGCATCCACTTGCTACTCTGCTACTATGCCATGGGCGATGTGGACAAAATCAAGAACACATTTCGCTCTCTGTGCGAAGTGCAGCCCGTTGAAAACGAACGTGACTTGGAGAATGAGAACAATATTATACGACTACAGCAGCAGGCGGAACATGCCGAAAAATCGGGCACAAATCAGGCGCAAGTTGGAGACAATCATGCTGAGGTGGCCATCATTGATGCAGATGGTGGTAGTTCCTATGAACAGGTCAATGAGTCCAACAAGAGCTCTGCGAATACAAAGAATCGATATGTTTTGCAGGCCCTCAAGACCGATGAATTGGCCATTTATACCAAACAGCGAAGAAATGCAGAGAAACGTTCCATTACAATGATTGTCGATCTGATTTCCCCTCTCATTGAGGAGAACTATAATGATGGTAAGTTTGACTGGGAAGTGTAACGGGTTATTATAAATTGGATTTCTTAAATTATTTTCACATATTTTAAATATATTTCCTTTGCTTCTTTTTTATTTGATCGTCGCTTAAAAAGTGTCGCCAACTCTTATCGATGTTTTTATCTCTCGATCAGCGTTTAATATCGATTAATAGGGCCACATATGCAAATACAATATTGAGTAATTAAAATTATGACGGCTATATTTAAATGAGCCATGCTTATAAGGACTTTATAGTATAGAGTATAGACTTATAGCACAAACTAGTATTGTAAACTATAATAATTCAGATAGTATTATATAAAATGCATCATTTACATTCGATTTTTCACACAGGCTATAACTGGTGCATTGAGGTGATAAGGACATCAAATCTATCCTGGCTGGCCAACGAACTGGAGCTGAACAAGGCACTCGTCTATCTGCGTCAGAATGATGTCAATCAGGCCATCGAGATGCTGCAATTGTACGACCGCAAAAGCGAGAGCTCAATGACGGCCAGTGCATTGACCAATCTCAGCTTTATATACATAAATGTGAGTCATATATATATATATATATATATATATATATATATTTATCTATTTACCCAACTGTTTCCCTTGAAGCTGGGCAACATGGAGATGGCCACCCACTGCCTGAATCAGCTGCAGGAGATCGGAGCACTGCAGACAAGTCCTTTGGCGCTTGTCAATGCCAGCATTGTGGACAAGCAGAATCAGAATCTCAGCTCGGCCAGGGAGCGATTACAGCGTGCATTGCAACTGGAACCGACTAGTTTTGAGGCAAATTACAATTTGGGTCTGCTCGCCCTGCAGGAACAGGATTTTGAGCAGGCCGAAGAGCAGTTTGAGCTTTTGAAGGCGCAACTAATGGAGCCGCATTCGATGCAGCACAGCCATGTCTACTATCAGCTGGCCAAGCTACAGGAGCGCCGCCTGAGCAGTGCGTCTGCGTCCTCGTCTGGTGCACTCCAAGCCTATCTGCAGGTGCTGGGCATTTCGGCCTCCGACATTGATTCGCGTCTGTTCGAGAAGGTGGGCAGCATGTACGAGCAGCGACAGGATCACCAGGAGGCAAATCAATACTACAACGAGGCGTATCGCATCAATATGAGCGACATAAGCATTGCCAGCTCCATTGGCTCCTACTACATAAAGCTGCAGGCCACGGAGAAGGCTCTCTACTACTATGAGCGTGCCGTTCTCGCCGATCCCAATGACCCCAATCTGATGCTGCGCATTGCTAGCTGCTTTCGCAACTCGTATTTGCCGCCCAAGCAGTATCTGGGCATGTTTGAGAATATCTATGCTCGCTTTCCGGACAACTTGACCTGTGTGCGCGCCCTGATGCAAGTGACCAAGTCGTTGGGTATGAGCGAGTTGCACGAGCGCTATGGCCAGGATTATGTGAGGCTGCAGAAGCAGCAACAGGAGCGCCAGAACGAACAGCGCTATCAGCAACAGCGCCTATCGTCTGCCACCTCCGGCAGGGCCAACAGTCGTCTCAAAAGTAAGCTCCATTCAAAAAGGGATGATCTGTGCTTTTAGTGAGATAATTGCCTTCATTTCCTCCACAGCACTGCGACAGTCAAATGAGGAGCGCCTGCAGGAGAACATCGACATCTCGGCCACTCTTATGTCGAGTCCTACGGGCTACATTGGCGATCAGTTTCTACAAAGCGGCAACTCTTACCTGGGTAAGACACATCCCCAAATCCAAATGCAAATCCTTAATAGTAATGTCAAATTCAATCGTATAGTTAAGCAGCATGTGGATCCCCTTGGCCCACCAGCTGAACGTCCTCGCACTGGAATGTTCCGAGGACAGCAGAGCAACGACTCGGACGATGATGCGGAAATGAATGCAGACAGTTTGCTGCCCATTTAAAGAATATGGACAACATTATATTGAACTAGTCATAATGTGTGTGAAATGCTTAAAAAATAAATTTAAGAAAGGATATCTCTCTTGTTTACGTTAAACCTTACATTCTTTTTCACAGCGCAGCCCAAATTCTTATGCAAATCAAAATTGACCCTTATAATTAAAATGTACATTTTTTAGGCTAACTGAATCTGCGACTGAGCGATTTGACTGCTTTCCCTCCAGTATACAAGCAGTGCAATTGACATCAAGCAGTATATGACTCTCAATAGACTCGACACTTACAAGCAGTGCATTTGTATGCAAGCAGTGTTTCGCTCTCAATACCTGTTTCTTCTAAACGTTATCATAAAATGATGCAAATTTTTGTAATAGACCTCGATATACATCAAATAAAAGAGAACTCTGCACAAGGTAGAAATGCAACGGCGCATGCTTACTTAAGTCCCAAATGTCCGATTAAGTTCTATGGAATCCTTGTCGCTTTGTTTTAATCGCTGATTTATAATTTCCGAGGCCTACTAGAGCTACAAGTACTGCCATTCTCGAAAGCCAAAGAGAATGTGAGTATTGTTTGGATACTTGCCTTTTAACTTTTGAAGAAGTAATTTTTGAGTAATGCAATTTGCTATGTTTACAAGGATTAAAGATTATTTAAGAATCATTTTCTATGTATATGCATAAGCAACTGCAATTATATGTCAGCACTGGTAGAGCCTAATTAATAGTCGCACACTGTCGGCACTTGTTTGGTTTATCGTTTATTACGTTTTCAAAGGCAAATAATACATAAGCTGTTTTAAATTTAAAACCAATATATTATATTTAAAATTTGACTGTTTTCCTGTTTGCTGTTCCTGTTGTCATTTACGAAACAACCGTGTTGCCTACTCTGCTGCCTCATCGCGGTTCTGCCCCCCTTTTCGGTTCGCTTGCCCTCGGTTTCACCTATCCCACACGCCCATTATATTTAAGCGAACATTTAATTATTACGTAGATGTTTTTCCTATTGTTTTGGAATATGCATGTGATTAAATTTGCGTTTGTCGTTAAGTGTTGTAAAGGTGGTGGTAAAACGGATTTAAGTCATCATATATAGTAAAAACGGTTGCTGTATGTATCATTCGAATGTCACGCTTTTCTATATTTATGTAAACAAACATCCACACAGATAATTTTTTCTCCCTTTCAAGCGCGTCATCCATTTAGACGAAAAAACAAATTTCAAAAACCGAACAATTACAAGAAACGTTTACAAAATATATATGATAATCAACAAATTCTAAAATATTTCTTTTTCCTACAGTGCCTGCCAAATACAAAATCAATCTTACAACTCTCTCGGATTACAGCGCACTAGCTATCCACGCCTGGACACACCTTATATCTGGTATCTCTTGTATATCTCCTCATACCTATCTCTGCACTTACTATTTTCTCTCTGCCTCTCTATCCCTCTACCTCCCCGCCATCTAACTGTCTTTGTTGATTTGCTTAAAAGCTCATATAGCCGCGAGAGGTGGAACGACGACGTGCACACAGATACGAAATGAGCACAACCGTTATCAATGCAACCAGGGCAATGCCGACAGCAATGGGCACCACATCGGAGGTCTCTGAACTGTCACAATCGTGCACCACCGAGAAGCCGGTGCTATTATTGGGTCGGAACGCCTCCAGCTGCACATGACTAAAACTGATGGTGGCTATGGTCTCATTGTGGTAGAGGGTCTCCGTCATGTTGAACTTCTGGATGCGTGTACAATGGTACGACATCTTCTCGGGCGTCTTGAAGTCGGTGTCCTGGCTTTTGTGTATGACAGAAATAGTTTGATTCTCTGCAAAACAATACATATGTATTATTTATAATTATGAAAATAAAGTGAATTGATAAAACTATGCAACAACATTTTGATTTTAGTGTTTTTTAAGTAATACATGTGTTTCGTTCAAGAAAGAATAATAATCTTTGGCACGCCGAAGATCAGATAACTTTATCAATCGCAGACTTTCTGCTTCAAAACATATTATGCATTTGAATAACATCAAGCTAAATAATAACAAAATTACTAATGAAAGGACACAAAATATAAATGATGTTACATATCGTTCATATTATAACAGCTCACGCTCACCCTTGGCATCGGGAAAATCTGTGGTGGACACGCTTATTTGCATCTGTATTGATGTGAGTGAGATGGAATTATTCTTTTTGTCCATCTGCAAGCACAGAACGTCTGGTAAGGCAGGGAGACCCCAGTTGAGCTGTATGCTCTGCATGGTCTGGCTATCGCAATACGCGTGATCCACTTTCGCATTGGTGGGCACATTGAGCAAGCCACTGGTCATGTTGCCGTCTAAAAAGATTGGGAGAAGTAAGAAGTGACGTGGCAATGAGATACTATTAAGCTTAACTTACCAATCTTCTCATAGGTAAAGTTCAGCTGGACTGCCATATTGATCATAATGCAGCTGCAGTTCCATGACCCCATGCTGGGAGCTGGATACGGTTGTGGCTTATTCGTGGTGGTCGGCACAGGTGCTGAAGTTGTGGAGGTTATTGGTTCAGCAGTGGTGCTCGTTGTAGTTGGCTTGTTGGTTGTGGTCGTAGTTGATGATGAAGTGATTGGTGGATGAGGCGTGGTAGTCGTGGTGCTAGTTGTAGTTGTGGTCGTCGAAGTGCTAGTGCTGCTGCTGCTGCTGCTCGATGTCAGCGGCGTTTCCTGCTCGGGAAAAACTGCATTTTTCAGGCTATGGAACTGCGAAAATACTGTAAAAATTGCAAGCAAAACATTAAAAACATTTGTATATAGAAGTCTGTCAACAAGCAGTTATATACAAAACCCCTTTTTTTATCGGTCATATGAACATGCGAATTTAGAAAACAAAGTTGTAATATAATAAAAAAAAAAACATACATTTATTTGTCTAAAGTTTAACAAAAGAACTAATTGCCCATACAAATGCAACATTTTATCAGTGACTTACAAATAATAAAAATAATAATATAAAATGCAAAAGTTGTCAAGAGCACAGCTTAAAAGCCTTTACATTTCCCACAACATCAAATCACGCCTCATAGCATTATTTTCAGCGTGTTTATTTTATTATATTTATCAGCATTCTTGATTTCAGCTTTCCTGCATGAGTCATTGTGATGAATAATATAAATATTTGCACAGGCGGCAAATGATAAGCAAATAACATGTCAGCGAACCTTTGCAAAGTGACGATTTAAGTAGAGTGTAAGAAAAATGGGTTAAGATTGAGCTTTGCTCCAAAAAAGTGCACAGAGTATATGCGCAAATCATAGCTAATTGTAACAATCGACTACTTGTGTTTTCAACTTTTATCAACTTGTGCTCATGTATTTCCGCTTGCTTACATTTTCAAATGTGATAAATTACATTAAAAACGCCCCAAACTAATAAATAAAATAAAAACAAGCGCAGTTCTTGTTATACTAGATTTTATTATCAATATTATTATATTATAATCGAGTTTCTGTTTTTGACTAGAATCAATATCACCTAAGACATATATATATATATATGTATATATCAATAACACACCCCTAGTAACGTAGAACTGGGACTGAAATAACTTCTGTTAAATAACATAAAACACTATACGTAATATACGATATCGATATCGATCGGTCAATATCGATGATGCGATCACCAACTCGCAGAAGATGAGTGCAAATCAATACACGTGAGGTGAGTAGACGTTTTTGTCAGAACTATTCGACTTAGCTTTGTCTGCTGCATTTTGCTTTAGCTAATTATGAATGACTCAAGAAACCTTTGCTATATACTTTTATCACATACATAGGCATATATTGTCAAAGCTTAGCTATTTTCTGCCTCTATCTACTTGCGGTTACGCTTATTCATCCCTCCGCTCTGCGCCTGTTTGTCCATACCTTTGTAATACGGCTCAGACATGACCTTTGAACACTAGTTAATCGACAACCATACAGCGGCTAAATAGCTCGCCTGCTTTTCCGACATGCACTACAATTTAAAGACACTACGCGGAATTGCATGTGATATGCACAAGCTTGGAAGATTTATTTGCCACGAGCATGCAAGATAAAAGTCGAATTTAAGTGAAAATATATTCAAATGATGGGAGTTTCCATTTCTATGAACGTCTAACATGTTTTATATTCTTCCCGTTTTTCGTTTTGGTTTGATATCAGAGTTTTAAGTGCTACATTTTCTGTTCTGTTTTACGAAAATAATAAAATACTACATTTTAAGTTATAATATAAAAAATTATTATAAGCTTGACTTCACTTTTCAAGACTTTAAAGCTCGAACAAAACAAAAATATCATGAAAATATGAACTTGTTAAAATGGTAGATAATAATCATTCCTAGTATTCATTTGCGTTAAAATAGTACTTTTTAATATACTTGATTTGATAAAACTAGCGTGCTGTTCAGATCTTTGTTAACGTATCTCTCTAAAGAAATCTGTTCCAAAAATCTTTATTCGATAGATCTAATATGTTTAACATCAGATTAGAAATTTTTAATAGGATGCATTGAGACTCTGTTGCTATCGAAACTGTGACTACTTTACTATTATCGATGTTAACAATAATTAGTTGAATAACTAGTCAAAATTTTCGAGCTTTTTAGACTTTTGTTGACTTATGCAAAATCTGATAACATCAGCAGATGCGATGCTGGTAAGTTTTTAAATGAGCATTTGACAAACAATCAACAATTTGTATTGGGGGCGGCATGTGCATCATATGTACTTGTGATATCACAAATCACAGTTAGGAGAATAAATGAACAGAGAGAGAGAGAGAGAGAGAGAGAGAGAGAGAGGGAAAGAGAGAGTGAACGAGAGCAAATGCGCCGCAGGCAAATAATTAAGTTAAATAAATAACAATGTAAATGTAGTTGTGATTCAGAGATAATTATATATGTGTATATACATATATATATATATATATACAGTTTACGACTGTCACACAACCGAAGACAACAAAGTGTTGGAAAATAAGAAAAGCGAATAGGGGAAAAAAAGAAAAGGCAAGATAGAAAAATTGAATAAGCCTGCATTTTTAGTAAAGATAAAGAAAAGAGAGGGGAGCGGTTCTTGCTGCCGGCAGATCATGCCGAAGAGAAAAAATACAATTGCTTTATATGCGCGGCTTCTGAATGCAGGTAGAATTGTAGTTCTTGTTGCTGTTTAAGAAATATGGGCATCATGCGACACATTACAACACATACCCACATATTTCTACATATTGTGAATAACTGTATATATATACTTTACTTTATACTATATAAAGTTCAACAAGAGCTAAAAGCGTAGCTCCGATTGCAATTGCAATCCACCATATTTTTAGATTTGTGAGGTTTTCTTATGCGCTTTGCCCCTATGCTTCATAAACTGTAATAAGAGTGTCACAAGCAAAAAAAAAGAAGTGATAAGTGTGAATGCGCTGCAAACACACACATATATATGCGTATGTATGTGCACTCACATACACACATACATATACAATTATTATTCTACATGCGATTTAGTTTTGAATATTTCCACAGCAAAACCAAAACAACAATCAGTCCGTCGAACGGATTATTACGTGTGCAAGCGGGATGGCAATAGGCGAAAAAAAAACAAAGAAATTAAATCGCGATGAACAGGCAGAAATAAATTGAACAAAGAGTTGCACAGGTTTTTCTCTTCATTTTTTTTGCAGTCGAACAGTTACTTACCAGAGGTGCTCAACAGGAGCAAAGTCGTGCATATTATGAATTTATGTGCAAACATATTGATTATGCTAGTTGTTGTCTAGCTATCCCTTTCGCAATGATAATTTATTATTGTATACTTTTGAATCAACAATGGTAACAAAAATTAACAATTATGGTGCTGATTCACCAGTTATTATTGGGTTTAGCTAGTTTACTGCGAGCTCACTTTAATGCGCACAACGAAAAATGAAATGGCATTAAGAAATAGTGTTGGGTTGCTCGTCAGCTGTGAGTATTCTCTATGTATATCGAATCAACATTTACTCACGAATAATGCATACCGATATCTACATTTGTAGCTACTCAAATGATCTGTTAAGTTACAGAGGTATATCGATGAAGTGTATATCGATATATGTTAATCAAGTTGCAACTCGGCCTTATGGCGATAGATTGCGCGGGATGTCGAATTTGAAGCGTTTTTTCTTTTTACCCTAGCTGAGTATATTACAGTTTTGCCGTGGACTATGTAATATTCGACCCCATATTCGCCAAACCGATTTTATATATGTGGCGTATTATTGTTAGACCATAAAAATATATAGGCCAGATCCGATCTAATTAAAAAAATTATGCCACTGATTGACAAAAGCTAGCATAAATATAAAGACGTATTTATAAATATACACATACACATTGGTGTATACATATAGCAAATGGGAGCACTTGCACAACTGCTTACATTTGAGTATGTAATGCTCTATAGGTGGAAATTTCGTAATAAACTGAAATAATATATTTAATATAACAGCTGGATTTAGCATTCTTACATTTTGTGTTTTTTATTCACTCATCCACTTTAAATTATTCTGTATTTTATACATACATTTGTATATTTATATTTCCATATAAAAATAGTTCTTCATTATTTATCAGGTAAGGATTAAAAGTACTCATAGAAAATATGTCTTATCACTAAACAACACCTTAGCCTAAAACAAAGTATTGCATACATATATATGAGCATTTATAAGCATGCATCATACATACATACATCATTTTATCCGAATTCTATATATAATATATATATTGAATATTGTATAGATAACAAACAAGAAGCAAACAGTACGTATAGAATAATTTGAGCAAAATCCTTTAACTTCATTTATGTTTTTAAAAAATATATATATATATATAATAAAATACAAAAATATATTGCAATTGTGTGATTTACATATTAAGCAACAATTTCCAAAATACCTACTTAAAGTCTAAATAAAAAGGTATCAAAAATTTCAAGGCGATAACAATTAAGTAAGTTTCTGGTGTTTTTTATGTCTACACTTAGCAGCTAGCAAGTGCGACCTGTCGATGTGATAAACACCAGGAATCAGAACAGGTGTAGAGTAGTGTTTGTGTGTGTGTAGTGTGTTGTGTGTGTGTAGTTTGCCTTATTGCACCAGTTAATAGCCTGTCTCGGGCTCCTGTTTGAGCGTCATGCGACATGGCTCTGTAAAAAAGAGAAGAATATTAACAGAGTTTTATACAGATTTTGTAGTGTATATCAATAAATGTTTTCTTTCTTTTTCATTAATATTATATTTTGCATTAATATTATTATTGGTATTACTCACCCATCACATAGGTAGGTGCTAGCAGTTCGGGAGCACGTATTTTGAGGGGGGTGCGTCGCAGCAGCTCGTCGGCGCTGTTGCCCTCGCTGCGGTTGTATTCATTGAGAGTGATATCCGCCGGATTGCGTATTACGAGTCCGGCATCGACCGGCGACGTTGGCACTCTTTGGTAGGGATGCACGCGTTGGTTTTGATTGTGAGTGTGCACTATCTGACTCTTATGCTGGACATTATATTGGCGTTGGCTTGCATCCAAGTAGGCGCCGCTCTCCTGCGATTTTGGACTACAGGCAGCTGTGCTCAGGGGTGGCGTAACTGCGGACGTTGGCATGACAGCCCCTGCTGCATTGTTTGCCGCATATTCACGGAAAGTGTCCTCCGTATTGTTGGCCTCGATGAGCGCCTGTATGTGCTGCACATCAAGATCTAGGCCATGGCTGCCGCTGGTCACCGTCGCCAGCGTATCCATTGTGGTGCTCGCCTGGCTGCCGCCGTCCAGATTTACAGCATGTGTGGGACTCTGATAATCGTTGGACTGATTGGGTGGCGACAAGGGCAGTGAATTGTCCGCAAGTTCACCTGCCGGAAGCAATACAAAAAATATATCAACTGATTATATTGGATATAGGGGGCTGCACTTACCACCCAGGAGCATCTCCTGCAGCAGCGAATCGATGTGCGCCACACCAAAGATTTTGGCAAATTGTATCTGTTCGATCATCTGCCAGGTGATTGACTGCAGCACCGGCAAAATGAGCAGTATCTCGCCAAATCGACCACGCGACTCATACTGCCGATCCGAAATGTAATCCTCCAGATTGTTGAGTATCTGATGGCGCAAGGATTTGATGCGATGCGGCTCATTGAGACCCTTGGCATCTGGAGAGAAGAGAGATGCGAGCTGCTTTTATTGTATGTATAAAGATCATAGGCGAAATTTCTAAAAATTACAAATCAAGCCCAAAAATATGTTTTTTTTTTCTTTTCAGAAATGTTTTTAGAAATATACTTTCTGAACAATAAGGTGAGTTATCCTTCCAGATTCAGGGCGAATTTTTTAGTTGACCCAAAAAAAAAAACAGTTTAACTCACTGGGGTCAAAGAAGACGAGCGCCTTGATGCAAGCGAATTCGGTCTCATCAATGCCGACATCCTTCATAACGACCACCAACTCATCAATGATGCGCGCTCCAATGCGTGATATATCCAAATTGGGCGAGACGTGTGGATCTGTTGTGATTAAAAGTTGGCATTGATAGAAGGTGGCACAATAAATGCTGGTTAATTTGATTGATTTTACCTGGACAATGCCTGGTGATGACACAATTATTGCTAAGCAGCAGCACATCCTTCAGTTGCATGGATCGACGTGAGAGGCCCAGGAGCAGATGCTCACCGGCATGGGCGCGCAGCAGGGCGACCTGATCGTCCAGCTGGAGTTCATTGAAGGCTGGTATTTGTTTGGCCCATTCGACTAGGGTGAGCAACTGCTGTTTCATTGACTCGCAGACATCGTTGATACTGGCAAACTGCTTTGTGGAGAGATCCTCGTGGATGTTGGGCTCCATGGCGGCCCCGGCCTTCGACTGTCTCGATTCGTTCTCAGCCTTGACAAGGGATACCACAGACAGGCCATTGCCGGGATCGGGATCATCGTTGGAGGTGCGACGGCAGCTTATACGATCACGTTCATTCTGCACCGCCTCCTTCTTCATGCCCGCCTTGAAGCATTTGCGCAGCCGACAGTAGCGACATTGATTCCGCTTGTCCTTGTCAACCACGCAGTTGCGCGAGAATCTGTAAAGATATGGACAATTATAGCTTATTGTTTGGTGACCTCTTTTTTCGAAACTTAAATAAACTAGACCAAAAGAGATGTGTCTTCGTTTTCCAAAATATCCAAGTCACAAATTACACTTATTGCAGAACAAATATCGAGCCCATGAAGTATGTAAAACATTGACAATTATTGTTTATTGTTTGGTGACCTCTTTTTTTTATTTTATTTGGCTCTAGGTCAACAGTTATTGGATGTATTAAATTTTTACTCAAACATATTTCCCATTAGGGATAGATTTTTGGTTTTTATTTTCCAAAATATCAAAGTCAGAAATTGCACTTGTTATTATGCTTCTAATATTTCATGGTTTGCAACGTTTTGAAGAACGAGTCTCGATCCCAGTAAGTATATATATATATATATATATATACATTATTGATTGGCATCACTAAGCCAGTCGATATTTCAGCTATGGATTGAGTGAGAGTACGTGTATATTATGTTATCTTTGACTTGTCATTTTCCTTGAATAATCCATAAGTTTTTAGTTTTTGAAAATTCTATAAGCAAGAATAAGAATTTTACATTTTAGATTTCTGCATAATGTTATATAGTTGAAAGTTCCGTTGAAAACTTTACGATATCTGTGCATTTATTTGCTTTTACATATGATGCTATATCTGTCTGATTTCTCTCTGGCCTGATCGCACTCACCGGCAGGTATATTGATGGTTTTTGCGTACGCTGCGCCTGAAAAATCCCTTGCAGCCATCACAGCTGGAGGCGCCATAATGTTTGCCCGTCGCCCGATCTCCACAAATTGCGCAAACTGTGGGCGATTGTTGTTGTTGTTGCTGCAGTTGTTGTTGCTGCTGCTGCTGCTGCTGTTGTTGTTGTTGTTGCTGCTGCTGCTGTTGTTGTTGGTTATTACTGCCACCGCTGCCAAGGTTGTTGATGTTTGGTGAGTACAAATTGTTGTTGTTGTTGTTGTTGCTGTTGTTATTGTTGTTGCTGGCATTGCTGTTGCCATTGCAGATCGTAAAATTCTCGCTGCTCTGGTTGCTGCTGTTGCTGAGGCCGAGGCCAACGCCATTGGGGCTCAGGGCATGGTCAATGGGTGAGCCAGCAGGATAACCCACCGGCAGCGCCTCTGCCTGCATTGTTGGACTCTCAGCGGATTCTGTGCGAATGATACAATAAATAGATCAATTAATTTAGTGCAAAACCACGCTATAAATTGAAAGAAGAAGAGGATGACTACGATCCCATAGAGTATATATATTCTTGACCAGCATTAATAGACTGCCTCAGTTTTAAAGCTATCATGATGACACTTGGCATACATCTATTTGTATCGGTGCCTTTTGACGTCAAATAATTTAAATAAAAAAAAAGTTTGTTCTTTAAACGTCATTTCAACTGCAGAACTTAGAGGTGTTTATCGTATTACTTCATTAGATGATATTTTTAACAGGTTTTTGTGTTTAATTAGCAAAGTTGAACAATTTTTAACACCGCTGCAAGCTCATGTTTCGCAACTTAAAATCAGTTATTTTGAAATTAAATTAATATGCGAATTGTATTTGAGTTTGAAAGCAGGAAGCAATTACATTTGTGTATGTATGTATACATGTATTTATGTAACTGAGTTTGAGTAATTCAAAGATAAATTAAATGTAAATTTTATATTTTAACATGACATAAATGAAATCAAAGCAAATACACTAACACCCACACACACATAGACACAGACTCACACACACCATCATCACTTGAGAGTGAACTGCGTGCAATGCTGTTTCGTTGTCGCCGTCGCCTGACCATTGCCTCCTCCTCCTCCTGCTCCACATAGTTAACACTCTCACCAACAGCAGCAGCAGATGCAACAGCAGCAGCAGCGCGAGCAGCACCTTTGCTGGCAGCAGCACGCAAAAGAACGCTGCCAACGGCACGACAAGTAGGAATTTTAACTCTAGTGGACTTGCGCACCATTTTAGTGCTACTGATTAATGAAAAACTCGACCCGTTGTTGGCAACGACGACGACGACAAACAAACTATACACTGAGCGCGAGCTCTGGCTGCGGCCCAGCAGTGCATACGGCAAGCTTCTGCTAATGCTTCTCGCGTCTCTCTGCCCCACATAAATATACACACACATAGGCATGCACATATACATATACATTTACATCGTACGTTGTCGCGGCTTTCGCTCTGCGTGTTGTTCATGTGAGTCTTCGTTATGTTCGTTAATCAACGCTTTAAAATACTATATATGTGTGTGTGCATGTGTTTGCATATGTGTACATGCATATTTTTCTGTTGGGGGACTGCGCTCTCTCAAAACCAGACTTGGAGCACTCATAAATACATACATACATATGAAGAGAGCCAGACACTTGCTCACACTCACACTAATTTTGAAGAAAACGTAGGCAAAAGCAAACGAGAAGGCAAACATATAAACAAATAAATAAATAAAAATAAAAAAGCCGGCATTAAATTGTGTGTGTGTGCGTGTTTGTGTGTGTGTGTGCTAAAGCAAAAGATAGACACATACAGACAGAAGAAGAAGAAGAAGCACACAAAGAAAAGCTGCTTTAATAAAAACTAGAAAAAAGAAACAAATAACTTGCGCACTCCGTTGATTCCATTGCATAGCCTGATCGCATATTATTTTTATTAGTAATCTAAAAAATCAAACTTGTTTTTACAAACAGAAAATTTATTTTTTCCCATGTCGTTTGCAAAACAATTTACTTTGCAACTAGCTAATAATTGTGATATTTTGCAAATTAAAATAATCCATTAATTGTATATGACCTTGACAAACAAATTGTATTCAAATTTATCCGTGCAAGATCATGATAATGATATGACAAATAATATCATATGATATGTATATAATGTAATATAAATCATTATTTATTATGCATGCTCAGAGGAATGGTCACGCAAACGTGCCTTCTTATGAAAAAGAAGTAATATCATACCATGATTCACAACTATTTAGAGATCCGTTTTATGCTTGTATAACCAATTAGCAGCCACTTTTGGAATATACAATTGGTAACGAATTAGCTAATAGTTCCAATAATTCACAGACATTAACAACATTATTCGCCAGACACCTTCAATTAACACCTTGTTTTTTCTACTTTATCGCCGAAATCCTCTTTTGTTTTTTATATAAAAGTGCACTCGGGATAGACATACTTATAGCATACAAATATGTATTTATATAAATATAGACTGCACAACATTTTAACCATCAAAACAAGTCATTTTATCGTGTTTATTTTTGTTTATCCAACATAAAAAGTAAGCGAAAATAAATGTTATATTATAGCGCATGTTGCTATAAATAACATGAGTTGTGCCATAAACTCATTCGCTTAGTGTGTTTGTCGTCGCTTTATGCGTCGCTGTCAATTCTAGCTAGGAAAGCACAGTGGAGAGCGCAAATATCTGCAGCGTCATCGTTAGGTTTCAGTTTTTTTTTTATTGATATACCTCATCACCGTTAGTTTCGCAAAATGACAACTTGTTGCCTATTTTCTTCTCAGCTGGGCATTGGGCTTATCGATTCGTAATCTCAGATTAAGCGACGATTGGATTTCCATGTTCCATGTTCCACTATGAATTAAATATGTTTTTTTTTTTGTTTTTTCCCAAACATTTTTATGGCCAATGCATAAAAAATTCGTTGGAGTCCATGATAAGCGCAAAGTGTGATTTGTGATACTGTTGTTTGCTCAGCGTTGGCGTTGTTCAACTATAATTTTATTTTTGCCTGTCAGTCTGTGTCCAGTAAGTGAAACGGACGATATTATAGATATACAAAGATATATTACGTTCACATTATTTGCTTATTCAAGCGTTTAAGTCGAGCCCCCGAAATACGCTGAAAATTTTGACAGCACATGCGAACAAATTGATGTATGTATGTATTGTACATAATATATGAATGATGTCATATAGAATGTGAAATGTATAAAACTCAATAATATTTGGTTTGATTATACACATGTGTGCTCTCTCTTTAATTTATTGTGTTCCCTTATGGTGGGTATATTAACGTTTTTTTACGCTATTGGTCGATAAGGAAAAATGTTTTGGTTTATTTGAAAATTAAAGCGATAGTTAGAAACCGCAGGTGTTGTACCAGGTGGTGTACCAAAAGTAACAGTAAAAAATGTTTTAATTTATTTGACATATTTATGATAAATATATTTGCATGTTCTGAGGTTTATTTATTTATGCGGCATTCAAGCAAAAACCTTTAATTACTTCTTGAGTCTATTCAAAATTCAAACATATGTTTTTTCATAAGATCAGGTGTTTTCGTATATACACACAGATATGTAAATGTTTATTTTTACCTTTGAGGCTAGTGTTATGCATTAAAAAATGTAATTTCCACATTAACAATTATTGCTGAGCATTTGCCTTATTTTATTTTGTAGCCCGTAATCGGCCTTGTTTTAACCCACCGTAACCCCCACATAACCCCCAGCCTACAATTAAAAAAACTGTTATCGCGGCAACAGCCGTTAAAACTTGCCTAATGCCGCCGCTGATAACGAGGAGCAAAAGCGAGAGTGAGTGCGACGCAAAATGCTCGACTTCTAATCAAGTAAATAGCCTGCAATACTGGGGCAAAGAAATGCTCAGGGGCTGATATGCCCACACCATTTGAATTGACTATATACGAATCGTCTCGTCAACGATAATACGAACTTAAAAAGTGAGTCAACTGTGCGATTTAGAAACGACTATGAAAAGGTGTCATTGTAATGTCTGCCCGATTAGAAAATACCCTTAAGCCCCCGCATACATTCACAGTTATATTATGTTGAATATACGGAATTTCACGGCTGTGCTGGTAATCAAGTCATATTTCTACAATCAGTGAAACACGTGCGAAAGGTATTTACGGTACTGCATTTTAAGATATTGATTGAAATGATTCTATTCATATCTCTTGTATGCAGAAAACTATACTTTATCTTAGATCTTAGGATTAAAATAAATGTTGATATTCAAGTTTGAACTCGGATTTGAAAATCGATATTTATCGATGTATAAATCTGGGTATATATCAAAAAGAAAAACTGAAAAACTGTTTAAGCAGAGTTTAGAATGACCAATACAAATATTCAGTTCTAGCTTTTCCACATTGCCACGTTACTTCTAAATAATAATATGATGTCCGAGAATCAGAATTTTCTAATTAACTATCCAAAATACTATCCGTGTCACTAAGAAAATTATTCGAAATCAAAAGATATAGATTCTTTTACTATGCATTGGATTCAAACAAACAAAAATAGTTGAAACAACGCATTTTTGAATACATATATTCTTGTTCGGGGGTGCTGGGATTGGAGACAGAAAGTAGAAGATTGATAAGGAATTTCTCCCTAATCATTTTCAATATTTAATTTTTTAATATTATGCTTACCTTAGCTACATTTTAGTTTTGTTTCAATATATTTTTAAGAAATTAGATTCGAATGCAAATTGACTGTACTAAATAAATAATTATGTCACCAACTTTTTTCCGTATCTTATAGACATAGATATTTACCCAGACTGTTCGACGTATATTTTGCAATTTTAGTGAAGTGGAATCAGTGTTGACCCGGATTTTTACCTGTTTGTCAACTATATTTGCTGTCAAGTTAGTTATTTTAATAGATGGAGTAAGACCTGCAGTCAGAAGGGTTTTTTTTTTTTATTTGTGCTAAAATTATATATTGCTGGTTAAGTGGCAAATGTCGGGCTATCAAAGATATGGCAAATATGGAAATATGAAAAAATCGCATCATCTGGTTGTGAAATTGTTAAACCAACTTTGAAAACCAGCAAACTGTTATGTGGAATTTCCCATTCAATCGTTTAGCGAGTGGCTTAGAAATGGAAATATCGGTAGAATCACTGATTTTTTTATATTTATGTTTATATATATACTATTCATATTTTTTTTTATAGATTCACGTTTTAACTGGCGCATGTTGGAAGTACAACCTGATTTACTACTTTGGAAAATGGATAAAATGAGTGTTATAGTTGACAGCTTCTGATAGGTAACAACCTGAGTTCAGGGCATCTAGTCGAGCTCTCGCGACTATAGAATTCTTATATATATTTTTTTTTATTACAATTATCATTATCTTTATGACTAATAATTGAGCGCATTTTGTCTATAATTAAAATGCTAAAAACCTCTCAATTAAGTTGTTAATAACAACAACAACAAAAAAGTTAATATATCTGTACTAATCATATTTAATTTCTTGTTATTGTTGTTGTTGTTGTTAATAACTTGTCTAACGATATGTAATCAGAGTTTTGTATGTTAGAAGCGGTGTGGCGCCTCGTAAGTAAAAAAAAAAACCAGATAAAAATCTTGTCAAGTGTAATTTCCATTAAATATGTTCGTTATAGTCTTAGTGTCTGGCCTTTTTAATTGGGAGCTAACGTGTTCCACTCCGAATAGCCGCTGTGCAATTAAATAACGTCTTTGCCTTGAACTGCTCTGCCAATGACGGCGACATTTAGAACTTACTTGACTCAGTCCATGTCGCTCAGTCAGTAATATGTTATAAACTTGGCCATTAAGCCCAGCCTTTTCAACTATTTCACATTTCATAATAGGCATAAGAAATGTGTATACAAAAAAGCCTCATAATATTATGGCCAACACCTTTGAAGCATCATTTAAGTTGACTTGGCTAAATAATCGCGTTTATGATATAAATGATATACATAAATAAAGAAGAGTAACTCGCAGTCGGTTCTCCACTTCTTTCATTGAAGAAACATATCAGTTTGTCTTGCAGTGTAATCCAATTCGATCTATGTATATTTGTACCATAAATTCCGAAATCATTTCTAAATCAGCACTTGACGCTGCACCCTTGCCACAGCCCGCATTGCCAGCTGCTATTATATCATTTGAAAGTAGCTTATCAATAAGATCAGTTATGGAGTATGATTACTAATTTAGCCTATAGCATTCCTTCCGAATCAGTTGCATTGTTATCATTTTGGTTATCAAAGCCCTCGACATTTTGGTCGCTTTTCAACTACCTTTTTTCGACCAAATAATTACGCGAACGGGCCAAGTATGTCTCAAGTTCAAGTGCCCTCAATTTAAAATATCAAATGCGCCATTTTATAGATGTGTGTGTGTGTGTGTGGCTGTGTGTGTAGCTGTGTGTGTTGCCATGTATAGTATTTCCGGTTGGAACAAGTCAACCTAATTATTATTTTATTGAAAAGCTGAATAATTAAAAGAAATTAACTACGAATCGCTAGATGGAACTTGTGTAGTTCAAATGGCAGTTGGCCAGATATATATCAATAATTTTTACCCATATGTATATATATATTCGTAAACTGTATATTGATTATGGGTGCAATTACTAATAAAAGCATTCGTGTGTGAAATGCCAAATGAAAACAAAATAATTAAGCCATAAACGATGCGTTCAGCCTAAAATACACTGCACTCTAAATACCCTATGAAAGCGGGCATAATGCATTAGCATGCAACGGAGGGATTTATATATATATATAAAACCAGGTAGAACTTCAACTGTAAGATATAGGATATATATAGATGTGAGCTATAATTATACATATGTAAAATATATTAATATTTTCGACTGCCTTCAAAAAATGATAGTTTATGTACATATATGTTTATGGTGGGATCGTCCCCGTGGTAAAGTATTATAATCCAAATTCACTATATTATCTTCAAAAAACCAGGTAAAACAACAGTTTATTTTGTGGCGTTCAGTTTTGTGATTGCTGCCAGCAATATCTAATCACTAATCTTTGATAAGCACTGCAATAAAGTTTAGTCCCATGTGGTCTAAGCCGAAAATAAAATCTGATAAAAATGCTCTTGTGTTCATAAAAAACCAAAAAAAAAAAAAACCATTAACACGCAAATTCTAATCATGCTCGAAGTAAAGGGCGTGACTGCATTTGCACATATAATCTGATCGGAATACATGTGCCAATAGATATTGGATTTTATATAGACATTTTTATGGCAATAATATACCCTGAAAGTAAAGAAAGAAAACCAATCAAACAGAATAATGTATATATATATATATATATATTCTTGATTCAGCATTCGATAACTTTCGATAACAATTACAATCGATTAACGTAGCAATAAAAGCTATGATTTTGAATATATATTGACAATACTTTGGCACGGCTTCGAACAGCGACTTGATTGGGCTTTAGAGTATCTTCTAGTCGAGCACTCCCGACAAAAACTCTCAATCTTGTTTCTTTTGTGCTTTATGCAATATAAGTTAGCAAATTACGCACCATTAAAAATGTATCTTATCAGAAGTAAGACGCAGACCACACCAAATGCAAGAGAGATTACCTATAGAAGCATAATCTTTCGTGAATTGTGCTATTTCTTTAGTGATATATACTTCTAGGCGGACGTGGAAGATACTGCGACTGCGACTAAGTAATGTACTGTCAAAAAGACAAGAATAAATTAATCATCATGCTATATGAAGAATGCCTGGCTGGCAATCTTCAAAGGATCAAAGAGCAAAAGATTCTCAACTCACCAAATCAGTCGCCTGATAAATATGAATGGCATTCGAATAAAGCTGAATAGAAACAAAGTCAAGGCAGTGATTTACGGGTATGACGTGGTCATGTTTCATTCAGGCATCTACAAAGGGGTGATAAGCGAGATTCCCAGCAGGGCGCTGAACTAACGTATCGAACAAGAGCCAGGAACGAGGAAGACGTATCTAGGAGAGCGGACTGAGCTGAATTTATTGGATATCCACAAAACAATCCTCATAAAATGATGTGAGTGGACTAACACAATACTCACAAATTGGCCAAGAAGTAAATAGAGCCCAGTTAAGGGTTTCAGTATTTTGATTGCATGGATTGAGATAAGGTATGCAATGTTGTCGTGAAGGCTTCGTTCAATGTGTCGATATCGACTCTGAGCCATGCAGATATGATCCAACTGATAATAAACTATATCCATAGTTGAGTCAGTTTCATAATTGTGCAAATACGATGATATTATTGAAGACCATAACTCACCCATTATTTGTAATAGATTCTCCTCCAACAGAAATGCATCGTCGTAGCCCGAATTTGTTAAATTTTCGATTTTCATATTTAACAAACTCGGCAACATTGAGGAGTACATTTAAGAATTGAATAGGTTTCCAACTTCCTCGAAAAAAAAAAATTAAATAAATATTCCTCGTTTGGTTTGTAGACGCAACAATGAGTAAATATTTACAAGCCCTTCACACTCGGTGCAAATTTTTATTTTCTTACAAATTGCTGTTGTCGCATATTTTTTTTTTAAATTTTATTTTTTTATTTTTTATTTTTTATTGTTTTACACATATACACACTTAAGTAAAGTTAAATATTTGCACAAATTAATATTAAAAAATAGCAAAGACAACACTTAAAATCCAGCGGCAAATGCTTTTAACGATTTATATACTTCTATATATCTGGAGAAGGGACGGTGGGTTGATGAGTGCACCACATAAATAAATAATCCAAAACGAATTAAGAGTTTTTTGCTTATTTTTTGTTTTTTTTTTTTGTCTATTTGCTATCACAGCCCTTTGCGAACAGACATTTGCTCAATATGCTAATCCATGGATTTACAATTTAGATATATCTTATATAGCGTATATCGTTCGTATTTCGAACCGGCACAATACGGTGCGCTTTCTCTTTGGGCGACCCACCGGGAGTCTCTCGGTGCTCTATGTATTATAACCGCACAGTGCGAAACACTGACTAAACCTCAAATAATGTTCTCAGCACGTACTAACTGTCTTAATATTATTTGTTGTAGATATATGTAGAAGTCAGCGTCGGGCGGCGACTCAACAGCAGCAGCAACAGCAACAATAACAACTGCTACAACAACAACAACAACAACGAGAACGCAATCGCTGTCGACGCTGGCATCGATGTCAGCGTCGGCCGGCTTTCTTGTTGCCGGTTGCCGATCGAAGCTCGGCTGTTTGCGAGCAGCACAGCAAAGCACACATAAAGTTTATAAAATATTATTACTATACCTGTTGTTGTTGTTGTTGCAGCTGCTGCTGCTATTGTTGTTGTTGTTGCTCTAGGTATTATCGTTGTAGTTGTTGCTATTATTGCGGTTGCGCACTTGCCTTAGTAAAACTGTTAACAATTCACTCCGATTACGACTCGGCTCGTATCGGATCGCCTCGTTCCACCGCTCGTGCCTCCCAACACGCTCTCGTTGGGGCATGCGCAGATGGACGACCCACGGCGTGCTATCAATCGTGGGGCACATGCACATACGTGTACAAATTATTGTATACACACTCAAAAAAAAACAGCGCACACAAATTTTGGGAAATTATCCAAGGGTTTCTCTGCTTATAAGTAAAATTAATTAAAATTTAAGTTTGTCGCTTTTTGAAAATTAATTTTTTTAAATTTAGAAATATATTTCTAATTTCCAGATTGGTGTATTCTTAATTTAAGAAATAATTTCTAAGAACAAGGAAAACTTTCGAATTTTTAGGGCGATTTTCTAAATTTTAGTGCGATTTTCTAAATTTTCGAGCGATTTTCGAAATTTCAGTGCGATTTTTTTGCTGAGTGTAAAACAATTATAATTTGAAACTGTTATAAATACATCTGTGTATGCATGCTACATGGAGTGTCGCACATAAGTAGCAACAATAAAGTTGTACAATAAATTCGACTTTTTCTTTTTCGAGTGCCTCAGATTTAGCAGCGCGATTATCGCGACAGTACTTAAGATTTAACTACGCACTTTGCCAAACAGAAGCAAAATACTTTTTTATCACTTTTTTTAGCGAGTTATACATAGTCATTGTTTACATGAACAAAACCAGATCGCAAAAAAAAAATAATGTTTTGGGATTTAAATTCTAAGAAAAGTTCTTGCTTAGTCTAAGGATTTGCCAAAAAACTGGCAAATGACGTTATTTTTTTGGTTACGATATTCGAATTCTTCAGATATAAACAAAGAAAAGCAAAAAATCAAAAATCAATTTGATTATTCCTAGATTTAGTACAGCTCTAGAAACATAGATTAAATTTTCTTTAATTACTTGAGTTACTTTATAAATTTTGCTTATCAGCGTTTTACATGAAACTGAATAAACATTACAATATTATATGATGTACCAATTAAGTCAATATGGTTGTAACGCAACTTACATTAAGCCATAATTTGTGCCATATATATGTGCTATAGTTTTATATGGCCATTAATTTGTTTTTCCGCCCCGATCGACCTGATTAAGTAACAAAAGTCGTAATATTAATGATAGAGCTTTACAATTCGATACAAATTTACTTAGCCATGACATTCATTATCTACAAATTGTACAAACGTATTTATTAAGCCCCCGCAGTAGCCAAGTGCTAGTATTGTTTGATATTTCGCATTAGTTGGCTATATTGAACACGTGTTGAACAGCACAGAAAACGTTAACAGAAAACTTGACTTGAAGTATGATTAAGCTGCGATCAATTAAAGTTCTTCTGCCTCCAGATTTGTTCTATTTTATATATATATTTTTTTGGATTTCGTTTTACCAGCGAATTATCAACTTTTTGGCCTTGCTGTGCGAAACTTTTGGTGCTTCATTGTTTGGCCCAAACTAATTTCTATATTGTCTGATAATTGTAAAATGTTAAACATTTTTTGATGTCTCCATAAATGTATTGGAAATACTTAAAAAGTTAAATAATCTTCATGCTCTGCAAATGAAAGCACGAATGTTATCTCAAAAGAAATCAGGTAAGTTGCAAAATAATAGATCATTTTAATATTAAATATAATATAATCATAATCAAATAATAATGAAATATAATCATATATAATATAATATAATCAAAACTATATTCAATCACACTTTTTGACAGGGTATGTGAGTAGTATACCTTATAGTCCAACTAAAACCAAAATGCTAACCAAAATATTATGTTTATAATTTTTAGTACATCACAAGATAAATGTAATTGCAAATACATATTGTAAACAGGCTTTAAATAGAACTGGTATTTGGCCAAGTTATTCACAAGAACCAAACATTGGTTTAGGACTCGAACACGTGTTAGATAACTTAACGCCCAAGGATTATAACAAACATAATAAAAAATAATATAAATATGATATAATAGTACATATTTAAATTGTTGTTTACTTATTTGTTTTTGCTATTCTACAATCTTCTCGGGTTCTTGTTTTTGTGGAGGCACATTCATAGGCCTCATATATGTTAATCTGCCTATTTCAAGATTGGCAAACAGACACAGACACACAACACAACAACGACAACAACGGAGCGTCGAGCGTCCATCTTATCAGTGTCTGAATCCCGGAGCCAGTATAGAAGTATACAAATATATATATATATATGTATATATTTATATAAAATATACATACATATGAATATAATAGGTCGCACTGCTTCTTGATATGGCAGTCAGCCAAGCAGAGCTGTCAAAGGCGCTCGGTTATCAGTCATGAGCGATATATACATATACACATACATGTGTATGTGTATATAACAATAAGTAAATGTGCTTTAGCCTAGAGAGAGAGAGGGAGAGCTCGACTAACAGATACCCAGCCACGCTACCCAATTTCCATCAACGCAAACGTTAATTTTCAAATCTTAAAGTCGGTTTTCAGTTCAAAAAAATATTATCAATAATGAAAATCTCACGAAAAACGCGGCAAAACTGAGATCCACACAGTTAACCTAAGTGGATTTTGTGAACAGATGTTCTAAGGTGAAAAAAAAAACAAAAATTTATATATTTATTTGTGTTATTTGTGAATGAATTTATTTATTTTTTGGTTCTCAGTCAAGCGCTTTGTTTTTTAAGTTCCACAAGCGGAAAACGCAGCAATTTCCGGATCGAAAGTGTGCTTCGACTAAGCTTATACAACTGGAGAGCAGCGATTTTAATTTGAAATATACGTTGATAGGGTCAAGATCTGTTGTATAACTGTGTTATATTAACTCAACCGAGAGTGCAACCGTGGTGGGTGGGGCGGCAGTGGCTTGAGTGGAGCATGAGCGTAGAAAAAGCTCTAGATGTGAGTGTCGGACTGCATCGACTGCTGAATAGTCCGATATCAGTGTAACCCAAGTAGTGTGTTTATATTGAAATCATCAAAATGACCAGAGATATAAACTTTCCCTGGTTTTTGGGGCAGAGTGAGAGTGGCCAAGATATTCTCCTCTAACCAATATTTGGCGAAGGTTCCTAGTAATCTCTTTAGCTGTAAAAATGGCGGGATATTTATATTACACATTAATATTTGGTGACTCAGGATATGGCAGATATGGGCACTTCTGATGTTTGCTACTGTCTGGAGGTCTATTTGTAGAGGAGCATTACCAGCTACAAAATTTGCTGACTCTGTAAAATAATGTAATAATGTAAGATATGTGGTTTTATTTATTTGATATCACCGATTTACTAGTTCCCCAGTTCCACGGCCACTAGCGCCCCACAAATCGCTAAAACCTTGATTTTTACAGTTTTTGATAAGCCTTCCTCAGCTTGTTAAAAAATTTCCAGCCAACTTACGCTCCACAAATCGTGAAGACCAATATTAAGCTATTATATATATATATTATCCTAAAAAAAAAGTTTATTTCAGCACAATTTACAACTTGATTTGTGTTAATTTATAAATGCATTGCTTTCTGACAAGTGTAAATTCAAAATTGTAGTTTCTGAGAGCTTTCACACAGGCAGACTGATCAATAACATCTTATGGGTTCGCAGTTATTAAATCTTGCGGTTTATTTATTTAGAGCTTTTTAATATAGAGTGAACCGGTCCACTTTATGCGACTTACACTACGCGATTCAAGCGACCAAAAGCGACTGCTTCAAACTACATGCAATTAGTTGAAACAGACCATCGAAGAAGGTCATGATCATAAGGAACTTACAATTACCGTTGCTCGCAGGCAGAAACAGATTTAGACTACGAAACGGGAATGCAAGACTAGCTGCGGTGTACATAGGCAGCTTCAATTATTTCCAACAGGAGGAAAAGCTCTTCTCACAAGCTTCAAAATACGAATTTGATTAATTACTAATTAATTAATTGTTTAATTGTAAATAATTAAAAGAAATTCGAAATGATAGCAGTAAAGTTAAAAGTTAAGGAAAGATCTCGGAACTAAAACCTGTAAATCATTTATCAAAAGCTGCGACTTGCTAGTTGAAGATCTAGCAACTTAAGCTGCCAATATAAGGACTTGGAAAGTTGTCATTCAACATGCAATACAATCATCAACGGCCGAATTGAAGCCCAGAGTCTAAGTGACGTCAACGTCTGCGTCTGTCGTACTTTAACCAGTGCGGCTATACGCCGGAATTTGCCTGGCGAGACCAACCGGCGGCATTTGCTTGTCTTCCATTGTACTTTGATTTTATTTGAAATGCCCGGCATATTGCGACGTCACCGCTAGGGAAGAGGTTGTCTGAGAACTTCTGACGTCGCATCGTTTGGCGAAACTGCCAATTAAGTTTTGCGCTTATCATTCACTTGAACTTCGGTGATATACTATCAGGAGAATACTTCAATTACAAACAGAAAATATATATATTTACGTATTTAAATGTATTTTCAAATATTTACAAATAAATATATATAAATTATTGTAGTGCAAATGAATTTCACTATCGAACCTTCTTTTCTTTTCAAGATAACACTTTAAGATAACTCGATTTATATATCCCAAGTCTGATATGGAACTATATAGAAGTTGGTGTAGATAACGTGGTAATCAAAAAACGATACTTCTATGATAACCATAAGTTAGTTAGCCAATCCGGCCAATATATCCTTGGAGCTATGAGACATGCCTATATTGACTGTTGTTTGAATGCTGATCAAGAATATTTATACTTTATGAGGTAGGAAATATATATATTCTTCAATAATAACACCCTTGACAAGAATGAGTTTGAGACTCAAATATTTTTTTATAGTAAATAAACATAATTCGCAAATAAAATATTAAGCAATAAATAAAATATTCTATATAAATTCTTCATTCTTTTCCCTTCTTCAAATCCTTCTTTTCAAATATCTAAAGCACAAAGTTCGTTGATCTTACATTCAATATTGGTTCCTATTAGTATTATATACATTAGTTCTTAACATCAATAAATGTGTTAATATGAGTATATAATGAAGAAATTAAATTTGTTATAAATTCTTGCCCGACAGACGCGTCGCAATCGGGGCGAACTGCAATATGGGGCAGAGATTACATTAATTGCAATTACAAAATCCGAGCGCATAAATATGGAAACATATACCCAGTGTCGTATCTCATTTGCTTGAACTAAGTGAATGTGCAACAGAATATGACGCATCTGTTTTGGTTTGAAATCGAACACCCAGCGGCAAATGAATCATACGCTGGAGGATTGTCGCCCCGAGGTATCCAAAAGATACAAACAGCGTTTCCTGCATGGGTATGTGGTGAGTGTGTGTGACTGTGTGTGTGAGTATGACTGTGTGTGTGAGTATGATTGTTAATATGACGAAAGTAATGAAAACAACAAAAGTAAAAACAAAAACTGAAATTGTTATCAACAGCAGTAAGACTGCTCGACTAAGACATACTCTGCACTTAAGATGAAGTAATAAGTTCTAAATGCAAGAAATCACTTTTCTTAAAATACCAAGAATATGGTTTTAGAAATATTTTCTAGAGAAGTAAGGAAAAGGGTTTTTTTAGCAGCTAGTTTTTGGTGAAATCTTAAAGCACGAATTTTTAATAGTACTAAAAGTAAGAAAAAAAGAAAAGAATATACAATAATTCTTTCATTCACACACATAGAAAAACAACTTCTAAAAATATATGGCATATATAGGATAGTTAATAGCTCTACTTCAAATCAGATGTGCTTGTCTTCTGCCGTTCGGCACACCTTATTTTGTGCTCATTTAACAGGGTATAATAAAATGCATGTCATGTTCATAATATTGCTGTGCAATGTGTTTTGCCTGTCGCACATGTGCGCACAGTCGACTGCGACTGAGACCGTTTCCAGCGAATTATGAAAATTACCCAAGCTAAAGACACTTCACAGGCACACCCTCTCCACCGCTCCTCCCTTCGCCTACGCGTTCCGTAAACCTGCTCAGCAGCTTTACGCGCTTCCCTTAACATTCTCAATAGTTCGTTAAGTGAATTTTGTGCGAAAATTATTATTTTATTTGCATACATTTTTATATGAACCATACAAAGCAATGGAGCTGCGTTTATTTTTGCACTTTCGCATGAGTGTGAGTGTGAGTAGTGAGTGTGAGTAGCGAGTGTGTGTAGCGAGTGTGCGTGTAAGTGCAAGTAATATCCATGGATAGCCAGCCATGTGATTTGCATGTGTTGTTCGTCATCAGCGCGTCATGAACAACATAATCATTGCAATTGTTGTTCATGATGATTGCCGACTGTTAATCATAATGATGAATAATGATGATATTGTTCATGAAGTTTAATTGCAATTTACTATTTACACTTCATTAGGCGGTGACAATTTTAAATGAAATGTGTCCACATTGCTGAGTGCTTTGTGTGCATCTGTATAAGTAAAAAATATCATGTGTATCTTTTGGGTACATTTATAGATAGATATAGGAAGATATTGTGTGAAAGGAGTTAAGGTGGTGTTTTTTAGTCGAGATTTAAATTAAATAGAAATTATTCAAAGCTAGCCTTATATTGACAGATTGGGAAATAACTTATGACGTATCTACTGGCCCATCATTTAACACTAGACTCCTAAAAAAATATATATAATACAACGCTAAAAGCGGAGGAAAGCGGTTGCTGTCATAATTGTAGAAATTTACTTCTTGAAGCTGATATTTTGGGGGGTCTATTAACAGGACATAATGTTTACTAAGAACTAACCTATCTAAACTGGTTATCTATAGTAAAAAGAGCATTTCCTAACAGATTTCGTCGTTTTAACTAGAAAAAGATATAGTATCTTAGGGATGCATGTTTAGAGCTCCAAAGACAAAGAAACCCCCAACCTACCCAGCAATCGTGCATGAGCTGTGGTTGTTGGAAGAGCTATACGCTCAATAGATCCAGCAGGTCGCAGTGCATATATCCCAAACATAGTAAACATGTTGAAATCTTATAATGTTATAAACTTCTTACACATATATGATTGTGAGCCACTTAATCATATCGGAAATTGTTGCAACTACCCAGTCCCCCATGTATGCATGAATAGTCTGATTAAATTGCCGCAATCGCGCTTCAATTATCT
Source organism: Drosophila atroscutellata (assembly GCA_035041605.1). Classification (NCBI taxonomy): domain Eukaryota; kingdom Metazoa; phylum Arthropoda; class Insecta; order Diptera; family Drosophilidae; genus Drosophila; species Drosophila atroscutellata. The sequence continues at coordinate 2,754,719 of JAWNLA010000092.1, read as the reverse complement.
TTTTGAAAATTAATGAATGTCCCAAGCGGAAATCAGAGAAAAAGTAATGCTCTTACTTAGTACTCAAGCAGCTAGAGGAAATACTATCTAGATAGACGTTCAAAATTTAATTATAAATTAAAGCAGTCGAATAAATATAATGAAAACAATCAATCAAAGGAAGCTAGAATATAATATTGTTAAATCGAGACATATCATATATAGATGTGTGTATATAGAAAAGTATATAGTATATATGTGTGCGTAAAATATATTAAGCAATGGGTCAGTCAATTGCCTCAACATTTTGGCATCGGATGGAATTTTTTTTTATTTTTTTTTGCATAATACTTTGTTCATTAAATTGTTGGAGCAGAGCTTAAAACTCAAATTAAGTGCGATTTTTTTTTTGCCATGTCAGCGTGAGCTAAGGTGACACTAGAGAACCGAGAACCAACGCAGTCAGGGGCACGGACAGGGGCTCTGTGCCGTCAACATCTGGTCAGGCAGGCGGCAGTTATAAATATTCAACAATTAAAATGCTGGGCTATGTCTGGGGGGCTTGAGCTCAAGCTGTGCTTGATTTTACTTGGTTGTACTTGGTTTTTATTTTTTTATTTTCTTGTCACTTGTGTGTGTACTTAAGTCACTTGTGTATGCATATTTAACCCTTTGGGGTTAAGTTAAACATTACGCTTACGTTTTATTTCGTTTCGTTTCATTTCGTTTCATTTCGTTCGCTTTTCTTCTTTTTTTTTTTTTGTTCTATCTATTTTGTTTTTCTTGTCGTTTTTTTGTGAAACTTTTTACGTAGTTTTTTAGATTCGAAAACCCTTGCTTATATCACGACTAATCAATTTTTTAATCTGCTCGCCAACAACAACAACAACAACAACAACAACAAGAACAACGAAAGTTATCTGGCTAATCAATAAGCAAATTATAAACATTTACAATTATTGTTCCTCGTTTGGCCAATCGGGCGTTCAGCTCATTCGCAAGCTGGTTTATCAAGGCTAACTCGCTGCTATTTATAACCCCCCAACGCCCTAGCATACTTATATATATTATATGGCATTTGAGCAGCAGAAAATTGCAATTTGAGCACAATTTCAAATAAAACGTATTCGTTCTGTCACGTGCCACGTGCATGGAAGCGATTATGTGAAACTGTTGCCCTGAACTTTGTCAACCCATGACTTCCATATTTCAGAGTGAATCACATTAACTTTGAATTGAGTTCTATCGGAGCAATTATCGTAAAGTGTGTCTCGAAAATTATGCTTCACTGTTTTGAAGAACATAATATTCTTATCTTATACTTATTTGCTTTGAATTTTGGGAATCTTTCATTGTCTATGAAAATAAAAAAGGATTGAGAACTAAACGGAAATGCTACAAAATCTATTGTGGAACCAGTGGATACAAAATAATTGAATATTGTTTTTAATAATCTGTACATAAAATTTAATGATGGTAGAATTTGTAATTTCGAAATGCAATCACATAAAAAAATCTTCACTGCACTTAACCTTAGAATCAAGTTAGAATGCTATAGTCAAGAGAGCTCGTCTATGAGAAAACCGAACAATCAATTTGGGAATACATATTGGATCATAACTTGAGGTTTTTCCAATGGGATCTAAATACAATTTTCAGAGTTGATTAATGTTTTATTGAAATGTCAGGGATTCGAACTGAATTGCAATTAAAAATCGATAGGTATCTGAAAACTACATTTTACATTTGAAGATTCCAACTTATTGATTTGCTGACAAACCTTTGGCATTGGAAAATTTGTTTTTGAATATTTTCTTGGCATGAATTACGATCTAAAATCACGATCTTTGATACCTTTTCTGGCACGACAAGGCTTCAATTTAAGAACCACTCATTGAATTTCAAAAATGTTCTGCAAAATACAGAAACTTTTAATCCAATTTAAGATCCTTTAGTATTTATCGTTCTTAATTAAAAAGACTTAGGATTCTGCCCCATTTCGAGAGTATATTTTCATTATATATATCACTTACCTTGCTCATTTAACTCCCGCTCCACTTTTTTGATCTCCATTAGCTGCTGTTCGTCGTCAATAGTCAGATCTTGCGGGTGCTTCATAATAAACGTGTGCCGGAGTGCTTATCACATACTATTCACGAACATGTGCGGTAGGCATGACTACCAACTGCAAATGAACGATTACGGTAAGTGGTCAATTTAGTTGAGTTAATTCAATACGATGATGGCTGTAACACTAATCGAAGTACGAGGCTTATACGTTAGTACCCATTATGATTAAAATAATAATCAGCTTCCGATCTCTGCCCAAATATTAGGCGTAAGACAATGTGAACAATAATGCAAGTCGCTGCTTCAAATTAGTTCTGGTTATATGTCTACGACTATCACAATATCAGATAGAGTTAATAAAAAACTTAAACCTCTTTGTTCACTTCATTTTTCAATGGTTGTATTTTTATATATTATATCATACAGTTTATATATATACATTCAAGAATTCGATATTTCCATTTTAAAGTTCGATAAGATATTTGAGTCCTGCCCACATAATTCAAAAAATCAATAAATCTGCTAGGGAATCGAAACAAAGGTTTATCAAACCTAGCACATAAATAGCTGGTGACGTCATTCAAAGATTGATATAAATGTTTTCGGGGCGACGCCAACGCAAATAATAATCTACAAATAATAAATGTTGAAATGTTTATTGCTGGGAACACCCTGCAGAATAAATAAAATAAACTATAAAAAAAGCCAATATCTCCCGCAATATCAGAGGTTCCAGTTATATGCATAAACCACATTCTTTTATTAACAAAAAATGGAGAAAGCCACTCGCGAATTTGTAGAGCTAAAATCGTTTTTTGTTTGCTTTTGTTCCAATATTTTTTTTATTAGTTTTCTAATCTACAAATTTAAAATATATATATGCATATATAATCACCGTTAATCATAGTGGACAAACTCAAATTGAAAACAAAAACACACAATTTGAGTGCTAAATGCGGCCAATTAAAATTTGGATATTTCAGCGGTATTCAAAGCTTCAGTCATAAGTCGTCCAAAGTCGGCATGGACCATGGTGAAGAGTTTTACGGCACGCTCCTGCAGGAATTTACTGGCATTTGTTAGGTGCTCCGATATATTGCGGACAACTCGCTTGCGTCCACAATTGTCCAGGGTGTAGGTCCAAAAATTGGTGACCTGACTGAAATTATCCTCCGTATCGCCGCTCATATAGCGGTAAACATCACCAGAAATGTGACAGCAGGTCTGCAGGGCGAGAGCCTTTGAGCTCTCCTTGGGACCACAAAATGAATTGGGAAAATAATTGGGTGAACCGCTCTGATTATCGCTGACAGTCATGGCACCATCGCGTTGAAAATTCCTCACGTTCACTCGATATGGACAATTTACCGGGATTTGCATGTAGTTGGTGCCGAGACGATAGCGCTGCGAGTCGCCATAGGCGAAAAGGCGACCCTGGAGCATTTTATCCGGAGATGGCTCGATGCCCGGTATCATATGGGCAGGACTAAAGGCCAGTTGCTCGATTTCTGTAAAGTAATTGGTGGGATTACGATCCAAGACCAGTCTGCCAACGGGTAAGAGTGGATAATCTTTTTGTGGCCACACTTTGGTTACATCGAACGGATTAAATTTGCACTTTTTGGCCTCCTCGTTGAGCATGACCTGGATGAACACACTCCAACTTGGATAGTTGCCCTTCTTGATGGCATTGTATAGATCCCGTATGGCATAATCTGGATCATGGGCGGCCAGCTCACTGCAGCGGCGTGCATCTAAATTCTTGATACCCTGATCCGTTTTCATGTGAAACTTGGCATAGAATGTTTCCCCGCTGGGATTCACCAAGCGATATGTGTGCCCGCCATAGCCATGCATATGCCGATAACCATCCGGAGTGCCGCGATCACTGAAATACATGACCAGTGCATGCAGCGTCTCCGGCCGTAGCGACATAAAGTCCCAGAACATGTCCGGATCCCGGAGATGCGTTTGTGGATTGCGTTTCTGGGCGTGTACCAAACTTGGAAATAGCGAAGGATCGCGCACATAAAACACAGGCATACTGCTGCCCACCAAATCCCAGATGCCCTCCTCCGTATAGAATTTGACGGCAAAGCCACGCTGTTCCCGCACCGTATCCGCGGAGCCACTCTCGCCACAGGCCACAGAGAAGCGCAAGGCAACGACTGTTCGCTTCTTGATCCGCTCGAACACAGAAGCCGCACAGAACTTGCTTATGTCGTGAGTGCACTCAAAGTAACCAAAAGCCCCAGCTCCCTTGGCATAGACAACACGCTCGGGTATCCGCTCGGCATCGAAATGCGAGATTTCGTCTAGGAATATAAAGTCCTGAAGGAGGGCAGGTCCTCGCGGTCCCACCGTTTGTATGGCATCCTTAACACCAATTGGTATTCCACCCGAACTGGTGCACTCCTTCTTCGACTCGGCATCGTTGTTCTTGTATTCGATTAGCTGATTGGAGGCCGGATCGCGTGAACACATTTTCGAATTTCGTAATATGTAAAATTAAATTTTTTTATTGACTGAGGAACAAATTATTTCAGAATTATAAGTCTAAGAAAAAAAAACGTCTGAATGATTATCTAACTCTAACTGAATAGGGAATTGAGTATATGAACTGAGAATTTGATATAAAGCTTGCTTAGGTAGATAGATTTACATAGAAAGTGTCTAGGATATATTACGAATTCCATAGCAATTCAAAAACTAAATGTAAAATAATAAAAATAATAAAATATCTTCTAACTTTATTCCGTATTCAAAATATTTATGATATATGAAACCATTTTTGTAGTAAGAAACTCTGAAACCAGGTTTAAAAAGGAATAGTTAAACAATATTATTCTGTATAAAGAATGCTCTAGTCAAGAGGGCTTGACAGATGGAAATGCCTAAATCGACAAATAGTAATGCGTCTATTATGATCCTTACTAAGTTATATTTTCCTTTCATTTTGTATACTATATATTTAAAACTAATTACATCTCAACTTTGCATATGCACACACCAATTAAACTAAATAAAAATTAAACAAAAATGTAATTTAGATGAACATGAGGTTTACATTTAGCTATCTTAACTAAAACTCTATCCCATCTATTTACATATTCTAGAAAGATCTCCCCAGTTAAGCGATCTGTTTGCTTGCGACACACGAGTCAATAGACTAAGTAAAGCCTAAACAAAAACTTGAACAACTAAAATGTTTAGCAAATAGGCAAAAACGCATGCGCCGAGAGTTATGTATATATATATTTGTATATGTGTGTGTTTAAGTGCAGCTGCATACACAAACACGCACACACATACATACATACATACATATCAGTATTATATGGAAACTTACTTAAAAGCTCTGAATTGGAAGTTGCTTTTTTTGCTGTAATTACTTTTTATTTTGCTTTTGCTTTTGCTCTTGCTTTTGCTGTTGATGTTGCTTTTTATGTGGCGGGCTTTTACTGTTGTTATGGCTGTTGACTCTTGTTGACCGCATGAATGAAAGCGAAGAGCGGAAAATCTCACACTTGTTCGGTTTTCTTATATTCCTACATTTAATCACATGCTTCGATGTTTTTGTATTTTTTTTTGTTTATGTTGCACTCAAATTGTAAACACCAGCCACATTTATTATTTATTTTATTATTAACAGTTGTGTTTTGATTTTCTTTTGGCACTTCTGTAAAGCGAATTACTGTGTTTTTTACATATGTGTATATAAATGTATGTGTGTGTGTCTGTATTTTTTGTTGCTCCGCACCAATTAAAGTCGTAACGGCGAACACTTGCACATTAAAGTGATTTTTTCCACTTGCGACTGTTGCTGCATATTCTCATTTATATCAATCAAACGGCATATTTGCCTTGTTATTGTTTTAGTGCCCGCTTTACGTTCTCAGCCCGCGAGAGAGAGAGCGACGTCGTCACTTGAACTCAACTACGGCTTCTGTTGTCTTTAGCACTTACACAGCAACAAGTACACGCGAGAGAGAGAGACACAGTGAAAGAGAGAGAGCGGTGGCGTCGTGCGGTTATCACTAGCAGCATGCTCGCTGCCTCTTTCTACTATGTGCTGCTCACAAACACAGATGTAGCAGCAGCGCCGCTGTCGCTGTTACGTATTTGTATTTTTTGCAACAAATCAAACTTTATTTTAACGCTAAAACATCTTTTGGATTATCTTTTTGTTTATTTTTCGCACTGAATTATTTTTATGAGCGCAGATCTGTTGCTTGCTTGATTAAGTTGATTGAACCCAACAACACACAAACGCACACACAGGCAAAGATAGACACACACACGCATAGACACTTGTACAGAGACGAACGGGGAGAAACCACAAACACAGAATACGTACCACAGACGATTGCGAGCGATGGGCGACGACTAAAATCAAAGCGCCAACGCGACTCGGTCAGAGAACGTCGAGGGGAATGCTAAGAATGCAGCAACAGCAATCAAATTGAGAGAGAAATGGTATTTTAAAAGGCTCATAAAATCTAGTCTAGTCGAAGAAATTTTAGCACAAAAATTTCACAATATTTGCGAAGAGCGTAAAAGTATTACGCTCTTTCCCCTCCCCATATTTGTGATCCCATGTCACTTGTCACGTCACATACTACGTACATCTCAGTGTGAGCGGCTGATCGCGAGTGAAATCTGACAGCTGTTCGATAAAAATGCCTGCAATTAGAACGAAGTATATCGATATTTTTGCAAGCGATATTTGCACGCGATTTTCGTATGCAAACGTGTAATTCACAAAAGTGTAGCTGTAATGAGTCTATGCTATGCAGCTGTTCCTTAACAGAGCAAAATACTTATTACTCTCTCTGTTGCAGCTGATCGGATGTTGTCAACTGATTTTAAGTTTATTGTGTAAAATAAAAAAAAATTTATTTTGAGAAAAAGAAATGGTTTTGTTAGAAAAAGTTGTTTATTGAGATGTTTTTGCCTGCTCGCTGGGTACAGTGGCACCACTAAATGTATATATGAATGTAGTTTAAGTATGTACGTATGTGTATATTGTGTATAATGCTGCCTAAATATGAAATATATTTTTGCATTATTTTCTTAAATTTAACGATTCTTTTTTTTTTTGTATATTTACAGTTGTTCATTTAGCACATGGACATTTACAGTTATGGTATGTTAAATAAATAATAAATTATCATAAAAAGCGAATGCTTTTTGTTGTTGTTTTTGTTTGAAATGCGCTCTCTGGGCGACGACATTTTTTTTTACAGTATATTATATATATATATAAAATTTATATATAAACATGATTTTACACATAGAAAAAGAGTTTAGTAGTTTTGCATAGCATCGAATTTGAATTTGAATTAAATATTATAGTGTTATAGTTATAGTTATGGTTAAAAACGAACATAAATTTTACTAAATTGTTAAATATATAGTTTAAAATTGTCACGTGCTGGAACTGAAACAGGTACGAATATTCTAAGAACGCTCGCGATTATTATACGCCTGCACCTTAGCCACGGTGCACTCGAGCGCCCCCTGGATGTCATTAAACACGGGCACACCCTGTCGCTTCGCCAAATCAATGAGATACGACCGCCCACGATTGTAATCCTTGATGGCCGCAACGGTCAGCTGAAAGCAATCGAAATAAATAACGGATTATTAACGTACGTATATATTTTTTAATTTAAATGTAAATATTATTTATAGCTTTGTCTATTTTCACTTTAGGCAGGATTTAAAGGAAATCAGATATTCAATAATATTTCAAAAATGAAGTTAGGCAGGATCTCAAAAAGTGCTCAGCTCTTTCCATTTCCAAGCAAACGATCGATATATGAAATCAAAGATATATCCTTATTTAATCCTACCTTTTCACCACCGAGCACACAATCATCGGGCAGCATTTGAACGGCCAGGACCACGTTGTACATGAGTCCAATGCAGTGGGCCGCCAGGGTCATTGGGGCCAGCGAACGGGTCTCATTGGTGATGACGAAGAGGAGGACGCGACTGGATTCGAGGAGCGCCGGATTGTAGAGGCTCTGACGCATGACCATTTGGGGCAGTGACCAGCTGAGCGACTCCTCGGCAACGGTGAGCTCCTCCTGCTCCTCCAGCTGGAACTGAGTGCCGCGACACTTTCGACGCGTCCGCACAAATGAGCACTGCTGCTGCTGCTCCTGTGGTCGGGCGGAATCCTTCGGCTCCTGCGGTGGCAGCTGTTGATTTATGCTTTCGTGCAGGGCGGGATTGTGAAAGCTGACGCCATTCGCCTGCAAATAGGGCGCGGCGAGCTGCTGCCGCCATTTGGTGCGCATCACACAACTGCCGCCCAGATAAACATCTCGCAGCTCCAGGCTAGAGCAGTAGAGCGCATCCCCGGCGCTGGCTATGCTGCTGCTGCTGGAGAAGACCGAATCATTTGAATCGCTTTCCTCCTCCTCCTGCGCAGCAGCACCGGCGGCGGCGGCGGTGGTGGTGTTCATCGTTGTCGCATTGTTGCTGCTGCTGACAGCGGCTAGCGCATTATGCGCTTTAGTTTCTATTGTTTTGGTGGTAATTATTTCGGTTGTCTCAATCGATTCCACATTCAGCAGTATCTGTGGCTGTGCCTTTTTGCCGATACCCAAGGCCGACGACGATGGCGTCGTGCTCGGTTGCGGCGATGAGGTGCCGCTATCCCGACTCCGACTCAGCTGATCAAACAGATTCGGACGCTCCATCGAATCGTGGCCAATGCCGCTGCTGCTGTTCGAGGGCACGCTGGCATTGCTTGATGTGCGCGAAATGTTTTTGCTAGCCGAGTAGTAAATGTCCACATCAGGAGCTGCCAAATATATAAAATAAACAACATTTAAATATCTGCTAATTCATCAAGTATGTATATGCAACAGGACTCACCATTTGTAAAATAAACCTGCGGCGGCGGCACATTTGTTCCTTTAATGGGGGAAATGCAGCCGCTCTCGTGTATCTCCTGCTGCAGCACCGAGAGATACGCTGAGATGACGCAGAATAGATCGAAATCGATGAGCTCATGGTTTGGCATGGTGGATGAGTTGCAATATTGCTGCTGCTGCTGCTGAGTTGATTCCAGCTCCTTCTCCTCCTCCTCCTCTTTCTCCTCGGCCAGCTGCTTGCCGCTGGCCTTTGTACTTTGCGTATGTAGCAATTTTAATGATTCGCGTTGATTAATTATTATTTTAGTTAGATTATTTAAATTAACTAAACTCTGAGCATAGCCTAAAAATAAGAGAGCACGTTTACACTGTTCCACAGTGAGTAGTTCGCCTTGCGGATTGACGCGATCAAAGGCGCCGCGAACCGTGCTGTAAACAACAACAAAATCAGAGTTAGTCAAATTTTTATATAGGTTATAGACAATGGACTACAACATATGTAATGTATCCAAAATTCATGAGTACTCATGAGGCATCCACTCGACCTATCATAATATTTACTCACTTTAATATAGACGATATTTTGGACGGTGGATCCCATATGCCGGCTAAAATATCCTTGGTGCGCTGCAGACCAGATGGTATGTTATCCAAAACTGGCAGGCCGCGACGGGAGACCAGCTCCTTAAGTATCAACTGATTGCGATATAAATCGAGGTATTCTCTGTGAAAGTAAGTCAATTTTTTATAATTACATATCTATATATAGTTTGAAGTGGATATATGGAAAACTTACTGATGTGAAATAGGCTCATTGAGGATATTCTGATTTGGTTTATACGGATGCAAAACCAACACTAGCTGCTTGCAGTTTTGACCCGCTATGTGTGCCGCCTCGATGGCACCAGCAGATGCGCGTGTTTCCGAATCCATAACAAAGAATAATACACGGGCCTTTTCCTTGGCTCGATGCTCGAGCTCGATGAGATCGGGCGTCCAATCGGATACTTGCTGCAGTTTCGAAAATATACGCAAATTTGAAATGTTTTTTAATATCGCAAGCATAAAAGTGATTTGAAAATATGTTTGGCAAATGAAGGCATCTCTTCTGTATATTTTTCAATTGCAGACTTACCGGATTATAGAATGAAATTCCCAGTTCCTTGAGTGCGGGTATGGCCACATCCGCCCGCCATGTGGTTGGATTGCAGGAGCCACCGAGAAACACCTCGACCGGCTCATTGCTGACATTCTTTTTCTTTTTTGTGTCATCGACACTACTGAAGGACTTTGTACTGCGCAGCTCGGTGCCATAATTATCCGATTTTTTACTATAATGCAAAACGTTACCGGCTTGAAAATGATTTTGCATTTTATCCGAGCTGCGCGCCTGGCTGGCATTGTCCTGCTGCTGCTGCTGCTGCTGTTGCTGCTGCTGCTGCATGAGAGAGCTTGAGACTTGTTGGTACCCCAAGTCAGTGTAGTTTAATGAATTCGATATTATTGAAGCGCTGCAAGAAAAATTTAAATTATTATTATTAAATTGTAACAAGTTGAGTAATTCAAAAACAAAAACTCACCGAAAGCGCTTCAAGTCAGCAGCAAGCACACAAAATTGTCCAAATGTCAAACCATTCGATTGTCCCCGGTTCTTGCGGGCCACTTTCTTCGCCGTTTGCAGCATTTCGCTGACTGTGTGTGTGGACAAAGACAATGTTTACATATAAGATTTCTTTAAGTGTTTAATTTGAGTACGTACTCTGCTTTTGGCTGGGATGAAAGCTTAGCTCGTGAAAGAGCTCCTCCGTGCGCTCATCGGGCACCACATTACAGCGCGCTTTAGCTCTCCAGGCGTTCAGCACCTCCCTGTAAGAGACGAGAAAAACATGCACATCTAGTCAGTATTGCGAAAATAAGACAATAATATTTAATTAATTAAAAGTTGAGCGTTATTTCAGCATTATGTAAACTAAATGATTGGGCATTAAAGAAAACAACATAAATGAAAAGTCGATTATAGTAAACTAAAATAAAGGAACACTATAATTATACTACCGGTTTTCTCATCATATTTCCCTTATTTGTAGATGACACAATGTCAATCAACTGGCGAAGGACGCACAACAAGCCAAATATAAGCAACATTCAACACAATTTGTAAACAGCGTTGAAAGTTGTATAAAAAAAAAAGTTTTAAGTTTGTTTTCAATGGGAATCGGATGCAAGGCACGTTCCATGTTTCGAGAACACCAAAACGAGTCAAAAGCGCTTCATATTCAATATATATACATATATATATGCGAATCATTTAAGTGGCAAAACGAGAACTTGGCCATAAAAAGAAAAACGAGACAAAAAACCAAACGTTCAACATTAACGACTCGTGATAAATCATACAATACAAATAAGGCATGCTAAATGTTATTCAGAATGATCAGCAGATTTCGCGATCATCCAAAATGTACCCTAAATTGTAGTATTAACTTTACATATTACACATACGAACAAATACTATATGCCTAGGTGTATTGCAACCGACCGGAAATCGATTATTATATAAGCTACTCGAAAAGTCTTGTGTATACACACGATCAGATCAAAAATCGCGAAGGAAAAATCGCTCAGGGAAAAAATCGCCCAAAAAAAAAACTTTTTCTTGCTTTTAGCAATAAAAATTGTTCTTAAAAATTCGATTGGTTCGCACTAAGTAAACAATCCCGTTATTTAGAAATGCATTTCCAAAAAGTGGCAATCAAATAACTTGGAAATTCCACTTTTTTTTTGCTAAATTCTAGAAAAAATCCACAAATACATAAAGAAATTGAAACATTTGATTCGATTTGATTACTTTACTTGGCGCCAAAAGAGACGACTTTTTTTTTGCAAGTGTATTTTGTGTTAATGGGTATAAAAACGATAAACTAGACGCAAAATGATTTACGTAATTTGTGTTGTGGCTGCTGTGGCAGCCTCTTCCATTGCATCTGTGTCTGCTTCCGCATTTCCTGCCAGCAATTGGCAACGAGACAACGAAACAAACAACAACAACAACGAGAACAACAACAACAACAATTGCATCATAAAAGCGAACCAAAATGGCAATAATTTATTTAAAATATTGCCAATTATTTTACAAATTTTATAGTGCTGAAATTAAATGCGACTCGTCTTTATTTTTAGACTTTTAACACACGTTCCAAGTACATCTGAATTGTTCAATTGTTAAGTGATGATCATCAATCAATTAACTTTAGTTGTGGCAACAATTTCATTAACAAACAAAGAAAATCAAGGAGAAAAATTTGATTTATTTGTTTCCTCTTTTTGTGTGTGACAAAAATAAACTTTGAAATTGGAAATTGGAAAATTTCAAGTCAACTTTTGTCTCTTAATTTGGATGCTAGCTAATCAAAATATGTTTTGCAACTGATTTCAGATTTGGATTTCATTTTGTTTGTGCATAAGCCGACTTATCAGTTGTCATTGACAGTAGCCGGGTGAAGCTGACGTCAAGACTACCTTTGCAGGCGCAAACTAATACACAAACAAATGAATAGATAACTAGGAATGTGTATATATGTATATATATTTATATATATATATATTTAAATTTATATTAATATATATATAAGTGTATATGGCGCCAGCTGATAAACATTGCAATGCAATGTGAACAACACTTTCGAGATGCGAAATATTTGAAATATTTGTAACTGCTTATACATAAATATATTTAAGGTTTGCTTAGCATAAAAATCAAACAATATATATATATATATATATGTCAGAACAAACTAGTTGGTTTACTCAAAGCGCTGCCCACACACGGGCAACCAAATAAATGTATACCATAAGCTATGCTTAAATCTACGAAAAGTTGAAAAAAACAACCTCAAAAATATGACTTGGCTAATTCAATTGCAAATGCGGCTGAAACAGCCAGCAAACAAACGGCGGATGGATTATGTCATTGCCAAGAACAGCAAAAAGAAATAAGTGTGTGGGATCCTTTTGTGCCACTAACACATGCAACTGATAGAAAAACCGTAAATAGAAAGAGTTGTATACAAATAAGTTTGACATAGAGCTGATTTCTGCAGAGTGGAGTTGCCATATGTGATGTAGAGAATTGAAGAAGGAAACTTGGAATATACAACTACTAAGATGCTGGAAAGTCAATTAGATATCTATATTATAGTTGTTCGTTGCTCAAAGATTTCAATTATATTATATATATCTTTATTATATCCCTATTACCAACTCGTTAAAAATGCATATGTCACAAATGTGATACGCAGTTCGTTAATTTTTGTCGCTTTAAATGAAATTATCTTCTCACATGTGCCCAATCAATTCTATTACAAGCGTATAAAAAATAAATAAAAATCTTGGCGAGAAAATAAAAAAATGCGACTGCAAAATAAAAATAAAAATAATATCATTGACCCACGCGCGAGTGCTTTTTAAATGAGCAATCCGCAATTTCCGAACGCCATAAAGCGGGAGACAAATGTACATTGTACATTGAACTTTAAATGACGCTGATGAGGCAGCAAATGACGGCGATTGTGTGTTTGATGCTGCACATCATACCAGTCATACCAGAGACACACAAACACACAGTGGGGCGGGATGAGCAAGCAAAAACAACAACAACAACATCAAAATATTTGCCTGAACACAAATCGCTGAGTAAACATTTGCCTTTAACAGCTTGTAAATTGACAAGTCACACTCACGCACACTTGCGCACACATACCGCTCGCTGTCAGCAAAATATTTGCATACAAATCTGCAAAACAACATGCCAGTACACATGTCACATAGCGTTGAGCTTTGGTCCGCCTTCTATGGGATGAAGATTAAACTGAGGGCACCTGTACGCAAATCAAATATCCGACTTGATACTACCCTGTAGTACTATTCAAATATATAAGAGTATTTTTGTAATATACCATTTGGCTGACGGAGATCCAAATCTTGAATTTTTTCCAGTCAGTCAGACTATTCTCATAATGGAACTATCTTATAAACATATTTCCGTACTTAATTAAATAACAAACAGACGAGCTCCACCTCTTAAGGTCTCCATGATAATTAAATGATTCCAATCGTGACAAACTAACATTTAGTATTACTTTTTATTAGGAATATTAACTTTGATATGCCATCATTATCTATCTTTAAATTCACAGGGTACAAAAAAAGACGCCGCTTCTAAAAAAAAACAGCAAGAGGTGTGTTAGATTTCTTTGCACAACACTCATGGCGCCCTGGCTACAGGTAGTCAGCCGCCTGGCCAGTTCCCAACCAGGTTGCAGCTGTTCGGCAACTACACCGACGACTTGTTTCTATATACACACACACACTCACCAGCACACACTCACACAGTTAAAGCAATAATCGATGATGAGGTCATAACTAATAATAAAAATGACGCTGCTTCGTGCTCAGAGAGCAGCCGCTAGCAAAGCACATGGCAAGTCATCAGAGCAAAGAGCACACAATAAAATAAGATGAGGAAATAACTCAAAGAACTTCACTTTGACTCTCGCTCTCCCTTTGTTTGCCAGCCCCTCTCTCACTCGGTCATGCTCTCGCTATCGCTCTGCTTGATCTCGCATTCTCTTTTGTCAAACAGCTGTTTTTAGTGGGCCTGTTTTTCAAGTCAAACAATGCTTGTTGTTAGCATATTTACTTTAGATATGTACACTTCATATTTATATATATTAACTATCGCGACTGTATTGCTATCATATTTAATGGCAATTAATGCTCGAGTGAAACTCACTGAATGTCGTTGCTCTTTGAACCTTTGCAAATGCCTCGTTTGGGTCGATATACGACACGACACGGCGGCCTATATCTCCGACTCGACACTTTGTCAATAAATCATAGCCTTAATGACTTAATGGTAACCGCTTGACAAACCAACAAAATATTTACATAAGCAATAAAATGGCTAGAATGTATCTAAGGAATTTCAAACTTAAACGGTTTGGCCTTAATATAATACAAACGAGACCTTGCTTTATTTATTTATATATTACTATAAATATTTATAACAAGATCAAAATTCGTCTAACATGAATATTTTGAAAAGAAATTGGAGCATTTATAATATAAACAAGTTGGAAGTTGGAAACTCATGATGTGCAAATAGAAATTAATAATTAAAGTAAAAGTTTGATATTTATTACAAGATTTGGGGAACCCCAGAATAAACCCTATCCAATCTAAAATTGTAAGACATCAATTAAATACAAAAAAAGCCAGGCAAATCTCTCAGCATGCGGATTAAGCTAACGATAAATTAGTCAACGTTAATCACGCTCAGAGATGAATTAATCACTGTTAGATTTCCCGGAGCTATGTTAATATTGAATAGTTAATAGAAGGAAGAGAGAGTTCCACAGATAATTTGTGATTAATGAATGTTTACAGCCATATAATATATCAATCGAATATATATGTGAAATGTATGGGATAAACTTGATCTGCATATGATTAACGACAACTCAAACTCATGGATATCTAATCTTATTGTAAGATATAATATAATAATATAATAACTGAACATTGCACTGCTAAATCAAGTAAATCTCTTTCACGCTTTAAAGCATTAATTACTCTTTGAAAAAAACCCTACCCCAAGCACAATATATATATGTATATCTGATTTGCGGATTGTTTATTTATAACGCTGCTGTAACTCAAAGCACGAATACGAACGTCTTGATATATATATATATGCTATATACATACATATATTGTATTTCCTTTCCCCAAAGACATGGAGGTGACACAATAGCTAGCTTTGTGGTTTCCGAGCGATGACTATCGCCCAAACAACAACAACAACAGCAACACAAATATGATCATAAGTTTTTCTTAGCTTGTGCGCTTTGTTTTGGACCATCATGTCGCTAAATGTCGCTGACCTATTCACTTTTGGCTCGAGTTGAGAAGTGACATCAATAGTTATTTTTAAGTTACACATTTCTTTAACGATTTTTTACTTTTTTTGTTTTCCTTCAGCGGATTGTAGCGGATACTTTAATTATGTTTTCAAATTTGCAACGCATTGAAGAAGTCTCCGACCCCATAATGAGATATATATATATATTTGCTCAGCATCACGCAGCGTGTATGTATATATAGCTATATATGATTGAGCATTTGTCCATTTTTTATGCGCTGAACTGCCGAAATCAACAGTTTTAAGTGTTATTAGGCTTTAAACAATAATTAATAAACAAACAATCATTTTTTTGACGGCGTGACGCAAAAACTATTTCTTCTCGTTCTCTTTTTATGCATATTTATTATTGCTCATTGGAACCGCAGGAGTAAGTTGATTTAGTTAATCGATATCATATCGAATAATCGAATAGTTGCAAGTGTAAGTCAATAAATCGAAAATATATCACAATTTTAAGACTGGGCTGACCTAAATCGGCAAAATAGTGTTACTAGTCACTATTACAGTTGTAAAGCGAGGAGTCATCGCATATAGAAAACCGATTAGTAATCCCCTTTTTGCGTTCTATTTTCTTGTTTTCAGCTGGTTTAAATTTAGTGTCGATTACGTTCCTATTGGTTTTATACAGTTTTTTATGCAAACATATTGGTTAGTTACGCCCCAGGTTAGAGTAGGTTTTTAATGGCCTATCGTTAATAGTGTTATATGATTCGATTGCTGCTCTGCTTCTTACCTTATGTGTCTATCACAATCACAACTACAAATTGAGCTATCGACAAGCCGCAATCTAATCTTAACACAATATCGCGAGTTGCTATTTGGCTTTTATGTCAGCTGGTCATGGCATTTTTATTTTAAAGGTCTATACTCGACCATGATGATTGTTTTGATTGTTGTTGTTGTTGTTGTTGTTATTTATTTTGTCAATCAAACGTTTCCGTTAGATGCCAGGACTCGGTTTTTGGATAATCAACGAATCTATATGGCTACAGTTTTACTAAATTGTTCAGACTTGTTTACATATATATTTCTTTTAAGCATAAAATCAACAACTTTATTGACAAATGAATAAGTGTTGACAAGAGGGCTTTGAAAACGTTGATGCTCTGGCAAAATGAAAACCTTTTCTTACCAATAAATCATCAAGTATTTATAGCTTGTATATAAAGCTTGTTTTTGGTCTATTATTGAGTGTAATAATGATTGATAAATGTTTAATTTGAACTATAGCTTTAATTACACCACTTGTATTTAGATGCATACTTTTTTTGCACAAAAGATAAACCACAGATATATTAAATATTGCTTGGATATACTTTGAATTTGTATTACACTTATCAGTATCCGCTTTTTGCTTAACCGCACTGGAAAGGCGCACTCCAGCAACTGAATTCTGAATGCGATTGAAATGTGTGAATTTTTTTTACCACAAACTAGCAGAAGTCTGAATACCTATAAAAAAAAACAACAACAACAACAACAGCAACAACAACAACAGTAACATGAGGCAAAGCATGCAAAATGTGTGTTCAATGAAATGCCGATTAAAGTGAGATGAAGTAATATATTCTTTTCTGAATGGTGCACACGAATTTTGATGTCATGGCGAAAAAACTGTTTGCGATGAGTCTATAAAGCATGGATGGATTATATGTGTAAATATTTATAGGCATTACAAGGCGAAGCACTAGCTGAGGTAGCGTTCCATTTCATTTCATTTCGTTTCATTTCATTTCGTTTCGTTTATAATTGTGTTAAATTACTAATTAAGCCAGCCACTCGAGCGCTTCCACTCGCCCAGAGAGTGCCTCTCTCTTCTCTCGCTCTCTCTCTCTCTCTGTCTTTCTCTATCATGTTGCTGGCATTTGATGATGTCATGAATTATCGTTTTGTGATTGAAAGTATCGATAGCGGCAAAGTCAACCCATACTGGCGGTTCAGAACAAAGCACCCTGTCAAACCCACAGATTGTCTGTCCGTCACATGCCACGAAATGAAGTTGTCATCGCCACATTTGGACGCTGCTGTCGCTGTTACTCCCCCGTAAATTTAGATTTTAAAGCACGCTATATAGGCTCGACATTCTTTGGCTGCGACTACCAGTTATGAGGTCAACATTTCTAAAATAAATGGGATTACATATACACCACGCGTAGTCGAAATACTCGACTATTTCCACAATCGCAGCTTGATGATGTGTGTGAAAGCTGATTGTGCCCCGTTCATATGCATTCAAAGTTGGCTCTAATTTTGATCAAATCAAAAGTTTATTACAGTTACAATCTAATGATAGCATTATTAAGTCTTATTCAAAGTAATGCTTTGTAATCATTTCTGTGATTAGTAAAAATCATTTTTCTAGACTCGAAACTTGGCATATATAAAAATATAATGAATATTGAATGAAAGTGCTCAGGTGGGTATTACATATCATAAGTTTTCGACCGATTTAATTATGGAATGGATACGGAAATGATATAAGCTCGTTCAAATAGAAGAATGTATATTCCAAATTTGGAATATCTAGCTTAATGAAAAGTATATTCCTAGCAAACTAGAAAGCAATGTATTTGGAAATTTGGACAAAGTTATCGTGAGCTTAAACAATACATATCAAATCTCTAGTTTAAAGTATCTATCGGGTTATTCATATATGTATATATATATATAACATAACAATTGTATGCTTATCGATATTTATCGATCGTGAAATTGGTTTTTGAAAACTAATTTTGTTTACTATATTTTACAGATAAGTAAACCGTACGATTCATGCTGCGGATTAATTGTTTAAGATTATACAAAGATCATAAAATCAGTCACGCCAATAAATACATATATACATATATACATATATACATATATATATATATATACATATATATATATATATATATGTAAGATAAATGCTGATAATTAGCATAATGGCTGCAGTCGACTCATTGTTTTTAAATTAAAATAATTATTATCTACATTAGTAGTCGCCTTTACTTCAGATTCCCATATGTACAAACATTTGTATTTGATTGTACCATGTCATAATCAAGTTAAAAATAAATCATAATATCACGACGCAAAAAGCCATTAAAAAACGACTGCTTATAAGCTGAAGCGATAAATGCAGCTATGTATAATGTGAAAAAGCCAATTTTATATACAAGGCAAAAGAAAGGAAAAACCAAATCAAGTACAGATTTTTTATGTGGGGGTGTCCACTGTTAACTGTCGAAGTTCAAGAAGCTAAACAATTTAACGGATACACCCTACTCTATATAGACAGAGTACAACCATAAAATGCTGCACTTTGCTTAATCAAAGTGGCGCTGATAGCCATTAAGTATTTTGCTCTTTTTTGATTCATAGAAACATGCATGAACTGAATGATATAGAAACCATAACCCGACCCCGTCAGAGACAATAGCAGCGACGATTGATGAGCTCTGGCGACGACTGCACAAATTGAATAAAGGCAACATTAAACAAATAACAAAGAGCAACAAAAAAAACGATAAGCACATTTTTAATCATTGCAACTCAGTGATTTGGGAATTGAAATGAGTTGACTCTGGTGAACCGATTTTACGACATAGTTTCGCATAGCGCAAAGTCGTTGGTATACATAATATCTCAAAAATGTAAAGTTGGCTTTATTGTCTCTTCAAGACCGGGAATCTAAGATATGCGACTTAGAATTGGCATCCGTCACATAATTAGCGACAGATTAGTTTTAAGGGCCTCATAAAATGATCTGACATTTGAGTTTTGCTTTGAGGTGAATTGATCAGCAGAAACAAGATATTCCAACAAGATAATAAAAAGTAGTTAAGAACTTGAACTTCATTATAAATTTAAAAAAAAAAAAGTTTTTGGGCACATCGTTTATTAAATACCCTTTTCGAATTTAAATGTAATCATTTTTCAAGTTTCCTAGCTCCCTAGTGGAAGTAACACTCCTATTACAACGCTTTGTCTGCTGCAGTTCCAAATTTTTCGATCATTTTATTAAATGTGTTGTATGGAATATGAAATATATATTTAAGAATATCGATCAACTTTATTTGAGTATTCTCAATTCACTCATTTTTTCGAGCATAATATAAAAATTCGAGAAGCTATACAAATTGAACTTGTCGTGATTTGACTTTTATGAACTCCGCTTGATCGATTGATTCACTTGGAGCGCTGCAGGCACAATTAATATGTTATGAATTTGTCAATTTGTCCTCTGACTTACGACTATATTATAAGCAAATCGGACAAATGAAAAATATATAACAATTACACATCAGGCTAGAGAAACGTTTCTTTGCTTGACATTTTAATAGATCGTTATTGTTGTTTATTGAAATACAATTTATTTGTGTAAAAGAGCAAAAATAAATCATGAAAACAATTAATGGTGGGCTAGTCGAGAGTAACCGACTAGCAGATACCCTCTACATGCGTTAAAAATGAAATATTCTTTATATGGGCGGATTTTAACTGAGATGACCTACAAGGTATGGCAAAAGAACTGAGCACGAGAACCTCTATTGTGTAATCTACCCTTTTGCATAATCGATGCAGGGTACAAAAATGTCTTTGCACTGTGCGGCAGTCAAAAGTTCCTTGCCTTGTCATTTAATTCAATATTTTAAGCGTTGCGCGCTGCCAGAATGCGCAAAAATAAAATATATATAAAATATATACATTTAACTTTAAAATAGCGATGACAAAATCTTGCTCGCTGTATTTTTGTGCAACGCCAAAGACAGCAACACAAAACACACAAAAACACACACAAAACACACACAAAAACACACACAAAACACACACAAAACAGACAAAAACACAAAGCGCAAAAGCAAGACAAGAGAAAAACATATATTGAACTGTGTAGAATAAAAAGTTTTTCATTGTTATTGTTGTTGTTGTTGTTGTTGGGAAATCGCCCAGGAAGGCGGCGTAATTAGCTGAGGAGGCGTGCAAATATTTCAAGTGATGCCGCCCGCCTACTAGGTGATTAACTTCGGTTGATGTCATGTCATCAACCCGATGTCAACAAATGACAAAAATCGACAACGATTTTGGGGATTAAATCTGTGAATATATATTCAATTGTAGTTCAGGCAGAATAATATCTTTAACTTTCACAAAGTTAACACTTGAAAGAAACAATCAAATCTTTCCTAGCTTTAAGTTGTCTGACTTGAAAAATTGGCGCATTAGGTATGATATTACTAACCGCAGAGATCGTGAACCTAGTCATAAAACCCTCAGTTTGCTCACACATGTTAATTTTCGATGAGTCACCAATTAACAATACAATAATTAACGGTTAATAACGCTTTGCTGAACGGTTCGCTTTAACCGGGAACAGCTAATCAAAAATTGAACAATTGTATTTGAAATAGTTTTGAAACAGTTATTCCAATAACTGTAAACATATAAACAAAATTTAGATGCCAGAAGTCCGATCGACAAGGGTATATAATCTTCGGGGTACGTAAGCATTATTTCGACTTATTTTTAATGTGTCCGTAGGTATACATATTCAATTTATATATATATTTGATTTAGCTTCTCAAGCTTTTGTTATGATTAGTTTGGACAGCTAGTTTATGGCCATTTATCCAGATAATTATCTTGCACAATCATGGGAACAACAATATAGATACGAAATAATCTGGTAAATGTTAATATTTGTCATAATTGCTGCTTAAGAAAAGAATTTAAAGCAAGATACTAAACAATTGGAGGCCTTGCTATATCAATCATATATATATATATATCATCTATATCTATATCTATATCATCTGACTTTTTTATGGAATAGATTTATGCATTTCCACAAATTAATTAACTGGCTAGACTTAACTCGTTTTGCACAGCACAAATCTGGTTAAAACTAATGTTAGTCACATTTGAAGGCGGGATTCAGATTAGTAACGAAAAATGGAAATTTGAAGTCGGACATTGAAATGAAAATAACTGAAAAATAAAACATACCCAAAAAATAATTGCGTTATTTGCGCCGGCGTCTGGCAGACATTGTGCACGTTGAGGGTGCGCGGCCGGGCATATAGAATGCTGGAACTGCCACACAGCAGCCCGGGCAGAGCGGCAGCCTCAGCCAAAATGGCCGATGTGGAGTTGCTGCGCAGGGTGTTGTAGGCGCGATAATGCGTATCGTTTTCGCCAGCGCCGCCAGCTGCCGTCGAGCGCAGCTCCACCGCTGTTGTGGTCTCCTCCAGAGTTTCCACCAGCGAGCAATTGTTGCTGTTGATGATTGCTGTTGTTTTTGTTGTCGTTGCTGTTGTTGCCGGAGTTGCTTTTGCAGTACTGCGCAATTTGAGGAAACCGTTGCGATTACTGTTGTTGTTGCTGTTGTTATTGTTGTTGTTGATGAGATTTTGTATCTTTGCGCGCGGATTGTTGAGTCTATTGTTGTTGCTGCTGCTGTTGTTGTTGTTGTTGCTGTTGTTGCTAGCAATTGCATGCGCCGTCTTTGTGCTATTGGCGCTGCTGCTGCTGCTGTTGTTGTTATTGCCGCCGTTGCTGTAGCGCTGTTGCAAACGCATTTTGGCCAATTTGCTGGTCATTGAACAACGTTTAATCGAATTGTGCTTTAAGGTTTTATGGCTTTTTGTGTGTGGCTGTATTATGTGCACGTTTGGATAACATTTCCCAACACACCGCAACTAATACTAGAAATTAGCATAACTTGTCTGCGTTGTTTATTTATTTTTTGTTTTATCTTTTTGCTTGCTTCAACTTGCTAGTGACAACATTTCACAGACGACACAGCTTTCACTTTCAACTAAAGAATATATATGCCCAAAAGAAAATAAACATTGGTTTTTTGTTATACAAATCAAAATGCGAAAAGTAAAAATAACATATAGAAAACATAGATTTTTAAATTGTTGATGTTGCTTCTAGTTTGCTTTTCTCTCATTTAAATATTTGGTAAGTGTGGGCGTGCCTTAACAAATCATTTTTTTTTTCTTTTTTGTAAATATTTGGCTTTTTATTGTATTATTTTTTGCGCGCTCATTGATTTAATTTCACATATATATATAAATATATATATATATGTATATGTATACAAGTGTGTATTTTTATTGGTGATTTGGGAGGGGCAGAAGAGCGCACGCCAGCGCAACTTATAGGTATGCCCGTATATTTTGTTTTATAAATTTAGAAATGAACGGAAATCACACACAATATACACAAAGCACTCGAAGCGCTCAGCTTTTTTTTTATATATGCATATGTATATTTCTACACATATACACAAACAAACAGACAGACACTCACACACGCACACAAACTCACGGTGAACACGCAACGTTGTGAACGAGTCGAGCCAACGTCGGCGAATGATTCGCTAAGCAGAAAAAAGCGCGCAGAAGTACTTCGCTCAGCGCAATGATTTTGCCTGCCTGCCCTACTGAATGAGCGAACGGAAGAGAGAGAGCGCGCACTTATCTCTCTCACTCCTCATATGCTCTTATGCATTTTGCTCTTGCGCTCTCTCTGTCCCGCCGAATTTGCTCTCTGAGCAACGCAGCGTGCTTTATTTATGTATTTATCATAATATTTTCAAGCAAACATTCAATCAAATGCTGTCCGTCCATTTTGCGCCCTTCCACCTCAGCATCCAGCCAGCCAGCCAGCCAGCGTGGGCAGCTTTAAATTATTGAACTATTTTGTTGCTATTTTGGATGCTACACCCATTTAAAATAAGTAAAAATTGTATCATCTTGCTATGCAAACGCAGGCAGAGGCAAGCATCTCCGACCGAAAAAGTTGTTTATTTTCTTTTTCTTTTTTTTCAGTACATCTTTCACCACTTTAAGGTCAGAGTTATCAAATTTTAAATCAAGGTCTTTCACACCCAGAGAGTAATCAAATTCATTGCACTTTATTGATAACTCCCTATTTGGTTCCCCTAAAAAAGATAAAAATTATTCTCATTACAATAAAAGCCCCAGTGTGGAATACCTTTCTTGCTACACCAAATTTATCACAATATTGTTATCTTACCAACAGCTTTTTTAAAGGTCGCGCCACTAACCAACAAACTATTGCCAGTCTTGCAAACAGCCTGATTCTCACCAGTTCTCAGCTGGTATAATAACGGTTAAAAGTATTTCGCAATTTGTTAATCTCAATTGTATAGCCATAACCCATTATAAAATGAAAAAAAAAGATTTTTAAATCTCGTTTGTAATAGAATCTAGGAAAAAACTATATAAGGGTAAAAAACATTTCCTGAGCAGGATAATGCATTAAACAATAAAATCCCATTCTTTCATTCACGATTAATTTTGAAACCATTTTAATTTGAATTTAATTTTATATCGAAATACAGAATGCAGAGTTACTATAATACCATGACTAACGCTTAGAAATACTACTAGTTACAAGAATTGTGATGACTCAGATATTTTATTGTTTTATAGGCAAATGTGACTAACAATCGCCAGATAAGTTACAATGATAAGGGGTTAAAGTGCTCAAATCAGTCCATTCACTACTCCTTGAATAGGACTCCAAAAGGTAGATTATGGATTATTTTCAAGGCATATCCGTACAACGCAAATTATGATTTTTGTGAATGCCAGCTTGTGGCTTGATGTGGGCGTGTGAAGAAGACTGGCTGTCCTCTACAAATATATAGTCCAGATACATATGTGACAGCAATGTGCCAAAATTGAATGCAAACGGCAAATTTATTGACGCTGCCTCAAATGATATTATGAGCACGTGCGGTTAATGAATACATACATACATATTTAATACAAATACATATACATATATATATATATATACCATTTTTTATTTTGAAAATACACAAAAGAGGGCGTTGTTTTAAATATTATAATGTATGTCAGGGCTTGCTCGTGTCATGCGAAAGTTTAAAAAGATTTGCGCACAAAATTCATAGACTCTTTACACACACACACACACACACACACACACACACATGCATGGACTCTTTTTTGGCCAAAATTATTTTCGAAATATTGTTGATGCTGTCATGTACGCGCCTTAAATGAGCATTTTGTGATGATGGCATTGTGTTGTGGGTTGTTTTTCACTTTTTGATGATCCATTGAAAACACCGAAACGGCTTGATGTTAAAAAATGATTGGTCTGTGAATAAGGTGAATACGTTTATAAAAAGCTTACAAATCGTGAATTCACATAAGTCATCACAATTATTGCTGTTAGACAGATATGGATGGATTGACTTTATGGTTGGGATAAGCTCAGATAATGTTCAAGACTGAACAATTTTTCATATATACTTTGATTAATATAATTTATTTGGGTTAAGTTCAAGCTAGTGATTAATTTGCAGTTGGTACTCGAATAATAGTTTAGATAATGCAGTAGATCGATAAGAAAGCAATGGATAATCATGGCAATTAAAATTACTAATCAAGATTTAGATAAAAAAAGAAGAGCAACAAAAATGAAGCTTTAAACTCGTGAAGAGTAGCAATGCGATTAATTTAAGAGCAACTGCAGATTATGGATTACAGACTTTTATTTCGAGTTATTTATCAGTTATCCGTATATATTTATTAAATGAAAGTATTTCAAAGTATACCAAATAACGAGAGAGATGCTAACGACTCACTCTTCTCTCTCTCATTATCGCCTTCTTTCTCGCTCTCTCTATCCTTCTCTTTTGCAGTCACACATGAGCTTGTTTGGGTGTAAGAGAGTTAATTGGCAGCTGATTGCCAGTTGATTGACAAATTGTGTGTGCTTGTGTGTGTGCACACATTGAAAGGTTTGTAACCTTATTCTGGCATTGCTCTCATTCTAATACCTAGTATAAATATATATATATATATATGTATGTATTCTTCATTCGAATTTCTCAGAGCTTAAAGCGCTAACCCATTATCATTGCATATAAAGATATTTGGGCTGAACTCACTACTTACGAGTTTTATTATAGGTTTTTTTTATAGGTTTTGACACCCTTGGTAGAGGATATTATTTAAAATATAGAATATATATATATATATATATATATAGCAGTTGAACTGTAGAGTGAGCTCCTCAGATAGGTATAAAGGCGGGTTAGTCAAGGTGTAAATTACTACAGCATAAATAAATATATATAAAGGTTAGTATTACTGCCTATATCCTGACTATATCCTATATCTTAAAAGGTATATTTATCTATTTTCTCCTTGACTGCGGTTAATAATTCTGCCCACCATCAGCTTTTAGCCTTGTTTGTTTTATCGGTAGTTTTTCGTGCGTTTCTAAGCTGTGATATTTTATGCGCATATTTTCTGACAATTCAATATAATACCTGCAAATATACATCCACATACTCCTACTCCTATCTGTATATAGCGATAAGTCTATAAAAGCCTAAAAAACACGCCACAGATAAAAATGCTGAAGCAACCCCCTCCCCCATCAAACACAAACAATTTGAATTTTGTCTGACTTTTTGAGAACTGATTTTCCTTGCAGGCCATTGATTGGGCCTCTAATGCATTCCGTTCTGGTTTTATTAGATCAGTAAAAATTATGATGATGCCCCATTAATAAAGTCTCGATGAAGTCAACAGAATCTTTCAGAACGGAGTCCATCTGTGCTCGCACTTAAGAATCTGGTCAAATCTTTACTCATTTAGCAATTTACTGACCAATTGCTCCAAATGGTGTAGCAGTAAATTCTTAGTCGGATCGATTATAATCGATCAGCAACTAATATCAACTAGTAGTCCAACATAATAAGATAATTAGATATGCAATAAATAAGTCGTAATCGTTTACGGAAACAGTAACAAGATTGTGCAACAACAAAGTTGTTCCACATTTTTCACTCAATAGGGGAGTATTCTACAGAATCAGTTTTCAGTTTTCAATCAGTTGCTCAATAGCATATTGAAAATGTTAACTGATAAAGCAGATGAAAACCCGTAAAATGTTGGAAAAACAACCATTTTCCAACTTTATTGTGAAACTTTCAAAATGACTGACTAAAAAATAATTTACACAAATTAAATCATTTTATTGATGATCTTAATGCATGTAATGTATAATATATATATATATATATATATATATATATATATAAGATAATGCATTATATTTTGCAAATTGGTTGAGATATATACATGTATTTGCAGTAATATTCCTAGCTACTGCTGTTGACATTTATTAATGGAATTCGTGTTGTTGCCTAAAACTTATCAAGTTTATAAATTGTTTTGTTTTCGTAGTGCTTCCGTGTTTCTAAAATTAGTTGCAAAAGTGGACTATTGTCCCAATGCGACAGAGGCAACAACAACAAGCGCATTGCATTGCCATTTGAATGAGTGGCATGGGAATGGGCATGGGAATGATCAATTGTGGGGGAAGAGTTTGGTGCTGGGTGCAGTTGCTGGTTTCTGGTTTGTTTCGAATATTGCAATTTGTGGGCAAATAGAAATTGATGTGATATATTGCGAAAGTCATTTATATTGCCGGAATATATTGATCAGTAATAAACAATGAATCAAGCCTTAAGCACTGTTCCTGAATTTCAACAAGTTGTGTGTACAAACTGTACAAAAGATACAGAAATTCATTTTTAAGCTAACAAGTAGGAATGTAGGATCAACACACTATATCTGTTTACCTATTTGTTATACTTATTTATTTATGTTTATACAGAAAATCCTTACGTGTTTCTGTTAGAGATGATCAATATTAAGTCAAGGTATATTATTATATATATATTTTTAAATTATCCGATTTATATTGATATTCAAATCAAGTAGAATTATATTCCAAAAAGATCGCCCGAAAATGTCTATGTCGACTCGAGTGTTATATATAAATACTTTGTGATCGAAGAAGATGCTTCGCCCGGCCTGTTAAGTAGATTAGCATACTTTTTACCCGTTTTGATCAGTACCCCCCACTTCTTTTAAAGGACGCCTGAAAAGTGGAATGAACCCATTTGTGATTTTACAAGAAAACATACTGTCAGCCCTCCAAGATCTATGAATGCATCTGTGCTCGGTAAGTAGCAAAAGTATTCTGCCCATTTGCGTGGGTTAAATTGTATTATTTTGCTGACATATTCTTGAACGAGGCATTTCCGACCGCAAGAATTATATATATTCTGTTAAGAGCAGACCAAATACATATATATATCGGTTAAAGATCTCTTGACTTAAGGCTATCATTTGTTTATCCATTTTTAAACAAAAAATACTTCCTGAAGCTACATTTTTTCTGCTTATGATGTTGATCAAAAATATATTTACTTTATAGGACTGAAAACGTCTTGTTCAAAGCGTTACATAATTAAAAAAAAAATATATATATATATATATATTATATGATGTACAAATTGAAATAAAACAAATGACCTTTGATCCAATTTTTGCTATAATTCATTTTTTAATTACAAATATATATAAAGATCGGCCAACAAGATCAAAAGCTCGGTTGAAAATTTAAATCAATTGTTTTTTGTTTGCATTTAGTTTTAATGTGTTTACTTTGCCGATTTGATTTCTGGCAGTTCTTTTCGAAGGACGCAACTATTCAAGGTATACGCGGTGCAATGTGCCTTTAACTATCTTGGCATGGATAACAAACATAATTTGCGAATTTTTTATAGCTTGCAAATAAAGCGCACAAATCTAACGGATCTAACAGCACTGTTTAGGTCATTGACCAAAAAAAGAATTTATTTATTTGAAAGAAAAAAAAAGCAGCTCTGTTGTTGTTGTTGTTGGCAAGCTCTCGTTCTCGCTCGCTCTTCCATTGAGAGCATGTTTCCCAAGCAACGAAAAAAAAAAATCACCAAAGACGCCACTTTGAAAGTACGTGTGTATGTGTGTGCCGTTTGGGTAACCAGTAGGAATACAGGTAGTCCCGAGAAATACCTCCATGGAAGCAATTTTCCGCCACGCATTGTAGATTTCGTAAAGTGGCTCGGCAAGTGACACAAATATAAAAGAATATTAATAATTAGAAAAAGTAACATTTTCTAATACTGCCAAAGAGTGATTTTGTGTTAGATTTCGACTGGGCAGCACAAACCGCAAACACGCACACACAAAATACACACACACACACACATACACAATACAACACTCGTGTACATTTGTACCTACGATGAGAGGGCTTCCTCTGCTTTTTAGGCAAAGCAAATAATAACAAGCAATAGCACCAACAACAACAACAACAATAACAGCAAAAACCATACAAAGGAAAGTTGTTTTTTTTTTCGTTTTGTAGCGGCACAGAGACGTGCGCGCTTACGTCATTCATAAAAATAAAAAGGCAGAGCAACGAGCAGCGCCAGTCTTTTTGTTGTTGTGTTGTTCTTGCAGTTGATGTTGCTGTTGCTGCCTCTGTTTATTTGCTTGCTATGCCAGTTGAAATTACCTGAAGAATATTTTAACCATTTTGTTAGGCATTATGAATACGGCTGCTGTCGCTGTTGTCACTTCCCACGCTTATTTTGCAGATTTAATCAATTTGAACTACATTGCTACGGATAGCGTTTGTTTTTTGTTTTTTTTTTTATTTATTTCTAGCTGCAGGTTTTGTTTTGCACATTTGCTTCGACTTTTACGTAGCACTGAGCTTCCTGTCAACAGAGCGCGTCACGCTTACAGCTGAATGGCATTTATTTATCGACTGTCCACCACAAAATTTAATTTGCTGATACCTTTCCCAGTTCAATTGAGTGTTTCACGGCTTAGGTTAATTATTTTCTGAAGAGTTTTATTATCTAAAACAGAAGGCGACAGAAATTTCAATTATATTGTAATGTATATATAAAATATAAGCCAAGAGTAAGAAAATAATGTTATTGGCCGAGTTATTGGCGCCAGCTTACCATGAGGGTTAAACATACAACGCCATCTATTAATCAGATTTAAACCGTGGAAATTCATTTTTACAAAATATTTGACGAAAATTGCATTTTAAATTATTATCAATGTTATGTAGACATTTTTATCTATATTAATGCAGCATACAAAATTGAAAATAAATATTTCTAATGCATTTCGTGAATATTACGTTTAAAGGGTTTTTTTTTAAATGTTAAATTCCCAATTCCATATCTTCGCCGAAAGTTATGCGAGTTCGATTTTCAATGTTGTACAGGATTTTTTATCAATTTGATTTCAGCATTAAAATTTATAAGTATGAACTTAACTTAAAATAAATAAACAAAAAAACGTTTTAATTACTCAGTTCTCAAGTCTATAACTATTTTAATAGGGATGATTTTGAAATTGTTCAAAAAAACAATACAGAGTCGAAAAAATATCAAAATATCAGACCACAAATTAGATTCGTCTGTTGTTGTCACTGGACACATTTGGCAGTTTGGCTCTCGTCCACATCCTTGTTGTCCTTCTGCTGGTCATCTTCCTCTTCCTCTTCCAGTTGCAGTTGGAGCTGCTTTGCCAGTGCGCGATCTAATTGCGACTTCTCCCAGGCGAGCTCAAAAGGATATTCGAGTGGTTTGAGGTCGTCGGGACACTCGAGCTGATTGGGCACCGTCGCCTGATTGATGGAGGCGCCACGCATATGAATCCGCTCCAGCATCGCCGCATTGTGCGTCTCCGCATTTAAGGCAGTGATGAACTCAAATAGCTGCTCCTTGGTGTAGATGTTAGACAGTCCCCGCTTCTCAAAGAAATTGACAATGTTGCCGCAATCGCGCATGAGGAACTCCAGGGCACTGGGGTGCTCCGGCTCAACGCTCTGGGCGACATCGATGAACCAGCACTTGCCCTCAAACCAGAGTATATTGTATTCACTGAGATCGGCATGTACCAACTTGGCCTCGTTGTACATCTTATGCATGGCGGCCACAATCTCCTCGTAGGCGCAGCTCAGCTCGGCAACGCTGAGGCGGGCATCCTTGAGCTTGGGCGCCGCATTGTGATTGTCGCCAATGAAGCGCATGACAAGCACATGTTTCTTCAGTACCACAACATCGGGCACATTCAGACCAATGCTCTGCATCCGCATCAAATTGTGCATCTCCTTCTCCGCCCACATATTGATGACGGCGCGATTATTCTGTTTGCTGAAACGATCCTTAAACCGAAAGTCATCCTTGATGTAACGATCACGCTGCTTGAACTCATTCAGCGTCGTCTTGAACACCTTTATGGCGCACTCCTTGGGTAGCAGTTCGGGCGTCACGAGCAGCGCATTGCCATGTCCATTTTCGTTGTTGCCCGTATAGCTGGCATCCGAGTTGGCGTGCAAAATGACCGCCTCCTTGCCGGTGGATATAATGCCATTGATCTGCTCCAGTATCTGATTGTTGATCAGCTTGTAGAGCAGCAGACGTGTGGCGGCATCCACGCCCATCTCTGCGGTGGCCACCTTCTCCTTGCGATCGGCGCGTCCTCGACGCGAATATGACTTCAGCTGATTGAATACCTGTCAATGCCAATCAATATTAAATAACAATAATATTCAAAGACGGCAGATCTTGCTGCTCACCTTATTGGACAACTTCATGTCAAAGCAGGCGCCATCTCCCGTGGGGAATTCCGGTGGAAAGGACATCACTCGCTGTGCATTTCGCACCTCACACAATTGTGGATCGTGTTTGGTGATCATTTCACCATCCTTGTCCAGCTTGGTGAAGCCACATTTGGGTATCGCATCGAGCATCTTTTCATTTGTCTCGAAACGATCCCAGTCATATTTCTGTCGCTCCAACTCATCCTCATCCTCATCCACCTCCGCTGCGGTGTCGTGCAGAAATTCAGCATCGCCGCTGCGCAGATATTTGTTGAGTGTTATGGTCACTTTGGATTGCTTGTTCTGCTGTCGCTCGATGCGACGCAGTTCCTCATTGTATTCGTGATCAAATTGGGATTGAAGCATTTGGGCAATGACTGCATCTGATTCTGCCTCCTCCTCTTCCACTTTTGCCTGCTCCTCGAGCAGCATTCTGTAATCCTCCCACTGCTCCTGCTCCACCTGACTTTTTGATGTACCCGCCACATCAGAGTAGCTGGGGGAAGTGGGCGTGGCTGCCACGGGCGGCGACGGTTGTTGTTGCTGCTGCTGTTTATTTTTCTCAATTTGTTGCTGCTGTTTCAGCTCCTTGTCGTGCAATTTATGCGCATATTGCTCGGACATTATATCCGCCAGACTTTCAGTCTGTACGGGCTCATTGCTGCCCTTGGACCAAGGCGACGTCATAACTATTACAACTAAAATAACAAAATAATTACAATAATGTTAACGAGGAAAAGGAAAACTTTTAATCACCTTGAAATAAATTTGATTTGATTGCTTGGTCTTCTGCTGCTAAGGAATGACTGTTCCACCAAGTTGGCTACTTGGCCGTGTTAATATTGCAGTTGCTAGCAATTGCCAACTAAATTGAAATAGTCTTTATAGTTCGTTTTGTCAGAAAACTTTTTGTGTTTTTGTTCAATTGTGAAATAGCAAAGCACACTAAAAAAAAGCTCTGCTAGGCGCGGAGCAATACTGTTAAGTGAGGAGCATGCTTCAAGTATTAAATAGGTATCGCCTAGATGTTAGACTGATTTGTATATTTAAAAATAATTTATAATTATGTGACATATAACATGGCTTTTAAGAAAAACATTAAAATTCGCAAATTAAAAAGTTATAAATTTTTTAATATCTTACGAAGAAGAATTTACGTCAGATGCTTTAAAGCAATTCTGTTAAGTTAATGGCTTAAGTCAGGTGGCAACGCCAAAATGCACATATCGATAGTGGAATATGAGCGCAAAGTGAAATGTAGAAAAGTATCGATGTCGTCGATACTTTTTGTTGTACTTGTACATTTTTCGCCAAAAATAATAATAAAAGTGAAAAGTTAATGTATTTTTGTTTCACAAATACAAAGAAAATGTTGTTGGATTGATTGGCAATTCCGCCATAAAACGGCCGTAATAAAAAACACCCAAGTGCAGTACGTGGATACGCTGGTAAGGGCTAAGTAGCCAAAACGCGCAGCACACACATAAAAAAAAAATCAAAATAGAATTCCGAATTTAGAATATGACAGTGACGGACCGAAAAAAATTTTTTTTTTTTAATTTGAACGCATTGTGTGTGGGGGGGAGAATTAGGGGTCAAACTTGAGGGGGAACACAGAAGTACAGAAACACAGCAAACAGAGATCGGTAGAAGCAGCAGCAACAGAAGCAGAACCAGCACAGCAGTAGCCGCCGCAGCAGCAGCGAACAGTGCCAACTGATTTCCGATTTCGTTTCGGTTTTGCGCGCGAGGCGAGAGCCGCCGCCGCCGTTGCGTTTGCCGTTGCTGTTGCCGCTGGGCTCGTCAAATTTCTGATTTTCTGTGCTAATTTACGCTTAATTTACGCCGCCTTTTTCGCTGCTTCTGCTTCTGCTTCCACGCTTCTCTCACTTGCTCTCTATGTGTGTGCTTTCTTCTATTAGTTAGCTTTTTCTTTCTTCTTTACACACTTGCTGCTGAAAAGGACAGCGGGCTTTTCGTTTTCAGTTTCGAAATCCAATCAGAAGCTCGCTTCGAATTTCGCTTTCTTCGCCTCCTCAGCACGTCATCCCTCGGGGACTAATACACGTGCGTGTGTGTGTGTGTGTGTGTGTGTGTGAGTAATGCAGTAGAAGCAAAAGCAATTTTGCATGCCTTACTTTTTAGTTCTTGCAAGCTTTTTAGCAGAGAAGAATATTTTAGTGAAATTCATTACAGGACATCTAATTTATGAATGGGTGCATTTCGATCCTCGCTGTATAAGCATAGCTCAAATCAGGCCATTTGTATATCATTATTATCATTACTATATTTATTTATCAGTTATCTTTATGATCAGTTAAAAAAATTGAATTGAGAGAAAATGACCTAGAATTTTAGTTAATTTATGAAAAATTGTGTTGTTTCTTTAACTGAATTTATTGATGATTTCAATCTTCATATTAGCCTCTGTTAAATTCAGTTAATTTGTTTAGCTTAACAAAAACGATGCATAAAAACATATTGCTTTGATTTATTTTCATTTCAAAATCCATCATTACAGAGTTTGTTCTGCTGGAAACAATACATATAAACGCCTCATACTAATCAGCTACTAATCAAAAAATAAAATAAATACATAAAGAAAAAGAGCATCTAAAGCGCTTAAAGCCCGCCTGCCTGCCCGCCCGCCTGCCCGCCTGCCTGCCTGCCTGCCTGCCAGTCTTGATAAAAGAGAAATGTTAAAGTCTAGCACAAATACACAGGAATTGCGTCTGTCACGCCCCGAGGAACATCAAGGAGCAACACATACGCATCCACATCCGCTTCCACATCCACATCCGCATACGCATACGCATGCGCATGCGCAACATCAGCAGCAGCAGCAACCGACACATCAAGTTGCCGCCGTGATAGCCAGCAATATAACATCTGCATCAGCCGCAGCAGCAGCAGCAGCCGCCGCCGCAGCAGCAGCAGCCGCAGCAGCAGGAGGAGCAGGAGCAACAGCAGCAGCAGGAGGAGCTGGAGGAGGAGGAGGAGTTGGCATCAATATGGATACGCTAAAGACAACGTTTCTGCCCAATCTCAGCATGGATCCCAATGTACTCAGTTCGCATTATTGCCCGATGTGCCCCCAACAATTCGATCGTGCCCAGCATGCTGCCGATCATATGCAACTCTGTCACGGGGTCACCCTAACTGCCCAGGGTGCAATTACAACGCTCGGCCAGCATCAGCAACAGCAACAACAGCAGCAGCAGCAACAGCAGCAGCAGCAATTGAAAGCGCTTAGCTATGCGTGTCCCAACTGTGATGATAAGTTTGGTAGCGCCCTCGAGGTGGATGAACACCATCGGCTGACGCATCAGACGGCATTTCTTGCACGCTGCATTGTCTGCAGCATTTACGGTGTCAATTCTGTGACGCAGAATCCCAACGAATACAAATGCTCTCACTGCGGCTCTGTGTGCAATGCGGCCATGTTGGCCGCCGGCCAGCAAGCGTATATGGAACATCAGGAGGCGCCGGTGACACCCGATGATCTGCCAGCGATTGCGCCGCGTGACATGAGACTGACGCCCGAGGAGCAGCAACACCAACAGCAGCTCCAACAGGAGCAACAATTGCAGCAGCAGCAGCAGCAGCAACAACAGCAGCAGCAACAGCAGGATCATCATCATCAGCATCTCGAGCAGCAGGAGCAACAACGACAGCGTGAACTACAACAACAACAACAGCAGCAACAACAGCAAGAGCATCAGGAGGATTTGAGTGATCCGGCAGCGTTGAAGGTGCCGCCGCTGACAGTTAAGCTGCTCAAGAATGGCAACGGTGCAACGGTAACACATCCTCAGGTAAGTGTCCCAAATTCCATTCCACGTATATAGTTGTGTGTAAATAATTCATATATAATACATTCAGGTGATCATCAAGGAGGAGCCGCTCAGTTTGAGCGATAGCGGCGATGTTGTCAATGCAGTGCCTGTCTATGCCATACAAGCGAATCCTGGCGTTCAGTCGGCTGGCACACCCGGCGCCACAACCAGTGTCCTGGTCAGCACAAATACGCAAACGGTGCCCGCTGATTTGGCGCACAAGATCCGGCACAAATGTCCCGATTGCCCCAAAACGTTCAAGACGCCCGGCACGCTGGCCATGCACCGCAAAATCCATACGGGCGAAGCAGAGTAAATCCATTTTTATATGCTGTCCACCCATCCTCTATATATACACACACACACACACACACAAACACACACGATAGCACACACACTCACACATCTACAGACGCTGCTACCAGTAAGCTCTCTCTTGCCCAGAAATTAGAAAAATTCATTTACAATTTTTATTTGTGTGATTTTGAAAACCCTTTTTTAACTATTATTGTACAGTGGATCGCTTCGGACTTGCCCAGCAATTACAATTTCTATTAATCTATTTTTTTGTTCACTTAATTTTTGTAATTTTTTTAAAATTCTTATTTAATTTACGCTTCCTGCATATCTGAATAGAAGTTGAAATCTTAAGAAATATTCGTGAATTCTTCGCTGAAAGCTAGATGCTAGATTTAGTTTAGTAGAGCACAAGAAACTAGAGATCTATATTTATACTATTATACTATTATAAATATCCTGAATAGGTATTAATTAATATTATATAATAATTTATAGTTAACATTCATTTGCTAAATCAGCTTTAGCGACCACTGTAAAAGGCTTTGAGGCTGGTAGATCTAATAAGAATTTACTGATTTGAGCAAACTGGCTGGCAAGCGTCTTTGTTTAACATAACCGATTACCGTTTACCGATTGACCGTTAACCATTTATTTATATTTTTGTTTGTTTTCCTTAAGATCAGTCCCGATGGATGAGCGCATGGGCGCGTCCTTCAAGTGCCATGGGGCGTGGCCCATGCGTTCTCAATGTTGTGTACTCTTTATCTCTCTCACTATGTCTCTCTCTCTCTCTATATATGTTTTGCCGTGTTTAAGTGTGCAACGAATATTACTCAATTACGAATGTTACTAATCAATTTATTCTCATCTCTTTTTTCTCTCTCTCTTGTTCTCTCTTCTTTTTTTTTTTTTTTGGTTTATTTACCCCGCACTGCAATAAATTACTCAATAATAATTTCAAATAAAATAAATAAAAATACAGCGCCACGCCCAAAGAACGCCCCTACACGTGCTCCTACTGCGGCAAGTCCTTCACTCAATCGAATACACTAAAACAGCACACTCGCATACATACAGGTGAGAAACCATTTAGATGTGGCTATTGTGACAGGGCGTTCACTGTTAAGGATTACCTGAACAAACATTTAACGACTCACACGGGTGAGAAGCAATATATTTTCAAATCAAATCAATTCAGTCAGTCAATCAATCAATCAATCAATCAACTCTCAACTCAACTCAGTCAATCAATCAATCAACTCAATCTCAACTCGACTCGTTCAAGTGCAAATACACAAAACCAAAAAAAAAAAAATACAAACAAAAAAATAATGTATTTAAAAAATATTATTTATGTATCAATTAAAACTCTTATGCAAAATGCCTTCATATCCATTTGTCATACTCAATACTCAATATTCAATACTCAATATTAAATACTCGATACTTTCGCTCTCACCGCGCTCGCTCCGCCCACACACACACACACACACACACCAATACACACACACGCCGAAATAAGAACATGGCAAAATGAAAGAGAAACTGCGGCCCAACACACACACACACACACACACACAGAGTCCATATGATCTAAAAATGTACAGTTGCGATCATTTGCATTTGTGTGCGTCACACTTTGTTCAGAATAAGAATTGCTCTTCGTATTCCGAGCTGATCTTGATTCATTTTTGCCATAGTCTTCGTTTCGAAAGTGCACAACTGAAATTCGAAATTATAATTCAACATTAAGACAAAACAAAAAATAAATATATAAAAAAACAAATTTCGATAATTAATTTAACATACTTGCAGAGGTTCTAATTTTGTATTTTTTTATGGTTATGTTCATTTTAGCTTATAGAGATTTAAAAAAGGTATATTTAAAACAAAAATCAAAAACTGGAATAGCTAAAAGGTTAAGAAATATAAAATAGTTTCTCATGAATCTCAAATTTGAACAATATTCCTATATTTATACCAAATTTTTAATGGTACTTTACAAACAACTGTTAGCCAAGTTTTTCAATAATCTACTTTTAGATTTATAAAGCTAGTTAATCCCAAGTTATATACTCAGAAATCTTTGGCAAAATAAAGATTCCTCTGCAAGTTTATGATAAAATATGAAAACAATGAGCAAAAGAAAAATAAAGGGAATACCAAACGAAAATACCAGAAACAACGTATCGCCCCGCCTCATCTCATACGTAATAATGTAACTCGTTAATTGCATTTTAACTCACAAACAAAACAACCAAATATATATTATGTTCACGCATATATCAGCATATATACATTTATATATATACATATATAATATATATATATATTTATATATTAATTTGATAATTACGTGCAAATCGTATATTACATATGCATAAATATATATATGAAAAAAAAGATAATACTGTACCTAAATCTATCAAACGAAACGAAAGTTTTGGTACTGCACGGCATAATATCCAGATGAAATTTGCAGTGCAGGGCGTTTGGTAAATGCTAATCTTGGTGTATTTGTCTCTTGTGCGTTATTGCAGGTGAAAAACCGTTTCATTGTGGCTACTGTGAGAAGTCCTTCAGCGTGAAGGACTATCTCACGAAACACATACGCACGCACACCGGCGAAAAGCCGTACACCTGTCCGTACTGTGACAAACGATTTACGCAACGAAGCGCACTCACCGTGCACACGACAAAGCTGCATCCGCTCTAGGATAGGCCCAGCGGTGGGCGCACAATAATAGTTGACCCAAAGAAACCCTAAGTAATGAAAATAATCGATTGTGGACTGGAACTACTACTGGACGGGAGGAGGAGGAGCACGAGCGAGAGGAGGATGATGATGAGGAGCGAAGAGCAACTGAAATGAAAGACGTTTTCAAAGACGACACAACTTTAACAAGCATCGGGTGGAGAGAAGCACACACAACCAACGACTGGCAAATCTACAAAGTGCTGCTAGACTTAAAACTAGAATTTTTGCAATCTAAAATGAAAACAAAAATTAGTAAACAAAAAAAAAACAAGAAAGAAAAAAAAATAATAACAAATAGTAACAAATTGTACTACACACACACACAACACACACAGACACAAGAGAGAAATGGCGTTTTCTATTTGTTAAGTGCAATCGATATTTGATTTGGTTAATTTGATTTTCCTTTTTCTATTGTAATTATAATATTTGTCATGTCATGTCATATGGAACATTAGTCATAATTTTGTTATTCTCTGAGATTTGAATGCATATTATTTTGTATCGTAACGGATAATCCTTTTTATATACTCACACACATACACATACACCTACACCCACATCCACACACACAAACACACACACACAATTTTACACATCTACTATTTATACATATAAAGAGAAATATTTTTGATCAAATATTTAAATGATTTCAACTTGTTTCAAGGTAAAACTCATGTTGACGATATTTAACTACGCGCAAAACTTAAATTAATTAATTTGTTTTATAAACATTACACGCACACTTTATTCGAACAAGAACTACAACAACAAAAAAGAAAAAAGAAAGAAAAAAAACAAAACCCAAGTTATTTATTCTCATGCTTTGAAAAATATGATGAATTTTTCGAAATTTTTGTACTCAAACACAGATGAAAACTTGAAACGCTTTTGCTTAATTTGCATACGAGCAGGATCTCGTTTGTTTGGCTTTAAATTTTATTTACGATATAAATTATGGAAATTGTTTTTACAAAACTAATTAAATATTAATAATTGTTTAGTGATTTCTTTGTAATTTTGTTTGTTTTCTTTTTTTTTAGTTTAACTGCTTAACGGTTCGAACATTCTAAATGTTAACCATTGTTTTTATCAATTAATTAAGTTCTTTGAGCGCATTTTTCGAACGCAAGACAAAAAGTATTTAAGAGCAAATTCAAAAATCGAAAAACAAAAATGCAACACAGCTTTACGCGCCAAACTAGTTTAAAAAACAAAACAAAACAAAAAAAAAAAACAAACATATACATAATATATATATATATATATAAATATATTATTAACAATTTTTTATAAACTAAGCTTTTAAAAAACAACAAGGAAAGTGAAAAAAAAAAAACAAAGCAGTCGTAACGCAACAAGCTTATACACATAATAATAATTATAATTGTTTTTGTAATATACTATAAATAATTCATACTTTTTTTTTAATACATTTCAACGATTTTGAAACAATTAATTTACTTGCAAGTTGTATGTACTAAATCTTAAAACTAAAAACTAAAACTAAAAACTAAAACTAAATTGTAGCAAAAGAAAAAACCAACCAAATCAATTAAAGTGTACATTTTTACAAAAAAAAAAAAGTAATAAGGAAAGCAGAAATTTAGTGTTATAGAACTGTATAATATACATCTAATATTACCTTATTCTATTATATAAAACAAAAAACACTCAAACAAAAAGTCTACCTAAAATGCACACACAGCACAGCAACAAAAACAAATGCGCAGCGCATGTAAAACCAAAATAATTTCTAAGTAACAACTAATTAATGAATTAATTATTATTGTAACGTTTTTTTTAATTATTTAAGTTTTAATAAACCAACGTTGACGATCAAAAGCAACCAAAAACCAAAATTGATAGCTCGCTTCTCTCTAAACTGCAAGCTCTAATCCAAAAAAAAAAAAAAACTAAACTTGTTGACACCAGAAGAGAATACAAACGATACGTACTATTTATAAAGTATATAAATAAATAATAATAATAATAATAACAATTGCTAGATCCTAACTAATAAACTAATTGACTAACTACCAAAATGGCGAACAAAGCAAGCAAAGTGAGTAAATAGTGATTCAAATTGTAATT
Source organism: Drosophila atroscutellata (assembly GCA_035041605.1). Lineage (NCBI taxonomy): Eukaryota > Metazoa > Arthropoda > Insecta > Diptera > Drosophilidae > Drosophila > Drosophila atroscutellata. The sequence goes on along the minus strand of JAWNLA010000092.1, from coordinate 2,714,294 downwards.
AAATATAAACTTAAACTTAAATTTAATTATCTAATAATTTGTATGTATTGAATGTAAACTGCAATTTAACAAAGAACAACAACAACAAAAAAAACGATTAATAATAATACTTGAAGCAAATTTCAATTATATTTAAACGAAGAGATATATAGTATACTATAAATGAATAAAGGTCCGACTTGTAGAAATATTACGAGGACAGTCTTTGTATTAGATCTCTTTGTATTCAGCTTGATTTTTTGTTATTATACTACTTACCGTTAGTTTAGTTTTCTGTAAAGCATATAGAAGTTGTCTGACTTTATTGCCGTTATCATTTGTGTTAAAGAAATAAACAAAATGCTTTTGATTTAATCATTATTTATGTTTATTAGTACCATTTTTTTTTTTCTTTTTTGTTTTTATTTTTTATTTTTCGCTCTTGTTTTGGTTTGGTTTTCTGCTGTTTGAAAGTATTTATTTGCGTTACAAGTTTTGCTTTTGCCCCGTCCCTTACACTAAACGGGAATACACGTATATATGCTGTATATATATATATATATATATATAACGCAACGTTTAATGCATTTTTAATTGCTATGACACATTCTGCATTATCATCTCTTGTTTAATTTTATTACTTTTTTTTTTTGCTTGATTTTGTTTAATTACAATGAACGAATATTATGAACACTATCACACTTGTAAAATGTTGTTTTTGTTTTTGTTTTTTTTTTGTTTTTTGTTTTTGGTTTTGTGTTTCGAAATTCATTTGCAATGAGCAACTAACTTTTAGTTTGCCTCCTTATTTTAGTTTTGGTTTTATATAGTTATTGTAATGCTGATACACACACACATACATATGTCAATTACATACATTCCTATATAATTTATATATATATATAATATCATTAGTTATATATATATGTATATATATATATATTTTGGTAGAATTCCTTTACTTCAATTTATCAATATTTTTACACATGCCTTTTTGATCAAACGCAATCAAAAAGTTGTATTTTATTTTTGGTTTCATTTTAAATGCTCAACTTGTTGCATGCATGTTGTGTGTGTGTGTGTGTGTGTGTTTCTTTAACTACTTTAATAATTTGTTCATATAAATGCCTATGTACTGTATACTGTTTGTTATATGTTTGTCTGGCTTGTATTTTTGTGTCTGTCTGTTTGTCTGTTTGTCTATTTCCATTTGGACTTATATATTCAGAATATTACGCCTTCAACTTCCAACACTTCCAACGAGCATCAAAAACGTCTTAAATGGCTACTGAGTAATATATTTCCAATACATTTCAAATGTATGACGGTTTCTTCGTACAATACTAGAAATTTTCAAAAATACCCTACACCAAAAATCGTAAAACATGCCATAAATTTGTTTTCTTCTCCTTTTTTTAAATATTAGTTTTTGGTTTTTCTGGAATCGGAAAGCAATGTTTTTTTTGTTTGGAATGTGAAAAGTGTTGTTGGACAAATTTTCAGCTACTTGACTATAATTCATAAGTATTTGACTACTTACCAACCATTCTGAATGATCTTCATCCCCCCCACCCACTAAATGTGCCCCCTTCCCGTCCTGTCTCGTCTCCTTCTCTATAGTGTAAAATTATACAACAATACTTTTTTGATCGCTCTGTCACAAAGTTAACAAGTGCCTCTCTTTGGTATTTCGTGGCTTTGATCTCTCACAATATAGGAGTATTTAATGCGCATACTTCAGATATGCATACATATTATGCTATACGCTGATTAGTTGGTGTGGTTTTACAATTTATACTTATATATATATATATGTATATATATATATATATAGAGTACCTACATGTTTTTTAAAGTCTAGGCGTCGATTGCAGTTTAAAGTATGAGGGAGGGGGGGGAGGAATATCTAGTATGTTTTATAAGTAAGTATTGCCTATAAGCTCAAATTTACAACTGATTTAGCTAGCCTTCATTCGACCATTAGTTTTCTTGGTTTTCGATTTATTTGCGGATACAAATGAGTGCCAAATTATTAAGTATTCTTTCTTAGTTACATTTCAAGGAACTCAGTTAAGATTCTAACAGATAATTACAACAACAAAAAACAAAAAACACACGGAAATAGAAACAACAACAAATAAGTGTTGAGATATCTTATTTGATAAAACAGTTTAACGTTTACCTACACAGGTGGGCTCTGTTATTTTCTTCTTCCTCCTCATCGTCGCAATTTTTGCTCCTGTCACAAAACAAAAACAAAAAAAAAAAAAAGCAAACAAAAAACTTAAACCACACGCACAAAAAACAGCTCTAAAAATTTATCAAAATTGTACAAAAATGTTTTCTTTGCTTTCGAGCACATTTTTTTTTTTTATATGTATTTTTATTTATTTTTTTGTTGTTACTCAACACTTTTTCTATGCCATTTCGTTAAAATAAAGTAATATTTTGTATTGTTTGTATATATATTTTGGTTTTTTTTTTGCTTTTCATATAAGTAATTAACATTTTTCATTTTTCATTTCTCATTGCAAAAATTAAAGTAAGTTCTTTTATTGTTTGTGTTGTTGCGCTATTTGTTATAATGCTGCACCTAATTCTCAGTTACATACAATCATATACATATGTTTCTTGTATATCCTATATATATATATATATATATAAATCAGATATACATACATAGTTCTTTTGAGTTATATATATATATATGTATAAATTATGTACAGTTTGTGGTGTTTACTTGGAATGCGAGACAACGGAATGAGAGACCATGGAATGGGATAGCATTGAATGCGATATGCCCGATATTTCAGCATATGTATCTGTCGGCCCCTCCGCACTGCAGACTGAATCCTCGGGTGTGCGAGATGGTTCCGCTTCGGTTATTTCAATATCCTGATGATGCTTATTGCTGCGATGTTTGGCACTCAAAGCCTGCGAAATGGGGTTTTCTTCATATTATATTGGGCCATTTACGATTATTTTTTATTAGCAGTGAATTTAGTGCATTTTTTTTTTTAATATTATTGTTGTTAGTTTTTAGATTTCTTAGTTTTAGTTTTTGTTTTTTTCGTTTAGAGTATGTATGTGCTATTGTGGACATGCGGGGTCAGAGACGCTCGATTGACAAAATGGACAAACAGGCTTTAATTGGTTTGGATTAGTGGGTTTCTTAGGCCTACATGCTAATTACTAGGTTGTTATTAGATTTAGCGATATGTTACGTAGATTTAGGCGCTACAAGACAAACGTGCGCAATTCTTTTTTTTTTTTACTGATTATTCACAACACATAGTTAGGTATATTTTTATTTCTTTTTTTTTTTAGATTTAGTCTATAGGTTTTTTTAGGTTAGCTTTACGTGTAGGTGACAGTGAGAGAGAGAGAGAGAGACAGATAGAGAGTGACTGACGGTTCTTACCTTATCTTTGCTGCCCTTTTTCTACATTTAGAGTATTGGTTTTTGTTGGTGGGTTTGAGTTTTTTTTTTAACAAATCATGACAAGAACAATGATATATATATATATAGATATATTTCATATTAATATTTTTATATTGACACAGAAAAGGTATTACAATTGGAAGTGGTGGAGTTAAAGAGAGACAGTTATAGAAAGAAATTGGGAAGAGCTTAGACTTTGATAGAGGTGGGCCGGAAGTGGGCGGGGCACAAGATCTTCAACAAAGTTATCAGTTTAAAAAAAAAAAAAAAAACATTCAGACAACTTTTTGCTTGCTTTGGAAGAAGTAAGATGTTTTTTGTATTTTTTTTGAGATTCGTTTTCTTTTCACTGGCTGGATTGGGCCTTGATGAAAATGTATTTTACAGTGAAGCGTCTGACTTGACGGCCAGCCGGTCTTCAGTCACTTACTTGCAATGAGAAGCGACGATGACCCGCCTTCCGACCGCCGCGTCTTTTACTAATGTGCGGATTATCCTGACGCAGCGTCTTATTCTTCAGTATCTCCAATTGTGTGTACAGTCTACAAAGGGAAGAATGTGAAACGATTGGAATTGGAACACATAGTAAAGGGTTTTTTTTTTTGGGTACCATGGAATGACATGGGAAGATTGCTTCTTGTTCTCGCTGTGCATTTTTGGTTGCTGTTGGCTTGTTGAATCTTACCTTTTGAGTTCGGCACGTATATCCTCGGGAGTCATTTCGGATATGGTCAGCTCACCGATATCGGGATCGCCCAGGCACAGTCCCGCATAGCCGCCGCCCAACCGCTGGCCGGCATCGTGTGACGTACCCTTGAAAGCATCCACAGGTAAACGCATTGATAGATCATACGCAAGCGAACGAACCTGCAAGCTATGAAGATGCAACAAACACCGCAAAACACACACTCAGGAAAGTACGGAAAACTAAAACAGAAAGTAACTCAAAAAACGGATAACGAAAACGGAAATACAACTGAGAGTCAAGGAATCAATAGAATCGAAAGAATTGAAAGTATAGTAGAAAGTTCGGTGCTCTTTGTGTCAATTGTGTATTTTTGAATTTTGATGGATTCTTAAGTAGTATATATGGATTAATAGTAATATATATGTATAGATATGTATTTATATATATATATTTATGTATATTCTTTTATGTGTGTGTGCTTGTGGGGGCGTTATTGTGTCTCTTGTTGTGCTGTAAATGAGATAAACATAGGTCAAATTCTAAACATAAGTGACAACGACTAAATGTATTTTTGGACTTTTAGCTAACACAACTACTTATTTGGAGAGTTAGGCAAGGGGTAAACAGAGAGAGAGGTGGACTGAGATAGACATAGAGAGAGAGTTATAGAGATTATAGATTGTTGTGTAAGAAGTTGAAGGGGAAAATACTTTTATATAGTTTTGGTATGCATGTTGGGTTTTAAAAAGGAAACCGATTTTTGTCATTATTAGCTGTTGTGGTTAGAAACAATAATTACATGCATACGCAATAAATAATCATGCAGCCAGTGTTAGTAAACGGTTTTAAAGAACAGCTGTGCAACTTAAATGTGAGTGCAGTCAGAAAACACAATGGAAACGAGAACGGAACGGTCTGGAATGGTACATGAGATGAAATCAAATTCGAAATACATACAGTAAACATTCTTGTATAAAAATGACACTTGCAGCAACTTCATAGCTTGACTAAAATTCATGAAAAATGTTAGCTTAATACTAAAATTGAATCATTTTCCAAAATGAAAACCAAAACAAAACCAAAACCAAAAAAAAAATTCAACGCCACAAACGAAAACCAGAACAATTGACAAATAATTTTGTTAAGCAAAAGCTTTCTTTAACAGTTCCAAATTGTTATTTTCTTTCTTATTTGTTTTTGTTTTTATTTTGATGTTGTATACAAAAATCGTTTCCTCAACCAAAATGTGAATACCAAATACAAAAGGACGATTACGATTACGTTTATGTTTTACAGTTTCTAATTTACTTTTATGTGGACCAAATACGAAGACGACGACGATGATTGCGGACAAATGAGCACAAATCAAGCCTAAGCTAAGGATTACCTCAACTTTCTATTATATATCGTATAAATATATATATGTATATATCTTTTATATAACTCGTTGTATGCACTCGAACAAACGTTGGACGCACTCTAGTCAGCAAGAAATAAATCTTAATTGTTAAATAAAAGTTAATGGAAAACCATAACCATAAACAAATAACTGAATAACCGAAAGATTGACAACAATTTTTGTTACCTGCTTGTGCTGATACCACAATTTTGGCACAAATATCAAACCCAACGCAAAGCTATTCGTCAGCTGGGAGCGCACAAAGAGCGCCAACAAAATGGCGCTGGGACTCATTTCCGGCAAATAAACAAAGCGCAGAAAATAGAAACTGGACGATACGAGAAATTCCAGCGTCAAAGCTGTAACCAGAAATTGACGCTCCTGCAAAAAAAATAAGAATAAATTATTATTACACTCAGAAGAAAAAGCATAAAGACTAAAGATATTTGGACCTGGTCTTTCCTCTTTATTGTCTTACCCGAAACTGTGTGTTGGCATTGCGACTGGCAATGGCCAAGTGGAGGCCAAAGCAGAGAATGAATATCTCGCTGGTCTGCGTCACCAGCTCCCATTTGAGGGGACGGCAAGTGTTGGTGCTGGCCTCCCGTAGACTCTCAATTTGCGCGCTCTCCAGCAGATCCAGTGAGGATGCGGTAAATGCGGACATGTAACAGATGACGGCAAAGACCATGGTGCCCAGATACTTGAGCAGATCCACGTCGCGCAGCACCCAGCGATGGGCCTTGCGTGTTCGAAAGTCAACCAGATGGCGATATAGTTTCAATATAATGGCGCCATAGCACGTAATGAAGCCGATCTCACGCAGCCAAGGCTCCAGCAGGCAGCGCTCCGTGGAGGCGGGAAAGAAATGGACGGCAACCTGAAAACAGTTTGAATTATTAAAAATAAAGTTCAAGATTCTTATAAAAAATGGAAATAGTTTTCACTGAGTCAGGCTGAAATTACCCACCGATGCATAAAGTAAAACAATGCCGAGCAATATGGTCTCCAGCACGGTCCACATGCCCGAAGCGATGGCCTACAAAATATGCCAAAATGTAATATTTACTTTGAATAATTAAATCAAATATAAACGAACCTTGCATTTACGTTGCCTAAACACAATAACGCTGAGGACCACACAGCACAGAATGCATGAGAACAGGATACTGGCCACCAGGATGCGCAGGAAGGCATCAACGTTGAGTGCATCATCCACCTGAAAGGTGAGACAAACGCCATGCAGATCGCAGTTGTTGCATCCGCCCGGACAGGGCACACACGAGTAGTTGTCAAAGCCCTCCGACAGCTCGACGAGATCACCGCGAAATCCCTGCAGCGTGGCATTAGGAAGATAATAGGATTCGCGACAGAGGCAGGTGTAAAGATCACGAGTCGCCACCGGTTTGTTCTCGGTCAGCAGGCAGAATGTGGTGTTGCGATCACAGCTGGAAAGTTCAAAATTGTTTTTTAGTTTTCAACTTAAAGTTTATGCAAATTTATATTTTTTTTTACCCGTGACGTCGACCAAAGACCTCTTCCAGACCATCGTTGCACATATCCTCGTCGGCTGCCACAAATGCAGCAGCAACAATTCTGTAATATTTACAGAAGATACAATTAAAATGACAGGATTGATTCTACTCCGATAGGTCACATATAACTTAACTAATTTATTGCAATTATTTAAAATCTATTTGAAAGGTTTTTTTTTGGTATATCTTACTTGATTCGGTGGTCGGTGAATGATATGCGAAATGGCCACAGCCAGCGCCCCGTCAACAGGTTGCAGTCACGAAAGGGCGCTCCCCACTCCTGGGTGCCCTCACTTGAGTTCCACGCGACCCTAGAAGTATTTTTTTTCGATAGGATCAAATCAATTAGAAACCCCAAAACCGCTGCACGCGAACTCAACAAATAAGCGTTAAGTAAAAGTAACTAACGTGGTTATGATGAATAATGATAAAACCAACAATAAAAGGCTAAAACATAATTAAAAATTTGATTGGGTTTGAAAATCGGTTTAGTTGTAAAATTTGGAATTGTGCTTTATTTTCGAAAATCTATAGAATTAAACTGTACGCAAAGCAATCCTCTCAACTCATAAAACTTAAGTCTCCAGCAAATCTAAGCCTGGTTCATGTAACTCTTTAACTTACCCCAATTCCCGCCAATAGGAACCCAAGTAATCCTTGTTATGCACCTGATTCGGTGGTATCTGAAATACGAATGGGAAACATGGAAAAACATTGAAATCCATTAGATAAAATATGTTTTTTGTTTAGTAAGTGGAAACTGACCGTCACATTGTCCCTGAATTTGACAACAACTGCCTGTATGGTGGGCGCGGCAATGGCAAAGGCCAGCAGATTCTCATCCTCGTTGAGGGCATAGGTGGCTATAAGATTGGCACGCCGGCTCACCTCCTCCCTCGTCTCTTTATCGATGGCAACATTCGCGTCGGCATTTGGAAACTTATTCGACAGGTATTCATTGAATTGGCGTGCGGCGTCCTCGGCGATATCGGTGAAGTCGTAATACTGTAATTTTAATGCCAGACATAACAGGTAAATCAGCAACTGTGCGAATTCAAGGCTATTCAGAGCCAAGTAAATTTACAAAACTTGTGCCATATTACTCCATAAACACTGTAACTATTTATAGGCTATAGGCTAGAGCAGTTAAGGTGGGCGAATATTCGACACAAAAGTGCTGCCAAATATATGTAAGCACCTGTCAGATGCCCTCCCAGTGGGACATGCCAACGTTTGAATGGTGAGCTTGTATTTTAGAAAGCAATGTAGCTATTTGTCCTTGGCAATTATTTGTCGACTAAATTACAGCAAAAATAATTTAATAAAGTTAGAGTTATCGGATAGTGTAAACATCCCAGATGGGTGTCTGATTGCACTGTCCTTCATAATAAGGTTTATTTGAAAGTCAAAACAGCCTGAAGAATAATTCACAGATGCAATCTATGGTTCGAGTTACTCTCAATCTAGACCGAGTATGTTTGAGAAGTTTGCAGCTGAAAGTAAGTTATCATTATGACAACTTATTCACGTCGAGAACTATGTTTGCTTCTATATATGCTTAGCTCAGTTATTATGCATAAAAAACGCTTGTTTGCCCCTGGCTATAAACTTATTTTTCATATCTTTTACGCCCAGCTAAGCTTTAATATAAAAATTTAACGTAAAATGCGTGCTAACGTTAAGTGTTGGCCATAATTGGTGTAAGCCAGAAAAAAAAGACCATACGTAAATAAGATAATCACGAAAACAACCTCGAAACCCCCCTTCACCCTGCGGAGCCCCAACAACACCCTTTGCAGCCCTTTTTATGGCTTAGGGATGAGTGTGTTAAGCTATTAATTATTCACATGTCGCACGGTTTAGCACGGTGCAACACCTTTGCATCTGTAAATGCGTACACCTAAAAAATATATATATATATATATATATATATATATATACCCTACAATTTAGAAAACCACTGAAATAAAAATCACTTAAAACAATAATGGATGTTGAACTTGTGCAAACTAATGTTGCAGCCAAGAGGAACGATCATTGATCCCGAAAGTATGTATCAAAAATAAAATATATATATTTATAAGTTTCAGAACTCTTTTTTTGCCTGAGTGTAGCTTCAAAAGTTATTGCTGTTGGACTGCGTTGCAAATAACACAATTTAATGTCCAAGCAGAGCGTTGGGCGAATCTATATGTATCTAATGCCAGCGACTGGATGGTTCCTAGCACAGATGCGCTAAGGATACGCACTGAGGATATTTTCTGTGGTCGACACATCACAAAACTCCTGATGACATCATTATGCCTTTTGGAAACAAAAGGTAACCGCAGCACACACAGACAGAGAGAGAGAGAGAGAGCGTGGAAAGTGGAGGATAGGGAATGGTTGTCAACTGTGTATTTGTGTGTATGTGGGTGAGTCACCTTTGGCTTTTCCAACAAATATTTCCCATTAGCAATGCTCGAGCCGGTGGGGCGACCACATTGCGTATACGTTATGTGTGTCAGATGAAAAGCCAAATGAATTATTAACAAGAAACAAACATATTTGTGCACAAATAACACATGTATACAGGGGATAGATTCATTCAGGCGTGTTGCGGCAAATGCAAAGAAATAAACAAAACAAAAACAACAACAACAACAACAACAGCAGCGACAAAATAAAAAGAAGAAAAAAATGTGAAACACTTGTAAATAGCAAAAACCGCAAAACAGAAGCGAGTGTGCAATAAAACATGCATACATTTGCATGCTCTCTCAGACATACGGTTTATACACATGTAAATACAGCCAGCAACTATGCCAAGTGTTGTATCACACATACACACACACACACACATATATATATACACACAGAAAAACACCACCACACCAGCAGCAGCAGCAGCTGAAACCAAATCCGTAAAGCGCGTTTTACTGGCTTTTTAATGTCTCATTCCTCGACATCTCGTCGCGCACTCGGATATGCCGGCATTTGACATGTGTGTGTGTGCCTACACTGTTAACAATATTTGCTTCTAAATATGCACTGCTTTGTCATTTAGAACATCTTATTCAAAATTGCTTTATTTGAGATTTTAATTACAAATAAAATAAATAAATATTTTTTTTTTTAAGGAAAAGTCGCAAATGAATAAAATAATTCAAATTGAAGAATTTTCGGCTTATTTAAGTCACCTTAAACAATACTTTTGAAAATAAGAGTAACAAGAAGATGTTTTCAGTGCATGTTTATACTAAATACTTACTTATGACCATAAAAATATTTACATGCTCGTATGGCATTTGCATGTTGTTGCTGCTGTTGTCATTTGCATGTTTTGCCATCGTGTTATTCGCTTTGTGCTTAATGAATAAAATATGTCAGCTGCTTTGCTTTGCGTTTTGTTATTTTTGCCGCTGTTGCTGTTGTTGTTGCTGTTGACACTTGCAAATCTCATCTGGGCAGCTTGGAAGTATGCAGCACTCTAGAGCACATCCTTTACTATGCAGAGCACCTGCCAGCCCGCCCCTTTGCCTTCCAGCGAGTCTGCCTGCTGTTTGCGTGTAAGTGTGTGTGTTTCAAGTCTGCGGCTCATTGCAATTTAGCAAAACGGTTGCTTATTCAAGCAGCATGCAAATTGTGAGCCACACTTCAACAATTTTGAATGCCGTAAATTGCATAAGACGTGCGAGCAGTAATTCATTTGCATTAATAACCAGAGCATTTCAGCATCTGCCTGCAGCAACGCCATTTCACAGCTTATGACTTACATCAAAATGGAAAATTTCAATATTAACATGCATTCGGTAACAGGTTAATGTAAGTAACAGGCTCGATGACTGTAATAATATCAGGTGCTAACACTGTAATAACATGAAACACGCTACTTAACATACGATATCGATACCAATCGATGTAGAAGATGAGTTCAATCGTGGAAGTGAGCAGACGTTTTTGAATAACAATTTAGTTATAGCTTTGTCTGCTGCAATTTCGACTGCTAGTTGTGCCCATTTCTATGCAGTATAAATCGGATTCCCGCTTTCCTAAATCGAAAGAGGTTCTCTAGTGTATTTTCAGCTTCTTACAAAACAAAATTATATTTCCGTCTGTGCAGTCAAGCTTAAGTCATTTTCGAAACTAATTACATGTCCAACTTTGGTCTATTTTTCAGTCAGTGCTCGCGAACCTTTGTCGAGCATAAGATCTACAATCAGTTCGTTGAACGGAGTATGAAGCCTGCTAAGAAACGTACAATGTGAAATGCCTTTGACGAGAATACCGGACAGGGTCCACAAATCACTACACGGGTTAAATTCTCAATTTCCTCAGGAAGGGCGTTTTTAGTTCGGATAGGTAATTTTACATTTATGTAATCAACACTTTATTAAAAGTTCTGTTTAATTTTTAAATATCTTCTCACAGCGAAGGAAGGGAAATCAATTATGATAATTGCTAACTGTCGCTGCAATTCATTTTGGGCATTTCGTTGGAAACTGACAATTGTTTGGGGGGAGCTGTGAGAAAAGTTGCAGCTTGCAATCGACCCCAAAGCGGGCAATTAGCGTGAATATTTAAATCTGCTAGCTTGGCAGTTGAGAAAGTGCTTCATGGTCGAAAACTGCCAAGGAGGCGGCACTTTTTTTCCGGTGTCCTAATCAATAAAGTTGCTGAAGCAGCAACACCGACCACCCACAAACCATCTCCACACCCAAAACACTCAGCCATCCAGCGCTCTCAGCAAGCATAAGTTGAATCAGACTTTCGCATTTTCATGCTGACGGAAATCTTTTCTTTTTTTTTTTGCGCAATTCGACGCGCATGAAAATTCGAAGGCAAAAACCCGCCCTGCAATGTTGTTGACGGTCGTAAAAAATATTACGCATACACCATGTCTGACGCACATACTATCTCTAACTGGGTGGGATGAAGGAAGGGAGAGCTGTGGCAGCTAGGAGGGTTACAGGTATTACATGAGGATTTACTTGGCGGCATGTCACGCGTTTTGCTCTCGCAAGTTAATTAAAAGATACTAAAGAAGTCAGCAACATAGCCACAGAGCCACAGGCACCGCTTTCCTCCTCCGGGTTTGTCTGCGGGTCGTATCTGGTTTGTGTATCCAGTGCGCGGTCTATCAACAATATTTTAATTGAATTTGCATGACAATTCCAGCAAGGATTTTCAAATTTAAAGATAGCGACACTCCTAACCACGCAGCTCAACAGCCAAGCATTTAGTCACTTCGTGACTTATAAAAGGGTTTGTAAACTTTAAAGTGAACATAAATATAACTTGTACGAGTTCTTGTTTTAAACTAGCTCTTTCTTCTTCTTTCTTATATTCAATTTGTCTTTACTGCTTCTTCTTTTACATTTGGTATGAATATTAAACGCACGTTTTTCACTTTTAAACTTTGTAGTTGGCTGTGTCTGCTTAACATTCATGTTAAGCTTATGTTAATTACAGTTGTTATCGATCTTTAGTTGCATTGCGCGAAATGCAGCCCTGTATGTTATATTGCGTTGTCATTTGCTTAATGTTAAGACTTCTTTGCCTACAACAGTTTTACACTCAAGCGATAATAATACTTATTTCCTTGTCAAACATCTATATTTAGCCAACTACGTGTTTCGTATAAATATTCAATGGGACAGCCTGTAAGCAATGCGCCACGTACCAGCTGTTCAACCCACTGCCACCCCCAGGATACACAACCACATACACACAGATACAGATGCAAATACTCATTGGGAGTGGGAGCGATCGATGAAGCTGACAGGCTGTCTGGCTGTCTGGCTGTCTGGCTGTCTTTCCAAGCGAGCAGCTGAAGAGCCATAATTAAAAGATACAATTTCAATTGCTTTGAACAAAATGGCAAGCAAATTTGTAAATTGCCATTAGGGCGTATCTCCCTGGGATCTATACACACTTGAGTGTGTGCGCTACTTAGCCACGTAGTCCCCATATACATCTACTTATATATATACAAATATATATATAAATGTCGTACGATGTAATGAATAAAGTGGAACGCACATGGAACAACAGCCGGCAGCTGGGGTAGGCAAAAAAAAAAAATTGAAAAAAACATTCTGGCTGTGTTTGCCTTTTGTTGTGGATCTGGTCAACAGCGGACGCGTTGTCCAATGCCTGTCAAGAGTTATTGTTGCTGTTTGTTCTTATTGTTATTGTTTGCTGTTGCTGCCCCGCCAGCTGCTGCTCCTTGCCACGCTTGCGGCCGCTTTTGTGCCGTTTCCCAACAACAGTCGCACAAATTTATATGCCGCTCTGCCTTTTGTTTCAATAACAACATCAACAACAACATTTAAATAGCAAAAGTTACTACAACAAAAAATAAATAAAAAAATTTAAGTAATTGGATGCCAATGGTTCAGCCTTGTACAATGCATCAAAAAAACACCACATAAATAACTAGTTACCGAATGGCATTTTTTTTCGATTTATATTCTATAAAAATAATAGTTTTTGGCAAATATGGCATGAGTGGATTTTTGAAGTGTTCATCAATTTTAATGGTTGCTTTCAAAACACATAGAAAAAAGTTGCATAAGATTGCAGGCAATCAGCATTGATGTTGATTGTTGCTCGACGCTCATACATCATTAGACAGTTGAGTTGCGTTCCGTCAGTCAGTCAATCAGTCGTATTAAAATTATTTAATTTATGTATATAAATATATATAGATAGGAAATTTTTAATTTACCGGTTCATCGGGCAGCGATTCCAGGACTTTGGGTTCACATTTTTCCGACTTTTTGCTGCCTGTAGCAGTGATTGTTGATGTTGCTGCTGTTGTTGTGGGTGGTGTTGTTGTTGTGGTTTGTTTTATTGTTGGTGGTGTTGCCTGTGCTGCTGCTCTTGCTATTGTTGCTGCTGCTGTTGGTGTTGTTGTTGTTGATGTTGTTGAGGCGCTACGCTTACGCAAACGCTCCGCATTACTAAGGGCTGAGACAATGCTGCCCGTGGGCGTCAGTTCATCAAAATCGAGTCCGGCCGATTCGCGCAACTGAAACTCCTGGACGCCAAGGGGCAGCAACTCGCGCAGCTGGGCACGTTTGTAGAAGGCGAGTAGAGCATCACGTCTGCTGCTGCCGCCATGTGATGCAGTCGTGGTATGCTGGGCAAGTGGCAGCATTAGCAGCAGCAGCAGCAGCCGCAGATGAAGTCTGTGGCATTGTTGATAACAATTGTTTTTGCTTCGATTTTGTTTATTGCTATTTTGTTGTTGTGTTGCTCGTTGGTTTTGTTGTTGCTTTTTCAGGTGGTCTCGATCTCTGTGTTTCATGTGGCATTTGTGGCTGATTTGTTGAGAATTCATTTGATTTTGGTGGCATCTTTTGTGAATATTAATATTATTAATTATATTTTGATAGTTGCTTTTAACATGCATTGAACTTTGAGCTTTTGACTTTGTTGCTATGCACAGTTCCATATCACTAAAGTTGTTCGGGTTGTTGTATAAAAATTTGTTGCGGTCGCTCCTCCTCCTCCTCCTCCTCGCCAACTTCCTCTAGCTGCAGCACCTTGTGTCTCTTGTCGTTGTGGGCGTGGCTTCAATTTGTTTTCCAACTCGCACATCTGCAAATGAGAAAAGTTTTCTTCTTAGTTTAGCAGTTGCTTGACACCAAAATAAATACGAATTTTGTGCTCCAATTGAGTACAAGCGTTGTTGTTAAAATCCGACTATAATCGAAAATCCTAGAATCACAGGAAACACATATTTTGAAATCTTAAATCTCCTTCTTTGAGATGGAGATGATTGTAAATAGAAAATGTTAAGAATTCTTTTGGCGTGTAAATTTGTACACATTAAATGAATCAAAATGCAAAACACTCACAAATTTAACATATTGAAAATATTGCGCTTCACCAATTAGTTGAAAACATCTGAAGAAGTTTTCTAATTAAGAAAACTACAATTCAAGCGGAGACTGAAAAAGTTGTTGGCCCCATTTTGCAGCACTTTTGCAACTTTTTGCTTGAATATGACGCAACCCGATTTAAATGGAACACTCAAAACTTTTTGATCATTAATAATTCAATGGCACTAGTTTTGAAACTTGATCTGCCTCAGCCAAAGTGCTTTTAAATACATTGCAAATAATATGTATAATAAAAAAGAATATATCGATGAGTTGCTACAGATCTAGAGGACATACATATATGTGTATCTATGTAAAAGACTCCCACCTTAAGCTACAGCTTTTCCTTCGCCATTGCTAAACTAGTTCACTTAAACACACTCAAATCATATCAAATTAAATTTATTTATTCATATAGATCGATCTGTAAACATTATTCAGGAGTTCTTCTCTGTCACCTTCACAATTACACTCTTAACCTCTGTATAGTTGGAGAGAGCATATTCGCCGTTCTCTCGGCCATGTCCCGACATCTTGTAGCCCCCGAATGGAGTTTGAGCCCCGAGCACGTTGTAAGTGTTCACCCAAACGGTGCCGGCACGCAGACCTCCAACAATATGATTGGCTTTGTCCAGATCCTTGGTAAAGACAGAGGCAGCTAAGCCGTATTGCGAGTCATTTGCTCGCTCGATGACCTCATCTATAGTCTTGAAGCGCATAATCTGCTGAACTGGACCAAAGATCTCTTCGCGTGCAATTGCCATATCATCTGTCACATTTGCAAATACGGTCGGCTCCATAAAGTATCCAGGTCCATCAACTCGGTTACCGCCAGTGACCAGTGTAGCGCCCTCCTTTACGCCTGCCTGAATCATGCCCAAGATCTTTTCCAACTGTTTTTTACTGATCTGTGGACCCTGTTCGGTGTTCTCGTCAAAGGGATCGCCCACAATGCGCTTCTTGGCACGCTGGCAACTTTGTTCCACGAACTCATCGTAGATCTTATCCTCGACATAGGTTCGCGAGGCTGCGCAACAGCACTGGCCCATATTGAAAAATAGTCCAAAGTGGGACATCTCAACTGCGTAGTCCATATCTACGTCGGCTAGGACAATGTTAGGAGATTTTCCACCCAGCTCGAGGGTTACTCGTTTCAGATTTGTGTCGCCTGAAGCCGACTGAATCTGTCGACCCACTTTGGTTGAGCCTGTGAAGGCGACCTTATCGACTTCGCAGTGCCTGGCCAAATAGGCGCCTATATCCCCATAGCCGGGCACGATGTTCACCACACCCGGAGGAAAGCCAGCTTCCTTCACCAGCTGGCCTACATAGAGGGCCGTTAGCGGTGTCTGCTCCGCAGGCTTCAGTATTAATGTATTCCCAGTGGCCAGGGCTGGACCGAATTTCCAGGCGAGCATCAGGATTGGAAAATTCCAGGGTATGATCTGAGCAACCACGCCCACTGGCTCGTGTCGTGTGTAGCAGAAATATTCGCCATCAGCGGCTATCGTCTGGCCGTGAATCTTGTCTGCCCATCCGGCAAAGTATCGCAGGGACTTCACAGTCAGCGGCAAATCCACCTTGTAAGACATGGCGAAGGGTTTCCCATTATCCACTGTCTCCAAGCTGGCCAGATACAGCGAATCTCGTTCGATGAGATCTGCCAGTCGATTTATCAGACGTCCACGGTCCGAGGCATCCATGCGGCGCCAGGGAGAACCCAGTTCAAATGCATTTTTAGCCGCCGCCACAGCTAGATCGATGTCTTTCTTGCCTCCCCGTTCAACCGAGCAGATTGCCTCCTCTGTGGCTGGATTAATGGTGCAAAAGGTTAGGCCCGACTTGCTATCCCGCCACTCATTGTTGATGAAAATGCCAGATTGATGGATATCTGGATTCTTGTCTGCTGCTACTTTTCCCGAAAGTGCAGCAACTCTGATCATCTTTACACTCTTTGTGTGCAACAGTAAATTGGTTCTTAACCGACGCAACATTTTTTAAATTTGGAAAAAAAAATTTGTTTTATAATTTTGATGTGTGACTCGAAATTGTGTTACGATAATATTAGATTTAGTCATCAAATGATGTTTCCCTTTTGAAAATGAAGTAGTTTACTTTGACTGAAATAAAATATTCGTATAATAATGTTGGCTCAGTATAGAGGCCAATTAAAATATATACCAAATTTCAGCTAGATATTGGCAAAAACTTTCTGGGCTATTTTTAAGCCGAACCTCGGTTTTATAATGTGATTAAATTAACTTTGATTAATTTCATCACACAGTTAAATGGAAATGCGAGCAATTTGAACTTTTCCACACATTTTACGACACATTGTGGCACACCACGTTTGCACCAGCTCATGTATATATGCATATGCATACTATATATATATATATATATATATATGTATATATGTATATGGATGCATAATTAATTATCTTTGGCTTGCTGTCGCCGCCGCAGTTTTTACATGCAATTAATTTTAACTGCTTTGATCGTTAAAATTATGCTGATTGCCATTTCATGTGCATTTGTCATTGGAGTGCATTTAAAAATGTCATAAGTACCACACAGAAGAACCAATAGCCAACCACATATGTACACATACACACATGTATATATACACACACATACACTTACTCACACGTGCAATCGCAATTTTATAACAACGCAAATTGCAATTTAATTGAAAGAGCTCGGAAAATGTGCGATAAACAGAGTTAAGTTTCGAATACAGTTTCGAGTGTGTGCTATTAACCATCTAACTATCGATATATATTTATATATATATATAAAAATATCCTAAAATCCTAATCGTATGCATTAAACAATAGAGCTTAATAAGAATAATAAGTTAAGTTACCCATAAATTCCGATTTCTTCTGAGTGCGACGGGGAGGAACTACATGGGCTGATTATATTTGCTTTCAATTCAAGTGGTTTGTTTCAGACACTTGCCAGTTTTTACTTTCTGAAAATAGTTCAGTTTTATTGAGTATTATTTCTTATATTTGATTACTTTTTGAAGACCCAAAAGGGCTTCGAACTGCGCTGAAAGTGAGTCAGCAACTTCGCTGTTACCAACAGTATATGGTTAATCTATTGATCTTCTCTAGTTTATTTCAAATCTCTACGCATCATTTTTTTATGCATTTTATGCAATCAATATAATTTGCAGTCGTGTTTTGGCAGTCAGTTTGGAATGATCCCTCAATGGGAGCATCAGCTCCCGTCTATTGTATGTCCATAGTCTTTGGGTAATTACCAAGATTGTTCATATTGCCATTAGCAGCTTTGCTGTATGCATTGGGGACGGCCACGCCCCTCTCCCAGCGAGTGTCACATAAGCAACCAGATGGTAAGAGAAAGAGAAAAGAACAAAACAAAAAAAAAGCATCAAGCCAAACAAATGCAAATAATATGCGCGCAGAATGTAACAGCTCCCAGAGGACGCCAGAAGCCAGGACCTGGTCGTGGATAAGCCAGGACAATAACCACAATCCGCGTCCTTCCCCTTTGGGGCGTGGCATATGCGTTAAAGCGCTTTTTTTTAAGTGTCGCCCCATTGTATGCTATAATTTTCGCATTTGCCACAGAGCCAAACGAAATTGGAATCAGAATTTCTTCTTTTTCATAAATCAAATATAATCCCATTAAATTGTAATAAATGTGATTTTGTTGCATAAATATTGTGATTGATTAAGGGAGTGCCAATTGGCCAAAAATTGGCGCAAATTGCGATAAATTTCTTACACATTGGACAAAATGATTGTTTTTTAATTGTTGTTGGCACATGCGCCATAAACAAGTCGCTGATTACGTGATTTGGCCAGATGCCAGCACCAGATATGGCACATGCAGTGCACCAGCTTATCCCGCTGCTCTTGTTGTTGCTGTTGCTGCTGTTTGCCAGTTGTTGCCTGTGTTCCGCCTGGCTGCGTCGCACCTGGCCTCACCTTGACACTCGCTCAACTGCAGCTAATGTGGCTGAGGCCCCATTGCAAGTTCGCAGCAGATTTCTCCCCGTCTCTTTCTGTATCTGTCTCTATCGCTCTCTCTCTCTCTCTCTCTCTCTATTTATATCAAGGTATGTGTGTATGTATTTTCGTGCTTGTTTTCCACACACATGCACTGTTTTCAATTAAAATCGCAAATGCGAAATCAGAATCAGTTCCTGGTACAAATGAATAATTCGGTCGACTGAACTAAATAGTACAACAATAATTTTACATAACTTATCGATATCGCAGTAATTTGTTTTTATTTATTTCCAGTGCCTCTATTTTATTTATCGATATTCTATCTCGATCAACAGAGTTGCTGGCCACAATCCTATACATGCTTCGTAATATCGATAAGCACAGTTGCTTAACATAATCAATACATGCAAATACCACATTGAGTAATTACAGTTATGACGGTTATATTTAAATTAGCTATGATTTAGAGAAAGGAGTAGTATTGGTATATTCCTTTGAATTTTGTGTTTTTAAACCGGATCTTATTATCAAATCAATATCTTATCAATATCTATATCTTAACATTTCTTAGACATATTATATATATTATATCTGTTTTGCGGTAGATTCGAAATTGACGTATATTTGTATGGCCAAGTTTTCGTTGATTCCATGGATCTTTCCAAAACTGACTTTCTGTCCGAAAAACCACTTTTACCGACAGTGCTTAGTGTGCAATTTTTTGCAGCATACTTTCCTGCACCACTTGCCACAGACACACTCAAATGAAACCACATCGTTGTTGCTTTGTGTCATCTTCGTGCGAGTCGTTTGCACACTTTACCCCACCACCCCTAAAATTCACATTGCCCCTAGTCCTCACTAGCAATTGAAATTTTTGCTGCATGTCCAAGGAACTAATCCCATATCATTTGCAGATGCAGCAGACCTGGAGGTTTGGGTAAACAAATTTGATTAAGGCCTAGTGTTCGAATGCAAAATGATGTCTGCAATTATATTGATTAAAGCGATGGAATCCAGTAGGAAGAGGAATATGCTTACACCTACATATATAAATAAATACACGCATATTTGTACAAGTTGGGGTAGGTATATTCATTGTCAAACCGAACCTTATTATGTTCATAGTAAATAATGTAGATTTATTCGTTATTAATATGCTAAAATTAGATTCACAATCGGAAAAAGAGTATAATTACGAAAAGTATTTATAAATATATATATTTTTGTTAATCAGCCAAGTCGATAAATAATATAACTTATCGAACAACAAAACAATTGAACAAACAACTTTCTGGATGATTGATATGTATTTAAAAGGGTATCTCCTAGCTGAGCTCTCTCGACTAGAGCTTTCTAAATTATTTATGAATTCCATGAATTCGATTTAGCATGACATCAAAATTAAACTAAAATTGAGCTTGTTGAAATTCAAACGAAAATAAGTTAAATTTGACCCAATTGAAATTGGAAATTAATTTTAGCTTTGTTGAAGTTTGAGTTTAGTTGAATTTTACAGCAAGGCTCAAATTGAGTTCGTTTAGCTGATGGAATTAGTAAACAATTTCAGAGTGTTCATAAGCGTCAAGGGATGCTTGCTGCTGTCTGCAGTTCATAATTGGTTTCATTCACTCTATTATTTTGCCTTGTCGTCTTTGTGGTGTGTAAACATTTTGATGGATGTGCACTTAGACAGTTGTACAATTCGCTTCCGACTGCTGGCAATAATGATAATGATTATAATAATAATAACAATAATATTAAAACAATATGTAATATGCTTCAAATAGACGCGGCGTGAACAGACCGGAAAAAGACAGAGGCAAGCAGATACTGGGCAACATATGGTTAGAATGAGATAGCCTGAGCTGTGCCACTCTTTTCATTACACAAATGTTATTTTGCCTGGCTGCACACACACACACACACACAGGCACACACACACAGGCACACACACACAGGCACACACACAAACAATTCAGAAGCGTGTTACAATCAGACAATGCAAGATTCGGGAGTGAGGGAGACAAAAAATGGTTAACAATTAGACAATGGCAAACAAGCACAAGCAACAAGCAGAAGCGATTGCAGGACAAATTGTGCGCCGGCTGCTGCTGCTGCCTCTTCTCTCCTCGGTCTGTCTCTCTCTCTCTCTCTCTCTATGTCTCTGTCTCTGTCGTTCTTTGTGCTGCGGCTCGTCCTTTGTGCGTTCAGTGCTATGCTTAAATAAGCTCAAGCAGCTGCGCTCCAGCGAGCAGCAAACAGTCACCGCCCCAACCCCCCCAACCACGCCCCACCCATTTTTAACTAAGTCCTGTCGCCAGGACCGAAACGTACCCTCTTAAAAGCCAACAAATCGGACAACACATTGCCAGGCATCCAACAATTTTGCCCACTTTATTGTCTGTCTGACATTTGAGCTAAAAGCATCGAGTGGCAGCCCCAAAACACTTTTCCAATTACGGTTTCTATAATGAAAAACTGTAACGCTTGTACCGTTATTGCGCTAAAAAGCCTTTTTCGGGCATGTCCTTCTCCTTTGGCTTTGCTTGAAAACCTTCTCCCAAGGACATTAACGAAACGCTGTCAACGCCGCTGCTTCCTCAGCTTGCACACACAGCTTCCACTTCTTTCCGTTGCCCTACAACATGTTTTTTTTTTCATTCATGTTTTTTAATCACTTTTTCAGGGTCTAGCACCCGGTATTCCTTTCCCTTCCCATCCTTCCCTTTTGTTGTTGCTGTTGTTGTTGTTGTTGTTATTGCTACTGTTGCTTAACCCACTTGGCAGCGCTTCCTTGGGCTCTGTTTACATGCGCAATTTGCTCAAGTGTTTGCTGTTTATATCATTAAAGCATCGCCTGATGCATTCATTGTCTTCACATAGAGCGTTGCCAGCCCCAAGTTGACGACATAAGCTCATCAGCTCATCCTAATCGACCATAGATTATCAACAGAAATATTTTGAAGAGCCTCAGCTATGACTTAATGTGGGTATAATAACTTATTTGGCCATGGGCTCGTTTTATGGTTGATTGGTTAACCTCATCACAGATCCAAATTGAACATTAAAAGTGAAATAAAATGTATATTATACATAAATAATATTTACTGTAGATTATTTATCATTTTTAAGATTCCTGGGTGTATTTAAAAATCATGTCTATATCTTCTCTTTTCGGATTTGAATATGTTTTTGCTCTTTTTCAATTCATTTCATTAATCACTTTAAGGCACAAAAATTAACACATTTTTTTAACACAATTATTGTTCATAAAAAATATGTATAAATAAAGTACACATAGTATCTATACAGACACACACATACAAGTATGCTGCATTTGCCACAGCTCTATGGCCGTAATCTACTTGGCCTACTTGGGCTAAGTGCGCTTTTAGATAAAAGTCGCTGGCTGGCTCGGCGCGGCACGGCACGCATTGGCGGGGAAGCGGCAGGGGTAAGGGTACACATCCTTGAAAAACCCACCACCGAAACGAAGCTCTTGTGTGTGGGTGCGTCCAATGTTGTGCCACGGCATAATTTGTTGCTCTGAACTCAACTGAAAAATTGTCAAGCACATCTCAATGTTAATGTATACAAAAATTGAACTTTTCAAGCTTTAACAACATTTTATTGACTTTCTCTCTCTCTATATATATATATATATATATGTATATACATATATACTTGTATATGTATAAATGTGTGTATGTATGCAGATGGGCGCAAATATATATCACATTAAATAGTCGCAAACATTTCCATGTTTATTTCGCTTCGAGGAGCGTAAAAATGTCGCTACAATTTCGCTGCTGGTGCAAATTTCGAATGTTTTTCGCTTTTAAGCCAAAAGTCAAATAAGACTCGTATTTCTATATATATCCTAACCAAGGGTATTATGATTTTGTTATATAATATTTATAGTATATAAAGTAATAAATAAACGACAATATTTTGTAAATATTTTATTGACCGAAGTGTAAAACTAATAATAAAAAAAAATTCAAATTCTTGTTTAAAGTGAAAATTATTTACAATTAATTTATTTATAATAAAAAAGAAGAATTAAATAATTATTTACCATAAAAAATATATAAATATTTATTTTAAATATCATTTATTATATCAACTTCCCGTCATTTGGAGAATATAATAAAAAAAAACTCTTTGGCAACATTTTATTCCGTACAAAAGTAAAGCGGCTTAAGGGTATTTAATTCTCAACGCAACAAGGACATGTTTTGCTTTTAGTTTTTACACATACATATATATATATATATATATATATATATATATATATTACTTTTGTCGGTGCTGTTGCTGTCGCACAGCATGGGCGCTTGCCTCTCTCGACGCCCGTCGTCCCGGGCGTAACTGTAAAACATGCATACCAAATAATGTAGAAAATGCAGCCAGGCGGCAATGCCACACGACACGATAGAGACGGCAACAGACAAGTAGACAGAGTACGGGCGACATTTTGGTTATATAATCAGTGGATGGCATTTAAACTAGAGCCTCCACAGATTCCTTGCCGCAGCCGCAGCCGCAGCCACAGCCAAAGCGAAAGTCAAAGCTATATCTATGTCCATGCCGTGGGCAAACTTCAGTCAAACACTTTAAGTCAAGCTTTTAACCAAGCATGAATAAGTTATTAAGTGGGCTTGGCTAAATGCCGCCGTGGGTGTCAAGTGCAACGAGACTTGCGCTTAATTAACGCTGAAGGAGTGCCACAAAAGGCAAATAGCACAAGGGGAAATTATCAACGATTATAAAATGATTTGGTAACTGAATGAAATTTTGATTATTATTCAAGTCAGGTCAGGTCTGGTTCGATCACATTGTGTTCTTTACCTTTGCCCTTACAGTCGCTCGAGATAACTTCAATTGGCACTTACAACTTTTCTTAATTTTCACACATTCTCACTTCTCACTCACATAAGCTTCTTCTGTTCGAGTAGGTTTCTTTTGGCTCTGGCACTTTAATCCAGTTCGAAGCTCTTCCGGTTACATCACATTCAAGACCGCAATTTTCCACTCACTAGCAACAAGCAACAGGCCGAGCAGCGGAGAAGCCAATCTGTGCTCTAGAGTCGAAAGCCATTAGGTCTGCCCTGGCACCACATAAAAAGGAGGCGGCCATAAAAAGAAATAGAAGAAGAAGAACAAGTCGACGGAGAAGAAGACCAAAATGCGAAGTAAGTTAAGACAACAACTGCGAACGAGAGGCGGACACATAAAAACCAAACAATTGCTTAAAATCAAATGTGACAACTTTTACCAAAATTAAAATCAGCAAAAGTAAAAAGCCAAACAGTCAGCAGTCAACAGCGGCACATAAAAAGAAGAACTGGGCGGGGGTGGGAGAGAGGAGGGGAGGGGAATGCTCTGCAACTGGCAAAAGAGTGCTCGACTAGCAGTTGCCCTGAAATGAGCTAGAGAATATATATATATGGATAACATAAATCTAGTGTGTGTATACATAACTTGCCTATTAAATGTCAGATTTTTATGATATATATAATATATTGTAACAGATAATAAATGTGAAAAGTTTCTCTTTTCCAAAGATTGTTACCCAGAAATAACATTTGTTGAAAATAAATAAATTTCAAATTGAGAAAATATATAATCTACAATATATATATTACTGGCTGTTATGGTCTCTAAGATCAAATAATAATGTTGATCTGGAATTGATACACATAGTTTTAAGTGTCAGTATCAGTTACCATTAAAACTATATTATAACCCTCTAATGGCCACTCGTATAATGGCTAGAGGGCGTTAAAATAAAAAAATAAAGCAAGAGCAGAAACAGATGAGGAAGTCGAATGTTCTTGGTCGGGTTGTGGACCATGGAGCCGTGGGCAGTGGGCGAATCATTGATGCCAAACGGAAATGTGCGCACTTTCGAGAAGTGCACTAAAAATGGCGACGAGCACTTCCGTTGATGGCCCCACCGACCAGAATTGACTCTGACTGGGGCTATGACCGTGGTCTGGCTTGTTTGTCGATAGCTCGACTCGCCCGGCTGGCGGCTGTGGCAGCCAACTACCCACACACAAAGCACACACACACATACGCTCACACAAAAAAAACCTACAAATAGAAACAGTGCAAATGTGCACATAAAAGTTGAATGATAGTTTCAAGCGCCGGCAGCTCAAATCACGTAGCCGTAGAAGCGAAGCAAGTCAGAAACAAGTTTGAAAAAGAAAAACAAAACAAAAAATCAAAACCAAGATAATTCTTGCAACGTTGAGGCACGACTGCAATCACAGAAGCTGTCGGCCAGAATAACGGGACAGCCCGCTTGCCCCAACGCTTGTTCGCTTGCCGCATTAGCAAGCGACATTTCGTATTGCATTTAAAGTGCCTGAAAAGCTTTGCATTTATCCGGACGAGGACTGAGCACGGATCTGCTTCATTAGTGTGCACAACTTGAGCACACAACACGGCGTATGATTGATATGATTTGCTCTTCTCAATGGCCAGTTAATTGCTGCTAAGTGCAGCCGAGCACATACTGCATAATAACAGCACCTCTCAGTAGAGAAGAAAATACACACAATTAGGATTATGCAGGAGTCAAAGCTTACCTGAGAAGCACTCAACTATAATGCTGGCAATCCAAGCGTTCAAAATAGCTAAGCTACAAATCGGAGTCTCATGTTTTAAAGCCGAGGAACATAAGTTCAAACTTCACTTCACTTACGCTAGTTATGTTAAATATTTTAAAAATTATTAACTATATAATGTTGTAAATTCTATAACCAAAAATTTTCCATATTTATCAAAGTTAATAATAGTTCTGGTAAAGTATGTAACAGGCAGAAGGAAGCATGTCTGACATCATATGGTATATATACATATATTCTTGATCAGCATCAACAGCTAAGTTGATTTAGCCTTCTGTTTAAGCCAGTCAACCTCTGAGACTACAAGTGCTATAGACTTAAGATATGGATGTTAACGTTTATTTAATTTTATCGGTAACTGCCACCGTTTTGCAAATATCGATACTAATCGGTATTCGATAGATAATAGAAGTTATATAATCTGATATATTATTGATAACCAAAACGTATTTTCACATTAGTAATCGATTATTTAAAAGCTGCCTTCAGTTTATCTTCTCGACTTGTTGATCATGGCTTAGCCGCAAGATTGATAATTATTTAAATTCGGTCAAATACATGATCATTATTCAACCAAACTATTATTTTCTACTATCTATATATTTACATCGCACCGCCCACAACTCGCTTAACCGACCAATTTTTGGGTTCAAGGCATGGGAAAAGTAACGGAACAAAATGTTTGGCCTGGAAAGAGGCAATAAAATTTTGGTCAAAAGCAGAAGCATAGATAAGCGTCAAACAGTTCACAAGCAACCCTCATACCAGCCAACCCCTCCCCGAACCAACCCCACCCATGTCATTCGCTGAAAGTGCGCTCAAGCGTGAATATTAAACGTTTGCTCTGGCGCGGCAGCAAAGGGGCGGGCTGGGGGAATTGGGATGCCTGGAGGAGAATAAGGAGGAGGGGTGGGGGGGAGGACGATAGGCAAGCGTCTCTTACGCAACCGCAACGCAGCGCAACGCGCTGGCGACGATATTGAAAACTTTGATGGAAAACTTTGCTCAAAACTTACGAAATATAAATGCAAAGGACACATATCCGTGGCACTTGAAAAGCGATTTCATTTCGCGTTATGAGAGGGACCACTGTACTGTACACATAAGCAACATCCGACTAAGCTGGCGAAATCGTTTTTAATGAGTTGTCAAACTGGTAATACAACTTTAAAGGCTGACACACATTCTATTCCCACTTCGACCAAAACAACAATCAAACCGAAAGCTTTCTCACATGAAAGGTAAACTTGCGGGTCAAGGGTTCAAGGGTTATGCTGTGTATGGTTTTGATCTTTGCAGCGTAATAATTTACATTTAAAGTTTGCTCGTGGGCCACATTGCGTTGCTAATCACGAGACCCCAAAAATTATGCTCCTACATGTGTATATGTGTGTGTGTGGGGGGAGGGGGAAAAATCTTAAATGAATCTCGAATGGGGACCAAAAGTTGTAGTGATTAGGCAACAGGCAAGAGCGCGCGTCGCTTTAAATCATAAATTGAACCCACAGGAATGCATATTAATATGCAAAGCACGCCAGTTGAAGAGGGTGGATGGCTGTGGCAAGGAGTGGAGTGTGAGCCAACATAATGAATTATGCCACGCCTAACGAGGCGACAGCAGAGCAGTCAGCATGGCTCTCGAATTACTGCTGCTGCTGCTGCTGTTGCGTCTTCTTCGTGAGCTCGCTTCTCGCTGCTATGCAAGAGAAATCCAATAAAAATTCAATAAATTCCGCACAATGCTCGTAATGTTGCCCCGCTTCTAGGTGTGTGTATGTGTGTGTGTACGTATGTGTGTGCAGAAATTGAGAGAGCACATGGGGTTAAACGAGCTGCCTGTTCGACACAGACACGATTTCGCCATGGTTCTTATTTATATACACACAGAGAAAAAACGCATTAAATTTAAAAAATAAACAAATATAAATTAAGTGCATCATTCAACTCAAGTTGAAATTATTTTTAATATCACAGAGAGAAAACGCTGTTCAAGCATAAATTTAAAATTAGCACAAATAAAGTGCATCAGTTTAATTTGAAAATATTTTTAATATCCCAAAGAAAACACACTGTTATGAATTCAAGCATTATATATGAAATAATATAAATTGAAAATATATAATCAAATTATTTACATTCATAGCTGCGGCTAAGCTGGAACGCTTTTCAAAAATGTTTTCAATTTTAATTGTAGTTTTAAACTGAATTCTGCTTGAAAACGCTGTACAAAAAGTACACTTGAAGTTATTACCATATTTTCCACACTCATAAGTTACTAAAAACTGATCCGATATTCCGAAGCAATACCAAAAATATAAAATGAGAGTTCTTTGGCTTAGGATTTTCGACCTTGGTCTGAATTTGATTGCATTATTTAGTATTTCTATATCTTCTGAGCTTACAACACACAATTCGACAAGATGTGCAACAAGGATTCCTCCTCATTATCGCAAAGAGCGCAGATTCCGTTTCTTATAAGATTAGCTAGGTAAGCACAAAATTTCCTTTTTTCCAAGTGTAAACATACTCACACGCGTTTAATTTATGTTCGTTATTTTCTTAACAATTTTCCATGGCGCCCAAAAACAGGCAATGGCAAAAGAGCAAGAAAATGACCGGAAGTCGCCGTCGACCCCAAGAAATATGGCGCACAAATAAAAAAAATTAAATTTCAAGCGAGCGTCGAGTCATTAATTGGCGTCAAAAATAGGGTTAATATAGCAAGCATGCACACACGCACACACACACACGAACATCCGAAAATAGTTAAATATAGAGATGCTAGCCCCTTCCTCTCTCTCGTTCTCTCTGTCTCCCTGTCTCTCTCCGCATCTCTATCTCCATCTGTTCTCCCCTTTGTCCCTTCTTCCAGCCTTATATCATGTCAACACAGTCATCAACTGACTGTCGTTTGAAATTGCTGTCGACCTTTTTGTGTTGCCTGGCAGGCAAATGATGCCTATTTGATCAGCAGCCGGGCAAAAGGATAAGCAGAATGAAGCGCACACCAACAACAAAAGAAACAACAACAATACAAAAAAAAATAAAATAAAAATAAATACAAATAAACGAACAAAAAGAAAAAGAGTGTAGAAGCAGCATACGCGCCATAATGTTAAACGAATGCAAAGACGAAAGGAACATTTTTGCTATGCCCTGGACACAAAAATGTGCTCCAACAGGATATGATTAAGCACAGCCCTTTTTCATCACAGCCAAGCCTACCAAATTTGATATATAAATTGTCATAAGCTTTTAGTAAAAATAAATAGAAAACAAAATTGAAGAAAAAATGAATTTTAGTTGTTTTACTTAACAACTAAGATTTTATTTACTGTTCATCTTCTGCCACAGAATTAATAGAAAATAACATTTGAAATCGTATTATCATGCTGAAGACTTGTACAGCGTATGTGTTGGTGTGGCAAGCTGCATTGTCAACTCCGTTGACTAGGTTCTTCGTTTTTTTGCCATAAGTCGAAATGAGAAAGACATACTAACCTAAAGTCGTAGGTTGGCTGGGTCAGCAGTTAACCAGGACCCTCTTCTTGTACTCCTTGTTGCCATTCAGCAGTTGTTCTTGCTGCTGCTTGTTTTGGTGTTGGTTTCTATGTAAATTTTTATGAGCATGCGGCAAAATGTATGCGCAAATAAAATTAATACGAAATTGCCGTTTGTATTAGTCGGTGATAGGAGCTGTTGTTGTTGTTGTTGTTGTTGCTGTTGTTTTAGTTCTTGTGATAGTTGTTGCTTTTATTGTTGTAGATTGTTGCAGTTGCTTAGGGAGATAGGATTTTCGTTTTATTTTTATCAGGGTGACTTTTTTTTGTTTTGATTATGGCAGCAGTTAGATAGTGTTTAGCTTTTGATTGTTAGTTTCAAATTAATTTAGACGCGACATTTTTGCTGTGAATTTAATTAAATTAAGTGCATTAAAATTTAGTTGTAGCATTTTTCAATTTATGGACTGAGCCCCAATTTGTTTATTCATTTTGTATTACAACTTTTCCATAGTTAATTTATATATTATTTTGGTTATTTTATTATTTAATTTTTTCATTTGGGATTTATTGAATTTGCCTAGAAGTGGCCAGCGACATTTATTTCACCACAGCAGCGTGGCTAGTGTAAGTAAAGTGTTGCCTACTATGTCGCGCCACAATATAAAAAAGTATCCCAAGTTGCTTTTTACTCATTTGCGATCGTTTTTGCCATATTTTTACGAGTTGGTCGTTTTTTATTATTAAAATAACTTATTTCGTTTGGCAAATGCTTGCACACCAAAACTTCCAATTATTAAAAAATTCAAGAATATTGTCTGCACTTAAAAAGTTTACTGCACACACAAACGCACACACACACACACACACAACACACACAGACACGCAGAAGCCATAAAAGCCAAAAAAGACTGGCAAAAAACTTTGTTGACGCAAAAATAGATTCCTACACTTCTGTTTTCGCTTTTGCCTAACACACACAAACACACACACACACATACTGAAAAACAAAAAAAAAGCAGCAGCAGCAGCAAAACACGCGCGCAGAGTTTGCTGCTGCTGCTTCTTCTTCTTCGTCTTCTTCTTATTTTGCCTGCTGCTTGCTTTTCAAAAAATAACTCTAGGATACACAAAAAGACATGCCGTGTGCGTGGTTGTGTGTGTGTGTGTGTGCGCGTCTGCTTAGCACAAA
Organism: Drosophila atroscutellata; assembly: GCA_035041605.1. Taxonomy (NCBI): domain Eukaryota; kingdom Metazoa; phylum Arthropoda; class Insecta; order Diptera; family Drosophilidae; genus Drosophila; species Drosophila atroscutellata. The sequence goes on along the minus strand of JAWNLA010000092.1, from coordinate 2,684,067 downwards.
GGTGAAACTTTGGATGATGTTGTTGTTTTTGTCGCTTTTGCTGTTGCTGACTGGCTGTTGATATAATCATGAGAATACGAATTTGGTTTAAAAAGCGAACGACAAATTAACGACGAATGGCTGAGCAAACGGTAAACGATAAAACGGCAAAACGAAAAGTGCACAGAGAAATGTGTATAAAAATACTTTTAGTAATAAATTAAATGATTTGCACACTAACCCCAAACACACACACACGCACACACACATTACACGCGCGCAAAACTAACGAAGCGGAGCAGCAGTGACAGCATAAAAAACACACACACACACAGAGCAGCATACGCACACACCCAAAAGGACATGAACATAAATACATAAATAGTAGTAGATTTCCTTTGCTTGATTTCTGCCTATTTTCGTGCACAGTGGGCGCCACTGCCTGCGTATGTGTGTGTGTGTCTGAATATATGTGCATGGAAGCAGAGGACGTGTATTAATGCCGCCTCTGCCGCAGCCGCTGCCTCTGCCCGTCGTAGCTTAGCGCGCAAAAACCGACAGATACACGAACATTTAACACCCAAAAAAATGCGTGGCGCATGTTTCAAAAAATAGGGAGCCAAAGCAGCAGCAGTAGCAGCTAGCAGCAGCTAAAAGGTAGTAGACAGCTGCTTACTCCCAGAAACAATTTGGCCAATTTATTAATTTACTGAAAATTTTGGTTTTGAATTTCGGCACTGGGTTCACTTTTTTCACTTGCATGTATTTGTGTAAGTGTATATGAATTTTTTTTGGTTGATGTTTTACCGCACTTTAATTTTTTGCCGCGCTTCTGTGTAACGCACACGCTGATATCCTGTTCTCAACTGAGGAAAGCCTTTTTTATGTCAAGTGAGCAGGATAACGACGGCAAACACGACGTCGACGAAGACGCAAAAAGCTTTCAAGTCGCGCATCCAACATTAAGGGAGTCACAATTTGCGTGCAGTTAACTTAGCATACATTTTACGCAACTGTTACACAACGGTGGTGTGTTTATGCTTAGCGCGCAATTTGAAAGGGACTTCAAACAAACCAATTTTTATTATCATCTTTTCACGACCGAACTTCGAATGGAAAAGAGCCGAGTTTGATTTTTATGATTTGCTTAATATGTAATTTTTTAAACATATATATGGGCATAATAGGCATACTCAAATACACAAATATATGTGTAAGCATGTATTAAACATATAACGTAAGTCATTAATTCCTATGACTATACAAAGGAGGGCTCCTTTCTGCTTTAGTAAAGTAAACATCGTATTCTTTTTCGATCCATTTGATAAGCTTGTCCACATACTTAATGACCGTTGCCTTGTCCACAATCGCCTCGAATACCGCATATAACTCGTACGTGGCGGTATCCCAAGCGAGGATTACCTCCCGATCCCTCACTTCGTAGATTAATTTCAAGGGCGGCGACTGATGGTGGATACGATGCAGTAAACTGCAATAGATCGCCTCCAATCGTTCGAATTCCGACAAGGACTTGTATGGATGCCGAAGCATTGGGAAGAGCAGCTGGGCCGTTCCCTTTGGCTTGTACAGAAAGTGTCGCAATTCCGGCATGCTGAGCATCTGTTGATACAGTTTGGCGTTGTGAGGCTCCTGCAGCTCCTCATTGATCGCCTGCAGGCACTGATTGCGTTCCAGTTTCTCTGTGATGCGCTTCTTCACCGACAGCAATTTGTCCGATGCGTCCGCGTTGACGGAAATGAGCAGTAAACAGGCCGGACAATCATTGGTTAAATACGAAATGTGAGCATAACACCAGCCATCTATTTTGAATTTGGTCAAGCAAATTGGCAACCAGTGCGGCGACTTCTTGAACGATTCCGTGCACTCGACCAGATTGAATATCAAACGCAAATCGGACGGATGTATCGAATACTCCGTCATGCGCACCAGCGCGATCAGTTTGTTGTCCGCTATCAGCACTGCAAACAACATTTTATCTACCTTTGAGCAACTGCTCTGAATCGTGCTTATAATATTCGATCTGACAGCCGTTGGCAATGGAAAGACGCGTACCGTGTTGGTCAGAAAGGTGAAAATATTGCTGGAAACTGCAAAGAAACAAAAAAAAAAACAATAAAATTAGTTGTGATTGTGAAAACTGCTACAGTGATCGCTCGAAAATTGTAGTTTTTAATAGAAGAATTTAAAAGTAGTTTTGAATAAGTTATCCTCATACAAATATGGAAAATTCTTATAAAAAGAAAAGAACAATAGTTTTTGGCAAGCAGTTCTCATTTGCCAGCGATCACTGTACACTGCTTAACCAAAATGAAAAAAAAAATATCGCATTTGCGAGTGTTTACTGTATGCACTTATATGTATTGTTTTACCCCTTGCATTGCTGCTGTCATTGGCAAGCAGATTAAAGATTAGGCGCTCGCTGCCGGCAAGTAAGCGCCTCAAGTCGTAATTGCTCTGCTCGAAATGCTTCGACAACTTCTGATGAGTCAACAAGGAAAGTATTTGATAGTAGACATCGCTAGAAAATATGGAAATGTGATTAGCTTTGTGCAGTTATTATCAATGACAATAAATCAATCCACCTAAGTTGCAGCTGGAGCTGTCGAATGCTCATGTTAGTGCGCGAGGCGGCGACCAACATTAGCGAACCGCGATGCATAAAAGCGAACTTGATGTCGCCCGCATGGATGGATATGATGCCATCCTGGTCGCACTGCACAATGCTAATCAGCACCTGAATGACACCAAATAAAGCCGCCAGCTTATTCTCATTGCCATGCAGGGAATAAATTGGTTTGCCCGCCTCGCTCAGTATGAATATATGCTTCTTTTGGCCACGCCAAATGCTGTCGTGCAGATAGTCATCCAGATCCTCTTCGACGGCATTTGTGCTGACGCTATCCTCGGTCTTTGCACTTGTCGATGTGCTCAGTGCCAGCGAATCAATGGATGTGGTCAAATCTTTGTTCAATTGTCCCGCATCTGCGTCCGAAATAATATTGTGGCCCTGATGATATTGTTGCTCCGCATCCGTCTCCTGATAGAGATCGCCAGTTTCGTGGTCGGAATCACCTTCGGCATCCATGTATTCACATGTGGAGTTCGTGTCCGATGTGGCGGCATTTGTAGAGGGCGTTTGTTCAAATTCCATAATGATGTTTGCTAATTTTGTTTGCAAAATAAATCATTATTAATGCACAGCCAGAGGCGGACAGCAATCGATGAATTGTTGTCATCGATTTATATGTCCACTGTTAGTTTTTTGCTGTTTGTATTTTCAATTTCACGCAGTGCGGTCACACTAGCATGCATGTTATGAAAACAACGCAAAAATGTTGAGAAAAACGTTTAATAACTGTAAGTAAATGAATTAAATATGAATTATAAAAACTGATATATGCATTATGTGCATTTAACACTTGCAGTGCCACGCTTTGGTCAGCTGTTCGCACGCCTACAAAGCACACAGAGTGCAACGACAGCCGTCGAGGAGCCGGAAGATATTGATGCAATTGAAGAACGGATTCTGAAACATCCCGATTACTTCCAGGTGAACAACTTGTTTACTGTGCGCGATCTGTTCAATGCCCGCGTGCATTATGGGCACAAGGAGGGCTCCCTCGACGACCGCATGCGACCGTATCTTTATGGCAATCGCTTGGGCCACCTGATCTTCGATCTGGACAAGACAGCTGCCCATTTGCGAGAGGCACTCAATTTTACGGCACACATTGCATTCCGTGATGGCATCATATTGTTCTTCAATCGGAATGCACTCAACGCACTGCTCGTCGAACAGAAGGCCATGGAGGCGGGCGAATATTCGCACACGCGCTTCTGGCGCGGCGGCATCTTTACCAATGCGAATGTTCAGTTCGATGCCGTCACCCGGCTGCCCGATCTGTGTATCTTCCTCAACACACAGAACAATGTGATGGCTCAGCACACGGCTGTACGCGATGCAGCCAAAATGGCCATACCTACAATTGGCGTTGTGGACAGCAATTGTAATCCCAATTTGATTACATATCCGGTGCCCGGCAACGATGATTCCCCCGCCGCAGTCGAACTCTACTGCAACCTGTTCAAGGAGGCCATTTGGCGTGGCAAACGGAAGCGACGAGAAGTGCTCGGCTTGCCACCTCTAAATGAGGCCCAATTTAAAGTCATTCGCAGTCGCTCCAAATCCAACAAAGTCAACGAAAACTAGGCCATTTTAATGTTGAATATATAAAACCACAATACTTTATTGAACTGCTTGAAAAAAACAAGAAACTTGCATAGCTTTGGCAATTATACAATATACAGTTTATCTTAATTAAATTTGTACTTGATGCGTAACTATAAAATCAATTAGAAATTGAGAATGTTTTTTCGGGAATCCGAGGTAAAAAGAATATTCAAAGAATATAACATGATGAGCTAAGTGAAGATATTCGAAAAACCAAGCAAGTGTTTTATTTCTGTTCTAAACCAAGACAATAATCCAAAATTTGGAATTTTTTGCATAAGGACGAGGGGTTTTTATTCTTTTTTTAACCAAAATGGATCAGATGCGGATATTTATTGTAGCAGCTGTGAAACATATGAGACTCCAATAATTAATAGCTTCAAACCTAACAGAGAACTTATGATCAGGTTTATATTGATTGAACACGGCTCTTATTGTTGATTATCATAATAAATAACCTCAGTGACATTGCAAAAGAATCAAAAAGAAACAGAAATAGCATAAAACACATTTAAGCAGGCCAATCATAATAGTTAACAGGCCACTAACAGACGTAGAACTAACGCCTGTAACATAACATACAATTTCGATAACGATCGAACGATATCGATGAGCGATCAATACCTTTGAATAAAATCGAGTTCCGATTGCAAAGTTTTGTGAAAAGTATTCAGTTTAGCTGATGTCCGATAAAGCCTAGGCATAAGTTATATATATATATATTATAATGAATTCATTTTGTGTGTGTATGTATATGTATAAATAGCAGGCTCTTAGCGCGATGACAATTGCTCATCTTATAAATAACTAGGTGTAACTCTCGCTCCACGCCTTGGTTGTATTCTAGGGCGGCAGCAGAGTGCCTCCTTTCACAAAGCTGGAGTTGTAGCTGTTGTAGAATGGATTGTTGTTGTTGCTGCTGCTGGGTGCCGTATCCGCTGCATAAAGTTGGTGTTGACTGCTGTTGAAGCCTTGCTGATGGCCTGGTCCAAAGTAATTTGAATATTGGCCAATTGTTGCTGTTGCTGCAGGAGCTGCCGCTGCCGTTGCACCGGCTGGCAACGGTGGCATGCCACAGCCAGCCACATCGCCAGCGAGACCACCTTTGATGGCGCGACCCGTGCCAAAGATCTGTTTACGCATCGGCGCCCGTTGAAATGAATTCTGCTCGCTATTCTTGTGCCAACCGGCATTGACCATTTTCCTCACGTAAACCTGACCCGTGACTGGAATTTGACCCTCAAGTGGTTGATCGGTGGCGTTGCCAGTGCCATCGTTCTTTTGGTTAGACTGCTGCACCCAATGCTCGGCATGCTTGATCGTCAGCATAGCCTTGTGTGCCCCAATATATTCCTCGGCCTTTTGCAGCCGATCCAACTGCTTCTCGTCCAGCGAATCCCGAGGCAATTTACTCAGCCGTTGCACTGTGCGTTTCCAATTGTGAAATTCACGATTCTTGAAAGGTTTCATCGCCTGTCTGTATTCCTTCCACTGGCGCTGCCTGTCCTCCTTCGTGCCCGGCGGCGCTTCCTCCAGTGGAAGCGGCGCCTCCGGTCTTTGTATCCATTTGCCATCGATTTCTACAAAAGTGCCGCCTCCTTTTTTCTTTTTGATAAGACGATTATTTGCCGAGGAATTGCTATTGGTGGATTTGCTGTTACTACTCACGCTAATGCTGCTGCTGTTGGCTGCCGGTGCAACTGCAGCTCCGCCAGGTGGTGGTGGTGGCGGCATTAAAGCCGCATCCAGTAAAGCATTGTTATCCGATTTTCCGCTGTTGTTGCTGGATTTGTATTTCTTGTTTGGCTGATTGTTTTGCTTGTTGTTATTAATGATGTTGTTGTGTCGCTGCTTCTCCTTGGGCACCAGATTCCACAGAGTCGGACACTTTGGCATGGGCGGTTGAATGGGCGGCGGTCGCAGCTGTGGCGACATCATATCCTCCCAGAACGGAGGCGGCTGCAACGGTCGATGTTTGCGTCCACCAGATGGTCCCGGACCCATGCTACCCATTTGGCAGGGCGGCATCATCGGCGAAGGGCCACAGGGACCCGGACCCGGTCCAAAATTCGCAAAGCCCATGGACATCAAGGGAAAAGGCAATGGAGGTGGTCGACTCAATGGTTGAAATGAGTTATTGTTGTTGTTATTGTTATTATTATTGTTGATGTTGTAGTTGTGATGATTGTTATAGTTTCGATTGTTGTTGACGTGCTGCTGCTGTTTATTGTTGTTCTCGTTTTTATACGGTTTGCGTCCGTTGCGTGTTGCGGTTGCTCCTGTTGTCGTTGAGGAGCCTTCAGGCTGCTCCTTGGCCTCTTTCGTCTTCTTCCAATCGGCGAAGGATATTTGCAGTGGTTTCGCTACGCTATCTTTATTACCAGCATTATCATTGCTTATCGCTTCCGTCGTATCGGCCTCTGTGGCTGCATTTTCAGCCATTTTTACCGATTTTAAGAAACAGAATATGTGGAAATATTCTCAGCAAAGTAGCGCTCTGAAAAATCTTTGTAGAACTTGACCGATATTTCATGTGTTACCAGGGCTACATCACAACCCTGCGTTCGTCAAAAAATATCGCATAGGTGGCAACGCCACACAGTTAAACTATCGTTATGGCCTCCAGTGGATAATGGATTATCATTATTATTATTTTATTGCTGCACGGCCTTTATTCTTAATTAAAAGTTATTTGATAAGTTACTTGTAGTCTAACAATAATAAAAAAATATATATGAAACGTTACGATATGTCGTGATTGCGTACCCAATCGACTGTGAGCGAAATCGATAGTTCCGATAACTGTTTTACAGATCTAGCAGTCGCAGAGATTTTTGGTAAGCTTTAATAGAGCTACTTCGTTAAAATAAAGCAGGCAATGCTAAGAAGAAAAACGTAGTCCTGCGTTATTAACTAAACTTTGCGTGGAGTGTCGGCAACGGGTTATTAATAAAAGTTTTATTGTGGCAGTTCAGCCACAGTCGCCAACAGTTACAACAGCAAGTGGAGCGCTGCCGCGCAGCCAACGCGTAGTTTCTTCCATTGCTGGCATATAATACATAATATTACTTAATTTGCAACAAAAACCAGTGATAAATTTACCCGAAATACTAACAAGTTGCAAAAGCAAACCAAAAATTCTGTGTAAGTTCTGCTGCAGTGAATTTTTTTTGGGTAATCGTCGAGGGAGAGTTTTACGCCCAAGGCGGCTCGGGCAGCGCTGCCGGCGTCGCAGTCGCAGTCACAGACACATTTGTTGTTGCTATTCTCGACATATGATTCAATAAGTGATCACTACGCCTCTGCCACTAGCGCTGTAGCAGCGACGCGGCGTCTCTGACAGTTTTTTGTGTAATATTTTGTGTGTGTAAAAATGCTATTTAAAATCAGAATCCGACTCACACCCCCCGCACATAACGGCAATTAGACGCTGCAGCAAATGCTGCGTTTTTTCCTTGTTAATGAAACTTAAATGCCGCTCTGGCGGAAAGAAACACACATGCACAGACATAGCCATTGTGTCCGTTTAATAATGCAAACTGTTTTTTTTTTGGAGAAGTTCATAATTATCATTCATACTTGGTTCCTAAATGATTCACGGCGACACTAGATTTTTTTTGGCAAGAAAATGTGAGCAGCACTGAAGCAACTATCATAAATCTAATTTAATCAGCTTTGGCCTACCTGCGAGGCTCTTATCAAAGTTGCAAATGATATGCACACATTTGCGTACAATTAAGTTAATTGGTGCTATGCGTGTGTGTGTTCTACGTATCAACAGCTGCGTCGCAATTTGCAGGCAAACACACCGCTGCTAGCAGCAGTTACTTGTAACAGTCAATATTTACCGTAATAATACCAGGAGATAATCGATAACAAGAAAAAGAACAGCGATAGATCGATTTCTTATCGCTAATACGTTGCATATATGCAATTAACTTTTTGTATAAATGTGTATCTACAAAAAATAACTAAATGAAATTAATAATATATGAATTAAAAAATTGGAGCAGCAATTAGTAATGTAGGGTTTCCACTTGTTTTATACATATATTTACCTTATTTTCTGTTGCATTTCTCTTGCAGGGGGAGGTGCGGAAACGCTTCTACGACTTCTTTCACATACAAATTTTCGCAACATTCAACACACAATCACACACACACTCACACACATACATATACTGAAAAAGCAAAACGAACGAACTTAAAACCAGAGAGAGAAAGATAACAAAACAGAAACTTTGTAATCAAATCGATACGAGCAAACCAAAAATCCAATCGAATCAAAATCAGAATGGCGCACACACATCTGGGCAGAGCGGTGAAAAATATTGAGGCACCGCGTCCGCTCAAGCCACAATCACGTTCATCGCTGAAGAACAGCTATTTGGTTATCGAGGAGCTGATCCAGTTGATTGACAATGTGACCGTTGGTCTGCAATCGTGCAATACGACATCGGAATCGATAACATTGTTATTGCATAATTTGCGGGTGAATGGACCGCAGCTGGAGGCGTTATCGAAGGATACGCTGGATCGTGCTTTCGTTGTGTTTCGCAATGCTTCGCAGGACGAACGTCTGAACATAACCACACGACTAAAGCTGCTCGAACTGATCGAATTGCGTGCGCACAGCTGGGTGGACAATGACACAATTGCTTACTACAAGTCCAAGCAGCAAGTATCCAGCGTTGAGGTGGGCTAAACAGCAATATAGAAATATAAAATATAAAGATATAGATTAAACTAAATTTTTACAGCAGCTGCCCGCTGAATCATATCAACACGATGCTGCCGGCATGGTTGGCAACCAGCAAGCCTTTCTCAGCACCTCCCCCACATTTGGTGTCAGCGTCGGCGTGGGTGCACTTGTTGGCGGCTCTGCAGCCGCAACGGCAGCTGCTTTCAATGCGGCCACTGTTGCCGCTGCCGCACAAGCGGCGGCCATTGCAGCGGTCGGCTCACCCAATCAGCAGCATATGCTGTTGCCACCCGGTGAGGTCATCCGCAACTCGGGCAAATTTCCCAAACCCACAAAAATTCCGGGCAAAACCTACTGCAAAGATGAGGTCGTCATACGCAACGCCGACTCCGGCAAGGGTAAGTATTTGTTAACTGTTACTCCTTATATAGACACACGAGACTATATTCTTCTGTTTTATATCTGCTGCCATATTAGTTATGGGCATTAAGGGCCGACGCGTGCACATGATCGAGGAACTTAGCGAAACAATAATATCCTTTCAAAGAGGTAAAACCGACAGTAAACAACATTTTTGCACAAATTGCACATCAGCGACGCATTTTTTATACACTGTCTTGCCTGAAATTGGCTTGCTTTCATAACTCCCCCACAATTAACATTAATTCTCGCACGCCAAACATTAATTTATAATATTTTTTCCGTAATGGTTTAATTATTCACTTATTGGATCCAAGGCTCGTTTTTTATTACCATTCATATGTATACATGCATTTCTTATTGTTCATAATAAATAGCTGTTTTATTAAGATTTTCGATTTGTATTAATATATATTTTGTCGTTTAGTCAATCCTGGCGCCAAAGAACGTCTGGTGCAAATTACCGGTCCTGATGAGAACAAAATTAAGTAAGTCAATTAATGAATTTTCATTTTGAATATCTTCGACATTATTTGTTGTTAACTATGTAACAATGTATTGTAATTTCTGCAGTTATGCCAAGCAATTGATGGGCGACACCATACGTCGCAACGCCTCACCGGTGCGCCTGGAGCCGGCACCATCCGCTGGCGGAGCTGGTGGCTCCTGTTCATCGCTCAACTCATCCAACTCGGACGATGCCGTGCAGCCGCGCACTCCAGGTGCCGGCGGCGTCAACAGCAGTTTGGCCAATCGCTTGAGCTTCAATTCGGCACAGAATTTCATGACTGCCACAGCAGCAGCAGCGGCGGCACAGCAAATGTCGCAGCAGCAACAGCACCACCATCACCATCAACAACAACATCAGCATCATCAGCAGCACCATCAGCAGCAGGCTGCTTCGGCGGCAACAGCTGCTGCCGGTAAAGTTATGAGACCGAATCAACAGCTGCTTATGCATTCATATTCCACAAATGATGCTTCCGTAGGTGAATACAAATTCACGGTCAATGTGGGCCAGCATCTCATCAAGATCACCGGCGGCTGCTGTGAACTCGTCCGCGTAAGTGAAACGTATAAATTAAATAACTCATCCAGCTCACCTGACTAATCCAAATCCATCTTCTTGCTGCAGGTGGCCAAACTTGTGTTGGACGACTACTTCAGCAGCTCCGAATTCTTGGCATCCATTGAAGCGGGCGCTGCCTTTGATGGCACTTCACTGGTCAGTCCGGTCACAACGCCTTCCACACCGCTGCCCGGCTCGGGGCCACCACAATTTATGATGGGCAACGCTTTGCCGTTGGCCGACAGTGGCATCAATCTCAACTATGTCGCTGGGCAGGGTAATAACAATGGCGATGGTGATGATGAAGTGTTTGTCGAGTCCAATGGGAGCAGCAATCAAAATGGCTTGGCACGCTCGCGACGCAGTCACTTTTCACGCAAGGAGTCCACACCGGAAGCGAAGGCACTGCGCGAAAAGCTCGAAGAAGAGTGCGCCGCCAATCTGCTAAAGACGAATACCTGTAAACATTCAATCGAATGCCAAATTATTAAGGATACATCTAATTTAGTGCCTTGTTTGTTTTCCATTCACAGCACGCGTCTCGTATGACATTGAACATTTGATGTACTATTCGAAGAGTCCGCATGCCTGGGCGCTACCCACCGGGTGGGCGAAAATGATGGAAACGGCGCCATCGATTCTGCGCAACAAGGTAATTCAACCCGCTGACCAGCACATTATTGCTACTTCAACAAGTTCGCCCAGTGCTGATATCACCCACCTTGCACATAGCTCGTCATTAACAACAATAATATCCACAAAAACAACAACAACCGCGGAAATGTCAGCTTCCATTAATCAAGATTGTGAACCCAGCAATAATCGAAACGCTAGCAACCAAATTCTAATAACTAACAACATCAAACAAGCACCGCATTTAAAGACCATAAGTATAACGCTCGATAGTTTAAGTGCACGAAAGCTAATCTCATGTGATCGTGGTGACAACGCTCAAATCATTAATCGCAAGCCATCCTCAGAATCTGATCGCAAGTTATATAACAAACAATTGCAAATTATAACCAATACAATGGGTGCATCTGCATCGGGCAAATGTCGCACTCAAACAAAAGCCGTTTTCCAGCGCTATAGCGAGATCGATGAGCTCTCTCTAGCCATGTGTGATACATGCTCCAATGAGGAGCTCAACAATAACAATCGTGGATTTATCTAAATTTCATTCATATTTGTAATTTAATCATATCGTTTACGTAAAGCATACGTAAAGGAATTTTCTTACATATACCATCTTGTTTTATCAAATCATGCGCTTAATTAATTCGAATAAGCAATTTTTGCATTTGACATCAATCATAAAAATATTAATCCCAGTATTATTAAATGTAAAACAAAACGCAAAACTTTCTTGATCTTGATATTAATGTTAAATTGAATATAAACAAAAAAAAATTGAAAAGCAAATGAAAATTAATTTGTAATTTCACAACAAAAAGAAAAAAGGAATCTGTATTTTGGCTGTGAAGCAGATTTAGTGTTCGCTAAGCTTATTCTAAAGTTGCCGGTCAACCTTAATTAGTATCCATATTAACACACCCACACACACACTTACCTACACACCCCTTATATATTTGTTCCAACAAACAAAACAAAACACACACACACACAAACTAATTAATGTTTAACAAAGACTAATTAACAATTGCAATTGCAACATTTTTTTAGTCTTAAGTAAGATGTAAGCGTTTTTTCAAGCATAACCCATTTAAAAATTGATATATACATTATACACATGCATATGTAAAATAAAAAAAAAGAACGGACTTGCAAAGTCGAGATGCTTGGCTTTTAACTATTTGTACATTTTAAACATAATACACCCCATAACACACACACACACACACACACACACACACATTATTTTGTTTAGTTTTGTATATACACACAAGGTAAACAAAAGGTGTAGCTTATTATTTTTATATTTTTTGTTAATTGATATACATTACTCTACTTTGCACAGGATCTACAGGATGAGAGCCAGCGTTTTGATGGTGAGAAATATCTCGCCAGCATTCAGAGTGCCACCAAACGAAATATTGATGCCGCCGACGACACTGAAAATGTGGATGAATAACAAAAACTGAAAAGGAAATCAAGAAACACGCGAGCGCATTACATTAACATATAATTGAACGATTTACAGATATTGATTTGTTTTTGTGAATAGGGAAAAACAAACAACAGATCTGGCAATAGCTATTGTTAATGTGTGTGCCTCAGATATATAACTCAATTGGGTACTTATCAAGTCCCCAAGTCTATCAAACTACACACACACACACACGAACTATCTTTCTGTTTTTTGTACTATGCTTTTAGCTTTAGCGTATCGCGTACATTTCTTAATATATTAATAACGACCAAATGAAATCAAATGGAATAAATTCTAAAACACTTAGTTAGGAGCTATACAAAAACAAAGTACGACGATTTATATATGAAAAAGAAACTAAGAACCAAACTATCTTTCAATATAACGATGCTTTTAGTTAAACTTAAAAAAAACGATGAATATATATTTACTAATATAATATGCTTACTATGATAATAACAAAATGCAGCTAATTGATGGAACGCTCGCTGAAAACGGCATTACTCACAATCCGAAGAAAAGCGGTTCGAAAATTAACAACAACAAATGAACGTAAATGCATTTTTATTCAAATAGTAAAATCAAAAACAAAAAAATTAACGAAATTTTTATTTTCTCATATGTATTTAATTTGAATCATCCTACTTTTCAATGTACTTGTTTCAATTCTCAAAAAAACGAAAGAAAAAAAATCGATTATATTGTTTTCATAATTCATTCATTCATTTTGTTCTTTATTTTGTGCAATGATTGTATTTTCATTTTCTCTAGTCCAATGCGTTATGGAAACTTTTGTGTCTATTTAGTTTCCATATTTAACACGCCAACACCTTTTTGGAATTTCTGTTTATGTTTTAGCTAATTTATTTAATTTATTATAAATTATATACTTTCGACAAATTGAAATCGTTTACATATGCAATTACACACACTGAATAAATATCAATACACCATATTTTATTTATTTTACTCAGTCAAAAAGAAGAGCTCGATTTTTCGCTAGGATATGTATAATTTTTATTTAAACATTTATCTTTGGCAACGGGCACATAACACACTTATACACAAACATCATCAAAATGTAAATACATTATAACAATAGTTTAATTTTTTGGAATGTTAGCGTCAAATGTTCACTTATAAATCAAACAAAAAGTTGTGCGAATATTTCGAATATGTGCGAAGAGAAACAAGAACATTTTGCTACACATAGATGGTAAACAACATCACATTGGTTATCGTACATAGTAGATATGTATCTATATATATGTATAATTTGTATATTTTGTATATTCTTTATTTGCCCAATAGAGGCCGTAGAACCATGGTGCAGCGATGCGTTGAGCTTTATTCGTTAGCAGTTTGGAAAGAAGAATGTAGAGATTAGTTAGGTGATCGAACTAACCGGCGAAAATATAGCTTTGGATACACACACAATATCAATACACCAAATACACACAACATCAATATAGCTTGCTCACGAACTAGACTCAATATTCACGTACATTGACGTATGATATGTGGCACGCTCAGCCGGCGACATGTTCAGATTGCCCTGATGCTTCCGATCATACGCCCAGATAGCGCATGTTGCCATCAGTGAAACTATGTGAACGAAAAGATTATTGATTAGAGCAGGTGATTAACTAAGTAAGTGCATTCATTACTTACTAATTAGGCAGAGCATAAAGAAGAGCTGCAGCCAGAAGTGACTGCCGCCACTGTAATCCACAATGAGGCCAGCAAGAAGGGTGACTACAGCTAAGCCCATATTTTGCACCGATTGGCAGCTGTGGTTAAAATATATAGTATATATATATAATGTGTATAATCAATTCTAATTTACATAGTGTGTATTATATATTCTATATATATATATATATATATATATAGTTGATTTCACTTACAAGCCATATGCCGTGCCCAGTTGATATTCGGGCACAATGAGCGCCACCAAGGGCCACAAACTGGCAGCCAGCATCGAATAGGACAAGCCCATAATTGCCATGGCAATATACGGATTCAAATGGCTGAAAGTGAGCATCATGTGCGCCACGAGCGTTGCAATTGTGGCCAGAAATACCCAAGCGACATTGCGTCCCACACGATCGATGATAAAACCAAATAGCGGCGATGCAATCGCTGAGATGAAATACACAATCGAATTGACATTGTTGGCCTGTTCGGCAGTCAGCTGGAAATTGGCTTTGAAGAATTTCTGCCCGAGGGCCACAAATGGAAAGATGGCCACATAGTAGGCGACACAAACGACCGATACCATCCAGAAGTCCAATTTAAATGACATTACATCGCTGAGCTTGGTAATCTCTCCGCCAGGATTATTATTACGCTTTAATATGCGTTCGGCGCGTTTGTCCATCCAGCCTAAATCAATAATATATATCAATAATTGATTTAACAATAATTAAAAATATATATAAAGACTAACTGCATACCCAGTATAAGTGTGCATAGCAATGACATGACGCAGGTGGTCGCGGCCAGAAACAGAGTGATGCCCAGGCCCGTATAACCGGCATAGAACTTGGACACATAATCGTAGAGCGGTTGCATAATCCAAAAGTTGACAGTGCTACCGAAACGTGCCACAGACAGCTGCAGGCCAAAGACCATGTTCAGCTCCCTGCCCTTGAACCAGAGCACCGCATAGCTGTTCTGGGCAACGGCCAAAGACTCGGCGCCGATGCCAAATATAAAACGACCGACAATCATTAGCCAGAACTGACCCATCAGGCTGCCAGTGGCGAATATCAATTGACCCAGCAGCACGATGACCATATAGATAATGGTGCCCAATCGTATGCCAAAGACGCGATCGATGAGAAAGCCGCCAACAAAGCAGAGCACAATATTTGGCCAAGAGTAGATGGAATAGATGAATGAATATTCAGTCGCATTCAAATGCAGCTCCTTCTGAAAGACATCCTGCAGTGCGCCGGGATTATCATAGCAAAAATAGGAACCTGTGAATAAAATACAATATAATGATGTAAAAAAAACCAAAAATATAGCAACCATTAAAAACGCAAGACAATATTTCATCTTGAAATCTCCAATGTCAACTCACCAAAGCCCAGCAGGCACATAAAAACCAAGGCCAAAAATCGATGGGGCGCACTGCTGGGATCACAACAGCCCGGCTTGTCCTGTGGCACAGCCAGTTGCTCGGTATCCCTTGTGCTGCGCCTACGCACAACTGGCTTCACCTCATCATCCCCACTGCTGCTCGAGGCACACTCCACAATTGGCAGGCGTTCCTCCCTCGACATGATTTTTTTTTTACTTTTGCAAATGCCAAAGAATGCTGTTATCTCTGAAGATTATTGGATTTTATTTATTTGAGATCTAGCTATGGCCAAAAGAGCAAGGAGCGTGGGGCGGAATGCGGGCGGAGGGGCAGCTGCCCTCTATTAGTGCTTTTTATTGCAGGCCCACATCATGGTAATTTATTTGATAGATGTCGTTGCTTGTTGTTTTATTATTGATTATTTCAGTGCACTATCAGTTTTGGTGGGGGTTGATTTGGGGTTTGCCTCGTCGCAGGTTTGAGTTATGAATCTGCAATGAAAAGTGCTCTTATAGAAATTTTCTCATTTCACACAGGTTGCATGTGTGTGTGTGAGTGTGGGTTGTATATGCTTAGTCAAACCAACAGAATCTCGTCAGCGTTTTTGCTAATCACTTAAGCGCATGCATTGTGCGCTGCTTAAGCGAGGCATTAATTGACCTGGCACCTGATTTAAAACTTCAATAAGCTTCAAGTTATTTGCGTATTGGCAAGTCTTAAAATATATATACATCCACACACATTTGGTTTAGTTTACATTGGCATTTAGGATCCATGAAGCCTTTTATCAACGGACGTCACACACAATACTAAAATATTATATCAGCGCATGATTTGCGTTTGTTTTGAATTTAAAATCAGGCGCGCGAGTTATGATTTGAAAAGTGCCACTGATAGCCGCAAAATAAATATACATATTGTATCATTGCTTTTATTGTGACAATTTCAAAACAGACAGAATCGATTCCCACCCACACACTGGAAAAATGTTCAACAAGTAAGCACTGTTTCTCCTCTGGCAAAAAACAACATATGCCAAATTTTATCTGTTGCGGCCTCCTACCTGTTTTCCGCGAGCGGAGAAACTTAACTAACGTTCAATTCTTATTTTTCGTTTGGGCTGTGCTATGTGATCCAGTTCGTTCACTACAATCACACACTGTGATTATCGATAGACAATGCTCGATTTGTTGTCAATCGGTCACTGCAAGTACACGATTGTTTTGTATTGCCATTGGGTAAACAACTTGATCACAAATTACATACATAAATATGTATAAGGTTCAAAATTGATGAATCATAAAACAGATTAAACATTGGCTGTCACGCAATAGGATGGATTAAAAGTGCAACAAAAAACTATATTTCTGAACAAATGTACTCTGCCTGCCAATGACGACGCTTTCATCGTATAAACTGAGATTTTGAGTTACTATGAAATAATGTCATCGCAACAGCGCATATTTATACGGAAACAAAACGTTTCAAACAGCACTGTAAAACTGTAAATACAAATGCATCTATTTTTGTAATGCTCACAAAAGTCGTAATAATTGCAATTAGTGTTGGCTAGAAACAAGATTATACACACAGCAGATGGCAGCGATAAAGGTGCGTAACTATGCATATATAAATATATTACATATCAAACTAAAATTGTAAATTTACATATGTTCGAATTTGTACGCGTATGTACGTGTGTGTGTGCCTTTTTTTGTAGAACATCGCGCTGGGCATTATGTATGGGCTGTGGGACAGCATACGCGGCATGACGCTGGTGCTGTACATAGACAACGAGGTTGCCAGACAGAATGCGGAGCTGGAAACAATGCGCCAACTGCGACGCATGGACAGGGATCACTTCAAGCAATCACAGCAGATACGTTCAACATCGCCAGTGCCCAGCTCGGCGGCGGCAATGATGCGAGAGGAATATGCCAATCGGGCGGAGCACAATTCCGATGAGCGAACGCTCGAGAAGATTTTGCAGAAGAAGCCAAAGGAAAATCCGCAGCCGCAGGCGTAAGTATGACATATAAAAGAAAAGGCACTTCACCAATCGATTATGAATGTTAAATATGCTCGATAAATAATTTTTCGATGATCTGTTCTCGTTTTTTAAATGTTCAATTGTGGCTGATTTTTCTTAAGCAGAAAAAATGAAAAACCTTACCTTGAACATTTATAATTAAATAATAGCGCATTACTAATTAAATTTTATTTTTATTTTAATTACGCATTTGCAGCGAGAAGAAAATCGCAAAGAAATTATTTAAATGCTGCCTGCTAAATGGCGGCTTCACCTGGCTGAGCATTGTGCTCTTCGAGAATGTGCTGCTGCCGACGCTTAAATTCTCGCTGACCATCTTCTATGGCGCTCAGTCGGATACTTTGCCCTTTGTGTGGAGCTGGCTGCATCCGATATTGTCTCTGATCTTTGGCATGATGTGGGTGCTGCCCATCTTCATGCTCTCTAAGGTGGTCAGCTCGCTGTGGTTCGCGGACATTGCCAATGCAGCGTATCGTGTGCGTAAGGGACGACCACAGTTGATACCTGGGATCAGTAAACTGGTTGCCGATTTCCTGTTTAGCATGGTGGTACAAATGCTGTTCCTGGTGCAGAGCATGCTGGTGAATCTGGTGCCAGTGAAATATGTGGGCTCCTCGCTGTGTTTTATACACTTGTGCCTGCTATATTCTCTGTACTCATTCGAGTACAAATGGTTCAACATGGGCTGGGAGCTGCATCGCCGCCTCACCTACATTGAGAAGAATTGGCCATATTTCTTTGGCTTCGGCATACCGCTGACAGTGCTGACAAATATGTCCAGCTCACTGATTGTGAGCAGCTGCATCTTTTCTATATTCTTTCCGCTCTTCATACTCAGCGGCAATGAGGCCAAGCCGATTGTGGACACCACGTAAGTATTTAAACGGAAGTAAAGATATTTTGCTTAAAGTTGTCTCACTTTTGTTGTAGCCAATTTTCGTTGCGTCTCTTCTCGCCGGTGGTATTCATATCGAACATGTGCTTTGGCGGCAATCCATGGAGCAAAACGAATCGGCTGCTGGCCCAGCAACGCAAGCAGATGGAGCTGCAGCGCCAGCAGCAGCGCGAGGAGCTTTTGCTCAAGAAGCAGCAGCATATGCGGCAACAGCAGCGCCAACACGAAATGATGGCGCGCCGGGAGCAGTCGCATTCGCGTTCCCGGACGCCACAGCCCGGCCAGCAGTCGGGGCAGCATTATCGCTACGCTCAGCCGCCTGTTTTTGATGCGGCCCGTGTGCGTGATTCGTCGGCGTCATCGACGCACAGCTCGAATGCAGCGACGCCCACGAGCTTTAGGCCACCGCCATTCTTTGGCGGATCGGGCATGCATAGCAATGTACCGCTGGTGCCCACACCTGTGCCCGGGGCGCCACGCACACCCATCATTGTGCACGAGGAGTCGGGCCCAGATGACTGGAATTTGTGAGATTTTATATGCATATACACACACATAGCATAGGCCTCTATTATCTATGTACATATATATACGTTTACATATATGTATATGTATATTTATATATTTACTGCAACCCATGTGCTGCGATCGAGAACTGTGTAT
The DNA here is from genome assembly GCA_035041605.1 of Drosophila atroscutellata. Classification (NCBI taxonomy): domain Eukaryota; kingdom Metazoa; phylum Arthropoda; class Insecta; order Diptera; family Drosophilidae; genus Drosophila; species Drosophila atroscutellata. Next base: position 2,664,839 of record JAWNLA010000092.1, on the reverse strand, counting down.
GTTAAAGCTTACTTTAGACCTAAACTTACGCATAATGACAATGCACGCTAGTCGCCAGTAACTAGTAGCTACTTATCTAATGTTTGTATTTAAGATTACGCCCACTAGCTGACTAATTGATTGATATTGTCTGATTTGTGCGGCGGGGGGATTCTTATTTTTAAGTGCGCCATTGACAATTATTAATTACGCTGGGCATCAAAAAGTTTCATATATAGAAATAAAATGTAATAAAATTTTTTGTATTTTCGTCACGTGAATCGATTTATCTATTTATGCACTGGGAAATGGTTCATTATATTGTGTAAATATGTATGTAAAATGCTAATTGAAAAAAAAAACCAGAAATATGTCGTTTCTGGTTTTTATATTCACCAGCAAATTTTCCACTGCCATAACTTGGTTCAAGATCAACAAACTTTGAAAAACAATGTATTTTTGATCGTGAGTTAGCATATAGATCAAGTAGAATTAATTGGCATTCATTCCCGTATATGGGATCAGGATAAATAGCAAAGTCAAGGACACGTATTTGGTGTTCATGTGAAATCATGTGGAATCACTGACCCATATCCCCTATTTTTTTGGGGCGGAGTGTTGCCAATTAGCGCTTATGCGTTGGGCACGAACCATATATTAGATTGTGCGGTCAACCAATTGATTATCACCAAGGATACACATATGTCCACACATTGGCTCGTTGACAGACAGCTCTGCGATGTCTTCCAAATCGGGTTTTCAGTTGTCCTTTGTGGTTCGTGGCGTGTGGTCAATGTGCGGTCCTGGCGATAATGTTGAAGACATTCAAATATTTGTGGTGGCTGTGGACTTTGCTGCAAATTGCAAGCCATTTGGAAATCGCCAACGCTCAGACAAGTCAAAATATCAATGTGTGTAAGTGCCAAATCGATAGATAGATGCGAAAGCAATTCCAATTGATAGGACTTGATGGACTTGTGTAAACTCATTAAGCATAAAGTGGTTTGGTGGTTCAGTGGTTCAATGGTTGAGTGCTTTTTGGGTTGACAGTGCAAACAATGCATGTACTGTGTGTATGTGTATGTATGTACGTGTGATAGTAATGTCGTGTCCTTAACAGTTTTTATAAACGAGGTGGATAATGAGCCAGCCACGAAGGCCATTGAGGTGGTCCTCACCTATCTGAAGAAGAATCCCAGCTATGGTTTATCGGTGCAAATTGAATCGATTGAGGCGAATAAAACGGATGCCAAAATATTGCTGGAAGCAAGTAAGTTTTTTTTTTCGATTATAATGTATATAAGCTAAATAAAAATTTGAATTATCCCAATTCCATAACTAATATAAACTGATCGATTTTCTTCTCAGTTTGCAACAAGTATGTGGATAGCATTGATAAGAAACAAACGCCACATTTAATACTGGACACTACAAAATCTGGCATTTCCTCTGAAACGGTCAAGAGCTTTACCCAGGCACTGGGATTGCCCACAATTAGCGCCTCCTATGGCCAGGAGGGCGATTTAAGGCAGTGGCGCGATCTGGATGAGTCCAAGCAAAAGTATCTGCTGCAAGTAATGCCGCCAGCCGACATAATACCCGAGGCAGTTAGGAGCATTGTCAAGCGGCTGAACATTACCAATGGTTACTAATATATACACTTTAAATCTTTAAAGCGATTTCATTTTAGGGTGATCTTTTTCGAGTTTACATATGCAATTCACAATCCAATCCACTATTAATCGTCTTCCGTACTTTAGCTGCCATTCTTTATGATGACACTTTTGTCATGGATCACAAATACAAGTCCCTGCTGCAGAACATTCAGACACGGCATGTAATTACGGCCATTGCCAAGGATGGCAAACGGGAACGCGAGGAGCAAATTGAGAAGCTGCGCAATCTGGATATTAATAACTTTTTCATACTGGGCAATTTGCAATCCATACGCATGGTCCTCGAGTCCGTGAAACCGGCCTACTTTGAGCGCAATTTCGCCTGGCACGCAATCACGCAGAGCGAGGGCGAAGTCAGCACTCAGCGGGATAATGCTACGATTATGTTCATGAAACCGATGGCATTCACACAATATCGGGATAGGTTGGGCCTGCTGCGCACCACATTCAATCTGAATGAGGAGCCGCAGCTGGCATCAGCCTTCTATTTTGATCTGGCACTCCGCAGCTTTTTGGCTATCAAGTGAGTTGGATTACCATTACTAAAGGTCTCAGGATTAGGTTTACTTTATGACCTTCATTTAAAATTCGATAGTCATATTAAATTGACGGACAACAGAGCTTAACTATTTTTTTTTGGGTTATTTCTGGGTTGTCCTCAAGCAATACAACATTTTTTTCCCAATGCATTACAATACTCCAAGAAATCTTAATAGTATTTATTTTCTATATATATATATTGTCACAAAAAGTAAATTTGACAGCAACGTTCGAAAATAAGTCTTAACTGATGATATTTTTGTGCTCACCATATTTAATTAACTTTCTTTACTATTATGGGATAATTATACTTAATGTTTTTGGTTTTCTGTTGACACATTAATTAACTCATTAATTACGTTAGAGAAATGCTGCAGTCGGGCGCCTGGCCAAAGGACATGGAGTATCTGAAGTGTGACGACTTTCAGGGTGGCAATACACCTGAACGCAATATTGATCTGAGGCAATTTTTTACACAGGTGTTTACAGTTTAAATGGGGGAAACCCCTCTATCATTCCATCAATTATGTGTAATTATTGTTTACAAAATGCGCTCGCACAGGTTAGCGAACCAACGTCCTATGGCACCTTCGAGCTGGTCACGCAACCGCGGAAGCCATTTAATGGCTTCAGCTATATGAAATTTGAAATGGACATAAATGTGCTCCAGATTCGTGGCGGCAGTTCGGTCAACAGCAAATCGATTGGCACCTGGACTGCTGGCCTCGACTCCCCGCTCATCGTCAAGGATGAGCAGCAAATGCAGAATCTGACCGCAGATACGGTCTACCGCATATTTACAGTGGTGGTTAGTGTTATCTATTGATTTCTCTCCTAGTCAGCTTTCTTATATGTTTCTTATTCTACAAGCTAGCTAGGTGCCACATTCTAAATTAATCTTAATGATCTTAATTACAGCAAGCACCATTTATAATACGCGATGAGACCGCACCGAAGGGCTACAAGGGATACTGCATCGATTTGATCAATGAGATTGCGGCAATAGTGCACTTTGATTACGAGATTCAGGAGGTGGAGGATGGCAAGTTTGGGAACATGGATGAGAAGGGCGATTGGAATGGGATTGTGAAGAAATTGATTGACAAACAGGCCGATATTGGACTCGGTAGCATGTCTGTTATGGCAGAGCGGGAAATTGTGATTGATTTCACTGTGCCATATTACGATCTGGTCGGCATCACCATTATGATGCAGCGTCCCAGTTCGCCCAGTTCGCTGTTCAAGTTTCTCACCGTGCTCGAGACAAATGTCTGGCTGTGCATTCTGGCTGCCTATTTCTTTACCAGCTTTCTAATGTGGGTCTTCGATCGCTGGAGCCCTTACAGCTACCAGAACAATCGCGAGAAGTACAAGGATGACGAGGAGAAGCGCGAGTTTAATCTGAAGGAGTGCCTTTGGTTCTGCATGACTTCTTTGACGCCGCAGGGTGGTGGTGAGGCGCCCAAGAATCTATCAGGTCGTTTGGTAGCAGCCACTTGGTGGCTTTTTGGGTGGGTAACAGAAACAAATCTTTTAATTATTAGTTGCACCTTTTCTTCATCTGTTAATTTTGGCTGGTAGCTTCATCATCATCGCCTCGTATACGGCTAATTTGGCTGCCTTTTTGACTGTGTCGCGTTTGGACACTCCTGTGGAGTCTCTCGATGATCTTGCTAAGCAGTATAAGATTCTTTATGCTCCCCTAAATGGATCTGCGGCGATGACCTATTTTGAACGCATGGCGAATATTGAGCAAATGTTTTATGAGATCTGGAAAGATTTATCGCTGAACGATTCACTGACGCCGTTGGAGCGTTCCAAGTTGGCCGTCTGGGATTATCCAGTGAGCGATAAATATACGAAAATGTGGCAGGCTATGCAGGAGGCGGGTCTGCCCGCCTCCCTAGATGAGGCAGTGAAGCGTGTGCGCAATTCGTCCACAGCAACGGGTTTTGCATTTCTCGGAGATGCAACGGATATACGATATCTGCAGTTAACCAATTGCGATCTGCAGGTGGTTGGAGAGGAGTTCTCACGCAAACCGTATGCAATTGCCGTTCAACAGGGTTCCCATCTTAAGGATCAATTCAATAATGCGTAAGATCTGATGATGATTACTAAAGATTCGAAATATTTATTTTTACCTCACAGCATTTTGACATTGCTGAACAAGCGGCAGCTGGAGAAGCTCAAGGAGAAATGGTGGAAGAACGACGCGGCGCAGGCCAACTGTGAGAAGCCGGAGGATCAGTCGGATGGCATATCCATACAAAATATTGGCGGCGTCTTTATTGTCATCTTTGTGGGTATTGGCATGGCCTGCATTACGCTCGTCTTTGAGTACTGGTGGTACAGATATCGCAAGAATCCCCGCATTATCGACGTGGCCGAGGCAAGCTCTTCGCAAGCTAATTTCAAGGATGGCGGCAAGATGACTGACGGCGTCATTTTGGGTCAGACGGGCGACAAATTTGAAAAATCAAATGCCGCGCTGCGTCCGCGCTTTAATCAATATCCGGCAACGTTCAAGCCGCGTTTTTAAAGATATAAAAAAATATCATGCCGAGATCTATGTCTACGTCTATAGCAATTATGTAAACTTGCAATATTCTCTCACATTTGTGTGCACTTTAAAGCAATTTTTAATAAATATGTGTGTTTCAAAAGAATTTAATTTTGTGTCGATTTGCAGAGTGAACAGCATACCATTATTATTTAGCACCCGTTCATAGTGCAGCCCTATAGTTGCGTTGCAGCCCTGGCTCGATAGATGTTTATCGATAAACTTATACTCCATACACATCACTCACACTCAAAAAGTTGGAGAAAAGTGTGAAAATTGTTCAAATCTTTCAATAAACAAGAGTAGTTCTGAACTAAAAGAAGTAAATAATTGTTACCCGCGTGTGTTCACAAATAGCTTGCATGCGGCGCTTGAAGAAACTGTCCAAAAGTCACAGTGTGACGGGGACGCTAGAAATTGATGGAGCGCCGACGTCTGCCGAGACATCGGCAACAACACCAACAACTTTGGGAGGAGATGCAGCAGCGACCACGACGGCTGCGAATGGTGGATCGGGAGGAGGGGGTGGAGAGACTTTATTCAACGTTGATATATTCAAGCATTTCGATAAATCGGGCAGAAGTGAATTGTGTGTACATTATTATTATGGTATTTAGTGGGTATTCATTTTGAGCATTTCTCACCCAGCATAAAATACCTGAAGCAACAACTACAGGAGAGCCCGGAGAGTCCCGTCTTTGATAAGCATGGAGCATTTAAACAAGGCATCTCAAATGCCGTCTACGAGCTGCTGTGGCAAGCACTTCGCTTCAAGCTCAAAAAGGATGTTGTGCTGCACGTGCTCACCGATGTGGTCGTAAGTATTGGCCAAAAACAAACAAGCCACGTAGCTATATATAAGCTAATTTTGTTTATTTTTTGTTTAAGGCGCTGCACAAAGAATTTCCTAGTCTCATACTAGATGTGGTGAATATATTGGACAGCGAGACATCGCTAATGACCGAGGGACTGCAAGAAGAGCGACATGGATTTGTACAAATTGTCAAGGATCTCGACAAGGTGCTGCCAGAGGCATTGCTTAAGGAGCGACTGGAAATTGATACGCTCCAAGAAGTGGGCATTGTGAAAAACAAAAGCTTCTACACCAAATTCATCAAAGTGAAAACAAAGCTATAGTAAGTGGTTGATTTGATAGGAGTAATCAAACTAGACAATAGATAATATATTTTCCATTGTATTTAATATATTTTACAGCTATAAGCAGAGGCGTTTTAATCTCTTTCGCGAGGAGAGCGAGGGCTTTGCCAAGCTGATCACAGAAATGAATCAAGATTTTGAGGAGCACACAACACCCGATGTCATCATGGACATCATCAAATCACTGATAGGTAACACTTAATATTTAATTTTAATTTGTAAACCTGATTTATATTCTCGATATTAAGGTTGCTTTAATCTGGATCCGAATCGTGTGCTGGATATAATAATTGAATCCTTTGAGACGCGTCCCGATCGCTGGAAGCTCTTTATACCGTTGCTACGCAGTTATATGCCCACTGGCTCCATAATATGCGAAGTACTCGGCTACAAATTCTGCCATTTTAAGGCGTCTCGCACACCTCGCTCCTTGCATCATGTCTGCGCATTGCTCCTGAAGCATGGCGTCATCGAGCTGAACGATATTTATGTGTGGCTGACGCCCAACGATGGCAGCATACGTGCAAATTGGGATGCGGAATTGGCCGAGGCCAGGGAAATGGTGCGCAAACTTCATGTGATCTCCACCAACAAAAAGGATGAGGAAAAGGAACCACCGGCACCACCTACAACTACGAAATTCGATGAGGTTTGCATGAACTTTTTTTTCATAAAGAATCTTACTTATAATGTATCCTTTCCGCAGGACAAATACAATGCTAATCAAAAGTTTGGTTTATGCGAGGCGCTGCTCAAGGTTGGCGACTGGGAGAATGCGTACAAAATTATACAAAAGCTGCCGGATCAATCGGTTGTGGTGCAAGATCCAATTGCACGTGCAATTGTCGAGCTTGTGCATCTTTCCGTCGAGCATATCTACTACAAGAGATGCTTCAAAGCGCCCGCCGGCCGCAAACTCAGTCGCAATCGTCTGTACGAAGATGCCAGCCTGGTGGCAAAGATGCAGGTCCGCGAATTTGCCGATCTACGCAAGTATACGTGGCCGATGGCGAATGTTTTGGGTCCGGCGATGCACTGCGACACGATTCTGATGTACAAAATGGTGCGAATCATGTGCAGCGTATTGCTCGACATGGGCGTGGACAGTTTAAATGGTCCGCCGCCGAATACGGATCAGGAGCAGCAGTACTATGACATCATCAGTTGCCTGGATGCGTGCATATTGCCCTCGATGCTCTATCTGGACAGCAATTGTCCAATGTCCGAGGAAATTTGGTCCGTACTCAAATTCTTTCCATATCACTTGCGATACAGTATGTACGGGCGCTGGAAGAACGACAGCTATCAGTTGCATCCGAATCTGATACGTCGGTGTGGTCTGGCGCAGCGAGACATCAAGGCGCTGATGAAGCGCGTCAGTAAGGAGAATGTCAAACAGCTGGGGCGACTGGTCGGCAAGTACAGTCACTGTGCGCCTGGGCTACTCTTTGATTATGTAAGTATAAATATAAATCCTTGTCAAATCCAACACAAATTATACCTCTGCTCCTATATTTTTTAGATCCTTGTGCAGATCCAAATGTATGATAATTTAATTGGACCCGTTTGCGATATGCTCAAATATTTGACAAATCTATCATTTGACTGCCTTGGCTACTCCATCATTGAGTCCCTCGCCATGACGGGTCGTGGTCGGTTTAAGGACGATGGCACCTCGCTCTCACTGTGGCTACAAAGCCTCGCCTCGTTCTGTGGCAACATCTACAAGAAGTACAGCATCGAGATGAGTGGCCTGCTGCAGTATGTCGCCAATCAGCTGAAGTCGCAGAAGAGTCTCGATCTGCTCGTGCTTCGCGAACTCGTCCACAAAATGGCCGGTGTCGAGTCCTGCGAGGAGATGACCAACGATCAGCTGCAGGCGCTCTGCGGCGGTGAACAATTGCGTGGCGAGGTGATGTACAAACTTGCACTTTATACACAATAAATATTCATATATTTTGTATTAATGATTTTTAGGCTGGCTACTTTAGCCAGGTGCGCAACATGAAAAAGTCATCGAATCGCTTGAAGGAGGCGTTGGCCAACAATGATCTCGCAGTAACACTTTGCCTCCTGATGGCCCAGCAGAAGCACTGCGTCATCTATCGCGAAACGGCAGCGCACAGCCATCTGAAGCTGGTGGGCAGTCTGTATGATCAGTGCCAGGATGCGTTGGTGCAGTTTGGTACATTTCTGGGCTCCACATGTTCGGTGGATGAGTATGTGGAACGTTTGCCATCGATTATCACAATGCTGCGCGAATATCACATCAATACTGATGTCGCATTCTTCCTCGCCCGTCCCATGTTTACGCATCAGATTAACGTAGGTGTTAACGAGATTATTCTGGAATGTTATTTAAGAATTTGTATTTGGGTCTATTTTGTGATTGCAGCAAAAATACGATCAATTACGCAAGGCGGATCCCAATGCAAAGAAGCTGACAACGACACAAAAGCTGCAAAAGTATCTGGATGCCACGCAGCTAATTATGAATCCCATTGTGGAGTCGGTGCGTCCGCTGCACAGTGCCAAGGTGTGGGAGGACATCAGTCCACAGTTTCTGGTCACTTTCTGGAGCCTGAGCATGTACGATCTGCATGTGCCGAACGAGATCTATCAGCGTGAGATTGGCAAGCTCAAGCAGCTTGCTCAGCAAGCGTCCGAAGGCAAAGATTCGGTAAAAGCAATAACAACAATAAATATTCTAAATGGAGAATTTATAAATAATAAGCGTGTCGTTTGCAGAATCAGTCCAAGAACAAAAAGGAGCAGGAGCGTTATATAGCGCTTATGGAGAAACTGATTGATGAGCGTAAGAAGCAGCATGAGCATGTGGATAAGACACTGCAACGGCTGCAGGAGCAGAAAGATGGCTGGTTCCTGTTGCGTTCGGCCAAATCGGCGAAGAATGATACGATTACACAGTTCCTGCAGTTGTGCCTTTTTCCGCGCTGCACCTTCACTGCCCTGGATGCACTCTATTGTGCCAAGTTTGTTCAGACCATACACAATCTGAAGACTGCGAATTTCTCCACGCTGCTCTGCTACGATCGGGTATGTTTATCCATCTCTAAATCTGATCGTTATTTATCCCTAAAAAAATTTAAATCCATAGCTCTTCTGTGACATTACGTACTCGGTGACATCCTGCACGGAGGGAGAGGCGACGCGTTATGGCCGCTTTCTGTGTGCCATGCTGGAGACGGTGATGCGCTGGCATTCGGATCAGGCCGTGTTCAACAAGGAGTGTGCCAATTATCCTGGCTTTGTGACCAAGTTCCGCGTTAGCAATCAATTCTCGGACACAAACGATCATGTGGGCTATGAGAATTATCGTCATGTGTGCCACAAGTGGCACTATAAAATCACCAAAGCGATTGTGTTCTGTCTGGACTCGAAGGACTTTATGCAGATACGCAATGCGCTCATCATATTGATGCGCATCCTGCCCCACTATCCGGTCCTCTCCAAGCTCGAGCAGATCATTGAGCGCAAGGTGGACAAAGTGCGAGAGGAGGAGAAGACGCAGCGACCCGATTTGTTTGCCATCGCCACCAGTTATATTGGCCAGCTGAAGCTGAAGACGCCGCACATGTTCAAGGAGAGCGATTTCCATCAGGTGGCCGAGCGTCCGGTCAAGGACAGCGTGCCCTCATTGCCAGTTAGTAACGCCAAGGTGCTCTCCACGGAGAAAACAGCAGCTGCTGCTGCTGCAACTGCCACAACAACAACGTCCATGGCACCAATGAAACCAGTCACTGTTTCATCCTCCTTCTACAGCAACGAACAAAAGACAGCCGGTGGCAAAGAGCTGCAGGACGCTAAGGCTGGTAAGTTGTTCTAATTCAGATTATTGTGATTGCCTGCCAAGGAAGCTTAGTCTCTCTTCCTGGCAAGCGCTTGGTAGGAGTTATTTAGTGTTTAGCTTAATGCCCTGCTTCTCTATTCCAGGTGCCGCAGTGCGAGGCGTGGCGAAGCTTAGCAAAGCGGATGGGAGCAGCACCACAACGGTGGCTTCCATCTCAAAGTCCATTTCGGCGCCGGCAACAAGCGAGCGTGAACGCGAGAGTAAACGGGACTCGAGTGGAGGAGGAGGAGGAGGAACAGTAACAACGCAGACGCATCGTAACAACGACTCCAAGGAGGATCTGCAGTCGAGTGGCAGTGGCGCCAACAACAACAGCAGCAGCAACAACAACACAAACAGCAGCAATGGCAGCGAGCAGCGACGCAGTCGTGAGCTGGAACGCGATCGCGATCGGGATCGGGAGGAGCGTCACAGCTTGAGCAGCACACGTAGCTCGCAGCGTCCAAGCAACAACAAGGACGGTCGCATCGAGTTGCGCACCGAGGCGGAGCTGCAGCAGCGGGCCCGCGAACGGACGCAGCGTCTTGAGGAGCAGGAGGCGACCGCTCTGCGCGCCCACAAGCGCGAAAAGCTATCGCGTCGTGATGAGCGCACTCAACATCGACACGATGGCGTCGAAACGGTGGATCTTGTTACGGGCAGCGGCAGCAGCAGCCAGGAGCATCCACGCAGCCACTACGAAGAGTACGAGGGACGCCAGCGAGATCGCGATCTGAGTTCGGTGTCCAATGAGAGCAATGGTTCCCTGCAGCATCGACGCAGTCACGAGAGAATTGAATATGATAAAGGTATGCTTAAAACTGACGACTCTCGCTTCGAGCACATGCAACTAATCCAATTTGCAATATCCATCCATCCATTTAGATTCTAAACGTCGCAAAATGGAATCGTCGTCGTCAAGTTCAAAGGTTAGTAGCATGTGGTTGCATACATAGTACGCTAAGACAACGACCAGACAACGGAGGGCATTTAAACTGACAACAATAAAAAAACAAAAAGAGTCATAATGAGCAATCAACGCAAGCGGCGATTAACAACAACAAATATAATTCGCACACATGACTCCTCCACCAGAAGAGATGTCAGACCAACTCAACGCAACGCAAACCAAACCACCAACCAACTAAACAACCCACCAAAAAAAAAAAGAACATAAATTCTACTGGACACAAATTGCGGATCTCGTCCTCGTTAAGCAAGTGCCATCCTCCTGGGGAAGAAGTAGCCTAGTTTTAATGTCTCCATATTTTTAGTTGATAAGCGCATAGTTCAACTGTTAGTATTTAATTGTGAATATTTGGAGTGAAATTGAATTTGAGGCAGTTTTTTTTAGAAAGAGTAGCAGCCTTTTTTTTCTATGCAATTCAAAATTGTTTTGTTATGTAGTTTATGTCTAAGCTAGTTACATAAGTGGACGACAGAAACAACTACTGAAGGATGGCAAAGACGAACGGAGCTTACAGTCGTGGAAGTCGCTGTATACCCTGTCAAGATGCACACCTGCACCGGGAATATCTGAGAAGACACAAAGCAGACGAGGCGAAATGAAAATGATCAACAGTTTTCAAATAAATTCAAATCATCATTGCATCAATTTCAACTATGAAATCAACCGAAACTGCACACATTTAAATCGAAGCTGAACGAATTAACGCCAAGAGAAACACAATCTGAATATGTAGTTGATCCCAACCAAGGAATCGAACAATATCCATCCATATCATTTGATGCTGTAACCCAACAAAAGCAGTCGTTATCTTCGAGCACATTCCCCAAGCTGATGCGGCCAAAGCAAATTCAATCGACCAGGCAGCGATATAATCCAAGTTTCCAAAATTCATCAGAAGATCATCAGAAATCAGAACCGAACAACATGTAATTCTTTATCGAAACAAAGAAATACTTCGAAGGAACCAACCAGACGATTTGAAAGACACATCTACAAAGACAATGGGAACTTCTTTTAAAACATTCATTCAATAATTAAAAAAAAAAATGGATCACGCATTCCCCAGAGCATTCCGCTGAAGCAATATTCAACACAACACATTGCATTTTTTGATGACCTGAAAAAATCTCCACTTGAGCACTACAACATATTAAAACAAAACAAAAAAACAAATAATGAAAAGTTTCGAGAAATGCAACAGTAAATCTTCAAAGGCAATAAATTCTCCAAAAGATTCGACCGAGCCTAAAACCATAATCCGAGCATAGCCGATGTACAATCTGGAAACAAAGACTGCTGAAGGACTTACGAAAAAGTAACCAGCTTAAATGAAGACCCAACTCAACAACCCCATCTCTATTCCAAGGGACCAATAACTGGCAAAGAAAAAAAACAATCGACAAATTACCAAATGGAAACCTTTTTGATGCTGGATGTTTTACTACGACTCTGCGGCTTCTCCAGATTGATATGCAGCAGACCAGCGTTTAGTTCTTAAAATCCCGTTGATCTTGATCTCCTCTCGTGTGCGGACGGGTAAGTGATCAGCTCGTTGTGGGGATAAAGGACAACCAAAAGACAACCTTTGGGGACAAAAGGGATGGGGCTGGGACGGGGGCGCGCGACGGTTTAGTGGCTGGTTAGGCGTGGTCTTTTCTATACACTTATTTTAATTTAATTTTTGAGTTTTTGTTTTTTTTTTGGTTTGTTAATTTCTTACACAACAACAAAAACCATCCGTTTAAATTGCACAAATTGTGAGTTGTTGCCAATTATTAACAATGTACCATTACAGAAGGTTGAGGAGCTCGTAGATAGTGTGAAGAAGGCGCGCGGCCTCAAGACCAAAGAGCGCAACAAGGACAAGATGTCCGATGAGGAGCGCGATGCGCGCAGGGATCGCAAGATGGGTCGCAAGCGGGATCGGAACGAGGAGTCTGGCAGCGGCGATCACAAGCGTCGGCGCGAAGGTGAGTCGAGAAAACTGCCACTTTTATACAAGACATTCACGACTCAACGCAATTTTCAGCACAAAATGGCGATGACGATTTGCGTGAACGGGAACGCCATAGAGTAAGTTAAATATTTACATTATTTATTATTATTTATTTATATTTATCTGCTGTATCCACATAGGATAAATCCTCCCGTGAGCGTTCAATTGAGAAATTCGATCGGGAACGCGGCGGCAGCTCGCGTGGAGATGATCGACAGTATGGCTCGAAGTCGTCCCGCTTCTCGAGGATTAACTACTGAACTAAAATGGGAGTTCTATTTTTCGTATCTTGGAACGCATTTTGAATTAACAATACCGAAACAAATAATAAAAATACAATTTTTTTCTATTTTAACGTAAAGTGAAACTAATTTGTGGAAATTGTACAATTTTCTAGTGTGTATTTTAAAAAGTTAATTACAAAATAAACTCAATGTAAAGTTAAGCAAAACTACGTTAAAAAATGTATACCTTTAATTCTGTTTGAAAATAGATTTGGCGGTTTATTTTTCGATAAGCGTTCCAATCATCCTTTCTGCCATGCACAGGGTTGCAGGAACCGTTGTGAATAACCTTTCAAGTATCGATACTTATTGCAAACCGTTTCAAAAAAACAGTAACCCTAATTTCACACTTGCCACCGTTATGACAAATTTAGTACATTTTCTTAGTATAAAGGACATACCGCTGCCGAATGTCCTGTGGCCACACGTGAAGGTGAAGCTCAGAGGCACAGAAAAAACTTCAGTCTTCAGTGCGTGTCCCATCAAATTGGCAATGGCAATGGCCCGGCGGCAGTTCGATATCAGTAAATACATAATTTTCCACAAAAATCAAATCAAATTGTTTGCTGTTTATATGAAAACGGCAAATCTAATGCAAAACTTCAACGTACTAAAGCGTTCGCTGTAAGAAAACGCTGCTGCCGGAGGAGGAGGCAGGAGGAACGAGGAGTTGGGGCGCTCTGCCGCTGTCGCCGCTTAGTCCCCCACCAGTACATTCACAACAGTTTTGCTATGTTTGTGTTTGTGTGTGTGTGTGAAAGTTGTTAGTGCTACTAAAATTACATCAATTATTATTATGCGATATGCGGCGTCAGCAATAAGCAAGCCAAACAAGTGTAAAACCTCAATAGAAAACGAACAACAAACAAAAGATCTAATTTACAATACATATTTAAGCGAAATTAAAAATTAATTATTGAAGCAAAAGAAATGGGCAGAAATACTAAAACATTGGGTATATCTGCTAATTGGCACAATAAAAACCTTTTGCAACGGTAAGTTTTATTTATAAAAGAACCTCATCTGGTATCTGTTTAATATAAATATATATGTATGTATAGCTTACATAATATTATACAGTGGTAGCTCATCAATTAGATTTGTATGAAATAATCATCAGTTTGCCTTTTAAATTCTTCTGTTTGTTAAATTTTTCCAAAGAAACAACTATCTCTCAAAATTCAAAAGTATCAGTTGTAATAAACTCTGAAATCTAAGCGTTCCATTCATTGAGAGATTACTGTATTTACTTGGCTTTAGCCTGATACTGTGCACGTTTTTTTTTTTAAATAAATACAATCATTATAATTGCATAATAGAATGCCGAGTTTTAATTGACAAATATACCATATAGTTTCCCTTGTCATTTTTATGAGCATCTGCCAGGTTATAAACGTAATGAGCCTATTTTGATGCAACTAAAAAGCGTTTCCTTACTTTGATAGTGTTGTAAAAATGAAGCTAATACTTTAGCTATCTCTCTCGCGTTCACTCTCTCGATTTGCTTGCTCTCCCACGCCACGAAAGGCAAACATCTGTTTTTGCAGACAGGCAGGCAGGCAGGCGGCGTCAAGTAATGCGCATGTCACATGTGATGCCCACGCTAACGGTACCTACTCTAAACAAAAACAAGTTGTCACAACGACGCCGACATTGTCTATATTTTTACGTCACAATGCTTTATCGCTGCTGACGCGTTTCCATTAGGACTGCAAGCCATTATAACAGCAACATACAAAAGCAGCTGCAGATGTAGCTCTCAAAAGCATGCTAAGTTTTCACTGGAAGCGTGTATGTGTGTGCTACAGCATTGCAGGCGCCATGTTGGTTGATTTTCTTTTGTCATGTGCACTATACAAACACATACACATTGCATTTTCAAGTATTGCGATTTGCCTTGCTGCATTTCAATTTGATCAGTGGAGCTTGACAAGTGTCTATCGATATCGCTTTTAATTATCGAATTGCTTTTCTAATCAATTATGCATCACTGTCGTGAATCGTTTACTCACACATAAACATGTATGTAGCGACGGATTGTGTGTGAGTGTATGATTTTTTTTCTTTGTGGTCTTTCCATTTGGCCATGCCCAAGGCAATAACTATTGTCTATTTGTCACGCCTCAACCAGTCTTACATTTATTTGCCTCTCAACGCCACTGATTTACTAGATGAGTATTGCGTGTCTTTCGTCCTTCGTACATGGCCATTGCAAAAGTCTAATAAATTTCTCATCCTTCTTCTTCTTCTTCTTCTTCGTTATTATCTCCATATTTTGTTTGCTACTTTGAACTACTACTACTACTGCTGCTGCTTTCTGGCTATTTTCGGTCTTGGTCTCGTTGTCAAGCGTCCTTGAGCAGTGCCAGCCCATTACATAACGCATCACTGCCTTGCTTTGTTGCTATTTAGTTGTGTGTGTGTGTGTGGGTGAATGTGTGTGAATTATTAAATTTTATTCAACGTGCTTATAACGATCTCGAACAACAAAAAGTTTGCGTTCACGCAATGAAATGCTTAAGGCGATTGAACTCAAAGTACTCCTCTTTTTCCCACTTTTAATGCGACCAGCTTTCAGTAAAACATCTCTTTGAAAAAGTTTTGTGTTTTTTGAAGCTACAGAAGCTGTGCGGCTGCGGTTTTTGGTTATTGTTATTGCCATTGGGTTTGTTTTTGCGAAAACCCTTAACAAGTAGCGGTTAGTCGCGATTTTGAGCATAATGTTTTTGGTTCAAAGCGAATTCGCTGCAGAAATAAATGGAATGTAATTTTAATCTGGAGTGCTTTTACTTTCAATTTAAAACCCTTTCGTTAGTGTAGTAAAATGTATTTAATTATAGAGGAAATTGTAATTTTTCGATTTATGTAAGCACAAAATAGTTATTACAGTTATTAAAGTTGGCATTCACCATTGGCTAAGGATTCAAACTTTGCTAAGACTTCACTTTAGTGCGGCACAAGATTGTGTCTCGGAATCTC
Organism: Drosophila atroscutellata; assembly: GCA_035041605.1. Classification (NCBI taxonomy): domain Eukaryota; kingdom Metazoa; phylum Arthropoda; class Insecta; order Diptera; family Drosophilidae; genus Drosophila; species Drosophila atroscutellata. The sequence continues at coordinate 2,648,844 of JAWNLA010000092.1, read as the reverse complement.
AGTCACGTGTCCTTTGTTGGTATCAGTTATGTGCACCCAAGTGCATGCTGTAGTCAAGTACAAGGATAATGTGTATACACAAAACAATTTGTGTGCACATTACAGATATCTCTCATATTTGTAGTGCAGTTTGAAGGCGCCAGTCAGCTTACCACCACCGTCATCCTTCATCCTTTATCCTGACAACTGGCTAAACTGCTTGGCTGTCCTTTTTTCTTTTATTTTTTTGTGGCCCAGATATGGATCGATATGGAAATGCCATGAACCTGATATTGAAATACCGAAAGCAGCACATTTGTACACACATTGTGTGCATACATTCTCAATGGCAGGCAGAATGAAATCGCACACATTGGCAGGCACTGTGTACACTGTAATTACAAACGAATTACGTCTGGGTCTTATTATCCTTGCACACACACACACACACACACACACATAGTAATAAATAATTCAAACTGCATGTCCCAAGAATGCCCTCCTTCGCTTGTTCACTCAATTATTAATTCCAATTAACAATGAAAATTGCTGAACAAAATAAAAACAATGCGAATGCAGAAAACAATCATAATGCAGATGTGAGAGTCCTTTCAACTATTTATTTACACTGACCTTGAGCTGTAACTCTTTACTTATATTACTTTATTGTTGGTGAGTAATTTAAATTAACATCAAATTAACATTAACAACGGGTATGGATTTAGTACTGACTCATTTTCTATTTTTATATAAAACTTATAATTAGTATAAAATTTATAGAAAGCGGCTCTGTAATTACCTTCAGTATTTTTTATTTGTTCGTATTTGATGTTTTTAACAGAAGCTGAAGACGAAGCTCGTCTGGATTCTAAATACATACAGTATAAGTTGAACACTTGACTTTTTACCAGCAAAAACTGTATCATTATTATCATACTTATATTTGCTCCATAATAATTATTTGTTTTATTATTATTATTAAATATTATATATTTATTTTATGTGCAATAAATATATCTAGTATATTCAGAGTTCATTCATTATATATTTTATTCGCACATTTAATTTTGCTCAATATAAATTATAAAATTGTTTAAACTGAGCAAGCCCACTGTGCAGCCGGCGTTTTGTTCGCTCTCTTTTCACTCTCCCTTCCTCGCTCTCGTGCTCTCTGCCTATCTTTCTCGCTCGCAGTCTAGTTCTCGCAGCGAGCATGTGTGTTTATGTGGCTGTGCGTGTGTGTGTGTGTGTGTGTGTTATGAGTTTTCCTGCTGCTGTTTGTTGTTCTGTTTCAGTTCTCGGCTTATGAGCGCGCAATGCAGTTTGTTTTTCGTGCGGTCGCAAAGAAATTGAAAAATAAATAAATGTGTAAATTATTATAAACAAAATGTTCATCTAAATATAAATATTTACAGTTATCTGTAAATTGGCAAACACGTGTTATTGTTGTGTCAAAATTGCGCCAATTTCGCGCATAGAAACTTAAAAACGCAATTGAATTTTTTGATAATATTACATATTTAAGCATGCTGTGCCAATAATTGATGTTATTTATAAACACCACAAAATAACTCAATGTTTCAAAATCCAAAACAAAAATCGGAAACACCAGACTAAAGGCACAGCTGCTCTTTGACGTGCTGTCGTGGGAAATCAAAAGGGAGCAACTCACTTGAAAATATAAAGCAAAAATTCCAAACGTGCGTAAGAACTACTATGTTATAAAATAAATTGTTATATATTTTAAATATACTATATAAATTCTGTACTATATATTTAAACTCTGTCTGTGTGCGTGTATTTTTAGACATTTATTTTTTTCATAATTTGTTTTCCAAATGCAATGAATTTTCCATCCAAAAAGGTGTACTTCTCATGTTTATTTTGGCTTTTTGGCTCTGCAGCTCTTCACCCACCCGATCTCTTTACCTCTCTCACACGCTCTCTCTCTCTCTCCGTCTCTCTTGCTCTCTGTGTGCCGCTTCTGTTTTTCTTTGCCGCAATGTTTTGGTCTTTGTATCGCGAACTCATTACGCATTCCAACATCTTTTTTAGTCCAGTCATTGGCGGGGAACGAACTCTGTGCTACATTGTTCTTCTTCCAGGGTTAAGACAATAAAACCGTCAAAATCACAGAGTCTGTCTACGAAAACTCAATTATACAATTATTGCTGGTATATCTTGCAACATTTTCAGGGCCACGGCTGTTTGACTCTATCATTCCGACAGTCAGTCAGTTTGAAAGTCTTTTAATCTAGGGCATAGTTTCATCAAAACGTATCTTTCGTTTCTTTGAAAGTCTGTGCTAAGCTTAGGGTATATTTTCATCAAAAGTTGTCTTTCACATAATGATGGAATCAATTACTTTACCGTTTTATCAAATCAAACTTTGTTATCTGGAATTTATTTACCTAATGCCTAAATACCTTGAGATATTTTCGTTGTAAATTTGCTGACCACATTCCTATCTATTAGAATGACGAATAATAGATCATAATTAATAACAAAAGCTCAAAAAGAAAAAATACCGATAATAGTTTCGATAACAACATTGTGGAAGTTGTGTGTTAATTCTATGCATAATATCATTTAATTTATAATGAGTAGATTGGACAAAGGTCACTATCTATTGTATGATATTTGAAAATTGTTTTTAAAGCTCATTGATATCATTTTGATCAAGTTTCGGACCAACGTCTAAGCCCAAACTAAACTTCAAAGGTAACAAAAATCACTTTGATATAATAAATTGTTTAGATCATACTAACCGAAAACTCGGGACATCTGAGTTTTATTCGATCAGGTTTCGGTTTATTTGGATGTGAAATAATGAAACTTGAAATATTTTTCAAACTTAATAATGCTGAGAACTGGCACCAAAAAGAAATCAATACTCGATGTATTTGTTCCTGATAAGCGTTCTCGATTTTGACAAATGTTTTTTATTAATATGTCAATTACATTAGTTGCCATTGACCCAGTTCAAGGGACCCCCCTTTACCCAAAAATGTGCTGAAACTTAATGGGGGTGTGAATTGATGGAATTTTAAATATTTTGTTATCTCAAAAGCGTTGAGAAATGGAACATTAAAATCAAAAGATCGACATTTTTTGTGATAAGAATTCTATGAAATCGCAATGCTCGAATTCGCTGAATGTTTTATTCAGTATAACAAGTTGCCATTGCTTCAGTTCAAGAAACCTTCGCCACACATAAATATGTGTTTGCCACATGCCCCCTGCTTATCAAAGGCAACAACACTCCAATTACGAAGGCGCATGGGTGCCAAATACAAAGGCTACATTTATTTCAGGGGGTTTTTATCCCCAGACCGATATAACCAAACACTCTTCCTGCGCTCCCTCTTCCCAAGCCAAGAATTCGCGCTTATCGTTTGTCGCCAAAAACCGTAAAATGAATTTACGGCGATTTCTGATATTAATTTGGTTGTTGTTGATGTTTTGGTCAAATTTCGATTGTGAACTTCGTAAATTTGTGGGTTGTCTGCGAAGATTGATTGAATTTTGCTTAACTATTTTATGAGAGCTTGTAATTGGAGAGCTGTGAATAAAAAATATGAACGTAATTGGAATTGGAATACATATGTGTTGGACAAAAATATTTATAAATTGAACATTGATTATAAGTAACTTAATCACGCCGAAGATTTCATACCCTTTCCAATTTTGGTACTGACTTCCAAATATAATTTGGTTTTTGTGCGTTTTAAACAAATTTGATTTATGTGTGTTCGGAGAACTGCACATTTGTGTGGCTATATCAGACAGGGTGTCTCCAGCTAATGCTGCTGATCAAGAATATTTATTGTATGGGATTAGAGATGCCGTGGTCCATCTGCACGACAAAATCATAATACATTCCGCAAGAGTATAAAACATCAATAAATTGAGTTAAAGTGGGAGCACAGAAAAAACACCAATAAATGAGTTGCTCTCAGTTTGTCTAGGGAACCGTACAAATTATAATGTGTTTATTTTCAAATATAATGAAAAATATGAAATTAACTTATATAAATCGGTATCCAAGCGCATCAAATCCCTGAAGGGTTTCATACAAATAGGCATTATCTAATATCATATAAGCTCCCCTCGGAGTAAATGAAACGAATTTTTTCTATAAAAATTTACTGTTATTTGGTTAAGGGCATAACTGTATATAATGAGCTCCCCCCTAGGAATAAACAGTAAGTTCACATAAGTTTATTGCTGCTCTCCAACATAAAATGCATAATAAACTTAACCAACTGAGTTGTGCCTTCACTTGGCACTTGACTACCTCCTTTCAAGGATAAATGATTGGAAATTGCACTTTGCCAGCCCGTGCCCCAATCCACTGCCTAGCACTTGACACACATTCAGGGCTCAGAATCCGGAAGGCGGGGACTGTGAGTGGCGCATTATTGAAATTTGGCATTGCCATAGAAATGCAAATGCGACGAATGCATTCGAGTATCCACATATTTACCTACATATATATATATATATATATATATATATATATATGTAAATATATATATATATAAATATATGTAAATATATGTACATAGTCATTCGTATTGTCTAAACATGTGGCAATTGTTTTAAAATTGTTTGGCACTCATAAATTGCATGAGTTGGCAGCTGTTTCTCGTTTTTACCAGGTTCCAAGTTTCCCTTTAGCTGGAACAGGTTAACACAGCTCATTACCGGTTTTAATCAGATGTATTTACTGTATTTTGCGGCTTGTTGCCATTCTCTGTTTGCCTTTGATTTTGACTTGGCTGGGATATACATTTGTATTTGAGTTTTGTTTCCATTCTGCATCCGTAATGAAAACAATTTGTAATTGACTCGGCGCGTGCAGCTATCGATTAACTCTATAGCCAAGTGTAAGGTCAAAGTTTAAGGACTAGATTGCCCCAAAACTGAATTTAAGTACAAAAGTTATTTTGCTTGCATAATCATTACCATAAATATACATATGAATATATATATATTTTTATTTGTATATCGATCCGTTGATGTAGTAACAAACACATCTGCCATATATAGTACGCTCCAATGCCAGACTGCATTTGCGAAATATATACATATATACAAATATACATATACAATTTGAATATCTGCTAGAAAAAGACAAATTTTTTCTTGGTACGCGTCCAAAAAATATCCGTCGATTACCCATGAACAAATGGCGTTTTTAATAATTCACATTTGCGTTTCTATGCCCTATAACCTTACCATGAGTAGCATTGGGTATATCTCAATTGGCCTTGTGTCTAAACAAAAGGCAAAGCACATAAGCCACTCAATTGAATCTAATCTGTCTGGTCTTTTCGCTATTTGATCTCCAGAACTATAAGCTCTACATTATTGAAATTTACTGTAAATATCATAATGAACTTTTGCCAGACCATTAACGAGTCGACCAATCTGGCCCGTACATTTCTGGTTACATAAAGTTCCCCTTTTCAAACTTGAACTTGAATTTGAATTCGAGTGAAACTGTCTAAACAAGTTTGCCAGCGGCTAAAAACGGCTAAAAATATTCTATCCACATAAATATTTGCATTTATTATAAAAAACAGACATTCAGCTCAATGGCCAAAGTAAATAGTTAACGGCTGAAAAAATACGTCAATAGCATTTGTGTTAAAGTCTTGCCTCAGGTGTCGGGAAAACCGGAAAAATACACAGCCCACAGTACATAATTCATTGCCGACAGCAATCAATATTGGGCAAGAGTCAATAAAATTATTAAGCAAATAATTATCTCTCCTATTTGCGATGAATTCTATTTTTATAACCTGAATCCAATAACAATGGACCGAAAAGGGGTCTAAATATGTTTGCAAAATTGTGTAACTGGCTTCCCGGTTGCCACAGTCGTTGCCCTAAATATTGGATCATTTTACAATCACAGAGATTATATTGAACATTATTAAATATTAATTTTCTATAATTTTGTTGTTGTTTTCTTTATAAATTTGTAAATTAATTACTAACTTTTAATTTTATGTAAGTTAATTGGCAACTTCAATTTTTATTTTAAATTTCATTTTAAATTTGTATATTTGAATAACCTCTTTTTACAAAATGTGGACTTTTTACACATTAAATAAAAAACATTTTGCACTTTTTTACTCTACATTAATCTTTATTGTGTGTACCTTGACATAATATTGATCATCTGTAGAAATTTCATTAAGATCACCTGAGAAACGCGGAAGAAATTTGTGTTTATACTCCACAAGTATTTCCTGTATACATGCGCACACACACACACACACACACACACTTGTATACACACAAACCTACACTCAAACAGTGTTGGTTTGAATATCGCAGATTGTTTATGTGTAGGTAGACTCAGGTTATCTCCTAGTCGAGCGCTCTCGACTGAAGCATTCTTACTTTTTAAAGATACTTTCTCAATTCAATCGGCATTTCTATTCTAGCACTCATTACTCTATTTATAACTACTTTTTTCTTCATTGTCAGTTTACATTTCCATGGCGATTGGCCTTCAATTGTCCAATTAACTTGTGTGCGCTCTTGTTGTGGACATGTTTACTTAGTTGTTACCTATGCCCACCCACCAGTCCAGTCCCTTCAGTTGTTTTAATGATGACTAATTGAAATCTTTCTTTCCATTTTAAATTTCTTCAGTTTGTTATTTTTTTACATTCCTTTGATCTATTTTTGAAAGCCATACAAATTGGTGTTTTTGCAAATTGCCTATCTTTGCCGGCTGCCACATAAATAAGGCCTTAAGCCGCTTAACGCCTTTGATTACCGGTTAAGTGCGATTAAGTGAATAGTTAACGATTTTATTTATATTTGCAGATAATTTCTGCCCGATTTGCTCGTTTTGCTGCCCATTTAATCGCCTCTTTGACCCACTGATGGGAATATAAGAATTCAGTTAGTGGGTAAATCAATTTCGGAGCCTATCCAATTCAGAATTGTAGATTATTGAGCCTTGAGATACATATGTACGTAGCTGTGACGCAAGAGATTGAATACATTTTGCGATCTTTCAGGATGAGTAAATAGAACTTTTGATTTATGGTCGAATAGAATAGCAAATAATTTAGCTGAGGCCAACATCACAACATCGATATGAGAAAAATGGCATTTTCAATTGATTTGAGGGTAAGGCAAAATAATTAAGAAAACGGTCAAGAAACGGGGACTGCTTGCAGTTTTATTGATCGCATCGCGGCATTGCACTTGACTGTTTACAAAATGTCAACACATCAATTGCTCGAATTACTCGAATGTTCAGCTATAATTTTTAGAATGTCTGCGATCCCCACGATCTATGTATATCCATAGATAAGCTGCGGCCGTAACGAGATCATATTGAATATTAACTGTAATTGGGGTGTGCTATCAGGCGGCGAATTTGCGGCTTTGCAGCTTTAGCCCCCCAAATTAAAATCACCTATTATCTTCAGCGCTGAGAGGCCAACAACGAATACAAATGAGAATGAAGATTCTTAGGCACGCCGAAGATAATATACCCTTGCAAACCAGCGTCAACCAGTCAACATCTAAATTTTGCTACGTATTTCGCAATATTATGTATAGTATGTATATATATTTATGTAACACTCATATTTTGTGAGTTTGATCTGGTGATCTTGGCAAACAAAAACGTTTGTAATACACGAACTGTTCCGAATCGATCAGCTAATATATATGTAAAGCCTGTAACAAAAAGATATATAGATAGATGTATGCCAAATTTGTATCAAGATAGTTTTAAAGTAAAGTTGTGCTTATGAAAGATGGATTCTACTACTGATTCCGATATGATTATGAAGGTATATATAGTTTATGAGTTACACACTTAATGACAAGCTTATATTACCCTCTACAAGGAGATGGAAAAGCAGAAGATACCGTTTGTGTACTTAACTTTTATTGTTGCCATTATTATGGCAATTAACAAGCGGTGTCTAATTTTGTGTGGTGCTAAGTGCACTGGATTTAACCAGTTAAAGTACAAAAATCGCGGGGTGTCAATATTTACTTGTCAGTGCCAATAATTCCTATAGCATTTAAAAGTACTGACGTCTGATTAAATCGATTGCCACTTAACAAAGGAAATTAGCCAAAAGGTATAAATGTGTAAGATTCCCAACTTGGACTATACCAATACAAATATCATTTACGTTTTATCTTAGCTGGGTTCGGTAAAAGAAGTTATTTTCTTTGAAATTGGAATTTTATAATATTCGTTTCCGGTCCGATGTCCTGTAAAAATCATATCGAGAACCTTAACGAAAATAGCTTTCTTATTAGTTGAGCCGCCTTTCAGTCTTCCTAATAGAATCAATCAATGTCATTTCTTTGGATTAGCTCCCAATCACAGAAGCTCTTCAATGTCAATTGTGAATGATATGGCTTCGGTTGTAGTCCGATAATTTATATCAATATCGGCAAAATGGGGAGATTCTATTTGTTTGGCTACGCGTGATTTTAGCACATGCAGTTATTGTTGGCTACTTTTCATATCAATTGATTGCTTTTTTGATGATATTTAGACTGACAACAGCTTTGGGGGTATTAATGCCACTAAGTGGGAGTCTTCAAGCCAAGTGAAATTTCTGTGTCCTAACCAGTTTCCGTTGGTTATTGTGGCAGGTCGGTCGTTGAATCTGTGGGCCTGATAAGCCTTACGATTAGGATAGGTTAAGTTAAATTATACACGCAGATTTTGTGTTCGAAATTAAAGCGAAGTGATCAAAAAGTGCTGTCGGATATTAAAAGGTTGTTTTCCAATAATTTCGAGTGACTTTTGTAGCTTGTTCTGTTAAATTTCTGTCTGCAAGTCGAAGTTACCAACCAGGAACCGTAACGTTCGTTGTTCATAATGAATTACATCAAAATTTGGATTTTTATCTTAAAAATTTGAATGTATCAGTTTTTCATTTACATTTCGTTTTGCACATTTTTCAAGAGTTTGTTTTTGGTTTCCGATTGCCTATTTCGAAAGCAGTTCTTTATAGAATTTAATTGCTCAAATGCTTCCTCTGAGAGTTTTTTCTTAGCATCCTTTTCTGAATAAAAGTTATTTTTGTTTTTTTTTTTTAACTTAAAGACTAAATTGCGTAGTTGACTTAATTTAATGTTATTTAATCTTCTGCTTACAGACACTCGACAAATTGCACGTAAGCATATAAAGAAAAACAGGACAGGCTAAGGACAACACACGAAGTAAAAGGACAACACACATACCAACTTACAGACGGAAAGTGTATTATGCCCGCAGAAATCGATAACTCAGTTGAGTTGCGAGTCCAGTTCGAAGCCAAAACAAACAACAAAAATCAACAAGGGGCAGAAGCAGCAGCAGCAGCAGCAGCAGCGGCAGCAGCGGCAGCATCAGAATGAAAAGCCGCACGGAAAAGGATTACGACAGTGCTACGACGGCGGCGTTGCAGCAACAAATGAACCTTGCCCGCCGCGCCTGCTGGAACAGCACTACAAATCCCAATAACAATCCCAATCCCAATTCAAGTCCAAATCCAAGTCCGAGTTCTCCTTATGCTGCTTTCGAAATTCAGCTGGCTGTGCCTTCAACCTGTCAGCTGGCTAGTCCAATAAGTCTTAAGCAAAGTGAGCCCTGCCAGAGCCGGGCAAGAACACCACCATCACCACCGAGTATGCAACCAACAACACCACCAACAACTGCAGCAACAACAACAACAACAACAATACACAACAAAAAGAGTCCTGGCTGCGGCTTGCAGCGACAACTGTTGCTGCTTCTCTGCGGGATTTGCATGCTGCTGGCCAGCATTGAGGCACGCCCCAATGTCAGTGCCAGCCCCAGTTCCAGCACCAAGCCAACAGAAGGACTCCAACCGTTTAGTGTAAGTATGGCAATTAAATTGATTACAATCTGGCTCAAAACCAATGCAGTTATATTTAGAGTTTATTGATTGATGTTCCCCAATTTTTAATCGGTCTTTGGATTACTTGGAGTCCCTTTCCTCGTATTTGGAAATGAAACTAAATTATTAATCTTGAGGTGGAGTGCTTAGATAGAGTTTCGCATCTACTCTTAGTTTTGACGTAAATTTGGAATAGTATAAAAAAAGATTAAGAGTAGACTCCAGCACCAAGCTCAAAGCTCGTTAGCTGATTGCACTTTAACCTGGCCAAGGAGTGGCAGGAAATGTCAATGATTCACAGCCCTGCTGTCGGCCATTGCAGCGTTTAGGCCAATCAATATAATCATTCTTATTGCTATGCGGTAAAAATAGTCGATTTATTATTGGAAATGGCACTTGTCATTAAAAATTGCCACAAATTTCAACTGACGTCAGCTGCCAGCTCGATCACAAATCAATCATTTACTGATATTCATAGCTTTGGACACTTACAGTTAACTGCTGTGATTTTTGGCGATAAATTTTGTTTACTAATTATGAATGTTGGCTTTATCGCTGGTCTAGTTAGAAGAGTGATTAAAAGATAAATGTAGTTTTGTTTATGACATGCTCTACTTAGTTAGACACTTTTGTTTTATTTATATTTATTAATGAGAAGGTTAGCAAATAAATACATATATATATATATATATATTATCAACTCATCTGGCATTGGCCTCGCACAAGATAAACATCGTCGTTTTTTATAACGCCTATTAAATGAATATTACAAAGCTTGGAGTGCTACGTGTTTTCTCAGATAGAGAAATCATGGGTTCATAATCATGCACAATCGTTATTATCTCGCTGTCGTTCCTTAAGACTCTGTAATAAATTAAACCAAAATTGCAGACTAATTTTATATGCACTATATGTTTATGTTTTTTATCTGCTATAAAATTTATAATGCAGCTAATCAGTTCAGACAAAACCAGTTTTAACGAGAATAATACCTTTTTATTATTCGATTTAATGTTATAATTGAGGAACACACGAAGAACCTTATCGCAAATGTGTGATTTAAATAAAATATGGCAATGGAAAGTTGTTATATCAATGTCCAATTTTGAGTATTATACCGAAAAAATCACAAATATTTTCTAATATTTTTCGTATTCGAAGCATCTACTTTCTTCTACAATATTAACCTTGTAATGGACAACTAAAAATTCGCTTAATTTAATATTAAATACGAGTTACAACACATTAACCTAAAACAACCATATCGATGTCAAGCAGAGTGTTCATTAAATATACATTTGGATATCATTCATACAAATCAAATAGAACCAAAACGAAACTTAATGTGTGTACTCACGCACTGAATTCAAATCGTCCTGAAACTAGAAAGTTTTTATTGGTTTTTGATATAATTTCTACATTTCTCTGAAATTTGAAATGCTTGCCAAAACTATGGCGGTTTTAGGCGATGCTTTTCGGAGAGTAGTTTCACGTTTTTCCCACACAATAATTCGATTAATGTAATATTCAATAGAAAAACGACAGACGATTAAAGGCACTGACCTACAACACGTATCGATTACAGTGTTCATTAAATATGCATTTGGAGTTCATTCAATAAAAAATGGAGGCCAAAGGACCTTTCCCTTGACACCGTGTTCAATTAATATGTCTACTGGAATGAAATGTTTGCTTTACTTTTCAGATTTTTCTGCTCAACTTGTCAATTGTAAACTTTAAGGAATGGTCAATACTCTCATTAATCATATCCCTTTCTCTTCTCTCTCTCTCTCTCTCTGTCTCTCTCTGTCTCGTTCTCTCTCTAGCTGGGACAAACGACATCGCTGCCCGCCTCAACAGCACAATTTGCGACACCTTCTCTGCCTCCACCGTTGCCCCATGCGGCAGCGTTGACAGCAACCGATGGGGACACTAAGGATCTGTTTGATGTGTCGCTCGACGACGATGACGACGGGGGAGAGCATAAACACACGGAGCGTTATCCACTGTCCCAGGTGGACTTTGCGCGGGTCAAGACACCGTTCATCATTGGCGTCTGGATATTATCGGCGAGCATAGCCAAAATCGGTGAGCAATAACAAAGGCGTAGCCAGCTGCTGGTGAAGGGGGGCAGATTTTTGACAAGTATTAAAGAAAGAGGGCAGAGCTACCCTTGCCCCTGCCTCCCCCTGCGTATAGTAAATATTTTTTAAGATCTAGCAAGCTGTCAGCGTTCCTTTAGGACCTACTCTAATCAAAGTCTTCTTTGAATATCCATCATAAAATACGGTTAAAAATTTTACACTTTCATAACTTTTCCAGAAAGCAATGGATTTTTGATCAAGTCTAGGCGTATCTAGAATAAAACTGCATTTTTGGGAGAAATCGTTATTAAAATTCGATAAATTTATTATTATTATTTATTGTTATTATTATTATTATTATTATTATTTATTATTATACAACTACCAAGTGATTTTCATCAGCTAAAGCAACAGTATCAAAATATAGAGTACATAATGCTTGCTGTCGGCTGCCAGGCAGGTAAAATCAATATAATTTATATAACGTCGACTTCTCGTCGCTGTCACTGACATGCAGATTTATGTGTGTGTGTATGTGTGTGTGTGTGTGTGTGTAGGAAGCGTGCTTGTATAGGTGTGCAGCCAGTCGCAGCTGAAGGACATTGCATAAGCATCAGCCAAGTGCGCAACAAGCGAGCCTTGACACTGCCCCCTAAAAAATCCAAGAGCAGCACAAATTTCAACCTCCCCTCGAGGGAGCAACAATTGCCAGATTGCATAAGAGATTTGCCCAGCTCACTGCCACTCACAGCCAGGCTTGCCACTTTTTTTTAACTGGCTTTTACTGCTGACTTTGTTATCTTCCCGGCCTGCCGTTTTGGCTAGTTGCTTACCTTGGCTTTTTGCGCAATAATCCATTTTTTCAAGGTCCCAAAAAACGCGCACGCAACAACAGCAAATACACCCCCCAAATACACCCCCAAATATACACCCCCAGGCAGTTGGTTCCCTATTCTTTTTTGGCTAGCTCCCCTGCATAACTGCTCCGTTTCGCATCTGCAATTGAATAAGCCAAGTGAGTCAAGTGAGTCAAGTGACAACTGCCACTTATATAATTATCGCTGCTCAAAACGAGGCTTATCGAATTGAATTAGATTATCTCTTTAAGCCAAAGCTTAGATTTGGTAAATGCCATTCTAATCGTTATCTAATAAGCCTGTATTTACTTAACTTGTTATCATTAAAACTTTGTGGTAAAAGCACTTTCAAATGTTCACATTTTTTAACAGATTTTCAAGAAGTGTTGATTGATTTGACCCTCCGATTTTGGTTTTGTCTTAAAATATTAATTTTTAAAGTTAATTGACAAATTTAATGAAAATAAATTGAAAAGCAATGTTATATAGAAATTTCTAAATGGAGTATGACTTTATATTCTGAGTGATATATATATATATATATGTATGTACCCATGTAAGTGTATCCATTGACCCAAATGCAAAAACCAGCCATAATCATGGTACACTCCCATTGTGGGCTGTCTGGCGGAACGGAGGGGTTCGCTGAGGAACTTGTTTCATTTTCATATAAATGGGCCACAGTTGAAATGGAATCCATTTTTGTTCGGGCTTCTATAGGCAACCAGCAAAAGCAAAAACCCCAGCAAATGTCGTGTTTTATTTTAGTGAAAGTATTCGTATACCCAAAACGCGTTAAAAATGGAAATTCGGGCATAATAGAGTTGTGCAAAAGTATGTGACAGGCGAAAGAAAGCACAAAATATATATATCTTATTGATCAGCAACATAAGCTAAATCTTTCTATATGAACAAGTAGATCACAGAGACTAACTCTTGACATAAGTTTTCGTACACCATACGCAGATGAAGTTTGTTTCATTTTAACGATAACTGTCACATCGATTCAAATCGATTTCCCATAGCTGTAAAAGTCGCAATCAAAAAGATATAGCCTTCCAATGGATATATATCTGATCAGACATATTAAAGTTGTTGTAGTTATCCAAAACTTATTTTGAAATTGAAGTAATATCAGCATGTCTACGAGGTACCAAATGTATTACAGGGTATCTCGTAGTATTCCAACTGTTTTATGTCATATGGTTGTGTGAGCAGCCACGCCCCCTGCCACCCAGAACCACATGCATATGTAGATTTTTATAGAACACCGTTTTTTTTAGCTCCCTTTCAGGTATTTTGTGTATTTTATGCTAAATAAGTGATTTTCATTACAGGTTTCCATATGACACCCAAATTGCATCTGATATTTCCGGAGTCGTGTCTGCTAATTGTGGTGGGCGTGGTCATAGGCGTTGTGCTCCACTTTTGCACAGATGTTGCCGTCTCCCCGCTGACACCGAACACCTTCTTCTTCTATATGCTGCCGCCGATAATATTGGATGCCGGCTACTTCATGCCCAATCGGATGTTCTTCGATAATCTGGGCACAATCCTACTGATGGCTGTGGTTGGCACCATCTTCAATGTGGCCACAATTGGTAAGCATAATGAAATTGATTACTTTAATGGGGCTCAAACTGCGAACGCTGTCAACGAGCGGAACGTGGCCTCAAAATAAAGTGAAAGCTTTTGTGGTTGCTCATTCGTGACCAGTACACCACTTGATGCTGATGGGGCAACCACTCACCCATCCATCCATCCATCAAGTGGTCGATGACACCGCCATTTCATAGCATCCTTAAAGGGTAGTCAACCTTTGACTGTTAAAGACTTCCTATACTATATATTAGAAAATCAGAAAACTAGTTTCTTAAGATCATAAAATGACATATACATATATATAATTACAGGTGTAGTTTATTTATTCAAGGATGTCATATTTTTTATGTATTAACATCATTTACAGATTATTTAAATCTCTATTGCACAATTATATTTAATTTAAAATAAAACACAGTTTGATCAAACAAATTGTATATTTGGGAATTATAATTAGGTTTTTTTTTTTATTTTATTTAAGCGAACAAATAAATAAATCTTAAGTTATTGAAATGAAATACTTTTTATTTCGTTTGTGATTTTGGCACGCTGGCAATGCAAACAAAAGTGAATGAAAAATGTGATTCATTAAATATAACTTAGAACTGATTACAATGTCGACGCGCTTGTTACACAAATTTAGCGGCACGCGAGCTATAAACATATATATATACATAATTATATATATATATGTATATATACATACATCTAATATAATCTTGTACGGAAATTGGAAGCAAAGAGCATTTGTAAACTTGATTTATACAAGTGAAACACACAACAAGCGATTTATGCACATATATTTATATACATATACATATATATACATATATACATATATACATATATATATAGATTTATATTATTATATTATTTATTTATATATTTATTTTGTTATATATTAGAATGATACAGATGAGGGCAACCAAAATGATTCATATGCAATTTTCATATAAATTTGCAATGAATGAACAAAAAATAAAACAAAATCAAAATAAATTCTTAAAGAGTATAAAAAAGTTAGTTAGTTTTGTAATATCGATTGTATATATATATCTGCACTGTAAAAAATGGAAATGGAAACTACAAATATTCAAAAAATAAGTTGTTAAATTACAATTATGTTTATAGACTAGGTAATGTAGACTGTATAATACTAAGATGATTTCCCTTTCATCTTAGCCATAGCTTATATATATAATTAATCTGGGCAGTAAGCAGACAATACTGTGATGTAATTGATCTAAATATAACTGCCTCAATTTGCGTCAATACAAGTCAATTTAATTAATTAACTTGCAATTTCCAAAAATTAAATTTAGTGGCAGTTAAGATGGTCATAAAATGATTTTTGCATTGCAGGCGGCTCTCTTTATGCGTGTGGCGCCTTTGGCGTCTTTGGCGATGAGACGCCCAAGTTGTTGGATGTCTTTCTGTTTGCCTCGCTCATATCCGCCGTGGATCCGGTTGCTGTGCTGGCCGTATTCGAGGAGATACACGTCAATGAGATTCTCTACATTGTCGTCTTTGGCGAGTCCTTACTCAACGATGCTGTTACGGTAAGTAGACATTAAACCAGAATGAAATCGAGCAATCGACTATCCCTACATATATAAAGATATATATTTATGTACATCTGTGCCGTATGCTTTCAGGTTGTCATGTATCATATGATGGAGTCCTATAATGAAATTGGTTTGCCCAACATTGAGGCACAGGACATTGTCAGCGGTGTTGGTTCCTTTTTTGTTGTAGCACTCGGCGGTACTGCCATAGGTATGAAAATTATGACAAAAAATATGCAAATAGAATTTTCTGACAGAAATTTCAACATTTCGCAGGCGTCATTTGGGGTTTCCTAACTGGTCTGGTGACCCGCTTTACGGATCATGTGCGCGTCATCGAGCCCATCTTCATATTTGTCATGGCCTATCTGGCGTATCTGAATGCGGAAATCTTTCACATGAGCGGCATACTGGCGTGAGTATGAGATGAGAGATCTCCCCGATGATAGCATCACTACATTCAAATCCATATCTCTTTGCAAATTTAGCATCACATTCTGTGGCATTACAATGAAGAACTATGTGGAGCAGAATATATCTCAAAAATCGCACACGACCGTTAAATATGCATTGAAAATGTTATCCAGCTCGGCGGAGACAATTATATTTATGTTCCTTGGTGTCGCCACCGTCAATAATAAGCATGCGTGGAACACGTGGTTTGTGGTGCTAACAATTGCCTTCTGTTCCGTATTTCGTGTTATCGGTGGGTATAACCTTAAGTTCGATCAATTGTGAATTATAATAAATTTTGCTGCTGCTTATCTGTTCAGGTGTCATTCTGTTGTCGGCACTTGCAAATCGCTTTCGACTGCACAAACTGTCGAGAGTGGATCAGTTTGTCATGTCGTACGGTGGTTTACGCGGTGCTGTCGCCTTCGCACTCGTACTGCTCATCGATGAGAATGTGGTCAAGCATAAGAACATGTATGTAACCACGACAATAGCTGTGATTTATTTTACGGTGTTTCTGCAAGGCATCACCATAAAGCCCCTAGTCAAAATACTCAATGTGAAGCGAGCCAATAAACGAAAACCCACCATGAACGAGCGCATTCACGAACGTGTGAGTATATCAAATTTAAGCTGCTTGTTAAATGGCACCTAGGAAGGTACAGATTAGATATTGACTGTGTGTTTAATTTTCCCATTTAATTCCAATTAGTTTATGGATCACTTGATGGCTGGCATTGAGGACATTGTTGGCAAAACTGGCAACTATAATGTACGTGATAAATTCAAGCGATTCGATAATCGCTTCATACGTCCACTGCTGATCAGAGATCTTAAGGTACGAGTCAAATATAATTTATATATTTTCATGGTTCTTTTATAAATTCACAATTTAATTTATTGAAACCTCCAACTGTGTGTTCTGTGAACTTTTTACCTTAATTCTCTATGCTCCTCTCTCTCTTCAATATCATTGCTACTTTTGTAGGGCGCTGAACCCAAGATTATTGAGACGTACTCAAAGTTAACCATGCGCGATGCCATGGAGGTGATGCGGCGTAATCCTTCGACAATCGGACAGATGTCGGGCACTGAGTCGATGAGTGCGCTATTTAGGAATTATACCAATAATTATATTGGTGGCAGGTGGGCACCGCCAACCATATACACCACCTGGTAAACGAATTTTGGATAATCGTAAATCGATAATCGATAACCGATAACAGTAACCTTACAAATGCATGCAATGCAAGCGATTAAAAATAATGTAGTAACTTCTTTGCATGAACAGCACAAAAGTTTTTCTAACCAACCAAGTTGATCCCCCTTCAATTTGTACACCGATTAATACTTCTCTATCATTTTTCTTACACTCTCGTACACGTTTTGAGCGTATATATACCCTTTTGTATATCGAAAATTCGTTTATGTGTATTTTTGGTTAATACTTCGTAGTGTATATTTCCAGCAAAGAACAACTTAAACTCTATTTTTTACTTTACCTTACACTTCAAATCTGAATAGTCCCAGCCTAACGAATCTGGATAATACGTGCTCGCACAACTTGGATATGGCTGAGCTGGACTATAATCCATCCAAAAGGGATTTGACTGATGCCAAGATACATCATTTGCTAGCCGAAGAACTAAAGCCTTATAGAAGGGTATGTATCCACAAAACTCCAAATCCCTACACAATAATCGATTTCGGTTTGGTTCTTTATACAATAGCAGTTTCAATTACCCACTACTTCAATATATATATATATATATATATATATATATATATATATATGTATATATGTATCTTACAGCATATTCACTCACACACAGCCCAAGTTTTGTTGAGTACTTCTCTTATATGATATATATATAGATACTACGTCACCTTTCTACTCGAACTCACCGAATATACTTGACGCCTCGTAGTAGTATTCGTAATTTATGCTTTCATCTGAGTTTCCTTTTTTGGGCATTTGGTTTTGAGACACGCTTCTCTCTCTCTCTCTCTCTCTTTCTCTCACTATATCTGTCTTTAACTCTATATATTTATATATATACATACATATATACTGACTATATCTTCAACTAGGTATATTTGTAATTAATCGTTTGTTTGATTTCTTCCCGTTGTAACAAACTCAACTCAACTTCAACTTATCGACAACGTCACGTATCCAACTCAAAAAATAAATCAAACGCGTTCAAAAAAAAAAACAAACTGCTTCAAATTTTTGTGTGCTTTGAACAAAATTTAACGAAACTGTACAAAAATGTATTCAAATATGTCGTAATGAAAGGCTTCCATACAAATGGTACGAATAAATTGGTTCATTTGTTGTTAAAAGCATTTTTGATTTGTTTTGTTCATTTATCTATTCAATTTTCTTAATTAACTAAACGAATAATGTTCAACGTTTCTGTGTGTCTGTACTCGCGACTGCAGAACGTTCTTTGTAATGCATATAATTAATTATATTCATTAATTATCAGTTTCTAGCAAATATCTTAATGTATTTTCAATTGGTGTCTAAATACAGTCTTTAAATAATCGTATCGATAATAAAATTAATTCTAAATGGCTAATAATCATTTTCCAATATATACATATATATTCTTAAACTCAAATTGATAAAACTCAAAACTGAAAATTTACCAAATTTTCTTTTCTTTTTCAACATTTATACATTCATTGTACATTCAGACGAGATCAACATGAATACCTTATTAGTTACTTTCTTTTTAAATATTTCATTAACAATCTTACAAACAAGATTTAGAAAAAAAGTATAGTTTTTTATAGGAGAAGAATAAACATAAAAAAAAAATAAAATGGAAATTCTTTTCAATTTTTAAAAGTATTACCAAATATATGTAAATGCTTACAGCAGATTTCGATTTTTATTTGTACTTTTAGGAGGTATTCAAGTAAATTTGAGACTTTATCTAGGAATTTGCTAGCTGACAGGCTGATTTCAATATTCATTTGAAATGATTTCAAAACTTAAAATTTAACAACAACAACTTAAACTTAAATATTCAACAACATAACAATTAACTTTAATGTTAAAAGCACTTTTTAAAAAATTTATTTTTTAATCGTTTGACTGCTTCGATAACAAAACACTTTTAAACAACTTTCTCAATGTTCTTTATTTGTTACTTATTTATTAAATACACTACTCTTTTTGCAAGCTTCACTAAAAACTATATCCCATTGATTAGCAACATGAAACTATATATATATCCGTAAATGTTGTGTTGCTGTTTTTACTCCTTAAATTAAATACTCTTTCCATTTGATAAGCATTTTTTTGGATGAAATTCTGTAAACTTATGCTAAATCTCGATTATACGGACAGACGGAAATACCGCTAACGTCTCGGCTAGTGATATTGATCCGAAATATATATATATATTCGAGAAATTATTATATTCTAAAGTATTTTTGAATACACGAACGTATAATCGGGCTTTAGCTGTAGCTGTACTTTTGGATAGAGTATTCTCGCTTCGGTCATGACGAAGTTAACCCTCAGTTCCTTCTCTAACAAGTATTTATATATTAAACCGTTTATTCAGTTAGTAATAAGCTGTATAAATGTTATGAGACGTCTTTACACATTATCAATTGATGTTTATGCTAGTTTCGCAGCAATTTACTGTTAAGCATTAACTAAATGCTACAATCTACCATAGATGTATACCTAATAATTAACAATCAATCGAAGATATATCACTTAAGAACACCATATATGATTTTTGGCATTTAATGTGCTTTCGTACTACCATTCCTTACAGCACCGTCGTCTTAGTTATAGCCGACACGCAGTAGATGACAGAGATTTGTCCACACAGGTGAGTTGAATGCATAGACAAATCTCTGAAAGCACCTATATATGCATATATATGTGTTTACCTAATTGATCATTATATAGTCTATACATTAATTAACTATATATGTGTGTGTCTTCCATTTATGTGTTTATTTATAGGTCAATTACAAAATGCAAATGAATTTCCGTCGCATGTTCAACGATCGCAAACATCACAAGCGCAGCAAACGTGGCGCCAACAATAAGGTTAGCAACCTCTATAAAGAATCCACTCTAATATGATTTTGCAATAAATGATCTCTATTTAACTAGGAGACGAAGGAGAATGTGAAACAAAATCATGTTTCGTTCCCTGATTTTCAACAAAACGGCACCACGAAGCAGCTCTCCAATGGTACGAATACGAATTCGAGTTCAAACCATTCACGCAAAAAATCTTACAGAAAAAGACATACTCACAATTCACTTAACAAATATCGTAGATTAGAAATAGGTAAATGCAAGTAAAAATTCAGCAATCAATTACTTAAAAACACACACAGCAATCTGTAGAAAGCTATTCAAAATTTGCTTCGTTTTTCTTTTGTTTAATATGGACAGCATCCAAAGGATGTGGTCTGAGTTAATCAGTAGCATCCAAAGGATGTGGTCTGAGTTAATCAGTAGCGTCCAAAGGATGTGATCTGAATTAATCAGTAGCATCCAAAGGATGTGGTCTGAGTTAATCAGTAGCATCCAAAGGATGTGGTCTGAGTTAATCAGTAGCGTCCAATGGATGTGGTCTGAGTGAATCAGTAGCATCCAAAGGATGTGGTCTAAGTTAATCAGTAGCGTTTTCTTTTTGATTTAAATCGACATTTTAAGGTTGTCTCTTGGAACATATTAAATATACGTAGTCCACACATCATTATATTTAAGTTTTTCTGCAAGGGCTCGTAAAATATGTTACGAATCTTAATTATTTATAATATTATATATCCAATTTTATAGTTTTTAGTCTAAAACCCTCTTCCATTTATTAAGTATAAGAAAATTCAACGAAGTTTACGAGCCCTTCTTTAATTTATCCTCATATTTTGTTACTAATATTAATTTACAAATATTTTGTAATATTGTTAAATATTTTTTAGCAACAATTGGTCACTAATTATACAACCCAAATCTTTCTTTCATGTCTCCCTCTTTTACCCGATGCCCACAAAATTGGTTGAACCAACAAAAATACTCAACTTCAATATTTCTATTTCAACAACACCAAAAAACTTACTCAAAAACCGCATCTGCCAAACAATCATATTTTGTGTTTAACAAACGCTTTAATCATATATATATATATATAATATATATGTGTATAATGAAACTACTAATATGCTAAAATATATAAAGACTATATTAACGATGTGCTTAATGAAACAGCCGAGGAGGCACCACAAAATCCAAATGAAATCAATGTCATTGGACCCAGCGACGATTGGGATGATGGTCTCACATTCACAGCGAAATCATCACGTAAGTTTTATCATCCCTTCAATGTTCTTTTTGACTAACTGTAATCGATCACTAATATGTAAATGTAAGTGGTATTTATGTATCATTAATGGGGCTCTGCTGCCCTATATCAGTGTTATGATATTGTTTGTTTATTGTTATCATTTGTCACGGTCACCTCTCGAGATACATATGATCGGAGGTTATATAGCGATAGCCGACTTGTGTTAACTGTTTCTCAACTCAATTGACTACACAAAAATGCCATCAAGTAATTCATTTGATGCTGAACTGAAATGAGCCTTAAGCCTGAGCGTTAAGTGAATGATGTAGTAATGTATGTAATGTATGTATTTTACACTGTCCGTCACAACAGCTCAAAGTAAAGTCGTGAATAATTCTTAAACAGGTTGAATCAAATCATTTTGGTATAATTATCTATATATATGTAAATTACTTAGTTACTTATCATATCAAGTAGCCAAAGTTGATTTAACAAAAAAGTTTCTAGACTACTAAACTAGAAATTATCTCGTGTGTGTACTTAATCTACATCTATAATCTCTTTATAAACACATATATCTTTTAAGAGTCGCAGACAATCTGTGACTTTCCCCTTCAGCCCCAGCTTTGCTAGACTTAATGATTATTTCTTTTGATTTGATTTGAATTTGATTTTGATTTTGGTTGTTAACAATTCAGTTTTCTAAAAGCGCCTTTAAATGCATAATGCCTACAATTTAAGAAATAACTAAAGTTAAAAAAAAAGTTATAACGACAACATTTTCTATATATTTTTTATTCCTATTGTATGCCTATCCAATTTATTTGATTACCATATCAATATATGTTGCTCGATATACCCGATATACTACTGTTACACAATTAGCTGACTCGGATCGCGCCAATAATAACTCCCTGATAGCGCATATACAAAACCTGCCCGGTTTTGATGCATCCAAAGCGCGCATCGTTCAGCACTATGCGCCTAAACTTGAGGACGGTCCTCAGCAAGATCTAGACTCGCCCGATCCACCAGTTGGACCCACAGCCGCTGAACTGATCCTGCCCTGGCGACGGGATCGTTCATACCAGAGCATTGGTAAACCAAATCAACAAAAAACAAAAGCTACAACTATCTTAAAACATAAACAAAAATGATTACAAGTATTGGCCATAAGAAATATGTACAAGCACACCATATATCATCATATATCAACGATACGCATTCCCATTTATAGATCATCCGTCTATCTTCTCGGTCATCTCGAAAACATAGATTTTAAATTTAAAATTAATAATTTTATTCCATATAAATATGTACAAAATAGTATCAGTTCCTATATACTTGTATCAACTTCAGCATAAATTTATTATAATATTCTATAGATACTACGACATTCAATTTCCAAAATCCTTAAATTATTTATATATATATGAACAGTATTTTCAAGTTCGAATAAGCTAGTTATAGATTCAAAATTTTTCATATGTAATAAATTCACAGGTGCAAAATTGAGACTGAATAAGGCAATAAGCGTTTGCAATTCATAACTATCGAGCAGAAGCGAGAAGCGACGAGCTGCATTCACTTATCACCTTCTCGCTTCAACTCTATTTCATTCCACATTCATATTCCATTAGTCACACAAACCACTCAAGAAAAAAAGAAAAGAGAAAAAAATTAATTCAACTTATTTGAATCAGACTTTCATAACATTAGATAATATTAGAGAAGTACAATTGTTGTTTTGTGCTAAGCGTTTGATGCCGCTAACTAAGCTATTCCGAGTACATTTCTGTTGCTTTCTTATTTATTTTGTACTTCCCAACTGGTTTTCACAACACACAATTACATATACACATCGATTATCCCCGAGGTTCGTTTTCCCAAATTTGCTGTTAAAGTCAAAATGCTTTAACACAGACATGCGAAAACGTTCCTCAAAACTGTATACTTTCTCAGTGTTATATATCTATCATATCTAGTTGTCATTAATGTCTTTTGAGCGACTGGTTGTTAAATACCCACTTACAAAAAAAAAAACACTCCCTGAATTGCTTGCTAGAGGCAAAACTAAAAAAAAAAAAAAATCAAAAACATTTGCAGAGCAGCTCGTAGATTCATACAATAGGTGATCCATCTGGAAATACAATGCCGAAATTCAGTACTTACATGTAGAAACGCATTATGCTACGCAAATCAATTGAAATTTACATGTGATTTGAAGAATTGAACGCATTTTCAAGCATTTCAAACACGAGCATTTTGAAGTGAATCCAAAACAGCAATAAAGCAGCATGGCATTTTTGTGCATGACAAAGTTATTTGTTGTTGCCCTTCCATAATCGTATATCGTACTACCTCTTGAGTTGAAACTGACGTTTACACTAATTAAGATACTCAATTGGCCCAAGCGATATTCCTAGCAATCAATCTGACACATTTTTTTTAGTGTAAACGGTTTCTAAATGAAACTTTCGACGTATTATCGGTTTAATCAGGGCATTAATAATAAAGTTGGGACGAATCGAATCGAAGGAAATGGAATTTAAGTAATTGATCAAATTCAAGTAATAAATGGTACATAAATCAGTGTAATCTGCTATTGTAATAAATCTATTTTAGCTTAATCTTTTCCACATTCATCTATTTTACATTTGAACCACTAGAATTGGTTAGAACTTAAGCGTTATTGTTAAAGATATCTCATTTTCCAAAATAATACCTACAAAAGAAGCTTTTGGCGTATGTGTACCCAGCTTATAATGGTTCAAAGCCCCTCGTTCCAGTTGGTACTTCGATTCGATTCCGTTTAAGTTATGTGCGATGTTAAATTCGGATTATTATTTGCATTTTAGTTGAGCGCATTTTGTTCTTGTCCACTCCCTTGTTTGTCTTAATTTCCTTTTTTTTCGATTTCCTGTAGTTATCGATAACTGAGAGCGGCATGCAAAATGAACTTCGTTACCAAATTGTCAATTCTCTAAAGAACTTTGCGATTTATCTCACACAGTGGCCGAGCATCCAATACCCGAAGAGGATCGCAATTTGTCGCGCGACTCGGATGGCGAGAGGCGTGTGGCCACGCCCACAGCGACAGAGTCGCAGTTGCCGTGGAAGCGACAGGGTGACGAAGCCACGGATGCAGTGCAGCAGAATGAGTTTCCCGCTTGGGCATCGAACAAAGAGTATTTGGCCTACAACTCGCCCAGTGCCACATTTTTAGGTAAGAAATACACAGAGAAAAAAATATATACATGTAGACACTCAGAAAAGAAATCAGCCTGAATTTTCGAAAATCCAGAAACTTTACAAAATGTTTAAATATAAAAAAAAATATCTGAAAATTAGAAAAGCTATTCCTAAGTGGACAATCTCAAAATTATAGGGTTTTCCTATTTTTAGGAATATTTTCTATTATTACAAATTGAATTTCTACAAAGCAAGCAAAATTCATGGTGATTATTTTTCTGAGTGTATGACAACGAATTTAGAAAATATTCGATAGATAAAAGAACAAACGTTTAGAAACTTTTTCAAAGTTCAACATTTGAAAATATAAAAAATCAGGTCTAGTTTTAAGTGTGAGCGAAACGAGCAGATTTTCAACACTAATTGTACAGTTTCCGTTATGATTTAACTTTTGATTACTATTTGAGTTATTTGACTTGTACATTGGAAAGTATTTAAACTAGAGACATGTGTAAATATCTAATTACATATGTATATAAATATATATATAGTACTATATATGATTTACTCTTGTGTTTCTTAAATGCACCAAATCTTTGAAACAAGATGAAAAATTAGATAATTGCTGCAAAATTTATGATAAATGTGAATCACTTGTTGTTGTTATTGTTCTTTTTGTGTTCTTTTCCTGATTTCATGTTAATTTTCCTGAACTTTGTGTTTTCTTCTCTCTTTTTTCCGCATTGCTTATCCTTTTTGGTAACTGTTGCCCAAAAAACATAAAAAAAAACACCTTCTACACCACACACAACACACCTGTACAATGTTGATGTCTCCTGTGCTTGCAACCTACAACAACAACAACAACAACCACCTTGCCCCCACATAAACAGGTGGTATAAACAAGCCTAAACAGCCCAAGTCCGTCATAGGTCTGTTCCGTCGCGAGAGTTCCAGCTCCAAGGCAGGCAGCCTTGGCATCGGCAGCAGCAGCAGCGGCACTGTGGATGCACCAGGCACCACTCTGGATCCCATGGTCACCAATCCCATGAATCCCAATCCGATGGCATCGACTTCAACGCACAATCCGCGCCTGGACACTCGCTCGCAATCCATTTCGACCGGCACGTTGGGCACCCCTCTCGTCGGTCCGGACGGGCATGCCGGGCCCTTCCCGGTCACTGCCAGTCATCGGCGGAATGTGCGACGTGGTTCCATGTTGGAGCTGAGCGGGTAAGTTCTTGCTACACCTGCGGCACATGCCACAATCTCTATGTTGTCTACAACATACACACACTGGTGTGTGTATGTTGTGTTTGTCTTTGTCTTTGTCTTTGCATGTGTTTGTTTTTTGTATTTGTTGCTTGTTCTTAAGTGTAGAACTATTTGTTTACCCGTCTGCTAATATCCTGTAACATTTGACATTTTCATTGTGATGTCACCTAAAATATTTGATTTGCCAAAGGACGATATTTTTGTGTAGACTTTCAACATGCATTTTGCTTCTGACCAACGGTTGAATTTTGACAATGCTTCAATTGTGGTTGATGGGTTAAAATATTGTATATCATAGCCATGGTGAAAATCACATCTAAATGCTTTTAATAATAATAATATTTAGTGTTATGTATATTAAATGTGTCCCCCATGTGTCCTGCAACACATTTCTAAAAATTCTGAAATTGGGTAATGTTCGGTTTGACTTCTGCTCCTCAGGCCCAGAAGTAATCATCACGCTTTGAGCACCTAATTTAAAATTTGACAATCAAGAATTAAAACATTATAATACATTTTAATACATTCGAGAATTCTGTTTAAACAGCATGAAGGATATTGAAAAAGCTGACAATATTAACGTATCCAATGTACAAACTGTTTTTTGAAGAATATCAAATTCGATATTTTGTTTTGCGCTAAAATAACTAAAGAACATCATTTTGAAATTTCCTCGCCCTAACGCTCCTTAGTTTGGATTGATTTTTGTAATACTAAAATTCAAAGTTTTGTGCATAATTGTTTTCTTCTTCTTCTTTTTTTTTGCATTATAATGTATATATTCTTTATTGCGCGTCCTTTATTCCATTACTTATATTTTGTAACAATCTACTATCTGTTGTATTCTCAATCCGATGACCAAATCCCTACCCCGTTAAAAAAAAAAAACAAACAAATGTTGTCGACTTACTCTGATGGTTCCGATTTGCAGACTTATTGCAACTGGACGCAGGCCCAGTAGAATTTTGATCAGTAGTCCAGGAGCTACTAATTTACTAGAGAACATAGCAACACCCACAACAACAACAACAACAACAACAACTATACCAACAACTACTACTTATATCAAACCAATAACAACAACAACAACCACTACCAACCCTGCAAATACAACAACAACAACAACAAGTTCAACAGCAGCAACCGAAAATAATTCGCCGAGCAACTCATCGACAACAAACTACAGCTCGCCAACATCGGAAAGTAGCGATGCTACCTACTATTCCAAGTAATCCGGGTGCCCAGCATAACTAATCCATTACAAAAAGGGGGCAAAACAAACAATGTCTTAAAATGCAACTAAAGCCGGCCAATGTCGAATTTCAACTAATCGTATATCGTAAACCAGACAACAACAACAACTACAAAAAAATACCCAACACTATAACTTAAATGATTCAAGCCGTATAATTTGTATATATTGTACATTATACATTATACATATTCGAGATCAGGCAGCGCATATCATTCGTAGCATCAAGTCAGAAGTCTGAATCACTTACCTAATCAAATTGAAAGCTTTTGCAATCCAAAATATCTATTCTGAAATTTTCAACATCCCCAAAATTGGCAATACTTTACTTTCGCACCATTATTCCAATTGTCCTAGGTAGGAATTCAATATTTTCCTTGTGAATGTATCAATTATTATTATTTATTATTTTGTTCCAATAACTATGAATTGTGTTTTATTTTGTTGTGCTTGCCTTTTAGTTCTCTTTACTAACACACACACACCTACCTGTTCAACTAACTGCAATTTCTAACAATGAACTAACATGAAATTCAAAGTACTAACTGAAAACGTGCACATGGTGTTACAAAATGATCTATTGCTTTCCTTTGGGTAACATTTTTCGTTTATAATTTTGATTATATTTTTAGCGCTGTTTCAATTGAGTCCCTATAGCCGTAAAGTCCACAGACAAACGCTTCAAATCACTTAGTAAATCCACACACACACACACACATACACAAACACACGCACACACAAATGCACAATAATACTATGCAAATTATATATATAAACTATATATTTATAAAACGGAAGTAGAGCTGTTGTAAAAGTCTAGTATTTGTTGGCTTTTAGCATTTATATATATATATATAAATATTTCAACAAAAAAAAAATATATATATATGTATGTGTGTAAGTATTTTCGTTCGCTTTATACGATTACCAAAAGTTGTTAACTGTGCTAACCCTCAACACTAACACATGTGCAACTAATACATGTGCAATATTTGGGGTATTCCTGCAACTGGTTAATTGTTTAACTGTTGTCTAATTTCCACAACAGAAAATAGTATTTGCAATAGATAACGGTAAATGATATCAATATTAATATGTTAAGCAAATGGAGTCCTTTTTGTCGAAGCGTTTCTCAGCTTCCTCCACCTTCTATAATGTGACAATAACTGAATAAACAGCAAAAGTGGATCAGTTCATTCAGGTGAAATATATACTAAAACGATAAATGAAATTTTTGCATTCCAATCAATTGAATAATCCATTCGATCAGAAACCAAGTTTAATCAGTTGCATATAAAAGCCTCAAATATTATTAGTATATTACGTAACTAACCACGAAAATATATATAAATAAAAGATATATATGTACATATTTTTTACAGTTATAAATACCAAAAAAGAAAAAAAAACAATACCTAGCAGTTAGTTAGGAAATTGTAAAAAATATATATATTTGTAAAACTGCTTTTATCATGTATTGCCTCTTCTGTCAAATTATGCTTTAAGCTTTTTTTTCCTACTTTCTACTCTATTTACGCTTACGCTTGTTATGATTGATTTACACTTTCTTTTCCCAAAATTTGTTTCCCATTTTGCTTTAAGCCTACTTTTGCTTTAGTAGTGTTTACTCTAATAAATAAACCAAATTATAAACTGTATTTTATTTCCGTTTCTGTTGTTTCTCCAATTTTTTTCGTCGTCTTCTTCCTTTTACTAATACTTATTGACTAATTGAATAATTTAACAACGATCCCCGAGTAATTAATTGGTAGTAATTAACTAATTTGTGACTCATGCTCATTAGTTCGCTGCATTTCAACAAAATTGATCGCACAATTGACATTTTACTTTCTTCGCCTTCTCTTCACATCCATTGCCCAACCAACCAACCACACACAACAACAACAACAACAACAACCACCACCACCACCACCACCACAACAACAACAACAACACAATCACAGTGACACAATACCCGAGGAGTCAACCTATCAGCATGGACACTCCAAGTCGCTCTGCGAGCCCAACGATGGCGACGACTGGGATTCGATGCCCCTTGCTGCCACGTCCTCGTCTTCCGGCGTCAAGATCCAGAAAATGAACAAGAGTGGCCGGGAACCGCTTCTGCCATCGCGTTTGATTTCCACGCCTCGTGCTCAAATCCGTCATAAGAACGCCGGAGCGGTGGGCGGGGCATCTGTGGGCGTGCCTGGCCGGAAGAATCAGGTGACATCAGCACTGCTGGACTATGAGGATACGGACAGCGATTCGGATGAGGACGACGAGGACGATGATGAGGGCGAGGATTTTGATTTGTATGATGATGAGAATATTGTAGTCACCACTTTCACAACGCCAGCAACGCCACGCCAGCACGGCCGTGGTGGGTCAGGCGGTGCAGCTGGAGGGGCGGGTGGAGGCACCACTACCACGACGACGATTCGTCTCACACGGAATAATGATGAGAGCATCATTTGAGTAAACGCTGCAGTTCCTTCTCCAGCCAATTGGAGATCACGTTCCAAGTCAAGGCAACGTTTCCCATACGAAATGTTTTACTGAGATCATCAACGATTATATATATACCTAATATATATAGTTCAATATACACTCAGACAAAAAAAAAATAAGGAAGAAAATGTACTTAAACAAAGACAAAGTCGAAAATTCTAGGAAGAAAATTTATATTTCAAGAACAGTTTTTTTATTATCCATTTCGGGATATCTTAATGATTTAACTACTTAAATTAACTATTTTTGATTACTTATAGAAAATATTTAATTCGTGTATACTGAGTAATGAAATTCTGAAATCAATCCTGATATCATCTTCAAATAAAACAATATCAGATTGAGTAAGGAATTTAAGTTTTTAAATTTACAACTAGGACGTTTAACACTTATTCGATGTACAAAATTGATTGATTTCTCTGAGTGTATATATATATATATATATATATGTATAGATATATATAAAAATGAACATAATGAAATAAAAAAGGGTTTAAAACAAAAAAGCTTTACATTTATGATACCAATAACAGATTGTATATAAATTGAAGAATTATTGTACGTACGAGTTTTAGTTAACAGACAAACAACAAATATCGCTTGCTTCTTCGATTGTTGACTAACCTATATACATATTATAATTGAACTAGCCTAATGCTAATGTGTTCCAGAAACAATTGTGTTATCATTAACAAAAATTTAGCCAAACTTCTGATTAGGTCGTAACATTTAGTTAATTGTGTGTAAGTTGTTCATTTTGCTTTTAGTTTAGATAAATTTGAAACATAGTATTCGATGCAGATATATAGGTGTATGTATAATTAATTAATACTGTTTTGCTAATGGTACATCTGCAGTGTTTAGTTCAATTTTAGTTGTACTTAAACATAACCGTAAAAGGAAACTAGCTGAAACTAAATGAAGCGTGTAAAAAGTAATCCGGAATAAAAAGCCGTCAAGAGTCGAAAAGCTAGATAATAAAAACTAGCCCTAAGCCAACTAATAGTTAAATACATTTATTTATATATATATATAAATATATATATTAACTATGTATAGCTATTTAGCAAGAGTTATGTAATTTATAAATTATTTTTGTAAACATTTACGAGCCACAACTAATGTGAAAGATAGAACGAGGGTCGTAAACTGACTCCAAGAGTAAATTAAATCGTAAAATAATGCGTGACTGTACGAAAAGGATCCACATTGAAGGATTCATAGTTTCAATATGTTATCGAAATCCCAAATAACACATAGAACACGACTCCCCTCGCATACTTAACCTTGAGCGTTAATTAACCACCTTCACGCACACTTTGAGGAACCCAACTCTCAACATGAATTGAATACATATGCAAGGCACTTAGTGGCGGAGGATCTGTATCTAATTTGTATGAGTCGTGAGTGAGTCTTTCTATTAGTTTGTCCAAGAAATTGCCTTCTAAATATGCACATTACCACTGAATTCAAATGCGAAATTTCAGTTGCAAATGCATATAATACCATTTCATTGTGAGCTGCGAACATACTATAAAAAATAAATTCTGTCTTTAGTTATTTTAATTACATTTTCAAACGAAAGACAATAAACAGCTACAAGAAAGTGCATTTCAAACTATGCAAAACTTCTTGTAAATTGTCATTTCACACAAAACAAATGGAAAATCTTAAAAAAAAACAAAATAAATAGAAAATTAAAAAAAAAATCAGAGCTGTGTTACTTATGAGCGCGTTTTCTATATGAATATTATGCACGAAACTAGAAGATACAAATTGTGAAATCGGGAACTTTGGTGACATAAGCCCTTTATATGAAAAGCGACAGCTCATAAACTGAATTGCTTGAAAGCATAAGCTAAACCAATTCAAGATCAAGCTGAACATTGCAAATACTTTGCAATTTGCGTACAGTAGGCCTTAAGTTGTGCATAATTCGAGAAATTAAATAAATTACGAAACATAAATAGTGAGCAAAAAAATACAGCTAATAAAACCCAAATTCACTAAAAAAAAAATATTTAGCAAAACACAATTAAAACCGGAAAAATTAATGAAAAACAAAACAAAATAAGAAAACTTGTAAACTGTTAAACTGATTTTAAATATTGTATAAGAGAATTTTACTAAAAATAAACGCAAATGAAAATCAAAAAAATGTATTTTTAATTTAAATATTGGTTTTATGTAAACAACCTGAGCGAAAATCAAATATAACAGTTTAAATAAATGGACAGAAATTGAAACAGTTTTTTATTCTATAAAATGTTCGGCAGATTTTGTATTGCACATAATATAATAATAATGATATGATATGATATCAAATTTGTAATCCTCCGATAGCCAAATATTCGTAAATACATTTAACACCAGCAGCGCCATCTAGTGGAACTGCCTTTCGTGGGCAGCTGCCAGTCCACGATGACGTCACGTCCCAACAGACGATTACCGTTGTCCATCATTGCTCTAGCCATAACTCGATCGCACCCGAATGTCACGTAAGCACAGCCCGTCAATTGTCCATCGCTGCGCTTGGAAATGTGCACCGATTGAATCGTTCCACGCAGCCGCTCATCCAGTCTGGCAACGCTGGTCTCTTGTGCGCTGCGACAGTGTTGCCAGAGCCGCTGGAGAGGACCTCTGATTGCGATTTGATTTTGGGCGGTCTCTCTTTCAACCCGGAGCTCTGCGTAAGTACAGAATACGAATATCTAAACAATTGAAAACCAAAGAAACACAAAATAATTATTATAAAATAAAGAAGGATGGGGATTGATTTAAGAAACATTTCCCTGAACCCAGCAGCCCAGCAAGAAATTATATACATGTTGCCCAAGTTATTTGTTGTTGTTTTGAAATTCCGTTTATACATTTATTTCACCAAATACGTGTTCAATTTTTTTTTGTTTTGTTTTTAATTTCATTATCTTAATTCTTTTGAAACTGATATAGTTAAATATGTTTAATGATTTTGGTTTAATTATTGGTTTTCTTGAAGAACTTTCTATATGTATATATACTATTTGTTTAGTATGTATATTATGCATGTATTTATGTTAATATGCCGATAACGAGAACCGGTCTCTGGAGACGTCAGGTTCAAGTTCAATATGCATATGTATTTTGTATTTCGTGTATTGTATATATATGTATATGTATATGTGTATGTATGTATGTATGTTGCTATGTAGGTAAATATGTAGATCGATGGTCATCATTTCGCATTAAGAGTGTGCCTGTGTGTGAGTGAGTGAGTGTGTGTGTGTGTATGTGTGTGCTAGCTAATGAGTACATAAACTTTTACTATTATTTTTTATTTTTTTTTGTTATATATGTTTTTAAATATTAAATTTAATAATATTTCATTTACTGCTTAGTTAAATTCATGAACTCTTTAACAATACAAAAACAAATACGCGTATATGAGCATTATATGTATGCAAGTGTGTGTGTGTGAAAGTGTGTGTGTTTTTGGCTATATAATAAGTGTGCATCTCATACTTGTAATAAACATAAATTGTTTTGTTTTATTTTTTGTTTATTTTATGTTTGCCTCTATGTAACATTTTGCTAAAGAAATTTATAGTATTTACTAAATTTATATTCATATCATTTTTGTATATAGCTTTCATTTTATTATAATTTGCAATTTCTTTAAGTCATAATCAAACCAACATTAGCCACATATGTAAATATGTATTTTAAGTGCGTGCGAAACTCTGCTAAATACCGGCCGAGCTTAGATTCTAGTCCAGGCAAGTATTAAGCGGAGAAGTTTTGACTGTTGGTTACTTGATTCGGTTGATGTACATATATATGTGTATATATATAGTTTTAGGGCCTATAAACGCATATTGTGTATAGCTTTGGTTTAATGCAATAACAAGTTACGAGTTATGTCAAGGTTATCATTTTGAAAGGCAATCTTTATGTTTTTCATATAGCATAGATATAATAGATATTTAAGATAGACTATAACTGCAATTAGCATTGAACTGATGCACAGCATAACAGAAAATATATATATATATATATTTATATATATATATATGTAGATGGTATATAGTATGTTAATATGTTGCTAATTTTAATCGTGTAGCTTTAGTTAATTCCTCCCTCTCTATCCGATTTCCCAAGTTTTATACAATATTCCTTTTTATACAACTTTATTCCCGCTAAGAACTCAAACAGAGTTGCAAACCATATAACTAAATTATGGCAGTTGAGATAAGCGCTTAAAGTAGTAAACAATAACTAAAAAAAAAAAATTCCAAATAAATATACACTCGTATAAAATCAAGCGATTGAAGATGTTTTTGAGTGTTGCCGAATACTGTTGTTTAAAAGCCTTAATTCCTCATTCAGAATATGTTGTGTACCTGTGTAGATGTCTATATAATGTGAAATGGTCATCATGCTTAGTATTTAGTTAACAATTAATATTAAATACTTGTTGCGATATATATATATATATATATATATATATATATATATCAATATGTATATACAAATACAATTACATACGCATATTATGGGAAAACACGGAAAACCATCAGTATATATGTGTGTGTATCATTAGGTAGTTAGTATATGTATATTTCCATCATGTTTTGATTTTAACGATTTTGTTGGGGAAAAAACACTTTAAATATATATATTATGTATGTATCTTATGCAATTTTGTATTGGTTTTAAACACATCTAATACAACAAACTTGTAAATGTCCTTTGATATAATCGATGCCCTTTTTTTTTTTGCTCATTTTATATATGCATATTATCTAGTGTATACATATATATATTTATGTATGTGTATATACTTTTCAATATTTTGTTGTATGTAACTTGATTTCGATTGCGATTTGATTTGATTGTTTAAAAAAAAACAAAAAATTCTGTACTTAATAAGAATATTACAAATTCAGGAATTTTCGAAATAGCTATTAAATAAATAAATCAACAGATTTATGGTTTCTGTTAGGATGGATGGCTGCTTTCCGATGGAGGCCAGCTAAATATCTAATCTCAGACAATCTTAGAAGAAAACTAATATTCAAATTTCTCGCTAAATTTCGACTACAATTTTGGGTAGTTTTTCTTGTGTACTGCTGCTGATGAAGTTAATAAACTAAGAGACAACACTCCAGTCGCGTGTCTATTTTGTGGTAGTTGTGTGGGGCGTTATCCTGTCGCTGCCTAGAGACCAAAACCGATGGCTCGTTATACGTTTCCTGTGCGCAGCATTGAAAGAGTTGGGATATTTAAATTACAATTTGATTAGATTTTAGTTTTCGTTTTGTTTATGTACAAAATAAACGTATAATATTTATAATGTATAATGTATAATGTATATTATAATGTATAATTGTAAAGATAAAAAATACAGTAAATAAATACAAAATCGATGGACTACTATAATGGATGAGTACATACATATGCAAATCAATATCAATTAAAGCTGCAGATTGGCTAACAAAGATACAATGTGTTTGGGTGCTGGGAATGAGGACATTTTAACTTAAAATTAAATAATTGCTAAACAACTAAATAATAACAATTAACAATAATATAGCTACATCATGTGAGGATAGATATTGCAACGAATTGTAACTAAACAGCGTAAGATATCAACTAGCTTACAAGTG
Source organism: Drosophila atroscutellata (assembly GCA_035041605.1). Lineage (NCBI taxonomy): Eukaryota > Metazoa > Arthropoda > Insecta > Diptera > Drosophilidae > Drosophila > Drosophila atroscutellata. The sequence continues at coordinate 2,613,197 of JAWNLA010000092.1, read as the reverse complement.
GGAGGCGTGGCGAGAACAAATTGGCTTTACTTATTCGAAATGTTGGGCAACAATTATAAACAGAATACAAAATAAAAAATACAAAATAAGACTGGAATGTGAGAGAGAGCGCGAATTTTCTGTGAAACTACTTGAAAAAGCATCGTCATGGTTGTTTTTGTTGTTGTTGTGGATGTTGATGTGGCCATTTGTAGTGAGATTCACTTTGCTTTAGTGCCATTCACTTTCGCTGGCTTACCGGACGTTACGAATGGGCCCACGTAGTTGCTGGGAAAGAGTCCGGAAAGGCCACTTAGTTCACCGCGCCACCATTCCGGCTCGTCGCGTCCAAGGACGCTAATAATGTCGTCTTTCTCAAATGATAGCTCATCATCGTTTTGTGCTTTGTACGGATAAAGAGCAATCACTTTGTCTGCAAATATATTATGTATTCAGTATGGACAATTCTCAAGATTATTGGTTAGCTAACTAACCCAAAATCTGTTCGGTCATTTCAATGCGACTGCCTGAAACGGGTGTATTGCGACCGCTGTTGCGTCCACCCTGGAGCACCTTCACATAGGTGGCAGGGAACCAGCCAATTTGACGGCGCCTGCCCTTAGCCTGCAGCTCGCCCTCCCACCAGCCCGAGTCGGTCTTCTTGCGTATCATGATTAATTGGCCGCGTGTCAGCGACAGCTGCTCGGTGCTGGTCGCCTCATACGGGGCTATAACTTGTGCAATCTCCGAACGCTTCGCTCGCATACCCTGCAAAACAATTAAGATGCAATTTGGGATTAGGTTTGATATAAATTATGTGAGTCAACTATTTACGGGTGTCATGGAAGAAGTTCGTGACATGGGCCGGCTGTAGCTTTCGGCCGGTTCTGTGCTCTGTGTCTTGGACTGTGTATTTATCTGCGATACTTCAGTGTCGAGATCTTCGTGCGACTCCTCCAGCTCAACGGGCTGTGCCTTTGGCTCTGACTCTGACGGCACCTGCTGCACCTGCTCCGGCTGTAATTCGGCCTCTGGTTGAGCAGCATACGCAGTGCTGCCATTGAGTGTGACCTCCTGGTACGAGCACGATGAGTTATGGTATTTGGGGTTGGCGGGCGTTGTTGGTATATATATTTTTTTTTTTTTTTTTTTTTGGCAAATGAAAAGCATTGGATTAGTAGATGAGCACATGATGGTTAGGCACGATTTAACATTGGATACCCTTGCAGAAGACAATTGCATTTTGTGAGTTTTTGTGTTAGCTACATTAATTACTTAAGTCCTATATTATGTATCTGAATATACAATCTTGGTAATATATAATTTAAATTATAATATTTTTGCCTTTAAAATATCTATATAAAATTAAGAAATTATAAGCTAAATAACGCCTCAAATACATTGGCATTATTGTGGTAAGATTAGATCATGGTATAGTTTGGTATATAATTGATCTGCAAGGGTATTCGAAACTTTGGCAGGCCGAAGCTGAGAGTTATTTGTACAGAGGTTTATGATGCACTTCCCTCCCACTTACCTGTTCTGCCGCGGCGGGCTCAACGGCGTTCGCGGCAGGATTGGCAACGACGGATGTTCCCACATCCGCCTTTTGCACATAGTTCGATGGGAACATGCCAGTGCGATTGCCAATGGTGCCCGTCCACCATTCACCCTCCTTTTTGATGACCATGACCATTTCGCCGGCACCGAAACTAAGGTCACCATCCTCGGCAGATTCATAAGGATATGCGGCTATATAGTATTCAACATCGCCACCAGCAGCAACAGCAGCAGCAGTAGTCGTAGCATCAATGGAAGCTGCAAGCGGCGACTGTGCCGCAATGGCGTTATTGTCCAAGTAGCTATCGGATGCGACCTCTGGTACAGCTGCCACCGCCGTTGGTTCGTCCTCCAGCTTCTCCACATAAGACTCGGGGAACCAGCCTGTATGGCCGTTAATCTCGCCAGCCAACCAGCCCGGTTCCGCATTCTGTTCTAAGGGCACCAGGATCATGTCGCCTGGCACAAATGTAATCTCCTCCGCGTTGCGCGCATTGAACTCATACACGGCGCGATATTTGACGAAACCTTCGGGCGCCGGTCCGCTGAGATCCACAGGAGCTGCTGTCACAGCAGCAGCAGCTGTGTCATTACTCAATCCATAGTCACCATAGGCATTAGCAGCTGCACCTGTTTCACCTGCTGGCACACTGTCTGCAGCGCTACCCCAGGCGGAGCTGGTCGTCTCCCAAGCGGATGTGGTTCTAGTTGCGGCTGCCTCATTCTTGCGATTATATTTCAATTCCAGCACCGCAGTTCGCTGCACGTCGTACTCCTTGTACAGATCCTCGCATTTGTTGATCAGCGCTGAAAGTTCAGCCTTTAGCTCCTGCACGCTCTCATCGTTCGTGTTGAGATCCTCCTTCTTGCATTCGATTTCTTTCTTTATGTTCTCCACCTTGTCCATTATTTGCTTGATGAGTAGCTGCAAAGGACGTACAAAGTTTTGTGTTATTAATATGAATGATATGAATTTATATATATATACAATATACCGATTATAATAAACTATATCATGTAATTAATTCAATTGTTTCTAGCATTAGGAACATAATTGTAAGCGTCGTGTCTCATTAATAATTTATTTAGTCAAGTATTAATTAATTCTTACTAACTATATTTATTTTGGTCCGATTTGGTAACAAATATTTGACTATTTTACATTTAAATACTTCCAGAAACGTTAAAAAATTTCCTTTTTTTGTAATTAACATTTAAATGTTATTAGTTTTAAATACATATTTGTAACTTTTCATTAGTTGACATAAAGTAAATAAGTAATGCTAATTTGCGTTATTTAAACATCGCATAATTCATATTCATCTTCAAACCAATTCTATTACTAAATATTTTTCTGGTAAACTATACTTTCCAAACATTAAAAAAAAAAATTAATACAAATTTGCGTTATTAGCGAGATTGAGGAACTCATATTCTAATACATACTAAGCACATTTCTGATTCCTGATTATTATTATTATTGCTGACAAGGTCTGTATTATATAACTCACCTGCTTGTGGGCAAACGCTGCAGTTAGCTGCTCCTGCTGTGCGGCATCGCCAGCGACTCCACTGTTCGCTTTGTTCTTTGAGTCCCATTTGCCACGCTCCTGGGTGAGCTGCAGCAGCTTGGCGTTCTGCTCCTTGATGCGCGCCTTCAGCTGAGCCATTTCGCTCATCGAAGTGTCGCGCTGAGTGCGCATGCCATCGATAACAGATTTCACATTGGTCACTCCGGCCCGTGTGTCGCATATCTTCTGCGATAGATCCTTGATCTGAAATAGTTAAAAATTCAATTTGAATTATTGAAGTCTGTTTGAGGATTTGATTTAGTGTTGTAGTGTGTGCCACCTTCTCGTTAAGCGTGCTGAGCTCCACATTCAGTTGAGTATTGTGTGCCTTCTGTTTGAGCACGCGCTCCTGTTCCCGCTGCTTCTGTGCATTCATTTCGGCAATTCGTGCCTGTTCCCATTCCTGCTGGCGCTGCTTCTCCAGTTCCCTGAATGAAACATAAGATATTAATATAAATGCAACACTTTGGTGTGTTCTCGTTCACAACTTACTTCCTGGCCACCTCTTTGGCCTCCAGTTCACGTTGACGCTGCTCCTCTTTTTCCTGTTCGATTTCACGCTGGCGCTGCAACTGTCGCTCCAATTCCTCCTTTTGTTTTCGCTCGGTTTCTAGACGCGCCTTCTCGCGCTTGTCCGCTTCTTCGCGTTCCTTGCGGTCACGCTCCTCCCGCTCCTTGCGCTGCTGATCTTCGATTAGCTTGCGCCTGCGATCAAGTTCTACCTTGCCCTTCTCGTAGTTCTCCTTGCGCTTGTCCTCAAAGGAAGCTGTGTAAGAAACATTCAATTACATGTAAGTACATATAAATACTGTTTTTTTTTTAACTTACTCTGAGGCAAGCCCGCTAAAGGATCCGCATCGGACATGGCGCCGCCTTGGGATGACACCGAGGTGTGTCGCGACGCTGGCTGCGAGCCAGGTCTCGAACTCACGCCAGAAACGGAGCCCGGTCGTGACTTGATTTTGCGCAAACTTGGAGGCACCCAATCGAGCGGCAGACTGACGGGTATCTTCTCTCCGGCCATGGCCTTCTCGCAAAGGAACATTGCCAAAATGAACTCATCGCAGCTCAGCCGCCCGTCGCCATCGACATCGGCCAGCGTCCAGATCTGTGCTAGGGTCACCTGCGGCAACTTACTTTGCACGAGCACGCTGCGCGCCTGTGCACCCGTCAAGTATCCAGAACGCGTACGATCATTGGCATTGAAGACCTGCGTATATTTACGTTTCTGTGCCGCCAGCACCGCCCACTCTGCTGCCTGACTGTAAATTGAAGCAGGAGGAACTTAGATTAACTCAAGGAGCTCAATAAATAATATAGAATTATATGGAACTTACGGTGACTCAATGGAGGGCGCACGCTCCGAAATGGACATGTGACGACTAGGTGGATTGCTTTGCGGTGGCGACACAATCGCTGCGGCGGGCACAGCAGCAACAACGGGCACCGGTGCCACAATTGGCGCTGCAATTGGAGCTGGTACAACGACAACAGGTGCGGTCGCCGGTGCCGCCGGCACAGCAGCCACAATGTTTTTAAGCGGATCTATTGGGCTCATAGAACTTGTTGAGCCACGTGGCGTCATCGAGGGCGTTGCTGAATCCGTTAAAGAGCTGAGTAATGTGGGCGGCAGTGTTTTGGGCACTTCCAAGCCGCGCAGCTTCAGATTAATAAGCTTGCATGCTATGCTAAACTCGTTAATATTCATTTTGCCATCGGAATCCGTGTCAGCCAGTGCCCTGCGTATATGTATATATATGTATATATATATATATATATATAGATTACATAAATAATGCATTAGAGATGGACGCGTGATTCGCGATTGCAGTTTTCTTGATTGTAATTCCAATCTTGCATTGGAATTACCATTTACTAAATAGAATTCCGTTGTCGTGTTTCATAATTTTCGTGGACAAAAACAATCGGCATTCCTCAAATGCACACATCTCTAATTCATATCAATTGAAGCCAGAACAAAACAGAGCTTCAGCCATATACATATAGACATATATATGTAGATAAGTTATGTTCTTATCTTTCGTCAAGTGAATAACAAACAAATGAGTCAGTCCCAGTTAGTTTGAATACTCACCATATTTGGCCCAAGACCAGCGGCGGCAACTGCGACTGCAGAAAGAATCCTTTCGCCTGGGCTCCGGTTACAAAGCCGCCCTGCGGTTGCAGTGCCTTAAACTGCTCCCTGTACTTGAGCTTCTCGCGCGGTGTCACCGCAGACACATCCACTGCTGGATTCATTTTATTGGCCCTTTTCTGTGTCGGCTTTCCTTCGAGTGCGAGCTACTTTGTTCTTCACTTTGCTTTTCGCAAAGTATCTTCTTGCTGTATATGGATTTATGTATGTATGTATGTGTGTGTTGGTGTTGCTATCGTAAAACGTGTGTATTTTTCGTAACCGACTCCGACTCCCCCACAACAACAACAACACTAAAGCTAGCTCACAGCTCTTAGGTTGTGTGTGTGTGTGCGTGTATTTTATTCTTGTTTAATGCGCTCTCTTCGGCCGCTGCTGAGTACACATCAAATACATGTCATGCTCCTTCCACTGCACACACACACACGCTCGCTTACTCGTTCGCTCACTCTTTCTCTCTCTCGCTCCCTCGCGCTGGCTTACGCTCTTTTACTATTGAGTATCCGTTTTGCTCCCACCACCCCACAATTTTTCACAATGGATTTTTATGGTTTACCTAAAATGCAATTGCAATTTGTTAGAAATTCATTTCACTATTAGCAAGAAATGTAGTAGGCAATAAACAACAAATAAACACATAGTTCTATAAATGTTTTCATTGTTGTATTAGAATTGTCACTTGTATATTGAGTGGGCGTTTTGATAACTCGAAAATTCTTCCTTCATTGAGAGTGTTGGTATTGATTTATTATTAAACTCTGTGCTATTGTTTAGTGCTGTGTATTGTGCTCGTACAAGTGCTTACTTTTCATTTGTACACTGAAATTTTGGAAAAGTTGTACTATTTGTAACTCCTTTTTGACGTGCAAATTAATTGTTCACGAACTAACCAAAACGAACTGTCGCAAGGTGAACGAGCGAAAAGAGTCAACTTTGAACTAGCTTATTGATTCAGTGGCTCAGGGTTCTTCAACACTGCAATCGATATTATTTTCTTTACCAGCCTTCCCTACATCCAAATATTTTTTGCATTTTAGACAATAGTAAAAATTAAACTTTAATTTATGTATGCAAAGGCTGTCACATATAATCATATTTTTCTACAGTAGTGTAACCCTGGTATATCGATACCCCGATGTCACATCTTTAAAAATCATGAGCGATTACCGATAGCGCAGTCCCCCAAATAATCCATCTCCGCGTTCTTTTCTCGCTGAGCACGTGTGGTGACTGGTAATGTACGCTTAAGCAAAGGCGTAAAAAATATGTCTAACACAATGTCGGAAACTTCAGAAGACGAACAAGCGCAATTGCAAACAAGTGAAGAAGAGCTAAGCGATGAGGAGGAACACGAAGGAAACGACGAAGACAATGACGAAGATAACGCAGATGAACAGTCAGCAAGTAATTCCGACGATGAAGAGACACCCAAAGCGGAACAGCCACTGACATGGAAAGATCTTGTAAATTTACTCAACATAAACAAATATTCTGCACACTAACAAATTGCATAAAATATTAAATAGGGCCTCAGCGAGACGCTGTGCAAGGCGTGCGATGAGCTCAAGTGGAAAGCACCCTCCAAAATCCAAAGGGAGGCAATTCCCGTTGCGCTACAGGGCAAAGATGTCATCGGCCTGGCCGAAACGGGTTCTGGCAAGACGGGCGCATTTGCTCTGCCCATTTTGCATGCCCTGCTCGAAAATCCGCAGCGCTATTTTGCATTAGTGCTAACGCCCACACGTGAACTGGCCTTCCAAATAGGCGAACAGTTCGAGGCATTGGGTAAGTTATTTATAATATAAATATATATATATATACTCATTATCCAAACCCGCAATGATGTGAAAACCCTTTTTGATTTTATGTTCCTAAACGAAAATATGAAATTATAATTTTCTAATTCGTCACTACCTCTGAGTAAATTTTGAATCTCATATCTGCATATATTCGAATCCCTGCATATTTTTCAAGAGTAACTTTTTTCATACCACAGGCAGTGGGATTGGCATCAAGTGCTGTGTAATTGTCGGCGGCATGGATATGGTTGCCCAGGGTCTGCAGCTGGCCAAGAAACCGCATATTATTATTGCCACGCCCGGCCGTCTGGTGGATCATTTGGAGAACCTTAAAGGTTTCAATCTAAAGGCCATCAAATATTTGGTCATGGATGAGGCGGATCGCATACTCAATATGGATTTCGAAGTGGAGCTGGACAAGATCTTGAAGGTGCTGCCGCGTGAGCGCCGCACCTTTCTCTTTAGTGCCACAATGACGAAGAAGGTCAAGAAGCTGCAGCGTGCGTCACTCAAAGATCCCGTCAAGGTGGAGGTCTCGAACAAGTATCAAACAGTCGATCAACTACAACAGTACTATTTGTTCATACCGGTCAAATATAAGGATGTCTATCTGGTGCACATCCTAAATGAACTGGCGGGCAACAGCTTCATGATCTTCTGCAGTACCTGCAACAACACAGTAAAGACCGCCCTAATGTTGCGTGCCCTGGGATTGGCTGCTATTCCATTGCATGGCCAAATGTCGCAGAATAAACGACTGGCGGCTCTCAACAAATTTAAGGCGAAGAATCGTTCCATATTGATATCAACGGATGTTGCCTCGCGTGGGTTAGACATACCCCATGTGGATGTGGTGGTCAACTTTGATATACCCACTCACAGCAAGGATTACATTCATCGTGTGGGTCGCACGGCGCGTGCCGGTCGTTCCGGTCAGGCTATCACCATTGTTTGCCAGTACGACGTTGAGCTATATCAGCGCATTGAGCAACTGCTGGGCAAGCAGCTGCCGCTCTACAAGTGCGAGGAGGATGAGGTGTTGGCGCTGCAGGAGCGTGTCGCTGAGGCGCAACGCACTGCCAAACTGGAGCTCAAGGATCTGGAGGATAGCAAGGGCTACAAGGGTGGCAAAGGTAATAAGCGTGCTGCCGCCGGCGATAATCAGGATGATTCCGAGCAATTTACAGGCGCGCGAAAACGCATGAAACCGACTGGAGGAGGAAGGGGAGGTGGCAAAGGTGCGCGGGGAAGTGGCTTAGGCAGAGGCGGTGCGGCTAAAAAGAATTGGGGCCGGGGCAAAAACAAAAATTAGCCATATAAGGTTGTCCTATAAATTGTAATTATATATATAAAAAATTAAATACCCAATTATGTTAAACTAAAATAAAAACACTTTTTTAAGTAATTTAATAAATTGTAATTTAAAAAAAGAGTAACAATAAAATATTAAATACACATTTCAATTGTGTAAAACTGAAAAATTAAATAAGCTTGCGCTGTTCGACAGCTTTTCAACTTAAATGAATTAAATCAAAATTCTGCGTGTCCTGCATGAGCTGAAACGAAAAGAGAAATGATGAGAATTATATAAAGTACAGTATAATGTAATTAATAAGTATATATGTAATAAATAACATCTAAATAAATATATAATATTAATGTAAATAAATTAGCATGTCGGGATAAACAACTTACCCGTTGTCTTAGGTAAATCCGATATCAATCCCGACTTGCTTGTCAAAACTGTTGATTCTGCTGTGGCAGAAATCTGTTGTTCGACTCTAGGATAAAGCCCGCTATTTGCATGGCTTTTTCACGCAGAACTCTGTCATCCTTGACGATGGCTTCTTCAGCAATGGATTTAAGGAAATCAGGTGGTACCTGGAAACCACTTTTGACCAGATGCTCCACATGATCACTATATTTAATCCAATTTGCCTTGGCCAATATGCGAAGCAGCTCATTAAATAATGCAGGATGCGTTGCTGCATTCTGTGGCTTCCACAAATGATTCATAAAGTGCGACACTGCCACTTCCGGAGTCAGTCCACAGCGCAGAAGTATCTGATAAAGCTCCATTAAAAAGGGCACACTAAATGCCAAATAGAGACCACAATCTTTGACCATATCAATTAGCTGCGACAACATTCCACGCGTGCCAAATGACTCCGCGAACAGTAGGAAATAGGCTTTAAAGAGGATGCCATTACGCAGCAGTAGGCCATAGTTCTCGCGCACCTCAACCGGCGGCAGTTGATTGAGACAACGTTGCACATCGCCAATGTTATAGAGCAAATGATTGCAATTGAGTTGCTGGCATCTGCCATCCAAATAGCGCCAGCATTTAATGCCAAAAATTGTTGGTCCATTATCGACACATGCATAGATGTTGGGTACGCTTGAGGTCATCGCGTTGAGGACTGCCGCAGGTTCAGAGCGAAAGGGTGGCGAAAAACTGGACACAGGCGGGGCAGGTTTAGCTGCAGTCATTGACTGTCTGTCATTGCATATGTTGTTGCTGTTTGTCATATGCTTTCTGTGCTGCTGCGGCTGCAGCATTTGTCTATGTGGCAGCAATAGTCGCTGAGCACTTGGAGCCGTAGGCTTATCGTCATTTGCATAGATGTTGGGTACGCTTGAGGTCATCGCGTTGAAGACTGCCGCAGGTTCAGAGCGAAAGGGTGGCGAAAAACAGGACACAGGCGGGGCAGGTTTAGCTGCAGTCATTGACTGTCTGTCATTGCATATGTTGTTGCTGTTTGTCATATGCTTTCTGTGCTGCTGCGGCTGCAGCATTTGTCTATGTGGCAGCAATAGTAGCTGAGCACTTGGAGCCGTAGGCTTATCGACACTCGCATAGATGTTGGGTACGCTTGAGGTCATCGCGTTGAAGACTGCCGCAGGTTCAGAGCGAAAGGGTGGCGTAAAACTGGACACAGGCGGGGTAGGTTTAGCTGCTGTCATTGACTGTCTGTCATTGCATATGTTGTTGCTGTTTGTCATATGCTTTCTGTGCTGCTGCGGCTGCAGCGTTTGTCTATGTGGTAGCAATAGTAGCTGAGCACTCGGATCCGTAGGCTTATCGACACTTGCATAGATGTTGGGTGCGCTTGAGGTCATCGCGTTGAAGACTGCCGCAGGTTCAGAGCGAAAGGGTGGCGTAAAACTGGACACAGGCGGGGCAGGTTTAGCTGCAGTCATTGACTGTCTGTCATTGCATATGTTGTTGATGTTTGTCATTTTCTTTGTTTGCTGCTGCGGCTGCAGCATTTGTCTATGTGGCAGCAATTGTGGCTGAGCACTTGGAGCCATAGGCTGCTGCGGCTCCTTTGTTCCTTGGCTCACTTTCTTGGGTATGCAAAATGTTATCAATTCTTTAGCAGCCGCTTTGGGAGCAGCTGGTGATTCTTCATCCTCACCATCCCAAAGTGTTTCCAGTGACACAGCATCATCATCAAATTCATAATTGAGCACTGTACCTGCTAGTGCATCCTCTTCCAAAGGTGTTTTTCCCGTAGCAGTGGTTGATAAGCTCGGCAAATTATTGATGCAATTGGCGGATTCGCCTATTTCATGTTCAATCTCAATAAGCGATTTGTCACTGAAGCTATCCAAGCAGCGTTCGTTTTCGTTAACACCTGGAATATCATCGGTCAGCACGTCGACTATTTCATCTATTTCATCCGAAAATATCAGACTGGGATCCTGACAACTGGGCAATGGATTGGCCAGCCGTAATGCGTCCTCAATGTAAATATCTTGCAGTTCATGATCAGATTTTGGTGAGATCGTTGATGTGACATCGATTAGCTCATCAAATCTATGGCATTCATTTACGACATCATCCTCAACAGTTATTGTTATTTCTTGAATGCTGAAATTTTCAGCCGGTTTAACTGTTGAGATCAATTTCGATTGCGATGATAGGCAAACAATACCATCATCATCACCGGCGGCAGCGACAGCTGGAGCACCTGTTGCCCCACATGTCAAATCAAGAGCTGTCGGTGGCTCGAGAGCCGGTTCTTTATTGGCAACGTTCATCTGTGGTAACAAACAGAAATGTTGATGAGATGGCACATACTCAAGCAAATTACATACTAATTTTTCTGATTTTGAACGTAAATTATAGTGCTTTAGTTGCCTTTTCGCCAGCGATTTTATCTTCATTTGCGATCGGGTTAGCCTCTTTTCGGCTGCTCCTGGCTGCTCCTTTAAGTCAAGCACTATTTTCTGCTGCACCACTCTTTCAGTTTTTGCTAATGGTTTCCTCTTATTGTTCGGCTTCTTTGCTGGTTTTTGCTCTGGCGCACTTTCATATGGCTGCTCCATCAATGGCTTTAAATAAATAAACAAGAACTATTTTTACAGCATTGTAGGTGTTATAATAAATCTGTGTAGTTTGCAACGCATTTAACGAGACGTCTTCGACCACATAAAGTTTATATATTCATGACCAGCACCAGTAATGATTTCCATGTGCCTTAATTTTGTAGTCTCTCAGTTTTAATACTATCTAGTTCAAACATAATATATATTGGATTTGGCTTTAGGGGCGACCGGATCGGACCACTCATTTATATAGTTGTCATGGAAATGGCAAGGGTAACCATACGGAATAAGCCCTTAAACTTACCTCGCTTTCCGGCTGCTCCTGTTTTTCTGGTCGTGCAATCCTCACCTGGCTCGGACGATCTGGACTAAAAGTTGTTATTTTTGTTATTGTATTCTTTGCTCTTTTTCTTGTAACGATCGCAGCTGTTGCTGCTGCAGTTGTATTGTTAGGCAGCATACTGGCATTCATGTCCAGTTTAATACGTTTTCGCAACCGGCTAGTTGGCACTAGTTCGTCCTCGTCAGCGTCTGAAAAATGTGGCTGCTCCAGGCCCAGATGTGAAGATGCGGTTTTAATTAAACTTTCCACCTACAGTTGTAAGATATGTAAATCAATTATTGAAATGCATCTCAATTTATACGTATTGAACCAGAAATTACACAATCAATTCGTATATATGGCTTTGTTTCCGACTGCATGGAATTCCAAAAATCTGTGTAGTGCTTCTGCCATTCCTTTGGGCTATATTTGTTTATGCCCACTTTTTTGACTAGCTGCACCCAAAGTCGTGTAAAGTCACGCATCTCAACATTAATTATTTCTCTTGATGTTCAAATAAAATCTCGCACGGCAAATGTGTACGACGAAACGCGCGTTTCTCTCTTTTGCACAAGTTCCGTTATGAAGGGGCATAAATCGCAAAATAAGAATCGATACCATCGTTACCGCCAATATTAATGAGTACTTTGCAGAACACTTATCGATACAAAGGACACACGCTGTCTTTTAAATGTAAATTTAAATTTAATTGTGAATCTGTAGCGCCTTATTCAATTTTAAAATATAATAATTACAGTAAGTGTCTGAAACCTTAAAAGGTCTTGTGACCAAATATTAATAATATCGATAATTTGGAGCGACGATATCATACGTATATAGTAATAAATATATGTATCGGCTTATAAGGGGAAACATGTCGATTATCCTAAGAAGCTTGACCAGCTTGGAAAACACAATAGGCTTACCCTAAGATGGGTTCCGGGCCAAAGGGACATAGCGGGGATTAGTAAGTACGATTGGGTGCAGAGATGCGCCCAACAGTGCCCGAACCGTTTTGTTACTGTAACTTAGAAACGAAGAAAGCAGCAGCAGGAGCTGGGCAGAGAGACCAGGACTCCGACAAGCCAGAAGTCTTTTGGTTCGCTATAAGCAGAAACGATTTAAGCAAGTTATATCCGTGGGGAAGAACAGGCTTAGGATAATCACTGGTCTACTGACAGGACATTGTAGACAAAGAAGTCACCTAACCAAATTCGGTATTTTTAGCAGCGATGCATGCAGGTTTTCTGAAAGCGAAGAGTCAATGTACATCCTGGCAAAATGCGTAGTCTTGACCGGGAAAATATGTAGCATCCTAGGGATGCATGTCATGGCATCCAAAGACAAAGACATAGACATTCGTGCTTGATGGATGAGCTATAGCAATAATTTAATAAGAAAGACATGGAGTCAATGTACCTTTCATGTGTTTGTATATGAATACGCATCGACGTAATTTATTGGCCCAAAAGTGTACTTTACAATTAATCTAATTTAAAATGTCTACAATATAAAACAATATTAAAGGTCAAAAATTTTACTAATCTTAAATATTTGCACAACGCACTCGGCCAATTACAATTGCGAGCTGCCAAATCAGCCAGCAACTCTTGGTTCGCCTAACACTGTACGTCAAAAAGTTCGCAGATGCCTTCATCGTTTTTCAGCACGAAATTGAAGTCTTTTTGTGGCGGATTCAATTGCACTAAAGGCGGATTTTCTAAAAGCAAAACACATTATTATAGCCATAAATTAATTAGTAATATATATAAATGTGCTACCTGAATCTGGATCATCGGGATAAAATCGCCTCATTGAGTGGCCAGCCATATAATTTTGAAAGATTATTTTTGCCGTCAGTTCATTCTCCAGTGCCTTCATCTCCTCCTTCAGTTCGGGATTACAGGAATACGTATGCTCGTCCTTTATAATGTTGCCAGTGCCTCCACCAGCATCGCTGGAGTGCGACGGTGACGACATTGGCGATTGCTCATCCGAATATCGATCATCGCAAGGCCCATCAGCACCATTAGGATTCGTGGTGCCCTTGCCTTGGTTGGTAACCAAACGGATGTCAATTGTGCTCCCATTGTCCAAAGAAACACGCAGCTCATTCTGTCAATGTGATTCAAATTTGTTTTTAAATAAGAAATTAGCATTCAATTGTTAAATGCAGATTACTTACGTCACTGCGCTGAATTTCGACCTCTTCGTCATAGTTTGGTATAGTAAATACGGAATCATCACCAAACTGGTTAAGTAGATCGTCCCGCGTGACATAAGCGTACGATTGATTTATTGGATCCTGCATCACATAGTGCAGGTTGCGTTGCGCATAATCCAATTGCCTATCCAAATCCTCCTCTATTGATTTCAGATGATTCGTTTGCTCACAGGCGATGTCATAGTCCTTGCATTCCTTGGCATTGTTAAAGCCACCGCCGCTGTAAGATGGTAATATTTACTTATTTAAATATTAGGTATTAAAAGCTAAAAGGATTGCAAGCTTGAGCTTTAACTGTAAGAGCTACAAATTTCAGTTTATACATTTGGACACTTTAAACTCATAAAAATTTTCTAGCTCTATAGAATGAATAAACAATAATATTAAAATATTAGTTTGCTTCCTTTACATATAATTGTGCATTAAATTATTATTGGCAAAGTTAAATCTCGTGAATTTGCAGCTAGATTAAAGTCAGCTAAAAGGCAACAAATATACAATTTAATTTTGTTTATATTCTTAGTCATCTCTAATCTAGATCAGCCAAATAAATTGGGCAAGTGCTCACCGCCAACGCACTAGCGAACAGTGTCTGCCCTTGTCAATTAGCCCGATGCCCTCCAGCACGTTGGTGATATCATAGATGCGTCTCTTCTGTACGTCCAAGATTTTGGTGGCCTGCAACAATAAATAAATATACATATATATATGGATGGAATATAGTAATCAAGTGCAAGGTGTTACCTCTTTCAGATCTATGGTGCCACCACTCCGCTTCATCAGTTCGACGAATTTTTGGGTCAACAATACCAATGAACCTACAGAGCGCTGCTGCTGCTGTTGACTTGGCTGTTCTTGAGTTAGTAGTGCTTGTTGTTGTTGCTGATGTTGTTGTTTTTGCTGCTTTTGTATTTTGGGCTTTTGTTGCTTCGCTTCCAGGGGCAGGTCTATGTGGAAGGTGCCATAGGGCTGTTTGACAGCCTTCAGGTCATCGTGGGTACTGGCGGTGTCATCAGTATCGGGACTGCTGCTGCTGGCAGTGATCCGCTGCTTAGTGACTATTGTCGCAGATTTACGCTTGTACATGGCGCGCACTCAAATAAAAGTCCCCGTTCGAAGTTTGGTTGCTAATTTATTGGCGTTATCGATTTGCTGCGTGTTTTAACAATCAAAATATTCACGTATTTTTATTATAATTCTCAATTAAATACAAATGTTGGCGCTTGAGCACAATTCCGCCATTTATGTCACTTTTTTTCATTCTCCCAGCACTGCGCACCAGAACTGTACCAAATCAATTAATCGACCAGCCGCCACCAATTGTTGTCCAAATGAATTGGCGCAATTATTTCTATGCTCGTTTACATGGCAAAAACATTTGCTTATTTTAAGGTTAAGCTCAATTCAACATAAATTTTGGTGTTTACGCCAAATTTTGTTGTTTACGTAGCAATTTAATCGGTCTGCACTGCAATCAATATGCCTGTACCACACCTCTATCAATTTATCGAAAAACGCGATTTATCGAACAATTAAATATAACTATTTTTTGTTTCATTAAATATGTTTTTAAAAGTACATATGCACATATGGCTAAGTCATTAGCTGCTATAGCGGTTATTCAATGTCCGCCTATATGAAATTCTTTTCTTTATGAATTAAAACATATTTTTATTTACGCGCCACGAGGGGCGCGCTTTCGCAGCTGCTTTAATTGCGTGTCACGCTGTACGCCCCATTTCTTCAACTTTATTCCAAAATACAAAAAAAAAAAATTTTATGATTGGTTATCTAATTGTTACTTATTACTTACAACAGTTAGTTTAATTTGCTTCTATTTTTTACAAGTTTTTAACTTGCCCTCCATTTAATTTATTGCTCAAAACGTTGTTGTAAATTGCATTGCTTACGTAAAACACTCAGACCTTAATGCAATAATTTAATTTTATTTAATTTATTTAATCCCAGCACCACACATCACAAATTAATAGTTTGAACAAGTCATGCGCGCCCACATGTCAATGCAGCTTAAATGTTTTCCAACACTATTACTGTATTGCCCATTACTATTTCTCAGTTTATTTTGCTCCTTCATTCGGTTTTTATTCCAACGTGCATAATATTATAAATATATATTAGAAAAAAGCGGACAAATAGCGAAATGCCTTCGAAAATGAAGCCAAGACTGTCGCGGGGCGTATTGGACATGAAGTTCATGCAACGCACCAAAGCCAAAGTGGAGAAGGAAGATGATGACGAGCAGAGCCGAGCCCTGTACTCGAATGAACTCAATCAAAAGATGCTCAATAGTAATTCAAATTTTATAATCGAGCCCAGTTATTCGATTTGTGCCGGTCTCAGCGAAGGACGTCTTAGTTTTCGGGGAATGAATCCAGAGCTCGAACGTCTGCTGGAGCTGGAGAGGGCTGAAAAGGAGGGCAAAACGAAACCAGAGCAACCAACCGAGGTTAACGACGAGCAAATGGCAGAAACCTATTATACCAACCAAGCAACGGCCCTAAGCAAAACGATCCATAAAAAAATGACAGCGAGGAATGATTTCAACAAGCGCAAATCCAATCAGAAGATGCAATTTAAAAAGCCACGCCAGGACGATGGCGATTCATAATGTTAAAGTTTTACTTTAGTAACTTAGTTAATAAAATACATTAAATTAAATCAGGCGCATTCGTCCGGCTTTTGTTTAATCGCCTGCAGCCCATAGCACAGCTGTGTAGAGTTTATCCATCGCCAAGAGTTGCGCAAAATATCGTAGGTGCTGCCATTGACTAGCACCGTCTGGCAATTCACTGCAACGATAAGAGTAATTAAATAAGATTGGTCGCTTTACATGCTTTATGATCTAATCCTTACTCGTATCCAACATGCGCTGCACATCGAGAGGCGCTATCAATTTGTCCCAGTGATGTGTGCCGATTGGCGCTACGCTCAGCATATATTCGCCAACGAAAATACCAACCAGCCACATGGGTATAGTTTTATTTAATGTGGTGATGAAAATGGAACCGCCCGGTTTTAGTGCTTGCACGCAGGAGCTTAGCAGCGCCACCTTATCGTCGATATGCTCAATCACTTCGGACAGAACAACCGCATCGTAGGATTCATTATTGTGCATTGCATGCTGATTAATTGGTTCAACTTCGTATTTGATTCGCGAGCTGAGTTCGTGGCTGCTGTTGCTCAGGTGAGCACGTGCCGTCATAATGAGCTCCTCGCCCAAATCAATGCCGGTCACCTGAGCCCCCAGGCGTGCCAGTTGCTCCGTCAGCAAACCAGCGCCGCAGCCTACGTCCAATATGCGTTGGCCATCCAACACTTTTGTTGTGTTTATATAATGGGATTTTACATTGCCAAACGCCACAATTCCATCGCGTATTAGAGGTACTCTATTAATGAAGTTATACATTGAATATATCAATTGATTTATCAGCCACTTACCTAATTTCGTTTAGGGAATGCAGCGCTTCCATTGGACCATTTTTGTTCCACCAATCGGCGGCCAAACTTTCATGATGTTTCACTTCCCGGTCGGTTTCTGCTCTCTCTTGTTGCTGTTGTTGAGAGGCATTGGATAAGCTAATTTTCCTCGATAGCACCCTGGCAAGTGCCTGACTAATCCTAGTTAATAATAAAATAATGATGTGCAACAGATTGTAATATGTTTGCCATACTTGCTGCGATTTAAAAGCCCAAAATTTTGCAACATTTTGGTTGTTTTAGAAATGTTAGAAACAGATGTTATTATTATTATTATCGATAAGCCCAATTGTCGCTTATGTCTCGGACGAGAGCGAAAGGATCGATAATTAGAGAGTCGAGACAATCGTAATTTGTTTTTGGTCTAGATATGGCGTTGTTGCCTAAAAATAAAGAAATCGATATCTAAACACGTTGATTTTTCTATAAGTCGAATTTATTTATAAAGTTTACGTTGCTACAAACTAGAATGGCTCCTGTGTGCGATAACAATCTGAGAATATTTTCCATTTGTTATTTTCAGCGGTTATCAGAAAGGATTGCTGAAAATTGCGCACTGGGTGATCAGCAAACTTGACCGTTCCGCTGGCCATTATCGTACATGTCGTCTGATTTCCTACTAAGGGATCCAGTATGGGTTGGGCGTCCAGCGTTGTCATCTGATGACGCGAAGTTGGCAACTCCTTCAAGAATTTCTCAATTGTCTCACGACCCTGTGCGCCATTGCCGTTCCAGCTTAAGTTTGCGCCGTCTAAATACAAGAGACCCATTTGAGCTCGCCGATTGTCCAAGGTGGCATAGTAGAATCGAGTAAAATCTTCGGCCGTGCGACAGCAGGCTTCAATTTTTCTTCTCAGTTCGGTATTCATCGCTTTTGCATTCGAATTGTGACAACCAATGAATGCGGGTGCTGCAGTTGTATAGCTCTTTCGATAACATAAAAAATCGCCAAAATCTGCGATTAATCGCATTAGACTAGACGACACTGATAACAAGTTAACATGGTACTTGCTAGAAATCGATACTTAAACTATCGCGGCGATATATTTATTTTGTAATACGAATCACATTTGCTGTGAGGCTTGCGATAAGGACGCACTTGTGAAATAAATAAGACGATAATTGGCAAAACTGGCATAAATATATAGTATTGGATAACGGCAAGAGAATGTACAAAGCCGGAGAACCACTGCTCAACCACGACGATGACGTTGAAAATGCCCCGGCTCGGAATATGCAACGGGGCAATGTGCATGCACTGCAAATGTTCCTGTTATCCACTTTTCTGCTACTCTTTCTAGCCGGTTCCCTATTCCATCCAAAACCGTTGGCGCTGCGGTCCAGAGAACATCGGCTTGACAACCAGCATTACGATTGCAACATAAGCCTGGTCGAGTCCATACCCATTGGCCTGAATTATACCCCAAATAGCCCCAAGTTCATGAGCACCTTTGAAGCGTGGCAACGATTGCTGGATCTCGGTAGTTCCACCCTGGACATTGGCTCCTTCTACTGGACAATGAGGGGAGAGGATACGGGATTCAATCACAGCACCGCCGAGCCGGGTGAGCGTATTTTCAACCGTCTGTTAGCCAACGCGCCAGAGTCTATGGGCGGAAGTCCAAAGATCAATATCCGAATTGCACAAAGCGCACCCTCATCCGTGTCCCCCAATTTGGACATAAAAATACTGGAGAGCTTTGGCGCCGCCAAGGTGGTATCACTGGATTTTCCCAAGTATCTGGGCGGTGGTATTCTGCACACAAAGCTCTGGATTGTCGATGATAAGCACTTTTATCTGGGCAGCGCCAACATGGATTGGCGTGCTTTGACACAAGTCAAGGAGCTGGGTGTCTTGGCCCAAAATTGTCCGCAGCTAACTGGAGATTTGGCCAAGATATTCAAGGCTTACTGGTATCTGGGCAGCAATCCCGATGCACGCATCCCGTCCTCGTGGTCCTGGGATTACAAAACTGACTACAACCAGCAGCAGCCCATGTTATTAAATGTGAACAAGGAGTACACAATGCAAGCATTCGCATCCAGTGCACCTCCGCCCCTATCTGCACCTGGTCGCACTCACGATCTGGATGCCATTTTGAATTCAATTAACTCGGCTTTGAAATTTGTGCACATTTCTGTCATGGATTACTATCCGCTCATAGTATTTGGACAAAAGCCCCAGTACTGGCCGGCCATTGATAATGCCCTACGCTCGGCGGCCATTGAGCGTGGTGTGGTCGTTAAGATGCTCATTTCCTGGTGGCAACATTCCGATGCTAGCATGGATCATTATCTGCGCTCACTTCAAGATCTCACCATGAGCAATCGAAATGTAAACATCGAAATTGTGAGTTAACATTTATTATATTATATTTATTTATACTTATTCTATTACTCATTCATCGTTAAAGCGTCGTTTTATTGTGCCCGCCGATGAGGATCAGAAGCGAATTCCCTATGGCCGCGTGAATCACAACAAGTATATGGTGACCGACAGAGTGGCGTATATTGGCACCTCCAATTGGTCTGGGGACTATTTCACAAACACCGCTGGCATTGGCCTTGTCTTAAAAGACACTGCGCCCAACTTGACAACTTCCATACGAAATGATTTACAGAACATTTTCGATCGGGACTGGAATGGTCCTTATGCATCTGCCTTGATATAAGCAATATGCCTAGCATTATATTATTGTGTGACTGAAAGCTTTATCAATGGTCTCATATCATATCAGTTTCATGCTACCTAACCATCTTTTGATAATTCCAGTATTTTTACGATGCTTTGTCTTGCACTTTTTACGCAGATTTAATAAAGTTTTGCTCTATTTTGGTTATTATAGCTTTGTACTTTTTACCTTTTTTATTTTACCTATAAAACTAGCTTCATTTTGATATTTGCACATATTAAGATGAGAAATACAAATTTATCGCATTGTTAATAAAGTTCTGCTCTATTTTGTTATTGTGTATATAATTCAAATACTCTCATTCCATAACATTAACTTTAATCTAATAATATGCGGTGCTTTTTAGAATTCAATACGTTTTTCTGGCCTACCATTGAGATTTCCACACTTATTTCACGTTATTTCCGCCACGCCTCATGAAATTGTTGCTAGCAATGCTCTTCTCAATAATCAAATTAATATCAGATACACAGCCTGTCAGACAGTCGTAGATGTGCAGAAGACAACGTGCATCAATAGCTAAAAGTAAATAAAAATAATTGATTCAAAATAAGTAATACTTTGGTTTCCGAGGTGATTTCAAATTTCAAATTGTAACGTAGAATAAAGGTTGTAATAACATCTGTAACAGTCGCAATCGATATCAATTGACTCGATCGATATCGATTATGCGATCGTTACGAATAGGCGCACAATATTGAGTTCAGTGTACTCACCTGCATATAGAATCTGTTCGCGTCGCAGCGGTCGATTTGCCCAATTGGAGCACTGATTGGCTTTGTTTAACTTTTTGCCAAGACAAAGCATGGTTAAATCTGTAAGTGCATCACCGGCACGATTTAGATTGCCAAAGGGCAACTCGATGCCATGGCGCTGTTTTTTCAGCTCCAGCCAAACGGTCCGCAGATCGAGATAATGATGCGGCATGTGGAGACGCAGCTGCAGTGGCAGCGAACGTTGCAGCACCGACAGATCGTTGAGCATTGAGAAGCCCACCTTGAGAATGTTTACATTGTTGAAGACAGTGGCGCCCAGGGCACGCCAGTGATCTTCGTGCAGCGCCTGGTTGGCCAGGCAATCGATGAGGTACACATTGTGCCTGGTGGCAATCTGCAGCAGACAGAGCTGATTCTGTACGCAGACGTTCTGCATCCACTCCGAGTCCATGTAGATGATCTGCTCACGCTGCAGATGCTGCAGCATATGTTCGAACACCGGCGCTGTATCAACAATGATGAGGCACTCATCCGACAGATCCATGCTCAGGTACACTTCAGGTGTTGTCTCTTGAATTTGCTCAATGGATTTTTGATGACGTTGCTGCTGTTGCTGTTGTTGCTGCTGTGGTTGTTGTTTCTTTTGTGAAATTAGGGATTTGATTTCGTGCGGACAATCCTGGGGAAGCAACTTGAACTCATTGTGCCAATAGACAGCCTCAGATGCATTCGGACTGAGCACAGTTGCCGCCGCTAGATAGCTGACAAAGTCCACCTGCAATGCATAGTCGTAGGCATGTACGCTCACCAGCTCCCGGAAGCTGGCCAGATTGATGCGCGACTTTTCGTATTCGCGGTAGAGGTAATGTAAGTAGCTGCAGGTCTTTGTGAATTTGTAGTTGGGCGTAATCGAGTCATCAAACTCGTATTTCTTGGCCAGGCGTGCCACGATCTTTGAGACGGGGCGATAGCTCAGCACATGATGCGACACCTTCAGATTCTTGTAGCCACTACAAAAAACCATAACCGATTATATATTATACGAGAAATAAATACAAGTCTGAGCACCTTAGGATATTTTCACATAGCTCAATCACGGATTTCTCCTTGTGCAGCAGCGAGTCGAGAAACTTGACGAATGGCAGACGCTGATGGGTCGCCTGTTCCAGGTACTCTTCGGCCAGTGGCAGCTTCTCCTGCGCAATCAGTGGAAACGCCAATTCCATCATATCAAATTGATGCGTTAGCTGCAAATTGATTGTCCACTGGGCAACCTCCTTGTAGAAACCGCTGTCGAGCATCTCGCGCAGCTTGGGCACCAGCAATTCGCGTATCTGATGGATGCGATATGCCTGCACCATGGCATTATTCAGCGATTGCAGTCCTGTAGTCTTCACAAAGTGAAATGCAATCATGCTTGTGTTGTCATCGCAATGATCACTCAAATGGGGCTTATCGGACTGCAGTTTGCACACCGTGTCCAGCACAAAGTGCGACAGACTCTTATTCTTCACATTGCTGCTGTCCGGACAGTTGGCGAACAGTTTGAGGGCCATTAGCATAGGATTTTGGTGGCGCATCAGTGCATTGATTAGATCTTGTCTCATGTAAGGCGATGATTTGCACTTGCTGTGCATGTTCCACTTGTCACGGAAGACACTGAAGAATATCCGTGATTCGGAGTCCAGCGTGGCGTCGAAGTCACCATTTATGCCAGCACCTATCGAGAAAGATTTTGCGTTATATATTTAATGATCACCATTTTAGTTTTATTCGATGAACTATGTAAAAAAAACTGCATTTTATCCTGTTTTTAATTCTTTGTGCTTCTTACCTGTTGTAATATCTTCGAGGCGTTTGATTTTCATGTTGGCCAGCATGTAATCGAGTTCGTCGTCGTCGGACTCAAAGCCAGCCGGTAAAGCATTATAGGTTTTAGCCATATTTATTTATTTGTGGGCGCAGTGCCCCACACACAATCGCTAAATATAAGAGCACTTGCAAAATTGATAACTAAATTCCATACGCGGCGCAAAAACATATGTTTTTGGCATTTACGAAACTTAACAGTTTTGTGCACTGTTACTTACAGTGCACACGCTTGAAAAAAACTGCTCAATAGTTGGTTTTGTCACTGAACAATTCCCTTGATGACTGCTGTAAGGTATTAAACATACAAGTTAATGCCAAATGCTTTAAGTTGTTTGCACAGATGAAAAATTGATAAATAAGATTAAATTCTTGTGAAATTTAAACTTGACAGCTGTTACAGTAGCCTACTCTGTATGTTCATTGGATATCGATAGTCGTATAATAGTAATATCGATGTGTATCTTAATAATATATATTGAACTAGTGAACTTTATCTTAAAAGTGGCACACGCCGTTAATAATTAAAATGCTTAATTTTTGTATTCATAATTGCCAATTCGAATATTAAGTATGCATTTTTGTTCATTGTTTATTATTAACAGTCATATCCTTGTGTAATTTGTTTAGTTTCTTGAAATTGTATATAACTGATTTAATTGGTTTATTAATTACCAATTTTAATGCTTGATAATTACCACAACGTGATCGTAAAGGCATCAATTCCAATTCAATTAACTTAGCCCTACCAAAAATGATTCATTGCATTTTTCTACGAGTTCAAACGAGTCGTTATGTAAGCTTCAATTCATTACATACGAATGCTTTTAATATGCAATAGCTATATTATAAAATGCTATTAATATAATATAGCAAATTACGGTTGCAGTTCCAGTTCTGGTCTAGTTATGGACAAGACCGCTGGTAGCACGTGTAGACTAGCCAACACTAGCCCGTCAAGATTTATGGGCTTAAGTGCCAACATGACATACATGTATATATACAACAGGAACAATGCTGACCTCAGAGTCTGTAAAATTAGCATGCGGCAATATCAAGATTAAAAAGAAGGCAAGCATTTGCCATAAAATGTACTAGTTGCAATCAAGGTTAACTGGCCTTGCTCCAATTTGGTTGGCAACGAGTTAGCTGGAGGTGTAGAAATAACAGTATTTTGCAAGTGATTAACAACTTTGCATTAGCTTCCTGCAAAACCATAATTCCAATTGATTGATTACAATGTGATAAAGCAAGATTGCAAATCTTGTACTTACAAGATTTTGTACTCTAGACAATACTTTGCTTAAGATTGTTCAATCGATCAATAATTTAATTTCATTTTGATTTAATCGATTAACAAGCTTCCCTTAAAGTGGTTTAATGGATAATATATATATCTATTAAAAACTGGATTTTGATTTTAAACATGTTTTATTTGGAAACAATTTTTTATATGACAACATTGAGGTTGTGTTTGTATGTGAGAATTTCATTTGGTTAACAGATCGATAGGAATAGATAGATATATTCATAAAGAAGACCAGAATAAGTAGAGAGTAGGAGAACGGTTAGGCAGTTACCTAAAGTTGAGCAGCTGCTGGTTAGAAACGAAGATTGTGACTTAGATTGGCGGCAGTAAGTTGTGTGAAATGGGGGAAAGTTGGAAATCATCTCGGGAAATTGACGTAAACAAAGGAATGCATAACTTAAAAATTAGCGCGAACTAAAAACAAATCGATGGCAAGGTCAAACGCAGGTCTGGTGTTGTGGTATTCCAAATGGTAGATCAATCAGCTCGTGCTTACAAGGTGCCTGGTGCTGGCTGCAGATTGACGGAGGCGGCGCTCTGGATGTGTCCGGGCAGTGGAGCAACATGGACTGCACCCCGAGTCTTGGCCACATACGAGGCAGGCGCGGCAGCGACGGCAACAATAGCCGGTGCTGGAGCTGCGGCCAAAACAAGGGGAGACGCATGCGCGATTCCTGCCGCGGATTGGACAAGCACAGGGCCAGCTGGAGAGATGGCAAGGGGCAAAGCAGCGGGCACAGCGGAGGCGTGCACGGCTACGGAGCCGGCAACAGCGGGTGCACTCAGCACCAACGCGTGTCCTTGAGCAGTAGAGATCAGTGGCACCACCGAACTGTTGACGCCCCAGGCAAGTGCGAACAAGACTACGACAACGGCGAACTGAAATACACAAGGAAGAAGATGGTGGCTCAAGTCACAGCTCCTTGCTGGTAGTCCTTAGCTCTCACCTTCATGTTAGCTTCTGTGAACTGTGAGACGATTGAAACGTTACTAATTGATATCTGTCCCGGTTGGTTGGGTTTTTATAGTGGCAACAGTTCGGAGACAAATTCTGGTTCGATTCATGATTCTAGCCGATGCCAAATCCAGTTCTCGGACAATGCTTGCAGCTAATGCGGAAACTGAAACAGATACATATGTGGACCAGCCCCTCCCAACCCCTTGACCTTCGATTGACCACGACCTACAGTCGCAGTGCTTTGAGCACATTGGCCATTGCCAAGACAATTAGCTAAAGCAGTTGACAAGCATCAATGTATAAACGCCACCACAAACACTTCGATTTGATTCGGTCAATCAATTCAAACACACATGTGTGAGTTTGCTCTCGTAATACCTTCCAATTGAACCACATACACACACACACACCATCAAACACACACACGCACACACAACCAATCATTAACAATAATCGCCACAACAGCAGTTCAATACAATAGTTACATGTGGCCAGTTAGTTCAGATTTCATCAGCATTTTTTCAATGGGTTTGCGCTAAAGTTAAGATTTTGCCAACTCAACGCTTTAGTTAAATTGCCATGAAGCTACACTAAAAAAAATCGCAGTGAATTTTGGGTAATTGTAATAAAAATTAGAGTTTCTAATAAGAATAAGTGCAAATGCAGATTTAAAAAAAAAGGCTTCGGGTTCGAGCCTCCATAAAATTAAATTAAATATTTTCAAATAAACTTTGTTAAATATTGGCTTATGTGAAATCAAAAAATACTAATGATTATTAGTAATATAAGAATTCTTTTATATATACACATTTTCAGAAAATTCCACACTGAAATTAAAAAATGTATTCTAGAATTTTACTTGATAAAGTAAAAATCAAGACGATTTTTTTATGAGTGCAATAAATAAATAGCTAATAAAATATTCAAGGATTGGGATTCGATTGGAAAGCCTTGAACGCACTTAAGAAAGAATGTTGGCCAAGCAATTGAATAGATAACTTAATCTACAGAATATATTTGCATAATATTTATATAGAGAAGTTATTGGATATAACGGTTTGGAATTTGATTTGTTACAATAAATGGTAAAAGCATTTGTTCGATTTTATTTATATGCCATATGATGAGGATAAACTATGTTACCTTTAAGAAAGTTGTCAAAACGAAATCTTAAGTTAAGACTCAGAAAATACGTTTAAAGCATTATATAAATACAATTTTAAGCTAACCTTTTTGATAACCACTTTGTGTAGACTGCGTGATGGCGCACAGATTAGAACAAAAGAAAATTGGGCGTCTGGTCTTCACCGAAAAGGATCAAAATGCATATGATCCCAAAAAGTATCGGGTATGTGAAATGTTTTATATATAATTAAGATAGTTGGAATTAATAAGGAAAATATCAATCAACACCCACAGGTGGTCCACAAGAATCACTGGCGTCAGGTGAGTTTGCGTTTGGCGCCCACGGAAAAGAAATGGTGGGAGGATCCCGATGTAGTTGTTGCGTAAGTATGCAATGTACATACATATATACAATATATTATTACAATATTATATGTGGGCTGCATTTGGCACGAATTGGCGCCAATGCAAATTACATTCAATTAAAATTCCATTCGCTCAACAATTGCATTGAAATTATGACCATACCGCACCTAGAATTATAAAATGCCAATTGTAATTAAGGTAGGGAATATGAAAGAAATATGCATGGGTCATTGCATCAGTTCATTGAACAGTTTAGCAGCAAACTTTTGTTTTTCATAATATCTTAAATTTCGTTCAGGTGAGAGAAAGTTTGGGTATACGCCATTAGGTTATATATATGCCGCACAAGTCACGCGATGCTAACGAAGCGTTTGGATTGATGGCTAAAGTTACCCGAAGGTAGCGCAGCCCATTGGACGGACTGTCAGCAAAAGTTTGTCAAGTAATTGGCTGTGGGTAGTCGTTACTTCAGATACATATATATATATATATATGGGTCGATTATCATACTGTGCTGCATGTGGACAGCCTGAAGTGTTATTGTTGTGTTCATATCAAGGTTGGGATCAGAGTTGTTGCACCCTCTTAGGAAGCTATTTAATGTTACTTAAGTGAACGAAAAGTTAGAAAACTAATTGTGTTCGACTTGTAGATACCCTTTAGAGTCAATGGATGTAAGAGCTATAGAGAGGATGAGTGGCAATGAGAGATAGAGAATAGATTAAAACCAATGTATGTAAAGGAATATTGGATATTTTGCCATAAAATCACTATTTAAAAAATAGATCGAAAGAAGAGAAAAAGAGCTGAGAGAAAGAGAGAGAGTGAGAGAAAGAGAGAGAGAGAGAGAAAGAGACAGTATAAGAGGAGACTGTTAGAGTGCCAGTTTATTATATAAATAACTATAATTATTATATTGTGTTGTGGCAGTAGTATATATTTCTATAGCCTTTGTTGCTACGGATTTGAAAATTCCAAAAATGCTACACTTTTAAATAAAATTTTAGGTATTTTATGTCTTTTATATATAATAACAAGTAACTAATTCAGTAAGCCTGACTTGTATTCATGAAAATCGTGAAGAAACCAGTTTTATTACTTTATATTAAATATTGCTAAAGATAATTGACAATATTTTCATATATTTCAATATTCACGCCATTGAGAAAATAGTCATTAGGCTAATACTTTCATTTATATTTATCGAGGTTAAGGACTACAACGATTCCCTTGGATAACTTTACCTCTATGCGGGCACAATGCATATGCCGAGCTGTACCATTAAAATGTGGGTAGAATGGGGTTGCTTGGTTGCTAGTGGCCTGCCCACCATTAGGGGTATTACAAATCAAGGCTCCATTGAGCTGCGTAGCCGCATTGCTATCGCTACTAATGGCGATAAATGAAGTTCGGGTTGGGCGGGGTTGGGGCTGGGAGGAAATAAGTGTAGCTTTTGAACACTTTGCGTGTTCAATAAAAAGGGAAATCAAAATCAAAAGCGGAAATGGTGTCAGTACCGAGTACGGGACAAAAGAAAGTACTTAAGCGGCGCGTCACTCAATCAGAATGATATTATTTTTAATGGTGCTGAATTGAACAGGTGCCCCCCTCCCCATCCCTCTCCCACACACCTCAAATACCGCTGCCCCGCTCCCAACATATTTGGCAACCGTGAACACGATACGCGCCACGCAACTGCAAATTGGAAGAGTGGCTCATCCCTTTACTTTCTTTACTATTTTTTGGGTAACTTGGCTAAGACTCCGACCGGTTTGCAGCTGGCTCCGGTCTCAAATGAAGTTTGGCCGTCAGCGGCGTCGCACGCGAGAGTCTTCCGCCTGACCCCGAAAGCAGGCCTGAAAGTTTTTTAAAGGAAACTTAATTACATTTCAATTTACGCTCGCCAACAACAACAACAACTGACATGTGGACGTGAACTCGCTTACCGTGGCCAACAGAGTTGCCAGCATTTGTAGCCAAAACAAATAAAAGCGTAGAAATAGATTTTAAATTCAAATTTCTTCGAAATTCAAAATTCTTTACTTCCTCTAAAAAATACATTTTAGATTGCAAAATGCAGATAAGGCAAGCATATTTAAATACGATCTCTTTAAAAATGAACAACTCCCAAAAGCATTTTGAATTCACCAATTAAAGGATATATAAAAATATAGATGTTTAGAAAATCGAGTTAGAGAAGTTCCACTGTAGTTTTCAAAAATATCCTAAAATATTACTAAAACGACGGACTCACTAAACAAACATCAGAAACATGCATTTCGCAAAGCAAAAACTTGCTATTAAAAAGCCAAATTGACAGCACTGACAGACTTCAACTAGGTGCTGCTTCCTTGCTGTCTGCTGCGTGGCATCAGGCAAACTGTTACAGTTCTCCACATGCCACTCACAGCTGTTGCTGTTGCTTCTGCTGCTTCTGCTGTTCCTGCCACTGCTGCTGCTGCTGATGGCACTGTTGCGCGCCGCAATTCCGATGAATGGGTGCTGCCTGTGAATCCGGCGGGCGGAGGTTGTGCGACGGTTACGATGCTCCTGGCTCAGAGGATAGCACGCAACAATCGCTGGTCAGTCGACGACGAGCCGCGCTACCGTTCAAACAAGATGAATGTGTGGCAAACTTTAGAGTATCTCTCCGGCTTGGGTTTACGCAAGCGCTACAACTATGAGGGATTTGCGGATACGCAGCATTTAATACGGACTCTGACGCCATCGTGGCGCAGGGATAGCTACGCGGAGAGAACCAAGGCGGAGGCAGCCGCCAAAAGCAGTGGAGCTGCAAATGCATCTGCCAAATATGAGGATCAGCGTGTTACGGATAGTGTTGCGGCTGTTGTTGCCACTGCAATGGTCAGGCGTAGAGCCAGTCTTCTGTCCAATGATAATCTGGGCAAGGGAATTCAGGGCGCCGATTCCATTAAGACGGCTCCGAGACGTAAGCGTCGCAATCGCAATCGAAAGAGGCGACGAAATTCACCCGAACCGCAAGCAGAGTACGCCCTCACTTCAGAAGATCTACAGGATCTGGTCAAGTGCACGTAAGAATCAAAGAATTATATAGTTATCGATATGGAGAAGAACTGTGAGAAGTTTGGTCAGCAATTTAAGATTCTATCTGAAAAATCCGCTTGAGAAATTGTTCGAAGACAAAAAACTAGAATGCTTTCTAATTTTTGCTGTGGTTTGGCAATTATAATTTGAAATATGTTTTTTGGTTGGAGTTCATTTAAAAACTTCATCCACATAAATCATTAGTAATACCTATTTCGTTTTGGATCTAGATTCTAGATTAATAATGAAGTTTAATTTATAAAAAATCAAAGTTAAAAATATATCAGAACTTCAATTTCGAATCGTTAATAATCTCAAAACTTAAAGCAAGCTGATAAGTAGTGAATGTTTGGCAATGAGTGCAACGTAACTTGATTTGTTAACAGTGTACACTGTTATTTGGGAGCTTTCGAAAGCTTAGCAACTACACAAACCAACGAAGTGTGAGCTTTCTAAACTGCTACCAGACACTTTTAAAAACTTACAAAAAAGAAGTATGAATTTTTAAAGTAAATCTTTTTCGCACCAAATGCACCTTCAACTGAAGGTGAACTGCATCCGACATGACCCTGAGCACAGCTCAGTGAGCATAAAATGTGTCATTGACTCGGCTCTATTCGTTTTATCCCTGGCAAGGGGAGCAGTGCTCCACAAAACAAACATAATCTCGAGGAGACGAAGCTGCATGTTATTGCCACAGAGGAATTGACAAAGAGCCGCAAAGCATTGAGTAACAAAATGAACAAGAAAACATAACATTTTAAATTTCAAAATATCTGAACGGCCAGATTCTCAGATACTCTCTTGAAGATAGCCTTTGATGGCAGTGTATAATACTTTTTTAGCAGTACTCAAGAATTTCTTGGATTGGGTGTTTTTTTTTATAGAATTTTAGCATATATTCTGCTTTTAAGCAATAAAGAAACATTGCACATTCCTTTATTATTGATCATTATAATATATGGGCTACAATATAGCCTTTTGGCAATTCCATTATACCCTTTCAGCCTTCACAAACAGTGTATTGGATTGGATATAGTTGTGACTTCCGAGGTGTCAACGGACACGTTTGCCCATTGGAAATGCAACTTTTGTGGCAACGAGCTATTTGTTAGGTGTCTGAGGCTGTAATTTAGGCATGTAGTCGACATTCTTAAACTTTGAGAACAAAACAAATAAAAAAAAGGCGGCCGCAGCACGATAGATTGCCACACGAAAAAACCGTAAAGGGCCCCTCACCTGTACCGGGTGTAAGCCGCCATCGACACAGTGGCCAACAAGTTTGCATGGCGAACGGAAAGTGTTTGCTCAATTTCTGCGCTCAATGTCGATTAGAGGGAATTATTGTATGACTGGCTGGCATGAAACCTGGCCATAAAGCTAAATTGTTATCTGGTTTCAGCACACAGGCCCTCGCAGTACCCCAGCCGTAATGTGAAACCCTTTGAGGCAGGGCTTGTAATATGGAGCCACATATGATACATTTCGATAAAATATGGCGATGACAGTCATAAAATCTGGCAGCGAGTAAATGAAAGTCAAGAATCTGCAAATACTAGTTTCGTACTGCTACGTTTATAAAAATAGAGTTGTCACCTATAAAACCTTCAAGCTTTGCCAAGTTATGCACTGCCCAAAAAAATATCTAAAATATTGCATATCTGCTTAACTTATATCTATACTTTTATCTCTGAATCAGCAGAGTTGCTATAGATTGAGTATATAAGATATATATCTTTCTTCTGACGTTTACACACACTTTACTTGCAATGATCTCACATTTTTTTATGGGATATTTTCTCTCAGAAGAGAAAATGTACTTGAAGCTGTAAATCGGAAATGTGAAGAGTGAGTTGAACAATTGTTTTTTTTCTGTAGTCTTTGACGGTCGTTAAGTGTTTTTGGTACAGTGTAAAATGCGAACTTGTTGACACAGAACGTCGTGTGTTTGTCATAATATTGACATTGGTGTCATGTCATTAAGGCGAACATTAAACGCTTAGCTCAACATGCGATGCCAAAGAGAATAATACGCCCACTTGGCCAATGCGAGAGCTGGAACAAGCCTTGCCTCGACTAGGGCTCCGTATCAGGCATGTTGAAACACGACACGGTTAAAACGTATCGCAGGCCAAACTCGACCCTTCAGTTGCCATATGTGTTGTGCAATGGTGTGTGTATGTGTGTGTGTGTGTCTGTGTGTGTGTTTTAGCTTCATAAAGAAAGCGAAACCTAAACAAAATAAGAATCCCCCGCATTCACATTCGACAGTCGCCGGTGGCGGTTGCAAGTGCCGCAAGTCTTTGAAATTAATGCCGCGCTCTGCAAATAACCACTTGGTCTCCTTGGTCTATTCAAATAGCCTAATAGCCGACATATGCCAAATTATGGGCAAAACAACATGGCCAGCAGCCGCAGCAGCACCTCGAGGCGACCCAAATCCAAAAATGCTGCACCTCCGGAAGTTGAAGACGATTTTCTGTTCGATTTTGTGCAATGCACACTGGAGCCGCTCGAGAGGTAAATTCTGGGAAATTATTTTACAGATTGTACTTAAGATATTTCTCTATATAGGTATATATTGCTTTGGAAAATTGACGACTTTTATTGCCCTTTGACTACGTGTTGTAATTATCAATTTTAATGCGCTGCAAACGAGTTGGGGCAAGGACATTAATGTCAAGCGCTCGCAAATTTATGCACGTCTCTCGCATTAATTAACGTTGCATGCCTCTAGGCGCTCCACTAGCAGCTCTCTCTCTGTCCGCCAGCTGCCAGTGTCAGTTTTATGGCAGTTCGACTTCGTTTTTCAATTAGGCGCTGCAGTAGAAAAAGGACTTCCGTTTTCCTTCTCTTCGACTGTTCCTTTGTAAACTAATATTGCC
Source organism: Drosophila atroscutellata (assembly GCA_035041605.1). Lineage (NCBI taxonomy): Eukaryota > Metazoa > Arthropoda > Insecta > Diptera > Drosophilidae > Drosophila > Drosophila atroscutellata. The sequence goes on along the minus strand of JAWNLA010000092.1, from coordinate 2,580,770 downwards.
TGTCATACAGTTAGAGGGAAGGGAGAGAGAGAGAGAGAGAGAAAGAGAGAGAGGGAGAGAGACAGAGAGAGAGTGCTAATTAAGTCATATTTCCCTGAAGGAAAAATGTGTTTCATTAATTGTTAATATAATAGGAAGAAATAAATCGATTAAATCATATATCCAGACAAAGGAATATTATATTACTTAAATGTCTTATGTAACGGTCATTTCAGGTCGATGAACCAATAGATTAGAAAATCCTAGAATCCCCAGTTTTTTTAAATGTATTACGTATATTTCGATATCATTCGCATTCACCTAGCAAATACTTTGATCACATTTTCGTATTTAAGGCTTTCCCACGAATCTTGATATCCTGGGATCCTTAAGCTTCTTCTTTATAAGTTACGTTGTTACTTAGGGGGTAAATCTTTGAGTGTGTAGGTGAATAATGAGAAATATGCGCCGAACCGTGGCAGATATAACAATGTCGCGTTTATATGAGGCAGCAACAATGTTTTGGGCTTTGATGTCTTAACCCCAACGACACCTTCAATCCGAAGCGACATTCAAATTGTGTTCGTGCACTTCAAAGTCATCAAAGTTCAATTCAATCAATTTTCAATATGTGTGTGTGATAGCCAAAGAAAGCTGTTAGCCAAGTTAAGTGTTGTCTGCGTGGTCGAGACCGTTATTCGATTGATTGTCGAGTGTTACGCCAGCATTGGCATTGATAATGAAATTCCAAACGTGGGCGTATCAATATGTCAGCCCACATGCATAAATTATACCCTTCCAGGGCAATCAGTCATGTCATTTGTTGTTGTTGTTGTTCGCAACTGCACTAAATAATTGCAATAAATTCGAATACAAAAAACAAAGGAAACGGATACATTTCCATGATAGTCAAATTTCCTGCATTGCCTGAGTTGAGGATGTCAGCAATCTTTTTATTACTGCCTTCGCTCCGTGACATTTGAGCATTGACTGCATCCGTTCCTGTTCCTGTCACGCACGTACAGGTGGGTCGTGATTTATAAATGCGCTCCATATCCAGGTTATTACCTCGTACACTCGAACACACACCACACCCACACCATCCATGTGTGCCATGTGTAGAGGTCAGACCACGACTCTGGTTGTCGGTGGGTTCATGTGTGCAAATAGTGGATTGCCAACCAGCATTTCTGCTTAGTATCTATTAAATAAACAAGGCTTGGGTTGCTAAAAGGTGAATTATGTGTTTTTTTATAGTTAGTGCTACTATACATATATATCTTTTTATTTTCCATGTGATAAATAGCAACTGCTGAAACTGGATTTATTTTTATATTTTATTTATTTGTTTGTTGTGTCGCTAAAATGTGTATTATGGCGGGCTATGCAGAACTAGTTGTGATTTTGATAGATGCAATATATAATATATAGTTTATAGATCAAATATATACTTTACCATAAGACTACTGTAATAAATACCGTTACTTTGTACTTTATTTCATATTGGATAAAATATTATCAGCGATTGTTAAACTTGCATTTATTTGCATTATGTTTGTTTGCATGTTTCTGTTGTTTTTTATTTTAAAACAACAATTTTGCATATCTAAGCATTTGTATAATTTAAATATAAATTTCCATTTCTTCTTTTCACTACAATTAAAAGTGCATTTAACTTTGGTTCCAAGCGCATTACATTTAATAGCAGCCACAAATTTAACAAGTTTAACAACAAAAAGTTTTCATTTTGTTGGCTCAGCAACAAGACCAAAAAGTGAAACCAAAGTCAGAATCAGGAATCAGAATCAGAGAAATATCATTTTAGTCAGGCAATGTTGTGGCCTATGATTATTGTCAGTCATTCAGTCAGGCCATATCATTCAAGTCATTTAGCATTATTTCGCCACAAAGTTGGCCCTGTTTCCTATTTCCCCGAATTGCCCCCATCCCCGCCTGCTGTCAGCTTAAATTTGGCTTCGTGCAGCAAGTGACACAAAAGTCGGCGGCATGGTAAATATACTCGTGTTTATGTGCGCCATGTTGCAAATATGCTTATGCGCAACACAGACAAGCCGAATTGCAGATAAACCCATGATAATCATTTACTAATTGCCACCCGCAGTTTTCTCGAGCACAGCAACAAAAAAAAAGTATAGAGAAAGTTTTGGAAGAAATTTATTTGCACACTCAACAAAACAAATGTTAAGCGCCGAGCAAGCATATCATGTCTGGCTCCATTTAAAGATATATGGTATGGTGCTTCTATATATCTATTCTATATATCGCATGTATGAGCCCAATATGTTTTTCCAAATAAAAATTGTGGAGCACACATCAAATGGAGCTCTGTCAAATACGTATAACATATGATAGTTGCAAACGACTGTCTGCTGAAAAGCTAGGCAAATATATTTTACTTAGACGACGACCTATCATATAATATATGTATATACCTATAAACATAACCCCGCTGCATGTCTAAAATTACGCTCAATTGCTGGGGGTTTTTCTATTGTCCCAAAGGCACCAAAAGTGATATAAAAAGCAAAGTACAAAAATGCGGCAAGGTTTTAGGCAACGTTTTAAATACTCTAAAGAATATACATATATATATAGATAATATATATAGATAATTGCTATAAAAAAGGTAAAGATTAGGAATCATTGAATATTTAAGTGAACTGACTTAGTATTCCTCTAAATAAATTGTGGTTTCTACAATTTGTAATAGTTTGAACTTATCTCAGATAAACTCAAAAACTAATTTTTTCTTCTGTTCTAATACTCTTTTCAAATATATTTAAATAATTTTGTTTTGCGTTTTTGGTAATTCAAGTCCCTAGGGGTTTCTAATTGGAATATATTAACTCTTTGGTTAGGGTATGTCCCCCGTCAGCAAATAGAAATACTTGGACAAATTTGCACATTTAGGTGGTTGCCGAGAGTGGGTGTCTCCTTGTCCTTGTGTGCTCGTCGCTTTCGGGTGTTTGGCAACCAAAAACAAAATAGCAAAAGGCAAAGGCAAAAGCCATAAGCCAATCCGCCAGTAAAGTCAGTAAAGGCAAGGAACTGGAAGCTCTATAGAAACCAAATATGTGGCCGACCTCATTCGTTACCAACAGTTACAAGCGTGAAAGCGCCGTTCGCGGTGTGTTCGTGACCCTTTTGGAAAAAAACGCTAAAAAAAGAAGTTAAATATTTTATGGATATTAACTATAAGCCAACGCAAAATAATTAAAAAGGCAATCAAAAAGGGACACAATTATTGTGTCACATTTGGGGCGCACTGATTAACCGGTGTGTTTTTGTTAACTTGGCCCACAGCTTCAATTTGCCGCGCATCAGCGCCCGCCTGGAGCGACTGATGGGCACCAATGTGGTCAAGCTAACGGACCGCGCCTACATGAAGGAGCTGCGCGAACGCATCGACGAGGATTACCGCAAGCAGCTGCTCGCCCGCATTCGGGCCCGTGAGGTAAGTGCCCCAAAAGATGGCTTAGCCACCCAAAAATACGAATGGACCGCAAACAAATGTGGCCAATTTGTAAGTCGTCCGTCTAATTGAATTTTGCGAGAACTTCTCGAAAATTGTCACGTAGGCATCAGTTTCTTTTTTTTTTGGGTTTGAAAAGGATTTTGTATACCCTTCTCATCAATTGACAAATGAACACCCAGAAAGTAAGAGAGTGCTCTGCTTGAGTGACGCACTAATAGATACCCTGTACATACATTTTGTGCTTTAATCAATGCCAACAGTCAAAAAAATAATCACACAAAACTAGCAAATTTGTCTGGTTTTTACAATGATTTTTCTAAATATTATAACAAAAAAACTTTCTAAAAATTAGAAAGGCTTGCCATAAATTGACATTCTTATTTTTCTTAATTTTAGAAATATTTTCCATCTTTTCTAAAACGTAGAAATGTCAGCCTTGTTTTTCCTTTCAAATAATGAATTTTACTGGCTTGGCTTTGATGTTGGAGTTTAGCTGTTGCTCGCTTAACAGATCGGGTAGCTCAGTGCACTGGGAGTCAATAAACACAATTATATTCATTTTATAAACTATCTAACATGCATGTATGTGTGAAATCATAAAATACAAAAAATTAATAATAATATAAACAAAAAACAATACAAGAATCCGCTTTATACTCTGGTTTTTCTCTGCGAGAGCCACAAACTTCACTTGCAGAAATTTACATTACAAATGAGAGTGTCAATTGTGGAATCTATGAGATTAGACAGACTCTAATCTAGACAAAATCGAAATAATATTTATTTATTGTTACATACATTTATACAACTTTATTATGTACTTTATGTGCATGCATATCTTAAATGAGTTGCAGGGTAAACCAACATAAAATGAACACCAAGCCAGATACAAAGGAATTGTCATGAAAAGTTTTCAATAACAAATGTCGCGCCTACTGCGAATTTGCTGCTGCTTCTTCTTCATCAACTTTGTCTACTTTTTGTTGCTTCTTCTTTCTTCTACTTTTGGCTGTTGTTTCTGCAGTGGCAAACAATTGAATTCAATGGGCTCTCGACATGAACAAATGGCAAATCCAAGCCGTCAAAATCATAAAAAATTAGACCATCGCGATAGGCACCAACAACTTGGCTTTATGTCACTGAGACATGCGAACAACATCAGCAAAAGCAACAAAAACAACAACAACAATAACAACAGCAACTACGAATAGGTGTTGCCAACTGCAGTTCAAAAAGTGCTCCAAAAACCGGAAATGGCCACTTAGATTTTTGCCTATCTGCAGGCGTTGATATTGGAGAACTATTTTTGTTTTTTATACTGCACTGCGCATTTTTAGTAGGTGTCTAAATAGAAAGTTTTGGACAGACAGACAGACAGACAGGAAGTGTGATAATTGGTAAACAACAGAATTTGAATATGCATATAATTGAAGTCTTTCCTATAGTTAAAAGAGGTGGAGCGTGAGCGCATCTTGATTATTGAGGGCAAGTCGGATATAATACCAGATGAACTGGCTGACGATCCGATTTTCATGGTTAACAAGGATGCCAACACAGAGATACAAAAGGAGCGTTCCAAGGTACTATCTATGTGCATCTAGAGCAACCTTGCCGAGCATTAAATAAATCAACACAATTACGCTTTTTATTAGCTGAAAACTAGCCGCGAAAAGAATGCGGAACGACTGAAGGTGCAGGGTGTGAAGTGGGAGAAGGAACGACTGCAGCATGCCGCCAAGGAAGCCGAGATGCTGGCCAAGAAGCACGAACGCCATCGCCAACAGAAGCTCCTTGTCGAACAGTACCGAGTCGAGGACGCGGAACGTGGCATGGACCTGCTGCGGTAAGTGAACAAAGGCAACCCAAGCCAAACTCTAATCAAATGAGGCCTAATGAAAATTTATTTAAAAAAAAAGGGAAAAGGAAAATAATCAAATTATGCTAAAGATACATTCTATAGCCACGTTGTTATCACCTTTGTGCCACGCCCCTTAACAATTTTAAGCCTTTAAAGAAAAATTCTTATAACTTAATGAAAAATTCACTATTCAAATCGAAATTCCTCTCAAAATCTCGCCCACAGCATCGACAACGAGGATTGGCGGGATTGCGAACAGAATCTAAAGGAGTTCCTCGAGAATGAACGCTCGAAAATGAAGGAGCGTTCTCTGCGTGTCCCTATGCCATTCTCCTCCGATCCGCAGGATATACAGAACATAGTGCGGGCTCGGTAAGTGGACTTAATTTTCACTTCATATTAACCCCACTTGAAATTGTCGTCGTCTTGTTAAGCCAAAAGTTCCGGGAAACGGAGCTGCGCATACGTAATCAGCTGGATGATACCAAGAAGGATGTGACTGCTCTGACTGCCACAACCGATGTGCCATCCTTTGCTTTGGATGAGATAGTTGGTGACACCATGGAATTGCAGCGCGAGGTGTCCCAAGATGACTATCCGGGCGACATACAAACCAAATACATGGACGATGCCTCCGATGTGTCCGAGGAGTCGATGAAGAGCGCTAGCCTCATCAGTCTCAGTGTGGCCAAGGAGCAATATGCCGAAGTGCTCCAGGCCGAGATGGACGATGAGCTTAATCGGGGACTGCTCATCTCCAAGCAGCAGTACGATCAACTGCGTTGCGAGGATGAGAAAATTGTCGCCCTGCGCAACGCCAAAGTAAGTCTCGGCCGAATCTTGTCAAATTATACAAAATAAAATATTTCTCTTACAAATAATATTCTGTTTATTTTTTTCCAGAACATACTCGAGCTTTATGAGTTGGCTGAGCAGATAATCATGGGCGATCCGGTTGAGGAACAGCCAAAGGAGGAGGAAAAGGAATCGGAACCAACGGAATACAACACCGAGCCAGAGGATGATTGAATAAAAAGCAGTTTAATTGTTGTTCATTAAATTTCAGTCATCTTTTTCAATGATACAAAATTATTTCCAAATGAAATCGATAAACATATTCTAAGCGTAACATTTGCACAAACTACGTACATTTTCGAAATTATAGTTAATACAAAAACTAATATCGATAATGGGGGACAGTCACCGTCACCGTCGAAAAGAAAAAAATCAAAACCGATTACCTGTCAGTGAGTGTCAATGCATCAAGTTTAATTAAACCTGCAACAACCAGTTGAAGCCAATAAAACCCACGCATTAAACTCCCATCACGTGGCAGCTCTGCAGCTTGCACAGGGGCTGTCGCTAAGTAGACCACAAATATTTGCATTCGCATGCGCCATATGCGATAAGGCCAGAAGGGCAGCCACAGTGTTCCAGCAACTGAATTCTCCCTCAATTCGATTTGTCTCTTTTTTTTATATGTGGGTTGGCATTTCTTCGATTTAAAAATGAATTTTAGTAATAAAATATGTCTAAAGAATAAAAAAGATAGTTTTTGTTTGGGGGGATTATTGACATGGGATATATTCTAAAATTCACGGCACGATATTTTTCCGAGTGTAGTTTGAATTTGATTTGTGGTATCAGAGAGGTAACCAATCACCGCATAATTATCAGATTTCATTTATTTATCTATATACCACGCCGGAAGTATTGGGACGCCCACTTGTGTAGATTACAACAATATACATGTATCGCCCACAAGGTTGACGCACTTGTTTGAGTCTGCACTGCTTGAAAAACTATTGCAATCTTCAGTTGAGGTGTCACACAAGCAAAAAGTTAAAAATAGTCATATCTATTTGCTCTTGGCTAAAAATATGAATAAGTCTTCGCCCAGGACACGCCCCTTTTCCATTGCCACCCCTAATGTCCAGGGGCAACACCTTAAACTTTAACTTTTGAATGTGTCTGTTATTGGTTTCCTTTCGAGCATGATTGGGTATTGCTTGCCCTAGGCACTTAGCTTGCCACTCTGCCAACCATATGTGTGCTTGTTTGCTGTCGTCCAGCCCCTAATCCCTTGGCAGTGGACACCCTTCCCTCTATACACTCATAGTTTAAATGCTGATCTTAAGAAATTCGCCCTAGAAAATTTTAAAGTTTTTCTTGTTTTTAAAAATAAATTCTAAACATAAGAAGATTTTATAAAAATTACAAAGGCTTGTCCCAAATCTGAAAAATATTGTATTTTTTTTTAATTTTTACCAATATTTATTTATTTAATTAATTATTAAGAAATTCATTTTTAAAAAGTAGACAAAATCCTTTCTAAAGTACAGAAACAAGCTAAGAAATTCACTGGTTCGGCTTTCTGTATAATACTCAGAGTAAAAATTTCTAATTTCTAAATTCAAAGCAACTTTTTTTTTGCTGAGTGTAGAGCCAAGAGTCATGCAAATGATGTACTCCCTCACGCGTTGCCTTCCACTTATTGGCTTTAAAGTGTCGTTTGTGCTGCAGATTATCTCCCAGAGGGACACATCATCCCCCGCCCACCCTTCTCCCTTTGCACTCTTTCTCGTAGATTTGCATTTACACACACAGAGACAGACTTTGTTTATTATTATGAGCATGGCAAACGGCATTTTTCATCATTTTAGTGGCAATGCCTTATTGATAAGCATATGTAAAGTAGAGTATGTGTTTATGAGGGCTTGGTTGGCTGGTTAAGTTGAATTTCCTGTTTGACTAAATCTGACTTCGCCAAAACTGAAGTGTTTTTCAAGTTTTGATTGGCATCTGAAATAAAACTACATTAAAATTTAGAAACATCTTTTAGATGAAATTCAAGCACTAATTAAAATACTTTGCAAGAATCGTATTAAAATTTATGAACTGTAATATTATGATTTACCTTTCGAAATGCTGAACAAATTGTAATACCCCATGAAAGTGTGTGAAAAATAGATATGATAGTAACCAGAAACTAATTGCTGTGATTATTACGGCTGACAATGCTTAATATATGAGCGTAATCAAATATGATTTTCGATGACAGTTTTGTGATAATACGAAACCAATAAACGTAAATCCGCATTGAAGATATAAAAATAAAGATAAGAATTGTTTGACTACGGAGATATTTTTAAATGCAAGACATGGCGTTAGCACTGCAGGGATTTCCGCGCCGTCATTTCTGCTGGGAGAGAGTTGGGCGACCACCCACGCCTTAATAATTCCCGGAAGTAAATAACGCGTCAGCGCTTGAATATATATGCATAAAAAGTATTGTTAACAATTACAAAAAAGGACAAACAAACCACATCCACATCCACAGCCACAACCCACTCATAAGTGCGAGTCGTGCTGACTTGTTGCCTACTAAGTGGCGCGCAGTTATCTTGCGGCGTAAATAATTACGGCCACTTTTTATTGTCTCCGCCTACTGGCTACTGGCTCCCGCCTCCTGCGCGACTGCTGTACGATTTGCCTACCATTTTTCAAAAGACAATATCGGCCGGCGAAACTTATGCAAATGTGATGAAATATTTCATTGATAAGCACGACGAAAACAAAATAAAAAATGAATAAATAAATAAAATCCTCCGTTTGCACATATGACGCCTGAACCCGTAAAAGCTCGCGCAGCTTTTACACACATTTTGGCGCGTCAGCTTCGTGTGTGTGCCGAGTTGGTTCGTGTGGGGACAATCGGGTCCGAGCGTCCTTATAAAAGAAGTCGGCGGCCCTAGTCGGTCACGCAGTGTTCAACAAGTAGTAGGTGCAACAGTTGCCAGTCGAGCATCCGCTGAATACGGATTCAAAAACTGCATCGGAAAGTGAGTTCTTAAAGAAAGAAATAAATAAAAACCGAATAAAAAAAATATTAAATAAAAAATTCAAAAATTAAAATAATTAATAATCAAAAAAAAATGTTTCTAAAGGACTTTTTTTTAAAGCTGAATTGAAGAGTTTAATAGACGCGGAAATCCTACAAATGCCGTCGCCATCATCAGAGACAATGCGTGATTAAGCAATAAACAATATATATATATATATATATATATATATATATATATTTAATAGTGTTTTAATGTGTGTGTAAATGCTAACGGGACTTTAAGCAGCTATTAATAGAGTAAACCTTCTCTAGCTGCATATTCACATACAGAACTTAGGTGTGCAAACTTAATTACATTAATTGTCTTTAAAGAAAATTTGGAAAATTCAAATTTAAATGTTTTTTTGGTAAATGATATAATATAGTTAGGTATACTTCAAAAATGGGTTCACTTTACGTAAATAGAAATGTTAGGAAAGTGGCAAACATCTAAGACTAAAAACATTTAATAATGAAAACAAGATTAATAAATCATACAATGATCACATATTTTAAAATTTTTTTAAATTACTCTTTCGTGCAAAAAAAAAACTTAGAAAAAATTGAAAACTAACTTTAGGTCATGCCAAAAGTAAGCTTAATTCTGGCAAATTGATGCAAATCAGTCATCCATAGAAAGGAAAAAGGAATTGTTAAATGGAAAACGCAACTCAAGCAGAAAAAACCTGGCTTATAAAATAGGCAAGTCGCAAGTTAAATGAGAATCAATCAATGTGTTCATGCTTACCCCAAAATCTATAAATGTTAATATATATATAATAATATATTAACATTTTTATATATATAATAATATATTAACATTAATATATATATATATATATATATATATAGCTAATTTGCAAAATGCAAACATAGATGTCGATGTACAATTTGTCTGCTTAAGTTTGGGAATGAATTAATTAAAATATTCAGGAAAAATTTCCAAAGAGAAATGCATCTGAGTCAAAATTGTATGTAGAGTTGGATATGTGAGCAGCTTAGTTTAAATTTCTTAAATACATTGCCAAACATCTTGACGGATTGTGTCCAGCTGATGCCCCACCATAAATACCATGCATGCAAACTCTTTGTGCCAATGTGACAAAAGAAATGAAATACCTAATGGGAAATGCTTTTGTTACACCCTGTGGAAGTCAGCAGAAGAAATGGAAAAACGAGTGGGGAAAACTGTAGAAAAATCTCAGGGGCAATCAGTGCAATACACGGGCTAAACTAAAAGTCAGGAAAGGAAAATCAAAAATATCAAAAATTGAATACCCTTCTTAAATCAGAGTAACTGATTCAAGGATCTGATGTGACTATAAATGCAATATAGTATTGCCGTCGGTTTGAAATCAAATGTGTTCGAGTAAAAACTTGGCAAAGTTTTGCATATATTTCAAGCTAAAAAAGTAATGCAAAAGTTCATCAAAATTATCCTTTCAAAGAAATTTTAAATTTCAAATTCCATGCGCCACATATTAAATGATAAAAAACACAAGATGATGAAGAGTAAACAAAATAAAGGAATCGTGTGCCTTTGTGGGCGTGGATGCCAGTGTGTGTACATGTAGGTGTACATGTTATTCCACATGGTCATCGAACATGGATCAAATTTCATGCCGCAGGCATAGCCACATTCCCCTCGGTGTCTGAGTGTTTTTTTGTTTGTGAAAACTGAAAGCAGCGCCACATATCAGATTATTGACTCGTTGAGCCAGGCACTTGTCAAGCAGAAGGCCAAAAGGGAAAACATATTTGACTTATTTGATTTATCAATATGGCAGGAGTGAATTTATCAGAGCAAAACAACATTTGATACGAACACTTAAGGTGCTTCGCGACCTTTTCAAGCTTAGGGAGCATTTGACATATAAGCCACTTGTATATGAATAGAGCTTCTATATAAACTTATTGTGGCCTTTTGCCACTATTCTTTCTGAAGAACTGCTATGCTTCAGTTTATTATTATTATTAAATCGCTCAATAGCTTTACCTTTGCCTTCACAATTCCCAAATTTCTTTTCTTACTCTGCTTCACTTTATTGTTTGATGTACTTTCTGAAATTCATTCGCATGCACAACAAATTTGAGACATACTTATGAAATTTCAAAAATCTCAATAGCTGCACTTAACTTTACAATAATGGACCTTTATGTTAAAAGGCTTCGTTTTGCCATGCCCTTAAATCTATCAGAAGCGCAGACAGCCAACCATTTTCATATAAACTGATTATAGCCTTACGCCATGATTCTTTCTCAAGACCAGTTTAGCATTAAACGCAATTTCCGAAATTTAATGCCACACACAAAAAATATGAGACATACTTATAAAATTTAAGAAATCACTCAAAAGCGGACACCTACCTTTACCATCTTAAATAACCATGAATGTTGATGCTAAAAGGCTTCTTATTCCCATTATTCCCTTTAAACATATCAATTGGCCAAAATTGCTTTGATTTGCCTTTTGAGAAATGGCTAAATGGCGACAGCTGCGCTACAATCTCATAAGTGGCCAAGTTGTATAATCATAAAATATTGAGCTGCTGAACTTTATGGCTATAGGAGAAACATAATTCGTTGGCCTAATTGGCTGACAGCAACATGTGCATTTAGTTTGGCCAAGAAAGAAAAAATATGGCCAGAAAAGGACCACACTCAAATAGTGGTCGTGGCGCTAATTAAACAAGTTCAATTTTTTTCATTTAAGCAATTAACTGTCCGTTTATTGCGAAATGGCTGAGCTGGAAGACCAGTTGACAGGGGCAACTGCGATCTGCCAACACACTTAGCCATTTCGCACTTTTGTGGTAAATTTTATTTTACCCTCGGGAACAACAACAATGACAACAATTAGGCCAAGTTTTTTCCTTCATTCCCTCTTTTTTTTTTTGGTCTCTTACGACTTTGTGTGTGTGTCAACAAGTTAATTAAAACAGTTTAACAACGATTCGTGTTTACCTTCTAGTTACAGTGACCCTTTAACCCGCCCTCTTCTCCACCATTGCTGCAGAAGCGTCAAAGATACGCACAAAATATTCCAAAAGCTGCCTTAAAAAATTGAAAAATTGATAATATTATTGTTGTGCGATTCCAAGGGTGTTTTTTTAGGAATTTGTTATTTCATGAATGTTTTCTTATATGTCTGTATTTATTGTCTCATTTCTCCTCTTATCTCATACTCTATACATACTCTATAAAATGGCCAAAAAGTGCTTTATCCACTTGTGGTTCAATTTGCCTACTTCTGATCGATTGAAAAGTTGTTCTGCGGTTAAGTTCTTCACTTTAATTTTATATTTACAAGGAAACGTATTTAAGCAGTTAATTTAATATGTCAATTAGTGTATTTAATATTCGTTATAAAGCTTATTTTTTGGTTACATGCGCGTAACTGTTTATGTTTACCTTGCAACTACGCAAAGTCAACGAGTTAACAGCCGATTAGGCCATATTAGGTATTGATATACAAAGTATCATTATTAAATGTAAGCGATATATATATATATACATATATAAATATATATATAGATTTATAGTCTTTCATCATTTTAGCTTTCAGCAGAATTTATATCCAAATGCTCATTTTCCAACACCTTCCCTTGATGGCAACAGAAATAAAATTAAAAATAAAGTCAGTAATTTGACCGAATTATGAAGACACATTTAGCCAAAGAAAATTGCGCTGAACAAAAGAAAATTGGCTACAACGTTTTCTTTTTTTAATGAGTTGACGCATTGAAAAATTTCTTTCTGGTTTGTCAAATTTGTGGGGCGTGTTTTTTGCGGCTCATTTGTTGCAGGCGCTGTCGCTGACTCATGGTTCATTTGGCAATTCATCAATTTGCTTGTCTTCTATTCTGAAGAATATTAAAGAAGAAAGTATTTGATTTAGGCAGAAAGGTCTGTAAAGTTTGTTTGAATTGTAAAGAGTATGCTTTAAGACAGAGTACCGAAAGAAAATCTAAAAATAGGATAACAAAGCTATAAATATAACATTTGTCTCAAAGAAGCTGCAAATTTAAAATGTAAGCTTTAACATTTAACTATACATTTAATAATATAGAAAATACATTTGTCAAAATTCAAGATATGAGATTTTGATTGTTAGAATCGGTAAATTAGAGACAAGGTCAAAAAAGAAAACCAATTGTGTATTTTGATGTGGTTTTTCTTTGTTATTGTTTGAAATGAGAAATTAAACCGAGGGACCAGAACCCAAGTGCCAAAAGTTTGCAGCCATCCCATCTATATTGTTCGCCAGTGAAAAGTTCTATCCCAATGGAAAGAATGAGCTGAATGGAGTGTGGCCAGGCTAATGGGTACCTTGACATGCACATCGTCAGGGAGGGGTTGAACGGGGTAGCTCAAGATAATGCTAAAGTTGTGCGTAGCAAAGGAGTTAAGCCAGTGCTAGCACCACGCCCACGCCTAATTAAATGAAACGATGCGAACGACAGCCTTAAAATAAAAACAAGCTGTACTACACGAACAACAAGAATAACGGCAACAAAAATATTTTTAGCACGTCGCACATTTAATACCCTTCCTGGTCTATTTTTAATGTATATATAAATGCAAAGTATTTGTTTGGTTACCTCTTCAAATAATTAAAACATGTTTTGTTTGCTGGCAATACATAAACAAATAAATAGCTCAAAAATCTGAAATAGTTGATTACGATTGCTGATTAAGTAGACTTTCTGATGATTGATTAATTTTTCACTGCATTACACACTTCTTGTCAAAATTATAATACCAATCACAAAGAAAGCGGCGAAAGTGAAAGCAGCGAAGAAAAAACGCCTTGTTGATTTAAAACGGCTTTGTGTGTGTCAGTGTGTGACAGTGTGTGTGTGTATTTGTGTGTGTGTGTGTGTCAGTATGTACGTGGTTGTTGTTTGCTTAAGCTCGAAAAAGTGCGAACTCCCACACGCAGCAAAGGAGGTTTCTCAAAACGGCAGTGATGGTAATTACCCTCATACAAATTTCCATTTTTGTGCTTGCAGATAGAAAGCGACCCGACGCGAAAGGACGACAAGGAGCTCGCTAATCCCGAGGACAACAGTCAAGTCACACACACACACACACACACACATACACACAAGCAAACATGAAACACGACATATTAACAGTCTGCATGCTGGCCATGATGATCTTGGCCAGCACGCGTCACGCCATTGGATTTCTGACATCACAGACGTCAATGGGGGTTTCACCAAATGATGGTATTGGAGTCGCTTCAGCTGTGGAAAGGCAACGCTTCCATGGAGCAGGAGGAGTGTTAGAAGGCGGGGTTGATGACGAAGGCGCTGTGACTCAACAGCGACGACACTTGGATGCGCAGGAACGTAACGTTTACGATCCTGGCGATGGTGAGTCCTCTGATTAAATGACAGCAGCACTGCCGTTTGTTCTTGCTTGGCCAAGGATTACCGTCTGACATTTGAGCTTTGAGCTGATGATGCGCCCGTGTAGGCTTTGTTCTTGTTATTCCGCTGCCTGCCTGTGCACCCAGTGAGCCATCCCACCTGGGTAAAAAATGAGAGACTTAGCGAAACAAAGATTCATTTCATACGGAGAACACTAACTTGCAAATTGCGAAAATTTCTTTCTTGTTTTCTAAATGAATGGTTAATTTGTGACAAAATTCTTCAACATTTCCACCTACTTATTATTCAGAAACTTAAATAGAGTCATTCTTAATTTTTTTATGTCTTTTTCTTTTAATGATTGTTATTTTTAGTCTAGCAAAGTCATCAAAAATTCATCCATTTATGAGAGGAAAATATTTGCATAATTTCTCTTTATGAATTTTTTGATGAGGTCTTCTAACAGGGCACTCTCGTATATTCCGCCACGTTTGGATGCACACTCAACATGTCACCCTCCCAAAATCCCCCCACTGCTCCCCCAGCCTTTGTGGGTAGCCTGCGTTTAGGCAACCACTCGCAGCAATTGATTTCAATGGTCGCTGGGCATTTCCGGCCACTGCACAATTTTTGAAGTGCGTTTATCTATGGCAACACTTCAGACACAGACACATATAAACACATGCACACATAAACATATACAAACATACACACACCCATACTCATACACACAAAGGCACACAACACTAACAATATTTGACGCATTTGATATTTTGTTTAGAAAGCCGACTTGTCTACAACCAGTGGACAAAACACCCACACACATCCACACACACATCCACACACACACACACATCCACACACACACCCACACACACACCAATGCACACTAACATAAAATTAAAATTTCAATCAAATTGATTGCTGTTTATTGGGCATAAATATATAATCGAATTTGGTTTTCGATTGATTTGAGTTTTATGTGACGCTTTTTTTTTTATTCGAAATATTTTCCTTGAGTTAATCGATCGAATTTCGAACTCTGCGAGTTGAAGTGCAAATGTAATATTATTACTCACAATTCTAGAATTATTAATCTATTCTTATTCATTCTTATCACGTATGTTTTTCAAGTGGAATAAGTTAAGGATCAGTTAAGCATTAGCTTAATAAAACCAAATTGAAAATATTAAATAAAAAACAAATTTAGATGAACTTAGGCGCTGATCAGCTTTGGGCTTAAACAAATCTGCTTTATTGCTGAAGGAAGGGCGGTAGGGCGTGGCACTTAATGCTGGTGGGAAGCTGCCAAATGATATGAAAGGCAAACCGCATGATAAAAGAGGCAAACGTCAAACACAATGCATGACGAATTGAATTGAATGACTGACTGAATGACTAAATGACTGAGTGAACAGTGCTTCACTGAGCTGAGCTGAAATGACGGCTGTCTGAGCTGGTTGTTGTCGTGGTTATAGCCGCCGGTCAATTTCCGGCACTTCAGAGAAAATACTTGTACAACAATATACCACATATTTAAATATGTATGAGCTTTGTTCAACTAGCAGTGAGAACTGCGCTAAGATGTCAAACAAACAATTCAAACTTTCAAATGCCAGTTAGCGGAAACTTGGCGCCCCCTTCGGGGAAGGGGTGCGTTTGTGGCCGGATTAGCGTCAAAGTTGTGCAAATATTCAAATACAAAATACAAGTTGTTTGTTGTTGACAGATCTGCTGCATGCTCTGAACGCGGAGTTGGGCCAGGAGCTGGCCCCGTCGCCGGAGGAGCCAGACTATGCGAATGTCGTCTACAATGAGCTCGAGGTGGCCAACAAGTTTGATATGCTCAAAAGGCTCGAGGATGATTTACGCGCCGAGCAGGAATTAGTCGACAAGTCCGCTATGCTCATGAAAATGCTCGAGGTAAGTCGAGGGGAACATCGTTTTGAGTACACTCGGAGAAAAACCAAGTCCATCCAAAGATTCCAAGAACGTTATTTTTACGACCGCAATTTCGAAAATAGACACAAAATTTTCACTTAAACACACAGAAAAAATCGTAATGAATTTTAGAAAATCGACCTGAAAACTGAAAGCTTTTCGTGTTTTTAGAAATAATTTTTGAATATCTGAAAAAATATATTCAACAAAAAAATAATATATATATATATGATAAAATAAATACAATTAATTTTTTGTAAGTGTACTTATGTCGGCACATTTAAGAATGAATTTGAAATTTGAATCCTACAGGACCCATCGTTGGATACGCTGCCGCTGGTCTATGTGGAAGAGGAAGAGCCGGCAGCCGCAACTGCTGCTGAGGACTATCCGGAACTGGACAGTGGCATACAGAATCTGATACTTGGCCCAAATAAGTCAAAACGGTCGCGTTACTATCGTCGCTATCCCTGGAAACGTCACAACCGAAACCGCGGGTAAGCATTTGTATCCCTGTCATCTCCCACACACACACGCACACACCCATACACACACACTCGAGAGAGCACCTTTGTATTCAACACACACAGCAACCCGTCCAACAACCAAAACAGTTTTGATTTGTAGTTGTAGTGGTAGTTAATTAACTTATTTCAGTTGGCCAATTACATGAAAAATTCGTTGGGTATGTTCCTGAAAACGCAATCGCATCAATTTCAAATTTGGCGAACATTTTATGGCATACTAAATGGGAAATCTTGTGAATCTGAAAGTATTATAAATCGGCTAAATAGAATTTTTTATAGATGCTTAGCAGTTGCAGGAACAAACCCAATGTCAAAATACAAATATTTGGTGGATGTTTCTGAAATTGATTTTCAAATCAAATACTAATACGAAAATAATTTAAAATTTTGCAGAGATTCGATTTCAGGAACAAACCTAATGTTGTAGATTAAAAATTGAAAAAAGAAACTATATTAAACTGCATTTCCAAGAGTCTCTCTAGGCCGTACACAGAACCCTGATAACCGATACCGAACACCGCTAGCGAATACGAATCTATCTATCCAATAATTAATGCTTCGCCCCATATATATATATATATATAGAAATATATATTTGATAAGTGGGCGTGACTTGTGAATTCTAATTCTAATTGCAAAATATCACTGTTATCAGCTCTTACGTGAATTCTATTAACAGCAACTATGAACCGGAACTGCGCTACGCCTGCACACCCAGCAAGGAGGATATATTCAAGCTTCTGGTCAATCTGCACGAGAATCGAAAGGGGAATCACAGCAAGACGGTCAACTTTTGCAATCGCAAACGACCCGCCAAGGCTGTTTTTACCAATATACGATTCCTGGGCTAGATCTGGATAGTTGTTGCAAGCACACAGAAAGAACAACACACACACACTCACTCACACACACACACACACACACACAGTAACAAGGACAAGGACACACACGCACACACACACACACATATGTATACCAAGCATCATCAATTGTAAATTGCTGACAAAGCCAAGCGAGAAACGAGAAACTGGAGAACAACAAGCACTAACAATAAGCCTAACTTTACTATAACTATGCGCTTATTTTTAGATAATTCCCTTGAACCTACCACCTACCACCCCTCTCCCCACCCATCTCCCATCCTTTTCCTCCTCCGCTGCCCCAGCATAACTGCATGCACCGAGTTTTGTAGTAATTCGCATTTTCCTAACTAAGCTGGCCAATTTAGCAGCAAACTCCAGTGTTGGACAATTCCAACAAATTTTATGTCTCTCAATGTGTTGTATATACATAATAATCGTATTGAAAAGTTTTAGTAGCTTATGCAATTATCAAGTTAATCGACATTCCAGTAGCTGTTTCACACCTGTCATATCATTAGAACGCGTCAATCGGTGTCGGTAGTTGAGTATTATAATGAATATATATTTCCAAAAATATATATACACCATCTAACCTAGAAATTGGGCCAATGCGTTGCCTAAATTGAGCCTAATTTTAAATGAATATAAAATATGTGTGAATTCAACATAAATGTGTATATATGTACATGTATACTTAACTAATAATTCTGAACATTATGTGCTATCTATGTATGAAGAATCGGTAGATCTAATTGCCAATAAACATATGAAATATATAACTATACATTATGCTGCAATGAAATTTGTAATTATTTTTTAGGTATACTTCGAAATAAATTGCCACAAATGCAACGGGTGAAATTGTGAATGGGGAACTATCAATAGAGATAATATTAATTTAAAACAAATCTGAAATCATTGGCTTCAATATATTCTATTAAAATCCATCAAAATATAATTTTTGTAAAGAAAAATAGTCATCATATTAAAAGGGGTGAGGAAAAACCCGCTTTAAGACAGCACTTTAATTTAGTCTTAAGCCAAACATCTTCAGCAAGTACATTAAATATTTTAATGTATTCTTTTTTTTTATAAAAATACAACAACGAATAGACAAAAATATTTTGTTTTTCATATTTATTCGGCATAAATAAATGTTTATTTTTTATCTTTGATCTTCTCTGTGTCTCGAGTCGACTTTGCTGACGTCATAGGCGATGTGTAACAAAAAAAATTTCTCTGCTGACTCAGCACTGGCTCCAGCTCCAGCTCCATTGTTGTTGATGTTGTTGTTATTTCTCTTGTTGCCATTGTTGCGCTTGTCATTTCCGATGTTGTCAGGCACAGCAGCTCTTCAAATAGATACCCTCAATGCCAATGTTGTCGTCTGGAAATATTGATGGTGAAGCCCACCAAAGCTTAAGTAAACAGTCACAAGAAGTACCCACAGAGGAAAAGGAGGGGTGGAGGGGCTTCAATGCCAGAGCGGTATTCTTGAAGGTGTTGTGGTGGGGTGGGGAGTGGTGTTACACAACAGTCGCACTTATAACGTGTTGTAAACAATGCAAAGCATTTGTATGAAAATTGAAAGTCAGCAATTGGTTGTAACATTCGCGGGTATCTAGTAATTTAGCTAGATTTCTTGAAACTAGTTTTAAGATGAGATATGCTAAAAACAAAGTCGTAGAATGTGGATCTATAGGTGTTAATTTCTAGATAGAACCAAATTTAGCATGGCCAGGAAAGTGTATTTAAAGTTAATAAGTCAAACTTCAAAATATATATTGATTTTAACTGTTTTTTAAGAGAGATTTTTTGTTAAAAGAACCGTTAAAATATGTATTTTATTGTTACAATTTTCTAAAACAAATAGAGCAAGTATTTATTTACTTTTATTTATTTATTTAAATATTGTACATAATATAACTAGCCAAAGATATTGCTAAACCAGCTGCGCAGCGGTGCAAAGCAAATGGGTTTGGTTAACCACAATGTATCCACTGAGAGACGCAGCACCTCCATGTAGTCAAAGGTGCAGCTGCTCTGCTCGAAGGCTTTGGTTACGGGCTTTGGCGTTGTCGCCTTAACAGCATCAGCATCATCATCGCCGACATCGAGGGCGGCACGTGCAAAAGCCTCGTCGGCATCAAAGTAATAGAATTCCTTGCGCGTGGAATTCGTCTCCACGACCCGAGCTGGCTGCTGTGCGTCCAGGCCGCGGGCTTGGGCCCAGGACTGAGCCGTGTGTCGCGACTGGCGATATGGCGTGATGGGTAAGAGTGGGGAGATTGGAGAGTGCGGGTAGCTGGGCAGGCGTCCCGGGTGGTAGAGTGGCGTCTGCGGCAGATAGCCTCCTAATCCTGTCGGGAAGCCACCAAATCCTGGCTGATAGCCCAGTTGAGGTTGGTAGCCCAGCTGAGGCTGAAGGTTGCCCAGCTGTGGTTGAAGGCTGCCCAGCTGTGGTTGAAGGCTACCCAGCTGAGGTTGAAGGCTGCCTAGCTGAGGCTGAAGGCTGCCCAGATGTGGTTGATAACCACCCAGTCCTGGAGCACTTAATGGTCCATTGCCAAACTGACCATAGCTAGTCGTATCCGTATCGTGAAAGATTTCCAGCAGAAATCCATTGGTTGAGCCACTGCTGCCCCCAGGACCCATATGCAGTCGCAGCGCCTTGCGTCCTTGACGCCAAAATACTCTAAGCACAAAGCCAGAGCGACAGCCACAATATCGCTGTCCATCCAGCTCCAGGAAATCCCCACTGCAGCCAGCACCAGGTTGGAGGCCATTCGCTGTGCCAAAATCAAAGAACTTGAATTGTATGCGCAAACCGGCAACATTTGGCGAACTCTTCTCCAGATAGAAGATGCAATCGCGATGCTGATTCGGCAGCAACGCATTCAGCACGGTGCGTGGAAAACCCGGACTAGAGAGATAGAAATGTCCCTGATTAAAGCTACTCAGACAGCACAAGTCCACCTGACCGCCAAACTGTGGATCGTAATCACGCAGATTGACGGCGGGAGACTGGAAGGAGCTTGTCTGATATTGATCTAAAACCTCGGGCAATTGTTGTCCTTGCTGCTGCAGTTCTTCTTTTGGCTGCAATTGTTGCTGTTGTTGCTGCTGCTGAAGTAGCTGTAATTGTTGTTGCTGCTGCTGCTGCTGCTGTAGAAGCTGCAATTGAAGCTGCTGCAACTGCAACTGTTGCTGTGGTTGTAGTTGCTGCTGCTGCTGTAGTAGCAGCAACCGTTGCAGCTGTAACTGCTGCTGCAGTTGCTGTAATTGTTGCTGCTGCGGTGATTGCTGCTGTTGCTCGTTTGTACACGGCGGCAAATAAAAACCACCTGCTTGGCTGGGCGCGTAACCCAAACTGGGATTTGGATAACCACCAGGATAGCCTGGATAGCCAGGAAAATTGGATTGCGGCAAACTAAAATTCAGTGGCTGTTGCTGCTGATCTTGTTGTGGCTTCAACTGCAGATGATGATGATGGTGGGCTGGGATGAGCTTCTTGGGCGGCTGTTTGGCATTAACGAGCACCGTATCATCCCGGTCATCCTGATCAGGATCCAGACCGCGCGCTTCGTAATCCTCCCGCTCACAAGCCAAACGCGTAATGAGCAACTTGAATCCGCCACCCGTTGTCCAGGGTGAATCGTCGCTGAGGAAACGCAAGCGGAGTATGCCATCCGGCGTTTGATACTTCTTAATGCCCAGCACCTGGCCGCAAAGGACATCCATGTCCCGATCGTCGTTCTGCAGGCCAATGGCCAGATAATCACGACTGCAATTATCCGACAACTCCAGCTGAAAGTCGAGGAACTGTATGTGGAATGCGGTGGGGCAGCGATATGGCGAACGTATCACATAATCCACGCAACGATTGAAAGGATATGTATTTGGATAATTGGGTGACTCGATGAGGCTCTGGCGTTCCCGATAAACGCCCTTGAGTTCACACTGCGGCAGCTCATCGTGGATGGCTGCGTGAGTGCTGCTGCTCCAGCCAAGTAGGAATAGCAATGCCAGCAGCCAGCTGCAGCCGGAGTGGGTAACACTTGATCCTGCCATATCCTTGGGCCACAACATGTGCCAATTAGCGATGCGGCTTTGTAACCTGTAGAAACGCGCGACAAAACGCAACTAACTCGCAGCGGGTCAATCGTTGCGCTCTTTGGGTCGAAATTAGGTGCGACTTTTCGGTTTCACTTAAGTCAACCCTTGCCCCCTTAACTCCCCTCCCCACCCCTTCCTCTCCATTGGCGCTGACAACAATTTGCACTCTTGTTTATGGCCACAACAAAAGCGTTCATTTGTTTTGGCTTACACCAAAAGTTTCCAGCTAAGAAAATATGCGCATCAACACTCAAAAAAATATCTCTTTAAAAATTGTGCTTTATTTTAGAAATAATTTTTAGAGTAATTTTTGCTAGATTTTAGAAAAATTCTCCATTAACTTAAAAAATTCAAACCGAGGACTTAGAAAGCCAATAGCTTCAATTTTAGAAATTTGATTTCTCAATAATAATGTAAGGAGCCCTTGGTGCCAAAAGTATGGCGAATTTCTAAATTAAGTTGTTTTTTTTCAGAGTGTACATAGTTGGAAGATCTTTACCCGGTTCCATTCACAATTGGTCAAGCACTCGCGTTCATTGAACTCCCAATATTGTACAGCTTGGAACATTTTTACACTTATTTCAATTGGCAAAGTAAATACTTCCTACATTAATTACTTGAAAATACTTGACAATGTGGTGCAAAAAGCATCATCAAAAAATGAAGAAAATATACAACTAGAAACTACCCCGTAGGCAGCCCTAATTCCTTAGGCATAAATTTGATTTTCTATGTTTCAGATCAAGTCCTGAAGTTTCCAAAGAGTATTGAATTCTAGCAGCTTTAGCTATATTTAATAAAGAGAACCATTTTATTATAATTAGGCTTATTGTGTAAATCAAAATTAAATGTGCATTCAATATTGACAACAAAAAGGAAAGATTTTCTTTTTCGCCATACTTTTATTACTTTTTCAATCCAATAAATTCCAGGCAGAGCTTCGAAAAGTGCATTTCGACAAATTACTGCCCGAGTTCAGGGGCAAAAAACGATGTTTATTTTTTATAAATGTCATTTCACCCTTTATACAAATGTGTCCGAGTCATAAAAGCCAATGCGTAAAGTGTCGCTGGTAAATGCACTCATAAAACCAACAGAAAGAAAAAAAAAAGAAAACGTAAAGAAAAATATGAAACAGATGAAACGACAAGAAAAAACTGGAAACACGAGTCCAATAACTATGTCTATTTACAATGGGGCCAACTTGCATAATCCCACGTAGTATTTGTCGTGGGAGACAATGCTGCACTTGGACCACGCCTCAGTAAAAAAGTTGCTTTATCGGTGGCAAACAAATAATTGGGGCTATACCCATAAGATATGACGTGCGCAAATACCTTTCGTTGAGTAACCATTATCATTTGAGGCACATTTTCATGGTTGAAATACGCTTCTCAGATATTTTTGTTACTGGTTTGATTTATTGCACTTAAAAACTTTCCTCTAAGCTTGTAAGATCGTTTCTAAATTTCAGGTTGCTTTATACAATGCTCAAAATTTTGAAATGTTTTCTGACAAACGAAATTTTCATTCCGTAAGAGATGAACTAAGGCGTCTGTCCTATTAGAAATTCCTACAAATTCAAAATTCCAAACTAAGAGAGCAAACAATTTTGGCCTTTTCTTTCGCTACCTTTCGGTATTGAAATTCATTTGTTTGGCTTGCAATTCTTACGAGTTTATCGTTTTACAAGATGACAATGCGACTTAATTTGAGCTCAATTTTAAGGAGCCAACAAGCGTGTCCCAATAACGAGCCCAACAATCAAGATACCAATAACATGGATAAATGCTCACTAAGATTGGGCGCCGGCGCTGGTTACAATTACTTCCCGGATAAGGCTGATGTGAAGGCTCGGGTGCACAGCATGGTGGCCAATATACACAAGCACATGAAGAGTGAGTTTTAGTCTTAGAGTTGTATGCGAATATTTATTTTTTATTACATTGTCAAAAGCAACAACTCCACCGCGCAAGGCCGTGCCAACGATACCGTCTCCCATAGCGGAAATATCAACGCCGTCCGCTGCACCCAAAACGACTAGTGCAACGAAGAGTCGTCGCATTCGTGGCGGCGGCGTTGGCGCTGTTGTGTCCGGCAAGAACTCAGCATTGCCCCTGTCGCAGATCAAGGCCCGCTTGAATCGTCAGTCGCAACAGGTGATGCGACGAGGCTACGCGGAAATTGGGCAAAATAATTTAACGAATCAGCGACGAATTCAGGAGGTGTTGCTACAAAAAAATGTGCTAGAGAATATGTTGTCACAGCACAAGAGATTACAGCGCGACAGGCGGACAATTGCGATGGATATACAGCAAATGCGTCAAGAGCTCGATAAGATCAAGAACAGACTGGACACATCGCAGCAGGCGCTCAACTCCACGCGCACCCTGTACACGGGCTACATCAAGGGCAAAAAGGGTCTGATGCCGATGACCCTGCCAACGAATGTTATCAAAAGCGCGCCGCCTGGTGGCAAGCCGAAGTCATTTGACACAAAAACTCAGCTCGCTGTAATACCAAAGCGTCGCAATCGCCAAGTCAAAACTAAATAAATAAAAAAGAACAAGCTAAATAACATAAAATATAGCGCGGCATTCTATTGAAAAAAGTCTTGCAGCCCTCACTTTACCGATTCTATCGATATTTTGTAGCAACTATCGACTAAGAAACAAAAGTGACATCACTAAATCATGGCGTCTGTCTCGCCCGAAACAAGCAATAATTTTGTTTTCTCCATTTATTTGCTATCATATTCACTTTGTGTGGCACCATCACTGTTCCAATTGTGGTGCATCAATAAATAACAGCGATTGCCCTAAAATGGGCTCGTCGAAAAAGCACAAAAAGAACAAATCAGAACGGCGCGAAAAATATGAAGGTAAAACGCCGACACTTGCGTGCAAAATTTACGGCGGGCATTTTTCATACCTTGTTTACATTTACACTTGTTGTTGCAGAATATAGCCAACACCAGGATCCCGCACAGTTGCAACGCGGCCTGAAGCTAATACTAAAGGTAGGCTCGAATGCAACACCCGAATATAGCGCCAATTCACCGCTAACAACGCTGGACGCAGGCCATGGACCCCCCACGGCTGCGGAGGCGATGATGGCCGCGGCTCCGAGCAGTCCCACAGTGCCCGATGAGCTGCAGTGCGACGGCGAGCTGGGCGGCCATCGTGAGCGTCACAAGAAGTCCAAGAAGAAGAAGAAAAAGAAGGATCGCGAGAAGAAGCACAAACATCACAAGGAGAAGCGTCATCGCAGCCGGGAGAGACATCGCGACCTGTGCTCTGAGGAGCGGCTGAACGATGAGACCACACGAACAACACCCGCACCCGATGACGCCGCCTGCAGTGGCTTCTCCTCCCAACAGCGCAGTCCGCGCAGTCAGGCGCCGGCATCAGTGGATCCGGATTGCAGTCAGGATGGCTTCAGCTATATGGACGATGATGCGGAGCAGTCACCATCACAGCCACTGCCCGAGAATATCTTATACTATGCGGGTATTACAACAGACAACTCGCCATCCAATTGTCCGGTCACGAAGCCGATAGCTCCGCGTAAAATGGACGATATGCTGCTCAGCTCACCCAACTCCTCGTCGCTGGGCATGACAGTAGCCGGCAGTAGTCCCAGAAAACCGTTGCCCGATGTGAGTGTATTCCAGATTAGGCATCGTTTACAATTTAGATGATTGCTTAGCTAATGAATTGCTTTTGTCCAATAGCTACTTATACCTTCGCCTTCTGGTTCGACGGCTGCGTCGACACCAGGCGGTGCCAATTCACTGAATGCGCTGACACCCAAGACGCTGGAGGCGCCCAAAACGCCCAGCAGCAGCAGTGAATCAGGACGTGAGCCGCGCAGCTGTGTCTTGAAGCTGAAGCAGCAGAAATCGCCGCTGAATAAGCTGCTGGAGCATTTGTTGCGCTTCCTGGAGAAACGGGATCCGCATCAATTCTTTGCGTGGCCCGTCACCGATGACATTGCGCCCGGCTACTCATCGATCATTAGCAAACCGATGGACTTTTCCACGATGCGCCAGAAGATCGATGATCACGAGTATGCGGCGCTGAGTGAGTTCAGCGATGACTTCCGTTTGATGTGCGAGAATGCCATACGCTACAATCATGTGGACACCGTTTACCACAAGGCGGCAAAGCGATTGCTACAGATGGGCCTCAAGCAGCTGCAGCCAGAGAATCTAATGAGAACGCTAAAGCCGCTCTCTGTCTATATACGGGAACTGACCGCCAAGGAGTTGGGATTCGAGCTCAGTTGCAATGAACTGGCCTTGGGCTATGATCCACACGATTCGGCCGATGAGGGTGCATCGACGGGTGCCGAGGAGCCCACGCCTGCCCAGCTGGAGGAGGAGGAGCGCAAGCGGGCGCTTCGCTTGGAAAATGCACCCAAAACGCACTTTGAGCCGTATGTGGATGATCTGACCAGTGAGGAGATACTCGCTCAGGTCCAAGGTGCCGCACAGCAGGCCAAGCATAGGATGAGTGCCAAGCAGCGGGCACACAAAATGGGCTTCCTGCGCCAGCACAAGGATGGCAGCACCACGCTCAATCTGCTCATCCGGGATGAGAACGAGGGACCCGAAAAGGTAGTTACAATCGGCGATCTGGTGGGTAAACTAACTACGGGCACTGGTCACCTCCAAGCAATCCACACGGATCAGCGGAACACCGTCAAGCTGGTTAAGCCGATGAACTATGGTCCATTTGCCAGCTTTGCGCCCACGTTCGATTCACGCTTCTCCACGCTGAGCGCCGAGGAGACGCAGCTGGTGCTGCGCACTTATGGCGATGCGTCCAGCGCCGAATACGCCGAGAGCATACTGCAGTTCACCAAGGACTCCAACTATGGCACGAACATTGCCAACGGTCTGCTCGACATACTCACCAATGGGGAGCACAGCAAATCCCTCGACGAACTGTACAATATGCAGATACAAAACTACGAGCAGCAGGAGATTGACAAGTGCTTCAGCAATCATCAGCAGGAGCTGCAACCAGCTGAGGAGGCAGCCGCATGCAGCGAGCAGACAAGCGAACAGATCGAATTAGAGTATGAGAAGTACAAGGACACTCGCCTGGACTTTAAGCGGCTGCGCTCGCTCAAGGATCTGGGCATCGATATCGGGTTCCTCGACAGCATGGAAACCGATATGAAGAACTTTGAGTTATCGCGACGCATGCACGAGCACCTAAGCAATAATCTAACCCTAATCGAGAAACTCCGTGTCATCCAGCACGAGCGGCTCTCGCAAACGCTGCCAGCACACTTGGCTCAGGTACCGCACGCTGGCCAGGAGGAGATGCAAGCGGCGCAGCAGCTAACACAGCAGCTGACTGACCTGGCCAAGAAGCTGCCACCTTCAGCGATTGCCGATCAATATGCCTTGCGCAAGGCAATGGGCATGTCCTTTGGTAGGTCTTCAAATCACAGTCGCAATATCAAATTCAATATTAACAATGTTATTTTGCAGCCGGTTTGCCGCCACCGTCGGCCTCGCCTCGCGTCCCGTTGCCCGAGCTGCTGCAGCAACCTGTGTCGCTGCCGCAACTGCAACCCGTTGCTGTTGGCCACGTGCCCATGGACATTGATGAGCCGGACGTGCATGCCGGCGGCGATCTGGAGAACGAGCTGCGCGAATTTCTCGAAAGCGGATCGGGAATGCACGCCTCCAATCCGGCGGATGACAACAACATTGTCGCCCAGCTGCTGCTCAACTAGACGAACGTACAATCTTCTGGCGCAACCAAACGCCGCACGCAATGTTAATAATGCTAGATAAACTACGCTAAATTATTTTCATATATCCAAATCGCTATGGCATTTTCAATAAACAAAAAAAGAAAAATGGAAGAAAACTAAGTAAGAAATAATTGCCTTTGGTTGTAAAAAAATTAAGATACTTATAATTGAAAACAATGATTTCAATTTGTTGACGATTCCATTTTTTGACAATTGAGGTCTTTTGAGGTATTTCCGATTTCTTTTGCTATTGTACAAATTTACTAATCCTCCTACGATTTCCCAAATGTATTATAATAGATGGATGCCTTTGATAAAGGATTTGGATTGGTTCAATAATTCCGCACATTATAAATTAATAAATAAAATATAGAAATATATATATATATATAAACATGAACTTTCGATTCACATTGGTTAGTTGAGTTTTATTGGTTTCTTATACACATAATTTCAATTGTTTTTAAGTACACGTTTCAAGTATACACATTTTACAAAAATGTTGCAAAATGTAATTAACTACTGGGCATTATATCTTAGTGATTTAATCATTTGAAGGCAATTTCTTAAGAGGCTGTTTCCTTAGATTGTTTGTTTGTTTGTTTGTTTTTCATCTTTCTTTTTAAGTACGTTTCATAAATATATTGCGTAATTAAGTTAACAAATGGACTCGTTTTCGGTAGTTTGTAACATGTAAACTTTGCGTACAAAAATAAACTTGGCATGTGATTCCACATTATACATATGTATGAATGGTCGATGATTACATACGAATACGAATACATTATCATATCGAACACAAATCGAACCTAGGTAAGTACGTACACATACGTACATAAATACATGTACACACACATTCAAATACATTTTAAGCACAATGTACGAATAAAACCGGTTTAACATTCTTGCTTAAACTAATGAACATTTTAATGGTATTTACTAATTGCACGCACATACATATTGTTGTTGTATTGCAATTGTTATTGTTCTCCTTCTTTGTTGTTGTTGTTGTTGTAATTGCTGTTGCTATAATTGTTGCTTCCGCTGAGGTAGACCACTTTAACGAATTAACTATTTATTATTTCTTCACCAGTGTTTGCCAAATTGATTTTAAAGCCACCGTTGAATTTGCATCCTAACTATTTCTAGTTTTTAGTTTTATGGTTTTTTTTGTGTGTTTTTAGTTTTGTTTTGTTTTTTTTTTTTGTATTTTGTATTATTTGTTTTGTTTGTTACGTGAGTTTCTTTAAACAATAAATTACTAAACCAGATTGGCATCCTTGGCCATGCTATAGAACGCCGATTTCGGATTTTCGAGCAGTTGGCCGGGTGAGGCAAATTCGGTAATAATGCCCTTATCCAGCACGATCACCTTATCCGAGTCC
Source organism: Drosophila atroscutellata (assembly GCA_035041605.1). Lineage (NCBI taxonomy): Eukaryota > Metazoa > Arthropoda > Insecta > Diptera > Drosophilidae > Drosophila > Drosophila atroscutellata. Next base: position 2,551,575 of record JAWNLA010000092.1, on the reverse strand, counting down.
AGAATCGTATTCAAGCGATGGGCAATTGTCAGCACAGTACATTCCTTGAACTCACTGCGAATTGTTTTCTACGAAATACAAAGCATGATCATTATTAACCCTTCTGGTCGTATGTTGACTAGGAGTTCAAATGCTTACCTGAATGAGGTCATCGGTTTCCAGATCCACAGCCGCTGTGGCTTCGTCCAGGATGAGCACTTTGGTCTTGCGCAGCAAAGCACGCGCCAGACAAACCAATTGACGTTGACCCACGGACAAATTTTCACCGCCTTCGCTGATTTCGTGATTCAGACCGGCCGTTAAAGTCTTGGCGAACGTCTTCAGATGCGACAATTCCAATGCCTTCCACAGCTCATCGTCGGTTTTAACCTCAAATGGATCGAGATTGGAGCGCAGCGTACCGGAGAACAGCACGGGATCCTGAGGTATGATGGTTAGGCGCGAGCGCAGCATATGCAGACCCATGCTGGCAATATCCACGCCATCAATAAGAATCTTACCAGCAGCCGACTCAATGATTCTGCAACAGCAAGTTAAAGAAGCAATTTAATTTAGTTAATTATTATTAACAGAGAATTGCCTCAATGTTGTCCACATTTGAATGTTATGCCAGTAAACAGACAACAAGTCTCTTTGTGTTAGGTTCAAGATGCGTTACTGTTAATAACATTTGTAATTAAGGGCCAACAATTGCTGTTATTAACATGCTTATATTTCAATATTGTTGCTGTCACTGTTACTCGTATGTGTTTTAACATTAGTTGTTTGCCGCTCACCTGAACAGAGCCAATGTTAAACTGGATTTGCCAGCGCCAGTGCGTCCCACGATGCCAACCTTCTCGCCGCCAGTTATGTTGAAGCTGACGCCACGCAACACCAGATCGAGACCTTCGCGATAGCGCACCTGGAAATCCTTGAACTCGACGCGACCATCGGCGGGCCAATTCTTTGGCTTCTGCTGGTCCGACTCCAGCTCCCAGGGAGCTTCCTGTTTCGTCTCGGCATACTCCTTGATGCGCTCCACGGACACAATGTTCGTCTCAATGTCGGAGGACATGCGCACCAGCCAGTTGAGCGTTTGGGTCACCTGCAGCGCATAGCTGACCGACAGACCCACCAGACCGGGATTCGATTGGCCACCGAGCACCGCAAACAGCGCGGCAAACAAAATGATCAGATTGCCCACCATCTCCAGGCGAACGGCCAGCCAACGATTGGCAATCAGTGAAGGATATTTGCACACTTGATTCTTGTCCACCTTTGCGTCCGATTCATCAATGAAGCTGCAAGCGAAAAAAAACAATCGATAAATTGTGATCGAATTTAAATTTTAAATTTAAATTTTAATTTAAATTTTTATGAATTTTTTCCATCAAGAGGATAAATATGTTGATGCAACAGATAGTTAATATTGCCATATATTTAATACTCACCGATCCTGTACAGTATAGGCGCGTATCGTCGAAACTCCAGTGACTGTCTCGCCAAAGTGTGAATAGATTGGGGAACGGGAAACGGACTCCAAGCGCATCAGTTGACGCGATGTTGCCACATAGAATCGTTGGGCGAAGTAATAGAGGAACGCAATGGGCACAATTACAGCCAGGAAAATTGGCGTTGAAATGCTAATAACCACAATTGTGGCAAGAACCTAACCAAAATACAATATGATATTAATATCCATCTCAACAATGTTGATGTGGTTAAAATTTGTGCAGAGTGTAGTGAGGAATTAGTTGAAAATAATAATGATTGGAAACTGATATTGTTTGTTAAATTTCATGATCGAGTCGAATTCGATACGATTCAGAGTTGCATGCCCCAACGCTGTTACTTGATTTGAGTCCAAAAACCTACCTAGCTCAAGGATGGTATTGTAACCTCACTTTCCACTAAAGAAGTGCATACATATTTCAACCTAAAAACCTAACACTGGAGTAGATCAATGGTATTCGAATTGAACGGGAATACAAATAGGTATAGGTTTGTGTGCTTAAATGGAAGTTTATAAGGGATAGGATAAAGTAGGAACGTTTTTAAGCATAAATCTGCTACAGTTCTGAGTTTATGTAGTTCTTTCAATGGAGGTGATATTTCCGTTAAGTGTTACCTCATAAGTCAGCACCGCACAGTTCATCAGTAGGATCGGCAAAGGTTGTTCAACTACAAGGATATCTTTCGAGAATCTGGATATAATACGACCCATCGGTGTGGTGTCAAAGAATTGCACAGGGGCGTAAAGCACACCTTGCAGGAGGCACCCATGTATCTGTCGAGCAGCACGAATGCCTCCAAGAGCTGGCAACAGGGTCAGCAGATTCGATAAAATACCTGCCGGATGAACAATGGATATGCTAAAAATGGAAGTGTTGAAAAATGTACTGAAAGTACTAGTGCTCTTGTGCAGTGCTCCACAACGTGTGAAAATAATTGAAGTACGGATTTAACACAGTTAAACTTTTAAGTTGGGTTAGAAAGAGTCGAAAAAATGATCTAGTATGATATTTATAGAAACAATATTCCATTTATATATATATATATATACATAGTGCACAATAATTGAAATCAGAAATATCGCTTCAATTTCTGTTACCTCATAGAGCAGCCACACAAAATTTAATATTAGATGCGGCAGTGCGTGATCAAGCGTTTCAATATCTTTCGAGAATCGCGATATTATGCGACCCACCGGCGTGGTATCGTAGAACACTATGGGTGCGCACAGCGTACGGCGCAAGAGGAAGGCGTGCAGCAGTCTAGCAGCCCGTAAGCCCCCAAGTGCGGGCAGCACAACCTTCGTAACGGATAAAAAACCTGAAGATTGAGGAATTCAATTTCGAATTTAATTTTAAGCAGTTGATCGCTTCGAAATTAAGATTTGTTGCTTCCATGCTGAATATACGCAAAGTGCTAGTTGGGTTTAGACTCACAAACCAAAGCGATAGAAGATTAGTTTTGTTCGTTTATGTCCTTGGATTAGTGCAACATAGTTGGGGATTATCAGATTTACAATATAAATACGCAAATACAATATACAGTTATTAGTTTGTTGTGTAGCAATTTTGACCAAATTAGCAAGGCGGGCTGGGATGAAGGGGTTTCTGTTGCTAGTGCTTAAAATTACCTCAAATGCACACCAAAGACAATCGGTCGTGACCTCCACAATTTTCTGGTCAACCGTTTCAATATCTTTGGAAAAACGGGACATAATGCGACCCACTGGCGTGGTATCGTACAACCACATGGGTGCGCCCAACATACGGATGAGGAGGAGGTTGTGTAGCACCTGTGCAGCGTGCAAGCCTCCAAGCTGTATACACAAATCCGAGAAGAACGAGGCAATACCTGCGATTAGGATGGATCAGATGATCAGATCAATGGATCAATGGGATCATTAGTGCATACTACAACAAGTATGACGAAATAGAATTATTTTAACAGTTTAGACCAAAAGAAGAAAATACAAAACATTCCCGGCTCAGAAACTATGATATGGTATTGAAATGGATATGTTTATATATAATGGTACAAAATTTACAATTTGGGGATTTTCGAAATCAGTTTTTGGTTTTTAACGGTTCTCAAATTGCTACCAACATGGATATTTATTTACTTAAATGTTAGTTGCATATATTACATTTGGTTAGTCACGATCATCGCAAAGGAAACATACCCGAAACGCTTGTGTGCAAAAGACTTGAAATATTTGGGGCAATACCGAATCCAATTTGTACACATCATTAGATAGCCGATCGATAATGCGGCCCCTGGGCTGTATATCGAAAAAGGACTGAGGAGCGCCCAAGAGACGCCTAAACAATTGGCGAAAGATTCTCCCCGCACCTCGCAGACCCGCAGTATAAACGGTAAGTGTGTTGCCTATTTGGCTACTAACTGCAATTAATAGTTGAGTTAAGTGGATAGATTTGGGGGTTAAAACAATGTCGTATTAACTTCATCTCTTAATAACGATAACAATTTGCGAATAAACGTTGAACTTGATGAAGCTAAAATTTACATATATATACTTTGTACAAAACTTCGATTGATAATGTGTGCAAATGAATAATATAATCTGTAGGCCTGGTCTGGGGAGGAACTGACAAATACACAAACGCTGAGGATCCTATACCAAACTCAAAATAGAAGTTATAAAAAGTGAAAAGTGTCGCAAAAGTGGAAAGTCAAAACTGCAAGTGAAAAATCAAAATGTTAACTTTGATCAGAAAAAAAGAACTGATAAATGGCATCCTGGATTGGTATTGGTGGACAGACAGGGTTTTTTACCTGAAACGCTGTGGACATGCACATGCGTATATTCAGTGGCATGACCAGATCCAGGCAGTTGATATCGTTCGAACAGCGATCCAATATGCGCCCCTTGGGCGTCGTATCGAAAAACTCAGATGGGCAATGCATGATATTATTAAAGAGATGACGAAACACTCTCAATGAGGCGTTAAGAGTGCATGTGAAGAGTGTGATAGCGGCGCCGTAGTTGCACAGACCTTCATCATAAGTTCAATATGAATATGTGTGTGTGTGTGTATGTAATGCATGAAAAAAGAGCGGAATATGGAGTAGAAAAGAGAGACAAAGATTTTGGTACATGGTGTGTAAATTAGATTAGACAATCTTAACTTCTAGAAACATAATTTTTATGTTGTTGTTTTTTTGTTTTTTTTTTTGTGGTGTATTACAAACCGTAACTCAAGTGGGCTACAAACGTTAAATAATAAAACGCATGGGGGAGAGAGAGAGAGACAAATAATATGCATAAGAAAAATACCATAAATATAAAGGTCATGAAGGAGTCCATGGTGGCGGGCAACTCTTCGTCGATAACATCCATATCGGCGCTGAAATTGTTCAAGATGCGGCCCAGGGGCGTTACGTCGAAAAAGCGACAGATCGAGCCGCGCATTATGTAATGCAGCAGTTTGTTGTGCAACGTTTTGGCCGCATTGAGGCCGCCGCAGTAAACAATCACGACCGCAATGTAGGCAAACACACCTGCATGGAACGGAACGGAATGGAATGGTATCGCCACGACACAAAACGATAAATCGATAAACATTAAATGTTTGGCATTTAACAGTAAGTAAGGCGAATGTACTCATGTAATGCAAATCAGAAAATGGACGCGTGTTTATCTCTATGGTAGACATACACCTATATACCTATACCCATCTCCAATCCAAGGGCCCCATAACTAATCAATATTAATCGGCAAGGACTCTGAGACAAGTGCGTGCTCAGATCGAATATGTGTTGGGTAAGTTCAAAATGAGAATTAGGCTTTCTACTAAATAAGAAAACAAGCAAAAGCAAATGGCGATAAACTCAATTATAGTTGAGGTTGTGTCTCAAATCAAGTAAAAGCGTTTAGTTTTTTTTTTTTTTGTTGCAATAATGTTGAAAATGTGATAAGGAAATAATGGAATGGATATTACGTGTAGTAGGTGCAGCTTTTTTTTTGTGCAGGGGGGGAAGGGAGTAGAAGTTTTTATCCAATTTGGGTTTGGGTTTTATGTTAGGGTTATTCTTATAGTATCTTTACCGAATAGCATGTGGATAGAAACTGCGACAGAATTTGGGGCATGACGTTGTCAACTGTGTCGACATCCTTCGCAAAGCGACTGAGTATGCGACCCAATGGCGTTATATCGAACAGTTCCATTGGCCATTTAAGCACCATGGTTATCAGCTTGCTAAACACCTCCAGGGAACAATGCAGTCCACCCAGGGCCAATGCTAGGCCGGCCAAATAACGTGCCACAACTGCTTTGAATTTGAGCATCAAAGTTATTGAATAACTACCCCAAATTAAATTGCTTATCAGTTATATACAAGTATAATTATAGAGTTACAGCTTAACCGAAGAAAAAGATTCCCAAATGGCAAATATTTTGGGCATGCGTGCACTAAAACTATTTACTAAATTACGACTATATATATATACATAGACTAGTTTGAACGCGACAGTTGCCAAAAGTTAGTCATTTAAAACGAGGCCGAATTACGTGGAATATTAGTTATTGCGGGATTTCCAATCATAGATATAGTTACGAATATTATAAATGATTATTTTGACATTTTCAATATAAATTGGTTTCTTCAGGGTATATTAATAAGGAAAAAAATAATCTTGGGAAATTCCACCAGAATAAAAATTAAAGAGATTATCAACTTTAAAAAGATTCCCAGAATTCCACAGCTAAGCTGGGAACATGGACTAAGCTCAAGTTGGAGTTGGAACTCTATGGAACATTTGGCTTAGAAGTATCGTTGTGTATTAAAGGATTTAAGCAGTTGGGACAACATTTACCGTAACTAAACAGTGTAGGGCAACTCGAGCGTGCATTGGAAGTGTACTGTCGACCACATTAACATCTTTCAAGAAACGATTCAGAATTCGGCCAACTGGCGTGACTTCAAACATTGACATGGGCCAGCGCATCACACAATAGAGCAGGATCCAGTGGAGTAAGACGCCGGCGCGTAGACCACCCACGGCCACCACAATGGAGGCGCCAATGTATGCGAAGACTGTGATATAGGTATGCTTATTATGATCATACTCTAACATACGCTACAATACAACTGGAATACTATGTGGTTGCTACTACAAAACTAAAGCCTGCTGCAAAAGCGTGCAACCTATTCGGATATGCAAAATGATAAGGTTATCTGAGTTCATCGACTAATGTGAGATGTTGGTAACGAATTGAAATTACCGCAAACAGTTGTGTCACCACTACGCGCAAATTAAGTGGCAGGGTGTTATCACAGGTGTCGACATCCTTGGAGAAACGATTGACAATACGGCCCTGGGGCGTTATGTCAAACAGTTCCATGGGCCAGCGCAGAACATAGTGCAGAAGTATCTCATGCAAATATTGCGTAGAAAAAATGCAGCCCAGCGAGAGGGCAAGTGTCGATAGGTAACTGGAAACAACTGCAGTTATCGAAAGTTCAGAAAGTTAGTTGTCTTTAACCATACCAACAAAAAACCGAATATATATAATGCCAGAAACAAGGGCAGACGTTCATAAATATATATCCAGATGTCACCATTATGAAAGCAGGAGGTTGGCAGTGTAATGAGTATAATGAATCCCAATAGATATAATGAGGGTGCAGTGGTGGAATAAGTACGTTAGTAGATATCGTAAGTAGTAGTAGAGAGAGAGAGAGAGAGAGAGAGATAGGCAAGACTGTCGTCTGCCATCAAAATAGTTTACCACGAAAGCCTGCATCAGGACGACACGTATATTAAATGGCAGTACGTTATCGACGACATCGATATCTTTCGAAAATCGATTAACAATACGACCCTGCGGCGTCGTGTCGTACAGTTCCATCGGCCAGCGCATATTCGAATGCAACATTACGTTATGCAAGATGCCTGAACACCGAAGAGCGCCCAACGAGACCAATAGTGATGAGAAAAATGTCGATCCGACTGCAAATTTTGTTGGTGTTGTACAGGCCATCGTTATCGTAATGATTGGGTAGTGTTTTTTTTTGGATTTTCGATTTTGGGGGGAAACACAATACACACAAAGCAATTAGTTATCTAAATAAATTTTGAATATTTTATTGCACGAACACTAATACACACACGACTTAAAAACATACACAGACTATATTACTGTCGAAAGTAACCGAGCATTGACAAAACTGTTTCAATTAGCCGTTTCAAAACCGAAAAATATAAGGTTATCGATACATTTTAATTTCATCTGGATTCAAACAGAGCCGCATGAGGCATGAATAATAATTTGCCGTGCTGGAACTACTACTTCTGCATGTTCCTAAATCATTTAAATCATTTAAATCAATTAAAAAACTTTGGCATTCATTGCGAAAATGTGAGCAAAGCTAGCGCTTAACAGCTGACGCGAAGTGTTTCAATTCCCATTCGTCCCGCTAGATGTCGCTCTGTGTGATTAACCTTTGACAGTGAGTTAACATTGCGGACTTTAGTTCTGCCGGCTCAGTTTTATACGAAGTTGATCATTACCGATAACTTTTTTCGATTTGAAACCAGGCCTTGAAGCACAGCATTGTATCAAACAGGAAGTGAACTGTTATTCATATTCAGAACATGCCATAATTACGTTGATTAGTGTGCTCAGCAAACTGTTAAGTCTATTTAGTGTGCAGCATTAGCGAATTTGTGCAAATTGTAGGGTGTTAATTGGCATATTGACAATTATACAATATACGTATATATATATATAAAGTGTGCTTTGCAAGTATGGTTACAATTGTGGTCGTTAGATTGTTGGTCAGTGAGATGAGATGAACTGTTTAGGGTTTGTCGACAGACTGAGCTGTCAGCGAGTTTTTTTTGTTGCATGAATTAGCGGGCAAACATAAATAGCAACACATAAATAAGAATTAAACTTAAATAGCCAAATACCAAATAAATACAATCCTTAACCTACAAACAAGACATAGTGTGATAAAGAATAAGATGTGGCTAGTGAAAAGAGAGTGCTTTAAAACCTTTGCTCAACATAGATATTTAGAGCGACATTTACTTAATTTGCTTCAAAAGCGATTTCATCTGATTTTCTATCACACTGATTAAAACTAATAACTGGAAGCCATTGTAACATTAAACAGAAACGGAACGGAAATGAAACGATAACATAACAATTACGTAAATGCGACAAAAACGAACATAAAATGCTATAAACTGAATCACAATGAACTCACCTTGTCCGATACCGAAGGCACCATAGACACCCAAATACATATTCCTCAGTCCCGTATCGGTCTCGACATCTTTGTCATTTGACCATCTCGTAAGCCACAAATTTGAGCCGATTTGGAAGCCTTGGAACACAAGGTTCAGCACTAGCGTTGCGACTGACAGAAAGATGCCGACACTCTTGATATAATGCTTATAGACGGCAAATTCGACACCACCCGTCTGCGATTTCTCTGTCTCAATCAGTTTGCCTTCCGTCTCTTGTTTCTTCTTCAACGAGGCAGCCGATGCTCCAGAATCATACGAATTATGTCGCTTACCGCGACGACGCAAACTGCCGCCCATTAAGCTGCTGGCGGAGTTGATGGAGCTGAAGTATAAATAAAAAAAAAAACACACACACACTTAGTAAATGTTCTCGCTTAGTAAATAAATGCAAGACCAACTCACATGGAGTCCGAGAGGCTTTCGGTGCGCGCCAGTGCAATCGCTTTCTCAAAGGGAGCGACCAATTCGGGATCTGTCTGGGAGAGCTGACGTTTGATTTGATCGATTTCTTCCTCCTCGACATCGCCCTCTTGCAGATGCTGCATAAGGAAGTCGGAGAAGGCGCCCTTGCTCTTTAGCAGTTCGCTGTAGGTGCCACTCTCACTGATCTCGCCCAGCTTCATCACATAGATGTTATTCGTTTGCGGTAGGAACGTAATGCCATGGGTAACAAGGATACGGGTTTTCTTGGCCAGCATGCCCTTCGGTCCGATCACCTCCTCAAAGATGTGTTTGCCTACGTGCGCGTCAACGGCACTCAATGGATCATCCAGTAGATATAGATCCGCATCGCTGTAGACAGCGCGTGCCAATGAGATGCGCTGCTTTTGTCCACCGGACAGATTAATGCCCTTCTCACCGATTTCGGTCTGATCGCCGGCTGAGAGTATTTCAATGTCGGTGCGCAGGGCGCATGCATCAATAACGCGATTGTAGCGTTTGCGATCGTACGGCTTGCCAAACAATATGTTATCACGTACGGTCGCATTCTGAATCCATGCCTGCTGCGGCACATATGCCAAGTTGCCGACGGTGTTCACCGAGCCCGAGATCTTTTCCATTTCACCAAGGAATGCTTGTACCACCGAGGACTTACCGGAACCGACAGTGCCAACAATGGCAGCCAGATTATTCTGGCGCACCTCAATGTTGATATTCTTGAGCGTTACCTCATCCTCTTCGCCCCACGAGAAGAAGCCGTTCTCAATGGTCATGGGATGTGCTATACGTAAATTGATAAAGATTAATGAACCAATTCAAAATCTATATTTTATTTACTCACGCTTTGAGGCATCATGCTGTACGTTATCGGGGTCCAGCTCTTCACTGTTCAAGAATTTGTTAATACGAGCGACGGAAACTTGCGTCTATACGAAGGATAAATCGATTAGAAAACTTTGCTCTCAATCCAACATTATTTTCAACACACAGGAATAGTTATTAGTTAGTATTAGTTTGTGGGGTGTTTCGGAAAGGATGCTGGGCGAAGCTCTTGAATACTAATGAATTGTCTCCAAGTGTGGCAAGGTAAGCCCCAAAATTCGGACTTCCGCAATTTTTGTACCCTTGCAGATCCACAAGTATTTAGTGAATTATATCTATATACTTTCCACTACGTTCCCAAATTTCTTAGATTCATAACTAATTTTAATTTATTTGTTAAGTTTTGCCTAAGATTTTTTTTATATCGGAAAATAGCTTAAGATATTTTTGAATTGTAGGGAAAACTCTAGCTTTATGAGCAAATCAATTCCTTTACTTTACGATATTATAGAAATTTCATAAATACCCTCTGCAAGGGTATGAATTTAGATCTCAATTGAATGAAGATGCTATTAGAAACGAATAGAAAAAGTACCCCAAAGCCGTTGCTAATCTGCTAATCTAATGAAATGTCCAACTAATTGTTAAAACTTTCGTTGCGTGGGACACCTGGATGATACGTAAATGGATTCCACTAATAACCCGTATGGTAATGACAGTGATGGTCGGGAGTTTAAGGAAAAGTATATCGAGGAATGTTCTGTTGTGAGGTTAGGTTAGGTTTCACAAAGTTGACTCTCGTTGCTGTTGCTAAATAAAATAATAATAATACTGTTGAACAAAAATTACAATCACAATACGGCACAAGTGAACAATTTCACAATGTTCTCCAGTTTCGGCATGTTATACTAATCGATATAGGTGTTATGAGATATCTTGCTGAAACTGGAGAAACATATTTTGAACTGAAATTGCAATGTGGTAAACTTACTTGCACCAGGTTGGTGATCAGCATGGGCAACATTGTTAGCGGAAAACGAAGAATGTTGAATAATGATAATGAGACAAATGTTTTTTTTGGATCAAGCACATTATTCTCATCGATCAGAACATATGTGGCAAATGTGACTAATGATACCTAGAAAAATACATAAATCGTTAAGGGTTAATGCATGTTTTTTCGTTTGTTTCGATTTTTTTGTTTTTTTTTTTTTTTTTTTTTGATTTTTTATGTTTTGTGTTCCATTACTGATGCTGATAGATGCCCATAGCCGAAGTAAATGTGTGCGTTGATTATAATGCCGGCTGATCCTTTGTTTGCTGTGGCTTTACCTCGGCTATGTCAACCGTCAGCATTGGTATTATGGTCAGCGGTAGTTTCATGATATCGAACAGTGCGAGGCTGACAAAGACCTTCTTGACACTCAGCTGATTCGCCTCACTGGACAGCAGGTAAGTGGCAAATGTCGCCAGGGATACCTTTTTTTTTTTTTTGTTTGTATTTGATTTTTTACAAATTCATTTTTTTGGGCAAGACAATAGACACAGAATCCACGATTAAAGCTCATTCCATAAACGTCAAGTGCTGAAAAGAGAGTTCAAAGTGCGGCGCCGATTGGCTGGCAGTTCTTACCAAAAACGGGGCACAGGACCACAAGAAGGATGTGCTGGCATTCAAATAGGCAGTGGAGCGTAAAGTGGCAATTTCCTTATCACGTATATCCAAGACTTGCTTCTCAAAACTGGGCTCCCAGGCGTACAACTTGAGCACCTGCAAAAGCGAATATGATTTCAATAAAATGGTATTTTTGTGAATAAGTTGAAATATTATTAAACTATAGATTATTTACTAATAGATTGTTTTCACTCACCTTAATGCCACTGAGTACTTCGTTCATGAGTTTGACACGGTCATCCTTGTACTTCATTTGGCGTATCTGATAAGTCTTGATGCGACTGGCAATGACGCCGTTCAATGGAATCATGATGATCATCACGGCGAGACCGGCCAGCACAGAGGGGCCCAACTGCTGCCAGAGGAAGTAGATAGCCAGTCCGATTTGCAGTGGTGCCGACCACAACATATTCAAATAGGTGGTCAGATCCATGAAACGTTGCGCGTCCACAGCCATCAGATTGACAATTTCGCCAACTGTGGACTGTTTTCGGGCGGCATTTGAGATGCGCAACGCTTTGCGGTAAATGCAATTGATTAGAGCTGTCCTAATGCGCAGACCGACAATGAACATGCGATGGAAATACTGGGCCAAAATGAATGTCTGCGCACTGGCCAGGATGAAGAGCGCGAACGAATACATTATACCCTTCCACTCTGGCTGGGGATCAGTTTCAAAGGCCTCTACATAGCCAATGATCAGGCCAAGCACTTCGGGCTGGGCAAAGGTCAGCACATCAGTAATCAGCTTGAAGAACGAGCCGAACAGAAAGACTCCGCCAAAGGATTTGTAAATGGGCGGCATGATACTGGCCAAGCCCTTCTTCTTGCCACTGCTCTCCGGATTCTCGAAGGAAACGCGGCCATTGCTGAATTTCGCCTTTGGCTCATGCTTGGCGTTACTAGTCTGCTTGTAATTCTTGCGCACATTCTTGTTCCAGTAATGGGCAAAGGTGGGCATCACTTCCTTACAACTATCCTGCGGCCGCAGATCCCACAGATCCTTCTCCTCCAACGGATTGCGATAACCCTTCCATGCCATGCCGTCGAACCAACTGTAGGTGATCCGAGAAAGAAAACTGGCCGACAGCTCGGGTATCTCGTTGGGTCCACGATGGTATTTGGTCTGCTTGGGCAACTTGTCGGAGAAGCAATTCAAGATCAGCATCACGCACGAAAACGCAAAGAAAATGTAAAAGCTGACAAACTGATATTCCTCCCATGAGAAATCGTGTGGGGAGACCTGTTCCGAGTTGATTATCTCATTGCGCTGATCCCTCAAAAGTACCTCGGTGCGGCATCGCGGTATCGCGAAAATTACTAGCAGGAACCAGAATAGGAACTGGCAACCAGATGTCTGCACGCCGTACTTGCGATTCAGCGGTATAAATATTAATATCATCAACTGCAGTACGGGGAGAACAGTTATAAATATTTATATATATATATATATACGACAAGGTGAACATTGTGTTGCACGAAGGCTTAAACTTACGAAGGTGACAAGTTTTATAATTGGTCCCCAGATATCAAGGGCATAGAGGGGGCCCGAGCCCATTTCGTCGCCCTTCTTAACCAGTGCCATAATTATATCCAGTACAGTAATCACCAACAGACCAAGATTTACAAGTAGTTTTGTCGTGTTTAATTTACCCCATGGTATATTCTTATCCAAGCTGGTCTTCAGATACACAAAATCGAACAACACAAATAGCCAGAAGAAGGCACAGGGCGTCCAAACAAGCACTGTTTGCTCGAAACAGGGCGTAAAATCTGGATCGGTTGTCCACCAAGTCAAATTGGCATCCTAATAAAATATATATTGAATGTATTTGTAAAATAGAATTTTTCGATTTATTACAAATAATATTCAATTACCCAAAATTTGGAGCCGCAAAACTGGTCCATGGCACTCAATCCTTCGCTCATGGTCGAGCTTTGCTTTTAGAATTTTTTATAAGCACTCTTCCACGTGCGAGTCTACAATTAAAACGAAGCTGAAAACATAAAAAAAATTACTATGCAAGAACAGCTGGCCAATTTCACAAGAGGAAGCAGCAATAACAAAAAAAAAAATCAAATTAAAATTATGAGCACGAAACGATATCGATAAATTTGGGACAGACTAACTGCACAACATTTCGCAGCACTGTTTCTGTTGTTACTTATCGCACTTATCGCTGAGCAACACTACACGGCAAATCTACACATTGTCATCCGCAGAATAAATAAAATACATTTTCTCTTGTCAAAATAAATAAATAGCAAAGGCTAGCTATAAACTTTTATATGCTATAAGAAGAAAACAAATATGTCGCGCCGCACAAACTTTATAGATGGCAACGACAACTTTCGCGAGCAAAATCTACGATTTGTGCGGGTAAGCAAAATAAAATAAATGTAAAAAAATATATATATATTAATTTCGGTTAACTCCCGTAGAACGAGTTTGAGGATAACATAAATCAATTCTTTGGCTCTGGCAACGATGCTGGTCCTGGTAATGGTCCCGGTCAATCGGACAGAGGTGCTCCACCGCGCGACTCAATAATTGCACAACCAACACCCGGTAAGTGGGTTGCTTCGCAGGGTAGCATCTTATCGGGCTATTGTTGTACATCGGGCATGATAATTGTGTATTTCTTATTTGTTCTCTGCTCGCCTAACGACACTTATTATACCTGCTGCTTATCTGCCAGAGTAATCTATAAATCGCTGACACATTCTTCAGTCGATCGCCTTCGATTCGGTCAAGAGTAAAGTGTATTGAAAATCGTATCATTTAAGTTTCAACGCTGTCATTAGGAATTCCATACATACAATCAAGTTTCATGCAAGTGTTTATTTCTTAGGCATTTATCATATATGTACATATATATACCACATATAGCATATACATGCCATATAGTAGTATATAAAAATCTGAAGAAAACCCGTTCGGGTATCCCCACACTTGATATTTTTTTACCAATGTCACATTTTTTGTTAGTATTGATCTAAGCCATACTAAAAAACTTGTTTGTTTGTGCTTTGGTATTAAATTTTAGTTAAATCAAGAAATTTCATAAAGAACTAATCTTAAAGCACCGTTGCTTAAATACCCTAGCATACCATGTATTCATTTCCCACGTGTTTCAAGCATTCTGGTACCAATTTTTGCACTAAATTTGCTGCTGAGCAATAATATTTTTAGATCGATTAAACAATTGGCTTTGCAACAATTTTTTTTGCTGTTCATTGTGCAAAGCAGATAAGATTTGAGTGGGGCTCGTTGCAATTTAACTGACCAAGTAATTATACCCGACATCAAGGTTAAAATCAAAACAACAAACGAGTATTTTTGTTCAGACAACCCATCTGTAATTAATGGCAAACCTGTTCCGGCCACTATTCATGGGTTATGTAATGAAAAAAAAAGAAAAAGAAAATCTAATTTTGTGTGCGCGCAAATGCCAAAATCTCATTTTTAGAATTAAACCTTTTGTATTCCATTCTTTTAAAGAAACTTTCGACAGTCCGGAAAAGCAGCCTGATAAAACAGCAGGGTTCAGTAGCCTTTTTATATATGGTTTCAATTTCGAGGTTAAACAAATTGATCTTTACAATTGTTGTCACCCATAAGTATATATATATATATATATGGAGATATATATTTACTATATGTCTCGCTTGTCATTGACATTATCGCTGAACTTATCATCTGTTATCACTGGCCCATCTGTTATCTATTTTTCGTTGCTATTTTCCCGGCTTTTAAACTACTTTTATAGCTTATCCTTTTTTTAACATTATACGATCCTTATCTTTCAAGTATTTTTAATAAGTGTGGCGCAGTTATCACTATAGTCCAAGTACGCTCTCCTATCACGTATTATATATGTATATAATTAACTACAGTGTTCAGTGGTAAGCTACAACCTTTCATAAACCAACAATTTGTCATCATAGCTTTCGATCTAGTTTTAATTTCACACTATTTTCAAGAATTAACATTGTTTACAAATTGAAATTAATGTTGGATTTGTTTTCGAGGGATTACTGTGTCCTTGTTTATGTTTACAGTGGTTTCAGTTTCGAATTGCACTTTATAATTTCATTGTTTGTGCTTATCGCGCTTGCTTACAATTATAACTGAATAAATGCGCATGTGTGTGCGTCCGTGTGTGGCTCTGTTAACAGCATAACAATAGCTTCAGGGCCCTTTTATTTTATTTTTTTTTTGGTAGCAATCAGTTGGGTTCGAAGTGTACTTCAGTGACGTCATCGTGTTAAGTGTCTTAATGCCACAACATAAAAACGTATGCGTCTGTATATATTCTATGGATAATAGTTCAAATAATGGTCGTGTGGCATTTCATTTGCCTTTATCAATTATAAA
Organism: Drosophila atroscutellata; assembly: GCA_035041605.1. Taxonomy (NCBI): domain Eukaryota; kingdom Metazoa; phylum Arthropoda; class Insecta; order Diptera; family Drosophilidae; genus Drosophila; species Drosophila atroscutellata. The sequence continues at coordinate 2,535,489 of JAWNLA010000092.1, read as the reverse complement.
ACCACATTGAGCATGACCAGACAGAAAATCACACCGAGCAAAAAACACACATACACAAAATTATGTTTGTAATTATCAAATTTTGCCGGCGGCGCCAGATTATTTAAATTATTATTGGAAAATCGTTAGGAGAACCCTTCTAGAATACCCTTGTGAGGGGCAGCAGTATTTCACAATGTGTGGCAAATAACTTTCCCTCGCACTTGTTACGCTTGCGGCCGCGTCCGAGCATACCGCAACAACAACAATAAATATCACTTATAATTACCTCGACGAATAAACTGCTGCTGCTGCTGTGTATGTGAAGCGACGACTGGTTTTTTTTTTCGTTCCTTCGACCGGCTTGTGTCGAGCTAACAGAACCAACTGAATAGAAAACGCGCAGTCCATCAGCTCTTATTAGTTTCTAATTTAAACATGGGGGGGCTCTCTTTCAACAAATACTAACGCAAGTACTTAATCAAGAGCTGGCAATCGGACGACGTGTGCGTCAAACTGTCACTTTTTCTATCACTCCCTCTCTCTCTCTCTCTGTTTTATGAATGAAAAGCTGTGCTGCACTAAGCCTGACTTAGTATGTTAAAAACGCACAGCTGAATTGGTTACTTGCAGTGCACTCGCTCTTTGAGCATAGTTGGTAATGCTTTTATTTCTGCGCACACACAACTGCCGCCTCAAATGCTCAGTCATTGCTCATCGGCATTTTGTACGCGCGCGCCGAAAGATAGCAACAAAGAGAGCTGATAAGCGCCAAAGAGACAAAGAGAAGGTGCTTATGACCCGCACAGTCATAAAATAAAAATACATTGTCGCTCGATAAAATAAGCGCTTAAGCGTTTTGCAATATAATGCAACCGATCAGTCTTACTAAGCATATTTACAAGTATGTACTTGTAACTATTGTAATGTTATCCAGTCATTGGGAATAACAGTGAAGTTTGACTTTATGTGAATCAAGAATGTGCCAAAATTCACAGTTAATATTATTTGCATAGCAAGCGTGTTGAGTAATGTTTACAGAGATATCAATCCAGCATAAACAATTGCTCAACTTAAAACAAAAACCAAGAAAACAGAAAGGAAAAAAACAAATTCGCTCGCACTCTTAAAATTTCAAAGAGTATTTGCTGTGTGGGTTGATTTTAACCAAAGTGTCTCAATTTTCTTTACATGTATTTGTCACAAATATAAACAAAACGCCTTTCGAAAATTGAGCAGGCAACTATAATGAAACGCCGTTCCGCAGAGATGAGCTGGATCAGCGACGTGAATTCCTGCGTCAGCTGGGCATCGGCCGGAGTCGGGCACATATCATGACCATCGCCTCCTTGAAAGTGCCCAATTTCAATTTGCGCGACATTCAACGGCAAAGAAATCGCCTGAGCCAGGAGGCTGGCGGCAGCCGCCAGGTCGATGTGGACGCCATCATTGTGCGCCAAATTACAGCTATTCTCGACTTGAAGCCCGGTCCAACACACAAGGAGCTACCACAAACTCCGCCGCCCCCGCGGGATATCAATTGGAATGGTGGGCGCGAGTGCTCAACCGATTTTGGGGATGTTGTTCCACGGCTGAGGAATGCAAGTCCCGAAAATTTTGAACTGGTTCGCACATTCGATGGCGATGACCGTGAACGAACCAATAGTTCTCGTCGACGAAACGCAAGTCCCGAAAATTTTGAACTAGCTCGCAGATTCGATGGCGATGATCGTGAACGAATCAATAGTTCTCGCCAACGAAACGAAAACTTTCATCAGCGGAACGAAAATGTTCGCGAACGAAATGATTATTTTCGAAACGACAATTTTCGTAATAGGCATGAAAACTTTAATAGAGATGAAATTCATGGGCATGTTGATCGATATGACAATGCTCGAGGGCGAAACGATGATTATCGGGAAGCGGACCGATTCAATGATAATCATCAAAGATTTATGCATAATAACCGTAATCCAAACATGGAAGATTTTAATCCTAATCGTCATCAAGAGCGATTCAGAGACGCAGAACCCATGATATATAACAACCAAAACAATCGTCAGCTAAGTAATTCCAATTTTGATTCAGATCGTCGTCAAGCAAGCCCCGAAAATTGTCGTGATGATCAATTTCGTGGCGAGCGTCGAAGAAGTTTCAGTAGAAATTTCGATGATTCAAACAGATTCAGTAGAAATTTCGATGATTCCAACAGTTTCAGCAGAAATTTCGAGAAATCCAACGATTCTGACGAGGATTACCGAGCAGTTCCACGCGAGCTATACGAAGTAAACTATAGCAGAAATAGTTCGGAACATAGAAGGATGGAGGCACGCTCCACCGATGGCAGAAACGTACCACGGTCATACAATGAACGCAACGAAAGTTATCGCGAAGAGGATTTCCGCGAGCAACAGTCAGATTTTAGATCTCGTGGTTCCATTTTTGAAGAGTCCTTTCACAATAATCGGAATGATGACGATCGATTTAAACGTAGCGAAAATGCTGACAATTTCAGTCGTCGAAGCGATTTTGAAAACGATTTTAATGCGGAGCTATCAAATAATTGTGATGGCAGAAATGAAATCGTGTTTAATAATCGAAATCAGTATAATGCCGATTATAACGCTCTACTAAATGTTGACGATCGTCATGATTTTAATCAAGATTTTCGAGACAGGACGAACAGAAACCATAATCATAGCTCGACTGATTTTCATTCTAAAAATCAGTCAATCAATGATAACTTCAGAAACTTTGGATTGTCAGATCTGGACAAAGACATGATGGAAAGTCACAATCTGGATCTGGTCGATCGTCATGAATTTAATCAAGATTTTCCTGGCAGTTCGGATGGTAACTTTAACCAATCTGGCAATAAGTCAAGCAATGACAATTTTAGAAGCTTTGACTTCTCAGGTCCAAACAGAGACCCGATGCCAAACCAAACCCGATATTCACAGCAGCCAATTAAAGAGGCTGGAAAAAAATCTCTTAAGCGATCAAATCAAATGACACAAAAACAGCAACCAAATAATCAATTCCTTGTTAATCCATTTGGCAACAACAAATCTAAAGGCCCTAAACCAAATAAGCCAAGTGCAACGCAAAAACAGTTTAAACAGAACCCGCAGCAGCCACCAAATCGAGCTGCCAAAAGGCCACTGCTGGCTGCCCCAACGGGCCCCAAGAATATGTTTAATCAGTTCAATATAAATGATAATGTCGGCCCAGATCTGGACGGGCCAAGTACATCGCAAGCTGCTCTGCAAATTCGGCAGCAGCAACAGAAGAAGTCAGCAAAAGCGATCGGAATTGGTAAATTACTTTATTACTATATTATGAAGTCTTTAAGGCACTTAAGCACGCTTTGGATTGATTTCAACTTCGATATTCACTTTCTAAACATTTTTCGATCATCGATTCCCAAAAAGCAAAATGCAAAATCAGTATTATTTCCTCAATAAAATTCGGCTCAAGCACAACTTAAAAATATTATTATAGCTTCAAGTTAATTCCTAAATTGATATTCATTTTGAATCGATCTTAAATTCCATTTTCCTCGAGGATTTTAAGGATTTTTCTCCTTAATCGGATCTAAACTTTAAACATATGTGCGAATAAAATTCCATTTCAAAATCCTCAATAATAATATTCTTTTCAAATGTTGAAATTGATATTCACTTTGAATCGTATTGTTAAATCAATATTAAATTCCAGTTTTCGAGCCAAACTTTAGCTTTAAAGATCTTACTGCTCAATAAATATATACCAGATTTATATTCCATTTAAGAACTCTCTTAAATAGTATTATTTTCGAATGTTTAAGTGCCAGTCAAAACTAAAAAAAGTATACAAAAAATAGAGTAGGTGTATAGTGCAATTATTTTTGCAGCCCAAAAGCGTAAAGCTGAGTCCTCCAATCCGGAAGCGCCAACGAAAGCGGAGATCAAGAGGCGTAAATTAGCGAAGAAGCGAGGATTCCTGATTGGTGGCCACAGATTGCCGTACATAAATCGAAGTTGGAAATTATTGCCGCAGCCCGAGGACACATCTTATGCGGTCACATTTTTCGAACATGAACCGATCTACAATACATCCATTTACGCCACAGACAACAACGAAATGGACCCTATGCCGCACATCGAAGACGATGAAGAGGACGAGAATTCGGACGAGGAGGCAACTGACAATAGGCCAACGAGCAACTTAAAAGTGGGCGTTAGGAAACGCAACGCCATCCGAAAGAACATCAACAAGGCGTGGACGAAGCTCTATCGATCGAGCAACTTTAAATGCTGGCTCACCTGGTGGAAGGCCTACAAATGGTGTGAGCCGGAAATGAACAAACAGCTGGAGAAGTTCGGTTCTCTCAATATCCGGCAGAAATTCCTACCAAATTATCCAAAAAAATCCACTGCTCATATCATCAATTTAGTGATGAAATCAGCACATTTCGCCCTGGAGGAGAACACACGATCGCATTACCGCAATGCGAAGGCGCTCTATGTGGTGATGAATGAAACATTCCTGGAGAATCTCTCACTTTACGCCATGGAGCAGCTGCAGGAGATGATACGTGGCACTCCAAATCATTTGTGGGTGTACAAGATGCGCAGCACGGTCTATCTCTGGGCGGAATACTACAAAGTTATAAATGCAAATCCGCGAGATGAACGCAGCTTTGTGGCCATCCAAGTCTTTTGGAAGAGTCCCGTCTTCCACTGGATGTGCAAGCAGGCATTCGATGAACTGAAGGTGGGGCCCACGTATATATTTATTCTATATATATACCATTAACACTTGACTTTTTTTGTTACAGGCCATTAGTACCATTGAGTGGAGCGATCACAGCACAGAGTATCCACATCTGGAATCAACTTTATAGATTTTTTTTATAGATTATGTATACATAATAAGAATAAACCTGCAGGAGATTAATGAAACATTACATTCTTAAATGTTATACAATAATAGGTTAAGGAACAACAACAAATTCATTTGTTCATTTTTTTGTATATTTGAATTTGGCGCCCTGCGCGTCATTAGTAATGTTAGTTGATTGAATTGTAATTACATTCGCACATTAGTTAAGTGCACTTAAATGCAGTCGCAACTGCAGCGTTAACAGCGCTCTTATTCTGAAGCGGTCACTCTCTTTCTCTCTGCAATGGGCGCTCGCATTTGACGCTCTGCGCGACGTAATATGAATATTTTTATATTGTAATTTGCACACTGTTGAGTGCACTTCAACTGTAGTTGCCAGCGCTCTTTTTATGCAGCGCCAGCTGATCTGCTGTCTGTTATGAAAATAAATTGATGTTATTTTAAATCAAGTCTACCAGAAGGCTGTAAGCGCAAACAAATATTAGATGCTTTGGTGTCAAACTGATATAATTATCTACTTTAATTTATTATATTTAAATTAATTAATTTCTACTCCATTTCGTTGTCAGGCTACTGTGTGAAAAGCTTTAAGCTGAATAGCAATGAGAAGTTCTTCATTAACGTTTGCGTGGCTCCGGAAGTGCCAGCACCCAAAGATGTCACTGATGAGGAGCTAATTGCTATTTTGGAATCGACCGAACCCGGCTCCTTTCGTGTGCCCATGAGCATCTCCGAGATGCGCACCACCAAGGATCGTTCGAACAACTCGGTTGAAGTCTGCGACATTGCCATAAATCCAAAGTTCCTGGCGAAAACCAAAAAATCGCAACTCTTCAATAATTTCTTTCTACAAATCGTCGCCGAGGCGCTGAGCGAGAAGCATAACATTCAAATATCCATGGACAAGACCATCATATTGACCAATCGCAAATTCATTGGCACCCTTGTCACCCACCGTGTGCGCAACGATGATGTGAAGCAGGCCGAGAAATATGACATTGCTTTGGATCACTCTGATCTTCAACAGCTGCAGCTGAAGCATGGCGAGCAGTCCTCATCCAAGCCGGCCACATTGGTGCAGGAAATCGATGAGGAGCATGCGGCCAAAATAAGGAATACCTGGGCCAAGAGCAGGGAGCCCATTTACAAGTTGCGTGCGCGCGTTCGTGATGAAATCGTCGATGAAATCCATGCCGAACTCTATTTGCCCAATTGCGTGAGTGATTATATTATCCCAACGACTATTGAGATATCTCAATAGATATATCTCGATAGACTCTATTTGAGATAGATATATATAGGCAGATGCGTTTTTAATAGTTCTTTCAATATCATAAATGTATTATATAAACATTTATACCATATTATACCATACAAATATTTAAAGAATATTTATGGTTTTTTTTCAGGTTTCCTCGCAAGAATTTAGCCTGGACATTGGCGAGGATCGTATTTTGATCGAATCCGAGAAGCATGGATATATTTTTGACAAATTTGTTAGCTATCGTTTGAATCAGGAACGTGCCCAGGCGCTTTTTGATAAAACCAGCAAGGTACTTAAATTATGAATTACAATTTCTATCAGTTCAATCATCTATAAATATTTTGTTAATTTCAGATGCTTCAAGTACGCATTCCGGTTTTTAGCAATTAATTCATGGATCCAAAGGCTACCAAATATTTAAAGTTTGGAATTTTAAATATCTTAAAAATAAATATAACAAATAAATGAACAAACATGATAGCTATGAGGAAATATTACAAAATTATAGATGATCTTTTATTTAATTTTTTTAACTATTAAAGTGTTTTCTCAGCTTTTTAATATAGCACTCATAAAAGATTGCTTGAATTTGGAACCGATTAATAGTGCTGAAAAGGGGCTGCATGCCAATTTTTCCGGCTATTTCAGTTCACACATCTGTCTGGCAAAAAGGCCAAAGCGTCTGCACTGCCACTGCGGTGAATTTTCGCTAGTTCACAAACTGAATTGTTCCAGTTCCAATTTCACACCATTGTTTTTGACGTTACCCAACCCTTGACCACACATACCTGTGAGCGTGCTTTCGTTTGTGTGCGCGCGTGTGTGTGTGAGTGCGTGTCTGTCAAATGTGAAAATAATATAATTCAGAACGGCTTCGAGCAGCAAACGTCGAGTAAGAAAAAAGAGAAAAAATAATATACTAAAAGCCGTTTCAATTATTACGTTGTCATCGCGTAACATTTAGTGTAACGCGCAGCAGCATGGACTATAATAGACACAGCGCCTACGGCATTGGACAGCGTCGCCAGCTCAATGATGCGTTGTCTTTTGCGCCAATTCGTAGTGGTGGTGGAGGCGGTGCTGGTGGTGGCAATGGCAATGGCGGTGGCATTGGTGGCTCTACTGCTCTCGATGACAATTTTCGTGGACCGTCCCAGTCGATGAATTACGGCAACAATAGCAATGGTTTTAACATTAGCAATCAACGCTATGCAGATGTTGATGGCAACAACAAATATGGCGGCGTGCAATCAAATAATAATTTTGGCGGTGGTGGTAGTGGTGGTGGTGGTGGTGGTGTTGGCGGTGGCGGTGGCTACTCAAATTTTACCAACAACAAAAACAATCAACGCTTTGGCAACAACAACATCAACAACAGCAATGTCAACAATCGCGTTGAAAACTTCGACGATCATTTTCGTGGAACGCAACAACAACAACAACATCAACAACAATCGAGTTTTTTGGGTCGCAATTTAGACCAGCGCTTTGCTTCGAGTGAAAAAATTACACGCAATGTTGCAAGCAATCTGGATTATATGCCACAACAGCTACACCAACAACAAATGTCGGCAAATCTGGGCTTGGTTCGCTCCCTAAGCGGTTTAAACAGCTACTCCAGCCACAATAACAACAACCACCAAAACAACAGCAACAACAACACTGACAACAATCAACGTTTTTACCCAAATAACAATAATAATAATAATGAACGGAACATTGATGCATTTGTGCGACGTTCCGACAATTTCAATGACAACTTTTGCGGCCAGGACTCGAATCAGAGTCAACAATCGAGACATTTGACTCGCAACCCAGGCCCCTCCAATTACATGAAAGAGCGCTCTAACCCAGGATTCTCCAATTACAAGCTGAATAATAATAATAATGAGCGTTCAAATAATGGCGGCAACTTTGGCTACAACGAGCGTGGCTTCGACGGCGATTTTCGTGGCCAGCAGCAACAATCGAGCAACAGCTATGCGACCAACTTTGACAATAAGAACCACAACAACAACCACAACTATAATAACAATTCCAACAACAGCAACAATCAAAGCAATCTGCAGCAGTTTCGGCACCTCAACAACGCTGGCGATACGCTGGCCATGCTGAAAACCGTCAACGCATTGATGATGAAGAACCAACCCAACTGGCTGGTGGGCAACAATAACTGTGGCTTTGATCAGGGCGCTCCGCAGACGGGCGGCATTCGCAAATGGCATCCAGCAGATAATCAGCAGGGACAAAAACAGAATATGCCCATGGCCCATGCGGACAATCGGCCACAGATGCCTAACATGCAATCCAGGCCTCAAAGGCAGCTAAACAACAACAGCAACCACTACAATAGCAACAACAACAATGTCAATAAGCCACAGGCACCCAATATTGGCGTCCGTAAGCCACTAGTCGGCGCCAATAAGTTTCCGGGTAATAGACCCCTGAATCTACAACAACAACAACAACAGCAACAACAACAAAAACCACATATTAATCAGGCAACCAGGAGCAACAACAAGCAGCAGCTGGCACCCAATAACCAACAAGCTGCCAAGAATATTAACGGTGGTAATAATAATGTTAAACCGAAACCAGTCCAAGTGCCGCCCAAAATCGTTGGCCCTCCTTCCTCCGGCGCCGCCGTCGTGCCCCAAAATACTCAAGCGAAAAGCGTCAGCAACAAACAGCCGGAGATCAAGAAAGAAACTATCGATGTCAAACCTAAAGGTAAATACGACTGAAGTTGGAGATTAGCCTGATTTAGATATTATATTATATTACATTGCAATAACCAATCTTTTTTACAGTTGCTGTTCAAAAACGTGTCGCTGAAATATCCCCAGCTCCGCTCACCAAGGCGGTCATCAAGCGCCGCAAGCTGGCAATTAAGCGAGGATTTTTACTTGGTGGCTTCAAGTTGCCTTATATACACAATAATAAGGCTACCCATCCGCAGCCGGAGGACAAGTCGTACGCCGTCATGTTCTTCGAGCAGGCGCCCAATTATAGTACGAGCGGTGAGGAGCTGGACGATATGGAAATGGCCGAGATTCAGGATAGCGAACGGGATGGCAAAAATGCTGGACGCACCTTAGTTAAACGGATTCGCAAGCGTCTCCACCACGAGTGGACAATTATGGAGGAGGCGAAGACATACAGCAGCTGGCAGACCTGGTGGACGGAATACAAGTGGTGTGAGAATGCGATCAAGGAAGAACTCCAGACGTTTGGCAGCATCAATCTGCGCAATTGCTTTATACCTGATTTGCCGCGTTTGACCACCGAACAGGTGGTCGATTTTATCGTTCAGCAGGCCCAATATGGCTTGGAGAAGAACTCGGATAACTACTATCACAACATGAAGTCCATTTTTACATTGATGAACATAACGTTCTTGGAGAACCTTAAGATGCCCAACACCGATAAGGTGCAGGAAATGATACGCGCCGTGCCCAACGCATTCTGGACGTACAAGATGCGCAGCATGGTCTATTTGTGGGCACAGTATCTGAAAATCTCAAAGACCTCATCGCCATCAACGGAAATTGGCGCCAAGGAGCTGCAGGCCATTGAGAGGGACTGGAAGAATCCCCTTTTCCATTGGATAGCCAAGCAGGCATTCGACGAGCTCAAGGTGCCTACATCTATATTACTTAGAATAGATCTTAATTTAAATTAATGTTTGAATTTTATACATCTTCACAGGCAATTAGCGAGGTGGAATGGCCGGAGCACAATGAGCTTTACGCAAATCTGGAATCATCTGCCCCGACATCTTCTTAGAGATATGCGAATGTGTGCTCGAATGCATTTCCCAATCGACAAAACTGAAATGAATATTTATACATAGACAAACATATATTTGTTATGTGTTATGTTTTTCAACTATCACAGAAACCAACGTAAACACACACATTGTAATTGAGAGTAAATGAAATATAAATAAATGCATGCATACCATCTAAAAAAAGAGTCTTGCAAAGATATGCGAGATTGTTACAGTTACATTAGTCACACATAGATCTGCATCTGTGCATGTCTTTATCTAGATAATTATAGTTAATCATAATTATAGATTCTCCAATAGTAAAGACTTCACTGTTAGTCCGACAATTGTAGATTATTATACTTATATAATAAGTTTACAATTTCCAATATATCTCTATAAAGAATTAGTTTTAGTCTGAGAAGGAAAAAACAGAACCCATTCTAAATGCACATTTTTAGCAATTTTATTGCCTAGCCTTTTTTTATAGCTCAAGCGAATTCATAGATTAACAAATTGATAACATTTTATGTTCAGCTGCTTCCACATTATGTAATCAATACATGTGAAAGGCGTGAAAAGGCCTCAAATGCCCAGTTGCTTATAGAGAATGGGCACATAGTCATCATATTCGGCCTGGTAGAAATTGCCGGCAATGGGATCGCCCAGAGCATATTTCTTGGCAAAGGTGGCAGTCTTGAATTCGCCGCGTCCGTCAACACTGTTGTTGGGCAAACGCTTCTCATCAAAGTCCAGCTTGCGCCTTTGCTCGTACACCAGAAAGACGTAGCGATGAAGCCCAGAGTCTGGCGGTGGTCCGGAACCGACGTAGGCGGAGAGAACTTCGCCCTTGGCTACGTCACTGCCAGGAATGTTGCCGACGAGCCAGTGATGCCACTCCCGGTACTGGGGATCCTTGCGACTGGGTACATCCGGATCGGTCATACAGAGCGTATACAATTTCGAATCGTCGGCTTCCCATTTCACACAGGGTTGATCTTTCACCTGGGTGGGGGTGAGTACCATGCCGGCCTTTACGGAAATGCCGCCTTCATATTCAACTGAAACGCTGGACTTTGGTGCCTTGGCGATCACATCGGGCACAACGCAATACTCCTCCATGCTGCTGGCGATAGATTTACCTGAATAGCTGCGGATTGACTTTACTGCCGGTGCAGAAAATTGCAAAATGGCGTCGGTTTTTCGATCTGGCTTTGTTGTTGCAGTTCGAATGGCGCTTGAGGCATTCCCATTGACAGCTGTCATGGAGGCAGCACTAGTTATGCGACTCCATTGCGAAGCTAATGGATTTTGCAGCATGCAGCGCCTTAGTCCGCAGCGTGCTATATTCATATTTGTTGATTCCGTGTGCTCGCAAATCAAAATAGTAGTTCTAATTAATATTTTATAATAATTTGTTTGCAAATACTTCAAGTTGGCAGCGCTGACATTTATATCGATGCGTTATCGATTGTTTTCCTAAAATGTTAAGGCCACACTTAATGTGTATTGCTCAAAACGTAACTTAAATTTCAAAATTTGTTAGTGTGATTAAAAGTGCAGAGTACAATAAATAATAAAAATACAAGAACATATGCAAGTACAACGCTTATATTATATGCAATTTAATCGAATACCCTTTTTAGAAAAGAACATTTATATTGGTCAAACTTTCACTACAATGCTAGGGACTTAATTTATGAATGTTTAAATTAACAAAATGAAGCAACAGTCAATGGGAAATATGATGATATGCTAGTAAAAAACTTTCCACACACTATTGTTTTTTGATTCTTTTATGTTTGTTAATATTGTTCGCTTTGGGTCTCAAGTTAAAGCTACGGGGAATAACTAAACTTGATGGCGCTGTTTGCGTCATGCCTTGCGAAATATATCGCCGGAGCCGTAGGAGTAGCGTCGCTGATCCTTCAGGTTACTGCTAACAAGGACCTCCTCATCGAACTGTGAGACGCGCTGCATTTTCGGACGCATTAAGCCGCGCACATCGTTTAGCGTGATATCAATATCCTTAAACGCATTCAGCATAAATACGGCCGTGATCACAATCAGAAAGCCGCAAACATCGCCGAGGATATTTTCGAAACGCATATTCTTGAATTCCTTCAGAAGTATGGCAGATGCAGTGATCACCAACGTGGTGAACATCACATAATAAACGGGCGTCACAATGCTCGTATTGAAGATGTCCAGTGCCTTGTTCAGATAGTTCATTTGTATCGCAATAAAGGTGACGGTGATGACAATCAGGAACCAAGGCATCCACGTCTCAAACACATTCGACCCATTGGCAATTGCGCTCCGGATGGCCAGGCCCAGTGCCTTGCACGACATCACCGTTAACGAGCCGATGCCGGAGCACAGGAACAGGTAGACACAAACATTTGAGTGTCCATGTTGCGGTGCCACAAAACAGGCAACAAATGCACTCGAGCCAAATATACAGATGATATAGAGTAAAAAGACCGGATCCTGCAGCATATTGAATAGCGTCTGCAAATCCTCAATCTCCTTTTCCTTTGGCGAGTGTATCACTATTATCGTTGAGCCTAAAATGCACAGAAAGCAACCAATTTTGCCCAACAAATTAAGCTTCTCGTTGAGGAATCGGGATGCCATCACAGCCGAAATGATGACACTCAGCGCGCCCAGCGGCGTCACCAGCGAGGCGGGAGCAAAGGCATACGCCGTAAAATTCGCTGCTTCGCCCAGACCCACTGCAAAATAAACGATATGAAATGAGTCACGTTTAATAAAGATACGATTTGGGGAATTAAATTTAAAACGAAAATAATTTGAATTGATAAATTTGATAATAGAACGTATATTTTTCTAACCAATTTTATTATCTTTAGTGATTAACTTACTTGTCAAGAGCCCCGCCCACCAGATCCATTCACGTAAATAGCCAAATCCGCCCGCCGCCGCCCGCACCTCTCCCTGCCTACTCAGACGCAGAAGGGCCTTCTTTTTGATGATAAAACTGGAGCCGATAAAAAAGCATGAGGAAATGGCCAAACCGACACCGATGTAAAAATCCGTATAGGAATATGGCTCCGTTAATGATGACGAGGGCGTGTTTACGGCATCGGATGCGGGGGACATGTTGAGGGCACTTGGCTGTTGGGCCACAGGCAGTAATGCGGCTTCGCTATTCATAACTGAAAGCTCGTTTTTTGTTTGTTCTTCGTAACCGCAACTCTCTAGAAGAGAGACACAATCAAAATACAAGCGTAAGAAAAGTGCACACAAACTCATTCTCTAATCAGCTGAAAGTCTGCTGTCTGCATGACTCACACTCCCCCAGCGAGTCTTGCATACACTTTTTAATACATTCGACTTGTAGCACTTGTCGCATGTATTATGCGCTTTACTTTACTATATTGGAGAAAAACATACTTGTTTATTGTTGATACTATAAATGCAACAAATACAGAAAAGAGCGTTCCACTTTGTTTTGGTTTTGCGTTGCGATTACAACATCGATTGTCTTCCGCCAGGGCTGCAGTGCTGTCAATTTGCATATTGAGCTATCGAATTTAACATTTCAATAATCTCGATAAATAGAACGGTAGATAATTCTTAGCTCATTAGCACTGATTTCATTAGAGCATGAAAAAAAATGTATTTACCCGTTGTCGGAAACACTTCCAAACTGAAAAAAAAAACTTATTGAATTTAGTTTAAAATTTAGAAAATCCGTTAACTCCACTAATTGCTGAAACATCTTTGTGCGCGCTGTTAATAACATATCAGAAAATGTTAATCTGTTTGGATGCCCAACAGCTGTTCAATTGTTTCTCAAATAAGTTTGGTTTTGGCGAAGGTGCACACAAAGTTACCCATGGCAGAAGTGTGCCGCGCCTGCATGACCAGCTCTGTGGCATTGCTGAACATATTCGCCGATCAGCGGCATCGCAGTTTGGCCGATATGCTCAACGAGTGCGTCGCTTGTGCGATCAAGTTGGAAGATGAGCTTCCCAAGAAAATCTGCCTTTCGTGCATCTGCGATGTAAAAACAGCATTTGAATTCAAGCGCAGATGTGAAAAGAGTCATCAGGTGCTGAGCGCACAACTCAGGAAATGTGACATGAAGTTGGAAGCGCCAGAGGAAGACATCCACCCGGAACCGGAGCATTTGATAAAAGAGGAATGCGACACAGAAAGAAACAGTAAAGGGGATGAATTGTGCCAAATCTCGCATACTGAACCAAGGCAAAAGGAAGCTGATGTGCAGTCGGAACTATTGGAAACAGAAAACTGGCAGCTGGCTCAAAACGATATAGATCTGGGCTGTATCAAGGTTGAACACGATGAAGAAACTATCAGCGATCACCAACAGGAAACAAGTGCAACAGCTCCCCACAAAGAACTGACCAGTATCGCATCCGATGCCAAAAAATACCCGTTTTTGTGTCCACACTGCGCGAAAAGCTTTACGCAGAGTTCGCATCTAAATGCTCACATTCGTACGCACACGGGAGAAAGACCCTACAAGTGTCCGCACTGCCCGAAGGCCTTCAGTCAGGCATCCAATTTGCGCAAACACATCTGCATCCATTCGGGTGAACGTCCCTTCAAGTGTCCGCACTGTACGCGAGCTTTTACACGGCACACGGATCTTCAGTATCACATTTCCACGCATCCGGGCAAACAAGTGTACAAGTGCACCCACTGCACCAGGTATTTTATCGAGCAAAGTGAACTGGACGAGCACATGCGCTATCATAATGGCGAGCGGTCGTACAAGTGCACAGATTGCTCTAGGGAGTTCTCCTATGCCTGGCAACTCCAGCGACATATTCGCACCCACACCGGCGAACATCCGTTCAAGTGTCCGCACTGCCCGAAGAATTGTATAGACAAGGGCGATTTGGGCAGACACATTCGATCTCATACCGGGGAGCGTCCACACAAGTGTCCGCACTGCCCCAAAGCTTTCACCCGGGCCGCTTATCTCAAATCGCACATTAGCACCCATCCGATAATTTAAGTTAAGTAACCTGCAGAAATTCCTTCCAATTTTACTAATAATAAATTATATCTAATCTAATTTTCGTAATTACTTTTACATTAAAATAATTACAATTGTAAAAAAACATTTTTAAAACGATTCTTATAGAATATACATTTTAAGCGCATAAAAATAAAATTAGCAACCATCGTAATTTGATAATAATTTTATATTATTAAAATAAGGTAAGCAATCATTGTAATATTAAATTCAAGACGTCTTAAGTATTACAAATTATTTCAAATAAATTTAAAACAATAAAATCTATAATTAAAAATTCATATATATAGATCTAATCAAAAATAAATAATATACACATTTAATAATTAAAACAAAAATGAAAATACGTTTTAAAAAATGCTAATAATCGATAACACTATTTGAGTTTATTAAAAGTATCGATACAAAACCAGTGTTAGCATCGATGACATCGCAGCGATAACATAAGAAGAAAAAGTGTTGGCGATTGACTGCATTTAACAAATTCACTCCTGTTGCCTGCACGTAATCAAAACAAATAATAGCTCCAAAATGGACGCAAGATTAGATGTAAGTAATTGAGAGCAAGTGCAAATATAGCACTTCAACACGATTGCTACACATTTCACAGATGTTTGAGGACGTCAACACATCGCCGTCGCTGGAGGGCGATATGTCCATACCCGGAAAACGGAGAACGACAACAACAACCGCTCAGAATGGTGTGCCCGATTACAATACGCTAGACGAACCGATACGGGAAACTGTGCTGAGGGACATACGCGCGGTTGGCATCAAGTTCTATCATGTGCTCTATCCCAAAGAAAAGTCCAGTCTGCTGCGAGATTGTACGTGTCTGCGTTGACTTTTTGAGTTTGTGTGTGCGTCAGCAGTTTTATCTTTTTTATGGGTTTTCTCTCCGCTTGCTTGCAGGGGATTTGTGGGGCCCGCTGGTGCTATGCACGTTTATGGCGACCATTCTGCAAGGCTCCTCGTCTGCCGACAGCATGTCCGACAATGGCCCAGAATTCGCCCAGGTCTTTGTTATTGTGTGGATTGGCGCTGCCATTGTAACACTCAACTCCAAACTGCTAGGTGGCAATATGTGCGTAGTTTGAGCTCAAATTTGTAATTTTTGTTTTTAAATAACTGTTTTCTCTTTCTTTAGATCATTCTTCCAATCGGTTTGTGTGCTTGGCTATTGCCTGACGCCGGTGGCGCTCGCCTTGATCATTTGTCGAATCATTCTGCTGTCCACGCAGACACGCTTACTCTTCTTCTTGCGCTTTGTGACCACAACGCTGGGATTCTCCTGGGCAACGTATGGTGAGTGATTCTCACTCAAGAGTTTAAATTACACATTTAAATTATATATTTTTTACAGCGTCTTTCATCTTTCTGGGTCAGAGTCAGCCGCCACATCGCAAGCCGCTCGCCGTGTATCCGATTTTCTTGTTCTTCTTCATCATATCGTGGCTGGTTTTATCGCATAATTAGTGTTTATTTATCAGCTGTACTTAGTTTCTAATATGTTCCAACTTTCCATAGCATAACCAAAATCGTTTGTAAATTTAATATTTAATTTGAAAACTGTGACAACGCCATTCGTTTAAGGTACACATGTCGTTTCTTTTAAATTTTTGTTTATTTTATTCTTAAGATCTTACAAATTACATATGTATCGTGTTTGTATGTTTTTGGCTGACTAAGCGGAACTATACGTCCAGGCTGTTGGCTGCCGAGGCAACCTCGAGAGACATTTGCATTTGGACGCCATCGCCTTTGGTGGGGCGATACGTCAGCGAATTGGCCCGCGCCTTGCGTCCCATAAAATGCCGTTCCACCCACTTGAGCAGCGTGTAAACGGAATCAGTCGAGGGCAAGCGATGATCGGCAGCGGTCTTCACAATATCCGACGTGGTAACACGAAACGTGCGCGCCATGCCTTTCAGTGCCTGTGTGAAAGAGGAATAGAGTTCTTATATTCCAATTTATAACTAGATTCTAACTACTTACCACCATGGCATCCTCATCGGTTAGATCGTCGCCCACGTAGATAATCTTGATGCGCTCATTCCAGTCAACGCCGAACGATGTGCGCAATATATAAATGGAGGCACGACCCTTGTTCCACTGTACTGGTGGACGGGCCTCCAGCGCACAATGCGCCTCCGTTGCCCGGAAACCGTATTTCTCGATCAGGCTGCGCGCCTTTTCGACCATGGCGGGACGCAGCTGCGTCGGTGTCTCTCGATAGTGAAAGGTGAGCAGAGAACCTTTGTTTTCCACCCAGGCGCCGTCACGGCACACCGAATCCTGCAGCGCTTTGAGCAGATGACTAACCTTGTCCTCATATTCAATGGGCATGGGATGCACAAATTTACTGCCATCGGGATGGAGAATCTCTAAGCCATGGTTACCAGCATAGGTGATGCCCTCAATGCCGACCATTTTCTTCACATTGTCCACGTTGCGACCCGAAATAACGGCCACATACACATCCGAGTGATGGGACAGCTTGAAGAGCACGTTCTTTATCTCCGGCGGAAGAGTGGCCAAATCCGGATGCGGTGCAATCGGCGCTAAAGTGCCATCATAGTCCAGCAACAACGCCAGCTTGTGATTATAGCCGATGTATCTATAAATATAGATTTATTTGAAGTTTACGAATTCTTGGAGGACTTCAATGTAAAACTGATTATTTCTATAACTATAAGTATAGATCCCTTAAGATCACTATTAGCTTAAGAATTTTGAGTAGACTTTAATGTATACTTATAAAAAAAGTATAAAAAACTCATTTGTTCTTGTTTCAAAATAAAATCGCAAATTGAGCTTAAGAATTGTAGTTTTGTAGCTTAAAAATCTAAATTTATGACTTTTAGTGCTTGATTTAAGATTATTTCATGGCAAACTCACTTGAGTAAGTAGTCATCGAAGTCGTCTACGGAGACGGGCTGCATGATGGTGGTGCCGACGTCGTCCATCTCGAGAGCACCCACTGCCTTGAGGAAGCAGCGCATCCAGTGGCTGACATCGCACTCGGCCTCGCGACGACGAAGTCGCGCCATGCGCAGGATGCGCTCATCCTCGGGCATGGTCAGAGCACGATGAATAACCTCGGCCGCTTCAATCACCTCGTACGGATTGCAGAGCAGCGCCTCATGCATCATTTCGCCGGCACCAGCAAAGGGTGAGATGACCAGAACGCCGGGTACCTCATTGATCTGGCAGGCGACAAACTCCTTGGCCACCAGATTCATGCCGTCCCGAAGGGGCGTCACCAGACACACGGCAGCATCCCGATAGAGCGCAGCGAGCTCATCCTGGCTGACATAGTCATAGATGTAGCGTATGGGTGCCCAGTTAGCCGTGGTGAAGCGCCCATTAATGCGTCCGACCAACTGATCCACCTCCTCTTTTAGCTCACGATATTCCTTGACGTCGGTGCGCGACGGCACCGAAATCTGCAGCAGACTAACCTTCTCCTTGTGCTGCGGATATTTTAGCAGCAGAGCTTCAAATGCCCTCAGGCGATGTACCAAGCCCTTCGTGTAATCCAAACGATCCACACCCAAGATGATCTGTTGCTTGGACGTCTTTAGCACTTTGGGCGCATTATGTGCCAGATTGACAAAGCGCTCGTAGGGTATCCCAATGGGCAGAGGTCGAATGCGAACGGTGCGTCCACCGTGCTCCACCAGCAGATTGTTGCGATCGACGCGACAGCCGAGCGTACGCTGACAGCAGTCCACAAAGTTCAAGCAATAGTCCTGAATGTGAAAGCCAACCAGATCACAGCCGAGCATGCCCTGCAGTATCTCATCGGACCACGGCAGCAGGCGGAAGATGTCCCACGGCGGGAAGGGTATGTGCAGGAAGAAGGCCAAACGACATGGTAGATTCTTCTCCTCGGCATGCTCACGCACCCAGTTGGCGGCCAACATCAGATGATAGTCGTGTATCCACACAATTGGTGGATTCTTGTCGCTACCATTATTCTTAGCCAGGCACTTCTCCAGTGCCTCAATGGTGCGCACGGCGAAAAACTTATTTACCGTCACATAATCGCGCCAATGCTCGCCACCAAAGTTGGCACGTCCAGGCATCGAGTGGAACAGTGGCCAGAAGATCTTATTGCAGCAGCCATTGTAGTAGCTATCAAAGATCTTTGAATCGATGTTAACCGACACGACCTGATTTGATTTGAGGCCAGCTGTTGGCGTCTGATCGTTGGGATTCGATTCGGGTATCGCCTCATTGGGATCCTCCAAGTGGATGCCAGACCAGCCCACCCAGAGGCCACCGCCCTTGATCACCACCGGACAGACGGCCGTAACAAGACCTCCAGCACTATAAAAAGCCAAACAAAAAAAGCGTTCAAGTTATTTCATAATCAAATTGCAGGTGTTTGAAATCAGTTTATTTGAATTTGCTTCTTATGTAAACGTTGATAGTTAAGGTATCGCGCACAGTATCGATACCACTGTTATTAACCTAGCTTATAGGTTATCGGAATGTCGCATTGACTTTACATATTTACAAAAAAAAATATAGTGCAGTGATTACATGGCTACAGACATAATAAGCAAAGATTTTCATTGCATTTGATTTGATTTCTTTAAGCGTGTGTGCAAAAAGTGTGCATACCTATTATATATATATATATATATATATATATATATATATGCCTATATATATGCAAAAGCTTCTGTGTACGAGCCCCAGGCCCACTTTACCACAGGGTGCATCACAATGACACTGACACTTAAGGCACTGATAAGCAGGAGCCATAAAAAAAAAACGCCAGCCTGATACGGCGCAAGTGTAAACAACCTCGGCTCTGGCTCAGAGGCCGAAACCAGTAAAGAATAGAAATAGCAACCCCATTATCAAATACCAAAAATTTAAATCCAAATTCCCAGATTGAAACCGTTTCCCGTTATATATTTTGCTTTTGGCTAGGGTCAGTGCGGTTGGTTTTGGGAATCATCCAGCGAGTTAGGTGCACGTGATCTTGTGTTTGTGTTTTTTCAGTGTCAGGTTCGCAGCTGGAGAACCTTGAAATGACGCCTCTACTATTGACCCCTTTACATGCAACATTTAGTGGCCGTTGTTGTCGTCGTCAGGCGGCAAGGGTCAAAACCGCTTAATGGGCCTCCACTGATAAGGCCGAATTAGTTTATTATTGAATATGATTTTCTAATTTTTTTCACAAAATTTAGTTCCAGCTCGTTCGAGCAGACAATTTACATCTTGATCACATTTCTCGCTGCCGCGCCCCACGCCTCACGCCCCTTGCCTCGTGTCTATTTCTTTGTATCTCGCTCTCTGTGTGTGTTTTGCGCTGATAACAGAATCAGTCTTAGAAGCGTGTGGAAACATTACTACCTATAGTTCCGTTCCCGCTGACCGTTCTGGTCCCAGACAGCTTATCTTCAAATGCAAATTGTATGCCCAATATTTGAATTGGGTTAGTTTTCAAAAATGTTAAGAAATTAAATTTAAGCTAAGGCTTAACTTGCATCGCTTTCACGGTGATCTTCATATGTTGATTCATGGAGACGTTATAATATAATATAATATACACATCTATAATTACATTTACATTTAATAGGAATAGTATTTATATTGAGGATTAGGGCTTTGTTTTCGGTTCAGCGGACATGATAGTGCTAGTTCAGTGACCTTTTTCCGTTGTTGCTTTGTTCGCAGTTTTGAAAACTAATTTGGATGAGAATATGTTTTAATCTTAAATTTTGTTGTTTTATTTCAGTAATATCGATTATTATAAGCCCTAAAAATAAAAGAATATTTTCAAAAAATATTTTTTCGTTGTCTTCTCCTATTTCTTAAAAAATATTACACAACTTAAATCTTTTAAATTATACAATCTTGATTTGAAAATAAATATTCGTTCTTTGAGCCAGAATCAGAATATTTATTTTTGATCTATGTATTTATTTAACAATTTTATATTTAATTTGTAACTAACACCAACACACTTGAACGTTAAACCGTGATTTGATATATTGGATTAAATCGTGTTTATTTAAAAGCCACTTTTAAGTTTCAGGAACACATCTATCTTCACACTGATTAACAATGTGGAAATTGTGCAAAATTATGTAACAGGCAGGAGGAAGCAACTCCAGCTGGATTCGATTTAGCCAAGACGATCCCAGTGTGTACAAGAAGTACAGTATTCAAAGTTGGAATATTATTTCTATTTCTTCTTTCACTATGAGAATAATTGAATTTAATTTGCGGAGCTCACCTGGCTTTGCGTTCCAGCTCTTTGGTTTTGGCATTGCGCGTTAAGACAAATGGCAATCGATTGGAGACAACGATCAGACTGGCCTTGGTCGTCGGCTCCCCTGCAGTGGTCACAATGATCTCCGTGTCGACCATTTTTTCTGTTTTTGCAAGTTCTTTTACAATTGCAGTTGCAGTTGCAACAGTTGACAACAGTCACCGATTTTTGAATGTCCTTACTAAACGGATTGATTAAAAGAAACAATTCACACTGATTTAAAGTCACAATTGGCAATGCTAAAGTCTTAGCACATATTTACAATTTCCAACAGGACAAATGTTAACGGTCTTTAATTTATTTATTATTATAATTATTACAGATTTGTTTTGTGCGGTCCTTGGACTTGTGTGCGCTGCGCTGTGTGGCTAACAACTAATTATTGCGCTGGGAATGCACTGGCTGTGATATGATGAGAGATGCAATCGTTGTTGACGTCTGTCTGCTGGATTGCTTATCAATGAACCACCTCTATCGCCTATATTTACTATATATGGACTATACACGGACAAAGCGAATCGCTTACCGCACCTCAAAGGGGCTTGTAGAGCAAAGAAAACAGAGACGCAGATCGAGAGTGGCCGACGCGTTTTCCGAAAAAATAAAGGCATACAATTTTAGTTCTTCGTACTCTGGACTTATCAGTCTAAGATGCAATTTGCGAGGGAAGAACTTTTCTTTTATTATCTTTCTTTTATTTTTTTTTGAGCTGTCGACTACGGATTCTCGCGTTAGCCAGCAGGTCCGTACCCTGCCAAAAATAGACAAGTACTAATGGTAATCTCTCGCATTACTCGTACTTTTCTTCGAAAATAAAGCAAACAAATTATTGTGATGCGATGTCAGGTTCCACAGAGTCCACACTCAAGCGTCGCTTATCAGAACAGTATTGAGCAGTAGACTTATTGTGTTTTCAGCTCATTACGTATATGCGAAAGCGTGCCAAGTGAATCCAGAAGAATTGAGAATTCAATATTTGAAATCCACTTTTCTCTCTTCCATTTGCAGTTCTGTCCCCCCACCAACGAAGGAGTTACGAAATCACAGCTGTTCCACTTACAGCAAGTGAAGACTAGTCTTTGATTTGTGGTATTAACTGCCTGCATCTGGTTTTATCAGCTTGACAAACGATTGTCTCCTCAGCCGATAAGTCAATAAGTCAATATGTAATTCATGTTGTTATTGTCGCTTTAGTTATTTAAGGGACAAGTTTCCTATTTTTGGAACTTAAATTTGCACTTTACTGCTAGTTGGCATTATGATTTGCTTATAGATCATTTTGAATGTAACCCTTGCATAACCTTTTCATAACCTTAGATTTATCAATTAATTCAGTTGAGTTGAGTGAGAAGAATGCTGATAAGAGCGTCTCTCGCTGTGCAACTCACTTGCATTTTGTTTATGCAATGCACTCGAGGTTTAGATTTGCCTAATTACATCGCCTACTTAGTAGGTATGTGTGTTTAAGGTGTTTTTGAACTTAATCTTGAGATCATGTCGGACATTCATGCGCCTATCATGGCGAAAAACTTACAATTTACGTGATGCCTGGAATTTGCAATAACATGTTCACAATTAAAAACAGTCAGCTTAGTCATGTATAATGATGCACCTGATAACCCGATTCACGGGTCGGCTGAGTGAATTTAAATATAGTTTTTGATAGCTGTAAAGGTTTGTCGTATGACGCATGTCATCATTTGTTGAGGCTGCAATTTAAATTAAATAGTGACGTAAAAAAAAGTAACGGTCTTTTGGCAGCGAATCAGTTGCCACAGCAAGCAGCTTTTGTCAGCAGTAAGTCGATCGGAGTATTTTGAGTTTGTTATGATATCGATAATTTTGTGTTAATATTTTGTGTTTATATTGCTATAAAAAATTAAAGTTTCCACTTGTGCACGATTAGTTGCCAGAATAGAGCGCCATAGCCCATCGAATTTAAGTAAATAAATGATAATGTTAGGCAACAGGTGCTTAATTGTAATTGTGTTATTTCAAGGCAGCTAGCAGCTGTTAAGTTTAATTTCAAGCTTCATTTGCCGCTTACTTGTTTAACTAAATGCCAGCACAACTATTATATACCTATCTTTCTTCATGTAATTTTGTATGTAATAAATAAATACAAATATCTTTCTGGACTGGAAAACGTGAGCAATAGTTTTTTCAACAACAAATTTACGCGCGCTGTTAATAACATGTTGCGAAATGTTAGTTTTTAGTTGACAAGAAAACAACAGCAAAAAAAGAAAGAAGAAGGATTCTCGCTGTGATCAACTCATCATGGATCCTACAATTATTGAGTTTATTGGCGAGAAGTGCATGATCAGCATAATTCCGAACTTTTCCAATGAGCCGCTGCATTTAATTTATGGATCTGTCGGTCCATTTCGTGCCGGTTTTCCCGTGTTTGTGCCTTTGTGGCTGGCGGCGCATCTGCGAAAACAACAAAAATGCCGAATTGTTCCGCCGGAATGGATGGATATGGAAACACTGGAAGAGATCAAAGAGGAGGAGAAGCGTTCCAAGTGAGTTTACGTTTGTATATCTGTATAAAAGTCACCGACTAATTGCTAAGTGTTATTGCTCCTCAGATTCTTTACCAAGATGCCCAGTGAGCATTACATGGTTGTGGCCCAACTGGTCATGAGTACGGCACCAGATGATGTGCCACGTTGTGAGGAGTTGCGCACCGTTATCAAGGACATCTTCGACATACGCGAATCTAAGTTGCGCACCTCGATCGATGCATTCATCAAGGGCGAAGGCACTTACGCCAAGCTGGACAATTTAACGCTGCTGGAGATGCACAGCGTGCGTCCAATACTGCCCTATTCATTGGATCACATAGCACGATACCAAAGAATGGCAACGGCGTCGCAGCGAGACACTTCCATGATGAACACAACAGGCGGCGGTGCGGCAACAGGCTCAATGAGCAACTCTTTCTTCACACAGTAATGAATTATTTTAACCATTTTAGGTTTAGTTAATTGTAAATACTAGAACATATTATAATAAAATAGAGCTAAGCAATACACGCCACAGTAATTAAAATATGTACAACTTTATTTATCAAAAAATAATATGGTATTTATGTCTAAAAGTGGACAATTAGCATTAAATGAATGACATAATTCCATTTGGATAACGGAAACAATTCAATCGCGCTTAACATAAGCTTGAACAGTTAATAAAAAGTCGCTTGCTGCACTAGTCGGGTGCTGGTGAAGCAGATTCGGGATGAACCCTTTTCACATGCCGGCATAAGGTGTCCCAACGCGGTGTTACAAATTTGCAGCCAGAGATTATGCACACATGCAGCAGGACTCCCTCCGTCGACACATGCTTCACAATGTGTCGCTTAATGTTATAGCCACGATTGGTGCGATAATCGCAACTGTTGCACTTATACAATATAATTTTGCCTTTCATGTTGTTTCTTCTGCAAATATATAAAAAAAGAATTTTGATAAGTTTCTATCTATAATGTTTCTTCTTTTTTTTATTTACTTACTTTGGCTTAGCAATATTTTTCTTTTGTGTTTTTGATTCCTTCTCTTTTTGAATAGGTTCAGCTGCTGAAGACGACTCAGCTGGCAGCGCTGTGGGCATTTCATTAATTGGCATTGAGCTTGTATCCTCATACTCATCCTCATATTCCATGCCTGGATATGCTTGATCCTCATCTTCTGGATATGCTTGATCTTCATCCTCTGCATATGCATGATCGTCATCCTCTGGATATGTTTGATGCTCATCCTCCAGATATGCTTGATGCTCATGCTCCGGATATGTTTGATGCTCATTCTCCGGATATGTTTCATGCTCATCCTCCGGATATGTTTCAATCTCATCCTCCGGGTATGTTTGATCCTCATGCTCCAGATATGTTTCATCCTCATCCTCTCGATATATCCGCTCTTCATCCTCCGTATATGTTTGAACCTCATCAGTGCGTATTGGGCTTGCTGGCTCCTCATCACATGACTTTATCATGGAATTCTCATTTGTAGGTGGGGGAGTCGTCGAATCCTTAGCTGCCGGCTTTTCCACCCGATGCAGTCGCTGAATGTGTCGGGTCAGATTATCCCAGCGCAATGATGAAAACGAGCAGCCCGAAAAGGGACACATATGTTGCAGTTCCCTGGGAGGTTTCTCATAATGATTGGCGAGGTGCCGTTGAACATTGTAGGCACGGTTTGTTTGATAGCTGCACTTTGTGCACCTATATAATTTTTTGGGTTTCGGCACCTTCTTTGGCACAGTCACCACCACTAGGTCATCATCCATTGTGCATAGCATTCAAAACATCTGACGGCAGCGGTTTCCTTGTTAATCTCTCTTCATGCAGATATAGGGCCAAATGGGCAGAATGCTTTTCAATACTATTTCCATAATCCAAATTTCAAACAGCTGACAGCAATATGATTGTATATTATTTAATAGCTATAAGTTTTTACGTCCAAATTCATTTATTTTAATTGGCGCTGCCAACTGGCTGTATAACCGTGTTGACGTTTCAATGTGAATGGCAGAGCAGAAATGGCTCTTAAACTGAAGACTGCTGAAAATTTGTTCAGGAAATGTTTCAAGCTTCTTAAACTCTAATCAGATCATTTGTAAAATTGAACAAATGTTTGCACAATTACCGGCTCCTCTGTTAAAACTCCTGAGGTGTACCCGCATCTGGATTCAACTGCTTGTGCATTTTAAGCACAATGCCAAATTTAGAGAATCAGCTGTTTGGTAAATAGAATTATATCCGAGTTTCACTGTGAATGACAAATGTGACGCGGTAGGTGAAAATTGTCGACGAAAATCTGGCGAAAAACTTTAAGAGAACTTAGCGAAAGGCGCACGAACACAAAATGAGCGAGTCTGTGGCAACAGGAGCGGCAGATGCCGTTGCCGTTCAAGGAATAGGCATCAACAAAATACACTTTTCCAAGGAGGTGAAACAGGTCATCGACAAGGTGAGCTCAACATATGCCACGAACCTAAATAAAAGCGGATTGAAACTGAACTTGTTTCATTTTTGGAGGTGCTGAAAACAGACGAACAGGATCCTATGGATGCACCCGATTTCAATACCGTTGACTACATTAATCAGCTGTTTCCCAACGAACAATCGCTGGCCACCATCGATGAAACCATTCAACGGATGCAGTGCGAAGTCTCCCTCATCGATGATAATATCCGGTCTGTGGTGCGTGGCCAGACGAACACCGGCCAAGATGGACAATTGGCGCTGTGCGAGGCACAAAAGGTCATCAGTTCCCTGTTCACACACATCATCGATGTGAAGACGCGGGCCGAGCGTACCGAGGAAATGGTCAAGGAAATCACACGCGACATCAAACAACTGGATTGCGCCAAGCGGAATCTCACATCGGCGATCACGACACTGAATCATTTGCACATGCTTGTGGGCGGCATTGAGAGCTTGAACGAGCTGATTGAGCGACGCTCCTATGGCGAGATTCTGAATCCATTGCAGGCCATAACCGAGGTCAATCAACATTTCCAGCAGTATTCGGACATTGAGGAAATTAAGGTGATCAAGCGGCAAATCTGGCTAGTTATAAAATCTAAACTTATCACTTAATTCGCACAGAATCTGTCGCAGAGCGTAGATAAAATCCAAGTGACACTGGCGCAACAAATAACGGAAGATTTTAAGGAGGCATTCGCCAACAAGCCGTCAACGCAGCATAGATTGGGACTTAATCAGCTGGCGGATGCATGCAAGGTGATGTCCGTGCTGGATGCGAAGGTGAAAAAGGAGCTGCTCAAGTGGTTCATAGCCCAACAGCTGGAGGAGTATATGCATCTGTTTCACGAGAACCAGGACATCGCCTGGCTAGATAAGATTGATAAACGCTATGCCTGGCTCAAGCGTCATCTGTTGGACTTTGAGGACAAATATGGCGTTGTCTTTCCGCTGGACTGGGAGGTCTCCGAGCGCATTACGGTCGAATTTTGCCGCCAGACCCGGCAACAGCTGGCCCAGATCATGGCCAAGCGCACCAACGAAATCGATGTGCGTCTACTCCTCTTTGCCATCAATAAGACGCAGGCCTTTGAACAGTTGCTCTCCAAGCGTTTCACGGGCATTACGTTGGGCGCCACGCCCGCCGAGCAGACCAGTGTGCTCACCTTACCGGCCACAACAGAGGCACCGTTATCATTGACTGTATTCCATGATCAGATTGGTCAGTGTTTCAAGTCACATTTGGACATATATATACGCAGTATTGATCGCAATCTCGCCGAGCTACTAGAGAAGTTCATTGAAATGTCAAAGGAGCCGTACAAGTTTGCCGAGGCCAAAACCACGGTTTATCCCAGCTCTGGAGACCTGTTTGTCTTCTATAAGAAGTGCATGGTGCAGTGCAATCAGCTGAGCAACGAGCAGCCCATGTATGATCTGGCGCTGGTCTTCAAGAAATATCTACGTGAATACGCCTCCAAGGTGCTCGAAGGCAGCACACCCAAACTAGTGCCGAACAGCACCAGCAGTTCCATTGGCAAAAGCGTGTCGCTGCTGACGCGCGACATGCAGAATCTGTCCACGGCTGCCGGGCAGGTCTTCCACAATTTCCTCAAGGAGGGCGACACGCAGCGTTTCGGTCGCGATGATCTTGTGCGCATCTGTTGTGTGCTGACCACCGGCGAATATTGCCTGGAGACCGTCCAGCAGCTGGAGGATAAGCTGAAGGAGAAGGTGACGCCTGCCTATGTGGCCAAGATTGATATGAGTGAGGAGAAGGATGTTTTTCATCGGTAAGTCGAAATTGTTGTGATCAAATGTTATTTTTAATTATTATTTGTTACTCCCTCAGCATCATTTCCAACTGCATACAACTGCTCGTGCAGGATTTGGAGGCTGGCTGTGAGGCGTCGCTGCAGGCAATGGCCAAGGTGCAGTGGCAGCAGATCAGTAACGTGGGCGATCAGAGCGCCTTCATCAGCAGCATTTGCAGCAATTTCAAGCAGACGGTGCCAACAATACGCGACACGCTCGCCAGTTCCCGCAAATACTTTACGCAGTTCTGTCATCGCTTCGTGGCCGCATTTATACCCAAGTTCATCAATGTGCTGTACAGGTGTAAGCTGACGCAGTCGGATGGCTCCAACAATGTGCTGGGCTGTGAGCAGCTGCTGTTGGACACGCATTCGCTGAAATCGGCGCTGCTCGAGTTGCCGTCGGTGGGTTCGAGTGTTAATCGCAAGGCGCCCACCAGCTACACTAAGGTGGTGGTCAAGGATATGACGCGTGCCGAAATGATAATCAAAGTGGTGATGACGCCCGTACAGCCGCCGGCACATTTCACGCAACAAGTGCTCAAACTGTTGCCGGACATAACAATAGCCGAGTACCAGAAGATACTCGATATGAAGGCGGTTAAGCGTGTGGATCAACTTCAGCTGATTGATCTCTTCAAGCACACTGCCTCGGCGGCGGCGGTCAGTGGTCTGTTGGACGCACCCAACAGCGAAGAGGACACGCCAAATCCAAGCGAAACACCAGCCACTGCCACAGAGGAACCAGATGCAATAACTGCTGTTCCTGCAGCGATTGAAATTCCAACAACGAGTGCCTCCAGTTCCACACCGAAGCGTGCCTTCATCTTTAGCGTGGGCAGTTTTACCGGCAGTGCGGACAAGAATGCCGATGGCAGCTCTCAGACGGGTATTCGCAAGCTGGAGAGCCTGCTCAAGAAACGTTTCCCCTAGTCAAAGCCACTAACTTGTTTATAAAGATCCACTAACATTCCATTGGTTCGCTGTATTTCATAAAATGTTTCACATTTCGATCATTTGTAGAATTTGTGGCTTTTAGCAACAATTGACAATTCGCGTCCATATAAGTGTGTAATATTTAGTAATATTTTATTTTTATACCTAGAAAGTCAAGGCTATAAATGACGGCATTAGTATTCATTACGACTTGATCAAGCAAGTATTGATTTATATTTAATAATTTCAGACATCTTTAATTAATTTAAAATTTGCACACAAAATGTCGATTCTAATGTTCAAATATTATATTTACAAGAGTTTCCAATTCTCTAATTATCGCTGTACTTAGCAAATTGTAATTTATTCAATACAGCAATATTTGCTCAAATGTAAAACAACTTACAAGTTATTTGGAACCACAATTTTATTAGCGTTTAACAACAACTCATTGCATAAATGGTTGTTGAACCACTAAAAATATTTTCATTTCAGAATTGTAATTGTTTCCAAGATAATGCTTTGACCAATTTTGAAAAAGAATTGAAAGACATGTTATCGATATTGTATTTGCTTTTATTGTAGACTTGACTTGTTAGCTTTAAAACACAAACTTATGTGACTATATTTTGAACGTTGTATTCTCATCGATTCATGTTCATGGTACTAATGACTACGAAGTTCGCTTATAAGATATATTTCTATGTGGATAGCTCTTAAGTACTAGCGATGCGCTTATGCTATATAGTACATGCAAAACTAAGTAACTAGCGAGAGTTTCAATTTCTTCTTATTCTTGTTCACTTCTTTTTTGTTGTAACGTACGATCTAAATTGAAGATCTTTTGAAAGTTTTGAAAGTCGCCCGAAGAGCGCACAAAAAAATACAAATCTCTATAACGAAAGACTTAAGACACGAACTAAATTATACAACTAAATGCTAAATTAACTTCTTTTTTTTTATTTTGTTGTTGTTGATGGATTGGATGTTTATGTTAAATATGCTTTGGTTTAATTCCAGCACTGCAAAAAACCTAAAGCTATATATATATGAATATGAGCTATATGACTATTACGCAGTAGGCGTGGCAATCGGCATTCAAAGGCCAGTTAGAACCCAATGGCTAACAACGCCCGAAGCCGATGCTTAACTTATTATACAGTCTAGATTTTGGGTAGATATATAACGTATATATATGTATATATCTCTTCACTCAGACACACAAATACACAGTATTTACGAAAGACGAGTGAACTGTCCTGGGGTGTTCCATCTCTAGACGGCGACAATCTTGCTGGGATCCACTTTGACGCGCAGAAAGACCGTGTCGCTCTTGATGAACGGCCGACTGTGGAGCAGCTCGTGCGTGATGAAGCGTGGAAAGCCAAAACCGAGTTGATCCGGCTCATTCGATGGCCGCTGAAAGTTCTCCCATGTTGGATCGGGCACAAAGGATTCTGCGACACCACCTTGACCGCTCTGAGCACCCTGCTCGAACAGCGTGAATGTGATGGAGTGGGAGAATGGCCATTTGAGCAGAGCATCATATTCACCGGGCAGTACTTTAATATAGACAGAGACATGGGTATTCTCGCCGGGTCCATTGCCATTGAGGAACATGGATGCCTGCAGCTTGTAGCCATACTGTGAGGTGTAGAATGGTGGGGAGACCAGCTCGAGGCCATCTTTGCCGCGTGCCTCATTCATTTTGGCCGACCAGTCGGTGATCTTCCACAGCAACGTGCCCGTATAGTTGATCGACAGCTTGGAGACGGCCGACTTGAGCATCTGGATCTGTTGGCCCTGTCGCGTGCTCAGGGAAACCATCAGCGACAGATGCGCGGCGGCACTGTTCTCCAGATGCGCCTCGAGCAGTTGGCGCGGACCCTTGAAACGGCAGCCGGCATCCTTGAAGCTGCAGGCGACTGCCAGCGATTGGCATTCGTCGCGCAGATGTGCCTCGAGTTCGCCGCGTGCAATCAAACCCGCATCGCAGCGTTGCGGACAGACGAGCGGAGTGCGGGGACACTGGGCCGCATGCAGCTGCAACGTGTCCGCAGAGAATTCACGCTGGCAGTGGGCGCAGCGACGCAAGCGTTTCGCACAGTCCTTCGACTTGTGCAGCGTCATGCGCCCGCGCAGAATTCGTTGGCCACACTTGGCCTCACAATACACTGGCTCCTGGCCACAGCTGCCGTTGTGCTCCTCCAGACCAGCGCCCGAGAATTCACTCTGACAGAACTCGCAGCGGGTGCGTCGCATGGTGCACGTGTACTGCAAGTGGTCGGTCATCATGATGCGCGGTATCTGTGCGCCGCACTTATTGGGGCACTGTGTGGCATCGTGCTTGCATGTGTTCAGATGACCCTTCAGCTTGCGCAGCTCATCCGACCATTTGCAGCCCTGCTTGTGGTGTATGCAAAACACTAGCGAACCCATTATCGCCTGCTTCGGATCCGGACCAGGATAGATCTGCAAGGATTGGAAAAAAAGTAATTATAATAATTAGTAATTTAGTAAAATTCGAGCTAAGAAATTTTTAACTTTGAAAAATGTTTCTCTTACACTAAGAAAATAATCGCTGATTTTTAGAAAATTGGATTTAAAAAATCCAATTTTTTGAATTTTTTTAATAATATATATTTATATTAAATATATAGAAGTTATTTAAACATGTATTTACTGAGGAATTTTCAAAAATCACAGCCATTTTCGCTGAGTACAAATTAAAGATAAGTTAAGTGAAGTTATTTTGAACATTTAGAATTATGAGTTACAAAATCATAGTTAAGAAAAAGTTTAACTTTAAACAATTTTTCTCATAGCTGCAATATCTTCAGCTCTTACTTTGTATTTGATTTTTCCAAGACGTTGCCAAAAACCCATCGAACTGATCTGTCACACGCACAAATCTTGACTGTTTGAATTTGTCAGCTATCCGCACACTTTTATAGCTGACTGTAGAGGCGCCTGATTTGATAATGTGTTCAATTTCTGCTGCTGATAAGCCATGTTGAAGGATAATTTGGAGATCCTCTTATCTTTTAGCCTGCACAAAAACTGTTTATTGCTTTACTGCTTTTGACGAGTTACCTAAGCAATTTGCTACCTGCCTTTTGCTGCCTCACGCATCTAAGCCGTCAACTCTGTTTACGCATGACTGATCATGTTCTAAGACACACAAATACCAACACACACATACATATACATATGCATGCACATATTTATATGTGTATAAAAGGCATGCACTTCCTGTCTACCATTTCGGGCTCTGGACAGTTTGGATCGCATGAGTGCATTTTGTGCATGCGCCTTTGGCAAAGCTGCTCCCCAGTTTCTTCATCTTAATTACCAGAAAAAACGGGGAGTTGCGCTTTGGAGGCGTGTCTACCACACGACAAGATTAAAATAATGAATTATGCGAATATGTTTATGACTAGCTATCAATCTAATTAAAATTGAACATATGAAATGACATTAAAGTATGCCAAACATAAACGATGGCAACAGTAAAACGGTTAAATCTACATTTGTATGTGCGTGTGCTCGTATGTGTGCGTGTGTGTGTGTGTTCGTGTGTGTCACACATGTGTGCAATTCCCCCCACCAAGTGCGAGCGTCGCGACATTTCCGGTTGACTCTTTTAATTGACCTTATCTGCAGTTTGGCTTTGCGGCGCCCGAGACGAGACGAGCGTGGCTTGACTTTTTGATAAATGAACATGTCTCGACTTGTCCACGACTACAATTTGAGCGAGCTCCCAGTGAAAATGACATCAAAATGAAAGATATAATAAGCAATTAACACATAAGCCGGGCCCCGGGTCTCCAACTCTCTGGAATATGGGCGTAAAGCATGAAACCCAAAGCAGTACAAATGAAGAATAATAATACATACATGCATACAAACATACAGAGATGTATGTACATCTGTACATAAATATGTATACACATTTCTATGGAATTGCCTTTTGCTGGTAATTTAATTTAACGTGAAAACAAGTTTTAGCTGTTTTTTTTTTTATTTTTATATGACTTCAAATGACAAAAGAGTATTAGAGAAAAAAATAGAGCTGAACTGTGGCCAACTAAATTTTGAACTCTGGACCAATTAGCAGTTATAAATTGGGTGAACAGAAATAAGAATTATGTTGTATATATGTATCTATGTATTTATATATATATAGCATAAGCGTACTCAAATTCAGGAAGTGAAGAGCACATCTTCATATGTAGGATAAACAAAATACAAAATGTTTACCAAATGTTTACATTAATTGAAAATGATGTGCAGGCAGGCGCACCGGTTCCTTGCAACTTCGTCCAGTCAAAGATCAAACAGCCGCCTGCCAACTGATGTTTGTCTGTTTGTCAACGTGGATGCTGTTTACAGGGAAATCAAATACGAGTTCCAGGCAGGAAAAATCTGTGGTAGTTGGGGCAAGTATTCTAGAGAGATCATTGACTCTTTATTACGGCGATTATTTCAGAGTTTTATTTACCACTTAAATGGCGGACCACACAGCGTAGCACAAATTATTATACAATATCCATATAATTATCTAGGTTAAGCACTGGAAAAATACTAAAATCTATCTGGCTAAATAAATGTCAATTTAACAAATTTTAGCTGCCTTGAGAAGCTCGAAAGTAGCAACAGTTGTGGCGTCTCTAACTACAGTAAACTTCACCTACAGTCATAAAAACAATTTGTTACGCATTATGCAATACATCAAAATAAAAACACTAAAAAAAGGAGGTCCAAAAGTCATTTTATATAAAAAAACAGTTGATTTGAAATTCAATTTGAAAGTGCCATCAAAATGAAAGCGCATTGAAATAAAGCAAAACCAAAAAAAACTGATATAATTAAAAAAAAGGCAAAACACAAAATTAAAACAAAATCAATGAACTGTAAAAAACAACAACAGATTGCTGAGGCGAGTTATGCAATGAAGTGCATTGAAAAATAAGGCAATATTTATACATATATATAAGGTCTGCTAAATGCACTTACTTTGCCAGCACTTCAATCATAAAATTGAACTTTAAAAATGAGAAGGAAAGCAAAGATTTTTATAATTATAGACAAGCCATTTGTTTCGATTCGATGCAGTGCAGAGTGGTTCGAACTGATCTTGGCATGGGTCTAGCATATTTCCACACATACTACACATATATGCATATAGATGTATCCATAAAGTTCAAGGCGCTCATAGAAATTGTTTTTGGGGGGATTGCTGCACTGCTGACATGTCTGTTTTATTTTTGTTGGATTTTTTATGGCTTCGTTCGGTGGAGCTGGGGGCAGGAATTTTGGCCCCAATCAGGCAGCAATTAAAACTCATACCAATCTGGAAGTGGCTTATGCCAACGCATTGCTTATGTTTCTGTTGAAAGTTGCTTCCAAGCACCCAATACATTTTTCTTTTTTTTGTTCATGTTCTTTTCTTCATTCTTTTTGTGGTGCGACTTTATTAATAGACAAACTTTGGGGGTGCAAGTTGAACTTCTTCAGCTTCTTGATTTTATTAAGGCTCCATATGTTAATAAGCAATCGATTCATTTTCAGACATTACTTTTAAATTTATGTTTATTATTTCTATTCCATTCCATAATGCCTAGAAATTATTGTCTTTCAAAGTCACAGATTTGTAATAGCAGAAAAACTTCATTTGGGCTGTCAATAAGCGAGCACGATTTTTCAACGCGCTAACTAAAAGATCATCAATGGTGGCATTCCAGCCAACGATTGATGCGGCAACGTTAGCACTTTTGCCGCCTGTTATAGAAGTGCGCCGCGGGTAACTTCCGTTTGATCTGTTAACCAAAAAATCAACCAAAAGATAGTTCTTTAAATGGGTCAATACAATGGGCAATGGGCCAGCAACACGCACCAAAAATATGGAAAAAAAATACTTGGCATGGGTCTGGCAATTCTCCAAAATGTTGTTGTTTTCATTAACAATTTTTATCGTTCATATGACGACTGTTGGGACGAGTTCGACTTTTGGAAACTGTGCTAACTGTATTCATATCAAATTAGAGCGCCTTGGCACTATTTGCTTACATGTAAAACTTCCCACAGTATTTTTTTGCTTGTTTTTTTTTTTTGTATTTGTTGTTTGCTTTTGGCTACCTGCTCGAAACAGCTGTGCAACAGGTTTAAGCTTTGGTTTATGTGTTTTTTTTGTATGGCTGTCGTCGTTATGTTTATGATGATGAAATATATCGCCCCAAAAGGGGCGTAAAATGCGCTTGGCTGACCCAATAAAATATATGTGGTTAAAATGCAGCGCTAGCACAAATGGTACAAAAAAAACCAGCTGATGCGCAGTTTTATGAATTTCACAAAGAGCTGCAAATGCTTCAACGTAACAATTACTACAATACATACATATACACACACACACACACACACACACACACACACACACACATGAGCGCAGACAGCTGCAAAGAGAAAAACCAAAACATGAGCAAAGCCACCAAACAGGTTTTGAGACTGTCTAGAGAGCGAGCAGCTGTTTTTTTCTTCTCTTTTTTTGTCTTCTGCTCTGTGCTCTGCACCTGCACGCACACACTAATAACAGAGCAATTTGGTTGTTGTTGTTGTTGCTGTATTTGCATGCATAGCTAAAATTGCAAAGATCAAATGTTCTAAATAGTGTGAACAGTGTTGCCACACTGCGGTTGACTGCACTGGTGTTGCCCAACTGCGCACGTATTGCAGCATCTCGGCGCCATGTTGCAATTTCTTTTGACCTGCTGCAGGTGAACTTTGTGCTGTGTTAGTTTCGGCTTTTTTTTGGGAGCAGCTGTTGTGGCTGTTTAGTGTTTTGTAATATATGCTGGTAGGCACAGCTCGGCAGCAGCAGCTGCTTGGACAGGAAGCGCCACAACGCAACTGCTGACGCTTCGTTTGTCGGCCAAGTTAAGTAGCGTTCGTTGCTTTTGGGTTCGACGTCTGGTATTTGGCTCGCCAAAACAACAACAAGAAAATATGTATTTGAGCTTTTTTTATTTATTTAATTCTTGACAAGGTCCAAGAGAAAATAGTTGACTCAGCTCCAGCACACACACATACATACACATAGAAATTATCATTAGCAGCTTGGTGTGAAATGCCAGTGTTGCTAAATGCCAAAAAGGTAATCAATGTAAATTTTTCAACAGCATGTTCCTCGTCGCGAGAGTGTGGGAAAATGCAATTGGAGCAGCGGCAATTTAAATTATGGGAAAAGCTGGCGGAAATGCTTTTGCCAGCCGGATGCTGGTCAAGACCATAAGTTGGACTAATCCAACAGTTATGTGCGGCAGACGCCTGCGCAAACCGGTTAACTGGTTTACCTTTGGCCAAGGATGTTTGGAAAAGCCGACCGAACAACTTTTCCAAATGCAAAGCTAAATGAAGAAACTCGTTTTGCAACAAAAAGCAAGGGAAAAAATCACCGACAAATGGCAAAGCGTCGAGATATTTGTGACTTATATAATCGCATTTTTCTAACGGTATTTGCTGGGCAGACGACGCCTTTAAACTTTGGCATTTCTTGCATGCCACGGTAGGGGTTTAGGGGAGGGATTAGAGCTATTTGTACTGGATGCAACAACGGTAGCGGCGCCAAAGCAGCCAGTCACGATTCCAACTCTAAAAAGTGTGGCATGTTGTTATTAGTTCTTGTTGTTGTTGTTATTGCTGCAGTGGCACGTTTTGCGCCTGGTGCCCACTGGCCGTCGTCGTGGTCGGCGGGTGTGGCTTGTTGGCCAACATAACACGGCTAACTATGCGAACCAAAGCTCAAAATGGAATGCACCACTTGCTGTGCACTCTTAAATAAAGAAGGAACTTTGCTCTTTCTGCAAATTGTTGCACATTCATTACTTTAGCATGTAGCATATTGGCAATTTGCGAGTTTTTCAATTAACAAAATACCTTATCTTTGTAGAGAGTTGTAAAAGAGAAAAGAGTTTGCTAACTCCATAAATATTTATGCCACTATATATTTATAGCTAGATATTGACATGCGTTATTCGTATTATTTGTACGCACATAACTCATATTTGCAGTTGCATTTGTTTCCCTCGAATAACCCAAATCAAGAGTAGCTATCAATTGCCTAGATAAACAAATGTAATCGTTAACGGTCTTTGGTTTGTTTATGTCGCATTTGCAGTCATTTTTCCCAAAGGCAACAGCACTTGAAGATTTCCCATTTGAGCGGCGTTGCATGCAACATGTGCGCTGTGTGTTGCACCGTCAATTGTCAGTTTGCCACGTTGTGCACATATGTGTGTCGTCTACAACAAAGTGAGCGCCCTTTCAGATTCACATTCCCATTTCCATTCCCATTTCAATTCCCATACCCTGTTCAAGCGTGGCGACATCCTGTTTGCTTTTTAGCGTTTTCTTCTTCTTGCATCTATTTTGTGGCACATGTGTCTCACTAGATTTCCATGTGTGTGTGTGTGTGTGTAAGTTGTGTTGGTGATAAACACTGACAATTTGATTTTAAGACACTTAGTTAAAGCGCTCAATTTGCCAAATTGCTCTCAACTTGGCCATTGACTGGAGCAGCTGGCTGGTCCCAAAATTGACTCGATAGTTGTTTGTATGATCTAAATAATGTCGCTTATCTAGCCCAGAATTTCTAGTGTTATCAGTTAATTACCGTAGATTGTACAGTGGAACCTCCATTATAATAACTTTTAGAAACATATTTAAACTATTTTTTTGACATATAAAATGTTGATATTTCAGTATATCAAAAAACATTATTTTTTTATAAACTAATAATTTTTTTTCGTAATTTTACTCAACAATCGAGCTTTATATATTTTTTTGTCTGGCAACTCCTGCTTTTATTATAATTTATCAGTTGTTTGGTTGATATTTGTTTTATTTGCTTTTGTTACTGATTGATTGTTAATGATAAGTGGCTTATCCGCATTTTGTTGGCTTTCGTAATGCCAATTGCAGTTCCCTTCGAAATGGGTCAATGAGCTTTATCACTGGCATTTTATTTACTTTCATTATTATTTATTTCATTTTCTTCTTATCTGCTTGCGCCGTTTGCACAGCTGCTGCTAGGAAACAGGAAGTTGATGTGGATTCTACAAATAAAACTTACGATCTGTTCCAGTTCCGTTATGGGCATATTGTTAATGTTGTTGTTGTTGCCCGGCGATGGGGAATTGTGTGAAGCGGCCGATGAATGCGATGAGGACACCGTCGATGAGGAGGAACGCGATGTGGCACAATTGCTTTGTCCCTTGGTCTTGTTGCGCGGCGGTGTTGGTGGCGGCACCGGACTGGCCAATGTGGAGCAATCTTTCGAATTGCGATTGGGCGACAGACGTGAGGGAAAGCTCAACGTTTTGGTCCACTGTGCCAAGCTGCGTACCATTTTGTTGTTGTTTTTGCTGTGCTTAATTTTATTGAAACTAATCCACAGTGTGTTTCAAATGGTTGTTCTTTTAGTGTCTGCTGTATGTTGTACAACACTGATTGATTGTTTCAGTTTTTGGCAGTTTTAAGCACTCATCATTTCACAATATTGCGTTTATTTTTCAACTCGCACAACGCACGCGCGACTCTGTTGAATTTTTATATTTCGCTTGTATAAATTTTCAGAAGTTGGCTGAACGCACAAATTAACGAACCGTTTGCGTCGCTCGCTCGAAAGCAACTGAAATGACGCAGTCGCTGGGAGACCTACCCGGCCTCTCACACACACACATGCATACAAGCGACGCTCACTCTCATACACATGCGCAACGCTGAGTTGTTGCGCAAGTGAGATGGCAATAGCGCAGCAGTTGACAGCATTGCATTTTAGAGCGAGAGAAAAGCAACAACAGAAGCAGTAGGCAGCTACAGAAGCAGCAGCAACAGCAGCAGCAGCAGCACCAGCGCCTGGGGAAGAGTTTCCCCATATGGAGCGAGTCTCAATCGCTCAGTTAAAAAATATGTTGATGAAATGATGAAATTGGCACTGAGCCAACACAGTTGCGGAACTTGTGTGTGTGTGTGTTAAAGTATTGAGAGCAAATGCAGGCTGCATGGATGGATTGACAAGAAGTGCTCAAGAGGCATTCCGAAGAGGTCAAACTCGAAATTACGAGCATTTAATAGAAATGGCTTTCAAAACGCTTACGAAAACTATGCAACTAACGAAATGTTTAATGGCTTTATTTAAAAATGTTTGTGGACACGTAAATAAATTAAATAAATAATAAATTTAAATATGATTTAAATTTTATATGCGACTTACAAAATATTGCAATAAAAATATAAATTTTTACTAAAAATATCGTAAATTTTCTTTCTTTCTTTGGAGCATGCACAAACCAAAATTTTGAACAGTTGTCTGGCAGTTCCATTTAGTGTCTCTTGTTAATGGGCAGAAATTGTGTAATGATCTGGGCGCAGTTGTAGTTGGCTATCATTTAGAAAAATCAACCCTAAAAACAATTTCCACTCAATTTGGCAGCAGGACACTCTCCAAAAATATACAGTAATTGCCATGTTGAGCCAATAGCCAACAATGTGGTCTAATGATGGGCAACAAGCCATTTGCGCTGCAATTACGCAAACTGATCCGAAAGGAATGCAACAAAAGCAGCTGTTTGCCTCTGCAAGGATAGGGGAGAAGAGCAGAGGGGCATTTTATGTTTTTGAATAAAAGGTGGATACGAATTATAACGAAACGCACTTCCGTTGGCCACATACCAAAAACCCACGCGAACATCAATACACACAACACACACAACACACGCACACACACAGAGATAGTAAAAAAGAAAATGAAAAAAAAAACCGGCAACAACGGCCTTGCCAAGGTTGACTGAACATGTTGAGTTGGCCTGTTGGCCGTTGCCGAAAAAAAAGAGTCATTAAACACAAGCGGCAGCAAGAAAAGTTGTTCAGACCACAGCAAAGAGAGCTGGAGAGAGAGAGAGAGAGAGGAAGAGAGAGAGATAGTCAAAGATCTCTTGACTTGGCCAGGCCAAAACAACTCTCTCTGTCTGTGTGTCTCTCTCTTGTGGTTAATAGCAGAAGAGCCGCTTATAAGCTTAGCGTTGACAGCGATTTCATCTGGTTAGGAAAATGGGCCCAAACCTCAACAGAAAGTTTTTGTTGATCAACGGATTCGCTCCGTTTGCTTTTTTGGCCAGCTGCTAATTAGTTGAACATTTGTTCCCATTTTTGCCGCCAAATTCCAGAGCATCTTGCCGGCATATGTCGGCCATGACAGTTGCAGATGTAGTTTACCAATCAGTTCAACTGTTATTGTCCTTGCGTCCAGACAATGTCCTCTACATTGTGTGGTCGCCTTGCCTTGGGAAATGGCAGCAAATGGAAACTGAAACTGAAACTGTGGCAGCTGTTTTATTTAATGCGAACAATGCGCTTATTGACAGTTTGCCAAAGGTGTCGTTTGGGTTGACACAAAGGATCAGCAAAAAAGGATCATGTGATTGTACAGACTGTGACAACGTTTCCGGAACTGCAGTTTTATGTTGCCATTCAAAAAGCATGAAGAATTTCTGATGCATTTCTCCATTTTTTTAGGGTTTTCTATTTAAATGTTTTCTTTGAATATACAGAGACCTTTATATTATATATATATTTATTGGGGGTATGATAGGGCATGAATGTAATCATCTCACCCCTAATAGAGCCTCTATTTTTATCAATCAGTATACATTTCACTGGAACTGGGATTTGAAGACGCATCTCTGTTGTTTAATTTACTTATATGATTATCAAAATTTGTACTATACTTATACTTACTTTATAATAATTTTTACTAATTAAAAGTTCTTCTTTTTCTTAAAGCAAAATATTTTGAAACATATGCTATGTGAATTTATACAATGGCTCTGCAGAAACTATTTTAATAGGCATTCAATCTTTGCACAATAATTCATTAGCTATGCCTCAAATCATTAATTATTATTTATAAGAGGGAATGTAAATGGGTTTTACATTGTCTTGGTTCATTTTTTTGTTATTGTTTTCTATTGAGGTTTTAACTAATTTGCTCCAAGGCCAATAACTGTCCATTAACATTTAGTCTATGACTAAGAAAAATGCCAACTTAATAAACTGAAAACATTGTCTATTTTCACTTTCAAGATGTTAAGTACATCCGCTGGCAATAAAGCAGTTTCCTCTTCCACTGCTAATCAAAAGCTGATTTGCCTAATTAAGAGCTTGAGATCACAGCAAATAAATACTCCAACACGATGATGTAATTCTCATAATAAATTCCCCCCAAAAATGGGAAGGCGTACGCCTAACAATTAATCTCTTGCATAAATATTTAACATTTAACATATAAACACAACTACGAGAAAATATCAAATATTTTCGTGAACAGAGCTGATAAGTTGCTTGGGTTTTTGATAAGCAGTTGAGCGGAGTCCGAAAACCCGCAATCAGTTTGTCAGTCCATCAAATGGACCCACATCACTTGAAGCTGAACGCTTTGGGTTTTCAGTTTCTGATTACTCGATATTTTCCCAAATGATTTGCATTGGGCGTGTCATGTTCAAAATACCCTACCCTTATTTATTTTCCCATTATTTTTTGTTTTATCTTTGCTACTTTTTTGCTTCTTCTTTTTTGATGTGTTTGGGTCTCTTCAAATGAAAATATTCTGCGGCTTATCTAAATTCCCGAAAATTCAGTTGTTGTTTATTGGTGTTGTGTGCGGCATAACAAGCGTTTTTGTTTACAAGCAAACAGTTTGTTCTTCTGCTTGTTGTAGTTGTTGTTTCTTTTTTATTTTACAAATCAACACCTCGGGTATCAATTACCCACAAAGTGTGTGTGTGAGACAGAGAGAGAGAGAGAGAGAGAGAGGTATGAACAGAGCAGCGTGAATCATGCTGAAATGTCTGCAATGTATGCATTTCTCAGATCTGCTCGCTCAGGCTCGCTTTATCTACACTAATTAAAGTGTGACGGACCAAACGACAGACCGACACAAGCCCGACAGCATCAGCAGCAGCAGCAGCATTCCTCGACAAATGTAAATCCTCAATGCTATTTATTTATGATCTTTTATTATTCTACTGATGACAACGGAGCACAGCCCGAGCAAAACTGAGCGTCATGAGGAGAGTCGGGGCAACCGCACACGCCGATGCCAATCCATAGATGTAGCCCTTGATTTTGAAAGGTCTTGTCTGGCATTAGTTGCGGATGGTTAGCATTGC
The DNA here is from genome assembly GCA_035041605.1 of Drosophila atroscutellata. Taxonomy (NCBI): domain Eukaryota; kingdom Metazoa; phylum Arthropoda; class Insecta; order Diptera; family Drosophilidae; genus Drosophila; species Drosophila atroscutellata. Next base: position 2,493,306 of record JAWNLA010000092.1, on the reverse strand, counting down.
TAAACATTTCGAGATAGCCTGCGGAGGGGCTGAGTACTTGAGTGCTTGGGTTTCTGGGAATGCAAATGCCCTTTACAAAGGCTGATAAAGTAGCAAAAATAAAAATTGTATGAAATCAGCAAGCATTTATTATTATACATATATGCTAGTTTACTAAAGCTTAATATCTTGACAGGACACTATTCATTAAGAAGTCATCTAGCTAAGCTAGGTATAGTCAGATGTGGATCTTTAGATTTTGTGACAATGAGGCTGAATCCTCAAAAAACAACATATCGGTTTGTGATGTCTTAGACAGAGGAAGATAAAGTATCTTAGGGAAACATGTCGGAAGCTCGGAAGACATAGAAAACCTCAAGCGAACAAAAATTCTTGAATTCTTGCAAGAGTCAGAGTTGATGAAGGAATTATAGGTTCAGAAGGGGGCTCTTAAATCACACTAGGTAGCATGAAGTGCATGAAGTACCACAATAATAATAATTATAAAACTTAATGAATGCCATTTTTCAATTAAACTTAAACTGTTTCCTTTTGACAGGCTTATGATAAATGGAAGAAATTCTGGGAATTTGGAAACTAAATACTAAGCTAATTCAAATGAAGGATCAAAATACTTAGAAAATAGTTTTAATGCACAAAAAAGAATAGCTGAATATCAGGGAATTCAAAAGTCATAGTAGTTTAAAAGTCAAAAATCAAAATTCAACATTTATTTTTTAGATAACAGATCTAATTCTTCTCATGTATGTATTTGTTTAGTTTATTGGTGGCTTAATTTTACAATTTAAATAATTAAAACACTTCATAATTAAAGTAATTATTTTGAATACAGATCTTATCCGCTCGTCTCATATTCTTCACTCAATCTTAGGTATTTGAAACCACCCTAAAATAAGGTTGTTTTATTGTCCGTCGTCCAGATGATCTCATTAGCTGCTAAGTTATGTCTCATATGTCTAAATAATTGGAACATGACTGAGTTCAAATGGGGCAACAACATGAGGTATTTTGTCTATGGGCCACAGCTGAAATGCACCTGCCACGTTCCCATTAAGAACCTGGCAACTTCATTAGAATTAGCGCCCCGTATTGTGTTGGACAAGTAAATATTTTGTTATGCAACTGAGGAAACTATAGATGTATAAGATACTTATGCCTATCTGTCTGTCTATCTGTCTGTTTGACTGACTGTCTGTAGCCAACCAAGCGCCGCTTTCAGAACGGAAACAGGTGCGGACACCTGAGTTCAAAACCCATCGATACAAGTGACACCACACGCGTTAATTTTCCAGCGTAGCGCGGGAAACTTTTTTAGAGCCTTGAAAAAATTTGATAGTGACTCAAAAAAATAAAAGATTAGACATACAAAAAACACACACGCAGACAGAAAATTCTTGCGGCTGACTAATCGCGCATGACTCAGTACGGCAATTAAGGAATGTTGCACTCGGGGGCAATGGCTAGCAATAAAGTGGAGCAGTAGCAATAACACTGTGCAACACCTCGAATTAGATTTCATAGTGCATAGTGCTGCAGTGTGGGAAAATGCCGGCAAAAGTGATGAAAAATTCGCCACCCCTCGAGCACAGTTTGTATTTGTGGCGCGCTGTGCGATGAAAAACAATTTTCTCCTCAAATCACAAGCGCCGATTCATTTTTGTTATTGTTGTATTTTCTTTTGATTTTTTGCACCTTGCTTTTGCTTTTGCAACACTTTCACCTGCAGATTTGGCACGTAAATGGCCAAGATAAGCCAAGTCAAGCCAAGCAAAGCAAAGCGAAGCTAAAACAACATTAGCCAGCGGCAAACGAAGTATCTATTCGATTTGTATACCCTGTAAATATTCTATGCGTATAAGTTGACATAATTAAGTTGTGCTAATGAGGACAGATATCTATCTGATATATAGTAAAGTAAATTAGCGGTAAATGTTACTTCATCTGCCTTTTTATACAAAGAAAATGTTTAATTTGCCATTATAAATGTGTGTATTCAATAAATACATATTTAATAATGTCAGCTTTTTACAGGGTATCTTTTTATTGAGCTCAACAGCCAACTCACATATTTTTTTTTTAGCATTTAAGATTATTGTTTGCTCATTGAGAAACTCGAAACTATTGCCTAGTCCTAAGTCTTTTGTTGAGGTTCTGCCCACTGTCTCTTTTCAGTTGTCAACTTTTGCTTGCTGCTCGTTTGGGCCATGTTCGTTGACCTCATTTGTGATGTTTGTGTGTGTTTTGTGTTTGTTGAGATTTTCGACTGCCAGTTAATTCACTTTCATTGCTGTTTGTCTTAAGGGTTTTTTTTATTTTTATTTTATATATTTATATTTAAGATGGCACGGCTCAGTTTTGATTAAGTTGTGTCATGCAACGCTGATTTAATTATCATCAGCTTATTTCCATTGTGAGCAGAGCCCCAAAACTAAATAATGAGGAAGTGCTGTGAGTGTGGAGTGAAAAGCTACATAGAAAGCTTCAACTTGCAACCAAACACCGTCAAATGGCTGAGTAGGTTGTGAATGGGTTTACCATCGACGGATGTTCAAATCATGAGAAACTGACAACAGATATATATTATATGTTTTCATAAACTAAAAATAGATTATTATTCATATTTATTCAAATTTAAGATCTAATATGTGTGACACTAAAATGTTGCCTAGATTGCGAATATTATTAGACTTTAATGAATGAATATTTAGGTGAATTGATGAATTTATTTTTGTTGTCTGAATATAACAATATTTTCATATATTTTGATTATATTTGAAATTAGTCTAATAAACATGTTACTACATCTTGCACTGACGTTCTTTTTGTACCCCATGCTATGCTCAGCACATGCCGCAAGCCGCATGCCACAGGACTAACCCAAGCAATGTTTCCAACATGTGATTGCTGGCTAATGTACCGGCAGGAGTTTCCCTAAACTCAAGCTGTGTGGCGATAGAGTCAAGTGCGGACCTCACAACCAATTCCGGCTAAAAAGCTGTTAATGGCCAACGAAATATTTGGCGAACAGAGAAAACCCCAGAGAGGAGATAACCTGGTTCAAATGGAGTTTCAGCGTGGTTCATTCACCAGTTTCGCGCAGTCAGGTAGATTTCATTAGATTTGTTGTTGTTTTGTCCGCTGTGTTTTGAACCTTTTTGTTTATATATATATATTCTTTTTTTTGGGTTGCGTATTTATTTTTCACTCATTTCTGTTTTGTATTGTTTTTTTGAATGATTTCCGCTGAATGTGATTATGATAAACAGCGGCGCGAAACAGACTACAGCTAAATGCGGGCAGAGAGAAATGCGCAAAAGTTCACGCACACAAAAGTTTTAGTTGTGAATGAATGTGGCTGAGAGGTGAGTATATTCATACATGTGAGTATGTGAGTGTTTTTGGCTCATTTAAAATGCATTTTTCGCATATAAATTTGGACAGTAACAGTTTGAACAAATAGGCAACGTGCGTCTGCCGTTGATGTTTTTGTGACTGCTGGCATCGAAAAATTATTTAAATGCCGCACATTTCCCTTTGTTGTGGATTGTGGATTGTGGATAGCAAAAGCGTGGGATCTTTCTGCCGAACGGCCTCTTTTAATTGTTTCGAAACCAGTCTGAAGTTTTGTTTTTCAAAAGTGCTGTGCGTGCTGCTAGTCAGCAAATTTTATTGACAATTGTCCGAGCAGCGAAGAATTGGGAATATTATTATCAGTTTCTCGTGCCCCACATGCTAATGAGGGAGCGCACGCGGATCAGGAAGACTGAAAGAGAGGGGCCGATAAACTGAAAAAAGAAAAATGCATAAGACCACAACAAAGCAATTCACATAGCTCCAGCTGCTTCAACAATGCCAACTCCAACTCCACCCCCTGATTCCAACTTAAATTCTGACGTGTTTTTCATGGGTTCTTCTGTCACGTTGCTTGCAGACGGCTAAAAAGGCTGTTGTGCCTTAAATACCCTAACCGACTCTGAGTGGTTGTCATATCACTTTTACTTATATACAGCAAATTATCACACTTTTTTGGGCAAGTTGTCAAAGACTCAAACAGTGTATTCAACAGTAGTTTTACATCAATTTTAAAATCGGTTACAAATTGAGTGGCCATATGAGCATGCTCTCATTGTTAGGGTAAACCGAAAAGCTACGTTTATTGTTGTCAAAATATGTTTAGGTATAGTAGCTCACGTTTTTAATTTTTATATAATGTCACTAATTTATTGTACGTGCTGCACTACAAAGCACACAAACAACTCGAAGACGTAGCTCGAATCGATGCCTCGAGTTTTGCTTGCGTCCCATTTAGGTGTTTTTAATAATAACATCAAATAAAAGAAAGAGGAGGCGGGGGTAGGGGCACCAAGGAGGGGCCTGTGGCGTATCGCAACTGTTTGCATTTCAATGAGAGGGCGCTCAACCTCAAAAGTTGAATAACACTGCTGGGTGCAGGGGTTGAGCAGGGGGCATGTTGACATATTTTCGGGGCAATTTGTCAATTTGAAAATTAGACAGTTGCTGACTTAAAGCTGTCATTTATTTGGTCTATGGAAATGGGACAGTTTTATGGGCAAACATTTGGTAAAAGTAATAATGTTACTTACAACAGCAGCCTTTTTTCACACGATATTGAAAGTGCTTTCTTAATGTGTACACAAAGTTCTTTGACATTACAATGCACAAGTACAAGTTGGAATTCAATATGCTAATGCATTTGATCTGATGCGAACCAAGTATAAAAACACTGTAATAAATATTGTGTGCATTATTTAAAATTGTAATATCTGTTGTTTATTTACCTTCTGATTAACAAGTAAGCTGAGCGTATGTGGTATACCATCTAAAATACCTTTACTGTTGCCGTAAGTGAACTCTAGAAGAAGTTTCAGCTAAAATTTATCTCCACTTATATTTATGAAAAATAACACCCTGAAAACTAGACATATTTTATCTAAGTTTCAGAAAAATTTCCAAATTTAGGTAGTTTTTTTTCTCCTATAAACCCACAGGGTATGTTTTTGTCGACACCTTTTATCACATCAACTTTCGCCACCTCTAATCGTATTTAGCACTATCTTTCACAGGCGTAAATCAAATAATAAAATTCAAATTCAAATTATGCGATCGTCTCAACAGACTCAAATGCCAAGCACTCCTAATTTATGATACCCCTCCACCTACCCATTCCCCGCTAACAAACAAGTGCGCTGATTAGCGTCTTATCAATGGCAACTGTTTGCAGCCGGGTTCTGCTTGTTCAGCACCCGGTGCATGTCAAATATTTGTGTGCAGCCATCAATTCCCAAAACGGAATCCGAGTTCAATTCCAATTCCGTTGCAGACGAGCGAACCGCAACCATAAAACCCAAGAGGCGTACAAAAACACAATATATACACAAATACATGTATACATATATATATTTGATTTCTGATTAGACGGACAAACAGTCGAATGTTTGACTTGACTGCACTCACTTGCACTTTCCACTTTGGAGATTAGCGAGCTTTGGTTTGGGGAGAGTGGATTGGGACGGGGTAAGCGCTGTAGGGTTCAGTAACTTCAGTCTCACTTGCCGCAGCTAATTGCAACATGAGATGCACTGTCAATGCTGCTCCATTAGAGATCGTCGCCGTCTGCTTGCCACACGCTCAACTTAGTTTAGCTCATCTCATGTCATCAACGCAGCTCCGCATTGAGATCTTTTGCAGCTGCGATTTGCGGTTGCTGCAAATGAAATCGAATCGAAGTAGCTTCAGTTGCAGCTTCTTGTTGTTGTTGTTGATGCCACCTCGCATGTACATATGTGCAACATGCATTCAGGCGTTGTAATTTGCAATCTTATGCGTTAAACACACGCTCACTGCATGTATCCAAGTATCTCTATTCAAGTATCTAAGTATCTGTAACTGTACGACTAGCGCATCTGTGAGTTACATTTGAGGCAGCAGCCTTGTCACATGGCAAGACGGCATATTTGCTGCCTTTGCGGTTGGCCAGTCTCAAATGGCGATTCCCCTCGGATATCTAATGGAGTTCAATTAGTGCATATGAAAATAACTGCTGCGTAGATTGCGATCGGATGGAAAATATCAAATGCAAATGACTTTGATGTCTTTAGGGTTCAAACAACTTTTGAATACACACAAGTGAGTTAGAAAAAAGCAATGTTTCTTATATGGGAGATACTACGATCCTGGCAAGTTAAAAACTGTACTTTCTATATTTAGGATGACAATGACACCTCCTTTGTGCCGGAAACTGCGTCGCAATGAACCCAATAACTTGGCAAGCAAGAAAATGTACCCGCTTATCACCTTGCTGGAATCAAGGAAAATTACTTTCAATTAATGCACAGCCAATGAGAAGGACGCGCCCAAGCCGAGGCAGATGTTTTACTAGGTAGAGCCGCAGACAAACCTGTGCCGGCTCCAACAAAAGGACAGGCAGCCTGTCGAACTGTGAGACGAGCGCGCCAAACGAGCGTTGCCTCTAATAACAGACAGCGACAAGGACCTCAAGACAGGCGCGCCAATATCCTGATAGGTAGAGGCAGACAGAGAGTGAGAGAGAGACTCGTCGACAGATGTTTTCATAGACATTCCAAAGCAGGTCATTGCCTGCTGCTGTAAGGATGTGTTGCACTGCGTTGGTCCTGCCATACAGCATACAGAATTTTGTATCGTAAAGATACAAACGGCAGCTGCCACACTTGAAGATCGGCATCGTTGTCGTTTGGGTGCCTCTTTGCCTTTTGTCTCGCCCGAGCGTATTCACTGAAAGTGGTTGCCACTGGCTCGGATTACAAGACGCGCACTTCTAGACACAGATACAGATATAGATATAAATACAAATATGGTTACATATACACACAGGGTACACTCAAAAAAATCGCTCTGAATCTTAATTTTAGAAATTCGTCATACATTTTTTGCGCCTTATATATATTTTTAAGTTTCAGGATTATTTTTCATATGAGCACAACTCACATAACAACTTAATAAAAATCTGTTTTTTAAAGACTTTTTTAGAAGTCAGTACTATTTTTTTCTGAGTGTAGTCAGTTGCAGACAACCCCAACATGCTGCTGTTTTGTTTATAAATAGTTGGCCCTGAATTCCTTTTTCTTTTGATGTGCAATGGGGTTCGCTAAAAGATTTGTATGTTTGTCGCACGATTCGAAATATTCGACTACTATTTGAAAAGCAAATAAACAAAAATGATCGTTGCGTAATTTGAGCAGTTTTCATAGAGCGCAACGCAAATTCTTTTCTCCCCTTCCTAAATTGTCTTGTTTTTTTTTAGCTTGGTTTTCCTAATGCCATTTTGTTTGATTAATTAGTTCCATTTTGATGGACAGTTTATAAAAAACGGATTCTATGGCAGGTAGCGTTGATCTACATAGATATTTCAAACAGCAGGGTGGTTTGAAAATCTACTTTTGATCTACTGCAATTCTTAGAAAACGCAGTGCCTCATTTATTATTCAAATGTAGGAATGTTCATAATTATATTGATATGGCTACGCTTATTAGGGAGTAATTTGAACTCACCTCCTCGTAGGTATTCTCCCTGGTACTCGACTGTGTGCTGCTGGCGATGGAGCGACGAAACATTTCGCTGTTAGGTAAAAAGGAAGCATAAATCTGTGTAAATATTTATTACAATAACTGTGTGATATTAAGGTCGATTATGTCTTGTGAATATTCGAAAGCATATTTTGAAAATGCATGCAAATTGAATAATTAAAAAATGACACTTAGTTTTCAAGTTAATCTAGTAATTGTTTGAGGCATGTATGTAAAATGATCTATCTATCTATTGTACACTGTAATAAACTCAATTTGTATAGTGTTTTCAAAATGCCAGCTGTGTTTTTTGTAACTCCCTTCAAATTTGTTCGCCCTGATTCCATTTGGTTCTGCACGACAAATCGGTTATGGCCCCGACATTCTAATGCGACACGTCTAATTCCCATAAATACCAATTAGTCGTCGATTGTATTGTGGAATTCAAGTGCCGTGTCCGATGTAATGCCAAAAGCGACCCACACGAAAAGCGCACGCAAACAATTAGCATAATTTATTAATATGGCAGCAAACACACACACGGACAGACACAGACAGAACACCGAAAATTTCAAGCGAAGTAAACTTGTTTCAAAACTAAATGAAATAATAAAATAATAATAAAAAATAAATGCGATTTTAGCTGTTAAATTGTTTACCTTAAACGCTGGCAGGCAGTGGGCGTGTTGACAGTGAGATTGGTCCTTGAATCGCTCAGATGGGCGATCGAGTTGCATAAGCTATTGTTTGTGCTGTTGTTGAACATTATGTTGTTATTGTTGTTGTTGTTGTTATTTTTGTTGTTTTGGTTGTTGTTGTTGTTAGTGTTGTGAAGCTTGGTCGTGTGACCGGAGGTAGCAGACAGCACCGTGGCGGGCATCTTGCCAGCTTCAAGCTGCCCAAATATGGCGCCTCTCATTAACCCGTCGTTTTTGGGTTGGGTTTAGTTAGTATTGCTGTTTTTGTTGCTGTTGTTGTTGTTGTTGTTTGATAGTTTTACGGCCCACACGACGACGGCACACGAACGTCTTGCCCAATTTGGAGTGTTAAGCAGCGGCGGCTGATTGCAAGCGGTTGTGTTTTTTTTCCTGTTTGTTTAGCTTTTTTTCTCTTTCGATTTTTAATTTATGTGCATCAACTAAAATGTTGCTAATTTTTCGTTGGCCTAGCACCTTATTTGGTGAAAGAATGAAGCTGATAAATCAGGCTAAAGCACACGTTGTTTAATTAACTCGTTGCTTGAATCGAAAATGATTTGAAATGGGGGTTGCTTTTTGTTGTTGTCGATTATGACGCAATTTTTGGGTGCTGCACAAGCTTGAGCACAGACACGAACCGGTCGCTTGGTTGCACAGGTGGCAGGCAGCATGTGGCGACTTTGACAACGATTGCGGCACCGACTTTGACAACAACTTCGACTTCTTGCTGCGCCGATAACTGAAACAAAACTGATTTATGCCTGTCACAAGGCAGCACTCAACTTCTGCTGCGGCAACTGCTGCAACTGCAACTGCAACTGCTGCTGCTGTTGCTGCAGTTAACCAATCCCGCTGCCATTGGACGACAATTAGTTCTACATGTCGTCACACATCGTAAGCCACAGGAAGCCACAGCAGAAGTAACATCAACAACAGCAATAAGTCAAGAGTGCTCGATCTAAAGATACCCTGTCAAAAATCAATAAACCAAATATGAATTCAGATCAATTAAATTTAATTTAAGATCTCTTTCGCTCTTCTACGCTCTGAATTTGAAGCATGACTAAATTAAAGAATTCTTAAGGTTACACTTTATTTTATTGGGATTAAAGATCTGCCCCAAACATTGTACACAGCTATATATAACCGCTTTTCGCACAATGCGTACAGGGCATAATAACAGCAGCAGCAACCGATAATTTTTTGGGGCGCCGCGGGGAGCGGCGTGCTTTTGTCTGCACTTTCATCTCTCTGCTTACTTGCGCATTTTGTTTTGCGCTTGCTCTTCTGCTACACTCGTACTCGAACTCGTACTCAAACTTATACTTATATTTATACAGCCCTCCTTGCCCCCAGCCCCCTGCTGCCACAAAGCAGTTGCCCAGCCTATTCGCAATGCCCCTCCGGCCATATCTGTTGCGGTTGTGTAATGCGACAACAAAAAGCGATCAGATGTCCTTCTACGGATGTGCGCTTTGGCTCTTTCTTAATGATCTTCACTTCAGCTGCGAACAACTCAAAAAAAAGGGGCGAATGACAACAAAAGCTGCAACTGAAGCTGAAGCTGAATCTGAATCTAAATCTGAAGCTGCCAGCGCTGACAGGGCGAGTGAGAATGTGGCAGTGTTGCAGTGTTGCACTGCAGATATCTTCAGAAGCTGTCATATTCTCAAATTTCCATATATCAAAGTGGCTGAAAACAGCAGGAAAGGATTTGTAATACTTTTCGTATTTTTTTTATATATAAAATCTAAAATTAAAATCTATCCCAAGTGGAAGTGTTGTTAAATAATTAGGAAAGGGCTTAAGTTGTTGACTTCTTAATGATTGGGGGAGAATATTTATGAGTGAGCAGATGAGCCTGACAGGCAGGAATATTACATAACTTAAGTCTGATGATTATAAATAACTGTAATAGATACTATGCAGGTATTTTGGTATATGACTTACCCAAATAGTGAACTATTTATATATTTTCTTGTACTATTTCGCTGGCACCACTGTTGCTTTCAGCGCACTGTGGCACTGTGTGCGGTGCTAACGAATCAAGAATCGCTGACCATTGCCAATTGCTTCCTTGCGTCCTTGTCATAACATGCCCCGTATGGAGTGCTCGTATTTACCACGCTCCTCGGTTGATAAACTACATTAATGCCCCTTAAGTATGCCCATGTATGTTGTGGCAGTGGAATACGTGACAAGGGCCAGCTGAGAAGCTACCAACTATCGACAAATGTTGCCAGATGCTGCAATTACCAAACTTGCAACTGAGCAAGTTGCAACTTACAACAGGCAGCTGCTACGGCCATGTAATTGCAGTTGCTCACACTGCCATTTACCATTGAAAGCTGCCGATTTGCAGCTAAATGGATAAAAACTTGCGCTGCTGGCTGACGATAGTTGCCTGCTGGTTGCTGGCTGCATTGCTTTGGTTTCTGTGCCAACACAGATTCTAAAGGTCATTGGTAATTGCTGAGGCTGTCTACCTTTCTGTCACATTATGTATGTGGCATGTCTGGACACGGTGACACTTCCGTTTCCACTTTGCGGTAGGCCCTAAAGATCTCCTCCTAAAAAGTTGTCCGGCACCTGAAACTCGATAGCAACAGGATGAGTTGCTGGCTACGACAGGCATCAACGGAAGTCAACCACTTTTTGCAGGTTTTTTAATAATTACACTGTAAACAATTTATAAGAAACTGCAAAGGATTTAAAATTGTGAATAAATGAATTGTTATTTACTTATTATTTCTTTACAAAAAAAATGTATCCAAAAATTTAATAATAACAATAATAGTATAATTATAACAATATAATAAAAAAATGAAAGTTGAAGATTAAATTTGATTTTTCTTATTACCAGTAATTTGCTGTTGTCTAAAAACTCAAATTTCTCACTCTGCACATTTGTAAATAACTATTTAAAATTTATGTCCGAGATCTGCAGCGATTGTTGTTGCTGCAGTTTGGCAACAGCAAAGCAGCCTACGCGACTGGGTGCGGCGCCAGAGATTGTTGCCAAATATAAAGTTGGCCAAAAGCGACAGGTTGTTTGTTGTCGCACCCAGCCTGACATTTGCTGCACATTTGTTGCCGCTTTTAACTAAGCCAAATTGATTGTGATTGTCTTGAGGCAGAAATTTCTTTATAAACTAGCCAAAATGAGACTCTGTACTGTCTGCGGTCGCTTTGGTCAGGGACACGCTTGGCTGCAGCTCCGGCTAGAGAACATGGCAAGGAACCTAGCCAAGTGCGTCCGTTTACCCAAAGATATGGAAATCAGCTTGTCTTCTGTCTGGCGGTGACACGTGTTATCCAGGGTTCAACTGAGTTCAGTCTATTAATCGATAGACTACTTTGTTCTGCTGTCAAGCAGTTAGTACAGTACTTGCTCGAAATGTGTACCCAGTCGAAATTTGAATTTTCCAAAACATCACTAGTAAATTTTATCTATGGAGGCATTTAAATAAAGTTGAGAAAGTTTTTACTCTAAACTCAAACATTCCACAATGTAATATTTAAACAAAAACAAAAGACATCATCAAAATCGAAAGAGGTTAAAAAAATCATTTATTATAGTGTTTACTGTAGCTAGTAGCTAGTACCTTAGACTAGCCCTTGTTGACGCCCAGTTAAATGCAATTTTTTTTTTGCAAAGGTCCGCGACTGCGGCTGCGTCTGCGCATGAACAACGCATTTTTGTGCTTGTCATGCCGGTAATGACTGCAACAAACAGCAACAACAACAAAAGCATCAGCAGTAGAAACAACAAAAACAAGTGCAAAACAAAACATGCTACAAGTTTGGAGCTAGGCTAACTGCCCCAACTGAGCCATGAAAGTCAACCGTGCGCATCCATTACCAAGTTCTACTTGGCCGCTAAGTGCGACTGCGAGTGCGACTGCAGCAGCGGCAGCGATGTCAGCGTCGCTGCTTACGTTTTTGTTATGCTTTTCAAATTCTTTCGTGGCATTAAATGTAATGAAAAGCGGGCTAAAAAAATGCTCGATAAGTACAAAAAATATGCACGTGATAATTATAATGGCTGCAAGACATGAAAACGAACAGTGACGTGTTTGTATGTGCGTGTGTATGTGCGTGTGTATGTGTGTATGTGCGTGTGCATGTGTGTGTGTGCGTGTGTATGTTTGCAGCTAATTTGGTATCTAAGGGGCATGGTGGGAGTTTACATCTAAATTACTTGTTTTGATAATTTGTCGTATTAAAAAAATGCTTATTACTTTTTGGAAAATTAGAGAAAATGAAAAACTTGTTAAGTAATAAGCGCCAGCGGATGGGAAAATCTTATTGCCCACTTAAAAGTAGTCAGCTTAAGCGAGCTGTCATAATAATAGGTTTGTTATTAATATTATTAAAAAAGCAGGACTTGAATTGTTGGAGAATTGAAAGCTCGATTTATCTGCAATAACTCAACACGTTCTTGCACAGATTACATACGTGTACTTACACATGAGATTGAGATGTATGTAATGTTCATCCCATGTGTATAGTTTATGTATGTAATCAAATACACTGTATATAAAATATGTTAAATCGAAGTAGTCAACTTGAATGAGTTGCATATAGTACGCCTTGCAAATCAAACTTGCATATACTTTTGATATACATTTTAAGCTGATTTTAAGCTTATGATTCGGCATATATGTGCGTCAAGTATTTCAAGGTTGAGGTCACGCTCTAAAATCGAATCTCTAGTCAGTAATGAGCCGTTAGGCAATATTTGAAAGTGTCTGAATACGTTTCTCCACACCAGTATTCCAAAGCACAGACTAAAGTTATTTCCACTTTCTTGTCAAATTCAATTAAAACCAATTTGCACAGATCTTCTGTATGGCTATGGATACTCTGAAATTCCAGACTGAGACTCGTGTAACTCGTTTGCGAACAACAAGAACAACAACAACAACAACAAAAACTCGCTTCACTTTCTAACATGATTAGATGGCAGCAACTGCTACTCTTTTTTTCCCTCCTTTTTTTCGTATTCCAGCCAGACTCGTATGCTGAGTAATGAGCACTTTTTCTCAAGTTGATAATTACGATGAAATAGCAGAAAAGAAAACACAGAGCAGAACTCATTTGGTTAGATGGCATGGACAGAGAGAAGGCACAATATCCATAGATGATTTGCCCTTTTAGAGGGTGCGTAGGGCAGCTTAGGTAAAATATTTGTTTATACATCAAAATACCAGTAGCCGATTTCAATTATATATACAGCTTGCTTGGCAAAGCCCCCCAAAACACACACCAAGAAGAAGAAGCGAAAACGAAGTGATCTGAGGTGATAGATTCTGACAGCAGCGTGGGAATCTGTGATGTGAGAGGAGGACTTATGTAACCCATTCGAGGGCATTGTAATTTATGTCTCTCGCACTTATTAAATACAATGAGCTGTTGTTATTTGAAATCAGCTTATTGCCAGCAAGGTCTTTGCAAATCAATCAAATCAGTCAAACAAGAAGAAGAACATGTCAATTAGAAATGCAAATTCAGAAAGCACATCAAATAATGAGAATAAGAAGACTTTGCTTGATGAAATGCAGTAAAAAGATAAAAACAAATAAATATTCGAAATAATCTAAAAGTGTTTAAACTATGATCAGTTTAACCAACGCGTCGTTTCCCTCTGTGTTATAATCAAATATTTAAATAATCTTATATTCTTTAATGTGGTTACCATCATGAACCCTTTTCACAATCTCATTTTTAAGCCCACATATAAGCGAACTCTGATCCGATTATTCACATGCACACGCCTTGCTCTGTACCCTTAATATATTTGACTATAGCAAACCCTCTGAGAACACTTGTCTGCCATAAATCAAATCCAATTTAATACCCGAGTAAATTTGAAACAATTTAATTTTGGCAAAGCCAACAGCTCATCATCATCAACCCCGAGATGCGCACAATTCACAGTTTAAGCCAGATAAGCTACATAAGAACACTTGAGTACAACAAAAATGCATATAAATAAAAAAATCAATTTTAAGCCCGCACACATCTCGACATAAATCAATGAAACTTAAGTTGAGCTCATTGAAATGAAAATTCATAAGTTCGCTCCCACGCTGCCGGTCAGGAAGGGCAAGGCCAAACTAACGGTGCCCAAGGGAACAGGAAGTTAAAAAATAAAAAAACAACCCAGCTAACTATAAAAAGGATACAACTATGTTGTATATGGGTAGTTGTATGTCACGTGTGCTTTTTAATTGATTCCTGACAGGCGATTTGCATGGGAAACAAAAACACCTAAGAAGAAACCAGACATTAAGTGTGAAAATGTGAAAGGAGTGGAATTTTGCAGAGTTTTCCACGTAAAAGGGCTAGTTCGTTTGGTAATTAACCAACGCGCCCAACAAATATGTTGTGGTCATATCCATAAATCTAGATCTAAATGCGAACTTTTAACCCTTTTGTCGCCAGTCAGTCAGTTAGTTTAGCTAGCAGTCTGTCTGTGCGTCCCTGCAGGCAATTTGCATAGAATATTTCTCAAAAAACCGCCCCATTGTCTGGGACATTCCTTTGACGCACTCAAGCGGAACCCGGGCCCCAGGTCCACACCCGAGACGAGTTCTCAATGTAAATAAAAATGTATTTATTTTTTCTTCTCCTTAGTTTTATTTGTATTTTTATTTAGGTGCACGCGTTAATTTATGCCAGAGTACGTTGGAGCGTCTGTGGCTCGCTTTGGTTAGCCGTTAAACCACATCCGAAAATTATACAATAAAATGTAAAATAAACTCGTTGGCAGCAGCAATTTCAAATTGTTATTGTTATCGTTGTTGTTGTTGTTGTTGTTGCTGCCATTTGCTGGAAATTTATACAAACAGCTGCGTTAAACTAACCGCAGGCAAACTGCAGCGCCAGTCCGAGGCCTCAATTCAGTTTTCTGCCTTCTGTTTTTCAACTTCCAATCAACTTGTAGAAGCTTCTTGTCTTCTGTCCGTCCATACCCTGAAGAGCTCAATGTCTGACTGTCAATCGGACAGTCGACTGTCAATCAGAAGACACTCGCACTCAAAACGGAAGCAGTTAAGGTTTGAATAATTTATGAAATCCATTTTGTTCTTCGTGTTGCCAAAGTTGCATATCAATTTTGTCTGGAAACCTTTTTTTCAATTGTCTGCAACTTGATTTTCACACTTTAAAATTGAATATCTTATGTATTTGCAACGCATTCAGATTCATTTTGACATCTCTGCATAATTGTGAATTCTTTTAAATACAAATTGAGGAATGTATATATAATATGCATTTTATAGCTTTAATGTTAATTGTTACCCAATTTCAGTGTCAATTTTGTTGTATATATTTAAAAAATCAAAAATAAATATCTAAAAATCTCCATTTGCTTTTTGTATATGTATTTTTATCCTACAGCATTTTAAAGCCTAAATGTCTCAATCCTAACTGTGTAATTTTTATATATACCCATTTAATATACATTTTAAAGTTTTAAAATTAGATTCTTCCTAGCCTTTACCTATAAAATGGTCAATATACAATTTGTGTCTCCGTCTTGCTATATTTAAAAAATCTTAAGTGCTGTCAACTTGTTTAGGTGTAATATTGACTTTGCCCGGTAATAATTGTCTTAAAAGATTTATTCTCTCAAGTAGAATATTTAAAAAGTTTATATGCAATAAACAAAAGCCAACGGTAGTCAAACAGACCCCAACATACATACATGCCTCATATCATATGGTATTTAATATGCCAATGACAATGTTTTAGGTGCCTAACCGCACAAATATCCACTTGACGTTTGTTGTCGTTATCTGTTGCTGTTGTTGCTGCTGTTGTTGTTGTTGTTGTTGTTGGTCAGTTGTTTGTTGTTTGGGCCCCAAATAGGGGCAGACATTCAGTCAGGCAGCTTGTGGCCAGTTGGGTGCTTTGTGGCCACTTCCTAATTTGGTTCCGCTATTTATTGTCGCATACGTTTTTATATGTATTTATTATTTAATTCATTAAACGCGAGTCTTGAATGCCAAACAAACGTTAAGTATTTTGTATGCCAAATGCAAATGTCGGTGGAAGTTACCAGCAAGTGTTAACAAAAATGCTGTTAAAAAGAAAATTCAATTGACCACCATTAAGGAAGTTTGGCCAGTTTCGGTATGGGTAGGGCTTCCTTATAGACTCAGCCTCAGCTTGACCTTCAGACCAAATAAATTAAATTTTATTATTTTTTTGGCTATAACTGCTTTCTATTTCTAACAGGAGCCGTTTGGGAGATTATGCAAAGCTAGGCACAAAATTAAAGCGCCTTAGCTGCGATAAATTCCCAGTGGAACTGTCTGCTCGCATACCAGAGACGCTCAACTTCCGGGACTGCGGGCTTTGGGAAAGAATGTGATTGCCGTAGAACTTAGTTACGCATAGCTCAGCCTGTGAGAATGGGTCATGGCTTGCAGCTTGTTGTTGTTATTGTTGTTGTTGATGTTGCTGTTGGCCGCATACCAGAGCAACTAACTTAAGAGTACAAACAATTTGAAGTGGCTTAGTTCTGGGTGCACAGAACAATTGCGGGTTGTCGTTGGCATTGCTGCTCAGTGAGAATCCGCAATATATATATATATATATATATTTTATTTTTTTTTGTATAGCTCTGCAGTTGTTTGTAAAAGCGACAACAGTGATTAAGAGGGTTGAGAATGTGAAATGTTTGTGGGAGGATTTGTTCTAGCTGCTCTACAGTCAGTTGCTCAACTTATGAGTAGTTCAAATAGAGTTTGTTGTGCGTCGACTGTAACATTTCTCTTAACTCTTAATTAACACAATTATTAACATATATTTGTTAATATTTTAAATTTTCACACTGCACGATATTTTAAAGCTTGATTTAAGATATGACTTTTGTGTTACTTTTTTTTTAACTTATCATTGAATTAATAGCTAAAATATATTAAATTTCGTAGATAAAATACATATATATTCATGAACATATTCATCGGCTAAATACCTAAGCTCAAAAATGTCTTCATGCTACTTTTATAGGCACAGAAGTTAAAAACGTGCTTTAAGTTTATTGATCTTATTTTATGAACCATTAAATGCATAGTGAAGTACTTACATTTAAATGTCACAATAGATTACTCACAGTTGTGGGTGTAAGTGTGTGTGTGTGCGTGTTTGAGCAGCCAATGAACTCTATGACTGAATTTTATGGTCGGTGCAAACGAAAGACTTAGACAACGAACTTCGCGTAGCGCATGAGCGCATGCCAAAAAACTGGTTTTTGCCTCCGAGTCAAACGCATTTTGCACCACTGGACAGTTCAACGGTTTATATATATCTATATATGTATATATACCTAAGTCAAGTGAGTAATATGCCATTAGTCGTACAACGACTGCCACTAAAAACATAGCTGCCTCCCTTTGGGCTCAATCTTCGGACGAGTGTTTTTTATTCCCTGTAAATTTTAATACTAAACAATATTCTTGCTCCATGGGCATGTTCGTCTGTCTGTGCATTACATCGATCACAGAGACTAGAAGAGTTCGAGTTGAAATTATGAAATTAAGACTTTATTTTTTGGAATGCAAATACATTTAAAGTGTCCAAGATTTACCAATTTTTTTATGATTTGCCTTAATAAACGTAATTAGCACAAATTCTCCACAGTGTTGAACTTAGTAACTTATGAAAGGTATCATCTAGTCTGGCACATTTGATTAGAGGGCATTTGTTTGTTTTTATCGGCACATTGCCTTTTTCAGCAGCAGCAGCAGCAGCAGTTCTCAATCCCAGACAGTCTTCCTCAACGCATTGCTCCTTTTTCCCATGACCCAAACAGGCACAAACTTGTTCGCTGCGTGACTCATGCTTAAGTCGGTGTCTGGCTGTTGCCCGACACCGCTGTAGAGCAGAGCAGAGCATCTTTTGCTGCCGCAATCGATGGACAGCAACAAGTATTTCACAAGTTTGTGCTTGTCTTGCAGCGTTCTGTTCTGTGCTGTTTTGTGCCTTTTGCCTGCCCTTTTGCCAGCTGTTAATTTGTGGTTGCGTGGGAATGGAGCTCCTTTAGCTTTAAAATCAACGAGACAGGCCGCTCTGATGGACAACATACACAGAGATTAGTTTTAACAAAAATATTTCACAACATTTCAGGTGCAAATTGCTGGCTTGTTGGCTATCATAGCCATCAAGCTGTTGTTGTCACACGTCGCTTGTTTAATGTAAATTGCGAACGCAACCGCGTCCATTTATGGACGGAACTTCGGCCGGACCCCAACAAAAACTGGTTTACAATTAAAGTGTATTTTTAATTTTTTTTCAGATTTATTTTTTCATCCACTTTATTAAAAAGAATGAGGCTGAAATTAATTATTTATGCGCGCAAGATAGCAAAAGAACAGACAATGGGCGGCTTGGACTCGTAAGTGCTGCTGCTACCAAGAATCCATGGCTGAAACGAAAGACTTAAGACACAAACTTGGCATAGCTCACTAAAAAGCGTTCACAGTTCAGTTGGCACCCCCTCCGGATCCGGCCAGTCAGTCAGTACTCAGTCTGTAATATGTAGTAGGCGCAACTGTTGGCGGGCCATAACGCGTGCCAGCGTCACCTACTACCACGAGGGGTAGCCGGTAGTCAGTTGGGCAGCTGGGCAGCTGCAGGCGCTGTCCAGCGTCATACACGAGTTAACAGCCCAAGCCCCTAACTCTTCCCTATAGCCTAAGCAAAAAAAAAAAGACCCGCATATATTAAGCAAGCAGAAGCAATAAGGCACATTTTAAACATGCATTACATACACTGAAAAATAAGAATGTTTTACTTATATATAGAGTAGCATCTAACTAGTTACGTATAATCTATGCTTGGTTTTTGATATCTTAACTGGTTCAGTTTATTATGCGACTTTATGAGTTTATTAAACCCAATCTTAAGCGGAGAAAAAAGCTTTACCAAATAAATATACATTAATATAAATTCCATAGGAACAGCAGGCAGATAATTAAGTTATTTTATTAGAAATATATGTCCGTCTATTATAGAGACCGTCAGTCTGCTAATTTCTTTTATTTTTTAACCAAGTTTTTATTTCACAATCCCAAAATTTATCTCAGTGTGGCCCTGAACAAGTCCGCTGCACTTTTAGGTTTGTTATTATTAGCAGCGCATGTCGACCATGACATTTGTTGAAAATTAAAATAAATACCATATAATACCAGAGTCCGAACCAGTCCCATGCCCAAGCTTAGTTTTTAGTTTTATGCCTCTTCGACGCAAACGCAGTGTAGCTTGAAATGTGCTCTTTACTTGCACTATGCACAACAAATTTTGGTATCACCCCAAATAAAGGCAATAATGGTAAACAAATTGCAAAACCCAATCAAGCAATGGTCAGGTCATCAGTGTAGAATAGCCAGATGGCTGGAGGCGGCAATTCCACATCGCAATCGATGAGACTATACGCAAGTAAGGTGTCATCCAAGTTGAGAACACGAAAGCACTTGGCGTGAAAAGAGTAATTACAAATAAAATCAGAATAAAATAAGATTCAAATCGAAACTAACGCCATCTGAGAATGTGCGCCACTCGTAGCTGCCTGCATGATGATTGTAACGCTGCTTGTACTTCTCCTGTATTTCGTAGATGCTATCCTCGTAGCACACTTCCATGTGCTGCACTGTTGCAGTCAGCGTGTTAATCAGACGAATTGGTTTTGGTTGTCGCGTAACAAGACCAATATGATAGAAGGGATCCTGACTCCACATGGTATGCTTGGTCTTGGCGAACTCGCTGATGGCCACCTCCAGTATGGGTGGAAAGAGCACACGAGGACGGCCTGTTCTGAGTGAGATCTCAGTGCGTGGTTCGCCATTCTCATGAAACAAGTGGGTGAGATCCTTGCCTGCATGCGCCACTAAATAATCCATGTTCTACGGAGGAGGAAAACATACCAAATATCTCTTTTAATCTAAATCAATTTCAGTCTTACGCAATTCCAGTGATCGAGACGATCCTTAATCATTGGCGTCAAATCGAAGACTCTTCTGTGTATCACAAGCCAGCAATCTTCTTTTTTATTATGTACACAAATCTCATCCATGAGATAGTAACGCATTTTTCTTACAGGCTGCGCCATTACTAGTAAAAATATATTTTCAATAAAATATACCATTTAATGACACAATTAATTTTTTATGAAAGTTTGCTTACTGTTTCAACGTTTATTTGATTTAAAGAAATAAAAATTCTTGGAAGAAAACTTCTATGAAAATGTGCTCAGTTTATATTTCGTACTTTTGTATAATGATAGATAGAAATCTTTAATATATTCCATCTTTACCGCATTCAATTGGTAAGTGCGGTAAGTGCGGTAGTCACTTGTAATTGTTCCTATCTCTTGGCAGCCCAATTAATCTCGGAAGTCAGCTGCAACGATGCGTCTCCTAATTTCATTAGAAAAATGAAGGCAGCCGGTTTTTCGTTGGACAATGTATAATTAGCCGGCAATTGTCAAGTCATCAGCGCCTCCTGAAGCCATCAATTCGTGGTTATACATAGCTAAATAGATTAATGATTGCCAGGCATTTTGTGGTCGAGTTTAGAGTGTTTCCAAAAGACAGTTTTATTGATGGGTTTTTTCACGGAATTCCAATGATAAATGTTCCTTTTCCGAGACGTTAAAGCTTGGGGCATCGAGCTTCTGGAACGTGTCGAAAACGTGGGAACATTTTAAACAAATATAATTTGCCTCGTGGCTAAAATTAAAAAAAAAATATATGTTACAGATATGCCAGATGGTTTACCATAAGTGATTAAAATGCTTACGTAATGCTTACTAACCTCTGCCACATATGTTGGCAATTTTTGCTTTGTATCTATAATTTTTAGAACAGTTGTGTAGGATCTGCAACCCTCACAGCAGCCACAGGCACAATTCTGACAGGACGAACGCCTCCCTAATTTCAGACATAGTTTCTCAGTTTTCAACAAACATGCCGAGCTATATCTTCATGCATAGATCTGACATGAGCTGCTGCTGTTCCTCTAAATTATGCCACACTTCTCGATTGCCTGTGCAATAATTATGATCCACACTCCCTGCACCCTACTGCCGTAAGTGATGAACAGCGGGGGGTGGATGTGCGGCGCCCCTTTATAGCTGTTTACCTAGCCATGTGACCACGTCAGCTGTTAGCCACCTCAAATGAATTGCTCGAAGGTGATCGCAGTCTGTGGGGTGTTAACTGTTATGTAGCCACTGAGAGCACCCTGTGGTTATGTCTAATTGTTTTTTTTTACTATTGATAGAGCGTCATTCGAGTGTGTCTCATAAAAAACAATACAAATAGTTATGACTATCGTATAAGTTTTCGACGTCAATTAAAACTCACTTAAGCTAGTTAACGTTGACCAGGAATCCGCTTAGAAACTTTTGGATTAGCTCACAGGCGGATACTATATCAGAAAAAATAGTTTTTAGATTTAATTAGTTATTAATTGAACAATTATTTTTCTTTTTCTCACAAAATTCCAATCCAATTTAGCATCGCAATCTGCATAAATCATTTGTAACTCAACGCTGTATTTATCAGCTGCCAAGAGCTGAACTCTGTCTGCAAATGAAACCCAATGTGGTCTGCCAGCTAAACTCGTATTAGTTAATCCGTGATCGTTCATACATATGTATAGATATTGCTTTTTTTATAAAGCTGGCGCCGCACTCTGTCTATGTGTCAAGGCAATGGAAATGGAGACCAACAACTCAAATGTCTGAAGCTTGTTTAGTTTTTTTTTTAGCCTACGCGCGAGCCTTTTATGGAGATTGCAATGCAATTTAGATTATTGCATTGCAAATGAAAAACTAAACTAAAATTAAATAATATTGAAAAAAAATGCAGGCAGCTGCTGTTATTCATTTATTTTTGTTGTTTGTCACATTTTTTGCTGCTGTAAAATCGAATTCTAAATAATGTGTTTTTTTTGCATTCAGCTATTTTGTTGTTCTTGTAATTTGGAGATTTTATGCAGCGCGGAGCAATTATTGATGCTGTGTGTGGATGCTGTTGCTGCTGCTGCTGATGATGTTGCTGTTGTTGCTGTTATTGCTGGCACTCAAGTGCACATTTCCTGCCATTTACAACAATGCACACATGAGTATTTACTGCAAGCAATACCCTTATTGAGGGCATAACAGTTTTGTTGTGTATTTTGTAAAGCATTTTTCAACAGCTACATTGATAAAGTTATTTCTCTTTGACGGCCTGTTACTACTATTCCTTATAAGATGTCATCAATGCGTATGATATCAAAATATACAGAATATTATATTTTTATATGGTCAGCTGAATTCCCGCCTAGAAGTGTATTTAAAATTCGAAGTATCAAAATAGCATTTTTTTTCTTGTTATTATTTATGTTCATAGCACACTTAATGGGTTCTTACTGAAAAGCGGTGCTCATTGTTCGATTCGTAACGGGGTCGGGGAGCCCGGATCCCGGTTCCCGAATTGAGTCCCGGGTTCGTGCAAGTGGCTGCGTCTGCGCGTGACGCACGTGGTGCTGAGCGTAGGGGTTGCAATAGCACTAGCTGTGGCAGGGGGTTAGGGTAACTGTATTATGTTGTTTTTTTTTCCTTTTGGGGTTGCTTATGCAGCCAAGTGACCCGCAGCAGCATGGCTGAGTGCACTGTGTGGTATGCCAGCATTGTTCTTCAGCTTGTGCCTGCCACACGCAGTCAACGCCTTGACCCGAGAGCTGCCAGCTGCAAGCTGTGAACTGTGAGCTGCAACTCCTTGGCCAATGATCAAATAAACACAACCCAACTTGGCATATCGAATGGCCAACCAGCTGTTGCGATTGCTTAAACACTCCGTACATAAATCAAAACACGCCGACGAGCAAACAAATTGAGCATTTTTGGTACATTGGAAAACTCCGGCTTAATGTTATCTTTGTTCCACAGGGTTTTCTTTAAACATATGTGCAACTTCATAGTTGAACTGTGGACAATTAGTGATGTCACACCCTCCGGGCTGTCCACAAGTGGCCACATTTCCACTCACAACTCGAACAAATGCAAATTAGCTTAAAATGTAAAAGACTTGAATCATTCCATAGACCAGTTGCTACATTGCTGGGGTCAATGCAAATGCAGCTGTCCGCTATAGTGAATACTTTTTATTAAGTTTTATTAAGGGTTGACTATTGTTGTGCTGGCTACTCAGAAAATGCACACAAAGAAGGGATTAAAAAATGTCGTGTTAAGGTCTACAAACGGCGGAGGAGTGACTTAAATTGAACATTCATTCAAAACTGTGACTTGCAATCCATGCTGAATACCTATTTAATCGTGGTTTATTCAGCATACTCATTTTGTATCTAAATTGTATAAATGTTTCAGCTGAATTTCATAATTTCATTATTTTTTTACTCTCGGAAGATCTAGGATCCTTGGTACCAAGAGTTTTTAGTAAAGTCAACACATGTTTGAGCCACCCCTAATATCAGGTATTTAGTCAGTTGATGGTTGTTGCTTTATGTGGTTTTAAGTGCCATTGGGCTTGGTAGCTTTCATTTGAGTTCTGCTGTTGCCGCTGTGGTTTTGTATTCGTGCAGCTAAATAAAAGGATGTGGCAATTGTAGGCTTTTTGGCAAGGATATGCGCACAACGGCACATAAATAATTGCTAACTGATGGCTGATGTGTAATTTGGCAACAGCTGTTGCAATCTCGCAGTCAAACAACAACACTGAAAAGACCAATATTAAAATCCACTTAGAGAGAGATAGAGAGAAGGCGACGCGTGGCGTTGGCAGACAAACCAATTAAAGTAAACAAAAAGTATCTGTAAATCCTTTTAGAGCTGTATCTTATGTATGCTTGCACAGCCTGGCAACCAGAGTTCGCCCTCACCCTCGACACATTATCCTTTCCACGCCTCTACCCGGTTGTTATTTGTTTTCCTCTTTGCTGTTACCATAGCAATTCCAAATCCATCAGCTTCGTTGTCCGCGCATGCGCAACGGCAGCTGCCAGTTTAGAAATTGACCCCAAGAACCCGACATCGACTCCTACTTTGTTTGGTAAACCCGACTCTAGGGCGCTGACTTTGTAATCCTGCGGAAGTAGATTTTATCACGTGTGTCCATTAGTTTCCATTAAGTTGCCTTTCTCATTTCCATTTGTTTGAGGTGGCCACAACAAAACCAAAAACGGCTCTGAGAATGTCAACCATCTTGAGTTCAAAGTGCACGCCAAATTTTTGAGTTTAATTGTAATTATTATGGTAAAAAATGTTATTTAAGTTGATTTTTGTATTTATTTTGCATTTACAGGGTTACACAGAGATTTGTAAACTAATCATCCAAAAATCTCTTTTAATATTGGCATAATATAATATAATAATATATAGTAACACTAATAAGTACACCCAAAATTGGCTATATTTATTCGTTAAATTTATTCAGTACATAATTTAAATATATATTTAACTCTTGTATCCATTTTGTATCCACTTCAAAGTGTAACCAATTAGCTTGACTAGCAACAAATTGGACGATCTCCCAATGCAATTCAGTTTAAGGCGTCTAAAGAACGGTTGCAAATTGCATTATTATTAGCAATAATTTAATGGCCCTGCAATGCTGTTGTTGTTATTCTTCCAACAAAGTGGCATGCAACATGCAGTTAGATAAGTTTATTCACATTTTACCTTGGCGTGTTGGAATGCAGTTGGGGGCGGCCCAAGTCCACACCAGTTAACAGTTAGTCGGCTAAAATATAACAAGCAGCCGTCGCAATAGCACCAAGCAGCAACATCATTATTATATATATTCTCATCATCATTATTGGCCTTGTGTTCATTGCGACATTGCAAGGTCGCTTCACGTGCAGCTCCCCAAACTTCCTGCCTGCCACTCATTGCAGTTAATTGCTTTCATTGTTGCTGTCGTTGTTGCCATTTAAAAAATTCCTTTTTGGTGTGGCCTATACCCTTGCAAAAAGTTGTTCAATTTTTCTAAGAAAACCAACCAACTCTAATCCCAGCCGGACTGGCATAATTTATCACATAAAATGTTTATGTAAAAAAAATCCTACTAAATCATATAGCTTACAGGTTTAAATGTTGAAGTTTCGTTAAGCGAGGGCATTTAGTATTCGGCGTACCCGTACTATGAACTCTTTCTTGTCTTCTCACATTGTCGTCAGCAAAACGCGCATATTTTAATATTATTTAAGCGCATCCGTTGACTGGTCTCAGTCTCAGCTAAAGCAAAAACAAGAACAACATCAACATCAACAACAACAACAACGTTGTTCGCCAGATCGTCTGCACTTTTTGGGCAGTTTAATTAAGTTTCGTGCTCGCTTAGTTAATATGATTACCGTTACAGTTGTTTTTAAGTGTCTGGAGTTCTTTTTTTAATGTGGATTTGCACATTGGCTCAGCTTTGCCTGTAAAATTAACTTCAACTTAAACACTTGCTTTTGTCGGCTTTTGCGGCTTTTGTTGAAGTTGTCTTCAATTAACTCCTTAAATATCTGCATTTTTTCTCAGTTTGTTTATTGATATTTATTGAATTTTTGTACTTTAAGAAGTCATAATTTGCTTGGTTTACTTCAGAGAACTGTTGACTGAATTTTGTGCCGCTTCCTTCTCAGTTGTCGAGTGAAAAGTGTGAGCCTGTTGTCATCGGAATGTGCAAATAACTCGATTTGCTCGAGTTATGCACCAGCTTGACAAAATAGTAAGCAAACTGCGTCTGATCTTCCTAATAAATGAGAGAAGCATTGTGGTTAATATGACACTTAATTAAGCTAGAGTATTTGAACTTATTTTTCTAATGATACTAAATAATATTTTTTCCTTATATCAACAAAATTCAAATAAAAAGACTTTTCTTTATTTATTTATGTTTAATCTTAATCTTTTAGGATTCTATCATGTTCTCAATTTTATATTAACAGAATAAACACATTTAATAGTTACATACATATACATAAGTAATGTGCCTTTTTTTTGCACCACATATGCCTATAGCTAAGTGTTTTATGGGCACGTTTTCATCATCCGGAAAAAACCCCGGTCCATCCACTCATTGCAGACATTTCGTCGCCATTCAGCAAAAGCTAAAAATAATACGAATTTATTTGCGGTACAGCTTGCGTTGTTGTTGTTGTTGTAATGCTT
Source organism: Drosophila atroscutellata (assembly GCA_035041605.1). Taxonomy (NCBI): domain Eukaryota; kingdom Metazoa; phylum Arthropoda; class Insecta; order Diptera; family Drosophilidae; genus Drosophila; species Drosophila atroscutellata. The sequence goes on along the minus strand of JAWNLA010000092.1, from coordinate 2,466,870 downwards.
GTTGTGTTAACCAAGCGTGATTGCAACATTTGTTTAAAATGCCAAAGCAAATGATGTTTCCCCATCCTCCAATTCGCTCTGTCAGCATTTGGCCAGACTAAACAAAGCTGTTGGCCAATGTTTAATTGGCCTGTGTGTTTTCGCATGCGTCTTGGGGCACGCGCCAAGCTGAAAGTCCATCACTGCAGAGGCTCGAATGCAAACCTGAATGTGAATCTAAATCTAAATTTCATAATGACTATGTTTCCCTGTGCCCTCATGGTCCAGCTGCTGCTACAGACGTGCCAAAAGTAAATAAATACTTGGGGGATTGGGGGAGGTCTCAAATTTGCTGACACTGACATTTATATGATTTTTAAAGTCACGCAAATGGCAGCTGTTTGGAATTTGAAGCACCCTGTTCTAGACAAGAGGCAGAAAGGGTATATTGAGTCCTTTTTTTTCGTTGTGTCTTGAAACAAAGGCTTATATATTTAAGTCCTTTTAGATCTATATATGGAAATCAAATGTATTAAAATCTATATCTTTTTCAATAGCTCAATCTCTATTTTTATATCTTTATGTTTATCATTTACTTTTAACTCTTGCCACACTTTGAATAGAGTATCTTGAAGTTTGAACCTGCGTAACTTCATGTTTTTGTACACACGTGCTTTACTCGATTTGGTACACTCATAAAAATCTCATTTAATTCACTTCAAGTTCGGTATAAATTTATTGATTTCCCCTTCCTCTTCCCGCAAATCTATTGTTTACTTTAAACGTTGTCATTTAATGCTGACATATTTATGAGTAATATTCTTTTATAACTATCGTTATGTTATTGTCTAAGGCCTTATTTGAATGAATTCGATTACTGATTTTTATGAGCTACCAAAATTGGTCGTATCGAGGCTTAGCGGCTCATAAAAACTGACTAGTGGACACTGATAAAACAAATTTCGCCTGTTTGCCGACATTAAGTGCGTGTTTCGCTCGCTGCCAAACAATGACATCACTGTGGAAAACGTGATGACAAATCTCCAAATAAAAATACGGCGCTCGCCAAATAGATCGACGTCAGAGCTGACGTCGCAGCATCTCATCGATAAATCACATGTGAGAGTGTGTGTGTGTGTGTGAGTGGCACACATGAAAAGCGAATTTTCTCCCCAAGCGAAAAAAAAAACATACATATCGTCGGAAAATTCATTGGTGTGCTGAGGTCGACTGTGTGTGTGTTTCTTTTTTTTTATTTTGTGGCTTTTCTTGGTCAACTTTGCCAGCTGACGGTTGCTGTGCGCCTGCTACAAATATCGGAAAATTCCTTTGAGGATTTTGGCACAAAGGCGAAAACGCCGATGCGGCAACCTTTGATGATTTTCCACGCACGCTCTCACCAGATACCTCCCTCTCTCTCACCTTCTACATCTTTTATTTTCCCTATCTATGTTGCTTACTTGCTCACTCGTTTGCTGAACATTAATTTTCCAGATAGTGGCGGTCGAGACATTTGCAACCCCCTTCGTGCCCGTGCCACCCCGTCAGTGGCTATGAAAAATGTTTTATGGCCAACACATTCAGTCTGAGGCAGCAAGCAGCAGCTGCCGAGTTTATCTCTGCCTCAAGTGTTTGCTGACTGCTGCTGCTGCTGCTTCTTCTTTTTCTTTCACATACTTATTACTTTTGACTTTTTTTTGGAGGAAAAGCATTTTCCGGCTATGCCAGCGGGGCGAGTGTGTTCTCGATTGTGTGAGTGTGTGGATGTATTTGTGTGCGTGTGTTTGCGCTCCTAAACGATTCTCAACTTCTGACATAGCTGCTTCGACTGCGGGCATCGATTTCTGTTCGCCTGCTACCTAATTCGCGTAATTTATTCAATTTTCAGAATTAATTTTTTACCAACCGCGAGTTTTTCGCTTTGCATATGAATTATCTCAGTTTTATCGAGGTGACGACTTTAAAAAAAAATTTATATATTTCGTCATATTTCTATTGCACCCAATTTTATGAATTTTTTCAGAATTAAATAGTATCTAATTATTAGCATTCATGTTATTGTTATTTTTGTTATTTTTTTATTAATAATTCTGCCTGTCTAAACAGACTACACAATTATTTTCCGACTGAATTGTCACATTTCGTGATATTTTCATAACGGAAATGTTTGATACAGGTTTTTATGCTGGCGCCATCTTTTGGGAAATATGTGCGGCTTGCTGCTGCTGGTGCCATCTGTGCGTAGGCAAGTAACAGCTGAATGTTTTGAACACTTTATCCAAGTCAGCAACCTTAGCAATTGACTTTTCGCCGCAGGTGCCCGAAAAGAGTTGTTATACCCAGAACACATTAATAATGGGTGAAAGCCATAAACTATCTCAAAGGCTTTGAAATTATTTGACTGAAGTCCTTTTAAGGAAAGAATCCTTTTTAAGAACAACAGAATTACTCATAACTTGAATACCTACGAGGAGGAAGGGCATCCAATTCGTTCTTGTAGTTTCCAAAGAAAGAAGGAAAAGGCTGCTTAAATTGATGTTGCTTGAGGCCAGTTAAGCCAATGCAGACACCTAATTTGTCACTGGTGAGTGCACATGCTAGCTGAATAGAAACGTGTCAAGAAAACGAGAAAATTATATAAGTATAGAATAGTTCCCATCAGACAAGGGGAAATAAAAGAATTTGTTATACAAAAAGTTCTGTTTAATTGTAAAATATGTTAATCCTTGTACCACTTGTGCAATAAATACTAGACACTCATCCGATGTACGCTCTCGATACCAGTCCATAAATCGCAATCGGAATTATTATGCATTTGTGGCGCCATCTGGAGTTCAATGCTTAGTAAGGTTTGAGTTTTGTATATGACGAGGATAGCGACAGTGGGTAAACTTATCAAATGCTCAACTAAATATTAAGTTTAAGATTGGAAACTCATCGGATTTTGTAATGTTAAAGATTGGTATCTTTAGATAAAATAAAATATTAGGGATGCGCTGGAGATGTTTTAATTATTCAATATATAAAAAATCATAATCCATACGCACACTATGTTTAAAATATACTCAGCTGATTTTGTAAGTACGTTGATCTAAATTGAATATTGTTATTTAATTGGCAATATTGTTATATTTACTTACACAACTAAGACACAAATTAAATATACCCTCGCATGCCTTTCCACACGTTGAATGCTATCTTTGAAGCATGGGCGTTGATGAATTAAGAATTAAAAGCGGCTAAGTGAATCAAAACCACAATCAAAATGCTGCAGCTTGTGTTGGCGGCCTAAAAATCTGCTGCTCCTGTTCCACTTACTTCTCTACTCTGCCCCATACTCAACCTCATAGTCTTCCTGTTGCTGTTCCTCGGTGCTCCTGATACGGGAACGCCCAGCTGCACTTGGAACAGCAGCAGCAACAGGAACAACAACAGCAACAACAAAAGGAACTTTTGCCGCACATTCAGCAATATGTATGTGGGACATTGGGAATTGGGAGTGTGAGAAGAGTCTATAATCTCGTTCCGTAAGCGTCACGCATGCCACTCCCCTAAATTGATATGTGTGTGCTCATCGGCCCATGGCAAATGCAAACGCAAACACCGACAAACATCATCATCAGCAGGCCAAAATACAAAAAAAAAAAACTACATAAAAACGCGGTCATCAAAACGTTCCTTGTCGTTGCATGCGCTTGCTGATGCTGTTGTTGTTGTTGTTGTGGTTGATGGTGGTGGCAACGGTTTGGCGGCATGCGGAAAATCATCAAAGCGTTTGCACGGCGGCTTTTTGCCTTTCATTGCGGCATTTCAAAGAAATGTTCCGACATTCGTAACAGGCGAACAGCAACCGTACGAAAGCTGAAATTCTGCCAAAATACCAAATGAAATCGAAAACTCGAAAAAACACGAACACACATACAGTGAAGGCTGGCACAGATGCGGCTGAACCACCACAGCCGAGTTGCTAGCATATAAAATTGGCTATGACCCGATTTTATACTAGCTTTATTATTATTATTATTTTTGTTTTCCTTTTTTTTGTTTTTTTTTTGGCGCGGTACTTTTGCTTTGTTCTGAGCAACATGCTGTCGGAGGGTGGCAAGCGCAAAGGGGTGGCTTGGCAGGGTGTAATTTGTGTGCTACATTTGCAATAGGGCGTGTCAGGGGAGCTAAGTATAAAACACATTGTGTAGGTCGGAAATGTGCGAATAACTTATCTAACTGAATGAACTGAATGATACTATGCAAAACTAATAGTGGTCTTTAGAAAAATATTACCTGGTTTTTATAACTGAACCATTGCATAAATATAAAATTATCAATAAAAATTACGCCAAATTTGTTTCCTTTTTCGAGAAGGTTTTCCATTCTTTTATCATTTTTTTTTTTGGTTTTTTTTTAATGCTTAACACCAATTGATTAAATATATGTGAATATAATAATTAGAGTAATTTGTTTAAGTATTTTTTTTTTGGTTTTTTTTTTCTTTTTTGCTTGTTTTGATATCAGGAACTCTTTGCAGAGCTCCTAAAAAAAATCATCGCCCGACATGGAACCTATTGGTTTAACCTGTCGCGTGCACAATTTTGTCGCATATGAAATAAAATGCAAGAACGGTTAAATAAAATATCAGAATATGCAGACAAAAATCGCGGTGCACTCATCGTTATATATGTAGATCATGTATGTAACACCAATTGAATAAATATATGTTAATATACATACAATTACATTAATTTGCATAATGAATTGGTTTTGCTAATTTTTTTTGGCTTATTTCCGCATGAAGTCTTTATAGAGCTCCTAAACTCCTCCTCTGGCAAGGTACCTATTGGTCAAACCCGCCGCGTGCACTATATTATCGCATATGAAAAAATGCAAGAACCGTTGAAATAAATATATAAATATGCAAAAAAGTCGCGGTGCACTGATCATTATATATATGTAGATTATGTATGCATTTGTAAATGCTTATTATTGGTTATATATATGCTATGAATATTTGATATATGGAAATAATTATGTCCTTCTGTCACGCACTACTTGCTCTAAGTGCATTTTTCATTCGATTCTGGGAATTTCACAAAAAACATTGTACAAAAACAATTTAGTGCCTTTGCCGTGCGCTTTACTTAGATTAATTTTCCTTTTTTTTTTGGAAGCTTTAATTGATTTATTCAATGCAATTGCATAGTTGCATTTGATTAGAGATATGTGAAATAGTCTTCACTATTCATTACAATTAGAATTGCAAAATATTTATTCTAGATATTCGGTGTGCTCTGTGTTGAAAAAACGAACCAACGTTAATTTATGTATTGCCAATTCGAAAATTAGTACGGGGTAAATTTTTTGGTGTAAAAATTGTATTTCTATCCCAACTTTAGCTATTTCACATATTAGAACCCAGAAAAATCCCAGAAACTAATTTAGAAACGAAATTGTAAAGTAAAGTCTTGTAAACATTTTTGTAAAAATTTTCATATACAAAAATTTAGAAAATATTTCAAATACATAATTTAAAAAAAAATTGTTTTACAAACACTTTTTTTTATAGTTACCAATAAATAAAAAAAAGTGTTTTCAATACCAATACCAATGCCAATTTGTGTAATACCAATTAAGAACAACATTTTCTTCCAGTCCCAATTTCGACCCATTTTATTGAATAATTAAACAAATGTCGCTAAAGCCAAGTTGGAAAAGATTTAAAATATATAGGTGAGGGATTAAAAAGTTTACACAAAACTGGCCAATTTCAACCAATTTTCATATAAGTTAATCGATTGCCAATAATTTGAAGAAAAGCTGAAACAAAGATATAATTTCTTTCAATTTAGATGCTGAACCATGTTAAAACTCTAAAAACAAGTGTAAATGTGTTCCGATGATGGGTGTGAACAAAAGTGCTGGAGATATATAACGTAAATAGTGTTGCAGTGCAGTGTTGTAATATGTTGTTGTGTGTTTGCATATGTTGTCTAAGTTTCTTACTCCATTTGAGGAGTGTCGACTAAGCTGAAATTACATCTATTTGATTCCAATACGGCATTGAGTACAATACATTGTATTGGAACTTTGACTGGTGTTTCGTTTTACAGTTGTAGTATATCGGATTAGCTTCGATTACTTTGTTAAGCAGTTAAAATATATAATGGCGAGTCATTTAGACCCATTAAAATAATATCGTGCGTTCAATGAGCGATTGCTGTATGCATTTGTTTTGTTTTTTGGGCCTTGGGTTTTGGTTTTTAAGGGTTTCTTTATTATTTTGTTGTTTGTATTATAATAATAATCATAATTATTACCGGTTCTACATGACATTATGACATTATATCAAACTCAATTGTCATCGTTTCCTTGCTCTGCTATTTATCAAAGTTCTGAATTGTTCGCATTAGTTTTTGTAGCGTTTTGATTTACATTTATACATCCAGGTTATGTATATATATATATATATATATATAGGTATATATATATGTATATACATATATACATATAGGTATATATATATGTATATACACATATATATATATATGTATATAGCATATATTTATGTAGCGCATATTACACAATGGCGCGTTACATTTCGATATATGTTTTCTCGTTATCTCTAAATTTCTCTTGTGACCTCTGCTAGAGACAATTATACTAAGAATTCAAATCCAAAACTGGTTTTTATTTTTTCTTTGCTGAATAATTAAGCCGTTTATATATGTGTTTATATGTATAATTATTTATATGTAGTATATATATGCTTGTACTTGTCGTAAATAATTGAATTATACATTTATATAGATTTATATATATCTTAGTTGTTTTGTTTTTTTTTTTTTTTGTTGCACAAAAAACCTCAAATAGGTATGTCCATAAACATGTTGGTTCACGTTTATGTTAATGTGTGTAGTTTTGTCTCCATCGTATCGCATTTTTAATTTTGCAATGCATTTATTTTGTTTTTTAATTCAATAAATTGTTAGTAGATTTAAGATTTTAAGTGGCCTCAGCCAGCATAAAATTTTTTCTGCTGGATTTTACAATTTTTTTTGTAACATTTTTTTTAAATTTTGGCTTTTGTATTTTGTTGCTTAATAACACAAATTGTCGCCAAGTGGCTAAACAGATATTCATATATATATATATATATATATGTTAATATTGTACACACCGATAATTGTTAATGTTTTCACTTAAATTATATAATAATATAATTTGTTGCTTTTGTTTTCCAAAAATGTATGAAAGCCTGCGCTTGGTATTTGATTTTGCTTAATTATATTATTTAATTGAAACATACAGCAATAATATATATATATATGTACTGTTATTTGTTTATATGCATATTGAATTGTATATGAATAAGTTTGTTTAAATACAACACACATACTTTGTAATGTACGATAAATGTATGCTATAGATATATTTTTATATCATATGTTTTATTTTTTTGTATTTATTTGTATTTGTATATTATTTGATCAATAAGAAACCGAAACAATAAAACAATCTAAACAAATGTATATAAGTAATTAAGAAGTTGTTGTACGTATGTTCTTAATTGTAGTAGCATTTTTTTTGTTTTTAGTCATGTTGAACGTCATATGTATTTCACACTAATCTATAAGCAATACTGCACCAGTATCGGAACTTCAATCGAATCGAATCATTCAATTACGCAAACTTCAAGTAAATCTCATTCTGTAGGCCTAAAACTAAGTTTTGTCCGGTTGTCCGTGTGGCTCTGTCCTTTTTTTCCGTCGTCAGTATTTGTCAGGTTTAGCTGTTCGAAGTTAAGATGTGCGTATTTACAGCAGGTCCAGCGTTATTTATTCTTCTTCAAAGCATTCCTCATTTAGTCAGCTTGCGTTAATCTAGGAACTCAAACCATTTAGTTTTCGGTTCGTCTGTCATTTAATTAGTCCGTATCCGTTTCGTACAATCTGCTCTTCTCTTGAAAGTTGCGTAATGCTAGTCTCCCCATTTGGGATCAAGTACCGAACTGGGCATATCCTTGCTTTTACACTATATACACACAGCTCGTGTGGCTATGCTCTCCCTTAATTACTTGCATAAAATATATATTTGGTTATTTGTGAATTTTACACGTTGAACTCCAGCGGGAGTTGTGGTCCGAGTAAAATTCGCGGGTCATAATGTTCCGTTGCGTCGAGCGCTAAATCTTTAGCTGTCCGTGCAGGTCATGTTTTGCTGTTTCATTTTCATTTTGTATATCTACACCATCAATGAAATAGTATAAGGAAATAATAAGTTAGTTTCTGACCTTTAATCTCATACGAATGGTATGCATATAGTGTGTGACATCATTTCTAATATATTTATATATATATATTAATATATATATATATACACATATATGTATATATATATGTATACATATATAAATATATGGTTATATAATATATACATATATATTTTATTTTATTTTTATTATTATTCATATTATTATATAATTTAGTAATCTTCTTGTTATATGTAAGTTCCGTTCAAATTTTCTACGCATGGTTTTAGTTTTTCCACAATAAATGATTATTATGTCAAATATACATCAATAATTGTCTTTAATTTGTGTTACGCTTTTTACTACAATACATTTAGAGATTTTTAGCATCTTCTTCTTCTTCGTCTTTTATATTTTTAGTACACTTATTTAATTTGTTTGTCGAAGAACATTTGGAAATATTTTGCTGTAATTTGTATTTAATTAACACTGAAACTCTCTAATGAAAAAATGTACGCGGAAAAATTAATTTCCATATTTTTTTTTTTTGTTTGCGTCAAACTGTATATATTAATATTTAAGTACTTTCTACCACGTTAATAAATTTTTGTGTTTTGGAGTTTTTGCAAGCCCGAAGTTGTTGGTGGGCTTGCCACAGTTATTGTAATATTGTTTTTCATTTGCTTTTGTGTTGTGTGTAGTTTTTCTTTTTAATGAAATTTCATTTGAAACGAAAAAAATGCTAACAAATAAAAGTTGCGTCTAGTTAAATTTGTTGGTATTTTCTTAATATTATTTTGTTGTTGACATTTTGTTTTCAAAAAACGTTTATTTCAAACTACAATAACTCATTTTGTTTTTGTTTTTGGTTTTTGTTTTTTCTTCTTTTTTTGTTTTCATTATGTACTTTAACATCAACTGCTACAGAAAATGTTTATTATTCTTACAGCGCTATTTTTTTTTTTAGTTTTTATTGCAGTATTTTTAGTGCCTGCTTTAACTCAACTCAATTTCTTCTTCGTCGTTTTTGGTTTTATTTTTTTTATTATTTTTTTTTTTTTTGGTTTTTGAATAATTTGCACTTATTTAACTAATTTTGTGTAATCTCGAGTCATTATTATATATCTTGAAGTCATTTGTATCTTTGTGGCTGTACCTTGTGGTGTATCGTGTAGCGTGTTATACGGTTATTTGTATAAACCGCATCTAAACCATATGTTATTTGTTTAAGTCCTGTTTTACGTTTGCTATTAGTCCTTTTGAAACATTCAAAGGGTCGTGCCTGAGTTTTTTTCTTCTTGTTTGATAGTATTTTTTTGTCATGTGTCTGTGTGGTTTGTGTTTTTCTGTAATTAGTATATCTGTTTGCTTCCAAAAGCATTTTTTTTTTTAAGAATTTTGCGGTTATTTTAAAGCTTCGATTTCTAGATGTTGCTTTACTTATTTTGTGTGTAACACCCCTCCTAAGCGCGATGCTTTTCGGGCAGTTCGCGATCCCAAACAATTTGCGACCAACGTTTCTAGCTGCCACAAAATCAGATGAGAAATATATGAGTTTAAAACGAGGCCAGACATTGTTTGAAATCACTGCTCCTAAAGTTATCTGCGCTTTCGAATTATTTTTCGTTTTCTCTTGGAAATAATAAATGTTAGGATCGGATTGAATGAACTGAATAGTATAAATTGCATATGGTTTGGTAAAACAATATTCAAATATGTTTGTTCAAAGATACACGCAGATAGTATAGTTATCGATAAGTCATAAGTTATATAAGTATTGACACTCATAATAATTATTATTGTATATGAATAATTTGTATACATATATATTTTGTTTTATATAATAATAAACTTGTATAATTAATTGTCATACACATCAATAGCTTCTTGTATTTATATCTGGCTTCTTTGCGTTTGTAAATAGATTTTTAGATTTTTGTGTTGTTTCTGTTTAGGTACAAATTTTTCATTCATCCTATATGTATGTAGTTAATTCATATGTATGTGTCATTTTGTATATGTTGTATGTTGTATGTTGTGAGTTGTGGCTGCATGTATGTATTTATGTGTTTTTGTTTTTATGTTTATGTTGTTTGGCTTCCTTGGCATATGTATACCACTTGGCCAGTTCGTCTTTTAGTATTTCTGACTGGTTATATCAAGCACGTTAATTAGTGTAAGTGTGTTCAGATGAAGCTTATGCCAACATCGATAAACGCGTAAGGTAAAATGCATTCATAATCGAATTTAAATGCTTAACAGCTACACATGTATAATATACTAGATGTATATAGATATATATAAATATTTCTTGTATATAACACTCAAATATGAATTTTGTTAGTTTTGTCATTTTAAATGTATGTATATATGTTTCATATAATATAATCTGTGCATTAAGTGCTGAACACCGCACTAGCAGCAACGCTTTAATAACCGCCGCCAGAAACGCATTTCAAATGTCACGGGCTGGTGTGTGCACAGGAAACAGCGTGCTGGCCGTGGGGCAAGCGATGCTGCAAAGTTGCAGGCGTTGTCTAACTCTTGGTGCATTTGTGCGTAACTTAGGCTTTTTTCAAATTGTATTTGAAACTAAATGTGTATCCAACGCTAGCCGACCATAGTTTGCCTTTTTCGAACCTTCCTTGTGCTTAGACCCAAAAATCATAAATTTGTTTAAAATATGCTTTAATCACTAGTTACTATTTAAATAAATCTAGACCCCCGAAACGCTGCAACAAACGTGATTTGAACTAAAAGTTGTTTTGTTTTTGTTATTATAAATTTTCTTTTTTTTTTTGCATTTGTTTTGTTTTGTTTATGTTTTTGTTTTTGTCTACTTCTTGGCCGACTGTGTCTGCGTTTTGGCCGGCGTTTTTTGCTCCTTGGGCGGCTCCTTTTCCTTCTTCTTCTCTTTCTCCTTCTCCTTCTCTTTCTCCTTGGCTGCCGCTGCAGCTGCTGCTTTAGTGCTGCTGGTGGGTGGCTCCTCTTCCGCGGCCTCCTGTGCCTTGTCTTCCTTAAGTGCTTCCTTTGCTGCGCCACCCTCCTTGTCCAACTCCCGCTTCTCGCCTGATGTATTCGCTGGCAGGGCCTTGAGTATCGCATGCACCTCCTCCGCGACAGCCATTAGCACAAACTCGAACTGTTGTCGGGTGGCCACCACTCCGGCTCTCTGATCCCTCAGATGCTCAAGCGTGGCGGCAATGTCGATTTCGCGCGCTCCTTTGTTCATGCGTCCCAGCACCAGATCTAGCAGGATGTATGATCCAGTGCGCCCGGCTCCTGCACTGCCGTGCACCACAATGGGACAGGAACGACCACGATACGACTTGTTCACTTTGCTGTGAAATAAACAACAGAAATGATAAGTCCGACTTCAGAGTTAGATTATCATAGGGTCCTCTACTGACCGTCTAAAGTCCAGGAGCGCCTTGGCCTGCGCCGGTACGCCCATCTGCGGCCAGGACAGGAAATGGAATTGGGTGACGGTGCGAGTTTCGCTAGTGCGCAGATTTTTCAAGTAGAAAGAACGTACGAGGTAATCATCACACCAAATGTGCTCACTAACCAAATGAACCTAAACAAAAATACAAGCTAGTTATTCGTCTTTGGTTAAGTGGTTTAGAGCAGCTCACCTCATAGATATGATAAACCTCAGCACCTTCTTCTGGCCAATATCGCGCACAAGCAACCTCTCCATTTTCCTGCAGTCGACACAGGGCCACAATAACAACGGCGCCCTGCTCCCAAATCATTTGCCAGAAGTGCGCCAGTGTCGAGGGAAGCGGACCCTGGGCTGCCACATAGGCGGGTGCCCGCGGATCATGATCGGTCTGTTGTGAGGGAGGGAGAAGAAATTAGATATCACAGTTCTATAAGAGGTAGAGAGCTACGGAAGAGTAAACCTCTTGTTTTTGGAAGTGTTGCAGATCACCTCTATGAAAAATGTTTTACATGAACTACTCACAATTGTGGATGCATTCACATAATCCAAACCCTCAGCATTGGCCAAATGATTAAGCACGACTCGCGAATGATCATAGGGTAGCGGAGCGCCAGGACGATTGAAATTGGTACATTGCGGTTGAGAGGCGGCGTCCCGAGCACTGGGTTCCGCTTCATAGCGACAGAGTGCCTCCCATTCACGCTGCAATCGTCCCTTGTTGCGCAGATGATCCTCCATGTAGGACTGCAAGACGAGTTATTAGCTGAAAGGCGAGAGGAGTTGGGGGGTTCATACATACCAGCACCATATGTCCGGTGGAGATGTCCATATTCGTCAGTGCTGGCTCCTCGCTCCACGATGAAGTGCTGGAGCGTGAGGATGGTGGTCGTGCTTCGTTCTCCTTGCTCAGCGATGTGATGCGTCCGCTGTGCGACTGGTCCGTTGTACCGGTACCGCCAGCACCAGTTCCAGAGCCGGCGTTGCCCGGCGTTGCGTTGCCATTTTTGCCAGCCATCCTTGCGCGACAGAGCTCCTGATAGTCCTTGCTGCAGCTCTCCGCGCCCGTCATGCCCGATTGCAATCCACCCAGCTTATCACGCTTGCGATCGTGCCTCTTGATCAGTATCAATGTGACAAAGATCACAATCACCGCTGCGGCACCTGCGCCGGCAAACATATAGGCCATAATGTGGGTCACATCCGGTCCCTGTTCGGCCAGCTCAATGTGCGACGCAGTGATGCTCGGATCTCGCAGATCCTTGACACGATCACCGACGCCGGCATACAGCACATAGAAACCGACGCGCCGCTGGATGTTGTTCTTGACGCCGCGATTCTCGTTGATGTAGCGTGCCACATCGGCGGCCGTCTTGCGATCGGGGTTGTTTGAGTCCACCCGGAAGCTTACTTCGTGTGGTTGAACGCTGCAACATTTAAATGGATGTGTGAGAGATTAGTCTTAGCTATAGGGTGAGTCAATTAATTCTAAGGCTTTAGATCAGTGCAAGTAAAAACGTACGTTAAATAAGAAAAGTATCCCTGCATGTGTAGTATTTGCGCCAGCTCATTCATAATGCGCTGCCCATCGTACCAACTGTCAATGCTGCAAGAGAGAAGCACACAACAATAGATAAGTTAACATGGGATAAATGATTAAGATTTATTATAAGCGTCCGCTTACGGGTTCTTGACGAACACATGAGCATATTCAGTGTCTACGGTGTGCGGCGCATGATCCTCGTCCGAGTGTTGCTCCTTGACGACCTTCTTCTTCTTGTACGGCTCGTTGGAGTCGCCACCTTTGATATGCGCAGGCAGCACCTCCTTGTTGGCATTGTCAGTCGGGCGTCGCGGCTTGTCCGTCTCCACTTGATTGCTCTGCTCTGCGGGGGGACCCAGCTGTGGTCCTGGCTTCTTCACATCCAACCGCTCGTGACGGGCAAATCCCAACATGTTGGCCAACAATGTTTGCTTCATGTCCGCTGGCTCATCGGCCTGCGCAGAGTCCTCGGAGAGTTGCTCGGGCAGCTGTGGCATCAGGAGCATACCACCCTCGGTGTAGACGCGCTGATTGTGCTGGGGGCGCGGAAAGCTATTGGAGGCCAACATGGCCTCCTCCTCCAAGGGTGTCAGCGAATTACGCCGCAAACTGGACTCCAGGGCCTGCTCCTGTGCCTCCATTTGCTGCTCCAGCTCATCGTTGTTGTCAGGACGTCGCTTTACCAGTTCGGGTGTTATCTGCTCGTTGGCCAGCTCACGGAAGAAGGAGTGTGGAGCTACGCGACGCTTCAGTGGTGCAAAGTTATCCGGAAAGTAAAGCTCACTGGACTCGTTCACCTCGTCGGGCATATAGACTGGTGCTGCCTGCGGCTGATCCTGTTCCCTCTGCTGCTGCTTCTGCTGCCGCATTTTCTGCTGCTGCTGCTGCTGCTGCTGTTTCTGCTGTTGCTGCTCGACAATCGCTTCCAGTTGGTCCATCGCATTCGCTGGCTGCTGATTGCGCTGATAGGGCTGCGGATCGGGCTCAGAGGCAGCCAAGATCTGATACAATTCCAGACGATTCTGTTGCTCCGCTTTCTGGCTGGCATCCAGTTCGGCTAGACGCAGTTGTTGTTCCCGTTCCATGCGCTGCCGTTCTGTGTCAAGGAATGCATCCATTACGCTTGGTAGCTCCAGTTGTGTGCTCTTCTCATGCCCCTCCAGTTTGCCAAAGTGCTCCAGCTCGAGCGGATCATGACGCAAGCGACGACGATCCTGCACCTGCAATTGTTGCAGGATGCTATCGAGACCGCCATTCTGCAACTGTTTTTTGCTCATCGGATAAAGTTGCTCATGCTCGAAATCGTAGTAGTCCAGCTGCGTTTCCTGCTGGGGTGGTATGAAGCGCACATATGCCAAAGCGCTTGCAGGATCAGCGTATTCGGGAGGCGATGGAGCTAAGTTTGCGCACAGATTCGGCGGCAACTGTTGTTGTCGTTGCAGCGAGAACAGTGCTCCTTGAATGCGACACTGGACATAATGATGATCCCAGCCTAAGCCGGCGCCCTGAAGCTCCTCCAACATGGTGGCCAGCAGTCGAGATTGGTCCTCGGTGAGTGGTGTCCTGTATAATAAATAAGAACTGTATTAATTCCACAAATTTAAAACAATATTGGGCATAATTGGCAACAAGGATAATTACTTCTCAATGTCCTCCACGTCGACTCCAGTGGTTGGTATGCACTTGCCAAAGATGTTGTCTGTGGAATGCAAATGATGCACAATTTGAATAGGTCTTATATCTTTATTAATAGCCCATGTCTTAGAATAGCTGTCAACGCAATCTACCCGCTTCTCTACGTCTCCTGAATACATGCCATATCCTCCCCTTTTCGGGCACATTTTGTTTTCACTCTGATTTATGAGCATTAAAATACATATCCTTGTGGCTTCTCTCGAACATCATTTGCATAATGTAAACGCGGACTGAGTTGAGAAACTGCCAATGCAGTTCACTGGCATACAATACCTGCACAAACACACTCATGTCTCTACATACACTGAGAAAAATATTTGCTTTACTGCCAGTACTAGCATGAATAAGTTCTGTTTTCATAGACCTGGTAATAAGTTGTTATTACTATAAATGACTAAGTCAGATTGCGCATTTTCTATGAAATTTCAAGTCAACATTTTCGATTGACATAAGTATAAAACACACTTAATTAAAGTGGCTTTAAACTTATTTTAAACATTTAATTTTGCAACTTATTTCAAGATCCAAGTTCTTTAATACATACTAATTCATTATAACCATCTAAATTCAAGCGCTACATATTTTATCTATAACATATATACATATATAGAAATCGAAAATTGTTCTGTTGAGTGTGTCTTTTGTGTGGCTGCACTCTCATTTTTCCCCCTTTTAAGGTCAACCTTTCTTTTTTCTTTTTAGCAATTTTCACACAATTTTGCAGGTTTTCTCGAGCAGCAGCTGCAGCTGCTGATACAATTGTTCTCGCTACTTCGCCCCGCAGCAGCAACTTATCCGAAAGTCGCACAGTGCTTGCATAAGTAATTGAGTGTGTTCTCGATAATGCACTGCTGTAGTCAACGTCTGCACTCAAACCACATTTCACTATTTGTTTGGGTCCGCCCCCCCCCCCCCCTCCCCCTTTCTCATTGCACTTAGTGCATAGTAGTGCTCGGCAAATACGCAATTATACTCCGTCGGCTGCTAACCGACATTAAAACTCAATTGTGAGCGTTGCATGTTGACCCACAATTGGAGTTTTTGGTACACCGAAGCGCATTTTGGCAATTGTTTGACAATCGTCTCCCTTTCTCGACTCGGGAGTGCCACAAGCGCAGTTCTGTTTCGTGTTCTGTGAAATCGTTGTAAATTGCAAGGCGACCCCGTTCGCATGTGGCTGAGCACTTAGGACAATTAAGCACCAGGCCAGGATTGCAAATAAGACCAGCCATTGGTTCAAATGTTCAAGAACAGAAGCGAACTGTGCAGCAATGCCACAAGTGTGTTGCAGTGTGTTGCTCCTTAGCTCTATTGTTGTCTTAAATTGTTTTAAAAATATCTTCAAGCTTCTAGTTTCTCCCTATGAGCACTAGTGATCAGCTATTCCTTTGTTGAAAGTTTAGTACCGTCTCAACTCGTTATTTATTTATTATATTTATAGTTAGCCAAAAGAAGGAATAAAAGAGCTGCAATGCATTAACTGCAAATAACCCTAAATATATGTATCAATTTCCATTATCCATTTTTTATGTCATATTTCACAAGTTATCAGTTGACAAGGACAGTCAGCTTACACTTCATGAACACAATCTGATGCTGTTGTTGTTGGCTGTAGTCTATTGAGTTAATCGAGTGTTTTCGCAGCTAGTATCTTGACTTACCATCGTAGCAGACCTCGGTGTGGGATATGCAAAGCGTCCTAACAAACTGGCAGCCTGAAAGAAAAGGCAAGAAAACACAAAAAAAATGACATGAAAGAGTTGTTAACATACACCAAAAAAAGAAAGAATGAAAAAAGACAAGAACAACAAGTTTCAGTTAAGACATAATGATGTGGTAAAAGCCAAATCAGCATTACCATACTAAACAAACTCGGGCAGAAGCGCCAACCCTCAGACGCTTCAAAGCAGAACCCCTATTTCCAGAGCAGAGTTTTGGCACGTCGCCATTTTGTCTGTGCGTGTTTGTTATTGTTGTTGTTGGTGTCATGTGCCACTTGCCTGGCTCTTGGCTAAATAAACGCTTTTTACGAGCATGTCGCACATGACAGACACATACCCCATATACACACACACACACACACACATATATACAAGCCAGCAACATCAACAAACAAGAGACAAATACAACGTATTACCCACACCAAAGATTGATGCTTAGTCGCCACGCTGTTTGATGTACTCTTGGACAGGGTATTAAAAATCCGAGAAAGACATCTGCAGATCTTAAATTAAATTTATTATTATTCTCATCGCTCCAAAGCTGTGCTATTGTTGAAAAACATTTTGTTATTATTAAACATCAATTACAAATTGATTGAAGCAGCTGCAAACAAGTCTGCCAGGGTATTTAGTGTTCGATGTGCTGAATATAGTCTGTTCACGTTGTGGCTGCTGCTCCTGCTGCTGTGACGTCAAAACCCGCAGCTGTGTTTTCGGCAGCGTTGCGTGTGCCTGGAAAATGTGGCACTTTCTAGTCGCCGGCTAGGAGCCAGGCAACACTCACGTAGGGGATGTCAACGCCTGTCATTACACAGTCCACACCCCCTAAAAACTTTTTTTTGTTGGCAACAGCTTTTCGTCATCTTCGCGTTCTTTTTTGAGTTGTATAGGCTTTTTCAACGTTTGCTTGTTGACGCACAAACATTTCTTGGCCATTAATTAAGCCGCAGTAATTTGTGTGCGGCTTGCCGCCAAAACCGCAGTTTCCATGCAAACCACCACGACCCAAACTGTAAATTTCGCTGTTTCTGCAACGCTCTCAAGCGTTTGTTTTTCATTGTTGTATAATTGCAGCTCGGACGTTGCCAAAACTTAATCTCCAAGAGACAAGTCGTTATACCCTGTAAATTAAATTAAACTTCGAAAAATATTTGGAAAGCCATAAAAAAATATTTGTTCTTTAAAATATCTCTAATCAGAAGATGATTTATATAGGCTCTTCGAGGCAAAAGCCACTCAAATTAAAAATCTTTGAAGTGTATTTGTAATTGAACAACAAAAATACTTCACAGGGCATTTTACGGGCGTTATTTCAGCTCCAGGTTCGCTGAGGCTGAAGCCTCTCTGATAAGCGACTAAAATTAATATGCATAATTTAGCCATTTTCGCACCATCACCATTTATATGTGGCCTCGTGGTGCAAGAAGTGTTGCCTAATTTGCGGAGCTGGCTCAACGAATGGGGACATTTATCAGACGAGTGATGTCAGTGTGATAGCTTATGTGCCCGTTGAAAGCAATCAAGCAGATCGTCCAGTTCCAGAACATTTTTTGGCACAGTCTGTGATATATTTTGCCCAGCTCTTAGGGACACTATCAAATGTCAAATTGCGGACAAGTTTATTGTACACCCAACACTAACATTATTTGGCCGAATGGCAGCTCTAAAGAATCGCACTACTTTTGTGCATTGTCAACTAGACAGATTGAAGCGTACTCCATTGTCGAGGCAATATTGTCAATAAAAAGCTGTGTGTCAATATTTGTCAAATGGGGCCAATGTGTAACGTGGCATGTGGCACGTGACCGGCAGTTGAAATATGGCACGAAGCAAATGTTATGGCACCTCCTATGGCCATTCTTTGTACGTCTAATGGGTTTTTCGTCATAAGGATAGGACAGTGAACAAAACGCAAAATACTTTGCAGATAGTCTATACTTTAAGCATTATAAGCTATAGACTTTATCATTTTACATCTATCGCTTAAACGCCCGACACTTTAAGTCGCATTCTCTCCACTTTTGCAGCAAATATCGTAAATCCCGTACATGCCTTAATACCCCTCGTTCTCTCATGTCTGTCAACATTGTAGCAAGGAGATGAAAAATAAATCACGCCCAACATCAAAGTTCAATAAGCAGTGTCCTTAGCCAAAGCTCATAAATATGCATGCTCATGTCCTGTCCTGTGCATGTGTCTAGCTGCCAATGCTTTTCACGATAAGCCAACGCACACAGCGACGTATGCGCAATATTCCACATTTTCCTCTACCAACTATGCTATGAAAATGTGCCATGAAAACAGTGCAGTTCACTTGTGGTCGATGGGAGGTCTGGTCGCATTCAAAAATGGCCTAATGCATAGGTGGTTAGCCAATAAAACAAAACGAGACTAAAAGCTTTAAATGCCAACAGCAAACGCGTTGCACGACTAGCAAATTGCCACACTCTAATCCCATTTCAACCTCACTCACACTCACACGCACTCTGCTTCCCACTTTTTGTGCGCTGCAACTTTAAGTTTGAATGCGCACGATTTGTTCGACAAAATGCGTGAATCCTTTGGATGTGTCGTTAAAAAAAATGTGAAGTGCAGAGCTGTTGCAGCAACTGAATTGAACTTTTGCTAGAGGACAACAGGTAAGGTTGAAATGATGCAATAGAGGAACTTTGCCAACATATATTCTTCACGATTACGGCTTGAACTGTTTAATTGTATATAATGAATACATAACTAGACTAGAATACATAAAATGGAATTTAATTTTTGTTTAGTAATATTCATAGCACAGTATGTTTCAATTGAGTTTAATTTCACTTGTTTCAAGCTGCAATCAAAACTTTATAAGGTGCTTTAATGTTACCTAAAAAAGTTCACAGTAAGGAAAACTTTTTTTTATGAATGCGTACTTTGAGAAAAGTATAAAGCCTCAAGAAATTTGTTGATTATCCAAATTCCTTGCGAATTTGAGAGATTACTTTCACAGATTATTTTCATCAGTGAACTTGAGTTGGAAAGTCTTAAGTCATAAAAATGTATATGCATGATGATTTTTAACTTTTTCAATTTAGCATTGAGCAAAACATTTCCCTTTTATAATCAAAAGCATTCGCTTTTCTTTTAAGGTGTAAATAAATGTGGTTTAAACAGTTCTTCATTACTGTTGCGTAATAATATAATTTATGATGATTTGTGTGAAGTTGTACACTAATGTGTAGATTTATGTGGAAAGTTCTGAACACATTAGCGCGGCATAAACTAAAATAACAATTGAGGTAATTTTCAATCTTCGACTGCTGCAGCAAAAAGCCATAATAACAAATCAAAATTGGCATTCCCATGCCAATATCAGCACAATGCCACGCCCCCCACCTACTACGCCCACTCGATTGCGACACGCCCATCGCTCATTCATTGTGACCCTTGTGGTTAGATCGACCATTTGATTGATACGTTGGCGCCCAGACTCGAATCCCTGTTAACGAGCTGTAACGATAAACTAGAGGAAATCGAGAAAGACAGAGAGAAAGAAAGAAAGAGAGAGAGGAAGAGAGAGAGAGAGAGAGGGGTAGGTAGGATTCTGGGTAGCATCTGAAAATGAAGCTGTGCGAGTTGTTGCATCGGTAACTGTTGCTCTGCGGCTAGCAGCAAGAACGTCTCTATGGAACCGGTTCTGGCATTATTTTCTACAAATAAATTTATGGCAAAGGTTCGCAAACAACGAAGCGACCACAGCAATTTAATAAATTCTGCCGCAAGACAAAATTGAAAATTCCAACACCCAACAGTCACCACCCCCTGGACCACACCCCATGCCAATTGAGGCTGGCAGCATCCACAGAGTGCTCCGCATTTTTGATTGATGTCCACGACCATGCATATTTTAACACAATTATGCTTCCGAGGTCCAAGGTCCCAGGTCCCAGATCCTGGGTCCCAGTTTCTGGTGCAGGTTCGGGTTCAGGTTCAGGTTCAATTTCTGGGCAGCTTTGCTTGTTTACTAAACCGACCCTGCACCGCTGTTATTTGCTTTCGGGGAAAGGAATTTTAAAAAGATTTTCATTTCGTAACAACATATTTTTCCGTCCACCGACACGTGTGACCGGAGGTGCAACGGTGGCAGGGCTAAAGTGTGGTATGTGTGATGTGGAAAATAATAAAAAAAATATGAAAACCGCAGCATTTATTATGGGCGGAAGAGCGGCACAGTGATTCCTGTTGTGAGTTATTCCATTTCAATTCTGAATAAATAAAATTTTATAAAGCAAATATATTGGATCAAAAATAAAATTGAAAAAATGGAAAATGAAATTCAATCTTTATTCTCCAGTGATTTCATTCATTACTCTCAAAAGGAAGACAGATATAACTGCCTTTGGCATTCCCAAGCTTTTATATCAGCTGCTTTCAAAAAGCGCAGTGCTTTGGAACCACTGTGCAATTGTGCGTTTGCTTTAATGTAAGTTGTTGCTGCAGATGCTTTAATGATGTTGTTCCGGGGCATTCACATAAAAAATAAAACCGCTCGACAACTTATGTCAATGGCCAAGACAAGCAAGAAGGCATAACATAGCATGGCCAGAAGAGGAAGAAGATCATTGGGGCGAACAACAACTGTCAGGGACGAGCACACAAAGCAAAATAAATAATAAAAATAATAACAGAGCGACTATTAATCGTGACAAAGACAACACTCGAACCGAGCCAAACCAAGGAGGAGCAAATCAGAGCGCGGCCACTGGCAATCTGAATAAGCAAAGAAAAGGAGGGTTACTCCAAGAGAGGGGCAAGACGCAAAAGGGAAGGTAACGAACACATGCAATACGAGAACTGATAGACACAAAGCTGTGTGCGAGTGGCGCCTAGCTCGTTAAAGGCCCACACAACAAGACACACGAGCCGTCAGTTATGCCACTTCTACCACCCTCCCCACACATCTGCACTGACTGCTACGTTGATATGTGCCTCTCTTAGCATTGGATGCTTTGCCGCACACATGCGCCACGCAGCAGCACGGCTCAAAAGCAAAAGCAAACAAACAAATAAAACATAATGATGCCAGGACGCAGTTGAAGGTGAATGGTGGATGCAGTGCCTCCAACTACGGGCAGATGTCTAATGCGTGCAGCTGCTTATGGGCTTAGTTGCAGGAAAACAGCAGAAACGACAAGTAGATAAAGTTTCCTTTAAATTATCACAGTCTCAATACCCTTATGAGAGTGTTAGCAAAATACATGGTAAGTCAGTTATATGCTGAAATCTTATCACAGAGATGAATACATCGAAATGAATTTTAAGAAATCAAAACTCGTGGGCTCGAATCGCTGCAAAATTCTTGTGCCAAAGGTTTGGCGATTTTCTAAAATTCAGCTCGATTTATTCATATGCCAATTTCTGTTTTAATTTTATTTTAAGTTCTCACAGTATAGAATCTTATGTAAGTTAATACTCGTTAAGTTTGGTTGAGTTCTTTGGACAGCAAACCGCTTATACACATTTTACGATCTATTCGTCATAGCCCTTATGAACGACCCTAAAAAAAAAGACACACACACAAGCAAAACTCATGCAGCTCTCTGTTAACTCGGCTTATGGCATGCTTTTGTAGACTTTATGTTGCAAACTTATGAAGTGTAAATAAGCAGCGGTATTTCACAGCAGCAACAGCAGCAGCAGCTGTGGCAAGTGCAGCATGAAGAGGAGCGGCTAAACGGCCACAATTTTGCCTGTCTTGTTTTCATGACTTTCAGCTTCAACGCTCGCTGGCAATTCGTTTTGGGCTGGCTAAGCAGTTTTTCATTTAGTATGCTGATTTATGCGCACTCATTTAATTCATAAATTTTGAAATGCTCAGGATACGGCTGACTGTACTAAATGCTGTCCTGTTGCGGCTGACCCTGCTGGGACACGTCAGCCCTTTGCCTAGCGGCTCTGATTTATCTAGCGGAATTTGTGGGCCCACAAAAATGTGTTTGGCCTAAAACAGCCACAAATTTGGCACGTAATTAGGCGGCCAAGTTGCACACTTCAAATGAACGTGCCACATAAATATGAACTTTTTTTGTGCTCTGCTCTTTTCCTTTTGTCTGTGTGCCAAAAATATAAATTGAGTGTGGCAGCAACAAGCGGCAGATTAAGCACATAAACCTCGTCCTTGCTGCAGTCTCACAAAAGTGACTAACCTCAATGCACTGAAGTATAAACACCAGGGACCGCATATTCTGCTGACTGCTTTCATTTGTCTTGTGACTGTTTGCCGCAGTCCGGCAATCCGAAAAGGATGTCCTTAAACTGATTAACATGCCCAAGGACCAAGGCTCGTAGTTGTTTGAGTTGCATGCCTTAAATTTCCATTAAAGACAGTATCAAACTATTGTCATCAATAAATTTTAAACAGCAACAGAATTTTATTACTTTAAAACCATATTTTCTTCTTTTGTTTTAAGGCAGATTGATGAGACGTTTTCACAAACGAAGTTATAAGTTGAGTGCACATTTTGTCCAATTTATCTTTGACTGCTTTATTTCCTAGTAATATTTCCATATTGTGTTCTAAGTACAGTTATTGTGAGGAAATCATTTGATATTTCAAGTGATGAACTTTTCCAGAAATGTATAATGGGCAATTTGTACAGCTTGACAAGCGTAGTCTTTGCTGCTCACAACTATTCAATGCTATTCCTACGAAATGAAAATGTTCTTCATGAATGCTGTCATCCCCAGTTACTTCTGACCGAAAGTTCGTAGAAATTTGAAATGAAATTAAATGGAATGGGGACGAGAGAAGCGCTGCCTGGTTGCAATCCAATACGCAGTCAAATGTCAAATCCAAAAGAAAATGCCAAATGGAAAATCAAAATTCTGATATTATGCTTGATTGTTGGCCCCCTGCCGAGCAAGCCGGGAGATGGCTTTATGTCAACGTGCATTTCGCCAGTCAGCAAGAGATGTTTGGCAACGACCTGCTGCATTTTATATATTAAGAAGAAGATTTATGTCAGAGCCGAAGCAGGTGGGTGTGGCTCCTCTACTTAGCTGGCTGCTTGCATAAGAAGCAGCCGTCTCCTTCCTGTGCATGCAAATTTCCTGACAATTGGCTTTATGAGGCTTTTAAACAAATAAATCCCCGGTATACCTGCATGAGCCTGGCTAAGCACCTCCTCTTCTCGAGCCATTTAATTAAATCCAAAAACGCTTTTCATCGCTTTAATGTGCAATTAAGTAGTTTGGCAAATTGCCATAAGAAAAATTAAACACAAATCTTTATTGCTTATTATTGAGCCTTCCCCAACGCTTTGCTTCCCATTTATGTTTGGATGGGGCTCCTAACCCCAAAAAGCGCTGCTTTCGCTTAAGACAAAAGAATTGCTCATAAATTTTCATTAATTTGCACAGCGCTCAACACCCTACACTGAACCCACCCCCCCCCCCCCACCCCCCTCTCCCTCTACATCTAACAATCCTTGCCCCTTGCCCCCTTTAGTTTGATTTTTGTTTTCTCTTGCGCTTTTCGGCATAAAAATTCATTAGATATTTCTGCATAATTTGGAAGCAACGACATCGTCCTTGAGCACAAAGTCTTGAAAGATTATTGATTTCGGAATTCAATTTCATCTATAAGAATTTTCCAAATTTACTCAACTATTCAGACTTTTGCATTCGGCTAATTGTTATTTGAAAATGTTCATAACGTAATATTATGACATTGGCTTTTAATTATAGCCAATTTAAATTGCGGCCAAATGGCGACACATGTTGTCAATTGACGTTCAAATTGGCGAATGCCATTAATGCTGAAATGGGACATATGTACGAAATGGATTTTCGATGAACTTTTAATGATGGTTAACAGTTCTTTCGGCATGTACATTGAAAACCACTAATTATAAAAATAAACCTTTATTTGAAGCCATTAGAATCAATGACAATAATTACCGGTAGCTAAAAATGAAACAAGAATTTGTGCGATGTTACGCCGATGGCCAAATGTAATTAATTAATTTATGCTGGGGCTGTGCAAATAATGGCATTAGGTTGGATGCAGATAAATCAAATCATTAGCACAAAAGGTCAAGGTCGAAAGGAATAAAGGCAAAAGATGAACAGGGAAAGGGGCTGCTGTTTATGCTTGTAATGGGTATTAATGCCAAATTAAGTACGCCCCATGCAGAAGGCGCCCACACACTCAATTATGTGTCTGTGTGTGTGCGTGTGTGTGTGTGTGTGTGTGTGTGCACCATATGCCATCTAGACGCGAAAAACATAAAAATCCAATTCTTATTAAATTTCCGCACGCCAAAGCAGCCGAGCCTAGAGCCACAGCAAATATCAAGGCGTGGCACCACAAACACATAAGTAAATATACACAGTAAATAATTTGGTAATTAATTTGGCTCTTGTTTACTAAAATTGAAGCCGAAATTTTTTTTGAATAATGTTCTTGTGTTTGAACACAATGAAGCAGAATTTGATTAAGATTAATGGGTTAATACAAAGAATTTGTATTTGAACTCAGCATTTCGTACTGTGTATACACATCTGTGTGCCCCCGTATGCCCTTTACAAGTAAGTTGCCCACATACACAGCTGCTGCTGACTTCAATGAATTTTACATGTTTTTTGTGTTTTGTATTTATGCAACAGCCACAGCCACCGGCTCCCCAGCAGCAAGTAGGCAACATGCAAATACAAGTCAAAGCACACTCACACCCTCTACACACTTACACACATACATATATATAATATATACATATATATATGTATAAACACATATGTACCCAGTCTATGTATACGTACATAAGCAGAGCTGGCAAGTGCGGAATGTACGTCAATACACATTTAGTTGACTTTTGGTTTCTTGTTTGCTTAGTTTTTGCACGAGTTGTTTATGTTTATGCTGCAAGTAGTGGGGGCAGTTTACTGGCTTTACTTTTTGTTACACCTTGCAGTCGAGTCAACGACATTACCATGAAATTAACATTTATTTGCTTTGGCATGCCAGAAATCGCCTCCTTGCCTTGCTTACGTTATGTGTTGACTACTTTGCGGCGCCGCAATAAATACATTTGCATAAATTATGCAACATATGAAAAGTGCTCGCAATTTTTAGTGTGGCTTGTTGCTGTTATTGCTGTGGTTGGCTGTTAGTTTTTGCTCCGGCCAAATGGGATTGGGTCTCGTCCTGTGTGTATCCCAACCTTCCACTGCTGATCCTGGTCCAGAGCCGACGGCAAATTGTGCAAACAATAAGATACACTTCAAAAGCGAGCCCAAAACAAAGTACCAACCAGAAAGTAATTGCTAGCATTTTGCTAGCGGGCAATGGCTAATTTTAAGTGTACGTGTGTGTGTGTGTGTGTGTGTGGGAGTGTGTGTGACTGTCACGCCCTTGGCAATATGCTAAATATGAACAAGTACAGAGACACAAAAATATAAAAAGAAATTAGAGATGGTCCGATTACCTAATATGATACCCAGTGAAAATGCTTAAGGGATAGATATGATATAAATTTGACATGATTTGAATCCTAATCTTAATATATATATATATATATATATATATATATTTGCATAGTTAAAAATTAAAATGTTACCATTCAAATTATGTATTATGTGGGGAAGATTTGCATTTAGATTTAGTTCCATCTGATTTTAGCAACAGGCCAATTCTGAACTCCCATTGTTGATTGCTCGATGTGAGCAAACCTTCGTGGTTTTCTCGGTTTCCTCGATTTCCTTTGTTGGCGGCGACATTTCTGTGCTTAATACGCCAAATGTGATTCTTAGCTTGAGTGTGTGTGTTTGATTGTGTATGCTTTCCAAGTCTGTGCACAATATGTGAGCAATTTTACGCATATTTGCACTTCAACGCATTTGGATATACATATACATATATAATCGTACTTATACGTGTATTTATGGATATGTACAGCTGCAAATGTTTAAGATGAGACGTTAATTTTGATGACGTTCCCCCTGGCAATTTGGCTGCCAATTTCAAGTTATATTTATTATGACACATTTCATTTTTATACATCTTTATGATGATTACGGATATTAGGCATTAGTTCCGCTTTTTTTTTTCTTTTTTCTCTTTATTTCCCCCCATTATTGATGAGCTCTTATTACTACCTTGCGACTGATTGATTCCAGTGCCAAGGACTATAAAGTAAACTTATTATTAATTCTAGCTGCGACTGTCAGCTCAATTTTTTCTTCTTTCAACTTTGAGCTGATTGGCCCCATAATGCATGTGGGCGTTCTGCTTGCACACACGCACACACACACACACACACACACACACATGTACATAACATTGTTTCATTTTTATCTCTTAATTACATTTTCATGTTGATGCTTGCCTTTCAATGCCTTCAACTCCCCCAGTTTAATTAACGTGCCAGTAGCTGGCTCGCTGCTGTTACCCGATACGTCTAAGGAGCATGTCCTTTCAATATAGACACTATTTTATCCTGCTCTAATACACAACTTTACGAGGCCACATAATTGAATTGTTATCGCTTTTAACATGTGCCCATTGTGATAGTTCAGCTATTTAAGGACAACGCTTTCTATCAAATAAAGATAGATAATCAAGCTCCAACAATCTGAGTATATATCTCATTAATATATTAATTAACGATATATCTTTAAGATGTGAGATATAACAATGACATTGGAGAAGGACTGTGTATGAAATTAAATTTCGAAAATATTACCATGCTTACAGATCAAATTCTTTTGTTATTAAGCACAATATTATTACTTCAGAAATTTCATCTCTTTAGTCTTTAGACTTTGGTCAATTTTATCTATTTTTTTATTAAACATCCATTTTGTTTAAGACTATAAATATTTTTAAAATAATGAAGCTTGAGTGTGAGTGCCTCTCACTAAGAGACGAAACATTTATAGATGATGGAACTCCTGAGAAAAGTACTTTGCCTCAAACTTACATTTGCCAGAATGAACGCATAAAATATTCTTACTGAATACGTTTATCCTTGGTATGTCATTTTAAATTTGTACGAACTTCTAGGCAATAATATCATCACATTTGGCTTTTATCGTCACACTTGGCCTCAAACTACGATTTTCAGCAAATACTATTTTGAGAATATTAAGTAGCAAAGTACTCTTCCGCGACGGCTTTCTGACAAATGGCAAGTCAAGGACGTGGCTTTCATGTAGAAAGCAGATGCTGATATGCAAATGTGGCTTAAAACTAAAAAATTGAAAGACACGAATAAGAAATAAAACCTTGCTGACATTTAGCATATGTTGCCACAGTTATTTATTACACTTGCGATTAGTTTCAGCTCAATTTCAACTTTGTGCATTTGTTCCACTCCACAAAACTTGTCCCATTCCTAATCTTCTTATCTGAATTTCGAGTGTCCTTCAAAATTGCTGGTATACAACTTTTTACATCTTCATAAGCTGTGAATTTTATATAGCACATCTGCGATATCTGCAAGGGTGTTAAAACTTCGGCAGACCACAGAAAACTATGCTTTCCCTATTTGGCTGTAGGTAGTACACAACATTGAATATGCGTGGCAGGAACTTTGCAACAAGCTTTGCCTTCGTTAGTGTTTCCATCAACTAAAGTGCTTCAAATGATAGCCGCTGTTTAAGTTGGCAAAAAAAGAAGAAGAAGAAGCAGAAGTAGAGGAGCTATCTTTTCCCTCACACGCTTTGTGCTGCTCAAGCGAACAAGGCTAACTGGCGAATGTGAGCCATGAAAAATAATTGCAACCTAGCAGCGCCCTGAATTTGAGGCGTCTCTAGTTGCTGCATGTGTCGGCAATTTAATTTATTAAATGCAACAGCTTGTATCTAATGAAAATGCACTTGATTTTAGACTCCTTTCGCTCAAATTACTTGGAACAAGAACATTTTCTGCTTAACTAAACCACCCAACCTGCCTGCCACAAGACGTTATAAGAGGCGTTGCATTCTTGCGCTCTTGTATTGCAAGCTATGAACTTACACCATTATTGTTTTCAGCCATTGTTGCTGAAGTAATCGAGCAGCATTTCTCATGTTGCAAACAACAATATTTGTTACTTCCGCCAGACCGGGAAACTGCTCGACTTTTCCGCTCGACGTTTTCGCTCGACTGCATTCTACGAGTGAAAAAGCAGCAACTTTTACGCTTTCGCTTTTTGGGCCTGCTGCCTGAAAATGGGGCGCGGCGAACAAAAACAAACTGGCAACTGCAACTGGCGTCCCCGAAAGTTGCCAAGTTTTGGAGGTGAATCACGGTGGGCTATTTAACTGTTGCAATTACAAACAATTGCGGCAACTCTGCCACATATCAAAATAAAAGCTGTTACACTTAGAGGCGGACACAAAGCTGCACTTAACAGGCGCAACACATCAAAACAGCAGATAATGCGGCACTCATCCAAGTTTTAGCCATTCTTTCTACTAGCTTTCAGTTGGCAACAGCAGACTGGCTTAGTTGCACATAAGTTAAATACTTTTTTGCTCAAGTTAGCAAACAAATGAAACCTTCAAACGTAATTAAACAATAAACTTAATTTAAATATTTATTACATATTGATTGTTATTCAATTATTGAATCGATGAGTTTTATTTGTTTGAACACATTTACTCTAGGCCAAGAATTTATCATCAAATCACAATCCGCATGACAATTTCTTATGTAACTCAATTTTCACGGATTGTGCAATCCGTTGAAAATGCAATAAATTGAAAATGTGTAGGAAATGGAAATGCAAATTTCGCAATATTTTCTATCCTTAAATCAATGAAACCCAAAAACTCGGCATAATAATGACAATTCAAAGAATGCATGTGGGCTCTTTGTGTTTATTTATTTAAGGTTGACAGAATAAAATAACCAAATACCAATTAACAATTTTGCACTGCATTGTGAAAGGAGTTTCAAATCTGATTTGGTCAGTGTTTGGTTTTGGTTTACAATTGGTGAGTGAAACATATAAATAACAATATAAAACAAATCGAAATGCTAATGTGCTTGTTTAAAGGCATTTAAATAATTAATAAATCCAAATAGAAAATTTTGCTTGGTTTTAGAATAGTAAATTAAATTCATGCTTGAATTTCATTAGATGTGCTGCAGTGCTAACAAATGTGGAGAGTAGACGACAGCAACAGCTGGAAAATATGCAAATATTTTTTTTGTTATATTTGTGAACAATTGCCATAGGAAATGCTGCAACAGCAGCGGCAACGTTGCTGACAGGCACTTTAAGTCACAGCATTTGCCGTGCTGTCAGTTTAATAAAGTGATTGTTGCTGTTGTTGTTGGCTGTCAAAGGAGTAGTTTAAGGCATTGTTGGAAAGCAGCATGCCGCACACATACTTTTCAGCGTCTAATTAAATTTTATGGTTGCCGCCAGCAAAAGTTGCAACTTGAGTGCTGCTAATGATGATGTTGCTGCTACAGTTTGCTGATAATGGGAGCTGCTTACTAATTTATACATGAGATGCTCAACAACAATAAGATGTGTATGGGTGTGGCACATACAGTTTCAACAGACAATGTCAGTTCATTTATCTACGAGTCTGCAGCACAACAGCAACAGGATGCGTGGGCGACACACGAACAGCCGACAGCAGCAGCTGGCTGGCAATCAATAAATCCCAGGCCCTAGCTCCTGTTGATGCATAAATGCACTGAAATACACACATATATATATATATATATATATATATATACACACAAAGAGACAGCTCCCCACGCATACACACACATTATGGGTGGGTTGATTGCTGACGTCCGAGTTGCAAAATTTTCGCATCAGTAGCAGGAGCAACAGCAACAGCAATGGCCACAGCAACTGGTTGTTGCCATGACGACCGCACCAGGAGCTGAGTGCTGCTTTCCGATTGGGGCGTTACACACCATGCAGCTCCAGCTCCACCTCCAGTTTCAGTTTTCAGTTCAAGCTGCTGATGTTTTCCTAATGGAAAAGTACAGTTGAGCCAAAGAGCTGCACAGGTGTTGCCAGGTTAACACTTGCTAACCGACCTGCCCCAAACATGCATTATATATGCATAATATATACCCCAGATACACAATGCCAGAATGCGCAGTTAGTTAGACTGATGTGCATTGTTTGCCAAACCAACCGCAGTTTGACTTGTTGCAAGCGTGTGTGAATAATAACTGTTTGTTGAGGTTTTTTAGTTGATTTTTTTTAGTTCTTTTTTCAATTTCATGATATCTTTAATTTTAAATAGCTTATAAATTTATATAATTTATTTTGAATTTAAAAAAAAATAAAAAAAAAGAACTTAATATTTTTAAGCCTTTCGAATTTTTAGACTTTTTTTATATTTATAAGTTAGTTGAAACAACAAGAAAAACTTTACAGTTTTCGAAAAATGTTTAAAAAAAAGCCAAATTAAGCTTTCACTTACAAAGTAAAAACAAATTCGAATATTATTCAAAATTGTAACAAAGTTTTTGTGTTGAAGTGCAACGGTAATCTTATTATCTAACTAAAACTCGCTTAGCTTGTTACAGTTTGTCTGTTTCCGGTCAGACTATCGAGTGACAACATACAAGCGCACACCAGCACACACATGCGTGTGTGTTGTGTGTTGTTTTACAGTCGGTGCAATTGGTTTATGCACGACACGAAACTAGTTAAAAACATGGTTGCACTGCAAATCTTGTTAAAAACTAGCGAAGGAAGGCAGATTTGGGATTTGGATTTAGTTTGTCGGGCAAACTTTTTAATTAAACTGGTAAATTTGTTGCTGTTGCCACACGCATCACACGCAGCGTCCCCAGAGTGTGTGCACTGTGCGTGTGTGGCAATGTTACAAAGTGTTTGTTTTAATGCATGTGTGTGACTTACCAACATTGCCCTCCGCCTGCACAAGATCTCCATGCGTGGCCAGCAACAGCAGCAGTAGCAGTAGCGTTGCCCGCGAACCAAATTGCAGCTGCCTCGATGATTGCCTCAGTGCGTCCAGATTGTTGCATAGGCGGCTCAGGCCGCTGCAGCCACACAACGCTGACGTTGACGTTGCTGGTCTGCTACTGATCAATAGATGACGGTGCTGCTGCTGCGATGTGGATTGCGTCGTCTGAGTTCGCTTTTGTTGTTGCTCAAGCTCAAATTCTTGTTGTTGCTGTTGCTGTTGCTGTTGCAATAGCTGCTCAAACCATGCTCCTTGTTCTTGTTGTTGGCACACGGCTGTTCCTCCACCTGCCACCTGCTGCTGCTGCTGCTGCTGCTGTTGCTCTCTAGTTGTTGTATATTGCTGCCACACTTGTTGCTGTTGCTGTACATTGCTTGCCATGATAATCGGCCCACCTGTAAGAAAAGATGGCGGTTGGGGCATAAGTTATTTGTTGGTTTTCTGCACGGAAATTGGAAAAATTTAATTAAATATTTTATATAATTTCTACAGTGGCACAAATATACATTTTCAATAGCAAACTTTCACTTTGAACAATATCTTTTGCCAAGAAAATGTACTTATTTATGTAAAATCTTTCTTCCACTTTGCGCGTTAATCATTTCATCGCATTTGTGGCATAATTTGTAAAAAGAATCCCCGCTGTCTACAAAAAAATGATAAATTTCCGCAAGTCTGCTACAAAAATGGATAAAAAATTAAAGCTTTGCAAGATTAATCATTTATCATGCGCACGATGACATAAAAGACTGGCTGAGTGCTCTCAACAGTGGGTCTTGGAACCACTGTGCGCTCTGTTGCCGCAAACTTATTTTTTATCTTTCCTGTATTGCTCACAATGTTTGGTTCAATGTGCAAAGTACACAATCAGCTCACATCCTTGGTGCCTTGTGGATACACATATTTAAGGTGAAGAGGGGACGTGTGAATTTGTTTTGTATTGTTGCACTGCAGTTTCCGGATTTTTCCCAGTGCTCCTTTTGTGGGCCCTTACAAATAATTCTTCCTGTTTATATGGTAATAAATGTCAGGCTTCATTTTGCAAAAGCGCCAGAAACACACTGCCAAAGGAAATTGATTTTCCTTCCCGCTTCAATGGGCAGGCGGTCGTTACCTGCCCCATTCTCTCCCTTCTCCGACACCATCGCTACCTTCTCAGGGGTCCTTTCTCTTTGGCTTATATATTATATATTCTCGAGGCGGAGGTCTTAAACTACGCATTGTATTTCATATTATTGTCGAGAACTGGACTGGGCAAGGTCTGGCCGCTTGCAGCTCATCGACTGTCGCTCGTTAAGCACAAATCTGCTCAAGCTTAAGCCACGCCTCCCAACCACAAAACAAAAAACAAAAACGAGAAAAAAAATGTCCATAAAATGTTGAGCAAGGTGTGACGAAGGCCACGGAAAAACAAAAAAAAAAACATAAGAAATCAAAATGCAATTACCTGTCAATCTGCCCCAAATCCAAGGAAAACTATTAAATAAATAAATGCCAAACTTCTATAGCTAGGCGAATAAATATAGGTATTCGATTTCTCCTTCCTTTTGGCAAATAATTCTTTTATTTTCTCAGGGAATAAACCAAATGCTGGCCAGTGTTGTGAATAAAATGCAAAAGGCTTGACAATAGAGGGGTTAATTTAAGATAAGGTTTAGTTAAAGTTTTAGGTTTTGCATAATTTATTTGGGTTTTGGATCACAAAGCAGTTAACAAAAATGAACAAGATATAAATGTTTAAAAAGGCCAAAATATGTTGGTATTCAAAGTGTGTGTATTATTTAAGTCAAATATATATTTATTACATTTTCCAACATGATACCTTTCCTGTCCTTTATTGTGATACTAAATGCAAAATATTTAATTAAATATTCATGGTAGATTTTAATTGATTCTGTTTTGACGTCAATCAAGCTAATAATAGAGCTTTGTCAAACATTTGTGATGAAAATCCATGAAAAATAAATTAATTAATTGAATTTTTATTCGAAAAATAAATCGATTTGATTCGAATAATAAAATTAATGGATTATATGGATAATAAATGAAAAGCGCTGATAAGTCAATAATAAACAACTAACTAAATAAAAGTCTAAAACACAAAAGATAAACAAAATAAACTTAAAATGGCCATTAATATTAAACCAAAATTTGAATATTCAAGCCATGTTCAAATTGAAAGTCAATTATAAATTGAAATGATGCAAATAAATTACGAGTGAACTCAGTTGTTTGCCTGCGCTGGACTGTGAAATTGAACGAATGCCGGGTATTGTGAATAAAATGAATATATTCGCAATTACGTATTCTGTTTGCTATGTGCCATTGACGGAAGAAGTTTAACTTTCTTGGAATTAAATCAAGTTTTGTTCGTCTTTTCTTGTTTCTATTTGCACACACACACACACACACACACATACACACAGAAGTCAAACCCTTTAGAATACTAACACATCGTGTGTCTTCAATCATTTCGCATAAGCTGCATGATTAATGTGCTTATAGATTCGCTGCCACCCAAGCAGGACTTTATTGCCTTGACATAGTTATTCCCAGGACGTAGCGATGACTATTATTCCTTTTCGCTCTCGAACTCGTCTTGGCTCTTTCATTTTTCATGCGTTGCCCAATGCTGTTACACTCTGAGAAAAATATGCCCTAGAACTAGAAAAATCGCCAAGCTTTCGACTTTCTTTCTTTCAGTAAAAAAAAGTTTCGAAAAAGCCCAAATAGTAAAGCCATTTTTCTTTCAAGAATTATTTTCATATTTTTGAAGTGTAGATGCGAAAACTAAACTTCACTAAACAGGGCCTCGGCAGCCCATTGCCGCATGACATTGCAACATATGCGGCGGCATAATTAATCATCTCTCGAACGTGCCAGCCTCAAAGTTTTTCCACACAGCTCACTGAAGCCTACACCCCCAAATAGTTCGTGCTTGGAAAACTTACAAAAGGTCTTTATAATGTTATGTACTAATCTGAATTTATTGCGCTTAAACGGAATATTTGATTAGCCGACCACCTAGGAATATATTTAAGTGACGTCATAAAGCGTTCTACTTCATTTGGCTTTGCCTAGTGCAAAATTTTATAATTTATGCAACTCAATTAAAAGACCGCCTAGCGATAAACTTTAATAACTGAAAAATGTTGAGCATTCCACCTTTTACCTAATGTCCGTTTTCCACCTCATGTCCCTCCTTAATTAAAAATGTCGAGCAATTAAAAACGCATCAGTGGGTGCAGGAAGGAAGAAGGGAAAATAAATTAACGGAGCGCAAAAAAAAACCACAAAGTTGCACAGACAAAATGAAAACTACGTAATAAAAACGAGTAAGTGCCGCTCCTGGCTTTGTCCACGACAAAAACAACCTCCACTGAGACCCATTCCATATTCAATCCTTAAACTAACGATTTAATGCAATCAAATAAAATATTAATGGCTTTCAATAAAACTCAAATCATTCGATTAGAATGTAGACTTTTTAAACCTAATGTTGAAAAAAACTTTATCAGCTTGCTCAGTAAAAACGTGAAAATCAATATTATTATTCAAGTCGCGGCTTTAAACATTTTTGAATGTGCTAGCAACAAGTTTGTGTGAACGTTAATATTTAAATGAAGAGCAAAATGCTGCCTTTAGTTGCATATAGACACTAATAGTCTGTCCTTTAATTGCATGGCACCGCAAGTGCACTTGTTTCAGTGAGTGTGTGGCATGGCTGCATGCCGCAAATGCCACACAGCTTTGGCCAGGAAGCGCCTTTATTTCTTTTGGCATTTTTCGGTTAAGTACACGCAATTTCAATTCCACTGCCCCCACCACCACTCCATCCTCATCGTCTTTGGCAGGCATTCGCCTCGTTGCGCGCAAAGCTGCAATTAAAATTCAGGGAAATTACTTTAAAATACATTTGTTGCGCTTGTCAACTGGCTGCGTTGCAGTTTTTCGCATCGCTTTTTCTGCATTGTTCGCTCCACTTCCGCCAAACACAATGCTGCCCTTATTCCCCCCATTGCCTGGGCAAAACCATTGCCTTTCTAGTCACATCCGTTTGGCTTTTGTCAGCACATATTGCGCCCCGAAGCGACAGCCTTTAAATTTGCACTCAACTGCGGTATACCTCCCATGATTCCCACCATCTCCTCGGCATGTATCCGCTGCTTTGTCACCAGCACCATTTTCGCTTTCCACGCTTTGCAATTGGCTTACTCGAATCCTTAGCCTGCACAAATATATATTTATATATATGTGTATATATATATATGTACATATATGTATAAATATTTTGGTTTGAAGCATTCATTCATTGAATTTCCATCGTCAATTTCAATCAAATTGGCTGCGATAGCCACAAAATTTTATTGGCTTTGGCTATACAAATTTGAAGGCTCTGCTGCCAAATGCAGCTACAAAACTTTTAATCCAATTAGCCAACACAAAGTAAAATGCTGCGACTGATTACGCCTTGGTCCGACGGACCCGGTTAAGAGCAGATTTTTGAGTTGTTTTTTATTGCACAGGCAGGCGCTCTAAATTGCGAATTTTAATCAAATGTCGAATAGTGTTGCAAATAATTTTACTCAGAGAGCACACAAATTAAAAAGTTTAAGCAAGTCTACAGTATATACACATAGGATCTCGTATATATGGATAATGGATGATTAGGCCGGTGTTTGTTTTGAAACACAAGTAATATTACAATTTGTACTGCAACGTGATCGATAATTTCAAGTCTCTATATATCGATAACACACTGAAGTGCAATAATCAATGCAATCGTGGTTACAGTGCTGCCATATTGCAGCAATTTCGTCAGTTATTGATTTATATGAAAGCTTCAAAACTTAAACTAGAGCACTTAATAGCACTGTTATTGTGCAACCGAAGTATTACCAAAATAAATGAACCAATAAACAAATTCTCAGCTTAACCAACATTGCAAGTGACTGTCGATCTACAACACTGGCGCAAGCGCACCCAAGTTCACACAATTACGTTGCTCTCTTCTTTGCTGTCGAAACTTTGAGACGTTAGGACGTTAGAGGTATGTTTGCAATTACTTTTTACAAATTAATAAGCAAAATTCTAAACTGAACCTTCTCTTAAACAAATTGCAGCTCGTCAACTTTCGAACGCGAAATTAATTGCAATTTCATGAAAACGATGGGTAAAGACGATAAGAAGAAAAAAGCAGCAGCCGCCAGGGCCGCCACTGCTGCTGCTGCTGCTGAAGTTGATGTAAAAAAACGTGCATCTGCAACTGCTACGATTTCCAAGAATTCGGACTTAATTGGCGATGTGGAGCATCTGATGACCTTGTGCGGCAAATTACAATCGATGTCAATCGACTCGAAATCGGACAAAGCCCCATCCTCATCGGACAGCGATGATGAGCAAATCGGCAATTTCTTATCGAAGCCAAAATGTTCGCGTGGCGAGATGAAGGCACGACGCCTACTCATGAAACTGGACTTGCAGCCCATTCCGAATGTGTCGCGTGTCGTGATACGTAAGACCAGCAATTTGCTGTTGTACATCAATCAACCGGAAGTCTTCCAGTGCCCCAGAAGCAAGACATTCATCTTTTTCGGGGAGGTGCTGATCGACGAAAGCTCAAATATAGCCACCGCCCAGGCAGCCGAAAACTATATATATGGGAAGTCATCGGATCAGTCACCAGAGTCACCGGATATTGTCAGCAACAGTGATGATGAGGACTTTGTTGTGGATGCTCTGGATAAAAAGGATATCGATCTGGTCGAAGTGCAGACGGGCTGTTCTCGAGCGCAGGCCATCATAGCGCTCCTGAAGCACAATAGCGATGTTGTCAATGCCATCATGGAGCTAACAATAAAATAGGTAGACGAACTAAACATCTACATATTTAAGAAATTTATCTGCCTAAATTAAAGAAATTTTAAATATTTGATTCGTTCATCTATCTAAACCGTTTCATGTATTTATTTGTAGAAAGAAGGAGTAAGTATTAACTAATCTTATATTAATGCCTACATCGCAAACCCTATGAATAGCTATATTCTTAACCAGCATCAGTATTAAAGTTTGACTTTGCCGTCGGAAAATGTGTATATCTAGATGCCATTTGGCTACCATAAGAAATATCAACAAAATATAAGGCCATTTCATCAGAGAGATATGTAAAAACTCTACACTGGAATAACTTTGTCAAAACTCAACCGTTTATTTTAAAAGAATGCCTTTCTCTTGCCTTTTTTCTTTACCGTTCTTTTTTTTTGCCAGATGGCATTTGTTGCAAACTGACATCTTTGAGCTGCCCGCGTAACTTGGTCCTTGTACACAATTGCTCAGTTTCAACTCCAGTTTTCCCAGCTATTTTTGTGCCAGCTTATTGTTTATGGCGGATTAATAAGCTTTTCATGTAGGTGTTTTTGTTGATGCTGTTATTACTGTTGGCGTTGTAGTTGCCAGGTGCTGGTGCCTTTCACAAGGACTTGCTGAATAAGTATTCATTCAATTAAAATGGATTTTGTTGCTAGCGGCTTCTTCTTTTAACATTCTATTGTCGGGCAGTCAGTCGTCCCGTCGCAACGCAAAGCCACTTAATAAATGGCAGGCTCTAACTTCGGCTTAATTTCATTCAATTTGCAGCTGTCGCCGGCAGCCGTAAAATGGTCTTTGTCTTTGCATTGTGAGCGAATTCGTGTGTCCAACAATTTTGTGCGTAAAAACTAACAAAAATAAAACAAGCTCGCGTTTTGTTAAAGATGGGGAACCAGCGCTCCTCAAGTTAATGCCCTGCTCGGAAGTGAGCTAAGACACAATGGGTCTAATACATGAAGTTACATTTTGGGCTTCACATTTCCAAACACACCTAATTGAAATGTGTAATTTATCAACTAGTGTAGATATCGATAACATCGATAATTGCAAATCGATAAGACCGCATATCTCATACAATTTGAAAAGTAGACTCATCAGAATGAAAAGGTAGCAGCCTTTTGAATGGCAAAAATAATTTTCGGGCCACACCCTTTTCCATCCTGAAAAAAATCGAAAGAAAAATCTTACGCAATATTTGCACTAGAGTTTACAAACTTGGAAGATAGGAAAATTTCTTTGCAACGCTCACCGCATCCCCAAAAATTCCAATGACCATATCTCCCTTCATTTGTCTCTTGCAATGTCAGACATCATAAGAAGGTTATTTTCCCCATTTCTTAAGCTGGTGTTACACTGCTAACATAGTATACTGCAGTCGATGACGACTGACTACAATGTTCTCACTCCATATATCAACTGAGGTCAGACATGGTGGGAAGAACCTTAACGTTGTGATTAGGATTAGCTTGTAAAACCCTCTTTTTTCAATGTTCTTCAAAGCCACGTGATGCCTATCTAAAGCTGGCTGTAGTGAAAATTAAACCGGAAATTGATTAAGTTGTGCGCGCAGAGTTTTAATCGCCGTTCGCTAGACGCGTGCGAAATACAAAATCAACTGAGAGGCGCAGCAAGTAAAACAGATGCCACAAGCGAAGGCACAGTCAGAGGCAGCTGTCGGAGATGGCAGATATCACCTGGCCACATGGCAAACGCCTTACGCTTGAGTAAACAGCTTAAGTAGCCAGAAACAATTGAGGGGGACGTGCCGTTAACCGTTGGCCACATCCCCACATCCCCCCACACCCTTCAACCCCTCTGCCCAACTGTAACGACCGTAACTTTCAACAAACAATTTCAAGTTTCGTAGCTTTTATGGCCGAAATATTGTGCATTTTTATACCCTGCATTCGAAGGAAAAAGAGCTTATGGGATTTCTTAGATGATGTACTTAGTAAGTGCTGATAAACTTTTTCAAATATCTTTTCCAATTTATGCAACAGTTTTCGAGCTCTTCGAATATACTAAGCTCATAAATAAGAAATGCGTTCTAAAACTATATTAATTATTATCATTATTACACTAAGATAAGAGTATAACGCAGTCCGGTACATTCTAAAGCAGAATATGCGGTTTGGAGCAAGTTGTTTCTTGTTGGTTTTGAAATTTTGCTATCTTTGAGACTTTAAATTTTGCCCTGATTCTTCTTGAGCTTTAGGCCAAAAGTTTTTAGCCAGTTTCTGAGTATTTTTTTAACGCTTTCAAGATGATTTCTTTGCTAATTTCTCAACCAAAATCCGCAAAGTATTTGCTCTAGTGTATATTTTTTTGTCCTGCTGTGTGTCTGAACATAAAACCAGCGCTGTGAGGGATAAGAAGTTGGAGGTGGTGAAATAGGCGTTTTATTCGCTTGGCCGACTCAGCTCTGCAGGAGGCAGTTCATCAGTGCTTAACACGGACTTTGGATATTTCCGTTATGTGTTTTATACTGTTGGAATATTCACATCGTTGGTGCTTGGTCGCATATTTGAGCAGGAAG
Organism: Drosophila atroscutellata; assembly: GCA_035041605.1. NCBI lineage: Eukaryota > Metazoa > Arthropoda > Insecta > Diptera > Drosophilidae > Drosophila > Drosophila atroscutellata. The sequence goes on along the minus strand of JAWNLA010000092.1, from coordinate 2,426,919 downwards.
TATTGACTCCGGGTATTCTCCTTGCCTGAGCACTTTAGAGCTCTTAAAAGTCCTATTATTGTGAATATCGAGTGATTTAGGGTTACGTCCAGCTCATAAAGTCTGATGTAACTGACTCACAAATGCGGCTGCTTAAGTCAATCAATTGCTTTCATCGGCATTTTATTTCTACTGACGATAATTTGTTAAATTAATTTTCGATATATGAAATCGATATCAGCGAAACGGATGGAGTTACGCATAAAATGAAGTAAACATGATATGCGGATGGTCTAGCCCTTAAAGTGTCTGTTATTTCCTTTTACATGTAACATAACTTTGCCCAACTTCATTACAGCTTTATAAAAAGCGATTTCCGCTCAGCGCAAAAAGAAAAGCCATTAGATAAGCGCTGGCAGCGAAAAAAATATATATATATTAACAGCAGCCAGACTTAATTATATTTATATTTCCCAATCTTACATATATCGATAATATTATACACTGAGCTGCCAGATGCAATGAAATTAATCATGTTTACATCAAGCGCTGTCGTATAGCAGGAATTTTGTCAGTTACTGAATCATTATTTTTATTTACGCTTTATAACACTGTTATTGCCCAAACGAAGTATTACCAAAATAAATGAACCAATAAACAAATTCTCAACTTAACCAACATTGCAAGTGACTGTCGATCTACAACACTGGCGCAAGCGCACCCAAGTTCACACAGTTACGCTGCTTTCTTTGCTGTCGAAACTTTGATACGTTAGGACGTTAGAGGTATGTTTGCAATTACTTTTTACAAATTAATAAGCAAAATTCTAAACTGAACCTTCTCTTAAACAAATTGCAGCTCGTCAACTTTCCAACGCGAAACTAATTTGGAATTTCTTGAAAACGATGGATGAATACCGAAAGATGAAAAAAGCAGCAGCCGAGAAGGCCGCCACTGCTGCTGCCGCCGAGGCCGCCACTGCTGCTGCCGCCGAGGCCGCCACTGCTGCTGCCGCCGCCTGGGCCGCCATTGTTGATGCCGCCAGGACTGCCAAGACCGCCAGGGCCGCCGCCTGGGCCGCCACTGCTGCTGCCGCCGAGGCCGCCACTGCTGCTGCTACTGATGTTGCTGATGCCGCCACTGCTGATGCCGCCAGGACTGCCAAGACCGCCAGGGCCGCCGCCACTGCTGCTGCTGCTGCCGCCAGGGCCGCCGCCACTGCTGCTGCTGCTGCCGCCAGGGCCGCCATTGTTGATGCCGCCTGGACTGCCAAGACCGCCTGGGCCTCCACTGCTGCTGCTACTGATGTTGCTGATGCCGCCACTGCTGATGCCGCCAGGACTGCCAAGACCGCCAGGGCCGCCGCCACTTCTGCTGCTGCTGCCGCCTGGGCCGCCACTGCTGCTGCCGCCGAGGCCGGCACTGCTGCTGCTACTGATGTTGCTGATGCCGCCACTGCTGATGCCGCCAGGACTGCCAAGACCGCCAGGGCCGCCGCCTGGGCCGCCACTGCTGCTGCCGCCGCCTGGGCCGCCACTGCTGCTGCCGCCGCCTGGGCCGCCACTGCTGCTGCCGCCGAGGCCGCCACTGCTGCTGCTACTGATGTTGCTGATGCCGCCACTGCTGATGCCGCCAGGACTGCCAAGACCGCCAGGGCCGCCGCCACTGCTGCTGCTGCTGCCGCCAGGGCCGCCAATGCTGATGTCGCCAGGGCCGCCACTGCTGCTGCCGCCGAGGCCGGCACTGCTGCTGCCGTCGTCCGGTCCGCCATTGCTGCTGCTGATGCCGCCAGGGTAGCAGCTGCTGCCAGGGTAGCTGCTGCTGCTAAAGTTGTTGTAAAAATACGTGCAACTGCCAACAATAACTGCAGCAACGCTAACGATAACGATGTGATTTCCAAGAAGTCGGACTTAATTGTAGTGGATCTGAACACCATGCGCGACAAAAAGCAATCGATCGTCGAGGACCTTGATGCCATTCCGAATGGGTCCAATGTCAAGATACATACGAGCAATTTGCTGATGGAAGTCTCCAGGTCATCTCTTCCAGGGATCGACAATGACTCAAGTGCAGCCACCGCCCATGCAGTCGAACGCTATATTAACGATGGGAAGTCATCGGATCAGTCCCCGGAGTCACCGTATATTGTCAGCAACAGTGATGATGAGAACATTGTTGGGGATGCAGTTGGCAGCGCTCTGGATAAAAAGGATATGGCTCCATGACTATGCTAACTGTCGTCACAGAATAATATTCCTTGTTATAGATGAATATATATTACTACATACATACATACTTCCTATATGCAACTGATATCTTTTCTTTGCTGTAAATAGCCACCATTCTAGATCAAACTCAAAGTTAAGAAACTTTCTATCAGCCGTTCGAAGTTGTTTTTTGTTTGCTTAAAAACTGCTCTAACTGTTCTGCGTGAGCCCTTGTTGAGTTTTGGTCGAAAGGTTTTTTGCCAGTTGTTGGCCAGTTTTTCAACGCTTTCAAGTTGATTTTGTTGCGCACTTATTGGCCAAAATCCGCAAAGGATTTTCTCTGATGTATATTTTTTTATCCAGCTTTTGGCTGTCAGTTGCTGTGTGTCTAAAAAAAAAGCATAAGACCAGCACTGTAAGGGATCCGAAGATGGAGGTGGATGGTGAAATAGGCCCTCTTACGCGCTTGGCCGACTCGCAACTCAGAAGGAGGCAGTTCATCACACTTTAAGACCGGTTTTTTTTTTTTTTTTTTGGATATTTATACCCAATACAATGTTGAGGGCTAAAGGTCGTATACTTGAGCCTGAAGTGTTGGCTCCAGGTCTTCTGCTTGCGTGGGCACTTTAGAGCTCTTCGGAGCCCTGTTATTGTGAATATCGAGCAACCGCGCAGAACAACAAAATTAACAAACAGACAGCTGCAAATCTCGAGTGGAAGTGGAAGGTGTATTGGGCTGTGTCTGGCCCATAAAGCCTTATATAACTGACTCACAACTGCTGCTGCTGTTGCTAAGCCCTGGTTAAGTCACAACAAATTGTTTTTTCAGGCTTTCATTTCTATACACAAATCACAATTTGTGCACACCGTGCAAAGCAAAAACAAAAAGAAGACATTTCCGCTCAGCGGAAAATGAAAAGCAATTAGATAAGCGCTGGCCGCGAAACTCAATGCGGCAATTGGTTATGATTTATGCGCTTGATAGAAAATGGCTCCAGCTGCGTAACAATGAAATTTATCAGCGAGCAGCAGTGAAAAAGTACATGTTTTCAGTCCACCTTTTGTTTTGATGTTGACTCGATTTTGACCCCTTTAGTATTATCATCTAAAGCAGCAAAGAATTTTTGGACTTGTTGTGAAAAGCAACCTATTAATGAATGCTTAGCACAATGTTGCCTCAACTTGGCAAATATGTAAGCGTATTTCGTGCGGATAAGCATTTAAATTGTTTCTTTTACTTGTAGAAAATACTCTTGTAAATATTGATTTATTTATTTGCCGAATTAAGAATTTGAGACACAGTTTTTGGTTTGCATTTGGTTGAAAATTCTACCATTCAGTCTTCTCTTATTACTTTGTCAAAAGATTATCGATTTTCAAAGGTAACTAACTATATTTCGTCTTTCCTATATACTAGACACTAAGATGCAAAACTTTGTTAGCTTCACTTTCGAAAATAATTTGTAACAAGTCATTGTCAGTCTTGACTTTCAGAGGAAACTTGTATTGCGGTTTGTAGTTTGCAGCACTCAACAACTTTTGCAAATGAAAAGGCTCTCGGCATGGTATTAGGAATCAAGATAGCTCTTGGCCAAGGTGACCATTAAGCTGCTTAACGGAGTTTAAAATGTTGAGCCAACTAACTAAAAGGGCTATTCGCAGCTATTTAAACCATATACAAGTTTTGTTTTTGAAGTATAACAATTTTATTTTCGGTACACAATTTGCACAATTCTTGCATCCCTCTATTTAGAAACCAGAGAGGAGGGCAGCATTTTTCCAATTTGAAAGCAAACTACATGGAAATTGTGCACATCCTGTGCACTGAATAGGATTCAGTAAGGATGCGGTGCTGCCAAAGCGGCTTACGTAGGAGGCACTCAACAAAGCGCAACAATTGCAGCAGCAGCAGCAGCTCCTGTTGCTGTTGCCAGGGCAACAGATGCGAAACGAAGTGAGTCTCATTATGTCAGCTTCCACCCAGCTGCATATTAAGAGGGTTTATTGAGCGCTTCCATGGAATTTATGCACAATATTTTATTCATTTCTCGGAAAAAAAATATGCATGAATAAAATGCAAGCATAATGAGCAGGCTTTGTCAGATTCATACATCTGTTAATATGTCTGATGAAATAACTGAGATATTTTCTGTATACTTGAATCAAGATGTGTGTGTTTGAGTGGGTCTCAATACATATACTCTGTGTGCAAAGAGACAGCAGCAGCAAGAAAATTGCATATCAATTGGAAATCAACATTCGATGCTTTCCAAAAACCAAATGCGCAGTTTTGTAAAGGGTACAACGAGTGGAGGAGGTGGGAGGGAGGGCAAATTGGGGGTGTATGAGTGTCAATGCCAGATACAGTTGCACATAGCACCTTTGCGTGTGTATCTGTATCTGGTCGTTTCTACTCATATCTTATCTGTGTCATGAGTTGCTGCCTGATGACAGGAAATTGATACACATAATATTTTTGGTTAATTTTATGCATATATGATTGTGTAATTTTTTATCATTAATTTATGTATCCCACTTTCATTTGACGAATTTTCTTTGCTATTTCATAATGACAGTTGACAAACAGACAATGAATAAAGTTAATTATGTTATAATTGGAATTTATTTACATTTTAATTGGAATGGAAGACAAACGAATAACTTACTTTAATTAAAGGCAATTATTGCATTATATCATGCTCCACGTTGTCGATAGTCACACAAAATGGCGACGCCAGCCACGCGCACATATTATGCATAAGAATGTAATTGAGACAGACAAAAAGGTAGCATACTTTTCAGAGCAAAAATGCTTTAGGCAAGCGAAAAGAGAAATGGAAAGCAAAAGTTAAGCAACGAAAAACTTTGAACATAATTGTAAAGTTGATAAACTTTGTTTTATACATTCGAAGTGTTCCAAGTGACTTACCAGGGTGAAAAGTGCGCAAAGTGCTTGTGATAAGTGCGCTGCATTTTGGCATCGATACCAATTGCTGCCATATGTTGAGCTTCATATGCCACGCAAGAGCAGCAGCAACAGCGTCAGCCCATAAGCAGCCGAGCTCTGGCCACACTGGACGCCAATCGCTGAATTAGCTGGCGCAAAACACTAGCTGGGAATTTATTCCCTACTTGCTGTAGGGAGTCACTTTTCTTATTTAACCGCTCAACACTCTGCCCAGCGTTCACTTCGCTGCGCTCACCAGGTTGAACTGAAATCAAGTCGAAGTGACGCCTTGCCGCGAATACTCGCCGAGCATCAGGTAGACAGAGGCACGAGCCACCTTTTCACGAAGTCCAGTAAATGCCACCCGAAAGCGCGACACGACGCTGCGAAGCTTCACTTTCCAGCCTTCCAGCTGGCGGGCCTGGGGTAATGTTGGCAATCAGCTTTTATACGGGAAGCTTTTGCTGACGCTGCTGACGACTAATGGTGCTCCTGTTGCGTCGGCAGCGACGCCCACGCATTGAGCTTTCGCTTTGTGTTCGGTTTCGTGCAGCTTTTAATGCCCACGCACGCAATGCAAAGCTTGCTTCTGGGCTGATGGCGCCCGTCTGGAGTGTGAGCTCAGCGTTAAGCTTTGACGTTCTTTCTCTGTCTTTATCACACTCGTGCGTTACTTTCCAAAAATAGCTACCCTCCCTCTCTCTCTCTCTCTCCCTAGCTTTCCCACTCTTTTTGCTCTTCTTTACATTTGGCCACATTTTCTTTTATATTTTCAACTAAATGTTGCTCGCTACTTTGCCTCTTTAGATCCGCATACCTCTCAGCTGCCTTAAGACTTTACTTATTTCTTTTTTTTTTTGCCAAGACATTTTAAATTTGATATCTTTGTGCATTTGTCCAGCTATTTTTAGGCATTTTGTATATGCGCAGTAGGGAACCCCTACGCCTGCCATTGATTTTTTTTTTCATACATTTGAGTTGTTGTTGTTTTTATATTTTGGCTGGCGACGCCTTTTATGAATGAACTTGGCTCACTTAACTTACTATATGGGACTGGCCGACATTGTGCTGCACACCTATCCCCCACCCGACCGCAGGAGCGCTTGGATTGGGAACCCAAAGGGTGCAGGAACCTCGAGACGAACTTCAGTTTACAATGTCACTTGCAATCTCATTAAGTAAATGGATTGTCGTCGTTGAGGTTTCGTGATGCGCCACATGACGCCATTGTATTCCACTTCCAATTCGAATTCCAATTTCGACTCAACTCGACTCCCCTATGTCCCTAATGATATCCAGGGGATGTATGACCAGACTTTGGAAACGTGCTCGGATTATGATTGATACTTCCACAGTTTTAAATTAATTGCTTGCAACAACGGCTGCCGCCCAGAATGTTGATTAATAATCCCAAAGAAGCGGGGTAATAAATGAGAGTGCGGACAGTATGTGTGTGTGGGGGGAATAGTATGTAAGGGTAGTCTTGGTGGCGTTGGTAATGTCACGCTTAGGCACTTGCCGAAGGCGCCGACTGATTGTGCCGTAAATCAAGCTATGGACAATTTAATCGATGGCTAAATTTGATAGTGCGCCACAGTAAGTATTCAGATGTAGAACTAGTTCCTGGGCGACAAGAAAGTAATTAAGGTCTATTTTCAGAGCTTAATTATCGAAGGACATCAAATTGAGCTTCGAGAGTGGTAAATGAATTAATAATGTGAAAGGAAATGCTTTTAAATACAAAATTTGAGTACAAGCAAGAAAAAAGACCCTGAAGCTAAGTATTTACTAAGTAAATACTTAGCATCTTAATTTCTTCCATGTACCTCTCAATCGACCTTGTTGAAATTTTCACAGATGATCAATATTATGTTGAGATTAGTTTAAAAAGATATATGCGTAAGATTTAGGTTATTTTTGCTATTGCAAATCGAATTGTATCGATGCTTGGGAAACGGCGAATCGGGCTATCGATCGAATGTTATGAATTTGAGTTGCTTATGGTAACGAGAACATTTATTCCAAATTTGCCTGTAACGTTTATAGTCTCTGATATCGGCATGTTCATACATACGGTCTAAAAATACTCGACGTTTGCTGCTAATCAAAATATATCTTTTACACATCTTCAATATAACCCTGTATCTCTTTTTAATAGGTTATAATTGAGTTTAATAATTTCACATTATAATAATATAATTAGGAAATAATGACTTTCGAATTCTGCGTATCATAATATATTTATCTGACTTTATTTGCTTCAATTAAATTATGTAATATATGATAAATGATATGACACTAATAAACTGATCAACAATTAATCAAATGACTAAAAGTGAGTCACATATGTTGTGAAGTACACTCCGCAAAATGTGATTTATGTACTCAAAATGTAGTAAGAGCTCTTTAAGCAAACTTTAAGTTAAGTTTTGTGTTTTTGTTTATGCGCTTTTTATGAGAGCTAAAAAGACTCCCAGTTTATGGAGCTATTCAACAATGAAACGAGAGTGTTTTCACAAGTCCATTCCTTTCCTTTACTGAACTATGGTTTATGTGGTATTTTATGAATTGGTTTTTTATATGTATATCCAATATATGTGTGTGTATGTGCATCCGTATTGTGGACACACAAATATTTGCGTTTCATCTATAATGCGGAGTCGGGACGGAACAGCGGACGGCGGGGAATTAATGCCACAGCTTCCTTCAGGCTGTTTACGCAAGTCTTAATCAAAATGAATTTCTCGCTGTGTGACAGAATATAAATGCTGTCATTGTTCTCCTTGTTGTTGTTATTGTTATTTTTGTTGCTGCTGGTATTGTTGCTATTTTTAACACATATCCACAGAGATCCACAAATCCACATATCCAGCAGCCATCAAAAGGGACTCGTGTCAACAGCATTCAATCAAAGTAAATGAAGTCGACATAATAGGACCCCATTGACTTGCCACTTGCCACATCGACAGCTGGTGCTCCTGGCGCCTCTGTCAACGTCATATTTCAAGTGAAATCAAGTCACATGTCCTGCCACCTGTCCATCTGATCTGATTTAACAAACTAATGAAGGCCACGTGACTTTGGTGCTGTTGCAAATTTATTCTGACGTCTTTCATATTAATATGAACGGATTTTTCGCCATAATTGGCTGCTTGGCGATAGTTTGCTGGAGAGCTTGAAGTTCATTTAAATATATATACGCCAACTAAAGACAGGTTTAATTAACAGAAAGAGGCCAAAAACAATCTTACTTAGCTATTTTTAACACCATAAAAAGTATTTTTGACAACCATAAAAACATATCCAAGTGGCTTCCCTTACCCCAACAACAATTGTTTAACATCCAACCAAGCTTTCCCTCTTCCAGAAAATTTTGTAACATGACCATCTTTTTTAAATGAAGCTAAGGCATATCATGATTAAATAACAGATTTACTACCTGTGCTTGATGCAGCTGGTTGCTAATCGTATTAATGTCTTTTCTCTTCAGACAATCATTATTTTAATGTTGCTGCTTAGAAACATGACTTTCATGATTAGCTTCAGAAAGCGTGCCGACTTAGGTTTGTCCGTATGTCTGTTTGGTCCTGAGTTTTAAAGCATCTTGATAAACTTGATGTATGCATATCCAACGTTTTGCTGCAAGCAGTACAGATGTATATCGGGGCCTGTTGGGACTAGTATATTCTATGGTTGTTCTGGGATCGAGCAGAGCGTAGATACACATGGTATACGTACATATAATAATACTAATACTAAAATTATATTTAGATGTAGGCAGCTTGACTCCTGTCTATCAGAGAATGTAATCATCGGTGTGTCTGAGATAATCGTTCTTACTTGTTTCTCCTTATAAGACACCTTTGGAATCAGAATCCCTTCCTATTATTCGCTCATAAGATTTTTAGTGCTGCCTAAAAGTATGCCACAAAAATAGCATGATAAATAAACGGAAGCGGAAACGAATTGTGGCTCTTTGGAATTTTGCGCCTCTTATGAGCTCCTTCAAAAGCCAACTCAAAATTTGCATATTAATATAATCTATTGAATTTGAATAGATGATGATAATAATGGGAGACCAGCCCAAGCACTGTACAGTAGATACCACCTGTACACATTTTTAGGGAGAGAGGAGCACAAGCCGCTAATTGGCGCTGTTGGCAAATTTGCATTACGCATTTGCTCTTGATTGCTGTTTGCCTCTTTTATTCTTGGGCGGCAAATAGAGAGGTTATTATAGAGTGGAGGTGGCAAGAGGCGAGAGGTGGACGCACCTGTTGCCGCACACAGGCGCACACACAAGCGTCAAAGGTCAAACCATTTAGCTGCGCTCGTAATAAAATAAAATAATATATAGTATATTTATACTGTTCGACTTACCTCAGTTTGACATTTATAGCGTTGCTCATGTAGTTTTTTATATCATTTTCAACCCAAACGAACGAAGACATGCAAATGGTTGTTGTTATTTATTTTTGGTGGTAGAGGCTTTAGGTTAGTTGCGGACTTCCTGTAACTGAAAATAGGCATAACACACAACACACATACATTTACAATTTATATATATATGTATGTATATATATATACATGACTTCATTTCACATTACTTTTGCTGTTTTCTTTTTTAGATTATACTTTATGCTCGTAGGCAGCAACAACTTCTTTTTGACGCAAACAACGTCAGAGACTGACGACAGCAGCAGCAGCGGCCGCTAGATATTACTGTTCTTTTTTTCTGACTGCGGCTCCGAAATAAAAGAGAGAGAGAGAACGAGAGAGAGAGAGCGCGCAAATCGAAGAGAGCGTGATAGCCACTGAGTGAGCTTGTAAGAGCGCCGGTAATTTGATTTGTGTGTGAGTATGTATGCATATGTGTGTTGTTTGTATTTGTATTTATGTGTCTGTGTGTGTGTGTGAGCAGGCGGCGAACCGCAGGTGTTTGCAGGCTCACGATGACGTTACTATGAAACAGCGCACTGAGAGTGAATATGTTGTGGGCGTGCGAGAGGGTAGAAGATTCTGGGCATCTAATTGCCGAGAGGGCTCCTCACCGTCAATGTTTATGGCCAGCAACAAAAATAAGGTGAAAAATTGTCGCACGCCCACACACACAGACACACACACACACATATACACAGGCAAAGAGAGTGATAGATTGGACGATACGTATGGCGACGCAATAAGCGTACACACGCGCATTTCTTTGATTGTATGTGTGTGCACAAGTCAAGTTTACATTGTTGTTATTTGCACACATTGTCCGTTATGCTGTCGCCTGTTTGGTTATGCGCGCACACACACACGCACACGCACACAAATACATTCTATAATTAAGATGCACATCATTGTTGCTATTATTGTTGTTGCCGTTGGTGCTCTTGTAAAAATAGCAACAAGAGCCGCAACTTAAGCTCACCATATGCTTGAGCCATAGAATTATGCAGCATTTTCTATCGCTGCTCTCTTTTTCTTGTTGTTGTTGTTGTTGTCATTGTCACACATATCAAAAATAAATTTATAAATATACGTAGATATATACGGTTAAACTATATACGTCTAAATGTAGCATTTGAAGTTCAGTGTCAATACTATTTCAACTCGCTTCGCATTAAAAATATGCAAAAAGCAGAGTCGAAAGCTCTATCGCCATATTTGTTCTCTCTCGTTTTTCATACAGCACTTTAAGGTTATTAAATAATTGCTTTAATTTATATATAAAATATAACATAAACACACACACATACAAACATAGATAGTAAAATGCATTACATTTCTTTTGCGTTTTGTTGTATTTATCACTGTTCTCTGCTGGCTGATTTCATTTAGTTTTTTGGTGGCTGCTCGCGTTGACCGTCAGTCGAAGGACTGCCTGTCCTACTGAAAATATGTTCGTGTTCGTTGTGTGTTGCCAGCGCAGCTTGTGGCTCGTCGCTGCCTCTTCGGAGTTTCTCACACACACACACACACACACACACACACACACACACACTCACTCACACTCGCATATGTACAATAGCAGTTTGTTGCCTACAAATTCCTACGCATTTTGCCTGCCTGCGTGTGTGTGTGGGTGAATGTTGCTCTGCTTGTGTGCTGTAGGTTAGGCACACACGCCATCCAGCGAAAGCTCTGCGCAAGCTTTTTCTAATGCCCATGCCTTTTATAAGTGGCCAAATTTGCTTATTATAAAGTCAAATTTTTGGGTGCAAGCTCAGAACCAGCTACATGAATAATATCTGATTTGAAAATTGATTTCTTTTTTATATAGATAGATTAAATGTGTATATATTTATGATTCCATTTATTTAAGTAACTAATTTTAATAATTGATATATTATTTTATATATATATAACAATGTATACATAATTTATGGATAAAGTTGATAAAATTCATTCTAATAGCACTTTAGTTAAATCAATTGTCGCAAGAGTCGCACAGTGCTACCAAAAACATACGCACAGAATATTTAAATGCAATAATAACTTTTTTGCCTACTGTGCGCAGCACTAAAAGCTGCGTTACAGCAGCAGCAGCAGCAGCAGAAGAAGAAGCGCAGCATACTTCAGCCCGCTCCGCATCGTTCTTGTGCTTGCCAGTTGACGTAGGTTGACAGCTGTTTGCTTTAGCCAGCACCTTATTACTATTGATTTTTAGCTTCAAATGCTTGAGCTTGAGCGCAACAGTTTGAAAGTCGCAGCTTTCACTTTCGTGCGCAGCTGCTCTACCTACGCCCCCCACAACCGACTGCATTTGTGTTAGTGTGTCAGCTCGACGCTTGCGCATTTGAGTGAGAACACAAGCTAGAAAAGCTCCGTCAACAGCCTGTTGCAGTCGCTAGGGCGGCCAAAAAAAAATTAAAAATAAGACAATCAAACCGTAAAAAAAGCTTCCAGGCCGTTCTAGGCGCCATTGTGCTGGAAGGCATCTGCAAATCTATGTCCCAGACAATGGTCTTCCCCCTTCCAACCTGCGTTGCTGCTCTTGCTCTCTTAATCCCAAGTGCGTACAAACTGCGCATAGCGTATGAATTTTAGCACTCGATAAAAACCAAACTGCATGCTAAGGCCGTTTTAATGAGTTCTCGTCGCTGCTCTGTTGCCAGCCGGCTTTGTGGCCTCTTAAAAAGGGATCAATGCTTTGACTTCCGCCCCACCCACCCCAAACAAAGCCCTGGCTAAGTGTTAGTTTTATGGCTTTCAACTTACCACATTTGCTTACAGGCTTACAGGGTGCGCCAGTTATCTCGTTGCGTGCAACAGGTTGTTTCTGACAACGAACTGCTAAAAAGTGTTGCCTGCTTTTAGGGCTGCGATTAAAGGCAGCCGTTTTGTACGAGTATAACAATTAACGTGAGCTTGGCACCGAAATGAATTATAATCAATACGATTTGTGGTTGCTTGTTAATTACAACCCCCAAAAATAGACATAAGAATAAGAAGACATGCGAAAGAGGCATTAGAACACTGCGGCTGACTACTAATTGTTAACTTTGCAAGTCGATTTGCTCAGTAATCAGAATCATTAGCATTTTTAGCTGAATTAAAGTAGATTATGAGGAATTACCCTTGGAATCGAGGCATTCCCTTTTCTTATGCTTTACTGTCTACGAAATACTTACATATTTTAACATCATATCAAACCTATTCTGAAATTATGTGCATGGCAGAAGAAAATAAAAAAATTAATTAAACCCTTTTTGATGGCATTATTCAGACAGTAAGAAATTTTTATCGACGTTTGTTTTTTTTCCTTTTTTACATTTTATGTAAATCTTTATTTCATTCATTGTGTAAATTTTGTTGGTTTAAGTTAATAAATTTCAGTAATTTCTTCCATTTATTTTTGTTTTGTGTAAGCCTGTTTTCAATTTGTTCGCAAGTGTCTAGCTATATGTTTGATTATTTGTAGCATTTGCCGCATTGGTTTGCTTTTTCGCATTTTGTATAGTTTAATTCAAAAGTTCTTTTTATAAGTCATTTCTTTCATAAGATAAACAATTTCCCTTTTGTATACGATATAAAGTTTACATTTATGTAGTTCTAGTATATGCCTGTTGTGCCAGATAAAGTCAAATTTCTACATAATTCTTTTTATTTATTTATTTGATTTTTTTTTTTTTGGAATTTTTCGTTGCTTTATTTATGTATTACTTGCTAAAATGTATTCGTTTCTGCTTACTTTTATAAATAATTTCGAGCTTAGCCTTTTTTTCTTGTATGTGTCTGTGTGTGTGTGTGTATTTATGTATGGGTGTGTGTATCTGTATGTGTGTGATGCCAAATTAAATGTATTGTGTATGTATATGTGTAAATTAAGCCTACTTAAAATTTGGTTAAACGCTAAATGTACACAAAAAAAATACACAGCTAAATAATTAAAACTAGGCTTAAAACAGAAAACTTTCAAATTAGCGCTAAGCTTAACACTTAAGTGATGTTTACGTGTGTGTGTCTGTGTGTGTATTTGTATGTGTGTGTAGTTGGTTTTTTCTTGTATTTTGTACAAAGCGTTTAAATAAATTGTTGTGACGGATTTGTTTAGTTACTGTGCGAGTTTTACACTTGATTAACTGACAGATCTAGATATAGTTATAGATATATATAGATCGGGCCTACTGACAACATCGATAAGGCAAGTTTAGGAGGCGGCAATTGTTGTTATTCTTTCCCTTCTGTTTTATCTAATTGACGGTTGCTGAGTTGCGTTAAGTGCGTGAGTACTTACACATATCATCATATCATATTGTATAATCGTTTTTTAAGCTTAAACAATTTTGGTTTTCATTTGTTTAAAGTCTAAGTAAAAGGCACTGATTTTGTTTGTTTGTTGTATTCATTATAAATAGTATATTCGTTTCCATAAACAATTGTATGCTGTGTGGCGCTTGAGGGGGTAAGTAGGGTGTGGGTGCTAGTGCGAGGTGCAACGAGTTCACATTGCTGCAGCAACAACAACGACAACAACAACAACCGTCAACTGTGTGTTCGTTTGTGTGTGTGTATGTGTGTGTATATATGTGTGTGTGCAATGAAATATACAAAATAATAATACATTATGTAATTACTAAAAATGTAATTGAAATACGTGTGTAATTGTGTTTTTTTTCGTTTTTTTTTTGTTCTCTTTTATATAAGTTGTAATTATTATTATTATATTATTTGTTTGGAGCTACATTTAATTTACATACATTTAATTGCTAATACATAAAAATGTGCATGTGTTGTGTGATTTTTTTTAATTTTTTTGTGTATTTTTATTTTTTTTATTATTTTGCTAGTTTTAGGTGCAATTCTTTAATTGTTTTGTGATATTCCAAGTTTTATTTTGAATGCTGCCTCATTTATAATTTATTGTTTTTTTTTTTAAATATTTATCAATTTTTCTCGTTTTGCTTACTTTTAACTATGAGTATGAGATGAGTTTTGAAAGCAGATTTTGCAATGATTTTTGTTTTCATGTTTTTTTTTCTTCCATTTTTATAACCTTGTATTGGTGTGTGTGTGTGTGAGTTGTGTGTGTGTGTATGAATGTGCTTGGGCTTGGTTTGGTTCAATAATTTAATATAATTTAAATATTTGTATTTTGTGTTTTGTTTGTTAGTGATCTTGATGTATTTTGTTTTACTTATGGTTCACTACATAAAGCATTCAATTTAACATAAACTCGCATAGCTATAGTTAATAATTTATAGTTGTTTATCTATTTAGATGTATTATATATAGTATGTAGTGTAAGTTGTTTGTGAAGCCTAAAGTTTTATAATATATATATATATATATAAATATATATATAGCAAAGCAATTACAAATAATAGTTGTAAATTTATTAAATTTATACATACATGATCAAGACAAGTTTAGGGGCGCGCCTAAATTACATTTCTATATATATATATGTAGCATAGCTTATAGCAAAAATCATAATACCTTAGCTAGAGCATGTTTCGATTTATATATTTGTATATGAAGAATCATAATCGTAATCATAATCATAATCATTTTGTATCGAACTCAGACACAGAAAAAATAATAATAATATTAAACAATTTAGACACAAAAAAAAATAGAATAGGGAAAAACAAAAAAGGCAGTTTTCAAATTTGTTTTTCTGCTTGCGACAAAACATAGCAAATGAAAATGAAAATGAAACTAAACGTACAATGCATATGTATGTATGTATGTATGTGTGTATGTATATCATAATGGGTATACAGTTTTATGTGTATATATAATATTTAACATGTATGTATATGTATAGTGTTGTTTTTGTTGTTATGTATGGTATATATATGTAATAATTATCATTATAACATAAACGTTTTTTGAGTTTTTCGAAAGTTTGTTTTTTTTTTTTGTTATTTAGGATGCGTCTGTTGCTACTTTATTATCGAGTCTAACATATCGAGGACTGACATTTAACGCACATTTCATAATCTAATAGCTGAATCCTTTCTTCGTTGTTGTTGTTGTTGTTGTGGTTGCTGTTGCAGTTATTGTATTGGGGTCTTGAGCAGCAGTATATCTTTCTTGCGCGTACGACTGGCGCTGGCATTGAGGCGTTGATAGAAATAGTTGCGTCCGATTTTGCGCTGCAATTTGTAGAATTTGCCCGCTAGGAACTTTGTTATGCTCTGCACATAGTCGCGCACATCCTCGTGATCATCCAGCAAGTGTATCGAGATTATATCGATTTTGATCTTGTCAAAGGGCAGCGTCTGCAAGATCTACAAATTGGCAAAGGGAGAACGTTTAAATTAAATCTAGATTATGTTGAAAGTGATGAGCATATATTTGAACATTTCCAAGCTAACTTTAAGCAAGACAAGAAATACTTTTTAAAGGAAAAGTTTAGAAATTCCGATCGGAACTGCAAAACTAACTTGGCTTGGAACACTCAATTTCGCCAAGAATGAATAAGATTTTGCTTATTCAATTTGTAGACTAATCGAATCCATATTGAATCCAGTTCAGTTAACGTCTGGAAATGCCCAAATATGTGCAGCTGTTGCACGAATGTCTGCTTACCTCCAGCTCATGCCCCTGCACGCCCAGACTGAGCAGATCGTATTCGGTGCGCTCACATGCCAGCATGATTGTGTAGAGCGGAAAGCATTTGACACGCGAATTGAACCACGATGTTTCCTCATCGTGCAAACTGTTTATGCGCACATCCTCATTGTGTATGGTGATCTGGCCAAATGAATGGATGGATCATTAATATGGATAGATATATGGCTATTGAATTCAATTGGTACTTACCTCTTTGGGAAAGGGATTTGGGGAGACGCAGGCATGCACCACCTGCATGCGTGGCCGTTGCGCATTCTGTTTGCGCAACGCGAAATACCAGCGTGGCTCCGGCTCAACCAGCACGCCCATCCAGTTGAGTTGCTCGCTCAGCCAGGGCGCCGTTATCAGATGCGCCAGCGGACCGCTTAACGATTGTATAACTGCACCATTGAGTTTGCCGCCAACCAAATCGGACACATAATGCGCCAGCTGATCGGTGATGCTGTTGCCGCTGCTGCTCCCGCTGCTGCTGCTGATGTTGCCCGTACCGGCGGGCGGTACAGCTGCTGCTGAGACGGCGGGCGACTTGCCGCTGGAGCTAGAGACGGTGGCGCTTTTGGCCATATACATATACTTGCGCATGTGAATTTGGCGCAGGAATGCAATGAGTGCGGGATCGTCTTGGGCCACGCTATTCAGCTCGTAGTCGCGCGACATATTCAGCCGAAATTGCTGATGCCGGATTTCTGCAAAACGAAAAACGAAACGAAAGAGAAATATTATTATTATTATTATTATTATTATTATTATTATTATAAACATTGTTTTGTTGTGTTGTTGCTCGAGTGGGTAATTGGATTTAATTAAAAGTTGTTGCACCACTGGACGCTGACCAACTGGCAGCAGGCAACTGGCAGCAGGCACCAGCGCCAGCTGAAGCATCCTCGGCTTTTGATGGCGTGCACTGCATCAACTGCGATACGCTTGGCCAACTATTTAAAGATTTGCATTGGCCAACTGAAGAAGAGGGGTGGACGGGGGCAAACCTCCAACAACATTCGGCCAAGAATGTAATTCGTTTATACATATATATATATATAAGTTCTTGTAATTGCTGCATTTACATAAACATTTTTTCCAGCTAAGACACTTTACACTCAAAAAAAAAAGACTGGCCTGAATTTCAGCCTTAAATTCAGAAACGAAAAATTGTTTTTATATTATAAGGTGAGTTATCTTTGGCGCCAAATCATTTTTCTGAGTGTACCATCCACACTTCAAACACGTGCCCACAACTGTTTCAATTCCATATTGTTTCACTGCAGAGCAGGCTAGCCCGTTTCTTTGAGCTTTCCAAACCTTACAAGCCTCCATAAATTTCACAATGAAATCCGTTTACACTAATGAGATTTCCCATCGACCAAAAAAACGACTCTTTTGGCATACAAATTTGGGGGGAAAGTGAAAACTGTGGCGGTCTCGTATCGAAGGTTAAATGGCGTTGCCAAATGTGGCATAAGCCAGAGAGCAGCACATAATATAAAAAAAACATAGAGAACTTGGCAGCGACGACCTCACCTGACTCGAATGAGCCTTGAAACTATGCCGCTGCGGTCGTTTGGGGAACCGGCCGGTAGGCCCATAAAATATAATGAGCACACCACAAGAACCTTTGATATTTAGTGCATGTGCTACTTCCTCGACTGGTATACATATGTAGTCATGATATATATGCCATATTTAAAAGTACGATTTGTTGTAGTTTACTTTTATTTGCCTTTCACACTTTCCTTGCGCCAATTTACACTTTTTGTTTCGTTTTTAACTGGCCATAGAAAAACAGAAATAAAAACAAAAAAAAAAAAACAGCACAAAATGCTCGGTAAAAGTCAAAAGAAATTTAAATACAAAATGTACTCGTAATTGTGGCAATTGTGCAAGCGTTGCACAGGTGCATGAATGGATTGGCTAGAGGGCCACAGCTAGACAGCTTGCCCCTGCCACCAATAAAAATAAAAAAAACAGCAGAGGCGTGTCCAAGCTCACTGCTCGCTTTGATGGCCACATCAATGTGGCATGAAACATTTTGAATAAAGGGAAATGTTTGGCTTCAAATTTAAGGTCTTGTCTACCCCAATGGGTTAACCAACTAAGAAGGAATCTTTTTTATATATATTACAATGTTGAAGAAGTTGAAACAGCTCTACTAGGAGATGCACTTAATCCAGCATTATATATTATAAAACAGTTTGTTCAATATGAAAATAAGTTTTGGCTAACTAAATCTGAGATCTTAACCAAGTTTTTACATTATTATATATCAACTGAAGGGCTTTATATCTTTATAATAATGCCTTCTAATTGCCATTGGGAATCGATTTGTATTGCAATTGACGAAACGGGGCAGTTATCGATGCAAAACACTATCTGCATACAATAGGCAGATAGATGGATATATAATTATGTATATAGATATGTGTATATATACTTTATACTTAATTTAGCCCAACTTCAATATAACAATAAAAAATTAGTAGACACAAAAACCAAGCTTATGAAACAGCTACAAAGTGGAATGGAACACTCTCTTACTCTTCTACACTTTTGAGGGTTGCATTTAGAAAAGTAATCGATAAGTCTGACAAATGCTCAACGTGTCAACTGTAAGCCGTGAATTGAGCTGTGCATTTGCTGTATCGATTCTCGATTGAAATGCAGAAACCTTCTGTAACTCGTTAAGTTCGGGGCATGCTCAGTTAGCCCGGTTGAAGATCGACCCAGTTAGATTAGGCACGCTTTCGGTTCGATACGCAATAAATCAGCGCTGTTCAGTGTAATATATTAGCTTGTTGGCACATGCACAACACATCAGACAACAAGCACTAACAATTTAGCAATATATATAACAACAATAGCCTCTTATCACACACACAGACGACATGGAAACAGGCCATTTTGAATAGAGGGGCAAGCAATTACACACAAACAGCAAACAGACCCGGACTTGGTGCGCGAAGTTGTAGAAATCAATAATAAAAGTGGCAATAGAAATGAATTATACAACAAACTAAGTGTGTAGCAGTGAGCAGGCAGCAGGCAGCAGGCAGCAGAGTGCAGAGTGCCACATGCAATCCAGGCCATACAAATATTACACAACAAGGGTAACATTGCCCCGCTTTATAAACAAAAGAAAATACAAAAGTTTTTCAACCATTTTTTTTTTATATTTGTTGGTGTTCCTGTTTTCATTGCTCGTTGATTATGCTTTATTCAAACTTTAAGCGCTCTTGTAATTGAAAATGCAAGGAAAAAGTTGGGTGTGTGTGTATATGTGTGTGTGTATGGCTTTTGTTGAGTTATTGAATAGGGCGGGGCACACAAATATATTTTGAGTCAGCAGCTACCCCTGAACAAGTCCTGGCCCTAAACCCCGAGGGGGCAACAACATCGGTCTCAGGTTTTTAAGCTTACCGCCGTCGCTTAACCGCAATTAAACGTTGCTTCGAATTATTTGTTGGGCCTTGCCCCGTCATTTGTCTTGCCACCCCGAGACGACGCGACGACCATTGTCGACCCCTTCTCGCTCTTCTCGTGTCGCTCTAATTAGAAATGTCAGCGTTTATTTCTTCTTGACGCCAAAATTACGGCGCCCGAGGCCCGATTTCACTTTAAGTTCTTCTCCTTCTCAATATTTTATTGTGTGCCAAATGGGGATTTACATATGCGCACATTTAACGGTGCTTTCAAGCGCAGCTGCCACTGTTTCATTCCACTTCATTCCGTTGCAAATGCAGCTGCTGCTGTTTCTTTCCAATTCGTTTCTTTAAGCTAAAAACCTTCCAATTTTAGCTTAAAAGGCGTCAGCCAGTGAAATTTTATAACCAGCTATGATTACGAACCTTAACAGAGAATTAGCAGTGAGAATAGCAGAAAAGTGAACTGATTGCTCTTTTAGTACGCTCTGCTCTGTCATTTGCCAGAGCAATAACAGTAGTAAGCGCAAACAAATCTGCCGTTATGCTATAACATATTTGATATGCTCTTTTGCATCGCGCAGCTGCTAACAGAACTGCTACGGGAATTACTGCCAGAGCTGTTACCTAAGCTGATTGGCTCTGCTATCGCTCTGCTGTTGCTCTGTTAAAGTTTGTAGCGCAATACTTCTGTTGCGCTTGCTGCTACTTGGTAGGAAACATTGAAACACTGGCTTCAACTGCTACTATTTCATTCCATTTTAGATTTGTATCTAAGCCAACCACAAATTTGATCAGTTAAGCAGTGTCTAAAGCAGCTGTCGCTATTTTATTTTATTCCCATTCATTTCGTCTGAAATATTCTGCTGGTAGACAAAGCTAGAAACCATTCTGTTAACCTCTAATCGCCCAATTGCTGTCGAGTTGATGTAATGCGATCCCCGTTCCTAATAATAAACAGTCTGTGATATCAGATATCTGCCACTAATAGTGGCCATAAATTTTCTTTCTATTTTTTTCCCCCCTAATTTCCATTGCTGCTGCTGCTGTTGTCCCATAAGCGTGGCGCACTTTCCTTTTAAATTACGGCCGCAGCACTGTGTTAATTAGTCCAAGTTTTCACTTGAGCATTTCGTTTCATTGCCGTCGCGTTTCATTTTTTTTAGGCAAGACGGGCTGGGGGGTGCCTAGCCAAATTACTAAAGCATTTTATGAGCCCAGCGCCAGCAACTGTTTTATATATACTAAATTATAATAAACTTTATGGTCATTTTGTGACCGAAAAAGTTTTTTTTATTATGTTTTATTATATACATATATATATATATATATATAGTTTTTTTGTAAAAAATTTTAGCGAAACTAGCATGAAGCGGGATGGGCAAGGCGGAGACAATGTTGGGAATCGTCATTGCCATAAATGATTGACAAAAGCGAGCGATTTGGCCAAGAGGAATGCGACCAGTAACTCAAAATGGAGCTGTTAAGTTGATGGCGAATGGATGTTGTTTGATATGTGTATAATAAATACTTAAGATAATTAAATTTTTATGCGTATCGCATTGCCATTTATGCCTAACCTCAAAATGAAATGGTTCAAGAGGAAATACTACAGTCAACCCATCCATCCATCAAATTATGTGCCTTGAAGCCTAATTTAATTACAATAAAGATGTCAAATTTGGATTATGGCTGCGTGACTTGAAAGTCTTTTAGCAAACTACTCAGAAAGAAAGGGGGCAAGGAACCTCCCACGAAGAAGAAGAAGATGAAGAAATTGCGCAATTGCTCAAAGAGGGTTGCTAATAACCTGAAACCCAAATGCGGGTGGCAATGGGCCACGTAACACAAACCACTGCCACCACTGGAACTGCCACATGGCGCATGCTGTGATAATGCCCGTTGAGCTTTGCTTTTCAAATTGAGCACTCGCTGCGCTTTAGTGCAGCAAGCAGAAGGGTCTCTGATCTGTGGCAGAGAGCAGCAGTGTCAGCAGCAGTGAGCGAGCGAGCTTGCGGGGGTTGCAAGCACTGTTAAAATGAACGTTAACATTATGAATCACTAGACACAGGGCAAAAGGGCACCAGGGCGGCAATTTGACATCCGGCAGACAAGGCAGGGGGCGGGGGTTTGCATTCAACTACAGTGCTTGCTCGAAAGGTGGATTTGGAAAACAATGTAATATTAAATTTAAAATAATTTTACTTCTGCAAAAAATCACAATCTGTAGAATGCTAAATATAGATTTAATCATTTCTTGTATATAAGCAATAGCACAAATTACAATCTATGAAAATTCTGAAATTCTGTCAAGTGTTTTAGTTAACGTGTGACTACTGTAACAAGTACGTGCTGCAAATACTGCTTAGACACGGCCAACGGACACAAAATAATCTAGCATATGGAATTGCAACAAAGTTGGGGGGAGGATGAACGAAACTTGTCGCTGCGTGCGATTTAACGGGAATTAAGTCATTAGTGTGTGCCAGTGTAAGTGTGAAAATGAGTGTGTGTGTGTGCGTGCGTGTTTGTGTTGTGTGTGTTAGGTTGTAAATTTCAATTAAGGCGGCAATTTGCAAATTGTCAGAGCCACAGCTACAATGACAGTGGAGAAGTGTGAAGATAATGCCTGATTAGCATGAATGATTAATGCTTCTGATACGATTTGCCGCACTTGGCCCCCAAACAAACAAACAAGCGAGAGACGCCAAAAGGCAGCGGCAAAATGTGGCAACGCTTCAAGATTTGGGCTAATGCGATTTATGCGCCTGTTGTTCTGCTTGCTCTTGTTCTTCTTG
The DNA here is from genome assembly GCA_035041605.1 of Drosophila atroscutellata. Lineage (NCBI taxonomy): Eukaryota > Metazoa > Arthropoda > Insecta > Diptera > Drosophilidae > Drosophila > Drosophila atroscutellata. The sequence continues at coordinate 2,404,505 of JAWNLA010000092.1, read as the reverse complement.
TTGTTGTTATTGTGGCAGGTGGGGCGAATAACATTTGCAACCCAAGCGAAGGCAAGAGCCAAGAATCGTGCAGATGCGCCACGCGATGTCAACAACAAAATTTTAAATGTTGCAATGTGGTTGCCTCTTGCGCGGTGGCAGGCAACTCAATCTAAAGGTGGCGCAAAAGGCGTGGATAAGTGGGCTATGTGTGGATTATGGCCAAATCAAAGAGGAGCACAGTGGCAGCGATGGACAAGCAGACAAATGAGGCAAACAGAGGCAGCAAAGAGTATTTATGGCGAAGGACTGTAATCAATCAAAGTTCACAAGACAGTTCGGGGTGGTCAAGGGAATCTCGGGTTTTATATATATATATATTAAATAAACGTATAAAAAAAAAAATAAGATGAAATTCCATAGTCGAGAGTACTCAATCTGGAATATATATATAAATATGAAATATATATATATAAATATATAACTTATATATAATTCTTATAGACTCTGAGATCGGCTTGTGCATACAGACGGACAGACGAAAGGTATTTTCCCATTACAAATGAGTTCAGTATTTTATGTCAGATTGTGTTAAAAAGTAAAATACCTGACTGTAATTAGGAAACTCTTATCAGAAAACAATACAAAGGAATGTTTACAGCTCTGACCATATTGCCACACATATTCCAAAGAAAGTTGCAAAATAGTCTAGATTATGTGGTGCATTCTTTCAATGGCTGACTCAGAGCGCTCTTTGTGCAAACTCAATTATCTGCCTGTTGGCCATAATATTATAAAGGTTTGTGAAAGATATAGATAAGATAGTCACAGATAGTACAGAAATGCAATACAGATACAAAAAATATGTCTTGTAACTTTCATTGAATCGCACCGACACTCATCATATTATCATCATTATCATCTAGATGGATCACGATCAAGTAGCGTCTCAAAGCTGAAACGTGACATTTACAACGAGCTGGGGGATTGTGGATTGGATTGGATTGGATTGGTTTGGTTTGGTTTGTGTGACCGGCCATAAAAAGAGGCCGAGGACGCCAGAAGAGAAATGTTGTAACAAAAAAAAAAGAAAAGAAGAGCGTAGGCAAGCACAAAAAAATAAAAAAAGACCAAAACGAAAAGCAGAAAAGTAGAGAAAAAAAGTCGATGGTTAGTTTTGGAATTTCATTCTGTAAAGTCATGGCCGAGGTGATTGTTTTGGTCTGAATGAGCAGCCAAAGACTAAACAAAACTAAATGCTAAGACGTTGGGAAGCCGCCACAAGAATTTGTCACTTTAATAAGCGCTTTTTTTTTGGGTTCACAATATTTTTGTTTTGATCTGGAATGATTTGAAGAAATTTCGACGCAGCAGCCAAGCAAGCGCAGTCAAGCAACCTTTTGTGCCACACGGCGGAACGTGTTCGAAATTGATGTGACTTAGCGGCTTTTTGTTGCCGTGGCGCATCTAATTTATGCACAGCGTGCTCATTTATATTATTATGGTTTATGAATCCGTATGCTCGTATAAACCTAATGGAGCCATCAATGGAGTCCCATAAAACTAGAGCTGCCAGCCAGCCAGAGAGCTAAAAGCCACAAGCTGTCAAGCTGTTGCAAGCCAAGTGGCAACTGCCACGCCCAACAGCGCAGCGGAGCCAAGCCCCGTCTAGTCTACGTGGCGGCAGCCAAAAAAAATAAAAATAAAAAAGTTCTGATCTAGCAAAACAGCAGCCGACGCTGAAAAGTGGGTGGCAAACAGCTGACTGATTGAATAACTGACTGAATGGCTGGTAGACAGAGAGACAGACAGACGGACTGACTGAGTGACTGACGGACAGTCTGTTTACTGCAAGTTGGCACTCTGTCTTTATCGACTTTTAATTCGCTGCACAATTTGCATATATTCCATTTTGTAAGACAAAGGCGGTAGGCGGAAGGAATCGTTTCATGCAAAGGAAGCTCGGCAGCAATGACAACAACAACAACAACAACAATAATCAGTGAAACAACAACAAAAACAACAACAAGGAACGGCAATGAGCAGCGAAAATTACTGGTACTTCGACGGAATTCACAATGCACTCCTTCTCCATTAACGCACAGTGGAACAAACGTATTAAAAAAAGAATAAACAAAAAAAAATCATGTAATAAGAGTGCCTCTGTCGAGGGAGCTCGACTCGCAGATGCCCTACAGCCCAGTCTTGTCAAAATTTCAACTTCTTTTTCACATCTTATATGTGCAAGTAAATTCGGCAATCATGATTATTTAATAAGATTAATTAATAATTAGTCAATTGTGCTTTGAGTCACTGTGCAATGAGATTAAGTGTTGCTTCACAGCTGCACACACTTACACACACACACACACACAATGGATTGCCATTGATTTTTTGGGTCTCATTGGAGTAGAAAGAAAGAGGAGCGTTTAAGCAAGCAGCCAAGCAGCCAAGCAGACGCAGTTCGCCCCTAGTCATTTGGAAAGGGGTATGAGTCAGAGCTGATGATCCAGCAGGCACATTTACACCACCAGCACAAATCGTAGCCACTTGGCAAACGGAGAATGGCGAACAAGAAGAAGAAGAAGAAGAAGAAGAAGCAGACGCAGTAGCAGAGAAAAGGCCTCTTTTGCTTAGTGCTGCAACATAGCAACAACAATTTCGCTTGTCCGCTTTCATTGAGAAACGCAGAAACACAGGGCCACAAATTAAGCAAATTTATTTTCGCCTATATATAACCACATCGTCTTACTATATGCACATATTCCACATTGGAATCGGCGACGTCGCCGCGCAATAACAAAATATTTGAGCGAATTAAAAGAAAATTGCCTCATCCGACTGCGACGACAAGACTGGCTGATCACTGACTTGGTGTCTGGGACATATAATTTGGATGGATGACATAGTCGTAGTCATAGTCCAGTTGTAACTAAATCGACTTCTATATGTACATGTGGACAAATCAGCGAGCGATGACTCATCTCACAATAAGTAACTAAGTAAATCAACTAACAAGGTTTCTAAGCTTGGACTAAGCGACTAACTAGCTGAGGCGAGTGGGAGGGAGAGGGAGGTGTGCATCAATTAAGGCAAGGCTTCGCTCGTCTCTCAATTAAAGCAAGTACATTTCTCTTAATTACACAATGCGATCACTTATCAACGGATACGATCTGCTATAAATCGGACAAAATCATGGCGCTAATATAGCAACAACAGCAATATAACTTTTGATTCTGAAAACCAAATGCATTTCAATGTATTTAATTGATTCTGTAACCTTAAATATTTGTTTAAAAAACTTTGCCACAAAAAAATACAGTTCGAGTATAACTGAAACAAGAATACCTTTGCACACCTTCAAAGTGTGTTTAAATATATATGTATCGAAAAAAAAGGTTAAAGATATTCGAAGCTTGACGAAAATTCCATTTTCCATTCACTTAAACTTGTTAAATTCATTAACTTATGTCAAAGTTCGGCAAACAAATTAAAAGGTATCTGCTGGTTTAGGCTGATCAAACTTGCAACACTTTAGCGACGCTTTGTGCCCCATGACAGTTGGTAAGTCGCTGTTGTTGTTGTTGTTTTTGTAGTTTATGTAGCTGCAGTTGCCGTTGCCCACTGCCGTTTGGGGCCACTACCACTCATCAAATGGCAAATTAGAAATTCTTTTGGCGTTTGCAGCGGTGTCGCCTTTGTTGGCGGCACGTGTCGCCTTGCCCCGCCGCTGACATTATGACAGCAGCTGCTGTTGCCAAGTGAGACGTCATCGGCAAACTTTGCTGCTGCTGCTGTTTGCTTGTTTGTTTTTGTTTTTGTTGCTGTGCTTGTTGTTGTTGTTGCTGTTGACAGGAAGCGCCACTGCGCCAAGCCAAAGAAATAACGAGGAAAAAAAGGAGCCCAAAAAGAAAACACACACACACAAAAAAACAAAAAAGAAAGAAAGATCTATTGACAAAAGATGCGCTGACAAGCAACTAAGCAGGTCACGTATGAGATATGTGGTGGCAACGAGAACTCGGCTCGTCCGGCTAGTTAGAAGGATGCGTAAACTAATCTGAAAAGTGTGCCCAGGAAAGGACAGCAGGCAGCCAAAGGCAAACACAGCCTACATCCGGTGGAAGTATACAAAAAACTTACGAAAAAGAAATTTAAATGATGAAAAAAATGGCTGAAAATAAACAGATGAGACATATGCCAAAGATATCAAATTTATATGAATAATAAATGCAGCAAAAAGTAAAGTGCCGCAGATAAAATACCCTATATAACAAATGTTGCATATAATTGCAACAGTTGGGATACGATTTTTATCTAACGAATTTTATTATATACTTTATATGTATATTTATATATATATATACTTTGAATATCATAGTTAAGCTACAAATGTATATACCAATATAATAAAAGTATATTTTAGACTAAAACTCAAATTTTCGGATGAGAACTATATAATATAGTATTTCGATCTGAGCTGATCAACATTAACTTAGCAATTGTGTAAAATTTCATTAGGAAAAGCTTCTCAGACATAAATATGTCTGTAAGCTTCTGATGGCGATATATATGCATATATATATACATATGCCCTAAGCATATGACGACAAATATTCAACATAACCTCGGCAAAGATATAATTAAGTGCAGGGGAGGGGAGGTAAGGGGCGTTTTTTTTTTCTCACCTGTCGTGTCCATGTAAACAATTAACGTGGCAAAGACGAGCGCAAACGAGAGCAGGCACAGGGCAATGGGCAATAGCTGGCGATACGGTGACGGACTGAAGCGCGGATCAAGTTTCTTGCTCTTGCATGCTGCCGAGGAGTTGGCGCCACAGCCCGCTGCAGCGGCTGCGGCAGAGGCAGCAACAGCAGCAGCAGCCGCATGATGATGTTGATGATGGTGATGATGATGTTGGTGCTGTTGCTGATGCTGGTGCTGTTGATGTTTTTGTGGCTGGTGGTGTGATGCTGCCGACGCTGCAGCTTTTGACTGCTTGTGGCAACAATGATGATGCGGATGCTGATGGCTGTGCTGCAGTTGCAGCTGCAACGGCGCCGTTCGCGTCGGCGTAGACAGCGGCGATGAAACAGTGCTTGCCGATGGTGAGCTAATCACGCTGCTCAAATCGCTCATTGAACCACCTGTCGCCGTGCCAGCCAAGCCACCCACTCCAACTCGTCCGACGCCACCACCGCCGCCGCCTCTGTCTGATAATTGTCGACTGTGCCGTTTGTGACGCAGCTGCACATGATCCGTCTCATCGTAGCCATTGTCTTTGGTTAGTTGCCTCTGCTGCTGCTGTTGTTGCTGCTGGCCAAAGTTGACATCGTCCACATCTTCGCAATCGATGTCATCATCATCATCCACGGCCGCCAAATTTGTTCGCGCCGGTTGCGTTTTGCGCGTGTTGCATGACTCCTTGCCACTCGCTGGCGCTGTTGTTGCTGCTTCTGTTGTTGTTGCTGCTGTTGCTGCTTTAGCTGCAGCTGCCGCTGCTAGCGCCGCACAGCTTCTGCTTAATGTGTACTTTTTGGGCGTGGCCTTCCGCCTGCTGCTGCCGATGTTGTTGCTGCTGCTGTTGTTGTTGGAGCTGCTTGGCGCTGCCAGCTGCTCAGCGGCCAGCGCTGGATGCGCCGAATACACTTGCTGTGACATGTTCTTCTTCTTGTTGCAATCTAGACTCGCCTCTAGGATAACACACTCACTCCTTCGCTCCTTCCTTCTCTCGTTTCGCGTCCACGTTGCTTAGCTGTTGCTGCTCCTGGCTAGTGCCGCCTCCTCTGCATCCTGGCAAACCACAACACGACTGCAAAAGTGAAGTAGAGAATCCAATTAGTTTCATGTGCGTGCGTTTTAAATTGTATGAACGGCATTTATGTTCACTTAACATGACTATAAGATGCCCTTTAATTATATATACTTATTATAATGCTGTTTCCTTAAGACTTAAAGCTAGACATTAATGCTTCTCTTTTTCCCAAACATTTTCCAATTTTGATAAATTTGATTGATTTGAAACTAAATCAATCAAAGTATGATAAATATAATAAGTGCTTTCTCTCTCACACGCCTTAATATACCCCACTAATAAAACAGGGTATATAAACTATAAACTAATTTAGCAAAGTGCATTGAACTGAATTCAGAACTCAACTGAGAATTGAGCTCAGAGCCTGCGTTCAGCATCCTTCGATCATGCGCTGTGTGTGCGTGTCTGTCTGTCCGTGTGAGTGTATAGGTGTGTGTGTGTGTGTGTGTGTTTGCCTGTTCTTTGGGTAATCTTTTGTTAGCTGTCGGCTGTCTGAACTCATTTGCTGTTTTATGAATAGGCAAAAATACATTCCAAAAAAAAGAATGAGAAACGCACAAGAAGCAGCAGCAGAAGAAGAAGAGAACCCGAAAAACTTAACGCAAGAGCACAAGAGCAAAAGTCGTCGCCGGCGACGACGACGACGGCCCAAAAGAAATTGAATACAAACTGCACCACCTGTCAAAAATCGAGCCGACAAGCCGACCAGACGGTGCTGCTGAAGAAACAGCAGCAGCAGCAGCAGCTCGAGTCTTTTAAGTGGTAGGGTAGCGCACATAGAGTGAGAGCGACAGAGAGCGAGATAGTCGGAGAGCAGAGCGGGGCAACTGAGACGAAACGAGGCGATTGCTAAAGAATTTCAACAACAACGCGCGGTATTTTGTGAACCAAATTAAAAATGACACAGAGAGAGAGGAGGCAGGGGTAGGGATAGGGGCAGGGGCAAGGGTAGGGGGAGGGCAAAGGCAAGGCATTGCAGCGAGGCATGAGAATTATAAATGGAAAACATTGACGCGCAGCAGGCTGCAGAAGAGGGGCAGCAGCAGCAGCAGCGTGGATTAAAAATATGTGGAGGAGTCGAGCAACAGAGAGAGAGAGAGAAAGAGAGAGAAGTAGGTGGAGGAGTAGGCAATTGTCTGCCAATTGTACACGCGCACAAAAATGGCCAATAAAAAATCGATGATAATCATAATCTCTAAAAAATAATTTATCAAAAAAAAAAAAACAGCTAAAAGTAGACAAACACTACCAGCAAACAAATTTCGTATTTAAATGTTAATAAACAAATTTATGCTATATGAAAATATAAGGATTTGAGGTTTACTTAAAAATTTCGTTTCCAAAGCACATATTTTTCTGAGTGTATGCACTCTCGCTACACTCAGTACTCGATACTTGGTACTCGATACTCAGCGGGACTTGCTGTCGCGCCTGCGCAACAGTCAAGCGAGACAGCAGTTGCCAGAATGGCAACAGGCAGAGCGAGAGGGAGAGTGCGTCAGAGAGAGAGAGTGAGAGAGAGAGAGTGAGTGAGAAAGAGAGAGAGAGAGAGTGAGTGAGAAAGAGAGAGAGAGAGATTGAGAGTAAACCGAATCGAGTTCATCAACTGTGGCAGGCAGCAGATGTTTTTCCAATGTTTGGGCGGCTGTTGCTTGGTCGCGTTTTTTCCTTCTCTGCTTCTTTCTCTGCTCGCTCGTTTGCGCTGAGTTCTGCTGTTATTCATTGTTTCGTTTCGTTTTCTGTTTTTTTTTTGCTTTATGAACCATAACGTCTTCAGGTTGGATATCTGCTCCTTGCAGCGGCTGCTAGGGGCAAGGCTGACTGAATGACTGGCTGACCAACAGACGTACGTACGTACCGTCGTCGTCCTCATCATTTTCAGCCCGCAAGCCATTTGCGCATTCATTTCGACCATTACGCGTGCTCTTGGCCAAGACCCATGTGTCTTGCATACATATGTATGTATGTGCATATGTTTTGATTTGCTGGAATTTATTGAAACATATATATCCAAAGCCCTTGGCAGACCTGTGATTAAATGCAGTTGCTGTGGCCGCATTTAATGATCCTCTCCACTTGCAACAGCATCTGTGGCAATATCTCTCAACGATATAATTCTTGGAATGTGCGGCAGTCTCTGAATGAATTCAATCCTTTTTTTTTTTTGGCAGTTTGCTGTTAAGCACTCTACTTATCAAAAAAAAAAAAAAAAAATGGCGGACAGTATCCTGCGAATTTATGGAAACCTGAACCAATTTTCATTCATAAATCTCTAGAATATTACTTTAGGTAAGTTAGAAAATAAAAGTTTCTTTTATGAACTTTCCCACATTTAATTTGAGGCACATCTCAACTTAATCAATCTTTCTAAATTACTGACTTAATTGGCCGAAATTATTAATATGTTTGGGGTCTTAATGAACTCGCACTAAGATCAATAGACTCTGGCACTTTCACAATCTAAAATTCAAATGCTCATTAATAGGTAATATCACCAGCAGCACCAACAACTTAATAAAAATACCAGCAGCAGCAACAACAACAACATTTCAATTGTTTACGTTAATTTTTTATTTTTTGGCTGGTGCAACAACTTCAACGTTCATTAATTGTGTGGCGCAAGTCGCAATTCAAATGCATTTTCACAGCTTAACATTTTTCAGTTGCCGTTGTCCGTGGGGTGGTTTTAATTTTATGATTGAAAAAAAAAGAAAGAAAAATGAGAAACCTTAATGTGCTTTTAATTTTAGCAATTAGCTGGCTGGCATTTGATTTGTCCGCGCAAAAGTATCTACTGTTGATGTTGCCCCCCTCAAAGTATCTCATGGATACAACAAAAGCGGCGTGTGATTTACAGCCATGTCGCACAGCGCATAAAATCGATCGATTAAAACTGGAGAGATTCTCGCTGTGTGTGTGTGTGTGTGTGTGTGTGTGTGTGTGTGCGAGTGTGTGCGTGTGTTGTTTGTGTGTGTGAGTGCAGCCTTGTGCGTATGTCTTTTCTTTATAGCTGTGGCGTCGCTTTCATTGATGTTGCGTCGCTTTTCTCCCTCCACGTTTGTTTTTTTTTGTCTTGTTGTCTGCCAACTGTCTGGTGAAAATTGTGCGACATGCGAAAGAGATTTCGTGACAGCGGCGCCACCTAAAAGAACGGCGGAAGCTCTATAAGATGATGATTTATTTTTGAACAATTGAAGCAAGTAGCTGTAGCTAAAGAATTGAGATACACACACTCGATATAGGCTGTATCTATGAAGGGTATTCCGTTGAATTAAAGGAGCAGAACGAAAATCCCATTCTTAATGGATTCTTTATATATATATATATATATTTAAGAATGGATAGAAAAATTATTTGTGTTTTTAATTCACTTATAGATATATAGATATATTATATATTATATTATAGATATTGTAATTTTCGATATGTAATCTGGATATATATGGACGGCTTATATGTAACAGACTCGATTCATTATAATCGATCTACTTTCTATACAACAGTAATAAAGATACAATCGATGAAGATAAATTAGCTAGACTCCTATTAAAATAATTATTTCAAGACTTGTTTTTCAGCGCTTTTGAAAAACGTTTTGTTTTGGGTTCACGTAGCAATCAAATCAATTTCTGCATTATGTGTGTGGTGCGACATATTTTGCGCCCTGACTTCCAAGAATTCGCTAACCAAACAAACAGTCAACAGTCAAAGCAATAAGGTGGCATAGAGAGGGGTAAGGCGTGAGGCAGGCAGGCAGGCAGGCCGACAACAGACAATGTTGCCGAGCTGTGGATAGCAAGAGCAACCAGCCCAACATACCACAAGAGCAATGTTTTGCGGTTAATGATCGTGCGACGACCATCATTTCAAATGTAACAAACAAAAAAAAAAGCAGTAGTAGTAACAACAACAACAAACACTCAGGTATACAGAGAGGGAGGTGGTGGTAAGAACTTAGAGAACGGCACAAGACATTTTGATAAACATTTACAAACGCACTGAGGCAGAAACTTCATAGCCACATCCAAGCTGCAACAACAACAACAACAACAGCGAAGACGACACGAGGTAACCACCAAGTCGAAGACAACAACAACAACGATGACAGGCGGGCAAAGTAAGAAAAGCGAAGAAAAAGAAGCAGAAACACAAAAAACCAACAGAAGAAAAAGGCTGGTCGTAGAATATGCTACGCTTTTAACCATATGGTTTATTTATACAACAACAACAACAACAACAACAACAACTCGACACACAGTGGTAGTAACAACAAAGTGGCAGACAATAAAAATGCAATTCTGAAAAACCTACAACAAAAACAGAGTGCGACCGACGACTATCGGCCACAAAACGTTGCTCGGAATTTTGCTGCTACATTTTCTTCACTCGCTTGTAAAACGGGGGCCGGCCACCGATGCCCGATGCCTCATGTTGATGTTGATGATTGCTGTATGGCTGTAAAGTTGTATGGCCAGGGTTGCCAAATGCGAGGGCTACTAGATGACTAAACAATATGCAAAGCAGCTAAATGGCAAAGCGTCTGCCTTGTTAATGATAGAGATAATGCTTAACCAACAAAACTCATTTTTAATTTTCAGCTGTTTCTGTCCATTAAAATTGGAAAATTGATGGAAACATCTCTGATCTGATCTCATCTCAGTCGAGTCGATCTATTCTATTATACACTTCAAATTTGGCAAATAAGTTCTCGCATACCGTCGACAGATAAAGTCTATTTAATTACATGTATATCGATAACTGCGCATGATTCGTAAACATCGATAAAAATCAATTTTCGACAGCAGTCAATTAATCAATTGTCCAGATAAAACCTTCCAATTGATAAATAATATACCCTAATTGTAAACATGGCTTTTAGATCGTCAAAGAAACACAGATGTTGTTAGCAAAAATGTATTTTCATATTGAAAAAAACCAAATTTTATAATTAAATCTTGCCGAGCTGCCTCGACTAATGCATTCTAACACATTTCTAAAATTTGTTTTTATTAATATTTAAACATTACAAATGAAATAAACATACTAATTAAATGCCTATTTCTATCACATTCTCTCTCTCTTGCTGCTTACGTAGGTACTTTTCGAGCACACCTCGTACCTGACCAGTCACCACTAAAAAGTTGTTGAAATTTACCGATTGTGGCAATTATTTAGTAGACGTTTGCACTCGTACTTGACCCTCGGCTACCAAGCAGACCAAACAAAAAAATAAAATATAAAAAACAACCCAAAACAGCTCAAACGAAGCGCTAATGAAAAAATTGCACTCGACGGTAAGTTAAGAAGGTATTTCGAAAATTTATTGGTAACGAAATAAAAAAAACTCAAACTGAATTACAAGTGAAGTGTGTAGTGTGTAGCATATGCTGTTTGTCTGCCAACAGTGCTGGGAAGGGGAGGGGAGGAGAGGGAGTGAGGTACAAACTGGAAGTACCTTTGTGTGGTCGTCTGCTGCTGCTGCTTCTTCTTCTTTTGCTGCTGCTGCTTCTTCTTGTTATCTGCCTTGTTTATCAGAGCGTCGTTGACGACGCGTCGTTTAATTGTTTCTGCCGGAGGCGTCGTCGCTTTTGTAGGAGTTGCACAAGCGCAAAAAAACCAACACCAACAACAACAGTTATTTTAGCAAGTTGTTTTTTCTTTTAAATTAGCGCGAATGACTGGCCAGAGTTGCCAGAAGTAAAACGGGTAAAACGAGCGAAACAAATAGCTATGTCGGAATCTAGGGTAACAACAACCACCACCACTCCCCATCCCCGCCCCTAAAGACTATAGTCAACACATTTCGCAAATTGCAAATGTGTCTACTGCGCTGCGCTGCTATTTTATTGCCTTTGCATGTTGGCAATTTATTACCAAAAAAGAAGAAGGCAGAAATATATATATATATATATATATATATATATATATATAAGAAAAAGGGCATGCGGATAGCATGGAGCATTCTTAGACTAGGCAGGAAAATGTGCATATATCTTCATAAATATATACATATATTTTACAAGCAGTTGGCGTAGTTCCCGACAGCTGGCGTGTGCCAAAAAAAAGAAGAAAAAAAACAACTTACAACCGGGACTTCAAGACGTTGCAACTGCAAATTTCATGCTGCTTGTTGCCAGGCGGCGTCGCATTGCTTCCAGTTTGCATTTTGCATGCGACAATTGGTTGGTCGCAATGAGATTTCTCACCCAAAATACCACCCCTCCCCAACCCCCCACCAATCAGCTAGTAAATCAAACCTGGCATATCTAAATGAGAGGTTGACGTGTTTGCATGCCAAAACTGAACTGTAGCAAACCTGAAAAATTACCGCATTCATAAAAGAAAAATAAAACAAAAAAAAATGGTGCAGATGGGAAAATTTATGGCCAGCAATTTGTATGTGGGTGGGCGGTTCAAGCCAATAAAAATGTGTGGCCAGTCAATTTGCAAATTGCGTCATAAAGTTTTGCACAAAAAAAGGGTAATGCATTCTGACGCATTATTTGACTTGGTTCTTACTTATTTTGTGGGGTTATTAAATAGTTTGTCAGGAAAGTTGACTTTGTAAAAGTTTATTATGAGATTTTTTTCATCAGCAAGGATTGCCAGAGTTGCCAGGCTTGTTCGTCATGTAAGCGAGCAACTTTCTTGCAGGCACAAGTGGCTGGCAAGGGGGAAACAACATTAATTCAATCAGCAATTACGCAACTTGCTCAACATTGCCAGCATGCTGGCTGGAGCAATTAAATTGCAGCAACATTGTTGGAATGATTGTTGCACACACACACACATAAATACAGAGCGCATAGTGGCTCACTTCCAGGGAAAAAGAACGTTATATTAATTTTACCACCCAGCATAGCCAGCAAAACAACAACAACATAAATCACGTACCTTTGACGTGACTGCAGCCAAGCAAAGCTCAATGAAGCTGGTCACACAGCAACAGATGCAGCAGCAGCGCAGTAGCAGAAACAGCAGCAGCAGCATGTGAGAAACAAATACGAAACGATTCAAAGACGCGTAATGAGCAACACGCACAAAATGAATAGAAATGGAAATGGATCAAGAGCAGCGAAATGCAACAGATACAAACAGGCAGGCAGGCAGCCTGCCAGCCAGCGAGAGAGTGCAAGACGGGGCAGACGGAGAGAGAAATGAACAACAACAACTGTGCACAGGTCAAGCAGGTACAAAACAAATGCAACAAGCGTTCGTTCGCTCGGCTGATTAGAAAGAGTGCAGCAATGTGCGTGTCCGCCTCTCTCACACTTGCCCACACTCTCTCTCTTCTCTCTCCATGCTCTTTCTCTTCTCTATATGTGAGTGAGCGATTGAGCGTGTGTGTGTGTGTGTTTGCAGCGAGTTATATTTGTTGAAAACATAAACAATATTTGATGGCTGCGCGATGTGTGTGACTGCGGCGTCAGCGTCTGCGTCGTCGGCGGCTGCTTCTTGTGTGTCTACACATGCATGACGAATGGGAAAAAAACAAAGTACAGCATGCGAGAGATAGAATGAGAAGGAGAGATAGAGAGAGAGAGGGCGAGAGAATGAAAGCAATGGGCGAACATAATAGTTCACTTAATCAGGCTTGAGCGGATTTACCGACGACGGCACATTTATCAAAAAGGCAGCATCAGCATCAGCGAACGAGCGGACGAGTGAGCGAGAGGGCAATACGAAAATTGGCCTGGCCAGATAATAGACAAATTGTTGCCTTTCAAAAACACAAGTATGCTCAAGTGTGTGTGTGTGTGTGTGTGTGTGTATAATTTTCTTTCTTTTTTTTACGTATTTAGTTGGCCGTTTTGCCGCTGATAAGCAGCAGCAAGCAACAACAGAGGACTAAGTGCTTGCGGGTGCCGGGCGGGCCATTTGGGCAGGTGAAAAATTTTAAATCGAGATTATGCGGAAAAGAGACGGGTAAACAGCAGACAGAGCGAAGAAGGAGGAGGCGACTCAGGCTCAGACTCCGGTCTTGGACCTGAACTCAAACACATGTCGCTGTTTTTTTTTTGGGCAAACGGAAGACGCTTGTTGCTTGATGCATGAATGAGTCGCCGCCTTGAGGGAAAACTCAAGTGCCACAATTTTCCATCCACCAGCACCAGGATGTGTTTTTTTTTTTTGCTTGATCTCCTCATTTAGTGTGTTTTGTTTGCAACACGTTCACGTGGCATGCCATTGTTGCCAGACTTTTGGAATTTCTCGAAGAAGTCTAGAATGATATGCCGATTTTTCTTGTTACTCAAATTGCGGACTCAGAATGGAAGTTAGCTAGAATTTCGAGGAAAATGAAAAGTGGCAAGAAGTTTGGCAACGTAGCACACACATACACACGCAGCAGTAGCAGCAGCTGTTGTTTTGATTTGTATCTCGAGGATACAAATGATCAAGTCCTTAATACGCTCCTGAAACTGTAGGCTGATTATTGTCTTGGGGTTTGCAGGAAACTCTGGTCTGAAATATTATACTATTTGAAAATGAGAGATGTTTTGATTTGTAGAAGTGCTAGGGAAACTAAAATTTATGACTGTACTTAAATTTTGAATATATTACTGTAATTTACAGTTGAGAATTTCTCTATTATGTGTGACACAACAAATAACTCTTAGAAAAGCAATAAAAACCGCCATCAAGTTCAGAGCTTCTAGAAAAACTTCTTATTTACTACACGTCCAAACCACATAAGACTTTCCCTTAACGACATTTTTGATTTATTTATTTATTATATTTATCTCTATAAATAAAAACCTTTTTAAGGATGATAATTTTGTGGGCTACTCTTACCAAGGGCAATCCAATTGCATCAACAAATGTATGAAGGTATCCTTAAGATATCTTTGTGGTCATATGATAATGATCTGATTAGACATGTGGTTGGGATGAGTCTACTTACATATGCAACTACCAAAGGAACAATCAGCAAAATCAAGAATACAAATATCAAGGGTATTTAAAGTTCATCAACTGTAAGTTCAACTGTTTTTTTTCCGTCTGGCAATGGTCACATAATTCGTAAGAGCGCCAACAAACGCAACCTGGCAACAGACAGCGAATGGCAATAAATGTCAGTCAGGGGAAAAGTCGTGTCAATAAATCGAACTATAAACTCAATTTACAAAATTGAAATTGAAGCAGAGCTGAGCAGAGTCGAGTCGAGGGTTAAACGACGGTGACAATATGCACCTGCGCTTCTTCCACAAGTCCTGCTGCTGCTACCCTCTGGGAACCCTTGGGGAGAGAGGGCGTGGAGGGGTATCTGGTTAAACATTTCTTTATTTTTTTTTGGGGTTACCTAATGTGCAAAAATCAGTGTGAGGGTTGAAACGAGGAACGCTTTGGCAATGGAACGGCGAGCACAATAAAAAGGTGTGTGACCTTTTTTTGCCGTCTTTTTTTAAACGTTGACGTGTGCGAAGAAACATTAAGAAAACAACAGCAACAGCAACAACAACAACAACAATAACCATGACTGCGAAATACGCATAAAAGTCGCAGAAGAAGTGGAACGGTTTTATGTACGGATTACAACAGAGCGCCCTAAATGGACTAAAACTGTGTGGATACCCTGTGAAATGGAGACTAAGGGGTTAACTATTTGCTAAGCAAGGCGAATTTGTGGATTTCACATTGCTTTGAAAAGCAGCAATTCGAAGCAGCTTAGTGATTTAATAAATAAAAATCAAATCTTTTTGTCAAAGCGAATTTCATGATTAGTTGTAAAAGTCTGAATCCAAATCATCTTTGATTTTTACTGGTCCAAATTCAATCCTTGTGTACAATTTTTCACTTCTATAAAACGCTTAAAATAGATGGTCTGGAAAGGGATTTTCATATTTATAATATAGATAAAAAAAAAAACTGAAGACTGACTTTACAGGGCATCGACTAGTTGAGCAATTCAATTAGTTGCAAAGTTTTGGCAACCATTTTGTCTTTGGTTAACCCGCTCACAGCGCTGGGGCAGGCAGCAAATCGGCGGCACGTGCGTCTCTGTCGCAGCTTGCTTTGGGTCAATTTGTGGCGTGGGCGTAATTAGTGGGTAGTATAAATTACATATATATATATAAATATGTATATGTGACGCTGCTGCCACATCCTGGTCGTGTCTGCCACCGGGCGGCACCTTAATTTGCCGAAAAAAGCAAGCAATGCTGATGTTGGCTTTGATGATGATTTTGTTTATCAATTGTTGTGGCACGCCACACGACGAGCGCATTGAACCCGAAACTGTAACTCAACTACCTGGTTTGCCTCCTGTTGCAAAGTTCCGACTGTCGCTGTGTGTGTGTGTAGCCAAGCGGCGCATGTGCAGCGGCTTGTTGCAGGAAGTCAACAAATTACGCCACAGATAGACACTCATCCTCAGGTGCGAGACGAGACGAGCGCAGTCACAAAATGATTAAGCAGCGGCAATTTCAGTGCCACAAAAAAAAACTGTGAAAGCCATGACACATTTTTTCAGTAGTTTTTGGTTGCTTTTTTCGGGCGCCTTTTCTGGAGCGCAACGCTCTGTCTACTAGCTGACATCTTCCCTGCCCCTGCCCCTATAGTTACCCCTTGCCACATGTAATTGAAAAAGCTGACAGTTAAAATGGCGGCTGAGTTTTAATTGATTCAAACTGTACTAACGGCACATACATTCTGTCGCCGAGCACTCTCGACTATTTGCCTTAACCACTATTAACTATTTTCCGCACTGTTTGCAGCTCAATTTAAATGTCGCACAGATTGCGCTTAGTCATTGTCATTGTCGTGGATTTTAAGTGGTGTTGTCATTTTAATACCCTGCATTACAAATTTCAAGAAATGACATTTGAGCATGTCTCGGAGTTAGGTGCTGACCATCGACTCTTTCTGACTTTCGATAATTTTAACTAATATCGATTTCTAAGTCCACTTAAATTCTCGATTTCGTTATGTAGTTCTTTTTGACATTTTAAATTATCGATATTTATATTTTTGAGTGGATCAAGCAGATTTAAACTTGAGTCGTTCGTTTAACACATATTGAGTTTAACTAATTATCTTATAGTCACAGGGCATCTTTCAGTCGAGCACTCTCAACTAGAGCACTCTTGTTATCGCTATAAACTTGATTTGATCCCCAACTCCCCTTCACACCACACACACACACACACACACACACACACACACACTCTCATACAACTACTCCCCACTCACCTTTCAGTTTTTATCCATCTTGGGAAGTTAAAGTTTTGTAAGGGAAAAGAGCTGAGAAAAGTTTTGCGCTGTCCGTTTTGTACTGCTGCTTCTTCTTGTTCCGGACTCTCTCACACACCCTTTTCTTCTTCTACTTCGTCATGGTTTTTTGTTTTTGTTGTGTTTCTGTTTTTGTTTTGGCAGCATAAAAAAAAAACAAAAAAAATCCAAGAAAACTTCTTTGGCTTTCGGTTGAGAAGTTTTGTGGTCTAGAAAAGTTGTAACCACAAAAGTTTAAATTTCAAAGGCACTCTGATTCTTTCTTCTTTAGTTTCTTTCGCTTCTTCTTCTTCCTCTTTCTCTGCTTCTTCTTCTTCTTCTTCTTTGACTAATGTGACGCTTGGATATCATTTCGTTTTTTTTTTTTTGGGCTTTGGGCTTTGTGGCACCGTGTGGCATTGTTATAATTATGGGAATTCTTATTGTGGTTTTTCACTCTTTGTTGTGTGGTTTTTGGGCAACGCAATTTTTTGGTTGGAGCTAGGCATTATGGGGGGAGTGGGGATGGAGGAAAACCGAGAAACTGGTTTATTACAGAGGCTGAAGGTAGAAAAATGTGTCTGGGAAACGTTGCTCGAGACAAACATTTTGATATCAGGCCATCCACAGTTCAAAAACACCAAGCGTGTTTATCAATCAAAATAACTGCAAATTGTGCACCCAAAATCAAAATCAAAAAAAAAAAGAAAAAAGAAGAGCGGAAAATTTTGTTTTGAACGCACAAATATTGTTTACATACGCGAAAGCAAACTGCTTGATTTTGTGGGGCAAGATCGGTCTTTAGAGATTGTTTAGATGCGAGGGCAGTTCAACAAATATGTAGATGTTAAACGGCAATAGACGAAGCATGGAAAGATCAGTTGAATTTCAAAGGATAAATTACGATTATTGCCGAGATAGAAAGAAGAATAGCAATCAGTAGACTTGGTGATATTAGTTTGTTCAATATTAATAGCATATCCAAGTCCAGCAATAAGAAGTCAACAAATTATTTAAGATAAGCTTCGATAAACTGATTAAAAAAAATAAACAGACACGTTGAAAGATTGTAAGTCGTGTTGTTGTCTTACGACAACAATGAAATGAGAGTTCTCCAACTGGAAAATGATACTAATCATACTAACGCGAAAGCTGGGAAATGGCTTAACGACCATGGATTTATCGCAACAGCATAATAAGAGACGTCGGCTAATAATAGTTAATATTTTGGCGTACAATGGAGCTGTATTCCCACTTTAAATGTATGCTAGGTCTAAGAATGCCGAAAGGATTCTCAAATTAAAACTGTTTTGCATTATTTAGTTGCTATTTGTTCTTGCGAAACTGTTAATATATTTTTGTTTATTTGCGAAAGTAATTCAAATTAGTGCTTACTGTAAACTTATAAGAAAATTGCTAAGAACAATAATGGGAAATACCGTCAGAAATGCAAATAAATGATTTACGTAGGTCCACAATCAGCGGTGCTGGGATCTGGGATCTTGCCAAGGCCTGCTGTTTTATGCGTAATCGAATCGAATAAGCCAAACAAAAGTGAAGTGAATGCATCATATTTTTTTTTTTTTGGCTAATCTGAGTTGGCTATATGCTTGGAAAGGCAAGACGTATTCGTACATATACTGATAGGTATTTACATTTATTTGTATATAGGTTTAAATGACTGTGGGTGTAGTTTGGGACTCACTCAATACTCATAGTTATACTCATTCTTCTATTCATAGTTGTACTTATATGGACTGTGCCACTATTTACACTGAATATTGAAAATGTTTAACATTGTTGAAATTTCTTTGGCTTTCGTCTATTTAAATATCGATACCTTTATCTTGTATCTATTTATAACTGGCATACTAATTTGGAATTTGTTTAATGATTCACTTAGAGGCAACTTCTGACGCATTTTATGAAGTGTGGGAATCGAAGCCAGCTAAAGCCAAACAAGGTTTTTGGTACCCCTATCTATGACAATTGTATCTATGTTATTTGTATTTGTCTTGTCGACTTGTTGACCCAGCTCGTTAGCCAACAGAAACAGCCCTCGATAAGATAATAGACAAGGACAGCATTATTGCCCTGCAGAAGTGACTACATCAATTCCTCCATACTAAGAACAAACTGCGGGCTCTATTAATTTATCTTTAGTATGCTTCATTCGTTGGGTATTCCAATCAAATACTAATTACTATAACTTTCCGAGAATTCAGAGGAAAAAAAGAAAGAAAAATCATGTGTTAAAAATTGCTCAAATGCACTTTAAATTACAAACACAACAAATTCGAGACGAATTAAGGTAGAAGAATAAATGATTGAATGACCGAATTTGAAGGCAGAATAATAAATACCCTATAATCTACATATAAACAATTTGTAGCAGGAGACTAGCCGCTGAAGCAAGAAGTGAATGTATCCCATCAGAGAACTTGAATACGCCTCACAAATATGAACAAACTTATTCCTACATATTCGTACACATACTGTTCTTATAGACTGTTTAGTGTATAGCCCCATTTCCGAATCCATTCATGGATTATTTCATGAGTTATTTTCAAGCGGCGAATGCTTCACGCTGAAACGTAAGCAAATCAAAACAAATATCCACATGATATTCACTTAACGAGCCAATTAATCGAAGTTTATTGCATTATGGAAACTGTCTAGACAAATGTAAATTCTCACGAATTCGAAAATCGAAATTTTGTAGTGCGGATACGCATTTCGGTTGATAAATAAGCCAAAATACACAAGTGAAAAATTGAAGAAGAAAAAGAAACAGTAAACGATTGCTGTAAATAATTTCGATATATTTTGAAAAAATTTATGTTGAACTATATAAATTTTGGTCATGTACTAGAAACTCATCGAAAAAAGTGATGACTCCAAATGTTACCTACTTTCAACAAAAGCAATATGTGTTGACGCGAGCAGAAGGTGTGTTTTTCGACAAAAAGTGGCCGCAGCAGCCAATTGACAACTGTAAAACATGGTAAAGAATTGTACGAATATGAAATACAAATACGGCGATGCAAATGACGTAAGCAGACACATACGAACGGTAGCTGAACGCCGTATATGTATGTAAATAATAACCAAGGCACACAGCACAGGAGGAGGGCCAAAACTATACCAAAACAAAATCAAACAAAAAACAATTTGAACTCACAATTTACAATCGGCTAACAAGAGCAGCATGACACAAATTTGCGAAATTACAACTCAACGTTTAAAGCGCACCCACACACACACACACACAAGCAAAGAGAGCGAGAGAGAAACCAGATATTAACGTAAGTAACGTAAGCTGCGCCGTCATCAATCAAATTGAATTCCGGCTGAGCTTTCAATTGATCAGCGATCAATGTAAAAAAGAAAAAACGTAACGCAAGCTCAACGTAAGCGGGGCAAGGTCGGCCCGCGTTTCATTCACAAATCCAATTGGGTTCCGGTTTGAAATGTCAGAGAGCGAGAGCGAGAGAGAGAGGGCGATGGAGGATGATCAATGCAAATTCTCGCTTGCTTTTTTTTGTGTATTAATAGTTTGCCCATTGTTGCTATCAGCTATCACTTCTAGTTCATTTATTTTTCTATGTTTGCTTTTGTGCTGCACGTGTTTTTTACACCCGCAACGGCAACAACAAACATAATAACGTTTAATTTCATGTTGCTATTTTTGGAAGGAAATAATAACTTTATTTGTTGTGCTTTTTTATGGCTTCTTTTTTGTTTCTGATTAATTTTTGTGAGTGTGTGTGCGTTGCCTTGCCCAATACTTAAATTCTAAACAGTAAATAAAAAAATGGACAGGAAATGCGCGCGTCGAAAATACAATTAAAGCGACTTGTAGGTCAAGACGTGGGTGAAACAGAGATAGAAATGGGGAAGGAGGTGTTGCAATAACGGTAAATGCATATAAACATAATGAGTGGAAAAGCTCAGCGGATGAGAAAGTGAGAGGAGGGAGCGGAAACGATCAAGAAAGAGAAAGAGACAGAGAGACTCTGGCTGAGACAGATCAGTGACAAATTACAAATGGTCGACGATTAAATGCAGCTTTAAACGGCAACTTCCTCGCAAGAACATTAGACAAATTTGCACATTTAATGAAAAACAATTGAATAATTGCGAGCATAAAAAGACACACAGACAAACACACATAACTGGAGTAGCAGACGAGGACAAGGAATAAACCAACACCTACACACACACACTCACAAACACAGTTACAGTTGTTGTCGCTCTCTCGTTGGCTCTCGCCTATGGCAGGCAGCAGGTGTGAGAGCAAGCGAGACAGAGAAAAGACAATCGTCAAGTGCTGCGTGACTGTTGTTGTTTTTGTTATTGCTGCTGCTGCTGCTGCTGCACTTCCTACTAGGAAATTCTATAGAAAAATGTGCAGGCGACAGCAGCGGCAGCGACGCCGTCGGCAAGTGTCATTTGAGACGCACACACACACACAGAGACAGATCTTTACTGCAGCTGTCACGGTTCATGTGCGCTTGTGTGTGTGTGTGAGTGCATTTTATGCTCTTTTTATTGTATGCAGCAAAGCAAAATTCATAAAATCAGAGAGAACCAGCAGCAGCAGCTGTCGCAACAAACTGTAAAACTTACACTCAACTTCTTCCAGTCGAGTCATTGTTGGATTTATGGAATGGGTATATGGAATACGTATGGAGGTTGGAGCAGCAGCAGAAGCGCCCCATGAACTTTTGTGCTCGATATTCCACTTGCCAAAAGTGCCTGGACAACTGCGAGTGCACAATAAGAAGAAGAATAATAGATAATTGCATAATGATGCCAAAACTCAATTTGGCAGCCAATCGCATTTCAATTTTCTTTGATTAATGCACAACAGCAGCAAAAGCGCCCTCTGGCGTTTGACAATTTCAAACTGTGCCAAATTGCCAACCAAAGTATTCAGTATCACCGTTATTTTCCATTTTATATTATGTAGCCATTTAAAATATAGTATACCCTACAAGATTGATGGAAGTGTATGAAAAACAGAAATTAAAATTGAATGAAGCTGTTGATGCCGGCAGAGACTAGCAGTCTTATTTCAAATAAATATATATAAATCAGTTAGTTGGAAAGGGAATAGTTCAAGTACAGATTAACTTTTAGTCGTGCATATCCGACTGGAGAAGTCTTGTTATTTTCACAATTTGCTGGAAACTGCGGGTGGCTAATTTTGCGCATTTTCAGTCACACACATGTGCAAGCAAGCATGCGTGTGTGTGTGTGTGCGTGAGTCTAATTTTTCCACACTGCGCTGGCAGAAAGAACATTTCAATCGCCCACCTATGGAGGCAACCTATGGAGGCATTCAACGAATTTTGTTCGATTTTGGCAATGCGAGAATTTTTTTTCCTTTTTTTTGCACTGCTACCTGCCTGAGTAAGTGTGTCTGTGTGTGCATGTGTGGGGTAGGCGTGGGAAACGCAACTTGTGCAAAGGAAAAAAAATTGCAATTGCCGCTAAAGGACGACAAGGACGTGAGAAAATTGTGTGAGGAGGAAGACAGGAAACGTGAGTGAGAAGAAAGCCCGTTGCTTTATTGCATTCTTCCTGGAAACGTTTTTCGACTTCCATGCACTGCTTCCATTTAAGCAATATCAATAGGAATAACTGTTAATGTCAAAAAGCATTTGTCTACGTACCTTTATGAGTACTCTCTCTCTCTCTCTCTCTCGCTATCCCTCTCGGAGTACCTCTCTCTCACGCGCGTATTCCAAAAGCAGCTTCCCGATGCGATGACAAATTTGATCGAAAAACTTTCGACTGACAACCGACAAGCGACAAGAACAAGACACGAAATTGTCAAAATTCCACTCAAAACTCGCGAATCTGACGACGAAAGAAACGAAACACTTTTTCGGATGGGCAGCTTGAGAGCTTTTTTCTCGTGTTGCTTCTGCTCTTAAGTCGTAACTTGTATTATTATTTGATCTCAAATTTTATTTTTTTTAAGTCGACGTCGAATTTTCACACTTTTTTGTTACGCTTTTGCCGTTTTTCTTGTGTGCAGCAGCATAATTATTTATTTGCTTGACGAGTGGCAACACAATTTATTTATTATAAATGCTTTGGGCTCCCACACACACACACAGTCGCACACATGGACACGCAACACGCACGCACACACTGAAACACGTACGCACCGCGCGCTCTTCTCTCTCTCAAAACACACATAGACAAAATATTCATTCACGATACGTTTACGATACGTATAAATGATCTGCGCGCTCGCTCACACCCATTGGGGCGCGAAAGCATTTGTTGTTGTTTCTGTTTTTTTTTTGTGTCTGGCGGCCGTTGATGGCTGCGGCTGCCTGAAGAAAATCCAAGAAAAAAATAATACTAGTATATGAAATGAATGCGACCGCAAAGCAAAGACGCACAAAAGTAATTAACACAAAAAATAAGTGCTGTTTTTGTTGCTGTTGTTGCCGTTTTTTGATGCGCTTCTCGCAGTCGAAATTCTTATTCTATACTTTTTCGCTAAATATTTTTTTTATTTCAATTTTTTTCTTTATTTTTGTTTTTTTGTGTTTAATCGTTGATCGTTTAATAGTGTCTGAGACGTTGTCTACCTGTGCTGCTGCTGCTGCTGTTTTTTTACGTTAAACAAGCACAAAAACAACACACACACACACGCACACAGACACACGAGAAACGTAAGAGGGAAAAATACGATACGCTGCTTTGCTGCTTGCGGAACGAACGGAACCCGTATATATGCAACGCGTACGCGCTCGCATTTGGGAAAGGCACTCGATTTACATTAACTACATTTGTAGCATGCCGCTAATGTGATATATTTGTATATTATTTGTTTGTCGCCTTTTCTTCGTGGAGCATTTGATTTCGAATTTTAATTGCTTGCTCGGCACAGCAGAAAAGCCACTCGCGTTACGCGTTACGTTTCGGACGAAAGACAAGCGTTTCATTTGCTTGACGGCGACAGTCTGAATGCAGGTGTGGCTGTCACACGGTTGCGATAAAAATACAACACATCTCGGCAAAATACCAAAAACAAATAGCAGGCGTTAACTGTCTCAAGTGTGCGCTAACAGTTCCGTCGCAATAATGCGTTTACAGTTTGCGTCACTAACGCTGCAATAGAGTGACCATATGTTGTGGCACAAATAAATATAAAATATGCTTAATGAATACGTTCTTAGTATTAATAATTTTTGTTGTCAATTTGAATTATTGTCTTCACAAATTCCTGGGGCATCTCTGAGGCGGCACATTCAAACTGGCACTGTTGCTGTATCAGTGCCAATTGAGCTTATTGGCAGCACTTAATTCCCGCCTAGCTTTACAACACTGTTTCGCCTTTAACACGCGCTTTTCATGCGCAAAATATAAATAAACAAAAAAAGGCCGCACAGCAACAAATGGGTGTCCGAGGCTTGACCAGCTACATAGCGCAACGCGCGGAGATCTATCTGAAGCCGTACGAACTTCACAACACTGCTTTAGTCATCGATGGCGACAATTTGGCCTGCAATTTGTACAAAGATGTGACGGGAACTTATTCTGCCTTTGGCGGCGATTACGACGATTTCTATCGGGCTGTGCTGCAGTTTTTCCAGGTGCTGGCCGAGTGTCAGATTCGAGCGTATGTCCTGATGGATGGTGGCTACGAGGAGCGCAAATTGCGCACAGTCAGCAAACGGCTGAGGGGCAAAATCGCAGTAATAAAACGCATTAATCCTTGTGCGTCGATCACACTCTTCCCGCTGCACCTGAAGGAGGTGTTTGTCGACGCTGTCAGGGATTGCAATGTGCCCGTCATGCGTTGCGTCTTCGAGGCGGACGACGAACTGGCTGCACTCGCCCGGAAACTTAACTGTCCAGTGTTGTCTTACGACTCAGATTTCTATATACACAATGTTAAGTATATACCGTTAATAACGCTCACCGTCAAGGTGCTCACAAAACAGCTGACCAAGAAGCCCCAAACAGCTGATCAACGCTCGTTACGCCAACACGAAGCGAAACACGTCGAGAAACGCACAAAAGCCCACAAAATTATGAATGGCATTAAAAACAGTTCGGCTGATCAAACATCCAAGTCGGGCGCAACCTACAAATATCTGGATTGTTGCATCTATCGCGTGGAGCATCTGTGTGGTCGCGGCGCACTCAGCGCCGAGAAGTTGCCCCTGTTTGCAGCGCTCCTCGGCAACGACTACATTGCGCGGTAATTTCAAATTTAATTTCCCAAACAAAAAACAGAAAAAAACCGAATGGGAAATCAGTAATCAGAAATCGATGAATGAATTAGAAATGTGTTTGATTAGAAATTGCATGTGCATTAAGCAATTTTGAATATTAATTTAATTTAATTCTTCAAATAACTCCATCTTTCAGCTCTGCGTTCCGCAACTTTTTCGCCGTCGGCATGGGCAAAGCGGGACGAAGTCGCAAGTTGAAGAAGCAACAGCGAAGGATTCGCGTCATTCTCGAATGGCTGCGCGATCAAACAGCGGAATCGGCACTGGCCAAAGTGCTCTCCAGGCTGAAGAAGGTTAACTAACTAAGCATATATATATACATATATATATTTACTATTCTTGATCTTTATCTTGTGCAGGCACAACGCGATTCTTTGGTGTCTCAGGTGCATGCAGCGATTTCTGGCTACTCAAATGAACTTTGCCATGCCTACGAATTTTTTGAGAAACACTACGAAAATGCTTTTCCCTACATGGCTGAGACAGCCAGCGAGGATGAGCAGGAAGAGGAGCAGGAACTAAGTGAGCTAGAGATAGCAGATAGCTCGGAGGAGGAGGAGGAGGAAGCAGAGCAGAAACAGCAGCAGGAAAATAGCAATGAAGAGGAGGAGGAGGAGTTAGAAGAGGAGGAGGAGGAGGAGGACAACGATGATTCCACTGAAGTAGAGGATAAAACACTGCTCTTTCCGCCTTGGTTTCTCGACAAGCTCTATCCGGGCAGTCTGCCGCGTTACATGGTCGATCTGCTGCACCTGCGCAAGTACATCAATAATCCTCAAATCGAGCACTTTGCCCACCACGACGCCAATGCTCTGGCCCTGCCCATACTCAGCTACAACTTCGCTCTGCTCCATCATGCAACGCCTGTCAAGTTGGATGAATCGGGGCAATCGGTACCCATTGAATACACGTATTTAACGCGTGCCTTGCGTGTGACAAATGTGCGTTATTATCAGCAGGCCATTGAGAAACCCTTGCCACTGGAATACGAACCAACTGCGCCAGATGCTAGACATTTGCGAGCAGTGATCGAGTCTCAGCTGCCACATGCAAATGTGGATAGGTTATTCCAGCAGCTGGATGAGCTGCCGGAGGATCTGCAGTTATATTTTCTGGCCATTGTCTATTGGCTGCACAGATCGGAGCACTGCGATATGCTGCACCTGCACGCCCTGCTGCTCAGCCTGGTCGTGCTGCGCACAGTCGATGTCACCATACCCGCCGAGCGGGAGCTTAAAGAGTTCCAGCGTCGCTTCGGCAAGATCCTCAAACAGGAGCGGGCGGTGCGTGACAAGGAGGCAGCGGAGGGGGTGAAGCGTGGTGTTAAGCCTGCGCTGCTGGAACTGTCGGTGGTAGAGAGGATGCCACATGTGCCCAAGTCTGATTGCTATCTGGTGCAGGAGAAGCTGCTGCCCCATTTTCACATGCAGGAGATATTCAAGAAGAAATATGATTTGTATTCCACGACTGTGCTGCATGCTTTTGCCGAGTTCCAGTCGGTCATCTATCAGCTGAGCGGACTGAATGCTCTGCTCGACCATCCACGTCGTAGTCCGCGAATGAATCAACTCTTCTGCGGTGCCCTTATCTATAATCTTTATGATCTGCTGCGGAATCGGGTCGATGTTCGCTTCCATGTGGAGCATTTTCTGCTGGCCGATTCGCGGCTGATGTTCGATTTCTATTGCTATCTGTGGGATTGGTGTGCGGCCTTTGTTCCGCCCTGGAAACGGCAGTCGGAGGCGGAGCAGGCGGCGGCCAAAGTGGTCGAGAAGAAGCGTCTAAAGAAGCAACGACAGGCCGCACGCAAAGCTGAAGCGGCAGCTGATCCAAATGCACAAATGTTGCACATAAGCGATCGGGAGGAGGAGGACGGGCAGCAGGATGAATTTTACGATTTGAATAACAAATTTTGCGGTTTGAAAATGTGAATCGTGTTGTGCAACTGCAACGTTTGCCAGCACGTATAAATTGCGTGTAATATGTAAATTGAGCACAGCATTCGAGGCAATACAGTTTATCGTTTGTTTAATTAGATAGTACAATAATAAAATGAAATTGTATAATGCAACAAATGGTATGGTTATAATAAAAACTTATTTGGTTTACATATTTAAAATAATGCGCCCAGCTCAGAGCAATCAACGATTGCCAACACTGTAATGTGAATCGATGGTAATAATCGAGAGCAGAAAAATAAAAAGGTCATAGCTATTTATCGATTATTATTTACATCACCCATACCAGAATGACACCACACTAAATTGATGGGACACAAACATTTATTGAATATAGAAACAATTTGAACTGCTTTGCTGATGACATAAATAAAAAATATATTTAGTGAGTTGTGCGAGATAATGTACCAGTGTTGCAGAAAAATGTGACGATAATATTATTATGCAAAAGTATTGCAAGTGTGATTCCCGTATAACGCCAACGCAGCGACAGCAGCGCAGCTGACGACGCTGATTTTTGTTATCGTTGTAATCAGCACACACTATTAAAAAATACAATAAAGAAAAACCGTTTCTACGACCAACACACAAGCTGAGATTACTTCGTAATAACAACAACAACACTGCCAGCAACGAAAACAACAAGCGAAAGACATAAAATACAACAACAACAGCTACAACCCTGGTAACAAAATTAACCAAAACAAAGACAGAGCAGCAAACGAAAAAAAGACAACGTCATTCCTCGTAAAACGACGCACACCCAAAACAACGGCGCGTAGAGGGCGTAGGAGTGGAGCGTGAGGGAGACGTAGATGCTGGTTAGTCTGTACGCGCAATTGGCACGCGGCATGGACAGCGTTTTCGAGGCTTATCTCGGCCCGGACAGCGTTCTCGCTGGCGCCGTTGGCGGCGCTGTGGGCAGCGGCGAACCTGAGGATATTCCAAAACGCAACACAAACGTTTGGCTGCTGGGCAAACGCTACAATGCCATTCAAGGTGAGCGAGCATATGAAATATGTAGATGTTATCTACTATCTCGAATAACAAAATACAACTTTAAAAAATTTCCAAGAATTTGTACTAAATTGCTAGCAATTCCCGTCCATATTTATGTAAATTATTCATTAATTGCAATGCTCGATTACTCTACAGAACTGGAGGTAATTCGTCGTGACATCCAATCGCGTATGTGGTGCACATATCGTCATGGCTTTGTGCCGCTGGGCGAGGTGCAGCTGACCACGGATAAGGGATGGGGTTGCATGCTGCGTTGCGGCCAAATGGTGCTTGCGCAAGCCTTGATTGAACTGCACCTGGGCCGGGATTGGTTTTGGACGCCCGATTGCCGTGATGCCACCTACTTAAAGATCGTCAATCGCTTTGAGGATACGCGCAAAAGCTTCTACTCCATACACCAGATCGCACTAATGGGCGAGTCGCAAAACAAAGCTGTCGGCGAATGGCTCGGACCTAATACGGTTGCCCAAATCCTCAAGTGAGTGGGTGCAGCAGAATCATCTAATCGCTATTCGAAGCTCTATTAATGTTCCTTATATGCACAGAATACTGGTGCGTTTTGATGACTGGAGTTCACTGAATGTACACGTTGCCATGGATAGCACTGTGGTGCTGGATGATATATGTAAGATTGTGAGGATATATAATCTTTGACAACTCGAAGTAATCTCTTAATTTATTTGGTTTTAGTAACACTCTGCCAGGAGCCCAGCGGGTCGGCGTGGAAGCCTCTGTTGCTCATTGTGCCGCTGCGTTTGGGCATCAGCGATATCAATCCCATTTATGTGCCCGCCCTGAAGCGCTGCTTGGAGCTGAACAGCAGCTGTGGCATGATTGGCGGTCGACCCAATCAGGCGCTCTACTTTCTGGGCTATGTGGACGAAGAGGTGTTGTATTTGGATCCACATACGACGCAACGTGCCGGCGCCGTGGCGCAAAAGACAACTGCAGCGGAACAGGAGCTGGACGAGAGCTATCATCAGAAATATGCGGCACGCTTAAGCTTTGCCGCCATGGATCCCTCGCTGGCTGTTTGTTTTCTGTGCAAGACGCGCGACAGTTTCGATGAGCTGCTACAGCAGCTGCGTCAGGAGGTGCTCAGCCTCTGCACGCCAGCTCTCTTCGAGATAAGTCAGTCACGTGCCGTCGACTGGGATACGGCGGACGATATCGAATGGCCCACCATGCCCGACATCGATTGGCCCGCAAGCAACGACTCGGAGCCATTTGCTTTGTTGGGTGAGTGTAACTAAAAAAAAAACACTAAAAACTGGAAACAATTTCCACTCAATGTTCGGTGTCTTATCAATGTGCTCCAATTGGCAGGCAACAGCAGCAGCAGCGACGTCGACAGCAAACCGAGCGCCCCCATTTGAGAGAGAGCGAAATTGAGACAGAGAGCGAGAGAGAGGGCGAGAGTCGGCTCTCTCGGCGACTGCGCCGTGCACTATAATTGAAACTGGAACAGCTGCTCAGCTGTCCAAGCAATCCAAGGTGGATGCTGCGGTTGCCGAATGGCTATAAACTATAAGAAAACCTAGACTTAAATTTTTAGATTGTTTACGAACACATATGTATATATATATTTATACATATATATATATATATATATGATTCATATGCTGCTTTATTGTAAGAGCAATTGACTCCATGGGAGACAATTTGGCATACTCACACACACACACATAAACACTTAGAAACACACACAAACGCATTGTTTATGCTATCTATTATGATGATGAATACAAACTACCTTAATAATTGATTAAAACGCCATTTTTTTATATGCAAGTTAAGAATAGTCTCGAATCGCTTGTTTTCCTTTTTTTTATATGTATGTAGGTATGTGTATGTAGCTTCTTTTTATTATTATATGTTGTATATGTATTTTATTCGTATATTTCCTATATATATATATGCTCAAAAATGGACCAACAACTAAATACATAATATTTGGACTATATGTACGTATTTATATATATAAATTTCACTAGATTATCCAAGCCGTTTGCACTTTTGACTGGTCTTCTTTTGAATATTGTACTCAAAAAATCCAAAGTCTCAACGCCCCAAAAGTCGATTTTTATTTAGCCTACAAACTATTTATGTTCTAAAGTATCCCATCCAATTTCTAGTGTCCTTCAGGATTTGTGCCGAATTTATATACTTTTCTGTATAATGCTTAGTTCTTATTTTGAGAAATATTACGATTCCATTAAGAGTTATATATGTATGTGTATACTGAATAATCTATGCAAATATTTTAGAAGAGACTCTTCGGAAAACTGATTTTACATTTCTATTGTTTATTATTTGACTATTTTCGTTATATAATATGCTTTGACACGATACATTTTTCACTATCTATAAGATACGTTAACCGATCAATCTAATCTGTAAAGAGATGAAATATTGTAATGTCTATAATTTTTTTGACTTTTGTTCGTTTATAAATATTATTATATTTTGAGTAACATACTCGTTCAATTTTCATTTTGTTTGCTTAAAATTATTTTTGTGGGCGTTAAGAGTTGCATTCGCTAACCAGTCAAGTGTAGCTTTGTTATATATTATCATCATCATCATCATCATCATCATCATCGTCATCGTATAAAATATAATTAATTAATAGTTTACATAACTCAGAATCTACAAATATTCGAAATGAGGAACTCTTCAGCTCTTTCGCTCTACGCTAAATAACGGGTAATACACACACATACACATTTATGCTTGGGCTATAAAATTGACACTAATCATTAGTTATTAATTAATTATATAAAACATTTAACACATTCAACAACATTGGGTTTTCGGGGTCTACAGAATGCAGCACTGACGCTCGATCCGCTTCTCCGGCTTCGGCTCCAGATGCAGCGCCATTTCCACATGCTTGCGCGCCAGCCAGGATTGCTTCTGCAGACGATTGACGACGATGCGATAGGCTCCGATGATGTCGGAGCGTGGTCCGCTGGGACTGGCATTGATTAGCATTTGGGAGCTGAGGCCCAGCTCGGCGAGCAGTTGTCTCGCCTCGAACTCCAGGGCGCACAGCTGGCTGAGATCATCCGTATTGGTGGGCAGCATCACACAGCTGCCAGTCTCTGCATCGTAGTTCTTGAAGAGCGGACAATCGTCGGCTACCTCAATGCTCCACGGGCTTAGCTTTGCTGGCGGACCACCGTTCGACAGCTGTTTCTCTGGTTCCGTTTCGATGGGTGTGATCTTCTTCTTCAGTGTGCCGCAGAACAAATAACGACGACCGGAACCCGAACGCTTGGTCACCTCACCATTTGCTTCCAGCTCTTTGGTATTGGACGGCGGCAACTCATGCGCCAGCTCGATGGGATGCAGAAAACTGTCCACAAACAGCTCATTCTGCTGGCGCGTATTCATGCTAATCGCTGGCTTCTTCACCACCTCCGAGTAGCGTTCCCGCAGCGAGGCGCTCTTCCGCAGCCGATGCGATTTGCGCGCCCAGAAAATCGATCTCTTGGCCGGCTTACTATGCAGATTCAGCTCCAGCTGCATCAGCTCAACGCTCAGCTTGGGACAGGTGACGAACTGGCTGTTCAACATGTCGTCAATTGTGGGCCGCTGGGCGGGCACATGGATTAAGATTCGTTCTACAATTGCATAGAGAAAAAAACAAGATAAAGGAGATAAAAAAAGGCAGTTGGTAAGTAATATAAGGTCAATTTGGAACTTACGGATTAGTCTTATGCAGGGCAAGCTTAGCTGGCCAGGCAGCAGGTAGTCGCCCTTGAGTATGGCTGCCTTGAGACCGGGTATGGTGGGTGCACGAAATGGCATATTGCCGACAACCATAAAATAGAGCAAAATGCCGAGGGCCCAGACATCCACCGGTGCGCCTATATAATGATCATCGGAGAACAATTCCGGCGCCGCATACGGCGGTGAGCCACAAAATGTGTCCAGCTTCTGATTGGCACCTATAATGTGGTGGTTTGAAAACATAGTTTAAGCTGTCTAAGATTGGCGCTGGTGGCATACCATTTATGAGCTGTGTGCTGAAACCAAAGTCCGCCAACTTCAGACGATCCTCCGACAGCAGCAGCACATTCTCCGCTTTAATATCGCGATGCACGTAGCCCAAACTATGCTGTAAGTTAAGCAAAAAAAAACAGTGTTTGCTTTTTAATGCCTGTTGCAAATAGTTACTGTTTGGCTTACCATATGCTTGACGGCCAAGAGCAGCTGCTTGAACAGCGGCGCTGCATGAATTTCCCGTAGTGGACCACCCTGCGTTATGTGGTTATATAATTCACCACCACGTATCCACTCTGTGACCAGATAGACGCG
Organism: Drosophila atroscutellata; assembly: GCA_035041605.1. Taxonomy (NCBI): domain Eukaryota; kingdom Metazoa; phylum Arthropoda; class Insecta; order Diptera; family Drosophilidae; genus Drosophila; species Drosophila atroscutellata. The sequence continues at coordinate 2,371,938 of JAWNLA010000092.1, read as the reverse complement.
CCCCAGTGTCTCAACCACCTCAAACAGCCTGGCGAATAGATTAACAAATTAAATCAATAACAAAATAAGCCTACACTCAGAAAAAAAATGCTTGACTGTGGCACCTCAATATGTTGGGATGATGAACACACTCCAGTGTCGCTATCTCGCTGGACAGCATACGCAGCGCTTTGGCATCCAATCCTGCACGATCCAAGTCAACTACTTTGATGGCCACCTTGTCTGCAATTTGAAATTCAAGTGTATTTGAATTGGATGGATGGCGGATTGTGGGTTAAGTTTATGGCTTACCTCGTGTCAACTGATGAACGGCCAGTTTGACTTTGGAGAAGTTGCCGCGTCCGATGTCGCCACAGAATCTGTAGAGGCCGATGCGACGGCCAATTGTTACCTGGTTTCGAAAATTATATAAATACAAATAAATTGATGGAAGATGCGTATTTTTTCAAAGTGTATTTAATATTTAATGTTAAGTGAGGCTTGCAACTCAAAGTTATTCTTAGTTGATGGGGAAACGAATAAGTTAAATGCATCTTATGCTATATCATCATAAAAGCTTTCAAATACCATCAAATATGAAAGCGATGACTTGGATAAATATTTAAATACGTATACCCCAACGCGAGCAAAGTTTCTTCCCCACAACACTCCAGATAATAATATGCAACTCGTTTAATTCACTAATGGAATTTAAGAAACCTTGTCAAGTTTCAGCAGCGTCTCTTCCTCTTGTATTCAGTCTTGTAATCTACTTAAAGCAAGGGCAAGTGCACATAAATGTGCGCATATGACAGTGTATGGGGATTTGGAGGGGCACTCAAGGCCCCATTCGCGGATTCGGGCTTGTGGTTAGACAAGGTCAAGTTGTTCTGCAATTTGGTGAACGTAATTGGAGCAACGCTGGCTGTGCTTTTCTTAATCCAAAGCAGCAGCAGCAGAGCAGCAGCAGCAGCAGCAGCAGCTGCAGCGGTCTTAAGCGTGGCAGCGGGCAACGTTAATTAACGCAATGCAAAACGTGGCGTATACGTAATGCGGTAAAATTACATTTGCCACACGCGCATTCTGCATGCATACAAAGCGACAGCCAAACAACAAAAAACAATTGCACTGAATGAGTGAATACACACACACACACGCTCACACAAACAAACACCCCCCTCATTGGGGCACAAGAAAATTAGCCTTGAACCTCGACATAATTGCAGCGCAGCAACTGAGAAGCTAGCTGCAAATGCTGGGTTTGTGCATTAGCTAACTAAGCTAACACCAGGGCTGGACTTCATTTGCCGGGCCTCAGTTGAGATCAGATTTCTCGAGATGGAATATTGTTAATCTATTTGAGGTAGAGCTAGCATACTCAATGATCGATTTAACTCGCATTGCTTTATTTATATATAATAGTCAACTTTATGTATATATTCAATTTCCTCTTGTAAGCCTTAAGCGAAAGGAAATTGAATTCCTCAGATTATGTTGAGATTTTTGCTTAAAGCTTAATCGCTTAAGGAAAACCGCTCAGCTGGTGTTTAAAGTTCTATTTCTAGTTAGATCCGCTCCTGGATGTGACGTCAGCACGGCGAGCACACACCCAAAAACCCCCCACCCCTTTTCGCCGGTGGCTTGCCGCCCCACTCGAAAATGACCGCAACTCTTTATTGGCACTCACCTCGTGTCCGCATCTCGGATCGCATTGCAACGCTTTGGTCAGCCGCTGATAGGGCGGTGTAGGCGCTGGCGGCTGACAAATTGTCAGCGGCGGCAGCGGCGTCGACAGCGGTGTCGGCGTCGTCGTCACTTTCACAGTGGCTGAACTGCGCAGCGTGTTGGTATCCACGGCTGCCGTTTTGCTGATGTCTCTGTATCGGCGCCTGGGAGTGAGCTAAGGCCAGTCAGTCAAAGGGCGCGACGGCGTTGATGGCAACTTGTTGGTCTTTCTCTTTAGCTCCCCCTAGTTGTGCTCTCCTTTTGCTCTCTTCTCTTTCCGCTTCAATTGCCGGCTGTTGACTTGTTGTTTTCTTTGCCTAGCTTAACTCGATTCTTGGTTGGCTGTTTAAAGTGTCGCCTTACATCATTAAAAGCTTCGTTCAAATCTAAAAATACAACAAATATTTCCAGTTAATTACCAAATGAAAATGCTGTTAAGTTCAATTTATTGTGAAATCTCTTGTATTTCCAGACGGTATTATCTTTCAATTTTAATTAATGTCAGTAATTGGAATTGAATAAGTGAAAGCAAAGCATATAGGCCACATAATATTAACTGAATATTAATTAATGAAATCGATAAATTGTATCAGAAATGAGAAATGGCTTTGATATTATGCAATAATTTAGGGCAAGAGGTTAGTTACGAGACGGATCGCAAACTTTTGACAGCCATTGTAATCAATATGCGCTGTCAGAGCTGCCTCATCTAATTAGAAAGGGCCGCCGACAGGGACTAACAAGTTTAATGCCCAAAAGTAGGTCGAAAAAAAAAAACAGAAAGAAATGGCGAAAAAGATTTCCAATCAAGCAATAAGCAATCCTGTGTAATAATTTAATAATAAAAGGACTTGACTGGCGTCTGGGTCGGGTGGGGGGGCTTAGGCTGAGGCAAGAGCACAATTTCATTTCGCCATCAGCAAACTCTTCCATAAAACATTGCCAAGACCCGAAAAAAAGCAGAAAATAGCTACGGGCCACATTGTAGCGACGCACAGCGAAAGTTAACGTGAAGTAATTACGTAAATGGATTTTTCTGCGTTGCTCAAATTTCCTGCACGTCCTCTCAAATGAAACCCAGACACCAACAACAAAAACAACAAGCAGTGGTAGAAATAATGTTTATATGGCTGTTGCCTTTAGAAGCGTGACAGGATGTTGGCAAGGAAGGAAGCTAGCAAAACGCGCACACTACAGAGATATGGCCCGGCAATATATCAACTATAAAGAATGTTCAAAAATATTGTTAAGACCGCAAAGTGACAATTTTGCATAACTTTTATGACAACTGTGCGAAAAGTGACGCCATTTTTATGACTGACTGACAGTCCGTCCCTCCAGGTGCAATTCGCCGTTGCGGTGAGAAAAGTTGGGGATTGAGGTTGGCCATAGATTCTGAGGCGTGTCAGCGGTAAAAGGAGGGGCTTCAAGTGTGCGTGCAATTAAAATGAAATTCACATTTACATTCACAACCCATTTGCATATCTAGATAGCAGCTGTGCAACACAGCAGCCGTCGTCGGCGTCGCACTCGCCATTTTTGTGTGTCGCTCAAAAGTATGCAACATTTTTTTGTTCGTTTTTATCAAACATGGCGCAGGCAAAGCACTCGAATGTAATTGCGACTGCAGGTGTGTGTGTGTGTGTGTGTGTCACATTACGTGTGAGTTACCTTGAATACCCTTTTCTTTTGCCACTCGACACTGGAACGAATGCATTTGCATGCTAATGTGCAAAGTTCTACCTCTCCAGGTGCTTGTGCGTGCGTCTAGAATGACACTTTTAATTACAAAACTAAACATGAATGTATTTCATATCAAACGAAAACAGAGACGAGCTCACTCACACACTCACTCACTCGAAGCTCATTGTGTTAAGCTCAGAGTGGGTAAGCTGATAGCTGACTATATGGCGCAGACAGAGTGTGCTTCATAGTTAGTTTCCCAAAGACAGATGCTCAGTCACAGTTGGCAAAAATGGGAGCAATGGGATATGCACTGTGACGGGTTCATATTTAGGTCATACATAATTATGAGCGCACAATAACTGAAGAAATACTCTTATACATAAAAAAGGGATAGAGAGAGAGAGAGAACGAACGAGAGAAAGAGAGCGATTGTGTGAAACGTGTCTGTTTCTGAAATGCTTCATACATTAGTTTCTGAAACAGATGCTCAGCCACGGCAACAGAAAAAAATGGTGTATGCACTTAGACTGGTCATATTTAGATCATGCGAAACTGTTGTCTGTCTCTGAAGTGCTCCATAACATGAATGAAATTGCAAGCTGAGATGTTTTTAAGCAAATGGGGCTTAATTAGAACAGCAATGTTTGCAATAGATGTGGCAGCTACTATATGTTAAGAAGCTTAGTGAAATTTGAACAAAGTGGTAATTTTCTTCAGTTAAGCATATGAATCTAGAAATAGCTATGTTAATTATGCACACGTTTTTGTTTTGTGTGTTTCATGTCTACGCAATTATCATAATTTGTTAAGCTTTGCTTTCACAACTTCTGGTTATTCATTCAAAAATTAATTAATAAAATAAATAAAAGCTAGTGACAAGCCAGTGTTGTTCTTCCGTTTATCCAACGAAAACATATTTAATTTAATTTGTAAAATTTGTTAAAGGCTTAATGCAAAGTCGTATCCATTTATATATATCAAATTTGCTTGAAATGAGTGCTAAGTCTAGGAACAAACAATAAATTTCACTTGAATGCCATTCGATTTAGGAATTATGTATTTGATAAATGACCTTTCTGCTTGCATAACAAGCAATTATTTATGAGTGAGTGGATACGAAAATTAAACTGGCTGGCAGTATTTGTGCCAGGTTAGCAAATCGTTTTGCAATTCAAGTCGACAGTCAATTTGCGACTCCCTTCATTCGTCTCAGTATTTGTTCATCTTGCAGCAGCCTCTCAACGGCTCGTTAGCAACTGCAAGCAAGAATATTTGAATTGCTTTCGGTTTTTGGGTCAAGTTCAATTGGATACATTAATTATAAGGACTTGGCACTCGCCAAGGCGCAAGTTCAAATGAATTGCATGCCTCGCAGCACTAAGTGAGCGTGGCACAACTAACAAATTACCACCCCAACACCCACACCCCCCTCCCAACAAACCGCTATCAATTTTTCTATGTTGATGCGTAGTCTGAGCGCATAATTAAAAAATATTTGCGTACATGAATCATTTGTGGGCGCAAGTGAATCAGATTTGCACAAGTTGCGTGGATGTCACACCCGCTATAAATAACAAACAGTGCATAATGTAATAATCAACGGGGGAGGGGAAGCGGGGTGGGAGGGGGTGTTGGAGGCTAGATGCTTTGGCATGAAAATAGAAATGCTCCAAAATAAGCTACGGCTGCCTAACGGGCACAAGGACACTTGATGTTGTTGTTGTTGTTGTTGTTGTTGTTGCTGTGTGTGGTCAGTTGCCAGCATCTGTGTTATTTGTAATGCCACGCCCCCAAGCACCACCTACCTGCCCACCCACTTGACTAGAAAATCAATGGAATACTGCATAAATTTTGCAAAAAGCCACAGAACAAGCGCAAAATATGCTCAAAATGAAATTAACAAACATTCAAAATGAAAAACAATGTGAGAGTACCATAAACAAAAGCCATAACTAAGCCATAAGCGAAACGGAAAGGAGCTGGGGCCAGGAAACATAGAAATAGCATTTATCACACAATTTGCACGTATAATTAATTAGTTTTCACGTTCAAGTCAAATAACCCGAACGGAGCCGCTCGGAATTTCGCATACCAAATTCAAATTCAATTTCAATTTGAATTTCATAAAGCAAAAGCGAAAACAGTAAAAAAAAAAACCACAAGTCCTGGCAAGTCCTCGGACGTCCTTCAACTTCAATTTCAAAGAGAAAATAAGGGAATGGGAGCGGAGGGGGGGGGGGGGGGGGGTATGAGTGAAGCACTCATAAAATGCTCTGCAACAACATCTACATGCCTCGAATAATTGAGGACACAACAAATGACCGAGCCATAAGAATAACTTCCTCGAAACATCCATGGAAAAGGTATGCGACAAACAAAGACCCTTCGATTTGGGGACAGCAAGTTTTTGAGTGGATTTCGAATGAACTCTTCAAATTGGAATATTTAAAATTCCTCCTAGCAGTACGATGAAATGTTAAAGTATCTTTGGGAAGCAGGATGTTGTACTTCAAAAATTACAGCAGGCAAATTACTCGCACACAATTTGTGTATCATCAACGTGAAATTCTAAGCCTTTTTTAGGTTCAACCATGGGAAATCTGAGCTGGGATTGAACACAATTGCTCTCGAATCTAAAAAAGTTTTGCTTAAATTGAAAAGTAGCTGCTTCCCATATGGCTAATGATGTTCTACGCACAACATTTATGTAGCTTATTGCAGCTAATAAATAACACTCGTGTTTTTTTAGCCAAGCGGCAGGTAAGTTAAGTGGTTCTTCGCCGTGCAGCTGTTGCAAGCAATTTAGGTGAACTAAAGTGCCCACAATTATAATTCTCTAATGGGGAATTCGCAGTAAGGTAAATACGTGTACTCGCACTTCTCAGCCAGCCGGACCCCGTAGGTGCGATAAGACTGGCAAATTTCGCTGTTGTTTCTCTGTACTGTTTTTTTTGTTTGACAACGACACCGTTGACTGATAGAAGGGAAGTTGCGGAGGTGCTGACGTCCACTTCAACGCGTGGTTTTTTACCACCAACGTTTGGCAAAGCAAAGCAAAGAAATACAAATTTGCATACAAACAGAAAGTGAATACAAAAAAAAAAAAAAACAGATGAGGAAAAACCGAAAGTGGTTTTTTGTTTTGTTGCGCGGAAGTTGTAAGCGAAATTCGCATGGGCGTACGTCCAAATGGGCGTTGCCAGAGACGCCGTAAGGTGTAATGACTGTAGAATGTCGTAAATTTTTAAATTGCTTTGGCTTTTGCAGCGCTGCTTTGTCTACGCTTGGATAATTTGTGCACTTATTTCAACTTGATGAGCGGCCAAACACTGACCTCTACAAATACACACATTCAAGTACACACATACACACCCACACATACACACACACCCACACATACACACCCACACCTTCTGGGAATTTTGCGTTGAACTACGAAATGACGCCAAAAGCAGCTGCCATTTAAGTTCAAGCTGTTGTCAGCTGCTGGGCCGCCTTCTCTTAACTGAATGTCAAATCTATTGTAGCGATTAAAAGGTGTCACACACACACACAAGCACACATCCCAACACACACACTTGCACCCAAAAAATAAACACACACATGTGTGTAGCGCAGCCGCAAATGAATGCCAGACACTGGCGAGTCCGACAGATTAGTTTTCAACAAGCTTAAACAATTTAAAGCAATCAAAAACTGTGCAATAAAAACAATAATAACAACAACCAAGTAAACAAAAATGAATGCAGCTGTCTCGAGTGCACGACTACAAGTCATCCAATAAGTTTATTAAATATAAAATAAATTAATTAAATAAGAAAACTCTGAACGAGCTAGAGATCTCTTGCATCTGATATTGAGTATGCTTAAGACTTTAAATAAATATTTTATATAAAAGCTCAAAATTCAAATCGCCAACTGATGCCTGATGATAATTTTCAAAGAATGTTTATCGTTTAGCTTTCAATTAATAAACCAAGATACCTCGCTTAAGTGTTGTGTCTAGGGTATGCAAAGAAATAGAGCAGTCTCAAATGGTGTGTGAGGCAAGTGAATCAATGTCCAGAGCAAGACCGACACCGATGATGTCAAACCTAATTTATTTGGCCATTGTGGCACCCGTGACCCGTGGCGGCACTCAGTGCCATTCCCATACCCATTCCCATACAGTTGAGGGCGGCTCAAGTACAGTTAGACGCACTTGTGTGGCGCGCACTTTGCCGTTAGCAAGCCATTGATCACAATTGTTTTGTGTGTGGCAGCCTCATCGATAGATTCGCTTGGCCTTTTGTTCTGTTGACAGCCAGTACCACAACACACAATACAATACACGAATACATATATATATATCTATAGAAATGTAGACGCTAAGTGAACGGCTCCCTCGTGTCGCACATATCATGCAAATTAATAATAATTAAGCGTGCTTCAATTTCCGTTGGCTTTTGTCTCATTTTTAGCGAACAGCAACAACGACTAATCGAGATGAAAGGCAAAGATTAGCTGGATGTGGACAAAAGACTTGAATTTGTGTATGTGTTGTGGGGTAAGTGCTGCTCCCACCTCAAGTGGCAAACAGCTGGGAAATGTCGTTAGTGGTGCGAGTAAATGCCAAACAGTGATAAACAACCATTGTGCTGAGCGTCAAGCGTCAAGCTTCAAGCATCAAGCATCAAGCATCAAGAGTTTCTCTATTATGTATTCTCCATTTATTAATAATCATCAGAGACCAAATTATGACCACAAAGGCATTGCTTTTGATTCAGTTCTTGACAAACTCGTGCTATTAGTAAATTTGGTTTTGTGGCTACACAAGATGTTTGCATTTTGTACTTCAATTAAATTAAGTATATATTTGGATATACTCGCTGATTACTATATAATTATTAACTATATATAGCTATATACATAAACACAAGTGTAGCGATTTAAAGCCGCAATCTTAAGATAATCTTAAAGTCACTTCCAAATATGTACTTCAAATTGCTTATATGCTATGTACAAAATACCAAACATTTGCCAAATCGATAAGAATTATTATTAATTTTTTGCTAATGACATAATAATAGTAATTATTTACTGTATAAACAGAAATCGCTGCGTGTTCTTTAAGTGAAAATTAATGTTAAGGTCTCTGCGTACAGTTATGGAGGGTTTCCTACCATAGTTCGAATTATGACATTGATTTATTTTGTAACTATATACATATACAAGCAGAATCATCAATCATTGTTCCAAAAAGAATGATTTTTGTTGAAAAAATTATATTTAAAGAAATAAATAAATTGGAATATAATGTAGATTAAGAGCGACAAGCATATTATTTATTGCCAAATATTTGCTTCAGTTTTGACAAAGCTATACAAATAGGATTCTTTCTAGACCTACCCCAGTTTTTTACACACACGCACACAAGCACAGGCACAGCCACGAGTGTTAACTTCAACTTTTCACGCAATAAATTTGCATTTTGTTTTGAGTTGCATGCAACGTTTAATTTAATTTGCACTTAATGTGTGTATTTAAATATTAAGTGCTTGCAAATTATTTATTTAAAGCAGCTTTGCTTTTAACGCAGGTGTGCATGTGTGTGTGTAGGTGTGTGTGTGTATATTGTATATTTATAGCGCTTGGAGACATCGCCAATGTTTTATTTATAATAATTTAAGTACAATGAGCAAATGACGAGCGCACAGGCAATGAGTGTTTGCATAGGCCTCGATTTTCCTCTCTCTCTGTGTGTCTCTCTGGATAAGTGTGTGTGGGGGATATGTAAATATATTATTTTTATAATACATACTTAAGGGCAACAACAAAACAAACATCCAGCAGCAAACAGCAAATAATAAGCTGCACGCCCATTTGCACAGCAATAAAGTCAATTTAGTTAGTGCGGCGCTGGCTTCATTAAGTGCAGTCAAATGCGCGACATCGTCAGCGACAACGACAGCGACGACGACGACGACGACGACTACGACACACGCACACAAACATACACACACATACACACACACACACACACACACACACGCATAACCAACATTCCTCAAATCTCCCCCTAAATCCCAGCCCCCTAACCAGGGTACAGCTGCCACAGCTGCCCCTAACCAGGGTACAGCTGCCACAGCTGCCCCTGCAACAACACTTAGTTCTCCATGTACAAATATTTAACGTAGGTGCTGTTGCCTCTTTTTATTATTTTTTCCTTCCTTTTTGTATATTTATTTGTTGCGTGTGAATGAGCGCTCAATTCGCTTGATAAGATGACGGTAACGTTGACGTTGACGTTGACGCTGACGATGAAGCTGATGTTAGCTGAGGCTGTTTATAATCAAATCTGCTTATATTATATATGTACCTAGAAGGGCAATGCTGGAAAGTTGAGCTGCTGCGCTGATAATCAAGATTAATCATTTCGATTAGTTCAGATTTCACAATAAACACAATTATCTTATTGCTTGTCAACTGAGTGGTTTCGTGGTCTTGCATATACATTTTCGAAGCCTATTCTAGTATTTTGTAATCGAAATTCCACATTGCTTGATATCTTCCAGTTTTTGCACATAAATATTGTCATTGCAAAGCACAGGTAAACCTCACTAAGTCGGCAGCAGCTTAATAGTAAACTGTCGCCGTTCGGCAAATTAAAATATTTTGGTTTAAGTTGCGGGGTTCATTGCTCACATGCAATGTTACGTGCTCAAGTCAAGTTAATTAAGTGATTCTTTCGTTCGGCTAACAAAGTCATGGGAAAATATCATAAAAAACTTATAAGACCGTCTAATCATAAAGGGATTTTCAAAGATTGAAATTGATAAGCTTAAGGTCTCGGAAAACATGTCTTCAATTCAATTTTAAAATAAACCAAAAACCATGAATCAACTAAATACTTCTTACACTCAATGCGACCAACTTAAAGTGTAAGCTATATTTAAGGGTGGCATAAACTTGTTATCAAACAATTTCATTATGTATACATGACAGATGATACTTGTCAAGGTTCTTTGAGAGTCGTATTCATGAATATTTCCCTGCGTGTACCCCTATGTCTCAATTTAGTATGCAATACAAAGTTTTTTTTTTTTTTGATATTTTATTTTGCATAATGTGCGTTTAATAGGGCTGCCAGCATTTGCTGAAGTTTGGGAAGCTGACAAAATGTAACGCATACGCCATGTAGCACGTAAGGGCATTGTTAAGGGCTTACCATCGCTATGGGTGTGTGTGTGTTTGTGTGTGTGTGTGCGGGTTTGTGAATGAGAGCTTGCGCTGTTAACATTGCTGCCTTTGAACTGATTATTACTGTTTGACACATTCGCTCGACTCAACATCAACATCATCAAGCATACGACACGTTGAGCGACTTATAGACAATACACAATGAATATCATGCGGTATGTGTATGTGCAGTTATACGCGTGTGTGTGTAAGTGAGTGTATCTGTGTTTGGGGCTCCCGTCAAGTTGCACTGCCAGTCGTAATACGCTTTAGTTTTGCAATAGGTTTTCAGCTCGACGACTTGACAAGCAAACAAGAAAGTGGCACCGTAAATGTGAAAATAAATAAACAAATATATTACGAGAATTGAGAATAGACGTAAGACTAGGAAAGAGAATTCGTATAAGAACGGGGAGTAGAAAAGTCAAAAAGTCAGAGACTTCTGATGGGTGTGCACTCCAACGAGTATTCCGTCTCTTAACATTTTCTTGTGTTTGACGTTCTTGCAAATTTATCGGTTTACTAATTAGAAATATTCTTTATGCTTTACTAACCAAAATTAATCCCTAAGTTAGCTTAAGTCTATAAACTTATAAAGAGTTGAGGTAAATGTGAGATAACTAATTTAAATTGGAATATATTTAATTGTTGATTTCAATTTGTCAGACTTATATCTAACTAATGTGTGAATAATGACAAATGTTGATAATTTTAGAAATTTATCAATTGTACGAATTAAAATTTTGACAGTGAGCTTCATGCTTTAGTAACCAAAATTAATATTTAATTAGGTTTGTTGACATAGTTCTAATTCAATTAGGTTTAAAACTATAGAAAAATTGCGATGCAATTAATATATAGATTCATTTGAATATATATATTTCTCTGTGGTAAATAAGCTTACTCATTTAATTTAGCGGTTCAATTCGACTAATTTAATAGTGCCAAACACTGAATAGGAAATTCGCTGGAAAAGATCATGAGGTCAGTTTTATAGCGCATCGACAGCTCGTCTGTGGGCACATTGTTATTTTTTTCGCACTCGCATTTTATAATCTTTAGCCGGGGCAACGCTGTTGCTGCTAGTTGCGGGCTATTGCCCCACAGCGCATTACATTTGATTATGTGTCTTGGCGTGTGTGTGTATTAGTGTATTTTAGTGTGTGTTTGTGTGTGTGTGTGTCGGTCGGACGGGTATTACGCCTTATAAATTCGTTTGTCCGCTTGTCCATTTTTCTCTTGCCCCTTTTTGCCAGTTTTCCCCCATTTGCTGTGAGGCGCAGTAAAAAAGAGACGCCGACAGCGACAGCGACGGCGACGGCGACGGCGACGGCGACTACGAAGGCAGCAACAGTCACAGGAAGGAAGCTTCAAGACGCGATTAAATCAGCAAATAAAATAGCAAGTGAATGGCAAGAGAGCAACAAGAAATTGAAGGCAGCTTGAAACGTATTTGCGAATGCAAACGTTGCAGAAATCAAATAAAAGAAATGCTCGAAATAAAGTGTGAGCCGATAGAAATGCCGAAAGCAACAACATCTGAAAAGACGAAAACAACAACAAAATAGCAAAAATATAAAAAGTAAAAAGTAAAGTAAATAAAAAGGTTGAGAAATTAATTTTTCAATCAAATTTTGTATGAATAAGGCCAAGAAGAAGAATGTGAATGGCAGATGGAAGAGGGAAAAGGAAAGAGCGGAGCAAACGAGGATTGGACTGACTAAGGTCGACTTCTTGATTGAATGCATGGATAAATGAAGGACAGGAAACATCCACGCTTGAATGGAAAATTGATTACAGCATGTGCAGAATTTGAATAGAAGAGGGTGCAAATTATACACACGTGTGTGGCTCACACATCGTCATCAATTTGATGAGTATTTGCACAAATGTCGAAGCTACCACTCATGTTGCACAATGAATAACAGAAAACATGCAGATAAGTGATAAGAGAAATTATCATTAAAAATGATATTCGCATTGAATACATGCATGCTGTTGAACTTGGGCTATCAAGAGAGTATTTTTAGCTGCATGTGGTGCGTATCATGTATTTTGCATAATAAAATAAATTCACACACATAAGTCCAGCGGAATCGAAGTAGCTATTTTAATTACATTTGTTTTTTTGTTAACAATAACCGCTTAATTAATGAAACATGCCTATATATATATTATGTGTTTATGGAATTGTTTAAGATAATTTCTGTATGGCAGCAATTCGTTTACGAATGACGCACACAGCAGAAGTGAATAATCGAGTGATTTAAAGATCAAAACACAAAGAAACTGTGGGAATTTGGAGGAGAACTATTTAATTGAGACATAAATATACTTTCTACCAAGCAAGTGAAGTGAGGGGAAGCGTGTAAGTTGAAGAGTAGTAAGGTAAAAGTAAATCTCTTACTTTTTGTATACGGCTTATCTAGGAAGATTCAAAACCCTCTCTTTATACACATGATAAGAATTTAGTTATGTTAATTGGTGGCACATTTGAAGTGTGGAAAATTACCTGTCTTACTGCCAGCAATACAAATATGTCAAGTGCTGTCTGCACAGCTATTAAATTGAAATATTTCCATGTGTACATAAATCAGTAATGTTATATTTATTCGCATAATTGTCCCTTTTGTGTTGCAGTTAGTATAATTGAAATTGAAATTGAGTAACACCTTTTTTTTTGTATTTAAGTGAATGTCAGATTTAATTAAAATGTATTTTTATTCATACACAGTTGCATTCAATTAATTACACTTTATCTAGCTGATTAAGGTACGAGATCTGGTATCTGGTTATGACAAAGAACAAAGTCACAACTAAAGCGTTTATACTGGCCCAATAATTTACGTTGCCCGTGTTTTAGGGCGTTAGTAAAAAAGGCCCTCTGATAATAATGACACTGAAAAAACACCCAGCGAACTGCTCCAGTGTATTTTGAGGTTGATATCTTACGCAATAATGACAACAAATCGCATTATTTTTCCATCTTTGGGCAATTACGTAGCTAGTTCAAGTGGCATTAGCCACAGTTCGTGTTAGCCCCAGTCAGCGGGCCAATTAGACTACAATACGCAGCACAAAGCTAATCAAGATCCTCTCGAAAGAAATTCAAGACCAACTTAAAGTCAAAATAGAGTTACGTGTCGCTGTCACTCCCCCCTCCCACACCATTCGCTTTGCCCACCACCGCATAAAAAACACTTTGGCAAATCATTGTCTCAAGACAAGCTAGTAAATTGCTCCAGCTGAAAGTTGGGGGAGATTTCATTCAGTTACTTTTTATTTTATTTTATTTTGTTGTCTGTCGAAAGACAACTCATTCGCGTTGGAAGTTTCCCAAGCTTTTCGCGCTCGTTCTGACAGCGGTCTGGACAGGAAAACGGATGGGAGTGGGGCGAACGGCGAGGGGGAAGAGCATTTTTATAGCAAGTCAAAAACCTATTAATGCTCAGCCAGCGCGTTCAACTTGTTACAATTCTTTACGTTTGACTCGGTATGTTTTTTGGTGCTTCCGTTTGTTTGCGAACTTATTTTTTATAATACGCTGTAATATTTTATTTTATTTGGGGTACATGCACGACGAAACCAATTACGTGCAGCTATTCAACATCAAAATAGGTATATCTACGGAATATCGTGTATTTCGATTTACATATTGCTTGCAAAGAGCAATTATTAAATGGTTATCTCGAGTATTCCTTTGTGAAACAATGCTTCGTATGATGGTTTACATAAAGAGACGAAAAGGGACACCATACGGCGTTTTCTTAGAGTATTTGCTTAGTCGATCATTTTTTACTTTAATTTGTTAACGTTTCTATTTGGTTTTTTTTGGTTTTCTTCTACTACATAGCTTTGAATGACAATGTACAACTGTTTCCTAGGGCATTCCATAGTCAATCACTTAGAATTGGAACACCATTATTTATTTCAACAATTTCCGCTAGTTGTCTTTTCTGTGTGGCTTTTGCATTAGACTCGATTCAGCTTTTAGTTTAAGGGTACGAGTTTTGAGTTCTCAGAGCTCTGACAACCACACGAATTTATCTGCTCTGTATCTGTGTGTGTGTCATGTGGCGCATTGTTTGTTACGATACAAATTACAGTTACCATACCCCACCACCCAACTAGCGGTTCACAAAATTTGGCACTGTGTCGCAACCTGAATCGATACATGGCAGCAATAGCGGCAGCAAATTTCATAAATAGCTTCATGTCAGTTGAATTTTTGACTTTCAGCTTTGACAAGTTGTACACCCCTCCGCGCTCAGCCCATCGAATAGGTTGTCATTTGGGAGTAGAGTACATGAGGCCCGAAATGAATCAATTTCAATTAGGGTAAGTGGAGCACCTGGCAGTGTGTGAGCCTCTGTGTATGAGCAATCAGTAATTAAGCTGCGTGTGCAACTGTCCAGGATAATTTTGCTTCATTCAATCAGCTAGTGCGAACTTACATCAAATGGACATTGGCACGAGGACTATGAGTACGACGACAACGAAGCGTCACGACTGGAAATAATCACCGGAAATCTGTGAAACGGAAATGGACTCAAGTATGGTAGCCAAAAATGGACGTTGGTAGCGCCAACAATCATGGCATCGCCTTTAGTCGAAAACAAAATTGTTCGTCGCGCCGTGGCCAATTGCAAGTCCCAAACCCTAGACTAGCTACTCGGCATGCCAACTGCTCATTAATTCGCATTCATAAATTACGCCGGACAAAAGGAGAAGCGTAAAGGTAAACGTAGAAATCAATGCAATTTCTGACCATGTCAGGCGAGTACTTTTGCTGAAACCAGCGCCTCAGTTTACTTATCACAAAAAGTACGTCAGGCAATTTGTGCATTAATCTACACAACGATAATAAATTATTGAATATAGCGGATACTGTCATAAATTGCTACGCATTTTGGGGGGCTTTTCTTGCAACTCTCTAATCTCATACTTTCAGCTTATGAACTTTGTGAGTGGAATTTACAGCTTGGGAATTTTTGTCGTATTGGAGAAGACAAGAACAAAAATAGATTTTGTATAATATTTGAGGTTAAAAGCTGCAGCAAAATCCAATTTATTGAGTCTATTTATAAAATACAAGATTAATTTATTTGAAAACACTTCAAGAATATGAGTGTTAGTATGTGTAAGTGCACCAGTCATAATAATAAGATAAGTAAATCCTGTCACGTAAAATATCTCTCTAGGTTTTCTAATCCATATAGTAAATCTATATAGTAACCCATATTTCAGTAGCTTGCAAGGCTTAGAATAAGCAAATAATAAACTTAATAGCAAACGCTAAACAAAATCTGGGAAACAAAATTTATCTAATGAAACTTTCGACGAGAGCTGGATAAACTTCTACCAAACAACCAAGTTACGTATACGCCCACTGTGCGTTGTGGTAATGGAATCAGTTGCCAATATCCGACAATAAAACAATTTAAACATTCAATCAAATGTCAATGCTTACAATTGTGGCCACTTATCAAAAATAGAGAGAGAGACAGAGCGAGAAAGACAAGAAGTCGGATAGATAGAGCAGTAGAGACAGCAGCGATTGTGGCTTTGGTTGCGCCTGCAGCACGGTTTGTTGCAGATAAACGGAGTCAAACATTGGCCCAATTAATGTCACATGCACACACAGAAGGAATATAAATTGTGTTTGAGGTGCCTGCGGTTTTTTATTCAAGTCTCCCTCCACAAACCACAACAATCTGAGGCATTTGGAAACTTCTGTTCTTGAGCACAATTTGCTAGGCAGATGAATGTGTAATTGAATTAGTTTTAATACGATATGAGGCACATTCTGATAGAAGTAGCAGCAAATTGCTGATAAGAGAACGTTTTTCATTTTTGTTGTTATTATTGTTGTTGGATTTGTGTGAGTGCACAATTGTGCACAAATTTGTGCTTGCACAAAAACTAAACGGAGGCAATGCCAAAAATACAAAATCAACAGCAACAATAACTAGAATGCAGCGTAAACAAAACCAAAATGTATTATTATGCGAGTTTCGGATTTTGCCTTTTGTGCTTTTATTTTCGAATTTCGAATTGTTGAAAATTTATTTGCACTGCATTTTGCCACTACAGTGAATAGGTCGAGCAGTAGCGGCGGCAGCGGCGGCCGGGCATCGGCATCGTGTAGTATCTGTGAGATACGCGATAAAAAGCTTACCAGCTGTTTTTTTTTTTTTTTTGTTTGTCTTTTTTTTTACCTTCTTTAGCGTCGCGTCAATTTTAGCAGCAGCAGCATTAACAGCAGCTGCCACATGCCTCTTCGGACGCCGAAAAAAAAGAACCACAAAATTAGCGAGAAAATGCAAATAACAATAAAGATGCGTTTGCTTAACGTTAACACTCTTTCAATTGCGAATAAACGCTTTCCGCTGACCACTGACCGCTGCTCGCGATGTCTGATAGCTGTATAAACCGTTACGTTCTCAACGCGTCGCATGAACTTTTCAAACTGAGGCCACAGACCACGCAAGCGAGCGAGCGAGCGAGCGAGCAGTCGAAACGAGCGCAACGAGCGTCCCGCACACGAACGACAAACGAAGAAAATTACGACGATTCGCCGGTCACCGGCAGAAGCGAAAGCAGCAGCAGCAGCAGCAGCAACGGCAACGGCAAAAGCAACAGCAGCCGCAGCCCCGGCAACGAAGGCGTGCAAAAAGGAAAAATGGATATGGGGTGGCGCTCAAATGTTTGAGTGAGCGTTCGCCGACATTTTTGAGTGAAAGTCTACAGTGCATGCAAACAGTTAACAGTTGCTTTTGGAATGAATCTCGAAATCAAAGCAAACATAAATATTTTAGACTGTTACCTTTTCAGTTGATTGACGATAAATCGTCGACTTCCTTGGTTTGTTACACGAATGCTCCACGTTACTGCCCTGGATGTCCTGGATGAGTCAGAATACAAAAGCTTAAGCAATTTGCGAATACGATTCAATTCTACAATTAGCAAAAGTAAATTCACGAAATTTACTCATTCGATCGAGTGAAAGTTTTATAATTCCACGAAAATCCCAAAGGGATTACAGGGATTTTTCGCATTCCCCTAAAAGTATACTTACATTTTATTTTAATGAGTGCAGTGATAGCGAATGAGTTTTTGGTTTCCCCATAATCCTTAAATGCAGTTCGATAGAGTTTCTTTTCTAAAGTACCACGTCCTTCTTAAATTTGTATGTATTGAACTGATAGAACGCTGTATTTGTTATGACAATATTGTATAACATTTCACGAGAGAAAAATGGAACGACATGCATTGAAAACATTTTGAAAATACGAACAATTTCTTAGAATATGGTTCTATCCTGACGGATCCCGGCATGTCATGTGTCAATCATTTTGTTTTGATTCAGACTCATTTCCGTTCGCTGTGCAAGTGTAATTATATCAAGTGTTTGGGTTCTTTTTAATTTGGTGTTTTATTTCAAAAATAAGCTTCTTATTTGCATTGCATGTATAAATACTACATGGGTTTCGAATTTGTCAAATATTTAAATATACCAATATGTATAACTGATGGCTTGGCATTTAACATAAAAAATATTAAATGTACTTTTTATGTGTAAACTCCTACAAAATCACATATACTGCTGCTGCACTCACTGGTCATTCTTATTTTTTGTTTTTGTTTTGTTTTTGGTATTAAAAGCATCAAAGTGTTTAACAAAATTAACAATGTCCTTAGGCTAGAGATAAATGACTAATGACTACAATCAGGCACAATGTTAAGTACAAAAATTAGCTGAAGAAGTAGACCGAGCTGAGGACATTGTGCAGATCAAAGTCACCTTTTTGTGGCAGCTGCCGCAAAGTGCGATTCAACTGACGCTTGGAAAGATCCTCAACAGAGCCATCGTTGGTGAAGTCGCTGCAATAAGTTAAATATTGTGTTTAGTGAATTTTATTAATAACAAGTGGACAATGTGTAACTTACTTATCGCGAAAACTGTACGTTTGCCGCATGAACTCCGACAGCTTTTCGAGTATGGGTTGCGAGTGTAGAGCAACGAATTGCTCGCGACAGGCGCGATTCAGTTCGGGTACCGTGCACGCATGTGTCCAGAAACAATCGTGGACAGAGACGAAGGTAATACCCTGTTGTTCGCAGTGGAGCGAGGTGAGCATCATATGCGAGGAGTCCAGCGAGTGGATGAAATTCGGCGGGAATGCGTTCTTCTGCTTGAGTATATTGGGACGCTCGTACATATCCATGGGCATGTTTGCATTCACGCGCATTCCATTGTTGCGAAGTACCTGCTTGACGTCCTGCCGATTGTATGGCTGCACAACGGGTAGACCCAGCGGCGTTATCCACTCCACATTCTGACTGCAGACGCCGGCAATGAGGCGCGCACATTCCGTGAACCAGTCTTGAATCTCACGCGTTGAGGTGAACATTTCGCGCAGGCTTTCAAAAGTCTTGGTGGTCAAGTATGTGGACGCTGGCCACACCCAATCCTTAGGGAAGTCATCAATGTCCTTCAACTGCCGTGCAATCTGGAGTCGCGCTCCATAACGGGTGACACCATAAACTGTAGTCATCACCGTCTGCTTGATCACCTTGCGCCGCACGAAGCCTTCCAATGCCTGCGCCACATGCAGTCCACTTTGGGCATCTGTTTTACGTGTGCGCTCCACCATCGCCGCCACAGCACTGTACACGTCTTGAGGTATGGCAGAGGGCGACAGATTCACGCTACACGCGCCCGCCTGATCTCGGCCGAGGGCTGCATAATGTTGCAGGCCATTGCAGGACCCATCCTGATGGATGGGAAAGCGACTGAGATAGGCGGCTGGATCGGGTGAACGATGCACCTTGGCAATCTCCATACAGCAGCCAAGCGTTTGCCACGGCTCGTCGGACTTGGCCCACCACATGCGACCCGTTAAAGGATTGTCTGCCGAGTCGAGAATGTCGGGCATTATCTCCTCAGCGTACAGCAGACGCTCGCGTACTGAGTCGCGCTTCTTCATGCCCGTCAAATTGATGCAGTGCAACTTCAGCCAGCTGAAGCCATCGACGCCCAACGGTTGTTCTTGATCAAAGATCAGCATCGATCGCGCCAAATCCGAGCCCAAGTGATTGAGATGCGGCGGAACGGGATAAACGCGACCACGAAAATCCATATTATGTGGCAGCCAGAATACCTTGTCGCGGTACTGCCAAAAAAAAACAGAACAAAGTCAGATTTTATTATCTAGATTTGCATATACAGATGCCATTAAATATAATACACTTACATGTTGTGCCAGCGACAGGCGATAGAGTGCATCGCACCACAAGCTGTACATTTCGGCCTGTTTGCGTCGATGACCGAGCTTATCGCGGAACTGCTTAGCTCGCTCCGCCGGCGATACTGTTTCGCTGTCCTTATCGGACGATGGCAACGTGGGTAGCGGTGGCAATGAGCTGGGCGGCTGGGGTACATCCAGTTTGGCATCGCCGCCATTCTGAAATACTTCAATAATGACGTCCAGCAGTTGGGTATTGACACGCCATGGCACACTGGCCAGCTGATTGAGGGAATCGATGGCTGGATAGAGATGTTGAGGATTGGACGAACGTATGCGCTCCCACTGCTGCACAGCCTGATGTGGCAATCGTATCAGCTCTGATTTGTTCAATAAATAGCCACCGTTGTGTGGCGTGCTCCAGGGCTGCGGTGGACACAGCATGGGCACCAGATTTGAATCGAACGTAAGAGTTTGTTGCCGCGAAGCGCGCAACAATCGCGACAGCACCGGATGCGGTTTAACCTCCTCCTTCACCAACCGGCCCTGGTTGCGAAAGAGCGTATAGAAGGCGGGCAGCAAATTATGTGACGACATTGTTGCAGTTGTCGTCTTCGCTTTGCTCTTCTGACGCATAATATGCGCATCGATTTTAATGTCGCGCATAAGGATGTTATAGAGGAATCTCCCGACACCAGCGAGCACATTCGTTGGCCACGGCACCTCCGGCAGATCCATGGAGGGTCCACTGTGGCGCTCGGCGTGCACCAATCTCTGCCACATCTGGCGCGTATTGTCCTTGGTGCGTCCAGTGTCCCAAAGCTCACAATATGCGCTGTATATGTCACCGATTTTCTCCAGTGTACCATTTTGTTTCTTTTGTTCGATTTGATAGCATTGCTGCACCTTCTGACCGAGCTCCTTGTACAGGTGACCCACCGTCGGACTGAATGTCTCTGAGCCCTCGGCCAACTTGTAGAGCTCCTTGATCAGTATGTCAGCAAAGTGATTCGTGTCGAGAACTTTCAGGTACGTGTAGTAATTCATATAACCGTGCGGCTTGAAACGCACCTGAGCCCGCAATGTGTTCAGATCTCGCACAATCGCTGCGGAGATTTGCTTGCGCCAGGTTTGCTCCAGCTCCTTGAGTTTCGAACGCTGCCAGGTAGAAAAAAGAGAATATGAGAATCACAAAATACACTAATGCATGTACAACTTACGCAATATTCGGCATTGGCAAACTCTTTAGTCTTCTCAATGGACTTGATGGTAATGTAACCATCCAGTTCCACCTGCAGCTGCTCGCGTGCCAGCTGTTCCAGCTGTGTTTTGCTATAGCCGCGCTTTGAATTCATAATGACACAATCCTCGGCTGCGAGTTCAGCATCCAGAGTTGCACCAACGGGCAGAGCCTGCGCATTGAGACCGTTGAGCAGCTCGTTGTCGTAACCCAACGGGGGAGGCACATAGATGGGCGTAAATTGCGCACGCACTCTTCTTATGGCATCTAGGGCAATATCGCGTTGATCCGATACAAATTTGGAGCGATCCATGATTTGATTTAGACTGTAGCCCTGTTGTTCCGCCTGTGCTATGTACTGCTCAATTAATTGTTGATTCTGTGCATCAGACTCAACGCGGCCCAAACACTCAAATGTGGCCGCATATGTTTGCTCACTAAACTCCAAGCCATCCTCATGGATGAGCTTAAAGAGTTCTTGACAGCGCTCAAAAGAACCTTTGCCCGCATATCCATGCAACAGTATGTTGTACAGGTCGATGGTGATAAGGTTGCTGCTTGGTTTCGGATGCTGTACGCTGCTCTTCTTGGCACGACTGCGATAGGCAAAGATGGTGGAGAGAGCACGATTCAGCATGTTGGCCGAGACGCAAACGTTCAGATATGTGGTTAAATTGATGATCAATGCACGCTGTTTGGCCAGACGCTCCTGCTCCTCATTGACGTGCACCTTTGATTTGAAGCTATTCAGAAAAATTATGAGTCATAAATATGCTTGGCCGGAATAGATGTGGAATCGTATAACAAACCGTTTCTTGGACTTGGCCGTCACGGCATTAACATTGGGCACATTAACTGCTGGCACGGCCGCTTTGTCAGTCTCTTGGACTTCAATATACGGCTCTATTGCTTCAAAGGGATCCAACAATTCAGTTTCCGATATATGCTTAGGCGCATTTAAACTGAAATTCAAATAAGTTTAAGGATTCATTAGAGCGACTGACATAAAATGTGGAGCTAGTCACTCGTTATTCCACAACTTGAATATGCAGTTACCTACCCGAAACTGGTCAAATCCGCTTCAACATTATCCTGTCGATCGTTCTCTATGCTCTCGATGATATTTCGATAATTGTGAAAGCTTTTCAGTATCTTATGCACCTCGTCGGGATTGGCAATAACCTGTTTGGTGTACATCTCCTTGCCAAAAAATATCAAAGGCTTGTCGTCGTACAGGCCCGCCTCCAGTATGGAGATATCGAGAGCATCTATATCGATTTTTTGATACTCCGCCGGCTGTCGCTGTGTGGCCTCCTCGGTGGTAGCTTTTCCCTTCTTAAAAGTACGTCGCTCCTCTCGGGCACGCTTCTCCAAGATTTGCAATTGGGTTTTCTGTATGAATTCTGCCAATTTCTTGGCTTTTAAACGTTTGACCCGCGATTTCCGTTCACTGGCAGTAAGTTCGGTAACTATTGAAAGATTAGAATAAGATGTAACAATTGTTTATATATGTTTAAAAGTCGTGCATACCCTCTAAGAACTCCACGTATTTTGCGTATCGCGGTTTACGCAAACGTTTCTTTTTGCCCAGCGTAAGGGCGTCTGTTTGTGTGGGCGTGGTCGATTGTGTGCGCAGTGTTGATATTGTTGTTGTTGCTGAATAAAAATTACAAAATTTTATTATGTACATAATTAGAAATTGATTTACTCACTAGCCGGTGCCTGGCGGTAGAGCATTTGATAATATTGCTGCCATTGTGTTAAATTATGCGCAGTGCTGCCGACGCCGCTGCCGCCGCCGCAGCTGCAGCAGCAGCCGCTTGTTGAGGCAGGCGTTGGTAGTCGCAGTGCACGTTGTACGGCTGTCGCGCGTTTGGCGCTCAGCAAACGATACATATTATGGCTGCGTAATTGTAATGTCGCCGTACGAAATTTGACTAATGTTCACAGAAGAATGTCCAATGCTTGCATAATATTTTGTTGTCCATTGCGCGTTTCACGTGTAGCAGTCAACAGGGCTGCATTAACAGCTGTTCAAGCAATAGTATCGATAGTTGCTATCGAGCTGATAGTTTTTGGGGCAGGGCTGCCAGCTTACGCAATAATTAAATAAAAAATTTGAATTTGCCAATCATAGATTTTAACGTTAGAAAAAGTAGAATCATCCCAATAATAATGCCGCAAAAGCCCGGCAACAAGAAAGGCAAGCCACGTTCGAGTACAGAGGTTGCCTTAGGGCCACCGGCACCAAATGTTTTCCTATATGTGCAGTTGGCCCACGTTGGTCAACTGCCAGACATTCAATATCCACTGGAAATGCATTTGGATCAAGGCGGAAGTCTGATTGTCAAGTGTGTGGACAACTACAATACCGAGGGCATCATTGCCCAAGATGAGTTCACCTCCAAGCCCACATTTACATTGATACTGCAGCAGGATAACCTCGATCAAATCAATCAAGCTGCCGATAATCCACTGCTTATAAAATTATACATGTGCAAGATAGAAGAGGTCACTTATGAGGAGGATGCTGATCTGGGATTGGAGGCCGAAACGTCGGATTTATTGGCGCTGCTGCTGGATAAAGTTGAGGAAACCCAAATGGATTACTTTGAGCCAAGAGTTGAAATGGTTTTGCTATCCATGGGGTATTTGGATATTGTCAAGTTATTCGGTCATCAACGCTGCATGATGCGAGAGGAACTCTTACTCTATCCGGTGCCCGAATGCCCAATGGATTTGCGCTACACATTGCACACCGAGTGGCATCTCTATACGCTGGTGCCCATTGCCAAAGAGGTCACCTTCACCAATATGGCGTTCATCACATTCGAGTCTATCTACAACCTGAAGGAAGAGTACACGCTCGATCTGCAAACCCTGAATGTTCAGTTGAGCTTTCGCTCCGTATTGCCCGTAAACCGCCAGGAATATCATGTGATACCGTGGTGCAGTTTCACGAAGTGCCATCTAGACTGCATTGAGACACAAGATAAGCATCATGTATTTGCATTCTTTCGGAATAATATGTCCCATAAGTCCTGCCCGGGACTCCGATCTCCAATGTCGGTGCAAATGCATCAGCTTTTCTCTCGGCTAATGCGCTCGGAGAATATGAACGTCGATTTTGACTTGATAAAGCCGAGTGAGGATTTTGCTCTTGTCTTCAACTCATTTCATCGCTTTATTTTGACCAAAAAGCTTTCCGATATACTGTTCACTGCCATAGATCGAAAGCGTTACGTGATTGCTGTTGATGTTTGGAATATGGCCGAAATTGAGAAAAAAGGTGGGAAAAAAACCGTAAAGACAATTCGCAATCAGAAAATATTCTCAGGCATATTAGATCCAGCTGTTCTACTCTTTCCAGGCGGTAAGTGGCCATTATCTATATCTACACGACCACGGCATATCGGAAGAAAATATTTTATTACAGATTAGCCGATAAATTATTTTAAATCATGTATTAAAAGTTTCGTAAAAGTAATTTCATATTATTTACTTTCAGTGCAAAAGCTTCGTTTTGCCGTGGAGCTGAAATATCTGGGCACAAGGAAGAAGTTACCCAAGATAAAAGTACCAGCTGGAAGCGAATCGTCGAACGATCATAAAACCGATACTCGATATTCAGCATGCTCGGATCCGGCATCGAGCACATTTGCGATTATCCAAATTTGTTTGCTGGCACCGCTGGGCGAGTTCTACCCGGAGCTGAAGATCTTCCGCGAGAGTTTCATTAGCCAAAATCGCTTGCTCTTTTGTCACAGTAATTTGATGGCACCGAAGCCCGTACAGCTAAGGGATATCCAGCAAAATGCCTATTCACGTTTTGATGAGCATATGCGGAATATGATCAAGTTTATTGTCGATAAGAAAGTGCATTCTGTGGAGGAGAAGCGAGGCTATTTCTGTTGTGCTCTCCAAAATCTGAACAACATACTGCTCAAGGTGGTGGGCTGTGATTTTAATCAGCGCGAAAAAACCGCCAATAATGTCGATTTTACTGTCAGTCACTTTTAATTTATATAGAGTCCAATAATATATTGTTATCTCTTCATAGAATCTGTGCGCCATGGCCTACAATGAGCTTGAGCTGCGAGTCCACAATCTGTTGGAAAAGATCGAAGATGATGGCTTGGATGACCTAATCGCGGATAGTGAGGAAAAGATTGAATCTCTAATCGATCATGTGAATTCAATTAAACTCTTAAATGCTGTCGGAGATAAACATTTGGCAGATCATTTTTATGAAGAGGTGATTGAAGGAATATGATTTACCCCTAACTACATATCGGTTTTTATATTTATAACAACATAAGAACTGAATTTTTATAGAGTATTTTACTTTAATCAGGCAAAGAACACCACTGGTAACCTTTTTGAATTCTTTGACCTAATCGCCAGGGTGGAGCGAGGGGAATACGCATCGGCCAAAACCTACTTTGAATCGGAAAAATTGCTATCTGAAGCTCATGAGTACTTTGCGTAAGTAATATAAATGCATTCCTTCCTTAAGGTTTCGGCTACTCGCCAAATTTCCCCAGCGGTTGGATACGCGTCTATCTTGACTATGTAGCCACACGCGATGATCCTGATCCGGAGACATCTGCAAAAGCCACCGAGTGTCTGTTGAATAGCATTACTAAATGTGCGCAGCTTTATAAAAATGAATTGGATGGTTGGATACTGCTCTATTGCTACTACAAGCGTTTCAATTATCCTCCTGGATATTCGTTTGCACGCTTGCATTTGGAAGATAATTTGAAACATCAGAGGAGTATCACTGCCTCGGCACCATTGAGTAGGTTTGGCATTTCTATGCGACTACGTCCCAAATTTGAGCATCGGCGCGGTCAAACTTTGTTCGAGTCCTTTAGGATGTTTGTGCGTTTGGGTCTCTATGAGTTCGGTCAAGTGATATTCGATGAGATGCAGCATGAATGGGGCAATCCGGAAATCTATATGATTGGCACCCAGCTGAAAATATTGCTTAATCAGTTGGATGAGGACTTTGAGGTCACGACCTTCAGCTTTGAGGATAACCATGAGCAGAACCTGTTGGTGGGTATCTTTTTTCTTCAAACAAGATAAACAATCTATGCCTCTAAATTTTTACGGACTTTCTGTCTCAAGGTTAGCTACAATGCCCAAATAAATGGGAATGTGGAATACCATCGCGGTAATTTTGAAGTTGCGGCCGAATACTATGCAGTCAATATCGGTCAGTCAGAATCCCCTATATCCAAACCTGATAACTTTATACTGAGCAAAATCCGACTTGCGTATTTGGCTTTTAATGCTGGCAACTACCAGCAGACCATTGATGCACTGCGCCATTTTAATGCTGGTAAACTGTTTTTACTGGTCCGGAGTTATTTGATGGGCAAGGCATACTACAAATTGAAGGATCTCAATAAGGCCATGGAGTGTTTTGTTAACTGCACTACCTTCGGTGCGCATGTGCCCAATGTTTAAGGTTTTCTTGCACTGATCAATCTACAAATGGGCAACAATTTGAATGCTCTCTCATGCTGGAAACATGCCAGAATTGTGAGTAATTTTTTAACTAGCTGGATCCTTGACTGGCATAACCTTCTCTTATCGTTTGTGTCTCCTGCAGGATCCAACGAAATGTATTACCGACGAGATTATCTTTGATGAACTTGACATGATTGACATTGATACTGTGGATCTGTATATAGATGGACCTAGTCTCGAAATTAGTGCATCATCACTTTTGGAGGACAGGGATATTTAAACTACATAATTATGTGTATAATATCTTTAAATGGCTTTGAAAACAATATGTGTTAGAAATTAAACCAAGTTACATTTCAGTGTACTATTAAGGTGTATTATTATCAAATATTATATCGATAACACTAAAGTTAACTCTCTTTCTGTATCTTTAACGCAGCAATACAGTTTAGCCGTCAGTTTTAGGTCTTGTTTGACAATGTACAAAGGTATGCCATGATTATTCAATCACTTCAAACACTTGGATACAATACAATTTAACACACAGTAAATAACCAAAATATATATTATTTAAATTCCATTTAAGCTGCAGATCTTTAGAGCATCGCCGAGCAATGCAGTCTGATACGCAGAAGGATTGTCCTTCCCAATCAATGCCAAATCTTCCGTTTGAGTCGTATTGCGGCAGAGAGTCATCCTTAAATCCGTATGCTTTGGAGTTTATTCCATCATATATGAAGAGCGGTGAAACCAATTCGAAAAAGAATCAGTCGTTCACCCAGAAAATGAATACGGCTACAACCTCAACGACAACTTTACCGCAGCGTGTGAGTGAGTTGCCTTGCGGAGATGCATCCCATATACAGCTCTTTGAGCTGATGCATCAGCTGGGCGAGAAGCTTATGCCATTGAAGGCGATCAAGGTGAGTCTGACACCAGACGGCCAGGGCATCAATGTTCAGTTTATGGCTGAGCATGGATCTACTGGCAAGCATATGCTGCTGGACGAGAGCCTATGTGAAGATACAGCCCTACATTTGGAGCTGAGCAATCGCTCTTCCATATCCCGAGGGCTGCCCAATGTGCTGGCCACCAATTTCGTGGCCCGTATGGGCGATATACTCAAAGATAACATGGAGTGGAATGAAGACAGCCAAAAGACTACCGCACAGGAATTGCAGGAGACTAAACGCAAGTTTCACTCCAGTTTCGTTGGAAACGACGTTCACCATGCACATCAAGTAGATTTCAGCTCTACCACAGCATTAGTCAGTGATAAATTCACCACGAATCAACTCACCAACGTTTCAGCACTGTGCAATGCTAACACACCTGAGGAATCCTGTTCGAATAATTTGTTGCCAGGAACTTCAAGTACTCAACAGGATCCAAAATTCGAGTAAGTGCGCCTCCCATTTTTTGATTACTCATTTCCTTAATTAATAATCCTCAAATCGAAGTCTCTTTAGGTCTTGCAGTATTTAATTTCTTAAATTATATAAAGTTCTTGCTTTCAGAAAAAATGTAATTGGCGGTATACTCACGCCCCGAAAAGGACTGGGTTATGCAGCAAAGAAACGTCTAACTAGCGTTCAGAAACGTGTTCCGCGTAGCACGTTTACCTCTCAAATGCGTCAATTGCAGATACAAAAGGTAAACCGATTAACTAAACAGTTGAAGCGTCTTAATCAATATTTGCATTTACAGCGCTTGAGTATGCAGAATCCAATTAATAATAATTAAGTAATCTCCGTTAATGAATTGATCTGCGAATTAGGTAGTTCAATTAAATATAACAATTAAATGTTGCCCCTTGAAATTTAACTATCATTGGTATTTACAGATCTTTCGTCTGACGAAAGCACTTTATTAAAACTTATATATGAGAAACGTCGGCGATCAAGAGACCAATCATTCAATTTCTTCTTACTTTCTGAATTGTCTCATGTAAAGAGAGGAATAAATTTAAATTTACCGAGTTCGGGTATAAGAAAAATATTACAATATCATTTTGATTAACAAATATTTTATTTAGTACATTATTCGATTTCACTAGAAAATGCATGTAAATATATATTCATGTATATGTATCATAGTTGCTTGAATACTTTGGTAAGTTCTGTTGCGTCTGGAACTTATGTCTAGGCATATCATAGGTTTACAAATAATTGCTATACTTATAAGGGGTGCAAAACTATCGCTAGTACTGTCGTGAATGTGATACAAGTTTATTAACTGATCGAAAACAGAATGAAATCTTAGTTCTTCTGATTCCAAAAATTACTTGTTTCACAAACACACACAATAGTGCCATAGATAGTGCCGCAGGTTTATTGGGTATGTGTTAAGAATTTCATAATTAAACACTTTAGTTTTAGACATTTAAGTTTAAGAAGACACAATGTTAGCAGATTTGATCTAATAAGGGAGCTCATTGAGATTTTTAAACAGCAGGCTAATATAAATATTTAAATATATAAAATGTATATCAGTTATGCTTCACACTGGAAATATCGTTATAGTCGAACTAATAAATAATATATATATTAATAAAAATCAATAAAATAAATGTACAATCATTATGAAGCTCTTATATGTATATACAATTAAGCATTTACTTAAAATTGAACAACAATAAATGTATTTGATAAACGCTAAACGGATTTACAAAATTAACAAGTGTTTTCGTGTGTACTCTGGAACTTGGTCAGCTAGTTGAAACATTTGTTACTTCTATTTATTTGATTATCGTGTATGGATGTGTTCGCGTATTTATGTCGTATATGTATGTAGTTCGATATATGCTGTATGGTTTGTGTGGGGTATGGTATTTGCTGGTTTGCATGGACTTTAATAAACGGCATAACCAAAACCTAAAACAGAAAGTAAAATTGAATTAATTACATGAATTTGCTAGCTATTTTGTGGTAGGGTTTAAGCAATTAGTATATATGTTAATCTTTTTGTTTTTTTTTTTTGTATATTTGTTTATTTGTTTAGTATAGTAATTGCTTACGGTTAGTTTGGTTTTAGTAATGACCAAATACCTGGGAATTAGTCACATGGATGGCGTTTGTTTAACAATTGGATGAGACACAAACCAAGGGACGGGGCGAAATTCTCAGTTTACCTGCCACAATAACAACGATAACATCAAACATCAAAGGTCAAAGATCAAACATCCATTACAAAAGGAACACCGAACAACAAATTTAATGCTACGATTTACGCTTCTACATTGCTTTGTTATGCGAATATTGTAAAAAATAACCATTTTTAGTAGCTGTGCGTATGTGTGTATTGGTATTTTTTAGCTGTGTTTTTTTTTCTATTTTTGTTTTTGGCTTGAACTTAAGCAGTACTTGAGTTATGTGAGGCGCCACTGATCGCATTGAATAAAGCCATGCTATTGCGCTGGGCAGCTGTGTCGGCATCGTCGCTAAGCGGCTGGAATGACTCGTCTTGGAGTAACTCACTGAGCGCTTGACACAGCTTCTCATAGTTCTCCTTGAGCACATGATGATACTCTTTCTGATCGGCACTGATCATGCGCTCGTTCACACGCAACGCCTTATGGCAAACGCCAATGAAGTCACTAGTTAAAGAAAGTGTGAATTACTCATAAAAAACGAATCATTTACTTTAAACATTCAAACTGCTACCTACCGAAACACATCCTTTAAATCCTCGACACGATCCAGCGAAAAGTTATTGATCACCTTGGCGTCCAGGAAGGCATGCGCATATGCCAATGGTCCCGCATTCACAGTGACTGCTACGCTGCCCTGCAGACGCAGCTGCAGCTTCTTAACATCCGCCGGCGGCAGAATGATCTCCTCCAGCTCTGAAACCTTTGATTGCATCTCATCGATGGCCACCTCAATGGGACTCAGCTCGATGATTTCGCGCGATTTGACGGGTATGCGTTTGAGGACATATGGAAATGAATATGTGGCTGCAAAATGATTAGAATATTAGTTCATCTCCATTCAATCTCAACAGAGAAACTCCTTGTATTTTAATGACTCACTCTTAATGACCGTTTTGCGTTTCCATTGCTCCTCAACGCTGCCGCGTGCGGCACCAGACTTAGTAAATGGTGTCTCATACATGAATGTGTCCACGTCATGATTCTGTTCGAACTCATTGAGACGCTGATCGAGCTCATCTTTGGTAAAGAAGGGTATCACATGGGTGACCTGTATGTAGGCAAGTTTGGCATCCAGTTCCTCAACTTTGACCTGAAAACGCAAAACAAAACAGACCAGTAATTAAATCAAAAGTGTTTTAACTATAAATACAAAAAGATCAAAGTTGCTTAGTAAATTGACATATTGGAAAGTTCTAGCAAATCAAAGTAATATTTGTGTTTCGGCTAACTTCATCGTTCCCATGAACATTCCAGCTTTTTAAATGTATATATCACTCAAAATACCATTGATACAATAACTAAATAGCTTCGTACAAATAGGAAATTGTGTGTGCCAAGGAGTGCATTGTGTCAAAAATTAAGTTGAAAATTATCATTCTAGCTCGACGGCCAAGCGGTTAGCTTCTTAGCATGGACTTTGCCAATCAGATGCACGTGCAGTACGTAAACGATTTTATCTACCCGCTGCAATTAGGCAGACAGGATAGCAACAGCCATATGCAAAGCCAAGGCCGGAGCCAGAGTGAGTTCTCACTAAATCCCAATGCGGCCGAATTTGTGCCCTCCTTCATGAAAATTAGCCATGGCGCTGATTATTGTGTTGAAGATGATGATGATGATGGCGACAATCCATTGATCAGCTCGACAACGACGCTGGTGAACAAGGTGAACAACGGTG
This sequence comes from Drosophila atroscutellata, assembly GCA_035041605.1. Taxonomy (NCBI): domain Eukaryota; kingdom Metazoa; phylum Arthropoda; class Insecta; order Diptera; family Drosophilidae; genus Drosophila; species Drosophila atroscutellata. The sequence goes on along the minus strand of JAWNLA010000092.1, from coordinate 2,340,535 downwards.
ACGGTCTGCACGTCAATGGAAGCGATTCACAGAACCGCATTCAACTCTTCTATTTGATGAATCAACTGGGCACAGCAAATTTGCCGCTCTCTGGTATTCAATTGAGCCTAACACCCAACGGACAGGGCATCAATGTGCAGTTCATGCTCAAAGAGTATGGCCAACGAAATCCTTTGGATGAAGAACTTAGCATGGCAGCTGGATTTCGTCTGGATATTGGGGATTCTGCATTGCAATCCATGCGTTCCTGCAAAGCTGTAGCCGCACAATTTCTGAGTCGCATGGGTGAACTGCTGGAGGAGAAGAGTGAAGAGCAGAATCTATGTCCACAGTGTATGGCAATGCCGAAAAAGTGCATCTACTCCGAACTGGAGATTGAGCGACAGATCGAGGATATCAAGGGATTTGAGAAGCTGATCAGCGAGGATGCGGGATCACGCTATCAGGAGGCATTCAAGGAGCTATGCCAGAAACTGGGACTGACCACCAGTGGAGAGCAATCGATGGAGTCTACTGCTGCACCTGCGGCCCTGCCAAGCGACGAGCTAAATTTCGTGGAGGAGCCCTACGAATGGGATTCGTTTACCGCTGATTATGATTCAATAAAATTGGGCAACTATGCGGCACCCAGTGGCATCAAACTGCCCATGAATAAGCCGTTGAAGGAACAGCAGCAGCAACTGAAACAGGACCCAATAAAGCATTCCAGCTCAAAGCTGAATGTGCCCGCAAAAACACAAGCTAATAACTCCTCCTCGTCGTCCACTTATCCCAAACTTTGCAATATCAATCTGGGAAAATGGACAGGTTCACAAGGAAATCGCATAGCCCAATCAAGCAAAGAGAGCAAAATCCAACGATCCCGCTACAGCTCACTTGGCTTCGCTGCAGCAGCAGCAGCAGCACCGCCACCAAACACAGCAACTACAATGGGTACAATTGGTTCGTCCAAGAAGCTACAAGGGGAAAATCGGTTGGATCGCTTTTGTCAGCGCGAATCGCAACCAAAGTCGGGCATTGTTGACAATATACTTGCGATGCGGGCCACTCAAATTGGGAAACCAAATGGCATCTCTAAAATGGAGCCACCTCGCTCACAGCTCATAATGGCTAAGCAACAGCTAGACCGATCCCAAGCGTAAGTAAATGACAAAAATATTGATTTCTTGTGCAGTTGCAAATTAACTTTGCTTTACAAAAACAATTGCCCTGATTATTAGTGTTTTGCTGGTTTTTAGAAATATACTTTCTGAATAATAAAGTGAGTTAAAAGTATGGCTAATTTCTAAAATTCAAGGCGTTTTTTTTCTGATATTTTTTTTAAGTTCCTAAGTCAATTAACCAATTACTTAATCTTCCCATTTCCTCTCAAATTCCAGCAAGAATCTGAAAAAAGTAGATACCACAAGCCATGCGGACACCATGTCTCCAGCGCAGAGAACCAAGATTGGTTCAGCGGGACCTCATCAACGAGTACTTGCACCACGTAGCACTCATGCATCCCAGATGCGTCAGACGGAGGTGAAGCGTGTAAGTCTCAAATTGCACACAACGAATATTTGAACACTCTCTAATTTCTGCACATATTCCATACGCAGCGTCTCAACTTAATGCGAGGTGACAACGAAACTGATGTTCAGATTAATGAGTATCTATTCAAATGATAAGTTTCGAAATTTCTTTTATCTAGTTATATAGTCGGTATTCCAAACAACATCGATCGGGTGCCGCTATCTCAAAGTAAAGCTTAATTGTTAACAACAGAAGAGTTTGTTAGACGTGTTTTAAGGCAGGCAATTATTTGTTTAAGTTAGCTTAGGTTAGCTTAGCTTGGCAATGAATTGTGTGATTATACTATATACCATATGCAAATTAATAAATCGTTACGTGTTACGTCACATAAAACATTCAGTTTCACTTTTCACATTTGCATTTGATGAATAATTATTCCAATTGAAGCCAGGTATAAAAAAGTCTACTCAAAACTTGTTTTCAACTTTTCTTTTTCTTTTTTTAAATGTGAATTGACTAATTTGTAGAATTGAATACTGCTACATACCGGCGATGAATCCATAATAAGTTTGACAACGTCGGCACCAAACTTTTCCTTATACTGTTTGTCCAAGCGTTCCGAAATCTCGCTTAGCGATGTCAGCTTTGGCTCCTTATACACAAACTCAACGGCGTGATCCTCCTCAAAGTACATCTAAAAAGTAATCACATATGTGAATTTATACAGCTTGTTCGTGTTGGAGCTACTCACCATGCCGTAGAAGACGACGCGATAGAAGCGACCCAACATACGCTTCCCAGAGCGATTGACCTCTACAATTTTATTGTATGCCTGGGTGAGATGCTCATAACTTTGGGCCAGTTCGATGAAGTTGCGCGCCCGCTCATAGATGGGCAGGATGAGCTTGTAGAGTTCGCCGAGGCACTCGAAACGTTCCGCACGATCGAGAAAATCGGCGCATTGCTTGAGCTGCTCGAGCAGCATTTGCTCCGTATACTGTGAGTCCTGTGCGCCCGCATCCAGCTTGAGGCCCTGCTCATCGCGCGGAATATTGCGAGAGATTCGTCCAAATGCCGTCGAGGACCAGCTGAGCGTGCAGCCTCCGCGTAATCGCAGATATTCGCACATGAGCGCAGCGATGTGCAGATGACAGCAGGCGGCCTCGGACAAGTTGCCATTCTGTTCGTGATTGCGTGCCATGGTCACCAGCCAGGTGTGACGCAGCTCCGGTGTCGAGGCATATGAATTGGCCAGCGAATACTGGAGTTCCAGCAGTCGTTCCGGGTCCATGTGATGCGCCTGCATCTGGGCCGTGGCCATTAGCACAGTGCGCACGCGTCTCGTCAGATCCTTGACCTCGAGCGGAAAACCGGTGCCCTTCATGGCCTTGTCACTGTTGGCATAGCTGTTGATTATCGACAGGCTCTCTTGGAAGCGCGCATTATTCAGCCCGATCACATTGCCAATCATCTGCGACACGGAGATGATGACCTGCAGATGGACACGGGTCAGTGCCTTGCGGCCACTAAACTCAAAATTACTGCGCATCAGCAGGTAGAGTACTGCGCAGGACTCGTGACGTATTTCGACCAGGCGGCTGTCGCAGGCCTTCAACAGCTCGTAGACCATCTGACCGCAGAGCATGGCATTGCCCTTGAACAGAGCCATCGCATAATTGTTGATGAAGGCGCGCAGGGCGGCAAAGACGTGCTTGGAGAGACGCTCCGACTGGCCCAGCTGCAGGAAGCGCAAATAGACGCGCGCCAGCTTGGGCAGCACCAGACTGTCGGCGAGTAGTTGACGGAACTGCAGCACATAAAGGCCCAGGCAGTCCAGTATGATCATGCCCACTTCTGTGGCTAGATTCGATTCGTACAGCGCCTGCTGTGATCGGGCCGACAGTTCCATATCCTCCAGCAGGTGCTCCCGCGTCTGGGTGAGTGTGCCAGTGCCGTTGCTTGGCGGATCCTGATTGCCATTCTCCAGCACTGGCGGCGTACTCCTGGCTGGCAGCGTATGCGCCTTAGTTGGTCGCTGCACACGCGCCTCAGTCGCCAGCACCACATGCTTTTTGCCCACGTAGCGGAACTGCTGGAGGCACAGGTCTAAGATCGATAGGAATTGCAGTGTTTCTGTCTCGTTGCAGTTCTGCCACCAGGCGACTATTTGATCCTGAGACAGATGCTTCACAATAAACAGAAAGCCAAGCAGCAGATCCTTGCTCTCGGCAGCGCTAAACTTATCGCAGCGCGACATGATCTGTGCATGGGTCACACTCACGGAACGATTGTGGCCATTGCGCAGCGCAACATCCGTTTCCCCATTTGTGTAGGCGCCAATTGTGGTCGTGTCCTGAGAGTGCTACAAATAAAACAGAGAGAAATTTTCGGGGGAATGTTAAGATTGATAAACATCTGTGATTAGAAATTAGCGGATTCAACAATGGTCTACTTACGCCTGAATCGGAGTTGGAGTTTAGCGATACATTGGAGACACCATTGCCAATGGCTGTGCCTGCGATGGCGGCCAAATAATTGTGCTCCTTGATGTGCATCGAGGTGCGACAGGGACTCGCCTGATCGGTGTGAACTGTGAGGCGATTCTTAGAGCGCGGTGTGGAGGTCAGCGAGCCAAACGTTGAGGAGTCCTTGCTAAACACATAGCTGCTGGAGCAGCTAAGACGCTTTGTATAGGATGCCGAGTCGGCATAGACATGTCCGTTGGGCGTACAGGGGCTAGCATCGGACAGATCATCGATGCGATGCAGGTTTTCCATGACAATGGCCAACCAGGGCACATACAGCAGGGCGATGCGGCTTAGCTGACCACGCTGCTGATAGCGTGCGTCCAGTTCGTGCTTGGCCAGCAAATCCTTGAAGATGGACAGCGCGTGGCGACGTACGTGTCCGACCTCGTTGAGACTGCTCTTAAGTTCCTGCAGCAACAGGCCGGAGAGGAAGTGCTGGCGACAAAACTGCTCGGAGAGTGTGAAATGCTGCAACAATTCGGGCGGTCGATTCTTGGGATTGAGCACAAAGGGCAGATTGAGTGGCACATAATGCTCGTGCTGGCAAATCTCCTGTAGAAAGTTGAACTTGTACTCGTGCAGCACACGTGGATTGCCCGGCGAAAACTGTTCCATATAGAAACGGATTAGCTTGAACACAAATCCACGATCCATGTAGCTGAGACACTGGCGCACAAATCGCGCCAGGGAACGATTTAGTTGCTGCGTCTCCTCGCCGAGATCATCGTAACGGGTTGTTATGTACGTGACGAGCATCTTGATTAGCTGCTCCACACGATCCGCATACTCCTTGGGGAAACGCTCGTTGCGCAACATGCGAATGCGACCAGTGGCCAGCAGATGCTGTGCCATGCTCTTCACAATCAGATCAAAGAAGATCGACGAGTAACGCATGATTTTGTTGACGATCAGAAAGTCCGGATTGTTGGGATTGAGCAGGTGGGGCAAATGACGACACAGCTCACCGTGAACCGTGCGCAATCTTGCCGTCTTTTGGCTGTAGTATGGCGCATTGAAGACATACTTGACGTACGCAGCCAACAGCTCGGTGCGCTTGGCATCATCGATGATCAGATGGATGATGTTCGTCAGCACACGAATCACATTCTGGCCAATCTCCTCGGATTGTGTGTGCACCAGCAACGTGAACAGTTCGTTCAGCACCGTGGGCAGAAAATTGATAAGTGAACGCATATCGATGGCATGCGCAGCCTTCAGGATCTTGCACGTCTCCGTCTCGGCGGGCAGGGCTCCAGTCTTTCCGCCCTCCAGCAGTCGCTCGCAGTGGGCAAAAAAGTTATGCAGATGCTGATCGGCCGTCAATACCGTGGAGTCCAAGCGGAGACCGACGCTGTAAAGCGGTCGCTGATTGTCGATCCATTGAATGTCCGGACCGCAGTTCTGCTGAGAAATTGGAAAGGGTTTGTAGGCGGCCAAAAGGGGAATGCGAATGCGGATGCGGTGCATGGAGTATGTGTAAAAAAGAGAAAACGCAGAGCGGATGGTTGTTTTTGGTTAGGCAAGCAAGGAATGGATGTGAAAAAAAGAGAATACAAAACGATGCATGAGTCGATGATCGGCAACAAGCAGCGATAGCAGCAACAACAGCAACAGTAACTCACCCCCTTGCCCCAGCCCAGCGGCTGTATGGATAAATAGCCCACGGGCAGGGTGGCAGCAACGGGCAACAGTTGTTCCTCCAGGCAGATGCGATTCTTCTGCAGCAGCGGCAGCCAGGCATAGCCAATGGGCGTCTCGAAAGCAGCATGAGCGTCGCGTTTCTTGCTCAGATTGCAGGACACATGATAGAAGGAGAAAAGCAAGTGATGCTCCGCAAAGAGACCCAGCGGCAAACGCAATTTAATCTCCTCATACCAAGTGGGCGTCACATTGTGATGCAGCACCGGACTCGCAATCTGCGAGACCAACAAATCCTGACCGGGGCGGCCATAGATGCACTGCAAGTGAGCAAAAAGATGCCATTAGTTAAGATTAAAGGATTACAGGAATATTTATACCTTGAGGGGTTTACTGTACTCGCCATCGCCATCGCGCAGCTCGACGACAACGGTAATGTTGCGAGCACGTGAGAACAACTTTTGGCTATCGAATTGCAGACTCAGTGGGTAAACATAGAGATGATTGCAGAAATTGGTGTAGGGATACGCATCGCGCTCGGCTTGGCTCTGAAACTCGGATAGTTCCAGTGTGAGTGGCTGCTTGGTCGAGGCACTGAACGTGGACAAGGGCGCTAGAGATTTGCTGAGGCCGCACGGCGTCGCCTGATCCAACAGCTGCAGCTGCAGCCGCATAAAACCCGGTATAATCGTCAATTTGCCCAGTTTCTCTGGCTTGCGATAGTCGACGAGCAGTTTGAGTAGCTCGTCATCGCGCAGCTTGGGCAACTCCTGGCGATAGATGGTATTGAATTCGAATAAGCACTGTGACTCCACATCCAGTTCATGGCTGTAGGCCTTGAACAGAGGCTTGGCCGCCCAGGCGAATGGCTGGCGATAGTGTCCGATGTGGTGGGCACAGTTCTTGGCCGCCTTGTACACCTTCTGGCCCAGTTTGGCATCGCGTGCCGCTTTCAAATACGGCTCGGCCGCCTGAGCGATGCTGCACTGCAGAACCTTCTCGATGCGCAACACCAAATAGATGTCCGAATGTGGTGCACTCACTGACAACAGGCACTGTCGCAGCTGCTGGAACTGCTGCCGCGGACAGCGCAACAATTCCGATGAGACGCCATCGAACAGCGAATGAGGCGCCTGGGCGGCACTGCGCTCATCGCTCTCCGCACGCCGCGGCATGCCACAGCCAGCGACCGAGGCAGGCACTGGGGTATTTGGCAGAAGTTGAGCCGCTACCGGCTCATTGATGTTGAAGTAAAAGCTCTCGCTGAGCTTGCGACCCGCCTTGGCATCGTAGAGTGTCACACTGGTTATGTACGGCTCCACCTGGCAGAGTTGGTCACCAGCCGCGCCGCCATCTGTCAAATCAGTTGGCTGGCATTGCAAACGGAAGCGCAGGCACTGACAGCTGAGTAGGATGCGGGTGCCAAAGTGTTCGCGATACTGTTCGACATTGTCGGCGTTGGACAGAGCCTTGCTGGCACTCTGATAGCAGGCAAAGAGATGGCGACGTTGCTCGCGTCGCGCCAGCGCTATGGAGTGATCCGTCTCGCGTCCATATTTCATCAGCTGTGGATGCAGCGACTGATCCAAGCCCTTGAGCGTGCCAAACGTTTGCGGCTCCATTGCGGCTGGCTGCAGTTGTGGCGTTGGTTGCGCATTTGCAGCCGGATGCCGTTCGAGAGAAGCGTTGCGCTTCTCCTCCTGTGCCTTGTTCTGGGCCAGCACTGAGGACAGTTTGGTGAGCCAATCCTTAAAGTCCTGCTCGTTTTCGGCGGCCAAGGTGAAGGATTTGTGGCCAGCTGTCATGCGTAGCTCGAAACAGAAGCGACCACGTTTGGGATTCTGTAAGGAAAAACAATAAACACGAATTAGTTCTGAGAATTGCAGCTGAGATTTAAGACGCACCTGAACCACTTCCGTGCAAAAGTCCATGACAATGGTGGCCTTGGCATCGCCCTGCTTTTCATCCTTGTGCAACTCGAGCATGTAGGTGCCGTCGATCTCCTGGCGCAGATAGCAATAGCGACGCTTGAAGGACTTGTTGCCAATATTGGCAAACATGCGATCCGACGCCGAATCGGGTCCCTTTAACAAATAACCCTGCTTGGTTATTGTGTCCGCTTGGGAGCGCGTCATCTCCTCATCTATGCGATCCTGATCGGCATCGATTTCGTACAGCTCCTCCAGCAACTCTTCTGCGGGCGTAGTGCTGTACAGGAATCAGAATGTCAGAATGGAGATGGTAGCAATTGCATCAAATGCTCACCTGGGCAGATCGTGACAGTTGCCACCATATGCATTGTACTTGTAGTGGATGAGGTGATTCTTGGCACGATACGTGTACAGAGCTTGACGTGTGAAACGTGTGCACTCGGCACGGCTGCCCAGAGCAACTGCATCCTCGCCAGCTGCTGGCTCCTCATCGGCATACTCGTCCACCTCCTCGGGCTGTGCCAGATGCGAACGCAGTGTGGTCGACGAGAGTGCCGATTCATACGATGACTCCTGGGACAACTTACGACTCCCCGAGCCATTGGAGCACTGTGAACTCTTACGGGACAATTGCCCGTTGCCATTGGACAGGCTGGTGTTGCTGCTGTGTCCATTCTGGAGGCTGCCATTCGATTGCAGGCTGCTCTGCCGGCTCACCTGACTGTGTCCATTGCTGCCCAGCACCACAGAGCCGTGCAGTGGACAAACAATCGCCTCATTGGGTGGCTCAAACCGATCTGCCACAGATTTGGCATTGGTGCGCTGCTTACGCGGCATGACAATCTCCTGCAATACATTATCAATTATGTATTTTTTAATGGATTAACTTTATACGCTCTATTATCCTAGCTAAGTAAATTAATCTATAATAGTGGACAAATGTGCCTTAACTTAATTGTTGACATAACTTTGTGGAACATATTCATAGGCAAATTATCCACATAAAGGTTTATTTAAAGTTAGACCATAAGAGATAAGAGCATAAATATAAATACCTTTAAGCAGACAACCTTTTATCATTAATTTAGGATATCTTATATATAATAGACCATTAAGCATTTAGCACGAATAACAATGCTTCGAGGCACTTGGCCATGATTTATAACAACGAAGACTTTTCGTTCGAGTCGATCGAAAGTAAAAGTTTGTTGAATACCAAATTCAAATGAATAAATTATTCGTTGTGGCTCTTTTAGTCTTATTCAAAAAAACATAAAAACAACAACAACTTAACAACTTACCGAAACATCGTCTGCTGGATAGATGAGCAACTCCCGCTGCGGATCATTCTGTATGAGTGTTTTATTTTTGGCTATAAAGGCTTCAAAGTCGATCGGCTCCACGACGAGTGGTTTGCTCTGTAAAGTAAAGAGAGGATGCGATGATATTTTGGTTAGAATTTCTTTGCTAATTTATGTGTGCCACTTGTGAAAGCAAAACGCATTTATTAATAGTTTTCCTCCCCTTCCCAAATAATCAAATCTCCATGTTCATGCAGCGCACGAGGAATTTATTGAAACGAGGCACGCAATAAATTTATGGTTACTTTTCTATAGGCTCCCCCCAAAAAATGTTCAGACCTTGACCGCATTATTCGGCGGATGTTGACGTCGCCGTTTTGGTTTTGTTGTGTCTGGCCGCGGGTGTAACTTCTAATGATGTGTTCCATGCCATCGAAATCGACGTGGGCCCCGCTATTGGCATAAACAAGTCGGTTTTGTTTAAACATTTGGCATTTTGCAATGGTCCGCAGCCAAGCGCATTAGTTTCTTTTTATTTTTATTTTTTTGTCCACAATGACAACATGAGGGTGGGTGGTGGAGCATGGAGGTGCGACTGGCTGCTTCAAATGGTGGGTAGCAGGTGATATTAAGTGGCCAAACCCTTTATGACATGGCGCCAGACCGAAAGGTTAAAGTGTCATTTCCGGTGTCAAGTCTTGTCATTTAACGCGAAACCTGAGCCTGGGCTTGGTTCTGCCTTCCAGTTAATGAGGCAATGAGAGCATCGTGGGATAACTGCGTAGCTGTGCAGCAATATCGAAAGGTTTGTCTCTGGTCAAAAGTTAGTTCTTCATGAATGAAATCAATACTCAAAATAATATTATTAATTCATCAAACATTAGTGAAATCTGCCGAATGCTTGCATAACCACAACTATAAGTGAAACCGAAGCCAGAAAAAGCTTTGAAAACTTGCATATATTTTCAGAATTTGCATATGGACAACCAATTTCCAATTATTCCATTAAACTTTTACAAATTTTGAAGTTTTTTTTTGCCAATGGCAGCCAGCCAGCTAATGTCTAGGTTTATATTCATTTGTTGGGTTTCTTGTACGCAGTGGGGCCTGTAGCGTGAGGCATTTGAGCGTTGTTGATGTCAATGCACTTGTCGCCTGGACGCGCTGATTGCATGCCCCATGTGGAAAGCATTTATTTTGTGGGCCCAAGTCGCATCTGCTCTCTCCTTTACGCTACTACACGCATTGCATGCAAATTGACTACGTTGTCGTCGTCGTCGTCGCCTTCACTTGCGTAATTAAACCCCCTAGCAAAAATCTGAGCCGACGAATGCGTCGACAAGTGCATCAAGCATTACGCAAAGCAATTACCAAATCAATTGGGCAGCCAAACAAGACACTGATTTGCCAGTGGCTACATCCACACACGATATACCCTGTAAGACAACCGATGAACAATAAATACATCAATTTAATGGGACTTGAGCAATAGTTTATATTATTGTTTCAAACTATATGTAGAAAACATAAGAAAATCTAGCACAAAAAATATTCTATGCTATATTTAAACTAAAAATAGTTGGCTGCGAGCAGCTATAAAGTTACATAGAGATATGTCTGTATAGTCTTTTGATAAAAAGCATTTAAATAAATTTAAGTGTAAGATATATTAGACATGTGATTTTACATTTGGTGACATTAGCTTTCCATTTGAAATTCAACAATAAAAATGACAATCGAAAGGCGAAGTGTTGTCGAATTTCTGTTTCTGTTTTCTAATATTAATTTTTCTAATATTAACTAGCTGATTATGTCTGTCAATATATATTTAACAGACAGTTCAACTACCTGTTAACTTTTGAATATGAAAATATTACAACATTAAATATTATTTTTACCAAATTGATGAGACTTCGTTAACGTGACAGCAATATGCAATTAAACTGAAAGTCAAGCTTAACCAAATGCCAACAAACATGAGTTTTCCATAAACATGAACAAACCGTTCGGCAAGATTCCTAAATAAATTGTCAACAATTTTCTTACTGGCTTCGTTGCGAGTTCTTCTTTAGCTTGTTCCGCAGACGACAGATAGACTTCCAAGCAGAGTGGCTAAAAAAGGCATGGGCGTTGCGTTAAATGCCAACCAGCTAGAAAACTTGTTCATATCAGTCAATATAGGCACAATCTATCAGTGGAATCCACTCCATCTACAGAGCCCAACACGCAAATTTATTGTAAAAATAAAAGACTGACAGGCAGGCATTGGAAAGCCTCAACGTCCAACCGCGGCAATAACAACTGGTCCAGCTGCCTGGCAAGGCGTGAAACTTGAGCAGAAGGCCTCATCACCATCATCATCATCATCAGAAAGCGAATGTTGGGCTTAGTTTGGGGCGCCACCACGAAACGTGATGATTTCATATGCCTGGCCATGCAATTGAAGCGCTGCCAAGTGGCATGCGGCATGCTGCTGTTACTGCTGCTACTGCTGCTGTTCAGTTTTCTTGCGGGCTACTTGTCGCTGGTTATGGTTAATGGTTAATGTTCGATGGCTATGGTAATGGCAATGACCGTTGATTTTGATATGGCAAATGCAATCAAATGCATCACCATGCCCGCCCATGGCATGCCTAAGAGTGCAGCCCCACAATGTCACTCGAGTGGGGCAACCCCCCAACAGCTGGGGTTGCCACTCCATCACCCCAACCCCACACATCGAACAATTTAAATTGCAACAATGCAGCCGCCTTTTCATATAAAAAAAAAAGATCTTGAGCCGCTTAAATGAGCGGCACAAAAGCGCTTGGCAGGCAAATGGGGGGGAAAATTGTATCTTTTTTGCTTCGCTTTGAAGTGAATTGGAAACCATTGAAGTGGTCTGCATCAGCAGTCTGACGAGAGTGATTTGCATATGGTATATGGTATATGGAAAAGTTTTGACTACGTCTGGCGAACTTTTGACCCACACTTTTAGCCACCAAATGTTTTCCAGTTGCTATTTTGATATCGAAAGAAATACTTATGTATACTGTAAATTCTATGCGATCTAATGATATCGCTGCGTAGAAATTGTGCTATAGTTTTTCAAAACAGAATTCCAATTGGCCGCTCCCATTAAATGTTTTTGTATTGATGCCAATGTTTTTTACTAAATGGCCAAAGTGGCAAACAGAGTAAAATAATAAGTGTTTTGCATTTCTCAAAAGCTTTCGTTTGGCTAATATTTTATTGTTTTTACTATAATGGATGTTGTGGCTTTTGCACAAAGGGGTTAAACATTAATATACCAAGCAAGGCGAATCGAATAAGAGATTGTAAATGCTATGTTTAATGTTGCCACAATTTCATGGCACGAATCAATTTAAAAAAGGCCAAATATGATGTTATATCTGTGTAAGGCACATCCGAAAAAGTGCTACGTTTCTGCATCTCTGCTAACATATTTCCTCAGTTTCTATTGATCGGTTTTATTCCTGTTTGCACAATGTTCGGAAAAAAAACATTTAAACAAATAAAACAGCTTAAGCCAATTGGGTCATTTTCAAAAACCAGTGTTGCTTTTACTGACTGTCTCTTGCCCATTTCCATGATTAACAGGTAGTCACTTTTGAATATGTTGTTAAGTTAGTGACTGTCTTTTGCCAATTTCCAATATGAATGGGCAGTCACTTCTTAAAGGCATTCAAAACTGAAATTATTTGTGTGTTAACTCAGCGAATAGTCGTTAGGCAAAACTTTAATCACTCGTTTGAGGACTTGAAATACCCAAAACTAAATTCATCAGAAGCTCTTAAATTATAAAACTAATAAACAATGAGTGCTGCACTTTAGAAATATATATGCATAAATATATAAATCTATAAATATATATAGTTAAATGACACACGCTCTGTTGCAACTTCCTTTTGCAGCGCTGCATATCATTGTAAAACTGGAATATATGCAAACAAAATATTTGCAGCATGAGCCAAGAATTTGCATGTGAACTTGAGCCATAAAAAGGGCACAGAATGTCACTGATAAAAAAATAGCTTTGCATAGCAATGTCATCATAAAATGCACTTAATAGTTTGTATGTGTGTGTGTGTGTGTGTGTGTGTGTGTAGATATTATTGTGTTTGTATAAAGTTTCATTTTATCATTGTGGCCATTTTTCCCATGTGACGCAGCGGAAAAGGCCGCAAAAGGTGGAACGCTTTTGTTTTGGTCAACGCCAGAGCAGGTTTTGGTTCAATGAACCCGAAACTTTTGGGCCAACAAATATGTACAGAGGTGTAACTGAAAACGTGTTAACTGGACTGTACTTTGCCATCATTTCAAATGTGACGACAAGTCAGCAAAATTATCAACTGGAATTGGATAATATCTGTTGTTGTTTGTTGGCCATGTGACAGATATCACATAATCACAAGCGGCAAATTCCATTTGGTCTGTTGAAAATCTCTCGCATAATTTCAAATATACATAAATAACATTGTAAATCAAAGTGACAAAGATAAACTTTCTAAGCTGTCCGACTATTCTATTGAGTTGTCTTTGGTATGAAATTAGCTTTTGTAATATGGCAAAATATAAACAAATTTCACCCAGTCTCTGTTGCGGTCTTAAATCTTAAATCTCAATACAAATTGCTGGACGTGGTAAAACAAATTTACATGCGCGATTTCGAAGATCGAAGAGGAAGTTTATCATTAGTAATCGATAATAGTTCGATTCAAGCCCCAAACACACTTTCGATTGTTTAGACGGCTTTTTGTTCATTTGCGCACAATACGATCCGATCCGACGTCGAGCAACTGCAGTTCATTTAAATCATATCGTATAATGCCAATTGACATGGCATTATATGCAAAACATATTATAATGCACTTATCGCGTCACATTGCGCAACATGCGAGTGGATAAAAGAGCCGCAAGACTTTCATTCGATTGCATAATACTTTTCATTATGATGGCACTGAATTATCAGAATTATTGTCGATCGATGAGAAAGTAACTTTGTGCCATAATCACAACAAATCAGCTTTTTTTTTATTATTTGAAAGTCTCAATTTGCAACTCACATCAAATTTTATTTATTATTACAATTAGATCTTGGATCTCTTTTTTTAATCTTTTTTTACCTAAGCTATAACTTTTGGTAGACCAGTATTGCCGCAAAAAGATTAGCTTGAGAGCCTTGAGCGGCTTTTGGGTTCTTGAAACTTGTTTGTGATTTTTTTTTTTTGTGGCCTGCCGAAATGCCAACTTGAGTAGATTATGGCGGGTGTGTCGCCGTCGTCGTCGTCAGCGTCTCGGCACCACATCATGTTGCAAAAGATCAAACTGCAGCTTAAGAGGTTTATTCAACTCTCGCTCGACTGTCGACAATTGAGCAATTAATGAGTGACATTTACTTTTTGGCCATCTGCTTAATTAACGCTTATTTCACACAGACACTGCTGCAAAGGAAAAGCAGAAAAGCGGCTCCTTGAGTCTTGACCATAATTAGCCCGTCGACAGGCGCTGACAGGTTCTTGTCTCGCAGTTGTACAAGTATTTATGGCAGCGTTTACACAATTGAAAGTGCTAAGTACTTTTTAGAAAGTAGCCGCATCTATTGAAGCGTGTATTGTGTTGTGTGTAAACACACACGCACACACACACAAACATTCAATTGTCCAACTGCACTGAAACTGTCAACTTTCCCAAGCAAACAGCAAACGATTAAGATTGAAGACGTCGCAATATTCTTGCCACAATACACTTATTTTTTTTTAATAATGATGTTTCATGTGTGCTTGTTTTTCTTTTACTTTCTTTAAGACTGTCTTGAGTCTTGCTTAATTATTTTCGCATACCCTTTAGAATGGTTCAAGAGGGGAGTTGATTTATTCTAAAAGTGTCTCTCATCCGATTTTGATACTGATAGATATAAATATTCCCATTGAAACTCGATACTGCAAGTGTCGCATTCCTAACTTAATTTAGATTTACATACAGGGTATTTGCCGGTTGAGCAATTTTAAGTAGAGCTATTCAACCGGTTTCTAGTCTTTTTGTTTTTTGCTGCACATGAGCAAGAATTGAACAACTATATGTGGTATTATTGCTGTAGTAGTTGCTATAATCATGTGTGTTGTATTTATTTGTTAAATACTATTAGCTGCTACACTTTGGTCGCGTGGGAATTTTTTTTGTGTACTTTTTGTGCTCTTTCTACTCTTCATTGCACTTGCTTTTCATGCGTGCTGCTTGTCTTTTTTCCACTGCTTTTTGCTTGGAAGTTGTCCCCAAGGTTGACCCCCACCACTTGAATTTCTAGTTCTGTAAAATGTTGTTGCTGTTGCACAGCCCGTCAACAAAGCAGTTGAGCAATTGCCGCAGGGCTTACTGCGTTTTCGGAATGAGGTAGCAAAAGTTGCCCAGCTGGCTGGGAGGCCCATTTGACCTTGAGAGGTTAACATGCCAGGTAGCTGAATTCGCTATGCACCTGTAAATATGAGGTAGTTAAACTGCTAAATATTTTGGACCCAGCAGAGAATCATTCACAAGAATTTAGTCGTTACTTAATTTGGCGTTAATACTGAATCATTTTATCATTGCTTATCGTTAATCCATCCACTTTCAAGTTAGCAATGCATAAGGCAAACATTTTCACCATCTTTCAACCGGCCACGCCCAGGTAAACAAAAAGCACTCCTCTAAAAGCAATTTAGAGAAACATTTTTTTTATAGGTGCCATCTCAGTTTTTACAATCTTAATCCCAGCTCTCCTGCCTCCATATACCCTTTCTCTTTGCTCAGCTCACACTTTTGCTATTTGCAAATGTCTGCGACTTTTGTGTGTTGACAGCGTAAGTTGTTGTTGTTGTTTACAACTGTCTATTGTCGTTACTGTTTTTGTTGGTGTGTCGCTTGTGCACTTTGCTCTATTGCATAACAGGCAAACAAGCCGCAGTCCCCCATCTGCAGCAGCAGCAGCAGCAGCAGCAGCAGAAACTTCAATATTAATTTAACTCCGAGTCTCATTATACTTGCTTACAGGCTGGCTCTCTGCAAACTTTATATATATGAGAAGCTATTATTAGAAACATGCGCATTGAAATAGTGTCGCATTGTGAAATCCATTTTCTCAGCAATCATTTTTTACAACCATTTCCCCAATTGTCAATAATTGTGTGCAAATGTCATTCAGATGTGCGTTGAATGTGTGTTTGTATGCTGTGTTAGCACTTGCCATAGAAATTTTGTACTCGTATCTGTAGAGTTAGCTGGCAAATATTTTAGTATTCAGTATGGCACATTAGAATCGCCATTCTTTGTTGTGTTTCAAGTCTCGAGTTGACACAGTTACTCCGAGCGAAAAAAAAACAACAACAAACAACAAAATAATAGTTAACTCACTTCCGTATGGAGCTCTAACAATACCAGCTTTTGTCTCTGAGTCAGAGAGTTTAGATCTGTTTTTTTGTTTCCAGTGGATTTCATTTGCATTCGCATTCTGCTTGTAGTTCTTTTTATCTTTTTCGTGTAAATGGGTATGCGAACAGACAAATGACAATGCGACATGTGACATGTCAGCGACCTTTACTTCTGTGATTTATCACAGAAACTCTTCTGTTCATATCTGTGTTTGCGTGTTCCGAGCTTCACTTTACAGCCACTGGCCTAATTCAAAGAGACATCAACTACCATACACCAGCTACAGTCTGCCATTCTGACAGTCTGCAAGTTTCATCAGAACACAGATAGGGCGAAATTTTATTATGATAATGTTTTTATGGTATCAAATCAAGTGAGTGATCTACATTTATAAATTCCCTTAAAATTACAAAAATAATGCTCTGCTCATTAATATTACATTGACTTTTAGAGTAGTAAGAGAAACTAGCTGAAATTTAACAACTTTTCGATAATCTATCAAAACAAAACAACTGCAATGTTCGCACCTTTCACTCAGTTGAACGATCGCTTCTGGAGTTTCTCCTATAACTTGACAGAAATGAGTTTTTAACACCTTTTGTCAATACTTGTTGTTGTTGTTCTTTCACTTGTTGTGTGTACCCACATCTATAAATAATCGAAGCGGTCCACAACACGTTTGTTTATCAAACACTTCGAAATTACTACGCTCCGCACATTTATTAATCCGTGCCGCAAATCGGAGGCAAGCTCATAAATTAAGATGCCATTAATTTTAATAAACTGGCAAACGCGTCGAATTCGCAGAATTGTTTGCATTATGGGTCAAGTGATGTTGGCCGCATCACAAAGCATTTCCGTCGAAAACAAATTTCTTGTTGTTGTTTATGCACACATAGAATATCTCTCTTTGTGTGGAAATGAGAAACAAAAATTCCCTAAAAAAATCTAAACAAGACAATTTTCAGCGCAAATATGTGCGAAAATTTGCTTTGCTTTGTGTGCACAAAATATTTGTTATAAAAGATTTATATTTGTGTATTTTTTGTTTGTTTTGATTTTCACTGTGGCTTGCCGCTGTCGACAATTGTGTCAATTCCGTGTGATATTGCAACAAAATAATAATACCGACGTGCAGTATCAACCATTTATATTATTAGCATCAATTGGAGGCAACGGTTTGTGGCGCGAAGGTTTTTTTCCTCGGCCAATTTGTTGTCCAAATGGAGCATTCGGTGACCATGAGTCAAATAGTTAACAGAGCCACAAACTATAAAACTGATTGCACCAGCAGTTTTCCACTTTTTTTCTCTCTCCATCAAATTAAAATAGAAAAGCTAAAAACTTGATTCGTTCTGACTAATTGACAGCAGCCATAGGAAACGAGTTTCGAATTCGAGTTTCGAGTTTTTCCGCAACAGACACAATTTTCAATGTCAATATTTGCACGACTGCAACCACAAAATAAATTTAAAGATGCATCTTATGCACATATTTATGTACAACATGATAAACATGGTCTTAACGCTTTTTACATGTGGAAAGTAAAGAAAACTAATGGAAAGTGCTTGAATATGATGAGTTGATGATTATCACTGCGGCATTTAATTATACTTGACTTGAGCATGACATGCATGAATTAATCATTCAGGAACTCAACTTGATGTGCATACCTAAGGACATTGTGTGACAGCCAAGTGAAGGTCATCTAGAGAATCAATAAAAGATTGACATCAAGCGCAAAAAGAAAGACGGAAAAAAAGCAGGTCAAAGTTTGATGTTGTTGTTGTTGTTAGCGCTCGACATACGACTATTATGCATTATTAGATGTAGTTGAAAGTGGGTTATGGGACTGACAATTGTTATATCATTTTGCTTTACCAAAACGGAGAGACTGCGCTGATAGCTTCCAGGGCAGTGTAGCTAAAATGATAGAGAAGAATTAAGAGAGGCTTGGGTCAGTACAAGCTAACTGTTTAGTATGTAACTGCTTAAACAATTTATATATTGGTTGGATATGTACAATTGGTGGTTTGGGTATAGGCTATACTATATATATATTATGTTGGAGAGCGCAAAAAAACACGTTGAAAATTGGCAACAATATGTAGATACTTATTTGGCAGGTAGGTAAACAGAACCGGGTAAATATAGCGCTCATTAAAGCGCCAACACATACATCATATATTTACATTATATTTATATACATAAAATATACGCATACAAACAGCAAAAGTTCAGAGGCGATGCTTCCGCTGGGGTGAACTATTCCAGACAACTGAACAGCACGAAAATACACAAAACACAATAAAGAATACACGTATACCTTTATGGCAATAACATATAGAGAGGCGAACAAATAAGCATGATTTTTTTGAAGGGTTTTTAAACAGACAGATACCCTGCTAATGCGACGCTTTAAAAGTGATATATGAAATAAATAATAATCTTAGATTGTAACAAGTTGGAATGAATTAGAAGATATCCTAATAAGAATTACGCATGCCAATAGTAGTTTGCTCAATATAAAAAAAAACGTTTCGATTTGTATCTCTAATAGAACAGTAATCGATCAAATGAAATAAACTTGATATGTGTTGGTATAACTAATATTCCCAACTTGAAGTCTCTAACCTAAATTGTTTCTAACATCATCTTGTTTACACAAACAGATCTAGGTAAATCGACTCTGCTGATGAAGAATATTTATACTTCATGAGGTACTTTTTGGACAGAATGATTATACACATTTACCCACTTTTAATAGGTTCAGGGTAACAAAATAATGATGTGTGAACCATGTCTATTTCCCCATTTTATTTACAATAAAGATTCACTATCTAACCGAGCCCAACATCAATATTATTGTCAAGACTTCTCTTCATTGCTAATCTACCCAATTCATCAGCACTTAACAAGGTGTACAAGCAAACAGAGCCGAAACAGTTGAGCCGTGACAAAAGCGCTCAGCACGTGAAGCGTCTCTTTCGAAAACAATCAGACAAAATGGGCAATACGAGAGTACAGGCGTTTCTATGTATGTACATAAGTATAGAACGATTAAATAGAGGAAGTACTAATACAAATACATGAATAAATAAGTAAATAAATGTGTATATGCCTGTGGGCAGTACAAGTCTAGCAAAATGCTAACAGCTCTATATAATATAAGTTACAATTATAGAAAAGCAAATGCCGCTAATAAAATGACTACACATAATGTTCATTTAATATGTGTATATATGTAAATATACACGCTCAACTAATCAAATTCACCTCAAGTGGCACTCAAAGAGAAGCTGCTTAGCTCCGTTGAGTTTTATTTATTTATGTGGGCCTGTTTCTGTTGTTTTTATTGTACATGAATGGAACGTTGTTTATAATCTATGTTTATTGTGCTCAACATAATTGAAAGATGACGTCATGTCCAAAGGTGGGCAACAAAAAATAAAAGAAGCGAATGAATGAATTTTGCTGGGGCATACAACGTGGGATAATGCTTATCATACATCAAAGGCTAAAAAGTTTCCAAGAACTAAGTGAGAATTATGAAGGCAAACAGGCGATTTTAGCAAAGTGTATATATATATATATATATGTTCATATGTACATATATATAATATATTTTAAATGGGTTTATTTTGCATTTGCAGGCTTAGGGCTATACTACATAATACATATACGATAACAAATAATATATTATATTATATGTAGTCAGCTGTTTTATAAATAGAATGGTAATTTTTTCAACTTAAATATTTATACGAAATCGTGCAGCTGCTGTGCTGTACTGTATATTCGCAGCTCCACAGCCTTATCTCTTGGGTTTTGCTAATATATTCTAGACCCAAGATTCGTCGACGTTTCTCAAAAGCTTAGACGCAGTGGCGGCTTTCATTATTTTCTGTTATGTGGTGTCGTATGGCAGCTGTGTGTGTGTGTGAGTGTGTAAACAGACAAAATAAACAAAAGCAAGTATTCTAATGAACAGCAGGCGTCTAAATTGTGCATTCCCATGCTAGTAAATCTTGAGTGCAATGGAGAAGGTATAATTTACACTATGTAACCAGTCAGAAATCGAGAAGGGAAGCGAGCAACTGTTACACTAAGTAAGTATTTACAAGATTTATAGTGACATATATATATATATATATATATATATATATATATATATATATATATATATATATAAACTGGTCTGGCCTTGAATACATTGCGATCTAATACACATTTTGTAACGACTGATAGAACAAACGCTGCCCAATTTATAGCATAAGCTAAACTGATTTGACTAGTAGTGTCTTTAAAAGTTTCAATCACAGACTAGTGAAATTTAAAAATAGGCTGTTTATGAAGTGCAATCGTTATTGCATATTATTGCATACTATCATTATTGTCTGATCCATTAAAAATGGACAAATTTTGTAATGAATTTGTGCAAAAGTATGCATTTGCGACCCCATAAAGTATGTAGATTCTTGATCAGCATTGGTAGCCGGGTCAACTCAGTGACAGCCATTTGTCCACCTATGTGAAGGAGCCGGTCTCAGAGACTATAAGTGCTAGAGCCTTCAAGTTTTGTGTAGAAGTTCTCGTATACAATACGAATTTCGAATATTTATAAAAATTGTATCCGATAGAAATCAAAGGTACAATTTCATAGATTTAACCTTCCAATTGATTTATAATATATCCACACATATTGATTAACTGTAAATTTTGGTTGATTTCTTCTACCTACTGTGCTGATTCAGCTTGATATATTTAAAAATAATTTTTCACGGTTTTCTTCATAATTCTTATTAAGTTGAGAAATGCGAGGAAATGTGTCAATTTGTAAGCGGAAAAGTCAACATTGTAAATGCCGATCATTACATTTGTATAATTATGGATATACATGGGCATTTCGAAAACTACATGCATAATGAATATATTATATGAGCAGCTCAAATGTCAATAAATGCAAATTTGAGGCGTATCTGGCGGAACGGGGCGTGACTCCATTCGGCCATCGAATGCAGCATTCCTCACGTGTCGCTGCTAACTGTTCCGCTAATTACATTACTTTGCCCGCAGCACACAAAATAATCATATTATGAGGAGGAGGCGAACATTAGACGCGCTTCAATGCCAATTAGAGTGTGCTCCAAGCTGAATCATGTTTGTTTTTTGGGTGGCCATCAATAAATAGAGAGAGAGAGAGAGAGAGAGAGAGAGTGGAGAGAAGGAGGAGAGCTGCCGCTCTAATTCAATTAGTGCGTTATAATGCGACAAGTGAGAGTGCTCATTGATATGAGAGCACAAATGTGGCGAGCAGACATAATAAGCCGCAATTGTCCATTGGCAGTCAATCAGGTCACAAAAAAAATATCAACACATACATATACATGTATACCGTGTAATGGGTATTTGACCAAAACATATGTGGCTATAAGAATGAACGAAATCGTGTCAATCAGTTGCGATGCTTGCACATTCTTCTTCTTATTTTGCGCAAATTTCACTTTAATCTTTTTCCGGTTCCAAATTTGGTTGCTCCAAGCAATCGTTGGCGTTTTTTACTTTATATCATTAGTTTATCAGCTGCGCTATCCATCTGCTAATCGCATTCATTAAATATATATGCTGACACCCGCTGATAATTTAAGGTCAGTGTAGCTAGACAGAGAAGTTCAGTGGCCCAAATTGTAATACTCTTAATTATTTGGAGCCGCGACGTTTTGCCTCTTGATTAATCGGCAATTGGGGCTGGGCAGACATCGACTGCAACTTCGACTTCATGCTGTGGGAGACTTCAAGTTGTGCTGTGTTTATTTATTAAATACATTTCAAAACATGAAGCACAACTTGTTAGAGGCGTGTCCGTGTAAATAAGCAATTGAGAAATGTTTTTTAAGCGGTTTGTTTTTGTTATT
The DNA here is from genome assembly GCA_035041605.1 of Drosophila atroscutellata. Taxonomy (NCBI): domain Eukaryota; kingdom Metazoa; phylum Arthropoda; class Insecta; order Diptera; family Drosophilidae; genus Drosophila; species Drosophila atroscutellata. The sequence goes on along the minus strand of JAWNLA010000092.1, from coordinate 2,318,303 downwards.
TACAGAGTAAATAGGGCCTAGATACTGAATATTACATCTGTAGAATCGGGCATATTAGAGTGAAGTTGTCGAACTATTTATATATACATTAAAATGATGTATATCTTCATTAAATTCAATTCAAGTAATTTAAAATCAAACTATAATTTGAGAATCGATCCGCAATGGTATACTTATTTTTTTAAGCAATTTGCTTTCAATTAAATAATTTTTTTAATTTTTGTGCCTAGAATTATGAGTTCATCCATAAAGTTCACTGTAGGTACATTCCACTGTGCCGCTTAAGGCAAACACATCATTGCTTTTTTTCCCAAACATGAATGTAAACAAAAGTGGAAGCTGCAGTATTTAATTTCACGGCCTTGCCAAGCTTGCTGCTAGCCCCTAAGATAATTATTATTATTATTATTACTAAAGCGCGTTGAGAGAGTGATGAACAACAACTGAATAAACATGTCCCTTGACAGTTGTTCTTGTTGTTGTTGGTTATGCAACTTTACAGTTTATCTAAACATTTCACAAACGTCATTAAAATATTTTTTTAAAAATATATGGAATACGCAGAAATCAAACATTTTGGATGTTTGCCAAAGCTTGCGCAAAATTTAGTGAGCATTGCAACACTGAAAGTGAGCAACAGAGAGAGACAGAAATTAAAAAAAATGTTGATGACTTGTCAAAATAACCATACAAATAATGGAATTTCATATACAGCTATTATTTTACTGCAAGCCAGTCACATGCAAAGGGACACACCCACAACTACTACCAACAACTGCAGCAGAAGCAACACGCACAGAATGAAAAAGTAAATGCAATAGCAACAACAAAAACAAAAACAACAGCAACTTCAAATACAAAAAAAAATACCAACTTACCAAAACTGCGCTCTCACGCACCACCTGAGAGACGCTCTCTCTCAGCTGTGCGGCCATGCCGGGCTTGTTCAAGCCCCGCGTGAATTTACGCTCCATTCTCAATTTCCCTTCGCTGTTCGTTCGTTCGGTCTTCTTCTTCTTACTGTTTTTGTACTTCTCCTTGTTGTTGTTACGCAGGGGTTAAACGGTGCATGGAGAACAAGTTGTTGTGTTGTTATTGTTGTTGTTGTTCCAGCTTTTTTGTTTTTGTGCTGTATGCAAAACAAGAACCGGCGACAACAGACAGAGGATGCGCTGCAGACTGCGCTGCCGACTGCGCTGCCCCTGCTGATGACTAATACGACGTTATCCTGCACCACCTTCAAAGGACACTCAACACAGAATTCTTTTTGTTATACACAAAACTGGAACACACGCACGCACACCCACAGAATTTTAGGAAAATATTTTCGTTTTTGAACACACGCATACACATACAGCATCCAACTGTTTTGTTAATTAACTTGAATTTATTGGCAGCTGTTTTGTATGGTATAAACAGCTTTCCGCGTTTTCTTTAAATGCTTGATTAATTGGTGTTTGCTATTCACTTTTGCTTTTCGTGTGTTTAGCGTGTTTGGCTTTAAGTAATTGGTAAAATGATGATCTTAGCATTTTATTTTATCCGACGCGCACAACCGCACCGCACGAAAGTCGTAGAAGAATATTTTGCACTTTGGCCAAGTCGATTTCAGTTCGGCATCGATAACTTCGATAGGCAAATATGTTGCTACGCAGCATGTGGCAAACACTTTTGAAGCTAGCAACATGTGCTCTACGACCAACAAGTTGGCAGCTCGGTCAATGTTAGCATAATGTTATTTAACAACTGTTAGCTAAACTGTTGCTTTTAACATTAGATTTGAATTTTCGCACTTGGTGTGCAGCATTTATGTTATCGTTTTTTTGTGATTACGAATAGAGTTAAAAGTTCCGATGTGCTTATTTTGCATAGTTATTTGCTTGCATTTCAAAGAAATTCCTGGAATTGATTAAGACCCTGTGCAAAAATTCGTGCGTTGTGCTCAGAATGGCACTGTAAAAACACTTTTCTATAACATGAACAGATTATGTTTATGACAGTGTTATTAACGCGCTAAATAATATTTAAAAGCTGTATTCAAATTAACACTTGAAGTATGAAAAAGTGCTAAGCTAGGAAATTCCGTTTTAATTTAAAATGCCATATAAATATTTTCCATTCTCAATTTATTTATTTTTGTCAACTTTTTAGCGGTGCGCATAGGAAAACATACAAAATGTTTGCAATTATGTACATTTGTATATATAAAAGAAAATATTTTGAGTCGCTTAAAAACTACACAATAAAATTATTGCATTATTTTATTGGTTTATTTAAATATTTACAATAAAATATGTGTATTGTACAAAATGATAGCCGAACTCGTTGCTCTCTCTATCTCTCTCTCTCTTTCTCTCTCTCTTTCTCCTCATTTAAATCTCAAAAAGTTTCCCGCACCACCCAACGGTCCATGTCCAAAGTGGAGCGCATCTGAGGTCAACTCGGATCGAGTGCGGGCATCCCGAACGGAGGCGGTACGCTGCTGACCACTGATGTAACCCAGAGATCCCGAGCCCAAGTACACATTGCCATTGGGCAGACGAATGTAGCCCAAGCCACCAGAGCCCAATGCAACCGATTCTTGTCTCTGGCCTTGATTGAGTAGGCGCGGCTGCAGACTCAATGCCTGCTGCTCCAGGATCAAAGCATTGGCACGTGAGTCCAGCTGACGACCGGAGCCAGTACCAGAGGTGGAACCCGATCCAGTGGCGGGGCCGAAGGCACTGGCACCAATACCACTTGCACCCAATTGCGCACGATAGCGATCAAAGAAAGTGGATTTAAGGAACGGCGCCGGACTCTCGTTGATATCATTGTCAATTATCTCGATGACCGCATACTGCTTCAGCTGGCGTCCAGTGGCGTCGACATAGGACTCCCCAGGCGAGAAGAGCGCCTGTTTGCCAAATGGAATACGCAGCGGCTGTGGACTAGCAGGACCACTGGGCACATTATAGGGCAGTTGCGGCTGGCTGGGAGCACTGGGCACATTATAGGTCAGTTGCGGCTGGCTGGGAGCACTGGGCACATTGATGGGCTGTTGCAGCTGGTAACTGATGACGGCCTGTGGCGGGGCTGAAGCCGGATAGCCGCCAACAGTGGGAGCTACTGGTGCTGGGCCTGGCAGATAGCGACTCAAAATGCTACTCGCTGGATGCGTTGGAATTCGCTGTTGGTATCCATGGCCAGTGGGCAGCGAAGGCAGCGAAGGCACCGCCGGCAGCGGCTGGACCGTGGACAGCGGTGCAAAATGATGGCCCGTGTAAATGGAGGGTGGCGAGGGACCCACCGAGGGCCGATCATAATGATAGCCAATGGGCTCAGCTCTCAGCGGCTGCACTGCGACCACAAGCAGCAGCAACATCCTAGGCACATCCATCTTCAATCGATCGAGAGACATCTGCAAAGAGAGAGAGAGAGAGAGAGATGGAGAGCTTGAGTATCCATAACGCATTACACACACACACACACACACACACACACACACACACACACTTTTATGACATCATAATAATAGTAATAAAAGCAGCCAATCAATCTTATAAATGTTTAATGAGACGCACAGACGTAAACATAATTGATGAAAATCACTTTATGTTTGCAGTTTGCTGTTTACAACTTACGGTTTTTCAACTCAAGAAATAGGGTATGCTGACTATTGCATTAAGTTGGTTACTTTTCTCTTAGGATTATATTATAGTTAAAGGATTTTAATAACAATTTCAGACGACAGTTTTTGACACATTTTATATGTGTTTCTGAGTTAATAAATAATCAAAAATTAATACAATTAAAAACATGCTCAAAAATTACCTTTTTATAGTTTATCAAAGTAAAGTTTTCCCTCCTACCTTTTTTTATATAATATACATAAAGAAAACAAAAATCGACTAGAATTTTTTTCTTTTCTTTCTTTAAAATCTGTCACGAGGGAAACAATCTTTAAATTGTGTAACAACACAGAATCAAATACTATAATTTATTTTGAGTATTGTGTGAATTTACATTAACAAATAAGGTTCAGTTTGAAATGATTATAATACAGGTAACATCTTAAAAAGCTGTTCGTAATTAAAACTTTTTTTATCAGTAAAAGTAATCTTATCTTCGCCAAAAATTACATTTTACTGTCATCACTTCATTTTCCAATGTTATACATTTATTTCTTGCCAATTGAATAGCGAATAAAATCAAAGAATAAAAATCTAAGCCTTAACTAAAGATTAAATTATAATTTAAATTTAATCACTTAAAAATAAAATTGGTTTTTATCGATGTCACAAACTTAGTTGTAAGTGTATATTGAATGTTTCCTAGTTAACTTTTCGAAAAAAAGTAACTTGATTGATTGGCCGATTATGATTATTAGTTATTGCTTTTGATAGGGTATTTTGAGGTTGTCAACGAGCTAAAATGAATTGACTTGAGCGCATTGCTTTTTGTTATTTAATTGATTTAATTTGTGGCGCACGCTTACAGCAGCCACTGTGCGAGCTGTCCGCAGCTGAAGCTGAAACTGAAGCTGAAACTTGGCTGAAACTGAGCTGAAACTGAGCTGAAATCGCGCTGCTTGACTCGTAATTGGTGTGATATTTCATGCATCGATTGTGTGTCTCGCATGTTGCCCAAGGCATAATCACAGCTACAACCACAAGCATATCCAATCCACATAATGAAGTGCAACTAATTAGCGGGCAGAGTGAGGCAAACACAAACAAAACTTAATTCGTCAAAGAGCAGCCAGCAAAGCCACATGCAAAGTTGTCGCTGGGCGGTCATTTAATCGTGGCCTTAATGGGCCTATTTAGCTGCTGTCATGTCTGTTAACAATAACACGCTGGGTGGGATTGATGGAGGTGGCTGGCATAAAGAGCAACAAAATTCGCGGCAGCCGACGACTGATGATATTAATCAACACGGCGTTTGGGGGAGGGGGCATTCAGCAGTTGCCAAGCTGCCAAGTTGCAAGGTTCAAATGTGTTTACCATTGGCTTGGGGGCTAGTTGCCAACTTGTGGCGTGTGGCCAGAATTATCTTTGTTGTTGTTGTTGCTGCTGCTGCAGTTGTTGTTGTTTTTGCTGCTGCTGCAGCTGTTGTTGTTGTTGTTGCTTAGGTTGCGCGTGGGCGTCGAGTCAGCTGCAGTTCATGGGAACATAATTCACTTAGTTGCCGTGTTTACATAAATGGAGCTTAATTAAGTTATTAACAACAACAACAACAAAAACACTAACATTAAACGTGGCGTGTTGTTGGGGTTAAAAGTTGAAAAGTTGTTTGGCGTTTTTTTCTTTTGTTGGTTGTGTGATTCATCATAATGGCAAAATTATAGATAAAAATTGGTGAATGTAATTTGATTATTTGTCAGTCAGAGCTCGTGAATATCAAGTTTGCATTGCGCCTTTCAAGACTCGAACTAAGTTATTTTTATTCAGTTTTCAATTAAATTTGATTCGAGTTTAAAGTTGAACTTTGTCGTGCTTCGCTCTGTTATGCTTCTTAGACTTGTTCGATTATATAATCAACAGGGAAACTAAATTAATAAATATAATTAATTTATTAAATTTAGAATGTACTCTTACTAGTGCAATTAATTCCATGCAGGGTGCGCCTATGTCAACAACGTCTGTTGCAACTGACAAGCTTACTTTCAACAGCATCTAAAATAGTTGACAGCTAATCATCGAGTGCAATTGTTTATAAACAATTTAATAATATGCCGTTGAGAGTGGGCTTGGCGCTTCGACATTGAGGACAGGTTTCGTAAACTTGAAGCTGCACATAAATATTATTCTGCATTTTAGATTTTCTTTATATATAGAGCACTTTCCGTTGGCGCAGAATCTTATCCAAGTGTTATCTAAGTTTCAAAGTCCTATAAATATCCAGTTCTTTTTTATCGGCAAGTACCTTTGCCGGCAAGTTTGTTGCCCAAGTCTTTTGTTTTCTGCAGTCCATAAATCAGCTGCTACGCACAAAAACGCAAAGATCCGAAAATACTCGTAGCTTATATAGGCTATATGTATATATTTATATATATTTCCATTGCTGCTCCAGCACAAATAGATTTGTAATAAATTATGCGCTTCTAGCTCCGTAATAAATCAATAAATGTGGCCAAACGCAACTTTTTGTAGAGTTTTTCGCAGTTTTTTCCGCTTGAGTTCTGTTTTTTACTCCTTTTTTTTTGCATACGCACCCAACGCATTTTTTTGTTTGTGTAGCAGCCGCAGCGTGTGCCAAAGTTGCATAGAAACACAACCGCATTCAACAACAACTACAAAAGCTGGCCACAGAGCGACTTGCAACGCGCTCGTTACGACTGTCGCCTGAGTCCAGCGTTTAGAAATAAAGAAAAATTGAAAAAAAAAAACACACACATGCCACAAGTGAATTGCGCCTCAAGCATTCAGCTTTGGACTTCTTGAGACAGTTTATGCAATGCTCGAGATATACACGATAAGCTTGGGACAGAAACAAAAAGCAAACCATAATGGATGAGTCCAACATGCATCGATATGCATAGCCGTGTGAATAAAATTGTTGATCTCAATTGTATAATCTCAATGAATATATTTTATTTCGATATATCAAAGTTTGTTTAATGCAAGTTGGATATTTGATGATTACTATTTTTATTGATTGATATTAATTTAGAATTGAAATGTTGCAAAACCAAATCAGATGATTCATTGATACGTTGAAATATGTTTAAGTTAGTCAACTCTTCAGTTGCCACCTTTGCCACCTTTGCTCGCATTTGCCAATTTGGTGGCATGTCTGTACTTAGTAAGTACTTTTCAATATTGTGCTATCAAAATTGCAATTGCAACATGGAAACACCTATTTGCCTCCTCCAACCTCCTGCCTCTATTGCGGTACACAAGAGACAAGCACTGTGTGTGTATGTGTGTGCGGCATAGACTTGAAAGGCACTTGGCCAAAAGGCAGACCCGCAAATCTAGTCTCAGATCTCTCTGGTCTCGACTCTCAGGTCTCAATTCGCGTGCCCATTTCAAACTCAATGAATGAATTGCATTGATTGAGCGACGACGTCGCACGCACCTCGCCTCGGGCTTGGGACTGGTCCAAACCAACAGCAACAACAACAGCAACAGCAACAACAAGAACCACATCAATATCCACATCCATTTAAGCACTTTGAGTCTCTCTACGCGCTTTATAAATTTCGTTTTGTCGTTTGGATTTTCCACACGCTGCTCCTGCCCCGAACTGTGTCAAACTGCGGCGTTTGATTTGTTGTTAACTTTTGCGTGGCACTCAGTTTTTTTCTTATTTTTTTTTTTGGTTTTCTTTCTCTTTTTTTCTTTTTAGGTGCGATTGCATCAGCAGCATAGTCCCAGTTATACAGTATATTCGGGACGGAAATTAGATTTTTGTGCAAATAATTAAAATCCTTTGATAGTCAGCTTTTTTTTGGGACTGCGTGTTCAATGCGATTGCCGCTCACTTTGCGAACGGAGGCTTGGGGCAAAATGTGGCCAAGATTGGGTCATAAAATGCAATCACTGCGCGCATATTAAGTTATGCGGAGCAGTCAGGATGTCACGTGAATTGTGCAACGTTCAGAGAGATCTTGGGGCGGGGACGTGACTCGAAAGTGCGTCACTTTTATTAGCAGTTAAGTGGCGCCATGGGTTTTTGGTGGGTTGCCATGGGATATTACGTGCAATGAAACCAGTTTAATAAACTGGTATAATTTAGCAATGCTACTTAAGTTAGTCAAATGCTAAGTAGTCGCTCACGAGGGTGTCGTAAATTGCCCCGAAATCTAATTCATCTAACCGCATGGCATTAGCCATTCTCAATTAATCAGGTGGCTGCACATCCTTACAAAAATTCCACTGCAATCAAGCTAGACAAGCGTAAAAAAATAACGAAAAGCTAACATAATAATTAATGATGTCAGCCAAGAGAAAAAAAGGTATGACAAATGTTGCGTATACGCAATGTTAGCCAGCAGCAACACAGCAAAACAATCAAAAGTAAAACAAACAAACAACAGCATAACGACTTGAGAGTGCTCTATTTATGGCAATCATCTGATCCTGACTTGTATATCCAATTTGAAAAACATTTTAAATGTTTAATACTGCATAAAAAGTAACCTTAAGTAATTGTATAATTCCTGAATAGAGTAGATTTCTAAATTGCTTTTAAACTTTCAACTAAATCAAAGTTGAAAGTTAATCCCCAAGTAAAATATTATTTTTTGTTTTTTTGCGAATTTCAAGTATTGTCATCTTCACTTGAGTGAATCATCTAAACATTGGCTTATTTATTAAAATGCCAGAGTGGGAATTTTTGGGTTTCTCCAAACATCACCTTAACGGAAGTGATTAAGCGCGACATAAACTTAGACGGTCTTGAGCATTATAAGGTTAAATTAAATTAGATGCAACAACAGTTTATAGCATAAGCTGACCTTGTCTACTTAGCACGCCCATATAATTACTGTGAATATGGATTTGGAAACCAATTTTAATTCAATCAAAATGTAGCTTAATATGTTATGCTTCATCTTAGCCATAAATCTTTTATGAGCTGAGCAACTTTATGGCTTAGTTATCGAACTTCTTGGCTGGCAAGAGTATTGCATTGAACGACATGTTTTTAATTACCCGTACCACGCAGGCCTTTCGAATGCGTAAACTAGTTGGTCGGGCAACGCAGATTTTCAATTAAAGCCATTGGTGGCTGCCGAGACAGACCACAGCCGGTGAGAAGGTAGATAGCACTAGGGTGTGCCGGCATTTGCAGTTTTGGTCGCCAGCTCAGCACCTACGATGAGGCAGTAGCAAGCAGCAACAGCAGCAGCAGCAGCAGTGGCATTTTAGCATTTGTGCCTGGCGGCGGCGTTCAAGAAAAATTTGCGTAAGCTGCCGCGTAATTCGAGTGCCGCAGCCTTTCCAAATGGCTTCCAATCTGGCATCAGCATCGGCATCGACATCGACAACGGCATCGCCATCACAATCTGCCAGCCGCATTGCGTCCAAGGCTGCGTGGCCAACACTTTGGTACTTTGGGGCTGGGATTGGAGCTTGTTAGCCTGGTCCGTCGTCCCGACTTGTGGCTTGTTGTAATACGCGTCGCTCGACACACAACTAAATTGATTGACTTGAGGCGTTTTTTCATTTTTTTTTTGGTACGCATTTTGTGTCCAGATGCTTGGTTCATTTTGCAGTTTCACGCCAAATGTGGTCGCATTAAAAGCTTTGCTAATTGATGTCGTTCACAAGCCCCGTTGCTCGCTTACCGCTTGTTGCACATTGCGACAAGTTGCGGCACGCTGCTCGTTCTTCGTTGCAACAGCTGACTTTTGCTGCAGACACAACAAACCAAAATTCGGGCAATGTTAACTCATTTAATTGCCCAAGGGGTTGCCGACACTTAAAGAGTCATTAAGAACGCTTCCCTAACAAGCCAAAGGCAATTACAATCACATTTCACACAAATTGCACAATTAATCCAGCTTTTTAAATGCTGTCTTGCATAAATTATATAAATATATAAATTATAATAATATATAGCTAGATGCATGTCTATTAACTATCTGAAATTTGATAATATTCTCCAAAACTAAATAACTTGAATTTCTTTAACCTGCTCAAACTATGTGTTAAGCAGAAATAACTACTTCTATGTGCTGCTCAAATTGCCAGCTAATGAATCTTTACGCTACCTGCTGTTACCTGCAAGGTAATAAAAAAAGCGATTAAATCAAGATTGCCAAATCTGAAAAATAAAGACATAGTAAGCTGAAGTGGAATGCCCATTCTGTGATTTTTTGATGAACCAAGCTTTAGCGGGGTATCAAGAATATATATAGAATATATATATATATATATATATATATATATATATATACTTCAAATGATAGAAATATTGTTCAAGAATACTAGAAGTTGATTTTAGTCGCTTTCAACAACCCGAAAAAATGTATAAGCCACAAAAGAATATTCTAAGCTCTTTGCATTAAAGTTAATTATTAATGCCATAAAATTATTAATGAAATATAAAATTATATAGAAAAAAATGATTAAGTACCACTAACTATGAAACAAGCCTCCAACTTCCTTGCAGTTCATGGTGAACAGCAACACGGAGTTGTTCAAGATATTGTCTGATATTCTTACACATGAATTTGAATACAAAGTAACGCCTTGTGCTCAATAGTTTACAAGCACGCCACGCCCACATGCGTTAGCCACTCGCACAAGCCCCAATTTGTAATGGAACATGCTAAGAAACATTGCGCAATAATTTGCATTAAATGACAGCCATGGACAAGCCGACTTGACCTGGTTAGCTGATAATAAAAATGCAGTCTATACCCACAGACAGGTGTTAACAGATTATATGGTCTCAAGATTCCATCTGTCCAATACGGGCATATTAACGAAGAGCCAATCAAGTAATAAAAACATTTTAATTAAACGAGTTGTGGACAAAAAACAAATTTAATATTATTAAGGAACACAGCTAGTTACTTAATAGTAAGTCTAGATAGACTACTGACTAGCAGATACTCTGTAATTAAGTGTATATATATATATATAAGAATATGTACAAGAATAAATCAAACTAGCTGACAGTTATCGGAGGAGGAGACATTTGCCATTCGACACGCTGTCATTTCGAATGTCAAACTGGAGTTGCTACTAATTGCCCCAAAGTGTCAAGTAAATGCTGCTGCTGCCGTTACTGTTGCGATTGGTTTGGCTGGTGGGGCACATTCTAGCGCCTGTGACATATCACGAACTTTGTTTTGTGAAATGCAAATTCAGGCAAATGATAAATTTGCATTGCGCTCGCATTGCAAATCGAATTGAGTAATCACCACAGAGATTCGTAGAAATCGAAAGGCATGCGTGACTCGCCAAATAACTGACAAACCCCAAAACTTCGCCAAAATCGGACAAACAACCAACAAAAAAAAAAAAAAAACAATTGACTTACTGCCCAACTGAACCCGTCTTTGAACTCAGCTCGAGTAATACTCATAATCAGCAAATGATTGAACTCTTAGCTGGCCAACGCCGCAGGGCCTTGTTAACAAAAAGCATTTTGTCTAAATACAAGTTAAATAGATTTGATTTTGATTGTTGAATGAAAGTTACGCAACGGAAAATTAGATAAAAAGGCTTCTGTGCCATTCAAAGTGGCGCATAAGCATAATTTTGAATGAGTTATAAGGTATTGTTAGTTTAAAGATCCGCAGGCGCTTTCAAATATAGCCGAAATTATCATTTTGATACGTGTTGTGAAAGGCAGAAAAACATACATATAAAGATGGGTTTCGATCTAAGAAAATGTGTCTCCTTCATATAGAAGAAGTTTTCTTAACAATCAACATATTTTTACACAGTTTTTCATCACTATTCTAAAGACGACATCATTTTCAACGAGCAAGTTGCTTCTGCGAAATCGTGACAAACAATTTTAACCTATAGATGGAATCATGAAATGACTGTAGGGTAAAATAAATGCTCAATGAGTATATTAATCCCAATAAGTAACTGAGCTGTGACTAATTCTTAACTCAAGATTATTGCAGCTACTCAAATGATTAATCCAATATATTCCTAATCGATTGACGAAGATTCAAAAATTTGGACTGAGATTTCGACAGTCTTTAAGTTTAGATAGATTTTCGATTGTAAATCGAAATCATTTTGTTGATTTGAAGACAATTGCATTCAATGGACTCGTGTGCTCTGCCTTGTTATGGTTGTAATTGTATTTGCTTTGATTTCTGATTTGTTTACAACTCATTACGTAATCAATTGGGGCTTTTTTTTTGTGGCTGACGCTGCAGTTAGTGTTGTTGTTATTGTTATTGTTACCGCTAAGCCCTTGTAATTGAACTTTGAACTAAAATCGATGTTGGTTAATTTCTAAGCCAGAGTCAAATTGATTTCAATTGTTACACAACTAACAGCCGAAACTGGGCACGCCCACAAACAGAAACAGAAACAGAGGCCTTGAATGCACTTGAGGTTAACGGAGATGCCTGGCCGGAGCTGCTCCAAATCCGCTTTAGTTGGTAAGATCAACTACATAAAGGCAATCACTTGAGTCGCTCTGCTGAAACTCAATTAATGTCGTTTAGTTTCACTTGAGTCTGTCTGCTAATGCACTTTATTTTATTTTTTGTGGTTTTTGTGGTGCAATGACTTGGCTCGCAAATGTCAATCAGACCCCGTACGCATTTCTAGGCGCAGTCTGGCATGTGGCACGGCTCGCCCTGCCCCAAGCTGCTGCCAGCTGATGTTAGAACTGACTGGCAATGCGTCGACTTCATTAAGATAAATATCTGTGTTGTCTGTTCTATTAGCTGTCATAGCTCTGTGTACATATTGCCAAACGGTGTACAAGATAACCTCAACCAGATACAATGGTATTTATATACCCTTACATACTAACATATCTTGATTTCAACTGAACCCTTGCGGATCTTTATATTTCATGTACTTCAAGTGAATTAGTAATTTTATTAAGATACATTTTGAACGACTTAAAATTGGTGATGATTTTATCCATTAATATAATATTTTATGGGTTGTTTTTGCGAAAGTCTTGTGTGGAAATGATTGCAAAATATTTGTTTATTTTTCTTTGGATGTTTCAGTGTCGTATTCAAATCCAATTATTTTTTTTGCAACATTTAAAATTTGGCAACATCTATATGAAATACATAAGGTAAGGGATTGTCAACATATTTATTATGTATTTAAGTCGCTGCCTTTTATGGTCAATGGGAACATGTCGTTTGACTCTATTATGCCAGACGAATATAGACGAATTGTGAATTAATTTCGGTTCGTTAACTTGCTGTCGGTACGCATTAATGGCTTTGCTAATGGCGTTAATTAAATTGCTCAAAATACATATTAAAGGTAGTCAAAACAGAGAGATGTACAAACATAATAAGCAAAACTTTTGTTCATCAACTTTAATGTATCTGATGCATCCGATAACTGGACACAATGCTTAACTTCTGTTTTGTTTGTGAGTCCCTGACCAGACCATTAAGTGCCAATCAAATAATCAGAATTGAATCACATTGCCTCAAGTCCAAGCTCAAAGGCTTTTAAAAAATATAGCTTACGGCTGTTTTTGGCTTTTTTTTTTTTGCACACAATTAAAAGTCGTGGGAATCGAATTTGCATATGCAAATCTAATACATGTTAGTCTTTCTTTTTTTTTGTGGCTAGTTTTTGCAGTGTGTTGCTTTGTGCTTGGCCAATGTCAAAATGTAATTATTAAAAAAAAGAAAAACAGCCAACCAAAAAGTTACTTTCAAGGTGGAAGTGAATGTGTATCCGGATGGTATTAGCAGAATTTTTACGATCCATCAACATCAATTCGCAATCAAAAGGCTTTGGCAACCAACTTGCTCTACACTTATTTTTGATAGTTCAAATGTTGCGCATATTTGAAATGCCTTTAAGTGAAATGCGTTAAGCAGTATTGGTAACTGCATATATGTATGTAAGAGCCAACAAATGTTTATCGACTGCAATACATGAATTATTCATTCAACGGCAGTTCAGGTCCCGAGTATCGAGACCCTGTTGACTTAACTGATATTTGGAACATTTGGAGTCCACACTTTCCGAGCATTTGTTCGCCTTGGTGTTTGACAATCTGTCGCTCGCAGCTCGTATTGTATGTTAATTTGTGTTCATTACAAGCAAACTGTTGTTGCTGCTGCTGCTGCTGTTGTTGTTGTTGTTGTTGTTGGACCCACCGCAGCTGCGGCTCAAAATGGCTTATTCAGCTCGATTTCATTTGAATCTCGAATCGGGATCCGAATTTGACATTTTCAATTTCAATTTAGCGACTGCACTTCATCGTTTCGCATTTGCCATGCTTGGTGCGCTCAATTAAAATTAATATGCAAATTTGTCCAACTATCGTGGCTCTCCTGTGCCAACTGACATCTGTCGGTTTGATTAAAGCCAACTAAATGAACTGCAATCGAAACTGATTACTGTAATTGCAAACTTTTACTGGTTTCATTGTAAAGTGAAATCTGGAATTTGCAGACTCCGATAAATCAAAAGTTGACATTGCAAAAACCTGATGTAGAATATCACACAATGTGTCGCCATAAATTAAATATTTAACATGTCTAATTGTATATTTATACTGATGACATTTCGAGAACGTATTTATTTATTTCTACTTTTTTGTATTGTCCGAACAGCATCAGCTGAAATAGCATCAGGTTATATATATATATATTTATTACATATTTTTGCAAACATTTAAAATTTTTTATTTTTAGCTTTGCTTTCTGGTTTTATAGAACAAACTTGATTTTGTATCATTTTCACGTTTTGTTATTAATCCACAAATTTGTGGTTTCAAGTGGAACACAAAAGGACATCTCAAATATATGAAAGATTTCAATTTTAGGTTTTTACTCTTTTCACTATTTTGATTAACAGCACTTTATTTAAGTTTTAATTAATTGTTTGAACAGTTTTACTTCAAATTAGTTGCACACTGCAAGATTTCAGCTAAAAGCTCATAAATTTCAAATTTTGGTGTGATATTTATATATGTTATTTAACTCGTCGTCAAATTCGCAGTAGACTCACCTTCAAAATATATTATAATGATTTATATCCGCAATAAAATATATATATATATATAATCCAAATATAATGTATACGTCGCAGCTGCAAATGCATACAGGAAATAGGAAATATTAAGATATTGATTTTGCATAAGGCACACGCATATATTAATTATTATTTATTATTTGTGTATGATAATCCAGCAATAAGGATGCATCGAAAAACTGCTTATAGAGTATGTATGTGCAACACCTACACTTCACTTCCGCGCCGTATGCGATTAAGGTCTATACAATAAATTGAAGGCACTTTTCGTCGCGCACGCGATGCTTTCGGTCTGAAGCCGTTTGCTCCACTGAACCACTTTTTATGCAACGCCAAGTTAAAGTAGCCAGCGACTCGATCAGCTTTGATCCGTCTCGCAACCGAAGTCGAGGCTTAACTCACAACCGAAGCTGCAGCCGAAATGCAAGCGAATGCCGAAGCTGTCCAGGCCCCAATCGAAGATAGTCGGCATCTGGTTTGTGTCTCGGCTGAGCGCGTCCACAACTTATGCAAACAAGTAGAATTGCCTGCATTTGATTATCATCTTTATGCGAGCTGTTGCCCATGGCCTCTGTTTTGACTTAATTAAATTTGCAAAAATAAAAATATATAAAAGTGGATTTTTGGCAAGCTTTGCGGCCAATCGATAAGCCACGTTTGCTGTTAGTGTGGGACAACTTTGCATATTGTTTATGGGCGTTTGGATAAATCATTTCCAAATTAGTCATAAATTGCGAACTGAAATCATAATACACGTATCGCCGGTGGCTCTTTGAGATTGGCAAACAATTCATTTTTTAACTGCACGCTTCGGTTTTTTTTTGATTATAGAAATCATAAATTTAATTTAATAACTTTATTCGGGCAAATGCAAGTGGAATTCTTAGTAACGCCCCGTTTTGGTTCGCTGCATTATCAAGTCATAAACAATAACAAAGTGGCAGCGTGTGCATGTTAAATTTCATAATCACTTAAAGTTGTAGCATAATTTTGTGTTCGACATCTGCATGGGGATTGCATGGGGCATGTCGTTCGATCAGCGATGTTGTTGTTGTCAGCCTCAACAACCTCAATGGGTCGCACCAAAGTGAGTGTGAATTATTGCACTTTGTCTCAACACGATTTCCCTGGGCTCAGGCTGAAGTATTGGCGGCTTCGGCCAGAGCCATTGACAAAATATGCACCAAATATGGGACTAGTACATACGTATATAAGTCAGTTCAGCCGGAATATGGTCAGGGGAATTGTGAGCCACGCCAAGCTAAATGTTATCTAAATGGCATTCATTTCACTCTTGCATAAACTTTGACAAGCCTCTCTACAAAAAGGTTATGCAATTTAGCCAGACAGCCAAATGACAGCCAACAACTAATTATTATTTTAAATTGAATGCCAAGAGCTTCTTAGATTTTAAAGCCAACTTGTGAAATATCTGCTTAAGAACATTTATATATGGTCTTTACTTACTTTTTCGATTTTAACTTGTAGTCAGAAATGTGAGAAATCAAATCATCATTTAGTGATTATGTTGACAGCTTATAAGGTTAGGGCATCTATAAGTAATATATTCCATATTTTCGGTATGCCATTGTCAACTACTTTTATCTTAATTTCTATGGATGAGGAACTAGCTATTGCTATATTTGCGAACCAGTTTTTTGCCTAATTTGATTGATATTCTTTTGTGTCTGTTGAAGTGTTAGTGTCACTTTCAAACCGACTGTTGACAAACGATTGCGATTTCCTGTTTCATTTGAATAGCAATGCCGAAAATATGCATGATAAAACGAATCTGAACTTTTCAACGCCTTTCATTTAACACCCCAACATTTGACAGCCGACAGACAGCGAGTACGGCTTGGATAACATAGATCCATAGACCACCCTGAGTAATGTCTTGTCAAATCACTGACAAGTCAATTGACGTTGATGCTGACGGTTTTTGTGTGCTTTCACCGCCTTTTGGTGGCTACCGCGATCCAGACACGCAACGCCTGAAAGTCATCGTCAAATAATTCCCACCAAAAACAGTCAACTTTAATAACACCAAGAGCAACAACAAGAGGCACGTTTACAGCAAATAAAATTAGCTGCCTGTCTTAGTAATTGCGGCACGGCCAAAGACAACAGCCAGCCAAGTTAGCAAAGTAACCAACAATCACCAACCACGACGACGATGACGACGTGGACGTGAGCTCAGGCTGACTCTGAGACTGAGGTTTGAGCCAGCATTCTGCATTTGGTAAGAAGAACGAGGGATGGCAAACATATTTTCCATTAAACTGTCAAAGTTCTATTTTTGCATCTGACTACGAAATATGAACCACAATTGGTTATCACCTATGACTAAGCAACTTGTCTTTTTGGCGTAGCTTAAAGCCACAAATAAATAATATGGATGTTATTTTTTGGGAATCACGTTTGAATTGTGGCTTATACCAGTTTTAAACTGTTAATACAAAAAAAGTCGCACTACGCACTTTCAAATCGATCTTGTCAACTTCAAATTAGTTTAAAACCCATTAAGATTTATTTCTAAGCTCAATTTTTCAAAGCAACCGACAACTTTAAAGGATAAGTAGATTTCCTTAAAAAAAATGTAATCTTCAATGAATATGGTTTTTTAAAGGAAATTAAAGTAGCACCTTCATAAAATACAGGGTCTCTGGTTAAATATTAAGAGGAGGATTATTCTCTGTACTTCCTGCTGGAAAAGAAACAAAAGTTTTTCGACGTCGTACAAGATTAATTTCTCATATTTAGACCGAAGTTTTAGCGGAAATTGAAAAATGTTTAACCAAAACATTTTAAATGAAAAAAAGTGACAAAGCAAAATGCGTTTGACGGCAACGCCTGACTCGCACATACCCTCTACTAATAAGGATGCCCAGTGAAGGATACTTTCTTATAAGCGTTCAACAAGTTCTTACCCAGTAAAACAAATAATTATTTATTCAATTAAATTTTATTATATTAATATTTGAGACTGGGATTAAATTGTGATCTTTAACATTTGTACGACAAATAGTAAAATAATAAATAAATTGTATTTTCAGCCTGTGTTGATTGGAACTAGTTCACTGCACATAAATCGATTGGCACTCGAATGTTTTGAGTGGATTTTACATTTGAGGAAAAGAACAGCCAGATGGAGAATATTATATTTGGCTGGCCAACTCGTGCAGCGCTAGCTGTCTGGGCCATGTTGCAATTAACTGCCAACTAAACAGCAATTGGCCACAATTATTATTATTATCATTTTCGTACGGTTATTTTTGCAATGTTTTTGTGTTTTGTGTTTGCTCTCGACTTTTGCAGTTCTCGTTGTTGTTGTTGTTGTTGTTATTGTTGTTGGCAGCAGCAGCGGCATTTGGTAATTGTTTTTGGCATGTTTACCATTTTGGTTAGCTGGGCTTTGGCCCGAACATTTATTTATTTATGTGCACTTGGACCATATTAAGCATGTGTCCACAACCAATGCGATTTACACTACTCGATGCTGGCTACTGTTTGGTTGCATTGGGTGCGTGGATACACATGGAGCAGCCACAGATTTAGATACAGATTCTGCATTAGCCATCGGTAACGCCAATGACCTTAATTCGCAATGGTCAAAGCTCGTTTTTCTTCTGGCTCCGGCAATTTGCAGCGCATATTTCACATTCGGCTTAGATCTATTCAGAGTTCAAATGCTGTTTGGCTTCTATGTCATTTGTTAGCCGCACAGCGTGTGGGCCACTGGCGGATCTGAACAGTTGGTAAAAATGCTACTCAGTAAGTCGCAAAACAGTGATTACAACAAGAGTAGCTTTATCTTAAGTAGTATCAAATAGAATATACATTGTTTGATTAGTTAATGTTTTTGTGTTACACAATCTTAAATATATCAACTCTTAGTCTAACATATTTTGTTTTAATATTTTAAAAATATTTTCACGGTATGTGTATATTTGCACTATTTCAACCAGGAACTGCCCATTTATGTATTGTTAACTCGATAATCCATTTTTAAATGGTTTGCTTATTACATATTTCAGTATCCAATATTAATGCTACGTATACATATTTGTTTTGAGTATGTACTAATATAATATATATAATTAATTTCTTTTACATATTAAAATGCACTTTTTATAGACTTGTGAATAAATACTAAGCCTGATTATAGTTTGTAATATTTGTATGCAAATAGCAAGCAAAGTAATGTTTTAATATTTAAATTGTTGTGTTTTCAACGTATTCACAGCTGTCGCAAATCATTCGCATTTAAATAAATATTACTCAAATATATTGAATTCTGTGCATTCAAGAGTTTTGTTAAAAGTTTGATCTCCAATGCTTAAATATACTTTATTCTTGTAAACTGTAAATACAAATGCAATAGTTAATATAGTGTTAGATATATAATGGTATATGTTTCGATTAGGTAAAACATTTTCAAAGTTGAGGTACTTTAAATTACTGCCATAAATCGGACCTTTTGGACCTGCTCATTGTCTGCCTTTGTCTGCCTCATTTGAACCACTCGAATCAATCGCATAACTCGAATAGTTGCAATCATACGACTCATTCGATTAACTTCAATTGGACTTAGTCTGTTTCTCACTCTGTCTCTCTCTCTCTCATTGTCACTGCCTCTCTGTCTGCCACACTCCATGATAACGCTCAATGATAAAGCGGCTCTGGACCTTGGAACTCTAGATTCTCATCCTCATCGCTGACATACATGCGGGTCAAGTCCGAAGCCACTGAAACATTGTCGCTGCGATAAGAATTGAAGATGTTAAAGACATCGGCAAACATTAGCAAACATCGGTATTAGCTTGTAACAAAACAAAACAAACATAACAACATTTATTCTAAGCATGAATTCTCATTCAAACCCTGTTAGTAATTTGCATCCCAAATAGTCGCGCCTTTAACGGCACCATACACCATACACCATACAAAATAAATAATATTTGAGTTCGGCATGCAACCGCCTCCAATTTTGGATTGAAAATCGAATTCGCCTTAAATTGAATAATTGCCCGCCATAAATTTATGTGAGACACTGTACAAAAAATGCTTGGCATGCTCCCAACGGCCGAGAGGGCGACGATCGCTTGGTCAATTGCTAAACTATTGGCAATTGGTTATATTGACAGCTTGACATTCTGTCAGCATCTCGAATATCGAATTCGTTCGGATTTTGGATTTCGTTTTTTGTTTGTTTTGGCATTTGCGCAATATGTCTAATTGTCAATTAGCTGACCGATCTGGTCTTGGCATAGTGTCTGGTCTGCTTCGCAAACTCAATCACCGAGCTGCCCAACTCACTCACTTTGCCATCTCATTTCCATAGACTGATGCCACCATAGCGATGTACTCCTGATCCAAGTTGCGTGCGAAGTGTGCACCCGTCACATCCAGCCGTTCAAACGATGACTTCATCACCGCATCCGTGGTGCACATCAATGCACCTGCCAAGGATTGCGACGACACAGTGCCACCACAGCCGGAGCTGTTGCTGTTCTCGTTATGTGTGGCCGAGAAGCTGCTATTGCCCTTTTTGGTCAGGCTAGCCAGAGTACTGGTCGGATTCGCAACACACAACAATGTCGGCGTTGCCTGAGATGCGGAGCAATTCGATTTGCCCATGCCCTCATCATCGGCCGTCAATGTAGTGGAACTGACGCTGTAAATAAAAAGAGTGAAAGCGATTCTTAGAACAAACTATATGATTCTAAAAATATAGCTTTAAAGTTGGCAGCAATAAAATCGACATAAAATTGATCAAGTGTAAAGATTTAGGTATCAATTTTAACATGTTTTGCATATGTTTTGCGCTGGCTCTAGGTCAAGACCATGTTAAATAATTTTAAAAAAAGTCAAGACCAAACCATTAATAAAAAAGGATTTTGTCTACAACTGAAATGACTTTTAAGCAACCATAAACATTTTTCAGACAATTGGTTTTTGCTCAGTCACGCTAGTGTTGGCAGCTCATCTAACCAGCCCATCTCAGCAGCAAGGCAGTACTGAATTGAAAAGAACAACATGAATCGTTGTTCAATTAACCCTTTGGTAGTTTGGCTCATATATATTCTCACACCCTGTGGCCAGGCCCAGTGGCAGTGAGTCAGCGGCTCGAAACTTGTTTATTTAATAATTAAAATGATTTATGCGACTGATTGATGTGGTGCAATGCACTGCACCGCAATACACACCACTCAGACAGACCAACTGGTGTCCATGTTTGTCTGCATGTTGTGCTTAATGCCTCCTCGTCAGTTGGCCGCACATAAATTGCAGCAGCCATAAAGCAAAATGTTAACAACATTGTGGCCAAACCCAAAAGAAAAAAAAAAAAAAAACAAGCGCCCCATAGAAGGTCGGCAGCTGAACCCACAGTTGCAGCCAGCTTTAGATTTTCGCTTTTGTTTGACCAACTCTTCTGCCTTCCTCCCTGCCAGCTGCCGTTTTTAGCGAGTACAATAGAATGCAATTCAAACTCATATTTACTGGAGACAGACATTTTGGACAGAGAGTCAACCCACACGGGCCACTCGAAATACAGTGCTCAACTACTGGGTAGGCACAGTATGGCATTGGTTGCAAGTTTGCTTCCTTGTGGGCCGCACATAAAAATGTCAATTTCAATTTTCGCCTGGCGTCACAGTTAATTACTTTGGAAAATTGCATTTTGTTGACGCCCACGTGCCGCAGGCGAACAAAATCCATGAAATAAGTGTTTGCCGCGTGACGCCTTTGTGTTTAAAAACCTATTAAATAAAATCAACAACAAAGCACACGACTTGAATGTGCCTCAAGCTGGGTTTTGTTGCCACAAGTAAATTCGAATTTCACGCATATTTTTGTGGAAAAGTTGCGATTTGTCGCCAGTTCTTGCTGAGATATTAGAAGCTGTTTACTTAATGTTTAGCACTTGATTGACATTCACTTCTGGCAGCATTAGTACGGGTTAGGTTTCTGGTTCTAGTTTTCTAGATTTTGTGGATAAGTTAGTTTTTAGATAAAAAAAAGTCATTGGAATTGCTTGTTTTCACAGATTCCGCATGCCAAAATGCTTATTGTCTTTAATTGAAACCTGTCCCCTGCATTCTTAATAGATCCGCACCTTGAGTTAGTTCAAGCGACCAGCTGAAGCTAAATCATACTGGGGAAACGATTGAACAATAGAACTTGTTTGGCACATCTCGAATCGAGGGAAGCGATCCATGCACGCATTCGATCGATCTCTGGGTGCGATATTCAGCTGCTGCTGATTGTCGGGCCTTTGACCATCGCACAACTTGACTTGGCTTGACTTTTACTTTCCGCGTGCTCCGACCGAAAGCCAAAAGACCCAAACTCGTTTCATATTAATGCTTAAATGCAGCAGAGTATCTTAACAATAAATAAAATATCAACAAAAGTATTTCACATGCCGTCGAAGCGTAAAACGCAAAACACAATTTTCGGCTAAGAAAAACAAAAAAAAAAAAAAATAAATAAACTGGTTCAGATATCTCACTCTAACTGTTGCTATTTCTCATGGGATTCTAGATCCGTTGAACCGGCTGCGTACCTTAGAGATGAGGATGCAGTTGTAAAACCTGCTAAATGTCATTAGCCATTAGGTATTGCCGGCCGTTTGTTGGTTGCTTTGACTTGGCCCAAAGCGTTGTTTTTATCTGGCTATTGATATTTATAGTCTTCACAAATGCCCCCGTTTAATTACTTTTTATCAGCAATGGTTCGATTGTTAATTGGTAATTGGCAATTGGCAATTATCATCGCTGCCTAACAAGCGTTGTTTAAATATCTTAAGCGTTGTTTAATTTCCTCTACTGAGCGAAAATCTTTTACATTCTACGTTGTCCGATGAAGTTCAATACTAAAGAGTTTTTTATTATAAGGAAAAACCATTTTGGGTTTGCCATAGATGTAATCAATGTTATACAATTTCATTTATAAATATCTTTCCTTATTATTTTAATTAATTTATATAAAAATAACTTTTTAATAATATTTTTTCATTTCAAACTTAATTTTTAGATACTTTAATGTTAATTAAATTTTGACATTTGATTCATTCCTATTTTAATAATACTTTGGTGAGCTGTTTGTGCTGAGTGTAGCTTTGATTTTGATTGATTGCATTGGCTGCGCTAGTTAAAGAGGTTAATTAATTTGCACCGCAGCCGGCTAATGAGTTCATATTAATATTGATATTGTTGCTACCGTCCGCAGCGCTGCACTGAACGGTATCCATCAGATACAAGATTCAAATGCTGAGCGTGCTAATCGCGATGACTTCATTTCATGTCGCACTGGGTGCGCTGCTGACAGAGGTCGGGCAATGTATCTCAGGGACAACATTGATTTGAATTCGGATTCAGATTCAAACAACCGATGCTAAAACTCAAAAAAGGTGTCAAACTACAAAACTGTTCGCCCCTAAACCAAAAATCTACAGTAAAATGGCAAATGGCGACTTATGAATGCGCTAGCTTGCATCAGTATCTCGACTTTATACATCACTTAACTTTAAAGAACTTTAATAAAATAAATAAATAAATAATCTACTTATCCACTTATAGATCAACCAACCATCGACTCTTAAAATATGTGCTGCTATTTGTGGCAAACTATCTCAAATTTCGAAATCACTAAACTCTTGCTGAAGACCAAAATAATTTACTCCAATTTCTTAAAACCATTCAAATCTTACGAAAAGTCTTGCAAAATTTTGATTCGTTTTGCGTTTTGGTTTGCCAACCGCAGTGCTATTCAAATCTGAATGGCTTAAGAGTTTTGAGTCATCTCCACCTGTTGCAAGTAGCCTGTTCGAGCCAAACAATACTCCTACAATAAGAGTTCGCACAGTGAACTTATCATCTATCTTAAATTTATGTACAACACCAAATATCAAATGCAACACACAACAACAAAAGTAATACAACTATCATAAACTGTACGCAAAATGCCGTTCAACATGAGCAGCGGGCGATCGTGTGAGGTCCAAAAGGCCCAAAGATGCAAGCAGCTAGATAGACACACACACACACACATGTGGATAATACCGAAAATGGATGAACAGGCTTATGAATTTAGCGACAGGGAGGCAATTCTAGTCCACCGTATAACCAAACAAAACAATGGCCAACCGAGCCTGACATTTACGTTAGTGCGAGCTGCGAGAGTTGCAAGCAAGTTGCAAGTTGCAAGAGCCGCAACCTGGCGGGTCGGCTACAACTGTCAACACACGAAAGTAAATGTGGTGTGCCCGGGGGTCTTACAGTTCATAAATTGTATTTTGAGGGCGCCATGTAAACAATATGTTGCAGAACCAGCGTCTTATCGGCTGCCGTGTGCCATAAATCAGAGCTGGTTGTTTTTCTTTTTTTCTTCATTTTTGGCCCGCTTTTGTCTTGGCACTTACCAATCGCTAATATCTGTAGCTGAGCCCGGTCGCTGATTGCATTTGCTGCGCATGACCACCTGCAGCCAATTGGGCACCGGTGGTGTCGGATCCGGCGTATATCTGCCAGAATGAAAATCAATCAGTTGAGTTTATAATTCAGTTGCACTCATTCTGTGTGGTTACGCACCTGATGATGGAGTTGCAATGCTTAGCCTTGGGCACCGCAAAGATGTCAGTGCAAGAGGCTATTGAGGACGCTGCCGCGGCCCTCTCTATAGCTGTATCCACTTCGGGAATGATGGACAGCTCATCAGACTCGACGAGATCGGTCTCCAAACTGCTTATGGATCTGAGGGAGTTGCGTGGCCCCGTATTGTGATAGCCCGATGAACCGCTCGATGAGGCCGTATCCTCCAGTTCGCGGGGATCGAACTTGAGTGTCACTATAAGAGCCGAAGATGAGGAGAAAGAGAGAGAAAGGCACAGAGCATATCGAAATACACCAAATGACACAGACACACACACACAGTCAGAGAGATGTTGAGAGTTGCGAGTATGGAACCAGGAATTTTTGGGGTTTTGATTTTAATTTTTGTTTAATTAATTTTTTTTTATATACCCTATACCCATTGGAAATGGACTAAAGGGTATACGTGAAGTTGTTTTCTTTTGCGAATGCGACAGAAGTCGGTCGGGGAGTGGAGGGGATTTGGGTTTTGGGAGGGCGATATTCCCATAATCAAAATTTGTGTCGTCGACAAACAGAGCAAAAATTATTGATAACGGTATATACATCACCTTTTTCAATTTGATAGAGCGGTTAGGGTTTAACTCACGTTTATCCAAAGATCCTAGTTTCTTAGCCAGACCATACAACGTCTCTGGCGTCCAAAAGTCCGGTATACGGGCAAAGATCGAACCCGCATCCGCCGGCAACTGTATGCCCAATTTATGAAGGAGCAGCACAAACGGCTGATAGAGCATCGTTGTCGACTGCTCGTTGTTCCACTGTACCACCGGTACGGACTTGTGCTTGAAAATACAATGATAGGCCACTGGTTCCATGATGGGATCCACCTCGGGAAAAATAGTGGTAGACTTCATCATCAACTTGATGTAGCAGCACTCCAGCAGTAGTTTCTGCAGCCACACCAAATGGTGTGACTTGTTCTCCTTAATAATCAAATCTCGCAGAATCTGTTTAAGAAGTTGATTGATTTAGAATACATATACATATATATTTATGCTGTGTAAATGACTGTCTCCCTGAACTCACCTGCACATCATCCGAGGATTTGCCACAGGAGCTTTCCTTAATGTCTATGCCGGATTCGGTTGAGGCCGATGAGGGCGTGGTGAGCAGTGTACGCTGATACTCGGCATCCTCAAACCTCATCAGATCATCATACTCCAGCAATGTTATGATATCCTAATTCAAACTCACTTCATTAATATGACTCTCACAATTGTACAAATGCCAGGCTTACCTGTTGCAACAGCTGCTGTATAATCGCAATTCTGGTCTTTATCTTGTTGCCATTGTTGCTGAAGAGCTTAACGATCTTGCCAACAATATCGCTATTTTTCTTGCTCTGCACATAATACCAATAAAGTGTATCCATCTCCTCCTGTGACCAAGTACTAATAAATATAATTTAATTTTACAAAATTAACCACATTAATTCAACTGTAAGAACACTTTAAGGCTAAGCAACAAGATTGTTTTACTATAATTACAATGTTCTACGGATCAGAAAATATAGTCTTATTTTTGATGAGTACTCACCATAACGTATGCTCCTGATTGTGCTCCTTGGTCATTTCGGTTAAGGAAGTTGTGGGTAGAGTCAATGGTGATTTGGGCGGTGTGTTCATAAATTTGTGTATAACATACTCGATTAGATCGGACCAATCCTGCAACATCAAATAAAATGTTAGGAAAGTACGCCTTGATGGATTAGTTTAAGTTAAGCTTACATCGCATATCCCATAGTCGGCCTCCCAAATGCGAGAGTAGGTCTTCAGTATAATCGGCTGAAAGAGGACACCAACCTGGTCCAGATCGCCACCAATGTGATGCATCATGGTAAAGATGCAGTCATTAACAAACTCGCCATTGTTATTAAAATCCTCCAGCAAAATGCCGTAGTAGTGCATCACCTCCAAAGTGGCGAATCTGATAGGCACACAAAATATAAACATTTAAAAGCCATTTATATTTATTTTCTTGTGATAACTCACTGTGAGATGTGATTCGCTATTCCAATAGTATGGCCGCCTTCCAATTTGCCAGCACTGTCCAAAATCAGCAACAGAATGTGATTGGTCACGACCAGATCCTGCAGATACTGCTTGGAGTGGATGCTGGGATTGAAGCGACGCAGCAACAAAACAAACAAGCAACGCAAATCGGTGGTGGAAGCAATCTGCAGCTGGAGATGCCGCAAACGCTCGCGATCATCCTCGCTGAGATGGGTGATCTTGCTGTAGGTCTCGATGGCTTGGAGGAACTCCCGTATGGCGGTCACCACCAGGTGCATGCGACGCAAATATGGCCTCAGATCGCTGCCCTCCTGTCGCGCATTAAGCTCCAGTTGCTCACAGAGATTGACACCCTCATAGGTCAGATAACTGATGACATTGTAGTTGAGTATGGTATCAATATGTTCCATATCCAGCTCCAGTTGAGCCGCAAATTTCAGAAAGTATGTGACCAGCCAGAAAAAATGCGAAGTATCAATGGGAACCTATTTTGGATTGGAAATAGAGCGCTTAACAAACAGGTCCTTAAGTCATAAGTCCTATAAATGTACACCTACCGCATTACTTAATAGTTGAGAGTGCAACTCCTCCACCAAAAAGTTGTAGCCTTTGAGCAAAAAATCGACGGTGAATTCCTTGAGTAAATTCGAAATGTCATCATCAGTGGGCGTGTGCTGCACCAGACCCTTCATGTTAATGCTATTTATAGGATAAGTCATGTAAGTAAAATATTCAGTTATTTAAAAGCTACTAAAGAAGAAAACTCTTATAATATAATTTAGTTTTGACTGCAACATTCTTGCTAGACAGATAAGACCTTAAAGTTTAGATTACTTACAGGCTGCTCTTGCTGCGCTTCACCAGCTTCTTGCGACGCAGTTCCTTCTTGTCCATGGGTGCGTCCATCAAGTTGCGTGTTTTGTTACGTGGCTTCATATTACAAGGCGGCTTCTGGTGCGCCGGCTTGCCCTGTGGTCCATCATCATCGTTGCTGGATGTGGATATGGATTCCTGATTCTCCACCTGAGTGGCATAGCCGCAATCGGATAGCTCTGACTGCGAGGAGGGACACTCTCGCTTCTGCGGACAGCACTTGCCTTTGGTCAGAAGCAGTTGACCAGCGTGCGGTGACTTCTGGCCCAATTTGACGGCGGAAATATTTGGGTGGGAGGTGTAGCTGTCGGACAACATGTCCTCCAATACGGTGCGACGTAAGTGCAGCGGTGCAGGTGGCTTGAAGGGCTCATAGCACTGGCTGACACCAGTTGTGCATGTCGACGATTTGCTCGGGGTATCTGAGACTATTGGGGTTGCGTATGGTTGCGCATTGGTAGTGCTGTTGACATTGTCAGCTGGTTGTGTAAGATTTAATGGTTCCGAGTTTCGAGCGGTCTGTCTCTGCTCGTAATGGCGAACGCGTTCCTCGTAGCTGTTATCATTCATCTCCTCCTCCTCCTCTTCCTTTTTGATGTGCCGTTGCTGTTCCGACAGCTTGGCCATATCGCTGTCCGATTCGGTGTTGGCCTTCTTTTCTTTTTCGGCTGACACCCTATTCATGGCATTCTGATACTCATGCCCCTTGCGGCTGACCTCGTGGAGCGTGGCCTCGGTGCCATCGCGCAGCGCCTGACGCCGCTCCTCGCAGCCCTCCTTCTTGCCGCTCATGCCATTGTCCGAGGAGTCCGAGGTGGGATCGGAGGTGAGCATGGGACTGGAGTCGCCGCTTCCCTGTTTCGGTGGCGATGTATTGCTCTCATTGTCCTCAGAGCTCTCTGACAAAGAGGCCTCGAACCACAGATTTAATAGCTTCTGTAGGGTGCTTACGTGCTGATCCTTGTAGATCAACGCGATCAACTGGACCATGGTCACGCCCCAGTTCGAACGCTGCGGGCAGGTCATCAGATAGAGCATTAGCTTGTCGATGCTCTGGATGAAGAGGTTCCACAATATGGTGTTCTGCATGGATCCCTGATGGCCACTGTTCGACTGCAGCATCATTTCCGGTATATGCAAAATGTTGCGCAACAGCAACAGACAATTGTTGATACGATCGCATTTTTGTGGCGATAGTTTTGATTCCGATTCGAGTATATGCTTTATATACTCAATGACGCTCTTGGTGACCTTCGGATCGGTGAAGGCCTCTTTGCAATTGTAGAGCAACTTATTCAGCTCGAAAATGGTGTGACGCCCGACCTCGGTACGGTACATCACATCCACGGAGAAGAGGCACTCCACTGGCACGGTGAGATTCACCAGGATGCGTATGACCGACTCCAACACCGCATCATCCTTGGCATTCTCCAGCAATGGTATCAAATCAGAACGCACATTCTGACCAAAGCCTATGGCACGCCGAAAGGTGCGCAATGTTTGATCCTCATAGGTTAACTTATAGTTAATCTCCTCCAATATACCTACAAGTATCGAATAGGAAAATATTTAATTTCGCTACTAATATATATGTTCTCTTCCCAACTTACCCAACGCATTGGGACTGACAACATAGGTGTCTCCCTCTAAGGATCCCAGAGAGGAGAAGATGCTATGCAACTGGGGCGTTACAAGTAAATAATCCATAACAGGTTATTCCTTATGTATGTACTTCTTGTCTGGTATGTTGTAGTTAAACTCGTTGTAAAGTTTGTGATTCTTCAACAGCGAATTGTGGCACATTGTCAGAACATAAACCAACTTTCTTTACAATGTATTGAACGTAGTAAATGATCAAGTTTGCTTCTGGGTCTACAAAGATTAAAGCGAATTTGGGAATAATCATTACGACAAACTTATTTAAATGACTGGGAACAATACTTATTTTAATTTATTATTTACTTAATTATTTATCTGATTCTAAAGAACTGAACCCATTTAAAATAAGAAAAAAGAAAATCATGTTCGATCCCATAAAGTATATATATCTTGATCAGCATCAACTACCGAAACGATTTAGCCAAGTTGATCTCATAGTTGTTGTTGATCTCCTATACATAGGCAAATTAAGCTCATATAGCTTATCGATAACTGCCTATCGATTCCAATTGATTTCCTACATGCATAATACAATAAAGCCTGACTGATTATTAATCAACTGTACTAATTCCATTTAGATCGTCTAAAAAACATGAACAAACTAATATCAGCACGCACACTATGCATGTCTTGACTTGAGCACTATAACTTGTTAATTACGCAAATTGTATATAATTATATTTACATTTTAATGTAATGGCCAATTAAAGGCCATTCACTTATCTCGATTACAACTATAAATCCAAATTGAAGCAGTAAATAAGTGCATTCATCATGCTAAAGTGTGAATCATATGCGATGCATGTTATACAACAAACAATTTTTCAGTCTTAAGTTTATGGCAGTGAAAAAAAGCTGTCCGTAAATAGAAATCCGAGCTGCCCACTGTGAGCTGCATGTGACCAATACCACTAAACGCTGAATCTCTCACTTGTGATTGCACCCACCTCACCCTCCGACTGTCGACTGGCTTTGTGCATTCGCTGCGTGCAGGATAACACGATAACATGCACCATGGCAACACGTGCCGAGGCGGGGTGTTTTGCCCCAATGTAAACTGCACCATTTACAGCATTTAAGGGGGGTGTGGGGCAATCCACAATGCTCGACCAAGCGTAATAAAAAAAAAGAAAAACATAAAATGGTGAGCAGCAGCTTTTCTGCTATGGTTAAGCAACAACAAAGTGAGCTCAACCAGAATTTGAAGCATAAGCATTGACAGGTATCCACAGGCATCCGCACTCAGCATGTGACTTACACACACACATACACACACCAGCAAAATAACCTACAACAACAATAACTTTTCCTTTGATTGTGTAAACGTCTCAGCTGGATATGTTTTGCTTCATCTCTGTGTTATGTGCTCTTGTTTTGTCACTGAGAGAAATGGTTTAGTTTTTATGGTCATGACCCTTCTAGAATTGCAACGAAGCTTTACAAATGCCAGCATTTGTTAATTGTTTTCATTGAGCGCATTGTGTTGCATACTTTTGGGTGCACTTCTAAATGACAAGCGCTAAAAATACAAGTGGCACCAATTATTTTTAGATCATATTCACGGCATTTTAGAACACGTGAATAGACAATGCATTTACGTATGGCTACACACACAACGCTAATCAATAAGGGCAAGGTTGTAAATTCCAATTCTTTCTGCATCTGAGAACGGCATTTAACCTACATTTTAACCTACATTCAAATATATTAAATCCAGAAACAACGCAGAAGCTCTCATATCCTTCTAGATTGCAGTTAAATTGGTACGGAGCTCTAAATATTATATTATTTTTGTATGTTTAGAACAAGTTTTATTCAAATGCTTCCTGTTTCATGACTGCATGACCTGTAGCTATGCAGGAATTGGGATGTATATGATTAAGGATATCTCAATTCTACAACTTTTGTATAGATTGATTCTATTCTATATGATACATAAATTTCCTGAATATAATAACGCTAAAATTTTCTTCATTTCTTTCATTTGAGAATAGATCTTTCGATTGCCCGATGAAAGCTTTCATGACAAGATTACCTATACAAAAAACGTTAGCCGATTTTTTGGTCTTCTGATCATTTTTAAAATAATGTAGAAAATTGTAAATATATTATTAATATTAGTTTTAGTTTATGTTAAAAAATGTCTATTACTCATACACATATATACAATATATATATATATATATATATATATATATATATATTGATATGCCTGTGTCTAAAGCAATATTGTGAGCTTTTTTGAAGCACAACCCCATTTCCCATTTCCGCTGGCAGTTATGAAACCAAGTACACTTACAAAGAGTGCTTACATAAAATCTGCTTTGCAAACTACACAATAAAAATAGCAAATGATATGCGCATTGTGTGTTTGTATTGATCGATCTAATCAAAATGCATTGTCATTCTTTCGCAAATATAAAGGAAATTTCATTCAAAAGTGCTGGTGAATATTTTACGCCTCTGTGAAACACGGGTCATAAAAAATACTCACTCGTCTATGAAATATACAATAAATACTATCGATTGGCCAAATTTGTAATGCAAAGTGGCACAAAGTAAAAGTAAACATATTTCCTTGCTGTTAGGGCAAGATGACGCATTTAGCAACCACTTTCTGGGGGGACCGTCAAAAACAGACCTGCAACAAATCCCACTGAACTTACAGTTATCGAGGATTAAATACACTTGCAGACGGTATCACCTGATGGCACATATGAATGGATTATACGATGGTAACCTGATATATACTCAAATCTGGTAAGCAGTATCTACGTCATGTGAAATTAAATTAAAGTAGAATTGCGTTACACAATGAGCGATGCAATTATGTTACTATTTGACATACACTCAGCAAGAGTAAGTATTGTATTTCAAATTGGGTCAATAGGAAAACACTTGTGTGGGTGTGGGTGTGGGCTCAATTGACGTTTGATAAAATATAAGAACACAAGCTTGAATTACGTAAAAACAGAAACCCAAATCTTAAGAGTTTTTATTAAATTATATTAAGTAATTAAGTAAAAATGTACAATTATGTATTTAACAAATGTAGTATAGATTTGAAAGATGTTATTGCCACCATCAACAAGTGTCATTTACTTCTGTATTACTCCGATGACTGCAAATCGACAACCTCTTTTTTCGCTGAGCTGTTGAGAATTTATTTCAGCGAGTATACAAATTGCTAGAGTGCGCTCAAGTGTATGTTATAAGTTATATAATTGGTTGTGCAACAAAAGACTGAAAAAGACATTGCAACGCATATTCTGAATGCAATGCTGTGTCAGCAAATACGCAGTTTTGAACTTGGCGCGTTGAGCGTGTAAAGCTACTCAGCTGTTAGCTTTCGCTTAAAGCTTTGTCTCCGTGAGCTATGTTGTTGCAAACTGTGCTAGGTCGTAGACCAATGATGCTTGCAACATGATAGTTGATTCACACTTGGCTGATTTGCTTACCCAATTACTTTAAAGTCGAATACAACAGCTAGTTACTCCACGGCGGCAGAATTGTTCTATTTCGAACGTAGTAATTTGGTAAATGCTCTAAGCATTTTAAGTATTTTGTTTTGAGAAACACTTCTAAATAAACACTTGCCATTTAATAATAATTGCTATGAAGACACAATGTTGCATAATTGAATTTTGATAAGATTTGTATATTATTGAAATTCATTTATTATTATTTTCATTCGCACACATTCACAGGCATTGCATTTTTACTTAGATCATGCATGTAGTTTAGCATGATTCGTGTATTCTACGTATTTCAACTTACGTAAAATGCAAAAACAATAGCTACAAAACAAATTTGCACATTTATCAATTGCCGTGTAAACGAAGGGAAGTAGAAAAACAACATAGTATTATTCACTAGCACCAATACACACAGAGCTACACACATACACATTTACAAGCAAATACGTTGGCCAAGCAACCTCAACTGAATTTTGTTGCTAAGTATATTGCGCACAATTACGTATTGGCCCAGGGCAAATTAGCAACCTTCAACTTAAAGGTCTTTATTATTAATTTTAAGTGCTTCACATACCACAATTTATTACTCAGCTGTGAATAGTTCTTTGACGATTCAATAACAATAATGATATATAGAATAATGTTAGAGGACGCGACACGAACCGTTTGCTTCAAGAGCACAAAGTTGAATGCTCAATATATTTGATTCTGTGCTCCAGCAGAGGTCGCAAATGCAACGAACAAGCTCCCACTCACAAACACTGACGCGTGCCCAATTCCCATTCACATTGCATTCACATGAGACGCAAAAGCTTCCATCCACAAGTTGCCGGCATTGCCGGCCCCTCCGACTCTCTTTTTGTATATGTGTGCCAAAGCTCTGGTTGTCTAACTTGTTGCCTCTCGCTCTGGCTTGCGGCCGGCTTCAGTGATTAAATTTCTCACGTGTATGCGCAACGTGCGGCACGTTTGTTTGCCTCTTGCTTGCCGTGTTCGTTTCACTTCGTGTGAGTGCAAAGCAAGCACAACAATCACAACAGCATACCGTTAAGCGCTTGCTGTCTACACATTTTGTTGTTGTTGTAGACAGCTCTCTGCTCAGATGAACGCTTTATTGATTCTCGATGTGGCGGTTTTGGTAGATAAGCTGTTCCTGATGGTGGTGGTGGTGGTGGTGGGTCCACTCACACAATAATATTGCCATGACTTTTGTTGCCTAACAGTTTTTGTATGCGTGCTGCTTTTACACAACAGCCACAGAACAATTGCTCGATTAACGCGGCGTATGCGCAATGCAATGTACAAATTCCAAATGCGGAGAAGAAAAAAATAAGAATTCGTAGAGCAACAGTTCGGCTACCGGTCAGCGGCACGAGCGACGAGCACGTCAGGTTCACACGACTGCGATTCCACTTATGACGAACCCCCCGAAAATGGCCACATAATCCGCAGAAAATCAAACCGACGGAAGTCCGACGATCGGCGCAACGATCATTTTTCTGAATATGCACTGCAATGCGAGTTTCACACTCAGAACATTACATAAACAAATTGGGTGTGCGAGAGTGTGTGTGATTGTGTTTAAACACGATTATTATCATATTCAAAGCGAGATTGCTGGGTGTTAGTTTAATCAACTTTACAAATAGTTCACATAACAGGTATTTACGTGTAAGATATATATTTTACATCATTAATATTATTCAAGCTAATTTTACACAGATCAATACCGGACAGATTTAAAATATTTTTTTTTCTATTTTTAACTTAAATACAGTATTAATCTAAAATCCATATCTTGGTTAAAAAAAAAAACATTTTTTGTTTGAATCGATTTTGGATTTGCTAAGGTTAGGGTTGAAGCGGTAGCTTAATATTGTTAACTTTAATCCATGCGTTGTTATATGACTATAATAATAATGATATAATAATAATTTCTAGTTGTCGTAATATAATCAAGAAAAGCTTAAGTTGTAATATTATTTATATGCAAAAAATAGAATTAAATAAAAATCAAGACAGTTACCTAAAGCACGATGCAAGATTATGTCAAAGTAAATAAGATGCGACTGCTCAGGTATTACAAAAGCATCTTGTAAATCTATCCACTCATGTAGAGCTTCAGGCAGTTCGCCTTGTTGTACACAAAAGATTAATACGCAAATGTAAACGGAGATTGCAAAACATCTGGGGGAGCAGGCTCAATCGAACAGAAGCAGTACTATAATTCCACACGAAAAGGTAGCCAAATTGTACGGGGCACACGGCTCTCGCTCACCCCTTGCATACCCCGGCCGAACTGCTGTCAGTGCAACGCGACCCGCCACTCATCCGCATGTCCAACTGTGAGCAGAATGTCGCATGTTTGCGTGCTGGCTGTGCGTGTAACGTGCAACTGCCGTGAGGCATTTACTGGTTATTTTACCAACGTGTGCAAAAATCGTTGATCCTTTATCGCCAACTTTTTCCTAGGCATCAGAGTGCTAATCAGTTCACTATGGCCGACAGCAATATTTACCCAAATATATACGTAAAATGTGTAATATCAAGTTAATTATAGGTATAAATATAGATAATAAATGCTTAGGTGCGGAACATCATCGATTTTGCCTGCTAGCATGTTCTATTTCTAGGCGTTCTCTATTGTTAGGTGTTTTCTCCTTAAAATGTCCATTGCAGGGTCATTTATATTTCCTCATACGATTCTGCCTTTATAAATTTGATTCGTTATCTTGAAATTTGTGAAAAAGGAGAACTAAAAGAAATTCTGGTTTTCTGGACAAGTTAACTTTTAATGCGATTTTTAAATGCTAGTTAAGATATTTTGTTCTAAGTGTAGCTAAATGCCGCTGTGCTCCTTGATCCAATCACGTGCATAGACAACTCTGGCATAGACGCCCGGATAGTCTGGCTTGGCGCAGCCATAACCCCATGAGACCACGCCCACCAGCACACCCGCCTCGTTGACCATGGGACCGCCAGAGTCACCCTGGCAGGCATCCTTGCCGCCCTCCATGTAACCAGCACAAATCATGCGCTCCGTAATGCCGCCGTATTCTTTGTATTTATCGCTGCAGACCTGCTGATTGACCAGCGGCACCTGCACCTGACGCAGCCACTCACGTGACTCTAACAGGTTCTGAGTGTTGCCCCAGCCGGTGACAAAGCACGGATCACCGTCCATAAACATTTGCTCCGCCTCCGGCAGCTTGATAGCCTTCTTCGTCTTATCAAATTCGATGGGATGCTGCAGTTCCAGCAGCGAGAAATCGTAATCCACATTCGAATAGTTGAACTTCTCGTGCTGCACAATCTTCTTCACGCGCAACAGTTCTCCATGTCGCGAAGCTTCCGAGCTGCCCAGACGCACCTTTAAGCGATCCGCTGTTTTTCCACTGGATAAGGGAAATATTCGCGATAAATTGAGGGTGCCAACAATGAGAAGCCTCGTAGCTACTTACTAGGTGCAATGGGCCGCTGTTAAAATCCATTCCTCAGAGATCAGGGAGCCGCCGCAAATGTGAGCCGATGTTTGCAGCGAGATTTGATGTGGTGCATTCGTTATATTTATACGTTGGCCACCCACAATGCGGCCATCGAGACGCGGCTGCGTCTTCCACAGCTCGTCGAGCAGCGAACGGTGCCGCTTCACAGGTTCTGGTATCAAACAGACGCCACCCAGGACAATAGCGCTGCTCTGCAGCAGTAGAACTAACACCAATTTTAATGTCAACATTGTGAGTTGGCTTTTCATTGGGGACCAGGGCTTTTATAGGCACGGCCCAGACCATGAACGGACGGCCTCTACTAGCGATAGTCACCCACTGAGCAAAGAAACCCGCTGAGACACTATCTTTCCAGCCAACAATTGACACATAAAATAATAGTAAAATTAAAAATGAACTTTTATTTAATTAAATAGGTCAATAGTACTTACGCATAGTGGCTCTAAGTTTTTGTTACGGCTCACAAATACTATTTAAAAGAATTTTTAATTGTTGATGAGTTTTCTACTTGATGTGCTTTAGCCAATACTGCAATTTATTATGTACTAGTGATGCTTGCACATGCTACCCCAAACAGCAAAGAAATTGATGAGATTCAATGTTTTCCGTTTCCGTTTCCATTTTTGGTTTTTGTGTATTTGCATTATTTTAATAGCTCACAATTGTTTTACAACGTTGTTTTACAATGTTCCAAGTTCAGCGTTAATGAATAAATTACTAAGATGCGTGATTTGAGCAAAGATGTCGCACTCTATTCTACAACATAGATTAGATTGCGCCCCAGTTCGGTCAGTTTGCCCGCCTGATTTAGGCTCACTCGCTTTGCCGCCACATCGACAACAAAGTTGCCATCAGTGAGTTGAACTTTGCCAGTCTTGTAGTCCTGGAACGTGGGCACTTTGCGTGGACCCAACAGAGGATCCTCATAGCGCCAGATTTGCAGCGTAGACACATCTAATTTCAGGCTTAAAATCTTTGCCAGCTTTTCGCGCAGCGACTCAACAGTGTCACCCTCGGATATGATGGTGTTCACCTGGAAAAGTGAAGAGCGCTCTGTGGGATTCACTAGCTCGACGCTGACATGCGGCGCAACGCTGAAGCAGATGAAGGGCGAGCCAGGACGAACCTCTTCACGTGTCTTTTCGGGCGCCGAGGGATCGTCAGTATACTTGATTTCTAGATTGTCCAGCTGGGCAGGAAGAATTGATAGTTACTATTAATGTAATTGGTTAATCTCGCAAAGTCTACTCACATCCAAGGTGTTCTTCAGATACTCCAGATTGTTGAGCAGCACCTGGCGCTCGTCGAACTCCAGCGTGACCGCCAGTGCGGCGATTCCCTTGCCGCCCGTCTCCACCTTCTCGCGTATCATTTGCGCAAATGGCATCACACGCTTCATGAACTTCTTCAGCTCGGCTTTCTGCTGCAGCGTTGCTGCGATGATTTTGTTATCAGGCAGTGATTTACTATCCTTGTTGTACAGCTCTCGCATTGTGTCGAGAACGCAGCACTGCCAGGGCGGATATGTTTTGGCCACCCAAACGAGGCCGCGATTGGGTTTGGCCGTCTGTGCCAAGTCCACAGCCTTCTCCTTGCCACCCTTGCCCTTGACCTGCAGCATATTCTTAAGGTTGAGGCGGAAGGTGTGAGCTGATTCCATCAAATAGTCGGAGCACATAATATCCAGCTCATTGATGGCACCGACCTCGGGCCAATGGGCGTGCACAATGGACCCCTTATTGCCTAGTAACCCCCAGACGTGTTCCGCCATGTGTGGACAAATTGGTGCCACTAGAAGCGCCTGACGATGTATGAACTCCATGACTAGATCCACATGCATGCCCTTGGCGCCACAGAGCTCGCGATACTTGTCGCGCGCCAGCTGCAACTCGTAGAATCCACTGCGCAGCGCTTCCTTGAACAGCATGCGACCATAATTCTCATCCGTCTGCTGTGTCTTTAGATTCAGCTCACTGAGGAAGACTTGATCATTGAAGGTTTTGGCCGCATCGTTGCGCAGGTTGTTGCGTGTGGCCAGCATCTCCTTGACCCACTCAATGAACGTGTACAGTCGGAGAATGCCCGCATCAGCGGTGGTCTCTACGAAATTGGCATCCTCGATGCTATCGCCAGCATCGGCCAAGGCCAGCCGACAACCATCGGCCGAGAATTTATCGATGGCCTCGTGGAGCGTTAGGAAATTACCATCCGATTTGGACATCTTCATCGAGTTGAGCAACAACAAACCGTTGACGCGCATACCCTTGGGCCACTTCGTCTCATCGTTGGGCCAAATGGCAGCGTGATTATATAAGCAGAACGTCAAGTGGTTCTGTATCAAATCCTTCCCCGACACACGCAAGTCCATTGGATACCAGTACTCAAACTCGCGTCGCATCACAGCCAAATGCTCTGCCTTGATGCTGGACTTCTTGGGCAACGGTGTTTCCTTAAAGAATATATAGTCCCAGACTTCGGCTGTCATATCAGCGGGTTTGATGCCTGCAAAAGGTGACAATTTAACCATTAAGCCATATATTAATGCCTACATGTATAAATGTAGTTTCCACTTACCGAATGGACCCGGCTTCTCGCCGCGGAATGTGCCACCTTGAAGCAAATGACATACCGTATAGAAAGCCATATATATGGTTGAGTCCGACAGGGATTCGATGAGCCACTGCTCGTCCCAGGGCAGCTTGGTGCCCAGGCCGTAAGTGCGCGAGCAGGCGTACTCGTGCAACCAGTTCAGACAGGCCTCGAAATTGTTGCGCGCCTCATCATGAAACGTTTCCATGTCCTGCAGTATTTTAGTGGCCTGTGCTTGCCATTCGGTTTCGCCGTAGTTGAGATACCATTGGTTGCACAGCGCAACCACGCACTCATCCGCTGAGCGTGACATAATCGTCTTCTCTGGCTCATAGTAAATATCCGCCTCCTTGGCATCGACAAGACGCCTTTGCAAATCTTTCTTGACATCCTCGATTTTGCGACCCGTAAACTCGCCCACCAGCATGACGCCATCATAGAAGCCTGTTGAACATGAATTAAATTTATTTTAATTATTTATTTATTACACATTTTTGACCAGACTTACTTTTTAAATAGCACATCTCCTTGGCTTCGGCCAGTTTGTCCTTATCGTTTTGCGATTGAATCTTTAGCGTATCGTAGGCATACACCGCACACAGTGTGCCCAGCGTGGGCACTTCGATGATGGGTATGGGCTCATACGGGAGCACCATTTCATCTTTCAGTCCGTACTTTTGACGGAATGCCTCCTTCTTCTGCAAATCCACGAGAGCGGCATAATCATCGGGCGAATCCGATGGCACTGAGGTCACCACACCTGTACCCTTATCCGCCTTAATGCTCATCATGGGCAGTGTGTAAATTGTTTTGTGCGTGGTCAGCGGTGCCGATAACGGCACACCCAACAGCTCTTGGCCCGTTATCTCGGCCAGCACAACAATGTTGCCCTCCTCCGCAGTGAATCCCTGATAGGCCATGTTGCGTGCAGCGCGACGCGTGCTTATCCACACCTCGTTATTCCTTGTAGTCTGCCACGCAATGTATTTAATGTCCGGATGCAGCCAGCAATTGGTTTGGCCATACATCGTCTCCGGACGCAATGTTGCAGCTACCATATAAATGGGCTGCTTGATGGCACTACAAAAAGAAAAGATATTTATTTGTGAATTATAAAAATTAAATGGGGAACAGAACGCACCTAAGTGCCTTGGGTGACTGCAGCACTTTCATCTTGATGAGCGTGTATTCCTGGGGACCAACGCCTTCACCCGTGGAGCGATCGTGGTCCATGCAGGGCTGTCCGTCCTTGGGCGAATAGATGGTATACCGCTTGCCATACATAATCTTGCCACGTTGCTTTAAATGATTGAACTGCCAGCGGACAAACGAGTCGAAATATGGGTTGGCATCTGTGGTTATGAATGTGCGACGCCAGTCCACGTGGACACCGATGCGCTTTAGATCCTGCCGCGCCAGCGGTGGGAAATAGTCAAGCCAATGCTCGGCATTGGCAAACTGCTTGATGTCCTCATCTTGCAGGCCGAGGCTCTGCATGATCTGCCATTGGTATTTGGCAGTGCCAGCTTTGGCCACGGCCTTGCTCTTTTTACCCTTCGCCTTGTCCTTGGGCACCTCGGACTGCGACTCGACCTCTGCGGGGGCCTGCTCCTGCTGCGCGGGAAATTCGGGCGGAAAGCCAAACATTTCCATCTCACGGGCAAGCTTATCGGCGCACGCCTTGATCGGCATCCCGGTGCAATGGAAACCGAATGGCCATAGCACACGACGTCCCTTGAGGCGTTGGTAGCGCACCGCAAACTCCGCCTTGGTTACGGAGAATGAGTGGCCCAAGTGCAGCCGGCCATTCATGTACGGAAACGGAAATGTGACAAAGAACTTTTCAGCCTGTCGCTTTTTGGGCGCCGTCGGCGCATCTGTTTCGTGCACACGCTCCAGCTCCCAGCGCTTTTGCACCTCGAGTTCGATTTTCTGCAGGTATTCCACCTTAAAGGTGCCTTTGCGCTCCACATTTGCCTTATTATGTACAAATTATAAAAACTGTATTAATCTCGTCAATCTGGGCAAATATTGCATCAGTATTTGCGTGGAATTTGTTTTAAATATCGAAAGCCCAACAAGCAAGTTTACTTTGTCGGCAGTGATATTAAACGCTTTTACTTACCATTTCGCACTGTTTGCGTGTGCAACCGACAACACGTTCACTGAATATCCAAATGAATAATACAGATTGATCAACAAATTGCAAATTGCAACGTGTTTAACTCGCAGCGGCGGCGAAAAGGTTTTGGTCTATCGAAATTTACGTGTACTGTTTATCGATATGTGGAAGTGCGCGAGAAATTCACTAAACGGTTTGTCAACTGTTGGGCAACTGTGCTGCGCATTCGAATTCAACTTTCATT
Organism: Drosophila atroscutellata; assembly: GCA_035041605.1. Classification (NCBI taxonomy): domain Eukaryota; kingdom Metazoa; phylum Arthropoda; class Insecta; order Diptera; family Drosophilidae; genus Drosophila; species Drosophila atroscutellata. The sequence continues at coordinate 2,277,512 of JAWNLA010000092.1, read as the reverse complement.
GATTATCGAGAACAGATTGTATGCCATGTATCGATATTTTCAGTCCACTTAACCTATATTTTTTATTAGGTGAAAAGTTTTTAGGTTTAGGTTATTATTAGCTGAATACGTTATTTTTTGGGTGTTATATGTTAAAAAATGCGGCCAGTGTTTGCATTCTTGTTACTGGCCCTCCTGTGCGCCTGTCAAATCAACACTGCAAATAATGTGAACGCAGAAACCGAAGACGACATCGACAATGATTTTGCCGAGTTCGACGATGACTTTGTGGAAGCCAGCTACGATACCGAAACGGCAGAGAATGCCGACTCATCTCGACGTGCTGGGGCCGACAGCGATGACTGGGATACCCTAGAGGAGCCCAAGAAGCGGACCGTGGACATTGACGAAGAGGAGGACGGTATCGTTGAGAATGACGACGAATTCGAGCACTTTCATGACGAAGAGGAATTCGAAGGCTACGACGGTGGCGACTCTATGGATCCGCCCATCGATCAGAAGTCAGAGCCAAAACTGAAGATCCCCAATATACCATTACATTTACGCACCCACTGGGATTCGTACTGGATGGAAATGTTAATGGTGGCCGGTCTTATGGCATACTTTGCCAACTTCTTTGCGGGCAAGGCGAAAAATGCGCGTCTGGCGCAGCTTTGGTTCAGCACGCACAAGGCGCTGCTGGACGAGAACTTTGCGCTGGTTGGCGACGATGGCAAAGTCGAGAACGAGAATCCGGGTCTGATCAAGGAGAGCGAGAGTCTGTACACACTCTGGTGCTCCGGTCGCACCTGCTGCGAGGGCATGCTTGTGGAGCTGAAGATGATCAAACGACAGGATTTGGTGTCGCTCGTTGCTGGCCTGATGCGACCACAGTTGGATCAGGTGCATATCAAAATAGATTTGACACGCGGCCTAATGGATTCATTTGTGTTTGCGGTCGGCAGCAAAAAGACAATAACCAAGGTGTTCAAGGAGTACACAGATTTGGTAAGTAATTCACTTTGGCATATGGCCTGTGCTTGGACTAACTTTTTGCTCTCTTTGCAGACCAAGTTTTGTAGTTTAGTTGCCAAGCCAGAGGACCGCTATAATGTGCCCAGTGGTTTTGGCGTGCTTTCGGAAATACCGGAGGCTACATCTGCCATACTCGAGTCACGTGTTATTACCGCACTTACTAAATACCAAAGCTATATCGATTACCTTCACATCTCGGATCAGTTCAGCGGCCCAGTGCCTCAGGAGGAGAACAGCACACTGAAGCAGCCGGAAACAAGGCCCGTTCTGTTAGCCGGCTTCAATCTGCCCAAGCATGCCGAAATGGAGACCATTAAACCCTTGTTAATGTTGATATTTTATCTAATGGAACGGTTGAAGGCCTATCGCATGTCCAAGGAGGTAAATCTGCACACATTCTTCCCATAATATCATATCGTATTACAATGTTCGCTTGCAGGCCAAAGTCAAGGCGGATAAGAATCGCTTGCGTGTCGAGGAGGAGTTCCTCAAGAGCACCCATGCCGCACGTGCAGAGGCAGCTGCTCAGCGTCGCGAGGACAAGCGCAAGCAGGAGAAGGAGCGCGTGCTCGCCGAGGAGGATCCTGAGAAGCAGCGACGCTGGGAGGCCAAGGAGCAGAAGCGCCAGGCCAAAAAGAATGCACCCAAAATGAAGCGTCTGGCTGTAAAATCGTTGTAGATTTTGTTGCACCCTGTTGTGCCATCTATTTGCGGTCGCTCATCCGTAGAACTGTTTGCGGTTATTCCTTAAACATGCCACATTAAAGCAATAAAATATTTGTTTCCTATTGAGCGCCAAAAAAAACCAGTTTATTGCTTTTAGAGTTGGAAGAAATTAGCATCACGCTTAATTTACGCATAATTAAAACTTTCTCCAAGCGAAGCCAGGTGATTTAAGTAGCAGTGGAACATTGGACATCGAAACATTTTAAACAAACGGATACAATGATTGGGTTTTACTTTGACTATTGACAGCGGGCACGTATTTAGGTTATACTTGGATTAGAGTTTCAGAAAATGGTACAAAATAGTTGGGAGTCGCCTAACACTTGACGGGGAAGCAATTCTCATTGGACACGTAGGCAATGTGATTGCGGAGCGTTTTGATTTGCTTCTGGGCGGCATCAAAACTGTAGGAGAGTGTGTTGAGCTGGCCCTGCATCTCGCGGATGACGGCCTCGCGATCGTTGACGGATAGCGATGCGGTGGCACGGCACTGGGCCAGCTCCTTTTCGAGGCGATTGATTTGTTCCTGCTGCTGGGCTTTGATCATCTCGGCGCGCTCCTTGGTGCCAGCAATTATCTTTGCGGATTCGGTGCGCAGCGTGTCCAGATCGTCCTGTGTGGTCTTCAGTTGCTCGCAGAAGAGATCTCGCTGGCGGAGCAGCTCCTCAACCTCGTTGCGCGCTTGGGTCAGATCCAGCTGGCACTGGCCAAGCTGCGGACTTAAATCTGGTATGGGATTCTCAAGCTGCACCTTGCAGCCCTTAAGCTCCTTGCAGACAACTACCAGTTTACTCTGCATATCATCCTTCTCCTTGCATACCTGTGCCAATTTCAGTTGCTCGTTCTCCAGCAGCTTGGGAAAGTGGAGCAGCTCGTTCAGCTTCTCCTGGAACTTGGAGCGTATCTCCTTCACCTCCGTATTAATTTGCTGCTCGATGCGCTTGTTGTTCATGTTCAGCTTTTCCAGCGAGACACACTGCTCCTCGACCTTCTGCTGGGCCAGCATATACTTGTTACGATAGTCCTCCAGCTGCTGTGACTGCTCCTTCATGATGCACTTGAACTCCAGTTGCTCCTCCTTCAGCTCGTTGACACGTGCTCGCAGCAGATTCAGTTCAGCTGCATCCGCATCAGAGACGCCCTTGGACGCGGCACATCCGCCCATGAAACCCTTCATACTACAATGGAAGAGTACACAGTGAGAAAAAGTTCAGATAAAATTAAAATATAAAGTGATTCATATTAAGATCAACTTGCTTACCGTTTCTCCAATTCCTTCATTTGGCAATCCTTGCGCTGGAATTGGGTGAGCAGACGGCCGTAGTTCTCCTTCATCTTTTCGAACTGATCAGCTTTGGTGTTGCGTTTGCCACCGCAAATGACCAGCGGATCGGGATCCTCGGGACATGGTTTCCGCTGTGGGCAGGGCTGGGGGCTTTGCTCACCGTCATCATCGTCATCGTCATCATCATCAAAGGGGCATGAGGGCTGCTCCCTTGATGACTCACGCCTGCTAACCTCAGTGAGCAGCTTCCTCACCGAACACTGCATGCTAACAATGCGTCGCTTCAGCTTGTCCAGCGAATCACTTTTAGTACATGGAGGTGGACAAGGTGGTGGACAGGGTGGAGAACGGGTTGCTTGGCTGGGTGACATACTTCTTTTCTTCGGTTGCCGACATGGTGGGGATGGATGCGGTGGACATGGTCCTTGAATGCTACTGCTGCTTTCCGAGCATGGCGATTGTGGTTTGGCATTACATGGTCCCGGATTGCAAACGTGTTTCGGCTTGGACTTGGAGGCCATGATGGCGCTAGCGATGTTTTGCATCATTTTCAAGTCCTCGGGGCAGGCGCCCTTCATCTTTTGCATGGCCTTGCTGAGCGCCTTAATGAGCCGATCCTCCTGGCCTTCCACTTGGCAACAACTGGAGGCGACATCGTCGCTGCATTCGGTTGCACCGCTACCGACCAGCGGACCGCCACAGGGACCCACACAATACGGCGATATGTTGTCCTCGTCCATGGTGGTGGTCAGATTGACCTCGCGATAATGACGATGCGATCCAAAATTCTGAAGCTTCACTGCCTGGTTCATCATTGTGTGCAACTTGATGTTCTCCTGCTCCATGCAGATGCGCAGACGTTTGATTTCGCGCAGCTCGTTGCGTGTTTTGCAGGGCTTGCCACACATGTCCATCACCTGCGACTTGATGTCCTGTATGATCCGGTTCTGGCAGTCGATCTCCTTGATCAGCGCCAGATACTCCATGTACATGCGTTTCTGCTCGGGATTATCGGATGATTCGCCAAGGCGCGAGAATAGATCATCCTCAATGTCCTCTTCCATGCCACCCTCATCCATTCCCATCGTCGCCTCCTCCTCCTCATAGTCCTGCTCCTCAGCATCATTTTCAGCCATGTTGATCGTATAACTTTTTGACTGGCCTGGTAGCTTAACTTAACTTAGCTCGAATTTAAAAAAAAAACAACTAAAATTTTGTCAAGTTATTCTGGAATTGGTTACTATAAATTTTTTTTGATGTGTTGTTTTAAACAACTAAAATGAACTGATCCGTTTTTAAAGGCTTTTCTGACTTCGAAATATAATTTTGTCGAAGCCTACTTCCACTCGCAATTAGTCGAAATTTAGTTTAAAATCAACTGGACTTTTTCAATCAAATTGAATTTAAATAAATAATAAATGAAACCAATTGTTGGCCAACGATTTATGCTTTAATTTCTCTCTGAAAAAGCGATTGAGATAAATAAAATAAATAAAATTGAATCGTTATATTTAAAAAACTTTAACACATAATTAGTTTTAAGATTTCACTGATTTAATGCCCTCTAAGAAAAGTGGCAATCAAATCCTTAAGTTTAGTAGGCCTTTACTAAAAAATCATTATTAATAATTTCGAATTGTTCAAGTGGAAAATTTATTAATTTCCATTTTAAATTATCTGTTATTAAAAATAAAATTGGGAAAATTCTTGTAAATGTTAAACGGCCAAAAGTGTGCGAAATCAATGTTGATTCATTCGGAGGAGGATAATGTTAGCGGTAAGAAACTGATGCCCCTGGCCAAGAACAGCTACAGTAGCCAGCACGAGCTGGCATCCCAGTCGGGCGAGGATATCAACTCCAATTGTGCCCAAGCGGATGATGATCTGGGACTCAGCGACGTCGATCAGTTTGGCTTGGAGGACGATGAGCAGCCAAAGAGGCGACTCAACTCGCAAGGCGATGAGATTGGCGCCAAGCTGAAGCATGAGCTGTCCAAGTACAAGCAGGAGCTCGAGGAGTACAATGAGACGACAAGAGATCTGGAGAAGAAGTACATGAAGATCAATCACGAACTAAGCGAAATGCAGCAGAAGCACGAACAGTTTGTGGACCGTCGCAGCGAAATGGATGTGGATGAGAGCGGAACACTCCAAGGTTATTCACCCTCATCCACAACCAGCATCGGTACAGAGGTGACGGTCAAGCGTAAGAATCCCAATTTTCTTCACAGCAACACCAGCTTCCTGGTGGCACCCAATCCATGTGAGGAGGAGCTGAGACCGGCCAAGATTCGGCACAATTTGTCGGCACAGACAGACAGTGTGTATTCCAGCCGCTATGGTGGGGATACATCAACCAATCGGCTACAGCGACGCGGTAGGCGTATGGAGGATCAGGAGAATGATCCAACAACACTCAAGCAGATGTATCATGTGCTCAAGGATGTGATCAATACGCAGCAGGATACCAGGCGGAAAAACGCGTACGATCGGGATACCGGTGAATTCAATCAGCTGTATACGACAATTAAGGATCTGAAGAGCGAACAACTGGAGTTCCGTAACATAATACGGCATCAGCAGGATCGCATCTCCGATTATCACACACGCTGTGTGCAGGCGCACGATCTAATGAAGACGCAAAAGCACGAGATCGACAAGCTGCATGAGAGCAACAATCAGCTGGAGTCGAACATCTTTCACGACATCGATAGCCTGCGCTCCAAGATCGACAGCAAGCTGAAGAGTGTTGCCCAGCTGCCGCAGCTGATGCGCGAAGAGCGCATTAAATATGAGAAGGCGCTGCGCGAGAATTGCCTAATGGCCGAAAAGATGCACACGCTCCAAAAGGAGGCCTCACAGCTGAAAGCGAAAATCGATGAACTGGGCAAGCGCAAACTGATCACCGTCAATCGCCTGAAGGCGGCCGAGCGAGATCTGAAGATCTTCAAGAACTACAATGCCACACTGAAGACAGAGAAGCGACGCATAGCCGACGAGCTGGCCACGGTGAAGGCACAAATGGATTCGCTGCAGGCGGCCAGCAAACGGCAATTGTCGCGTCATCGCGAGCAGACGGAGAAGCAGCGCCGGGAGCTGCAGAAGCGCATCTTCGATCTGGAGCTGAAGCTCAGCCGTAGTCAAAACTCCACATCGAGTGTTATTCAGGAGCGGGACAATCTGATTGCCGAGCTGCAGACTCAACTGCATACGTTGGTCCACAATTTCGAGGTATCGCAGAAGCATATACGCGTCCTGCGTCGCCACATCTACACCATGACGACCGGTAGAGCAGTTAGTGGCACCGCTGCTGGTGCCGGTGCTGGTGCTCCCAACAGCGGCACTCGTCCGCATTCTAGCAGCGAACCGAACATGACGAGGACGAAACTTAATTGACTCAGGCAAACGGCGGATGCGCCACACGCATTCTGAGCACCAGTGCCTCAAGGGGCATCGGCATCGACTGGCTCAAGCAACTTGGGGACATCGCCGAGGGGAATCTCATCTCGGCCATATAATCAAATTGCTTGATGCCTGTGGAGGCAACTGTTGTTATTCGTATCGTATCCGTTGCTTTTTATTTATAAATCGTGTGCCAAATTAATTATGATTTTACTTGAATAACTAAAAAACGAATTTAAATTGTTTGCTCAAATTTGACAAAGTGATGTCATCGATACAGTCTTGGAAAGTATATTAATATTAATCTAAGGACTGAGAACTCTCTTTCTAGAACCGAACTCAATGTTATCAAATTAATTTAATTTGAAAATTTTGAAAAACTTATGAAATTATGAAATTTGTGAGGTAACGAATTTTGAAGGCCTGATCTATTATTGAACTTGTTCGCCCTTATTTTCAGAGTCAAGGGTTCTTGGCGATCTCACGCCAGATGCTTAGTGGCTGACCAACAATTAGTAATCCAAATTCAATTTAACTAAACCAAATTGTGTAAACAAATTATCGGTTTCTCGAGAAATCTCAGCACACACACTTACAGCCACAGCTGATGCACAGAAATGGTATACGATTGTTCAGTTAGAGATGTATACATATATATACATATATTTATGTACCTAGTATGAATAAACATTTTCCACAGCCACTGATTTTGAGTGGTCTTTGTGCGAAAAGAGTGCTGCGAGAAGAGAAGAGAAGCAGGGAGGGATCGGGAATGGAGACGAAGACGATGTTGACAGCTGTGCTAAGAAGTGCGCAGTGTGGAACTCAAATAGGAAGCGCCGTCGGAGAGCACCAACGGAATAGCTAAATATATAACAACTGAGAAATCAAACAGCGAAAAGTGTTATTCATTGCCACACTGAAACACAAATCCAGTTCAATCTAAACCCAAGTCACCTCAATTTAAATATTATGCAAATTAAAAAATGATATTTTTAATATGGTTATTAATCAGTTAAATCAAATATGATTTAGTCAGAAAATAAACCATTCGACCCATTCCTGTAATTGCGTAGCTTTAACTAACACACTCTTTCAACATGTTGTCACCAAAAGAATCAACTTTTTTTCATATGCTAAATGCTTAAATTAACTTCATTTAACAAAAACAAAGACAAACCATAGACAAAGACACCTAAACATTGTACTGATTTTTTCAAATTATTTATTTTTGTATTTTTTGCTGTGCACAGCTGGTGGGAACGGCGGGGGTTTCTGATGCTGACCTGCCGTGCGCTCTTATTGAGCAGAGCTGAGCAGAGCAGACTAGAGCAGAGCCAAAGGTGTGACGCTGCTGCTTTTCCGCTTTTCCCAATGTGAGGGCCGCACAGTTGAGTATTCGCACGCGATGCGAGCGGGCTGCCAAGAGTCGAAGATGCGCCACGCTTCACTGGGCAGCTGGTATGCCAGCAACACACCGATGACGCACTGCAGCACGCTGTTGCTGTGGTTGTGCTTGATGCTGTCGCACGTGCGGGCAAACGACACTAGCAATAATAATAATAACAATATTATTAATAATGCGGATGAACTATGCAGCATACGCGCCACTTTGTATGTGACGCCGCCGGAGCAGCGCAGTAACGAGGACTTTGGTCTGCCGCTGGACATTGATTGCGCCGGCGCCAGCAGCAGCAGCAACATCGCAAGCGCCTTTGATTTGAGCGCGCAACGTGTGGCGGGCAAGCGACATGTGCTCCTAAATGGCAGTCAGACGCCACCATTGGCCGTTGCCAGCTATGGACTGGAGTATTTGGACAACTGTGCCCAGCTGCAAACCATTGAAATTGTGCATTTTGTGATGGAAGCCAGCTTGACACTGAGCTGCAATGGCTACCAGTTGGATAGCCTGCAGGCAGTCAGCCTGCGCCACAATGAGCTGGGCACACTAAGTAGGCACAGCTTTGAGCTGTTGTCGCACTTGAAGCAACTCCAGCTGGAGGACAACTCGCTGCGCCTGCTCGAAACGCTCAACGGCTGTGCGGAGCTGGAGCTACTGATTATCCGAAGGGAGCGACAGCTGTCCTTAAGGCAGGGTGAGAACTTTAAAGAGCTGAGGAATTTAAAGCGCTTGGAGCTCTCACAACTGAAGCTGATCGAGGGTGAGTTTCTGGCTATGCTTCCCGGTCAGTTGGAGGAACTGCTCGTCCTGCAAACGCCGATTGTGCCCCGCCAGCTGAAGCTCGCTAATGGCAGCGATCATCTGGTTAATTTGACTTTAGTTCAATGTGAGCTGAGTTCTTTTGAGCTACAGCCACAGGAAGAATCCAAGCTTTTGCATTTAAATCTAAGTGGCAATGCCTTGAGGCATTTCCAAGTGAATACTAGCTCCCTAATTAGCCTGGATCTCAGCGGCAATTATTTGAGGAATCTGAACAGTAGCTGGTTCGCAAAGTTGACGCAGCTGCAAACGCTGCTGTTGCAGGGGAATCAGCTGCAGCGGATCTCCTGGACGCAGCTGGTACAGCTGGCGCCGCTAAGTCTGATCGATTTGGATTTGAGTTGCAATCAGTTGCTGCGACTTGATGACACTGCCCGTGCTGGCTGGGATCAGCGGCAGCGGCTGCGCATCAAAATCGATGAAAATCCCTGGAGCTGTCAATGGTTGCTCAACTTTTCACATGCACAGCCACAGCTCTTTCGACTGTTCCGCTATGCCAAGTACATATCACAGATTAATGTGAATGGACTCAGTTGCAGGCCACAGCTGACCGAGGAGCAGCAGCAGAAGGGTTCCATAGATCCAACTGGAGCAAGTGCCATGAATAGCAGTCAACAGTTGCTACAACGCAATGCACTCTTGAATGTCTCCAGTCATACGGTGCTCTTTGGCAATCCCATCAACCAGTCACACAGTCAGAGAGCGGAGGCACTCATCATTGTGTTCATGCTGCCACTGGGCATTGCGCTGCTCTTCCTGCTGCTGTATCTGTATCTGCATTGCGAGAGACTGTTCCACTGGTCCTATTACGCCGGTGGATTGCCCTGCTTTGCGGGCAACAAGTCAGCGTCAAGTCATCGCTTTGTGGATCACATAGATATCGTGCGTTATCCGATGGCCAATGGGAATAGCACTGCTAGCGTCGCTGGGGATCTGGAACCGCAGGCGGATGGCTATGAGACGCCACTGAGTGGCGGCACCTCTATCTGCAACTGCGCCGGGCACCGGCAATCGACGTGCTCGCGTAGCCATCACGTCACCTATGAAGTGATGCCCACGGAGATGCCATATCAGTTGTACGCAGAAATCAAGGATCAGCCAGACGTTGATGGGGCGGCCCAGAAGCTTGAGGAGACGCCTGCCTCAACGACGGCCATCTACGATCAGTTGACGTTCGAGGAGCAGGAGGAGAAGCCGCTGGATGTCTAGCCGTAATTTAGATATATATATATATATTGGTAAGTTGGAAATTATAACTTGGAGATCTTACTTATGATTGTGTCCTTGAATTCCTTGAATTTTTATTTTCTTAAAATACATTACACATTTGCTTACAGTATTTTAGAATTAATTGCATATCTGGTTATTTGGAGAAAACTTTTCCTTCTAGCATTCATTTATTATTTAAGATTGCATTCACAAAAATTGACAATTGGCTTAAAAAATTCCAAGAACGATAATTTGATTGAAGCATCTTTAGCTTATGCAGAAACAAATCTTTCGTTTCAGATATGAGTCTAATCTTTCTTGACAGCTGGTGCTAACAGTGAGGATTGGACCGTCTACCAGTTTATGGCATATATTATTATGTTTGTATGTCTTGTTGTTGTTTGGTGTGTAATTTATTGATAAGTCATAATTCTAATTAAAGTTAATCATTCATTTCCGATATATGCATCAATGATGTAGAAAGTTTGTTTGTTTGCTTGTTCTTATCAGTTTTCAGGACCTGGCCGGCTTTTGGATGCAACAACAATGCGTCGAATTATATTCTGCGTCTTCTTGGCCGGTTTGATGTCCTGAACAACAGGATTCTCATTCTCTTTGCTGTCCGTTGGCGGAGAGCATAGATCCGGACTGAGATTGTGAACAATGGGAGCATTGCTGCTAAATTGCACATTCTTCTGTGTATCGGCAAATAAATCTCGGTTTTTTGTAAGTATGGAACGGACTGCAAGCGTATCGCTGGCCGTGCCGGCTTTAGCTCTAACTGGTGTTCCTTTGCGCAACGGTTTGGCCTCGACAATTGCATCAATCTCAATCGGTTCGAACTTGAGCTTCACTGGTGTGGCCTTCCGCTGCGGCTTGGCGGGCGTCAGAACAACTACATCGTCCTCCGCAATCACGGCTTTAATCTGTGTTAATGCGAGGGAGTCCTCCTCAGGTTCAGTTTTGGGCGATTGCAGCAGCTGCTGCTCGCTTTTCACTTTGATTTTGCCAAAGTGCTGCTTGACGGGCGTGCCCTTCTTAATGGGCTTGGCAGCGATGTCCGACTGCTCCATGGTCTCGGTCAGCATCTGCTCGGACTTAATATTGCACATCTCCAGCTGTGCAGCTGTATGCGATTCCTTGGGCTCCGACAGCTCGTATTTCACTTTCATTAAGCCCGCCTGTTTAGTTTTGAGCGGCGTCACAATGACATCAGCTTGCAATTGAACGCACACAGCTGGCGTTTTGACTGGCGTATCCAAAACTATGATCTCAGCTCGAGTGGTTACGCCCGTTAGACTCACTGCTGCTGGTATTGGGGGCGTGACAATGCGCGGCAAGGCTGCCTGCAGCTGCGACTCCCTAATGTCAAACTCCATGGCGTGAATGGGCTTGAAGGCAATCTTGTGCTCCATGAGCAGATTCTCGCGATCAATGAGCACGCAGCGTGATTTGAGTGATTCAAAGCGCCAGCTGTTAAAATAACAATATATTAAAAGTGATTCAAATCGGGATACTTAATTAAAATGCAACTACCGCGCCATTTCCTGTTGCACGTTACGCATCTGCTCCTCGACGGTGGCCTTTTGGAGGTGCATGCTGTGTAGTTGTGATTTGAGCTCGTCGGTTTCGCGTCTAAATGGAATGGGAATAAAGTGAACTAAATCTAAACGCAGCCTACACTAACTGGCGCAATCAACTACAACAAAAACAATCTGTAGCTGGTGAAGCTGAGCAATTGATTGCCAAGTTTAGCAACAATATGGCCAAAACGTTGAGCCAACTCATACTTGCAGAAATCCAGCATGGAATCGACCCAAGTCACCGACTTCTGGCCGGCCAGCTCGCGCAATCGCTCCTGCGATATATTCAAATTGCGCTCCAGTTTCGCGTTCTGCTGGAGCAGCTGGCGAATGCGTTCATTGAGCTTATCTGAAATATTAAATCAAGCATCAGCTTCAGCTCCAACTATTGAATTATTGAATATTTGGTTTGGGTCTCACTCTGATAGGTTTTGTCGGCGCTGCAGAAGATGGTGCTGCATGCCTGGAGCTCTGTGTGCATCGCAATGTTCTCACGCTTCAAGCGATGTATCTCAAATTTGCTCTCATTGAATATCTTCTTCATGTCCAAATAGCTCTTCTTCTGGCTAACCAGCATTTGCTTCATCACTTGCCGCTGATCATCCACCTCGGCAAACAGTGAATTACCCTTGCGATCTGCAAGCGTAAAATAAAGTCTTGTGTTTTATATATACAGAGAGAAATCAAGAGATTGTTTACTGACCATTATGTTCGGGTGCACTGGTGAGTAATGCAATTTTGGCATTGGCATCCACCAGCTGCTCCTGTGCGCTCTCCAATAGCTGGAGCTTCTCTTCGAGATCATCGCGCTTGGAACGCATATTCTCCTCCAAACAGCTAACCTGGTCCTTCAGTATTTCAATAGTTTTCTGTATAAGTGGAGGACATTAATAGTAGTTTGTTGTTAGTGTTTAAAAAGGACGCACCTCCTGCTCAGCCAGGGCAAAGGTATTTTGCACTTTGGCATCCTCGTATTCGGCCAACTTTTGCATTAGCTCCGCATTCTCCAGCTCCAGGATGCTCAAACGTGAGGCAGATTCATCATGCGAGCTGTTTGCCTTTAGCGTCGCATTCAACTCCAGATCACGCGCAGCGCTCTCCAGTTTCGCTTTCAGGGTGGACGTCTCCTCAACCTTGGTGTCGTAATCCTGTTGCAGTATTTCCTGCTCCAGTTGCAGACTTTTGTATTTGCGTCTCATCTCCTCCAATTCCTGGAGCATGCGACCATCGGCGCTGGGACAAGCGGCCTGCGCTTGAGTGCTGAGATGTTCCAGCTCCTGGGTTAAATACTTCTCGGCGGCTAAGGACGTCTCCAGGCTGCGTTTGAGCTCGTGGATGCGTTGGGCATCGTCCTCGCTGCGCTCCTTCAACTGCTGATGGCGGTCATGGAGTATTTTATACTCTTCGACAATGTCGTCGATGCTGAGAGCGCTTAAATCTAAGTTATTGTACATTTTGACTACCCTAAACAGAGCGTTGTTTTCTATATGGCTTCAAAATTTTGAATTAATTGTGCAAAAGTGACGCTCACGCAAGGTTGCATACCAAAATTATATCGATACTTGTGACTGAGCGGGCATTCAATGCCGACAGTTTATTCATCGATAGCTTTGTTTTAAATGTAGGCCAGAGTTCCAATTTAATTAGCGCCATCTGTTGATTATTTATTGCGCGCCAATATTGAATATGTTTGAATCTGATTTAAAATGTGGGTGAGATTTAATAATGGATTAAAATGATAATTTTGAATAAACATACTCATTAAAATACTTTCATTAAAATCCATATAGATACTCATATTTCCCAAGCGCATGCGTTGCACTCCGTTGTTGTGGTTGTCATGGAGATTTATTGAGTGTAAAAGACAAACTTTTAGTCATTTCCAACAAATACTTCAAACCAGAAGCAAAATGCAAGAAGATTCAGCGGAAAAAACGCAACAATTGCAAAATTTTCAATCCGATGATTTGCTGGAAAAGCTAAAACTGCTTAACTATGAGAAGCATCTGCTGAGAGAATTTAAATTGAAGCCATTGTCGCGTTTCTACTTCGTCAAGGCCACCAATCCTGGTGAGCAATTCTTCATGTTCACCCTAATCTGCTGGTGGCTGTGCAAGAAACTGGGCAAGGAGATGGACAGACCGCAGGAATACGATGATCCCAATACGGTCATAGCCAAGATTATACAAATGCTTGAGGAAATTGTAAGTGTGGATGATGTATTTGGAACAGGAACAAGAGTTACGAGAACGAAAATCGGTCGCAATTTTTCACATAATTTTTGTTCATATTTTTTTTTCTTCCCTTTTTGCAGGACGTACCCGTTGACTTTGCGCCCAATAAGCTAATCCGTGGTGCTGGTCCCATTTGTCTCATGGTGCTGGATATTCTGGCCACGCAGGCGGTGAAGCTGATCAAGGTGAATTATCAGCGGGTGCACATTGCACAAGAGGAGGAGTTTGTGGGCGACTATTTGGAGGACAATGCCGAGATCATACTGGAGAAATTAGAGGATGAACAAAATGCAGCTGCACTCAGCGATGACAGTGATCTCGAGCTGGAGGCGCACAATTTCAAGCAGCTAAATTGGCTGAATCGCCAGAAGCGTTCCATGGGCGGGAATCTGGCCGAGGAGCAGAATCGTGAGCTCAACGCTCAGCGGCTCAGCGATCATCAGGAGTGGCGCCTGGAACTGGAGCGGGTACTGCAGCAGCTGAAGGTGTGTGTCAAGGCTGATGCTCGGGACTGGCGCACCCACATCACCCAAATGGAGACACTCAATGCGGGCATCTCCAACGTGGCGGAGACAACGCAGACGCAGCTCAAAAAACTGCACAGCGAGTTCACCTTCAGCCTGGAGAAGATCGAGAGCCGCGAGAAGCATCTGAACAATGAGCTCCAACAGCTCATTCAGCAGTACAAAGAGCTCTCTATTGAGCTATCCACGGTGCAATACGCCCAAACACAGCTCCAAGCTGACTCCGAGAAGCAACTAAACCAACTCAACGAGGTGATGGCCGAGCAGGAGCTCAAGAAACAGGAAATGGAGCGACGCGGACAGGTCATGTCCGATGGAAGTAAGCCAGATGCAAGCTCTAATAATCTGAGCAGCTGATAAATTGGAAGTTCATGTATAGAAGATAGATGGAAAAAAACTTTTCAAATGTTCATAGTTTTCATGCCTAGCATTTTTCCGACTGTTTCCATGCAGGGCGCTTATTTTAGTATCCTTAGAAGAGGTGCAATATTTGAATAACTGTCACAATTATAAAGTCATCTTTATGATACGACAGATAACTCATCCATCGGAGACAGCATCGATCCATTCATTATATTAGGTAGCTGTCAAAAGTACTATCTGATTTATTCCTTCCATTAAAACTGAAACAAAAAATGGAGTAATGCATTGAAACGGGGTCAAATCTTTGCACAGTCATCAAAACATTATCAAAAAAGATTTCGAAAAGCTAGACTTATACCGATTTAAAATTTTGATATATATTGCTTATCCAAATTAGTTTTAAATATTAACTCGAAGAAGACTTTTTCTCAAACCATGGCTTAATCAAAACTAAACCGATATTCAGAATAAACCTAGAAACTTTTCAACTTATGTTTGCCAGTCTGGTATTTTTCGCTGGATTCGTTTAGACTTTTCTGACTCATGAATTTCTGTTGACTATTTGGGCAGATTTTCCAATTGCAAAAGTCAGTTTCAGAAACATATTTGGGTATTTGCAGAGAGCTGTTAAATGTTGCACAGTGTTTCCCACTCTACATGTAAATTTTCACATTCATCATCTAATCTGAAATATTTGTCTTTGCAGGCTCCGTGCAGCAGATCAAGAAATCGATTGTCAAGCTGAAGGATGACATTGCTCAGCTGAATCTGGAGGTGGCTCTGCTGGTACATGCCCACGATCAGGATTTTGTGCGTCAAACGCTCGGCGCTGCTGAGCAGCTCAACAACTGATAATCGATAAGAGAATGAATATATATATATATATAGATATGTATTTGTGTATATAGGAGTTGTATTTAGCATATGAATGAGATCTGTGGTCTCTGGCATATTTCACACTTTGTTATGGGTGCGTGTGGTTGCGTCTTGTTTACACCCAGTTCGATGCCTATCACAATCAGTTCACTTCGCGGGGCAGGGGTGGGGGTAGGTACAGGGGTCGGGATCGGGATCGGGATCGGGAGGTAGACCACCAACGTTGCCCCGCCCCGCAGACGAGTGCTTGATTTGATTGCCGCCGAGTGCTGATAAGCATCGTAATTGGTTGCTAAGCCAATAGGGCGGTCAATTATCACCGCGATGTTATCTACACTTCACACACTAGCACTCACTTAGGGACACGCGTGTCCTGCACTGATCAGATAAGCAGGCCACGTCTCTTTATCGTTCACATAGATGAGAAGATGCCGCAACTACCACATAACCTAACCACATAAACTCACCTAACCAAACCAATCCGAAACCAAAGCAAACCTAGGACGAAACCGCGAAAATCCCGAGCTGCCCTTAGGTGTTGCTACCCTCTAACCTCTCTCGACCTCCCTATCACTCTCTCCCATCCCTCTCTCTCTCTCTCTGTCTCTGCGCGCACGCGCAAAGCGTTTTGTTTGCCCACTTGTTCGGCTTATCAGCCAAATTCCCAATAGCCAGTTTCACGACCCGACAGCCACACACTAACTTGTTCTGATTTTCGCTGCGGCTAGCTAAAGGTGCTAAAAGGTTTTCCCAAAACAAAATAAAAGAAAAACAAAAATACCTTGCACTCGTCGCGGTTTTTCCAACAATCCTTGAAATAGCTGTGCGTAAGGCAGTAAACTAGCAAGCAACCCCTATGTTGAAAACCGTTCTTCACCCCTGTAAAACTTTGCATGTCCTTAACGGTATCAAATATTAGTTAATGTTATGAAAAATGTGTACAAATCGAACATTTAAGCGCTTTGATTGTGCTTCACTTTTTAGCATGTCCTAAATATTGATTCGAATATATATTAGCGAATTTAAGAATTCGAAAATAATGCGGATGAAACTTAATTTATTTTGTTCTGAACGCAGAGCCAAAAAGGCTATTTATTGTTTGATGACCTCTTTTTAAAAATTTAAATTTGCCAGCAGGTCAAAACCTTTTCTTAATTGGAAAATTGTCCATCTATATAATTAGAATTTGTAATTATAGTGCAATAATTGAATTTAGAAAATATTTAATCTAGAGGCTTAGCTATTTTAATATTAAAAATGTTCAAATATTTAAATATTTTGTGTGACATTTTAAATTTTTTAAGTGCAAATGTGGAAGTAATCCAAATTTTGTAACAATCATAATTAAACTACGAGATTAATAAATTTATGTACGATAGTCCAAAATCTTTCTTTTGAAACTAATGTCTAAAATTCGAATAAAATATAACCCAAAATATAAGACCAAAATTCCAGATTTGTAGATTTGTTAAGGAAGAGAAAAGTTCCTGAGTCTTTTGATTGATAATTGACGAAAGTAAGAAACTGAATGTACAACAGAGCAAAGAAAATTTCAATTAATTTCGCATACATCTCGCAGCCACTCTCCCTCTCTTTCTCTCTCTGTCTCTCTCCCTGTGTTGCTATCTCGCGCGCGCTCTCATTGTTTGTCTCTGTCTGACTGTGTCTATCTCTGTTTGTGGCATGCAAAATAGTAGAGCAAGTCAAAAGTCATTTTGTGGCTCTTTTCGCTTGCTTGGCATAAATTGCATTATTATTAGGCTTATTTGATATGCGCCGACGACCGAAAAGCTGCAGTGAAATTGCAAAGCCAACAACAACAACAACAGTAACAACAGTAACAACAATAACAACGACAACAACAACAACAAACAACTGACTGTAGCATTAAACTTGTTGTTGCTCCAAAAGCCAAAAGCAACTACTGTTCATTTCCCACGGTAGGATTCGGATGCCATTCCACTGAGTGAGTGGCAGGCAACTCGCGTTTTGCGACTTGCGACTCGCCAACTCGCTCTGGGGCTGGTTTTTTTATTTTTATTTTTTCTTATATATATATATTTTGCTTTTGGTTTTGTTTTGTTTTTGGCCACAGCAAGTCAGAGTCGAGAGTCGAGAGTCGAGAGTCTCGAGAGTCGTCTCTGAGTCGGGCAGCAACTACGACTCTGACTCCGACTTCGACTCGGGCTCGTCTCTCATTGTGTGGCGCTGCTGTGGCAGCGGTGGGAGGCAGCTGAAGCTGGGAGCTGGAAGTTGGGAGTTGTAGCAGCTGGATAAGAGCGAGTACGCAGATGAGTTTCATTTTCTCATTGTTTGGCACGACCAACTTGCAAGCTGCCCCCAAAATACAACAACAACAACAGCAACAATCAGAAGAAACCTGTTGCCCGCTTCAGCTTTACGTTGAATGAACAAATTTGTGTTCAGTTTTTTGGCCGCTGGCTAAAAAGCATTTGCTGAGCATAAATCGTGATTTGGCCACAGTTGGCCCGAGAGAGCCAAAGATAGTTAACTCAAAGACAACAAAACAGAACCCATTCCCATACCCTACATACGTATATATATATATATCTTATATAGACGCCACCTACAAAGCCAAAAACTTATATTTTGTTGTATTATTTATGATCTAATGCAATGTTCACAACAAGCCCCAAAGAATTTCATTCATTTTCATAAGTTCATTCAAGAGATTCCTTTTGTTTGGTTTGGTTTGGTTTGGTTTGTCTTGTTGTCAACATTTGTTGCCTTCTGACCGCTCGCTGTGCTCGTTATCATCAGACCCGCAATCCCAATCCCTCTGCTCTCTCTCCCTCTCTCTCTCTCCATATATATCTCTCAATATATATATAAATATATATATAGCCATCTCTGTCGGAACATCGATTTAAATGCAAATCAAAGTAATAAAACATTTTTTTTCTTGATCTTTTCACTCGTTTTTTGTTACCGATACCAGCCGCGATTAATTTTAAATTCAATTTGTTCAAGCGGGACTGAAATGGAGACGAAGCTAAATCTGAATCTGAATCTGAAGCTGGAGCTGGAGCTGGTGACACCTACGCCACAACTACAGTCACAGCCATAGTCATAGCAACAACACCTCAGCTGCCAGTTTTATTATTATTTTCTGTTTTCGGAATTGTTTTTTAGTTTTCCTTTATTTATTTATTTATTTTTTTTTGTGGATGTTTGTTTGATGGCTCTAAATCAACGGAAGTTCATGTGGCGCTTAGCACATGAAAATCGATCGTAAATCTTATTTCACAGCTTGGCAGCTTTCTAAACATCTCAGGCACATCAGAGTGACTTGAGTAATGCGGGGGATTGCATTTTGGTTCAGTTGATAATAAAACTGTTGAGCATTGACTTTTGTGGCCAAAACCCTTTTGTTTTTTATTCGTATTTACCACATAAGGTATTTTTATTTGTAAGCCAATGCATTGAAATTGATTTTTGGTAAACTGTTTTATTGAAATCAAATGGCTTTAACATGGCTTTGTTCGGATTGGTTTTGATAATGTCGTACTGAAATTAACTTAAGAGACATATTACTTAGCTCCACAATATTTATCTTTAAAACAAGTCGTGAGAGTTCGGTTAGAAGATACCCTGAAGTCAGGTCTTAAATACATAGCCGTCTTGCTGATGGCAGTCTGTTCGACATTTAAATGCGTTTAAGTTAACAAAATCTGAATGTCTTAACTGATCTGAGCAAATTTAATTTGAGTTTTAATTTAATTTAATTTGAACAGCTTATCAATAATATGTCAATAACAAGGCTATATCTTTACATCTTTTGTTGCTATTGTTAATCGATTTGTATCGATTTGCGGAAAGCCAGTGCAGTTATCTATGAAATGATATACATTTGATCTGCTTTGGGATTAGAGAATTTATATTCATAATTTAAAGTCTGAAGCTCTTACAGGCTCTGAGATCAGATTGTTCATATAGGAGGTGGGTAAGCTGACTCGTCTGCTGAAGCTGATCAAGAGTATATATAAGTTATGGTATCGAACATGCTTTCCTTTACCTGTTACATACTTTTGCTTAACTACGTTAGACTCTTTCCAGAATTTTCAATGGATACAAATCTTAATGCAAACGTCGTTTAATTATTTCTGTTGAATGTTTTATTAGTGTTTATTAGAACAAGTATATTTGAATAAATCTTTTATTATCAATAGCATTAGCATTGCACAGCCCCAACTATTTGCTCTACTTGAGCACTCATTCCCACTCCTTGAAAATTAGCTTATCGCGACAAGACAAAAGATGCTTTGGATTTTGGACGTTGCACTGTGCTCAAAAGTATTAAGTTTCATTAATTTCCACAGTAAAAAAAAGCAGAAGAACAACAAAAAACCGCCACAACAAATGTGAATGAGTTGAAAAAAATAAAAAACACATATTTTGTGAAAAATTAAAAATTCATACGGCAGCGATGCGGTCGCATAAATTTCAACTCTGGCAGCGAAGACAGCAAACAATGCGAAAACGAGAGGCGAAGTTGGAGACGTGGGCGTTATATATATATTAATATATACCTATATATATGTATCCATATGTGAGCTGTGATGTGTGTTGTGTCTTTATAAGACTGAAACTGGACCGCAGATCGAGACAGATCGAGGTGCGTTGTCAACAGCTGCAACAATCAGCCAATTTCCAACTGATGACGAAGATGACGAACTTTTTTTGTTTGGCTTTGCTTACGGTGATGATTGCCTCACGGTAGTTACCGGCGCAGAGTTGCCAGGTATATTCATTCAAGGTGCCGGCCAAATTGGTGTGCTTGGCTCTTAAAAAGCTTGATTTATTTTGCTTAGCTGAGCTGTGAATCCATCTGCATAAATTTGAATTATGTACGATCGTAAATATTCGGCCAGACTTGAATATTATTTGCTGCTGTTGTTGTTGTTGTTGTTTGTGATTGTATGTATCTCTATGCTTGAACAGTTAGCTGCCGTTATAGCGACACGATCCATCAATGAATTCGGAACTCAATGAACTCGTACTATGACCATAAAAATCTATCGTCCATAAAGCGCTATCCATCGTTGATCGTTGAGCAGCTTCCCCCTCGCTGCTTCCCCCTCGTCCAAATTCGACTCATTTCGTATGCATTTTAGTTTGTATGTTAATTTTTATGATTTTTTGTTGTTGTTGTTGTCTATGGTTTCCAGTTTCCAGTATTTCTGTGTGTGTCCATTGTGTTTTATTTAATTTTAATTTTTATTTCGTAAATTTTAAATTTGTTGTCACTTCTGTAGGAGCGCAAAAGGTTTTTCCATTGTTCACTCAATTCTGAAGCGACAAAAAAAAACAACAAAAAAAAAAACAAAAACAAAAATTAATACCGAATTCGAAATCGATTTCGTTTGTGTTTTATTATAATTGGGTGCGGTGCGGTAGTTTTTTTTTTCTTCTTTTTTTGGCTCTCTTCATATATGTATCTATATCTTTTTTTTCTGCAGAAACGCGTCTCAATCGCTGTCATTGTAGAGACAATTCAATAAAAAAAAGAAACATAAAAAAATACATTTTTTATGAATAGCTCTTTGCATATTTTATATTTTACAATGTGTGTGTTTTATTTGTGGGCGCGAGGGGGAAAGGCGTAGCTTTTTAGTCATGCATTGAAAATTAATAAAATTTATGGTTTATTTGAAATTTTCGTGGCCTATTAATTTGCCATAAAGCTGGTAAGCAAGGTGTGTGGTTCAGTTAAGTGGCAATCGGTGGCACATACACAGCGAGAAAGCGAAACAATTATACACAAATATTTATATAAAAAAAAGTATATGTATATGTATATATATATATAAAGTTAAGATTGATCACAGTCTGTTTAAATATGTTTATTGTTTGCGGGAATTCACCGAGCTGGTAAATGTAGAATTTTAGAATACAATTTCGTAAATGTTGCATTTTATTTATCATTTAAACTTGCCTATAAATTTTACTTTTATTAATCTTTGTTATGAACTATTTTGGGATTACACAATTAAATGTAATCAAAATATATGATATTATATCACACGGCTCTTAAGGCCAACTGCAATCTGATTGCCACTTTAAATAAGATAAAGGCGTATTAAAATTTATAATACACTTGGTATAAGTTCGATTTGATTGTTAAAGCTTCAGCAGCTGTCATTTAAATGTACATATATAGTATATTTAAATGTGACTGCAGTTGTTTAGTATGAAATTGCCACTTGGCAGTCTGAAAATAAAAAACAATTTGCGCAACAAGTGTTGTCCAATATATGGAATAATGCCATCAAAATCGAATTCAAGTTGAATTCGCTGAGTCTCACAAGGAGAAACAATTTAACCATTATTTTTTTTTTTATTTTTATTTTATTGATGCTTCATGTCAATGCTTGCCAGCTGCGCAATGCGAAAACTTAATTAAAAAATACAATAGCAGGCACCAAAAACAAAAAGAATAATCAAAAAAAAATAAGCGGCTATCCTTTTTTGGGGCCACTTAATTAAAATAACAAAAGGCGCAGACTTGTGTACAATTAACGAACTTTTTCTTATCTTTCTCAGCTTATATGTATGCGTTGTTTTTTTGTTGTTGTATTTGTTTTTTCGTTTTGTGAATGAAGCGTTTAGTTCATTGAGCAGAAGATGAGGCGAAGAAAATGAAAGGCAATCAGTTAGAGCAGGCAGCGAGATAAGCAGACAATAAATATGAGCTCGGCCCTTTTGCGGCGCATTACAAAAATGTATTTCGGTATTTTAACATTTTTTCATTCTTCTTCTCTACTCTCGTTTTGTGTGTATTTCTTCATGTTATTTGGTTGTTTGCTGGGCACAAAGAGGCCACACAGCGACAAAATACAAAAATAAAAAAATTAACGAAGAAGGCAATTCAAGAGTTTCCCATGGCGGCACACACACACACACACACACACACACACATACAGAGGCACACACAGAGACACACGCACACAAAATGGAGCCGCAACAGCTAACAAAGTTGGCAGCGCAGTCAATGCGGCGTATGCGTAATACGGCTGCTTGGCTCACTGCCACTGGTTTTCAGCACACACACACACACACACACACAAACACACACACAGAGAGACAAGCGTATGCGAGAGGCGAGAGACACACGAGAAACGGGTTAAGGGCAGGCAGCAACTGACAGTTGAGCGCCAGCAGCGACGCAAACGTTGCTGCCATTGGCCGCCCAAAAGCGCCACAAGGCAACGCCCACTTAACAACTGAGCATGTATGTCTGTCTGTGTTTGTGTGTGTGTGAAAAAGAAAGTTGTCTGCGTTGCACAGCAGCTAGATGACAGCCAGCAGCTGCCTAACAGAGGCAGCACTACATGAACACATGTGCTAGAGCGAGAGAGCGCGTCAACTGAGCTTTTTTCGCCCAACTGCGGCTCTTTTGCATGCACACACACATATATAGCAGTTCATTTGTGTGTGTGTGTGTGGTGTGTGTGTTTTGCGCACGCTCTTAATTAAAATGTAAACCTTTTAGTTTTTTGTTGGTTTGGTTTCGGCGGGCGTGGGCGCATTTAGGTTTAATTAACAGGGCTGCACGCAACGCCCCAGCAAAGTGCTCAAAAAAAAAAGACTTAACTCACCTGCTCTCGCGCACATACACATTCACACACAGAGCGAGAGAGAGAGAGAGAGAGGGAGCGCGAGAGAAAGAGAGATGTGCGGTTGACGCTCTCATCCAATCAGCGCACGTTGTGCTCACTCAAACTCGTTTTTGCGCTCAATTGTGCTAGAGCGAGACGGTGCAGAGACAATTGAATGCGAGCAGCGAGCAGCAAGCAGCAGCGAGCGGCAGCAGCAGCAGAAGCTGTTTTATGCTCTTGTTGTTGTTGTTGCTGCTGTTGTTGCTGTATCAACACAGGCAGCTGTTAAACCCATCAAGCTGAAGTTTCGATCGTAACTTTGCAGTTGACTCTCGCGCACAGAAGCGTTCGGAAGTGAAATATATTTTATTAATAATATTAGCCGACGAGCGCTGCTTTCCAGCTTTCCCCCCAGAGTTTGTGTTAACGCTTTTTTTGTGAACTCAAATTTGGAGAGACGAAGAACGAGCAAAACGCAGCAAGCAAACAATCGTAATTAAAAATTTTGGTGAATTTTTACGAATTGCGGACTAACAAAATAAAAAAAAAAACAATAAGGTAAGCAGACGCCATTTTGTTAGACGTTGCCATTTTGTGGCTACTATTGAAAGCTGCCGCACTTACACAGCAGCAGCAGTAAGTAGGCGACAGAGAGAGATAGAGAGTGGGAGACGGAGAGAGAGACGGCGAGCAAGTGCGCTTAGAGCGCTACTCGTCTTGCGCATGCGCAGTAGCCGAAGCTTATAAGAACTTGCTTCGGCTACTGGTCTTGAGCTTCTCCTTCGTGTCACGAATGCATCGACTTCGTCTTCGTCTTTCGTTTTCGGCTTCGGCTTTCAGCGCTCGTGCTTGACCAGTTAGAAAGAAGAGCTAGGCAGAGCTGCGACTGTTGCTGCTGCTGCTGTGGCACTACAGTAGTCCGATGACTCACACACACACACACACATTTACATACACTACTGTATTGAGCCGCACTCAACACACACACACACATACATATTGAAACGCCTTGGTATTGACTGCGTCGTCGCCGCTTCCTCAACTTGCCAGCAGCGACGCAAGCAGCAGCAGCAGCAGCGCTCGGCAGCAGCAGCAGCAGCAACAGAGTTGACTACTATTTCTTTCAGTTATTAGTAGCATTCATTCATTCAACTTTGTGCCGCGCAAGCGTGCGTAGTTCCTCAGTTCCTTCGCGAGTACCTTTTTCAAGCAAAAAAACAAAAATAAAAAAAGAAGAAGAATTATCTAAACACATAAATAATAATAAGTGATCAACACATACAAATTACTACACACACATACATACATGCCAGGCAATTACGCTACGTGACTTTAATGCAATCGTCGCCCAGTTGTCGTCGCGTTAATTCCAGTGATTAGCCGCAGTAGCAGCAACAGCAGCCAAAGCAGAAGCAGCAGCAGCAGCAGCCTCAGCACTTTACACGTATTTCCCATTGGGTAAGTTGGTTTCTCTTCGTTTCGTTTTCGTATTCGATTCGTTTTCTTTTCGTTTTTTTTTTGTTTTTTTTTTTTTTGCCTATGCGCCTGCGCAGTTACGCAAACGTCGCCATTGCTTTGGCCCTGACTGCGCAGTCAGCGTCGCAACTAGGGACGGCGTCGCACAGTAGCCAATTGTTGGCGCTTATGTTCTACGACTCCTCTTCTTCTTCTTCGTCGTCGTCGTTCTTGATGTTCTCGTTCTTACGCCTCTTCGTGTATGTTTACTTGGCTACCAGTTTTACGCGCTTTCATTGGCCCAAACCAAAATGTGCGTGAGCGCCTCTCTCTCACTCTCTATGTGTGTGAGTATGTTCAAAGTAATGGATTGTCAATGGCGTTCGTTGAGCTTTTTTCGCCTGCGTATTCAAGGGTCACATAAAATGGCGACCATAACGGACTATCTAATATGCCAATTGGAAATCCATAATAGATGTATGAGTGGAGAGAAGAAAGCAAACTAGAGAATTGTCAAATAGAAGCTCAATTTTTGACTATGATTCTAATCTTAGCCAGTCAAAAAATGAGTCCCTATATTAAATACTTACAATATTTTTCGTTTTTATTTATATTTTACTTTCATTTATTGAAGAGATTTCCATTTAGATTGAATACTTAAAATCATTTAGTATTTTTCGTAACAACACGTTTATATGCAAAATGCCGTCGGCATCTCTGCACTTCATGACTTATGGCTTTTACTCTGTTCAAGCTGTAAGCGCGTGAGTCAGCACAACTTAGTCAATTTCTTATAAACGATCAAGGTCTGTGCGAGGTTAAGCGAACTTGCCAAACGCACAAATCGAGTCATATACACAACCGCAAATGAATTGTTGCCTAAGAGAGTGCCTTGCCACACAGATCATCAATTTGATCTCGCTTAAACTAAGCACTGACTCACGCATATTGCGTAAAAAACTTAAAAAAAAATCTTTTGCTGCATGAGTTGAAAAATTGATCGAGTATTCGGGTTTTTTTAAAGCCTTAGATTTAATCGAATTATTGGTTACTTCTAGTAAATATAATCATCAGAAATATGTATTTTTCGATCACCGTCGCTTAGATTCCGTTATTTTAACTTTCGATGCCTGCCTCTATACTGGTTCTCATATCTTTTGATTATGGCATATTCGAAAAACCTCTAAAAATAATTTATGAAAATCTTTAAACTTAAAACATGTATTCTTCAATTAAAATCCGTTTTGGAAGCATGGCGTTGACATTTGCGAAGCCTCACTGTAATTTTACAATCTCTATTTTTGCTGGTACCCCTAGGGCATATTATGGGACTCATGCAACATAGCCCAAGGTGAGTGCGTCCCTTGGGACCACACGCTGCGTGCCATCAATTAGACATACATTAGTTAGGCAAACGATCTAAAGGATATTTGGCACCTCGCGTGAAGGATGCCAGTATTCAGTATCTGATCCCGTCTAGCTGTCTGTCACAACCGATCATGCAACAACCGCTTGGCACTTGCAACATAGTGCGTGTGTGTTTTCCCACACCCAGCCCGGTTGTAGGCCAGGGGTGAATCTAAGTAACAGATAGATTCGCGTCGCTGTCAAGTATCTTTTGTGGTTAGGTGTTGGCTGCTTGTCTCCTTAAGTCCTTTTATTTCCTATTATATTTTTTTAGTTGTGTCCAGTTTCGCGCGCCTTTTGCTCCTCGAGCTGCTCATTGTTCACATTCTGGTGACTACTTGAGGAGACTAATTGTTGTTGGCTGCGTCGCTTTATTTTTCTCGAGAATTCTGCGCCATTAGCACAATTAGATTCGTATCAAAATCGTTTTCGGTGCCTTTGTCCTTTTCATTTATACGTTCGGCTTATTGTCATTTTTTTCTTCCACATTTCGGCTGTAATTTTTAATGACACCTTGCCAACTCACTGTCCGCCTACAAAAAGAAAAATATATATATATATGAAAGGGAATAAAAAAATAAAGGCCATTGGTAAGTGTGGTAATCGCTTTTGACCATGTCTGCATTTGGTCTGTACCCAGGGCCCTTAACAGCGCAACGTGTGTGTCACTCGTTCAGTATCACCCCATCTCTGTGTCTCTCTCACTCTTTCTCTCTATTTATATATATCTCCCTGTCTCTCTCCCTGTCTTTTGCTGTTGCTTTTTAGATCCTTGCCTTATCGGCGTGTACCGCTTCACATTATCACTGGGCCGGGGTGTTAAATTGTAACTCTTCGGCTCATTTTTTTCTCTCTTTATTTTCCTGGAAGGCGCTGGCGCACTCACACTTATACAAACACACACACACTGACACACACACAGCCGATTTAGATACGATAGCCGATTTCTTGTGTGTTGCCATTTTTGGTGCAAATCTAATTTCACGCAGCATTAACGGCTTTCGCATGCCCTTCACAAAGACTCAACTGCATCTTCTTCTGCCCTCCACTCATACACACACACACACACACACTCACGCACAACCCGTCTGAGTTGCATGCTGTGCGTGTTGCTTATGGCTTGATCTTTCACTATATATCGGCAGTATCTCTCTCAGACCACTCGTTGCGCTGTGTGTACAAAACACTAATTATTTTCACTTCGGATTAATGGGATTAGCTGCATGTTGTACAACAGTTTATTATACAATATTTTGTCCGTCCCATAAGTATGCAAGTCTGTAGATAAGTCTGTGTGGTCTACCTTCTCGATCTGTGGGTGTTACTTTTCTCTTCTCGGCTTCAGCTAACGCTAAGCGGCTTAGCCAGTTGGCAAACAACAACAGTTGGTAAACAGTTTGGCAAATGGTTTGAAAATGCTATGTGGTATAAATGCCTGGTATTTTAAGACTTGCTCGCAATATAATTTAGAATGCAATATATCTAAGAGAGTATTGACAAATTAATGTTTTGATTTTTAAGCAAACTAATAAGTTATATGTTCAGAGACTGGGCATATTTATTTTAAAATTAAACGTCTTGTTTAAGGTTTGTTTTCGACAAACTTCTAATCTTAGATATTAAAACACTTGGAATAAGTTTAGTTTTAGTTCTTACCATAATTTACGAACAGAAACTAAACTTATCCATCGATACAACAACAACAATTGAAACAATTGATAAGCAACAATATGAAACGATTGCACCTACAAATCATAGCTTTAAATATTAGACAAGCAGTTAAATATAATATTTAAATATTAGAGCAGCAGTAATAAAATATGTCTACAAAAGTACTACTAAAATGTGAAACCCAAATTGAATATGGCCAAATAAAAGCAATTTAAAAGAATTAGCTGAATTTAAGTGAATTTTCATATATATATATATATATATATATATATACGGATTCAGGTTCATTCAATTGTTATGTGGAGATAAATGAGTTTAGCCACTTCTTAAAGCCATTCAGGCAACTTAAATAAAGTGCTTAGGCACAGCCGTTAGCCATGGCTAATGCTGCTCCATTTAGGCCCACGCCAAAGCATGTCCAAAGCAGAACTCAGATAAAAAAAAGCAGTGTGGAATTGGATGCAGATGCAGCTCGTCGTGGCCGAATCCATATCGAATCCCATGGCCTTATGCAGGCGCCCTGTGTCGCATGATTAACGGCGTTAAAATGCCAATGTGACGCCACATTGTGTACACAAATTAACATGGAGCTTGGAGCTGAAGTTGGAGTTGGAGTTGGAGTTGGAGTTGGACTACGACTCCATCTGCCAGCGCTAACCTGGACGCCAAAAGTCAGTGTTATAATTTGAATATGTTTAGTGGGCATTAATGTTATAATGACAATAACTACGTAGCGTCTGCGCCAGCTTGCAACACCCGCTGTGACGTTTGCCTTTTGTTGTCAACGTTTTTGCCCCCAGCCACAAAACCCCAAAGAGTTCCAGCTGCGAACGCTCGCAAAGTCATTTTGAGATTCAAAAAAAAAAGGAGAAAAAACTCTACATACTACATATAAATAAATATTGAAATCGGGGCTTGCCGAGAGACGTTGTCGCTACCAGTCAGCGCTGGCTTTTGTTTAAGCAGAAAAACTCTTCGTATCCCAATTCGAATGCCAAGAATGTATGGCATAACATTAAGGGAATGACGCGTATTTATATACACATATTCATATGCATATATATACATATAAATATATACATCCAGCGGCGCCGAAATGACAAAAATAAAATTACATAAAAAATAACAGTTATTAACTACCGAGCAGAACCCAAATGTTGCCCCAAAATTCAACTGGCATAAATTTAACTTCCAGTTTTCTGAATCGCGGGCGCCAATTAAAAATAAACTTGTTACAGCGCCACTTTAATGAAGCGACTCAAATATGGCAACGGTCTGCCCCAGCAGATCGACACCGTTTGCCACAGAGGCATAAACACTCGCCGAGTGCATTTGTGACGCCTCTCAGTGTGTTTATTGCCCTCGGTTGTCCTATGTGAACTATGCTGTTCGCCTAGCCACGATCATTAAACTTCGTATATGGTCTTCCTATGGCAGACGATACGTTTTTATGTTGATTTCATTACAATCGCATCATTTTATTCCTTGGCTTTCATTGCAGGAATGCAATTCTAGATTTGGCTTTTGTGAGCGGAGCGTAAATTTTCACAAATTTATTGTGGCAATCGTCTAAGAGCAAGGGAAATTAATTCTATTTTTCTTACTTATTCAGAAATTTAATATTATTTGACTTCAATTAGAAAATGAACATGCGAATCACAAATATTAGCATCCGAATTAATTTGTTGATGAGTGCGAGGAATACCCTTTAGCAAAACTTATCACAAACCATAAATATCAAGCTCTTTAGTCTTGAGCTTTTTTTTTTTTGAAAGAGTATGCAAGTTTCGTAGAGTTATCTATATATTTTTTGCATTGCTAATTGAACAATTGTGTTGCGGAAGTACAGTTGACAACAAATAACGGCAGCTGATGACAGTGAAACTGATACCGAAACGGGTCAACAAACAATGCGCAAAGTTGGCATTAACACACACAACAACAACAAAAAAAAAGAAGAATTTTAATGGAAAAAAAAATAAAACACAAAAACCAAGTCACAAGTTGTCATTTAAGACAAATTATAAGCGAAGGTTAGCAACTGAAACTGGGCGGCTGGTGATTTGTAAATGTCAACACCACCACCAAGATCGAGTGGTTGCGTTTGGGCCAGCAGCGGTTCAGGCTTTAATGAGTCATTTTCAATTTCATGTTGTGTGATTTAAGTTGACGACTTGTTGTTGCTGTTATTGTTATTATTGTTGCTGTTGTTGTCGTGGTATTTTCGCTCAAATTTATTGGCACATAAAAGATGTCGCAGGCGTTGCTAACTTTATTTAACTTTGTTTCTTGTCTGAATACGTTTTTTTTTTTGTTTTTTAGGTGTTTGCCTTAAAGTGCGCCATAAACTAAAAGGCAACGGCAACAACAGCAGCAGCACCAGCAGCTGGAGAGACGGCCCACCCAAAACGCCTACAACAACACGGAGAAATCACAACAACAGCCAACGGCCAACAGCCAACGAGCGTGTGACAAGAAGAAAAAGCAGCAATAGCAGCAGCGTTGCCATATTTTAACAGCAACAGTTAAAGAAAAAATAAAGAAAAAGAGCTTGTGTGTTTGTATTTGTTATCTGCAATAGAGCAATAGAGATAGCGATTACGCTTTGAGTACCGTTAACCAAGCATTTGCGCTCATTGCACACAGCAAAGCTCAAAGCTCCAGCAACAACAACAACAGTCGACTGAGTGCAAGAGATCGAGTAAACAGAGCGGCAAACGGAGAGTGTGTGTTAAGGAGAGTGCACAGAGCAGAGAAGAGAGAACGAGCGCGAGCGAGAGAGAGAGAGAGAGTTCTGTATATGTGTGACGGGAGCAGCAACAACAACAACAACAACAGCAACTTCACCCACTGATTGTGTGAGCATTGAGCGCACGTAGGCAAACGACACAGAAAAAAAAAACAGAAAAAAAGAGGGAAAATATATCGTCTGTCAAAATGTTTGCTGTAATGCGAATCGACAACGATGACTGCCGGTCGGATTTCCGTCGCAAGATGCGTCCAAAGTGTGAGTTCATTTGCAAGTATTGCCAGCGGCGTTTCACCAAGCCATACAATCTGATGATACACGAGCGCACGCACAAATCCCCAGAGATAACATACTCCTGTGAGGTCTGCGGCAAATACTTCAAGCAACGTGATAATCTGCGTCAGCACAGGTGAGTTGCACAATAACAACAACAACAACAACAACAGCAAAACACATACCATTTTCATATTCATAAACTTCAACATGTTGTACAGATCTACATATGTT
This sequence comes from Drosophila atroscutellata, assembly GCA_035041605.1. Classification (NCBI taxonomy): domain Eukaryota; kingdom Metazoa; phylum Arthropoda; class Insecta; order Diptera; family Drosophilidae; genus Drosophila; species Drosophila atroscutellata. The sequence goes on along the minus strand of JAWNLA010000092.1, from coordinate 2,246,667 downwards.
TATGTGTGTGTGTGTGTGTGTTGCTTGAATTGGTTTTACAAATGATTCCATTACATGTGCATGCAAAACAAACGAACAATTATTTTGGTGTTGGTTGCGATATATATTTTGGTTCTAAGTGAAACATACATGTACATATAAAACAGTCAGACAAATATTTACATACATATATATTTTTTCCGTTCAGCTACCATGCTGTTATGGTTATTTAGTCATTAGACTGGTATAAATTATGACTAGCCAGATAATTCATTTGGTAGGAATTACTTTGATAAGTTTTTTAATGGAACTGATCGCTTTCCAGTTCTTTGCATTAAAATCACTTAAGGCATGGCACATGGCACATAAACAAAATTATAGCGAAAGTGTTTTTATATTGGTCTTTTGATAAAGAACAATTACCAAATTCATTACTTATCAATAATAGTCAAATTAATTTGTCAAATCTATTATCTTAAGTAGTATACTTACATTTTTTAAAGGTATTTCAGTGAAATACGAACATAGATGAGTCCGAAGATATTTTGCTAAATATAGGTATATATTCCTTCTGTTAGGTAAATTATTTTGGAAAGTTTAATTTTAATTGGTTTTGAATATATATGGATGGGCTACTGCACACATACAGACATATCATTTCAAGCACTTATACACGTTCTATCCATAAGCACACACACACATAAACATCATTTGGAGAAGAGCGTTACATCTGATTATTATTTAGACTATTTATCACAACACAACTCTACTACATCACTACTTTGTTTCTCTATTTTCTCTTTTATTTGTAGATGTAGTCAGTGTGTTTGGCGATAAGCTAAAATATCATAAATACAATATATACAAAAAAATGAAAAACAAAAAAATAAATACAAAACCAACACACAGCAATATAAAATATATATAAAAAGACACCATCAGATATCTAAAGCACCGCAGCACCAACAGCAAAAGCAACAACCGCACGCAATATAACAAATATTTTATAGAAGAGAAGAAAAATAAACAAAAGCAAGGGGCAACTGTCTTATAAATATAGAGCTATCGATACATATGTTGGTAATCGGTAATCGGTAATCGGCCGCAGCAGCAAAGAACAGCAAACAGCAAGCACAGCATTTTACCAACTCAAACACGCCTACCGCCCACCGCCCACCCTCATGCACTGCACAAAAACACGCTTACTACCAGATCCAATCGTCATCAGCAGCAGCAGCCGCACCAGCAGCAGCAGCAGCATCAGCAACGGCAGCTGCAACAGGCAGCTGCAACAAGTGCAACTGCAGCGATAAACATCGGAATGCAATCGGGTGTTGGTATAATCGATAATTCGCTTATGTTTATTATATGGTTTGGCTGTCATTTTCTTCTTCTTCAATTAATAATTAATGGTCTATCGAAACGTGCACTTGCCACGCCCACCAAATGTTGCGCAGGCGCAGCACCAGCACTAACAACAACAACAACAACAACTGAGAAACAACAACAACAACAATTTAAAATAATCTTTGCAGAAATTCACACATGGACACCTGCGGGCGTGCCTACAACAAATAGGCATGCAACAACATAGTAACAGCAATACATGTGCAACATGCAGCATGCAACATGCCTCAGCATCATTTCAAAGTTAGCTTTGTTTATGGAAAGCACAATTAAGCTCAAGCTTCTTGCGCTTTCCCCGGTCAACAATAAAGTAACATTGGGTGCTTAACATCATTCCACAAATAAATCAATCAATCATGCAAACAATCAATCAATATTTAATCAACAGCTGCAATTCTCTTGCCTTATTACTCGGAACTTGTGCGATCCTCTCGCTATCTTATTAATAATACAATTAATTACAATTTAATAATGATAAACAACAAAATAAATTTTAAGTATTTTTATTTTAAAATCACAAAAATAAAACAAACAAACAAACACGTTGAAAATGTATTACATAAAGTTTATAATAATAATAAATAATAATAAAAACAAAAACTATTAAACTATATAATGAATGATATATGCATTGTTTTGTTTAAGTTTACCAATTAAAGATGTAAACATCAAAATGAAAAACATTGAAAAATATATACAAAAAAATGAAGAAAAAAAAATTCACTTGAAAGCATGAAAACAGGTTTTTTTTTGAGTGCGATGCAATAAGATTGTAAATGTTTTGCTATTTATATGAAAATCAAAAAAATACACTGAGAGAAACCCATACGCAATATGTATTACATGCAGCGGGCCACGCCCACAATGGGTTTGGGGTGGGCTTGTGGGTATCGCTGGCAGCGCCTGCATGCACATATAAATAAATAAATAATAAAATTAATAATAATAATAATCATAATAATAATAATAATCATAATAATAATAATAATAATAATAATATTTTATTTTAATGTTTTTAATATGTATGATGACTTTTTGTTTTTATTTTTGGCATTTGTGGTAAAGACAGAAAAACAATAAGTAAATAAATAAACATATTTATACAATGTAAACATTTAAAGTGTTTTTATCTTTTTAATTATGAAACAACTTTTTCTAGCATGTGGCTGCAACACTTCTGTGAAGTAAGTATGTATGTACGTATGTATGTATGTATGTGTGTATGTTTGTCTGTGCGATGTTATATAACACAGCAATTTTGTTAAACGATTAGTCAATCGATTAAACGTGCTGTTTGATGATATGTTTTTTAATGATTGACTTCATATTTAATGCCTTTTTTGCATGCACTTGACGTGCTTGTGCTTCTGTTAACTGACTGCAAACAATTAATCTGGCCAATGTCGTCTCCATTACACATACTTTCTCAGCTAAATAAATGAATATTAATTTGAAATATTAATATATTCGATGAGTGCAAATGATTGATGTGTAATTGTGAGTTGCATAAGAACTAATAGTTATTTATTGAGACTTTTCCTAGGCTATCTTTTTTTTATATATATTTGTTTTTTACATATATTTAAATATTTACTATAATTTGTTTACCCAGTAATTTACGTAAACAGATCTCTAGCGGGCAAGGTCTTTAAAAAAAGTAATTTATATTTATATATAGATGTTGGCTGCAGAATAAATTAAAAAAAAATGTAATAGATTTAAAAAGTCGAGAGAAATATGAACTAGTAAAATACATCTAAAAAGAACAATTTAGTAGATTGAGAAAGTAGAGAGAACTCGACCAGAAGATGCGCTGAACCCAGCTGTTAAGCAAATGGTTATCAATTAAGGCTATATCTTTACAATCGGATATCGAACAGGGAAGTTATCAATAAAATTAAATAAACTTGCTCTGCGTTTGCTATACAAGAAGTAATATTCCAAATTTGAACTATCTAGCTTCTGTAGTGTCAGATATCAAGAATAAATATACTTTATTGGGTTGCGAGGTATTTTCTTTATATATTCCGCTTTCAAGATATTGGAATGGTTAAGGAAGAAGTAAATATAACTAAAAATATAATTAATAATTATATTAAATATTGTCCTGTACCTGTAACCAAATAACTAACTTCTATTCTGCCAGATGGTAGACTGATTCTGCCCCATGCCCCTCACAGACACACACACACACACAAACTGTTGTAATTGCATTTGTGAGTGTACGTACGTGTGTGTGTGTGTATGCGTTAGTTTTATCTTCTGCATTGCATTATTTGCTATCATTATCATTGACCATTTATATGCATGCATTCACCCCTAGACACACATCATTAAATGCACCATTAAGTAAAGAGTACCCACACTCCCCCACCAGCCACTTCTTGTGGCACTGTTACCTTTGTCGGCTCAATTGACCCCCGTGTGAGGCAGCGAACCTTCAACAAATTAGTAAGAAGGGCGGAGGGAATTTCACATTGCGAGCGGGTGTCATAAATCATTGGTGTTAGTTGCCACACGCTGCGCTTCGTGTTAATTAAATATTGACTATGTTTTGATAAGCCGTAACATTGCCGCATCCAATTTTCCCAAATGAGCAGACCAAATTTAAATGTGCCCAGTTGGCACTCGGGCCGTTGCACGTTGCACGGCAGGATGCGCCACACTTGGACTCGGACTCCGACTTCGGTTCAAATGCGAACTGGCAGCCGATAATGAAAGCGTTTCCAAATGCGAAACGAATGCCAAGACGGCTACTGTGGCGAGTGTGTGCTTGTGTGTGTGTGTGGATTGTATCTCAGAATGCAGCGCGCTGCAGCAACCGCATGTGGTCGCACTCTGTGGACTGTGGAGGCACGTGTGGTTTTCCGGCTAACCGCGTTCCGCTTGCCGCACTCCGATCGCCGATCTCAGCTTAGGCTGCCGCTTCCTGCTGCTGCTTATGGTATTAAAACTAAACTGTTTCCACCTACCCGCAAAAAAGGACGACAACTGGCGCAGTTTGACTTCTGCAATGTTTGCACAACCAAACACACACACACAAACACACACGCACACTCGCTGGCTCGGCACACACGCACAGTGCAACTGGCCAAATCTGTATTGTGGCTGCGTGCTGCGTTTTTGGCCACCACCCGTTGCTTTTGTTGGCTTAGACGCAGCTCTCAATCTTACAAGTCAAAGTCTGTGTCTCTCTCTTGCTCTCTCGCTCTCTCTCTCTCTGTCTGCCCACCCACTCGCTGTGCGCTCTGTAGCCATCCTTCTGGCCGCCTTATCAATTGCGGCCATCAAAGTTGCTGATTCAACACTTCAGTAGCTCAATCTTCATTTCCGCCTTTTTTTAGTTTTGCTCAGCTTTCAGCTGCACATTTTATTTTATTGGCCATGTGATTCATGCAGCACTTGCTGGACGCGTTTTGCATTTGGCCAACTTCTGTTGCCACATCATAAGCACAGTAAATACTCGTCACACTTTTTGTGCTGCATTTGACTCATCTCAGCGACTTTCTAAGCAAGCGGCCTTCGCATAAATCTCGGCGCTCAACGACAACAATATTTGGCAACAGTTTAACGGGTTTCAATTGCCCCGCTTCAAGGTGCGACGTCTTCAGGCTCCAGACTCCGACTCACACCTGAAGCGACGCTGTCTAACTCATTAGATGTCATTAGCTGATAAGCGCTGCTGATACACTAACCCAGCGGATGAGCTGACTATGTAAGGAATCGAAATATATCGCAGTATATATATATATATATATGAGCTTAAAGGCAATATGAAATCACAGGTAAAACAAATTATTTCCGCTTCTGTAGTTTAAGCTTAAATTTATTGGCCTGTTTATAACTTGCACAGCTAGATTTAAAGAGCATACAAAATTCGCTATTCGCATGAGGCGCATTAATTCCGTTTAATTTATACGTAATATCTGACAGAGGCAAAGTCAGAGGCTGAGACGCGTCTGGAATTGTGGCGGCAATTCAGGCAAGCAGTCATAGCTGTGGCCCATAGCTCAGTGGATGAGATAGCATCTGGGGCGACGTATTGGAATGCTCCACCTTGTTGTCAACACGTAGCATCGCATAATTTTGCTTTTACTGTTAAGAGGCGACGACGCCTCCGTCTGTCCGTCCGTCATTTGTTGGACTGGGAGCCGCTCCTGTGTCGCTGTGGGCTGCAATTAAAAAAGCGCAACTACCACAAAAATGTACAGAGCAAAATCCCGAAAAAAAGAGAGCCAAGGCAGCAGTAGGCAACTTGCAACTGGTACCCAGAAACAGAGCCAGCTTCAGCTTCAGCTCAAGCTCCAGAGTGCGGCACGTACAACGTGCGGCTATTTGTCTGCTTTGTTGTTACTCGTGTTTGTTCCTGCTGTTGTTATTGTTGTTGCTGTTGCCGGCATTGTGACTGGCCAAAGATTTGTGGGCCAAAAAGAAAACACACAAAATAAAACACCAGGCAAACAGACGCAACGGTTCGCTGCCAGTGTCTGTGGCACTGTGGAACTGTGCTGCATGCCCGCTGCCTGTCGCTTTTAATCTAGCAAAGCAATCGTTGAATGCCACTAAACTTTTCACCACAACTTATATCAATTGTCGTCCAATGTACGACGTCAACGCGCCTCTGATATATTGGATCTAAAAGTGATCGTAATCGCAAAGCGGAGCAGGCCCAGCCCAGCTCGGCCCCAAGTCCAGGATACCAGACCAACTGTCGGGGCCAACTCTCCAATCTCTCACTCCAGCAACCAATTCTGATTCTCGACTCTAGAGAGTTTGCATTCGTGTGTGTGTGTATGTGTGTGTTGGTCCGTTTGGCCAACAGTTAAGGGACCAATTTGTCCTCGACGGCGGCTATCACAAATTTCAACATGATCGCGAACGGATCGCGACTGCATCGCATTGCACTGTGGAATGCACATTATATATGTATGTGTATGAGTGTGTGTGTGTGTAGGCACCTCTGCGGAAATTGTGGGGCATTTTCCACTGAATTTCATTGGCATTTTTATCGATTTTTAAAGAACTTATCAGCAGAGTTCACATACTCAATTTATGAGCCGGTTTTATGTATGATCTGAAAATTAATTTTGTCCTTATTCTGTTTTTTATGAAAGCTTTAAGATTACTTATTTTAATCATAGTTTTAACAGTTAGAGATTTTGCTTCAATTAACAATTAAACAATAAGAATTCAAAATATGAAGTAGAAGAATTTATTTATAAATTTCACTGCGGGGCAATTGTATAAATTATAAAGATATATAAATAAATATGTTTATGATATTTGCATAGATTTTGAACAGCTTAAAATTATATAACTTGGCTTCTACTTTCTTTGTTTAAGCTTTCCAGCAAAATGAGGTAGTGCCCTAAATCGAAAGAGGTTTTCAAAACATAAATTTAATTAATACTTTAGTATTCAAACACTGTCGACTACCGCAACAATGCGCATTGTTCGATAAGTTATTGTAGTAAAATTTAAATTTGAATTTACAAATATAAAAGAATAAATTGTAAAACCGGTCCAAATAATATTTGAATTAAAATATCTTAAAATGATATACTGAACAATTTATGGGTCATTTGGCATACTATTTTGAGGTTTATCAAAGGAAAAAATCGAAGAATTGGTTGATGTTAATTAACATTTAGCAATATATTTTATTGATTGAATTTATTAATCTAAATAGTTTAATTCTCTTTCAATTTAAATTTATATTAAAAATGTCAAATAATATATGTAATATATAAATATGTAATTAATAAAAGATAAACAATCAATGTAAATCAGACACAAAACAAATGGGCGTGTTTTCAACTTATGCAATGCTGTTGGCCAGTGTCCCACAGAGCCTTGGCCCTAACTCAGCTCGGTACTAGCCGAGTAAGCTAAGCCGGCTGACTTGGTGGTTTGTCTGTTTGACTGTCCGGTGCCTGCCTCCTGATCTGCCTTCCGAGTTAGCATTAATTTATGAAGTGATGATGACAAGTGGGATAACGGGGTCATTTCGCGCTTAATGTCGCCAACACGTAAAATGAAGTGAGTCCCAGCTGGCAAAAAGCCCCCCAAAAACCCAATGTCGCGTAATTTTAGAGCCTGTCGCAAGGCTGACTGGGACTGTGTGGACTTGGACTGGGATTGTGTGTCCGCTGCTAGCTGCAAGCTGCAAGCTTCAATCTTCAGTTGCAGCTACCCAGCTGCAGATCTGCAGCGAGAACTTATCGCTGCCGCCCGATCATAACAACACATTTTAAAGGGCTTAAGAGGCGGCTTCATCGTTGTTGTTGTTGTTGTTGGAGACGGAGTCGGACTCGGAGTCGTCGGTTGCAGCCGAAGCTGACATAAGCAGACCGCAAACGTGACAGCTCACTTCACCCAGTGACAGTTTGGGGGCTTTCTACTTATAGCCAGCGTTGCTCTGCTCCGCTCTGCTCTGCTCTGCTCGGCTCTGCTTTGCTCTGCTCTGCGGCAATTGCTTCAATAATAATATTCCTAATTTGGCACTTAAATGCGTCGATGGGAGAGCGGGTAGAGACGTGGCACGGTTTGCAATGGGATATCCAGCGAATGGGCATCTTATTTATTTATTTTTCTCTCTTTTTCTTCTGTTTGTTGTTTTTTGTCTTTTGGTCAACTGTAGTCTGCTGGTCTTTGCGCCGTGTGCGTTGACATAAATCAAGCGACTTCCAACTTTTATCACGATCTCCTAAATAAGGCGATGCGGCCTGAAATCCGCTTCATACATTACACGCCGCCGTCGCAATCGCTAAGTAAGCTATCATCAGGCTCCGTTCCCGTCCAGGCGAATCTCTCTGTCAGAGTGGGCCAAGAGTGTCACTGCTGCTGCCTCTTGGACCTGGTCAGCCAAAACAGATCTCTTCTCGTTGCTGCTGCTGCTGCTGCTGCTGTTGCAAGTTTGCTTGCTGCCTCGTAAAATGCGTGCGCGCGTTGCGCGCTTCTTTTAATGACAGTTTGAAGTTGCGGTCAACTGGACAGTTTCTTTCCCTTTTTGCCCTAGCCGCGGACAGCATAACTATTTCACACTGTTTGATACAGTAGGCAAATGACTTGCTTAAGGATGTGGATAAACAAGGTGGGATTAAGTATATGTTAATATCAACATTTAGATTTTAATTGTTTATTCATTTATGCATATACTATTGAAGGCGATGCAATATTTTTCTCTCATATATATATATATATATTTATTTTTTTTCAGCATTAAAATCTTAATTTATGTCGTTTTAAAATGTTTGAATTGATTTATCGCTGTATAACTTATTTATCAGCAGTAAAACATACAACATGCAGAACATTCGGAGTAGGTCGGACGCAATTTATTTCAAAAATAAGTTAAACACATAAAAATCAAAATAAAACAAAACGAATTTATAAAATCAGTTTTAATCATGATGTTTATTTTTTGGTTTTTAGCTGAGTTGAAAATAAATCAAATATTTATAATAAAGTAAACTGGTTCTTAGAAGATAGAAATTAAAATAAATTAACAGTTTGTTTTTGGTTTAAGTGCTTAAAAATTAAACTTTGATCTTAAAATGTTAAATCCATATAAGCTAAATATTTTGTTAGCTAAATAACTGGATAATTTTTGTACAGCACTGAAATGTGGCTGAGTTGGTTTCGCGATCATGTATAAAGTGTATAGGCTTGTTCGTAGTGTGGAAATTGTAGTTTTCTTGCTTGTTTTCCTCAGTTGCCGTCTTGTGGGGAATTGTTCACTGAGTTTTAGCAAATGCGATTAAAATGTCAGAGAGACTTTGGCGACGGCCGCGTGTGAAGCAAATGTGGCGCAAATGTTGTTGGCCGTCTGTCAACGGGCCTTGAAGGCACAGACTCTAGGCATGTTATGTTGCAAACTACCTTACCCCCCTCCCCCGACTACCCGCCCGCATCCAACCCCTCGCACAACCGTGTAAATTGTAAATGTCTGGGCGGCAAGCCTTGCATGTTAGGCTCACAGAGAGAGACAGAGAGAGAGAGAAATGTGTAGAAGGGAAGGGAAGGGACTGGGTAGCAGAGGCTAAGCCAGAGGCTCTTTGCATAATGATGACATTCCGCCGCGTATTTGATTAAGAATTTTGACAGGCGACATAGTGTCGCTTTGATGGCCACCCAGGCCATGCATATCCGATGTCAGCGATCCCGATCCCGATTCCGATGCCCGATGCCCGATCTCCAATCCCCAATCGCAAGCCCGAATCTCAAGCTGAACCTGAACCTGAACCCGAATACCGCTGCCCGGTCTCTGACTCTGTCGTTTTAATCAACAGCGCTGATCAATAACAATCAACAATGTTTGCTGATAATTTTGCCCAGACGACAGTCGACAGACCCTTCTGCTTCCAGCTTCGCAGCCCCCACCCCTCTGACTCCTTGACTGCCTTTGGAGCTCAGCCTCTGAAGCTTGTAGGTGGCGTTCCTTTTTTCCTTCTGCTGTTTTTTGTTTTTATTTTTTGACTCACTTTGCGGTGCATTCTTTTTAATGGTTTGATTGATGGCTGGCAGTTTTGTTGATCTTGCTGCCTTGAATTTGTCAGCAAATTTGTCAGCCACGGGGGGACGCCACGCAAAGCGCTAACTGGTTTTATTTTGGGTATTTTTTGGGTACTAACTGAATCACTGTCCAAAGCATTTTTTGCGTGAAATGTGGCGAAAGTAAGTGTATGAATTGTAATCAACTGGAAAGTTTAAGTGACTCTTTGGGAAAGTCAGCTATTAGAACTGCCCTAGACACTGATTCATGCAACAAATTTGAAATAGTTATTTTAACAAAGTTTGGCTTATCAAAAGTTATTTCCTTGAAGATGAGTAATTTTTGTTATTGCCTTCTCAATGATTTATTTTACTATTATTTCATGAATTAAACAATTTTATTTGAATATTTATATTTAAAAAATATCATTAAATTAAAAGACATTCTTTTTTCTTAAGTTCAACAAAATTTTGAACTATTTTACATAGTGCTTAATTCTTAAAAAATTCTGAGAACTACCTTTAATGCTTTTGGCAAGTAGTTAGCCAAAATGTGGCAGTTGTTAATGATTGGCTTACAGCTACGTTTGCGACCACACATTAAACTAACTATAGGCTTAGATCGAAACAACTGAACTGAACTGAAACTGAAACTGCGCCCACAACCGATTTAGCAGACGAGAGTGGAGAGCATTACCAAATCTGGACAAGGCCAAAGATAATTTGCAACAATTTGCGTCGCCCCAAAAACAGACGAGAGCAGAGCACAAAAGGCGAACGCAAAATGTTGTTTAATAATTTAATTTGCCACAATTTAGCAGCGTTTATCAAAATCAAGAGCCATAGAAAGTCAAAAAAGGTACTCCATCTATGCGATGTGAGATAACTGAAACTCAAAACCAAAAAAAAACTGAAAACTGTGGGATTGAAAACTCGGATTACGATGCAGATAAACGGGCTACCTAAGTGAACGGCATGCAGGAACGTGAGCAGCCCAATTTTAACGCCCATCCAAAACTGACGATGCTACCAGAGAGACCTAAGTCTCCGACACACAAAACTGTTCATTTCTACGAAATGTGGTGGGCGCATTGTTGAGTCCACAGCCAGAGTCAGAATCCATGTCCGAGTCCGAGTCGGAGTCAAAGTCAGAGTCAGAGTCCGTCATTTGGTCAGTGCGAGTGCAGCCTATTATTAAATTGTCAAAAGGTCGAGAAATATATGTATGTATGGAGTGGCGTACACCAATGCTGAACCCTTTGCCAGGGTCAGGCAACAGCGTCTGCCATCATTCGATGTTCAACAACCGACAGCCAACTCCATCTCCATCTCCATTTCCACCTCCACTGTTCGTCTACGACGCGCGTATCAGAAGCAAATCGAGCTAATTGGGGCAACGGGGCAACAAATACGTGCATCCCTCGTGCGGACCATGAGCGGGGAGGCGAGGGCTGGGTTGTGGGGGTGTGGCAAGCTGCACATTAAGACAATATGGTCTGAAGCATCATCATCGGGTATATCGGGCATGGTCCTGCTACAACATTTTGTTTATTTTGTGTGTTAGGCCGTGTGAATTTTCAAAGGCTCAGGGCTAAAATGAAAATGAAAAACAACAGCAACAACAACAACTGCTCTCGAAATTCCAAACTGGATATGGGTTAAGGGTTTGCGGGGCACGGAGCACTCTTGCTCTCTCGATTAGCGTCGTCTGCCGCCGCTTCTGCTGCTGTTGCGGCTGTTCCTGAGCAAATGGTGGGCGTATCGCGGCATTTATTACAGCCAATGTTACAATTTGTGGCTTTCGGATTTATGCGTTTATTCAGGCAGCGCCCCAAAAATGCCAGCAGACAACTTATGACTGGACTGGACAGCAGGGACAGCTGGGACAACAGGGGCATCCAGGGGTAGACCGTTCCAACGACTAACCGTTCGCTAAGCTACCGAAAGCGCGGACTCTGCCGCCGTTGCCGCCTGCTGTCTGATTGATTTCTGGGAATCGGACACACATCTCCGCACACACAGTGCCACACAGCACAGAAACAGACACAGAGCTCTCGTCCACAACAAAGTTATGATTAAATGTGTTTTGGGTGGATCAAAACCAACAACAACAACAATAACAACTACAACTATAACGTGAACAGCAGCCAGCAACAGCAAAAGCAGCAAAATTGTTAGAGCTATGCGCGGTGGCAAGTGTTATCATTATTTGGGTCGGCTCTATTATTAATTAGCAGCCAACTGGGATAGGTTCTGGAGCTGGTTCTATGCCAAGGAGTGCGTATGAGTAATGGGTGAGAACTGAAAAGCTTTGGAATTGCCTTATTGATAGAGTGATGAGAACGATTTGTAAAGCAGACTCTAGCAAACGCACTTTTGAGATCAAATATATAATCGTCATAGAAAGTCATAAAATATTACTGAAATTTGATGAGAAAGATTTGAAAATTGGACTCTAATAAATTAACTTAAATTAACTTAAACCAAAAGATTTAGAACTAAGTAGACTATTATAAATAAATGAATATCGATTTTTAATCAATGTAATTCCACGTTTATCATATTAGTGTGTTATCAATTTAATAATCTATCATTTATTAATCAATTGCGTGTGTGACATAAGGTCTAATAAGCTCATTATCTAGATTAAATAGTGCTTATCCACACTATACGCTCATATCTATAGTAACGAAGTGTAGTCGGTTAGAAATATGTTTATAACATTTAGGTTTTGTTGATCTTTCTTTTGTTTTCGTTGCTCATGGGGAGCTAACAAAACAGCAGCTACGTGTGACCCATTTAAAATAGAATACGATTAGTCATGCCGCTTTATGAAAATTTCCATATTTAAATGGACAAATCAATTGCTAATTAAGCTTAAGCAGGCAGGCAGGCAGGCAGGCGGGCTGTCATTCCAATAATACCCGTTCCCAGGCAGACAGACGGTAGCATGTTGTCAGACGGATGATCTGATAATGCTACCAAAGGCTGCAATTAAAATGTGATCAGCAGGCGACAACAGATTCTCTTCAGCTCTGACTAAGACGGCAGCTGACTAAGCTGGCCAATTCACTAACTTAACGGGAAATTAACATAAAGCCAACAAATGGTCGCACAGCTTGGAGAATTTACGATGCCAATTGACACACATTTCAACGAGACCCCATAGAGTGAGAATGACAAAGAGAGAGAGAGAGAGACAGAGAGAGAGAGAGAAAGAGAGAGAGAGAGAGGGAGAGAGAAGGAGAAAAAGAGAGGGCGAAAGGGAGAGTTGAACTGTTGCATAAGCTGAAGCTTCCAGATCTGATCGATTATAAATGTGCCTAGCAATGTGCGATTAAAATAAATTGCAAAATCCCAGGTGCAGCGCTTAAGTTTCATAATTAATTCAACAGTTCCCAACGACGACAACAGCAACAGCAACCGCAACATCAACAACAACAACAAAAATCATTAACATTAAACTGAAGAGTAGCCGCAGCTCGCATAGTGATTCACTAACCGGCCCCCAGTTCTGCCCCACAGCCCGTTTCGCCAGCTTGTCAACTCTTGTCGCCCATATAAAAAAATCGTATAAAAAAGAGTCAGCGGCTGTGGCTCGTTTCATAAACTCTTGTCAAGCTATCGCCAGCTTCTCGTCCACAGCCACAACCATATCCACATCCACATCCACATCCATATCCACATCCACATTTACGTCCACATTCGGTTCGTTGTCGTAAAATCGCTGGCAACACCTAGAAAGCAAAGGCAGCGCGCTGCTTATGAGTGTATTTTCCAGAGGTGTCAGGAAACAACTTGTCGGAATGCATCTAACAAGGAATTCGATTTTGCCAGGCGTTCCAGTTGCTTGGTTGCTTGGTTGGTTGGCTGGTTGGCTGGTCACTCTGTCGGTCAGTTGTGTCCGTCCCTCTGTCGATCCGCCCGTCGGGCTAATGGCACGTTGCATGTTTTACCACGCTTGATGACATGAATGGGCGCGGGCCCAGACAACAATCCACACAATCCACGCACACACACGCACACACACGCACACACACACTCACACACACACGCACTCACACACTCCAGACATGCAGCTCCATTTTGCTTCCCTGTTTGCTGTTCGCTTGTTCGTTCGCTCGTTCGATGGTTCGATGGTTCGATGGTTCGTATCAGTTGGTTCGGCTCAGTTGGTTTGTTGTTCGCTTGGCTCCTTCGTGAGTTGTGTTTGAGCTGCGCTATGCAAACATTGTGTAATATTATCGATTGGTTTAGCTCTTGGATTAGCTTGGATGGGCGCTTTAGTGGTAGATTATAGAAGAGACAATTAAACACTTCTGTTAATGTTTAGTTATTAAATTAGGTATTCCTTTCACTCAACTTCTTAGTTCACAACTAAATGAAAGAATTATTATTAGTACAATTATCAAAAAAAAGATTCTAAAAACTTTATTCTTAAAAGAATTCAGATAGTACTTAACCAAAGGTGTTATAAAACGTTTAAAAATTTTTACCAAATGCAAAAATAACTTTAAATTAACATTAATTCATTTAAATTAAAAATTATTGTTTCTCACTCATAACGTAACTTAAAATTGCTCATTATAAATCCGTAAAAAACAGTTTTGTAGCTCATGCAATTGTTTTTCTAGCCGAAACCTTCTAAAACATAAAGTTCTTGCTTCGAGTCCGTGAGACAGGGAAGACGCATGATGCGTGCGCGAGAGAGCGAGATAGCTTGTTGTTAATAGCAGCCCAAAATGATTGAATCAACGTGGCAGAAATCTTTCGTGCTTACACACACATAAACACACAACAACACACACACACACACACTCACACACACAGCCACAGCATGCGAAGAGGTTAAGGAGGCATGTCGAATGGAGCAGGCAGAAATTGTTGGAATTTTTGTTAATTTGTAGGACGACATTTTGGCTGCCCCTGTTGTCTTTAATGGTGATGAAGGTGATCATTTTGAATTTGCATGCAATCTACACTGAGCTACACAAAAGGGGCATGTGTGCAGATCGTCAAGGGTTCACACTAGATTGTAGGTTGATGCCAAGGATTTTCGGGTTAAAATAGTCATTTCGCCAATGTATATTTTATTTAATCTGCGACTCAATTCAAGAGTTCTTAGAGAAATTAATTAAATTATCCAACCATTTCTTGAGCATGATTGAGTTTGATAGAAAAGAATTTGAAAGTTCGTTAGATATGTTCGAAATCACTAAGATTGCTGCAAATATTATTGATACATATATTTTAATAAGTTTTTGTTATTGTTTTCATTGTTATTGTACACTTCTTAATTGCAGTTTTGTTTTTTTTATTATGTGCGCGAACTATGCATGAATGTATCGATTAATTTATGGCATTTCTTTCTGCAGCTCATATATCGATCACACTGATCACTTCGAACTTCATTCATCCATTTACTTTGTTTCAATTTTGTTGCTGTGGTTGTTGTTTTTGATGGTTTACAGCTTGCGAGCTTGTCACCACTTTCCTGGGCAATTTGTACGCATTTTCAATGGTGGCGGCATATCGAAACTTGTGTATCTTGCCGTACAACAACAGCAGCCGCAACAATAACAACAACAACATGGTCACTACAACAACACACTCGTAGGTGTTTATAATGTACACTTTCTTGTTGTTGGGCGATCGATCGAATCGCATCGCATCGCATCGCATCGGATCGCACCAAGTCGAACCGAGCGAGTTAAGTGTGGAGCAATTTTTAAGTTGCTGTTGCGCATTTTCGCAGTTTACTTTTTGGACATTAAAACATCCGTTTACATAGTATTCCCATTAGCAGTGCTCTTGTCTGACTTTTGCGACGTCTTGTCTGTCCATTATGTTGTCGTTGTTGTCGTTGCTCTTGCTGTTATTGTTGTACTTCTTGTTGTTGTTGTCGTGGTTGTCGTTTTTGGTCGAGCTCGTTGTTCGATCCTCAATTCGCCTTGTCTCGGACACGCGACAATTTTTGGGGGATAAGCCTCGATCCATTCCTCGGTCGTTTCCACAGCTCTCAGTTGAAACAAAAGCAAAATTAAATTGTTATGAGCACAAGTTTTCGATATAAGTTATGCGGTTGCCCCTACTTAACACATATTTATGGCGCGTGCAGCGGTAGCCCAGATTTTTCAGATACTCTTCATTCGGGATGTGGCATGGGCCCAATGTTGTAAATTACGAGGTTAATGGGCGTTGAGTCAGCGCGCCTGGAATGCGATCACAACCTTTAATTTGTATTTTAGCCAAATGGCTGTCAATTAATGGGTTTAATCATATGATCCTCGGGCATCCCAAAATCAACTCACTCGCGAATTGTAGAAAAATGCGATTTTGTGTGCACTTTTAGGTTGCCACTTGAAAGCAGAGTCTTGTATATATAGTGATTATGTATATATTCATATATTGTTATACACTTTTAATAATGTTTAGTCAATACTGCATAGAGGTGAAACGTATTGCGAAAATCATTTAGACTCAAGAAATAATATTTATTTATTTTACATGTCATCTTAAATAAAGACCTATCTCATAGCCACAAAATTCATATACCCTGCAATGCTGTTGCGGCGGGTATATGCCGTTCAGCTATATAGTTATTTTTGTGAGCTTCTTCCACATGCGCACCAAGCTTAATTAAATATCGGTGACATTTATCGAATCTCGTGAAGCTGTGGCATGCCACTTAACCGATAAAAGTGGGTGCATATAAAAACCACATGCACCTCGAACCCCACCAAATAACGTACCCAAACTTGAACCCGAACCCGAACTCGAATCAGAATCAAATACCGCAAATCTGTCAAATATAAATCACCGAAAGCTCGCCTCGTCCCCTAGCCGAACATCAGCAGCCCATCTCATTTCAGCTCATTTCAACTTATTCCAGCTCATTCCAGCTCACCCCATTTGTGGGAGGGGGGAGTGGGGAGCCTGCGTCTGGGGCACCAATAAAAACCGAAATTGGCTAACTGGCTGGCGGCTGTGCAGGAATGTTTAATGATGTATAAAGCATGTTAGAGTTTATCTTTATGGTGGCGTTCCTTTACCAATAAAATAAAACCAAAAACAAAAAGAGTAAAAGTATTTTCAAAATTTGTCTCGATGCAGCGTTTTGAATTTATGGCGCTCGATGCTATCAAACAAAAAAAGAAACAAACCAAGCGAGAGCGCTGCAGTAAACGGGCGTAACCGACTGCGGTATACTCTGAAAGCTGAGAAAAGGTGGAAAAACGCCTTCTTAGTTGGGTGTGGTCTTGTAAGATAGGGCCCCACTTATGTACCATTTAAATTTCTTACTCTAGCTGTGCTATATAAAGGCAAATCCGATGGGGGCGTGGCCGTGAATTATATATACCCATCTTTGAATGGCTTTGCCACCGTCTATCTGTGGTGTTATTAATCTCCCAGCTCCTCAATTCGGTATCAGCGTGTAAATATACCCTAGAAGTGCTCAAGGGATAGGTCAAAACTTTCCAGACCCACAGCTTTGTCAAACTTTATCAAATTTCTAAAAACCGTGTGTTACTGTATCATGGTTTTACCTCTATACTAAAGCAGCTTTCATACTTGGAAACGTGTTTCTGGCTAGATTTTCACGTTAATATTACACTCCGGCCAGTTATACAATTTTCATTGCCATAACTTTGGCAAAAGTGAGCACGTTTTCAAAAACCTATAGGTCCAATTGATCATGATAATAATATTGCTACTTTTTGGACGTGGCTTGACTTCTAGATTAAAACTGCATTCAAAGATGAAAATGTAATTCTGGTTCGATTTTCATGTTAAGATCATGACCTGTCCAACTTTGTCAAATGTGATTCGATTGATAATACGATAATTGATAGTGTATAGTTTTTGTGAAATACATTTGTCTTTTCTATTCGGCTCATAATTGGGCACTGCTAATTAAGTGCACATTATCATAGATTGTCAAAGTTGCTTTTCGGCAAGTGTGCCAGGTGTGCCAAGTGTGACAGCTGGCAGCCTTATCATTGAGTTCATTGTGAGCGGCATGAATATAAATTTCTTGATTAATTATTGGTTTATCGGCACAAGTTCAAACTACTGGAATTGGAATTTACGTAAAATCCGTTGGCCTTTCAAAATGTTGGAAACAAGGAGTATTGATTGATAATCAATCAATCAATCAAAAATATGAAACACAAATTCTTAAAAATTGCCTTCAAAATAATAATATTTCATTTGATATACACATTTAATGAGTTTTTAAAAGCTTACTTATTATTGATCAATTTGACAAAGCAAATATTTCTGACATTCAGAATATTTTAACTTGTTAGTCTAAACGTCTACAGGAAATCTTCTAGTCGAGTTTGGCGTTTTGTTTTTATTTTACGTTTTGCGTATCACAATTATTTTATGACTACTATTCGAACTATGATTAAAGATTTGGGGAATATAATGACTAATTTCCCGGAAATCTTTTGTTGGGGTTGGCCAGGAGCGACAACTTTAGATTTAATCGGAGCACAGGTGTCAAAAAGAAAGTGAATGGCTCTTGCTAAAGAGGAAAGATCTCTTTGGTTTTTAAAGTCTTATAGATTAAAACAAATTTGTGAGTACACCAGAGTACACCACTTTCACCTCTCTATTACCACCCACATCTGCTCAAGTAATACCTAATCATAGCTCCATCATTTGGCATATGTTGAGTTGCTATTGATGTTATTGTTGTTGTTGTTGTTATTGTTATTGTTGTTGTCACAATATTTGTGGGCAAGGCACGCATTGCCATCGATCGGTTGAGCTTCATCATGTCGCATAAATAATAATCAAAAGTAACATTTTCTATAACGCCGCTGAGCCAGCTAGCCACCCACACTGAGCAACGATTCGCTGGCTGGCAAACCCGCATGTTAGGCAAGACCAAGACCATGTACCATATACACACACACACACACACATATGTGTATATATATAAACATATATATATAAATGTGTATAAGTATATGTTGTACAACAAAGTAGCCGGCCGGCCACTTGAGAAACAGTCGAAATTTATGGCGCAAAGTACAGTGCCCGATTGTCACCCATGAAAGCGCGGAGCAGAGACGGGGAGGGGCAAAGGAGTGGCATGGGTAGGAGAGGTGGCTTGGTGGCAACCAGTTTAAATAATGCTCAGTGCTCAGTTGGAGCAGTTGGTGCTGTTGAGGGGACTCTGTGCAGATTAGTCACATGTCAGTTTCAATTATCGTCGAGTCAATTTGTTGAAAGGCCGCAGCACATATGCAGCTTATAAGGCACAAGGCAGCCATTCGGCTGTGATGGGAACAAGGACGGGGAGGCGGACTGGGACGATGGAGGAGTCAATCGATACCGCGTGATTCGAATCCGGGGCGATTTTCGCTTGAAATATTCCAACTGCGCTTGCCGCCGCGGGGGAAAAAAATGGAACTTGGAGCCTTTTGGCTGGAGTTGGCCAGGAGCCACCAAGCGCGTCTGATTATCGGCAGGACAACAACGAAGAAGTCGCAACGTTGGCATAGGGCATAACTCAGATGCTCTGCTATGATAATTTCCAATAAGACAGAGTGAGTCGGAGAGGGGGGAGACAGAGGCAGTTGCACGGTTTGAAATTGATGATGTTGGGTATGTTTGGAGTCAGCTTGTTTACACAATTCAGCGCACATTGAGGTCGTGGTGGTGGTGGTGCCTTTTGTGGTGTCGTGTAGCTCTTGGCCAGCAAGGAATTTGTTGTTGTTGCTGGCCATTGCCATCAAAGAGGCGCCGAACTGTATATCAAGATCAAGATTGAAATCAAAGCGATGTGTCGCAGCCTCAGCCTCAGCATCAGCATCGCCAAAGATTTTCAGCTAGACAAATGCCAGATCAATAGATACAAATAACAACAGCAGCAGCAGCCAGGCAATCACATAATCATCATTATAATTATCTTCATTATGATCATCATGATCATTAGCATTAACATTATCAGCATCAGCATCAGCATCAGCGTTGTTTGTGTAGTGTCACCCAGTTCACGTACGCGCTTTGCTCGCTCACGTACGCTCGCTATTTGTTCGGTTGACAAATTGGTATCTGTATCCGTGAG
Organism: Drosophila atroscutellata; assembly: GCA_035041605.1. Taxonomy (NCBI): domain Eukaryota; kingdom Metazoa; phylum Arthropoda; class Insecta; order Diptera; family Drosophilidae; genus Drosophila; species Drosophila atroscutellata. The sequence continues at coordinate 2,226,707 of JAWNLA010000092.1, read as the reverse complement.
ATACACCGGCTCTGTATTTGTATCTGTATCTGTTTCTGTATCTGTATCTGAGTCTGTGTCTGGAGCCTGGCCAAAAGCGTGTCAACACATTGTCTGCACCTCTGACTGTGCCTCTGCCTCTGAGCCAGCCGCCTGCCTCATTTGTCAGCTAGCTGCTGAAGCTTTGCTTTGCTTGGCTTTGTTTTGTTTTGTTTGCCTTTTGCCATTTGCTTTCCTTTGGTTTGAATGCTTGGCCATTTGTCTTAATGGCTCAATGCAATCGCTGAGTTTTTCCCCAGTTTCCCAGCCAGTTGCAATCCCACGCATCACGCAATTGACATTGGCCCTGGCTCGGGACTTTGTCACCTTTTATATTCATTATCATTGTTGTTTAGGCTTTGACTCTTGCTCTGACTTCGACTTCGACTCTGGCTCTGGCTCTTGCTCTGGCTCTGACTGCACCGCTAATGCGAAATGTTAATCTGGTACATTACAACAATGTCTGCGGAGCGAGCTTATTGAAATTCGAATAGATTGTAGTTCCGGTGATTTTTTCTTTTCATTTTTTGTGGTTTAGCATTGTGTGAGAATTGTGGTTGAGTTCGCGGAAGCGGATATTGGCTATTGATGAGGACAGCCAGCTGATGACTAATGATCTTCTTGATCGATATGTGAACTTCTTTTGACTTGCTTCTGTTATAACAAAAAGGTGTGTAGAAAATAGGAATCAAGCCAGAACATTTTCTATTCTGCTTTAAGTCTTATAGATCAGATCAGGTTTAAAACACATTTTCATTTTTTGTTTTATGATATGATAAAATACTATATTTAAACCTATAAATAAGTAGAACTTGGAGATAGTCCTTTGGCAAACTGCACAGCAGCTGATGCTGCCTGCCACTTTCGCCAATCGATCGTTTCGAAGGCATTAAGCCAGCAGCAGGCGGCAAAGGAGAAGAAGAAGAAGGAAACAGTCGCCAAGCAAATGATTACCAATTTCTTCACACAATTCATGCATAAAAATAATTCCCAATTAGCTGTAGGCCCCATAAGGCCGAAAAGTAAACAGGCAGGCAGGCAGGCCATTCAGGCCAGCAGGCAGGCGCCTTGTGGATTGTGGCGTTAAAATGCCACAGCGGTAAAAAATAATAATAATCGTAAAAAGGCGATGTGCCACAGAGAGCGAGCGAGAGGGGGAGATACCTAAACTCAAAGACGGAACCCAAAGCCAAAGCCAAACGCATAACTGTGGGCAGTTGTTGTGCGAGTGCGACATGATGTTGATATGTTAACAAGACACCCGAGAGTGCCAAGTGGTGTGTGAGCTAAGCTGTTTCTCCCTGCCTCTTGCCACAGACTGCCCCTGATGACGATGATCAACTCAACAGTGAGTCGGATTCGGAATCAGAGTCTGGGACTCAGTCACTGTCACAGTTGGCATCATATATACACTCATATACATATATACCTTAATCCGGTAGCGATGTTTGGCATATGTGAATGAATGTTTGTTTTTGCAAATGCGCCAAGGATAACAAGCCTCATCCAAGTGCCAAGTGTGTGACTGTCCAAGCATCTTTTAATTTCCATATGCATATATACCCAAAAGTGATTTCTTTCTCCTCTAGAGAGAGAAGCGAGATCAGTGGAACCCACACAAGACAAAAATGTTATGACCTTAAGTTTATTTTTGTGTATGTGTTGTTTATTTTTCTTCTTTTTTTTTGTTGATTTTTTCTAAAAATGCGCTTTGATTTATTTTTATTGATGAGCATATAAAAGCTGAGCACGATTGGGACACAGTAGTAGTAGTAGAAGTCGTAGTTGCCTGGTAGTAGTCATCGCACAACAGCGGGGGGGAGAGTCTTCCAAGAGTCTTCCAAGAGTCTTCCCAGCAACGGTCTCCCAGAGAACATTTCACGCTGTGTGAACGACATTTTCGTATATGTATTCAGATATTCGGTTATTTGGTTGTTCGTATGGGGGCTGTTCGTTAAGGATTCCCTCCTACATTTCATAATTCACGGAATATTATTTCAGCTGCCGAACAATGTGTTGGAGAAGTTTCGGGGCCTTGGCCCTTGGCCTGTCATTTGCCTGCCTCACAAAATATATTCTCATTAAAATTGTGCTTTTTGGTGCTTCTTGTAGTCATCGTCGTCGTCGTCGTCGTTGTCGTCGTCAGGCCAAGAAGGTGTCCCTGCTTGGGCGCCGAATTCGAGACTATTGGCCAGCCACCACGCCCACCCCCCGTGGTTTTGCTTCCGTTGGAGACGCCACTGTGGCGTGTCTGCCTCTCACCTCCATACCCCACTCCTCCCCGTCCAATAAAGCGATGCGACTCGGTGGAAATCTGAAATCAAAGCTTAACGCTGTTTATGTGCAAATGTCGAAACAAAGATATTTCTTTAAATTGATAAAGATTAACCATAAACAATGAGGCATGCAACAGAGCGACAAGCTCCAATCTCCGACCATCTGCGGCAAGTGGCTGTCTGCGGGGCGCATAGCCATGGCTGAGTCGAAATCTTTGTTGCCCACATTATGCGATATATTTTATGGAATTTGGTGGCAAATTCACATTATCAATGTATCTTAATTGTTATTTTCCGCAAGAAAGTGACTTAAGGCAATGGCATAGTTCATAGCCTGAGTTATAGTAACTATAAAACGCAATATCAGCTGACTTTATCAGCTTGATGTGGTCTTGGCTTTTTTGATAAGTTCAACCTTTTCCTTGTTTACCAAAAGTGTGGTTTCTAAATTGAAATACAGTATTATTTTGGAGGCGGAACACTATTATATTATATTAAATAAAAAATAAATATTTATATTGAGATATTTTCGATATTATCAGAAACCAATACAATAGGTTTTGAAAATGTGCAAAAGTTAAAACTAACTTTAAGAATTTTTGCCGTTCTAGAATTTGTAAATTGATTTACACATTTTGTAATTAAATTTACCAGATAAGACTAGTAATATTCTAGTTGGTTTGAGAACTACGCATTTCCACATTTCAAGTCTGCATTTGAATAGTTGTACACCTGTATTATCTTGATTTCACTAAATTATATTCTAAAGTGAAGTCAAGCGAGTTTCATTCACTGAAAGCGTGAAGTGTTTGCCTCAGAGATCTGGCCTCGATCTCGTAGCGTCCAAGTTTGCACCGGATGTGGGCGTTAGCTGGCGTGTAATCTGATCCCTGACAAATCGGTCTATTAGAATCGTCGAAGACTGTGTTGAAATATTTGTCGCATGCAACGGCGATGACGATGGAGAAGAAGATGCCGCCAAATGGACGCTGCACATGGCGCAGTCAAACGGCGTAGGTGGCGCAGGGCAAATGTGCATTGGGCTTGGGACTTGGACTGCGTCTGGGTCTGCAGCTGGGTGCATAACCCATGAGCTTGCCGCAACTCATGGGTTTTTTTTTTTTTTTTGAAGAATTTTTTTCTGTTTTGCAGGCGCAGTCGAAGGGAAAACCTCGGCGCAAGTCTTTACCACAGTTTCTGGCGGCGCGTGTGCCTAGCCCTTATTTTAGTTTGGGCTTTGGTTTTTTTCATTTCATTTCATTTTTCTTTTTTTTTTTTTTGATTTTATGAGGCGCAAGTGGCGACGTTTTGTGGTTGCGAGGCAGACGTTGGCTAAAATGTTGCACGTTGCTGGTGGCGGCTTCAAGTTGGACTTGGACTGAAGCGGCGCCGCAGCAATTCATAAACGTGGGCGATTGATTCTCGTACCTCATGGCCTCATCCTCATTGCCAGTGCTGTGTTTCTGCGCTGTGGCTTCAGCTTTTGGGGCTTTGGCTTTGCCACTAAGGCTCGGCAAATGGCCCGCGGCATTGCGATTGAACTTCAAGTTATGATCGTCGTCGCAACTACAACAACAACAACAGCAACAGTAACAACAACAGTAAGTACAACAACAACAGTGCCCACATTGATGGACGTTCGCTCACGAACGAACTTGGCTACAACAAAAACAGCAACAGCAACAACAACAACAACACACGCTGTTACCACTTATTGATGGCACATTGTGATGCTGATGCGTTCGCTCCACAACTTCAAGACCCGGCGACGACCCAGCTTCCCCTCCCTTGCCCAAACCCCACCCCTCCCCACCCCCCTATTCATTTCCCCTGCACACTTCACTCATGAGCACGTCGAATAGAGGCGTTCTACTCAAATGTATGATACCCACCCACGAGCTGAGCCAAAGCCAAAGTCCCAACTATGATGATGACTGCGACTTGTGACTCTCTCTGTCTGACTGAGTGAGTGTGTATGTGTGTATGTGTATCTCTGTGTGTGTGTGTGTGTGTGTGTGTTTGGCATGCTGGGCTCTGCCCTACCCTGCCCTGGCTCCGCTCAGTCCCTCGGTTTTAGCCTCAAGTTGATGTTGCTTAAGGTGCATCCATGAAGCCTAACTCTCGAGCAAGCGCCCCATGCATTCATTTTAAGAGCGGTTTGGCTTCATTTTTGTTGTTGTTTCTTTTTGTTTTTGGGCCCCAAAGACAATGCAAAATTAAGCGTTTCCTTTATTGTTGTTGCTGTTCGTTGCCTTTGTATTACTTTAAGGTGTGCTCCAGGTAATAATTTAGTTAAATCATATTTTCGGCAAAAGACAAACCAGCAACAACAATAACAACAAGCCGACAACTGCTTTGCACTGCAGTTTAAATTATTTGCCTTTAACACTCACTCACCTACTCAGCGCCGCCTATCCGACGGGGTCTTGACTCTCGGACTCTAACTCCAAGAATGGCGCAACATTGTTGAACCCCCCCCAAAACCAAACAACTTGAGTAGGAACTATGCTGACAACGACATCAAATCAAATTTGTGAACAGTTTATGACGTTTGACGTTTAGTACAAGTTTACCTATGAGTCGTTCTGCATAATGGCTTCATTTTTGATGACTGCCCTGAGGCATCCGACCTACGGAGCTGATTCTTTGGTATGCTCTCAGATCGTAAGTAAGAGATTATCGACTTTATTTATTTGCTATGGTTAAAGTAGGGATATTTTATTTTAAATATCTTAATAGATGTGTTAAACATTGATTTAAGTTTACCAATTTACAGTTTACTGATTTAAACCAAATCAAAAACCAAAATTTGAGATTTAATTACGCAATTTAAACAGTAATATTCGAAATAATATACCATTACTTAAAAGTCACTGGTATAATAATTACCCTGTTCTGAAATAAACACTAATATAAAATTAAATTAATTACATGTGATAAATTAAGATAAATTAACGCAAACCAATTTTTGAAATATTCCACTCAGCTAGCTGAGACAAGCTGTATATATAATATTTAATGCCAACTAACGGCAACAACTTCATCAGTCAAACGAGTCTATCTCATCGTTGTTCAGCTTAATTCACAGCACCTACCAGAGTCCCAGATATATACATATATATAATCATAATTCTTGTAGTTGTTGTGTCTGGTGTATGAGTGGCTTTTTTATAACCAAATATAAATAGACGAAAACAAAGCATTCACAATTTTTTGGCATGTCGTAAATAATCGTTATAAATGGTATCATATCGGATGAGGCAGCAGCAAGCAGCAAGCAGCAGCAGCAGCAACCACATATAGCTACCTCCTCAGCTTAAGCTTGCCGCTTGTCTTGTCTAACGATAAATTACAGTTAGAGCTGTACCTACCGTATACGCCGGCGACAGATGCCAAACAGTGGATCCCCAAAAGATATGTGGAAATTGAACCACGTCGAGAGCATTTTTAAGGTGTGACCAAAAAGCGAACGAAACTCGTAATTTTTTAAATTAGCATTTTTTTATTCGTCTCTCTCTCTCTCTCTCTCTCTCTTGCTCTCTGTGACTTTTTTTTAGCCAAAACAGACGATCGGTTTTATTTTACGTGGTGGAGCGCGCCGCGTTGTCATAAAACCAAATTTACAAATTGTCCCCCCACCCAAAAAAAAAGAAGAGTCCAAAGCACACAAAGAATCAACTCATATGAAGGCTATAGCTGTGGCGACATAGACATCATCGACATCATCAGACTGGAGCTGAAGATGGAGCTGATGCTGATGCTAAAGCTGAAGCTGGAGTCAGGGTTGTTGCAATAAACTCATCAATAAATTGCCGTCTGTTGCTTATATTGCGGTTCTCGCTTTGGTTATATGACGCCACAAGAGAGAGGAAAGGCAACAACAACAAAAACAACGCACTTGTTGATGTGTTGTCCCCGATCTCTACCCAGTCGCATCTTTCCGGCTGGCAGCGATCCGTTTCGGGTGGCCTTTCTTTCGTGGCTGATGAAGCGCGTGGCTAAGTGGATTTGTGTGTTCGATGGTGCGAGAAAAATGTTTATTGTTTCAACATTGTTATCAACCTTAAATAAACACAGTCCCAAGACTCTCGTCCAGTCTGTGGTCAATTTTTGATTTCTAATTTGTTTACATTCAAAGAAGCAACAAAAATTATTATGCTAGTTGGCTGCAACCCTCCAAGAGCTGCCTGGCCAACTGACCATCCGGAAGAGCCATAAACATACATCCACACATACATCCACACACACACTCACACTCACACACACACACACACACACACGCACTCATACACACATTAGTGATTATTCTTTTCGACACTTCTTTTCTTCTGTTTGGTATGTGCTCTTATCGCTTGACCACAAATTTCATTCATTTTGTTCGCCTCTTGAATTTGTCTGAATTTGCTCAGAATTTATTAGTACAAAGAAGGCGCGCGTTTGCATCATCAATCAGTTAGGAGCAGAAGTGTTGCCGTGGCTTAGTAGATGTGATGCCCCCGACTTATAGAGGTAGCCCACAACAACATCTTTCACGCTTCTCGCGCGCCTAACAAATTAATTTCGTGGACTTGGCTCCTTGTCTGGAGTATAGCTTTGGTTGGGTTCTCCGCTTTTTTTTAGGAAGCCGTTGACATAAACAGCTGAAGGATACTCGCTTAGTCATTCGCTTTTCTAGAGGGACACATGTTAGCTTTAAACTTTTGACTTAGATCACTGAAAGCTTAAAAACTATTCCATTTTTAAAGTATCTTTGTATGACAAGAAATGACTGAAGATATTGAATAAAAAAATATGGTTAGTAAAAGTTGACCAATAACTTTTACTAAGCACAAAGCATTTTGTTCATATAAACATATGTAAAATTGTCGGAAATAAATGCAAAATAAATAAAAATTGTTCATAAGAAAAATTACAACTTAACAAGAAGTAAATAAAAACGTTTTAGCAAAACTAAAAAAATAATAAATTGTTAGCAATCACGTTTGAAATGCTGATAAGGAGTAAAGCAATAGTTTCTAACAGTATTTGCTACTTTAAATAACTTTTAAAAATTATTTATGTGTATACATTATGAACACATGATTACAGTTTCAACTGTCCACTGATTCGAAATATTTCTTTTATTTTCCATACCAGCTCTTTTAAAACTTCAAAACAAATCAAAAACACTTAGCTAACTCTTTTTCATTTTTTACTGTGACACATCAGATGCTCATTTGTCAGTTGATTTAGTCCCATTTTCCATGCTCCTCCTCCTTTCACTGTTGCTGCTGCTTTAGGTCTGGTCATGACTAAGCTGACAGTTGTGACATTATGGCGCTCAATTTATGCCTAATTAGGTTGAGCTATGTCAACGATTACGACACCTAATAACAAAGCGCATTCAGCTACAGATGCAGATACAGATACAGATATAGATATAGATACACTCAGATAGTGCACATCAGAATCAAACGCTCAGAGTGAGAGGCAGCTAAGCCGATGCAGACGAGCGATAAGCCAACCTAAGTAGTCCCAGTTTCCAGACTGATGCCAGTTCCTTAAAACCCAACAGATGCACTCAACAAATAGAGAGGGGAAAGGAGACTCAAAGAGAGAGAGATAGAGAGAGAGAGAGAGATAGAGTGACTGAATGATGGGCCCTTTTTTTGTCAACTCAATTACGGTTATATAAGCCCATTGAGTGTGCGAAAGATCAGCGATGCATATAACCAGAAATATGTATATGTATATAGGTATGTATATATCTATATCCGGGTTAGCTAAGCAGCCTGCCGCTGACAGTTAACGGTGCCACAAAGTGCCCATTTCGAGTGGTGGCCCAGGACATGCATCTATAGATACATTTCACGCTTATCAGCACACGGGGTAGCCGTTAGCCGGTACCCAAAAAACGGGTCACAAATTGCTGCCTGTCGCCGTCGCTTGTCCTTGCCTTGTTTTTGTTGTTTATTAGCTTCATAATTTGTGCCCACTTTGGCGAGGGTTTAGGGTACTTTACTACTACAATGATATCATTTATAGTGATGGTGGTTGAAGCATTCCGGTAGGCGTGGCACGGTATAGATTACATGCGAAACAGTTGCTGCTAATGGGCCTGCTGCTGTGGCAGGGTTAGTTCTGTTCTTGTTCAATGAGGGGTGGCTACCCCTGTGGCAATGGCAACCATGCTGTGATAATTAAATCAACATTGGGGCGGGCAAAGCGCGTTAAATGTTTTGAAGTTCGTTTTGATTGCCGTTTATCGTCTATCATTTATCGCTTTTGGCGATTTGTTTCTATGGGGTGCTCTGCGCTATATCTGTTATCTATATCTTCTAAAAATAAACAACCGATTTTTGCATATCTTAAATTAAAATCTGAGTTCGGCTTTGAAGCAGAGTTACCAATGATTTTCAGTGATTTTTTACACGTGTTGCATTATTGAAGATATTGCAGTTAACAATATGGTTATTCACTTGTTCTACTTTTAAATCGTTTTACAGTGTTAGGCAAACTAACCTATAAATGCCACATTTTACTGCAACACTAACAGAAAAAGAGAAAAGGGAAAATGGGCGCACTTAGTGTGTCGATGAGTTGATGTGCAAATAGCCAAAAAGATTTCACTAATGGCCCATTAATCACTTGTCCAAATATGCGCCTAGCATTAAAGAACCAGGCCGACTGTATTCACATGGAAAAACGTACAAAAATCCCACACATTGCTAATCCTTAAATACACAATTCAGTTTGTAGACCAGTCCTAAAAACGAACAACAACAACAACAACAACTAAATACAAAAATATTTCTTAAATGTGACATTTTTTACTTGAAGATTGCGCTAACACAAAGCAAGAAAGAGAGAGAGAGAGAGCGAGTGGGAGAGAGAGCGAGTGCAAACTGAACGGAAATTTACAACACCGACAACAACGACAACTGACGGCTATTGCAACACCTTGGCCAGGGAGGGCATAACTCTATATTTGTTGACAAATAGGTACTAGAAGACGAGGGCGGCGGAGCCCTAGAGAGAAAGCGAGAGAGAGATAGAGAGAAACAGAGAGAGAGAGGGAAGAGAGGGCAGATAATGGGGCAGAGTGCTCAACCCACCGAACGATATCCGTGCAAAGCAATCTTGTCACTATATTATGACGTTAATGACAAATTGACGGCAAAAAGCCTTTGAAGTCTGTGTGTGAATGTGTGTGAGTGTGTTTGTATTGTTGTTTGATTGTTTTTGGTTCTAATCAAGCCGACTACCGCCGAGGTAGTTCTGAAGGGGGAGGTGTTTGAAGGTGGTGCTGGTGCTATTGTCACTGCTGGGCCTGGGTGGTGGTGGTGGTGCTGCTGCTGCTTGCAAATGATTTTCGTTTAATTTGAACCGCATTGCATGGGCCCCATCAATTAGTCGTGGGTTGCTCTGGCTCTGAGTTGTTATCAGCACCCAAAAGTCATATATATATTTATATATATATATGTATACAAATAGGAGGTCTCTATGTCTCTCTCTCTCTGTCTCTCTTTAGGAGATAAGCTGCTCCACTATCTGGCTTGTTTCTCTATTCAGTTGTGAGTTCTGTTTGATGATTATGTGTAGTACACAACTCGTTGCCAGCGACTGCTCCGTGCTACGTGCCGCGAACTTGTCAAACAAGCCCAGGGCAAATACTGACGAGCAGCAGACAGAGAGAGAGGCAGCGAAAAAGAGTGTGATTATCCAAAAAAAAAAAGAAAAAAAGAAAAAAGAAAATGCGGAGCTCATTGCCTGTCAATTATATTGTAGAAACTACTCTCAACCTGAAATACTTAGCCGTATAACATTTGTCATATTTGTCACATTTGTTTACATTTGCGCCCTGAGTGTCATAAAAAATGCGAACCAACGACCGAGTCGGCTGCATCAAGGCGCAACAGTTATAGGGTATATATTTAGAAGGTACTACAAACACACACACAAACACATATACATATTTTATATTTATACATATGTATTTATATTTGTGTGAGTGTGCATACACCTTGGAATACACCCGCTTTGGCTTGCCATCCATAACCCCTTTCCCAGCTATGCCGTCGGCATAAACTGCACCATCCAATAAAATCTAATTACCCCTCCTAGGCACACTCTATAAGCACTGCGTAAGCAAGGTCTATCTATTCATTTGCACGTGTTTCGGCAGCTTTTCTTCTCCAGCACCTTACCGGACTTGCATACCAGAGACCACAGAGAATACTAGTTGGCTGCCAGTTCCAGAAATTGTGCCTCTCCTTTTTTATGGTCGTTTGGCGTTGGCAATTTAAAGACCAAATCTGTTGTACACTTTACATGTCTAAGCCAAGGAGTACTAAGACGTAGAGAGTCATGTTAAAAAAGTCTACTCTGTCAAGAAATATGCCAAGCAATCTAATAGTTTTTAACTTGCCATGCTTAGAATCTGTTCTTTGTTAGTTAAGCTTAAAATAAATGTTGTTGATGTAAAATGTTAGGAGGAATCGCTATGATCTAGATCTGCTTACTTCACTGATCAAATTTTCAATTTATATACAAATAAAAAATAAATAAATAAGTTGTGAATCCAATCCATCCTTGCAAAGTAGGTGAACAAATTGAACAAAGTCAACAAATTGATCAAATCAATTATGTTTTCTATCTTTATCAAAGCATTGTTCATTTTGAAATTCATCTGAAATTCGATGAGTTTTGAGATCGCATTTTTTGACTATATGCAATCAGAAAATGTGTTAGAAACGTTTGATACTTATTTGGTTGACCTTGGATATGGTTGTAGCTCAGATTCATAGATAATCGTAACATCCCCAATAGACTCCTTGTTAAAAATTTTACAGCATGCAACAGCCATGTCTAAAACTTTTCCCACCTTTTCCGCTTGTGGCCAAAATGAGTTGCTAACACGTTGGCCTGGCCGACAGATTGCGTCTTCCTCTGGCTGCCCATCAACTTGGTGTGTGTGCCTCCAATATATAAAAACGTTTACGATACGACACCTAATTAGGCACAAGAACGCCGCATAATTTATGTTTCGTCAAACGTTGGCGCAGTAACTCGTCAAAGTTGAAGTCCAATTCTGAGTTGGAGTTAGAGTTTGTGGCTTTATAGTTGTTGGTATTGTTGGTGTTGTTGGTGTTGGTGTTGCTGATGTTGGTGTTGGTATTGAGGCACAGAAGGGGAATGGGAACGCCAGCGGCGGTCTCTGGATGGTCTTGCTCCGTGCGAGCGAGTGGCCTACACTCAGAAGAAAGTATGACCCAAAATAAAAATCGAATTTAGCCATATTCTAAACTGTTTACAGAAATAACTTTGTAAAAAACTGAACCGCTTGACCTGTGGCATAACATTTTAAATGGAAAACCCGATTTTCGTGCGAAATTTATGTACAAATTCTGAGCGAAAAACGGTTCAATAATATTATCAAAACTAAACGGCTTAATTGACCCAAATTGGGAAAACTTTAAAATACGCATGTGCAAAAATGACATTGATCTTCCCTAATTATTAATACTTGTAATTTTTTTTTAAGTGTACGTACATCAGCGCTGTGCAAACATGAATTCGTTCCCTATTGAGGTGCCGTCACTATTGACGCTTTGACGGGTTGTCGGGGTTGGTGGGGCCTCCTTCGGGCACAGACACACATACATCAAATCATAAAGCAAATGGTGCCGACAACTAACTGGCCTGCCCAGACCAGACGTTCATATAGTCAGCGTCATGACATTTACATTCACATTCACCCAAAACCCAACAGCAACAACAACAAGAACGTTCCGCTTTTTGCGTTGGTTCCGGGAAACGCAACAAAATTTCACAAGCACAACGAAAATATTTTCAACTCTTGCGAGCAACTTCAAAGAAACCAAACCAAACCAAACCAAAAAAAAAGTTGCCACGCCTCAACACTAGACAACATTGTTGTTGTTGCAGATCGAACTGTTGCTGTTGCCGTTGCTGCTGCTGCTGCTGCTGTTGCTGGTTAGTGATGGGCTTATTAGAGTCAGTCGGTGCGAGAGAGCGGAATGGCGTCCAGCCCAAACTCACTCTGGACATTGTCAATGGGGCGTTGCGGAAACCTCAAAGCGAAATTTAGTGCGCTCACTCCTAGTCTCGCTGTAGCTGTTTCTGTGGCTTTATGACGACAATGCGTTTGCTGTCATAATTATTAGTCAAACACAAACAATGAATTTCATAATTTTCCCATCAATATACGAGCCCCGGCCCGGGCTCAGGCCCAGGCCCAGCGTTCAATGTTTAAACATCCGCTCGCCCGCACGCGCCTCGAACCGCTTCAGCTCGGACCTGGGTACTCGAGGCTGGAGCTTGAGTCGGAGTTAGAGTTGGAGCTGGAAATGAAGCCGTCGCGCATAAAGTGTGAAATTGCCGGCAATTCGCAGAGACGCTGCTTCAAACTGTAACCCAAGCTGGGGGAAGAGCAGTCATTCCAGCTGGACTCTGTCGTCGATGCACTCAAAAAATATATATGGCCTCGAAATTACCGAGTTCGAGAAACACAACTTGATTTCATGATCCAGAAATAAAACTTTTATGTCGTTTCAATATTTGTTTCAGTTCTGTAATTTGATTGTTTCTATTTTTGGAACTTTACCTATTTCGTAAATTGATTATTTTTTAGCATATAATATTGCTAAGCTTAAAATTCGATAAAGACAATTTTCTAAATCTTGTACAAATTTTTTTAAGTGTAGTCTAAAGTCTGTCCGCTGTGGAGGTCTTTGGCTAATGGCCCAAAACGTTGTCGGTGCTGGGACATGTCTCGTTCCGTGCTTGTTCCATTGAATAGAACAATATCCGCGCAAATATTTGCAGAGAGCAGCGTGCGCAGTTCGTGTTTAACTGTTGCCACAGCAAGTGAAGAGTTAGCGGTTAGGAAAAGGGAGATGGTCCAAGGGGGTGGGCAGGTCTTAAGCTGGTCAAGAGCTGTGTACCATAATTGTTGTTTGATCGTTGTAATTGGTTTGCTGAAGCTGGCGCAGGAAATGCAACAGCGTTGTGTCGTCCCAGGCGGCTCTACATTGATCCGTTTAACGATTGACAAACGCAACGAAAAAAACACCGAAAGAGATAGCGAACCGAACTGGAAGAAAGAGATGCAGCTACGCTAACCAGTCACAGAGGTCGGCATCAGCTTTTGAACTTGCATCGTTTTTGTGTTGTCGATCATAAAAGAAATGATGGCTAACTTTGTGGCAACTCGAGCTGGCAGCTGGCCACAATTCTGCAAAAGCGTCTCGCGCTGGGAACCCAACTCTGCCATGTAGGTATTCATCACCTGGGTGGGCGGTACGGCAATGATAGCGCCTGCTCTACAAATCGTGTCGATGGCTTGTTCAACATTGTTTGGCCAGGCGATAACGTTCATTTGTCTCTCTTGTAGAAACTTCTGGTGGGAAAATAGTCAAGTCGAGTCGAGCAGTTCGCTGGGCTTCTTGTGTCACTTTGCTCTTGTTGTCTGTTGTTTTCTGTACATTTCTGTTGTCAAAGGCTTGTTTGGACTGTGGATGGAGTATGTACACCTTAATGGTACATTAATTGCCCTTGTTGGTACTCGAGCGATAAACATCGCTACAAATATTTGATTTCTCGTTCGCTACAAGTGTTTAAATAGTGTTAACTACATGTGAGAAACTAAAACTGGGTGGGTAGCGGTGTAGTGACATGGAAACACGGTCAGAACGGGATGCAACAGGAAGCACTCGAGAATACTTGGGAAATTTTCGGTTTTTCTAAAAGGATAGTGGTTTCCACAGAATTCCCCACAGAACTTAGCCCAACCTGATAGGCCCATTCTCGAATTGGTTTCAATACCAAAAGTTGTAAATTAATTGAAAGTCATAATAATATAATTTAAATGTAAATTTATTTATTCTTGCATAATTATCTTGTATACTATTCTCAGATAAACATTTAATGATTTTATCTAACTTAGAGAAGTTGTTGTCTCCGTTTATTTCATTTATTTCGTTTTTCCGAAAATAAAACTTTGATATTTGGCGGGACCTCAATCCAAAATTAAAAGCTTCCGATATGTATTTTTTATGTTTATTTTGAGTTTTAGAAAAGTTCCTTCCAGACGAAAAAGAATAAAACACTTTATATAAATGAGTTTCCATTAAGCTATGTTGTTTATTCGAAACTATGATAAAAGTCCACAATTTACTTATAACTATAGTATTATATGTATATCCAAATAAAGTCAAACTTTCGTCCTATTGCTATGCTTCAAATATTCAATAAACTATAAGCTAGAAATATCATAAGCTTAACTTTATTTAGTCACAAGCTAAAACTAAAATTAAATGCTGTAAGCTGTAAGCAACTTGAAGGCATCGAGTACAAGCAACACAGATCAGACACATATTGTGGAGGGATTCGAAATCTTGAGAGCTGCAAATGAGATTTAAAAGGGGGCGCAACATCTCTTCGGAGAGAGAGGTCGGGTAGTCGAATTGAGTTCAATCGCTGACGGCAACCAAGTCACGTGCGCTCGAAGGAGTTGGCGTTCCTGCGGCTGTTGAACTGGGCAGAACCATGGATATGCCCAGATCGGAGCTGGAACCGTTGCTGGTGCTGCCGCCAAACAGATCACCTAAACCACCGCCCATACCACCCGTTGCCGACAGATTGTGCGTGAGACTGTGACGTCTGAGATCACAGTTGCGCCGGAACACTTTGCCGCACGAGGAGCAATTGTAGGGCTTGATGTCCGTGTGCGTTAGTAAGTGCGTCTTCAGATTTGAGCGTTGATTGAAGGACCGATTGCAAACGGGACACTTATGCGGCGACTCCTCCATGTGCAGTATCTTGTGGACGGCCAAAGTGCGCGATTGACAGAAACCCTTGCCGCATTCGGCGCACTTGAAGGGTTTCTCCTTGGAATGGATGTATCTGTGACAAAAGGGAAAGAAAATTAACTTAGAACATTTTCAAATGAACAGGCTCGGAAAGGAGCAAAAATATTATCATACACTTAAGTTCCTGAAGCTTATAAACTTATATTTAGTTAATCGATTAATTATTTAAAAAAAAAAAACAGCTTACGACAATTTTTATGTAAAATTAACTTTTTGTTTATTAAGTTTCAAATGAAATTTCTCTTTACTTATCAATTAGATTATCGGTTTATGATCAATGAAAGAGATCAAGAGATTTAGAGGTTAAGATCGTCTAGATAAATATTATTTACTTTTCCATTGTCCATTATATTTAAGTATTTCTCACCTATGATCTCGCAGATGATCCTGGCGCCTGAATGCCTTGCCGCATATATCGCAGGAGTAGGGACGCTCATCCGTGTGAGTGCGTTCATGGATGAGCAGATTGTAGGACTTGGTGAACTGGCGATTGCAGAACTTGCAAATGAACTGCTTCTTAGAGCGTTGAGCTGCCGCTGCTGTTGAGCCATTTGCCGCATCCTCTGCACCGCCACCACCACTAGCACCTCCCGCAGCAGCAGAAATTACACTCAGCTTGTCCTGGTACATGGTGGCCTGCAGCGAGTGCAGTGATGTGTCCGGTTCCGTGGCGCCAAAGCTGTTCGGATTGAAGATGAAACTGCCATAGCTGCTGTCCAAGTCGCCCGCCTCAAAGGACAATGCATCCTCGCCGTCGAGCAGCGGCAAATCGCATTCGGCGGCCAATTCAGCGGCGGTGGCGCAGTCCAAGGCTGCCTGTTGATTGGCAGCAGCAGCGGCAGCGGCAGCAGCAGCGGCAACAGCGGCGCTAACGGTACTTATCGATGGCAGCGGTGGAATGCATTTCGATGTGCTTCCACTCCCGCTGTTGTTGCTATTATTATTATTGTTGCTGCTAGTGCTGTTGTTGCTGCCAGTGTTGTTGTTGCTGCTGCTGGCGTTGGGTGAACTGACAACGGCTGTGCACACGCTGGAGGCACTCGAAGAGCAGCTGGACTTGAGTTCTATGCTGGCTAAATCAATGAGTGCTGGCAATGTGGCATTCTGCTCAGCATCGCTGTTGTTGCTGCTGTTGCTGTTGTTGCTGCTGATAGTGCTGTTGTTGCTGTTGCCATTGCTGCTGCTGTTGTTGTTATTATTATTGTTGCTGCTGTTGCTACTAAAGCGAAACACATCCGATTTGCCAGTGAGACGCTGCAGTGCCAAATACGATTCGAGCGCTTGTAAATTGAGTGCTGCTGCTGCCGCTGAATTTGCCGGCAGCAATGCCGCCTGCTGCAGGCTGCTGACCATGGTGCCCTGTAGTGAGAGGACAACAGCAGCAGCGGCTGCCAGATCATTGGTTGCCGCTGCTGCTGTTGCTGTTGCAGCAGCCATTGCTGCGGCACTGGATTTTGCAGCAGCGGTAACTGTTGCTGTTGTTGCTGCCACAGTTACAGATGTTGCTGTTGCGTTAGTTGCGGCTTTGCTTGCTGCTACTGCTGCCACTGCTGCTGCAGCTGGTGAATGCTGTTCGGCTTCTGTCTTCTGCTGGCTGCACTTGAGCTGCTGCTCGATGCTTGTCGTTGTTGTTGTCATTGCTGTTTGCTGCTTGTTGCTGTTGTTGTTGCTCTGATTGCTTCGGCAGCTGGCTGTTGCTGTTGCTTCTATTGCAAGTGACTTATTGTTGCAAGCGTCGGCTGCGGTTGCTGTTGTGGTTGTTGTTGCTGTTGTCTTGCCTCGTTGTGGCAGTGTTTGCATGGTGTTGGTCTTGCTATTGTTGTTGTTGCTGCTGTTGTTGTTGTCGTGCTTGCCAGCTGCCGCAGCGGCAGTCAATTGCTTCGCTGCGTCCATAAAAAGAGCCAAATGCACTGAACCACTGATCCACGCACACACAGCAGGATATCGAGGCAGAGTCTTCTTCGCCCGTGGGCACCAAGATGCAACGCCTGCTGCTGTTATTGTTGTTGTTGTTGTTGTTGCTGCTGTTGTTGTTATTGTTATTGTTGTTGATGTGCTGGCTTCGATTTTTTTTTTTATTGTTTGGCGCACCTACGCAGGTCTTGTGGCTGGATTGTCCGTGGTTTTTGCTTTTTGGCTTTTGACTTTGCACATGAATATTAAAAACCACACGCCATCATAAATCACGCCTTAGTCACGCTTTCAAAAGTCATAAAAATCGAATTTGACGTTCCAAACGGCAAACAGGAAAATACAACAAACACACACACACACAACACTAAACACAAACAACAACAAACCAATTCGCAGCACTGCCAGGAGGGTGGTGGGGAGTGGGGTGGCGGGGAGGCGGGGGGCTCGGACTACACACCTCAGACGAGTGGATCAAATGACGTCGAACACGCGCTTCAAAGCTTTCAAAGCTTGTTGGCCCACACAAAGAAACAGTTTTTTTTTTGTGGGCGTTATTGTCACAAACACACCGAGTTGAGTTGTCAGTCTTGAGGCTTGAAAAGCACAGTTAGAATCTATTCGCACAGTTTTTGAGGCGGTGTTTTCGTTTTCGACACTTCAGCACTTCCGTGAATAAATATATGTTTATGCATTTATTTATAATGTATAATTGGTTTTTATTGAAAACCCGGGGGCGGATGTGGCTGCTGTTGCTGCTGTGCGATCAGCCGACGTGCCGTGTGCGCTGCACAATATTGGTAAAAGATCACGGAATAACTAAAAGTCCATTGCTCTGCGAGCGGCGCGCGGACCTGGGACCTGCGCTCACTTGTTGTCTTTTCGCCTGGCTCTCTCTCTCACCAACACAGCAGCAGCGACAGCAACAGAGCGCACTCAAACTCATGCCAGCTGAGTGAGAGTCCGAGAGCGCAGCAGGCACGCGATCAATGCATACATAGAGAGAGAGCGAGAAAGTGAGAGCGAGAGAGGGAGAGATCGCGCTAGGTGAGAGCAAGAGCACGCATGAGCGCAACCAGGTGCCCAGTAGGTGCAAACGAAACACGTTTTGTGTCTTGCGGTGGTGAGTTAAGTGTTGTCATCTCTTGAGCATACACACACACAAACAGACTTACAGAGAGCGCGATCACTTACACACACATGCACACAGTGCTAACCGGTTATTGGCGCTCGCAGTTGTTGTTAATATGGCAAACGCTTATTTTTGAGTGGGTGTTCTTTCACAATTGCTTTAGAAGTAATCGTTGCGGCTGTTGTGGTTGTTTTTGTTGTTGTTGCGCTGCTCATAATTTGCCATTTGTTGTTTGATTATTTACTTAGCTATGTTATTTATTTTTTTACAGTTTGCTTATGAGCTTCACTTTTCCCAACTCATTATGATTGTCATTTCTTCTTTCTCCGCTTTATTTTCAGCAATTCTGCAATTTTGGCAATCTCCTTTTTTTGATGCGCAAATTCGGGCCTGTTTGACTGCACCTTTCGAGAGCTTGCTGGTAAATTCTGACAAATCGCTGATAGCCTTGAGCGATAGTTGAAGTTGCCTGATTGCACTTGACGATCGTAGCGAGAGACTTGCCTTAAGATTTTTGTGTGGAATTGGCTATCATGACAATCATGTGGGAATGAAGTGGTGTAATTGCAGCTTGCAGCTGTAAGGACTGTGCATGTAGACTTCAGATTTTAATTAAACTAATATTAATGCCTTTAATATGCGTGTCGTCTATAACTATATACTATATACTTCTAATAAACTTCTCAGCTCACTGTGTGAAACATGATGAAATTCATATGAGACTGATTTAAAGCAGATTATGAGCAGATTTTAGCTCAAATGTGATCATATCTGTTTATTCATTTTCATCAATTTTCTCTTTGAAATCAGGCTGGGATTATATTTAAATTCTTATCTTGACAATCGCTTTTTGGGTGAGTCTCCTATTGGAAACTTTAACATAAACTCGATGTACATATATTTGAGATATAAGCTAGCATTTCTCTGGTCTCCTGTAAGGTTTGCATATATGCACATTTATTGGCTTTTAATCGATGTTCAAGTAGATTTGGCCTCTTCCGAGCTAAAGCATCCATTTGTTGATCAGACGCTGGGCTTTTTACTATGGAATACCAGAACAACTTAGTTTCCAGCTATCCAATTATATATAACCTCATGCTAAGAGCGCATGTATTAAGTACTATTATTTTTTATTAATGTTGTAAGTATTAATGTGCATAACAGTAAATATGTGTATCAATTAGTTTTGTAATTTTGTCTAATAGTAGTAGTAAACCTTAACAGTAATTAAGATCGGCACCATTCTATATGATGGGTTACACTTCTTGTTGCTATTCCGGCTGGATTTAGGAATAAGGATAACCAGACTAATCGGAAGTTGACTGCTGATTTTACTCACCCAATGATTCCATAGATTACATCATAAAGATAAGTTGAACATATATATTTGAAATATGTGTTTATGAATGAATATTGAGTGATGAGACTGCTTCGATTATAATGGCTTGTTTACATAAGATGCTTTTTATGTAAACTCGATTCTATTACAGCGAATTTCAACCAATTCCTTATGGGAAACTTATATTATTTACATTATATTATTATTATGACAAAACAAACAAAATTAGATTTAGGGCGCAGTTGCTAAGATACCCTAAATTTTATTTGTATTTAATGACTACCAATAATTTGTTGAAGTGTAATAACCTGCTAGCTGATGCCCATTAGCGAACGCGTTGATTTCTTAAGCCTTTGGCGCTACCCCCAACGAATGTTTGTGTGTGTGTGTGTGTGCCCATCCCTCCCTGTACCCTGCGTCTGCAGCTACAACTCATTGGAATAATTTTGCAGGCACGCCATGGCTATGCGCACGCCCTACGGATGGATATGCAGTTGCAGTTGCTGGGACGGTTGCATGGAGGGGGGCACAGCGAAAGAGTTAAAGTCACAGTCACAGCTGCAAATCCAACGCCCAGAATTGAGCACGACTGAGACTTGAACTTGGGATTGAAGCTTCAGTTTGCGTTCCAAGTTTTCAACTGTCAATTATTTCTGTATGCATACAACTTGACTGTGGGACTCGCTCAGAGATACACAGAGTTGCTTGAATGTATATATATACATGTATTCACACAGATTTACATGTATGATAGTGTGTGTGTGTGTGTGTGTGTTCTTAGAGGTTGTGTGCATTTTAATGCGCTAAACGGCTCAAGTAAATGACCAATAATCATGGGAGCTGCCTGCTTCGGCTGCCGGTTGGTCAGCTCCAACTCCAACTCCAACTCCAATTCCAACTTCATCTTTTCAACTTCAGTTTCACGTTTGCAGTCGGCACTGCAATTTATTTTTGCATTAAATTGCAATTTGGCCGCAAACTTGCGAGGGGAAATGCACAGTTTTTTTTTCATATATTTTTTTTTAACCATTTATGCATTTATACAGATATTATCATGATTAATAATGCACAAACATGTCATACGCTCGTTTCGTGTGTGTTTGATTGGAACGCATTAGGAGCGCATCCCGTAATGATCGCAGCAACAGTGCAGCCCCAAGATCAGACAGGCAAACAAGCAAACTGGCTAAGTTTCGGGGAAGCAAGGAGTCTTTGGTTTTGATTGTGGCCCTGCAGACAGTCGTCCCACGGTAGCAATTATGTCGCTTAGTGCGCCCAAACGTTCGCTTATGATGATCATTGCGGTGTCGGCGCCTTCAAAAGATTAGCGATCGACTGCAGCAGCGACTACATTCCAAGGTAAACTCCATGCGCCTTTAATATTGACACAAGCTTCCTTTAAATGGCTTTGCTGCTTCCTCTTCCTTTTCCTCTCTCTCTTTCTCTCTTTCGCTCTCTCGCTCTCTATCTTTCGCTCTGTTTGCCTTCCTCTCAATGTCGTTATATTTCGATAGTCGCGCTTTTAAATGCGCGTTTCCTGTGCCGCTCTGTCAGGGACACACGATCGACGCTGAGATCCACATCCAGGTTAAAGATGCGACTAGTTGCTCCGTCTCAAGGCAAATGGTACATGATTTCAAATTTCAAGTACCAGTTTACATATACACTCAGAAAAACAAATGACTTTGAGTTGAAGAAATTGCTCAAAATTCTTCTCGAAATCGAAGGCTATATAAAAATAACAATAAAACAATACATACATAATACACACAATACAAAATGTATAATATACCTTCTCTATTTTATAGATTTTTTTCTTAGTGTAGAACGATCGGCCAGCGAAAACCAGTCATCCGCTCCGTTCGAGTATCGAGTCTTGAGTCTTGGCTCTGGATCTGAGTCTCGAGCCTGAGTCTGGGTCTGGGTCTGGGCACGGGAATGCCTTGCAGCCTTACACCATCTGTCACAGGGAAAGGCGCGCATTCAGATCGGCAATAAGAATGCGCTAAACTTGATTCCTTAACGCTGTGCGCGCATGCGTGGGCTGGAATTACATGATCACGATCAGCGATAAAACTTGATGTTGTACATAGCAAGCAACATGCCTGGCGAACGGGGACAACCGGCTGAGGGGCCAACCGAACAGGGACAACGGACAGCAATGAGGGGCCAGGATAAGAGCTGAGAGACAACTAACTTCACTGAAGCCCATGGGCCAAACAAAGTGTCGCAAAACTTTACAAATACAGAAACACAACTCTGAAACGCAGGTTGATCAACAGCTGGAAATTAACGGCACAATTCCTACACTTTTAATCTATTACATTTTTTATTTATAACCTTTTTTTAATCTTAATCTCTATCTCAAACAAGTATTGACAGCGGACCATCAACAATATATAGGATTGGCCGACATCTTTGATCTTGAAGATTTATCCTATTCAAAAGTTTCGCTTGATTATATCGAGTGCCCTTAAATGGACAAATCGGATACTGATGATATACATATACCAAAATTCGTCTATCCAAATAAAACAAAATATGCTTTTCCGGTTACGACAACTACCATTTTATAATATGTTTCCCCGCGTCAGGGAATGCCTAGATAATATAATAAAACCCAAGTACCACCGGCGTTGTGTACTCAAGCAAAGTTTATTCGGGACTAAATTCAGTTGCTTAACATAATTATGTTGCTTAACATAATTGTGCTGCTTAATGCATCAAAGAGGACTTAACATATGTTGGGATGCACTGTTGCTTTGAATGTAAATTAACATCGTTTTCAAAAATACGAATAATAATAATGAAAAAATAACAATACAATAAAAAGCAAATATAATATATTTATCTTGAAAGTCAATATATTTTGAAATTTAACATGAGAATCAATTACATGAAATACCGAATCAAAGTGGCTTTTAATTTTCTGTCTGTCGTCAATTTGAAGTAGGACAACTTAGCAAATAAATTCCTCATTTATTTTTGTGTATCGACTGTGAGAAGTAAGACAAAAAAAGAAGGATTTTAATATATTTCGGTAAGTATTGTCCACAATATTTATATTTTGAAAATATAAAGGCACTTATCATGTATTGTATTTGTATTTTTGCAGGAACAACGATTTAATGAAAAAATGAAACCAAAGAAACGAATAGCTCACAAGAATGCTTACGCAGCTAGTGTTTTACGGGCTGATACACCCAGGATATTCCCTGTGCCTCGTCTTCCATCAACTCGCAGTTCAACTTGCCCAAAAGCTGATCTGGAAATCGTTCCTCAATCGAGTACGTTTGCTATCCCCAAAACCCCCTTGGTTCAGCAGCAGCAACAGAAAGAATTGTTGGCAGGAGGAGAAGGCAAGCGTACAAATGAAAATGTGAAAACTCAAAACCAAAAGTTGGGCGTAAAAAATGTGTATGCAGCTAGCCATTTACGAAATGATACACCCAGGATATTCCCTGTGCCTCGTCTTCCATCAACTCGCAGTTCAACTTGCCCAAAAGCGGATCTGGAAATCGTTCCTCAATCGAGTACGTTTGCTATCCCCAAAACCCCCTTGGTTCAGCAGCAGCAACAGAAAGAATTGTTGGCAGGAGGAGAAGGCAACCGTACAAATGAAAATGTGAAAACTCAAAACCAAAAGTTGGGCGTAAAAAATGTGTATGCAGCTAGCCGTTTACGAAATGATACACCCAGGATATTCCATGTGCCTCGTCTTCCATCAACTCGCAGTTCAACTTGCCCAAAAGCTGATCTGGAAATCGTTCCTCAATCGAGTACGTTTGCTATCCCCAAAACCCCCTTGGTTCAGCAGCAGCAACAGAAAGAATTCTTGGCAGGAGGAGAAGGCAAGCGTACAAATGAAAATGTGAAAACTCAAAACCAAAAGTTGGGCAGGAAGCGTCAGCAACAAGATTCGCCTATGGAATGGATGGAATATGTGGTTCCAAAAGCCACAATGCTGAAAAGGCGCAAGATGGCTATAGATTTGGACAGAGCTCGTCTCAAGAAACTTATGGAGGAGATTAATAGAGATCCGCCGCCCAGGTGGCATATGGCCTCGATCTTGTGGCTGGATGTGGATGTCTTGGAGCGTCGAATAGAGCAATTTGAAAAAGAGCAAGCCGAGGAAAATAAACCGGCTTAGTGACGAAATTGAATTAAATATCAGCTATGTTATATAGATTTATGAACTATTCATTCTCTAGTTTCCTTAAAAATAATATATTATTTGCTGAATGATTATATTTGACAACACCATTTTCGGGTCTTTAATATCATAGAGTAAAAAATTAATTTACTTTCCCCAGAGGCTATCCAGCTGCAAATCGAAGTTGTTTTTGATTTCCTAAGGACATCCAAAATATCTATATAGCTGTCATGAAATTTGTCCACGATTATTAAACCACGTTTAGCCATTGCTGTGCAAAATGGAAAATGAGACTGAAAAATTGGAAAAAGCCCTTTGGAAAATTAACTTTAATTAAATTTTGCTGATCAGCTTTCCGTTCCGACTTCAAATTGTAATTAACTTTTTGTTGGGCCATGGTGAAATTACAATTCAGGTCTGGTGACTATTAAAAGTACTCGTCTCCTATAAATTCGAATGCCATTTGATTTTGCCGTTGAGCCAATGTGAATATCCAAGTATTTGTGCTTTTGCATATGTGGTTTGTCGTGTCAAATTATTGATTGCTGTCTTATAATTTGATTTTGATTGTGTTGAGCCGCCTGTCGTCTTTCCGATCGAAATATTAATCTGCTTTGGTTTGTCGCGCATGTCGGAGCAGCCCAAAGAAAAGTAAAAGTCATAATACACATCTATGGCAGCGATAAGATCGACTATCGAAGATCTTGGCCCTGGCCCATTGCTATTGTTTGGCGTGACTTTTTATTGGTACGACGAGTAATTACCAGGGGCGTTCGCCGAGTTCCCAGTTCACAATTCCCGGTAACAGCCGGCAGTGGCAGTGACAGAGACAGCAGCAGCAGCCGCTGTTCATTAGCCGCAGGCGTTGCCGCTGATTGGAACTACTAATCCCTGTCCCAGTCCAAGTCCCAGTCCCAGTTTCAGTCCCTGACGCTGCCGTCAAGATTAGTTGCTGCCTTACTTCTTCCACTTCTGCTTACAATTATCATTATTTTTATTGTCAAATTTATTTTGTATTTTTTTGTCAGTTCAGTTTTCTGTTGAAATAGGCGGTCTGGTAGTCGATTTTGTGGTTGGCACGCACAGCCGTTACAATTAGTGTTTGGGGGTTTTGGCCCAAACATTTTATCTCCGATTTTTTTGTTCGATTTTACATTTTTTCTTTCGTAGCTGTGACGCAGATCTTTTATCGTTTTTCGTGTGCAACGCGGCGAAGAATTGACATATTCACTTGGTAATACGATCTATTGAAAAGACCTGAGGCCTTGTGCCGGCTGTTTTTTTGAAGGTTACATTTCTTGTGACAAACAATGGAGGAGAAATCATAATTACAATGGATTAGGAAATATTAAAATTTTGCTCTTTGATGTGCGCCGTCGATCATTTTTATTTTTTTGGTTTTTTTATTTTGGGTTCAAATACTTGAGATCTTGTGTTTGTTGTTGTTGCGGTTGTTGTCTTATATTGACGTTGTTCTTGAGCCGAGTGAGCAAACAACAAATGAGTTGGCGCATGGACAAAGATCTTAAGCAAATAGTAGAGTGTTCTCGAAGTGTATAAGGCGGTGGACAAAGGGAATTATTACTTGGAAGAGTGGGAGAGCAGTGAAATAAGTATGCGCTGTTTTCAGCTCAGTTTTCGCAATAATTTCTTAGAAAATGCCTTTCGAATTGGACAGATTTATATCACAAATCAATTGTAAATATTTATAAAAAAAAAATAAATGTTGCATTTAGGGACTGATCTGAACTTATCAGTGCCATAAACTTGTCCAAACTAAATCGATTTTCTCTTTGATATTAAATAATACTACTTTAAAAAGTTCCAGATTTAAATTTGATAACTCGATTATTCGATTACTTCAAATAGTAAAGTATCTGAACACTTACTTTATTGCTACACTATCTTCTTAAGTTTAGTTGTTGAGCCTTTCAATTATCCAATCCTCTACTTATTATAATTTACTTGTTTCGTAAGTCGAAATACAAACAAATTGAGCAGTTGCCAAGCAAGTAAAATTGTAACTATAATTTCAGCTGCCAATTTTGAAACGATTTGGCCATGTCGAAAGTGATTAAACATCGCACCAACGAAGCAAAACCGAACTCGAAACAGTGTGAATGTGAAACATTTCTACCGGCCCTTCCTCAAACATTCCATGAATGATTTGCGTGCCTTCCACGCAACAGCAGCATTAACAACAACAACATCAACAATAAGCAAAAGAACAACAACAAGCAAAATCAACTAAGGACGGTTTGAAATCAAATCGAAGCCATCTGGCCAAAAGCGTCGTGGGAATCAGTTCAATATAATTTGCATGGGCAAATAAGAGTTGAGAGTGTGGTTCGGGCTTTGGGCTCTCGATTGCAATTCTGTGGATTGCGAATGTCAATTAATTGCAAACAAACGGAGTAAAATTTGCAATGAAACAACAACAATAACAATGGAAAATTGTTGCAATTTTCTCGCGGCTGTCGGTCAGGTCAGAAGTAGAAGGAAGTAGTGCCGAATTATTGAGTGGCTGACTGTCTGACTGACTGCCTGCCTGCCAGCCTGCCTGCCTGCATGAATGATGTGAGTGTGCCCGGTTCCCCCCGACTTGAGACACTCACCAGCTGAGTGACAGCCGAAGCATTTCGTTGTGCATCGCTGACCGTTTGGAATAAACATCAGTCGGCTCTAAACATATGTCCGATGACCCGATACTCCCTGCACGGGTGTATCAGAATCGGTAATGCAATCGGTTTGCCGAATGGGGCGCCATTCGAGCTCACTGGTCGTCACCCAAATGCTCGTCGTTTGCTGTTGCTGTAGTCCAAGTGGCCTAAATGGTCAAATTGATGCACTCGATTTAACGTTTCTCTGATTGAGCTAATGGCAGAGGCGACTACGTGAGAAAGAAATAAATTTCAATTTCGCATTCGCATTGGCATTGGGTCAACATCGACATCAGCGGCAACATTTACACAGAATTGGATAATATAACGCATAGTAATGGAGTTGGCCTTAAAGCATCACTTTGGCCTTAAGATTAAGAATACACACCGAAAAACATAAAGAGTAAAACAGAGAGAGAGAGAGAGAGAGAGAGAGAGAGAGGGAGAGAAAGAGAGGAACATTTCTTTATCATAGCTATTATTGGTAACTTTAAGACCAAATCCTCGGACTCGAGATGTATATAATCTATAATCTACGTTTAGGATATTAAACACTGTATGCATTGAGATTTTTCTGCTTTAATCATTATTATTTTGAACAAACTTAATTTTTTCTTAGTCTTTGCAGAATTTTGGGTCATCTTTTCAGCTTTTTCCTTTCATTTCATGCATATAAATATGATGGTGAACCGGATATGGGAAGAGTGCAGACTGCCAACCAGTAGACGGTGTGACAAGCTTTATGTTGAACTCGGATTGGTGTGGATCAACCACCCCCTATGGTGCATTATGATTATTCTATTGGCAACTCATTTCCTGCTGCCCGGCATTCACTTTCAATTTCTGAGGACTGTTGTGAGATACTACTACGATGGAACTGGAAACACAATGCGAACACACAAATTAATATAAAAGACTGTCTGGACTGGGGAGGCCTTTAATCATTTTTAGCTGCGCTCTTGCCAAAGTAGAGCACCGCAAAATCACAAGAGCAGGAAGGAGAACCAGTCAAAAGCTGTAAAGCGTGGCAAATATACGCTTAATTGGCTGTAGTGCCAGCCAAGAGAGAGAGACTTCCCAGACCCCAGACTCGGGCTAGCCGCATTCAGCTCCACTGCAATAAAATGCAAATTAAACGAATGGAGGCTGGGTAGGCACATTTATTTACTTAGAACCTCCTGCTGTGCTTCCGAATTAAGTTTAAGCCCGGAGGCTAAAAATGCAAAAATGAGTTTTACTAATTTCTTAACTTGCAGCCAACTTGATGGACATGCTACGGGGGCATAAGGTGAGGCAGTAGAGCTCTGTTTTTTTTTCTTCTTCTCCTTTTCGTGCAGTAACTGAATCTTAATCCTTACATAAATCGATTTTAAATGAGTTTCTGGCGGTTCGAAGCCATAATCAAAAAATGAAAAGGCGCATGCAAATCTGCTGAAGCGCTAAACTGAAGAATTCTGCTTGTCTTATGATTTCGGTAGCGCACCAAAAACTCCATGGTCACTCCCACCTGACTGCCGAAAAAGCGCCCGAAGGACGACAGCAACGACGACGACGCCGACGAAGCTGTTGCCGAGCCGAGACGCATCTTCGGCATGCGTTGAAAGTGGGGCGTGCGCCGTTTAGTATGCAAAGTGGCCAATGGGCCGTACCCCGACGGTACCTGCTGTCCCGATTCCCCTTATGCCTGGGCCCCGTTTTCTTTTCTTTTTTTTTGTTTCTTAAAGCAAATGAGTTATGACTTGGACTTGGCATACGGCCGAGCGTCGGCCTCGACTCGTTTGCATATTTTAGGCCACCGTTTAATTAAAGGTTCCACAATTTCTGAACATTTGAAACAGGGCACGAGCACGAGGGTCTGTCAAGAGCTCGCGACTCGCCCATAACACTTCAACTCGAAACTGAAGACTGTAAGAACTGGAGCTGAAGCCTCCAGCTTAAAGTGTGTGTGCGAGCGTTTGTGTGTGTGTGTGTGTGTGCTTGCGTGTGTGTATGCAACGGCGGCTTGTGTGCTCTCAAGAACCTGCCAATCTCTGTGTTCAGGGGGATCTGTGAAGTAGACGATTGTGGCCCTGTTATTTTAACGCAGACACGCACTCCTTACTCTCATATCATGTGAGATTTCAAATCAATAACCATAACTTTGGGCCTCTAAATAACTCTATTGTGCGGCGCTCAAGTTTTCTCGGAACTGCTGGAAAATACACTCTTCATATTAAAATGCATGCGTTGCATCGTTGCGCGATCGTTCGATTGAACGCTTGCCACAGAGCTGATCCGAATGCTGCGGGTGTCGTCGTCGTCACTGGGCTCTGTTCTGGGTGGCTTCACAATAAAGTCTAAATCTTTCGGTCTCCCCTCACCCAGCAACTCCGTTTAATACTGCTACCCTCTCGCTGGGCAGAGAAAGGGCAGCGGCAACAACTTCTATCTATCGGCTATTAGCGCTGCTGCCTGTCGTGCATTTTATTGTTTCTCCTCTCATAATTTATACGCAGCGACACCTTTGCGCTTAGGTGCAAGAGAAACCGAAACTGAAACAGAAACAGAACCTGAACCTGTTTATCACACGCATTAGATCGCAACGCAATGCCATCAATTTTTTCAGCTGCAGCAGCTGCTGCTGTTAGCTGCGGAGACGCCACAAAGATGCACCTTTATATAAGTTAGAGAAGAAACAAAAAAAAAATATATAATAAAATAAAAAGGTAATGGTAAAGGGGAAAACTCCAGCTTCGAACAACGCCTTTTGTTCGCTGCTCTATAAATTCAAGTGGATATCAATAATAAATTTCACTAATTTCTGTCATTCCACTCAAGTGCTACAAGCCAACAACAACAACAACAGCAACAGCTCAAGCTGCTCTATGAGGCATAGCCACAGGCCCAGGCCCAAACCCAAACTGAGACCCAGACTCAGTTTCTGAGCCCAGCTTCGACTGCGTCCCTCTCTTTCTGTCTCTCTCTATTGATGTTGTCGTTGTTGTTGTTGTTGTTGTTGTTGCTGGCGTTGTTTGCTGCCTGTAAGTCTGTGTGTTAATGTCTTGCTTTTAACCACTTCATTGTTCGGCGTCAAAGGTTAAGAGTCTCGCATGTTGTTGTCCATGGCTGTCGCCATCGTTGCCAGTTGTCTGCAGCATCAGCATCAGCAGCAGCAGCAGCCACAGCAACAGCAGCAGCGCCGCCAGCAACATTGCCGCAGTACCAGAGCAAAACTGAAACCATATAGATGCGACCTCGCCCTCATCCCTGTTCTCGCCCCCGCTCGACATCGACAGATACACGTATATATGTATTTTGCGCTTTTGTAGTTATTTTTCTTGATTTTTATTATATGGTTTTTGTTTCGAGTTGTGTTGTTGCTGTTGCCCCGTTGCTGTTGTTGTTGTTGTTGTTATTTATCTTTGTATTATTTTCATTTTTATACACATCATTTGATTTCATTTCATTTCTTGACTGCTGCCGTTGTCGTTGTCGTCGTTGTTGCTTGTTGCTTGTTGGGTTTTCTTAGTTATTGTTGTTATTCTTTAAATGCGCCTCAAAATGCAATTGTTGTGCATCCATTCAGCTTGAATTGTATTCGGCCTTTTGATGGGTTTTAATGGGTTTGGTTTACATGCATTCGATTGCTACAAGAGGTGATTGTCAAAGAAAATTGATGAGTTTGGGGTGGATATGCAGAGGGGGTTAACTGTAAAAGGGGGCATACAAGTGGAGATCAAGTATTCCATGAAATTTCAATTTATCAATGGAACTTCATGAAAATGTAAACAAATACTTACACCGCTATATTGGCATGATATAACCATAATTTCTATGTATATTGACAACAAAGTCTAACATCAAATCTATTTACAGCGATTATGTGAATAAATTGATTTAATATCTTTAATAACTAAACACATTTTATAAACGATTGATTTTTTTCAACATTTAATAATGTGACATGTTATTGAGAAATCTGCCAAACAAGTCAAGAATATATATGTAGCTAGTTAATATAACGATTTGTTCAGAATATCATTTGTAACACCACAGTAGCTGTATCAGCCTGATTCCTTCGCTGGACCCGCAATTAATTTGTTGAAGTCACTAACAATACATAAGCAAATCATGCTGCTTACTTTACTCTTATCTCTAGGCACCTTGAGATGATGTTGCTGTTGCCTGACTGTCTGCCAAGTAACTTCAATTATGTGCCGAACCAAAGCGAACCGAACCGAATTCCCCTTTTCTCGATTTCTGACTGACTGGCAAAATGACGAAACATTTTTCCCATTCGGTATATCGTTTTTTTTTTTTTTTTTTGGGATGCCATAAACAATGGATTATCTAACCACTTTACAAAGTGCGTGAAAATACTGACAAAGCGCAGACACTTGTGGAGGAGTCGGAATCGCATGGAAACTCATTCCCATTGTGCCATGCTCATTGTTAGACAGCTGGATGATCACAATGCCAAACAATTAATGCGCTTATTGTTGTTATCGCAGCGCTCTCAATTTTTCCAACTATCTGTGGATATTATGTGAAAGTATATTATTGAACAAAGGGGGAACACAAGAAACACTCGACAGAAGTCAATTCTAATCGAATTGTTTTCTAAATAGAATGATGGTAACTTATTCTCTGGAATCGCATTCAATAAATTGTGGGAATCCGTGCAAGACAAACAAGGAGAGGGAAAGAGACAAAGGAAGACAGAAAGAGTTAGAGAGAGAGATGGATAAATGTTCTGCTTTATAATGCTATAATAAACTGAAACTGCAGCAAAGTGAAAAATTACCTTAGCGCTCTTAAGCACAGCCACTAAAACGTTTAACTTGGCTTTCGAGACTAATGGTTGGGGCCCAATTTGTATACGGTCCTCTGCTGCTACGGTGGACTTTCATCAAAGAATTTTAGGTGTTTCGCATAGCCATAAACATATTGTTGTTGTCTGGTAATTTTGGTAGCATCAGGCATCCATATCCAAATGTTGCTGTTAACTCTTCTTGCATGTGAAACGTTTACGTGTTGGCATCCTACGCAGATGTTGGTTGACTCGCACACACACACGCATACACATACACACTGGATCATCGACATGGCATATCCACAACGAAGATCAACCCCCCCCCCCCTCCTCCTGCCCCCTCCCAAATAAAAACAAATTCCCCAAAGTTGCCGTCTCGGTGGAAAGAAAGGTGCCCGCAACGCATTCTTTTCCTTCAAAATTACAACATTATTATTATTGCTGCGCTTGTTGCTGCTGTTGTTGTTGTGGTTGTTGCTGTTGTCGATCCAAAGCGTGGCTTATGGGGTACCAGTTGTTGTTATTGCTGTTGCCTGCCAAATCCTGAGAAATTTGATTGAAGTTTAAAAGGCTTAAAAGCGCAGCCAACTACCATTTCGAAGTTTTGTGCGATTTCAGTTGCCATTCGTTTTATTGCCGGCATTATTATCATTCCTCATCGTTTGTTGTTCTTTCGTCTCTTGCATCGGCTTGCGAATTTGAATACTTAATTTTCTCTTCCTCTCTCTCACTCACTCACTCTCACTCTCTCTCTCTCTCCCTGTCTTGTATTTCATTTGGACTGACTTTACGAGGTCACAGTTCGTGAGCGTGCAACGGTCGCAATGTGAGAAGTTTTAGTTTGGCTTATGATTGCGAGCTGACAGAAGCCATTGGCAACTTTCACTGTATAAAGTTTTCTGATATTTCTTAATTAAAATGAGTGAAAAGAACTTGCTGAGAATGCAAATATTTAGTATTTTATTTACTTAACATAGCTTAAAAAAAAATCATGATATCCTTATAGAAACTGTGAAAAGCACGCCTAAGTTGGAATTCAAATGTATTCAGATCATTAAATTATTTTCGGATCAATTACTAATCAAATATATGCAATAATGATAATATTTACTATGTTAACATAATAAATGCTACATTCACATCCAATTTCTAAGAACCCAATTCCCTTAATATATTCTGATCTACAAAGTTGCCGCTTTGATGTCACCTATTCTATTCGCTTTCCACACTATTTTGTCTTAATTTCATTCGATTCTCCCACCCCTTCGCACCCAATGCACTTGTTTCCTTAATACGAGCGGCCCGCCCGGAAAAAAACAGTGCCTAGCACATCATACGATTTTTGGGTATTTTTGTATTTCATGTTTTTTGACCATCATTTGATTTATGCGCACCTCCACATGAGCCTATATATCACGACCCGCTTGTACTACGATATATCACAAACGTATCCATCAGCCATGAAATATTGCGGCTCCTAGCGCCCTTCCCGCTCTCTCCACGTACAAGTGTGCATGTCTGTCTCTGTCTGTGTCTCTGTCGCTCTTTTGATGGCTCCCCCACATGGCACGATAAATTCAACGCCCGATATTATCGTTGGCCACACAATGGCGAATGTCGATACAAAATTTATAGCCCACCCGGTCATAGACATCGACAGCGCGCGGACATGGACCCATTGAAATGATATGAGACTTGTCGTTGCTCCCCTCTGCCCTCTGCCCTACGCCCTCCTCCCTGCACTGATCACAACAATCACATCTGCATTTAAGTTCTGGATATTCTTTATTCTAGGTTTTTCTTATATATTTTTGTAGTTATTACTGTTGTGGCTTTGATGGTCAATTAAAATGGGTTATTATTATGGACGGACAAGGTGCGATATAAGAGCGATAAATGTCTGCATGGTATCCATATAGCAATGGCGTTTAGAAATCTTTTTTGTACTTAATAAAAGAAACCGTTCTTTTACGAGCCTTATGACAGATAAGCCTTTCAATTCTAATGCGTGTGCTCCGGCTCATTAAACTATAAAAGAAGCTGAAGAACTTCTGCTTTGCTCTGGTGGTTGCTGCCGCTGTTGTTGTTGTCATTTCACAGGTGTGTGCGAAGGAGTTTCAGTTCCAATGGGGACCAATAAAGAAGTTAACTGCCTTGGCTCTGGTAGCCAAAACGATCGAAATGCATGTTGCGTGTCGAGCGATGAGAAGAAGCTCAACTGGGAATTGTTACTGCGACTTGCCAGCTCCAAAATTAAGTCCATCTGCTGCAACATAAGCAGCAGCAGCATCAGCATCTGCGGCAGCCGCATCGTCATCATCAGTTAAATGAAATGATTGAAGCTGAATTGAAGTCTTTAGTCAGCGGAACACGCAAGGCAACAATTGGCCTCAGCAGCGGCTTATTCCACTGATAAGCTGTCAGTGGAAACCATTGGCTGGTCAGTGATCCGTGCTGGCAGTCGCTTCATTAATCACAACATCATGCGAATTTCTCTGGAAGAGGAGAGACTTTACAGGCGCTGCAGCACACTCAATTTGCATGCGCCCAAATTGCGCATACGCCGCATTGACCCCGCATAGAATTCTCCACGCACCCCCGATTCTCTCCACCGCTCAGTCTTCCACGTTATGTGCCGTATCACAAATTTATGTAGTCAGGCAAAGAGTCTACATGCTGTGTGTGACTGGCTGCAGAAAGCTCAGTCGATCAGTAAAACATGGACTCGACTCCATCTCTGTGTTGGAGACGGGATCGTTTCAGTGTTTTATGTTTTTGGCTGGGAGTTGCTGCTGCTGCTGTTGCTGCCGCTGCTGCTGCTGCTTCGGAATGTGCAGCGTCATTATTTTTATGATTGTTCAGGTATTCAAAATGCTCTCGGTGCTTTATGCTTTATGAACTCCGTTCGAGCGCTCGATCGATCGCTCGATCCGCTCCATCTACACAATATTTTCTTTAGTCAATCGAAGTTGTCGATGTGACTTTTATATGCCACTCAAGCGTTGTTGTTGTTGTCTATCAGCGGTGCGGGTGTTAAAGACCACTGAAGACAATTGTTATTTTTAATATCATTGTTGGCACATTGCTGTTATTGCTGTTGTTGCTGTTGTTACTGTTGCGTTTGCCGTTGAGAGCATTCACTGTAAAACTCAACATACAACACTCAGTCATACTTGGACTCTGACTCTGACTCTGTGTCTGGCCGCGATTGTTATTGTAAGCCATGTCTAGTGATATGATTTCATATTGTGCTTTGCAGCTTTTTCAGCCTTTCAGAGGAGGCCGACGACTGCCGACGCCGACGACAACTTCGCCGCCAACGTTGCCAGTTGAAACCCAATGTTGCAATGCGGAATCAACATAGAAGTTGACCATGTGCAGACCGGGTTCTCACATTGGTTATAGGAAATGGGGTAAATAATATATGGTTTGCGAATCCAAGCAAAACTTGCAAATAATCAAAACATGATTTTATAAAAAAATTTTAAATTTTATTCGATTTTTAGTGAACATCAAACTGTTGAAATCGATTCGCATACATTAGTGCAGAATAAACATTTCATCAAAAATCAAATATTTGCAAGGGGTCCCCAACTACTTGTAGTACATTTTAAGCAATCAACTAAAACCTGACAAATAAATAATCGATTAAAATGGTTATAATTGAATGTTATTTGATTATATTTCATTTGAGATACCCATACCGGGTAATACTTTTACAGGTTTTCTAATCGGTTCAATCTTAAAAACTTTTTAAGGTTGTCAACTAATCGTCGTCACTTCATTGTGAGTGCCATTAAGCATCCAACGGGTCATAAAATAAATACCAAATATTCAGTTTTGCAGAGTGCCCAGCTTATCAGCGGGTAAAACAAAAGATGAGATCTGCTATGTAAATCAGGCATTAAATTAGAGACCACCCAAAACCGAGAGCTCAAAAGCAATTTGCATTTGCATCAACGAGCATTAAAGACATCAACAATGGCTCGAAGTGATTTTAATACGAACTCGGAGCTGAAAGGCTGGTTGAGACTCAAATTTTTGCTCAGTGTTTAATTAAGTGTTTGTTGATTTGTTGTCGATCATTGAAATGCGAAGCTAAAACGCCTCCGAGCTGGGAGACTTGACTACGTATTTTATGTGAGGCAAACGCATAAAAATCGCTGAAATTCAGTAATCAAAAAAAATTTAGACATTCTGTCGCTCCGGTCGTCGCTGATAAACCGGAGTCGCTGCAACTCAGAGACAAGCAATGAAACTGCCCACACAGACGACACCCAAAGTGGCAACAGGCACAGGCCGAGTCCAGAGGCAGAGGCTGAGGCAGCTGATGATAATGATGATGATGCTGGCGGTTGGTTCGTGGTTTTAGTGGTGGTTGCTGTAAGTTGTCTACCTTCCCTCCCTTCTGCCCCGCAACTGACCGCAGCCACAATTATCAAGTGTGAAAACCAGCGAATAACAAATTAAGCGAGTGATACGACGTCAAGAACTTCAACTCCAACTCCAACTCGGGCTCCGACGCGGACTCGGACTCGAAATTCAGCTGGCAAATGTATTGAATGTATATGGACATGAAACACCACACAGTAAAAGAGAGCCGATCCGAGCCGAGCCGAGTCGAGGCACTACTCCGATATCAGTTTTATGGGTGGCCCACATGTCGAGGGCCATAAAGTAGAAAATTATCACCTTTTAAATTGAAGAATCCAAACAAATTGAAACGGATATCGTGTTTAAGTGCTATCGACATCACTTCTATTAGCCCAGGCCAAGGAAGATGCCCGATGCCAATGGCGATGCCAGCAGTGACATCTCTCAGCTCCAAGTCCAGACACGGTTACATGACTCTCCTTAACAGCTAACCCTCACCTCACTTTCCCACTCCCACTCTCTCTCTCTCTCTCTCTCTCTCTCTCTCTCTATTTCGATCTTTCCGTCTCTGTTGCTGCAGAGCGACAAGCCAATTAAAAAGCATAAGTAAAAAAAATAAGAACGCAGAAGAAACCGCATCGAAATGCGTGGGTTTGAACTTGAATCGTGATCGGGTTCGGTTTCGGTTTCCCAATGGAAGCCTGGGCCCATTAGCCAAAAGGTGTAGGCTGCTGTAACTCTGTGTGTGTGTGTGTGTGTTTGTGTTTGGTGGGCATCGAATTCGCAGCAGGATGTGTTCGCTATTTGAATTGCTGGACATGTCGGACACTTGTTGCTGCAGTTGGCAATTATGCTGCATTACGTGCTCAGTTGACAGTTTGGTGACTGCGTCTTGGCCATTGATATCAAGCTATGGGCCTAATTGAACTACCTACCACCTGCCTGGGCATGTCATAGCCCCAGCAGCCGAAGCAGCAGCCAGCTCTATGGTTCATGGCTCATCCTCGATCAATGATCAGCAGCAGCCGCAGACCCGTGGCCATGGGTCGTCGGGGCAAGGCAGACAGCAGTTGCAACCGCAACCGCCTCAGTCTCCAAGTCCCCAAGTCCAGGTCCCGCCATAAATGCTCGCTCCGTGGGAAATGGCGTGTGCCCTCGAGCGTGTGCCGACCAATTTGACTCCTCGCGAACTGGCAAAAATACGAAGGTAATAATTCACAAAAAAATATTTGTAGAAACTTGCATGGGAACAATCGCGTTGGACGTTGATTTCTCGAAAAGCGTTCGGCTCCAGTCCACAAGACTCGACTCCAACTTCATGTAAGACTCGCTCTGGACATGATTTTATGCTTGTGTTAATCTGTGTGTGCTTGCGTGTGTGTGTGTGTGTGTGTGTATATATGTATGTGTGTGAAGTGGCTGCTCAGTTTATCGGGCCAGGGCTGCATCAGTTGCAAGCACACTGATCGAAGGTGGAGTCAGCTTTTTGGGGCGTGGGCAACTGCAGCATTTTCCCTTTTTTTTTTGCCCAGCTATTGACAGTGGAGGGAAAGAGAGTTAATATCTGCAAGATTCAGTTATGATTTTTCTATTAGTCGAACATTCGCTATTTTCTTAACATACAAATTATTTTAATATGTGGATTGGTTAGGTTTTAATAAAAGAAAATACTTAGAAATTGTAAATATTTTAAATGTAAAGTTATTTTCAATAACGTTTTTTAACTAGGTGTAATTTTTAATAATTAAAGTGTAAATTTACTTAAATTAAAAACAAATTAAACAATTTTA
The DNA here is from genome assembly GCA_035041605.1 of Drosophila atroscutellata. Taxonomy (NCBI): domain Eukaryota; kingdom Metazoa; phylum Arthropoda; class Insecta; order Diptera; family Drosophilidae; genus Drosophila; species Drosophila atroscutellata. Next base: position 2,189,390 of record JAWNLA010000092.1, on the reverse strand, counting down.
ATTAGATGATGTTATAATAAAATATTTCCACAGTAATTAAACAATTTCAATCACTTACACTATGTTATTAATTTATATTTGATATTAAAAGGATAATTTTTAATTTCATTATGCGCCGCTTGGTCCCTGCTTCTGAAACGTGGCCCAGAGCTTTGGCCCCACTTGACTTGACTACCAAAAAAAAAAAAAGCTTATTGCCAAGCCGCGCTCAACACGCCCCCGTTTATGTCCCGAAATAGTACGCCCCTTGTCTGCCGCTCCACAATCCTCCCGCCCTCCAGTCGGTCCGCCACAGCCACTGACTAAGTGCGAATCTGTGGCGCAATCAGTTGGCAAGTCTCGACAGCGACGGCGACGACGACGGCTGACTGGCATAGTTTCTGAATTTATTTCGCCAGGGCTCTCAATGCGAACGTCAGGCGAACTGACCGACCAACTGGTCGGGTCACGTCCACTGTCTGCTGGGACTGCTCAAGCTGCTGAAGCTGCTGCTGATGATGATGATGGCGGTGCTGCCACAATTGCTGCTGCTGCTGCTGCCACAGTTGCTGCTGCTGCTGCTGCTGCTGCCGTTAAAGAAGGCGAGTAGGTGGATCGTACGTTTGCTTACTAACTGCCGTGGTCAAAATGTTTATCAACTTTAATATTAAATTGTATGCCTGGGCAGTGCAGGCCATTCCAGGCGCAGCTCTCTGACCGGTCGAGGCTGCTTGCAAAACCATAAAGCCGCCACACGCTCCCCACCTCCCGAGCCAACGCAGCTGAACTGGCTGCCAACCGCACCGCCCGCAATTGCCGGCAATCAGATGTGTTGTAGCCAGCCACAGTTGTTGCTATTGTGGCTGTGGCTGTTGCTGCCTTTTGCAGCCGTTCAGCCGTTCGGCGATGCCTGGAAACCCGCCCTCCACGCGTTTTGGTGCTCCGCGTGCTGCTTTCGTGCTGCACATGGCCGGCGGCCAAATTTGTCGCACGTTGGATATATTTTTAAACCATGAGAAAATCCTTTGGCGCTAATAGCCCGAATTCCTTGTGCTTAACATAAAAATCGCCTCATGCTGCAGTTTTTTTTTAAATTAGTTGGTTGCCCCACGAAACAAGGGGCAAGGCGAAGTTCATGATACGCATATGTTGCGCATATACAACTAAACAGCCGATGTGAGCTTTAGTTGCAACTTTTTATTTGCCTGTTTTTTTTTTTCAATCAAAAATCATGTGAAAATGGACAACGCTTCTAAGCAGAAAGCAGCACATGTATATAGTATAAAAAGCTGGGGAATTGCTTTAGAGTCCACGATTTCCCCCTCTGTTTTGGTGTCTAGCTAATTTATGCATTATATCGCTTGCTGCGTAAGGCCTCGGGGCAATGGAAACTGCCAAAAGAGTTGCAATAACTGTGAACACAAGGAGTTGTTAGATGTCTGAAGTTTTACATTGTTAAGACTTGGGAGAAAGTTGCAATAAATGCGTGAGAATTGATAAGCTATTTCAATATTATTTATTAACAAATTATTTATTAAACAATCCAACTAACTATATTACTATTACTGATAAGATTTTGAATTAAAACAAAATTGTATTTATTTTTAAAATAAGTATGGGAATCTAACTATATATATGAAATTTATCCTTTCTCATATAGATTTATATAATGTAGATTGATATTCTTTGATGGTTTTGCAATAGCATTATTATCATTCTTTCAAACAAAGTCAAGCCGAAGGATTTATTAGTATCTAAAGTCAGCACACAAAATCTCATTTGTATCTTAATTAGTGGAATAAACAAATCTTCAATTCACTGGAAGTACCAGATATTATACTAATCAGTTTTGTGCCGATTCATTCGATTCCGATTCCATCTTAACTCAAGTTTACACATAATTTGCCAAATTTTCAACGCGTTTTACAAATCCCCTCACAATGATCGCTGATAATTAGCATATGATAATGATCAGTTCGCGGCTTTCATGATCAGCCCAAAATCGATGGCGACACACAGAAGTGCACAGACAAATGCCAAAATTGTTGTTAACAAATTAACGTAGAAAGCGCAACGAACCCAAGCCCCAAGCCTCTATCACCGACCGCGGATCCAAACCCGAGTCCGAAGACGCAGCGGGAATGACGTCGGCACCGTCACCCACCCAAAAGGCCAGAAATGCCAAGCGCTGTCGATGCGATGATGACGCTGACATTGATGCCGGGGGACACCCCGGTGCGCAGAGCCCAATCCACCGTACCCAGAAAACCGAGCACAAACCAAGCACAGACCCCATGCCCAGTTCTTAGTGATCAGTGCTCAGTTCCCGGCTCCAGGTTCGTCTTGGAGTGCATGTCAGAGTCTTGTAAACGTGAATAAACATAATTTGTAGGCACGTACTGCAGCCAAACGCCAACGCCAATGAGCATTGCTACGGATGAGAGATCGGGGATCGGGGATCAGAGTTGAGGTTGGGGATGGGATGGAGACACACCACAGACATATGTAAATGTCGGGGCGTTAAATCGGTGCATAGAAGATGATGCTGTGCTATAGTTACACTTATCAAAAAACTGCTCTCATTTCCGGTGTAAAGCTTACAACAAATAAACTAAACTTAGAAACCAAAACCTGACTAAAAGTCATATATAAATATAATTAGATACCCTTATTTAATTACCCTGATTTTAATCAGCAAAGGAATGATAATTTAAAATTGAATATAACTTAATATCTAATTAATACGATAAAAAAAACAAAACGATGCAAACTCTAATTAAAAATTTGACAAAAAGGGTGGAAGACAATTGCATTGTGCGCAGTGTATGCGAGTGGTTCGGGAACCTGACGTACTACACCCAAACACCGCTAACCGTTTATGGGCATGAAATATCGTTTGGCATAGCGCATGATCATTGTTCGGTAAACCTGAAGACCGCTGCTCGGCCCGAGCCGAGCCAAGTCGAGTCGAGTTGAGTTGAGCATTACGCCCGCTCTGAGCATGTGAACGTTGGGGTATGGTTCGGGTTGTAGGTGTGCGAGCTGAAAAGAAAGATTCACATTCTTATGATTAATGATCGCCAGGCAGCGCTGGCTGCCCAAGGAATTTCAACATAACTACTTTGTGCTCAGATACAAATCGTTATTACACATTAAATGTTCCCAGTGAGTGGTTAATCAACAGCGAGCGAGGAATTGAATGTGTGCCGGAATTATGGGCACTGCGGAGGGCAGAGCACGAGGGGAGTTGCATGAGGTTTATTTTTTTCAGGGTCAGTTTCGGTGCGCGGGTGTTTGGGCTTTTGAACTGTTGAGCTGCCAGCGTGTAAATCAATTGAAAATAATTTGTTACTTTTAATAATAAGTGAAACAAGCTGTGCCGCGGACATGAAGCGTGGGCAAACCGAAGGGAGGATGGGGAGCTTGGGAAAGCGGCTCAGCTTGTGTAATTGATCATGTGTTGTTGTTCCATGTAGAAGATGCCAAACAAACAAAAACAAATAAATATAAAGTCAGTGCCAGAGCCAGAGCCAGAGCCAGTGTCAGTGCCAGACATGGAGACTCTGCAAGCCTCTGCACTGTTGTTATACCATAATCGATGAAATCAATCGATCATATGGCAGTCACAGATGACGTAGATCCATTGCCATTTCCATTGTTTTCACTTTTTTCTTCTTCTTTTTGTTTTTCTTCATTTACTTTTTACGTACTTCTCAAGTTTGACTGATGAGAGGATGCGTCTGCGGTGGGTCCATATGAATCACTCGGCTGTGGCCTTTTGATTTCTTTTTAGCTTTAGCGGAGCTTTACGGGAAGCGCCACATGTCGTCGCCAATGGATTCAGTTCCTTGTAATACAAACAAATAAATTTTGTGTTTATTGTCGTTGTCGTTGCTGTGTTGTTGTTGCTCTTGTTGTTGTGGTGAGCTCAGGCAAGTCGCTTATAATGTCTTATTTATATCGGATTATTGCTATCACACCATTTTCAAGTGTGCCCAGCTCAAAGTGACCACCATCAGCGTCAGGCGTCAACGCCAACGGGCGCATTAAAATGTCAAAGAACAGAGAATGGAGAATGGGTCTGGGATTGGGAATGGGAATGGGAATGGGAATGGGCATGGGATTGGGAATAAAATGAAACGCATGCACACAAGTGAAAAGCGATACAAACAAAAGAGTTGTTGCCTCCTCAAGACTGCCATCTATACACTCGCAAAAAAATATCCTAGAGTTTATAAAATCGCCCAAATCGAGAACTATGATTAATTTCTTCTACTTTCAAAATACAAAAAGTTCTCATTTAGCTTAACTCTTCAGAAATTATTTATTTTAGAAAACAATTTAAAAAGAGTAAAAACTTGTTGAACTTTTTTCATTTCGTAAATATAGAAATATTTAATAGACTTGCTTTTGCTTTTTTAGAATTGAATTTCCACAGTTTTGCCATAAAATTTCAATGAATTCGATTGCTTAATTTTTCGTTGTGTACAAACTCCTAGACTCTGACAGCATGGACGCGATTGCCTGGTGGCTGGTACTAAGTCTGCGACTGAGACTATTGGACGTTTCATCTACATTGCCGCTTGTTGTTGTTTTTGTCTTTTGCTGGCCACAACAACAGACAACACAGACAACAACAGACAAGAGACAATCAGCGGACATTCAGCGATACACTGGAACGCCTTGGGGACAAGGTGCGGGTCCCTCGTCCCTGGTCCCTCGTCCCCGTTCTCATTCTCATTCTCGTTCTCGCTGTGTAATTCAATTAAGTTCTCAATAAGTGCTTGGCTAACACACACGCACACACACACACACACACACACACACATACACACAGTGCTATACGAGATGTGTGTTAGAGGGGTGGGGTATAGAGATTCGGAGACCTCCCTAGTTAGTTTACAATAAAATTGATCGCTCTTTTAGCCGAAGCCAACGGCGTTTTCGGGTTACAAATTTTCCAAAACTGATTTGTGCCTGGCGATAAATTCGGCAACTAATTGACAGTCCCTTGTCAGGGTTCGGTTTCGGTCTTAGGTTTAGGCCTTGCTTGTGTGCAAGGTGTCAATTAATGCCCAGTGCCCTGATTGAGACCTCGTGATAAGCCAGCACGCATACCGATTAAATTGTTAGAGCAATTCGTATTGTTTGCCGTGGCTCTCGTTGGGGTTTCTCACTCTCTGTCCAAGTAAGTTATATATTTAAAACACCTTTTTAGGCAAAACAAAAGTGTCAAAATAGCAGATAGATAACCAGCTGACAGGGCGATCGGGATAGCAACCGAGGAACGGGGCCAATAAAATCTCAACTAAGAACACCCAACGAGACGTTCAAGATGTTTGGAACCCTTACAGTAACAGTAACTGTGACATTTCTCGTAGTTAAGTGAGTTACAGATGCTTCAAGCATCTTGAAGTAAGTATCACTTAGTGTGTGTGTGTGTGTTTCTGCGAGTGGGGCTTGTCTGCTAAGTAAGAACGCATGTAATGCAATTAGGGACCGACAACAGTGTCAAGTTGTGACATGTGCAACTACTGTGCGGAAAATGTGTAAAGTGACTCAGAAAAGGGGTTGGGCCTAAAGAACTGGGAAATCCAACAGAAAATAAAGTTCGTGAAAATCAGGAGTTTTTTGCTTTTAGTCAATTACTTTCCATTGCATGTTAAGTGTTGACATCATCATATACATATATAGAAAAGACTGAATTATATCATATACATATATAGAAAAGACATAAAAATACAAATTTAAACTAAAAACCATTTTTGCTGAGACAATGGTGATATACGTTGTACATTCCACTAACTTATTATTATAATCAAATATTACATGACACTAAATTACTTATTATAGTTAGTCTGTCAAATCAGAATTTCACAAAAGCAGTTGAGTTTACTAACTCTATTTTTTCCTTACCAGTTCAAGTTAACAGTTAAGATGGAATTAACAAATAATTAAATCACATTATGTAATGGAAAAAAAATATTTTTTTACCATTTGTTTTCCACTCTTTTTTGATGAAGCCAAGTGGCATGGCGGCGCTTTTTTGTCATTGCAAGAGGCGGGCGTCGGCATATCAAATGGGACAAGATGACAGCATCGACATTGTACAATTACCGGAGACAAGTTTTGGGCTTGGCCCACTTGAGCAACAAGTTGAGTCGAGTTGTGGCCAGGCCGTGGATGCTATGTTGCTGTCATCGTCATCTCTAATCATCTTGCGTCGCTCGCTTGGCTCGTGATTGTGATCATGGGCAACAACTTGACGCCGAGCACCACTCGATGGCTGGTCGCCGCCGCCGTCGCCCTTGTGCGGTGGCTGTCAACGTTGCCTCAAGAGAAAAATGGCGTTCATTTCTAATGTGGCTGTTGGCTGTTGGCCATTTGCTGTGGTATTATTATTGAATGGCGGCAAATCGATTTGCAACGTTTTAATTGCCGCCCAAATTGAGCCGAGAGGCAACTTCATTTTAGGCCCATTCCGAATTCTGGGTGGTCACAAGGCCACTTGGAGTGCGAACGTGCCGCGGACTCCGGGCCATGTTAACAGTTCCAATGTCATATCATTAAGCAAGCCAGAGAGCTAGCAAGCAGTCAGTCCCCGGGGGTAGCTGCCATCGAGCCATAGAGGCTTGCTGCTCGGAGGGGTGCATCTGGACTGCTGGGCAGCAAATGGCTCACTTTTGGCAGACGTTGTCCACTGCTGCCTGCTGCTTAATCAGCCGAACGTCGACAACAGGAAAAGTGGCAGGGGCAGGGTAGGGACAAGGGGCATAAGAAGATGCCACCCTAGTTGCGGAACCGATGCGTTTAATTGTGGCCTAAAAACGACACAAATACACACACAACCACGCACACACACACGTAAATACTCGTTGGCTGACACTGAGTGAAGGCGACAATATATCCATCAATCTGAGCTCACAGGATAACACGCTAGCCTCCATCCTTGTCTGGCTGTCCTGTCTGTCCTGTCTGTAACGGCCGCCCGCTGTGACTTTCACAAAATATTTTGGTTGTACGCAGTGCGGATTCGTGCAATTATGGGCCTGTTTGTGGACAATGTGTGTCGAATGCTGCGACATGAACCGGACCACAGTCTAGCATCTTCGCATCCACGTATCCTGCGGCGAACTGTTGCCAAACACACATATCCAGACGAACAGGCCATCCAACTGTATAGCAACAAGTTCTATGGTTGACCAAAAGATAAGACCAACAAAAAAACACAAATACAATCACAGAATAGACAGTACCTCGCTGCGTTTGCTGGCCAACCCACTGGCCAAGAGAGAGCCGCAGGCTGTCCACATTGAAATGTCTATGGCACTGGGCGTGCCAGGAGGGCGCGTCCTGGTATACTTGTCCGGTTGACCGGTTGCCACCTAGGACGCCACAGCTGAGGCGCAATCTAGACGTCAATATATGTATGTACTTCCTGATGCCTTATTCCATTCCATTTTGCATGCTACAGTTGACAGTTGGCAGTTCGATGGTCCAAAATCAATTGTACATGGCCATAATGGCAGTGTCATCAGAGCAAAATAAATAAATAAATGAAAGAAGATAGATATTTAAAGAAAAAATGAGGCAGCAAATGAGATGGCAGCTGGACCAATCAAAGGAAGGCAACAACAACAACAAGAAACAATATTTCTGCTTCAGTTTGTGGCATGCGGGGCAGACACTGGTGCCATTATCAACCCCTAGAAGAAAGGTACGACCCAAACCTCAATTAAAGACAAACTAAAGATAACTATCTCAGTTCGATGGCATTTATACAATTCCTGGTACTGCGCGTGCTAATGGCAATGCAGTTGACTACAGTTCCAGATCCAGAAATCGAACCCACAGCATAGTTCCTAATACAATTGTCTACAATTGTCTAGATGTTTACCTTTTGGCACGTTCCTAACCACTGTGCCGATTTCTATGGATTTCTAAAGAATGCTTCACAACCACACCCCAGTCACAACCGAATAACATACTAAATACAAAACGCGAACATCAAATTCAAGAGTTATCATAAATTAAAATCGGTGACAGTTTCAAACTAAACCAGTTGCCTTATGGAGCAAGTCAGCCACTTAATTGGAAACTTGCAAATTAATAGCCGCTTAAAGTATGAAGTATTTTGAGTTATGAACTTGTCTAACATAAGTTGACAACATTTCTAACTGAAACAACAACTGGAATCCAATTTAATTTTGATTGTGGGTGAGACAAGCTGCAAGATATGTGAAAAATGTGCGATTGAGCTTTGCGTCATATATATATATACATATATATAAGTCGCATATTTTACATATATGTACATACAATTTACATATATATATTTATATTACGCAAACCGCAATAAAAATGTATTATTTAGGTAATGCGTTTTTCCAGGAATTCCTCAGCCATTATTCGAATATATATATGAATATAAATATTTTATTTTAATAACCATAAAATATAGGTAATAATTCATACACATTGCTCAAAATTTATATATTTAATAAACGCAGATACCTCATGTCAAATCAAGAATTGCTATAATCTTGCAGTTGTTTAAATTTTTCAAGCAAAAACAAAGCCAATGTTTTCGCGAACCTGATCTCGGATATCGGCGGTAATTTGCTTTTATATTAAGATTTCGCTTTATTGAGCATAATTATAAACTTTAACATCATTTGGAATATCAGTTTATTTGAACTCAATAAATTTACAGCCACCTTTAGTTTAACCGATTTTTAATCAAATTACCTTCATAAATTAATTCCCAAAATTTATTTACCAAAAAACCCATAATTTCCATAAGTTTTTCCCAGAAACTCGAAATAATATGATAAAACAGCGAAATCAATTTCAGTATTTACCATTACTCATAATTGAAATATATTTTTCTTATCATAGTATATATGTACATACTTATATGCAACTAGACTAAGCTAAGATAATGAGATCGTTGTTGTGTCTTTGTGCGCAGTCAGCCTACAAATGTACATTAATCTATAGAACTCGTGAGTTTGTCATTAGAACCAAGCATAACACTTAACTAAAATTAACAAAGCATGGATATTGATTCAATATGTTTATCTTGTGTATTTATATTATTCAATTAAAACAAACAAATAATAATACAGTCTTTGAAAATAACCGATAGAGGTCTGAGGTTTTCTCTGGGAATTGGTATTGGTGTATTACAAACTGAATGCAGCTACTACAGGCTATAAGGTACATACGATTACATAACTAATTGTGATACTCATATACTACTGATGCTTAAAATATAGTTGTATATATATATATATATATATATATTAATTTATAGTGTGGCAGGATTACTCCTCTGTGCCGTATTTTGGAATGGTTTTGTAGGAGGCGCTACTTTCGCAATACATTTAACTAAGTTTTTTCTTTTCTTTATTTATTCTTTTACTTTGGCATTTTGCAGTTGATAGCGCCAATGCGATAGCTATATATGATTGGGTTTATATAGCTTCGATTGGGGCTCGTTGTGACTGTGATCCGTTCTCTTCATGAACTGGCTGTGGTTCACTGGGGGGATTGGGGCGACGACGGCGATGACGAGTTGCGTGTGGGCGTTTCCCTATCGACTCGAGCTGTGCTGAGCTGAGCTGCGACTGCGACGGTTGCGACTCCAGACCAGGCATTTCCCATGCCTGGCGGCGCTCAGCATTCTGGGATGTGTATGATGCATCCGGAACGTATAAAACCAATAAAGATGGGACCAGCTGCTCTATCTATCTACTCATGATCTCATCAATGGTGAAGCCCAGCATGCGCTTCGGTCGCTCCACCGTAGCACCACCCGACGACGAGGACAGATCCAAGGCTGGTGGCTGAGCAATTGGAGATGCAACCGATGCTGCTACTGCTGGCGGGGCTGCAGCTGCTGCCTGGGCTGCTGTCGCCGACTCGCTGTGACTCTGCAGATGACTCTTGAGATTGGCACGCTGATTGAAGCTACGCTGGCAGATGGGGCACTTATGTGGACCCTCCTCCAAGTGGGTGACCTTGTGCACGGCCAGCGTGCGCGACTGGCAGAAGCCCTTGCCACAGTCGTTGCACTTGAATGGCTTCTCCTTGGAGTGGATATAGCGATGATCTCGTAGATGATCCTGGCGCCTGAATGCCTTGCCACATATATCGCAGGAGTAGGGACGCTCATCCGTGTGGGTGCGTTCGTGGATGAGCAGATTGTAGGACTTGGTGAACTGGCGATTGCAGTACTTGCAGATGAATTGCTTCTTGGGGCGACTGCTGCCCGTTGTGGCGCCTGCTCCACCTGCGGCACCGCTCAGTTTCAGATTGGGCATGACGCCAAAATGGCGAGCGGCGGCGTGGAGAGAATGCAGTCCAGCGGGATAGGGACGCACATGGGCATGAGCATGTGCATGATGATGGTGCGGATGATGTGGATGCGAATGGGGATGGGGATGTGAATGCGAATGCGGATGGTGATGGTGCGCTGCAGCGGCAGCTGCTGCCTGCTGTTGTTGTTGCTGCTGTTGTTGCTGCTGTTGTTGCTGCTGCTGCTGCTGATAGATGGCCGCATTGCGTATCCACTGGTTCATGAGCAGCGCCTGCTGATGCACTGCAACTGGATCGGCATTGGCTCCAGCATAAACCGGATAGTGGGCATGTGCATGCTGCTGTTGTTGCATCTGTAGCCAGAGGCGATGCTGTTGTTGCTGATGCTGCTGTTGCTGCTGCTGTTGTTGCTGCTGCTGCTGTTGCTGGTAATGCGCCATGTGTCGCATATGCAGTTGCGTTGCCACCGTCTCCTCAGCTGTGGCTGTGGTTGAGCTGGCTGAGTTGCCAGTCGAACGACGCAGTGGCTCTTCGGTTGGAGTATGCGGTGGAGTCAACATGGGAGATAAACTGCTCTCACGCTCCTCTTTAATGACAATGAAATCCTCCTCAGCAAAGTCTACAAGAAAGCGAAAATAAATTCTTCAATTAGTTTAATTGTACTCCAAAAATTGGCCAAACTTATGCGCAATGAATCCACTAGCCACTAAATTTACTTTTTGCCGTCGGCTTTTTATTTCGCTGGTGCTTACCTTGTTCTCCGCTTATGTTAAGCTCGTCGTCCACGGTTATGTTGCTGATGGGCGAGGCGGAAGTAGAAGACATATTCCCTTTTGTGTTGCTTGGGTTTTGTAGAACAGTTTATGTTGTTTAGTATGTTGTTAGCACGGTTTGATTTGGTTGTTGCACTTTCGTCACTTTGCACTAAATGTTTTCAACTTGTTTCGTTGCTTTGGTTTGCTTTACGTCTTTTGTGCTGTTTGTATGCGTGTGCGTGTGCGTATCGCTGTGTGTATTGCGCTCTTCTCTTTGCTGCGACGTGCCCACGACAACGTCTCAACTCAAACTGAATTCTGTTTTCGTTTGCCGCTCTCCGACTCAATCTCGTGAAAATAACGTTCGAAGCGGCGACTCAAATTGTGTTTATCAAGTGCTCTCTAGCCCTCTCGCTCTCTCTGTCCTCTTCACTCTATCTCTGTTTAACTGATAGTATGCGTGCGCGTGTGTGTGTGTTGAGTGAAGTGACTTCTGCTGTAGCTGTGGCTGTTGCTGCTGCTGCTGCTGTTACTGCTGCCGCTGCTGCTGCTGCTGCTGTAGCTGTAGCTGTGAGTAGCGCTCGTTAATAACTGAATGCAACTGCGGCGTCGTCGACCGGTTTTGAAGCGAACCAACAGCAGCTGCCTGTAGTTGTAGCTGCTGCTGTTGTTGTTGTTGTCGGGGTTGGAATTTATTTGGAAATGGCAGATACGTACACGCCTACCTGCTGCCCCATGATGCGCCCTGATTGGCTGATTTCAACTCCCAGCGGCTGCCGAATCTGTATCGCTTTTTTGTTCTTCTGCGTTGTATTTGTTGTTGCTGTTGTCTGCACTCTGCGCGCGTGTTTGGCATCGTACTGGGAGACTCCACTCGTTCTCGTTCTCTGCTCTCTGCTCACTGGCAGTAAACAAGCGGAAACTGTTTGCCTGATGGTCGGACGCCGTTGTCGGCTGCCGTTGCTGCTGCTGTCGCTGCTGCTGACGTTGCTGCTGACGTTGCTGCTGTTGCTGCTGCTGGCTGGCAGGCAGCCATCAGGCCGGAGTCGACCCGCATCCCACCCAGGCGCATGCCCCGGCCAGCTGAACCTGGGTGTCCTGCTCCTGCTCCTGATCCGGCTGCTGCTGCTGCTGTTGCTATTGCTCGTGCTGTTTTGTACTTATTTTTTTTTCTGTTCTGTTTTTTTCGTTCTGCCTCGCCCCAGGATATTGTAATCTATTGTCCCTTTCGCATGTGTGTGCGTGCGCCTGATTCGATTTCATTTAAATTTTAATTTACCACACAAATCAGAAATCACTTTTTTGACTGCCTCCCACGTTTTACGCTTTTACACTTTAAACAGAAAATTCAATTAGCCGCATCAAAGCAAATATTGAGCTAAACTCAATTTTGTTGGATAGGGTGAATCTGTTTCTCCTTTGCGCCCTATCATTTATGCAGATTTTGAAAATGATTTAACGTTACATATACAATTTTCAGTCAAAATTCATGGCAAACTTCCCAATTTCTATTAAAAAGCATATTTCGGGCTCAGTTTATACAACAATAAATTAGGAATTTATTTACATATTTATTTTATTGCGATATTCTTTAAAACAAACTATTTTTGCAATCTATCTGTTTAATAAATAAGTTTTCAAAGTGCACGTTCCGATTCCCATTGAAAATTACATCTAGTGAGTTTCATATTTGAAATGCTTTAAAGTATATAAGAGGAGAGGAGATTGAAAAGTCTCTTAAGCACATATACCTAATTGATTTACCAGAGAGTTATCAGCGGCACTTTGCAAATTCCGCACAAGAGAAGCAGAATACAACAGCATCTGATTCAATTTTCTGTAATTTTACAGCTAAAATGATTATATATAATGACTTTTCGCTAGACGATCATTATTTAATATGCAAAATTGATATAATGGACTTGCCGTAATGCACAAATTTACCATAACAAATTGCAACACACAAAGAAGAAAACATTTATTAAAGAAATACCATACCAGATTTTTCTTTATTTCTTTCTAACATGCGATTATTCTCGTCATTACTTGATTACGAAATGTTTAAACCTTTGCAATATTTAAATTTAAAAATGATTCAATTCAACCACAACTTAGCAACAAATAATTGAAAAGCGAATAAATTATTGATATTATTCTGCGAATAACAAATTAAGCAATTAAAATTAATTGTTATTTACATTTGGCTGTTATCGTCCGAGATTTTTTCGTTGACTTCAATTTCTCATGTTTCTTATCAGCTATTGATAGTTTCATTATGGAATTTCCGTTTTAGAGTTCCAAATCTATATTCATATAAATGTTGTGTAGCATTTTTCAAGTGGTGAATGCAAATGTGCACGTATCAAGCAGTTGATTTTTGATCATAAAACTATTTTATAAAATTATTTATTTGTATTTAATTATTTAAATCGTATATAGATGAACAGAAAATACAAATCGTATTTATTATTTCTTTCATCCAATATCTAATAGACATCCTCACTTTTCAATTTTCCCACAACGGCTTCTTTCCTGGGTTTACCACACATTAACAAATGCTGCAAATCCATCAATTAAATATTTTCCCATGGGATATTATCATAGGTTTTACCCAAAAGCAAACACCGACTTAGTCCTGGCCTAAGAGCAGGACTAACAAGGACTTTGGGAAGCTTAGTGGCACACTTACGGTGTTTTTGACTCTACCCCTGTAGGACTTATGGCAAAAGTCACTACTGTGCCGACGAAAGCCAATTACAAAATATTTACCCAACAATTTTTCGACAATTTTCCCAATTCCTTAAAACAACAGACAAGACAAATGCAAAGTCAACCGGCTAAATCAAATATCCTGGCCGAAAAACCAAAAAATTCCCGACTTGACGTCCGACGCGTGTGTGTGTGTTAGACAGTTGTTAGTTGTTGTTTTTATTGTTGTTTTTGTTATTGTTGCTGTTGCTGTTGCTATTGTACTTAGTGTTCTGTATCTGTCTTGGCACTGGCAGCTTTCTTGGCCGTTTGGCAACTGGCAACTCGCCGCTGTTGACACTTGTCAAACAGTCGGCGAACTTTTCTATTTCAAAGTGGTTCCCATAGCCAATCCCGAATGCACGCGTAGTAATTAACATCATGTCATAAGTGTACAAAAACAAATAAATAAATAGATAAATAGATAAAAACACAAACAGTCGGATAGTCAGACGCAGTCGCATATGAGTCACATGAAAGACACAGGCCGAATATTTCCCAGCACACACACACACACACACACATGATATACGGCACCAACTGTCAACTTCCTGCTATTCCAGCACTCGACACATGCATAAAGGATTAACTTAACAAACACACACACAGACACACACACACATCTGCTGTTGAGTATTTGCATATATTTATTTCGACTCGGAATCTGCCACTCGCAACACGGAAACGGAAACCAGCGGACTCGAAAGCGGACTTTTCCAGCATCATAAAAAGAAGCCGAGAGGAGAGCGAATACGCAGGACCTGACCAAGGATGCCATCCTAAAATGCTGCACCAATAAAGAAGTCATTATGCCATAAAACCATAAAAACTGCCAAAAAGAACTGCTCGACTGCTCGACATTAGTAGCCCTGCTGCCTGCTCTGGGGTTTGTTTTTACCTCGAGGGCGCAAAAAATGTAGAGCGTAAAAAATAAAACAACGAGAGCAGCAAAAAACAAAATCATCATAAAATCAAAAATGACAATTTACTTGGCTTTTGCTGCTGCTGCTTCTTCTTCTTCTTCTTGAACCATAAAAACTGTAGGCAATTCGCGGAAGTCCCTTGACTCACGGCCTTAGTGACTATTGCCCTGGTTTTTAGCAATTTTTGACAATTTTTGTGCATTATTCATGCATACTCTCTTTATGATTTCATATTGCTCCTATTTGTTTTTTTTTATATATTTTTATACTTCGCAGAAAAAAATGAGATTTTTTAGTGCAAAGTTTTGTTTCATGGTCCAAAATGCTAATGGTTCAAATCTTGATGGTTTCTGTAACTTTTTAGAGCTCATGGTTTTTTCAAGAAAAAGTTCTTTCTTCCTTTTTATGAATTTGCTGTGCCTACGATTTCAATTTTTTTTATCTGCATATGACTTTTAGGTGGTTTCTAAGTGTTTTGAGAGCATTTGAATGACCTTCAATTAATTCTATGAAGTCTCTTTTAAGGCAGATCATTTCAACTTTTAACAATAAACAATATTAACTTTTTTGTATAAATGAACGAATTTTGGAATTCTGCACTTAGGAAAAGCTTAGAAAGAAATACTATATCTTAATCGTATTATTTATTTTGATCAAAATTATAACAAGTAATATATAAGCCAACAATCGAAGTCAAAAATTGTGGTTGTGGATTGTTTTTAAAGTTAATTTTTCCACTTTTATGCTGTTTTAAGTTTCAACCAAATTTCCGTCATTTTGCAGCTTCCCTCAAGGCAAATGAAAAAGCAATTGTTCAAAACAGAACAAAATGCCACAAAAAGTAGGGAAAAGCGAAAATGCTTCCAATGAAAACTGAAACGAAATGAAATTCTCCAATGGCAAAAAGTAAAAGTCGAAAAACTGTCTCAGGCCTTGAGACTTGTGACTTGAGCTGAAATGCATTTTATAATTAGGTAAATATGCGCTTTATGGCCATAGATGTTATATGGTAAATGTAGTTTATATTGTAAAGGGATGTGCCAAAGTAAAAGTCAAGGTTTGACGGGTGCATTTTGGCATTGTTGCGATTCGCATTGCTTGCGAAAAGTATCTAAACACACCATAAACGTGTCACGCCCGCGACTTTGCGCGGGCCATAATATCGGCAAATGGCCATAAAAATGGCCAAGGACATCGTTGGGCAACGACATGACCAAAAACCAAAACATTGGTCCAGTCCAAAACTGGGCAAGCGAGCAAAAAGGGGTGTACCCTTTACCAGCGTAATTAAACGGGGTTTGCTCAGGTAGCCAAGCTAGCTGGCTGCTGTCCTGGCAGGACTCCCGGAACCCTTAAACCTAACCCGAAAATGTGCTTCAATCGGTGATCGTTGCGCTCTCATTGTGTGCATCTTGTGGTGGGCGCGACGCACTTTTACTCCTTGCCTCGAGTCGACTAGCCTCGGCTCGCCTCGACTTGAGTTACCTGGAAAAAATGGCAAACTGTCCGCTTGAAGCAAGGGTGTACCTTGTAGCCAGGCAGGATTAAGCCAGTCCTTACTCTGAGTATGTGTGTGTTCGTGTGCTGCTTGATTGTTGTGAGTTGTGTGTTGTTTGTGCGTTGTAGCTGAAGCTGTATCTTGTTTTTGGTTTTTGGTGTAGCTGTAGCGAATTACGAAAGGGTGAAAAACGGGTTGTATTTATTTGCAAAAATAATTAGATTAATCCCCAGGATTCGAGCAGAGACAATTACTGGTCAAATTAGTACTGCAACGGACTCCTCCCACGAACCGCCCCGCGGCAGCTAAGGCAGCTACTTAATGCAACGTTTGC
The DNA here is from genome assembly GCA_035041605.1 of Drosophila atroscutellata. Classification (NCBI taxonomy): domain Eukaryota; kingdom Metazoa; phylum Arthropoda; class Insecta; order Diptera; family Drosophilidae; genus Drosophila; species Drosophila atroscutellata. The sequence goes on along the minus strand of JAWNLA010000092.1, from coordinate 2,172,833 downwards.
CCTTATCGCAAACTCTTTGTGGCCTGGCTGTGTTTGTGGTCATAAAATTGCCTCGACTGATAAGCACAAACAACAAAGTTTTAATGTCGCAAAATCGTGTATATGTACAAGAAAAATAAACTCATGTGGGGAATGGGTGGGTCTGGGGGGCAGAGGGGTGGCTAGCCACCACCACCACTACAACAACCACAATAACAACAACTAAAACACCGTGTTTTTATGATTTCAGTGACTTTGATTTTAGCCGCCGCGCTTGTCATAAACTTCAGCGACTTTCATATTTAGCCGGCTGTTGATTTTCATATATCTTTAACGTCGTTTGTGCTTTTCATCTTTTTTATGCTTTATTTGCGTTTGTGATTTAGCAATATGGCGGCGCACAAGGGCGGCAAATGGCGGCAGCACCAAAAGCACGCTGGCATCCAATCAAAATGCGTGTCACCCACCCTTCCCATCCCGTCGGTCCGTCAATACACCCCCGCCGAAACGACGCATTGATTAATGTGCCACGTTAGCCAAAAAGGCCTAATTGATTTGGCCTGAACGCGCTTTGGCCTATCTCATCGACTCTTTTCAATTTTCGGACATACTTTTGAACACCCGTCGAGCTGCTGATCCATTGAACTGGTTGCCTGTCTAATTAAAGCGCTATTAATGATACCGCCCACCCATTGATAGGTGAGAGACAGATACAGAGAGTGAGAGAGAGAGAGAGTCAGTAGTGTGCAGTGGACCCCCGAAGGGCATATCGCTTACAGCTCTAATCAGCGAGTAAGCACCGCTAGAAATCCAATCCAAGTGTGTAATTAATAATCCTCTGTTGAGGATTGTTTTCCAGCGAAGGCGCAGGCCTTGTAAAGTATTCAAATTACGGGGCGACGAAAAGTGTGAAAATGCGTTTGTATGCGACAATGAAAGACAAGACCAAAGCAGGCATAACATCCACTGATTTATGACTGCAAACATGTGCGACCCACCAGATCCTTTGGCGCGTCCTTCAGCGCCACTTCAGCGCACTCGGAGTGTCAAGCACTTTTGACCGTAGCCTTCTTCATCGATCGATCCGATTACATGCTTTTGTTGGTTATTTGGTCACTTGGTATGTTTACAGTGCGGCGCTTTCCATAAATTATGTAATGCACCAAGATGTCTCCTCCTCCTAATCCTACAACTCCACAAAACAAGAAAACCAAACAACAGTTCTTCTGCGTAACCCGACGCTCAAATCCTTTGTCGATAACAATTCCGAAAACTCTCTTGCACTTTGTTTACATACTCCATGAGACTAATTGTCGCGACTCCTGACAGTTTTACACAATTTTCGGATTTTCTTTGGAGCTGCAGCTTCTTCAAGCAGCCAAGAATAAATGGCTATCCAAAGCAGCATAATCTATTAACTGGCCAATCACCAGAAATTTATTAACAACCAAACAACGAAGAATCCAAGCAACCCATCGATTCTTGGGTGGTCCTTTAGTTATTCTTTTTGTTGCATTTGCATTTTCAAGTGGGTTTGCTCCTTCCCAGGACTTTTTGCAGTTGCACTTTTACGACTAACTACATAAATGCTTCGAGGTAATGTGCATTTCGAGGAATCAATTCCAATGGCAGCTAAACGGTAGTTGCACTGCTTCAATGTTCGAGTGGTTTCCCGTCGATTTCCCTATGCACCGCACTGCTGTCAGCTCTTCAGAATGTTTGGTTGCGTTTTGACAACACTTTGGAAAAGCAGCCATGGACTTGGGTTTCAAAAATACTGAAAAACAAATTGGGGAACGAGTGCTGTGAATAGTTAAGCTATTATCAGCTGAATTGTAAACAGAAATCTGAAAACACACTCATTCCATGCAACATCCTAAGTAAAATCTAAGAATCTGCACTATTCGAGTATTTTAATATGTACTAATTGACTAAATGTTATTTAACTATCAATATTAATGAACAAAAATGAGAATAACTTAATTAAATATTCGCTAGTCTGCCTGAGAACATATTTATCATGTGCGTAACCAGATCTCCCCTGCAACTAGTTAAAATGATAATTTATGTAAAAATTAGAATTTGTGCCATCCCTGATAACGTTCATTACATTTATCTTTTGGATTCGCTCATTTGAAATCAATTGAATCATTTTGCCACTAGTTTCAGTTGAACTCATGGTTGTATCTAAAGTTTAAATATCTAATTGATAATTGCTGTGATAAACTGACCCCTTTTTTTGGGGTAGCTGCAACTTGAATCGGCCATAAAATCGTTTTGATATAGAACAAGAATGTGTAGATAGATATTAACTGCATATTCAGCAGAGATTCATGCAAATCGCAATAGAATTTAGTTTCTAAAACAATGAGATAAAATTCGCTGTTGAAATGAACTTCAAAGTTGTCAAAGCTTGGCAACTGACATTTTTTTATTTTTTTGGTGCCTCTAACGTATAATTGAATAAGGCAAATTTGTAAACCAGTTCAATATAACCATAATTGGTTACGAACTTATTTAGACATCACAGTTCCTTTTTCCACAAATTTAATTACTTTACAAAGTGCTCAATTACTTTAATGTGCAACTAATCGAAGTACGTAGTTGGTTTGGTTAACCCAAAACTTAATGTTCGTCTCCAGGAACTCTGTGAAATGTCGTTAGGATAGCCTGCTGCTAAATAGATACAAATAATTATCTGTTTGGCAAATAGCTGGACAACTTCATAGTGCCGGAAATCAGAGAGAGAGAGAGAGAGAGTCCTTAAGCTACAGCACAAATATCCAATTGCAATTACGCATATCCTTGAGCTACGGATACACGGGGAGGGGGCACGAGGTTAGCCCAAGCAGCCAGAATTGCTGGGTTTTTGCCAGGCGAGCGCAACGAATCTGCAACACATACAAATCCACAGAGATTGAGAGAGAGTTCTTCTTGGTCTGAAGTGGAATCTGCACGGGACTAATGTTGTGATTAGCATCTGCGTTGACAAACACAGTGAGCGGTCCCAAGGAGAGATGAGGCGATCCGAGGCAAGACGGCCAGCATTGCCTTGGACCATGCCCCCCACCCAAGATGAATAATTATAGCTGATCTTTATGTGCTTGCCGGCTCCTTGCTGCGACCGTTAATGGGTGCGCGTACCTTGTGCCTCGGCCTGAGAGGAGCTGGAGCGTTGTCGTTGCTGTTATTTTTGTTGTTGTGTTTGTTGTTGGTCTTCTTCTTGTATACCTGCGGCGTTTTGGCATTCCGAAAATTCCATTTTTCCTTCAATTGATGCGCTCAGTGAGTCGTCGCATTGTTAGACAAAACGAATTCACGCGTATTCCGCCGAAACTCGCTAATGGTCACAGCGTCCTCCTTCGCCAGCCTCCTGCGTTGCAAGTTGCTGAAGTTGTTGTGTTTCGCCTTCACCTTGGCCTCCGCCTGTGTTATTAATGATGGAAATTTGAAAATACAGAAGGTTCAATAATTGCAACATCATTGTGCGCGATGAGCGATGCCTTCGCTTTAAAGTGCGAGAGAGCGAGACAGCGAGGGAGAAAAGTAGTTGCCACAAACTTGGACTGGGTCTTTGCACTGCCTTTGCTTGAAAATCAGTGACTTTGTCTCAATAACAATGCTGTAAACAAATTGCTGACTTGTGCCTACACTCGCAAAAAACAAAAATATGTTTAGAAATTATGTCAAGTATAGCTTAAATCCAAGATCGTATATCGTATATATTTCATTATAGAAAAAAATATATACTTGATTTTGATTATTAATTTCTGGTGACTTTTTTACATTTATAAATAAAATGCTAGCAAAAGAAATAATAACTAGAAAGACAAACATACTGAAAATAGGGTGTGAGTCTACATTTTTTCTTAGTGTATTTGTAGCAGCTTCTGCTGCACACTTTTAGAGAGTAAGCGAATTAGTGGGTGTGAGAGAGAGAGAGAGAGAGAGATCGCAGCCAACTCGCGTGTCCCTGGCTGCCATTTTTCCATGCCCAAGCGACAGCCACTCACAATGCAAGTGAACATCAGCGATAGAGAATCGTTTTATTGCCGCATTTATGTGTCGAATACCTGACGACTGCCACCCTGCCTCCCTGCTTCTCCTTCCTTTTCTGCTGCTCGATCGGCAGCACTGCATTTATATTGCAGCAATTTCATATCAATTGAATGTTTTCCACGAATCCGCATCGGCCATAAAGCACGTCGCGTGGAGTAGGAAGGACAATCCAGCCAAGCAGCCAAGCAGCCATGCAGCCATGCAACCATGCAACAAAAACACAACCAGTACGCGAAACCGACGACTTCTTAGCTCGTTGAACAGATTTCCATTTCCATGTGCGATGGCTGTTTGCTGTTTATGCCAATTTTTATGCGCTTCACCTTCACTTTGCCCATTCCCACTCCCTGTCCCTGTCCCAGTCCCAGTCCCGATTCCCATTTCCCTTCCCATACCCATTTCCCATTCCCGTTTATTGGCCTCGGCCGGCGTCTTTTTGTCATTGCAAATTCACGTGTAAGACATGCCTCAAGTTTTGTCTTCGCTTCACTCTGCGCGTGCCCGCGACTCCTTTTGCCTAGTTCCTCAATTCACATTGAAGGAACGTCCTCCAGGCAGTGTTGCGCACGCGCCTCTTCAGCCAAAATCAACTTGTGTGCAAACGAATCACAAGAATTGTTATTGACCCATTGTTGATTCTCCAGAATTGTAGGCGCACGAATCAACTTCCTGCCACTTAAACGCCAAGCCAAAGTTGCCGCCTGACCTTGTCGGGGTGGAGCTTATGACTTAGGATGCTCTTAATAATATTAGTTTATGAAAGACTACAAATTATAGGAAATATATGGAAACTGATACTTTTCTCCAACTTTTCCAGTCAGCTTTTCACAAATCCAAGAAGATTTTATTCATAATCGCCAAAAGGCAGTTAATCAATTGAAATTCAACAGTTAAACCAATTTATACTATATTTCATCATTTGATTGTTAATCCGAGAATTCCTGTTCATTTGCTGGACAACAACTTAATTTGTCGGCATTTTGAACTATCTATAACTTGTTATAATAGAACAAAGACTATCTAATGCTGCTATCTGTTACCACATTATTAGTATTCAAGTTCTGCTTGAGCTCTGGCTTTAGATGCACAAGTTACAGGTGCTTTAGCTGTTGTTCTCTAGAAATCGGAATGGTTAAGCGTCTATGATAGAAGTATCTATAATAGTTATTGTAAACAATTGTCAGCAACTGTTTGAACTGAATTGTTATTGCCTGCCGTGCACTCGAGTAGACGATGGCAATGGCACCTGCACCGTCGATTCAATTCGAGTAGCGCGTGTTCCTCTCCAGTTGCATATATAGATTGTGGTGTAGTGGGCAGGCAGGAAGCGGCAGCTCCAACTCAACTGCGAGCTGCAACCAAAATCCACTCGAGATATGTGCAGTTGCAGCAGTTATCTTTTGACACTCTGGCACTCAGCAATCGGGCAACTGAACAACTGAACAACTGGACAACTGAGTGAACTGACCGGCTACCCGTCATTGCCAATGTTCGGTGGCACGAGTTCGATAAGCAATGGGAGACACCCAATCCCCGCCCCTATTTTGTCTTTGTTCAGACCTTAATTAGACCTGGGGCGAGCCCCTTAGCCCCGCAGCTCCTGCGCCTGCTGTTGCTCCTGCTGCTGCTCCTGCTCCTGCACTTTGGGCAGCTGTTTGACTGTCCAGTCCTGCTGCGCACACATGTTGTCCTCTTATTGTGCACGCTGCTAATCCAGAGCATCGATGTGTCTGCGCGTTTGGAGCTGCCAGGCGACAATCGAGCAAACAGCCAGACAAATGGGCAAACAAATGGCCAACGTATGTGTCCTTAAACGCACCAAATTGGATCATAACTGCAAAATGTCGAAATCTGCACAAACAGCGCTCTAATTAACTCCAGCAGCGAGGCCCATTAAAAGGACAAAGGATGTGCCATGAGCCCACAAAAACAGCACAGAAATCTATCAATCTGGCAAGCAGCGGGCCCATCAAATGGGCGTCCATTAAAATTGTACAAACTCTGCCAAATGACGTCAGCGGGTGATTGTGATTGTGTGTTGGCTGTGTGCTGGTGTTATATATATTTGCCTATTTGTTACTAATAATGAAATCTTGCACAAATATACATATATGTTGAACATTATTGATTGCAAGACAATTCCAAAATTAGAAATTGACGGCAGCTAAACTATATAAATTGATAAGGCACCACTTTAATTTCTGAGTGTCAGATTAACATGTAACCGTTAAGGCTTCGCATAAAGTAAGCTAAGATAGTGAAAACTATAAAAAGAACTAATGTAAATTAAGAGGTTCTTTCATAGCAACTGCAAGACTAGAATTCCTACAACACACACGATTTAAGGGTAAACAGTGAATGATAAAAAATATGAATGCTAAATGTAAAAAATGTAAACATTGCCTGAAATATATATTTTACCCAATTCCAGATGAAAGAACAAAAACGAGTGCGACATAAATTCGAGTATTTGGAACGCGTCTGCGTTTGAAATGTTCTCCACATGTATGTATAATATGCCTGATATGTATGCGGCATGTTTTCGGTGATATCGGGGCAATCTGTATGTGTATTTATAGGGGGCGTCGTTGAAACTACCGAGAGTCAGCTAGCAGCCAGCAGCTAGCAAAGCAGTATAATGTTTCCCATGAGCATCGATTTATCGCTAAGGCGATCAGTCTCTGTTCGGAGCCTGTTCACTTTTAATTGCTCTGTTTGCTTAAATATAATTTTACACACACTTTTACTTCTGCTTTACCCCGCTCTGTCGTTTTTTATCGTAAAAAACACTTACGAGCATTGTTAAAGGTTGGCGTTTTGGCTCTTATCGAGTGCTTGTGGCCCAATCGGCGCACTCGATGTGTCGCCCTGAGAAGTGGGTCGTTGACAACGCCCACAATCGCAAGCAAACACAATCACACACTCAATAAAACACCAACACCACCCTCCCCCCCACCAGTGGAGGCGCCTCAAGAGTGTCTGGCAACCGAACTGCACAAATCCCTCTTGCAATGCACTTTATTTTACAGTCAGCAATCTTATGACCAGTCGCAGTTCCCCTCTTGTGCCCCTTGTGCCTCTTGTCCCACTGCACTTGTCCGCATTTAGGGGCAGATGTATTTGCAGCTGCAGTTGCCAGTCGAATTGCATTTTGTCTGTCAATTACAATTATTATTGTAGCGCCTCTTCGACTCATCGCTTGCGGTTTCAATTAACGCTTCCTACTGTCCATTATCTATTGTTTGTCGAGGCGCTGTTCAATTCAATTGTACGGACAAAATATCTTAAGGCTTTTCCTTTGTTAAGTGCTGAGCAGAAATTTGGAGAGCTACATTTGGCTGAAGAAATCAATCATCTTTCAGCTACTTTATTAGCAATTAATTATATAATAATATTTAAGAATGAACTGACTAATTGAACTTAAGGCAAACTAGTCTTATTACGTATTGGTCTGTACAGAAGGTTTGCCACTTTAAGCTTTAACACATTAAAAATTAACCAATTTTGTCAAGCAATGTTGTTTTGGACTCTTTAAAACTGAAGGGCATACTAAACTAGTGCCCAATACATGATTAAAATAGACATTAAAATTATAAAACAGATTTGAAGCGAAATTCATCCTCATATTCGCTCTTGGATAATTAATGTCGTAGCTCTTTGAATTATCTGCTATCTCACAAACACAAACTATTATATATTTGCAGCACATTTAAATTCAAACGGCTTTGCTAGCGCCATCTACACTTCATTATATTACAATTTGAAGCTCTTCCGCCATAGGCGTTTTGTACAGCCGCGCAATAAATGCAGCCCGAAAAGTAGGCAATGAGCTTGCGTTGCAAAAAGCTTCGACCTGCAAGTATGCAATATTTTTTCAATGTTGATCGATAACACTGCCAGTGTCACCACAACAAACAGCACACTTGCAATTCGCAACAAGTGCAACTGCAATTTAACGCAATCAAATTAACCACAACAACAATATATAACTGAGAAGCACCAAGACAATTATCACGTCGGGTGTTAGGTAATCATGAAACTATTGAACGTCGCATTAACATTCAATCGACAGCAGCGCAGCGATGATGACGCGAGAAAAAGGGAACAAAAGCGTTGCATTAATTATTTTATATTGTGCGGTGTTAAGTGGGGCAAGTGGCGGGAAAAGTGACAAAGCTGGCAACGTGTTGGCTGTGTTCCCTCACTTTGGCTACAGCCACTTTAAAGTGGCGCTGCCCATATTAAATGAACTCTCACGACGCGGTCATCATTTGACTGTGATTTCATATGTGCGAAATCCGGAGGCGCCTCAATTGGCGAACTATGAGGAGCTACTGCTGTCGAGCGCCGCCGAGGATCAGTCGAACACGACAATCAATGTGGTGCCACTGTCTGAGCACACGCCCACCCGATCCCTTACAGTGCTACTGCAGGAATATTACGAGCTCTATAGCAATGGGCAAATCACGTGTGAGTTGCTCTATGCGAGTGGACATGTGGAAACGGTGCTCGAGCGGCACAAGAAGAAACCCTTCAATCTCCTGCTGACTGAATACTTCAGCACAGACTGCCAGCTGGGCTTGGCGAAGCTGCTGGAGTTGCCCATCATTGGACTGAGCACCTGTGCATTGATGCCCTACTATTACGATCGCATCGATATGCCGGATACGCCCGCCTATGTGATGTCCGAATTTGTGGGATTCCAGCAGCCATTGAGCTGGAGCGAGCGACTCCACAACTTTGCCCAGGCCAAGCTGCTGAAGTTGATCTACAAACTGCACACGAATCGCGCTGATAATGCGCTTATCAAGCGGCATTTGAACTTCGACATAGATGTGGATGAAGTGGCGCGTAGCCAGACTGCATTTATTTTGGGCAATCAACACTACTCCCACATGGGCAGTCGTCCGCACACGCAACAGTTCCTCGAGGTGGGCGGCGTGCACATCACTCAGGAGTCCCAGGAGCAGCTCAGCCCGAAAATTGTGCAATTTCTGCAGCAGTCCAAGCACGGCGTCATCTTCATTAGCTGGGGCTCCATGGTGCGCGCCTCCAGCATTGATGATGACAAACTGACGGCTATTATTCAGGTGCTGCAACAGCTGCCCTTCAATGTCATTTGGAAATGGGAGGCGGAGGAACAGCCCAAACCACAACTGGATGCCAGCAAGTTTCTGTTTGTGAAGTGGGCGCCACAGTTGGCTCTGCTGTGTAAGTTGAAAGAGTGATCCTCAAATATGTAATCCTTTACTCATGTTACGCCTACTTCCCACTCAGGTCAGCCGCAGGTGCGTCTGTTCTGGGCCCATGCTGGTCTGCTGGGACTCACGGAGGCGCTGCACTGCGGCAAGCCGCTGCTCATGACGCCCATCTACGGGGATCAGTTTCTGAATGCGTTTGCCGCACAGGATCGAGGCGTAGGCCTAAAGCTGGACTATCAGCACATCATTGTCGATACGCTGCAGCAGTCGCTGCAGGAGCTAAGCAAGCCAAGGTGCGTTCAAGATTGAAGAGGTGCTACTATCACCTATGTAAACATAAATAACATGTTTTTTTTTTGTATTTTACAGCTATGCGGAGCGTGCCTTGAAACTGTCGCAGGTGTTCAATCAGCGCGAACGCTCTCCGCTGGAGACCGCCATTTGGAGTGTGGAGCATGTGTTGCAACATGGACAGCTAGCCATTGAGCTGATACGGTCGCCGGGCATTGAGTTGAACTGGTTTATTTACCATTCGCTGGACTCACTGGCAGTGATCCTAGCCGCGCTGCTGCTGCTGCTGGTCAGCTGTCGTTATCTGGCCAAGAGCCGAGCACCGCCCAAGCCACAATGCAAGTCCAGAAAGGCTGGCAGGTCTAATAAATAGTTTTAATTGTGAGAACATTAAAATAAGATTGAATCATTTATAAAAATTAGTAACGTCCACGCTGCATGCAGTCGCGTCGGCATTCCTCATAGGTCAGGAAATTGTTCTCCGTCGAAGCACAGCCCGTATAATAGAAGCTCTCACAGTTGCCCGTATCCTTGTTGTAGGCATAGCGCAGCTGCCTCCCACGACACAATCCCGGCGCCTTCGGCTGCTTGCAAGCTATCAATGAAGTTGAGCATTAGCTTCGATTTGTTTCTGCTTTAACTTTTAGTTTTATAACTCACCGATCAATTGCTTGACTTGCTCGTGCGTTTGATTCTCCAGGCGCAGACTTAAGCTGCACGATATGGTTAACACCAGAAGCAGGCACATCAAACTCCAGCTGGGCATCTTGATCCAGTTTGCGTTCCTCAATATATATTGGTTTTTATTCAAAGATACACATAACTTTACACGTTTTCGTTCGAGTTTCTTAACTTTTTCCGTTCCAGCTGATTTTAGACGTGCACGAAGCGAACTATCTGCACAGAATATTCTCTAAGAGGTGCTGAAGCTGTTGACTGATTTTGCTCAGCTTTCTCTGCCGTTTTTTTAAGTTTTGGCTTAGGTCTCGTTGCGCACGTAGCCGAGTTTTGTGTTATTCCATTTGACTTTTATTTACAGATTCTTTATGTTGTTGTTCATATGCACCACAACTGCATTCAGTTCTCATTGAGTTAAAACGTGAGTTTTTGCCAGAAAGTTTACCGAACTTTTCGAGTGCTCAAATCCAGGAAGCGTAAATATGAGTCAAATATTCTCAAGATATTTTGACTTGCTATAATGCAATCTTAACTTGGACTTAGTCTCTCTATTTGATAACATTATAATTCGACAGGCTGGTAAAGGCGCATAAATTTGTTATTTATTAAAATTCTAGCTGAATTTACTTAAAAAGAAGTCAATTTATAAAAAGCGACGCATAGTACGCATTAAAATATAGAAATAATGAAGTCTAAGCTTAATGATTGAAGAATAATTAGAATATAGATCCACAAGTGCTTAGAGCCATTATAATGACAGACAGTTTGTAGAAAGACAAAGAATTATAATTATGTTATGGTCATGAGGGTCTTGGTCATACAATTTCTTAAACGATTTTGCTTACAGACTATAAGGCAACCCGATTTATATGTATATGGGTGTGTGTTTGTGTGTGTGTGTGTGTTTGCACTTGGTACATTTAACAAATATTATTGTAATTTTTACATAGTTAGATAGAGAAAACAATTTACACAATGCACATGGCTTGAGCAATATGCACAGGAACCTACTTACAATTTATATATTGATATATCCAATGAACTAGAAAATATAGATTTCTCAATCTGTACATAATAATAGTTTATAAACTCGTTAATAAATTCATATTGTTGCACAATTTTATCATGATAGATCGCTGTGACAATGAGCTGGTTTCTTGAGCTGTGTGAGTGTGTTGTTGTGTGTGAATATGGGCTTTTTAGGATGAGGACTCTAGGCGATGCGACTGCTACTTTTGGGGTTCAGCTTTCGTCCATATCAAGCCGGACCCTGACTATTGCTTTGGCGTACAAAAATGGCGCACTAGTTAAGACCGTTCAGATCGTTTCATTATCGTTATTTTCACAAATTGTAGCAGCTGCGCGACTGAGTTCTCCAGAGAGAGATAGAGAGAGAAAGACAGAGAGCAGCGTCAATAAATTCCTATACATCGTCTACATTTAGAAATCCTTGTCCCAGCCGCTGACATCATCGGGTGGCGGCCCTTCTGGATCGGCCGGATAGTCATCAAAATTGGCCGTATCGACAACGCTCTTTACGCTCGGCTTAATCGGCGGCTCCAGCGAACCATTCTGCAGACCCCACCAGTAGAAGCCGTCGAACCACCTGAATTTAAAGATAAAATTACAATTTTAATGAGGATTTCACTGCAGGCAGATCCTTTTGCTCACTTGTGTTTCTGTATTTCGCTAATACCGCCTCGCTGATAGCCCAATCGCTCGGCGGGATTATCGCGACACAGTTTCTTGATCAGATTGCTGGCGTTGCGCGTAATGTTGCGCGGAAATTCGATGGCATCGATGCCCTTAAGTATTATGTTATAGGTGCGCATCGGATCCGAGCCCGTAAACGGTGGAGTACCTGCAAAATTAAACGAAAGTTAAGTTAGCAAACGAGTTATAAATTTATTTCGGCTCTGCTTACCCGTTAGGAGCTCAAACATGAGCACACCGAGCGACCAGTAATCGGCGCTAATGTCATGGCCACGATTCAATATCACCTCGGGTGCCACATATTCGGGCGTGCCACAGAATGTCCACGTTTTGCGGCCCGTTTGCAGTTTCTTGGCAAAGCCAAAGTCGACCAGTTTCACATAGCCCTTCTCGTCCAGCAACAGATTCTCCGGCTTAAGATCTCTGTAGATAATGTTGCGCGAGTGCAGATAGTCGAATGCTTCCACCACGCAGGCCGTGTAGAATCTCGTGGTGGCATCATCAAAGTTGCCCTTGTCCCGCAATATGGTCCAGAGCTCACCGCCCAGGCAGCTCTCCATCAGCATGTACAGATATTTTTTGTCCTTGAACGTCTTGAACAGCTTGACTATAAACTGGCAATTGGCCTCGCCCATGATCTCCTTCTCGGACATGATGTGCTGCTGCTGGCGCGTCTCCACAATCTGTGACTTCTTCATCTGCTTGAGGGCAAAGGAGCGCGAACTATCGCCATTCGTCTGCACCAGTTCGACGCGTCCAAATCCACCCACACCCAATGTGGCAATCACACGCAGATCTGTCAGATTAATGTCGCGGAACTCCTCATTGATTCTGTGCAAGAAAATAGTTAATAATCATTGCTATAGGAAGGCTTTGGCGTACTCACTTTCTGCGCTCCAAGGCACCTTCGTCGTCATAGCGATGCTTGATCTCATCCAGACTCGAGATCAGCTGATTGAAAGTCTCGCGATCAATGACCAAACAGCTGACACCCTCCGGGGATTCACAAATAATGTTGGCTGTACGCAAATCCTCTCTAGATACAAAAGCATTTAATTAGCAGGCATTTTTATACATTTTGATTTACATTTGTGACTAACCCTTGCAGCGCTTTCTCGCCAAAGAAATCACCCTTGCCCAGCATTCGTATGAACTTCTCCTCCTGTGTGTCCTGCTGCTTGATCGTCACCCGCACCTTGCCCTTCGATATGATGAAGAAGGTGTCGCCTCGTGCGCCCTGGCGCACAATGTAATCACCGCGCTGATAGTGCGTCTCCTCCAGCACATCGGAGATTTTGATTAGAGTATCCTCGGCCAAGTCTTTGAAAATGGGAACGCTGAAATGGCCAATTTGTTTAAGCTAATATTCAAAGTGCTGCTAATTGTACAGTGACAACTGGCAAAAGAAAATAGCGCCTTTAAGTGCAGACAGAAAACGAAATTGACATTATAATGAGCTTACATAAAGTCGCAAAGCTAATAAAAGTTTATGCAGAATTGGCCATATACCGAAAAATGCTCAAATTAGTTCCACCTGGCAGAAGTGATATATGTAAAGCAGTCAAATTAAAGTACTATGACGAAGTCGGCGCCTAAGGTGACATTAAATAACATACAAGACTTTAAACTTGAGTTTCTAGTTCCTCAGAATTTCATCTCTCTGTCTCTCTCTCTCTTTCGGTCTTTATCTGAAATCACTTCGTTAAATAGCTCCATAATTGGACTAGTTTCATGATTGTTCAATGCCAAATAATGTTTCCTTGAAGAGTGTAGAGATTTATTAGTTTAATTTCCTCATCCACATCATTCTGCCCCAGAGCAGTGCAGCATCACTTTCTGAGCGTATCTTGTAAGTCTAATCATGCAACACGCCCCCAAATGGTGCACTTTCATTTTCGTTTGGTGCAATGTGCATTTGGGTTTTTCTATCATTTTTTTGTTTGTTTTTTTTTTGCGCAATTTCATGCTTCAAATGGGGCTCCATTAATGATGGCCAGATGCACAACAAAACAACACCATCAAATGGAGAGCGGGAGAGGGGAAGGGAGTGAAGTGGAGGGGGAGTTGGAGTGAGGTGTCTTAGAGGCGCTGCTACCCTGCACTCGGACCAATTAAATGCGATTAATTTGTCGGTCAGTCACGGCGCCAGCTCTGACAGAGATCAGAGTGGCTTATAGTCAAAAACTGGTTGCCAACTCGTGGGCATTTTGATGGAAAGCAAACAGAAAACATTTCTATGCGTTCGTTGGCCGGCGCACGATCGATGTCTGTCTGTCTGTCCGTGCAGTCCGCCGATCCGTCTCATTTCTGAACACTGCCCGTCATCATAATAGACGTATATGAGACGCCCATGACCATGACGCCGTCGTCTGCTGTTGATGTCTGATGCTGTCTGCCCATTTCGCGAAGAGAAAGTTGCACAAAAACAAAAAAAAGCACACACACACACACACACACAAAAACGAAAACAAAAAACCAAATCCAAAATAATAATAAAAGCAAAATCCTTAAGCAAAGCTATTACTGTGAATATGAACATGTGCACAAAAAAAGAAATAAATAACTTAGTCTGAATTGATATAATTAAGTGCAAAAGCAATTAGAGGCAGCGGCAACTAATTGCTGTGGCAGTTGCAACAGCAACAGCAACAAGTTAAAGCTTTATATCTATATATCTATCCATCTATATCAAAGTAAATACCTCTTGAGGAAATCCGTATACTCCGCCTGTCGGATGAGCCCAGTACGCATCATGATCGTCTGGAAGCATTGACGCTCAATCGCCCACAGATTGCACTCGCTGATCGCTGTGATTGTCGCCGTCCTCTGGCAATTGTACAGTATTGCCAGTTCGCCCAGTACCTTGGCGCCGGAGAGCGTGGAGAGGTATTTACCCTCGCGTGAGACCTCGACGCGTCCATCTGAAACAAAGGCGCATTTGAAGTTGATTGATTAAACACAGAATTGGAAAAGCGAGAACTTTGCATTGAGTGTCAACAATTGACGGCAAACTGCGTGAAAAACTACAACAGCAACAAAATGCATTAGTCGTCGATATTTGAAGAGCGCTGCTCAACTTTCAATTAGCATCAATAATATATGTATATACAATATCAGAAGTTACAAGACCCAATTGTTATGAGCACATAAAAGTATCAATGGAATTTGCATGTGAATCAAGTAATGGGAGCTGATTCAGTTTCAGTTTCAGTTTCACAGCCAAACAGAAACCGTAAGCAATTTTCATACTTTCAATTGATCTCGAAGAGAAGCATTTGACGCCCCTTCTGGAATTTATAATAATTTCTTGATGCCACAATTAGAAACTAAACCTGCAACTCTTCAAGTTCTTGAGCAGATCCAAGACCAGAAAAACCAGTCATTGTAAATGTTACCGTTTTGTATGCATTGAAGATCTCAAGATGCTGTTGGAATTTTGGCTTAAGGATTAAAGCTACAGTTTAAAGTGGCGAATCGTAACAAGATCTCAAACTAGAATGTTAATGTGGAGAAGAGTATCTGGTTATCTGGTATCTGCGCACCCCTCCTTACCACTGGTGACCTCCTCGTCCTGTGCTGTTGAGGATTGCTCCTTGAGATTGCCGGTGCGACGTCGTCGCGCATATGTGTGCACGGGCACAATGAGGCGGGGCCGCGGTATGCAGAAGCCCTCGCCATTGAGATCCTTGGAGCTGCCATTGCTGCTGCCCGCAGGCGAGATTTGTAGTTGCTTCTGCTCCGGCTGCCTGACCACCAACTGTTGCTGCTGCTGCTGCTGCTCCTCCTGCAGCTGTAATCCCTGTAGCGCCTGCTCTAGACTGTGACGCCTCAACGCTGGCGTTTGCTTTGATTCGCGCTCTGGGGCACGACAGAAGGAGGCAGAGTGATTGGGCATTCGAATGGTGGCATAGCGCTGAACGCTCGTCTGGGATCTGCTGAGCGGCTTGAAGGCACGCTGTTTTGTGGCCACGACTGGTGGAGCCGGTGGTGGCTCTATGGGTGGTGGCAACATACGCAGCGGCTGCTGGCAGATGACTCGTTCCGGCCGTTGATCCTCGGCGGCGGAGGAGGAGAATGTGGAGTAGGCAGAGGAACTGTTGCTGTTGCACTGTGGCAATTTGGCGGGCAGCTTGGGATGACGCAGCGTCACATAACTGGGATGAGGATGAGTCGTAGATGGGGGTTGAGATTGAGACTGTTGTGAGTGGCGCGGCTGATGCTGCAACATGGTCTGTGAGCGACGCAACGAGGGCGGCTTGACAGACACCTGTTGGCGTGGGCGTGGCACACGCTGACGTTCCGTCGGATCCATCACATAATGATTGACAACACTGGCTTCCGTTTGTGGATGAGTTTTAACTTTAATTGGCTCCGGCTGCTGCTGCTGCTGTTGATCCTGCTGCTGCTGCTCTTGTTCCTGTTCATCCTCTGCTATCCAGCCATTGTGCAGCTGTTGCTGCTGATGATGCTGTAGCGCTGAGGGACGATAGCCATTCAGCTCCTTGATGGCGCTCACAATACGCCGATCCTTCGCCTCCAGCTGCCTGATGCTCTCCAGTGTCATTTGATACTTGCTCAGAGTCGAGATGCCGTTGAGCAGGAAACTGCTGCTGCCATTATTGTTGCTTTGGTTGTTGTTGTTGTTGTTGTTGATGCTGCCCACATTATTCGGTTGCCGGCTGAGCTTGTTGGCCGTCGTCGTCGCAGCTGTCGTTGAGATGAGCGATGTGGGTGTGGCAGTGGGTGCACTATGATGCTGATGATGCGCCTGCAGCCAGTTGGCCTCGTAGAGGGCACCCATGGCGCTGTCGCTGTCCAGCGAGAGACTTGCGTCGACGGCTTTACCCGGATAATGTTTGATTTTCATGTTGTTTTGGTAATTTTTCTGTTTTTAGGTGTATTTCTTTAGGCCCGCGAATTTCACTGTTGACCCAGCGATGACGACAACGTTGACAAATTTGACGTGATTTGTTTTGTTAGTTAAAAAACGCGACTTGGCGACATTCGTTGTTGTTGTTGTTGTTGTTATTTGTAGTGTTTTGCATAACAAACCCAGCCATGAAATTCGCGCTAGGAATTTTGACGAGTCAGTGGAAGACAGAAACAAAATATAAGCAACAAAAAAAACCAACACTTGGCACAACAGCCTAATTGTATTTGCTTTTCTATTATTTGTATTACCAAAGCGATTTGTTATTGTCATTGTTGCAGCTGTTGTTGTCATTGTTATTGTGGCTGATGTTGCAAACTTTCCAAGCTTGTCGCTTGCCTCACTTGTGCATGTATGTATGTAGTCTAAACAAAGTCAACGGCTCGTTTTGTTTTGTAAATGAAAAGCTTAACATCGAACCCCACCCAAAACAATGCACAAAAACAGTGCCAATATTTATGGACCACACTGTTTGCCTCAGTCTCTCTCTCTCTCTGTCTGTCTCTCTCTCTCTGTCTGTCTGTCTCTCTCTCTGTCTGTCTGTCTCTCTCTCTGTCTGTCTGTCTCTCTCTCTCTGTCTGTCTCTCTCTGTCTATCTATCTCTGTCCCTCCCTCTCCCTCTCTCTCTCTCTCTATCACTCTATCTCTTTCTCTCCCTCTCTCTCTCTCCCTCTCTCTCTCCCTCTCTCTCTCTCTCCCTCTATCTCTCTCTCTCGTTGCACAAGTTTACAGATTTTCAAGCTTTAACAAAACGAAATCAATTAGTCTTTGGTCTTTTTGTAGCAATTTGAATAAGCGTGTGAATTATTCAGTCGCGACTCTATATATATATATATTGAATATAGCCCTGAAAGTGTGAAATACGTCAACAAATTAATTACATCAATGAATGAATAGACGCGAATACAATGAGTGAAATAGAGCATATAAAAATATGACTCAACTGGTGACAGTTTACAATAACAGCATATAACAATTGGGAAATTATCGTTATTTGAACGCCCAATAAATAGATTTCAAAATCAAAATGATAATAATTTTGTTAAAGATCATTTAAAATGAAAACTGCGCAAAGTAAATGAAACAACTTTTTGTGAAGTAGAACGTAACAAATTATTTTCAGTGCATTATGGACGGGGGAAAAAACAAAAAGAAATTTAACAATGCTGCCAACAAATAGCTATTTTCAGGCCTAAGAAAATGTATGCATTGGTGAATACTTAACTTAACTTTCCAGTTTATAAGCGAGTAAGGCAAGTCAACATGCATTTACGGGTTTTTTTTCATTACGGCAAATTTATATAATTGCGCTCTGTCATTCATTAGATGAAAGTAAACTCTGTGAGACTGTGATCAGCTCGACAAAATCTAATGTGAAGACAGCAGATGTTAAGCGAAATCATTTATAGTTAGGCGCAATATTGTGCGATCGACCACTGATCAACTGATATGTCGCAAGAACCCACAAGTATAAACCCCCAGCAGTTTTCAATGGGGAAATACCCAATGCATATTCAAAACAATTGGATGACATCAAGTGGAATTCTCGCTCAGTAAATTGCTAATGACTGACTGATACGCTACTTGAACTCAAGCTCATATCTTTTTCTGAACTCTCAAGCGGCCTCAAGAATGTGTCATTTCCATTTGAGCATTTGAATGTGAGTAACACAGACGAAAAAAAATAAATAAAAACCCGAAAACGAGGAAATAATGACTAAAGTCAGCCAACAAGTACCACTGAGCGTTGTTTGCCAGCAATTGATGCGATCAATCAGTCAACAAATACAAATGTTTCTCATATTTGTTGTTTCAACTAAATATTTGCGTAACGAAGCCACAAACAACAAAAGAACAAACATTTTTGCGAGTGAATGGAAATGTGTATGCTTATCAGAAAGACAACCTCGTGCCGCAGCGCAGCGCAGCGCTGCAGCTGATAAGAGGAGAGAGACAACGCGAACTGGCGGCATCGATAATAAACACAGCTGCCAAGGGAGCTGCTAAAAAACAAAACACAAGCAACAAAAAAATAACAATATTTTCATGCTGCTTTCAAATCAATGGAAATATTTTGTATATAATTTTGTTGTTCAGTTCCAAAAAACTAGTTTGTTAATTGAAAGGCGCTGCCAAAAGGGGGCATAGTTCAAAGAGTTTTCGATGAGCGTTGCTCGAAGGCAGGGGGGGATGGAGGCGATGGAGGGGAGGCTGGTGAGTGTGGCAATGCGGAAATCCGTCACGCAATGTTAAACAAGTTGAACAAACACAATCAGCAAATGCAGCTGGCCAAAAGATTTTGCAATGGCTTTAACGAAACTGCTGGGCAAGGTCAACAAGTTGGCTAAGCTGGTATATCCGACACTCGCCCCCTCCCTTCCCCTTTCGCTGGCACGCCAGATTTGAATACAATTGCAAGAATTTGCAAAGCCGTTTCAAGCTTTAGCGGCTCAACATTTGACTCTTTGCTGCGGCTATTTATAAATCGTAACGGTGTCTGAACCAGCGCCCAGTCTATTTCCCTCTCTCTCTCTCTGTCTCCCTCTCTGTGTCTCTCTCTTTCCGTGTCTCCCTTTCAGCGCGTTCGCCTTAATTAAAATGAAGTTAGTCACAGACAGTTGCTTATGTGCCAAGGGCAAAAGCTCCACAATTTGTTTCACTTCAAGTCGTGATTTTATTTTCTGCCTGACAGTCTGCAATTACATATAAAACAGCCAAAAACAAAATCTTTTTCTTATGCATGCTCTCTCTCTCTCGCTCTCTCGCTCTTCTCTTTCACTCTTTTCCAAGTCACAGTTACACATTAAAAATTCCATTGGCTTAGTCACTTGCTGCTTAGTCTGACCGCCTTTTTAATATATATTATTTCTTTGCTCATAACTCGCAATAATAAATATTTATAACTTCTTTTGTTTATCCATGCCTATAAAGAAAGCTAAATTTATTGACATTTGTAGGTTAGGTAGTGAAGTCAATTTCGTATATCGATGCTTTGTTTGTTTTTTTTCAAAATTTTTTTTTGAGATTGTTGTCGGACCAGAATCATCGTGAGCTCATTTGCAACAGATATTTTTTAATGGTTTCTTTTTTATAACTGCGAATTGAACAATGGATAGCAACATCTATAATTTATAGGAACTGGTATTCTATATGACAAAGCAAAATCATGATCGTTTTATCGAGTCCCCGATCATTTTTGAATATGTATAGTGAATGTGTAAAACAGAATGAAATCGATTGTATTCCAGTTGGCAACTTGGGAATCATCTTTCTAACATGTAGGAGAGCAAGTTTACTTTGATTATTTACATCCACACATTCACATATGCTATTATAATAAAATATCTTTGCTAACTATTAATTTATGTACATAAAATCTTTGTCTCAGCTCATTTTCATTCTCTTATAAATATGGCCAACTCAATGACTTAATGCCAACGCTTGTCATTTTAATTAAGAAAGCGAAAGTTACATAAATTCTATATGCGATCAATGTTGAAACTATCAAAATCAATTAAAATACTTAAGATTGTAAACAATGTCAAGGAAGACGCACAAAAGTATATCTTCCATTTATTTATTGCACAACTTTGGAACTTTGAATCATTTAAATAATAAATTCAATCTGTAATATATCCAAGTGCTGATTACTATGTAGAAAAACAGTAAAAATCAGACTAACTCGTGGCTGATAAGATATAATTTTACTAACCATAAGTACACAGTTAATGTGTAAGTAGAATGTGACAACCGCAGCAGATGGCATTTGATCGCAACACAAATGTGACACGAGAAATTTGATAACTTTGCGTTGCACATGATAAATGTGATATATAAGTGACCTCAAGTCAAATTCCTGTTCATTTCCAAAAAGGGAGCTCTGCTCATTTTCTATATATATATATATATATATATATATATATATTTCGAATTTCGTAGCTCGAAGCCAGTTACTTCATCATTATTCAACCGAAATGCGCTGCTCATTTAGCATATCGCAAGTTTAATGGAATCTTGTCTGTCTCAGTGCCACTGGGAAAGTGAGAGTTTCCCCCTTGGTGGAATCGGTGGATGCGTTTAATGAACGTAG
This sequence comes from Drosophila atroscutellata, assembly GCA_035041605.1. Lineage (NCBI taxonomy): Eukaryota > Metazoa > Arthropoda > Insecta > Diptera > Drosophilidae > Drosophila > Drosophila atroscutellata. Next base: position 2,151,892 of record JAWNLA010000092.1, on the reverse strand, counting down.
TTCCCCACCTCAAGCTAAACGATCACCTGAGCCAAATGAGCTCTGTGCTGCGAGGAAGTCAAATGGGCCACAACACAGAATCCGAACGTAACAAAACGCACGACATTAACACACTTTTGTTGCCTTGTTTCTTTGTGTTTTTTCGCTTTTTGCTGCTTTATTATACGCTCGTGTCGGGTATTATAATTTTGTCATGCATTGTGTCACGCGTTACAGAGAGACTTCTTTGACCCCCACAAACATTTGATATTTTTGAGCAAGTCCCTCAGTTGTTAAGCTACCTTGATGAATTTTTACACAGATCTTTGGTATCGCTTTGCATAGCATAGAAATGATGAGTCGTAAATGTTGTTCCTCTCTCATGTCTGCCAGGGTATTCAATCATCGACTCACACTCGATTGACGGTTCTTTCTTGATTTCTTTTTGTCATCTAGGGTGGGAGGAGCTATGATTGTCTTTTGCTTTCGCACGATTTCTAATTTAAAGTTAGCTTTAATTTTGATATGTTTCGCTTTGGCACTCAGATTTATGAAATGCTGGCCACGTCTTCCGCATTTCTTCATCTAAATAATGAGTTGCAAAATCCGATTTACTTGTCGCTTCACATTCTTGCACGATTCGTCTTTATATCGTTGTACTCAGTACTCCGTACTCAGTGTCCATTATCTCAGCGAGTATATCAATTTTATTGTAGACCAGAGTTAAGTTACGGTTTTTTGGTTTTTTTTTTTTTTTTTTTTGGGTTTTTAAGCTTTTTTGGTTCGCAGCGACATTTGGCATTTTTGTAATTCTTTTTTGTCTACACTTTTGCGGACCAATGACCGACAAAATACAAATGCGCCAAAGGCGAGAGGGCAGTCAGACAACATGAAACAAATAGCAGTAGCAAGCAGCAAGCAGCAATAACAGCAACAACAGCAACAACAACAATTGTGAAGAACCACAAAAAACCGGAATTCTTCAAGTGATCTTTTGCGTTCAATCGACACAAAAATAAAAAATGAAAAAACCAAAAAAAAAAACAAAATGTATATATATAAATTCCAAATGTACTGTAACTCTAGCTGTTGTTGCCCCTCCGACTTTGTCTCTAACTCTCTTTCGCACTCTGTGTTCTCTGTGGGGAGATCTACGAGCAGTCGTTTAATTTGGCACGCCCACGGAATGCAACAAACAGGAGTTGCTTTATTTGTTTAAATCCGAGTACAAAATACACTTTCACTTTTGTTTTTGGTTTGTTATTGTTACTTTTCAAGAATTCTTCAAGCCAAAAGCGAATTCGTAGAAACTGCATTGCTTGTCGTTGGCATTTCTACATAATTTCTGGTTTATAGCCGGGTTTCGATTTGGTGGTGTAAACACCACATGGGAAAATCGTACGCTTGTTGTGGCTCATTTTAGAATGGGGAGCACAAAACAACGAAAACGAACAAAATGTTTATGTAATTGTCTTGTTTAAAATAGCGCAAAAAACATATTAAAGGCATTGTAATTATCGATGTGTAAATGTGTGTGTGTGTGTGGGTGTGTACATTATGTGTATTTATATATATAATTTTTTCTACTTTTGTTGATATGCCTCTCTTTTATTATGGTCTTTTGTAGTTGTAATATTCCACGCGCGACGAAGCGTGCATGCAGTATGCAAAAACAAAAAAACTGCAAGCGACACGAACGCGACTCACGCACGACAACAAAACACGAGTTGTTTACTGTTGTTGTAAAATGTTTTGCAGGCCGAGCGCGCATGCGCCTCGCACGTTTATTTGCTACGCTGGCTGCTGAACGAATGATTGCTGTTGTGATTCAAGCAGCTAGCGCGCAATATCGAGAGAGAGAGAGACAGACTGGAAGAGAGAGAGAGAGACAAATTGGGATGTGGGAGAGATCAGCAGCGCAGCAGCAGACAGCAACACAGCTGAGCGACGCAATTGTAGGTGCGAGGGTGAGTGAGAGTGACCATTTGGCAGAAAACGTGTACGCACTGTGAGGAGAGAAAATCGTCACAAACAAACACAAACACAAACACACACACGCATATCCACATGCAGGTAAAGCGTAAGCGGAAACAAGTGCGTTGAATAGGTGAGGCAAGATCGATTCGCTGATCAGCTACACATCTATGATGAAAATATTTCTTTTGTTTTGCATTTTTTCCATTTGTTATTCATTTGCCCTATAAAAAATGTTTATTTGATTGTATTATCAACAAAGTATATAAATATTCTGGTTCTAGAGCATATTATGCGGCTAATCGTTAAACACAATATTTAAAAATAAATTGAATATGAAAACAAAAATAATTTGGTATTTATAATCTGTACTTTTTTTTGGTTTGCTAATCGGTAAGTTTCTGTTTAGTTCATATCACAAGAAAAACACTGCTTCGAAATCAACTGTTGCTATTTGCGGTGATGTTTAAATAGACGAATACGCATTGACCTTTATTATAATCAGTTCCAATATATGTCACTGAACGAATACCTTATCTTAGTGTTTAATGTACGTAAATGGGGTTTACTTCCTTATCGCGGTATTATTCTATAGGCCCCAACTGTCAGATGTGTGAGTAGTTGGGTATCATTCATTCATTCACTCGTAGGCAGCGTATCTGGTTCACTCACATGGCCGACACTCGTGATTTTTGCACATATGTTGCTACGATCATGTAAGATGAGAGTTTCAATCGCTCTCTACCTCTCTGCCTGTCTCGTTTCCTCTCCCTCTCTGTCTCTTTTTATATGTGTGTGAGTGTATGTGTGTAGTCTGCAGCAACAACAGCTGCCATGACATCTGTGTTTCGCCTTTTTCTCGGCTCCCCAGTAACGGCATCGGTATCGGGCCTAGGAGCAAACGTAGTTGATGCAGCAGCCGACATTCAAGTGCGGAGGTTGCCCAGATTAAGGAAGCAACTGTCGGCGACGTTGCATGATCATCATCATCATAATGATTCATCGCCGAGTTTCGTTTTTGATGAGGAAGCATAACTTAAACTTTCTTCTTCTTCAAAATTGGGGCGTCGTCTTCGAGTTTTTAATTTGTGCATAATGCAATTAGCTCGTCAGCTGTCGCAATTAAAATGTTACATTAAATCGGTCACGAAATGAACAGAAAATGCTCGAGTACAAATGCCAAGCCTAGGCTTGAATCCAAAAAGATTTCGCGTGCATTCATTTAAAACAACAATTAGACACAAGCGCACCCCGAAACATTAACAAACATGTTAGAATGCCGCTCAACTAGAGTGCAACGACGGTAAGATTCTCTGTATCTAGGCTAAGAAAAGTCTAATAATTAGAGAACAGCTTTGGAAATGAGTGAAATACTGAAATTATCATAATGCACGTTTCGACATATTTAGTAAGCACACAAGTAAATATGCCAAGTGTTAAGTTTCTGGCTTCAAAAGCGAAACCAATTCGTTGCAGTTAAGCGATATACTCTATGTTAGCCTGGCGCACTGAGTATCAAAGTGGAATGAAAAATCGTAAGACTATATTTAGGAGCAGCTGCCCAGCTGCTGACATTTCGCTAGTATGGCCAACTTGTGAACTTCCCAGCGGATTGTGTGTGGGTGCAACCAACGACGCATGCGCATTGTTGGGAGGGCACAGACAACTGGCAACATACAGCACACAGCAGACAAGAGGCAAGAAAATCGATGCCACAGCTGTGCGCATGTGCTGAGTTTGGCAGCAGAAGTAGGCGCTACTTATCTGCCACGGCGAGCGGCACGATCAGGAGACGGAACTGCGACAGCGACTGCCGTGGGCGTCAGATAGACACAGACAGCCGAACTGAAGTGGGGAGTGTGCTCAAAATGAAGCATGTAGCAAGAGGAGACGCAAGTCGCAAAGAGTTGCATACCTACGGGCTGTTTGGGAAAGTGCTGCAACATCACGTGAGATAAACTATTGCATACTTAAAAGCACACTCAAACAAAAGGTAAGTTTATTTGAAAGAGTATACAATGTTCACATACATAAATATTAAACAAAAAGCAATATATAAGAAATAAAATAATATATAATAAAAAACGCACCCTTAAGAAAATAGCTTGTTACGGTGAAATGAAAACGTCTCAGTAAAATGAAAAACTTGAAGGCAACATTCTTCTTCAGCCGTTTTATAGATTTCACCAAAAACGCCAACATTTTAATGGACTTTTTTACATTAAAACTATTTGAATTGAATTTATTTTCACTTTATAAAATAAAATGTAGAATAGAATAAAATCAGATCTAGCTCACTTTGGAGTGAAAATATTATGAAACTGTGACAATAACCTTACGAAAAAATAATCTATGAAATTTGAAAATATATGAAAATGAATATATTGTACATAAAACATAATTTTAAAGTTCTATAAATTCCTCAAACTACGCCGCTAATTGAACAGACGCTGTGAATCTCTCCCTGGGCTCGGTTCCCGACGGGATTTCAAATATGTTGACTTAAAAACCAAAACACACTTTAACTTGAAAATTTTAGTTTTAATTTTAATTCTACACAGACATTTTCTTTAAATATTCAAATGAAGTATTGGGAAGAAAGTGGTTTTAGCATTTGAATGGAAAGCCATCGTCAACTAACTGAAAAGAAAACCAACATCAACTTATATGGAGAAAACCAACGTCAACTGATTTATAGAGTTATTGTGGGTTTTCCAAATTATGGAATATAACAAAGCTAAAGCTATGCAAAAACAAACCCTATTCAATAATAATAAAGATATAGTAATAAAGCTCACCTTCCATAACATAAACAATGCTGCCGACATCGCCCTCCTTGATGATTAGATTTTTGGCTGGATATTTAACCGGATACATGCAGTCGACGATTTCGCGTATTTGCGACAAGTCCAAATTCTTCATGAAATCGTTATCCAAAATGGCCGCTTTGATAAGTTCACGGGAGCTGCAAATCGATATAAATATAAATATATACATATATATATATATAGATGTTATGGATATAGATGTATGTTTGCGTGTCCTATTATAATAGATTAGTTACGGTTACACCAAATATGGTAACGAACTGTCCCAAACTGATCAGCCTGTGCTCTTAACAAGCATTCAGCGCACAAAGCCAAAAAAGCCCAATTAATTTCACGACTGACACATATAAATCGTTTTTTATCTGTTTCGCCAGTTCGGCTTACATGCAATCCAACAAGTAGCTGTCGTTGTACGAATACGAAAAATATTTTTGAATGATATGAAATTGCTACAAATTTGAAAATTCAATTCAGTCTTTCGGGTTGGTGGGAAGGTAGGGCTAACTGTGGCCATGCCATGTTGGTAATGCCTGTAAATGTCAAATGACTTTATATGTCAGCGAATTTGACAAGCAACCAAGCCAGGCAGCCAGCTAAACTGACTTGGGTCGATTAATTAAAGCCAACTGTATCTTTTTTATCGGGCGTAACCCGCCTGTCGTCGTCGTCGTGGGCACTCAATTTGTAACATTTGGCAACGTTGCACGTTGCACGTCGCACATTGCACATGCTCAGAGTCAGGAATTTCCGCTATCTGTGGTCGCTGATGAGTTCAGCCAGGGAACAAGCTGTGCTGCTAGTTTGGCAAGTACTCGACTTTTTGGCAGACACAACACTTACAATTAAAATATAAAAATGCATGAGACATACAAGCTACCCGATACATAACACTCATGCACCCAGCCGTGTTAAAGTCCATGTCGTACACTGACAAAAATCTTGTACTACATTTTAAACGTGTTGCTTAACCAAGTGCACCAGAAAGCTGAAATTCGTACAGGTATGTGTGTATTAGCAGTTCTATTTAATTCGCTATGCTAGAAGTTAGTACAAAATTTGTAGCCGTGTAGCCAGCGTTGGTGCATTTGCAGCTGCTGCTGTTGCCTAGGAAGCGACGAAATTAATTTCGCCTGCTGCAAAGGCGCCGTCTTTATATATTTTGCGAAAGAAAAATGCGTATCAGATTTCAACGCCCCAACCGATAGTTTATTTGGGCACCCGAAACGAGTTCGACTTTAGGAGCTGTGGCAGCGATGCCATTGGTGCAACACCCGGGGCGCTTTACCAGCGCCACAAGTCACATTCAACAATACCCTGCCACCAGGTGCACCACAGGGTATGCGAAAAATCCATTTCGAATGTATTCAATATGTATATGGAACTTTGTGATATTTAAATTGATACTTTAGGTATTTTGTCAGATCCAAGGGAACATTTTGAAGACCACAATTGAAGTTAAGGGAATATTCAAGGGCGCAGATGTCTTTTCGTAAGTTTTCCATAAATTTAAATGAAATTTGAGTTAAGAAAAGCTACTAACTACAAAATTGGCAACTATTATTAAAACCAAATCCAAATCCAAAACAAAATAGATGAATTTCAAAACCAAACAAATATTTTTGATTCAAATGATCCCATTTCCGATATTTACACTCTTTTGAAGACAACTACCAATAGTTTGACATTTTCTAACCTATCCTTAACTTTTTAACTACTATTATTATACATTTTACAGGCTATTCTTTTAGTCGTCAGCACGCCTGTGGATGGAGCATTTGTTATGCGTAAATTATCATTGGCACAGCACGCATAAATGCATATGGTGTGCAATTTGTGTTACCCACGGTGCACGTTGCTGTTGGTGGTGGCAGGGTGCCACTTTCTGGCCATGCCACTGCGGGCGAGCCAAACAATTAATAGCTTCAATTAGACCTGTGGGGCGTGCTCGCAGCAATGGCAGTGTTCCAGTTGTCTATCGGAAGCTTTAACCACATTATATGACTATATTTGTGGGTAAATTTGATTTTATGTGTGCCAAGGCATGCCAAGGCTGATCCACTTCTCTCTCTCTCTCTGTCTGTCTCTGTCTCTCTCTTAACCCACCCCGCTTCTCACGGCTACCCACTAAATAGACGCCATTGTGGCGGAGCTGCACCTTTTCCAGAGCACACACAGAGCGATCTCAGAGTCTGCGAATGGCGGGAGCGTTCAATTATTTGAAGTTGACTTTTAGTTTCATTGCTGCCACAATTCAGTTCAAATTGAAAGTGCAAATAGTTATTAGCAGCAACCGTTGAAAACCGTTGGACATGCGGCATAACCCCCAATCTGCCAGTTGTAGCCATAAACGTAGATCAGAGACAAGCTTGATAAATGGGCATGTAATGTGAGATAATAAAGATTTCTCAAGGGGTTTTGTGAGTTAGGCGTGATATGCAAGTAGTTTTCAACAGCAATTCATGCATATCTCTCTAACTGCATTTAACACCTACAAAAATGAGTTGGATAATGTGTTGTTGTGTGTGTGCAAACTGAGAGACTTAAACAGTTTCCAGTTACAAAAGAGCTCAACTGGGTTAACTGAAGCCAGCTATTATACAAATTAATACTTTTACAGACGGACATAAATAAATCGAATCTGCTTTTGACCCAAATCAAGAGTCTATATACTGTATGCAACATCTTTAACATTGTGAGCCCTTACTTTCATATATAGATATATGTATATATAATTTCCATAGCATACCTAAAAGGTGCAAGCACTTATTCCAAATTTGCACGTTTATTTATAAATTTTATTAAGGATCATTAACAGTTAATATGCACAAGATGCATAAAGACTTTAATGACTTGGGATCCGGGCACAACGTGTCTCCTAATCGGGCACGATTGAAAACGCTTTAATGCGCTATAAAAATGCTCGGGAAAATTGCTTCTGGTATATCAAAAATGAAAATAAAACACAAAATGATAAATCTGGCTAACACTAAAATTAGGTTTTTATTACAAGTTGCGTTTAATTTGGCCAATTTTGTGTTAGCTTAATTACTATCATTAAAATTCATTTTAACGGTTTTTTTTACATCTAATTTATCAAATTCAGACATTTTTTTAAAGTGGTTTTATGGTTGGGAGTAATAATTTAAATTTGATTTTGCAATTTTGCCATTTATTTAGGCGTTGCTCTTGGGCATCTTTGAGCTTGCTTTTACAGCAAGTTCTTATGCGCCCCCTGGAACACACACAAACACACACATACGCACACACAGATACGCACCAGAGTTGACACAATTTCGCACAATTTGCTGGCATTATTTATTAGATGGCCACAATGCGGCATTAACAACGGCGTGCAAATGGCCCCAAAGACCACTTGGAGTGGAATGCCCCGAACTGCTGCAGCTTGTCCAGCCAATGTTCGGTCAGTCGTGTTGAGAGGCGAGAGTCGAGTGCATGTGGCACGTTGCAATGGCCCGCGGTGCATTTGATTTATGCCATGCAAGTGTCAGAAAATGTCCTGTTGCACATACGCGTTGCCAATGGCACAGATTGTGGTCATAGATAGAGTGTACAGCCGAATTGGTCAACTGGTCAGCCGCCTTCGCCCCCGCCTTCGCCTAGCGCCCCCCCAACGCCCACCTTTTGTCCCATTGAATTTGGCCATTAAAAGGCTGAGTTGTTGACAACGCTTTGCCAGTCGGATTTCAATTTGCCGCGATTTTCAGCGATTGTGTCAGCAGCCTGCGATTGGACGCCAAATCGCATAAATTGCGTCTAGCTAACAAATTTGCGGCATTATTTAATGCCAGATGCACATTTGTCACACAAAGACAAATATGCGTACGCAAATGCATTCAAATAGTCAGCAATTGCAATCAGTATGCAGCATTTGTACTTTTCCATTCTTCAGATAACCAAGATGATCAATTATGTAACTGATTACCTAAAATCGAACTAAGGTTGTTAAGAGATACCGAAAACAATTGGCCAACTAATATCAGTTTAAAGGCGTTTGGCAGCTGCAGTTTATTTTTTTATTTTTAAGATTTAATCAGCTTGAAAGAAAATCGCTTCTGGCAAGCGTATTTATAGTTTTATTTCATTTATTTATTTAATGTCGGCTAATATCACTCAACAGAGAAAAACAAAATGAAAAGCAAAGAAAATAACTAAAAAGAAAATTTTGTTTAAATAAAAATTGATAAGATTTATGGTTTTTTTTTAATAGCAAAGTGGGTTCAACATTTGCTGCATCAAAGGAGAAAAACCCAAATAGACCAAAAATAAAAAATCAAAAAATGTTATGATTTTTGAAGAATAATCCGATAAAACCCAACGCGCATTAATATAGCCAATTTTTTTTTGACATCGAAATGCCAAATGCAACATTTCAGCAAATAATGTTATTTTGACACCAACAATTAGATGATCTTAGCAAATATTGAAAGTCTCCCCATAATAGCTATATAAAAATCATTAACAGCCAGTTGGGCGCGCATGTGGCCAACAAACAAAAAATGTGCTCGATTCCCGCTGCCAAAATGATACAGGAAATATCGATGCGCAGAACAATAAAAAAACAAAAAAACAACAACAACAACAAAAGAAATAAAAAAGTACATATTTATGTATTCAAAGCACACAAAGCTGAAGAAGGCAAACAGATTGGCGGAAAAAACACACACAGGGGGCAAGCACTAGACGAGACCAACATCCAGACAGCCGCCAAGTGTGAAAAACATTAGCCCGAAGATTAGTGCAGATCAGTAATAAATAAATAAATAACAATAAAAAAAGCAAACACTGAAAAAAAAATCGTCCACGTATTTGCACATGTCTCTCAAAATCTGGACGAAAGAGTTTGTTTTGCACTTGTAACAAAAATGGGTGGAAAATTCTGTTCCCTTGAATATTAGTCTAAAGAAATTGTTAAAAAATCAAAATATTCCCACATGGCAACATTAAATCATGTGCGACACTGCATATATATATACAGTACTATATAGTATATATATATATACATAAGATATATGACAATGGCCAAGGCCATTTGGTTTGATTTGTGGGCGCTGGGGGACGCTGTGAACCCCTGCGACTGTCGGCGCAATTTGAATTCACGCACTTTGGGGCAGTCGAAAGGCGCTGCTCATATTCAGATTAAGATCGCCGCAATGCGACGCTAATGATGATCATTATCTGCACAGCCGACTATATATATATAAGTGTCTAATATATATATTTATAAATATAGTCATAATATGCAGCTAATCTATAGCTAACAGAAGCGCTGTCTGATCTTTCACTCGCTGTAATCAGCATTGTTCCAAATTTCAATATCACTTGCAATAATATATGTACAATTCCTGGGCCAGATCAGTGCAACGGAGTGGAAAAATCGTACAGATGCTCTGACTTAGTTTTGTAATGAGCTCAATATATAAATAAAATTTAATATAAAGTTTATTCAAGCCAAGTTGCCATTGCTAAGATTCATTTAAATAATTGTCGAAGGTATCGAATGGAAAACCGTCTCCGACTCTTACAAAGAGTTAGTTTTGTAATGCCTTAAATCGAGGTAAGGCAGGAAGGTTCTAAAGTACCATTCAAGCATCAGTTTACTCAAGATTTCTAAACATTTAAACTAATTTTATCAGCTAACATTTAATGCGGGCAATAATTATGACTTTTAAGTGAAATCTTTATATAACCGAAATAATTAATTAGAATTTCCGAAATTTGCACTCACCGTTCATCCTTTTCGTATTTGGGCAGGCTGACATGCTCGAGGAGCACCATAGTTTCACTTTGCGGCTCCGCTGAGATGCCCTGAGCACGTTGCCGCTGAAACGTCTGCCCCGACTTTCGGGTGGCACCCGTCACCGAAGTTGGACCCGCTCCAGCGCCAGACCCGTTGCCGGCGTTGGGTGAAGTTGAGCCGGCAGCGCTGCTCCTGCTGAAGGGGAAGACGCTCTGGAATTTGTCCAGATGCGAGCGCAGTTCGGCAATTTCGTTATCCTTGTACTGCAGGGCTCGCTGCATCTCCTGGATTTTGAGCTCCTTGGCCTGAATGATTTGGATGAAGCGCTCCTCCTGCTGTGTGGCCGCCACGTAGGCATTGCCCAGCATAAGCGTTGCATCGGCCATGCCCACCGGCGAGGGCGTGGCCGAGCTGCTGCCCGGCGTACAACCAGAAATCCGCAAACCCTGCATATGCTGGGCCAGCCCCAAAGAATTGGGTGGCAGCTGCTGCTGCTGCTGCTGGTGCTGCTGCAGCTGTTGTTGCTGCAGCTGTTGTTGCTGAAGCTGTTGTTGCTGTAGCTGTTGTGGTTGGGTGGTGGGTGAGCGACAGGCGCTGGGTATGGCCACCGGCTGACTGGTCGGCGTCGGCTGATAATGCACCGGCACTGGACTACCAGATGCGGTATAGACGCCCTGTGTCTGTGCCTGCAACTGTTGCAATTGCTGATAGCGCTGCTGCAACACCAGCTCCTGCTGATGCAGCAGACTGCGTTGATCTGTGTGCTGTGGTGTTCCCGATGGCAGTGTGCCGTAGATCAGCGTATGCGTCAGCAAATCCGTATGGCAGGGTGGTGCGGGGGCGGGTATCAGGCGCAGACCCGCCGGTGTCTGCTCCAAACCGAGATAGCCAATGCCGCTATGGGCAACGGGCAGCTGTACAATGCCGCCAGTGCTCTGAGCAAAGCTATTATTATTAATATTATTATTGCTATTGTTGTTGTTGTTGTTGACGATGTTCACCAGACCCAGGTCGGGCTGAAACTGATAGTTGGCATTCGGCTCCTGCTGCATGCTGACCGCTTTGCGCAAATTCGTATTCGAATTCGCTCTCGGAATCGGAATCAGAATCTTCGGCTGATCTTCGGCGCTGCTATGGCGCCGATAGCGTTGCTTTGCGATGTTTACGCTGCTCGTTGAGGTTGTTGTTGTGCTGGTGGTGATAGTGGTGGTGGTAGTGGTAGTGGTGCTGAGTGGTGTTTGTGTTTGTGCTGTTGGCGGCTGTTCGCGACTGTTCTCTGAGATGTCCGGCGGCTTGGCCTCGGTGTCGTCTCTGCTGATTATCGCTGGCTGCAGCTTCTGGTATTCGGCATAGACATTGACGGGTGGTGCTGGTGGTGGTGCGGTGATTGCGGTGGCGGTGGTGTTGCTGCTGCTGCACGGCTCATTGGTGCCGCTGTATGGTTGGCTGTTTGGATGGCTGTTGCTATTGTTGTTGGCTGGCCGCTTGGTTGCGAAACACAGCCGATCAAAGCAAAAACGCATCCAGGCGGCTTTCTGTAAGAACCGCCGCCACGTGGAATTCGCTCAGTGAGTTAAACGCACACCTGCAATGACAAGAGAGAGAGAGAGAGAGAGAGAGAGAGAGAGAGATAATGGGCATATTAGTTAAAAGTGCATACATCTTATCGATAGTTGAGCATTTGAGATAAGCAAATAGAAAACAAACGCAACTTGTTAATTGAGTTGCCTTCAATCTGGACAAGCTATTGAATTATTGTTCATTCAATTGCCTGTTGCCTGTTGACATGAAACACAGTTTAGCTCCCCAACCCGCCACAACCCTGGCCAACTCAAAATCGCGAACCTGAACCCAACCCAAATTCAAAACAATCGCTGTGCTCTAAACATGCTAAATGTGTCCACCTCCTACACAAATTAGCAGCAGCTATTTTCAGTTTCTAAAAAAAAAAATCAAAAAAAATATTTTCTTCATACGCAGTTTTTATTTATTTTATTACTTTTTTGTGTCGCTGTAAATGACAAATAGGAAACCTTAAAAATTAACTGCTAGACTAATAGATACGCTGTTAATAAAAAAAGGCAATGCCATAACTGAAAAAGATCTTTGGATTAATTCTACATTTAAATTTGAAAACATGTTTAAGGACTTATCCAAGTTGTTCAATATATGACAATGACAATGACAATTATTAACCTCAAGTAATATTAGTAATATTATTTAATGTACCCGCTGCGTCTATCTAGCTACAGGGTATTCGTATAGATAGTTAAAAATTACATGAGTAATTCGAATGTCTCTATTGCCGCTAAATGAGTGCCACGCCTCAAGTCTTTCACGATAAGAGTGAGTCTTGTTTTTTGGTTTTGTTTTTGTATTTGATTTTTTTAATTATTTATTTTTGGATTTTTTATTTTGATACGTCGATTCTCGTTTGCGTATGTTGTATTTGTTATTAGACATAAATGCGTACAAAGAGTCCAAAATGCCAAGAACGCAGCGGAGAAACTGGCACAGACAACTCTTGACATAATTCTGCCTCGGCCTGTTGGTTTTGCTGTTGATTTTGGCTACGCTTCGACAATAATTCCGTTCAGTTCAGTTCAGTTCAGCTCGAATAAAATGAAAAGTCTAAAAATACGCCAAAAACATTAACACGGCAGAGGTGAACTATCATCGATTAGCAATCAGGTTTTATTGAGAAAAATTCCCTGTGTGGGATGGCAAGCTGCGAAACGATGCAAAGATGCTAACAAATAATAATCAAACTAATAATAACATTATCATCAGCTTGCCACGAAGAGTGGCATGTAGAAGAAGCATTAACAGCTGGCTTTGATTTACATGAATGCGTGTGAAGAACACGCTGAAGTCTCAGTCAGAGGATCATGGAGCATGCACTCAGCAAAATCTACAATATATAAATATATATTCTCTGGCTCTAGATTTATTGCTGACTCCATTATAATTTTTCTCAGTGTCCCCCCACTTTACTTCACAGTCGCTTGCGTAGGTGTTAGAGCACTAAACGTTGCCACTTAGCTAGTTGAAGATCGCTTCGAAAAATCAAAGAACTGCTGCTTGCAAAAAAATCATTTTTAATTTTGGTCTTGTCAGCCACTTGAAAAACGTGTTCTTTATATACTAACTATTATTAATAAACAATAAACAATAAACAATAAATGCTGCTTGTGATATGTTGATATTTATGTGCAAGTGATAAGTTTAGTAATATTCTCGCAACTTCATTGGCCTCGAGCGTTTTGCTTGATTTATTAAGTGAAACATAATATCAGATATATTCCTTTAAAGATTAGTTTTTATTTTATGTTCAAAATCTGCAAGTAATAAGTAGATTTAGACTTAAAATAATATACGTGATACTTTAAGAAATACTCCAAGAAAAGTTAAAAGTTCTCGTTCGGTGTATAATTTTTAATTCATTTGTTTTCAGGTTTAGAGTTTGTCATCTTTATGAGCATGGTTGAGCCAAGATCTTTGAGTCTTCACTTAAGCAATATTTTATAGACTTTATTAATAGACTCCACTTAATTTAAGAAACCAAAAATGCTTTTTGATTGATTTTTTAATAGGAACATAATTTTTAATTTATTTGTTTTGGTAAACTCAAAACAAGAGTTAGTTTTGCAACGATCATTTATAATTTTTCAAGCCAATTGACATATTTATCCAGCCATTAGCTGTTGTCAGCCGTATGCCAAACTGGGATCGGTCATTGAAACTAAACAGCTATGCAAAACGATCGAATTGAATCGAAATTAGCATTTTTACGATCGCACAGCGGATTAATGCTCGATTTGTATGCCAAGCCCGACAAAACAATGCGAAAAGTGTGAAAAACGAGTGAATTTAAATACAAACACTTGAACACAATGGCAAAAGTGTGGCATTGGGCATAGGGGACGCCCCCCACTCTGTTGCAGGTAGACGGGCAATTAAAGCGCGTAATTGGGCGCAAAAAACAAAAAAAAAAACGAAGCTAAAATAAAACTAAAGAACAATACGAAAATATCCGCCAAGAGACCGAAGAGTAGATTACTCGAGTCGGGAGAGCTCGACTTGGAGATACCCTGAAGTCAACTGAAAACATATTTTGGCTAATCTTATTCTTAATCTATCTGGATGAGAACTTTGTACTTGTTATATTAGTATATATAATTATTGAAAAGCTATATTTTTATTATTATCAGAAATTGATTTGTATTTATATTTGAGAAGCGAGGCCAGTTATCGATAGAATGAAATCTGATCAAAATATATATACTCATATGCTTCATTATAGTCTGGTTACCCAATTTCGATGTGTTCAGTGTATGAAATTAAACACATGTTGCATAAAAGGAAAAGTGTTGCAAAACAGTGAGAAACGAAAGCAATTGACACAAAAGCGTAGAAATTGCCGCCTTATTTATAGAACAATTGACAGACCACTCAAACGAAACATGGGAAACGCTCCATTGCTTTTCAATAAATGTATATATAGATAGATATGTATATATAGATATATCTGTATATCTAGATGGCCAATCTGCGGCGCTTTCGGGCCACTTAAGCGCAATTACGCGTGCAATTTGTTTTCATCTCGAGCACATAAATAATAAACACAAACTGGCTGTGTGGCGTATACGTAATATTTTAAATGATTTTATACTGTTATTGTCATTTAAATGATGCTCTCGCCCCACAATTCCCTGCCCCGCTCAGCTTCTTAATTTCGTGAGCAAGTGTGGCAATGCCAGTTGAAACAGGTTCTTAACTTTAATAAGTATTATGAAAACATTTATAAATACTGTCGTCGTCCTCCCCCCCGCTTCACGTATTGCCCATTGTTCCGTCAATAAAATGTGAAAAGCGCCTTGGAATGTCAACGCTACCCAATCGAGGGTATTAACATCAATCGATCGTGAGTTCATTCATGCCACACTGATAAGACCCCCATGATAAATATGGAAGCATTATTGACCGGCAGCTGCAAAGCAAAAAACATATGTTGCAACCATATTGGGTAGTTTTTTTTGGCGAGGCGTCTCCGGATAGACAATGTATACAAATCAATTAAGATATGGGAGTGGATATGCAGATGTATGGAGAAATTGTGTATGTATATATACGATATACATATATATAAATGTATGTATTCCACACAACCATCGAGTGTCCAACTGATTTTGAATTCGTCTATTTTGCATTGCTAGCCAATTAAATCCAATCTAAATAAACATACATATATGGAAATAAGTTTCCTAATGACTCAGCACATTAGATTTTAACGATCCGTAATGAATCATAGATTGATCAGTCTATTGTTGAGTGTCTAAACACACAGAAAGCAGTGATTAACTGAGGAAATAAACGAATTTCAACAAGGAACTATTTAGTAAACATTAACGACTACGTGCAAAGATTGTGAAAAGATTACATTGGCTCAACAAATTGAATGGTTGCAAGACTACGAATAACAGGTATACTTACAACTCAACAAAACTGAGCACCGACGAAAAGTTATTGATTGACAATTAGCCTGATTCCGTTTTGGCCAACATGTCTTACATTCATTTGAACAAAATAATACTTTGCAAATGTTCAATGTACACATTTAATAATAGTGGAATCAGGTTATTAAAATGAAGCAAATGCCGATTAATATTGGAATCAAATAAAAAGCGCAATTAAGCAAGGTTTAATAAACTCGTTACAATATCTAATAGCCTCAATATATATATATATATATATCACAAAATCACAAAAAAAAATATATTGAAGCTAATTGAACTACTTTTGCCAAACATGAATGCTAATTTGAATGCATGTTTTTGGATTTCCTGTAGCGATCATCGTTAGGCGACATTCCACTGATTATTGACAGCATTCTTATGCGTGCTTTTTATAAGGCAAACTAATGATTAAATTTACATTGGACCCAAAAAAAAAAACAAAAACAAAAATCAACTGGATTGTTTGATGCGCAATTGACATATTTTTATTTATTATTATTATTGGTTGTTTGCCGTTTGCTGATTGCAATCAAAATCGCCATCGTCATCATCATTTGCTAATCAAAGGAGACAGCAAACAAAATGCCAGAAGACAAGTGCATTGCATGCAACATGCATGATTTGATCGCCCTGTCAGTCTGTCCGAGCTGTCAGTCAACAAGTTAGCGACAAGATAAACGCTCACACACACACACACACACAGATGTACAGCTACAAAAAAGCGAGACTCGAAAGCGAAGCATGCCAAAAATGCAGCTCATTCGAATCATTTAAACATAATTAAGCGGTTTGTCGGCCGTCCAATTTGGCGGGGGGAGGCGTAAGTAGTGTTTGGGGAGAGTGTGGAGGGAGAATTAGGCTCCTCCTTGTTAACTCGCGAGCTCCTCCTTGCCTCTGTCAGCTGCACAAATTGAGACATCAATTGAAAGTTATGTCGTGACCATAACGGGAGCAAAAGTGTGTGTGTGTTTGTATCTGTGTGTGTGTATCTGTGTGTGTGTATGTGTGTGTGTATCTATGTGTATTTGTTGTTGCATGTGTTCTACGTTTGGAAAATGTTATAATTATAGGTTTCAATAATTGTCAAGTGTCGAACTTGCTGTCAATCTGTCTGCGCTTCCTCAACTCAAGGCAAACGCTATTCAAAACAGAACAACGCACACACACACACACACACACACACACACACACACACGCACACTCACTCATACTGTAGAGGAGACAATTGGCAACGAGTATGAGCCGGAATTTGGTTACTTTTATTTACAGTATATTTGAGAATTACGTAAATTGATCGAGGAAGCGACTTCTATATCAAAAAACGTGCAATTATTCAGGTTATTTTTTAACATTTTGCTGGCATACACTTATGCAGGGTATTCCTATTGTTAAAGCAGAAATTTAAAAAAAAAATCAAACTTTATTTCAGCATGCCTTGCATACAAATTGAAAAGTCTATTTCTTAATCTGGGTATTTCTGTTGTTAAAGTTTATATTAAGAATCATAAATTATCAGCAGTAAATTGACTTTAATAGACCTTTTGGAGAATTGACATAATTAGTCGAATAAATTATTCAGCAATTTTTATTTACTCTATACTAAAGAGGTGCACATTATTATAATGCAGAATTCGATAAGCATATCATATCAAACCTTTATAAGCTTTGAGCTTTCTATATAGCTATATTTTAATATTTATTACTAAGCAGAACGTGACTTTGATTACGTCTTCGGAGACCTGTTTTTATGCCCTGAACCCATATTTGTTGTACATTTTCGGAAGCAACATATAAATTCCAAAAAATGCACAAACTGTTGTTAATTGTGTGACTTATTGGCGATTGACCTGCTGAACAGCAGACGACCCCGACTAATTACTCAGATATCGTCGCCTGATTTATGTTACATTTAGCACAAACTGACGTCAATGCAAGCATCGAAAGCTGGCAGAGGCGTAGATAGAGTATTCGATAATACTGAATACTATAGTTGAGAACGGTAGATAGAGTATGCGCAATGGGTATAATGTTCGCAACGTTTTTGATTTCTTTATCATTTGTGACTTAGGCGAAAAAATACTCATTAGTCCCAGCGACACGTTCGCTGATCGATCGGTGGCTCGATTGGCAGTGGCCGGCGAAGGCAATTGATCGCCTG
This sequence comes from Drosophila atroscutellata, assembly GCA_035041605.1. Taxonomy (NCBI): domain Eukaryota; kingdom Metazoa; phylum Arthropoda; class Insecta; order Diptera; family Drosophilidae; genus Drosophila; species Drosophila atroscutellata. Next base: position 2,133,679 of record JAWNLA010000092.1, on the reverse strand, counting down.
ATAACGTTTTAAAGACAGTCCGACTAACGAACGGATGCGGAGTGCCAACTAGTTAGTAGTTAGTTGGCTACCAAATTGGCTCGATTCGATTTGTTGGCATTAAATGCACTCAGTTATGCTTAGCGCACTCCGACTATCTATGGAGGCGCAAAACAGTTACGACTGCATATCTATATATGCATATATATACATATATATATATATATATATATCTATATGTGTATAAATCCGTGGAATTCAATTGGCATGAAGCTCACGTTCGATCAATTAAAGCCTTCGCACAACAAAATACAACGGGACTACAACGTTAAAAACACACACAGAGAGAGTGCGAGAAAGAGAGAGAAAGAGAAAAATAGCGCAACAAGTGCGGAATCAGATTGGATTCGATTGGGTTTGGGGCTGCTCAAGGGGTTGTTATGTGTTAATATGTGTGCGTGTGTCTGTAAGATAATGCTTGGCAATGGAAAGCCAAGGCTAGGTCAGTTCAATCAAGTGGAAGAAGTCTCAACCATTGCTTTTAATGCAGGTAGTTAAAAAGGGAACAACTGTAAAATGGAATTTTAATAAACTTCCTGATTTCAATGATTTTCAATGCGTAAGTGAACTAAACTAGATTGTGAACAGTGAGTTAAGATAAGTTATCTTTAACTATAAACCCAAATTCTCTCTTTCTTTATATGTCTATCTATATAGAAGAATCTCTTAAGTTGCTTTTGTGTATCAATAAATCTTATTCAACTTTTGGAGTTGATCAATATCATGTCAAGTTATGTATAAAACCATTAAGAAAGTTACGACTGAATTATGTCTCCTACTACTATAGCTAATCGATTCTGAGCGATTTATCGGCGGAAGTTATCCATTAAATAAATGCGATTCTTAAATTATATCAACCTCCGGTTCTGAAATATATTTAACTAATGTTTTGACTGCTTGTGAAAATTTCAAATAACTCATCATACTTAAAATTGGTTTTAGGATATAATAAGATTTTATCTCTAGAAAGTTAAAAGAGTTTCTAAGGGTTGTTTATTTATTGGGGGATGTAAAATACTTCTCCAGTTAAAGCCACAGAGGCTTTACAGCTATAATTCCCCGGAAAACGAAAGACTTATAAGACTGAGTAGGTTTCTCAAGAGATAACAGTACATATATACGTCAACTTTTCCAAAAACTCTAAATAAACTATCATAATCATACTTTAAGGCAAGTCACAATATGAGTCACTTTAGAACCGTTTGCAGCTCTCAACCAAATAGAGCAATTACAACTTTCCATTATTTTGATTTTGATATACATATTTACACTCTCACACATACTCGCAGACACACACACACACACTCACGACCATTGGCATTTCCGTCATGAGCATTAAGCATTAAACAGCCCATCGAAAAATGCCATCAAACATGCAAGCGTAGAGCACTTTCCAGTTAAACATTTAAACGGGGCAGGAAACGGAGCTCAAACGAGATTCAGAACGACAAACAGAGAACTGGCTATCGTGCTTGGGCCACACAACACGCGTCTCTTAACGTGGCTCTGATTATGCGACAGTTTTGTGATTTGCTGTTGACAGTTTTGGCGGCTTCTGTGCTGCACAACGCGACGGTAGTTTTTCTCCCTCTGTGTGTGTGCATGTGTGTGCATTAATTATAACACCAATTTGGACATTGGATGGAGTCAAGAAATTGCACGTCGGGGACTCAGAGTCTTTGAGAGACTGCAACTGCAAATGGGCATTACCTTTGTGGCGGAGTCGACAAAAACAATTTGCACACTTAATGAATAACAACAAGCGACGATGACGACGACGGCGACGAAAAAACTCGTTAATTAATTTGTGCGTGCGTTTTTTTAACCGTTACAAAAATTAATTGGGAAACGCTTCGCTTTTCCCAAGAGGTCCAAGAATGCGCACCAAGAATTGTTGTGCAGAAATCCCGTCAGTTACGGTTATTTTTTCATATTTTACTTTTTTGGATGCGAATCGCGTATTTTGTGTACCGCAGCGAATGAGCGACGCTTGAGAACTGACGAGACAGAAGCGCACAGAGAGCCCAAGAGAGAGCGCAGCGACGACCGTAGACTGGCTATCGATAGTAGTTGAAAAAAAGCGAATCAGGCAGCGACGCTGACGCTGACGCCGACGTCGATGTTTGTTATCGAAGTGAACCCCCAGAAATCGTTGTCGGGAGTCGCCATCGTCGTTGTTGTTATTTGTTGTTGTTGTCGTTTGTATGTCGTTTAAATTAAAACTCGGAATTTGGCTAAAAACCAGTTGATTACACGCACGCACACACACACACACACACATGCATACAGTGTGAGCGAAAGAGAGAGAAGATGACGATCAGATTTGTTGACGCCTTTGCGTCTTTGCTGTGATTCGTGCGTTGGTTCGATTCGTTTTAATAGAATGCTTGTTACAACTATACACACACACACACACACACACTCACACAAACAAACATATAGACACGCATGCGATCTAATTGCTCGCTTGCATGCTACAACAACAACAATATCAACAACAACAGCAACAGCAAGACTAAAACAAGTATGGACGTGTTTTGCGAAGTGATTCACTGACTTTTTAATACCTCTGCCCTGAAGCCTTAAAACAATTAACGACACATTCGATTATAGCGAACGGACAAAAACAATGTTGCTTTGACACTGCTATTATTAAAAACAATTTATGACACTCACTAAGTTATAATGTTGAATATATCCGCAATTAATTATTATTTTAAACAGGTTGTAAAAGTCCCTTCGGGTGAAAAGTGTTTCTTATAGCATACTTTTGGGCTGTGCTGTGGTTAAAAAGGGCTTTCGAATTATTAGGGGTATTGCCATTATTACACAATCTCCTTCAACTTTTCTTATACATATATATATTGTGAGGAAAATTAAAATTTAACTGAATTGTTTACATTCTAGTTTTGCCATCGCTATAAATACTAATTTTATTTTTTTTTTTTTTTTAGAGTTGCTGCCAAGAAGTTCGCAAACCAAACTCATAAGTCTATCATGCCCCGTTTGTGGCACGGGTATGAGGCAACACCACATCCACTTCCAGGCACGCATCGCAAGCTGGTCAACCAGCTTTGGACTTGTGTTGGATTTGGTGTTGCATGCATATTTATGAGTCGCTTGGGGATCAGAGCAATCCACTTGACATGCTAGTTATTAGGAGGATGTGAGGCCAATATCTTAATTCCTTCTACTCCCCAGAGATAGAGAGATAGAAAGAGAGAGACAGAGTGAATAAAGAAATACTCTCAGCTGGAACAGTTTAAACAGATAAAAACAAATAGAGAAAAACTGAAAATGACAAATATAAATTAAGCAGAATTAACATTGCAAGATAAAACTTTTTTGTTTAACTTGCCCTAAATTAAGTGTTTAGATACGTAAACTGAACTAATAACTGCAAGAATACTACGATTGTCTTAACGTTTATATAAATCAAATTTGCTTGCATAAATCCCTCACAGATTGCGCATACGCAGCGTTATCGTTGCCAAGTTAATCGCATAATATATTGATTAATATCGCGTTAGTCTATTTCCAACTACCTTGGACATTTTCAGTTGCATTTCGCTTGTCTCAAATTAAGTCTTAAGTGCTGTCAACTGACCAGAAACCGCTCCTCAAACTGGCTATTAACGCTTTCCAATGCAATTGCAGATCACATAAATCATACCAATTGCTGTGTATATGCAATATACATATATATCTTGTATATAAATATATAAATATTTCGCGAATTTCGTCGAGCCAATTGTCTACGATTGTCGATTCTTCAGTTGTGTAATTGCAGAGGCTGATTTCGGTGCATGTCATTTGGAAAAAGTGATTTATTTATTATAAACAATATTAGTGCGCATGTAAACAAAACGGCTCGTTCAAAACTCGTGCAACTGGCCGCCGGGACAGTAAACACAGCGAGGGTTACTCAAGAAGTATTCAATTCAAATTTGTATTTGTATTAGATGCGCGTTTTTTTTGCAAAACAAAGCTTTCTTTTTCTTTTACTCGATACGAATGGGAAATATAACTAGGGGATATATAAATATTACAATATAATAAGTAGAAAATTCTATGTTTGATTGTTTCTTGATTTTGATCGACCCTCAAATTGAGAGCTTATCAACAAACACTATTTCAACACGTGTGTATTCAAGCATATTAAAAAGTATTATTCATTTAAGCCTCTATTTACATTGTCAAAGCTCGCGAGTTTTACGGCGTAAAGCTTACGGGACACGCGAACTATTTGTTTGAGGTTAGGTTGGGTTTTAGGGGTTGGGCAGATGATCGCTGATGGGAAAGACACGATTTCCACAAATGTTGATTTTGTCTGTTCTTTGTTGTTGTTGTTTCTTGTTGTGGCTTGTTGTTGTTGTTGTTTCTTGTTGTTGTTTCTTGTTGTTGTTGTTTGTTGTTGGTTGTTGTTATTTTGTTGACATTGGCGGCATTGATAAGCTGACGCGAGTTTGCATGTAAGCGAGCGAGCTTATGTAATTATAGGTCTGTATGTAAATAGTTTATTTAATTGGCGTAATCGAAAGGTTATTTAGGCGGCAACTATAACAACAACAAATCAAACAGCAACACGCAATGGAAACGTTGCAGTCGTAAAAATAGATAATACTTTTAATCAGACCAGACAGATAAATAACCAAATAAGCATATCAAGGAGTGCAAATAAAGAGTATATGGTAGCAAATTTATATTCCAATTCATTGCTATGTAAAAAAAAACACATAATTCTCAACTCGATTCATTTAAATGCAGAGCTTTGTCTCTTCACATTTCCGTTAGCATTGCTGAATAGCAAGAGAGCTTTCAAAAGTAAGCGTCAAGCTTTGAGCAGCGGTGGAGCTTATTCCGCAAAAGCTTCTGCGCAAAGCGCTCATCGATATGCAATTTATCAAGCGTAAGCAAAACACTTTTGTAAACGTAAACAACAACAAACAAAAAACAAGAAAATAATAAAGCAGCTTTCGGCTTAAGAGTTATGTTTGCATAGGGTTCATTAAGAAATATAAATGTATACCATAAGAATCCAATAGCTGTTTCACATAACGCAGCACGAGCTGCAACGAGCGCGTTGCGATATGCTTTACGTAAGGCACTCTCTTAAGCGCACTCTCTTAAATTTTCAGCTCTCTCTCTCTCTCGTTTTCACGCCACACACAGAGCAGATCTGGCTACATTCCACAACGAAAGTTTTGATATTTTGTTTACAGCATCGCCTTCGCTCTCTCTCTCTCCCTCTCTCTCTCTCTGTTCCCGGGCCGCTCTCCGATGGAAGAAAGGCGACTTGCCAGTTGTAAACGTAAACAAGCAACGAAAAAAACTTGTCATTTCGGCATAAATTCGATATGCCGTTTATACAAGCGCATCGAATGAGAGAGAGAGGGAGTCGGAGAGGGTGACAGGGGCATCTTATAACACGGGAAAAATGTGCTTGCAATGGGTTAACAAAGAGGGGCGCGGCTGTCTTGCTAGGAGACCCAAATTGAAATTGAGGAGTTCAAACTAACCGTAAAAAATGCGCCCGCTTTTCCATGCTGCTTAGCAACAACAAAATGATTTTAGAATTTCGATTTTGTAGTTTGTTTCAGAACAGTTTTATACAAAATGTTAAAAGTTTAGATAATTAATTATTACGGATTTTTGAGTCGATTAGCGAACTTAAAGTTCGTAAGAACTAAGAAAACTAATAATAGCGGCAAGTCGATAAAAACTAAATAAGTTAATTCGAGTACTTTCAACAAAATAATATATCTGGTATATATGTATATATATTAAACATTATTCAACTCTAAATTTGACATCGTCTTTTTCTTATATGGTTCACCTTATCTTTGAGTTTGTTTAAATTTGGTGTTTGGCTTTTGGCCACAATTTCCGTTGACGTTTTTCTTATGCAAATGAATGAGGGAAAAGCAAATAAATATACAAATATTGATATCGCACAAAATTGTTCACAAACTTTTCAGTTGTACAAAAATCATGCGATTGTTTATTTTGATAAGATTCGCCTGCTCGCCGTGAAAGTTTATTTTCGTATACCCTTCTGCCCATGCTTATCTAACACACAAATATATATATATATATATATATATTCATATATTCAAATGTACATATTTAGACATGGTGACATTTGGAAGGGTATATAGTGCATATAGGTACTATATTTATAGCCGATTAGATTGCTAATTCAAATTCAAGTCAGACCACAAGCTGAGCTGATTACATAATTAACAGAATAATTTATTTTATGAAAACGATTGGTTTTTTTGAGGCTTATGCAATTTTTTGTTGTTTTTTTCTTCTTCTTTTTTAGGTATTTTAATGAGCGGCTTGTTAAATGCATGCAAATGGTAATTGGAAGTATTTTTCTTTGGCTTATTGATAAGCAACAGTATTTTCCAAATGTTGGAAGAAATTACCACGAAGTGGATCTAAAATGCCGTTTATTATTTTGAAAAAAACATATTAAGATCAGACATAATGTTATCAAAAAGCAGCCAATCAATGCAAGATAAAACAAATAACGGCAATAAATACTGCTCGCAGTCTTGTTTTTTATTGGCTGGACTGCTAAAAATAGCATTTGGTTTTATTTGCTTGTTTGTAACATTAACCGTTATTCAATTGGTAATTTCCACATATTGCTGTAATCAGAAGATAACTTACAGTTACAGTTGCAGTTGTAGTTGTTTTTATTTGTTTTTTTTTTCTTTTTGGTTCTTTAAAGAGTTGCGCAGTTGTAAAACGACGTCGACGTCGACGACGCGTCGCAAAATGCTCAAACCAAATTGTCAGCTATTTTGTATTGGGTTTGCATTTGTTTTCGTTAAGTATTTTATTTTTTGCGCCCGTCGTTTGTTTGCTAAACTTTATGACAAAGGTCTAAAAATAGATGGCAGACAACAGCAACAACAACAACAACAACAGGCGCTCACTTTGTGTTGGAGTGCGCAAGAAATGAATATGCAAGCAATGCAACAACAACAAAAACAAGAGCAGCAGCAGGAAGAAGCAGCAGAGCAACAAGGGCTTCAGACCCGCTGAGCTTCGTCATTGATTATTCAATGCAGGCACAAGGGCACAAACACACACACACACACACAGCAAGCACATACACAAACAAACAAATATACAGATATGAGTTTATGGCTTAAGGGCGCTCAAAATGGCGACAGCCTTGCCTTCGTTGACTTTCCACTCGATTGTGGAATCGCGAATCGTAGGCGTATTGTCCGCACGCACACACACACACACATACACACATACATATACACACAAATTACAACTGTAAACAATAATTGCATATTAATACTCACATTTTGACAACTTGTTGAAAATTCCAAAGAGAGAGCAACTGTTCTTGTTGTTGTTGATGGAGTACTCTCTCCCTCACACGCTGCTCTCTTTTTTCCTCTCTTGCGCACGCTCTTTTCTGCTGCAGCTTCTTCTTCTTCTTCTTCTTGATGACACTGCGCAGCCGGCTTTTAAAGAAAGCTGTTGTTATTATTCCCACTTGTTGCTTTTATTTTTATGTATATTTAAACACATATGTATATATTTCATTGGCGCTACTTGTTTTTGTTGTCTGTTGTTCCACAGGAAGCACAAAATTAAGGCACACACATGCAGGCGACGACGGCAACGTCAGCGTCGCTGCACTTTTTAAATTTTTGTCACTGTTGTTGTTGTTTTGGCTTCCTTTACTTCTTATGCTTGTGCGTAAGTTGAATTCAAGCTTAACAAATTGACGAAGGCAATGAGAAAACAACAACGAGAAGAGAGCAACAAGTTGTAAAGCCTTTCGCGTTCTCTATTGCTATTGCTCTCTGCTTTTTGTTATCACCTGAGCGCCTTGTTTACGCTCTCTCCCTCTCTCTCTCGCACACTCTCTCGCATAGTTGGTCTGTCTGCTGCTGCTGCCAGCGTAGAGTAGTTAACTTGACAGGCAAAGGCAACAACAACAAAAAAATAAATATAAAAAAAATTTGTTGCTAAAAATAGAAGCGCGCGAGCAACGCAAACAACAACACAACACAAAACGAGACGAGAAACGAAACGAAACGAAACGGAAAAAAATGTGTGTTGGGCCAAACAACACACATAGAAAACTACAAAAGCCCAACAAGAACAAGAAGAAGAACGAGAAAAGCAGCTGTGAAGCACAAATGGAAAATGGAAAATGGTTTGCAAAGAAAATGCGACGCAAAATTTGTACAGCTAGCAGCTGCGTGGGCAGCTGCTCTAATGCGAGTGAGCGGGCAGGAGAGATATGCAGAGAGAGAGAGAGAGAGAGAGGAAGACAGAAATACAGTTTCTAAGCTGCCTTAAAAACAAAGCTTTTGATTTTCATTTGCAAAAAATGACGTACAACAAATCATCGCATTAAATATGTCACTGACAGAGAGAGCAAGAGAGAGCGGGAGGGAGAGGCAAACAAATTGCTAGAAATCTTTAACACGCAACATAAAGCTAACAAAAAGTCTCATTTACTAATTTTCCACTATTAATAAAAAAAAACGTGCTTTGTTGTTGTTGCTGCTTGCTGCAAGCGACTAACTAAAATGTCAAACGAGCGTGCGCTCTCTTTCACACTCTCTCTCTCTCGCTCTTCTTCACATGCAACGCGAGGTCTACAAGTGCATTTTTTAGCTGACAATGATTATTTTTTGTACTTTTTTTTGTATTCTTCAGAATTGATAGTTTTCGTTGCACTTAATCACGCTGAATTTGAGCATTTATGTTATGCTTATCGTATTAAACATTTACGTTTTATGCTAGATAGTTGCACATTTGGAAAATAGAACATTGACTGAGGGAATTGAGAATATAGATCGTTCGAGACTAAAAACAACGACAGCAGCAATATGAAAATAACGAACAGACGACTGCGAAACGAACGCTGCGGAAGCGAGACACAAACTGAGCGCCAAGCGCAGCGCCAACAGTCGCTTGAGCACCAGCGACGTGCTTCGCTCTCGCTATCGCTCTCTCTGCGTTGCGTTTGAGTACAATCAATGAGAGTTGGAGAGAGCGAGGCAGATCGAGAGAGTGCAGCCAGACAGGTAGTTGTTATGTTTGTGTTGATCTTTGAGTGCAGTTCGGAACGCATTGAGAGTGGGGCGGGAGTTTTATGATTGAAATCAAGTGGAATCAAGTGGAACGGAGTAATTACAGCACTTAGTGGGAATTAGTAAAAAGACTAGCGGATAGTTTTAAGTAATTAATTTTAACGAACAAATCCCCTTGTATTGGTTCAAGTTCATATTGAGTATCTGAGTTACAGAAAATATATTTATATGTAACGATTTTTATTATATAAAATCTAAAATACAAAAAAAGATATTAACAACCAGGACACATGATTGATTGCAAGCTGATGAGATATTCACTTTGTTGCGTTTGTTTAATTTCAAATTTAAATGTTAAATAAAATTAGAATCATTTAACAGTGCTTTTAAGCACAGTAGGAAATATCATTTTTAGCAAGTACATGAACCAATCCAAAAGCACTGCTGGTTGGTTTGAAACTGGAATATACAAGAAAACTACCCAAATGAGAAATTTATTGCACACTGACAGTAGCTGGGTAGCTACGCAATTTCCTATCTTTCTCGCTGATTTCCTCTCTTTCGCTCCCTAGCGCAAAAGTTGAGATGCATTGGATTTGTGCTAAAGCGTAAGCGGGATGCAACAACACAGCCATTTTCTGCACATAAATCGGGGCGGAGTCAAGAAAGGAAATTTAAAAGTGGGAAAAGGCAACGCAAACGGGATATTCTATATTACAAATTCCAAACTACAAAATCTGGTCGTGTTTTCAATAAAATATTTCAATTTCTTCTATCTTGGGAACAACTATGGAATATGGAAAAAGAACTCTAAAAAATCATCACTAAATTGGCATTTAAGAAATTAAATTTAAAAAATATATATAATACGTTCCAATATATTATTTTAAGTTAATTGCATAGAAACCAAGGAATTATTTATGTTATTTATAGTTTCACCAGCATTACTTTCTTTCGGATGTTTCCCTCATCATTTCTGTTTCCTTTAACAAGATCTTGCCAAGCATGCATTCCCTGCATTTTTTAATATTTCCCAATATTCTCAACCACCTGCTAAGAGGCGTTCCCCACCCACTAACTGCGTCGCTGCTGCTGTCTCTGCTGCTGCTGCTGTCGCCGTCGCTCCTGTGGTGTGGCCGTAGTATGAGTGAGCTGTTGGGTGGGGGTGTTGGTGGCGTGGGCCAGAGTACGACGATGGCGGTAGCAAAAGTTGATTAGATGGATTTCGTTTGGTTTTTGTGTTTTTAATCACACACCAATTTCATTTATTAAATCTTCGCATCAGCATTTCATTTTTCGTATTTGCTCCTTCGTCTTCTTCCGTTTGGCTTTGCAGCTGTTGTTGCTCTTGCTGTTGTTTTTGTTGCTGTTAGCAGCTCTTCCGACGGCATTTTCGGTGTGCTTTGCTTTTGTTTTCGTTACTTTTTTTGCTGCTGCTGCTGCTGCTGCCGTCGCTTCTGCTCCTGCTCCTGCTGCTGTTGTTGTTGGTTTTCTCTTTTTCGCATGCTTTTGTTTATTGTTTTTCTGCTTATGTGTATGTGTTTGTGTGTGTGCTTTTTATATTCCTTTGCACTCACTCATTGTCACAAGCAATTTACGCTGCCCGCCCCCGCCCCCGCCCACCGTTCCCCCTCACCCACACCCATCGCTGGTGCTGCTGCTGCTGTGAAACTTTTTACAAAATGAAATTGTTTTCGTATTAACAATTTCATTAAAATTAAATTACTTTTATTATTACGACTGCTGCTGCCGGCTGAGCTTTCGTTTCTGTTTCAGTTTCAGTTTTTGTGTTTCTGTTGTTATTGTTTATTCTGTATTTGCTCATCGTTCGCGCATTTCATTTGTCTATGCGCCATTTAATTCTGCGCTCCCCCTCCCCCCACACCTAACTCGCTTGTTGAGCTTTTACTCAAAAGCCTGGCGTCTGTTTTCTTTAGCTGTCAAACAAATTAATTGCGCTTTTAATTGATTTTGTGGGCCAAACGAACGAAATGAAATTAAGCTTCTCAGCGTGATCTGCGTGCTAGAGCGAGATGGCAAGCATTATGCTCTATTAATATTTATTTACTCTCTTGTTGATCGGAGATAACGGTTTGGAGCTGAAAATGGCTTTGTTCAAGATTTAATTGGTCTGAATTTAAATCCACACAAAATAATAACTGTTTTCTTACTTATATGCATAATATTTGGAAAAACGGTCTGCAACACTTGCCACATTGCAACTGATGTCAATAATAATTAAACTATAATTAATTTATTTTTTGATTGTTTTAATTAATACGCTGAAAAAAAGCTTAACTTAAAATCAAAAAACTTTTCATGGGGGTTTATTTGTTTGTAGTTCTGTCCTTCTATGAAAATATTGAATAGTTTGTGAAATATTATTATAATACCAGGCTGAAATGGAACTTTAACGATTGAAATTCAGAAACGAAACCGGAACTTAATGGAACATATCGAAATCATTTGGAACATTATGGAAACATGTATGTTACGTGGGTTTTGTTTAGCTTTAAATATTTGTACAACTTCCCCGAGCACTTACATACCATTATCCCTCTAATAACTTATCCCATTGCCAATTCGCATCCTTTCGCAAGCATTTCATTGATATTTTGAGCCTGGCAATTTCGAATTTGATGTTGCGAAAATAAACACAAAACATTCATCAGCATTTATTCTGCTTCTCTTCCAGAGCAATTTGACGTAAGGCTTTACGTCTTTTACGTTTTTCGAGTATTTATCGTAATTCTGTTTAGTCATTTATTTTATTATGCGTTTTATGCAGAGACAGAGAGAGAGAGAGTCTTAGAGAGAGAGTGAGTCGGAGAGGGGAAAGAGAGCTCTCAACAAAATTATGCGTTGGCCATAAAAAAAGGCCAAGTGGCCAACAACACGGTCCGGGCAAATGGACCACGTTACGATGACAGGGTGAAGGGGGTGTAGGGGTGCGGCAACGATTGGTGAGGGGTGGTGGGGTGTGGCAACAGGGGGTAATAGGACTCAATAAAGGCGTAGCCCCAAAAACAATTTGATGGCGCCAATAAATTTTGTTTTCATGCCTCGCAATGCTGCTGAAATGTCGCACCATAAATAAAGATGCCCCAAGAGAGAGCAAGGGGCGGGTTGGGGGATGGGGCAGCATCTAATGACAGAAGAATTTAGCAAAGGATAACTGAGGAGCTCAATAAAAGTGACTGCCGAGTGGCAACCGCAATGTAATTTGGCTCAACTTGGCTAAAAGAAGTTAATAACATTTTGCGCAGCCTGTTTAGGGGAGGGCAGTGACGCGGGGGGGGGGGGGGGGGTGGGAAGAGGTGGTGGGGCATGGTTGCAAGCAGAGAGGCAGGCTATTCATTTCGTGTTGCGCCATTTTGGCTGAGCAAAATTTATAACCGTAATTGAGAAACAGGCAGCCACTGGGTGGGTGGAGGGGCAAATGCTGGCTCTGGTGGGGCGTGGTGCAGGGGTGGGTGGGGTGGTCTGTTCGAGGAGTTCGCTTCCAGGGCCGCACGTAAAATGCATTAACTGCCAGTTGGTTGCCAGTTTGTCGGCTTGGCTTGCGCCTGCTTCGGGCCAAGTCAAGTCCAAGGCACTCGCAATTTGTGTTTTTCCAAAAAATAAGCAATTTGTAAATTGAAAATGGTCGTTGGGGTGGTGGGGGTGGGGGGCTGTGTGCTCCATCGTTACCGTTACCGTTAGACCAGCCAGCCAGCCGACTGGCCAGTGGGCGGTGGGCGTGTGCAGTTTATGTGCAGCGAACGTTGCTCGGCGACACGAAACGCGGAAGCATGAAATTAATTATTTGCCATTAGGGCTAAGTAGATGACATAAAAAGTGGCAGCAAAGCAACGAGCAAGTTTAGCGATAGGCGATGGGAGGGGAAGGGCGACGAGGGGGTGGGGGCGTGTAGCTGCTATTCTCCGCAGGCAATTTAGACAGTCAAGTGCCCATATAAATTACATAAATTTCACCCAGAGTTCCGCACAAAGTGCAAGTGGAAATGGAAGTGGAACAACACTGAGTGCTGGGCGTCCTTATGCGCTCTGTTCTCTCTTTCTCTCTCTCTCTCTCTGTCTCTCCATCCCTCTCTCTGTCTGTCTGTCTGTCTTCTCTTTTCGCTCCCCCTTCCATTTGTAGACAAACATTATTCACATTCTGCGTTTAATAAACGCTACACGGCGTTCCATTCCATTCCCATTATGTTCCGGCTTCCTCGCCAAATTATGGGCCTATCTCAGTTTACCGCAGAGGATCAACGGAATGGAAATGCCTGCAACTTTCCATTTTGTCGGCTTCTTTTTGCACCTTTTTTCTGGATTAGTTCGAGTTGCCATGGAATGAAATGGAAATTGTATAAAATTCGAAAATTTTGTATGATTCGAAATAAAATGGACCAAGCACATCAACATCTGAAATTTCACCTTGCAACACCTATCTGCAAGCGACAAGAAAATCTCTCAGCTGCAGAAACGAAAGAAATGCGTTTTCCAAGCCCCATCCTTCAACCCCTGGTCCACATTGAAAAGTGCAGTTACAATTTTCCGTTAGAAAGCAAAGGAACCCAAGGCATCTATTATTAAGCAGGTAATTCCACTAAAACGATGGGGAAAAATGAAGCAGGCAAACAAAATGATATGAAATGAAATAAAGTGAAACAAAGCGAAATGAAATGAAAAACTAATAGAACTAAAACCAAAAAAAACAAAAACAAAAAAAAAGGAAACGGGCAGAAAACTTACAATGGACAAACTCATAAATCAGCGCGCCAATTTGCGAAGCTGACAGCAGGCCCCCAAAGTTGAAGAAGAAGAATAAGCCGAGGGAGTCAAGGTGGGCAGTGGAAGGTGGGGGGAAAGCAAACGAAAATAGTTTCCTGATAAGCACAACGCCCAAAAGCCAAGTGTGGAGCGGGGGGGATGGGGTAACCAAGGGAAATGGCTGAGGCAACAAATTCATTTCGTAATTGTGGCCAACGACCCAATCGCAAACAATAATAAATGGATCAGGCCGTGCCAACATGGCGACTATAGAGAGAGAGAGAGAGATAGAGATAGAGAAGTAGAGAGAGAAGGAGAGATAGAGAGTGTGTGTGTGGCAGCAAAGTCAGCAAATAACAATAAAGGCAATAATGCATGATAATAAATTAACTGAAATTCACTTATATATATTCCGCACGGGATTTGTATTGATGGTGAGTGAGAGAGAGAGAGAGAGAGAGAGAGAGGAGGCGAGACTACTGCTGCTCCGTCGGCGTCGACGTCGCCGTCGTTGTCAGCGCTGCTGCTCAGCTGCAAATTAATAAAAATAAATTGAGTTGTCAAAAATGATATGCCAAATAAATTCCAACGGTGAGTAATCGCTTTTAGTCAGGGCACAACAGCAACAACAACAACAAAAGTGGACCACCCAAAGCACAATGGACGAAAGCTTCGCCCTCACTCTCACTCTCCCTCTCTCTCGCTCGCTCTTTCGCTCAGTCTCGCTGTCTCTTCTTTTCTTACCACAAAGCAAGCGCTTCCCGCGCTCACTTAACGGCAAGCATAACGATGAAAATCCAATTTAAGGCTGCTTCAGCGAGTGAGATGCTTTTGTTCTCGCTCTCTCTCTCTCTGACACACACACACTCTCTCTCTCTCTCTCTCTCTTACGCTCTCTGTCGTGTGTAATAAAATAAAGTAGCCTTGCCGTGTGGAGAAATTAGAAGGCAGGCAACGTCTACGTCTACGTCGACTTCGCTGTTGACGTCCTGGACGTTCCCATGCCGAAAATTCAATTTCACAATGAAAATGCGCCGCACAAGATGAAAACATAACGGAGAAAATTGTCTTACGTTCGAGCGACAGAGCGAGACGCGCGTGTGAGCAGGCCGGCAATAGCGGCGCTGCTTTGGCTGGCTGGCAGCGCAGCGCGTGCGCAGAAAAATAAAGGGAAATATGTGTGTGCACAAAAGGCAGCAAGGGCGGCGCTTCGGGGGCCCATTATAAAACGAGATGAATGCCAGTCTCGGCCACAGGCACGAAAGCCCACCGAACCACCGAAGCCAACCCAACCCCCGTTGCGGCCATCTTTAGACGACGACGACGACGACAAAAGCAGCAGCAGCAGCGACGACGCAGCAGCAACAGAAACAGAAACAACGTCGCAGCCTCTGCATCGGCTGTTAGATCATTCGCAAACAACCGTTGCACGCGTTCGGTACACAACAATTCCAACAGTATAACAGTATAACAGTAGGCAAATCTACGAGTGGATTACAAAGACGAAACAAACAATTGCAATTTCTCTCGCGTCGCTGCTTGTATGTGTGCGTGTGTGTGTGTGTGTGAAGAGACACGAAAACAATAACACTATTAGCGCAAAGCAATCAAACTGCATGTCAGCGTGTGTGTGCGTGTGTGTACTTGTGTGTGTGCTGCGAAACTTCAAATCTTATGTGCCAAATTTGAGCCTTGATTGAGTGTGACTCAAAAACTTTGACTAGTTGCACCGTTAAAGTTCACACGACCACAACTCGCAGAGCAGAACTCTCCCTCAGCTCTTCGCAAAAAGTTTCACTTTTTCAAGTGTTTTGAGACTTTAGACGCCTTTTAAACGCCGTCGAAAGTTGCTCTTTGTTCGGCGGCTTGCAACCCACGTCAGGCAGGCGACACACGAAAGGATTTTTTTCTGTGACACGCTTGAAGAATTACTGCCAAAATTTTCACGGACGGTAACAAGGTAAGTCGGATAAAATAAGCAGTGTAAACTGTTTAGAAAGTGGAAAATTGCTCTTTGAATTGCGTATGTGGGGAGAAAAGAGACAGACAGCGAGAGAAAGAAAGAGATGGAGAAAGAGAGGGGCAGAGTTTGAGGACATGAAATGTGATCTGAAACTGGCAGAAGAGTTAGACTAAAAAATACAGAGAAAACTACTAAATGAATTAGAGAGAGAGAGAGAGAGAGACAGAGAGAGAGGGATAGTTTAAGGATGGGATCTAATGCTACAATGCAATCATTGGGAACTCGAAAAAGTAAGTTCGAGTAACAAGAACATTGTTAAATCTGAGTTTTAACAGGTGTTTCTTACTTAAGTTCATTCAATTTAATCCACAACTTTAGCATTGGCCAATTCGGTTTAAAGTAACAAAGGACTTTAAGCCAAATTGGAGTATATTGTAATATTTCAATTATCCTACCAAACTTTGAGTTGGAGAAGGATTTGGATCCCTTGTGTTTGCTGTGAAGTAAAACGTCAGAATTTTCAAATTTTTGAAAATAGATCCATCAGAGTTGTGAAAGCAAGATTTTGATCAGTTGTCTATGCTGTGTAGTAATATGTAAGGATTTTTATAATATCTGAAAATCGATTAATCAGTTTTAAGTAATTTTTAATAAAAAATAGTCAAAAAAATCAAACTATATATGCCAGTTAACTGACTCAAAGTAACTAAGCTATTGTTGTATAATCACAGAATGGAGATCAGCACACATAATATACATATACACACCCATATATATATATATATGTATATATAATTCTAAGCTGCTCGAAACGTTTTTCAATTCAATTCAAGGCACAAGCATTTTGCGCATAATTTATTTAGACGCTTTTAATTTGCATTAAAAATTTCTTAATGAGTTCAGATGTGATAAGAATCTTGTTCAAGTGTTCTCAAGTACAACCCCAAATAAGCATATATGTGCGTGAGTGAGTGTGTGTGTGTGTGTGTGAATTGCTTAAGTGCTCCCACTCATTTGAGGAGGCACACCAAAAGTGTTTGTGTTGATGCCTTTCCTGTGAGAAATCGCACAAACATTTTTAAGCACTTCAGTAAAAAGGATTTGAGCAAGGGCAAAAAATGGAAAGGATTCAAATGTGGAATGGGTATTGAAGACACTAGGGGAACGGCATGAAAGTTCTTCAACGCCAACGATGCCAACTGCAGCTCAACACGCTTAATTGAGGACAGACCCAAAGTTGATCACTCCAAATGCAGTTTGAATAATTGATGATAATTAAAAAGAGTGCCGAGTACTGCGGCTACCCAGACAGAGAGAGAGAAAAGAGAGGGAGAGACAGAGGAAAAGTGGGAAAGTTGTACCGCAGACTGATGCTGGAAAGGGACAGCATAAGCAGAAAATCAATGGCCAATAATTTGGCAAACGAATCCGAAATGCGCCAACAAATTAAAGCCCCACAGCTCTACCGGTTAGCGGTACCTCTGTGCACTACTTCAGAAAAAAGAGAGATGGAAAGGGAAAGAGAGAGGAAGAGAAAAAATAACGGGCACAGCTTCAAATTGAATTGATCAACCGCAAATTAATTGGCAGCCATGCAAACGCCATGCGCTCCACTCGTACTCCAAAACTCCACTGGAGTTGCCTCAATTGAGTGGGTGCCGCGTCGTGGGGTTGCACATACATATCTACATACACGTACATACATATATGAGAGGACTGCACTGGTGGCGAGTTCTGCTCAGTTTTTGTTGTCATCGTCAAGTTTCGATTCGTTTTTCAATTCGTTCAACTCAATTAGGGTTGGAGCTGGTGGCAGGGGTTGCTCTGTCTGGCGCGGTGGGGCAACATATATATATATGAATATATATATCTACACACACATAAAAATACAATTTGGCATATTTAAATTAGCAAATAGAATTATCGTCCAAATGCCTATTGGGCACAGTTGGAGGTTAGTTGCCATGTTTATTGATTGGCTGATCGAATTGGAAACATTTTGGTTGCTGCATCAACTGAGCCAAACCCGTGGGTAGAGAGGGGGGCATGCGAGTGTTCAGCAAAAAAATATGCAAGCCAATAAAATAAAGCGAACTAAAATATTTGAAAATATTTGTTGGGTTAAGTGGAATTAGAATCTAAAAATATATATTGATTGAATTATGGAGAATAAATAAATTTCAATTCGTATTTTGTGGGGAACAAAAATCAAGCTGATTGATTTATGAATATGATAACATATGACTGCTGTTATTCAAATATTATCATCAATATTTTATTATTATTATCATTTCAATATGATTTTTTTATATGTCTTCATTTGCTTAAAAAGTGCTTGATATAACCATTAGAAATGGGGTAAGATAAAGCGCAGAAGGAAGCATCTGCTACTCTTAATATATATACGTATATATACATATAGTATATTATATTATATATATTCTTAATCAGCATCAAAAGACGAGTCGTTTAAGCAAAGTCGCTCTGAACTTCTATAAGAACCAGTCGACTTCAGAGTCTAAATAAGTTACAGACTTCAAATTTGGAATATAAGTTCTCGCTTAACATCATTTTTTATTTAATTGGGTTTCGAATACAGATGCTTATCGATTTATGATAGCAATAATAGACATCATGTTAAGCATAATATTATATTATATCTGACATATTGTTGATCAACTTTTATTATTTCATTTACATCAATTAAGAAACAATGAACTAAAATGTGTTTTCTTATTGGAATGCGAAATTTCGACAAGATCAGATTTTGTTAGCCAAAATATATTATCATATTGAGAAAATTGCAGCTTGGTGCAGGGTATCTCCCCGACGAGCTCTCTCGACTACAGCCTTCTAATCTGTTTTACACAAGGATTTTGGTTGACTTTGTTGCGCCCAAACGAGTTTTCCCAAGAATAGCCCCCCCCCCCCGCTCTCTCTCTCTCTCTCTCTCTCTCTGCTTCTCTCTTTGTCTCAGTTGCGTTCAATCAACTTGGAGACCCCCCGGGTTGCAAAGCGCTTTCCACAGCAAACAATTGACAGAGGAATCCACATGCAAGCCGTCAGCTCGTTGGCAAATGCACACAAAAAGCAATTTGCTTTAATTAAACAGAAAATTCAATCAAAATATTTATAATAAAACAAAACACCAACCACGCAATTGTCAAGAGTGCAATATATATATACATACATATATATATATACATATATCTACTATATGTGCAGACCTCCTACATGCGGGCGCCCCGAAGACGAATTCAAATTCAAATTGAAGGGTTGGCTTTCGTCAACCCCCTCCCGTGCCGTGCCACGACTCGTGTTGCACAATTGGCGACACTTGGACACGGATCACAGTCGGAGCAACTGCAGCAGGCAACGATCAACGATCGGCGGGTGGCAGCCGCTGAGTCGGGCGCATAATTCAATTTACTGGCCACAGATTCCACAGCAACAACTGATTTGTATACCCTAAAACCAATTGGTTCAATAAAGTTGTTAACATCGCAAGCGAGCCGGCAACATTTTCATGTAGTTGTTGTAGTCGGTAGCAGGCTAAAGAAGAGGAGTGGCACAAGTTGCAGTAAGTTTTGGCAAGGAAGACAAAGTTTTTCTTTTTGTGCATTTCTCATTTTCCAACTTCATCGAAGATGTCTTTCTGACGTTCCTCTTCTTGAAAGTCGATCAAGTTAACTTTATATTGTATATTAAGATATATATTTTAACTGAGATCTGCTCTGTAATGTGAAGTCGATTTTTCATTTACTTATTGAGATCTGGTACTAACGATAAAAAATATCTTTTACCATATTTATTTTAGAGTTTTGATGACAAAATAATGAAAATATGTATTTTCAACTCCACTTAAGTAATATTTATCTTTTAGCTTAAATATTATATGGTGAAAAGGAACAAAAAGCTTTAAATTATATTATGTTTAGTCATGTCTGGTGAATGGTAATATCTGGAAGAAGCAAGGGGGCGTGGCTCATTACTGACATTCACACTTTGGTCAAAGCCAGAGAAGCCATTGAAAATCCAACTATTCAAATGTTTAAACAGTTTTAATGGGTACCTCTAAGTCGATCACTCTCGACTGGATCATGACTACTTTATTCCATATTTTTGTTTCATGTGTTTTTTGTTTGTTTTGTGGTTTGAGCCTAGGCGCGAGCCAATTGACACAATCAAATGCGCTTAGTGCAGCAAAAAAACAAAAACAACGGCCAAAAACTGCAATCAACACCAGAGACGAACCACTGGCAAATGTGTTAAGGGGCAAGGAGGGGGGAGAGAGGGACAGAGACTGCGCCAGTTTAGTTTGATTACGCGGACGGACAATTCGAAAAACGGATGCACTTTACTTTTCGCAAAGTGATAACCTCATCAACAACTGTGAGCCGCTAGACCCTGCCACAGCTCCCCCCCTGAGCCGCCTTTTGCACACCACCTCGTGGCTTAAAATTATCGCGCTTTTAGGCAATAACAACAACAAAAGCACTGCCACAGTTGTTGTTGTTGTTGCTGTTGTTGGTGTTGTTGTTGTGTGGGTGGCAGACAATTTTGCAAATGCGTTTAAGTGGCTCTAATGCAGACGGGATGAGGCGGCTGCCCGGGATTGGAGCTGACTCGCACGTGGATACGGCTATGGCCAATCATCAGCATCATCATCATCTTCATGACGATGATGATGCTCCAACTGATGATGATGATGATGATGATAATGACGCTTCGCGCCGACCGTTCGCTGTCTGCAGTGCGAATTATGCCAGCTGCGATTTCTATTCCTCTATTCGCTGTCTGTTTCTCTATCTCTCTCTTTGTCTCTCTCTTTGTCCCTCTCTCTCTGTCTAGTTGTTGTTATTTTCGCTTGTTTAGCTGCGATTTGCGAGCGTACGCTGAGATTTTTGCAAGCCGATAAGTCCATTAGGGAATGAAGAGGCATAAAGTGACGTTATATGGCTGTGACTATGACCTTGCCGCTGCCCAGTTGTGGAGCAATTTGGGGGGTGTAGGCGTAGGGGGCTGCTTACAAATCTGGGTTAGTTGTGGGCTGTGGCAAAATATGCAAGTGCATCATCTTCTATTAAGAGTGGAAAGAGTAGCAAATATGAGCTGTTAGAGTGCCAGATTCTAGTCTAAGATTTATTTTAGTACACTTATGTCAGGTGATTCTCAGTTGTGGCAAGTTGTTCAGAATGCCACTCGTAGATCAGCTAAGTTTTACATACAGATTACAGATTACAGATTACAGATTACAGATTACTCTTGGAGACAGGAGTTAATCTGCTGATATCTAAATTTAACTATAATTTTGAAAAGCTATCTAAAATATTAGTCTGATGTGGTTAATTTTTCTAATATCTTAAAAAACCAAATATTTGCTTGCTTTGCTTGGTCTTTCAATCGATTGTTCCTATTAAAGCACAACTATATTACATATAATTTATGGATATGAGGTTGCCTGCCAACATCTAAATATAACTGTAAGTTCAGTTGGTCAACCAATTCTTCCAATGGCAGCTATTGCCCGGAATGTAAGAAAACAAAGTTTTCAAATAAACTCTATCTAAAATATCATTACATATAAGTCGACCTGTTCAACACTGATAAGAATACATCAAAGGATTTTCAGAACATGAAGGCACAATTAAGAAACGATAAATATAATTAGTGATTTAGCACAACAATTAAACAACCTGTTGAAGTGAGAGAATTGAAAGATAAGTCCAAAAAATATTTGTTAAAATCGAAAACTGAAAAGTTGTGTGTAAATTAGAGCACGCCTTATAGTTAGGATATATGACAATATAACCTATCCCTACTTGGCCTCGTTTGCCTTCTTATTACAGTTGTCTTCTTCTTATTAATCATCCATCTTTGATGGAACCTTCTTAATACAGTTGTCTTCTTCTTAGTAATCATCCATCTTTGATGGAACCTTCCTGATGGAACCTTCTTAATACAGTTGTCTTTTTCTTATTAATCATCTACCTTTGACTGAACCCAGAACACTTCTCGGTCTTGTCTTGACACATATGTCAACAAATATTGATAATTTCAAGTCTTTGACTTCTATTCTATATTACTATATATTATTTTAATATTAATAATATTTTATTTTATATTATTTACAAAATGTTAAATTTTTGCTTAACTTATTTTTATTTTAATCGAATTAATTTCACATTTTAATCCTAATTTTCGAAATTTCGCTTCATTTTAATATCTTTGTGAGCTACTTTAAATAAACAAAAATCTGTTTAAATCAATTTGAACTTCCTTTTCGAGCTAATCAATTCTCTTTGCTCAAATTCTCAAATTGAAATCATCTGATTGTCCTCAAATGAAGTGCAACATGCAACAACAAACGCGAGACATAAACAACAAAAATTAACTCAAAATTAATTAAAAGGCATCAAAATGTAATGCAATTTGCAGCAGCAACATCTGATGCACATTATGCAACAGCCAGAGCAGAGTAGCAGCAGAAGCAGCAGCAGCGATAAAAGTAATATAAATATAAATTAATAATGTCACAAAAACAACAACAACAAAAGCAATTGCATTAATTGAGCAAACAACAAAGTGGAAATGCGTCTGCAACAGCTGACGTCCAGTTGTCCCCCCCTGTTCCCCTATCCCGTTGTCCCCCTTGTCCAGACTTCTGTTATATGGGGCTGATGTTGCATACATATTCATATATGAAGCAACCACAGATCAACAGAGAGACACGACTCTGAGATACCCACACTTACTTAACTTAAGTTGTTGCATGGGTTGTTGCCACAAGTAGAAAACTCTGATGACATAAGACAGCATTTATTCACTATTTATATTATAGATTTTTGCATAACCCATTTGAGGATTTCGCTCGAAGTGGCATACCCTATCTAGCGCCCTGTAAAGGGTATGACAAACAAATGCACTCGCAGACACGCACAGGGCGATGAAAATTAAAAATAAAAATAAAAAATGGTCGACTTCGAATTAATTTGAATTAACCAAATTAAAATGAAACACAAGTCAATCAGCGACAGCAACACCCAGCGCCAAAGGGGAGACAGAGTGCGAGAGTGCGACAGAGAGAGAGAGAGAGAGATAGAATGAAAAAGGGCAGCTGCAGCACAACTCCAACGAATTGGCATAAAAAGCGCACAATAAACAAGCAAAAAAAAAGCATACAAAAAAAAGGAAAGTAAAAAATTGTTAAATTTTTAATTCCATTAACGCAATCGCTCCACGCGGATGTTGACAACCCTAACAGTCTCGTCACAGACAAGGGTGGGGGGTCGGGGGGCAGGGAACACGGAACCACTCGAATGCAGCTCCCTAATGCAATTGGGGTAGACAGTTGCTGCCGCTGTCTAATCCTACAGCTCTGATTGAATTTCCCGTTTTGGCGACGGCTCGTGGCAGAAACTAGCGACAAACGATACAATGTGCCACAACACCCACACACACACACACACACACACACATACACGCACACATCTACATACAACACACAACACACACTGACAACAAAAGGCAATTCCGAGTCCGAGCTTAGCACACAGATTTGTCCAGTTCTGGCAGCGCCTATGCTTGCAACTGCCCCCCATTCGGCACACCTCCCCTGGCAATCAAATCGAAATCGTTGCGCTGTTTAGTGCGCACCTAATTGAATTTCGCGTGTGCTGCTGCCACAGCAGCTCAGCACAGCACAGCTTGCAGCATTGCGTTGCATTGTCTGGACCTAGGCCTAGGCCGAAAAAGCAGCAGCAGCAAGTGCATTTCATCCAATTGGATAATTGCATTTGCAGCAGTTGCACGAGTGGCTGCTGTTGCTTCCTTGCGTCGCGTGTGTTGCAACAACATTAGCTACACTGCTACTGCCAGTGTGTGTCCTAATTAGTGGCACAGCCCAAAAGATGGCAATAGTATTTCAAGTTGTTGTTAGCAACTCAGAAGAGATCTCGGAGGCAATGATTAAATGATTCAAGATAAAATGAAGCAACTGTAATAAATTAATTAAAATCTGATAAGAAGCAGAAAGTTGGTAACTAATATATATATTTTCATATTCAACTACTATCAGCAAGTCTACAGTTGGGTTCAAGCACAAGCACTCTCGACTATCACACTCTATTTAATCATTTATTCTAGCGCGACGAGTCTGAGTCCTGCATTCATTCCACAGCAGTGTCTAAAGAAATCTTAATCGGCTTAATCGAAGTAAAGAGATAAGCTTCGGAATCTATTTATATTTACTTCGAATTCCACATACAAATCTTAGTTTTGATTCAAAACATTTACACATATTTTCGAAAAACCACTTGCAATAGTTTCAAATGAAATGCAATTAATGCCAAATGTATATTGTACTTAGGAGATATATATATATATGTATATATCGCATATATTTCCCATCAATTTATGATAGTTGTGCAAACATTTGGGAATAGAATTACAAAATGTTTGCTTTCATATTAGAGCATTCCTCGCGTTGCTCTGCAATTTCCTGTGCTCGCATTTCTAGTTACATTTCAATTTCAATTGCAATTAAAATTAATTGTGTGCAAACATATATACTTATATACATGTATATATCTGTATATATAGCTGCAATCGACCAACGAATCCATGCAAAATGAATGCAACAAATTTGTTTGCCGCTTCCTTGCGCCATTTTAATTTATTTGAGTATAAATTTGTTAAAAGAAAAAACTTGATGGAATTTTATTTATGGCCGGCACACGACTCACTCTATCTCTATCTGCCTCTCTATCTGTGTGTGTGTGTCTACCTGCCTGTCACCCTGCCAGCCCGTTGTGCACCACAAGTGTTAGCATATCATGTTACAGACTATTTCCGCCAAATTTACACACGCAAAATAATTTAACGGCATCGACAGGATGAGGCGAAGGACGCGGCCTCAGCTGGGTCCCCAAAGCAGCGGCGACCTGCGCGCGGCGCCAATAAATTTCCATTTAGTCAGCATCAGCCAGCAGCCATCAGCTGCAGCAGCAGCACCAGCCAGCACCCAATGTCCTGACCAGAGCAGTCCATTTGAATTGTGAGAATTTGTAATTTTGCATAATTGTTATATTTGGAGTCCGTCGGCCGCAAAACTCATTTGCCAAATGGAAAATTGCCATTTCGTGTCTAATGTTGCACATGCGGCACCCAAAATCCCCAAATCCCCACCCAACATCAGTGTAAAGTTTTAGTGGCGCTGGCAACCAAAGTAGGTGCCGTTACCGTTAGCCAACGATGGAACTGTGCCCTGCCCCTTAGTATGAATACTACGACTACTAGTAGCAGTGCGACTGGTGTTGTTAGTGAATTAATTTCCACTGAATAATTTATGCTGAATTATTTGGGCGTATTAAATAGCCGTACACCGGGCCGTGCACATTTTGCGGCCACTGTTTGGGGGTGAGGAGGGCTGAGCCCCGCAGATCCTGCGCCAGAGCAGAGCTTAATGGTGTGGCCCAAAGCGTAGTCATGCATATTACTTGCTTGCCTACACACACACACACACACACACATATATATCATATATGTATATATATATATATATACGTTTTTGTCGTCTGACCCCCGCGTGTTAAATGTAAATCAAATCAAAATGCTATTCGTGAAATTGATTTTTGAAATTTTAATGGGTCGCTCCATGGCGAATATTTGCCGGAGTGCAGAGAAACTCGAATGAGGGCAACTCCTTAGTTGGATAAAGTGGGGAATTTGGATATTTGTTGACTGAAGTACAACTTATAAATAGCATAATTCGAAGGGAAGAGACAATAAGTTAAGAGTCAAGTAGCCATGAGTAAGGTTAGGTTAGACTCATAACACTCTTGAGAGAACATTGTGGTCTAAGAAGTCACCTAACTAAACTATAGTTAAAAGCGACACCAGAGAATTTTTGGGGACACTGAGGAAGAATCCTCATATCACATCATAGAAAAATGTGTCGCCTTAGCCATGTAATCAACTCTAAAGCCGAATGGGACTATAGATGTACTTAGTCGTTCGATCCACCCCCAATTATAAATTAAGTTTGACTAAATGAGAATAACTGAGTAAGCAAGAATGGGGGCAGAGAGGCCCCCGACAGGACCTGACCGTATTGTGGCATAGGAAGACACACAATACGACTGCGACTCAGAAGCGAAGAAAGACAGAGGCGAAAACGGAGCTGGGCAGAGGCACCAAGACTCCGACAAGCCAGACGTCTTTTAGGTGGCTATAATCAAAAACGATTTAAGCAAGGAATATCCATGGGAAAAAACAGACTTAGGATACTCAACGCTCTATTGACAGGACACTGTAGACTGAGAAGTCACCTAACTAAATTAGGTATTTATAGTAGCGATGTATGCAGGTTTTGTGGAAGCGAGGAGGAATCCTCAATGCACATCATAGCAGTATGTGTCGCCTTAACTAGGAAAAGCAGCATCCTAGGGAAGCATGTCATGAAGTCCAAGGACATAGAAACCCTCAACCTAACAAAGATTCTAGCATTCGTGCAGGAGTTGGGGATGAGCTGTTGGCTCTGAAGGGGCACAACGACCTTATAGGTCGCAGTGCTGGTGCCCTAATTATAATAATAATAAATGAGAATAACGAATAACAGATCTATATTGTTGTTAGACATATATAAACAGATATCATTTTATAAACAAGAGAAACAGTTAGAATAATGCTTTAAATTTTGAAGATATACCATTTCGAACTTACAAACTTATAACCAAAGTGATATGCTTCATTTCATCACATTGATTTCATGAGAATACAAAATACACCTTTAATATTTGAATAATTGATCAATATTCACAGCGAGAGCGCAGGATCTCTAGATCCTAATTTCACACAAGTATCGCTTACACATATGTTGCAAGAATCTTCCCATTCTTGCATATGCAATTCGTTTCATTCCCATATCTTATCTGATTATGATGCTTGATTGCTTTCTTCCAACATACATACTCTCTCCCCTTGACATTTGACCTGATGTTGTGAGAGCAGCAACTTTCATAGTTCCATGAGAAATTCTTGGTCTAATTAAGCGCCCGTTGGAGATGCAGAAGGCGCCAACTGGGCGGCAATTGCACTTCATAACTGTTGTCAGTTCATCAACTGGGCAATAAATGCAGATCTGTACATAGTAGTAGAGTCCGAAGATCCATTCGTTGAGTGACGAGCAATGAGCGAGTTTGCGGCAAATGCAATTAATTTAAATCAATTGATTCGTTTGAGGACAATTTAATTGTATGCAGACAGCGACGCCAGCAGCGCTGCATTCTGCGGCAGCGAGATGCAAAAGCAAAGAACTATAAAAAATGAAAGGAAAAAAACTCAAATCGATTGTAGATGATTTGTCATAAGGCTGTAATTGTCTTTAATTGAATCGAATTGAGTTTGAGGTGCATATGACAACATTAAAGGCGACGCAAAGTCGGCCCGCATGCGTTGCAGTCGCAGTCGCAGTTGCCGTCGCTGTCGCTGCCTCGGTTGATGTCGACGTCGTCATCAATTGAATTGCATTTAAATTACAAGTTTGCCCAGCCTCAATATTGAAATGCTCGTAACTGTTTCGTTCTGTACGTGATTGGCAAGTAAATTAATCAAAATTACTGACAATCTTTAACCAATCTGTGTATCTGTATCTGTATCTGTAGCTGAATCTTTAACTTATTTCTTGTATCGTTTCTTTTGCAGCTCGGTCCTGCAGCAGCGGGCAGAGGAATGTTTTGCTATCAGTGCCCGCCCGCCCTGCACCCCTGCGGTCCTCATCCGCCGCGCCTGCCCACACTCGACTATCCATTTGCCGCCACGCATCCATGTGAGTATGACAAAAACACAACACAAAAATGTATCTGCAAGATATTCGACTATAGATAGCAGCAGCAGCAGCAGCATCAGCAGAACAGATGCTCAGTTTGTGCTGTTGGCGAATTAAATTTGAGATAAAAAGCCAATGATAATCGCTCGTCCAACGGATTATATTCTACTTTTGTATCTTGTAGTTACATTAACGAATTATTCTATTAGTGGCACGCTGTATCAAAGAAACGTGCAACGAACGGTTCGACTCTTTTGGGGTGGCGGGTTTACGACTGGGACTATGTCGCATATCGGATTACAGCGACGCACATGTCGAGGGCTTACTATACTTGTTGTTGTTGTTGTTGTTGTTGCATGAATTATGCGCAGAACTTAGTGTTGTATCGGTCAGAGGGTAAGTGCCAATGAGACAAACAGAGAGAGAGAGAGAGACCGAAGGATTGTAAATAGAGTGAGACAGGATAAGCACTAGGTGATGGGAGTGCTGATGGGAGTCGATTTCGCATCTAATTAAATATTCGTCAGTTCATTAAAAGAACTCGTCATTAATAATATGTTTTAGCGAAGATTTAATCAAATAGTAGAAAAATTACTCATTTGAAATAAAGTTAGATCTGGGCTAACAAATTTTTAAAATATGTTTTTTTTTCACTTTTGAGTTGAGCAATTTTTACAAATTGTAATTTGTAACAAAATTTTGATGCTATCTTTTGAGTTGAATGATTATTATTATTTTGATTATAATTGATTATGCTATAAATAATAATTATTATTAATTAATTTAATAATTAATATATAATAGTTTTTGTTCGATTAACGAAGCTCAACAAATTAATTGGCACTCAATCAAATAGTATGAAAAGTACACAGCTGAAATCAAAAGGTTTTTGAAATAAAAAAGTTTTTGAAATACTATTTACAAACTTTGAGTTGGATTATTTATTTATTATTTATTTACATGTGCACTTGGCGCTGATTGCAATCGATGAAAGTGCTGCAAAATGTTCTTCTTCTTCTTCTTCTTTTTTTGCCATAATTCTTGTCCGATTAACGAAGCTCAACACTCAGTGAGTAAGTCAGCAATTGACAGTTGGCGAAATGGCGCCGCATAAAAATTCCATTAAACGCCATTCGACGAATGCCGAAAGAAAACCGCAGAGCAATTCGATTTGCTATTGCTGCCACCCACCCCCCCACCCCCTGCCCAACCAATAATAAACTTTGCCTGTGCGCTGAGAGTCAGTTCTGCCAGAGTTGCCGTATATAACTATAATTGAATGAAAAACAGAAGAAAAAAACTAAACGAAGCGAGGCGTGGTGAGGCGAGGCGAGGTGAGGCGAAGCGAGGCGGCAACTCGATCGATATTCAAAGCGAGAGTTAAAAGGATTGAAGGAGTGGCGGCAGCTCCGCATCGAAGGCATCGAAGAAGTGAGGTTAGTTTTAGATCTGCGAATTCGTTGGGTTTGGTTTGGTCTGGTTTTTGTTTTGGATTTCGTATCATGCAATTAGGCGGCAAAGCGCGTTAATGCTTTGGTATTCAAATTTTGCACAGTGCTGGAATGTGGAAAAGTGTCGCGCAGATATGGCCCAAAAAAAAAAAACAAAACAAAACAAAAACTACAAACGATTTCGTCAGCTGCATTTATCAAAATCAAAGTGCCAACTGCCGCCGAAAACGGTTTTATTGATTTTTTTTTTGGAACTGCCAAAATACACACATAAAAGGTGCCGACAAATTTCGTCAATACGTCTGACAAATTTTGAGGATAAATTGCAGAGCATTTTAGTTATTGGGATGCCTGAGCGGAATGTACGAGTACTTAATGGGATTAGCCGAAGACTTACGAACGCATTACATAGAGGGACAGACATAGAGAGAGAGAGAGAGAGATAGGTAGAGAGAGTGGCTATGGGAAATGAGCAGCTACTATTGGTATTTATAATGCATGAGCATTCTGCACGTAGAAGCTGCTCACGTCCTGCTTTAATCAGCTACTGCTGCTACTGCTGCTTCTGCTGCTTCTGCTGCTGCCCAGAAGGTGCAAATTCCATTTTGGCTCCTTGTTGACTTATTCAATATGACAGACAGAGAGAGATGTGTGTCTTACGACTTGCAACTTATGTCTCATAATGTGGCAGACTACGCATATTTGCGGCTTATTACGTAACAAATTCAACTGTCGCTTTTGATTTGCGTCAAGTGTGCGGCGCAGGTGTTACTAATGCAATTTATAAATTGTGCCTACTTATCGCATCCACATACTTGGCTATAATACACTTAAAGTCTACTCTAACACTTCTAATGAGCTAACAGACAAAATGTGATCTGAATTATGCACGACAAACGATTGTTTAACTTATACATGCAACACGAATAGTTTGAACACATGATTCTGTCTTTGGTAAGAAGTTGGTCAGCAAAGTTTATTCATTTCAAATTTGAATTTGTTTATTGAGCTTGTTTAAAAGATTTGAGATATTGAAGAACTATCCCATTAATATTTCAGTATATAGTATCTATGTTTCAAGCGATACTACCTGATTCCTTAAACACAGGCCAAATACTGCCAGGATTTCCATCGCATAGCTAGGTAAAATGCCTTAAATATGAATATGCATTGGATTTCAAATATCTGAAGGTATCAACTGCGACACTTTGTACAAATCAAAATAAAAAAAAGCTCAACATTTGCATGGCTAATTCAATTTAGATTCGTTTCGTGAATCGTGCATCGTGATTCTCCGGCACTCGACACCCGGAACGCTTCTCAATTGCTAAACTAATTTAAAATTTCGAGCGCGTGCGACAACGTCGAGAGCTGAGAGCTCAACTTGAAATTGAGACCATGACACAGGTTGTGCAGGGGGAGGGGAAGGGGAAGGAGTGGGTTCAGCTGAAGTGCTGTTGCCCTATGCATTGGGAATTGGGGAAATCAAGAGAAAAGGATGCCAAAAGTCGAAAAGTGTCGCAAGCAATTTGTAAGTTGGCATCTTTGCATGAGAAACTGGGCCAAAACTCATTTACTGCAAAAACTATAATAAATGCTAATTTGTCTGAGATTACGCAAGAGTACACACAGACACGCACGCACACACAGGAAGATAGTAAAAATCGAATGAAAATTGATTTTCTGGCTCAGTGTGTGTATCTCACAGATACAAGAGATGAACTCAAAGTCAAGCAAAATGCCAATCAACTAGCAGACACAGACAGCAAAGACGCCGACATGTATCTTACAGATACACAGATACAAATACAGATACAGCTGCAGAGCAACAGAGTCAGCCAGTGCCAAGGGTAGCTGATTGCAAGGACTTTCGACAGCCAGGACCAAAAATCCCATAATGACGGTTTCGCTTGTTATGCCAAATGTTTAAAAATTGAATTATCTCCCATTACCAGCGCAGCTAACGAGCGGGGCGGCAGACATACGCCAGCAAAGAGAGAGAGAGAGAGACGGAGACGGAGAGAAAGGAAGGAAGAGTGAGAAAGAAAGAGGGGGAGAGAGAGCCAGACAGTTGAGTAGAAATTAAGAGGTCTTCGTATGCCCTGTAGACCGTGATTGCGTAAGCAGTTTGTATTAAGTTATATTTGCTGATTATAATAGAAAATTTAAAATAATATTATTAAATTGATTAGATCAAAAACTTTTGTAGATCCTTAAAGTTGCAATGAATTAATTTTATAAGTTAAATTATTAATATTGCAATAAGTTAAGTAAGTTCCGAATAAATTACTTAAGTAACTGGGAAAATTCTGTGAAATGCGATAATATTATTAACAAAACTAAAGATTAGATTCTAATTTATTGAACCAGATAGATATATATATATTTATGTATTAGTTCTCGCTTAGTTTTGAGACTGCTGATGATAGCTACTTACAGGGTATTTGCACAGTCATCACATTTTGATACAGCATTCAAACGCACCCCTTGTCTGCGTTGGCTTCTGTGTGCCCTCTGCTGCGTACTTTTTGAATCAATTTGCCAACAAGGATTTGTTAATCCTGTCTTCCTGACAAGTGCGGTTAGTTGAGTTGTTGTTGTTGCTGTTGCTGTTGCTGCTGCCTGACTGACTGACTGACATTTGCCGTTAGGTCTAGTACGCAGGTCGATGCTTTCAGCATGAAATTCTTATTGGACAACCGTCCGGCGTGTATAGAGTGAGAAGAGTGAGGCGGGTGCTGCAGAGAATTGAGGCTGTTGAACGCTTTGGGGATTTGCACTGGCAACCTAATTGTGCTAATTGCCGTTGCCGTTGCCGTTTGCTTTTTGGCCTCAAACCAGCAGGCCATTCATGCCAGATGCAACATGCCACATGTTCAAGGCGTCCATTTGCATTTCAAGCAATTATTGGAAACAAAAAATTTGATTAGCCCGAACGAAACGAAAACGGAAACGAAACGTTGTGAAAAGTGCACCCAGTCCGTTGGCTCATTGACTCATTTGATTAGCCAGGCACTCTCTGGCCAATACTTTGCACAAATCTATATCCAAAGAGATGTTGGCCAAATGATGTGCGGCATTAGCCGCTTAGTGGCAAGTGCATCTTGTGTTTCACCGACACAACATTTTCTAATTATATTCATAATTAAATATTAATAGACAGACACAAGTGTGCACCTTGCATAGCGACACTTTGATATCAGCAGCAGTTGCAAGAGTTGTCAGCCAAACAACATTAGAGCGCATTAGATGTATTCCCCCGAGGGGGCAGCAACCAGCTACCAACAACCAACAGCAGCAGTGCGACCTTCAAGCAAATGGCGCAAATGAGCGCCGAGGGCTACTGCTGCTGCTGGCTGCCTTCTAACAACATTTTCCGGCTAATCGGATTATGCAACCTCCCAAAAAAGAAAAACACAAAAAAAAGTACTTGACACAGCGGCAGCGAGGGAAAGGAGCGGCAACTGTGTGGGCTGGTTGGAGCTTAAGAGCGTCAGCAAGAAGAAATTAAAATTAAATTTTGCAATTTGCTAGCTAATTATTTATTTAAAATCAAATTGAAAATTAATTTTACAACATGGCAAAAGGCCCAAAAAACACAACAACAACAGCAACAACAACAGCAACAACAAACAACGCAGCAGCAACAACAATGAAAAGTCCGACAAATTTCGGCTTCACTTTTTGGCTTACGTTTTATATTTTGCCTTTTCCTTTGCCGCCTTTCCGGGGTCAAGTGCGGCTGTCAACACGTCGCATGCCCCACTCTCTCTCTCTCTCTCTATCTCTCAGTCTCTGTCTGTGTGTGTTTCTGTCTCTCTCTTACGCTTTTCACTCGACTCAAAAGGCAGTTATAAAATATTTGGTAGCATACAAAATGGCGCTGCTGCTAGAAAATTCAATTAGCCTGCAATTTTGGCAACAGCTGCCTTTCAGCAATAGCAACTCGTCGTGCCACCGAGCAGCTCTGTCTTCAATCTCACACTCCACTCATTGCCACAGTGAGTGTGGGCAAGGCAAAGAGTTGGCCGAACTAATGCAGATATTTAGAGCATCACAGTTAAAATACTCTTTATAACGAATGGTTCATTCATTTATTTTTTTGATTTTAGATATATATTTGCAATGGGAATTGTTCTGAGTGTTTTGAGTCGTTGGGGATCAGATACGAATATGAAATAAATTGCAACATTAGGTTGTAATGCAGCACAATATGCCGACTTGTGAGCTAGGATGTGAATTTATTATTGTGTATATAAATGGACTAGTTTTGCCTCAAATCTGTTGTCTTGCTTAGAGTACAATTAAACCTGAAGTTTATTTGCTGACATCTAAGTTTAAGCTTATAGTTCCAAATATGACTAAGCCAACTTTTCTTATTTGTTATCTATTACACAGAAGTGAAATGAGTTGTGAATATTTCACATATGTTGTACATTGTTGACATATTTGTCTAGAAGAAGACTTAAACAATTTCACCAACCCGATTTCAGTCAGATCAATCTATTTATATCTTTCAAAATTTTAGTTTTTTTTACTTAACTTCACATTGAACAATAATAATAATCGAAAACACATATCTCGATCCGTGTGCTTTAACTGATGGTTGCTTTAACAATTACATCTATGATATAGTGGTATGATAGGATCGGCTGACTAAAATCAAAGGTCGGCTATATGCCAACTTTCAACAGGATAGCTTTAAAACCCAGGGATATCACCTTTGGGTGTATAAAATGAGGTCAGACACATTAAGGGTCAGAAGGATATGGCTAAATCGATGCGGCTAGTAATGATGAATCAGAAAATATATATTTTATGAGGTGTTGATGATGTGTTCAGCAAATTATAGTAAAAATCTTTGTGGTGTCGGAGATGTCTTCTTCAATGTGTGACACACCTGACAACATTATAATACGCTCTAAGAAACTACTCATATATCAAATGCATTGCCTTAATGGCAACGAATAATCGTTAGACTTTAGGCGAACACTACTGTAACCAGCTTAGTGACGCTTATGCTGACTGGGCTTAAGCACCGACACCGGTGCCGAGAGCGGAGAGAAATGGGGAATAGGGTTGCAACGATGCAACTAGCTCAATTATGCCAGCTAATGCAAACACCTTGGGATAGCTAATGCCTAATGCCCTCACTGACTTTAGCTTTTGCTGTTTGCTGTTTGCCTTGCAGATACCAGTTACTCGTATCATCCTGCCATACACGATGAGACTTTTGTGCGGCGCAAGCAGCGACGAAATCGCACAACTTTCACATTGCAACAGGTAAGCAAACTACTACAAGCTGAGTAAAAAACAAAATGAACTAAAAAAGGAAAATAACTAAGAGAAAATATTGTACATTTTTAATGTGTTGTTGGCAACAGCTGGAAGAGCTGGAAACGGCATTTGCCCAGACCCATTATCCGGATGTCTTTACGCGCGAGGATCTGGCGATGAAAATCAACTTAACGGAGGCGCGAGTCCAGGTGAGTGCCACAACTGACAGCAGTGACTGTAACTGTGATTTTCCATCTCTCCTGGGTTGGTCAACCCTTTCCAAATTATGCAAAAATACCAGAAGCTTAAAAAACAAAAAAAAAGGTTAAGTAAAAACCAAATTATAAATGAGAAAAGCAAAAAAACACAAATTTTTTTCATAAATTGTATCAAATTTCACAAGAATAGCGAGCAGGGCAACCCTAGCCCGGTCACGCAGCCTGATCAAAGCTACGCCCAGCAACACCGCCTGCCCGCCCACTCCCTCTATTAATAATGCATATGCACATCGTACATAAGACGAGACGGTGACAGAAAGAGCGAGAGAGAGAGAGAGAGAGAGAGAGAGAGAGGTAGCGAGTTGGGGTCATGTACAAACCTAATGCAATAACTGCCTTTAAAAATATTCTATATACATTTTGAATGAAGCAAATATGCAAAGTTCTTATAAAAGCCAAAACTCACTGCCAACTTGGCCTGCTCCTGGGCAAATTGTTGCTTGGCTCGCTGCATGCCTGCCTCACAAAAGAGACGGGCCAGAGCAATACACGTAATAAATCAAATTTATTTTTCAATATACACATAGAGGCGGGTTTTATGTAGGTTGATAGACAGTTATGAAAGTCGCTTTGTAGCGGCATTTCGACATCCCATAAAAGTGGATGACTTTACAAGAGTTGCACTGCATGAGAATTGCATAGAAGAGCAAATATTTTTCGATAAAAAAAAGTTGAAATACCATTGAATTGTTGATTGGTTATACTTATGTGGCAGGTTTTCCATGGCAAGTTGTTAAAGTGCCAAATTTAATGAACATATATAAAAATTATGCTATTGGATTGGATAAAACTGTAATCTTAATCGAATATAATGAAAATTGTATTTTCATACCAATCTTAATAGGTTGGAAAATATATGAAAATTCTTAGAGCATTATAATGTGTTCATTCTGCACATATTGTGACCCCTTCTAATGATTACTTACCTTAAGAAATATGGTTTGCTAACACTATCAATAAATCTTGAGACTCAGTAAAGTAATCTGATCATTTCTCATACTTTCAGTTAGCTTAAATTGAATTTCATTCCCCGATGATTTATCAATCAATATCATTTATAAGCAACTCGGGCACATTAGCTCAACTTCAAAGCACTTTGTCTTTGTCAAGCAGCCATGACTCCAATATATAACTAACCAGTTTTTGTCTAGACAGAGAGAAAGAGAGTTAGAGAGAAAAAGCGAGTGTGAGAGAGAGAGAGAGAGAGGTTAGTGGAGTACTTATCAAAACTCAACTTGGCTTACGCGTCAGTCTCACGGATACGCATTAAGTAAATGATTTTGTGCCGGATTGAAATGCGTTGCGACAGACGCCGAACATCAAAAATTGACAGTCGAAAAATAAGAGAGGAGAAACATATCAGGTTACAAGTACCCGGCTTTACGAATCCAAGTGAGCGGCAAACAAGCCGAGGGAGCGGTTGGGGTGGAATCAAACGAAGTACATAATAAATTTTATTATAAAATTTATTTTGGCATTTTCACAAAATGTGTCAAAATGCGGTCGCTGAAAATGTGCCGAAAAAAAGCCACCCTCATCAAAATATTTGGCATTCATTCCATTATCGAAATCCCAGACTAAGCCCGGCCCGAAAGCGACTCTCTCTCTCTCTCTCTCCCTCTCTCGTTTTGCCTCTTTCAACAATTGTTTTTTCCGTAGCTTTTTGCCGTATTTTTCATGGCTTATATATGTTTTTTATGTGTCTGACATTTAAAGACCTGTTTCAGTTGCAAACTTGGACAGAAGTCAGCGAATTGACAGGCGGCTAATTCGGGTGGTTTTGGGTGGTTTGGGTGGTTTGTGTGGTTCCATCGGGCTGTGTTGTTAGGCTGACAAGTGTACACGTGTTTGCGGCAAGTGTCCCATTGTTGGACGTTTGACATATAAATTTGTAGCAAATTTAATTCAAAGTATCTGGTTACGCCTGGGAACTTTGCGCCATCAACTCGGGGTTGAGGGGCAGTTTTAGAATATTTGTGTTTTTGTGCAGCGCCTGCTAATTGTGCCGGAAATAGACAAGTGCGTCATTGTCATCGCCTAACGCCACCAAAGTGCTTCTAATGCAGTCACCTGTGTGGGTCGCAATCACACATCTCAGAGTTGGGCTACGTGTCTCGTTAACGTTGCATCCTCATTAAGTTTTGTGCTGCATAATTTGCTCAGCTGCAATCTTTTGCGTGGGCAACGTGCCTGAGTGCCAGCCACCCACATCTTGAGCGAGTAAGTGCCTCCAAGTGTGTGTGGAAGTAGATCCGCTAATTGTCCGCTGCCCCTGCACTAATCCAACAATATTCCGGGCACAGTGTCACAAATTGCCACTGCTAATGATTACAAGTCTCACACAGTTCCAATTTGCAAATTTCCGTGACTTAATTGATGTGCTCAGGTTGTTAGCTTAATCAACCACAATTATTCGCATAAATTTATCAATTTTAATCTGCAACTACAAATAGACAATGCCAAATCCTAAATTATGTGTTAGATATTAAAAATAAAATAATAAATATTAAATTAAAATATTATAAAAAAAATCTCAGAAGAATATAGAAACTTTGAAGAGTAGTAATGATAAAATGGAAGAATTGTCGTGTACATTTTGTTATAATACAGTTTCAGTTTCCAAACCTAATCGATGATCAGAATCATAGCACTGCATTGACAACTGAAAGATACATGTTCGAAGCAATGATTAACTATATCTCAGAAGCTAAGGCTAACACAATTCCCAGCCTTGCCGCAGTCAATCTCAATTACTACTCGAAATAAATACATTAATATTCATTGAAGAAAGTATTTATAAGCTGGCAGCACTTGGCTCTTACCCCGTTTCGCATTACACACGCATATCACATACATAATTCGTTTGGAATTATGTCTGCAGCATGACAATGCCAAGTGCCACACCCACTATGCGCCAAAAGAAGAGTGGAAAAGGCGACCGCATATAATGCCAATAATTGATAATTTATTATAATCACAGACTATGGGAATTGGGGAGAAACTAGTGGAAGCAGCCAGTCAACCACCCAAGGCAACTAAACCACCCAAACCACCCAAACACATCTCAAGACATCGCCCAAAGGGGTTGGCTGTGGTGTGCTGTCAAATAATTGCATTTGCTTCAATAATCCTTTAATGCTGATCTGAGTTGATGGCAAGGACTCTCTCTCTCTGTCGCTCTGTTTCGCTCTGTCTCGTATAAGGACACAACTCGACTCGACTGCATATGTTCGCCGCCGGCAATATGGGCGATACCGAGGGGTGTTGCTGTTGCGGTAGCCCAATTATTGTTGCTGCTGCCCGGCAGCAACTGTTGTTGTTGTTGTTGTTGTTCTGTTGCAAAGGGTTCACGAAATGCGTTTGATATTAACACATCTGTTCATTCATTCCACTTGAGCTGCGTCATTATCGTCGCCGCCGTCGTCGTCGTCCTGTGGAGTGCTGACAAAACTGTTTGCGGAAGCTAATGGTGCGCACTTGCCATAATTACCCCCGACCCAAGCCATACCCGCAGCCTCTTCCTTTTTGGGGTGGTGTTGTTTACCTTTGCTTGTTTAGGTTACTCGCTCATTGTTTCCATTTTTTTTTCTTTATTATTTTGTTGAACAACTTTGTTTGCTTGTTTGCTTTCGCTCTTACATCGCAAATCGCTTTTTGTAACTTGTAACCGCAATTCTTTTTTATTGCCCAGTTTGCAATTCCCATTCCCATTCCCACTCCCATTGTTTACCGTGTGTCCCATTCGCATTGTTTAGTCGAAATTATGAGCACTTTGCCGCCTTCGGGCGATTCTTTTCTCATTTCTGTTTACATTTTTATGTTGTAAATAAATTACATGAAGTGGAACTGCTCAGATCCAATTTTCTCAATAGGGAGAACGCTCTGCGTTTGCTTACCAATGGCGACCAGTGCCGGAAAGTATCTCAAATATGTTATTAAAAAACCCATCTCCAAAACAGAAGACTGTTTGTGTTGAGCAACTGGCATTTTCTGCACATAATTCCAATATTAATTTACTAATTTTAATTAATATTTTAACCAAATTCAGCTAAGTCTTAAATGGTCACAAAGTACATCTAAATCTAGTTAAGATTACTTCAACTACACCTAAAAGTATGCATTTATTTAAACAGCTGCACTCGGAATATAGTTTAGAATTTCATTTCCGAAAACATAATTTCAAAATGATCCACAACATCGAAAAAGATATGCCGAAATGTTGTGCACAAAACGAAATCAATTAGTAGCGCTGTAAATGAATATGCCAAAATATAAACTGAAAAGTTAAAAAGACCCAATTCCTTGCATACTCCACAGCTGTAAGCTTCGAGAAGCAATCAAGAAACTAAGCCAAGCGAATTGAATAAATAAGAAACACGTTTTCCGGCCGTTCTGTGAAAAATGATTGCGGGTTTCATTTTCGGTTTAGGTATTGCAATAAAACAAAGCAGAATTGTGCATGAAATTATTATTGGAAGACAAAAAACACACATACATATATATACATATGTATATACATATATACAAATATAAATACATATATATGATGTAAGTTGGGGATGGTTGGTAAAGTCAAGGCAGACGCACACAATTGTTTTTCATTATTCAATTTTTGTCCTGATGATAATAACGAGAGCACAGCCATACACTGTCTGTCTCGCTCACGCCACGCTATACCTGTCCCACTCGCGCCGAGCCCCTGAAGGGAGACGCTGCACTTCGAAAAAGTTTACCCAGCCATATTTTATTGGTAATGTGCTTATGGCATAAATATTGTATTAAGTAACTGGTGGGCGTCACCACCAACAAAAAAAAATGAGAAAAAAGAGAAACCCCCGCAACAACTTCCAGGGAAGTCTGTGCTAGCAGGGGGTGGATGGGTGGTTGCCTTTTGGGGGTTGGATTGTGCGCAATTTATTGTTAGCTGGAGCCTGGCAGAGGCACTTGAGCATGGGTTTGGGGTAGTGTTTGTTTAAGTGGGCGTATGTGTGTGTGTGTGTATTGTGTCTGGGATATTGCCAACATGGCGGCTAAGCCAGTGGAGCAGCAGAGCCAGCGGGAACAGAGTGGGCGAAAGAGAGGGTGACAGTGTGTGTGTAAGAGTGCAAAGAGAGCAGAGAAAGTTGCCTCGAGGCGCAAAATGTTGAAATTGTTTTATGTTGCGTTATGATTACAACAATGCGAACTTTTGCACAATGTCTAATTTGAATTTTGATTAGGAAATTTACTTATACACACACACACACACACAGAGCCGCACAAAGAGTGCAAGAGAGGAAGATAGATATAGAAGATGGCGCCCCCTGATGTTAGAAATCCCATTAGGGGGCGCTCTAAGCATGGAATCAGCGTAACCGGAACTAAAAGCAAACACAGCAGCAGCAGCAGCAACAGCAACAGCAACAACAACAATTGCTACCAAAAAGGAAACACGCGCGCATAAGCAAGCAGGCAAAAAGGATGCCAAGGATGCCACGAAGAGAGGGGCGGCGGGGGTGGTTGGGGGAGGCTACGACGGCTACGAAGGATGCCTGGGCATTGTCTTGATTGAAGCTCATTAGTGAAGATGCTGCTCTGGCATGTGTGTATGTATGGGTGGTGTGTGTGCCCCTTGCCATCCTTTGCAGCCTCTTACCAATTTAGGCGCTGATTACAGGCCAAATTTGTTTTGTGTGCCTGCGCAAAATTGAAAATCAGATTTTGTTTGTTTATGTCTTAGAAGACACAATGAAAATCAATGGGATGTGGGTGGGTGGGTGGGTGCTGGCTGAAGCAAACAACAAATTGTTAAAGTTTCTGAGGTGGAAAATTGCGTTTATTGTTTTATATATAAGTGTGTCTGTATGTGTGCGAGTGTGTGATGAAAGTTTTTCAATTTTCAATTGGCTGGCAGCCAAGTGGGGGGACACAACTTTTGCCCGCAGCATAAATAACAGCACTCAGGCATACAAAAGCAATTTTCTAACTTCTGCATCCTCTCTGCGTTATCCTTTGTCATTCACAGGTCTGGTTCCAGAATCGACGCGCCAAATGGCGCAAAGCGGAGCGACTCAAGGATGAGCAACGCAAGCGGGAAAATGGCGAAAGCAGCAGCTCATTGGATAAGGTAAGCCGGGGTTGGACACCATATATAAAATCTTATTCAAATTTAATTATCTCTTTCCTAGTATTTTCTAAATGTATTTCCTATATTTCAAATCCATTTTAATCAGCGTTTGAATAGTAAAAAACTAGTTTCGTATGTAATGTCCATCCTGGAAAGCAGTAGTGAATTAGAAATACATTCTCCTTGTCTTGAAATTGTTCCAAAATTGATTTAGTCTTGATATTCTAAGAATGTTCTTCATTAAGAACGATGATTGCCTTCGAAACTATGTTAATGAATATAGTATATATGTTATATGAATAAAATAGTATATATGTTATATGATTAGAGAATCCTTCCTCATCATCTGCAAAAAGGAAGCTGCGACTCATATGCAACTCATTATTCTACAGCTGATCGAATACTTTGCCGTTTGGGCAGAGATGATGGAAATGCAAATACTCGCGGCTGCGGTCGAAATGCAAATGGGAACTTGTGGTGGTACGACGCCGGTTCTAGGATGTGCAGGAGAATGTCATATCGCGGATGTGGTGGCAACTTCAATCGCCATTGCAGTTCAGTGTCTTGCCGAAAACGATGCGGTGGGCGTGCCGAACCATGAATAATATTGAAAGGAAATATTAAATATGAATAATCAAATATTAAGCTGCTCTGAATTGAAAATGTTATTTTATTTGTAGTCGACGGGTATCACTTTCACTATAGTTCACAATTTGAAAGTTTTGATTAACCTTATGCATAAATAGTTTATTATTCCAATACACAATTCAGAAATTGACAATGCTTTATATTTAGCTACCTACTGTGAACGATATATGTATTCATTGGTCACAATCTGGAACAGCTGTTGTATTGTTAAGAAATTGAGTAGTATACGATCAGTTGAAGGTTGACAGAGCTCAACAAGTTTATATAGAATGAAGTTCCTTCCTCCACATCTGAAAATAGAATTCTGCAACTCTTCTGTTATTATTCTACAGCTGGATAATTTGCCGTTTAAGAAATATATAAAACTTATTTAATAGCTTACACTTGAAATAATTACTTCTTCTTTGCAGCTTCATGACTCACGCGAATCCTCGCCAGACATCACCGGTGAGATCGACGATGATATGGATGAGCTGCCGCCACGTCAGCGCTCCCATAGTCCTTTAGCAAATGGGCCCCTGGAACAGCAGCATTCACGCAGTCCCACTGGTGGCCATCATCTGGACTCTAGCGATAATGAACGACCGCTGTCCTCTACACAACTGACCGCCACACCGCACTCCGCCTCCCAATCGCTGGGCTCCATCAGCGCCGGCTCCCCCTCGCCGGGCATGCGCGAGCATACGCCCCTGGCAGGCGGAGTGGGTTCCAGCAGCCCCTCAAATTCACGCAACACGGACTCACCCATCGAGGTGGGTGGCCCCATGTCGCTGACCACCGGCACTCGTATGGCTGCCTCGTCCAACAACTCGGCGTCTTCGACACCAACGCCAACAACGCCGCATGCAGCACAGATGCAACATTCAGCTGCTGCCGCAGCCTTTGGCAGCCACATTTTTGGCAGTTTTGGTGCCGGCAGCGTTGCCAACGATACGTAAGTTGTAATATCTCTGTTACTAAAAAACATTTAAGATTAGGAAACAATGGAGACAAAACTAAGAAGATAAATATTCTATATAATCGAATTACTGGTACAACTAGTTTAAGGGCTATATCCATAGCAGCATAGCACACATAGCTATGATGTTTCACTTAAGATCTGTTGTCTTCATTTAGTTTATGAGAAATTCCCATTCTCAGTGCAAAGTTCTACATAATCGAATTACTGGTACAACTAGTTTATAGGCTATATCCATAGCAGCATAGCACACATAGCTACTGCCATAACTACTTATGTCAAACCCCTGATGCGAGGACCACCCCTCTGTAAACCAGCACGATTAAAACTCAACGATCTGCTAATTGCCTGCGTGTCATTAAGCCTCCACTTACAAGGGCATTAGGCAACAACAAACAATACATTTATGGCAAGTGTCGCATTTTGTCGTCAATTTGACAATAACAATGCCACCGAGCACAGAAACAACTGGCAGCAAAAAAGGAATGAAAAAAAAAAATACACAAAGCGAAGAGAGTAAATAAGGCATACAGAGCAAATACCACCCCCCGAAAAACAATTTTCCAAGCAAATATTTACAAATCTGTGCAGGATATGGATGAGGAGGTGGCTGAGTTTTTCCAAGCAGTACAAATGTCAAATGCCACCCCTAAAGAATTTTTGGCGACGATGACTAAATTAGCAATTGATTACGAGCAGAGGAGGAAAAGTGGAGAGATTGCCTGGTTGAGGGAGTTGGGTGCATTATTATAGCCAGACAAACGACCACAATGAGAGCAGTAATGATATTAGATGGGTGGCATGTGGATGGTTGTGGATTCGGTTGATGGCGCGACTTTCGACTCTTGC
Source organism: Drosophila atroscutellata (assembly GCA_035041605.1). Lineage (NCBI taxonomy): Eukaryota > Metazoa > Arthropoda > Insecta > Diptera > Drosophilidae > Drosophila > Drosophila atroscutellata. The sequence continues at coordinate 2,090,443 of JAWNLA010000092.1, read as the reverse complement.
CAGGGCGACTACAGCGAGTCCTGTGACTCCTGCGGTGGCCGGGTGTGCGGCACGGGCTATTGAACAGGCGTGCGCAGCGGAAGACGATTCAGTTAATGTTTTGGATGAAAAACGTTTAAATTCCATTGGCGCACTTCCGGTCAGCGGATGTCGTGTGCGCCAGCGGAAACATTAAGAGTGCCCCCCAAGTACTCGCCCAATCCCACACAGTCTCAAGAGTTCTGGCCAGATCTAATGATGCTGCATTGATATGACAGACACGTGCTAACGACGCCAGCTTCTAATCACCAACGGAACAGCGCCTGAATGAACCAAGCATTGTTTTTAACAGCCAGATTCTAATTCAGCTAATAAATAAATTACATGGCTGCTCGGAATGAGCAACGAGTTTGACAAGCATTCAGCTGATATCCAAAATATCACTTTTTATCTTCTGTTTTTTGTCAAGTTTTCACTCTAGTTTCTTTCTTTTGTTTGCCAAAACCACAAATTAATCGTTCACTTTACAATCGTTTAGAACTTTTCCGACATAAATCGCATAAATCTCAGCTTTACCAAAAATCCTGATTGCGCTCATAAAAAGCAACTCGAAAATTTAATTGCGCGGAAGTGAGGGTGTTTCATGTTTTGTGTTTTGTGTTTTGTTATGCTGCAATGTAACCATATGCCACACCCGGCAAAAGGTGGCTGCTGTTTTTTGGCGGATTTGGGGGGAGGGTGCGCTGGTTAGCAGTGGGCGGTCTCATCAGCCGGCTAAAAGGCGACGGGCGGCCGCAGCTCTCCTTCAGCTCACATGTCAACGCGCCCAGACAACACCAAACACCAAACAACAACAACAACATGAACAATCAGGAGTTACACCACAATAAAAAGAAAAAGAAAAAATACATACATGTCATCAGGATGCGGATCGGGCTATAATGGCACAGCGGCAATAGCTGACAAGCCAAGTGGGTGAGTGGTTGCCAAAAAGGGGACAACCCACTGGGCAAGAAGGTCAAGATTGACAGCCATTGCTTCTGTCCCTGCCCCTGCCCCAGCCACTGCTCCAGCTGCTGGTGCTACTCCTGTTTCAGTTGAATCATTTGCCCCGCTGTTTGTTGTTGTAACGGTTGACCAACTCAACTCAACTCAACAGCTCCGACTTTTTTGCCATTCTATCTCTTCATGTATATGCTAATGCCAAATTGCATGCACTCAGCGCTTTGATATCGTTTGATATCTTTATTGTTATTCAAATGCCTTCGACCGGATGTCCTGTGTGTGCTTCCCATCTTCGAGTAACCTTGTAGCAAATACCATCGTTTTTGCTGCTCATCTCAAGTCGAGCGTTTCATCGCAAGCATTTATCATCGCATTAGGCATGCACTCAGCTATCGTTATATCTAGTTATTTTTCTCGTATATTTTATGCAAATCCAGAAGCTGATAAGCACACGACTGTCAATCATTTGAAGCGACATTTAATGCTGACGTCAGGCAACATATTCGCACAGTCAATGCAAGACAATTAGCCATTCTTCAAGGAAGAAGAGGAATAAAATATATTATTTAAGCTCATAATCTGAAAATCGAATTGTCATCGAGTTTTGTTGGAGTTTTTTGCTTAACTGAGAACTTTCAAAATAGACATAAATATTTTAGAAAAAATTTCTGTTTGCCGATTACCTAATTTAAATTTTTGTTTTATTTATTTATTTATCAAGACCAAAAAGCATTTTAATTGCGTTCATTTTACCAATTTGCATAAGCAATTAAAACTCGAAGAAACACTAAAATTCAATGCGGCAAACAATAAATATTTAATGGGTGCGATGATCTCCAAAAAGATCTTGAGCTTGTTAACAATTTGCATGTTTAACTGACTTGAACTTGAGCTTAGTTTGCTTAACCAAATTATTGACATTTTTAATGAAGTTTTCTATATATTTGTTATATACAAATATACTATAAGATTTCGACTAAGAATACAACCATTATTAAGTCTACAGTGTGTCAGCCAACCTCTGAAAATGTGTGTTGGTTTAGTGTTTGTCATTTCTAACTTCTGGTTAGCTAATTCATTAATTTGGAGAATTCAGTAAACCGCTTGCCACTTGTGGCTACCTTTGAAGAAATTCAAATGAGAACTTTGCTTCTAGGTTTGACTACAAAATTCTTAAAGTTTCTTTCACACTCTGTACATCAGCGCTGCAAACTAATTTAAATTTGTGCACAGCCTAATCCAAAGTCTCTTTGATTGGATACAGAAGATTATGTTAATTAAATGCCAAAACTACCCGAAAATATGACGGGAAAAAAAGTTAAACTTGAAGCTTGAATTGCCAAATATTTTATGCACAAATAACTAAATACGTAATTAGGAGTCGAGGCATGCAAAATCTGAGCTACTTAAACATGTAAACAGCCTCATGCCCAGGCAGAAGCCAAAAACCAAATGATGTACCCAAGCTATATATACATATGTATAGATATATATATATATATATATATTTATATTACCTATGTATGCATTATGTGAGTACATATTGTACTATGTGTATTTACCTATTAGTACGCGTATTTGCAGCTGCCTCGTTGATGTTTGCGCTCACACGAATGCTTGAATAATAAATTGGGCAAATATTTTAATATTCATCATGCAATTAAAATAAGCCACTGACTCGCGCACAGTTAGAACAACAACAACAACAACAACAACAAGCAAACCAACCATCAGAATTGCTTCCCGCCGAACAACTCCAACAACAGCAATAACAACGACTTTGGGTTGCCTAATATAATAAGCATATAATGCTCAGAGCCCCCGCTTGAATTCGGGCAGAAGGTAGAAAATAATTGTAGCCAAAGCTAATGCCAAAAAAAGGAGATAATTTGCTGCAGTCGAGATTACCTAACGGAAAGTTACCCCTTGTTCAGTTAAGCAATGCTGCGATGTACCTTAGTTGTGCAAATGGCAAATAGAAATCTATATTTTCTGGCAAAACCCCAACTCATTATACCCTTTCTATTCATTTTTAATGCGGACAGGGTATACTTATATGGAAAAAACTTTTAGTAGCGCAAACATTTTGCGGAAATTGAGTTTGGCCCTCTCTCTAAAATGGGGTAGATATATACATATATGCCGTTGAGGTGTTGATTGCTCGAGTTTAATTTGTTAGAATTGCGTAAAGCATTAAAATGTTTGCCGGAAAAATTATGAGGAACGGGTTGCGGCAGCTTTGTGGCGGCAACACTGGCAACATGTGTAAAAATTCATTAAGTCAAGTAAGGAAAAACTTTCTCCTTGGCGAAGCGGCAATCTGCGAAAAGTGCGAAAATTTAAAGAAAACTTTTGTGTGCTTTGTGAGCATGCCTGCTTGGCTGACATTGACAGACGCTCACAAACCACGCCTCCCCTCACTCCTCTCTTTCCTCTCCGTCTGTCTCTCTCTCTGCCCCACCACCTGTTTCTTTCGCCAGTTGCCCCACAGCAAAAGTTATGTACTAACTAACGAGCTCAACGACAACACTCGAGCATCTGAATGTCTTAATTAGGAGTGCGAGAGCAGCCCCTCTACGACTGGGCACACTGTTGAGTGTTGCAATTAAGGCGGCAGCAGTAGCAAACATGTAGGCGGGGCACACTGTCAAACAGTCGTCGTACTTGCCTGCAGGCCATGACGACACGATGTTGTTGCAACATTTTTGCCAGTCTCAGACAAGGCGCATACCCCAAATAAAAAAAAAAAAAAGCTGCCACGCTACCTGCCACCCGCCCAGAGCCGACCGTAGACGGTGCCGCAGCGTCAGCAGTTGGATGTGCACATGCAAAATTTAATTACGACCAAAGGATGAGTGCTTAATTATACGCAAACATTTAAGTTTACTGCTTTTTTCGCTACGACTTGGACGAGGGGCGACTGTGCGACTGTAACTCTGACTGAAGCTGCAACTACAAATGCATAGTAGTGCGAATACTTGCAAGAGTCACTGTTTGTCTGCTCTTGTCGTTTAGCTCGGACTTTTGCTCTGGCCTTTGGCCCTAATTGGGTTGATATGTATGTGTGCACATCAAGTTAATGTTCAACATTTTCTTTAATTATTAAGTTAAAAGTTCTAACGCAAATATCCATAAGGCTTTCCTTTACTTACGAATGAATCCATTTTTTTTTTTGATTGATGTGAAATGTTTCAAATTTTAAGTGATTTTGCATAAGCAAAGATGTGTTTATATATCTTGAGTAATACTGCGATTGAAACAGAATAAATCCTTCAAGCATTGAAAACAGTACAAATACTTTTCTAAAACAGATTTAAATTATTATTAACGCATTTAGAACTTATGAATGCATTCTGCATTTATTATTTAGAAGTACTTACAATTTGAAAATCAAACGTTTTGTTTGGCTATCCCTCTCTCATTTTCAATTCTTTGACAAACTCTGGGGAAAATGAAATTGTGCTTTCGTCACATACCAAATTCTGTTTTAAGCCAAATAGTGTGCCCTCCCTCGCAAGGTAATGCAAAACGCAAAAAACGGCCAAGCCTCAAAAATCTCGACTGGCGTTACACAACTCAGAATCAGGGCAGGAGCAGTTTTGGTGTGGGTGACTGGCAAAAGCAAAAGCCAAAAAACCGTCAAGTTTAGACGGAAAAAGCGTCAACGGTGGGGTGGAAAAAATAAAGTAAAAAGAATTAATAGCGGCAGCCGCGACGATTGTGGCCCAGTGGCTGTGGTCGCGACATTCTGTCGGCTCGTCCTGGCCAGCCAGCCTCCTGCCTCCACGCAACTCGATTAGCATTCAGTCGTCCTGCTGCTACTTGCCTGCCTGCCTGCCTGCCTGCCTGCCTGCCTGGCCTCGTGTCGAGTTAGGCCTCACTAAGAATTATTCAATTTTGGACACATTTGTTTCCAGTTCCAATCGTCCCAATGGACTAAGCCTAAATGGACCAAAAGCTAAAAAGCTTAACGCAAAAATTTGAATAAATGCAGATTAAATTTGCTTCACATTTTTTCCACTCATTTTGAATTTGATTATAGGCTATGCAACAAATACCAACTTGCAACACTTATGACTAATAAAAATATGTTAATTATATTAATGGATTATGCCAGGCACATCATTTATCTATATCATTTATATCTATGTATATACATTTTTTTTTTGTTGGCTCGCTTATCAATTAAAATTGTTGAAATTGCATTGGCTTCTACGAATTGGAGCTCGGGGCGTATGTTGTTGTCTGTAAGCGTATTATTTCATTCAATTAAAATGAGTATAGGCCTAGACACCACCAACAACAACAGCAACAACAGCAACATCAAGCGACAACAGCTTCCACTCCATACACAAAATATTTAGGTTTATTAATAATAATGCAATTACGCATAAAAATGTTTTAATTTATTTCAATTAAGCGTTAATTAAAAATTGTGTTTGTCGCTCGGTTTGTTTGGTGTTGTTGGTGAAAACGAAGCATTTGTCACTGGGGTGGCTGCCACACAACATACATACATATATAGAGTGGAATGGTGTAACTCATAGAGAACAACTTTCCCATTGCTTGATTAACTATGGAATAATATATATATTTTGTGTGGACGATGTTAGTCAAAGAACTTATTTTAATCATTTTCCCCTTATAATTTTCTACCAGCAATATCGATTTTCTGAGCTCAAACACTGCTTGAAGATTTCAATAACTGCATTGCTTTCATTCTGGCTACACTTAGTTGTCAATATTTTTTATTATTATTATTTTATTTATTATTACATTATAATTCATTTCTTTTTGTCATATTAACCTGTTTTTCTTCCATTACAGCAATTGCGGCTTTCGTCCCGTGCTCAGTGAGCAGAGCGCTGTGGCAGCAGCAGCAGCGGCAGCAGCAGCTCAGCGCAGCGCCAACCATCCACCGCTTTTCCTGCCGCCTCATCTGGCTGCTCAGTTCTCGCATCAGCCGCTCTTTCCGGGCCTCAAAGGTGGGTGGACTAATGGCATAATCTCTATCAATGGGCTGCCTGTCAATCAAGGCGGCAAAATCAAAAGCAATTGATAATCAAATTAGCAGCTGCTACCAGCCCAAATGATGATGATGCATCACCATCAAGAAACAAATTTAAAAATTGATAAATATTCGATTTCTTACAGGTGTCTCGCCGTTTCAAAGCCTCTGCTCGTGCTGCTCGTTGAAGCCGCCACCGATGCCACCGTTGTCATCGGCATCTTCATCGGTAATGGCGCCGCTAAGTGTGCCCGTGAGCAGCAGCTCGGCGGCCAGTTCGCCGGAGTCGCCCAAGTCGAGCGGTGGCTGTGGCTCGCATGATCCACGCTCCAATTCGGTGGCTGAGCTGAGGCGCAAGGCGCAGGAGCATTCGGCCGCGCTGCTGCAGTCGCTGCATGCTGCAGCTGCTGCCGGGCTGGCATTTCCGGGATTGCATTTGCCGCCGCTCTCCTTTGCCCATCATCCGGCCCTGGGGCATGTCGTTAATCACAATAACAACAATAGCAGCAGCAGTAACAACAACAATGTGCTACGCATGAAGCACGAGGCACAGGATATGACAGCGAGCACAATGAATGGCCTGGGCCCAAGCCTCCCCTCTAGCTCCACATCGGCAGCTCTGCTCGATCTGGCGGAATCAGCAGCGGCATATCATCATCATCATCAGCAACAGCAACAACAGCAACAACTGCAACAGCAGCAAATACAGCATCAGCAACAACAGCAACATCATGCCACCTTGTCGCCTCCGACCACGCCCACACAGCAGCAGCCACAGCCGTTGCCATCGGTTGCTGCGCGTCAGGATACGCCGCCAGCAACAGCTGCTACTGTCAATGGCAACACTCTACTTGCTAAAGCCGAGTAAGAAGTGCGAAGACGAGCAAAACGTTTAATAATAAAATACAATTAATAATTTAAGTCGATTAAAGTACTATATATATACGAAAATATATGTACATATATATACATATATATATATATATGCATAAATACATATATATGCTAAGTGGCGGATCTACCATTTATGTATTAGTTATACGCATTTAGAGGGCAAAAACACAATAAAAGTCACACCTACAATACTTATAGATTACTTAGCTAGACATTTAGACAGTTGTTGGTGCCAATCAGCTGTAACTCCAAACACTGAGATGTTGGAAGAGAAAAGATCTTAAGAAATAATCCAGTTTATAAATTCATTCGAATTATTCCATTGGTATCTTACAAGTTGCATAAATACGTTCTGACATGTGTTTAATTTTATAAAAATTGATATTAATATGTATATTTATGTATATAATAATTTGTACACATTAATTAACCCAATTTTTTAAATGAATAATCTGGCAATAAAAACATGAAATATAAAGAATATGTGTTAAACTGAACTGTAAACACATAATCCACGATGCGAACAGTGTTGAGATTTCAGCTGACAGAGCCCTTTCCAATGATTATTTATATATGTATATATACATATGCATGTACATACATACATATATTTGTACACATATGTGCATAGAGAGAAGATAGCTAACAAATCAGACATTAGCAATAGCAAATAAGTAGATTATCTCACTACAGCTACAACAAAATTATAGAGCCAATAGCAACAAAACAAATATCTACACATAAACAAATCCCCAAGAATGCAACAGTTAATTAAACTTAAACAAGTTAATTAAAACAATAAATGATCATATTACAAAATTTAAATTGCACGTTTCATGATTTTAATTAACAAATGCAGTACACAGGGTCAACAAGTCAGGTTATCAGTTAGCCATACTTAAACCTTGCATGTCGTCTCGCACAGGTCCTTCGAATCGAAGAGGTTGCTGTTGCCGTGGCAGCCACTGTAGTTGAAGTTAATGCATTCATTGGTGTCCTTGCGATAAGTCCACTTTTTTTGCAGGGCGCGGCAGTTGCCGATTTTACCAAACTCTTCCCCGCAGGCAGCTAAATGAGATAAAATAAATGGCTAAAAAACACCAACTCTGCAGCGAGGTGTGCTCAAAAAACGTACGGTTCTTCAGCGTGGCAAGCGTAGCGCCCAGCAGCGAGCAGAGCAACAGGAAAACGGCGAAATACTTCATCTTAAGTTTGGGTATTAAAGTTGAAGAACAAAAATCCAACGTCAACTATTTGGGGCGCTGTTTCGATCGCAACTGAACTAAAGGCTGCCTTCTGGCACTCATTATATAGGCAAAGACCAACTGGCTTATCTGTGGGTCACGATGAGATTCGTTTGCAATAACAAAACAACCTTTAAATTATAGTGAAGTTTTAACATATTTATTATACAAAACAAGCTTTGCTTGTTGTTGTTGATTTTGTTTGCTCACTCCGTCCACTTAGTCTTTGCAAGCATTCTCGCATTCACCTTGGCTGCTAAATTGATTTTTATTACCGCCACAGCCACCAAAAATGAACTCGACACAGGTATTCTTGGCGGCATCATAGGTCCACATTGGCATAAAAGCCATGCAGGCAGCCCCGTGCTGAGCCATGCCATTCTTCGAGTGCTGCTCATTGCACATACCTAAGAAGAAAGCAGCCAGATCTATAGAGTCGCATCTCCAAGTTGATCCAATCTTTCAACTCACCTGGCTTGGCGTGCACCATGGAGAGGCACATCAGCAATCCGATTGCTATAAGCTGAATAAAAGCGTACTTCATAGTTAGAAATAAAGTGCAGCTGCCACCGGCAACATTGGTGCTATATAAAGGCAACTACATATAGCCAATGACAAGAGAACAAGTGTAGGGCTTATCTATTAGGTCAGACATCCGCTTAGATGCCACCAGAGCAGAACACCACGGGTCAATATAGAAAGACCACCCTGATAACAGCACAGCATCTGTCGCATGGAACTTTTGACTATTTATAGTAAGAGAGATAATCGGTAAATAAGCCGACTTGTATATATAATCGCTATCAAAGTCGTTTAATCTCTGCATATGTACCTACAGTACTAAATTTGTTTGACAGTTTTAGGCTGACAGTAAGAACCACAGTTCTACGATATAGATGGAGATTTATAACGAGAAATGGAAATGTAATAAACTCTTAAAAATTGTCGTTTATAAGGTCATAAGGCAGAGAATTCCTCATAATGAGATACAGAATGTTTGACATTTCATTAAACAGCTACCTTGAATTATATGAAACTTGTCGTCAACATGATGTTATTGCGGGATGAATCAGATAAATAAAGTTGTACCTATACAAAATAGATAAACAAATTTATGATTTTGTTTGAGATACCCTTCTATATAAATAGCTTTAGAAGCAAGTATATTTAAAAAATATATATACAATATTACAATTTTGTATTTCAGTGTAATTCTCTAAGTCTGTTGACATATCTTTGCCTTAATAACAATAACATCAATTGAGGCACTTCACCTCACAGGCTTCTTTGGTTTCAAAGCGATTGGCATTGCCTCCACAGCCACCGTAGATAAACTGGATACATTCCTGGGCTGCCGAATCGAAACTCCAGCTGGGCATATATGCCTCACAGGAAATGCGTCCGTCGCCATTGCGCGAATGCTCCAGACCGCACTCCGCTATAGGCCAAAGAACATATTGCAATTAATAACTGATCCTAAGGAAGGTATTTAGAAACTCAGAACACACCATTTTTGAGGGCCGCAAGACAGCTGACAAAGAGAGCAGCAAGCACCACAAACAACACGGAAAACTTCATAATGATGTTTTTTTTTTTAGTTACTGAAATGACAACTGAATTCTCGCAGTGACAGATTTTAACTGAACTAGACAAATGTCGAGTTCGTCTATTAAATACTTTCGGTGAGCTGTGTTATCGCTCCGCTCAGAGTGACGAGTATTGGTAATACTAACACAACAAGATTGGAAGTTTCAACAGTATATATTGGTAAATATCAATGAGTCATGTTCAAAGGTTCTCTACTACTGTTGCTGGGTATTCAATCTTTCAGTCTCACTCAAAACCCTGTGTATGATTTTTTATTGCGATTATTTAAATGTTATTAAATCTACTTTCATAAATCACTTAACAAAATATAAAAGAAGATTTGAATATAACATTTAGACTCTATAAACATAGTTTCAATGCATATATTTCAGAAAGTCAGAGTTAATATTGTGAGGATCCATATAACAATGGCTGATAGGTAAGCATAGATGTGCGTATACATATATATTTAGATCTATATGTATAAATGTGCATTTATATATATGCATGCGAATTGCTATGCATTATGGTATATGCGCCCCTCAGAGCCCTGATTCGCAGGAGCTCATTTCACATCCTCAGCTCGACTGAGTTTTAGTCTAGCAGAAACAACCCGAACAAAGGGTTCGTTACAGCATAAGATGTATGGACACTATTCTCATTGCTCATACCACGCATATATCCTTACATTTGTCTTCTTTGGAGAATCGGGTTTCGTTGCCTGCACAGCCTTTATAGATGAATTCTATGCATTAATTAGTCTCCACAATGTAGGTCCAGCTAGGAAATTAGGCCTACAACAATCCGCTCCCCAAAGGGACCTACATACATCTAACAAAAATATCAACTGCAACTGGAAAGGGTATTTTGCATTTTCGTACACACCACTTTTAATCGCAAAACACAAACAAATGGAAAAATTTAATTATTGTGTTGAATTTTGTTTTTCTTTTTACTGGCACGTCAAGTTTGTACAGTCAGTGAGAAATTGCGACTGAGGCGTAAATAAGTCGTACTCGCATTTGGTATGCAAACATTTTCACCTTATATAATGAACAAGCAAAATCAGTATTTTTAAACGGGAATTTCAAGGTATAATCAAATATAATATTTGTTTCAATTCATGGCAAAAATCAATTGATTTCAGTTTAGCTGGAAATGTAATAACAGATTCGACGTCAATCACTATAAATGTGTCCAGCTAAAATCGATAAGCTATGAATTAACAAGATTTTGTTAATATCGTGAATTGTAGCTTTCATTTGATTGTTTATTGTTTGCTTTTTTATAGCACAACACTGAAATTGTTTTCACAGAATATAGTTAAAGCAACCCCCGCTGAAAATCACAATCTGTAATTTGTAAGCAAATTCATTTCCCAGAGAAAAATAATGAGCATATTGAGAGATTTTGTAATTTAGTTTCAAGTTTAGTTTATTTTTTTTTATATATTCATGTTTATACATATATAAAACATATGCATATATAGAAATATACCTGTGTACATATGAGTGTAGAGAGCTAACAAATCAGACAGCAATAGCAATGAGCAAAATTATTGAACCAATAACAACATAACATTATTTAAGCCAAACTTAAACAAGTTAATTAAAACAATAAATGATCATATTACAAAATTTAAATTGCACGCTTCATGATTTTAATTAACAAATGCAGTACACAGGGTCAACAAGTCAGGTTATCAGTTAGCCATACTTAAACCTTGCATGTCGTCTCGCACAGGTTCTTCGAATCGAAGAGGTTGCTGTTGCCGTGGCAGCCACTGTAGTTGAAGTTAATGCATTCATTGGTGTCCTTGCGATAAGTCCACTTTTTTTGCAGGGCGCGGCAGTTGCCGATTTTACCAAACTCTTCCCCGCAGGCAGCTAAATGAGATAAAATAAATGGCTAAAAAACACTAACTCTGCAGCAAGGTGTGCTCAAAAAACGTACGGTTCTTCAGCGCGGCAAGCGTAGCGCCCAGCAGCGAGCAGAGCAACAGGAAAACGGCGAAATACTTCATCTTAAGTTTGGGTATTAAAGTTGATGAACAAAAATCAAACGTCAACTATTTGGGGCGCTGTTTCGATCGCAACTGAACTAAATGCTGCCTTCTGGCACTCATTTTATAGGCAAAGACCAACTGGCTTATCTGTAGGTCAAGATGAGGTCTCTTTGCAGTAACAGCAACCTTTAAATTACAGTGAAATTTTTACATATATATTGTAAACAAGTAACAACTATGTAGTCGAGTGAGCTTGACTAGGATATACCCTGGAAACCTGCTGTTAAACATTTAATAGTTTAGTTGGCAAATTTCCCTTTAAAAAGTATCCAAATGTGAGCATGTCTGCAAACGAGATCCCGGGATTCCACGATCCGCGTGTTCATAAAGACGGACGGACTTACATGGCTATATCGACTAGTCTGTTAAACCTAATCAAGAATTCAACAACCTAGTCGTTATAGCTGTGCCCATCTTATGGGTAGGAGATGATTCCTTCTGCTTGTTACAAACATTTGCACAAGCCCATTACACCCATTTTACCCAATTTCCATGTGTTCAGGGTATAAAAACAAGTTTTGCGCGTTGATTATTTGCTTTTGCTGGGTGTTTCGTCAGCGACAGCGCTCACTCCAACCACTTAGTCCTTGCAGGCCTTCATGCATTCACCTTGGCTGCTAAATTGATTTTTATTAACGCCACAGCCACCAAAAACGAACTCGACACAGGCAAATTTCTAATAATGAGATACAAAATGTTACAATGATGACAATTGATGATTTTGATAATTGATGATTATTGATAAAATGCAAATAAGATATTAAAAATTGTATTTCTTGAATCCCAAAGCAAAATCTCTGCTTAGTGCTTCAGTGTAATTCTCTAAGTCTGTTGACATATCTTTGCCTTAATAACAATAACATCAATTGAGGCACTTCTCCTCACAGGCTTCTTTGGTTTCAAAGCGATTGGCATTGCCTCTACAGCCACCGTAGATAAACTGGACACATGCCTGGGCTGCCGAATCGAAACTCCAGCTGGGCAAAGATGCCCTACAGGAAAAGCCTCCATCGCCATTGCGCGAATGCTCTAGACCGCACTCCGCTGTAGGCCAAAGAACATATTGGAATCAATAACTGATCCTAAGGAAGGTATTTAGAAACTCAGAACACACCATTTTTGAGGGCCGCAAGACAGCTGGCAAAAAGAGCAGCAAGCACCACAAACAACACGAAAAACTTCATAATGAAGGTTTTTTTTTTATTTACTGAAATGACAAATGACAAATTTTAGCTAAAGCAAACAAATGTCGAGTTGGTCTATTAAATATGTTTGGTCAGCTGTGCAATCGGTCTGCTTAGACTGACGAGTCTTGGTAATAACAACACAACAAATAAATAAAGTAATTTTTGTGTTAAATTTTGTTTACCTGTTATTAGCACGTTGAGTTGGTATAGTCAGTGAGAGTTTGCGACTGAGGCGTCACTAAAAGTCGAACTTGCATTTAATACATATTTTCACATTATATTATAAGCAAACAAAAAAACTTCTGTTAAACGGAAATTTCAAGGTTAAATTAAATATAATATTTGTTGCAACTGTGAGAACAAATCAGTTGATTTCAGTTTAGCTGGAATTATAATATCAGGTTATATCTCAATCATTTTAAATGGCTCCAACTAAGATCGATAAGCTATGATTTAACATCTATTGATTTGCATATAAGAAGCCAGTTGCCAGCTGCACCTTTCTCAAGATTTTAGTTCAGTTTTGGGAAATAAATGTCAATATTGTGAATTGTAGCCTCCATTTGTTTGTTTATTGTTTACTTTTTTCTAAAACAACAGTCATAGGAAAGTCCCAAGTTGTGTGTAAACAAATTCATTTCTCAGAAAAACAAATGAGCAAATTGAGAGGTTCTGTACTTAGAGTCATATTTATTTATTTATTTGATGTCTCGGAGATAAATCAATCAACTTCAAAATGATGATAAATTAAATCATTTGCTCGTTTTTACGACGTTTGAGACACTATGCGAAAAATCATGAAGAATTGCCGCTGTGAATTTGATTTTCAATAATTTGAATAATTAGTTCCAGAACGAACTGGCTTTTAGAAATATGGTTACACCATATTTATGTTGGTGTATTATATGAATCTTTAACTTTTCAAATTGCCCAGTTTGTCTGTTTTGCAAAAATGTTAAAAAGAGTCTTGTCTTGTTGAGTTGCTTCTTAATATTATATATTTCGTTCATATTTTCATGGTATACTTTACAACTGTAAATAAAGACAGGTGAAGCAAAGGTTTTCCTCAAGTCATCAAAAAATTATTTCCACAACATTATCTCTATATGCCAGCGCATGTAACATATATGTATCTAACATCTAGAACTTGCCAAGGTTAAAAAATGCGACAGCTCTGACAGTTTAATGCAACAAATATATTTATTTTGATCATATTTCGATATTTGATATACAAATTTATACCCCGCACTTAGCCATACATTCCTGCTGACTTCCAAAGCGATTAGCGTTGCCTCCGCAGCCGCCATAAACGAAATCCTTGCAAGCGTTCACTTCAGGATTATAGCTCCAACTGGGCCTAAAGGCGGTACACTTGATCACTCCGTTGCCATCGGCAGCAACCGGTAAACCACAAATAGCTGAGGATAAGTCAAACGTTAAGAGAGGCACCTTGCTTGATTATTATCCTAGTGCTTACGATCCTTTAGTCCCAGCGAGAGGCCAAACAGTGCAAAGAGCACACAAATTATTGCAGTGAATTTCATTTCGAACAAGTAAGTTTCCTTAGGGCTTGTGTTGAGCGACTAACTGACAACCCAATGAACACGATGCTTTATACTCTCTACGAGTGAGTCTGTGAGTGTGTGTGTGTGTGCACAGATCACGTTATAGTTCGATAACAAACGTGTGAGAAACATCTTATAATTGGGCGGCAGTAACAGTTCTGCTACTTAAATATTTTCGCAAGTAATTATTATAAGGCTTGTCTTGTTGAGTTGCTTCTCAACATTATATATTTTCGTTGATATTTTCATGGTATACTTTACAAGTGAAAACAAAGTTGTCTTATGTCTTATTATAATAGATGTGTCATTTAAGTGAATTATTTATTTCACATTCGCGTTCTATTCAAGGCTAGCATCTTCACACTCTTGTTGTGTTAGAAACCGATGACTGCATAAGCGAATGTAACGCATTTTTCACCATCTGAGTCGTAGAACCACTGTCTACTCTTAATCAAGCATTGGTTATTTGGGCCATTTAAAATTCCATTCTTCGAATGTGGCAAACGGCATTTCGCTGTACAATAAATGATTTTTGAATTCATTTTAAAAGTATTGCAACCAATGATACTCACGATTTTTCAGTGCAACAGAGCTGATAACAATTGCCATGACTGCTATAAGAAGGAAAAACGATTTCATTTCAAGAATTCAATTCCATCAGCGACAAAAACCAATTTGAAAGCGGTCAACTTAGTTAGTATCAGGGTTTTTGACAAATTGTCCAATGGCCTTTTTTCTATAAGTATTAAAATCGAAAATAATGCATGAAAACATAAAAAGAATATCTTTTTACGCTTCCACAGTTTTAATTGAAGTCTTACATCTTACATGTTTTCAATAAATTTGCATAACTAAACTCTGAAATGTAAATCACATATTTAATCATATTTGTTTGTCATTATGTGCACAAATTTAGTCGAATGCTAAAATAGAAAAAGCGAAAGAAATCTTTAAAAGCGACAAGTGAAGCGAAGCTTTTCTTCAAGTGTCATAGAAAAATACAGCGATTATTTCATAATATGCACAGCATTATCTCTATATGCCAGCGCATATAACATATGTATATGTGTCTAACAATAATCTCATCTAGAACTTGCCAAGGTTAAAAAATGCGACAGCTTTTACAGTTTAATTCAACAAATATATTTATTTTGATCATATTTCGATAGTTGATATACAAATTTACTCCACGCACTTAGCTATACATTCCTGCTCACTTCCAAAGCGATTAGCGTTGCCTCCGCAGCCGCCATAAATGAAATCCTTGCAAGCGTTCACTTCAGGATTATAGCTCCAACTGGGCATATAGGCGGCACACCTGATCACTCCGTTGCCATCGGCAGCAAACGGTAAGCCACAAATAGCTGAGGATAAGTCAATCGTTAAGTGAGGCACCTTGCTTGATTATTATCCTAGTGCTTACGATCCTTTAGTCCCAGCGAGAGGCCAAACAGTGCAAAGAGCACACAAATTATTGCAGTGAATTTCATTTCGAACAAGTAAGTTTCCTTAGGGCTTGTGTTGAGCGACTAACCGAAAGCCCGATGAACACGATGCTTTATACGACTCTCTACGAGTGAGTCTGTGATTGTGTGTGTGTGCACAGATCACGTTATAGTTCGATAACAAATGTTTGCGAAACATTTTATAATTCGGCGGCAGTAACAGTTCTGTGCTTAAATATTTTCGCAAGTAATCTTTCGAAATATTATTATGAGGCCAAGGAAGACCTCTCAAGCTTTTATGTTGTAATAAAAATAGGTCATCATTTATTTATTGTCTAGACTATATATTAGAAATGGTATTAGCAACGAACAGTTTTTAAAACTACATATATTTGTCCCTGGAGCTGTGCACTTAGCAATATAGTTGCGTTTTAATGCATGAGAATGAAATGTAGGTATATATATAGTGAGAGAGTGGAGAGTGAGATTACAATAAGTTCAAGTGTTAGTAATTATACACAATGTGTACCCGGTCCGGGTTCTTCTTAGAATGCCAAACGAGATTAACTGCTGGTGCTGCTGGGCGTCGTCTCTGCTGCTTGTTGCTCTTGCTCTGTAGTCAGCTCTGCGCTCAGCTGTGTGACGGATGTTGATTTGCCTAGGCAAACCTGTTCGCATTGCTCTTTGTCCTTAAAGTTGTTGCTGTTGCCGGCACAGCCGCCATAGATGAACTCCTCGCAGGACTGCGTGTCCAGATTGTAGGCGTAGCGATAGAAGAGCGCAAAGCAGCGACCCGTCTCCTTTGGCTGATGGCACTCCTCCGGCACATTGGTGGCACCTATTTGCCCAGTTGTCTGGCCATCTTCTTGCTGCTTCTCCACCACCAGTTCGGACTGATCCAATGCGGCACTGTGCACGCACAGAGCGCATATCAGTACACTGAGTGCAATCAGACACAACTTGTAGCTCATTTCGTTTCGGTTTCCTTAACGCGAATGATTTCAACTTCTACACTTGGCCACGCTTAAATAGTCAACAACAATAAGCCACGAAATGAGATAAATGAGTACCCGCATTGTATTTATTTTTCTGATTTCGTATTTGTTTGAGTCATTCGCCGGCGTATGTAAATCACGGCAATATGTCGCTATACGTTGCTCGGTTAACAATTGATTTACGTTCAATGCCTCAATTTCAGTTCAACGCACCTATTAATAATGTGTTAGTCTATCTTGGCAAAATCATATATCGGTTTATATCCGCACATATGTTCGTACTTCCAACAAACAGCAAACTTTTGATATTAACAAAAATTAACACGGAATTTTAGGCTTGACGACCTTCTCCACAGCATTATTTCAATCACATACCAATTAAGCCCCACTCGACTTTGAGGAAAGGTATGTTAATGGAATCTCAAGCTATTATATACGAATCCAAGCTTAAAAATTGAATTGAATCACTATAAGGAATTAGATATAAACCCAAATTGTGCTGTTTATTGGAAATATAGAAAGCTATTAACACTTAAGGGAACTGAGGAGTAAGCTTATAGCAGCAGCATGTGAAACAATTCCAAAGTCTAATCGAAATATATACTCAGCTCTCGGTGAATGCACTTAAAAGGGGATTGGACTCTCCGAAATTAAAAAAATTTGACAAATGGTTAAAATTTGACAACGAGCTGATGTATTACTTATGGTAGTACTATAAAATATATAGTGTCTACTTATCTATGGATAGACATTGTTCTGTAAAGATTTCTTTTGATAAGATTCGTCTGTGGATCTCGTAAGTTTCAGGTTGCAATATGCCTGCTAGAGCTAAGTCATTTTACTAGCCTATATACGTAGTTCTCTTAATAGTTAAGTAAATATGCTACTGAATCTAAAATTTAGCTACCTACTTTCAGATAATTATCTAAACAAGCACAATTTAAGCTATGTAATATATTAATTGGCACATCTTGAGAATTGACACAGAATTCACACTGTCAAATATAGATTTTATTTGCTCAAGTTTCTTGCTTAGAGAATGGCCATTGAGTTGGGAAAGTTTTGGATTCATTTCTTGACGAGGAGACATGCATCCTCACAAGTCTTACTGAAGCCGCAACGATTGTCATTGCCACGACAGCCGCCAAAAATGAATGTCTCACAGGCATTCTTATCCTTGTTGTAGTAATAACGCTCCAGTTTCATGCGACAGGGTCCCGTTTCCATTGGCTGCAGGCATTTCGGATCTGTAGGTAACATTGGAATATTATAACTTGCGGCATGCAACTCAAATGAATTATTTATTGTACCTTGCTTCTTCTGCTGTTGTTGTGGTTGAGCTGGCTGCTGCTTTAGATTGGGCCTCACTGTGGTTGGAGTTGTTGTCGTCACCGGAGCTGCCTGTGACACCGCCCTGGGTTTGGGCGTTGTCTCTGCCCCCGTAAATTGTGTGAGACACATCAAAAGAATCGCGACAAAGCAACAAAATTGGGTCATTCTCTTCATTCGTTTCATTTTCAGCGTGATCACTGATTACTGCACGTTATTAACTGCAAACAACAACTGAATCTTCAAAATAAATATAAAAATATATACGTAGATGATCTGTGTGTTTGTGTGTATCTGTGTGTGTGTGTGTGTGTGCATATGTGTGTGTGTGTGTGTGTTAAGCGAGGCGTTTAAGTCAAATTGCGCACACGAAGCGCTGAGCACGAGCGAGCTTAATTATCAGGTTTACATATACATATGTTTGTATGTATGAATATGCATAAGTAAATATGTATATATATTATATATGTATATATATACACATATATATATATATATATATATATATATATATATTTATTTTTTCTTAAACATACATATTTGTATAGACATAAACATATACACGGTGTGCAAAGAGACAAAGCTAGGCTGTCAACAGCCATCAGTGTGCCAAGTTTCAGATGTAAACTATTTGAATACCCTACATGAGCTCAAGCTGTAAATTGAGCAACAGTCAATTTCTGTAAAAAATTAATTATATAGTACGATGTGATCTACAACAACTACTGATAACAATGTTAAGCCAACTTTAAACATAATGGCCAAGTTATTGTTGTAGATATAAGATATCTGTAAGTCTCGTAGAGTTATCGAATTTTACTATATATGAACATATTTGACTACAGGGTATGTAAATAGCCATAAACTTTTGCTTATACACAGTTCTGCTGTAATTATATGTCAACAAACAAATATAAATTTTCGATAAATTTTGTTGGTCAACAAAAAGTAACATTTTATGACGCAATAAACATTCGACAACTAGCACATGTACAATAATTGATAAATAAATAACAGTACAAAATATATTTTGTCAACCGATCCCAGAATTTCCTGGAAGTGCAGCAATTTGCATAACAGAAAGAATAATTGGTATATATACATAAGTAAAGAAAAGTGCTTGAATATGTATTCCAGTTTCGGGGCTCATTAAAATTGCATTAGTAATTAGAAACGGAGACAAGTTAGTGACTAAGGCACACGGCTTAAGCGATAATTACAGCTAATATTATGAGGGCCAAGGATGTATACGTGGCTAACGGGCTAAGGCTGGGCAAAAACGTTAGTTAGGTGTTAATGCACAGAGCAAATTGAATTATCACTTAACGTAGCTGATAATGATCATAATGACGATGATGATGATTACTTGTGCACCTAGTCGAAGTGCTATTTATTCATTAGCTCCACACACACACGTCTCTACACCCATGTCGAGTGTGGGTGGCACGCAAATTTGGCTGATTGAATGCCCGAAATGACAACTATGTGTGTGTGTGTGTGTAATGTGGTGACAATTCAGTTAACTGTTTAATTTGCTTGAAATAATTGAAATGCTGCCGAGGCGAGACCCATTAATTGTGCCACTCGTCATCCAAAACTGCGTTTAATTACTAAATTAGTCCGCAATTGAGAGATGCAACCGAACCGATTCAAACATACTCGAACCGACTCAAACAGACTCACATTCGCCATTCGCCATTCGCCTGTGGGCTCCAAATGAATAACTTAGTCAAACGTCTCATGTGTATGTGTATGCGTATTTCGATTAACATATTTATGTACATATGTATGTATGTACATAAATGCATAAGATGGTGCGTAAACAACTTCAGTTGAAACTGAAAGCTCGTTCGCCACTTCAGTGTGTGTGTGTGTGTGTGTATGTTTTTTTCGCACTTGTATTGGAAATACCCAAGCCAAATCAACTTCAATTTGCCTTTTGTTGTTGTCATTGATATGCGGAACATGTTTTTGTTGGCAGTGCAAAGTTTTACGTCATTTCATGTGAACGCCGACGCGGACGCCGACGCCGATTATTATAAGTGTTGTGAGTGTGAGTAGGGTATCGATGGGAACAGTAAGGCATATCAGAAGTCAGCATACAAAAGATGATCCATCTAAAATTATTGATTCAAACTCTCTAGATTTACTTGGTGCCACTTTATAAACAACCGCTACATCCATTTCATATGTATAAGCATTAATACATACTTTTGAGATGTATATATATTGGCTCATTTGTTATTATTGTTGGAATTTCACCTATTTCACAACATTTTAGACATTTTGTTATTGAAAATATGTTTGGAATTGTTTTTATATGCACAAATTATTTTTAATCAGTATAAACAGATGATAATTAACGAACTCGTGAACTCAGTGTCAAATGTCAATTTGATTGAATATTAATTTTTGAAAACTGAACCATTAAAAATTACGAAGTGATTTTGAAATGAAATACAATACCTAATTTCAAAGTACGACTTTTAAATGTACAAACTAATATGTGTATATATTTTATATGTATATTGTTCGCACACCAATTAATAAACCTAATCTAGTCGTTATTAAATAAAATAAATAGATGATCTAAGCTAGCGCAACAACAAATCATGTATACAATTTTTAATATAGTACAGTTTAGAAGTATTTAGCAATGAAGTAGATGATACAGCTGTCGAAATGGCCCAGAGATTTAGCAGCCAGCTAACTTGGTCAATGTTGAATCTTGGCTAGAGAAAAAAAGAAACATTTGTTCAACAACAAATAATTGACAGACAGAGTGTTTAGTGATTTGCTGGCCAAAGAACGAGACGGTTGAGTACGGTTTATATCATCCAAAATGTGTTGGCAATGGCTGATGCTACAACTGATGATGCTCATGCTGCTACTGGTCGATGGTGCCTCCAAACGTGGTAAGATACTTTCTGAGCATGCGCTTTAATCGCAGACTAATGTATTACTATTGTAGTTAAGCTGTGTCTGCAGCCAATGGTCAGCGGTCGCTGTTTTGGCCATGTCGAGAGCTATGCCTATAATCCGCTCCAGAGGCGCTGTGAATCCTTCATCTATGGCGGCTGCGGTGGCAATGAGAATCGATTCGATAGCAAGGCCGAGTGCGAGTACAACTGTCGTGATATTTAAGGCTCTTAATGCATGATGTATGTATGATGTGACAATAACAACTACAACTACAACTAGATCAGCTATTCTAAGTGCTTATATTCAATTAGTGGTTGGACAAATTTTTGCGCAGCTTAGTGTGTCGCGGATTATTGCAGATCTTCTCGCAATCCTCGAGAGAGACAAACAATCGCTTATTGCTGCAGCCCATATAGTGGCAGTGTTGTGTCTCCATATTATAGTAAATGCCAACTGTAGTTGGCACACACAGGCTGCTTGTGCTGGGCTCCACCTGGCACAGATCACCTGCAACATGCAAATTGATTAAAACACTAGAAAAAAAGATGACAAACCTGTTAAGACTTACGTGTTCGTGCCACAGCCGTATGCCACTCCAGACACAAAGCTACGAACAGACATATCCAGATTTGTATTCTTCTGCGTTGTGCACTCATTTTTACCAAGTTTTTTTTTAATTGACTCAGAATGTATATATTCAGCAGCTCGTCTCAAAATTTAGCTTTGTACTGTGGCTGGCACAGATATCATCTGTATTTTCATATAATCGCTGTCGACTGTTGCTGCGTCGAAGTTGAAGACAAATGCGCAGCACTCGCAGCTGCCTCTTGCCATTTATATGTATGTATGTATGTGTGAGTGTGTATATATAGTAATTATAATTGTCAATGCTATACTATATAGTATACCGATCTGTTGTCATCTTGTGCAATTTATGAGTTTTTTAATACTAGACAAAAGTTCAGTAAACCAGACTTGACCAGTCCCAAAATTTTTCCAAATCTGTTGTTGCTCACTTGCAGATTAATATATAACGAGCGATTCCGGTCACCTAGATGAAAGTATCGGATTATCAATACACAACTGAAGTCAGTGTTGATTCGCTGAGTTGCTGCGACACTTTTGGTCACTGGCTAAGTTATTACTCTGCTGTTTGAGCTGTCGCAAGCTCGACTCGAAGCCTCGAACAAAAGGCAAAAAAACACTCACACATATTCGTTATCTGTTGAGAGAATAGCCGTTGGCTGATAAGAACCATAACAACAACGACGTCGACGTCGACGTCGACATCAACACTAAATCGCCTTTTTGCGAGACTGCATAGGCAATGTTGATAATATGCATGGTACTTGCGAGCCGAGCTGAGATGCTATGGGTAAAGCTGCTTGGGGCTTGGTATTCCAGCATAAACTGGCGAGCGCCTGTTTCAGAAGGCCGATCTATATAGGACTTTAATCAGAGCAACTATCAAACTACGACATTTGAATGCCCTGACCAAGCTATCATGCCTAAAACGAACAACTACATATCTAGATTTAAGGCATTTTGTCACTTTGCCGAAACAATATATATATTTAAATATCTCTATAATATAAAAATAACATCTATTATTTTAGCTAAAAGAAAATCGACTTACAATTTATTATATATTTGTTTGTCAATC
This sequence comes from Drosophila atroscutellata, assembly GCA_035041605.1. Taxonomy (NCBI): domain Eukaryota; kingdom Metazoa; phylum Arthropoda; class Insecta; order Diptera; family Drosophilidae; genus Drosophila; species Drosophila atroscutellata. Next base: position 2,067,555 of record JAWNLA010000092.1, on the reverse strand, counting down.
ATTTACAATCAGCTGAGCAATTGATTACTGCCTTCTCAATCAATCTGTAATAAACATATTTTGAGCTGACGTTAGCATTACTCAGTGTTCAACTATATGTTGTTATTAATTAGGCTGTGACTGTGAAGCATGCCACATATACACGAAGTCAAACATGTTTCGAAATAAACAACTACGTCACAAGTCAGAACGGTGATTAACGCTGCAGCTTGATATAAATCAGACGCAGTTTTTTTTTATTTTTTTGTTTTATATTTTACATAAAGTAGACACAGATCGTCTCATTCATTCCTATAGTAATCGGGACTACGACGCTGACCCCGCACACACATCGCAACACAGTCCTGCTGGCTGCCAAAGCTCTGGCCGGGCGTCAGGTGGCAGGCGCTTATGGAGTACCGCTCGCAATCAAGTGTGGCCGGATCGTAGTAGAAGCCCTCGATTTCGATGGTGCAGATGCCGACAGAGACCGGCCTCGGTTTCAGGCAAATATCTATCGAAATAGAATACAGTAATTAGTGATGGCATCCATCATTATCTCAGCGATTCCTCCACTCGACTCACTTGGTATGCCGGCCACATAGCGTGTCTCAATGTTGATGCAGCCGGCCAGCAGCAGCAGCAGCAACAACAACCAAAACATTGGCTTGAACGGTGACATCTGGCCTCGCAGTTTTTGATAGTACTATACTTGCGGTAAACACCACACGCAGGCAACTGAGTGAGAGTGAGTGAGACCAGAGCAACGTCAATGTCGGCAGCGACAACATCTCATCCAGACACAGACACACACACTCATACACACCCACACACCCGCACAGCCAAGCACACACTACTTGCTGATAGCCAAACGGATGCGATAAGCAGCCCCATACGTCAGCTTAGCGAGAAAAGAGGCCGCTTCTGAGTTCGGTTTGGCCTACAATGAGTGTCACAGATCTCACAGCTCCCGAGCGGAACAAAAGCGATAGCAAATGAATCTGAACAAAGTTCTCCCAATTAGACATTTTTTGTGGACACCTTTAATTATTTGATGTGGTTAGTTAAAGCTCTAGAAATGTTGGCAAAAACCACCTAAGTTAGTTAGTTAAAGTTAAAAGTTAAAATTGTCAATTCTTAATGTATAATCTCAGAATTTACTGAAGCTCTGTGCCGCTTAAGATATTGTCACATTAACAAAATACAATTGAAAGCATTAAACAATCCATAAATGGATCCCGGATGCCGAAGATAATAAATACATTTTCTCGAATCAATTCCATTCTGTAAAATTGTTGGTGTTTTTAGATGAGATAGAGAGTTAGTTCATAAATCCAATAAGAAAAGAAAACACTCACATAGCCAAAGAAAGAATTTTGACTCCCAATTTAATAGCTTTAAAGCTCAAAATTGTTCTTAAATGGAAGATAATGATCAGTTCCCTGTAAAACATTCTGCTTTGATTAAGTGTACCAATTACACAAAAGCACATCCAAATTGTCCATGTGATTTCAGAGGTTTTTTGATTGCGACACATTTAGTGCGATTTTTTAAGTTTCTGTTTGTTTTCCCAATAAATATATTCTTATAATATAGGCGTTTATTTTAGAGTAGTTCATTTAGGTGTACGTCCTTTCGGACTGCATTGTTGAAGCCCTCCTTATAGCGATACCAGATTGGACTCTTGACAATTGCATCTGTTTTAACTAAAATAAAAAAACATTTTGTGTTGTACTTAAATATTAATGTAGCATAATAAACTCTCGTCTTACCCTCTTCCACAGCAGTTGCTGCTGTTGTCTTATGCGTTACGCGACCAAAGAAATCCTTAGTAAGCTAAAGAAAACGACCAAACAAATTAGATAATTGGTTAATTGGGAGACAGTAAATAAAATTACAAAAAACAAAAAAACATTATATACAATAAAAAATACATTTATATACATTTGCACATAATAGTGAAAAAATAAGCTTAATGTAAAGTGTGAGGACTGCGAAAACAAGGGAAACACCCCCAAAAAACACGTGCAACCACAAGGAAAAGCACATTTCAGTGGTTGTTGTTGTTGTTGTTGTTGTTGTTCGCCAGTCGCTTTCGTTTAGGATTGGCAATAAATGTTCGTTTGCCCTGATCCCACATTACGACCCTAAAGACAATGGGCACCGAATCCCCTTATGGGTTATTAGCTCTTTGCGGATTTGCGCCGCTGAAGCAAGAAAAACGCAGCTAAAAAGAGCAACTAAAGTTCAAGACTTGTCGCTGGGTGGTTCGGGCAATTCTGACAAAGCGCAATAAGCTCAAATAAGCTGCACCACAAATTTGCAACAAAATTGCTGCTAAGTAAATGCAAGACATGCAAATTGATAGAAATATGGAAACGGCACGCATCTCACTTGCTGTTTGGGACCACTGCGCGCACTGAAGTCCTTTATTTGTTTTGGCTTCAATGTTTGCAAATGATTCGGCAGACGAGCTGCCTCTGGTTTCTTCGCTGAGACAGCAGTTGTGCTCTTTGTAGCATCCCCTTTGGGTGCGGCACGGCGTATGCGCTCCAGATCCACCTCACGTGCTATCAGCTGGCGACTGAAATAGGGCAGGGTGAGACCAGCAAAACCTGTTAAATATATATCAATTATGAACTCTTAAGGTTTAGAATAGAGCAATGACGTTACCTGGGAATGCACAGAGCGTATCCAAGTCTGGTTCGGTTTGGAAAACATAATGACCCTCAGCCGACTTGACCTGCACAAACGTCAAGCCCAGATCAACCATCACTTGAATCGTGTGACGCAGATCATATTGCTCTCTAAATGAGTAGATATTTGCAATTAGTTGGAGTAGCTTTTGTGAAGAGTAGCAATTCAAGACTATAGTGCACTCACTTTTGTGATAGCAGTTGAATAGCCACCGAGCGCAATTGTGGGGAGAGAATGCGCTTGAGCAGCGGCACCGTGTCCAGCAGCAGGATGGTGCCTTGACCGACGCCCTGTGCCGATGTGGTGACACCCTTGCGCAGTGACTGAAAGATGTTCAGCTGGTTCGTACACTTCTGATTGAACTGGATAAATATAAAAGAGAGTGTGAGTACGAGTGTTGGGGGTTGGAGCTTAGTGTAAACAGTGAGAAATCTATGCAGAACTCTTGTTAATCTTGTGATTGCATTTGAGGCACATAATGCACAAGAAATTACATGGCTTGATTGTGTTGATTATGCACTTTTCTTTTGCCCCTTGCTGGGGGTCTGTTTGGGTCTGTTTACCCCAGCTAATGAGGATTGCATAATACATGAGTTTAGCTCAAAAGAATCCACAGCTTTGACATGCTAAATGAAAAGAAATGATGCGACCTGGGGCCACCGATGTCGTCCTCGTCGTTGCTTACCTCAAAGCCACGCGTGGGAAATGCAATTTTCGGCCAGGCCAATGTGGCAAAGAGCAAATGCCAAACCACAAAGCCGTACTGCAAATATGGATAGATGCTGTAGTTCTGCTGTCGTCCGATTTGCTGCTGCACCATGTCCGAGAAACAGAACCATTGCATCGCCTCACAAATGCCAGAAAAGTTTGGATCTGGCATCTTTTGCTGCAAGTAGTTTTCGTAGATGCCTTGCGTGAGTCTAATGAATAAGATTAATCATTAATATTTGTATGCCTAATGGTTAAAGATTCCTAAGACATACCGCTCGTAATCACCGCTGGAATGCACCACATCGAGCACATTACGCACTCGAGTTCCCACAGACATGTTCGTCATGGTCACCTGGGCGGGCTCCTCGCTATTGCTTGAGCTGCTTTGCTGCAGCTGTCTCTTTGGACGTTTTATCTGTAAAAGGGATGCAAATGTTTTCAGATATATGCATATATTTCTCTCTGTGACTGTCTGATAATTATTATAAATGATGAAGCTATTTAAAAGAATATATTAATGAAATTTGGTTTTAATTCCGACTTAAAACAATATCAATTTGTGCTAATAATACTAATTGATTTAGTTCGGATCGAAATGTTTGCACATTTTTAAAGATTTAAGTTTCTTTATGCCTATTTTAATCTATATCTTAGAAGATGCTGCAGTTACTAACAATTATTTAGAAACTCACTCTGAAAACAGCGCCCCAAACATCAAACAGACCTTGATGCCGATCCTTCTGACCCAAATTATTGTTCAGCACATCCTGTAGTGTTAGACTCTGCTTCTGAGCGCTGTAAAAATACAAGAGGAGAGTTAATAGAAGTAAAAAATTATAGATTATATCAATTAAATCTATTATTTGAGTCACCTGAAAAACTGCATGGATGAGATGCAGCTGCGGACATCGTTGCCCGACTTCTCGGCCAGAGCAATAAGTGAGCCAAAGTCCGTTTTCAAATGCTCCTTGTGGGAAATTTGCAACAGCCTAAATATAAAATTAATTCAAATTAGCTGTTAACCAAACTGAATATTAGAATTTTACCGTTCGGCCAGACGCGCTGCATCGATAGGCGGAAAGCTGACGACAAAGGCAATTTGGCGCAGGGATCGCAGGGCGGGATCATAAATATCATTGCATATGCAGATGATGGGGCGTCGCAGCACATTATGCTCCGCCTTGGCGCCCTTGGACTTTACCTTGCCGTAGATGCCATCGCAAACAAATTTGACCAGATACTCGATAGATAGACGCGGTGCGCCATCGATTTCATCTGCAAAGCATTGGCACGGATTACAAATCTGACGAATATTCATAATAATTCTCCCTGCTTACCCAACACGATGCAATTCGGTCGCTTATCCTGATTCAACACAGATGACATTTGTGTGCCGTTCTCTAGAGCAAGCTTAAAAGCCTCCGGACTGCGATCATCGGATGCATTAATCTCCCTCACATTGTATCCAGCATGCCGGGCAATTGTGTGCGCTAGCGTCGTCTTGCCCAGACCAGGTGGCCCGCAGAGCAGCGCCACCTTTTGCATAGGTCTACCCAGTTCATCCACATTGGTGTTGAGTGCCTGGCGCGCCTTCCTCTGTCGCCAGCCGCCGTTCGATTCAAATTTTCCAGTGCGCTTATTAAAGCTGTTTAGCTGCTGTCCAACTGTATTCGCTGCCTGTTGCTCCTGCTTGCTGTGGAATGTCTTGCCAAAGACCACTTTGTCCCACATCTTGACCCAGTAGAGCAGACTACGATTCGTCATCTCATCCGAGAGTAAATCAATGTACTTGCGCGGCTTGTACTTGTCCACCCAAAGGCGTCCCATTTCGGGACTGGGTGGGGCAGGTGGAGCGCTGACAGGCTGAGTGGCAGAGGTGAGGCGACGCAGCACCTAGAAGAGAATGGAATATATAACTTGATGTGAGCTTTGCTGCACTCTCAGTTACTCTTAACTTACCAGCTCGTTGGCGTCCTGCCAGACCTGCCGTTTGGCTTCGCCAAGCAGGCTGCCGTACTGATTTCCCCGCACACTTAGCAGTTCTAGCTGACGACGCTCGTAATCTTCTGAGTGGTAGCGCACGTAGAGGCGCTCGAGATCGCTGCGCTGCAGCGCCAGAAATGGCCACTGCGGTATGTGATATGACAGGTTCTTCATCTTGAAGTCGTGGAGCGCACGCAGTCGGGAGACTTCATCGTGAGGTACTGTTTTGCTGGTTTCACGCAGTTTGCGTCTGAGTTCAAGAATACGTTCGATGGCCTCGTTGTCGCGCTGCTCTTCGGTGCGTGCCTTTTTCAGCAAGGGATCTTCGTAGCTCTCATGGTAGAGATCATCAATGTCACCAAAGAGATCGCGTTCCAGTCGTCGTTTGTTGCTGCCACGCAGTCCCAATTCTTGCAGCTGCTCGGCGGCGGAATTTGGCAGCGGTGTCGCCGTGTCCTTTGTAGTCTCCTGTATGGCGGGCAGGCGCTGCAGGGGAGTGGAGCATCCACGAACCACTGTTGATCCACTTGGTGTGCCAAAAAGTCGTCGATTGACTGGTCCTCCTCCAAAAGCATCTGTTTGACTGGTGCCAAATGTGATCTGTGACAGTTGCGGCGAGCTGAGCGTAGAGTTGCTGAAGCGCGACACATCCTGGCTGGAAGCCGCAGCAACGGTCCCTCCAATTGCTCCTTGTTGTAGTTGTTCGAGTGCTGATGCTGCTTGACGCGATGTGCTGGGTCCATCGACGATAACATTGTCGTACTCCTGAGGCATATCTTCCAGCAGCTCCAGTTCATCCTGGTACTGCAGTTCAAACTCTTCATTCTCATCAGGATATTGATCCATTTTGAGAGAACAGCGAATTGGCAACACGCAAATTATAAACAATAAACAATAGCGCAAGGTTCCCGCTAAAATAAAATCAATGCTGTCGAAAGCTGGTTGCTATGCATAATGCTCGCTGCGGAGTGGCAACGCTACTCAGAAAGGCAGGCACAGATACCAAAACGTAAGAGATTCTGAATATCTTTGATATTGATAATATGTGACGTAGAAAAGATATTCGTTTTTGCTAACCTAATATGTTTGCTGCAAATAAATTTCGTTAGACATAATAAATATGCTTAAAATGATATTTTGATTATTACTATTATTATCATTAATATATTAGAAATGATTAATAACGTAAGTTTACTCCACCATGAGTTGAGAATGTAAACAACATAATGGCAATTGAAACCTTCATTTTATTACGCTATGCCGAGGTCATTTTTTTATTGCACGCAAACTCTCAGTCTCTCTTCGGCGCTAATAACTCTAATTCGCAGTAAATTTGTTAAATACACAATAAATTACCTGCAAATAATTATAAAACACATATCTAAGTGAATTGACATCCGCACATAACGTACGCATACAACAAAACAGCTGCTTACTGACAGCAGCCTAGCAAACCAAACAAAAACAACAATATCAGCGAGAAAACTACAGCTCGATAACGGATAATCTGCCAAGGCTCATCTTCTTCTTCAGTGACAACGCACTAATCGCTTGAGTCTTTGCGTTTGGTTTTGTTTTTTTTGCACTTATTTCGAGTAAAAATGTGCTTGGAACTTTGACGACATCAAAAACAGGCAGCAAGAACTTTGCCCTGTCCTTGCCCCACCCAATTTACAAATTTGCTGTGCGGAGAAAGTTTGTTTTTCGTGTTTTCGCCGACTTGACTTCTGAATTGAAAATGGAACGTTGGCATCCAACATTTGACGACGAGGAGGATGCTATGGCCGCGCCCTTGGTTAGCCCAGTGGCTGCTGCGCACGCGACGAAAAGGATCTACGGCGACATTAGCGCCAATCGCTTGTGGACATTTCGGGTGCTGATGAACGAAGATCTGACTGGCGGCGAGCAGCTGGCAATTGTCGGCAGCTGCGAGGCGCTGGGCAGCTGGCAACATAGCGGAGCAGCGCTGATGAGTCGCGAGGAAGAGCAAGACGAAGACGATGGGGATGGGGAGGGCGCTCACATTTGGACTGCTCAGGTATATATACCCATGCACTGTGCGACGGAGTATCGCTATATGGTTTGTGCTGTGGATACCGTCACGGAGCAGCTGCTGGTGCGTCGCTGGGAGGTGCAACTGCAACCCAGGAGCATTGCCGAACTGGATGAGCAGCCGGTGCAATGCCAAGACACATTCGGTTGTGTGCAGGGCAAGCGGAAAGTCGATCGTGGCTGGCTGACCAATGAGGCACTGGTGCAGCTTAAGTTCTTTTATGCCCCATTCACTTGGAAGCAACGCATGAAGCGTCGATTGGTGCACGTCAAGGTTACGCCGATGAATCTACGTATACCCAGCGCCGGCTGTGCCGACCTTGCGCCCGTTTCAACGCTCGAGGATTCCCTATCGAATGATACTCATGACACCCGTGAGAATGGTGGCGACACTGCCTTTGGTTTTAATGAGGTGGTCACCCTAAGCGCTGACGAGTGCGAGGTGCGCCCTCAGGAACAGTTTGGCTCCGAGTGTGGCTCGAGCGATCTGGTCATCTTTCATTTGACCGTTGGAGATCTGGATAACACGGCTTATCTAGTGGATCTATACAGTTATAGCTCGCGTGTTGCCAAGGAAGATGGACCACCATTGCATTTGGGCTATCATTATGTACTGCCCAACCTATTCAAGCGCTCCGAGGGCAATCTCGAGCTACCAATTACATGCGCCAAGGGTCATCGACCTTTGGGCATGATGCGAATGGGCTATCTAATTGTTAGACCCTCCTCCCACAGCGCCCACATGGATATGCGTGTGAGCTATGCGCGTTATTGGAACAACAAGTGGACCGGTCTCGATGTGGGACATCGCGGCTCGGGCACCAGCTTTAAGGTACGTTTGATATAGACAATACTATTGTAAATATGTACTTTGTTCGTAATTCCTTAATATCGATAACATTTTTATCAACTCTTCCACAAATATCAATATTATAGACATTCATATGAAGAATTCTTTTTTATAGTCCGTTTGTGTCATTCTTCTGATGAAATACATAATATACATACATATATGTACAATTTGATGAACCAAAGGTATTTTTGAACAGATTATTCCATTGAGGTTTCGCAGTTTTGAGAGTAAAGTTCAGAAGAATTGGAGTGCTGAGGCAGAATTCAAGAAACAAGTGATCTATTCTGTATAGCTCTGAAAATTAAGATAGATCTGGCTTAATCTACAGCCAATAAGTCATTTGTAGTTCAATAAACTCATCAATTTTCTGAATTCTATTTTCGAATTTATTCCACAGCAATATTTTATACTTTTGGACCAAATTGAATTCTTAATTCAAAATTTACAATATTCATATTTTTGTGGAATTGATTTTATTTAAGTATTGTGTCAAGTGAATGTTAATTAGTTTTTTATAAAATCTATAAGTAGTTCTTCACTTGACTCTTTTAAATGTTTATATATTATATATATAGAGAGAGTTAGAGTTAAAACATTTGTCATATTACAATTCAAATTGTATATAATTTCGGTGTTAATTAATGCATATGTGGAAAAAGAATTTAGATTCAATTGATAATTTAATTATTCTTGCCATCTGCACGCATCAACATATCAAAGGATTTTAATCCAATATAGTATCTGGTCGGAATTGGTATCTTCCCATTTAACAATCAAAATTCGTAATCAAATTCAATATCTTGCAAATGGTAATTGGTTTGTTTGTTTATTTTCGGAAAAGAATCTAAATTTAAATTCAAATTTTATCTGCAGCAATAAAGAGCTTGAAGCTATTTTAAAAATTAAACTACTTCAAGGCCAAGGATTCAGTCATCAGGGAGAACACAATCACCTCGCTAAAGAATGCCGCCGATCACGGCGCCGACATGGTTGAGTTTGATGTACAACTGAGCAAGGATCTTGTGCCGGTTGTCTATCATGATTTCATGATCTATGTGTCGCTGAAAAGCAAGTGCAGCATGCAGGAGCACGACTTCCTGTCGCTACCCATGCGGGAACTGACGCTGGAGCAGCTAAAGAAACTCAAGGTCTATCATACAGCCGAGGGACTGTCCCGTGAAACGCGCTCCTTTCATAACGATGATATGCTCGAGCATCAGCCATTTCCACAACTGGCTGATGTGCTGGATGCGCTCGACGTGCATATTGGCTTCAATATCGAGATCAAATGGTCGCAGAGACTACAGGATGGACGCATGGAGGAGGAGTGTGAGCATGTGGTCGATCGCAATCTCTATATCGATTGCATTCTAGATGTGGTGCTGCGCAAGGCGGGCAACCGGCGCATTGTGTTCAGCTGCTTCGATCCGGACATATGCACCATGCTGCGCTACAAGCAGAATCGTTACCCCGTCATGTTCTTGACGATTGGTCGGAGCACGAAATACACGCAGTATATGGATCCGCGTGGCAATTCAATGGAGACGGCCGTGTGGCATGCGGTAGCTATGCAGCTACTTGGAATTGTGGCGCACACGGAGGATTTGTTGCGTGATCCCAGCCAGGTAAACTGAAGCCGCATTCGGCATTGTTGGGACTTTCACCTAAAACGGACGTTCTAGGTTAATCTGGCCAAGGAGCGTGGTCTCGTGCTTTTCTGCTGGGGCGATGACAATAACTCAAAAGATACTATCAAGCTGCTTAAGGAATTGGGGCTGCATGCCATCATCTATGACAAAATGGATATGCTGACCAGCAAGGAGGTTAAAGTGAGTACCTACATAATGTATTTATTTATTCTGTATGCTAATTTCTGTTATCTTTTTCAGCAAAGCGTTTTCCTGCTGCAGGCCAAGGACAGTCAAAAGGAGATGCTAACGTTGCAAGCTCTCGAAACGGGGCACGTCTGGCACACATCCGCTTCAGGCAACGAGGAGCAGCAGGCCTGAACTCTGCATAAGTTTAGTTTCATACGATTATACGCAATCGGGCTAAATTATATTTATTCATTTGTGAGATGTATTTATTTGGCTTTCTTTTGTCGTTAGTCTGTACTCATTTAAAACTCTCTACTAATACACATTCATGCTCATACTCATACACTCATAATTTCTCACCTAGTAAAAGTGATTTGTATTTCATAGTTACCAGCTTAAAATATTTAATTGTGAATAGCTTTTTATTTCTTTCATTTTTCGTCAGTTTTTATATCGGGCTCTTAATGCTTGTAAGGACAAACTGCACTCTGTAATTTCTTTATTTCTTTTTGTACTATTTACGTAACTGAAATAAAATATTTTCAAATAAATTAACTGATTAAACAATCAATAATAAATTAAAGTAAATTTATTTTATTTTTCAATACATATTTTTAACTCTCATTTTAATAGGCCGGCCACCATCTTAAGATAAAAGTGATTTTCACAGCTCGTAACAGGAATCCATATTTTTACGCTATACACAATTAAAAAATAAAAGTTGTTAAATATATATTATCAAATAAAAATGTAACATAATTCATATGTGTTTGAATCTTTTGTAAACAAGAAAAGGATGCCCAGCATTTAGGCTGATAAGAATTGTCCACATCCATAATATTGTGGAAACTGAACCGATCTGAAATGATTTTAATCATAATTTGATCTGTAAAAAATAATGCAACAATTAATTTGCATACACGATTTTCCCTCGAAATGCATTCCATCTCTTTTAAATTCCCAGTCTGACCTTGACTGTATAAGATTTCAAATTTGTTCATAATTATTAAAGAAGTTATAAAAGGAAAAACGCTTTACAAAATTTTCAAAAATGTATAAACCAAATTTCCCAAAATACGTATACGCAGTGTTGCATTTGCCGCCAAATGCCAAACATCAGGTCGAATGTCAGCACAAAAGAGAAATGAGCAAGCGGCGCACGGCGCATGCACCACAGCAGAGCCAAAGAGCACACTGGGAGAATGGGCACATGAAAATTCCATCAGATTTGTGTTTCGGATTCAGTTTGTTGAATCGCATCGCACCGTTCGGAACGCGCAGAGCCCCAAAAAGTCGAGAGCCGTGCACGAAACGTGAAGTAGCGTCGAGACAGGGCACGTTAAACGGCACAAAAGTGTAGTGTAGTTCTAGGCTTTAAGTTATTTTTCCCCCTTTATTTTGTTTTTGTTTTTCTGTTGCAATACTTTTGGTTTGTCACATCACACACAGACAGACACCGAACAGACACAAAGGCAACAAAAACACAACAACGACGGCGAAAACTATTCAGCGATTATGTTTATTGGCATCGCGCACAAAATCCGAAAACCCAGCAAATAGGTGAGAATGGAAAATGCGAGCGTGTGTGTGTGTGTGTGTGTGTGTGTGTATGAGTGAGTGCCTTCGTGTTTGTCTCTTATGTATGTACACACTTGCAGCAAGTGGAAAATGTGCTAAGTTTGATCTATGACAAGGCGGGCATTAGAAGTCAGTTAATTTTAAAGTCAACGACCAACAAAACAATAAGGAAGTTTTCGTGCTACACCAAACGGAAAAATCGATGCGTGTGCCTGTTTCCACACACACACACACAGCTTAACTCCCTGCATGGGTGTGTGTACACTCTAAGTTAATAGGAGGCACCAACGACTTCATACCACAACAAAAAAGAGAGTAGAACAAAAAAAAAATGAAAAAAAGAATAACACAAGCAGCATTTAGAGGCAGTGCGGCACTTACGACACGCTACTTACTACTACTTGCAACACGAGTGACCCCGATTGGCCCCCGCATGCCCACTCAGCCAAAGGCTGTGTGCGTGTGCTGCCAACAGGATGTGTCTATATGTATATTTGTAGTGCGTGTATTAGTGTGCTAGGAAATTTCGGTTGAAAAAGGCAAACAAACGCCACAGAAAAACAGAAAACTCATTTTAAATATATATGTGTGTGTGTATATGTATGTGTTGGAGCTTTTTTGAAGTTCTCCTATGCTCATTAAAAGTAAATAAATTATGGGTCCTGGGGCCAAAATGAGGGCTCGCAACAAACGTAGCTTACATGAATACGTTTTTTTTAATGGCTAGAGGAATAATTCAAGTGAGATACTTATAAATAATATAATCTTATGAGCTGCCTATCGGCTTTGCAAGCATTTCTGTCTATTTGCTGTTACACGAGTGAGTGTCAACACGATTATGATTAGCATTAATTGTAAAGTCCTGCAAGAACAGGTCGACCCCAGCAATAAACCTAAATATGCCATGCTTAGCGTATATGGGCGATTTGTCTATTTATTTTTTGTGTGATGCCCTCGGCGTGTGTTTTGATTGTTTGTTTTGTTTATAAAGCTCAAGATTTTCATTATGCCTGTCTGTCCGTCCGTTCGTTCGTCCGTTCGTCCGTCCATGAGTCTGTCTTTCTTTCTGTTCTGTCTTTGCTGGCTGTGTGTCTGCAAGTAAACAATGAACATTGAAAATCGACAGTCGAAAGTCGGCCGCCGACTATCGACAGACACAAAGAGCAGGCAGCTCGAAGAGACTGGCAGACAGTTCTGTTGCTCGTTTCGTTGTTGTGACCGCATGTGGGTGTATTTTCCTTTGTGTGTGAGTGTATTCGTTGAATAAAATGAGTGCGTGTGCGCCACTTTGTGTGTTTGTATGTGTATGTGTGTGTATGCGTGTAAACAATGCAGCGCTAAAACTAAATATTGTTTAAGAACAAATATTTAACTTTGTGCAAATCACGAATCCCCGATTTTTTCGCGTCTGTTTCGCAGTCCCGAAGGCAAATTAATGACGCTATCGATGATATTCTTTCCTCTATTTATATCTCAAGACTCCCTACCATTACCTACAATTATATTTAGTCATAAAAAAAAGCAAAACACTTCGTGGGATGCCGTTCACGAGCTGCTAATGGGTCAATTTCAATTGAAACAAATATTATTGCTAGTAGTACTCGGTACGAGTGAGTGGTCTTTACTATTTGTTATGCTTCTAGTGAGTGTGTATAGCATGGAAAAATTCACCTGGATTAGTAAGATTCTAAATCGAATTGTCGGGAAATAGGAAGCATCAATCGGTTTTGGTTTTCTTTTGAATTCGCATTGAGTTGAATCACAACGTGACTTATGTATCGATATATACATATATCGTTCTCATGTGTACCCTAATGAGAGATAGGTGTACTCATAACAAATCGTTCAATAAAGTATTTGTTGTTCTATAATTAATTGCGGATGTGTGAAAGTGCGAGATCCATTTGTGGTGATACAAAATATGAATATGCTAATGAATTGTTTACACTATTATTGGCTCAAGACACACTTTTGTATATTCGTTATACATCCAAGGTTATGTATTCGTATTAATATGTTTAGCATTGTTTAGGGTATTCTTGATGGAATGTGCATAAATCATGCATATTCTTTAACAGCCTACAATAATTGTATTTTTGAATACAACCAAATGAATTCCATCAATCTGTTCAGAAATCACCATTTCTTTATGTATTGTTCCAGCGCAATGTTGTCCAGCCTGACCCCCAACCTAGTGAGTACCTCAATGCCACACGAAAGCACCCAAAATGGCTTCGTCGTGCTAACATCTAGATACATTTTAAAGTGCATACGCGCCAGGCACGTCCAACAACAGACAAAGTGAGTGGAAGTGAGGGTAGTGACATCAGTAGGCGTGACCAGCAGTTGCCTGCCACGGCTCCGGAGAGCGTTTGTGCCTTTTAAGCGGGACACGCGACAGTGACAAACTCAACTCGTGGGCAAGGAATATACAGAAAAAATATTCAGGTTTGCGGCTAACACAAATCACACGTAGAACTTAGCCCACAAACAGAACAACAGAAAACAAATGATAGATATATATACAAAAATTATATATACATACATATATACTCAAATCGTAGATAGAGCTAATTATATTATCAACGTGCACACTTCATTTTTACTGTGATCATGACATATATACCTAAGAATATGCACCATTATGCGCATGCAGCCATGAATCTGATCAACATGGACTCGGAGAACCGTGTCGTGCTCAACGTGGGCGGCATTAGGCATGAGACATATAAGGCTACACTGAAAAAAATACCAGCCACGCGTCTGTCGCGTCTGACCGAAGCGCTGGCCAACTATGATCCCATACTGAACGAGTATTTCTTCGATCGACATCCGGGCGTATTCGCACAAGTGCTCAATTATTACAGGTAAACGTACCAATGATATCAAATATATTTCAACTCATTATTAAATATATTATTTGTAGAACTGGCAAGCTGCACTATCCAACAGATGTGTGCGGTCCACTGTTCGAGGAGGAATTGGAATTCTGGGGTCTTGACTCGAATCAGGTGGAACCTTGCTGCTGGATGACCTATACACAGGTAAGAGCTTGTGCTTAATATATATATACACTTATCTGACTGATTTTCTGTTGTTTTGTAGCATCGTGACACACAGGAAACCCTTGCCGTACTTGATCGCTTGGATCTGGATACGGAAAAACCGTCCGAAGAGGAATTGGCACGCAAATTTGGGTTTGAAGAGGATTATTATAAGGGCACCATATCCTGGTGGCAGGAAATGAAACCACGCATTTGGTCGTTATTCGATGAGCCTTACAGTTCCAATGGCGCCAAGGTGAATTCTTGGCTTTTAATCTTCAATCGGAGCTGTACCAAAAAGTCTTTATTTGTTTTGCAGACAATTGGCGTCGTTTCGGTATTCTTCATATGCATTTCGATATTGTCCTTCTGCCTGAAAACCCATCCGGACATGCGTGTGCCCTTCGTGCACAATGTGACCGTGAAAACGGCTAACGGCAGCGCCGCCTGGTTTCTGGACAAATCAATGACCAATGCTCACATTGCCTTCTTCTACATAGAATGCGTTTGCAATGCCTGGTTTACATTTGAGATTCTGGTGAGTTCAACTCCACACAGAGCGAGTTTGTCATCTAGCATCTGGATATCTTTCAATTCTGAGACTTATCGTCATGCTAGTCTAGAAAGGCAACTAAAAGTTTAAGATGAAAATTCGTGGGAATTTAGGTATATACATAATTATTTTTCAAAATTCACATTGAGTGGTTTACAAAGAGGAATTCTTAAAAGACAAATATTCATCCTTACTGGATTCATCAGAAATATTGTAGAAAGTAAGTATAGGAAAAGAAACAGAAAAAATATAATTAAGCTGAGAATAAAAGAGGACTAAAGGACTTTTCTAAGCAGACATGCTCTGAATATAGATGGTCAGAGTATCTTAACATAAATAAGTATTTTATAATTATAACATAAAACATAGCTGCAAGGAGAAATAACAGTAAACCTGATAGATACCTAGAAAGGTGTGCTCTGATTGGATAACATTAAAAGTAATACTGCTGACAATGAAAATATTAGGAAAATAAGGAACACCTAACACTTACTTAACTGAATCTCTATCTCAATTTTCGTTGCAGGTGCGCTTTATCTCATCGCCGAATAAGTGTGAATTCTTAAAGTCAT
Organism: Drosophila atroscutellata; assembly: GCA_035041605.1. Classification (NCBI taxonomy): domain Eukaryota; kingdom Metazoa; phylum Arthropoda; class Insecta; order Diptera; family Drosophilidae; genus Drosophila; species Drosophila atroscutellata. Next base: position 2,051,716 of record JAWNLA010000092.1, on the reverse strand, counting down.
CTGTTAACATCATAGATTATATAGCGACGCTTAGTTTTTATATTGATCTAGTGCTTCAGCGATTCGCATCGCATGTGGAGAATGCGGACATACTCGAGTTCTTCTCGATCATACGCATAATGCGACTCTTCAAGCTGACGCGCCACTCGTCCGGCTTGAAGATACTCATCCAAACGTTCCGGGCATCGGCGAAGGAGCTGACGCTGCTGGTGTTCTTCCTGGTGCTGGGCATTGTAATCTTTGCCAGCCTCGTCTACTATGCCGAGCGCATCCAGCCCAATCCACACAACGACTTCAACAGCATACCGTTGGGCCTGTGGTGGGCTCTGGTCACCATGACCACGGTCGGCTACGGCGATATGGCGCCCAAAACCTACATTGGCATGTTCGTGGGCGCCCTGTGTGCCCTTGCCGGTGTGCTAACCATTGCACTGCCAGTGCCCGTCATAGTCAGTAACTTTGCCATGTACTATTCGCATACACAGGCGCGAGCCAAACTGCCAAAGAAGCGTCGACGAGTGCTTCCTGTGGAACAGCCGCGACAGGCGCGTCTGCCAGGTGAGCGTAAGTATCACATCGAATAACAAATATTCTACACTCAGAGAAAAACAAAGTTTAGAAGTTTTTATTTTTATTAATCAAGTAAAAACTCTCTGTTTTATGTGTTTCTGTGGATGAATGTATCTAAATTTCTTTTTCTTTTCGTAGGCGCCCCCGGCGGCGTAAGTGGCTGCGGTACTCCAGGCTCTGGTCCGCATTCGGGTCCGATGGGCTCGGGCGGCACCGGACCGCGCCGCATGAACAATAAAACCAAGGATCTGGTTAGTCCCAAGTCAGGTGAGTTTTTGGTTGCGTCGTCAACCCAAAAAAAAAAGAAAATAAAAACACCAAAAATCAGCAGCACCAATTTACATCAGCTTTCAACTGAGCTGCGCTTCAACACCCGGGATTATCCGGTACACCTAACGTACGCCTCTCCATGTAGAATAAAAGAAAAAACAACAATTGTTGAGTAACCCATTTATGCCACGCCGAGCGGCAAAGAGTTCCTAACCATCACGACAAAGCTCACAGCTTGCACAGCTGCACTCAAGTTCTCAAGTTCTTTGGGTTTCACATTAGCAGTTGATGTGCTGTCGCCTCCCCTCACTCTCGCTCTCTCTCTCTCTGTCTGTCTCTCTTTCTAAATACCAAGCGTACTAGGCGTTATCCATTCGAAACAATGTTCCAAAATTCTGCAAGCAGCTTGCGCACAAAGCTAAAGTTCGAATCAAATATTGACTAATTATCCCTGAAAATAATATTGAATATTATAATTATTATGTTTTTTTTATACATATGTGTATGCATATCGAAACTGTACGTGTATATATGTACTCTATGTAATTACAATGTGAATGAATATATTCAAAACTTGATTTTTCAAATCTTATCATTGAAAGCTCATTTTTGGATTCATCTCAAAGCTTAGCTTTTGTTTTATGCTGCTCATAAGCTCGGCGAGCTTTTCGATCATGCATATTGTTGATTGAAGATTTTTGAATATAGCTGAGAGTTGATAAATTCCATTTCTTTGGACGACACAGTTCTTGATCTCTAATCAACAATAACTCCATCATAAAGACATTTTTTAATTCCCATTCATGGCTTCTTACAAACGCTTTTTAATTGGAATTACTTGAAGTCACTTTCAAAATAATTTTGTACAATATACATATATTAAAGTCCTTGCGCCTAAAGGGTTTATTTCATTTTATCCATACATCAAAACAAATACCTCAAAAACCATTTCGAACTCTTCTTTTAAACATTTTTGCTGAAAATGTACATTTATAACTTTTTTGTTTGATAAAACCCAATCAAAAACCACAAATCTTATGTAAATACTTAGATGAATATACAACAATGATTGGCAAACCACGAGATGGCAAAAAGAGTAGGCTGCTCTAAGCCACAACTAAGAAAAAACCAAGAATACAACAAGAACTCTGTACCCTGACATTTTCCAAATGCAAAGAGCCATATATTCGGCATGTCCAAGGAACATAAATAGAATGGAGGCAACAACTTCGAACTGGAAGCACTATTATTTCAAATGCATTCAACCAAACTACAAAGATCTACTGTTAAAATGAAAATCACAAATCGCAAATCAATAGAAAAATATGCATATTAAGTGAAACAGCTTTAAAGGAGCCGCTGGATTGAGATCCTTATCGTGGTACGTTGGCCTCCATGGATTATGATATGATACAAAGCACGAGCCTAATTCGGCGGCATCTGCTACTACTACTACCAACACCTTCTACTGCTACTACTATAACTACTCCAACTTGCTATATAATCGTATATATACACCATATATGTGAACCGTATATATATAACTACAATATGTAATTTTCTACGTGTTTTCTTCTACTCTATATATATATGTATAAGAATATGTTCATATATTGATATTACGCATCGTATACGTGTTGTTCTCCAGTTCTGGCTCGTTCGTTCGTTCCAACATTATCTACTCTATATACATACAAACATATATAATTCATTATATATATATAAATATATATATATCTACTCTACAAGTATCCCTATATCTTTCTCTCTCTTACTATCTTACTTGCTGTATATCTTTATGTGTGTCTGCGTGTGTATATTATACATATAAATATATATTACTGAATATTTCATTGTTATTTGAAGTGCTCAGCAAGAGTTCAATATAAAATATATTGTTACGTATATGTATTGAATTTCTTATAGTCTTAGTATGACCAACATATTTGTATTATCTTGAACTTTTTTCAGATATGGCGTTCACTTTCGACTAAAATGCTCAAAAAAACCAGTTCATATTTTGTAATTTGTATTCCAAACGTACCAAAACAGAAATTATAGTTCAAATGCAATCATCAAAAAAGACAAGAATAAAACAAAATTCTCAATCAAAAACTCAAGATCAAAAAAAAAAAAAAACAACAAAAAAATCAAAGAAAAAAAAACATACATAATGCAATCGAAATCGTAATCGTTATCGTAAAACGTTCATCTCTCATGCTCTCAGGCTATGCAAAAATCTAACGGATTATACAGGGCGGGTGTGTTGGTATCCTTATATATAACAATAAGTACTTGTACTCTACTCCCTAACCGTAAACCGAATACCCTATATACTCAATGTAGTGTAGGCGCTGGCCTTGCAATAATTCCCACCAGTTGCAACTATCTAGTTTGTAGCAAACAATCCCTCCAAGAAATCGAAAATTGATAACAAATCTGATACCGTAACCTTCACACCTTTAACATTCCAGCGTTGATTCGAAAAGTTTGCGAACACTTGAAGTAACCCCTCAACTATCCAAAAAGTAGTTGATTGTTTTCACTGCTGCATGCTGCATGTCTGCCCGTCCTGCAGGTGGTGCGAACCACTCGAGTGTGACATTAACCCTAGACTAGTTATTAATTACTCTAATATGAAATGAAAATGTGCAACATTATGTGTCTTCTGTGTGTGCCTGTGTGTGTATGTGTGTGTGTGTTTGGATAATGTGTATGTTGTGCATTGTGTATTGTGTATTGTGTATGTATTGTATTGTGTTTTACCACCACACACCCTGTAATGAGTAGTATCAAGTGCACCCTGTATTAACCAACACTAATTGCGTTGAGTCTTCCCTTGAAATTGAAATAAGTAAATCGAATTTGGATATCCATACTCAATCACATATATTAACCAATTTTAATGAATATGCTTCTTCTCTCTCTCTCTCTCTTTCCATTCTTTCTTTCTCTCTCTCTATTTATATATATGTTTCTCTATTGCTGTCTTTCTACTTCTACTACTTCTACTTCATTCTTCTGCGATATGGTTAAACTACGCTAAAACCAAACAGTTGCTCAACTCTTCACAGGTCCCTTGGGAGCCAGCATCGTTGCGATGAGTCCGCGCACCATGTTAGATTTGAATCCGGCACTGGCCATGGGTAAGCCCACATTTCAGCCTCGTTTCCCAACACAGCTAGCAGCGACGACCACCCCCACGCCTACGCCCACCCCCCCGCCCTTTTTGGTGCCCACAATACCAGCAACATTATCTGGAACGGCGACAGCAACAGTTGTCGGTGCAGCGGCAGCAGCTGCATCGGGCACATTGCCAGCGGTGCCCAGCATAGCGGTTTCTACAACCGCCAGTTTGGCCAAGGATAGCACTGGCACTGGCACCACAACCACCACGAGCACCACTGTGGAGGCCACCAAGAAGGCGTTTCTCTAAAACAAAGAGCGAAGAAGCAGCGGAACAACATGAAAAGCGTTCTCAAACCCATCAAGCAATATTTAGCCTATAACCTTGTCAAATATTAACCTTCGCATACGTATGACAACTATTTATGATTAATTATCAATATATTATCACGCTAACTAGACTCCCATATTTGGCCATATCATGACATACATATTACTGTAGCTATATAAGTATTATTACAATTAATAATGCAACACGGCACTGCTTGGCATTTTGAGGAGATACCAAACAACGTTTTTAATAATGAAGGATTTTCAATTTAAAAACTAATCAATCCATTTTGATACATTCACAAATAGCCAGAAATGTACAGACTAACAATTTTAACAGTCGCAGATACAAGAATAAAATAACAAATTGATTTTTATCGGTTCGCCAGTTCCTTAAGTATTGTCTGATAACAATTGTGTTTCGCAGGCTTTAATTTCATGTAGAACTTAGTCAAAAAACATCAAAGAATTTGGCTGTTTTTAAAGCTCAGTAAGTGAAAAGTTTTTTCGGAATTTTCAGTATTTATTTTGCTGCCCCAAACGAAAAAAAAAAACAAAAATCAATCTCAACTAACTCGATTTCGGTTGATGCTGTGCAAACGTTATGAAGCTTATTAGCTTTGTGAAATTCTAATTAGAAAATCTATAGAAAAGCGCCAGACATCAGATCTATAAAATCAAATACGAAAGAACAAAAAACAAAAAACAAAAAGAAACAAAAAATGTGTGCTTAAAATTCATTGGAGCGTTCAACGTTGGCAATCGCTTGTTAAAGGCACGTGTTAACTTTACAGCTAATAAGTACTTACATCCTATGTACCATCTTATTTGGCTTCAGCGTTGAATGCTGCGAACCGAAAAACATTGTGCAAAGTTCTAAAAACTTTATAAAAACAAATGAAAAATTCCCGTCTCGCTGTTGCTCTCTCATCAACAAACAGCGCACAAATTAGCAGCGGGAGCAAAAAAAGAAAAAGAAAAATAAAACGGGTCCGAGGAAGGGGTGGAGCGAGTTGGGAATTGGGTATTGGGGGAACCACCCGCTACTTAAACAAGCACATTTACATGAGAAATCTCTAACGTGATTTTGTTTTGGCCAGCTAGCGTTAAACGGTTTAAATTGCACATATTCAGATGCCGTTCTTCAAAAGTTGCTGTAAACAAACGCAGCTCTCGACTTGTTTTCTGTTTCAATTAATTTCCTTCCATTTGTTTAATGTGGGGAGGCGGGAAGGTGTTGTGACAGCGGGTCAGAGTTCAAAGCAGAGTAAATACCATGCATATGAAAGTGTTTCATTTGGATATCATTATTAGGTAAACCCTCTTGTAAATTTTGAATATCTCTCAGCAAGCATTATACATACTTACATAATACATGCATACTTATACTTTCTATACATAATACTTACGGTATTTTCTAAGATGAAACCAAAATACAACAAAAGATTCTAACGCTTTGCAATAATTACAAAAAACAAGTAAAAAGATTCATTAAAAAAAAAGAAAATAAATAAATGATAAAGTTTGCAAAACATTTGTTAAGTTTTTACAATGGAAAAAACATTAATAGGAAAGTTACATTAAACATTTAGTACATACGAGTACATATACACATACATACATTTACACACATACTACATATTAAAAAAGCGAAAGCACAAATACATTGTTTGTATCGATTTAGTTACATTTCCTTTGTTTTTCTTTTACAATATTTAAAACTGATTTTTATAATTGTATAGTTAAGCGAATTGTATACTATTTAAATTAAAAGCAAAACTGTTTTCTCAATAATTCTTGAACAAGAATAAATTTAAATATATTATAAATATACGAAACTCAAAACTGAAATGCAATAAACAAATCTATTGAACACCAAACAACATTTGAACATTTTTTTTTCGTTTAATAAATATTTATCAAACTTTTGTTGTATAGGTAAGCTTCACAAACCGATTCGGTTGTATTTTTCGTTTCTTTTTTATTAGCATTTGGGTTTTTGAAAGTAGGAGAGATAACTTTTTTATTTCCTTTTGCTATGTGAGTCGATTACTGCTGCCGATTTCTGTCGAGTCATCATCAAACTAATGTAAAATAGCAAATCATGCTTCGATATGCAAGACTGCAAGTTGTTTAGTTTGGGCCTTATTGGTTTACGTGTTCCCCAAACAACAAAAGCAAAATTGTGGGAATTTAAGCGTATCGGTTTCATTGCTCAATTGTGAAAGCAATTACATTACTCGAATAAATATCTTATAAGGCTAACCCCAAAACAATTGCCCCATCGGACTTGACCCTTGCTGTTAAATAGAAAGCTTTCGGGCAGGTGTTAAACATTCGGTTCACATGCCTAGCGGGTGTTGACTGCGAACAGAAGCGCTTCATTAGACAGCAGAATGGGTCATGAAACCGCCAGGATAACAAATACCCAACAACAACAACAACAACTGCCACATCCACATCCACAACCACAACTAAAACGCAAAGTACACAAGGGGTGCAGGGAGGTTTTACCCCACGGCCAGTTTACTTACCAATCAACAGTTGGCGCCCAGTCAGTTTGTCAGCTGCTCGGCAAACAATAAAAGCAACAACAACAACAACAACCATTTCATCGTACTTTGAACCCCAAATTCCTCCCTCGCAAAACTGACAATGTATAAAATTTCAATTACGAGTCAAAAATCATAAGGCACTACCAGTATCTACTACCAGTATCTGGCAGCATAGTATGAGTATCTATGTGTATCTATGTACGTATGTGTGCACGTTGTTACACGCATTGAAGCTAGCAAATCTTTGAACATCAAAGTTGTTGTTGTTGTTGTTGGTTGCTGTTGCTTTTGGCTCTCATTTGCTGGAATGTTGTGGGAGCAGGTAAAGAAAAAGAAAAAGCCTTATTGCAAGGTGTATCGAAGATGGAATACTCTTGAAAATATATTTAATATAATTATCATTTTTCTGATATAATCGAATACCGTTAAATATAAGAGTAATACATTGGTAAGCTTAGCACTTATCTCAATTTACCTGGCATCATTCCGATAATTCAGAATCATTGCCATATCTTTCCGATACAGTTGATTCTTTTGTGTAAGCACTTGCAACTAATTATTTGAATAACTCTTCTGAAAGTAACTGTAAATAGTCAAAATATCACAGCATGTCGCATATATTGTGATATTTTAACATTATCCTCGGTGAGGGTAGCAAAACACGCTAAAGACTTGCCGACATTGCGTGAGAGTTGAAAGGCATTTATATTAACAGTTTTCCAGTTTTCAGTTTTCGGTTTTTTGGTCTATGCGCGGTGAGAGTTGCCTGGAAAAAGCTCGCTCTCTCACTCTCTTTGTCTCTCCCTCGCTCATACGCTCTTTGCGTTTGCATTTGTCAATGGAGCTCTCGCACGGGCCACTCTCTCTCTGCCGTTCTCTCTCTATTTTTTTGTCGCTCAGCCAAAAATACATTTCTCTGTCGCTACTTTGGCTATTTGGCTATTTTGCATGGATGCCTGGCCTACCAGCTCCTCCCCCCACCCTGGGCTGTGCTGGGACTGAGGTTGGGACCAGGGCACTGAGGCTCTCGTGCGCTGCCTTCGGTTACCATAGATACACCATGTAGTATATGCTGTGCTCTGGCTCCGCTCGTGTATTGTGATCCCGTTGTATATTTGGTCGGTTTTTGTCTGCCGGTCCCGGCTCGGCTTCAGTTGTGGCGGCCGCTGGCGTTGCTGCCGCTGCTGCTGCCGATGCTGCTGTCGCTGCTGCTGCTGTTGGAGTTCACATTCACAAACGGTTTCAGTGTAATTTTGGCTGCGCGGCGTGTTAGTCTCCACGTCGCTGTGGGATAACCCGGGACAACAAATTGCCATCTCAGTGCCCAGTGTGCCTGTGTCTTGTGTCTTGTGTGTTGTGCTCGAGCGTTCGTGTGTGCGCCTATATCTGGTGTCGTATCTTTTTGCTACGTCGCGTCGTGCTCCAGCTGTCAACGGTGTCGTCGTCAGTCCGTCGCAACGGCGCATTGCCGCCACCGCCACCACCACAGCCACCGCCATCGTCGTCGTCGTCGCCGTCGTCGCTGACTGTTGCTCTTCGCGGTCGCATCTACAAGTTTTCCTTAATTTTTGTTTTTTTTTTGGCTTTTTATTTACATTTTTTTTTTTTTTGATATTCGCTGCGACGCGTTACGTTTTCCACAATTGCTTGAGGTTGGTTGCCATTTGAATATAAAAGCCAAGTGCGAGGACGACAGTTTTGGTGTGCGTGCGTATATGCATGTGTGTGTGTGTGTGTACGTGTGTATCATAACCTTCTCCGCCCCTATCTCACCAGCACGCCCAGCCACAAAATGCCCTACACAGCAATTGTCCACCCTGGCATTCAGTGTGAGTTTTAGCCCCCGTGGAGTTTTCACGAGTCCCCCGCCCCAACCCCTCACCCCATGCTGTTACACTTGTAGCAATCACTGTAGTCTGTTGCCTGGGCCGCCAGGTCTCCTTACTCAGCACACCGTACTCAGTGCTCAGCAGTCAGTCCTCCGTTCTCAGGTCTCAGGTCTTGGCGTTTGCTTGACTGGCTCTGCAATTGCGATTAAGACCAGTCATAGTTGCTGTCCGCAGTTGTTGCCTGGTTACGTTTACAACTGCCACGAACTGACTCTGGCATGCATTAAACATAAGCGCCACTGCACGACTATTGAAGGGGGCATGCGAAGGGGGGGCGGAGGGGCTTTGGGGAGGTGTGGAGCTGTGGAGCTGAAAAGTCTCAACTAGATTAAAAGTGCGCTGAAGCTTTTATTTTATAGTGTTTGCACTGCTGCTGCTTTTTTTCACTTTTGAATCTTTATTATTAGCACATTTTGTGCCTGTGGAGCGCGCTTGAAGTCAAATCATAAATTAATAACATTTCATGACAAATACAGCTGCAGCTGCAAACGTAATTGGAGCTATCACAGCAATAAAATGAAATTAACAAATTTACAAATTACGATCTCTATTTTAATATAAAATACACACAAGAAATATGCAGTTTCCGAGAGCTGCAACTTACATATGTGTGCCCAGATTTGATTACCTTGAGGAAAATGGCATGAGTTTTGTTAATGAAATTAAGATACGAGTATCTTTAATAATATTAAAGCCAATTTGCTGGAGGCAATATCTTAACACACTTTGACATTTTTATTTCGCTAATACTCCGAAGTTGGTGCTGTAAAGAAGAAATGGGAATACCCATGTCAAATGTCACTTAATAAATTATTTTGTTTCGAATTTATGCTGATAACAATGTAAAAATTACAAAAAAAAACTTTTGTATGGAATTGGAATTTCATTTAAAAAGTGCCAAAGAAAATAAGCATAGCAGAAATATAATGATTATAAATCCCCCCTTTTGTGAGATGTCGTTGAGCAACAGAAGCTGTCTTAAGTCAAACCAACATTAAGATAAATACTTCATGCAACTTACTTACTTACTCACTTATATGTATGTATGTATATGTGTTGCATGTCATTTTGTACGTATTTGTGTATGTCTGTCATTTTGCTCGCCGCACTGGAATCAAGGAATTCGGGATCCCTTTGTAAAGACAGTAATGTATTAATTATCTTGGCTTACTTATTGTTGCCTTTAATTGCACACAAAGCGTAATTGAGTTGGGTTTCCGCTCAAGTAATGACATAGCCAGAGAATGCCGGGAATGTTTGTATTAAGTAATATTTTCTTAATTCTCTACACCAGTTAGGGTAGTCTGAACATTTGTTTGTGCGAAAACTTGTTATGCAGAGTGAAAGTAATTTAGCCAGCATAATTTCGATAATTTGTTGAAAAATTTGCACTACCACATTGCCTCAAGCCAATTTGAATAATTTATGAACAGAAAGTATGACATACAATAAGACTGAGTATAAGTCACTGGCTGAGTGGTCTTGGCACTACAGCCCAGTTAGCATCCGAAACGGATATCCGAAATCCAACACTTTAGAAAGCATCTGATTCGGAAGCTGATGACAGTCATAACGGGAAAAATGCGCCATCGTCCGCATGCCACATGCCTGAAGGGATGCATGCGCCCCAACAAAAGTTTTCCATAGCAGATGTGTGGATGGAAAAATATGCAAATGCTCTACTAAGATTGAGATTGTTCAGCACTTCCCAAAAGGCACACTAAATATCCTCGAAGAGAGTCTATTCAAGTTCTGCACAGGTGAGGTCATTTAGAGCAGGTTTTGATGGACTTTCAATTCACTAAATTTAATACACGTTTAATTTTACTTTCCTACAAAATTGTCAAATGAATTGAAAGACTGCCGTTCTATTTTGCGACTCTTTGATTAAATTCCCTTCCATTCTTTTCAATCATCATGATTTGTCGAACCCTTTTTTTTTTGCCCAGCAATGTTTATGGAACAAATGGGCTAAAGCAAGTGCTGCTTAAGGCAAAGGAGAAAAGACAACAGGAAGCGGGAGCGATTCCCTAAGTCCTGTGACAACAATATCCAACGTAGCAATTGTATATATTTCTCCTTTTTTTGAGAAAGCAGAATAGTTTGTGGAGCGAGGAAGTCATTCGATGATTAATTCGAAAGCCAGCAAGAAGATGCCGCTTGTAATCCATCTCCAATTAGTGCAACTCTAGCTGCATTTGCAACTCTATATGCAACCGTATCGTTTGTGATGCATCTATATATATCTGGTTGCCTTGGCAGTCTGCAAGTTTTACATTCAATTCCCGACTGCAATTTAATGCGCTCTGTTGAGCTGCATTATTTGTGTAACCTTTGAGCGATTTTTTTTTTTTATATGAGCTTGCAGATTTTATTTTTTTGCACATTTCCATTCGCCATTGTAATTGCATTTTATGTTATTGATGGCATTTATTGTTGATTGGCATAAGCTGTCAACTATCATTCGATGCCCGATGTCCGTACTTCATTTATGAAATTTACAATTGTTGCTTGTCCAGGGACAGACGAGCGCATTAAAAAATATTCATTTACTCACTTTTGATTAACATTTCGCTTGTTGATTTCGTTTTGTTTGCCTTTGGGTTTGGGTTCAAGAGGAATTGGGAAATTTGCATAGAGCTGCTTGATTTTGTTTGGATTTGCGCTGTTGACAGTTGACAGCTGTGCAAACGGTGCAAACGTTCAATACGAATTCGAGAATGTGTCAAAAATCAATCGAAGGCATCAAGTACCATCGACTCAGTCACTTGTTTTCACCCACAATTTCCATCTGTCACATTGCACTTGTTTTCACATTTTCTCGAGTAGACACCCATATGTTATACGTTTTAAGTATCCAGCAGCCCTCAGCTGTGAAGTCAACTGTCTAAAAGCACAATAATGGAAACAATTTTTATTACCCATAAAACATTGGGTTTTTAACGTAAATTTTAGTCTAGGTTAGGAAATAAAAGGTGGTAATAATATTTTCCTAAAAAAAACTCGAGAGCAAATTTGTTTCTCATATTTACATGTTGAACATATTCTGTTCACATTTGAGTCTTTTTAGAATTTTTGTACAAATGCCTTTTATATATCTCAAATTTGTACAGGGCTTATTACAGTCGTATACTTGATATTCCGCACATTCCGTTACCTGTTTGCTGTTCGCATTGGAATTGCTCAAATTTCCAAGCAGTTCATTTGTGGGGTGAATGAGAAAAAAAGTAAAACTCTTTGGCTCTGGGGTTTGCAACTGAAGTTCAAGAATTTTCGGTGGAATGAAGAATTTGGTTCTGCTCAAATTGGAAAATAGATTAGCAACGTGTGCTTCGCCTGTTGCCAACATGTTGAAGACTTTAATTCAACGTTGCTTATACCGCGAACAAAACCTCTTTCGGTGTTTACCAATGAGTTATGTCGAATTCCGTTGTGTATTCAAATTTCCATGAATGAAAAGTGAAAATTATTGATTGACAGCAGTTTAAATTGGAATTCATTCGAAATTGGTTTGTGTGTGTGTGTGTTTGTGTGTTTGTGTGTGCAGCTTAACCTAGCGTAAATATAATATCATATAAATGTAAATGAGACCAAATTGGTTTAGATTCGGCGAGTTAAGCTGTCAAAGAATTGCTTAATTAAACATTAAGCTTTAATCAAACATGATTGTGCCTGAGGAATTTCAATGTCAACAATATGCTCTTGAGTTTTAGATGGGATATTTTGACTTGAATACACATAAATTGTGATTATATTGTGAATATTTTTAAGATATTCTTATTCATAAAATCACTAGATCCGCAGCCAGCAAAAGCTTGACTTAAATTATAAAAGGTGGTTCCCAAGTAATAATATTATTTATTTATATTATGTATGTCTATTAATTGAAGAAGTATTTAGTATTGGCCTGTGAAAAATATGGGTGACTGCCTGGAAAACCCAAAGGGAAAATATGTTTATGAGATTCAGGAAATGGAATCTTGTGTGTGACAGCTCTAATAAATAGCGCCATTTGGGCAATTGTTGGTTTTTGGATGTTATGAGCAAAGTAACATCTTAATTGGCTTAACTACCGTTTGGAGGCCATAACTTATTCATTTATAGCATGAGCTTGCTAAACGGGCAATCGCACCCAGTATCTAAATTGTCCAGGATTGCATTTCTACTTTTTCCTTTTGCTTACCCCAAAGAAAGTTTGACAGTTATCGAGCTAAATATTTATGTGTGTGTTTGGCTCGCCTTGTGCTCTGTTTATAGCTACTGCAAAGCCCCAAGGACCTGAAATCTGTCTTAAGCACTGCCCAAATGCATTCACATCCACTTTGGCTTTGGTTTCAGTTTTAGCCCCACCCTCGCCCAATTTTAGTTTCGGGTTCGACTTGAAGTTTGCCCTGACACATTAGAAGAGCAACAAAAAGCTATTTCCATTCGCCCGTGCAGTTTATAGCAGCTGATCCTTTATGATTTAGTGCGTTACATTGTGCCAGTCAAGTGTTGCCACCAACTCCCTCCCCCCAAAACCACCACCACTGCCGCATCTCAACTGTCACATAAATCGATTAAAGTTGCTTCTGCATTTTGTACTACCCATGTACATATATGACTTTAGCTGAAGCTAGTCGGCAATTAGCTTTTTACTAAATGTGCAGCACTAAACATTCTTCGTCCTTACACTTCCACACACACGCACAACCCCAATCCCTTACTCACATCCTTAACACATCACTCAATTGTCTTTGAAAACGCTTCCATTAATGACAAAAAAATAAGTGTTTTGATGCTGTTCAAAATTAAATTACATATTTTGCAATGCACTTAGGTTGTTATTCAGTTTGTTTTCGTTATCTGCTGGGAGCCCATATCCTTAAATGTTTGGCAATTATTCTTGCTTGCTCTTTAACCATGTTCGCTTAAAGCGTTTCCTCGTGCCTTATTCACGCATTTGTTTATTATATTCATTGCTCTCTGGAGCTTACATGTTTTTTGTTGTTGTTTGTTTTCAGTTCTCTGCTCTCTTGTTTTTTGTTTGCAGTGAGAGTTTTGTTTTGTTATTTTTGCTTTGGCTGCTCTTCAGCTGTTTTAAGGGGTAACAAAGCGTGTTACAATATGCAACGATGCATGCCACAGCACCAAACAAAGCCTCCTTCGTCTCCTAGCCATATAAATTACAAATTATATACAAATGGAACAAACATGTAGAATGCTAATTAGCCAAATATGTATGTATATATATACACACTTTGCTTTTAAGGATAGAGTATTTGCATACGTACCAAAACTATTTCAAAAAGATTTTTGTGTACCTTTAGTCTGCCTTAACAGAAAAACTCCTCATAGTCGTCTGCTCTGCCCGGAAGTATTCCGAGCAAGTTATTTGTTTCGGATTTGTACACACAAAGTGATAGAATCCCGTTTTTAGAGACAGGTAAGCGTTAGTATTCCCCGTGGACGTGTATTGATTTAATATTTGTTCTCCCACAATTGAAATGGAATTGAATACCCATCCGTGTGTGTTTATATAAAGTTATTGATTTTCTGATGTATTCTATGGCCAAAATTGTTTAACGAATGCCTGATGAATTGTTTATTACATGTGTTCAAAAATTCAATAACAATTAGCACAAATTTGCGCAAAAAGTGAATGGTTTTTAAAATTGAATAATAAAATGCATTTTTTTTCGTTGAGTCAAGCGATAACATTTATTCAGAAAATATTTCAGCTTTCAGCTTTTCCGCTTTGGCTAGAACAATGGACAACGGTATCATTTCCTCAATTTAGCAAAAATAACGGTGAACGATGCGTTTAACGATACAAAATGAAACAGAATCTAATTAGATTCCAGCAAAGACATTTAAGGCATTTAATTTCTGAGATTCACACACACACACACACACACATACACGCACACACATAGAGGGGTAGCGAGCATCTGTGGATGTAACTAGTTGTTGTTGTCGTTATGGCCTCCGTGTACTTATTGTCAGCTTTGTTGCGACGTAGTTACCGTTACTTTCTCGATTACTGGATATTTTAAGGCTGGAGCTTTGGAGTGTTTGGGGCCATTCGCTTAATTTATTATTCAATTAAAGCGGCAAAAATAAACTTTAATCGCCCCGCAGACATCAGCAGCAGCAGCAAAGCAACAACAATAATAAAAAGTCTCCCAAAGACAACACACAAACACAAACAAAGAGACTCACATGCATGAACACACAAATTTCGCGTGTGTGCCAAAAAAAAAATATGGAGAAACAAAAATGTATATAAATATGGAAAATCGTGTGCCAAGAAATTTGCATCGAATTGTTGTTGCTGCTGTTGCTGCTGCTCTTGCTGCTACTCTTGCGGTTCATTCTCCTTTGTAATCGATTAAAAGTGCATGTCAAACTGTGCGTGCGGCCGCATTTTTTAATGGGCCGCTAAAATACAAAACGAAAATAAAATGGCAAAAAGAATATATATATATATATATATATATATATATATATATATATATATATATATATATATATAAATAATAATAAAAAAGAAAACAAAACAAAAAGCCAGGCACATTAACAAGGAAATGAGCGCCTAAAAAAGGCATCAGCCACGCTGTTGCTGCAGCAAGAGCAACAACAAAAAACAAATCACGGGAAAAGTTGAACGTGAAAGACGAGAAAATATGACAAAATTTACGAGCGAAGCTCACTCATATTTGTAGGCTCATACACGGACTGACACACACACACTTGCGCGCACTTGGAACACCCTGTGATGGCGCTTGGGTTGTTGCCTGTTCTTGTTTTTAGTGCTTTGGCACGTAATGGGGTCGGCCCATATACACACTAACAAATAAAGATGTGGAGAGAGAGAGGGAGAAAGAGAGAGAGAGAGAGAGAGACAGCATCCCAGCCACTCAGTCAGCATTTGCCTTTTGTGTGTATGTTCCTTGGGTTCTTGGCTTGATTCCAGTTGGTTTGGTTGCGCGGTTTCTTTGGCAGCGTTCCTATGTTCCCTGGCAGTCCTATAGTCAACCGGCGTCTGTCGCAGACCGCTCATCGGTTCCCACTTGATGACGGCGCGCTCACAAGTTGCTAATGCGCCGCCAAATGCTCCCTATTAGAGATGGACATGGGTCCAAAATATTTTGCTTGCCCCAGCGCACAAAAGCACATCTATTTTTCAACCGTCACAATTTATCCTTCTGTGCAAACACTTAGCAGTTTTATACATTTTACAATCCTTTGCTTTAATTACATTTTGTGTTTCCTTTTTTTTTGTAAATTTTTAAGCTTAAAAGTCACTTCACGAGTTGCCAGCAGCTTAAAGTCAACACTTAAAAGCTGACTCAATGTAAAATTATTATTGTTATTTTTTTTTTTAATTAAAGGTTGCCATGTCAAAAAATATATTTCAGTCCCAAACGAGAGCTTATTTACTTTATGTAGATTGTTTGAATGCTTTTAAAATATGTATTCAAAAAAAAAAAAAAAAAAATAGAAAATAGAAAATGCCTGCATAATCAAAAATGTTCTAGCGGAAGACAAATTTAATCCTCTAATGTAAAAGGAACTGAAGCAAGCAAAGCATTATAAATTCCCTTAGAAAATTTGTCCGAATTGGTGCTTTAAATTTGAAACACAATACTTTAGGACACAGGCTTGTGTGTGATAATGAATATTTTATGCCAAACAAATATCGAATTCATGGAAAATGGCCCATCTCTAACCCATCTGATTGCCACGTATTGCAGATTATGTTGTCGCTGGCGATGATGAAGCCAACTTTCAGCAATTCGCTCTCCGTTTGATGTGATGTGAAGAACCGATTAACGGCATTGAAGTGCCTCGTTTTACGGGGCACAGTCTGTGCCCGCATATCAGTAGTCAGTTTGGTGGCTCCTTGGCAGATTTGAGCAAACCACGAAAGCAAATTACGTTGACGATGAGCATCATTTTCCACTTTATTGAATTACCCCCCAAAAAAGTGAAGGCAAAGCCAGCCGGGCCAACCAGGCCAAGCAGGCCAGACTATAGTGTGAGAGTGTGTATGTGTGTTGAGAGGGTCTTCATCCTCCGGTCTCCAGCTGAGTGTCTCCGGATTTGGGAATTGCGGATTTGGTCTGTTTTTTGGACGATTTCGTCAGCACGATAAACAGAATTTCAATTTAAAATATTTTTTCTGCTGCCTTAGCATATTTTTCTAACTTTTTGTGAGTTACGCCGAGGGGCAGCAGCCGGAGCAGGAGTGGACACCAAAGGAAGGAAGAGAGGCAGAGCTGTGTGTCACTGTCAGCTGGCGCAGCTTCTTCAGTTAGACCCAAGACGTAAAGAAGTTATCAGCGGGACGTTTATGGGCTCTTCTAGGTGGGGTTCTTATGGTGTTTTAAGAGTGGAGTCGTTTGTAGGCTGACTACGACTAATGAAAGCAGCGTGAAAGCCAACGTCTCCGTCATCGTCGCTTTGTTTATCTCTTTGTTTGTTTGTTTTTTGTCACATTTTGATGAGAGGAGCCGGAGCAGCAGTCAGTTTTTATATAGTACTTGTTGTAAATATATATGTTTATATTTATATATATATATATATATATATATGTATATAATCATCATTGTTACGCGCATTTGAGGCACTTTCGCTGCAGACAAGCACAGCACTAAGAGCACCCAAACTGAAACCCCACAACACGCTCCTTTGCCTAGCTCCATTCAGAGCGGTGTGCTTAAAAGAGCATTGCCCGTCGGCATTATGTTCTGTGTCAGCGTAAAGGAATCAGCGAGGGGGTGATGGGAGGGTGGAAAGTAAGCTGTAAATGGTGTCGGCATTGCACGTTGTTTTTGTGGGTTAGCAGGCCTTCATGAGGCATGGGCACAAGCAGGGACAGGGACAGAAGCAGTGGCTGGGGGGCATGAGTAGAGGAGCACAAGGCGCCGCTATGTTGGCCATGTTGACTATGTCATTTGCTAATTTAGCACAAGCTGTTGGTCTACTTACTCAACTCGTTTCCCCTCCCCTCATTGGTTCAAGTTGCATTTGCCAGAAAGGTCAACACAATAAATGGAGAAGCCACAGCAGCAAGAATATCATCAAAGCAAACTAACATTAATTAAGCAGCCACAGTTCGCTTGGCATTGATGACAAACAATTTTCTAAGATGGACCGTAGAATGTCTGAGTAAATTGAGAATCTCTCATTATGCCAAAACAATGCCAAGCATTCATTTAGAGTACCCAAAAACGTAACTTATCTAAATTGAAATATTAACTATTAATAAACGAAAAATGGAAACATTTTTGAAATATGATAAGAACTTTTTTGTGGGCGTAAAATTCGTAAATCATTGTGATAAATATACTGTTAACTTTGTATATGAAAAAACATTCTGGCATTTATTGATACCATTTATCACATTTCTAGAACAACGGTTGCATGGATTTTGCTTGACTTCTAAATACATTTGTCATTCGAAGTCCTTCGTAAAGAAATATCAGCAGCTGGACTGCGTACGATGTAAGAGAAGAGATATCAAAATTAGATATCTAAAATAAATATAATCTTATGTAAGTCATTGAATCAGGATGTTCATCCGTCATAGTTGCTCTTAAATTAACGGCGACTTTTCAATGTTGCCAAATTCAATTCAATTCCAATTTCCAATTTTCGTATGCTCTTGTTCACGGATTGTTCATCAACTAGTTGCTAAATAATTTACAACCAGACAGAATTGCATTGTTGTCATGCGTTGCACATGGGGGAGCGCCAAACAATGTTTGGCAGCTCGATAATAATTGGAAAACTTCTCGATGCACAAACTGTCAACTTGTTGAAGCGGTAATGCCAACAACAAATTCGTACTATTTGTTCGCTTCAGCTTAAGCATATAAAATGCAATTAAACTTTATATTGGATTAGTCGTTAACCAAAACTTTTCCTCTGACTCAAGACAAAATTAACATGCTCAAAGGAAAACTTAAAACAGTCAAGAAGCATTCAAATAAATCGAAATTACTGAAAATGTCTTAATACTTATTTGTCAACAAATGTACATTAATTTGCTGTATACTATATTCATTTCGTTAGTTAAATTAATTATAGTTGAGAGAGTAGAGAGATCCCCCTCTGTTTCCACATTCAGACGGATAATATGACCAAAGTTTTGTTCATTCAATTATAATGTGGTTTTCAGAGCACGCTTGCCAAAGTGTCAGGTAAAAAATATAGCTCTGGCAAATGTTATTGTTTTAAATGGACTTGGTGCCAGGTGACCAATTAAAAGTCTTAGTTTTCATGCAACAGTCTTTGGGTTTACGGTTAGTTACCCAACTCTAATGGATGGTCACTCCACTCATAATTCACTTTATGGGCTAAATTACGAGCTAACGAGAAGACCATTAGCGGTTTCCATTTGACTGGCCAGCACTGTGGCTCGTCTCCGCATCTGCCGCATACTTTGAATTTCGGTAGCGTGGTTGCTGAAGCTGTGAATCTATCAGCCTAATAGCCTGCAGACTCCAGGGGCACAAGGCCCGAGGTTTGGGTTTGCCTTGACTAACTAAGACTAACGCGCTCTCGTCACACACTTTGACACATTGTTAGTCAAACAAAAGATTTTGCATGCTAATTCGATTCTACCAAAAGTAGCACAAACACAAGCGGATAAAGCAACCCAGGCACAAAGGGAATAAACAGAGAGACGGAGAGGGGTAGAGAGAGAGAGAGAGAGAGGATGTTAATATAGCTACAGCTAAACCATTTTTGTAGCTCATGCCAATAATAAAATGGCTTGTGTCGATTTCCAGACTTGCCTTCGATGTTGATAAAGCAGTCGGCTGCTGGCAGCCGGCAGGCAGCAAGTCACGAAATCAAAACCAGACCAAACCCCAAGCCCAACCCAAGCCCAAGCCAAGGCCCAGGCCCAACCCTTGGCCCAACCCCAGACCTACCAGTACCGTAAGCAAGCCAGTTGCGTCCAGTAGCGCTGCTTGTAATTTTCGTTGTTTTAGCCCTTCCGTTCGCCGTCTTATTATTTTGCGGAAGTGTCATTTTTCAGCCAAGGAAGGGTTTTGCTTTCATTTTATGATGTGGTTCACGCCTGCCGCAAATCACCCGCCCAAGCCCCCGGTTCCGCACCCAATCACCGCGTCACCCGCTCAATTTATCTGTCTGCGTTTTGAGAGATTAGTGTGTGTGTGTGTGTTGAAAATTTGAGGTTTTAGCAAGTTTACGTTTTAAATTTATTTATTATAATATTAATACTAAGGTTGACTGGTTCTGGTCCCGGCCCTGGCCTGGACTGCTTGCCTCGTTGCCTGCTCAGTGGGCAACCTAATTATGCTCTGATAGGATTTTTGAGTAAGGTTAATGGCACTTGCGATGTTGCTACACAGATTCTGATAAATAAAATAAAATAAAAAAAAAACACAGCTACAACAAGAAATGCAAATATCCAGGGGATATTTATGCCCCACAAATAACGGTGCATAAATTTTGGGCGCCTTTGGAGGCACTTAAGCGCATTTAATTTGATTATGTTGAGTGTGTAATTGGCTTATTACTAACATTGTTCAAGTTTATTTGAGGCGGATGAAGTATGTTAGTACGGTATGCATAAATCCATTAGTTAGAAGTGCCAGAAACTCTTTCCCCAAGTGCTGCACATAAAATATGCGTAAAGTTCGGGGACAAACAACATTCTTGGTCAACTTGCAAAGTTTACAGCAAATTCTTGGATTGGTTTCGAATTTCCGGCCACACAAAGTAAATGAAAAAGTATTAATATTTTCTGTTGCCAGCCGGCAGCAGTATTCGAATTATTTTGCCTTGGGGAGTGCGAAAATTTTACATTCACATGCTATCCCGAACACAGACACAAGACAACGTACAAAAGGACATCAATATTTGTACCCTTTCGGCAGGCAGCGAAGTAAAAAAGTGAACTCTTTGAAATGGCATCGTGTTCCCGAAAACGCATTCGACCCAATTTGCCAAAGTGCTTTTCAGATTGCATAAAATTATCTCCAGTTAACATTAGAAAGAACTAAATGCCAAATAATAATATTTAAATAGTTTTACTTATTAATAAAATAAATATAACATTATTGAATTTGCATTGATACTTTATAAAAAAAAATTAAATATATATGTATATATATTTAAAAGCAAATTTACCCAAATAGTAAGCGAAATTTGTTTCTGAGTCACAGGCAATGGAATCGTTTTTCTTCCCATTATTCTTAAAGGGTGCATGCACCGTTGCTAGGAGCCCTGCACATTGTCATGTGTTTATTACAAAGCAAAGTGTAAAACTAAAATGTAAACCTAGCGGCAACATGATATCCATTATCTTCCAGCAAGGGACCGAGAACCAGGAACAAGGGACCAGAGCACAGACGCTGTTGCGACAATTTTGCCCGAGAGCGTGTGAAAAAAATCAACATCAGCACCAAAATAAAAACAACTCAAAAACTTCTCGGTATGAATTTAATTTTGTGGTTTAAACTTGTTGGCGTTTCCTTTTTTGTTGCATACCCTATGAAAATTAATATGTAAAATGGTTATAAAAAGTGCTGAGTGGTGAGTGCAACAGGCAATGGGAGACAGAATCGACTCTAAACGGCTTATATAACCGTATCTATGTCTATCTATTAGGCAAAATTGCTTCTTTTACTAATTATTCTAGATTCTATGTAGCCAATATAGCTCATTCACAGATAAGTCTCGGCATGAGATTATATAGGGATACATTAAAATATATACATTGGCAATATTCCAGTACAAAAGTGATTCAGGATATCTGAAACCTGATTACAGGATGTCTTTCCGCAGCACCAATTTGCTTGCGGCTTTTTAGCTTCCCTTTTTGGGTGAAAAATTGTCGTTGCCGCAATATGTTTAATCAGCAGAGTAAACCAAAAAGCTGACCAGGCTTACCAACACCACCCACCCAAAAAAGGACAAACACATTTTGCCATTCTGCTCTTGGTAGCTCCTGCGTCTGTCTGCTCCTCTTGCGCTGCTGTAAATAAAAGTTGTCCATTCTTTATGCACATAGTAACACGATGTACAATGGTATATGGTATATATGGTTGTATATTTAATTTTAGTGCATCATAAAGTTCACAAAGTCAATGACCAGTTAAGTCAACATATGAACCTGGCCGACTGGCCCACCGAGCGGATTCTCGAGTGGCTGGGATTATCAACACTGCCAGTTATTTGAATTTGCACATCGCTTACAGTTTCAAATAACATTTTTTTAAAAAGGTGCATAAAATCTCGACCTGTTCGACCAAATGAAAGCAAGCAAAAAAATATTATTAAAACATTCACATATATTTTTATGACCATCGTATAAGCATAACTTTAATATTATTGAAATGTGTGTGTCAACGTTGCCTGAGGCAAGTAGCAATCCAAGCACATCGTCGAGCTGTGTAACATTTTACACCCGACTGTCAGCAAAATAGCAAAATTCGTAAAATATTTGCTCACCCGAACCGTACGAGGATTCTAGAGGGTATATCCTAAATTATGGGGTTTATTTGTTTTGAGAAAATTTTCTACATAATTGGAATAAATGTGATTTTTATGCGTTTTATTTAACGTGGATTTGAACATTTTTAAAGCATACTTTTAGGCACGTTTTTAAATTGCATGTATTAAAATGTAATCAATATGAGAATCTGTCAATGCAATTAAAAAACAGTTGTTAACTGTATTTGCTTAAATATATATTAGTTTCAACTTTATTAAACTGTTTGTGTGGTTCGCTAGTCTTTATTATATTTTTAAAAAATTAATGCACCATTCATGTTCATTCTTTGACAGAGCTTATTCAATTTTGGAGCCGATAATGCTGTTAAAAGCGCTTTATCACAAAACGTTGATTAAAATGCGCAATCCATTAGATTATTTAGAATACATATTGCTGGAGCATAACTATATTTAAATAGAGCGGATATTTCATAGTCACGTATTCAAATCGTTATTTTTTATGTGTTCACACATTTGGTGGAAAGGAAGTGTTTCGGATAGAAGAGGATGTCTTTATGGATTGGGTTTTTGTAGGTGCAACAGTAAACAGTAACAGTAACAGCAACAGCAGCTGCCACTGCTGCTGCTATTTCTTTAAGCCATCTTAAATTTTATGCTGCCACAGGTAGTAGCTGTGGCAGGTAGTTTGGTTTGCTGGTTGCTGCTTCTTTTTTAAGACTGAGCACATGATTCCTCCCACTAGGATGCTTAACGTGGGCGCCCGGGTACAATGCGTTTTGATTGATGTTGCCTGTTTTCTGTATGCTTCCGGTTTTCCTTCTCGCTTGCTTACAATCAATTTAAATGTGCCGTTGTGCATTGTAAAAAGTTTCTTGTGCTGGCTAAATCGTTATGTGAAACCATAAAACTGGAATAGTGGGGCACAGGATGAAGCATTCGCTGTGTTTGCTGGCATTTCGGTTGCATTGCCCTGCCTGTTGCAAAATAATGCACACTTTTTTTTATAGCTGTATACACCGAATCATTTATCATCTTTGAAATTGCTTCATGGGACACTGAGCTTATCGGTATATCACAGTAGATACCATGCAAGAGTTTGTCATTCCATATACAACAACAATCTCACTAATCGATCATAATTTCAGACAACCGAAAACAAACCAAAATTACCAACAATGAAACCGCCTAAAAATTGAATTTAATGTTCATTGTGGTATGTACCCAGTAAATGCCTGCGGTCTACACTTAAAAAAATATATGTACATAAACGATTGTGCAGAACTTACTTCAATAATAGAAAATCAAGTGTAAAAAAATGTAGACATTTTTTGTGTGATTAAGGAATTGACTTGTGACCTACTTTCATTCATTGTTAAAATCCCAAATTTTTTGTTCAGTTAAATTTCTATAAATGCGCACAAAAACTTTAGCAACAAAAGTGCCAAACTGTCTACAACAATCAGTTGGTCAATTTCTCAAAGTCAGAACTCGGTCGAATAATGGTTTATGGCTCCTTCCTGCACATTGTGGCGCTTCATTTGGCATTTGGAAAACTTGTTTGTTCGCTCCGCACTTTTAATTCGGTTAACTATT
The DNA here is from genome assembly GCA_035041605.1 of Drosophila atroscutellata. Classification (NCBI taxonomy): domain Eukaryota; kingdom Metazoa; phylum Arthropoda; class Insecta; order Diptera; family Drosophilidae; genus Drosophila; species Drosophila atroscutellata. The sequence goes on along the minus strand of JAWNLA010000092.1, from coordinate 2,027,910 downwards.
TGCAAATATTCAAATTGAAGTTATTTTGGGTATTTGCTTTCGGCTTACTTCATTTATCAGCTACTGTCTGGGCTGACAAATAGGCAGCCACAGGCCATAATCCACTTTTCACATATAATTCCCAAGCGGGTTTTGCACGAATGGAATGATTCCTTTCACTTGACAGTTATCTTATTTTAGCCAAGTTAGCAAAGGGACGCACCCAAACACGACTTCAAGCAGCTCTCTGTGTGTGCTCGCGATTACCGATAAGTGATGATTGATACCTTCTTCAACATAGATGAATGAGTATTGTTTGCCAAGCGAGTGAACTTCTCATTATTTGTATAATTTAACACCAGGTTAAGATTAACACTGCTACTTATGCTGAGAAATTAGTCAGCATTAATCAATACATAAAGACATAGAGTCCCAAGAAGCCACTTATCTTGCTTGTATTCCATTGTGAAATCCAAAGAATTAAAGTATAATAATTGAATATGTGGAAATCTACTTGAAAATCAAATATGAAATTTTCCACACAATTTTGTTTTGTTGAAAGCATATAAGCGTACTTAAATCTGAATACCAGAATACCACTAACTGAATGCTTTTAAGCCATCGAACGCGGGCGCTTTCAAATTCTAACCACGTTATCGCAATATGTCTGTTTTCAAGTTGCGCATTGCTCGCAGCCAAATGGCAAATTCACGCAATTAAACAGCAAATTAAATTATGCATTTCGTGTGTATGTATGCATGTTGGCAGAGTCCATTCGTGTGAGTGCGTGAGTGTGTGTGTGTTTGTGGAGTGTAGTGTTTGGAGTGTGTAGAAGTGTATGTATGATTGTTTAGTTGTGTACTTGTGTTGTTGCCTGAGTTGTCGATGCGCGTGTGCGTAAAGTAATCAATTTGATTTTGCTTTTGATTTATTCATTTATTGGTGCAATATGTGCACGTTCCCAATTTTTCCAGTGCCAGAAACAGTGCCAAAAAAACACAGAGAGAAAGAAACGACAAATAATAAAAACGACAAATTGTTGACTCTGCTGATGTGGACACAAATGTCGGAGATGGTCGTTACTCGTTTTAGTTGGATGGCGCTGGCCTAGAAACCTCAACAAGGCTGCTGAATCATGTGCTGTATGCATTGAACTGGACACTTACACACACACACACACACACACACTCACACACACATACACTCACACACTCACACACATCCTTTCTATTGTACAATGGTCATCCAGTGCACATGCGATTGCGATTGCAGTGATAGAGACACCCGCAGCTCCTGTTTGCCACGCCTCGTGCAGCGACAACGTGCCACGCCCCTTGCTGCGGGCAATGATATGGAGCATCGTTTACATACCAGCTACTATCATCGCCGGCTATCGAATACCTCATCAGTGCTCTACGGCAGCTGTCCACAACTGCTGCCAGTCGAGCAACCCAGCCACAATCACATCCAAAGTCGGGCTGTGCCAGAAAAGGAGCTGCAGCAGCAGCAGCAGCTGGAGGAGCAGCAGCAGGAGCTGAGACCATATTCAAGTCTTGTGCGGACCAAGCACAGAAGCTCCGTGCTGTGCAATAAATGCGCACTGTGACGAAGATACAACCTAAGCTGTGAGCATCCAGAGCCACAACAACTCTCACAAAACAATCCAACAGCAGCAGCAACATCCGCAGCAACATCAGCAGCAATATTAGCAGCAACATCAACAACAGCAGCAGCTGCAACAGCAACATCAGCAGCTAGTCCGAAGGCAAGACAGAAGGAGCAGGAGGAGGAGGCGAAGGCTGCAACTGCCACATTCAGTACGCCGCGTTATTTGTGTCCCGATTGCCGTTTTAACAATCAGCCGCTGGCCTGGTGGGTCTCATGTCCGCGTCTCTCCAATCTGCATTGTGAACAACCACAAATGACAACAACAGCAGCAGCAATGCAGCAGCCACCAACAGCGCGTCACTGTCATGCCACAAATCCGTCGCGATTTCCACTCCAACTCAATGCCAAGCGACATTGTGACAATTTTGGCAGCTACACGACATTGCCCAGCATTGAGCAACAGCAGCAGCAGCAGCAGCTCCATCATTCGCAGAGCATCAGCGCTGGCTGCAGTCGACATTGTGGGGCAGCAGCAGCAGCAGCCACCGCACATCCTGAGCCACCACTGCCACCAGCAGCTGCTGCTTCTCGTTGGTATGGCTCAAGCAATGCCAATCCCAATTTGAATGCCTGTTGTTACATGTACAATCCCACGCCCCCCCAATACGCTCCACAGCTCTGCGCTTGCGATAGTTGGTATCAACAGCAACAGCAGCAGCAGCACAATCACCACCCACACCAACACCACCATCACCAGCAACAATTAAGGAGCATCCCGCCACCGCCCAAACCACTTATGCCAAATGGCGGCTGCTACTTGGGTGAGTAATGAGCCCTTTTCGGTGGCATGCATCCTGTTTGCCATTTAATCAACTTTCAATTGTTTGGTACCGCAGGCTTCGATGCTCATCATCCCTCTCACATCACCGACGAGGAGGACTCCGCCTTCCCCGCACTAGCCGATCGTGAGTTTCATTTGTTGCATCGCAACATTCCGGCACTGCGTCGCACTGGTGTCGACACAACGCGTATACGACAGGTGAGCTTTTCGGTGCACTAACATCTGTCTATTCAAACTGTAACTGTCTGTCTGGCGGCTTACCCCTTCAGTACTTTTATCCGGATGGCGGCTGGGGCTGGATCATTTGTGGCGTGTCCTTTCTGGTTCACATTCTGACCACTGGCCTCCAGCTGAGCTACGGCCTGTTGCTGTTTTACGCTGTTCAGCATTTGCATAACACAAGTGGCATAGGTAAGTGAATTCATGTGTCTAATACTTTAAAAGACAAAAGTTGAACGTGTGCCGCATTAGCAAAGTCAGAAAAGTATCTAATATCCATAAAAGCAATTGTTTTTCATTTAAGAAAAGCAACTTTGATATATTATATGCTTGTGAAATACGTGGCTTACGATTTAATTAAGCAAATTAAAAAATGTTTTTTGGACCCGCTTAGAATGAAATTTTCGTACGTGTTTCACAGCTCTTTGTGAAATTCGTTTAAATTCTGTGCTCACGTAGAAAATGAACTTTTTGTTGCATATTCAAGTTGAAAATTAACTACTCGATTTATCGAAACAACCTTTGTGCACCACAAGCAAAATTACTTTTGACAAAGTTATAGGAGTTTGAAGACTTTCAAGTGCGTTTTAAGCAACTTCAGCTTGTGCCAAAAATATTAAGTGAATATTCCAAAAATTTTAATTAATGCGCATTAAATAATAATGTGGAAAACAAATGCTAAAATTACGCTGGGATCAACTTTGCTTTGATAACGTTGTGAAAGGTTAAAGTCTTGCAGGAGAATTTCTAGAGTTTTCACAAATCAGACTTAAGATGCGGGAATTTTTTTTTCATGTGCTCTTTAATTTCAAATAGCTTTTTTTGTACTGAGACTTAAAATGATCGATTTTTTTCAGGTATTCTTTATTTCGTTAAGCGTTTTTCTTACAGATTATATGTTGTTGCTATTTCAGATATTTAATATATAAAATAATGAATTCTTTTGTAGAGCTTCTGGGCGCACTAAGCTGGTCCATCTCGATGCTGGCCATACCGTTTGTGGTGTCCTTATGTCGTAAGCGTTCCATACGGCTGCTTTCGATTGTCGGTGGCCTGGTCATGCCGTTGGGCATTCTGTTCACTTCATTTGCCACGGAATTCGGACAGGTTGTTTTCAGTTATGGTACGTATATATAAATATATATAAGCTCAAACAGACAGCGGAAGTTGCTTACCATTTTCATTTGCCATGTCCTGTCTTTGAAACTCTACTTGCAGGCATCGTTTTTGGCATTGGAGTTTCCATGGTGCGTGAAGCATCCACCGTGATGCTAGGCAATTACTTTAAGCGTCGACGGCAATTCGTTGAAATGGTGGCCATGTCCGGCGAGGGCGTTGGCGTTGCTTTGTTCTCCGTCATCCTTAAAGAGGGCGTAGGCAAGGCCGGCTGGCGCCTGGGTCTGCAAATCGTTGCCGCACTAACTGCTCTCAGCTTTTTCATGGGCCTCATGTATCGTCCGGCATCCCTGTATCATCCGCAGCGTCGAGCCATACAGCACTTGAAAAATCAGCGCAAAAAAGTTAGTGAGAATCGCTGAAATTTGAACTCGATTTTAAATCATAAATGGCCTTTTTAAATTTCTCTCGCTGTTGCTTTAGCTGCGCGAAAAGAAGCCAAAGCTAACGCCCGAAGTGGAATCGCCAACGAGATATTTATTTTTGGACATATCATCGCTAAAATCGGTAACAGTTAAAATTCTATTGATGACCTCCAGCGTGGCGGCATTCGGCATTTATACGCCCATGTTCCTTATGGTGTGTTCAATTTGACTTAATCTATTGAGCTCATCTTCTAAGCTATGGAATCCGATTCGTTTTAGGCCCTTAATGCTGCCAAGGAGGGCTCCGATGTGCAGGAGCTGGTGCTGCTGCAAACATTTCTGGGCATCTCCATGGCCCTGGGCGTGGTCCTTGCCGGAGCTCTGCTGCGTCGCTGCTTTGTGATTCGACATTTTGTGATCAATACCAAAATCGTTGCTCAGGTAAGTATCAACTATCTTAAATATAAAACTGCAACTAAGCTAAAAGTAGCCGTGAAAATATTAGTTCATTCAAAACCAAAGTTAATTAAAAAGTGAAAAGATTTGTCAAAATGTGCAGAATATAAAAAGTTATGGGTCAAAGAAATGGGGTTGAGCTATGTAGTTCTACAAAGGTGCTCATTAAACCCTCAGATTACACTTTATGCCGGTATTGTCTTTTATTTGCAGCTCTTTTTATGGACTGTTGCCAGATAGTTGCGCATTTGCCTTTAAGATAACGCTTTATTCCGGACTTTCTTTTTATTTGCAGCTCTTTATATCGATTGTTGCGCTGGCCATTTTATTTCTATCCTTTGTCATGGGCTACAAGGGCCTCTGCGTACTCAGCTGGCTGTATGGCATTGGCCTGGGTGGCTTTCAGTACTCGCTGAAGATTTTGGCACTGGAACGCATTAAGCTGAAGCATTTCTCCAAGGCTTGGGGTATGTGTGAATGTCCTAAATCTGACTGGATTTCATATTTTCCGCTTTCAGGCTTTATACGAGGCGTGGAGTCGGTGCCTGTGCTCATTAGCGTGCCCCTCACCTCGTTTCTCAACGATTACTCTTTGAAATATGGGCGTGCTGGCTATTATATTTGCTCAGCTGCTGCAGCCATCTCTGGAATAATCATCTTCTTCATCAGCGAACCCCAGGAGCAACGCCAGCAGCAACAGCAGCAGCAGCGCGGACATCTCAATGGGCATCTGCCCACACCAATGCTGATGCGACACTCCTCGGCGCGCCATAATCGTCCTAATCTGCATATGGATTATGGCTATGACGAGTATCCCGCGCCCGATCTGCTCAGTCGCAGCTGCATTAGTCTCAATCAAATGGAGCCCTATCTGCAGGCCAACAATTCCCATTACTGCCAACGTCACATGCATCAGCAGTCTTTCCATCTGCCACAACATCATCACTTGGCTGCTCAGCATAATCATGCGCATCCCCCCCAAGCCCATGCTCATCCCCAACAGCTGACCTGTCACAATCTTGACTTGCAGCAGGCACGCTCCCCCTATCAGCTTGGCCAGGGCAGCATTGGCGCCAAAATGGGCAAGCGGCTGCAGCGCAGCCTCTCCTTCATCCAGCAGCACAATTGCTGCGATGGCCAAATGTACTGCAGCTGGCATAGCACCTACGAACTCGGCTGCCGCAAGTCGCCCAAGTAAGTATTATTATGCTTATTATCTGACCTCAGCATTTTCGAAATAGGTTGGCCTTAGAAAAATCAGCTTATTGAATTTAATTTATCTTATTACTCATCTAAATAATGATGATTAGAATGAGTCAAATTTGGCTTAAGTGTTTTTGATGACGGCCAGAATATAAAGAGTGATGAAGTCGTTAGCTAAGTCAAAGTACCCTTCAAGAACTACTGACTGGTTAGGTATTTAAACAATTCATAACTAGGCAATACTTAGATACAAAACAATAATATTTACAAAACTAATGACTACAATATAAAATATATATTCATTAGTTACATTGCTCAAACTTTACACATTGCTTGTGTGTAAACAATACCAGAAAATGTGTAATTATTTCCGATGAACCCATTCGGAGTGGAATACTTGTTAGGGGCATCATTAATTTGTATGCAAATGCACTTGAGTTTGAGTGCATGTTTTCTGCATGATTATACTTGTAGGATATTTGATATTTTATGAGGCGAAACTTACATCCAAATACAAACATTGGGCTTTTGTTTGAAGCCAAGTCAAGCCATAGAAATCCAAATTGCTGAGTTGTTTGGCTTCTTGTCGGCGACAACTAAGGCAACATCGCTGCAATTGCACTTATTTTATTTGCGAGTAGAAGGACCTCTTAAATTTTCCCCCTTCTCGCTTACGTGTCACGTGCCACGTGTTTATTTGCAGATCTCAAGACCGGCAGCCACTCATATGCACTTGCAGTCCCAATTCGACAATGTATGGCGGTGGTGGCGGAGGAGGTGGAGGCAGTTCAGCACGCAGTCGCAGCGTGCCCGAGGGCCTATCCACAATGTCGCAGCAGTGTAACTGCCGTCATGGGGCAGGCGTGCCAGCAGTAGCAGCCCCCTCCCGTGAGTTTATCTACGTGCCGCACGCCTACGCCTCGCTGCAGAGGACGCCACATCGACAGAATCGTGCAGCTGGAGCGGGCGCGGGAGTCGGGACGATCGGAGGTGCCAGCAGCTGTCTGGCATCGAGAAACAGCCATCCGCAGTGCCGGCTGAAGCGGTCGCAATCGCTGTGCCGACCCGTGCACTTTGTGGAGCAAATCACCACCTCTGTTTAAGGGGGGCGTTTAATCGCCTAGCATATTTTGTAGTTGTACGCCAGTTACGTGAATCGAATTCCAAATTGTCACATCTCTCTAGTCTTTTGTCGTTAGTTAGTAGCACGTTTAGTCCAAGTCCAAGTCGCAACTGTAACTGAAATCCCACATGCAAAAGAAAAATGCAAAAAAAGCAAAAAACAAAAGAAAACAAAATGAAACAAAACGAATGCAACTTGATGAATTTTCTAAATCTATAAACCTATTATTATACTACAATACAATTCTATGCGGTTTCAGCGCATTGAGATCGTCGATTTCTAACCATACAAATATTTATAACAAATAAAACACACACACACTCAGACACTCATATAAATATATAAATATACACACAGACGAAAAGCTTTATCTTTATTGTCTGGAAACAAAAGTATTCAAATGAAGTTGCTACCAGGCAAACACATATTCATAACAAAAGAAAACGCAACAATAAACGAAGATGAATATTAACAAATGAATAAGCATAAATGAAAACATATTAAATGGTCCATTTTAAAACGTACACAGACAAATTATCCACCGATACCGATACGAAATATACTCTGAACTCACGGACTCATTCAGTCGTGGCAATTATACGGCCATCGGCACAGTTTCTGTTTCCGTTTCTGTTTCTGTTTTTTTTTTATTTTTTTATTTATTTATCTACGAGTCCAACTTGACGTAAATGTATTTTACTATTAAATGAAATGTTCAACATATGTAGAACTCGTACTCTGAGCATACACAATATACGAATTATAAATACTTTTGCCATATATACCATTCGTTGTGGGATTGAGCCTTATTTTAAATGAAACGAAGCAAGTGTGTAATTATCATTCTTGTAATGATATCTCTGAGGATGTCACATTTTAACTGCAACTTCTGGATCATATTTACACACGTCGGCACAAGTCATCCGCAATAAATAACACTTCACAATATGTAATAAGCAAGCAAAAAGTAATTGGGGGCAAATTTAAATGTCAACTTATAATAATTAAACCATAATTAAATAGCCGTAAAGAGGACATATGTGCAAATATATAAACGGCTTACAATATGGGCGGAAGTAGACAATTTATAAACGAAAAAAAATTTGAATTTCAAATTCAGAAAAATCAGCGAGACGAAAATTCAATTATATTTAAATAATCTATTAAGTATTTGATTCATTAAATTAATGAGTAACTTGATACATTTTTAACAAGCACTAGTTGTCTTCGGCATGCCGAAGATTTAATGCTCTTGCAGTCGTAATACTCAAATTACTTAAAATTTGGATCTTCAATAATTTTCATTTCAATGCTGGTCAGAGTCGAGGGAAAAGTTGTCAAGAATCACGTTCATCGAGAGTTAAAAGCCGTTTAATAATATTATATATTGTTAAAACTGTTCGCTTAAGGGGGGGCATTAGTGAGAGCATTAAATGCAGACAGATAATTTAATGAAATGCATTAAATACACACTGCAAGGGTATATATAATTAATGAATAAAAAAATAAAATGAAATTGATGTAACGAGATTGCCTTGAGCAACAAACTGCCATAATATGCAATAAAGATACATATTAACTATGTAAAGCTCATTAATATGTGTATTAAATGACAAACGATAAATGCGATTTTCGAGCTCATAAAAGTAAATTATCCATAAATTCTGCTCCCAACTGTAAACCATTTTAATATCTTCACCTTTTTCTGTAATGTTTTTCTTTTGCAAATTGCGCCATTTGTGTTCAGTAAAAAGTTTTCGTAAATTTAACATAAATTATTTATGGCTCACACACACTCATGTAAACTCAGACACATACACACACACACACGCACACTCACTGACACTATCATGCATATCTCAATGCCCCACTCTTATTTCTAAAAAAAAAGTATATACCACATAAATTTGTTAAAAACTTTTAAAAATTAAGGTACAATTGTAGCTAAATCAATTGCCATACAAGATGTAATTTAGATATGAAAATTTTCAACTAGGCGTTTCAAGGACTCGTCGAACGCAAAGCAACTCATAACTACTTCTACTTTAATAAATGAATTTGTAACTCATTATCATTAGTAGTTTAGTGATAAATGTTAATAAAAACCGAAATGCGAATGCAAATAGAAAACCGTAAATCTAATTCAAGTGTCAACGCAAATTGAAATACCCTCATCCAGCTAAGAAAAATATAAATAAAAGTCAAGCTTAAATTAAATTCACAGCTTGGGGTTAACCACAGGACGCCGGATATTCGGCTGGGTTCGCAATAAAGTCTCATTTATTACGTGCTAAAAATTAATAAACGTAGGCAAAAGGTTCAACATTAGCCACAAAAATGTCATATTTTATTTATTAATTAATCGCATTAGCATAACGCGTCAATTTGTGCGACCAAACACCTCCTTATGCAAACACATAGCAAACTCTAATGCCAGGCGATTAAAAACTTTGACCCCCTGCCAAAGAAGAGTCAAAGTAAACCTCCGTTTCCGTTGTATAATATGTACACATAACCCAGGGCGCCATTCTGGAACGTGCCTAGACTGCAAACAGCCCAGGCAGCAGGCAAATAAGTAGACAACAACAACAACAGCAACAGCAATAAGGAATATAACAAAACAGGAACAACAACAATGCAGACATCGTTTTGAACAGCGGCGTCAATGACATGCTCAATTTTTCATGCATTATGCTGGCGCACTGTGCGTATGCTTAATATTTGCCAGATATTGACTTTGGCACAAAGCACAGTTAAGCTTAGCAATATTTGAACTGTGAGCTTGGGATGCCCCAAGGATTCCGCACACTGGAGCCGTAAAGCCAGCCTAAAATGCATAAGACAATTTGTGCCAAAGTCTATATAAATGCCTTACGACTTTATATTTGTGTGTGTTGTGCGTGTGTGCGTGTGTGCGTGTGTGTGTGTGTGTATATATGTCTATGGTTGATTGTGCGTGCTTGCAAACGTGACTGTGTGCGGCAAACCAATGCGAATGTGCAAATATGTCAGTACATATACGCCAACTTTACCAACATATCCAACGGTAATGGTTGTATACATATATATAGATATATATATATATCTATGTTTGGCTCTAGCAAAATTTGGGGTATTCAAACTCAATTATTCAGCTTGTAGCTCAACACATCCTGATATCAATTAAAAGAAATAAACATTTGCAAATTCGAAAACTAAAATTGAGGCCAAATATGCAAATCAAGTTGAAAAATAATATGGATAAAATCCAAACAACCAATTCGTTGTGAAAACTTTTAGTAATATGCCAAGACCGCAAATTGCGAACAGGTATTCCCAGGCAGTCAAGTAGAAGTATATTAATTATGTTGACATTTTTTAGCAGCTCACTTAATATAAGTTTAGTATTTGCTTTAATTAAGGCAACGCAGAAACTTAGGCTAACTTTTGAGAGTTTGTTATTAGGCAGGAAGGCAGAAGATAAACAGCTAAATAAACTCTAATTTGAAGAATGACAAAAGTTGCAAGCCATCAATGCGAGTGATGCGCACCTGACTGAAGGTGGCATGAAGAGTTCATGAAGAGTGAAAATAAGTTAATCATGCGACAAATTTCAACAATAAGCTGAAACAAAAAAAAAGAAGAAAATACACAAAAGTTGTACGTTATTTAAATATGCACAAGAACTTCAATGAAAGAGCATTGATGCCTCGCTGTTGCCGAGTTAATTTCCGTTCGTTGATTTCGGGGGTTGGTTCTCAGCAGAATCAGAGGCCGTGTGAAAACAGTCGCATGGCAAAGTCAACTTTACGCCACATTGTCGTCAATTTTTTGGCTGCTAGGTGAGAGTGGGGGGTGTTTGAGCTGACAGCCTGAAGCGTGTACAGTGCGATGTTCTGACCGTGTGTCCTGGCCAACTGTCTGTGCTGGGTTTTGTTGACACAGCTGCCGCTGAAGCAGTTCCACAAGCAGCAGCAGCAGCAACCGGCAGAGGCGCCTCTGCTGAGTGTCATGCGCACACGCACGCTCTGTTGCCTACTTCCAGGCGTCTTGAAAGCTGTCGTTTGTTCATTGTTGCGCTTTTTGCTGCCGTACACACACACACACACACACACACACACATACACAGGCTCTGCCACACACAGCTAATTCAGTCAGCATCGTAAACATCTGTTTTGTGTTTGCCTTTTATATTCCAGTCGGCGCGCGCGTGTTGCGCACTCTGCTCTCTGTGCTCTGCTCGCAGCATCCTGACAACAGGATGCGAGCAATGTGCGTCTCTCGTCAGTTTCAGCATCAGCGCCACGGTGCACGGAGCGTGGTCGCAAGACACGCAACTCGCAAAACGTAACACGCAGCAGCAACGCACACACACACAGAGCTGAGGCAGTGGCAGACTCAAAGAAAAAACTAGTCCCAAATGTAATTTTCAGTCAAGCGATTTTTGACCTTATCCACGAGACAATTAAAAACGCATTAGCTGAACCAAATCCCCCAATTTGTTCTGGAGGGTATTAACTGCTACATTTGACAAAGTTACGCAAATATTGAATCTGATTTCCACAGTGCGTTTTGTGCTTCTTCAGCAGCATTTTTTTTTTGGACAATGCGAATATCGATTGCTCTGGCTGCCTTGCATAAGTCCTCCAGAGATTGGAATACAAACGCAGCAGTAAAACTCAACTGAAAGGTAACATAAAAAAAATAATAAAAATAAAAATAAAAGAAAAACATAAAGAAAAGAAATAAATACAATTAAGAAGGGGCGGACAACAAGAAGACATTCTGCAACGCCCGAATGCACAAGAACAACGAAGGCAACTTGTAGAAATGATGTTTTAATTATACATATTGAACTCAGCATGTGAATAATGATGTACGACAGCAGGATAATAATGATGATGATGATGCAGCAGCAGCAGCAACAACAGCAACGCCAGAGACAGATACAAACGTGAATTTCAAACAATTGACAGTAGCAACAACAACGAATCCGTTTATATATAGCCTCAGCAGATTTTAAGCAAAAGGTACCTTGCTGCGTGTGTGTGTGTGTGTGTTTGCGTGTGTGTGTGTGTGTGTGTTTGCTAACATTTATTTTTGGGCCAAAATGGATATCGCCTTGCGTGGCACAGCGTCAACGACTGGAACTGGCTCGCACACTGGCACTGGTAAGTCCTTGGGAGTCACTGAACTGACTTACACACAACGCAAAACATGACAGTTCAAAGCAAGACAAAACAAAAAAAAAAACAACTACAAATAAGAAAAGAAGAACACTTACAGTAAAACACATGTAATCGCATATGTGTGTGTGTGTGTGTGTGTGTGTGTGTGTTCGTATTCTTATTGTGATTCATTTGTCTATCCACTAATGGAAACAAACGCAGATACTCACCAACAACAACAACAATTTATTTTGCAGGTTTACATCATGCTGTCTCATTGGGCAACATTGAAGTCACCACCAAGGTTGGTAGCAATCTAAATAAATAACTGTTCTGTGTCTAAATGGCATTTACTTTCCGGCAATTAACGTGCATATTAAGTGAAATATCTAAGAGCAATGACTAACAAATAAAATAGATTTGATTTCTGTGATTAGTTAACTTAATCTCAAGTTTTACATTTAAAAAAATCATATTTATTTTCACATAAGATCTGAATGAGAAAACACTATTTATTTTTATAAATTGCATCTTAATAATATTACTTGAGTGCTGCTAGGTCTCTGTATAATTATTTAAAATATTTAAAAAAAAAAATACAAATATGTCAAATGTAACGTATACTAAATATCAGCAGTTTATTTTTGGGTTTGATTATTCTTAGGTTCAGTTTAGTTCACTACAGTTTGTAAGCATTTCAATTAACAATAAAAACAAGCTTTAATCCTTATTAGGCCACCTATTCCAGCCACATGGATCGCAGCTACGACTCTGAGGACGAGCACACTGGTCGCCGACGATTACGTCAAACTCTCTCCACCGAATCGCAGCCTCGCACTTCAGTCTACTCGCGCGGAGACATAAGAGAACAGGTGAGTGGATCGCATACCTTGTTACTAGTCTGGTTTATTACCCTTCACTCTCTCTATAATTTATATAGTACTGTCTTACGGATCGTCAGTTACATAGCATTGAGCAGCGTCCGCGTAGGGAGCGTTTCTTTGGCTGCCTATCGCGTAGGGGTCAGGCACATGGGGGCAGCTTACTGGGCGGCTGTGTGGGTCGACGTGTGCCCTCCGATGAGAATTTGGCTGCCTATGCGCCCTTCGAGAAGTATCCACGGTGCGTATGCGTAATGTCATCAAAATTTATATGGCTTGTTGACGTTTCGTTTGGTTTAGCTATCAAAACAACTACACAGACACACACGAATTGGATAGTTCCTATTTTCGCCGTCAACCGGCATCGATCTTAAGCACTGGCAAATCCAATGAACCGGATTTGGGTGGACGCTACACTTGGATAGGTCCAGCGGCGCAGTCGAATAACAACAGCGATTACCAATCGGAATCGAGGTACGAGTCTATTAATTGTAGAAGCCCTAAACTCCATCCCAAGAACAAAAACAATATTGTAAAATGCCATGCCAAACTTTCGCTAGAGATCATGCTTAAACCTAACTGTCGCACTATCTGTAGTCTCTATCTCTGTCTCTACTATAAATACATACAAACGCTTGCAATGCCTGCTCTTAACTCTTCCCATGCAACAGCAACAACAACAACAACAATAGTAATAATAAATGACCACAAAAAACAACAATAAAATATGAGCCTGTATATCATCTTTGCATAATGCCAAACGCTTCTTGCTTTCAAGGTCTTTCGCTTTCTGTAAACTACACTGCAATATGAAAAACTAAAACAAAAAGCTGTAAAATATATTTCCTATACTTTTCGTTATTCATTCACCTTCCCCCTTCTCTATAAAACGACTAAAAAAAAACAACAAAAAAAAACCAATTAAACAATTGAAACCAATCCAATTACTAAATGAACAAAATGTGTAAAAAAGGGCAACTTGTTGTACAGCACCACTTGAATCCTTTTACCAGGATGTTTTGCTACGGAATTATTATGTCGAGCTTTGCGCTCCACCACATCCTACACCACCAACATCACACACCAATCAAATCGCTAATGTAAATGTTTGGTATGTAAAGTGATAAAAAACAACAACCATAAACTTAAAATCTTAACTTTAATTAATTATCAATTAAACTAAATTTAAACTTAAACTAAAATTAAGAAAACAAAATTTCAAAAGTGATCTAATTAAATATGTATTTTTGTTTGTTAAAATATATATATATACAAAATGCTATGTGTCTGCACGTGACTAAAGAACAAGAACAAGCGAGCAATGTTTGTGTTACCATGCCCCAGGTATTATTCAAATGGTTGCTAATAGTTTCGGTCTGCACTCTGTTCCACAGCTCGTATCACTATCCCACATATGCCACAATGCCGACGCCACACCAACATCAGCAGCAGCACCAGCAACAACAGCCTGGAGGCCTTCCCAGGTGAGTAATTAAAATGGAGAATTGCTATTATGAAATTTATCTTCAAGTTGAAATGAATTTCTAAATATATACTGAGAGATCAGTTGTATATACAAATAAATTAAAAGTGTTAAAAGTTTTCTTTCTGATCTTTGTTACGATTATTTTGTTCACAGAACTAAACACGTCAGCTTTGCCAGATCGCATACGCTGACCAGCTTTGATACTGTAAATGCGGGTTTTCGCTCGTCGGGTCGCTTGAAAAGCGCCCGCAGTCAGGAGCGTTTAATTGGTGGCAAGAAGCCCATCATTGCCACAGGTTCCATGTACGAGACACTGCAGCCCATGCTGCCACATCAGCACCAGCAGCAGCCACAACAGCAGCAACAACAGCAGAGCTCGACTTTGCCCAAAACATGGCTGCCAGCTCCGGTGCAGCTGCAGCCTTGTCAGCATCATCATGCACCTATTCACCTACACCAACAGCTGCCAGGTGAGTCAACACTAATCACGTATAGACCACCTCAAGCTTAACTAAAGTTTAACTTATAGATAACATGCTGGGATTGATAATACCACAATCGCTGCCAATGGCACTGCCGCCACCCAGTCCAGAGGTTCTTATTCTGGAGAAGAAATTCCGTAATGCGATGAAGACGCAGGCCACCCAAACCGAAGTTGCTGCTCGACGCGAGGGTCTCTCCAATGCACAGATGCTGGAGCTTAGTCCACGTGCTCCGCATCGCATTAAGGTCATGTCACAGGGCGCTCAGACAAATGGCTTGCAGAATGGCAAGAAGCTGACAAAGAGCCTTTCGGAGATACCCAATGGCAAGGATATGATGCATCAGCACTATCCCCCCGGGTAAGTGAACTGCAGATATCATATATGTTAGATGATCCTATATCATAATGAGTTCCGTATAGGAACAGCTTATTTAGTTTTCCTCTAAGGGATACATAGGGGTGATCCTTCGATAAATCTATGATTCTGTCAGTATTAAAGCATATTTCACGGCTTCTTAGACAAGTCTTTCTACGAAGGAATACCAAGACTATTTCTAAGAAACATCTCCTTAAATACTCTGAATATTCCAAATCAGTCTAAGCACTTCTAAGAACTAAAGTAATTGTTGGGATTGTTATGGAGAACATCCTATTATAAGCCAAATTGCCAAATCATTTAGGATTAAAAGTATTCTATTCCTTCATTATATCAATTATATCAGTGGTAATTGTTACACTTTCACCTTGCAGTTCTGCGAATCCCCACGAATTGATTTATCGCACCCAGTCGCAAGATGTGACGCCACTGCAAACCCTCTCGGATGCCCAAAATAATATTATGTACTACAAGCCGCCGCCTCCACTGCTGGATGCGCACAGCTATGGTCACGGCATGGACCACTTGAGTCGTGGTCGCGTGGAGCAGAATGTGGAGTACGTAAATGTGAATGCAGCCGCGTTGGCGCTGAATGAGAGCTTCGACTACGAGAGCAACAGCTTGCCACGTCGGGCATGCACCTCGCACGTCCGCACGGAGACCGATTACTACTCGAACAGCTTGCCCCGACGACCGGATGCACTGCACAATCACGATGTGTGCAAGCATATTACGGAATGCGCCGAGCTGATGACGGACAGCGTTCCATTGGATTTCACCCGGCCACATTTGTTGCCACCGCCCAGCCAGTACTGCAAGAATGACGAGGATCCCGTAGAGGAGGACTACGACGATGAGGAGGAGGAGGAGGAGGATGCGAGGGCCCACGAAACGGAGAGCTACAGTTCCGAGGTGTGTCTGGAGCAGGCGGCGTCTAGCAAAAATCGTTGCATGTCCATGTTGCCCATGGACGAGTACTCACCATTTCGAAGGGATGATATACGTCGGCAGTCCATGCCCGTCTATGGCCAGACGGAGAAGCTCATCGATGGCTTTGGGCCGCGCAGTTCGTTCCGGAGTCGGGATAAGGTCAGTTGCTTTCCGGATTTGCCATCACCGCGGGATGAGAAGGAGATCTTCATAGACTTCAAGCCGCACGTCTCACCCAAGCCCAGTCCCAAGCACCAGGTGAAGCACAGGAAGCAGCACAAGGCCGAGATTGCGATGCTCAAGATGCAACAACAGCGGATGGCTCAGGCGGCTGCATTGACGCTGCCCAAGCTGAAGCAACAACAGGCAGCGCCAGTCGAGATTGAGGCTAGAAAAGTGGAGCTTGTGCCTAGCGACGAGGATGAGGAGGAAGAGGATGAGCAGGAGGAGGAGGAGGATGGGCAACAGTTGGACGAACAGACCCATCAGGAGCAGGAACCTGACTCCGAGCAGCCACAAGGGGATGACGATGAACCACTCTATGAGAACATTACGCCATGTGGGTGCAAAATAGAGCCACCTGCAGTCCAGGACAAGCGGATGCAGTTCCGCAAGCGTTCCGTTAGCCTGGACGATGATTATGCGGCCATGACAACCGCCTCCGGCCCAGCACCGGGCTTACTTCTGCCCTCCACACCAGCGAGCCCCTTCCGCGATGAACTGTTGCTGGCCAATGTCTCAACTTATCCATCCTCAGACTCGCTGGCCAACGATAACACACGCGATCACTCCGACGGCATTTGGAATGAATCCCAGGTCACGGTGCTGACTGCCGAGCAAAGAGATATCTCTGATACTTCCTTTAGCTCCAATCTCTTGCTGACACCCTCATCCAAGCGCAAGAATCTACTGCTGCAGCATCAGCAGCGCAGCTCCGTGGACACAGATGTATTGGACTTTGAGGAACTGGTAAGTGTACTGCAACTTAATCCTAATATGCTAAATCCAAGGAAGATTTCCAACCTATTATAAATTTTTTGAATCAGGTATCTCGATCCTTTTGAAGCCTATAGCGTAGATATATTTTGGGAAATCTCAAAGCTCGAAAACTCGAGTTAATCCGATTGTTCAAATCTCTCTATTCCCACAGAGTCCCACCTATGGCCTCCAAACACTGCCAAAGATTATCAGAACGCCCACGCCGACGACAACAAAACCAGCGACAGCTCAAACACTACCGGTCATTATGCCTGCCATAGCTGTGACACCCTCCAGCAATCAGCTGCCGGATACCATTTACTCACCGCTGCCCAAGCGGAGTATGGTGGCCCGAGGATCCGTGCCCGATACTCGCCAATTGATGTATGTGGCGGGAGTACCCAAACAGCGGTAAGTTTCTGTCCTAATCCACATGGAACTTTAATGAAAGCCGTTTTCCACCCAAAACCCGCTTAGCCACTCCGACGCCTCGTTTTTGCCCTCCGGTCCGGATTATTTGCGCAGCGCTGATATTTCAGAGTGCAGCACAAATACAGATGAGTATGCGACGTGCACGGACACCTCGAAGCGTACACCAGGTATTAAGACACCGCCGACAACGACGAGCTCATCGTCGACTACACAAGTGCCAGGTTTGGGTGACTCCCGACAAATATTGTGTGTGTTTGTCTTTTTGTGTGCCTGTGTGTGTGTGCTTCTTTAGTACGTGTGTGTTCGTATTTGTCGTCTACATCAAATAATCAAACCATGTTGTGCCGTGTCACCCCTCAGCAGGATGCAGTCAGTGATCATCCAATCCGCACACCAAATGCCTCACACGCTTTCCGCCTAACATAGTACTACTTTAGCCTATAGCCTTTAGCCAGTAGCCTCTAACGCCTCTTAGCTCTCATCCACATCCAACTCTGTCTCTGTCTCTCTCTCTCTCTATATCTCTCGCTCTCTCTATCTCTCTCAATGTTCTATAGTTTGTTGTTGTTGCTTAATGATCGCCTTGCCCGCAATTGCTTTAGCTGTCTGAAAAAGAAAGGAATCCACGGAAATTCTCACTAAAATCTCCCTTTTTTGTTTAGTTTCCACTCAGAGTTCACAGCTGGAGAAGACGAACGCAGGCAGCTCCTTCGAGAGTGCCAGTTCACTTTACTCCATGCGCGAGGAGCTGCTACAGCATGACGAGAAGCCGCCGCCAGTGAAATCCGCACAGCAGCTCAAATCCCCACTGGGATCGGCTGCGGAGCTGACCAAAAAATCGCCGTCGCATTCGATAAGCAGCACTACCTCATCGGGTAGCTGTCAGGTCTCGGGTCAGGCCATCAAATCACCCGGCAAGGAGTGCGAACCGCAAACAGTTAGCAGCGGTACCAGTGGACAGATGAAGGTTAGCGCAGCGGAGATGGTGCCGCAGAAGCCCAAACCCGAATCCATATCGGAGGATGAGCGCAGCGAGATTCGCTACTCCTCCTCCGGCTACTATGAGAGTCCGCACGAGGAGGACGACGAGGACCAGGTGACGCCCACTTGCAAGGGACGTCGTCAGCGACAGGACGATGAGCGAAAGCGTCGCAAGACCAGCATGAAACTGGACATCGAGAAGGAGAACATGCGCGCTTTGACCAGTCCCATTAAAAAGCTTGGCGGTGGCTCTGGCAAGTTGCAATCGCCGGACCAGCACAGCGTTGGCACAGCTCCCGATGGCGGAAGTCCGAGCAAGATGAAACGTTTCCGTCCCAAGATACGACGACAGTTGCGTAAGAGCTCCAGGGAGGATGTGCTTGCAGCGGCAGCTGCCCGACGAGCACGTGCCACGCCCACTCTATATGGGTTAAGCAGCGCCAGTGGCGATACCGAGTTGCTGCTGGATGCCAGCATGACCAGCACCATGGGACCTAGAGTTGCACCAGCAGCGGCAACAGTTGATCCGATAGCTACAACGACAACCACCTCGGCCTCATCGACGGGAACCATGGCGAAGCAGGAGCCAGCTGCACCTCCAATAAGGAAACCTCATAGCTGCGCCACGCCCACAGCCCTACTGTCTCCCAAATTGCAGACAGCTACTGTGCCCGCCATCAAAAGTGCCTCGGAGGCAGATCATCTCAAAGCGAAATCGATTGAATCACTGCGTTCAGTGTCGCCCGGTTCAGACTCGGTGTTCTACAGTGAGGCCGATGGGAATGCGGCCAGTGCGGATCAGGGGCACTGTCTGCACTGCGGCAAGGAGGTGGAGGGCAAACAGCACAACAACAACACTGTCAGCGAACTCGCCGGGGATTCTGTGGAGTCCATACCCTTTATCGAACAGGAGGCGGACATTGTGAAGCCGCCCTCCGATTTCGCCGACTCACCGGTGACCACGAAGACCACACAGCGACTCTACAAGAAGATGGACAAGCGTTTTCGATCCGAGGAGCGCTACCATGGCGAACGTGGCAGACACTACAAGGCCAGGCAAGAGAACATACGCGCCAAGGTAAGTTGCAGCTAAAAGGGAAATATTTCCCTTTCAATCGGATTCAATCTCATATTTAAATTAAAAAAATAAATATAATATATATTGATTATTCCCAATTCCATTCAGAGCGAGGAGCGTGGTCGTGCTCCTAGTCTACCCAATACACCCACACTACGACCCGCCGGCTCCAGTCCCTGTGTGCTGCCAGATATTAACACGGAACAGAGTCAGCATATCATCTATAAGGGTCACTATAATGCGGGTCGTTATACGCGCTTGACCGATGATGATTTGTGGACACAATTGGATCATCAATGTTTTGGTAGGTTTACTGCTTGACGGCATAGATTCGAAGCCATTCACTGAACACCGTTGACATCATTTTTAGATCGGTCTCGCGAGCGTCGCGCTTCCACGGAGTCAGAGAAGGGCTTCCATGCGAAGTACCAGGTGATTCTGCATCGTTTGGTTCAGCGTCGGTGCACACTCGAAATGTATCATCGCCAGAAGCACAACAACTTCCGTAAGTGAACACCCTGTATTCTTTTCTATATTTGGCGCAATGTGCGCGCTGAATTGTTGCGAGAGCGTTGCGAGAGCTTTTTATAACCTTACGCGGTGGTACTTTAGTTACGTGAGGGAAGGTGTGACTAGAGTATGATAATGGCTATTTATATTTTGCTGTGGAGTTGTCAGAAAGTAAGCTTTAAAATCAATTCCAAGATAAGAGTAGTCAAATTTAGGGATTTCATATTAAAGAATACGCAATAGCCATAATAGTTTCCAAGAAGAATTGAATTGAGAATACAGGAATTAAATAATATTGCTGCCAACATCATTTTAGAAGTATTTCTGCCAAGATCAATTTTCATTCAAAATTACAAAGAATGATTTAAATCAGATTTCATTAAATATAGACACAGTAAGGGTATTCCATATTCGGGTAGCCAACAAGCTGCAACTCTCTCTTGTTTTCCTCATGATAGTGGGCCGGTGGCGCTCTATGGCTTTTCATGACCGGCACTTGGCATAAAAATGAACTAAAAAAAAAAACAAAAAAAATGCCGAATAAAAAATAGTTTTTTGTGTTTGGCTCTGTTATCGAAAATAGTTGAGGTGCGTGCTTTGTTGTGTGCCGATGCGACGGATCTCGGCATTATCAATTGCGAAAAGCGCAAAAGACGAGTGTACCGAGTGCTCCGAGTATCAGTTCAAGGTGTCGATTGGCTGGCGCCACTCTTATTATTCAAAAACTAAATATTTACACAATAATTAATCCAAATGATCGGTGGGTAAACAGAACATGTAGCAGCTAGCAGCGGACTGTATGTAGTCTTATATTTTCAAATGCCACAGAATTGATATCGTCGAATTCGTCGCCGGATTCGGTGCGGCGTAAACTTGAGGAGGTCTTAAAGCTAATGCTCTTGGTGTGGGCACGTGAGAGTTTCGTCATATCCACGCTCAGCAGTGGTGCGCACGGTAATGTGTCCGGAAATAAATCCACACAAATCATTTTACACACACACTCGCAAATGAGATGAGCACACAATTTATGTATCTTTTGAATTAAATCTCTCACGCAGGCGTGGACAAAACGGTTGTGGTGAAGAGCGATTCGGGTGAGTTTGGCTTTCGCATACACGGCTCCAAGCCGGTTGTGGTGGCTGCCATTGAGCCGGAAACGCCAGCGGAGAGTTCCGGCCTGGAAGTGGGTGACATCATCATATCGGTGAATGGCGTCCAGGTGCTGGACAAGCATCACACAGAGGTGGTCAAGATTGCGCACGATGGCTGCGAGAAACTTGAACTGCAGGTTGCCCGCACCATTGGCGTGCTCATGCACGAGCAACTGGAGCCACCCAGCCAGCCCATTTTCAGCGGCTATCTGTGGCGTCAAAGCGGCCAGGCCAAGGGTGCTCCAAATACCAAGAAATGGGTGCGACGCTGGTTCTCCCTAAGGCCAGACAATTGTCTCTACTACTACAAAACGGAAGATGTAAGTCAGTCAACTTTATGTAAATGAATATTTTATTTAATATAGTTTTCAGTAAGGCTTTGTTATGAAAATCTAAGCTGATGGAAAAGTCCGCATTTCTGTTAATAGCCATTTATAAAATCTTTTCATTAGGATACACAGCCCGTGGGTGCTATGATAATGGCTAAGCATACGGTGGAATTGTGTCCCCTCGATATAGGTAAGCCCTTTGGCTTCAAAGTGGACTCTGGCGAGGGAATACCCATGTATGTGGCTGCTGACTCCGAGGAACTGGTCAACAGATGGTTGAACTTGCTGCGCCAAGCGGCCACACAGGATAATCAGTGGCTCGACAAAAGGTAATGGTCCACATTGATCTTACAGAAAACTCTCTAGTACACCACCTCTCTTTCTCTTTTTTTAACTTCATTTTAGTGCCCGCTGTTTGTATCAGAGCCCAGCCAGCATTGTGCGGCCCGATTGCTTTGGGTATCTGCTCAAATTGGGCTCAAGGTGGTGCGGTTGGTCGAAACGCTACTGTGTACTTAAGGATGCCTGCCTCTATTTTTACCAAGATGCAAATAGCAAAAGTGCATTCGGTGAGTCACTCGCAGGCCAACTACAAAGTAGTAGTCTGCTCTACAAAGTTATACTCTACAGTAATGAAACGGCAGATACCCTGTACCCTAAACAATTAACTAATATCTATTGGACCACAATTATTTTGATTGATATCTCAACTTAAGTACCTTAGTCATTGACTTTAGAAACTGATTAATAATACAAAATGTCAGGTCGAAAAAGCTCAGAGGTCATACCCGTTTTTCGGCAAATTATTGGCTTACGAGGTATTAAGACAAACACAAAACAGACAGCTGACGCATGCTGCTAATTAATTAATGTTTGTGAATCAATTTGTTATCTTTTTTTGCGTTCATTTATTTTACGTTTTTCTTTTTTTTTGTAGGCATGGCCTGTTTGCACGGCTATAAAGTGGCCTCAATGTCCGCAAATGCATCCGGCAAGAAGAACTCATTTGAGATAATACCACCAGAAGCGAAATTGCGTCATTATTATTTTTGTACCGAAAGCGAAATGGATAAGAAGCGGTAAGCCAAATGCTAAATTAACTAATATGTATCGTGATATATATACAATCTTTTCAATTTTCAGGTGGATATCCGCACTGGAGTACTCCATAGATAGGTGGATCAAGTCCGGGTAACTAAGGTTAAAAACACGCTCGAGATCGGCGCTGAGTAGCCGACGGAAGCGTCGAAGTTTTAGCTACTACATGGATTAGTAATCTTCATCGACAACTGAGCTGTTGGAATTCATAATGGGGACATTAGTACGGGTACTAGGTACTAACAACTACCACTTAAGTAACAACAAACAAAACAACAACCGAACAAAGGAACAACAAACAAAACAAAAGAGTATATAGTTAATAGTCCAGAGTTTTTATAGCTACTAAGACAAGGAATTTAGATCAGTCAGTCAGTCAGAATCGGGTTTGAAACTATTTTGAAATGCGAATACACACACAACACACACAACAGACACATACACACACACAAACATAAGTAGAGAATGTTGGTGTGTATTCTTGTTATCTACTTATTATAGCTTATACATACTTATGTTTAGTGAGGTTGTCTTGTTATACACACACACACATAACTTGCATACATATATATGTGTATAGCTTACGATAAAGTAACTTACAGTCTTATGTGTATAAATGCATGCAGCAGACCAAAATTATTGTCTAAAGTGCGTTCGAGTTCAAACAAAATTCATTAGGCTAGTTGGTATTCAATGGCTCATTGAGGTCCTTACTAGACGGGTATCTCATCAGTGAGAAATAATTTACAAAAGCATTGCTAAGAAAATTGAAATTAAACTAAATTGAGAAAATTAGTACTCATGACCAATTTCACAAGCAACTAATCCAAAATAGTGACTAACGAATGCTAGAAATCATCAAATTAGAACTATATTAGAATATTTGGGGCATACCAATAATGGTAATATATTTGAATGCTTAGTTCCACACTAGATACAAGCAATTATAGCGCATACTTATAAGTCAAAATGGTTTTCGTCCTTATTGGAAACAACAATAACAGCAACAACAAAAAACAACACAAGTTTGCATACAGAACAAAAACAAAATTGATTGTTTATTAGTTAGACACAATTATTATGATATGTATAGCTTTTTTTATAAACATTTGTAGCTAAGCTTAGTTTTTGATAGGTTGAGTTTTTTGGGATTGCCATCAAGTTTTCGTCGTCTGACTGGAGAAGACTCAACAATAATATGGAAAATGCTTTATGAGTGTACATTGAATACATCACAATCCAGTAATTACTTTGTCATATATTCAATATATGACCTTTAAATGAATGCTGATTTCCTCTTTTTTTGTGGATCAGTGTGTGCATATTGAATACTAGTTTTTGTTGTTACACACACGTACATACGTTTTTTACATATACACACACATGCATATATATTTTATATATTTTAAAAAGAGTTTTCCAATTAATGAGTGTGCTAGTTCATTTAGATAATACGAGTACTTATTACTTATATATGAATGTATACAAGAATAATGTGACAGCCATTTTTATGTTATGTGGAAACTGTGAGCAAAACCATTAGTGAGCAAAAAAGAAAGTACAGATAAATTAAAAAAACAAAAAGAAAAAGAAAAAGAAAAAACAGACACACACTTAATAAGAGCTTTAATTATTAAATAAAAAATATATACCAAGAACAAAGCGCAAATTGTTATTAATTTCTATTGAGCTTAAGAATCATATATAGCAGAATTTCCTGAGATTTGAAGGAATTCTCAAATAACTAATGACAAATTCTGATAATGTTTATTGCCGACAGCTCGAGGGCATTGAAATGTGCCTAAGCATCATTAATTAGGCTCAATGATGCAACGAACTCTACTCCTCTACCTGCAAACTGCACTGCAACCACCACTCCCTCTCCCACTCCTCTTTCACTCGCTTAGCCCATGGCCCAGTCAGTCAGGCGTAAACGAAGCATTTCGAATGCGATCAATGAACCTGTCAGCTCAGACACTGGCCACATGGCTACATGGCTACATAGCTGGCCACATCTTTTACGTTTTCCACAAATTTTGAGTAATTTATTTGAGATCGTAAAGAGCTGCAAAATATGCACACGGCAGCCGGCACTGAGAAGTCAACGACTAGCATAACAATTCGCTCGCCCTATGAGACTGCTACCGTTTTTTTTTTTTCTTCTTTTTTTCGTTTTGTCTTCTGTCTTTTCCACTGCCTTCATCTGTCTGCCAAGTGTATTCTATTCGTAGCTGCATGCTCTCTAGTTCGAGTCATTTCGAATTCGAGTCACGGCGACGACAACAACAACAACAACAACAATAACAATTTAGTTCCACTGTGCGGCCCCTGCCACTGCCTTAATTATCTCTTCTGTGTTTCAGTCGCAGCCTTTGCCTTTCCTCTTCTTACTATTTCTTTGATTTATTTTTTTTTCTTTTGCTTGGCATTCCTTTGCTACTTTTCAAACAGTTGGTGGTTCATCATCATCACCAGGTACATCGTTGATGATCATCATCTCTGTCATCATCATCAGCAACAGCCTCACCGTCATCGAGGCGTTTTCATCAAACGTAACTCCCTCTGTTTTGGACCACAGACTCCATGCAGTGGCAGCCCACTAAGACCCCGACTGTCTTTTCTTTTTTCTTTATTTCTTTTTCTCTTAATACTTAGCCGCATACCTTTGTTGTATGCAGTACATGTGGGGGAGACAAGGTTGCCAGACTGTTTAGCCAGCAACCTGTTGGATTTTCATAGAACCTATTTGATTTATGACTAACAAGAGTAATATTTATAGTTAGGTTTTTTTATTGTTATTATTATACATTTTAAAATTATTTAAAATTACTTACACTTAATGTGTTTAATAACGCTTTCTCATATGCCATGCTATAAATCACAACCTTCAAATGACATATTAGTGAAACAGCCACCGCAGTTACTCCCTCGCTCGGCGAACTGAGTGGATTGCTAAATGCAGTCTGGCAACCCGTGAGTTTTGCTGCGTTGCTTCTACTGCTGCTGCTACCCTCGAAAACGGTAAGCAGTCGGTAAACAGGTAGCTCTCTAACTGACAATAACTCGTCGTTCGTATGCACGTTCCGAGTGTCTGTCCGCACGGTCTGGTTGTCCGCAGCGTGCGACTGGCGGTCGGTTAGTTGGCTTGCCCAGTTTGTAGCTGGGGCTGGTTTCGAACGCGATATCTCTCTCTCTCTCTCGCTACTCGCTGTAACTGGCTCTCTCTCACTTAGTCTCTCTCTCCTTGAATGAGCCACGACGACGACGACGACAGCGGCTCGACAATGTGGGATTAGTCTTCGAGAGTTGATCATAGCTGACGCACCTGCGCGCGGATCGTGGACCCATCTGGAATTTTACAAACGTATGTGTGTGTGTGTGTGTGTGTACTTGTGTTGGTGTTTAGCTAGTGTATCTGTGAGATACATATTGGGGGAAAAATGCAGGCACAGTGAACTTGTTGCAACGTCGCAAGCAACCAACCCGCTTACCGCTTACCGATCACCGATCGCTGAAAAGCGCTTTTCAGTCGGCGTTTCCAAGCGTGTCGCCGTCGTCGTGTTGTGCGAGTGTGTGTGGGAAGAGTTTGGGACTACTTGAGGAGCGAATTGGTAGCTGCACTGGCTTCAGCTCCTATTTCAAACAAAATGTAGAAAAACACATTTCAGCTGCCGTATCTCGTTTGTTGCTTGGCCCGTTCGCTGGGCTCGTTCGTGTTTGTTAGTTCGGTTCGTTCATTTGTTCGTTTGTTCGATCGGCTCGCTGGCTGGTTTCGTACGTGGTTTGATACTGTTTTTGTTGTGATTTTTTTGTTTTTTTTTTTCGCTCGGCTTCTACGTGGTTTGTGGTAGCTGTTGCTGCTGCCGTTGCCGTTGCTCCCGTAACACCCGCGACCCCGCGCGACTGATCGTGCCGTGATTGTGTCTGTATAGATACATTTGTATCTGTGTGTGCGACTGCGTGTGCTTGCCCGTATCTAAACTAAATGTGTATATTTTGCAAGACACACAACAGTGTTATTAAAACTTAGAAAAAAAAACCGAATTTCGCATATACTTAATATATTTATTAACACCTAAGTATAATTATAAATATCGTTTGCATTCTAGAAATCTCTATAAAAGTAACCCGACAAAAGCGCCACAAAAACAAAAGCGTGAAGAAGAAAACAAATATACAAAATAAACTAAAAAAAAACACTAAAAACTTGTTCAAAATACTTGGAACACTGGCCAAGCGAAGCTTGAAAGAGCCTCAGGCGCTCTTCGCCGCAGTCATCAAAATTGTTTACAGGTAAGCCAAAGTCACACGCCCCAAGCCAGCAACAGGCAACACCCCCTACAAAAGAGGGGAGTTGCAAAAAGGCAAAAAAAAAAAACTGGAAAGATTCCACTCTACGAAATTCCGCAGCTGAAATTTTTGTTTTAGGGTCTAGCTAATTATTTTCTTTTTGATTTTCGCTATGGCCAAAAGCAAATCACAGCGAGTAAACGAGCCGCAACGAGTGGGCGAGAGCGCGACAGCGAGAGCGAGAGAAAGAGTCACTCTGCTCTCTCAGCGAGTAGCAAAGTAAATAAAAAATAAGTTGGCTGCCAAAACCTGCTTCCAAGCACACACACACATAAACTCACTCACATATTGGAGCTCAACGTTGGCGGCTCTCCGAAACAGTTGGCGGTTTTGTTTTTTTTTTTTGTTGGGGCGACTGGCGGCGGCTGCCGCAGCGGCTTCCACTACAACTGCATGTGCCACTGTCATTGCCACCGAACTCAGTGTGGTGCCTGTGGTGCCAGCGCTCCATTGACAGGCAGCAGCCTGGCGCTCGACTGAGGCTGAAGCTGAGGCTGAGGCTGAGGCTGACTCTGACTTGGTTCGGTTTGCAGCCACGAACCTTCGCTTGGAATTTTTTCTTTATTTTATTTTGCGTTTTTGTTTTTATCTTTTGGTTGTGGTTGTTGTTGCTGTTGTTGGCCATAAACCAGTTCACTTGTAGCCAGTGCCAGTGGCCAGTGGCTCTCCGCAGCCTCAGTTTCAGCAGCTCTCGTCGTGCTCAATTTGAATCCGGTTTTTTTGGACTTGGTCGTCGTCGTCGTCTTGGCCGTCTTGTCCGTCTGCGCTGTCGTTGCCAGCTTGGCTTGCCGCGCGCTTTAATTGTTCAGAACGTGTGTCCAAAGAGGAAACGCAATTGCCGCAAGCTTCTGTTGGTGCTTGATGCTTGGGGTTCGGATTCGGATTTGGATTTGGATACGATGCCATCATCTGTGCCCTGCCATCTACATCGCTCCAGCATCTTTGTGCTTATTTTCCTCCGATTTCTTTTAAATGCTTTAGTTTTTTTTTCGCTTTTAAAGAAAGAAAACAAAAAAACGCCTCCCGCGCTCCCACAGTCTCGATTTTCATTTTGTGCTGCGGCTTTGGGTATTTGGTGGGCGAAATCGTAGTAGTATTTGGTAATATTTTGGTACTCGGGCTGTATTCGCTGCGGTTCTATGAAGCCATTGGTCTCGCTTGACTGAAGCTGGAGCGATCCCAACTCTTCGAATTTTCAGCGTCATTGTTTGTTTATAGGCAATTTGGTCTTCCAACTTTTTAACATAAGAATAGGCACATTAAAATTTATGGCATGCGGTATATTTTCTGGGTGGGTTATTTCTTAATTCTTGATATAAAATTTGATATTAGTGCAACGGTTGCTTGCAGTATGCAAATTAATTTAAATGGGTTTTAGTAGGCTGAAAATGGGGATCAATAAAACATGAAATTAAATAAAAAGTCGAAACAAATTAATAGCATCTAAAACTTTAGTTAAACAAAAGAGATACACACACTTAATGCTGCCCAATAAAGCCACAAAACAAACAATGGCTCAGACAATTGGCCATAAAAGCTATAGTTCGTTTACAGTCTGCCACGCCCATTTTGGCACGTGTGCATTTCTTTTAAATGGCGCTTGATAGACTCGATACATTTTTTCAAATGTTTTCGATCCACGTTGATGATGAAATTAAATTCCCTGATATAAATAGGGAATTTGAATATTTACCAGAACTGGAATTAAGTCGTTGCTTCAGTCTGAAGTAGCCAAATGATTACGAATCATTGACAAAAGAACTGAGGAGCTCTGTTTTTTGTAACAGAGTGTATCTGACATAGGAAGCATGAAAAACGGTCGGCTTAAGGGATTAACATGCTGAACAGGCAAAGGGAAATATCCAGAAAAAAAGGAAAAACTTTATCGTAAATTCAACGCTTAATTTTAAATTAGAAAAGCAACAGATATTGTGTGGGTTAAGAAGACACGTAAATTCCGAGATTACAATTTAAATATGCAAAGCAAGACAAAAAAATACTGTATATATATATAGTTAACTTTATTATTTAATATAATTAAATAATAGACGGTTTTTCCGATTGTCATCATCTATTGACTGTTTCTATAAGGGTGCCCCGTAACTTAAACGATTTTATAAAATTTCCACTTAATATTTCGGTATTTTTCCTAACTTTTCTTAGGCTATACGGTTACGTTTTGGTCATTTTCATTTTCACCGGTTCGCTGCTTGCACTTAATGAAAAAATTAGTGAGAACTGTGGAAAACTCTGATACTATTTGAGCAAAGAAATTATTTCGATTTTTTTGTAGTTTGTTATGAAATTGTGTTGTCTGCAGTGTCTTCTTAAACGCCTAACAATAGTTATATCTTCATCTCCATTTTTGATCAGGATCAGTCTTTGTCTGTAGGAACAAACGAATCTCAGAGACTTCAAATTGAAAATATATTCAATTCCGATTCCCAATCCGGCTTGAGGTCTCTCAGTCTTGGTTTCCAAGTAGAATGTTCAAACTATCAGATGGTCTCTGCAAATATAAGAAGTATTTTTAACCCATCTTCTGTAATATGGCAACAACATGTAAATTCCTATTTATTTTTATTTTGTGAATCTGGTTCTATGAACTCCGCCACTAACCCATCAATCAACATGCTGCTTACAGACCTGTTTTATATAATGCTCTTCACGCAGCACTTTGATCGCAACAATTATAAATTATGTTTTCAATAATAAGTGAACAAGCTCTCAAATCTGCCGAGCAGTCTGCAGGCAGCTAGCTGCACATCGAGCCCATAAAACATCATTAGCAGCTCTCGAGAACGGATTCAATAGCTTGCTGCAGAATTAGCAAACCTTTTAAATTAATGACAGCGCACTTACACACAACACACACGCGCACACACACGCACACACGCGCTCACACACGCACACACAGATGGAGTGTGGCATGTGTAAATCGCATAGATATTAATCAAGAAAATTATAGAGAAGCAGCTAGGCTGCAGCAGGAGGGTGCAGGCAGGGAGCAAGGAGGGGCAACTCGTCAAATTACCAAACTACAAGCGCTGTTGATTATGGCCAAAGATTTTAATAGGTTTGACTATTATCTCAGCCAAAGAGTTGCCAGACTAACGCATATATGTTGTGTGTGTGTGTGTGTGAGTGTGTGTGCAGCAGGCAGCGTCTATAATTACAAGTTGTTTCTTTTAGTTTTACTTTAAATTTTTTTATATTTTATTTTCTTCTTCTCCTTCTTTTTTTTTGTTGATTATTAGCTACCTTCGCCTTGGCAGCGAGCCTGGCCCGAAGGGATTAAGACTGAACACTCACACGCACACACTCGCTGACCCTTTCTTGTCGTGTGTTGTTTGTTGTTGTTGCTGTTTGTTTTGTAAGCAAACTGAAGTAGTGCGCTAAGCGTCTTGGTCCAAGCCAAGATATGAGCAAATGCATTGGACATCAGCGGCGAGTTGGGACAAAACTGCGTCTCGTTTCTATACAAACATTGAAACCCTCTGCGCATGTGTTTTTCTCATATCTCCCTCTGTCGGGGTGTGTGCGTGTGTGTGTGTGTTTGTTTTTTCTGTTTTATTTTTTTATCAACTGCTTTGAACCTTTTTTCACTGCGTCTGCTGGTCTCTCTGTGGCTGTTGCTTATTTACACAAAGCCCAGACCCAGACCGAGACCCAGAGCAGGCAGCGAAAAAAGTGGCAGCCAAATTGCTCCTCGATATCTTTTATTTTCTTCGCCAGTAGTTATTGCTGTTGTTGTTGTTGTTGTTGTTGTTACTGTTGTTGTTGTTGTTGTTGCTCTCCACAATTTTAATACGCTAAGCCCATTTAAAGTGGTTAAAAAGGGTATAATCAGTTTGTACAAATGTATGTAACAGGCAGGAGCAAGCCTTTCTGACATGTTGATTCTTGATCAGGATAAGCAATCATTGCTTTATGACAATAAGAGATAGTGAATTTAAATTTTGGATATAAGTTCTCGATCGATTCATATCGATAATTTATATAGCAATAGGAGCCAAGCTTGCCCATTGATATATTTTATATCTATTGGTCAACTGCACTAATTTAATCAGGATCGGATAAGAAAGATCCAGGTTATATAGTCCAAGACGTATTCTCAATGAAATTAGAGTATATTTAATAGCAGGGTATATCGTAGTCGAGCATTCTTACTTGTGATTTTTGTCTTCTTTTTTTATTATATGTATACACACATTTAAGCCTTTGGCTTCATTTGCTGGGCAACCGTTTGCGCAAACGTTGGCGATGTGAGTGTGCGTGTGTATCTGTATCTTTAAATTGTATCTGAAAGTACACAGCTCACTCTCTCTCTCTCGCTCTCTCTCTCTCGCTCTCTCTCTCTCTCTCTCTCTCTCTCTCTATCTCTACCTTGCTCTCTCTTTCTCTGTGCATGCCTTGGTCTTGATCTCACTCTTTCTCGCGTCTTTCTTTACGGGCAACAACTGCGACAGCAAGTACTACGTTCGTACTGCGTTGCCGACTTCGCATTTTGCTGATGATGTCCATTATTTACAAACATTTTATTTGTTTTTCTTATTTGGCTTGACGTTTCAAAAGTGCCGATGTTTCAAAAGATAATGTAAGCTGAATCGCATTGTGTGTTCAGACAGACAGCGAGTCAGCGCGACAGCGAGAGGGGGTCAAACGGTCGACTGTCGGACAGTTGGACAGTTTAGACAATTCAGACAGCTTAAACAGTTAAACCGTCACCGAGCCCCAGTCATAAATGCATAAGTGAGAAGAAAAATACGACCGTAAACCTAGTAAAAAAGAAATAAATAATATAAAATACGACAGCGAAAAATCCCCAAAACGTGTTACCTTTTTTCGAGGCTACCACAGATACGTGTCTAATATACTGTGTGTACCT
Source organism: Drosophila atroscutellata (assembly GCA_035041605.1). Lineage (NCBI taxonomy): Eukaryota > Metazoa > Arthropoda > Insecta > Diptera > Drosophilidae > Drosophila > Drosophila atroscutellata. Next base: position 1,995,841 of record JAWNLA010000092.1, on the reverse strand, counting down.
AAATACCCACTTACGAATGCGCAATACGGCTTTTCAGTTAATCGGAATTAGTCGGGGGTTTGCTGGGCGTGTGCGTTAAGATCAGTTAGCAAAGTACAGGAAATGGCCACTTAAAATATGGCAAAGCAATATCAAAGTTGCCGTTTTATACAACAATAGAAAAGATCTGAGAGGAACTTAATGAAAAGCGTTTGATTTAAGTGAACTCGACTTATGTAGAACTCGTCATTATATTATATATATATTTGTTAAAGTGATTAAGATTAACTATTGCTGAGAAAAATATATAAAGAGTAAAGTTTATGTTTAGAGCTAGTTCTATAGTTAATATTTTGAAGAAATTTGACCAATTATGTTATCGTACTGTATTTCTTAGTAGTATTGCTAGCACACAAAATACTTTACTATATTCAATTTCGACTTAGATTAATATATTGAACAGCAACCAGAATTTAACAGGACACATAAAAAAATATAGTTCTACTAATCGAATACGCCTTAGTTTGAAATATATAAAGTATTTTCAAACTAATTGTCAGTTTAGGTCTTAGCTTTCATCAAATCGCGTTGTCAACGGAACAGATAAAACTTTTCCAGTCAAGCGAATCAGTTCCCTTTCCAAAAGGGAGATTCGTATGTCACTTCTAATCAGAGAGCGCCATAAACTATCTATCTTAGTCGCTCAAATCTAATCTGACAGCCATACAACAGCCAACATCTTCACATCTTCACATCTCCAACATATCGCTGGGCACGTGCAACGTTTAAGGTTTAGCCGTGGCACCTACCAATGAGCGACTATGCTGAGCTCAACCCACCAGAGATCCGTAGCCACAAGCTAAAAATGCCAAAGCTCTGCACTATGCACTATTGCCATGATGCAGCAGTTTCAACTATCTACTTATCAAATACACAAACAGAAAAAAAAAGTAAAAAAAAAACCTTAACTGAAAATCACGAAGTGAAAACTCATTTGAAGTCACCACAAGTGGAGAACATTTCCAGCAAATGATAAGTAAAGCTGTCATTGCACAAGCGTCTCGGGTTAAGACGCAGACTGAACGGCGGTGAAAAGAGAGAGAATCGTCGTCGTCGTCGTTTTTTTATTATTTTTTTTGTTGTTTTTTTTTGCGCCTTATGCGCAACTGGTTATGCGTATGTTATATTTAAATGTGGCTTAAGCGCAGTAAAGTTTTATGATCGATCCAGCGACAATATGATCATCATTATCATTGTAATTATCAGCATTACTTGTTCCTCGCCGCTTCTTTTGGTTCTCAGTGGTGTTGTTGTTTTTGGTTCTTCTTCATTTGACTGTTATTATTATCGTGATGATCACGTTCCATGCAAAAGGCCGAGAGCCAGAAGCTGAAGCTCCTGTTGCGTAAATCCAGTAAGCAGTCAGTCAGTCATTCGCTCGAACGGTTCGCATCTGGTCTCGGGTCTCGGGATCGAGTTCGAGTTCGAGTTCGACTTCGACTTTGAGTTCGACTTTGAGTTCGTGTTCGGCTACCGAAGAAGAGTCAAGGCTTGCTTGCCTAACTGACTGACTGACTGCCGTTTAGTTCGCTTAGGCTACCAGTTGCATTTGTATGGCTGCCAAATGCTACTACTATCTACATACATACATACATACATACATACATATATATATATATATATATGTATCTGTGTCTCTCACTCTCTTTGTATGTCTAAGTGTGTGTGTGTGTGTATTTATATCGCTACCACTACTGTGTGTGCTGTGCGCTGTGTGCGCCTCGCTTACTGACTGAGTCAGTCAGGTTTTTTAGACGCACAATCTTATCTAACTTGGCAGAGTCGACAACTTCAACGGCGACTGCGACTCGTTTCTCGTTCAGTTTAGTTTCACTTGCCGCCGCCGTTGCTATAATAAACTACAACAACAAACAACAACAAAAAAATATAACAAAACTCATACGAAAAATAAATTAAACAGTAAAAACAAAAAATCAACAAAGTGTAATAAATTGGAAATAATAAATACCCTATCCGCAAAAGTTTGTTGCTTAAAAAGAGGAAGAAAAAAATATATATAAATAATATATAAATAAATATATTCAATTAAAAATATCCTGATCGCAGGTGCTGTGCAGTAAATATTTGCTTTGGTCTACAGTTCCTCTTTAGCACTGTAAGCATTGTTTCAATATTTTCCAAAGACAATTATTCAAATATTCTCGCATTTATCAATATACAACTCGTTGGTTTCCAATGTTTTATATTTTTTGAAAGCATTTCAAATGACAAACAAATGGAAATAAGTTCATAAGTTCAAAAAACAAAATAAATTATTAGAAAATATTCTTACACTAATTTTAATTTTTGCTTTTTATGCAAACTTCATATAATATTTGTGGAACATTTTTTTAGTTAATTAAACTCGGTTTTAAAGCAATTAAAAAGCAATATTTTAATATGTGCAAAGTTTTGCGTTTTTTTCATTAACTTTGTGGGCTTAACGCTTATGAACAACACCTGTGAACTGTTACAAACTCCAACCCATGGGATATGTACTCCCACCCAGCCCGTTAGGGACAGGGTAAAATTTGGAAAAAGAAGCAATAAAATTTATTGGACTTGACGAGCAATTAAGATAAGCCCAATAGAGCCCAATAAGCCGCAAACAATTAACACAACATTTGACTAATTGTTATTTACACCCTCTCTCTCTCTCTTCCTCTCTATCTTTCTCGCTCTTGTTATCTGCAGCTGAAGGTCTGACGGCATGTGAGTAGCTGAATAAAGCTCAATATGCCAACGGATAGCACAGCCAGCGATGGCGGAGGCGCCATCCCAATGTTGCGCGCCTCACGCATGGATCAGTTCATGTCGACGGTGGCCGCTGTGGCAGCCGCGGCAAGTGGTGCTGGCTCCGGCACTGGAGCCGGTGCTACAAATGCGGATGGTTCGGCCAGTGGCGGCGATTCAAGGAATTCATCAGCTAGCAGGATCTCGGCAGCAGCCGCTGCCTACGAAACCCAATTGGCCTACCAACAGCATCTGGCCGCGTCGGGTCTGCACGGCGGTCCGCCGCATCATCGGGAGATTTCCGCCTTTGTGCCGGTGCTGCCGACACGGCAGGCGCTCGAGGCGAAGGCTCGCGCTGGCAGCAACTCTAACTATGAGATCATCGCCATGATGGCCGACAAGCGCAAGGAGCTGGCGCTGCGTGAGGCAGCCGCAGCGGCTGCGATGCTGGGGCGTGGTGGTCCGCCGGGTGGACCGCCGGGTGTGCCGCCGCCTGGTGTATTGTACGGCCCGCCACCACCACCGCCATATCTAACCGGACCGGGACCGTCACCAACGGCCGCTGGCAGTTTTCCATTTCCGCCCGGCGCGGCAACGGCCGCTGCCCTGTTTCCGCCCGGACTGGGGCCGGGCATGCATGCCGGGCTGGACAGGCGCCTGCTGCGCGCACCCGGGCGCGCCTCCCGGCCCAAGAAGCAATTCATCTGCAAGTTCTGCAATCGCCAGTTCACCAAGTCCTACAATCTGCTGATACACGAGCGCACGCACACGGACGAGCGGCCCTATTCCTGTGATATTTGCGGCAAGGCATTCAGGCGACAGGACCACTTGAGGGACCACAGGTGAGTGTCTGCCCAGTGTGGCAAGTGTGGCGAGAGTGGCAAGGCGGCAACGGTGCTGGAAACCGATCAGGCAGTGGAAGGCGTGTCTGCTCGCTCGTAATTGCTAGCATGCCCCAAGGCATGCGGCAAGACGTATGCAGCAAGAAGCAAAAGAAGCAGAAACATGTAGAAAAGTCGTTTGAGATTTGTTGAGACACAGCTGGAATACTCTAGGCAAAAGTCCCTTACTTATTTATGGTTCAGGTTGGTTAAGAGAAAAGCCACAATTTTCGTTTTTCAAGCAATTTTCTAAACAATTCTAAAATTGCACTCTACTTAAGATTTTTTTCTTAAGATAAGTGGAATTTAAGTAATTCATTGAGCTAAATTTTAATAAATTTTAATAAATTTTAATTAATTTTTCAATTTATTTCTAATCTTCATAAAATGCTAAAAAAAAAAAATTTTCTTTATATCTTTTACACATATTTGCATATGTATATGAATAATATCCATTAAAAATGAACAAACAGAGAACCAACAGCTTGACAAAATCAAATGGCTTTGACTGTTAGCCAAGTTATGCGAAGAGCATGCCGCAAAAGACAAAGTTAATTAACTTTGTGGGTTTACACATTTGGGGGACAGACAGCAGTTGATGTGACGGTGGGGTGCGGGGGTACTTGGGGTACTGAGAACCGGACAAGAGCAGACGGCAGGTTGGCATTGGCCTTATGCCTCTTGAGTGTGTGTGTGTATGTGTGTGTGTGTGTGTTGGCCTGTCCAATACATTGTGTGTCTTTTGATCGTTCGGTTTCGGTCCATTTGTCGTTTGTTTGCTTTGCCGCGGGGCTAATTTCTCGGCAACAACAGCAGCAGCAGGGGCAGGGGCAGGGGAAGGGCAGGCAATGGAAGAAGAAAACAACAAGAAGAATCTCGGTGCGCCTTGAAGCCCCCCGAGCTAAAAGGCAAAATCAAAGGCAAACCCAAGCGGAGAGCTCAAGTCAAGAACCTGTTTTCTTAAGAGTCGCAGCAGCTGCTGATGTTGCTGCTGATGTTGTTGCTGCTGCTGCTGCTGCTGCTGGTTGCTAGTTGTTGGCTGCTGCTGTTGCTGTTGCTGGTCCAACAACAAGTGGACGCCATTTCAAAGATGGCTGCCATAAACATAAAATATATCAGCGCACTTTATCTGCGCCCGGGCAACGAGAGAGCAACAGGGAGACGGGGCAAGAGATAATGCCTGCCTGTGAAGATAACTGTCAACTTGAGCAGCCAGCTACCAGCTACCAGCTACCAGCTAATAATAGTAGCTACCAACAACAATAACAACAACAGCAGAACGCCCACGCAATATGTATTTAAATATTAACCTCCCCGTTTCCCCCTTTGGTCTCAGGTACATCCACTCCAAGGAGAAACCGTTCAAGTGCACGGAATGTGGAAAGGGCTTCTGCCAGTCACGAACACTGGCCGTGCACAAGATCCTGCATATGGAGGAGTCGCCGCACAAGTGTCCCGTTTGCAGTCGCAGCTTTAATCAGCGCTCGAATCTGAAGACCCATCTGCTCACCCACACCGACCACAAGCCCTACGAGTGCTCGTCCTGCGGCAAGGTCTTCCGACGCAACTGCGATCTGCGGCGTCATGCGTTAACACATGCCGTGGGTGAGGTCAACAGTGCCGACTATGTCGACGTCGGCGAGGAGGATGAGGCACGTCAGCTGAGTGGCGATGAGGAGGACTCGCTGCTTGAAGTGGACTCGCCACGGCAGTCGCCGGTGCACAATCTGAGCGAGAGCGCCGAGAAGGATGAGGCGGATCGTATGCGCCTAAAGAGAAAAGCCACTAACAGCAACAACCACAACAACAACAGCAGCAGTGCCAGCTATGAGCATGAGGACAGCGAGGAGGAATTCGATGACTATGACGAAGAGGAGGAGCTGCATGAAGCGGGCGCCTTAGATCTCGCCGAGGATGAGGAACTGGAAGCGGAGACCGAGGAGGAGAAGGTCGAAGTGGCGCTGGTAGCGGCACGCTTCAAGGCGGGCCAAGCGGGTCATCCAACTCCATCCGCTGTGCCTGCTGTGTCCAAGCCGGAACGTCAAGGCGTCACCCATTGCCATCATGAAGGTGGCGAGACTTACACGATGCGACCCCACGGTGAGCGACCGCTCGAGGAGCTGCCACAGCCAGGGGCAGGCGTAATAGGTGCCAGTTTCATGCCTAGTTTGCGTTATGCACCACCGGGTGGTGCGCCACATCATCACTTGCTGCCACCGGCCAACAATGATCCCTATTTGCCCATGTTGCATGTGCGTCGCGATCTGCACCACAAGACGCTCAACCTGAGCAAGACGTCGGCAACGGCAACACCACCCAGCATTGTGACTAGCAACAGCAGCAGCAGCACCACCACCACCACCACTACTGAGCCATCGAGACCACCATCGCAGCCGTTGCACTCACCGCACGAGGCAATGCCCAGTTTCCTGGGATCGATACCGGTGCGCAAGCGGATTTTGCCGCCACCGCCACCGCTGGTGGAGCTGGTGGATCATCATCATCATCATCATCAGCGTTCGTATCTGGAGAATCCGAGCATTTATGCTTTGAATATGTCACGTCATCCGCCTAGACAACTCTTGTGCAAGCTACCGGCAACGGGAACGTGTCCGCCACCCGACAAGGACGCAACTGCAACAGTGCCACACGCAACAGTTGCTGTTGCAATACCACCACCTGTGCCACCACCAGTTGTAGCTGTGCCACCAACAGCTGCTGTGGCACCAGCTCCAGCTCCACCCCGACGCACTGGCTTCAGCATCGAGGATATAATGCGTCGCTGAACCCTATTCATTTTTAGTACACTAAGCAAGGATTCTTTCCAGGCGTGCGGTGCGGCATAGATCCTAAAGAGCCTCTGCCCCCTGATCTGTGGCAGTTTGAATGCTACTTAGCCATAAGTGCACTTTTAGTACATTTTAGTACAATGTCTTTCGGCAAGGCAATAAGCAAAATACTTTAAATACCGTTTAAGTTAAGTTTTAGTACATCGTTTATTGGATCGCAAGCGTAAGAATGAGTGCCACAAACTGTTGTTGCATTTTACATCATGCTTTTAGTACATTTAGTACCACATTGAAGCATTGCATTGTGCTTTTAGCACATTGGCAGTATACCTACTTTTAGTACATCCTAGTTATATATATATATACATATATAGATTGCGAGAGTCTATCCATTTAGTTTAGGCCAACACTAAGTGTTGTTTGTTTCTGTAGCTGTCTAGTGAGTAATTAAACAAAATCAATACTAAATACGTGTATACAAACCTAATTTATGTTTTAATGTTTAAGACAATCTTGACGGCAATCGTGTGGATCAAGAAACACGCTGGGGGAAATAAAGGTTGAAAGTAAAAGTAGCTTAGAAAAAAAAAACAAAAACAAAAACTATCGAGAAGCGAGAAACCAGAATTCGGGCGTACATTCCAGTTAAATTTTTATAGTTTTAATTTATAGCAATCTTAAGTATTTTTTTAGAGTTTAAGTGCAGCCTTCTAGCATTCCATGGTCTTCCTTGAATTTTAAATGACTTGAAAACAAAAAACAAAAAAAAACAACTATAATTAATAGAAATATACATATATACATATATCTATATTTAAATAAAGTTTTGCATTGAAATTAATCATTGCGCTTTTATTTGTGGGGTTTCACTTGCGAATCACTCGGGTTATTCATCCATCAATCAAGCGACGAACGATCCCAGCCATTATAAAGTTGTACTTAAGGCACGTTTTGCTATAGACAGTTTTGCGGTTTATTTTTTATTTGTGGGCGGTGGAGGGAGGGGGCAACGCACAATTTGGTGCTGGAATCAAGGCAGATTCCAAGTGCCGCACTCGAACACGTAGAAAGTTCAATTAATGTGGCACGTAAATTGCAGTCATCAGGAAACTGATTTTTAGGTGCCAGACCCATGAGCGAACCTCCCCCTCGCCACTCTCCCCTCTACATACGATGACATCAATCGGCGAACTAACTACACATAAAAAAGAAATAATTATTTGTGCAGAGATGAAACAATGATGATATCATCAGTTGCCGCCGCACGTGAGCAGCCTGCTGAAAATCTCTGTGCGAATGCGTGAGAATGTCCACAAATTGACAAAGTTTGCCGAAAGGAAGTCGTATGAATTGAATTCATAAATAGTATTTTTCCTAGCAAATGACTCATAATATAGTATGCGATTCAACGCGCAAGTAATAAGTAAACAGATTTATTTTGCGAATGCATAATATTTGTTTTATAGAAAAGATTTTTTTTATTAATCAAGCTGAGCTGGAAGTCATTTAAAATCTGAATAATTCAATTGACCTGCCTAAAAGTATGCAGTAATGAAATTATCATATATTTCTGCATTAAAGCCTAAAAGTATGCAATATAAAAGTAAATATTCGTAGTGCGCACAGTGGAAAGTTTCCATTGGAAACGCAAATATTTAAACGTCATATATTTAATTATGTATTTATTTTATTCATTTAGCCGCTCGAGTTCAGTGTAAGGGCAAAAAAATACATTAAAAAATTACAATTTCTGTAATCGTCATTGGGTCAGTAAAATTTATATTTGCGTCTTGTGTATGCTGTTTATTATTTCTAAATATTGAAAAATTATATATTTTTAAATAACAATTAATACATTAATATGATAAACATGTTATTTCCGATTCATAGACATATTTTCCACTTACAGCAGAAAGAGTTTGTTCGCCTTTAATACTGTTAACCCAACGTTAACTCGAAGCTCAATAATAAACAACAGACAACAAACTGTTAGCCTAACAGTGAGCATTAAACACAGCTAGCATTCGGGCGACTGTTAAGTCAACAGCATGCAAGCAACAGGTAATGGTTCAAAAGCTGTAAAAGCTGCTGCTGCTGCTCATTCCGTTGTCATTTCGGCCAAGGTAACTTCCATATAAGCGCTCAGCAAAATCAAAAGCAACAACAACAACAACAGAAAACCCGCACGTCAACAACAACTGACATTTTGGCATTGTCCGCTGCGAGCGAACTTTGGATATTTGTTTCGCTCGCTCGCTGGCAAAGCTTCTCAGCGACTGTTTTGACTGTTTTTGTCTGCACAACTTTTGTGGTAAGAGGTGCAAAAGATGAAAAGAGAGAGAGAGAGAGAGAGAGAGAGTGCGCGCGCGCAAGTTGAACTGACTTGTGAAGCTTCTCTGGGCGACTCAGTGCGCTCAGAAGGTGTACGACGACGCTGCCGAGCAGACGTGTGCGCGCTAAACGCAACTAAATTTTGATCTCAACGGTGCTTTTTTTCTCTCTCTCTGTTGTCGGACACACATATAGAAAAGTTTGTGTGAGTGTGTGTTTGTATGTGTAAGTGTGATCGCCGTTGACCGCGCCTTAAAGCCAACGAAAAGCGTCATTTCAATAAACCAAACACAAAGCGAATAAATATGCAAAATATAACAAAAGTCAACCAGAAAGTGCAACAAGTGCGTAGAGTGTTGGGAAATGTGAACAAAATTTGCCAAGCTCCGAAAAATACTCATTGAAAGCAGCAAGAAAAGTGAGGTTGTGTTGGTGCGTCGCTTGCTTGCTGGCCAACCAACTATTACCAAACACACTTATACCAATGCCAATACCAACACACCAAATACGAGTGGCAGCAACTCCAAACCCAACAAAAGCCACACAAAGCAAAAGCATAAATACAAATACAAACACAAGCGCAATCAACTTTAAGCTGTCTTTTGAAGTTGGCTTAAAAAATACTTACTTATTTAGTTGTAATTAGAACAAGATGGCTGTAAGCCGTTAAAAAGAAAAAAATATTTAAAAAACAAGCTTATTAGTGCGAATATAATGCAACAGCGCGTAAAGATTAAACTCGTATACTGAATCCGAATCCAAAAACGATCTAAAAAATCTTTGCGAGTGTTGCACGCTTTCATGAATGCCTAATTGCCCAACAACAGCCATTCGTACTATCGCTATTTTTTGTGGCCAATAAACTCAACAAACTTGCCAACTGCATGCAGCTCAGCCAGCCGCAACAGCGACGGCGACGCTGGAAGCGCTGCTCGCTGCTTGCTGCAAATTGCTGTTGCACTTGCCCTGCTGTTGTTAGTTCTGCTTAGTTCCATGCACCCTGCCAACTTCCGTTTTGGCCGGCATTACATTACCAACAACATTTGCTAGTTACTCACTTCCCATTGGGCTCGAACCGATGACGCGTTGCCTGCCAGACTATTGTTGTTGTTGTTGTTGTTTTTGTTGCTGTTGCTGTCGGTTAATTAATGCCCCTTCATACGTAAAAGGAAGTGAACATTATCAATCAGTTATATGGCGTAAAGTGCTTGGCTTCTTGGCCCAAGACAAGCGATATTTGTGGGACTTATATTCGTAGATAAAAAGCCTCAAAAGCGATAAGCGATTTGCCAAATGGAGCGTAATGCTGGCTATTTTTGAGCGAGATAGCATGATAAAGAGACCGGAAGGGGGCAGAGAGAAATCGAGCAAAGTTATAGCTCTTTATTAGAATATATATTATATGTATGTGTGGGCTGTTATTAGTCATTCGGAAACAATGCAAATCGCGTGCTCATCTTTGAATTGGAATCGAGAGAAAAAACTGAAATGCCGGCACAACAAACAATTACACATGACTAATAAGCATTTAAAGCTAATGAATAATCTATTTGTACGCCCTGTTGAGATGGCTATTGTATGCATATTACCAGACTTCAAACACTCTCCTAATTATGACCAACAGACACTAAGAAATCGTACTATATCATTAAGCCAGCCACAAGAGAATGAGGCAGACGCATTCCTTTTATTTATGGGATAATTAATTGTGGCAGCTAATTGGAAAAAGTTCAGAGCATGTTCAAATGTAAAATCAAAGTTGTTTGGTTAAAAACAGGTCATGTCGCTGTTTTTAAGGCTAAAAGCTAACGAACTTATGAGTTGATAAGACAAGTTCTATGTGTCCAATTTATATACAAAACATCAACTCATTTAGTCCAATAATTTATATTAATATTCAAACAATGAATATATATGTATATGTATATATATACACAGCTAGGAATGTTAATTTTTGCACACAATAAACTGGCAAATTATCTTCATTTTGGGACTTTGTCCCTGTTAAAAAATGTTTTTTATTTATGTTCTCTCTATCTAACGAGAATATTTGTATTCAAACTGAAACAGATAAGACACAAAGTCAAAATACAGAACAAATCTACTTTTCAAAAATGCAAGCAATTCAAGTTCAAAATTCATTAAAATTGACTTTTTATTTAAGAACTCATTCAATTACTTATATATTCTCAGCCTTGGCTATCTTATCATCTAGGCAATGCTATCAACATTTATTGCTATCTTAACAAATTTGATGGCTGCCTATCAAGAGTTAAGGCATAATGTACTAAAGACTAGCTACAAACCTTCAAGGGAGTTGCGTGGCTTATCGAAGTTACGCAAAAGTGTGTAGGAGAACTTTAGTCAGCGCTTTTAGCCACTTAACTAAGCAAAACGCATTCCTTGGCATACGCAAAAAGGCCAAATAAAGCTAATAAACCCATAAAAAGGCAGACAATAAACTTTTGAATGCACTTTGGTGCAACGCTCTGACTACAGCCGCAACAACAACAACAACAACAATAACTGCAAGTTGGAATTGCTTGCAGCTGAGTCACAGATACATCGACTATAACGCACAAGGCCCCAAGACCCTCAAGCATACACCGAGCAAAATCAGGGAAAGCGCATTAGAAATATCAATCATATGAAGATTGAGTGTGAATTAAGCAAAATCAAATTTAATTTAATTTTAAGTTTAATTTAAATGTATTAACTATGAGTAATCTATCAGTTTTGGGTTTTTGCATAATTCCAATTCATAAATTAAATATGACTGCAGTTTTCGCTCAGTGTATAAGCCGCGCCCGCAGCTCAAGCACAGAACGAAGAGCTGCTTTGCATATGCCATAAATAAAATGTTGAGTTTTTGGGGGAAGGCACCCAAAAGTGAAGTGAAGAAAACTCTCGGGTGGAGACAGTCTTGGAAATGCTTTCTTTCTTTCCACAAACACGTTGCACACACAAAATGAAGACAAAAACAAGCAACAGCAACAACAAAACTACCTTTTGCGGTGCGTGCGACGCTAACAGTCCCCCGCTCTCTCTGTATGTCACAGTCTCTCTCTCACTCGCTCTCTGTGTAGGGCGCGCTTTTAAGCTTGCTCTCTCTTGCGCTCACGGCATGAATGAAATGCCTACACATTTACAGTTACTTTACAGCACACCGCATCGTGGAGTCACTACAACAACAAGAATAACAACACGAGCAGCAGCTGCCCCAACTGCTTAACATGTTGTTTGGCTCTTTCTCCTCGCCTTTCGTTGTTGTTGTTATTGTTGTCGCTCGCACAACACTCGTCATAATACTAAATGCAAGTAAACCGCTCAGTCGCTGCTAACGGTTCTTTGCGTACGGACGTGTTTTCGTGTACATTTATAATTGTATACACTCACACATACATCTACATACAAATTTATATTCTTTTGTTGTGTTCGGGCTGGGAGGGGTGCTCAACACGACCCACTGAGTGTGTGTGCTTATGTGTTGTTTTGAGAAGTGTTGTGTTGTGTTGTGTCGGTTGAGTGTGTATTGGTATTTTGTGTGTTTTGGTTTTGAAACGTTGTCAAGTTGAGACTGTGTGTGTTGTAGGGCCAGTTTGTGGCGGCTTATCAGAGATTGGTTACAATGCTGGAGACTTGTGGCTTTCAAACAATATGAAACTCCGTATTAACAACTTGGAAAATACTGTGAAAAATCATGTGAAAAACTAATTTTTAATTTGTGTATTACGTGTGAAAATCTCTGATGAAATTTCATAAGTTCACAAAATTTGTGATTATTAAATGAAACAATTAAAATAAAAGCACAATAAATAAGAAAATAAGTGAAAAAAAGATGAAAAGTTAAAGATAATAATTGTAGTAGTAGTAATAAATTATATAACAGTAATAAAAGAGAATCGACAATCAAAAATTTGTTAAATTGGCGTTTACAATATTTTTTCTTTATATTTCTCAGATAATTAATCATATTTAAGTGCCACAGTAAAAAATAAAACATGCATACAAAAAATAAAATTAGGTAAACAGAGCAATCAGAAGAATTATCAACAAATTGTGTAGTTCTACACGTCAAAGGTCGATAGTAAAAAACAATGCACAAATGACGCTGCAACGACATAAAACGAACTTGCTACAACAAAATAGACATAGTTGCAACAACAAAACTAAAAGCTGCCACCCGCCCACTGCCCCCAAATGGGCAAACATATGGACAATACTCCTCCTCTGTCTGTTGTTGTCGTCCTGCCAACTGGGTCGAGCACAACAACAACAGCAAGCTCGACAAGGGCAACAACAACAACAACAACAAAAGCCACCCCATTCGGAGTTGGAGTCAGTTGAACTGCTGCAGGACAACGAGAACGATATCGAATTCGCCAGTCTTGATGGCGCCACACAGCTGCTGCCAGCAACGCGTCACAGCGTCGACGCCACAGCGGCGCCACCATCGACGCCAGCCCTCCTGCTGACATCATCATCATCCTACACGGAGCTGCAGGGCGGCGAGATTCTCAGCGAGCGCATATTGCGGCTCAGCGAGAGTCCGTACCTGGCACGCGATGACCTGGAGGTTGTGCGGGGCGCCCGCCTGACCATCGAGCCGGGCGTGACCGTTGAGTTTGCCCCCACCAAGGGCCTCAAGGTGCGCGGCGTGCTTCAAGCTGTGGTAAGTGCTAACAAATAGAAAAATCAGTAAATCGCATTATACCCTGTATAAAGTGGGCATATAATGGGTATGCTGATTTTGTACAAGCTTCGATAACAGGCATATAGAAGACTTGGGAGCTCTATCAATATTTTCAAACTATATTTCAATCTCTATGTGTATACACATTTTAAAGCATGCCAATATTTAGATTTATTTAGAGATATAATTTACAAGGAATAATCTGCTAGAAGTTGATTTAAGTTCTCAGTTTAAAAATTATAGGGTGAGTAGGGATTTATCAACTTCGTATTTGGCCACATTTTTAAAATCATGCAACGATTTTTTGAGAGTTTCGGCAATAAACTCTTTTAAGGTCACAGATTGAAAATTATAGGGTATCTAGGAATTTATCAAAATGGTATTTAGCTGTTTGCCTCACTGAGTATTGCGAATGATTAAGCGCTGGCGGTGCACCTGTTACTATCAGGCAACAGGTGAGTAACATTAATGATAGATAAGCGCATAAAGTTTCGGAGCATTCACAGTGTTATTTTTTTTCTGTTGACTTTCGAACTGATAAGATTGCGAATAATGGATTTGAACAGTGAGATAAAAGTTTCATATGCGTTCCCTTAAAGCTTGTAGTGCTACGTAAAGAGCATGGAGTGTTTGGAGTTTGTTATAGTGGTAGGTTAGGGCATCGGCGCATGCGTTGCTCCATTTGGGTTCGCCCATAACTGGGTCAGAGCAAGTTCAGTTCACTTCCTCAATGAATTGTTGCACGATTCCAATTAGAGCAACATTCACCGACGACTTCAAAGAGGCAAGTCTTTAAGCTACTGTTGCTCCGATTGCTGCACTTACTTTGCATGTCCGCTCTGGCAATCCCTGCACCCTCCATCCCCACTCCTCGCTCCATTCCGTTCCGCTCGGTCACTTAATCAGCGGTCAGGGGGTCATTAAGGGTTAATTAGATTTAAGTGAACGACGTCGCATAATTGATGTTTGTTTGTATTGCACTGGAAATGGGAAAATTAGCTCGCGCCTTTCTTGAACTCAAAGCTATGCTGCCAAAATACAAAATGAGCTACAAAGTTTACTTTTTTTTTACTAATTTCCTATGCAAAATATCTCGTGAATCATCGAACTCATCTCTTGACCTGGCAGAGTTTGCTCTTGTCTGGTTTTAATTAAATACAATTGTTGAGTGTTTTTTGTGTCTGTGGGCGTTGCTGTCGCCAGTTCCGAGCATCATCTTCATCATCATGATCATGATCATGATCAAATATCATACGCATAGGTGTTAATTAACTCGAGAAATTGAGACAAGCCATTTAAACTACCTAATCTCATTGGAAAACGAAGGCCAAGCGAGGCGGGAAAATATCATAATTGAAAAAGCGAGAAAAATAAAAACTACAAATATTGCCCACTCTGCGCACTTGCGTGTGAGAGGCCAAAAGCTGAGGTGAAACTGAAAGATAATCAGCTGAATTATCACAGTTGCTAATTATACGAAAATTACACACAATGCAATTTATGCGGAAAATGTGGAAAAGTGCTTTCGGCTTTTCCATACACAACACGGAACTTTCACATCTCATTTGCATTCTAGATACTTTCTGATGAGATTTAGAATGTGCTGCGTGTTTGCTGAAGAAATCTACAAGCGCAGAAGATTGTTCAAGATGTCTGAGAATCTCTATTTACAGCTTTATTTGAAAATTAAAATGATTAAAATTTGTCTTCTGTTTACTAAATACGAATAAATAATTTAATTAAAAATTATATTTAAATTAAAAAACAAGTTCTGAACTTTCTATTCTATACGTATTCCTGCAGGGCACTCCTACAGCGCGTATCGTGTTGAAATCACAAAGTAATACTGCCAATTACAAAATGGAGCTGCCAGATGACCAGGAAAAGGGCATCCGATTGGTGGATGGACCAACACCTGTCGAGGGACGACTGCAGCTATTCCACAAGGGCGCCTGGCGTTCAGTTTGCTCCAATTCGAGAAAGTAAGTCAACATTTTTCAAGGCTTTATTTAATTGCTGATCTTTTGAGGATCAACATTTAAACAAGTATTGGAAGCAGAATAATTCTAAGATCTTCTAGCTATAATATTCTGTTCATATTTCAATTATTAATAATTATTTATTTTGGCAGCTGGACCATGGCAGACTATGCAGTGGCCTGTAAGCAGATGGGCTACAGGGGCGGTCGTTTCTGGAACTGGGTGGAGCGGACAGCTGGCATCTATCCCCGATTACTGTATGAGCAGCCCAAGTGCCGAGGGGGCGAGAACAGTTTGCTGGACTGTGCGTGGAGTTCACGGCAAATGGGCGCCGGATCATGTGACTATCACAATGATTTGGGCATTCAATGCCAGCCGGTGCACTCGGAGCCACTGGCTCACTGGCGTGGTCTGTACTTTGACAATGCGCCTTCGACCAAGTCGCTGGGCAGGGATAACACAGTGTACGCCGCCCAATCCGAATCCCGGCTGAAGTACGTGGACATTATACGAGCGGGCAACGGAGCTGGCTTCAGTGCAAAGTCGGCGCTGGAAGTACAGGGATTGCCACCGCAAATGGAGCACGTGGTGATCAGTCATTCGGCGTACACGGGCTTCAACAGCACGCGACCCTGGGCGGGCTTCCAGCTGCAGAATGTGACGGTGCGCAAGAGCAACGGCATCGGCATCTTTGTCAACTCCAGCCAGGGCCTGGTGCAGCTCGACGGCTGCTCGGTGGTCGATAATGCAGCTGATGGTGTCAAGTATGTCGGTCACGACTTGCGGGGCACGGAGCGCACAGATCGGGCCAGCATCTATGACTTTTGCACACTGCCCACCACATCGGGTCAGACGTATCCCATCTCGCTGTCCTACACACAGAAGTACTATGCCGGCTCAGCGAAGGAATGCGGCAAATACTTCTTCACCCGACCCGGCTACTATCTCACCCTGCACTTTGAGCACTTTGTGCTGCAGCAGAATGAAACGGCCACTGTGGAGATCTTCGATGGTGCCTCCACAAACGATCGTCTGCTCTTCCTATGGCATGCGAGGAACTTTACACGGCCTCAGAGTGTGACCAGCACAAGGGATAAGATGTTTGTGAGGATCCGTGGGGATGCACGTCGTGAGTTGAACGGCTATTTTCGAATCACATCAGGTGACTCTGTGGCCTATGATTTGCGGGTCTCGCAGTCCACAGTGGAGGACAATGGTGGACGTGGCGTGGCCATTGATAATATACGCTCCAAGCTGCACGTTCATGCAAGTTCCGTTTCCGGCAATGGTTATGTTGCGGGAGTGCATGTGACCAGCGGTGCCGGCGACGTCAACATAACCAGCAGCAACATTAGCTTCAACAATGGAGCAGGCGTCAACATCACCTACTACGGCGGCAATCGTAATATCTCCCGCTCGGCCATCAGTTCAAATCGTGGTTATGGATTGGCCACCTGGCTGAATCACACCAGCGATGTGGAACGCATTGAGTACATACCCTTCAATCAGACCACTGTGGTGGAGTACTCTCAGATTGGTGGCAATCTGGAGATGGGCGTCTTCCATGGGAACTACTGCCAACCCATTTGGGTGAACATCACGGGGAATAGTTTCAATGGCAGCCAGCAGAACGACATCTTCATCGAGTCGTGCTACCAGGCCACGGCGAACGGTCAGCCGAACATGCAGCTCCAGCTGGGACACAATATGTTCAAGTACAGCCAGGCGAACGCCATCTATCTGAGTCCCGCTCTGAATCTACATGGTCGGATCGAGTACAACATGTTTCGGTTTGGTGCCTATGGCTGCATCTATGTGAACAACGACTACATCTACCAGGAGTTCAACTATCTGCCTGTGAAGCTGATCATTCATAGCAACTACTTTATGCGCAACAGTGGCCTCCATGTCGTCTCTCTCGCTGTGTCCCCCTCCAGCCGGGCCGATGTACAGTATATACTCTTCACGCGCAATTTCGTAAGGGGCAACAACATCACTGAAGCATTTGGTCCACTGATCGCTGGGAGTGAAGGCAGCGATGGTGCCGGACGCTTGAATCCTCGTTCACGTGTTGCTGCTCCAGTTGTGGTCGGTTCCAGCAATGTGGACATCTTTCGCAATATATTACACAATTTAGATTCGGCTTATGAGATCGGCTCCCAGCTGACGGATCAGAGTCAGATCATCAATGCCACCTGCAATTGGCTGGGCCACACGGACGAGAATCGCATCTATGCAAGACTCTTCCATCGCAACGATCGCTACAATCTGGCCAAGATCAACTACATACCCTATCTGCTACACAACTCCAATCCTGGCTCTACTGCAATGATTACCGTTTCCACAGTAGTGCCCCGTTTCTTTCACGAGGGCAGCGACGTGATTGGTGGCGAGGTGGACGGCCAGGACATGGTGCCAGCGGGCACCTACACGGTAACCAAGGACATCAACATACGGCCAGGTGGCAAGCTCATCCTGCAGCCGGGCACAACGTTGCGCTTTGAGCCCAGCGTGGGCATGATGGTCGCTGGCAAGCTGGAGGCGCGCGGTCGCCGACCCGACGACATACTATTCACCCTGAAAAGGGAGACCATTATTGGAGAGCACAACGATACGGAAACGATTGACTTGGACACCGAAACGGAGGCCATCGATATGGAGACGGAGATGATGCCCGCAGATGGAGTGCCGAGAGTGCCAGTGCGTCTGGTGGGTGGTGCGGGTGCCCATGAAGGTCGACTGCAGCTGCACCTTAAGGGTCGCTGGGGCACCGTCTGCGACTATGGCTGGAATGTGCTGAACGCGGCTCTCGTCT
The DNA here is from genome assembly GCA_035041605.1 of Drosophila atroscutellata. Lineage (NCBI taxonomy): Eukaryota > Metazoa > Arthropoda > Insecta > Diptera > Drosophilidae > Drosophila > Drosophila atroscutellata. The sequence continues at coordinate 1,977,581 of JAWNLA010000092.1, read as the reverse complement.
GCCATCAGCTGGGCTACTCCCTCAATCCGATGGACTGGCGACTGCTGCGCTCGCAGCTGCCCAACGCGGGCACATCCGAGGATGTGCTTGTGGCAAATGTGCGCTGCACACCACACGATCGTGACGTGACCAAGTGTCGGGCGGAGTACGACTTCGAGAACAGCTGCAGCCACGAGAACGATGTCGGATTGCGCTGCTACGAGGGCGCCTGGGCAGGAGTACGCTTCAGCATGCTGGCGGAGCGTGCCGATCTGCAATACGTGACCGTGGAGAAAGCGGGCCTGTTTGACTACACCACCAATGCCTTTAAGCCGGCGTTGCAAATGGATCATGCTCGTCACAATCTGGAGAATGTGCGGGTGGTCAACAATCTACAGGATGGTCTGGGCATCATCTATGCGGACATCTATGCTGGGAAGTCAGTGAACAACATTAAGAACTCTGAGTTCTCAGGGAATCGCGGCAGCGGCATCAGTTTCAAGCAGCTAGACTTTCGCATCTCCGGCTCCATTATCAAGGATAATCGTGGCAGCGGCATCTCCCATGACGCAGTGATTGCCTCGCTGGATCAGAAAGAGATTGGAGGCTGGTTTAATATGGCCACGGACTTTAATGCCTACGACACGGACTACGATCCCTATCTGCTGCCCCATGAGATCGCGAACATTGATCTGGGCACCTTTGAGCACAAGTATATACGCACCGAGGAGCTGCTTGGGCAGTCCATCAGTCGCAAGATTGTGGTGCAGTGTCCAGCCGGCTATGTCATTGGCATACAGCTCCTTAATCCCATACACAATCTATCCACGGAGACCATTAGCATATTGAACGCCCGCACGGAGAACATACGCAGCGATCTGTGGCAGGTGAAACGCGATCTGAACATTTTCCCTGCCACCAGCAGCAGCTATGGCATCATCATCTACTACGAGAGTGGCCTACAAGCTCTGGGTGGCGCCGTGCTCATGCTCAGCACAGTTACGGCACCCGTGCAGAACATACGCAATCGGATTGTAAGCGGAGCGGTGCCCACTCTAACCATACGCTCCACCAAGATACAAAAGAATCTGCGCGGCATTACGGGCTACTATTATAATCGATATATCGGAGATAATGGAGAGTATTATCTGCGCAAGGCAAACGAGTCGATTAAGCTAATTAATACGGAGCTAAGCTTCAATGAACGTGAGGCCATCTTGATCAAGTCACCCTTCTGGGATGTCATCTCCAGCAATCTCTCGGAAGTCACCCTACACATCAACGGTTCGCTCATCAGCCAGAATGGCTTTGGCATACGCCAGACGTCCAAGGATTTGCGCTCCTCCAACAATCTGTTTCATTATGTGATTCAGGACAGCACTGTGGAGCAGAACACACATGGTGGCTTCCAGGTGGCCCTGCCCTATGTCTGGCAATACAATGAGAACTTTACGCACTCAATTTACTTTGGGAACAGTACCTGGCAGCGCAATCGCAACTTCCACATTGGCGTCTTCGGTCACTATACGGTCTTCAATATAACATCGAATGTGTTCCGGGAAAATAACTGTCCCGGTGCCCTGATTGCTTTAGACGGCATGGAGAAGCGTCTGCGCTTTGATAACAATCGATTCGAGGCTAACAGCGCCAGATTTGTGCTGCTCTTCAAGGCGGACAGCTTGAGCGAGATCATTGGCCAAGTCCCGGCCAGCATTGAGTACAACACCTTCAAGGGCAACAACATTGTCACCATGGCGGCTAACTATCGCCATTATATGCGAGCCGCGCGACGTATTCGCAAACAGCATCGGCTGCCCAGCTCAGTCATCCGACTGGACGGCGTGCAGAACGTGAAACTCTATCGGAATCTCATTGCTGATAATGAAATGGATTACAATTTGGTGGCAGGTGTGAGATCGGCCCGGTTGAACAACTACTTCTATGCAGCGGAGAATTGGTGGGGTTCCAGGGATGTGGCCTACATTGAGTCGAAGATCTTTGGCTTTGACAACTGGAACGATCATGCGGACGTCATCTATCAGCCCTTCCTCATCGAGGATAGCTACGATGCGAGCGTCTCTGTGGTATCACCCCTCAACGAGGACATCAACCTGGCCACTTATCGGGGTGGACGCGTCTATCGAGATGTCACGCTGCCCAAACAGTCGAGCCCCTACTATATAGCCTCGGATATAACCGTTATGCCGGACACTACGCTGACCATACAGCATGGCGTAACGTTGGAGTTTGAGCCGAATGTGGGCATCTTGGTGCTGGGCACCCTAATTGCCATTGGCTACAAGGAGTCACCAATTGTGATGCGTCCGTACAGGAATGCCACCAAGGAGTCCTTGGTTCAAGCACCGCCGCGCCGCAAACGTGCCCTGGAGGACATGAGCGCTGCCCTCACCGACTTTGACTCCATTCGGCTGTGCACGAGTGCCAGCAACTGTACGGGAGATGGGGAGGGTCTCTTCGGTCTGAACGAGGGCTTCCTGGAGTACTTCAATCACACGACACTCCAGTGGGTGCCCATTTGTGATGGTCGGTTTACGGAACGCAATGCGCAGGTCGTTTGCCGGGAGCTGGGCTATGATCCGCTCAATGTGTACTACGGTCACGACAGGCGCATTGAGTTCCACACCAATTCGCTGACACGCATCTGGTCTTGGGTGCAGCCCCTGGAGTGCCGCGGCGATGAGGAGCGCATGGAGGACTGTGCCGAGCGTCTAAATGGTCAGCTTTACGGTCATCGACACGAGTGCCGCTGGGATGACGTCTTCGTCTTTGTCAGCTGCAATGGCCTGGCCGACGATGATGTCTACTGGGGCGGCATTCGGTTCGCCAACTCCAAGTTCGAGGAGATTCAGTACGAGCATCGGTTGCACAACACACGCTCCCACGGACAGCAGAGGCAGCGCGAGAGCCAGCTGGAGTTTGTACGCATCGAGCAGGCGGGCATTCTGCACAATCACAAGGCAGCTGCCATTCAGGCGATCCACAAGAATCCCTCCATCAGCTCTGTCAGCATTGCGAACTCAGCTAACGATGGCATCAATTTGATAGCGCCCAATGGCAAACTGAACCTCAACCATTTGAACATCAACAGGACTCTCGGTACGGGCATCAGCATTGTCTCGCTCAGCGGAGAGGGTCGCGATAGCGATGAGTCTAGCTTTACGCCGCTGAAGAAACTGGATTTGCCGTATAAACTCTTTTCGCTGGTGGACATCTGTGATCCCCAGAAGGTGCTGAGCATCGAGGAGCGCATGCTGGTCTACTACAAGTACGACAATAATCCCGTTAACTGCGTCAAGATCTTCACCTCGGCCTTTCGCGCCAAGCCCATTGGCTTCCGACTGTTGCAATCGAATCTGTTCAATCACTCAAAGCTGTACGGACGCACCGACTTCATTAGGCTCTACGATGGAGATATCTATAATATTACAGCCACGTATCTGGGCAAAATTGAATCGGATACAGACAATCAGCGCTCCTTCTTCAAGACCAAGGGTCCCACGTTGAGCTTGCAACTGGTCGCAAGTGGCGCCCCAGAAACACACGGCTTCATAGCTGAAATTGTTACGGTACCCATTTCCACTTTAGGACAATGTAAGTCTTGTAGAAACTCCACGTAAACTTTGTGCTTACTTCCTGTTTATCGTTTCAGATCGCGATGCTCTGCACAACATAACAGATAGCCACATCTCGGCAGCTATGAAGGGTGCCATTAGCTATGCCTCGGCGGGTGAGGTGACACCAACTTTGACGCTCATCGGCAACCGCATCGAGAGGAACTGCAAGCAGCTCTATGGCAACTTCTCAACCTGCACCTCGGCGCTCAATTTGGATGTGCAAAACATGAATTCCCTTTACTTTATGGTAAGTCTCACATCTAATTTGATTTATACGACTGCTTACTTATCTGCTCTGTTTGCACAGAACAATCTGCTGCTTGAAAACCAGGGAGGCTTACGGATACGTGCTGATTCCCGGGGCACGGCGACCTCATTGCGTGGTTTCGTCCATTACAATCTGTTTTTGCGGAATCGGAACCGACCCGCTCTGTTTGTGGAGGGTCGCCAATCATCGCCGTACCAGGAGGTCGAGCTGTACCGCAACTACTTTGCCCAGAACATGGCGGGCTACGAGGAGGTCATTCGGCTCTGCCAGGTGGTCTCCAACTTTAGCTACAACTATGTCCACAGCAATGTGGGCGGTCGCATTATGGAAGTGTCCGGCTTTGAGAAGGTGCGTCTGCAGATCTACCAGACAACGGCCCATAACGGTTTCTATAGGTAACTTGATTTCTCTTACTTTATGGCGTTTAATAATTACCATGTTTAATTTAGGAATGTGGCCACCAACTGGATGTCGCGAGCGACCATTGTGGCAGGTACTGCGGGTCAGCAGTACGTGGACAACATATTCGAGAACTATGAGAATGACTACGAGCTGCTAACAGTCAACAACTCCATGTAAGTTTTGGCAAGTTAAAATGTTGCTAATTGTTAACTATCTACGAATCCAACAATATCTTGAGCTTTATTATCGTTATTTTAATAATCCCAAGTTCACTCAGATAACTATTTAGTTTCTACTTGTTTAGTTTAGTTTTAATAATTGAATTACTCACTTGATAATAACTTTAGCAATCGTAATATCTATATATAAATACATATGTATTAATACGACAACTGTATAAATATCAATGCCATTAAGGACGGCGGTTCAGTTATGCAGTTTATTTCGCACAGTGTATTTATAATCCCACTTATATCAAACATTCTTCTCTCCTCTATTTTCTCTATTCCACTCTCTCGCTCTCTCCCACTTCCTCATACGCAGTATGAGCTTTGATTATGAGAACAGGTAAGCACATAGTCTATTCTATCCATAGGAAATGTCCAACTAATCTATGTTTCTCTCCAAGGACCTTTGAAACCTGGAGCTCTAAGATAGATGCTCGGCACAATTACTGGAGCTACAACAACACAATTTCGGTGCAGTCGCGCATTAGGGATAAATCCGGTAAGTAGTTGCATAAGTTATGCCCCAAAGGACTTTCAAGCAATCCATTATCAATTCCAGATGATCCTATGCTGCTGGAGGTGCTGGCAGTGCCATTCCAAATGAACAACGAGACCATTTTGGATGGGAAGTGCCCACCTGGCTGGACACTGGTGCACGACACCTGCTTCATCTATGTCGGTGCGCCGATGACCTTCCATGAGGCACGTGACTTCTGTCGCTCGGAGAACTCCACGATGCCCTTCCTACGCACCGACAGCACCACCTTGTGGAAGTATCTGCAGAGCCAGATGCGGCACTTGAAGTATCCGGAGAAGGTCTGGATACAGGACTACAATCACATCGAGCGCTGCACGAGCTTCGTCTTTGGCTCGATCGAGGTGGAGGACTGCAGCAAGGAGCGAGGCTTCATCTGTGAAATGGATCCAAAGGTAATCCTGGAATCACTAACTTATGCTCCTCTAATGTATACTTATATATATGTCCTCTCCGTTTTATAGGTCATCATCGATCCACTGTCCTGGCGCGCTGACATTTTTGCCATAAGTATTATCTCGGCCTTTGTGCTGGCCATCATTCTGCTGATCCTGGTGGCCTTCTGCTGGTTCGCCAAGTCCAAGCATCGTCATGTGCAGCGCCTGCAGCGACGCAACAGCATTCGCCAGAGCCTGCGCAGCCTCAACAGCATCGATCCCCAAGGATCGCTGCGGCGTCGACCCAATTATGTATGATTTCCCGCTTGAGTTCACTTTACTTTCAGTTTTCAATTTGATTTTCTTATTTGTTTTATTTGCTTTTTATTTTCATCGCCATTTTTATGTTTGCTGCTTTAGAACATGTCCAACAGCAATGGCACTTTATCCAAGAGTCAGGACTACAAGCAGATGGTGGCCAATGGCTCCATCGACTCCATGGACAAGAGTGTGCTCAGCTCGGAGGCGGGCAGCTTTGAGGGCTACGACCAGAAGCCCCACTACAACGAGTATGTCAATCAGAATTCCCTTCGTCCCGTTGCACAGGATCAACAGCAGCAGCAGCAGCAGCCTCATAAGGTGGCCACCATTTCGAAGGGCAGCTCACATCGCGCTCGAGCAGCGGCTGCGGCGGCTGCCCTGGAGCCCGATGCCTTTGAGCTGAGCTATCGCAATGAGGGATTCCGCGACAACTCGACTTATGGCGGAGGTACGAGGGCCAACTCCATTAGCACCAGCGTGGCAGAGGACACGCCCATCATACATCAGACAGATGCGGAGGCCGAGGAGCAGGGCTCGGATTATTATGGCAATGCCAGCACGCTGCCCTTACGCACAGATACGGGTGGCAGCAGCAGCGTGGTTGGGCGTCGTGGCCAACCGGGTCTAGCCTTCCTCAGCGAACTGAAACAGAATCTGCCGGAATATCAGCAGCGCAGCTCGCACAGCAGCTTTATGCCGCAGCGCAGCAGCGGAGAGTCGCTGCCCTTTGACCAGAAACTCGATCAGTTCAACTACTCCACAGAGTCGTCGCTGTATCGACCGGCTCCAGCTGTGCCGCAGCAGCAAGCATCTCCGGCGGATATGCGACGCCCGGACTCTTACTATACGGCCGTGCGGAGCAGCAAGGCGCCCGCATCGCATTATCGCTCGCCCAGGCCGCTGGCACAGCCGCCGGCTGCGCCCACAGTGCACACGGCGCGTCCAAAGACTGTTTACCAAACTGCAACACCGGAAGTTCCGCGCACAGCAACCGTGGCCACGCCCACTGCCAATCCGTATCATCGCTCCAAGTCGGAGGCGCTACTCGAGACGGATTTTGATAGCGAGGGAGGCGATGGTGGCCTTATGCCCCTCCACACCAATGGACGCAGTCACAGCCAACCCTTAGAGACGGCCATGTAATAGATCGAACCTCCCACCCTCTCCCCATCTCCACCCTTAAACCTTCATTCTATATTTAAAACTCAGTTTTAGTTTTTCATAAAATACTTTTAATTAAACCAGACGAGATTATGTTAGCCGACGAACGAGAGACGAACGCCCCACTTTGTTTTATGTAGAGAACTTAAAGCATTCCATCCATTAGTTATAAACATTATTCATAAACATAAAGCAAGAAACGATCGCAAAAAAAACACAAACAAAACGAAACAAAATTGTAATAAATTGTTGTATATAATTGATTATGCTAATAAATATAAAAACAATAAATAAGTGCAAAAAGAAGCAAAGTAAATTATTAACATTAAATGCTTCATTACAAGTAATTTCAAATTCAAATTTAACAGTTGCTAGCGCCATCTATTGAACCAAGCACGTCCCAAATTGAGCAGCACTTCTTAACGAAGTGAACGAAAAGCCAAGAGTGCAACCCAAATTGGGCAGCACTTTTTAACGAAGTGAACGAAGTGCCAGCAGTGTAGCCAATTTATTATTTCCAACAGAATGGCAACGCCAACGCACTGAACGAAACATAGTGTAACCCATTTCTGCTGTTCGAACGAAGCATAAACAATGTGGATATCAACATTAATTAAAATTAAATTACTAATATGAACAATGGGCCAAATCGTGCCATCAATTTTTAAGCCAACATTCGCTATTCAGTCGACCTTCGACTGATGAATCTATCTATATTGTCGTTACCTTGAAATATTCTCTAAAATTATGTTTTTATTTGGCTCATTTTCAATAAGAAATCAATAAATAAAATATCAAATTTGTATTAGTTTCCCGTTTGCATTATAGATTTGAATGATAGTTGCATTTTTTTTGGCTTATTATTTTCTATTTCTCTTACTTCAACTTGCTTCCCAACTAAAATCGTGAAGTGGGCTCGTGGTTTAGTCATGGGATTTTGGACCTTTTGGTTAATTTTACATCCACTTTAGAAGGCAAGAATTAAGCACAGATCGGATGGAAAAGAGGAAAGAATACTCACTTTTCCCGAGTAGAGTTAAATTAATGAATTGAATATATCTACACTAACTTGAAATTTTGATGCAGTTCCCTAAAAATTAACAAGTTTAGCAATTAGGTTAGTTTTAGTGACACGACTTCATGCAGCGGACTTCATCAGCAACATTTGCTGAGGTGTTATGGCAGTGCACAATGGACAGAGGATGCATGGATGCACTTGGAACCTTAATCCGGCGAGGGAGGACAATGTTAACAACCTCCGCAACAGCCGCCGCAGGATCGAGCCAAGCCACCGCCTCCTGCACAGGTGGCAGCAGTGGCAGCACAACGCATCCGCTTGTTGTTGACGCCCATCGTCATGTTGGCAAAGCGCAGCGGGAACGAGGCGGGTCCACAGTTGGGAAACGGGAAGCACATGCATTCCGGCCGGCCCTGGCATGCCGCTCTGGGGCACTTGTCCTGCAGGCCGTTACGCTTAATACAGTCGCAGGATGTGTACAGGATGCTGCAACGCAATTCGCGGCTGCGACAGCCCCTGAGCTACAAACCAGAAACAGGGAATACATTAGGATCTTCATTGGCATCCAACTAAAAAGGATGAGGCACAAGGATCAGGTATAATGACTAGTTACCGCAACTGGTCCGCAACATGGGTCACACATCTCTTGATTTTCTACATAATGAAATAAAAATGTGTTCAAAAATATTAATCACAACTAATTATTTTACATTTTTCACACTTACTTTATTTGTTAAATTTTGAAGGAAATAGAAAATTTTGTTTAAAATTTGGAAGCAAGTTGAAGCGAACGGTCCGAAATACAGGAAACTAATGAATATTATTTGGAAGCTTCAACCTCATGCCGAAAATGTTTTACTTCGATTACAGCAAATTTGTATTCCCCAACTCATGCATTTTCAAGGCCTTCTATGTTTTAATTCAAACACATATCATGTAATACTTCCCATTAAGATCGCAGAACGCAGTTATCCGTGTTTCTAAGTTGTGCAACAAATATCCGATATTCGATATCTCGAAACAAAAATCCCGTAAAACGAGTGTTATGTAATACGTATCTTTTCATAAGATCCTAGAATATTTTGGTGATGATTTTGTGACCAAAATCGTGTCGATTTGAATACAAATCTCGAGTAAAATTTGACCATTTTTCAAAGTTGCTAATTGTTGGAATCTGACTAAACTACCGGACCTACTCACAATCTCAATCCTTAGCGAGCTTTATAAAACTGATACTTTCATAGATATATTAATATTCTGTGAATTCTCTTAGTCCATAAAATGCATTTCCGACATATATATGCCATATTTATCCACACTTTTCTTACCACCCAAATTAATGAAACAATTTAGCTGAGATGATTTAAATTTATTGCATACCAAAGGTACATAAAAAAGTCTAAAAATACTGCAAATTTTTAATTTATCACTTGTTTTAGTTCGCAGAAAAACTTGAGATCTTGCTTTGGGTTCCAGGAAACGCGGAAAAGTCTCTATGCCTTCTGGGAAGATGTAAGTCTTCTTGTTGGCTCGAATGGTTTTAATGTCGCCACGCTTTTATCACCCTATGTTCAACTTGCTTCCAAATTTGCTCCACCCAAAGTTTCACAAGCATATTCGTCAAGACTGGAATTTATCGGAATTGTTTACATGTGTTAAATATAACGCCGAACTTTGGAACGTTTCTTCTTGACGATCGGATTCGTTAAAAGCCACCTACAGAAATCGAGAAATAAGGAAATCAATGTGATAACTACCATAGCCATTTACAGCCTTATTTATAGCGATAGCGCCACTAGCAACATTATTTGGATGGTGTGCTGTAGCAGTCAGCTTCGAACTACCTTTTCAAATAGCAACTCACATGGATAGGTTGGAGGAGTATTCCAACAATTCCAAACCCGTGGATCGGGTATGCCACCCTCGGGCAGTGGCGGACAGCAGACGCCCGGTGCTGGTGAGCACGGGATTGGTGAAGGTGCACCGCATGGCGGACTGTGCGGGCCACAGCAGGGCCAATGACTGGGACAACAACCTCCAGATGGACCACATCCGGCTCCGCATGGACCACATCCGCCTCCGCACATTTTTGAAACTTTGTTTGGAAAGGTTAATTTCTAAGAAAAATATTTATTTTGTTTAAGGTTTTTTTCGAAATTTAGAAGCTAGTCGAAGCTGTGGGATCAAAAGACAGAAAACTAATGAATATTTTCGGTAGGCCCCACAGCCTCGTATGCTTCAATTTGAGCCTCAAATTCAATGCCTACTTGATGAATTTTCAAGGCCACTCAGTGAGGCAATAATAAATAAATGTGATAGTAGCCACTTGCCACGTCGATAATACTTGCACCGTTTATCGCTACTTTCAGCATGATTCCAGCTTCAACGAAAACTACAAAATTACGGAATACAACGTTTATTTTACCAGTTTAAATGTAATAATTATTAATTTATTTTGAATTATTGGCTGACTAATTTGTATGTCTTGAAAATGCATAAAGCTGGCCATGAATTTGAAAATCAAATTTTTGTGAATGAGGTTCCACAGCTTACAGAAAATATTCATAAGTTTTCGGTCTTTTGATCCCACAGCTTCGACTAGCTTCTAAATTTCGAAAGAAAAGCAATAAGCAAAATAAATATTTTCCTAAGAAATTAACCTTTCCAAACGAAGCTTCAAAAATGTGCGGAGGCGGATGTGATCCATGTGGAGGTTGTTGTCCCAGTCATTGGCCCTGCTGTGGCCCGCACAGTCCGCCATGCGGTGCACCTTCACCAATCCCGTGCTCACCAGCACCGGGCGTCTGTTGTCCGCCGCTGCCCGAGGGTGGCATACCCGATCCACGAGTTTGGAATTGTTGGAATACCCCGCCAACCTATCCGTGTAAGTTGCCGCCCGCGTCCGATTCTCCATTCAGTATAGAAAGTTGTCAATTCTGGTTACTGTTCGTTTCTTACTCCGTTCATCATCCGTCCACCGCATCGGCCGGCAACTGAGTGTGGCACAGCATGGTTCAAAAATATGAATATTGTAGGCAGATTCTAATTCAAAATCTCTTTAAGGCTGCTGTTTTTGTCCCACACGCTATTTAAAAAGAAGGGAAGATCAAGCACCCTGTGTTTGGTGTGCACCATGCAAAGCTCACTGCTACAACACGCCACCCAAATGTTGTTGCTAGTGGGTCTCTCGCACTTTGCACAGTACAATTTCGAAGGAAAATAGAAAATAGATTGCTGTAAGTAGTTATGATTGCGATCATATTAATTTGCTTACTTCTCGGTTTCTTTAGGTGGCTTTTAAGGACCAGCTCGTCAAGAAACCTTCCAAATTTTGATGTTATCTATAAAACAAGCAACGTATTCCGAATAATTCCAACCTTGACGACTGTGCTTGAAAACTTTGGGTGGAGCAAATTCGGAAGCAAGTTGAACCTATGGTGATAAGAGCGTGGCAACACAAACCATTCGAGCCAACAAGAAGACTAACCTATTCCCAGAAGTCACTGAGGCTTTACCACATAAGGCTTCAATGTTCCCAACAAATATGGCGAGAGTGCTACATGGAAAAAAGCAAGATCTCAAATTCTGCGACCTTTAACAATTGATAAATTCAAAATTTTAGTTAATACTTAATTTTATACTCCTTTTTTAATGTACTTTTGGCAAACTGTAAATATAAATCACCTCAATTCAATTCATTTATTACTTTAAGTAGATTGTTTGTATTAGTTATGCATGCATGGGAAGAGGGGATTCACACCAAGATAATTAGAGTATACAATTGCTAACAAAAAACAGCATTTTTTTATAGAAAATTCACATAGAGATTGAGAAGCTTATTTTTAGTGTAGAAAATCAATAACCAGGGTTGAAAGTTAGTTGAAATGAGCGAAATGCAACAGTTCATAGCTCTTATCAACTTGAATGTGTGACTGTAAACAAAAAGCTGATAAGACCTTAGTCAGTACAAACAACTATTTAGTGTCGTTTGGGTATTCATCGGAGGCACAATCATGCTGAGAGTAGCGGTTATCGGGGCGGGTGTTAATGGTGTGGCGAGTGCAATTAAAATTTTGGAGCATTACCAAGACGAAAAGAAGACAAATGTGCAGGTGACAATTATATCAGATGAGTTTACGCCCAACACAACCGGCGATGGATCAGCGGGACTGTGGGGCCCATATTTGCTAGGTGGTACAGATGAGTCAAAAGTGCAGTAAGTGCTACAAAGGAATTGTACCTTCAAGGCATTAAATATATTTTATTCTTGCAGTAAATGGTCAAGGGATATGCATTTGTTTCTCGAGAAGATTTGGCTAAGTGAGGACGCTGGCGAGGCGGGTGTTTGCCTTATTCCCTGCATTCGGTTGAGCACCGATCCAAAAGCTAGCGTTGGCGAATTCTGGCGCGACATTGTCTACGGTGCCGCGGATCTCACAGCAGACCAGCTGACAGCTTTCAATAAAAACCGAGACATTAAATTTACGTAAGTGAGGATTATTGAGTAAGCTGGAAAAGAGCTACATTGGTCTTATCACCCACACAGTTCGGGACTCTCCTTTGTTACCTACACATCCGAGCCGGTCAAGCTGCTGCCCTATCTGACGAAGCGCTTTGTGCGTCGAGGTGGACGCATTGAACAGCAGAAAGTCACCAATCTGGAGAACTTCGTTAGAGATTCGCCATACGATGTGATTGTCAATTGCACTGGACTGGGCTCCAGGCAACTGCTCAACGATGATAGCATGTATGCCGTTCGTGGTCAAGTTAGTAGGATAAAGGCCAATTGGGTGTTCACCGTCATCCTAGATGAGAGTGATGTTGGCAACTATATCATACCCAAGTTAGTAATATGCATATATAAAACCCTTTGTTATCCACTCTCACTATGCTTTATCGAACAGTACCGAGTCCGTGGTGCTTGGCGGCACCCACCAGGTGAAGGATTATAACACCAAAGTCTGTGAGGAGGATAAGCGTTTCATTATCGATGGTTGTCGCAGCCTGATGCCAGCTCTGGAGCACACTGAGCACCTGTTCGATTGGGTTGGTCTGCGTCCGGGTCGCGACCAACTGCGTCTGGAATCGGAAAGGCGTGGCAGCAAGGTACTCATTCACAACTATGGACATGGTGGCAGCGGTGTCACCTTGGCCTGGGGCTGTGCCGACGATGTTCTAACCCTCTTGATAGCTGCGCAACTTAAGTCCAAATTGTAGTTCCTGCTGCAACTATTATCAGCTGAAATCAAGTGCTGGCTGTCATAATACTAATTGCCTGAACATGCGACTATACTCTATATAAATATATATGCAAATATAAAATAAACAGCGCTTATCAAGTTCTCTTTATCGCTAGTTCGTTTTGGATTCGATTCCATTTCACTCAAGCTGGTTGTTAATTATTGCTACTCTTTTCATAGAGAAAAATTGTAATTCTCTTAGAACATTTCATGAACTTAATTTTAGACATTATATTTTACATTAAGCATTTCGTATTTAATGGGCTCTCACTAGCTCTTCCTCCATCTCCTTTTGCTGCTTGGCTCGTAGACTTTCGTGGAATGCCTCAAAACCAGGCCATAGCTGATAATTCAGTATCGGATTCAGCTCCAGTGCGTAGAGCAGAGCATACATTTCATCCAAGTCACGGAGGCAATCAAAAGGTCGCTTATTGTCCGCAACCTTATAAATGGAGTAGATGGATCGCCCGAATTCCTCAAAGTCTGCCAACTCAGCGGCATATTGCTCCCTGGAGGTCAGAGCGATGAAACAGACACGGGGCATGTGCATATGCATGGCAACATCGGCGAATACATCAAACATGCACATTAGAAAGGACTCGTCCTCGAACAAAGGGCGTGGAAATCCCACTTCATGCACAATCAAGCAGTCAAAGTTATTCGCTTCTAGATGCTGCTTTGTGGAATCCATTAGTTTTTTTTTCAAACGGATCAGCTCCTGAAATATACCCTTGGAAACGGTCGTTGGTAAAAAGGTCCTGTAAAATGATATTTTAGTATGTTAATTTTCGTGGTAATACTTCAAAATCTCTTACCAGGAGTGCCATTCGCCAGTCATCCATTCAAGTAGGGCAACAGCTATGATCTCTGTCTCAGTCTTGTCCAGCATCATAACGGAACATTCGTTGCGCAAGATGTGCCTGCAATAATCCGTATATATAGGCTTCATTCCATCCATATCATGCAGGCCCACTCCCTCATAAACTATGTTCTGCTGAAATGCGTTCTGCCACATAAACTCAATAACCATGTTATAGTTTCTATTGGAAAATCAAAATACAAAGCTCTTAGTTAATATAGGTATTTTCATAGAGGTTTACTTGCTTGGGGTGGATGTCCGTTATGGGCATGCCCTCCCACACATCCCATTTGATGTTGTATTGCAGAGGTCGTACATCAGCCATGGCATCTAATTCACTTTTAAATTTGCCTCACATAAGAATTTTCGTTGAGATACTACAAATTTTATATAATTTTACATATGTTGAACTACATTAAGTATTAAGGTTGACTTGAAACACCCATACAGTCAAGCATTAATCGATTTCAGAGAATATTATATTAAGTAATGCCATTTAATTTAGTTTTTATTTCAATATGTTTGAAGAAAGAATCACATTTATTTAATACCTTTACATTTTGTATCCGATTAACATAATACAATAAAATTCTGATCGCACAAGTTGAATAATAAACGCTGAGTTAATTCAAAAGACAAAACACTCTTCTTCATATGTAGTAGCAGGAATTCGCTTGCAATTTATATTCAAAGGTTTTCACATAGTTGGCTTTTCACATTTGCTTTTATGAGCGGAAATGTTTCATTCCCATAATTTTGGGGGCTCGTCGCAATAACGCTAAATGTTAATGTGCATTAAAGAAATGCAAATGATTCATGTGCGAGGAATCCGGTGGTGTGATCCTTTTGGTAAAATGGCATAATTAAGTAGGTATACAAGCGATAACAATCAAATGCAATAGGTGTAAATTTAATTTGACTAATGTCTCAATTTGAATAAATATCCAAACACAAAAAAAAAAGAAGAGAAAAACAAATGCTGCAAAGGTATGTTAATAATAATGGCAAAATCGCACCCATGTCCCATGACGTAAATCCACCCTAAACAACGAGTCCTCTCTGGATCCGCATTGAACTTCGAAAAATTGTAACACGTCTGCCCGCACACCTTACGAGTAGACTTGCCCAACCCGCCTTCAAGACGTATTTTAAAATTCAAGACACTGAGGGTGTCATTGACGGTGGCAACAACAACCAATTGGCAACTGGCAACTGGCAACTGACAACCGGCACTTGGGATAACTGAATTTGGGCTATGTCAAAGGAAACGCCATTCGACGCATTTTTAAATATTTCCCAATGTAGACAGACACACAACATCCATATCAGCCCGTCAATTGGATATTTAAATACAGGCGACACTTTTAATGGCAAAGTGTCAGTTGGGTGAAAAGCTTGCCCCATTCCCACTCCGTGAAGGCATTTCTATTCCGAACACGTAACGGTCTTGCCTCGTGCCTGTTGATAAATTGAATATTGAAAAGAAATAATTTAATTTTGACATTTGACTTGGTCATGTAAGAGATCTTCTCAGGAATTCAATCAATTTGCAAAATTCTTATAACTCTAATCCTATTCCAATTGAAACTTGACCAAAACTTTCAAAATTCTTGAAAATATATATGTAAATATATTTTACCCTTTTGCTGCCAGCTGAGAAACATGTTTGTTACAGTTTAAATTATATGCTTATGTTTTTATGGTTCAAGAATGTATCATTTTAGTATGGAATATTAACTAAAAATGCATAAAAATGTTGGGGCTTATTGCAAATTATTTCATGTAACGGTTTAGAGAGTGAGTTTATGACGTGGCATAAAAGCGTCTCATTTGGGACTCATTTAATCCGCCAAATTGTTTACACGCGCAACGTTCTAGCTGCCTCTGCCCACTGTCCCCCCCCCCCCCCCCCTGTCGTCTGTCCTCTCCCACCTTATGTTGCCTGTCCAAAAGTGCTGCCACAAATCCAGCGGTAACTCAACCCTAACCCAATCGGCCCACAGTCTGTGAAAGAATCGCGAATTTGAATTCATTCGAAAATCGTTTAACGGTCGTTGGCTGCTTTTCTGTTTTCAGTGACACCTGCGCATTCCCAATGCCGCCAAAGGAGCTGCCAGCCAAAAAATGGAGTATATATTTCCACACCACCCCAAGCCGACCATACCCCTTCCTCTGTGCCGCCCATGACTTGCAAACGCGTTTCTCGACGTGGTTTTATTTAAAATCGAAAATGCGCAAATACACAACGCAAACTGAAATGTAAAACGGAAGCGTCTCTCGATTGAATTGGCTGTGCCACATGCTGTGGCCTGTCTGCCTGGACCTGAATTGGGATTGGAAATGGATGCACTTGCCACTCGCCGCAAGGTGTAGCTGTCTATGTGTACCCCCATGTGTATGTGTGTGTGTGTGTGTTTTGTGCGTGTTCGTGCTCGCTTGTCGCGTGGCAAACAAATAAACAAAGGGTTCAACAAAAGCAGCGGCCCAAAGTAATTCAAAACAAGCGCGTTATTGAAATGTTTGAGCGAAGTGCAAAAAAGGAACTCGGATTATTCATTTATCCATCTCGCTCACCCGCCATTTGCTGGCCTTGTTATTGTTTGCAGCGCAAGGAACCTCATTGTTTGTTGATTCACTCTTAAATGCCGAATAATCCGCGTGGCAAGGGATGCGACGAGTACTTTCGAGAGTTAAAGTTTTTTTTAAACATGGTTTGAGAAACGACACATTAAATGCAGGAGGGAAAGTGTATTTGAGATTGTCAGTATTTGTCTCTTAAGCTGTCATTTAATTTGGAATAAATTCTGAGAAACAAAAATATTGAAGTATACTTTTAGGCTGACCGCTGATAATCTACTTCCAATTAATGAGAATGTGTCATGAGGCGTCCCTGATTTGTTCCGACTGTTTACATTTATTATTATTTATTCTGCGAATTCTTAAAATTCCCTTCTAAGCAAGTTATAATATCCAGTCCTGCCCGATTATGTGCATTGATTGTACCTAGTCTTGGAATCCTCATTTTATCATTATTTTTTAGAGAAAGTATTCCTTTAAATTCAAATACCTAAATTATAGAATATAGAAGTCCAAATCACTGCAGTCAACATCTTTTATGTGTCGCTAGTTTTTGATTAGTATAATAATAAAACAAAAACAATGATAATATAAAATACAACTCCCTAAAAACATTGAGTATTTTAAAAACCGTTTTTGTTCGCTTAAGCGCCGAGTTCGGTTTGTATTTTGTAGACAAACATTTATGGCTCCCAACGCATTGCCCCAAATACCCATTTCATAAGATAATTGTGCTTATAAAAAGGAATTAAACTTCAATTTTGTGCGCCGCCTCGTTGGGAGTGTGTCGTGTGGTTGTCTGGTGGCTTGTGCGTTTTGTTAACCAACAGGAGGCTGCCAGGATACGCCAGACAACTGCTCGAGTCCCAATGCCTTGGATTGAGATCTTCGCATGCTTGGGTTAAGTTGAGTCTGGGGATGGAATGGGGGCATGGAGGGGCGAATGTTAAGCAACTTCCGTTTCGGGTAAATAAAGTTAGCTTGTTGCGACTTATGCAAAAGTTTTCAATTGCCTTTTATTGTTGTTGTTTTCGTTTATTTTTACTGCCGCTGCTCGCGCTTGTTGGCAACCAATTCATGAACTCAGCAACTCGACAACTCAAGTGAAATGCAAATTTATTCAAAGCGTTAAACGGCAAAAGTTGCCACCGCTGTCAGAAAGTTGTCTGGATTAAGGTCTATGGCGATAATTAAATACCATTTTTCGCATTTATATTTGCATCCCGTTGAATAATTGCCTTCATTTTACCTTCTAATTAGTTCTATATTTAATATAAGCATGCTGAGCAGTCTTCAAGAACATTTAAAGACAACATTCTAAAAACGGAACGCATATTGTTTAATTCATTTTATGTTTATAATTGTATAATTAATGTGAAAGAGGTAAGTTAATAATAATTTATAAAAAGTATTTGTTCATTTTAAATAGTTAAATCTAAAAAGCAGAAAAGTCATTTAGGTAGCTTTTCTTACTATCATCTGACTGTTGAGCATTTTAAGTCAACTTCTTTGACATTTCGACTGCATGTGGAATCGATAATTATGTACAGATGTCTACGTGGATAGGAGAAACAGTTCCGCTCATTAGGGACACGCGATATTCGAATAAAAACGAAATGGCAAATCAAATGCTCGAATGGAACAAGAACAGGCGCTGGGCGCTGACGAGGCGAAAATCAGTTACAACTATGGACAGTTATCTCAGCGGGTCATCTCTTCACGAAAGGACAATTATGAGTGGACATGCTAATTTGTGCGTGGCCAGACAGGACGACAGGCACGCGCCAAAGCAGAATACCTCAATATTTGTTGAGGGAACGTGATTTGGCGCATTTGCCACAACAAGGACATGCCAAGGACCGCACCCAACAAGCTTAAAGACAGAGCCGCTCCCTGTCAACGAATCCTTTCACTACACACACACACATACACACAACACACATACGCACTCGATTACGTTGCCCAAAAGAATGCAAAATGTTTTGTTGACGCTGCACAAACAGGCGCTTCTAAACTGAACAAGGGGGACTTGAAGCGTAACCGCTGCGCACGCAAAGGGTTAATTAATTAAATGCGCTTTAGCTGCTCTGATATACATATGTACGTATATAAGCCCAGCGAAGTGCCAGCTCAGGTGACCCTTACAGCAAAAGTATACAGCTTTATATATATCCACAATCTGCAGCACACGAACTCCGCCAGACTCCGCCCAGGATAAGGCCACACCCCAAGTGCAGTGGCCCAGGCTCATTCCACCACCGCAGCCAGCAACGTCTTTCGTTGCGTCTTTGATGTAAGCTTCGTATGGTCCCAGGGAAGTGCCCCGAGCTGTCGTTTTATAATTTCCAGCCACAAATTCCGACTTTAGCCAAAAACACAAAAAGTTAAAAAGTGTTTAGTTTAACGCTTCAATTGCCTTTAACTTGAGTACTTGCTTATTCATATACGTATTCGAACTTGTGTATATTTGTAAAGGAATATTCAAACACTGCACCCTGGGTGTGTCTGTGTCGTCTATTTTGTGCCCTATAATTATAGCATAGCTTTAAAAGGTAGAACATCAGATAAAAATAGACTGAAGGACTATGGGTATAAAACATTGGCTTTAATCTATATATATATATATATATATATAATATCTAATATCTACAAACGCACATTACGATTTTCTTTCTTGTTGTTGCTTAGTGATTTACATTAATGATGTTTGGTTATTAGTAATTAGCTATATCTTATAACAGGATATCTCCCGACAGAGGCTCTTTTTTTTAAACAAACTGTGAATATAATTGAAAATGAAATAAAGAATGTTAAAGTCAATGTTTAGCATGTGATGTCAATTCAAAGCACTTGGCTGTTAATTAGAAGCCCATTTTCAATTAATCAAAACGCGTAGGGAAGCGCCAATAACATCAGTTACAACAGTTAACGGCATCGCGTGCCAAGCCAAACAAAAGAAAAACTGTTGCCAAAGATGCCTGGTAAGACGAGCGCACACCGCACACTCTGTACGACCGGCATGCCACACCCAGTTGCGGCAATGTCAACGCCAATTGATTGCCACAGGACATTAATAATGTAGGTGGATCGTTGAGCGGTTGATTTCAATTGGAGTCGAATGTGGCGCATCTCATTTTATTCGTGTTAGCTGCTCGCTAAATTATTCGAGACTTGCTGCCAAATTGTTTGGGGACAGCAAGTGGAACATCAACAGCCTATCCACTTGCCATTAACTGCCACTGCCACAGGTAGCTGCCACCGCCACTGCCAACAGCCAACTGCCGCACGGCACACCTATAAACATTAACTTGTCAATAAAGGTAATTCATTATGTCGCTCTCGAATGCCTCCAGGGAACGGCATCGTGGCTAAAACAAATTGTCTGCCCGTTAAGCCAAAAGCCGCAGTACCTGCACCAGTACCTCTACCCCTACCCGTACTCGTACCCGCAACCCTGCTAACAGCTTTTGTCCGCATCTGATACAGATGTATCTGTATCTTCTTAGCTGCCTCGCATTTGACATTCACACTCAAGATTGGATGCCGCTGCCAGTTTCTCCATCGATGAACAATAAAATATTCCTCTGATGGGCGATAAAAAGCTTATTGCTTATCGTTTGGCCCTGCAGACAAAAACGCGAGCATTTCTGCGACGATTTAGTATAATTTAAGGGATATTCCATTGGATAATAGATGGAATAGTTGAATTCAATTCGGTGGGTGGCCCAACTCTTTGAGTAATCAACTCCTTTTGTTACTGCGTATATTTGTGGAAGACTCAATTAAGCTGTTCTGAAACTTCTGATTAAACAATTTTTGCCTGAAATATATACATAGATCTAGAAGTCAGTCAAGATTATCCTGCTTGTTCTGAATATATGTTTGAAATCTATTTTGCAATTTGTAGAGTTTTTTGTGATAAATGGGAAAAGAGGGATAAGAGTAATCCTACAACTAGGATATTCATGTATTCTTGAATAGGTATTAGAAATATATAATATTCATTTGAATATTTTTTGTATATACTTCCATTTCAAGTGATTTTCCAATATGGTCTATGTTGAAATGATTAAAGTTATTGTGGTCATGCAGTTTGTTAGTCGATGCTGACTGAATAGCAATCCTTTTAGAAATAAGATACCCCTGATATAAATTGCAAATAGATACACGGACAAATATCCATTTATTGAGTATCTCGTATCCACTATATGCACACATATATACAATGTCTGTGTAGCTGTTTACCTGCGGTCGCCAATGCGGTGACCAAAACACAAGCACGAACACAAACATGGACATGTTGTCGTTGTCGTTGGCGTTGTGGTTGTGGTTGCTGTTGTTGCTGTTGCTGTTGCAGTTGTTGTTGTCGCTCGCTACTCGCGTGACACGTCAGATCAATTTTTCGAAATATATTTTCTATGAAATTTATTTGCCTGTCATTAGAGTTTGGCAAAACGTGCTTTGGTCACATTTGCAAGTGCTCCACTGGGGGCAATGGCTAAAACAGCAGCCGCTTCTGGCAGCGAAGTCAGAATCGGAGTCGGTGCTGGAGTCGGAGCCAATGGGGCAAGCAATTGCCTCGTAGTCGTCACAGCGCTGACAATCTATACGTGAGCGAGCATAAGCTCCAACAAAATAGCAAAAAACAAAAATGTTTGTATCTGACGGATACGCGTAGAGCGCACGGCGCACGTGTGTTTTATGAAAATTGCGTTTCAATTGACAAAAAAAGACGCGAGAGGACAGCGAGTGGGAGTGCAACGGGGCAGCATAAAATATGGCAATTTATGGCGACGCTGCGCTGAAACTCTTGCGAGCTTTATGTGCCTCAATCTACCCATAAATATTACGCTGATGAAATTGTTTCCATTTCGACAATTTTCGTTAGCCCAACGGACGACGGATGACGACGCGTGTCGACGGGTGGTCCTCGGTTCGAGTTTTGGCTTTGGCAGTCAGGATATTTATTATTTTATTAGCGGCGTGTGTTCACTCCTTCCAATTGCCAAGAGTTCCTCTCCATTCCTTGCGCTGGGTGTGGCGCAATTTTTACGGCCGCTCTCGCTTAACCCTTCCGCCTGTCTATTTTGGCCAAAAACTCTGTGGCCAGGCTGTTATGATAATTAAGTAATGGCTCCGTCCACATTGCCACATGTCCAACTTCATATTCCATGTCCTTGCCGGCCGCTTGGCTCGTCCTTAAGTGCTACCCACTCGAGCGTCACTCTTTATGCAAACGGGATTCAACATTCACGGCACTTGGACTCCGACTTGGACTGGGGACTGAACTACCGTTTTCAAGCCTTTCCTGTCTGTCCTGCCTATCTGTCTGCCTGTTTGTTTGTTTGTTTGTTGGCTTGTTTGCTTCTCGTGTTGGTTTTCAAATTGAGTTAGCACTGTTTTTGTTGGTGTTGTTCGTGTTGTTGTTTGCCTTGTTGTTGCTGCTATTGTTGGCATGAATAATTACTCGAAAAATCGTAACTCTGTTGCACATGCATAATGCATGTCTTGAGTCAACACTCATTCTCGCATTCAATGCTGGAAATAGTTCAAGTATTCAATTTTATTACTTTATTTATGTGCTTTTCCATGCAGTTTAGAAATAGTCAACATTTTCCTAGATATGATATCAACTTTTAATTTTGTCTGAACTATGCTTCCAAAGTTGTCTGAATTATTTATAATCAAGTGTATTCTTAAGTGTATTCCGAAATTGAATTTTAATATTTTATATAGTATATATCAGTTAAAGAAACCCCATTCATAAGGCAACATCCTATACATCGTTTAATATTTAGAGTCTAGTCGAAGCTTCATGAATATTATTTATATCCGTAGATTTAAACCCAGCGATTATTGCGTAATGCTATCACTTCTTTGAAAGAAACTTGCTTTTATAACGTAATCCGAATTGTAAAAGATAATACATATAAAAGCATGTGATATATATAGCCCCAAAATGATAAGTAAATTACCCTAAATTTATCCAATTTAATTGCAATATGAAAAAAATCAACTGAAAACAAGCGAGCTTGTTCGTCGTCTGAATAGGCAATAAACAAACAAAATTTTAGTTTATATTTTGAATTGCTTATTACCAATTTCTATAGTATACTATATACAATGGTGAATGGTTCTTGGCAAATGATTTGTTAAAAGATTTCATTTATGGTTTTATGCTCACATGCCACTTAACAACTACCAAAAATTGCAGATAAAAATTTGTGGTCCGATAAATGGCAACAAAATCAATTAACGTCATTGCGCCAATGGCCGTCAGGTGACAATTATTGTCATGGACTCTGGCCAGGTACCATTGGATACAATTAGTTGGGCTTGTGGTAAATACTGGGTGTTATCTGCATGGCTAAACCAGTCATCAAAGGCTGGCCCAATCTGAACGTGAAGATTGGTAAACCGCTTTTGCTTTCATTTTATTTTTGAGGGCAAAAGTTCAGTTTGCGGCATGGAACACAAAAGACCTCAGTGCCACCTAAATTGCGCACTAAATTAGCTTCCAAAACAGAAAAATAATATATAAGAATTATAATACGGAATGAGCCCAACGAATGAAGCCCAATACGCTCAAACATGAAATGTGCCGCCAATCAAAAAGGCGCACATAAAAATTACAAACTAAATTGCCGAAAAAGAAACGAATTCGAGAAATGAATAAATAAATGGACTTCTCAACTGGTTGACTGGCTTTACGAGTTATTTAAATTGCTGGCGATGCTTGCCACTGCTACTGCTGCTGCTGCTACTGCTGCTGCTGCTGCTGCTGACTTTGGGCACCGCCTTTTGTGTCAAAACTGCTGCTGCTGATTTCAAATCGAGCAACCGAAGCAAAACAATTGAAATCCCACTCAATGAGAATTATGATTAACTGTGCCCCAAAAAATGCGCTAAATATCTACAGTAATTATCAGGCGAGCTCCTTTTCAAATGGGTTGCCCAAGAAGTTATAATTTTATGTAATATCATACACATATACTTGCAATTTAAAAATAAAATTATTTAATTAGTTTACACTGATCTTAGATATTAATTATAGTGTGACCTCTAGACTATTAATGTCCTTGGGCGATTGTTTTTCAAAATTTAATCCAAAATTATATTCCAAAAAGTCCCCATTAGAGTCGGGTCTAAATTAGTTTGTGCCAGAAAAGTAGAAAAAATTTAAACTTCTTTAATGCATTGAATAAATACACTTTCGTAGCAAATCTTAAGTTTCTATCACAACTTTTAAGCACACTTATATATGTATGTGATATTAAAAGTTACAAACTCTCGAACACACCTCTTTTTATGGAATTTTGAATGCGGTTTCGCTTTGGTTTCAATGCCGACCTCATCATCCATTTATCCATATTGACGTTCAATGGCAC
Source organism: Drosophila atroscutellata (assembly GCA_035041605.1). Lineage (NCBI taxonomy): Eukaryota > Metazoa > Arthropoda > Insecta > Diptera > Drosophilidae > Drosophila > Drosophila atroscutellata. The sequence continues at coordinate 1,953,594 of JAWNLA010000092.1, read as the reverse complement.
CCACACTTTACTTTCACAACCCGGGGCTGAATTCATTTTGGTGGGGATAGGACCATCCCTTCAAATCTTCAAAGCGCGCAATGTTATTGAGAATACATTCAGGGCTGGCTGGCGATCAATTTAAATTAAGTAGAAGATTTTGTTTTAATTAAAAATCTTCAAATACGCTTAATGACAATTAATTGGTCAACATCATCGGTACTCGATCGCCGAAGGGGCCCAGGGGGGGGGATTCCAGTCGTCTCCTATTTTTTCACTTTCCACAGCCACAATTTACACTTTACAGGCGACTCTGGAGATTGCAGCGTCATCCCGACTGAACGATCGTGGTGCCATATGGCCAGCAGTCACGCAACCACCATAAAGCGCACCACTCACTCAGTTGCAACTGCCTCATGCCTCATGTCTCGTGAGGTTATTGTGGGCATGTCGGGAGCTTCATTTCAAAACGGCTCTTTCAATTGAAACAAATCAAACTGAAAAGTGACGACACACCCACGCAACGCCTTCGATTCTATTATGGCTCGTCAGGCCGAATCAATGATCCAACACAGTTGTACATCTATGTGAAAATCACTCGATCCATCAATGTGCACAATAAAAGATTGTTTCTTACTGAAAAAAAAAGAATATATGAGAAACGAACAGCTTGACAAAATATCTATATAAGTATCCGTCGGCTCACTTTATATACTTAAGCTATCTATTTATCCTACTTAAGGAATTTCCTCTATACTAATACTATCCTTAACGATTGGTTTTCTAAAAACTCAAAAATGCTATCCTATAATGTCATATTTCTAAATTATTCACTGCTATAACAGTCTTCTAACAGAATTGATTGCCCTTGGGTGAGCATTTTATTGTTGTTGGATTTTAGATATATAATTTACCCATAATCGTCTCCAAATATTTATTGGCTAAGAAGTTTTACTAAATTATACCACTATTATTTTTTCGTCGTATTTAAAAATGATCTAGCAAGTACTTGGTCAAATTATTTGAAGTACAAGATTCATTTGTGTATACAAGGGAAACTTTTGTCCCGAATTAATTACTGTATTGCTTTAAAAGGTTTACTTCTCCTCTATTTGAGCGTATGTGGTATGTATATTAGATCTTTAATTGACCTATTATTACACATTCTTGCAGTTTGTGTAAATGCCAGATGATACACATGTGTGTGTATGTCCCTCAGGTATTTAAGAGCAGGGTAAACATTACTAACCTCGTTACTTAACCGCAACAGCTTATTATTAACTTTACGACTTGCAAGCATACAACAGCAACACTGACAGCCCATTGGGCGTGAATGCTAATGATGGCCAGCAAAAGTGACGTTAATAACTAGTTAGGGTTAGTCAGGGTTAGGGGGTAGATACTGAACTAAATAATCTCTGAACTTTACAATGAAGGAGACAGTTGAAAATGGACTTGTTGGCCAGCTGACAGTCCCAAAAGGCAACACAACTGATGGACTGCTGATGACATAATATGCAAATAATGCAAACACATACAGCTAACACACACACTGATCTATCTCTATCTATCAAGTCATACACAAACACACACATGCACACATTTAGAGGTGCATAAAATAGTTTTTAGCTTGATTTCTTCAGGGAATTTCTCTGCATGCCAGCTGACAAAATGAACGACTCCAACACAAAGTGTTGTGTTTGTGTTTGTGTGTGTGTGTCTGTGTGTGTTGCAGCTCGTTTGTCTTTTGGCAGTTGGACTTGGTAATTTAGTTAATTACTTTAACATGTAAGTGGAACCCGCTCAAAAGGTGCGGAGCTGAAGTCGCTGCGTGGGCGGGCGTCCTTCTAATCGCCACCTTCTGACATCTGAATATGTCAGCGGGTTGCGCGTATTAGGTGCCAGTTTTTGCATAACACAACGTGTTCTTGCGCGTTCGCTGTAATTAAAATAATTACCCCTTCCGATTAACCCAGTTTCGCAAGGCAAACAACCCGCTCGATTCCCTCCTTGCTCAATTTGTTGCATTTGGTTGTCGTCCATTAGCCCGCATTGTCTTCAGTCACAGTTTCCACCAGTGGTTGCGTGCCTCATTGCCTACCCCAGCCCTTACACTGCCATCCCCTCCCCCCTTTGAATGGTAGCAGCATTGTTATTATTTTGTCACATGTGAACTGAGGCGTAAGCGAAGCGATTACAAAAAGGGGTGCACAGCAGCAGCAGCGGCAGCAGGCGAGGCAGTGGCAAGGACTCCTGGCATCGTTTAGGATACAGTATGATGAAGGGGTGGAAAGAGGATGAAGGGGAGCAGGCATCATTCAATTCTGTTTGCATACATATGTAGCTAAAATGCTGCTTGCGGCGCTGATTGTTCCTTTTGTGTTGAGCCGCTGAAATCGAGACTTACCCTTTGATCCCATTGCTGCTGCCCCACTCACCCGCACCACCCATCCCCTCTCCGTTTGTGGTGCCTGATCGAACATTATCCCATAATTATAGGGCTTCCGTATGTTGTGGGCATTTGGCTTTTGGGCGCACGTGCGCCTTCTGTTCTCTATCCTTGTTGATCCAATATTTATGCAACAATTTAACCGCAAAATTTATTCATGATTTTCCAAAATTGTTTTAAAGCTTTTCCGAACCCGAAACCCCTTCTGTTCACGGGGAACAGCCTCATATGTCGTTATGTTGTGGGCAATTTTCAGATTAACCGATTTATGTTTACAGTAAACGGCTTAAATGGCAAGCACTGGAAATTGGAGAGCGAATAAGTATTAATATGTAAAGGAAGTGGAGGAAAACATAACCAATTCAGTTTTCATTTACTTGATTTGTTTAGTGGCATCTGCAACCCAGTGTGCCAAGTCGAAGGAAAACGATTTTCTCGAGTTCCTATTATTTTTAGCTTTAATTTTGTCGAGTTTGATTAGAATACATCTCAAAAGATGTTCGATTTCGCCTTGATCAAGAAGATATAAGCACATGGGGTTTCAAATGCGTCCATTAATGTATCAGACATTCCGTGACAAATTTAGAATACCATCGGCAAGCGTATAGAAGCCGCTCCAAATGACTCCACAAGTTGTAAATTGTGTGCTCAATTGGCAGGGCGATATCACTATTTGCTCGGAAATACACAGTGCAGAAAAAATAAAACAGTTAAAAACAATTAAGAATTTGAAATCATGCAAAAGTTCGAAAATGTCAAACTTCGAAGCGTGAGAAATATTTTTGCAGTGAATCAAAACCAGAGAAGGAGAAGATATTTTTACAATTAAAAATGCAGTTAAAGTTGGAATTGTGGGAAGCCACATAACGATAATACACTGATCAAAATTTGTCATGCATAAGTGTTAAAAATACTGAGAACTTCTCAAAGATAAGTGCAAGAATTATTTATTGATTAATATCTGAAGACGGACGCGAAAAATATTTTCAACTATCTATAAAAATACGAAGTAGATCAAAGATCTTTTCCATGTATATCGAATTGATTATTTGATTTCAAGAATAATTGAATTCAGGCAGCATTACAAAATTGTTGTTCAATAAAGATACAAAAGCTGTCAAATTGAATATGGAAAATCAAGGCCGGGCCATATATATAAACATATAAACAAGTTCTCAACTTGGATTGCCAGTGTAAACCACAAATCGTTTCAGACATGCGATTTTTTTGTCACTCTATCAATTGCAAAGACTCTGAGCAACGCTCCGGTCCACTCCGGTCCGGAACGCAGTGCATCCGTTGGCGTTGTCCGCTGCGCCCACAGCGTGGATATGCGATATGGCCATGTCACCCTTTTCATTAGGCTCCATTAGCAGTGTTGGGGGATTAATTGAATTTAATTGATTTGCCAAAGCAGACTAAATTGGCCACACTGTCTAGATTCTGACTCGACGCAAAGCAACAGATACAGCGACAGATACAGATACAGATACAGATACAGATACAGATACAGATACAGATACAGATACAGATACAGATACGATATCCATGATATACATTACAGCAACTCAACTCAACTTAACTCGACTCGATTCTCGATTCTCGATTCTGTCTACCGATAGCTCGCCTGCTGCTGACTGGTTGGTTGGCTGGATAAATTAATGAGTACATGGAATGGATTCTACTTTGGGCAACAAAACAACGTCTCGGAATCATTTGATCATCTGAAAGTGCTTGCAAATAGTACGACAGACGAGTACATATGTACTACTATAAATATATATGTATATATATAAGTATAATATGCACATATGACATCACCATCCGCATTTGTGCGGGTCTTTGCCTCTATGTCCATCCCTCCTCGTCCCTCTCTTTCTCTGCGGTTGACTTTTAGTTGTTGGCTCGTTTAATTGCATGATGAGCCGCTGCTCACAGCTTGAGCTTGAGCTCCGATAGACTCCATGCCTGGGTGTGAAGTCTGTCTGTCCATCTGTCTGTCTGTGGTCCCTATTGATTGGCCACCGACGGGGCGGCTGTTGTGGGCGTGGGATCTGGAGCTTGTGGTGCAACTCGCCACTTTTAAAGTAACCGCACATTTGACACTTTTGACAATGGAACTACTTAATTACATAGATTAGCATCGTTGTTGCCGTTGTTGCTGTCGCTGCATTGTGGACAATTATGCGCAATGCTTAACTGATTCTAAATATAGCTGCAAATAAACAAATGGGAGCGGGCTCTAACTAATTATTGTCAACTATGAACTGCATCTTTATCAAATGCATGTCAAACCAAGCAAGAATGCTCCAGTCGAGGGGTTGGGGATGTTTTTTTTTAAACTTCTTCCCGTAATTAATAAAGAAGCTTAGAATAATTTGTTGGCTCTTTTTACAATAACAATTTTCAAACCTAATCTTCCGACGCGGTTGGTCAAGGTAATTTCCCAGTACAAGTATTTTTAGAAACTAATTAATTGCCGAAAAAAACCCTGAGTTATCTGATATATGTACATACATATATACTTATATGCATTGTTTTAACTAATTCAAAATGCCAACACCTTATCACACTAACCATTATGCTAACTTGTGTAAATAAAGTAGTTACTGCAATATAATGATCACAAAATGAAAAAAAAATGCTGTACAATACAATGCTATATACATATGTATATGTATATATATATTTTGTATATTATTTATTTTTTCTTTATTGAAATTCCCTTTATTTGCTGTGGGGCATTCAATTTATACAAAAACTGGAATTGAATGTTGACATTTAAATCAGTACTCAATTACTTAAAACGAGACAACAGGAAAAATGTATTACGAAAGCAGCCCTTGTCCGTTAACTAAATAACACACGCAGACACAAATACAAATGCAAATTCACACTACTATATGTGTATATAAGTATACATATGTATTTGGTTTAAGTGTGCAAATATTTTTGTTCGATTTGTATTTGTTTTACCTTGATTTAAACACTGCGCTGGCTCCGCCCCGAACATGGCACTGGCACTGGAATCTTTTTTGGATATGGCTGCTCTACTTTAGCACACGCACACACACACACAGACACACAGCAGGGCCAGAGGGGCCACAGGGGGGTCGTCGGGCTGGGAGCCACCAATGCGAGGTGAGACATGAAGAGCTCCTCCCACTTTGGCGCTGGGGCGACCCAATCACAGCGTTTCGGGCACTGCGCATGGTAGGGATTGCGATTGCGCCTCTGTTTTCACAGATAACAAATCTTAATCGGGGCACAATGGTTGCTTGTTATCTGGGAGAACGGTGGAAAATCAATCGATTCAATCGTTTCCGTTTGTTCGGTAATTAGCTTTTGGACAGCATTTGTTGTTCTTGCCTAGCTTGCCTCGTTTTATTTATGTTAAATCTCTCATTTTGCCACGGCGACGGCGCCACAAAAAGAACCTATTCGAAATTGTGTGGTTAGAAAAACAAAATAAACGCTATAAATACATTTGCAATGAATTGTTGGAATCGCTATTAAAATCATGTATGGATTGGTCAGGACTACAAAAAGAGTTGTTAGTCAACGCTGAATGCTGATTTAATTTGAATTCGATTTTGCTATATGAATAAATTCACTTTTGTCAAGCACCAAAATTGTCAAAATGCGACCAATGCCAAAAGCCTACTCTGCAAACGCTAATGTACTTCAAAAAGATAAATATTTATATATGCATATTGAACTTAAGATATATATGACTGAAACTGTTATGCTAAACTACTTGCCTTAAGTTAATTTGACCATATCTACTGACCAGCATCAGCTTACTCTTTACCTTTTATAAGGTACTACAATGACAACACTGTATTTCTACCTCTATATATATAGTTGGATACATTATGTGCGAGTACTCGTATATCTGGGGTTTTATCTTTTGGTAAAGGTGGTGGCAGCAAACAAACCAGGCCATAAAAATAATTATAATTTATCAATAACTATGGCTTTTCTAAAATGAAAAGGTAACCAAGCCTGAAGCTCGTAGACTTTGTGTCGCCATGGCCAGCCACACACATATACATATATATCTATATATATTCAGTCATATATAGACATATTCCAACTTGTTTACAAACGTCACGTTGCATGTTGTAAATTAAACAAATACCACTCAACAAAGCTGTAGGGCATTTGCCCCATCTAAATGCTATATATTAGGTAACATGAATGATTATGGTATGCATATACATATATCTAAGGAAATTTCTGAGCAGCTTAACATCTGTAATAACTTAAACTTTAACCCACTGACAGATCTGGAACCGTTTAGAAACATGTTGAAAAATGCCTTTTGAGTTGTTGGCTTCTAATATCGAAGAGGGAAACTGAAAAAAGTCAATAATTACAATACAAATTGCTTGTTGTGTAAATCGGGCCATAAATATTTACGTGTCTAGGTCCACAGGCTGGTAGAGAGAGGACTTTGCCGGCCGTATTGGTTTTGTGGAGGCTATAAAACCGGAGTTTTATTTCAATCTGCCGCCCCTGGGCGTTATATATGGGACTATCAGTCGAACCGTTCGCCCAGCTAAGCAATCGATCTGTGAGCCACCATTGCTGTCGATTAGATAAGAGCAACAGCACCACGCAACCTATGTATAGGGGCAACAGGAGGCTCGACCCACCAAACCACCGAACTGCAGTCAGAATCATGAAGGTGGAAGTTCGAAGTGGGTGGTGGAAGGTGGAAGGTGTAGTGTTCTATCCAACAGTTACCACCGTCCCGCCTATGCATCCAAATCCCAAACATTACACAAATACGTACACACACACACACACACACACGAGCACACTTACTATATAAATACATCTATCGATCTATGAAGAGGCACTAAATCAACAACAACTGCAATGCCGCGTCCAACTGGAGTCGGAGCTATAAATAATTTATTTATAGGTTCGGTGGCGGAATACTGCCACCACACAGAGGTAATAGTAGAGGCACCAGCACCAGCACCTCAACGATACTCGTTACCCGGCACCCACACCGCCTACTCCTCCTTCAGCTCGACACGGTTGACGGATACGGACACGGGGCAATCAGTACGGCACTTTTTTTTTTTTTTTTGTTTTTGTTTCGTTTGCTGATTGTCGATCCGTCGATCCACTAAAGCCGTTCTGCTTTAGTGGCTTGTCGTTGTGGTTGTGGTTGAGGTTGAGGTTTCTCGGCACCGAAAATTACTTTGATAACCGATTGTGTGCGCTGATAGCTGATAGCCATGTTATTATTAAGGGCTATTAAAATTCTGATTGAAAATTCATGTCAAAAAATATATTTTATTAGCATTGTAAAACTTCATTTAGGTCTTTTTATTATGTACAATCGTACTGTTTTCGTGCATCTACTTGCCCACACGTAAACAACAATGTAAAAGCCTTAAATATCAATTCCACACAAAAAAAAAGGAGCAGATTCAAAGCTGACAACATGCCATATATGAAATTTATTTGTGCTGATTTAAAACTATTTTATGGTAATCGGAAAAAATCCCCTGGAATAAATAAGACACTTAAGTTTGAGTATTGAGTGCGTTAGTAGCTTTAATCAGAAATGTCTGAGTTTTATAGGCTCTCGAAAGATTAAATTATAATACATCACATAATAATCTTGCTTTGCGAGTAACTCTAGCTTCCGCTTACTTTTCGCAAAGTGGGACGACCATCTTTGCCTGGGAAATGTGCTTTGAAGACTCTTGTGTAGACTTTAGTATAAAACGTAGCCATAGGTAATCATAGGGTTATTATTTCCACCCTATTCGATTGTCGATAAAGGCAAAAGTAGTTTGACCAAGGTTGGCCAACAGATATGAGAATATATCAGGGAATGAAGGAGCGGAATAGGAACAAGAGGATCAGAATCATTTTGGGACATAGAAAAATCCACAATACGGCAACAACTAAGTAACGGCAATCGAGCTGGTCGGAGGTACCAGATCTCAGACAGGCGACATGTCTCTAAGACAATAACCAAAGCTATAATAAAAAATACTTTATACTGAGCAATATCCATTGATAGATAATGAATGAGGTATATTCAGTAGCTAATACAGCTCACAATTATGAGGAATCGTTAATGCACAGGATTTATTTTTATTACTAAAAACAATCCACATTGAATAAAAAGGGTTTTAGAAAATAAGAATCTTAAAATTAAATTTAAATTTAAATCAAAGTTACAATTTATCTGTGGTTATTAAAGTGTAAGATTATCCAATAATTATTTAAGAAATTCGGGAGACCGATAATAAACCCAATCAAATCAAAAATTGTTAAGCGCTAGTACCTTTGTAATAAGAAAAGTAAAACTTTAAGAGAGGAGAGATAAATACAAAGTGAATAAATAAAGAAGAGAGGGTCAATTTTGTAAGCAAGATAAGTTAATGATAGTTATTCATAGTTCACATTTCAGAACTCGTCGCCTTAGCCAGAAAAATGTGTTGTAGCGAGACACTTGTTCCCCTTGGAAGACATAGAAACCCTCGAATCGAAATACTTTCTTTCAAGAAATATGTTTGATGGAAGAGCTATAGGCTAAGAATGTGATACGTTAGTTCTAATGGGGCGCAGTCATTGAATAATAATTCAAAATCCTGAAACAGAATTAACCTACAATTACAAAAACCATTCATTACATATGTAATCGTAAGTTCAATATGAATTACGTAAGAGTAAATACAAATTTTGTCAGAAAATTCTGTAAGATTTTAGAAGTTCCACACATTCCTCAAATTTGTTCACTCGTGATGTGCATTTAATGTGGGAACAAGTACGAAAAGGGTGCCCCTAAGTAAGCCACAGATTTCCTCTCTTCTGATGTTGATTGTGTGTGCTTATGTTAGTAAATGAAGGGCAACTCTGAAGTTTCTAAGCCGATTTTGCGTAGCAAAGCTTTTTCAGCATCATAAATAATTCATTTTGACAAGCATCTAATTTTTAAAAACTCATGCATTTAATTGCGACATTAAAAGCCCGACTCTGAATACAAATAATGCAGCAAACACTTAAGGCACAAAAAAAAAAATAATAAAAGACTGCCTCCCACCAAATGAAGACCTCGAGGCAAGTTCGAATTTGGGTTGGAGACTGGCGACGGGCGACAACTGGCCCCTATAGCATGTGTTTATTCTGTCCCCTACCCAAAATTATGACAAATATTTACAAACACAGCGAGCTAATGCTCCCATTTCAACATGCATATAAATAAGTGTTATGAGCTCCCGTTCCCGCCAAACTTTTCGTCACAGATTTTCTTTTTCTTGCTGCTCTCGGCCCAGATCCCAGACTCGAGACTGGAGAATCCAGCTTGAAGACACAAATACTAAATAACATTGAATATTTGTGTCAGTTTTGGAATCGGGCGCCATATGCAACACATGGCAACGATTTCAAGAATTACACACTAAATTTAGCATGGGGCCCCAGTCTCAGAGTCAGCTCTGAGTCTTGGCAAGTGGCTCTACTTACTACTTCTCTGTCATCCGAACCTCATCAGCCCGTTTTGCTTTGCTTTCACAGTTGCTGAAGACTCAATTAGACACTCTGAAATCTGGCTGACAGTGAAAAAACTGACGCGATTCCATTTAATTTCTTCTGTTTAAGTTAATATGAGGGGACAATTTCAACATCACTTAATATAAAAGTGTAAGAATTTATATCGAACATGATTTAATCTGGGATTTTTTAACTTCTCCTGAAACTTAGAACGATTTTAAACCAATCTCTAACCTACGATATGCCCAACAACTAGTTTTTTTTTATAAAATGTATTTTATAACGAGAAATATCCAAAATTTTCATTGTTGATTTTAAGTTATGTTATTTATGTTAAACCAATCAAATTTTTTAGAAAGGAAATTTAAAAATGGCATTGGAAAACCTAAAGTCAATAAAGATCTCGTCAGTTCTCTTTAATATACATGGATAGGCAGCTGCCATTGGCTCTTTGGATTTTCTTTTACAATTCAAAGAGCTTCTTAACGATTTGGTGGCAACTACGATTGAATTGGAATGCAGAGTCGCCGTAAGGGATTGTGCCAAGTGGCAAGTCAAAGTCACAAAGTTATTGGCGGGGCACTTGAGCAAGGTGCCACAAAGCACTTGAAATTAGAAAATGGAACGCACTGCGCATTGTGACAAGGGCGATTATAAGACGCTGGTTCGCTGTGGCAATCATGATGGCTATGGAGGACCAAGCAACCAACCCGCAAAAACCAAAGGCGACCCAACGACACACTGCCAGCATATTCCCCACATACTCTCACCCCCACAACCCGTGCGCAGTCGAGCCCCTTCCATTTAGTTGCATACCCTTAGCCCGTGAGTGGCGCATTGATTTGAACGAATCAAAGCGGTATGCGCACTAAAAATACCAACAACAAGCACCAAGGCAATACCAAATCCAGATAAAGCGTGACCAGCTGGAAACTGGGCGTAGCCCAAAATCAACAGGCTGCTCAATGCGCTCGAACAAGATAGACAATACCGATTTGAGTAGCGAGCGCGAGAGAGCGAGAGAGAGAGAGCGCGTGCTGTATGCAGCAATGGTGGTGGGCCACATAGCCTTCCAGCTGTGATTCCAACTGGAATGCTCACTCCAGCTATGCATCTCGCTCGCACATGTCAATTGGGTGGCACTGGTGGTGGGTGTCGCGTCGCTCACACGCTTATTAGAGCAAACAAAAAAATACGAAACGAAAAAAAAGAAGAGAGCGCTTGTGTGTGTGAGTCGCTGGCGTAGTTGCTGCTTTGGTCTTCGTCAGTCGCTGTGCTTTGTGGTGCACAGACGGTTCGTTTCGCTGCGGTTGTTCGCTCGTTCGCTCAGAACATAACTGTAACCGCAAAAGAAGAAAGGCCAACGAGTGCGATTGCGAGTATTATTGTTGTTGTGGCTCTCTCGCACAGCTTCTCGCTGGCGTCGCTGTCACTGTCGACGTCGACGCTCAACTTGATTTCTTCCAATCTTGACTGGGAAATCCGATTCGCAACAATTTGGAATAGTCGTCGAATTTGCGTGTGTGTTGCGATAAGAGCAAGCACACCACACCACACCACACCACCCACCCTGTAGTTGTGTGAAGAGCAACTCGCTGCTGCCGCTACCACAGCTACAGCCGCTGCTGCCGTCGCTGTTCTGTTCTGTCGTAGTTTCAATCATTCGCCAGATTCAATTCTCAGTCTCTCAGCCTCAGCTGGCGCCGGCGTCAGCTCAGCTGCGTTCCATGGCTTCCACTCAAAGTTGAGCAGCTCCCACGACCAGCGACCGGCCGTGATTAACTTTTACTGTTCTCAGTCAGTTCGCTCGATGACGCCGAACACAACAGTAGCTACCCAGCAGCCCAGCAGCAGCAACAGCAGCAGCTTGTATGGCGCGAGTGCCGTCTAATAAAATACCAAAAATAAAAAAAGAAAATAAATCTGTTCCGGTTTAGCGTTGTTACCGTTTTGCTAGTCGCGCGTACAAATCACAATTCCGTAAACGATTCCCGTACTCCCTTCCCGTAGTTGCCGATGTCGCCGACGCGTGTGCAAATTGAAAGCATTTAAAACGTTATCAAATCAAAATTGAAAAATTCAAAAATTACAAAAACCAAAAAAGAAAGAGAGAATCAAAGAAAACTCAACTCATGAACGTTGGCAAGATGCAAGCGCCTGGCCAGCACCAGCATCCGCATCATTTGCTGCATCCGGCTGCATCCGCTGCGCCGCCACCGACGCAACAGCATCATCTGCCCATCGATTACAGTTTGGGCAACTTTAAGCCCGCCATTGCTGCCGATTTTCCCGGCGGCCCCTTTGTCGCCAGCCCCCAGCAGCAGCAGTCATCCTCAGCCTCCTCCACGTCGCCGCCCTCGATTGTCACGTCTGGCGCTTCGCTGCAGGTGCGAGATCTCAGCACGTTGACCACAATGGCAGCGATACCCTCGCCCACACAGCTGCTCCACCAGCGAATGCAACAGGCCCAAATCACTGTGGATGCCCATCAGCAGCACCAACACCAACAGCAGCAGCACCACCAGCATCAGCAGCATCAACAAATGCCGCCGGCGGCAACATCGCCCCACGATTACGCGCCCATGTCCGCCTTCAAGGCGGTGTTGCCCAAAAAGCGAAATTCCGACGGTAAGCAAGAAAAAATCAACTTAAACTTATCGATTTTTGTAGCCTTATTGTGGGATTTAAAGTTTAGTTACAAAGTTTGCAAGGCATTGAACAAGACGTCTCCCATAACATATATATTCCTAATCAGCCGAATCTGTCCGTCTCTCTTCTCTATTTTGTTGAAGTTTTGCATGTGCCCGTAGTTTTGTTAGAGCTACTATATATGTTAAAGCCAATCGGTTTGGATTTTCTTTACGGGTGAAATACATTGATCAATCTGAAAAAAATATGTGTGTTATTGTGTTCGCCTCATTCGGATAAAAAAAATATTTACCAGTCGTGAAACAAAAACTTATAAATCAATTTGGTTTAAGGCGTACACAAAACATAATAACACAAAAGCCGTTATTTATTGTATTATTAATTGTACGTTATCGAAATTCGCATTGATATTAATTATGAGTTGCAAATAATTTAAATTTTATCCTTTAATTGAATTCAATTATTTCTCATTGTTTTCTCTTATCTGCACTTGGTCTCTTTCAATTAATTCTTAAACACAACAATACACGAGACTTCTGATAACAGATCGAATTCCTAGGCAGCATAGAAAATCCCATAAATCAAAGTTTTATTCGGAACTTTTATCAAAGTAGTGCTCCAGTTAAATCGAATATTTTTGCAAAATAAGAAGATTTATATTCATAAATAAGTCTGCTTCAACTCAATATTTACCCACACAATTTATGTTGCTTCGAAAATTGTGAAAACTAAGGAGAATGCTCGACCAAAAGATACCTTGTCTCTGACATATGTTTTATATGAATAAATATATTGTTATTATTGCATATATTGATTACCAGCATTTTCAGTTCAAAACAAATCTTTTCAAAGTTTGAGTTTTTCTTCCTTTTACAAATTTTTTACAAAATTACTATCTATAAATATATATAGGATCTGTATTTATATTTATCTAACTATATTTGTAAGTAGAATTACAATAGGAGGTGTATATTTCTTGATTTCTAGCTTTTAAGGGCAATATACAATCAACAATTTGTACAATGTGGATTATATTGTTGTTAACGCTTGTGGCACAACTTCATCTGACCCATCTGGGGTAGCAAGTGTAGCAAGTGTGGCAAGGGAAGTCACTGAACGTTTTCCCAAACGCCACATTTCATATTCCCAAGTTAATTAAAAATATTGCCACAGATCTCACACACACAAACACACATATACATTTACACACACACACACACACACATACGCGCACACACATTCAACTGCCTGCCGCACAGTGGAGGGAAATTTTTAAAAATTATTTGAATAATGTGTGATTTTAAAATATTGCAATTCTGACAATGCCCAACAGCCAACAGCCAACACAGGCAACCAGTCAACCAGTTGGCCAAAAGCCACCAACGTGGCCCAGGACGGTGTCAGTTTAATTGAAAAAAATGCTGTGTGCGCTGGCGAAACGTGAAAAACAGTTATGCCAGGGGGCTGGCAGGGATGGGGCGCGGTGGGTGGGGATTGCTGAAAATATTCATTATTCCGTTTGTGTGTGTGTGTGTGTGTGTGTGTGTGAGTGTGGCGCTTAATGTGCAAATCTTCTGTGTGGACATGGCGTACAAATGGATATCGGGGATTGAAAAATCCATAGCGAACCACAGATACGGAAACGAGTGCGCACGGACAAACCGAAACGGACAAACTCATAGATACAGATGCTCGACCACACAGCAGGCATATGGATGAATGTGTATTTATGTGTGTACGAGTGTGTGTGTGTGTGTGTGCGTGTGTATCTGACAGTCGCCGTTGTCATCGCCATCGCAGTTGAATTTCAAATATGAGCATTGAATGAATGAATGAGTGTGCAAGCCATGCCCTGAAACACATATCCACACACACACACACACACACATATCCACACACACACACACACACTCGCACACACAGGGACATACATAAAGCCAGCGACAAGCGGATTTCATTTACCGGCATTACATGTATCCAACGGATATGTTTTTAGCTCCACAGCTTGAGCCCAACACAGGCATGGATATGCCCCAAACACACACACACAGATACACACGCACACTCGTGCAGAATTTTCAATTCCGTTTGGGGCGCCACTTTCTTTATTTTTCTACTTTTTCTTTTTTTTGCTCCACTCTCCGTTTTTCTCTACCATTTTCACATTCTCTATGCGTTTACTTTTCGTGTTGTTGGGTTTTTCCTCAACGCTTTTCTTGTTTTTTATTTTTTCTGTTTTCGCTGCTGGCGAAAATGAATTTCGCTTTGTTTGTTCAAATATTTTTGGTAAAATATTGGCAATGCTGCCAGAGTTCCTTCCTCCCTCGCTCCCGTTTCTCCAGCGTACTGGTGACTGATTGGCCACTCCTGTCGAGTTGTCGCCTTTTCGCAATCATCGCATGGATTTCTTTTGTGCCCGTTCCACTCCAAAATGCACCAGTTGGATTATGGGTACATGTGAGCAAAACAAGTATCACAAAAATCTCAACGACTTCCAAAGAAATGCGATTAAATTCGCTTTAATTTTGCTTCTGCTCCAGGCGGTGATGTTGAAAATGTGAATGGAATTTCATATTTTTACGGCAGCTCGTATTCAGAAGTTGTAGAGCAGCGCTTTTAATGCTCCTCAATATTTATTAAAAATAAAAGGACTGCTTTAGTTAAAAGTTGGCATATAAATTTGATTTGTCCTGACAGTTATAACATCAAAGTTCGCACATTTCAGAAGTAAGGCTCTAAGCAGAGTTCAATTAATACTTAGCATAACCTTGCGATAAAGGTCAAAAGCATGCAAACAGACAACTAATTTCCGTCTCGATTTCCCATTAAGCAGAGGCAAACAATTAAAATTGCCGCTTGCGTCAAATGGATCAACATCATCTTAAAGTATCTCGTACAGCCGCCCTCAAGCGGTTATCATTCAATTAATGATCGTCGACATAGAAAACTTTGACAATCGGTTGGGTTACCGTAGTGCAAAGTGAGTCACGAATTAAGTTAAATTAAAATTGCCCACGGCTGGCGACAGTCGCCCCCGACAATGAGACTTAAACGAGAGACAGAGAGAGAAACAGAGAGAGAGAGAGAGAGAGACAGAATGCCCAGCTAGACGATATGAGTCGAGCACCAGTCATTTGGTCAGAGATCAAATGGTCTAATCAGAGAACCTCACGCACTGATTCATATAGGCTAATGATGAGGGAGCAGCAACAGCTGCGCATACTTGCCAAATGATATCAGAGGAATTTGTCCCCATAAAAAAATGTTTACCAATTATTTATGTCCAGAGATTAGCTGCATATATATATATATATATATATATATATATATATAAAGTGTTCGTATTGTAGCGATATAAGTTCAATAATAAATTCTTAAGCCATTTTCAATCACACCAAACAATTGAACAGCGATTCGAATCAATTAAAAGCAATCGAAATATCCTATCGAAGCTAACGCTCCACCGAGCCCCACCAGAGCTCAAGAGCTCTCTAATCAGCCGAGTGATTGGGTGTCCAAGTGGCAATGCGACAACTATCTGGAAAATTTACACATCCCCAAATGTTGTAAATATATACCAGCCAAATGCGCTCCAAATTTAACAAACGGCTTAGGCGACACTTGAGAGCAGCTAACTGCTTTTCAAAGATGTTAAGCATAAGTGATCTATTTTCGAGGTATTCTTCATTGGTCACATTTCTGCTTAAAACAATCATGGTGACTAACGTCTTTCCAACCTAAAGTGGCTAAGCATTGGCAGTAGAAAAGATTAGCTGGTAGATGTTGACACGTGTTTTGATAGTAGGGCATTCGTAGAACGACTCAGGCCTAGCAACCATTTATAAATATTGTATTACTCACAAGAGAACACTGAACGAAATTATTGAAAGGCAATTTGGGAACTGCAAATACAAAGGAAAGATTTTGGAAACTGAAATGGAATTTTAATTATTATAAATAATAAATAAAATAAAATTTAATTTACTTTTGATAAACTACATGTACATAAATAGCAACAGAATAATTTACGCTCAGTGTATGGGTGTAGGTATTGTTGGCTACCTTTGGCACTCGTACATTATTGATTAATAACAAATTGTCGCAACGAAAATCAGAGCAATATTTATGAAATATTTATGGCACACGTCGTAATCATTGGCAACTCATCGAATATGCGCTCAACGCCTGTCGTATATCTTTCTAAACTTCTCCCAAGTAGACGAAAATTGGGCTTTGTAAATCTATAAAGATATCAAAACAGTCAGCCAGTGTCAATAACAACCAATAAACAATAACAGCAACAACAGCAACAAGAGCATACCCTATGTATCTACAAGATACATTTGCAGCTATGCTAGCTGTTGCTGTCTAAATTGTGTACACTGTCGTTAATAACTACGCAAACCGCACACGCGTTATGATTTACGATCCGAAGGTAAATAGGTAACGACATCTAAACATGTCAATATCCTCGCCCAGTTGTAAAATTGAAAGAGTAAAAGTATCGTAAAACCAGCGACCGACCGATAAGTACACAACAACAACAACAACAACAAGTTCGTTGAGCCGACCGCAAAAAGGAGAAAAAAAAAGAAGTAAACTCTCCGCATAGGTGATGCCACATTAAAAGCGTTGACTTTTTATTTATGATCCGCTTATATATATTTTCCCAGTTTATCGACTTTACAATGTTTGTCAAAGAAAAATCAATTTCGGTTATGAAAAAACCCTTTAAGCACTACCAACAGTCTCGCGTCACGTTCCACGCTGGCGAAATTGGAACAGATTTACACCAAAAACCAGGAAAACAAACAAATACAAGTAAATATCATCTATCTATATGAAAAAAAACTACCCACTCTCAATAGAAGAAAGGTGTTAAAATAACCCCTATCTGTAGAAATCAATTATCAAATCAGAATAAGTATTATCGATCTCTATACTAAAGGTGTCTTTCATATGTCGACGCTTCAAATATATCATTAAATTGTTATCACAATCTTCAACCGGAGTTTATCGTTTCTTCAGCATTTGCGTTGTTTCAACACCTTTATTATTTCAGCATTCGGTGTGAGGTACTGCGATTTTTTCGTTTTGACTTAAGATATCACATTTGAGCCTCATAAGCGCTACCAGTCGATATCAGCTTATGGCTGTAATTTGAACTCACAGACAGTTTACAGCCACAACCAAAATTGGAACATTATTAGGTTTAATCAACTATTTTATTTTGCTTAAAATAGAATGAAACAAAGTTAGTGGAAAAGAATATCCACTGCTTACTTTGTAAGCTCGATAAGGATTTAATGAGTCAATAAATGGAAATAGTGGCTCGCATCATTATATAGACGCAATTGCGCTTTATATTTCTGTATATCAGTTGTTACCGATAACTTCTAGCGAAAAAATCACAAAAATATTTAAGCAAATAAAGAAGCGTCTACCGAATATCGTAAAATCAAAAAAGAAAAGAAAGAAAACCAAATAAATGCGATAGATAATATTTAAATTAAATAAGGAAACTTGGTTTATGACTTTGAATTCGACAATGTTTTTTTTTTTACTTTTTTGGGCAGTTGGTATGAAAAGTGAAAACGTGCTGCGACAACACAACTGTCAGAGCGACCACCAATTAAATGTCATTTATCAGCAACAGAGTCTAAAGTTTAGATAGCCTTCTGATTTATTGCCCATGCGATAAGCCAGCTGAGCTGAGCTGAGCTGAGCGAAAGGGGTGCTGTGCAAGGGGTAGCAGAAGGTTAGATCGGTGGGAGGGAGGGAAGGGCTGTACAGTGAGTGCTAACAGTCACTGCATTGGCATTGGAATTTACCATTCGTTCGCCTGATTGATTTGCAGTGTGTAAGAATAAATATGTAATATGTAATATGTAATTGTGTAATTGTGCTTGTTGCTTATTTGCAATGGTTTCGAGACGCTTCAAAGCGCATTCACCGACAGCCGCAACAATTGCTGATTGCACACTCAACAGCAACAGCAACTGTTGCGTATACGCAAGAGACTGAAAGTATGTTTGAGTAGGCAATCCACATCTAATGCCACCTGGAGTGCTGCTGGAGTGGAGCTTATGCCAAAGGATTGACGTATTGATATCCCCTCAAGCAGCTCTTTCCCTCTCTCTCCACTACGCGTGCCCGCCCGCATTCAGCCTTAATCTGAAACGGAATCGAAATCTCAACGAATTCGTAAATCATGCATCATGTTTAGTCGGCAGCCAGTGACCAAATCATGGCCCTAATCTATCGGCCACAGTTTATGACACCCACTTTTGGCATATCGGACTCAGCTCTATATTTATTACATATATATTGTGCTTTTTTATTCGCTTCGCGTTTTGACTTTGTTTTTAATTCGGTTTCTTTTTTTTTGCCTTATTATTTGCTTTCATATTTGCCGAAAGCAGCTTTTTTATAATATTGTGGCAGGTGTAGCCTCATACTACTACTGTTCTTGCATTTGATTGAGTGGACCTGCTTGACCACCGATATCGTTATGGTTGTTCGATTCCAATCTACAATACAGCTGTAAATTAAGCATCGATCGAATTTGCACAATATCGATCGAGAATGTATATATGGGATAGAGATAGATTCTATATTAGCAATTGTCAATCCTTATAAGCGAATAAAACGGATGTTCAAATCAATAAAAATATTTTTTAAAATTGGGTTTTTAATTTCAAATTCATATCTAGGCGAAAAGTCTGTTAATATGTCGAATTATTTGGAGAACCAAATACTATAATTTACTTCAATTCAACTAAATTGATATATATTTAATATATAAAATATAATAATCAGACACCATAAACATTTCATCGTCTACTTTAGTGGCATAAATTGAAAACTTTCGAATAATTGGAAATTAGATTACAACGTATTTGAAATAATTATTAGCTAGAAAAAGATAAAGACCCTGCAGCCAACTCGACACGAAACAATGATAATCCTGCCATAAGCCCATCAATTGATATGGGTGTGGCAGGGGGGCGCAAGGGCGCAGGGGCAGTGGCAATGGCAGGGGTTGTATAAACATGATAACAATGATTTCAATTACCATGCAGTGTCGAATAATTATTTTACCTTTTTGCAGCCAGCCCAAAAATGCTGCGAACAAGTGCGTGGATATTGCGTGAATATTGCTCCCGGGCGTATAAAAACAGATGAACAGCAGAGGGTGGCAGCGAACAGTGCGCTGGGGTAGCAGATATCCTGCAAGGGGGTCGACGGACGACGGACGAAGGCTATGTCTAATGTGCACAAATTTATGACTTTACTACAGACCATGGATAGAGGACTCAGGATTGGGAGGGTGTAGGCGGTTTGTTGTTGCTCCTGCTTCCGCTGCGAGCGTCGTCTGTTTACATTGCCAGCCTCCGGGGCTGCACGAGGCAACTGCCACCCTGTAGACGAGCAATGGGCACATGCTTAAGCTCATTATTATCATTTAAACAAGTCGGACTACGTGAGCCACCAGAGCCACTTGTCTGTCTTTTGTCCCCTGTTGCCGGGGTTGATTTTAGGCCAAAACGCACTTGCCGGCAATTTTCTGCGTTAAACGTTTCCAGTTTCTAGTTCAAGCATTTCTCTCATTCAATACTCCAAACTCGCAAAAGCCATTTCCTACATTTTCTCTCTTTCACTCTCTCTCTCTCTCTCTTTCTCTCTCTCTCTCTCTCTCCATCTATCTATCAGAGGCAGAGCCCATAACTGGTAGCCGTGTGGCTCCACTGGGTGGTTGCACTCGCAATTCGTTTGGCTCGTTGAGTTTTCTGGTTTTTTGGGTGCTGGGTGGTCAGAGAGCCAGAGCAAAAATGGAAAATGCTCCCGGGACAATTGTGTGCATAATTAGAATAAAGGGTTTTGCAATTGACATTTGCTGTAATGGCGATGATTAAAATTTGCCTGCTTTAAGTTCAGCTGGGGTCGCTTCGCGTTTTATGTGATTGTTTTTTCTTTTTTTTTGTCAGCAAGCGCAGACATTTTTGGGCATGAAATGAGAACATTGGATTTTAAGTTTTATGATTAAATTATATAATTAGTCATTGAACAGGAAATATATGGATTTTTATAATGAAATATATACATTCAATATTTTATATATATTATTTTTTTGGTAACTTGATTTTCATATTAAGTTCTTAGCAGTCGTAATATCTTACAAAATCTTTCGACTAGTTATCGAACGTCTTGTTGCATTTACTTATTATAAGTTTGGAGAACTTGATTTCCTTTTTAAATACACAATAATAAACGGATCTCTAATTCAAAATGTTATATTTATTTAATGTTTTTAAAGGCAGTTCTTTTGCAAAAATCGATCCAATTTGACTCCTGCGACAGATACTCGTACTTCAGGGGCCTGAAACCCTTTAGAGCCTTGACCTGCCGCCTCTTTTCAAATTTTTTACTATGATCTGACAAGTATTGGTACTATTCACTTTGTCGTATGCTTCTGTTTAGTTTCGGAGTGTTCTGTGAAGTGAAGCACTTAAAAACATAGAAAACTAAGCGAACAACAATAAGCGCAACAACAAAGGCAATGCAATAAAAACACTTGACACTTTGACGCCAGAAGGCCGTCGCAACACACCCCACACATAGGAAAAGCGGCTGTGCGTCTGAGTATCTGCAAATGTAAATATATCTATAGCTGTTGCTGTATCTGTAGCTGTAGCTGTAGCTGTATCTGTAGCTGTAGCAGTATCTGTATCTGTCGGATGCGAACTTGCAGGTTAGATGAGCGCATTTCAGTTGTTTCATTTCAGTCTGCGCTCGCGTGGGTTTTGTGTTTATATTTATTTGGCTTTGCGTTTGCCGCCTCACTGGCTGCAAGAATCAAAGCAGCATCATCAAAATCCGCCCCCTTTTGCCACAACCCCCTCCCCAACCTTTTGCCTTTGCCTTCGCCGTGGCAGTTACTTTTATCTGTGTGGCGAATTAGAATGTTGTCAAATTGTTATTCTTTTGTTGCGATGCGTATTCATTCATTCGATTTGGATTCGCTAAAGCCTCTGCCTTTGCCCCTGCCCCTGCCCCTCGTAATGCCTCTGGCTTTACCCCTTTTCCTATCGCACTATTTGTGCTGCGTCGTCGTCAACCCACGAGTGTCGCCAGTCGTCGTCCTCATCTATGTGCCTGTTTGTGTGTTTTCTGTTTTGTCATGCTCCATTTAGCCGAGTGTGGACCGAACAGATGTTCTATTTAAACGCACATTATTATTATTCCATTTCGACAGGCGAATCTGAGGCTGCCCTGCGTCTTGTGTGCACCACACAAAAGTGTCGGAAGCGATACAGAGTAGTAAAACCAAAAACCCAGCTTTACCTCTAGTTCAAATAGAGATGCAGCGCCTGCCTCCGTCTGCCAATAACAATATGCATTTAACATAATCATGCATATATATAGAGAACCAAAATTCCAAAGCCTTAATTTATAAATCCAGTTCATCTCTGCACTGCTGATGTAAAAACTACGATTGATTTTTGTCGGGTGGTTAAGGAAGTTGCACCCTGGGCGTTTTACTCGGTGACACAGTTGCCTCGACCAATGCTATTGCCAATGATGATGATGATGACGACGACGACGCGTTGATGTCAAATGCGGAACGGGGAAGGCATCGGTAACATAGTCGAATGCTGCTCCCGTTGCTGTGTGCTTGATTAGGGTGAATTAATGGTCATGTAAGGTGGATTAGGCGATTGAATACAAAAATAATTACATTTGAAATTCGATATGCTGCCAACTGTTAGTGGATGTGTGTGCGTGTGTGTGTGGTTGTGTGTAATACAGGTGGTCCTGTGTGTATGTGCATGTGTGTGATTGATGATGAGCCGCCCTTTGCTCTGATTTTGCTAATAGTTCTCTTCCTTTTCATTCCCTTTGCAGAAGCGTCGCACCCCTTTAGCATAAGCAGATTGGTCAAGACTGAACACCTGACGGCAATTGTGGCCGCTGCTGGCCTAAAGCCGCCGCCGCCTCTGCCTCTGCCGGCGCACAGCGTCGTCCTGGCGGAGGACAATAACAACTCCATTTCGATGCTGAGCAAGAACCAACAGCATCAGCACGAACCACACAACATTCAGCGTCCCAAGCTGTTGCCTTATCTAAGCGCCAGCGAGCAACTGCGTCAATCGCGCTCCCGATCGAGATCGCGTTCGCGAAGCGCCTCCCACTGCTCCTCGCAGATCGACATGGACGATGCGGATAGCAGTCATGAGCGATACTCACGGCATTCGCAACGATCGCTGCACTCGAGATCCCGTTCGCGCTCCAGATCACGGTCGCACTCGAGCAGCTCATCCGTGGAGCTGGAGGTGGACTCGCCACCCGGTAGTCCCAGCATAAGTTCACCCAGTGCCGCCTCTGTTTCAGCATCCGAGCTGCTTATCACGGCCAACAGCAACATCAGCGCCAAGAAATCGGATCTCTTCTCCGTCTCCGCGCTTCTGCGTCGCGATGAACCCCCGACACGTCGCGTCCGTAGCCCACCGCTTGGCCTCGCTGGCGCCTCGACTGCTGCGCTGGCAGCGCTGCCCACCAATCCACTGGAGGTCATGCGTCAGAGCTACCCGCCCAACTACGATGCGGCCATGTTTCAGCGCCCCATCTTCTCACCAGCGCTGCCCTTCTTTGCCGCCATTGCCTTCCACCAGGGACAGCAACAGCAGCAACAGCAATCCGGACTAGTCACTAGGTAAGTTCAATATATTCAAAATGATATTTTTAGCTGGGAAGAAATCTTAATGCTTCTAGCTTAAGCTTATCATTATTATCAGCATTATTATTATTAATATTATTTCCCATCTTTGATTAAACTGCTTTCTTTAGATTTCAGTATATACTTTTATTACATATTTCAGATAAGAAATATTTTAATATATATTTCATTCAATGAGATTCAAAGATTTTGGTTCAGGTTCATTTCTCTCAGTGTATGTGTTGGACTTAAGCACCTGTCCTAATTAAGCAGCCACAATTAACTGCATCATTCTAAGCCCATGCTCTTTTCCTTTTGCGCAGTTACCATCCGGACTCACAGGAAAATCTCTTCCGTTTGCGCAGCCTGATGGTGCCACTGCAATCTGCTGGCCAGAATGGCTCCACAGCGGCGGCGGCGGCGGCAGCGGCAGCAGCAGCAGCGGCTGTTGGTGTGGGCGTTCCACCCGGTGGCGGACATTTGGGTCTGCCACATCCGCCGCATCTACACTTTCATCACATGGCGGCCAAGTGGCCGGGCCTGCATCAATTTAGCGACCTGTACTCGTGCATGAAGTGCGAGAAAATGTTCTCCACGCCCCATGGACTCGAGGTGCACTCGCGCCGCACCCACCACGGCAAGAAGCCCTACGCCTGTGAGCTGTGCAACAAGACCTTCGGCCACGAGGTCAGCCTCAGCCAGCACAGGTATGCAAAGTGTTCCAGCCACAAGCATTTGGCCAGGCCCAGTCCAAAACTGCCCACTTTCCATGCTTAATGAGTGGCCGGTGCCGGGGACAGTTTTGCGTTACTTAATTTAGCTGAAATGTTGGATTTAGTCTGGCCAAATGTTTGCTTTGTGGTCGTATTTAGCATTCAGCAGCCGCTCCAGGGAATTCGAGCTTGGCTTTAATTACACCAAATAGCGGCCAGCTTGTTTTATACCAATGCATACATATAAACACACATACACCAACATACATATGTGTATTAGTTGTGTGCTGCATGTCGTCTAACGGTTTTATTTCTGTGGCACTTTCAGGGCGGTGCACAATGTGGAAAAGGTCTTTGAGTGCAAACAGTGCGGCAAACGCTTCAAGCGCTCCAGCACCCTCTCCACCCATCTGCTCATCCACAGCGACACGAGGCCTTATCCCTGCAGCTACTGCGGCAAGCGATTCCATCAAAAGAGTGATATGAAGAAGCACACCTACATTCACACCGGTAAGTAAATTACGGCGATCCCAACTAAAGCACTTAAATATTAGAGAGGAATTTGCTTTACTGTGGGTCTATACATGGTAATGGGTTCAAATTTTTCTAACCATAGAAATGAAAAAAAAAAATAGAATTGGTATTTTTACTACGGGACTTGATATGGTAATGATAATGGAAATTCTTAAAAAAAATTAACTCCATAAGAATCATTTACATGTCAATTTTAGTCTCAGCTCAAAACAACTTAAATAAAGTTAAAGTATTAATAAAATTGTTAGCATCTGGAATATCAAATCATGCTCTGTTAGAGAGTACATATTCTTCAACTTCTCAAAACCTATAAATACTGAGTCCTTATAGAGCAGTTTAGTTTAGTTTAGATAACTTGTCCAAATTCGACTTTATTTAATATATAACAATTTATTTTAATATTTTTGAGTATAAAACAACCTTAACCTTGGTAATCCTATGAAATGATTTTGTATTAAACAGCAGACCTTATATTTCAATGGTTAAAGAACAGACGTAAATAAATACACACACACACACACACAGACACAACCCTAAATAGACACGAGATATGCAATTTTTGGTGAATGGCAACGCTAAAGGCGAATGGGGAACATTGCCCGGAAGCGGGCGCCATTAAAGCAGAGGAAAAAACCAACAGCACCACCCAAAGCCACAGTCGCAGTTCCAATTACAGTTACAGTTGACAGAACGGCACAAGCATATAGGAGAAAGGGAGCGGGTAGCGGTTATGGGCAGGGCAAACGATACTGCTCACCATGGAGTTGACGACGGCGATAGAAAAGCGCAAAAATCAGCTGAAAGAGCGCCAACTATAAAAGCGTGCTCACTCTCCCAAAAATTGTGAGCGAAAGAGAGAGAGCGAGAGAGCAGCACCCAAACCATAGGCACACACACATACATACATATGTACAACGGCAACATCGAACTGAACTGATAAGAGGCAGAAATGAGGACCAACATCGACGTTGAGCTATGTACAAAACTTGTGAGAGAGACTTGGAAAGGCAACGACACAGCAACAACTGCAAAATACACACACAAACACAAATACTCACACACACAAACACCCACTCACACAGCAACAGAGACTACCATAACGGCTTGGCGTGCGAAAGAGAGCGAGAGAGAGGCAGAGAAATCACAGCCGACCAATGAAAAATTTAGTCAAGAGATTTTGATTTTCTGTTTTATACGCGCGCAACACACACGAATAACAAACACGACGCACACATAGACGTTTTATGTGTGTGTGTGTGTGTGTGTGTGTCGGTGTGTGCATATTGCGCATACACCCCTGTAACTATAGGAACAAAGTTCTGCCAAAAAGCAGCAGCAGCGCTGCCACTGCGCAGTTTTGCGACGCCATTACGCCCCTTTCCTCAAACTGTACGCACAGGCATCGATTTCTATAGTTTTTTTTTGTTATCAAACACAAACAACAATCTTTGGGATTTGTGTGTGTAATTCAATATATTTTTAGTTATATAATAATAATATAATCTTGTGTTGCATTTTTTTTTCTTTTATTAATATGTTATTCTTAAAAATGCGGAAAATTACTTCCAAAATTAATTATTCAAGAGATTTAATATAACAACATTTTTTATATTATTTAAAGTCCTCCTTATAAGGAGCTCTTGATTAGAATTTTCAACATTATTTTTGAATTCTTCTTATGTAGTTGAAGTTTCTCTATAACCCTTTTGTTCGTTAAAGACATTTCTGAAGACGTTTCTGAAATT
This sequence comes from Drosophila atroscutellata, assembly GCA_035041605.1. Classification (NCBI taxonomy): domain Eukaryota; kingdom Metazoa; phylum Arthropoda; class Insecta; order Diptera; family Drosophilidae; genus Drosophila; species Drosophila atroscutellata. The sequence goes on along the minus strand of JAWNLA010000092.1, from coordinate 1,927,284 downwards.
AAACACAAATTTTGATTTTCACAAAATGAAATTTGGAAATTTATATTAAATATCTTAATTTGCTCCTTTCTTAAATCATAATATCTTATAACATATGCATCAGAACATCCTGTTGCCTTGAAATCCTCTGATTCAAGAATTTTATTTGCAACATTCTTAAATTTTATTGGAGCATTAAAATATATATATATAAATTTTTGTGAATCTTTCGCTGTATTGCCGTGAAATCAGTTTGCAAATTGCAAAGATAATAACCTCCTAATAAGCAGGCCCCAAGTTCAGACCCCATCTGGCCACACCCATCAACCCCGTCGCCCGGTTCGCAACCCCCGGCAAAGGGCCTTCGCACGCGTTTTAAGCGAGCGTCTGGCCAAATCAGTGGAAAGCGACTCCGCACACATACAGACGCAAATATTTCAGACATTTTTATGGTTTGGCGTCTTCGATTTGGGACGTGTTCCCCACAACCCCCCACACGTATGCATCTTGTTGCTTTCTTTGTTAACGCACACATGTGGCAAGGTATACGATTACGGATCCTTAATGTCTCGGGATTTGTTTCCGTCTCTGGCTTAGTTTGCTTGGTTCCTCTACGCTTCTTGTCCAACTTCTGTGCGTGCTCCTCTTTACGACCATCCTTAATTTTTCACATTTTCTCTTCATACTTCTCAGTTCTTTGTTTTTTTCTGTGCTTGCGCTAAGTGTTTCTATTGCGAGCAATAACCAAGGCAGCAGATTTTTCCACACTGATGTGATTTGCCTCTGCATTTCCTTGTCTTTACTTTTTTACCGATTTTTTATCTTTTTTTTGTACAAATCCGCATTCACGTTGGACTACGTTTTTATATCCGTTTTGTGTTTAGCTCGCATTTCATTTTTTATTTTCCTGCCCCAGATTTTTTGTTTCTAAATTTATGTGCCATAAAAGCGAAGCAAGTAAATTTGTTATATATGTATGTGTGTAGCTTGTTTGCTTATTCATGAGTTTCATTTCGATCTGAAATTTAAACTCACCTCCACATTCTCAGTTTCAAAAATCGATAGCTTAAAGCTCGCTCAATTTTTAAATTCAGGTCCTTAGAAAGGTCACAACAGAATCGTACATCAACTAACTATATGAACATATAAATTGAGTCTTGTATTTTACACTTAGTAGTGATTAAAATATGTACAAAAATCAGTTTATATCATAATTTACATTTCTGTTTTACACATTATGCTGCTCCAATATTGAAATGTATGAAAGTCCTTAAACGCAAATTAAATCTTAAAGCAAATACCAAAAATATTAAAATGATTCGGTGTGTTGCGCTTAAGACTCGAATTATTCTGTTTTAGATATATTTTGCGCCCTGACCCTTGCTGCGTATGCGTTATTTTTATTAGAGTTGAAGATGGGAACACGAAATGCTAAAGGGCATTGCAGAGCGAAATATAAAACGTGTTGAATTGAAAGGATTTGCCAAGTATCCTTCTAACAAAACACACACAAACATACACATAAGCAGACAGACATAAAATATTAGAAGAGTAAAAGAAAAAGCAGCGCAGAAGCAAGCAAAGATTTAAAAGAATTTCCACAATGTGAAGCAATAAAAATCCTTGAAATCAGTACATACAAAAACTGGAACCCCCTCACACCGAAAAGAAAAACCACCCAAACCTTTCCCATAAGCACACAACGCCCAGGCTCTATATATATTCCTGACTTGGGACAACGACTGAGAGTGTTAGTTAGAGCAGCCAGGCAGCTAACCAGAGATACCCCCACTCCACTCCCAGCTTTGAGCACTGAGATATACAGCAACAGCAGCAGGAGCAGCTCCCACATTGCAAACTGCCGACGGCCGACGGGATTTGGATTTGGGTCTCGTTAGTGTTCGTTGCTCGTTTGCTGTGATAAATAATAAAAGCTGCTCTATAATCTCTGCGACTACGTGACGTTATTTGTGCCGATAGTGCACGAACGTGCCCCGAGCCAAGCAACTCGCTCCTGAACCCAGTAAACCCTTCAGCTCTAGCTACACAGGCAGGGCATGCTCCGTAAGGACGAGCACTCATCGAGTAGTAGAGAACTCGCTACCGAGAGCTACGACTACGACTACTATGACTACTACAACAACGGCATGACTACTCAATTCTGCAGCTCCTTCTGCTGCTCCTACTCCTGCTCCTGCTCCAGCTGCTGCTGCTGCTGCTGCTCTTTCTGCTTAAGCACAAGCAGCGTTTTCGACTCCTGCCGCGGGAGCTAAAGTTGAATCAGAGCACATCCCAACGGTCGAATGTTTCAGAATCACGTCGCTGCAATTCCATTATATACTTACGGCGACTGCCTCCCCTTCTCTTATATATATATATATATATATATATATGTTTGTATATAGCAGTATATGGAGCTGAACTGTCATGTTTGTGTGTGTGTGTGCGCATGTTATTTGTGTGCGTGTGTTTACTTTATATATATACGTACGCACACACACACACACACACATACTTTGCTCTTTGTTCGCTTCCCCTGTGCTCCAAGTTGGAGCGCTCACAAATTTAACTCAAGTTAGCATTTTGTCGTTATTTTGTTGCCATATGTGTGTGTATGTTTATGTGTGTGTGTGTGTGTGTATGTCTGCGTGTATAGACAGTTTGTTAGTTCTGTGACATTATCTCTGCTGGGCAAAGTGCATAGGTTCCATTGATAAGCGCTCATTTTTGCTACCCTTGAAACAATCATCACAAAGTAGACAACCTGGTCAAATGATATGTGGCTTGACTTATAAGAGAGGCGCATGTACTGATTTCAACACGAAACAATGCTTAAATCATATAACTACACTCTGAACTGTTTCCAGCTGTGGGTCTTATTAGTGGCGATAACTAAACGAAGAAAAAAGTCATCATGAATCATTGGTTTACATAGAAACGTTAAGGCAAAATAGCCATTTTTAAACAGAGCAGAAGTATTTAGCTAAAAGTCTACAAAGTTATATGTATGTGAAAATATTCATATATTTGTAGTATGTATGTATATATATTTATTTACTATCAAATCCAAGCACGCAATTTTTATGTTTGTTCTATTTAAAGTTCAAGTTTAGTCTGCCTACGAAATTCGAACCAGATTAGATAAACACAGATGCAGGCGATTAAAAAGCAGACTTCCCATTATTTCCACTCCGATACCTGCGAATCAAATCAAAACTCAATGAAACCTTGATAGCATTTGGCGCCGTCTAGCCACAAAAGAAAAAAAAAGGAAAGAAGAGGAAAACACTTCAAACGCAAAAGAACAAGAGAAGAAATCTCTAATGAAAAATTAAACAGTATGAAAATATGCCATAAAAGAAACCAGCAGAATAGAAGTAAAAGCCAGTAAAAATGCTTTAAACTGCCAGTTGAAATACTTTTAAGTATTTTGGACATTATGTGGGTTGCCTTTAAGTGCTCAACCGCAAAACACCACACAGATGAACCAAAACAAAAAAAGAAGTTAAATTTTAAAAACTCAGCAAGAGACGGGGAAAAGTGGGGCTGTGCTGAGGTGGAGGGTGGCGATGCGGTTGCCAGCGACGACGCCATTGCTGGCATACGGAACACATGACGATGACTTACAAGCGAAGCAATGGGGGTGGGGGAGAGGGCCGTCTGTGGGGTGAGCTGCGAGCTTCGTCTGACTCAGACATTTTGGGGGTTGGTTGTGAGAGCGTCTCTGTGGGTGGTTTTCGCTATTTCCTTTTTATTTTGGGCCATGAAAGCAAAGCTTGTCTGCTCGTCGCTGCCAAAAATGGCGTGCACTGCTTGCAAGCACAATAAAAATGCAAAATGCAAAAGCCTATCGATTTTAGTTTTAACAATCTTTCTCTCTCTCTCTCTCTCTCTCTGTGTGTATTTTCAGGTGAGAAACCGCACAAGTGCCAGGTGTGTGGAAAGGCTTTTAGCCAGAGCTCCAACCTGATAACGCATTCACGCAAGCACACCGGCTACAAGCCATTCTCCTGCAAGCTGTGCCACAAGTCCTTCCAGCGCAAGGTGGATCTGCGACGCCACAAGGAGACACAGCACACAGATCTGCGCGTCCATCTGGGCAAGGTGGACTTCATGTCTGCCGCCGCGGCAGCCGCAGCCGTTGCTGAACTGAATGGAGCTCCGGGTGCTGGCATCAGTATGTCAGCTGGTGGTGCAGCACCGCAAGCCGGCACAGGGGCGCCTGTGAGTGCCACCACGCCGGTCAACTCGATGAATTGCCAAAAGGTATCACTGCTGGCATAACAGCAGCAGCCAGCATCAGTTCCAGCTGCAGTTGCCATACCACCTAACCACCCATACCCATTCAATCGGAACAATTGTGCAATAGCTGCCGATTTAAATATTCGGCATGCATTTCCATTTGCCGCCTCACGTTGAAAAGTGTACGTTAATGAAATTTGAATAGTTTAAGCCGACAAAACGCAAAGCCATACCAAAAACAAAAATTTCCATTGTTGCCAAAAAAAAAAGAAAAAGTTTAAATAGATACACATACCTAACTACTCTATACCAAAGAAACAAAGCTAACAGTTAAACCAAAATAAATAAATATAAAAAACAACAAAAACAATTAAGCTCTCTCTCTCTCTCTCTCTTTCTATAATTCTCAGCACACATCTAAAAAAAACAAAAAAAAAAAGAAAACAAAATGGAAATTTCCACAAAAATAGTTTTTTTTGTAAATTATATATGTATATTCGAAATGTCTGTGTGTGTGTGTTTGTATGATTGTATTTCGATTAAAGTGCATGGAATTCGTTCATCAAGAAATATGTATGTATATCTTCTTAGCTGCTAATTTAAAAAAACAAGAAAATACCAAAAGAAAAAATGAACGTTTTAAAATCAAATCGGAAGCCATGAATCGTGCGTGTACTATTTGTAAAATGTAATTTTAAAAAACCAAATATTTAAAATAATAATATAAAAGAAAACATGTTCCAAATTTTCGCTTCTAGATAGTTGTGAAATTTTAAAAACGCTGTACCATGCAAATATTTTGATATTATATCATTCCAATGAATTTAGTCTAATTAATAAATTTTTAACTTATTTACACATATGTGTATGTATGTATGTATGTATGTATGTAAAAGCATACCAAAACAGAAAATCAAATGCTAAATAAATATATTTTCATTTAAATGTTCAACAAATAACAAACAAAAAGCATCAAAAAATCTAATATACGTTCTAAGTATTTTATGTTTTCCAATAAATTAAATTTATTAAGCAATTAAAACTATGAATTTTCGTATTATTTAATTAAAAACTGGGGGGATTGCAATTAAGGATCACTTCTTGGAAATCGAAATCGCATAAAAAAATTTGCAGATGCAATTTCCAAATTGTTTTCAAAACCGAAATAATTCCGTATTGAGAGTGATGCAAATAAATAAATCACCTAATTGAATCCTAACTTTATTAAAGAGAGTGTCTTTGGGTATATCATTTTTTAATTATTATAAGAATAAAATAAAATAAAATCCCTTAGCAGAAACTTTGAATTTGAAATACAATCATACTGAAAATCAAACTGTCAGTGAAAGGGTTTCATATTTACAACGGCTCCTTTCTTTTGGCAATCATGACACCTGCTCGGCAACTGACAGTGGCATGGTCGATGAGTGTGACAGGGTAGCGAATTGCAAATATTCGAATGAGTATAAATACGATAAATGTCGAATACTCGTTGAATATGCAAACTTCTTACAAGCGAGCATATGATAAAAGAGTCATAAGTGGAGGGCAGTCCTGTGAATGTCTCCCGTATTCCCCAAAGTGTCCGACGCCGGGTATTGAATATCACGTACGAGACGAGGGTAAACGTTGGCTCCGTGTCGCACTCGTTCTAAACAAATTTGACAATAAAAAATAATAATGTAGAATGGCGAGCAAAGAGACGTTTTTTTTTTACCTTACTCACTTGCACATATTCCCAAGTCTGCAATTTGCACAGCAGCCAAAGGCAGCAACTTGTCTACTTTGGCAAATGGAGTCAAAGCGAAACCAATTTCATCAATAAAAAATATTAGTCTACCTTGCAACACGTGTATGAACGAAACGCTTTACTCGACTTTTTATAAATTTATACCCTGTATGGGTAAAGGTAGAAGTAGTCAGTAAAACTGATGAACAAATAATAACTGCTGCATGTGAATAAGAATATTCCGAGTGTGCTTGAAGCCTGTCTATAAGGCATTCTTAAGTCGAGCATGCTCAACTTCTGCATTTATCATTCATGAGTTTTACATGTGACACTTTTAGTTTTTCGCTTAGCTTGGAAAGGGAAGCCCTTTGGCTGGGAGTGAATGAGTCTGTAGAAACTATTGCGCTGTGGTCTCATGAATATGTATTTGAACCAGCAGCATTTTGCGGATTGATAGATTTATGCATATGTCAACGAGAATTGGAGACTTTGCGCAACTCATTACACGCAATTACCACAGGCCACAATAAAAATTAATAGAAATCGAAGAGCAAGCAAATCGAACGTTAATTTATGCAATGATCGATAACATCCTGCGATTTAATCAACAAACGCTTGCCGATCGATCGATCGACCTAAAGCAAAGCCAAAGCCAAAGCCGAGTCGATGACCGGCCGACGGGTGTAGGTGATCGTAAAACATTGATCAATCAATCTTAAACGATCCGAAGTCTAGAATTGACTGCCAAACCAGAAATCAGCAACTTCCGTCCATGTTTCTCCATTGCCTCTGCTGATCGAAAGCCATTCCACAACATACAAATACAACAATCTATATACAGGCTGTGTTTTACGAGTAATCGAGTAATGTGCTATAAAATAAAAAGCCAAAGCCCTCTCGTTGCCATGCGGGCTCTTTGAACGAATTAAGCGCAATTAGCGAAGGTACTCTTTGAGAGGGGGGTTGTGAAGATTGGGCTTGGGGAGGGGAGCAGGATCAGCGATCAATGCGGAACCTCGACACGCAACTTGTATGATTTAAGGTCGCCTCTTGTTTTAAAGTCATTGTCAAAGATCGTGTAATGGTCGCAACATCTGCACCATTACACTGAACACTTACTTGGGATTATTATCCCAAGGCGTTCTTAATGCGAATTTATTGCCGCCATCATTATATGGCGCCCAGACATGAAGATCATTTTTAGAGATGACTCAAGACTTTTTTCCAACAACTTTGCACCCTTTTAGTATGTCAATTCTGCTGGTGCAACAACAATTCGAGGGTAGCTCAGCCACAGATAAGACAATGGATATTAATTAAATCTCATTGTGGAAATAAGTGTTAATGAACCAAAAATTGTTTGGCTAGGTATGTATATACTCACTTGCCATGGAATGAGCATGAGAATGCTGAAGATGAACCCTTTCGAGTTTATTTCAAATCGTTCTTTGTTCAGGAACGGAAAACACAATGCACGCTTGGAAATCTCTTGATTGTAGTTCAAGCCGATATATATAAATTTTGGATGACATTAAATAATTAATTATAATGGACTATAAAGAAATCGTCAAGCCTTGCTTAAGCACTTAGAATTATATAATCTAATCTTGTATGTATAATTTATAATTATGGTAAGTCAAAAACTTGTATTTATTTATTATAAATCTGCAACAATATCCTTGCACTTGATCAGTACACATGCCACATTCCTTGCCGATTTATAGTGCCCCATTGATGTGGCAGAAGAAGAACTCAGAAGCAGAAGCGACACAGTTGTGACATATTCCCGGCACTTAATGACAATTGCATTTTTATTACACAAACAGTCGACGAAATGTTTATTAATGGCCCGAACATAAAGGCATCATGACCTCCGCCATGGCAATCAGCTGCAGCTTAAATTGATTTCACTCCCATGTTTCTGTATCTGTATCTGTATCTGTGTATCCGTAAATGTTGTTACAATGCATACGCTGCACCTGCTGACAATTTCAAGTGCATGCGAAACAAAGAACAACACGCACAACTGGGGAAATTCGTACAACCGCCTCCCGCCTACGCCTGGCAAACAGACACCCTCCGCCATGCCCACGCCCGTAAACCACATCGAACCGCAATAGTAATTTACGGATGCGCAACATCAGGCAGCTTCCCAAACTAATCGCACGCTCAGCGGGGCAAACATCAACAAAGTGTCAGCGACTTTCTCTCTCACTCTCACTCTCTCTCTCTCTCTCCCTCTCTATCTCGCTGTTTCTCTTGTCTCTGTTGATTTTGTTTGGGTGGTTGTTGCTCAGCTTGTTGCCAATTGAACGTCTCAATTGTTGCAATACTGTTGCCATATAATACAATGCGGCTGCGAAGTCGTGCTGCGTGATTACACAAGAACAAAGTGCCAGTTCCAGTTTCAATTCCAGTTGCCAAACAAACAAATGGCACACAAACACACACGCGCCTCACACCCATCTCACACCCCTCCCAGAGCTGCGGGCAGAGCAATCCCACTGGACTAATTCAAGTGTAACCCCTTGTTATCCCATTCGCAACCCTGCACCCCAGCACCCAACAGCCTTTTGATGGCAGACGAAAGCGCAACGCTCGACAATTGAGCAGTTAAATATTTTGGTGTCATAAGTCGGCATTAGATCTCCTCTTCACCCTCTCCTCCATCAACACCCTCTTTTCTTTCTCGAATTTTCATAACGCACTCTGAAAATTGATTTTAAACCTGCAATATTTACCAGAATTAAAATTCGGAAGCGTCATGTTAAAATTTAAGTTAAGCAACACTTCCAGAAACCGATCCAAACATGACCTTGTCCAAACCGAAGCAGTTCTCAAAAGTTGTTTATATTTTAAATCACATATAATAAAATTTTTGAATTTCAGAAACTAGATACACTTTGTGAGAATTATGTGTATAATTTGGCTTGGCCAAGTGCTATTAAGTTCGGCTTTAATTAAAAAAGGGAATTAATTTAGTATACGTGATTTATATGATTCTTGATTTGCGCCATGCGTCCAACAAGTCCGATGAGTTATTGCCTTAAATCACGTAGTAGGTAAAAGCTGGAGGCACAGGCAAAAACTATGAATAAAAGACAACAAAATTGGGGAAGGCAGCAGTTGAGGGGGGGATGGGGAAGAGCACTGCTGTTGCTGCTGCGAACCTGTTTATTAGTCCTCTAATGCACAATAATGCTTAGTGCCAAGGGTAGGAAATTACTGGGCTCCTCGGGGGAATACTTACCATGCTGGCAGCCAAATGTGACCTCTGTGCCACAGTCGCAGTCGCAGTCGAAGCTAGAGCCAAAGCCTACGCCTCTGCTCTGATATTCAATTACGGGACACGTCTCGACTTTCAGGCTCAACGGCCCACTGGACCAGATCCTGGCTATAGCTCTCTAAGCATCGCTCACTCTCTTTGGCCATCTCTGTCTCTCGAAGTTAATTTGCGACTCGACACTGAAATTGCTGCTGACATTTTTACATAAAGCGAATCGCATAAATCACATTTGCCCATTGCCAGAGCAATCAGAGTTCGGTTATATTTGGCTGTCTGCCTAACACTCGATTCCAGAGTCGCTTCCCACTTACATTTTGATTTACTTTGGTTTCTGATTGAAAGTGTTGCCAGAACACGTGAAATATGAAACATGCAATGAGATTATGAGTACTCTTCTCATATTATCACAAATGGCCACAAATTTGCAGTGTGTTGCAAACACACACTTTGGCCGCGTTAAATTACAAACGACATTTGCGGCTTTTGCAGTTGGCTAATTGACATGGCAAAGTGTTGAGCTGAAACTGCAGCAACATTTCAAATATGTGCACATTTTTAATTTATTTCTTTTTAAATAAGATCAACTTATGCTATGATCTACATGGTCTGCATTTCTCTTTTTTGCTCTCCACAACCCAAGTCATGAAGCATTTTTATCCTAAAATAATATATTTTTAACTTAATAAAACATTTGTATGATCAATAAAGTATTGTAGTAGATTTAGCATACAAAATTGAAATATTCCTTATACAAATTTGTTCAGTTACTACTACAATCTATACAAATTTTATACACTGTCTTCACCCTTTGCTGCCCTTAAGGTTGATTTTTACGAAAGTTTTCCCCCCGTTTCATATGTATGTCTGTAATTTTATAAATGTATAAATACGTATACTTAAATTATTGTATTTCCCACATGACACGGCAGAGTTGGTTGTTTATTAAGGCTGAGTTCGGAAAGAAGAAATCGGGTTGAACAAGTGCCTTCCATTAGCGGCGTTACGCCAGCCAGAAATCAAACAAAGTCATAAAAATTTGACACTCAAAAAGCTTCCCACAATCCGCACGCGTCAAGTGCAGGTCCCAATCCCAATCAGAATCCCAGTCGTAGTGCCAGCGCCTGTGCCTGTGCCTGTGCCTCCTTCTCAGTCATGTGCAATCGGATATTGTTGCAACCCAGTGGCTGCGACTGGTGGTGGCTGGTGCCGGCAAAGGGGGAAGCGGTGCGACAAGTCTCGAGTTGAGAGTGTTGCAGGAGCGGGCGGGTTGTCCGTTGATAACCGGATGATTGCGATGGTTGGCCAAGCTAATCAAAGTGCGTTGATGGTCACGTGGCGCAGCAGAAATGCAAATGGAGTTGCAAAGATTCCCATGAAATGATTGCAAAGATTTTTTTTCAAGTATTATTATGATTAGTTATTATTATTTTTGAGCAAGTGCAGTTTCAGCTGCCAGGCTAAATGCCGATGAGATTTATGAACATACGCATTGGGATTTGCTTGCCCCCATCCCCAAGAAGCACTTTCAACCCCGCTGCTGAAACTGCTCAGTGTTACCGCACAATTAAATATAAACTTGAATGTGTTTTTGTACTAAGTGAATTTGCTATCATAATTTGGTAAATTTAATTAAAACTATAAACGTACGAACATTTGCGGCTTTGAAAACTTTAAATGCGCCTGCGACAATTCCCAAGCAAAACTTTTTACATAATTGCTTTAAATTAGTTGTCAGTCTCCATGCAGGCAACGCACCCCGTGCACCCCTTGCCCCCCTCTGTCCTGGTAACCACAAGTTAAACAAATGTTAAGTGCTCAGCCCAACAGACGAGAAGTTGTCAACCGAAAACAGACCATTAAGTGGGTCCAAAACACTCTACGCACACCACAGCTCCTTAAATTAGCGTCTGGCTTTGCCAAGGCCCATGTCATATTGTCAAGTGTTTATGGTCTGTCCTCCAACTGAGAGCAGCAGATATGTAATGTCAAAGCAACCCTTAAACGCATTTATCCCACAAACACAATACAGCAACTACCGACAATTGAGAAAAATAGAACATTTTCTAACAAATCTTAAGTTTAAATATAATTATAATGCTGTATTACGTATTCAAATATTTAAAATATGAGACAAACCAAATGTCTCTAAAGTTATAAGCTATAACCATAAGCAAATTATAGCCATGGCAAAGAATAGAGGCAGAAGACTTACCGGTCTCTTCACAGGATAATGTAGGCTAAGAAGTCACCTAATAAACTAGGTATAGTCAGTAGTGAACTCTACCCATTTTGGCTAATGAGAAAGCATCCTCAAAGCACACCATAAATGATTGTGTCGCGTTCGCATGGAAAATATGTATTATCCTAGGGAAACATGTTTTGAACTCGGAGAACATGGAACCCTCTACCCAACATTCATGCAGCAACTAAAGTTGATGGAACATCTATAGGCTCAACAGAATGCAACACAATAGAACTAACAAGTTGCAATACGTTGAACTCTCCAGTAATAAATAAAATGCTGAACTCAGTTGTCATTTCTAATATCTAGTATATACATACTATAACTACTACAGCTAAAGTCTTGAGCCCAATGCTTACATATTTCATGCAGACATGACAGGCGTTTAGAGTACTTCAGGTGAGCGCTTGGGTGTAAAACTAATCCAAGTCGAAATCAATGTTAAATAAATTATGCTCAACTATTTAGCAATAAATTAATCTTCATAAATCACAAATCAACAACGTCGACAACAGCCAGCGACAGACGACTAGCTGCAGGCTGGCAGACACCTCAGAGAGACAAAGAGAGAGAGGGAGAGGGAGAGATGGGGGAAAGAGAGACAGAGAGAGAGTGCCCCACAACACTGCACTACATTAAATTAGAAACAAGGCGTCCTCAAGATTCCGTATAATGACAAAAGCAATTAATTTTGTGCCATCCAAATGCCAGTCATGGGCGCAAGGTGTGTGTTGTTGTGAGAGGTGGTTGCCTCTCTCCCACCCCATAATTCCCCACCTGATTACGTTCACAAATCGCTACAAACACACCCATGTAGTCAGCCATATCAATGCAAGCCCACTCAACCCCTAACCCCTAACCCTAACCCCATCCCCCCTTATTTCACGCAACACACAATCAAAATTCCAGAGCACGACTATGGCCAGGTTGGTGCTTGTACTTGGGCTGTAAGCTCCCCAAGCTTTGCAATTAATTATGCGAATCTGACGAATCTTCCTAAGCGAGCAACTCTTCGAGTTACCTCATACATACACATACACACACACCAACACACTCACACACACACACACACACACACAACTGTTTGCTGTCAACTGCTCTGGCATCATGATTTACATGGAAGCTCTACGAGAATTTTTGGGGGTAAGAGTTGCGAGAGTTCAAATGTGCTTCAGCTGTGGGTTTTGTGTTTTGGGTCGGGGTGGTAAATGCAAATTTAAAGGCGTGAATAAGCCAAGGCAGACTCTAATTGTAGACAACCCCCGTAATTATCCGCAATGGAAATGCCATTAATGGCATTAAGGGATTCAGCCTTCAACGCATTGTCCTGGATCTTAACGAATGAACGCATTTCAAAATAACTTTGTCTAGGGTTTTAGAGATTTTTGTAAACCCAATTGAAAAGCTCAGTAGTATATTTTGGGACAATGCTAAATTTGATAAAGTTTTCTTAATGCCTGGCTAAAATATAACATAAGATTATCGCATCTTCAAATTATACTTTCGAGATAAGGAGTCTTTGAAAATGAGTTCAAACATCAAAACAATGCAATTATTCAATAAGAAAACTCAATATTTTCCAATAAAATCCACATTATTGACTTGTGGATCAAATACAAACATCCAAAACCTATGTAGTTATGGTACTGTACGACTTTTCTATATCCTGTTTTTTAGTTTTAAAAATATCTACACTATGTTGACGTATTTTTTCATGGCTCTAAAAATAGGTTTTGGATACATTTTTTGTATCTTACTTATCGACAGAAAAAAGTTAAAAAAAAAAATAAATTGAATTTATAATATTGAATTACAAAATCTCATCCAGATCTCTGCATTAGCCAAGCATATGGCCTATAAAAACTTTTAGTACAGGGTAAAACGACTTAAGATTTTGCAATATTCACTGCAGCAAATTGTGGTCAGCCTTGGGGAACTTGTCTCCTACGAGTACGTCGGATGTAATTCAAACAAGCTTGTCAACTCTTGTACATAACTGAATTTGTTGCCACCTTGTGGCTGTGCAAACATGAATATGGCTAAAATCGAGATTGAGTCTAGATGGCAGAGAAGGCAGCATATGCAAATAGAAATTGCAGTCGACTTTTCGTAAGTAGTCTTTGCAAATTGAAAGCAAAACATTAAGAATTATGCCTAAATGGATTGCATTTTGCTCCAGACGCAAATAACGAACGAGGGGTTCAGGGCAAAAGGGGGATCTTGAGGGCCATGTGGACAACACTTACATAGTGCATGGCAATTGAAATTAAAATTCAATATTCCAATTGCAATTCAAATAGGAATTGCCAAGTGCATCACCTCTGTTTTGTTGTTGTTTTTGTTTTTGTCAGTCACACAGATTTTCAATTGTAGACACAAACAACCAACAAATGCACTTTGGTGTGTTCAAATATGATATTTACTCCTTTGCATTTGTCCCTAAGGTTCCCTTGTAGACGTAAATTTAAAGACACTTCAAAGTGGGCTCCTCTGCGGCGACTGGCACCGAATTACTGGCAAATTTACGCACCTGCAAAACTTTTAATTGAAAACCAGGACTCCACACAACATTCCATTTAATCAGCACAATCCTTGAGCCCACCTTTGCGTGTGGAGTTTAATTTATGACGCAAAATTAAATGAAATGAATCCAGATTGGCCCACATAACATTTTAGGACTTTTTACATGGAAACGTCTTTAGTTCAAATAAATCTTAAACTGATGTACAAAAGAGTAATTTGCTGTATCTCATTCGACCTAGTCTCAAGAGTCAACTAATTCAAGCACTTAGTCTATGTCAACATCATTAAATGCTATCATATATTTATCGAGTAGTTAGTATGACTTATCCGCAAATAGACTGCTGGCTAATGAACTTATCACATTAGTTTCCCATTATATACTCAACAAAGTATTAGCTCACACAATTATGAAATGCATTTTTTACCAGCATATCTGTAACCAGATATCATATACTAGACACATATAAGTGTGATTGCCTCCTCTCGAAGGGCATATTGCTTGATTGTTTGCTTGTCTGATTGGTAAACTTGACAATGTCGCGCCTTTTGCAGATTCGGGTCTCACCTTAGGAGTAGTTTCTGCCATTCCCAGAGACGACCAGATGGGACAATGGTGGTGGCAATAGTTTTTTATTCATTCAATCAATTAAGTCATCAGCTCAATATTTGTATTGTTTCATTCGGTTCCTTTATACTTATGATGGTGGTGGTGCCATCATTCCGGCCCCTTATTGACTTTCCAATGACAGTCTACCGATTGTCACATTATCTTTCAAATTCCCAGCATTTTGGGTGCCTTTTTTGGGAGGATTTGTGTTAGAGCACGTGTCGGTGTCAGTTTTTCAACAATATAAGTATGTGTTTCTTGGCCTGGCTAAGCACTTAATTAAGACGAAATGCCGCTGTTTTATTATGGGTACGGTAAATATTTCATAAATTGTCCAATGAAAACACTTAACGACACACGTCACACAAAAAACAATGCGGGAATTCAGTTTCTATTTGCCCAAACTATTCAATTCAAGGGGAGATTTTTAATACTTCTTACTTATCAATGTACGTAGTTGCGTAAAATACAGTTTTATTTATATTTACTAATGAATACAATGAGTATTTATGAGTGTGTTGATTAGAAATGTTCTTAGCCATATATTCTAGCTGTAACATGTTAATATTAGATGAAAAACTTAGGCCTTGTTTTCTCGATATACCATAAAAAAAAAAACAAAAAAACAAGTCATAATTGCCAGGTTCGTTGATGCATAATAATATTAAATGTTTATCATATACACAATTTATTAATTTCTTTGAAACATTAAAAAACTCTAAAAAAAACTTAATTTAGCTGATTTCTTATGAAGCAGCACTAAAATAAAATGAATAAATAAGTAAGCAAAGTGAAGTAAAGTAGGAATACCAGTAACAAGGAGCAACCACTTAATGGTCCATCGCATTTCTGGCCACCATAAACAGGCAGCAGTCACCCAAGGCAATACTCACACACACACACACACACTCATATCACTCGTATGAAAGCAACATATGTCCACAAAGTGGCAGCCACAAGCGGCAGGGGGCATTGAGCATTCAGACGAGTGTGATATTCTGATCAGGCAAATTGTGTAAAAGTCAGTCGGTGAGCTCGTTCCTGTTTGTATATGGAACAAATCGAGGCTCGTTAATAGAAAACAATTACAGAGTGGGCCGAGGCGAGGGTTAAATATGTGTGTGTGTGTGTGTGTGTGTGTATATAGTTACTGGTCACGACAACTGAATTGAACTTAAATGTGGCTCACGTCTCTGCTAATATGCGAAATGAAAAGTCGAGTTTTAAATCATTTATCTTGTTTTACCATTACTCTGATCCAGCGGGCCAAGTACAAAAAAAATGACAGAGGCACGAGAAGAAATGATACCGCTAAATGAAATTGGCAAGAGACGCGCATGTTCTGCATGCCAAATGAGCTGTGACAGTGACACTGACACAACAACAACAACAACAACAATAACAACAAGAAAAAAACGGACACCTTTCTGTCCTGCAGTATGGCAAACCCTTTGACACCCCTTGGGGCGTACCCTTCTGCTCATAAGTATTATTCAAATTGACGACTTGACGCCGTTTTTGAGTGTACTTTTCGCATTTTTTAATTCAAATTGTGGCCATGATTAATTTACACTCGTGGCCCATCTAAGACTTGACCGGATCCTTCTCCAGTTGGCTCTTCATGTTTTTTCCAACTACTTAACTTTTCTTTTACTCCTTGACAAATGGCAGTTAAAACAGGCTCGAAATTAAAAAAAAAAAATACTAAGGAAATACCTGACTCAGAGGTTTTCAAATTAAAAGTATTTCAAATGAGCTGAAATTTGATATGGCACTTGCCATTTCAACTGCAATTCTAATTTCCTAATTGAAACTTAAAAATGTTCTATTTTGCTCCCATCTGAGCTACATCGTATATCATAATGTACTGCACGTGTCCTAGTCACAAAAACAAAAAAAATTGCATTGATTGATGATTTGCAAATTTCGCAATTGCAAATCAATCACTTTTTCGCGAATTTGAAATGATCAATTTGGCATTTGTTAAAATAAAGGTAAGTTGAAATGAGTTAAGATTGATTAAGTTAGATAACAGAAATGAATTTAAGCAATCAATTTCTCTAGCTCAAGTACTTTTAACTAAAATCGCACTCTGGGTGTACAACACCTGACCACAAATACAATCCTGAAGTGTCATCTTGGCGACTAATTTGCAACGATTAGAATATGAATCGCATGGAGTGCGAAACGATAGACTCGTAGGAGCTGAGTTGAGGTGAGTCGCCCCGAGGACACAAACGAATACATTAAAATGATAAATGAGCGCGATTATAAGCGTATTACCTTCAAATTAATATTGTGGCCCGTAATCAGCTTGGCGCCGCACCCAGCAAAACAACCATCGGGTCAACGATTTATTGGCTAAAAGTGAATTACCATGCAGCGGGGCATGAAATATGCGGCCAAAATCAAACATAATCAAGTGAATTGGGTACTCTTACTTTGATATTGGCTTACACACCCACCTTGGCCATTCAGTTAGTCAGTTAGTTAGTTCCTTTGTTGGTTGGTTAAAATTAATCCGACCGTTACGTGTTTTCTCAAGGACAGCGACATACTGCAATATACACCAAGTACATAGTACATATACTGTTATACGGTTATGACCAGCGGGTAAACATCGTTTGTCAACCGTTTTGACTGCTCGACTTGGCCAGCGTTTTATATGTGTGTGTATATATGTATGCAGTTGCCCCGTTCGGGACACACTCTGCCCAAAGGGCACAAAATATTTGTTGACATTCCGCGGGAAATTACCATAATTAGTTGATTCGAAATAGACCAGAAACAGGAAACTGGTGTCCATTGGTGTTTGATCAGCGCCTTCAGCTTGGGGGTGTATTTGTGTGTGTGTGTGTGTGAGTGTGTGTGTGTTCTGTTTGTGTGTATTCGTTTCCAGGTCACGGCATCGATGTCAACATAATGCGGAACGGCACTGCCCACAACTAAAAGGATCATAATTAGAGCATATGTACGGATTGTGCGCAAATATTGACGCTTATACCACCAACATTCACTGCCCTCCCCACCCCTTGCAAGCCCTAACTTATGGGTGTGCTTGTAAACGCAAATTAATCAGTTTGGTATATCAATCTACACACGCAAACAATTCACACACAACATTCATCTGTCTTGTATATGCAGACATATGCTTAAACCATCTCAATACTAAATATTTCCCAAAAACTATTTCGACATATAAATAAGTACTAAAAAACATATGCATTAAATTCGAATACAAATTGTTTTACTGTGGAATAGTTTTTAAAGAATAATCTACACTTCTCAAAGTTGATCTTATTTGCTTATTAAAAGTGAGCAAAATTAATTAATTTAGTTTTGTTTAAATATTTCGTTCATTTTAAAACATTATTTATAAATTCCCACATAACCATAGCATACCCAAAGTAACATGTCCAAAATTAAATTAATTTATTTATATTTATTCATAATTTTCCATTGCTTTTTAAGTCATGCCAAGTCTCCAATGCAAAATGTTAAAAAATTAAATAGATAATAATATATAGATAAAATATTATATGTTAAATATTGGCAAATATAAATTAAAATTAGTTTCAATCGTTTTAAATATTTAATATGTTGAACTAGATTAAATTATTAATTATAGTCTTAATTATTTATTCAGTTACTTATAATCAATATATACAATATAATAATAGTAAACATAAGAATGAAATATTTGTATATTTTTACAAGTTGTAAATTGAAATATGCATAATACTTTTGCATGTGCATACTGCTAATGGAGAGTAATGAAGCAATTAAAATCAAATCAAAAGAATGACGGCCAAACTGACAACAACCTCAAATTACTATAGATATTTCTTGGCTGCTGCCAGCAATCATTTACCACAAGTTGGGAAACGAGGGATTAGGGCTGCCAAATGACTTTAAATTAAGCCCGATGTGTGCGTCTGTCGATTTAATTAAAATCAAAACAAAATCTTTGCCCTTCCTTCGCTTGTCCTGCAAGGGGATAATAATAAACGCATAAATAATGCAAAACAATAAATGAGCAAATATTCATAAATTATTAACGCAGGCGTCGCCGACTCCTGATTCCTGTTTGTAGCACGACTGCACAGGGGGACAGACTGGCAAAAAGGGGGCACTGCACAAATACCCAAAATATTTTGCCAAAGCATTTAAAAGGACAATGAAGCACGACGCAGCAGCCAGATGACTGAAATGGAGGAAGAAAAGCAAATCCCCGCAACAAATAATTGAGCCTCATAAAGAAATATCATTCATTGATTTTCCTTTTGCTTCTCCCTATCTCACTCCCTCTCCCCCTCTCTCTCTCTCTCTCTCTCTCTCTCTTTCAGTCTCTATCTTGCGCTCTGCCTGTCTCTGTCTGTGGCAAGTGGATAAAGTTGTGTAGGTTGTCAGCGCCCAAAGAACCACAAGGACCATAAGGCTGATGAAACTATCAGCGTATAAGAGAGGGGTTGATTGCGGTGGACAGCATGATTTTCACATGATTTCGAAATCTATGCCTCGTCATGATTTGCACAAAACTTGAGCTGGCAAATTTGTCAGATGGGCCAAAAACGTGTCTGCGAGAAAGAGAGAGAGAGAGAGGGGGAGAGATGAAGACAGCGATGAATATAACGGAAAGGGAATCAAGTTTTAAGGGAAACCTGAAACAGAGCAAATGATAAATTATTGAGAGAGTTTTGTTAATTTGATGACATTGATGGCCTGGCCACAGATTATCACAGAGTGCCCCTCACCTTTTTCGTCTTCAACAAAGGGATTGCTGGCAGAGTATTCAGTTGTTTTTCCTCGCATAAGTAATGCAATATCTCATAAAAAAGGACAAGTTTTTTTATACTCAATTTTAAGATAACCGCATCCTCTGCTTTATTTAGAAAAGTTCAACTTTTCAATCAGATAAAACTTAGAATGTGTAAACAATTTATTCTGGATATCAATCGTAAATATCTAATAACAAAACCCCACAAAATCGGTTTTATTTGATTTTGTTGCTTTATATATATAAATATATATATTTTTATTTTAAATAAATATTCATACATCTTAGCCTCTAACACAGTGCACACAAAAATAATATATCAATCAGCTTTTTGTACGCCGAAAGTGCAGTTGTGCCAATCTCTACATCGATAGCAAGCTAACTATCGATATGCACATGCATCGATACCAATTGAGCAACTCTAATATTTGCATAGACGCCAATTGCTTTGACAAATTCTCAAGTAAGCTGGAAAAAGAAAACAAATGTGAAAGTAAAGCTTTATAATTTGGCATTCTCATTCCAAACTCAAAATGAGTGCCTACAATCGAAAAGTATTGAGGAAAATGAGTTCCAGCTCGAGCTTTGATGCGACCGACTGTGGCATAGACGAGTCGGGCTACGCATCCTTTAAAGCGCAGCACAACTCAACCGTGGAGGCGCCATTTTTATTTGAACGCGACTTTGATACTGAAAACTGTCGCAACGTATCCAATACGACTGCAATCCACTCAAAATCCGGCTACAGTTCGCTGCAATTTCAAACGCCGGGCAATCTAACCAGCAATACGACTCAATTCCACAAATCCAGTTTTAGTTTGACGGATGCAAGCGATGATGCAGGCAAATTTCCAGTACTGCAATCTACGAAACGACGCAAATTGCACTACCAACCATTGGCGCACCATAGCAGCCCCAAGAAATCGAAAAAGAGACTATTTCCACAGCCGGCGTTGTCCATCTGCCGCACACGTTACTATGATGGCATCGAGCAGCTGGATATCGTTGGCAAGTTGAGCAATACGCAGCCAGCGTTGGAGTGCATCTTGAAACATGTTGGCTCGCACACGCTGGACGTGATGACTAGGGTGTCCGAGTGCTGGGCACAGGCGGTTCAGAAAAGCCAGCGTGCGATGGAGCGACTGCTCAATCATCGCTTCAAGCTGAGCCTGTCCAAGGAGAACGCTGGCAATCATCCGCGGATGAAACGCCATCTCATGCAGTCGACCAAACCAATTGTGCCATTCACCCCATTCAATGCCATACATAAACCAAATCAAACACAGGTTAGCTATAAGCACACACCGTCGCAGGACAACGCTGGTCCGCTGGTTGAGCAGGTGCAGCGCATCAAGTGTCCACGCTGCGGCAAATGCAGCCGCGTCTTCTACTGCCAGGCGAAGGAGGAAAAAACGCCGCTGACGATGCCCCTGCACAGGATATCTGCTGCCCTTTCGCAAACATTACCAAACAACAATTATGTGGCCTCCAGCGAGACGAAGCAATCTCTGGCGCGCTTCTATTCCATGGATGAGATGAACAGGTCTTCGCCTCCGCCGCCGTATTCGGTGGGTGAATGCACTAGTGTCTTATGTAAATTTCGCTTTTGTGTTCAATGCTGCGGTCTCCCGCATCTGGGCGAGAAGTGTCTGGTCACCGAGATGGGCACACCTTCCAAAATCATGATGCCCGCGGAGAAGGTGACGCCTCCGAAGCGCAACCAAAAAATCGACTTCAAACTCAGTCGCAAAAAGTCCCTGAAGCGTTTGGCCTTTTAAACCAGAACAGCAACAAAAAAGAAACGAGAACAACTACATTATATATCCATAGTTTAAGTAATTCGCACAATCGAACGTTGCAAGGTTTTTTACATGTTTTAAACTAGTATTATATAGTCGATACACATTACACGCATTAGAAGTTACAACTCATAATTAGTTGAGAGCGTTCTCCATTTTATTGTCATCAAATCGTATTAGTTTTTCCTTTATTGTATTACGTATTATGTATGCTGAACAAACATTCTTGTACCTCTGTGAGATTAATTAGACGTAAGACACTTTTTACATTTTATAAACAAGCATTACAATTAAACATCCAAAATCGAAAAATACGCTGATTTTTTGTATTTATATTTTTAGACAGTGGAAGAAAAAAACCAAATCACAACTCCAAATTAAAGAAGGAAAACCCATTAACTGGTTCTAATTCGCAGATATCTAAGTTATGTTTTGAATTAGTTTTAGTTTAAATTGAAGGCCAAGCTTTTTAAAAAAAATATGTTGGCCTTAGTCTGATTGAATATTTTACATTTGTGTAGTTTTATTGTATTCGAAAGCAGCGCTTGTATGCCAAAGCCATGCAATTAATATTTTGATCGTTTCATGAGTAATAGAAGCGGATACAAACTCAGCTTCATTATGATAGGTTTAAAGTTGAGTCAGCTCTGCGCACCTAAAACTAAAATTCGGGCTCGGCTAGTAAAGCTGATCAAGAATATATATAAAAAAAGGGTCGGAGAGGGAATACAAAAATACGGGAATTAAAAACTATTTATATTAATCATGGAATGCTTAATGCTTATAATGTACATTTATTTTACATTTATTAATTTTTAAGGTTGAGTACATACTTTAAGTAGAATTTCCCATTAGTTTTTATTTAATTTATTAATTATATATCAAGCAAATGTCATTACAGCATTGTACAGCTTGTGACGTCATATGCAATTTGTCGTGCAGCACCATCGCTTGAACATCGATATACAGAAAAGCGTGAGAACTTATCGATATACCACAAATTCATCATTTACCGCCGAAGCACGTGTGAAGTGGACGTTGCATATTTTACATTTATTTTCTAGTGTTTTTACACACAAAGGAGCCAAAACAAAATGACGACGTCATTGGCTCAACAACTACAAAACTTGGCTGCTCCGCAGACATCCGTTCCCTTGACGGATGCACGCAGTCGCGCGTCGATATTATTCGATCCCAAGGAGGCAGCAACAAAAGACAGACGAGCCATCTACGAAATCGGCCTGAGCGGTCTGCTCGAGCTGACTGCCTTCAATCCGACCTTCAAGGAGTTCCAACTAACGCTCTTCGATGAGGCCACCCTAACGTTGGAGCGTGCTGTCGAACAGCCAGAGGTCAACCAGCTGCTGGACGCGGCAATCGCAAAATTCTTGCGACTTTTGTCGCCCTATTTTTTGCTGCGTCCGGCGCACATGTGCATCGAGTGGCTCCTGCGTCGCTTCCAGGTGCATGAGTACAATCGGGAACAGGTGATGGCACTAATTATGCCCTACCACGAGACAAACACATTTGTCCAAGTGCTGCAAACGATGAGACTTCGTAAATCCGATGAGGATTGGTTTTGGCTGCGTCGATTGCAGCGTCCTGGTGTCCCCCTCTCCAAAACGACCATAGTGAATCGAGCGGCGAACGTGCCCTCGTTCCTCAGCTTCGTTTGCCGCAGCACACGGCAGGCAGTCAAGGAACTGGGCCCACGTGCCCCACAGCTGCAGGCACAGATTAATTTCTATGCCACAGTTGTCGTGGGCGCCCTGCAGACGGCCAAACCACTGGAGGATTGGCATATTTCAACCATATTGGAGTCGCTGCTGAAGGGTCTCGCCTCCGACACGGTGGATTTTGTGGCCGCCTCCTATGTGATTGTCGCGCAGCTCGTCTCACGCACCAAACTTAAGGCGAAAATATGCAATGCGCTGCTGGAGCGTGTGGCCAACTGCACCTTCGAGCGTCTGCACACGACGGCCCTAATGCTGCTCATCGCGATACAGGACAAGCAGCAGGCAGCTCGGCCGCAATTCACACCCAAAACCATGCTGAATCTGGCCTGCCAGAAGTGGCTCATAAACGCCTTGGCTGCCCTGGCCAATGAGAACATTGCCATCCAGGCCATTTGTATGCCGCTAATGCGCGGAGCAGTTGCGGCCATACGGGAAGGAGATGAATCCACAGTAACGCATCAGCAGTTTCTCGACAATCTTCTGGCCAATGTGCCGTTTTCCCAGCATAGCGCTCAGCAGCTAATCAAGTGAGAAATTCTCTCCTCTCAACTCGATTTAATTTTATACAGTGTTTTTCATTTAGCTGTTTCCTGGACACTTTTGTGGTCATGGACGCCGACAATGAATCCTTGCGGACCACTTTGCCTGATAATGATGACGCGAGTACAATCATTATTGATTCCGATGATGAAATGCAGCCACCCAAAACCAATTTTCAGACATGGTATACAGAGTTCCTCGAGAAACTCGAACGTCGCTATCCGGATGCCTTTGATCTGAGTGTCAAGGCGGCGCTCAGCGCCAAGTCCAAGACAAGCAATCGAAAGAAGGCGCTCAAGTTGGCATTGGGTGAGTCTATGTGAATTTAACAAATCTGCATTTATTTAACACTTTTATTGTATTGACAAACGTTTGTATTATATGTGCAGGCTTTCGTTTGAATACAAGCGACGAGAAGGCGAAGCGTGCTTATGAGAAGCTCTACCATTACAGCGCCGACTGGCGTCTGACCGCCGTGCAGCAGCTGCTGCAGAATCTAAATGTGGCCAAGCGACGGGAGCGCTGCTTTCGCCTGCTGCAGGAATGTCTGCCAGATCGGATCAAGGACGAGAGTCCCGCCGTTGTTGCGGCGTTGCTGACGTTACCCACCGATGATTTTGTCCAGATGCTCGGCGCTCGATCCTTTGCCCAGACGCTCTGTGAACTGTTGCAACGTGCGCAGCAGCAAAGGCAAACGGAATGGGATTCTGTGGTGCCACAAGCTGTGCGGCATCTAACCACTGCTGCTGTTAGCGATGATTACGACTCGAATCTATTGTTGCTCGCACTGATGCCCTATCTGTTTCCATCGAACGCACTGAGCGTCAAGGAGCACGAAGCACTGCTGCTTCTGATGAGCAGCAATTTGGCGAGCAAGCTGCCATTTCTGGGCCAGCTCAATGTATGCGCCGAGCATGAGAAATTTGATGTCTGGCAGCATCGGCAGCAATGCCTGAATGTGATTGCCACGGCCGGACAGCTGGAAAAACAGGAAATGGCGCTGCTCGATAGCCTAGAGCAGCACGGAGGCGTTGCCTATCTACGCGGCGAGGCGACGCAGCTGACCCACCTGCTCATCCTGCTCATCGCATATACCAAGCGCGACTTGAGCGCCTCGGAGAGTGTGCACATGCTGCAACGCCTGGGCGGCTACACTAGCGGCTTTCAGTTTCGCCTGAACAAGGATGGCGGCAGCAATCACAGCAACAACAACAACTTTGTGCCGCTGCAGCTTTACGTGGACTTTTTGACAACAATCGCGCAGAATACCAGGTTCCCACAACTGTCGGCTACGCTCTGGAATCAAATGACGGATGAGCTGCGTTTGTGCCTGCTGCTTCTGGATGCATTGTGCGCTCACGTGTATGATAAACAATGCCCCCCAGCTGAGCGCAGGGAATGGACACGTACGCTGAAGAATTGCGTCAACTTGATGCTGCCTGAGGCGCAACAAAAACTCGATTTCTTCTGCAACTTTTACGTATACGAAACATTGCCAGAGCTGTTCAGCAGCGACTCGGATTATGCCGTGTTTCGCGTGCGCGGATTTCAACTGATGCAGGCAGTGCTGCGTGCACCACCTGGCAGTGGTATCAACTGCAGTCTGTTGCACGTGCTACGCATAGCCAATGCATGCAATTCGCCTCTGCAAACGCTGCGACAACAGGCGCTGCAAACGCTCCAACTGCTCGACCAGAAGAAACTGGATGCACATGTTGCCCACCTGGTCGGGTGTCTGCTGCAGCGTCAAAGTGAACTGTGCATGGATCACGATCAATATGCGCTTATCCTGCACACCATTCTCCAGGACAGAAAGTGCACACCGCGAGATAAACTGCTGCTGGCGAAGCTGCGTCGCAGTCTGTTGGACCTGGTCTGCGATGTAGAGCAGCCGGCAATTTTCACTGCGGCGCTGTTAAAGGCCCTCAAGCACATGAATAATGAGGCAATGCTGACGGCTCTGTTGCCATTAGCGAAGTCAGCATTGGAAAAGGTAGCACAAATTGATCCTGGCAGGGATGTACCACAACTGGCGCAACTTAGCTGGCCACATAGCGATATTTACTGTGCCATAATTGAACGCTTCGAGGGATCAGTTGGCCTGAGTGTATTGCAGAGCAAACCCAGCTCCTGGCAACTATTGGAGGTGACCTTCAGACATCACACCACCTATGTACAACTGGAACAGAGACTACAACCGCTCCCGTGTGTCCTACTCAACTCCCTTTCGCCTGAGAGCTATGAGCAGCTGCAGAGTCAGCATAAAGTGGCATTGTTGCAGCTGATTGTGGAAGCAGCCACTGCCTCGGATAACGATAGCATCTTTCTGGCTGCACATCGTCTGCTCAAGCGTTGCAGCATTGATTGCCACTCCCTGACACCCATGTTGGCCATCATGTTGCGTCGCAGCACTCGCAGCACTTTGCCGGAGCGTCGAGTTCGAGGTGCAACTGAGACCAAATTGGATCTAACCTCCATGGCCTGGAAACAGGGCATGACGCTGCTCGAGCTGTTGGAGCATAAGAAACAACTTGTTGGCGCCGAGCTACTCATTCCCCAGCTCTTTGACTTGCTGCAGTTGTGCCTGGCGCTGGAGGAGCACAGTGCGGCCGAGTATCCCAAACAACTGATCCTCTCTAGCCTGCTGCACTGCTGCGAAGCATCGCAGGCGGCTGGTGTGCAGCTGTCCAAGGTGCTGCCCGAGTCGTGTTTCCGCATCGAGCAGGTGGTGCAGTGTCTGCGCAACACACAGAATCCACAGACGCAACAGCATGCCTTGCTCTTCCTCACACGGTGCGCTGCACTGTATCCGCAGCAGGTGCTGCACAAGATTGTCGAAATATTTACGTTTGTCGGCTCGACGGTGGCGCGACACGACGATGCGTTCAGTCTGCACATCATACGCAAAGTGGTGGAGACCATAATACCCACACTGCTCCTCCAGCTGGGTGAACAGCGTCAACGTCTGGTCATTGCAGTGCTGAAGGTCTTTGCGGATATCTGTATCGATGTGCCGTTGCATCGCCGTTTGCCGCTCTACGAAACACTCTTCCGTGTGCTCGATCCCAGCCAGCATCTGTGGCAGTTCTTATGCATCGTACTCGAGTCACAAATGCAATTGGCCCAGACGCCTCAAACGGCTGGCAAACAGGTGGACAGGCAGCGCTTGGAATTCGCACGCGAGCTGACGCTGATGTTCGAGCAGCCGGCTGTTATTGTGGACACCTGTGTGCAGCTGCTCGACTACTTGGCCACAATGCCCCAGACCAAGGAGGCGCTGGCCGAGGCAGCCAACTCCTCCTCGGCCAGCAGCAAATCGCCGGAGCAGCAGCTGTTTGATCTGCGCACGCATAGTTTCAAGCAGCTGCGTCACTATAAATACCTCATCATGGACCATCTATCTAGTGTGAGCAGCTCTGCAGAGTTCCAGACCAAACTTGGCAAGCCCAAGAATTCGCAATTGGCGCTCTACCAGCATTTCATAGCTAAGACACTCTCCTATGTGGTCATCGTCAATCAGGCACACCAGCTGGCCGATAATATGCTCAAGAAATACTGGCATGTGCTGGGCAATCATGCGCACGATGTCCTGGACAATGCCATTGGGCTGCTCACGGCGGAGCATTTCCTCGATGTGATTAGGGAGCTGCTGCAGCACGAGCTCATCCATGTGCGCATCAAGGTGCTGGAGTTGCTGGTCACCAAACTGACGCCACCCAGCGATTACTTTGCCCAATGCCAAGTAACCCACTTCGGACTGCTCTTCGAGCCACTGGGCACCATTGTCGATGGCATACTGGACACGGCGGGCGGCAATAATGCACAGCAGGCGCAGCTACAGCAGACGGCGCTCCACGCACTCCAGCTGCTTGCCAATCGACACGGACGTGATTACCTGGAAGAGTGTCGCACGCTTCTGGCCAAGGTGACGCGCATCGTCAAGCGGCGCGCCAATGTGCCCAAAGCTGTTCTCGGCAATGTGGTGCTCACCCTCGTCGAGATTTGTGCCAGCATTAAGGCACACTCTCTCTCCCAGTTGCCCAAGTTTGCGCCACAGCTAACGGAACTGCTCAAGGAACAGGTGCAGCTGCTGCTAACCCAACGGCAAACACCCGACTATGTCTGCTCCGCTTTAGTCACTGGTAAGCTCAACATCACAATCAACAATCCATTTATTTAGTTATATAAGTCATTTAATTGATTATTCATTTAAATCAGTGCCGCTCTAATACACATCAATATCTATTCAGCAATGAAAAGCTCTCCATTAGAATTGCCAACAAAGGCTACCGGCTTAGCCGGAACTGATTTAAATCCAAACAAGCGTAACACTATCAAACGCATCTTGAAAATCAACTTTCTGTTCAAATAAATGGAAATAAATAGACTAACTTAAGTTGAGAACAAAGTTCGGTGAACATATTCATATTTTAGTCAATTTTTGTTCTGTAAAATGTAAAAATAAACTGTTCATATCTATAATCATAAATCCTTATCAGGCGAATCGATATAAGTTTATCTGTTTGTGTTAATTCATCAAAGCTTATTATAAAATATTAATTAATGTTTCTCTGCACTGCTCCTGCAGCCCTGCACAAGCTGTTTTTAACGCTGCCGCTCTTCCTGGGTCCGTATTTGGTTGACATCATTGGTGCGCTGCTACGTCTCTCTGTGCAGCTGGAGAGTGCACCATTGCCGCATGACAAACGGACGCAGGCCCTCAAGCTGCGCATTGTGGACGTGTGGACGGCGATGGCGCAGGGTGTGGAGGCACGCATCCTGGTGCCCAGCTGTGCCAAGAGCTATGAGTGTCTGCTGGAGGCAAAGGCCTACGATGAGCTGGGCACGCTGATGCGCCAGCTACTCCTGCCATGCATCCGGCACAATGCCAGCGCTGAACTGCAACCCGCACAGGAGGCGTTATTCGAGCTGTTCCTCAAGGCGTTCGAATTCCGGCTGCAGGTGCGTGAACATAAGCAGCAGCCGCAGCGTCAGCGCATTGCAGAGATAGAGGCGTCCGTGAGTGAGGCGTTTGTCGCCTGGATACTCAAGCTATCCGAGACGAGCTTCCGGCCCATGTATAGTCGGGTGCACAAGTGGGCCATGGAACGCACTGAGATCCAGCCGAAGCTCACATTCTTCCTGCTGACCAACCGCATTGCCGAAGCGCTCAAATCGCTCTTTGTGCTCTTCGCCGATGAGTTTATCGAGGATGCGGCACGATTGCTGCACGAGCACAACACATCCCAGCCAGAGTTCTCCGACGAAGTTAACTCTGATGATATTGTTGACCTGTTGTCTGCTATTCTGAGTACATTGCGTCACGTGTTCCTGCACTGCAGCAGCAACTTTATCAACGATCATCGCTTCAATACGCTAATGCGTCCACTTGTGGATCAGCTGGAGAACAGCTTGGTGCTGGCCAGTGAGTGTGAGACGTTACAGCAAACACTTTCAGATTGCATCGCCCAATTGGCTGCCGCCGGCAACGATGTACTGTGGAAGCAGCTCAACAACCAGGTGCTGCTCAAGACACGCAACTTTGCGCCCGAAGTGCGCATCCTGGCCTTCAACAGCAGCGTGGCGATTGCCCGCAAGCTGGGCGAGAGCTTCGCTCCGCTCCTGCCGGAGACGGTGCCATTCATAGCCGAACTTCTCGAGGATGAGCACGAGCGTGTGGAGAAGAATACCCGCAGCGCCGTCCAAGAATTGGAAACGATTCTCGGTGAACCCGTGCAGAAATATTTGTAAGCCGATGAGAGCTTATTTAAACATGCTTAGATAATGTACATCTTAAAATAACTGTTACTCGTACTGCTGACGTTCATATTTTCATAAAAAGGATTCTATTCCCTGTTTAATATTTTAATAATTATGTAATTAATTTGTCAGCTGTTAATCGACTGAAGAACTTTAATAATTATTCGATGCACATTTGAATTTCTACACTGATTCAAAGGGAACCAATTAAACTATTTTTGCAAAACTAATTAAAAATTAACAATCTTTTGAAACTGAACTCATAAGGACATTCCACTTGGAATAACATTTGGATTATTTTTGCCCATGGAAACTAATTCCAAAATGATACTGGTTGAATCGATGTATTCCGTCATATTTGGATTTTTGGTAATTAAAAAAGTTTATTGATTTTTATATATTATTTGAGTCAAGAATTTATTTTAATTTCAAAATAATTGCGCATTTTCATATTTATTTTAATCATAATATTATTACTCGCATTTTTCAAAGTTAAATTGAGTCTGAGCAACTCCTGGCTACTGGTTGAGGGTAAACGGATAGTTTTGAATATGCGCATTGCATTGGGTGTTGTCGTGAGTCTGCTTTTCAATTGGAGTCTCGGGATCCTCGCGCTCCTCCTCCTCATCGATAATGCTGATGTCGCGTATGGAAGGACGACGCCAGCCGGTGAATGCCTGTGCCTGCTTCGTTTTTGTCAGCATCCTGGGCCCAGTCACGGATATCAGAATGGCGCCCAAGGGAGCGGTTAGTAAAATACTTAAAATGCATATTGTTTGCACAATTCTTGCCCAGTGGCGCTCCTCTGCAGTGGATGTCTCGTCCAATTGTCGAAGAGCCACCGGTCCCAGTGCAGCCTGAACCGTCGCCTTGGCCATCCAGGCGAGGCCCACAAAGAACTTCTCCTTGGTATTAAGACGATCGCCAACAGCGATGCCAGCTGTGACAAAGATGCGTATGATGACGCCGGCAAATATGCAGACGGCACCAATGTAAATCAAATTTGAATCCAGTTCGCGCAACTTGATTGTGGCGCCCGTCAAGCCAAACAGAATGGGCTCGAAGATCATCCAGAAGATCTCGAAGCCTGTGCCAACCGGGTTGTCATCGATGGTCCAGCCATCCTTGCACCAGAAGTAATTTGATATGAATGATGAGAAGACGACAGCCAGTGGACCAGCGCCCTCAAAGCCCAGCTTTTCGCTGCCATAGATGGCCACCAAGTTGCCAATGAATAGAAGCAGCGTCCGCAACGGCACCACGAAGGCGTCCCCCTTCTCGGGAAAGATGCGCGCCAGCGAACCCCAGACGATGCCAAAACCCAGGCCGCCAACGATGCAGACGGGCACCTGGGCAAACAGATAGAGCTGTCCCCTATCTGAGAACAGGATCGTATTGATGATGCCGAATGCGGCCACTGAGAGAGCATCGTCCACTCCAGACACCGCCACAACCAAAGTGGGTATGCCCTTGGCCACGCCATATCCCTTTGTGCGCAGCCGGTACAAACAGGGCACGACTGCAGCGGGTGCAATGGCCGCCATTATGGAACCGAGCATGCAGCCCCAAATCCATGGCAAGCCGAGCAGAAAGTGCGACATTAGCACCTGGACACCGAACTCCACAAACCATGGCACAATGCCCAGCTTGAGGATTGTCTTGTACACCTTCTTGAAGGCATCCGGATCCATTTCGAGGCCAGCTCGCGTTAGGATTATGGTGAGCGCAAATTTACGCAAATGGGCGACCACCTTGGAGAATTCGCCATCTAATTCGACCCAGCCAACGTTCTAAAAGCAATTTAAATTTCGAATTAAACAAAGATTTTTCCTCAATTTAATTAAGCTTCTGACTCACCTGAAACAATAAGCCGACCAGGAGCATACCAAGGAGGCGGGGCAGGGTGGCCAATGATATTAGATAGCCACCAAAATTGGCTGCCACTGTTAGCACAAAGAGGTCAAAAAGCTGCCCGCCAGGCCCAGCTGATTTGCCAATAATCACATAGGAGATTATCCAAAGTAGAGCACCTTTTTAGATGGATAAAACCGTTTTACGTTTGGGTGTCAAATATATATGAGCAAGTAGCTCACCAATCGCTGTGAGGGAAGTCAGGCGGGAGAATGTCCGGAAGGTGGGGCACAGTGGATAGGGAAAGACCTTTTGCCAGAAGGGTGGCTCCCATGACTCGGATGGCTCCTCCGTGCGACAATGGAGGCAATAATTATAGATCCACGATTGTTCCACATAATTGCCATTGCGATCCTGCACTCCTTGGGCCGCCTGGAAGCCATTGCAATTGGCATTAACCACGTCCAGCGCACTCTGCTTGTAGATGTCTGTGTGGATTGATAGAGAGATCGATCGATCAAGGGTGTTGTCCATATATAGACACACAGAATTAGCACCTAACTCTAATCATTGGGTGATAAGTGTGGCATGTGAATATTATTCGATAATCGCCCCTTTCAGACGGATGTTAATTGCTAATGCCGACTTTGCGACTTCAAATTCGATTGACATTGGCTCCATAAGTGTTCAATGTTTTCATTTGCTTTTGCTAAATGATATTCTCAGACCCACTGTAGGTCTTTGTAATTAACATTATTATATTTATTATTACATCTTTAATAATTAATAATTTAGTTATAATACTTCGCACCTTCGTAAAATATCTGCAAACGTTTGAAACTTTCCTACTCTAACAATCCACATACTCTTTCAGCTTAGCTCTATTTAAAATACTATTTAAAGCCACTTTACTACAAAACATTTTCCAATAAAAATGATTAATTTTGAAATTAATTACTGTATTACATTTCACTAGATCACTATAATAGATAGTCTAAAGTATCGGCAGAATATCACAATAAAAATAGAAACAAAAAGGTATTTCACAAACTAAGTAAATTATTATAATATTATATTATTATTATTATTATTTTCAAAAAATATCGCTAAAATTTGATTGTCATCTAACGTAATATGTTAAAGCCGGCTTGATTGTCATAAGCTTTGAGTGTGCAAAAACTCATTCAAATCGCTTAAACGAGAAATCAAGTCACGGGTTTGAATCACGTTGCTTGGTGTTGTTTGGTAGTTTAGTCTTCTTCTTTCTTCTTTTTCTTCTATTATCTCTCTCTCTCTCTCCCTCTCTCTCTCTCTCTTTCTCTGTCTTATCACTCTTTCTTTGAGATTCACGCTATCACAACTGGAGAAAACTGGCCTAAGTGTGCCGAACCTAACCTAACTTAACTTAATATGTTCTCAGTTCATTTCACTTTCAACTCTTAAATTTAGCTAACTTTTCCTTATATTCCCAAATTTCAGAGTCCGACTTACCATAACTGTTCGTTGAGACACGATCGCACTCATTTTCATGGCAGATATTATCCTTCAAGATGCTTCTCCTACGTCCAGGCGCTCCGATCTCAAAGTGTGTTGAATGTGTTGAAGTCTGTGCCCAAATTATAATTACGTATTTATTTATTTTTTTAAGATTGCGACAGTTGACTAATTGACTAATTGAAAGTGTGCGTAAATCAGCAAGCATTTGATCACTATAATTACTTAACCAAAAATACGAGCATCATTAAAATTCCCCTAATTTAATGGGACGTATAATATATGATAGATCGTTAAACACACAGTAAAAACAAAATTTACGATCGTAATCAGTGCTCAATTTGATGCGCTTACCTGAGATATTTTACGTGCGTGTGGGAAATCAAAGGCGGTATTATCATAGCCGGCACTATTGGATCCTGCCACCGGCACCTCGGAAACCATGCTGACACGCCGCTTCGGCTGACTCTCGATGACGGCGCTCTTGTGAGCTGGGGTTGATGGTGTCTGGCCGTCGGTGGAGACAAAAGGCGTTGGCGTATTGATTGCCAGCGGACAGGGTCGAGCTGTGGTTTTTGTAGTACATACTACGGCCACTGTGCTGCCCTGCTCTAAATTAGTTGGCATTGTTTTGTGGCTCTGCAGGATAATGCGGGGTGCGAGTCTTACTAAACACTAACTGATTTATATCACTAATATCAGCTTACTATATACATAATATACACTAACTCCACGCAAAGCGAATTTATCCGTTCCGCGGGCTTTACAACCAGCTCGTTCCGCGTTTAGCGTTCAAATAACTCATCTCATCATCATCCGTCGATACTGATCACGGTTTTTTTTTTTGGGTGAGGTGCCGGGCTTTTTGTGGGCTCAGTGGCCACAGCATTATTCGTGTGTTGTGGAATGTGCTAACGATTAATGCTAATAAGTATTAATTATTTTATATAGAAATCATAAAAACAAAATATTAGCTGGCCATAAACAAATTAAAAGTTTTCAATAATTTACACTAATTAGAAAGAAATGGAACTGGAGCCCCGGTCTGGTCACATACGAGTATATCCATCGCACTACGTACATATGTTTGTATATGTATGGAGCTGCTCGGGTTTGAATTGATCTCGGATTGTTGGTCGTCGAATTGTGACGCATTCTATCTAAACAAATTGACATGACAGACCAGCAGACTCACGTCTCACAACAACGAGGCTGAATTAATTATTTAATGGAATTTGTTGCTCTATCGTTTTTTTCCCTTTTGACTTTGCGCCATTGTTATTATTTTGGTTGTTTTTGTTTTGATTTTATTTTTATTGTATGGTATTTAGAAATTTGTCAAACCAGGTTTTTAGTTATACCCTGTGCAATGAATTGAGGTTATAAAATTTTGGTTGTCTGGTAATTAAGTACATATATACTTTATCTGAAGATGAGTCGATTTAAACTCCAGCAACAAATTTGAGGTTACAGTAAAATCGCTTTTCTATAATTTTCGTTCTCCTTTATTATTTGTAAAATATTTGCAGGGTAAATTTGCATATATAAGTATAAATGTTTCAGATATCAATTTGGGATCTCCCTGCAACATTCTTTCTGAAATTTGCAATTTGCGATGCGTTAGATGCCAACAATCCAACAAAGCATCTCGCCTCATTTGTGGACTGGTTGGGCATTATTTTTAGCAATGTCATTTAAATCGTTAATGTATACAATTTCATTATTTATCGCCTGCACAACGGTTGCCCCAATTAAAGCTCCTATTATTATCTGTTGATGCTTTTTTTGTATAATTATATGCGAAAGAATTTCACGCTTAAATTGCTCACCGGCGAAATTATTTGGTTTAGAAATGTTAGGAATGCGGCTTTCAAATGACACAAAATTGGTTTTTCTAGCTGATCAATTATCCTATTTATTTTCATTATTTTTTACTATTTATATCATCTACCATTAATTTAAATATCAAAGTTGCAATAATGCCAAAATACCTAACTGGAATTTAAATAAATTGCTAAACAAAAATTCCCCTCATTTATGAACCTCTCAAATAAAAATATTAATCATCAATAACTTGATGAATCTGCAAGTTGTTAATATTATTTATTATTTCTTAGGACAGCAACCAGTCTTTAAAGAGTGTAAATAATACTTTTTTTTAAATATTCATTTATTCTTATAATTTTTATGATTTTTGATGTGCAACTTTAATGTAAGATCGCACTGAATATGCTCGTACAATTCTTCAATTGATGTTAAAAAGGCAATTGATGAGAAATAACAAATTTTGACCCATTAATAATTTGATCCTACTCTAAAAAGTATGTTAGGTAAAAAGTCAACCTGATAAGTGGGCCAAAGGGCCTTAGCTAAGACTCAATCCCACTCAGAAAATGCAATTCAACATTTCAAAATCAATTAATTTTAATCGAAAAAAAAAACAATAATAGTAACGTTGAAATTACATAAGCTGAGCCTATATATAGCA
Source organism: Drosophila atroscutellata (assembly GCA_035041605.1). NCBI lineage: Eukaryota > Metazoa > Arthropoda > Insecta > Diptera > Drosophilidae > Drosophila > Drosophila atroscutellata. The sequence goes on along the minus strand of JAWNLA010000092.1, from coordinate 1,892,231 downwards.
AGCTGAGTGCTTACATATATACATACAAATACAATGGTGGCCACATAAATAGGTACACTCATTTTTTATTAAGACTTTTTTACGATAGAAGATGAATGATTTTATAGTAAAATATCATTTCTGGAATGTGGTTACTTCAGCAATTGCGTCATCATTATAAATGCCGTCATTTCCGATGGGTGCTTTATATGCTTTAGCGTTACGAGAGTACTCTCAGATGACTCAGTACATCGTTAAGCAAGCATTACACCAAATTAGCGATTGCAATCACTATAAATAAGTATATAGCAATTTTTCTTTTTTTGTTTAGCTCGCTTATTATTTATTTGGAATGCATGCCCCAATCCTAAGTATTGTAGTAGAATAACAATCAACATCGTATCTTAATACAAAATAATCTGGAACTTCACGCAATTCCCATCCAGGGTTTCACTATTTATTTGCGGTATATGATAAATGGGCGTTAGTTTGCGTATTTTCATCCGTTTCCTTGTCTCGGGGCAACTCGGGATCTTCTCGCTCCTCCTCCTCATCGATAATGCTGATATCGCGTATAGAGGGACGATGACTGCGCCGCCAGCCGGTCAAGATCTGCGGCTGTTTCGTCTTGGTCAGCATACGGCTACCAGTAACGGATATCAGAATGGCGCCAAGTGGAGCTGTCAGCACAATACTGAATACACAAACTGTCTGCACAATTTCAGCCCATTTGCGCTCCTCATCAGTTGAATCGCTGCTCAGGTGCTTTAAGGCCACCGGTCCCAGTGCAGCCTGAACCGTCGCCTTGGCCATCCAGGAGAGGCCCACAAAGAACTTCTCCTTAGTATTGAGACGATCGCCAACAGCGATGCCAGCTGTGACAAAGATGCGTATGATGACGCCGGCAAATATACAGGCTGCTCCAATTGAGACTGTATGCGAGTCCAGCTCGCTGATAATGATGGTGGCACCGGTTAGGCCAAATAGAATGGGCTCGAAGATCATCCAGAAGATCTCAAATGCGGTTGATACGGGATTCTCATCGACCTCCCAGCCATCCTTGCACCAAAACAGATTCGATACGAACGATGAGAAGACAACGCCCAACGGACCAGCGCCCTCAAAGCCCAGCTCCTCACTGCCATAGATGGCCACCAGGTTGCCAGAAAAGAGCATCAAAGTGCGCAATGGTACCACATAGGCATCACCCTTCTCGGGAAAGATGCGAGACAGCGAGCCCCAGATGACGCCAAAGGCCAGGCCGCCCAGGATGCAGACTGGTGCCTGAGCAATCTGGTAGCCCAATCCCTTATCCGAGAACAGAATTGTGCTGACGATGCCAAAGATGGCCACAGAGAGAGCATCATCCACTCCGGCCACGGCAATCACTAGCGTGGGTATGCCCTTGACTACGCCATATCCCTTGGTGCGCAACCGGAACAGGCAGGGCACAACAACGGCTGGAGAGACGGCGGCAATGATTGCGCCCAGCATACAGCCCCAGGTCCAGGGGAGATCGAGCAAAAAGTGTGACATGACCGTCATGACAGCGGCTTCCGCTATCCACGGCACAATGCCCAGCTTGAGAATGGTCTTGTAGACTTTCTTGAAGGCCTCCGGTTCCATTTCGAGACCAGCTCGACTCAGGATTATGGTTAAGGCAAACTTGCGCAGATGGCCCGTTACTTTCGAGAAGTCACCATCGAGATCCACCCAGCCAACGTTCTGCAATTATTGAAATAATGTCATAAAAAATAACCAAAATTTTCATTTAACATGATCTTTAGTTTAATTTTTTTATATAAATGTACATTATTTATTAGCCCTACTATTAATCTGGTTTTCAGTAAAATATATGTCGGGATTTAATTTTGTGCTAACTGATTTTAGACACTAGCCAAGTCAATATTTTATACTTATCTCAAATGTTATTATCATTATCGTGAGCTATTCAAAATGATTTGCACTACTAGCAATTGCGCTTTAATAAGTACTTGATTGCAACTAACTGTAAATAATAGGTTTATGAACAAAAAAATAAGTTAGAAAAATATGAAGTCTGCCAAACTTGATTGCGCTTATAAGCAATTCGCAAATTTCCCTATTTGATGATTAAAGTGCAATTTTGGTTTTCAAACCGAGTACAAAAAATTCTAGTAAATTAAAAATATTTGTGAAACTTGATGAAAGTTCCATTAACTTTACTGAGCTCTAAATAATCTCACCTGAAAGAGTATGCCCACCAGCAGCATACCAATCAACCTTGGCAGGGTGGTCAATGATATCAGATAGCCACCAAAATTGGCAGCCACTGTAAGCACCACTAGACTGAAGAGCTGCCCGCCAGGGGCAGCTGTGTCCCCAATAATTACAAATGCCACAATCCAAAGTAGCAAACCTAAACAAGACACATGATATCATATTTAAGAAAGTTGTGTATAAAGATAAATCGATGCTTTCGCTTACCAATCAGAATGAGAACACAAAGACGAGAGAATGTCCTAAAGGTAGGACAGAGCGGATAGGGAAAGACCTTTTGCCAGAATGATGGCTCCCATGCCTCGGTTGGCTCGTCGCCCCGACATTTAAGGCAGAATGTGTAAATCCAAGAGTCTTCCACATAATTAGCGCCACTCACATCGGGAGAGTTCGCCTGATGATGACCATGGTACTTTCCATTGAGCACATCCAATGCACTCTGCCTATGGTTCTCTGGAATTGGAAGCGAAGATAGTGAATGTGCCGAGTGCAGAACACGTACAACTCTGTACGCTGACTACGAGTAGTAAATAAACAATTTATACAATCATTTAGTATTCGACTTTAATTATGTCTGCGCATATCATACCTAAGAACAAACAGTCATTAAAACAAGTGATGAATCTTTGACGAAATGCTTGACTATGGGGTATCCTCTAAATTGCACGAAATATATTCCCAATAATACTGATTGATATATTATATATTTGTCAAAGTGTTGCCATACAATAAACCTTAAGTGAAATGCTTAGTTTAAAATCGAGCAAAAAACTCGAACGCTTTTGCACATACGAAAGTAAACCTTTGCAAATAGTAAATTTAAGCATTAACTTTGTGTGACTGAAATCTCAATATACCTCTTACGTATAATGCTGGGACCGATTGTGTCTGCTTTTGAATTTCGAATGGCAACTGGAAAGAGGAAATCACTTTCCGTACTGTTAATTGATAATGTTAACTTTGTGATGGCAAATTGGATTGACAATAGGGAAGCACAGGTGCTCAAATAGAAACCTATCGTAAACGTATTTGTTTTTTGCTAACTGACATACGATGGCCTTCGGAACCGTCATTGAAATTTACAAATGAACAGTGACAGATAATATGGTTGCCGGAATGCCCCAAAGTCAATAAACCTGATAAGTGATTGTAGAAATCTGACCAATGTTACGCATACGGAATGTATGACATTTTACTGGATTACTTACCATAGCTGTGCGTGGATCCACGATCGCTTTCGTTATCATTATAATGCTGCGTTGGTTCTTTTAAGATACTCCGTCTTCTCGATGGCCCGATCTCTGTGTGCGAATGTGTCGAGGTCTACACAATAAAATTTGAAAAATTTAAGGCATTTATTACAGCTTTTGCAATCCCCGACGATTATCTATTGGCTGATACGTGAACGGTTACCCAGAAATTATCAATATGCGATTGTCGACTGTTGCGCTTATGGCCAACACTTAATAAACACTCAAATCCTAATTTACGACCACCATTAACCAACCATTGATCGTAATCGCAATTGTCGCCAACAGCAAAACGTTTACGCCACTGATGACGAGAACTTACCTGGGATATTTTGCGTCTGGGATTTTGCTCATAGGCGAGATTGTCGTATCCGGTGGCACCGCCACCGCCACTGGCACCGATCATTGGTGCATCCGAAATAATGCTGACACGCCGCTTGGGCTGGCTATCGACGACCAGGGTGTTCTTGTGGTTACCATGGTTGCCATTATTACCTTTGGGCATCGGTGAGGTGCGGATATCCGGTACTGGCAGCGTGGTCATGTTGTTTTCATCACTGCCATTGTCGGTCGTTTCCCCCATAGCCGTCATCGTCCTGTCGCGTTCTGCAGGAGTAGATGTGTCCGCTTATCAATTGATTTGGATTTATGAGTCTGTGTGTGTGTGCTACTCGAAACGTTTTTCGCGCCGCGTTGCCGAGTTTTACAACTAGCTCGTTCAACGTTTAGCGTTGAAATAAATTCATTATCATTCGGCGCCGTCGTTTCAGATCGTCACTTTGTGGGAGTTACGCGGGCCAGTTTCATATGTGTGTGTGTGTGTAGGAGTGTGTGTATTTGAGTGTGAAAGAGTATTCGTGTTTGTGAATTCAATTCAAACTTGTGAAAGTGCAAAAGATTAAGGCAAATATTAAGCGTTTAATATATAACAAATTGGAAAATAGCCAATGTAAATAAATCCGAAATTCAATAAGCTCAATTTTCACATATGTACGCATCTCATATGATTTTGATATTTGAAATGCTACATTAATAAAATTGGCTTAGTTAGTCGCGCATTCATCTATTAGATAGAAAGTAACTCTATCCATGTCAAATCGGAACTAATTGTGGCTAAAAGTCATACGATTTACCTACAGTAAAATGAATAAATTAGTTAAGCTTGTTTTTATAATTATAGGCAATGAATACTATCAATAATTTTATAGTTTAGAGCTACCGATATTTTTGAATTATAACCGAATAATTCATTTTAATAACTCGTATATTATTATAATGCCTTATTAAAAACGAAGAAAAACTAGCTATCCAGGACACTCCGAAGAGAACATACCCTTGCAGACTGGAGTCAAATTGACAGCATTTTATTATTACCCAGACTGATATTGAAAGCTATATGGTACAGTTGTCCAATCTTGATCATGTTTTTTATCTTACTGGCAACTATTTCCTGCCTGCAGATCTTGCTGAATATATTACAAGTTATGTTTATCTTAAGTGAGCGACTAATGCGCGTAGCAACCGCCAAACGGACAGATGGCTCCTCCGTCTATTGGCTAATGATGCTAATCAAGAATATAAATATTTTTTGGGATCGAAGACGTTTGCTTCAATGCGTCACAAGCTGCTGGACAATATTGTCATACCCTCTGTTAGAGTAAATGAAAAACTGTATTTTAAAGTCCCAGTAAATTGGGTAAGATTTATGACATATGTGTTATGCAATGCATCTAAGTAGATCATAAATAAATTGCAAATACGTTGCTGGCAATTATCTAAATTTATATTAGCAATACATAGTTTTGCAGCTAATGAAAAAATTCGTCATCAAGTTTAATTGCACAACCGTTAGGCACAATTTATTGTTGTTGTTTACGAGCGACATTTATATTTGTTTTCATGTGCGCCAAGTTTGTTTGTATCTGACTTAATTGCTCTTATTTTATAGACGTTTAACATAAAGAATGTAAATCGGTGCTGGCAAGTTAAATATAATATAACAATGTACATAATTAATTTCTTTGCTAACTTATTTTCATTTTCTAAATGATGCATAAAGTATCAATAAACAAGTATAACTTGAAAAAAATCAACTGGGTTTTTTAATTCACGCTCTAATAAAGCACCCGAAATATAGATGTGTCCGAATGGGTGTGTTGATTTCTGTATATATATGTTGATTTTCTATATATGCCTAGAGCAATCAATGTCTGTTTGCAATCGATTCTGCATAATTGACCAGACACGCTGAATGTTTCCAATTTTCACCTGTAATTAACGCCATCTCAACGTTGATATGAGTAATTCGCAAAAAGTGATACCCACAGGTATCAAGTGATCACAACTGATTGTGAATTCGGTTAGTTTGCGCTGTGACAACAGTTGTGTGGCTGATTCGATGCCTGCCCCCAAAAAAGTGTGAAGTGTACCACAGCCGATTGGGTAGTTAAGAAAAGATTAAATATGATTGTGTCTTGAAGGGAACTGAGATATAATTCGTGGATGTAGCGACATTATAGATCTTAAAAACAAAAATTAAAAATAAAAATGGAAACAGAAGCAGTGCGAACCACAGTGCTTTGACTTACGGCCCGGCTCTAATTGGCGATTGTCTGGCAAGTGCGTTGGTTGACAAACATTCCTACGGAGCCATCACGTGCTCCGGCTGGAGCATGTCGAACAAAGCAGATTAATTAGCATGGCGGTGTCATTTGTAAAATTTTTAGCATTTTTAATAATGCTTATTCTGATATCAAACAACTTGTTTACACCTCAACACAAGGCGTACGATCACGTGTAAATGACACAAGTCTAGTGAAGCATATACAAAAATATATATATTTGTTTATATGACTTTTTTAGCTCTTTTTTTTTTTTGTTGACACTTTTTCTCAAGTCTTGTGAGTGAGCGCGATTTGCATAATACATAATACCGAAAGCTAATTACACTCAGTGTTTTGTTGCTTTTGGCTTAAATGAGAGCTCGTCTATAAATCGCGACAGTTGCCTGCCATTGCCTGACCTTGCCAGAGGTGGCATACCACGAAAAAAGCGCGTCGCATTGGCACCGAAACGAAAAATCGTTCTACGTGACTTGTTTTCCAAAGCGGATACCACCGAACACTGAGCACCCCAGTTGCCCAGTTGCCCAGTTGCCCCGTTGCCCAGTTGGCAATAAGCAAATTTTCAAGCTTAGTTAGCGATGGGTCAACTGCCGGTCGACACTTTAGCGGACGCTGCTCACAGTTCCGAAACCGTTAATATTGACTCGAATACCCTACAAACAGCAAAAGTTTCATTAAGGGTATGATATTTAGAAAAAGATTTGATCAAACTTTGCCTGTATAGGTGCTTGTATAGCTAATCTAATAAGTAGACTTACTTATCTCTCTACGCTTCGTAGGTAATCAATAAAAACAAATAACCCTCTCAATTAAAAACTAATGGTCTTGAAGGTAAGTAATCGGGAGTGTAACAAATATAAATACGGCAAGCACTTATAATAATCGATGTAGAAAACCAAATTCACTTGAATGGAGCAGAACATATTGCCAGAGGTTCCGGGAAAATCACAAGCGTGCTTGCTTCTCATTTCTTTAATATTTGTTTATATTTATTGTGGTTGGTGCTGCCTATAGAGTATGACCCAGTCAACCGATTCTCAGAATTCAAGCTCACTTGATTTTTCTTTACTTTTCAGGCCACGTTTGACAACACACTTGGATAAGTATTCACCGAGCAATCGGTTTGGATTCATCCAGCATTCCGAATGGGTCAGTGTCTCTTTCTGCGTTACTTGTTTACTTATTTCTGCACTACGTTATTGAGTTAAAGCAGTGCTTTACTTATTAATCTAATCACTTCTTAACATCAGACGCTGTAAATGAAATAATATTGCTATACACAGATAATCGGTATAGATAATAATGCTTCAAAAACTTCGAATATATATATATGTATATAGATAATCGGAATAGACAATAATACTTCAAATTGAAATGAACAAAATTCGTGACATTGTCGATAAGTGTTTGTCACTTAAATTCAGATAATTTCAAAACTTGTAAGCACGCGAGATTATTCAGTTCTCTTTAAAAAGCTTATCTTACAATTAGTATATGTTTAATATATATTTTATTTAGATTATAATTAGTTTCAAATCCCACCGTCTGAAATATTTATTTACCAACGTGTAAGATGATATAGTTGTGACCGAGTAGAATACATTCTCTATAAGGTTATAGATGCAGATCAGAAATAAGACCTGATGCAGAAGGTGGAATGTTATTGATTGTGTTTGTATTACTTTAGCACCATTGACCAATTCCAATTGATTGACTTATTATCAATCAAGAGATCGGTTAAAGTTGCGGTTGACGTCAAGGGAAATTTTTGCGTATAAACTTCTCAATTGAATTGGTCTGAGACCCAATGAAAGCATTTAATTGCCCACAAGGAGTTCGATTATACAGTGGGGACAATTAACACTGGACATTTTATGGTTGGCTTCAAAATGTTATCAAAAGGCATATTTTACCATGTTATTTATAACATATCATAAATGACTTGCAACGATCAAAGATCCACAATCAATGCCACTAATAAATGCCCCATATTACTCTTGTTAAGTAGTCACTCGGTCGTAGCTTATCTCACAGTCAATGGAACTCTTACCAACATATATTCACTTTTGTGATAAGAAAACCCTCGCCTTAAATTTATGCAGGAAAATCCACGCCCCACTAAAAACCAATTCTCGACAATTAACTTCGACACACGATCCGATAAGCGAGTTCGGGTTCGTTCTCGGGTTAATTTTCGAAGTCGGATTCGGATTCGGGTCTGTTATCGTTTTGTGGCCGACTGTCAGCTAATTGACTGATATTGCACACTTTTGGCGTTTGTTTTAATTACCGGTGTACCGCGAATTGAGATTGATGTGGAATACAGATGGACTCAAAGCTACCGATCGGATCTTGCATTGTTGATTACTCCACTTATTAGTGTTTGATTAAAAGCAATCTCCACTTGACTATCAATCAGCCCTGAACGATTTATGGCTTATCCAATGATCGTCAAACTCAAACGATTACGCACAAATATCGTTTGGTTTTCAGTGCTGGTTATGAATATTATGTGGCTGGATGTATCAAATTGATTGCATATAGTTATCGAAATCAAAAACAAAAAAACAAAATTCCGTGACAACCATAAATAAGCGTTTCATATAAACAATGGCAGCGCCTTTGACTGAGGAACAGGTTAACATGGATAATAGCTGTTGTATGACACGATTATTACTGATATTTTGGTATTCACCAGGTAGATAAGATTTTTTAATTATTTATTATCGGCAATTGTTCTTGCTGTCGCACAATTAACAAGCAATACGCACTTTACTTACGCATTCAGTAATAACTTTTGTCTTTTATCTATATCTATTCAAAAAAAAATGGATGGCTCCAAATTTTCCACAGCCACAACACAAAAACTTAAACTGAACCGATTTTTTTTTGATTATGGTTTGTACTGTAGATAAATACTTGAATTCTATTGTGAAACAAGTTTATTTCAAAAGTCATGCAACAATTTGTATTGAAATTTGCCACAGCCAAAATTGAGACAACAATTAACCGATTTGAAAAAGCTATACAATTTTGTTCATATTTTGAACTGTTGAATAACACTTAACATAAATTTGGAAACCAGATTTTTGCTCGGGATTTATGTAAAAATTGCGAATTTAATTATTATGTGCGAAATGAGAAATAATAAAAAAAAAGTCAAGTAATCATTCTAAAGTGTAAATATCAGTGCACAAACCCGTTTCACATTCATACATACATGCATATAAAATAATCTATACATATATAGTAATGTCGATGAACCGACTTCCGCTAGAATTCACCCAGATGCAATTTAAAACTCTTGGTGCCAGAATTATATTTAATTTGTTTATTCTCTATCACAGTTGAATTGTGATGGTGTGAAATCAATGCAGTTGAACTGCAGTTATAAATGTGAACAGATTCGTATATATAAATATATTTCGAAATTTACAAAAACAATTTGCATATTTGAGTTGAACAACAACACGTATAAAAATGTAAGTAAAGTATTCGTACTACTTTTTACCAACGACAATTTGAACTTAAACTTGAGTTGGGTTAACAAACGAGTGCTTATCACATTGAGTGAACCTACTTTTAACTTGGTGGCAAGCAGGAAATTTGACGGGGTCTTAATTTCGGCAATATGTGTCAGATTGTGAATATTATCAATGTGTTGTCTGACAATTGCAGGAATTTTTACGGCTTGCCATAAACGCGGTGGCAATCGCTTCACTCAGTTCACAATGATCCACGGACTCCGGACTCCCGAGCGTGGCTCCGTTTTTAATAAGACTAAATCGCTCCAATTTCTTGCCAGCTCTTTATATGCACACATACTCAACGCCTGGCTCTCAAATATCGCAAATATCGGCTTGTGTAAGTACCCTTACGAATACTCGCACAACAATAAAGAATCGAATCGCAGCGATTGACTCAATCACAGCTCTTCGGATCGTGGCCGAAGAGAAGCCGACTTCTGGGGTCTTCGGCTGTAATATCTGTGTGACTTGATTTGGAAAAGCGTGCGAAGCACTTGGGCGCACGTAAATCAATGGTTTACCTTATATGATTGAATAATACGTTTATATATTTTATTCTATTTACGAGCTGCATAAATTCAAGGCATCACGCACCTACATATATTATTCTAGGTATATAAATTAAATTCGTCGGCTATTGGCAACCGCAAAGAAGAATTATTTATTACCATAAACATGTGCGAGTGGCTGCATTAAAGCGATTACCAAAGTAAGTAAATATTGGCTCAGAACTTATCGAGTATATTCAGTTACGTCCACTTACATATATACATGTATCATATATACGATACGCAAAAAGTATGCAATAAAAATGATTGATGGCTTAGATGGTTTTTCTCATTTTTGACTGTACTCAATTAGTTTGCCTTCAAACATTTCGTCAAATAAATATTCAACAAAGTCATCGATTTAATTTCAGTGGTGCAAATTTTGGTTTTTATTTCCATTTTCATTTAATGGAGTTCTGTTCAAAAAGTTGTAATTGAAATTTTCAAATGTAATCAGATTTTCGCTTTTAGAATTGGATGCATTTATTTTTTTACCAAAGTCAAACAATTTCTATGATTCATTGGGATCGAAGTAATCAACTCATCACTTCCATTCACCCCGTTGGTCACTGTTGTGGATATCAAATTTCATTTGCACTAATTAACTGACGTTGTTTATTTATTTTGGCATATCCATCGTGTATTTCCTAAGTGTATACAACCAATGATATCAAAGATCGTAGTTTCTTTCATAGTAATATAATTTATTAACACTTAATATTTAAACTGGTTTCCGCAGACAGCATGTCTCAAAAAACGTTTTTAGTAGTTGATATCAATATAATTTTTTTATTTGCTCACCTAATCTTAACTATTGGCATATTGCCGGGAATTTAATGATATACCAATAGCATTTGTAACAATTCGATTATGAATATACATATTTTGAAAATATGTACATATATATTTTTTATTAATGTTGCTTATCTATGAGCTATACAAAAATCATGTACGCTTCGAGAAAAGTTTGTTTTTGACAACTAGTCTCTAATATACATATGTGAACCCAAATTGCTTTACGTACTTTTGCTTATGTACTCATTGGGCATATTTGTGCAATGACGTTCGTAGACCGAATTCTTCCACTTCAACTTGGGTAAACAAATGATTTTGTACAATTATCGTTAATTATCATATCGTATGTATCTATCTGTGACGTATGAATTGGTTTTGGCAACGGGAATACAATCAGAATGGAAATTTACATTTTTGTGTTCCGAGTTCATAAAATGATTCACTTTGTCTATTATTGCCCAAAATTGTTTTGGACAGATATATATTTAATTTGATGTCAATATATAAAAGCAAGTGATCCTTTGAATATTCCCTTCGAGAGTAAGAGTATGAATATTGTGTAAATACTATATATAGATTAAGTGTTCAAAGCATGAATCATTTAATTATGTGACTGAATTATTTAGCTTTAGTGTCGTAAATACAATTTCCATTTGAATATTAAATTAACTCAAACTCCATTAATTATAGTTTGTAACTAAATTGTCTCAATGTTTTTTATATGATTAATAGGAAATTGCACTCATTATAAATCTTTTAATTCATCTGGCTTGACTAGTTGAACAGCAACATGCAAATTTAGAAAGTAAATGTAAATTATAACTTTAGAATGTTAACTTCAAATTCATATTTAAACTAGCTGTGAATTGTGTAACCTAATTATGAGTATGCTATACTATATAACATACAAATTAGAAAATATTCTTAATATAATAAATCCCAGAAACTTATGACTTTATTGCCGAGTAGCGAATTTGGCTAAATATGAAAAATGTATTTATTATCTCCTCAGAAGATATGCACATCTCTGCTCCTGTATCCGTGGTCATATGAAATATTTACATTGACAACCACAACCGCATCTGCATATTGGTATGCCTACGCTCTTTAAAAATTGTAATTTAAATTTATTACTATTTAAAATTCAATTGAATACACATTAAAGCAACGCCAAGCCGAACTGTGTAAATTAAACAGAAAACTGACCAATTCATTAGCTGGATTTATTTAATAGGGTTTCCTCTAATCATCTCAGTCAAAAAATCAAAGTAAATACATTAACCCGAAAAGCGAAAACTAAATTCTAAAAAAATGGATGAATAAGTTCACTGATGTGCGCCGTCTACTGCTGAAGGGCAGCGGTGGCCATAAATTAACTTTGATAAAATTACACACACATCTTGCACATTAAAACTCAAATCACGAAGCCAGTGAATGGCAAAGGAGCAATTTCAATTAAAGCTAATTACAACCAATATCGAATGCCAACAATATCAAGCGTCAAACACGAATTGGACTACGACGACAACGACGATGACGATGACGATGCCACCAATGTGGACACAGCGGACACAGTTGGATGCGGCAACATTGGTGGTTGTGGGTGTATGTCCGTCGGTGGCACAGTTACGGATACGAATAGCCACATTTTAGCCAAACACTACACAAGGAAACAAAGTAGCTGCTGGGGATGGGCGCGTGCTTTTGCTCACGATGAGCAAGAAATCTGGTACACAGATTGTTACTAGTTGAAACATCATTTTAAATAATAATATTCAGCAATCAAACAGAAATTACAATTTATGAAATCCAGTCTTATAATTACTTATCTAAAAAGTCGTAGATAATGTATATTTAAAGATAGTTATACAGCATTTAATATATTTAGTTTTCTATATATACTGTATACTTAATAAACTTACCAACATAAAAACTCTACTCTTCTAACACTTAAAAACAAACCAGGAACTTGAATAAATTGGTTTACACTACATACTGTACGTATACTTAATAATTGTCCTGAATATAGCACTTATCACACACATATCAACCTGAATCAACATAAAGGTCTCGCACCCCAAGAGTAAATAAAACATTTCAGTCTTTAAAAGAGAATTATTCATACACATATCTGACACGAATTCATATGCTCGGGCTAGGAACTAAAGTGACCACACTAGCGCTAAACCCCATTGAAAATGTATTGTTTGAAAAGGGTAGGGACTATGCAAAAATCTTATCTTTAACACATTTAGTCGGAATCGCTGCACTACTTTGTGCGCCATTCTAATAATACCTGATAAGTATCCCTGCTCGATTTGGGACTTTGCAAATATTATGCGACCACTGTTCTCAATGCGGGAAGTGAAAGGATGGAAGGAAAAAAAAAAGTTGCTCACGGGCCAAAGTAGATGTTGTTGTCAGCGGCTCCACTAACGGTCGTGTCTCCATCCGAAATTGTGGGTTGCTTCTGTAGGTGAAGCGCTGTTTTCTGCTTGTTGGGTGTCAGTGGGTGCCGCTGACGCTTGCCACGGAATAATTAAAGCAAATTTGCACTTCAGACAGCACACCATAGAAAAACGCAAAATGCAACAAGAACAAGAACAACAGAGCACCACTCAGGTGCTCGACAACGGTAAAAGCAACCACAGCCGCATCGACGCCCACAACGACAACGTCAGAGTCAGCAGCCAACGTCAACAAAAGGGGAACGACGCACAACAACGCCAGTCAGCCGGGAAGGTATGCGAAAAATATATATATATGTATGTCTGTGTATATCTATGGCAGTGTATGTGTGCACATAATATGGAGCATAGCCAACAATGGCACTGAGTGGCATAGCATCGCCCAGGGGCGGACTTCACAACCAAACTGTAGTAAATACGTGACGAATAAATAAAAATGAAGATGAATGCACATTTGAATCACCTTTTGCTGTCTGCCCAGTTGTTTGTTGCAGTTATTAATTAAGCGAACTCATTTCAAATCTGGCATAATAATAATTTAATATTATATATTTGGAATATCTTTAAATGACAGTGAAGACAAAAATGTTACTAGCTGGTTCTGTGCAAATATATATTTCATTACAATCTGAGCATTTACTTCCAACTGTGCCACACTGCAAAGTAAATAAATATGGCAAATAGCATATAGCACAATGTTGGTAAATATTTATGTATTTTATAAGATATAAAATAACTACAACCATTAGGCCAAAAATTCCAAATAGCATTTATTGTTATTTTAATACCAAGATAAACGTTTCTAATGTGCCGATAATGCCCAAAGGCGCCAAACATTGGCTGCTGAGTCGCTCGTTATGCTCGCGGGCCTGGGAAACGAGAGCACACCAGGACACGAAGTGTAACAGCGAGAAATCGGCAACAACAACAACGAGCAATGGGAGCGTGAGCAAAAACGTGGATGCTGAGCGCAACAAGGACTCTTGTGTGTCTGGAAATGCCAGCGCATCAACAGCAGCAGCAGCAGCAGCAGCAGCAGCAGCAGCAGCAGTAGCAGAAGCAGCAGCAGCAGCTGAGGCGACAACAACAACAGCAAAAACAAGGGAAATGAGAACAACAGTGAACGCCAACAATAAACTGAGCTTGCGCCGAAATTTGAAATGTGTAAAAGTAACGGTGCTCTCGCAAACGAAGCTGGATAACAACAACAATGGCGAGCTGGCAAAATAATATCGTATACATATATACACACACACACACACACACAATCGCATCGAAGTGCGAAAGGCAACCAGGAGCAGGCAGACGAGTCAAAGTCAAACTTTGCATGTGTGTGTCTGTGTGTGTGTGTCTGTACGACAGTGTGTCAAAAAAGTTTTCAACTTGCAATTGAACTGTGCGAATTGAAAGAAGAGGCAGCAGCTGGCGTACTCTAACAAGAGACAAACGAATTGAAGAGAGCAGTAAGCCATCATTGTTGTTGTTGTTGCAGCCGATGATGTGAGGCTGTTGTTGTTGTTGTGGGAGCAGAAATATTTTAACGCAATTAGAGTCGAAGCATCGTCGTCGCATCAGATCCAGAGCGAACGCGCACGCAAACGGACACGGCGCACGGATAAAATCAGTAAAGGAGCGCACATCAGGATTTTCAGCTACAAAGAAAGAAACTCCAAAACACATTTTTCCATAAAACGTAGTGAGACGTGCGGCAGTCAGTGAGTTAGTGAGTTCGAAGCAAAAAAAAAAAAAACGAACCAAAAAAAAAAAGGAAAATAAATTTGTAGTAGTATCTGCAAAGGGGTCGCTATGCGAATGCGGCTCAATTAACTGTAAAAAGAAGCTGCAGCATCAGCATGAACAAAAGTGTGTGTGAGCTGAAGCTAAAGCTGTGAAGAGAGACGAGCGCGAACAATTTGTTGAATACTGCTGCGTTCGCACAAGTAATCGAAAGCAAAAGTGAAGAACAAACTCTCATATAAATACAAAAAGGACACACACAAAGACACGCACACACCCACATACAAACAGAGACACGCACACACTCACTGTACACAGAGGTTTGTTTTGTATGTGTATGTGTTCGTGTAACTACTTAATACTAATGCAAATACAATATTACAATATACACACGCACACGCACCTAGCCAAAGAGAAAAAATATTGAAAGTGTTTGGCAAGCAGAGTGGAAAAAAACCACAGAAAAGGGCAGCACAAACAGCAAAGCAACGCACACAGCAACAACATTGGCGGCGCAAAAGTTAAAAAGGACAAAGACGATTAAGCAGCTTTGCTTGTGGCAGCGTCGTCGGCAGCGTCAGCGTCAGCGACAGCGACAGCGGCAGCGTCAGCAGCTGAGGCACAAGCAAAAGCCTAAGCACGTAAGGTGAGCAGAAAATAAGTCATGCTAAAAGGCAACAACTCAAGCAGGCGGGCGGCTCGGGTGGGCGGGGTGAAAAACGCCCCGAAACAGATTTTTTTTGAACTTGTAAAGTGACAGTCGTCGCCACGGCAAAGGACTCAAGAGGCGACAGCGATGGCAGCCAGTGTCTGCTGTGAGCGCGCCTTGAGCCAAAGCTTTATAAATATACATATATGTATATGCGTGTGCGTGTATGTGAGGGTGTGCGTGTTTGTGTGTGTGTGTAAGTCTTCGTTCTCATTCGTATACGCGAGCTACGCACGAAGACGGTCGCCTTTGGCTCTCCCATACGAATATTTCCATGTTTCTGTTGGCCAACACAGGCAAGCTGAAGCTGAAGCATAAGAGCAACCTGCAAGCCTAAAACAACAACCGCAAAACAACAGCAACAACCACAACAACAATTACAACACGTTGATGTCAGCAGCTGTAATAACTCATGTCCCACTGACATTTTTGGGTCAAAAACTAAAATATTATGTGCGGCTGGGCTGCTGCCGCTGCTGCTTCCTCTTCTTCTTTGACGCCGTTGTCTGGTTTAGCTATCTTTGTATTTGCGGTTTGGCAGTCAATATTTAGTGCGGTTGCATGGCATCTTCCTCTCCCTCTCTCGCTCTCTCTCTCTCTCTTTTTCTATCTGTATTTACTGGCACATTTCGACAGATTAAAATTGCATCCGGTTGGTTGAAAACAAAAGTGTTTTGGCTTCGATTATAACATAACAACAATTGGCATGCACACACAAAACCAGCGGGAAAGGTTCCAAAAGGGCGCCATTAGCCAAGAACAACAACAACATCCACAGCAGAATCAGCAGCAGCAGCGAAACAAACAAAATGGCGGGCAGACAAAAAAAAAATGAAAATGAATTCAGAGTAAAAGTCTTAATTGAAATTTTTGCTTGAAATATGTGCAGTACGATTTTTTTTTGCCCTGTGCTCTGTGCTCTGTGTTCTGTTCTTGTTCTGTGTACCACCTAAAGTGGAAAGCAAGGCCATGGAAGTCGAAGTGCCAGCGGCATGTTTCACACATATGTGTGTGTGTGTGTGTGAGTGTGAGTGTGAGTGTGGGTGTGTGTGCCTCATCGTATCTTTGCCAGTGGCAAGTTTTGTTTGCCAGTCATGGCTAAAGTCGCGATAGGTGTCCTTTCCCTCACTCTCCTCAGACAGAGGACACAATCTTGGATGAGTCTTTGTGTCTTTGTGTTTTGTAACAACAACAATTTTTAACTTGACGTGCAAATTGCTTAGCTGAGCTGGTGTTAATACTGTTGTTCCTCTACTTATAGACTTGGTATCGTCTTACGCTACAGCGCGATAACCAATGCTGAGCCAAATAGCCAAAAGCTGAATCTTCGATGAGGAGCAATTACGAATGCCAAACAATTTTGGCATTTTTCCGTGTCTCCTGTTTCAGTGTTTGTGCGGAAGACCATTGTTTACTAGGGCAATACAGAATTTGTATAGCACCGTTTAGATAATTTGTAGCTTTTAATTTGTGCCGTATTACGCATACGCTCAGTGTGTCGAAAATTATCGCACCATGAGAAAAGTGCCTTAAGCTGACTTTGAGATTTATAATCTCTTTTTGTCTACATATTTATGGCATACTTTTTCGAGCATGCTTACGTAAAAGATTTTAAGAGCTTAAAGTATTTTGAAAATGTAGTATGCATTGGTGAACTTGTCTGGCAAATGGGAAACCTGGCACAAATAGAAAATGCAAGAGGATTAATTTTATTTAAGGATTTGCTTCTGCCTCCATTCACACTGTGTGTTAATACACAAACCATTGCACATTTTCATTGCTTAAATTGATTTATAAATTATAAACATGCCTCACATTTTATGACTTTGAAATGAATTTTACATTCGTAACCCATTCCCTTTCCCGATCCCGTACACGAATCAATTGGTTCACTTTAATGTATGCCATATTTTAAGAGTTCATTTTAATACCGATTTCGAATTCAATGGAGCCAATGATAAATGAAAACGTTCTAAATATCATTGGGGAAAATTATTACAGTACTTGCAGTACAGCTGAAAAATCGTTTTGTCGATTGAACAACATAAATCTAAATAAGCTTTTGATGTAGTCCACGCACCAGCGATTTCATTTGCCTGATGTGGCCAGCGTGTGTGGCTTTAATACAAAATTTGAATCAAATTATTTGCTTGCCAAATGAGTCGTGTCGAGTTGAGTTGAGTTAAGTTAAGTTGAGCTGAGTTCGGTTGCGTTTTGCTTGCTAAAGTATTCTCATTCATTCAAAAGAAAAACGTGCCCAGCAAATGAGTACAAAAACGTATGAAAAGGTGGTGCCGCACAAAGCTACTAACACCACCACACCCACAAATGAGGCACCGCCCATTTGGACTTTATCACACAGAAGCCGCTCCATAAAACGGTTTCAGCTACTTAAGGCTTTTTGTGCAAACGGATACATCTTAGTTATTTGTCAGTAGAAGTGTATGTGTGTGTGTGTGTGTGTGTGTGTGTGTGGTGAGTGAGTGCGAGTGTGTGAGCGATTGTGTGTGTTTATCTTGGCCAGCAGGCTATATAGTTTATCTATGTGCATGTTTGTTGTTGTGCTTGTTGTCGACTTTTGCGCACTTATTCCATATTTAAGAGGCAATTTATATTCCCTTTTTTTCGCTGTGCACTATGCCGCAATGCCATTCAACTTTCAGCTACAGTTTCCGTTCGCGACTGTTTCTGATTTCTAACCGACACACAAACAAACACACAAACACAACACAAACCAACACACAAAAACTGCTGCACGCCCCCTCCCCCCACATACTATATAGAGTCCTGGCAACGGAAAGCAACTGCCTAAGCTGTCTATCCTTTTTGCCTGTCAGTTTTAGTCTCGGCGACGTGTAGCCAATTATCATTTTCTTTTTTTTTCTCTTTTTTTTTGAAATGAATAAAAGCGACTCCTGACTCCTTGACTGGTGTACACCAGGATATACATTGTAAATGGCATTTCCATAGCAGCGCTTCTGTGCACCTTGTGGCAATTGCAATGTGTTTGCCACGCATTTTGTTTTAGTTTTTTTTTTCTGTTTTACTTCTTTTTTTTCATTTTTATTGTGTCATAAATTATTCAAACGTAAACATCATCAGCAGAGCAGTAGAAGCAGCCGCAGGAGGTAGACTTTCACACCAGCGTCCTTTCTCATTATCAACAGCACCACGCGCTTAACATACGCCCACACACACAGACACACACACAGACACACACCCATTGAGACACACACTCATGCAGTTACTTATTTCTGTATTTTATATACAACATCCTTCTGGCTGTCCCGCACAGACACTGATGACGCGGAAACGGGCAAAGGCAAGGGCTGCCAGGGCTTCGCACTCGCAGCACTAGCATAAATAAAGGCGCCATCACTTGATAAATAAGTAGTGCACGTAGGCATTCGGCATAATGAAGCGAGCGAGCAGCAGCAACCTCCCAACATCCAACACACAAGTCCAACCAGGTCCAGCACCCCTGCCCAATGTCCCCAATTTGTTGTGGCGCACAGGCGGCGTATACGTAATCACGCATTGATATGCCATTTAGCTCAACTCGCAACACGCACGAGCTGTTGCTGGCATGAAGAATGAGGCATGGGTGCTTGGGAATAACAGAGAGAAAGAGAGAGAGAGAGAGAGAGAGAGAGAGGGAGAGAGATAGCGCGCTGATTTATGCAGCTGATTTTACAGTCTCAACTTTATTGTTTCTTATTACACAATTATTTTTCTTGAAGGCCATTACAAACACACGCACACACACACGCACACATGGAGGTATAATAACTGCTCTCCTGCTGCAAAATTTAATTTAAGCCACTTGCAGTATCCGTTAACAAAAAAATAATATATTTACGAGATGGCGCCACAGCAAAGTCGTTACTGCTCTGATTACTTGATAATTATATTATTTTAATGAATTGGCCTTTGTGCCTCGGGTTTTACCAATTACTACAATTACATTTGCGAGGCGTTGTCAACATTTACAAATACTCTTTTGCACTCTCGAACCAACAAGCATTGTGTAATTTCATGAATATGCTAATTGATAGTTGCGGTGTTCTCTCTCTCTCTCTCTCTCTCTTTCTATATATGCATATACATAAATATATATATATATATGTAACTGGGTTAGTAAGAAAAACTGTATAAATTGCCATATATATGCTTCAGTAAACTCGTCAAAACTTTATTAATGTAATATTCACAAGGATTTGCTGACAATTCCCAACTGGCCCCATAATTGTTGAGCTAAATATGATCAAATATATTTTCTTCTTGATCCAATCTGTGTGTTCAGCGAAAACCCTATTTTTCCATAAAATTCATGACGAATTTGATTCTTTTGAAAGTAATTTTCGCTTTGTTGTCCACAAAATGAAAAAAACAGTTTAAAAAATGTTTGATGTGCAATTTTGTTGATTGTTTTTCCCCGTTAGCCCATTTGACATTTAGTTCATTGATAAACAAAAACGATGCTTTTTTATGAAGTGGCCACGGATGTCAAACATGTATTAACACAAATTGTAACAAAATTTGCGATAAAAAATTGTGATTGCCCATTTTGCATAAGCTACGACTTTATTTTTATTTACACAGATAAATGTTCTTAAGCGAGATAACTACATGGAAAATCACAGCTTTCAACGTTGAAACTATGTATTTTATTATTTATTGCTTTCGCAATGCGCATTTAAGGGTTATTGTGGGGATTATGCACAAAAATCTATAAAATAAATGAAAATATATATATATATATATATATATACATTGTTAAGAGAATTTCAAAATTGTTTTTTTATTGCCATTTTTTATATATGAAGCTTAAAGCATATTTGAATTCAACCTAGTTTTGGTGTACTTTTAATTAACCTCACCTGCGGCATTCTGTGGTTTTACTCCCTTGCTTTAATTATGTCGTTAAAAATAAATTCATAATGAAACGGTAATTATTTTTACGGCCGAATTGTTTCGTTTGCTTTTAATTACAGCAATTGCGTATAAGAAATATGTGCTTAAGAGCAAACACACTTAACTTGAAGCAAACAAATTTAACCACAAGTTGAAATGTTGCCAACAATTTGAGCTGTAAATTGCCTAGAAATTCTTGAGCTTATCAAATTTAATTGAGAGATTGTAAAGTTCGCTACTTTTTAATAATGAACTCGACTTTGTGTTTATATAATGTGGACTAAACACACAGTTTGAAGCAGGAGTTTTCAATAAATGAAACTTTAGCGAGAAATTTAATTAGAAATTTAAAATGAAAAACCCGATCACAGCAAAAATTGTTAAGCTGTAGTCGCTGAGTAATACGACCAGTAAAGGAGAGTAATTCAGAGTGATAGAGCAAATAAAGATAAGAAATGGAAAGAAAGGCAAATCTCTGCAATCACACACTCACAGGTGTTCAGAGGACATATTAGCATGGAAAATTTAAAGGAAGGGAGAGCTCAATCGATAATAGTTGAAAAAATGCAAAAAATATAAATGATAAAAGACACATACAAGATTGTGCAAAGCGTAATCAGTGCATGAGGGAAGTAGTATGTGGACAGAGTTCCTAGAAGATCAACTAGGAAGGACTTGTTCGTTGCATCCGCATATGCAAATGCAGCTTAAATTCAACATGGTTAACAAACGTCTTTGGTACTTTTTGCTTAAGTGGCTATCAAGTTTTGGCAGACGCATGTGGAAAATGTGGAAACAAGTTCTGTTTATCAAAGTTTGACGAGTTAAACTAAGTCTTAAATGAATTGCTGTCAAAAACAAACAAAGGGGGTAGTAAGAAAGGCATCCCATCATCGTCTCCGCATCCAGTCAAATTGTATTTAAGATATTTCCAACGCTAACAAACATTGTTTTGCTGCCATTGTTTTTGGCGCATACAATGGGGAAAATTGTTCTACGGTGCTTGTTGTTGTTCTAGTGTTGTCTTTCTATAGAAGATGTATACTTGACACACACACACACGCAGACACACGCAGACGCTCATACAGTCAAAGGCAAAACACCCAGATACATGAATGCATAAATACACTCTGGTGTGTCTGTGTGTGTGTGTGTGTGTGTGTGTGTGAGTACTTAATGGCAAGTATGTTTTGTCTTGTGCGATTAATTCCATTGGCACCGATTGAAACTTTCCGCTTCAAGGCAGCAATAAATTTACGACTTGAATATATCTATGTGTATACAATGCCTGTACAAGTATCGTAAATGAGAACACATTGTGTGTGTGTGTGTGTGTGTGTGTGTATTATGTTTTTCGCATTAAGTGCATCCTTTAATTTACATATTCATTAAATTACAAACGATCTCGCATTTCCGCACAAAATCCACTCACAAAATGCGAAAAACAAGATATGCGACCAAACGACAGCTCAATGGGAGGTCCTTGTCCGTGTCCGTCCATGTCCTGCATCATATAGCGCATCTGTTTCGAAGCGACTACCTTCCAGCTAGGCAGCATGATGAATACAAACTTGTGTCGACCCTAGCAACGCTGGCATTTGCATTAAGCCCATTTAATTATACTAAGTACATAGTAAATACAACAAAATACATCCCAGGTCAGTTGTAGTTGTTGTTGTAGTTGTTGTTGTAGTTGTAGTTGCCTGTTTATATTTTGGCCGGGTTCGAGCTGACTACTATTGGCATGCCTTAATGCCAACTAGCCACTTCACTACTCCTACAACAATATGTATTACTGTGGTACTTACTCATGTGTACATGTTATACTTGAATATTTGCCTGCGGATATCCGCACATCCACACACACACACACACACACACACACACACATCACACATTTAATGTTTGCACGCGTGTTACGTCCTGTAGCAGTCATAAATAATTTATGCCTGCGTGAATTGGTCAACTGTCCCCACAAATTTTCGGGGGGCACCCAAAAACAAACGAGCATCTGATGTCTTCATCTTCATTTCTATGTTAATACCAAGACCCCTTCCGTCCGCACCCCGTCGCATTAGTCGCAATACCCATGCATTATTATGTGCACTGTGTGAATCAGCTGCCGGCACATGTTTCTATTGCCCCATCGACTCTCTTCATTTGCATCGAACCCAGGCCTACGCCATTAGGCGCAACAGTCCCGAGGCTCTAATTAGAGCTCTGAGCAGACACCACACATTAAATTAATGCATTCATATATCTACACACACATAGATGTTCATGCACGGACATTCCCAAAGTTGCTTTACACTAACACTCGTCTAAATTTAATTTGACAATAGAGATTTAGCCAAGTTGTTGTCGCATTATGTCGAGATCCTTGTACAACTAAATGTAATTTATTCATGCAGTCTCCAAAATCTGAGTTGGGAAATTGCTCTTTGTTTGATGCATTATTAATGCACAATTACATTTTAGACATAATAAGCTTTAGATTTAATAGGACTACTTTAATTGAATCAATTGTTTATTTGCTTAGAGGAACTTCATATCAGAGCAGAGCTGCCACTTTAAGTGTTAATATTTGTTAATATTTGAACAAACCAATTTATGAACTATTTGAAATAAATGATTCATTTATTTGCATACGATAATTTCAGATCAGAGCAGATTATTATTTGTATGCTATAGTTGATTTTAAACTCCTTTGGCAACTGTCAGTGAAACTTCAAATGCAATGCACATCAGAATTTTAAAATTGTTTTTTTCTCGATTTCAGTCAGTATTAAGCAGGTCAAGCTTATCTGATTGCCTTCATTTGCATTTGATATAAAATATTATATGCTATAGTTTTCATATATACAATAAAATTAAATTGATTAAATAAATGATTGTGTTAAAAACACAAGTTTTTTTGGTAAATGTGTATTGGCAACATTTCATTCAATTTTCGTTTGTTTCTTTTTTAAAATGGAAAAAAATTTATAATCGGATTGCATTAAGGGATGTGTGTTTTTATTACTATTTGATTTTTTTGTATTGACTAAAAAGATTATATTTATTGAATATACATACATATATGTATGTAGATATATGTACATATGTATGTATGTACATGAACTATTCATTTCCCTTTTTTGCATACTTTTCAGCGCATTACAATATTTTTGTGTTAGAACTTTGCCTTTGTTTCGTTCGATTGAAAAGTGGTTTAGGAACTATTAAAACTCCTCCAGTATATATATTATTTTATACTACTTCAATGCACGAAGAAAGTAAGAATCAATTTGCTTTAAAATTAGTTTTCAAAGTTGGTAAATTAATCAAATAAGCGTCAGAAAATTGAATACAAACTTCAGCTTAGTTAATTAACTTGACGAGGGTATTTTTATGTGAAAGTGCCCCGTAATTATGCGAAACACTTAAGCGTAAAATATTTGATAAAAAACTATGGCTTCTACGGTTCAGAGTTCAACAAACAAAGAGCATCAATTTCAATTTCCTAGCAAATAATTACGCTTTCATTCTGTATTTTATAATTATAATATACATTTGACCTTTTCCACTGAGTGTGCCTGTGTGTGTGTGTGTGTGTGTGTTTATGTGTGCTAAAATGATTTGTTATGCCCGAGAGTGGGTCTGGATTTTGCCTGCCAGTGGAAGGGAATGACTGGCCTGTCTTGTAGTCCTGCTGCCCTCGGTGCTGTCAGGGCTACTTTTTTCTGTTAGTGCCAATCTCTGTTCCAAATGGCAAAGGCGAAACAAGCGTCACCCAAAGCACACTCAACAGTCAGCAGTCGCCAGCCCCTAGTTACAAGGCACCAGGCACCAAGCACCAGCCACCAAAGTTGAACTACAAAACATTTTCAAATGCCATTTAGTGCACCTAGCAAGCATACACACACGCACACTCTTGGGATAACACACTCGAGCGGTGTGTGTGTGTGTGTGTGTGTCGGAACCATGGGCGGTGAAATTGCAGAACTTTCCCCTTTCATTATGCTGTGCACAAAATAAACGAGGTTACATGCCTGCTTGAATCTACAACCGAATGAAACACCGCTTGGCAAACGCTCGAAATACTTTGCTCGCATTTTTCAACTTTACAAAATATATATGTCATTTCTTTTATTTTTTGTTTTTTTTGTGTATTTTTTGTGTATGCTCATGTGACTAGCATTGAGGAATAGCCAAGTTGGCAAATTAAATTCGGAATTGCATTTTGTTTCCATTTTTTTCCCCTATTCTAGCGAATTTTGTCAATAAAGCATTTTAAATCAGGAAAGTACAATCACACACGCGCGCACACAATATCCTGGCACATATTGGTTGGTACTAAATTTGTTATTTTTGCTACTTTTGGGATTTTGAGCAGGATATTATTAAGGTCGTACTGTTCGCAATTAAAAAAAAAAAACAGCAAAACGATAAAATGAGGGAAAGTTGCGCTCAGCTCACAATCGGGCATATGGTCCAATGTCAGGACACTGTGCCATATTTTTCTTGTCGCATTTTCTGTTCCTTTTTGGCTGCGGTTATGGTGGCCAAACCCCCAGCAGACCCATGAAATTATTATCCTGTGTGTCCTGCATTCTGCGTGCGTGCCTCATGCCAGCGGGTTTTTATAAGCGGAAATCGAAAACAAGTTGTTCGACATATTGAAGCTGGGATCTTTCTCTTTATGATTGTCGAACACAAGCTGGGGAAATTGTTCTTTAATAGGCTTTTTGTTGGTTGCTCATTCAATTTGTCAATTCCCCGATGCCATTTTATGCAGAATTGCTCCAGTTGAAAGAATTATTACGATCCTAAGGCCATAAATCGATTGATTCACAGGTATTCGCAAATTGATGGGCATCTCTTCAGTTGTTCTTAAAGTGTCGCATTTCCCTCTCAAGTGTCTTTAATTTCCGCACCGCCATCAGTCAGGTTCAGTTTATTTACTTTGTTTATGCAAGGACTGAAATAACAAGCACAGAAAAACACACCTGAGATGCCAAATAAGGCAGCAAAAAACTCAGGGTAGCAAAAAACTCAAGGCAGCAAAAAAGGGATGTACAGGGCAGCAAGAAGAAGCTACCCTTTTTTATTTTGCCAACCAGTTAAAATGTCAATCAAGCTAACAAAGAATATCGGAAACGATGATGAAACAAAGAAAAGTCAAACTTTACGAGGAAGGCAAATCAAAAAACAAAGAAATGAACAAAGTTAAGTTTTTAATGAGCATTAAAATGAATCGTGTCGAGCTCACTCATGGGCACAGGTTGCGTTAATTATTTCCATAATAAAGGTTGATTGAGCTGCTCTGGAAAATACGCGATAATTAGCCATAACAAATGTGAAGGGAAATACAAAAGAAAAGGAAAAAGGAAAAGTCATCTTCATGTTGCCAACGCATCAACACGCTTGCCCCCTATATCATATGCTCGACTTGTAATTCGAATTCAGTTTGCTTGAATTACTGAATAGGCAAAGAACTTTGGCAAAACAATAAATAAGATAAAGAGGAAAACATGACCAAACAATTCTATGGATCATTATATATTCTATTAATGTGTAATGGCTTAGGAAAAATGTTGATCTGTACCTAATCTTATTTAGCACAGTTTTGCACCCAATCAGAGACTCACACCAATTCCAATCACATCTATTTCAAGCGAAGTTTATATCTAGAGATTTTTCTATGACAAACATCGAAATTATTTCAAATTAATCTTTAATCAAAAGCATTTTGAAAAAGTTTCTGCTTGCCACAAATTTATAATTTATACCCGTAATATCTAACGATTGGTAAGAGTGCGAAACATGAACTGAAAATTAGTTGTTTTTATGAATGGCTTTCTTACTAAACACTGGAAAAAGGGGGAAAATATATATATATATTTATGTCACACTTATGTCTAGTTAAGAATTTTGTTTGACTAACTTATTTTTGCTGAAAACTTTACTTCTTGAAGTATATGTTTACTACTTGCTATACTATGTGACTACACATAGCACATAGCACATATGTGCTTGGCGAGGCTTTTAAAAGTTTCAAGCGAACTTTCCTCTCTCTGATGCCTTTAGCCATTCAGTGACTTTTTTGTTAAAGAAGTTGTGCAAAGATGCAACTTTTAGTCATAACTTTGTACATTGATAAATAGAAAATAAAAATACACATTTTAGCTGTTTTATGCTTTAATCTTCTACATCCTACCTATTTAGCTGTAAGTGTAAACTCTTCAATAAATAATTGATTTAAGTAATTTAATGTTGTATTTTACATTTATTGTCTCTGCACATTTTTGTGGCCCAAGTGTCTGTTTCATTGTCATTTCTTGTCATCTCTTGTTTCCTGCGTCAAGGCATTCTGTGGGATACATTTCTCGTGAAACAGCACACTCAAAGAGTGTATCATAGTCAAATTATGTGGCAATTAGCAGATAAGTCAGACATGGATGCCACAAATTCATAATTTGCGCAGTAATTGTAAAAATGATTAACCATAAAAATGCATGGCTTTATTTAACGTAACGTTGTCAAAACGTAAGCAAACATGCTTAATCATTGTTGGACCTTTAATGCAAACTCACGACACAATCTGATAAGATGTTCTTTGAGGATTTTTTCTCATTATCACATAACCGACGCCGATCGCCAGATTAATTATGTGACATCTTAGTCTAGAATGTCCTGTGAGAAGAATGGTAAGTATTTTAAATCTGCTACTTGCTTAAATCGTTTTCGATAATAGCCGCCTGAAGGACATTTTGCTTGTCTAAGACATGGTGCCTCTGCACAGCTCAATTGTCGGCTGTGCCTTTATTCGTTGCTCAGCTGTTGCAGTATTGGGTGTCTTCCTATGCCCAAACAACGGTTCTAGTCCTGATCCCATTCTCGCCTGCTTTTCCGCCACTTCATCCTAAACACTTACATGTGCTGTAATTTATTACCCATGAGTAGTCTTTCCTTCAAATGGTGTTCGTTCTTGAGCAATCAATCTACTCTGAAAGTCACACAACAAACTAAAGATATACATTGTACAAATGTGTGATAAGACTGAGTATAATGCAAAACCTTGTTAAGCATTGTCAGTGTGGAATGGCCAATAACAGGCAATCGGAGTTTCTTCTTTGCTGCGCTTCAGTTTTAATGCCGTTGAACGTCATCAAAGCACTCGGGCGACATTCCACTGTGGAATTCATTGCAAGCTTATTAAAAAGACAACATGGGATGGAAAAAGAGCTGGGAATCAGGAGACAAGCACACACACACACAGAACATTTTCGGTATGCCAACTGTGAATGCAATTGAAAAATGGCAACAATTTTTAATGCGCTTGCAACTTTTATTTCGAGTTTTTAAATGCAAAAAGTTGCATTCGCTGTACGTGTGTGCAAGTGTGTGTGTAAGTGTGTGTGTGCGGGCGTGTGTATATAAGTGAGCGTATGGCAATTTCTTTGGCATTTTCCTTGCTCGGCTACAATTGCAACATTTCCTGTTTGCACAGCCATGATTTCCAGTCATTGCTCCACTCAGGCCCTGTCACACGGCTTTCCCCCCATCTCTGTGTCTATCGTATGTGAATGGACGTGTGAGATGCCTGAAGTAAAGTCTACGTCTGCGTGTTGTCATCTTCCTCAGCTCTTTTCAGCACTCCTCATTGCCCAGCCTTTCATGCAAAAATATGCAATTTTATCGGTCTTTACAGATTTGCCATAAAGATGGCAAGTATATGCAGGAAAAAATGTATATATGTACCACTGAGTTGAAGAATGCCATTGCTTAGGGCTGGAGAAATGCATGGCATGAAAGACGTTTGCCAAGCGAAAATGTAAACATTTATAATACCGGAAACATGCGTTGCTTCTGCCACATCTACTTCAATTTGTACTTAAGAATGTAGCTAAGGGCCATACTTCTTCCAACTCCACGCATCTATTTTGTGTGCCTTAAGTGTGGATTGTCGGATGGCAAATTTTGCAGCCAAATGTCACTTTTAGCTTTTAGTTAATTTAAAAGTTGCAATTTATTTGAAAATCCAAACATTTTGTTACTGCCTTGCATGAAGACTGGTTGTGCCACATCTCCTTCCCCCTTTTCGAAGCATAGCCATGACTCACACCAAAGAGAATTAGGAGTAAGTGAAATAAACCACAGTGTTCGACTAGAAGTTACCCTGAACCAGACTTAGGGTACATATATAAAGTCTGTTTATTTTGGGCAATCAGGTTATCATTTTTTGCTGGCGATTAATGTATAGTAAAATGTGAATCAATATGAATATTAATGTGGGAGTGGTGTCGCCTCAACAAAAGAAAACTTATTCATATGATTGATTGTTATTCGTTGAAGCTCTTATTATAATTTCAATTTGTTTCCCCGATATATTAGCTATCCCGTCGGGATTCATATTCAGGGAGACATTCGTTGGTCCATCCAAAATGATTTTTTTTGGCCGTTACGTACAGTTGGACAATATTAATATACCTATTTTATACATTTTCATTGGCTGCAGGGTATGAAAATATTTCGTTAAAAACGTGCCGACATTTTGGTTGTCAGCACGCACACAAACAAATGGGGAGACACATACACACACACGCATACACTTACAGACACAAGGACACACGCACTAGCACCGAGACATTGAAACGAAAGAGATGGAGCTGGTCATGGGAATACTTAGTGCATAGTAGATGGTATGTGGGTTTCGGGGCTCATAGTTAAACTTTAGTTTTATGGCTGCAATTTAGAAAAATTGTGAGTTTGCCGTTCCGCCACTGGATCTCTCTCTGTCTGTGTGTGTGTGTGTGTGTGTTTGTGTGTTTGTGTGTGTGTGTGTCAGCAGTCCGTCGCAATCGTTACATTTCAGTCAATTGTTTAGCCTTAGAAATATACGATTTAAACGAGTCTGTTTAGACCGAAAGACAAATTACACTACTCGTCATGTGTCTGGGTATTACAACTAAGTACGAGAATGTGTGTGCATGTGTGTGTGTGTATCTGTGTGTGTGTGTGTGTATGTCTGTGTGTCTGTGGGCATTGTTAATGAGTCCCAAGGAGCTTAACTGCTCACATCATTTGGCATGTTTTGTTTTAGTTTTTTTTTTCCATTTTTTTAAGGGTTTCTTTTTTTTGGCTTTTGTCAAGACCTAAGCTCTTCATGGTATATGTATATATGAAATAGATTTACATGTTGTACCACAACAAAGAAATTTCACATGAAAATTTGCAGGTACTTTATACATATTGCATTAAGTGTGGGCATAAACCTTTTGTGGCTTTTGGCATTCTAATGCGGTTGCATGCCTCTGTTGTAAATGCCAATGCTAATTAATACTCATTTATGTAGTTGTTTAGTTGTAGCTAGAGAAATGTTTATCAAATTGAGAATAAACATAAATATTATTTCAATTTAATATTCATCTTGATAACTCTCTCTTAAATTTATTTACGGCAGGAAACCAAAAATTAGAATACAAATTTTATAGCTCTAGACACTACCTGAGGGATTGATAGCATACCAAAGAGATCTCGTTTTAATCCATAAAAAATCAAACTCATGAACATTCTCTTCAACCAAATCTGAAAGTGCTTAAGTGCTGAAATTGAACACTGTTTTGTTATCGTTTGGTCCACTGAGCCCACTTAATTTGGAGCTCTTTACCAATGCAGTTGAGCTTAGTGCATATAGTGGTTAGTTCATGGGGCACATGTGGTGCAATGTGCAACGCTTGATGAAGCGTATTCGAAATATGCAGCAAGTGGCAAGCAGCAAGCGGCAAGCAGCCGGCAGCTAGCTGCACCATGCGCATTTAAAATGGCGCATAAAAGCCAGGTCAAAAGAAGCAATCAGCCGGATGGTACGCAAGGGTGCTCTACGAGGGATGTGGGGTGCAGATGGGGTTGGGTTTGAATTGAGTCCAGTTTGCACAAGACAGGTCGCATTTACGGTACACGCCGGTGTCGACCCGGATGCGGCTAAAGCTATTTAAGGATGCTACGCTCTGATGCGTTGCACAGTTAAGACTCGAACTCGCTGGTGAATAGGTGCGACAAAGCCAAAGCGGCCATAAACCACACACTATTCACATTCGCAGCACACTCTATCACACACACACACACACACACACACACACGTAACAGCACACGAAAAGAGCCAAGTTAATGGGTTACTTAACATTTACTTTTGTTTCTTCTTTTCTTTTGCTACAGCACAGAGCGAGGAGACGGCAAAAGGGATTTGTGTGATTGCCGTGCAGCAGGCAGCGTGTTAAGTGTATAATATTTGAAATCAAAGCAAAAGGGTATGAGCATGTCGGCGCTACTCTGTCTCAATCAGAAGCTCAATATGCGCACTACCGCTGTCAAAATGAAGATGACGTCAATCGCAGACTGCAGACGCAGACAACGCAAACAGGAAACAGAAGTGGGCAGAGGCAATTGATGACGACAACAAATTCGAGGAGCAAGAAACCGAAACCAACTAAGCTAAAGCTAAACCAATCGCGTTTTTTACGCATTTACTGTTACGTTCTTGTCGGTTCCTTGGTGAGCTATATAAGAGCTATTTGTGCAACAACTGTGAAGAATCTGCAGATGACAGCGGAAACGGAAATAGAAATCCGCAACGTCAGCGTCAGCAACAGCGACAGCAACCTGCAACTTCGCACACGTATTTGCATTATAAGACTGATAACATTAAAGAGATTTCTACACATTTTGGCCATGCCAACACACAATCATCAGCAGCAGCATCAGCATCAACAGCAGCAGCTACAATCAGCACAGCGGAAGCGACATTTATGGCACTCGCAGGTCCTGACACAGGCACCATCGTGTTGGCGTCATCAGACCAGCGGCAGCACGTGGCTGCTACTGCTGCTGCTATTATCCTCGCTCTGGCCGGACTGCGAGTGCCTCCATGGCGCCAAGCTGAGCGCCAACACAGTCAAGACCAAGTATGGCCTGCTGCGGGGCATCGTGGTCCGTTCTACGCCGCTGGTGGAGGCATTCCTTGGCATACCGTATGCATCGCCGCCCGTGGGCAGTCTCAGGTGAGTTTTCAACAGCCTAGATTATGCGGTTGTCTGTTCCTCTCAGTGTTGGAATTCAGACGGTTTGTCCGTTAAAACCAGCTACAAAAGAACATCATCTTATGAACAAGGAAAATATTAACTACAATTCAAATTGTGATTGATGAAGGTAGAAAATCTGGAGACAGTTTGTTATTTAACGTAAAAAGATTGATGAGAGAACTCAAATACCTGATATCTAAGCAGAATTGACAAATTTGGCGGCAAACCAAGGTAAATAAGAGCTAATTTGTATTTATCAAAAGTTAATATTGAAGTTTATTATTCAGAATGACCTACAAACATTTCTGTAAATATGGATTAACTTTTATTTACTTTCGCTTCGCCTGCAACTATTAAATTTTAAACTTTGTTTAAATAAAGTTAAGCTTTTATTTACCTTCGTTTACCCGCTGAAATTGTCAACTCTGGCCTTTCGCCTGACACTACAATAACTTTTTTAACCTTCGCTAAATAAAGTTTAGCGTTTTTTTGTCAGCATTGTTTGACACATTTTTTGACCTTTTGTAAACAGAGTCTAGCTTTTTTTAGCCAAAGTTTCCCGCTAAAATTGTCAACTCTGGGTTTTTGCCTGCAGGTGCTGTCTGTGTGCCAGATTTTTGCAAAGTTGGCTCACAGCAACTTTATCGGCCCTATGCGGCAGCTAAAAGCAATTTTAATAATTGTTTTTTGTTTATATAATATATGTGAACACTGCGCACAAAGTCCGCCCAGAACTTTGCACATTTCTACCACATACCTTGCTGGAAGCCGTTTGGGCGGACAACCTATTTCAGGTGCAGGCCGCCCGCACATTGTTCGCCAGATTAAAGTGGCAAGACAATAGCCAAAGGTCTCTTAATGAAGCTGAACTGTGCATGCAGTGTTTATTTTACAATTAGCAGTTGGCAGCATTTTAAACATTCATTCTGCCCGACAATGGGGACTAACTGAGTTCAGCTTAGCCCCGTAAACGGGTTCATTTATATCAATATAAGCACGGCTTCAGCTTGGGCCACGAGTGCATTGAGAAAGTAAAACGAGTTTCACAGCAGATATATTAAGCTAAGCCACTAACAACAAAATACATTGCATATGTTATTGTTTTTTAAGTAGTTTTTTGGTTTTCGCTAGCAAAAATAACTTTTCCAACTAACGAAACTGAATACAAACGAGCATTTTACAATTATGTTCATGCAAACTTTTTACAGTTTAGTATGAGATGAGTTGCAGCCAAAAGCCAACAACAAAACAAGTTTTTGCATCAAAACTTTTTTATTAAAATAATAATTTTAACAAAAAATTTGCTCAACAATAGCTACATTGCACATGATGTTTTATATTACTATAATTGTGAGTCAACTTTACTTTCAATGAATATTTCGACATGCAACATGTACATACATATGTATATTCGAGTCTCATTATTATGACTTTAAAAACATAGTTTAAAACTTTCACACATTCACCAAAATTGTCTTAAAAAATCTCATTAAAATTATGAGTGAATTTTGATGCTGTTTTGCCAGAAGGAACTCATTCCAATTAAGAGTGAAACCTTTCAATTAACTTGACTCCGTGAGTCGCTTACAAAATGTGGCCGCACATATATTTAATATATCTATCATGTTTGTAAAATAATTATCAAAGAAGATATATCAAATTATTATTATTAATACTTAATTATCAGTTTACCTTATTGAATAAGCTCGTCTGCGTCTCAGTGTTCCTTGATGTGAATACACTAAGAGCTTGTCTTCTAATTAATTCGTGGAATTTCTTGCAAGTATCAGCATCTTTTCCTTTCATTAATTTGATTTATTTATTTCACTGACTTCATTAAAATTAAACATTTTTGATACATCATCAACCACATAATGTATCTCAAGCAGCTTTATTAGACATTTTGTGCTTGCCACGTAGAAAAACATAAACTCTAAAATAATTTAATTGCTGTTTAATTTGTTAAAAATTGTTTGCCAAAAATGCAGGCAGTTGCTGTTGTTTTGTGTGTGCACGGATAAAGTTTGTTTCATACAACTTGAAATTTGGAACTTTCAAACGCTTTGTTTTTATGTTGAACTACGCATATAAGCTCAATGTGGCTAACACTTGAGCAAATTTTGGCATTAACATTGTTGCTCAATGTCTTTCAAGATAATTGTAATCATGACTTTCTCTTAGTTGTCTAACTAAGCTCCTTAATACTTTGGCAACTCTCTTGTCAGTTGCTCGTCGAAAAGTCCAAAAGAGAGTTGCTCCTAGAGAGTTGAGAGCAGCGAGACACCACACTCAAATCTAAAGCAACTTTGCGGCATATTGCAAAAGTTTTGCAACACTTTGTCACTTTTGCACATTAGGGGAGCGTGTCCCATATCTATGCGATACTTATCCTTGGGTACAAACTTCTGGATCAAGTGGAGTTTGATTTCGTCATGCATGCACAACAAGTGAGTGTGGAAAATGAACTGATTCCAAATATTTAGTATGGCACTTCACTGTCGGCTCCCCACTTTCTCGTGTTTGTTTTGGTTAAGGCAAATTGTTCTTTAATTACTTGCCGGCAGCCAAAGTCAATTGAAGTCGCATATGAATGTTGCTTCATTGTTATGCGGCATCAACAGATGCCGCAAATTATACAACAGAACTTAATCAAATGCCACTGAGTTACGGTTTGACTTATCCCCAAGATACCAAGTCTACCCAGTCTATGTGCAAATTATTCATGCTCGAACGACAATTGTTGCGGACAGTGGACGGATGAGGGTGATGGCACGATGCGCACGGGTTTTGCAAATAAACGTGATATTTGACAAAGTGCCAATTTGCCGGATACAATGCGAAAGCCAATTAATCATTGCGTCTAACCTAAAATCTGTGTCTGTCGCCGAAGTTGCTAATCGAAAATTCCGAAAACAAAGCTCGCAAGCAAGTCTCCTCATCAGCGTCAGCATCATCTACAAATCACCATTTATATATTTTTCAGTTCTACTCATCCACTACTGAATGTATACCTCATCAAGAAAGAATGCCATAATAGCGAGTGCTAAACTGTCATAAATCTTTCGCACACGCACAGCTCTCAACTTCTCTTGATGCTTTATTATTTGTCATAGTTTCAAATGTGTATAAAATTCGTTCGACTTACACCAGGCACCCATAAGAATAAGCAAAAAACCTGTAATATTTATCAACTCTTATCAAATGTAATAGTTGTTAACAGATAATGTTGGACTGGTAGACTCGCAGAACGTGATTCATATAGGAATTGAGTAATACTTATGAGTCCCAGTCAAAAAGCTTTATGCATAAAATGAAAATGGAGCTCAAAGCAAAACACCATGAATATATATATATATACATATATAAGAAATAATTATGATAACCTTATTCGAGAGAGCTCGCCTTAAGAATACCCTGAACCCAGCTGTTAAATATTTAAATTCTCTGAAGCAAATGATTGTTGAATATGAAAATACGTTAATTTAACCAAATCTGTGTTTCTTAGGCGATCTTAATAAATCAGGGTATATTACATGGAAGGAAGGATTTATCTATGCAATTATGTCTTTTATTTATATCGGAAATCGATTTGGATATATATAGATGTATATATGTATACATATAATCCTCCAGTGCTTATAGTCTCTGAGATCTATTAGTTCAGACTGTGAATGCTGATCAAGAATATATTTACTGGATGGAATCGCCTTTTCTTCGGACTTTTACATACTTCTGCACATATTCAATGCCCCCCTTTAATCCATTCAAGGTATAAAAATGCAAACAATTGAATTTAATGAAAGTGAATGATTTTGAAATCAAATCCTCAGTGGATAAATGAAATACACTTTGCGTCAGTAGCTATTTAATAAAGCAAAAGCAAACAGTTGATTAAACTAATTATAAATTGTTAAAAATAAATAACTGTTTGGCAGAGAATATTCAGTCCAGAGAGTTTATTTAATTAAATGTTTCGCTATGCGTGCTCAGGCATAAATTATGTTTTGTTTTTTATTTCTGTTAATAAAGCGTGCAAATATACTGCATGGGCCTATCACACGTGCCCAGTTTTGTAAACCAGCTTAAATTATCTGGAAAAAATATATATAGTACTGGGTACAAGGTATAAAAATGTTTCGCTTATTGCTTATTAAGACGTTGTTGGGGCACAAAACGAGGCAAACAAAATGCGTTCAATTTAAAAGCTTTTGGCAATTGTCCAATGAACATCCCGCGCTGCGAACCGGGAACCGCAACTTGTGGCAAGTTGAGTGAAGGCAACGCCATTACGTAAAGCAAAAAAAAAAGAACAAAAATGATGCCACATCAAGCTACAAGATATGAGCTTTATATACTTTCGGATGGGTTGGTGGGCTGAAAGTCGCATTAAATCGCAAAAAAAAAGAAAAAAAAAAAAGAAAAACAGTAAAAACGTTTCGCGTCAATTGTTGTGTCATAAAATCAACAGTGAAGCCTTCCTGCTGGAGCAAACATGTCGTTCAATTCGGTATTTGATCGATGGCATTCAACGCAATAAACAATAAAATGCACAATTAATCAAAAACAGTTGCCAATTTTGATTGATGGGCTATGCACATCGATGCTATGCTTTGCGATAGCGCCACACGAATCCTTTACGCCAACTAACAACAGCTATACCAACGATATCCCCTCCCTCCAAATAGGCAAAACGGAAGTAATCGCGATAGTTTGATGCCATTACCATAACCATTACAACGCTCAGCGACTAGCTGCATATTTATACTCACATATTGTGGACATTCCATTGACTTGCAGATTTATGCCACCCATAACGCCATCGACGTGGAAAACGACCCGCAACGCGGATCGATTCTCGCCCGTTTGTCCGCAAAATGTGCCCATACCGCCCAATGGACCAGAGGCTCTGCTCGAAGTGCCACGCGCCCGTCTCGCCCAGCTGCGGCGTCTGCTGCCGCTGCTTAAAAACCAATCGGAAGACTGCTTATACCTCAATATTTATGTGCCCCAAGAAGCGGAGCGAACCCAACGTAAGTTACACAATTCATCAATAATTTAAATGGCAAGTGATTGGGGTTATTCGATTTTATCAAATTAATAATCGCATTAAAATATTTACATTCATTTGCGCATTTATTTATTTACCAACATTTCGCCTGACATTGATCCCTTAAGGGCTTGCAGATTGGGCCCTGCCTCTTGCCAAGCTCCCTAGATTAACTGCATACTACCATTTAAGCCTCAGACACAATTATTTCGATATCGTTTGCACAACAATATTAATGAGCGAAAAATAATATATATGCTTGCCATTAAGTAAATAATTTAAACTTTATTAATATTATCTCCTATCCAATGGAGCCAATAAAGTTATGTGCTCTTTAAAGCGCTTAATGGCTTAATTACAAATGACATTATCGATTAGCTGTAAACACTTAATATGAGTTGGAAAAAAAGGAAAAAAAATAATTAAAACATGAAAGTGTACTGAAAGTGAGTGCATTGACAGTTTAATTAATGCTGAAAGGTAGCTAGGCCACAGTCCTAGGGGAAGTTAAATAAACACAACGTTCACAAATTGAACAAATAATAGTGAAACGTGTTCCATGGAAAGTTGGGAGTTGCAATGGCAGTGGCAATGGCAACGTAACTTTCAATTCCGTAGTGCATTGCAGTTGATTTAAGCAACTACTGCATGCCCTGCAGGATTGGCAGCTCCGTTGGCCACATACAGCATATGGTGCTCTAAGTAATATTGACTAGATATACTATATACATATAGACTAGAATACATATTGACTATATACACTGGAATATTTGTTATCGGACTGATTTATTTTTAGCGGACAATGAGGAGGCCAATGGCAGTTCGAGCTCCAGTTCGAGTTCCGATTCGTTGCTATCCACGGTGGTTTTCATACATGGCGAATCGTACGAGTGGAATTCGGGCAATCCCTACGATGGCTCCGAGCTGGCCGCACATGGCAACGTCATCGTTGTGACAATCAATTTTCGGCTCGGCATTTTTGGTTTCCTCAAAACCGGCGGCAAGGAGAGCGCCCAGGGCAACTTTGGTCTTATGGATCTCGTTGCCGGCTTGCATTGGCTCAAGGAGAATCTGCCCGCTTTTGGTGGCAATCCGCAGAGCATTACGCTGCTCGGCTATGGCACTGGAGCTGTCCTGGCCAACATATTGGCCGTGTCGCCCGTGGCCAGTGGTATGTTCATTTAAATCATAACCCACGCATTGCTTTTCTTAGGTTTGTTTTATTTTTCCTTAGATCTCATACAACGCGCTGTGCTCATCAGCGGCACTGCCCTCTCATCTTGGGGCATACAGAAGAATCCGCTGTTCGTGAAGAGACGCGTGGCAGAGCAAACTGGCTGCCACGGCGACATGCTCTACGATGATCTGGCGCCCTGTTTGCGCACTAAAAGCGTCGTCGAATTACTTGCAGTTCAGATCGATCATCCGCGGTAAGTGAAACCGCAGATAGATGTAGCTAGATAGATGACTCTACAGATACAAATTTTTAATCTCATCAACATCAAAACACAATGCGAACTTTTTGATTTTATGTTATCTAAGTTCAGGGCAGATAAACAGCCTCTTAACTTTTAAAAGATATATCAGCTAGCTGCTTTTGAGAAACATCTTTTGGCTGACCTTGAAATTTTATTAGGCACAAGAAGGATCTAATTTACTGGATGATAGTTTAAACTTACACTTTCAACATGATTCTCGCAAGAAAAGTTTTATTTTTAATTTATTATTTAAGATTCCCAATACTATAAATATAACATATATATAATATATATAATATAATATAACTAGAATCTCATAAGTCAATTTGTTAATTGCTTGCAGATTTCTGGTTGGCTTTGCACCTTTCGTTGATGGCACTGTCATATCCCCCAACACTGAGACCATGTCCAGCACTGCCCTGCCCCTGGGCTCAGCTATTGTTAGGTAAGTCAAGCAGATATTCCAAGTTATATAGCTCCTTTTATGTAATGGGCCTTACAGTACTTCAGGAATTGAATATGCCAACTTTCCCAAACGAGACCTCATCTTCTGCCTAACATCTGTGGAATCCTATCTGGATTTGAGCGCCCAGGACTTGGAGTTTGGCTTCAATGAGACGCGACGGGATCGCATTTTGCGCACATTTGTGCGCAACAATTTTCACTATCATTTAAACGAGATATTCGCGGTGCTAAAGGTAAAAAGAGCATTTAATTGAACTCTATATGTACTTGCTCGATTTTTTATTTTGCCTTTGCTTTTGCAGAACGAGTATACAGACTGGGAGAAGGCCATACGGAACCCGTTAAGTGCGCGGGACGCGACGTTGCAGTTTCTGAGCGATGGCCACACGGCAGCGCCTCTAATCAAATTGGGTTATATGCACAGTTTGCGGGGAGGTCGCACATATTTCGTGCACTTTAAGCATCGCACCGTTGAGGAGGAATATCCACAGGTGGGTGCAAAATTAAGCGAGTTACTCTCTGACCTCGTAACCTTGACCTGCTCCACATTGACAGCGAACCGGTTCAGTGCGCGGCGAAGATGTGCCTTTCTGGCTGGGACTGCCAGTCTCTCCGCTCTTTCCACACAACTACACAACGCAGGAGCGACAAATTGGTCGACTCATGCTGCGCTATCTTGCGAATTTCGCCAAAACGGGGTATGACCTTTCGACCTATGACCTCTTTGCTTGGAACTAAATGCCACTTTCTCGTCACACTCCCAGCAATCCGAACCAATCGTCATCAGTCACCGCTCTGACCGCCACCGCCGCCGCCACCACCAGCCAGAGTCAAGTTGCAACACACACGCAACGCAAACGCTCCGCGCCCAGATATCTAGATGCCATGGCAGTTGGCGATGCCCTCAACCTGGCCGTCATCTACAATCAGCGGCGCAGCAATGCGATGCACGAGAAGCGTTCGTATTTCAGAAGGCGATTGCGTAGCAACGATGGCGTCTCCACGCAACCAGGCCAAGGCACTGAGCTCGAGCCAGGTGGCTATGATGGCGACGAGCTGCCCTTCTGGGATGCCTACGATGTGGTCAATCAGCTGTACATTGAGCTGGGTAGGTCCACAATCATGGCAGAAGAGGGAGTGTATTTTGATTTAGATGAGGGTTCTCATCCTTGCTATTCCCAAAAGGGTTTGGATTGCGAAATAGGAGAAGTTTTCGGTTCACTTTTTAGTTGTTTTTATTTATTTTTATTGTTAAGGATTTTATTGCTTTCTTATTGTATGATAAGTGGTTCTCGTAAATCGGAGCGCCTTCTTTTTTACTTTAAATAAAATATCTCAATTAAAATATTAATTATTGACAAGATTCGAATTTCTATGCCAGGCAACAAGGTTAATGTTCAGAGTCACTATCGTGGCCACAAGTTGTCCATGTGGCTGAATTTGATACCACAGCTGCATCGTCATTTCAATATCAATGATCAGTCCATGCGGCATCATCAGTTCCAAGATGACCTCAATAATCGGGATCTCTATGAAGGTAGATATAAAAATGGCTTGTTTATTGCTTCCTGCACGTAGTGTTGAAATCCACTTGTCTCAATTGCTTCAGGCGTTGTGCGACCCCAGCTGCAAACGAAACCGGCGGAGGATGACAATATATTAGTGATACAAACGACCCGCACCACAACCACACCCCGGCCACCACAAACCCCGAAGGAAGAGAGTACAAATGCAACAAATGCTCTAAGCGCCACAGGTGTAACCGCCACCACAGGTAAACATAAAAACTAATTTCGCAACTTGTATCTCCATCTGTAGATGGAAAAACTTCCAGGTGCTTCTATTAAAGTTAGGAAAGCAAACTTTTATTGGTTTTCTCGTCCCGTTATTGTTGGCAGACAAAATTTCGTACATGCGGCTTAACTTTTATTATTTTCTATTGTTAGTTATAAAAATAGCTCTTTTATAAGCACAATAATAAATCCAACTCCATTTTTATTATTTTGATTTATTATTTAACAGAATGAGTTTAAATTATTTGCATTTGTTGTTTAAACAGAATGTGGCATCGATGGCGCCATGTCCGTCTCCGAGTTAACCACAACACAATCACCGAAGGACAATCGCACTCACACAAAAGTGGAGACACGCAAGGATTTGGCCACTGCATCGACGGGCATCATTGGCAATCTGGAGCTGCTGCGCCGCCTGAGTGGCAAGCAGTTCCAAAGCTATACGACTGCGCTGGTAGCCACCGTGGCCGTTGGCTGTTTTCTGCTCATCCTCAACGTGTTGATCTTTGCGGGCATTTATCATCAGCGGGAGAAGCGGGCACGCGATGCCAAAACCAAGGAGGAACTGCAGGATGGCGACACTAGTAAAAACTCCAGCGTGCTGAAGCTGAATGCTGGAGGTGCTGAAGGCAACGATGCCTATACGCTGAGTGGCGCCGTTGTGGACACCAAGGGAGGCGGCATTGGCGTGGTGTTTGGCGAGTACAGTTGCTACGATGAGAAGACCAAACAGCTGAAGGAGGAGAAGCTGCTGGTGGAGCTGCCACCCGTGACGCATGCAGCACAAACCACACTAATGATGGACGGCTGGGAGGCGTGCTCAACCAGTACACTGGATCTGCTCAAGACGCGTCCGCAGGCGCATCCAAGTGGCACTCATATTGAGATGGTCACCTACAATGCACTGCCCCTGGCAACGGTCTTGGAGGCGAACACCGGACAGTCATCGGTACCGAGCAGCAAACGTGGCTCGTTTCTGGATAACAGTGGGCAGCTGCAATTTGATTATGCCGTCCAGTCATCCGATCAAATGTCCTTCAAGGCTATTGAGGAGGCGGTCAAGGCAGCGGCCAGCGGCGATTCGGATATCATGCGGGACGATGACATACCCGAACCGCCGCCACCACCACGCTCCTTTCTAGCCGCCCAGCAGCAACAACAACAACAACAAATGGGTATACTGCGTCAAGGGGGCACCGCTGGTGCGGCCAGCGGATCGGGTAGCAGCGGCAAGAAACGTGTACATATTCAGGAAATCTCTGTCTAAATCAAATGGCTCTAAGGCTTAGTTAATGGAATTTCAATTCTACTCACAAGTACTCCAAGTACTTAATCCCTATATAGTATGAAAAAAAGAAGAAGAAAAAACTGAGAAAATCTATTCAATTTACTTTCAAATTTCATCCTAATTTCACTTTCACTGCCCTTTCTTACATTGCCGTAGAGGATACCACTACGGAAACGAAATCAAAGATGTTTTAAGGATCTGTGTGTGTATGTACTTATTGTCTGTTTGTACATTATGTAAATGTTCCTTGTAGTCGTGTCGCGTGCATAAACTAATTAGTGTATGTAGGCTTCAGATACTATTTATACATATAAATATATTTATATTATTATTACTGTATCTTATTATGTATTGAGGATTGTTTTCCATATAGGTGTGTGTATAGTTTATGTTCATTTGACAATGGTTAAGATTTCATATTTTATTACAATATTTGCTTGTTATGTATTTAATAATCAAAAAAGGAATAAATCAATAAAAGTATGTACGAGTATGTAACAAGCTTTTAATTATTATAATTAAATACTAAATATATATATATATACACATATTTATATGAATATAATACACATAATGTATTTACGAGTAAATGTATTGTAAAATATTGAATCTATTTGTATGAAATACACATGTAATAAAATATACTTATGTATACTCGGCATTTTCATGGTGATATTGAGCAGAACTCCAACAATTGATGTTGTCTCTTCAATTTTGGACGATAATCGAACATTAAGTTAAACATTAATTCAATTCCAAGCAAAAGAGAGCAAACTTTTCAATATTCTTGGACATAAATGGATTCAAATTGTAATTCAATTCATCTAAAATACCTGAATGAACCCCAGATTTATTTATAAATACATCTTCCATTCACTGCCGAGTTGTAAATAGCTTTAAAATCGAAAAGTTGTGCAGGAGACTTTCCTTCTTTATAGCTGCCCGTGGAAATCATGCCCAGCCAGATATAGTGCGAGCATTTGGAGAAGTTTGCCAAAGATTATCTAATATAGGTTGCGGATATGTATTATTTCGACAAATT
Source organism: Drosophila atroscutellata (assembly GCA_035041605.1). Lineage (NCBI taxonomy): Eukaryota > Metazoa > Arthropoda > Insecta > Diptera > Drosophilidae > Drosophila > Drosophila atroscutellata. The sequence continues at coordinate 1,849,245 of JAWNLA010000092.1, read as the reverse complement.
TTACACTTTCTGTGTATGTGCAGGGAAATCAATAATATTCAATTTACATTCAGTTTTCGGAGAGCATCCGAAATAGGTCTATTACATAATTTTGGTTATATATCTAACACTCAAACATGATCTTCACTTGGCGAGCATTGACCTGGCTGCGCAATGCATTCTTTATATGCATACATATTAACAGTTTGTATTTTTGCAACTGAGATATTCTAAAAAATTCTAAAAGGATCCTTAATTATAATTTGTACGATTAACAGGAAGGTACACAGAGTTTTAAGAGCTAAACGGGTTCTGCTTTTATTTTCTTCGGTTTTTTCAATTGTTGCACAACTTGATCAGCCTCGACGGCGCTTCTGCGTTTGCTGGACTTTTTCCTCTTGGGCGAGGCATCAGCTTCTGTAATTGGCTCCATTTTAATTAGTTCTACAAGAGCATCGAGCTCAATATGGTTCGAGGTTTCGTTTACTGTCTCCTCGGACTCCGGGCTATCCTCAAATTTGATCACATTGTTCTAGAGAAAAAGTAAGATGTCGTTAAGATGTGCAATTGTGTCATTGATCTGTTCACTTACCACTATTTCCGTATCCTCGAGCAACAGTTCGCCTTCGATGTAAGGCATTACTGTGCCTATATTAAAATTCTTGATTCGAAATTTGATTTCCTGATCCATGACGAAGACATCTTGGCTTTGCTTCTGATTCGTGAAGCGTATTGTTGTGTTGAACACTCTGTAGATGATGACACTGATCTGATGCTTGGATATGTGCCGAACAACGCCATGGAGCACTGAACCCGACACCGGCCTGAACACATAGAAATCGGCATTAATGGCCAAGTGCAACGCTGGATCATCGGAGCGTAAGGCTGCCGTCTGGCTCAGCACCTTGATGTTTTTAATACCCAGCACGATGCCATTCAGCTTGGCATCATACAAGCCCACCTTGGTGCGGATGAGCAGCTCGTGCAGCGCGTGCTTGAAGTTGGCCATGCCGTACGGACCCATAGAGAGGTGCAGGTCTGTTTGTATGCAACGCACACATGACTCGGGGTTAGCAGCATACTGTTCCAGCTCTTTCGTGGTGAACTTTATATATTTCTGTATTATTTTGGCCATTCTATTTGAAAATTTGTCGGACCACTTGTAACCACATGAGTTTCTGGTGTTGCTCAGTGCAACATTTGCCACAGGCACCGTGCCAACTCTACAAGAACTATCGCGTTCCAAGAAAACTGCACACATCTCTAGAAAAAAAAATATATCGATAGCTGTACACATCGAAGCATTGCTTTGTTTTGGGGGTTGTTATGTTCAAACTCAGGAAATGTTTTAGCACACAGAACAATGGAATTGAATTTACATATTTGAAGCTATTCTGTTGTTCGCCAAATTAATTAAAACAAGATTTCGAGTAACTTAATTGAAAGCATTCGTTTTATTCGCGAATGGAATGTTCTTAAATATGCTCGCCTTTAATGTAACAATAAATATTTTAATTACGAAAACTAATTTACAGTTATAACTCAAATATATACAAAAATGTTGGGTTTTACAAAAATTAAGATTAACGCAATACCATGACGCTTTCTTTTTGTTTATTCAAGAAATTTCAATTCAGAAATATATAAATTTGCCCATTTGCGTTCTGTTTTCATGTAAGTAAAATCGATTAGGAACAAACCTCAAACGATATTGAGGATTTTTTGTTTGTTTCTTTTGGAACTGCGTAATGCGCAACAACTTATAAACTATGGATACATGCTTAAATTAACAAGAATGTGAGCTTTGTTCACTTTGAATGCGGAAGAGTTTTTTTTTGTGCCGGCGTTAAGCTGAATCGAAATTGTCAAACATTGGCAATAACATTCTTCTTCCGATCGCCAAGATTATTAAATTTGGCATGTGACCCGAACGGTGTCCGCATGCGTCGCTTAAAGGATCGCAGGCAACGTTGGCCGTCCAATGGATCCGAGCTGGTGGCCAATACAGAAGCTGTAATAAATACAACATACGTTTTAAGGATTAATTAGATATACAAACAACAGTTATCTAGGCAGCTTACCTCGCTGCTCGTGCAGTTTGATTTGCTTCTTTGCTTCCCTCAACTTGTTCATCAGTATCTCATTCTTTCGCTTCTCGACGGTCAGCTCCAGGCCAAGCTGAAATTTGCTCTTGGAGTCCACAGCGCTCAAAATGCTATGAAAATAAAAATCAGTTTCAATTAAAACATACATTGAGTTGTTAAGGGTTAAGGATTCCGACTTAAGGAAGATATAATTTTCGAGCAACTACTGCTGTTCACTTACGGATGACTATATATGGACATGGAGCTGGGTCTTTCATTTGGATCCGGATGCATCATTTGCGCAATAAGCTCATTGAAATCCTTGCTAAGCGTTGGAATCTTGGGCGCCTCACCGTTACGCAACTTGTGCCATTCGGGCCCGTTCTTTGGCAGTGGTCCACCGCCAGCTACCTCGTACAGCGTTACGCCAAGCGAGAAGATGTCAGCCTTGAACAGATTGCTGTAATCCTCCTGCAGTATCTCTTTGGGTAGATAGCGACAGTCGCCTTCCTCCACATGTGGCTCATTCACGGACGTCACATGTCCCAAATCACCAATTTTATACGTGACGAGATTTTCGGAGCTTCGTAACTCTTCGTAGACGCTATCCATGCCATCGTCGTCCTTGTTGCCGGGCTGCTGCTGTTGCTGTGGATTGGGGTATAGCTTATGCGCCGTCGGATTCATTGTGGAGAATATGTTCTCCGGCTTGATGTCCATGTGCACCAGATCATATGAATGTATATAGCGCAGGCCTTCAATCACATGCATTAGCAATATCTTCAGCTCGGATTCGCCCAGGCAGTGCTCCTGGATGCGCGCTTGAAGACTGCCACCGTCACAGTATTCATTCTGTATCAACATATGATCGTCCTCCGCCCAAGCGGAATAGTATCGCACAACATTATCATGCTTGCCCAGAACCGCATGCGCCCACACCTCGTTCAAGGCACGCTTTCTGCATGGATAAACAGTTGGTTATTAATTTGATACTCAAGTCTGGTTAGCATATTTAGAGCAACTTACTCGAATGAGCTGCCCGCAACGGGCTTTTTGCTTTTTTTGATCGCATAGGTGCAGCCATCCAGCCGATTGACGCACTGGAAAACAACTCCGAACTCACCGACACCAATTATGCTGACCTGCATAAACTCGCGCTTGAAGCGACTGATGTTTGTGTCATGCAACGCCAAACGTTTCGGCGCCTGCTGATGGATTTCCCTTGCCGCATCGATGCCACCCGCACCATCCTGGCCACCATCCTCGTCGCTGGGCTCGCCGAGCAGAAACCGTTGCATGGCGCTTAGATTGAGATTGTCGCGTCCGAATTGAGTGCGACAACGCTTCTTATTGTGCGCCATTAGACCTGAAAGATGGCATGCATCATTGGGGTTAGAGAGATTTGTATGAGAGGGAACAGCAATCTTAAGGTAAGCCACAGATTCAACTTGCAACGTGAAACCTAAAACCTTCTTAACTGTTAACTGAGATTTGTCAAGATATATTGGTACTGGTGTACAAGAACTCATGATATTCCGAGCAGACCGAATCACACTTATACATAATGATAGCAGCAAAACCACGGATATTATCTAAGCTATAAAAATTGAGGAATAGAGAATTAGGCAAATAAGTAGACGGACTATTGGCTACACTTAAGCGGCTTGTGATACTGACCAAATCAATATTTGCTCTGCCAGTGTAATGAAAATTTAAAAAACGTTAATAATCTAGAAGTCTCTAATAATTCACTCACTGTCTGGTGTGAAGGGATTAACATTGGCTGTATCCTGGGGCTGCATGCTCCTGTGATTGTGAAGCGGTAGGGAACGCGGTCGTTCGCTCAATTCGAAGATGTTATCCTTGACCTGATGTTTGCTTGCATTGGCTGCTGCAGCTGCACCAGACAAATGATTGCTGAAGTTCGTTGTTGACTTCTGCAAGATGGTCTTTGGCGTAGCGGGTGTGTTGAACAGGCGCAGTGCTCGAACTTTCTGGCAGGGCGGCGACATGTCCACATTTCCCTGAGGTTTCTTTTTGTTGTTGATATTGTTTTTGTTGTTTTGCGGACTCTCCTTCTGATCCTTGTCAAAATCATCGTCGGCAAAGCGCAGTTTGCGCGGATTAAATACTAATGGCGATGGGGAACGCGATCGCATTTCGACGCTTGAATCGAGGTGCTCGAGCGAAGTGTCTTCCGCACTGACGACGCTCGTTTCGAGCTTGGACAAACGGAATGCCATTGCCATTGGAAAAAGTTGTCAATTCACGTCGTTTTGCTTAACTGCACTTTCTATTATTGATCGATCAGGCAACAAATTGATAGTTAGAAAAAAAAATAAACAAAACAAAAACACAAAACAGCGTAAAGTGTAGGAATGCGAAGCGCAATTGACCGTATATCGATAAATATGTATTTATGAGAAAATGCACAAATTTTGCTAATGCTTAATAAACGATATATCGATAGGTTTGTTGCGAACTAAATATCACACACAGTTTCTTTCGATAATTCAAAAAAATAAAAGTTGAAAACGGATTTTAATTTTTTTTTACAAGCTTGTTTTACGACCTTATGAAAAGTAATGTGATCAGGATTCCACACTTCTATCAAATTGTATTGTATTCATACACAGCCAACTAAATATTTTTCTAAAATTTTATTACACCCCTTTTACCCATGTTGAATTGAAAACACAGCCAATTTTTTTTTGGCATTTGATTTATTGATTGAATAATTATGTATTGTAGGTTTTTTTTTAACGCATCTGGTACATACAAATACGCATTTCAAAAATTCATACATTATTATTATAATACTTAACTATGACGTAATGTATGAGAAATCTGAATTTGCAATAAGTTTGCCTATTGTATATGAATATTAAAAAAACACCTTACAAACTTGAAGTGAAATATCATTTTGAGGGAATTCTGTATTCAAAGTTAAAAGGTTCAGTTATTTAATCAGTTACATCATAAAAATTGACATGAGGATCGAGTATCAGTTGTCTAAATGAAAATTTCTTGCATCCCCTACAAAACTTCAAGCTGCCTCATTAAATTTATTCTTGTTTTTTTTTTTTTCGAATACAAAACATTCTTAGCCTGATATATATGTGTGTATCTATATAGATGTGTATGTATTTGTGGGTGTAAATATGTATGTATATGAAAAAAAGCAAAATATTTCATTTAATTTTGTTGTGGTGAAGCAAACATAAACATAATCCATAATCAGCTGAATGACTAGATCGACTTATTAACTTTATTACGATTCGATCTATTGTTGTTGTTTTTGTTGTTATTATTGTTGTTGTTGTTACTCCGTCTTTTTACTATGTGTACAGAAAAAACTCAAAACGAAATTTGTTCTACATGGCATTTATACACTAAACTGCTCAGCTCAGTTAGAAAATTTGGAATCGTGCGGCTTAAACGAAGAAAAGTCATGCTTGAATTTATATTTATTTATATTAGGGTCTATAGACATGGGCGTACCCAGGTGTACGGGCATGGGGGAGGTGGAGGGGGACAGCGAAAAGCTGGGAAACGCCCTAGTCCTATAGATTATAGTCTAAGCTAAGAATGTGGGACAACTAAATGAGAAAATTACTCTGCCTGTCGAACATATTTCTTGATGTAATTAGGGTGTTTCGATTTCAGGAATGAAGGAGCTGCTTGTTGAGCCCTAATGGTTAATGGTCAAAATCAGAATCCCTGCTCATCGCTAATCCCTGGACATGGAACGCGACACGGAGGAATCGCCTCGACGTCGCAACGGTGAACCGCGACGCGGTGGCGGCGACGGTGATCGTGTGCCCCTGTCTCTTTCATCCTCGTCCTCATCATAGCGTCGCTTCACTGGTGGTGGTGAATCCACCGCTCCACTCCCGTTGCGCTCCTGGTCACTATAACGTGATACCGATCCGTTCTCATTACGTCCATTCTCACGCGAGCGTCCCGAACGCCGGCCAACGGAGCCGGCGGAGCGGCTGCGCGAACGAGTCCCACCAGATTTGGAGCGAGTGCGACGACGTCGCGATGTGCTGCGCGATCTGCTCAAGGAGTTGGTTCTGTAACGAGTTGCAAATGTGAACGGAAAGACTTTAGTAACGATGTTTATCAATGTCAAAATGAGTATCATACTTTTTGGCTACGGATATAGAATTGATATAGACAAGCTTCACATTCACAAAAATGATTTATTTTATAGATTTATATTTGATATGAGCGCATTTTCGAGCCCTGAAAATATTTCAGATTGTCAAGGAATACGCTTAAGTATTGTTTTGATTTTATTTTTTCTAAATTTTGCATTATTAATTACAAATTAGATTTGCTTTTAGATTATTGGAGAGAGATCGCCATTAGCCGTGTTTCTTGCCACCCTTCTTGTGATGCTTGTGGCCGCCATGCTTTTCGCCCTTTTTGCCGTGCTCCTCCTTGTCCTCGAAGCTGTCGCCGTATTTGTGCTCCTTCTTGTACTTCTTGTGATCCTCGTCGTGATGGCCCTTCTTGTAGTGGCCCTCTTGTTTTTTGTGACCCTTCTTCTTGCCGCTTTCGTGCTTCTCGCCCTTCTCGTGCTCACCATGCTCGCCTTGGTGATGTTTGTGCTCCTTGCCATATTTCTTGTGATGCCCGCCCTTGTGCTCGTCGTCATAGAACTTCTTCTCCTTGTAGTATTCGTCCTTGTTGAATTTCTTATGGTACTCCATCTCCTTGTGGCCCTTCTTGTGCTTCTTCTTGTGATGATGCTTTCCGCCCTTCTTGTGAGCACCATGCTCATGCTTCTCCCCATACTCATCCTTCTCATCGTAGTGTTTCTTCTTCTTTTTGCCCTCGTCACCATGATGATGCTCATGATCCTCCGTCTCGTGATATTTCTTTTCATCCTCATCCCATTCCTCGTGCTCCTTGTGACTATGCTCGCCCTTGTGCTCCTCATCGCCATACTTCTTCTTTTCATACTTGTCGCCGCCTTCTTCCTCCTCCGCGGAGGATGCCTCCTTCTTCTTGGCTGCCACGCAGGTCAGCAGCAGCGCCAACACCAACAGCAACTTCAGTTGGCCTCCCATCATTCTGTCTAACTGAGCGCTCTGGGCATTCGTCGGCTACGCTTATATATCGCCAACAGATTGGACCCAGCTCACCGCAAAATCCGCAGACTCGAGTGATGCAAGACTGATGTAAATGTTCCACTTGATCGCCCATCTCAACACCTATATAAAAAAATATAAGCACTTTTTTTTGGGCGCAGGTCGTAATCGCATTTATTACAACTTACAGTGGGCCACCGAGCTGTAATCTCGGCTTAGGACTATCCGCTCAAATTTCAGTTTTCTTATGAAACCTCTGACTTAAAATATTATTAATCAAGTAGATTACTTAATTCAATTTATATTACTTAATATGACCTTATCTAAATAGAATTATTAATTTGTTAAAATGTTTTCAAACAATAACAACTCCTGATGTATATGCATAATTTCTGCATACATGGAGCATTCAAAACAAATTGTGTTTAATTATGTTTGGCATGTTACATTTTTATTTCTAATGTAGTACACAACAAATAAGACTGTATTTTGTGGATGATTTAAAACTAAAATCGTAACTGCTAAAAACTATAAACCTAAGCACTATTAGTAAGCCCAAATAACAACCAAAGCTAGCTTATTCTTGATGTTTGGACTTCTTCTTTTTCTTTGGCGGCTGGGCAGGCGTTTCCTCTTCCTCAGCCTCCTCAGCTTCTGGTGCCTCTTCATCCTTTGTCTTCTTCTTCTTCTTTTTCTTTTCAGATTTCAACGGGGACTCAACAGCCTCCTCAGCGTCAGCAGCCTCCTGTTTAACAGGTGTTTCAGCTTCTGAATGTTTGCGTTTCTTCACCTGCAGCGTGTTATCCGCCTCCGGCTGATATGTGAACACCTCACTGAAATTTCGCATTGCATAGGTTAATAAATGATTTACAAATAAATATTGCACATTTGGACAAGTTGGAGAGCTCAATCAGACGGCCAAGGGTTATCGTCACTGTGGAAATCAGTAAAATTTGCGAAACCATGGGTGTTATCATCATATGAAGAGCCTTCTACTTGACCAAAATGAACAATTAATGTAACAAAAAAAAAATGACAACGCACCTCTTGGCCTGGTACTTTTCGAATTTAGCCTTGGCCTTGCCCGTGCCGGAAAGCTTGCGCAGATTGCCCTCCTCGAGCAGACGGAGTCGGGACTCCAATTTCACTTTGTGTGTGGCGCCCAGCTCAAAGGTGGCCTCCTCACCGAAGGCATCGACACGCGTCGCCAGCGAAGCCTTAGCGGCCAGGGAACGCGACATTTTGCCCTTGTTCTTTTGACTCGCCTGACCCACTAGCTGAGCGTGATAGATTAAACCATATTTGGGTGTATCCTTCTTCGTTTTGAGTGCACGGAACAGCGCCTTCTCAGCGCCCAAGATCTGCACCGTTGATGAGGGATGCTTAGCTAGATTGATCAGCGAACCGGCGTGCGCAATTAAACGGGCGCCAACTGTATCGCCTACGAGCACAGTTAAATTGGGCGCCATGGCCATCATGCGCGCCTTGAGGTAGTCATAGAGATGTGTGCGATAATCGTTGATGGAAATGATTTCATCACATAGACACTGAATATTCATCACATCCTCTTCGCTGATTTCGGTGCCCATGGAAATTTCAGCAGCTTCCTTCACCTGCTGCTCCACATCTTCGGGCAGAATGTCAGACAAATCAGAGGTGGACATATTATCCCTGGTGCCCACCAATTTGATAGTCTTGACAAACGCAACATTGTCCGTAATCAGTTTGCCCAGTTCGGGAAAATGCCAGCCATACCATTCGCGGGCGCGCATCATGTAGTTATTAAGCTCCTTGTCCAGATCATCAAGCAGACACTGCGCCTGCACAATCATCGTGTCAATCTTGTCCGGCGAGAACTTCAACTTGTAGCGGGACAAAGAATGTGCCAGACCCAATGCCATGGCGGTCATCTCACGTTTGGGCAGCCCACCAAGCAGACTGTCCGCCTGCTGGCGTATGCAGCGCATTAACTCCTGCACGCCCGTATTGAATACACACTGCACAGACAGTTTCTCCTTGATGGCTGTGCCCAGCTTGGCGTCAGCCACCAGCAGCGACGATTGCACTTCGTCGACCAGCAGCTTTTTCAATGTTTTCTTCAGCGGCTTGGATACTTTGCCTTCAACTGCTGCGGTGGCAGCAGCGAGCGCCTCTGTCGTATCATTGAATTTCTCAAAATGCTTCAGCTTAAGCAATTTGTTTGCCTTTTCGGGTGTCTCGAATTCCAGATATAAATTATCAACCTGCTCGAGTTTCTTTTGATCGAGCAACTTGAAAATTGCGTAGCCCGCCGGCGTTTCATATAACACAAACATTGTGCACACTTAAATGCAACACTTTGTATGTGAAAAATACTTTTTGTCGCGCAGCAAGCACGAACTTAACCTTCTCGAGTATGACGCCGCGTGTAAAAGAAAAATCCAAAATGAGGCCTGCAAACACGTGCGTCTGCGTTCCCCAGTGTTGCTATTTCACGCGAAAGCCGATACGATAGTTATGTGCGGGAAAACTATCGATAAATTGCACTTTGCGTTATCAAATTTACAAAATATATGAAATCCACTCTTTTAAATATAAAACACAAGTTGTTGCCATTTATATGCTTAAAGATATATTTAACTTTTAACTGCGCATAGTTCAATAAAAAGACATTATTGCTATGTGAAAAATCGCGCGCATTTTTCTGAATTCGTCGCACTTGCACAAACTCAACACAGCCCAAACTCACCACACGACACAACAATTTAAAAGGCGATGTGCAAAAATCCATCCAGGCACACACTCAAATGTATGTACACATGTTTGTATATATGTGTGTATGCATTAATGTATGCATATTGATGTATGCATAAAATGTAACAATTATGAATGAAATTGCGCTCACTAACCTGCGTCGTTGTCGGGCCTTCCGCTCGCGGCAATGGCGCGCAAAATGACCGCGCATGCCGCACTCATAGCATTTATCGTCGCTACGATTGCCGCCTCTGTCACGTCCTCCTCCTCCACCGAAACCACCCCCACCGGCTCCACCTCCTCCTCCGCCTCCACCACCACCACCGCCACCGGATCGAGCATATTTGCCTGTGGACAACTCGACACGAGCTCGGCGTCCGCACAGCGTTCGTCCGTCCAAGCCTCGAACTGCATCCGCTGCATCCCTGGCGCTCTCGAACTCCACAAAAGCGAAGCCTGGGGGATTGCGGGCAATCCAGACGCTGCGCAGACTGCCGTAGGCACCGAACACATATTCCAGATCGTTCTTTCGTGCATTGTTGCCCAGATCACCGACGTACACTTTGCGGTCGCTTGGATGGCGCGACATTTTCTAGCTTGGGTTGGTTGCTTTTTGCTGTTTGGGCGCTTGGTGAAAATGGCAAGCGCAGCGCAGGAAAAAAATCGATTCGAAGGTGAAAGAGTTTCGCGTTCCGCCGCCGTTTGGTCAAAAGCGCATTCGGTTATTCGAACCGAAGGTAGGCTAACATTACTTTTGTTGTGATGATGTGTTAAATTGTGTTATTTAGGCACTATATTTATTTCGGCACAAAACTGTTTTTGCCGACTCGGACAATGGTTGGGTGAACCAAACTGAACAGTTCACGGTACGATGCACCTCGTTGTTCATTCGTTCTTTTCTGCTCAGGGCGATACAGAGCAACAAATGATCCAGTTCGATGACCGAAGCTACAGAGCTAAATGAGGTGAATTTACTCACTATCGATATTTTAGAGTCGATCAGCACTTAATTTTTCGGTAGTAGAGTAATTACAACCGAAATTGTTTCCATATTATTAACAGCATAGCTTTCGAGTTAATCGATTGATATTTTGGACATTTTTATCACCGTCCATAATATTTTTGTCGTATGCATTGTAAAATGTACAATGATGAATGGTATTTGAATTTAATTAATGCTATCAGGGTTAAAACAAAATTATTTTAATATCGTATTTGTATAAGGTTAATTGGTTGATGAAATAGCCACCTCTGATGCCCTGATTGATGCATACAAAATACAACCATGCGCAACCGATAACAATAGTGCAGCGGTGAATTGTGAATGGCTACCACCATTAAACGTGGCGGTGGCGAGTTTTCTATCATAAGTTAGGTTATATATCGTATGCATCAAATCATACAATTATTTATAAGCTAGTTTTTTAAGGAAAAAACACTTAAATTTAGTGAATTTGCAGTGCGAAATCTTTAAAAAACCACAGACGAACACTTAGCACAAACGGTAAGCTCGAACAATGCAAATATATATTTTATATAACGAATCTGCTGCATCAAAAAGAAAAAAAAGCCAAGCCTCGGACTGCCTTTCCAAAATTAAATGTGCGACGGCAGCAGCTGCCTGGTGTAGAAAACAAATTTGCTTTGTGAAATTGCGACGCCGCTAACAATGCAGAAATTCTCTGCTCTCCATGTAAAAATAATCACTTCTGTTTCGTGTGTCGTAGTTAAAGAAAATGATTATACCTGTTCAGTTTTTTTTATTTAAGTGGAAAATTTCATATTTTTATACACACAAAAAATGCTATGTATAACAGCACACCAACACATACGTACACACACACATGCAGAAGACACATCGGCCATTCGCATACACACACACACGCATACAGCCATACGCGCGCACATTAATACAAATACACGCACATAGACACGTGTGAGTCTGTAAGTGTAATTGCGTATGTATGTATGAAAGATTGCGGTGCAAAATACAAAAAAATCATATGAATTTTTAAAATTGCGTAGTAAGAAAATGTACTAGTTTACCCATTAACTATGAAAATTTGTAATATGAATGTGTAAATCGTGCGCTTTTTTTTCGCCGGTCAGCAATTTAAAGCTAATTTACAAGATTCTTAAAAAAAAGTTCATGTGGCAGATTTGCTCTTCGAAAATCATTTTGCCAGTGTTTGCGTTTTCAAAATCAGTTCTGCAGATTTCTTTGTCAACGTTTTTTTGTCGTCATCGTCAAGACTTCCATTTTGTTTTTTTTTATTTTGCTGCCGTCGCGCCGCCACCGTCTGCTGCTGTTCGTGGTGAATTTCTCGCATTTCATGCAATTCATTGCGATTGTTTTGAGGAGTTCATGTAATTATACAAAATTTACGCGCAACAATAGTTTCAATTGAAAAACAGAGTAAAATAAAATAAAAACTGAGTCGCGAAGGTTCTGAAATTCGTATGGTATTTTATGTTTAAATTGTTCGCATAATCGCTCATGCATACATATGAACATTTTGAGGGCATTGCTTTTTGTATCTTTCTTTTCATTTTACATTCGCTTTCACATAGCACATGGCGTTGCCACATGGTTTTATCCTCTTCACGAACCCATTTAATTATTTTTAAATGTAATTAGTTGACTTCAAAATAAAAGAGTTGTTTAAAAATCGGTAAAAACAAAAATATTAGTTTATTAATTGAAATTATTTACCAAGTCTTGTGGTTTTTTGGTCAACCAAAAAATGTCTGGCAATATAGAACAAATGGCGCGCAAATGTGGTGAACCGGCACTTTGCCTTATGCTTGCCCTTCTGTCTGTCAAACAGTTTTCACCATTTTTACCTTGGAGAAAAAGGTTCGTTGTTCTCACAATTCTTCGATAGGCACTTATGGTATGTGTTTGTGTGTTGCGTGTAGGTGTTTTTGTGTGAAATGAATGACGATGTGGCTGGGACATAGCTACGTCAACGAAGTTAGCTTATGTTGTTACACATCGAAAAGAAAACTAAAAAAAATACTTTCTCGTAGCATAGTGTAGTAAAAAGACAAAACGGCAATTGACGATTAGCGCGCTCGAATAGAGCATAAAAGAGCAAGCGGAGCGTTGCAAACGCCGAACAACTTGTGAACGTGTACAAAAGCAGTTAAACGGCAAAAGCAGACACACACACCCATACATGTACCCTCATACATAAATACACACATCTGTATGCGTAACTATGTATACCGGCCGGTTGATGGCTGCGGAACTGCTGCTTACCTGCCTTTCATAATTATTTGTGCCTATTTTCGTTGCTTTGTATGTGGTTCATGTGTGTGTCATTTTTTTTTTTGCTGTCATCCGTTCTCTTGTCAATGTGGCCAGAGTTAGTTGCGATTTAGTTTCAACTGTTGGTATTTATTTATGCTGATAATTTGATATTTTTTCATTGCATGTTTGTATTTTTCATCACTTCCGCAACAACTGACGCCTGGGGCCATCTTTAAAAATAATCAGAAAGTTACGTGTAAACGTCGTGGCTTTTGTTTAATTATTTGAAATATAATAATAAAAAAAACAACAAAAAAACAAAAAAAAAAAAAACTTTGGCAACTGAAACCAATCCCAAAACACGCAACAACAACCGCAACTTGTGTGAAAATCAAAGTGCAAACAAGAAGAGCAGCAACAACAACAAAAACAACACAAACAGCGAACGATAATAAATTCAGTCCCACAAGTGTAATATAAACAGCAGCAAAATTACGTCAATTATTGAAAACCTACCCGGCGCAATAGCTCACAATCACCAGAACAACATCATGGAAGAGGACGAGAGGGGTAAACTGTTCGTTGGCGGCCTGTCGTGGGAGACAACGCAGGAGAATCTCTCCCGCTACTTTTGCCGCTTCGGCGACATCATCGATTGTGTCGTTATGAAGAACAATGAGAGCGGCAGATCGCGCGGCTTTGGCTTTGTCACCTTCGCCGATCCGGCGAACGTTAATCATGTGCTCCAAAGTGGACCGCACACGCTCGACGGTCGAACCATCGATCCCAAGCCGTGCAATCCTCGTACGCTGCAGAAGCCGAAGAAGGGCGGCGGCTACAAGGTGTTCCTCGGCGGTCTGCCGTCGAATGTGACGGAGACCGATCTGCGCACCTTCTTTGGTCGCTACGGCAAGGTGACCGAGGTGGTCATCATGTACGATCAGGAGAAGAAGAAATCACGTGGTTTTGGCTTCTTATCCTTCGAGGAGGAGTCCTCCGTGGAGCACGTTACCAACGAGCGTTACATTAATCTGAATGGCAAACAGGTGCGTAAACAGGAGGGGTTTTTCATTGATGTATTTATTTATTTACTAAATCAAAAAGTATGTTTAAAGAAAAGAGCTTATCTCAAATTAAAAGACAAAAAAAGAGGAACATTGCTTGATTGATGACTGACCCCTAGAAGACATATATTTTCGCATAATACAAGCATAAATTGAGAATCTTAATTGTATGATTATACTGATAAATTTTATTAACTATTTGTTTTAAATAACTCAATTTTGTGACAATGATCGTTGTCGTTAATACTGTGTGTGTGTTTTTACAGGTGGAAATTAAGAAGGCGGAGCCACGCGACGGTTCTGGTGGTCAGAACTCCAACAACAGTGCCGTGGGTGGTGCCTATGGCAAGCTGGGCAATGAGTGCAGCCACTGGGGACCGCATCATGCGCCCATCAACATGATGCAGGGCCAGAACGGCCAGATGGGTGGTCCCCCGCTGAATATGCCAATTGGTGCGCCCAATATGATGCCTGGCTATCAGGGCTGGGGCACATCGCCGCAGCAGCAGGGCTATGGCTATGGCAATAGCGGCCCGGGCACGTACCAGGGTTGGGGGGCACCACCTGGCCCCCAGGGACCACCGCCACAATGGTCGAACTATGCCGGTCCACAGCAGACCCAGGGCTATGGCGGCTACGACATGTACAACTCGACGTCGACGGGTGCCCCATCGGGTCCGTCTGGCGGCGGCAGCTGGAACTCGTGGAACATGCCACCGAATTCATCTGGACCAACTGGAGCACCGGGTGCTGGCGCTGGCACCGCCACGGATATGTATTCGCGTGCCCAGACCTGGGCAGCGGGCGGTCCATCGACAACTGGACCCGTTGGCGGCATGCCGCGAACCGGACCTGGCAACTCGGCATCCAAATCGGGCTCCGAGTACGATTATGGCGGCTACGGCTCCGGCTCCGGCTACGATTACGATTATAGCAATTATGTTAAGCAGGAGGGCGCCTCGAACTATGGCGCCGGTCCGCGGTCAGCGTACGGCAACGACAGCTCCACACAGCCGCCGTATGCCGCCTCGCAGGCCGTCTAAGGAACCAGCCAGCGAAACAGAAAGATCGAGAAGGAGAGAGGAGAGCGCGCGTGTTGTCGTTTCTCCTGTCTGTGGTCCTGCGGCCCCCTCGAGCCGAAAGAGGTGAATGATGAAGAAGACAAAAAGATGGTGGTAATTGTAAGCTAAAGCGTCGTCTGTTCGTTTCATAATTTTTAAAAGATATTTTTTAATTGAGATCAGATGTTGAAATTAATTAATGTAAACTCTTGTGTACCCACAACAAAATAATTTAAAGAATCATAATTTAACACACCCACACACTCACACACTTACACATACACACACATAAATCACATGCAAATCCCCAGCGAGACAGAAACAAGTGCAAATATTTGGCGACAAGGCGTAGTAGCTGCCAAGGCTCATACAGGAAGTGAAACAAACTGTTAAGATAAACATATAGAACCAATATATACAGATCAGATCCTGCTCGCCTTAGCCACTGTGAATGTTTGCAGGATTCGTCGGCAAACAGAAAACGGGGATAATATATTTATTGTATATAAATATATATAGCATGGACATTTAGATGATGATAATTGGGCTATTGGCGCCGACAACAAGATGTTACAAAATTTATAAATTTACCATTTAAAAAACCAAGTAAAGTAAACAACTAGCTAAAAGTTAAACTACATATATAAAGAAACTTAATTAATAAGCGTATGTCGTATGTCGTTTGCATGTAAGCGAAAGTTGAACTTGAAACTAGAATTATATAGTGTTGGAATTATTATTTAGTTAAAAGAAACAGATGAGAATCGCAAACAACAAAGATGATTTATGATGAAAAAGCTAATGAAAAAAAAAAATGCAAAAAATCACAAAAAATACGAAACGCCCTAAACAAAATATACATAAAAGAAAGAAAAAAGAATAAAAACAAAAACTATATACATACTTATATACATCTCTATATATATAATATATATATATATATATATACATAAATTTAAACAAACAACAAAAAACGTAAATTTAAACTACAGTTAAAACAGAATAGAAAACAAAAGTCATAAGAAAAAATAGCTAGAGAGAGACAGAGATTGAGAAGAGAGATAAATAGGAAAAACGATGCTTTGAGTTGCGTTGCACATTTTTTGAAATTTTCATCGTTTGCCAAGCAGACAACAACAACAACAACAACAACAGCAGAATATCAACATCAACAATTAGCATGTGTGTGTGTGTGTGTGTGTGTGTGTTGCTGTGTGAGTAGGAGTGAGTGTGTGACTCGCAACATACACACACGCACATACACATACCCACGTATATATACATACACACGCAAAAAAGAAGATGAAGAAGGATGAGGAGAATTGCATATTTTATTGATTGTATACATTCATATATATATCTTTAATTACTTTATATTATTTACTCTTAATCCACATACATGATCATTTGAATGTGTTTTGTAAACTACAACAAAAACAACAACAAGTAAACTAATTCTTAAATAATTAATGCGATTTTACAATTTATTATTACAAATTACAAAAACCTTACGTACGTACATATATATGTATATTTATTTATATTTATATATATATATGTGTATATGCATATATACGCTAATAGATACATTTATACACTTACACAATTTACGTATACAAATATGAAGTAATAATTTTTTAATGCTATTACAACTACAACAACAACAACAACAACATCAACATAAAACCGTAATTTTTAATTTGTTGATTACGCGAACATTTACAATTTACATTTACAATTACAATATACATACATACATATATACCTTACTTTATTTTTCGGTGATTTATTGCATAGTGTTTTTTTCGTCTAATTTTTACAAATCTACTTAGCAAACAAATCCTACAATCATAAATTCCTAATTTAATTTCGTTAAATTTACAAATATACATATAAACATATGCTTAAATTTTTTATATAATTATACACTTAAAAAAAACACAATAACAAAACAAAACTAACGTAAACAATGCAAAATACACAGTAAAAGCGATGAAAAAAAAGAGAACAAAGTAAAGTGAAACGTATGAAAAACGTTTACAAATTTTGAAAAAAAAAAATACCAACAAAAAACTTGCTTTTGTTTTCATTTACTTTAAAAAAAAATTCAGCCGTGCGCTGCCGATGTGTGTCCTTTGTTTGCGTGTGCGAGAGCGTGTATGTATGTGTGTGTGTGTGTGTGTAAATTGTTCATGTCTAATTGTATGTTGTATATAGAACAGAAACGAAACGAAAACACTGCGCTTGGCCAGCGGGGATCAGTTGAGAGACAGAAATAATGTTTTGGTCCATCTTTTGTCCACTTATGTAATTCTTGTAATTCTTGTAATTTCCAGCAAGGCAACAACAGGCTAGCCTATGCTGATCGTGCAACATAAATGTATCAGGCTTAATCTAGACATTAAACGGTCATATACGTATATGTATGTATATATGTAACAATGTGTGTACATATGTGTGTATGAGTCGCATATACTATACAATAACTGCAACAACCACAATAACAAACTTAAGCATAGTCGAATGAGCTAAAATGTGTTGGTCAAGAAAAGCAGCTAAGAAAACATAAAACACCTGATGTAATTTTATAAATAAACAAAACATTAATATTATTACTATGATTATGATCATTTCATACTTACACGTCTTTTACACAACGTCTTTTGTTTGTTAACAAACGCCCCTTTTTTTTTTGCATGCAGAAAACAGATTAAAATGAAAATTACAACAAAAAAAACAAAAAAAATAAAATAAAGTGATGTTTAACAATTTGAAATAAGTAATGGTAAAATTAATAACTAATTCAAGGAAATATACATAAATAGTTAAAGCAAGGTTTAAAGTAATGGAAAATGTAAACGTAAAAGAAAAAAAAAAACAAAAAATTATTTAAAAAAAAAAACAAACACACTGACTGTTAATTGTAAAACAATTTCTTTTTTAATCCGTACGAATTATGATTTAAAGTTAAACATTTTTTAAATAAAAAAATCTAATAAATGAACTACATATATATGCATCTAAACGTAATTACAACTACTATATACAATTATATATACATATATATATATATATATATATATATATACATATATACATATAAATATATGCATAAATATATCAATTTAACAGTAAAAATAAATCTAAATATTGTACTAAAAAACAAAAAAAAAACCTATGAAGTGTTGCACTTTCAACAAATGACAAAAAATTATGCTAAATATACTTCAGAAAAACTAAAAAAAAAAAAAAAAAAAAAAATTGAAAAGAAAAAAGTATAGAAAAATGCAACTTAAATGTAAGCGTGACATAATGTAAGGATATTGTTGTAGCATGTCCATACAACAGACAAGTTAGAATCAAGCATTATATATATGTCCACGCATCCAGAGCATATGATATTGGATCTGTTTTGTTTCTTGTCTTTTCATTTCCGTTTCGATGTCATTTCGTGTATTTGGTTTTGTTTTTTGGTTCTCGAAACAAAGGGATGGAACGTAAATCATGCAAATCTATCGGGAATTTGAACATGATATACTTTTCTTTTATATTTTTATTTTATTTTTAGCGGATCGTATCGAAAGATGACAAAGTGTTTATAAATTTGGTTTGATTTTGAGTATGTGCTTGTTTTTGAATAGGAAATCATTTAAAATAAGGTATTTGACTAATTGGTAACACTTTTTAGGACTTTCAAATTTCGCCGATATACCATAATAAACGACAATGAAATAGATATAAAAACGATCTAAATAACTTAAAATATAAGCTAAATACTTACGAATGAAGCGCCAAAATGCAAACTGCGAGAAATGAACAAAAACTGAAAATGCAATGCAAAGAAAAAAATATTAACTTAGAAGATCAATGAACCGTTTTTACACACTGTAGTTGCTAAAGTCAGTTGAATACATATATATAAATATATATATATATATATGTATGTCTATATATATGTATTTATCGATTTGGTTAACAATTTCGACTGGTATCATAGTTAAGCTAAGTAACTGGATTTTCTGAAAGCTATATATACAATTGAAAGAACGATTTTTGCCCCACATTTATTTTTTGGTTCACGTATATTCAACTGTACCCTCTCGTATTAGCCTTTTTAAGACTAACTAGAATGATTTGAAATAAGGAAATTAAACAGATATCTAAGCTAAATTCCTAAGACAAAACGATTCCACCTAAGACACCTTTTGTAATGACTAAATTTATAGGCAAAGCAAACCAAACGAACAAAAACAAAAAGAACACAATAAGATTACGACAAAGTAACACAAAGATGCAACACAGACGTAGACTGCAACACACGGTTAAATAGGTTTAACATCTGATGTGTGTTGCATGCTTTGTACATGTTTTTTTTTGTAACAAACAAATCAATTCCGTGGCGTTATTATGACAGAACATATAAGAAATAAAATCGAACAAAGCAAATAATAAGAATTATGATAAATAGTAGCATTGATTAAGAGATGACGAGAAATATCTAAGTGCATAAGTCGTTTAATGATTAGTTACGCCAGCAAATTGTTTATATATATGGTCTCTGATGCATTTGTTTTTGATTTTTACCTTGGCTTCGGTTCGATCTTAAGCATAAATTCTAAACACGAGGTATGTATGTGTATCTGTACATGGTAATTTTAAAAGAAAAATAAAAACGATATGCGTTACCACATAAACCAAGCAAACCAGAGCGATAGTAAACATAACTAATTTGTATGTAGTTTAAAAAAGAAATACTAATAGACAAAAAACGGAAAACAAAACAAAAAAAAAAGAGCAAAAATATGCAAAATAACCAAAATAAAACCAAAATTGAGACTGTTAACATGCAACAAAACAAAGCAGAGAATAAGATAAAAAAAAGTAAAGCTTAAAACTAACTAACTCTTAACTCAAAAAAAAAAACAACAAAAAACACAAAAAAAGAAAACCAAATAATAAACATACGATAAATAAGAAATCTCAAATGAATAGGCTACCTACATAAGTTCGTGTAAGGGATACTTTGTCGGAGAACATACCATAAATCTTTCACTTTAACAATAATTTGGATTATTCCTTGTTTCGTTTGCCACTGAAGCGTGAGGAGATTGTTGTGTTGTTTAGAATACGATATGATAATATATCAATTCCCAGATTCGGATGCATTTCTTGGTTTTCATCGATTTCAGTACAGTTTCGAGTTCTTCATTAAGAGCTTTTCGTTCACTTTGCATGGTTAGGAAAAACAAACACTCAACCACACACACACACACACACATACACATATATAGACACTTGAACACATATATACACCTAATTTTCGTTAACTATGTATGTATAGAGGAATTTGAGGCGCAACTAAAGTTATTTAGGTACTAGAATACATATATAGTGGTTTTATTTGTGACGATCTAAGCATTAATTACAACAAACATAAGCAGGCTAAGTGAGGATTACTTTTAGCCGTAACGTTAACTGTAACTGTAACAACCAAACGGTTAATTTGTATGCCACACACACACATGGACATATATATGTACATACATACACATAGTACTTACATATAGCATGTACTTATAAGCCAGTTGTAACGGTTCTTAGGCGTATAAGTGTTGCGACTTATGTGGAAATGTTTGGGTTTGGGTTCGGGTTAGCTGCGGGCGTTATTACCTGTTTAGTTTACTTAAAAGTATTACTTATAAAACTCACACTCAGACTTACACACACACACACACACACACACACATGCACTCTCACATCCACATACAAACATATACAAATATATATAAAATTCTTGTGTTGTATTTATTTTCTAGACTTTTCTACTTGTACTTTTTAGAGATAAACATTAGAACCGAACCTGGTACAGCGTTAAATGCATTAATTATGTAATTATGGAGACAGACAAGTTACATACATACATAGAGACAAACAAAACAAACAAAGAAAAATTATGAAAATATCAAAAAAAAAGAGAAAGAAAGAAGAAGAAGACAAACAAAAGTAAGAAATAAAAAATTGCTAGAAGAACATACAATGAAAATACATACATACATATAGAGATTTGCAAGGTTTTAGTTTACGGTAAACTTAAAGAAATTTTTTACAATGTATTTATACATACCTAAATTTAAATTTTTAATTAATTTTTTAATGTAATACGAACACAGTGCCTAAGTAATATCAAAAACAAAAATACAAACGAGTATAAGCAAGATGCAAGTAAGTGAACAAAATATCTGTCATGGACATTGTTACTAAAAACAAAACACATAATGATTAAACTAATGAATAAACGCAAAATGCATATAAAATTGGAAGCGACAAAATTCAAAACAATTCAAGAAACTACATAACTAAGGACATGCATAAACATAAACATAAACATAAACGATAAACGATAAACCCAACACAACAAAAGATACAATTTACTTGTAAATGTATTTCAAAACCGAATTGCATAATTGTATAAATGTAACTGACATACTAACAATATCCAGACCGCTAAGTACGCTAACTAAGCTAAAATACCATACTAATAAATATAGCAACGTACCCCCTACATACGTCTCTCTTTCATAAATCAAATAGTATGTACATCTATATATATATATATAAATGTATGTATCTAAACACTAAATGTATTGAAAACCGGTAAACCTAACACCAATTGAGATCCTAACCCGATCCAGATCTCTTATTTTATGCAAACGCAATCCACAACGTTATATAATTTGTTGGCCATATACATATATATATGTATATATATATATGTGTATATATATTTAGTATAGAAATCTAGGCATGCCACGTACTCAAAATGTCATCAATCCAAAGTTGAATATTATTTACGATACGTTATGTAAACAATTGGTTCGCACATTGCATTTGCATTTTTTAGCATTGGGAAAAATACAGATCTATAAATGTAACAACAAACAAAATGGAAAAACGCAAAAATCAACCACAACCATACCAAAAATATGTTTGTTTTCTGATCAATTCAAGTTCAAATTTCAATTGTTTATTCGCTTTAAACAAGTACTAAAATACACGAAATGAATTATAAAATTTCTAATTATGTTTACAATTAATGTAGTTTGTAAAAAAAAAGTTTTAAGAAAAAACCAAATACTTTGAATATATACATAAATTGCAAGTAAATAGAATAAATGTCATTCACTCTTTTTATTTAGCCTGCATTGATCATTCTTAATTGGCTGACTCCAATGGCCAAGATTTTACTTGAGCCAGTTTTCATCTGCATTCAGCTAACAATAATTTTGCCTACTCTGCGAAGTATTCCAATTCCATATCTCAATGGCTAACATCTGATTGTTTTTCGCATTTGGCAAACATTTTCCAGTATGGTACTCGTTCAAGAGTCTGGCGGCTAGACAAGAGATGCCAGTCAAATAACTCGAGATGACAGATACAAGTTGCGTAACTCCGTACATCAGTTAAGAACTATATTTCAAGTTCTATGAGCACCCTTGGCTCTCATTTTGGTACAGCCTAACACACTGCATTCACTGACTTTAGATTAATATGAATAATATATGAGTTATATTATTATTTATTATTAAAAGTAAGTAATCGCTGGATAACGTTGCAAACTCTCAGCTCAAATAGCTCTACGGACGGACGCTCCCTCGGATCTATCCCTCAAGACGAATTTCGATGGGAATGAAAATAAAAGACAAATTTTAAAAGATAAAATGTGGTGACCAAACAATAAAACGATTTGTATCTAAAGTCTGTACATATATATATATTGATATAAATGTTAACATTTTTTGTGCTTATTGGTTTTTCTTTCAAGTTTTCCCAATAATTCCAATACAAGCTTACATTTGAATACTCCATGAGTTATTTATTATATATATATATATATGTATACCTTGTTAAAGAAATCTATCAGAATACGCATAAACCAGATATGCATTTCAATATGTACCCTATTTTACCTTAACTCATATATTCAGCATCTATATAACTATATATAACTGGACTGCTTATTCACAACTTCAATTATTTCCCAGCTGCGCATTAGATAGCTGTCAAAGTATAGTTTTTTCCTTTGTTTTGTTTCGTCTTCGGTGTTCCGTTATATTAATGTGGACTCTAAGTTCAGCTGAGCTCTTGACTATTAACTCAGACTGATTAACCAACCAGGAAACGCATAAACCAGATATGCATCTCAGTATGTTGCCTATTTTAATTTAACTGATATATTCAGCATCTATATAACTATATTTAACTGAACTGCTGATTTACAACTTCAATTATTTCCTAGCTGCGCATTAGATAGCTGTCAAAGTATAGTTTTTTCCTCGCTTTGTTTCGTCTTCGGTGTTTCGTTATATTAATGTGGACTCTAAGTTCAGCTGAGCTCTTGACTCTTAACTCAGACTGATTAACCAACCAGAATAAGCATAAACCAGATATGCATCTCAGTATGTTGCCTATTTTACTTTAACTGATATATTCAGCATCTATATAACTATATTTAATTGAACTGCTGATTCACAACTTCAATTATTTCCCAGCTGCGCATTAGATAGCTGTCAAAGTATAGTTTTTTCCTCGCTTTGTTTCGTCTTCGGTGTTCCGTTATATCAATGTGGACTCTAAGTTCAGCTGAGCTCCTAGGCTAAGTGCTTAATAAATTTGACACTAAATTTGTTATGCTCATTACTAAATTTGTTTTTTTTTTTATGATCTCAGCCAAATCGAATTTCATTGCCCGCCATTTTCAGTTACTTGTTTTTTTTTTAATGATGTGCTCAGTTACCATTTCACCTACCAATTTAATTTCTATTTATTTTTATCGGTTTTTTCGCTCCAACTTTTATGTTAAGCCACAAATTAGCGCAATCAATTTGTAAATTCGTTTCATGCTGAGCCTTGGCCATTATTTGTTTTTGTCGGCGTAATGAAATCGGTTCGAATTTAATGCTCCCAAATTCGTATTATGCTTAGCACAAATTTGTGCGCATTTTATTGAAAAATGAAAGAAATTTATTTGTTGCTGATATTTGCATACACTTGGAATAGACGAAGGCGAATTAAATGGTGTCTGGAAGCTGCAATCAATTCTTTATATAGGCTTTAAATAGACTGTCTGGCAATTGGATTTGTGTCTAGACTTTAGAGCCAAAACAATTTTTATTGAACTTTGCACAAGCGTATGCTGATTAATGAAGGCGCATTTGGCAACATAAATTGTTAATGGATAATTTGCAAAATTTATTGAATACTCTGCATCTTAATTATGATTGAAGTGAAGTTTAGTCCTTAGTCTTCTGTTGCATTTGATTTTGAGTATAACGGTACCCTATTTCATGGGTGTAATTAAAGTTGACTACAAACTACGCAGCTGCAGAATTTTTAAATTGCCCAAAACAAGGTTAGGAAATTAATTTGCCATCAGCTGGTGTGCCGGGAAAACAAATGAAAAAAATGGCTACCCCATCACGTAGATGGCACGCTACCTGAAAGCAACAAAAAGAAACGTGCCACTTCCTGGCTATTCTATTTCTTTTAGCCGTATCTTGTTGCTTTCACATAAAACACATGTGGTTCAATGGCAATTTCAAAGTCATTAAGACGCTAGGGTAAAGTTGAAAAGAGAACGTTATTTGAACTCATATTAAATTCATGTGACTTGCCACAAAGTCATCATTTATTTTTTATTTGGGGCATACCACGCAGGTTGCTCACAACAAAACGTAGCATACTCTTAAGCGCTCCCTCGCTTTCCACGTTGCATACAATAATTGAAATCACCTGCTAAATGCCAAAAAGTGAAATTGTATTTTAATGAACCTTTTTTGCGTTACGTTCAACCTCGACTGGCAATGCCAAAATAAATAAATAAACACATGCATTTCCACTGCTGTGCAAGCAAATTCACTTCCGACTAAACACAGGCTTATGCCACAGCCCCTTTCCTGCATTGTCCATGTTCATTGTGTTCTTTTGAGATGTCAGCTTTACAGGATGCCTGCCTGGTTGATGTTTGCTCTGGGCAAGGATGCAACTGCTGTTGACAAAAGCAAAGCCTGCTTCGTTTGGCTTGCCGGATAATAGAATTTTTGCCATCGGACATCTGTGACTAGGAGAGCCGCCTCTTGCCTGAAACGCTTACCTCTTTCGTTTACCTCAAATCGCCTCTTATATGCATCCAGATGGATTAGTGTATATCATTCAATATACTCTCCGACTTTTGGCCACAAGTTGTTAAGCTAATTGCATTTTTAATGATTCAACTAAGAGCATCACACGGGGCGGACCATGCCATCAAAATTGTAAGCTAACCAATAAATTATTGCATTATTTAAGCAATTTCATCGAGTTGTAATTAGTTTATTTACTTAATTCGAGAAATTGGCCAGCCGGCAAACTATGGCTTAAATCATAAGGGACAAGTGTTAAAGTGCCTAACTGCAAATACATTGCAGCTGGATATTAACTCGCTAACAAGTTTTGATCGAATTGCAGCAAATAGCAAATTGCACACAGCTGCCAGATGATTATTACAAGGCCCATTCCACATGGCCAAGCTGTAATTTGAATGCAATTTGCAGTTCGCAAATGCAATTGGATCCCCTGATTAGAGCGCGTTGCATTTGGTTGATTTTCCAATCATAAAAACATCCAGAATTGACAACTAGCCAGTTGATTTTGTTGACAGCATTACAAACTTGCCAACTTTTTAAACACTTTGAGAGGAATTAGTTATAAATCATATGAATATAAATGAAAAGCAGTTTATCAATCCATTCAGTAAATCCATATTAAATCACAATAATATCGAAACATTTGTTAAATCTGGATATATTTAAGATAATTTATGCATGTATAAATTAATATTAAAAGAAAATATGTATTTTCCTTTCGAGTTGAAAATGTTTTCATAACGAGAAATCGCAGACTGCAATTATAATTATTTTTTGCGATATGTGTGCCGTTGTCACAACAATAAAGGCTCTGAATAATAAGCACCATTTTTTATGAAAGAAGCAAAACGAAAAATGTGGCACATGACGGCAAACTCTTGATTTTGCTAAAATACAAATTGAAATATTTTTTCTGCTTTTTAAAGCTTTAATTCAGAACACAAAGTGACTTTTCCGTGCTTTTATGATTATTATTATTTTGCGCTGTCAAGCTTCTGTGCTCGGCTCCAATCATTTTTAAATATTAATCGAGCGTGAGAAACGGTTCGCATTGCCACTCCAATTTCAATGGCGGAGACGGCAACAGCAATCGCAATCGCAATCGCAATACAAACAACTGGAGCTGGATGTGCTCGACTTAAGAGTGCTCTAAAAGGGGAAGCAGCTGTAGACAGGAGTTTAATTTAAGCAACAACATTTCCTTTTTCTTTTTATTTGTATACATATTTACCCATTGCTAACACTTGGTTCTGTGTATATGCAGACCAAGAACAAAACATATTCAAATAAAATCAGATCAATTGATCAGTTTGACAATACAATATAATATTCAATGTATGTATGTAAAGTACATTCTTGATCAGCATCAAAAGCCGAGTTAATCTCGTCAGTATTGGCAAATATCGGACGCAACTGCAAAGGTATAGCAATCCAATTCATATAAGAAAACATATTTTCATACTGATCAGCAAGCCTACATAACATCTGGTTTCAGAGTATCTCGTAGTCGAGTTTACTCGACTACAACCTTCTTACTTTTTTTTAACAAATTTGTACAATTTTTAGAAATGTGTGGATTGGAAAATGAAATAGTGAAAATATGTTGTTATTTTAAAATATGAATGGCTGTTTATTTATTGTAATTCCTGGAATCTTGTCGAAATCAGCTTAAGGTATTTTTTTTTCTTTTTTTGTGTATTGCGCATAGTTTAACTTTATTTGTGGTATCAACGTGTCTAGGTAGCTGCAATATTATATACGCCTGTGTCCTGTGTATCGTGTTACTGCCTGTCATGTGCTTGTCCTGTTGTGTCTGTTACACAGTTTATATGCGATATGGTGCTCCGGCTTGCCATGGTCCATGGTCCATGGTCCACTTATTGAAATGTCAATCACTCATTTGTTTATGCGTCTCGAGTGTTGATAACGGCTGTTAACAATGCATGGATCGGTACATCACATTAACAAGTTGGCCCTCGAGGGCATAAGCAGCGCTAATTGGCACAGAAGGATGGCTCTCGTTTTCTTTGACACGAGTCCTCAACCAGACTCAAGTGGATAAAAATGAAATGTTTTTCGACCATGCACTAGTTGCATTCAAAAGCCAAAGTTGGCTGGCTCTTCAACAATAATAGCAATAAAATAACATGGTATGTGCATACACATGTAGAATGAAAACCGCAAGTGATACTTGCTGACTGAATATTGCATTCCCGAGTAGTCCTTTCAAGGAACGCTGTCAATTTCTGTTGCCTCTGCAAATACGCAAATACGCACAACGGCAAATGAAATTACATAGAAACATTTTTCGATTTCGTATTTTAACTTTAAGTTGTGCGTAAAATAAATGACAATTTATTTATATCTGACAATCTGTTTGTTAGCTGCAGTTGGATGGTTGTAGAGCCACAGAAATAGAAACCAGAACCCAATTTATTTTGATTACACAATTAATACTCGTAAAGAGGTCAACCAACTGAACCACTAATGAAACCAAAGCAACAAATAGAAAGAGGTCAACTATGTAATTACAAAATCGAATGAAGTCCACCGAACACAAGTTCCCAGCTCAACGTAATACATTTTTTTTAAATTGTTAATCCGATGACAACTTGCCCTTATCATCGGAATTAATGTAAAACGACTAACGCTGAAATCAGCAGCCAAGGTTTTGGACTTGCCAACATTTGGCTCATCATTAGCCAACTCTGCTTGCAAAAAGATTTCATACTCGGTGCCAAAAATGCGACTAAGTTAAGCAATGATAACAATGTTAACAATGATTTTTTGGGCACAGAAAAAAATATAGCAAAATTTAATCAATTTGTTGGCAAGCATTTTGATAAAACACGAATTGTGCACTCCGTGAAAATAGTTTCGGTTAATATTCGGGATTATTGTAGTCGTTAGCTACGGACTGCTTGATGCTCTGTCTAATATAATATATTCCTGTGCCATGATAGGCAATGTCTTTTGGTAGAACAGCATACACAAATTAAACAACATAACTTGAAATGATAACATTTGTTCGATTGTTGACAAGAATTTCGAATATTTATATTTTTGACAGAATTGTTTGTGGTCTGCTTGTTTTACACCCTGCACATGCAGTCCGTTTGAAAAAGCATTTCAAAATATTGAAAGCATTTTCAATTGCAATTAAGCGAATAAGTGCGGTACGGGGATCTGCACTTCGATTTATTTATTTGCACTCGAATTAATGGAAAACAATGATGTTGGAAAAACAAAGCACTGTCGGACATCGAGTACACAAAATACTTTTATCATAATAATTATCCTTTAAATCGAGCCTTTATTGATGTTGACTGTTGATTGCGTTCTCTGCCGATTGCGCACCTGTGAAAGACTTTTAAAATCATTTACATAATCATTATCGAAGTACTTCATTGCAAAATAAGAAATATATATACACTCGCAATGATTGCAGTTTTAAATTAGATGTTTATGTCAGCTTTTGCACATTTTGATTCAATATTAAAATCTATTGTTCTGTCGACATATGTAAATAATGTGCACATATGCAAAGGTTATAAAAAGTTACAGCACAACAACGCAAGCTGCCTGAAATGGTAAGCAGATCTTAGCTTTGTATCCTCTTATATGGATAAAATGGTTACACGATTAAGGCCCATTGTCTTACATAGTAGATAAAAATATTCACAGCATGCGCCACGCCCCGCTGAGTGTTTCAGGAGCTGGTGCTTCCCAGTTGGTGCTTCCCAGTTCGACATGCTGAGCTACTTAATAATGCAGAAACGTGAACCAGCTTAGATCTGGAATTCGCACCAGGTTCGTTCATTATACGGTTGACATATGAAAAATAGTTAAGCCGTTTACTTGCCGAGAACATTTGTTCTATTTTCGACTTGACTTTACGAGTTGGCGTTAAAAACGTGCATCCGAATACAAATGCATACATCTGTTTACATCTTCGCTTACACTGGAATACATTAATTGAGCATAAGATAACCGAATCACGTTTTATCTACCATCTTGTCTGTTTCTTTCAATTGAAATCTGTCTAAATTATTGACTGATTTGACAATATTTCGCGTTTAATGATGATGGATCAGACAAAGACAATTTTAATTGTTTCTCTGCTTTCTTGACATTTGTCGCCAATTACAAAGGATTCAATTAAATACGATGCTAATCAATCGTAAGGATTCCCTTACTATCTGTAATTAAATGTCCTTGGATCAATGATGGCCAAATGATTCCAAACTAAAGGTACAGATGTGCTGATATTGTATTTAGGTAGTAATTAATTGAGCTACCAGAAGGCAAAGAGCGAATGGCAATTGCTATATTTAAATTATAATTAAATACTCCTAGAATGATATCAGAAACACAAAAGTGTGCCAAATTAAAGAGTGCTATACCATATGGTTAAAGTTGAGAGGTTGAAGTGCGTGCAAGGCGAACAGCTCATTATACTCGTAATTCAACAAATGAGTACAAGGCGCTGTTAAATTAAAACTGACACTCACAATTACCAGGCTACAAATATTAAACCCTTCAGCCGAGCATGTGTAAATCCCCGAGACGAGTAAGATAATGTGTGCAAACATATGCTCAACCAGGTGCGAATTCCCGACCCAGCTATACTTAGGAAGGGTTTACCTAGGAAATAACGTGGCAACCGCTTAACGAGCTTCCAGGATACTTGTGGCTTTAGCAAAATGTGTGCAATGTCAGAGGCTTCAGCCAAGGGGAGTGGCAGGGCAGCGCTGATTTATGCAAACAGCCAACGAGATGAGAGTAAATTAACGCCTTTACTGAGAGCAGCCTGCTAATGGAAGTGGCAAGAGTAACTGAAATGGCAACAGCTTTGAAACCTTACATATTTCCAGAGCCTTAACCAACATATCTGGCGAGGGCACCAGATTGTGTGGCATGTGCTACTTTGAGTTTGCTTACCCAGGAAGTGAATTTCAGTATTGGGAGACTTTAGGTTACGTGTTTTTTCCTTATTCTATGCAACAAATTTAGTTATTTAATTAAAAAAAAGTGGATTGCTTATAATTGTTTGCAAAGGTTCTCGGAAACTATACGAAACTATCCATCAATTTGATTAAGCTTCTTTGTCAATATTTCATTGCATGTATTGAGTGAAAAATCTCGATACTTATACACAAAGCGCACTCTCAGTTGGGGTGCTTCCCTTCTGATATCTGAATTGAGTAATCCATTCAGAAATTATCAGTGTATCAAGTCCTTTTATCAAGGATTATGTGTTACATTGCGCATATTTATGGGAAAACTTTTCGCCCTCTGTTTGTCGTCGAAACTGGGAAAGTGGGCCGCAATCCATTTAAAGCCTATTGCAATATTGATATTTATTGATACCTAATCCTTGGATTATTAATCAATTTGGTAAACAAACTGGCGTGAGTCCGTGTACATATTCATTCCACTTGGTGATTGTGCGAGCCTACTTAACTTTCAGCTGTCGCCGCAGCTGAAATTAACGTCATCAGCAACAGTTGCTTTTATCATGCTTTGTCATCATTATGACAGACATTGTGCTTAGAAAGTACCAGACGGCGACGTCAGCTGCAACAAAAGCATTTTTTTTTTTTTTTTTTGTGTTTATCGCTTAGTCAGCCTGGAGTTGGGTGACAATTGACATTGACGTAACAAAAGAAATGGCAAAAAGCTGCAAAAGCGGATCTGGTTCCACCCCCCTAAAAGCAGCCAAAATTGGCACGTGCAAATATCTGACTCAGAAATCGTGGCCAAGATCTGCCCAAGTATAATGTAAATAACTGCTTATGGTAAATTAAATTACTTTAAAATAAGAATAAATTCAAATTGCGGTTTTGAAGCTAAGCCAAATTCTGAGATGAATTTAAATCTTTGTAAAGTCATAAATTGCTTTTATATGCAAAGAAAACAATAAAAAGCAAGCAAACAGGAGAGAACTCACGTGAGAGCAGCTTGTGCGGTAGTTGGGAGTCTAATGCGACAGGCTAATCTGGCCAAGTGCAGCATAAACTGTTTGTCTAAGTCATGAATATAAGTGTGCTTTTGTACATATGCCATTATATTCGGTCGCTCACTCGTCAGCTGGAACCCGCTGACATTTTTATTTGCACATCATATTTCTTCAAGTCAAAGGATTCTCAACTGTATGTCATTTTGCAAGAAGTGACTGCTGGGATTTGTGACTGCCATAACAATACCCTTGAATAAGAGATTATTAAGGGAATAAGCCCACAGGGAGTCCGCCAGAGCCTTGCAGCGCCAACGCAGTCAAGATGAGCAGCTGTGAAATATAAGAAAAAACATATAAAAAAAGCATTTATATAAATGTTTTTTATTTAAGCTGACTCTGTATAAGAGTGTATAATGATTAACTATAAAACTGTTTGTATATTTATGATTGAAAAAATTGGATTTGAAATGGTTTAACCAAAAGTTATTTGGTTATAGCAAAAAATCAGGAATGCTTATATGCAGATTATATTAGCATGGTCGTTGGCTGGTTCTTTTGAATTTGTGCTCCTTGTGGTCTGGTGAATAATTTGCGACTGAATAAATTTAGCAACTACAATGTTGCAACCCCGTGGCACCACTCCTGTCATTATGATGCAAATTTAAAAATTTCTCAATGGTTGGTTGCCGCCCCCTTTGGATCAAAAGCTGGAAAAGCGCTACTAACTGCAGCAACTTCCCCAATGATAAAGTCTGTTGCGAACTCCGTGCGTATAGAACGGAAAAGAGAAAAGAAAATTTGTTAGTTCTAGATTATATACTAGCTATAGCTGTTATCTCTGGCTTAAATTTAAACATTCACTAGAAATGCTCTCTCCTTTATTACTTCTACTTACACTAGCTGGTTATAATTGAAGTGCCGCTCAAATAAAACAATGAATTTGTGCCTGCTTTCGAGGACAAAATTAGCTCACCTTGCTTTAGGTATTTGTGGATGATTTAAACCACATCAAAGTAGCCACAACTGTACAATTACTTTTATATCCCCTGTCAGCTGCTGCTGCTGTTCTTGCTGCTGTTCCTGACCAGGCCAAGACAAACAGATGCCCTTGGCAGGTTGAATGATTGCTATGAGCAAGGGCTGTCCATCTTCAACTCTGTTTGTGTTTCTTTCATATTTATACAGTGGCCGACTGTCTGGCCATCTGGGCAGTAGCAAGGAAAATAGATGGGACCTCAACTCAAATGCAATAACAGAATTCGAACGAGTTGTTGTTGTTGTTGCTGTAGTTGTTGTTGTTCGTTTACAGGTTGTGACCACAGTCACTTCACATATTTATGTGGGCAGATTCAGAGACTTTAAAATATTTTCAGGCAAATTTGATTGGACAGACGATTGAAACTGTTGGCCATTGTCTCGCTCTGGTAGTTGAGGCGCAAATGAATTGCTGTAAGCACTCGAGGCGTCACGCTCTTGTTGTTGCAAGTACTTTTTGTTGATTTCTACTGTTTAGAGCTGCTTCCTGCTATTTAGCCCGCAGCGCTTAGACAATGGTTAAACGTTCCCCTTACTCAACCCCCCCACTGCGTTGGGTTGCCCTTTTGTGTTTCATCTTTCATGGGAATATTCTCTTTTTTTTATAGAAGTTGTCAGGCGTCGTGGCTGCAGTTTTTAATTCATCTCCTGGGGGAATTGAATGTACGCATTGTTCGAGAATGAACAGGATGCAGTAGCAGGATATTGCGACATTTTGGTAAATACCCAGCACACGTCAATGACTCCTTTTCGCCATGTGGGATAATTGTGGCTCCACATGCAAATTTTGCTCATATTTGATTTACTCTGCATATGTTTGCTTAAAACTATGACCTCTGACTAATGACTGCT
The DNA here is from genome assembly GCA_035041605.1 of Drosophila atroscutellata. NCBI lineage: Eukaryota > Metazoa > Arthropoda > Insecta > Diptera > Drosophilidae > Drosophila > Drosophila atroscutellata. Next base: position 1,815,945 of record JAWNLA010000092.1, on the reverse strand, counting down.
CCCAGTTGGAGACTTGCTCCAATTGTGCTCTTTGGGTAGTTATGTGTGCCTGCAAATCTATTTGCACACAAATGTAATTCCCTCAATGCAATTTTAAGTTCGGCTAAGTTTGCGTTGCTCGTGACCATAAATACTTTTTGATTCGTAAAAAAATTAATTTTTGTTTTATTTAAACAAGCTTTGCATTTTGAGTTCAATTTTTAAATTCCCGTTTATATTCCTACTGTATTTTTTGCCGTTATTAACGGCTTAATTAATTTAATAAAACTTTTTGGCACAGCCATTGTCGTGCCACCAAGAAGTAGTCCGCTGGGTATATCAACAAGTGTCGGTGGTCCTCCTCGGTCCTCCAAGCTGCTCTTAATTATGCGCTAAAACGGTAGGAAGGTTCCGCGGGGCATCTTACCGCCGTTGAGTGGGCAACATAACTAGTCATAGCCGGAGAGGCATTAAGTTGACCCCGCTTGGTGCAAGAGTGCGGAAATGAATTGTTAAAGTAGAATTTCTGCTAAATATCTTTGCAATAAGTTCACGAAAAATTTGTCAGCCTTGTTAACTTTAGCAAATTAAGACGAAATTGACAAATACGTATGTACATTATCAAGTGTTTGTGTATGTGCATTGATACTATGTAATTGAGCTAATGCCTTGCAGTCAAACTATCTAATTATGTCAAAACTTTTCTTTCAAACTTTTCTATTGGACTGCAAATATGGTTCTTACTTTTGCTATACTTACCATGTGGCATAGCCAAGTACAATCTAGTATCTTTTCGTTTAACAGTTTGGCCAAGAACAAGTAAAAGGGCGTAAATCCAGTTTGTTCAAATTTATGCATTGTACTACTTGCAAATATCTGTTGACACGAACATAATTTGCAATAACTTCAAACTTCTACACACATTGTAATTTTGCATTTTGGTTTTCTTTGGGGAAATTTCGGTAGCTGCATTTGCTTATCTGTTGCAGTCGGAAGCTTTGCTTTGGCCAAAATAAAAATAAAGTTCAGCTGTCGCCATTTATCGCCAACTATCCAACTATTTGCGGTGCCAGACCTTAGCACACATACATATATATATATGTATAAAACTCAATTGCAGTAACAGTAAGCGTTCAGTAAATTCAGAGAATAAATTATTATTATTCTAGTTCAGTTTGCTGGTGGTCCAAGAAGCGAATGTATTGGATGCTTGTGCATCTGATAATATCTGCACTGCAATGCAATTTTATTTGGAAAGGTAATATCCCTCAACTAAGCTATTGGTGTTAAGCAAGAATATAAATACAGGTAGATATACTTGCCACAATCAGATACCATATCGGTCTGTCACATCATGTACTGACTGATATTCCTTTCTTGCAGACAAGTAGTTCAAAACCACACTCCATTACAACTTGAATGTTTATCAACTTGTTCGCCACAACATGTTTTCGTTCTAACGTCAAACTATTCCTGGTGTTGCATCACTGTGTGTTTAGATACCAAGTTGCACAAAGTATCCTGCAAGCACGCCTGTTGCTCTTCTATAAACCAACATGTTCGTGTTTGACTGGTAAAATGAAATAAATTTATGTATAATTCATATTTAAAGAGCGTGGAGTATCAGTTAATCTGGCCATTTTTATTAATGTTGCTGTCTCTCAGTTTCAACAATTCCACCTACTTAAATGGCATTTTCAGTGTGAGTAAATCGTGTGCGTCATGACCGATTAAAATGCACTACAGCCATATTAATATTTCGAATATTGAGTTTTCATACTGCCAGCTTACATTCCGAAAATGTGTTAATGGAACTGATTGTGCATGCTTTTGAATATGATTGGGAATTGCGGTCTGACATTTAATTCAATTTTAATTAAACGGCTTACTGATGCCCATGAAGCCCATATGCCGATTTTCAGGCTAGAATTTGTACTTATGTTCCGACCTGATATCACATGTTCAACTTTAAATGTACGATTGATTTAGGGGTCAAACTATGATCAACGCGTCCTTGCTTTTGAAAATGCGTTCAGTTTTGAAAAAGTTATGTCATTTTGAAGTTTCGCCCTGTGCCACAAATAATGTCTGATGCAGTCAGGATTTTAATATAACTTGAGATTAAGTATGTAATTCTGTTTACAGCTGATATGCATTACACCTTTCTCTGTCTCTGTCTCTATCCCGCAACATTAACATTCAGGAAATCTTTGGAATGAATTGTAAAACATGTGCATAAGTTATGCAAATTCTTAGTTCTAAAACTTTGAAGGTGTCAAAATTATAAGCTAATAACGACTTACTTGTGCGGCTTTTTGAGCTTGAGCAGCAAATTTAATTAACCCTAACCTAGAAACCATCAAGGAGTTGAACACATGAGTTTATTTACGCCAGTAATTTCGAAGAATGTTCTGTACAATGAATAAATATTCAGAATCATAAGAAGACTTTAACTTTTAACATTAATTCCATGTCTAAATTTGCCAACTCAGTCAAAATTATAATTCGTGACCATTTAGCAATTAGTAAAGTGCTTTAAAGAATATAATCAGAAATTTTGGAATTTTGTAACACATAAACCGCACAAACTGCTAACCAACTGAATGAAAACTTTGGCACTTATAATGAGCGCTTCTTTGCCCATTGGCATTTGCAATTTAAGAGGTGCCAAAAAGTTTTTGCAACAAGACTCGAGGCGTCTACAAACATGCGGGCTATTGTGCGGCAGTTGCTGAAGCGAATAAATTTTATATGACAATGAGTGCTAATGACAACATTTGCAGTTTACCAATCTTGAATCTGCCTGTAGCGAAACTCATTTAACACTTTTTGGATTAGGTTAAGCTTTTCGAGAGAAGTTTGAAATGTCAAGAAGTGACCTTGCTTCTTGTGACCTTTTTCTTAAATGGATAAGATAAAATATCAGCTTATACCGAATTCTTTCATTGCAAGTTCAACTCTACCTGTTGCTTTAAAGTTCGAATATATAAAAATTAAAATGCAATTTTCACAAAAAACTCGTTGGACACAAATTCAATAAATTAAGTAAACAGAGCAAACAAAAAAAAAAAAAAAGCAAGTGAGAGCGGTGCAGCGGGGCGTAACCGACTGAGAAATACTGTGATACCATAAGTAATACCATGTGATGATAGATGCCGCAGATCAGGGTGGGTGTAGCCAAGAAATAAAGTTCTTTGGAGGAGATTCCTAACAAATCCATCCTCCATGTGTTCGGTCTTGGGAGGCGGACTGAACATGGCTGTTCATTTCTTATATCGATATCTTAGGGGAGTTACCAGTAAAATTTGATGATTCAGATTACAAATTGTGGCAGGCATGCGCATATCTATGGCCGAAGTTCTGAAAATGTAGATGCCGATCTCTTAAGGAGGTTACCAGCAAATTGCTTTCCAAGTTTTGAAAATCTATATTTGATCGATTTTATCGATTTTCTAGCCTACTTGTAGACGTAGCTCAATTTTGTCTGACACAAACCAGTATATGTTCGAAGTTTCAAGTCTCTATCTTTAAGGGTATCAAAAAAATGGTGTTCATACTGACGGACAGACGGCATGGCACAAAAACAACATGCTATGATAGCTTCGGTATCAGAGTATAAACATTAATTATTCATATCCGAACGTCACGTGTCATGAGTGTCGCATAACCACAAACTGACATGGCGCAAAATAAGATCACCAATGTAAAATGCTATCCTCTGAATGGGAGAAAATCTACCCCGAAAAATAACATATTCATGCAATGAAACAAAATGCAGCAGCTGGCATTAAGTATGAGGCTGAGATTCGTGGGCTGGATTTTATATCACACACTTACAAGTGGAGCATACTGTGAATTATTGAAAGGTGAAAAACATTTCATTTCGCAGAACATTGCATTTATTTCACAAACTTTTCGTTAAATTTAACAAAATACTTAAGCCTTTCTCAGCTGGAGATATATTTATTCAGATATGAAAAAAAAATGCTTTTAAATTGTATTCCAAACAATTTCATTTACAGATATTTAGTAAGCATCTTTTAACTACTTAAACTTGGCAAATATTTAGCGTTTGAGTCGGGAGAATTTGGCAAACAACTGGTAAGTGAAATCAGGTGGCTTTTGCAATATTTGACCATTGTCTCTCTTAAAGCTTGGTAAATTTAATTTGCTATTGTAAATAAACTGAAATGAAGAAACAATTCTGCCAGCAGTAAATTATTTGTTGGCAAACGAGGACAGAATTTCATTTTACTTGCTAGTCGGAAACCCTTAAACATTTGACATTTGATTTCTGTCATGGTGCAGAACAGATGTTTGCATTAAATCAATTGCTTCTCTAGGTTGTTAAGATAAAATAGTTATTTGAAAATGCATTGAAAATGCAAGTAAATAATTTGCAAAGCTTTTAAAACATTTTTCGACTTCTCTTCGTAAACGGAAACAAATAAATAAATTGTTCAAATTTCATTCGCTTCCTTCCATACACACAAATTAATCTGCGGATCAATGCATACTTTCAAATATTGTCTTCATTGCCACAGGTTCTTCGGTTATATTGCACAATAAAGCATTTTTCACACGATTTTAAACTATTTTCGTTACGCTAACCAAATTGTTATTGTTTTTCCACATATTTTCAAGCTGCACCTTTGAAATTTGTAACATTTTACACCTTTTACTTGGTAAACATGCATGTAATAAATTTTTGCACAAAATTCCCTAATCCAATTGCACAATCAGCAGACCGCACACAGCTTTGGGAGAGAAAATACTTATCCATGGAACACATACATACACTAACACAGACATATGCTGAACGATTTCTCATCTGACCAACTGCCCAAGGAGTCTTCCTTGCCGCACCGCTCGCAGTTAGTCACGATTTATGGCTGCTTTGCAGTGGGCAGTTATTTATTTTTTGTTGTTAAAAAAGTCATGGTGGTTGAATACCACGCTTACAGATCAACTTTACATATTTCTACCTATTTTAAGTAAATAATATTTAAAAGTTACATTTGCTTATCAATATCTGTTTTTATTTAATCAACGCATCAGCATATTTCATGTTTATGTTTCATTATTTAAAACCCTCTCTCCCTCTCTCCCCATCTATCTCTCCTTCTCTCTCTATTGCTTTCATTTATTTTTATAAATGTTTTTCTGTAACATTTTAAGTGCCACAACAAGGTCTATATATTATTTGTGTGAAGCAACCTTTAAAAAGGACAATGGTAAATGCACACAATGAAACTTAACAATGTTCAAGCTGGACGAGAAAGCCTGCGTGGCACTAGAACTCTGCAGCTTTGTTTGCAAAATAAAGTGCCCCTTCAAAAATTGTTATGAAGCCGCCTCGTTACTATCAAAATGCGTTAAAAACTGTGCTTATTACGTTAAAGTGTTTTAATCTATTCCCTTTCAAGTCCTCTTATATAGAATAACTACATTTTGTTTATATGAGATTATATTGTGCAGCTGCAGAAAAATCTTAAGCTCCAACAACACTTTCAGATTCTAGTTGATAACAGATTCCGGGTTTATACAGCTATTGTGGAAAAATATACCCGTATACTTTACGTGTATATTTTCACTCACACACACTTACTCTTTAACTATAAGCTTATATTGATTCGCTTTTTTTTCATACGAGTTGCCTGTTTGACCCAAATACAGGTCTGCTTTTGCCTTTGTTTAGCCTTAAGTGCTCCTTGGCTGCTGTCGGCCACTACTCTTGGAATGTTCTATCTATCGTATCTCGACGTTGACATCGTCGTTCATCTTTTGTGGGTTAGCTAATCACCTCTCTATCTGCCCGCATCCGGTGTTCACGCTGACACCAGCCCAAAATCAGCAGACACTTCCGTCTTCTTGATTTATTTATTTTGACAATGGCGCCAGGAATACCTTATCATCCAGTCATCTTTTATGACTTTGCTTGCATTAAATCGGCACTGAAAGATTCGGATGCTTTCGCATTTTATATTCGTATAAAAAATGCATTTTATTTTTAGCATATTATTTTAATTATCTAATCAAAAAAAGGGGTCGTTTGACTAACTAAAAATAGCTTTGGGAAACACTTAAAATTGTTTCTATAAATAAGCACAAGAATGCCAAAGACCTGATCAACGACGTTCATAAGCATGCAAATCTGTCTATTTTCAATATATATAAATATTTTAATGTTCAATTCCCGGCAATGCAAAGTAAATATTGTTTCTTTCGCATTCTGTCACTCTGTCTCTGTCCGCTTTTGGCATTTTCTGAATATTTTTCACACCGACTGTTGGCACATGTCGGCATTTTTCTGCGCTCTGGACCGATGTGCAGTTTGCAATGGATTTGGCAGGCTAACATTTATACAGCATGTTTATATATGTATGTATGCCACGTATGTGTGTTTAGACATTGAGCAGATTGAATGTAACTTTAAAGTGAAAACTGATAGTTTGTTGAAGCATTTCTCCTTAGCTTTCGAAGTTTGTAAAAACAGTTTGTAGGCATTTGTGGTCACATTTTTATAAGCCATTTGAAGTAGATTTAAGAAATTATTTAAGCTGTGGATATAACTTGAGTAAAAGTAGATATTCTTTCAGGATTAGTTGCTAGGTGATATTGGGAATATGTTTTTTTTTTAACATTTTATGTAGTATTACAGATTATTAACAAATGCTTCCAACTTCGTTTTTATCATATTTTGTTTGTAAATACATGATTCTACGTATTACCACCCACTAAATCAATTAATATGCGCTACATTTCAATGAAAAATTCGAAGAACATTTTTCCAAATGTTTTTTTTACGCCTTCTTTTCAAATATTTACCAGCTAGGTTAATTTTCCCTGCGGCTTTCGCTTTATTAACTGCTTTTTATTAAAAATACTTGGAATAGAAGGCATAAGTAAAAATGTAGTGAAAAAATAAAGGTACACAGTGTATTTTTTCTCTATCCAACTACTTTGGTCATGGTTACGTGCCTGTCGGGCCAAGCAAAAGTGTGTGGAGCAGAACGGAGGTAAGCTTTGGAAAATCCGCGAGTAGCAGCAGCGAACCAACAGTAGAAAGAGTGCTGCAGAAATACAGTAGACACGTGTAGTCTATGGAAACAATGAAATACTTAAAAATTAATTAAATGGCGCTTAGGGAATCAGCGAGCGGTATGCCAAGGGATTACATTAACTGAAATTACTGAAATTACTGAAATTTTATCATTACAACAACAGCAGCAGCACACATAGACATTATAGAGTCAATCGCGTCATTAACAGGTAAATAATTTTCCGTTCATTATTTATTGATGTCAATCAACAATTGTCATTAATTAGCGCAGCAGAAATGCTTTTCTTGTGGTTTAATATCCACTGCCTTTGACTGGCCACCGCAATCCACAATCCGCATTTCGCAGTCAGTGGAATATTATGCACACTTTTCCTGGCAGCTTTCAACAGTCCGCATCAGGGGTATATTTGCAGTAATTTGTAAATTCAAAATAAACAATTAGCAAGCCAGCGAGAATTCTGCTATCCAAATTATAAAGCCACAAAACATACTCAATCTGTATGAATAATAAATGCCCAAACTTTAATAAAATATAATAAAAATGAGTATTTAAAATTCATACTTTAAATATGCTCAGATATTTGATCCAAATCAACAAAATATACGAAGTTAAAATGGATATATTTTTTTTCTACTTATTTTTTTTTATTTGTGCACCTTTATTCACTGCGCTTTGTGAGACACTTTATATGCGATGTGCAAAATTTATCAACTTCATGAAAGTGTCAAGCAAACAGCTGAAAGTTGGTTACTGAAACTTCTTCTTTAAGGTGTTTCAGCTTTTGTTGCAGGTATTGTTTGTTGTTCTGGTTGAAATTTGTTCTAAGGAGTGTAACGTTAGCTTAAAGGATGGAGCTGAGAACTCGGTCTGCGTTCCTAGAAAATCAGAGCTTAAGCTTTAAGTTGGAACATTAAAGTTGAAAAATCTTTTACAAAAACCTGCCACACGTAGTAGTAAAGAAATAGATATAGAAATGGCAAAATGGGCAATCCAGTGCATATTTTGACCCCCAATCATACAGACACTTTTCGACTTTTTTTCGAGGTGCATGATGGCTACAGAAGAGCACTCGCCGTCAGATAGTGGATCTGAATAGTCAATGGGCGCCAATTAATCGAAGCCAATTGGCTGCATTGAGGCTCCCAATTGGTGCACTGTAAACAGTCTGGGAAAACAGGAAAGTGACGAGAGGAATAAAGTTTGCGTAAAGTATACCTATGCATTGAAATTAAAATCAGTGGCTGCATTGGTTGGCCTGCAATTGTGGCTCTGATTTTTGCGAATCGAAAAGGCCTTGGTGCCTAGGCAACATATGAGTATGATAGTTGAATGAATGAGCCTAACTTTACTTTCGCCCGAAAAAGGCATTGATCAAGTGTGATTTTGTTAAAATGTAAATATGGCAACGAAATTCAAATGAAATTCAAATGATTTTATTCACATTGGGTATTTACGCACGGTATTCACATTACGTACTTATGTCTGCTCTTGGGTGCCGTGCAAACAGCTTTTTAGAAAATTTAACTTGTTCAATATTAAAAAAGTTAAATATGTGTTTAAACAATTTTGAATATTATGACGTGGACTCCATTGAGTTTTATTTGCACACAGTCAATGTAAGCTACATTTTTTTTATACATTTCAATTATTCAAATATTTTCCACTTATAGCAAAAAATTCACAATATTGTGAAACCATAAAAATGTGAATTCATTTTAAGCAAAAATCATCTTTTTTATAAATATACTTTTTATATGACTCTTTATTTGCTCACATTGTGACTCATTTAATAAAAGCATTACAGTTCAACCAACCTTATACTAGAACAATAACTAATAAATAATAATGAATGATATTATATAAACATTATTAGGCAACATGAAGTTGTCAAGGTTTCAGCGTCTATTTTCCCCTTTCCCAACCACTCAAAGTACAGCAATTTCAAATCGTCCTGATGAGAATACGAATGGGACCAGAAATTTCTGAAAAACATAAACAAAAGTGAGTGAGATTAGAAACAATCAAATAAAGCAAGAGACAAGCGTTAAAGTGGACTTAATTTAGCATAATGATAACATACATAGAGATGGACTCAACCAGACTCAATAGACAGAGACTAATTTAGTGTTGTTCCTTTCACATTGGGAATAGGAACGTCAGCTTCATTAAATTTCTGCTCGGTCTCATGATTTGTCCGCAACTCAATTGTTTTTTTTTTTCATTTATATGATGATAGCCTCTTTATGCTTAGGATAGAAAATGAAACTTTGCAGACAGTGTCAACTAAATCCATTTGTTTGTTTTCAACTGTATTTTACACTTAATAGTTTTTCATTTTTGCTTACACATAAATTAATTTTTAATTGATATTTAATATTCATTTATTTATTTGATGTGGTCTTCCTTGAAAATTAATTATTTTGGATTGTTTGTTATTATTTATTAAAGCGATTAATGATATGCACTTAATGTATTGCAGAAGTAAACAAATAAATCGAAAAAAAATGCAAACAATTGTTGGCATAAATTACAATAGAGTCAGTATTGAATTATGTTTTGATTACAACACCAACTACAATGGAGTGGTTTTTCGTTGTACAAAATGAGATGAACCGACACGTGCTCAAGCATATAAAAGTTTGATTGATAATAATACGGAATATACGTGTGTAATTCTATCAAATTTGCTATAACAAATAAGTCATTCCATTGGGGTAAGTCACCTGTATTTTGGAATCGATGGCAATCCATGATTGATTACGTGTTAAGTTTTCCAATTTAAGGGCACACACGTGCGGATATATAAATAGAAAATATATATCTGTTAAAAAAATCGTATTTTTCATTTGATTACTCTACTCAATGCTCTGAACTACGTAATATTCATTTTTTATCGACAGACTGTTGCTCACCATCCCCAAAATATAACCTTTATAAAGTGTGAATAGAAATATAACTTGCATGAATTATTGGCATGCCTGCCCTGGACCTTTCTCAATGATTTGGTTACAAATATGGATAGGTAATAATAAACTAAATAGGAACACAATTCAGCTACATATGAGTACACAACTGACAGTTATCCTTTTAAATAAAGTCGCCTGTAATCTATTTAAGAGTCGTAGTCATAACTAGGCAACATCAAATGGTATAATATCTACTACCCTAATGTGGCATTGGCTTTTTTTAAATCGACCATAAATAGCATGCTAAAAGCTGTGGTTATGGTTCAATAGATTCTTTCTTAACTTTTTCATTTCAGTATATTATTTGTGTGGCCAGCAAATCGATCCATTGTAATTCGATAGTATAGATTTCACCCATACAGCAGGCAAAATAGAAAAGTCCAGAATGAGCTATATCTAAAGGCTGTTACTTATTTGAATTCAAGACATGTACACTGAGATTCAACTGCTCGAACTGTCGAACAGCCCAATATATACATACTTCAATGTACACATTTGCATTGCTTAGGTCATCGTTTGAAATATTGACAACTGCGTGCCGAGCAACAAGGGTATACATTTTATCCATATTTGGTCCTTGCACGATTGACTGAACAAGAAGAATATCATCAAATTTGACACATTTAATGGCATTACGAACGCCTACACACTTTTATGCTCAAAAGCACACAGAAAATCAATCAATTATATTAAAAAAAGAAAATATAAAATATTTTCCCTACTTTCCAGTGGTCAAGTTCAAAAAGAAAAATGTATCGAAGTTCGGAAAGCTGTGGTATTTACTGTTATAAATATTTAATGTACAGTCTACTGGCTTCAAAATATTATCAAGCAAATTGTTATTTGCAAGTATTCATATTTTTACTCATAGGTCATGCCATTACCAAAGAGCATTGCTTATTTTCACAAGGAGTAGAACAATAGTCAAATTTGAATCTACATTTATGATTATGATATGATGACCACCATAACAATATGTACTTTCAATTTGCAAACCCGATTTTTACTCATATTTCACGGACAAATTCATTCGAATAATGCGTGTATGTGCATTTTTCCAAGTCTTGGGTTGAATATTCAAAACTACAACTTATAGACGTGAGTTCAGGGCCTCATCTAATCGAAACCTCATGACGAGATAATTTAAATCTAATTCCTAGTGATTGTGGCGCTGTCGTCACATGCAGTAGGTGTTGTAAATAATTAATTTTCAATTAGCACCGCAATAGTCATCAGTCAAGCCCCAACCAGAACAAATAATGAGCTGAGAAATTAGTGGCATCAACAAAACAAATAAACAAACAAATATTCAGACAACCCACAGCACGTGCCACGCCATACATCTTACTTGGATGCGTGACTTTGTATTGAATAAGGCAATTCCTGTGGTGACAGGTTGTATGAATAATGCCACTTACACTCAGCACAAACATGAACAGAAGTGCCAGCTCAAGTGTATGGTAATTTATTTCGCACCTTTCGACAACGACTGACAAATGACATGATAATTTGACCTAATTTTAGTGCCTTCCCAGATTCATCATCATATTGAGCGTGTTGCTGTTGACTGAGGATAATAATTAGATTTTCGAAATTCCATGGCTCTCAGACTAGTTTCAAGCATCTTGATTCATCTGTTCATAGTTTAATTTAACCTACTGCAGTTTATTCGCCAAAGGTGAGTGCACTCCCATATGACTATTCTTGGGGAAATTTAATTTTTCAGTTAGCTGCGAAAAGGAGTCACTGTTCTGCCTCTGCTTTGATTTTAATGAATTGCAGAAGCATGATTATATTTTTAATTAATTTTTGCAGCTGTAGAAATGGGAAATTAACATTCGCCACCACTTGTGGTGGGGTTGTGGAGACGAAACTCATTGTTGCAAATATCCTTTTTTCATAAATCATTATTGACAATACATAAAAGCAGCGCTGAGTGTCAGTTAAAATAAATAATCATTTAAAGTAAATAATTGGTATTTTTATGGCAGTGTCTATAGCTATTTAATGGTACGTATGTCTGTACGTATGCTTCCTGGGCTGAGATGAAACTAAAGTTCAGCAAATTGTCACAATGGGAATGCTAATCAGGGAAACTCTGACCAGGAAATAATTAATATTCAAAGCAGCGATAACTGCAAGAAATTATCGCACAAAGCTGCAGAAGGTCCAAGTATATTTCTCGCATTTCCATTATCTGGAATTAATTTAACAAAAATATATATAACTTTGTGTGTTTAATTTGTGAGTTTGTCACATATATGTGATTATAAAATAATAATAATAACAGATTATAATACATAAACGTTCTTCAAATAAGAAACTTAACTGAAGCTTAACATAACTGAAAGTCAAGAAAGCGTTGGAAAGACTAAGAATATTATATATTATATATTAATATTTTTGCGTCATCTGACAAAAACCAAATTTCATTCTTTAATGTTCAAGTGCATTAAAAATTGAATCTCAATGGATTTTTTTTGAAGTCGTTTGAAATTCAAAAGACTCCAGCAGCTGCTGTTGTTGCTGTGCACATTTGCATAATTTTACAACTGGCCTGTAAATTTGTCATCAAAAAACTGCCAAACAAATGTCAGCAGCTGTGGCTCCAAAGTTTGTCCGTTATCGGCGTTATCCTTTTCATACAGTGTTGCACGCCTGCTGACGCATCCTTTTCAATGAGATTAGCCATGTGGAAGTGCTGACAAAGTTATAACATGGCACATCAAAAGGTGCATAAGATTTCTAAAAGGAAACAGCATTAAATGCATGTCTTGGACAGTTTTAATGAGCTTTCCTGCAGCAAAGGAACCCTTGCAATTAGCTGAAAGGAAAGTTTAGAATATGATAACCCCAACTACTGTTTAGGCTTTATTGTTCAAGTTTCAACATCATAATCCAGTTAGCTTTAAATATGCTACGTTTTTAAATTCAACTCATTGAATTAACTTCTTAACTCTTTAAATAACTGAAGTTGATAATGAGTAACTAACTATAGATGCTAACATTATTCATACTTAATGACGACGACAAACAAACATAAACGTTAACCTAACAATAATATAATATACATATATACATATATGTCATTTGCGTATTTACGGTTGACTCTAAAATAGAACACGGAGTCGGGAGAGCAGTGCACGTGCATAACCGGAAGTATGGCTGGCATACAAACTTCCTGATCCTTGCAACTAATTTCAGTGTAAAGTTAATATAGCAATGCAGCATGTATATATCCATGACTCATCAATTTATAAATGTGCAATCGAACCTTTGCAAGAAGATTGAATTGGTTCCAAATATTTAATGCAAAGCAGCAAGCCTAAAAGCGAAGTGGTGCATTAATAACTGAACTATCTGTCAAATAAGAAATCATAATTATGTAACCATATAGATATTTAGAAGCTAGTAAGAAATTCAAGCAATCTTAACTTTACCTATCAAGACAGAAATTCAGAATAAAAATGTTGATTAACTCTGTCCCTATTTGTGCAGTTTCATAGTTATACATAAGTGAATTACTTAAATGCTTTACTTCTCTCGCTGTAAATTAAATAGACTTGGAGCTCAGATGAAGCTCGCAAGAGAAAGCCAATAAAAGAGAACCAGATTATACAGGAGCTTGTATTCAGCATTCCCATTGCACATCGCATCGTCGGGCTGCAATTGAATTAATTAAATTTAAAATGATTTTTTTTTTCGCTTTTTGCTGTCTCTTATATGCAAATTTATTGGTTTTTGCTGCTCGAGAACGAGTTGTAATAAAAATGCTCTTTTTAACGGGCAATTGGCATTAATTGCTTGAAAAGACCCCCACAAAAGTCAACTAACGAAGCCCAATTTAAAATGGCAATATATACAGATGTAATATTGAATGTTAAAATTAAGTCGACTTGAGTGTGATATTCATATGTTATTGAACCCTGAATCAATTAAAAATATGTGTGAAAAGGTGTAGCAGTCAAAACTAAATTATATTCCTTTCACACATCTGGCTTACTTTACTTTACTCACAACGATTGCGCTGTTCTGCTTCAAGCTGGTGATCGATATCCATATCGATATTATATGTTAAGTAAGTAGTTGCATGTTAATTTACAGATGTTATGTTACAGTCTTAGTATTACAGTAGACTAGAAAGGGTATAATGGTTTTGTGCAAATATATGTAGTAGGCAGAAGGAAGCATCTCTGAGATCCGGATCATGAGCAATAGCCGAGTCGATATAGCTATGTCCGTTTGTTCGTCCTTCTGTATGACCAAATGACCTCAGAAATGATAAGAGCTAGATACTTTTGGAATATAGGTTCTCGCATATCCGGCGCAGATCAAGTTTGCTTTGTATTATCGATAACTGCCACCGTTTGTCGAATATCGATACACTACGATTTCCGATAGCAATAAATCCCACAATTTTGCAAAGCATATGCAACTGCCCAAATTTCATCAAATTGGGCTAACTCAACTACAGCATTCTTACATGTTTTTGATAGGAAAGATTTAACTTGAAGTATAAAATTATTAATAATCGAACACATCTTCTGCCATTCTATAGCGGTGTCTAAGTGAACCAAACAATAATTGATTCTGTGCATTTAATTAAGTTGATTTGTCGATGTGTGAATGTGAATTATCAGTATAAATGACCAGCGGATATTTCAATAAATAACGAGCTCTTGCTAAATGACGGCAAAAAGTTATGCAAAAGCTTATTTCATGAAGCGGATATAATTTGTCAGTCACGCACTCCAACAAAATGACATAAATTTTGAACTGGCGCACATCAATCATAAACATAGATATTTATTAGCTCAAAGTACCCACTTTAGTGGTGTTATATATAAAATAGTGGCTACTTTGCCCCTTCTTGGATACTTCAAAGTTTTATTATCAAAATATAGCCATTGGCCTGCTTTTTATATTGACTTTATTATTTTATGTGACGATTAAATTCGTTTTCAATACTGTGCTAAACTTATGTTTTCTATCGATTTTTATGTTCACTCTTCTCTCTTTCATTCTGACTCTTTAAAGTTACGTAATTTATTGATTCGTTCAATTGTACGTATTAAATCTGTTAGAAAGCGAAAATGAAGCGACCAAATAGACAGTATTTAGCGTTGTATATGTAACCCTTGACAAGTGACAAACGCATTTCCACAGAGGAGACAACATTTGGAGCTTCTGATGTTCAGTTTTATTGTTGTTCTGTTTTAATTAAAATCGTGTCGAATTATTGTATGGACGTGGTGGGTATGCCAACTCAACAAGAGTTACCCTCGTCATTGCGCCCTGGCGTTCATTTATAATGCAGAAAATGCGTGACTTTGTATTGAATTAGATTCAGTATAAACTGTAATAACGACCCATGCATGTGCTTGGGTAAATCAATGTTGAGTTGAAGTTGAGTTTGGGCTTGCGGTTTGAGCTTGACGCTTCCACAACAGACAATAATTGAAAGGCATATTTTACAATAATTACACTACAACTTGACAAATAAACTGTATTAAATTGGGTTTGGCTATATTTATAAAACATAACAATGTATTGCATTTTATTTGACTGATATGTGTTATGTATTGCATCTGAAAAACTATATTTTGTATATTTATATTTGTTTGTGAAGAACCATGACAAAGTCATAATAGGCTCTGCCTTCGATGCGATGTTAACTTCACAGTATATATTATGAGGCATCACCTTTTCTAAAACTTTACAAGACTCATTAAGGATGCTCTTCTGGAAATCGCTCAGTCTCACCTTGATGCTATTCCTGCTCGATGACCTGCGGCCTGCGACTTTACGGCATGAGTTTCTTGTGCTGGGAGTGTACAACAAGACCGAAATGCATTTGCCCTGGTTGCAGCAGCACCTCCTCAAATCTGACTACTACTGCTGGCAGAAAACACAGTTCAACTTTGTGCAACTAATATATCACAGCCTTGAGACGCTGCTCGTCTACAACTTGGTTCTTATTTTTATTGGGTAAGCGTTGAATTTCTGATTCGCTATTGACATAAACTACAGAGCTCGCATTTGAAAGCTGGCATCTTCAAAGGAGCGTCTCCTGTAGAGCTGAGCGCATGATATTGGTTATCCAGCCTATTACACAAAAATGGGAGCCAGTTATATCCGATGTTACAACTACTAAAGAGGCGCCACCTTTGCGACCGCCTCGATGTAAGCGGCGTACAGCGCCAAAGCCTCCGCCACGTCGACTGCGTAACACTCCTGAGGCGTATCCCAGCCAGAAGGATCCATTTTCAGCAGTGCAGGAATGTTGCCATCCGGATCAATACAAGAGTTTGCGCAGAAATCTAAAGCTTGTGCTTGAGGGACTGCAGCAGCCACAGTCTTTACCCTTATCTCAGCCTCTTCCACGGCACAACTTCCATTTCCCGCTTCCGGCTTGCAATACTTCACACTTGGGCGACTTATCCACCCAGTCATCGTCGACTGGGTTGCACCTGGAACTGCCAAAGCACAAAGCCAAGTCCCGAAAAATGTTTGGTAAGCTGCTCAAGCGACTTGCCAAACCCTTTGGGAAAAAGGAAGGAAACGCAGTTTGCATAAGCAGCAGCAACGACAACACCAAAAAAAGTTGCAACAAAAGTGGAATACTGCATCCCATTTGGCAACGTTTTAAATTCCGATCCAGTAGCAAGCAACAATTCAAACTTCAATTGCCACCAAGTAGTAGTTCGGAGTCCAATTGCAGCTCCATTTGTTTATATGCCCATTGAGCGCCGAGGTCCATCTGCATTCGGATTATAATATATCGGAATTTCCAGGAAGAGGTGTCCTCATTTCAGGTGGTGTCCTGAATATATATTTTTTTACTTTGTTTAATTCCAAGAAAAGTATTAGGAAAAACACTTCTTACCATCCAATTAATCTGTTTAATATATATACTTAAATTTTGAACCATTGGCATATACATATATTCGATTCTTCACTTCTTATCTGTATCGCATTTGAGCTACAAATTAGGTTTGAATAATGTATGCTCAGTCGTTTACACACAATAGCATTTGGGAATGTGCTTCAGCTGAAACCCGATTGGCCACACATTTTGGTCAAATTCATTTAAGTCAAAAGCTAAATCGGGAAATGAGCACTTCAACTTCGAAACCAAATTGCTTGAGCCAGAGCAGATCTGTGATTTTTGCTGCCTAATTTGGCATGTAACGCAAGTGAAGGCATTAGGCCTTGCTATTGAGTTTGTTATTGTCATGGGCATTTCCTTGTGCCATTGGCATCTAAAGGATGTGTGGGCTCATAATCTTGACACCCAAAAGCTGAATGTTTGATACACCCCGCACATGACTGCATTTAATCCACTTTTATTTCGGATTTGGGGTCTGCGACCCTTAGTTGTAATGCTGATTATGTTGACACACTGACTGTTGTTGGCGAGCTGGTTACTGAATATTTAAGAGGCTCTCTGGTCATGGTTACCTTCACCGAACTTTGCCCAAATACATAAAAATTCAATTTGATTTGTACAAATTGACCAGCACGTTCAGCAAATCATTTATACACATACGTGTATGACGAATCCACATATATCTGTCTGTCCAAATTGTGTTGCAGGCGAAAGCTAAAAAGTTTGATTTTCGTTTCTATGTAACATTGATTACCTAGAGGTTCAACTCTAAGTTTTGGTGAGCTGTCCATTTTTAAGGTATTTTTTTTTTTGCAAACGCTGCTTAAACTTACGTTCTCCCTACCTTAAGTCAGAATTCTTGAAGTTCCTGTAGGAGATTTTGAATTATTCTATTTCAATTTGAATTATTATGTGGCTTATGTCCAGAAGCAATAAAAATATCCCAATATATTCACTTTTTATGACGTTAGCTGAATTTGATTTAATTCAAATTTTTATGATTTAATTTACCACGCTCAAAGTCTAAGAACTTTGATTATGACCGCTTAGGAATTTATTATTATTATTTTCGTTCAAATGTCATGATTTTAATTTTGTTTATTGCTCGTTAAACTGAATTGCAAGCCCTTTACCATCAAATATAGCGGTTGGAAATACAAACTAAACTGTCTGCTTGTCGAATTTTCTACATCTTTTTATATTTATTAATTTTGTAGCAGTCCACTTGCCAGGTAGATAACGACTTTAATATGACTGTAACTTAAGATCTGTACATAACATTAATATGGATATCAATCGATACCGACTTGAAGAAGAGGAAGAGATGAATATTTGCGAATAAAATAAAGTAAGCAAACGCATAATTTGGTTTTGACTGCAACACTTTGAATGAACAAAATTATTTATAAGTTTGAAACTTGTACAGATATGTTATCTCTAAGCGGACGTTGATGCCATGAAGAGTTTCGAAAACTTTTAAGTATTTAAGTATTGCAAGTATTTTATGCAGGTGCTTGGAATTTCCTACATATGTTTGTAGTGTCAGTTAATACTGTAATTATATTGCCGAAAGTGCAGCCTATAAATGCCTCCCGCATGTGTATAACTTTTGTTAAACAATGCTGCAACAACAGAAGTAAAAAAACACAGCTGTTATTAGCCATTAAAGTAATGCTAGTCAGTTGGGTAACTTTCTACCTAGAAGGACTTAAAGACTTGACATTAATTACATTTAGCAGAGTTGCAATTTTGTGGTAACCCTTTTTAGCCCTTTCTTGGGAAGCACGCACGTGTTACCCTCACGTTATGTTTGTCCAAATTAACGTTTTGTCGAGCTGTTCAGATTTGCATAATTAAATGAGCCGCTTCTCCCGAGGGTTACATTTGCCACTTTTGTGTAAACAGGAGCAGCATCTTCCTTTGATATATATATATAGTTGTATTTATATATGTAACTGATAGGCGTGAATTCACCGTTACCATTAACACCCAACATATTCCTCATAATGTGCTAAGAGTTTGAATGGTCTCCTTAAATCAGGTGGTCTACAAAATATGTTTATTTGCACTGGTATATCTTAGGCTATTCTGTTTGTTAAGTTGTATTAGATCAAGCTGTTCTAGGATTTTGACAACAGTGTTTGCTTTAAGATTATAGCTATTTGGAGCTATGCAACTGCACAAAGTGGCAACGCCAACATTAAATGCACACAAATTTGTCATTTAAGTTTAGTGTGTGGCAGGTTGTGATAAAGCTGTTTGCTCCTATATGCAATATTCTGCCACTCTTCAGATCAGCCCAACGGCAGCAGCTGAAATAAACTTCCTCTCCAAGCTAGTTTGACATAATGTGATAAATGGAACGTCTTCTAAAAAAAGAGACTAATTTGAGCTGCTCATGTCTGTCTGGAAGCGCACAGCTCCGAGAGTCTAACTTAAACCCTGTTTTTCTTTGTTCTAAAAAGACGAAGGAGATGAAATGTATTGAAATCAATTTATCACTTTAAAGAACTCATTATGTTTAAAGTATTTTCATGTCTTCAATTTAAACCTCTCTTAAGTCTACAAATATTTGTCGGTACATATAAAAGATATTAACAGGATGTATACATACTTATTATTTATATTGTGCGCTCCAGTTAACTTTCAGCATTTATACATACATTAATGCATGGACATAAAACATTATTTTAACGAGCAAAAAGTATGTGTTGTCATAACAGTAAACAGACGTAAATAATAATAGCCGCAATATTAATGAGAGAATGTCCAAATGGGTCACACGAGACCACAAGCTGCCGTGATTGGGATTTGGAATATTTTTTATTTGCCATACTCCAATTAAAAGACGTATTTTTAAATATTAATCGAGCGGATAAATCGTTCGCCCTGTCAAAGAGGGAAATCAACAGACTTGGACATAACAGAGAAAAAAAATCAAGACTTGAGCGTAAAAATTGAATATTTCGGTTTCTTGTGTGCTGAAGATAAAAATACGGCAAATGTCGCTTATATAATTAAAAAGAAGTTATTAATGCGTGAATCTATAAGTCAAAGTCGTGTGAATATGCGAATGCCACCATGTTAACAGACACAATAACAGAACTAATTATCACACCTCAAACCATTCTGAAAGTGCCACTGAATGAATTCAACCAAGTCTGCAATGTCCTTGCGCAGCGTTGGCTCAGCATGCGTCATTGAGCGGCAAAGTGCGTCAAATGGATGCCCAATACAGCTGCACATTTCCGCTGGCTATGCAGATTTGCAAGTCCGCCGAAAGACAGACAAATCAAATGGATACTAAGAACTAAAACACACAGGCGCATGAAAGCACATGAAAAAGTCTTTTGCTGACAGCAGCAAAATTCAATGACGCATTTTTTAAAAGCGAACGCAAAAACTGTTTTTTTTTGTTATAGCTAGCTTTTGCATTTTTGGCGGATCTGTCGTTGAACAGCGAAAAAACAATTCAAAATCGGGGAAAATACGGGCTAATACTGAGTCTAAAAACTTTAAAGGTTAACAAATCGTAAAGTGAAATCTTGACTTTCAACTCTAATACATATTTTTGAAATTCTATTCAGAATTTGATTTACTGATAATTATGTTTAAACGTACAAGAATATACAAATACTTGAATACTTAATTTAATTTAAATTTGCAACAAATATTTTGTTGATTTGCAATATGCCGAAAAGTCATCTTATGACATTCAAGCGGTTGTATTTCGTATGCAGTTGTTTGCCTAGCCTGTCTGTTGCACTTTAAGTAAGTGCAACTGAATTCATTTCATGTCAAATATTACAGCATCGTGTATACGCCGTGTGCCAACCGCAACGTGACATGCATAGAGCCAGCAAAATACAGCCACAACCTCAGGAAAGCGGCTGCCATATTTTTTATTCACATATTTGCTATTCCAGAGGCAGTCGCAGTGAGACTGGCAACTGTAGCTCTTACATTTTAGTGACATCTGAAAACAAAAAGTAGACATATTCATGGTTTTCTATGCTGCTTTCCGGCTAAGTCATCTGGATAATTGCAGTGCGACGTGCTGCATGCTGCGTGCAACATGAAAAACTTGGGCATTCAACCTGATTTAAAAGCAATCAAAGACACCCAACGCAATCATCTTTATGGGTATATATATAAATATATCTTTTTTCCTCTCCTGTGATTTAAACATTCTCCTTTTTGCAATTTGCTTTGCTTGTCATTTATAAAAGCTACAAAAAATGTGACTTATAAAAAGATTAAATTCCATTTAATAAAATTACATTAAATAATTGGTGATTAACAGATTTCGGAGCTCTTAAACGCATTTTACTTTAGCCTTTACAGCGCTCAAAAGCATGCTACAAAAATTATGTTTTAACATAATTTTAATTATTAAAAAATGATGATTCAAATGAGAACACCTATTTCGGTATATATGTATGTCATAAATTGTCTATAGATAACATCTGGCTTAGACTTAAACACGACACCATCCTAAGAAAGGTAGTGGAAACTTTTAATCCCAAGTGTGGCATATGTCAACTAAGCTCTGTGAGTATGTGTTGCGTGTGTGTACAGCAGACTGCTGACAGAGTTAATAATGTTAAAGGAAATTGTTCAGGAGTGAGTTTTAGGTCTCTCCTTAACCATGGCTAAAAGTCAAAGTTGTCTAACCGTTTTCCATGAAACGCATGAATGCGCAATGAGTGCATTTTAAACGTCATGTGCTTCAGCAAACGGGTTGAAACACTTGGCTTGTTCAACAACTTATTAACAAATGTGAAATATTCCATTATTTGGTAAAATGTTCTTAATATAACATAAATATAATCTTTGGGCTGTTGTCCTTAATTCACATAATAGAGCTTCAAACAGCAATAAAATATATAAGTAATATTAATAATATAGCCAAATACGCTTGTCTTTAATGGAAAATATTCTTATTTTTTTGTACTCCTTTAAAGCTGTTGAAATTTTAAGTTGATTTTGTTAAATGGCGTTACAAGTTTACTAGCTCAGCCACAGCTGGAAACTTAGTGTCTGCATTTTGACATTGTCGGGAATACACAATACAATTTCTACGAAATTCAAGTTTTGCTTCTGTAAACCAATTAAAGCGAAATTCGAATTTGATGTGAAGCTGCAAGTCTTGCAGTCCATTTATTCAGTTGCATCAACTGTGAATACACTTGGTTGAGTATGAATGCTTAACATGAGGAGTGACGATCAACAAAACATGTCAACGAAACAGATGGCAATTAACAAAAATACACACAACTGTGATGTACAAAAAAAAACCAATTTTCAACAACAATAAACACTGTTGTTTGCCATACTTCCATTTCAGTCTGTGGCCGGAAAGTGCAATCTAAAACCGCACCAAAATTCAGACGTGCAACAATATTTAAAAGGAATTCTGCAACATATTGGATATGTGCAAATGCTCTAACTGAATGATATGCAAATTTAATGTATTAATCAGTTCGTATTACACATTGAATCTCTCTTTTGTTTATTCTCGCAACTTGCGGATGAGGAGCACCGAATTGTAGAAAATCGTTCTCACTGAACATTTTTTAGAAAATGTTATATTAATAACTAAAAAATTGGATATGTAGTGCATCAGTTCGTCGATATGTATATAAGATGAGTTTGTTTCACCAATTAATAAAAAGAAACACATGTAATTTACACCCTAATTAATTTTAGTCAAGTATTGGAAGTAGACACTGATAACACATGACACTTGAACCATGTTCTGTGAAAGTGTGGCACAGCACGAGAGAGCTAAAAAAAACTGTTGTTTCATAGTGTCTTATCTGCAGCAAAAGTAAATACAATATATATAAAAGTTTATTTATTCCGAGAAATAAAAATGAGAGCATGATTTCAATTATTTTGACTATTTCACTTGGCTGGGCGGACTGTTTGTATTTAGTTTTGTGTTGCGAGATCTGAAGAACGGTTGTCAAATACGTGCGACATAAAAATAAAGTCGAAATGACGAAAATGTTATTTGTTTTATTAATTGTAACAATATTATACATAAATATGGCACAAGCGAGTTTTGTCGAAATCTTAAGACTTCAAAATCAACTAACAAACTCATACAGGGACATTGAAAAATTGCAAGCCATATATAATAGAAAAATCAAGGAAGAAATTAATTCGGAAATGGAAACCACAATGCAAGACCTAAAGACGAAAATAAACGACGAGCTGTCAAAGTGCCGGAGTCAGAAGTCTGCCTTCGAAGAGCTTAACAATTATTATGTTGAGCAAATCACAAAGTTGCGGAAAAATCTAATCGCTTGCAACTTGGAGGCAAAGGATCGACAGGTTGAAGAAGGCCATGTGAATAGATTAAAAGCACTCGTTAGTGATCAGGCCAAGCAAATAGAACTTTTAAAATACGATGTGTCAGAGAAATCACAAATAATCCAAAATAAGCAAAGCAAAACAAAAGACATTGCTGATAATTATAACAATTTGGAAGATTTTGAAACTACGCCGCAAGCTGATTTTGAGTTCAGCAGCTGTCTGCCATTTGGTGACTCTAATGATATACATGTAATAAAGGTGGGCGACGCGGATGCTTTTTTTGTGCCCTGTGATTCTCGACTAAACGGCATCGGATGGACTGTTGTGCAGCGTCGGTTCGATGGAAGCGTTAAGTTCAATCGAAACTGGCTGGAATACCAGGAGGGCTTCGGCATTTTGAGCGGCGAGTTTTTTATAGGCCTCGAGAAGTTACATCTCATGACAACTGCCCAGCCCCACGAATTATACGTGCACCTAACCGATTTCAACAATGAGA
The DNA here is from genome assembly GCA_035041605.1 of Drosophila atroscutellata. Lineage (NCBI taxonomy): Eukaryota > Metazoa > Arthropoda > Insecta > Diptera > Drosophilidae > Drosophila > Drosophila atroscutellata. The sequence continues at coordinate 1,792,230 of JAWNLA010000092.1, read as the reverse complement.
GCAGCTACGCGTATTATGATAACATAATTGTGGGCCCCGAGAGCGAGCAATATGCATTGAGCGCTCTCGGCGAGTACTCTGGCAACGCTGGTGACTCGATGCGCGATAATGAGCATCAGAAGTTCACCACCTTTGACAGGGATAACGACATGAGCGAATTTAACTGTGCCGAGACCTGCTTAGGAGGTTGGTGGTACAACAACTGTGGCTTGAGGTTGGTCAGCAATTGAATGATTTATTTTGTTCGCTTTCTCATTATGTTTGGTGTCTCAATTTCAGCAATCTCAACGGACAGTACACCGAACGTGATGTGTATTATGATAACTCCGAGTATGGCATTTTTTGGGACGAGTGGCAGGGACCGGGATATAACCTGAAAACAGTGCAGATCATGATCAGGCCAAAGTTGGAATCAATTAAATGAACATTTCAAATACACATCTCTCTTGTAAACATTTCGTTTGTAAATATAATAGATGCTAGTGCTGTGAAGACAAATTTTTGGATCAGATTTATAATATATCAGATTGTTTTAGATAACTTACCATTCTTGGGAATATTTTTAATGGGTCATATAACCGACAAGCTTTTTATTATTCTAGCAGTCTAGCTATGTAAAATAATACAGTCAAATTATTACCCTTTCGTCGTACAACTTTCATTTTTGCAACATGCAAAGTCTGCTTGGAAACCGTGTCACAAGCAACGGCTAATATCCAACTGGGACAAAGGTATTACGCCATGTGGCACGTTCTGGTAGCTACGTGCCACAATGCGGTCATGTTTAGTGGCAGCAACAATGGGAGAACAAAAGGTCATGCGAACAGGCGAACAGGCGACGAGTATTGTTGCAACAATCCCATGGGATTTTCCATCATTCGACCTCGTTACTGCTGTTGCTCCATATTTGCGGATACGGTTAGAAATAGGCTAGAAATAAGCTAACGTCTCCTCAGTGACAGGTCTGTAGCAATGTGTCATCAATCAAATGTCAATTAGGTTAGATATTCAACACCTTGATAATATGAGTTTTACCTTTAAACATGTTTTGACTACGCAATCACATGTTTGTATTTTGCCTACATTGCTCATACGCCTCGTTAAATGTGTGCACTTTTATGTACTTTCGGCTAGTTAAGTGCATAAGAATTAACAAATTTACTATATATTGCACTATATAAGATGAAAATATAACCATTCAACAGCGAAATATAATGGAACATTTGTTTAAGATAAGCAGATTCAACTGTTTATCTAAGGAGAACTCAAATAACGCGAATACTCGCTGTAGTTACATAATCAAATATGTGCTCAGACGTATATATATATATATACATGTTCTTGGTCTTATGTAAGCATTCAATACCAGTTTGGCATATATCGTGCATATGTAAATAAGCGTAAAATCGAATTTTTGCACGTACGCTGATTTTGTAGTCGGCTTCTTTTATCCAGTTGCTCGCCAGCCTGTTGTCAGTTGTCTGCTGGCTGCCGAGCTCAAAAATTGTTTACCTTTCACTTCAAGTTTCCCATCAACGCCCCAAGCAGATGAAGGTAGACTGGCAGGCAATTGATGCAATTGCTCTTTTGATCTGTTTACCATTCATTTGCTTCATCAAAAATGAGCAAAGTGGTTGACAGGTGCAGTAATACATTTCAGCTTTAAGCAGAAATTGTTTCCCATCCATAATGCAAGAATTTTCTATTTAATCCTTTCTTATCCTGCTCATTTTGTGTTGATGTGCAGAAAGATGAAAAATTCAGCCAGTAGCAAAAAATTGAACACATTGAGAACAATTATATTAATGTAACTTTAATTTGAAGAACTTACTGGTGTTACTGGTGAGCTAGAGCAAGTGAATAAGTGCTGTGCACTGTCAGATTTCTAATTGATATTTATGAGTAGATCCAAACTATTTAAGTGGATAAATGTGTTGTCAGCTGAAGTGCGTAATGCATGTACGTCCTATTTATTTCCTCTTATATCTTCTCTTACTTAAGCAGCCCCAAAGGCTGCGTCAATTTTAAAAGCAAACACATCCGCATGCATACTTATGGTGTGAGTAGTGTAAGGAAGTAGTCTGTAAAAACTTTTCCACAGCTCGGGAGTGCAAATAAATGAAGGCTTACATTATGCTACATAGTGCCATTTGGATTTAATGTGCACATTGGACTAGAAAATTTAATTACTTTTGAGTGAGACTTGCGAGAACAGCTCATTTAATGCCTTGAACCTTGTGGGTGAATAATTGTTTATGGTTTTTCTGGTTGTTCGTCATATGGAAAGTTTCATCTGCATGTACACGTCAACACAACTTGCTAAACTTAAAGAACTTATTTTGGCCAAACTTTACGCAAGTGCAAAGAACGCAAGCACTTCAGAAGTTGTGGTGGAATTCAGTTGCTGCCAAAAAATGACTTAATTCATGGGGTTATGGAAGGCTCGAGGAACAAAAAACTCTTTCCAGACATAGTTGAAAGAGCTTGCAAAAAAAATGATTGATTTAAAGTTGAAACTATTGAAAATATTTTAGAAATATTAACGCTGCTCATGACAAACAACAACAATATTTTATATACCATTTGCAAATGTATCAAGATCAAGCAATAATGCACTTTGCTATATATATATAGATTTATTACAGTTCAATTAGCACAAATACTTCTTAGTCAGAAGTAATACAATATTTGAATAGCAAATCTATAATCTACCTTTTTTCTTTATTCACATTTTATAATAATATATAATACGTATTAGCCCGAATTAAGACTTGTTATTTTCAATTGAAATTATTTCATCCGAATTTGTACCCCAATCTGTAATAGTTATTGTTGTGTGTACCTTTATATTTTGGCCAACATTTGTAGCGAGCAATTAAAGCCAAATTAGAATTTAATTTTCCTACCAATCAACAACAAAAAGATAAACAAATTTCAGATAACAACAGGTTTAGTCTGAAACTTTTAATTGCTTCATCTGGTCAAACATTTGCACAGTGAGACAAGCTTGGTCTGAGACAGAGAGAATGTTTTTGACAGTAAAGTAGAGCCACACAATCAGGTAACATTTACAGATGTTGATTTTATTCTGATTTTAAAGTGCTGATTACATATGGTTTGTGCTGAGAATTGCATTGCTGGTCTATTGTCATCACAATCAAATAATGGAAATCATAAATTGGCTGTGCTTGACTGGATATACAATCGATATCGAAATAATTGTTGTCAGCCTATAAAAATCAGAGTTAAAAAGTTGCATTAAATAACGCTTTACATTCATTCATTTGTAGTTATCTGCTTATACTCTAAGCATAAACTGAATTTGCTATTTAAAAGATTGAATTCACAATGTCACATTGACTTTCTCCCCATATATGTATGTACACTTTAAGTAAGTGTACTTGAATCGCTGTGTTCCAAATTAATTTATCACCTTGTCTTCCACATCATCAGCTCATGTACTTATTTGAATAGCAGGCAATTTGTAAACATTGATGATATTGCCATGGGGATTATTATTGCACATGATAACATATATCCATTCCAGCAAAAGCTCATTAAATCTTTCCCTGTTTACATTGCATAATGTAATTTTTACATAAATTTATAATGTTTCCCCAGTTTCATATATTTCCATGGAGCAGCTGTAAACTGCCTGAAGCATTTTGTTTAAGTGCACTTTGGTGATTTATTAAAATTGTTAGCTGGTTGCCGTACAACATGGCCAAATTACCGATATGCGTCTTGTAAGCTACACTGTGATTAATTTCGCAATCTCTGCCAGAATTGAGTTTGTGTTAATAATATTCACAGTAACAGTAACCGAAATTACATCACAAATATTATCTCACAGTTTGTTTTCTTATGTGGAAATAGTTGAATCTCATCTACCTACAGATTCTCGTTAGTTGAGGCTCATCGCGTAGTTCAATTTATCGGAGATGCACTTTGAAGTACTTTGGGTTTTTGACAATAAGTTACGGCAAAGGCTAACCACAGTAAATAGCAACTACCCACCATATGAGCTCATATGGCTGAACCTGATACTCCGCAGGAGCGCCACGGATAGCAACTCTGTATAATTTGTGTGACAAAGTTTGTCATGCGAACTAATGCAGTTTGTGCTGCGGTTCCACGCTTGCAGCCTGCCCCAAAAAGTAATCTGCCATGGAACAGAAATGTAACTGGCACTGGTTGAGAGGAGAGCTGAAATATTTTCAAAATTTGCATGCTAATGAATGTTGTGAAACCATTCTAAATTATGGAACAGAGCGATGTGCTATGTGCGTGAGGGCTTACATATGTATGAAAGTCTGCCTTCATTTTCAGCATCCTCGAGGTAAAAATACGACCGGTCTGCAAGCACAGCAATGCACAGATTATTACTATTAATTGTTTCGGACTCATTCGGTAACAGTCATTTGCATACAACAGACAATAGCTGAAAGCAGATTGTCAGATTAATTCCAATTTTGGGAAATATTATCCACATGCAAATTTAAATTTAATAGCCACAAACCATTTTCATTATTTTAAAGATAGTTAAGTTTTTTGAGGCAATATATTTAATTATGTAGTAGATAAGAAGACTATTAAAACATATGTAATCAAAACATTACGTGCAACATGTATCTGAAATTTTATCTACAAGAAAGTGCTTCAAAAGTTTATTCAAAACTATGCAAAATGGAAAATTAGAAAAGTATTTTAACAACAAGATTATTTATAGCATTCCTCAACCAAAATTGGTAACAATATGTGATGCAATTTTCAGTCCGTGCATCAGCGTCCTCGATAGTATAGTGGTTAGTATCCCCGCCTGTCACGCGGGAGACCGGGGTTCAATTCCCCGTCGGGGAGAGACGACTTTTTTTTTAATATTTCGCATAAACCGTTTTCTTAGAGTTTTTTTTTGCAAATACATACCATTTCAATATATTTATATATGTATATATATGTATATCGCTGAAAAGTTGTGGAATTCTTGTGCAAAAGCACAGCAATAGCTGCGACAAATGCAGGCGACAATACACTTCTGGATATATTCTTTATTTATATATTACTTTGCGATTAATTTGTATTACTATTTTTATATTTGTCAACTATAATTGTTCTCTTTACATTTTACTAATCAAAATTATAATACAAGTCAACAACATGGCTTTAATGGGTTGCACACCTGCACGTATTGTTTACCGACTCGCACTAATCCGTACACGAAAATTGGTTGCACGTGAGTCAATCGATTGTAGGCACACAAAACAATTTTATTACGCTCCTCAACTGCCTCAGTGGCCATTTATCAAGCACAGGTATGTTTTATGACCATACTTTGGAAACGATGAGCAGCACTTGATTGGCATACAAATAGAATCCTTTTGCCCTAAAACGATTTGTGAATTGCTACGGCAATACACTCATCGGATTTCAGTCCAAAGATTGATAATGCGCCAATAGCTGATAGCTTGAGCCAATTTATCTTCTGGCACGTTGTACTCTGACATCTTTATTGCCACCCATAAAATAATAGAATATTTATGCCTAAGCATTTGCATATAATTCAAATTTTTGACAGTATCAATCTTGCTGGCGATTTAAGCCATTTGATGTTAAGGGAAATCAACAAGCCGACTCTTGGAGCTGCTAAAGTTTACTATTAAACATATATTTGAAAAACAATATAAACTCAACATTCATTTATAAGTACAAGAAAGATACCTCAAATCAATTGAAACAAAGTGAAAGCAATCAATTCGCTGCAATTCGATAACATCAAACACAAATGGAAAATACTTTTAGCCAAAGTACAGAGAAGTGCATGCGAAAACGAAGAAGATTCATTGAAAGCATAGCGAGAGGAATACAATTGATAATAAAGCTGGAAAGTGCACACTCAGTTGAGATACCCATCCCAAGGATTCAGAAATTGGCAATGCTGGTTAATATTTGAATAACATGGTTTGTCATTGAAGAGCTCAACTTGGCAGACTGGCAACTAATCATTTGGAAAATAACTAGTCGTTTCAAGTAACCTTGTTTGTTGAAAATCAAATTTCCTATATGATCGGGTGTTAATGGGCAAGACTAGTGCGTCACAGACTTATTGAAAAACCCCTTAATGCAAACGATATTCTACTTCCTAATTTGAAAATCTAAAACAAAAATCTTTTACATTGCTATTTTTAAATCCGTAAGTCTTAATCGTACGCACATGTGACCCCAGTTAGCTACCAATTCATAATGTCAGCACTGATAAAAGCAAAATAATGTTAAACAGATCAAAAGAGCAATTGTGTCAATTGCCTGACAGCCTGTCTCTATCTACTTTACGGGTCGATTGGAAAAAGCTTTCAACTTCTGCAACAGACTGACAACTTTGAGCCATAAAATGAGACACTTGCCGAAGGAAAACTCACGTAACCAGCAAAATTTCATTTTATGCAAATTTACATACAAGGGCTGGCAGGTGTGCCAATAATATACATATATAAAAACGCATGTATATATATACATACTAAGGGCAACACTCTGATATCTGATATATACAAACTGACTTAAAACCAACTGTTGCAGAATCGATTGTATTCAAGCGAGTTGTACATGTTTTTTATTGAGCAAATTGTATGCTTTAAACCTAGCCAAAGTACTGTGAAGTAAATATTCTTCTAGCAACAATATTAATCAGAAAATTTGGATTAGTATAGATCTTACTAGGCGTTTGAGTAGTCTAACAGAAAATTCTTAAGTGATGGTGAATGAAAGTTTTCGTAATTAAAATTCTGATTCCAATTCTGAATTCCACAGTGATCCACAAGCACAGAAAATTGAAAAGCCAATCTCAGCGCACCCAGCTCCTATACAAAAGAATTGACGTATGATTGACTGCGCCAGGAGCGCTGAGGACTCCTACGTGCCAGCAGGCTAATCCCTCCGCTTCATCCGCTGAGTATAAGAGCTGGATATTGTGGCTATGGCCTGCGTCAATCTGCCAACACTCTTGATTGGCGGACCTCACCAACGTGCTCCTCTAATATCCTTTAAAAGAGCGGATAAGCCTGCCTATAATTTCATATTAAAATAACTAAACTAAAATTTTAATAACAAAATGGGCAAAATGTTAATGAATGGGGGAAAAAATGTATATTAGCAGACAAAATTGCATTGTATTTGTATTTATTTTTGATAAAAGCCAAATTTGAAAATATCAATATGAAAGTTTAATAAATCAATTATTACTGTGCTCCAAATACGTGCATATAACACATATGTAATGTTGAATAAATTGAATTGTGGATATTCGCATGCCATTTTAATTAATGCAAACATGCTTTACAATTATATTAGCTCGGAATCGGAATTATTGCATATTACACGTGATTAGCAAGTCTCGTAATTGTGGCCATTGCGACGAAAATTGTGCAATAGTAACCTCCTAATTTACCCTGTTAATTTTGCAATAAACAGTGTCTAGCTGGACTGAAAGGAAAAATAAATAAAATCTGGCAATGGAAGGCTGGCACACAAATGCGAGATAAAAGGAGCGCTCTACCATTGTCTAAGTGCTGTGGGCCAAATGGCTGGCATTTGTGCCAAACAGCGGAAATCAAGAGGCAAAGCTTTGCGACAACTGCTGAGTGACGCCCCAAGTATTTACAGCAATTCATTGGCGCCGCAACAGCCAAACAGAAACAATGGCCAACTGTTGGCGGTGTCTGTCAAATGACATTTGTCGCACAATAAGTTAAGGGCTGTCTTCAGTATCTTGTATCTTGACAGCCAGACTGGACCACGTAAATAGATGAGGTGAATGTTGCCACAATCTGCAAACTGAAACTTGATTGTCTTATTGTGTTTAAGCTGTGGCTACATTTTTGTTAGCTGTTTGTTGCCTAGACAATCTGTGACATATACGTATAAAGTATACATAGTTTTTCCACCTTCACTCTAATTTTATGAAAGCTATTTCACAGCCTTTTCAAATATTTACATTTTGACGGCAAATCTCTATTATTAAAGCAGGAAAGTTTTCTATACGTATATGCATGTGTGCACGCAGTAAATGAAAGAAATCAACATTTTTCACAGCCAAATATTACATTTGCATATTTACACATTATATATAATTATCATCTTAAATGTATTACGAGTTTAATATGTCGGTTGCATGTTGCGTCTATTATTGCTCGGGCGAACACAAAAATACATATATTTATGCCTTTTTCCTGCGTGGAATGCTTCGAACATTTCAACTACTTGTTCAATGTCAGCTCGAACGTTCGAAGCACAGCACGCAGCTCATACCGTCTCTTAATTTTCAACGGTTGGATCAAGCAAACCGTTCGCTGTTCAACTGCCACGACGCAATTCTGGTCGACGTTGTAGCTCAAGCGAACCAAACGGTCGTATATGCTGCTATTCGAACACGTTCGAACGCAACTGCTGGGCAATTGCCACGCTGCAAGGGTGTATTATGGGCACAACTTACACGCGCATACATGTTCGTTAGAGATATAATTATTTTAAAAAAAAAACATTTTTGTATGTGCAAAAATCTATATGTATTATTGTCATATAATACATATAAAAATTGTGTGGTAAGTGCGTCAAATATACATTTTAATTACTTTCGTTCTCAATTATAAAACGGATTATTTGAAAGGGACACCAAACAGATGAGTGTTGCCACAGATGGCGTCCTTGTTTCCTATCCTTGATTAACTAACCGTCCAACTAGTTTGCTTTTGTCTGTTCTGGCTCATGCATAATTCGCATCCAACTTTGTTTAGCGAGTTTCATGTGGCAATGGTGCCTCAAGGGACACCAATAACAATCTGATTTCCACTTTACCTAAAAACTACTATATATATATATATGTACATATATATATATATATATATATATATATAAATGCTGCTTTTGTTGTATTGTTCATTTGTATTATTTACTGCCATTCTCTGTGTTGAGTTTGTGCATTCGCTCAAATTAATTACCGGTTCTGCATTTGTTGCCTCATCCTCAGCTTAAATTATGCCAAAAATGCCTTACCAAACAAGCGTCAAAACTTGCATATGTGATTTTGTGGAGCTAAGGACCGCGGAGCAATGGGTTTCAAGCCGCGTTACCCGCTGTGCTTAAAAGTTATGTTTGTACTAAGAGTGTTAGCTTAAACTGTTTTATACTGCTTCTGCCACCATTGTTTGAGCATATATATAACCCTCAAGTGCTATTCTCTGGCCTGTGTTCGTGAATTATTTATGTATTGCTCAAATAGATTTGTTTTCACCCAGCAGAGATGAAAACCATTTCTGACAGTGTATTCATAAGACCTGATTTGATTTTCTGTGACTGCAAAAGCAAAGTTGTCATTTCAATGACATTCTTCAGCTGCATTTAAAAAAAACACTTATCACTGAAGCCTGATACGGATCCTAATTGATGTACTGCATAGTTCAAGGACGTTTCACAAGAGTTGCTGTCCAAATGCTTTGGCCAGTTAAGTGCCCTGCGCTAACTTGTTTACCCAGTTAACTGTTGACGCATTCACTCTTGACCCCAGCGTGCCACTTTCTGGCGCAATTATTCAAATGCGTTGTATTTACATTACACTCGATAGTTGCTCATGCGTTTTTCATTTTCTTTCTTTTTTGACACATTGTCAGACATTAATAGAGATCTTTAATTCTAGTCCAGTGACCCAGCTTTAAGGGATGAATTGTAACTATAGATAGTCAAATTTAAACTGTTCACAACTATAAATTTGTCAAATCTGCATCATCTGCATCTGCAATATTACTAGATTTCCACCTTTCGAATAGTACTTAGTCCCAATTGGAAATGCGTAGTATTAATATATTTCAGCTACGCTTTACTAACGCTCTAGCTGGGATAAAGTTAACATTGTGTTTCTGCTCACGTGTCGGTTTTGTCATGAATAAGTATAGCTGGTATCAATATACACGATTCATTCGACTAGCGAACCAAATTAAGCCAAGTCACTCGCATTCAGCAAAAGCTTTTGGCTCAACACCGAGTGGGACGCGCGACTTGTGCATAACCAATGAATGACAGAATGGCAGAGATTCTGGATTTTTGCTCCATTCGTGGCTTTTTAACTCAGCGGCGTCATTAAATAGCTCAGTATGTCGGGAATATGTTCATGACTGTGAATCTCACTCTTAGCGGGGCCCTGGAAGTGCACGGACTGTTGTGTCTAAGTGAGTGAGTGTCGTGTGTGTGTGTGTATGGAATATTTTTGCAGAGCATATTGTGTAAGGCATTGGAAAAGCCTTCAATCACTCTAGTGCTTAAGCCAAATAAAGGGATAAAACGTAAGGACCTCTTTAGAATTTCTGACAGTCATGTGTGCGCTGAATTTTGTATTATGCTAAGTACTTAGAAAATAATATAAATTTATGCAAGACGCTGGGCAACAGGTCTTACGCGAATTTTTATTATACATGATAAAATTGAAAATGATCTGAAAATTGAAAATGCATCAAATTAGCGGCCAAATGATTCAGATATATTATTACTTTTTTTTCCACGAACAATCTTCTTATCTACAAGTCGGCGAAGTCCTGCAGCTTCAGAGTGACTCGTCATAGCACGAAAATAAAATTGCTCTGTGGCGTCATGTTGCATAATTCGCGTTGTTTGGACATCACCATAGCAGTAGACAGTCGAAATTATTCTGTCAAATATTGTGGACTAGATTCAGCCTTCATAGTATATAAAAGCTGTATGTGACCCCAAGACAACGTACGTCAACAATTTGATGATTTTTTCAACTTGTAGTAGGCAGTAATATAATATTTTAATGAAATAAAATATATATATTCGGTGGCATATCTAGTGTCAACTATATACCACATTTCAACAACTTTATTCCTGTCAATATTTAGCTAAAAAGATGCTACAATTTATATAGCACAATGAAAGTTATACAATGCTCAAGTAGAAGTTTGTTTAACTTATAGCAACTTTATATTATATTTGAAATGCCTTTATCATGTGGAACACAGCACGAGGCAGTGCTTTGCTGTGCCTTTGCCTTTGCCTTTGCCTTGATCACATTCAGACATGCCGATTACATCGAATTCAGTTGCAAAGCCCAAGTTGTTTTCCTTGTCGAAAATGCATTTCTATGGTTTTTCATTGATTCGACGGTTGATATATCCCTATTTACGTACATATCTCTTCAGCAGCAGACAGAAGCCTTTTTACCTCAAGTTTGCTCAGCTGCAGCAGTCCACAATATGCTTTGAGTTGCATGTGAACTTTGGCAGCCGGTGGAGGAATCCAATTACTTTATGTCACGTGGGAGCAAATGGGGCCACAAAAGTGGGCTGCAACTCACGGCGTTGCACGTGTTTTTGATGTACCCAAAATGAATGATGGCTTTGTGGCAGCTAACGTTGATTTTATGTGACAACAACCAAAGTTCACAACAGCAAAAGCGTTCCATCTTAATGACTTTCAAAATGCTGCCCAAGTAAGGTAAAAAATTACGTGAGAAACAAGTGCTTGAAATAGTCTTCCCAATTTTATTAGGTCTCATTTCTTAATCATATCCGACAGTTATAATATTATATATTACATACGCGATTTTCTCCTTTCAAGCACAATCTGTTGTTCTTATAAATAAGATATAAGATAACCCTCCAGTAAGTAATGCAACATAATAAGGACTTTGCCGCAGAGTATGATTCCTTAATAGGTTAGTGGAAGTCAAGTAAAATGTGTATTATATAAAGTGAAAATAGTTGCATACTTAAAAATGTGTGGCAAGTAATCTGTTAAACAATTTAAAGTGCGATGTAATGAATATAACTTTTCATGGAAAATCATTTGAAGTGCTTTAGAGCAAGACTCCGCTCACGCTTTAGTCTGCCACAATATCCTGTGGAAAGTTGTTTACGTACTTCAAACTCATGCTATGAAAAATTGTTTAGCTTCAGCGAATGTAAATTATAGAAGGCCGAGACTTCAAATAAAACATATCTAATTTTAGCTAAGACGAGAAATCATCATGGTCTGATGGATGGAGCCTTATAGAAATAACTTTTGATTAATTGTCTCATGACTTGCCTCATTCAAATTATTTATAGATGAGCCATTATAATCTTTAATTTATTTGCAAATTTGTGATATTACTGAAGTGAATTTATTACATACATTAAACTGCCCTTTTTCACTGACAACAATAATCAATAAGAAAATAATTGTTTCTGTTTGATTATCCTCGCCGAGCAAGTTGTAGAGAGAAACCTCGACTTTGTTTGAGTTTGCTTTAATTTGTAAAGGATGAACATTTAGGATGTCGAATACAAAGTTATTCTTTCAGTTCAAATATAAAACAAGATTCGACACAATCACAATCGCAACTACAAAGCAAACTGTATGTTTGATGATAAAGTTCTTACACTATGTCTATGCCGTCAAGACAGGAGTATTTTTAGCAGAATATTCCCGTTTTCCCTTCAAGTATTTCAGTTTCTCTTAATAGGAGTATTTGCTTGGCTTGTTTGCTTTCTTCTTCTGTTGCTAACAGACACGTCAGGACATTCATCAGTGTATTATCCTTAGGCTGACTGAAATGTTTCAGCTGTGGGCAAGTTTTTTGTTTTTTGTTTTTTCACAAGCCAACAAACTTTCCCGTTGACAGTCCATCAGCTGAAAATATGTATTTCACACAAACAGAAACAATGTTAGTCTGGAAGCTCGAACAAGGATTCGAATAAGTTTTCGAATTTTAATTCAGAAATGAAACTGCAAATTTTGTACCAATTCAAAAAGGATTTTGTTAAAGTCTAGCAAAAAACTGTATGTAGTTGAAGCCTACTAAATAATTATTAATTGGCTTATCATGGGCTTAAAGTGATATTCTTTAATATAAGTCAATTATTAAGTTTGAGCTTTGGTAGCCACAATGGACATCACAAATCGCTGTTTATATAAAAACGTGCCTTGGCAAAAGTCGATTTCTTTTGCCCGCCAACAATTTCAGCCATAAATCATATTTTTTGCCGCTTTCGATTTGTCCTCTAGACAAAAGCAGCAAACAACAATTTGCTGAATAAAATTGCTTTAGCCAACTGGCAGACAAGATAAACAGCGACCAAGGCATGACTCGAGTCAAAGACGTAACAAAAGAAATAATATGAGAATCATCAAGAAAATATAAAGAGCTGCAGATATATCAAAATTGAGTAGATATGCCTGGTAACTTTAATAATGTGTTCAACAGCACAACACAGAATTTATTACTACAAGAAGCCCAAAATGAAGAGTCGATAAGCAAAGTCGATAACCCGAACTCGAACTTGCACTCAAATTCCATAGCGAGTGTATTATTGGAAAGTACTAAATAAGACAAGTAAACGACTGATGACAATTGATGCACACTGAGTGGGCAACAATCGGATAACTAATCTCAATACCAGTCTCCATGGTGCTGGCCTACATTATAAATCGGCTACCTGAATGAGATTTGATTTTCGCATAACTTGGCATTGTGCTTGAAACTTAAATCGATAATAGGGCGATGCGCAAATTGGACTCCCTAGATAGGTAAATTGAAAGAGTTTGACCTTAGTAGTGGAGGCCACATGATTTCCACACTTGACATACATGGAGTCAAATCTGTAATAAATACTGCAAATAGTACACAAAATTACAGTTTAATGGCTGTTGTGTTTTAAAAAATTACAATTTAATGCCTGTTAATGTTTTTAATTGCATAAATGTCAGAAACCTCAAAATTTATTGTTTAACATTGTTAGTTACAACATACACATTTATACATACATACATATATAATGATGTCAATGAAAAACTGTGGCATGGAAAAAATATGTGTTTCCATTAAATTTCATATTTTAAAGAGGAGTGAAAAGTTGCACTTAAAATTTCATTATTTATTTGATTAATACGTGTTTTTCATCGTTTCAATGTTCAGCTTCTGTTATTTTTGGCTTCAAAAAGTCTATGTACCAATTTTATTGTGGATCTAATTTAAAAATGCAAAGCTGAAAATTGGATACGCTTTGTGTAGATGGCAACAACTGAAAAAAGATGAATAATAGCGAAGGGGAAATGTTTTTTACTTGTTGACCAGGAACCACACTGGCGATAAGTCATTGCAGCATTTGTGAGTATAATCGATATATTTGTTTAATGGTCTTTGGCTGCTGTATCAAGTATTTTTTTATTTTGGCGAAATGAAATGAATAAATAATTTGAAACAAGCAAAATAAGCGAAGAATTGGAGTTTGCTTTCGATATGGCACTTTTGATGGCACAATGAATTCACTAGAGCTTCTGCCAGGTTGTCAAAATCAAGGACAAATACATACGAGTGCACATGTATACATAGTTGTGGTTTTTCCAAAAGCTACTTGCTGCACATAACAGCAATAAAAATTGCAGACATCGTCAACCATAAGAGGGAACTAAAAGGCACACAAACAAGGAGCACCACAGAGAGGACCGAGAATATTTGATAGCAATAAAATTATGTGGCAACTGCAGTTAGGCGACAGATTGGTCATGCATCAATATATATGAATATATTTTGTATTTTCTCATATTTTCTCTTTGTATTCATAACTTCAGGTAACAAGTTCCAGCTGTGCTGAATGAGCGTATCATAAAGCTAATTGATGAAGCAAACAACCCACAAAAGTAGTTAATAATGTGGCTTTGAATAGTATTGCATCACACAACTCAATATCATATTGGACTTCACATTCTTTCGAATGCAATGTGGCATTCAAGCTTAAGATGAGATTCAAATCTCAGTTCATTCAAACTGAGTCTATTCAAACAAATTATGCCAATAATCTGCAGAAATGACAGGTAAGAAACGAGTATCAGAACGGTTTCTTTAAGTTGCTTAAATTTTCGGGCATTTAAAATCACACATAAGAAGCATTGATTAAATTAAATTGAAAGTGAAACATTTGGCAGCTGGTGGAAGTGTTAAAACTTTGGTACAACTTAGAACCTTTCCAAAAAGGTAATCAAATTGTCATAAGCCCCTTTAAACCCTCGACCTTTTTCAGCATGAGAAATCACTATAGAAAGCACGTGCGTAACTAAGTAAGCCAAGCTTGATCTGTGTGCATTTCAAATTGGTTTAACTTGCATGTTGCACGAAATTAAATTGTTCCGACTGACTATAAAATATTAAGCAAGGGAAAACACACGACAACAACTGACTCGGTTTGTCCACAACAAGCTGCATAAAAACTGAAACAAAGCCAAAAAAAAAGAGTGGATTACAGCAAAGCATGTGAGGTTAATTTTGTTATTCTAATCCTGGCCCTGAACTACAATTTTAGACTCACATAAAGTGCTTAGCAGCATAGGGAATGCCTAGGCTTAGAGCCTCAACAAACTAATTTAAATCAACTTTTAAATCATATTTCTTCCATTCCATTTAAATATTTGAACATATATAAAAATATGGCTAAAATATAATTTTTTCACTCTCTTCATCGCTGTGTACATTTTGAATTTCCACAACTGAAGATAGTAATTAATTTTGTGTACTGCAAAAATCAGGAAAGTTACTTGAATAATTGTAACTCCACATAAAAAGTGAATAGCTTGGTGAAAATTGAGTAATTTCCACGAGTACACTTTTTGAGATACCCATGGTAATTGACAATGCAATGTGGAGTGGGAAGAGCATAAAGGTTATTGTCGGTCTTCATTTTGCGGAGCGGAAATGGTTTGCCAATGAAGTTTCATGGCGAGAGGAAACGGAAATGTAGAGCGCAGCAAATGGACACAACGGGGCAAGAAAATGTGAAATGCTAATCAGGGCAGTGGCATGACCGGGAAACTAATAATAAGGAAGCTGCGAACTGTACATCAAATGCTAAAATATGTTTAAGCTCAGCAATTAAATTGCAGAAACAGCAGGTCCTGGGGCAACATACTTAAGTTTCAATTGTGCCACTGCTCTGGCAGCAGTTTTATAAATTAATAATAGTAATTTATGCAGCGCCAACTACGGCAACTCGTTACAAATTCAACAAAACTTTGTACATAACCAACTAGAACAACAATTACAATAACAACTATAACAAAAATAACAAAAATAGTGTGGCATTTGAGTGCTTAGTCGACAATTCTCAACAGCCGTGCCGCATTCATGGGGCAGAACTATGAGTTTGCATGTACTATGCGCACATACATTTAAACACTCGCCCCATAGAGCGTTGAAAAAGTTGTTTATGCAACACGCTTCGACAAAAAGCGAGCATCTAGAAGCGACGAGTTATTAATTTTTTCTTCGATGCTGCCACATTAATAACACGCAAATGTGGCAACAGCTGACAACTACAAAATTTCCCTTGTTATGCCGTTGCGTAGCTCGAAACTGCTCCAAGCCCAACCCCAATGGCTAAAGGAAAAACATTTTCTGATTGTGCTTCAACTCGGATATATTTTGTGGGTGTTACATGTTTCAGCATCACAACGATGCAAAATTCGACAACTTTCGAAGAGTGCCACAAGATGCAAAGTAACCAACCACAAGTTTGGCACGCAAAACTTTGCCAAGCAACTTCTTATAATATCGCAACAAAACTTTAAATAATAAGATCCTCTGCAAGGGGTAACAAATGTTGTGCTCCAAGCCATTTTCAGCTAACCAAAACACGAATAAAGCTGACCATCACGTATCGGGGATATGCGCTAAGAGCTTAAGAGCATTTTCAGTCTGGAAAACTCTAAACGGAAGCGAATAAATATATAATGCTAAAATTTAAAAAAAAAATAACTATACCAACAATCGCAAATTGACTCTGCTATAAAAAATAGGGTTGAACAAATTAAATCATTTTTTAATAATTTCCTGTTAAATATTAATTAAATTTACTTAAAGGATTTTAAATTAATTTATTACGAACAAATTTCAATAGAAACATGGTTTTTGGCTTGGCCATAATTACATTATTGTGGGGGAAGTATATTATCGATTATGTCAACAGAGCTCAGTTTATAAGCAGCCATTATCTGGCCAAAAGGTTACTCTGAAGGACATTCATAAGCCAAAGATAATTGTTCATCGCCACAACCGAACACCGTGACACCCATAAATCGCTTGCTGGGGTACATCAATCATGGAGATAGCTATACTTTTGTGGCTTCTGTGTGGCACTGTGGGAACGCGTCGATAAATTTGTATGCCACATTTGAGGAGTTAATGCTTTTAGCTCCTAATTCAAATATTTTGTATATAAATATTATTAGAAAATTAAAGAAAATCTTTCCGAGAAAAAAAGTTCCTTTTTGTATATTACAGCTGGGTAATAAAAGTATGTTATATTCATTATAAGTTGGATGCCAGATTTCAGACAAATCACTCTACATACAACAGGCCTTCTTTTGACATCTTTCGCAATAATTCTTATTTTGGTCAGATACTTCATATAGGGATGTATATGTCTGGGCCTCAAATTGTCTGAAATGAATATTTTACAAAACAAATAAATGAAACTCAAAATGAGATTTTTATTGGCTCTTACGCCTCATAAAAAAAAACGTGTTTACAAATGTATTTATATTTATACATCATTTTTGTATTTTTTTGTATTTTTTTTGTATTTTTTTTTTGTAAATATATACATTTGAGCTTTACTTGTAGTATGCATGGCATATATACACCGCATACGTCGCGAGCGTGACAGATTCATAAGGGAATACGAATAAAATTTGCTGGTCATTTTTTGTTTTGTTGTTAACGTCGAATAAATAAAATATCCCGTAGAAAAAAATATGGACATTGTTTGTTGTCGTTGTTTGTTCGCTACGTAATATGATATTCATCGGAATTATTTCATACTTTCACACATACAAAATAAAACCTTTGTTTGTACACAGCATACAAATTTGGAGGAAGTTGAATTTGAGCAGACCTGCAAATTTGATAATTAAGTGTGTATTTTTCGAAAATAAAGCGAATCATCAGTTTCTATCAGAAAGTATATTAAAATCTATGCTCAAAAATGTATATGGATCCACAACTGGGGATTGCACAACAAGCGAAGCCAAAAAGTGGGAAAACTTTTATTTCACGCTAAATTGCGCTCAACGGCAAAACACTCGTTCAGGAAACTTGACACAGGCTGATAAATGGTGGAACGGATAGACAACCGGACAAGGGAAAGAATCTGTCACCATTTTTTTTTTAATGCAACCAGTATCAGGATATTTGTGTGCAGTTTATCAGGCGTGCAGTTTACGCCTCATTGGAGTGTAAGTATAGCAGCAATATGGCCAGAAAGAGAGGCCAACATCAACGAAAGTTAAGAGCATGAAATGAAATAATCGTAAAGTCCAAGGCAAACAATTGAAATCAATTAAGCTTAAGAGAAATATGCACAACATGCGAAAGTTATCCAATTTGAAACTTGGCAGAATATTTATATATCAGGTATATGTATTTTGCAATTGGCAACAACTGAATGTTTCTGTTGCGTGTTTTGTTAAGTTAAATGTTTCGTTAATGGAATACCTTTTTGTGCCAACAGCAAATGCTTCCAACTCAACCATTTTTCGCGCTTTTTTTAATACATTTACCGTTGTACTGGCTAGAAATGAGAATCTATAGACAGTTGCCCCACAGCCATCAGGTTAGCCACTAATGAATGCCTTTGCTACACAAATATCAACAGACAATCGCATTGACGTGGTCAACTGAATGTTGTGTTGGTCACCAAAGTTACATTTGAAGCTTTGTCGAAATGTGCGAAAATTGCTGAACGAGAAACAGGTGTAAATGTTTCCCCCTTTCAGGACAAATTGGGTTGTAGTCCAAACATTGTTTTATCGTATTATGTGCGCCACTTCGAAAATATCTCTTGCTCTCGTAAGTACCTCCCAGATTAGTTGCAATAAATACTATTATTTATATCTAATTTAGATAACAGCTAAGGCTCAATGCGAATATATAGAAATCAGAAAAATTATTGAGTTTAATACTTAATACAACAAATTTTATTATCTATAGAGTAGAGCTTAACATTTAACCAAATTTGGAGACTTAACATTTGCACACCCTGTTAAAGAATTGAAGCACAACATGCTGCTGCTGGTTGCTGGAACCAACATGTTCTCAGATTAGCTTCAATAAATATTCTTTATATTTGTAATGTATTTAAAAAAAATTACATTGTATTTATATCATGCAAACTAGTGGACGTAACTGGTCAAAGTTACACACAATTTAGATAACAGCTAAGGCTCAATGCTAATATATAGAAATCATAAAAATTATTGACCTTAATAATTAAAATTACAAAGTAGAGATTAACATTTAACCAAATGCTGAGCGTTAACATTTTTGCAGCCTTAACATCTTTACACCCTTAACATTTTAACATTTAACATTTTTTCACGCTTAACATTTGAAAACCCTGTTAAAGAATTGAAGCGCAGCATGTTGCAGCTGGATGCTGGAACCAACATGTTCCCTGATTAGCTTCTATAAATATTCTTCATATTTGTAATGTATTTAAAAAATATGAAATGTATTTATATCAAACAAACTATTACTAAAAATTATTGAGCTTAATAATTAAAATTACAAATTTTATTATCCATAGAGTATAGCTTAATATTTAACCAAATTTTGAGCCTTAACATTTTTGCAGCCTTAACATCATTACACCCTGTTAAGGATTTGAAGCACAACATGTTGCTGCTGATTGCTGGAACCAACATGTTTGATGGATGTTCTAAAAGAGAAATGGATCGCTATAAAGTAACAGCAGATAATTTCCCATTATTATAACATAAAATCATTCTGTTAAGCGAACACTGTAGATTTAAATTTAGTTCATTTCCAATTAGGGAGAGTTGCAGTCTGCTGGGCGCATGAATCTATATGCATTAATGTAAATCAGTGTTATTCAGACTTCATAAAAATTATAATAACAGAAGAGTTTCTACAGATCCATTGAAATGAAAATAGAGCCAATTGTGATAAGCACATAAACTTTAAGAAATAGTTAAATATATAACAGAACTATGCTAATTAGAATAGCTGCTTTATTCATGCAAAAGATTATAGTGCACTGCAGACATCGAAAGATGAACTATCTATCCAGAATCTATTTAATGTGGTAGTCGATGATTTTTTGTTAAAACGAATATCTCAAAAAAGTTTTTCTCATAAGAACTTATTGCTCAAGCGAAATGTTATTCGAATCCGGTCAGCTCCATATATTTACTGCCTGCAGAACAAAATCGGATTTGTTCCAAGTTGCGTGAGTATAGCTTCAAAACTGAGGGAAAAGTTCGCCTAGCAACAGACAGACCGGCAATGTCAAATCGTCTAGTAATGATGATCGGGAGTATTTACGTTCTTTCACAACATGTATGAAATTCCTGTTAGTTATTGGCTGTAAGTGGTGTAAATTCATATCAAGCCCAGTTGTCAACAATGCCCAAAAGTCGATTGCCAAATAAATAAATACATAAATGCCCGAATGGCTGCAGCCGACTACCTCTATGCGTGCGATTAACTCGTTTTCCGCAAAAGCAAGTGCGGCATTGAGAAACGAAGCATAAATTATGGGAATTCAGGTCCGGCTGCCGTTACCCCAAAATGACGATAATGTCGAGCTTCATTACGTTCTCAGCGGTCACCGATTAAAACATTGTTCATCTGGTGGTTTTCGGACTTTATTGAATTGATGGAACGAAATTGCCAATTTAAACTGAATTCCTCCAGAGAGCGAAGGACTTAATATTGAATATATGTTCATAAATACAGATATTTACACATTTTATGGTCGAAATGGGTACTTCTATGTGTGTGACACCTTACTAAAATATTCTTAGTGAATTTTACGCATTAAATACTTTAGAATTAGTGTAATTTTATATATTTATGACTGCCATCGGACCAGGTTGATGTGGGAGCATTAAATTGGAAAGACGTTTGCCCCATTCTGCACACACACACACAAACAAGCTGTAACTGGTTGTCTGATGCGTCTCAAGTGGTGTCTAAGGGATAATAATCCCAGCCTAAGGGTTGTGATTTACGCTTTCTGCTTAACGCTTGTCCTTTAGTATACCCGAGCTGCGCGTATTTGGGAAATTTGTGTGCCACATTGCGTATGAGTGCGATTAACCGCAATGTTGACTTGTTGGCGCGTCAATGAGTCATAAAATAAGCCAGTATCCGCAGTCTGAAAATGTATACTCTTCACCCATTATGTATGTTTAAATGGTTATTATAGGGCTCGGATAATGTTTGCTAAATGCCACAACAGATTGCAACATTCATACAACATGAATCAATACTTCTACATTATTTTATATATATAACTTCTGTGTGAGGGATATCTGCCATGTGTTAGCTGACATGCTGACCCTCATTACGGGTGAGGGAAACATGTGCCGGCACTAATATATCCAAGTAATCATGCACATAATTGCCTTCCGATTGATAAGAAGATACTAAATTATGATATTATACAAGGGGAAAACGGCTCAAATGACATTAAATAACGTTATTACATGTATTCCTTTAGCTATCCAAATCGATGTCACAATTTTCTTAGGGCTCAATAATTGTTATTTAACACATAAATTTTCTTTTCACACATCAGTTATCAAATTTAAGCTTAACTTTCCATTTATTCGCTGCGTGATTTGTTCTCAAATTATAAGGACAATTGCTTTGCTTAGCACGTAGTTTGGCTATAAAATCTGAGACAATTTAATTTAATCATTTCATTTACATATTTCGTGGGCGCACACTCTGTATGTCCTCACAGTGTTATAAATTCTGTGTCAGTTGAGCTGAAGGAACTGTGGGAGGACTTGATGGAGCGAGTAAGGATGGCGGCACATCTTTAAGACCACGCTGTTCTCTTTGGATGTAGTTGTTCCGTACTGAATTTTAAAGTTCAGTAAGAAGATCATCCCAGAACAAAGCCAAATCCCCACAAGAAGGGCTGGAGTGGCGCTACTAGTGGCATAGTATAACAATTATATCGATATCAATCAGTATCAATGGTGTGATCAGCAGCAAGCACAAAGTAAAGTAAACAGACGTGTTTGAGAAAGAAATAAAATTTGGTTTCGACTACTACATAAGTGGCAGAAACAAACTGAGAAAAAGAAGACACAATTGGAGAAAATTGGCAACGAACGATAGCATCGAACGCAGATGGAAAATATTTTCAAAATAAGTATAGTAAAGAGTAAAGCAAAGCGAAGGAAACGAGTGGAACGCAAAGCACAAAGAACCAAAATTGGCCATTAAGCTGAACAAAATGCACAGCGTGGTAAGTAAAGATAAAACCGTCAAGTGAAAAGGCTAACACCAAATTGATAAACGCTGCCCTTGTTTAAGAATTTGAAGACCCTCCCCAAGAGAAAGTCACTTGCCTTATTTGTCCTGCGAGCACAACTAATTTGGCGGTCTGGCCCGAGGGTGACGACAAAGACACCAACATGACCATCAGAATTATTTAGAGCACTGCTGATAATCTTTGTCGGGCTAAAGTGTTTTTGCTGCCAGCATCACAAATGAAATGTGTCATGAAAGGTGCCCGAGGGTTGACTCAACTCCAAATCAGACAACGGCAGCACTCTCTCTCTGGGAAAGTACAAGTATCTTATCTCAATATCTCTATACCAGTTAACTACATACATACATGTTTAGCTACATACATGAACGTATCTATAATTGAAAGCAGCTTGGATTAAAATATTTGCGAATTGCTTAACCTAAGGCCCAGGGTTACACACATATTCATTTATGTGCATATTTTTTAAGGTTTCTTTTTTTTCTTTATGGTAAAATTTTCAATGGGCCTGAATACATTTTTGCAGTCATCGCAGCTGTTTTCAACATATAAATGGTGCCACAGATGTTTCCAGCTTCTGCGAGACAGACACACCCATTTCATAAAGCAGTTATGGTATTTAGATTAGCTGCACATGTCAGTTAGCTGGACATCTTATCATCTTATCAAATGTTAGTCGGATGATAATCTGATCATAATATTATTATATTATAATCATAATTGATTTAGACAAAAATAATTAAAGTGAAGTTAAATGTTTAAGAACATATTTATTTACTTTTCTTACAAGCACCACCACTCTGTACAAAATGGAAACTATCTTGCACGTTCCTGTTGCTCGTTGCAAGGCACCACAATGCAATCAAGTTACGTGATGCTTGATTTGCACTTTCTTCGTTTATTTTTCGCTCGTCCAACTGATTCGTTGGAACTTTCTTAACTTTATTTCAACATCATTCAACTGCATTCAAGAACCAAAGCCAGCAAAGGTAACTAAGCCAGACGCAAAGCTGTTAGTGTACTTTAATGACACGCACTGAACCTGAAATTTCATTAGGCGCCCTTGAAAGCTGGGTGGTTGCCAACAATATTGCTCATACGCAATGTGTGACACTTGAGTAGGAACGTATGAAAATTGTGCAATACGCTGAGTGTCTAAAGAGTACTGAGTAACTGACGGGTGGTGTTACGGATTTACTTACTTACTCACCCATCACAAATTGAAAGATATTTCTTGCCGTTAAAATGCAATTTTTCTTTAATTCTTTAAAGCCATTCATTCCAGTTTTATATTAAATTTATATTGGCAATATGCTGTGCATCTTTGATGTGGGATATGTAAAAGTTATAATTACCAGAAAACAAAAACTAAAATGTTGACAAACGAATTAAATATGACGCCTGTAAAAAGTTACAAACAGGAGGCAAAAATAAAATATGCAAATAAAGCTTTAAGCAAAACATAAAAACATTAATTTCATACAACTAGAATGGTATATATATATATATATGATATATATATATACTATCTATTAAGAAATGCAACACAACCTCTTTATAAGTACTTTCGATTGAATTTCACAAGCAATCAAATAACAATAATACTTCAGCTCGAGCCAGTTACCATAATAATTTGAATGCTGGCAATCCAAGGAAAGGATATCTTTTGGCCGCCATCCACTCAAATTCGTAGCCGATATCCTTGTCTCGAAAGCTGCCACAAAAAGAGCATAAAGCAGAGACGAGGAATGAGGCAAGGCAAGGCAAACGTCAAGCTGCAGCAGAATGAGACCTGTCTGTAGCTGTGTGTACATGCCAACGAAAGACGATGAAAATTAAATGCCAAAGAGCAAGAGGATTTCGGATGGTGTAGCTTCGTAAATTTGGTGGACTCCGTGCAGGCCAGGTTTGGTTTCAATAGCGTGTCATAGACCTCTTTGCGACTGCTGACATCCATTTCGGAGTTCGCAGCGTAACTGGCATTTAATTAACGCATGACTCAGCTCAACTCAGCTCAGCGCAGATCTGATATGCCCCGGGCCTTCAGTTACCAATTTACAAGCAACCACATTAATCACATCAGCAATCAGAGACAGACTGATAATGAGGTAAATTGAAACTGGAGGTTAACCGTTAAGGGAAACACTTACAACGGCCACATGGTATTCACCTTGCCAGCGTACAAAGCCACAGACCCACTAGATTGTAATTTGATGGCTGACAACATTTTTTTGTTAATTGCATCAGCGTTCATGTGCCCCACTTTTAATATGCATTGCAAATTGCATTAATTGGACATATGGTAAACAGAGACAGAAGCGCAAAAACCGAAATCACTCATTTCGAAATGCTTTTTTCCAATATGTAGTACTTCATTTGATTAGCAGTAATGAACTGGCATTTAACTTTAATTAAAAACTGATGGTTACTAAATTCCTTTATTTCAAACAGCAAGTATCTAAAAAAGATGGAAAGTTTTGCTTAAATCAGACTTTAACTAACGCTAAACAAGAGAAATTTATTTATCATATATATATATAGCTCGTGGAAAGTCTCTCACGCAAAAGCAAATGCAATTTTGTGGTCAACACGCAGAGCAGTTGACGGAATCATTCTCGCTGGCTGCTGATGTAAATCCACTTGTACATAACGACTTTCATTAGTGTCCAACACAGAAGGATAACTGGCTGAATTAATTGGCTTATGTGCACGATTCTTGAAGTGTTCAGATTGGTTGTTTCTAGACAACTCTTACTCAGTACACTTTAATGTAAGCACTCTCAATAATGTAACCGAAACTCGACTGTAAACGCTCAAGTCTCCTGGATAGTTGCCAAATGCGCCCAGAAACTGCAAAAGCCGCAGAAGCAGACTTGTTTTTTGCCTCTATCCCAATTACGTAGAACAAACAAATATACATATATATATTTATATATATATATAAGTTGGACAAGTAGCAAGTACAGCCCTGGGCAACAATTTGTGGTGAGCAGAAATGGTCGGAAGTGGCAAGTGCGAAATAATTTATTCATTGTAAACAAATTCCTAGATTAGAGCTAATTTAATAAAGCTGGTTTGCGGCGCACTCGGCTAACAAAAAAACAACTGCAACAATTATGAGGATTTCTTCTTGGCCTTAACAAGCTAATTGAATTCATCTACAACTGGGACCTGAATTCCTAGCACGCTTGCTATGGTTGTCATTTGGAATCACTTAAATTTCCACTTGTGGTTCTGTGGATTCTCAGCAGGAAATACAATTTAACTATTTTAAATAATATTTACAGAATTATGCTAAAGATTCGTTACTTAACAATTTAACTGATTTAATTGGCTCTTTCAATTGTTTGCTTGTTCTTGTATAATTATGTAAATGCTGTAAGCCATCTGACAGACAATAACACGTTTATTAAAAGCCTGTTTACGTTTGAGAGTACACATTTCACTTGGGTTGTATTTTTGTCGTACTGACATAAAGAGCAGAAAAATGAACATAAATTACACATACCAGAAAGGATGTGTAATTAAGGTGATGACATGCAGCTTCATTAGCACTGTTCCCCTTTACCATAACACATAAATTAGTCAACTAAAGAAGGCCTTCGAGCAAGGTAAGGCATTTGGACTGGTCGGTAGTTAATCTTGCAGGCACGTCTGTGCCGGGCTATCCATGCGCAGTCCGGAGTTAAACCTAGCGGATGAGTCTTTGGATTGAATTAAAAGTACCCGTAATACGTGACCATATGACTTCATATGACTTGTTCTGAGTCAAATAGCCTGATTTGGAATATAATTTATGCCATGTGTTTAAATCGCTAAATATTCAGTAATTACTACAACAGGAAGCCAACTTCTATTTGCTATAATGATTTGAAAACCATGTACTATTGATAAGCAGCTAATTTTCTAAATAGACTTTTGAATCCACAGATAGGATGTCAATGCCAATGCCAATGCCTTTGCCATTCTTCGATCTTATAATAATATTTGAAATCGCACGCACAGTTCCAGTCTCTCAACACAAACCTATTTTACATAATATATAAAATATATATACAAAATATATACATATAAAAAACAATCGGCAAAGTTACTTTGCACAAAAACCACATGTTTAGTGTTTTTTTTTAACTTTTTCTTTGGTGGCTTAGCTGGCAAAACATAAGTATAAGCCACAACACGTCGAACCGCAAAGCATAAAACTGTTTCTTAACTCAAAAGTTTATCCAAATTTAAAGCGAACGTCAGCAATGTGAAGTCCAATTGGGAAAGAAGCCAGCAAAAAGTTTACTCTCAAAAGTTGACTCTTCACAGATGCTGCAACCACATTCGCAAAGCATATTATGCATATTTGTTATGAAATCGATTTCATTCATCCGCAGTTGCATGCAACTTGAACAATCCACTTTGTTCCAAAGAACTTTCGATAAGCTTTCGATAAGCTTAATCTAAATTAATTTAGAATATTTGGCAAGATGTTCAAGATGCTGACTCCTTAATTAACCCATTTAAAGCATTTGAACTGTTCAACTTCAGTTTAAAACCGTCAACAAGAAACTAATTAACGATGCTCATAGCCAAAAGACGGAAATGTGATGCCATCTGCTGGCCAAACTTGCTCAAGTTTTGTAAACAAAGAACGTCTCCTTGAACTCCGCTCCAGGTGTAAGTGAGCAGGTAATTAAGATCTCCAAAATATCGACAAGGAATGAGAGTTCTCACCTCATATTAAAGCAAATTCAATTTTCAACTCAACTTTAAAGGAAAAAATGTAAATTATGTCAAATCCAATTGAGATCGATTCAAAATTTGAACATCATCATGTTCTGGCATCAATATTAAGACTATATCTAGAGTAAGAGACACGTTAGTATACTGGAACTCAATTCAATTTTCGGACATTTTCTTAATATTTGGTCATCCTGGTCTTAAAGTGAATATGCTAATTGAATTGCAGGATAAAAATAAACGGCATGAATTAAAATTCGAAATGAAGTTCCAGGAAGTACAGCATTTTCTGGCACATTTCACAAAATAAAATTTAAATATGCCACTTTGCAGGTTCATAAATCTGAAATGTATTCGAATTTTTGTTTACACCAAGTCTCAATGGCACCCATCTGCGGTTATTGGGCGCCAGTGTACGTGCTAAAAATAAATAATTGAATGAAGACCCTTCAGTGCCGCTGAATAATATCAAACACGTGCCGGACCATCGTCGATGTGGGCAAAAATGTCAAACATTTTGATTCGTGTGTAACACAAAGATTGTTCAAACTTTTCTCTTGGTTACATTCTGCTTCATTGCATATACATATATATATATATATATATATGTATACAAATGAATTAAGTATTGTATCACTTCTGAAGTGTATACATATTAATATAGCAATTTTATAGACTGTCAATTATGGATAATATAATTTTCATATTTATTCACAGAAACCCTTTTTCGACGGTTTCGTGTTTGAACTGCGGTTCCAGCTGAATGCAGTTCTTGTATAGAGGTCAAATCATAATCATAAAGCCCTAGCTGGGGTCACCTTTGACAAAGCTATAACCTTGGAAAGTTTTTAATGATCCCAAAGTCCATTTGGCCAAGATCAAGACATTTGACTCATTTTCAATGGGTTCAGGGTATAAAAATTAGCATTCAACTTGGTCAAGACGAATCATCAAATATATATATATATATATATATATAGTTTATGAGACTTTTATAGTTAAACTTAGATTTATTGTATTGACGGGAATTTCTTCCTTTTTTGCAACTGCTTTTTAAGCATGGCTAATGCCCAATAATTTGAGTACATTCCTGTTGGGGAAAATTGTGAGCGTTGCATGCAACTTTAAAGGGAATAGAAGCGATAAAAATGTTTATGCCCAGTTTATGAGCACACAAGCTGTGGAGTATCACACAGTAATCCAGGGTTAGTGTGGACATTGTTAGGCTTTATTATATTTACTTTTATTGTGCCGCAGTTCTAGGTTCCAGTTCATGCGGATTATATTGTTATAAAAGCAAAGCAGCAATAACTAGACTTCTGAAGGACAACATTTTTCCAGCCAATGTCAAGCAGCTACTAAAGTAAACGGCTTAGAAAATACTATATATAAGCTTTAACTAAATATAAGTCTGATTATTACAAAATTTAAACATTTGTTATAGAATCTAAATGTGGGCATCACACTTTGCCAATGTATGATTCTGTCTAATCAATTTTAAATATTGCCAGTTTTTTACTTAATTTATGACTTAAATCCGAACTGGAAGTTTGTAAGTAAGTTGTATACATTTGACGCTTTAAATGGTTTTTTTTTACCGACTTCGCAGTTAAGTGATGAGCAAACTTTTTTACGGACTACCAACTCGCTAACTACTGCGAAATTTTCCAGACATGAGATTAGCAACTGCAAAAAGTTGTCTGCGACCACTTACAAATTGGCCATTACATTGACTCTGCTCCTCAAAACATTAGCGTTGACAACACAAAAGAAAGTTTACCCTAAACATTAACACAATGATACAAGCAATTGTTCCAAGTGCCCCTTCCCGGTGGCAGCCCCCCTCAAACAATCAGCCAATTATAACCAGCTTCCTTTACTCCAAATGCAGCCAGCTGCACTTACATAGAGCCGTTTGGTTAGGCTCAGTTAAACTTTACTTCTTTACTTGAGGTTCAGATAACGGTTGACTCGTAAAACGCTTGACTGCACTTTAAGTGAAATTTAAAGTACAACTTGAATGGAGAAACAGCTGATTTAGTAAACAAGTGCAAAAACCCGCTAAAAGTCGTTTAATGATGTCCTTGGCATTGTTGCAGTTGAATTTATATGATTCCTGCAAATCCAAAGAACTTTTATTGTTTAAGTTTGAATATGCAACATGCCGAATTTAAACTGTGGACGGAGCAGCCAGCTCACAGGTTGCATGTGCAACACAGTGGACCTCATTACAATGCCTGCATGGCTTGTGCGCCTTGTGTCTGTCTTTTGAGATACTTACTCATTATTTGTCCCAACCTAATTTGTTAGTTTGAACTCTTTCTTGAACTCTTTCAACAGTACTGATTTTGTCGCCGAACAAGTCTTGAAATTACTACTTACCAACAATATACAGACGTAAGTCAAGACATAAATGTCTTTATTAAATTACACTGTGATTTTTACTTTTATGTGCCCTTCCACAAAAGAGTAACTGTAAGTGAGGTTCTTTGTCGTCGTTCATATTGTTGCTGATATTGTTTCTATGTTGTGCGTTTTGTGAGCTTACTCTGTGAACTGCTGCTCACTACCGATTGCTATATATCCCATCTTTATCGCATGGCAGCGGAAATGTGTGCAAGTCTATGCTTGTCCTAAGTTTAAATCTGGGCTCTCAAAAAGAAATCCAAAGCAAGCCGGATTCCCACGCTGGGAAGGGGTCGTTCCGTGTGTTGGCTTGTCCCCAAACTGAATGCATAGACAAATGTTTTATGCTACACTTGGCCGGGTAACTCTCGCATATTACAGACAAGTGCTATTCGCATACGCTGCGTATGAGTTATTTATTGTATGCTTAAGCATACGGCACTTTGCCGTATTTTCCAGCTGTTTGCATGCCGTGAGTGAATGTTAATGTGTAGGCATATCTCTAACTATATATAGCATTGCTAATATTTGCAGTATCGGTGTCTGAGATGTGAAAGAAATGCAAATAAATGGATCAAGAAAAATAAATAGAACAACACAATTTAAAGGCAATTAAATCTGGCTTTGCTTTTCCCGCAATTCGCTGCTTAAGTTAGTTAACGAGAATGAAGAAATTGTTCGTTTAATGGTAGGTTGCGGAACAATTAATACGCTTGGATGGCAGAGTCCTTAATTTAATCCTTTGTGATTTGCTGAGCACAAAACGGCAAAATGGAAATCTCAAAAGTGAACGAAGGCAAACAAATTAATGAAATATGTTTAATTGGGGGATAATCGAAACAGCAAACGGATGACTCAACGCAAATGATTGATTAATCAATATACATTGAAGCAATTGTGGCCTCGACTGAGCCGCATTTGAATTGGAAACTACTGATTGAAATTCCCTATTCGGCTGGATTAATAATGAATTTAGTTTTCTGTGATACAAATGCCTTTGGAAATTTGGCTGTTGTATAACTAAGAAGGCCAGAATGCCAAGAGTAACTGAAACAAATGTTTATACTTTCATTTAGACACGTTTACCTTAAGGCCATTTCCAAAATTTGTTTGCATAAATGTATTGACAAAGCACTTCACTTTAGTATACTTTTTCGGGAAAGTCCATTTATTTCGGCATTTCAAAATTAAAGCTTTAAGTGTTAAGCGAGTATTTAATAATGTGTAAGCCGGCAAAGACTTGGCCAGCAAGCAATGTGCTCTAATTTTCTGTGCAAAATAAAAGCTGTGAAAGTACAATGATATTTGTGCCTGTGGCAACCCATAACTTGCCTTAACAGGAACCACGTGTAACCCGCAGAAGGTCGGCTGCCCCCAAAGTGTTGATAGCCGGAATTTATGTGTCTCCAGCTATCCTAGTTTTTCTCTCTGTATATATATACATTGTGTGCACTCTGTGCCTGTGACAAAATTTACCTGCTCTGGAAAACTGTGCTTAAATATTAAAAGGTTAGATTAGTGAATTTATGAGTTCAAAAATTGATGAAAATTAATCCTTAAAAGTAATCCTTATGAAGAAAGACTGAGGCGGGAACGGAGCTGGGCAGAGACACCAGAACTCCGACAAACCAGAAGTCTCCTAGGTGGCTATAATTAAAAGCAAGTTATATCCATGGGGAAGAATAGACTCAGAATTCTCACAGGTCTATTGACAGGACACTGTAGACTGAGAAGACACCTAACCAAATTAGGTATTTGCAGCAGCAACGTATGCAGGTTTTGCGGATACGAGGAGGAATCCTCGACGCACATCCTAACAGAATGCGTCGCCTTAACCAGGAAAAGATGCAACATCCTAGGGCAGCATATCATGAGGCCAAAGAGCATAGAAAGCCTCAACCCAACAAAGATTCTAGCATTCGTGCAGGAGTTGGGATTGATGGAAGAGCCGTAGGCTCAGTAAGGGGGCACATAGACCTTATAGGTCGCCCAATAGGTTCCCCAATTACAATAATAATCCTTAAATTCGTATTTAGTTTGATTTTTGTGCTCAATTACTGTCGTTCAATAGCTAACTTATTTGTACTGCATTTTAATGCAAAAGCAGAAAAGGAGCTCTTCAGTCAAGGAGATTGCAAAGCATTCAGCTTGGCACTTTAATCGCTAATTAGTTGGAATGACTCAATGATGCAGCTGCAATCTGACTGGAATTAAGTAGGAGGCAGTACATAGTTGCAATTCATGGAGATAAAAAAAAAACCTTGAAAACCTTGAGCACTTCCAAGCTTAAATCATTCATTAATTCATTGATTGTGTGCTTTATTTGGCTTACATTCAGATTACTGGCAACCGAGTGCACATCTTATCCCACGCTCTGCTCTATTAAGTAAGAAAATCATCATCATATTATAAATAATTTCACTCAAAGAACACTGAATACCAAACACGAATGTACATTTTTTAAATCTTTCTTATGAAGTAAAACAATTTAATTACAGTTGACTGCTCGATTGCACTTGACTTGCGGTTCGTTATTCAATTGAGGCGCCTCTGAGTTGAGTCTTTTGTGTGGCATGATGTTGATGTTAATGGGCATATGCATAGATTGACACATATGGGCGTTCTGTATTAAATCAATTATATTAAATCAATACAAATGGAATGCTAAATATGAGTAAAGAAGCTTTGTTAACAAGTTTGCAAGAATGTCAATTTGAACACATTCTTAATGAAAAAGTTTTAAATAAAATCAGTAAAAAAATTGTGTAGGTAATAAACAAAAAACCAAATTTAAACCGACATCACTTATATTGAGTACGTCAATTAAAAAGCAGCCAGTTTAGCAAGTAAGCCGCTAATGAAGCCAAAAAGGAACAACTGAAATAAACGGAAACAGGTAGTAGAAGTGCTGGAGAGAAAGAGAGCTGTTTTCTATAGATAACTTTTGGAGCTTAGTAGTCATTAGAAACCGCAGTTCTTATTGCATTTGTAATTATCGTGTTTGTATTCTCGAGTAGAGTAAAAAGTCGAACATAATAAGAGCTTTTCAAACAAAGAGAGAAGGTTTATATACTGCTACTATTCCGGCTTAATCAGACTTTGCCATCGGGAACAACTAGCCACAAAACCACATTTAACTGGCTAATTGAAAATATGTTTTAAAATTTAATTATAAATTCCGGATAGAGACTGTACGGATAACAACATTATCTCGCCGCTATATTCTGACGAACTATGTTGGTTATTCTAATATATAAATACATATATATTCATCGATTTATCAAAGTTTTATTATTTTCGAAAACTTTACATTCCGCGACATTTTAAGAATTACTTTAAATAGTGCTGTCCCCTTT
Source organism: Drosophila atroscutellata (assembly GCA_035041605.1). Classification (NCBI taxonomy): domain Eukaryota; kingdom Metazoa; phylum Arthropoda; class Insecta; order Diptera; family Drosophilidae; genus Drosophila; species Drosophila atroscutellata. The sequence continues at coordinate 1,759,403 of JAWNLA010000092.1, read as the reverse complement.
TTGTTTAAGTAATAAATTAAATTTCCCTTTTTTGTGGCTGTCAAAATTAACTTTATATATTTGTATAGACGTTTTCATACATTTAGCAATTTCGATTTAAAAACTTCAAACTCCTTGCGCAATCAAACCGGCAACAGCTGTTATTTGTTTATAAACACTGCCCGGAATTGGAAGGTGGCAACTCTGCAGCTCCATTCTATAAGCGAGCGCAAATTATAAATGAAAGTGGGCAAAATTTACTGGAAGTCGAGTCTGTATCAAACAGTATTTCAATGGGGATTATGGCATATATATTTAAAATCAAATCAAACTGCAGTTATCTACTACTAGTTAACTATCTACAGATACAGCTGTTTTCTATCGATAACATTAGCTATCGAGCTGGGCACAGCCACAGAGAAATCGCAGTACTGCTTTTGTTAATTTTCTGGCATAAAAAGCGCAGTTCTGTTTTGCTTTTTTGACTAATAATAATTTAAGGCGGGGTGGATTTGAATGCTGATCGACCCCGTGTAAAAGTGAAACAGCTGGGAGAAAGGTATTCGGCACTGAGAGATATAAATATATAAACCTTTGACTGCATACAAAATTTGAAAACATTTTAAATTATAAATTTCGCGCCTTGCTTCTTCTTTTGCCTATTGTCATTCGCTGCGCAACTGCACTAAGTGCTATCGATATGTGCGATAATATGCGCAGCAAGTTGGCATGTCCAGCACAATGTAGAAGTCTTTTATTATTTACTGAGTGCTTGTTTATATTATTTGAATTAAATAGATGCGAATCAAGCCAACGTTTATCAACAGCAAATGGAGCTCACGACAATGCTGGACATGGCCAAGGCGGTCGATATAAGCCGCATCAAGATGGAGTCTGTGGACTGCAATGCTGCTGCTGCTGTTGCTGCTGCTCCTTCACATTTTTCACTCGAGCAATTAAATTGGCCATTGGCGCAGAGCAGCAGCGTCGCGGGATGCATCAAAATGGAGCCGGATCCGCTAGTAATCTGGCAGAGCAGCGAGGCGATGGCCAATTGTCAAATGCAGAAGGAAACGGAGGTAGTACGAACACAAAGATTGCCTCTAAATACATAAATGAATTCAAGTTTCAATTTGTCAATTTTATTTTGTTTGTTAATTATTGCAATTCAGAAATTGATTGCTGTGCGGCAATGCCTACAATGTCACAGTAATTATTGGATTATATAATTAAACAGAGTCACTCATGTGCTCACAAACGGTACTTTTTCATTCAGCGTGCTAATTACCGTCAATTATCATTACTGCAAAGCGTACAAATAAATGTATTTCAACAGCAATGTCTGATTACAACGCTCTAATTGGGAAAAAACTATTCTATTTCAGTATATATCCGATTGCGATATGGACTTCAATGACTGCAATCGGCAACGGAAGTATCCTGGCAAAAGGACTGCTGAAAATTCGCCAGCAAAACGGAAAAAGAAAATGAAATTGCCAGAAATATTTGGTTTCTTTGGCAATATCGAAAGTGTAAGTTGGCCATAATGATTATTTTCTATAATATAATTCCTTTATATTACTTTTAGGTGCAGGACTCGAATGCCAAGCCGGGAGCGATAAGTGCCACATGCAATGCATGCCACAAGCGCATCAAAGGCTTCATCACAGTTACCTCCAATTTCATAAAGCATTTGCGTCTGAAACACTTCGAGATCCATGCGGCATTCATCAGTGCCAAGCAAGTCGCCAATACTGAAACGCTGGAAGTGCATGAGACGGAATCCTTTGACCACAGAGTTATGTGCTACATCATCGATAGTGCTGCGCCCTTGTCTACCGTTGAGGAGCACAGCTTTCGCAACATGTTTAAGGGCACCAATTTGCGGGTGATGAGTCGCTCGAAACTGGAGCTGCGACTAGATGTACGCTTTGGGCTAATGCGTGAGAGCATTAAGAGTGTGATTGCCACACACAAATATGTCTGCACATCGGCCGACATCTGGTCGCACAGGCATTGTAGCTTCTTCGCCTACACCTGCCACTGGCTGGATCAAAAGTACCAGCGGAAATCAACAGCTTTGGCCTGCCGACGATTTACGGGCGACTATGCTCAAATTGTGGAAATGATGAGTAGCATTAACACCGAATACGATCTGAACAATCTGAAAATTGTGGCAACAATTACGCATAATGGCTCGAATTTTGCAAAAATATTTCGCGAATTCGGCATACAAAATGACAATAGCTATGACGTTGAAAGCGATTGCTGGCATGCGGATGTGGATGCTGCCTCAAGAGATTTGGCTTACAACAGTTTACCAAATCATATTCAATGCGCCAGCCACACGCTAAACCTGTTGGCCTCAAGCGATTTTGTGCAGCTCCTTGGCGAAGATAAAGCGTTGCGGGAGCGTCACTCAAAGGTATGCAAGAAATCGGCGATTATCTCAATCCATTGTTAAGCAATTGTCTTTCCTAGGTATTTGCCAAATGCAGTGCGCTGTGGCGCAAATGCAGTTGTTGCAAGTCAGCCGAGATCATTCAAACAGTACTGAGTGGAGGAGCGCTTCGTGCTCCCGTTTCGTCTCGTTGGAACTCCATATATGATGCCGTTTGCTATATTCTCTCACATAAAGAGAGACTGGCCGAGCTCTGCAGCAAGTTGGCGTTGCACAATTCGTGTTTCTCCGCAGGCGACATACAATATTTGGAGGAATATCGAACTCTGATGGCACCCATTGCATCCACGATTGAGTTCCTGCAAGTGGAGAGCAATTCGTTCTATGGTTGTCTCATACCCGCCCTGACATCGCTGTGTGTTAAGCTGAAAAGGGTTTCCGACTCCTCCGATCTCATCGATTTGCGCAATGTGGCACTTGAGCTGCAGCTGCGATTAAAGCAGCGTTTTGCGAAATATATTCGACTTGCTGAGGATGCGAACGGTGCAATTATTGCCTCAGTTCTCTGCCCCACCGTCAAAATGCGTTGGTTCAATGCCCTGGCCAAAGTTTCGCCACAAGAGCGCAGTGCTGATGAGATACACAAAATGATTATTGCGGAGGCTGTGCGTCATGCCAAGGCTACCGAAAACCATTATCAAGTGTGCCACGAATCCACTCAGCCAAAGGAAAAAGATGATTTCTATGAATTTGATGAAATTGGTAAAGCCAGAAAAAACTCTTATATATATATATGTATTAATCGGGAAATATTATAATTTACAGACGATGCTTGCGAGACGAGTGATTTGGATATGTCGCAGCCATCGCCGTTGCCGCCGACAACGAAACTCGTCGATGATGTTGAGGCACAGTTTCACAGTTATCTACGGGATTCGGGTAACACTTTCGAGTTGCTCGACAAATATCCACTTCTCCATGATTTGGCAATAAAATATAATACGCCATTGGCTTCCTCGGCGCCAGTCGAACGCGTTTTATCCCTTGTGAATGTGAACAGATATGCCAGAAGATCAGATCTCTCCGATTACTCAGTGGAAAAACTAGTTTTACTGAAGGCTAATTGTACTAATTGAACCCTAATTAAGTAATTATTAGTATTGTCAGTGACTTAGGTAACGGATGTATTAATATATTTAGATGCATGTGCAATAGATAATATATAAAACCAATAAGTTAGGGTAAATATGTATGCAAGAAATTCAAAAAATTGAGTTCATAATGTTAAATATATATATGGATGTATGTTAGGTATTAACGTATGCTCTTTTGAGCATGTAATAATAATAAATGACGAAAATATATCACATGTAAAAATAATTTATAGCCAAAATTAAAGAAAAAAAAGAGCATTCAAAGTTCATAGAAAACAAACCAATTTTTTCAGACGTGCTGCTTCTTCTTACAGGCTTTGCCATTCGCACGGAAATGCAAAAAATTGTATTTGCTGCGCATGTTTACAGTTTGTAAGCTAAACGAATAAGAAGAAGCATTAAATATAGCCTACAGTGGAAGACGACAGCGAAACTTTGTCCAATGGACAAGCAATACTATAGAAGGAAGAAGAAGATGGTCAAAAGCCCGATATTGCCAATGCAATTGTGCAGTCCAAGGTCGAATACGAGGTGAGCTTCAATTTGATGGCAAAGAAACTGAGAAGAGGTTTCAGCTCAGGCATTGCAGAGGGACTGCCCAGCAAGCCCAAACTGGAGCAGCTACAAGCAAACCAAGAAAAGCATTTGAAGTCGAAAGTGATGCCCAAAGAATCTAGCGGCAAGTTGACAGCTGCAACCGTCAACCGAATCAGGATTGGCTACATTTGGTTGATTAAATGGCCAGATTGCAGGAGGCGATACTGGATCATCAACGGGCACAGTTCCCATAAATAACAGATATTGGCGGGAAGTAAGCAGAGCCGCCAATGCGAATATGCTAATCTTTAATTGTGGCGGCAACATTAGCTACCGTTTTGGCAGGATTCATCTTAATTTGAACGGATCTCAAATTGATTACAATGCTACACAACTGAATGATTTTTCTTCAAGCTAACGATGAATTCCACACAAATTAATCCAGTTCACTAGCCATCATCATTCAAGAATGGCATCCGGCAGAGCTTGTCAGCGATTCAAACCCACCCAACTGCAAAGACGACTGGAGCACACATCAGGATTGAGATCATAAAGTGTGTTATAAATTGGCACTCGGAATACTCTTTCCATGACTTGATAATCAAGGATCAACATCAAGATGATTCCAGATCACCATGAAAAATCTATTTTGATCAATTAAAACGCATTGCTTTCGAAAATTATTAAAAAATTAAACAAAACATTTACCTTAATGCTTTTTACTTTTTGTTACGTCACTTTAATTCCAGATAAACTGAGAATCACGGAAATGATAACAATATATTTATTTTTCCTTGACTTGAATTAAAAGAACTGAATTTTGGATTAGTTGACAATGAATTAAAAATGATTTGTTATTATTATTTGTTCAGAATCCCTGAAAGTAGACTTATATTTCTGAAGCGGTTTTAAGTCAGCCAGTAAATGCCTCGCAGTTGAGACACTGGATATGAAAAGAAGTTAGAAAATAAATAAAACGGTAAATTATTATCTCATATGCACTATTTCCATTCAGTTTGATTGCAGGACACCAGAGCTGAGGTTAGACGACATAAAAAAGAAACACGGATGAAAACAAAGAGCTTTTGCTTTGAGCGACTGCCAACTTAATAAGGCGCAAAAGCAGCAGCAGCAGCCGCTTTTTACTGGCTGCTGTCGGGTGCCAATTTTGAATGCCAGCAGCGCACTTTGTCGCTGAATGTCAATTATCGTTTTTATTGCCGCCCATTCGCTGTTATTGTTGCTGTTGTTTCATTGTGAATCAGCTGTTGACTGCGGGCCGCTGGCAGCAACTGCAGGCAGCATCTTTGTTTGAAGCTGCGCTTTGCTTTCTGCTTTTGTTCAACCGCACATGGTAAAAAGGTGGGAGGGAAACAAAGACGCGCTTAAAACTGTCCCCCCTCTTTGTTTCCCTCTGTTGTTGCTGCTTGGCGCCGGCGGCGGAAGACGTGATTAATAAAAATAAAAATGCTAAAACGCAAATTCAAAAATGAATGCATGTTATTTTTTTATGACGGTCAAGTGAAAATGAAAATTGTCGCGCAATTTGTTAGACGCCCCGTTGATAACGTTTGTCTACGCACCTAAACTTGTTTAAGCTACTTACTGCCTCTCCCTCCTCCCTATCACCCATCGTTTTAGTCTTAGACAAGTTTAACAGCAATTCGATCAAAATTTCACTTTTTATGTGGACTCAATTTGATTTGCCATAAATAGACACACATACATATCCATTTACATATACATATACATATACACACATAAATATATACTTTTGTATCATGTTGCAATTGAGATGACCTCTTGGCCTCTAATGAAAAGAAAGGTAAATTAGTTGAGCTGGAAAATTTCGCTCGCTTTTTGTTTAATCTTTAGCGTGGCTCTCAGCTTGTTAAGTCAAAGTACATTTGAGTTCATTGCACCTGACTCAATAATACATACTATGTACATGCATATATACTACGTATATATATACATATTTATACATTTCTCATAGAACTAAATGTAATCTCTGCGAGCGCTTTGCTATTTTCTTGATTTATTGCTAGGCTCGGCTGAAGTTGCTGGCTGCATTTGTCGATAAGTAAAAATCACAAATAAAAGTCACTCAATTTTATGGCCTCAGAGAATCTACCGTTTGACGACTCAAACGGTTCCACTATGCCTGCTTACGTGTGTATGTGTTCTGTTCGGTGCCGGTATAAGTCTAAGCGATGATTTCATTACAATAACAAACAATAAGAATAACAAACAAATGTACCAATTGCGCTATGCCCGATATTTGTCTGACCTGCCGAAAATTATGCTGATCACCTCAGCTCTCTCTCTCTCTCTCTCTCTCTCTCTGCTCCTGGCAACCAGTTTGAGCTAAAAGCCGTTTCAATTTAAAATTGCCTTTTGAATTTTAACCGTTTGAGCTAAACAACACATGTGAGCAAGAGTATCTGTCATTTCACTCGCACTCATATGAAAAACAAAGCCACGGCGTCTGAAGCAGCTTCCCTTTGCTCAACACAACCAACAACAACAACGAGCAAAGCACAGCTGTTGACGCTGCACAGTGGACCTCAGTCCATGTATATATGCAAGTGTAAACAAAGTATTATTTATATTGAATATATTGAATAACTAGAATAGTTTCTAAAATTTTTTATTTAACAATAGCACTGTAGGAATATTGCAATTGAGTGATGGTTTGCCACTATCGTTTATTTTTTCAACGTTGACCACTGTGCCGCCTCTTGCGATCGACTACAAAACAAAATCGCCAGCGCTTTTGCCGCTCAGTCGTTAAATTTCCGACGACACGATCGTTACGGAGCGCTAAACGCGGTGGTAAATAAATTATAGCATTTTCAGTGTATATAAACTTTGTGTGGATATTTCCTGCCCAATTTGTTTGGTAAGTGCAGCAGAAGCAACTTTAAGCTGAAAATTTGAAAGTTTTATCCGGATCACAGTAGGCCCTTTATCTTCTGACAGATGAATAATTTTATACGGTTAATATTTGTTGCTGCCCTGTGCAACATGTCAATTCTTCTATTTCTGCACGCAATTGCAATTGCAAAATTACGGTTGCAATATCAATAGCAAAAACAACAACAACAACAGCAGCTACAAAACGGAGGCGCAATAATTTTGTGTTTTTGCTCTCATTGCTTTCGCTGTTGTTGTTGTCGATGCCCTGACAATAACCGCTGCTTTTCCTTTTCCTTTCGCCTACGCTTTGCTGCTTCGCATTTTCAGTGCCTGACGCTGCTATTGCAATTCTTGTCATTGTTGTTGTTGTTCCTGGTTTGGTTGCTCTTTTTTATTTCGAAGTAATGAGCAACTGCTTGCTATACACACACACATTCATATATACGGAGCTGCTGTGTAACGGCCTGTCACTCTGCTTATTGGCATTGCTCTTTGTTTGCTGTTCCTGCGCTGTGTTCTGCAAGGGCGTCTTTCTCGCAGTGGAGTGTTTTATGCATTTCGCTTGTGCCTGTGGGCACTTTTCGTCGTAACGGAGCAACAAACTGCGAGCTCAAAGAGTAAACTAGCAACGAGGGCTGCTCATAAAGTACTTGACTTGTTGCACATCTCGGGGGAAATAATATATGTTGACCGCATTAAATGCCGTGTTTCTTTCAATCAGTCGTTCTGTTTTAACTGTAACCACTTTTATTAGATAAGAAATTGCATAAATTTAATGTATATATCAATTTTTGTCTTTAAGCATTTTAATTTAATCTTTATTAATTTTTGTATTGTTTAAATATATTAAATTTAATTTTCAGTAAAGGTGTTTCTGATTCTTGAACAACCCAAATTTGTAGAAAATCCCAACAAATGTTTTTCTTAAATAACAAACTTAAAAGTTTTTGAAAAATAGAGAAAGAAGAAATTACAGAAATTCAAACTATATTTACATTATTTTCAACCACTTTAATTTCATATTTGTTAATTTTTTGTTTTAATATATTACTTTTAATTTGCAGTAACAGCTTTAAACGTATTTTTTCGTCCAAAACACGCCCCTAAAAACAAACAGTCAACCAAAATGGTGAACAACACTATTGAAACCGAAGGTAAGTTTTTAAGTTCTTTAATTCTTTGCCATAGTTCTGAAAAAAAATGTTCTAGCTTAAATTCTTCTTTTGTATCTTTTGTATTTTTTTTTCGTATTTTTATTTGAGATTTCTTACAGTAAGCTAAACATTTGTATGTGTGGCTTTTACGTTTCGGTTTGTTTTTGTTGCCCTGCTCTTTTATAGTGCGGGCGGGCACAAAAGCTGCCACGCCTCGTTGCGTTGCAAATGGGAGTTGTTGTTGTTGCAATTGTTGTTGCTTTAGCTTGCATTTGCATAGCAATCATATAAAAAATGCATGGCAAATAAAATGAAATTCATGCAGACAGCATTGTTGTTATTTTTGTTGTTGTTTGTGGCACGGTAAAAGTATCTTTTGGATGCAAAATGTTAACGTGAAACGTTGAAACGTTGGCGCCGCAGTCGTGTTGGATGCAACTGCTGCATCTGCAGCTTTGCCACTGTTGCTGCTGCTGCTGCAAGTCGAGTGGCATAGATTACGCGCTATTGTAGCCTAAATACGTTGAGTGCACATCCAGCAGATACTCGACTATGACTACAAACTACCAGCGACTTGAAAGCGTTGTTGTTGCCTCGCTCGCATAAAGTTGCAACAGTAGACCAACCAACAGCCCCACCTGCCACCCCTCCCCTTAAGCTGCGCAGCTATTGTGACAATTTTATTGGAAATGACATGAAGTGTTTAGCAGGGTTTCTTCTGCTGCTGCTGCTGCCCGGGTGGGTGGGGATTCTGCCGCTCGTATTATAATCTCGACGTTCCTTTCGCTCGCATAAAAGAGCCTGCATTATGATATTGCATAAAATATGCACGGATTTGCAGTAAATTTGATGCCAGTGGCGTTGTCGTTGCACGCAGAGTTTAGCATGGGAAATGCCACATTTTGTTGTCTATCGAAATGTAGTTGAAAGTACCTACAAAATACGTACTGAACAACTAGTTATGAGATTAAAAAGTTTTTGTACATTTTATGCAGTTAATAAAGATTTTTAAAAGTTCTTTAAACTCTTGCAGGTTGCTATATGAAAAACTTTCAATATTCACAGATGTTAGAGTATCTATAAAATTACTTTTACCAACTTTTAAAGTATCTTAAGGGGAAGAAAGGGGGAGCCACATTTATTATCCGCCTTTGTGTCTATAAGATATATTATCAAGATTTTTTTGAAGTGGCGAATTATATTTTGGCTATGAAGACTGTTAGAATAATAGTTATAATATCCATAACATCCATTGTATCTGACAGATAGTTGTATCCTAAGGTTACTCTGCTTGTATCTATAAGAAACAAATATCTATTAGCTACATAGAAAACATCTGTGTTCGATCTTTAAGATACATAAGGTTGGTATCTATACGGCGACACAATGCTAATAACAAATACATTAAATACTTTCACTTTTTTTTTAGTATCTATTGGACTTGCATCTAAGCTGCCCTTACTTGTGTGTATCTATAAGATATATTTACTGCCACCTACAAACGATGGAGTCTTAAAGTCGGCGCCACTGGCATTTGGGCGCCGCCCTTGGCCCAGCAGTCCTGTTGGGCCATTCGGCGTTACCATGCGCCGCTGTCTTTTACAAGTAGCAAGTTGCGAGTTGCAAGTCATGACAAATTGTTGGCAAATTGCTTGGCATTTGTTGCTGCCTTCTGCCTGCCAGTTGTCTGCCACGGGTTGTTGCACTCTGTGGTTGCTGCCGATGTTGTTGTTGTTGCCGCTTTTAATGCACTCAACATGCTCGTTAGATGCTAGTTTGAGTTCGAGTTTGAGTTTTTCGATAATGGCAAGCATATCGTATCTGGCCGACAATTCCGCTACCGGTTCAAATGCCTAAGTCAGAGCAGCCCAACTCAACCCAGCCCAAGCAAGCAATCTATTCAGCCATCGAGTGGATTCTGTGTGCTATTTGATTAAACTATTCGCATTGACTGCCAAGTTCGGCTAGAAACTAAACTGCCGTTCAGATTGATTGGCTTGGGGAGCAACTTTTGCACAGGTTCTCAATTTTGCACAGCGAGAGCAAAATAAATTTGTTTCGGAATTTATGGTTGTCTGTTTGTTTGCCACAGTTGAAAGTTGCTGCTGCAGTTCATTTCGAGCAGACAGACAGATACACAGATGCTCTCATCTCCACTGAACAAATACTTTGCAACTTCCTTTTTTTTTGTTGGTCTAGCTGCTCAATTGCGGCTCTACTTTAATTTGATTCGAATTGATTTGGCAAGTTTGGAAATAGGTCAGCGCACAGCAAAAGTGTTGCGTCCCTCGAGCGGAGGGAGTCACGAGACTCTATTAAGATGACAACGCAGCGATAAGCTGCGTAAATGCATCTGGAGTGGGACGGGACTAGAATGCAGTTTTCCAAGCTGTTCCCTTATTCTCGTGATGCGATGCAAGGACTTCACTTATAAACAAGTGCTTTATGGCAAGATTGTGAAGTGAAGTGATTTTTAGTTGCACTTTTGTATTCCACTTCAGTCCGTATGGATGCATTTAATCGAATTTTGTACGAGCTTGGGGCATAGATTTTTTTCTTCATTTTTTATATATGTAAGCGAAATTTTTGTTCATGCAGCTTTTGACTTCTATTCGCTTATTTTTTTAAATGTATTGCTTACTTTTTTTAAATCGATTTAACACGTTCCTAAAATTTAAAAACAGAAAAAATCAAAATTTAATTTTCCACTCCAGTTTGTATAGTTGGATTTGTCTCAATTTGGTCATCTGTAGTTCAGTTAAGATTTTATATATATTTTATTTATTTTTCTTCGGCCAAACATGTTTCCAATTAAAATTGCTTTTATCGATTTTGAATTGAAATTTTTCGTTTCCCGTTCCTATCCGCTAATCTGTACCGAAAATTTGTTTAATTAATACAACGGTGCCGGCTACTGGCTCCTAAAAAATGATGAATTCGAAACTCGAATTCGAATTGAGTTCGAAATTCAGTTCCGAATTAGAAATGGCTAATTTTGGCAAACTTGAGGTTTATGTGTAGTTAGGCGATAAAAGCTAAGATTAAAATTAGAACAATACTAGAATTGACTGGGGAACATTTGATCGGCCTGTATTTTGGGGGCGGGCTTCTTGGTCATGCCGGCGAGCAGTTGCTTCAGCTTTATGATGGCCTGAGCGGGGTTCAAGTTCTTGGGACAGGTGTTGGTGCAGTTGAGGATGGTGTGGCAGCGATAGACCTTAAATGGGTCCATCAGCATGCACAGACGATGATCGGTGGCCTCGTCCCTTGAGTCGATAATCCAGCGATATGCCTGCAGTAGAATGGCCGGTCCCAAATACTTGTCGCTGTTCCACCAGTAGGATGGGCACGAGGTCTGACAGCAGGCACACAGGATGCACTCGTAGAGGCCATCGAGTCTCCTGCGATCCTCGATGGCTTGCAGATACTGCGCCTTGCCCACTTCCCTGTTGTTGGGCTTGCGCTGGAGCCACGGCTCAATGGATTTATACTGCTGATAGAAGCGAGACATATCCGGCACGAGATCACGCTTCACATACAGATGCGGCAGCGGATAGATCCGGCATGTCTTGCCCACCCTCCTATCGATCGCCTGGATGCAGGACAACGTGTTCAGCCCGTCGATATTCATCGCGCATGAGCCGCAGACGCCCTCGCGGCACGAGCGGCGAAACGTGAGTGTGGGATCCATTTCGTTCTTGATCTTGATGAGGGCGTCCAAGATCATGGGGCCGCAGTGATTCAAATCTATCTCGTATTTCTGCAGTTTTGGCTTATCGCCAGGCTTCCAGCGGTATATTTCGAAGATCTTCATACTCCCATTGGAGCTTGGCTCTGAAGCAGTCTTCATTGGCGGCGCCTTCATCTCCACCTTGCCAGCCGCCATTTTCTCTACCTTGTCACTGTCGTTGCACTTGCTGTAAACCACATCCCCATTCAGCTGGTGTGGTTCCTCAGTAACCACCTCCATGTTGGTCAACGCGGTCGCCATCGCATTCGCCCTAACCAAATGACTACTCTGCATTGCCAGCTGAAGGCAGCGGGAACGCAATCCAAGCCGATGCATTCTAGTCTTGATATTAACACAAAAATATTTTTATTTTCAACTATTTTTTTAATGTTTGATTAAACTTGTATTCCTCCAGACTTAAATGTATCTAAATAAATGTCTCAAAGAATTTGAACCAAGAAACTCAATGAAAACTTGTTGACTACATTTTTTTGAATTTCGTAGGAACTTTTCCCTTAAATGAATTACAGTAAACCTCATAATTTAAATTAGATATTCATTTCATTTGATCTAATTTGTATTTGTTATGTATTTCCCTTTACAAGTGCGTCTTTTAAATTGTTTCTAAATCATGCGGATGTTGGGGTTCCAGCTGTGAATAGCAAAAATTATGAAATGCCTTTCAAAATCTAAAGTACTCTGTCTGAAGCAGGCAATGTTTTCAGTTACTGCTTGTGAATGTAGTAAAACTTATTTTCTTGTAGAGACATTTGGGTTTCTTAAGTGTACAAATGTTTGCTTAAGAAAGTTAAGTATTTTTTTTTTATTATATAAATTAGTATATAATTTATGAAAATGTTAGTAAACTTTGCTAAAAGAAACATTTCTTATATTTATCTTAGAACAATATTTGTATAACTTGAAAAACTTGCTGCAACACTAAGGTAAATAAATAAATATCAGTCAGCATCAACATCAATAAAGTTGATGGGATGTGCCAACAACTGTTCATGGCTTTCACGTGGTTTCTTTTCACTTCACGGCAGTGACAGCAAGTGACAAGTCACAGTTACAGTTACAGTTACAGGCGCATCGCAGTCTTGAGCTATTTTATGCCTGTCGCAGACTCCATTTAAATTATGCATGAGCGCCCGTAAGTGGGCAACGCTTTCTACGTGCGGCACGTAGAATGCCTGAATTTATTATTGTCTACCACCTCCCATATGGTAATTTATTGCACGCCTCAAACGCTTGGGCGGCATAATGATTGCAGTCGTTGACAAAGTTTTGTCCCATTGTGGGACAACCTGCGATAATCACGTGTAAATTGCTGAGCACAGAACCACCCCAAATTGGCAGCAAGGATTTGCCTGCGACACCTCTCCAAAGTGTTGCCTGTTTTTATCTATGCTTTGTGTAGCGAGTTTTCAATTTGTCGCGTTGTTTGGGATTGAACGCTTATTAAAAAATCATTTCGTTAGGCGAGTGACAAATAAGTTGAAAATGGGTCGCAATTTGCAGCATCAGTTTTACTGCTTAATAATTTTAGGAGCGTAGACTTCCAAATTGGCCAGGCTTTTAGCTCAGCTTTTGCTGTAAGGGGTGCCAAAAAAATAAGAAATAAATAAAAGTGTTCTAGTCGGAATACCTCGACTAGGAGATATGATAGATTGAACCCCACTCCTCAGGAATCAATAGAAAATACGTTTGGTGAATATGATTATAAGATTTCTACCGATCTTAATGGAATTCAAAGAGACGAGCAATATTTAGCCAAAGCATATACATATTTGATCTTTAAAAGTATGGTTTATATTGCTATCGATTTTTATCGATGTTAGGGGAAGTGAGAAATTAATCGATACAATATTACCAACAACACAAAATAGTCGCTATAAATATCTGGCTAAACATCAGCCCACAGATTTATAAATTTAGTTAGTTCCTATATATAAAATAGTAAATTGTACATAAGACAGCTGAGCAATACAGGTTTACAGCGATTTACTCAGTTGCGAATTCTTATCGCACCACTCTCCAAAAATGTACTTTCGGCATCTCATTCTCATTCCGCTGTTGATGTTAATGTATTGGTTTCAGCAGCTGTTTATTACATTGACGTGGTTAACTCGCCAAACTTGCGATAGTAATCACAAAAGTTTACAGCTTATAAAAGGTAAACTTTGAGTTCTATGTTAAAGCTGTTCATTAAAAAATCGCCACACTCTGCCACCCACCACCACCCGCCAGGAAAAGGAAACATTGCGAATTTTAAAGTACGTAGCTCCAGCTGCTAAAATCCAGTTTAAAGCTGTGAAGCATGCAAATCGCATTACTGAATATTTGTGCATATATACGTTGTGTGTGTGTGTGTGTGTGTAGTCGACTACTCGCTGTAGTAGTATATATTGTATATATTACGTATTTCGGCTTTCGTATCTCGCTTATTGTGCATCTGTAGCTAGTACAACACGAGCATAAATTGAATTACATTTTGGGGTAGTATTTGTATGAAAACGACTTTTTTGTTCAGCTCAACTCGACGACAAGTCCTATAAATGTAACAGCAATAAGTATAAATATGCAAATTGGGACTGCTTAACTACAGAATACCCTGTAAAAGTATTAATTAATGGTATTTATAACCAAGTGACATTCATTTGCTAAAGCTACTTATAAAGCTTAGAAGCCGGATAGAAAATATAGAAAACAACATCTTTAAGTCTTTCTTTAAGTTTTTTCAAATCGAATTTTTAATCTACAATAAAGCACAAGTTTGGCCTTAAATAATCCTTCGATATATCAAATAAGGTATATTTTATTTCCTTGACTAGTTTTTATCTTTAATAAAACCTTGGGGTTGTTTTACATAATCCTTGACTATATTAATTAAGATATATTTGCATCTAAGCATTACTTTATATTCAGGTATTTATTCTTGAAAACATCTGTACAGAGTAAAAAATAAATTTTATACTTTTGGAAAAAACATTCGTATCCTGTAAGCTGTGCCTATTTGTAATTCTTAAATAAAGCTTAAAAGTAGTTTTTAATCTATATATACACTTGAAAAATGTACTATCCACTATTTTCATTTATAAGCATCTATTTTCTTATGGGTTCAAATTGAATTCACCTCGCATGGTATCCTCATGCTTCAGAGTACAAAAGGAAGAAGAAGCGGAGGACAAGATCTAGGCAAGTACATGCTTTCATATGTAATATGTCTTTGTGCGTGTGTGTGTGTGTGTGTGTACTTATTTATATACCCATAGTTGTATAAATAATTATTTATTCCGGTCATGTCAGGCCAAAGAGAGCAACACAAAGAGAGAGAGAGAGAGAAAGAATGGAGAAAGAGGAACGCACAAAATGTCAACGTCGTCTCATTGTCGTCGCAAACATGTCGCCGTCAAGTGAGAAAACATTTACGGTGCTCAGTGCACGAAAGTGCGAAAGAGACGGCTGCAAAGGATGCACGAGAAGAGCTCATTTGCAATGCTCAACGCATCCTCAGAGTGAAATAGGATTGGAAGGTGGTGGACGAAGTTGTGCTGTGCAGTTTTGCAATTTCTAATTACGTCTTCGCAGCAGCAAGTGACTTTTTGAGGTTAGACACGAGTCTCAACTCGGTTACAGGCAGCATACAAAATAATAAAACAAATAAAACAAAACAAAGAGAAACATGCACAAGTATTTCAGCTTCATTTGCTGTTTTTTAGGTCTTTGGGTAAATGGTTGGCAGGGGGGCGGGCGAGGTTGGGCGTAGGGCTCGTATTTTATTTGCAAAGTTTGTTGCCCCATTCCATTCCCTCCTCCCACCCACCAAACAACCTTCACTGCAGCAACTGGTTGCCGCGTTGCGCCGAAGTTGCCGGTCTAACTTTGATTACAGTCCCCAGTTGTAGACTTGCTCAGACAATCAACAGATTTCTTGCTTATTATGCGACAGCCTTCAGGAATAACTTGCTGCCATTCCCGCTCCTCTCTTAGCATATGTGTGCGTAAAAAATTCCATTAGTGCCAACTCCCAAGTGTTTTATGTGTGTATGTGGCAAATATGTATGCACATACATATGTACATGCCTATATACTTGTCTGCATTAGTAGATATATGGCTGTATTTTATTGTACATCTTAAGAGCTAGCAACAACCGTCGTCCGCAGCTTAAGGTTACCCTTATACACTTTCTCGGTCTATACTATTCTTAACATTTCTGAAATCTGTCCGTTTTTTATGTATTTAGTATCATAATTGATAAATTTGCTGATTGAAGCGAGCTGCACGTAGCTTGGCGAATCGAAATAATATATCATAAAGCTGTCATAGGAAGGACAATTAGGTTTTCAAATAAAAAACTCACAAAAATCTCACAGTTGTATTATGCTTTTAACTATATGTCGAAACTGGTTGATATTGCACACCTGAACAATCGATGAAGTGTTAACTTCTTTATTTGTAAAATATCGATATTAAACTCTCCAGAAAAGAGCTTTGTATTATTAGAATTTACCAACATCAAAGAAAATATTAAGTTGGTCAACTGTCAAATGTCTGCAAGGGTATTTCATTTTTGCTTATGGATCTAATAATATTATACCTTAAGTGCAAGTTTTGTTATGCTTTAACATTATGGTAAAAATCTAATGAACATGGTGAAGCTATATCCTGATATAGGAACAATCGTAATATTTTTGTTTTCGTTTTTCGAATATGTAAAAGAGTTCGAAAACTCCCCAGAAAAAACCTAATTCTAATACTATATCGATAAGTCAATTAATATATCGATTACATTATATTGATTTGCAAGAGTATTTGTTATTCGGGATTGTATCTATTTTTCTGTGGTTCGAAATTATAATGAGGTTCATTATTAACACAAGATAAACGCTACGTGTCGAGATTCGGCTAAAGCGATTTTCTCCTTTTGTGACTTTATTTTTTCTTCGTTCCTTTGTAAACGAATTCCAGCATCCCAATTTATTTGGGTCAAATGTGAAAATTGCCGTGAGTCTTGCACTTTGTACGTGTGTATGTCTGATAATGACAAGTAGATTAGGTGGATATACTTAAAGGATATGGGATTGTGGATGGGAGATGGGAACTTGTCAAGCCGACTAGTACTCCAGGTAATCCCCGCTGCAAACTTACTTTCTTGTGTGTGCTTTGAGTTTCTTAATTTCGTCTTAGTTTCTGCTCCAGATACAGCCTTGACCCAGTCCAACTGCAACCCTCCCTTGGCTTAATAGCCAATTAATGACAATAAAAAAAGCAAAAAATAAAAATCAATGTCCATAAATGTTGAAACCATAAACACAACAGCAGCCGTTGTCAATGCCAACAACAACAACAAACAACAACAACGAATTGCAATCAAACGGTCATAAATTGGCCGCAAATATCGTAAAGTCCTTCTGGGCTCCAGCTTTCACCCCACTCGCTCTGCTCCTGCCCCAAATATTGCTAAAGGTAATTACAAAACCATAACGCGCAAATGTCACCGCAAAATGTGCGGTGAATATTTCGGCCCTGTCCACCATTACCATCATAACCAACATCCCCATACCCATCCCCATCCGCATTCCCATGACCATCATCATCATCCTCATCATCCTCATCCTTGTCCTCATACCCCTTGGGACAAATGGTGCGTTGTGAACATTGAGCAAATCGTTTGTCGTATTTGTATTGCATAATTTTTTGACGCAGTGCGTGTCAGGTTGAATTGTGTGAATTTTGTAAATCGCTTTGTTATATCCTATCCACAACAACATTTATACAAGGTCGATAGAATCAGTTAGAAATCAGTTTTTGTAATAAATAAGTTACTAAGTTAATTATTATAAATTATATTAACTAATAATAATTAATTATACAATTAAAGTTCAATAAGTGCCAAAATATGATTAACATGGGCGCAATCGATGAAACCTTGATTTTTTTGTTTTGATAATAAACGATCAAAGTCAGCCGAAAAGTGAGGATATCAGCTAGTCGAGGCACTCACGCTTGACTCACTCGAACCTTTAATTTTGGTTTGGTTTCGTGTCCCGGCTGACAATCACGTGCAACAACAAACGAACCGCTGACATTGCCCAGGTGGCGGTCACCATGGGGTTTTCGTGGCGCCGCAAAGCCTGCGCCTAATGGGGCGTATGAATTTTATGCACTGAACAAAAAGTCGGATATTATTAATGGGTCAACAAGTTCTCCATTTACTGTGCTAGCTGCTATTGATATTTTACCAACACTTTCTATACTTTAGTAGGTGTAGCGAAACACGTCTGAGACTCTATAAAGTATATATATATTCTGAATCAACACCACTAGCCAAATGGATATATCCATGTTATTCTGTCCGCATCTTTTTCGATGCAAACTAGTTCCTCAGCTTAAAGCTATTTTGAGGAATCAAGGTATATATTAACAGGCAGTGCAAATGACGAGCCGGCCGAATCGGATGACCTTATCATATGGGTTATTATGCATAGGAATGAACGGTCGAAAGATGACTTCTGGAACAACTGACTGGGTTAAAAAGATATTCAAAGTAAACTCACTCAAAAAATATGTATTCATAATATTTAATATTAATTTTTAATTTAGTTTTTCTCATTTTACTATCAAGCTTAGATCGAAGAACTGCTAGACTGGAAAATAAGATACTCTAGGCTCATATCTCAACTTAAGCATTATCTCATTATGAATATTTTACTTACATTTTTTTTTTAAATATATAACAAAAGAAAAGTTTTAGAATTTTCTTAATTGATAGTAATTTTCCTATTTTCCCTTTTTTGTTGAGTGTGCAGTTTTGGCAGACTGGAATCAGATTTAATTTGAAGGCGATGCAGAGCCACTCTTTAATTTGTTGAAGTTGCTTAATGGGAATTGTTCTCGTATATATTTTATCTATTTTGTTGAGAGTGAACCCTTGCTGAATTTGAAAATGATTTCATTTCGAGGCACAACTGCACACACCCTGAATACACACACGCACGCATTGTGTTGAGCAATTATGGAGCTCGGAGCTGTTGTGGATATTAAGTAAAATATCATCTTACCCCAAATGCAAATCTCCCATTCTCAAATCTCTGGCGGCCGTAAGACAAATTGCCGGCAATTCAATTCAACCCTTGCCGAGGGGCTCTGCTAGAGAATGTGCAACAATTGGTTGCCCTCACTGCTGCCATAAATCCATTGAACGACGCACCCTTTTGTGTGGCACACAGCTCCCAACTGCCAGTAGCCACCCAGAGTTATCTGTCTGCCACAAGAGTGGCAGCAACAGATCGACTCACTCAAGATTCTGCCTGCCAGCCATTCATTCATATTGGTCTGTTGGTCTCGGGCTTTCCAAGCGTTTTTAATTGACAATCAAACTGTGGCAGGCAGGCAGGCGGGAGGAGAAGCAGTGGGATTGGATTTTAGTGGCAAACACAAATTTGATTAATTCGCTTGATGGTTGCATTTACTGTCAGCTTATCCTCTTGACAGCAGCCGGGTCCCGAAACCCGTGCAAGTGAATTGTATCCTTCAGGCCACTCGATTGTGTTCATCCAAACTGGTTGGCAGACATTATGTCAGCCTGGTTTTCACATTTAATAAATGAAGTGTTTGTCTTCTGGCTCCGAAATGTGCAAACTGTGCACTTCATTTTGTGAATCATAAATCTGAGCCAGCCACTTGAATAATTACCCCATTCTAAACCCCTACCCTCAAAGCAGTTCAAAGCAGCTCAGAGCTGCTCAAAGCTTACCCTTTAAATGGGTTCAAAATTGCAAATTTAATTTGCTTAACTGAACTGCTTAATTATTAATAATTTCATTAACTTTTGCTCAGTTTCCTTTGGATATATATTTATTTGGCAATCTTTCTGTATTGATTACAACTTATTTTAAGTAAGTTTGTCTGAATTTCGTAAGTCAGGTTGGCCGAGCGGTCTAAGGCGTCAGACTTAAGCTCTGTTTCTCGAAGGAGAGCGTGGGTTCGAATCCCACACCTGACAAAGTGGGAATTCTATATTTTTTCAATTATTACACAAATCCCATATCTATGACTAATTTAATTAATAGTTATGCTCGTTAGATCATTTAAAAAATCGATTCAACTTTGTTTAATTTTTTAAATTAAATTGTGGAAGATATGCGCATTTCGAATTTCCAGTGTCGAGGCTTCCGGGAGAGTGATGCAAAAATGTGTGTGCCGATCCTTGGCGAAGGTTACCACCAAGTTATCTTCTAGGTCTGGTGACTCTATCTTTAAAGTTGTGAGAGATATGATATAAAAATTTGTTATCATTCCTTAATGGCGACTAATAGTAATATACCCACCCAATATGACGGCTCTAACTCAAAAACTGCGGAAGATAAAGGGTCGGGGCGTAGTGGAGGCGGATGTGGGTTTGGCTCCAATCTTTGAAGGACATCTCCATTTTGGGACTGTAGACTAAAATTGTGAGAGATATTCGGCTTTATCGATTTGCGAATATCGATTTTTTTCGATTTCCTAGCCACCTAGTGGACAATTTTTACACTTGGTCTGACGCGAGCACAAATCGTATACAAATCTAGATCCCAATAAGGATCTCAACTAAGGATCTAACTAAGATCCTAATCGATTCTAAATACTCAATTTCATATAATAATAATATTATTTTTTATGTACAATATATATATATATATATATTTTCTAATATAATCGCAGACAATAAGATCCATTGCTTAATGGTAGCTTTTGTTATTCGTTTGAATAAATTATAATTTCTATGTGAATTTCCTGTCTTATTTAAAGTTCCTTCGCTCTGCGAATCTTTATGTGCTATCTTGCGCTTTGAAGCATGCAACACTTTGTGTCTGCTATCAACAGGCATTTTACATTTTCATGCCTTCTTCTTCTTCTGGTTGGCAAACGTTGTCATTAGAAAATCCATTTGAGTGCCACATAAAATTGCTGCAATTGCATTGGACGCACGAATAACACAAATACGCACAGCAAGTGTGCGGTTTTCACACACGTTGCAGCTGCCACCACTTGCCTCCTTGCCACCCCTTCACATATACACAATGCTTTCAAGCCGCACAAGTCTTCAGCTAAAAACCAGTTAATAAACACTATTTGCTGCTGTGTTGTTGTTGCCACACTCAACTGCATGAAGCGACTGCAGTGAAGGAAAAATCGTTATCATTATTGTATGTGTATATATAGGCAAGAGGGGGATAGTTGAGCGGGGAGGGGAGGGAAGAGAAAACTATGTACGAGAATACTTTTTGCGAAAGTTTATTGAACCGGAAGTTGGGCGGCAGTTTGCTGTTGCCGTTTGTGTGAAATGTGGCAACAATGCGCGAACTGCTGATGGCCCTGCCGCAGAAGGGAGCTGCATGCGCCGCTGTGCTAACTCCACGCGCTGCATTCGTCTGCGTCTGCCTCAAGTCTGCGCTGCTTTAACATTTGTGCGGGGCCCGCCAATCAAATTTCCCCATCCAGTCCAAGTCCAAGTTTTGTTTTTTTGTGTATCCCTTAAAAAACAGCCTCGAGTCGAAATTTTGATTTTTGTTTCCTGCTGTTCTCGTTTGTTTTTTAGTTGTTGCTCTTGTGTAATTTGTTCTTGTCTTTTGAAATTGTATTACTTTTTTATGCGCGAACGTCGGGAATTTTGGGATAAAACTGTAGAGCTGGCTCAGACGTCTGTCACTTTAATGCCTCGTTTATTGTTTCGTTACGTTTCACTGTCTGCTTCTGGCCCGGGCCCTCGAGGCCATGTAATTGTTGCTTAAGTGATGCAAATGAGCGTTCCTTCAACATACACCAAAGAGTCGACGAGACACTTGCAAGTGTGCCCCACAGGAGGTCAGTTCGTCAATACCCTTTCTTTTAATGTCTGCCTAGTTGCAACTGTCGCAGACACTTGCCACCAGTCTAATCTTGACGAGCAAGGCCTTCCCCACGTGTTATCTTCAAGATTTTGATTCGCTGTTCATGCAGGGCGCTCTACAAACTGAAGATTATTTATCCGGAACAAGAATCTGGCGGAGTAATAATACAATACAAATCATTTTCAAACTTATTGAACTCTGTGGTGACAAACCCTGTGACAAAGTTATCACCTCTTTATGTTAGGAAAGGGTATAGGAAGTGCCGCAGGCGTCTTGTGAACGAGAACTTCACTTGCGCCCCTCTCTCCGTATTTTGTTTGAAGTGAGTAAAAATGTGTTTACGAAAAATGTTTGGGCTGCTGCTGTCAGTTTTAGGATGCAGTGAGGGAGACGCACCCCGTGGGTTGTTAATGGTAGGATGAGGGATGGGGTTTGGGATTGGGGGTCGCAGTCACCCTTCCCTGTGCTATGTGCTTGTGTCACTCTCATAATGGGGTCACAAAATGCTGTGGCAATTGCTCGGCATGATTTATGGAAGTTGCACTTGAAATTATCAATAAACAATGTTCAACGTTAAACTTTATTAAAATTGATTGTCATCTGTCTGATTTGCTTAAATCGTATTTAAATATTGAAAAGCACACAAATGCAATTTAGTTTATATTCCGTATACACAAATTGCATTCGATTGTGATTTGGACTATTGGGACAGCAAAGGACACGTTTCAACCTGAACCCCAGCCTCAAGTTGCGATTGCAAATTTATTTGTTGACATTATTTTTTGACATTTTCAACGAAATTGCGTTAGAAAATGGCTGCTAAAAGTGCATGGCAAAATTAACACTTTTTAAATTGGTTTTTATCATTTATTTATTTATTTTTATACGTAAATAACTAGGATTAAAGCAAATGTACAGATGTAGTTATGCCTTCAAATAAATAACACTGTAGACTGATGCATTTGTATATTATATTATACAAAATTAAATGAAGGAAAAATTAATTAAATAAAGAAAGAAGTAAACTCTTTTATGCTTAACTCTACTAAATGAACTTATTCTACAGCTCAGTGAATACAGACAAGGGCGCACTCAGCATTTTGTAAAGGTGGGAAGGCCGCTGAATATCGTAAAATAAGACCGTAAGAGCTGGAGACTTCAAGTTTGGCATATAATTTCTGGTTAACCCCTACTTTATTATTATTCTACTCAATTGTTATCGATAACTGCCCACGCTTTGCGTATATCGATCAATATCGATTTCCTACAGCAATAGTATTGAATCCTCAACTCTTTCGCTAGCAATATGCTTGAAATGAAGTTACTATTTTTTGTTTTATAATAAAATTAATATAACAATATGTGGCAAGTTCAAAAACATATGGCATGCAATGGGATGGCTGCAAAGGGCGAATGGAGTGTATCCAACTCTTTCAGTTTTAATGTCATTGAAACTCGCTAAAATCGTCAAACAGATGTTTGTAATTTCACGAAACAAATGCTTGACACTGTGTTGAGTGCTGTTCGAGTGTATGGGAATAGTTTTATGCGCTCTGCGAACTGCAGCTGGGTGGAAAAAACACATGTTGCAGCTACAAAACCAGGGCCCCACAACAGCAGCAACAAAAAGTTTCTGGACTGCTGCTGGGACACAAAATAAAAGAGCGAATTTTACGCTGCATTGGCGACAGCAAACATATGTCGATGTTGTCGCTGGTGTCCAGTGGACCCTGTAAAAGTTGCATGCCCCACGGGGTCGTTTGCACGCCAGGCTTAGTTTTGGCTAAGGGGTGAGTATGGTGGGGGCAGTAAACAGTTGTTGTTTGCAGCGCAGTCGTGTATGAAATATGCGTGCCTTGTCTGCAGATATGCATATATTTATAAATAAATACATATATATATACATATTGCACATATCTGCTGAACATCATGTACTACAAGTATATATATATATGTATATATGAAATATGTGTGTAAAAGGTATATACATTGATAAATTGCACAATGCTGCCACGCAGACTTGCAAAAAGCCGCCACAACAGCGTCATTAGTGGCCGGGACCCTGTAATAAAAATCAATTCTTTTAAATTGTCACCCCCAATGGCCCTGAGTCGCCCAGTGAAGTCGAGTGTGGTCTGCCACAACGTAGGAGTTTGTAGAGTATTTAAATATTATGATATACTTTCTCAAGAGTCTATATGGCTACAGCTCTGTCCATGCTGAAAATCAGAATTGGAATACTAACCGATCTCTTGTCACAACAACGTAGATGCCACTTAGCTAAACTGGTTATAATCTGTAGCGGAATTGGCCAATTTTGTGACAATGGGAAGATATGCTCAAAGCGAATTGTGGAGTATTCCAGAAAGGCGGCTTGTCTTAAGCTCTTTAGAAAGAAGAACAAATACATCAAAAGCATCATGTTGGATGGAGGAGCCCCAGGCTCAGATGGGGCACAGTAGACAGAACTAGGTCGCAGTGTTTGAAGGCCCCCTAATAATAATTGCTGTCATGGCAACAATCGCTTCGCAAAATGAGTTTACAAAGGAACACGCTTCCAAAGCTTCGAGATTATATTTTAGGGTAGGGCATAAATGAGACTTAATTACGAAAAACTAAAGACGACTTCATAGTATATCTGTCATATATCTTATTTGGATTATATTTCTTATATTCAAATATATTTAAATATATTCTTTAACATTCGAATTCGTAGTTATTCTTAATTTATAAATTACTTTAGTTTAAACTTTATACCTGCCAGAGTAACTTCTGCAACAAATCGATAATTCTTTTATTCTTTAAAATTTATATTCTTAATTATCCTTAATATTTTTAATTTATAAATTATTTATGCTTAAACTGTACATCTGCAAGAGTATTTAAATTTGTGCTACCCATCGATAAATTTTTTATTTTTGTTCCTTTTTGCTCCCGTTTTTTTCGCCCCAAACATATGGTCGAGTTGGTCGGGCGAGTCGGTTACCCTAGTCCCTGGGCACCCATTGCTGCATGCACATGATAATTATGGGTGTCGCATACTCTTATGTTAACAGCGATTGTGTGTGTGCGTGTGTGTGCTTGTGTCTGTGTGTTTTTTGTGTGTGTGTGTGTGTGTGCTTTTAAGTTCAACTTCAAGTTGAGTGCAAGACTTGAACTGCAGTTTTTGGTATGTTCCATTGACGCTGTCGCCCCTCCTCGCCAGGAATATAATTTGTTGTGGCTATTTTTATGCGCCATAAAAGCGTCATTTGTTGTTGTTGTTGTTCTGTGCTATTAGTTTTATAGCATTTGCATGCCTTTCACAAGTTTTGCTATAATAGAAGAGCAAATGATTATGTGGCAACCTAACTGGTCATAAAAGCTGCAGTTATCAAATTTGGTCTGCTGGCGCTTAATCTCCTTCGAATTTTGAACCTTAAAAGCTAAAGAATGAATTTGAATATAGAGAATTTTTAAAAAATATGTATTTGCTTAAGCAGAGATCTCTTCACATTTATATTATTATTTTAGGCAGTTTCGATGATCGTAAATGATAATAAAATTATACAATTTTTAAGTTACTTTCATATATATTGTAAGAGTTGTAATCTGAAAACTGCAGAAAGCATTAAGGGATAAAGCCTTTGGGTTTGATATATCAAGCTGAATGTAAGGATTGTAATAAGAAAACGAAAAAAAAACAGACTTTGTTAACCAAAATTTATTTTCATTTCCCACAAACTATATATATATATATAATATATAATAGCTGATTTCAGGGACTGTGTTGATTGAGCTGTTTCGGCCCAAGCATTAGGCTTTTCCATATTTAACAAGCAATTAGCTATCAGATTTTATTCCTTAACTTCTTTTAAAATAATATCAAATTTGAATGGCATCGCCCAAATCCAATAATTATAAAATAATTATAAATTAAATGAAAATATGCAGAACTGCCCAAAAACTTGCTACCTTCAAGCCGATTTGGCTGGTTTCCTAATTGCTCGCCCTTTATGCCTTAAGCGCAGGCAGCTGGTGCGAGTCCCCTACTCAAGGCAGGACCTCTGGCAGGACGTTTTGGGCGTGCTTAATGCAGCCATAAAAATGCGTATAAAATCAAACTGGTAACGTTGGCTAACGATGCCGTCGTTTGTCCACCCTTTCCTCCCAGAGGCACCTTTATGTACATTTTTATGACCAGGACGTCAGACGATGTCTAGACGAGAGCTCCAGCTTCGCAAAAAAAAGCTCAACATATTTCTTGACTTGCTGTAATCTTGTGCTGCGTTTGTATGACAACAGATCCAATGTCATTTTACGAGCGTTTCCCTAAACCCTTTATGTAAATTAAACAAAATGCGCATTCAATTTGTACGACGGGGTCAAACTACAACACAAAAGGAAAGGGAAGAAGAAGAAAAGAGGAAAATACTGATCCCCAAGCATTATGTGGACTCGGCTAAGCCCAAGCCCAAGCGGGACTTTGACTTCATCATGGGAGTTGAGATATCGAACAAAATAAAACAAATAAATAAAATTAAAGAACGTAATAAGTAAAGAGTAAGCAGTCCCGAAAGGCCAACAGAAGTTGTTTTCTATACCCTGTAGTTATTAAATGAGCAAAAGAGTCTATCTTAAATGTTTCGAGAGGTTTGATCATGTCCATATACCATATAAATATGGTATAGATTAGCATTTAACGACTTTCAATATCTGATTAACACCGAGAAATAAGGTAAGACAAACGCGGCCCAGGTTTTGTCAGGTTACAGGGTAGCTGCCCGAACATAGATTTAAGTGTTTCTTCTCTACCTTTTGCTGGGTATCTGTTGATCGAGTATGTTTGTCTTTATTTACTCGCTTCTCTTTTTTAAAAACTTATTTACTGGGCATCTGGGATTTAATTAGAATTACAAACAAATTACAGGGTAGCTGCTAGTCGCACGCACATTATTTTTTCCGATTCTTGCAAATACAAAAATTCGAGTATCTTTTGGATTACCCACTCCGCAGGATTACCCACTTCAAGTTCAAGAGTTGAAAGTGGGGCGGCTGTAGCAGCTACAAGTGGCACTGGGGATATATGCCGCAGACCCCCCTCCCACCACCCCACCATCATCTCTTTTGGGGGTTGATTTTTGGAGTCGGATTGCTTACCTTGTCGTGTCCCGGCCTGGCCCGGGTTACGTGTGCAAATGCATTAATAATGATGTGTGTGCAGAACGCACGTTACTCCACGCATTGCACGTAATGCGTCACGTGCCCCCCTCTGTGGCAGGCTGGAGGGAGAGGGGAGGGGAGGCAGTCGGTAAGAGCTGCACTCATAAATAAATTATGAAATTCTTTTATTCGCATTTAGGGGGCGGATTTCTGTTGTCCGAAATGAAAGAAAATTTTTTGTGGGAAACCGGTTGAGAAAAATTAAAGTCGCAACTTAACAATTTCAGCTTCCACTCAGGTGGGCTTTCGCTCGTGTCTAGACACGCATCTAAACCGGACTACCCTTACCAGCTCCCCCTTACACACACACACCTGAGACTTTAGCCGTCTCTTATTTACAGGTGAGCTCTCCACATAGTTTCACTTTTGCAGCAGTTCAGCTATTTTCCCTCTGCTGCTGTTGCTGGGGCTCGTTGTGGGGCTTCGCTTCCATTTGATATGTACACAGTTGGCCCCAAACAACTTCCACAAACGCACCAAATACGCAATAAATTCAATTAATTGTCCAAAGCTTCTTATTTCAGCTAAATTTGTTACGTAGCTGAGACGTCAGACTTCAGCTCAGACTTTAGTCTGGCATAAGGCATAAAACTCGCCACAGGGCCAGTCAGTCAGTCAGCCAGTCAGTCAGCCAGTCAGTCAGTCAGTTAGTCAGTTTGTCAATAGTAAAACTTGACTTGGGGGCGTGGTGTTCTGTAGCAAGTGGCAGCCGAGGCGCTTGTGGCTTTCGACTTCTAAAATTTTTGTTTTTACAACGTGTACAATTTCATTTTGTGCTTGGGATGCTGCCTGATGGAGTAATTCAATAAGAAGCACCAACAAATGGCACTTAAAGTAGCCCCAGGATTGTGAAGTGCTGCATACAAAGCTAAACTGATTTGCCACGCTCGAAAGCAGCAAGGAAGTGAACAAAGTTAAACAAATATGATTGGATTTCATCTATGGCTAAGACTGTCGATAAGAAATTTGAAATGGCTAACACGAAACAATGGAATTTAAGGTTAAAGTCTGCTTAAGTTTTTATATCAGTTTTTGTCAGCTTTGAGTAAGTAATGAAGCTTAAAATAGTTTTTGAATAAATTAGAATATATTCTCAAAATTGATAAATTATGGTTTTAGCATTTAATATTTGCTCTTTGGGGCTCTAAAGTTTCCAAGTCTGTTTAATTTTTGATTAGTCTACAAAAGTAATGAATAAAATATAGAATATCTGAAGGTATATCATTGCTAACCCAGAGAAATTCCAATCAGACTACAAATTGTTTAAAGTTGGCAATTTAGAAAAGGAACATTTGGAGAAGAGACAGAGGAGCCGCACTTGCCACTCAAGTTACTCAGTTGTCAACCTGCCTGTAATATTTCTAATCTATTTTATAACTTATTCAATTTATTTTTTTTTTGAGTTTTATATTTTGAATTTCATTTTACTCCCTTTTTTTACTCCCTTTTGTAACTCCCTTTTGTAACAGTTGTAACATAGTTTTGGCATTAGTAAATAAATAATTGCAGTAATTATTTAAAGTGTATTCAAATATTAATAAGATTTCAATTGCAAATTAAAATATTGTCTTAATTGAAATATAATCAATATTAAACGAAGAGTTTGTTCAATATTTGCTCAAGATGAATTCAACATATTTGATAGAAAACAAATGATTTGATCAAAATACATTTTTGGCATTTTCTTGCGAAGTGAATTGTGTTTGACTTGTTTCGTTTGCTTTTGCCGGGCTTCGAGTGGATTGTTGTTGTAATAGGCTCAGATCGTTGCTGGGCGAGGCCAGTGTGTGCTGGCCAACTGGAGCAGGAGGAAGTCTGGCCACGACGTGAACACGTTGGACTGAGTCAAGTGCATGCAAGCCGTCTACGCGTACTGCTGAGGGAGCAGAAGAAGAAGAACTTGCGACTCCCCGTTTGCCTGTAACTGAAAACCAATTGCCGGTGTCGGACTGCAGCCATGTCACGTTTGTTGGCTGGTGGCACATAGAGGACTGCTGCTGCTGCCACGAGAAGTTGCACGAATATGGCGATGGCGTCGACATCGACGTCGAAAACTTCACTTGCGGTTTTGTGCAAAGTGCAAGGAACACATTCCGTGAGAGGAAGGGGGGAACGGCGGGAATGATGGGAAGGCGCTTGGTGTTCACTGGTTAGTCCTTTGGGGCACAGTCGCCTGTAAGACAATACCAGCTGCGGTGGCAACAAGAAAATGGATGAAAGGGATAAAATGTCCTGTTTGAGGCAAACGCGCTCAAACAGCAGCTAACAAAACTATGCAGCAGGAAGTTGCACAAGACGTTGACTTGGCTCGAATGCTTGTGTATTTGTTGGTAATAGAGTAATTCAATATTGGGTGTGGCAGCAACTTCAACTTGCTATCGATTTTTTGTACTTTATTCGGTTTGCCTTCAACTGCTGGGTAGCCACTTCATCAGGCAAGAGAGCGAAGAGTCCTTTAAGGTGCCAACAACAATGCGTCTTCCATTTTTTTTGTCCGCTTGTCGTTCACACTTCACAGACAGACTGACGGCGTCCTCCCTCGTTATTAAAGAAAATAAAATAAAATTGATGCTAAAAAATCATGAGGCATTATGTCGTGTCGATATTCAACATGGCTGGCAATCCTTTGCCAACGTGGCTGTAGGCCCAAAAGCCAAAGGCCAAGTCCCAAGAATGTCTGGCAGAGCAAACTACTTGAGTTCCCGATAAATGCCATTGTGCAAAATGATGAACTTGTGGGCAATGATAGGGGCGTGAATCCAGAGCTGAGCAGGGAGTCGACTGAAAGACGAGGGCTGCAATTCTGGATTATATGCCTAGCAGTGATATTGAGCTGAAATATTCTATTTACAGATTCAGAGAGTTTAGCTTAGCTTATCTATATATATATATATATCTTTCACAAATCTATCTATTATCAAAACTTACTGAAAAGTCGAAAGTTACTCATTCAAAATCTTGCCTGTCGTTTTGGCATATTTGTTCCGATGCAGTTCCATTAATCAATTAACTGTTATTAATTTTTCGCAGCTTTTGCGTCAATCAATTACTGAAAATATTTCTGAATCTATAAATCTTCAGCCCTGGCGCATTCAACAGCTATCAGCGACATTTAGAAATATATTTTCATTGGTATTTTCGTTTCATTTATTTTTATTTTTTGTATGCTGTCGCATGAAAATTGAAAAGCTGCTTCAATTTTTTCCCTCATTTAGACACGTACAGAGGCAGCAGTCTGTGTATGCTTATCGCCCACCACCCACTGCCACTTTGTGGTGCGCTTTTCGATCAATATTGATGAGATAACTCTCTGCTCCACTCGCACCGGTCCCAAGTGTTTCAGCTTTGTAGCTGAGCTCAAGATTATTAATATTTTGCTGGGGAAAGAACGCAATTTCAGGGACTTAAACCAGTTTCGTGCGGCAGATCAAAAAGTCGGTAAATCTCTTTTTTGTGGCCAGCTTTTAAGGGTCAAGCCTGCCACGGCTGCCCAATGTAGGTCAAATGTGGCTTCTTTTCAATTTATGCGCTTATTTGTTGAAAATCCTTCGTGCTGCTGGCGGTGCGCCAAAAAGTCGCAAGTCAAAAGCCAAATTTAGCTTTATTTCCCACTCACATTTATCAATTTAGACAATGACAATTTCGAATGCAGCCGCGCTTTCAACAATCGAGAAAATGGGGGCGGGGCTATCATCAAATTTCCAGTTGTGATTTTGCGTTTCTTGTTTCAATTTATATTTTCTATTTTTTTTTTTTTGGCTTCTTTTTTCTTTTTTTTTGCAACGCAATGTGGGGACGCACCACAGGATTTATTATTTTCATGCTCATATTGTATTGCGCTTAAGGGAAGATGTTCCCGAAAACGTTAAGCTCAACTCTGATGTAAAAAATATTGTCCTCTATTTAACTCTTTTATTCATTAGATATAAACAATAAATAATTAATAATAAACAATCAAGAACAATGATAATAAACTTCCTCGATATTTATTTGATATACAAGCACTCGGAAAAATTCTGAATAATATTTTTAATATTAATATTAATATGTATATTAAATTTATGTACAGTAGATTGATTGAAACTCAAATTAAAGTGTTTAGTAATTATATAGTAGTATATAGGGTTGGTTTAAGGGATGGAGTCTATAGTTATCTGGTACTGTTGTCTACTATATTCACAGAAAAGCTGTTGAGTTGCAAAGCGCTGCTGGATAAACTATTCTAGCTGCAGCAGTTGAAGATGTATTTTTAAAATGGTTCATCTAGTTTTAGTTGTCACTAAATAAAGAATAAATAAAGAAATGTCGATACATTTCCCACAGTCTGCAAAATATATCCTTGAATAAATCTTTTCATCCTTCTACACATATTTGTAGAGCTCGGAAACTTCTGATGATGCTCCCGATTCGTATTGAGCAGCTGAGCTTGGTGCTAAGGCCATTTGTCTGGCATTTTTGCAATGGGGATTACCAGCAGATGTCCTCAGTGATGATAGTTGCATATCTGTTCTCTGCTATTGTAGAAGTTTCCTATCCCTTCAAGCAAAGAATCTCAAGTGCAGCACAATGTGGCATCCTCCAGCTTAGTTTGCTTTAAAATCTCTTGACTATTTCTTGGCGGAATTGTTTAGAATGCATTTTGATTGGAACAGCAACGATTCTAGTACGGCTGACTTGTGGTTCAAATTGCGTCAATTCATCAAATTTTGCCCTTCTGGTCGATTGCGTTATGTGTGCGGGCGCCTGGGGAAGATTTCCACATGTTTCCATTTTTAATATCCTTAAAACGTTTTACGACTGCCGAAGAAACGCAGCACTTGAAACACAAATGTATCTTTTCTTTTAATGCGCATAAAGGGAGCATACCCAGACCAGACCACACCACACCAGAGCAGAGCAGATCAAGCATTTGCGAAAAGGGTCAGAGGTCAGGTGGTGAACCCTTTGATTGCTTGTGCGTTCAAACCCTGCAAATATGCCACAAAATGTTGTTTTGTGTCGTCTTCTGTTTTGCCACTGGCTGGCTTTAAGGCGGGACTGCAAAATAAAGCCTGTGATTCAATTTGCAGGCACTGCGTCAAGAATTTTTACGCCATTGCGCGTTGCATTTTGGCGACGCCATTTCCTTTCCCTTAGGTTTTTAGTGCCTATTTCCCGCAGTGGCCCGTAAAACGTACGGCCAATGTGCAGGTAAACAAAAATTGTTCTGCGGGAAATTGTTTAAAGTCATTCGTATGTGTAAAAGGCAGCGTCAAAACATAAAAATAAAATGACGAAAAAAAATAGCAATTTCAACGCGCACAACACTTGCTAACATGTGTGTGTGTGTGTGTGTGTGTGTCTGTCTGTCTGTCTGTCTGCTGCTGGAAAAATGTCCGTTTATGTCACTGGGGAAATTTACGCGCTACCCATCAACGTCAGCAGCCTGAAGCTGCAGCATAGAGCACTTTGTGTAGGTGGATCGGTGGTTCAGCGGTTCAGTGGTCCGGGGCAGGGGCCAAGTTAGTTGATGGCGGGTAGTTGGGTTTACGAGAACTTTGTGTGGTGCCATTTTGTTGGCTGCGGCATCTAAAGTTTTATATATTAAAAAGTAGTGGCACGCATCAATGTTTGAGCTCGATTTGGTTTATTTGGTTTGCTCGACCATCTTTTTTTTGGGCAAAGAATTTTACAAAATATATATCTAAATATAAGTTTTTTATTTAAATGTGACAGAAACATTAGATTATTTTATTATTTTTATGAAAACCTGATCTATACTTGTTCTAATCAATATGGTATTAAAGTTCTCAAATCTGTAAACATTTTTCTTCTGAGTGTATAAACTACTTTATACACAAACTGTAATCCACAATTATAATTGCCTCTACGTTGGTATCAAAATGATCATAAGTTTTGAACGTGTTTTCGTAGTTGAAATTATGTAAATAGCGAAGCCATTTATTCATATCGCTTTTTGTGGCACAACAGCGGCTGAAATTATAAAACACTTGCAAAGGTTCATTAAACTGTGGACCGAGGCAAAATCGAAGGACAATGAAAATGGCTGGGCGTATTTTTGCTGCAGCTGCGGCAGACAATGCAGATCATAATCTACATATAGATGACGTCTCAGTAAACGTCACAATATGTGTGTGTCTGTGAGAGTGTGTGCGTGTGTGTTTCGTACGTGCCTGTAACGCAACCGAAGGACATTGTCAATGTTTGCAGTGTGTTTAGTGTTTGTCGGGGCTGCAATTTCGATTTAAGGTGCGCCTCCCTACCCCCATATTGAAGGACACTTGGCACAGGAGTTTCTGTCAGTTGATTGGGCTGATTACAAGCGGAATCGATGACACAGCGAGGCATAGACTGGAAGAGACAAGAGGGGGTTCGGAAGGGGGGTGGGGCTTAGAACCTGACCATGACACGTTGTTGCCTGCCTTAAGCTCTTTTTGCCAGCGGACATATTCGCTTGGCTAACAAATTAGCAGTTAAGTTCCTGTCGAAAACTTTGCCAGACGCCACCCAAAACGGAGAGTTTTCTTTTTGGCGACAGCATTGAAAATTTCAAGCTCTAAGCTCAGACGCTGAAGCTGTTTGCCGCCGCCGCCGCCGGTGCAGACATCCATTAAGTGGCAAACGAAAAGAAAATCCAAGGAAAACACAAAGGAAAACTACCAAGAAAATGTTAAATATGTTATGCTTGCTTTTGAATGCCCTGCGAGTCTTAAATGAGTTTATAGAGGGGTCTTTTCTTGTGGATTTTCCTTAGGTCTACAAATCCCCAAATTTATGCACTAAATACCTGAAACCATTTGGGAATTATAATGTAAATGGGCGAAATTTGCAATTTTGTATGATTATTCGTAATCTTATCTAATATGCCCACAATTACAGTTTATGGTAACGACCCATTATCGCAGCTAACATACCCGTTTGGTGTTTAGGGTATTCCCTAAGCTTGACAACCTTAAATCGATGCAAAATGAAAAGGGAAACGCATGCAAGGATATCAAGAAGCAAGAAGCGTGGCAAGCGCAAAGTAAAATGGCAAAAACTCAATTTGGAAATAAACAAAAGGCGAAATATAAATGAGCACCTCGCAAACAAAACGTTAACGACTGTGCAGATACTCTGGTAACTTCAAAGTATTCTCTAAAAAACTAGCAAAAACAGAATTAAAATAAAAAAAAATATTTCTGGTTTTTATAAAAACATTTTAAATATAAAAAATAAACTGTTAAAATTATATATGTTTTTTCCAGCGCTTGGAATATATTTATAAAACGTAGACAGGAAAAAATCTATATTTAAATGTTTCCATGTGTGAAATCTTAAAATACTAATGTATAATATTAATATAAGCAACACAAAAACTAAGAGAAGAATGAGAGATTAAATGAATATGAGAATAGATAACCAACCCATACACCCTGCATTCCCTGTTGAGCCCAGGGTATATATGCACAAGAACAATTCACAAACCAGGTGATTGGCACGCAGCGCAAACAAGCAAACAGCGGCTCAAACGGTAGGTGAGAACATGCCCAGAGTTGGAAATTCAATAAAAAGAAGTACGAACTATTTATAAAAAAAAATTGGTAGTTGGTGGCGGTTAAAAAGGCAACAAGAAAAAAAGAGGCAGCCAGTCAGTCGCAGCTTGCTAGCCTGCTCAAATGTGCCCTAAACATGCAATCGAACTCCGACTTCGCTCAGCTATTAATTTTGCAAGAGGAGAGGAAGAAGACGCCAAGCAGAGCACAGCTAGAAAAAACAACAAGTTTTGGAAAGATGCAGTTTGGGGGTGGTTGGACTTTTTTTTTTATTTTTTATTTCTATACATTTATTTACCATTTTTTTTTTTTGCAAAAAAAAAGACAAGCAAATAAGCTGGGAGGACGAACGACGGCGTCAGTTGTTATTGCCAACATTTTAGTGGCGTGTAGCCCCCGCCACTGTCCACCATCCTCTCGACCACCCTCGACTACATCCCTTAGCCCGCGACGAGTGCTTTTTTCGAGGTTGTGACTCATGCCCGATGTGATGACGAAATCAGCCGGCAGACACTGAAACAACAAAGTAGTCGTAGTACTTGTGCAACCATATGAATAACTAAAACGAGGGTCGCTCAAGACGTTTAAATGAGATATTATATGAGACAATTGCGATTGAGTGTGATAATTAGCTCTATTATATATATAGTAATACACTTTAAGCTAACCCAGTCCAATATTTGTTGGAAAGGTCTCCTGCTGCCTGTTAACTAATATTATATCTTAATATATGATTAGTACATACCTCAATGCTTAATCCTGATGTTAGCTAGTCGTAACTTCTCGTGCCACCCTTTGTTTTGCATATGTATGAATGTATGTATAAATATTCAGTTTGGTAACATGCAAAAAAGTATGGATAAGCCATGCAGTGCGGCATGCGGCACGTGTTACCAATCAGCGCACGCAAGGAAAACTTCAAGAGAGATAGAGAGCGAGAGAGATGGGTTGACGGAGAGGGAGGGAGAGGGGTTGGGAAAGAGAATTTTGAAAATTGCGACGAGTGTGACCAAAGTGTGCAAACAAACATTGCGTGCCTCCAAACGCAAATAAGAAAATGTTCTGCTTTCCATTTCTAAGCGACGCAGTTAATTTCGTCTCAAGAGCATGTGAAAAGCATAATTATTGTGGGTGTGTGTGTGGGTGTGTGAGTGTGTGAGATAGTAGAGGTGGGGTATATAGCAGAAGGGAGGTGGGTTTAGGTCGGCGTATGATTTTGCACAGTTTCGCTAGCAGTTTGCAGGCACTTGCGAGTCTCGTTTAGTCATCGTCATCGTCAACGGGGAGGCTTGGGAATGTTTAGCTGCTTAATTAAATGCAACTAGCAAATAAAGCATACAAAAGAAATGCATTTCAATTGAACCAAGGAAAGAGACAGATGGAGAGTGAGGGAGAGAGGGAGAGCTTTGCCAGCTAGTAGTGCTTAGCTGTAATTAAGTGAGCCATTCCGCATTCAACTGGCGCTCTTCAAATGGCCGCCGCTTCTCCTCTTGACGTGAACTCCTCCAAGCAGACTTGAATGTTAAATGCCAAACAGATATCGTTTCTGGCTAATGGGTAATGATTATAAATGATGGAAGCGTTAGCGTGCTTAACTGATCTAATCAGCCAGACATGCAAGAGAAATACGCTATAAAAGCATGAAAATGTGCTAATTTGGTAACATTTGCCACATTTAGAATCTGTTAATACCAATTATGATTGCAGAGTACAGATTCAGTTCAAATCAGTTAGCTAGCTTTTGAAAAGAAGGAACCATTTACAAATAGCTTCTTTAGAGCGCGTTAATATATTGACTTCTGAATTGAGGAACTCTCTTTTGAAACTGAATAGTTAACAGAACTTCTTTGCCCTCTTTCGATCTGGTTTATAAATTCTTATAATTTAAATTTCTACAAATACAGCAGGTAAACCAAAACTTTTATCTAAAGCAAGCAATTCAAATTTTTTAAAAAAAAAATTTCCATTATTAAAAAATATATTTCTGAATAACAGAAAAAGGGATATTCGAGTTTTGTAAAATGTTAACTTATAGTTAGAAATTACTTCGAAAATTAAAACATTTTTCTAGTTTCCAGTTCGATTTTTTAAAATTCTGGGCGGTTTTTTGTGTTTTTCTACGCTCTAGTTTAATGAGCGGAAAGACTTGATCCAAATAAGCATTGATTATGAAAATCCATTAATATTTGGCTTCAATAACCTTCAACTTACAGATTTTGTTAAGTTGAATATTTAAATATTTACTAGAAAATATTGAATGATCTGAAAAGCTCAGCTTATGACAATCGGAACCCTTAGAACCGAGTTAAAGATTCAACTAAATTTAATCAGTTTAACAGTTTAACTAAGTTCAACTGAGACAAGTTCAAGATTCAACTAAGTATGATCAGTTTTTAACTCGACCTTACATTTAGTACATTCCTTTACATTAATAAGACTCTATACTATTTGGAAACCCTTCGATAGGGTTGCCTGTTTAAATAAATTTGCAGAATTTAAATAATCTCAAATTGTTTTTCGCATAATGTAATTCTCATCAAATTTTCCATTCCGTTTATTTGCAGGTAAGCATTTTGTGCACACATTTTCACAAATTTGATTTCGCCAACATTATTGTGTAAGTATGCCGAACTATGCAAATCTAAAGTACACCTGTAAGCCCCCTCCCCACCTGCCACAACTATCACTCCCCCAAGTCCCGCTCTCCGGCTTGCATTGACATAATCATTAAAATACTCTCATGCCCACTTAACACACAATTGTG
The DNA here is from genome assembly GCA_035041605.1 of Drosophila atroscutellata. Lineage (NCBI taxonomy): Eukaryota > Metazoa > Arthropoda > Insecta > Diptera > Drosophilidae > Drosophila > Drosophila atroscutellata. The sequence goes on along the minus strand of JAWNLA010000092.1, from coordinate 1,722,152 downwards.
TGTTAAACCGTTGGCCGCTTAACACACAAATGTTCACACTTTGATGCCATTATATAATATGCGGATAGTAGTGGATCCCCCACACCCCCAACCAACCGTCTTCTCTCAACACTTATACGCCCATTTGTGGCATGACACATTCACATCAATGCTCACCGGACGGATGCCGGCACACTCACATTGTTGTGTTTGCCGGCAAATGATTTCCAAAGCAATTCAAATGCAAAGCGAGAACCATAACCCAACCTCCTCTATCCCCTCCAGCCACTCCCCCCTCTCCGCCCACCTACTACCTCCTAGTCACAATCGACAACTAATATTGTTGAAGCATTGTGCTTCGATGCCTTCGACAAGCTGCTGTCATCATATTATGCCTCGAGCCATGCCCCCAACTGCAACTCGGAGTGCATTTAACTAAAGCATACAGTGAACATTCTCTAAATGAAACGCATCGCTTCTAGATATATTTAATTCAGCTTTTATTACAAAAACGCTAAAAGATAAACATATATATATATATATATATATATATATATATATATATATAATCATAATCATATACAAAGCAGAGATAGTGATTTTAATGAGCACATGTTCCAATTTGCGAGGGTCTACTGTATCGTCTCAGACATCGTAAAGGCGAATGTCGCTCGAAGGCTGCCAGACGCTCATTCTTTGAGGCTGTTTCAACTCTGACTTCGTTTCTGATTCCGACTCAAACTCTAGTTTTGATTCCCATTTCGACTCCGACTCTGGCCTATGTGGCCATTGTGATTCATCGGGGCCCCGAGACGCGTCGGCCTGCGTGGCATGTGGCATGTGGCATGGGGCATGGTTTCGACACTGGCGCCGTTCTGCTATTTAAATTGCCGCTCTATATCCTTGTCCGCCTTTTGGGGACCGACGCGTCGCCAGCTTCACACTCTGGCCACGCTGGCCTAGCATATTTTTCGTATACTCCGCTTTCTCTCTCCATCTACGGCAATCTCTCTCTCTCTCACTCTCTCTCTCTCTCTCTCCTTTAGTTTTTGAGTCATCGCCGTTTTATTTATTGTTCTTTCGCAGTTGTTGTCGCTAGGTTTGTTGCCATCTAATCTAATTGCAGTTAATATTTTTTCGATATTCGAAAAGGCTTTTCGGCCTCGGCTCAGCGAACCAAACTGCAGCAGAGAGCGAGAGCGAGAGCGACAGCGGGAGAGAGATAGGAAAAGAGAGAATATAGCGTAACGCATACGCTGCGTGGGCATGTCAGCTGGCCTTAACGTTCCCGCTCTCTGCTGAGCATGTCGCCGGCATTGCCAGCCTTGAATAAAACAGTTCGCAATTCTGAAACAAGTTTGACAGTTCAAGATTAGATATTTTACAAGTTTCGCAAGTCAATATTCAGGATTAATGTTTTTTTTAATAGAGTCCCGTTATGAGGAGCGTAATAAATATTGAAAACGACTAAAATAAATATATATTTATTAATTTATTATTTTTATATATTTATTTATTTATTAATTTTATTTATTTATTTGTTTATTATTTTTATATAATTATTTATTTATTATTTGTGTATATTTATTTATTATTATTATTATCGACAATTTCAACTATTTATCTAAATTTTATAATTATTATCCACTTACATTATTATTAATTTCCTTTCTATTAATTTTCATTTCAATTATTTTGTCTTTTAATATTATTGTTATTATTCCATGAGATAATTGAATCTTTCATATACTTATTTATATTGTATTAATAGCTTTCGGAAATGATATTACCTAATAGATATTACCAAATCAGCCGGCTTATTGTACTGCGCCTAGCTGCAGTTCAAGTTTTTCTCCGTACTCTCCGGTTCTCTTTCGTCCTGCTGCAGACAATGAGACAATGGCAGAGTTCACGGCGCACAATCGAAAAGCATTTTCGAAATTTCGCACGTTAAGGTTACGCAGCAAGGTCGAAACTGAAAAACTTTTGCAAAAATTTGTATATTTACAAAAGTTGTGTAAACTCTTTAAACGCAAATTATAAAATTAAATTTGCAAAAAAAAAAGAAGAAATATTGCCAATATATCTTAACTTATTATTTGACTTGACGCTTAGCTCAACCCTAATTGTTGCATACGAAAGCAAAACACTCTCAAATCAACCACCAATTTTCTCTCTCTGCGCTGCTGAGCTGCGCTCTTTCAAGCGCTCTCTCTCTCTGTCCCGCTCTCTGTTGCTCTCTTTTGCTTTGGTGGAAGGAGGGGGCGCTGCCTTGCTCTGTTGCGCCCCCAAGTGGTTTGTCCTTTTGATATATGCATTGTCCTTGCCAACGCTAGCGCGGCGGCTACGTCGTCGCCGGCGTCGACAGAGCCAGCGACGCCGTTGGCGTCAGCGTCAGCGTTGTCAGTTGTTCGCCTGCTGCTGAAAAATTAACATCGACATAATTTAGTTTGTCTTCGTCGTTCGTTGCGCTCGTTACGTATTCGTGCTGTCGCCGTCAGCCGTCAGCTGTCAGTCGTTTCTCTCTTTGGTCAGTCGAGTCGTCCTGGTGCACAACAGAACACAGCAAGCAGAAGCAGGACTACGCCACACGCAGCATAAACAGCGCTCAAAAGAGAAATACGCAAAACAACAAAAGCAAACAAGAAACAAAAACAATAACAACGCCGCCGTGTTTTGTTCCGTTTTGTAAACAAATGCAGCAATTCGTAGCATACTTTTCTGCGTGAAATAAATAACTAAAAAACAAGCGAGCGCCAAATAAATTAGACAATTATAATTGTAGTTAATTATAATTCAATAATACTGAAATCAATAACAAAAATATTAAATCTGTGCGTTGCGCTCCAAAGTAGGCAGCAACAAATACAGTTGACAAAACAAACAACACATATCCGAACAGCTGCGGCTTCAATAACTAAATACTATAATACACTAAATATACACTAAATTCATTTATAAATCAAGCCTAGTAAAAGGACTCATCATGCTGATTGGATTAGTACGCGATTCGGTGATGCAGTGCTTCTGTCACACCTGCCGTGCGCCGGGCATTTTGCCAGCGGGTAAGCCACAATTCAAATAGTAGCAGAAAGCGTAGTAGAAATAGTACTCAACTACTACTGCCAAAATACTGGTAACAATTCGACTAACGGCATTACAATTAATTACAAATGCCCTGACGTGACTTTTGCCATGTAAATTTCACTATTTTTTTTTTTTATTTATTTATTTGTTGGTTTTTTGTTCTTTATTTTTTCAGCTCTTGTCACGAAGGTCAAAACAATTTCGAGCACTTGTGCTTATTATACTCGTTGTTGTCGTTGTTGTTGTATTCAATTTGCTGTTTCGCTTGCCAGAAAACTTGGGGACACATTTTTAAAACTGCTTTCGTATGCCAAAGTGGTTTTACAGCCAGCCAGCCCCCAATGAACTGAAGTTTTTGCCCACGCTTGTTACTGTTGTATATAGTTTGCCGGGAACTCGTTGTTTATTTGTTCCTATGGCTGACCTTCCGTTATTCTTGGCCAGCTTTGAGAGTCGTCAATTAAGCTCAATTTGTTGCACTCAACTTTTTGATTGTTTCGCAGGCGTACACAACTCCAACAATAACGAGCATAAAAGTTTCATTGTGTTTGTTTTTCAATCATCTCTTTGGAGTCTGAAGTGCACTAAAAGCTGTGGGAAATGTCCTTTCAGAGGCATGAAGACAAAAGTTCTTGTGGAGTTTCTCCTGAAAGCATTTTAGTTACTTTCTCGCTTGTAGCAATCAATTCTAAACCTTTACCATATGTTAATTGGAAATCTTTATAATTTATAAAGTTTAAAGTATTTAGATGAACAGAGTGTTGCTTAAAGTTAAAGTTGAAGTGTTTATTATGTCTAAAATATGGTTTATACTTGATAAAGAAAATTGCTTAAAAAGCGTGTGAAATTGTTTTGTAAGTATTATTATAAAATTGAAACTTATTCTTGACATGGAAAAATGATCGCAGAGCACTTAAATCGCATTGCAAGATTTATTGTCTATTATGTCTTAACAAATATATAAAATATATAAAAATATTCGAAATTTAAGAACAGAGGTTCGAGACGCTAAAATAAACCAATTAATTTCGAAATCTACAAGATTTATCTTTTAATAACAAAATTCTAATGAAAAATAAAATTGGGTTTCTTCTGAAACGTGTTCAGTTTACATACAACGTTGAGCAACCTCGATCCCCACTTAATACAATCCAACCCAGTATTAACTCGTTGATCGATCTGAAAAAAGTTTACACTTTTTAAAACGGTAATTTAATTACCCCAAATATCATAAAAAAAATATGCAAATGATTGTGAGGTATTACAATATGTTTTCCCCTACTTTCTGCAAGTATAAACCTCGAAGATAATCTCTTCAATTAGGCTTTGCAATATTTCTACATTTTCTCTATTCGCTTGTACACTATTGCGTTCCGCAGGAGATAGATGAATAGTCCTCCTTTGGCATTTGCAATCGCTGTTCGAGAATAATCGACTATTAGATCACACAATGCCGAAGCAAATCAAAGCTCGAACAGTCATTAATCATAAGGGGGCAGCACCTCATGCTGGCTAGCAACAGTCAAGGTCGCAGTTTGAGACCTATTAAGTCATCAACAGGACCAAGACAATTATGTAATACACCAACAACAACAACAACAACAACAACTGCAACAAGAGCAACAATAACGATGGAGTACAACTAAAACACACATGTGTCTTGAGGCTAGATGAAATATATCAAGTTACTCACAGACTGCTTTGTGTTTGGAACGGAAAATCAATTTCAGAGCTAGAGAGAATGGAACAGATAGCTAGAAGGAGTGAGAGAGAGAGAAAGAAAGAGAGGGAGAGAGGGAACAAAGTACAACTATAAAAAGCGAAAAGACAAACAATATGACGTTGATTTCAGCTCTGCTTGGAATGAAAAACTAAACGCCACCAAGTAGGCAATAACAATTTAGTTTGCGACTCTTTGTTGTTGCTGGCGCTTTTTATGGTTGCCTGACATCGCCTGGCGCCAGCCAGCCGGCAGCGATGAGTCATGCCGCATGCCGCATGCCAGCAGCGAGTATTTAATTTAATTTTAGCCCGGTCTTAAAGCGGCCTCTCAAAACGAACAACGACTTCGAATTCCATTTCCATTCCCACATCCCATTGTAATCCATATGAATGTCTATATATCGGCTTGGACACTGAACTCTGGCCAGGACTCTGACTCTCAGATCTCCGTTATGCCGATGATTTTATTTATATTGTATTGGGCTATTAAAACGCAATAATCGCCGCAAACAATCGCACATACGACTACGAAATGATTGCGCAATATGCACACGGGCCAGCGAGCACAAACACAAAAGGCACAAACAGCACACAGGACACAAGGCACAACAAATACTTATACACACTCACACACACACACACACTCACATACACACTCACAACAATGACGACGACGATGACGATGACAGTGGAAGGCGTTTATTGATTTATTGACACAAGCACCTTGCGCTGCCAGCAGCAGAACAAAAAACTGTGTCGAACTCGAAATACCCTATTAAATTAATTTCATATTTTTAATTATAAATAAATTTGAGTTTTAATTTTTTTTTAATAAATATAGTAAACTAATGAAATTAAATGGAAAAATAAATAAATAAATAAAATAAACCGGAAAATCCAAAATCAAATATGTATTGCTAAAAATTATCAGGAAAATTAAAAATAAGTTGATCACAAACTGGATTCAAGCTTCTCCATTTTAAAATAAATAAATCAATAAAAAATTAATGTTTTTGGCTTTTTTTTATAAAATGTATATTTAAATCTGCATTTAAATTAAGAAAAATAAATCTTTTATATTTTTGTGGAAATAAATCCATTCTTATTTCTATCCTAAACATTTTCTATATCTGTTTAGTACCTTGAGAGTCCCTTCAGTAACATGTTTTTAAGCATGCCACAAAATACCCTCTGCAAGGGTACCACAAAAAATAAGGAGATAGAGAGAGAGAGAGAGGGAGAGAGATGAAAGACAGACTCAGTGGCAAATTACTAACATGGTTTTTGTACAAGGAAACGTCTGCTTTCACCTTTCTGCCCCCGACAGCTTCCTCAAAAGCGACACGTGTTGGCAATTTCTCAATTGACGAAGGTATTTTTCACAATGCCCCTTGCATCCTTGCAACCTGCTGCTATAAATCTTGCCGCGTAACTGTACCTAATCATCCAGTCGGGGGCACAAACACACAAACAGCTCAATTAGCACTCGACTCGTGTGAAAACACATAAAACACATTTTAAACAAAATAAATGAGCTGGAATTAACACGATGTGAAATTAAATTGCTTGGATTGGACTACCATTACTATATCTACACTGAAGAATTTTATGAACTGTGCAAATTTTTGGTAAAGATTATTTTTCGCAAATATCTATCAGTATTATTTTTTTGAATATAACTTTTGTACACCATATACAATATCAATATTATAAGTCAACTCTAAAATTGAGTATGGCTATAGATGAACTCCCCCATTAACAAAATACTCCACGGATAACAAAATGTAACACTAAAATACATTTCAGGTGCTGTCTATAAACGAAAAACATTTTGAAGATATCTAAATAAACTTTTTAACCATGAAATCCATAAACCTACCAGCAATAAATGGATTTATTTAACGACTTTAGACGTCTGAAAAGATGCAATGTTTTTGAGCTTCCTCATAAAATTTAATGAAGTTTAATAAATTAGTTTAGATACGAATAAAGCAAACTGACATTTAAAATGAACAGAGAAATAGATTAATAAAAATATTAGGATTATTTTCTATTATTTTTTTATACCTTACTATATGTTTTTTAAAATCTGTACTTATTGATAAGGTCTCTTTTGATAGGTTTCACACACATCTCTGACTATAGCCAACATAACTTTAAACCAGTATTAGATAGCGCTTATAGTGATATACTTTCAGAATCCAATAATGAAAATATCAACTGGAATTCTAAACTGGAATTCTTACATGTTTTTCAATCATTCTTAAGTCGCTACAAATTATTGCTTAAACAATTTGTTTAAGTGCTTAGATTTAGATCAAGTGACAGGGTGAACTATAGTTTGACACATGCCTAATTTGTGGCACAGGCAGCGACATCTGAATGTGTGAAAACATCTTCATTTCAAAAGATGCTCTTCTGGGATTGTTCGAGAGGGGGAGGGGCAGGATAATGGTGGCATCGCTGACTTCTCTGCCCCGACTACAATTTGCCTTTGGCCAAGGTTAGAGCTGAAACATGCTGGTTTTTAATTTGGCGCCTCTAATTGTGAGTGCCGGTGCTCGGGGCCCACACATGTCTCAATCCCACCCTCTCTCTTTCAGTACCCCTCTCTGCAACCATCTTTCTTTCAAACATATCTCTATCTCTCTCGTTGGCTGTCTCTTTCACTCGCCTCGTTTGCCTTGCTTCTGCTGTTTGGCTCTGGGGCTGTGTGGCTCGCGTTGCTTTTTGGCTTGCCAAATTAGATTTCCTTGTTGCGAAATTGCAATTCAAAATGCTTTTTCGGCTACTGCTGTTGCTGCAATTGAGAATTGCGGGGAAGGCATTGAAAAAGTTGTGTGCAGAGGAAGCAAAATGCTTTAAATTGCTGCTAAAATGTGGATTGAACGTGGGATATGGAATGCCAGAAATTGCAGCAAATGTAAAATGAGGGTTTGAATTTTCATTAAGTTGAATACATTGAATTTTAATCTTATTATCAGGCAAAGGTTGTAGCATACAGAAACCAATCAATTCCATTAGGAAGCTTTAATAAATTAAGCACTCGTTAGAAGAATACTGAAAAATATTAGTTCAGGGCTTGAATCTGCTACTCAGGAGCAGCAATAGTAATAAAAATATTGCTCTGCTATTGCTACTGCTACGAACTTTAGCAGAGCAATAGCAGAACCAATAGCAGTAAACTGAAATGCTATTTTGCTCTGCTCTGCACTGTTCTTTGCTAGAGCTATAGCAGTAGCAAAAGAAAAAACTCCAATTGTGGTATCTGTAGTTGTAGCAATAGCAGTGCGAATGAGAGCAGAGCGAACAGCTAGTGTTGCAGCTATAGCCATAGTTTTGCTCTTTTGCTCCGGAAGCTGCTACCACAGTTGCTATTATTATTGCCTTAACATTCGTTGCAGCAGCAATACCAAATCAATGGACAATTGAAATTTGTTAAATAAGGAAAACAAACCAATATACTCATGTATCTTCAATATCAGTGTATAGAAATGCCATACATTATTCAGATAAACCTAATATATGAAACGAGCATTTTCAAATATGCAAAACACGCATTAAAATTCACGCAATTTAAATCTGAATCCACTTTATTCAGTTGCTTTGATATTGGAATTTGGTAATGAGTGCTTTTAATTTGCTTAGCATTATTCATTAATCGCCTGCGCTTGACATATATTCATTACTTAAATTGCAAGCACTCAAGCACTTATCAGTAATAATATATATAATATATTAAATCGAATAGAAGTCTGTCTAGAAAGCATTTTCGGTTTGCTCTGAGCGTGAATCCATTTAGATGGATTGCTGGGCTGCCAAATGAAGTCGACTCTAAGTGTCAGTGTGAATATAGTTTGATGCATCTTCTAGGTGCTGGATCCGACAAATGATGCTGACAGCTTGCGGCTATCTAGCTGTGTGAGTGGGAGTAGTAAAAGCTGGAGGGGTGTCTAGGGAGTGGAAGAGGCATATTGAATATGATGGATTAGTTGGGCTTGGACCGCCCGCAAAGCAAAACATGTGTTGCAAATGTCCACAAATTACTTTGGCCAAAGAGCAATGTTTGCTTAGAGAGGGAGAGGGAGGGAGTGGGAGAGAGAGGAAGAAAGAGAGAGAGAGCGAGAGAGTGGGAAAGACAGAGAGTTGGAGAAAGGGAGAGAGTGAGTGGGAAAGAGAGAGAGAGAGAGAGAGAGAGAGAGAGAGAGGGAGAGAGTGAGTGGGAAAGAGAGAGAGAGATAGAGGGAGCAGCGATTCAGTTCGATGTAACTAGGCGAGTGTGTTTTATTCGTCGAAATGTGTTTGAGCAGCTTCTGTCCCAAAAGCAAATATATACAAGAAATTGATTATATACATATATAGAAGATTCCACATATATCATATATATAAGTATATACAAAATATAATAAATTTATTGTGATATGTGTGGAATCTTCAACTAAATTTGTAAAAGTAAAATAAAAATAATTCGCGTTGCTCCGCAGCTTTGCGTTCATAGTTTACTTCATTTAAATTTTTAGCCTGATTGGATTTTTGCTGGATTTGCCTAATCCTTGCCACAAATAATGGACCATTTTACAGATTAATTTAAAGCTTCAAAAGTTTCCATTTTTGTCGTTTTTAGTACACATTAAAAAAATAAATAATAATGGTTTGCATTTGCAGCTGCCACAAACTAAGCTCGTTCTCGTAATAAAAAGCTAACTTGTATTTATTTATTATGCATATTTTTAACAGTAAATCTCGCACTGTAAAAATACTATGTATTTTATACTCAACTGTAAATGGCTTTCATTTTATTGCATAACACATAAAACTCTCACAGCAAATTTATATTTGCCGACTTTTCGGCGCCAGCCTACAATTAACGTGACACAAAGCTGAACTGACATTTTTATTGTTTCAGCTAGTGTTGAAACCATTGAGTTAGTTCTGTTAGTTCCTCTAATTGCAATAATATACACCATATATATATATATATATAAAACAATATGAAAGCTAAGCTCCGCTCTAGATTGACTGGCAATTATGTAACCACTTTTGTGTAATTAACAACAGCCACATTTTTGTGTCCTGTGAAACATACATGTACATATGTATAATGCTTATCGCTTATACTTGCGTGACTTTGCCTCGGCCATTAATATCGTCCTTGTAGTTCATTGAAGCAGTGAGTTGAGGCTGACGATGAAAGTATACTCGAAAGGTAGCTCTCATTAGTGGCCTGATGTAAGGCGGAAACCCGCCACAGTATCGACATTTGTGCTGCAGGAAATGAACTGACTGACGGACAGACTGACGGACTGACTGATTGACTGACTGACTGACTGTGGGTAATATGCGCACCAGCTGGAAATCATTGATATGGAGAGTTTGGCATTGCTTATTGATACTCTTGGCATACACTCTGATAAAAACGACCTGATTTTTAGAAAATAGCCAAATGGCACAAAAATCGATCAAATTTACATTATATATTTTACAATATATTAATATTTAGTTCATATAAATAATTTATATATCCGTAAATAGTATATAAATTTGTTTTATTGAAATATTGATAAAAACACATTATCCAATCTAGTTAAATAGCTTATTCTTAACCTATTTACTAGACCAGTTTTAAACATCGCCTTTGGCAGCAAGCGGCGTATTCCATTTGCGTTGGCCATTATTGCTTTCTCGTTCCAAATTTACATTTAAATGTTGGCTTTTTGGCGTTTTCTTTTGGCTGACATTTGTTTTTACTACGGCAACTGATGCATTTAATGGCGCTTTACAATCCAAATATAAATTTCAATTAGAGTTGTCAGGCGCCCACAGTGAAGTACAGGGCTGCATAATAAGGATAAGCGATTGTCAAATAGCGATTTCATTGTACGAATCCCTGACAGAGTTGCCACAATAAATAAAACCGACAGTTGTCGGCTACTGTTAAACCTCCCACAAAGCAACAGCGGTAAACGTTTTCATTATCCGCTTTTGGCTGGTTTTTTTTATTTTTTATTTGTTTCCCATTTGTTTTCGTCGGGCGGCTTTTGACGCGCTGTCAAAACTTGACAAAGTCCTGCGTTTGGATGAACTGCATTTGAGTTGTCCTCTCAGCTCCGAAAGCGGTCCTTCTTTTTTCACAACACCTTTTTCAGCTCCGGTTTTTCATCAAACTGTCGAAAGTCATAAATAATGCCCCCGTGTCTGAGTATTTCCGTGTGTGTGTGTGTGTGTGTGCCGTGGAGAGTTTCGGGTCCCCGGTGTGTAATTTTTCGTTTAAGCTCACACATGAAGCGTTTTAAAAAGCTTTACAAGAAATAAAAATAAAAAACAATGTATATACAAACATTTGTAAAAACTTTGGCACGTCTGCCATCCTCCCTACCCTTTGGCAAAAAAAAGAGGAAAATTCCATAAATTCCTGTGCAAACAGAGCAGCAGTAAAATGGCAAACAAAAGAAGCAAAAGAAACATTTGTCTGAAGGAACAATCCAACAGGAAAACAGTTTCAGCAGCAGATGTGTGAAAAGTCAGCAAAGATAAAGAAAATTGAGAACTGAACTGAGCAATTGGATTTATAATTAAATTCTACTTAACCCTTTGTGGCCTAAGACCCTTTAAGCCAAAAACTAATTTTATGAAATTTTATTTAAGCAACAAAAAAATTAACATACAGTGGCTCACAGTTCAAATCGAGCATTCTCAAAGAAATAAAGTAATATATATATATATAGAAGTCTTAACAATTTTAAGCAGCTATTTAATGTGGTGATTTGGCAAGGATTAAAGACTGAATGTAGTCGAGACATTATATATGTTGAACAAATGTGATTAGGTAACTCACAAGATGGACAAAAGGGAGATGTTTTGTATTCGTACATAAGCAGAGTTAATTTTATTTTGTGTCTGAAGAACCCAGCCGAGACTAGGCACTACATCCCAACATAACTTAGCTGCTGCGCCAGCTAATCAAATTCTGTCAGTTTGCGCCTGGAACTTTGGCAGTTCTGTAGCAAAGCCAGGAAGCAGGCTGCCACAGCTGGTGGAACTATGTGTACATATTTGGGCCAAGTTGTCACGTATCGGGCACATTTTTCCATATTATCCTGAGGGGGGCGGAGGTGTTAGCCTTGTGCATGTCGCTCACGTAACAGACGCATACATAACATTACTTAATTTTCATCTGTGTGCCCTTGCTCCTTTCTCGTCTTTCTCCTCTCTGCTCACTCATTGCCTCTTCCGAATTCCAACAAATTAATGAAGTTGCATTTTTTAGCGCTTCTTGGCCTGCCGAGGCCGAAGAATAAAAGAATAAACAACAAATTGGCTGACAGGTCACCATCTGCATCTGTCTTTGGCGTGTTTAAATGCGTGTACGCATTTCGCGCTGAATAAAAATGTATACAAACAGATGACAGCATCCCGCCAAAATGTCATCATCACTCAATGCCCCTACCCCCTTTCACGCCGCCCCTTTCCTTATTTTTGTGTGTTTAATGTGTGAAAAGTTGAGGATCTCCTCCTTTCCGGCTTTTGTGTCTCCTCTTTTTATTTGGTAAGCGTAATCCCCATTGGCTGTTGGCTTTTGACGCTCCAGCAATTTAACGTGCAACAGCGCTAAGCATGTTTATTGTTCCAGTCGGATGCCCTGTAGCCTTTTAGTGTGTTTTACTGTAGCAAACAGCAGAAAGAAAAGAAATGTTTCTGAATTTTAGAGAATGGAAAAGAAATCATAAGTATGTATATAAAAGAGAAGGTTTTGACTTAAGCTGCAATATTCTAAAATGTATAAAAATGAACACAACAAGAGCTAAACTCAAATATAGCAGCAGAGCGCGATTTTCAGAGAGAGATATGCATTTCCACTTTTTAAAAATATCTTTTATTATTAAAAAATATATTTCTGAAAAATGGAAAATTAGCCTTTCTAATTTTAAAACATTTTTTGTATTTATAGAAACTATTTTTACAAACTAAGACCATTTCTAAAGTTTAGGGTGTTTTCAAGATTGAGGCGATTCCCCAAAGTTAATGGCAATTTTATTTCCTGCGTGTATTATACGAACTCGAGCAGACAGTAAGAGCTAGAGATTTTATTAGATATATATTTAATCTTTGTTCCTATTTATCAATTCATATCTTGATGTATTCTTGATAAAAATTAAAAAAAAATATCTTCAATTTGAAGTTTGTACTTTAGGCTATAAGCTTCTGGTTCCACTTAGAGATTTGATTACTATTACACGTCTATCTATCTATCTATCTATCTATCTATTATCTATCTATCTATTATCTTTCTATCTATTATCTATCTATCTATAATTTCATCTTCACAAAAAAGAGATTTTGTTTCCAATTAGTTTATAGTTTCGAAAACCACATTTGAATGTGTATCATATTTGATTATCTACCTTTTTATATTGGGCTTACCTTATACGAAAACTAAAACAAATCTTGAACTTTAATTTGTTTCTGCATTTCAAATATTCTGAAGAATATAAAACATTAAAGACTGGCCGCTGTGACCCGGGAATGTCAATGTCAGTGCCAGGACTAGTGTTTGATTTTATAGTGGAAGTATTCACGAGTGCAAATGAATGCTTGAATTATTTAACAGACTGAATGTCCCCTTTCGGAGACCGAGTGAGCGACAAGTCTTCCTTAAGCTTGACATGAGCAGCATAAAGAAGCAACAGCAAAGAGGGAACAGAAGTAGACGCGACCTTCAAAATACCCTGGAAAACTAAGTCCATAATATTAAAAATATAGTTTAAAATTGTGCTAAATACAGGGTATTTCATGTTGTGAAAATTCACTTGATTGACCAATCGCCCAGCTGATCGATATGTAAGGTGAAAATTATCCTTGATAAAAGTATAATGAAAATTTATAGAGCAAAATGAGATCATTTTATTAAAAATAACTTAAGTTTACATATATGTTACAGGGTATACACAAAAATAGAGTTTTGCATTTAAATGTAAATAAGAATGAAAAGTCTTGGGAAATATGTTGAAAGACTGTTAGATATCCAACATGCAAATCTAGTAAAGACGAGAATCAAACTACAATTTCTTAATGAAGATAGAACTTTTTGAAAGACATAACAACTCAACTTGCTACAAATTACAGGGTATAACTCAAGCAAATTTAGTTTTCCGCGCACACAAAAGCCGTAGCATAAAAAGCCAGAGCACAAAAAAATGCAAATAAAAAACTGAGTGAGAATGAGAAATGAATGGAGTAAAGGCGACGATGGAGCTGGATTCAAAGTAGATGGAAAAGTTGGGGAAAATTGCATTAGGCGTCCGCAGACAAACGAATAGAAGCACGTACCGTCTGGAATGGAATGACAGACTGCCAAGTAGATGGTTGCTGCAAGGATTGGCTGCGGGCGAAGAGCGAGAGCAGGAACTGACTTTGCCATATGGCTTGCAAATCTATCAAAGCTCTGAGTCGGCATTGCCAGTTGTGTGGCTTGGGGTTCTTGAGCTTAAGTGAGAAATGGATCTGGCTTAGGTATTATGACAAATAAAAATTTGCTAAAAATGAATGAGACGAAAACTTTTGGTTTTCAAGGAGAATATTTTGTGCGTGCTTTAAAAAATTTGCATACAATTCAGAGAAAATGAACAAGATTGGGAATGGGAATGGAGCCCACTTCCACAGTGAATGCCGTCAACAGCTGTGGCTAGGAGAACGTTGACATTGTTTGCCTTTGTCGTTGTCGTTGTTATTGTCTTTCAACTCGAAACAAAAAGATCCCTTTGAGCATGTTTATTTTCGTCGCACTCGACTGACTGACAAACTGACGAACTGACAAACAGACGGACTGACAGTCAGCTACACCCAAGTGTTCTGACAATAACATTGAATTTTTATGGCAACAACACGTTTTTGGTGGCAAATGGCAAATGGAAAATGGCTGAGAGCTGAACCGAAACGGCGCGAAATGTTTTATGCAAATACGCATTTTTGGCCAACAACCTAAGGTTGGCTTTCTGGCTTTCTGGGAATGCAGTGGGATGGCCAAAAGTTGTGCGTCATTTTGCGGTAATCACTTGAAGCACAATTTAAACTCAAAAACAAACAAAATGCGAAAATGTCTGTCAGTCTGTCTGCTGTCAACTTAAGCAGAAGAGCAAACAAATTAACAGTTGCAGCGGAAGTGAAGCTTTTTCCATTCCTGCAAAAAGTTTATTTAAGTTCGGACTTAGTTGTTTCGGGTGCTTAAAAACTCATTTACCTATATTATTTCATATATATATCATCTTCAAATGCTGTGAAGATATATTTAACTGCGGTAAACTTAAGTATGAATATTTGAATAACTAATAATCTCTAAGAGTATGTTGATAATTTCCCTATTCAACATATTTTCTCAATATTTAATATCGGCGAAAATAATCGAAATATTGAAAGTCGAAATCGAAATTTAGTTTAGTTCTAGATCATTGAGTAAAATTATGCAAAGCCTGCTTATCTATAAATAAATAAAAAAGAAATAATTGGTTGCTTACAAAAACGATTGGAAATGAATGTAGTTATATTCGAACATTTCTCTAAAAATCCTGGTAAACCATAATATTATTGAAAATATCTGTTGCAATGGATAATGCCCACCTATTCCTAGACTTTAATCTTATATAAATCACTTGTCTTGTGGCAAGGAGTATTAAAACTCTAGACAGACGTCTAAGAAATAATTTCAAAGTCTCTAAAAATTGTAGAAAATAACCTTTACTTTATTATTTTATTATGTACATATTTATATAATATTTTTTTTATATTTATATTTATATTTATGTAATATTTTATTATATTAAGTTTATAATTCGGCTGGGAACATTTTAATTGTCCATAGACTAAATGGAGAAGTATTTTGTGGGGTCAATCGAACTCAGCTCGACCAAGCATCAAAGTGTTAGACTGTATCAAAATGCGCATGCAAAAACCACAATAGGTCGAATTATCTATGAAAATATGAAGGAGTTTCAGGTAGTATATATATATATATATATATATATATATATATATATATATATATATATATATATATATATATATATATATATATATATTTACATTTATATACTTTATATACTTGAACATAATTACTCATACACCAATTTAATTTAGTCAATAACAATTCCCAGCTGGTCGCAGTTTTAAATCTGCCAAGGAGCTTTCAAGGATATATATATATTAAAAAAGCGAGTCTTGGCTGTGAAGAATACGTAACTGGGAAGACTGGAGACAGCTTCTAATGTTTCTAATTGTGTCTATCGCTGAGTCACAGTTAGTGACATTATTTTGATGTCTAATGGGAGTTGTAAATCTGAAAATATTTTAGTGCAAACTTTTGGCGAACATTTAAGTCGGGTGGCGGCCCTTTGAGCGTTAATTAGAAATAAGCATTTGTTTTTATGACACCCAAAAGGGGGCGTGGCTTAAACTTTGTAACCAATAACTCTGCTGACCACAGCCTGTCCAAACTTTGGCAAGTGACCACACAGAGGGTGAAGGAATTGATGTGACACGTTGTAGCAGTGGTGGGAGGGGTGGGCTTGAGGGGATATCGTCTGATAAACGAAATTACGTTGATTATAGCATACTTTGAGGCGGCCAAGTGAAATATTGCCAGCGACCTTTGAGCAAAGAGGCAAGGCTCTCTTTTATGCTAGATTAAGCATAATTTTATAATTAGTGCGCAGCTGGGCGTGGCCACAAAGGGGGCGAAAAGGGCGCAAAGTACACAAAGAATGTGGAGTAAATGAAAATGAGGCAGCGAAACCAAATGTTGGCCCACAAATAACACCCAAAAAATAGGAGCTTAATTAATGCTGCTGTCTTTTAGAGCTTTAAAGAGTTTCACAAATTTTGAGCATTTATGCTAATGCGAATTGTAATCAGCTTTTAATATGTTAATTATAGGCATAACTTTTATGTGAAATCCACTGTGGCATTATTAAAAGGGAAACTTTTGCTCTTCCAATCAGATTATTTCGAAATACACTGTGAAAAATGTCAAAACAGCCAAGGCATCTAAAAATGGCTGACAATTCTTGCTAAATCAAAAAGATCTTCAATAATGTGAGTGATATTTAAGTAAAATTTTAGTAGATATGTATGTGTACAGGGTATCACCTAGTCGACTAACACATTTTTACTTTGCTAGTTTATTGCTTAATACATATTAATTGGATAAACATAAAGTGTTTTTAATTATATTTGGCAAAAGCGAAAATTGTATACCACAGCTTTCAATGTATTTTGCGGCCTGTTTATCATAAATCCCATAAATATTATTTTGCTCTGGTTTATTTCACTTCCAAGGACTATAATAATAAAAGACTTTTAATGAATGTGGCAAAAATGCTGCACGAAAATACTGCCACGTCGAATTGTTACCAAGGTTTTTGTCTAAAAGTAAATAGAACCATTTATGTTTAACTGACCAACAAAATATCTCATTTCTAACTCTATTTTCTAATGCTAACCAACACTCGACTAACAAATATAAAGTAGTGTCGAGAAGATCGGCGCCCATGAAGAAAAATAATAAAATACGCTCAAAGCAGCCGCGACTTAACAAGAAAGTCAAATTCATAAGTAAGTACACATAATATAAAACTTTAAATATATCAAATTAGAACCGGCCAAACCCTTGATTACATTGTAAATAAAAATATTTAACTACCTTCAACAAGTATTCCTAAAGGTATAAGTAAATTGGGCTGCTTTCAGCAGCTTAATTAGATTTAAGGCTACTTTGTGTCGCGCCTCAAACAGACGATGCTATTTTTTGCCACCCACTTAAGTGAAGCATCTCGCTTTACTTGCCCCACCCTCTGCACATCATCCCCTAATTGTATAACGACACAACTTTTTTTCTTTTCGTGAACTGATCAAATTAGACAACATGGCAGCAGCAACTGTTTGATGGGCAGTACGTGAAACTGAGCTTTGATAGGCAACTGACAATGTGGCAGTAGCCAACTAATACGTCCATTTGCCGTGCCCAAAAGTTAAGGGGAGCAAAAAAGGCCAGCAGAAGCAACAGTCCGCAGCAGCGAGGCCTATCCGACTGCGAAATACTCTGACCCCAGTCAGACAACAATAGATGGCTGTCAATAATAATAGATCTAAAATTATGCGCGAAAATAATTTGTCTTAGAATCAACTTTTTAAAAGTGTTATCGATAAATTATCGATTTAAGAATCACCTAGTGAATGTAGCGCGCAAATTGTTACACTTTGTTTGGCATGGGCTTAAGCGAATTTATATTATAAAATTCAAGTCTCTCTAGCTTCAAGTTCAGTCTTGTTACGGGCAACGTGACCAGCCAATATTCTCTTCTAAACCAGGTGCAGAGCACAATGGCAACATGGTCACCAATTTCGAACCCCCTGGCTACAAAAGTTGTCTCCAAGCGAACAGGAACTACAAAAACAACAACAGCAACAACAACTACAAAAACAACAACAGCAACAACAACTACAACAACAACTACAACAACAACTACAACAACAACAACAACAACAACAACAACAACGAAATGAGCCGGTCAGGTAGACGCCGCTGGCCAAATGAGTCATTTCCCAAACCTGGCCAGCCGACACGCTCCTTTGCTTTGTTGCCTTTTGTTAGGTAATAAAATGTCAAAATCGTCTGGCCGGCGCCATGCTAAATGAAGTAGATTTAGTCGCACACAGCCCCAAGTCTCTCACTCTCTGTCTGTCTCGCCCCCAAAAAGGTGTCTCTAGTCGTATACGTATTATTTGAGAGTTATGCGTTTATTAATACAACTTGTTTTTGTGTCGTTGTTGGTTGCTGCAACATTTTTAAATATTTTGCGGAGATTTTGGTGGTCGTATTTGGTAAGCTGATATGCTCACTTTGCAACCACCCACCATCTGTGTGTGCGTGAGGCATGCAGTCGCCTAACTGCCGCAGCGTGGCGTCAAAAGCATACCCTGTAAAAAGGCTGAGCTGTCTACAAACACACTTTGGTTTTGTGTTAATTTTTTATTAGTAAGTATTTCGAAAATTCATGTGTGCTGAGCACAACAAAAAACACTCAATTGTATATAGAGAGTATCTCGTAGTCGAGCATTTGGTTCACTCGCTTAACTGTTTGTTTTTGTCGCTGTGCGGTTAGCTGTAATTAAGACTGCAGGTAAAATGTATATGTGGCTATTCATGTGGTTTCTGTGGGGTGTTGATAAATAGCTATCACATTCACCGACCGGCTAGACGATGAACTCGTTGGACACAAGTAATAAATGGACTGCAACTCGGCTTTATCATTTAATAACATAAATGAAATTGTGACAATTTCTGTATCAATAAATCTTTCATTCAATCATCAAGTTTATTTTCACTCTAAACTTTCATTTTTGGCTTTTTTTCCATTTGAATTTTCATTCATATTCATTATGGAAATCTGGCACATTGTGCCTTCCCTCATCCATTTATCTTTCTTCGTATCTGGACACATTGGGTTCATTAATTTTCTATATGCAGCGTGCCCCATTCCGAGCCTGCTACTAAAAGCTTTTCTGTTTGTGCCCAACACTTTTCCTCAAGCAAGAAAAATGCCTAAACGCGAGAAAAGTCATTAGAGCTCTGAAAGTTGAGCATAGCTGACTGTTGAGGGAGAGATTTTGGTTAAGATTGTTGGTTAAAAGGGAAAGCAGTAAAACGGAATTTATCTTATCTACTTTTTGCTGGTCCGGCTTAATGCGTTTGCCAAAGTTGCAAGAGTTCGCAAAACGGCTCTTCAATTTTCATTAAACAAAAATTCCCAACGAAATTTAAATGCAATTATAAATGAAATGATAATGAATATACACTGACTGATAAAATTGGAATTAAATTATTATATTTCGAATATAATTCATGCTTCGTCTAGGCCAAGGAATATGCTAAAAATGGAATTTATTGTCAAAGCCTTTAATTGACCGCCGCAAATCTCATTGGGAGTTATGCAATAAATATTAAATAACTGCTGGCTGCTGCTAATTAATTCCTAAAAGCAAATTGCATAACCAACAATTATTGTACGAGATATTCTCATTAAATATTTGCATAAAAGCAAACTAATTAAATGTTAATTAAGTTGGCAGCTTCATAATAATTAAGCCCAAAAATTAGCAAGCAAATTAATTAAAATGCCAACAGCAAAATGCTTTTGGGTTTAGGGTTGGTTGTTGTTGTTGCTGTTGTTGTTGTTGTTGTTGGGGTGGCAAGCAAATGCAATAAACGTGTAAAATGGCAAACATCAATAAACAGCAGCACTCAAATTGCAATTACGAATTAATAACGACTGCCAATCCAATTGAGAAATATTTGTGGATATGCATGATACATGGATTACATATGAATCTATCTGCATGTATTTACTGCTCATGCATGAAAAGCAAACAGGAAAGTGCAACGTGAAAATTGCACAATACACATGAGGATATACGTAACAGGACGACAAGGCGGTGTGGGGGAAGGGGACTTCAGTGCCACAATTCAATTATGCGTATGCGCATTTTTAATTAACGCTGTTTATTTGATTTAATTGAAATACTTTTTCTGTTTGCCTCTGGCACTTTCTCAGTCTGTCCATGTCTGCCAGTGTTCTGTGCCAAAGATAAAAGAGAAAATAACAAGCAAGAAAGCTCTAGTCGAGAGAGCTCGACTGCGAGATGCCCTAAACACAGCTTCTTCATGAAGTTCTAAAATATTACCAATATTAAGTAAAAATATATCCATAATCGGTTAGAAATGATATTTCGATATATATCGATTTTCCATTAAATCGATTTGTGTTATTATTGAAAATGTTGTGGCGAAATAGTTCTTATATCATCTACACACGCTTTTTTACGTTTCTATCTTTAGATTCTTATACAGGGTATTTTGTAGTCGAGCAGTCGCTAAGGTCACAATTATTTTTGTTTACTTTTGAAGTGCGAATGGCAAATTTTGCAAAGTTAAGAGTGGAAAAATTCAATTAAAAATGAGAGCAAGTCAATTAAAAGGACCGAGATGGCCAAGGCCCAAATGGTTTAAGCAAAAAGGAAAAAGGGAACTCAAAATGGCTGACACTTCAAAAACTGTCGCCATTAAAAGTTTTTCCACAAATTGGCAAACGCCGCTAAAAAGAGAAAAATGGCATCAGCAAAATAAGCGGATATTGTGAATTATTGTTTATGATGACAAATTACTCCATGGAGTGCAAGAAAAGCAATAGAGACAGAGAGTGGGAGAGAGAGGGAGAAGCAGAGAGAGAGAGCGAGAGAGAGATGAGGATATAACTTGCACTGGATAGCTGGCCAAGGCATTAATCTTCGATGCATCCTGCATCGAAATACCAAAAGCATATGTGCCGAAAAGAGGAATACAAAAAAACTGGCAGCAAACTATTCATGAGGGTCTACGAATTCCATGGCTGGCTAATAAAGTGGTCTGAGGAATAGTTCTGGCAGCAGCTGGGCCCCAAAGATGATAGATTGCCGAATAGGAAAGCTATTTGAAGCCAGAGTGGAAAGCAATCTCGATTGCCATTCAACAGCCTAATGTCTGGTAAAGACGACAAGTTTTACAAGAATTTTCTTATTTAACGAAAAATCAAATTTCATTTGTGAGTTAAATGCCAAAATCAATATTTAGAGTGTTATCGATAACAATTTATTATTGACTACACTGAAAATAAAGCAGCAATGCAATTTAAACAAAAATTTGCCTGACTTTTAGAAATTATTTATAAATTCAATATCAAGGAGCCAAATTCTTAGAAAACAGTAACCTTCCGTTTTGGAAATGTGCTTTCTAAATAAAGAGGAGAATTTCACTTTGCGCCAATGTTATGGCAAATTTTTTAAAATTCAGTTTGATTTTATATTTGAGTATATGCACCAGACTAGTAACAACTTAGCTTCAATTCGAAGCGAAAAAAAATACATAATATATTCAAGCTGGAAGCCTGCCTGAAGCGTTTGTGGTTAGTGTCAGATAGGTGGAATCGAAGCGAGTATTTGGCTAAAATGCTTGTCGTGTTCATCCGTTGCATAGCCAGCGGGGCAGGGGCTGCTTGTGTCCTGTTTGCTAGGTTAACATGTTCAAATAGTTTGCAATGCCACACATGCAATGCCACATGGCAAGTACCATCCACGTCGCAGCACCCTTCTGCCACAACTCAACTCAACACCGCAACCAGGATCGCAAATGCTTTTGGCTGTCATCATTTGCATAGCAAATATGTTTCTTTTGTGTGGGAAAGCGGAAGCGGGGGGACAGGAACTTTCTGACCGCACTGCAAGCGGAATACAAATATTTTGACCATTTGTTGTTTGCCCTACTCCGTTTTCTTATTATGTGAACATTTGTGAATAAGCAATGTCAATTGCAGGAGCACAACGCCAAATACGATAATAATAATAATGTGTATTATTAATGCTAATGGCAATGGCGCCAGCTTCCCGATTCAAAGCCAAATCCTGACCACAGGGAACATCTAAAATTTAGTTGCACATATATACAGATATATACAGATTTCTGTTATTGCACTACTTGGTCTGAGTTGATTTTGACCATAATTCAATCGATAGTTGTGCTGTCTAGCAGCAATCAATCAATCAATCAGTTTGATCGAGTTACCAAACAATTTCGTCAGCTAAATTTATGCAAATTAGAAAATGACTGTGTAATAAAATACATAATTATATTATATTTGAATAATTGAAAATACATAATTAAATCAGGCTTTTGGCAATTGAAATTATTGAAATGACAGTATAAATGAGCAAATTCCTTTCAGAGATTAAGTTTTTGTGTGTCAAGCAGACAATGTTGTTACCTCTGGTTCCCTTTGAGTCAATGATTTACATTCCATCAAATCTGCAAAATTGACATTTGATAATTATATTGTATAAGATGAAAGATGTTCATGTGACTTGTAACATTATTATTGCCGCAAACAATCGCAATTTGTAAGGACTTTTAAACCAGACAAGCACATGGGATCAGAACACGTTTTTTTTACTTATTAATAGTCGTTGACAGAAGGTATAGGTTTGCAGATAACGATCTCAGTAACCCACGCGATTCCAGCTGCTTTATTTATTCCACGTAAGGGTTTCATTGAAATCAAGTTGTTTGCATGCTCATTATATATTAATGTGTTCCAACTTGTCAGTGTTCAATATGTTTATGTAAGTAATCAAACATTTTGTTTCACTAGGGTTAACTCCAGATCCAGAAAATAAATATGATAAAATACGAAATTGAGTATTCTAATGTTGAATAAGCTATATTGAATATATTGAATATATATCTGAATTTTAACCATCCACTTTCAACTGCTACACACTTTTGCACTGCCCTATGAAACCCAAGTTGCACGCATTAAATCACAAATTGCAATGCAAATCTCGTTGAATTTTGCAACGGTTGCAAACAAACAATGCAAGTTAATTATGCAGCTCAACTCTGAAATGTGCAGCAATGCGTGAGTTTGATAAACACGAATGACAAATAAATATACACTAAATATACACTAATAATAAAATGGATTTACCAAAATTTGTTTCCCAATTGAAACAGGCGCAAAACAGCGGAAGTTGCCGAGTAGAGTGAAAAAATGTGGCAACTGTTTATAAAATGAGCGGAACTCAAAATCCACTGCGGATCAGGGAGCATTTGGGTTTTCACTTGGCCAGCTTCGGGTTTGAGCCAAAATAAAAACTAAATAATTATTATGGTCGATGATCCGATTTAGGACAATGCGGTCAACCGGTTATCTGGACTCTTGTGATGCTGCCGATGCTGCATGCTGCATGGAGGCATCCTGTATGTAAAGCATGTTGCGCCCATTTGTATGCAACACTTTATTTATGGGTGCACTTGGGAGGGGCAGCTTTATTATTACACTGCATAATACGCAGAGAGCATATCCTGGTGTCCTGCTGATTGCGCATTCAAGAGAGCTCCAGGGCAGCGGTGGGGCAGCGGGGCAGAGGGACTCTTTTGTATGAGTGTTAACCACAAAATTGCATTGTGGTCATCACATGAGTCTAAGCCTTGGGCGAGTGGCAAGCAGACGCCTTGCATACTGCCAGGATTTAAAAGGACTTAAAACCAGCAGCAGCAGCAGCAGCTGTCACAAGGTGCTCCTGCTGCGCCCTGACAAAATATTTTCATTGAACGCATAATTTTTACACTTGGCGCATTTTCCAAAGTGCATTCAAAGTGTGCTTGAGTGTGTGTGTGTGTGAATAATCGAGTCTACTTATTCACCTTACTCCAAGCATCTCCTGTGGCGAAGGCATATCCTTTTATCTGCATTTGGAGTTATCTCCTGCACTGCTTTGATCAAATTGTATAAATTATTTGTGCATATTTCTGTGGCTTGGGCTTGTCAGGTGATTCTCGAGCAGAGAATTAAAAGTGAAAAGACAAATTTGAATATTGAATAATTCAGCACTTGACTTTGTTTATATGGTTCACCTATAGCTCTGGCACAAATTTGCATACCTAAGCCATTAAAAATAAAATCCACAAACATATTTATAAGTGGCACAATCAACAAATAACTTTTATAGTTGACAGCATTGGTATTTTAGGCTGCAACATTGATTAACATTACTTCTTTTTCTCTCATGGTAATTATTTATAATTATAATTTTAACACTGTTTCAATTATTTTACTGTCGAAGTTGTCAATTCAAAAATAGAGTTGAGGCACATTAAAAATAGAAATCGAATTCAAAGTTGAGTTTGAGTTTCTTTTGAACTCAATCCAGTTGCAAGCTAATTAATCAAGTGTCAACATTTTGTAGACACGTCACACACATTGACAAAGAGTTCAATAAGGTTTATATGGCTAATTGGTTTTTGGCCAGCTGCTGGTTGGGGGATCCTCCTTAAGCTGAGCTAGCTACTCCTCTCTGCCATAACACACACTCATAGGCCACAAATGTGCTCGCACATGAGGCGCCACATTGATGTGCGCTGCGGAAGGGACATAGTTTTAATTACACTCGCACAAACACACACACATGTGTGTATGGAGGGGGGAGTGGGGTGGGTAACAACTGTGCCTGCATGTTGTCGGCCAATAAACTAAACTGCCTTTGGCCATAAAGCAATCTTTGCTGAAAGTGGACACCAAACACGAACAGCTCGAATATCGAAGGATTGGTTGCTTGGTTAAAGTAGCATGGGGCAAGGGGCAAGGGGGCAAGTAGAACGGTGTGCTGGAGTGGTGGATTAATGGCAGTAACAACGACAATGGAAACACTAATTTAAACGCTCATAAAACTGTGCACGCTCTAAACGCAAACTGGATACCAAACGTAAGGGTGGCACTTACCGCAATGGAAGCTATTCCTGGTTGCAAGCAGCAAAAACAAATACAAATCACACACACACACACAAGGTGTGCACACACATGTGCTTTCTTCCTTCCCATATCGCCCGAGCAAAACTTAATTTGCGAAAAGAAAATCGATAGATTGTATTTATTCCGCCGTAATTACGCAGCGTGTTCGATGTCATTTGTAATTTATAAGCCACGCTTGGCTCTAATGACACTTTTTGATGTCTTTTGGCCTTGTTGCAAATACTTATAAGATTGTCGGAAAGTTTATCACCACAAATACATAATTACAAATAATTTGCGCATTTAATATGAGAACATAAAGATAAAGCTGGATGAAAAAATACACATGTAAAATAGATAATATGAAAGCGAAGATATTGTGCTTAATTTGAGTTCAATACCATAAGAATATATTTATCTATATTCTTGTTAATAGTTTGTTTTTCCCCGTTTTGTTTCCTTTATATTTAATAGTGGTAAAAGTTAAACGGAAATTCGCAAATGATCTTCCCAATTCAAAGCATTCCATATCAGACAATAAGTAAATTAAAATTGAATGAACACATTAAATTAAGTTATTGAAGATTCACTGATAATGCAGATTATTTATTTATATTTATGCAAGTAATTAGTTGGCTTACTGCTAACCATAGCAAGGATCTAATGTAACGGAATGTAACTCACAGTTTCCGCAGGACAAATCTAATTAAACTGTCAGCTGGGATATTTAATGCTTCTCACGAGGAAGTTGCCGCCTCTCTAAATTAAACTGACTTACAAGCTTTTTCTGTGCCTGCCTCGTCGTTGTTGCACATAATTTGCTAACTATGCTAAGCTGCCTGGATAGTTAATCAGACTGACAACGACAACCATAGACTGTCCGAGGCACTAAGTCTCCCCACCCGCACCCTTTTGACACCCCCGCTGCCAGTTTAAAATGATGTTGCAAACGTTGTTGCCGTCTGGTGGCGATAAGGATGTGGCTGCATGTTGAGAAGGACGAGCACATGGCCAACATATTCTGCACGGCGAAATGTTGTTGAAATGTCACTGACACTTTTAGCGCTCGCCATGGCAACGGCATAGCGTTGCAAGAGGAGCTGCAGTTGCAACATTAGAATTTGTTGCTCTGCCATAAACAGACAACATAGGATTGTTCAGCTGACTGAATTTGCTGCCCGCTCCTTCCTTTTGCCCATCCACTAACTGACTATTTTTCTGGGCGGCAGGCATTAATGCATCCCCATCCCTAACCTCATCCCCCCGCCCACATCCGCATCCGCTTTACAACGGCGTCATCTAAAATACTCTGAACAATGAAATTTTGTTGCAGTTTGCTTTTGCCAATTGTCATTTTGGACGATGTTGGTTTGCTTTGTTGCCAGTTGTGTGGCGTTATTATGACAACAAGTCCTTGGTTGGAGCCGTTTCTGTCGCTATTGCCTTCAATGTTTACCAGGCTAGATAAATGAATGTTTACTTACATGCAAACATACATACATAAGTACCTATCTGCTGAATAAAATTAAATTGTTGCTCGCAATGAATGCTTCCAAATAGGGAGATTCAGAGTAAATAACGAGGGTTACTCAAGAAGTTTGTTTGCCATATTTATATTATATTTAATTATATTACTCCTGAGAGAACAGCTGCACTCTAACAAAGCAGTCGAGTGAACAAAATTTCACTACTATATTCAGAATAAATATATTCCGCTTGATGATACCGTATTTAATTGGATAGTTCATTCATTCCTTAACAATTGATCAGAAATTCATTATTTGTATTCTTCATTTACATAATCTTTTTTCCTTGACCGAGAGTTGAGAGTCGACACATTTAAATACCATTTTGTTAAAATGTCAAATCAACTTTCCATTTAATGCGCCCAACTAGTGACAGTAAATGAGGCTGCACTTAACACGCTGCACAAATAAGCAGATAACAGGGAGGGAAGAATTGGGGCTGAGGGAGCCAAAGCATAGCGTTTGGTAAAAGCATTTTCCAACTCAGCGCGCGCAAAAATCCCTGAAATGGATAAAGTGCGAATATGTTTAAGGGAAACTGTTCCGTTTCATTTCATTTACAACTTTTGTGAAAAAAGAGAGAAAACGAAAAACAAATAAATGGTAGCTAATTAGCTATTCACCGGGCAGCCAAAAAGTTGATGAACACGCCCTGTGCCCAAGAACAAAGGAACAACACAAACAAACAACAAGCAAAATAAACACGAACAAGCAAAAAATGAGAACCCAAAAGCACATGGAGAAAACAACAATAAGAAGAACTGCTTAAAGTGCAAAAGGGAAGTTTATTATTATTTGCTACAGTTAACAAAAGCAGCCAGCATTCAGCGAGAATGAAACG
This sequence comes from Drosophila atroscutellata, assembly GCA_035041605.1. NCBI lineage: Eukaryota > Metazoa > Arthropoda > Insecta > Diptera > Drosophilidae > Drosophila > Drosophila atroscutellata. The sequence continues at coordinate 1,694,631 of JAWNLA010000092.1, read as the reverse complement.
TTTCAAATAGTTAGTTGGGGGCTGGCGGGGAGTCAACCTGTAGCCGACAAAAACCCACATCTTTGCCTCATACGATTCCCCTCTTAATTTCAAGAAGCTGAACTTTGGCACAGCTTTTAAATACCCTAGTATATTTATCAGGAGTATAATGTTTTCTTGGTAAGTGCCTAGGTTTAAATAGGTTATGAGAAAGGAAACAATAGATTTTGTAATATCCAGATCAATGAAATATATTTAAAATTTAAGGTATATGACTCTACTATGTTGAGTTAAGATTCTGCTTGTAGGGTATTTCGCAGTTGATCACTCTTCGTTCGTTTTCACTTGACTTGTGTTTAATTGAAATGCAATGCACAAAATGTGGGCGCGTCTGCCGCCTTAAAATAGGCGCTGACTGTGCACATACCCGTGTGCATGCGTGTATGTACGCCTGTATGTGTATATGTAAGGTGACTGAGAAATAAACCCCAAGAAAGGCAGCGCAAAGCAAAGCAAACAATAACAAGCGACGCGACGCGACGAGACGAGAACTAAAGCATACTTAGAACCGCTTAATGAAGGAAACGACATAAAAGTGGCTCTACTCAACTCTCTCCTGTCGAGGGCACAGCGAACAGGAGAGCAAACACTCGACGGGGGCGGGGACGGGGGGTTCGCCTTTTGAGCGACGCGACACGTTAAGAATAGAAACGTAATTTGCCGTTGAATACCTCGCCGGCATTTGGTATTGACAAAAAGAGAGAGAGGGAAACAATGGAGATCTAAAGAATTGCTGCTAATTTAGCGTAAAGTGGGGAATATAAGAATAAATATGGTAACTGCCGGTTAGCTGGCAATAATTATATTTGTAAAGGGCAGTAAATAGACTACATAGTCTAGCAGCCAGTGAGAAATAACCGATAAATCATAATTTACCACCTTGAATCGTTTGATTAAGACACGTTATTAACTATTTGTATGTACTTCTTCAGGGGAACTGATAGTCAAAACCAAATGTAAATAGTTCCTCGATTAGGGAACATTCTGTGCGCTAAATAAAATGCATATTGAAAAATATGTAATCATCCACTCATATCCATCACTTGTCTTTAAGCTCTTTTTGAAAAGTTGTTGTTATATTTCAGAATGAGTTTAATATATCATTTCCTAAGTAACTATAAAATTCCAACAAATTAAATATAACAAAAAATACTTTTCTCGCACAAAAAAATAATACTTATAGTTCCTAATATTTAGTGATATATATTTATCATATAAATGTACAAAAATACATTTTATTTATCATTTTCACTTTTAAAGCTGTATATTTAAAACGTAATTAAGGCAAATTGTCAATTAGAAACTAATCAGATGTATATCTGTAAATGTGTCGAATACAATTTATGTTTATATAATTTGCTGTCCCACTTCATAACAACTATATTTTTGGACTAATATAAAGCTCTGCTGGTACAGGAAAGAGTTCTATTGCGAGGGATTTTTAAGGGGACCCTCATCACGTGCATCCTCACTTTCCATAATGAGGTATCATTATTTTGCAATCAGCATTAAGCTGGTGAACTTCTATTATAAATCGTTGTGCTGCTGAGCGCAATTTGACCAACAGTTTATTGACTTATGCTAATATGAAACGACCTCACAAATCGCCGGCAAAAAGAGCAACCCTGGCGAAAAAACATAAAATAACAAAATGAAATAAAAATCAATAGTGCAGTAGCCTCTGCCACATGCGAAATTTTGATATGTGTTTAAGCCTGGCCGGCGACGTCAGTTAGCCGCATTCCCAAGGTGATAAACTGCAGTCGGCAAGCACAGCGTGAAACGGCCTATTCCCTCCCAACGCCCCACCCCCTACGTGAGGCCATTTCAAGTTAGTCGGTTGACTGTTTTCACCCCATGGTAAACATCAAAATGAAAAAAGAAAAAAGCACGTAATATAAGAAACAAACAACTGAAACACGTCACTGCGTCATTTGCAGTTGTTGCAATGCGATACCTGCTCGGCAACTTATTTTACTATCGTATATACTATATACATATATATATGGGCAGTTGGGGGATTGCGGGTGTCTTCTTCTTCTTTGCTGTCTGGGCCAAGGCGCCAGGCTTCATTGGGCGACGTCGCGTCACAGTTGGATTCGAGCAGCACAGGCCGGCAGCCAGTGGAAAAGAAGGCGATTGCAGAGGAAGGAGTCGATTAGCTGCACGTGCAGACGGCATTTGCTTATGTAATCGCCTAGAACTAGACTGCGACAAGGCGTGCAGTGAAAAAAGCTAAAAAAGTACAGGAAAATGGCTTGGAAAACTAAATATTCACAACACTCAGATAAAGAAATCGCACTGAAATTTAGAAAACCGCTCGGAAGACCACAAAAATGTGCCTGTTTCGACAAATAAATTCATATTAGAATAAATATCCTTTAAATTTCGAATGAATTGTTTAGTTTTCAGAAATGTATTTATTAATATACAATATTTCTGAAAAACATGTAAGCAAGCCTTTGTTTTTAAGAAAATTCTTTCTACAAGATTAAGAATAAGCCATATTCTCAGCTGATAGTAAAATGGTATAAGACTATTTCACAGTCGGTTACGTTGGTAGTAAAGTTGGGTCAGTTTTGGTAAGTCGTGGCTGTCGCTAAGATAAACGCTGCGGTTAGCAACCTTTTTTTTATACAAAACATGATATTCTCTCAAGATACTTGAAATTATCCATTAGATCTTAATCTAATCAAAACAAATTAGCTTTCTGTTATAATACATGAGTCTGACTGATGATTAATTACAGCAAGCATAGTTCCTGGTTGCACCTTTAACGAATCACTTTTCAATTTTTTATTCGTATAAGAAGTTTACTCTGAAGTAGCCCAGGAGCAGTTTCCTGCCTTGTGCTCGTTACAACTTTTTCAAACTATATATATTCTGTCAGTTCTGCCTTCAGAGCAGCTTGAGCAACTTTACCCAGCCACTAACAACAAGTACAAGATTTTTGCCTTTTTTTTTTCTTTTATATTCTTTTTTTTTTGTATTTTGCATTCCTTTCTGAATTTTGCCGTTGTCGCGGCAGCTTTCTTATCGAAGGCGTTGCATTCTGCGAGGCGTCACTTTGCGAAAAAGTTTTGCTCTACTATCTGCTGCAAACTAACGACACTCACTTCTGCGAAACTACTCAGTGTGGCAGAGAATACAGCAGAGAAATTTAAGTTTGCTCAACAGCTGTGCTAAATATGTGTTCCGAGCGGTTGCTAAACGCTATCAAGACTGTTTTTTATAAATTTTGGCTTTTTTTTAAACGAATTTTTTTAAAATCTCATTTCATTATGAATCAATATAGATAAATATCGAAAGCAAAAGTAGCTGCAATATAAAATATATTTGTTTTATCAAGAAAGTAAAGTACTTCATATGATATTGCAATATAATATAATATCGTTCCACAAACATGTGTATATCAAACATATTTCTATATCGTAATTTTTTCATTGGGCTGTTTTGCATATCTAAGACTTATAATAAGTAAACACCAGGGTAAATTGAAATAAATAGAATATTCTCCATATTTTATAGAATAGTGCACGTAAACAGGAATAAATATAATATTCTACATATTCTACGGAATATTCTCGACTTGAGCATTATTAATTGTTTTTTAATTTTATTTATTTCAAATGCAATTAATTTTCTTAAATGTAAACTTACTTTTAAGCTGTTTTTTTTTTTAATTTATTCATATTTTACAGACCGTATCTTAGTTTTTTTTGTCTTTTATTACAGTTTTTAAATTAGTTATCTAAACTCCGCTCGGTTGCCACTTTTAAATGTTCAACTTGCGTATTAAATCATATTATTATTTATACAATAGAATATTGTGCTTTATATTTAATATGTCTACGCATATCCTTATATAATATTTAAATTATTTTTAGCTCTATTTTCGTTGCGATTTATCCACTAATTGTTTACTTTTGTGTTTCTTGCTTTCTTTTTAGGTAAGTTCCACTCAATTATTGGTTTGGTAATCCATCTGCAAACGAGAGAGGGGAAAGGAAACCACTCGAAATCTGCAATGAATCATCGTTGTGCCTGTTTCAAGTCGGTAAATGCCGCTCAACGGCACCTAATCCATTAAAACAACAACCCCAACAACAACCCCAACAACAACCCCAACAACAACCCCAACAACAACTACTAGAAAGGGGCACAACAACAAATGCGACAACTGCTGCTGCTCTTCTCTCGCCTTGTCGTATGCAACGCTTTTTTTTGAGTTTGCCTTGCAGCTTTTTAGTGCTGCCTACCCCTGCCTGCTACATCCCCTTGTCCATCGATACATATGATTGTTGGTTGTACTTTTTCTCTCTCTCTATATATATATACACTTAGTTTTCCCGTCTAGAGTAGTAGTATTTTTTGGCGACATTTGCCCAACTCTGAGGCCAATCAGTGCGCCAAGTGCCTGCTGCAAGTCACTTACGTGGCCTTTGTTGAGAGGGGCGTGGATAGGAAGGTGGCGGGTGTATGCCGTAATATTTGTAGGCTTACACGAAATACTTAAATGGAAAATTGCATTTCATTTAAATAGTTACAAATCATCACATTTAGGTTTAGCTTGACATTTTGGAGCATTTATTAAGGAAAGTATCAAGAATCCAATTTGATTCTTGGTTGCGATAGTTATACATTAATAATATATCAATTTTTTATTTGATCTCCCGTATGCCATAAATCAGATGACCTGAACTGCTGTAAGGCTAATGGCTTCAAATCCAAGATAACTAAATGAAATAATTATAATAATAATATCCAGAACAGAAAATTTAACTCAGCTTAACACATTTCATAGATGGAAACATTCCCATGTTTTTGTTACTTGATCTGAAAAATACAAGAAGAATGCATTAGATATATGATATATTCTTCAGCGCAGTTAAAAGATATTTAATTTAATATTTTTTGCTGTTTGAGCAATCTTTCGGCAACTGCTTATCTAAACAGTTGTGTTGCCTTTAACGTTTTGTATTCGCTTGTGGAGGGTAGCATAATTTTGTTGAAAACGTTTCCGATCCCATAAAATTTATATATTCTTGTTTAGCATCGCAGCACATTCGATAAGCCATGTCCATGTTCCTAGTCCTTAATTGTAAAGCTATCTTCATAAAACTTTGCCAATATCCGAATTATTGCTGTAGGCAGTAAATATGTCAGGGACTTCCGGATTGGATCACTATATTATATAGCTGCCATGGAAACAACTGCTCGAAAAGTGATTTCTTAGAGAAAAATTCGACGATACGTCATTGGTATTAGTCTACTATATCATATAGCATCCATAGGAAAAGTTGGTTGTATGAATACTTTTTTTTTGTATTTCAGTTTTTAACATTTGAACAAAAATGATTGAGATCTGACTACTATATCATATAGCTGCCATAGGAACAATCGTTGAACGGCTGTGTTCTTGAATGAATATGTGTTGTGTTTAACAATTCAAACTAACCAAACTCACTAGTTATGAATGCTAACATGATCCCAAGATAACATCATATATCTTATAGTTTTCTTAGCATAGTACAATATATATAACGAAAGTTTGACGCCGACTTTTGAGCTGGTAAGTAGCAAATTTTGGTGTTTCTGTGCTTCTGTTCAAGTTCTTGTTTGCCTTAGCTTTAAGTTTCAGTCAATTCACTCAATTGGCGAACTGCTGACTGCAGTTTCTACACTTGAGTTGGGGCTGACTCATCAGCTGGTAGGCTGGGCAGCTCAGCTGTTTTGTCGTCGTCGCCGTCGTCGCCGCCCAAGCAATTAGGCTGCCCAGACGAATGTCGCCGGCGACTTTTCCTAGCAACAACAACAGCAGCTCGTCGCTAGCTCTTTCTGCAGCGCCAGCCAAAAAAGCAACAAAAAACTCACACACGAATTAAAACTACATGCCTGTAGTCCCCAACTGTATTTGTGTCCTGGCTGTGTTTTTCACTCCTTTTTTGTCGCTTGCTTTGGGCCACATCAAGCTGCTCACTCAGTCAGTCATTCCCTCCGTTCAGTCGGTTAGCGAATTTCTAAGCGTCAACAGCGTCGCGAATTGGCAAAGATAAAAGAAATAAAAAATAAATTTTACAAATTTCAAATAATTTGTGTGATTGCATTTAATTTGTGTGCAGCTAACGCAAACCCTTCCTCGAAATGGTGGCCATCAATTTAAATTGTAAGTAAACGATTTGGATTTAATTCACTTTTTTTTGGTGGACAACTCTAGAATAAGTGTTTAACGCCCCTGTACAAGAGTCCCCTAAGGGTTAACAGTTGTATGCTGTGCACTTTTTCCACTTGGCTTCCACTTTTTGGAGGGGTGGCAACTCTGCACTGCAAAATGGTTGTTAATTAAATTTTGTCAAAGAGAAAATGTTTCGCAAATTATTTGAGAATTGAGTGACGTTTACATGATAAGTCACCGCAATGCCACGCCCAATGCGCCTCCATCTGCCCCTCCATCTGCCCCTCCCCTACTTGCAACCAGTCGTTGAAAGTCACATGTGCTCCCCGCCCAGCGTGCCAGCGTGCAACCCCAATGAGAAACCATCAAAAGTGGTACAAAATAATTTAATTAAATGCAAATTAAAATGCTTTTATGAATATTAAGCAGACACTTATGAAGCCGCCTGCCTTCCCTGGCAAAAGGAGTCTACAAAAATATTTTTGTATTTTCTGCCCAGACTTTTATTTCTTGTGCGGCAACTTCAGATGCTGTTTAAGCCTTGCTAACGAATAATTATTGCAAAATGCTCTCAAACTTTGCCGAGACAGGGAAATACTTTTTACTATGATTATTATGTTTTCGTAATGCACTTAAATTAGTGTGAATTAATGTAGAGATGTGAGATTTGAATCTCGCAGAATATCTGTCATTTCATGGCTGCAAATAAAACTTTATTCTCGCTCTCGTATTTTTTTTATAACTTTTGCAATTGTTCCCTTATTTCGAGTGCAATTTGGATTTATGAAACTACTTAGCTAATTGGCTTAGTTGGGCAATAGAAATGCAAAGTTGAGAACTTAACAGAAGAGAGGGCAGCATAAGATATTATAGAAAAGCATTTTCATTAGCCGGAAGAAATAATGATTATTCGTTGATTGATTTCATGATTTTGTCAGAGACAGTCAAATTGGCATTTGTATGAAAGAATTTGAATTTTATAGTAATTCATTCGGCAATATATTTTCTGTACTATACTAATCCAACAATAGAACCAGGAAGTCACAGTGCACAGCCTCCACAGCAATAATGATAATAATCCGAAATCATTAATCATTGGGGTTTTTCAAATGATGTTCGATCATTTTTCATTGTATTATCACCAGTTTTCAGTTTCCAGTTTCAGTCTAGATTAAAGAAAATAAAATATTTATAATTAAATCAGCCTAAAAAAACTCAAATGTACAATAGAGAATACAGAATTTCCAAAAGCTTCCACTTAAATCAAATAAACTGTTATCCCAAAAAAACCATTGAATCCTTTTGGCCTGCAGTTCAGTTCAGTTTCTTTCTTTTTTTTGCATTTTGGGCGGATTTAATTGAGTATCTCTGAACATGGCTTAATTTGTGTATTTGTGTCGGCCTTTTGGCTTTTTGTGCAGTGACAGCGCCAGCGCTCGAAAACAAACACAGCATGCCACTGGCACCACCCTCCACCGATTCCCCTCCTCCATTTCTGCTTCACTTGTGGTGTAGACAAACCCCCTTTTGACCCCTTTTTGGAGTCTGACAAATCGCTTCAGCTGTCATAAGCAGATTTTTGGGGCGCATCTGTCGCTCGAGGCCAAGTCTGAAAAGCCTTTTGTGTCTGAGTGTGTCTGCGTGTGTGTGTGTGTGTGTGTGTGTGTGGCTTTATATGTGTGTAATTAATGTAAATCATGTCATCAACACTTTGTCAAATGATTTCAATTAAAATCATTTGAAAATTTATAGCACAATTTTCTAAGCTGCATTTAGCACAAATTGTTGGGCTTTCTTTCTGTTCTTTACGCTTTTTCTGCTTCTGGCCAAGCTGGCATTTTTAATTAAAAGCGTGAAATTTCAACAGCTCTCCTACAACACTCGTATAAATGTAAAATGCAAGTTGGCACAACTTTTTTTTTTGAAAAAAAAGGCAAAATTATTTTAATTGAGGTCAACCTTTCGTATGTGTGTGTTTTTTATGTAGCTGCATTTTACGCTGCTTTAAGTTTTTATAATGATGCTTATTATGTTAATGAGAGTTTTCAGATTTACTTTTAGACCCTCCCATATCTGTGTGTGTGTGTGTGTGTGTGCCACACACATATATCACACATAATAATGGTGGCAGAATGTTGACTTAAGCATCCTGAGAGATCCCACACCATGTCAAATGCAGCTGAATGCATATTTTATGACATGAAGGGATTCAACAAAGTATGCATTTTTTATTTTTAATTATTACATTATATATTTATAATCTGAAACCATTAAAAATGAGAATATAACAGGCTGAAAGAAGCACAAAGTATATATATTCTTGGTCATCAACGGCCGAGTCTCGATCTATATATGTGTAAACCGATCTCAGAGTCCATATGAGCTAGAGCATCTTAATTTAGAATTTGAGTTCTCCTTTACGAAGTATATTTTTATTCATCGATAATCTCCCATATCCCAATTAATATATAATAAATACCTCGACATATTATTAAGCAACTGTAAACATTATAATAGTAACGGGATAAGAAACACTCAAGTCATGGCCCAAAGCATGTTCTCATGTTAGTCCCACTGCCATCAATAATTTTCTGTTTGTGTATAGGTAAATACATAAGTATGTGTGAATGTGCGATAATCAAAACAAGTGTGAATTTATATGTGATACACGATTGGTTGTGTGTACATACACATAAACAGAAATTTGATATTATTATATGCAGATTGCATTTGAATATTTATTTCATATGATTTTCATATTATCCACTAATTCTTTAGCAAGTCTGATTTTTCAGGTATTCATATCCTTCATGCATGCAAACTTGTCATCAACATTTGTTATCGATAAGTAATGTTAATGAAGTCAAGTAATGACAGCCTGGAGCTGTCAATGAAATCCCCATTTCCAACATGTTAACTTGTTATTAGGTGCAGTTGACGGTTGTCGACAGCTCTCCAAAGTAGGCGCTTTTGAATTGTACAAATTGATGAAACCACAAACATTAGTTTTACAGTTTTGCGTTGTAAATTCCACAAATCGTTTGAAGAAATACATAAAAAAAGTATTTTAAATTAACATTGCGATCCACGTGCTTAAGTCAGACACTCGAGTTGGCAGCACTGGCGGCGCAAGTCACTTGTGGATCTTGTCTATTGTGTGGGACGCGTCGTGCGCTTTTTCTGTTTCCGCTTCGTACTTGAGAAGCGCTGATTGTGGCGAGCTAGACAGAGAAAAAAAGAAAAAACAATAAGCAAATAAAATAGTTGATTTCTGATTGATACAAGTGCGAGTGAGTAATTTGAAGTTTCTTTTTTTGTGGTGGCAAAAGTGTAGCAAATAGCATAATATTTCACACAAATTGTTTTGCAAAAACCAAAAAATTCATTCACACATACAAATGCAAATGTACAAATATGTGAGTGTTATAGGGTGTGTTATAGGGATGTACACGTGGTTGCTAGCAAATTGAAACTATCCGTGTGTGTGTGTATGAAACTTGGGCAGTGTGTGCATATTTTTTTTTCAGCTGCCAGTGCAACCACATTAGAATTATAAAAATAAGCAAATAAATAAAATATTGCTTTGTCGATTATTTATTAAAATAAAGGCATTTGATTAGATGCGTACGGCAAGATGTTAAAATCCAATATAGCAACATAATAGTATAGGTTCAAGCGCATTCCATTATGCTTTGAGGATACTTTTTGTTTTGAAGAGCTCGTACTGTTTCCTTATAAGCTCCTTAGGCAATACCCCGAACAGTACCATTATTTTTACCGTTTCATTTTGCACTTTTCTATAAACAAGGTTTTCATTATCGATTTGCATTTCTCGGAAAGGAAATTTGACTAAGAGAACATTTTTTTAAATATATTTATTATTTTTGTTTTTTTTTTTTTGTTTCAAACAAGATGGAACCGATAGATTTTGCACAACAATGAAAATCCAATGACTCAACCAGGTTCAACCAAGTTATATTAATATTAACATTAGGTTTGAATTAGCTTGGCACCACTGTGTGTTCACTTATGCGTAATAATCACTTGTGCTATTAGCTACCCCTTTTGGAGCCACCATTTTTGATCTCTGATCAAAATCTAACAAGCATCTTTTTAGTAGAAATGGTACCCGTAACTGTGCCGCCGCCGGAGTTGCATGTGGGCGCCGAATGTCGCAAGTGCAAGGCGATCTGCTTTCAGGGGCGTCGCTATGCCTGCTGGATGTGCTTCAGCTATCAGCTGTGCGGCACCTGCTACGACTCCGGCGACTTGCCGGACATGCCTGGCCACAGGCCCTACCATCACCTGGACGTGCACTACACTCGCGCCGAGTACGAGCGCTATTATGGCGGCGAACCCTATCGAGCCGATGATGTGCCCCAGAGCTACAAATGCGCCATGTGCGACACGAGCGGACTGGACTTGGCCGCCCTCGAAACGCATGTGGAATCTGAGCATGACGAGCACTATGATTACTTCTCCTACTTGGGACTCATACTCGCCCGCCGCTTGGTAGGTGCTGGGGGCAATCTGCCATCGTTGCCATCGATCTTCTCTCTCATCATGCGCCAACAGCGGACCGAGAACAGTCGTGTGGCATCATCGATGCGAGCGCTGATGTTGCTCAGTGCGGAGAGCGGCGGATCAGTATCGAATGCTATCCAGAACATGATGGTCAGCCACTCCACACCAACTAAAGCTGAAACTGCAGCTGCAGGTGCAGCAATGCAGCTGGAATTCCAAGAGCGACTGCAGCAGCAGCAGCTCCGCCTGCAGGGACTGCAACACCTCCGGCGACATCATATACAGCAATTGCAGCAGCAGCAGCACAACCACTACCAATTGTTGCATCCTCGCGATCGGGGACCGGTGCCGTGGCAGCGTCTCAATGATGATAAACATGTCCGATTTTGCTTTGGTAATGTCCCGCGAGGATTCAATAGCAACAAAAGAAGAAAGGAGAAAGCTAATGAGAAAAACGAAATTGAAGAAAGGGGCAAATTGAATGTGGAGGCGCATAAATTTCTGTGCGCATCGTTTGCCGCAGAGGCGGCGCCATCTGGCGAGCAGCAGCCACCGAATCGCCACGGGGCCTTTGTCGAGGCACTACTGTGCTCCATGCTCGCAGACGAGGAGCTCAACGCGGTGACTCCGCAACCAGCAGCAGCTCCTGAATCTACAAATCAAAGCGTAAGAGTTGCCCATCAGGGTCGGAAGTGGGTCAGCGAATTTGCAGCAGGCAACGAGAACTCGCAGACTCTGCCCAAGATGATCTCTGAGGAGGAGGAGGCAACTCTGCACCATGATGATGAACTCAGCATAATGGTCGTCGGTAGCTCCGATACTGATCCTGACGAGGATGATGAAACTAACAACTCAGAAGAAGAAGAGCTCGAGTTGGATGTAGGCAACGAGGAGATTGATGAGGAGGATGAGGAGAATATCGATGATTACGCTGATGATTGGAGCTCAGGGACTCCTGATTCAAACTTTGAAATTGATGATTATTTTGATTATTAAATCTGCAACATGTTGCAGAAAATGGATATTAATGATATTCAGACATGAAACATAAATGTTTCCATTTAATAAAACGAACAAAGCAGATTGGCTTTTTTAAACTGATTCAATTTTATGGTCCAAAAGATGACTTGGATAAGACGGGGAAAATCTCATCTTATTGATTTCTTCTAATTCCAGTTAACGATTTATTGCAAATTGAAAAAGATACGCAAAGAAGGGAGTTGAAGAAAATACAGAAGGGCTTTCATTATAACAGATTTACGATCTATATATCTAGAACATGCTATAAACTTGGTTAAGAGGTCTCGCCACGATGTCGTTGTCGCTGTTGCTTGTGGCTCATGACATTTGCTAGTGTTGCGAAACGGTCTGAAGAGTTCTTAAGTTCTTTGTCGGCAAAGTTATAATTCTCATATATATTTATATCTCTTCTTATTTACACAAATCACTACAGTTCCTAATACCTAAACATATCTAGTGATTACAAGGTGATATATAGATTCCTGGCTCGTTTCTTGATTGACAAACTGCTGTATTACACAACACCTATTTTTATTTCTGATCAAGTTGGCCGCGCCAAGCAAACGTCAAATTTTCTTGTTTCCTACTGAAGTTTTTTCATTCTTCACAACTTTCATTGTGCTCGCAACGAACGGATTGTAACAGTAAAATTCTAAAACTAAAAAAAAAAACATCAAAAATATACAAAATCAAAAAAAAATATTAAAAGCAGTCGTGAAAGTTTCCATTTAGTTTTTTTTTCTATATAAATATCAAAGTTGGCAAATTAGTAATGTCTTTGAGCGACGAGAAGAAGAAGAGCAGCATGTGCCTGGGCTGCCCAGTCAAGTGGAATTTGGGGTTGCGCTATGAGTGCGTCGTGTGCGGGGAGTCTGTGACCTATTGCAGCGACTGCCATGTGGGTGGCATGAACAAGTCGTGTGGCATGCACAAATACTATCATCCGATGAAGGCCATCTACAGTCCCGAAGCCTTCGAACTGTATTTCTTTGGCGAGGAGCTTGTCGACGGGGAGGCTCCTCAGAGTTATAAGTGCGCCTTCTGCCACGAGCTCGGCTTCACCGCCGAGGAGCTGCAGCTGCATGTGCTCGAGAAGCATGCGCGGCACGCGGATGCTCCCGATCTGCTGGACATACTGAATCAAATGAATGAGCAGAAGAAATGTGAGTACGCAATGGCTGTTGGCTGCCGGCCCTTTTCCTGATTGCCGTCCCGAGTTGTGCTGCCACTCTATCAAATTGCCTGCCCCATTTCGTATGGGTTATCCTCTTCTTTTTTTCGATTGCCCAACTGACAGATGCCCTGTACGCTAATTCAAATTAAATGAGTCGACTATTTGATTGTCTAACCAATTCTTGGCTGCATTCTATCTAAAGAATAGAAACTAGTCTGCCTGGCAATGGCTGCTCTTTTTGTCTGATCAGATAATCACTTCCAGTTGTTAAGTGATTTCTGATTTGCTCTATTTTCTGATGCGCTCTATTTTTATATACTTTCTGTATTTATATTCTACAGAAAATATGCCAATTCCATATAATGAATTCTCTCGTGATTTGTTTGCTGATCCAGCATAGATAAATATATAATAGGAAATTTTCACAAGCTTCGACTCTTTTTAGCCATTTTGAAAAAGGCTGCAGAGTATAAGGAAAAGGGTTTCGCAAATTTGCAAGTCAAATGGGCCAACATTTAAGCATGGTCAATACTTTTAGCCCACTTGTGCTTCACCTTTAGGCTTATTGCTGCTGCTGATTGTCGCACTTCCACTCAATCATTACCTGAAAGCCGCAAAGCCAAATCTAAACCGTAATCGATGCGGAAACAGAACCGAAAACCAAACCCAAAATTAGAAACAAAATCAAAATCAGTTTTATTTGAAACTCTCTATTAATGGCAAATTATATGTCAACAGCTGGATAGACGCACAGACGGACGAACTTCTGCTGGAACAATTCGCTCCAACACCTACGCAACTTCAGTATACACATACCGTCCGTCCACTCACCTCCGGCAACTCCACTAACCCTGGCTAGTCACCCCTCCTCCAAGCTGCTCTTGTCTGTTTAGACAACAAGTTTTCCACTTCATTTGGCGGCGCCGAGCAAAACTTGGTTTGTGTTCGTTCGTCCTATTTGGCTTGGATTCGGGGTTGTTTTTTGTGGTAGCTGCTTCCCTGTGGTTTCGCTCTGTTTTGCTTGGATCTGCAATTTGTGTTTGTGTCTGAGATTGCCCATTGTCGTAACTTAAGTTGCATACTCGACTTATCTCAATTGCGTTAGGTTGGCCTTTCTTTGCTATTTTGATTGATGTTTGTTTGGCTTGTCATTCATATGTACAACTTGGTTAACAAATGAATACTTTACTCAGCAGAAAATTTAAAATTTGTAATTCATTATAAACTGCATCTGTGCTTTTCTTCCATCGAATTTGTAATTGAAGTAGTTAAAGTTGAAGAAACTTCTTTTTGCGGCAGTTCCATTTAATGCTGCACAGCTGCGAAATGCGTTTTCCACTGCATTTAATATCACAATTATTGTACGCAGGAATTTATTGTTGTGCCGGGCCCGTCGTTTTCAGCGCTTTTTCACGCACTGCTTTTTGCCTGCTGTGTGTGTGTTGTGTGTGCTTGATGTATGGCCTCGTGAAAAGTGTAAAAATGCTTTTCGCAAATGCCTTGCGGATCGTGTTGCACATTAATCATAGCCACGATTGAAAAAAGTGCAACAAAAGCCGCAGCAGGCGAGGCCAAAGATGCCAGCAGAAGTTAATGTATTGCAAAGCATGCGGCTCAGCTGCAACTTGCAGCGCTTTTAAGAGCTGGTCAACTTGTGCGACTTCTGTGCAACGGTTTGTAAAAAAGTAGCACATGTCTTATATTCATTTTTTAAATCTGAAATGTAACACAGAAATTTTGAATATTGAATTTTAAAAACATTTTCGACTGATTCATTTATGCCAGCAAGTTATTTTGTGTGTACATTTCCTCTTTTTTAGTCAATATACATATATATATATATATATATAGTAAGTTAGAATAATATTAAACCATGAATTTATCTTTGAAACTGAATTTGAATGCATTCCAAATTCAGAATTAATTTGTTTTTAATTTCAAGAACGTCTTGGACGAATATTGAATAATTAATTCAAGTAAATATTTGATGTGTGGATTTAGTTTTGCAACTAGTTTCCACATGGTTGCAAGGGTCGAACGACTTGGCCACAACGCAGAGTGCTCTCCCTTTTTTTCTTTTTCTTTGCCTGGCAGTTGCACGAAATGACGTCAGGCTGTGGCAGCTTGGGGGTGACTTGTGTGTGTGCCAAGTTAGCTCGAACTACGAAGTATATACCTAAGGGTGGGGGTGGATATATAAGGAATATAAGAATAGTGAGCACCCCCTTTTCGCAAATTGTGCAAATATTGAATTACTGACGGGTTTCATTATGTTCCTTGTTGATTGCAGCCACTGAGATCCGTTGCCAGGAGAAGTCGCGCGGCGGGCTCAGCTATGAGGTCATCCTGGCCGAGCCGGCACCCAATGTGGCCGTGCCCAAGAGACCCGTCACCCCGGGCAAAAATGTCAGCGTCGAGGAGATCGAGCAGAAGCTAAAGGCAGCCGAGGAGCGTCGCGTTGTAAGTGAAATGAATAGCATTAAATATGTGATGAAGATCGATTGACAGTTGGCAAATCCTTTTACTGCAGTCCTTGGAGGCCCGCAAGATGGCCGAGATCTCCATGAAGCTGGCCAAGGTGGAGGAGGCCACACGCAAAAAGGATGAGATTACCAACGAGTTCATCACTCAGACCAAGGAGCAGCTCGAGACCAAAATGGAGCATCATGTGGAGAAGCGCGAGGCCATCATTAGCGACTTGAAGGAAAAGCTAAAGGTAAGAGACATACTTTACCCAGCTTTGCCAACCCCATTTGAAATGCTCCGTCCTTGTTTGTGCAGATTCATGCCCAGGATATTGAGAAAACACGCGAGACTCTGGAGCAGCAGAAGGCCAACGAGCAAAAGGCCATCGAGGAGAAATTGAAGACCGCTCAGGCCTTGCGCGATGAGAACATTAAGAAAATGTTGGATCGTCTCAAGGAGCACGTGAGTCCTTTGCTGGCAAATGACTAACTATTTCTTATTGTATTGTCGTTAAATGTTGTTCGTTGTAGCTTAGCTGATCGCTAGTACGTATTTTAATATTTATAATTATTGTTATTATTATTTTATAGTACTTTGTATTTCGTATTTATTTGCTTACAATTTTATACAGTTCATACTTAAACTATTCATTTGTTGAATCCCCTCCACCAAAAATAATCGTTTTTATTTTTATTCAAGTTTTATTATTTTATTATCAAACAAAAATAATTTCCATATTTACAAAATTAGTTTTTGAATTAACTTATTTTATTTTGTATATAGAAATATGAACAATAAACGAATTTTGTAAGCGTAGTCCTCCATCATCCATCATCATCGTCGCCATCGTCGTCTCCTCTAACAATTGTCGCCGCTTCGTCTATTTTTGCCAACTGTCCTTTGGCCTTCACCGCTCTCCGCTCTCGGCATGCGCTTCTCCTGCGGAGCAGTAAGATTGGCTCGCTTCTACTTTTGAACATTTTCCAACCAGTCGCAACAATATATCCGGACTTATGCTTCTAGTTCAGAAACAGCATATGCCGCAACCCAATTTATCCACCTTGCGGGATCTGTGAGTGTCCTCGTCGAATACCCAGGCTACCCAGGCAGCCCAATCGCATGGCACAGCTCATGGATGTGGATATTGAGGTGCAGCGCAATCGATCCGCACTCGTCAGCACCTTGCAACTCGGCACCACAACGCGGCTGCGCCGCTGCCATCCTTTATTCTTGCACCTGCCCCCGCTGTATCGTATTTCGAAGCAGCTTGTTGGACCACTTGCAACTCATTATATGGGCGACCTGGACGTTGAACTTCGAGGTGGCCAAATAATGAGCTGCAAGTGGTCCAAGCTGCTGCGCAATACTAATGCAGCTTCATAAGCTCGCTGGAGGCAGATATCTGTTGGGATGGTTGCGATAACTATGACGTTTAAAGGAGACGTCACTCATGAAAGCCTCAATCCGCTGCCATTGGTGAGACGAACTGGCTGTGGCTCTGGAGCAGCTGTTGGTGTTTCTGGCTGACCGTCCCTTGCTCTGGCTCCTGGTGGAGCTGTGCCTCAATTGTAGCACACTCGCTGGCTTGCTCGATTTGTCATCATCCGCTATCGTCATCGTTATTCTTATCGTCGCCGTTATCGTTGCGTCGCCAAGTGCATCCATCCATTGCGCTGGATGAGGATGAGGATTCGCTGTGCAGCAATCAAAATTACCTGCAAATTCGAATCATTTATTTTTCTTTAATATTTTGCTTATTTTCATTCTTAACTTAAGAATAAGTTGTTTTAAGTTGTTTGCTTTTTTCACTAATGATTTTTCACAATAGTTAGTACAAATAGGAATCGAATTAAAATCTTTTATTTGTTGCAAACTAATCATTTAAAATATTTATTGAATATATAAGTATTATTTGCTAAAAACTGGTGTAAAATAGGTATAAAAATAACATTTGTCTGTGTGCCAAGTGTTTTGGTTTTTATCCATCGATATAATTTGTCGGTTTTTGTCATTTTTTTCTTTCGATCTCATTTAGAACACAATCAAAATTGCCGAAATCAAATCGCAGAACAATCAATTGGAAAATCAAAAGATTGAGGAGAAAGCGCGCATTATTGAAAACAAATTGTACACCGCCGAGCAGAATCGCGAGAAGGAATTGCTCAAGAAAATTGAGAAAGTTCAAAAACTTGTAGGTCATCCCCTCCGTCTACCACCCCCACCCCCTTCTACCTACCCCACACCACCACCTTACACCTTACTAAAAACACAGTAAAAAACAATAAGAAAAAATGTATTCGCTTCTGCTTTCATTTGTATTATTTGCCTGCCATTCATTTGTAGCAGTTCTTTTCCAAATTTGCATATGATTTGCGTATAACTCTAATGATTGTCCCACTTGCAGGAGCGTCGTGCTGAGGTTGTGCGTCAGAACAAGGCCCAGACCCAGGAAGTGGATGGCCAGCAGAGTCCCATTGCCTCGTCAGGTTAAGCGACGGGGGAGGATGGAATTGCCGTTGCTGAGAATGGGGCACGTAGAGCGTTCTCAATAAAGCGCACAGCGGCAGCTGCAACACACACACACACGACACACACCCACAAATATACACACACACACTCAGCATACGAGAAAAAAAAAGAAGAGAAACTAAAACACGTATTTAAACCAGAATCCCTTAAGCAACAACCGATTTGCTTCAAAAATTTCAAGTATTAAACAAAGCAAAACGAAAGAAAGATAAGAAAAAAAACACGAAAATTACAAACAACATTTTTGCTGAGCAAAGCGCAGGCAGCCAAGAAGAAGAAGAACAACAACACAAATACAACAACATCACAAACAACTACAACAAAAACAAAACCAAAACAAACAAAAATTAAGTAAAAGCAAAACATTTAAAGGTCAAATCTACACTATACTACAAAAGCGAATGCATTCTGCAAATTAATACGAAATACATTTAGTAAAGCAAGTTTACAACTAACAAATCGCAAATGGAAAAACACAAAAAAAAGCAAAAAACATTTAACAATAAGATCTAACGATTTCATATATATTTTATCGCTCCACTGATTTGAAATTTCCCAATCATTTCTATAGTATGTCATTTTGAACTTGGTTTGTGTGAAAGTTGACTTTAAGTTTGTTCTTTTCAAATGTTTTATACAGAATAACCATTGAATGATTAATGTGATTTGCCCATGCTTTTAAATGGTATATATAGTACTATATCGAATGTATTCTCCATTGATTTGCAGAGCATTTTCAATTGCAAACTAATTGAATGCCATACATGTTTTTCAAATTGTAATTTGCCTGTCGTTTTCGTATGCTTTGCTTGAAAAAACCAATATTGAAATAAAATATAAATGTATATCAATTTTTTATTTAAAGATGCCCAACTGCATAATTTAGTTTAAAAAAAGTAGCGAGCTGGGACATTAATTAACATTAATAACATTTT
Organism: Drosophila atroscutellata; assembly: GCA_035041605.1. Lineage (NCBI taxonomy): Eukaryota > Metazoa > Arthropoda > Insecta > Diptera > Drosophilidae > Drosophila > Drosophila atroscutellata. The sequence goes on along the minus strand of JAWNLA010000092.1, from coordinate 1,675,769 downwards.
TGTATAAGTTCGCATTTTCTATCTATATAATAAATGTCAAACAGAAAAAATACATAAAAAATGCTTATATAAAAAAACAAAAAAAAAAAAAACAAAAAAAAACTCAATAAAAATCCAATACAAAGTAAAACAAAACACAAACTTTTCGTTTCATTTACACAACATAAACAATTTAAACACTTTAGGCATTAATATACATACCTATACACATATATATATATATATTTAAATAAATATATATATATATAAATCTATATTATAGAAATTGAAATACATAATTAATAAAACAAATGCATATTTTGTCTAACGTCAAGTTATATTTAGAAAGAAGTTGAAGCTGAAGATGGCGCAGATTTTCGGCCTCAAAAATGGTTTAAATGAAATTTACTGGGGAAGGGGCGGGAGATTTAATGTATTAATTCTTAGGCAAATTTTTGCATCAGCTGCAAAAACACGTTTTTTCCGATTTATTGGCAAAGTGCAAAGGGCAAAGTGCAACAAATGTAGCGCTGAGAATTAGCTTAAATTTAAATTCACATACAGTTATAAATGTGTACTATTTCTGTAACTTAACTATGACTACTATAAATCAACACATACATATATAAACATAAATACGTACACACACAGCAAAGTACATTGCAGTACAGTACAGCTACCATAATGCGAACACAGCAAGCACAGCCCCCACAAGTCGGGACAAGTGCAAAACTTAAAGCATATTCCAACAAGAAAACCTAAATGCAAACATAACACATAAAATCAATTGAATTGATCAAAACGCTTCGATATGTACTCAATTTACGATATATATATATATATATATATAATACTATATATTAATGTATAACCAACACCAATAACCAACGAAATAAACAACAAACTTTTTGTATGATGAGGACACTGCGGTTACTTTTTTGTTTCTCCAAACTGAAAATGAGAAGTTTCCCTCTTAATTCAAGATAAAAGCAGCCTATGCAAACGATTTTTTGGGTTCATGCATTACTTTTAAACTAAGTTTACACACTAAATGAATGAAGATAAGGGAATTCTAAAAATGAATGTATAATAAAAATGCGTAAATAAAATGAAATATTTATAATTGGTAACAGATGCATTTTCATTTCAAATGACATTCTTATAATTGGTAATAAATGCAGTCTCACCTCAACAGTGTGCAACATCAAGAAAAAATTAAAACAAAGCACTCTGATTACGTCGCCTACTTGCGACTCATACTCGTCCTGCTGGGGACAATCTGCCATCGATCTGCAGGTGCAGCAATGCAGCTGGAATTTCAAGAGCGACTGCAGCGGCAGAAGCTCCGCCTGCAGGGACTGCAACACCTCCGGCGACATCATATACAGCAATTGCAGCAGCAGCACCACCACCACTACCAATTGTTGCATCCTCGCGATCGGGGACCGCTGCCGTGGCAGCGTCTCAATTATGATGGACACGTCGGCTATTGCTTTGGCAATGTCCCGCGAGGATTGAAGAGCAACAAAAGAAGAAAGGAGAAAGCTAATGAGAAAAAAGAAATTGAAGAAAGGGGCAAATTGAATATGGAGACACATCAATTTCTGAGCGCATTGTTTGGCGCAGAGGCGGCTCTACCTGGCGAGCAGCAGCCACCGAATCGCTGCGGGGCCTTTGTGGCACTGTAGTCGGTGCTCCATGCTCGACGAGGAGCTCGACGCGGTGACGCCGCAGCCAGTAGCAGCTCCTGAATCTACAAATCAAAGCGTAAAAGTTGCCCATCAGGGTCGGAAGTTGGTCAGCGAATATGCAGCAGGCAACGAGAACTCGCTGACTCTGCCCAAGATGATCTCCGAGGAGAAGGAGGCAACTCTGCAGCATGATGATGAACTCAGCATGATGGTCATCGTTAGCTCCGACACTGATCCCGACAAGGATTATGAAACTAACAACTCAGAAGAAGAAGAGCTCGACATGGAGAGGAGATTGAGGAGGAGAATGAAGAGAATATCGATGATTACGCTGATGATTGGAGCTCAGGGACTCCTGATTCAAACTTTGAAATTGATGATTATTTTGATTATTAAATCTGCAACATGTTGCAGAAAATGGATATTAACGATATTCAGACATGAAACATAAATGTTTCCATTTAATAAAACGAACAAAGCAGATTGGCTTTTTGAAACTGATTCAATTTTATAGTCCAAAAGATGACTTGGATACGACGGGGAAAATCTCATCTTATTGATTTCTTCTAATTCCAGTTATCGATTTATTGCAAATTGAAAAAGATACGCAAAGAGAGTTGAAGAAAATACAGAAGGGCTTTCATTATAACAGATTTACGATCTATATATATAGAACATACTTTAAACTTGGCTAACAGGTCCCGCCACGATGTCGTTGTCGCTGTTGCTTGTTGCGAAATTTATTTATATCTCTTCTTATTTACAAGAATCACTACAATTCCTAATACCTAAACATATCTAGTGATTACAATGTGATATATAGATTCCTGACTCATTTCTGGATTGACAAACTGCTGTATTACACAACACCTATTTTTATTTCTGATCAAGCTGGCCGCTCCAAGCAAACGTCAAATTTTCCTATTTCCTGCTGAACTTTTTTCATTGTTCACAACTTTCATTGTGCTCGCAACGAATGGATTGTAACAGTAAAATTCTAACATTAAAAAAAGCATCTAAATTATACAAAATCAAAAAAAAAATATTAAATGAAAATTCGAACCATTTTCATTTAGTTCTTCAACATCTGCCTGAGTCCTGTATTTTAACAGAAAAATAATTATGGCAAGGCAGCATATTACAACCAGCCCGATCAAGAAAGCTTCCAACCATCCGGTGGCCATGGTTTTGGTTCAGCTGTAGCTTTTTCTGTAGCTTCTCCGCCTACGAGATGGTTGGGAACTGCATCGATTACTGGAAGCTCAGGTGGCTTTGGAGGAGCTCGTCGCCGGCGTCCTTCCACAAATAATACAATATGTGTTGAGCGTAATTCCCTTGTGTTAATTGGTTTAGTTATTATTTTGTAATATATTTTTCCAACTTTATAGTCTATCAGCTGTTGGCTGTTCATCAGCGGATACCAGACACAATCGTATACGGTGACGCAGCCAGCATGGTCGGAAATGGGTCAGCGGATTTGCAGCAGGCAACGAGAACTCGCGGACTCTGCCCAAGATGATCTCCGAGGAGCAGCCAACTCTACTCAATGATGATGAACTCGGCATGGTGGTCATCGTTAGCTCCGACACTGATCCCGACGAGGATGATGAAACTAACAACTCCGAAGAAGAAGAGCTCAACGTGGATATGGGCTCCTCCGAATCCACATGTGTTTCCAGTAAGCGATGCTGTTCCCAACGGTCTCGAAGGCGGAGGAGCTACAGAAGCTGTAGCTGAACCACAACAATGGCCACAGGGTAGTTGGAAGTTTTCTTGATCGGGCTGATCGTGATATGGTGGCTTGCCATAATTATTTGTCTATCAAAGTACAAGACTCAAGCAGATGTTGAAGAACAGGCTAAAGGAAACTGGTTCGAATTTTCATTGTGCTGGGAACTGCATCGCCTATTACGACGCGAGAGGTGAAATTCTTGGACCGGCGTAAGATGTTTTCATTAATCGAAGCCGATCATCAATTGGGTGTAGCTACTTTTATGGCTCTCTCAGTCGCTTCCCGGGAAACCAAAGCTTTTGGGCTCCGGGGGAAGTATGGTTGCAGTTCACGCTGCTCTTCGCGCCGCTTACGGTCTTCTTCGCGAAATCGGAGCCTCTCTTCGCGCAGCTCACGCAGACCCTGGCGCTTCCGCTGATAGGACAACATCTCGCGCTGTCTGCACCCGCGCTCACGTTGACGCTGCTGTATCTCACCAATCTTCACCAATTGATAGATCGATGGCCTCTTTATTGTCCATGTTCACACAATTTTAAGATTTCGGGAACTTTCAAAAAATTTTAGAGGCGTGCAAGCAGATGGATTCGGAGGAGCTCGTCGCCGGCGTCCTTCCACAAATAATTCAATATGTATTGAGCGTAATTCTAACTTTATAATCTGTCAGCAAGTAATGTCCAACCAAATTAAATGAGTCGACTATTTAATTGTTTTTATCCTAACAAGATTGAGTAAAAGCGTTAACAACATAAACTATCCTTGCCGTCGCCGCACCACATCAACAGAACTGCATTCTCGTAATTGACGACAGACTTCTGCTCCTGTTCCACCTGTAGCTGACCTTCAGTGGAGTCGAGAATCGTTGTGCCATTAAAATCCGTGTGATGGTCGCCTTGTATGAAATGATATTGGCCCGAACTGCTGGCCAAGATGGGCAGAGTGGGATGGAAACTGATGCCGTTGCAGCAGTCACCGTGCAACGGCAATTGCAACGCCTTCGCATCGGCCTCGTTCTCCAGGGGCCACAGATTGAGCGCACCCATGGTGTCGCCGCTGGCCAGCCAGGAGTGTTGCTGTGGACTCAGATCGAATTGGATGCGCTGATTGGTGTTCACCAGGCGCTGGAACTCGCGCAGCGGCTTCTTGTAGTTGCGCATGTCCCATTGCAGTAGCTTAGGACACTTGCGTGCTCCACTAAACAGCTGCCAGTTGCCTCCACTCCCTCTTGTTCCGGCATCATTCGCATAGCGCAGCTGGGTAATTCCGCCCGTGTGCCCGCCCAGCGTGAAGAGTGGTCCCACTTTGGGGGAGCAGCGCAGGTCGTACTGCTGGATGTAGCCACGCCAGTTGCCACACGTGACCGTCTGCGGGTGCTCCGACGTCTGAGCGATGCAGGAGACGGCGAATTTGACGGCATATTCATCGTAGCTGCGACCAGGTCGACTTGTGTCGAAGATCTTGATGCAGCGCTTGTAGCCTGCATAGATCTTTTGGCCATCCTGCGAGAAGGCCAACGATATGGCGGCCACCACCTCGTCCACTGCGTCGTAGCCTGCGTAGCTGCAGCGCAGCCGTCCATCGAACGCGTCCCACATGTGGATTGGCTCGTGTTGACGCGTCGCCAGCCAGCTAAAAGCGGAGAGTTTGAATTAGCAACTGCCAGGTCTTCAGCTTGGTATGGTCACTCTTTTTTCTATTCTGAATGTTATGCTACTGCGTCTACTCACAGACAGGTGTCGGGCTGTTGGCTGTTCATCAGCGGATACCAGACGCAATCGTATACGGTGCCGCCCTCCGGCACATGAACGGCCGACTGCAGCTGGGACAGATTACGCTCCAATGTGACATTGCCGGCATCGTAGAGATCCAGCGGCAGTTCTATCACATGCATGCCATCCAAATGCACGGGCAGCAGCAGACAAGTGCCATCTGGCGACCAGTAGCAGCCCTTCGTGTAATGTTGCGCCTCTGCCGACGACGACCAGCAGCGCCGACCCAACTCAATCAGCTGCTGCTGAAAGTATGCAATTGCCGGAGTGACCGTATCACTGCTCACTTGCTCCAGTTGCGGCTGGTCCGCCAGTTGCGATAGATCAGACAATAGCGACTGATCAGCCGGATGAGGCTGATCGGGCAGCTGTTTGTTGTTTCCCGTCGACTGCTCGTCGAGCGTATCGTCAATGCTTATTGCAAGCTCGCTCTCTTCCAGCTCGCTCTCCTCCTCCTCCTGGCTATTGTTAGTAATGTTATCCGCTGGCAGCATCTGGCACTGCATCAGCTTGCCGCGTTCCGTTTCGCTCAGACTGAAGCTGACATTCGGCAAAGAGGGAGAACTTGCATTTCCATTTGTTTTGGCGGGCGGTGAAGTTTTTGTTATGTCCATGCTGCTGCTGAAGTTCACATTGTGATTGAACAGGGACGACGTCTGTTCCATTTCAGACACCGCACTGCTAGAATCGACTGCTGTGGAGGAATAAACGTTTTGTAAATAAATAAATGCAATTCGGTTAAAACTCACTTTCGTCCATGGCGGCTATTTCATTTCAATGCAATGCAGTCTGTGGTCACCCCAAAACCCAGTAACATTGCGTACAATGTTACTTAACAGAGAGCACAAAACATTAGTGATGCCACTTACAAGGGTGACCACAGATTGTGTTTACTTGAAATCAGCTGTGCGTGTGGAGTCGCATGTCAATAGGCGGGGTGGTGAAGATAGTTTTAAAAATGTATTATTTTTTATTTGTAAAAATCGAATTTAATTTAGTTGCAGCATTTAATCGACACAGTGTGCAGTACATAAATATACATTTGTACATTTATATATTTTGTGCTCTAATGTTAAATAACTGTTCTTTTTTTATATGTTACTAAAATATGGAATACCTAATTTTAAAAGCGCTCGCAAAATATGAGAAATGCAACTTGCAAGGGTGGCCAGCGTAAATATTTTGGGCAGACCACAGATTACAATTGGAAATCAGCTGTGCGTGTGGACTCGCTTGGCAATATAATTTTTAAAATTCATTACGCATATTGTATTTACTTGCAATTTTGAGAATTTGTAATAATTTAATCTAATTAATTACTTGCAGCATTGCGTATATGTATGTTAGGTTAGGTTTTAACGGTTGCCGACAAAGGTCGGTAAACTTAGGCAAGTTTGATATCCCCAAGAAAGAGTGATAAATAGTAGTAGAAGAATAAGAAGAAGACTAATCTACCAAACAAAACCAAACGACCATGTCTGCAGCGGGACTCGAACACGCGACTGATTTTTCGTTATGATATAATATGAATTAGTTTTGCACACGGAATAATGCAAAGACTCAACCCATACGACCATCAGGCCGGCTATACGTGTATGTTAAAAAACTGTTGTTTTTATACTTTGCCAAAAAAAAAAACAATGCTGTTTTTATATTTTGCAAAATTATACAGCACCAACTTAAAGTCCATTGTATTAGGCTAAACATACTGAATTATTCCTTTGGCTTAATTCGATTGCCTTGCACAGTTCTCCGTCTTCCGCGTTAATTAAGCACGTCTATTCAGGATACTATTTGAATAATAAACAAATGAGCAATGTTCCAGGCATTCGAATGCGCACATGTGTGTAAGTGTAGCTGTATATGCTTGAATAGCCTTAATCAAATTTATTAAGATTTGTGTGCGAAATAAAATGTTGTTTTGACAGTAAGAGGCTCGTTACTTGAAGTATACTCCATATAACCTACATCAAATGGGTAGGAAGCTTAATGAACCTTAAAATCAAAAGAAAAACAAGAGAGAACGTTGCAGTCGGGCGTAACCGACTGCGAAATACTTTGCTATCATAAGCAATACCAGCTGATAACAGGTAGCAAGTAATAGGTTGGGTGTGGCCAACTTGGATAAAGAAATTGTAGGAGGATCTTAGTAAAATGCCTTCAAGTTTCCTAAGTATAGCTCACAGACTTTGGGAGATGTTGCTTATTATCGTTTTTGGGGGCGGGAGTGGGCGTGGATATATAAATTTCTTTTATCGGTTCTTAAAGGCGGCTACAACATACCTACCAAATTTGACGGCTCTAACTCAAAGACTGCGGAAGATATAGACATTTCAAATTTTTACGGGTGGGGTGGGCGTGGCATATGCCGATCTTTGAAGGACATCGCCAACAACATACGAACCTAATTTGCTGACTTTAGCCTTAAAATTGTGCGAGGTAAGCGGATTTATCCATTTGAAATTCTCGATTTTATCGATTTACTAGCCCCCTAGTGGGGGTGGCACTCCAATTTTTAATCATTTCATATATCTATCTCTACGAGTGTCGGAAAAAGTTGAGTTCATACTGACGGGCAGACAGCACATGACAAAACCAATATACTGTGATACATTCGGTATCAAAGTATTAAATTCAAATGTAAGCAATGGATATATTCACAAAATAAATAAATATAGACAAGATCGGATTAAGGGGTATTTAAAAGTCGCTTCCCATTGAAGTGCTTTGAATGATGACTTCATTTCTGGTCGAGTTCAATGTACTTTCGCTTATTTGCCTCATAATTGTTGTGATAAACAAGAATTCGTCATTTTTTTGTATTTGCATATAGCATTAGAGCCTCCCCAACAACCAGCTGCAATTCGTGTTGTTAACGGGAACTCTTTGCTCAAGGCCAGGCCAAAATGCGACTCACATTCGAAGCTGTTTGAGAGTACTCTAATTTAAATTGAACACAATGCAAATGTTTCATTGACATCTGCTGAGTTGAAGCAGGAAAAGAAGCAGAAACAGCAGCAACAGCAGCAGCAGCAACAGCAGCAACAGCAGCAGCAGCAACAGCAGCAGCAGCAACAGCAGCAGCAGCAGCAGCAGCAACAGCAGCAGCAACAGTGGCAACAGCAGCAGCAGCAACAGCAGCAGCAACAGCAGCAGCAGCAACAGCAGCAGCAGCAACAGCAGCAGCAGCAACAGCAGCAACAGCAGCAGCAGCAGCAGCGACAGCAGCAGCAGCAACAGCAGCAGCAGCAGCAACAGCAGCAGTAGCAGCAGCAACAGCAGCAGCAGCAACAGCAGCAGCAGCAGCAACAGCAACAGCAGCAGCAACACACATGCCATCAAATTGCAAATGAAATTTAGATCGAATTACAATATTGTTTTTTTTTGGCTTTTATTTTGTTTTTTGATTTGGATTTAAGAATCAATTAAGTAAAAGCCCGAAATGAAATATTTATGCAGCTGTCTGGCCTCGGGGGAATATATGTATAGGCAAATAGTTGCCGATGGGCGTTGTCCTTAGTGTCTGCCAGCACTCCGTTCCTTGCTCCTTGATCCCTGCTCCTGGCTCTACCCCAAAACAAAAAAAAAGTCGAGCCGAACGTTTGCTTTTCAATTTGCTCATTTGCGTGACTGTACTTGGAGCTGCTCCTTATTTTTGGGGCTCGTCCTGACTGCATAACTTGTCCTTAAGTTTTAATGCTTATTTATGTTGGTGCTTCGGTTAAAGTCGCATATTTATGTATCTACTGTGTATGGCTTTGGGCTTGGCTCCAGGTGAATATTTGGAAAACTGCACCCTTGAATTTACCTATGTGGCCGCAACTTTAAGCCTTGTTATTTGGCTATTTTTGCTACTATTCCAACTGCGAATTATTTGTAGGTATACATACATAAAAAAGGATTAGCAAATGTTTACTTTCGATACTAATAAAATGTTTAATGTTTTCAAAGATTATTCATTTAGAAAAATTCTTATGTTATTTGAAAAAATACTCACTTAAACTAAAGTTTATATTATAATGGGATGGAATGAAAGTAATAATAGTAATAATCTTGACAAAATTTTTTAACATAATTCGAAAAAGTACAATAAATGAATTTCTACTATATAAAATGAAGGTAAATTTCCCACAACTTGAAAAATTGAAAATACCCTTAAAACTTGACAACTTGAATGCATAGCATGGAATACAATTTTGTATTGGTATAATTATTTTGAGATTGTTTTTAAAGAGTTTGCATTTAAATACCATAAAATCAAGAAAAATGTTCAACAAATTTAATACTATTGTCATTAAAAAAAAGTAGAATCCAATCAGAGAAAGTTTTTCTCAGCTGTTTTACATTTTTATGACATTGGTAAATTTTATAAAACTTGTGTTTCAGGAGCGTGTCACTGCCCTCCTTTCACAATAAGCTAATACAAACGCCAAGAAAATCGGAAACATATATAACTCAACAATAGATAAGTTCTTATAAAACTTTTAATTATGAATTATGAAATTTTGATTATATTTAGAGAATATGAAAAGAATATCAATTGAGCTCACCCTCCCTGTGGAAAAAGCTGTCTTCCATGTATCTATGTTTTGTACATATTTTGTTGACTCCACATAATTTTGACATCCTTTTCAGTTTTGTCTGTGTTGCTACATTTGAACAAAACAACACACACAAAAAAAAAGAAAAACGGAAGAAAAGGCAAAAAGTATTTTTGAAGGCGTTCAGCCAAAGAGAGATTTTCGCAGTATTCATGTGGGAGTCATTAGGCTGGGATCCTTATGCTTGATGGCATTTTGCATAGCTCGGCAGGATTTACTTGTTTGACTTGTATCCTTTTTTGGTATGTTGACAATGAGCGAAACATTTCAGCATAGACATTGCCAAGGATAAGTGTTTTTTTCCGACATGCATATTCATGCTTGGGGCGCAACTTTAAGACAATTTTCGCTTGCCAAACTTGAGGTTTGCGGTTGAATAAATTAGCCACAAATCGTACTTTATTGCCCTTGAAGAGTCTCGTATTCTTTTCGTTGTTTCGATGCTCCTTGAATGGGCAGTAAATTTATTGTTCTCCATGGAAGCCTTTTCGGCCATTTGGGTGAGTGTTCAAAATTTATGTATAATCTGGATTTTAAACACATTGCCTCAGTTTATTTAATTTCTTATTTACTTTTTAAATGTCCACCAATATGAGCCGACACAGAAGTAAAAATAAAATTCAAGATACATTTATTTGTATTTCATGAGTTAATGTGGTCTAAATACAGTCTACAACGTTTAACAATTTTATAATAAATAAAAATTAAAATCTAAGCTATAAATTAAAGAAAATTAAATGAAAATAGAGTATTTAAATTAAAAATTATTAAAAAATAATTTTAAAAAAATATACAAAAAAATAATGCAATTTTCAATATGAGCAAATTTTATTTTTTTGTAGTGCAATTTTTATGAAATAATTATTTTGACTATGTGAATTTAATGAAGATTAACAATCATAATTTAATAATAGCCATTAAAATCATAATAAATAGAATATTTGTTTAATTTTAATTTTTTTTTAACTTATTATTTTAATTTTACACAAGAAGTTGCACATTCCAACTAAGCGGTTAATTCCTTTTCTGGGTAGGGAATTGCACTTAATCAAGGCATTTGTTTAAAATGTATATCTGACTGAGTTTGTTAAATTGGAATAAAATATGAAATATTTCTAAATCGTTATACTATATAAAGACACAATATGACAAACAAAATATCCTCTTTATTCTTTTTATTCTTGGGGACTGCTGTCACCTTCTGACCCCATAGTTCTTCCCGCAACTCCAACTAATGCAAAAGTCCTTATCGTGTCGTGGGTTTTAATGTCCTTCGAGCTTATAAGATATCCTTAGCTTTTTTATGGCTAAGGTATCACATTTTTTGTGAGGTGCTTAGAGGATTCCTTTACAGCTTTACACAATTTATCGTTATAGGTATTAATTGTTATTAACTATTAATAAAAAGGGATAATGTGCATTGAGTGAAATTCAAAAAACATTTCAACAATATCTGCACAAAATCCTCATAATAATTTGTGTATTCGTAGCTAGGGTATTAGATAAATGATAAATTCTTCAAATGTTGTTGATGGTTTATGTTTATTTATTATTGATGATGATTTCCATTGCTAGCTGAAGCTGCTTAGCACCTTGCAGTCATAAATAATTCATAACAAAAAAGAAAATTCAGTTACACAAGAATATGAACATTAAAAATTTCCATGGGTGTAATTATACACGCAGAAGAAAAAACGACTTACTTTGGAATCATTTTATTCAGATAGTGAATTTCTGAAACTGTTGGTTGATTCTGCAAACTAAAGTGTTTCATTTACTAAATCAAAGTATAATTTTTCTTAAATTAAGAAAAAGTTGTTCTGAATTCTAGGGCGATTTCTTGTAGCAACTTTTGAATTCGAATTTTTCAGAAAGTGAATTTATAAAACTAAAGATTGTTTTGAAAACTTTAATTAAAATTTTTTTTCTAGTAGAGTTTTCTAAAATTTAAATTTTTTTTCCAAATTCCAGTGTGTTTTATTATGTTTATTTATTTATTTTTTTGTGAGGAGAACAGAGTTCGTGTATTAAATTGAAAGTATTTCTGAAAAGTAGAAAAGATACATCATATTTTAAGGAAAGAATTTTTGTTTAGTGTAGACATAGAAATTAGTTAGGATAACTTTCTCGTTCTTAGGCTGATTTCCTCAAACATCTGAGTTATTTATTTGCTGAGTGTTGCCACGTTTAAGAATGAAATTGCTTTTGATGACACACAATTTGCACCTATGAAAGATTGATGAGCACCGAAAGCGCTTCAAGGTTGTTCCACTCTCGTTTTGTTTTTGGTCTTTTGCTGTTGTTCTGTTTGCCTGCAATGATATTGGGCAAATACGCGTGTTGGGCAAACAGTAGATAAACAACGGTTAGCACTGTGCTGATATTCAGATTCTCTCAGCTGCTATATAAGGGCGTCGCAGCATTCTGGCAAAGACACAGAGCATCCCCGTATCCCAGTTGACAGCACGATGTGCCAGCTTCTGCTCATTTACCTCAGCTGCTGCTGCTTGCTGCTGGTGGCTGCCACCACAGAGCTGCCTGAGGAAGTTGCCACAACAGATGCGCCGTTTGATTTACCTGATGAAGACATCACATGGCAAGAGCTAGGCAAGCCGAGTGCTCAGGAGGAGCAATTGATGACGGCGCTGAAAATAAACTGGTTGCCAATTGCGCTGGGTGCGGACGCAGACAAAGAGCTGACCAGGCAGGTGGATGAGGTGCCAAGACAGCATGAGACTGAGGAGAAGGACGAGGAGAATATGGAGGTGGAGGAGAAAAAAAAGGAGATGGACGGGGAGGCGGAGGTGGAGGAGATGCCGGAATCTGTACCTCGTGATGCCAAAGCATGCCCCACTACTGCCGAGACGGGACTGACCCGCCTGATCCGGAATGCTCGTCCTCAGCTCGACTTGCCCCGTTTGCGCAACATCTGGGCAAATGCTCGCGAGGATGGCAAGGTGAACGACCTGCTTAGGCTGCTGCGCAGCGATCAATTCAAGGAGCGCGTACAGCGGCTGCGCAACACCACGGCGCAGGGCGCTCTGAGGGATTACATGTGCCAGTCCCTCAAGCTGAATCATACCTATTACGTTGAGTACGTGAGGCTGGTGATCGATGTGCAGAGCACAGAGCCGGCGAGCAGTCCGTTGCCCAATCGTCGCCGGGGTGTGCGTGGATTGCTGCAGGATCTGCGCGATGCTCTGCCGCGTGCCCAGTTGCGGGATCAGTATCGTCGCCAGCTGGCGGAGGATAAGGAACTGGCCACGGCAGTGCGACGCATTCGCAGCTTCGAGTTCCGGCGTCTGGTCGCCAATGTGCGCGCTCTGCTCGAGTATCGAGTGGTGCGCAATGATCTGGAGTTGGCCGGAGTGCCGCTGTCGCTGCTGCTCAATCTGGTGGCCGATGCCTTGGGCTGGGGTTTTCTCGATGTGGGCGGTGAGACGGAAATCTTAAGTGCCTTTGCATAGGGTTCTCTATCTACTTAGTATATACTTCTAACATCAGCTTTTGAAAAATTCTCTAAGACTTACCTATTATATTCTGCACTTTGCGTCAACTATGTCAGGCAATATGCTTTTCAATCCCCTCATTCCCTTTCTAAGTCAGCTCAAAAACTTATCTGAGCTTTGATCTCGTTTGATTTCTGAATACTATTCTTTGAGAACCAAGGACTTTATATAATTCAATTTATAATCTTTAATTGGCACATCTTATCAGAATTTGTGTTTTTCTTATTTCTATATATATGATATATGATACATTTTTAAATTAATTATCTCGAATATTATATTTTCATAATTGGTAGTCTTCTATATTCTTATGAATTTATCACTTATTTATCTATCACGCTTTATTATATTTTTTTATGTATATTTAAGAATTGTATAATTATCTCTCAGTATCTGTCTAATATAATCCATTTTTGATTGTATTTAATAAATTATAATTGACTTTCAATATCATTTTAAAATTGTAAAATAGTTTAAAAATTATCTCTGGGTTTCAGCTGTTCTATTCGAATGGTAACAAAATGCGTTCCTTGCACTTTTAATCCCCGCATCTCCCCAACTTCCACAGAACCAGTTGTTCCTCTGCTGCTTTTCGATTTGTTTTGCTCTAAATCATTTCGTTGCGCTGTTGTCCGCTCGTGCCTGATATCATCTTGTGATATCGTCTGTGTCCCCCGTTGGTTACCTTCAATTGTTGGTCAGCAGGGCAACAAATTTGTAATTTTTTTTTTTCAATTACAATCGGAATCAAACAATCGGAGAAATAGAGACCAAAAAGGCGAAAACTTATATACTTGTATTATTTTTTAAATTTGGAGTTTGCATTTAACATATAATTAATTTAAATTGATCATTGTATTTTCTGGATAAATTAAATTTCAGTAAGTTCTGGTTTCCAAGCGATCACTGTTAATTGAAATAAATAAATAAATATATAAAATACACTTGCATAACTTTACTATGCCACCTTTTGGTTAACCTATTGTGATGTGTGGGGGGCATAAAAATAGTTGACGATATCTCGGACACGGCTCCGCTCCGTACTGACATGTTTACATTTGGAGGGACGGCGGCAGACAGTGGTGCCGCAAAAGAGTAGCACCCGAAACCACTTCAGATTCGTTCAGGGTCAAAATCATTACAGCCGACAGTTTTTCACTTTTGAGCTGTTGTTGTTGTTGTTGTTGTCACTGTTCGCGCCGCATGCTGTCCGCCTTGCCACGCGGCATGAGCAAGAAGAAAATCAACAAAAAAAATATATAGATTTTACTTCATGCCGAAGCTTGTATACCCTTACAGAACGGAATCTAGCTCGTCATATCTATATTTAGTTATTAATTAATAGATACTTTGCGAGTTGCACAAATTTGTTAATAATGTTAATTATATTATTCTATATATTTAATAATTAATTAATTGATACTTTGAGAGGTACATAAATATGTCAATGATGTTGCAATGATGTGTCAATGATGTTACCTAGACCGATAGGTAAAATTATTAATTTTATTCAATATTTCATTATTATTGAGTTGATACTTTTTCAATCAAGTTTCTCAGCTTGGAATCATCTTTTATATCTTGCCCTGTCAGTTATATAGATGGCTATATCACTAATAAATATTAGTTCATGGGAAGCTGATCAAAAGTGTCTTTCAATGCGTAGCCCACTTCACAATGAATTCATAATACCCTCTGGTGTAAGGTATAAGCAAATATTAACAAATAGTTGCTGCTGCCACACATGTTGCCTCTCGACGTCGCGACGCTGTCGCTGCCTCAAAAGAGTTCATCAACTGTGAAGCTGTCAACGCCTGCATCTAATCGAGCCAACAGTTGCCATAAACAAATTACAAACAGATCAACTGCGGCTGGCAGTAGCCAAGTGCCTAAAAATAATCCCAAATTGTACATAGGGCCCATAAATTGGGGGCAAACGATGCGACGTTTACGGAAATGCGGACAAGAGATTATTTATTGCAGTCGCCAACGCAGCAGCGAACAACAACGAATAGCAAGCAACAATAACAACAACAAAAACAACAACAACAACAACGAACGTGTCAAAATAAACAAACATTATGCAAAAGACAACAAACAAATCGCTCGACGACGCAGATAAATGAATAAGTCGAGTTTCTCGTACCCTGTAAGAAATTACAAATTGATTGCGTTTGAATTATCGTTTCAGCTCCGCAGTTGCAGTCTAATAAAATCAAACGAATAATAATAAATAATATTTATAGCAGTTTGCATAAGAACAGACAAATTTGGACTCAAGTCTATTTGCGGATATTTGAAAGAAGACGGGAAAAGGATAGCAGATCAAATGGGCCGCTCCCCTCTTTAATATATATAGTTGCTATATTGCTGTATTTATTGTTGCAGCTGTACGATATCTTTGTTCATATGTACAAAGTAATTTGATCTTGAGCAAACTCAGCCAGAATTCAGTCAAAACGAAGGAATCAAAATTAATAAAGTTGTCAAAGAAGGCGGACAAAATCGCTGCCAATGCAAAAGACTTTTGGAAAAAGCTGTGAGCAACGGAACAAATAATTATCAATGAAAAATATAATTTTTTGGTACGCTATTATGGTATAATATATTGGTCTAATTAATCCATGTTAATTGAAATATATGTTGCGACGACTAGGACGAGGAATAAATTATCATGCTGGCTTTATTATATAAGGTTATAAAATTAATTCTTTAGACAAAAGTTCTGTTTTATGTTTTTGAATTTAATTTTCAAATTCAAATATTTAACTAAAGTGAACTTGTGAATGCACTTCTAACAACAAATCAGAACTGCATTTATCGATTGCTTTGTTAGTTGCTGTAATCAATTGAATTAGTCAAACATGTTTCGCACTTTCAGATTTGGGTAATTCAATGCTTTTGTTGTTGTTTGCGTACCAAAAGGGGTTTGTTCCGCTATTCAAACATAATTAAGCAAATGTCAGTCAGTCCGTTCACCTTTCTTGCATTGGGTAATACAATAGCCCCACAATGGATCGCTTACACTTCCCGCCCCCTCGCCCCACTCACTCCACCAGTTGCCGGTAGAGTTGTGCTGCTTCTGGGCCACAACAGATGGCAGGTTTCAACAACTGCTGCACCTTGACTTGAACTGTGCAACAGGCTGGCTCGTCTTCAGTCAGAGTTGGACCTGGCACTGGAGTTGGAATTGGAGTTGGGGCTCCACTTTCAACTCGGCTGCCTCTGCATCCGCTGCTAGCTGCTCTCTGCTAGTTGCTCGCTGCTTGCTGCAGTCAGTCAGTCATATGAATCGGGCCACATGGCAACAACAACTGCGTTGGCGTTTGGCAAAATTTCCCTTGGCGGCTGCAAAACTTTTCTGGACTCCAACTGCAAAGCAATTGCAATTGCAATTGTAGTTGTTGTGGACTGGAGGACTGGAGACTGGCGACTAGCCATTAAGTTGGACACGCTTGGCCAGCTTCAGCTTCAGCTAGACGCAATCGCAATGTTGTTACCCACGCTGTCTGCTTGGAGGGGTTCGGCTGGGCGGCTAGGGGCCTGTCAAATGTCGCTATCGTTGCCAAGGCCAATGAACTGAATACACATACTCCAAATAATTCACACACACACACACACATACAATTGATGCAAGCCGCCCAACACAAGAAACGCGCAAGCTCTCAATTTGAGGCCAAGAACTCTCGCCTCGTTTTGGCCATGAATATAAACGGGCTTTTGACGTCATCAAAGTTATTAGACAAACATAACAGAAGCTGCCACGCCAACGGAAGCCATTAGATCGCGCTGCAAGGGAGCGGCCGGCGGGGAGTTGGAGCTGCGGCAAGCCGTAGGCCTCAGCCAGAGATACAGCCACAGACACTGCCTTAACCTGGGCCTGGCATTCCAAGCAATTAATAATAATTTCCGCTGCTCAAACAACAAATCGAAAAAGAAGCCAAGTTAAAACGCTTCTGCAGCTGTTGTTGTCGCTCTTGTTGCTGTTGTTGACGCTCCGGTTGTTGTTGTTGCTGTAACGCCCCGATTTCATAACTCTATTTGTCGGATGCTGAAACGGGACTCAAAAGAATAGCATGCTGCGGCATATATATTTTGAATTTAGAATTTATTATTTTGTCTTGTTTCAGGCTCATGCTGCGATAAATCACACGTGTGTCTATTATCCACAAAATCCAAGAGAAATTTCATCCCAGTTATCTAAATTATATAAACCACGCCATTATTTGATTATAAAAAACATACAAATTTTAGATTTATGCTGTCTCCAACATATTTTTAATAAAATTATATAATTCGATTAAAAAAATTGTTAAAGTTTTGCATTCTTACTTTATTAAATCGTTAACAGCAGCAACACATGCAGGTTCTGCGGATACGAGGAGGAATCCTCGACGCACATCCTTACAGAATGCGTCGCCCTAACCAGGAAAAGACGCAGCATCCTAGGGCAACATATCATGAGGCCCAAGGACATAGAAACCCTCAACCCAAAAAAGATTCTGGCATTCGTGCAGGAGTCGGGATTGACGGAAGAGCTGTAGACTCAGTAAGGGGGCACAATAGACCTTATAGGTCGCAGTGCTAATTATCCCCAATTATAATAATAATAATAAATCGTTAACCAATTAAACTTTAAAAAATCTTGCAATCTTACTAATTAAACATTTTTTTTTTAATATATCTCAAATTAATATTTTCCAACGTCTTACGAGACATAAAGAAAAACGGCCAAAATCCACTACTCAAATTAATTTATTTTCTTATATTTTATTAGTGTCTTTGTTATTTGACTGACTAAACTTACTTCTAGCAATCACACTTTCTGTTAACTTTCATTGGAATTCCTAGTATTCCACCTCTATAACACACAATTTTCATGGCATTTACCAAAGCTTTGATAGCATTCAATTGAGCATTGGAATTTTTGTAAGTAATCTAAAAATTGTTCAAAGTTTTTATGGTACAAAACCTATAATTATTTAATATTGTAGCTATGGGTGCACAGTCTTGTCTTCTTTTTATTGTTAACCCCATATTAACTACTTAAGACTGGGCGTTACGCACCACTATTCACGCCTAATGAATCGCTCCACAAATGCTCATTGAACTAAAGCAAACCAAAAGCGAAACCACAAATCAAATTAAAATTCCAAATACTTATGTTGAGACATAATACTCAGGAACAGCCCACAATTAATCTTTGTGGTGCTATCTAGAACCGCTGCAAGAACTGCAATGCGTCTATTGACGATCCACCACCACCACCACCAACAACAACAACAACAAACACAATACCAATAATAACCATGGCAACCCAAAAACGGGCAACTCTTTTGCCGACTACTGGCCATGCATGACTTGAAGTTTGTTGGAGCGCTTAACCCAAATAAAACCAAAACAATGGCCACAAACTGCTAAGACTGCTAAGAAGCCGACTTATTTACACACTATGCATATATTCCGTACAGAATATAAAGATCTAAGGCAGATCCAGAAATTGTACTCAAAATCAAAGACTGTGAAAGCTAAAAGCAACTGAATTTGGCATGCGAAGAATCTATTCTAATAACGAAATTTCAAGCATAGTTTATATACTATTCAGGCAAAAAATAAGTTAAGAACATGTATTGATATATTGCTTGAAAGAATACAGAAATATGGAAAATATTAATTATAAAAATACAGCAATAATATTCAAAACTGTTCCATTAAGTAACTAAAAACTAAATTCTTTACTTAATAATTTTTCATTTTCAAATAGCTAAAATTTTTAAACTCAATTAAAAATGTTTTCTTTAAGGTTAGGCACAAGTCATATGTTAATATAATTATAGGCCAATAAGCATAGTTAAAGTGCCCCATTGAAATGTTAGGGTATACATAAAAAAGTGCCCCGGCTACAGCAGCGATGACAACAATACGAGGGAAGCAACTAGAGACCCGAGCGCATATTGCGCCGTTCCAGCGGCAGACAAAACAATTGCCGGCCGGCACAGTCCAGTGGTGCTCCATGCCTCTCCTATAGCTACCCCCTCCCTCCTCTCCGTTCCCCCTCGCTCTTTTCATAACCACTTGGATACCCAAAAAAAATTTTGTAAAGTCGCTGAGTTTTCAATTGAGCACAAAGCGAAGCCACTGCTCGATGGCCAAGTGAGTGGGGGTTCAATTTGTTTGGTCAGCTGAAGAGGGCAAGAGGAAAGATCATCAATGCTTGTTGTTGCTCTTGTTGTTACTCTTGTTGTTGTTGTTGTTGTTCTTGTCTTTGGAGCTACTGGGTGCAGCTGGCGGGCGAGTGGGGCAGCTGCTGAAGTACGCGTACACAGTGGGTTAAGTGCGTTTTATGGTTTGTTGATACAACAAACCAAGAAAATATTTGGGGAGTGCTTTACCAAAAGATGCCCTGCACACAAATCCAATCTGTGGGAGCGTTAAAAGGGAATAGGATCAGCTGATCAATTC
This sequence comes from Drosophila atroscutellata, assembly GCA_035041605.1. Taxonomy (NCBI): domain Eukaryota; kingdom Metazoa; phylum Arthropoda; class Insecta; order Diptera; family Drosophilidae; genus Drosophila; species Drosophila atroscutellata. The sequence goes on along the minus strand of JAWNLA010000092.1, from coordinate 1,656,029 downwards.
TTTCAAATGCAATAACGATATATAGTGATATTAAAGAGAGCTGGTTTCTTTGAAGCACATGGAATCCCTAAATTACTGAGAAAAGAGTAATCGAGGAGCATGTGTTGCACTTTTGAGGTGTTTATGTTTCAGTGAATACAATTTATATATATTATTTATTTAAATATTCTTTGTAGAACAATATAACTTTCACGAATTAGACAGTTATCTTATGTTGCGGGCGATGAGATTAGCATATGCTACCCTCTGGCGAATTTTGAATGACTCCAGGGTATGGAAGCTGAGCAAAAGCGCCTACTGTTGGCAACTGTGCCCGCAGGCTATTACAAAACTTTACATTGCGGATGCTAGTGACAATTTGCAGCCTTGTTTCGGGTCAGCCAGCCACTCATTCAGTTAGTCTTTCATTCGGCAATGATTTATGAAGCCTCAGCAAATTACCAAAGAGCGCTCAGCGTTGAAATTGCGTTGTAAGTTTGAGTTTGAGTTTTGTCAGCTAAAACTTGGGATATTAATTATACTTGAAGTGTTTTTGTATGTGCAGCTTGTTATCGAAATGACTTATATCCATAATCACAGCTGTAAATGCTGTGCTATTATACATTATTAGACATTAAAGTTCTAGCAGGATTTACCTTCTGAAAGTTGTCCATATTCTGAATCGTTAAGCTGAGTTTAAGAGCCACATGGGTTGGGCCCACAATATGAGTTCTGCTCATTAGATTACTTTAAGCATTTTGATAGCATATGTGCTGTCTACTTTGTATTTCTTTAGAGATTCAGTTTCTCTTTCATATGTAAATGCAGAATTATTCGAAGTCGTAAACACCTTCAGAGCAGGCTTGCGAGCCACAAGCTCCATTCACAAACGCTTTAGTCAATGGCATACCAAAACTTACTGAATGAATGAGTTTTTGATTTGTTGTTAGCAGCCAACGCTTAAAATGCTTTTCGGGGTCAATAACAAACGGCCGAAACCCACTCGACAAATGCAACACAATCTCCAATATGCAAAAGCACAAACAATATGCAGTTGATTTCAAAACATGTGAAAACACAAGAAGCTTAGATACTTGCCACGCGCCGACGTGTCGCGCTTCTCATTAATTAGCTGCCACAGTGGACTCAGCGTGGCCATCTTTCGAGTAAATAAACATAGCTATATACCTATATAAGTACAGTCGTATCAGGTTAGCACCAGCTGTCATCCTAAAATTGTAACACTAAAAAAAAACAAACAGCAGACGAGGCAGCAGCTTATATCATCATCAACTGCGTCATTTGTGAGCGGGCGTTGTTTTGTGTTTTTGTTTTTTTTGCTTATTGTTTTTATTATTTTGTAGTCTCATAAAAACAAAAGATGCTTTTTATATTTCTGTGACCATATGCTGGATTAGTGGTGCCATAAATGGCACAAAATTGATGACGTTCAGCAGCAGCAAACAAGCCGACGACCTACATCAATGTTAAATGTAATTGTATTAAAGCTCCGATTATCTCACGCTTGTTGTGGGCGACTGCTAGACGATACAGAAAGACACGTATTTGAACCCAGTAAATGTCAACTTCAAATCGAAATCCAATAAGATGGACTTACAAGCGGAGCAAGCCCACACAAGCCACAACTTTTCAATTTGTCAAGAACTGACAGCTATCTTGGCTACTCGCAAAATTGCAATTCTATTTTCTTTTCAAAATAGATCATTTTGGATTTATAATCTTGTGGCACATGAAAAACAATAGAAGGAAAACAACAAATTTGATTTAGATCTCTTTATTATCTGATTAAATTGTTTAAATGTTGTACTTAAATAAAGAATACTATATTCGCATTGGGAATTTATATACACCCACACAAGTTCTTCATTTGAAGGTCATTTTTGTTATTGCTCTAAGCAATATTAAGTTTTTATACACATTTTAATACAAACACTTTAATTTAATTACTCATTTTTAATTTGATGTAATTTAATTCAATTTAAAATTTAAATTTAAATTGCAAACAATAAAATATATATCTAATAGTTCTCAAATTTTGCTATAATTCTAGACTGCTTTTAGTCCACATGAAACAAATGAATACGCAATCAAATATAAAAAATAAGATCAATAAAGTAAGCAAAATAAAATGATATCAATAAAACAAATATAACATTAGTCATTGTATATATAGGCATTATAAATATAATTATTGATTGCATATAGACGGATCAAGTCAGGCTTGGCGATACTCAAAGTTTGCTCGTAATGCTAACATAAAATAACAAAGTCTTCAATTCAGTTTTGAAATTTGCAGCCTGGAAAAGAAGTTCAATGAAATCATTAGCCAGGTTTTATTTGATATTAATCTAAATCTAGAAATGAAAATATGCAAAACTACTTCTCATATGTAATTGATTTGATTTTTATTCATTTGTGCAGACAATCGTTTGATTCTCAGAGCTCTTGGCTTCCTTGCAGGGCTGCTCTCGCAATCTCACAATTGTGTCAACGTTGCATTTATTTTTCTCACATTGCCAGCAAGTAATACAATAAGACAGAGACAGAGAGAGAGAGAGGGAGAGAGAGAGAGAGAGAGAGATAGAGAGAGAGAGAGAGAGAGAGATAGAGAGAGAGAGATAGAGAGAGAGAGGGGGATCTGTGCTACTTGTTGCCTTGCTTTCTATTGCTGGGCAATTTGCAGCAGCCTTTGCCGCTTTCCACATGCCAGCAAGTGCGGCGAGGGGCATTTTACATAAGCATATATATGTATGATATATGGGTGACTCTGAACAATTTTGCTGTTACGCTTGATATTTCTGTTGTCGTTTGTTTATGTGTCATTGTTTCGGCGTTTGAAATTACCCAGAGAGAAACTGAAGCTGAAACTGAAACTGAACTGAGTTGATGATTGTCGATTGTAATGAGTTGTTGATAACTTTCGCTGAGTTGGAAAAAACGGAAGTTGATCTTGAGTTGATATGCTTGATGATATAACGATAGTGGGTGCTCAGTGTTGGCCAGTGCTCGCATTAAAGAAAGTTTTTCGTTGTTTTTGATTTTTTCTGTTGTTTTCGTCATCATCATTATCATTACAATCGGAATTATCGTTAGAGTCTCTGTCTGGCCATTTCACAACTATTGGCCCGCATCTGTGCTAAATTGAAATTTAAAAACCCATAAGCCAAGCAATTTACCATTTACAAGCCGCTTACCTTCTACGGTCGTATCGAATACTCGTAACTCCAACGCAGATTACACAGCTCTTAGCACTGATTACAGTTCACACAAGCTAAGCGATGTTTTGACCATTTGCGGCATTTGGTAGCCTGGTAGTCGAATATTAACATCCAATATCAGCTCAGACACCACGCAAAATTCACATAATTTGCACCCAACTCCGCTGTATTTTTATTATATACCCCGCATTCATTCAAAGTTGTGTTATTGGTATCTGTAAAAATGTATTTGTAATGGAACAGACTGATTGAGATATCTTTAAACCCATGGAGCAAATTAAATCTTGTGACTCCATATTGGTGAATGCTGACTTGTTGAATCGATCTTTTTGTCGATTGCTCCTCCCCATGAAATATCGATAAATATCTATATACAATCTAGAAGCCTATAAGAGATATAGGTACCATTTGATTTCGTAAACATATGTATAATGACTGCGTAGCTTGCAAAGGATTCAGCGAGTCATCTTCGAAATTTGTTGTTGATCCTCCATGCTCTGAACTGGTCTATAATTGGTCGACTGTTCCCCTTTTGCTTAGATATTGATAAGTATCGATTTCCAACTGCATTCTTTCTTTTTTTCAGCATATATTGATATCTATAAGCGATTGTTATGTATGTCCCCTTGTTGGGTAGATCTCCCATCCCCTCAAAATTTCAAATATCATATTTCACAAATTGAACCAAGATCTTGTTTAAGATTGATTTTCTAAAAAGTGGACACAGCTATTCCCTAAAGTATGCAGATTTTGTTGCTTCAAAGACTATTACAATGATATTTCTAAATTGGTAAGAATGTGTGGAGGAATGTCGTAGAGGGTATGTGCACGCCTTGCACTCTCGACTAGTGTTCTCTTATTTTTTATTTTATTTTTTATCAATTAAGCCAGTCCAACACCTACCCGAATCTAGGCCCACTCAGTGTCGGTATTTTAGGCACTGGTCAAGCTAAACCGCGATCTCAGCCTCCGCATCCGCCCCGCCCCCTCGCCACACGCCCACGTCCGTTTGTGGTTGGCGGCGTGGCGCGTGCGCAGGCGCAAAACTTTATTTGCATAATTGAAATTTTCATAGCTTGGTTTGTTTTTTATTTTTTAACTTCGGAATGTGTGGGAGAATTTCGATGCTTATTGTTAATCTGGTTTGGTGGCTTTGATGTGCCTCTGGAACGGATGTTGACAATTTTCGTTCACAGCGTGCAACTGCAGTTTCACTTTTCATGTGCAACGTTTGCTTCTTTTAGAAATCTACTTTGGGGCACAATGCTGAAGTTACTTTTGCATCTCCCAATTCCCACATAGACCGGATTAACGTGTGAATTCTGCACTTCGTGTCCATAATTAATGACTTAATCTGCTTAATGAGATAAATGTAAATATATATGTAAGTGGAAATTAATTTTTATATTATTTTTTGCCGCAAATCACATACATGTGGAGAGTTCGAGAATGTCAGAGTTCTGTGTAATAATCATAACTCAAATGCCAAAGCAAATGGCATAAGAATGAAATTAAAGCATTGGAAAGTTTTTACTCAATATACTGTATATTTACTAGTGATCTAGATTTCTATATGTATGTATATATATATAAAGCATTTATTTTGGATATCTTTAATATTTGACTGATAATATTGGTAACAAGTAAGAAGGTACGCGGGTAGGAAGTAACTTTTAAAGGCATAGTTTTATTTATCTACCTTAGATTATGTTTAAATATTTTGCAATGATTTAATTAGGATTAAATTTACATATTATTTATTGACAACTAATTATATATAACATTTCATTAATATTAATTTGTATTTTACATAATTCAAATTAAATCATATAATACATTTTTGATTTAAGTATTACAAAACGTGGTTGGGATGCAGCAGTAATAAAATTCCTTGCGCTGAAAGTTAGGAAAGCAATACTGGAAATCTTTAAGTCGAGCATTTAGGATATCTGATTACTTAAGTTGTCAAATTAGATGGCCTGGTCTGCATAAATAGGACCAGAACATAATAAAGTATTACAGCAATATGCAGAATATAATTTGCCTTAAATTTAAGATGAAACACCACGATTATGTAATATTTATTTAATCGAATCTCAACTATTTGATGGGCATTGGAGTGTGATTAACATGCTTAACCCAAAATACCACAAGCCAATTAAAACAGCATTATCCACACTACTGTTTGTGTGCTAAGCCCAGTGCTAGATTTGTTTAATAAACAATTTCCGCTTTGATTTGTGTATGGGCTCGGATGCTGCAAGCTAATTAACTGCTTGTGTCTAGTGCGTGTATGTGTGTGCTAGTGTGTGTGCTTGTGCGTATGTGTGTGTGTGTGTGTATGTGTGTGTGAGTGTGCGTGTGTGTTTTGCTGAGCACCATTCACTTAATTAGGCTCGGGCCTGAGTGTGAAAACTGAAGCCGCACCCTCAACCGCACCCGTGCCCCGAGTGGCTCTCAGCTGCTGGCCGCTTGCTGGTTGATGCTGCATCGGAGAAGCCTCAGGTGTTCTTCTTTTTTGTTGCTACCAATAGGGCCAATAGGAAGTGCAGCTTCCTCTTGCCGGTCGCGTTCTTGGCGCATCTCTGCTGCATTGGCATTTTTGCGCGTATTAGCTGGCAATTAGCCTTGGCTGCTGTTTGCTTTGAAGCCTTTTGATGATTGATTGCGGCTGCTGGGCCGATCGCTGTTCGATCATCGATTTGCCGACAAAGTGCGTGCCAAGTGCAACAATTTGCGGCAGCAGCAGCGAAACGTCGTCGCTTTTCGCCAAGTGGCATTCAGTTAAGTGCTCTGGGCAACTTCAGCAGTTGGTAGTCGGTAGTTTGTAGTCACTACTGGCCCTGTCCAATCAATCAATGCGCGCTCTTCTCTTCGGTGTTCTTTTTTCTGACTGTAAATATTTTTCTGTGCTGCTTCCACCGGAAAAATATTTGCTTCCGTTCTTTGTTTATCTCATTTCTATGGCATGGCAAATAAATTACAATTAAGTGCAACAAACATGCAACAATTATGCACTGCTGTCCGCAGCACGCAGCGGATGTTAAGTCTGGCCCAAGCCCAGCGACAACATCATTAGCCCCCATCCCACATCCCACATCCCCCATCGCCCAGCATTAGCCCTAACCCCAGCTAGTAGCTCCCTAAACAAAGCTCTAGCTCTAGTGCCTAGTTCCTGTTTTCCAGTGTTGTTGCGATCTATTGAATTTGATTCTGGAGCTCTGCTTGAACTTAGCTCGAGTGGATTACGACGAAGCTTAAATACTCTTTGTTATGCTTTATAAGTCGAGATATAAAGTTGTTCTAAATAAAGACATTTGTTTCTTACTTTTCTAATTGTTAATAGTTTACTGACCTCTTTTTACAATTTAAATATGTCTTTCGTTGGCTAAAAATTCACTGTTTTTAATGTTGCATACCGGCGGAAATCGTCTATATGTATCATGATGCCCTTTATCTAATTCGCTCTAGATTTATATAATATGCCTCCCTTGTTATATGCCTCTCAGTCAAATTGTGTTTTCTGTTCATTCATAATCGTAATATATATTTTTAATACACATTTTCAGCTTAATTTAAACCAAGTTTAAATATATCTCAACCTAACTCTCTTCCAGTCAGAACTATCTCTCTCTTCCTCTTTCTCTTTATTTTTATAGTTTTTTACTTATCAGTCCCAAAATCTCTTTCCTTATCTAACTGGTGTAAAAGTATAAAAGTAACTCTTTTTGATCGTATGGAAATGTTAGAGCATTCATGTGCGACAACGACAATAGCAGACGAGTAGTGACAGAGATAGTAAAAGTTGTTGTCCGTCCCTGCGGAGCATGTTAATCCGGAAGTGGGTCATTTTCCAAACGCAAATGAAAGCGTATGTGCCTCGCACTGCGAACCGTTGAAAATCATAACAACACATGCGATATGCTGGATGCGAGTTAGGATGGAACCATGTTGATGATGATGATGATGTGATGAGGCGATGATGTGATGATGGGATGTTGTGAGTGGGATACGCTCTGCGATGGATGTGAAAATGAAACCATGTATTCCAGTGAAAAGCTGCAGCTAGACACCCAACTGCATCATAATAATAAAATAATCAAAATGAGAAACGACACTATTGTCTTTACTTAACGTGTGGGAACGCCTCTCAGAGATCTCCGCCGTATTGTTTTCATCTCTTACGCAAAAGCCATAACCAATTGATGCCATCAATTTTGCAGCCAAGCTAGAGTTGCAAATGTTGTTGCTAGTTGCACTTCTTGGTTTGATATACATAGCTGTCGAGTTATTACCTGTACCCATCTTCTGCTCGTAAATTTTGAGTTTCGTTTGGAAATATGCAATTTCTTATAAATAGTCATAAGCAGGCGCCTGTCTGACGCAATATTTTCGCTTTTCCACTCTTTGCTGCAATTTCAGAGCAGTTCTGTCCGTAACCCTTTTACTTGTTTGTAAATCAAAATTTGAAATATTTTGGAAAATATCCAAACCCTTATAAATATGTGCTGTTAACTGGGCGCCTCTTTGACGCAACCTTTTGCCGCCGTCTACCTGTCGCTGGTCTAATTTGTGTCCGAGTCTCTGTTAACTGGAAATCGTTTAGGCCAAAAGTGTCGCATTTCAAGCCCGCTTAAATGAGCCCCTTTTCCAGACCCAGACGAATCGTTGTGTTGCACCGCTTGAAGCCGTTCGTTTGACAGATTTATGCATACTTTTAGTTTTCGGAGCTATTCATTATGTTATTTATGATATGCATTTTCTGTGCTCATCGCTTTTATGTTTTGTTTTCTGGATCTCTTTCATCAGCTCTGATTCGGTGGACTGCGTTTGTGTATTTACTCTGATTCTGGAATGTTGCCGCCTAAGGAAAAACCAAGATGAAAATGAGAACATATTTGAATTTATTTTGTTAATGTCGCATTTTATCAGACACCATTTTCGAGTTAACCAGCGGATCACAGACTGAGAATATATAGAATTGTGTACATGCTTTGTGTGAAATTGCAGAGATTAGTCTAATGTGTGGGAATTATTTTGATAGATGATCTCTAGAAATTTGTATAGATACAATTGATTAATTCTACTTCCGAGAGTCAACCAATATTCTCCAATTTTAAATGTTACTTAATTAATTTGTTGAAAATCTGTGTTGTAGGTTCAAAAAATTATATCTTTTCAGTCGTCGTTTTCTGTCGTCCATTCTATAATTCAATCAATTAATTACTAGTAGATTTTCTTAGTCGATATAAGAATCTTGAAGATGTTTCACTTATTTCGTCTCTAACATAAGATACATTTATGTCGTTGTGGATTTCAAGGTTGTTCACATTCCAAAGATCACCTGTAGAATATTTTCTATTTATATTTCGATTTCCTTAAAGCATTTCGAATTTGAAAGACTTAAATAAATAAAAAGGAAACGTAATGTACAATTTTCGGCTACACAAATCTATTCATATTCTTACTAATAGAAGAATAATAGTAGAATAAATTGTATAGCTTGCCCCACTTTTCACATTCTCTCATTGAAGCAGGAGGTAATCTATTTGGGTTGTTATCAACACGTTGACACGTTTTTCCTCACTTTTGCTCACATCATAAGAAAGCTTTAACTTACTAGCTAGATAATCATTCAACAATCAGAGGACAAACTGCCTTTTTATATACACACAATAAATAGATATGCAAAGTTGTATAAATAAAGCACTCTCGATTAGAGAAAAGGTTTGTGCAGTTGGGTGCACAACAGCTGCGTGTGTTTAAAGCGAACCCTTTTTGCCACAGGAAGTGTATGATTATTTATTTAAGATACAAAGCGTAGCAAAATTGAGGCCATTGTGCGAACTCAGTTGAGATTTATGAATTAGCTTTCAGTGTAATGATTGTGTTTATCAATGAAACTTGATAAGCACGTCAACAAAGCGATTTGATGTCGGAATCTTATCTGAACAACAATATGAATTTCCGACTGCAGCTAAGCAAATAAGCTCTATTATATTTGACTATTAAATACTGAACACAGAAATAGTAAAGCCTTCCAATATTTTATATATATTGAATAGAGTTAAATACCTTTAAATAAGTAGTTAAGCCAGTTTCCGCTTTTAACAATAATAGTCAGTTTATCTTTGTTCAAGCTTCAAATGCATAATTACTGGTCTGTGCCCGCATCAGACAAAGTGTACAAATTTGAGTGCTACATCCACTAAGACGCTAGGAAACATTTTTATAGCCACGCCCACACCTGCGCCAAATATAAAAGGTTTAGTTAACAAACTTGGAAGGAAGGTTAATAGGAAACTCTTCTAACATATTTTTCGGCAACATCCACTTGATATTTATTGGCTGCATTCACCCTGGTTTTTGTTACCTCTTATAAGCTGGTATAACGTAGGGTATCACAGTATTGGTATCACAGTATTTCACAGTCGGTAACGCCCAAATGCAACGTTGTCTCTTTTGTTTTTTTGTTGAGTACATTTAATATTTCTTGAGCAATTGTTGAAATTGTTTGATTGCCCAAGTCAAATTAACTGGGCAAAGCTAAAGACAATCACTCGAGCCGGCGTCTTGAGTAGGGGTTAAATAATAACAAGCTAAAAATTAAAGTAAACAACCATCCCTTTATCTATCCATCTATCTATCCCGTCTATGTGCAAGTATCGCAGTGTTTGACTTTGTCAAATAGGCCCTGAGACAAGGCAGCTGTCACTAGCACCCAGCACGCAGCACACAGCTCGCAGCTCGAAGCTCAGCTTGAGTTCAAATGCTTTCAAATAGCGAAACAATGAATGGAAATGAATTTGCCATCAATGGGCCAAAAGTCATTTGTGTTTGGTGTGAGCACTTTGCCAAAAACCATTCATATAAACTCACTTCAGGCGATATGTATTGGACTTCTTTTCCAATAAAAGGACGCATCGCATTTTGGTGTTCGTTTCCGTTTCCTGTCCTGCGGCGCAACGAATGCGATTTAATTTCTTTTGGCATCGGAATCTATTGAAAAAGTCATTCGACAGTTGCTGCCACTCAGCACTGAAGTGCCGGCGAGAGAGGCCTGTGCCAGGTGTGCACTTCGACTAGCTACCTGTACAGTATGCACTCGTCGGGGTTGCATTTGAAAACCAGCATGCACTAGACAGTTTTGTATTTGTTCTGGCTCTTGAGCTATATCTATCAAATTGAAGTTACGCAAGTTATACATTTGTATAGCTTAATGAAAGGGGTAAAAATACTTTATAGGAATAATATGTACAAATAATTATATTTTCATTTCAATTTCAACGGTACCAAAATGCATTAGTCTCAAATTCAGAATCTTACAAATAAAACTATAAATTTTAAGCATTAGTATTTCGAAATTGCGTTCTAAATTTGGATTGTATATTGATTAATTAAACTACTCAGATTAAGCACATTAATTCCTGCTTTATTAGAACATTACATCTAGTCAAATGTAGAAAATGTTCTTAAACTTATTAATTAATTAATTACTTTTATACTTTTATATATCCATTTGAAGCATTGATATTTCGAATGAAAAGTGGATTTCACATAAATTGTGTAGCGTTCTAAAAGTTAATTAATTAAATACCTTGCTGTCGTCTTAAGCTGAACTAATCTCATTTTAGTTCATTTGGATTGTTCTACGGCGTATCTATTTAATGAAGAAATGCCTCAAAGGATTTGCGGTTGCCAACGTCCACTTGAGTTAATAGGATGAAAGAAAGATACAATCGTTGTCAATTAATTGGATGGTCAACAATTTCCAATCAATGTATTTTGCCAAGACCACACGCAGACACGACCAATTGGGTAATTAATTTGGCACAAATATTTATTTAATGGCTATCTTGGCTGATTTTCAATCAATTAATTTGTCATTTGATGCTGCTTATCAATCTCCAATTTCCGCTCACGCCACATTAACAGAAACCTTTGTGAAAAGCAGTCGAATTATTCTACAAATATTCAATCAGACATCTCAATGACCCAATCAAGGCTCATTTGTTTTATGTCGTTTCTGCACTCTCAGCGGATATTGTTGATTAAATCTATATAACCATAAGAATTATAATAAATATGTATTTGTACAGATTTAATTGCTTTGCCTTGCGAAAATGTTGTGGGTAGTCAGAATATATTTTGTTGCCCTGTTATTTGAGTAGCATTATTTGTATATTCTCGAAATTAGTAGTATTTGTGTCTTACATTAATATATTCAAAGACCACAGGCAGATCAAATTTAATGGAGGTTTCAAATTTGGAGTAGATCAAATTTATTATCAGGGTATCGTTCAGTTGAAATTATTCCGTTGAATCTACAATAAAAGTGGCTTATTTTTATGTGCAGATTGAAGCTTAATTGAATTGTAAAGCAATTTAAGGCCAAAGTAATACCATTTGATTTAATTTAAGCTGATTATGAACATATTTTCTACCTAGCGCTCTCTACACACCCCAAGTCCGATTCGTTAATTTATAATTAATGTTCAATAAATTATTTATGCTAAATACCGTAAATTCAGTTTTCGATGCCCAACCAGGCTTTCGAGTACTATTATGTTATGTTAAATAATTCGCAAATTCGATGAATAAAAATCCCCAGTCACCTTTCGCAATGGCCCACTTTGGGTAAGCATTGTTGATATCCGTCTGTCATTGCGCTTTTCAGCCAATTAATTAATTTCGCTCGAACCGAAATTGGAATTGAGTCAAGAGCTAATCAGTTAACTGATTGACTTTAAGCCGCTGGTCACGTAGCTGGCTTCCTAATCAATTTTCGCGAAATGTGTCTGAGTTTTGGCATCGCCGAGCCCCTATACAAAAATTCAACTTGTGCAACTTTAATTGCTTCAACAATGGCAAATAAAGGGTCCCTAATCAAGGCTACGTGAAACATCGATAATGCTGAGTTGACCACTTGTATCCTTGTCCGACACTTACCTGCCCCTAGTGCCATCAATTACGCCCTTTTACCGCTGAATTTATGTAAGCATTTGCCAAAAGCAATTTTTTAATTAGATAATATGTGAACAAAAATTGTACTGAGCTTTAGAAAATTTGCATATTTTCGGAGGCAAGTCTAACTCAGAAAGTATATATAAAAACTGTAGTTTGTGTCTTTCTAAACTCCTGGTACATTTTCCTTCGAAAAATATGTCTAGTTTAAAGGTTGTTTTTCATTTTATATGTGTTTACAGAACTCTTTCATTAACTACTGAGTTACGTGGTCTATAAGGCATAAAACAGTCAAGCTCTAACTTCTGAATTTCATAATTTTAAATTTGCATATTTCCTCTTTTTTAAATATCTGTTATTTATAAATATATTTCTGAAAAATATAAATTAAGCCTTTACAATTTTAATGCAAGTCTTATTTAATTATAAAAATTATATACCGATTCAAAAGATTTTTCTATCGGCTGTCTATATTCACCTGGCCAAATTCTCTTATTTCTTGATGAGACGATTTTTTAAAGAGTGTAAACATTAAAGTAATTAAGTAAAATAATATTTAAATCTCTGTCTTCAAAATTTAATTTTACACACTGAATCTAACATCATTTGTGATACCTTTTCTTTTCTCATTTCGCTTGGTTTTCCGCTAAATCTGTTTTTTTGCTGTTATTTTGTTTTCCTCCACAAAAGTCCATATCACAGTTTGAAGGCAGTTCGACTTTCTTTGGGTGCATTGAGCTGTCACATCTTGGGATGAACCTGGGGCTGTCTGTCAATCTGATTGTTTGGGTTCTTTGCATTGCTCCCACGCCTGTCGACTTTGTCTGCTTTTTTTTATTTTGCGGTTTGGCGCTCTTCACGTTTTTTATTTTCTAATTTCGAGCCATTAATTTTACAATTGCGATGCTCCATTGTAATTGATGTTTTACTAATGCCATTTTTGCGGTTTCCACCTCCCCTATTTGTTTTCAATCAATTGAATCGCATCGAAAGTGAAAACATGAAAGTGTGAGTTCAAATTGATTTACCGAGCCAAGCCACAATGATCATAGCATTCAGCATGATTAGCTCTAATGACACGGACCGCCTGGCTGCAAATTGTCTACAGTGTTTTATGCAACTTTCAGCGCCAGAGTCAGTTAAGAGCTGCTGCCCGCATCTGTTGACAAGTTTTCCTTTACTCATTAATTACAAACAGACACACAGACCTCAAAATGTGTTCAGTGTTCCCAAATAGTGCATGTTGTTGTATTTTATACACTATACGAAATTTTATATCCCATAGTGGCACAATGAACTTTTATTTAAATAATGTGTACTGAAACAGTCTGAAACAGTTTTAAGAATTGTATATATATATATATATATATGATTAAGCTTAAAATTAAATTATTTAAAGTTGAAATGAATAATTAAACTAAATGAAAAAAAAATCATAGTTAAGTAAATAAATGTAAAATTGTTTAATCTTAAAATTTATATGTACTTATTTCAATCTTAGATATTTCAATACATTTAGTGGGTAATACTTGATTTTTAACAGTGGATATCTTCAGTTACCTTGTCTCTTAAGTTTCAAGCTTTAAACAACAAGTGTATTCCAAGTTCGAAGCGTTCCAACAAAAGTTGTTGCAATTCTTATAAGCAGAGCGACGACTTGTGGGCGCCAGACCAAATGACACTTATTATGATTAACTCTTCGATGGCGTCGTAAACCATTATAAATAATGCACAGACAACTGTTTGATTGTGATACTCTACTTATCTAATTTGGGCATTTCACATATGTAAGTTATCCACAAACTCATCTCAATGGGCAAATATATGACTACTGAAATGTTTTAAGACCACATTCTCTTTTTTTTGACAACATAAATCAATATTTTCAATATTTAATTTTGTATTGTTTCGCTTTTGTGGATCAATTTGTTAGCTTCTTTTTATTGCTTTTATTTTGTGTTTTTGTCTCCATTATCATTAATTGACTACCATTAAGAGCGGCGCGTTGTTTTGGCAGACACGTTATTAATAATTTTGGGTAATACAATTAAAATGACTTATTTTTTGGTTTAATAACGCCGCTTTTGATGTCGGTAATTTGATTTTTTTTCTTTTTTGTCCAGCAGCAGTAGCACAAATTTAAAATTGCAAACGACTTAAAATTTATATCAATTTAATTATGCGAAAATTGTTTATCTCATTATTTAACATATTTATGTATTTGCGGTTCGCATTTCGCAATTAGTTGCCCACAAATTATGTCGAACTCTAATTGGTATCCGCAAAAATTAATTTTTGCGGTCCGTATAATTGCATGGGACAATTGTGCTAATTGCAATTGAATCTGTTTTGATTTATAAATATATCTGTGACATAGAATCCGTTACAGTAAGAGTTACCGTTTGAGAGAATTGAGAGTAATGATAAATGGTATTTCAGAATTTTCAAAATAAATTATGTGCGCATTGAGTGGAATCGAATCGATTGAAGCCCAAACAAATGCAAATAAATAACCATCATTCTTAAATTAAGTAAATAAATTATATTCTACACAGACAGCTTTGGAATTGCCAGCATTCAATATATGTTGAAATTCAGATAAATTTGCGACTGGAATAATTTAAGATTAAATTTAAATATGCCTGCCATAAATTACTTTAGTACAATACCATTTGGCACTGCAATAAAATCTAGTTTGTTGGACTTTAGATGAAACTTTATCCGGCTTAAGTTGAGTCTTAAGAAACGTAGCTTTTGTTCGAGAATTACAAAGAGAATTTTGATCAAATCTGGCGCATAAATTTAGCAATAGCACAATTGCTACTGTACGGGTGTCTCAGATATTTACTTTCATTTTACTTAATTGATGAAACTAAATTCATTCAGCCTTCAACACCTTTCATATGCATATCATATGTGAATCTATGTATGTGACTAGTTTGCTTGCCCGGCATATCAATGACTTTTCATTATGAAATTGATTCATTACGCTTTGGCAATTTGTCAGTCATTCGGCTCCTCACAATGTGTTAACATGCAAATTGATATCTCAAGAACGACAATAAATAAACTAGTATTATTGTAACGATCTGAGAGATACAGATATAGGGGTAGACACAGAGAGAGAGACGAAGAGAGAGAGAGAGAGAGAGAGAGAGAGAGAGAGAGAAAAGAAAAAACCCAAATCGTCTTTTATTTGCCGAACGTGCTTAAATCACCTCTGTAATGATGCCCTGCGAACGGATGAGCTCAGACACAGACCCAGACCCAAACCCAGACCCAGACTGATATGCTGAGCTCCTCACTTCTCCCATCTACATGCCATTGATCAATGAATTTTTTGTGGTCTATGCTCCGCTCCCAGTCCTCTACTCGTCTCCCACACCCGCTTCCGTCGTCCGGTCGCATTGTCTTGTGGTTGGTTGCGTTGCCAGCATTGTTTTTTGTCGATGTCAACCTTACAGCGATACGCAACTGCATTGATAAAACTTGTTGTAGCAGTCGCTTCCTCTTTGTAAGTGATTTTTTCTTCTTCTCCTCTTCTTCGGCGTCGCTAGCTTTGCCTTAGAATTCTGATGCCCTTGTTGAAGGTATCACGAATCTGGCGAATAATGTACGCATTGAAGAAGACCCCATTGGGAAAACATATTCCTAATCATGGCATTAATCTAAGTTGATATAAGGTATGGGTTGTCCATATTATGTACTTGCATATGCTCACAAAAGTTTAATTTTAATAAATCACCAAGTCTAACTCATCTTATAAGTCAAAAAGTATATTTGTAAATCAAAAAGTATATTTATTGCGTCCGTCTAAATAGAGGGGTTTCTTTTAATAATCCCATTATACATTACCTTTCTTGTAACATGTATTATTATTAAAAATTAGTATCTATTGACTTCAAATTGTAAGTTTAACCTAACTTGTTTTCAAATCTCGGTAGATAATTTATATATACGTTTGCTCATTTTCCAGTTACGCAAGCGCTTAAAGTTTTTTTCTATGTTAGTTTAGCCAACTATCTATTAAGCTCACACATTTAGATACAAAATAAGAAACAACTAGAAAAATCATAAAAATGATTATGTTACTATAGATTTGGGGTACACCGAAGAAATATCCGTATTAATTTATTTATTTAAATAATCTTCACAAATTTTAATTTAACTCTCAGTTTAATGGAATTATCAGCGCAAACTTAATATTGGAAAAAGTCAAATAAATAACTTAACTAGATATAGATGCATTACGCAAAGCTTATAGTGCTTTAAAATATATATTGTTACTAATTTGAAGAAGACGTAGTTTAAGTATTAATTACTATAGCTAATATCTGTAAGAGTATTTAGGTTTAGGATTGCCCAGGCTAATTTTTTCTGTTTGTTTTTATGTTAAAATCCGGTCGGTCGCTGGGTCGCTTGGTTTGTCGACCGGTGCGGATATCATGTGACTGCCATGCCCCAGTAAACAGTGGCTGAAGTTACTCAGCTACTTGCTTATGTGTGAAGTTAGATACGAGTCAGGTTTAAGGTAGCTTTGAACGGATACTTCAGTTGTTAAATGCTTTTCAATATGCAATTTATTAAGTGCCCATGCTGTTAGGAATGCATAATTGTACTTATCTTTACAAGTTTAAGTTTGCTGGGGATCAACTAAAGCATCTCATTCGATGCTATTCAGATTGCGTGACTCAGCTGGTTTCACGTCCATCGGATCTGTAACCCCATTATCGGCAAATGGATTTGCACTATCCGCTCAATTGGGCAACTGCCAAAGAATCCACAGCTGCCGTTGGCTCCCGGTCCGGGTACCGTCGATGGGAGGGATTGTGCCATAGACTCTGTGCAGAAGGCAAAAGTCGGCTCTATGAGAATCAGCGGGAATATAATTAGCTTATTGAAGATTTGGCCACAAGAGCTCGCTACTTTGCCACATGCACCTAGGAAATATGGCTGGTGTCTGTCTGCTTTTATAGTGATTGTATTCGTTTACATATGTGGCAACAACAATTAATTTTGAATGGCTCTTCATAATTTTGATAAGGTACACACTCAATGGTCATTGAAAATGTGCAATATGCTTTACTTTAAAGTAATTTAAAATTTGATTCAATTATGATCAAACTTATTTCCGTTACGCAGTTCTATTTTTTTATATTATTTTTATTAAATAGCAAAATTGATTAGTAGATTGCTAAGATTGTTCTCCAATATTTTTTTTCCAAAATTCAAAAAGCCCAAATCTATTTTTCTGATTGCAGATTTTGTTTGATTGCTAAATTATTTATTTAAATATGTATATATTTTTATCCCAATTTTGTTGTTTAGCTTAATTACTTGGAGTACAGATCCATCCTTAGCTCATTGATAAGAACTATATTGTAGTTTTCCCAAACAACCCGATTTCAATTAAAATTTAAATACAAATGTATTGTAGGAAGCTCGGAGTTTTTATTATTCTAAACTTTAATCACTTCCAAGGAATCAACTTACGCAGATGACATTAACATATGCATGACTTCCGTGGCTTACATAGTTCTTGCAGCCTTCGGTTTTGCCGTATCTTCCGTAACTTCCAAAGGTGTCTGTGTTGTTGCTATTGTGGTAGTGGTATTGTTCTCAACCGGAGCTTCCGAAGATGCCTCAACTTTTGTCGGTGGCGTAACTTTTTTTACAAGAACACTCCGTGGGATAACATGTATATTTATGTGCTTCAGAACTCCAGGTAATTCCTTTGGTTCCTGAAATGGTTTGTTAGTACTTTCTAACTTAGGCAGCTGTGGTTCTACAGTGCTTTCTCCTTCGCTTACTGTAGAACTCTCCTCTCTTACCGTAGGTTTAGAATTAGAATTATTTGGCTCCGCAGTACTCAGGCTGGCGTTCTTCAGTTCAGCATCGATCAATTCTGATGGAAGCCTCAGCAGTGTGTCATTTTTGTCCTGAAGTATTTGCTTTGGGACCGGCTCTTCAACGTTGATTTGATTCTGACAATCAATGCAAATGCTTCCATTGAGTGGTCCCGCTACACTTACAGAAATATTCCTGTTGGATTCCGGTTGTTTCCGAATATAAACCTGAGATTCGCCGAAAGTCGTATCAGCCATCAGCGCCAAACCTTATTTAATAACTATTTAATATACTGTTTTTTAAGTGTATTACTATTGGTTTACTTACAGGCCAGCAAGACAAAGCGATTGAGTGCTACCATTTTCATTGAGTTCCTCGGATAGAATGAAGTAAACTTAGCCTGCAACTTAAGTCTTCTATCCGTTGTCAGTGTGAGCGATGTTAATTTATAGTTTTGCGGCTGCAATTCGCATTAGGTATGCAGCACTTAAGATAGTTACGGTTGAGGTAAAATGTCAAAGATACAAATTATCTTTGAAATCAACTTCCTTATATCTTAATGCACATTCGTTCCACTTCGTTGCGTAACTTGTTCCGTATACGTGATGTCTATATTCCGCCCTTTCAGCTTGGCTTTAATGCAATTTAGCCCTGCTAAATCGCCCTGCAGAAGCGCGACCAATGCTGCAAGTGCGCCTACATTTCAATTGTAATTTACCAGAATTATTTGAAGCCCCTTAGAAACGACCCATCAGCTCCATAGCAGTAGAAAAATGTATCATATTTCCTCAACAGAGAAGAGAATAGGGAATTTCCATCAGCTGAATTAACTCAAATTGAATTAAGTTCATTTTACAATGTTAGAAACTGCTTATCAAAATAACAAGACATATAATTAAATCCATTAAAAGGTCTTCTTAATATTGTTTACAATTTTAGTTTTATTCGATTTATGCATAAGTCCAAATGCTAAAGGCTCAAATTGGGGTTGACTTTCTGATTCGACACAAGAATACATTTTCTTTATTTACATTTTTACATTTAGCAATAATTTGGATAAGAAGAAGAAGCGTTGAGCCAAGAATACTACGATGTGTACGATCATTTGCCCATACGCCGCTTGGGTAAACCAAGTTTTTGTCGTCCAGATCTTTTGCCGACTTTAAAATTTTTGCATTGACTTTGGTAATAACTTTACTAAGAATACTGACAAAAAACAATCAAATATTTATCCTTAGCGACTTCAAGTCGAGCCGAATAAAACCAATTTCCCAACATTTTCTACATTTCAAATAAAGCACAAATTTCGACTTGAATAGTACAAGCTTAACTGTATTTGATGAATTCCCAATAAGCTTGTTTATAATTGACAGAGAAAGAAATGATAAATACTATCTGAAATATATATTTATTACTTCCAGTTGAAAATATAGATAGGTATTTTATTGATTTACATCGAATTATGATGCTCCTGTCCTTAAGGACACTCACAACAGATTATCCAGCTCCGATATTGTTGCTTCTGTTGTTGTTGTAGTTTCTGTAGTATTTGTAACACTTTCCTTTTCTGAATCATTTTTTATAATCAATAAAATATAATCGGGCAGTGCACGCAATAGAGAAGGAAGATCAACAGCTTTTACATTGCTGAATGTCCATTGGAAATCAAATTCATTAATACGATTTGGATCATTCCATAAATGATCATGCAAATCTTCCGAACGCAGTCTTTTCGACGGCGGTAAACTCTGAATCCCATCAGTTGAGGATTGATCATTCGGAAGCAAATCAGAAGTACGCCGTCTAAGTATATTCCACTTACTAAATGGCCGGTCACGGGAACTGTTCTCACACAAGTTGTTTGAACTCCAGTATTGCAAAAAACGATCACGCCAATTCCGGGAGATACCCTTCAAAAGTCCACCTGTCGGCTGCCACTGTATCCCGTGCCAAGAGTGCGCCCAATGATTTCCCGTATGGTGATCTAGCAGACGATTCCCAGGATTCGGATAATTCGGATTGCCATAATTCGAAGAGCGATCAGTCGATGAGCTTTCAGTTGATGAGCTTTCAGTCGATGAGCTTTCAGTCTTTGGGCTTTCTGTCGAGGAGGTATCCGTCGAGGAGCTATCCGTCGTGGAGCTATCCGTCGAGGAGCTCTCAGTCGTTGAGCTTTCAGTCGTTGAGCCTTCAGTCGTTGAGCTTGCAGTCGTTGAGCTTTCAGTCGTTGAGCCTTCAGTCGTTGAGCTTGCAGTCGTTGAGCTTTCAGTAGTTAAGTTTTCAGTCGTTGAGCTTTCAGTCGTTGAGCTTTCAGTTGTTAAGTTTTCAGTCGTTGAGCTTTCAGTCGTTGAGCTTTCAGTCGATGAGCTTTCAGTTGTTGACCTTTCAGACGTTGAGCTTTCAGTCGAGGAGCTATCCGTCGAGGAGCGATCAGTCGAGAAGCTGTCAGTCGAGGAGCTATCAGTCGAAGAGCGATCAGTTGTTGAACTGTCAGTCGAGGAGCGATCAGTCGTTGAGCTATGAGGCCAAGGGAACACTCCCCAATTATTCTGACTGGGGTCAAACGGATAGTGGTCAATCGGATAGTCATGAATCGGATGTGCATTATGTAAAATCACCCAGTTGCTTGACGAAGAACTTTCAGACGGATGGTAGTGATGGTGATCAGGCCAGTTATGAATTGGTTGGTAAATAATCTGATGGTGATCAAGCCAATAATGAGACGCGGAACTATCGGTCGAGGAGCTATCCGTCGAAGAGCTATCAGTCGAGGTGCGATCCGTTGAGGAGCTATCAGTAGAAGAGCTATCCGTCGAAGAGCTATCAGTCGAGGAACTCTCAGTCGAAGAGCTATCCGTGGAAGAGCTATCAGTCGAGGAGCTCTCAGTCGAAGAGCTATCCGTCGAAGAGCTATCAGTCGAGGAACTCTCAGTCGAAGAGCTATCCGTGGAAGAGCTATCAGTCGAGGAGCTCTCAGTCGAAGAGCTATCCATCGAAGAGCTATCAGTCGAGGAGCTATCCGTCGAGGAGCTATCAGTCGAGGTGCGATCAGTTGAGGAGCTATCAGTAGAAGAGCTATCCGTCGAAGAGCTGTCAGTCGAGGAGTTCTCAGTCGAAGAGCTATCCGTCGAAGAGCTTTCAGTCGAGGAGCTCTCAGTCGAAGAGCTATCCGTCGAAGAGATATCGGTCGAGGAGCTCTCAGTCGAAGAGCTATCCGTTAAAGAGTTATCAGTCGAGAAGCGACCATTCGGATGGATATGATTTACTTCGCTCCCACCCCACCACAGCTGAGAACTACGATTATGATAAGACGGAAAACGATAAGTCAAATTAAGACCAAGGGAAAGGTGACCACCACTCGAAAAGAGATGGCTTCCACCCCACCTACCCCAGCTACCTTTCGAAGAACCACGGTCCTGAGACAAATAACCATTATTAAAATAGTTATGCATCAAATGCTCATTCGAATGGTGAACTTTCAAAAACTGGTCGGAAATATAACCACCCCCAATTTGGCGATTAACCCAGTCCTGTCCATGTGAATGCTGTCCATGTCCGTAACTTAAGGTAATCTGTGCAGTATGGAAGCCAGCATCCACTTGATCCTCTTTTGGTACTGGAACTTTAACCAATCTAAAGATGCCACTATAAATAGATCTGGACAGGTCTAGATCAATCTCAGTAGTTACATTCTGGGATGTCTTGTCATCTTGTTTCGCATCGTTATCCGAGACTTCCAACAAATGGTTTCGGATCCAATACTGTGGACTGACATATCTTATGCAAAGCATCAGAGAAAGACCTAGTTAGCCCATAAAAGAGATTTCATTATTTTTCTTATACATTTTCAAAGTGAAATTCGCATACTTACAGCATATTAAGAGTTGTAGTCTCCCCATTACAAGCAAACTGACATTACAAATTGTATTAACCTTATTTTTGGACGGTCCCCTAGTTTTATGACTGGCTTTCAGTGGTGTCAATTAAATTGGATATAGGGCTTGGAAAATCGATTTGTCAAGCATCTTTAAATAATGCAAATATGGATAAATAGTCTTTACGTAAGAGCTGAACGTTTTAGCTTAGAAAATCAATGTTTGATGGATGTTATTAGCATTAAATGCATATCATCTAAAATCTAATATATATTTTATTCTATTTATATTTTTATAATATATATAAGATATATATAAGATATGCTGCTTTTAGTTATTTTATTATTATAGAGATTCATTTAAAAAATCTTTGAGAAAATTATACCTAAGAATAAATTCATATAACTCTAACAGCAAACTTAAAGCTAGAGCCTTGGCACCTGTGAGTAAGGGGATAGGAAAGGTAGCTTAGCTTAGACACGAATAAAATAAGAATAACAGATAAATAAAAATAAATACAAATTATTTTTGTACCCGAGGCTGTCTAAGCATTTCCTTATGCTCAAAGTAAGCAATGCAATTTAAAACAAGTAAGAATTCTGTAGTCGAGTGAGACTACGATATACTTTGAACCCAATTGTTAAACATATTTTAGTTTTATTGCCAAAATTCCGTTTAGCAAGTTTTGCAACCAAATGTGAGCAGGTTTGTAGGTCTTATGGCAGACCCATGGACTACAGACTAAAAATAAATTGTCTAACCATCTCTTTCTCACACATGCGTTCGCATATTTATTTGCATACAGAAAATGCTTTTAGAATATATTTTTGACCATAACTTGGGCAAAGCAAACTTGCTTTGCGCTGGATATAAGAGTTCTTCAATCTAAAAATATATTTATTTCATTTCATTGTAGATTAATCAATCGATCTTTCAAAGAATCGCCTTCAACTTGCTAACGAAACATGGTGACTGTAGCCTAATATTTGTGGGAGATATGTGACCCAATCATTAGTTATTATCGATTTGCAATTATCGGTCTTATCGATTTCCACGCCCCCTAGTGAACATAGCACTCCAATTTTCACACTTTGTCTGTGCCGGACACAGGATATGTTTCAAGTTTCGAGTCTCTAACTTAATACAGACTATGGGACCTTCGGTATCAAAGTATTATAAATATGCATATTGTTGACTTAAGAGTTTTGCCTTTCAATAAGCTTTGAACTTGGATTAAGCGAAAACTCTGTGTAATAAATAACGAACGGAGAGAGTTCAATCGGAATGGAAAAGGAGTTCTCAAAACTTCGACTTGCATTTGCAGCCAGTGTTTTTAATCGATAAAAATGAATTGTTTTTCGTGCATTTGGAATATGAATACAGTTGATGCAAGTGCAGTGTTTGGAGATGATATCACTGGAGATGAACAGCAGGTGGATAAGTGGCGTTACTTTTAAGTTGTGGCAACCTGCTGACACAGATAAACATATACAAACAGTCGACTGTTTATGTTTTAATATAACTGGCCAATGCATATTGCATGTTGTAATCGAATTACATGCAACATTTCACAATTTGCGATTAAATGGACATTAACATAAGCGGCTCTGAAATCGTTTTCCAATTGCATTCGTTTTCTACATAAATCGAAATTAAATGAAAAGCGAGTCGAAATCGCAACTGCAATTCACAGCAGTCAGCGAGAGCCAGCCAAGTGGTGGTTCAACAAGTTGTGGCCTATCGACAGATGTTGTATGTATGTTGTATGTTTGATGTTTATTGCACTCTGAAAAATGAGATATGTATTTCAGAAAATCATCATACTTTTTGTATGTTAGCCAAGGTTAGCTCATCTAATTATTCGGAAAATATATTTCTAAAATGGAAGGTGAAGTCTTTCTAGAATAAAAAAATATAGAATATAAAATATAAATATAAATATACAAACTAATTAACTAACTTAAATAATTCTTACTAATAATTTTTGGTCTGTTTGGGTTTTTCTGTTTTCCCAATTTATGCAACAAATGTTGGACCATTTATCATTTTAATATTCCCAGAAATCTTATAAATATTTCTTATTTTTAAAATTATTTAAAATTTAAGTTTTATTTAAATTTTAATTTGATTCAATTTCTTATTTTTGTGTTTTTTGTGTCGACTTATTTTAGTTGACAATATTTATGTATTTAACCAGATTCTTTGTCTTAAAAATATATTGGTTATCATGTTAGCCTACAGCATAGATTAAAGTAAGTAAATATATTCTTACAATTATATATATGTATATATATTTATATATATCTTAGTTGACCCAACTTTCGTTAAGCTTAGATTTGCCCTCGTTTATTTGGCTGCTTTATTGCAGGAAAAAAGTCACTCAAAGTGTTTCCGACTTCGTTTGAGTGATTTATTTTTGCTGTAAAGTGTTGCTCTCTTTGTAGACATATTTATATATATATATATATATATATATATAAAGAGTTCTATTGCAGTTGCAAATTTCACGGCAATTTTACAAGCTGAGAACTATACTTCACCAGCCGCCCTTGGCAGCCATATCTACACTTGCGAGCCAAGTTAAATTGACATTTAATGCTGATTTATACGTATATACATATATATATATATATTTATATATAATTTCTAACTGGCGTCGCAAGTATGAGTGTGTTTCAAATGTATTTGCAAATTTAATCTTAATGCGGCTCAGTTTTGCCAAAACGGTTTCAATCAAAAACTTGAAAGCGAAATCCAAAGGTCGCCGATCTCGTTTTCACAACGGCTTATTAAAACTGTTCTTGGCCCGAGCTCGAAATCAAATTAAGTGATGACCTGTGCTCAGGTATATATTTCACATAATAAATCACTTCGCATTAATAAATCATCTTAATCATGAAAATACTGACACATGCTGAGAATGACGATATGCAGAAAAGCCAGACAATACAAATATATATCAAGTAGTTTCAAATTGAAATTGAAATTTTCTTATCTGGCTGTGGAATCTTCTACTTTGGTGAGCTAACCTTCACAGCCTTACGTAATCCAGAAATCGCTTTATTGAAATGCAAGGGATTAGAATGCGATTCTAGTTGGATTTTTGTTCTCTTTCAAGGACAGAGTTGGATCACTTTTGATATAGTGTAATAAAACATAATTAAGAAAAAGGTAAGGAAAGATTTCTCTTTATACTTATAATAAAACAAGTGAGAAGGTTGTTGTTGGTATAACCGACTGCCAAATACTCTGATACCATACGTAAAGTCATCTGAGAACAGGTACCACAGAACAGGGGCCAAGGAGTACCGATTTTTGAAGGGGTTTCTAGTAATCTACGCTCCAAGTTCGACTTTGTTTATAAATTATTTTCTTTCTAGATGTCAGTGCAATTTGACTTTATGTCAATTTTAAAGATTAAGGGCGATCAACAACAAACATCTCTTGAGACGTTATAAATGTAATTGGAATATGTTTTTCAGTATGTTAATATTTTCTAGGAATAATAATAATCATTGTGGAACCAGTTCCAAGCACCACATATCTTTCATGCTCAAATCCCATTTACCTTGTTTCCATCTTCTGATTATAATTTTTCAAAACCCGTCCTAACTTTTGTTAAATGGGTCAAAAGTGATTTATAAGTGTCGGATTCACGAGCCGAGGCCACTTCTGCCGAAATCTGTGTCAGCTCTGAAAATAAATAGCGAGATCTGAGCATGTCTTTATGTGTATTCAAGATGGGATGCAAATTAAATTTGATATTTCGACTAATTCTATTGTGCAAAAGTTCGCAGTCAATTTGTGTGCTCTGCAAACGATAACTGATAAAACACACGCAGACAATGTGAAGGTCGTCATTTGCTGCTCATCCAGGTCGGTGTTGGAGTTGGAATTGAAGTCGGATTTGGTTGGGTTTCGAAGCCCTTCCGCTCGATCGAACCAAGCTGTCGATGACAGCGGATATGAGCAAGAACAAATTGTTGTTGTTTTGGGGCACCTGTTTTGGGTAACTTCAGCTCAAGCTGTTGTCGCTCAGCTGCTTAAGTTTTCTTCATTTTTTTTATCTGTGCCCTAATGGCTTTTGAGGCAACTCGTGCCACTTGCCACAATCGGAAGTTCATGTTTATGATACGCTTACCAGCGTCTCGATATCAACAGCGTCATCAGCATTGAAGTCAGCTGCCAGCTCTTCAGCTCCAAGCTGTAGTTGATTTGTTGGCTCTGGCTCTGGCGCTGGCTCTGGTTGGGGTCACTAGCTGCCCCTAAGGCGACCAATTGTAAAGGTGATTAAACAAGTAAGGAGTGCACCTAAATACATAGCTCCTCACTAAGCAGCTGCTTTTGTTTTTGGTAACAGAATTCATTCAGTTACATTGTCATTTGTTTTACCAGTATTCAGTAATCAGAATGAGTCTTGGTGAATAATATAATAAATAATTTAATTAATTTATTTAGTTGCTTATATTAAGTTATAAAAGGAAAATATCCTTTCTAATAGATAATCTATTAAAGTAATAAACTTTTTATTATAATACATTTTTATTATAGATTATTACTTTGTAAATTCAAATACAAATATAAATGATGTTTGGTGTTCTTTATTATAAATGAAACCACTTTGAATTTCGTTTGCTATTGGAGTTATAAATTAATTTATTAACTACTTTAAATTCGCCTTATATTCCGAATCTAATATGTTCGATCTATAAAACCTCAATAGATCTGCTTTCACGTTTATTTTTATCGTTTTCCTCAATTGAGGTGTTTTGCGTCTAATGCACAACAATGAACATAATAAATTTAACTCAACTCAACTCGACTTGACTCATTTCGTTTGTCTATTTATGCTTTATGGCTGTGGCCATAAAGTATCTCTAACGAGCGCCCACTTAGCTAATCTCCCAGCAGCAAGAACTGCGCCAGCCAACTCAATTACGCTACATCCATCCAAACATATACATCTGAGCATACATCCATACATCCATCCATACACACTTGGCTGGCAGATACAATTGTATCTCGAAGTACTTTTGTGAGTGCCGCAGCTCAAAACTTGATTGATGGCATCATTTGCAAGATGCAGGTCTCTTCTTTTTCTGATACACTTGCGAAGGGTATTACAGTTTGTATACCAAATGTGCAACACACAAAAAAAAATTACAAATTTATTCTTAGGGATATGTATATATTCCCGATCAGCATTAATGCTCGATTCCCCAGCTTTCCAATCCAGGTTGGCATTTTGTTCTTTGGCATAATTTCGAACTTGGCAGTAGTAATAAGTAGAAGTAATTGACAAACTTATAGGTAAATCCCATCACATATATTTCCACATATTTCTAAAATGTAGAAGTGGAAACTTGAATTTTTAATATTCATTTTTAAATTAGACATATTTTTTCTAAATTTCAGAAATACCCTGGAATAAGAAATGAAATACTTTATTTCTTTGAATGACACAATCTGACACAATTCTGAATGATAAAGTGAGGGAATTTTGGTAACAATCTATTTGCGATTTGTTAAAATTTCGTTTTTTAAAGTGTAGTTAAGTTTTTGGTTTAACACTTAAGCAAAAATATATCAACTTAGTCTCCAAAGAAACAATCTGTGTTCTAGAAAAAATTTTGTTGTATATAATAATAATATATACATATATATTGAGAATATTATTGTTACTTTAGTCATGAAGGGTATTTAAACTTCAGCCAGTCAAAGTTTGCGCTTATTCTTGATTATTTTTTTGTTGTTTTTGTTTTTGATTTACAGTCACTGCGAGAATTTATAGGAATTGTGCAGCACGCAAAAATACACGCAGCAGACAAGAAGAAGAGGAGAAGAGGGGCAACGGGGAGGATGTGGCTCCTTGGCAGACGGCGTCATCCGCTGGCCAGTGGCAACTGGCAGCCGGCAGATGCGGCGCTGAAAACGCTCGCGCAAATACAGTAACAAGTGCAACACTGCTGCAGATGCCGCCACTGCCCCAACTGTTTGCTGTTTGCTGTATGCTGTATGGTCTTTGTTTACATTTGGAGCACGTCTGTTTTGGCTGCAGCAGCTGCTGACCGATGCCCATTAACTTGCAGCCGGCCCCATGACAGAGACAGCATCTGTGTGAAAGAAAGAGAGCGGAAGAGAGGAAGAGAGGAAGAGCTGGGCTTGAAAAGCGTCTGCGATTACACAATTTGTGGCTGTTGGGTTGCAGCTGTAACTGGAGCATGCGTGGATCCCCATTCATGGCATAGCTCAACGCCAGGGCTATAAATATATATATGTATATAGTTATATATCCATATGTATACGTCTGGTTATCAGAGTTTCTATAATTGAGGTGCATTGAACGCTCCACATGCAACTCGCTGCGGCTGCCTCTGCGGATAGTTTAATTCATTGTGTGCTTTTCACACGCTCATGTGAAAAGCGTGCTACGATCAGAAATGATCCCATTCTACACAAATATTTAACTGTTTGCCGCCAGAATGCGATGAATATTTACACCAATGTACAAAGACTGTTATGCTTACGCTCTAATCTTGATGCGAGTTCAGCCAGTTCATTTCTCGAAGATTATGTGATTATAATGCATAAGTGCAAACAGCAGCTATTATGCCAAAATATTATAAACAAATCAGTTACACTCAGAAATGAAAAAGTGGAAAGAAAATAAACATTTTTTTGAATATGCAGAAAACATATTTCAATGCTTTTTTTATATGTGTAAATGGAACTTTTACTTTAGTTTTTTTGGAACTTAAATTATTACTAATAATAAGTATTTTAAGAATTCCGAAGTGATTTTTGCAACGATTGAAGGATTGCATTTCTTTCTGAAAATATAAATAAAGCTTCACTAATTTTAGGATATTCTTTATTTTCGTTTATTTAGTAATTATTTCTTATTTGAGTGCATTTTTTCTGAGTGTATGGGCATGTTTGTATTTGCGATTGTTGTTTGCCTAAGCAAAGAAATGATTCAAAGTCCATATCTCTGTTTCTACTCGTCTAATCGCAATTCGGACAATAAACGTATTTTTAAATAGATTAATTATTAAATTTCTCCGATGCCTTACAGTATATACATCTATATTCCTTATCGGCATCAATATTCATTTAATCCCTTGGACCACTATACAATATAGAAACAGCTTGTCTATATAATGATGAGCAAAAGTGCAAGTTTCAAGTGTTATTATTATCTTCGGAAATTTCCAAAATTAGAGTATTTTATCATTAAGCTTAATGGGTATCACACTTGATGAATATTTCGCTCTTTTATACACCAGCTGAATATATTTTCACTTTTACACAAATTTTGTTTAGCCACCTCTTTTTCTTGTGGCTTTTGACTTTGTGGTAATTAATTTTTTCGAGAGTCGTCTTTTACGGTTTTGTTAAATAAATCATGACCAAATGTGATGACAGCAAATTACATTTGATTTTCTTTTCGGTCTCTTTGTGTAAAGCAGCAAAGTTTGGAGCTTTTTATGGTTTATGGCCACAACTTTAATAGCAGGTCCGTAAGAGTCTTTAACCCATAAATGGCCTGAAACGTGCTCATAATATTCGAGGTTCTAAATAAAACGTAAGGTAATTGTTTGCTGCACATGTTTCTGCAACATTTTGCTAGCCATTCTAACTGGAATTAGAAAAAATGCTTATTCTATATTTCCCCGAGTTTTTATGCAATCTCCTAATATTACCGCTAGCAACATGTTGCTAGTGGGGAATGTTGCTGCGCTTCTGCCGCTGCGTTCATTGTTGCTTCAGTCATTTCCACTTCACATCAAGCCCATCCGGCGCTCTTTTCCCCTCTGTCTATCCGCAGCAAAGCCCACATGATGAGCCAAACTTCTAATTGAGAACCAGTTACACTGCCTACTCGAAGTGAGCAGCGTAGCAAGTGGAAACAGTTCGCCCAGACAGCGTCAGCGCCCACAGTTCGGCAACAAAACTTCAAAACCGACCCACACACACGCACACTAATACATTCACACACTAACACACCTACGCTCCTCAAAACGACAGAGAGAGAGAGAGAGAGAGTGAGAGAGGGCACCCACGCTTGCGGCTAGCTAGCAAGCGAGCGCTAAGGAAAGAGAGCGAGAGTGAGCGCTTACAGCGTAGCAGAATGCAGCAATAATATATTAATTAAATATGAAAGCTATAACATTATATTTAAAACATTACATTTCAAAATTGAATAATAATAATAATAATAATTCAAAAATAATTTAATTTGCTTGCACTCTTCAATACATGTTTGATTTAGCTTGCGCTGCAGCAACAAATGTTGCCAACGCTCTCTGCAATGCCGCCTGTTGTTGTTTCTGTTGCGCTCGCTCACAAGTTAGCTCGATCTGCGCTCTCTGAGCGAGCGAGAGAGAAAGAGTGAGAGAGCGCTCGCTTGCTTGCTTTGGCTAGCCCTCGACACCGGCAGCGCTGCGACTTCAGTTGTTTGCGAAACATTGTTGAGTGCGGTTGTGGTTATATCGTCTTGCTTAAGTCGCTGTTAAAAGCTTATCGCTGCATGTCAACGAAACTAAAAGTTAAAATATGCACAAACTTTAGAAAAAGACTGAAAAGACGAACGTACTTAGAATCTGGCTGCAGTGCATAAGAAACAAATCAACGTCGCTGCTGCTTCTGCTGCTGCTGCACCTGTTTCCTGCCAGCCAACTGCAGCAGATGCGCACCCCAGTCGGAAAATACATACTTACATGTCACATACATACATATCACATACATATTAGCATTATGCGGCACGTACGCGCCTTTGGCCACGCATAAAAATGTGCAAGTGAAGTGAAGTGCCGATGATAAGTTAAGGGCGAAGCAAAAACATAAAACATAAAACATAAATCAAGTAAAAAACCAATAAAAAAAAGAAAACGGCCTTGTGCACTTGTCTTCTTTAGCTGCAATCCATCAAAGTTTTGGGATTACACACACACTCCAACACACACACATAGACTTTGGATTAACAAAAAAAAAAAAAACAACAACAGATAAACAGACGCTGAACCCAATTGAACTCGTTTGAAAGGTAAGTTTTGGAATTTCAATTTTCGGTTCTTAATTGTTCCTTAAATGATCTGCACAGCTTGTCTTCCTCTTCTCACCTAGTTTAATTTGTTGGCTACCGAAATTGATTTATCGCGATAAGTCAGAGTCAGCTTCGGGTTTCGGCTAGAAAGTCTCAGCTTGTCTTATCTAGAAGACCTGTCCAGTGTGCTTTTTCTTCGTCTGCGGTCTGGTTTTCTTTTCGTTTCGATCATTGGCGAAAGCTTAGAATTTTCACTAGCCAAATGGATTTAAACACAGCATTTAAATGGAGAAGCTAATATTTTCGATTTTCATTCGTATTTAAATGCTGCATTTAAGTAGAGAGCCAGAAGTATTACTTAGCTTCGCTTCAGCTCAATTTCTAGCAACTATTAAAGTTGATTGAACTTGGATTTGAAAATGCACAACGGTACTCTCCAGAGCTGGCCAACTCATTTCCGTTTCCCCTCAGTTGACAACAACAACAACAACAACGAACATCAGCAGATATCATCTTGAGGCGATTATAATGCAAATTTTTGCGGGCTGTTATAAATTTGTTAAATGTCATCGTCTCGATGAATGAATGTGTATTTAACTTTTATAACTCTCTAATATTTTTATTTTTATTTTTATCTTTTTTTTGCTTATGCAAATCCAACAAATA
Source organism: Drosophila atroscutellata (assembly GCA_035041605.1). Classification (NCBI taxonomy): domain Eukaryota; kingdom Metazoa; phylum Arthropoda; class Insecta; order Diptera; family Drosophilidae; genus Drosophila; species Drosophila atroscutellata. Next base: position 1,624,413 of record JAWNLA010000092.1, on the reverse strand, counting down.
CCTTGAGGGCCACACGCATCTCAAAGACCTTCCCAAGTATTTCCAAGAAAATGCATGGATATATGCATATATGTATATATAAATATTTTAATGATAATCAAAATTTTGGGCTCCACAACTCAAATGAGTTTCAGTTAATTAGTCGCGACGATCGAACGAATGCTTATGGAAAACATCAAAACTGGATTTCCCGGGGCATTTGGATAATGACAACACAGTTTACATAAATTTAAACCAAATGGTTCAATCAAATCGATTCCAATTAAATATGCGTAACTCTCAGCCACATTGGTTTGTCTTCAACATTCATATATATTACAATAATATGTTTCACACGCTAGATATAACTTCAGATTTGTTTGGACGATATGTCCATTAACAGATCATTAGCTATAACAAATGGCAAAGTTTTGAAGATTCCGTTTGTTGTTCTTATCAGCATATCCGCACATCAAACCAGTTGCTAACTTTTCCTTTCCAAAAAGTTCCCATAATCATATGCCAAATGCTCATTAGTCATACAACTCAGATGAAAGAAAAACAAAAACCAAAACAATATCAGAAACAAAAACTCCTCATCCACTTCAGCAGTTGCCTAATTAACGCGAATATGATTTGAGAAGCTTTTGAAATATGAAAACAAAAGGCAAGAACATTCGAGTAGCCAAACAGTCGACTGTAAAATACTCTGTAAGATTAAAATTGCTGATTCTATCTTTTAAATTAATATTACAAAATATCAGAATTGCTTCATCCAATGTTTATTTTATATTCAAAAATAGACTTATTTAATTAATAAACAATAAAAAGTAATAAAAATAGAAATCTCAAATTTTGTTTAAGTGGAAAAACAACGTAAATTTGACAACAATTGATTTACTGTGCTCAAATCGAAACTTTGATTTTGATTTTAATCAGATGTATAACTTAGAAAACCAAAATTTTAATTTTAATAATATAAGTATCAGAACGACAACCAATTTTCCTTTACCAAAATTCAAATCAATCTCAAGTTCTAAATATGAACAAAAATACCATAAAAAGCCGATTAAAGTAAGTTGAACAACCATTGATATAATTCACTAAAATAATTAAATATTCATATATAGTATAATACAAATAATAGTTTGGATATTGTTTTTTTAAATAAGCCCCACTTTTCTTCTAAAGACAGTGTATACAACTCAATGAGTATTTTTGGATAATTTGTCAAACTGAAATTGAAAATGTGCTCAAGCTAAACGACAGTTGAGTAATTCGTCAACGATATTTTCCCAGACGCAGCTGCTCAACAAGATACTAAAGATAGTAATGATTTAATACGATAATAATGCATGAAAATATCTGGCATGGAATGTATTCATGCCACATATGTATGTTGTTGATTACCTTGAAAATTCACTTTAGACCGCTTGATTATGAAATTTTTCGCCAAAAGCAATTGACAATTTAATAGTTGCATGTTGTTGCTGGTGTTGAAAAGTTGTTGTTGCTGATGTTGTTTCTGCTGTTGTTGTTGTTGACGATGCGCGGTTTTCACTTCACTTTCGAACAATTTGCTGGCATCTTTCACGGAGGGTTCGTCGCACCCAATGTAGTCAACTGTTATTGATATTGTATTAATTTCCTGTCTCTGGTCGTGTGTGAGAGAGCCACCAAAGATTTTCACTTGAAAACACTTTTGAGGATTACCAAATGCGACTCACGTTGCGAAGAGGTCGGCTGGACAAGGTTTTTCTATTGTTTGGCTAATTAAAAATCAGGAAATGCTCGCGAACAATACTCAACAATACCAGGCAGGGGGTCATCCCTCTTTGCTCCTTCTACCTGCTCCTACCTCCGTGAGGAGCTGCTGTTGTCAAGTGCGGTTTGCTACGGTTTAGCGCCCCGTTCTCTGTTACCAGGTAGACAGGTTTGGGCCATTGTCTGCCATTACGGCTATTTAGACTGGGCTTAGGGGCTGGCGAAACGTGAGTTTTGGTCAGGATATGCGCCTCATTTGATTCACATATTGCCCATGGCAAGCACGTACTTACATCCAATCTAAGCAAGAGAGGAGAAAGTGCCTCTTGATAAATAAAGATATTGATTTTCGTAGCATTGCAACACCTCAGCTATCTTTAACTTGAGATCGGATAGAATTGATTTATCAAGATTTTTAGATATTATGAAATGATCATGTTTGAAATTAGAAGTAAAAACTATGCAAATCGATTTCCGATAGCAATACAAGACGTAATTGGAAAGTTATACCCTTCTGATTAATATATATAATACATAATATAATATCTGATAAGTAACTCAGATTTTGATAAGGATAACGTATTTTCGTAAGCCTACTTTGTTGTTAACAGCTGGTTACTGGGTATCTCCCAGTCAAGTGGTCTTTTTTGCTGAAAACACAAAATGTTGTTTTACATAAACATATAGTTTCCAGAATGTTAACACATTCAAAGATTTATGCCTTTTGCCATAGACATTTTATACATTTTGTCCAACTTCTTTCGATTTGAAAAGTGCAGTCAGGAAGTTGTTCACTTTTAGTAGAGGCGATTAAAATAATGCTTTCAATTTGTATGGCTTTTGTGTTTGTGGTTGTGTCTGTCATACAGAATTATAGGCACGCCCGCATGTTGGCGAAAAACAAAGGAGAATTGTCATAGAATTTGCATATGTGTACGGGAATGTTTTCATTTCGTATAATTGAACGACCCGGACTTGGAATTGCGTCGTTTTCCAACATATTGCCACACAATCTACACAATCCACCCCCAGCTCCACATCTCAATTGTAGTGGCAAAAAGTCACGCGTGTCATAAGCAAATTTGAAAGTGATTTGCAATTCAATAAGATCCATTGCCAGACTTCGCATTTTTACAGCTAAGTTCGGAATATTCAATTGAATTCAAAACAGGCCAAAATTGGGATTTTTTTTAACAGTATTTCTGATTTGTTTTGCTCGTTTTCCAATTCGCGCGAACTTGGCTAAATTACGACTAAATGCGAGCTTAGTCAGCAACTCAATGCGCAAATTATATATGCATATATACACACATATCTGCCACAATATGCATACCGACATATTTTTATAGCAACGAGTCAGCAAAAAATTCCAACTCAATGTTGACGCTGTATCGCAAAAACTGTTGTTGCTGTTCGTTGACTGATTTGTTAACAATTAATAAACAAAAGGTAAAAAAGCAGGCAGCTGAGCTGTAAACTGTCTATTTGCTAACAGCTCGTCAAAAAAGGCGCTAATTGGCGTGCTATAAAATAGTTATGGCTTTTTATGTCAGCGCATAGCTCACACTATTTGTAAGTGTTATCTGACCATTCACATCTGGCAATCGATCGCAAAGATATCAGACCAGTTTGGGAATATTCACAAATGGATTAGTTTCTAAGCTCATATTGGAGTAAATCTATTATGCTAATTTTTTATAGATGAATGAATCGTTTTATTGAGTTTTACACTCAGCAAAAAAATACAACAATTAAGCTTAAAATCATTCTGAAAACTCGAAGTTATTTTTGGTTATTATTATAGAAACACCGTCGAAAATGAGTCATGGAAATATTATTTCTGAATTGTCGCAAAAAGTGTGGCTATTTCTTTAAAGCCAGTAAATTGTTTTTCTGCGTGTAGTTACGTGATTCCGCAGCTAATCTCAAAAGTTGCGCGTAAACTTGAGTTATCTAAGCCATCTTGGGGCACAGCATCTTTCGCTGGCATCGAGTTTTTACAGCTGGTTGGATTCGATTTCCAATGTATGCTAATGTGGCAAGATACATTTGGCACGCGCTGCCAAGTGGATAACTGGAATAAAAACTATTTCGAATGGAATGCCAAGAAACAGCAAACTTTTTGTGAATGAATAGGCAAGAACCGAGTTAACTGCTTTTCTTTTATACAATTAAAAGCGTTCGCATAAAGTGAGAAACCATTCGAGTGCAGTTTCAGCAGTTTCAGCATGTTGCAGACTCTCAGACTTTCCAGGCCCGGAGTTTAGCACTAATTGCGTAGCAAGCTTTTATGGCTAATCAAGTGCAACAACAGTGGCAATGTTTAGATGATGAACTTTCATCTGTCAAACGACTTTGCCATTCTCAGTCCCTGCCTCTTGTTGCATTAGGGTTAAGTGCGTCTCTTTTAGTGGGTTTTGTCTGCATTCATTTCACTTTATGGGCCGCGCTCAACTTTCGTTTGGGCCTTCAAAGCCTAGCTGCTCAGCTTATCAGCTATGAATCCAATTGCCGACTTTCTTTCCACACTTTTTGCGTGTGCAACACGTGCCCCCCTTGGTCGATCTCGCTCCACCCCGTGCTGACCAACAAAAATGTGCGACAAATTCTCACGCCCAACTCTTTGCTGTAAATGTAAACCGCAAAATGCGAACGACTTGCTTGTGGTGGTGGTGGTGGTGGTGGTGCAATGTGGTGCTGTTGGTTCCCAGCTGAAATCCTGTCTCTGTTTTGCTTTTGCTTCTGCTGTGTGTATGTGTGTGTGTGTGTTGCCTTGACTTTAATGCACTGTGGGAATGTGCGGGAATAACTCGCACACACAGAACTTGATTGACTTGCATTTTTTGTGTCTTCTCCCTTGGCCAACTGAGGGATTCATTAACTGCAGCAGCAACTCTTTCACCGGCTTGCTGCAACTTCCACTTAGTCTCTCTCTCTCTTTCTCTCTCTCTCTCTCTATTTATATCTCTCTGTATCTCTGCTCATTCGCTGTCTCTGTCGTAATCGATATGCGTGTGCAGTTGGCGAAACCTTAACACCCGTTTACCCAAAAGGCTTAAGGCCGGAAGCGCTTCAGTTTAAAGGCTCTGTAAATGCTCCAACACACACACACACACACACACACACACTTGCACAAAACCAAAGCAAATCCCAGCTAAAAAACAAAAATTAAAAAAAGAGCTGATGTCCACTTGGCGCTCTATTTGAGCGTGATTAATTTCTGTGCATCAGTCTCTGCCAAGCGGCTAAGTGCACAAAACACAGCTTGGCACACAATTCACAGCTCCTAAAAAAAACAAAAATTTATACTAAACTCTGCGCAATTGCATGTTTTTTTTTAAATTTGTTTTTTTTTTTTTTTGAATGACACTTTGGCTACTGAAGGTATAACCCTTTTTTGACAAGCTTGACATGCTGATTGATGGCCTAAAGGTGTCTCAGCTTGATTAAGTAGAATTTTATGTTACTGATGCATGAGTAAGCTATTTAAATTATAAAAAATAATGAATGTAGTAATAATTAGTAAACTTAACATTCTATATTTCTTCAACAACTCTTTTTTTATAAGAATTGCTTAACTGTTTAATAAGCTAAAGAAATTATATGCAAAGTTATGCAATAAATCTATTTAATACCTGTTTTCCTGCATTTATTTTAAATTAAAAATTAAAACGAATTATATACAAAATATAAAATAATTAAAAATAAAAATTAATTTTAATACATATAAACACTAAAGTTAAAAATAAAAATATAAAAATATTCGTTAATTTCTTGGTGAATTTTAATAACAAAAAATTGTACAACAATTGGAAGCATTAGTTTTCATTAGTTATTCGACTTAAATCAGTGGACATAGAAAAAGTTAAAAGTTAATTAAAATAGTTGATTAAAATTATTAATTAATACAAATGTAAATGTAATTAACAATAATTTGATAGTAATTAGTGTAAATGCAAATTACCAGCAATAAATTCAATAGTGTATTCATAATTCGTTGTGGTACACTTGCAGTTGCTTGTCGCCTTCTTTGACAAATGAAGCAAGCTAAAAAGCTGCTACTGCAGTCAACTTCTTTGGCACATCATATCAAGGCATAAGCATGGAAGAGGCATGGGGCAAGGGGCAGGGGGCGGGGGAGAGAGTTACAGAAAGCATTTTGTTGGACAGCTTGAAGCAACATTTTTGGTACAATCGACTCCACTCCCAGGCGATTTAATTGTGCGTTGGCAAATTTGCATGGGAAACACCTGAGATTATATTGTTGAGGACTGTTTTTTCAAGTTTATTTTTTATGCATGACAGTTATGCAGTGTTGTTTTTTTTCAGAGTTCAGTTATGTACATAAGAATGCAAAACATTTTCAATGCTGAAACCCGTTGATATCAGTGCTGTGTGGCAAGTGCAGGCTGTATAAATAGCAATTGCAAATTGCAAATGTAGCAGACCAGATATTGATGCGACGACTTGCGTGCCTTGAACCAATCTCGAGTTGCTACTGCTGCTGCTGTTGCCCCACAAATGACTCAGTCTTGCCACACATTGAAGCCTTATCCGCAAACTCGCTCTCCGCTCACTCACTCTGTCTGCAAATAGTGTTCGAGTTATGGATTCTTAAAATAAAAACAACTTAATCGACACTTTTATGTGGAAGGGAAATTAATTGTTGACGCTTAAGTGGCAAGGCTGTATATATGTATGTGTGTTATATATTCTATGTTGCCCCCCTCTGTCTGCTCTTCGGCTCATAAGTTCATTAAGATGCGCCTCAGTTCTTCTTCTTGGAATTGAGTTTGTTTTTTTTGTTTTTCATATTTCTTTTTTAAGCACTTATGCAGGGGTTGAGCGATGTGCTTGTTGCTGCTGCCACAGTCTGTTGCAGTTGCATGTGTTGGGCATTTTATGATTAGTGTTTTGACTTTGGATTCTAAGCTGAAAATAAATTCGAGTTGCCTTCAAATTTGATTTATCTGAGCAAGTGTGCAACAATTTGCATCCAAACAATCAACGACCTTGCTGCGGCAACTGGAAGCGCTTAACTATGAGAAAATTCAAATAAATACAAATGTTTTCCCTGGCATTGCAATCCACTAAACGAAATTCAAACAGATGCCAAAAATAGATGTGGCTAAATCATTTGACATTTGCCTTTTGTTTTGTAGTTTTTCCCATGTTTTTTTTACATTTTTTTTTTTTGTTTTGTTGTTGCAATCATTTATTGACAAGTGTAAAACAATACTCTGTGCCATTTCCATGGAAATGTTGATGCCGCCTAGCCACCTTGCCACCTTGCCACCTTGCCACCTTGCCACCTTTTGTGATTGTGTAAGCCAAAAACAAAGAAAATGCTGCTCTGAATTTATAATTTCCGCTGAATGCTGAAAGCTTTATGCGATTTTTAGATTTACACGTCTCGTGTATCTTCTTCTTTTATTTGTATCTTTTATTTATGAGGCGGCAAAAGTTTTTGGTTGCACGGCAAATGCCATAAATATGACAGGCTTTCAATAAATTTATGAGGCGCTTGCTGCTGCTGCTGCTGCTGCAAAAAAAGGCAAAAATACAAAATGTAAAAATAAATGATAATCATTTTTAGCTGCAGCACTTTAAGCGGACTGCAAACGAAAGTGCGCTGCAAATGTTGTGCATAATTTAAGAGCAACATTTAATTAATTTTCACAATGCGCGCGAACACATAATTATGTCGAAGAAAACGAATTGGGAATACCCTGCGTTTTGCAAAGTCAGTGTGAGCCTTGAAAATATTTGCATTTTGTATCTCATAGATAAGTAATTTTGTAATGTGTATCAAATACATTTTTTCTTATAGATACTTTGGTGCCTTTTGATCTTTTAGATACTTTTGTATCTTATGGATACTTTTGTATCTCATGGAGACTTTTGTATTTCAAAAATATTTTTTATCTGTACCGCACACTTCCCATTACATTTTTATACATTTTTTGTATTACTCTACTGCTTGAATCTGTCAAGTGGCGCAGGGAAACACCCGCAACAAAATCAACAACAGCAACAACAACAAAAATAATGCCAACAATTGAGCCCAATTTAAATCAAACATTAAGTGAAATATGTGTAAAATAAAATGGGAAAAATAATAAGAATAATTGATTAATTCATTGACAGCAATTGACTTTAATTGAGTGTCGCATGGGCAGCTCCGCAGATTATTATTTTTTTTATTTTTTTTTTGGCTCTCGCCGCCGTTTTAATTAGTTTTTCCGACAGCTGCTGCAGCTGTGTGCAGGAAAAGCATTAAGTATTAACGGTTAATGCATTTGCACTAAATACCAGTTGTGACTTTTTGTGCGCTTTTCGCCCAGCGTCTGTCGCATAAGTCAACAGGTAAAAACAACAGCAGCAGAAACAACAACAACCACAACAACAACAACAACAACAACATGAAGCAGACACGTCAACAAGTTGAAAGCGATTTGCCAACGTAATGGCAACAAAATTGCAGAGGGGCCACTCACCTTGGCAACATCAACATCAACATCATTTCAGCGGGCAACAATTAGCTACGGTCAGAGCAACTAACTGCATAGGAACTTTGTTGACAAACGCGGAAAAGCGCAACGCAAGCGCTGCATAAATAAATGACTAAGCGGCCGCGCTGACGTCGCGTCGAAGCGTGCTGCCATTGACGTGGAGTGGCATAGGCATAGGCAGGGGGAGCGGTAGCGGCAGCGCAGCCGTAACGTCAAAGCGTGACAAATAGCTAAATATTTTTGTTGTAGTTGTTGCTCAGTCTTCGTTCGCAACGCGCATGTTGAGCAACATTTTTAGCGGGCATTCTGCTTCTTTACTAAGTAAATAAGTAAACAATGTTGCAGCCGAAACTTGTTGCTGGGCATACATTTTAAACACTTATTTGCTTATATAACTGTTAAGCAGTTGTCCAACAAAGAATACTAGTGAAAGAAGAAGAAGAATGCCAAGGCAAGAAGGAAAAATAAAAAAATATTATAATTATATTTACACAGCAGCCAAGTTTGCGTCCGCAAACCAAAAGAACTTGCCCATTAGCGCAAAGCCGCAGTCAAAATTTGTACCATAACATTAGCAACAACAACTTCAGCAACAACAACTTCAGCAACAACAGCAACAACTACAGCCACATTTTACGAGAATTGTGTAATTTCATTTGTACTTCATTTCGTTTTGGCCAGCACAATTTGGCATCAGCAAAAAAAAAGTGACTACAGCAACTAAGTATTTGAGTTTTTGCTTGCCCATTCGGAAAACTGAAAACTAGTTTAGTTTAATTTGTAGTTGGGCCGCAGTAATTCTCAAGAAATCAGCAAAAAAAAAGGCAAACTCATTAAAATACGTAGTAGATTCTTTTTTCTAATTTATGAGTCGCTCATAAAAATAGTAGTTATACATAGCATATTCTTTAGCACCATCAAAATGAACTTCCTGTCCTCAGAATTCTTATTTGTTCCCCACTCATGCCCACAAATTTGACGCGATTTGACAAATTGTCGCTCAACATTTTTTAAGGGCTCATTAATTATATGAAACACTATTTGACACAATTTCATTGACTGCAGGAAATGCGCACCTGAATCAGTCGAACAGGATCATCTAATTGACAAAGAATCATAAGAATCTGGTCATCAAATGGTGTGCAATGATTGGCATTATACAAGGAGGATTACGAAATAAAATGACATAAAAGGAAGTCAAATGAATTATTGGTAAAAAAAATCAGAACATGAAAGTGTGAAAATAATACAAATGGCATAACAAAAAATGAGAGTTTCCGATGATCAAAAGTCAATGAAAGATCGATGAAGAAATAGAAGCAATTCTTTGAATTTTTTGTAGAAATCTAGTTCCATGAATTTCTTTGTGTGCTGACAACTTTCCAAGTGAAAGGAAATTTAAGACTTAAATAGAACATTCTCCAAAATATAGCCAACAATGAAATACGGACTTCGAAAGGAAGTTATTTAAAATGGGCTCAATTACGCAATTAGCCTAAAAGTGATGGGAAATAAATCTTCTTCTTATTCTACTTCTTTTTGGGAACTAGTTTGTTTTTTGTAAACTCATATTAACTGGTTCTAGTTCCATTTCCACTATTAATTCAGGGAAATTATCATTAAATGGTTCTGGTTGCATTTCCACTATTAACAAAACTAAGATTAACTAGTTATAATTCCACTTCCACAATTAATACAGGCAAAACCTCAACTGGGCCACCCCGGAAAAACGCTTGCACAAGTTTTCCACTGCGGCTCAACATGTCAACGCTCCCAGACAATACTCATAAGCATTTTATGTGTTGGGCCCACGCTTATCGTGCTGCATGCATCAATCTTGAGCCCAGACACTCTGCTGACAACAAGAGCCCCTACCTGGAAAGATAAAAGACCGAGAAAATAAAACACAAAAAGGCGAAACAATACAGAATACAGAAACAGACACACAAACTCATTATTTTCACACCTACGTTCAATGCAGAAAGAGCCACATTTGTTGTGCCCTAATTGTGGGCGTTCGGGTTTGAGTTCGGGTCTAACAATGGATTGACTTGAGAGCAGATCTCGTTAGCCTCGTTAGCTGACCTCTGAACCTCTGAGGAAAGTGCCGCTGCTCCAACATCCGCAGCCTCAACCCCAACTCCAATCCCCCCAAAAAAGAAAAGAAAAATCTCAAACTCAAACCGGAAACCCATAAATGGATAACGCTCGAACTGATACCAAAAATACCAGCTGGCAAATAAAATAGTTCCTTTGCTCTGCTCCACCGTCGACATTGACTTTGATTTTCTATATCCACAAAATGCGTTTAGACTTCCCATTTACCATTGGCATTTCCATATCCATACACTGGCAAGAAAATCAAAGTAATTTTTTGAAATTCGGCAGTGTTCAATCTATTTTTTATTCGGCAAGTAAATTTCTAGAAAGGCGTTTCTCTTTTTCTAAAAACAAGCGTTATTCTTTGCTAAATTCCAGATATTTTGAAGTGCGATTTTCTAAATTTCAGTGTGTATTTTATTTTTCTGAGTGTACGCACATTTTCACATGTAGCTGCTGCTGATTTCGCTGTTGTTGTTTGTTTTTCGAAAGGCGCACGCACATTTCCTCTGTCTACCTGCTAACGCAGAGATCAGCATGTGAGGCAGCGGCAGCAACAACATCGGTGGAAGCAACAGCAGCTTCAGTGGAAGTGGCAGCAACAGCAGCAGCAACAGCATCTGCCTTCCCATTCGACTCGTATTTCTCATAGCGAAATTCCCACACTCGCTATCTATCTTTAGTTATGGGCAAGGACTGCAAGTCAGCTGCTGCTGCTGCACCAAGTGTATCCACACACGCACACACACACACACACGTATGTAGCTGATAGACTATGCTGCCACATATGCGTAGACAGATTGCTTTGCTGGCTGCAGTTTGTAGCACTTGTCTTTTTGTTGTGTTTTTGGCACAATTTCCCATATGGTTTTTCATATTTGTGCATCTATCTGCGGCAGCTGTCGTTTTGCCCTCGCAGGCATGGGAAACTAAAAAAAAACAGTTGCGTTTTCAATTCATTTGTGGGTGGCAATCGCCGAAAGGTATCCAATTTACAAAGATTTATTAGCATGAAAAACATGAACGGAATTGTCATAAAAATACCAAAAAAGAAAAAAACACAAAACTCAAAACTATTCAGTTGTTGTACGTACTCGGGAGGCATTTAAATATATGAGTAAAACAATTTAAATTTGTTAAAAAACTTAAAATAAAATATGTCTAAAGCCTTGCTCAAATTGGCATCAATAAAAATGCAAAACTAAGCAAAAATACATAAAAATACAAACAAAATACGATATGAAGGCATTAAGTGGGCAACATTTAATGTTAATGTTCCAGTTCATTAAAGTTATGTAGCTGAATATGTTGCTCTGCAAAAATAATCTGTAAATATCCAGCTGCTAATGGTGAACCAGTTAAGCCATTTCAGAAATAGTTGTAATTATCCCTTTAATGTATCAACCTTGCCCGTTTGGATTTTGTTGCCAAAGTTAGTTGCTATAAAGCCTAGCAGCATTCTTGTCATGTATATAGCATTAAGCGGTTATCCCATCTAACAATTAGTCAACTGTTTTCTCATTCTCTACCGCTCTATCTCACTCTATCCCTCTTTCATTGTCATTGCAGGTAAGCTTGAGATTGGAATCTGAACAAGGCATCCGCAAGTCGTCAGCGACTTTTAGTGCCCATCTAACTATTTATAAGGTAATTTGAGTCTTGCTTGGCAACACCGACATGCAAGCAGACAAGTAGACAGACAGACAGACAGAACAACGGACAGACAGACTGGCAGACAAGCAGCGCCAGCTTTGTGTGGAATTCTTTAAATGACAAGACAAATAAAAATTAATAGCCAGTAGCGGGATGGGTCGCAAACATGAACGAACTACCTCTTCCCCCATCTCTCTTCCTCTCTCTTTCTCGCTCTGTCTGCATTTCCATTTTCATCTGTACCGTTTCTATCGTTTCGCTCTTGCGTTGCGTGTTCTTTCGCATGTCCCTTTGCCGGTCTTTGTTTACCTTTGAGCCGAGGTTTGCCTTTGCATGCCCTTTGTTGATTTTGTGCGCACGCCGCCGTAGCAACAAATATATATATAGGAATGTATATAAACATACCTGCACTGAGCGAAAGCAATCATCAGCAGCAGAAACAACAGCAACAACAACGACAATAAAAGCATTGGAAATTGCTTAAAGCTGAAAAAATAGCAATCGCCATTTGTGAAGAATTTTTATTGAGACCGACTCAAGTACTTTGGACAACTACTAACATTCCACAAATGTTGTCGTCTCTTTTTTCTCGCCGTGTATACGTGTATTTTAAAATATGGTTTGCGTAATGCGAACAACGCCCAAAAACTGTTCGTCCTTCGTCTTAATAGTCTTAAATTCCAGAGCAAATAATTGGACTGCAAATAGAAACCAAGAATAAAATGAAAATGGTGGATTTTTAAATGAGGCAACTACTAAAGACTCTCTTGTCTTTGTCGTTTAAGCCACTTTCTACGTTTGAGCCAAAAACCATCTAACTAGAAACTTGAATATGCATATATTATTATCAAGCAACTGCACATTCGAATTCTAATGTAATTTGTTGTTTACTTCCCTTTGCCGATGCGTATCTAATTGAATTTCCCTTTGCGACACAATTGTTTACATTTCCTGTTCAACACACCCAAAAACTAATGTACCGATGTTCGAGCATTTTCCCGAGCCCGAATGTAATTGAGCTGACCCCTCCCCCTCCCCCAGCCCCCTTCGATTGCAAGGTGTGGCCAAGTCTAACGAGGCGCCACCGCTCGCTGCTTGGAAAACCCATTAACAATCCACTTTAAGGCACATGCGACACTAAACGCAAACCCAATTTGTGTACCCTATAAAGGGGTCGAAAAGGGGTCGCTCAAGAACCCAAAAAGAAGAGGTGTGTACAAATAAAAATATCCAAGGAACACCTTAAAATTAAAGAAAGGTAACTCTATTTAATTTAAATAAATTGAGTTTTAAAGAATAAAGATGACGGGACTCGAAGTAAAAAATTGGAACAGCGGATAAACTAAGAAGCATTCAGCTTAAGTTAAGCTAGCTTTAAAATTGAAAATCAATTAGCTTAGCTATATTTGCATTTTATTTAAAATTACCTAGGAGAGCTTTACCAGCTAAGATCTAGGGTATTTACCACATACTAACGAACTTGCCACCCCCTTTTTGGGGTTGCAAATGTGACAATGAAATAGGAAGAAAGCTTGTCAGTTGGCTTGCGGAGGAGGAGGAGTCGCTCCTTAAGCCCGATATTAGCTAGGGTGTGTTATTCCAGCAGATCTGGGGTTCAGAATATAAGATAAGTCATTTTCTAGCCTGAAGGAGGAAGATGACTACGGGCGTGTTACGTGACGCCTGAGAAACAGTAATTTGTGCTTAAAAAGTAAAGCTGAGTTTGGTTAAAGAAGAGGGTGGAGGAAAGGAGGAAGTGAGAGAAATACTTCAGTGAAGAACCGTTATTAACTGACGCTGATTGTGATGTAATCTGTGCTCAGCATGCCAAATAGAACACAGACAAGTGACTGAAATGCCTCCCCTCCCCAGAGTGTTTCCTTTATGCCAGCTAGAAAATTTAAATGCCACAACATTTGCAACACGCCTCGTAGCGTATTTTTTATAGTATGTCTGCTTATTTTATTTTTTTCCTCTTTTTTCTACTGCTACCGGATGCCGAATGCATTTCGAACCAGTTTTTGTCACAGCTACAATCCAACTCCCCCCTCCCCCCACCCTCGAGCAAGCACTGCATGCCCCTTGCCGCGTCATAGAGCTCTGGGGCATAAATCATATCGAAAGAATTTATGCAGCAAGGCAAAATTCCTGAGTTTTGCAGCGCAGGCAAACATGTTTTAAGACAGCGTCGACTTGCAACAAGTTGCGACTGCAACGGAAATGACTAGAAAATGGTCTATGTGTCTCAGATAAGCATATACATTTACCCCACTCTCTCTCTCACTCTTTCTCACTCTCGCACTCTCTATCGCTCTCGTGCTCTGGCTTAATGAGTTTTTGTGCATAGGATGTGATTTCATCCAATTTGACTTCCTGTTTAGCCTGCGTGTGTTTAGTGTGTGTTTACAGTGTGTATGCTGCCACACCTAAGGATGCACTTAATTTCGATACTTAGCTTAATGCAACGCGAGTTTAATTGATGCTTGCCACGCATAGTTGAAGTCACCTCTCTTTGAGATACTTTCTGTTTTTTTTTCTTTGTTTTTTTGAGGTGCGCGTCTCGATTGCAGGTTCCAGATTGATTTCCGTCGCAAGTTTATTGCTCGAACCTGGTAAGATCATATGCAGTTCTTGGCCAAGTCGTATTTCTCATTTTGACAACATAGGGCCCTTTGCGTACGTGCAGCATGCGGCATAAACATGTGTTGCAAAACTCCACTTTGAATTTATGAGCGCCGATAAAAACTGTGCGCCCCAAGTTATGCTCTGACAAATTGCAACAGCAGAGAGTGGAGTGTGACTGTGTGTAGGTTAGTGTGTGTGTGTGTGTAGGTTAGTGTGTGTGTGTGTGTAGGTGTGTGTGTGTGTACATAGGTGTGTGTGTGTGTAGGTGTACATTTCAATTTCATACTTCGGATTTCGCACCTACGCCAACAATTTACGGCACTTTTAAAATATGCAATTTATGGATTCTGTTCGAATGCCGCATACCGTTAGGTGCCAGTTAGGCCCCAATTGTAGGGAGGGGGGCGGCGGATGTTGCCACTGTTTGTGTGTGTTGAAATAGGACTCACTGCTCTCAAGATTATTGCGTTTATTGGATATGCACACATCTTGGCCCTAAATTGAGCACTGCGAAAATTTGAGCCAAAATGGAAAGAAATGGAATCAGACATTAATATCTTCAGGTTATCGGCTGATTCCGCTATGCTCAACATATCTGACATTCATATTCTCAACATTTCTTGTTTCCATGATGAGCATGCTTTGTCGCTAAATTAATTAAAAAATGATGATGATTTTATCTTTCAAATTTAAACATAAAACATTAATTTATTTAGACAAAAAAAAAAATATAAATTTGAAAAGTGAAAATCTGATTTCATTTCTTGCTTGCTTATAGTCAAAGTTCAGAATAAATTAAATTAAATAAGAATTGTATATTAAAATATTTAGCATTGGCATAGTGGAATTAGGCTATAATAAATGTTGATATTATTGTTTAATAATTGACATTATTTAAGCAAATCATTTAAACAGCTCGGCAAAAAATAATCAACAAAAAGTTGTTCTTTTTATGAGCTGACTTAAACCATTTCTAATTGCTTTTTAGTGCAAACATTATTGTGCACATTATATTTTGAAAAATGTTGTATTTAATTAGTATTTTGTGTGTTTTTATTTATTTTTATTTTGCTGCTCTGAGCACTTCCCCGAATAGTTTCGAACTGATGACAGTTATTGCTGGTTTTAATATCAAAAGTGGTTTACGAGGAATGGGCAATGTGAAAATCGAGGAAAATTATGTAAAATAAATACGAATAAAATGCCACAAAATATGCAAATGATTAGGTGACAAAATGTATTTACACACACACTCTCGCACACACTCTCGCACACACTCTCGCACACACTCTCGCACACACTCTCGCACACACTCTCGCACACACTCTCGCACACACTCTCGCACACACTCTCGCACACACACTCGCACACACGCTCCGGCACAACAAACGGAAGCCATTTGTTGACCACACAATTTGAAGCTGACACTTGCAGCGGTTGTGGGCGTGGCGCCAATGTTTAAAAGCCTGCTCTAAATAATTGCAATTTATTTGTGCTGCCATCAAGTGGCACGTGTGACACCTCACTCTCCCTCTCCCACTCACTCATACACTCTTCCTCTCGCTCCCGCTCTGGCTGGGCTTGCATTTAATATGCTGGTGTTATTAACGCCACAAAAACACAAAATGTAGCTGCAACTGCACTTTAGTGCGGCATTGTGGCAGCGTACCTGATTGACAGCATGTTGCCCCTTCATTCCCCAGTGACTCCGCCGCCTCCCCCTCCTCCTCATGGTACGTCAGCTGCAGCTTCATTCTCTCTGGTGGTTTTGTTTTTGATATCTGTCACAGGACGAGGCGCCACTTATGCAATTTTGACGCCTACAGCAACAGCAACAGCAACAACAACTGACAACTGCTGGCTTCACCTGAGGGCCCTGCCCTCTTCCCGCCCATGCCCAAAGTTGTGGAATGTGCTTTTCGATATAGCGCTGCAGTTTAATCTCGCGTACACTTTACGCTTATACAATTTCCACCCGGCACACGCTGCGTATGCGTGATGAGTATTTACAACTGGTTTTGCTGGCCCCCGACTAGATAATACCTGTCCTATGAAAAAGGGTTAGCTTATCTAAAAGTAATAATATGGGGAATTTTATATACTAACGTAAATTCAAATTTGATTCTATTAGTTATCAGTTATTATATAGCAAATAATTTTAATATTGGATAGTTATCAGTTCCACACAGTGGAGCAGATCCAGCTGCTAAATGTTGGGCACAGGTATAAAAGTAATTTTCATTTCTGTGCTGGGCGCAACAGAAGGAGTTGAAAAAGTTTTCTGCTTCGCAGTTGGAGTTTAATGTTAGGCTGTGTCGTTAATCTGTTTAATGGTAAGTTTAGACTGCAGCTGATCGAAGGCAGAAAATTGCTTGGTTTTTCCAGCGTTGGGCTGACTTCATGCAGCCCTCGCTTTTGTGTTCTCCTTGAGCATTTCCACTGTTTTCAGTTTTACTCATTCTCGCAGTACGTTTCCTTGGCTTCTATTGCAGTTCTTTCTGGTCTTCTTAACGCCACTCTTAATGTGCTTAACGCTTGCCTTGGCAGATGTGCGCTTACCTTGTTAGCGCCACTCTATTTGTATACCCTGTAATGCAGAGAGGGGTAGCCTGTGCAACTCTACAATAAAAGCTTCCTTCTTGCGTAATACATTAATTAATGTGAATTGAAATTCACAATCCGAATCGAAACTCAACATTTCCTTAAGCATCAGTTGCTGACACCGATATTATCAGTATTTTATATAGAACCGTAATGGATCTGCATATCGAAAAATAGTTTGAAACAGTTTTATACACTGATTAATTAAATTAAGAAACATATATTAAGAAATAAATTAAGTGAAAAATAAAACTGAATATTTAGATTTAAAACAAAGGAAATGAGAATTATTTTTTGGATTTTGTTTATGCCGATTATTAGTGAACAGGGTACCGTTGGTTCGATCACTCCCTGCACTTTCGACTATTTTTAGTGGTTTTTTAACCATGCTGCTGGACTGCTGTCCCGTTTTATACGAGCACTTACTGAGCCACACGTTCCACGCTTGGTTTTGTCTACGGCAATGGCTATTTTTAATGAGCAACTCTGCTGTTGGCCCCATCTTAAGGGCAGCTGCTCTTCCCTGTTCACCTGATGCCCCCTTCTGCTGTTCCCCATTCTTTGTTGCATTGCCAACAATGCTGTCCGGCTTGGACTGCTTTCCTAATGCCTCTTAATTTCGCATAAAACAAAAGCACGTGGCTGGCAAATAAACACACTGCGACAGCCACTTTTGCCGAGCAATTAAAAAGCAGTCAATCTGCAGGGTTACGAGGTCCAAAACTCTGGGGACCTGTGGACCTGGTTCGGGCCTAAGCACACATACACATATACATACTTATCTGTCAGCGGGGTTTTCCACAATAATGAAATTCGTTTCGCCTTGTGCCAAATTTGCATTCAAAGCAAATTTGAAAACATGTTAGATTGCGTGAGAGCGATTGATAGATATCCTGTAAAATGCAAATTACAGTTTAGCTAGACCAAAGTCCAGTCAGCTTGCAAAAACATGTTCAAATTTGGATAACTCTAAGCTCAAATTAATAAATAATAAAAACAAAATACAAATAAAAATAATATTCCACAAAATTGAATTCAAATTTCTCAAAATATGAACTTATTTTAATATACGAAGACCAACAAAATACTCGCTTTTATTGTAGCTCTTCTTTTTACATATATAATATACACAAATGGACGTGTAAAACATAATCCTTAAAAGATAAGATATACTCTACTATAAATACAAACATTTTTGAGCAATGTTTTTATTTCATTTTTAGTTTTTTCTACAGAGTATTAAAAGAGCTTAGAAAAAATGCATATTTAATTTCGCTGCTCTCGTTAACGGTTCAAGAAGTTGAAAAGTTTTGCCAACAAGAGTTCCCTTTTATTTTTAGCATTTTCCCGCGCTTGTTATTGTTGCAAGACCAATGCCTCGCGCCTCTTTTGGCCCTTGAGCCTTTCGCTATGCAACACTTTTTAATTGCGTACCAAATTGGCCAATGCGGCAGCGGGCGGAGGCAGTGGCAAGCGTCGCCTAAGCGGATTAAAAATGGCCATCGGCGAAGGCAAAAAAAAAAAACACTTTTCGTAATAATAATAGCACAGATAAATAAGTAAATAGCGGGCTTAAGCATTGCATTATGAGAGTGAATGTTAGTTGGCCACTTCTTAACTCTCTGTGCTCTTTATTCTAGTATTTTTGTATTTGCTTTTTCATTTGCAACTCCGCTGCTAGTTTTTTATGCAACACACAGTTTTATGCATTTGCAGAGTGTTTTCTGGTTTATTCATGTAAAGTGCAACTCCACGAAGCAGAAAATACATAAACTTATATTTGATCAGACAGATATGCTTTAATTAGTTCTCTGCAACTAACTTTCCCATTTTAGTTTTGTTTTCAATTAAATATCAGATCAATGCAATAGATATAATTAGCTTTCTTAATTATTTTAATTGAGCTCCTTTAAATTCGATAAAATGCTTGTATGTATCGCAAAATTGAATTCATTTATCACACAAATAACAGGGTATTCATACTTCGCACAATTTGAATTTTAACTTGGCCATTTTTTGCCGGATTGTGTTTGATGCATAGTAAATAAGAGTATTTCAGCTTTAAGCTCTGCAGGCCATTTTGTAATTGTATTTTATACACATAAAGTATTACAAAAAATATACATATATATATATATATATATATATATATATATATGTATAAGTTACGAGCATATTTCAATTAATAATTTATTTGCCCGCAGTTACTTTGTTTAATTGCTTAAATTTGGTTTGAATTTAAAATTTCAACTTGTGTATAAATATAATTGAATTCAGCGAGCAGGCTGTTGCCACATCCGTTTAAACTTTGGCTGCATATTAGCACTGAAAAAGAGTTTGTCAACAAGTCGGATAAAAAACACACGTTTTTTAATTACTCACTTATTTTTGCATACTTTTCACGTCACATTTTATCATTGGCGCACACAATTTTATTTTGCAGTTAATTGTATTTATAATATTTTTTATGGCCACAGAATAACGATATTTATTATTGCACCTGCAGAAGTCTATATGTAAAAGGTATAATAATTCAATTTGCGTTAAAATAGTCATTGGCTTTGATTCTGTGATAGCTCTTCGCGTTGCTGGCAATGAGCTTTTGAAGTGCTCTTCAAGTCGCCTTCAAATATAATACATATATATATATATATATATATATATATATATATATAGATATAAAATCTAATTCGCTTGTAAAATTGGCAATTTAGTTAACTGTTGTTAAATTGTTAATGCTTTTTGCGAGGCCTGCTTGCTGTTTATTTATTTGTGTGCTCAATATGCATTGTTCTAGCCAACTTTTGCCCCAATGTGCCCCCAAGCATATCAAGCGTTTTGTTTTTTTTTTATTTTTCTTTTCTTTCTCGTTAATTTTTCATTTACTTTGCATTCTTAGTTGAGTGATTTTCGTTGTTTCGCCTTACGCTTAATTTATGCAAGTCATTTCGTTGGTTTTACAATTCTTAATCTTATTTCTCTTTATAGATAGCTCTCATGAGCTATATTTAGTATCGGAAACTGTTTGCTGAAATGTTTTTTGTTTTCGGATTTATTCATATCATGCGAGGAAAACCGCAAAGTTAAATGGGTCATGAATCAACTCATTTGGGTCTGACGCATAAAAAAAGAAGGAATTTGCCAGAGCGCGGCTTTGGTTTTGAAAAGGCATAAGCCTCCAGTGGGGTATATAAATGCATATCTGAATATAATACTTAAATTTTGACTGAATTTAAGTAATTGGTAGATGGATTAAATTAATGCAGTTACATAAAAAATCGATTGTCTGGTTGATAAAAATAGCTTTGATGAGAACCTTGATTTAATGTGTTGTTTACTGACCCTTCCCTTGGGTTCAGTAATAAATGACTTGCTTATGAGTAAAGTATTTCACACGCATGATATTTGTCGCTTTTTGACTTACTCTCAAAATGGTGAATGCCTTTGATCTGCTACGTGATGGCAGATAATTTTGGGTCTTTTCGGGAACCGTTCTGGCTTCACAGACACTAATGAATAGGGTCCACATGAGAAGACAAACAAATCTTATCAGGCTGAGCCCATTTGGGCGAACAAACAAAAATAGAAAACAAATTGTTGCCTTTTGCCTTTGTCGGCTAGCGTCTTAAAGGACCCCACTGGAGGGCGTTGTCCCACAACAATGTGCCTAAAAATGTGGAAATTCTCCAATTTAAGTCAGCAGCCAACTTTCACTAGACTTTTTCCTTTTTCTGGTCTGCTGACCATGAAAATATTTAGCTGCTCCTGCTGCTGCCACTAATGTTGGTTATGGTTCTGCTTCTGGTTGTGGTTCTGGTTTCTGTTGCTTTTGTCGTCTTCTGGTTATGCAATCAATACTGCGTTGACATTGCGTTGCGAAAGTGTGTGAAAATGATAAAGGATGCTCCTGCGCCGTCAAGTGACAAGTCGACTAACTCGCCACTCACCAATTCCAAAATCAGTCCTTGATTTACTTTACTGCCAAAGGACAACAATAACAACCAGAACAGTAGCCTGAGCAACAGGAGAAGGTTCAAGGACACGCCGCAGTCGTAAATGTCACAGCTGTTCGCTATTGTCACACAATTCGCTGATAAATCTCAGCCGGAGCATTCGGCACCAACTTCAAATTAAAACATTCCTCACAATTTCTGCAAATTTGCCATTCGCCAGTCGTCTCGACGAGCTCCGACTTTTCGACAACATCACAGAAATCAGCCAGTTGCTTTTATTACTTGACTATTTCTTCATTTCTTTTTTTTGTCTTTGTCATCTGAGGAAGTCAAATGCTTAGTTTTCTCTGTGCACTCAGTTTCCCTTTACTTAATATCCTGTCGTGGAGCAGATCAATAAAATATTTATATTATCTTATCCGAAATCTCTTGATCTAAATTTAATTAAAAAATAGAAAATTATTAATTATTAATTTCTTTTTTAACTTTTTTTTACTCAGTCCATTGTATACTTCTACAGGGTATCATTTGTGCTAGCACTCATTTGATCTCTGTGTTTTCACTATTTCTTTTGAAATTTATGCGACTTTGCAACACTCGTCTCAATACTTGGCAGTTAGTCTGGCAAAAACTACCCAATTTGACCTCTGTTTTGTTTGATATGCTTCGCATAATTGGAAAAGTTGGCCAATATCAGGGTTCGACTAGGCCCTAACATTATTCACAATGCATTAATTCAAGTTCAACAAGAGTTTTCGATATCTTTTCGCTCTGCTTATCTTTGATTGTACTGGGAAGCTTTGCTTCGTCTGCAACTTTTTGGGGGAAATAACAGCTGACTTTGCTTGTTCCCCGAGCTACACACTCTCTCCCCTCTTTCTCTTGGGTCTACCTATCTCTCCCTGAGTACTTTTACAAGCTGCCACGTGCGTGCTTTAAAATTTTATGCGAATTTCCTAATTCAATTTCGTTTTAACGATGTATTTTTTCTTGATTTCTTGTTCTGTTTTGGGTTGCTTTATTTGAATGCACTGTTTTCAAACCCAGAAAAAGGTTGAATTGGATAACTCAAATATAAATTAAATCAATATATTTTGTATGAGTAAATGTTTTTTGTAGTCTCTTGATTATCATATAAAGGTAAACTTGCTGCACTTAAATCAGCAGAAATGTTCCCCAAATGTGAACAGAATATCTCCAAGTAGGAAACCTTCTTTTTTTGTCGTGTGAAAAATTAATTTATTTGATTTGCATTTCAATTTACTGAGCTACCTTAAAGAAGGCTGCTCCAGTTCAATATTTAATTTTAAGCTTCGTTTCGGTTCACGTTTCTCCTCTTTGCGCAGTGGTTGTACAACTTGTGCAACCTCAAAAGGCAGTCGTTGTACAACTGTAACTCTAAACTGACTCAACTGTGTTTATCGTTAATGAAGTTGCCACATCCGGTTCATTGAGGCGAATTGGTCCAAAATGTGGGATTCAGCACTGCCTCTCCCACTTTTCCTCTCCCTCTCCTCTCTTTAAAGAGGGGCATCAGCGACAGGGTTGAAAATCGCTGCTGCTGCTGCTGCTTGACAAATGCTGCGGCAGTGAGGCATGCAACGAGATATTGATGGGGGACATGGGGGACACACTCTGAAGAGCCCTCAGCTGAACGAGCGATGTTCTTCAGTCTGCCTGAGTGTGCTTGTGTGTGTGTGTGTGTGTGTGTGTGCGGGTGCCTGAATTGGTGATGTATTGAAATTATGAAAAGGGCACGGCTGTTCACGTCACGGAACGCGATGCCCTGACAATGAGCCACATAAAAGCGAATCAGCCGAAAGGGAATTGAGTGTATGCATGGTGAGGAGGGAATAGATGGGGAGAGGGGAGGATAGATGAGGAGAGGAGAGGATAGATGAGAAGCGGAGCCTAGAGCTCGCCTCGAACCCACCTCATCACAGGCTGACAAGCTGTTTGAATGAATGACTTTTTGCCAGGCCCTCTCAGCAGTGTTGCCAAGTTTTCTGGCTACATTTTTGTTTGACTAACTAACTAAAATGACGTTAAAATTGTTGATACTATTTTCAAAGCACTCAATCTAAGAAACTAATGAATTTATATTAAATGATCATAAAAGTTTCATTTTAGATACTTTTATTTTACTTCAGAGTAGGTTTGTTCGTTCTATAATAAACAAACTCAATTTTAAATTATTAAATACATATTTTCATTATTATTATTATTATTATTATTATTATTATTATTATTATTCTAGATAAAGGCGGAAGTGTGTTTAAATTCTTATCAATGTGACAAAAATGTCAAATTAAAACAAAAAGGGCAAGTTGGCAACTCTGGAGAACAGTGCGTGGTGTGCTGTAATGTAAAGTTCCGTGTAAAGCGGAAGTTGCCAAAGTATCTCAACATCCGTTACCATCGCACTGCCTCTCTCTCTCTCTTTCTCTCTCTCTCTTTCTCTTTCTGTCGCTCTCTCTCGCTGTCACGCTGTGTGTGGGCATCTGCCAATTGTTGCAATGAGAGTGCAGCATGTGGCAAACTTGTACTTGTGCATACTATATTCATTAGTTGGCTCAATTATTTGCATTAATAAGCAGTTCCACATTAATTAAAACTATTAAGAAAGAAGAGCAGCAGTAAAGCAACGAAAAAAAGGGAGGGAAAATGAAAAAAATGATTGCGCGACTTTCGCACGATTAATTAGAATACGCGAGGCAGGCAGAGGAGTCAGCTTGCCCCATGTTGCGCTGCCTCCGTTCACTTTGCCCTCGCTGCGTCGGCCAAGTGGAGCAGCAAGTGAACCACAACGTTAAATTCAAGCGAGCACTCGAGCCATGCAACGCGATACGACATGGGTTGCATGCCACATGCAGAGTGTAGTGCATGGTGTAGGTGGCACGTTTGACTGGGCAGCTGTGTCTCAGCTTCCCCGTTGATCCCCCCGCAATTAGCGGCAATTGTTGCAAGATAAACGCAAAGTCGCAGGTCAGCTTTTTACATAGGCACGCATCGCTGAGCTGCAACTTGAAGTGTCCACTTGACGGGCAGAACAAGCGACTCGGTTATAGTCTACAGTCTGACGGCTGGCTTCGAGTGTGGCATGCAGCACTTGCTGAGAGTGGGGCAGCCAAAAACTCGGTCAATTCGTCTTTGATCTATAAAGTGCTTATCAAAAAGTTTGTTTTGTTTTTATTTGAAAAATAGCAAAGAAGAAAGTAAAATGCGAATCTGAAATTCAAGAATTTCTCAAGCGGAATGTGACTTATTTAATTATGTATGTTTAGCTCAAATTAAGAGCTCAAATTGATAATCTATTTTCTAAGAAGGAGAATACGAAATGGGATGCTAAAAGATAATAATAACTTGGTTCATTCTAGATTAAACATACTCCATCTAAGAATATATTTTTAGCTTAGCATTTTTGCTGGATTTTAGTTTGATTAAGAGCTATTTCGACTTATTAGTCTTTTTCCATACAACAAATACATAGTTTAGAATATGGCTCATTCGAGCAACGATTTAATTTCATTTTTTGCTGTCGACTAGTTTCCTAAATGGGCACCTAATTATTTATCTATCATAAGCATTTTAGCTCGCTTTTGTTCTCATTTATAGTAACTGAATTGCTGAACTTGCCATTTTTCATGCGCTGCTTGTTAAAATTTGTAGACAATTATTAATATTTTTTACTTTTTGCCAAAAAATAGTTATAATTATTGATAATTATTAGTGAACGCCAATTTTCTAGCAAACTGCATAATTTTCGGAGGTTTTTAAGCTGAATAAATAAGAAATATAAATATTTTTGTAAATTATTACTTTAGCTGGCTTAAACTATATATTATATTGCATCAATAATATTATATATATTAAAGAGCGAATTAAATCGGTATTTGTTATTTGAGATCTTCAAAGAAAGGTTCTTAATAGATCCAATACAAATGAATGAAATGATTCAAAAGATATTTCAGGCATTATTATAAATATATATTTATATATAAATAAAATACAAAATATTTAAAGTATTTTATTGTTACAATTTCTCTAAGTTAATATTACTCTTAAAAGAATTCCAATCATGTTTAAATATATATCTCAAATGTTGCGTGGCATGTGGCAGCAGTGTTTATGATTTATATGATGTGCGACTGCAACTGATGAATCTTTTTCTTATCTGCTCTCTTTGTAGATGTTGAAGCACGTGCAAATCTCTCCGTTGAGGAATCGCTCGGATTCGCTTTCGCTGCGCTCCTCGAGCAACGTTTCCTCGTGCGCCAGTTCCATGTGCGGCAGTCCGGAGCCGCCGCAGGACATGCAAAGAACACCTTCGCGCGCCTCCAGCTATTCGAGTCTAAATGAGCAGCTGCCTCAGGTAATTGCTGAGACATGCCTCCCACATTTAAGCTGCGACTAATTCCGTTATTTCTGTGTTTCAGACAACGATTAAGGTTTACACGAACTGCCTGAAGATTGACATTGAGTACAAGACCCTGGGCATTCAATGGGACACCACCAGCAAGGAGGTGATTGCACAGCTGCTGCGACGGTAAATCCCAAATGAAGACTCCTTCCTTAAGGCAAATTAAAACCGAATGTTTTTCCATTTAGCCTGAAGATGCGCCATCGTGATCCGCGACTCTTCTATCTGTCCATGGAGGTGGCTGTGCGGCGAGCCGGTGTGAAGACCATACTCGTCCTGGACGAGGACACCCGGCCTGCCATCTTGCAGGCGTGCCATCCCAAGGGCGAGTCTCGCTTCTGCCTGCAACTGAAGCCGGGCGGCCTCATCCGTGTGCACACCTCAGCGCTCCAGCCGAGCTCCCAGTACAAGTCGCTGGTCATCAGCGAGCAGACCAGCTGCGATGAGTTGCTCCAACTGTTGCTGGGATGTTACAGCTCGCTGGAGCCCGTGGAGAACTTTGCCCTGTACGAGGTGTGTCCGGGGCAGGAGTGCCAGCGCAAGCTACACCCCGACGATCTGCCATTGCGGGCACAGGCAGAGCGTCTGCGGCGTGGCGAGAGTTGCCACTTTCTGGTGCGACGCACGCCCAACTATGCGAGGCGCCGCCAACTGCTGGCCAATCTCAACGTAGCCATCAATCAGAGCTATGAGAGCGAGGTGACCACATCGGTTGTTGTTGCCGGCGCCGCTGTGGAGGATGCGGATGCAGACGTGGATGTGGATGTGGACGCTGTTAGCCTACTGGAGCTGTCGCTGGAGTCCGATTTGTCGCTGTCCGAGGATCTGCGCAGCTGCAGCAGCAGCAGCGAGGATGCCGAGGAGGATGATGAGTGCGCCAGCAGCTCGGGTTCCTCCGACACATCCACCGAGTGCACGCTGCGCCGCAACTTCTTCCAGCGACACAAGCCCACCTCCTCCGCCACGCCCACTAGCAGCGGTCGTGCCTACAGCCCGGTCTACAACATACGCGAAATCCGCACGGCGACGCACTCCTTCTCCTCGCTGGGCAAGGATAAGAAACTGCTCGACATCCAAATGAATGCGCGCTATGCCCCATCCGGAATCTACAGTCGCCTGCTGCCTGTCGCCGAGGTAGACAACATGCTCGATGTCAACGGCAACCCAGCATCAACAGCAGCAGCAACAGCAGCAGCATCAGCAACAACAGCAGCAGCAGCAGCAACAGCAGCAACAACAACAACAGCGGAGGCTGTTAACAATAATCCGGCAAAGGGTTTGGGCCACTTTGTCTATTTGTAGCTGTCGAGCTTGGCTTTGTGTACATAGAGAGCCTGAGTAAGAATTATTAGGAATTAACCCCCCAAAAAACGAGTACCGTTTGGACCAAAGATGCATTTCTAGACTAAGCTTCAATCAATCAATCAATCAATCTCTGTATATGTATTTAGTTAGGCGCCTATCGACAACTTTTCAAGTGAATCTGAAAGATGTTTAATCGTAGGTTACAAATGGAGTCTATAGCTTAGGGTTTTAGTCGTGCGGCTAAAGCTAACATAAGATCGACAAATCTAACACTTAAGATAAATGTATAAACCAAAAGATATTCTAATAATACCACACACACACACACTCACACCCTCACTCACACACGCAAATGTATGTATATTAAAAAAAACCAAAAACTACAAAAAATTATTGCATTTTACTCTCCTTGCTCCTTGAAAACGAGTGTTTTAATGAGATGGGTATAATATTTGAGAGTAGGTCTTCCAGATTGTTCAGGTACAGATTACAGAATTTTTTCAAAACTTTTTACAGTATTCGGTACGCTAAAACTTTTGAAAAAAAATTAACAGTCTGCAGTTGAACTGAGATCTGCAAGCGTATGCTTTCTTCGGCTCCATTTGTAGAAATTTAAAATATTGACAGGGTATTTCCCAAGGATGCCAGGTGCGTTTTAATTCGATTTAATACAGGTGAAAAACAGAAGAAAAAGAAGAAGACCAACGCCAATCAGCCATATAAATAGGCAGCACTTAATGCGGCGGCCTACCACGTAATTTGTATTTAAAAGTCGGCGGACGACGAGCTTAACTTGAATGATTTACAACGTTCACAATATATACATATATGTGTGTGCTTACAATTTTATATATGTATATGCACAATTTTCAGTGTTCTCCTTTTTTTGGAAGGACTTATGAAAATTCAAGGCGCTGGCAGCAGAATCCGAGCCGCTTTTCACTTAATCAGACGGGCAGCCACTCAAATTACACACATTATCAAGATTTTGCTTGTTTGGGCCATTAGTGACCTTTTAAGGGTACTCTTGGGCTTCCACAACCAAAGTAATTTATTAAGAAAGGTCGCTGCACTGAATTAAAAATAAACAAATTGCCTATAAAATCCAATTTGCTGTAGCCTAAAATAATAATAGCTCAGCGAAGGATACTAAAAGTTTTCGCTTTAAGTATTTTGTTTGTTTCAAAGTAATTTTATTTTTTTTTTACAATCGTCTGCTTGTAGCTTCTGCTGTGGGAGTGGGGGCTGAGGGGGTTGAGGGATTGACTTAAGAATTAGTATGCACCAATGCAAAGCTTATCAAAAATGCACAACTATCAGATGCTGGGAGCGGGGAGGGTGGAACGTGTGGTGGTGGGATGCCAGTAGTGCAGCGGAAGCGGAAATACTAAGGAGACTACGCCGTAGTCGGCCGACTTTTTCAACTTAATAACTTAAGCGCTTTTTAAGTTGAATTTTAAATTTTTAACTGCTTGCAGCTTGCAACGATATCTGACCCGTCCCCATGCAACCCACCCTCAATCCCCCTTGCCTCTGACAGCAAACGCAGCTATATATGGAAAATGTTCAATATTCCAACCAAATTCCACTGAAATTCATTGATCAAAAATTTCCTCTGGAATTATGCTTCACATACGATGTACGCCCTTCCTTACTTTTAAGACCTCCCCCTCGAAACAGTGTCTCCCATCCCTCCTGGCAATAATAATCGAAACTTCCTTGTTTTTTTTAAGTCTGAAATTGAAAGTTTTGAAATTGCTTATGTATCCAACCGCTGAAAAGTATGCATAAATATTTTGTAAGAATTATTAAATTGTTTCGCACGAAAGTATGCAATCATATATTTGTCGATTAAAAATTATTACGCAGTAAAGTATGCGGTGCTATTTTTGCATGCCCTCGAATAGTTTATTTTACTAAAGTATGCACTGCAAAAATGACCTCACAGCGCTTTCTATAAGAGAATGTGAATTCCTTTCTATTGTTAAGTAAACTATATGAAATAAAAGCGGTTTTTAGTGATCACGTGAGTTGGATTATTGTTATTTGATTATTTTAGATATATATTAAAAAGTCTAGGGTATGTGGATACATAATAAACTTGCGCCATTAACATTATTAAACATTTTTATTTATTCCTATATATAATTAATATGTTGATTTTTTTTCTAAAGCCCGTAAGTAGTGGATTACTCAGAGCAAACAGCGTACACTCCCACAAGCACAAGCACGCACACACACACACAGAGAGTGACGTATTATTCACGTAACTTTTATTGAAATCGAGCTTAGCTCGTTTTGTAACTCGTTCAACTAATTGCCATAATCTGTTGGCTAAAAGTCTCTTTTTTAATTTTGTTCGATCCGGTTTTGTGTGCTCTGTTTTTACACAACTAATCGGCTTAGTAGCGCAACTACTGGGCGAGTGTAGCAGTTATGCAAAGTTGCGCCAGTGTAGCCAATGACTTCTTTGACTGACGCGCCTTTCCACTTTAATGATTTTTTCCCGACTAGAGACTGCAGCACATTGCCCACCCACTTGGAGTTAATTCGTAGTTGTTGGTAAAAACTTCCTACCCACATAATAATTGATTAAAATGGCCCACCCGCTGGCTTTTTAATTGAAATCCTTTTCATCATCTGTGTGTGTGTGTGAGAGAGAGAGAGAGAGAGAGATAGAGAGAGTGGGACATGTCGTAGCAGCAGCATTACTTATTCATAAGCCATGTGGACACGTGTCCACTGCCTGACAGCAGTTAATACAATTCATGCAAGATGTTGCAGCCTCGCTTATTAATTGTTTGATGATCCAGGGCACAGCACACAGTCAGTGACAAGATTTCAATGAGGACTCACTGCTTACATTTGTCAACATGCGCTTGCTGTTCTTGCTGCTCGCCGGTCTCATTGTTCAACAGCAGTTTGGTTTTTGCCATTTAGCTTGCACTTGACTTGCACGAAGCTTCGACTTTTGTCTTTTATACTCTGTAAATGGGGAAATGTGTCAAAGGGGCGTTTATGCTGAGGAAATGATTGCACCAGACACAGCCTGTCGGCTGTGTCGGGCTTATGGAACTTATATATAATAATAATAAGAGACATTAAAAATAAATAAAATAAAAATAAAATAAATTGTTAAGATTAATTTAACTGTACCAATATTGTTGATATCGTTTAAATAGTTTAATGAGTAAAGTTAAGAAAGAAAGTAGTAAAATATTTTATATAATTTTCAAGTCACGTTACTACAAATGAGAATATAGTGGCAGACGGATAAATGGTCAATAACGAGAAAGTATAGCAAAATCTTTCTGTATTTTCAAAATGAATTAGTAAGAGAGTAATCAGTAAAATATCTTATATGCTAATTATAAAATAATTAAAATATTATATATATATTTATTTAAGTGAGGTATATATATCTCTGTGGATTTCACTACAGGGCATCTGTTAGTCGCACACACTCGTCCATCTGGTATGCTCTGCTTCAAATTTCTGTTGTACACGCACACAGAGACGCGCACGCATTGACACCCACACCTTTACGCACACACAGACACACACACACACATACACATATGCACACCTCACACACATGAGATACATTTTTCATCAGTTTCCGTAAAATGTTCGGCTCAGCTTTTTCGAAAGTTTTGTCGAGCTGCTGCTGTAGGCTGTTCGCCTGGTACTTGAATTTTTAAATTTGTGGAATTTTTTGGGATTTTATTTATTTTTGTTTTCATTTTGCTTGGTGTCTCCTCCTCCCAAGGGGCTGGGGACGGCAGGCAGCCAGAACGCGTCGTGGCCACATGTTGCCAGCGGCGGGACACAGTGCGTATGATTGATGCTGCAAGCAACTGCCTGTATTTTATTAAGTTATCGAAAGCTGGGCGTGGGCCACACATCAACAGATACACCCCTACACGCCCTACACCCCTACAACCACACACCCAGAAGCGAATGACGTTTGCATCAATCATGCGGAGCTTATCTTGAACGCCATTGGGCTGCGCTTACTGTGATTTATGCCAATTCGCAGCCACTCAAGTTGCTTTTAATTATGAGAAATTGCGCGCTTCACTGAGCGCAGGCTGACTGAAATCCTTTGAGGCGCCACTTAACACAATTTATGGTCATTTTTTGCATAACAAAGGCCGACATAACAAATGGCCAAAACTAACAAGTGCCTCGCCTAGATTTTGTGCCGGACAGCACTTCATGGAATTTTATTGTAGGACGAGAATTGTTTTCTCTCTTTCCATTTTTTTTTTTTTGAATTTTAATTTAAGTCAAAGCCAGTCGCCTGATAATTGAGTTTTCACGGTTTTGCTTTATGGTTTCCGTGGAGACTTTTAGTGGGTGCACTGCGGCAGAAGTCGAGCTGCACCAGTTGACAAGCGATGAACTCGACGAGTGCCAAACAAATCGAGAAAAAAACCTGAAAATGCATTTTAATTCATATTCTCTACGGTATTCATTTTTTTTAAAATTTTTTGTTTACCAGCAGCAGAGCAGATGTCTGCGGATGTAGGTAGTAATAAACGTTTGAACAAAGTACATAAAATGTATGATAAGAAATTGAATTGAATGAATTACAAAGTGGTAGCTGAAGCCACTCGCCCGACGAAGAATGGATGGCGGTGAGTAAAACTAGCAAAGCAACCGAATATCTTTGAAGTTTAATGTTATCTTTTCATCGAGCAGTCCTTCCACCTTTGCAATTGACAATTGAAATGCACATAAGATAGCAGCTGCCTTTTCCCACCAATCAATTTGAAAGTCACGCAGTCCTTTTCAATTTCACTCACTGCATTTATTTTAGTCTCGAAAGTATTTGACTGTGTTATCTGCAAATGCACTTAGTTTTAAGTTGCCATCAATATAAGTGATGTGTGAGTAAGGAAATGTCTTAAGGATACCAGTCCTTGCCAGACAGCTTTCTCCATTGTGTTGACTTCTTGTTGAATGGATGGCTCCTTTTGGATTCACTCTTAGCATAAATAAATAAAAATAATATATATGTAAAAATAACAAAAATTGCAAAAATCAGTATAATCGTTACCTTTTCATAATGTATAAATTAGAATGATACTTTTAAGAAAAAATGCCATAAGAATTGTGTGTTTTGGTTTTAAGATAATTTATTCGTATTGTTTGTATCACTAGAAATTTAGAGCGCTTACAATCAAATTGTGGACACACAATGTGTCCTGAGACATAGAAATATTTAAATACAATTTAAGATCTAAGTTTATTTGCTGTCGATTCTTAAAAAGTTTCTGTTGTATTTCATTTGGTTTTAGCCTGAACGAATGCGGCATTTAAAAACTGGCTTAGCTTATAGTACAACTTGACAATGATAAACACTATGAATAGATTAATTTCATTTGCATTTTAATTGCTAATCCAGCCGAGCAAAAGGGGCTTCTTAGAAAATCACAATGAGATCACCGCTAATTGCGGCGGCGAGCGGACTCCGATGGG
Source organism: Drosophila atroscutellata (assembly GCA_035041605.1). Lineage (NCBI taxonomy): Eukaryota > Metazoa > Arthropoda > Insecta > Diptera > Drosophilidae > Drosophila > Drosophila atroscutellata. The sequence continues at coordinate 1,592,017 of JAWNLA010000092.1, read as the reverse complement.
TTCTACGAGCGACGGCCGAAGAGCTTGAAGTGCGTCTTCCAGCAGTTTGGCCATCATAGCTGCTCGTTGCCGATGTGCGTGGTATCCGTGGGCAGCGAATGCGTCTACAGATACATACACATATATAGATATATTTATATATACGGAAAGTGTTTGGGGTGGGATGTGGGAGGCAACTTAATGTATTATGCAGTGTTTGCAAAATGTGCTCACCTGCAGCGCCTTGCGCTTGTGGTGCATCGATGAGTTGGATGATGACTTGCCCTTGCCCTTCTTCCAGGAACATAGGAGCAGCTCCTTCATGCCCTTGCGAAAATTGCGACTGAGGAACGCGTACAGTAGGGGATTAACCCCCGAATTGAAGTACGTGACCAGAAATGTGAGAGGCGTTAGCAGCGCATTAAAATTGGAATCACCGCGATACGAACGTGACCTGTAAGTATATAAAAAATGTGCATATAAAAAATGTATTACAAATATTTATTTAGTTAATGCAACACTTTAATTTAAAGAGCTTCTGGGAATAGCTGGTTAACTAACCTGACACTGCTCTCATATCTTACGGCTCTCAAAAGTTTAGCAAGCAGTGTCTCAACAACATCTTAATTTTACATGCTCCAAAGTTTTGGTCAAGTTTATCTAGTACCGTCCATGTTTTTAGCAACTGTCTCCTAACTGTTGGCACCACTCACAAGGTATCTGAATAGATTTTTATCTTTGCTCAAGTTGCCTGCAGTGACAAGGAAGCAAAGTTTTTCGGCGTCTTCAAGTGGGCAGGCAGCGTTCGTTAAGTTACTTGCAAAACAATTCTCAAATCAGCCGACAGACTAGTGAATACCCTGTACTTAAGGGAAAAGCCTACTACACTTAAGGAATCTTTAAGTTTTGAAATTATTAAGATGAAATATTTGTGCATCTAGGTAATAATTTAATCTTTGTTATCGAATAATTAAAAGTTTTTTCATTTATATACTATAATATCAGAATAGGCTTAACCTTTTAAACAGAACCATTATTGAGAAAAACAAAATTGAACATTACTTACTTTATATATATATTATATTTATATATATAGTACATATTCCCCACCTAAGTACAGGGTATCTTATAATCCCTAGTAAATTTAGTTTTCAAAGTAGACAAGCGCAAACTTTAAGCCAACTCCCCAAATGCTTGACTTTTTTCTAGCTTTGTTGTTTGTCAGTTGACAATTTACGCTGCACTTACACCTAACAATAAAAATAGAGGCGTAATAAGGGGCGAGGTCAGCTGATTGGCACTCTCAGAAGCACTTAGCCCTTATTGTTGTTGTTTGCCAAGTGGTGTCTACAATTGACTTGCAAATTTAAAAGCCAAGTACGAAATGGGTCTAATTTGGCACCCCGAGCAGCGGCGTCCATGAATGGTTAGCAGATGTCACCGCATGGGGTGACTACTTGGTGACCCTGGACAATCCATATAATATGTCGGCACTAGGCACGGTTATAATGGGCGAGCAACTCAATCAGCTGCCAGCTGCGCGTTGACTGGAGAGTGCGTCGCATAGCCTTGCCAAATGCTTTCTTGGCTAATAACGAGCACGTGCCACAAAACGCACCGCATGCTGCTGCCTGGAATCATTTTAATCTATGCAAATATAACGTGCAATAAAAGTAAGTATGAGTATTAGCACTGGCTACACGTGGCAGCTTGGAATGCCCCTAACGACACAGTCCCATAATGATTATTGAGGCTGCCTTGCTCAATTGACCAGGAAAAACTGATCGAGAATAACCCTGTATATATAAAAAGGCATGGAATATATGTCCAAATTCTATCTTCTATCTATCTTCTATCTTCTTCTAAATAATAATTAAATAAAGTAAATAATAAATAGGAAATATTTCTAACAGATAGAAAAAATCCTTAAGGCATTTTGTATAATTAATTTAGAATCTAATTCTAAAAACTAGAAAATTTTCAGTTTTCAGGCCTGTTTTCGTTTAAGGTGATTTTCTAAAATTCAGATCGATTATTCTTTTGAATTGTACAAAAATTAAAATTGTGTGGAAAATAAATGAAATGAGTAGTGAATTCTGGAAGTAATATTTAAAAATTGCGCAGATGTCTTAAAGAGATTTGTTTAGAATGAAATAATAATAATTCGAATCGAGTTGTCTCAATTTTAGAAATGACAGATATGCGCTTGATGCGCTTGATGCGCTTTTGAACAGATGTTCCTTGAATAAAATGCTTTAATATACAAAATGTTCCACTTGCTTTATTCTCAGTTATTACATCTGTGAAAGAATTCCAATAAATGAATCGAAAATTGAATGGTCATGCCATTAATCTATTTATTATTATAACTGAATCAACTACATATGTGCTTCTTCTCAAATATTGTAATTTCTTTACAAAATAATAAACTCAAATTCTGGTCATAGTTTATTATACTTGAGTATTTTATTTAAGATTTACAACCGCGCCGCTTTGCTTCACGGTGGCATGGCAATTTCTCGAAAAACATAGTATTTATTGCATATATGCATATGCAGAATACTAAATAATATTTTTAATGTGGCAAAATAGCTGAAAAGCATTTTCAGCCCGAATTTCTGTTCGTACATTTCACAAACTTTTACGAGCATGAGAAATTTATATTTTGGTCTTTTGCGGTCACTGGAAAGCGTCTAAATAATATTTATTTTTGTGTGCAGCAGTTAAACAATGCACAAAATTTCAGCTGCAATTCTCGCTACTCGTTTGTCAGCCAAAATAATTGAGATTTATCTTGAACTGGCCTGTCTGAAACATGCTTTGATAAATGTTTACTTCGTGTCATTTTCCATACAGATTTCGCATTTTCATTTTTATTTATTTCAATTATTTGTAAGCGACTTTAAAGCCTTGGCAACAATTTCTATGGGCGTTAAACGGTTTGTATCGACACTGCTGCCCAGCCAATCACCGTGCCATTGGCCATCGGATCCCTCACTCAAATGACCATAAGCTGTCATATAATGGCAAATTCAAACAAGTCCCACAAAACACGAAAGACCAATACCCCAATACAATATAAAAGCGAGAGACGAGCACGAAATTGAAATGTTTGAATAGAGTGGCGCAATGTCAAAGAAAAGCCGAACAAAAACAACAGCACGTACATCTCGAGCAGGGCAATAGCAGAATGCCCCCCTGAGTGTGTGTATGGTGTGTGTGGAGTGTGTGTGGGCAGCAGAAACAGGAGCATCTATACAAAATATGACACACTGAGACCTTCAATTTTTTGTACTTTTGCACTAGTGACTGGCGATGTTCACATTTTGTTCCTTTTGTCCTGTAATTGTTTCTGATGATATAAATTGCCAGCAAACTTTGAGCTGACCACACAAATTCCCCCATTTCACACACATGACTCAAACTGAATGCTCAAATATTCGATTAAAAAAGATCATTTTATTTGCCGCAATGTATCAAATTTGATGGACGGCACGTCACAGACAAAACCCAAATGAATATTTGGAATTAGCTCAGATTTAGCTTGGATTGCAGCCAGATTTAGTCTCAACTTGTCGATTTTGTCTTTATGAAATTTAAAGCATTTTTTCAACGTGTAATAAAATATTTAGAGTCTGTGGAATATAATATTAATATTTTTAAATATTTAAAGTGTCGCCACACACATAAATTGTTATACCAATATAAAAAAATAATAATAAATGTTTATACATTATTTAAAAAGTAAAAATCATTTAAGATTTACTGTGCTTTTTTAATATATAATAATTTTCTTCCTTGCCTCCTAACTGGGAAGGAAGGTTTTTAGTTTCGTATTGCGCTGGGAAGTTTCGTGAATTTGCAAGATGATTAATTTATGCTGAGAAGAATATCTGAAGTTTAGGCGAATCATGTAACAGAAATGAGCAGGGCGTGCGGGGAAAGCGATTATAGCCCAGTTGTTTGTACATCAATTAAGGCAGCAGGTTGGCAATCAGTCTTGGCTCACTCCAATTGACTGTTAGGTTGGAGAAGTATGAGAATTATTTATGACACGACAGATGGGAACACGCTATATGCAAATGATTGTCAACATAAAAAACACCGAAATGTTGAAGGGATGGGGAGTGGTAGGGTATGATGACAAGGGAAGTTGTCGCGCAACTCTAGTACTCACCAGTATTGCCACATTTTGCGCGCATGATACGGCAGATTGCAGAGCGCGAATGTCAGCACAAATATTATCAGCATGCGGACCACGCCCCTGCGAGCCCGTAACACATTGCTGGATGAATGTGACATGTGTGCGGCACCACCAGCACCACCTCCAGCTCCACCTCCACCACCGCCAGCAGCAGCAGCACCACCACCGTTGCCCTGCCGTTGATTGTGCGTGTGGGAGTGATGATAGAAGCTCGTTTTGCGACAGGCGCTAACTACGGGCCGATCCGCCTCCAGTGAGACCTGCATGAGTAATGAACATCTCTTTACATTGGGAATATATATGAACCGTTAGTCTGTGGAAGCACTCGGCTATAGCTACAGCCGCTTAACGCTCAACGACTGACTACCTGACATACCCACCTTGCAATTATCAAGCTAATTTTTGGCGAGTGTGTTGTGTAATTGTTATTGGCGTGTGGTTAGTAGAGAAGAAGGCAAACCAAAATTTGATGTTGTTATTGTTGTTGTTGTAGTTGTTGTTGGGGGAAAAAATACCAAATAAAAGAAACAGGAGAGAGAAAATTCAAACATAAAGATAGTTGAGCAGTTAGCTTTGGATCAAAGTCATAAATAGGCGTATATCAAGTAATATATATAGAATAATATGGATAAGTATAGTAAAATATTATATTAACGATTACTATATTAAAATATAGTATAATATATGTTCTATAATACTGCCAAGAGATTATTTTTGGATTTTTATTTATTACAAACGAAATAAATCAAGTTGCTTTTTCACGCCACCTAACTTAAATTAAGCCTTGCCGACTCACGCTGCCCCTGCGCGTTTCTGTGCAACCAATTAATGTTCATAAATCATTGGATCACCAAGTAGATATTGATATGGCAACTGCCGAAGTCCCCGCACATTTATCATTGGACTGGACTTAATGGATGACCCATATCGAAGTTTGATTGTTGTGGCGCTCCAATGTTACTAAGTGGCAAGTTGAAGCATTGCACATACGCCACGTACTCCGTGGGTGTAATAATGCAGTTGGCCAAACTATTTCATCTGAGAGTGGCTTATTTAACTTTTGGCGCACAAAACTACAAAGCTGCAAAAGCTGCAAACTTGTAGTCGCCACGTTCACTGATACCCTTAACACACTTTGACACCTGCTGCACCCAGGTATCCTCGCATCCTGGCATTCATGCTTCCGCCTCTCAGTCAGTAGCACGCTAGTTGGTCCAAGTTGGTCGAGGGGAAATTTAGTTGAAACTTGCCCTCGCTTTTCGGTCAACTTCGGCAAATATTAACTATTATGGACAACAGCGAACTACTACTACAAAGTGAAAGCAAAGCGACCGCTCCAAATTTGTTGCTAATGCATTTTAAGTTGGGAGCTTCGAATAAATTGAGCTTTTAACTGAAAACTATATCAGGTACGCACAACTCTTGCAAATATTAGCCATTTTTAGCAAAAGCGAACTGCTTACTTAATAAAATTGCCAGCAGCTATCTGCTGAAGCACCTTAAAACTGTCCCGACAACGCTCAACTTACACAGGAAGCCAAACGAGCGCTCCAAATTTGTTGCTAATGCATTTTAAGGCGCTTAAGTTTAAAAACTTTTTAGTTCTGCTTGACATCTCAAATTGCTGAACTACGTGCTCTGGTATTTGCAAGTTGACAACTTTTGAACAGTCTGACATTGGTAAATAAAATATTAATAATTCATTCTGTGATGTAACTTTTGAAAGGCACAAATTTGAATTCAATCCAATTACAAATTGCTTAAACATGTTGATCTATCTAGAATACCAACATATCTCTGTTAATTTGGTTTTCTGTTCAATTCCAGTGTTGCCTCGAATAAACATTGGATTCCGGAGAAATTCCATTTCAATGTGCACAGCAGGTAGTTATGAGTACTTGGCATCCATTGGCATCTGTATGGATACACAGGTGATCGGGGCATTGTTTTGCCTGTTGGGCATGCAGGAAATGGCATCGCTTATTGCAGGCCTGTGGCCAGTTTTTGGACTCACCTGACTCTCGGTGATGCTGACGCCACGCTTTTCATATTTACTGCTTTGTTTACGTGACAAGGACGTGGAGCTGCTGCCGGAAGCGAGAGACGACGCTCCTGGTATCGTCCCAGTCGGCCCAGCCGTTGACGCCGGCAGCTGCTGGTGGAGTTGAAGGTGGTGCGCGTGTGGATGTGGATGTGAGCCGTGATGATGATGATGATGATGGTTGTGATGGTACATGCTGTTGTGCAGACTCATACTATTCTCCTGGCCGGGCGGATGCGGTTGTTGCTGTGTCACATGCGGACTCAGACCCCGTGAGCTGCGCCACAAGGCAATGGCTATTTTGCTGTACAGCACCTGGCAAAGCAAATACGTAAATCGATTTACAATGCAATACGTCTCAAGTAATCTACAATATATAACAATAATTATTGAAGTGCTGAATTCCGCTTAGCATGCTTTGTTTCACGGACAAGAAACGGTTCGATAGAATATCACGCTACATTTGAAACACATTTCAATATTTGCCAAACATGATGGAATTTTGGCATATACTCAGCTCTCAAATGGGAAATCATGCTAATAATAATAATAATAATAATAATAACGTTAAATTGATAATAATATAACTGTTGAGATAGTAATTATTTTTCCCAATTGAGGACAAAGTTCTCTTATTAATTATTTCAATTTTATTATTTTAATTGTGTAAGTTAGATAGACATTTTAAAATATTTATTAATTTATTTAATTTACTTTTAAACACTTTTATTACTATGAATTATATTCTCACCGTCATGACCAGCAGGGGCATCACATAGAGCAGCACAAAATTGATCATGTCGAGCAATTTGGAATTGTACATTTCGCGATCGAGCACACATATCTCCTCCTCCTGCCCATCTTCGGTGTGGATGTTCTTGATGGTCTTGCTGAATACGAACTTGGGCGTTGAGTAGACAGCCGATGTTATCCACACGGTGACAATGACCATCTGCAAGAATTAACTTCTCGGTTAGACGATTATTTCCCAACACGCAAACAATTTGTCTAATTGAGGGCGAATACCCAGCAATCACCACAAATTGTCATGTACAACAGCCATTTAGATGTTTCCATGCCTGGAGTTTAATTGCAGCCATTAGCATTAACCAACGCATATTTGGTTGTAAATAGCTTCATTGGCACAATTGCCAACTGTTCGCGTTCATGGCCATTTCTATCTGACAGAATGGGTCAATACATATGCTTGAACCCAGAAGCACACACAGACAGAGTGTCATATCAGAGTATGTTTATAATATGGTAAAAAGGTCGTTTCATCTCGCCTCGCCTCACTCGTGTCTCATTCATAAAAGTTTCACTTTCAGCAAAGTTTTTGCCTGCCACGGCTTATTAAGCCCTTTGGGTTGTTCGTACAGCGCTAACTTTTTGGGCACTCTTTAATAAGTTTCATTAGCGTGCAAATTGGGGTCAGAATGAATGGGAAAGTTATTTGAATTAATATATTCGAATTGTGGCTGCCAAAATTAATGAACCGCCAAAAATCTTCTCTTATTTCTCAATGCAAATTAAGTAATTTTCTTAAGCAACATTTTCATACACTTACAAAGGGCAGTAAAACTTTTCGATCGGAAATAGCTCGACTGAACTCGGTAATAACTTTTAGTAATTAATTTATAATATTTTTGAAAATATAACGTTTCTAAAGACTTTTTTTTATATTCTTTCCACACTTTTTCACAATTTAATTTTTTAAAATAATTTTTTTATTAAGTAATCCTATAGAAGTTTCAACGCTGACGTGACCCAAAGCTTTCCGACAATTCATTGAATTTGGTTCGTTCGAGTAGTAATTTATAGTGCATTCAGTTCAATAATTCCGTTTCCTTTTTCCATCAAACATTAAAATCAATATAGTCGAGTCTGCTCACTCTAGATACCCTATGTCTAGTGAAGACATTCAACTTTTCCAACATTTCTTCATCTCAAAATCTTAAGGGAAAACTCGATTTAATAGGTGTCATGACCAATAAAAGTAACTTACCCTTAGGCGTGCTGCAGTTAAGATTTGCTTGCAGGTTATTGGATGCACAATGGCAAAGTAACGCTCCATGCAGATGACGACCAGAATGAAAATGGATGCCGTATAGCTGAGCGAGTGCACGAATTGATACATACGACAGAGGAACTCGCCAAAGACCCAACTGCAAATAATGTGGATGTATACAAAATAATTGTTTTTGTCTATTTTTGTTTTTGTCTATTTTAAGTTCGATTCATTATTTACTGTACGTCAACACGATTTGGCATCACAAATTTTGAGTACTTTGCCACTTGTATAAATTGTGGGGAGGGGGGAGTTAAATAGCATCTAAGGACGACGAAACACATAAAATATCAAGGCACGCCTACAGCAAACTAATGCCGCATTAAGGTGTCATTTGTCGCCAGAGAATTTCTTATTTTTATTGTTGCGAAATTCCAGCCCTGGGCTCCTTGGCTTGTGTATTAATACGTAATGCTATTTTGCACGACCTGCGACTACAGCTAGGGGCCAACTAGGCCCAATCCCCGGGGAGGATGTAATTGGGCGTGGTCTGACATAAGAGGAAATTGCTGTGCTTTTGTTGGTTGATTGTAAGTGAAATAGATTTATATATTGCCTTCTCTGTGGGCCAAAGTATAACAAATTTTTATTTCTCCTGGGATCTCTGTTACGGCTGAAAGGCATAAAAAATGCTCTGCTACTTAAACATGCATTATACCTGAAAGCTTTCTAAAAATAAGTGAGCATCTACGATTGAAACCCAGTTTTAAGGCATTAATCATTTTGAAAGGCTGACAAGGAACTAATAATCCTATCCGCATAAGCTACATCCAGAACCCTTCATTATAAATGAGTTATGCACATATGTGTGTACTATACTATTGGTATGCAAATTAAATATGCTAAATTTTGATGGGCTACCCCAATAGTCCGCATCAACCTTTTAAAATATTCGACTCCATTTTTGCACACACTCAGTGAATTTCACATATGTTTTCCATATTGTTTTCAATAATTCAAGGGTCGTTTACAGAATGTGGTAAAGTTGTGTATAAATTGATGAGATTGAGTGACCAAGGATTGCCCTTTTCATAAGAGTGGCATTTTCTGGGCTAACATATTTTGACAGTCGAAACCGAACTTTAATTAGAGAAATTAACATAAAATGAAAATAACTGAGAGGGTTTTAATATGCACAAATTAAGATTGTATATAATTGGCAAATTTCCAAATAATGCAAATTAATGCGAAGCCGATATGTGCATATATAATACGTATATTTTTAATGTGCAAAATAAACCCAAAGTACAAACAAAATATATTTGCTGCTACTGAAGCCTATTGTTTTGATTTGCACAAAAAAATGGAATATTTAATTTGTGTGGAAGATGAAATGAATGCCATTATTATGATAAACGTATATAGATGAGCAAGTATTGTTTATTATTTGATTCCAACCGATTATTGACTTATTCACCTAGAGCGCAAGCGAGCGTGTAGCACGAAATAACAAAATAGCAGACAAAGCAAATACAACAAAAAGTGAAAGCTGGCAAATAAAAAATAATAAGAATAAATCAGAATGCACTCGCTGAGAGAGATCGACTGCCGGATACCCTGCAGTCTGGCAGTCTTATCAACATACAATTCGTTATAATAATTTGGTTTTGCGATTAATTACAAAATAATTTCGAATTTTAATTTTGCTTGTGCTTATATTTATTTGAATATTTGAACACATATTTGAAGACTTGTTAAGCAGGCTTTGCGCATTTTTGGATACTAAGTAAAGTATATTTATAAAGTCAGCAGACTAAGCATTATTCTTTAACACTTAGCTTCCCGGCATGAACAAGTTTTGAGCCATGCTGCATCAGATTAATATTTTCAATTTTAAAATGGAATACAAATAGTATTATTTTTGGGTAGTTTTAAAAGTTTAATCAGAACAAGCACAGACAGAAATTGTTGCTTAAAACAAATCAAAATCTATCCACTCTGCAATGTTTGCCCATAATAAATGTCCAACATGAGCTAAGCTGAACGTTACTAATACGCCATGTTGTGTGGCATTAACAACAAAGCCAAGCGACAAACTGAGCAGCGTACGTGCCTTGCCAGCTGACATCAGGTGCATACTACATGTTGCCTGTGAATATGGCAGGTTTTATATGATAAACAGAGAATACTTTACAGCGATTGTGTCAAAAGCTGATTTTGAAGAAAAGGCTCCAGCTGCTTCAGACTTTTAATGTCACTTATTTATTACAATTTAACAATTTAAGATACACATATTATTTCCACTCGTACAAATACGCTGTACGCAATTTTCCAAGAAAATAGATCCAATTTTGAACTGTTGTGCTGTTCCCATTACTTAACTTATCCTATTTCTGCAACTAGTTATTTTTGGGCACGTGCCGGACGGACAGACAAACAAACCCACAAATATGAGAAACTCTTCGAACAAAAGTCGTATAAGTATTAAGTTACAGCAAGCAGGCACATCAAACATTACATTTCGGAGTCAAGCTGCATCCACATTTTGTTTCGGAGACTGAAATATTGTTGTGCCATACAAACAAATTGAATTTATTTGTCTTCTGTTTCACGACTAGTTGGAAACTGAATATTCCATGTTTGTGTAATTAAATTGTGAGTCTTCGACCATCTCGAGCAGGCTATTTGCTGACTCCAGTAAAAATACAGATATATGCCAGATAATAATGAGAGAGTTCTGCATGTATACAATATACTGGAGTTTATATACCTTATGTGGTCAGATACGTCTCCTGCATTGAAAACTTGCCAACGACATTATAATACCCTCTACAAAAATGATTTTAAATATGTAAGTTCGTTCATGCATAATAGACACGTTAATTAAAAATCATTTGGTTGAGTTACCACTTACCTGTCTATAAGATAAATGGACAGATTCTGCATTACACAAAAGAGACCGACACAAAAGTCGGCAAATGCCAAGTTGGCCAAGAAAAAATTGGTTATGGAGCGCAGGCGACGCGACAGAGTGACCACCAGTATAACAAGTAGATTGCCTGAAAGAAGAAGAAGACGACAAACTGATATCAAAATGTCAATTAAATTTTTTGCAACAAATGCAAAACAAAAGCTGCATTCAACTGGGAGATATTAAAAATGTTAACAAAATATTTTGGCAAGCCAGTTATCTGTGCATCTCCCTCTCTCGCTCTCTCTTGCTCTCTCTTCCCACTATCTTCAATTCATAGTAGGCCAAAAACTTTTGCTCGACGACAGCTTGCCTGCCTGCAGTGGGGCAATAACTTTCAACAGCCAGTGTATATTCTGTACGACAAATTTAGACGCTTTCCCTTGACGTTTGGCTAAATGTTGCGTTGAAAGTTTATTTTAATTAGGAGCTTTTGGTGCTGCCTCAACTCTCTTCTCCCTGTCTCCTTCTATTTCCTTACAATGTGTGTGCTCGATGTCTGTTAGCCTTAATTAAATGAAAGCCCTGGCAAATGGATTTAAGTGACAGCAGCTAAGGGCCTATAAAATGCGGCCAACATCCAAATAGAATGTACAACGGAGCCAGGCTAATTGCCCAGATGTCCAACTTTGTCAGACTCATTCGAATATTTCCATATGGTGTGAAAAGGTCTGTGTTCCAGCGCATGATAAATGCTATTGCATGAGAAAGGCATAAACTGTCATACTATGAGATACCCTGCACTTTTGCGGTAATACAAATGTATGTACATATAACTCATAGTTTCTGTAATTGTCAATTACTGCCTTGAACACTCTTAGTCTTTATTGCATGATCGTTATAAAATACAATCGTAAAATAATTATATTACATATATTACAGTTTCAGGGAAGCTATAAAAAAGATAGTATATAGGATATATAAATTATATACACCAACTGTAACACTGAGTAACTTAACTTTCTCATTTTCCTTTCTTAGCCATTAAAGTGTGCAAAATATTATCATCATCATCCCCAAAAACAAATTGTGTGATGTCAAAACAGATTATGGTAAAATCTAACCATAAGTATAAAGATATACATAAAAAATAAATATTGCTTTAATAAATTAGATAAATAGCTTAGACTATGTATAGAATAAACTAAATTAGCAGTCGAAACTGCAGCTTCTAAATTTATATTGTATTTAATTTTTTGTAATATTGTATTTAATATTTGTATCGCCTTATTATTTCAGTCACATATTTGAGCAACTGAAAAATTGGCAAATGTGAAACTTTGGCAACACATGTAACAAAAGCGGATCTCCGGCATGGTTTTTATTAGTCCGTACTCCCCTTTCGGAAAACCCTTCTGGGGCGGGGCGCTCAACCTTGAGAACTTTCTGTTCTGCTTTATTCCGTTGTGAGTTCACAATTGTTTGAGGTAATTAAAAAAGTTTCGTTGAACATTTTTTTTTATCTTGTCATGCGTGTGCTTGCAAACAATACACACATGTAAATTTGAGAATAAATTCAAATTAAAAAAATCATAAATAAAATATTTTGGTTCTATTTTTTTTTATTGGGTTATGCATTAATTCTGGGAAATTTATGCGCTTTTGTCTGAGCTCTAATTAATGTTTTGTGCTATTACCGAGCAACAGCAGCGTTTGTTTTCGCTAGTTGCGAATTGTTCAAAATGTACACAGCAATTTTTGTTCTTTTTGCGTATTTGGAAGCAAGCCAGACCGCAATCTGTACAAGCCGGGCAAGAGCGCTGGCGTGTGTGAAAGGGAAGGAAGAGGGAGATAGAGAAGGAAATCTAACAATAATTGATATATTTCAAGTAATGTACAGGACAGTTTTACAGGCAGTTGGTGGCTTGCATGCCTAAAGCAAATTGAACGGAAATGAATTCCGAATGCAATTATTTATATAAAATATTGTTATTTAAGTTCTACTTCGCACGCTTTAAAGTTCAGTTATCCTTGGGCTTAGTTACTCATTATAAGCCTTAACCGCAGTCACCAACATTTTGCCATGGCCTTCGCCTGAGGCTTCGGATTTCAGCCGACTCTGGCTGCAATTGTTGCCCCAAAGTTTATTTTTATAGGCTGAAATTTGCTTTTGCTGTTTTTGGAACAGGAGACGCTGTCCCTTCATCCCCTCATGAGTTTTATGTCAACTTTAGAAAACTTTTAAATATAATGTGTGAAAGCTGGTTAGATTAAAATAAATACAGCAAAAAATGTTATCATCCCCCATTGCGAAGTGATAGCTGCGCTCCATGGGCATGTTACATAAGTGCTTGAAACCTTTTGGGATTGAAACTCTGTAAATAAACCTAATTCTTAATGTACAATTCATGAAGAAGAGAGAGATGTGAATATTAAGGAAGAAACAAAGAGCCGTAGGCCAATTAGACTCTGTTCGCAAGGTAATGGCGTTTTCTTGTTTAACATAGAAAATTTCTCTGCTTAATGACCTGAGTCAATTAAAAGAAAAATAATATAATTCAAATTAAAAAAAAAACGCCCACAGAAGCAGTAAAAAATCAAGCAGTTCTCAATAAAATATTTTAGAAATATTTCAGTTATAAAAATAATTTCTGCTCGACGATTTATTTTGATAAAAATAATGTTGTGTTTTATGCATTGAACAGGTCATTAACAAAATATTCTGTCTGTATGAGAATGTACTATAAATATATATATATATCTACTGCAATTAAATAATTTTTCTGGAAAATATATTTAAGTGTTATGGTCCACAAATTTTGACGGAATTTGCTAGAGCAAATCGAGGCAACTCTTAGAACTTATAAATGAAAAATCTAATAATAATTGCCCAGTCCGAACTTAATTAAAATGATTCGCAGTTTACCACGTAGCTGGTATTAATTATGTTTGTTGGCTTCAAACATTGTCTCATGAAACAACAACAAAATGTTAGCAAAATGTTTTCCACGACATTCAGAGAATGTGTCTATGAGTTAGCTAGGAGGCCTGGCAAAAACATGTCCAACACAGGGCAATAAAATTTGCAAGTTGCAGTTGTTGTTGTTTGTGTTGTTGTTGTTGTTTTCGGTGATGTTTGTGTTGTTTGTATGCTGCGATGACACGGCACTTTATTGCCCTTTGGCTGTGGATGTTTTACATAAACAGGCGGGGACAGTTTGCCATTATGGGTGGGGCGTGTGTGTTCTGCCATTTGCCACTAATTGCTACAACCATTTGCAGCTCTCGCCATTTCGGCAACCAAAACGCTTAATTTAATGACATGGCATTTGCTCTTAAGCTTATTTGAATTTGGATAAACACAAAAGCGACAAGGAAATCCGCACATTCAATACACTGCCGAGCCCTTTATAAATTAAGTCTAATAATTAATTTGTACACAATAAGCTAAACTGGATAGAAAGATAATTCTAAAAGACAGAAAAGTTATCCGATAAAATGTAATAAATCTTTCATGATTGAAAACAAAATCATATCTTTTTGTCAGCTGTTAAAAATTGTTAAGCCCAAAGAAAGTTGTTCAACCAAAATAAAAAAACTTCAAATAATCTGCAAAACTGACTCATATGGAAACAGAATAAATAAATCTTATCAGATTAAGATATGCGGGTTGCTGGTTTAGAGAGCCTTGAGTGTCACACACCAGCAGAGTGTATTTTTTTACATTTGTGTTAACAGAATTGATTACAAATAATACAAAACGCAATTTGAAACTCTATGTCAAATAGTTCCTGAAGCAGCAATGAATTTGTAAGCCACACAAGCCACAAACAAACCACTTCTGACTTGTGAACTAAAAGGAACCACAAAAGCCACAAACTGAAAGTCGGTCAATCGGTCACGCCACAAAAGTGTCCTTTGTCCTTGTCCATATCAGTAGCCATTTTTTATGGATTGCAGTAGCTTTGAGTAATTGGCAAGTGTATGTTTAACAGACACCAAACAGAAGACAAGTGAAAAGAAAAGAAAACCACAGTAAACTTCTAAGCGAACACTATGCTCGGATGTCACAACGGGGTTCAACGCAAGGATAAACTAAGAGCTGGCATGGTTGACAGGAAATGAATATTCTGTGAAAGCCACAGGAAGTGTAATAACGAAGTGACTCCAGTGGATGTGTAATATTTTAAGGTTATCTCTATTTATGTTTGATGCACAACAAACACTATACTGAAAACATTTTTTCAGCGTGTGAGTTGAGCCTGCTGTGTATATAAAAAATTCTAGCCTGAAAATAGCCATATGGACATAGGCCGCAACTTCAAAATTCGTCAAAGCTCAACTTATTTTGGAAAGCCAGGGCTTTTCAATCATAGTTTTTATATTTTGTTTTTTATCTATACATTTAAAAAAACGTATTATAATTCTTGAATTTGAAATAGATATTTTCGACCACCTTAATTTAAGTTCTATGACTATCTTGATAAAACTTGGAATGCATGCAGGCAATTTTATTTTATGGATTTCGGTCTGCAAGGCCTGCTTAATAAAGATATTTTTTCTTCACAATTATAATTTAGTTCTTAGCTACCAAACTGAATATAACAAACACATTCAGCGTAACTCTATTTTGAAATTTATAACTTGGTTATGCAAATTTAAGTGATAGTAAGATCGGAAAAATAAACTACTGACGCTAAGCATCCGAAAATGAAGTTTATTGTAGATGGGAAGAAAATTAATGTGCATTAAATTTCGAATAAAATGTATACATAATAGTTGAAACTAAATAATAATAAATGCACCAGTCGAGAGACCTTAAAGGGAGATACCCGCATAAAATGCTGCTATTTTTAAAGAAGGCAAAAGTCTTTGGACAAGAGATATTGACTGACAATATTTTAAATAATTTTTAATATATGAATATATATTATTTTATATGTATAGTCATCGAACTTACCAAAAAAGCAACAGCAGAAGACAATGGTGTAGAGCGTGATGAATATGATGCGCACATCGGTGCGATCGAAGATATATTCACTGGTATTGTCGGCCTCCTCCTCCTCCTCGGTCAGCTGGCCGTCCTTGCTGCTTATGGCCAGACCTGTGGTGGTAGATGGTGCCGGCGATTTTGGTGCTGCAACTAATGTGTTTGTTGTCTCATTAATGGGTAATCGGGCTTCAGTGTCGCTTGCATTGAGTGCCAAGCTCGAATCATTTCCACTCGCTGACGAGCAACTGCAGTCAGCTAAGAGGATGAGCAGCAGCAGTGCCACCATAAAGTGCCACGGAAATGTGTGGCTGTGTATTCCAACTGTTGGTTGTTGGGTGGTTTGTTCCGTATACAGTTGTTGTTGTAGTTGTTGTTGTTGTTGGCATTCTCGTAAGCCGGAAGTGCTATAACTCATAGATGCAGAGGGGTTGTGGTTGGCGTTGTTGCTCTTTTGATTATGTTGCTCGTTGTTGATGTTGTCATTATTATCGTCATCATCATCATAAGCTGCTGATATGTTGGTGCCGCTGCCCGTGCGGCACTGCTGTTTATGTTCCCGCCTCTGCAACGCTTCCGCTTCCTGTCGTTGGTGCTGCGAGGACGACGCCGGCGTCCATTGCAGACAACGGGCACTCATAATGCTAATAATGCGATGCAACACCAATAAAAGCGAGAACGATAGAGAGTACAGAGACAGAGCGAGCGTGAGGGATAGAGACGACAAGCTGGCGATAATCACTTGCCGCATACCAGCGACGCCACCAAGCACTTAATTGTGATTAAAATTGAAAATGGAAAATTAACACTTTTCCTGGAAACTGGTGAATATTAATCAAACGCATCGTGGAAACAAGCTAGAATGCTCTACTCGAGAGACGACAATGAAATATCCTGTTAAATATATTAACTCACTTAAGCATAGCTTTTAGTTATATTAACAAATGTTCGCTTAAAAAACATTAAATAAATCAAATGTGATTAGACTTGCATTTTATACATACATATACATATATAAATGCCATTGCATAACTGCGGGAATTTCATTAAGTACGGACAGATTAGGCTATGTTCGGAGGTTGCCAACCAAGGTCGATACACTTAGGCCACTTTTGGCCCGGTCTTATACCGGATGGGTCTCACTTCCTTTCTAATGAAATCGTGTGAGCATAAATCAGAGGAAGGACCAGCCAGTTGGATATTTGAATTTCGCAATTCAAGCTGATCTCATATATATTCGCTTACTGTGTTAGGCTAGATAATAAATGACTTCCTAGTATGGTGAATCGGTTCCTCGCCAGTGTTGGGCAGAAGCAGAGAAAGTTTTCAGGAGGTTCCAGCTCCTATTCGTCTCTGCAGCTTCTGCAAAATCATTATTTACTAATTACTACAGAGCAATTTGTGTGACTTTGACTATACAGTTCCTTACGCGTATACCATTTAAATAGGGCTTGTTTGGCGTGGTATTCTTCTTTTCTCTGATTTAACCGAGAGCAGGCTTAATGGAGTGCCTTTTCTGTCTAGCTTATCAGCTCTGCAGTTGGCTACTATATTCTGGTGGACAGGCACCCAGAATAGGCTGACAACATGTTGACTTGCCATCTCGTGTAGAGATTTGCGACAGCTTGTTACGGATATGTAGTTTGACGACCACTTGGCTATCAATATACAGTGTCTCGAAGCTTAAACGGATCAGTGCCAAAGAAAAAAAGGAATTGCCTGCCAAAAGCTAATTATTCATTATTTTTCAAAAATTCCAAAAACCGATGGTGGGTATATATATTAGCCACCAAAATGTATATATGACCCCAATACACTGGGGTTTCCCCACCCGCTAGGTAGGATTATGTAAAAATGTTGCCTACTTTTAGGAGTTCGCTTCATTTGGATCAGGTACATTGTGGACACCTGGGTGCCATAAAACCCGGATTTTTAACCTAAAGTTGAGTATTTTCGGTATAAATAGACCAATCCTTCGTAGTCAGTTTAGTTTTATCCTGCATCCCGGGTGCAATAAGCCAACAAAGACTATGGACAAACAGACTACCATTGAACTACGAAAACTCATCCTGGAACACTTCCAAAACGGATATTCACATCGCCAAATAGCTGAAATGGTCAGCCTGAGCAACTCAACTGTGTATAACATCATTCGGCGCTTCGTCGACGCAAATCGGATTGGGGGCAAGGGCAGAATGGCACCAAACAAGATCTTCACCGAAGAGGAGGAGCGAAGGATCACCAGGAAAATAAGGGTGAATCTCAAGCTATCGGCTCCAAAAGTGGCTCAACAGGTGCAGGATGAAATATGGAAAAAGTGCTGTGTGGAAACTGTGTGCAGGTTTCTGCGCAAACATGACTTTAATGCCCGAGTATCACGGAATAAGCCCTTTATAAGCGTGAAAAATAAAGGGACTTGGATGACGTGCGTCAAAAACCACTTGGACAAGGATTTGGAGTTCTCGAACATAGTCATAATTGCAGATGAGTCCAAATTCACCATTTTTGAATCGGACGGGCGGAATTATGTGTGGCGACAGTCCAATACTGACCTGAATCCCAAACACGTAAAGGCCACAGTCAAGCATGGTGGAGGAAGTGATATGGCATGGTATGTATCTCGTCAGCCGGATTCGGGAATTTGGTGATTTTTGAAACAACAATGGACAAGAATATGTACTTCAACATACTAAAGGAAAATTTACTCCAAAGTGCCGAGAAGGTAGGAATCCGACGTACTTTCCGGTTCAACCAGGACAACGATCCCAAGCATAAGCCCAAGATAGTACAGTCCTGGCTCATCAGGAACTGCCCCCACATGATAATTCCACCGGTCCAGTCTCAAGATTTAAATGTTATTGAGAATTTGTGGGGTCTGCTGGAAAATAACATCCGGAAACACAGAATATCCAGCAAAGAAGACCTCAAAAATGCTCTGTGGGATTAGTGGAGCAGAACCAGCCCAGAAGCTACCAGGAAGGCCGTATCTTTCACGAATAATAGGTTAAAGGAAGTGGTTAAGGCTAAAGGATATCATACTAAGTATTAACATCCTTATTTAGGTTTTTATAATGTAAATATTTTATTTTATTTATAATGATCCAAAAAAAATTTCCCCTCAAAATAAGGTACTTTTTTACATAACTCTACCTAGCGGGTGGGGAAACCCCAGTGTATTGGGGTCATATATAAATTTTGGTGGTTAATAAATGTACCTACCATCGGTCTTTGGAATTTTTGAAAAATAATGAATGGTTAACTTATGGCAGGCCATTCCTTTTTTTCTTTGGCACTGATCCGTTTAAGCTTCGAGACACTGTATATGTTTATGTTAAAGAACTAATTTTGGACCTCGTTAGGCAATTAAGTGCTTCTTTTATAGCTGTGTCTTCTGAAAGATAGCTGAATGTTAAGCTGTGCGGCCTCTGCGATTTGCGAGCTTTGAGCCCTCTGTGTGAAAGGCCAGGATTGCCGGTGGACCAGGCGGTTTCATAAGAAAATTGTTATTGATGAGGATGAGCTTAATATGATATAGTAAGTTCTGTAGATTTAATTCACAACTAACTAATTGGGCAGCATATAAAAATAAGAACAGTTTATTTTAGGAATGCTTGCCTGGCAAATACCCAGTACGTTGCTTAATCAAATTGTAACAGTTTTGGAATTATTATTTGTGTTACTATATATATCATATTAAATTTAAATAAGCAAGATAAGAACATTTAAACATGAACGTATATAATAAACGTGCTGGCAGCCACATTTTAAAATACGGTGAACACCCACAGAATTTATAAATAGGTTTCTAGATGACCACTTTAAACTTTTTCAACAGCCAATTTGCCAACTGCATTAAAAGTATCTATAAAAACTAAAACACAACCGTCAAAGTAATAATGTGTCAATTTGTTGGCGTTGATTGTCGAGTCGAGTGTCTCTATTTATTCACATGCCTGCCAAATGTCTAATTTCAACATTGGACATATTAAATGGTGGCGAGTCGTGCGTGTTTGATGTGCATGACGATTCGAGAAGGCCTTAATTACTTGATAGCTGTGTGTGTGTGTGGTTTTGTGCCAATGATATGTGAGTGGAAAATTACAAGAGTCCTTATTAATTAGAGCACGTACACAAGAAGGGAAAACATTGAAATGGGTAATAATCAAAGCATCCCTGATGCTGGTCGACACACAGGATGATGATGGGAACAGGTGAAACAGAATATCATAGGGGCAAATAAAGCACCTGCACTTGATGCACTCCCATAATTGACAATGGAACGTGTCGCATACTAAAAACAGCGAAATGGGAGAGAAATATAGAGAAAGTAAGGGCTAGTTATTCGCATAGGTTTTCAAATGAAATTCTGTGAAGTATAAATAAGGTAGAGGGTATTTATTCATTAGACATTTTAACTTTTTCATCATTGCTACACGAGTGTTTCAATTATAATCATTACAAAAGACAGCTTAATTACAAAACACGCTCAAGCAGATGAGCAGAGAATAAAAAGGAAGGGAAGACCAAAGGAGAGCGAGATAGACGGTGGAAATTGTTGCCAGGTCACGATTTTCTTCATCAAGTTTAATTGCTTTGAGTGTGGAAAAATAAATGAAAAATTGCTTTGAGATCCATGTGACAGACAACCAAATTCAACTAAATCCAATACCATAGAAGTGATATATCAAAAGTTGCAGACTGCAGCATGTTAAATATATAATAATATCTAATGGTAAATTAGGTATTGACTCCATGACTGCTCAAATGTTTAACAAATTAGATTATTAGATTATAATTATTGATTTCAGGCTGATAACACAACTTTTGCCAGCTTGCATCATCAATTAGGCTGCTTATGAGACAGCTGAATGGAGTAATCCATTAGTACTCCCAATAAAAAGCTATAAGTGTTTTCCAAAGTTGTTGTTCTCATTTAACGGTCCAAAGTAGAAAAGGCCGCAACGAACACAGCAACGAACAAGCAACATTCAAAGTAAGAACATAAACAAAACAAAGCCCCCAAGTGGCAATCAAATACGGAACGAAGCGTGACCAGACAAAGTTCTTAGCTTTCCAATAGCCCCCTCCTCTCACGAGCCCCCTCTTAACTTCCTTTTCCCCCCAACCGCTCACTCATCATTCAGCACAGCACTTTGTCGGCGATTGAAAAGGCTGCACTAAATGTTTTGCCCATGTCCGATGTGCCTGCGGATCCACAAACGGGATGTGGGTCAAACAGCAGAAACCACAGTAAAAGGTAACACGAAATTGCCTGAAATTGTAATTAATGAGGCCGACAAAAGCGAAATGCGGCCAACAATGCAGCTACCAAAAAACACTCTCATTGGCAAAATGCATTTTGCTATTGGCCAATTAGGTAAACATTCCTTGGATTAAATATAATCAAAACTGTAATTAATGTTCTATATAGCGCTTATTTGTGGATAATACTACGAAAGTACGGAGAATAATAATACAATAAAAATAAATATTATTAAGAAAGAAAGCACAGAGCAACATAAATATTGTTGATATGTGTAAAGCCACTTCGATTCATAGATATTTGAAAAACCGTAGATTGAAAATATATATTACACATATTTTTAGCAATATTAAAAATACGATGGAAGTACTCGAGAATGCAATAAATGCATGATTCAATTTATTGAGATATTTAATCCCATATATACACCGTTATTTAAGCATAGGAATACAGATTTCTGTTAATCAGTTGCGAGTAATAGGCAGACAAATATTGACTCAACATCAGATATTCACCCAATTGGGTTAATTTGCTATGCTTGGCAAACATAGTACGATTAAATATCATCTAAGACCGAATCGAGTACAAATATTATGCCAGTTTTATTCAGCCTTATTCAATGCCTTTTGTTTATCCATTTTGTGCAAGCAAATGCCAGGAATGAGTACAGCAATATACTGGTATTCTGATATCGGCATGCCGCAGCTGCCAGTGGCATCTAATAAGTATTCAGATGCTGATGCCCAATCGCTGCAGCTTGTTTGCCAATGTTTGGCATGAACTCAACCGACTTGCAATCCCCTTCAGGTATTAGCAAACAAGCCGTCAACTAATGTCAAATACAGGTGTTAGGCAGGTTGGGTAGAGATAGAAAAACACACCATGAATGGAATCCCTCTGCAAATTCTTGGTGCGACAGACGTTGCGGACGCAGTGTGGAGAGTCACGGCTGCATCTGGCAACTGGCTGTGGCAGGCATTGGGATTAGTTTGGCTGCCACTAACCGCCTTTATATGAAACTTGAGCTCGTATTCTCACGACTAATGGTGTTTTCTGCATACAACTTTTTAGCCAGCAACTTACACACTTGCCAAATACAGCTTGTTGTGCAACACAACACAAACACCCAGCAGACCTTGCATCCACCTCAAACCTTGATATTCAGTCGTATAAAAATATACACTTTTAAATCCGATATTTCCTTTGTTTAAATACCCTCACAAATGGTAAGTTGAAATAAAGGAATATCTATTATAGTCCTGAGTAAAATGTTTTCCCATCAAATTATTTTTATTTTCATCACAAATTGTGTTATTGGGACTGCCTTCACAACAGTAATGAAATTTTCTCCTGAGACTGCCTAGCATTCATATTATCTTTTTATCAATAATTAAATTATTCATTATAAACTCGTAAAATCATTAATTAAAAGAAAACCATTTTAATTTAGTTTCCCTTCTGAGTTTGGCAGGCTGGTCAAGTTTGGTCATCTTAGGAACATCGAAGATTAATTACTCTTTGCATCTAAATAACACTATAATTCGAAAGTATGATGATATAGGCCAACGACAGAAATAATTATTTGTCCAAGAGCTGAGAGCTCAATAACATGTTTATTTGGAATAAATCCCTTAGTAAACAAAAGAGTATTTCATGTTATATATATGTATATCGACGGAGGGATATATGAACATACCTATATCGACTCGTCCAGTGAGGTTTTTCAAAAATAAATATATTGTATGGGTTCTCCTTCAATGTGGTACAGAAATAACCACAGAAAAAAATAGGCATACCAATTGGTTGATTAATTGTTATTTGCCAACTTGCAATTGTTACTGTAATTTGCACTCTGGTAAAAAAAAAGCAAAAAAAAAAAAAAAAACACATTAATTGGAAGAATTGCGCAGCGTATGAAGAAGACAGGTTTTGTGGAAATGTGGATACTCTTACATAAGTAAGTTGTTGTTAGAAATAAATACGCTGAAATAATAAAATTCACATTTGCGGGTTCCATAAAATGTGTAATTATGATGCCATAAAAAGTTGTTTTTAAAGATTAGCTCTAACATTTAAATCCTTGGCTTACATATTTTTATAAAAGGCAATCAGGTGCAGATTATTCGAATTTTAAGTGTATTTACGGATCGGTTTTTAATATTACATTTTCTGGTGACGCTTTTTTCATTAGTCTATTCGGATATGTGCTCGTTAATAAATAGAGATTTTAACAGCTTATTTGCTTATTTTTTATTTCCTTTTTATTTTTTTGCATTTAAATTTAGCTTTTCTTTTGCTGATTTTCGTGGATTTTTCATTTGACTGCCTCTTAAATAACCCAATTTGGAAATAAAAACTTACTATTAAAAAATGCATTTGTTAATTTCTTATGTGTTCGTATTTACATTTTCAATTTGGTATATTAATATTTACACAGTGCTAAATGTGTCATATTTATGTCTCTCGTATTTGTATGTATTTAAATGCAGTCATCTGCATTTGTCTCTGGCATCTGCATGAGTGAGTTTGTATTCCAATTAGCTGAAATGTCAAATGTCTGTTTGTGTAATGTTTTGTTGGCTCACGCATGTGAACTTAAACGGAATTGTGTGTAAGTTTAGTTGTTGCATTGTTATTATTATGATTGCAAATGTGGCAAATTTGTATGTAAAGCTAAATGGCTTAGCAGCTGAGCGAGCACCATTAACTAATTCCCCAGCACTAACAGAGCTGTCTCCGCAAGTTGTGTGACAGCAGCAAACGGCAAATGGTTGAAGCTTAGGCTTAGTGATTGCCGGGGACACTTACAATATATGTACAACTATTCAAGTTGTAATCTAAGCACCTGGCTTAACGAAATAGTTTGTCTGAGGACTCGCCTGGCAATGGCGACAACATCCTCAACGGGAAACTGTTTGACACATAAATGAGCAGCAGTCGAGCAATGCTGAAAGTGATAACGGTTGGAGAGTGGAGAGACGGGGAGATGGGGAGACGGGAGTTAGTGCACTGTTGGTCTTATGTGTGGCAGGCTGGCTCGACAAATAAAAGCTGACAGTTGCCTGCCTTAAGGCAGCCAAATTGATTTGCCTGATTCCGATTTAATTAAAACGCACCCGCAAATGCAAAGAAAACTTTTCCCAACTTGCCACCAATTTCCCGTTAAAGATTTTGCGAGAACGTTTGCCTGCCACGGTTGCATAAGCTAAGCCAGCTCGAATTTAGAACGAAAATGCAAAAGGGTATTAGCCCACTCACTGCTGATAACTATTTTAAATGCAGCATCTACAGAAGACAACCCAAGTCCTCTACACTGTCAGAAATCCTGAGCAAGGCCAGAAGGCAAGTGTGTATGTGTATGTATGTTTGTATGTATAGCTGTGTATAATGAAAACTTCTAAGAGTGAACAAAATTTAATTAATTCATTAAACTAGTACGATTATTTAGTATATTTATATGCATTGTATTTCATACATTTTTATACTCTGACAGTGACGTGTGCCACTCTCCGTCCGGCCGTCTGTCCATCCGCCTGTTTGACCTCAACATTTTTCGACACATTTCAAAATAGAGTCTTGAAAATTTGATTAAATATTCGTGTGCCCCACGTCAACTTTTAAATTGTGTTTCCCCCATTTTAAAGTTAAGGTCACCTTGTTCAACCCTCCGATTTAGGAGGTAGGAAAATTTCCTGACTGCCTCCCTCATTTAAAAGGACGTCATTTACAGCCTATTTGAATGATCGAGGCACTCCAGCCCCAGATGACGGTTGCTTGCCGCCTGTTATCCGCTGGATTCAGAGTATTTAGCTGGTTACGTCGGACAAGTCGTTAAATTTTAAAATGAAAAAAACAGAACACTTTTAAAAATAAAATTCAAATAATCATGTTGTTGACGTGACCAGCATTTTGATAGCTTTGTTTTCAAATTAAGAAACACAAGGTTATTTCAGCAGCGTTTTAAAGTTTATTGGAAATTTATGGTTAGACTAGACGCCAAAGCTTAGCATTTTCGCAAAACACTTTTTTGGTTTTTCTTTGAAGGTTTGCAGCCCCTGCTAAATATTTTCACTAGCAGAGCAAAAAATAAAAACAATCGATAAGCGTAATTTTTGCGAAACTAATGATTAGCTGCAACTGCTCTCTCTAGCCAGAGAGAGAGAGAGAGAGAGAGAGAGCGAGAGCGAGAGAGAGCGAGAGCGAGAGAGAGAGAGAGAGCTAGGAGACAAAATAAATGAGCAATATTCAAGTACAAGACGGACAAATAGTTGTGAAGTCACAGCGTAGTTAGCTTTATTTTAATAAATTAAAATTAATCACTTAAAATTAATTAAGGATAAAGCTTTAATTTATTAAATATAAGTGTTTGTTCATTAAAATAATAAGTCAAGTATTTAAGTAAATTGTATAAATATGAACTATATAATAAAAATCGTGTATTTAAATGTTGATTACTAACAAATTTGCCACTTTTGACATGGCCAACTGTAATTTTGAAGACTTTTAATGCGCAAAAATCATGCAAAAACCCAAAAACCAAATGGCACAGAACTTGTGCAATTTTCTTCAGCGCGATAACAACGAAAAAAAAGCCATTACAAATTGTACGAAATGTTTTGTAGCTGTTGTATCTGTTGTTGCTGCTGTTGTTGTATGTTGGTTGGGCTTGTCAACCCGCCCTCCTGGACTGCACAAAGTATCTTTTGCGTTCACCATGTTTGCGTAAATTGTGCTGAAGTACGGACATTAAGTGGTAATTGAGTGTCTCCCTCTCTCTCTTTCCCCTCTCTCTCTCTCTCTCAGCTCTGTGCACCATGTGAAATTTGCTGCCACAAAACAGAGAAAAAAAAGAAAAAATTACGAAAACTGAATGCAGAAAGGCAAAACTCGACTCTGAACTGAACACTGTGGGCTGTGCGGGTGGTGGCGCCTCTTCTTGATAACTTTGATTTATGTTGCAGGTTTTTTGGCTACCAACCAAAATCCAATGCAATTGTTGGCACTCAAAGTGGTTTCCTATATGCATTCACATGATTCAAAGAGGACCTATCTAGGTACCTAAATAACATAAGCTTTAAATTGTAGTTTAGAAAACTCTACTAAGTTGAGAGAATGATTTCACATAATTTAATAAAAAAAATGCTGAAATTCGTTTTAACAAAGGCAATGATAAAACTAGAATATATTTAACAACTGGGTTCAGGGTATATCGTTGTCGATCTCACTCGACTACAAGGTTCTTACTTGTTTTTAAATAAATTTTTAGTTCTTGGAAATATTGTGTCGTTTTTCACTATATTATAAAATAATTCTTGAAAAATAAAGCTTTTTCACAGATTGTAATGAATAGTTTGGAATTACTTACATTGAATTATGAGGAAACTGTTTTATAAAAAACTTGGTAGAATTCAATGAAATATGATGAAATGTTAAACAGACATAAGAATATAACAATTCCGAAGTTTCCTTACTTTAGTTTTTGATCACATCAATTACCAGAATATATTTTACGTTCCGTAGTATAATTTATTTAAAATTTTGACAGCTTAAGCTTTTTTGCTCCTGACGTAAGCGGCTTAAGAGCTTTGGCAACAATGCCCACTACCTGTCGGGGGCTACCCCTAAAAATGAGGATACCAGGCACTACCATCGCACATCGGGTAAAGAAGTTTAACGCCAAAAATATGTGTGAGGCAGAAGTAACATTTTGTTTGTGGCAACCACGCGCTGCAAGTTGCAAGTTGCATTGTGCACATGCCATTGCGATTGCTACTGGATACCAAATTAACCAGAGATCTTGGCCAAACAAATTGCCAAGCAGATGGCTGGCCAATTTGTGCATTGGAATTCCAACGAAAACACGCCAGCGGCGAACGTGGCTTGTATTGCATATTTATGGGTACCAGGGCAATTTATATGGCTCACATAGCAAACGGCTATTGGAAAAGGTCCTTATTGCCAATCATGGTATAATTTCCACTAAAGTTCCGTTAAAGCTCTGGAAAAATTATTAGCTGTGCTTCTTTCTCACCAAAACGATCCAGATTTCTTCACCTGGACTTATGCAAAGTTTTTACAATTTGACAAGTAAAAGTGTGTTTCTGGTCAACACATAAATGGCTTAAGAATAATACAGAATCTTTGCAATACTTAATTTAATAAATAGCGCTTGAACGATACTTAAATGAATGCTCAACATATTATTAAATTACTAAAACATTTTATAATTGCTTGAGAAACACGCAATCTAGGGAAAAAAATATTATTTTCCTTTTAAATCTAGTATTCAGCATGGTTATGCACAAATAAAAAGTCAAAGTATCTCTTAAACACACGAAAAATATTCATCGCAGAAAGAATGAATTTTCTTAAACACAAAACTAAAATAAGATGCTCCTAAACCAATATTTCATTCGCAACTTTATCTATTTATCTGATTCAAATACTTACAAACACAAAAGCAAGGCACAAACTAACTTCCCATTATATTTTTGGTCTAATATAATAGAAATTATCATATAACAAAGATAAAAACCTTAAAGAGCGCCGGACCACAGGATTGGTTTCACTCAACAATTGGCCTTACAAATTAAATTAAGTCATTCCTCATAAATTTAAATATTATTTGATGCCAGTCAGTAGGAGAGAAGCAGTTTGTGGATGTTGCAAATAATCTGTGAAATCTTGAAGGCGCTCACATACACGATGTGTTTGGCTGGCTTTGAGCTGCGGAGAAACCACAGCAATTAAATTGCAATTCAAGTGCGACTTTTCAAAGACCACAAAACTGAGACAGCAACAGAGAAAAACAACAATGCCGTTAGACATCTGCCACTTGGCATTATTTGCGTAAACAAAAGGACAAGGCAAATGTCAGCAATTGTCAGCACGGTCGGGTTAAGAGGGGAGAAGGGTCGCAGGGCCGAATCAGGCCCCTTTCTTTGCCTGTTGAGTGTGTGAGTGTGTGAGTGCCATGACATTGCCCCTAACAGCCTCAGTACTCGATAATTAAAATGTAGCCCTTGGGTTGTGGGTCGCCTCGGGTCGGTTAGGATCGGGTCGGTTGCCTCTGACCTAGGGACTTGACCCTCAGCATAAATATTGCTTTTGGTGATGCATTTATCAAACCATAAATCTCAATTGAACTTTTCGAACTAGTCTATTCTACGCATCGCAAATGGTCTCCCTTCTGGCAAATAACAATGCGGAAGCGCCGCGTATAAATTGTGCACCATAAACCACGATATAAATCACGAGTCAGGCAAATAATTGCGTTTTATGCAGTCCAAAAAAGTGTTGCCTACTTTATAGAGCAAATTAAAAGCGTTCCTCAAACAATACTATTGACTAAATAACTGTAATACTCTATTTAACCACTAAATTAAAATCACTTTACAATGAAAATAAATCACTTATTATTCAAACAACAATTTATGGAAAAATTCAATTACATTAAATAGGTGTACAAAATATATCATTTAAAATAAGATAGAAATTGTATGTAATATCATATATATATAAAATTTATTTGAATGGGCCACAAAGTAATAAAAAGTAACAAAGAAAATGCATTTTGTAAATAATATGCTAAGCTGACTAAACTGTTGCGAAGCTCCTACCAAATTTTATTATGTTATACTGTTATTATATTATTATTATATATTATATATTGTTAACGAACTTTGCAATAACTTTTTTCTTTTTCGCATTAATTGCTTTTCCAATCTTTATACCTATTACTCCTGCTCAAAGTTTCACTTTAATTTTATCAACAATTACCGATAAGCATATTTTCTTATATTTTTCGAGCTATCTAATTGGCTTTATTCGAAAAGATTAATTAATTAATTAACCTTGGTTCAATCTGAAGGTCAATTGCTAATATATGTGAGTTAAATTCATTGAAGAGTTGGCTGCAAGGTGCTCCCTTCAGGGCCAACTATAAGCTGTTGTGCATTGTATATTAATAGGCAGTTGACCACTGCAGGAAATATGATGCTCATTAATTAGACACAAGTATCTTGAGATTTCTAGAAGGCCGTTTATCAAGCTCATATTAAAATTTCGGTCTGTGTCTGAATAAATATTGCAAAATAATTATGATGACAATGATGATCCGATAGGATTACAAAACGAAGAAAAACTTAGCTGGTATTCAGGAGAAAATTAATCAAATCTTAAAGGAAAAAAATTGAAATAAAAACAAATAAAGAACTGTTGGCCATTCATTATGCGTCAGAGTGTCTGGAACATGGTCTGCATCTTAGGGAACTTTGACGAGACGAAAGTCATAAAACCCATAACGAAGGCGTTGCCACATGCGATAATGTAGCAGGGATGGGGACTCAACAAGAAGTGTTGCCGTTCTGTCCTTGCCGCTAATCAAATTGCAAATGTGGTACATTAATGCTAAGCAATTTGCACAAAGACAATAAAGTCACGTATACGCCCAGTGAACGCATTGTTCCACAGATGTGTGTGCATGAGTCGTGTTGAAAATGTGATATACATGTCTGTTGCCACACTGATAAGACCAAATGTTATTGGCAACAACGCATTGTATAAGTTTTTGCACAAATTCTGACAACAATAAACCGGCAGCTTCATCTCCACATCCAGGTTAAGGCTACTTAACCTCACATCAGCAACAAGTTTTCACACTTTATTGGACTGTCAGTGAAAGAGATGCTTTCACTTCAATTTATTCAATTAAATGCTTCAACTGATAAACTCCTGCTCATTTTCAATGTCTCAATACCCTGTCAGCGAAAGTGAATAGAGAGGTGTGGTTTGCATTAAATGAATAACATAAATGGATCTTAACTGTAGAATTAGAAATTGATTGATAGATATTTTTTTGAGATGTAGATATAAAAATTTTTACTATACAAAATAAATTTAATTCAAAGTAAAATTTAACATTATTCTTTTAAACTTAATAAAATTCCTGAGGGTGCTTAAGTACGAAACTGGTCCAATCTTCCAATCTTTCTTGGGATAAACTCAGGAAATCCAATCAAACCAGAAAAAAATTAGTTAAGTTTCGTAACCACAAAATCATACGAAACTCCTTTTCCCAAGACGACAAATTTAAAATTTTGTTCATCATAATAAAAATATAGGTCCCTGAATTGATAAAGTGTATCATAATCATTATAAGGTACTCAAAAGGTTCGTGCTCAGAATAATTATTAGTAAAACGGTTAAGGGAAAGTGGAAACAAATTACATCTTTCCATTTTCTCTTTAGCGTTTTACTACTAATTATTCTTAGCATGAACAGGAAAATTAATTTTCCTCAGCTATGCAGCAGTAGCTCTTTCACCATTAGGTAATTTATCACAAATTTAGCATAACCCGACGATAAGTTGGTTGGTGCTTTATTTTAATTTTGAAGCTTACATCCCATTTTTTTAATTAAATCTTTTCCAAGCTCTTATTTATGTATGTTTTGGGAATGCACACGGATAACAAAGAACAATATGAATGATTATTTTTCCTTGATGACAGTGATTGTGTGGCCAATACGCAATATCCTTATGTTTAATATTGGGTATCTCACTTTTCTCATTTTCTTTCATCCTTGGATTGATATTCTCACAATGTGACACCTTTTATATGAAGGGTATCATTGCACCAGTCATTGTGTTATCGTTCACCTGTCAAATTCAGCCCACAAGGTTAATATATAATATCACACCCAACTTGAACTTGCCGTTTTTTGTTCGCTGCTATGTCGACATGATATTCTTATGTCCTTGCGGCATATCCATTGGCCATCACCTTTATCCTCTGCCAGAAACAGAAATACTCACATATCTATTTTTGGTGCGAATAAGTTTATCATTTTAACGAAATCTTCTCGGAATTTTCTACTCAACTGTTTGTGATAGCTCAGCTTGCGAAAATTGATTTTGCCTCACACGTGTTTTGCAGAAAATCTCTCCCTTTTGCTATGTTTCGTATTTTTTCGCACCTCAGCGTTAAATTTCACTTATGCACCCGAAAATGTGATTTACTCTCTGGTTTTATGATGGCCACTTTTTCGTTGTTCTTCTTTTTCCTACCTGTTTTCATTTCACTAACCTAAATTTATGAGCTGGTATAAGAGCCTCGAGATTTATAGCACAAATTTATTTTCTTTGGCAGAGCTTCCCCCTGTCGTAGGATTACATTTTTGCAGCTGACAACATTGAAAAATGATTGAAGTCCCGAAGCCAATTTCAAAGTTTTCCGTATTTACATATATTTTGTTTCCTACTGTTTCTTTTCTTGATCCTGCCAATTTGAAGTTTTCAGCATATTTCAAATTAACTTAGTTATTTAAATTATTCCGTCCATTCGTGAAAGTTAGAAACTAAAAAATATATACAGTATTTCCTACTTTGATTTATAATTAGCGAACTCTTTAGGGAATTCCACGACAAAAATTATTATTTTTCATTAAAGTTCAAGAGCTACAAAGTTTATTGATCTTTGCTTATTGGATTATACAAATTGTCCACTTAAATCACGTCTGAAGGGAACAAAAAATTTGCTAATTATTTTAGGGAATTTCGGCTAACGATGAAATTACTGTCAAAGTGTATAATAAACTTGAGATTAGCTGTCAAAATGGAGTAGCTGTGAGCCTCTGTTAACAAAGTCAACAAATCTTTTAATTGGATATTTAGGGCGGCGTCTAAAGACTGAACCATTAACTTTATTAACGCATTAAGAATATTAATTAACGTTTATTATGTACATCAAATAAAATATTATCAACATATATATATATGTATATATATATATATATATATTGAGGAATATTTTTGTTAAGGTTGCGTACTTTTTCATTGTCTTCAGCCATAGCTTAATCATTATAATAAATAATTATATTCAAATAGTGTTTTGAGAACCATTTCTTTTTGACTTTATTTATTTATTTATTTACCTTGCCAAAAATGACAGATATGTTTGACAGGCAGAAAGAAGCTTACGCCTATTGCCAAGTTTGTTAAAAACACGAATCAACGAGCAAGCTTGAGTGTGGGTTTCCGTTTCCTGTTGCCAACGTTATTTTCCGTTTGTCATTTTTATCTGTCCAGTATGCTGGCTGTGGTAATGGCATTGAGTGCAACTGAGACGCAAAGTACACCCATACAGACGCACTTCTGTTTAAATCTGTGTTCAATATCTGATAGGACCAATGAAAATGACTTGATTTTGACAATCAGTTGGTAACGTCGAGTTTCATTGATTTAAATTTAAGAATCATTTAACTTGCTTATAATTTATAATTCAAATTCTGATTTTGTACTCATTTAATAGTATTTCTTTCTTGAATATATTTCGGAAAGTGTATTTAGTTATCGCTGTGTTGATGATTGATTTTCTTGTTGGCTTTGTTCGCTTTCTTAATTCTTATTTATCTTGCCCGACGATGCCGCTTGTTTACCAATTTTCTTTTTCAATTCACGACTGTTTTCCTCTCTTATTTGGCTGCCGCTCAATTGCCACGTATTGTAATTGATTTTTACGTGCTGCATTATCTTTATTTTGTCGTTTAAATGAATTTTTTCATTTGGCCATTCAGGCATTTTATGCACAAGTATTTTCATAAATAATTTACAGGCATTTCTGTGACTTTTAATAATGAATAATGACAACATTTTGAGGTATTTTTATTGTCCCTCACATGAATCATTTTATTATTCATTCTGCAAAGTGCATTTCCGACCTTTACGTTCCTCTATAACCTCTATAATGGCTTTAAGCACCTACATATATCTAATGTTTATCTAAATATTCAATTAATATTCTGTAATCGCAATCGCAATACTCAAATTGTTGGTCATATTTCTTTTCGGTTTTTATATGTTCTCTGAAAATATTTTAACTGAATTCAAATAGATTGAATTTTGTTTGCTGTTAGTTCAGTTTTGATAGTCCTGTTATTTATTGTGCGGAACTATTGGCCTATTTTGGTTAGCTAAATGGATTGGAATTGCAAACATGTGAACAAAAATTTCATCTTCACACTGGAATGTTTAATTAGAAAGTATGGGATTTGATATTCCCTACAAATAATTTAAGTATACAATAAATAAAAATGAATACATATACTTTAACAAATAATCAATAATAAAAACGGATGTTTAAATGCTTATAAAACTCAAATTAAAAAGCATAATCCATATGATAAAAGCATACTATATAACCTATATGTATCTTATGCCCTGCTGATAACCCTAAATATTTCGTCTGTTTGGCCAACTTTCGATAAAGCTGCAACGAAAGCCATAACTTTTGTAACTTTGGTTGCCGGAAATTGTTTGACGTTTGTTGTGGTTGATGAACCAGCTGATTTGCCATATCCGCCCCTCCGACCAAACCTTCTAGTTATGGCTAATTGTTGTCTAGACTCGATTGTGACTTGTGCAATAAATTTTTTATTTCTTTCGACTTGCATAATTTGCGTAATCAGTGGCATTCTCATTTACGATAACTGGATTGGTCTGTGCTTGTTGCATATTGCATGTTGCCACAAAACTAATTACTGCCATAAGATCCAACTGTCAGACATGCAAATGAGTTGAAATTAGCCATGAAAAAGTAGCTTGTTGAACGCATTGCACCAACTTCATTTGGACCAGCTGCGATGCACAGAATTGCTTGACAGGAGTCGCAGACAAAGCTGAAGTTAATGTCTTTGCAAGCATGTCAAACTGCCGTTGACACCACCGTCTTGAGGGTCAAGGCCCAAGCAGCTGACCTTCAATCGAAAGCTCGTAGAAAATCGCTTAAATAATAAATGAATACATAATAAATTAGCAAATTGCTATTGTTAGCTGACCAATTCTATCATCGCACGAAATAGTCAATAAATTGCTTGTGGATACTGAATATTTTCACTATTCACTCGGCTTGAAGGTAGTGAATGTAAATTTCTTTACAAAAAGTCAATAAAACTTCAATTATCGGCGGGAATAAATTGAAAAATTACAGAGAAAGGCAATGGAAAAGTCGTGATTGTTTTAACTAATAATCGTAGTTACACCAGGTTAATTCAATTAAAGTTGTGGTTTGTGAAATCCAATATAGAAATTATGAGAAAAAATATGTATTGAATGTATTAAATGGATCATAGATGATATAGAAAAATTCAAGGCGATTTGAAAGACGAAAATAATGTGAAGAAATGGCTTGGATAAAACGATATTTTAAATGAATTCAATTTGAGGTGCAACTTTCCATTTAAATCATAGCTATCAACTGCAAGCAAACTCGAACAAATCCCAGGACAAAAACATGTGATTGTCCGAAAATAGAATTTGCATACTCCAATGTGCCACACACACCACACCCACAAGTACAGACCAAAAACACTAGCTCGTTAATATGCAAGCAGCAAATAAAAAAATAGCACACACTCGGGCGTTTGGACTCAAACTGAGGCGCTCAGTTAACCAAGCATGAAACGACAGCAGAAACACAAATGTTTATTTGGTTCATTATACAAACATTCATGAAGAAGCAGGGCAACAGCAATTTTGATAAATTGATGGTCTGTGAACCACAGATAGTCAGTTGGTTTGGGTTGAATTGGGGCGAGTAACAAGCCAAGCCTATTTAATGCGGCGCTAAACTCGTGGAATTCATAATAGATTATGGCACAGGTAAAATGGCAAGGGGAGGCAGTTGAAGAAATTTCCAGGAATTGAGGAAGTGAGGGGGCGTATTACACCCACATTGCCATGCAAAACATATGCAAATCACAACGATACATTTGAATTGCCCTTCTCTACGTTATATACACAGGTGCATAAGCTTCTCCCTTTAGTATAATTCACGATTGAAATATGCAACAGCCTCTGGCAAGGTATACGGAAAGTGTTAGCTTAGCACATTTGTAAGTCAAAGAGCCCAAGGCAACCCAAAACAGGGTAAAAGGTTGAAAAGGTTTGGCTCAAGGGTAGAAATATATCCTAAACGCATTGTACGCAATATACGATACGCTCTGCAAAGCAAATATGCAGAGCTTAATTAGATTTAATGTGTAATCATAGATCAAGAATGAGCATATGTAAAGCATTTCTGGCTTCGCTCGCACCCAATGCTTATCCACTCGTTGATTTTAATTTGACTTCAACAGACTTAGACTAAAACTAAACTCACATCCATAGAATATGTTTTTCGGTCAGTATACCCAGGAATTGGTATGCGGTATGCGTTTGAACCAAACAAAATATAACTTTTTTTCAGATTTCCGAAGTTTTGAATTTCCAAAAGACTATAAATATTTAATGCAACATTTTTTTTCGCGTAATTTTGTCTTTATCTATTTCATTTTTGAAACTTAAGCAATAGCGATAAATTTAAATAATTCGAATTGCTTTTCAAAATATTTGTAGAATCAAGTTTCTCTAATTTATAATTCAATTAATTTATATACAACATTGTGTGGAGTAAACATGATGAGACCTCATTTAAATTCGAACTGCCTGCTACGACGACCAGGACTTTATTTGATTGCAAACTCTTAAATCTAAATACATCTTTTTCTGATCTATTGGAGCCGCATGAATCAAGTAAGTTCATGTTCAAGTATGAGCAACATTTAATAATTATTTTATATTTCATTTGTGGCCATATAACTGCTTTCGCCAATTTATGTTTTATTCATTTTTTCTGAATTGATTAAGAACAGGCGGCTAAGAAGAATACTTATAAGCATTTATTCAATTAATACTTAAACTCGATATTTGTATCTTGGCTTGGTAATAAGGTATCGTAAAATACAAAGAACGGAACTAGTTTTATTCCATACTCTTCGGCATATCAGAGTGATACAAAGCTAAGGAATAATAAAGCTGAGTGCAGGGAAAAGAGCAAGACAAAGAGAATGTTGAAAGCCATAGCAAATGCCCTTTATGCCTACAGAAATCCCAACCACAGAGCGGAAACGGAAATGCGTTGTTATGGCTGCATTGGCATATTGTCTTCTACGGCTGCCGCAGACTGGAATTTCTCGGAGCTCAATGGCTGGTGCTTGGAGCTGAGAGCTCAATTGGGCTGCTTCGCTTTTATTGTCAGTTCGAGTAACAAAAATATTTTTCAGTAAATTTATATCATTGCCCTGTCGCCCCCACCACATACACACACACCCATACAACACTGTGGGAAACAACTTTGGGGCATTAGAGGCCAAAGGACAAAATAAAATCGAAGAACTCGAGAGAAAGGTCGAGCGTTTCGGCACTGCCTCTTCCTCACACAATCTATTATTAACAATTTTCGATTTTTGCGGAATTTTTTAACAATTTTTGCGGAAAACCTCAATTCGAGCGGAGCTGCACTTATTTATATCAATAAATCTCCCACTTGCCGTAGTGATTCTAAGAAAAGTTCACACAAAAAGCACCAGCTTTTCAAAGCGTTTTTTTCTGTTTTCATTGTGCGGTAACTTATTGCCAATTTAAGTGTTTTCTTTTAATATCATGCTGCTTACTAAATTTGAATAAAAATAAGTATCGGAATAAGTGTGTGAATTAAATACTCTTTATGAAAGTAACTATTGTCTAATTTAATGCTGCTGGTTAACTAAAATAAATTCAATTGCTTATAAGTTGATTAAAGCTTAAAGCAACTTATACATAACTTCACCAAATTAACTAACACTTCAAGGCAATTAATGACTGTGACAATGATTGTTCATTTCAATTGCTACAGCTCTTTGAGCACCTTTCCTCCCCTGAAAAATGAATTCACTATACAATTGCTTGATTAAAATCTAAATTAAATCGAAATTTAAAACAAGTTATGTAAAGTGACTGAAACGATGGCAATTTAACTCTCACTGACTGCGGAAATGTGCAAAATTGTGGCCTGCCTTCCACCTAAATCTGTAATGAATGAGGCAATTACTTGAAGCATAGAGGCAGCCAGCCGAAGCAAAACGGGGAATGAGCGGATCCAGCTTCATTAAAAGCATCTCTCTCGAGGGCTACAGGTAAATCCAATCAGAGATCATGAATGGAGGTAACTAGCAAAGTTGACAATGTTTGTCATCCACGCTACATTTAGTTGCATCCATTGAACACTCGATGAATCCGTCGATAATGCCCAAATCAACTGGAAGTGCTGAGCGGGGGGAAGGAAAGCGTCGACGGACTGGCAGGAAATTGACGGAAATGTGCTCGTTGTGGTTGCTCTCAGTTAAAATCACTGAGACACAACATTCAATTAATGGAGCAGTTTT
Source organism: Drosophila atroscutellata (assembly GCA_035041605.1). Lineage (NCBI taxonomy): Eukaryota > Metazoa > Arthropoda > Insecta > Diptera > Drosophilidae > Drosophila > Drosophila atroscutellata. Next base: position 1,554,382 of record JAWNLA010000092.1, on the reverse strand, counting down.
TGTTCTCTTGTCGAATTTATTATTCAGTGATTTTTTACTTGAGACAACTTGGGAATTTCATTTAACAATCAAGCTGCCATTTAAGTAGCTATAAGCCTTGTATATCTGAAAGAACTTAATGAATTTCCTTCGATGAAAATAAGAAATGATATTTATCAAAGCTCATTGGGCTTAAGATGACAGCAAAGTAATCCGCATGAAGCTTGAACGATTCTGAATTGAATTCAGTTTGACAATTTCTTAGAATCTTGGCATTGACCTTAAATATGCTCTCTAATGCTCATTCTTCAATTGATTTGAGGGAAAGATAAACTGTTGCTGAAGCTAAAGCATGCGAAAATGCGAAAGCTTTGAATGAAGTTCATCCACAGAGGCAGACGGAGGCAAATACGTATAGCCCAAAGATATGTCAACAGAATACGATTATGTGGAGTGTAAATGCCCTAATTTGGAATTATTGGTAAATAACAATGGATACAGATCCGCCTTATGAGCATCAAATTACACTCAACCAGTATTTTTATGGGCTTATGGTCTTTTTGCAGCTTTGATTAGGGATCTGCGAACCGAATTGAGTATGGTGCACACTGTATATCCACATAGAAGAAAATAGTAATAATGAAACTGGACGACTATTCGATACTCTGTTTACAGTTTCTGTTTCTGAGTGAATTTCTTTTAAGGTTGATGCAAATTGGAACTCATATAACTCTTGATTGAAAACAATATTTCTTTACCAAGTTATCCAGGTAAAGTCCGCTGAAAGTACTATTTATAATATGCCTTCAAATTTGGGTGAATAATCAATAACATCGGTCTACTATATTATACAGATTCAATGAGAAAAATCGACTATTTTTTTTTAAATTTATAATGAAATTTCGATGTTAGCATGTGGACTCCAGGGATATGTAATCTTTGCCATACGCCCCCCTTACCTCACTGGGCAAAGTTTACATAGGAACCGCATAAGGTTGAATTTACGGGTCCGACGAATAGGCTCTAATGAACCAACGTCTGTCTGTCTGTCTGTCTGGCTTGTGGCCTGTTCGTGTTTTCCGTTGTCTACGCAAATAACAACAAATTTACTAATCCAAACACGCACAGCAATCAAAGGAAGTTGCACCTGCCGCAGGTGAGTCCCTAACTCAAACCTAGCCTCCCTCCATCTCACAACACCGTCCACCCCCTCCCCACTCAACGTCATACCAAAATGAGCAGAAGGCACAAACAAAACTCGCATTTTGTGTAGCAGATTTTAATCTCGAAATATTTGGATGAACAAATGAAAATGTTGAAAATTTATGAGGCAGCTTCTGAAGCGTCAACTCATAAATTATTAAAAATTAATTGAAAAGCGCTTAAGTAAAGACAGATAAAAAGTAGAATTATCATTTACCAAGTGTTAGAATTTATAAATATATATATATATATATATAAATATATATATGTATATATCTAGAGTGTTCTTTTAGTCGCTGTCCTGCTGCTGCTGCCCCTGACAGTTGCAGTTGCACGCTTAAGTTGCTTGTCGAGTGCGTTTTGTACTCGCTTGTTCTTTGTCTCTCGACTTTTCACTTTGCTTTTGGGTTAGTTTGGTCTTTTTGGGGTGCCAGCATTTTGTCCAGCATATCAGCTTCTTGATTTCACTTTTCCTTTTTATCTCTGCACTTGGAGTAGCTAGTTTTTCACATGATTTAACATGCAAAGCTGAATTTCGAGTGCCAGTTACTTGTGCATGACCGAACTTTTAATTTTATGGTGTATTTCACATTTCTGTATTTAATTCAATTTTCTTTGTTTTAATAATTTGATGCTGGATTTGTAAGCAACTACAATTGCACAATGCACTATTTAATGTGTTTAGAATTTTAAAAATTGTTATCTGATGTTATTGTGATTTTCTACGCATTGTAAAATGCTTCACGTTTTGTTCAATAACAATATTGCGCATACGCCGCATTGCACAAGTAGTTTATTTGCATTTAGTAGCTTTATTAGGATGTATTTCAATAATTTTCACGAGTTGTTTCTAAAAATAGACAATAATAAAATATCAGATGAAAATTTATTAGGAACACCGCCCCGATCTTTCTATAAACTGACAATTACAGAATTTCTCCGAAATGGTTTTTGATATTGAAATTCTCCGAATTGTGTTCAATTCAATTCAATTTGATGGTTCAACATCAAATGAATGGCAGCAATTCAGGGTCTAAAATCGATTTAGAAACGCAACTTATATAGAGTGTTTCAGATTTTGCCAAACTAACTTGCCTATAGCAATTTTGTCCGATATTTAATCACTTACTTCACTTTTTTATTCAACTTAAAATTACAACTTAATTACAATAATTGTTGGATTATCTCAAAACTATTTAAGCAGTGTTAGCTTTATTTCGATTATATAAATATGTGTATTATATTTTTACTTAAATCTCTAATATTTTTAATTATGTTTTATTTTAAATTATTGATGTCATCACTAATTTATATGCATATTTCGTTTTTAAGTACAGCGATTGAAATCAATCATAAAAGTGTCACAGATTTTGAATTACATAGTTGAATGCTTAATTAATTTCGAATCGTATTAAATACAATTTATTTATATTTTTGTAAAAAATTTAAACTATGTATATAGAATCACTTCAAATACACATGCACAGCACACACTCGAAAATCAAGTTTTTTAACACAGTGCTTAATTTATATAAAATCCGTAATCTCAATCAGAATCTGATCGGTGCAATGGAAGATATTCCACACCTCACGTCCGATTCGTTTGAGTTGTCGCGGCAGACTAAGCGGCTACAGACGCATCCTAATCGGAATTAACGTCGCGGCTGCCCGACTGTTAACGACTGTGCTATGTTAAGTGGCTGCTGGAGACTGACAGCGCTGCTGTTAATCAACAGAAAGTGGCGCTGTTAGCTGTCGTTTTGTTGTGGTAGGTTTTGCATTTCGTTATTGCATTGAACTTGAACTAGTTAGCCAGCAAAGTTGTTGTTTTCTTGGCTCTGATGTTTTGCTTTTGTTATTGTGCCACATTTTGCCGGCTATGCTATTGGCGCAGGCGCTCTACTCCTCTGGGACCACATTTCACGAAAATTAATGCAATTTTCTGACGGATTTACTTTTCAAATAAGTCTGAATACAACTATTTGAATTGTACAGTAACGTAGCAAGTTGTTGTTTTAGTCTACGTTCAAAATCTCAGTAGAATCAATACTTGAAAGGTTCAAACGTCATTCCAAACGTATTTCGATATTATAATATAATCTATAATTAATATAATGTAATATGTATTTATATAAAGTGTTTGTCTCCTTTTCATATAATAAACACCTCCTGGCCAATAAGCTATATATATATTCTTGATCACCATTACCGGATCTAACTTCCACTTGCACAATCGATTCCAAATCTTATGGGCTGCTGAATGAGGTATCTGATTTATTCCAAAAGAAAAAGACAAACAGGGCACTGTTTCGGTTTCAGTACAACATGTGACAACAAGTGGCATTTGTGTAAGCCTTCAAAATCAATTTCTAGCACGAGGACTATTAATAAACAACATGCATTGCAGATCAATGGCTCCATGCCCCAAGAGTCCGAAGGCAGCTCAGTGGAAACACACATGTTTCTCTGAGTGTGGGCAAGGAAGGGGACATAATTAATGCAAAAGCAGAACATCAATACTGACAGTCTCGAAGACCTGAACACTTTTTATTGACATTGACCTTAAATGAGAATCAGAGTAGCGTGTCGTGAATACTCCAGAAAGGGCTTAGTTTCGATGCTTGGCCATGAAAAACGAAGGAGAGAATTTTTATATGCAGTTGTTAGAGAAGCTTATGTTAGTTTAGATCTTTATAAGGGTGCAAATTTAAGATATGTTTACATATAGACATGTGAACCATTAAATTTTAAATATTTTTTATTTATATAAGACGAATTACATTTTTAAAAAAAGTCTGCATATTTTAAAAAATTGTCAATAGGAGCACAATTTAACGAAATTAAAAACTAACACTTTTAAGATATGTTCACATGTAAAAGGATAGGCTTTAGACACCCAAAAAGTTGCATGTCATGTCGGAAATAAATCAGATATCGATTGTTAGTTCTTTGACTGAAATCCTTGAGTCAAGTGGCCAGCCAACGTGAACTTGACACTGAATACTTAAGAGAACTAGAAGTCCTCAATGGCTGCGAGTGCCACATGGAGGCGAAGAGAAGAAAAAGTGCATATGTGTGCATAAAGGCTGAATGGAGGCTCCTCTAGTGCGCAACGATTTGCTTGCATAAGAGTTTACAAACAAAAATCATAAATCGGAAACCGTAAAACTCAGTTGACAACCAAGTTTGCTAGGAAAAAGTTTAACGAGACCCTGCTCAACAATGTTTGCAAGTTATAAGCCGCCAGCAAGTAGCAAGTATAGTTAACATTGCCTTAACCCAACCGATACATGGGTTGTATAAAAAATAAACGGACATTTATACAATACAAGAATACAATACATCCAAAAAAAAATTAAATTTCTTAACTGCAGTTCCTAAGCTTTTTTAAATTAATACTATCTTAAGCAAACTTTGCAGGTAGATAATAATTTAAATATTCACATAACATATATACATTAATTTTTGTAATAAATAGACAGTAACTATATTTTTGAAAGTGTTCAGAATCTATTAATGTAGTGAACAATTTAAAATATACAAGTTAAGTTATAAGAACGTATATTAAATTAGGGTTATGAGTAAAGTAAAGAATAATTAATAATAAAAATTACGAATTTCAATTATATTTCGCATTTTTTATAATATATATAATATGAGCTTTTACATTTCTGTCTGGCAACTCCTAACTCCTCCCTCGCATACAATATTCGCATTTTGAAAATCAAACTGTAATTACAATTTCTTCTGGGCTGGTCAAGTTCAAGTAAAAAAGTAGTTATAAGTCGCAGTTGCACGATTGAAGGGTCGAGGGTGGTGCAACTTAATGCGACCACATGAAGCTATTGGTAAATGATTCAAGTACTTCAGCTTAGGGCATCTTTAAGAAGCTAGGGAAGTGATAGATGGGTAACGTTGACTACCATTAAGAAACATAAAAAATGTCTGCCTCTGGAATTGAATTTGCGGCGACTTCAATGAAAACGAACATAATTTGCAACGCTGTATTTAAGTAAATTTGCAAAAGAAGGCAAACACACCCAGACACACACACACACACACACACACACAACCTTCGTGCGCAACCACACACAGAAGAGCCATTTAATTGATAAGTTAATTGATTTTTTGTTCGGTAAATTGCAAAATCAAAAAAAGAAAACAATTTTAACTTCAGCAAGCGTGAAAGTGAAAGGAGTAGGGCAAAAGCCGGATACATGTAGAATATTGCTACATCGAAATGAAATGAATTAAATGAAGCAGGGAGCAGCTTCTCTTAAATGTATTATTTTATATGGACACAAATACCAAATCAATTAAAAGTTTATTTGAAATTCGAGTAATTGTTCTAGCTTAAAATTGTATTAGTTTATTTTACATTGAAAGAGCTTAAAAGTAATCAAAATCACATTTTATTTCGCTTAATATTTTATCAAAGCATTTGAATATGTGCACATTTATTTGACATTGAATGAGCTTATAAGTAGAATATATATTTTATTTCACTAAGACACAACATTTCTAAATCGTTATGTCGCATAACGCACTTCGATTGTAGGGATTTTATTTTGCTACAAAATTATAACTAAAACAGCAGCTGCAATGCTGAAGCTAAACGTATTTTATAGAAATACTGCCAAATGTGACACTTGCAACAAGCCAAGATGAGCACGAATTTGGATGGAAGTAATGAGAACATGCAGCATGTAAAGTGTTCATTTGAAATTGATTCTTCTAATCTTTGCTTTCCCAATAAATCTCAAATGTTCAATTGAATCGAGTTGGAATTCGCTTAATTTATTATATTATTTGTCAACTAGTTTTGAAAGATATTCGATTTACATCATGAAAAATCGGTAATAATTTTTTAATTATTTATACAAATATTTATTTAATGTAGCATTTCCAAAACACATTTTTTAAAAATATTTTTGTTATTAGTTTAGTTACAAGAATTTGATTTTATCTGGCTACAGGTTGTTATTGCCTTGTTAACGCCTTTTCGTTTGGGCCGTGCAAATGTTACGGGCAGCTATTAAACGTTGGCCTAATGAAAAAGAATTGCCGAGAGTCGCATAAAAATGTCTATGCCCGAAAGCAGCCAGAAACTTCTACCTTAAATGGTAACCGAATTCGACCTTGAAACCAGAAAAGCAGCAGCAACAATTATACAAATGATTTTCTTGGTCCAAAGTTTCTATTGAGCCTAAGGGAAACACTTTTGGTAGCCCCATTCCCTTTCTCTATCTGCCTCTGCCTCTAATGAGGTTATTCTTGCTGGATTTCGGCCTTTTAGGCAGACTTTGTGGCATAGGCTTCATCAGTATCCGTATCAGTAGCATGCGGCATGTGCCACATTTGCCTTAGTTTTGCTTGTGCTATTTTGTTTGTGCCCTGCCTTCTAAGTCATATTTGGCGCAGCAGCAGTCACCGTTGCCTCAACTCATCTACTGTGAAAGCTCTTTACTCCAATTCTCTACCCTTGCCAAGGCTAAATGTGGAGCGCATTAAAAGTGACAGCATCGACCCCATAAGCATATCCATAATTTTGCATTTCCTATAATGGATATGTTGTTTATCAAAAATGTATATTTAAGAGCAAAATTTCTGTTTCTCCTCTTATTTCGCCCTAAGACTATCAGTTTCGGCCTATAACACTTATAAGAGGCTTTCTTTGAGCTTCTTTTAAGTCATGATAAGAGAATACCGATATGCAAGGGTGTGTAATCTTCGGCATGGATAAGTAGGATTTTCGTTCTTGTTTACAGGCACACGCATATGCACACAAACTCAAACACGAATAGATATCTTTGTACACTGTGAGAATGTTTTTCGTTCATTGGCTTTGACGTTGGAGGCGGCACCGAAAACAAAAGTTGAAAGTCTAATGAACCCCTTGGCAAAATGCGTTGGCAATAGCGCATAAGGGGAAACATGGCACAAACATAAACAAGTGCACACAAACACACACCCACTCACAAACCCACACACACTCAGAAGATAACATAGTGTGTGTCTGGCCATGCATACAAATGTAGAATATGCATATATACATATACATATGTGTTTAGTGGCTGGGTTTTAGCTAACAATATCTTTGGCAAAAAGATTAAAGTAGTGTCCATAATAGCACCACAGTTCCAAGGTTCTATGGACTACATCTGTGAACCCATTCGGTTGCTTATAAAGCTATTATTTTTGCATATAATTATAAGCCTCAAGTCGGTACAAAACTATGTTTTTATTATTCATATGCAACACTTTTCATTATTTAAGCAGAACCATAAACAGGAATAAAGTGGTTCCATATCAAATCATACTTTGTCGTTAAATATTAAGCACTAAGAGCGGTCGGTAAAATACCGCAATGATAACAATCTATCTTTGTTATAGATATATTACTCAATAAACCCATTCCTACATTCCTACAAATTATAGTGAATAATTGTTCTCCTATTCAAACAAATCCAAGATTCCTAAGCCGGAGCTCCCTTTTTCAAGCACTGAATTTAAATAAGATAATAGATAATAGAAAACATATATCAAATTCAACTAATTGAAATTTAAACGTACACATTAATTAGATAATAACTGTCTTATTAGAATCTCATTGAAAACCATTTCTAATCTGAAAAGCCAGTGATTTATTTAATTGCCAAGCTCTCGCACAAAAGCTGAGACTTACCGAGTGGGCAGAATACTGGCTATTCTCAGAGTTGAGTCAATCGTTGGCTTAACAACATTATCAGACAGTTTGTTTTGCATAAATAAAGAGGCGTTGCCTCCCACACAGAGACATTTAGCCGAAATTTCGCCAATTTTTCCGATTAATGCGACAAAAGTAGCTCGAGATGCTGCTAAAAGGGGGGATTTATTCTCATGGCGACAGTCTGGCAAGCAGGCATCGAAGTGGAAATCTGCCAGGGCTGCTAGCTTGGTTTTCATTTTGAATGAATAATAACAATACGCCTTATTAATATAATGATATGATTTATAAGTCTTACAAACTTAGTGTAAATACATTTGTATTGTAAATATGTTTAATTAGAGTTAGTTTGAGTTGAATAATTATTCTTCAGTCTCTTTGCATCCCTGTTTATAAAAAAAGAACATAATTTCCGACTTAAATATGTTGTCACTTCCAGCTCCTATTAGCTGCATTAAAAGAATATGCTGTTAAACACAGAAGGACGTTGTCACTAGCCCAATTTATGGCATCGCACAGCATTTTTAGGGACAGACACATATGAGAACAGTTGCCAATGGCGACCTTTGCCCTGTTGCAGTTCATGTGTGTGTGTGCATGTCATCCGTATCATCCTCTGTGTCTGTGAGGGCACGTGTGGGATAAGCTCTCTATATATGAAGGGATAGTCAAATTGAGATAAGTTGGGCCACGCATTTTCGCAAAGGATATTGCAATCTCCACTGCGAAAGAGTGGTTGTCGTGTGGCGTGTGGCAAACATATTATAAAGCTGGCTATGGCATGTGAAATTAAATTCAATCTTTCAAAGGACTGAACTATAGACATGAATGAACTCCTAGTGCAATAAAGTATTTTGAAAAAATAAAATTGAATTTGATTTAATTGTGAGACAATAGATTCCCCATGTTCGCGATTTCAAGTTAATTTTGTGGTGTGGCTTAATCGAATTAATTTAAAATTCATATTCAACTGCCTTCTGATGTCTTCTCAATCAATTGAGTGAGACAATGAAGCAAATAATTTAACTGAGAAAATGGGCGGAGAAACTAACATTTTTTTATTTATTTAAAGTCGTCTAAAAATAGTCGGCATAGGAAAAAAACTTAAGAAAAAAATGCAATTCACATTGAAATCTAATACTTAACTTTAGAGAGATGCAAAATTGATCCATTGATTTGGGGAATACCCAGAAAACCCAATCAGACCAAGAATAACAGAGAGAGACATATTAATGAAGATAAATGTAAACATTTATTTATATTTCTTGAATTTAAATTAAAATCTTAAATAAATAAGAGAATTATCCTACTAATTTAAGTTTCATTAATCTAAAGCTCGTGCTTACAAATATTAGATCCTTGAACAAATCAGGCAGCCTCTGGTATTGAGAAACTTGAACTAATGCCCGAGTTGCCCCAAATCATAAGCACATACACAAAGTAAACTTATCCATTGCACAACAGCCATTTATTAAGTTCAATATGTACCCTATGCAAACAATTTAAAATTCAATTAATATTGCTGGAGAAGCCCACCCAACGCCCATTTCTAGCTGCTGGAAGCCATATAGCTGTAGGAAAATTATAAATTGAGCAAACTGGCACCTAAGGGGCACAGGTGGGCGTCCCAGAAATTCGAACCGCCAACCAGGCCACGTGTCGTGTCAATATATTACAATTAATAAGTCAGTGGTTCTGGGGATAGGAGTGGGTTAAGTGCTATTGTTGGCAACTGCCTTTGAGTGGAAGAGTTCACTGACTTCCTTTCGTTATTTAGGCAGTGGCTGGCAAAGAGCAGGCAATGCTCATTTATACTCATTAAATTTGTGGCCTGCAGCAGCAGTGTGTTTCACAAAAAAGATGAGATAAAATGGCAACATAAATAGAGTTAATTGGTGCAAATAAAAGGACAAATATTTACTTTAACATCAATTAATGTATTCATTTAGAAACACAACTTTCAACTAGATTTTAATGAAAGCCGATGAATACTCTATTGAAAATTTAGAGGAGTCAAATTTAATTTCGATTTTTAAGCCTTTTTTTTAATTTGTAGGCGTTGAATTTGGATCTATTTATTAGACCTTTAATTTGTTACTAAGTACTAAGTACTAAGCTTAAATCTAATAATGATTGTTTAAATTAAAAGCTGAGATGAGTTATTGGTCTATTGTCCTTTTGCGGGTGACTGACAATGTCACAACTTGAACCGCCGTTTCCAACGGGATCAGAAAATACCATACTATCATTATAAATTAATCCGGTCAACTCAGTAAATATAACGAGCACATTTTTATATTATGTGCTTATCTAGAAACACTTAAGAGTTCAAAAATCCCCTTCAATTTTATTAGATTAGTTTTGAACAAGCCCAAAAAAAGTTGGTGTCCCCAAAGATAGCTGTGTGAGTTGACAGCTTAGAGACGCCTCCAAGTATGCAATGCCATTTGTCAGAGCTGAGAAATTAGGCGATTTCATACTTCTAATAGCCTTTAATGCCAAGAGGCATGCAACATATTGAACGTATCCCACACACTGTCTCTGTGTTCGTCTCTGCCTCTGTTTGCTCTTTTCGGGCAGGGTTCATTGAACGGCTAAAAACAAAGATATGACCAAAAGAAAGGCAAGAAAAAGAATGAACGTGGTTTCAAATCTATTGGTCTGGTCAAAGTTGAATGGTCAGCAGTTGTACAAAAGAGTCAAACGTTTTGCTGGTAATCTAATTCCAAATGCAGATTCGAAAGTGTGACAGATATCAGGTAACTAGGCCCAAAAACATGGTTGAGTTTCTGTCTATTTCAATTTAATATGGGGTTACAGGTTAAAATAGGAAAGACGAATCGAAATGGATGATAAATTCTTAAGTGAAGCTTGACAGACAGAAAATGTACCAAAAAAATAAGCAAGAGTGGAGTAAGCAATTTAAATATGCCCTGTAATATATTCCAAAAAATTATAAATTATGATATAGACACAATGTTAGACCATTGTTATAAAAATACATAATTGACATATGCAGTTTCCCCTCATGAGCTTCCCTTGAAATTAAAATGTATTTTTTATTCTTACACCTATAAAATTACAATAATAATATTAATTCATTTTATCACTTTTAATATTTAAGGGACGATATACTTAATAGCCAAGCCTTTTCTACAAATTGAGCTTTGTGAATTATAGTGAAGCCTATACATCGAAGCCTGCCGCTTTGTTATATTAAGATTACAGGGTATACAAATGAAATGTGATATGCAAAGCATGCCACACGCACAGAAAATGGGCCAGAAAATGCCAATCAGAAAAGTGTAGAAAACACTTCACAGGAATGTGTGTCTAGTAACGTCCTTAGTGTTTGAATTCCACGAATTCTGTTTGTTTCCCAGAAAAGAAATGCTAAACGAAAAATCCGTAACAGACAGACTCGGCTAATGGCACATGAATAGATACCTGGTGAGGTCAGTGAGGTCGGCCTTTAATGTTACATTAAAAATTATAATATTATCCATAATTTAAGCTATATAGAATGAGATGCTTTGCAGATTAATTTTAAACAATAACATACAGTACTAAATACCGAAAACATATTTGTATAAATTGCATTTTGTTTATAAAATACCAAGTTCCTCATATTGTACAAAACTTGGTATCCAAATTTGTTAATAATACCATATTTTGTTCATTCTGATCATAAATAAAATACTTGAAATACATTTCGTAGATTTATGACACTTTTTATTCCAATTTTGATTTACTTATTAGAGCATAATTATTTTTTATACAATCGACAAGCGTGCACTACTCAGAACTCTTACTTTTAAGTTGATCCACTTAGAGCCTAAGCTGGGATATCTGATTAACATTAGCGTTCCATAAACGTTAATAATTTATACAGAATGAGGAAAACATAATAATAGCAATTTACAATGCGGCAAGCTCAAAAATGCAAGTGAATGTTTTGGTAACACGGCTTAAGCTAGCTCAAGTCTGTTATGTTATTGAAATGCAATAAATATACAAAATGTATGAAATGAAAATATTCTCGTTTATGTGTTTTTCGCACAAGCAGACGGTGTCTGGTAACCATAGACGATGGCAGACGAGCTGTTTGCACCCGCAACCCCTTCGACCCCAACCATAATCCACGTAGTTATGGCCCATCGAGCAGCAAGGACAGCTGTCCGAACGATTTACGAGGTCGTGCTTCACATAACTTAAGCTGCAGGACAAGCTCAAGACTTCGCCTATCTTATTTGCAATGCTCCATTTATTAGTAATGTGTGTATGTGTGTGTGTGTGTGTTTATGTGGGTGTGTGTGTTGAGTAGTTTGCTCAATGAGTTTACAATTTCTTAGAATTCATTTGCGTTGTTGATTTCCTCTCCCTTTAGTGTCTGGTGTGAATTGCTGTCTTGTTTCGCAAAAGTCAAAGGTCATTTATCTCTTTTTATCTTGGGACAGGAAGTTAAGTAGCCACCACTCTGCATGCGATCAAATGCATCCATTGGATCGTAGCTTGCATAAAAGTTTCTATATTTCAGTTTTCTTGGCCAATTGTTTAGCATGTAGAAACAGAAGGGAACTGCTAATGATAAGATGCAAGCGGTCTTCACAATTCGCAGCGTCTTATTCAAATGCATGTCACGCATGGGAAACTTGAAATTGGGACGTGGCTTATCCGACTAATTAATAAATATGTTAAGTAAAATCTCAAAATACATATTATCAACGTATTAAATTTTGTAGATTAGAACTTACCGCAGATGCCGGCTGCTCCTCATATTGAAAGAAATCTTTATTATTTTGTATATTTTTTTAAATTTTTAATGTATTACTAACCTTTGCCTTCGACATTCTGGAAATGTGTTTCTTATATGTCCTCACAATTTTGTGTGAAATGAGAAAATAAAACTCATTTGGAAAGATCTTTAGAGCAAAACTTACTACGATTTAAAAAATATTATGCAATTGGTTTTGAAAAATCTTAGCGCCGAAAATGATATAAACAATAATATAATATATCTTAATTATTAAGTTCGAATGCATTGCAAAGCGCCAATAAGTGTCAAAAAATAATCACTGCGTTTATATTTTCCGTTTTTAGTATACAGCTAAACTTACAAAGATTGATTTAAGTTCCATAACTCCAAAAACTATTTCAATTTATTAAGTTGGAGTGGATTTTGAAACTCCAACAACTGTAATAACAAAACAAATCATCATTTTCAATTCCTGGAAAAATATTAGTTTTATTATATTGGGCATATTGTTCAAAGTTCAAAACTGTTAGTAGTAGTATCGATTTATTTCCTCTAATTGGTCGAGGCACAACAAGTGACTGTGGGTGGTCGCAACAAAAAACAAATATATCTTTTTGTGTTGATGAAGGCTAATGCATCAGGCTGCAGTTTGCCAGTTTCGTGGAACCACAATTGCCATTAAGTCCCATTGAGTTGAAGCCATTGCACAAATCCCATAGCCAGTGTGATTTATTGTTGCATGCTGCCAGCCGACCAATTGGTTCCGTCATTAAGTGGGCCATGCAATTGGCCAAACTTGTAGAGAGTCGAGAGTTAAGTGAGCTACGAGTAGCAGATAGTTTAGGGCAGCAATTTAAAGTCAATTATTCTAGGAATACTTTGAGGGATCTAAGACAATTGAAGCTAGCTTCTGGTTAATCAAGCTATGTCCTGTCAAAAGTCCTTGCAAAAGCCGACTTAATCCAACCGAAGATGCCCGACTTGTGGGAGGAGAGCAAAATATTTAAATGTGAACAAAAAAAAAAAAAAACAAAAAAAAAAAACAAACGACGCGCTTAACATGGCCATTTGTCTAAGACCGGCAGCGGGGTAATAAATGTTTGCTGGCTGTGTAAAAAATTCGTGGCATACTTTTGGTTCACGTGGCTGGCAACATTGCTGTTTACGTGGCCAACAAGCATGCAAAGTGACTGAGCGGCAGAAAGCATGCAACAGCCAGCCGGGTTTTCAAGTGGATTGCGAATAAGTAGGATAAGAGCTACAGAGCTACACAGAGTTTTAAGACCTCTCAATTCCGCACTCAAGGCTCAAGAGTGGGCGAATTGACTATGCTAATAGACTCGCTCTGGCTCAGCACTCACACATTGAGTATTGATTAAGAAACTGAGATTTAATCAATTAAATGAATATGTATGTTATTAAAAAACCAAACACCAAACAAAAATACATTTAAAATTATGTTAACTTGCCAAAATGTATTAATGTATTATTAATCTCTTTTAATGATTGATTTCAATATAAAACTTAATGTTTCCTAAATAATTTGATAATGTACATATTTTTCATAAGCAATATTATTATATTTTAATAATTATTCTTTTAACATAGACTAATCTAACCAACCCCTTAAATGAAACATTTAAATATCAATATCCCTGAGTGCAATTCTAAAAGTATTCCGAATATATTACGACTTCTTAATATATCTTATTTGTATTTGAAAAGTTAGAAAATTAAACCAATTCTACCCAAAATAAAATCCTATATTTTTTGGGCCCTCAAAAAGGGCATACAAGGTTCGGCCGTCCGGAGTTAGCTTGTATGTGTTGCTTTAGTTGCAGTTTTTATTGTGTAGTGTCTTGTGTGGTTTCTGAGGTGTATTTCATTTCTAAAACCCAAGCACGTTGGACAGACAAAAACAAATAAAAGTTTTGCATGTGAAATGCAGTTGAAATTCTAGACCCAAATTCAGAAGATACTTTTCTGTTGTACCTTGCCTAAGGTCAAGTCTTTAAGACTTAACTGCTGATTTTTGTTGTTGGTGGTTGAGAATAAAAAAAAAAAAATTGTGTAAGTGCCAGACGAGATGCAAATGCAAGATGCAATAAATTTTACATTTTCACTGACATTGCATTCTGTTTAATGTCCCCGGACAGGAACCCACCAAACTGAAACCCTCTCGGATGGGCTTCCCATGTGTCGTCGTTACCAGTTTATTGAAATTTTATGCAATTCTTGCATTTTATAGAATTGCATGCACTTTGTTTACGTGGTTCGATAAGGGGGAGTGTGGGTTGGTGGTTTGGTCGGCTGATCCGAATGGGAGGACTTTTCGGTTATGCAACTGGGATAAAGTTTGTCTTTGATTCTGTATACATGTTTGTTGCAGCCTGTCAAATGCCGCCGCTTCTCGCGTTTTCCCCAATAACAAGAAAAGTTTTTCAGCTGAATATTCTGAGGTTATCCGTTGGTCTTTGTCCTCATATTAAATGTAAGGCATACGAACGGATTTAAGCATGCGGGAACAACAGAAAAGTTTTGGGCTCAGCGAAATTTTCAAGTGCGGGAATCTTAAATATTAATATTTGAGATCATTTGAATTAATAAGTTGGGTATTCAACTTATAAGACTTAAGTAAAGTGTTTAACAGAAAAGTGTTTAACGAAACTTGATGAAATATAAATATATATTCCTTCTGCGAATGAAAACAGCAGCTTATCGCCATAATTCTCAGCAACCTGCAGGATATTGTTGTTCTTGTTTTCGGCAATCGTTGAGGCGTTAAATTTTAATCTTGTTCACTCCCCTATTTCATAATTTCTTAATTCTCCACTTATGTCATGAAACGGGCTCGCCGCACAGCCAGGCAAAAATGATAATTAAAATATGGCAATGAAAAAAAGAAAAAGTCCCAACAACAGCTGCTATTACGGAAACGGGGGAACTTGCCTACATTATGAAACAATAATTAACTTACGTAATTGGATTTTCTCGCCATGATGATTTATGTGTTATGGAAACTTAAAAATACAGCAACATTTAAGTGCAATCCGATTACGGGAAATACAAGAAAATTACCATTATTTGCACTTTGTTCCTTGCAAAATGGAAAATTAAGGACAAGATGACAAATCAATAAATCCAATTAAAATAACTTTTAAGCCTGTCAATGATTTTAAATGTTTTGCATATTCAATTGAAATAATAATTAAAATATGGATATTGCTGTTGGGTATTGGTGACAACTACTCAAGCTGTCGATAATGCCCTTTGGCATGCTTTTACAATGATAAAGTGTTATTTATATATATGTATAATAAACAACTCTGAACAGCTTAATGTCTTCCATCTTAGGCTTTTCCCCAAGAGCATTAATCATTAAGAAGCTAATTAAAGCTGGCTTCTAAGCCATTTAAACCACATTAAATACAACCCCTGAGTTATTTCATTGAAAAGTTTGCCAACTAAACCACAATCAACCATGCACAAAATTTGCTCATATTTACACTCCCTGCACACCCTAACTTACGCACACACACACACACACAAACATACACAAGCACACACGCACATCTGCTGTTGAGGCATTCCGCTGTGGCATGCACCAAGTCATACGCTGAGATTACAAATTTCTCCAGTGCAAATTTCAAATGGGCTGACACCACGCTGACGGCCAGGCAGTTGTTGATGGTTGGCTGAAAGACTCGGCTCTTATGGCTGGCAGGTCCATTGTTAAATAACTGCATTTGACCCCGAGGGATATCAAGCAGGCGCTGCGGAGGACGAAATCAAGTGCGGCATGCATATGCTCTGTCATGAGTAAATAATATGAATCCAAGCTAAACACTAAACATTCAAGCAAGCGTACTCTACAACCGGATGCAAAAATAGATACCAGATAATTATCAAAGGCAAATATAATTTGATATTCGTGTTGAGAGCATATTTCAAAACCGGCTTCCTATAGTCTGCATGGCTTTGAAGAGGTTACTTATGGTGCAGCCAGGTAAGTTCACCAATTGTGCTCTTATAACAGTAAACAGTCGATTAAAACGAGAGAGATAAATGAATACTAAGTCTTACACAACCTTAAGGTATAATTAATCGAAGAATTGCTTTCAGCTCAAAATGTACAAATTAACACACACAGACTGCAAAGTAATTTAAACTATTTCTGGTATCACAAACTGAATCATAATCTTAACAAGCACATAATTAAGAAACTAAACAGATATTACAAATAATACATCAGTTTAATATTTCTTACAAACCCAAAAAAATATTTAAATACACATTATCCAAAAGACCTTTGGAAATCCATAAGAATATTTATTTGGCCGCATTTTACATGATAAAATGGCGAACGGAAAATCCAATGTTTCGCGTTTCTCGCGAGATGCAAAATGTCGATCAACCGTTACGCTATTTGTGTATATGTGTGTGTGTGTGCATACCATTGTGGGTGTGTGTTACATTTGGCGACATCTTGTGCCTGGCGGCGCACCTTTTGTTTGGCAGCGTCCGTGGTAAGAATAGTTCTTGTCCTGTGCTAAAATTATGCTGTAATTTAATTGTGTGAAAAATATTTCCATGTCGCATTCAAATGCAATTTTCTCACCTTGGTTGCATGCGTCACACGACCTCTGTCAACTTGATGACCTTTGCACTCAATTATTTTGTTCTATGCAATGTGAGACTAAATTGTATATATTTATTTAGAAATGTTGTTATGAATTTGAAGCTGCATAAAATAAATATGTATACCATAAAATCAAAATAAAATTCTTTGAACTAATGAAACTCGTACTGAATGCGAAGGGAAAACAACAAAAAGCGAGTGGGAAAAACTTTTTAACATGTAATTTTTGAAACGTATTTGAATTTTTTCGTATCGCATGAGAGGCAGGCGCAAATTTTATGAGAAACCAAAAATATTTACTAGTTGGACTAACAGCTTATATCTATATATATCCTAAAACAATAATAATTACTTCAAACAATCTTTTATTTTTAAAATCTTTACATATTCCTAAGCTTGCTCCTCTTGCTAAATGAGATCTTTTGTTTCTATCCATTTTGTTTTTTTCTTAGGTATCTTCTCAATCTTTCGATATTGGCACATATGTATTTGTCTTTTCATATCTTGCTTTTTGTATGTTAATTTTATCTCTCTCATTGCTAATTCTGAACTATAAACAAAAAAAAATCACACTGTTGCTTAATCGTTTACAGCCACTAAAAAATAACAATTTCGTGGCTAAAACGTGGCAATCGCAATAGATTCCAACGACATACAAGTCCATACAAGTCTCCTCACCCAGCTGCCTCAGGCGCGGAGAAGCCTGTAAGCATATGAAATGTGAAAATTCAAATTCTGCGAAGCAGGCAGTGGCTTCAAATTGAGGCAGATTTGGGGGAAAAGCTGAGCAGCATTCGTGGCAGGCAAATTTAGCGTGAGGCTGGTAGCAGGCTGACTGCGAACACTTTTCTCTCTTGAAGCGTTGAAATGTATTCCATCTGAATGGCTTCTGCAGCCTAACCAAAGTCAGAACAAGAACTGAAACAATAAAAGCAACTGACAAGGGTAAGTCAAGAAATGTAGCAAGCAATTTGTTGTTCATGCTCGTCGCCTGCTTAGCGCTGACATTTAGCTTTCGGTTTGAAGATGGTGGGCCAAAAAAATTTAGTTGAAGTTATGTAGCTGCGAATGCTGCTGTCCTTTACAATTTTTGACAGGTACGCTCAAGCAAGCAGAGCTCAAGGACCTAGCTTAAACTTGGCTCTAGCTTTACCATCAAATTGATATGGTTTCCTTGCTTGCTGACTTAACGTAAGAATATTTTGTGTCGATTTCTTAAGGTTACCGGAAATGATATAATTGTATTTTAATTATGTAAAATTTAAAATGAATAAATTAATGTTTATTAACTTACATTAAAATCTCATTGAATATTGCAGATCATATTTTATTTAAATTTAAGTTCAACCAGTTAACCATTAACAATTCAAGCGTAACACGTAAAAACCACAATCGCAAAATATACATTTGTAGCGAAGGCTTAACAACAGTAAAGTTGATAAACTTCTTTGACAGCCAAAGGTTAACGTATCTCTCCAACCTTTTCGATATGCCGTGACTAGCCTTTTCATTCAAATGGTTCAATGAGGCGTATGCGAAATATATGTGCGTGGCATGTGACATAAAGCCGAAATGTTGTTTGCTTTTTTTTTTTTTTTTTGGCTGACCCTTGATTCAATGGGCATTTCCATCTGTTTGGGGCCGTCATTCATTGCTGCCTATTGCCGCATTCGTTAACACATAAATCCCATACGACATCATTCACATTCAGACACATGTGATCCCCATTCCAAAAACCACATGCCACGCCTTACGACAGTCAGCCCCAAAACAGACACACATATAACACCCCTCCCCCCCGCCTGCTCACGTGTCAAACTTTGGCCAAAGCTGTCGCTTGTTTAATTCCACAGAGCTTTGGCACGATTTCTGCTGCAGAACTGCGCCAGTATTTTGCCAGTCATATTTTCTATTCCATTATTTTTGTTGTGCTCTTTTGCACTTTTCCTCTATCTTTTTTTTAGGCGCAGCTGACACGTCGTCTGACAGCGCTCTATAAAAATGTTGCCTGTCAGAAAACTTTTAGGATCAAACTTTAATACTGAACATTTTTAGAAGATTATAAATAATTTAAAATGCAACAAAACTTTAAATAATTCACAGAGGTCCCTAAACCAATCTTTGCTTGATTTACAAACATTTCACGAAAAGTTTACCAAGTGCTATTGAGACACTTCGGAAAGATTCTCTAAAGCTTAGTTAAAATTTCATTATATTATTGAATGAAAGTTTCAATAAAGTTGGTTCATTGTACACTCGGCTGGTTGCGCACAAAAAGTGTAAATAAAAATCAGTGATTGATTTAAAATATATAATCCAAAAAATACACCAAGTTGAATATAGGTTGAAAGATTGTGTAAGCATATTTAGAATATAAATTTGATATTGGAAACTAAGGTCTAAAAATTCACATCAAATAATTCTATACAAATTCTCGTGCATGTTTGGATTATTTCTGTCTAGGCTCAAATATAAACTCGTATTATTTAATCTCCTAGGGCTTCATCGATAACTCTTTAATGAGCAGAGTGGACTTTAGCTTCTTTCCCCTTAGGAGCAGCAATCATATTACCAAAGCCTTCACAAAAGCTTAGCACGTGTCCTGCATATTCAGCAGTTGCCTAGAAAAACTTTAATAATTAAAATATGAGCGCAAAGAAATAAAAAAAAATACCCAGAAAACATACAAATAGCGCGACGTGTGAGCATTCTAACCACAATTCATGACACACAAACAAAGAATTTAAACTTAGCCAAGGCCAAAAAGTGACATCATAAAAAAAAAGACTCAAGAACGTGTCAGAGGGGAATATTCATCTTTGGGGCAACGAGGCTGTAATCAACAACTCACAAGCAAAGTAAACGCGTTTTGGGAATATCAAAGAGTGTGGCAAAAGTCGTAAAAAATACCAAAATAATAAATAACAAACGCTGACATAAATCTGCTTTGCGTGCGTGTACAAGGATAAATCTGAAAGTGACTTGGAATTTGAGCTTCCTCATGTGCCACACATTACGCATCCGCCCTGTGCGGCAATGCATCAAAATGCTTAGAATTCAAATGTTGACATGCTTCTGGGGAATCCCAATTTGGAATACAAGCTGTCATCTTTATCATAACTACTGCGTTTTGGGAATATTGACAAAAATAGGTAGGTATGAAATATAATTAAGATTGGTTGACAAGAATTGTATTACTAACCAAATGAAAACATTTAAAAAATAAGCTAATTATACATTTAAACAATATAAAAATTCAATACAAAAAAAATAAGGCAGAGACACGTTTTTGACCACATTTCAAAATATTCTCAAAGAATTTGTAAAAGATTTTTGATAAAAAATCAGTTAAATTCGGCAATTCTCAGAATCGCAGCTATCTCTTATAGTCACACGGAAACTCAAATATGAACATTGAATGCCTGCACTTCAATGTATTCGGCACGTGCGAATATTACGTATACGTCACGTGGAATCTTAGTTCGGACTCTGTTTTGATGCTGCGGCCGGTGGTTTGAATAGAAAATATTTTCAAATGGAAGCCTTCTCATCAATCGATTGCAAGGAATTCTGTCAATCTGACTGCCATTTTGTGTCCAAGCTTTCGTCCATAACGTACTTATTTCATAAACACCTCCACAGTCTTATTCACCACAAAAGTCGTCTGGTGTTTTGGTGAACTTTAAAATTGCCCCACAGCTTGCACTCTGCGCACAACGATTAATCAAGAAAATCAATTTAATTTATTATTTATTAAAAAACATTCTTATCAGCATCTTTAATGTATGGTAATGGTTTTGAATTAAGCAAATTATTATGATTAGCTTGGCTGCTAGGGTATTTTTGGCTTGTAACTCGTTGTACTTATTGTACTTGCAAATTTTGCTGCATTTAGATTTATTTCTTTTTAGTTTTAGCAGAAAACTTTTATCATTTCTCACAACAACAAGTTTTGCAAGATTAACTGTGCAATAAAATGTTTGTTCTTGAATTTTAAAACTGAAAAGTTTCTGCAAGTGAATTCCCTGTTAGACATTTGCATAGCGCAATGAAATTAGCATAAAATCTTGAAAGTTTTTATATATTTCCATTCCAACAGCTGACCAGCCAAAGTTAAACGTCCTGAGAGGTCTTTAACGTTTAATATTTTGAAGGTTTCCTTTCTCGTTTGTCAATCGTACAGTGAACCATGCCTAATATATATTAGAAATTTGCCAACGCAATGCTTGAAACTTTTGCCTGTCAATCATAGACAAGAACTAGAATGCTGGCATGACAAATCTGGACATCGTCACCAAAAGTCAGCTTCAATAAGTTCAAGTTGTCTCAAGTAAAAAACTAAAATAAAGGTTGGTAAATCAACCATTTATATAGGTAAACACATGTAACTAATTAGAAAAACTGCGTGAGTTTTTTGAGTAAAAATTATTATATTTAGTCATGCGGGCTTCCTCTTTTATTTTAGTACCAAAATTTGCAATCTAAAATTAAACCACAATTTAAATAAATTTCAAATTTATAATAATCTGTCAAAATACAATTTGCGTAACTGAAATCGACAAACTAAATCAATAAACAATTTTAACCCAATTTGATAAAGGCTTTTAATAATTACATTTCCAAAGTAATCGCTGGACTTTACTGATTTTGCATGCAGCGCACAGGTCATTTGCCATTCGCTCCAGCTGTGAATTTTATTTTATCACAGCTTGACTTCAATAATATTTTTGTATATTGTCTGTTCTTAACTCACATATTTGCAATCAGGCAAATAAATTTACATATACAACAACAGTCAATTTGAATATCTAAACAATAAATTCATATGCTTAAAAAAGTTTACCTACTGAGAAACTAAATCGTATTTTAATTATGTTATGCCTGGCATAACTCATTTTATTTATGCATAAAGAACTTTTTTCTGTAGCCTTTTATTTTGATATTGAACACACATTACTTGCTCAAAAGTACCCTTTTAATCTTACTCAAATACTGAATTTTGTTCAATTTATCAAGAAACAAGGGACAACACTGCAGTCGGGCGTAACCGACTGCGAAATACTCGGATACCATAAGTAACCATCGTTCTAAATTTTGATACTTAAACAGACCGAAAGACGATCTAGAAAACGCATATTTGTAAATGCTAATGGGTTGAAGGTGTAAGAACAATTTATACGTATAAATAAAGATGAATGTAGTTTAAAGCCACATAAGTAATAAGTAGTTTGCCATGTACTTGAGCCAGGCTTGTAAATCTGGCATTTACATTTCTACACTTAGTTCCTCAAAACTATAAATTTGGTCGCCATGCGCAAAGTCGTCTGCGTTCGAAGCTCTGCAAATAACACAACCGGCAACCACTTTGAGTCTAGTTCAAGTTCAATGCACAAGCAAACATAAAAACATAAAAACAATGAACACGGCAAGAGCGCTTCACGTGCCGTTAACAGAACCAATCATAATAAACAAACAACTA
The DNA here is from genome assembly GCA_035041605.1 of Drosophila atroscutellata. Classification (NCBI taxonomy): domain Eukaryota; kingdom Metazoa; phylum Arthropoda; class Insecta; order Diptera; family Drosophilidae; genus Drosophila; species Drosophila atroscutellata. The sequence continues at coordinate 1,531,620 of JAWNLA010000092.1, read as the reverse complement.
ACAGTCTGCAGACATTCGTTAACAGTGGCGCTGCTAATGCCACAACAGTGTGATGAGCGCTAATGCCCGCACTGTTAATTCCCACGACTGCTAACACATAACAGCTGTAAGCAATTGCCGAAGGGTCGCTGTTACTGCTAACAGTTGGCGTAAGCGCGCAATGGAAACGCACGTGAGCGGTTGCAAAAGCGCTTTTGTAATTCATTACTACAAAATGCTAATGGGAAATTTTCGTGTTTTGAAGAATTGCCACAAACACTTGCAAAATTAACAATTTTTATTTAAGTGTTTAATTAATTTATTTTATTTTTAATTTAAATAACTACATTTATTTACGGAGAAAATGCAGTTAAAATTATTTTGAATTGCCGCCGTTGAGGCTCTTAAATTTAAAATGAACTAAAGCAGTAAATTTGGATCTAAAATAATATTTATTGGTTTTACAATAAATACATTAATGCTGCAGGGCTAAAGTTATTACACTTTCTTGTTATTGGCAGCTGGATATAAAGTGCTTATAATAACAAAAGAATATAAGTACAATGTACATAGTTGGTCATTGGAAGTTTGCTGTTCCCTTTATGAAGGTTTCTTTTTATGCACATTTCTACTCTGCCTCAAACTTCTCATTTACGACCCGATGTCCGGCGGAGAGTAACGAGTTGTGCTTTACGACTTAATGCAGCCATAAAACAGATCAGCTTCCGCAGGCGACGTTTCCCCTTCCCAGTCGAAGGGCTGCAAATCAACCCAAAACTTGTAACTAACGTATATACTTATATGTATAAAGGTTTGTTTGTTATCGCCATGCTTGACCTCTGACATAGCTTAATATATTTTCTTGGTCATTATCGCCACATTAAATCAGTTTAGGTTTGTTGACATTTGCCCATGGTGCGCCTCAATCCAACCAACTATTTATGGTTCAAAGACCATCAATTTATCATATTTGCAGCTCTTCTTAAACGTTAATGTTGTTGTTGATGCTGTTGTGCTGTCGTCTGCTTGCTTAACCCAGTCATCAGTCCTCATGTCCGGGCGCCGAAATGTATGCTATGTTTTTATGCTGCTCGCATATTAATGAACATGTATTTTGCTCTGGCAGGTATATCTACATATATGTAAATGCTTGTGGGTTTGTTTATGCATACTCGTATTCATATTTGTCTTGGTGAAGGGGTTCGCTATGTTTATCTTCAGACATTTGTCTGCTCTGAGACGTTGCTTGAATAGCTATTATTTGAATAGAAGCTCAAACTGTAAACCAGATTAACCTTTCTTGTTCCTTTGGCGAATCTTCTCTGGTAATTATCGTAATCAAAAAAAGATTAACCCTTTGCCCTTAGCTTTTTTATTCACTTCGTACACTTTGTGTATATTTATTTATTTCCCTTTTCAATTGATATTTTATTACTTGTGTAACAATCTCATTTCCTTTTGCTATTTTTGAGCCCAGGAAACACGTGTTTATTCATCCGTGGTATTCAGTACAAGCAATTTGTACAACAACAAGTACAACAAGCAATTTGTAACAATTGCGTGCGGCTTTTACAATTTGGCTTACACGACGGATACTTAATGGTCTTCTTGGTGTGCGCAATGTACCATTTTATTATTTATTCATTTAAATGACTCAAGAGATTTTGAACGCGTTGTCGCTGTTAGCCTCAATTGAAGGTCGCCTTCCTTAGGCCCCTATCCTCGAGGAGGTCGTCAGATTAGTTATACTTTAACTTTAACTTTAACTTTAACTTTAACTTTAACTTTAACTTTAACTTTAACTTTAACTTTAACTTTAACTTTAACTTTAACTTTAACTTTAACTTTAACTTTAACTTTAACTTTAACTTTAACTTAGCTTTAACTTTAACTTTAACTTTAACTTTAACTTTAACTTTAACTTTAACTTTAACTTTAACTTTAACTTTAACTTTAACTTTAACTTTAACTTTAACTTTAACTTTAACTTTAACTTTAACTTTAACTTTAACTTTAACTTTAACTTTAACTTTAACTTTAACTTTAACTTTAACTTTAACTTTAACTTTAACTTTAACTTTAACTTTAACTTTAACTTTAACTTTAACTTTAACTTTAACTTTAACTTTAACTTTAACTTTAACTTTAACTTTAACTTTAACTTTAACTTTAACTTTAACTTTAACTTTAACTTTAACTTTAACTTTAACTTTACCTTTAACTTTAACATTAACTTTAACTATAACTATAACTTCAACTTTGACTGCGATTGCGACTCCTGTCAAGCAATTTGGCATTTGCGTAATGCGTTCATTAAGCTCCTTTTTCATTGCAATTTTCAACTCATTTGCATGGCTGGCATTCTGGTTTTCTAGCCATAATTAGTTTTGTGGCAACATGCAACATGCAACAAGCAGAGACCACTGCAGTCATTTCAAATGAGAATGCCGCTGATTGCGGAAAGAGGAAGCACACAGAGAAAAGCGCAAGGCCAAATTATAGAAGACAGCAGAAATAACAAATTCACTGCACAATTTACAATCGTGCCAAGACAACAACTAACTATTGTCAGGAGGGGCGGATACATCAAGCCAACTGGTTTATTAACCACAACAAACGCCAAAACAATTTCCGGCAGTCAAAGTCGCCAACATGGCTACCCAATTCTATAGCTTGGAATAAGTAACGGCTTTCGTTGCACTGAAGACAAAACTTTGTGGGTTAAGAACTAAATATAGATTAGATGGGCTGATGACGAAAAAGACAGGAACTAATGAGAAATTCTGATAAAATGTTTGTTTTTCCGTTGTTAATCGAAATAATAGAGGAATTTTTTGATTTAAGCTTAATAAAGCTTTATTTACCACAAGTTTAATTTGTCAGGCTATAGATTATATTAGGCGTTCAATTTATTATTATTATTATTCATAGTCAGTGGTTAACAAATTAAACTATATGTCTGTATATGTATATCATTTGAACCAAATTTGTGAAAACTTAATTCAAATATATTTTCACATGTTTGCAATTCCAATCCATTTGACTAACCGAATAGATAAAACCAGAACAGCATCTTTGATTACCCACCGTAATTGACAGGTCTGTCAGACCTTCACAGACAATGCTTTTAATTGGAATTGAGTTAAATATTTTCGTAGAATGTCTAAAACCGAAACAAAAAAAAGGCTTTGTGCCCAGGTTGTCTTTGGTTGCAACAGATAAATTCGATGAATTTCAATTTTCAAACGAATGAATAATGGTCCACATGGTTAAGAATTGGGTGAGATTTGGGGTTGGAGCAAACGACACTAACAATTTTTGGGTTTTTTGACAAAAGTGAAAATGGCAAGGTGAAAAAAGTTTACGGTCCGGTCCAAAAACAATAATTGAATATTTAGATTGCATATCTAAGGACTTTTATAGAAAGCTTTTGCATTGTAAGGCGCTTAAGTGAAAAGGAATTGGGAAATTGCAGTAGAATGTGACGCAGAGAAATATTTAAGTTTCCCATTGTGCATAAAAAGTTAAAGCAACAAAATTAACATTTCGAAAAAGCTCTGTCAAATCACAGCAGACAAACAAATTGAAAATGTGTAAGCTCAAATGCCCACAAATTATTTAAATAACAAATCCAACAACAGACACAAACAACTCCCACATAGACACACAAGACTCCGAAGAAAAGTTAAAAAAGAAACAAATTAAATTAAATTACTTTTAAATTAAATGCCTCATTTGCAGTATTAATAATTCATTTGACTCAACACACACTCAAATACGAGTGCAGATATTAACGAAAGGGAGAGCACATCCAATGAAGCTAATTTGAAATGTTTCAGGCTGAGAAAGCGCCAAAGCAACCACCCACGTTAAGTAGCCAAAGTTAAAAAAAAAACATTATGGTAATCCTAAATTTCAAGAACATATTTCAAATATTCCTAAAATATATTAATAATAAATAAAATATCAACAAATTTAATTAGCAGAATAAATAGAATGTTGTATTCAAAATACGATTTATTATTATTATAATTGGGGATATTTAGCACTGCGACCTATAAGGTCTATTGTGCGCCCTTACTGAGCCTACAGCTCTTCCGTCAATCCCAACTCTTGCACGAATGCTAGAATCTTTGTTAGGTTGAGGGTTTCTATGTCCTTGGGCCTCATGATATGTTGCCCTAGGATGCTGCGTCTTTTCCTGGTTAGGTCGACGCATTCTGTTAGGATGTGCGTCGAGCATTCCTCCTCGTATCCGCAGAACCTGCATATGTTGCTGCTGTAAATACCTAGTTTAGTTAGGTGACTTCTCAGTCTACAGTGTCCTGTCAATAGACCTGTGAGTATTCTGAGTCTATTCTTCCCCATGGATATCATTTGCTTAAATCGCTTTTGATTATAGCCACCTATGAGGCTTCTGCCTTGTCGGAGTCCTGGTGTTTCAGCCCAGCTCCGTTCTCGCAACAGACTTTCTTCATCCCTGATATATAGCCGTATTGTGTGTTTTCCTACGCCACAATACGGTTCAGGGCCTAAAAAAAAATACGATTTAGAAATTTAAGTGAATTATTTATTAACGAAAATTTCTTCCATATCTTGTTATAAATGTAACAAATAGATAATTTTGTAATTTTGAATTACTTTAATAATTACTTAAAATTCAATACAAAAATATTTGCATTTTAATTTTTTATCACATGCTATAAGGACACAAGTATGGAACAAATTATTTAATTTAGATTAGTTGAGTATAAGCTTTAATGAATTTTAATTAAACATTTCTTAAAAATTAGATTAAAACTCTCATTAACTATTGTGTATAATATATATATATTTATTTTAATTAACTGATCGGAATCTTTAATTATTTCTACTACACGTGAAGTGACTCTCTCGAAAGCAATGAAAACCAAAAGGGCCAAAGGATTGCGCACAGCTTTGGATATATATGAGTGTGCATATATTTATTGCGTTGAGTGTGCGTTGCACAGCACAGCACAGCACTGCACAGAGCGGAACAGAACTGAACAGACAGGCAGTGGGACAGACTGCTTACGACGTTGTCAGCCGGAAACGGAAACTCGCGCACACAGATACAAGCAAGACACAAAAACGCACAGAGGCAGACACAAGAAGTGCACAGTACCCAAATAAGTGCAGCAAAGACGCGTAAATTTGCAACAAAGCTTGACGTTGGCAAACAGTAAAGCTGTCCAAAAGGAGGGCTACGAATTGGGCAACTGCTTCAAGATGGCAGCTTGAGATCTGTTAAGATATTGGCGTTAAGACCTCATGCAGCCGTGAGGCCAAGTTACATAACATTTGTATAATCTAACTTTAAAGGTATTAAATTCTCAAATGTTTTAATACAAATATTTGATTCTTTTAGAGCTTCGCGTAAGGTGGAAATAAGTTCAAAGCTGCCAGCAACACTTAAACTATCCTTAAAACTATTTTTACTTACTTGAACATAAAAACTTTGAAATAGTTTCCTACTGTCTCTTTCTCTCTCTCTCACACTTTCTCTCTCTCTCCCTCTCTCTCTCTCGCATTATCTATCATCTGAAAGGTATCAACTTTTCAATTATGCTTTCGTTAATAATGAAAGTAATTAAAAGAAGTAAAATGCCTTTAGGTCAGACTGCACAACTAAAAGATACCCTGAGTATAGATACAAATGTAATTTTTTATTAACGATTATGATAAAAATAAGAAATCAAATGAACAAAAAAACAAAATGAGCGAAGTATACAAGCAATGAAGTATTCTAGTATTCCAAACTATTCTTTAAGAGTATACTTTTTACGGTGCAATATCTTTTCTTGCAACCTTTTACATACCATTGGCTGAGCACCCGTTTTATATATACCTCGAGGGTATTTGAGCTCTTTATCAATAGGTAACAGTAAGACTAAGAATATACATCACGTCGCTATTTGGAAAACATTTGAATTTAATTTATCACAAACTTGGAAACATTTTTATAAAGCTCACGTTTCGCTTTCGCTTTCACTTTTCACTGAAGGTATTAGCTGCTGATGCTGTGAGTTGATGAGAAAGTGGATTCTAATACTCTCTGCTTTGCGCTGACGAACTTTAATTAAGAGAGCGACACATGTGAGATAGCAAGTAGTTAAAGAGCTGCTGCCACTCACTACTCTGAGCGTCACAAACTGTCAAGTCAACATATTATGATATATGCGTGGTGTGGGGTTGTTGTGAGTTGTTTACAATTAGTAAACAAATATCAACAAGAGCAAAGTGTAGGTTGTTTATCTTACTATAATTGAAATTCGCACTTGGATGCTTGTGTGAGTTTTATGGGACCCAAAGTTATTGGGTATAGAACTTTGTGGTATTCATTATATTAACAGAAATCGATTATTATTTAAAAGTAAATCTATTATTTTTATTTATTATTTATTAAACTATTATTTGAATCTGAAGATATGAAATTTATAATTAAAACTCATTAAATTTATCACTTGAACAGCATTAAAAAGTTCACATTGCTACAATATTCTCAGAAATTCAATTACTTATTTATGAATATTATTACTGTCAGATGTTTATCAACTGTAGCTTTAATAATATAGTGGTCCGGACCAGATAACTGGGGCACTTAAGCTGCTGCAAAAATGCTGATAAGATCATTAATATTCTCGTTGTTTTAATAAAAAAGAGAGACAAATATAATACCTTGTATTTATTAATGTTAACACATTACCAGTAATGAATGAGTTAACTACTTTCTTTAACAAACACCAATTTATGTGCGTTAATCATAACTTAAGTCCAAAGCAAACATTTTTGAAGGCCGAAACGAGTTTCAATAGCATCCAAACCAAGTGACTTTTTTAATTTACTCGTTTTATTCGGGCGCATTATCCAAATCACATACGATTGACTCAGATGTGAGTGTCGTAACGCAAATATTTGCAGAGGAAGCATCGCAGTAGCGTCCTGTGGGGCAGGTCCCGGTCACATTGGTGGGTTTGGTGGCGCCAAAGCAGAAGGCGAACGTGTTGCGGGAGGTGCAGGCAAATACTTTGTCCGCGTTGCAGAGGCCACAGGTGCTGTCGTCGCCGCAACTGGCTGCCAATTCGGAGCGCTGGACGCAGATTAGTAGCCTATCAGAGCAGATCAAGCCGTCGGGGCAAGGGAAGATCTGATCATCTGGGGTATCCGTGCCAAAGCACAATTTATATGAGGTTTGACTGACACAGGCAGCATCGTTGCTGGCCTGGCAAACATCACATTCGCTTTGCACTATGTCCAGCTGCCAACTCAATGCGGCCAAAACTATGAACTGTTGAAGGAAGCACAAATTTCAGCTGAAATTCTTTTTATTTATCAAATCTAGTTTGAAAGCTTACCACATGAATAAAATTTGACATCTTGGCGCTACTGGCGGCAACTTACAATTGAATGCAAAAATCTCTCTGCCACGCATTTTTATATTTTATTTTTATTTTCAGCAAACTAAATCACAAGTAGACGTACATATATTATCTGCTTATCTAACTGAGCACCAAAATAAAAATGTTGCGATTTGATAAGTCAGCAGACATAAGCTCAACTACCTTGAATATAGAAATAGTCTAAGAACACTCAAAATGTGTTTTATCTGTTTTATTGCGAATTATTGTAAGACACGCTAACTTGAATCATCTTAGCCATAAACTGTACAACAACCATTTTTTGCAAAAAAATAAAAATGTTTTTAAGATTTCTGAAGAGGCAATTTATCAGACCAATTAAAAATTTATATATAAAAAAATGCTATATTCAACGTTGCATTTAAAAGTGAAGTGTGAAAAAGTTTCTCAAAATAAATGTAAAAAAAAATCGTAAAATCAACGGATTATATAAGAGTGTTTATTATGTTCCATATGGCCATAAAGATGTGTGATATTTGTAATTCAACATTCTGACAGCGGAAATTGCACAGTCTGTTGAAATCCAACGATGACAAAAGCTGTTTGTGGGCGTTGCACATGCAAAATGAATTTTCAATTTTATGACCAAGGACAAACGAACAATTCGTAGTGCCAATTGACCGACCAGGGAGTGTGGGGTGGCCGAGAGGACTGAAAAATACATCACCACACACTAATCATGGCGAGAGTTGTGTGCAATCTGAGCACCCCAAGCCAAATTGGCAAAGTGGAGTTGTAAATGGAATGCAACTGCAACAACTGCAGTTGCATCTGCAGCTGCAAAAAAATTTGACAATTGCAAATTCGCTTTTCACTTGCACATTGTGCATTGTTAGCGAATCAATTGTGCGTAATGACGTATCCTTGTCACAGGTGCCAAAAGGCTCTTTAAAGTCAGATACAACATACACAAACACCAACAACAAAGTGCACAATTTGTCAGCCTGAAATTCGTTTAAATTTAACTCAAATTCTGCTCAATTTACGTTTGAAATATTATTCAACCTATGACATTTATGTTATCTAATAGATTTGGGCTTTTTATGTGGCCTTTGTGGGTAATTAGTCAAAGGCAGCATAGTATTAAGCGTAGGTTGTTCAATAATAAACCACAAGAAAGCACAGCCATAAATCTGCAAAGGGTTACTATTATATTATATGTTTTCATCAGCATCCAGCTGGGCAGGGGCACCAGGTCTAGGACAAGCTACGTATGATTTAAGTTAGTAATTCCCAGTAATAAACAGAGACCTAGAATAGTCACATTCTCACATCAAATTATTTCTCATTACAAAAAATTTGTTTGTCATTTTAAAAATAAATTTATTTAGGTATTAGCAACAGTTTGGTGTCAATTTGTTTATCGTTCATAATTTTACTATTTTATTTTATTTATTCTTAATTTTTTGCTATAACTTATGAATATTATGAGTACTTCTTTCTTTAGATGAATGTGTATTGAATTCGACTCGAAGTCATAAAGTTGCCACAATGTGGCATTTTTACTGAGAACTTTATGCCGGCCATTGTTTGGCGCAGAAAGCTGTCCCAATAAACAATTTATGGGCACACAATCAGTGCATTGTTCGACTGCTCACAAAAATGAAGCATTATGCAAAATATTCTCGACTTAGTGAGGGTTAGACTGAGTATTTTGTGCCAGGCTGCAATTTGGCTGCGTCATTAAGTTCATCTTGGCTCAAGTCAGGCTGCACAAATCCTTCAGCCAGCTTGATTTATTGTTGCATGTCGCTGGGTGCTCGATTGGCTCTGCCCCATCATTATGTGTGGCATGCAATTTGTCCTCGAAAATCCTGTGTTAAATGAGCTATGAATCGAAGACTGTATTTTGGGGCTGCAATTAGTTAAGTCTGCATCGACTTTTAGCCACTTAAATGCCTGCAGATAGAAGAATATAAAAACACGGTCTTAGTCAGGTCGCAGCAATATCAGAAACATGGCTAGTCATAAAAATTGCCGCTTGTATTTACTGTTGCACAATTTAAGTCGGCGAAACGGCTTTTTATTATCCAAATGCTCATTGACGGCTATCATTTTTATGGTCCTAACTAAGTCCAATGCATACAAAAGCAGGAAAAAGCCCAAAGCAAGGCTGACATTTCGATAAGCTTAAGCTCTAGGACGACTCCAATTTCATTGATGGAACTGGCAAAGAAAAATGAAACAACGGTATGTTGTAAGCCAACAAGTCGTAAAATTTACTGGTAACACAATATATACATTTTTTGGTGAGCCAAGGAATTTGCAATCAAAGTACAACCCCAAAAGCATCACAGGCAAATCTTTAAAAACAAATCACTGCATTTGCATAAAAATGCAAATATTTTTGTATATTGCTTTCTTAATGTTTAATAAATGCAATTTATTTATTTCATATTGTTTTAATAAGACAAATAATAATATTCTTTAACAATATATTTATAATAATAAAATAATGACCACTCAATTAGCCAAACTAAAGCAACACATTCAGCGACAGTAATGCCCCATTTCCATTCTCCATTTACAACAAATGGCCAACAAAGCATAAAAGTTGGCATAAAAATATAAGAAGAAAAATGTTAGAAAGAAAGCAATAAGAGCGTCGCCAAGCAGCTTGGGGCTGACAAATAACAAACAAAATGAGCGTTGCTTAACATGGCCATTTGCTTAGCGGTTAATAAATGTCAACCTTAAACATGGCTATCAGTATTCCAGTTGCCGCAGTGCACCGAAGAGATACAATTGACTTGTATAAAAGTAGTTAGGCTTTTCCAAAAATAGCGGCATAAGAATATATGGATTTCTTAAATATCAATATCCGAAAGCTTATTGCTCGTAACACGAACTGTGTCTGGCAACAACCAGAAGCCGTTGTGGCATGCAACGTATTTAATATGCATATGCATTACTTGCACAGACATCCGTTGTAATCCCTTCAAAAACCCCAATAAAACAGTTCGCGTGCAGCCGTGGTTAGGTTTAGTTTATTGAAATTTTATGAACTTGCTGCATTCTATATTTAGAGAGGCGGACAGTGTTGAAGACGTGGCACATGCGGCTGCGACGAACACGCTTAAGATTGTCTTCAAATCGTAACCACAAGTTTGCTGTCGTCAGATAAATTAATGCCACGTTCCATTTGTGGCAAGAGGCAAGTTTTCTACATGCTGGTGGGAATTTTTAAGCGCTCGTGTTCAAGAATTTAATGGGCAAAGTTCGATTTGAACTTTAAATAAGATTTTAGGGTTTCGAAAGTACACAAAAAAAAGAAGCAAAATTGCTTAAAAGGCCACAAGGGATATATATTTTAAGCAAGTTAATGAAAAGGATAAAAAAAAATTGAATTCAATTTAAAATTGTATAATATTTAATATATTTATAAAAATAAATTAATCAGCATCAAAATTATAGTCCTAACCCCATTCAAAGTGGTTTAGACTATATACATATATAATTTATAGTTTTAAAAAAATTTAAAATGAACTTTAATTTAAGAACTGCATGCAAGCATTCAGGTTCAAGAACCGAACTGACCTTCTTATAAGCAGCTCAAGCCCCTCCCATTAAGCACATAATCATCTTTGTGCCTCTGCCAGGCAAATACTGCTTGTCTGGGAATTCAACTGGCCATTTCAAATCCTGCGCAGAAAGCAAAGCTGCCAGACAAAATTCAATAAAGATGACGTGTTAAGTTATTCCAAAAATAAAGTTAAGCAAAACTGTTGTTCGCTGGGTTAAGAGTGCAAAGTGTCAGGCAATGCAATTGATTAACATGCACAAAAGTTTGTGAGGCAACATTTAAAGCAGATCCAGTTTAAAGCCGCAAGAGTCATTTACAGTTATTGGCAAACAGCTTGCAACTTATTGTTAAACATTTAAGCTACGCAATGTCCACGAAAGTCCTTGAATTGGAATTAGTGAGTGAAGTGGAGTGTAATGGAGTAGAATGAAGTTGGGTGGGGTGGAAAGGGGGGGAGACGAGAGGGAATCCCCCTTCCTATCCTGGAGGCTACTAATCGAGACTGTCGCTTCTTAGCATCCAACCAGACAGCTTCATCCTTGTCGCTGCTGCTGTTTGCGTTATTTTGTTTTTGTCGAGGATTAAGCGAACAACTAATTGTGAGCTGTGTTGGCTGCTTAAGCTGCTCGGCGTCCGCAGCTTGTGTTCCAGACAGATGTCACGAGTGAAACTTTTAAATTCCAACAACCAGCGAAGCATGAAATTTAATTTCTTGTTCATATTTCTTGGTTTAAATGAAGAAGATAAAGAAGCCAAAGCATATACGAACAGCCCATAAGTTATGAGGAAAAAAATGCTTTAAAAAATCCAAACATATTTAAAAGGAATAAAAAAAATAATAATGCATATAGACAATTGAATTCAAAAGTTGAGCAGAATTATATTACAATTATGGAAAAGTAATAATTTTAAAAATTTGCAATTTTAAGAAATGCGAAATAAGAAGTTATTAAATTTAAATATAAAATAATTTTTTGTACTTAATACTAGCTACTTAGATAACCTTCAAGACGTCATTCATTTCCAAAATGTATCCAATTTGTGGAATTGAGAAAAACCCAAGACTTTTAATTTCACTGAATTGTGAATTGTTTTACATATGTATATTACTTGGATTCGGGAATACCCTCTCAATAAAGCCAACTTTATTCATATCTTAAATTTAAGGCATCAGGTAATCTGATCCTGATCGTAGTTTATTAGTTTTAGTGGTTTTTGAATTTTAAAAAATTATGCAGTTTATCTGTTGCTCGTTGCATTGATTAAAGAGTAATGTTGGAAATGTTGAAGTTAAAGTTTGAGTTAAGCCGAAAACTGATTTTACGCTTCACAACTTTTAATGGCAATCATGGCGGTTGGTGTTTGGCGCCGAGCATCAACGCCGTTTGCTGTTTCGGCATCAAAATGTGCGCATAATGTGGCTCTTTAATGGATTCCATTGCATACATTTTAGGGGCACAAGCTGCGGCAGCAGCAAAAAAATTATGCAACGCCCTCTGAAAAATGGCATCTCATGCAAATTGCCCAGCCAGCCCCGGTTGCGTGCTATTTGTGGCACTCCACACTGCGGCAACAGTGCGGCATGTTGCCCATTTGTTGTAAACAGAGAATGGAGAATTACTGTCGCTTGACGCGTTGTTTTACTATTGCTAAAATGAGTCGTCAAACTGGACAGAGCAGCTACTGAAATCTGTAGTTAATTGAGTTTAAACTCAAGCGTTTATTTAGATAATTAGACAACGACAGCGGAATTTCTAACAGTGCAACTTAAAGGTTTCCCTTCACGCGTGAGAATTTCTCAAGATACATAGTTAAGTATCATTTGCAGATATCCCTAGAAACTTACGCTGACAGTTGCTTGAAAATGTGCGTCATATTTGGCAACACGTCTGGGGTTAATGAAAATTTATTACTCGGCTCGTGGCCACTCGCAAAATTGAAACACAAGAAAATCTGCAAACAATTGGCTCAAAGCAAGCTACAATTGAGGCATAATTAAAACTAATTATGCCAAATGTCGTGGAAATGCTGACGTCGGTGAGCGAATAATACGTCTGAGCAACCATTTTCAAATAAACGTCAAAGTGTTAAAAGGTTCATAAATTGCTGCTGCCAACTTTCTCTCTCTCTCTCTCTCTCTCTCAGACAACCTGCTGCCTTCTAGGAATCATATTCGAAGAAGTTTCTCAATCCAAGCAGAGACAGAGATGAGATGTATAAATTAAAAGAGCTGGTTTAAATTAATAATATTATGGCTAGCTGTGCATATAAAATAAAAACAATACTAAAATTAAATATATCAAATATACTTGAACAAATAGGTAAAAATTGATGATGCCTTAAATAAATTTCCCGACAACGACAACTTATTAGCCCTTTATTCATTTATCCCATTTTTGGTTTCATTATTTTTTTTTAATTTTAAGGTAAATATTAAATTTTATTGTTAATTTCGTTTATTTTATTCTTTGTGTTTTTGCGTTATGACTGATATTAATCGTCGCTAATAAATAATCCATTATAAAGTGATACGATGTCAACAGCATCTTGTATTATTCAAGTCTGATGTTGGGTATATGCGATAAAATGAACTGGTTCAGTTCAGACGTTCGTTAACCATCCCTGAATTACAACTTTTGTGATTTCTTAAGTTCTTCGCGCTCAACGCATTTCCTAAATGAAATTAATTCAAATGCAACGCGACGCGGCGGTCCCTGAAAATGTCAAACGGAAGGCGCGAAATTTCACGCGTCTGGCGACATAACAAATGAGTATGTGTGCGTATGTGTTCGTATGTGTATGCGTGTGTCTGTATGTGTGTTTGTTTGTGTGTGTGTGTGTGAGAGTGTATTTGTAATGTGTGTTTATTTATTTTAGCTGCGCAATGTTGCGGTTGCTTGAGCGCCTTTTGTTCGCCAGGCTCCACGGCGGAAATTTAACCCATGGGCAAAAAACTATGCCGCAATTTTATTGTGTGAAAAATAGTTTTTGCATGTGCCGTATTTGAATTTCTATGTGCTGAGCTTGTATGTGTGTTTGTGTGTGTGTGTGTGTAAACTGTTATACTTAAACTTGTTGACCTTTCCAGCAAATACGAATAGGAAATGGTTTCAGACCCATTTTTTAAAGGGACTTAGTTTCGTTTTTCAGTTTAAATTCAATTACTTAAGCAAAGTCCCAGTAATCATTATAAAAACAATCTGTCAAATCTAGTTCGTTTTAATATGGAAATAGTGACTAGTGCCCATTTGAACACACATTTGAATACTTAGAATATGAATCATTAGTTTTAGAGTACTTTTTCCAGTTTTTAAAGAAATATCTAAAGAGAAAAGTTTGCTTTTAATCTGACTTCAAAGAGTAAAGCTCCGTCTCCGTAGTCTACAAAAAGTTACAGTTTTCAACTTGAATGTAATTTCAGCTCAAATCATTATCTTAGCTATAATCTGAAAATTGTATAAGAAAAATGTTTCGAAATCAATACGATAGTGATGTTACCTTATGGAGTCCCCAAGGTCGCCTCTATCAGGTTGAATACGCCATGGAGGCTGTTAACCAGGGCACAGTCACTGTTGGCCTAAAGAGCGAGGATTTCGCAGTAATTATGGGACTGCATAAGCCATATACCGAGGTATGCGTAATGCAGCCAAAGATCTTATCCATTGATAGTCATTTGGGCATATCATTATCTGGCCTATCATCCGATGCTCGCCTGCTGGCCTCGTTTCTACGAATAGAGTGCTTGTCTTTCAAGCACTCGTATAACACAACCTATCCGCTTTGTAAATTGGTCAAGGCTTTGGGCAATAAGATGCAAGTGAATACGCAACGTTATGACCGCAGACCCTATGGAGTGGGCCTTCTTCTAGCCGGATACGATGAAATGGGCAGCCACATTTGGCAGATAATGCCGTCCGCCAATGTTTTCAGTTGCAAGGCAATGGCCATCGGAAGTCGAGCTCAAACAGCTCGGACCTATTTGAATCGCTTTAAGGACGCGTTCCCGTTCTGCTCCAAGGATGAATTGATTTGTCATGGTCTGCAGTCCATTTACCAATCCCAAAACAGTGCTGATAAGTTGCGTGTATCTATTGGAGTCGTTGGCAAAAATCATCCATTCAAAATACTTACGAATGAAGAAGTTGAATCATATCAAAGATCTTGTCTTTCATCACTTAATACGGAAAGTGCACAAGATTCAGAAAGTGAAAATCAATCAATTTAACAATTTCTGCAATTGTTTTGAATTACACATTGTTTTTGGTTAAATATTTAAAATAATTTGAATCAGTTAAGAAACTCAGGCGCTTATCAAAATTTCAGAAGAGTAGTTAAAAATAAACAAATAACATTTTAAAAGTTAAATTACATTTGAGATATGTTTAATTATTCAAAAATTACTGAGGATGCAGCTTATGCACCTTTGATAAAAAATGCACTTTTTAAAAAAATATGGCAATTTTAATAATCAATTGGGAATTGCGTTTTTAAATCGCCACACCAAATTGTGAAATCCTCTGTGGTCGTTATAACAGCAGCAGTTTAATGTTATACTTTTCCGTTAACTGGAAACCCGCAGAAAACCGATTATAGTGGGCCATAATATGCCAATTAAAATGTCGACCACTGTGGGATAAGCGCACGAACAGAATCTCCGCCATAAAACTTTATAAAGTGAAACGCCAAAAACGCCCACTGCATCCACGCTCAAAGCTTTAACGCATATGGCGTAATAAAACTTGGCCAAAGTATTTAAGGTTTAAGCATGCTGAGGGGCAGGCACAGAGAGAAAGAGAAAGAGAGAGAGGGCAAGTGGGAAAGGGGCATCAGTAGATAAACTATATCCTTGGCACGCAAATTTAGCGTGAAGTTGTAAGCCGTCTGTCTGCCCGTGCTGTCCCGCCCTTGCTCTGCATTTGCCAGCTCCCTTGAATGGCATCCAAAACTTAACCACAATATGAGCAGTAACGACACCCACAACAGATGTCAGGGTTGAGTATAACTATTAAGTGAGCAATTTTGTGTCCTCGTTTGTTGTCTGCTTAGAGTGGAGCTCTCGTTTGGGGGCGGTGTATCCAACATTGTGCACTTAAGATTGCCTACCTCACTCCCTCCCAGGACATGCTGTCTTGTCACGCTTCTGGCTCTGCTTTGGTCGTAGGTAGGTAAACATCTAGAAGATCTCGTTTGAGTGGATACCAACAGACACATAATGCAAAAGAGTATAGCTAAATTTACATATTTGGTTTTCCAAACTCAGCAACAGAAACATAACCAGTGACTTCCAACTTCGCAGTTCAACGAGGCGTATGTGTTACAAATTAAATACAGAATCATATGTCCAAGAGCACAATTTGAGTTCATTTATTAATGCATTGGCCAGAACTATGAACGTATTTATTGTAGAAAATAGATAAGCTAAAGATGAAGGACCTTATAAATATTCTACTTGCTGGTTGCACTTTAAATTTATTGTATTATTCTTTTGCTGCAATTTAAATTTAATTTATTATTGTGTGTATCGTATATTTATTTTGCCATCTACATGTGTTTATCCTATTTAAGTCTCTAATTTATAATTTATAAATTTCATGACAGGTTGTTATTTCACTTTCGTCAACACACAAATCCCTGAAGAAAGCTGCAAACAAAATCATTCAGATTAATGTGATTCCCAGCAAGTTTTTCGATTGTGCCTCAAAGTTTTGTCCAGCTAAGTCGAGTTTCGAGTCAATTACGATTTACTGAACTGTGTCTGTTTTTCTTTTTGTGTTTTGCTGTCCTTTTGGGTCCAACTACGAGGGATTCCGGGAACTGCTTAAAATGGATTTCCAAAAATTTGCGATGAATTCGAAAAGTTGACAAAACAATTACGCTCATTGAAACCATTCTTCAGTATAGATGACACACAATTCGATTGAATCGTGAGTCAGAGTAAGGCAGAGCGCACCATGCCACTTACCACATAATTCCCAGAAGCGAGCTGTAAAAAATCATTCAGATGAATTTGATTGCTTGCCACCAAACCGCATTTCACGCCAGCCTATCGACTGCGAGTCAGAGTCAAACTTTTGGCCAGCACTGTCAGTTGTTTAATTCCGTTGAGGTTTAAGTCAATTGCGGCTACTGACCTGTCTCTCAATTTCCATTTTTTTATTTTTTATGTTGGCGAATTTGTGTATTTTTGGTCTGCTGTCCTTTTGGGTGCAACTAAAAGCAATCAGTGGGATTGACTCGACATGTCCAATACAAACACAAACTCAAGATTTTTAAAATAACTTATTTTTTAGTTGAATATAAACTGATAGGACTAAAAATTGCATATTGTTCAAATGTGCTGGGTAGTTTAAACTCTTCATAGTTTTCACAACGACCCACACAACTGGAACCTATTAAAAACTAGTTAAGCAAATACCAAACTGAATTTTCCAACTTTTGGCTTCTAATTTGGCACATTAAATATTTGCAGCTCGTATATTTGGCAACCAAAAAGCATAAACAATGAGCAAAGTGGTGCACACCGCTAGAACTTATACACAAATACTATAGTAGAAACATGTGGGCACATTCCTACTCCAACTGCAGCACTAGCCAACCTCAACATCAAGGAAACATACCCTAAACATTTGCATAATGTAAGTGAAGTAAAATCACTGGGGATTTAAATATAGAATATAACAATTGATTTTTATATATTATCAGAATATCAAAGATTTTACTTTCATAAAATAATAAGTGTTATTTAAATATTAATCTGGAACTTAAAACATAATACTTTAAATTCACTTTAAGCCTAAGTAAAGGATATCTTCCAATCGTGCATCCTCTCAAACATATTTATTATGATTCTTACACTTATGTCATAATTTAAATGATCAGCAGAACAGGATATCTTGTAGTCGTTGCACCATCTCTCACACATATTTATTGTGATTGTTTATTTATGCGCAGCCCGTTCACCTGGTCTGCAGATTCATTTTGTCCGAAATTATGCTGCAGCATATGAATATTGAATGGGGCAGAAGGGTAGAATGTGGTATGAAGAATGAATATAATCAACAGCCCGTTAAAATGTATTTATGTGCAGCAGCCATAATTTAATAGATGATTTAGGACTCGGCTTGTGCTTGTTTTCAGTTTAAGCGCACCATTAAAAGTTGGCCAAGTGTCGTTAAAACACTCGACAACGGCTCAATAAATTATATTATATATAAATTCAATAAATTCATTTTATAGGTGCTCCGACATATTCATGCACACATCCCTCTAGGGACTACTTTGCTGTCAATTTATGTTGTGTTTACGCTAAACGACGAATTAGGGCTTTAAAGCATGGCTTACTCTACTTAACAAATCTTGGAACAGCTTAAAGCCTTACCAGCATTCCAGCAACTGTGCAAAAGAAGATGACTCTGATTCTGGGAAACGGTTGACACACAAAAGTTGCATCACAGGAGACGTGGCACAGACAGAATGTTTTCAAATTTCGCTGGAATTCAATTTAAAATGCGCTTTTTACTGCTGCGAAATGAAATGTCAATAAATACCAGGAAACTGCGTAGCAAACAGCCAAAGTCAAAGTGAATATTCAGTTTGTAATTATAGGGAAAGTGCAAACCATTTTTATAATTTTATTCGAAATACTACAATGAATTCCGCTCGCATAAATACTTTTCATTATATCAAAACTGATTAATTCCGAAAAGTATTTGGAATCTAGCTTGAAATTTATTTTGCAAAATTTGGTTTAACTGATTCCGGTTTCTGCGCAAAGGAACACAAAAATTTGCGAAAAGTTGGCAGCACAATCGCGCCAATTGAGTTCGCGTCTGAAAACAAACTTCAATAAAGTGCAAATATTTCCTGGTATAGTGGTAGACACACAATTCAATTGAAATGTGAGCCAGAATATTGGACAAGTGCTTCAATGGGGGTTAGTCGAGCACAGGGGTCAAAGCGTGCAACATGCCACTTGGCATCGACTGCAGCACGTGCACACACAGCGCCCCGGTCGTTGAATGGGTGGTTACGAGTTGGGAGGCGGGTTGGTTGGCTTCTGATGTAGAGCCCAAGTTGCAATTGGTTTTTTCTTCTTTTTTCCCCACATGTGCAACATTTTGTCATGATTGTGCAAATTGTTATTTTCCTCACGAAATTCAATAAAAAAATACAACAAGAAAAATACATGGATACATACATATATGAAAGGAATGATGGCAAATTTCTTTTGTACACGTTCTAGCCGCTGCCTAAAATGTGGTCATCTCACTTTTTATGATCGCTAAGTTCTTCCGCAAAGTTCTATCTCTATCCGCTTTACAAGTTCAAGTTTTGCACAACACACATATATGTATGATGTTTCAATTAAACACTTTTTTGGGGTTTGTATTCGCATTTCCCGAAAAGTTTTGTCCAAACTCTGTCTCGCAATCTTCCTGGCTTTTCACCGTATTTCTTGTGATTTTGTTGTGCCAGCCACTTGTGCATATGTAAATATTTGCAATTAAAATAATTGAGTTTTAAGTTGTCTATTAGACAAGTTTCTCGAGTGAAGCAAATCATAAAGTTTTCAAGCAACAAATTTCCTCGCAAACTTGTTCGGGTACATCTGCAAAATATTGTGCAGAGTATCACCGAAAAAGGAAATATATAAATGGGAAAAATTTAAAAATTAAAGTTAATCAAAGGCAAAACCCAAACAAACAGCTGTTTACTAAAACTTTGTCGAGTAAATCAACAACAAGTGGAATAACTCGACTCGTTTGCTATTGAGCAAAAGGTAAGCTGCTAACTTTTAAATCTGTGAACAATGAATGTTTAGGAAAGAATACCTTGATGCATGTTACGCATACGCAATGTGTTCCCACATAACTCTCAACTCAAAGACGGCCACATACATATCTGTGCTTATTACACACGATTTGAGAGCCCACAAAACATTACTATTGCCTGTCTTGCATTTAAATGGCTTAAATATAGCATTCGAGGAATCGATTGATTGGCCAGCATAAAAGCCACGTTTTAGCTGGAATTCTTGGAAAAAAATGTATATCAAAGGACTTTTCTTCTTTTTCTATTGTTGGTTTTTTTTCTGTGTGCTTCTGTGCCCAGCGGTTGTGGCAGCTGTGCTCAGTTTGTTGAATGGGCTTCTTTTTGCATAAAAACGCGTTGTGAATAGCCATAGTGTAGCTTTTTTGCAAGCGATTAAATGGAGCTTAAAAGCTCTGGCAATACCGTTAAGAAAATAGACTTGATTTGATGGATAACCTTTTTTAAACTTCATATTGGAAAATTAATCCTTGAGGCTTATAATTGTGAACAGCAATAGGGAATATATCGAATTTTGGAATGTTATTAGTTGGATCGATTTTGGTAAGTATTGCAAACGCCATAAAATCAATTTTTGAGTTTGTCTACAATAAGAAACAATTCTGAAATAAACTAAGTGCATTGTTGGACACTAAATTAATAATAAATAGTAAATTTAAAAAAAAATATAAATAATTGAAGTAATTTTTTTAAATCAAACTTTTACATTCTAGTAAACTCTTACTCAGCCCATCAGCTTCTGGTCAATTTAGAGAACATCTATCATTCGAGTTGGCCTTTTGCACTTTTCTTTTCCATATCCTTTTTTTTAATCTCTAACATATTTACATATGAATGAACACGGCCCCAAATACATCAATAACCTAATATTAACTTGGAATGAGCTCTGCGGCATTGTTTCTGTGTGTGTACTTTGAAAATATTTCAAAGAAGTTAAAAAAAGGGTCGGAAAACATGTCGAGGGCTTAACGATAAAAACAATAAAATTCATACGAAAACCGCCGCAATATAAATCGAATCCATTGGGTATCAATAAATTGATCTGGTTTTTGGCCGATTAAATATACAACTTGTTTTTTGTTGTTGTAAATTTAACGGCATTCGAATGCTAATTTAAAACATGTATTACATCAAAGATGTATGTTCTTTTTTTGTGCTTTTCCGTAGTTATTTGAAGCCAATTTCGTTTTACCACTAAAGTGATTTCTTTTCATTTTCAGCAGTTCGAATCGTATTAAAGGTTTATTTATACGTTTATGCCTTGTGATTTGCGCTGTTCTTTTGTTGATTTTTCGCTCTTGATTTTATTGACTTGTTTTTCAATCTGTTGAATTTGGTGGACGCCCGTTGGCCCTTTAGGTGTCGCGTTGGCTATGCATCGTTGCCCCAACGTGTGACAAGTCGACAAATACACAAAAAAAGAGAGAGAGAATAATGAATAAGAAAAAACTCCAACAAATCCGATACTTTTACAATGCCATTGGGCGAATTTTGGCATTAAAGCTGCGCTTTTGCTGCAGTCACTCACAGTGGATGTGGGGCATTTGCATTACTTTTTGCTCAACTTTAAATACTCTTTTCTTTTGCATACCCTTTCAGTTGGTATTATAATTTTATTGATCAATCACAAGTGTCTCTCCGTCTGTTAGTCTGCCAGTTTTAACTTTATTTATATTTTTTTTTAAATTATTAGTGAAATTTAGGGATGAACAAGTGGACTCCGGTTGCAAGTGTATAGTTTCCTTTCATTTTCTCCGTTTTGTTTTTTTAATTAAATTGTCACTGTAAAATGGAGGCGGCAGCAATAATATATTCAGTCGGCGTTTTATGTTTCCCCCGTTGCCGCTGCTGTGCTTTCTGCTGCTATTGACACTTTATCAGCCTCAATATAATTAAAATATGAGACACGTTCGCAAAACGGTATGCAATGCATTTCAAATAGCCATCATTGTCTTCAGCTGCAACTGTAAAACTACAGACAAAGTTCATTGTCATTCGAAATGAACAGTTAACATTTGTTAAATTCCCTCATTTTCTATCTGCACAAATCCAAGTTCTCTTTCCGCTAGACAGCTCTACTCTAGAAAGCTCACTCTGTGAACCTTCAATCCTCTTAAGTATCCTTTTAAATGAGTATATATTATATCAAATAAAAATATTAAATATTAATAATAAATTATTAAATATTATATTAAATATTAATATTTAACTTAAGTAAATGCTTCATCATTCATTCATCATTAAATCATTAATAATTGACAAGCACCGTCAATAAAAAGATGAATTCTATTGAAAAATAAAGTATGAAAACTCACTCATGATCCACATCGGATTGCTGGATAACTTCTCATATCTATATATCTGTCTGTTTCTGCTTTAAAAAATGATATAAACTGTATACTGTGTTAACTTTTGTTTAATTTATTAATTTACAATTACCATTAATTGCAAACAACTTTCATTGGCGCCTTGCATCTGCATAAATTGCAGTCTTAAACCATTTTAAGCACTTTGTGGGCGGTGGCATGATTGTGGTTATGACTACTGAAAAATGCATTATATTTAAATTGCTGGTCGTATTTTTATTTCAATGTGGCATTGTGGCGATTTCATGGCATCGAAATCCCAACGGCCACAGTTCTCTGGTCATTTTTATTGAGCTGCATGAATGTTATTTTATTGGTAACTTATAATGGATTTCTACAATGCAATCAATGCTACAAATAAACATCATCACAATCAATCCAGTTGAGTTATGCTCCGAGTTGCAGCAAGAAAAGTGAAAAGCGATATAGACAGCCGAACACGGCAATGCTCATCTGTGTCTGCTGCAATGGATTACAATAATGATTAACTTGTGCAAATATCAGAACAAGTTATAATGATAAGAAATAGTATAAAATCAAAATACATTATTCTAACTGAATGATAAAATTAATTTAATAAAGGTATTTGTGCAGTTGCGTAAAATCTTTGACAGTTGTCTTGTTTCTAATTGTTTTACAATATAATACATTTAACATCTAATTGTTGGTATGTTTATACAAGGAACAAATACGTATATATATATCTATCTATATTGCAACGATTTAAATGACTTTTTGAGTTCGTGAGTTTGTTAAAAATGTACAAAAATAAAATGTTTAAATGACTAGAGAGGCTGTTGGCAGTTCTTAGACATCAGTTATGCTCAAGTTGAGGCAGTTGATCCAGAAACGATCAATGGTGTGGTATAAATGTGGCAGAGCATTGCCAATGCTGTGGTTCTCATCCGTATATGTCTGCAAAAGTAAATAAAATAGATTTACTTTTGGATTTATTTCCAGTTTGGAATACTATACGCACCTGCTCATCGAAGGGTATATCGGCTCTTTGGAGCAGTTTGGCCAACATCAGAGAGTGTTGATAATGCACATTGTCATCACCGGAGCCATGAATTAGCAAAAAGTCGTGTGTCCTAAAGTTATCCAAATGACCGAAGACACTGCTCTCAGAATACTTGAGTTTATTGTCGTCCACCGTTGGCAGGCCCATATAACGCTCAGTGTAGATCGTGTCTATAATGAAGTGAGGAATTACATGAAATAGCCAAGTTTGGTGAAGGGCAATCTCTAGGCTCTTACCATAATACAACCAGGAGGTGACTGGCGCCACAGACACACCACACTGAAAGACGCGGTCGTTGTCCTGTTCGATTGTCTTGGCTGTCATATAGCCGCCATAGCTCCAGCCCCAAATGCCTGTGCGTTGGGCATCCACAAAGCCAAGATTATCCTGCATCCACTTGGTGACAAACAGTTGATCCTCCACCTCGTGATCGCCCAAATCGTTGTTCACCGAGAACAGCAGCTCTTTGCCCTTGTTGCCAGTGCCACGCCCATCGATATAGGCGTAGATAATATCTCTCGAGGTGGTGACAAACGCCTCATAGCCCACGGTAAAAGAATTCGTAACGCGCACCGAGTTGGGTCCAGCATAGACAACGACAATCATGGGATACTTCTTGCTCGCATCGAAGTTGGGCGGCAACGCCAGCTTGGCAATGCCAGTGCTGCCATCCGCCAAAGCGACAGGAATGAATTTATAGCTGGGACGCAGCTTTGTCGCCAGATTGGCCCGATAGGCGGTATTCAGCTCCCAGTCGATGAGCTTCTTATGGGTGGGCGTGTCCACCATCCGTATTTCTGTATACGAAGGATTAGGTCCATTGCAGGTGAGCGTATAGAAGTCGAATGATTTGCTAAATGTGGCACTGGCCGAGCGGCATGCAACGCCATCCACATCAACATGATCGCAGCTGAGGCAATCGCTGTTGCTGTACACATGATATTGCGCCGGATCATCCGGTTGAGTGGCCTGATAGTAACTGCAAAGGTAAACAAATTCATTAATCATCAAGTTTATCAAAGGTTTCTTTTTCCTTTGTAATCTGCTCCAAAAATCGGCTTATATATATATATATATCGGCTATATATATATATTTATTAAATTGTATTCATAAATCAAGGAAAGTTAAGATTTTGATTGGGAAGGCTTATCTCAAAGCTTGTCCCCGTCCAAAGAGCTAGATTTTTATATATATATTTAATTTGTTATACTGCAAGACAGAGTATTGAGCAGTCGTGAGACTCCAACAGCAACGTTGAGGTTTGCTTAAGTACACTTACAGCTTATCATTGGCCTCATCGTAGCCATAGACAGTGAGAACGGTGAATTCACCGCGACTTTTCCAGATGTTCTCGCCCGTTTGCAGGTTGAGATTCCAGACCTGATACCAGTTATTGATGAAGTAGGCAAAGATGCAGTTGAGGCCATCCTTGAGGCACTTGGGTGTGCTCATGGCCACCCAGCCGTCGGGCTCTTCGATGCGCTTATCCTCCGCACAGACGCCCAGATGGCTGCAGGTTTGGAGCGAGGAGAGATTCTGGCGCCGGTTCATCCAGGTGATGAGCAGATGGCTGCTGTTCGACCAGACCACATTCTGGAGAATGTGATCGGAGCTGACAATGTCGACAGGTGCGTCGATGCGTTTCATGGTGGGATCATTGTCGGTTAGATCATAGACACGCAGATAGACAATCGGATTGGGTGTGCCCGACTTGGGATACTTGAGCTCCTCTTCGTGCGGATACTGCGAGTAGCCATTGGCACTATCCCCGTAGAGGAAATACTTAAAGGTCTGCACTTTGGTATCATCGAAAAAGCCCACGGCCAGTTTAGTGCCATCTGCCGACCACCACAGGGCGCTGCCACTGCTCAGCACCTCCTCCTCGTAGACCCAGTCGGGTACACCATTGTAGACAATGCCATCCTTGCCATCCTCCGTGATGGCTATCTCCATGTTCTCCGCGAAGTGTATGTACACATTGTTCAGGTAGACATAGGCCAGTCGCCCCTTGAGTGGTGACCAGCCACAATACTGCAGCTTCTCACCCTTGTGTATCTTTATCGCCGCATTCGTGGCAATATCATAAACATCGTACTGCGCAACGTAAGAGTGCCGGAACTTCTCCGTCAAGTTGTGACGCACCAGTATTTTGGTATTGTCCGGCGATAGTGTAAATGTGGCGCCTGTGTAGGAATTCTGAAATTGTGAATAACTATTCATTTATATATATTCAATATTTGATTTAATTTGTTACATTTTAAGTTTTAGCTTAGCTACAAATATTTTTCAAATGTTAATTTCCTTAGATTTGTAGATTATTATTTGTTTATTATATAAATATATAAAACTAATTAATAAATAAATAAATATATTTAAAATAAATGTCAATAATGCAAGTACCAAAAAAGTGGATTCCAGAAAAATCGAATCCTTTTGGGTGGCCGCATTGAATTTGTGAATGGATCTGTCGCTGGCAGTATAATAGAACTCCTCATCTGTGAATAGTTCAAATTTAATGGGTATTAGCTGTGTTAAGTGAAAGACACTAATCAATTTAAGTATATATATATTTATATATACTGGTCAACATTTAAAATTAACTGTTAAAACTAAAATAAAAATATAATTTTCTTATGAAAAGTGTAACAACAAATAATTGAGTCAACTGTCATGGGTAATAAAAATTATGTTATCAATTCGGATTTTAAGAATTCGTAGAAAAACTCAAATTTTTTGAACAGTTTTTGCAAAATTGTGGTTTATGATTGGTACTACTACTTATGAACCTACGCCCTCGACTCGTAATGATTATATATTATATTATATTATATATATTACTGACGAAGCTGTCGTCAAGCAGGGCGGAAACCGGGTCACTTTCACACATATGGTTGACAGCTGCCATTTAAGCTTTAAGAGCTTTAAATTTATGTTCGCTTAGAGAACTAAGCCCCTTTATACTAATAGTATTAGTCAATCTTTTGTTTTGTAGTATTCGCCTGACTGTTTGCAATTGTTTGGGCCGAAAAGCTTGCCAAATTTCAATAACCACTGCTGATTAGATTGTTATATAATTGGCATTTTGGCAAGTGCCCAGCTGAAAGCCCTTGACGGAAACTGAAAATGTGCTCAACTTAATACAACTTATGTGGATTTAAGAAGTTTGTAATGCCAACGACTTAAATTGGTTAAAGGAGAATAAATTAAATGTGTTGAATCATTGTTCCATTGAATGAAGTGGACAACACTTGTGAAACTTGTTTTTGATTATTTTATAGATCTTCATTCAGATATATTTAGCATTGGAACTTGAGCTTCACAAAGAGGTCAGCTCTAGTGATGCTTATAGACAAATAATATTTTGACATTTCTGACAGAGGCAAATTAAAACTAAATCAATGGCGGTGTTACATACTCTATCTTAACTGTAGTTTCTAAAGGCTATCTAAGCACGGGTATTACAATAAACCGCTATTCGATTGCCCAAGTTAAGATAAGGCATAAGTTTGATAAGATTACTGGCTTTCGTTGTCCGATTGGCAATTAAAATACTTATTATTATTTAGTGCCTTCAGATAGTGTATATTTACTGGTAAAACTCGTGATTATGACAAATTAAATTAACAAAATTTAAGAAAAATGCAAAAGCAAATGGAAAAAACGGCTTTAAACTCACTTGTTGGTAATTAGGTCATAAGTAACGGAAAATTATAACATTACTGACTTAGAATATCATTATATATTTTGTTCTTTGTCATAATTCTATGGACAACATATATATATATAATATAGATCAGATTAGCAAATATTCTCATTAATGAACAGAATATTGTGTTTTTAACATGTTTTAATTAACAATTAACTTCTGACATGTGAATTATATACATACATGTATATACATGTATATATGCATATGTGCAATACAAATGCAGAACAGGGAAACGACCCTCATTGAAATTTTTGCTATTCAGATCGCAAAAGCACACGCATTGTCAGCATTGATAAGAAATCTCAAGCTGGGAATTTCATGAACGCACAAGCAAACAAACACGCACATACACGCACACACACAACACACAGAATGAACTCTGTGGGAAAGCACAGTCAAGGGGGAATTCAAGAGCACAACAAGCTATCACAAAGGCATCAAAAGTATGTGCTACAACAACAACAACAACAACAACAGCAGGTACTCCACTCACCTGTTATCCAGGTGCCGTTGAAGCCACGAAGGCCGCCGGTGCCGTAAATCGCCTCGATCAACTCCCAGGGTGTCTTTAAATCATCCGCATTCAATTTGATGATCGCAGCGTGTGCAAAACTGAGGCCCGCGACCAAAGCCAGCAGCAAATGCAATTTAACATGCAGCATTTCACGACACAATAACAACAGCAACAATACAAACAATAACAACAAGCACACACAATATAAGCAATTCTAAACTCGTTACACGCAAAAGCGAAAGTGAGAAGAATTCGCGATTCCACCGTTCAAAAATAAAAACACTAACGTTCGGCGGCACGATGGAACTTCAACTGAATTCAAAATCAATGCTAATCAGCAATTAGCGGCGACAATTGAAAACAGGTTTCGGCAGCAGCAGAGTCGACCCTAAAACACCCTGTACATGCATGAACATTTTGAATGGTAATTTCTTACTTATAAAATGCTGAACAATATAGTTGTCTCTGCAATGTTGGTGCATGTAAAGCTCAACTATAGCACCTATTATATTCACACATTATATTTGAACAGTGTCACCCTTGGGCTGTTTTGATTACAGAGTATCTCGATCAGCAAACGAGACGACGGCACAGCGCATTGTAGAACAGTTACGCAGAGCGCGGCAGTGTTGGAGTATTCTATGTGTTATCAGTACGTGTTATCGATCACGTTATCGATATAAGCTTAAGCTTAACTAATTTAAAATTGAAAGTTCTTTTTATTTATTATTTGCCAATTAAAATCACCAGTTATTAAATACAAAATGATTCCTATTCGGTGTTCAAGCTGACTTTAAACCGATTTAATGATAAATTGAATTGAAAAAACGGTTAAATTTGCATATAAGAGAATACGATGACATATTCGGCTTTGTGCGGACCTAAATATAAACCACTAAATGAACAAAAGCTAATTTTTTGAGAATACTTAGAAAATTCAATCAGAAAAATGATTTTTTTTTTAGAAATTTCCTAGATTTTAGTTAATCAGCGATTAGCAGTCAATTTTACAATGTTTATTTAGAGTTATGCTTAGTGTTATAAACAGAGTTCGTTCGTAAGATGATACTACGGGTGAAAACATATATATATATATATATATATATATATATATATATATATATATATATGATGAGGACGTGTTAGCAATGTTTCGTCAAATGCTGCTTAGGTTTACAAAATTATAATAATTTCTTAATATTTTATGTGTTTTGTTTTCTGATTTTGTTGTTGTGTTTTTCACCTTAAAGCCTAGTTTAAGTGGTAAACATAGAACGCTACGGGACTCGGGATATATATTTATTTATTGATGCACGTGAATTGAAAGGGGATTTTACTGTGCCGGTGGAGGAGGTTGTTGTTGTTGCTGTTGTTGCAGGGATGGCAATTGCAAGACACGCTCCAGGATGTGCTTCTGCTGTTCCAAGTACTTGGGAAGGAAGGTCTGCAGCAGATCCACCTTGCGTTCCTCGAGCTCGAGGCGCTGTCGAGAGATTTTCGTCTGTTCCGCCATCAGTTGATTCTTGCGACGCACCTCCTCCAAGAAAAGCGACTCCAAGGAGTCGGCAGCCGGCGGATTACTCGAACCAAAGGGTCGTCCACGTTTCCGTGGCGTGGGTGTTGGTGCCAGGGCATTGCAACTGTTGCTGTTGCTGCTGCTGGTGGCAACAACCGAGGGCGGTTGCATGTTTGCTGCACCATTGCTGTTGTTGGTGGCAACACTGATTGTGTTGTTGGTGCTGTTGATGTATGCCACGGCTGTAATGGCCTGATGATTGATGGACGACGACGTGGAGGCAACATTGTTGATGCTGCTGCTGTTGTTGTTGGTGTTGTTGTTGTTACTATTGTTATTGTAGTGTCCACTGCCACCAGCATAGCTCTGCTCGTAGCCAGGCTGAAAGTGCTGCTGCTGTTGTTGCTGCTGCTGCTGTTGCAGTTGCTGTGGTGTTTGCAGCTCCAGCAGCTGGCTGGGCTCGGCTGGCGAATACTGTTGCATCTGCTCCTGAAATGGCAACGAGCGATAATCCTCATCATCGTATTCCTGCTTGATGTCATCATACTGATCCGTAAACAATTCCGTACTGAAGCTCATGCTGCTGTTGTTGTTGTTGTTGCTATTATTATTGTTATTACTGTTATTATTGTTGTTGTGGCTGCTGCTGTTGTTGTGACTGCTGCTGTTGTTGCTATTGCTGCTATTGTTGCTGTTGTAGTAATTGTTAGCCACCGACTCCGTTGTCAAATTGAGCACCGATTGCTGACCCGATTGTTGTTGCGACTGTTGTTGCTGCTGCTGTTGCTGCTGCTGCTGCGGTTGCTGATGTTGCTCCTCCTCGCGTGGTGGCGAGACATCCCGATTGTTGAGCAGCACATCGGGTGGCAACGGTTCTGCATTCTTCGGCCTGTGTATGTTCTTTAAAATACGATTAACAATATCGTATTTCTTCCAGCGCATCGGATAACTCGATGGATCATTCTGCAGGTGTTTCTTTACACTCCTACATGGATAAACTAAACATAAATTTACGATTCCTGGTCAGCAATTTGCGATAGCAACTTACCGAAATTTGGCCCTCGTCTGATTCACCTTCATTTGTATCTCCTCGGGCTTCACGTCGACGGCGTAACGTTCGCGCAACTCCTCGGACCACTGGGCAAAAAAGATGGTGTTCTTGCCGTTGCGTGTGAGACGCCAGTTCTCCCGGCCCCAAATCTCATAGAGACGCTCCTCCTCACTGGGCGTCCAATAGCGTCGCGCCTTCTCCTTGGCCTTGACCTCCAACAGCTCTTGGCTGCCGCACATACTCCCATCAACTTCGCTGGCTTCCTTTTTAATATTTACTACTGCGCTGGTCGCACTGCTTCCTCCTCCTCCTCCTACACCAGCTCCGACAGCAAGATTCAGCGACAAGTTATCGTAGTCCATGCGAACGATGCCCGGCTTTGTTTGTTGTCTCGAAGCGTTACTCACTTGGCTTCTCAGTGCATCACTCCGCTTATAGAACAGTTTGCAGCATTTATTCAATAGAAGCTTCAGTTTTTCGCTTAGAAAATCAACAATTAGGGATGGCTGCGAGTATCGATTAGGCAACGAAAGCGATAAGAGCAATTCGATTGCTGCCTTTTTTTTATCTTGACTTATTATTGAGTTGCTTTCCTCATTTAGGGAATAAATGAAGAAATGTACACATTAATATTGGCATTAATTTTTACTCGATTGCTGCTCATTAAAATTAAAATTCAACCGGTTTCGCTTGTAAGCATCGATATTGTTTGTACACTGTTGAAATTGCCCATCCACAACAATGCTTGTACCCAGAACAGTGTGACCGTTGGCAGGCAAACACTGAAATAACAAAAATACTAAATGGGAAATGTAGAAAAAGTAAGCAAAAGAGTAGAAAAAGGTCCACATGTGAAAGAAAAATTAAAATCTAATTAAATTTAAAACTAGCATCTTTGGCGAAATTCTATTCCTTAAGCCCTTAATTAAATGTTGCAGTCAAAATAATATATATACAGTAAAACTAGCTAAAAATTAAATAAAAACGAATGCAATTTTAATTCATATTTATTTAAATTTAGAATCGTTTTCCATTAAACACGAAAATATTATAACTTACCCAAATTCTATTCCTGCATTTTTTTAAAATATTTATCTTTTTATAAACCACATTTAAATATTAATAAAACAATCATTTCTATTTAATGCAGTTGCACATAAATCATATATCGGCAAATAACTTATACTCGAACATAGCACGACCGAAATTCATCGCTATATAAAATATCGGCTAAGACAATGCCCATCTCTATTAAAAGACTTATCCACTATTTTTGTATTGCGAATTAAAACGCAAGTTGGCCAGAATGAGCGATCCGGAGAATGACTCGAAGGTGAAACGAGGTCCCAAACACACACGTCTGCGCTACTACACCTCCTACGAGGAGGTGACCATAGTCAAACTGTGGCGGGAGCATCTGCACGAAATCACTTCCTACACGGAGAATTTGTCCATATTTCGAGAAATTGCTTTCGGTTTGCAGCAGCATCGCATCCGGCTCAACAAGCAGGAGGTGCGGCGTCGTATCAGTAGCTATCGCAACAAATACCTGTGAGTAAAACACACACAATAAATATCACTCTACGAATACAATGGAGTTGTTTCAGATTGGAGCGCAGTCGCCTAGAAAGCGATCCGCAGTACAAATCCGAATGGCGTCTGTTTTCGCTCATTCACTGCATGTTCCAGGCTGGTGGAATGACCTCCACGCCCCCAAAAGCTGTCCAAACGGAACAGGAACTCATCGAGCAGCTGGAGGCGAAGGTGCGCCTGGAGCTGCCCAACTTGCCCCGCTTCAGTCGCCATGATTGCAAAACCATCATATTCGAACAGGATCCGAATAGTTGTCCCTTCCTCGAGGTGCAACAGCAGCAGCCACTGCCCTTCCACTCCGCCCACACCAAGACGGAAGTAAAGCAGGAACTGGATGCAAATCCAATACTGCACGAGCAGAAACGTTTCCCGTTGATGCCAGCGAATCGCATCAAGCAGGAGCCACATCTGCTACCAATGGCAGCCCCGGAGCAATCGCTGTTCACCGGCCTGGACTCGAATCCGGCGAACTTTTCGCGAAGGGCGCGTCGCCGCATTTTTATGCCACGCGCGGGAAGCATAACGCTTGCTCAGATCGAGCAGCTGCAGAAGGAGAACGAACTGCTCGCAGAGCAACGGGACACGGATCTGGCCAATCTGGAGCTGCAGGAGCGCCAGTACCAGCAGCTGGAGCAGAACTTCGACATCTTGCTGCACCAGCAGGAATTAATGCTCCACAATCTGGATGCGTATCTCGTCAATAACTCCTTAGATTAATTCTTAATCAAAGTCTAACTGAGAATTTTCTCCATTTATGGAAATGGAAATTAACCTGAGCTTTATTTTCGGGCCGCTTCCAATGAACACTTTTTGATCTCCAGCGCTCACTTTTTGTAGTTTATTTAATTACGCAAAATGTTATTTAGAGACTAATATTTGATTTGTAATTAAACCAAATACGACGAAGTATTTAAGTTCCTTTTAATTTAAGATTTTCTGTTTTCAAATTGGCAAATAGCCATTACTTAATATAAAGTATATATTCTTATATTTAACAAAAAAATGTATTAAAAGACTAACTAACATTAATTAGTTTTGCATTTAGATACGAAGCATGAAAAAAGCTTAATAATATTTAATAAGTTAATTTTTAAATGACATTTGTAACTCAAGTCCAATATAAAAAATAATCTCCTCATTGAACAACCTCTCGTTTGGTATTTATTAATATTTGGAATACGGTCACTCTTCGAGGCGTTTTCAACGCATTGCGTTCAGCACATTGTTTAGCTTGCAGTTATTTATTAAAATGAGTGCTGGCATAATAACGAATACAATTCGCATGCTGCGCGTAAGCAGCCGCACCATCAGGTGGCACATACCAAAGCTGACTGCAGTGCGTCAATATGGTAAGCTGAAGAAAAACTTGCAGATTTCATAACAACCGGCAACAAGTACATGAATGTAAATGCATCGATACTTTTTAGCCGCACCGCCAAAGCGTTTCTACAAAACGACAAACGTACTCTGCACGGATGAGGGCTATGAGGTGACACTAGATCATCGCAAACTGAAAACGCCAAATGGAACGTTGTTTACAGTTAAAAGTGAGCCACTTGCGATTGCCGTTGCCACTGAATTCGACAGCCAAAAGGATCACATTGAGCGCTCCCGCATGCATATTTCGGCTTTATGCTTCACGGCCATCGACAATCCCAATAAACTCACCAAAACTGATATGGTCAACTATCTGCTGAACTTTGTTGCGACAGATACAGTGCTCTTCCAGTACGATGTGAGTAAAGCAAGCAAAATGAAGCAAACGATACTTTTTTCTTATCGAAATTTTTAATTGCAGGACGAGAAGGATCTGCAGGAGTTGCAGTGCAACGAGTGGGATCCAGTGATCGACTGGTTTAATCAGCGTTTTGAGACCAATCTGCAAAAGACAAATAACATAACACCGCCTCAGGTCACCGCAGACGATAAAATGAAAATTGCCAAACATTTTCAATCGTACAACCTCGATACGCTGCATGGTAACGCTTTACTCCTCTTAAATGGCAAATGCAACCAATGTTCTTTTTTTGTTAGGCTTCATCTTTGCTGTGGACACACTAAAATCGATTGTGCTCGCATGTGCCGTTATTGAGCAAATGTTATCGGTGGAGAGAGCGGTTGCCTTGTCGCGCCTAGAGGAGGAATATCAGCTAAAGTTCTGGGGACGCGTCGAGTGGGCTCACGACTTTAGTCAACAGGAGTTGCAGGCACGCTTGGCTGCCGCTGTGCTCTTTGTGCATCTTAATTGTTCCGAGAACTTTGTTAAAGAGAAATTACTATTATAGATTTGTTGAACTTAAATCGTTTTTAAATTGCTAGAAACTATCGAAAGCAGCCGCTTCTCTTTACAGCTATCTGGCAATGCTAGCAAGCTGTTCAAATAGTGCATTGCACTGCTTGACACTTTGCGCCAGTTTTCAACAGATTTTCATATTCTTAGCACTGCGCTAACGTAAACAATGCGCGTTTTACAAGCAAAGCAGACGATACCATTGAAGAAAATTTAAAGGCAGCCCGTGTGCCTTACGCCTTCCCCCCTCCACCTGCACACTATCCGTATTACTTATCTCGTTCTCTAATTCTAAGTGTATGTGTGTGTGCACACGACTCTCTTTGTCTATACACAAATGTACAGTTTTGTTTTTTTTTCTCTTTTGTAAGCCTTGTCATTTATCTGCTATTTGCTTTGATTTTTATCGCATCCTCTGCTGATATGGATCATCATCCATAAGCAGCGATTTCACAGTTGATTCTCAGACCTTCCCTTGTCAAGTTGGAGTTTAAGTTTTGTGTTAATTGTTAATTTTTTTGTTTATCTTTAAATATGATGAGAAATGAAGACACGCCAATGGTGACGTAAGTTAAAATGATGCATAAAAAGGGTGCAAAACAAGTCGTAAATTTGTGCAAATTCTTAAGACGAAAAAAAAAATTCTTGGATAAATTAACATAAAGTGTCGGCAGGTCGCCAAATGAGCTGCTGATTTGTTAAATAGGCGTGAAAGGGATAGACTGCTGCCAAAGAGCGTGGGATCAGCGGCAACTGTCGCCGCTGCAGGTGTGTGTGTGCGTTTGTGAAAAAAGGGATGGCAAGAAGGGGAGAGCTTATAGTGCAAGTGGCTACGCAGTCTATTTCTTTTTTCTTTTGCTAGCTTCTCTCAATTTTTTGTTCCTTTCTGTTGCTGCAATTGCGTTTCAAACTTGCAGAGCAAGTAGTTTAGCGCTATTTGCACTTCCCGTAGTAAAAATTACCCCCCACCTCCTTAACATCCATCCCGACCCACACACACATATACAGCAAACTTATCAACGGGCACATCAAATAGAAGCGCGCACACACGCACACATATATGCATGTATGTGTGTGTGTGCTATTGTCGTGTGCCCTGATGATGGTAGGCGTGGGTGGAGGAGTGTGGCATTAAGTAGTCGCCGTAGTTTGGTTTAAGTAACAAAACTTCAAATTGAATTTTTCGTTACAGTTTTTCGCTTTAGCACCTATCAAAAAAGAAAAAAACCCTTTTCATGTGCTTTTTTTATTCGCGTTGCTCATTACGTGCATTCGGGTACAGTGCTTGGGAGATGGGCAGGGACTTGCGCTTACATTGTGTTAAAGTTAAACACCGTACTTGGCAGCCATCAAGCGGCTTAATTCCTTTTTGTTCCTTGTATACTGGCGCCATCTGCAGCAAAAGCAAATCGCATCGTAGTTTCGATACTTGATCATTCGCTTAATATACAGCATATAACCATTTCACTCACTCTCGCATTTACAGGCGCAGTAACAATTACGGGACAACATCAACGCAGCAGCAGCAGTCGGCGGAGCGAGATGGCAATGGCAACAACAACAATATGCCGACACCAACACCTTCGCAGATTTTCTGTTTACACGGCCGATCAAACAATGTTGAAGTCGAAGGTTAGTTCTATGCAAATAAGTAGCCTGAGAGAGCGGGGTAAAAGGGCACTTTTCGTGTCGATTTCAATCAGCGCCCAGCGATTTTTCGTTATTCATAAATTATGAAGTAAACGCAGCAGGCAACGGCATTTTGAAGCAAAAAACAAACATGCAAAAAAAAAGAGAGAGAAACAGAAACAAGTAACGGCAAAATTAGTTTTCACAGCATTTTTCGTCGAGCTTATTATTATTGTTGCTGTTGTTGTTGGACGTTGTGATTGCTCAGTTTAAGTTTGGAAATCGAAAATATTTTCTGTTTGCAATTTGTGTGTTATTACCCGGAAAGCGCGCTAATTGGCAGACGGCACGGAAATGGAAATGAATGACGACTGCCGTGTTTATCGACAGACTTCGATGGCGAAAACTAAAACGATAAAGATGTCAAAGTCGCTGTCGCGTCTGGAGGAGGTACATCTGCCTGCTGTCTACGGTGAGAAAGTGTTTCTAACGCCTCCCATCTCCCATCCACCAACACCAATATGGCAAATGCCTGGAGATGGGCGCGTGTCAAATTAAGATTGAGTACTTGTGATTTACCGTCGTGCTGTCACTGTAAAATAATCACGATTTTAGGTCCATTTTAAGGCAATTTAATTTAAATATCAATCTATAATTTATGATAAATTATGAGATGCATATTTATCTACAATATTATGTGAAAAATCATACACGAACCGAAATAAGTCAGCAGAAAAATGTTCGGTTTGGCCACAAATCCAGCAATGTCTTGCCATCAATCAGTTGATGGTTTTCAACTTGGTCGCAAATTTGTGGCAACAGCCGAAGCAGCTGTGGCAGCTTGGCTGTAATCAAAATTTATGTTGGACCGCTGCTTGACTATCGCCATATGCCATAAATTGCCAAGAACTGGCTCATAACTTACGTGTGACAACGCTGCCAAATAAATGAACGCCTCATTTTTCTATATGCGAAAATGGTCAGCGCAAGCCACTAACAGCCACCAGCTCCCAGTTTTGATCAACTCGGTAGTTTAATTTCCTCTTCGAAAAGTAAACATGCTGCATGCGGCATGTCCGTGAAAGCGCCGTTTTTCGTTTGGCGTCTGATTGGATTTATTGGCAGGCGAACGACCTTAAATGACATTTACATCACCGTCTAGACGGAGTTGCTCCCGACGCCATCCTCGGCCTCCCGTCCAATATAACCAACTGCGCATCAGACGAGACTCGGCTGTTGCCTAATCAGCTAGCAATAATAATGAGCCAAGCATGTCGCTTAACAGTTATCGCAACTAACTAGCTCCCCCTGCAACGGGTTCCAGCTGCGACAATCTCGTGAATCGCAATCTGACAATAATATCAACGACAATAGTTATCAATTGCATTCCTATTGCATCTGTTGTTGTTGATTTTGCTGGCTATGCTTGGACTCTGTGACATGGATTTGCTCAAGCTGTAAAATGTGTAAAATCGGCGTTAAGCAATTAGTTAATGAAATATTAAATACTACTAAGCAAACATTAATTCGATCTAAAAAATGCTACTAGACTATACTTAAAATATATAAAAAGACATATATTGCTATCTGTATCTTTTGAGATATGGATAAGCCGTGGGTATTTATAACGTTTTTTGTTCTATCTTTAGTATTTAAAACTGGAAAACAATATTTTCCCTTCGACTCCCATAGAGGATCTCCCATCTAAGCGATTACAAAGATTCTACTATTAACTCACCTCCCATTAATTCCAAGTGAGGTCATCTGTCTATGCAATTGTCGTGATCCCAACTAACATTTTAAAAATATTTTTGCTTTCCATTTTTTTTTTATTATATTCCTCCTTTTTAACGATTTACGTTTATAATTTTCATAACATGGCTTAAAGTCCAGTCAACATTTTCGACGGCCTGTTCCAATATATATGTTTGTATATAATTATACGATATTGTAAGGTGTCTTTGAACATTAATAATTTATAGAAAGCGAGTGCGCATTGTTGGCGTTCGAGAGACTTCAATGAATGCCAAGTGGAGGGGCATGTCTTCCGAGTGGCATGCCACACTTGCACATCTGGAGCTAGCAAACAGGAGGAGCAGCAGCAGGACCACCGTGAACCAATTAAAGATGCAGATGAATCGGAGCTGTTTAAATTGCAAGTATGATGAATTTTATGCAACGATGACGATGACGATGACGAAAGAAGCATTACAAAAGAAAGCAGCTGCCAGCTGAAGCGGTATGGGTGTAAGTGTGCGTGTGTCATGCCAGTGTGGGTGCATGTGTGAGTGTGTTGTGT
Source organism: Drosophila atroscutellata (assembly GCA_035041605.1). Lineage (NCBI taxonomy): Eukaryota > Metazoa > Arthropoda > Insecta > Diptera > Drosophilidae > Drosophila > Drosophila atroscutellata. Next base: position 1,493,861 of record JAWNLA010000092.1, on the reverse strand, counting down.
TTGTGCGGGTCTAATAGGTGAAATGTTCATATGGCATTGGGAATTCGTACCTGTACAGCTGGCCCCAGCCTTGGTTATGCACTGGAATTTAATTTCGCTGCTGGCATTGTTACTGCACATTGTGCAGTAGGAGTTTTTCGAAGACTCTGGCAAGGATGGCGACGGAACAGGAGACGGAGGAGGAGCAGGAGCAGGGAAGGTGATGTCCTTGTGCTGAATTCAAATGAAGAAACCACGCAAACGAGCAAACTACAACTGAACCATATGCACATTCTCTACATGTGTGTGTGTGTGTGGTGGGGCATGAACAAAGAAAAACTGCACAACACGAAGGGGCAATGTGTGGGGTTGTTGCACGGTGTTGGGGGGGTGTTCAAAAAGAGTGCAAAGAATATGCAGCGGAAATGACAAAGCATGAAATACGGCTGCGACAAATGCAATAAAGTATTTAATAGACTGCTCCTAGCCAAACGGGAAAGCGAAGCGAGCGAGCCTGTCACTGACACCAAAACCGGCTACCCAGGCCAGGACCAGCAGCCAGGTCCAAGTCCTCTCGCATGTGTGTGTGTGTGTGTGCCGTGGACAGAGCCTGAGCAGCGGATGGGTAAATGGGTGGGAGCATGGGAACCATAGCAAACAGCGTCGGTGGTCATTATTCACGTACCATGTTAAATAAATTTAAATGCCTGTTTTGTAAATATGTAAACGGCATAACAGATGGCAGCGGCGAGCAGGATGCAAAACATACAAAGAATGCGAACAGCAACAGCAGCAAAGGGAGCAAGGAGAGCCGGTAATATTGAGAGGGAGACAGATAGAGAGTGCTGCTACGAGTATTGCATGCAACATCCCTGGGGTCAAAATGTTGCATCGCAAGCGCCGCATGGTCCAGTTGATATATTTTTAACATTCCTGCAGAGAAAGTAAGCAAAAAAGTGAAAAATAAATAGAAATGCATGTAATGGCAAGAAATACGTCTGTAAAAATGTCATCACTGGCTTTTCCTTGCCCAGCAAGTGCCCGATTTTGAAGTGAAATGCTAAATGCTTTGCTTCTGTTTTTAAGTAGAGTTTGATCTGAGTTTGTGTCTTTTGCATTCTGCGAGAAGAGTGCCATATTTAAATTGCAAAACACAACACAAGCTCATTGTCAAAAGAATTGTACATCGTTAAGGGTTTGTTCATGAGCAATGCAATGCAAACTTTTCTAACTACACGCAGCTAAAAATTGCTCAATAATTTTAAGATGTGTGCAGATGGATTCTGGCTTGCAAAGCTATTAATCTTCGGAGGGACTTGAAAATCTGTTCCTTTTTCTTTATGGAACTCCTATTATTTTTATTTTAAATTTGATATTATTTTATTGTTTCTACCTAAATGTAGAGCTAAAAATATAAATGGGTTTAAAAAGTTTTAGTTTTAGTTTACTTTTAATCGCCATTGTACAACTACTAATCCTGGTATTATATTAAATTTAACTTTTAAGATTTAAATTTAACGTCAGATATTGTTCCTGTTTTCATATGTAAAATATATTTTTACTTTATAGTTTCTATTCCAAATGTATTAGTAAAAATGACTTAAATTTAAATTACTGTTTCCTTTGTTTGCTTGACTTAGTATTTATCTTGTTCCGTATTGAACCAAGTATCAGTATTATTATTATTATTATTTACTTTATTTATTATTATTTAATTGTAATCCTTAATTTTTTGTTCATTTGCAGTTCGGGATCATTGTCATCGTGCTCGCAGCGAGGGAGTGGACTTGAAAGCGCGTCGCAAGCTGATCATTGCCAGCGTTTTGTGCTTGGTTTTCATGATTGCCGAAATTGTGGGTAGGTTGTCCATACGAAGAGGCAGGCAGGCAGCAGCCTTCCTTTAGTTTTCTTTTTACGGGTTTCTTTTTTGTCCACTGTTGCTGTTTTGCGGCCTTTTGCTTTACATTTTAGCATTTCACTTTGATTTTTCTGCTATTGTTTGCTTCCAATTCCCCCAACTAATTTCGCTCACCTCAGAGAGCCAGAGAAGCGTACGTAAAGAAAAGCTTGGGTTAAAAAAGTCAGGCAAACAAAGCAGAAGCAGGCAAAAAGGAGAAAAAAAAAAATTAAACAAGAAGGACGACGAGACGATTAAAAACTGAGCACCGGAAGTGCAACAATATGACGACCGGAAGGGCTTACTGTCTGTCTGTGCCCAACACGCCCAGGGGGTGGGGTGGGGTGGGTTGATTGAGTGGAGTGAGCTGTTATACAATAAACATTTAATTTTCAAGCGCTGCAAAATGCGAAACTGTCCTTAGTCCTGCCACTCCGCCATAGTCTGGGGCTGTTGCTGTTAATCGTTTTGCAATTACCTACAATGTGCCATCGTTGCCTTTGGCCACATACCTCTCCCTCTCTCCCTCTCTCCCTCTCCCTCTGGTCCTTTTGCTTTGCCTTTAAATCGAATGCGGCAACTCCCTTTTGCTGTTCTGCCAACAATTTCATGACGGCGGCAGTCGGTCGAAAGTGGAAGAGTATCAAAGGGTTGGGGTGGGTTGGCAATCTCTTTGTGCCGCCCTAGTTCCACAGATTGCAAGTTAATTTTTTTCGTTTATTTTCTCCTTTTTTTTTGCGCATTTATTTACACTTTACACTCTCGCACACACACACACAAACACACACTCTGTCTCTGTCCCACAGGTGGCTATTTATCGAACAGCTTGGCCATTGCAACAGATGCTGCACACTTACTCACCGATTTCGCCAGTTTTATGATCTCACTGTTTGCCATCTGGATTGCCGGACGTCCATCCACGCAACGGTAAGTCTGCGCCACCCAAACACTTGCCGTAAACTGCATAAGGTAGACAGCAACTCGTATTCGCCTTTTGACAACCAAGGGGAAATCAATAAAACCGTAAACTTTTCTCCTATTTTTTTTTCATCTTCTTTTGCGTGCTTTCCCAACTACTTTTTGACACGACGCTCAAATTTGGTCTGTTCCCCCATGCGGAACTCGAACTGCACCCAACAGTTAAACAATTTTTGAATGAACTACCAAAGAGAGCAGTCAAATGCTTATTTTTCATGAAGTTGTCTGTGCTGCAGTGCTTAAGAGAGTTATTTGTGTAGATGGCAACAAAAAACGGTTTATTTTTTTTTAAATTTTTGTTAACATTTCACAGCGTAGTTGTTTGAATCATTCAAGCATGTCCTTTTTGCAAAACTTTCAAAGAAATTATTAGATGTGCTTAAATATAATATGACAGTAGGAAACTAATGCGAATATATTGTTAATATGATATTTAGTAGAAGTTAATCCAGAATAAAGTTAAATATGCCCACCGTATGTACCATCTTCAATAGTTCAAAGTATTTTGCAAATAGAGTCTGTTTATAACATTCTTTTGAACTGAAACTGTAATAAGGACTCACATTGAAATGTCTCTTAAAGATATTGAAAACATATTCATTTTCATAACATTTCTATATTTTAAATTACGTATTTTATATATCTACTGAGAAAGCTTAATACGTCATATGGTGAGAGCATTTCACGAGCCTTTAGAATGTATTCCAGTAAGACAAAATCTTTTGCCAAGTTTTTTTTTGCATATTCTTTTTCTTTTGGCATAATTTCTGCCGCTTGGCTGGCTACGTCTGCGTTGCAGTTGCATGTCCCTCTTCGCCTTCGTCTAATTAGGCGCAAAGCCTGTTTCCAAATTTTCACTGCCTGCTGCAGTTGCTATTGCTGTTTGTAGTTTTACTGCTTTTGCTGCATACATTTGGCCATTGCACATTTTTCAATTGGTCTTTGCGAACTGCGTGTGTCTCACTCCACCCTACACCCTCACGTGCCTCCTGCTGCTTACGGCCCCATTCCCTTATAAAGCAAAACTATGAAGTGGGTGCTTTGCATCCATCTTGTTCTCGTGCTCGTGCTCGCATTCATTCTCATTCCCGTTCTCGCATTTTCATTCTTGTTCTGGTTCTGGTTCTGGTTCTGGTTGCTCGCTGCTCGTTGCTCGTTCTCTTCTTGGCTGGTGAGCTGCGCCGCCCGGCACGTTCTGCTCATTCATGCAAAAATCTCACTCACTCGACGACTCGACTCGACTGCAGCCACAAAGTGAATAATGAAAAACTTTTGCAATTTCAAGCGTGTTGCATGGTAATTTTGTAAATTTTCTGCCGTTGCTTCAGACTTTGTTGTTGCTGCTGCTTCTGCTGCTGCTGCTGCTGCAAGTGAAGCGGCTGGTTAAAAGCCTCAGCCTGATGCGGTGTTCCTGCACCCAGCTCCTGCCTGTCCGCCTCTCTGCCTTCCTGCTCTTGGTGCGGTTCAGAGCCTTGCGTTGCCATTCCCGTTGCCAAGTTGACAAGCCTAATTTATCAAAACAAAACACATTTGCACAATTGCAAAAGCAAATGCAGCAACGCTGAACACCAAACAATGCACATTGGTGCGCAATTAGTTAAATTCCAGATCTATAAATCAAGTCCGTCAAAACTATAATATTTGCAAGCTTAGCCAACAAATAAATTCGGATCTGAATGTATATGAAGTGGTTACGTAACATTATCCCCTAAACAAGTTTGTTGGTTATTAAGTACATCTATTTTGCTCCTTATAATTAATAAATGAATTGCTCGGAAAAGTAATAAAAATTTTCATTAAAAATTTCAAATTTCAATTTTCGATATTCCTTATTTGTTACTTTTCTAAAGCAGACAATAGCTAAACTCTAAATTAGCAGCTGAAAGAGCAAATTTTTTTACTATTTTCTGAATTTCAGAAAGAATTTTATTTTTGAATATGGGTTTGCATTTCTGCTGTCCTACTATTAAGATATTTATCATCCCAAAAATGGAAAACTTAATTTAATTTTTCTAAAAACCCAAAATTACTATAATAATCTGCAGTGATTTTCTTCACGTCTATATTTTTCCGAGTGTCCAGTTTATTCATTTCTTTATGATCAGCGACCTTGAAAACAATTCGTTGTTATTGAGTTGGTTTTTTGTTGGAATTGAAAGGCAATCAAATGAACTGCTAATATGGTATGTGGGCGCTTGTGTTTATCTTTCTTTGGGCTATTTTCCGCTTCATTTTGGCCAGTATCCAGACCAGTGTGCCAGCGAACAAGGTGGCAAGTTCGCTGGCAACGCTCCCAGCAGCCAGTTTGCGTTGAGAAACCGACACCAGGGAGTCGGCAGGCGGTCATTAGGCAAATGGCTGCACTTGCAGTTGCAATGCACATATATATATATATATATATGATATATATATATATATATATACATATATATAGCAAGCCACACACATTGGCACAAGCTGCTGTTGGCAAGGGGTGTGCGGGCCAGTGGCGGAGGTCGACGGATGTTTGCTGGAAATTAAATTGTATTATTATGGCGAGACATTCGTTGCTCGCCATTTTTGTTGTACATTGTTGGCTGCCGGTGTGTCGCATTATTTAGGCTGGCAGCCTGCCTGCCGCACACACCGAGCCTGGCAAGCGGCGGGGCGGGCGGGGTTTTGTAGTTGGCAGGCTGGCAAAATTGTTGGCGTTTGTCATTATTTCAATTTTATAACGAGAGTGGCGCCCCTTGCGAACCGCGCTTTAATTGAACCAACGACAGTTCGCTCCCCTCACACTATCCCCATCCCACATCCCATCCCCATTCCCATTCCTCTCCAGGTGTTGACTTTGAACCCACCAGAAAAAGACAAAATAACACGCCGTACATGCAATGCGCTCATTACATTAGACAACAGCAACCAACTCCGTTCCACTCCACTCCAGTCCAGTTCAGTTCTGTCCAGCCCAACCCAAACCAACCCAACCCAAACACATCCCCTGTTGTCTGTCCTTGCGCCTCCGGCCTAGCTGGACACTCGGCGCACCCCTAAAAACCCGAGACACTCAAATTAAAATGGCATTTGACAAATTTTTGGGGCGCATTTATCAACTTATGTTAATTTTATGCCGCCCTTTCGCCTGGCCCTTCACCTCTGGCTGCCGCTCAAGCCGGCGTCGGGCATGTTCATGGAAATTGCATTATCATTTGATTTAATGTTATGATTTTTACGCATATATTTATATTTTTATTATGGGGATAGTTAGTAGTGTTTTACGCACTTTTTCTTATACATACATATACATATATATAGTTGTAATTTATGATAAACTGTAACTAGTAAATATACTGTAACTCTATCAAATGAATTCCACTCCATCCATCTATGCATAATATCCTTGACACAATCTGAAATCTGACACATGAACTTATTGCAAAGTTTTAAATCAACTCGTTTGCTATCTTCGACAGAATGTCCTTTGGCTGGTATCGTGCGGAAGTGATTGGTGCAATGGCCTCCGTATTTATGATCTGGGTCATCACTGGCATTCTGGTGTGGCTGGCAATTGGACGACTCATTAGTGGAGAGTTTGAAGTGAATGCCGAGATCATGCTGATCACATCGGGCCTGGCTATTTTGGTTAATGTCATGTAAGTAGCGTTTTTGTGTCCTAGCTGTCTAAATCTCTGGCTTACTGTCTTGTCTGTCCTGTCTGTCTGGCTGTCTGTTTGACTGGCTGCCTGCAGTTTTTGGCCCGAGCTCCCTTGGGCAGTTTTCCAATTGCAATTGCCGCAATCAACTTGTCCGGGTATGGGCCAGCAAATGGGTCAACAATGCAACTATCCTGGCACACAGTCAGGCAGCTGGGCAGCCGGGCAGCCAGGGCATTCCGTACACCAAACATTCCGGCTCTTCGAGCCATTTCCGCCAGTTGTTGCGGTAACTTTCTCCACATTTTAGCGACAACTTTTCTCTCCACACAAGTTTCGAATTTTTTTGCGTCAACAAAAGGCAAAAGCGACGCAAACGATGACTGCAACTACAGCGACGATTTTCGTTGCCTCTATTTGTGTTGGGCTACTCCCAAGGCGGAGCTCTTCTCCTCTCTCATTTTAGAGAGTTTAATAACTTTGCGATGTGATTTACCTGTCTTAAAAGTTGTTAACTAATTGAATTGAAAGTGGAACGCTTTGCTTCCGTATTTTGTTTAGCCATTCACATTGTTTCTATCAGCAATTTTACAACACTCCTTCAATGGTTCAGGCCAAGTTCAGTTAGGCTTTACAAAATATTTACTTACTTTTACATACTTTTGCTTTTCAATATTTTAACAAATTATTAGCTAATTATTTAATTACAATTGAGAAATTGTTGATTCAAAATGCTGTTCAACAACTTTTGAGAGCCTGAAAAAATTTACCTTTTTTTATTTAATTTTTCTTTGCATGTTTATACATTTTAGATTGTATTTATTTTAGAGTGGTAGATTTAAAATATAACCATTTTAGCTTGAAGAATGCAAATTTGTATCGATTTTCGATAGACCTTTTGTGATTCGAGTGGTTTTCAAATTTCACTGTTTTCTGATTGACTGTTTTGAAGCTCGCCACTCGAAATGGAAATTGTTCTTAATTGTTCTCGCTTAATCGAAATAGAGTGTTTCATGTTCGTCTGATATTTGAAAGTTTGTTTGCTTTTGCTTGTTTTGATTGCGTCGTATGCAGCACCTGCAACTGTAGCTGCCACCTTGCTATGGCCCAAATCCCCCGCTCCACTCTCCCCGCATGCTCCCGCTCTTTCTAGTGCTCGTTCATGTGGCTGTCGAAGCATAGTTTTTGGCGCATAAATCGAAACGTTTCAATGCTCAGCACATGCTCCTCCGTGCTTGTGTGTGTGTGTGTGTGTGTATGTGTTGTGCGCCCTTCTCCTTTTGGCTGGTATTGTTGTTGTTGGTAGTAGCGCAAATTTTCCAGTTGACGTTGGCATTTTCAGTGTTTGCCACTTGAATTGTTTGATTACGTGAATTGATTGTGAAAAACGTGCAGCGGCAGCAACAGCAACTTTTCCAAGTGATTTTTTGTGCGCCCGCCAAGGGACGCGGGGTCGTGGCAGATGACCAGTAGGGTCACCGGACCGGCAAAGTTTTGGGCGAGGAGAGTGGTGGGAATGGTGGTGGTCATCTTTTGCCATCAGCAAAGAAAGTCAACTCAACGCTGAGGCTTGAGTTGTCCAAACGTGTTTTGCTGCACATCGAACAGCGATATTAAATGGCCACCTTTCTGTTATGTGATCTCGAAATCTCGTTTAGCAATTGTTTCAATTGTTGTTGTATGTTACCAAGTAAAGGGACAAGGGAGTGGCTGGCCAGAGGCTATTTTGAAGTTGCGTAACAGGTGAATTGCAGCTGAGAACATTCCAAGTTCGGCTTTTGTTTAAGTTAAACATTTTCATTCAAGTCCTTATAGATAGATATAACTAAAAATATTTATCAAAAGAATTTGTCTAATCCTGATTTAATTTTGAACTGCAACATGTTTGCTTAGATCTAAATCTGTGTTGGAATTTGTGCTCTCGTTTTCTATATGTTTTCTACAACTGCAGATAGCTCCTTGCTACTTATATTACTATTATTGCTACTACTGATAGAGCAAAGCAGAGCATTTTAGTTTTCCTCTATTAGCTTTATTATTATAAAATACTATAAAGGGTGTAGTTCTTTGAATCACTGATCAAAATATTAGGAGGTAGGTTAATATATCACCGTGATCTTTTATACATGACAATAAGTTGTTACATATTGTACCATATAATAAAGCCATGGTTATTGTTGTTAAAGAGAAGACGCGATCTTATTTTATTTGCACACTCGGCAGTTCTGAATTCCTACTTAGTCTCATCATCATTTAAAGATGTGTAAATAGTTGTAAGTGCTTTATTTTTAATTTTTTTTAACTATTTGATTTATTTTAGTATGTGGAAATTCAGCTTTGGATCTGGTTTCATGTTTCATTTTAGTACTCAACTCATTATCAACCAAACAACTACTAATAATAGCCATAATTATTTTGTCACAGAATGCTTTTTGAAGTCTTTTTAGTTAGTTTCATTTGGAAGTTTGCCTGAGTTTTAAGTTCAATTAGCAAAAGCCAGCAGCAAGGCAGCAACTTTTGTGCGCAGCTTTTGTTAGATTATTTACCTGAAGCCCGTGCGGAACGGCAGCTTAAAGGGGCAACCTCGGCAACTCCACATCGTTAAAAACGGCCATTAGGAACGCACACACACACACACACTCACCACACACACACTCACACGCATTCACACAAAAGCGTGGCCAGAATGGCAGGTGGGACATTAGCGCAACCAGCTGAAATATGAGAATGATGATGAGTAGGTGGGTGTGTTGAGTTGCGGTGATGGGGTGGTGCAGCTGGAGCGCAACAAAAAGTGTGGCTACAGAGTGGGTTTTGCCTCGACACTTTGGGTTAGTCGAGATATTTGAGATCTCGATTTGATTATAAAATGGGAAGCGAATGCTGATTACATTGACTGAGTGAAAGTGATCCATTAGCTCCGAGATCAGTTGGATTCTTCTTGATTACACATGAAAACTACTGGCTAGATTAGTAGGGAAATGGGTTTTCTGCAACACGAAGTAGTTGCCAATATTATTTTCATTCATTCAATGGTTAAGAATCAGGTGGCGGATCAGCCAAAATCATTGTGGCTAGTGGAAGATCTGATTTGATTTTTAAGGGTGGGCTCACTGCAAGTAATTCTCGTCTTCTTTGTCAAGGTCTCAACCTCAATTTGGTGTTGTAAAGCATAAATTAATTTTCAAGTCTAGAATACCTTCGAGATTCTTGAGTAGTTTCAAAACAAAGCATTGTGTTTTTTATAAAATTTAAATTATGTATTTTATTTAAGAAGTTTAACCTAATTATTCAAAGTTAATTATAATGGAAATACTCTGATTTTTTTTTATTTACCTTGACCCATACTGAAATACACTTAATCAATGCCAATTGTAAAACGATGAAAGTTGTTATATAAATTAATTAATTGAAGCGTTTAACTAATTAACGATTTCAACTGACTCACAATTGGAATTAATTAACAAAAGTGAATCAATGCACTTAAATAGTTTTTACTGTATACCAATCAATATGTGTATATAGATAAGAACTCTTTTTGATATTTATTTAGTTGATTTGTTGCACTAGCTGGTTAGCACAGTGCGGGGCAAGTAAATAACAGCACTCGGTTGTAAAATGCGCATTAAGAGGAGCGTAATAAACGGGGCCCATCGTCGGTTCCATGGGGCGACAGCTTAACGAGCTGCTCAGCCGGTTGACATGCTCCGACATTCCGCCGTACCACGTGGTGTCCCAGTCACACACGCTCCGAGGGAGCAAAGGGCATGGTGAGGGTATGGGTTGGAGACAGCCCAAGATATTCGCTAATATTTATGTTCCTGTCAATTAAATCAGGACATGTTGCCTGGCGCAAGTTGCCATTGCCATTGCCAGCGCCAGTGCCAGTGCCTGGGAGCTTGCTGCCTGCTTGCCTGCCTGCTAACCGTCCGCCCGACCGTCTGTCCGTCCGTCTGTACTGTTTGTCCATGCTGGTCGTAGTGCTGGTGCTGGTGTTGGCGTTGTCATGGCTGCTGTCGTTTGTTGGCCACTAACGAGGCGAGTAAAGATGCCGCAAAATCAAGGGAAATGCTTCATTGCGCGCTACAAATTACAGCGACGCAGTGTGGCACAACAATGGGGCGACAAATGGCTGGAGCGAGACAGATGACTAGAAATCTACCACCAGCAGAAGCAGCAGCAGCAGCAGCACCGCCACCAACATCAACAGCCACCGTAACAGCAGCAGCAGCAGCATTGGCATTTTTTGCGCTCGAGGACACACACGCAGCGTTTCGCTAAAAGCTGAAAGCAGCGTTTTGGCCGCGTCCTGCAAAATGCCTTGGCAATCGGATGTTCAAAGTCAAAAAGCGTATGTGCTCGGCATTGAATCCAGCTCGCAGGACCTTCATGCAGCCAATGCTCCTTTTCTTGTTGTTGCTGTTGCTGCTATTGTTGTTGTTGTTGTCGACCGCGTGATGGGTGGTAGCCACAGCTGCGCAGACCATGACTATACAACTACACTCGGAAACAAAATGCCACCTGAAAAGATGAAAGAAAGTTTTTCCACTTTCCTAATTTACGAAGTGGTTTCCATTTAATTATAAACACTTTTCCAAAATCCAATATTCAAAAATGAATTTCACTTAATTTAGGTTAAAAAAGAGGATTTTTCAAATTAAGAAATTGTGAATGGAAAATTGAGCAAACTCTACACTGTGATCATAAAATGAATATTCTGGTTTTTAGAAACACACAAACTTCCAGTTTGGAAAATGTATATAAATATATTTGTTCAGGCTGATTATTTTTCTGAGTGTGGGCAAGCAGCAGGAGAAACAGGAACAGCAACTAAAGCCCTGCTCTGTACAATTTATTTAGTGCCCATCAACGCGTCGCTCGCTCGAGCTGCGACCGAATCCCCTGCAACAGAGAAGGGTAGAGTGAGAATGGTGCTTTATTATATAAAACCATCTAGAGGATATCACCATTATGTTATGAAGTATGTGACGCGTCAACGGAGAGAGGTCTTCGATCACATAAAATATATGTATTCTTTAATATCATTAGCCGGCAAGTGCGCCAGACGAAGCTGACTGAATCACTACATTATATAGCTTCAGCTACAGTTGCGCTCGTGCATGATTTGGTTTCCAATGATATGCTGATCAAAATTACTCTAGTTAAAAAATGATCTACTAAAATTACATTACATACCAGCAGTTTTAAATGCTATTCATTTGTCGGCTGGCTGAGTCCGGTCTTCAAGGGCATCCAATCTTCGGCGTGTCCAAAATAGGCGTCCTTTCTTTATTTTTTCTGGTTCTTTTTGTTTTCCTTTTGTTGTTTTGACAAATTATGGCCGCATTTGGCGTGCGTGGTCTTAGAAATTGAAAACGAAATTGACTTGTCAGGCTAACAAGCTCAGGTTCAGTAGATACTCTTAACTCTCAAGTGGCCGGAATTCAAGCAAATAAAAATGAAGAAATACAGCCTCGGACACGAAATAAAATGAAATGTTTTGCAAATGTTATTTGCAATAAATGTTTGTTGCCTACTCCAGTCAAGCTCGGAGCCACTTCAACAATTGCATATGCATGAAAATCAATTCAAGATAAACAGAGATTACAATTAGAAGTTAGAAATTAAAAATGAAGAAAGTAAATAAGAGACTGGACTTTAGGGTTCACAATCGTGTCAACTGTTGGCGCAGAACTGTCTGTCTGTCTATCTGCGTCCTGGTTGACGAACTGTTTCATTTGAGATTTGGGGTATTCACTTTCAATCCCCAGCAGTCATTTGTTTTGATTGCACGCTGCTATCTTTGGGTCAACTGGGCCGTCACGTCAATTAGCCGCAAATCGACATTGTTCACGCTGTCCACATTGCAATGTGTGTGTGTCTGTTGTGTGTGTGTGTGTATTATGTATGCAGTTGTGTGTCTGTGTTTTACCATTGGCCTGTGCGTAATTTATGCCAGTTTATTTATTGATGCCCGGCCTGGAGAGTTGCATTGTTTTCCAAAAAAGCCGGCTAAGTGCAGTTGGCGTAGAGCTGCATGCACACAAACAAGAACACACACACACACAAGCACACACAGAGATATATATATATATATAAACCAGCCACAACAGCCCACTGGTCGAAGGGGCTTTCTGGTCTTTTAGTCTTTTTACCCCAAAAATAGAAAACCCATAAATCTGCAATGTCGGAGCATTTAAAATGAATAAAAAGTCAATGTGCCGAGCTATTAACTGCCTGATGCATGCCATCCAATAAGCCTACTGGGAAGGGTAGGGGACGGAGTGGACTATGGGACGAATTGTGGATTGGGCGGGGAGAGATGGGAGAAGGGATACTAGTCAACGCAACCGGTCGCCATTTTCAACAATACATTTGTATTTGCATGCAGTGGTGCATCCGGACACACAGCAGCGAGTCGATCCGACGGACGGACGAACATAGTCGAATGGGCGGTCGAGCGGCTCGCACACCTTCCGGTACACAGAGCACTGCTCCACGGCGTAACAGTGTGCCAAAATCGAAAGTTTTGGCAAGTTTCGATTTAATTTCTATATCAATATATCTAGTGAAGGCTACCAGCTACACTCGGAAGTTTAATTTAAACAAAAGGATTTTTTTTTTATATATGCTACAAATATTTTCTATTATTCCGAAAGACGTTATGTAAAAATTCTGTGTACGCTCTGCAAACTAGAATAGTTTTCTTAAGGAGACTGGTTTTCAGAAAGACAAACTTCCGTTATTATTATCTTGATTTCAAAGTAAATTTCCAGCCAGATATTCCAGCTTTTCATCTTTCTGCATATTTAGTTTTCTTGCACTAACTATTCTATGGTTAAATATTTTTGATGGTTTTGTATTCTAAATTTGTGTAGGCAAATCATGCAAAATATTCAAGATAAGATTTTCTGTGAATAAGGATTTGGAAACCCCAGTTAAAATCCAATCCGACTAAAAAATGGTAAACGGTAGGTAAACGCTAAGAATTGAATGAAGAAGAGACGATGTTGCTCAACTTGAAATTGTCTTCTTAAGATCTTGAAACCATATTTCAAATGACAGTTTGTTTTCGTGTTACATTTTTGATAACAATTGAAAAAACGGATTGGATTTTGCAAATTAATTAATTTGGAATATCAATAGCATAGTATATATTTTTAATACCACTGTGCACAGTGTGCTTTGTTTGTTTGTTTGACTGTGCAGCGGCGGCCGGTACATTAAAATGCTGAAATAAAATGCCAAACAATGCAAAAGCTTCTGCCGCATGCCCAAAAATAGTTTTTGTGTGTTGGTTTTTGTTCTTTTCGTTTCTGTTTTGCGGCCGGACTCCCGTGGCCGTATAGCTCACAGTCAGGTGGCAAGAGTTGGGGCTGGTATAGGCTTACATTAGAGGTGGGGGGTGGTGCGGGTTAGGGTTTGCGTGGGGGGCATGCGGCGATTGGTCTGCAACTGTTTCAAGTATATTGAATATATTTGACAGCATTTTCAATTTCGATTACCTTTTTCGCAATTCAGCATGGGCGTGCAGCTGCAGCATGGCCACTCCCACGGCCTTGGCGGTGGCGCTGGAGGACATGGTCACAGCCACGGCGAATCAAAGAGCAACAATAAATCCAAGAAGGTCGCAGCTCATGTGAATGCCACATCGACGCCGTGCGCCGCCTCGCCGAAGCGGCGCATTGAAGGCGGCGTCTCCTTCGATCCAGAGGATGCGGAATTTCCTGGCGCAGGGCTGCCCACCTACTCGTATCAGAATTCCAAGCAGCTGGATACCGGACTGGATCTGGAAATAGCCGCTGTCATGGCGGAAACTGCCCCGGGCACCCATCATCATGGTGGTCAGACGGGTCGCGAGGCAGTCAACATGAATGTGCGGGCCGCCTTCATCCACGTAATTGGCGATGTCATCCAGAGTGTGGGCGTCTTTATGGCCGCCGCCGTGATCTACTTTTGGCCCAAGTACGCCATTGTCGACCCAATTTGCACATTCATCTTTTCCATTATCGTGCTCTTCACCACCTTCACAATTATGAAAGATGCGCTGCTGGTGAGTAAATCTTCCACTTTCACTCAATTATTGATTAACAATCATTTTTAGACTATATTAAATAATAATCAGTAAGGATTTTCAGTTATATTTAGCTGAACTAATTGAAAATTAAATAAGTAAGATTTATGTATTTAGATGCTTTCTTAACAATCAGTTAAAGCATATAGACTTGGAGAATAAAGACAGACGAAGAAGCCAAATAAAATAAATAGTTTTGCATATGTTATGCTATGCGATTTATGCGTCAAGTTCAGAGCTTTTTCAACAATTTCGTAGATATACAGTTATAAACAGAAATAATACTAATAATGCCTGAAAATCTAGAAGATTATATAAGGACTTATAATTATAATACAAATTAGTAGCAGTGAACTAGTTTTTATCGCGCTCATGCCAAAATTACTATACTTAAAATATTAATTTATAAATTAAAAAATTATCATAATTAAGCCTTGGTCTGCTGATACTTTGTCGCCGTTGTCCTCCTATTGGTGGAGGTGTGGGTTATCCCCATTGGGTTCCCACGATGGTCCCCTAGTGGAATGTGCTTTGGATAGATTTGGCTATTTCCGGCTGAATCCAGCGTTTAGGAATTATGCCGACGAGGCGCAAGTGTCTTATGCTATTTATTATAGCTTGTAATTAGTTCGAGTACGTGTTTGATTATACGGATTACAAATTGTGCAAGTACTTAATGAACAGCCTTAATTTGACTTTAAATTATTTAACTATTTTTGTCTAGATTAAATACTCAAACTGAATAATATCCATTGTAAAGCTTTATATTAAAATGAGCTCCAGTTCTTATTTTGTATTAAGTTTTGAAACTGAACCATGCCATTCAGACTTTGCTTTGCATACATTTTTTTAAATAAAATATTGCATTCCATTCAATTCCATATCAGTGTTGGCCGCACAAATGCCAAAAGCTATTCAATTTGTATGCAACTGCAAAAGTGAATGGAAATTTGATAAAGCTAGAGACTGGTATGGTTATTGTTAATGGAAATTGACTCCAAAGCTATGAATTATATTCTAGACCAGCTAATAGAGGGCTTTAATAAATATTGATTATGCGACATTTAAATATAGGTTTGGTTTGCATTTGAAAATTATTATATGATATTTGCACAATAAATACCAGTTGCTAGTTTGTTATAACTAACTGTGTTTGGTTGACAAAACACGTTAAAACTTTCGAATAAAGTTGACCAGCAAATTTGTATTAATAAATGCTAAAAGTGTAATTTCCATTTGGGAGATTTTAATGGTTTAATTACTGCCAGGTTTACTTGTACAATTGTATATTGTAATTGTATTGGACAAATATTTGCAATTGTAAATGAAATTATTAGTATTATTTTTTCATTAATTGGTCACGTTGCTGTGTGGAACATTAAAAATGAGTTTCATATTAGTGAATGGAATTTACTTTTTATGGCAATCGCCGAGCTTTTACAGCGGAATACCATTTTATTTATATTGTATGTTTGTTTCAGGTACTGATGGAAGGCACGCCCAACTATATGCATTATGAGGAGGTTCTGCAGATATTTCAGCGCATCGAAGGCGTCGAGCGTGTTCACAATTTGCGCATCTGGGCGCTGAGCATTAATAAAGTGGCGCTATCTGTACATTTGGCCATTGGTGAGTAGCCGCCGGGACTCGACAGCAGCCCAGCGAATATAAGTGGGGGGCTTACTATCTACATGTGTTTTTATTACTCTGTCTCTCTCACTCTGTGTTTGTGTGTGTGTGTGTGTGTGTGTGTGTGTGTGTGTGTGTATTCCTGCATGGTAATTATCCCAATGGATTCGGTGATGTTGCTTTTGCTTGCTGTGTTGTTTGTTGTTTGTTGTTGTCTGTTGGGTTAGCCGCATTGCTTCATGTCCACGGCAAGCGAAGGCAATTAGGTTAATTATTTTTGAAATGGCTTTTTAAGCGTGGCCAATTTCAACAGGGCGACGACCGTCAATGTTATCAGCGTTGTCGTATTCGCTAATCGTTGCTCACTTTTAACTAACCCAACCCTACTTTTTTTTTGTGTGCGTTTGCAGGAGACACGGCCAATGCCAAACAGATACTCGATGCGGCTACTTCTGCGGTGCATTTGCGCTACAATTTCTTTGAGACGACCATTCAAATCGAGGACTATACGACCGAAATGGAGAACTGCAACCAGTGCACCGTGCCGGCAAAGTGACACGCAAAAGCAAACAAACCCAATTTCAGTTCATTCAATTTCATTGGCCAATTACAAATTAGCACCTGAAGACCACATCGACATCAACATGCGCATACTATTAACAACGTACATTCGATTACAAAAATGTATATGTATCTATGCGATAAGCACCCACCCACCATCCTGCCAACTGCCATCTGCCATCTGCCACCTGCCACCTGCACCACCCATCCAACCGCCCCAGCAATTTAATGTGCAAACAAATGCTGTGCTTTGCCATCACAACTCGGTTAGGCCAGACAAGATAACAATCCTAAATATAATGACCCACGTTTCCGTCACACGTCACATCATTTTAACATTTTGTCATATTTTCAAACACAGTGGTTCAATCTAAGTTTGTTGCATAACACAAATCCCAAATACTTAAAATCTTTAATCAAATTTAATAAATGAAAGCCTGAAGTGTGTCCAAAGACCATTACAGAATAATGAATGATTAATATTGAGTTTGAATTGTGTACTTTCAGTAAGGCTTAAACTGAACGCATTTCTAATATGTTGGAGTCAAAAATTAATTAATGATTTTCTTACTAAGAGCAATGCAAGGTAGAATTCGTATCATTATAGCAATCAATAATTATAATAATAACTAAATAATGATGACTGGAATCAAATACTTTAATACGAATATGTGAGAAGTATGCGTGACACATGTACAAATACAATATCGATTGATAACATGGTAAACATGGGAGGATATACCTTGGCTTTAGCTTCTCCGAATACCATACACAAATTAACTATAGTTAAATATACAAATATATTATGTATATTAGGATATATAATGCTATAATCTATGATAAGGGTCTATATCTGTTATCTATATTTAATAAGGAAATTTCGATTACCTTTTTCAAATTTCAATGTGAATTCGAATTCCGCTTAAATCGTTTCTGACTATAGCTTCCTAAAAGATATATATTCTGTGTATGTTAAGAGATATGCATTGTCTAATTTCAAAACTTCATTATCATTTGTGTAACAATTTGATGGCACAATCTCTCGCTTTCTTTGCACTGCTTTTGACACCAATGTACGCTGATGCCAAAACATTTGTGTGTCTTTGCGGGGCAAATGTTGCATCAGTTCGATGCGTTCGCGATATGCAAACATGCATAAAACTTATTATTAAGCTGCCGCTAGCGTTGCACAAAATTTGCATCAGGCACGCAGGCAGACGGGAGGCAGGCAGGCAAACTAGGCGTCCTGCCACAGTTGCCATCTCCCTCTATACATACATAAAATACCGCTAATGCCAATTTATGAAGCGGGCAGCTAAGCTGGCCACATCGACTCACCTGGCCAAACAGCCGGACCCAACCTGACCACAGTCCACACGAAAAGCCTGTGCATAATTTGGCATTGCGTAAGCGTCAAACAGCGACGCTGGCGGCGCTTGAAATTATGTTTGAATTCGTGGCCAACAAACAAGGTTGCCCCCTGCTCGACTTTCTCTAATCGGCGTCAATTTGTTGACAGCTTTGTATCCTTCAAGCGTGCCTGGAGGTAGCAATGCCACATTCTTAGTCAGCTACTACACACGCACACACACACACACACACACACACCACTCTTACGAACTTGTCTTCGCCAAAAAACTGCAGTAATCATCTTTCAGAGTCAGAGTTGCGGCTTGGGCAGGCAGGTCCGGCAAGTTGACGCAGGCGCAGTTTGGCCAGTGCTAAAAAGAGAGCGCAGGCAGAGTGGATTTTTAGGAATTTTAGTTCTTGTGAGTGAGAAGCGAACTCGTTGCGGCTTTCGACTGTGGCTGCCACTTGACCCGCAGTCGACAACTGTGCATCATCGCAGCATCAGAAATGCATGCCACAACATCAACACAGACGCAGTCAGAGCGCTTAGCCTCAAGTTATTAACTGCTAAGGCGGCACTCCGAACTAACCTTGACCCACACAAATGTAATGCAATGTCCTTTGCAATTAAGCGCACACAGCTCTCACACGTAGGCACCATTTCATTTGCCTGCACATATATTAAATGTTTCAATTAGTCGAAGTCATTAGCCAAATAGATTCCGTTAACGTATTGCGGCCAAAGCTTGTAACGGGAGCCCAAAGCTAAACCAGGATCAAAAGCAGCCCGCAGCGCGCATCAGCAATGTGCGCGTATAGGTATGAGTGCCTTGTGCTTGTGTGTATGCGTGTGTGTGGATGCGCAAATGTTTATTTATATTTGCTTTTGAACGCTCAAACACGCAAAACACTCAGCAGCTACAACTAATTAAAAGGCAATTTTCACATCAACTATGCTCTTTTAGTTTGTTATAACTGTATTGCTATATATTGAAATATATATATATATGTTAAAATACTACCTTATTATGAATGTTGTTCGGATTCATTTTGCATATACATCTATTTTGTTATAATTATTACTATTTTAAATGTATTTTAAATAATTGGTCCAAACTTGTATATTTTTCCCAGATATTCCCAACCGCATTCACTAGGTTTAATTATCGTTAATTTTAAATTTATTCTTATTTTCGTAATTTAAATACGCTTTTCGATGGCTTCAGGTCAAGCTCTTTTTATGGATTGAAATATATTTCGGGATTCATCTTCAGGAAAAATAAAAAGATTTGACTTAGAGCCCGCGAAAAACTTATCTAAATTATAAAAGAGTTCACCAAAAATTAAGCAATTTTTAATTTAATTTAATTTATTTTTTACATTTCATATTTTTAGCTCCAATTATAATTTTTAATATTCGAAATTTCTTGATTAATTATGAAATTCAGTTAACAAATAGTATGAATGCGCTCAGCAAGGATATGTTGATATGATGTCATGTATTTTACTGGCTTTTAAATTGATTACCAAAAATCTGTAACCAGCAAATTTATATTTATATTAATGGCAAAAGTTTAATTTGCATTTAGTTTCTGTTCAAATTAGGATGTTTCAATGGTTTAATTACAGTCAGATTTGCTTATATACATTTGTGCAATTATATTGTAAAATACAGTATTTAACTTGGACAAATATTATCAATTGTAAACTAAATTATTACGCACTCTGCAAGGATATGTAATGTTCGGATTGCTGAAGCGGGATGCTGAGGCTATGAAATACAAATGCATTTTACTGCCTTTTAAATTGATTACCATTAAGTAAGTAACGCTTAAGGGGTCACGACGAGCAAATCCGGTTGCTTAATGTTAACTCATCGACGAGACAATTACGTGGAAAACCTGACTGCGAAACAATGCGCCAAAAACTTGAACCCTTTTGCGGACGAACGCTCTGATTGCCATTTACCCGTACTCCGCTCGAACTTCTGCTTTGCTATTTATTATCTGCTTGCTTTGCATCTTAGCAACAGTTTCAGCAATGCTTTCAGTGCCAACTTGCATAAAAACCCAGCTGCGCAGTCGAAGTCGACGTACCCGTTGACGTCCAATATCGTCGCTGCTCATTAAAAACTTTGAGGCAGTTCGAACTTTGCAGCAGATAAACAACGGCAAGAGCAGCAATAATGGCAACAACAACAACAACAAATTGAGAAAATTATAAATGCATAAAGAAATTTTGCAAGCTGTTTACTGCATCATTTTTACTATTCCCTATTAAAAATGCAAGTTAATACTAGTTGTAAAATATCCATGAATCTGGTTGATCCACTAAGTAGATTTAGCCAAGTATAACCTTCAATCAGTAATCTTATCTGAAGTGTTTTGTTTGTTTGTTCGAGGAACTTTTTCTCGGTATCTTTATGATAATTTAAAATATTTGATTTTCTTCAGTAGTTCGCTTACAACTTTATTGTTAAATTTGCTTAATCTATGGCTACATTTAAAGCTAAATATTCAGTAAACGGAACGCATGCATTGTACTATTTGCAATTCCATTCGCAGTGACCTCTGCCCCGCTTGCCCTCCCAGCTGGTGTCCTTTACAGTTGTCACGGCTTCCTTTTATAGACAAATATTGCGCGCTGGCATGTGCCTGGCGGTCTGGCACTTTCCCCAGCTACATTGTGCCGCGAATACATTTGTTTTTCCGTTCTTCCTTTTTTTCCAATTTTTTTTTTTGTAAATTTTTTTTTTTTATACTGCCCTTCCCAAAGGGTTTCTGGCAACTTGCCTGTGGCGCTCTTTGCACTGCATGGAAATGTCGCGGCTTTCTGTCTTTCGCTTTTATTTTTGCTGATGCTGTTGTTCATGTTGTTGTTTTTGTTATTTAACATGGCAGTGGTCAGTTACGGGTCTGGGTCCATGGGCATTCGGTTATATTGAAAAATTTGAATGCTAGTAAAAACTTTTAATTGTCGCCGGTCAACGACGCGTCGACGTTGACGTCGTCGTCGTCGTCGCCGTCACATGTTGGCCAGGACATTTAAATGGCGCCGCTGCCTGTTATTGTTAACAATATTTTTCAATGCAATTTTCCCTTGATTAAAATATGCAATGAAATGTTTTCCGGCATTGTACACTCGATCTACTCTTATTTCTATCTCTCACAAATTATGTGCAAAATTTAATTCTTTTATCTTATCGATGATATGGCACGACCAAAAGCGGCTTACAAACTTTCCACTTTATTTAATCAGAATGACAGCTGCTATTCACATGCTTTTCATGTTGGCAACTCATTCATCTTTGATTTATTTCTAGCCAATTTATTTATTTAAAATTCTTGACAGAAATAGAAAATTCATATTGCTAAATTTATTTTCTATGATTTCTGATATGTAGCATCTTTGCGTATAAAACTGAATTATAAGGAGAATGTACTAAGGTTTTATATGCTTTCATAAGATTTGACTATTATCAAACTTGTGTTAATCAGACTATTATCAAACTTATGTTATTTTTAAGAGTATTTGTATATGTTTGCCGTAGTCTTCAAGATGCTGTTCTTCTTCGATCACTATCAGATCATTTTTTTATAACATTTCAATCTAATTTTAGAATATAAATGTTATAAAAAAGCTTATTTCAAAATATAACAAAGGCTTTAGGATAAAGGCAAAGGATAATTTATAAATTTAGCTTTTAATTTAATTAATTCGTTTAAATGTCAACGGAAATGTTGGGTACTAATCGAGAATTGATGGTTTTTAAGACCAACATTGGTGACCATGTTTAAATTGTATTAGTAAATAAGTATATTATTTGGAATAGTAGCATCTCAAGCCACTTTTCAAATTTCCACTTTGATGTTCGTATTTCAATGGCACATTAAAGTTGTTTGCGGTTGGGGGCGGGTGCCACGCCTCTGGCAATGAATTATGTAGACTTTAATCCGAGTGCTTTTTATGGGAATCGACGGCAACACGGCAAGGCGGGGCCACACCGGGGCCATGAAGACGTTGCCAGCCAAACCGCAGCAACAACCAAAAAGTATTTTGGCCGAGTTTCTAGTTGCGCTTAGGACAGCAAATGGGAAATGGCACAATAAACACCGAACGCATATAAAAGGACATTCGAGTTCATTTGTTTGCAGCGTTGTGGTGCAGCAGGCGTTGGTGGTGCCGGTGGTGCTGCAGGACGGTGGGCGTGGCGCCTTGCATTGCTGCATTGTTTTCGGGTTGTTCGTTGCCGCCGCTGTTTTTGTTGTGCTCGTTGTTGTTAAAAACAATGCCACAACGACTACGGTTCTGTGGCAGCGGCACCGAAAAGTAGCTGCACCAAACTTTTGCAAAACTATACAATTGCATAAAATTGTCAAAAATTTATAGGGAATGCGCTTCAGGGATATATGCGGAGGCAACGCAGCCGAGTGCCTAAAAAATGAGCACATTGCGGGAATTGAAAACGAAGGAAAAAAATATATGGAAAACCATTTGAAGGCACAGCGGCGACTAAAGTAGATTGCTGAAATGACTTGAGTTATGGTCCGCATGCAATTTCCAGCACCCCAAATTATCTAAGTACTACTGCTACTATCTAGATTTATTTCTAGTATGCAAATATCGAACTTTATATAGTAAAATAGGTTGAATATTATAAAATATGGTCATATCGAGCAGCAGATAAAGTATTTTTTCTATCTTTTTTTTCTGTGTTTTTCATTGAGTTCCCTTCTAGGATTTTTTTTAAATATGGTATAAAGAGGAACAATTGCGTTTTTTGATCACAGACTTTGGTTCAAAGACCCTTTAAGTAAAAGAAATAAAGTATTTTTATTCCAGAAAAATCGAAACCTCTTGCCTCTAATTTTCATAATTCATATTTTAAAGCTTCAACTTAAAAGAAAATGTTTATGAATGTCAACTAATACATTACAATAATAATAATCATCCCAGTGAGCGTACTATAATTTGTGTACATGGAATAATTAATCTCAATTATACTATATATGTTCCAAGACTGATTATTAGGCTATGCTTAGAAAACCAGTTTTTAGTTATGGTCACACGGAAATTCCAACAAATTAGTTGTTAGGGAAATAAGCCCTTGATTATGCCCCGACATTAGTAACAGTTTTAAGGTTTTAAAGGTTCTTTCCAACACCCCAACTGCAGTGGATCGCATTACCTGCATGTTCGTGTCTGCCTCAAATCGCACTTTTTGTGTGAAGCACATGCGAAAAACTGAAAATGAACTAGGACTGCATCGACTACTTGCTCCAACCAGCAACCATCCCCCTTAGCCCTCAAACTGGCAGTTGCTGCTGCTGTTCGAGCTAAGTCTTAGCCACCGCATATTGTCGCCTAGCTCGCAGCTGAAAACTGCTGGTTTGCATGGCCAACATTTAAAAAAAAATACTACCTATACATACATATACAGCAGGCCACACACGTTAAGCCAATATTTTGCGGGTAGCCCCGAAGCCCTGGCAGCTTAAAGTTATTCAAAGCTCCGCGAGGTTTTTATTTCCTTCGGTTTTTCATTATACTCTGCTACCGAAGATACCATAGTATATTGGTTTTTATTTTTTGTACAATGTCCGTTATGCACCCTTAGAGATAAGGACTTACAATTTGGAACATATTCCCGTGTCAAACCAAGTGTAAAAATTAAAGTGCTGTGTCCACTAGGAGGCTAAGACAATGCCACATTTCTCCCACAGCTTGGAAGGTTTTTGGCGATGCCCTTTAAGGATCGGTATAGCCCACGCCCACCTCTTCCGCCCCAGGGACCCCACCCCTAAGCATTTGAAATGGCTATATCTGTTTAGAGTTAGAACCGTCAAATTTGGTGGGTATATTACTGGTAGCCCCCTTTAAGAATCGATAAAAATTGTTTATGGCCACTCGGAAAGTGTCAATCGATATCACCAGATATGTCAAACAATTTTAATTTTTTTGCTAAAAGCTTCCTTTAAAGATCGGCAAAAACAATTACAGACCACGCCCACATCCGCCGCCCCAGGAACTTCGGTCCTATCTGAAATGCGCATTTCTTTTACAATTTGGGAGCTGGAGTCACAAAATTTTGAAAACATATTACTAGTAACTTCCTTAAGAGATCGATGTTAATTTGGATATAAAAAGTGTTAGACAATGCCCACACCCGCCACCAAAAACGATAAACGCCTATATCCTCCCAATTTAAGAGCTATAGCTAGGAAATAAAGGGAAGATTACTAAAAATCTTTAAAAATGTGTATTTCTTGGCTACACCCAACCTGTTCCTTGCTACATAGTATCTGCTGGTATTACTTATGGCATCAGAGTATTTCGCAGTCGGTTACGCCCGACTGCAACGTTCTCACTTGTTTTCAGTCTCCCTTTGTTTTGTTTTATTCTTTAAGTTTACAGTCGCTAGTCAGCAAAAAACAATTAACCCGCTCAAGCCACACTCAGCAACTGGGACCTGCCCCCCATCAAGCAGCAGCGAAACCCCAAAGAGCTGACCGCTCACTTCAGTGGCTCTTCCCGCATTGACTGGCCACAGATTTTGCAGCTTTTATTGTGCCCACTGAGAGAAGGTTGGCGGGGGCTGTAGGAGTCGGGGATGTGGCCCGCTTAGTCCGCGAGCACTTTTGCGAGGCGCTTTCCACTTTTTTTTTCCTTTTTGATGCGGGCGGGCACTGCAGTTCACCCACCCACAAACCACACACGCACATAAATTGTGCACCGCTGACGTGGTGTCAACCATACGGCCGCTGCTAGCTCCTGTCGTGTGAGGATTCTGGGTGGTGTCTAAAAGAAACTGCTGCTTCTGAGCGGATGCACTGACTCTGCTTAACTGGCGCTCAAAGGCTGTGGGCTGTGTGGTGCTGTGGGCTGTGTGGTGCTGTGGGCTGTGTGCTGCGTGCCGTGTGCTGTGGCAAAGTATGGTGTGGTGCTTTAATGACTTTGTCATAGAGTTGACAGTGTCGAGCGTAAAGCGTATAACGAGTGGCTGCGACAACACAATATATAACATGTCAAAATTGTCTTTTAAAAGTGGCTTCAGTTCTGGCTTCCTTTCTTGTTGGCAAAATGCCTTAAGGAGTGTGTGAAGTTGGCTTATAATCCGTTTTTTTTTTCTATTTATTTCGATTGAATTCACATTATGTATATGCACATGAACATATTCCAAGAATATACCTTAATTTTATAGTGGCTGTAGCTACGAAATACAGGTCTTTGACGAAGATTGATACTAATATATCCTCCAAGTTTGGTAACTGAAATATGATTTTTGTTGCTACCAATATACCAATATACTCTAGCTTTCCAATTGTGTATATAAAAATTTAAAAACAACTCAAAATTTGAAAATTTCTGTACTGACTGTAGCTTAGACATTGTGAAATATGTGCACATTTTAGAATATTATAAAAATAACAAATTAATACAAAAACTACGTTTAAACTTATTGCAAGTAAGCTCTTATGTTTCTTATTCATTATTCTCTCAACTATAATTATTTACTTCCAATTATTTGCATGCATTAATTGCACAAGCACTCCAGGCCAAACACTTCAAGCCTGTTTGCCCTTAACCAAGTCTTTATAATTAAACTGGCATTTCCGTTTTCGACCATTATTTTTGTTTTAAATTCATTTGATTAATATCAAGCCTCATTTGCTTGGGGTTAAACTGCCTGCCTGCTCTAACTGCTCATTAAATCCGAATGTACTTTGTATACCGAATGTACTTGTATACCTTTTATATATATATATATATATATGTATATATATATATATATATATTTGTATCTGTATCTGTATCTGCATGTGTATCTATGCTGTCATTCTAATGAGCTTACATTCCAGATTGTAAGTAATTTAAATTGAGCCCACTTGTTTAGCGCTTGTGCGGAAAATGAACTCGAAATGCACTTGCCATCCTTATCTGTACTTTGCCAACCCCTCCCAAC
Organism: Drosophila atroscutellata; assembly: GCA_035041605.1. Taxonomy (NCBI): domain Eukaryota; kingdom Metazoa; phylum Arthropoda; class Insecta; order Diptera; family Drosophilidae; genus Drosophila; species Drosophila atroscutellata. The sequence goes on along the minus strand of JAWNLA010000092.1, from coordinate 1,467,798 downwards.
CCTCTACCCTATTTTTTCGAGTGAATTGTGAACTTGGGGGGTTGGAGGTTGTCAGGGTTGTGTGGTGGTGGGTAGGGGGTGGTGTGTATTGCATGTGTGTTTTGGCTGCTGCCGTCTGCGCTCGTTCAACTAAATGAATAAACTTTTTCCGAGCATACTCTTTCGGCGGTAAATAGTGTTAAAGTTCACACATTTGATTTGTTTTTTTTTTTTCGTTTGGTTTTTTTTGTTATGCTATTTTGGCATTTCTGTTTTACATGGTCCTCGCCACCCCAGCCTTATTTCTCGCTCCACTTGGCTGTTGACTGTTTTTTAGCATTCACACAATTTTTTGACAACATTTGTGTTCCTTTCGCAGAAATAGTTTTTCCATTATGGCATATAGGGGGCGGCAAGGGTTGCGTTTGGCGTTGGGGTGGAAAGAGGGGCAGGGCATGGCTTATATAAAGTAACCAAAATAACTAAAGTGTAAATTAGCTTTTGGCTGTTGTTGACGTTGTTGGTTTGGCTCTCGTTGTGGGTCTCTGGCTGAGCTGCTGTGTTGCAGGCAAAAGTTTGTCATTTGGTTTTAATAAAAACACTTGCACACACTCACATACACACACGTACACCCACAGACACAGACTTGAATACACTCATACACGGCATTCGCTACTCACACTCAAACTCACACTTTCCATGCATTCACACTCTTGCAGCACTTCATTTGCGCTCAACATGGAGGAAAGTTAACTGAAGGGCTTTTCGGGTTGCCGTTGGTCTGATAGCCCTGTTTATTTTTGGGTCTGCTGCTCTTGACACGCCAACCATAATAAAAAAAAGACAAAAACGACACTCAAAGTTTATTTAGAAATTAAAATATTGTGCCTGTCGGGCTTAAAAGATGCATCACTGCACTCAAGTTGTTAGGCAGACTTCAGCCTTATCCGATCCATTTCATTTAGCAAATTTCAACAGCATTCTTGAAAACATTTACTTAAGCATTTCAGCGACTATCAATGATCAACTATTAATCAGAAAACAGTCAACTATAACATTAAGTAAAGCTTAAAGATTTGCTTTGTTCTGTGAATTATTTTGCTAAAAACTTAATTATCAAATATAATTAGAAATTATAATTTTACTACCCATTCAACCTTTTTGATTTTATTTACTTATGTTATTATATATGTTAATGCCAATTAAAATTAAATCTTCAGACCAAAAGTAAAAAAGACAATAGTTAGGATGGTTTAATTAAGAAGATTACATTATAAGGTATATTATTGAATACACAAAGAAAAAGTGGTCTAGATGGAACAGAAACAATATATTTCTGTAAGGTATGAGAAATATTAAGATTATAAAGAATAGCTCAAGCACTTACCAATATTCTCCAGCTTATTATATTACCTAACAAATACAAAATACAAATACAAATACTTGAGTTATATATATATTTATTTAAAAATAATGTGAATTGAAGTAACAAGCTGGAATATTAATACACTTTCTCCAGTATTTTCTTTGTTTATGTCATTTACCCCAACTATATAAACAGTTGTATCGAGTTTCTAAACATTATTAACACTAACATTGAGTTGTGCTGCTGCAGTCGAATGATTTGCCAATGAATTTTCATAACAAAAGCTATGGGCCGTGACGGGTTCATGCATACTTATGGCCATTAGTCGGCTCTAATTGAAATTGCATAATGATAATCCCACTCCAAATCAAACTCGGACAGATATGCTGTTAAACTGACAATTAGAGAGACAAGCATTGTGTTTGAGGGTGTTGGGGGTGGTATTGGGCAGCATTGGGCGACATTGGGGTTGGTGTTCAACTTCACAGGCATACACAAATCACAGTTGTAAATAGACAACCAAAAAGACGTCCGACGTTTTGGTCAGTTACAGTTACATCAATTGCCAGGCAACACACACACAAGAAACAGCCCCAGCCAGCCGTCCATTCAGACGTGGGCAGACAGCACGGCACACAACAATGGACCGGGGACATGTTAGCCAGACACAAACATATCCAGTTGAGGCATACAAACTAGTCTTAACCCACAAACCCTAACTTACAGTTAGAGTTAAACTCTGGCGGGAGTTGGTGGCTACTGAAACGGGTAGCAAATGAAGATTATTATCGTTTGGCTGCTAGGCAGCATTCACACTTTGATATACTCTTGTATTCACATACACCGAAAGCCTATTCATTATAATTGGTGGGCGTCGCTTTGGAGTGGTGTAGTGTGTTGTGTTGTGTTTTGTGTGCTGTGTGTTGTGTGTTGGATGTCAATTTGTTTGCTTGCTCATTGCGCTCTTAAAGGCCTATTCATGTCCGACATGGGCAATGAGTAGTATCCACTTGAGCCGATGCGACAAGCGCTAATTAAACAAAGTGCATTTTAGATTGTTTCTGATTTTATTTTTTAATTCACATTTAAACTGCAAAATTAACAATTGTTTTTCCGTGTTACAATGACAAGTGGCATGCCACATCGTTGGTTAAGCTGGTTTCACTTGACAAATGCGCTGCAGCGATAAATGATGAGGCAGCAAACTACATTTATTTCTCATAAGCCACAATTTAATATACTTCGGTCACATATTTTTTTGTATGTATATATTTAAAAATTAAAATTGATTGTTTAAAAAAATATTATTATTAATGCCGTTTTTGTTTTGTTTGATTGATTATTATAAACACATATTAATGCTGTGACTTATTAAGACTCTGGGTTTATGGAATTATTTTGCATTTAATGTATTTTATTTTCAAATTTAGCTGCGTAAATGATATAAATTATTTTCCAATCATTGCGAGAGCGTATCTCAAAGGATTCTTAATCACATTGCTTGCAACTGTTTCTTTTAAATTGTGTGTCTGATGGAACCTTGCTCCTGTTGCAAGGAGGAAAACGAATAAGGAATGTAATTTGCATAGGGACGATGTCTGTCAATGATGTGGCATCAACTTAACTGAATGCATATAGACACACACTAAGCATACATTCATATTTGCACGCCAGTGCCTCGAGCCAATGTCTTTCATCTTTTCATTTGACCCAATATGCCGCACACATTTGATGCATGCCCTGCAATGCACATTCGAGCATAGACGAATGTTTGTGCTCCTTGGACATGCAACATGTGCCGGAGGGCATCACGCAAAGTGTATAAAAATAATAACGTTGTCCTATATATGTATTCATGATGTGGTGTGTCTCTCTGTGTGTATATTTGTGTGTGTGTGTGCGAGTGCTTGTGGGTCTATATGTCTGAATCCTGGACACATGATGCAGTCAAACCGACAATATGGAGTACATACTTGTGTAAAACAAGTTATTCCATTTTGAGGTTTCTGAATAATTAATGCAACTAAAAATGTTCAGCTCGTCCATTTGTTGTTTCCATTAAATTGTATGCATTTGAGCATTGCATCTGTGTTGTGCATGTGTGTGTTAGAGATGAGTGCAGCTCCACAATCACAATTACATTAGTGATTGGCAGCTGAGTTGAAATTTATGGAAGCAACAATTTGATAAGCAAAATAAAGAGACTTCGATCTTAGATTAAGTGGATACAATTTGATAAAGTGTTTCCCAAACTCAATTTATGAATATTACTCTTCACTTATCGGAGAGAGAGCGCTACAGTGAATGTCGTTATGTACAAATATTTGTTTGTTAATATTTCTTTTCATATACGCAGCCCTAATACACAACGTATACATATATACTTACAAATCTAGTATCTTTGATACAGTCACAAGTTCCTTTTGATTTGCTTGTGAAAATAAGAAAAAAAATATTAATTGAAATAAGAAAGTATTTCTTTAAACAGATATTTTTAAAAGAGGTATTTTATTAATATAAGTAAAGAGATATTTAGTAATTTTTTTAGTTAGTATTAGCTTTAGCTAAAGAGGCACCACATACCTAGAATACTGCAAAGCCAAACAACTTTATGAATCTTGTATCTTAACAGTAGCATATCTTGCTCTCAAGCAAATTTGGGAAAATACTTGTAATATTTTGACCATTATCTAGTGCGTATATATGTATATTTAAGAATCTGCTGTCTTATGCACTTTTTTCCCTTAAAAAATTGTACATTAAAGGTATAAATTCGAATGACAGCTCAGATAAAATATCAGTTTTTCTCTTCACTTATTTCACATCACTATGCTGTAGGGGTCTCTATGTGTGTGTAATTCGAATATGTGTACTTACACAATTGTGCCTGTGCGCTTGTGTGTGAACGATGAGTGTGTGAATGATGAGTGTGCGAATGCGTTTGTTCATTGTAGTTATATAAAGCATATTTATATATTTTGCTTTTGCATTGTGTTATTGAATTGCAGCTTACGCAAGTTTCCTTTGTGCCAACTTTTCAGGCAGAATGCATTGCAGTGCGCCGTTTTCCTTTGATCAGCAGCCATAAGCAATGGTCATTGTCATTGCAATAATTTCCATCTCCTTGGCAACTTCAGGGTCCAAGCAATTCAATTTGATGCCACCGACTGCAAGGAAGGCTGGCAGGCAGCTACTTAAATTTTATGAAGCGTCGATATGGCTGAAACGGCTCAATATCCATAAGTGGTGTCCAGAGAGAGACAGAGAGATAGATAGCGAAGGAGCGAGAGAGAGAGAGAGAGAGAGAGAGAGAGAGATGTGTGGGGGAGACTGAGAAAATTGCCGCCAATGCAACTTAATCTCTGTGTCCTGCCATGACAAATCGTCCTTATCATTTTACGAACGACAACAAAAAAATCAAGTGGGTATGGTTAGGTTGTCCCTGATTGACTAGAAGATGCCTCTTAATCACTTATTAAGTAACTTGAGAGCAAGTATATATTTTTTGTTCATTATCAGTCTGTGTTGTTAATAAAATAATACAGATATACTCAATTCTGTGTGTAGGGTATATTAAAGAGCGAAACGCAATAATTAATAGACACTTATCGACTCAATGCATTTTTGATTTCAGCATGAGGACATATGTTTTATTCATTTTATTTACATATTTACTTTAATTTTTATCTTAAATTTATTTAAATCCCCGGCGTTTAGCGCAATAATATAAGTTAAGCTTTTGGCGCTGGGATAAATAAATTAATAATGAAAAATATGCACAATAAATTAATTTCAAGGCTCAGAGCGGCTTACAATGGATGCAAATAGACTTAATGTTATTCTTTGCGTATAAGTGCATTTGACGTACATATTCAAATAAAATATAATTTGCAATGTACGAAAATCGTCCATAAATAATTATAAAAGTGGGTTTGAGTCGTATTGCTGGATTGCTTATTTTAATACTAAATCTACTAACCTTAACTTTTATAGTTTTTGAGGTGGATGTTCCTTGATTAGCTAAGAGTGGCTTATGATTTATTTAATATATCGCTTAGCTAGCTTGGAATATACAAATAGAGTATTACCTAACGCTACTACATATAGTGACTGAAAAGAGATAAGCAAATTCAGAAGGCTATAGCAGATCTAAAGAGGTATGAAATGGGTCAACTCCTGTTCCACACATTTGTACAATCTCAGCAATTTGTAAGCTTGCAGGGTATATACAAGTATATATGTACATACATACTTACTGAAACAATAGCAAAAACTTAAGGCAATGCTAAAGTTAAGAAAAAGCAAACAGACAAGTTGTAAAAAAACACACAGAAAACCAGGAGGGCAATTCACACGCACAACAAAATCGCCAACAACAAAATGCTGATAAAAGATGTTTGTTTGTTTATGTTGTTGTCTTTTTATGGCTTCAATTAACTGCGTACCAGATTCAGGTCCAACTATGCTTCTATATAGTAATATCTCTCTCTCTCTCTCTCTCTCTCTCTCTCTCTGTCTATCTCTCTCACTCTATTTCTTTGTGTTGTCTGCTTGCGTGTGGATTAAAGATTTTCGTTCATAATTTTTTATCTCTGCTGGCTGCGTGAGCTCAAGTTGTTGTTCCCTGATGATTGTTGTTACTGGTGTATTGTTGTTGTTGTTGTCTTTGGCATGCATCATTAGTTAGCTTAATGTAGTGTATAGACTACATGACCACGCCCCCTTCTTTGGGGGACCACAAGGTAGTCAGCTGGGTGGCTGCTGGTCATCAGGCAGCCGCAGCTAATACAGTCTACAGTTTCGGAGCTCGAGTGTGTGTGCTCTTGTATGTGTGTGTGTGTGTGTGTATAGATAACAATCACGTTTATTCAAACACACACACACACATTGACTGAGAAAAACGGGCAATCAATTGCCAAAATTGAACAGTCTTAACATCTCGTTTGCGAATGCTTCGAAGATAATCGCCGGCAAAAACTGCGCCACTTAGAGCCAATGTATGGCGAACACTATTCCCCATAATGCCCAATCTTCCATATACATATCTATGCGTATGTGTAAGCATGTATGCATCTACCAGTAAGCCAGCCGACGTTCTGTTGGCCCTCATAACGACTATGCAACCAGGGTCCATTTCTAGGCCGCGGCATCGTAGGAGGCGGCCTTTTGTGTGTTTGACGTTTATGTTAACATGTGTGTTGTCTGCCGATGCGTGTATCTCCCGCTCGGTTGTTATCAATGCGTGTCTGCGAGTGTGTCTCTGAGTGTGTGAGTGTGTGTGTGTGTGTGTGTGTGTGTGCGTGTGCGTATGCTTGTGTGTCGGAGTATCTGCGGCATGCCAGAATCCAGCTAAAGGAGCCTGGTTGCCATAGTATTTTCCACCCATCCGCTTTATGGTCCGCGCTGCCTCTGTCTGTCTGTCGCTCTGTCCCTTTGTCCTTCTGTCTCTGGATCTGTGTCTGTTTGTGTATCGCTCGCGTGGCTGCCACGACGCTGCCTTTGCATGAGCCGTGCCACAGTGCCGCAAATTAAGCGATGAAGTGTGCAAATATTTAATTGCCATTACAAATTCACAAATTGAGAAATTCGTTGCCCTTCATTGTTGCAATTGCAGAACATTTTGATGCATCCAAATTGTTTTGGAATTACAACTCTCTGGAGAACTATATATGTTCATATCTTTCATCAAACCTTGCGATTAATGTTACTTTTAAAAGCAAGATGGTAAAAAATCGAGATAATTAAATAATTTATAACATTCCAATCGCATCCTTACAAAAAACCTCTTAAGTTATATGATATATATATTTTTTTTCTAATTTTTCGAAGTATTTGGCATATCCTTATCAATAACAATATTACTTCAAAAATATATAAAATATCTTTATTTTCAATTTTAATTTCTTATTAATTATGCGATTTTTTTTTTGAAATTTTTTTTTAGTGGTTCCTTAGCTCTTGTTCCACTGTGCTCTTTGAGGCTTTGTTTAACTTTCTCCGGCGTTGACGCTTTTGTTACTCTTATTGTTGTTGCTGTTGTTGTTGGCATTGTCATTGTTGTTATTGTACGGCTGTTTGTGTTGCGGGCAAAAGGAGACTGGATGGAGCGACAAGTGTGTGTTGTAGAAGAGGGGGTGTGGAAGGTAGCGAGAACAAGAGTGACTCTGTGGGGTGGGGCGGTGGGGGATGGGGATTGGGGGGAGGGATAGCGTGCGCCATAAAAAAGCGCTCGAGGTTGTTAAATTGACAACGTTAAACACTTTGTTTGGCATTTTCTGCATTATTAGGCGAAACTGCCGTCTGTCTCTGTAATTGATGCCCCGACAAACACCCGGCCTAAGGCCCTGCCACCCCACCCCCTATCCTACCACCCGCATGCTCATGCACCGAACTCACACACAGTTCACAGTTATCGCGACCCGAAGTCACGAAACAAGCCCGAGCACTGATTTAAATGGCTCAAAAGTTAAGTTATCGTAATGCTAAGCGGATTAGCTGCTCGAGAAAGGGAGTCTCTCATATGGTTGACATCTTATGGCCAGGGCTTTAATGTGGCTACTGTTCGGGTGTGCGTGTGTGTGTGTTTGTGTTGTGCGAAAGTATTTGATTTCAGTTGATTTCACTGTCAATTTGAAATGACATAATAATATGGAAAGTTTTAATCCTTTTAAGTGGCTGCTGACGGCCGGAAGTGTCTTTACTGAAGTGAAGCCAAGTGAAGTAAATTGCTGTCCGCTGCTTGTTTTATGCATAAATTCGATTAAATGCCAAAAGGTTAAATCTCAGCCAGACATCCTCTTCGTTCGCCCCATTCCGCCTTATCCTTAAATTAGGCACGAGCGCACGTAAAGCTGTTGAATGTCATGTCAAAGGGCACTCAAGACGAGCGGCGCTCGTAAAGTTTCAGTCTATCTTTGTACATATAAATATATATATATATATATATATATTCATATATATCTATATATATTTCATTCTTTTATTCGCCCCGCTCGTGCACATCCTTTTACGACAAGAGGCAAAGGATTATTCAAGTTGCTTGGCAAATCTCATAAAATGCAAAAGCGTATTAAAATTGACAATAAAGCGGCTTTTTTATGTTTATTGTATGCATGAGGACGCCCGGAGGGGCACCGGAAAAAGTGTACGGACCCTTCACCTTTCCCTGTCTGTTTGAGGCGATTGTGAAATTCGTTTAAATTTTTTAAAAGCCCTAGCACTTTAAGGCTCGTTATGCATCTTTTAGTGGCCTCAAGAAGGTCCTGTTTATTTGCCACTTAATTTGCTACAGTCTGTTGCAGCTTCTGTTGCTCCAGCTGCTGCTGCTTCTTCGCAGGCTGTCCCAATTGCCGTAGCCACTGGAGTGCAAAATATCCGCTCAACTGCAACTTATAACAATAATCCCTCCCTCTCTGACTCTCTCAAACACCCCCACCCCCCCCGCCCCTAGCATCTCACTCGCCATCTCTCACATATATGCATAAACACGTGTTTGCCTGTTATTATTGTTGCTCCTGCATGTGCAGCACCGCACTCAATCCTGTGATTTAACACTCTACCCATTTTATTCATTTTTTCTCTCTTGAAGTGATTTCTGTTCCTTAATGCTTCCACTTGGGCAAGTATGTAATGGGTTTTCCTATATATAGCTTGCAAATTTACGAGCGGGCAATTGTCGTTAATCTTTAACTTCAACTTTCTTTCTACAGTTAACAATCTATGCAAAAAGACCTTTAAGTGGATGTTTTAGAATGTTATATTAAAATATAACATTTCTCAAAGGCAATCTTAATTACCTTAAAAACTGCCAGTTCTACTTTTTCTATTCTATTCTGATTTATTATTTTCCGATTTTCTGTAGAGTTTTTATTTTAGTTTTTTTTTAATATATTTATGATATCGACTATTATTAATATATTATGGCATTTTAAATTGTTCACAATTAAAAATAAAAATGTTAATATCAATATTTTTAATTTTCCTCACTTGTTTTTTATCGCTTAACTTTTATCTGAAGTCGGATAAACATCGTATTAATGTCAAGATATTAAAAACCGTTTAAAACTTTTATCACTCACAAGCCAAGTTTTTGATGGAGTATAACGAAATTTCGTTTCGAACTTAATAATATGCTTATAGAGCATTCTCAGGGTCGTTGTTTTATCGATGTTTGCACAATTTTTCGTTTTTGCTTGCTTAGTTGTATTTTTGTATGAGTTACGGCAACTTTCAAAGCATAACAATTTCTTCCCACTTGGCTCCAACGAAGCATAAAAACTTATGACTTGTCTAGTCGCTTTATATGTATATATCTACATATACACACACACACACACACACACACTCAAACACACCAGTTAGAAATGAGCAGAGGCTCGAGCTGCATGTGCGCTGTTGGCGGTGTTGCACTTTGTTTGTTTGTGCCGGTAATATTTCCTTAAATCGAGTAAACAAGTGGAATTCAACAAAGCGGAAACGGAAGCACAATGCGTAGCTGCTTGTGTTGTAAGAGTTACCTACACACACACACACACACACAGCCACTCCCAAACACACACATACACACAGGCACACACAGACACACGTAAGTCGTACGAGTTGTTGTCTCAAATATGGCGGCAAATATACTTTGCTTCTCAGCTGGAGCATCTCTTCACATCTTCGCTATACGCTTGCACTCGCTCTCCTTAGCTTTCTGTTGTTTTTCTTGGAAATTGCTGTTAAAAATAACAAAGCTCCTTGTGAGTTTCTCGCATCACGTTGCTTGCCAAGTTACTTCCTTCCTTTTCGTTGCCTTTTATCTACTATTTCTTCACTCTTCCTTGCTGCTGCTGCCGTTGAGCTTTTCTTGGTGTTTGTCTTAGTTATGCCAGAGTCACCCCGGCTCCAACTCCGTCCAATTGAAATTGAGACGCGGCGCTCGACAATTGTATTTATTTGCTCTGCTAAATGGCATAATCGAAGCCGACATACCACCCTTGTGATGGTTGACGGGCTTTGTGGTGCACAGATTTTCAAAATACCAACATCAAAAGGAGCAAACAAACTATGAACACACACACACATGCACTTAAATAACGAATCCAATATTTACCTTATTAGTGTATAGATACTCAAAAGGTCTCTTATAAATGGATACCAAGTTTAGCGCTTGACTTGATTTAAAAATATATATTTTTTTTCTTGCCTAAAGATTTCCTCATTATTAACTAAGAAGTTTAAAAATTTTTTATTTTTTATACATAAATACTTATATACTCTCAACTGAAAAATATGTGTTTAAAATTGAATAATATTTCAAATAAAAAATCAAATATTATATAAAATATTCATTCTCTGTTCTCAGTTCACTTAAAAAGTAATGTAAGAAAGTAAAAATATAATTAAAAATTGAATTTAAGTTTAAAATCGATTTACAAAAACAAATTGTATTTGTTTTGATGTTTAAAATACATTGAACTCATTTTTTATATCTGGCTCCCTCTCCTAATTTAAATTTAAATTTACTTAAACATAATTATTTAATTGGCTCAAGCTGTAAATATAAAATAATTTGTTTGCAGTTGTCAAACATTTTCTTTAGTAAGTCACCATCAAAAACGATGAAACATATAATTGAGTTTAGAAAATGGTTTTTAATTGATTTAATGAGTTAATAAAATATAATTAGTTTCTCCAATTTGAACGTAATTTACTAAACAAATAAATCTCTGTCTCTAAATGAATTATTTAATTGGTTTTAATTTAAATAACCTAAAACTACTTTAATATGAATAAGAGAAGTCGAAGAAAGAAATTGGCCTGAAATATGAGTTGGTAATTTGTCTTTTAAATAAATACGTGCCAATGAATGGTTTGTTAAGATTCTTAAGCTATTAGGTCCTTAAGTTGACAGATTTTGTGGTTGGAAGAGACAACTTCAAAGCCACGTTTGGGTGCAAACTACAAGAGAGGAATTTATTAAATTCCGCTGGGAGGCTCTGGCCTCTTGGCCTGGCTCATAAGCACCACAACGTCTTTTGAAAATGCTCCGGAAAATTACGCAGCTGTGTAAAGTTTTTCTGGCATATTCAAGATGTTTGTTTCGTCTTGGTTTTTGTATAAAGTCGTCGCATAGCTCAGATGAGCTGGGAGAGCCAAAACAAAACTTGAAGCAGCTGCATTTTAATTTATATACCTACATATATATATATATGTGGGTGTATATATATTCATATAGATATATTTTTACTTTAACGTCTTCAAAGACAAAACTTACGCTCAAATTGTTTGTCATCAAATTATGTGGGCAGCAGTTTTTGTTGCTTTTGTTTTTCTTACTGTGGCTGTTGTTGACCCTTGCCGCAAAAATGGGCATCATTAAAATGCTGTTACCGGACGTACAACGCATCAGCCGCTTGACCCGATCCAGTCACCGGACTTGGCCTACTCCTGTCAACGCTTTGGGCCTGGACCGCAACAGGATTGCTCAGGCATACCCTTTTTTAATTTGCAACATGTCATTGGCAGAAAGACAAGCAAAAAGGACGTGGCACATCGATGAGAGCAGGGCTAACCAAAAGTGAGCAACTTCCAAACTGAAACTGGGAAGCTGACTACCGGCAAGCTGAGAACCAAGAACTGAGCGACAGTCCAACTGAGCAACGCCCAGCACACGCTTTGTTGCGCCTTTTGTTGGACTTTCTGCCGTGGCCGAATAACCGAGGCAAAAACCAAAATTAGCAGCCGCAGCAGGACTACAAAAAAAAAATGTAAAAAAAAAATAAATAAAAAGAAATAAAAGAAAGCGCAGGCAAAACAGTCGAGAGAGGGCAAATCAACAACTATTTAAGATGTACAGAAAAGAAATGGCAAAGAAATTGTTCTCGAGATCCGAGTGGATGCAAAAAGCTGCGTGAAATGAAAGTAAGGAAATGACAGGCAGACAGACATCTTGACCTTTTCAAACATTTGCAAAAACTCAAATAACTATTGAAGAGCAGTAGGAAAGCTTGTCTCGAGTTAACTTGAGTTGGCATTTGAAATTTCCCTAATGATACAAAATGAAAGAGACAATGATAACATTGGATAGCATATTTGAATAGAGCTAGTACAATACTTGATCAGCTCATTACCTGATTAAAAATAACATCATTTGTACCACAAACTAAATGTTAAAAAACTATTTTTTGCTTTAAGGAAAGTTGTTTGCACAATAAAATATTAAAATCAACAAGACTTAATGAAATGAAGCTGAAATTGAATAAGAGCTTATGGAGAATAAATGACGCAAGCAAAACCTATTCCAATTTGATAGTTACAACTTTTAAAAAGTCAATCACGTCTTAAATGTCTTAAATGTCATAAATGGTATATTTTTTTATTTAAATATCATATTATTGTTCGCTCGAAAAGCTGTTCCTTTTACTGCTCAAAATTTGTTGATCTATTGTAATGTTGTCTTTAGCTGATAGGCCTGAAATCTATTATGCCACCCTCGTCCGTCCATACACACACACACACTCACACACACACTCGCTCATACAATGTGATAGACGATGAAAAAAGCAAAAAGTGAATAAGAGGCAGAGTCAGAGGCAGAGGCATAGGAATTGGCCGTACAACCATGGACTGCGGGGAAAGGGGGGATCAGGTTGAGGATGCCCGCCCCGAATGTCATACAAATGACCCATATTAAATTTATTACGGCACAGGGAGCAGCACAATGAAATTCAATAGCTGAAAACCTAATGGCAAACAAACCAAATCGCCGACGCCTTCGACTAATATATACAGTCTATACGCATACAAACATAAGAATATATATATATATATATATATATATATATATATATAAATATATATCTGTATGAATATACGTACATAATGCCATTGTACACAGATCTATACTTAGATGCCTTAGAAGTTGGGGCTGTGTGTGGGGAATGAGTGATTTTGCTGGCTGTATCAAAAGCAGCTTAAAGACGCTTGTGCGAGTCAACTTTTTGCACTGCTTGTCGTTACACTGCCATTCTGGCAGCTTTTCCAAATTGATTTATAATCCTGCCTCGAATATCCTGAACCAGAGACATCGAGTCGACGCATGCAAAATATCACGAGCTGCTTTCAAAGTTTTGACGAGTTGCTTCGCTTTTTATTATCTTTTCTCTTTATTTCATTTTTTGTTGCAATATTTGTAGCCCTTCAAAAGAGATTGTAATGAGATTTTTCAATTACTTTCCAATTATATATGCGTTATAAATAATGAGAAAAATTTTCTGTTGCTGCAATACTTGCAGGCATTGAGGCGAACGAGCGACGCCTCGACACGTCCATTGGCTCCATTATCCTACAGCTAATTAAGAAACGTGAGACAAATGACAAGCGCTAAAATATTGTTTGCCAGCTCTTAAGGACGAAAGCAAAACACACAAATACAGATACGTAGCAGCTGTGGGCATATCAATTTAGTTGGCAGTGATCAACCACACGATACGCTGTTAACAGCTAATACTTGACTGTTTGGTTGTCACATGGAACAAATAAAAAAAAAATGTGTAAAGACCATTTAAAAAAATCCATTTTTTTTTTTAATAATTTTATTTGTAATGTGTATAATGTGGACTTAGAATGTGGCAAAGACCAAATTTTAAATTCATATTAAAATTAATAATAATAAATAAATATCGCATTACTTTTGATGACATAACCTTTACCTTAGGTGTATTGCACACATATGTACATATGTATGTATGTGTATAGAAAATGGGAACAAAATTAAAAATATAAAATTACACTGCTAATTATGTGAGCTTTAACATTTTTTTTATAAAACATAATTAAAATATAAACATTTTGAATAATTTAAAGCCTTCAGTTTGAAAATTCCTTAAATTTATAATTATGAATCTAAAGGTGTTCGAAGGAGCTTTATTCAAAATTTTGAATACATTGTTTCATATATTATATAATTGATTCATATTATGGGCTTCCTCAATCAATCCTCAACCTGCATAAAGAGTTGCATATTTTTGAAATTTAAATATTCGCAGAAATTGTATTTTTCATATGTTTAAAAATAGTAAATTAATTAAATTATTTTATACATATGGTTTTTCTTTTGTCTATGTCGACTATTACAAATCATCTTCTAATAAAATATAAATAGTAAACCAAAAATGAGCTTTAAATCTTAACTTCAACCAATTATATCTAATATTGCTATTTTCCTATGTCGACTATTACATCCACTTTTAATAAGTAAATAAAAGAATTGTAACCTCAATCTATTATACTTTCTATTCTTCACATATTGCGGAACAACTCGAAAGCAGCTTAACGAACTTAAAACGAAAAATAAAATGGTTCGACATTGCGGCTTAATATAACTCAAATCCGCTTAAACTTGGTTGAAGTTTAGACAAAGCCCTAATTAAGTGAGAGATACCCTTTAATTAGGTTACGCTATGCTCTGTTCCAAAGCCTCTGCCAATGAGGAAAACATATAAATTGAGTTTTGGAATTACAGAGTATCTGCGACGAACAAATATCCTACGTATATATATTCGGTTAAGAAAACGCTCGAAATGTATTAATTATCAATTGGACTTTGAATTCGACCTCGATTCTAGTCACCTACACACTGAAGCAGACATAAGTACTGAGAGTTTTGCAATCACAGCCGCTTGATTGGCATTTAAAGCTCTTTAGGAAATCTGTAGTTACTGACTGGCTGGATTGCTGGGCTGGGCTGGGCTGGGCTGGACTGAACTGAGCTGCGGTGGGCTGGGCTGACGGCAAAAATCGAAGTGAAGTGGCTACATTCAGCCACAACTGAGCTCCTTAACGCTGCTCCCTGTCTGACATAATCCATGCAATTGTAAATTTAATAAGAGCCCCGCCACGAGCCCGTCGACGGCTCTTCCTAGACTCAGATTATGTAGGGAAGAAGCAAAGTGAAATGGAAAGGCGAGTAGTCAAGGCAATTAAGTGAGTCAAGCGGGGTGGCAGAGCCAAGAGGAGTGAGTGAGGAGTGTGGCCGAACTTGAGTGTGTGTATAGCACATTGTACATACTTATGGGGAAGAAAAGAAACTTTCGAGTTCCATAGTTGTTGAAGTGGCATCCACTTTTGCCTATAAATGAAGGTCGAATAGGGTTATCAAGTGCCAAGGAAGTTATTTAAGATTCATTTTGTATGACAGCAGTATCGATGCCAGTTGAGCTCATCCCAATATTGGAATTAAAATAGAAAACTTTGCGGCTGATAAAACATTTAATGAAAGTTTGCAAAAATAAATATAATATACAATAAAATTAATATAACTTCTAGATATCAATATCGATGGATCGTTAAAATGTTACAGTTTATGATAAAAGGTATGCCATCGGTATGTATATAGATGAATGAAAAAAGATTAAATGTATTATTATTTGATACTTATTGAGCAGATCAATAGACTCACTTCGATGAAAAAGCTAACAGAAAGTGACAGAACTCATTTAGATGGAATGCCGTGTGGCGAGAAATGTGCTGAGAGTGCGCTTAGCCACATTGTTGTTGTGCTGCAGCGAGTTTTTTAGAGGCCAAATGTTGCAACGCCAAATAACATGCAGCATTTGCGGTTTGCTGTGGCGATATTTCCCCCCAGCTGCAGCAGCACGAGAACGTGCAGATGCACGGGCAGCTCCAGGCACAGCAGATCGCAGATGGCATTTATGGCGCTCGAATCCACGAAATCGTACTGAGCGAAGCGACTGAGGTGCAATGACAACCTGGCCAGTGTCCAGCCGGCAGCCAGACGCACTTGCACGTGCTGCAGTATACTCTAGTGATAGCAGTAGGGTCAACAGTTGCAGCAGCTGCTCGAGCAGCCCCGACTCTACGACAGCATCCCGGATGTTCCAGCCGGCGACGAGCACATTGCTAAGCAGCGCCTTGCAGCAGGTTTTGCTGGTGCCATGCAGACGCTTCAGGTGCTGCATCTTACGCAGCACCGGGAGCAGCTCGGTGGTCAGCACCAGACGCTTCACATCCACTTTGGTGCATTCTCTGGTCAGCTCGTGGAGCACACGCAGCGATTTCACAAGCCGGCGCGGCGCACGCTGCGGTTCCTGTAAATATGCGAGCAGTTCATCGATCAATCCGCTCTTCCAGCTCACTGCCATGTCGCCGAGCAGAAAGTCCAGATTTTTAAAGTCGTTCACAACTGGCGTATCCATTGAGGCGAATCCAGGAATCTATCGAAAAAGTTCTTAAATTATTTCATATTGACGTATTTATTATTAACTAAAATTAAAAAGAAAAATGTGTTTGAGTAACTATTTTTTATACATAAATTGTTGTTTATTTATATTATTTTATTTGTGTATGATTACCTACAATTAAAAAATACGATTTTAAGAAAAAATTGTGTCCGCTTGATTTTAATTTTCCTGACTTCTGCTTAGTAGAATTTTACATTAGCCGACGTATGTGCGATTATTCCAAGGCATACTAAGTTTATAAGCCAAAAAATAAGAGCACGCATAACATAACTCTCTAACATAACATCCGTAACTTAACATCTGTAATATAACATTTGCAACTTAACATGATAGAAATCAAAGAAGTGATCCTCGACAAGTGGGATAAAGGATTCCATGCAGGGAGGGCTCCAATCCGCTTTAGAGGTTCAGAGGCTTCAGATTGGTATCTATTAGGAGTGCAAGATGATCTTGGCTCAAAACTTCGACATGAAATTAGTTGGGCATCTCATTGAAAAATAATTAGACAGTGAAATCAAAATGAGATAACATTTTTAGTACAAATTAAAAGAAAAGGAAAAATATTGTTAGGTCCAAAATGTACATCTGAGATAGAGGACTATCTCATGGAGGATTGAAGTCGAGCTTAACCGACTGCGAAATACTCTGATACCAATCAGTAATAACAGGTAGCAGATAGCAGGTGCCACAGAACAGGGTGTGCGTAGTTTTGAATTCCAGATAGCATAGTATTAGTGTTAATTTTGGAAATATTTATTAAACAGAGAAGAAATTTAAATATATATATTTTTTAGTTACTAAAACAAAACTAAAATTTGTGCTGCTGAAATCATTTAAATTTGCAATAGCAATCCTATATGAATTTTTAACATCGATAATTGAAAGTATGTCAAATCTATGCAAATTAATATTTTATTTTTGTATGAATTTGAAAAAGTATTCCATGTTATTGTTGGGCAATTGGCAGTTATAACGAAAAAAAACTTGGTGCTATCCAAGCGATTTTCAATTTATTTTTCTTTTTATTCGCATTTAACTTTGCAGCAACTTTTTCGTATGATGTGTGTGTGCGTGTGTGTCTGTGTGTGTGTGTCTGTGCGTGTGTGTCGGTTTGTGTGTGGCGGTGAGTGCTTGTGTTTCTGGTGGGTGTTGAATTTACATTTCGCAAACTAATTGTATGTAAATATGTCAAATGTGTACCAACAACACCTGTAATTGTGTGTGTACTGTTGTGGTATGCGAGTGTGCGAGTGTGTGTGTGCGTGTGGTATGTGCACACGTATTTGTATTGCATATTGACAATTTCATAAATGCGGTAACATTTTCAATTAAATATGCGCAACGCCGCAAACACAGCTGCACACCTGCCCCGCCCATCTGTTCACGCTCACGCCTATAACCACGCCCACGCCAACGCCCAGTCCATCAACCCAACAGTAAGTCGATTGATACATATATAGTCGATTGAATAATATATATGTATATATATTTATTTGTGTGTGTGTGTGTACAGGTGTGCAGCTTTTGGTCGGTTACAAATTGCAAATCAATCAATAAATAATTGAAATGAAAATCATTTTGCTGGTTCCAACTTATCTTCCAAACCGCTTCCCCTCCCATCTCTTCGCTCCGCTTCTCTTCTCTTCTCTTCTCTCTGCTGGCACTGCGTTACACCTCGTTTTGGCAGCGTATGCAAATGGGCAAAATTGTGTACATCTATCACTCGATTCGAATCGGAATCGGAATCAGGCAGACAGGCAGACAGGCCAGCATATATATATATATATATATATATATATATATATATACATATACTGAGGGCAATCGAATTGGGTGACTGCAGCGAGAAGCAAGGCGACAGCCGAAATTCAGAGTCGTGAGTGCGTTTCCAGGTGTGCCGGATTAGTGATGAGACAACTGATGTATGTACATATCTATGGACGCATAAGGAAGTCTTCCTCTATCTCTCTCTCTCTCTCTCTCTCTTTCTCTTTTGAGAGTTTATTTTGTATGCGATAACTGCAGAAGTGATTTGTTGGGGCAACTGATATTCCCTAAACTGTGATTAGTCTGCACAAGTCTTGGAAGGCAAAATGCACTAGATTTTCATCATATTCAAATGCATTTTTATGGACAACACTGACACGAGTGATATTTTAGTAAGAAGTTTGTAAGTTTTTTGCAGAAACTTAAGTGCGAGAAGTTTAATTTTATTTTATAGGGTTTAGACTAAATGGTAATTTAAATAACTTATATTGTGTATATTGTATATCATTTATGTTGAACTACTTATTAAATGTGAAAAATATGCAGGTAAATATACACTCATTTCTATATGGATGTAGCAAATAAATAACCCATTAATTTAGTTCTTGAATTATTAAATAAATAATTGTTATTAAAAAGTTGCACAATTCTGGAAATTATGATTTCAATCTTTATTCAAATTGATGTGTTTCATACATTTCACAAGCATCGGAAATTATTGAATATATAATAATATATTTTTGAAAAATACGAAATAATTAAAGCATTTTTTTGTTTGAGATTTATGCGATAAACTAAAATATAAGACAATGAAATATAATATTTCTCCTGGAACATTTTTTATAACATCTTCGAAATAATAGTATCGCATAAGATATATTTTCATTAGCGCATTTCAGATATTGTGCAGTGATTTAATGGGACATCTCTAGTGCGTAGCTTTAACATTATTTGTTGTTGTGTTCGTGGGTGTACCTGTGTGTGTGTGTGTGTGGTTGTATGAGAACGAGTTGTGGGATGGATGCATACAAAATATGTGAAATTACCAATTTCATAAATCTATTTGGCACTTTTTCAATAAAGCGATGACGCCTTAAAAGCAGCTGAGTGCGTGTTGCGCAATTTTTAAATTGAAAATTTAACAAAAAAATAAAAATCAAAATAAAAGGAGAAAAGAAAAAGCTTAGCCAGGCAGTCTATAGCTGCTGCTGAAGCGTCTCCGATTCCAGCTACCACTCCAGCACCCACTCCAGCTACCACTCCAGCTCCCAGTCCAACTCCCACTCCTACTCCTAGTCTGACAACCGAAGCTATAGCCACGGGTTAAATTTAATTTGAAAGTTCGCTTTTGTTTTTGGCTGCGCTTCGTTTTTGTCGTTATGCCCAAATCCCGCACAAATCCTTTGAGCTAGCACACGAACAGCTGCTTTGGCCCAGTACTACGACCAGAACCAGGACGATGATGTTGCTTACTTTTGTTGTTCTTGCTCTTGTTGTTGTTGTTGTTGTTTTAAGCGCTTTGGTTGCAGATTTACGCACCAGCAAATCGCAGAATTTATTTGGGGTGTGGGTGCTGTTTTGTGCTGGGGCCGAGCGATAAAATGCGCTGGGCGAGGCGGCAGTTTCAATTTTGTCGCTGCACTGTGAGAGGCGTGCCAGTTGGCGTGCATTTCGAACGGGACAGAAACCCAAAAACCGTAACCGAACCCCCAAAAACCCAAAGCCTCAACCGCTTTTCACAAGCCCCACAGGCTGGGCCAGCCTGATCTTGATTGCATTTGCCAAATAGCAACACCAAACTTGCAGACACCCATCCGTCAGTTTGGTGACAATCTAATCAAGCCCAGCGCCCCAAACGGCCCAAGCGTACCACGAGGTGGATACATATAGAGCCCTAATGGGCTCCTTAGTCGATGCTACACTCTACAACAACCCTATATAGTTTCTATATGTAGCCTGTTTGGCGGCGCTTCCAGAGCTCTGCATAAAATGTGTTCGTAAACATTTTGAATAATTGTTGTGAAACTATCCAGCTCAATTGTTTGTTGCGTTTAACACTTTGACTACTTTGTTTAAATCTATTAAATGCAATGTATTCATATTCATATGAGTATCATTTATATAATTGCCAAGTGAATCATCGGGCACTGAGTGCAAGTTCACATTTAAATATGTACTTCATACGCCAATTATACATCAATATTAAATTTCTATATTTTTTTTGTGCATTTGTTAATAAATCTTTGTTCATATATACAAATTGCAGTTAATTCACTCAGAAAAAAATCGTACTGAATTGGAAAGAGTCACCGTGCAATGAAAATTGCATAATTATTAAATAAATATACATTTAGGTAATGTGTATGACATACATTAAAATTCAAATTAGAATTAATGATTTAAGGTTAGCAATTTGTTTAGAAGTTGTTATTCGAAGCAAGCTCAGTTTTTATTTTTTATATTTATTTTTATTTCACTCGTTAATTATAGTCTCTTTTATTTTATTTATATTTTTTTATTACTTATATGTAAAATATGTATGCAATTAATATACTCAGAAGAAATCGTGCTTTAATGAAGATATTTCTGAAATCTATTTAGTTTACCTTTTACCCATAATTTTTAAAAAATTTTAACAACTTTATTTTTAATAACAATATAAAATATTAGCGGTCATTTAGGGTATAAGCAAAAGTCTAAAAAGATAAAAAATATTTATTTTTAATTGTTGATTAAAACTTGCAACAGAATAATGTGTGTGCTCAACTAATTTGGCCTGACTACAGGGTATTCAGTGAACCAAAACAGTGTGCTGCTGTGTTGGTTTTTTTCTTTGTAGGTTTTCCATTCGCTTCAATGGTAGTTTTATAGAGTGCCAATAGGGAGCCAGAGAGCCAAAGAGTTGTACGCAAAACAAGTGTCACCATAAAATCAATTGCTGCTTGCGCGTGCCGTTTACAGAATTAGATAGAGGAGACAGAGGCAGCTGCAAATGGAAGTGGGGAGGGGGCATAAGGATGTTGCAAATAGGAATGCGAATGCATTTGGTACACGTGCTGCACTTCACATGAGTGTTTCATGTCTGGGCTCCAGCTGTTTGGTCAGTATTTTGTTTTTTTTTTTTTGTTTTGGCAGAGTAGCAGTGGCTTGTATGGAAATGAGATATTTTGTGGTTTGTGGCACGCAGGCATTGGGGCACGTTCACATTCGAATGCGGTTGAAATCTGCATTAACTATCGCAATTAGTGCAAAATTTCGCATAAATTATGTAAATAATAGTTTTTGGCGCACTTTTCTATGAAGTGTTGTTGAAAAGCATTTACAAAATTGGTTGGCGGGGCCGAGTGCTTGTGCAATCCAAATGCCACTTGTCAGATGCATAATGCAATTGAATTTAACATTTTATAATGCGATACTCATACATCCAATCGTTTATGTTGGGTATTATTGCTGAGACATTCACTTTAATTCATTTTGAATTGGATCATCATTTTCTGACACTGAGAATAATTAAAAATATTATTATTTGAGCTAATGTATTAAGCAAAGTTTCTGATGGGTCTTTTTTATGATACATTTTCAGGGCAGAAACTTACTTTTCGCTTAACTATCTTTACAATCTTACAATATAGAATATAGATCGACAGAAAAAGCTATTGCAAAGTAATATTATTCACTTTTATTTCTATCCATTCTGTAACTTAATGTTTTAATATTGTTGGAGTTTGATTTGGTGGCAAATGCAAGCTCATTAACATTTTATTTCTTAGATCATTTTAAGATAAATAATAGCTTATTTAATTTTTGATTAATTAAATATGTTATTTAGTGCGCACAGCCAATGAATTATTATATAAACGAATTGCTGAGAAATTCTCATCTATTAAAAAATATAATTATTAAATAAGTTTTATATGTAATTATGTTAATGAGAAAGAGCATCTAGTCTTCGACTAGTGTTGGTGTTTTATGCTTTACTTGTTCTGACATTGTGCATTTTATATATATATATATATATATATGTACATGCATGCTTAGATATTTTAGGTATTGATTGTCTGCGCGCCGTGTGTTGTTTCGCTTGTTTGCTGTAAATTCCGTTTAAATGAATATATGTTTAATTAAATTTTAATTAGCCCGTCTGTTCTATTGGTATTTATCTGTTTCAGTTTAAGCGCATGTGGAAATTACATCTCTATTAGCTGAATATTCATCTACCCGCCAACCTACAAAATAACCAATTATTTGAGCCGCTTTTCAAAAGGCACTTTGGCTTTTCAGTAGATGTGGCAATGGTTTTGTTTTTGTGGTAAGGGTATTCCCCCTAACTTTTCTCATGTGCCATTTAACTGTAATCAATTAATTCATTATTATTCGAGTTCTGCTTTCAAAACCCGCCACTTTGCTTTATTGCATGTTGAAGTTGTTTGTCGTATTTGTCCTACCTTGTTGCAAGACCAGCAGCAGCAGCAGCAGGAGCAGCAGCAGGGGGTCCTCGGGTCAGGAGAATTCCCATTTGCGGGCAGTGCTTGCAATGCAAACATGTCGGCAAGTTTTCCAAGGCTACTTTGCTACCCGGTTGCAAGACCACTTATTTTTAGCTCTGCATCCATTTTTACCTCAGGTCTCACGGGCAGCATTCCAACCAGAAATACAAGCAACTGGGCCAAATCCTTCAGCATTCATGTGAAGCGCTCTTTGCACTCAAGGTTTTGTCTTAGATCTGGCTTTTGCACGAAACTGCAAATACCTTAATAAGAATTTAAAATGGGATTCAACTAAAAATCTTGGTTTCGAAAATTACTAATAATTTAGGGGTCATGTTAATGTCGAAAATACTTCAAAAGAACCAAATTAATCTTTAAATAAATACGTTTAATAATAATTAATAATAAAATGTAATTATAATTTATTTTGAATGAAAATTTAATATAAAAATGTTTTAAATTGGGGATATTTAGTGGCTAAATGTAACATTTTTCGCAAGAATCAATCAGACAAAATAAAATGGATTTGGTATAAATTATGCCAAGCCACAAACGAAAACGAAAATGTTATCCACGAGACAAGACTGAGGTGACAGAGTGTTAAAATGGATACCGAAAATTTAATTGAGGAACTTTACTGTCAATTTGTTGTTTTTAATGTCTCAATTTCATTCCTTCTGGAATAAAACATATTTATTTGGGAATTTCTCTCTACAATCTCAAATCGAGAATGTTTTTAGAAGTTGAAGAGAATCATGAATATTTATATATATTTATTCAGGATTTTAGACTTGTTGTATCTCGGTAAAGTCAGTCGGTCTGACAATCAAATTAATATAAATTATTTATAGTTTTTAGTAACAAAATGAAATTGATGATTTTTTTTTTAATAACTCTGACAAATAATTATATGTGGAATTCTTAAGAATGTTGGAAGATTGGATAAAGTTAAGGTATGCAATTTAAATCAACAAACTAAATTATAAAAAAATGAAAGTCAAATACAATAAGTTCTAAGTGTGTATTATATGTTTGATAAAAATTTAAACAAAAACCAGCTCCTGACTTTTTGAAGAATTCAGAATGAGAACATTTAAAGGATGATATTAGTTGAGAGGCGAATCTGTTCAACAACTTTGTTTGCTGTAATTCTTGAAGCGAACATTTATTTTATAAGAATATTAAAAATTTGCGAAGTTTGCTGCATTTGCTTGCACCAGGACATTATTACTTGTGTTTGCAAATAATCTGCATCGTTATTAGGATAATATCAATCAACTCCGCCTTACCTTCCAGCACTGGGTTAATAAACGCTCGCTTTCATGAGAATTAGCTGGCTATACAGCCTGGATAACCTGTACCATGAGCAGATGTAAGCACCCAACGCTTGCCATCATTTCTTGGGGGACACTCCCATTTCCCCCATTTCCTCTTCTTACAACATTTTGTTGTTGTCTTAAGCGTTTCACTTGATTGTTGAGCTCTAAAACGCTTTGCGACCAAAAAAAAAAAAGAAAAAAAACTTTTGCCCCTTGCTCCAATGCTATTAATGTCGAAAGCCACTGTAACCATCCTCCTACCAGTAGCACTCCTTCCACTCCACTTTCATTTTTCAGTGCCTCAGTTACCGCCCCCTAATTCAAGAGCACCACATTGAACCACAGAACCACATTTGTTCCTCTTTTCATACGCAATTCGCATTCGCCACATCGAATGCTGTTTTTATTGTCGCGGCTGTTACAATTTTCATTACATTAACCGTTTGCCATGCTCATTCCCAAGCCCACGCCCACGCCCACGTCGACTCCCCTCCCCTTCCCTTTCCCACCATCATTCGGTTTCTGTCTGTGCTGCAATGCGCTTCGATTGTTGTTGGCTGTTGTTGTTTGCTGTTTGCTGTTTGTTTTTGTGTTTTTGTGTTTTCGTGTTCTAATGCCAGCTACTTTTTCCTGATGTTTTACAGCAACGCTGTTGATTCTGCAGTTGCTGCATATTCCCCATGCCCCACCCACCCCCTCGCCCAACTTCTGCAAAAGTTTTGTGCTGTTGTCGCTAAGAGAAAAGTGAAACGAAAGCAAAAGCAAAGCAATCCAGCTGAGTTGGCTGAATGGCAACCAATTGCCAACTATTTTAGCAGTTTCCTGCTTAGACCAACTGCCAACCTTTGGCACCTTAACAACCCCAGCTCCCCCTAACCCCCGCGCCATCCCAAGCTCCCTTCGTCCTCTGCTCGCTCCGCATCAATCAATGGGCATATGATAGCCCCAAAGTTGAGGCCCAGACATGTGAAAGTAAGCAGCGCAGTTCATCGCTGACCCCGCTCAGTTCGGGTCAGGTGAAAGCGGTTTTATAAAGCTATAAAATATATATACAAAAAAAAAAAAAAACAAAATAAACAAGCCTCTGCGAACACGCACATAACCTTTTCTCAGGTCAATCGATGGACGAGGGGGTCTGATTTAAGGATTTGGCTGGGGTTGAAAGTCTGGAACAGGAGATGGGCACTGTCAACGGCCTGTTGGAAACCTTTTTAAAGCACACTGCATGCGGGGGTTGTAAGCAAAATACGATTTCGATTTGAATTGCCAATTTTCTTTGGGCAGCGCTTTCATATAATCATAATTCATAATTTTTCATTATAAACAAGAAATAAAGAATTACCTACAAGAACATATCGTTAAATAAAAGTAATAAAAAATAATAATTAAATAAAAAAAATACAAGCAATGTTGCATAAAGAAGTTAAGCCTCTCAATCAATACGAAAGGAGTTTCTTCAAATGCCTATTAAAACATTAAATAAAGTAAATCAAAAATGCAATATATAATATATATATATAATAATAATAATATATAATATAACAATTAAAATATAAATTTGATTTAGATTGATTCTTTGCTGGAATCTTCTTATTATTATTTATTCTTAAAAATCTTTGAAAACCGTGATTACTCTTCAAACCCACCTCGTTCGAATTTGGGCCTGATTATGTTTGGTTTATGTTATTTCGGCTCATTCAGTCTCTCCGCCTCCATCTCCGTCTCCGGCTCAGTCTCTTCCTCGGACAGGGCTTGGGCTTGCCCTAAAAGATTTATGTGCGTAAATTTCATGCTGACGGCATCAGGTGATTTAACACTTTAGATAACTTGGAACAGTTTATAGTCGAGCCCATCTCTCCATTCACCAACTACCCCAAACAACAACAAAAGCAAAACAAACAAACATGGCAAGTTTCAATGAAGGGGTGGAAATGGTGAGAGTATGGAGTTCACTGGACAAAAGTTGTATTTTTATTATTTTATTTTATTGCGCTTACATCTTTAAATATGTTTGCTTGCCTTGTTGCCACACAGCCCCACCCCTGTGTGCTGTGGAATTGATGTGTCTGTTGGGGTCATAAAAATTACAAAAATTTCTTCGGTCTTTCTGGGCTGATTGTGTGCGATTTGAGAGCATCGGTGCCAGGTCCTTTTTGTAGATAGCCCGTCGAACGATATAAATTATATTGAGCGCTTTGAATTAGTTTTTTATGTGGCACTCATATAGAGTGAGAAATGAAATTAGATACGTGCGTGGAGTTGCCTAGTCCAATTGTGCACGACTGTGATTCGAGAACCAAAAAAAAAAAAATAACCCACCCACAAAATTATTTATATCTCGACTACTTTAAGGTTTTTTTTTTACCCACATTAAATGCTTAGCTGGGCTGCATGCATCACACAATGCACCGCAAATTGCAAAGCTGGAAGAGCATCCCTTAGAGGGGGGCATCCCTTGACCAGTCTTGGCAACCCTCGTGGCACAACTGTGCAATCGAAGCACAACAATGGCGAGCAATTACCACCCCATCAAAATGTACCCCCCCCCCCCCACTCCTCACCAACCTCCTCAAACACCCACACAAAGAAAGGGGGCGTGAGATAAATACAGAAAAATTGAACACGAAAAGGGCAAAGCGCAAAGCGCAAAGCGGGAAGTGAGAGTAGTGAGAATAACATCGAATTGTTAAGAAACTGCAAACTGCAAACTGTAAATCCATTAAACCACAACAAGATGGGAGAACAGCGACTACGTAAAAAGACAAGCAATGGGTGCGAAAAAGAAAAAAAAAAACGGCAAACGAGCAGATAGGAGTGGGAGTGGGAATGGGAGCCGGACAAAGGAGAACTATTTTAAATCGCCTTCGTCGTGGGGAGTCCAGCTGACAAACACAATTGACTGGAAATTGTTGTACAACCAGCGTATTTGCCAATGTGTGTGTGTGTGGATTAGCTCTTAAGAATTGAAAGCTAACGGCATTTGCTTGGTCAAGCATAAAATATGCGGCAGTTTGGCATGCATGCGATTTTAGAACGTTATAATCCCAAAAGCCACCAGGCTCAACTAGTTTAAAAGCATATTCTAGTTAATTCTCTTTGTCTCTCCCTTTGCTAGAATTCGCTTACCATAAAAAAACGGATCGCCTGGCAATTAAGACTCTTTGCTGTCTTCTCTTCCAGCCTAAGAGCATATTCTCGGATCTCCAAAATGAATGAGTATTACTCAGTTAAAGCTTAATACAATAAATGTTAGTATTCTACCTAAGACCCCTAAAGGCAAATAGCGGAAATTGTTTTGTACAAATTTTACTTTACTACACTCATAAGTGTACAATAATTATATACAATAATTTCTAGAAAACTTTTCTAATTTAAGGGTGATTCTTCATTTTTTTCAGAGTGTATTTATTATTTTGATCAAGAGAGTATATTTTGAGTGAAATCATTTCAATCTTTGTTATCTTTATTTGCGCTTAAAATTTCAATAAAAAATATAAATTTGTATGCTTTTTTAAATTTTGTAAAACTTATTTAAGTTTGTTTCTTTAAATTCTTAAATTACGCTTAGCAGTTTCCTTTTCAAATAAATTTTGCCTTCGGTATATTTTTAAGGCTTAGAATTTAAGTTAAGTTCGAAATGTTAACCCGCTGACAATTCGATCAATAGCTTAAGGTTTTTCATATTTATCCTTTAACAGTAAACCGCAGTGACTCCAACGCCCACAGCCCCACCCACATTCCCCCTAACCTCAAGCCCTCCATTTCGATGAGAGTGAAAAATTCACCCTTTTGCAGCATGCCATTTATTTGACTGCTTGGCATCTGCTGCTATCATATCTTAGCATGCGGTTACAGAGCTACTTTCCTATCCCCTGGGATATTCGTCTTCTTCTTCCTAATCTACTTCCTCATCTTCTTCTTCTTGCTGGCTACCTTAAAAATTAATTGAAGCATCACTAGCGGCTAATATTGTGTATTAAAAACCAAGCAGCAGAAGCAGCCACAACAACAACAACAACAAATTGTTGAGCATAAAACATGCAATGGCCACCAACACAAGCATAAAACTTTATACATATACATTCTAACGGTTTCTTGCTTAGAGTGGAAGAGAGGTGTGCGTTGCGGGTGGGGTGAAACTTGCAAATTGCTCGAATGCGTTGCCATTTGTCAGTCTTAGTTGTTTGGGGCTCTGGAAATGTTTTACAATAAATTCGACAAACATTTTGGGTTTTCGAGTTTATTAGCTGTCGGCCGGTGCCTGCTGCGGTCAAGGAGCAACAACATCAACAACAACAAAAATTACCTACGCACTCACTAACCCCAACCCCACCGCCACATTTCCCTCTACAAATCTCATTCATTCATCTTCATTGTGAAGCGTCGTCAAATCAGTGTCCGGTTTTTTGAATTTCAGCGTTGCCAGCTGCAATTATTTAAGAAGAGCACTCGTACTCATGCTGCGCATGCCTTAGCTCTCTTAAGCTGTATGTCGCTCTCTTTGCCATGACATTTTAATGCTGCTCATTGCACTTTTGGCACGTTTCCACTGTTCGTTCGTCTGTTGCGCCTAGGACAATGTTTTTCTTATTGTATTCCGTTGGTCTTCGTCGGCTTCGTCGTGGGCTTCGTGGGTGTACTAAAAACAGGCACGAAGCGCACGGCGAAGGTCGTCGGCCATAAAATGCGCATAATGTTTTGCGGATGTGTCAGTACACGTTTGATATTTGGCGCGACAGTAGCAATAGTAGTTGCGGCGCAACGGAAGCGGTAGCGTAAACGTTGCCTGTCCGTGACGTATTATTATTTGTCGGCATGGCGAGCGTAAGAAACGTAAATGGTGTGTTGGCGTTGCAATTGTAACGGTTAAATCGAATCAAGCCGTGTGTGTGTGTGTGAGTGTTAAGTGTTCAAGTGAAGTGCTCTTCAAACTGTATCCACATACTTAAATACTAGTAAAACATACATACATACATATATATATATATATATATACATACATATATACATATATATATATGCAACAACTGGATTTGACGGATACGCGCGTTACGCATTAAGCAGCCAAATAGGTAACGTAACGTAACGATTGATGCTGTCTTTACCTCTCCCTTTTATGAGCTCTTCACTAAAAGTTCAATTTCCTGCGTTGCTTTAATTGAAGCACATTGCACACATACACACACATACACACACAGACAGAGAGTCTGACTTTGGTCAGTCATTAGTCATTTGCTCATTTCCGCAAACGCAGCCGGACGCAGAGCACTTGTCAGCCAATAAACAAGCGACGGCAACGCAGACAAGCAGAACCGTCCTAAGGGAGGGGGATTGAGGTTAGGGGGAGCTGAAGTGACTCTCTTTAAATGAGAAACGCTTAAATCGAGGCGAGGACATTTTCATGTTGAGCTGTTGGGGTTTCGAACACATATATACAAATGTGTGTATATTTATATGTGTGTGTTTGTGTGTCGAGAGATCAAATCTGAACCTGGCTTTGCCAAATGCAATGGTCTATTCTAAATGGCATTTTTTTGGTTTTTTCTTTCACAGCAAAACACTTTGATTTTCTGTGTGTTGCATCTCAAAATGTGAAGTTTATGCAGCGTTTCATTAGAACCAACTTGGACTTGATTATACATATTCCTGAATAGCCTCTGTGGTTTCCTTTTGATTCATGAACTAAAGTGAAATTGTGGCAATTGTGGCTTAATTTCTTAGGTTTTATTGCTCATCAAGTGGACATTTTTGTTAGACTATTTGGCAGATTTTCTTCCTGAATGAACACAATTCAGAAAAGCAGATAAGACTATTTGATTATACATATGTATATATGTATATTAAAAAT
Source organism: Drosophila atroscutellata (assembly GCA_035041605.1). Classification (NCBI taxonomy): domain Eukaryota; kingdom Metazoa; phylum Arthropoda; class Insecta; order Diptera; family Drosophilidae; genus Drosophila; species Drosophila atroscutellata. Next base: position 1,437,787 of record JAWNLA010000092.1, on the reverse strand, counting down.
TACTTAATGTTTGCATTATGAATGCTTCCTATAAAAAATTATATGTATTACTAAATTTTTCTCTGAACTTCTGAAATATTATTTCTAAATTAAGACAATAATAATGGTTCCCTTAAAAATATATCAATTTTACTATTTTTTACTCTGAATCTACTTTGAAGACTTTGAAGACGCATACGATTTAAATTTTTTTATTTTATATTCAGTTTTAAGTTTTAAAAAACGCTTCGATTCATTAAATACTATTTAAAGAATGCTTCTATAGATTAAGATATTTTAAGTATGACTAATCGGGTCTTATCTCTTCGTACAGATTGGGCATATCAGAATATAGTTTTCTATGTTGATTTATGTTTTAAGGTCAAAAATATTCAGCCTAAGCTAAATTCCAGCCATCTATTGTTTAACTTTTATATGCGAATTGATATCCTTCAAATTGGCTTCTTAATATCTCAGTAATTTTGAAATATATTGTTTTTTTTTGTCTTGGATGGCCAGGTGTTGGGCTTTCGTGTCTCTAGGCTTTAACTTATCATCATCGAAAGTGGAACGCTTTTGAATACTGGCAGCTGGATATGTGTCATACATTCATTGCGGAATACAATAAGCGAGGCACAAACAGCAACAGACACAAGAACAAGGTGCACAACACACACACACACACACACACGCACGCACACCTACACACAAAAATGCAGAAACGGACACGTTAACAATGGAGGAGTGCCGCCTTCTCCGCCCACTTTCTGCAACTACTCAACCTGTATCGCCATAGAACACACACCCCCATCCGCCCCAACACCCGCCCGAACACCCGCCCCAGTCCACAGCTATTCTCTTGAGCTAACCCAGTTTGTTGATGTTTCTTCACGGCCTGCCTTGGTGCCGTTATATTTCTTTTTATGGCTTGACTGACTGCCCGCAAAACGACGAAGACAAACCTCACTCCTAGAAAACCACCCACCCCCTCCCCTGTGTCTAGTCTGAGAGGAACCCACAAAAAGCAGCAGCGCTTTGATGGAACTTGTTTTTTGTAATTGTTTTTGTGTTGTTGCTTTTATATTGTTGTTGTTGTTGTTGTTGTCGGTGATTCATTTTCTTTCTTTGCTTCCTTTTTTTATGTTTTCCTCATGAGAAGGAGGATTCCCAAAGAATTCCCGTTCTCACAGTTTTAGCCAGTTGTTTCTAGGCCCTGGGCCATTGTCACGTAAATCTCTGACTGAAATTAGCCTCGTTGACAAAAATATGCCTGCTTACACATTATTTGTACAAACAAATAGACAGGCTACCGTTACGGCTTAGGGTCTATCCCCCGCCTTGATAGACCCTAGGCTGTAACGGTAGTGTTGGTAAGGCACACCAACAAAATTTGCATGGGAACTGCGACAGTTGCTATTGATGTTGTTGCTATTATTGTTGTTGTTGTTGTTATTTGGGAGTTTGACTTCTGCTTCTGGTCTTTGCTCCTTGCTCTTGACAATAGTTTTTCACCCCAGAACTATGTTTTGTTTTATTGATCTGTTTATGCTTTTAGGTTCTGGACAATGCGAGTGCGCTATGGCAAATCCAAATAAATACGAAAAGAAAAAACAAGATAAAACACTGACGAAGATTAAATACACTTATAGATATGTTGAGAATAAAAATCAGCAAATTTTTTGTGGCCAAGGTTTACTTAACTTATTGTCCATAAATAATATTTCTAAATCGGCATTTTGTGTCTTCTTTCTTTACTTCATTTCAATTAGATTTTTTTAAATTTGGGAAAAAAAACTGTTAAATTTATTGAGATTATCTTTTTTGGACACAGAAATCAATATATTAATTTATTTTAAGTCAAGTTCATAATATCAGAAAGTCTTCTTTGATTTAATATATACATTTCTACTATGTTGAAAATTGTTCTATTATTAATAAATATAATTCTGAAAAACTGAGAAAAGCTCATATTTATTTTAATTAATAAATAAAAAATACATTTAAGATTAATAATAAAATTAAAGTTGCCTTTGTCAGGGTGTGAAAACCATTTCTGGCTGAGTTTCGTCTGCCACACCAGCAACCCAAATCGGAATGATATAGGTTCAATTCCCGCCGTAAACTACCGGCGTAAAAGCAAAATCCTCTAAGGAATGGTTACTGCGCAGAAAGGCGTAAAAATTATAATAAAAAAGGATTTCTTTTATTTTGTTGTCTATTATTTTGGGTGAAGCAGGGTGCGTCTGGCTTGGTCTAGGCGGGTCTATTGCATCTAATTATTATTTCATAAACAAATAATAATACAAGCAAATAAATGCAAACTGACTGACTGTCTGCCTGTCAAGCGCCCGGCAAAGAACTGTCATTCAAATCTGGGCATAAACATAGACTTTGATGTCTAGTGGGCGTTTACAAAGGCTTTCAAAAAACCAAAAAAAAAATAAAAACCTGGAAATGATTGAATACCTTTGCCGTCCTACGAAAACGTCAGACCTCTGATTTTTCCGGGGAGTTTCTCATTTTTGAATGATTATAGCTGCTTAGGCATGAGTAATGTGATATTTAATCATGCATAAAATATTTACAAATATTATACAGGGGATTGCCCTTTGAATTGTGTAACCGTAACTCTGAAAATACGATTTTCTATTTAAATTTAACTTATTTATGATAGTTGGTTTTTGAGCCTAGCATAATGACTTCCTTATTCCATTCAAGTTCAACTATCGCATAATCATAGCTTAACTCTAAAAATAGCTCATTTTACCAAACTACTCTCTACTTTGCTGCTCATATATATTATTACAGCCTGAACTGAAATTACCTTGACCTTGACAACATTTCCACTCAAATGCTAGCTCAATTATTCCACTGACCATTTTACATATATTAGTTTGGCCTAATCGACACTCCCAGCCAGAAGTCAAGAGGGAAAGCGAACCGAGCCAAATAGTTTACATTAAGGCCAACTACAGACTGACTAAGCAATCGAGCCATCGGATGAATAGGTAGCCATATCTATCGGCTACAAGCTTATCTGCTGTCTAGCATTCAATGACTGAATGACTTTTAATTACGACTGCGAGTGTGAGTGTGAGTATGAGAATGGTTCGAGTAGAAATAGGTGTATGAGTCCCAGAATGTGTAGGAGTATTGACGAACCCTTCCGGATTGATTGATCTGCGCAGTGCGATATTTCAAGGGGAGTACAGGATCATAATTCTTGAATATGCATTGTATGAGCTTAGTCAGTGAATCGGAGTAATTGAGAACTGAGGAACTTACCAATCTAATATCCTGACTGATATACAAAGCTTAACCTCCTCAAGATGAGCTCGATCAGTTTATTTTCTACCAGTTTTTGTACCATTTGTAACAGGCCACAAGTGACCTATTACTAAGACTGTAACATAACATATGTGCAACATGCGATATCGATATTGATCGATAAGAATGGTGCGATAACCAGCTTGAAAAGTCAATCGTTGTGAAAGAAAAGAGCGCAGACGAGCTTGAAAGGCTTGACTGCAACACATTTTAACTTATTAGAGATGTTTCCTTTTTACTTTCCACCAGATTTAAAATCTGTAGTTTAATTTGATTCTTTTAAATTTAATTTATTCTTTTTTATAGAAGGGCTGGTTAAAGTGTTGATTAAACGTGCAACATCAACACATATAACGCTGTCTTTACCCAGTCACCACTCAAGAAGTTATTATATTGTTCAATAATCTGTACAAAATTGCAATAATCGATTATACAACTCCATTAGAGGATATCGCATTTCGAATATGGACATCCCAAATGGAATTTCACAACAAGATGGTGCCAGAGTTGTGAAAATTAGAATTTTAACTTAGAGTGTGTGTGTAGTGGTAGGGGGGAGGGCGGAGATGTCCAGTTTGCACCGCACATAACCGTTATGTCAAACAAATTTCACAAATTTGTGCGATAGAGTAAAAATAAAATTGGGAAATCGAATATTATCCAGATAGTGCAAAAGATCCATTTACGTGATGTCGGAAAAGGCAAATAAAAAGCGTTTGCATTTTTATTGAATTCGGCAAAAAGCGTTTCGGGTCGACGCCGTTGCGTGGCAGCGTAGCAGCAAATCTCATGCCCCTCAAAGTGGGGCGGGCGAGAGTTAGACCGACATAAATAAACCTCAACTAAGCCGTGTGTTTTGACATAGATTTCAATTGACATGCCTGTGCAAACAAAAACGGCAAAACGCTGAGGCAGGCAGGGGGGGAGTGGGTGGGGTTGGTTGTGGTTGCTGGGTGGAGTGGGTGTGTATGGGTCTTTTGCTGGTTGGTCTGTTGATGTTGGACTTGAGTAGACGCTGCTCGTGTGGCAAGCACAAGCCGCATAAATGTGCGTCAAGGAATTCAAAAACGCTCGACTGAGCCACATTCACAGCAAAAACATACACTCACACACACTCTCACTCACACACACAGTCACACTCACATTCACATTTGCCTAATGCCCAGCGCTTGGCCATTGATACACATAGAAAGAAAGAGACGAAGACGGAGACGGGGCTGAGGATGGTGATGGGGACGGGTATAGACAGAGATGGAGGGTCAAATAAAAATGCAAAATAGTTTGTTATTTAACATATTTGACTGCCGCGCCTTGTGGCAGCCTCTCTTCGTCTGCTTCTTCTTTATGGAAATTGACCCTCCAGACGAAGCGTCGCGTCGACGTTGTATGACAAACAGTCGCAGGGGGGAGGGGGGCAGGGATGGGTGCTGCGAGGTGCATTGCTGTTTACCCCGTTGACAATTCTCTTATTGGCCAAAACACAAACTAGCCTTAAATATCTGCCAGTCAAGCAGCTGGAAAAGCGGCCTTGCAGCTCTGGCGTTATGTTCTATCAACTGGGCTAACAAATGGCCAAATTGAAAGGCACACAAAGCAAAAAAATATTGTGTGTTGGTGCGTGTGTGGATGTTAGAGAAAAGAAAACAGAAATCAAGTTGAAGTTCCCTCATACAAATTGCTCGACTAGTAAATGCTCTGTAAGTCTCTGCTAGAAATAGTTTATTAAATATCGCAATAAATACTGATTCAGAAAATAAGTTTTTAAAATCAAACGGGAAAACATTTTTTCAGTTTTAAAGTGAACTAAATTTTAGTTTCTTAATGCCAAAAAAGTTAACATTTTGGTAAATGCATTAATAAAAGTAGAGCTTTAAAGTTATTAAAACCCATAATCTCAAAATATACATTCACTGATTGATATACATGAATTAGTAATAAGTGTAATTAGGCCTAAACTATGTGAGAAACTATTTGTTAAAGTTGAAATGTATCGATATTCCAGAAACGGAAGCAGTTAGCGATTAAATAAAGCAAAATTGTTCTGCCCCGAATGCACGAGAAACTTCTTTTTTTCAAATTTGAAGTCTCCAGGTCTTATAGTCTCTGAGATCATACAGACGGATGGAAGGACGGTCATACCAATATGGCTATATCGACTCGATTGTTGATACTCATGAATAATATATGTATATACTTTATGGGGTCGGAGATGCTTCCTTCTGTCTGTTACATACATTTGCACAAAACCATTATACCCTTTTTACCCATTTTTAATGGGTTCAGGGTATAAAAAGGCAAAAGAAAATACGCCAAGAGAATCGTTCGTTTCCCTCTATGAATGCCAATTGGTGCAGGGCCAATTTAAAAGGACTTACTTTTTAATGAAGCAAGCCAAGTAGGATACAAGAGACACAATAGCAGCTTGGAATATGTTGGAAACTGCGAGATAAAAAATGGACAAATGATTTTTTTTTGTTTATTTATTTTTTTTTTTTTGTAGAAAGTTGAGTAACTATCTGCAAAATTTGAATTCAAAATGTAATTGAATGTTGCACGACACACAACGAGGGCGAACGAGAATACCTAAATTAGGTAGTAAAAAAGAAAGGAAAACTCCGACTTTAAGGGCTGTGCTTAAAGGATATGTGCAATCAGAGTGTGATTGATCTAATCAAGTTGAGTATACCAGGGGAAAGCATAAAATTCAAGCAGAGAGTGATAAAATGTCTAAATTACTCAAATCGAGTGAATATTCAAATGATAAATAACATTAAATACAGAAAATGTTTTACGGGAATTTGTTGCAAGCAAAACCGTTTGTTTACAAAACCGAAAACCAGAAAACTCCACATTCCTGTTGGCCTCAACATTTGTAAATTTGAATACCATTTTATTATTACGTATCTCTGCATGAATAAGCAATATGGAATAACGTGTGATGAATTGCATGACGAATGATAAAAAATCAAGAAAAATATTTTAGGCAAATATGTTGCAAGAATTGTAACATGAAAGTGCCTTAAATGAAAAGCAAAAACAAGTAAACATATTTTTCACCTTTCGAAGCAAGTCGTGTTTTCTATTTTCCAATTGTTTATTTTTTAAATTTGTTTAATACAGAGAAGCTTAACAAGTTCATTGATACACTGTTCATTTATTATTTTTATTGAGGGTTTCATGTATTGGGATCTAGTAGAGCCTATAGCTCATCCATCAAGCCTAGTTCGTAATCTCTGTCGGGTTATGGGTTTCTATGTCCGTGGAGTATAAAATATTTTTCTCAAACTGCTCAAACTGCTATGATGTGTTTTAAGGATTCTTTTTCATAATTGGTTTTGCACAAATTTCTTTTCCTTAGTTGTTTCCGTATTGTGCGCCTTCCTGTGCCACAAAACGATTCTGGGCCTGCTTGTCAGCCTCTGCATTTCCCTATTGTGTATCAGAGTTGGTCTAGTCCACTGTCATTTACTAATTCAATAATATTCTGATTATTCTGAGTAATAAGATAAGTTATTTTATGTCATACGAAAACCTTATTATATCCATTGCAATTAATATTGTGTTAAGTGATAAGATTTGAATAAATTCCTGAATAAATTACAAAACTTTAAAATTTGGCTTGTTATATTAACAAAAAGAAATATTGAATTTGTAAGTCCTAGCTTTCAGTAAAAAATGTAGAAATTTAATTAAAAAAATGTATCCTTTTACTCAAAATATATTCATAGATGCTCTAAATTGTTTATTTAGGTAAACTTTTAAACCAACTTTAAATTTTACATTCTCTACACTAAAGAGTCCATTCAAAGCAATAATAATGCCTAATGATATTATTTGACTGCAAAAACAATTGAGCCACTGGCAATTGGCTTAAACTATACAGTTCAATGGCATTGCCCTTCCAGAGTGTTAAAGCTTTTGTCAGCTATTTGGAACAACCGCATTTTTGCGTTATTTTCTTTTGTCATTTGCATTTGCTCGCTGACTTATGGAATGTCAGCTAATGGGGTTTCCGTAACAAAACGTATTTACCCCATTGCAATGGTCTCTGTCTTTGGCACTGAGGGAAACCAAATCAAATCACATAACATGTCAGCCATTGCCACCAACTAAGCAGCAAACCAGTCAGACAGCTAGCCAAGCAATCTACCTGTCAACATACCAAGTAAGCAGCCCAACAGCCAAGCAGCCAAGCAGTCGCACAACCCGGCGACCAACTAACCAAAGTCATTCCAATCCATGGCTTTTTTTTGTACCCAGCTATGCTAATAACGAGCATTTTGCTTTGCGCTACCCCATTTTTATACCTTGCTACCTTGCTACCTTGCTACCTTGCTACTAGCTGCTAGATAGTTATGCAGCTCTTCACACAACCATTCTGTTAGCCCCTCCCCCATACCCCCCAAATGTCATTCTTCTTTGCGCCTTCTTTTGCATGCACCGCATTGTATTCTCACTTATGTTATGGTTTTCGGAATACACTTGTGTGGAACGGGTTTAATGGCTTGTTCCTGGTCTTATGCAACTTCGATTTGCATTGCTTCAATATTTTTGATATTTTAGAGACCAAGTCTTTGCTTTTAATTGGCGAAAAAATGTTCTTATCTATCTTCGAAATTTTCATAATTTTGATTTTAATGACAGTCCTCTGTCCTTAAGCAACTTCGATTTGTATGGCTTCAATATTTTTGAATAGAGACTAAATTTTGACTGTGGCTTTTGTCTTTTTTAATTAGCAAAAAAAGATTTTATGCAATTTGGATTTGTTTTCCATTCAATAAATAAGTATAAAACTTTTCTCAAAAATTTTTGTTTTGTTTTTGGTTCTCTAAACACTATATTTAAAACAGTGTTAGAAACTTTTCTTAACTAAATAAATAAAAGAGCAAGATATATGTATATAAAAAGAAAAACATTTTTATGCTATTATAAAGTTAAGTCTCTTTTACAAATCTCTCCTACAAATGTATTTAGGGATTCAAAGAAGTGGAGTTGCACTTTTTTACAGGGCAGGTAATCTTCGACCTGTCAAATGTTGCATTATTATTTGCCCGTTTTCAATATTTATTCGTATTCGTATTCGCAATCGCTGTTTGTTGGCTGTCGTTGTTGTTGTTGTTGCTGTTGTTGTCGTCGTTGTCGTCGTCCAATATGTGTCAAATGCAAATTTAAGTCTTATTGAAAAAGGGGATTAGGTGACAGCAGCAGAAGCACAGCGCACATACGGGGATATATGGAGGGAATAAAGCGCGGGTTGATGGGGAAATTTGTGCAACAAAGCCACCTTTTACCCAGTGTTTTGTGGCATCGAAGATGGTGCAAGAGCACAGATTGTGATAGTGACAAAGAGAGAAAGAGACACAGCCAGAGAGAGAGAGAGAAAGGAGAAAGCAGAAGCAGCTGAACACGCTCTCATTTGCATCGTCGTGTGCAGCTTATATATATATATGTATATATATATCTTTTCTATATTTTTTGTGGCTGGCAGTTTTAAATGGTTTTTTGTGGTTAGTGAATTGCATTCATAGTCGTATCATTTTGGCATCATCTCAACTTAACCAGCAGCTTCGTTTCACTCCCCCCCCCCCCCTCCCCCCAGCCCACCATCTGCACGTTTTTCATAAAATAGAAATTCTGGAGCAGACCGTAGTCTAATCCCACGGCAACGTTAGACATATCAACAAATGTTCAATAAGATTTTGTACTCCGGCCACACACGAACAATACAAAATCCAACACAATGCCGGAGCCACACAATTTTTTCACAATTTCAAAATGTTTTATGCTTCCAGATACCCCACTCCTTTGTATGTATGTCTCTCTCTTTCCCCCCTCTCTCTCTCTCTCTCTCGCTAAGTGTGTGTGTGTGTGTTTTGAGGATATTCAATATTTTCTACCCATCGCATTGTGTATATATTTCAAAGCTTTTGTTATCAATATGTCGACTGCTTATTGAAAATATTATAATATATGTGTGCGTGCTTGTATCTGTATGTGTGTGTGTGTGTGTGTGTGTGTGTGAGCTGTTCTGTTGTGTGCGCATATTGTAGATACTTTCAGTACCCCGCCGCGCGTGTATATGTATCTCTAGCTGCGGCTGTGCCTGTAGCTGTGGTGGTGCACATCGCATTGTTACCTGTCTGGGCCGGCACTTTGGCATTGATTGCCTGCGTAATTTGAACAACAAGAGGCAACAGCTGATGATGATCTTGTCATCTTCGTCATCATCATCATCAATTGTAATATTTATACCCTATAGCTTAGCAGGCAGCTTTGGCTAAGCATTGTTGTATCCTTACAAACATTCGGATGTTCTCGGTTAATTTTAATTTTTTCTTAACTCCCAAATTTTGCTATTTTCAGTACTATTTTTGAGCACATTTTATATAGGAATGAGATAAATTTAGCAGCGAAAATGTAAATTCTTTTCTTGCTTTGACAAAGATTCGGTTTGAATAAAATATTATATTATTATATTTTCAACGAATAATATTTGCATTAAAACTGAACAAGCAGAACCTTTCATATATTCAAGTTTAGTTTGTCTAAAATTGTGTACGACAAAAGCTACACATAAATGATGAAATAACAGGGTAGCTTCTAGTCGAGCACATTGCCTGTCTTGACTTGCACTTGAGGAAAATTATGATATTGAATATATTGTCATGGCTTTGATTAAAATACCTCAGCTGTGCCACACACAAACACACACATACAGTAGCATACCAACACACTAAGCGATTTAGTGTGCACATATTTATTTATCCGAATTCAGGTGTAGTTTTGCTTATTTGTCTGTTTGTTATTGTGAACCAATTTCAATAATGGCTCGCTTCATGATCACATTAATGTATGCATGCCGCAAATACCACTGCACACTTTGGCACATGCAGAACATGCACATCATGTGTGGGTGTGTGTGTGTGTGTGTGTGGTTTTGTCTGAGATTTAGGCCAAATGCCTTGCACGTAGCCACATAAATTTCCAAGTCCAAGCAACACTAAGAGCTCTTCTTTAATACGTTACATATATGTGTTAATATATATATATTTGCAAGTGTATAAATTGGACAATCGGCGTCTTGGAATTTATGTTGGGCTTTTATTCTCAGCCAGCAGCTGGATGGAGGCTTGTGCTCTAATTGAAACATGCACGTAAATACATTAAAGCCTAATAGCCCAAAATAATGAAGCTGATTAATTCAATCAGGCGAAATGAGGCACGCCTACATCGTGGGGCGAAGCTCCAAACGCTGAAAGGCCCTTACCCTTCAGCTGCCGTGCAAAGGATATGTTAAGGATGTTGTGTTGTTCCAGGATCTTGTTAAGGCTCACTGCTTTTATGTGTGTTAAGTAGTTTAACACGCTAATGTGAATCCATTTCAATGCTAAGAATCATCCTTTAACTAACACGCCCCCCCCCCCCCTCAGCACCCCTTCTCATGTAAGGATCAATGAGTGCCTAATGTGAGACCTACAACAACATAGAAATACTATAATCGCATCAATTTTTCAGGCAATCAACCAAGCACGTGTTTAATTTAGTGAAAAATACTTTGGCTAAACACTTTTGAATATATTGGTTTATTTTTAGCTCTGTGTGAAATTATGGGAAAAAATCGCAAATATTTTACACGGCATATGAAATATGTTTTATTTGAGTTGAGCAACCTATTCATTTACTTGTTGAAGTTATAATTTAATTGCAAACAATAACAAAAAAAAAAAAAAAAAAACAAATCTGAATCGAGATATGTGTTGAATAACAATAATAAATTGTTTATTAAAGTAAAGTTGCATAAAATAGCAAATAAATTAATTCAAACTCGGTTGCACAAGATCTTCTATTATTATTATTAATCCGACTTTATTTAATATGATTCAATTACAATCATAAATATTAATTAAAGTTAAAAAGTAACAACATTAAAGTTTGTAAAAGTAGTCGTATTTCCAGCTAAGAAAAAAAGGGTTGTAATGAATCATATGGCAAATTTATATTTACTGATTCAATTATGGGAATTTATTGAAGTGGAAATTTAATTACAATTTTAATGCAATAAATAACATTAAGTGCGTAAATTAGATTTGGGATCTATATGTGAAATTTATTTGCTCACGTTTGGAATTTCCATTATATAGTTTTGTTTGTTGCTTAAAAACCATTTTATATTGATGAGGTCAATAAAACCAATTCGGTTGCAAATAAAAATAAAATAAAAATATAATGAAATAAACTATAGCAAGTATCAATTAGTTTTGGACAACAAATGAGGACAGAATAGTTATAAACAATAATGAAAATTAACTGAATTTAAAATTGAAAGACATATTTATTCATATCTCAGCATATATCCCATCTGCAGAAGCAGTTTACCCATATAAGCCAGAAAATGAATTCTGTCATATTTAAAATGATTGCTGTGCATATAATTCAATCAGAGCTGTCCCCAAAACTGTCTTAACTCATCAATTCCATCGCAATCAAATTAAGAAACTGGCAGCAGATCAACTATATGTCTGTTGAACCATATCATGATTGGGATTTTGCAGTGCATTGAGAGCGAATGTGTGTCGACCTTGACTCTTTACATTATCGAGTCTATCTATCAAGACAGCGACGATGTCAAAAGTCACAAGTTCAGTCTACAATTTGAACATGACATTTGGAGACATCAGGAGACGGGGAGTTAGGACACGGAAGAGAGGAGACAGAGACTGGCAGGCAGGCAATGAGATAAAGGCAGAAACAGAACGCAATGGCGACATATCAACTGAACCCTAAATCAAGTTGTAAAGAGGCTGGGCAATGTGTTCAGTGCCTGGCAGCAGCTGTTGATGAAATGCTAGCGACAATAATACAACAGCAAAAAAAAAAAAAAAGTAAAAAAAAGAAGAAAAACACGAAAGCAAACAATTCCGACAGCAACAACAAAAATATATGCAGCTGGAAAAAAAAATAAAAGGTACAAGCCAAAATGAAGATGGGCAGCTGCGAGGCATATGTATGTTGAACTGTGCAGACAGATCCATGTATATTCTACATACATATGGACCCATTTACACACACACACACATACACACACACACACTCTCAGCTATAAAAGTGACAAATGTTAAACGAAATGTAAAAAAAAAAAATGACAACAGGAAGACGCGACATAATGAAGCATAAAAAGCACATTTTTCAAGACGACTGCAAATACATACGGAAAAAACGGCAAAAACAGAAACAACGACATTGACAACGACAACGATAAGAAATGGAAACTGAAAGCTATTTTCAAAATATGTTGAATGGATACACTTGAATGATAGAAATCTGATACATTTTCAGTAAATAGTATTTGCCATTATACAAATTACTCCGATTTTCAGTAATATTAACTAATTTTCATTACGAGTTTTTCTCAAAAATGCTTAAGAAAATCGGAATCAACTAAATCGTAATTCGATCATATTTACTACTTGAAAAATTTTAGAGTTTTTCATTACTTCAAGAAAAGTATTGTATTTCATATTGTATTCATTTCTGAATAGCTAGCAAATTTCCAAAAGACTCGCTCAAAAAAGTAGGAAAAAGGGGAATTTCGAAAACGAAATTTTGTCTCTCTCCATAAGCCAGGATACACAGAAGGCTAACATTAGGTATATTGTTACTCAAGCATAAGTATTTTAAGAATTCACATTTATAATCAATCTAGCTAATAATTTAAAATAAATTAATTTGAGTAAACCATTGAGATTACGGCTATTGGAACATGCGAATATGGTCGGAAATTTGATCCTCATTTTAAAGGCGATTTTCTAAAGTTTTCTGAGTGCAGACAAGAATAATTTAAATTAGATTTTCTTAAACCAAAACTGATTTTATTACTAATGCTTTAAGAGCGTTTCTTTGGGCTTCGAAAGTGTTTGAAATCAACAATTTTATTTATTTATTCCTTTTCTTTTATTCAAGTCATCAGATTCACTTTAACTCTCTACCTTTTATACTTCTAGTCTGATGGGCTTTACATGGAGTTGCCCCACACCAATAAATGTTGGACCAATTATGCAATTAATTATCCCCTGGACATTTTACAATATTATTTTTTAATTTTGGCTGCAAAAGGATAGATATCATTTCTTTGCCCACTGCTATTAGTGGACATTTGATAAATAAATAACATTTTTTTGTACGTTTCGCTTCCCTTTTCAGTTTTGCTATAATCTGTTGAATTCTTATCACAATATTTCAAAGTCACCCTGCTTTATTTATTAAATAAACTTCACTCAACGAAATGATGGCAAAGCCTTTTAGTGGCCACAATAGAGCATTTTTATGAAAGTGCAGAAGGCAAACTTGGATTTCCTTCGATTTCTGCGAGGGCAAAACCAAAAATCATAGCAAACCTTGCGGCGCCGACTAACAATGAGCCGATGTATATATATATATAAAATATATATAATATATATATATATATTTGTGTATTTTCCTTGTCGTATTTACTGTGGTTTCGCGCTCATCATCGCATATTCAAAATACATTTTCACGCTTGTAATCAATGCGACGCTGTCTGCCTGCCCCCATTGACTTCTTATGTAAATTGTTGCCCCCGGCTTGGCCCCCTGCCACGCCTCGTAATTGCTAAAAATTTGTGTAAAAACCAAAAGAAAATAATAGGAACAGGAATAAGAATAAGAAAACGACAAACGGCAAACCGAATTTAATTTGTTTTCGCTCGTTTTGTGCGCGCAACTTTTCGTTTTTCGTGTATTTTGTTCAGATGTTGAGTTTCCTTTCTATTTTTTTCTTCGTATTTTCTTTTCACATTTTGTTGTTGTCTGGCTTGTAATATTTATTATCGAATTGTGTAAAAGCAGCGGCAACAAGAACAAACCGGCACAGGACCACATGCCAACGCAGTGCTAGCAATTTCAGAAACTTGACTTTGTCTGTTCCTGTGCGATGTCCTGTAGCGAAAGCTTAACAGTGGGCATGCTAAGTTTCCACACAGCTGCTGTTGTTACTTAATTTACTTATTCAATTGAGTTGATTGGTTTCCAAAGTAATAAGTTGTTACACATTGAACTTAACTAAAAGTCTATATTAATTAAATATGTTTTATTTTTGTTATTTATTTCAAACTTTGTCTGTCGCTTCAACAAATTAATTTTCAATTAAACATTCTTAATAATTAACTTTACAAAGATGTTTATTACTAATTCTAACTGCCTATTATTTGTCTAATTTGAATTATGTTTAGAATCATAGAATCATTTAAGTATTCCCAAAGATTCATTACTCACATCGAATTGGAAACTTCAAACATAGAGATTAAAGGTAAACTTAAACAAATGGTTCTGTGGCTATTTCAGCTGTCGTCTTAAAGTCATTAATTCAGTTAGTTGATTTAGTGCTTATGTTTCCTGTGGGCTATTTGTACTCAATCACTACTTTGTAGCCAAAAAATGGAGATATGTCCCAGTCGTGCATACAGAGCTCTATCGCATTTCTTGTCATTTTCCTTGGGACAGGTTCCCCGAATAAGTTGCATTTGTAGCTAGTAGTTGTGTGTTCCGCTTTTGCCATTTTAAAATGTTTGCCAACATTACCATTGGTATGCACACGCGTGGACCTCGCATAGTTGTGCTCCATCCCCAGGCCGCACACTCGACCTCGTTCTCTTGGGTGGACTTGGTCCTGGTCGTAGTCCTCGTGCTCAAGCTCCAGCTCATGCCCAACGTTCTAGCTGGAGTCGTAGTCGCAGTCATCGCTTGTCCTCAACAGGAAGTCTCGCCGGCATATGCCCTGCACGTATTGCCCTTATAAATTGTTGCCAAAATACATATACGAAATACATACTACTCTTAATAGTGTGCCTGTGCGTGCATGTGTGTATGCACGTGTGTGTGCGTCTATGGGTGACAGTTGCAATTGTGTTTGTTATTGCAAGTTTTTTGGTATGCACAGGACAATTTTGCTAGCAGTTGAAAACTCAAGTAAACTTTTTGCCTGGCCATGTTAACTGCCAGTCAATACGAATGCGAAACAGATATGGCTTATTTGTGCCGAGTGCTATTGTTGTTGTAGCCAGTGTGTGTGTGTGTGTGTGTGTATGTGTTGTTGTTGTTGTTGTTGTTATTATTGTTGTTTGAAAAGCCAAGACCTTATGACTTATTCAGATGATGTTGGCTCTCTCCAATTCGGTTCACTTTAGTTCAGTTCTGGCCTGTTATGTTATGTTCTTTTCTGTGGCCCGGACTGACGTCATTAATTATATGATGCGTGCAACGTCGAGCCAATTAAATGTACGCATTTAATGAGAGAAGTGCTACATAAACGATGTACACATACGAGGGCTGTTCAGGAAGTTACGCCTTAAGCTCTTAATCCAGTTTGATGGAGCGCTTAAGCAAGCATCCAGTTTCATAGATGGCTTAATCTACTTTTTAAAGCTTGAAAATTGTCTGTTTATTGTTAGCAAAAGATACAACAGTTTTCTCGAAAGAGAAGTTTGACTTGCCCACTGCAGAAGATGTGGAATTAATTCTCTTTATTGTAATGAAACTACTAACAAATTGTAAGTATGCTGTACACAGCGAATCATATATTGAAATTTGCAGCTAAAATTAACTTAATAATTAATGACTTATGAATTAATGAAATGTATTTTTAAATGTAAACATGTGCATTTAAATACTTTTCGTGTAGCTTGGACTACAGAGTACTCGATTATTTATCAAGTTGTAAATATTTTAAATTATGACTGCCCCTCATTTAAAATTCCAGCTCAAACCCATGCAAATACACACATACTTATACATGTATGTATATGTAAATAAATATTTACGCCTCCAGCTACTTAGGCATCCCTCTAATGTTATACAGGACGCGTGGCACATCTTGCAAGTTTCATACGATAATTAGGTTTATAATGGCACACGCATATCATCGATGCGTACTTCGGTCTAGTCGTACCGCCTTCCCTGCCCCAAGGGAGCCATTGACACACATAGCTGGAAAATGGCCGGGGGCCTTTTGGCTGCAATGTATCAGTTAGGTGCCTGATAAGTCGACAGAAGTTTGTCGACTTAGAGTCCCAAGTTTTTGCTTTTATTTCGACCCGTTGGCGGGTCAAGTGCTTTGCATAATCAGCAGGCAGCGACGACGGCCCATTTAATGCCCAGTTGGAAGCTAAATCCCCTAAAAACATTTTCTCCTAGTGTTTTTTTTATTTTTTATTTTTAGGTTCAGTGCGTGCCCAGATATTGCCTGAGTCGGTCGCAATTTCCAATTTAATTATACACCTGGACAAAATTTGAATATTCTCACATAGACCAGTGAATAAGTATTTCTACGCACACGCACACATAAGCACACGCACACACACACACACACAAATGTTGCTCCACATGGCATATACTCGTAAATTAAAAGCATTAAGATATTTAAATAATGGTTTTTTGCGCTTTGCTTTATGTGTCACGTGATTAGCTTGAATCATGCCACAAATTCATAAATTTTGCGTAACACCAGCTAAGCCCACTGCCTCATTTGTGTTGCAGGGCACGAGTTCCATTTCAATTCATAATGAAGTAATTGTGGCAAGCCAAGTGCACATTTCAGGCTTGAATTCACATGAGAAATTATATTCAAATCGTGCCAACACTCCACTCACTCACTCTACTCACAAAAGTGCTGCTCAGATCAACTAAAGCATATCAAAACAATTTTCTTGTGCTTCGAGATATAGTTATCGATTTCAATACTATTTCAAAGTTTATTATTTCAAGTTCTCTTAGGATGAATCTGTCGAAACCTGAGTTATTGTATGAAAAACATTTATGTTTATCAGAATATCCAAATCAAATTCAACAATTTTCAACATCGGACTTCTAAGTCAGGCCGGTCTGCAACTGTTTGAAAACTTCAACGTGCCTAAAAGTAATATTTTCTTAGTATTATTACCATAGCCCAAAATAATATTACATTGGAAAGTCAGTACTTTAAAAGAGGGTAATATATATATGCTTTTATTTCAAAAGTTGAGCATACAGATTTGCTTGTCTCTCATGTCCATTACTGACACTTGTCACTCTCTCTTTCTCTAGTGGAGTTAAGAAACCAGCAAATCTGAATTTTCATTTCAGTGAGAGTAAAGTAACCAGTTTACTGATAAAGCTTTGATTTAGCGAGTATTTCAAAAGTTGAACATTCAGATTTGCTTGTTTCCCAAGTCCATTTCAGACTCGTGTCACTCTCTTTAATGGACTTGCGGAACAATCAAATCTGAATATTCATATGCGTGTTAGACGCTCGAGCATTAATCTTGCTCGCTTTAAATTTTGTTCCTCTTGTGTTATAAATCACGAATGCCGCTCAGCTCATTGAAGTGTCGTTTATCGTTTTGCTATTTTGGCAACGCCTTTCACTAACCTCTTGGCCATAAATATGCCAATTTGGCACTATGCCCCCCAACGAGGTGTTAACCCCTGTCCCGTGCCACTCGACCATCTGCTTCCCATCCCGCTGCCTGCCCCGACTCTCGTTGAACCATTCAGTCAGTCAGTCAGTGAGTCAGTGAGTCAGAGAGTCAGTGCTGAACAATAAAAATAAAATTTATTACTCAAGTTTATGGCAATGCAATAAATGTATATTTCACTGAGAGTATCCTTTAACGATATCGGTATCTGTTTCTGTTTCTGTTTTTGTACACGTGTGTGAGTTGTGTATGTGTGTGGACGAATATGTTGAGTATTTCATCCATATATAAATATGCACCCATTCGCACCTAGCCGGGCGTTCGGGCCACATGTGGTGCTGCTCTTCTCGCAGTTGCCTGCTGTTAAAATGATTATGTTGTTTCCCGTGAGTCGCTCAAACCCACCGCTCAACCACCTCGCACCACCCGCACACCGCACAGCACACACACACAATCACACACACACACATGGCAGCAAACAACCCTTGATTCGAATCCCATAAAGTTGTCCGACTTGTTGTTGCTGTGATAGTTTCCGTTTATATGGCTCGCAATTGCCGCATCATTAATCTTACTCACGGAAACGGCGCTTAGGTCAAAGTTTTGAGTTTAGGTAATTTATCTTCCAGTTTTGCCGCAATTATGTGCCGAAACGGTAAAAACATACAGCGAAACTGTGCAACTGCCTCGAACCCACAAAGCAGCACACCTCAAGTCCTCAGCTGCGAGCCTTGGCCTAGGCAAATGTTGATAGCCACCACACACACACACACACACAGAGAGGGGGAGGGAGTGGTGGCGATGGAGAAAGAGTTCTCCGCCGGGTCCTCGAAAGTCCTTTGGTCGCGTCTCGAGTCCCCGCTCTAATAATTCTTTGCCTTAATAATTGAGCAGCAATTTCGCACTCACGGCACTAAAATTAAATTGAACTGTTTACAAACACATGAATTGCTTATGAGCGACAGCCAAAGCGACAAACTATGCACCACATAGAGAGGTGGTAGTGGTGATGGTGGTGGTGCTAGGGGATGAGCGTGTCGGGCTGTGTCGTGTCGCAAGCGGGGCGTGGCTGGACGTGTGAGCATGTGCCGGTGTGTGTGTGTGTAATGCTTATCAAGCAAATGACAGTGCACAACTGAAGTTGAGTACGCCAAACGGATGATGACCAAGCAACCCGATCGCACAGTGGTGCCAGACCTTTGCTAAAAATTTAGCTATAATTATGAATCAATAGAATCTTCAACTCTTTTGCACAATTATTATTGTCATATACATATTAATATTTTATTTATATGTTTAATATATATATAACTATTATATATTAAATTTTCAACAAACCGATTATGCACTTGTGGATAGTGCCTTGTGGCCTCAATCCTGCTTTTGAAATAATAGTGTACTAATACAAGTATTTTCAACATTTTTAACTCACTTTCAACCAGCAATTTTATAAAGTCTGGCTGTCCCAAAATGTCCTTAAAATTACTTACTTACTACTACACTTATGTACTTACAAAAATTATATAGTTTCGCTGTACTGAGTAATGAAAGCTGGTCTGGTTTGGCTAATGGCAGCACAAGTTTTATGTATGGTGTAAGTTCATTTAGATTCTGATTGCAGTTAAGTACTTAATAATATATTAACAATCTTCACAATCTTCAAAACGTAATTACGTTCTATGAAAAAGTCTTACAGTTTTTCGCCAATTTAATTGTGTTTTTGCCAACTAGTTTCAATGTGCAGTGCGGTTGGCCGCACAATTAATTGCGTAAACAAAACGCAGTGGCAGAGTGCTATGGGCCAAGAGCTGAGCATTGAATTATTCAAATCGTCTATAATTACAGCTGGCAATTGCGCGCCTGACGCATTTATCAATTAAATGCGAATGCGGCAAATCCAGCAATTGAAACAGCAGCGATGGCAACAACAATTTTGCCACTGGGCAGAGGCAATTAATTTAATAAAAGTTTGTCATAAATAAAGGCAGCAACTTGACAATTATTAAAACGAATTACATGCAAGTTGTGCGACCAAAATTATGACCCCGGGCCAACAGGGCCAAAAGCAATGGGCGAGGCCCAGAAAAACAAAAACAAAAACAAACAAAAAAAAAAAATTAAAAAGGATTTGCAGGCGGGCACAAACTGGACAAGCGTACAAAACGATATATGAGCCTTTAATTTATGCGTTGACTTATGGACACACACACTCACGCACGTACGTGTGTGTGTCTGTGTGAGTGTGTGTGTGTGTGTGGTTGTGTGTGTCCTGCGGGTTTATGAAATACCAAGCGGGTGCTTTTTTGAACTGTTTAATCTCAATTACCAGTGCGAAATATGCAATAAATCTGTTATTGTTTATTGTTGTTGTTGTCATTGTTGCCGTTGCATATGTTATTATTGTTGTTGTTGTGCTTACTGTCAGCCATTTGGGTTCAAGTGCCTGCCGCAGTTGTTTCAAATTGCGCCTCTCGACTCCATTTTTTGTTTCCTCCTTTTTTTACGATTGTTTTCGTGTATTGCGCAATAAAAACAAAAATAATGGCAGCAGTTGAAAAAAAAAAAACAGAAATATATGTGTACTTACAGCAGAATGTGGCAGGAGGCAACATACGCAATTTGTGCAGCGTTTGGGGCATTGTTGTCCACCTACTGTGTAACATTAACGGTTTGGCTTTGTGTGTGTTTGAGATTTTTTTTATTTTTTTTTATTTTTGTATATTTATTTTTTTTTTATTTGTATTTTGTTAGGGTAAGTTAAAGCCCTTAAGCACATAATTTCAATTGCTGTACATAACACAAAGGGATTAACTTTGATTTTGACATATGATTTGTCGGTTGGCTCTCTGCTGTGTGCCTGTGTGTAAGTGTCTGTGTATGTGTCTATAAAAACAATTTCATGCTAGGGCTTTGGATTGGAATGTGGGCTTTATGCCCGCTATCGTGTAAATTACCAAAGCAAAGCACATGAAAATACAAAATCCAGCTCGAATTGCTGAGCTTGCACGCAGACTTTTTGGTATTTTGTAGTCTTGTAGCTTCTGTTGGGCAAACCCAAACTGAGAAGCACAGATATCTGTTCGACTGTGGCTTTAAAGCCAGCTGTGACCTCGTTGTCTGGGTTGAAGGTGTTTTCGATGTACCCACTTGAATAGGCAGATGCAATTAGAAGGCAGCTTATATGCATTTTTGGCTTCGATTCTAATGTCTTTGCAAAAATCAAATATATATAACTTTTGCTTAAGCTGTAAATGGTCCGGTGTTAAGAACCACAACAAAAATTAAATTATTACTAGGGCTTCACAATTTAATTACTTAAGTACATGTGTGCTCAGCAAAAGTTTTTTTTCACATTTTTTTTAATAATAAACATTAGTATTTTAAGATTTTAAATATAGAACAATCTTAAACAGAAAATTTCATAAGATTCAAGAAAACTTGGAAATTTACGGAGGATTGAATAATGAGTTGCATCTCTATTAAAAAAGATATTTTATTATTAAGAAATCTATTTATAGAAAAAGTCTTTGTAACTATGGAATTTGCATTCGTTACCCATATTATTTATTTATAAAAACAAGCGAAACTTTATGGTCAGTTTTTTAAATTTCAGGTCAATTTTTTGCGTTTAATTGAATTGAGTGATTGAAGCTGGTATTTAAGCTACCTCAAATAATAATGGCTTATCCTTATTATACATTCATATGTAAAGTCAATTTTTTATGTACAATAGCAAAATGAGAATAAACGACTACTTTTCCGCCGTCGTGTCATATTATTAAACATTAATTGAATTTATTTTTCCAGCCGTAAATCAGAAGTGCGCATAATTTATGCAATTGTAAATTGCAGAGGCGACAAATTCGCACGTTTTAACGTGTGTGGCATACAATCATTTGACTTGGTTGACAGGAAGCTTTTAAGTTACTGGGTCATTTCACACTTTTGACATGCTCTTAAATTGTTGTGGGCAACAAACAATCAGAGCCGTCTTCAAGTTGCTTTCAACACACTTTCATTAACTGTCTCGGTATGCAGTTGATATTTGTGAAAAAGCACGCCCAGGTAAAACAAACTTAAAACAAAAAACAAAACAATTTCCGTGAACTTTGAACCGCTCCTAATTGACTTTGAAGTGCTTTTACGACGATTAACTCGAATGTATCTCACAGATACACAGATACATGATGCCCCGCTGCTGCTGCTCATACCTACGTGCCTGGAGGCACGCCCGCCCACCTGTCTGTCTGCCAACGGCGCTAAATACAGCCACACATACATATACAAATACTTTTTTAAGTTCTTTTAAAGTTGTGAGTCGCGTCTGAGCGCCAGCTTTAAAATGTATTCGCCGCGCAGAAGCTGTGCGCTGCCTTCATGCAGTCAACAGATTATGCGGCGAAATTTAAAAGCTGCATGCTATTACAGACACACACACACACACATTTACGTATATATATATACATATATCTACATACGTATATACAGACACACACATGCATATTAAAACTTGTAAAAGCAACTTACATATGTTATTATCGCACAAGCTCGCAAATTTTCACCAGAGCTGCACAACGGCTCCCAAATGTATGCTACGTTTTTCCAGCATTTTTCGTGCTGCGCTCTACACTGTGTTGCGCTGAGCTGCGTCGCTGCCCCCAATGGACACTCATCCTTAAATACATTTATTCTAGTGGCTGCTGGTAGGACCCGTTGGCCAGGACAGGAGCTGGCTGCTGCTTGTTTTGCAGCTCGTTGACATTTCATGTCACTGTGTCCCCGGCATAAAAAATTAAAAGTATAAAAATGATGCAAACCCCATGCCATGCAGCCAACTTGGTCGACGAGTAACTGAGCGGGGCAAATCGCTGGCATTATGTGCGTAATAAAAACTTGCGGTCGGCCTCCTGCCTCCAGTTGACCTTTTCATGGCACTCTCAAGCTGCCCGAGAGAAAGGACAGTTTATTGTGCTGTTTGCGCTTTGCCAGCTGCTTGTTATACTCTCTTCACAATTAGGTGCTCTTCTTGAGGCATCTGCTTTAGTAATTAGAGTTGAAGGCTACTTGAGACAGCAAGTCTGGCGCATGAATGGCATTATGTCTTCAGGGATAACACCCTAATAAGCTGAAACTATTAGTATTTGTCATCAGATATTTTTAAAAATATAGAGAGTTATGTAATTAAAGAATGCCATTTCATCCTCCTTTCTAAATATCTATTAACTATCGAAACATATGTATATATATATATATATATATATATATATATATACAAATTTGTATAAATTACTAAATTATTTTTAAAATCTTAAAATTGATATTCATTTTAAATTATTATTAAATTTCTATTAAATTTAATTTTACTATGACTATTTTACAATTAGTTTCAATTAATTTAATTAGTAAATCATACAAAAATGATTAATTGCTCAAATATCTAGTGCATACAATACTCGGCTAAATGAAAATACATTTTTTCATTTTTTATATTTAAAGTTGCCATTCAGGGTTGGCACCCGCATTGGGGCAACTGGCGGTCTGTGCGTGACAGACGTTTGCTCGCTTGTCACTCGCTGCTTGTTCACTTTCTTTGTTTTAGTCACTCCATCTCTCTCTCTCTCTCTCTCTCGCTTCAGCTCTCCCTCTTGCTCTGCTATACCTGCTGGCCATGGGTGTAAGGTCTGACAGACTGACTGTCTGTTTGTCTGTTTGTCTGTCTGTCTGTCTTTATGTCTGTCAGCCAACAAGTTAGTCATTTGTTGTATCAAAAATAAAACGCAAATAAAAAACTTTTACGACATATTTATCTTTTCTGGCGAAACTCTCGACCGGTCTTCCTGCCCTGACTGACTGACTGACTTTGTGCACTTGTGTGTGTAAGTGTGTGTGTGTCTTTCAGCAAGAATAAATTTGAAGGTGCATAAATGTTGATAAGGCAATAAGTCAAGAAGAAACACCTACACACACGCACACACAAGCTCAGCCACCCAGTGAACTGTGTGATGTATCATTTGGTTTTACATGGTCAGCCCAAATGTTGCAAGAGCCAGATTCGATTTGTCACCATCAACATGATGAAAAACAATCAGCAAAAGTGCCAGACGGCAATTGAAGATTGCTATTGATTTTGCTGAGCAAAGCTAAATCTCATTTCAGCAGACACATAATCTGATGATTAACCGAAAACCATAGAATCCATAAATAATAAAACAATATGATGACTTTTAGTGAATATACCCAAGCATATAAGCTGGCAATTAATGAATCAAATTAATGCAAATCAATTATAATTTGCAAAGAAACCAAGTAATGGAAAATAAATAAATATTTGCATGGAAATTTATTCCCAAAATAATTGTCTGAAATATTATACAAATAAAGTGAAGGCAAATAAATAAATAGTTGCTTCGAATTCTAATTCAAAGTATGTTAGCTATTATTTCATAAATGAACCTGAACCTGATATAAGAAAAGGTTTGCTTGAAAATATAAGTCAGCAAAGTTTCGGGCAATTTCTTTGACAATAAAATGACAAGTAAAGGATGAATTACCGACAATGCTAAATGTTTTCATAAACATGTCAGACGGTATTTAATTGAGCGTAAGTGCTTTTTCTGGTCTCCGTCAAAAGCATTTTGTCGCATTATTATTATAAGATAATAATGTACAGACTGTGTAGAATCAAATC
Organism: Drosophila atroscutellata; assembly: GCA_035041605.1. NCBI lineage: Eukaryota > Metazoa > Arthropoda > Insecta > Diptera > Drosophilidae > Drosophila > Drosophila atroscutellata. The sequence continues at coordinate 1,413,326 of JAWNLA010000092.1, read as the reverse complement.
TCTCTCTCCCTCTCACTATTTCTCACTCTCTTCTTTCCTTCTCTTTTTATTAACCGGATAAGCATTGAATGACAGTTAGTTTTGTTGTTAACTTGGACTCGTGCTTGGAGCAAGCAACAGTATTGCTGCAGATCCTTTGCATGCTCAAGCTACTTGCCCCGCGTTCATCTCTTCTGGATAGTGACTCCAAGCTGCCTTTGCTGGCGTCGTTCCAAATAGCCGGGCGCAAAGTAGTGAGTTCGATGATAGTGGCTGCTTCTCAGCTGCCTCCCCTTTTCTTGCCACCCTGCTTGTTGCTTGGGCAGTACAAAGCGCTCAAAATACTCATCTGCGGTTTTCGAGGAGTTTTATCTGTGCTTTTGTGTATTACCTGAGAATTTGACTTACCAAGTGATAGTTTCATAGTTTGCGTATTGTTTCTTTGCTCGGATCGATTTGATACGTGGCTGTTCGTATCAAGTTTAGTGGAATCAGTCTTGACATATTGCTCATAATACTCGTCTGCATGATGTTGACTTGGTAGAGAATATATATATATATATATATATGGAGCTATTATTTACCAAGAGTTAATGCCAATTTCTTTTTTAATATGTGCAACTCTTTAGCAGTTGGTTGTGGAGCCATTTAAATATTATTTATATTCAAGAAACTTTTCAAGCAAGTGCACTTCAACTCTTTGCAGGAATTAATTCTGAAGTGTCAGTGAGGCCGAAAGATTCCCCCCAGAAAATCCAGCATACCTATTTTCAGTCAACTGCACTTTGTATTTGACACTTTCAGTATTTTTAAAATACCACAGTGTGTGCCAGTTTTGAGAACTATAAATGTTCAGAAATCTTTGAAATTTAATTTGAATGGAATGTTTGATTGGGTGATCTTTTTCTAGTAAAATTTGAAATATTCCAAAAGGCTTTCCCTTGGACTTTCTTTCTACTAAAACTAGTTTCACAACTGTATATAGCATATATTTCAACTTGAGCTTCTTGGAACCAGTCGCTTAAGTCGCTTACTAGCACAGAACACATATATTTGACTTAACCAAAATTCTAAGCCGACTTAAATAACTTCTCCTTGAACTCATATCACCTCTCCACACCTGCCTATCAGTGAATGCGAATATATACATATATATATATATATATATATATATATATATATATATATATATATATATATATATATATAATATATATAATATATATACATTTTTTTGGTTTTAGTTTTATGGGTGCTTGTAATGTGCGCGGAGGCACCCAAATCGTCGGAACCTTAAAGCTCAAAAATCGTGCTAATGGGCCGTACTCGTCATCGCCGTCGTCCTTGTCAGAGTTCTCGTCCTCGTCTTCGTCGTCCTCGTCGCTGTCGTCTGGAATGCCAAAGTTTTTATTTGTTATTATATACTTTGGCGTGTCAAATAAACATCACACATCTACGTACATGAAACATGTTTTATATGTCGCCGCTCTGTGAAAGTGCTGTGCCTCAGAGCGACTCAGCTACTGTATGTGTGTGTGTGTGTGTGTGTGTGTGTGTGCATGTGTGCATGTGTGGGCATGTGTGTTAGCCTCTACGTGCTGTGGTTGCGCACTTCTTTAAGGTTCGAGGCATGAGAATGTGCGAGTGTGCGAGTCGATGAGTGTGAAAGTCGGAGCTCGTGTGTGACTGCGGCTCATTTGCATGAATTGTCCCAAGCTTTTAGGTGAACTTCACCGTTAGCTCAGCTAAGCCGAGTTGAGTTGAGTTGAGTAGAGACGTTGCATATGAGGCGACAATATACGATGCACAGTGGCACTAAAATAAGCGAAAACTTTAGAGCTCAAGTACGTACACCGAGCAAAATAATTGCTAACTGGCTAGTATGGAGCAAATTTTTATTTCCCTTCTATGGCAAGAAAATTACTAATGAAATTCTCAATATAAGTGCAAAATTCAAACATCTGCACAGTCTCAAAATTGTGCAGAATTGTGAATAATTACGCGACTCCGGAAAATATTCTGTGATAAGTAGACTCTTAGGCTGATTCCATTTTGCCAAACATTGCTTACATTCACATTCTAGCTACTTCCTTATAAAAGTAGCCGCCTGATTTTATTAAAAATCTTATCGGAATAGGTTTATTAGTCTCTTTTAAATAATTAAAATATATGACAGACTACAACCACTTTTTTGTAGTCAATCCAATAAATAAGAAACAAATTTAGTTATCATTTTTTTTGTTTAAGTACAGCACTTATCCTTCTTCCTGATATTGCTATACTTTCTATAACATTGATACAAAATTCATTAATTCATTGCAAAAAGCACGAAATACTCGAAATGATATAATTTACGAATCTGGAATATGTATAAATTTGTGCTTTAGGAAAGCAGAAACATAAAATACTTTATGTAATGTAGACATTTAAGAATGTATTAAGGGCTGAGAGTGAAAACAGGCCTTTATACTTTCTTAACTCTTGGCCTACACCATAATGCTAGTTAAACGTGGACTTTTCGACCATATTTACAATAGAGAGCCGCAATAGCTACAAGTAGTCGCAGTGCACGACTCTAACAGCAATAATAATGTCATTTAGTTTGGTAAAAACTTATTATTTTATTAGAATTTAAAAAATACATATTTTTCTCATACTTTTAACATAAACGGAAGCTGCAACTTGTGTTCTTTGATGGAGACATTACATCCAAATTGTGGGCAAACTAGCATAAGAAACGGTTGATGATTGTAATCAATTCTAACGACATTTTTCCACACTGTGCCATTTGAGGGGGGTTTCTTATGCTGAGTGGCGTGAGTACCGTTAATTTTATGTGATTCTATTCATTCTAACGTGCGATTTATGCTAAGCAGCGACAAATAAATAAATGCGTAGACCGAAGGTGTAATGAGCGTCTTTATATGGCATGCCCCATTTATTTCCACAGCTCCAACAAGAGTTATAAACTGCTGTCAGCATTTTAAATATGAGCCTTATTTATTTTGCATTTATACAAATATTTTTGTTTTAACAAGCAGCGCCACGTACAATTTTCTCTCTCTACTATTGAAAATATATTACGAACGTGTATTTATTTTTCTTTAATGCAGCGTTCAACCAGGCTCTAATTGTAAAACGTGTTGAAATATTTACATTCACAATTTTTTATTTTTTTCCCCCAGGTAATCATTTTTAATGCCTCTAGGTTCTTTAATGTGTGCATTTCCATCTGGTTTATTTGTATGCTGCTCAGGTTCTTGTGCCTTACTTTGTTGCGAATATAAAAAATGTAGCAATTTGTGCTATTCATAATTTGCTTATATAAGAAATTTCAATTTGAATTTCCTTGCAACTTAAGTGTGCTGCTTTCAACTTGTTTGTAATACTTTGTACTGAATATCAGGGACAATACTTTTGAACTAATTTCTCATTGAATTTAATGAAACAAAATACAATTTTGTAACTTAATAAATCCTTTCAAGCAATATTTGTAAGTATTCGGTAGTTGGATCTTCGCCTGATAATACTTCAATTATCCGAGATGTTAGATATGTTTAAGAATGTTTATTTATCGACTAAAAACAATTATGAATGCAATAGTCAAGAGAGACTAACTGGGAGATACCCAGAACCCTGCTGCTAAATGTACTAAACTAATTAAAGCGCAGCTTTTAGTTTTATAGCCAAATTTCTCTTTAAAAAGCTTTTCTCAATGGTTAACAAGAGTTCCACTTTTTGCGGCCCAGCTACTGAAGGGCTTGAAAAGAAATTTAGGCCATCGCATGCATTTATTCACAAGGCCGAACTGAAATCAACAGCTTGCCACAAACGAGTACCTACAACATTTTTTCATATATGTGTGTATTATGCACGCATTCATACATATCGGTACGCTGGAAAATACACATATAAAAATACATATATTATGTGTACATATATATGTATTATATATTTAGGCTCGCTTTCAGTATGCTGACTCTTTCTGACATATAATTTATTATGGATGCGAAAAGTGTTTGCTGCTGATTGTAATGATAAAACGTTTTAAGGCATAACTCGGGTGTTTCTTATCCGATATGAGCTGAAACATAATATTTATGATATATCAATTAAAATGACATATTTTAAAAATTAACTTGAATTTCATGTGGTATACGAGAACTTCTGCTTCAAATTTGAAGTATCTAAGATTCGTGTTCTTCGATAGACCTAGTTAGATGAGCGAATGAATTCAAGATGATTTCTGCTGTCCTTAAGACATGTTTATATAGGATAATGTATCTCCTTCTGCATAATTATATCGGAGTTACGCAAATTTATAAATTAAATAAATTGTAATAAAATAATTTTCGTATTAAGTTAAATTGTTTTCTCACAATTTGTTTTCGAAGTGTATCAGAAAAATTAAGCATCAGCGGAATCTATAATCTTATCTGTTTAGTCTTGTGCCATTTATTTGATCAAATTTTGTGAATTTTACATGTTGCGTTAAATCGCTGAGCAGACATTATTATTATTCAAAGTTTACTGTCTGCTTAGTGGTTGGATTAAAATGTCATCATTTAATTATTAAAACCAACTTCAATAATAATTTGGTCAAATTAAAAATCCAACACTATATGGAACTAATCTGAATCTCCACTAATTTGGCACTCTCTCTCTCTCTCTCTCTCTATTTATCTGTCTGTTGCAGAATGCATCTGTACCTAGCGCTGATCTCGTGCCTTGTGTGCACCGCCCACTGCTGGCAATTCGATGGCGGGGGCGCTGGTGCGGCTGCTGTGCGGAGGCTGCTGCAGCGCAGCGTTAGAAACACGCCACGAGCATTGGCACGTGGTCCGCCGCCAGGACGAGGATCGGCCGCGCTGCTCGGCAGCCAGCAGCAGGATGTGCTCTACGCCTGTCCCCTGAACTCGATGTGCCAGTGCGCCGGTCTGCCCAACGAGACGTCCACGTTGATTGAGATTAATTGCAACGAAGTGGCACTCTACAAGTTTCCAGGTAACCAGCAGCAGATGTTCTCTCATATATGTTTATGGGTTCGTAGCTGTCAATATGTCACAGCAGAAAATGACTAGCTCTTATTTATGTGGTAAATATTTTTGACGGGCTGAGCTATAAATTGCCATCCACAAATTGCTCCACAAGCAGCAAGGCGTAAAAATTCCAGTTGCCAGCTGTCATTTGCCAGTTGCTACTTTCCACTGTTTTCCTTTCTCTCTTTCTTTCTCTTTTCTCCTTTTGTAGTGTGTGTTTGCATTGATTCTTTGTCAATTTGTCTGGTTTGCCCGCCTGCAGCGCAATGTAATTTTTTAATGAAGCTTCAAACGGCTTTGTCCTGTGCTCCAAACAACATGCCGACTGCTGCGCTACCCCAAACAAAATTAAATCTTACATTTAAGTTTGCCAATTAGTTGTGAAAATAAAGTTTTTTCGGTTGCGTCGTCAGCCCCAGCGTCTGCCACTGTTCCTAGCATAAACTTTTTAACGATTGTTGTGGCGAATTCAACGCTAATTTTGTAGTTTTTAAGTAATGAATGACAAGTTTTGTGCTCCATTGTCATTTCGTTAGCAATGCGCATTCGTATACCCAAAATTCTACCACCCCCACCCCCCCTCCCCTCAATCTGTCCCTCTGTGTATTTGTTGTCCTATGCCACAAAAATATTCCCATTATCAAAATGCATAAAGTTGCAAAAACCCCAAAAACTGTTGACTGGCAAACCACACAAACACGCAAACACACACAGACCCACACCACACAAATTGACAGCACTCGCTGGCCAGGCAGCTGTCAGATTTGAGGGTTGGGGCCATTGAAAAGTTTTCTCCGCATACTGCTGCCCTGGGTTTCTGAACTGCTGTTATCCGCATTGCCAATTTATCTGCCACAATGTTCGAAGCATTGCAGAAATGTTCTTGCAATATTTGCTTCTTTCTCCATTTTTCTTTATTTCTCTTATAAATTTACATTTATTGAATTTGTGTGTGCAGCTTATTATAAATAAATTTTCTTACGTTGACTAGCTTTTCGTAAAGTTGGAACATTATTTGCAATCAAACGAACCGGAAAGCAAAGTTACGTCCATCTGTTTCAGTTATTATAGACGGTCGATCTTTTAGCTATGTCCACAAGACTTTTTAATGAAACTCTCGCCAATCTCATTGGTGTAATTCTTCACGTAAGCTATATTTCAAATCACAGATTTCATTATTTCGCGATCACTCTGTATCTTTAATTAAATTAACATATCTCCTGGAAATCTCCGAGCGTGCTTAATTGCGGTAAACTTATCTTGCTGTAGAGGTTCAGAGATTTTCCTATTTTTTCTCAATCTCCATGTCTCTTTGACCTCTCATCTTCTCTAATTCATCTCTATATTTCCCAATTCTTTCAATAAATGTTTAAGAATTGCTCAATTCAATGCCGCAGATTTATTATTTCTTACTCCCTTTTCTATATAATTTAATCTGTAACTTTAATTTGAATTTAATATTTTTGTGTTTTTAAGATGTTAATTAATAAAATGCCATTGAGGAAATTATATGGCTAAAATTTATAAATCTTGATTAATCAAACGATCCTATCAAATAGTTCTCAAGCTTTCTTGTAGGTAAAAATAATTGAATCCTTAAGTAGGATGGAAATCATTTTTCTTCTTAAACCCTTTTGCATAAAATTTGATTTGATAACCTAAGGCATTCTAAGAAAGAGAATTCATTAAATGATTTACATTAAATTCAAAATGTAAACTTTCAAAGTCATTTCAATTATGATTTGAAGCAATGCTGACGCGTTTCTGTACTCAATTGCATTTGTCCCGTGGCAGTCTAACAAATTTATGCTGTCTGGTCTGATGTGCTGACACTTCATATGCCGGCGATGCGCATTTACAACAATTACAATCTGCTGCCTTCAAAATATATTCAAACAAATGTCTCACTTGAATGCAATTTATGTCTTCTACGTCGCTGGATTGCACTGAAGAAATGCAAAAATCCCAAAAACTTTTGGCAATTAGCAATTCTAATGTGTAAAAAACGAGCTGAGAGGGGTGGGTTGAAAAACACTTTGCTTGACAGTCTGGCTAATTGCGTGCCACGCCCGCAAAAATTGCCAACCGGCCCTCCCCCCAACCCCCCCAAACTGGCAGCTTCAGCAGCAGCTGTACATTCTGCCATTTCTGGCCAAAGTCATTGGAATGCCTGGCTGCAGGATGCAGGACGCAGGCCACATAGTAAACGTTGCATACTTTTCAGCGCACACGCAAAAATACTCTGAAATATGCAGAACAGATGATGGCAGGAAGCGGGGCAGGAACAGGGGAATAGCATTGACGATGACAACGACTTGAAATTCATTAAAAATTCCAAAATTTGTGTTGCCAAAAATATGTGGCAGCCAGGCAACCAGGCAACCAGGCAGCCAGGGAAGCAGACAGCTGCCGCTGGCCAAGCCAAAATCAAATGTGTCCAAAGCGACCGCAAAATAAAATTTAAGCATTATTTGCATTATATAGAAAAGAAAAGAGAAGAAATATTATGTCGAAGATTTCATACTCTTGCATATGCATGACTCAAGTAAGAATAATAAAATCTACCCATTTATATAATTTCTGGCAGTTTGGAAGCCAGACGAGAGCAAAATGGTTTTTAACTTTAACTCTCATATTCTCAACCATTTTCTGCCAGTTAGTCGCTTTAATGATTCAGTTTATTGAATACCAATCGGTCAACATTTGATGTATATTTTTCATCAACGAGTGTTTTTTTTCTTTCTTATTATTTGTTCTCAATTTATTTAGAGTTAGTTCAATAAATGACAAATGAAAGATAAATTTGATTGGGTATATAAAAGTACCCCTAAAAGTACAACAACAAAAAAATTAAATAAACATGCTGATTTTATTTATAGATATATTTAAAAATAGCCATATGGGTCCTGCATTAAAAATATAATAGACTATGACTTAACTTATGCTGCTGATGGCCATGCTGGAATCTCTTTCAATTCATGTCAAAATTATAATTCCCCTGTAAGTGTATTAAAAAAAAAATAAAACATAAACAATTTGCTGTCCTTTGTGAGCAAGTTAAAGTGAAATTTCTATTGTGCTTCGGTTCGTAAATTATATTTAAGCTCAAAATGTGCAATTTAGATTTATATTTAATGTTTCTGGTCATTTTCACGCTTGGCCAGCACTGCTGATGCGCCCCCAGGGCATCTGCTCCACATGCAACAGCAGCAGCGGCAGCAGCCGCAGTAGCAGTAACAACAGCTTCATATTCGATTCTGGCCCAATTTTCATGCTGCAACTATTTCTCAACTGAAACAAAATGAACGAACCGAACCGAACCGTACCGAACCGAACCTAACCGTACCAAACTTAAGCGAAGCCAACATCATTCAAGCAAGCGAGTAAGGCAGGCAGTTTGCACAGCTGCCGCATGTTTCCTGCTTTTTGGCTGCTGCCGCTGTTGTGGCACAGGACACAAAAGTATATGGATATAAATGAAGCTCACACTTTCTCACATTCTTCGTGGTGGCGTCCGCTTCCTTGCCTTGCCTTGCCTGCCTCGATGAATGCCCGACCAAAACAATAACTTTTCAGCTGACGTAATCTTCATCAGCACATACGTTGCGAGGTCAAAGGGCAGAGCAGCAGGCATTGCTGCATTTGCCTTACAGCCGCCTGCTGCCCGACTCAATGGGGCCTACGAGTTTCATAAAAGCACTCAAATTCAAAGTGTGCGGCTGTTTGCGAAACGATAGCGTTACGATGAAAAATTGCCATTTGCGCCTGTCAGCTAGACAGCTGGACAGCTGGAAATAAGCGACTTATCTCCGAATACATAATTTTACAGTTACATCTATATTAATTAGTATATTTTAAATAACTAATCATTAGCATCACAAATATAATTCTTTCCTCTATTTTCCAGTATTTAATATTATACTTTAAGTTCGACTAGAAAAAGTCTTTAAAGCACAAGCGACTCATTTTAAAAAAAAAAATCAAACCCAATGAAAATTTAACGACAGCTTCAAAACTTTTTTAAAGCGTACTAAAACAAGTTTTATAACCAAACTTCCGTTCATACACTACCATTTAAGATTTAATTAAATTCAATCTCTGAATTATGCTTTTGGAAAAAAGTGTGTGCAGAGAATGCCACCATATTTGGAATGCATTTTTTTCAGCAATTATTTAATAAGTGAATTTCATGACTATTATCAGGCTGGCTTATGAAAAATGGTTTTGGTGACAAATTCCATTTGAAATATTTGCATTTGCACAACTATTTATTATGGGGTTGCTGGAACAAATGTTTTTTGCCATAAACTACAATTTCTATGTATGCTTTAAGTCCATTATTAATATTTGATGTACTCTGGGAAAAATTGAGAAAATCCATTTGAAATACATGAAAATATAATTATTTATGCATTTTAAATAAATAATTATATTTCATTTCTGGACCCATAGATGAGCAGCACATTTTGCTCAATTCCAGTTGTCACAACGAGCTGCACAACATATTTAAATATTAATATGTAATAGTTTCAGGCCACAGCATATCTCCTGGCTGCCGCTCTCAATTGCCGTATCTTCCTCGCCGAATTTGCTCCTTGCAGCATGTGCTGGCCACAACACATACATACTTAGCCATAGCTTTCACTGTAGCTTTTGGTAGTTTGTTGCTGTTGTTTATTATTTTTTATTTGCTTGCTTTTGGCAAGTTGAACAAACACTTGGCAAGTGACGCAAACGAATGGCAAGGGGTGGGCTGGGCGTGAGGGTGGCAGGCGGCTTGGACAACGAATAAAAATGGCGACGTTGGCAGCTAAAGTAAATAAATAAATATGCTCACCATTTGTCAGAGAATTGACTTGAGGCCATAAAATACAAGCCAACATACGATGGACATACAACAGTGCCCAACGCTAACTAAACAGCGTCCTCCCCTCGCCACCCATCCCTCTCCATCCATAGTGCCGCTCACCCATCCCATTAGGCCTGTTGGCTACAGCTAGAAGTTTATTAACGCCATATGTTGTGTGTTGGTTGTCCACTCATAACAACAGCACGGCCGCAATAATAACAACAGCAACATCAGCTTAGATATGCACACACCTACACCTACACACACACACATCAACACACAAGCATACACAAATCGCCTCGCTCGTTGCCAGCTTTGATGCGAGCTGCCGTCATGCATGGCCAATGCGCTTGGCCACGTTTCTTGCCCGTTGCGCGTGTCAACAGGGCGTATGATTAATATTGTATTAATATGCGATATGTAATTAAGATGTAAGCTGTTTGCGTATATCGTCGTTTAGTGCGCGTGCAAAGGTCGATACATATATATAAATATATATGTTTATGTGTGTGTGTGTGTGTTAGCTTAGCCACATAATATTTCAAGTTACATTTAGTCTTTAAGCTGTGGCTTTGAACTTTTGGCAATATATATAATATAAATAAATTATTATTGAATGTGTCATGAATAAAATATTTTTTATTAACTGCATTCACAGAAAACAGCAAATTTCGAATGTATTATTCAGTTTTCAATTTCAAACAGTTCGAGAAAATTTTGCTTAATTTGGAAATAAAATCTATCACTGATTGCACACTCAAAAATCTGAATTTTATTTAGAATCCCATTTGCATGACCGAGTCGTTGCAATCCTAAAAATAAATCAAACATTTTTCCAAGAGCTGCAGCTTAAGTCTATATAATATCAAATTGTTAAGCAGCAATTAGTCAACAACAACAAAAAGAACTTCTTCGTTTCATTCGGCTGAAAATAAATGAAAAGCTCAAAGGAATTTTTCAATAAAAAATCGATTTGGCAGACAATCGTTGGCCAATTCACTTATGCACTCTATTTAGTCATTAATTGTTTAAGTCCAGTCAACCGTACGAATTGCTGCTGAAATGTTCATGGCCAAATCAATGACAATCCCCAAAATCTACTCTCGAATTTCACTTTGACTTTTGTCTCGGCCATGGAACACAAACACACACACACACACAGCCATGCACACAAGTATATTTAATTTCCATCAATTGTACCATAGGACGAACAAGAAATTTTTTGAATAAATTAATTACTCACGGAATTTTCGGTTTATTTGGATACAGTTTTTGGATAAATCAAATTTACTTGCCAGCCTAGATTTGTATTGTGGTAATAACATTTTGTAAAAAATCGATTAACATCGAATTACCATATCAGATAGCTCCCGTAGAAAAAAAATTGTTCGATCGATTAATTCCTGTAGGAAAATCATATTTTTTGTAGAGATATTATGAGCAAACTTTTGGTTTGAAAGTTCGAGTTCTTAACATAGTACTTCATGGGCAAGAAAATATACTTTTACAACAATTTTAGAAGACTCTTATATATGTATATCTTTGCATTAGAATGTTTTGCAACGCTTCTGAAGCACTAGTATTATATTGAATATTTTGTATAGTCCTGTGAAATCTTTCGAAAACAGCAGGAATAAATTTCAAGTGCTCCTACAGGGCTATACATGATCAACAAAATTTGATATGATGGTTAAAAAATTTAAAGAGTAGCACTATTATTATTTTAAGCGCAAGTGTACATAAGAACTGTGTTAATAAATAAATAAATTTGAAAGGAAAAACTTTTTGATAAAGTAATATGTATTTGGCGCTTGGCTTTCAAATACATAATTAACAGTCTACGTCTGGCTTAAGCTTTGACACATCCAACAATAAATATAAAAAAGTATATATATTCGATTGAATTGAATGTTTTAACAGCTGTTAATTCAGCATGAGCCGCAAATGATAGCATTTTGTGTATATAATATAGGAAATTGATATTGCATAAATGTATTTTGAGTATTCGAATTTATTTAAGAAATAAGTGTTCAATTGACCTATGGTGCATCGCCAATGCATGCAATCGCAGCTGAGTGTGCGCGTGTGTGTGTGTGTGTACGTATTTTGAAAGCTGTCGGACCAAACCAGCTAACCAAAAATAGCGAAAAAGCGAAAAAACGCAAAAGAAAAAATACAAGTTTGCAACCAAACCCAACCAAACCAAACGAACCGAAACCAAGAAAAAAGAGAAATGACAATTCACGTAAAAAATTTTCAATTAAAAGTGAAAAGTGCATTTTCATGTTGCACGTCAGTTTTCTGGCCCGGCTACTGTAACCGCTGCTGCTGCTGCCGGTGCTGCTTCTGCAGTCATTCCTCATCTCGCCACCATATCGTCAACACTCGAAAAAATGTTTTTGTGTATTTGTATTTGTCTATGTGCGATGAGACCGACGGCTTTGGGAGTGGCTGGCATGTGCCGTTTGCTTAGGCCATAATTTAAGCTGACAGGCATGACATGGAAATTCCCTTTGGAGGGAGCAATTCGTATAATCAGGCTAAGAACACATGGTCACCAACCGTCTCCGCGGGCAACCTGCTGCCGCTCCTCTGAGAGAGCCAGAGACCAAGGTACTGCAAGGCCGAGAGAGAGAGAGAAAGAGAGAACGGGAGAGACAGAGGACCTTGTCACTGTTGTTAATTAACACATGCTCAACGAATCGCAAATTAATTGCGCCACTCACTTCTCCCCGAGGCCCTAGTCGCTGTGGAATAACCCATTAAAACTACACGTAATCGTTTGGCCTTCGACCGCCAAATACTGAATCTCATTGTGAGCAACATATGCTAAAAAACGCCAGTTGTCCAAAATACACAAGTACACAAAAAAAAGAATTGATTTAAAGGCCTTATCACAAATATTATTGCAAAGCTTGCAACATTTTCACAGACCTTGCAAATAGTTTATGGCTTCATAATTTTACAAAAAATGACGTCCTGTATCCTGTATCACGATTATATACTGGCAAATTTATTTGCGAAGATTGCCGAATTTTTTTCGAACTCTTATACACTTTCACAGACTTTGCTTTAATTATTTAATATGACATACTTCCGTATGCCGACCATATTGTGGCATATTTATAAAGCAATTAGAGTTGCGAGTCCACAATTGAAATAGCTGTCAAGGACTTCACTGCAAAACTCTTCCAAAAATAGTAGACTGCGAAGATAAAGATCAAATCGGTGTCAGGGGCCTCTAATTTCGAATGTTATGCCAGGAATATAGAAAAACAAAAATAATTTTATTCAAATGTTGCTCTATAATGACGTCCCATTTATTTTATATATTTGTTCCGTTATCTTGTCCATATCTAACATAATGTTATAAGCATTTTGTGCAGTTTCCCTTCGCTCTTCCTTTCGCCACGCATGGCAATCAAGTCAAGCGTTCCGCGCGCTTTGTTTGCTTTGGGAAAAATGGCAAGGATGTCACTCTTCCAATATATCTAAAGTGCCTTTTTAAATTGCTTTGGTCGTTGTCCTATTATGGTGGGGCGTTCGGCATTCGGCGTTTGGAAAACGGAAAAAGCGCATAAAAATCAAAGTCCTGGCCTCCAGCTTGCTCCGCCATTCTCGTCTCTTATTCTTGGTTCATTGTGTAGGGCAATGGCTCGCTGATGACCCATTTGCTTTAACGCGCCTGCTATCAAACTGCCAAAACAAAAGCCATCATCGTTAGCCTCAGCAGCGATTGAAGAGGAGGGGTTGGGTTGGATTGAGGGGATAGGAGCTGTTCCCTCCGGGTTATGGGAAACGCTTCAAATGCCGTTTAAAATCAATTTGAATGATGAACTGGCGGCCAATACTGGCAGGCAGTGTCACACTGCTACATCGATATATGCATGTGCACACACACACAAACACACACCGCTTTTTCCTACACACACTCAATCTCTCTTGTGTTTTGTGTCTTGCTTTTAGAATTCATACACAGCAGCGTGCGCTACATCGAAATGTCTAATACACATCTGCAGAGCGTCGACGATGAAACATTTCAGGGACTGCGACTGAAGACGTTGAAGTTAATCGACAACGAGCTGCAGGACATATCTGAGCGCAGTTTCAGGTGAGTGAAAGTCAACACCTCCCAATGACTGCCAGATGGATGAGCAGTCAGTTAGGGGTGCTAAGTGCTAAGGGGTTCCCACTACGTGCTACTGCTGCCATTTGGGATTAGGGTTTCACCATAAGTGCTGAGCCATGATGATGCACTCTGCCCCATAAGCACACGCGCACAAAGGACATACACAAAAATATATAAATACCTAACTAAATACGTATATATATATATTTCATATATTCTGATGATGCGACAGTTTTCAGCAGCCTATTTATATGGCCGCTGAGCGGCAGTTTTTCACGGCTTCTGCAAATTTTTCTTCTTTTTTTTTTGTTGGTATTTTTGCGTGTTTATGTGTTTGTAGTGCAAGTGCTTTACCCACACACACACATAAAAACTACATATATTTTACAACATAAAACTGCAAGTTGTAAAAAAGGCGTAAAATTAAGTTTAACAAACGACTGGCAAAAGCAACAAGGGGCAGGGTATGAAGTGAAGTGGGATTGTGCAGCGTATGCACTGTTTGGGAGTGTTTCATGCGCCACTCAGGCTGAAAATGCTGGCAGGAAATGCAAACTCACATGGCACACACTCATACACACACTCATACACACAAACACACACACACACAAAAGCACACACACACACACACTCACTCAGACACACGGCGGGGCAAAAGAAAAACTTTCAAGCGCTATTTGTTTGAGTGTAAATAATCACAAAAAAGAATGAAGCAGATGCAAAGCGAACAAAAAATAAATAAAAACCTATAACGAAAATTTAATGCTCTTGCAAAACAAAGTGCATTTACTGAAAACAATGAAATCGTGATCAACTTATTTTTTATTCATGAACAAAAGTTAATGACATTTATGTGTGGTATAAATTGGGGATTTTCCTTTGTCATATCTATGTACATCAGTGTTTGGATAATGTTAAGAATTATGAACAGCTTGGAAATAATTTATTAATAATAACTGTCCCATAAATGTTTAAATATGAATAATCAGGAGACAATGCTGTCAGTGCTAAAGGAATGTGCTCATAAACACTCATAGTTGAATTCACAGTCCTTTGAAATGACATCCATTAAAAAATATTCAAAGTTGATGTTTAAGTGAGAAAAAGTCTTTAAAATCCTTGGAAATAAGTAACTAATTTATACGACTAACATCATAGAATGAGAGCTCATTGAATAATTATCCCATTATATACCAAAAAAAAAAAAATAATTTAAGTTAAGTATATTGCATGAAGTCAATCTAATTTCATTTAATATTACGGTAATCATATAGAATACTTACATATTGTAACATGTTCTATATATTTATCAATCTTAGGACAGGGTTGCCATTATGGGATGGCAAGCATATAAATGCAACATAATCTCAATATTATCTAAGACCATTATGTTATATAAATATCTGCAGTCTTTGGTGTTGTATATTCCATCTTATTAAATATTTGAAGGCTACTTGCAATTTGAGGCACCAAAATAATTCAATTTAATTTACAAATAGTTGTAGACAAATTTAATGTAGAATGTATTCACTTCAGATAGAGTTTTGTCCATGTTCGGCTAGGCCGCCATATCGTGGTACACCAACAATAATACCCTTTGAAGAACTATAAACGAGAATCGAGAGAAAAACCAACTCGAAATATGCACGGAGCTCGTCAGCTTTTTTATGGGCCCACACAAAACGCAAAGTACATCACACATCACATCAAAAATGTGACTGTATGTGAACTGTGCCTGCCACTTTCTGCCCCCTCGGTCGCTTTCTGCCCCGCTCTCCGTCACTCGACCGCATTTGGCAGTTGTTTGGTTTTTCGCGCGGTATGAAATGAAACGCGAAAATTTTTTAACGAGCACAAAGAACCAAAGCGAGCCACGCTCCCCGCTTTGCCCCTTGCCAACTCCCAGCCTGCCAGCCAGCCAGCGTTTCTTCCTGCCCACCGCAAAAACCAGTAAACAGAATCCCAGCTCCATTCGCTGTTCCTTACGTTTGGTAAAGTTAAATGGACGCAAGTTAACAGTTTGTACAGTTTTTAAGAACCTCCTCACAAAAGTGAGCAGATAACGTGCCAGAGTAGGCAGGGGTTGGTCGGGTGGTCGGGAGGAGGGGTGGTATCCTGGTTGAGTACGCCGGCAAATAGACACAAGCTCGCTCGTCATTAACAGGCCACATCTCAACTTAAATCAAACTAATTAATCTGCACAAGCCTGGCAAAAGTGGGGAGAAAAATTACCCGACTTCCTACTTTCCCCCACTCATTACCCAGTCCACCCATCATCTATCACTACCCATCTGTGTGTCTCCGGTAATCTCTTCCTAGCAACGTATGCTAATCAAAAAGTTTGTTTAACAGTTGCAAAACTCAGCACCAACTTCAAAATATTATGGCAAAATGCTCATAATAAGCACAGCAAAAAGTCATCTTTAAATATTATGATATTGTGCGTAGGCATCTATATTTATATAAACATATAAGTATAAATGCTAATATTGTTCTGTCATTTAAATTGTATGCAATACTTGATAATATATTTTAAAATTATACTGGACTTAATTTCTCCAAAATCTATTTAATGACAATTTGTTTAAATAACAAAAAAAATGTTGTAGTCGAGTAAGCTCGAGATTCCCAGAACACAGCTGCTGATTATATTTTAATAGTGTTATTTGCTAAATTTTCCAATAAAATGCTTTGAACACAAATGTAAGCATGTGGAGAAGGGCTTTCACTTCATTTAACTGGCACGGGCTCTAAAGAGTAAAAGTCAGCGCATGTTTTTATTCAGAAGCCCGAATTGAAATCATCGGTTTCCGATAAACTCGTGCACATACACACATACTAAAGGGAATTGATAAGAATACGTACAAATATAAGCTCGCATTGATTATCATGCCATCAATTTCTCACACTTTTCCGCGCACATCTATGCATGGGAATACGGTTTGAACTATTATTTGGGTGTTTCTTATCCGATTTTAATGAAATTTGGCAAGGTGTTCAATAATATGTCAATGTATATTGCAAATCGATGGAACGGATCCGCCTTTATAATTGTAAAAATCAATATGTATCGATATTTTAGAGTGTCGGCAGTTATCGAATATATGAAACAAGCTTGATCTGCGCGAGGTATAAGAGAATTTATACTTTAAATTTCGATAACAGGCAGAGAGAAGCATATCGGGCCTCTTAAGTTATATATAATCGTAATGAGTACCACTAGCACAGAAAGCTAGAAACTTCAAATTAGGAATATTAGTTCTTGAACACAGAAACATTTACATACGTGAATACGATATTTTTGGAACAAATAATATCAGTTCCGAGGTAAAGATAAAAAGAATGAATTCAATTTAGGATCCGTTCCGATTCCGGTATGACATAAAAATATATCTCGCCTGATGCTTTAATCTTTTGCTAGGCTAAACAATGCCATGCCATGTCGTTCATATAAGCAATGATATCAACAATACAGAAACACAACACATACACATATGCATATGCATATTACTCAGATGATTACTGAGTAGATAATGGTTACTTATCGGCAATTTCTGAGTGAAGTTGAAAGAGTGTGTGGCGCTCAGTTGAGTTTCGATCGCGCTGCTCGACAGTCCGACAAATTTGTTGAGATATGTACAAAATATTGAATGGCAAAGGGCGTGTATTGTTTCTTTGGCCATTACTTGTGCTGATAATGCGCGTAGCCAGAGCAGGCGATGAATCGCTCTTTTCTCGCGAAATTGTCAACTGTACGAGAAAGTGTCAGTGCTGGTTTCGGAATGTTGATTCCGGGAAGACCTTGGGACCGTCGAATTGCATTGGACTCTGTCTGGATTCATTTACAAAGCCCTGCCTCGATTATACACTTTGTAGCAACTATCATGGCTCGTGTAACTTAAGCTGCTCTGGCGCAGCTATATTTAAATGCATTTCAAAGGATTATGAATTCGAAACTGACAATAAATCGGAGCTAATCAAATGGTTATCCTATGCAGGCTATGCATTGTGTGCTTTCTTGTGTTTCGCAGTTGTTGGTTTTCTTATTGTTAAAAGACTTAAATATATTAATAAATAATAACGACTATTGTTAAAAGACTTAATTACATTAGGAAATAACAATCATAATGCGCTGATGACAATTAAACACAATTAGAGTTGATAAAATTGTAGAGGTTCATTATTTTCAGTGCATAGAATAATGTGTGTACTAAGTAAACATAATAAATACCAAACTTAAAAATTATAATAAAATGTTCTATTATATGCACTAACAAGCTACAAATGCATTTCAATAACTTGTTTATTAATAATTTACAGTGTAATGTTGTAAAATACACACACATGAATACACTCACTGCATTGTGTGTGTGTGTGTGTGTGTCTTTATTATTGCGTGCTGAGCTTAAATATTCATATTGCTTTGTTTTGTGCATAAATATATAACTTAGAAATACAAATCAATACACGAGGGTTTCCCAACGCGAATACTTATAAATAAATAGCAAACGTTATTTTTGAGATTTTTTTTTACAAAAATTATGAATTGATTATAATAATTCAAACTTTGAAGGTGTCCTTTTATGATTGTGTGTATGAATTGAACGTACATAACTTATTAGTAGCGAGGTCAGGTCAATATTATTATGTAAGACTAAAGCTCGATTGGTAAATATTTTTATAGTGAAGCGGTTCATTTTAAAATAATCATGATTTCGTTATTTAAGTACACATTATGGAATTTAATTTAAATACAAATTGTCAAAGCTCATACTAATCTGAGAATAATAAAAATTATAATAATAATAAAAAGTTTAATAATAATATGAAAATTAAAACGTTCAATTATAAATACAAATGTAAATCACTTTCAGCTAAAGTCCTAAATCAGATCAGTTTTAAATGCATCCACGTACATGCACATCCACATGCACATCCACTTGAATTTGATATATTTGGAAAACTATTTGAACCGCCCTCGGGTTGAGCGCTTGCATATGCATGCTTAAGTACACAACGAAGCTGCCATATTTACACGGGAGCCTTTTGATGACAAACGCAGTCGTCACTCACGCAGACACGCACTCTCACACACACAAACAAACGCAGCTTAAAGCGGGCGGGCGACCACAAGAAAAACAGCAATGTGAACAACAACAACAATAACAACAACAGAGCTAAGCAGCGAACAACCGGCAAACAGCAAATGGCAACCGAAACGCAAACCGAAAACAGAAAACAAACGTTGTCGTAAGTGTGTGGGTGGAGGTGAAGAGGCCGGCAGGAACCAAATTGGAGAAGCGAGAGAGAGTGAGAGAGAGAGAGAGCGAGAATGCTAAAGGAGCCACAAAAATTCGGTTTGCGCTTTGCGTTTGATTCTACGTAGCGTGAGCAGCGACAGCAGCAGCACCAGCCGCAGTCGTTACAACAGCAACCAGCTCGAAAGCAGCGACGCGACGTCGCTGAGAGCAGAGGCTGATGCTTGTTTGGAAAACTTCGTGGTTCTCATAATTGAGGTCGCACTTCTTCACATTCTCGCTCTCTCTCTCTCTCTCTTTAGTGTTTGTAGTGCGTGTATGTGTCACTATTAATGGAGTGCAGCAGGTGCTGAGGGTGATGTTGCGGGGAGTATATATGACAAGGGGAGAGCGGCAGGGGTCAGCGCCAGGGGATTGGTCACATGGCTTTGTCGTCGGGTTTGTGGTGCGTTAATTAAGTTTAAATATTTGTTTTCTGACTGTGAGTGTGTGTGTGTATGTGTATGTGTATTTGATATGTCAAAAGGCAAGCAGGCACCACATCCAAATCCATGGTGGCTTACCAGTTGGGCGATGGGGTAGAGGGCGTGACCGACCCTGAGCTAAGCTTAACAACAACTTTTTGCAATTTAAAAGTATTTAAATATATCATGATGCCACATTCTAATTTGCTCGCTATATACTTATCTCTCTCTCTCTCTCTCGTCCTCTCTCTTTTATCACAGTACCATGACGTACTCCTTGATGACACTGGATATATCCGGGAATAAGATGCAACAGCTGCCGCTGGAGGCACTGCAGAGATTGCACTCGTTGACGCGACTCGTGGCGCAACGGTAAGTGAATATAATCCCATTTGGAAGAGAAACAGAAAATTTTTAATTGTATTCTTAATTAAGACGAATGACGTGTCATTAGAAGTCTTAAGTAATTCCTTAATGGTTAAAACTCAGTTTATTGTGCGTGGGCACATGAATGTATAAATATATTTTTCGGAAATATTTTCTACTAAATATTTCTACTAAAATAGGAAAGAAGGCTTCTTAAATTTAAGAAATTTGTTTTTGTGTATTTAGAAATTATTAAAAAAATCAAAATGTTTCTAGTTTTTATTATTATTATTCCAATTTTTGTTTTTTAGCAATCACATTACCAGCCTGGATGGCAACTGGGAGGCGCAACATGATACGTTGCGATCCCTGCATTTATCCGGGAATGATATCACAGAAGTGGCGCCAGGTGGCGCTTTCGATGCATTAACAAATAACGGTGATAACAACGGTTCACTGCCCAACAGTCTGGCTGCGATTGGTGTGCAGAATGGCGTGGATGGTAGCAATGTGCTGCATTCAGCCAACCCCGGATCTGGGGATCGTTTCGAGCAGCTGCAAAAGCTGCTGTGGCTCGACTTGTCCAACAATCGGATAACTCATGTGTCAGCCAACTATTTGCCTCGCTCACTGGTCACCATGGATCTGTCCAGCAATCTGCTATACGTCTTCCCCCACCAGCTGTTCGAGCAGCTGCCAGAGCTCCGGATAGTTAGCCTGCGCGACAATCTCCTACGCAACGTCCATGGGAAGGAGCGGGAGAAGGAGCTGCAGTTGCGACCGCTGCGCATGCATCTGGAGAAGCTCGATCTGGGACAGAACTGCATTGAGCAGCTCGAGTCGGATTTCTTTCAGCAAAATTACTCGGATGTGCACATACGTGCGCTCAACATGGAGCAGAACTACGTGGCCCAGCTGCCGGCGGAAGTGTTCCGGGCAACGGGCATTGTGCATCTTGTGCTAGCGTTCAACGCCATCAGTCGCGTGCATCCCTCGGCCTTTGAGGGTCTGACGGATACGCTGGAGTATTTGGATTTGGAACGCAATCATTTGACCACTGTGCCGGTGGCCATATCGACACTGCATCGCTTGCGTTACTTATATCTCACCTCGAATCGGATCAATCAGCTCAGCAATTTGCCCAGCCTCACATCGAATCTGAAGGTGCTCAGTTTGAGTGGCAATAACTTCACAATGATTCCCGTTCTGGGACTGAAGAACTACACACAGCTATCGTATCTGAACATGGGCTACAATTCCATTGCGGACATACCAGAGGGCATCTTTGCTGTCGATGGTTGGGGCTCCAACTTGCAGACGATTCTCCTGCGGAACAACAAAATAACGCATCTGCATTTGGGCTCCTTTGCGGGCCTCGATCAAATCCAGGAGATAAGTCTGAGCTTCAATGATATAACCATACATCATCCGTTGGTTTTTGAGAACATTTCGCATACGTTGAAGATTCTGGAGCTCTCCTTTGCTGTATTTCCCGCTCGAAGTCTGGAATCGTTGGATCCCTTGGATGCTTTGCTGCCGCTGTCGCAGCTCATTTGGCTTGGACTGGACAACAATAATTTAAAGACAATTTCCAACGAGTCCTTTGCCCAAATGCGCGAACTGAGCTATATTAATTTGAGCTTCAACCAGCTCAAATCGCTGCCACGCGGTCTCTTTCTGCCCGAGGCGCACGGTCATCTCGTGGAGATTGAGCTCTCCTACAATGCCCTGGAGCGCCTTGAGCCGCAAACATTTCACAATCTTGGCGATTTGCAGACGCTGAACCTGCAGTCGAATCGGTTGCGGAGCATTGCCAGACACGCATTTCACAATCTGGAGTTCCTACGCTATATAGATCTGTCGCATAATCGTCTGGGTAATATATCGCATGGCGCTTTCACTGTGCTGCCCAATCTGGGTGCACTGGATCTAATGCACAATCAGCTGTGTGCGTTGTCCTTGAAGTCCTTTCATTACGTCTCGAATGCGACAACCCCTTTGCGCCTTAATCTCAGTCACAATCACATCTCGAGCTTCGACGATGAGCTGAGCAGCTATATGTACATATATCAGCTGGACATCAGTCACAATCACATCTCCAAGTCGGATAGCTTCACGAATCTGGCCAATACGCTGCGCTTCCTCAATGTTGCACACAACTCACTAGGTGGTCTGCAGAGCCACGCTTTTGGGGACTTGGAATTTCTGGAGATACTCAACCTGTCGCATAATAATCTCAGCTCGCTGCGCCGGCGTAGCTTTCAGGGCCTGAATAGTCTGCAGGAGCTGGATCTGAGTCACAATCAGCTGGATCAGCTGCAGGTGGAGCAGTTCTCCAATCTGCGCAAACTGCGAATCCTGAGGATCTGCTCGAATCGCCTGCGTGCTCTTCCTCGCGAGGTCTTCATGAACACGCGCTTGGAGTTCCTCGACATATCCGATAACCAGCTGAGTGTTTGGCCCGTGCCAGCATTTACGGACATTGGGTTCACCTTGAGATCCATACAGATGTCGAGGAATAATTTGGAGTATTTGGATGCATCGATGTTTGTCAACTCACAGTTCCTCTACGACATTAGTCTGGCACGGAATCGCATTACCATCTTGCCGGACAATACGTTCAGCTTCCTCAACAATCTGACCAATCTGGATCTCTCCGAGAATCCGTTAGTTACCACCAATTTGCGGGAGGTCTTTGTGCATACGCCTCGTGTCCGCAAACTGATCCTTCATCACATGGGTCTCTATGTGCTGCCGACGCTGAAGCTACCGCTGCTCTCCTATCTAGATGTCAGCGGTAACTATCTGCAGGAGCTGTCGCCCCTGGGTGCACTGCGTCATCTGCGACACGTGAACGTCTCCCACAACAAGTTGATCAATGCCAGCTGCGCTGTGGAACACTTGCCGAGTTCGGTGCGAGTGCTCGATCTGGCTCACAATCCGTTGCGTCGGATCACGCTGCACGATCTGCTCAGCCTGCGGCATCTGTCCGAGCTCAATTTGCTGGACGTGAAGGTGACCAATCCACAGGCCTTCTCAAAGTTGCGATCCCTGCGCAAGTTGCATGCCAGCTCGCATGCCAATCTCGGTGATTTGGTCGCCCGTTTGCCGGGCCTGCAGGAGTTGCGAGTCCATTGTCTGGAATCCAATATTGGGGGTCAACTGCTGCAGCGGTTGGTGAACAACACCAAGTTGCAGGTGGTGGAGCTGTACGGCAGCAATGTGCAGACAATCTCGCCGGATGCGTTCACGGGTCTCGCACGCAACCAGCAGCTGCAGGTGAAGATCTCGCATACTCGTATCTCCGACTTGCCACCCGGCATATTCTATGCGCTGCGCGAGGTGCCCCACCTATCCATTGACATCTCACACAATCGCATCAATGCGCTGGCCGCCGACAGCTTCTATCCCAATAAGAGCTATTGGGATGCCGTCGGCACGCGCAGCATTATGGGTGGACTAATCACATCGCACAATCCCCTAGAGTGCGAGTGTGGACTGGTCTGGTTTGGACACTGGCTGCGACGCTGGCTCCGCGAATCCGCTCAGATCAAAGTCATCCAGAAGGACGACCTCAAGCGCATGGTGCAGGTGGGTGCTGAATGTCGGCTTAGTTGCATGCCTCTTATCTATCTGACTCCTCACTTAAATATGTATTTTTATTCCTGAATAATTTACCGCAAAAAGTTACCCCTATCATTTGCCGATATGCGCGTAAGCTTTCTATTGTTTCTATTTCTTAAGAATACTAACTGCAGAGAAATATTTGGCAATTTTAAAGATAACTGTAATTGAAATGCAATTAAAAATCTTAACCTTAAAATATTTTAATTTACCATTTGAACTTTTACTTACTTTTTTTTACTTTTTTTATCTTAATTAATTACTTTAATATTTGCTGACAATTTGTTTGATCCATTTATAGAGTATACACCAGACCAATAATTATTCGCACAATCATGTCTTTCAAGTGCTTTCTTCTATAATTCATCTTAAAGTTCAATTTATCGGTTCTCAATAACATAATACGGATTATCTAAGAAGCTGCAGCTTTTAGTTTCAGTGGGATCCTATATTACTAAAACCTATATATTTCAGTTGTGTGTCCTATTCTTGAATATGGATAGAATCAGTCCAAAAGCAATATCTATTATTTGCCCTTAGGGGTCTTAATGGGAATACTAATATTAGCTTACCTACTTTTTTAGTAAATCTTCCATCTTTTTCTGACCGTAGAACAATGATTGGTGTAATCTTTTTACATAATCTTATAAACGATGAGATTTATTTTTTTGAGTTTGACTTACAAGTTAATTTTGCTGTTCTGATCAGAAATACAAGAAACTTTTTACCTCTTTCAAATTATAATACGTTTTATTCATTAATAAGTTGTGTTTCTTCTTAATACTGTTTTATAAAATCATCTATATGGTAATTCGCGATCTTCGTTTGCCTTGGTCCAAATAACAATATCAAAGAATGTTTCTACAATTGAAATAATAACTCGGAAATTCTTTAAAATAAATTTAATTCCCAATGTCATGGGTACGAATAAATATTGGTCTGACTGTAAGTATACGTTCTCTTCCATATATCGATAATTTCGATAACTTCTCATCTCAACGATTAATAAGTTGCACATTCAGTTATAGCTAACATTGTTCAGTTATTATCTAGAGTAGGGAATGAATGCTATACCCTGCCAAGTACAATATTACAGTAGATTACAGTTTTGATACTTTTTATTGTTGTCACGTATTTTGTAGGTGCCTTGGCAGATATTCCTCTGCAGTGCCTATAAGCAATATACTTACCAAATATATACACATAAATATCTGACACAAAAATATATATATATACTTGACACAATGTTTATTTTAATCCCTCGTGAACAGCGTGCGCGTGCCAATACCTGCCATGATCCAACGTCGGGTCGCCATCTGCCCATCTTGGAGATCTTTCCGGAGGATCTGCTGTGCCAGGCCAGTGCGTTGAGCAGTTCCGGACAGCGTATCTTCCTGTTATCGTTTGCGGCGGCGTTAACGTTGCCCCTCTTCACCATATCCCTTTGATGTTGGCTCTAACTGGCCAAGTTGTGAGTTGGCTGCATCGAATGTGGTCCGTTGCCCGTTGGATAACGATGTGTATGATATTGTATATAGAGTTGAAGTTAATATATATGTATGTACTAAACGTAGCCTGAGTTTCGTGGCACACTTGGAATTAGCTAATGAACCCTAACAATAACGAAAACAGCAAATCGGTTAATGTCCACTCGTAACGTATAAGTTTTATATAAATTACAAATAAATTAGGACTACGAAAACAGTGACAAGTTGTCGCATTTCTTAAGCGCCAAGCGGTCGAAATTTGTGTTAAAAAACTCTAAACTATATAAATATTATTTAAATATTCCAATTATTTTTAATGTTAATTGATGGCTTCCCTAAACAGTTCCTACTAGACTCATTACTCACACTTTGACTTTTGGTTCAATAAACTGATTTCGATGCTATGTTTTATGACTGTCTCTGATCTGCTTATGTATGTGTTGTTTACCATTCGATTCTCTTTCCTTTATCAATTATCTGTTTTATGCAATCATTCCTTTATACACCATCAAAAGACCATTAGGTAATTCTAGAGCATTTGAACTCTGTTACCTAACAGCTTGGCGCTGTGTGTTGGCCAACGTAATTGTACTTAATGCAATTAATTACATAGACACAAACCAATACACACACACGCATCAGCGGACATATGATGATTCCTAATAACTGATAAAAGACATACTCACCCAAACAAATACACACGCACACCCAGACCCCACACACACACATTTGAACACAACTAGAGCGCAGTTAATAAACACTTTTGCATCTATAGATTTAATAGACGGATAAGTTGTTAATAATAGTTTACATATAATAATATTTTTAAAAGCTGAAAACGATTCTAGATACAAATATGGAATACAATTTAGCAGCAAGGCCAATAAGTACATTATATATAAATAAATTATTATATATATATATTAATATATGATATAAACGATCAATTGGATAGCAATTATAATGGTTTTTTAATGAACGTAGAAACGCCATATTGCACAATTGTCACTGAAAACAAAAACCAAACGAAAAAAATGAAGAAAAAAGATATTAACAAATTATGGACTACTAGAGGGTTTTTGAACTTTGTGGCAGTCAATTTTTAAAACACATATATAAGTACATATCAGTTTTGGCGAAAGTAATATAAAAGGTCATAATAAAACATAATGAAAAGCGTAAACATTTACAGAGTGCACACACCAAAAGAGGCAACAAGAAAAACACATGAATACCAATTAAATGGAATAAATTATGAAATACATTTTAAATTTGTTCGACCCTTTTGTGTTTCAAAGAAAAGAAGAAAAAAATGAAATAATTTTTTATGTTTGACTGTGTGTTTTTTTTTTTGTTTGTTACAACAATGACAATCGTGATACTAATTGTAGTTGTTTACACGACGATGATGCAAAATGCACAAGTATAATAATAATATTAAATAAATATATAAACTATTCAACGAGAACAAATGAATAAATCAATTGCAATACCAGTGAAACCCAAATGGAAATGTTGATTTGGGTTCCGCAGCTGCTGGCCATGAAATTTCTTCTGTTTTATTTTTAATTTAACCATTTTTTTTTTTCAAACGAACGCATTTCTGTCAAAAAAAAAAGAAGTGTGTTATTAAAATATCAGATTGTATATAAATATATATAAAGAGAGCGTATTTAAAAAAATATTATGGCATTGCATTATGTTTTTTACAATTTGTTTTCTCTATTTGTTTTCATTCATATTACGCCTAACAGCAATTGCTAAATTAAAGTAGTGAAATTAAAAAAAAAAACTAAAACCATATCAATATAAAATAAATAAAAATGCTAGAAATATTTACACGGTGTTTTGCGGGGGAAACATGGAAAACATTTTAATTAAAATATTTTTCGATATGACCCAAACACATTTTCCACACTCCCTACTCCCTCTACCCACCGTTTATTAAAATCAAGTCAGTCTTGGCTTCTACATCGAAAATCCCAAACGTTTTCGTTTAGTTGAGCGTTTACGTGTTTTAAATAACAAACAAAATGCGCTAAACGGAGCAAATGGGTATGCCGCACAACACACACACACACACATTTCCCCACCTGCCCCTGTACATCTGATAAAAGACTGGGACTGCGGCAAACCTCAGACATTAGCCCCAGCTAGCTCCTTGGCAGCTGCTTGGGTTCAGGTTGCGACCCTTCTATGCACACATTTTAGTGTTTTGGCCAATGTAACTTGATAATAACGCGGGCAGCCCACAAAGCCAACTGGCAAATAAACTGGCTAAAATTATGTGAGAGACGCGCGCACGCCAGGTTGTTCAAGCACCACCCCTCCCTTCCACCCTGCCCACCCTCCATCCTGCCAACTTAACCTCATCCCAAAGAAGTGTAGCGACAGCGAAAAGGCGACCCTTGGCCAGACTGGCGGGCCATAGCCGTAATTGGATTATCGGCACACTGAAGAGCTCTGACGAGTGCTCTACTTGTGCACTAGATGCACTTGGCTCGTCTCTGATAGCCTGGCTGAAATAAAAGTAAAAGTGCGAGATACCTAAGTGCTCCAAACTGAAGGGCGATGTTGAGGGCACTCGCTCCATCTATTCGTGTTCATCTCATCTTAAAGTCCTGCAGCTAAATGTGGATTTGCATTTAAGAGAACTTGCTGAATCTTCATTTTAGGAATATCAAAAAATCATGTCAGAAACAAATGTTGTGTTCAGATGAATTGGTGTTATTTGAATGTGAGAAAGAAATTACTCGTGGTATGTTTTCAAAATGGTAAATGCCAAAGTGAGTGTTCAAATAAATATAAAACTAAATTCAAAATAAATTCAGAGCCAGTTTTCTGTGTATGTTCATGGCTAAAATGTTTACTGGCAAATTAAATTAATTGATTTTTTCAGGTTTTGAAATGTCGAAATTTGGTGTAGTTTCATTAAGACATTATTCTTTTATTTAAATTGTTCTTGTTTTATTTGATTGACAACATAAATTATTGTCCACATAAACAAAGAAAATGCCAGTCATGGTTATTTTCTTAGATTTTCGTGAACATTAAAAGTTTGTCTATCTTTATTTCAAAATTTGAAGGCAAAAATGTATTATTTAAGTTATTCTTTACTGAAGTTTAGTTGGGAACATTTAAGAGGGCGCTTGAGATTTGTCGCCTGCGTAAAATAGAAACTGAATGAATAAATAATTCAAATTAAGCTTAAGAGTTGACTTTAAAATGTTGTAGAGTTGAATCTCGAAAAAATTGTTTTTCTTTTCAAGTGCATGTTTTGTATTCGTTATTTTTTTTCTTCTGATTTTTTTTTGTTGCAGGATAGCTGAAATTCCTCCGCGCTCTTAGGGCTTTCTTCGTGTAAGTGCAGCTTGAAGCTGTTGATAGTTGCGCATGGATGGTGGTGCTGATGTCGGTGGTGCATGTTGTGTAGTCGTATGTGTTCTCTCTCGTGCCGGAGATTGCATGTCGATGCAACTTAATTGCATTTCAGACAGCACTGCCAAACGAGCCGTTTGCCGTTTGCAGTTTGCCGTTTGCTGTTTGGCCGTGTTGAGCGGAAGGAAACGCCGCTAAGTACAAGTTGTCGGTACAATAGGGGGAAAGGCGGAAGAAGAGGAAGGGATTGGATAACTGGATGGTATAAGTAACGGCATTGTTTAGCTAACAGCTCAAGGCTCAGCAGAAAACGAAAGCGAAAACAAAGCAATGTGCTCCTTTCGGGATATGTTGGCTCCCTTTGCTGTGGCGTATAAAATGCTGCAGCTTAATAGCCACCAAGGAGCTGCAGTCGAGTCGCAGTCGAAGAAGACGGAGCACTAACCGAAAACTAAATGCTACGTTTACGTGCACCTGCCACGCAGACAGACACACATGACAGTGGGTGGTGGTTGGGTGGTTGTGTAGTTGGGTGGTTGCATGGCTTCCAGCGGCTTGCAACGGCTGTCACAGCTACGGCCCAAATCCAAATCCGCCCAATTTGCGCAGCACTCGCCACCATTCACCGCCACTCACCATTACTAATGCAGATGCCAACTATCAGCAGTAACAACAACAACAACAACGATGGGTTCTAGGTATGTGGCAGTAATGGCAAAAACCGCCGACAAATCTGCTGCATTGCCACTGCCCAGGATTGGACTTTAGGGGCCACGACTGGAGCCGAGCTGCGGCGAGGAAAGGCTGGGAAGAGGACCACTGCTGAACGGATGAGAGACCATCGAGCCGGCGGGCCAACTAACAGAGTGCTTATTTTAACGAAGTTACAACAACTTTTACAATACAAACAGTAATGCCAGGCAGATTCACACTCGGCACAACAGACACACACACACACATTAACAGAAACTGTAAAATTGCAATGCTCCAGAAAGTATGCAACAGTCGGTAAAGGTGTTGAGACAATAACGAACTTTAAATGCTCTGAAATGCTAATAAGTTTGAAATGTTACCTAATATGCGAAATTTTACATGTCAATCACTTTCGAAATATTATTTCAAAAGTTTAGCTTGACTGATAGATACATAGATACATAGAACATAATGAAAATATATATTTTCAAATAGGGTGTAAGTGAAAGGCGACACGGCTTTACAGGTTCTGAATACCTATGTATAAGGTTACTTTTAGCTTCGTACCATCCAATTGCAGACAAAACTTGACATTTTTTTATTCTTTTTTGTGAATGCTAGATACAATTTGAAATCATTTCGAAATGCAGAACAGACTTGAAGAGACTCTCCCAAAGTAGGTGAGGATGAATTCATCCTACACTGTTAAAGATCGGGATAGAAACAGATTGTTAAAACAGATTTGTTATGCAGATATAGATATTTTCATATCTCAAAGAGGTCTTTTTCAGAACTATTAATGGGAATCGAAATAAAGACAATTTTTATAGATTTTCTCTAGCTATCTGTCTCTATCATCTGAAACCTTGCTAGAAAATGATATTATTTTACACTAATGGAATCATATCGCTGAAATCGCAGTGTGTATGAAGCTGCTGTGCAACTGCTGTCTGAAGTGCTAGAAGGTATACAAGGGAGTGAAGTAAGCAGGGGGAAAAGTTAAAGCTTGGGGTCTGTGCACCACTAGAAACTTTACGACATGCAAAAATTGTGAGCAGAGAGCGGATATAATTGTCGGTCTTCTCGTAACTTTGCCGTGGGGAGTAGATTAGTTGATTTGTACGTACACACATACAAACACTACTGCACAAATACATACACACTGTATTCCAATAGTTTTTGTATATAACAATCCAACGTTGGCGGCGTCGAGTAAAACGAATCCTCTTAACCAAATGATATGCGCTGAACAATTGTTCGCTGCTGCAGTTTGCATTTGTATCTGTGTTTGCCGAAGGAAGAGAGAGACAGAGAGAGAGTGTGTGTGTGTGTGTGTGTATGTTTGTCCAAATGTGTAATGTGGGGCAGTAAGCAATAGTTGCTGCCCCTGTACTGGGCATTTACTAACTTTTCTACCACATCGCAATTTAATTTTATAGTCGAAAACACACAGTGGCCGCTTCTGTGGCTCTGTGGTTTCTACTGCTGCTCAGTTGTGGCTCAGTCCATACAAAAAAATAAAACAAAAAAAATTCAAAATAAATAAAAGTTGAGCATTTGCCGAGTTTTGCAATTGAAGTTATCAGTTATTCCTCACCTCATTTACCCCTGCTGCCGTCAGCTCTGATTTATGGACAATGCAGGAGCTAAGCAAATCAAAAACTAAATCATAAGCGATTAGCTGACTGGTCGACTACACTGATTAAAACAAATAGACAAGCCACTCCTTGTTGCTCATCCCTTCCACCCTCCTCCCGTCCCGCCAACAAGCAACTGCCACCCCTGAGGGGCACAGCTCAAATCAGTTGGCAAGCGCACACATGACTGAGCAATGCAGATGAAGAGCTCAACAGCTCAAGAGGAGATCTATGTATATACATATATATACCTACATGTGAGTGTGTGGGTGAGTGGTTGGTTTGGTGGTGCGCTGCTATGTAACGTAATTTGATTTTTTAAACTTGAGCGAGAAACGTTGCAATTAATTGAACAGAACGCTGAAAGCTCATATGCTAGCAAATGATTAGATCATGGAAAGCCAATTGAAATTGCACGAGTGCAAACGAATCAACTGTGATTTTACTGATGGTAACTGAAAAATGAAAAATGGCTTAGATATCGCTACTACCACTCCTGGCCAACTGAATTGCCAGATTCCTTTCTGTTGTATTGCTGGGCGAGCAGTTTGTGGTAAAAATTCCAATCTTAATTTAAGGATATTCTCGAAAACGCAACTCAATATTCAATTGGAAGCAAAATGTTGATATCCTCGCATATAAAATCAATATTTAATCGGAATTGTTGCTATCTTCTTGAAATGTTGTTTTTAAATATTTTTTAAGATTTGTAATGAACCAAATTGTATTTTAAAAAGCCAACAATATGGCATATAAAATTGAAACTTCCAACTTCAATAATAAAGTAAATAAAAACTTTGAACTTATTGCGAGTTGCGATTGTTGGCAAGAACACATATTAAACTCAGAAAATAAATGTCATATCTTATATAATATATATATATATATAATATATATTATGCAAGTATACCAATATTTATATGCATTTTATATTAAAAACTACAAAATCAAATGATAAATTTGTGGCTACTTTTTCTATAATATACAACATGATTGACATCATTGGTGCTCTTGCAATGCGCTTTTAAGCTATAGAGCAGTGCTGGGCCGGATGAGAAGAGACCTTCACCCCAGCAAATCCACTTGAGCGAAACTTGGGTCGATTGCATATATTGTACACATTAGTGTAGCATAATATCGATACGTTATCGCAATGCGATGCAAGTTTATGTCGCTACCTGACACAGCCACTAATGTGATTTGGGAGTAGGACATCATCGGCAGATGCACAGTTGCCACAGGGCCGCTGATATATTACATTGCTAGCTCGAATTTGCGAACTAATCAAGTGCAGTGCCCAGATATGGCCAAAACATATCACAGCGGAGCAGTGAGCACGGTCTATAGCTTCAGACTTGTGCGCGACCACCACCCCCGCATTCGTCCAAACAGCCACCCATTTTGTATGCTAACGTTGCGGCCATTTCAATTTCGGAGCGCTTTGCAGGCACAGATTTGTGCAGTTCTAGCAGCAAACAGCAATAAACCGAACCCAAGTATGAATGCGAATTCGAGTCCTCTGCTTTCTATCAATACTACAGCTGCACCACCCCCTTCTCTCCTGGACACGCCCATCAAATGACCAACCAGCTCGGTGCTCATTGAAATGGAATCTAATCGGCTTTTGATTTTACAAGTCCTTTTCACAAAGTTTGTCGGTGGTTGGCGTTTTGCTAGATGTGTGTACTAGGACATATATAGATGCATGCACATACATATATTTGGACATATATAGATATACATATGGGTGCTCGCGGTGGTCTGGCAACAGCCCCACAGTTGCCAGAGTGTCTGGCGCAGCTCGTTGCCATTTTGCACTCGGCATAAGTA
This sequence comes from Drosophila atroscutellata, assembly GCA_035041605.1. Taxonomy (NCBI): domain Eukaryota; kingdom Metazoa; phylum Arthropoda; class Insecta; order Diptera; family Drosophilidae; genus Drosophila; species Drosophila atroscutellata. The sequence continues at coordinate 1,380,593 of JAWNLA010000092.1, read as the reverse complement.
TGCAATATCCGTTTCCGTTCGTTACGTTTGTTACAGGCTCGAACTTGATTCCGAACAGTGATGCTTCGCTGCAGGTGCCTGAAAGGGGTGGGGGTGCTGTAAGGACTCAAGGACTTCAATGCCAGCCGTTTTTGAGTAGCAGGTGGCAACGAGAAAGTCGCTTATTGTAATAAGCATGAGTCAAAGTGCAATTTCTTTACAAAACTTTGACACTACAGCAAATACACAGATTATGAGGGTTGCACCAAAAGTTTGTGGATACCAAGTCTCTTTTTAATCCTCTTGAGATATCCACTTATTGAAGTTCTGCTACATGATATCTCATTTTTAAAATGGCTATTAAATAATATATACATATATTTTCAACTATATTTTTGGTATCCCGTCGCGATAAATCTTTAATTGTAAAACATGCATTTTAGTAATAAATTTTGTTTGCTTTGGGTACTTTGAAATTGGTTAACTAGTAAGGTTTTTACAGCTGTAGTGTATAAGTCAATATGTGATGCTTTCCGTTATAATAATTATATATTATAATTTTAAGGTCTCAAGGATTTTCAAGTCACACCTCGCTCAAAGATACAAGTGCAGATAGGGCTGCAGAAGAGGTCGCAGGCAACGCATCTGAAAGAGAGCTAAGTCTTTTGGCCTATGGCGCCAAATAATGTCCAGGAAGTGATAATATCTGAGATGCCAAAGAGTACTCGAACTGAGCCACCACCCGCTGCGCATTGAATTAGAAGGGAGGCCATTGAGACTTGGCTGGAGCTGTGAGCATTTTGGAATGCTGGTTGTCGTCGCACTCGATGCAGTCGCCGTCGTTTTATCATCGGCATCAGACATTTTACTATGGAAGCGGAGCAGACCTCGAGTGTTGAGGGTTGGTCGGCCTTTTGGTCCTTGGACCACACGTCAATTGCAAAGCGGAAATTGGCGTCTGTCTGGCTGGAAAATGTGTGTCCTGGCTGCGTAGTTTATTACGTTTGCTGATTGATTTGTCACCTCTTGACCTCGCCTTTCGATGTACCAATCTGGGAGTAACTCGGAGCTGGCATCCTTGAAACCGCCGCAACCAAAGTAAACGCAATCTTATTTAATATTTAATTGGTTTGCCATAATTACGTAAAAACATTAAAATATATTTTATTTATAGCCGAGTACCCTCTCGACGATGGCATACTGAGAGAGTCAAGCTGAGCCGAGTTGAGCTGAGTTTGGTTTAGTTTCTACTTTATTCTTGTTCGACAGCAGCACAGTTTTGGTAGCCATGGGAAACCGAGCTCTATCCCAGCACCCAGATCCTGCCAGCACCCTGGGTCCCTACGCCATCGAGCGCCCTCTCTCTTTATGCATTATACATTAATTATTTAAAATGTCAGAGCAACTAGGCTAGAAGCCGGTTGCGAATGAAAATGGGTATCAACGTTTGTGGCTTGGCTTACTTTAGCTTCACAGTTCAGTTGGGGTCGCGTCAAAAAGCGAAAACAACATATTTCCATCCAAAAACTATCACTTTACAACATAGCGGAGTAGTGTGAGTTAATTTCCGTTATGTTTGAGCAGGTTTTGACTAAATTGAATTTGGAACATTCTTAACAAATTTTGTGGCTTCGCAAATTATCGGATGAGTCTAGCTGAAAAGCGAAAACACCTCAATTTCGCCGTAGGAAAAACTCAGAGCATAAGAGAAGCGCAAGCAAAACAATAAATCTGAATGCAGACGAGTGTTCCAAGAACCAAGGAAAACTTGTAATTATTTGTTCATAATTTATGAAACGTGTGAAAATCTAGTTAGTTCCTCCAATTATGCTTTAATAATTCTATGCTTGTGGTTTTTCAACTTGCATGCTTCTGGGAACACAGCACACACGAGCTTCAGGAGTAGTTCAAAGCTAACCTAGCGTAAAGCAGCTGTGGCATTGCCATCAACTCAACAAACTGTATAAATATGCACATGCTACTACAACTTTTGGTTAGCTGCTGCTACTCCTGGTGCCCGGAACAATGACGAGCGTTATTCTGACTCTGACTCTGACTCTGAACTCTAAAACGCTGCTGCAGCTTCTCATTCTGCTTCAGCTGCTCAGGTGCAGTCGTTGTTCCTCTTCCTCTTTCTCTGCTGCTGCTGCTGCTGCTGATGTCGTCCTTCTCATCATAGCCTCAAAACGAAACGAGGTTAATTAATGAATTGTTAATATCATTTGCGACCACACGTCGCCACATACACATACACATACATATCATACATGCTGTCCTCAACAGCCAAATACTTATGTATGTATTCTGCAGTCCTTCTGCGTTACAATCCCCAGCCCCTGTCCCTGTACCTCTTCCCTTGCCCCAGCAGCTCTCTGCCCTGCGTTGCCCGCTCTCAGCTAAGCAAACAGTTGAGGCAACGATCTGTGCGCCTTGGCAGCTGCAACATAATATTATTATGTTGGCATATGCGGGCGGTGGAGTTCTGTATTATTTTTTTTTGCTTGTTATTTTTTCTTTGCCAACCGCCAGCTGCAATCCAATTTTTAGCTGAACAATGTGTGTGTGTGTGTAGACATGTGCTGCTAAAATAATAAAGCAACACACGCACACACAGCTGCTGGGTGTGTGCTGCTCATTATTATTAAAATTTGTAGAATTTTCGGGTTGCAACTAAGCTGCATATAAATTCAGTTGCAAGCAGCTCTCGAAATTTCGAAACCGTTGTGTTAAAGGATGCCAGCTAAACGGTTGCTGCTGCTGCCGCTGTTGTTCTGCAGGTTGTCGTTGTTGTTGTTGTTGTTGTTGGTGCCACATCGTGCTGCGTGCATCTACCCATCTACCCAGCAGCTGCCAGCTGCATAATTCAAAGCGCAACCGCAACTTGACAATTTGCAAGCGTCTGACAGTAGCTACTCCTGCTGCTACTGGTGCAACGGAGGAGCTGTAAACAATGGCAAGAACTAACACTTAACCCACTTTTCCACCATGGGTAAAAACTCGAGCGATTTGCAGAGATTATCGCTGACATCTTTGGGCTCAAACTTCATATTTTTAAAAAAAACTTTGTACTGCCTTCTGATTCATGATGGTAAATAATATACTCGAGCTATTTTATTTAAAATCCCTTACATGTACATAGAAAGAAAACCACAACAAATTTTTTTTCAAAATATATTAAGCTCAAGTTACCATTGAAAATGTGTAAGAACAGTATAATCCAGTTTTTAATGAGAAATAACAGCAGCTACATACAAATGTAGAGTCGTGATCAGCATCAAATGTCGAGACGATCTAGCAATTTCTGTCTGTTTTTATAAACAATACTGAAAACTAGAAATAAAGAAGTTATAAATACAAGTTATCGTATATTATGGGAAATGGTTTCAATTCCAAATTGTATAATTCGAAATTAAAATCGAACCTTTTGTTGTTATCTATAATCGATTTTGATATATGTAAATCTCATGTGGGTAAAATACCATACGAAGCTTTGTATTAATAACTTCTAATACTTTGCCAAATTTTTGTACAAATTTCACAAAAATCAATGGAAAACGGAATACACAAAAAGTGCATGTAATTTCTATATACACCTGAAAACACTCCAATTTCGCCATTTATTTAAAAAAATATTTTTCGGAATAAAAAGCTTTTCATGGTGGTTGGCCTAAAACATTTAAATGTGGAACGATATTGAATAACAAGTATTTTATGGATTTCCAGATACACAATGTACAATATATATTGGATACTTTAATTTACGACTTTTCCTTTATTTAACAAACGGCACAATCGAAGCCAAAGTAAAGATAGATTTTTCGTTAATGGATAACAGATTAGTATTGAATTAAGTTGCGAAACACGGTTGTACCAAATAGTGGCTGCTGACTTATAAAGAATTTACTCAAACTACTCTCAAATGTAGTTCAGACACCTCCAAGCTTCCATTAAGCAGAGCAGTTAAAAAATGTTTGTTTTTCTTTATTGAATTTTGGGCATTAAGTCAGCATGTTGTATAATTCACAAACAGATTTGGAAGTTTAGTTTGCTTTCAGTCAGTTCGATACAATAATTTGCGCAGTTTCTCAATGCAATTATTTTCTTGCATCACAGTGCCTTTATTGGCACGTGAGGGAAATATTCATTTGTGAATCACTGAGAAACAAATTGAATTGAGTACGTGTCGAAGTAGCGCCCTTTAAGTTTCAACAAAGCACATAGTTTGGAAATTAAAGCAGACCAAAGCAACTGCTAGCTCTGCCTCAGGCTTCGGCAGCGGCTCCAGCTTCGGTTCAGACTGGGGCTCTTTCTATATGCACTGTGGAGGCAGAGCTGAAAATCTATCAACCATAAAATTCGCAGTCAAGCGTACAAAGCGAGACGCTGCAGGCAGCCTGAGCCTGAGCCTGAGACTGAGGCAGAGGCAGAGGCAGAGGTAGAGGCAGGCAGCGACGCCTTAGAGAAGCCGAATCGGACTCCGCAGTCTGCATATGGCAGTCGGTTGCTTTCGGAACATCCACAGCCTCCACGGAATGCGGCTGCTTTAAGACCATTAATCTTCAATGAAAGGCGTTTAATTTATTTGGTTTTAATTTAAATTTTGGCGCTACGATTTATAGGCCAAACTTTGACGTGCCTATACGAAATGGACCCACTGCATGTTATTGTTGTTCTATTTGTTGTTATTCGTGTTGCTGTTATTGTGGGTGCTGTTGGTATTGCTGCTATTGTTGGCTAATTATAATGTGGAACACGCAACGCTCAGTTAAAGATACACACTCTAAATAATTTATTGTACCAATAATTGAATTGGGTTCGACCTGTTTTGTACTCTGCATCGCCCAAAAAATATGATTATTATCAATTATCTTCAATTAACCTGCTATTTCTCATATGAAACACATAAATCAAAAACTGACAGTTTGCTTAGGATGGTCAATTCGATATGAAGGCGGCTGCAATAATTATCCAACTTGCTAAGCAAAAATATTAATGAATTTATAGGTCGTATTAAATCGATAACATCTGTTTTGAAAAATATAAAGTATTTGTGCCTGGGGTCACCTTCACCCTCAGAAAAACAGGCCTTATATTCCCTGTGCTGCCCTATTCGTGCGCGCTCTATAAATAGATAGCTCGCTACAATCGAGCTTGAATGCTGCACAAAAGGAAATCCGCCAGTCACTTGCCGACATTAAGCATACGACATGTATACACTCATGTATGTATGTATGTATGTATGTATATGTGCGTCTGTGTGGGGGGTGTGTGTTTCCTGGCTTATTGTTAGCTTACGTTAAATATAAATATCAATTTCGCATGGCTTGGCCTATCAAAACTAAATGTGAGCATTGTGCTTTGGTTCGATTGCCAGATCAATTGCCAAAATAAAACCACGTTAGCAACTATGTGTGCGGGGGAGTGAGAGGAGGGCAGGTAAGTGGGTACGGCAAGAAGCCGGAAACAATTCGACTGCCCCACCATCCGCCAATAATTGTGCCCCAAGCGCGCCACAACGCCCTCGAACAAAACACAAGTTGGCGCTGCTTATCTGCAGGCTCGATTTTGTGCTTGTGGGGCGGAAAAGGGTGCGCGGGCGACAACACACCCACATAGTCGTCAGCCGTTGGCAGGGCTGCCAAGTTGTTGCATGCCCCCGGGCTTACCCCTCCAATGAGCCCATCGTTGTGGTTATAATTTTGTGGTCTTTCCCATTTTGCGGTCAACTCCAATTGGGATTTAATTTGTACTTCTTTGTTGTCGTTCGTTCGTATTTTATTGTATGCCATGCCATACCAGTTTCAATAGCAATAGCAACAGCAACAGCAACTACAACAATAACAATACACATGACAACAACAATGTGCCTTCGATGCCTGCCATCATTTTGGTGACTCCCTTCCTCCCTACTCGAGTGTACCCCTAACAATGAGCGCGATTTTAAGTTTGAGCCCTGAACTGAAATTCAATTTTTGTTTGGAAGCACCCACTGTGTATGTGGGTGTTAGGCTCTAAATGTGTGTGTGTGTGTGTGTGTGTGTGTGTGTGTAGAGCGAAATGCAAGCAGAGTTTATCCACTCGAACTGTTAATGGGCATTTTGTATTTTATTTAATGTGAAAAGTTTTTGTTGAATATTTTTGGGGCCCTGCCTGCCTCCGCTTGGGGTTCATGCTGGCTGCTATCGCTGCTGCTAAATCTCAGAGAGGCCACAGAAAAAGTTTATATTGTAATATTTTAATATTGTTGGCATGTATTTCAAGCGATTTAATTAGCCATTAGAGTAGGCATTGTGGCTGTTGTTATTCTCATTGTGGCTCTGCTGGTTGTTGTTACTGAAGATTGCTGCACTTAGAAACAAATTAGAGCAATGTTATTTTAAAGCTCGATCGGGCTGGGATGGAGAATTGGTAATCGAGGGTAATTGAAGAGTTGAGCAGATGCAAGAAAACTTATTACGCGGATGGGGATAATTTCTTTATTTAGCATTCTACTATTCATTAAATGAAGCAAAACAAGCTCTAGTTTGCTTTATATATTTTCCGCCTCATAAATACATATTTTATTTACTAAAATAGTCATGGGAATAATAAGTTAACAACTGAAATGCCAAATTTTAAAACATATATTGATTATTTAAAATACTTTCAAATATAAATATATATAAGGAAACACTTCTTCTGGGTGACTCAACAATTTTGTGTGCAATGAAAAGAATAATTGTAAATCCTTGAGAGCAATAAGTGTCCTTAATGTGTGTTTGCCGACTGTCAATTTGTGAAAGTTCACCAACAATTTTGACAGCCTAAAGTTGACAACACAGCTTAGAGGAAAAGTTTGGTGGCAGCCGTGGCAAGGAAGTGCCAGGAAAACGAGTGAGTGCTGGTGAATTAAGGGTTAAGGCTGTGGTATGAAAATGCAGCCACGTGTGCCAGTTAGTCAGGCTGTCAAACAGCCAGGCAGGCCGGGAGACCCGGAGGCAGGGAGGCAAATCAAACATTAACTAGTTTTTGGGTAATCCCGAAAGTCGCCTAGTCTACTCTATCGCTCCTCCTTCTCACCTCGTCGCTGACTTACAGGCAAGTGAACACGCTGAAATTTTAATAAGCCAACCTAAAAGCAGGCAATGGCATTTGCCAGCCAATTTGCAACTGCAGTTGACGAAGACGAAGCGAGCTTCACCAGTATAAGGATGAGGATGAGGATGAGGATGTGAATGAGGCGGAGAATGAGGTTTGGGATGTGGCCACGTTGTCAACTACGGCAGCTCTGGCTCTGGCCCAGCCACAGGCTCAGCTGATGGGCGCTTTTAATAAGGTGGTAGCCACAAATTTTCGCGACGACTTTGTTGCATGTAGTGCCTGAGAGTACCAAATTAGAAAAGTCGCAAAGAAAGGCAAAGCAAAACACCAGAGAAGTGAAGTACACATCTGGGAGCAGGAGGAGTTGGCAAAAGGCAACTGGCAACTGGCAGCTGGCAACTGGCAACTGGCGACTGCGACGGAAATCAAGTGTCACGTGATACATGCAATGCAACAGCCACGTGCGGCTATAAATTGCATGTGCCAGCAGCAACAAGAGCTGACTAGCTGTGTGTTTTTTTTTTTTGTGTGTGTCAGTGTGTGTGTGTGTGTGTGTGTTATGTTACTAATTATCTGACGGATTAGCTTAATTGGTAGCAAGTGCACTTGCAGCCACACTTCACAGCAACTCTGCGGCCAACTCGAAAGTGGCATTAGCCTACTTTTTGGGGCAGCATCCTCTGCGACTCTCCCTCTCTTCCTGTCTGCATAATTTTTGGGCATAGAAAGCCGGAGAGTATAAGTATGCATGAGTATGCATGGATTGCTTGTGTGCAGCATGTGGTTATACCGCGCTGCATCTTAACTTCAGCTTACCAGTTACAATTTTCACGTCAAGTGGGCTTAAATACTTTTGCGGTGCGGTTAACACATCGAAACTGGTCAGGAAAGCTACTTGCTACTTGTAACAATAACATCAACTATTTGGAAAACTATAACCACTGATTTTACAGATTACTGTAGTACAGCTTGAAACAGTTTTCTGACAGACACAGACATTTAAAATATGAATTTCATTGAAAAACGTATGTTTTAGCTTCAAGAGAAATATAATAATGTAAGCCAAATGGCATTTTTTTAGTTTCAAATTGTTAACCTTTCGAGAACTGTGCGAATTAATATTTAATTAATAATGATTTATTATTTAATTTATTTACTTTATAATTTATACAAAAATGCATAATATAAAGTAATATAATAAGATCTGAAAGCTAAAATCAGTTTTTTACAACTGGAAGAAAATAATTAATTGCACTCAAAAAAATAATAATAATAACAGTAATTTCTGAAAACCTATTAATTATATTGTATTAAAATGATTGTGCCAAATTAGCTTTTGAATATGAATTGCATTCTCTAAACAAAGATTAACTAGATATTCTCGTAATCTGTAATTGTGTCTATTCTAAATTCCTAATTTGTTGAGAATTTCGAATATTTCGCAAACTTTTTACTGACCCGCAGCAGTAATTGTGGTCATGTCGGAGCCTGGCAGCTAACACTCAAACTCATCTAACATCTATGGGCAAAAAACTTAATCAACTTGGCTCAAAATGGCAGAGCAAGCAACAAACCTAAGCCGCTGGCTCTGGTCGAGCATTGTGTGTGGAACACATTTCCAGAATCTGTTTTACCTGTTCGTTTGCTGCTGCTGCTGAGACTGCTGAGGCTGCTGCATACTCTCATTTTTCTGTGTTGGCCGAATTCGTTTATTGACACTTTGTTATGTGCTGCAAGTGACAGCAAAGACACATGGATAGGCCAACTGGTTCTCTATTAGTGGTAGTGCCAGAGGCATTAGTATATTAGCCAGAGCTGAGACATGTGTCAAGGTTTTCGGCACGAGCACGACCCAAAATAGTTTTTCGGCCTCTAACTATCAATTATAAATCAGCAATAAAAATTAAAATAAAACTAACTGAAAAATAAGCAGTCTGCTTAAAGAATTTTCGTGTTATTTTATCAGCGTATTTTGGTATCGCTTAAAGCTTAAGCTGATTAAGAATTACAATGCCTTAAACGGCGCACGAGCGAGTTTCATAATTTGTTTTTTATTCGCAGTATTTTTTAAAAAATGTAAACATAATTCAAATTCTTTTCTTTCGACATTCTACTAGACAAAAAGCAAATTATAAATTTGTTGCGTACGAACGAATTAACATTTTGCCTGTATATTGCTTAAGCTTTAAGTATTTTAAGAAAACACTGAGCTAGCGTCACACAAGCTTCTTACGCTTAAAGCATAAGCTTTAAATATGTTTTCTTAAATTAAATATACTAATGAATATGTTTGTTGTGGTTATATATGCAGATTGTTTATTTTAGCTATTTATCTAGTTCTGTGTATTATCTTATTCAAAAATGGACGCTTAGGTTCTATTATTTAGGCTTAAACCATATATCCTAGTAGTTTTTACAAACACGAAGAAATCCTTTGTGTTCGTGACTGCAAAACGAATGTGACACATGGCCAGCTCAAGTGTGCTGGATAACTTTGCACTTAGCTGCGCTCTGGCAAATTGCTAACAACGTTGCCAGAACTGACTTTCATCCACTCCTGAGTGAAAAACATGCATTGCAACTGACTTCAAATGCACTCGAAATTCAAATGCTGAGGTTCTGTGGAAAGAGCTGAAGTTGCTGCCCGAAAATATGTGCCTCTGGTGTGGTAGTTGCTAAGCAATAAGCCAGGCCAAATTAATTGAATGCAATACTTATGATTGATGACATTTGCCAGACGGCGCCTTCAATCATTTATTAACGAATCTGTTGAAGCAGCTAATGAAAGTTTGCCCATTTGCCAAAACTCGCTCTCTTTCCCTCTACTTCTCTCTCTCTCTCACTCTCTCTCTCTCTGTCTCTATATCTTTCAAAATCTCTATCTAGCACTGCATACATAAATGTATTTGTGTGTGTGTGTGTGTGTGTGTGTGTGTGTGTGTATGGTTATAGATTTTCGTGCCTTGAGCTAACTTTTTCAGGGGCGCTGATTCCTTTATTATTCATGCTCGCTGCTTGGACTGGCTTTTCATGTGCTTTGCCTTGCGTTGTTTGCAGTTTTCTTTTGCACACGCCATGGCTTAGCATGAATAGTAAATAGCCTCTGAGCAACACTCCTTCCGACTGCACTCCGCCACTCTCTCGACAAACTCACCCACTCAATCTGCGGCGTTGTTTCGACGGCTTAGACAACGGTCCACAAGAACTCAACTTCAAATTCTATGCTACTCTGTTGCTCTTATCTTTTATCTGTCGTTTCTTCTGCAGCTGGTTTATCATCTTGGTCTTCTTGGACTCTTCTACTTCTTCATCTTCGGCTTATATTCTCTTTACTGTTTTTTATAGCTTGGCAGCGCATTTGCTTTGATGAAATATTGATTGCGGTCTCTCTGCGTTTTCTACCTAATGCTCAACATGCGTATCAGTCTACCCCACCAATACCCCCTTTACCACTGATGCCTACCCTATCGCTGTCTTTCCTCTTATTATTTCACTCAGCCATTCAGTTAGACGGGTTTTTACACAACCAGCAACAGCAGGAACAGCAGGAACACAGGAACAGCAGCAGGCGCTACAAGTGAAACTGCAACCAAAGCTGCAACTTCAACTTCTACTTCCATTTCAAAACTCAACTTCAGTGGCAGCTAACCAAACTATAAATCGACTAATTAACCCTTATGCAACCAGGTTGCTCGAAAAAACCCACTATACTTCACATTCATGACTTATACATTTTTAATATAGTTTTCAACAGCCATTTTCAAGCTAGTAAACATGTTTAATCTAAGTTTTAAAAATGTAGACTAGTTTTTTGCGTGGGATGGCTTCAACATTTTTGAACTAAATGTTTTTAATTATTTAAGAATGCCCACAATTTTCCACAAATTTTTATTAAATTCAATGTTCGTAATAAATAAAAAGTTCATAAAAGCCAACATAATTGAAGAGATATAATAAATACATTGCTCATTGGAGTGTTCAAATACTTATTAAGATGTACTTAATACTCATGCTGAAAATATCTTTTTCGATATGCGAACAAACTATTTTAAACTTTATTCTGGATCTGGATGTGGATGACAAACGTAGACCAGCAGCTATAGTCAGATTTTCTGTTTTGTCTCTCTTTATACTTTTATAATTTCAAAATGCTTTTCGTTGGGTGCATGCTCCGATTTATTTCGCATACATTAAGTTTTCGGGTTCCCAGCGTCCGCCCATTTCACAACCCGACACCCTACTTAGTATTAGTATTCTTAAGACTATTGAGGCTGTCTCCATCAATTAGTACTAGACCCTGTTATGCCCATCATTTATCACCGTACAGGGTATGCGAATAACTAGCACATATTTCACTAAGTATCGCTTAAGCAAATGTAATTAAATATTAAAATCACTTGTTAAATCATACGCCGCTGGGTTAATACACAGACGCACACACTCACATAAGCACACAAATTGCTTACCTTTAAGAGTATACCACAATCACACACAGACTAACACACACACACACACACACATACAGCCACCGCAACAACAATGAAAATGATGCGACGCAAGCACGCAACGCAGCGTAAAACGCGTGGAACGCGTCGCGTTACTCTTGAAACAAAAAACAAAACAGAAAAAACAGGACCCGGGTGGATTTGACTGCGAGGATTCGAAGGATTCTGATGCTGTCAGCTGCTGCTGCTGCTGCTGCTGCTGCTGCTGTCAGCTGCTGCTGTAGTTGTTGCTGCTGCCACAGTTGCTGCTGCAGCTGCTGCTGCAGTAGTTGCTGGCAGGCTTATGTTTTTCGTTGGAGCCAACGTCAATTTCATGCATATTCAGCTGCTGAGCTGCTGCGTCGACTGGGCCCGTTGACTGCTGCTGGGATTTTGCGGCAATTTCAAATACAAATTGCACTGTTTTTATGGCTACAAATGCCTTTTTGTCATTTTTTTTCTTCTCCTTTTTGTACCCCGAGCCCATTGAAAATGTTTAAAAGGGTATAACGATGTTGTGTTGAGGTATGTAAACAAGCAGAAGGAAATCTTACCGACCTTATCAGGTGTATACGAATTGGAATCTCAGAGACTACAAGAGCTAGAGACCTCTAATTTCGAATGCAAGATCTTGTAAATCACACGCTAATCAAGCTTACTTAATTTGATCAATAACTTTCTTCGTCTAAGACTACCTCTAGAAATTAGGGCCACAATTTTACAGATAAATCTTTCCAATTTGAACTTGGTTTAACCTGTTCAACACAGAAGTAAATCGTATATTGATATTGACCAAAGCTAAATAGGTAAAAACTTAAAAACGTATTTCAAAACAGAGTATATCCTAGCCGGGCTCGTTCGTACAGAGAATTCTTACATGTTTTTATTATTGTTGCTGTTCGTTCGTTTTACATGTTGTTGTTGCTGTAAACAGCGACAGTTTGTACAAGGGTCTCAACGTTGTCGGCGACACACGAACAGATTTCATTTTAACAGTTTCAGGCAACGTTAATCCCCAATACCCAAATGCAATCGGTTTTGGCTGTCTCTTTCTCTTTGTGTGTGTGTATGTATGTGTGTGTGTCAACCCCAAAGGCCTTAGCCCTGGGCTGGGATTTATGGGTAGCATCGGCTCAAATAAAAAAAAGGAAGAAAGAAGCCATATGCACCCTTATAACTGCTGGAACTGAGCTTGAGCCTGCACGAAATTCATTCTGAGTTTAACGCATAAACCTCAAATTGCAATGAGAATTTTTTGTAATTAAAAGTTTTGAATATAGTTTGGAAAAAGATAGATATGTATATGTAAACAACAGTTTTAAAATAAAATGGCTTGATTGTCTTTTCGATGAATTTACACATTTATTACACTTAATTATTGCTTTTAATCCACAAATAATTCAAATTATTTATTAAAATTTTGTAAAACGAAATTAGACGCACATATAAAAGAATTATTCAATGAAATAGATTTTGAATTAGATGTTATTATTTAATTTGAGTTTAATTGAATTTAATTACAAGACTTATTTAAGAATCAATAGCAATTAAACTTAGTGCTCTCAATTCACTTCAAATATTGTGCACAATTTGTTGAAGCCACCTCCTTTCACCATTAATAATTAATGTATCAAAAGGTTATTCAATATAAAATTATCAACAGAACAAAACAGTTTAAGGCATGAGAATTAAATGCATATGAGTTAAAATATTTAATTAATACTGACAGAGACTGTTCACATTCCATACTGTAACAGTATATTGTTCAATATTGTATTATTTAAGTGCATATCAAAATTGAGACATTTTGCGGCACTTCAATTGACTTTTAATTGCATGAAATTTAATCAACGGCCAATGTGTTTGCTTTTGTTTGCGTTAGTGTTAGTTTCGGTTTTCCAACGCGTCAACATACCAAAATGATTGCTGGCCAAAAGTTCCACAGCCCCGATGAGGATGACAAGGGAACCACAGCAGAGAGTTGGAATCCATTCATAATAATGATAATGTTCGCAATCATGATGTTGATAACGATTATAATAATGATGTAGATGGAAATTGTTGAATCTGCTGAACTGCAGCACGATGCTGCTGCTCAAATGGTAATGATGATGATGCTCACTGCTGGCAATGGCAATGGCAATGGTGATGACAATAAAGGCATACATGCATTGTTTGCAATAGAGATGAGCTAAGCACTTCGAATCCAAAGCTCTGATGGGATAATGTTGGCAGGACGAGAGCAGAGAGAGAGAGATGAATTTTTAATTGATTGATTACAATTTCTAATTCTGTTTAACGTCAAATATCCTCAGTAGAGGATATAAGTTAATATTTGAATTCTATATCTATCTATATTTTTTATTTCTTCTAAATATTATATGCAGCCAAATACACATTTAACACGCTTTCTCTACTTTACTTAATAGCTTGTCGATAAAAAAATACTTCAATAATTTGGCCTATGTATATAATTATATTTGATGTTATTATTATAATAGAATTGGAATAATTTCCAATTAGCCTTAGTCCGTCGAGCACAGAAATTAAACAAATAAATATTCAAGTGGATTCAAGTGACTTGTGCTACATCCAGAAAAGCAAATCGCAGTCACTCATAGCAGTCGCACATCTCTAAACTGTCGTTTTGCTTAATTCAACAACCCTCCAGAGTGAACACCCCTTCGCCTCGCCCCCCACAGTCTTCTTCCTCTTGTGTGCATGTTGCTTGCATTTGCATATTCTCTAATTTGGTTAGTTTGGCAATTGCGGCCGATTTTGCAAAACGGTATTTGCCAGAGGCCACTGGTCTTGGGTATGTGACAACGTTGCTCCATCCCCTTACCAGTCCCCTAGCATCCCGCATCCGCCTTTGAATGTGCTCACAAGTATTTAGTCTATAACTAGCTGAGTGGTTTGAAGTGTACGCCCAGTGGCACAGCCGCAGAGAGAGAGAGACCTATCAGACAGAGACGGTTACCCTTGACTGTGCCCCTGTGACAAGACTCGTGTCGTGTGAATTTGTTTAGTTTGAAGTGGTGCCAAATGGCAGAGGCTAAAGTTTATACATCTTGCTCAGGCAAGCGAGGCAGGCGGTCGCTCACCTGTTCTGTCAATAAATTGCTCGACTTTGTCGTTGATTTGTGGTTCCCAGTTCCAGTTCCAGTTCCAGTGTGATATATGGCTTTTATTATAACGAAACGTTGCAAAGTCGTATCGAGCATTTGCGCTGTGCAGTCAGGCCAATCACATTATGAAGGCAACCAATTTTAATTACGACCATTACAACAAAACGCTCGAAAAAACCGCAACAACAATTTGAGTAACTACAACAACATTTAATGGGCAAAATGTCAGCTAATGCCTGAGCCAAAAACTCATTTACCAGCGTTAAAGTAATTACAATTTATAGGCCACAAAAATCCGTAGCACAACATAAATCCAAATGAACGCGCAATGTGACTACCCCCAAACATACCCATCCCTAAATCCTCCAATCCAATACCGTCCAACCCATCCTTGAGCGTTATGCTACTTGGCCGCATGGAGTTAAAATTTTTAACCACATACACAAAAGTCACAGAGCAAGCGACACCTGCCATCCCTGCTCTCCTCTCTATCCCACAACAATACGCTGCCATCGAGCACGCCCCTTCATATTGTGTCTTTATTACCGGGACAAAGGCAACGCGCGATAAATAAATAAATAAATGCCGCCTAACAAGCCACAAGCAGGCGAAATTTGTTGCAATTCATTGACTTGGCGCACAGGCGCAAACATAAATTTCGTTGGCAGCCTAACCCCCCACCTCTGCCCCTTCCCTCGCAGAGCCTGTAAAATATCGACAGCAGCAGCTACAGCAACAACTTGTAAATATATTGGACTAGTAGCAGTGGCTCTCGGGGGTTACGGGTTACGGGGTGACGCCATGACATGGCCAGAGCAATGTTGCCAATGAGCTCAGCAGAAAAAGCAAAAAAAATAATAACATTGCCTACATATGGGCGCAGCATTTGGCATTGCAATAACCAACAATATAAGTAAAATAATACAAATAAAAAACGCACATTTTTGTGTATGGATTAGATTCAATTGTGCTCAGAAATGCTCTCTCAATAAAAAATAGGCTGCAGCAGCAGCCAAATATGCAAGGGGAGAAGTAGGGGATAGATTTCATACTCATAAGCAATTCCGAAAGTTTGACAATTTTCTTTTAAATCATTTAAATATAAATATAAAAAATTACAAATTTCTTATAGTAATGCATATTATTTTTTATGGTATATTCAAATTTACGCTTGATGAATTACGCAATTAATGTAAGTCAGAATACATATCAAGAATAATAAGTAAATACTTTAAGCAAATATATTCGATAATAATAAAAAGTATGACATTTTCTAAGTTGCAATATGCAAAAAAATTGCAATATCACTAACTTTATATCACAAAAATTCAATAAAATATTAACTTATTAAAACTATTCCCAAATATATCACAACTTATTCAAACGCGAAATATTAGGATGAGTTCTTGTAGCAATTCATAGTTAAGTAGGTGTTTTGAGAATAAATAATAAATAAATATATATATATATATATAAATATAGCAATGTATTACTCATACGCATCATAAGCCCAACTAAGATATGACAAGAGAACTTTAATCCAAAGATATTCAAGTATTCAAGTTAGCTTTGAAGAGTCGAAGTTTATTCCCTCTTTCTGTCAAACTCACCTTATTTAGCCTTTTTTATAGCCACTAGTTACGCACTTTGACTAAATCATAGGTTGCCACGCAGCTAATCTACCCACTTTGGGCGGTTTATGTATGCATAGTGTATTGAAAAAAGAAAGCGGATTGACAGCAGTTCCAAGGGCAGCTATCGGATTTATTCTTCGTTTGCTTGTTGTCGCCTCTGCGATAGAGAAAGAGAGAGACAGGCAAACAGAAAGGGAGAGAGAGAGAGAGACAGATCAGATGCCCTGTCAGCCCTTTGTGACCTGCTTGTGGGTCGGCACTTTAACTATTTATCAGCCAGAAGGCAACTGCAAATTGAAGGCTGTGTTCTTGCCGCGTCCCAGTAAGCAAATCAGACGCTTTAACTGTTTATCTTAGCAAGGATGCAAATTGAAAATTGTATCTGAGAGCCTAATCGACTGGCTGCCACCCACTGAGTGTCTATTTGTAATCGTAGCTTGTATCTAGCAGCTAGTAGCTAGTAGCTGCTGCTTGTGTGCCTGCTTCTGCTCCTTCGCTGCCTTCTGTTGTTGCTTCCTGCACCCACACCTGGCTGACTGGATTGGATGGCTTTTTTAACGCCTCGCTGCTTGGTGACGCTTTTGTGGAGGACAGAGGAGCTGGACCGCCCGCCGTCAAGCAAAATGCTGCTCGTTGTTCTTGCGCACAGTTGACATGCTCACCGACGACTAGTTTCTAAACTTTTCTTGCCCATTGTTCAAAGTTTGTGCTGGCGAATTCAGAGATTAGTCTTCCACTTGGCTAAATCTGCAGCAGTGGGCAAAAGTTATGGCCATGGCTGGAAGCATTGCCTGTTATGGCATAAAGCAATCGGCCAGGCGGCCAGCGATACCTGCACAGTACCCTCCCCAGCCCCCATTTTTCTTTAGTATCTTTGTCTCTGTGTCTGTCTCTGTCGGTGTCGGGCTTTGCCTTTGGGCCTTGCCTGTATTTGTGTCACTTTATTTGTATTAATGGCACTTGCGCATCCTGCGGCGTAGTTACAATAAGTAATATGATCGAGTGCCGAATGCGGCAACACGCAATGCGCCGTGTCCTGGAATTCGCAACCAGCCAGCCAACAATCCCACAGTCCCCTCCTCCCTCTCTCCTCCCCAGACGACCAACTACCTGACGCTGGTTTTATCAGTCGGCGATTGCATCGCCTTTGCATTGTGCACCGAGCTGGACCAGACAACGAAATGAATTTTAGAAAATGGAAACTAAGGCAAAAACGATTGCCGAATACACTGCAATCAGTTACTTTATTAATTGTTAATATTATTTTACAGTTTTATTTATCTATAGATAATAATAATAATAATAATCATGATCACCACATCAACGTTTAAACCTTTAGTTCTTACCATCTCCATACAACATGGAAATGGTTTCAAAATATGCATTCCCATTCTGGTGTGAATAGTTCATACGCCCCGTTGGTATAAAGTGGCACGAATACCACCATCGAAAATGGCACACGATGCCCAAGCAGTGCAATGGATTCAAAGTGCCAGCTGGTCACTGTAACTGCAACTGCTCCTGCTCCTGCTGCTGCAACAGGATCTGGTCACAAAGGGGTACAGCCGCTGTTGGATAAGGTAGAACGGCAGTCGAGCGCAAGGGATTAAATACTCTAGATTTTATTAGATATAGGCGAGTGAACAGCAAACGAACAAAACATTGTTGTTTTCGTTCCAATTGCCCCACTTCTTACGCCCACTTCCACTCCCATTTCCAGTGCCACACCCCCTCCTGCTGTGCACTGCACTTATATAATAAATTTGCTGACAAATGCAGGTAGAAAGTTTTGTCAGCCAGAGTTGAGAGCCTGGCATTACTTGTCGAGGCTGTCGAAAAGCCCTGAGGCTAATTGCAAACTTTAAGCCTGCTCGTATGTCGTTGCTAATGCCAATTGATTCGACACGGATATATTTGCATTAAGTTGTCCGGCATTTCGAGGACAGTTGATTAGACATCATTATCTAGCTTTAATGCAGACACGAATGCCACATTCGGTCGCATTGTGCATGGTATGCCGGGTGGAAGCCTCGTTTGCTCAATTTCCTGCCTTGTCTGTGCCTGCATAATATTTTCAGTTAAGTGCGTCAGTTGTGAGAACAAGTGGCTTGCGCTAGTTTTGTTATTGAAATGAGCGAGTCTCGCATGCTGTGAAAGCGACTTACATTCATAGAGACAAGTGCAGATAGCAGATAGCTACACAGCTGCACACACACACACACACACACACACAAACACAGATTTACACGCGACCAACACTTGCACGCATGCATAAGTAAACAAACATAAACTTTTGCTCCACCGGCACGCTGGTTATAAAATGGCATAACAAGCATCAACCACAAATGCTAAAGCAAAGATAACAAGGATCCAAAAAGTAAACAAGGCACTGCCATTTTATACCCTGGAAAATAGAAAATGCTTACTATTACGTTTATACTGGACCTTTTTTTATATTACCAAGAACACTTCCCGTAAATTTAAATGCTATAAAACTCACTTAACATAAACAACTCTTAAACATATAAAGCGAGCAGTTTCTCTGAAAATTAAGATATTACTGTTCCCTTAAATTCTTAAAAATAATTCTACAAAATATAATCAGCGTATTATAAGTCTTTTATTTTATTTTCCTAGCTTCCAAATATAAACTTTATTATGCAATAAAACATTTAGGCGCTACAGGTGCACAAAGTTAAGTTAAGTTATTCAAACAAGCTTAACAAATAAATCATGGCAACAATTAAGTAAACAATTTCATTGTTCGACTTAAGTTGCTTATCCCATTCAGAACCGAATTAATTTTGGACGTCTTAAATAGTATTCGAGGCCGTATTATGCTTAACGTGACTACCAGCAATGAACCAAATATTTCTGGTAATATTATCCTTAAAGCAATAAATAAACAATTCAAATAAATAAACCAGAAAAAATCGCAGTTGCTCATCTGTCATGTGACGACACTTTTGCCCATAGGCAACATGTGTTAAGTGCAATAAATATTGTTATACAATTTATCACGCTTATCACTTATACCACCCGCATGCACAACCAAAATAATATATAGGATATCAAGACCGCAACAAATTCTGCAGCTGCATTTTGCCAAAGCTTCTGCAGTTGCTATTTGGCGTTGCTGCCGCGCTTGCGGCTGGGGCCACGGCTGCGGCTGCCATCATCTTTGTCTTATTAGAGCAGCTTTTCTTTTGTGAACCGTTGTTGGCACCTTAACGAGCTGTTGCGAGCTGCACGAGTCTTCAGTGCGGCAGCAACTCGAAAATAAAAGAAACCTAACACGAATTTCTTTCTGGCTGGGCATGCAATTAAATTGCAAGTTGCGCATTTCGAGGTTGGCGTTGAGCAATTGACAAGCTGCCACTTGAAGGTTGACATGTAACACATATCCTAAATTCACAGACATATGCATACGTACACACACTCACACTCCCACACACGCACACACTCAGACACACACAAACACAGTTGAGTGCACATGCAATCAATTAAATTCGTTGTAAATTCACTGGCTTATCTGCCGTAATCAATCTTAATTTTCCACTTGACATGCGGCGCCGAGGCAAAGGCAACAGAAAAGTTGCTACATCCCCCCCCCCCCCTTACACCCGCACATACACCCACACACTCACTCCTTCATGGTGCTATAGCACCTAGGAGACGTTCGCATACTCCCTTACTTACTTACTTACATATTGGGCTCACATTACGTATACGCAACGAGAACGCTTTACGCATTTTAAATCAAAATGCATTTCCGGTTGACCCACAAAAAGTGCACAAAATACAATTTATTGGCAAAGTAAAAGCATCGAGGCACTTTAAGCTCACAGTGGAAAGGGTATCTTGAATCCGTTCTGCAATCTACATTCATCATCCTCCACTGAGCCACACGAAAGATATTCAACAACAGAAATGAGCCAAGTATTAATTCATTCCAAGAAATGTAGCCAAAGCAATAGCGTTATAGCTTAAACAATTATTTTATAGACAATATTGATATAATTACTATGTTAAGTAAAATGCTTACTAATTTTATTATATATAAAAAAAAGGAATAAATATAAATTGAGCGATGTAAATAATATGCAATTACCATATTCTGCACTTACATTCACATAACCATATATTTACAGTGTAAGGCTAATTATTCTTCATTTTGTAAAATTAGTCTTTCGGGTGACGGTCTCAGGAACGTATATCTAATTTTTGTGAGCTTGCAGCGATCAGTTGGTGTCTTTTTAAAAATTTATATTCTTCTTCTAATATCATCACTTACCCGCAGATTAAATACTGATTTTTACTGCGTATATTTTAAAGAGGTGAAATGAGTTGTCAATTAAATTTATGACAAGGGTCCGGAGGCTTTTAGATTGTCCAAATATGTACAGTGGCGGACAGCTTATTAGGCGCAGTGTCAAAGAAAAAACGTAATTGCCTGCCAAAAGCTAACCATTCATTATTTTTCATATATATATGTATGTTTAATTCAAATCTTGCAAACATAAAAAGTGTAAATAATTTCCTTTTATTGACAAGTGGACACAATACTGAAAGCACATTAGACTGGAATATAATTTATATACTTTAATTTTATATATATTATTCAATTTAATTTCAGAATATATAAGTGAAATATTTGGAAGAAAAACAAACACAAAATAGGAATAAAATCATATGAATATTTTGGCTCACATTACTTGACGATTATTTGGAAACAAAAACCTTTATTTTGAATAACTTTTTTATTTTTTTGAAATAACTTCATTTATTTTCCGTTTTTTTTTTTTAGGTATATGTGTTTCGTTGTTAATAAATGATTTCAATAAATAAATATAATAGACTTAATAGAAAGTTTAGAGTTCCGGACCCTATTGTATATTATATTACTTGCATACAAATATTAACCATATTTATGCATATATACAATTATTCTAGGTAAATATTATACAAAACACACTTGCAGCATTTGAATATAGTCCGCATTTGCTTGGACAGCAGTTCAAATATGACTTCATGCATTCAACGTTAATATGAGCGCAATAATCGCTTATGCAAATGCGGCCATTGAATCCTTAGCTAAGCAAGGAATATGCTTTTGCAATTTGTCTAGTTAGTGCTAGCGTTGACCGCTGCACACTTATCGCACACGCACACACACACACACACACATTTATAGTTACCGGTAGTATTACTTAATATGTGTAAATTGTGTGGCATCAACTATTATGCATCGTCTGTTATCTGTAGCTATCAGAACTACTGTTCCATCTTTAGCTTGCAACATGCTAATGCACACCCCCGCCTTCTACACTGAGAGAATCCTCCTTTTCATTTTTAGGAAACGACGACAGACAAATCACCTAACTTAACAATGAATTCTTTAGAATCTATGGAGTCCATTAAAATGATTCCACTGGGAATCTAAGTCAAAAATTTCAATTTGGAATATTCTTTTAGAATACAACGTTCAATTAAAAAATAAACGTTCACTGTGACTGCCAGTTTAAAATATTCGGAAATGCTTAATGTTGCTGCTTGTTTTGAAAATGTTGTCTTTCAGTGTACTTCTTACTCTACCGCTTACTTCAGTAACTTTGCCTGCCCGCCAGGTCGTGCCTTGAACAATTTATCATTTGAGCATGACGCACGCACAACGAATACGCACATACACCAATACACACATACACACTCAAATACACACACAAACACACGCGCACACACACAGTCATACACACCAGTGCGTTTTGCCATTGAGCTCATCAGAGTTTGCCGCAGGCTAGGGAATTTAACATGCAGTTTATGTTTGCCACAAGATCTATTACAGGAAATTCACATATGCCAAGTACGCAATGGCATGTTGAGGCGTTGGCCAGCCACGCCCCTTCACACCCCCTCCAACACAATTGAGCGGAGAGAGGCGGAGAGGAGGGCTCACAAATTGCTGTTTGTAGGCATGGCCGCATGCGGCACATCTAAATCGAGCAACAAAACAAAACTTGATTATTTTGTGCGGTCTTTGTGGTCTGAGGTCTGTGTTGAGTGTTGAACGTGGAGCGTTGATGGGTTGAGGTTAAGGTTTTCCGACCTCGATATGCATCGAGCCTATGCATTAAATATTGCAAGCCCGAAAGCCCGAAAGCCGCACACTTAACAAATATGACGCCTGCGAATTATGAATGCTGCAGCATTTGGCTTCTTGCACACAACTCAGCTTAGCTTATTGATCGGCCGAGCTTAGATTCATATCTCGGGCATCCCCCCGCAACCAAAATCCAATCAAGCGCATTACGTTTTCTACAAATGTAATTACGCATTTATAAGTAATTATTATGTCCTACCATAAGGAATGAGATATGTTGGCAGCCTTTGCGAATGCAATTAAATATTTTATATTATATTGATCAAATTCATTGTGCAGCAACGAGAAGATTTAAATAAATATCTTATTTACTTTCAGATCTTTGTCAATTTTAATATTAGTTATTTTGCTTGGGCAATAAAATATAATTTTAACTCATTGTTCTGGTTTTGATTAATCTCTGGTGAAAACGAATCGAATACGAATTTTTTAATTATCTCGAAAATCGAAAAACTACATTAACTTTGAATACATCTCATACTTCATATATCTTTTTGTTTTCCAAATTAAATTTACGTCCTTAACATTTTTCTTTTTCAACACGTGTGCATATTTAAAACAATTGTTGATGCACAACAATCTGCATATAAATTTCATTTGTAATAACTTTAATTACTATTAGTGCTGCCAACTAAAAGCAAACAAACAGCACAAACAAAAACGGCAACAACGGCAGCAATGTCAGTTGGCAATTAAATGCGTAAAAGCGCGTTGGGCGGTTAAGGCTGGAGGAGTGGAAAGGGTGGGAAAGGAATCGGAATAGGGTTGGCGGAGAATGAAACCCTCAAAATCAGCTCTCAATATAATGCAGCGGAAGCTTTTGTGAAATCCTTACGTCCAACTTTTTAATACGAAAACTTTTGCCGAGCTTAGTATAAAGGCAACAGCAACATGGACAACAACAAAAGCAGTTGCAACAGTCACTTGGTGGACTTGTTGTGGGCAAACGACAGCCGCAGCTGAAGCCAAAGACCCAGGTCCAGTCGCCAGCATATTGCATGTCCTCAGGTCCGGGCCAGAGCTCCAGCTCCTGCTCCAGCTGAAGCTGCTGCTCCCAACTACAGGCGACCAAAGCCACTTGAGCAGCACAGAAAACTAACTTAATCTTGTTTACATTCTATGACGAGTTATGAAAATGAAAGGATTAAGCCAGCCACAAACAAACGCACCAACAAACCAGCCAAACAACTAATACACACACACACCTACACACACTCACACGCACACACACAGTCACTAAGAAGCACAAACACTGGGCTGCCACACATGCTTAAGCGTAGCTTGCACAAACAAAACTTACGCATGGAAAACGCTGGAAGTGAATAGAAACAACAACGGGAACAGCTCCAGTGAGGCCAGAGTGCAATTTGACAAGTTCAGAAGCCGAAGCCAATAATGCCCTAGGAAAGGCTTTCATTTCAATCTCGGTGGTAGCCAAGTGAAATCAGAGTCGAGCAACTGCTAACGATAATTCCAGACTAATAAAGACAAAATAATGTTCGTTGCATGAAGCTATCAGTTTGCTTATTTAAACTCAGACAGATATTCAAATTTGAAGCAATGTTTTTTAAGAGACTCGAAAATAGCCAAAATAAATAGGATTTCAAGATTGAAAGCCAGTTATTATATTATTAAAATTTGAAAACAAAAACAAACCAATTTTTATTCGGATAAAAACAAGAATTATACTTGAGAGTTTATCGCTCGTCTGAGAAAGTTTATTTCAAATCAAATATGGGCGAATTTGATTGAGTAATAAGATCTGAGGCCATAGATCCAGCAGAATTTATTTGGGTTTTCGTGAAGATAATGGATCGTTAAGGAATCACTCATATGGCTCGAACTCATCAACGTAGGTCAAAATCTCGGTGATCAAAGGCCAGCGGCTGTACAAAGTGCGCTCAAATTTCTTGACAAATGTTAAATTGGTATTTCTTTGTATGTATTTTGAGTGATGGGATATTTTACGTACATCAGACTTGGCAGCATCTCGTTCAATGGGTTTCGCATTGGGTTGCGCCATGTTTAATGTTGTTTATAAATGTTTTTCAATGTGTTTTGTTTGATGAAGCTAATGCTGAACTTAACTTTTACTAAGTGAACTTTTGTGAAGTATAATTCCAATGCCAACATTGTTGACTTTATGAGTGTGTTTTAGCACACCCCATTGCTAGGGTATATAAGTAGCTAAAGCCACATTCAACTGTAACTGTAACTGTAACTGTAACCGTAACTGTAACTGCAACTGTAACAGTGACTACAGCCACACCCAGCCACAGTTATTACCGCCTCCTTTTGTCCTTGCAAATTAGTTGCATTTTGAGTTTTATTTCTGGTTGAAGTTGCTACGCGTTGTATTCATTTCATAAAAAAAACAAACGAATAACCACAACAACCCCTAAACCATAACCCCTAACCCCTAAACCCAAGCCAATGAATTCCACTGTGCGCTAGGTGGCGCCACAGCTTTTACGTTTGTTTATACATTTCTCATTTGTGTGTCAGCCACAATGTTCCGTTCGCTCGGTTTGTTTATTTGTTTACCCTGTTGTCGCCGCCAGTTGTTTCCCCGTAATGTGGAGGTGTAAAAAATATTTAGCATTGCGGTCGCCGACACGTGCACAGCGCATCCATCAATTCTTCTGCCTCGCCATCCCCAACAATCACCTCATCCCCCCATTGCACAGCGACCACTGCCCACTCCAAATTTAATTTGCCCATCGTTGATAAACAGTCGGCGCTTTTGCAGAGGAGTGGCTCGGCCCAATCGCCTGACAACGTGCGAGGCATGCTGCAAATTGTGTGCGCCTCTGCAAGTATGTGTGCGCGTGAGCGGTCAGATCCTGGTCCAAGTACTATCCAAAGTTCGTAAACTCTGCATATGAATATTGAATGCGCTCCAGTGCACTTGTCAGCTAGCTAAGTTCATTTTTTGGCTCTATTATGGTAGCTGACATGCAACTAAAGTCTTCTTAGTCTGGCCGCAATGCCAAATTTTTCATGAAACTGAGACTTGAGCCTTGAGCTGATTCCCAGACCTATTTCAACATCGGAAAAGAGGCAAATATTTTCTCAAGCTTAATTTTTACTGGCTTGTGCAATTATTCTAATACATTCAATAATTGTTTGTTGACCCTGCTGTGTACAACTAACCTGCAACAGATATTTAGGAAAATACAAAAGCTAGTTGTAAAAAAATTTGTTAGAATTTTGTTTTGAATTTTCCTTTTTGTCACTACAAAATAAATATCAATCAAGCCGATATACAAATCGGACAATTTGGTGTTTGTATCAACCAAAGAAAAGTATTAAAACCATCTCTACAAAAGTCAAATTAATTTAATTATTTGTTCAAGATTTAAGAGGTGGCAATTTGTAAAAGCTTGCGATCTTTAACACTTTTTGTTTTTGTAGTCATCAAAATTTGTGAGTGAGTGCATTGTTTAGCTTTATGCAAAGCATATGCATAAATTGTGTTAAGTATTTATTGTTATTAAATTAAATTTGCCACTTGGCAAGTGCAAAGAGACACGCAAGGGCCACGTGTTGCATCTGCCAGTCCAACAAAGGCTTGCGGCATGTTTGTGTTTGGCACAATCCACTTACCAACGCAGTGGTGGTTGCTGTTGGACAAGTTTGTGGTTAATAAGGTTGCAGATTGAAGCAGAAATTCATTAAAAAAAAGGCCAACAAATTAAAGTAGATTACTAAACATGTATTTAATGCTACCTACAAAATAGTTATTGATAGTAATTTACTCTTCTAATTATGAATGTATTCTCAGTTTCTGCATTAAACTTTGCAGTTTATCGATCTTAAAACCATAATGTATATATGTAGATAGAGTAAGAGAGGCGAAGCACTTTATACAGATACAAATGTTTCATTAACCCAAAAATTTCTGTTTCAATAAAAAATGTAAATGAATACCTGTGCATATGGAAATATGTCCATTAAAAATAGATGTGCGGCCGTTATGAAAATTGCAAAACGAGTTTCGCGACAGCGTCGTTGTTCATACATATATTCCGGATAAGCTGTGCCAACCAACAGCCACGCCCACACGGCCAGCACATGACCCATCGCCCGTTCGCGGCAGACACATTTGCGGTTCATAATTTGAGGGCCATTTTTGTTTGTTGATGGGCAAAATCAACACATTCCACACCAACAAAATCATCCTACAAATAGGCACAGACGAGAGGGTTCAACTTGGAGATACCCCGTGCAAGGTGCTAAATTTTATGGCGAAACATGGGTGTTTTTTTTATTCGGCTGCTAAAAAAAAATGTGCTTGAAATAAATTGTTTTTTTCCATCTTTAGCTGATTTAGTTTCAATAGAAATAAATGTGCTTCAATATGCTTGTAGCTAATATTTGAATAATCATTTTTGTTTGTATTTTTTTAATGGGTGCTGGGTATAAAAAATGCAGTTTTCAGTTTGAATTTAAATTAAAATGCAAACGCGCTGAGGGCAAATTATAATAAATAAATACACAAGAATACATAGACATACATAAATGGTTAAGTACGTATAAATATAAAGTATGCATATATATATTTATGCATGAACTTTATATAGACGATAAATATTGATTGTATGGTCACGTTAATTTCTGCCAATTACGACCGCTTCACACAAGCACACACACACACACTAACACTCTTTCACACATGTGGTCACACCCATTTATGCACACTTACGTTTTACTAAGTATGTATATGCGTGCATGCAGTCAACTGACTGTTGAGCTTTTATTATTTGTATATATTTGTGTATATATTATTAAACATACATACTTATGGCCCGATAATTATCGAGCCAGATGTTTAAATGGCCCACGGGGGACAACTTCTCAAACTGCACACAGACATTTTTTAAGCCAAAAAGTAAATTAAAAAAAAACGAGGTTAAGTAGTAATTACTATATTTAAATTATATATATATAACTGTATACAAAGTAACTAACATACTAGAGTATGTTTGATTTAAGATCGGCTATTATTTATTAAGAAATATTTTTAGGAATTATTAGTAAATTATTAACTTACTTTCAAACATAACCAACTACGATTTTAGTTGAGGAGTTATTAAAATTGCATTATTAAATAAAACAGAGAAAAAATACTGCGGCATTAAAATATTCATTTCTGAAGCTTTTTCCGGTATTTATCGAAACATCATAATATAATTATCCATAATTATTCCAATGCTATTTAAAGCTGTGAAAATGACAGCATTCGCAACTCGGTGCGCTTTTTGCTCATATTCATAGTCGACTCTTTCCACTCTCCTGCAGCATCCAATATGTTATCTTTTATGTGGCATATGTGAAGTAGTCTCGCTTGGTGTCTGTATCTCTGTCTTGTTTTCGTATCTGGGCTGCGTTTCCTTAAACTTTCCGTTGGCATCCGTTGCTGTCTACGGGATTCTCTCGGTTTGCTTGGCTGGCAATTATGAAAGGCAAAATATAAATAGCATTTTTAGCGCTCTGCTGCAACTTCTTCTTCCAGCACAAACTTTGCCAAAATAAAGATATAAAAATATATATATGTCAAAGTGAAAAATAGAAAATTAAGGAAACGTGAAAGCAGAATGGAGAACGGAAGGAGGAATAGAGTGTCTATAGATTCTGTGTACGTTGTAAGTTGGGTTACTTGGGGATGGTGGCGCCGTTTTGCAAATGACAAAAAAATTTTAGTGTAATTATCTTTTGAATAATTAAAGAAAAACGTTGGCAAAGCTTAACAAGAAGCAAAGCCCTGCAAAAATAGCATGAAATTGTGCCAGCAACAGGACCAACACCAGGACGAAAAAAACAACACACACCGACACTCACATACACATACACTCACTAACACACACACACACACACACCATGAAGCCTGGTAGCTGATAACTAAAGCTGGCGCTGCTTGTGCCTGGCCCACCCACAGCCTGAATATATTTTTAAGTTTCTCGCGTCTCCGCCATGTCTCCTTTGCCCGATGCCTTAAGCCACCATAGGGCCACGCCCAGTCGCCCAGATGCTTGGCGTTCGAAGCACACGCTCTGTAATTTGCTTCAAGTTATGCTCATTATGCGCCAATTATTTATGTCAAATAAGAAAAAACGCAACCAAATTTGAATATACCACGAAAAGCGCAAAGTTTTTGTAGGTCGATTGTACAAGGGAACCCAAACTGCAGGTGCATATGTAAAAATGAAGCACTTGACTATAGATTTAACATTTAATATAATTAAGGTTAATATATAATTCCATCTCCGAGCTACAAGGTTTAGTACAATATAAAAATATGCTATACAATAAGTTAAGATATACCTTCAGATGTACCTTAAGCAAAAATACTTTTTTGTACTTTTTTGATACTATAATGCAAGATAAGAAAATTTCTTCAATTTATTTAAACAATAATACTTTTCATAAATGTAAATATATATATTGTAAGAGAAGATGAATATATTCCTTAATTTTATGTATGCAGTAGTACTAAACACTCAATAATTTTATATTTTCATGGCAATTATATAGATACCATGAATGTATCATAAAATATTTAGTAAACTCATTCTCTGTATGGTATCTGTTTGATAAACTAAAGAAAATATATAAAATAAATGTTTTTTTTCGGGAAATTGAAAAGCTTCTTTGCTGCAGCTTATGGCTTACATTTTAATTAGTTTTTAGCACGACTAAAAAATAAATAACAGTCTTCGTAGAAATGCATCTATTATTTCAACTTTAATTCCAACTAATATTAAAGCAACACAATTCTTTTAACTTAATAGCAACAGTTTGAAATTTCACTTGATATATTAGTAAAAAAAAAAATATTAAGAAGAACATTGTACTCGACATCAATACATATACACGTAATACTTTTAAAGAATTTGTGAAGCACTTCAAGAGAATTTTGCCAACTTATATCTGAGAACTGTTTTAAGTGCTTAAGAAATGAAAGGCTAGGAAACTTTGATGCTTGGTATGCTTGAAAGCTTAACACATATTTTCTTAGGAATGCTACTTCCACTGTTTATAGTTTGTGTTTAATTTCTCACTGAGTAAAATGGGTTAAGAGGGGCATGGCATATCTTAGAGTCTGGGGAATTGCCGGCTGTCTCCAGTTACACTTCAGCAGCTGCTGTCGCCGTTTTGGGTCCAGCCAGCCTGTGCAAGTTGATGCCTTCGCGCGGCCCTGTTGACATGCCATTACTGCAGCTAATTAGAGGAGCGACCCGGCGAAAAGAGAGACTGCGGGAGAAAAAAGGCGAGAAACGGGCGACAGAGAAAGAGAGAGAGAGAGAAGAAGAGAGAGTGTCTCAGTGCCGAAAGAAGAGCGACACGCGACTGTAACTGTCTGGTGTTGCGTCGACCTGTCATGTGACATTGTTGACGCCTCGCACGTTACCGTGTTGCTCTGTGTGTGTCAGGCTCCCAGTCAGTTACCCAACCCTGTCAACTTCCTTCCACTTCCAGGTCTCATTTGTGCGGCATTTCCGGTACAATGGCGGCACACAATGCCGGGAAGCGCGCACTCGACTTGTTTGTTGGCGACGTTTCGCCTTCCGACGCAACTAAATCATTTGTGGAGAAACTGTCGCCGTTGCCATCAGCAGTCACCAGTCCACAGTCCCCCAGCCATTTAGCTCCTTGGCCCCCTTGTCCCCCTCGTCCCAGTTGAAACCCATGTCCCTGCTATGTTGACTGCAGTTGCAATTGTCTTTCTTTTCAAATAGTTTCGTGTGCTAGCCAGGAGCCAAAAGTTGGCACAGTTAATTCATGAGATTTCACGGTTTATCTCGCCGAGCTCCCAAAAACCATTCCTCAACTCCAACCCACTCTCTTTCTAACTCCCTCTCTCTCTCAATCTCTCTCGCTTTCTCTCTCTCTCTATCTTTCTGTATCTTTCTCTATCTTCATCCTTCTCTCACTCTCTCGACGCTTGTATTTTCTGTGCTGCGCATAGTTCACAGTTAATTAGAAAACTATTGCGCGCACGGCGCTTTATCAACTTTTGAACTATCCACCGGACTCGACTCCACGCGAGTCGCGAAGTCAACTCGATAAAGGAGCATCGTTTAATTATATTTAACGAGAAAGTTATGTTTTTCCTTAATTTATGCATAGAATTGGTCACTTTGTTTAGCTCGCGGCTTCTGTTTGCTTTTCTGTGCGATATCTGCTGGCTTTTGTTCACTTTTTAACTCTTCTTTCTGGCTTCTCTTTTCATTTAAAATATATGTGGGAAATGGATCAGCGGGTATACATCAAATATATCTGTTCAAGTTTTATAACCGAAGTTCGAAATCGATCACTTATAGAAATTGTATTCCTTAAACTTATTTTGCTGCTAAAATTTGAGGAAAATCTTACAAATATCAGTTTTTATCTGGATCTCCTTAAGGATCTTAATTCAGACGTGCAGCCAGATGGCTGAAGAGAATATAGCGGGTGTAGACCTTGAACAACTCTGTTTGATCTATGTGAAAATGTTTCGAAAGCTTCTTATGCTACTCTTAACATTTTTATGATGACATAAATATTGCTTTTCGAGTTCTTCACGTAGGTATTAAATTTGTTGTTGCTAAGCAGTCTGCAACAATTTTGTGTTGAGTGCTTGAACTATTTACAAAACGCTTAAGAGTTGCCGGATTTGAAATAATCATATTTTCATGATAGGCTAAAAACTTGTTGTAGAACACAGTCACGCCACTTGTACGTAATGCCCTCGTTTCACATTGTGTATTTTATGAAATTTGAACAATTTGTAAACAAATTTTACACGCACTACAAAAAAAGTCGCCCAATCAATTTTGTTGTTTGTCGCTTCAGCCGCAAAGTGTTTTCTGTTGCTTTTATTTATTTCATTTTTTTTATTTCAAGTTGGAATTTATTGCATGCAGCAACTGATTTGATTAGAAACGCCCAATGCTGGTTCGCAGGCCACTCCTTCTCCTCGGCGCGCTCTCCTCTTAGATCTGATGGGCCCATTGGCTTGGTTATCAGTACAACGCTTTTGAGGACCGCCTGCCCAAAAGCAATCTCTTAATTTGTTTACAAGCTTTGCTTTTGGCTTTCTTTGCCGTCCGTCTGTTTGCCTGTTCGCCGCCCCCACCCCTCGCAACCGACTAGCTGTGTGCTAGTTTTGCCGCACTTCTGAAAACCTCAAAAAATATGTAAAAAGCCAAAGACTCGACGTCGACGTTGACTCGTTTGCAACATTTGCAGCCAACGTCGAGGCTGGCTGCGTCTGATAGAGATCTTGCCTTTATTTGTTACTTAGCATATTTTCACCTTGAGGGCAAACAATCTCCCACTAGACACAGGCACACCAACCCACACACACACACTGGCACACACACACACCTAGCGCCTGGCAGAGTAATAAATATTTTTTGCAGCGCTCTGCATGGGCGCTTTGGCTTAACACATTTTCCTCGTTTTTTTTGGTTTTTCTTTGGTTTTTTTTTTTGGAATTCGCCGCAACGCAGCTCAGATTTTGCCCTTTTGATGCGCTCGCAATGTGCGGCAGGATACCATAACTTCAGTGCAAAACTGGCATCAGTTTTTTAAAGCGGTAAAGCAATAAATTGGATTTTCAAATACTTGAAAGCAGTAACTGATCGATTCACAACTCGTTTAATGTTTTTCAACACATTTAAATGATTATAAATACTTACAGGCACTTAGATGCTAATCCTATTACTATAAATAATATGTAATTTGCAGACTAAACTTAGTTCAATTCATAAGCTGGATATTTAAGCCCATAAATACTGAGCCATATTTTCTCAGCACTCTTTTCTCCTTATCTGTCAGTTGTTATATTAAAGAGAATTGTGCACATCCCTCATCATTCATATTTACACGCATACAACCGTTTTCTTAAGCTCTCCACCCTAGGGTATTTGTAGTCTTCTTTGCTTTAGAAAATGCTCACAGATAATATTTTGCTTATCAAATCGTCGGCCGTTGACTTTGGCACACAATATATAAGAATCTTTATAAAAATATATATATATATATCTATTTTTATTTTTTTGCTTTTCATATAAGTATATTTATGTGTATTTTGAATTTAAATGATTGAATTGGGAGAGAAAGACAAATAGAGAGATAGATAGATAGAGAGAAAGAGAGAGAGAGAGAGGGATAGATAGAGAATACTGTCAGCCATTTGCAAAAATATGAAAATTGCCTTTAATATGAAAAGGCAGACAGAAAGTCAAACATTTTTTTCACATTGCCAGGCACTTCCATCTAGATAGGCCCTCTACAGAGGGTTGGACTGGGCAGAGGGCGGAGGGCGGGACACAGACAGACAGTGAGACAAGCAGGCGTTCTATTTTATTTTGCTTTATGCCTTTATATTCTGTTTTGTGTTTACATAAAAGTGAAGTGAGGCAGATTGCGCTCGAGTGCGTTAATCAGCGCTTCTGGGCAGGGATACGGACCACGGACACGGTTAAGTACGGCGAACAGTGCGCGTAGTGCGGGCCAAAGGGGAGGGAGGTGGTTGCAGGTGGGACGCGCGTTTTAAATCAACTTCAGCTGGCAACTTTGGGTTGACTTTTTCTCTGTTGGTGTTGCTGTTGGTGTTGGTGTTGCTGTTGCTGTTGGTCAGGGTACTGACAAAACAGATTATACTGATTTCATGCTGGCAAAATCAAAAAATGAACGTGCGGCAATTTACATACTTAAGTTTAGCAGCACCCTCCACCACCCACCTTGCATTCCAGGCACCCTGCGGCACGGGATGTTCCCGAATTTATTGGCCACATGTTTTGTGCTACCTTCGTGAGTTGTACAATTTGCCTTTTGACAATATGTATAAGCATTATATAGAATTTCGTTTGGTTTTTTCTGTCTTTTCTTTTTTTGTGCAGGGGTTTGAGATTACAAGGAATTTTCGGGGATTCCATTTTAATTGAATTTCTTTCGGCTTTTTGTTGTCATTGTTGTTGTTGTTGTTGGTATAGCTACTTTGCATTTTAGGCTTACGTATTTTGTGCACCCCACCAGACAGATAATTAAAATGACCATAGGCAAGTCGACAACAAAAAACTGTTGCCTAAAATTTGTGGCTGCGAAAAAGTTATCTTTTTCTTGTCGATTGTTTTGATTGTTGAGCGCAACGAACTGACTGTTTACAGTCTATAATTTCCATAATAATGCGCAAGCAGGCTACATTAATAATCACATTATAAGAAGCCGTTCCCCTGACCCCCCCCCCTCTCCCCCTTCCCACCACCTGCCCGTTCACTCAGCAGCAGTTCCTCAAGTGAAGCAAGAAAGTTGAAGAGAAAAACGAATGAATGAACGAATAAGAGTGACTGCCGAGGAGACCGAGTTACATTAGAACACTTAAACACTTAGCTGCGCCGAATGCATTTTACCAGCAGCAAACAGCAGCAGCAGCAGCAGCAGAAGCACGGAAAATGATTGCTTACCTCACCCTTTCCTCACCCCAAACAGCTCTCCTTTCAATCCAATCGGCGACTGTAGCTTTTTGCGTGAATTGCTGTTATTCGAGGCACAATCCAGAAATCAATTTCTCGGTTTTCATGAAATGTTAACTCAACATTTTAATAAGAGTAATAATTGGACGAAAAATTCATAAAAAAAATGTTGGCTTTATGTAAATTCTTTAATTTTGAGTAAAAAGATAAGCCAACAAAATGAAGACTTAATTATTATCTTTTATTAATTTTTAAACTTGAACAGCATTTAATGAAGCTCTTATAATAAGATTAGTTATTATATTTAGAATATGACTCCACATATTTGTATATTTGGTAACAACATTTTAATAACTTCATAAAAATCAATATTATACGGAAATGAATTTATTGGTGCTAAGTATGATTATCAGGTTAAAACAATAATAAAACAGTATTATTTATTTCGAATTTTTACTTATTTATTTATTATATAAATTTTAAATGAAGCATTTTGTATGCAAAAATTGTATACGAATTGACTTAGTCAAAATAACTATTTAAGTTATGATTATTCGCATAAGTATGATATATTTTCATTTAATTTTTGAACAAACATTTAATGTTTTTCTTAGTTTAAAAAAGTCTATAGTGTTTTAAAGATATATTTAAGAATATATTTGAAAATATTTTAAGGTTGCTTTATGCTTACGCGCACAACTCATTTTCTCAAACTCCAAACTATAAGTTTTAATAGCTTTTGTAATTTCTGGAACGGTTGCCAAGGAACATGTATATGAGAGAGCTGCAGTTCTCTGCTCTGTCTCTGTGTGTAATTGTGTGTGTGTGTGCACTGCAGATTTCTTGTATACTCAGCATGTCTGCTGACTTGTCAGTGTACATGTATGTGTATATATGAGTGTGTCTGTGTGTGTGTGTGTATGTGCTGCTGTATTCGCTCTTGTTATTTTTATTGTAACTCTGATTCGCGCTTTATTGCATTATAATTGAATCTTGAAGCGCACAACTAACGCAGGAAACGTTGCCTGACTGCCCGCCTCATCCGCTTCTCATTTCGTCGCTCCCCGTCGCCCCCTTGCCCACACCGATGCCTTGCGGCAGCTGCTATCCCCACCGTTTCGCTTGCCCACAGCTGCTGCACTTAATGCCAAGTGTTTAAAAAAAAAAAATGAAAGAAACGAAGTAATATTTACTTACCACCCCGGCCCCTTATGCCTTTCGCCCTCTCCCAGCTCATCGCCTGCTGCCAGCTGGCCATCTACCATCAGAGCAGCGAGTCATTGCACCACCCACCGTTCACCATTCACCATTCAGCATTCAACATTCACCCGCTCTCGTCCCGATCTCCGTCTCCGTCTCTGCCCCGCTCGCCGTTCACCGCTCATTTTGCTCATTGCCAGCGAAATGCAATAAAAATTGTTTTCCCATAGACGGCGACGAGCTGGCTAAGCAAATGTTGTTGGAAATGAGCTATAAAAACGGGAAATTGTATTTTACAGTAAATTTTGTGCAGCACACAAACTAGCTAAAGTCCTCGATGCCACCACATTCCTGCCACTGCCCTGCCCCTGCCCCTGCCCCTGCCCCCTATGGGCGTTCTTCCACTTGCACGTCAACGCCTTTCAGCCTTTCATGGGGCTGTCGCAGATAATCCGTTGCTGAGTTGGCTTGTCTTGACTTGGCTTGACATTGGCTTTGGGTCGACGTTCCCTTCCGCTCTCGTTCCCATAGCCGCAGCCCGCTCCCCCATTGCCCACTGCCTATCTAGTATGAACCAGCGCGCCCTTGTTTTGGTCTCGGCTCCGTCTAACGTGGCTTATAAGCTGCCAATATTAAAATGATGACAAGTTTACAGCAAAAAAAAAATATGGAAGGGAAGCGGGGCACTGGCAGCATATACAAAAATGCAATTCATGGCAAAACTGATGTCTGCGACTGAGTCTTTATTTTTTCTTGACTCATTGTACACAAAATTGAAGCCATGCGAATACTAAATTATTTCCTTGCTCGCCTCAAATGATAAGGGATGAGAGAGAGAGAGGTTCAGATGGAGATAGAGAGCGATGAAGAAATGGCCACGGCAAATTGGCCAACTTAATACAGTTGCATTCAGATAGATAGAAGTTCTTTAGCATGAATTTGCGATATCAGATGATAAAATCAGATATAAAAATTGAATATAAAATATATATATAATAACAAAAGTAATTATTAAATATCTTCGATTAAAAAAACTGAGACACGATTTAAATATAATTTATATTTCTTAAAAACGCTTGAGGATGCAGATCTTTGCAACATGAACATTTTTAACTATATAAATTATTTTTTTTTTATCCATTGAAGCCAATTATTTGTTATACTCTGATACCAAAGGAGAGCTATCGATTGAATCACAATTTTAAGGCTACTGTCACCAAATATGATTTAAAAGTTAGAAGATTTGGAAGGTAAGCATCGATACAAATGAATTTATGGCCACGCCCACACACTCGACAAAGCCAATATTTTGAAAAGTGTGAATCGATAAAACCGCATAACTCTCACAAGTTTGAAGATAGACCCACCAAACGTGGAAGATAGCTTGCTGGCAACCTCTTTCAAGGAGAGGCATAGACCACGCCCAAACCAAACTTTGCAAGAATGTTACTCCCCTAAATTCTCAAAATCCCATATCTCCCGTAATTTAAGAGCTTCCGATTTATTGATTTATCTTTAAAGGCGGCTACCAGTAATATGGCCACCAAATTTGACGGCTCTAACTCAAAAACTGCGGAAGTTAAAGATATTTAAAACATGTTGGATCGGGGGAGGCTGGGAGCAGCGGAGGTGGGCGTGGCACATCCAAATTTTTGAAGGACATCTCCAACAACCTACTAACCAAATTTGGGGATTGTAGCTTTAAAATTGTGGCAGATACATATGTGGCTTTATTGATTTGCGAATATCGGTTTTATTGATTTCCTAGCCACCTAGTGTAGCACTCCAATTCTTACACTTCTGACGCGTGCACAGACCA
Source organism: Drosophila atroscutellata (assembly GCA_035041605.1). Lineage (NCBI taxonomy): Eukaryota > Metazoa > Arthropoda > Insecta > Diptera > Drosophilidae > Drosophila > Drosophila atroscutellata. The sequence continues at coordinate 1,343,650 of JAWNLA010000092.1, read as the reverse complement.
GTATATGTTCCAAGTTTCAAATCTGTGTCTCTATGGGTGTCGAAAACATTTGCGTTCAGAAAGACAAATAGACGGACAGGCAGACAGACAGACAAAACCATGATACCTTCGGTACCAAAGTATAAAAACGGGCAGGTTGAAATAGTGGCAATAAGTTAACACATTAAATCCTCTAAGCCGCTATAAGCACAAAAAAAAAACAAAAACAAAAACCAAAAAGTGGCTTCAAGCAGTTTGTTTAGCTGCAGTTCATGTTTGTTGACTGTCCTAAATCGTTGAGATGTGAAAAAATGTCGTATCTTTATTTGAATTCCACAACATCAAATACCTTTTGCTCTACTTGCCTCAGTTGCAAGCCCCATTTTGCAGCCCTGGCTGAGTGAGACGAGAAAAAAAAAACATAAATAACTTTGCAGTGTTTGTGCCATTTTGGTTGCCACATTTGAATAAAATATGAATAAAAACCGAAATGCATTTAGTTGGGCCCAGGACCAAGAAGCGCTTGGGGGGTTGGCGGGAATGTAGACAGCGTGGCTTGTGCATAGCGTAGGGCACATCATTCGTTTTACTCCAGGTCCCCCCCCTCCCACATTACACCGCACCGTTTCGGCCAGTTTGTCACCTTTTCGCTTTTGAAAAGGTCTCCTCCTTTTCGCTCTTGCATATAGATACGATAATATTTGCATTCAGTTGTGCCTGAAGCTAGTCTCGATGCAGTAGCTTCTTTATAAAAATAAGACAGAGGGTCTTCTAATTTTGTCTCGACTTGTGTAACGCCTTGCAGCACATCTTTGAAGACATACAGTACAGTGATTACTACTATCACATGAACAACTTATCTTAGCTCGAAGGGTTCATATTTTAAGGCTGAAAAATTAATCACCATCGAATTACTTTATCATATTTTATGTTTCAATCTATATATCTCTCTGTTCCTCTTTATAACATTATTAACTTTGCATATTACTAATCCACTGATGCTTAACAATTCTTCTAATTTAATCCAATTTGTTTTTTCTGGGTTTCCCCAATCATTGCAATAAATATAGCTCCATTTTACATATTATGAATTATTTAATTAAAGTCTGCATTTTAATTTTTTATAATTTAATTAGTTACTTTATTCGAATTTTTTTTTAAAAAACATTCCACATTAATTAGACAAATATAAACAAGTTGGACTCTCTTTTGCAAAGGGTATTTAATCTACGACGTGGCGAAGTTTTCTTTTGGTCCTTGTTTTTATTTTGTCGTCAAAACGTCAGCGGCGACGCTAGCAAAGACGTGCTGTTTATGCTGGTTGTCCTGGTTGTCCTGGTTGTCCCCGTCTGGAGTTCGTTGCGGCTCAGCGTTCACTTGGCTTAATTTTGGGCTAAAGAAATGTGCATAAAAAATCGGCGGCGAATTTGCAATTTGAATTCGACTGTGTTGGCTGTCAGTCCTTCTGCCACGACTCCTGGTCCTGGTCCTGGTCCTGCTCCTGCTCCTGCTCCTGCTAGTGTGTCTCTGTCGCCTATATTGGACCCAGAACATGAATTGAGCTTCACTTTGCTCTCTGCACTTCCACCTCTCTCTCTCTCTCCCAGTCTCACTCTCTCTCTCCCTCGTTCTCTTTCTGATCCATTGTGGCAGCGTCTTGACAGCCAGTCAGGCGGCTATTTAGGAAGTAATTTTCGCGCTTTCATCGCAACTTCTTCTATTTTTAAGTTTGTCTGTCTATCTGTCTGTCTGTGGCTGCTTTTTGGGCACGTTATTCACGTTAGCCCTGTTATTTGAGCGGCTTCCTGCTGCACGCGCCTTTAATGCATTTTTTAAAAGCCAAGTGCGCAAATTGAATGCGCCTCATCCCGACATTACTGCGGTATCCTGGCTAGCTCATGGCGCACGTGCGCTTCCCAGGACACTTCCTAGTATGCCAGCAGTAACCATATTTGTGGCCTGGCCGCAGGACGACACGCAGGCATAATTTCTGCACGCTGCACTCAGGCCTAATGAATATTTCAACAGTAATACTCTCTCGTCCATAAACAAATACATAATACACATGCTTTACTCACACTCAACCCCAAACTCTTCCCCATACTCATCCTCTTCTTCATAGACGTGCCCATTTACATGTGTATGGACATAGTTCCTTACTGACTGTAGCGTCAGTTAAATGTCTGGCTAAATGAGCATCCTACTGTCGTCGAGTTTCATTAGCTTCATCCAAAAATTCGACATGTTTTTGCTGCCTGCTATGCCTCTGAAGCTTAATGATTTCGAAAGTGACGCAGTGGCACGAAAACTAATTGCTCTAAATATAAAATTTAAAAGAAACACCTGCTTCCCCTGCCCATTCTCCAAATAAAACAATGCAGACACATACTTATGCGCATTTGCAACCACATTTTGAGGCTGGTACTTAGTTTGCTGTGAACTTTATTAAATTAAATATTTAATTTTCTTAATTTAGCAAAATAGCCTATAAAAAAATAAGTCGATTTACTTTTAATAAACAACTATATACATTTTAATTGTATTTGTTGGCAGCAGCAACAAAGATCTTTGAATTGATAATGAATGTTTTCTACTTGTATTTGGAGCCCTGGCTTAACATAAATAGCTTATTGTTAGTGTTAATTACATATCCACACTATGTTAAGTGCAGTTTGAGATGTAACAGCCGGCGTTAGCAGCGCTCTCTTGGTACAGTGCTCTCTTGGTACAGCGATGTCTTTATGCAGCGCTCTCTCTCTCTCTCTCTCTCTCTGTCTCGATAAAGGGCGTTCGCTGATCGGCTTGCTGCTGCAGCTAATCAGTTGTTTAGCATAACTGTAGCTAATCGACCGTGTTTATTAATTACTCGGTGGCTTCAAACCTTCATTTCGCTGATCGATCTTTAGCTACTCTCGTTGTGAATAAAAGGCTAAGCGTTGGCTTCTAGCCTCAGCATATATTGGAAATAAACTTTATAAAGTAGTGGAAATAACTTTGTACTGTTATTCTGTTGTATTAGAAAACAAAGCTATCAAAAAGCTGACGGCGCAAAAAGTATTTTATTATACATACACATGAATATGACGAATATTTCAGTGTTGTCATTTTAATGCATATTGGTGGCGAACATCTTAAATTCGTCAACCTGCAATTTCCTGTTGTTCATTCTCATGATATTGATGTATATCACAAATCATCAATTCCCAATAGTTCACAATAATATACGAACTAAGAAAAATAGTGCTTGAGTTTAATACCAAATCAAGTAAAATAGCAAAAACAGGTTGCAAATATTATAGAATTGATTTGATTAAAATATATTTTTATTAAGATATTAAGTTATTAAAAATCAGACTGATATATAATATAGCTTCCACAAGAACCTTCGGTCGATGTTAATTTATATTTATAATGCAGTTTAGATGACAGCAAGCAGATGTCGCAAGAGAGTGTAATCTTATTTATGTAATGAAAAATGATAACGTACTTGCCAAGAGTACAACATTTTATTTATGTAACTAATAACCAAAATATATAGTTAGATATATTTTCGATTTGTTCTCGTATTTCAATTGCTTGACGCCAACTTGTAATTAAAATTGCATCCCACGTCAGAAGATGCTCCTGCCTTGGAGTGCTCAGCACAACTGACCCAAAATGAACTCTTTCATCGCTACTCCAGCAAAGAATCCCCCCAAGTCCGCCCTTTAATACTCAAACCCCCACAAAACACCCCAGTGACTGGCAACCACAATTTAATCTCTGTGGCATTATGCACCAACCACTCCCCACTGCATCCCTTCCCCAAAAATGCGCAATTTACTGAAGAACTGTATGTCTTGAAACATGCTCAGAGGTCTTTCCCATCTGCTCCTTCGGCCCCAATCCCCTCATTATCACTGTTTTTTTTCTGTGCTCCTTTGTGTTTGTTAATAAACTCGCAGGCAGACTAAATTCAAATTACGCACACATCTTAAGAGAAGGCAACTAACACGGAGATGGAGACGGACATGGAGATGGCGATGGCGATGACGATGAAGATGGAGACTGGGACATAGACGTATAAGACGACGCCGACAGTCATTTCACTTATAGGCGGCTCATTATGTCAGGTCTATATTCATATACGCCTCATCCTCATCGCCGTCCGCCCCCCATTACTACCCCTGCCACATCTGACGTATGCGTGAGTGCGTTCGAGAAGCTGCTGCGAGTGGAGCTTCGACTGGATGACTCCGCCTTTTGACTTGGCCCTGTCGTAACATTTCATCTTTATTTCGGCATTATTCCCATGGCAGCGCTTATTGTTTTGCCGTGAAAATGGCAACAGCAACGGCAACGGCAACGGCTACATCAATGGCAACAAATTAGAAGCGTGCCCAACGCCCGAAACGAACTTAGCAGCAAGCAGCCAGTTGGCCTAGTCTAATTGGGAATAGCAAGTAGTCAGTTCTCTGGGATTTCTAGAGTGCCACGCCAAACTCCAATTAACAAATGGACGCAAGTCTAAGGTACACACTATGTCCAAAAACGGTGAAATTCTCACAACTTTTCGTGTTTTCCTCAGTGTTTTGGAATGAATAAGGTGACTAGTTTGCCATATGTCTAAAATTTCACGAAATTCGAAAACTTGAGTCAGTCAAATTAGTGGATTGCTGGGCGCCTTCTGCAAAGATCGACCGACCCCGTTTTCCTTATTGATTTTATTCATTTAAGTTGGAAAATTACTTTATTTAGACTTTTGGAATCCCTTAGCATAGGTCACAACTCATCAGACCAAATACATCGGTTACGTAAATGGTATGTGTCCCAGCTAAAACCCTGATTTATTTTATAAAATTTCGTTTCCAGATTCGTGTGGAAGTCATTTAGCAAATATCACAACCAACATAAAGACAAGCAAGGCATTGGCTAAAATGGTGCGCGAAACAGCTCAAAATAGCTAACATCCAGTGTTGCATAATTTACAAGAAAAAGGTAATGTAGAAAATAGTTTAAGCTATTTTGAAAGCGGCTACAAGTATTGTACTAAATAATTTAGTTAAAATCAAAAGTAAAAGTTTTGCAATATGACAATTATTAAGATAAATTAAAGTGTTATCGAAAAATAACGATACTCTGAACTAACTTAATGACTATTTACGATTAGTTGAAACTCCGGCCTGTCTCCCAGACATACATAATGTTAATAAGATAATCATTATTAGAAACGTACGGTAAATATTGCTAATGGAAAAACACTTAAGCTGCCAATTCTTAAACACATATGCAAAGATTATCTAAATTCTAAGCTAAAGTCCTAATTATATTTTTTTAATAAATTTGAATGCAAGGATGGCCCTTAGGCAAAAATCAAAATTTATTATTATATACATATTATTTAGCTAAGATCAAACCTGCCTACCCTTTTGCTTAAGCATTAAAATATATTTATAATTATATACTCAGGAGGTCTTAGCCATATCCTTCTGAGTCTTAAAGATTAAATGTGTAAAATATCCAAATGCTGTATGGCATAAGAAATGAAAGTTATTTGCGGATCTAAATTTGTAACCAATATTTACTTGAATATTAAGATTCCCGTAGAAGAAAGTTGACCTACAGGGCCCTCCATTTAAAATATATATTTGTTTTTCATTGCTTTCTTTCTTGTTTATTATTCAGTATAGGCAACGTAATAAAAGGATTCAGCTTTACATAAATTCATCATACAACAGTTGAAACAGTTTTGTTTTCTTTTTTCCTATTTCTCATTCATTATTTTTAGTTCATGCATTCCGTTTTGCTTACAATCATTTTGGTATATTCATCAGCCAATTTCTTAACGTATCGCAAACTATTCAGTTGTGTGTTGAGGCTCGTTTCAAAATAAAAGAAATTAAATTCTTTGCTTAAAAGTTGCAAAATGTGTGTCGTGTTTGTATTGTCAAGTATAAACGGATGAAATGTTGTGGGCACCAGCTCCTGCTACTTCTTGAGGCCCCAGGCATTGTTGCTGGGAACCGGGACGCGACGCTGGCCGGACTCGCGGGCCAGGACCTCCATGACGCTAGTGGCGGGCAACCAGCACTGAATATAAATTAATTACAATCATTATTTTCTCAATGCATTGCTTGATTAAGTGTTACTTACGCGTTCCTTGTGCGCGGTGGCGACCACGTTGCGATTGGGCTCCTTGTCATAGGATACGGACTCCACGCCGAACACTTCGCACAGCTCGTGCACCATTTGACGCTTCTCGCGATTCATCGTGGGGAACGAGTGACTGCGCGACTTTTGCTTGCTCTCCTTGGCCAGCTTGACCAGATCGCTGAGCGTTTCGTAGACGCTCTTGGTTAGCACCGGATTGCGTTTGGCAAAGCCGCGCAAGAATTCCGAGTACTTCGTAAGCGACTTGAGCTGCGACTCCGGATTCCGAGACTGCAATCCAATGGCCAAGCGGCGATTGCGCTCCAGCAGACGACAGTCCTCATTGCAGTCCAAGCTATAATAGAATGAGTGGGTTATAAGCATTTATGTACATCATATTTCAGAAATATATATAAATATATATATATATATATTAGACCTTAGAAACATGTAAAATCGACTTTTCGCCTTGATTAATAATAGCTCTCCTGTGCATTATTTTATACAACTTTCATAAGCATCCATTTTTAAAAATTGTAATTAAAATATTATATTAATTATCCATTAAAAATCATAATTCCAATATTCAAAAACACTTTCCATATCTGAAAGTTCTAATTTTGCAGAACAAGCTGATCATTCAAATCCATAAGTTATGTCAGTGACTATTTATGGGATTTAATAATAGCAAATACTTGTATATAGATAAATATGTATGTATAGATAAATGTAGAATATTGAGATATTTATAGAGGTATTTATGTAGAAGTAGAAAATAGCTATGAACAAAGGGTATCTCTATGGTCTTTTATCAGATTTCTTATATATTTTTTTAAATATATATGTTGTAACTTACGTTTTATTGGATTTGTTGATTTTGGTGGGTGCGAGTATTTCGCTGAGCTCCATGTAGTTGCCGCGCGACATCTCCGCCATGGAGGAGGCCAGCTGGGCGGTGGCAATGCGACTGTGCTCCCGGGCGAGTTCCTGGCAGCTGCGGCTCTGCTTGCGATTGCCACACTCGCACTGTACCTCGACGAGCTCCTTGCACGGCGTCTCGGGGCAGACGCCATCGTGGCAGACAGCGGCACACTTGTGGCCGCACAACAGACGAGGCTTGCTGCAGCTCTGGCGGCATAGCTCGCCAGGCTGCTGTGGACACTCGGCCTCGTGGCACGGCCGGATGCATTTATGGCGGCCACACGCGAGCGGCTTGGCGCAGGGAAAGCCACAGCTGAAGCTGGCCTGCGAGCAGGGTATCGTCTTGCGCTGCTCGTGATTGCCGTGGCACCACTTCGTGGTGAACATCATGCAGGGCGGACAGCTGGCCGCCGCATGGCAAGTATGCTGCGGCACATGCTCGCAGCCGTGGGTACGCGAACAGGGCCGCTTGCAGGTCGGCCGCTTTGTGCCACACGGCACCGGTGGGTAGATCACTTCGGCGCCGCACTCGCAGTAGAGCTCCTCGAAGCTACTGCGATAGCAGGGCGGACAATTGCCGCGATGGCAGGGCTGATCGCACTTGTGTTTGCCGCAGCTCAGCGTTCGGTTGCAGGGCAGCGGGCAGGCATGGTCGATGTCGATGCAACACTCGGCGTTGCATTTGTGCTTGCCACAGCTGCGTTTCTTCGTGCAACGGCGCTTGCAGCGCGCATCGTCCGCCCGGCTCGATAGCTGGCGGCACTTGATCAGCTGATCCATGTGACCGCAACGGCATTTGACGGCCGTCTGTTTGGGGCACGGCGGACACTGCCCCAAATGGCATTTGCTGGCGCACTGATGCGGATGCGCCGGCTTGCCGCAGCGCAGCGTCTTGCCACACACGCCCTCGCACGTCGGCACCGGATCAAGGCAGCTGTTGCGCTGCGTGGGAGGCACAGCCAATTTGCCACAGGGGCAACTGGTGATCTGCTGCGGACTCAACTTGCATGGACGACAGGAGCCGGCGTGGCACGAATCCTTGCACTTGTGATTTCCGCAGGGCAACGGCTTGCCACAGCATTCCTTGCACGAGTAGCTGCGCTTGTCCTGACTCTCCCTGGTGCAGAGCACCTCGCGCTGCTGCTTGCCACAGTGGCAGTGTTGCTCCACCTGCTCCGCACACGGCTCACACTTGCCCGCATGGCACAACTGCTGGCAACGATGCTCGGCGCAGTTGAGTGGCTTGTCGCAGGCGGCCTCGCACTGCAGTTGCTGCTTCATGGCGCACTGCATCATTTTGGAGGTGCGTCCGCAGCCACAGCCGCGCAACACGTTCGCCTGGCACGGCGGACACGGACCCGGATGACAAAGCAGGGTGCACGCATGACTGCAGCCCTCAACGCGGCAGCAGAGTTCGCCGCAAGTGTGCGCCAGCTCGTTGCGTGTGAGTGGCGGATTCTTTAGCTTGCCACAGAAGCAGAGATAATCGCGCGGCAATTCTTGCAGCACATTCTGGCAGGCTGGGCAGCGCCAGCCTTCCGCCGACTTGGAACTGCTCGCCCAGGTGATGGTGCACTTGAGATGCAGCACATGATAGCAGTTCTGGCACGACCACGTGCCATGATGCGCCTTGATCTGCTCGACGCACACCAAGCACTCCAGGCGTCGCTGCTCGATGTCACGCATCAGCTTCTCCCGCTGCGACAGCTTCTCGTTGTCGGGTGCACGGCGAGGGGAGACTTGGTGTGGCAGCTGTTTCTCGGGCTGCTTCTCGGGCGAGGGCTGGGCGCTGTCGTTACTGTTGCTGGTGTCCAGTTCATCGGCGGCGCGCGAATAGCCATTGATGCGGTCACGATTGCGATTCCAGTCGTCTCGTCTTTTGTTGCTGCGATGATTGTCGTAGCGCTGTTGCTTCTGCGGCTTCTTGCCACGCTCATAGCGATCCTCATGGCGATCCTCGCGATAGTCTTGGCGCCGCTGCTGCTGCCGAGTATTATTGCCGCCAGCCAGAGGCTTCGCTAAGCCCCGTTGAGCACTGCTGCTGGCTGCCTCATGTGGCGGGTTCTGTGTTGTGGCAGTGTTGCTGTTGTTGCTATTAATATTATTATTGCCATTGGTGCTGCTGCTGTTGGCTTTGCTCGTCGTCAGGCTGAGCTTGGCGAAGTTGGGCACAAATTCGGGTGCCGTTGCTTGCAGCTTGGAAGCGCTAAAATCGAAAGCGGTGCCGCCGGCAGCAGGAGCAGCAAATGGATTAGTGCCAAAGGCTGAGTACAAATTGGGATAATGTTGGCCAGCGCCATCGCCATTCTGATAGCCAAAAGTAGGAGCAGCATATTGCTGAAATATGAAGAAAATAAATATAATTTATGTAATTCATTTAAATACCCTTGCAGAAATTTGACAGACCAAAATTCGAATGTTTTTTTGTGGTTAGGTTTGATAATTATCTTATTATTTGTAATTTACTTAAATAATTGCAATTACTTGCGGCTCTTGCACAGAAAATTGAAATTTAAAAATTATATGTTAACACATTTTCACAATACGTTTCTCCAAACTGGCCAAAAAAAAAACATTAATATGGACACGTATATTCTGTTCACCTTCCAATCAAAAAAATAGCTGCAAGGGTACTTCGAAAAAAATCATGAGTGGATTCACTTACGCCGACGCCAAAGCTGGAGGAGTTGTTGGCAGCGCTGCCGCTGCAACTCGCGGGCGTCAGGCCAAAGGCGCCGCCGCTGCCGCCGCCACCGCCACTGCTGTAGCCGAGATTGGAGCTGTGTAAATTATGCTGCGTAATGAACTGATTGAAGTTAACATAATTGTTGTTGTTGTTGCTCTGCCCATTGCAGGCAGCGGCGGCTGATTCATTAGGAGCTGCTGCTCCATTTGTTAGCTGCTGTTGCTGCGTTGACGGCGGCTGCTGCTGCTGCTGTTGATGCTGTTGCCAATATTCGGCCATGGCAAAGGCTTGATTAGCGCTCTGCTCGGCGTCTGGCAGCGTGTTTCTCTGCTCCCCTCTCTTTTCTCCTATTCGTTTCGTTTCTTTTCTTTTAGCAGTGCCCACCACGCTGGCGAAAAGTTGATCCGATTTATCGCGTGTGTTTCTTGTGTGTGCGCCTGCAAGTGAATACGATAGGAATGTTAAGCGATGGATGTGTTAGTTACATTAAATAATTCGATTTCACAATTAGTACCAATAATAATTACACGAATTTTGTTAATGTCTCCGCTCGAAAATTAAAAAAAAAAAACAACAACTGCATGGCACACTCAGCGCGTGTGTGCGAATATGACGGCTATATGTGTGGTGTGAGTGTTGCTGACGTGCAATGTTAAGTTTTACAGGTATTATCACGCAAGTAACGAGTCATTCTCTGTTAAGTGTGGAGTAAGTCTAGTTACCTAGGCGAGTGAGATATGTGAATTGGTGGAATGGGCTGTTAGCGTGCTTTGCTCCCTGTTGTGGACTGGTAACAGAGTACAATTCTATTAATGTCTTGGACATTAAACTATGTGGCAGCCCGACTTTTTGACTTGAGAGCGTTTTATCGATGCCTTATCTGCCTATCGATATTTTCAATACAAACAATGTATTGTAGCCATGTGGACGCTTTTTGAATAGATGTGAATGTAATTGGATTAACATTTTTATTGTATTCTGAAAGCTGCATTAATTAAATTAATTAAATATCCTTCGTATACAGATAGATAGCGACAATCATGCCATACAGGCCCAACACCTCCGCAAATATGAGAATGAGGATCATACCGACAAAAAGTCGGGGCTGCTGAGCCGTATTTCGAACTCCGATGTCACCCACTGTTCCGATCGCATAGCCGGATGCCAGCCCACAAAAACCCACCGACAATCCGGCCGCCAGATGCACATATCCCTTGACCACTGAGTACGTCTCGGCCGAGTCCAAAATGCCGGCGATTAGCACCGCCACAACCAGACCGTAAATGGCAATGATTCCCGCCATGACAACGGGTATGATCGACTGCATGATCAGCTCCGGGCGCATCACGGCAGTTGCGACTATCCCAGTGCCGGAGACAGCCGTTCCATATGCGGCGCCAATCGAAGAGAACACTATAGAGGCTACGACGCCCATAACACCGTAGAATGGGCCGTATGCCGGGAAATAGATGAGCTCATTGACTTCATCCTCCAGCAAGTTCTTTCCAGTCTTCTCACCTAGCATTTATTATTATTATTTATTTATTTGTAAACGTGTTTCTTTTATTTAACTTAAATCACATACAAATGCAAAGATAACTCTATATTTATGGACTAAGTTTCAAATTTATTTACAATGTTTGCTACGTTTTCGATACATCGCACTGAAATATTTTCTATATATATTTATATATATGTATATATAAATTATTGTAAATCACGAATTTAAATACTAACAAGTAAAGTTCAAATTTGTTCCAAAAATATTCTTCGTTTTTAGCTTTTTAAAAATAACTTTAAAAAAAACACCGAAGTCTGCTTCAAAATGAAATTCCAAGCCAAATTTGCTTTTCACGTCCCGTTATGTTTTTTTTTTAAATACATTTTTCTTCGTTTAAGCAACTTAGTCACAGAATTATATTACTAAATAGATTGGCTGTTAATATACTTAAGAGAAGTATTAAATTGTTCAAAATAAAAATATGAAAAAACCTTATTTTCTTTGTAAGCTTTTTGAATATGTAATCTATTTCGGTTTCTACGATTTTAGGATTCTATTTATTTTTTTAAGGCATTTTGAGTAATTTAGAACTAATAATTAATAAGAAACAAAAATTTAGCACCGTTTGTAAATGGGATAAAACAAACGCATTAAATTTTGGTTTATAAAACACAACAGAGAAAGAAATTGATTCTAAAAATACAAAATTAAAAAAAAATAACAATAAAAAAATAAAATAAATTGATTCTAAAAACATAAATTCTAATCTTGTTTCAAAAATTAATCGTTTTCCATATAGAGCGGCAAATTTTTAAATAAGAATATGAGTTTGAAATTTTGAATGGAAAATCATTTTTCGAATATTAATTTAAAATTTTGAATATTTTTTAAAATATCCGAAAATATCCGAAGTAAGCGGCCAATAAAATTGATGCATTCCAGAATAAACGTACTCAATTTAAGAATATATTCTTAGTTTAAGATTTTAGTTAGTGCGTTCACTTTTGATGATTTTTTTTTTGTGCTTGGTTTAGGGTTGCCGTAGGGTTCATTCTTGTACATCATTTAATACATGCATCTCACCCCTCGGAAATCCCCGTCTGGTCAATCTCTGGCAGATCTTCCATTCAGATGGCTTGGAATGTTCTCAAATTGCTGAGGAGCGTTTGCTGGGCCGGCGGAAAGGGGGGTGGAGTTGCAGCAGTGGCAAATGCTGTCGGTGGCATGACAAAACTTGCAGCTGCTGGCAGCGATAGCGATTGCTGCTGCTGTTGTGGTTGCTGCAGCTGCTTGTGTGGCATGGGGAATGGCTGAGCGCCATCTAGCGGTCGGTATTGGCACTTCTTGGCGTGGGTGCGCATATTGCTGGACTGGGTAAAGGCCTGGTTGCAATTGGGATGTGGGCAGACGTAAGGCTTGCAGCCGGTGTGATAATTGAGATGCGTCTTCAGGTGATGCTTCTTTGTGAATGCCTTGGGGCACAACGGGCAGCTAAATGGCTTGATGCCCGAGTGCAGCCGATGATGGAGCGTCATATTGCTGCGATCCGCAAAGGACTTGCCACAAACGGAGCACTGATACGGCTTCTCCCCGCTGTGCGTGCGCATGTGCTGCTTGAGCAGCATCTTGCGGGAGAATCGCTTGCCGCATTCGGCACACTTGTGCGGCTTGACGCCCGTGTGGATGCGCACGTGCATGTTGAAGGCGACACGCTGATTGAAGGACTTTGGGCAGTAGGGACACTCGTACTCCTTCCGGTTGCGATGGATCTTCATGTGACTACTCAGATAGCCCTTGTCGTTGAAGGTCTTGCCGCACTCCGGACACTCAGCAGCAAACTCCTTCGTGCCACGATGCACGGACAGATGATATTTATAGTTGCGCAGCTGCGAGAATCCTTTGCCACAGTCTGAGCACTCGTAGCGCGGCGATTTGTGCGTCTTCTCGTGCGCCTGCAGACCCATAGGAAGAGACGAAGGGAAAAGGATATTTATATTTATATTATATATGGATATTTTCCTAGTGCTGCAAGCCTAAGTTTATTATTTATGGCACGAGTTTTCAACTTAATTAAATAAAAGATCATGTACATAACTTAATTACAATATTTTAATTGCTTCATAGGTTAAAATATTAAATTAATAATTAAATAATTAATTAATAATTAAATATTTCAAACCTAATATTATTAATTATTAAGTATTCAATTTTGATCATTTTAATTATTTTAAAATTTTATCCTTGCTCGTTTTTTTTAGTTATGTATTTTAATTAAGCTGAGCTTTTAACTTAAAGCTTCCGATTGATAAAGTATCTGAAACCAAATCCAAAAACATTATGCAGATAATTTTGTCTGCTCTTCTGGCTGAGTGGAAGAAAGAGATGAAAACTGCGACTGCCTATTGGCTGGCGGCCATTTTGTACAGACGCGCTCTCAACTGCGCTCTCTTTCTAATGCTTTGCGCGTGTGTGTGTGTCTGTATTGCTCTCCGTGGCTGGCAGACTGCACCCATGCGTAAAACCAGTTCTCATCTCGCTTCTGTTTTGGGCGCCACCATTTTTAACGATCTTCAACTACCTTTGGCTAACTTATCAGCATTTGCATAGGCCCCTTCTACCTCTTTCCGTCGCTCTCTCTCTCTTTCTCTCTCTCTCTCTATCTGTCTCTTTAGAGTTCATGTGACTCAAGCTCCGCCTGTTTACTTTGAACTCCGCCCATAAAATGCCTTGCTTTGGACCACATTAAAAACATGTTTGCATTGAAACTCGTTAAATATATTTGAAGCAAAAATATGCCTTTAACTGCTTATCGAGTGCCTTTTGCTATATGTATCAAATATATTGTGATTATAAGCGTAGAACTTACTAAAGGTAGAAGCCCCTTACAGAGACTTAAATTCCTCACATATACAAATATTTATTGTTATGTTATGTTAAAAATATATTTAAATATAGACAAAATTTTACAGAATTGGATTATTAAACGATTTTGAGCAATTTCCATATATTTTTTAAGTCATTATGTTCGAATAAAAATTAATAAATGAGCATGTTTCTTCAGTGCAAGTCTGATGAAGATAATTTTAAAATATGTTATTTTAATAAAATGGTTTCCCATAAAGGTTTAAGTTCTCTTGATTTTAAACTTGTATTTTAATAAAGTTTTACGAGTTCAAGCGTATTTGAGTGGATTTGTTCGAAGAGTATTTTCAACTTGCTCAACTCAATAAAATCACAATGAATCTAAATCATTTCCAATTGAATTATTAACATATCTAAGCAGATATTACTTATGTATCTGAATGAATTTTCTGATATTAATCAGTCTTTTTTACATATCATGCTTGACATTTAATGGATATGTTTAACTAAAGAAATTAATTATTTAGACAATGTGGACTGCAGCTAAATCTTTAACAGCTAAATCTTTGAGAATACTTTTTCAAAAATACCAATTTAAAGCGTTGGGTCTTGTAACTAAAAAGTGTCACCCCAGTCAGAACATCTTAAGATAATTAAGATTGATAATTTAGAGATACGTCGCTTTGAACTGATTATGTCACTAGCACATTAAATATTGTGCTGAGGCTTTTCTTGCTCTCTTTTCTCTTACCATTTTTTTTTTAGTCTTTCGAACCTGATAGATGCGAAAAAAATTGTGAATCACTTGTTAATTGGGACATTTGTCAACTACAAAAAATATTAGTTATTGATCAGGACGTCAGCTTAGTCAATTTGTTCAAGATTCGCTGTATGTCTATTTGTAGAACAATTAACCTTTTAATTTTAAAGCTTCCATTACAAAATATAGCCTTATTTACAGATTATGCTACAGACATAAATATAGAGCACAAAAAAGCAAGTATAAATTCTACAGATCCCAATTCAATATTCAATAAAAAACGCAAGCAAACTGACATTTAAAGCTATATATATAATATTGGTATCATATATTATATATAGTATCATGTGCTAATTATTAAATTGAGATTTGTTAATTTCTTTCTTCGTTTTTGTGCCCCATTTAAGAATCTATCTTCATATGCATAGATGACTTATTGTATTTCTCAATTCTAACTGCGTTGTATACATTATAATTATATAAAATCGAAAGACCATAGGGTCTTCGGAATATCTCAACTGCAGTTAAGGCTTTTGTATTCAAATCTCCTACACCTTTCACCTAATTGGAAGAGTCTTAGCAAAGCTTCGCCTTAGGGGGCAGTGAGCCCCTTACGCTGCACCCTTGTCTACATACATATATCTATTCCATCACTCGATCCCAGAACCTTTCAACTCAACACCTTGCAACTCACCTGCAGTGTTTCGGAGCATCCAAAGACCTTATCGCAGATGCGACACTTGTAGCTGATCTCCTCAGCTGTCGCTGTGTTGTTGTTGTTGGCAACTAAATTGGGCAATGCTGGTGTTGTTGTTGCTGTTGTCACTGTTGTTGTTGCTGTCGTGCTCAGATTCAGGTTGGTCACCGTGGTGAATGAGATGTTGGTGGTGCCGCTGTCTGCCCGGCCGAGCCTCGAGCTGCTCGCACTGCTGATCGAAGAAGGCGCCGGCGAAATCAATGGCGTCGGCTTGTAGCCCGCTCCAAATTGTCTATAGTAGTCCAGGCATTCCACGCAATCCGCGCGGGTGCAGACACTGGGTGCATTAGGCTTGGCCCGTGTCGGACTCTGACCGTTGATCACATAGGGGGCAAAGTAACGCTTCTGCTGCTGATGCTGCTGTTGCTGCTGGTGTTGCTGATAGGGCGAGGTGGGTGGAGTTGTGAAGCCGGCGGCAGCTGCTGCTGCCGCATAGGCAGGCAGCAAGTGTGGAAAGAACTGTGCATAGAATTTGGTTGCACTGGCCATGGCCAGCAAATCCGGTGGCAACATGGCATAGCCATAATTGGCTGTCGCAGTCT
This sequence comes from Drosophila atroscutellata, assembly GCA_035041605.1. Classification (NCBI taxonomy): domain Eukaryota; kingdom Metazoa; phylum Arthropoda; class Insecta; order Diptera; family Drosophilidae; genus Drosophila; species Drosophila atroscutellata. Next base: position 1,327,513 of record JAWNLA010000092.1, on the reverse strand, counting down.
GCAAGGGCGGCATTGCCTGCTGCTGCTGCTGACTGCTTTTCGAGAGGTCGAGAATGTTGCCAGCAGCAGCACTCGCCGCTGCCTTCTTTTTGGCTGGAGTATCCTTGCCAACGTTGCCCAGAATGCGACTGATGCTAAAATCCGTAACTTGCTGGGGCGCCTCTGCTGGGGCAGGAGATGCGGCGAGATCGTAGCTGCGTTGCAGCATCGCATGCTTAAAGCCCATGCCGCTGCTGCTTCTTCTTCGAGTTGTTGTTGTGGTGTGCGTTGCGGGTGCGTTGTTCATAGACCTAACTGTTGTGTGAGTGGACAACTGTCGCGTTGCGCGTCGAAACACGAAATGTGAGGCAACAAGTGCTGCCAACGGCCCACAACGTCTTTTGGCCAACAGTTTAGCTACAGCATTTAATTGGTCAAGAAACGGGTTTTCTCGAGCTGCGATCTCAGCGCATCTCTCTCTTTCCCGCTCTCTCGAGAGAGGCTCTTGCTCTCTCTCTGCCTGGATGCGGAGCCAATTAAGCCGCCCTGGCTGTCAGAGTCGCGCCTCCAATTACGAGCAAAGCTGCTGGCCAGGAGAACTATTTGGTAGTAGTAGCATTCAACTAGTCACATCCATCATAACGTTTATCAGCACACATCTTGGCTCATTCTCTCTCCCCATCTCTCTCTCGACTCTCTTTCTCTCTCAGTGTCTCTTACGCTAACTCAGATTCCAGCGACTTGGGGAGATTTCTTTGTGTGCGTTGTTTTTGTAATTAATTGCGGTAATAAAATGTGCGCATCGTTAAATTTTCAAAATGTATTTCTTCTGTTAGTCTTCATGCTGTTGTTGTTGTTGTTCGTTGTTTGTTGTTTGTTGTTATTGTCTGGGGCATGTGTGAATCTTACGCTTATGCACATCCATTTCACCTGGGCCCCCTTAAAGGCGCTTGCCTGTAGCTCAGCTCATTATAGGCTTGTGAAGGGAAGAGGGTGTTGGTAGTGGAGCAGGGGTTGAGGGGGTAAGGTAGAGGCACAGAGAACTAGGCAGCAATGACATAATCAGTGGTCCAGACTTATGTAATGGCTCCAGCAGGAGCTACTGTGCGTGGCAGTTCAGTTTAGACTATTCGTAACTATGGTTTGAAATTTATAGTTTTGAATAGGAATTTTTTTTAGAATGCAGAATGTTATCCCAAGAATTATTTGATTAGGTTACTTTAGACTGTTGTTGGCCAATAAAGTAAATGCACTTATGCCAGAACTGACCATTTATGTTACCGTATTCGAGTCGACTAGAAAGGATCTTCCCAGGGCTCTTAATCTCCTGCTGGCTAGTGCCCATCAGAAACACCTGCCGAAATCGTTGCAGGGAATGAATAGATGAATAATAATATAATAATTAGATGCATCTCGTATTATACCAGTGTTTCGATGTTTCTTTATAATGTAGTGATATTGTAAAATTAATTTCAGCAAATAGATATTTAAACATTTTAACATTATTACTCTTATCTATACACTTTCATTCACAGGATATATAAATTGAACATAAACTTTATCGGGTTGAGCTTCCTATGGAATATAAGATGCCTTTTCTTAATCAACTACTTGAGAACTCATTGTCACATTTTCTCCCTTGCTTCTTTTGAAGTCCAGCAACTGTTGCAGGTTGCTCAAACGATTGCAATCCAGATGTGCATATGCTTAAGTGTATACATATACATATATCCAGCTTGTCACCGATCTGCATAGCATCAGTAGCGCCCATAAAAATGTGCAAAACAAAACGCCCAACTTGATTTGTATGAAGCGAAAGGCACATAAATCTAAAGGACATACAAATAAAATTCAAGCAACCGCTCGAATTGTTTGTATTACAGCGAGAGGAAGTGAGAAAGAGAGAGGGAGGAGGGGAGTGAGAGAACGAGAGCAGCCAATTGCAGGGCATCCAATTAGAGTAGAGCTAGCTGGTCTTCCATCTAATGTAAGCAGATCTCGTACACGATTTGTCTGGGCTCACTTACAAAGCGATCCAAATCGGTGGCCAACGGTGGCAGTTGAACGTTAACCGATCTGAGGCGATCCTAGACTGATGGATGGGATTGTGCTGTCGACAAGCGTGAGTGAGCGCGCTGATCTGCATAAATTATAATTATCTAAACGAAAACTATGTGCTTCCACTCGAGAGGCAGAGAGTGGAATGGAGCGGGAATGAGACGAAAACTTGTTCATTTATTTCGTGGAATTCCGCACAATGATGATCATTTACATATGCGAGCGAAAGAAACTTTAAATTTTAATTACACTCACTAAATCATCGAGACGACCCAAGCCAAGGTTCTCGAGTTGCTGTATTTTTTGGTCGCATGACTAATGTTTATTAGCTGCTAATGGTTTGTTTTACAAAAGCTACGTGGCTCGCTCCGAGCCTGAAGCCGGCCGAGCCTGGAGTATGGAGTATGGAGTTGGAGCATGCAGTATGGAGTTTGGGAGTCTGGAGTCGCCCCAACTCCAAACACACACAGAGACAAGACAACAAACTGTTTCACCCGTTGACATTTTGACAAATTCCCAGCTGCTCACTACCATCATTTCGGGGGGGTTAACGGAAAGGGGAAGGTGCTTCAAACGGGGCTCCAATGTAAGCTGATACCTATCTCAGATGCTTATATCTTTTCTTGTGTGTGTGTGTGTTTGTGAGTGTGTGTGTGTTTGCCTGCCTGCCTTACTGCCATTATCTTTCTCGCTCGCTCTCTCCGTCCTTTATGCTGTTCTGCGTTCACACTATTAATTTTCCGCTCGTTTTTCGCCTCACCTGTGTTGTTGTGTTTGATGTGGTCATTGTCATCGCTGCTGCTGCTGCTCATCTTGTTGTTGTTGTTGTTGTTGTAGATCCATGGGGTGGTCGGCATTTATCAGATTTTGTGTGCGCTTAAACTCTTTTCACTTTGTTTGAACCTTTAATGTCATGTGTTATCGGTTAATGATCAGCCGTTGCCAAGTGATTTTATGTCAGCGGGTGATCACCGATCACCCATTCGCTTGTATTGTTCTTCTTTTGCTCTCTCTCTCTCCATCTCTCTCCTTCTCTCTCTCTCTCTCTCTCTCTCGCTCTCTTGGGTTTTAATGTGTAGCTTGACAAATGTGTTGATTTGCGAAAAGGTTTTTGAACGCGGTTGCCTTTAATTTAATGAGCAGCTTTCAGCATTAACGAGAATACCTTGATGATTTTTCTGCAATAAGCTCTTAAAGAAATATAATAGCCTTATATATAAACAAATATATAAAATATTCGTAAAATCTCATTTTCCGACCATAAAGATTGTTTTTAAATATAAATCTATAATTCTTTTAAAATAATGTAAATAATATAAATGACGAAGCAACTTGCTTTGCAATACTATGCAATATAATATATTTAGTATCAAGGTAGTCTTAATAACTTAAAAACTAAACGCTAATCTGTATAATATATTTTTTACATGAATTTCGTATTATATTTGTCTAAATTTCAAGTAAAAAGAACCGAGCTTTTCATAATACGTATTTGCTTAAAGACAATCTTCAATCTTTACGCTGTGTTTAGTGTCAGCCGTGTGATATATGAGATCTTCTTTTAAAAGACTTCGACTAAAAGATCTTAATTTAGTCTACGCTTCTAGCGGAAAACTTCAAATGGCTGCCACTTTCCCAAAACGGTAGAGTTGCATTCCTTAAAACCCATGCAAATTCCCCAAACGCCCACAACTGGCAAACAGACTTTTATGTTGTTGTCAACAATGCCATAAACAATAAAAAATAATCAAAACAACCAAACACCCTGCCACTTCGAAGTGTATCTGGCAATGCGTGCGGAACCATTTAGGAGGTGTTATACTATTGTGTGTGACATATAATTTATACACATCAAAAATAAAGAAAAAAACAGACAAAGACACATGAACATTAACATACAGGCCAACAAAGCGATATTCATAAATTATATATATATATATATATATATATACAGCTCAAACTATATATATGTGTGTGTATAGTATGCTCGGCGAGTCATGTTGTAGATCACAATCATTTCAATTAATTCGAATATAAAATACGAAAATACGCTCGAAATGAGGCAGACGGACGGCTTCGCAAAATCAACGGAGTGCTCAAATATATCAAATTTCAATATAAATGAGCCACATGCATAAATCAAGAGGAACCCCCAAAGACAGGCACTATCCACGTTCCGACCGAACGAAAGTGTATAAAAACACGCACGTACGCACAACGCACTGAAATGGACCGAACACCAAACACAGAAACCGACCCGTCTAAACTCTATTTTAATGCATCCTAAAAACAACACCCAACATTTAACGATCTGACGAATAGCTGTCAATTCTCCCACTACTTCAGGCCCCTCAGCACGCTCGTCAAGCAACTTTCTTTGCCTGTAAAATGTGATTTATTTTATTTTTACAATTCGACCAAAAAAAAAAAACGAAAATAAATAATACTAACTTTAATTCGACGTTAATTATGCTAATGAAAACACATTTAGAATGCAAGAATTAAAATCAAATTTTTCAATTTAAATTCGATCGCATCGCATGGACCATTTTTATCGAAAAACACATTTCATTGGAATCGCGAGCGACACTCTGAACACATGCGAGTGCGAGGGAGCTGGCATGCGAGTTAGGATCTTGTTTGCTTATTGAGAAATTTAATGGAGCGCCCCATAAATCCCCCACATACAAAGTATGTTAAGATGTCGACAAACTTAGGCCTGTTTTTTACTATACCAGTTGTTGTTATTGTTGTTGTTGTTATTGTTGTTGGTGGTGCTCTTGTTGCTTGTGCGACAGCAAATGAGCGATTAACTACAAATTTTTATTTACATAAAACCTTATGCAGCACTGGAAAAAATACTTGCTTCTGACAAAAGATTGTGAACATTCAGTGAGTAACACAAACTTTTGCAATTTAAGATTATAAACGTAATTTCTGAGTACAAATATAAAGTCTTCGTCACATAATATTGCGCTTAAGTCTCATGTGGATAAAAATTAAGATTCATCTTTGGTCCTACAAAGCTTGTACCTCTGTCTAACTAGTTACAATTAAATTATAACGATTATTTTGAATTGCTGACCGAAGGATCAATAATCCTTAAGATCTTCAACTATTTTCCACCTTACCTTTAGGTTCGTGTCAATAATCTAATATTGTATATATTTTTATTGCATATGCAACACAACTAAATAATTAATGAAATTTGCATTTATTTCTAATTTTAAGATTCTTAAAAGTGGTCCTTATTTCGTGAATTTATTTTATATTTAGTAAAGATTATTAAATAAGTTGAAAGCTGTTCTTACCGTTATAATTATCTTCCTATCTATTTTTAAGAGCTGTATATTGTTCTACTATAACTTTCCATATACTGTAGTTAACTGAAAAGTTGCACAAATTTTTATTTTCTTGTCTTCTCTTTTATGTAGCAAATATCTTCTATAGAGTTATATATTCAATTAAATTAGAAATAGTGACCATCGAGATCCTAAAAATTATATTTTCTAACAATTTACTTATATACTTCTATTAATTTATACATATTTTCTATAAATGTTTATTTATTGTTAATTGATTTTATTTATTTATTTTTTCAATTCTTATAATTGTTTTTTGATGATCAGACGGCTTTAGTACACACAATATTATATGATTTTATATGTGTACAAATTTGAGAACATGTACAAATTGTTGTCAGTGTAATGCATCTGATGTGTCGACGCAACGTCTCTTGAATACTTATGAAGCAAGGTAAAAGGCTACCCAAAACTTTTTGCTTTGCGACACTTGAATCGCTTTAATGCTCGCCACATTTAAATGCGCTACATTCTCATTAAGATCTTTTACGAACAGTGAGTATACGAAATGTACGATGTGGATATAACTTTGTTTATATGAGCCAGCTGTTTGCTTGCCTTCCTGTCTACTGCTGTTGTTGCTTTTGCTGCTGCTGCGCAAAATCAATCAAATTTAACGATGTGGTGACTTGGCATGCCCCTGCCCCCCAACTCTAACTCTTTCACTCCCGGTGAAGGCAACATTCGCCTTCAATGGGGCTACACATTAAGCGATGCTTTTGGTGTTGGTTTATTGTCTTTCGTGTTGACTTTGAAGTTGCCGCCCTAGCGAACTCGCGAATTTGCATAATTTAATTATGAGTTCTTTCTCTCTGTATGTGTGTGGCAACTATTTGGGTGGCACAATCGCGATAAGTTGTATGGCCATTTCTAGGCGATTTATGGGTTGTGTATCGTCAAACATTGGGAAGTTGTTGTCGCCGTTGTCTCCTTAATATTTCTGAGTAATGCGGTCCCCTCCTTCCCGTCTCCCTTGCGGGTATCCCAAATAGATGCTCCCAGCTAGATAAAATACACAATTTTCACACAATTAAAGCCAGATTGTATTTTTCATTCATAACAAGTTTTTACGATCGGAGTTTACGAGTTGCTGCCTGTAAAAGGATGCTCTGTGTGCATTGTGTGATCTTCACTTATCAATTTTCACTTTTCTTTCGTCTGCTAATCGGCGCTCATAAATCTTTAGAGCAACCCATTTTGCTTTTTCATAACTTTTCATTTAATAAACTCTAGCGACCGTCGGCCAAGCCACATACTTGCCAGCAAATCCCAAGCGGCCAGTTAACTAATTACCTAAATGACAATTATTATTAAAGTGCGACTGTAGAGGAGCATAAAACAAAAAAAAAAAATAAAAACAGTTCCTCAAGACATGACACAATGGCCCACAATTATCACAAATGACCATAATTATTATCAACAGATTATAAAAAAAGAGTAGTAAATGGCAGTAAAAGGATCATAAAAACACTGTCTTCTCAGTAGCATCGGATATGTCTTTAATGAGGCCCAGGAAGTGTACACACTCGGAAAAGCAAAAGAAAAAACTTTGTATTATCTGTAAGAGGTAGTTTAAGTGTAAGCACAAACCAAAATTAATTGAAAATGCAGCGTACACTGGAAAAAAAATGGTACGGATAAACAACTTTGATGAACTTTTGGTATGACTGATTTTTTATTTTATTACATTTTTATTTAACTTTTTGTATTTAAAATATGAACTTGTAATAACATACAATTTAAATAAAAATCTGAATTTTCATTTAATTTATTAAAATTCGAAGAAATAATAAAAGTTTAAATATTGTAAATGTTGAAAGTCTTTAAAAACACTGAAGCTATGTAAATTTATATATTTTATTTGATATTGATTTTGATAAGTAAGTAAATGAAAAATGCGCCAAAGGGCAATGTTTTATTACAATCTTCCAAGATTTATATAACATTCCTTATTTTCTTCATTACAATGTTTATTTAAACTGACCTATTATTAGCTTATTTATATACCAGTAATTAAGTATTAAATAAATAAACCTAAGCCAACTTTTTAAGCAATTATGTACGAGCTGTGTTGTTTTTTCAGTTGCACTGCGATGGCAGCTTGGCCTTGCCATGTGATTGACATGAAAATGCTTAAAGTTTACCTTAAAACAATGATAGAAATGTTGCTTGGATGTGCCTCGTATTTGGTTGAGATTAGAGTTGGGGCACAGTCAGGTTGAAGCGGACCAACCAACACCTGTCTTCCATTGCGGCGGCATTGGGTTGTTGTTAGCTTGTTCATTAAAAGCTCGGCTTCTGTGTAAAACATTTTTTAATAAATATTATAAAATGGGAGCTGCACAAAAACCAAAATCGTTCACAAGAAAAACAATTAAACTAAACAAAGAAAAAACCAGAGCTACGCAGCTAAAGACCCTAAAAAATGTCAACTGCCGCTCACCGCTCAACTGACAACTGGCAACGGGCAGCGGGCAACGTGCAACCGGCAATAGTTGAGAGTCTGTGGCCTGGGTGCCACATCGGCTACACAGACCTAGAAATCTCGCATCTCGGGGCACTCACATTTGTCCAGCGGCGGTCCTCACTCTTGTCGGCTGTCATAAAACAATTAAGTTTAATTTTGTCACCGTGCCCACCAGAGGCCCCCAGCTGAGCCCATGGCTCAAATCAGTGAGGCTGTGAGGCATCAGGCTCAGTCTGTTGCACGTAATTAACGCATGCTTTTTAGTTGTTCGCTGTCGCTGTTGCTGTTTGTTAATTGTGCACCTGTTGCCGCCTTTTCTGTCCATTGCAGTCACATAGACAACAAATTGCATGCCACAGATGCCCAGAGCTGCTTGCGAAATCGGCTAATAGGTTTTACTTGAATTTTTATGCAGCCCAAAGTCAGCGCAATATTTTCATATATTTATAGAGATTTGAAGTGATGATTTCACTATTCACCTACTCGGTACGAATTCTTTAATATATGTTTTTAAAAGAATCTAATCCGTTCCTGTAAATATCTTAAACATTTGTAGTCAACTCTATTGTCGCAGGCGAGTATTGAGCACTCAGTTTTTCATTCGGAATCGGAATGGAATCCTTTAGCAGTACATAACGCGGCTTCAATCATGAACGTGAGCTAATGGTAGTCACAAGTTATGCTATAATTTTTATAGCTATGCCATGTCTATTGATATCCAAAATTACCACAATTCCACAGCATTTACAACTGCGCCTTGCATAGTTGAAACCTGAAAACCTGGGGAATTCGAGCTTAATACAGTTGGTAGCTTTAGTTCCGGCTACTCATGCGGCTCATCTTAAATAACTAAGTCAAACAAATTGAATCATAAAACACAGCACTCGAATATGGTGCTAATTATACGTCACTCGGGCGCCAGAAAATCCCAACTTAACAACGAAAGCGCATTGTCTACAAACAGACCATGGGCTATGTTTATGCGAAAGACAGAGACAGAGACAGAGAGAGAGAGAGAGGGAGGCGATAGATAGAGGATGGGCTATCACAGCACCCACAACAAACGGTAGCCTCTTCGATCAAATGAAATATTGCTACACAATATACGTTTTGTGGTCATTTTTATGGCCACGCTAATGAAAATATCTGGCAAGTGGCGAAGGGTTGTGTGGTGAAGGGGTGGAGAGGAAGTGAGGTGCCAATACAACGCATTGTTGAGACAACTAACTCCACGCGGCTGTAAAACATAAATAAATAAATTCAAGACTCGTGACATTTGTAAATTGTTTTAGCAAATCAATAAACCCAATTTCACGGCTAGCACTTCAATCGCATCGCTGCGAGTTATGTGATAATTGACAACTAATTGCGCAAGTCCATTCTCCGACCCGCCAGACATACCCAGGACGGCAAACGCTGACGTTCGTCCATCATCAACAATTTCTTGCCCTTTATTTATTTTTATTTTTTTTGTCTGTTCCGCATTTTTGCACAGGCGCCCGCGTTGCGGTTCGGGTTCGGATTCGGATTCTCCCCAGCTGCTGGCCGTCGCCTCTTTGATTGATGGCGAAAATGTAACCGTCACTGGTTACATGTGGCTGCCGACTACTGACTACTGACTACTGGCTGGGGAACTCACCTGGGTACTGCTCTGGTCACACACAGACGAACGGTGGTCCATTCCGGATGTGGTGTGCCGTGAGGATGTTGACGTTTAACTGTTTGCCGCTAATTGGCCGATTTTTGCTTTATGCTACCTTTTGACAAATGACAAACCATCCAATGAGATATTGTCGTACATTTAACTGGCATTTGCACGACGACGACCACAAGTCTAACAAACGCACTGCGGTGGGGCCAACTATTATCCAGTTGCACTTCCTATATTCCACATAGCGGTAAAAGAGGTAAGACTGCATTTCGAAAATTCCTTAAACTCTCTTATCTAAATGCTTATCGAAGGAAATTGTAGGTCACATTATGTCATAGAAATTGCCAGCTATATACAAGCTAACACATGCTTTGAATAAGTTTAATCAACTATATTTTCATTTATAGAAGTTAAATCAAGAATGCTTTATTTTTCTAGTATTTTGTTAGATGATTGTTATTATGATGACAATTTTTGTTTGGCTCATGGCAATTTTTGTAATCATCAAATATAAATAATCATCTACCCGTAGGCCTTAGTATGTTAAATAGCATACTTAACAAAATAGCAAAAAAAAATATATGTAAATTAAGTTTTCAATTAACATGCGATCACATTTGTATGTTCTGCTTATTTCAAATATTCAAATATACAAATGTTTGAAATTCCATTGCCAAATGAAAACTGACAGTAAGCATTTGTTCAAAGGCAAATAGGTATTTGGTATTTTATCATTAATAATCCACTGATTCAGGTATCCATTCCCCCGACTGAAAACGACTTTTTTAAAATGGAACTTGTTTGACTTAAAGTCTAAAAGGGTAGAATAAAGAATGCTTTTATGTGTAATTAAAGTTAATTGAATTAAACAGCCACAAAAAAAAAACCCCCACCATAGAAAAACAAAATACACACATTGATAAGTACGAGTCAAGACCTGTTCATAGCTTTAAAAAGTTGAACACTCATCTGGCGACGATTTATGAGACACTTTTTGTTTACATTTTGCTTAATACTCTTTTCTGAGGTACTGTTATTTCGATACAAAATATATCACAAATAATAATATTAAAAAAAATGTATTTGTTTTATTAAAATTTGAAAGAAATACCAAACAAAGTGCATAATGAAATTAATTTTTTTAATTATGATTTATTTGCCTTATGTGAAATATTATAAATTATATCAAACGAAAAGTAATCAAAATGTTTAAATATTTTTTGTTATACTATTGTCCAAGTATTTAATATTTTATTTTGATACAATATACATCAAAGAGTAAATTCAAAATAAAAATGCAAGAAATTCCTTTTTGTAAAATTAAATAACTCTTTGTAAAATATATTTTTTTATTATAAAATAATTATTTGAATAATTTTGAGCTTTTCATATCCTTTACTAATATTTTTTAATTGATTTTATGCAAATATTCTGAAAAAGAAAACATGAAATTAAAAGAAAATGTAAGGAAATTAAACAAGTTAATTATTTGAGTGAGAATTTAATGAGAACCTGCAAGTAAGGGTACTTCATGTTCGTCAGCTAACCAGTAAACTAAACCACTGTTATTTCTGGTTATTATTATTTTGTGTGGCATTCGTATAACCAAAACGTCTGTTTAGCTGAGTTAAGATCTTCATTTGAAAAGCGCACGCTGAAAATTGTGAGCAATTTTGATGAAAATAATTGGCCAGATGTGAGCTGTGGGCGACAGCCGGTGGGACGATGGGACAACGGGGCGATTGGACGATGACGATCCAATTAAGGCGGCGACAAAATGCGTACGTGTTCATAAATATTGTCAATTAGCGTTGCTTGAGCCCAACGATGGCAGCCGAACGGCTAATTGCGAACGAACCTTGGCTAACAAACAAACACACACACAAATACACAGGAACAACAAGTTACGCAACGTTCATCGCAGCCACAGGTCGAAGTGACATCGACAGCGACTCATCAATGGATGGATGGGGATTGAGTTACATTTACGAGCTCCAGTTGTGGCACAGTTTGCCCCGTTGGCGGCAGTTTGATTGATCAAACGGTGACAATATGGCACTTACGGGTGCGATCAACCAGCAACAGCTGCTCCCCCTCACCTCTCCCCCACTCTGCCTCTCGCTCATTATTTTATAAAGCGTGCGGACTGCATAGCAAAGCGTTGCCATTACCAGCATGCCGCTTGATTAGACCAGAGCATGTCGTCTTCCCTCAAGTGGCCAAGTTTCCACTCTTTGCAATTTTGATGGTCTCCTCAATTCACAGGCATTTTCCATTGGGTGTCGTTCTGTTATTGTGTAATCCTTTAGTTAATTAAATTAATTAAATGAGCGCATTGGCACTTCAGGGATTTCGACAGCGTGTGAGTTATGTATGTGGAGAGTGCATAAAGTGGGGAGCACTTCTACTTTTGTTCTTGAGCTAAAAAGTTAAGAGATTTCTCTACAGCTGCTTTCAATTCTTCGAATTTTAGGCAATACTCTTATGTGTAATTTTAAGAGAATTTCCCTAATGCAAAATATATTAAGCAATATTACGATCGACATCAAATTAGATCTCGATAGGAGATAAGCTAAAGTTTTGCATGATTGTAGGAAACTTTTTTAGTCTCAATTTTTCGTCTCATATCTTTCGTATCATACGAACAGGCTAAATAAAAGTCGAAATACAATTTTATTAAAAATGCCTTTAGCTTTTTTTTAGTGAAAGTTTAAATTTAGAAAAAAAACCCAGTGCCAAGCAGAGTATCCCTTTTAAGTAAGCTATATCTTAATAGTAAGTTGTTTGTTTGTTAAGGACAGGAAATACTCTGATATTGGGTTGATATTGGATAATATTGGCTGTCTTCAAAATAATAGTCGATGGAGACATTTGGAGCTTTGAAGCGGCGTGTGTGTAGGTTTATCTTGTGTTTTAAAAACAACAGATTTCCGTGTTGCTGATTAATACCAGTAGTAGTTTATATGCTGACTGACCTTAATAACGTGGAGCTGATCAAATCTGTTGGTTTCATTTGCTGGGCAGCAACTAATTGTTGCCTAATTAGAGCACACCCAAGACGCCAAGACATTTGGATCTCTAGGCCAAATCTTGGGGAGCGGCAACATGTTCAAGTCACAGAGAGCTTCCGTTTAATTTGCTTATACGAGTAACGTATCGATCGCTTTTAGCCGACACTGTGAGCGGCCTGGGAACGGCTGCCCTAAGTACATTTCGTTTGAAATTCAATTAAAAGATTTCATTTGACCTTTAAACGTTTCATTCTCGAACGGTAGACACAATCCACAGGTGGCACATTAAAGCGATTTCTCAGCTACTTTTCGACTACTGCATGGGCAGGCAGGCAGCCAGTCAGTCAGTCAGTCAGTCAGTCGGTTTTATGATCGCTGCGGATGAACGAAAATTTAAATTATAAGGCAATTAAAGAGCACAAATAACAAACTAAAATAACAAATAAGACAATCGAAAAAGAACTGACAAGAACGTTAGATACCCTTTATTTAAATTTACTTTTTCTGTTTGTTGTCTGATCTACCCGAAATGCAGGGAAATATTTAACTATATTTAAATATTTGCTTTCTTCAAAGATTGACTGAAGCAGATGTGATTTTCATTCAATTGTAACATTCTGGAACCAGAATGGAAGCAACCGATTTTGTGTACCATTTTTTATAATTTGTTAATGGGTACAGAATAAAAAAATTCAAAGGCAACAATTGCCGTCGAAACGGCAAGTTGTATGGCCGAGCGCGCATGGGGCGGGGTGGTTGGTAAGGAAGGTAATTAAATGTAATTAATTTTCACATGCCACAAAATTAAATGCATTTAAATCGGAGCTCAAATGCGGAGAGTGTGAGCTTTATAAATAGCGAATGGCTTAATAGCCCGACGTTTTTTAAAAGCGATTTAAAAAGTTTCATTAAGATAAAAACAAAGCAACAACAACAACAACAACAATAACCGCTCAGTGTATGAGCAATTTAACAATAACATTCAGAAATAAGAGTTATTGCAATTTTAATTTTGAATTTTAATTTCATGTCGACTATGACGGCAGGTGAATAAACCGTGGGTCAAGACGACCAAAAACAAAAAATAACTTTAAGCCAACATTTGGGCCATTTACCGTTGCGCCCTCGAGGCGTGGCCATGTTTCATTTTTGAGGGCAACATTAGTTGCCAGCTTGCTGTTGTTGCTACTGAAGCTAATGCTGTAGCTGTAGGTGATGCTGTTGCTGATGCTGTGGCTCTATACGATCATCATCATTGCTATCTCGCTCACTCGCTTAACGACCACAAAATTCAACCGAAAAAATGGCGTTTAACTGTAACTGGGCAATGTGAAACATTTTCGGGTCAGGTGCTGCCAACGAGATTTCACCAAACAGCCAACGCCCCACAGTTTTCATTATCTTACGGTAATATCGCTCATAAAGCTTTGACTTTAGTTGTTTTTGATGTTTCATCATCAGCATCATTATGATCACGATCATGATCATCTGGTCAGCCTTCGGTCATCATGTGCTGATCTCTAGACCCATATGTATGTACATTCATATAGCAACTCCAGCTCGTTATGGTTTCCTACATGGCTTGTCGTTGCTTGGCCTGCTTGGTAATTTCTACACGGTCGCCTTTTGCTGTTTCTTTGTTTTATTTTTGGTGTTACTTTTTCGTTTGGTTATTGCGCAGATTTATCTTAGAGTTTGCTCTTTTGATTGGTCCGTTGTGTATAGTTTTTTCTTTTTTTGTCTTTTTTCTTCTTCTCTTTTCTTGTTGTTGCCCCTCGTTTGTTTTGGTGGGTCAACTGTTTGTTGCAATTTCCGGTGAACTTAAAATGAATTTGCCATTTGTGTCGGCTTAAATCAAATATAATTCAGAGCCGCCGGGAAGAACGTAAAGCTTTGGCATTTAAGTCGAAGCAATACGATTTTGTGAACGGCAGCAATTATAAAAGTCATTTTGGAAAGGCTCCTAGTTAAATTTGATCGAAACACTTTCTTATATTTTTAAATGCAATTTCTTGCTTGGAAATTTGCCTTAACTTGTAGTAATAAACTTACAACTAATAACTAAACTACGGATTAATATATAAGAATGTAAAAGTCTTTACAGATTTTTTAAAATAAGATAATTTTTAAAGGCACAAATACTAAATTATTTCATAAATATAACTTCTTTAGGACATCTTCGAAATAGGAACACAAAATTATGGTTAAAGAAATTGTGTAATTTTGCGAGTTTTAAAACAATTCAAGCAATCCTAAAACACACAATTAAGTTTACATCAATTTCAATATCTTAAATAAATTAATAAAATTATTATTAGGAAATATATTTCAACATAATAGAGAAAGTCTTTCAACTTTTTGTTTCGTATATTTAGAGATTATTACGTTATTTTATTTTTGAGGCTATTTTCTAAATTTCACGCTGGTTTTTTTTCTGAGTGCAGTACCTATAACATCTATTGGTAGCTCTGATGTCCCTTGAACCTCCTGTAAAATTCCGATGCTCAGACGGACAACTGTTGTTAATTATGAACTCAAGGCGATAAAACTGAGATTAATGACAACTTATAAAAATTACGCATTATACATTGAAGCATCCATGGGTCAAGGATAATGATTATGGGCCAGTTGAAAGTTTTCCAGGGCGTAGCCACCACAACAAGTTGATTACACACGCACCACGGCAACGGTTTAATCATTACTTTTAAATCTAATAGAGCATTCAGCATCGTAGTACGAGTGCATATGTCTGAACAAGTGTTCATTTATTATCTGTTTGCAGTTTTTATTATTTTTGTGCAACAACATTTCTCATTTTGTTTTATAGTCAAGCAGGTGGGGTGGGGAGCTGAATGCGAACACAGGGGTCAAACTTGCACACTTGAGGCACTCTCATCAACAGGAACATCAACAGCAACAGCAACACATGTCATTGTTACAGGTGAGTTGTCCGCCTGTTGCTGATTTAAATATGTTGATAACACAACGCGATCTCTGCTGCAGCCCGTTGAGTGCCAGGCAATGCCCCCAGATCCAGTCACAGTGCCCGATCCCAGCTCCAGGCCGATTCCATTTCGAGCGCCTGACAAAACGCACTCCGCACGTACCGCTAATTAGCTCGCGCTTTAAAACCCCCAACAGCCAGGCGGGCAAGCGCACGAGTCGCGATCCATTAAAAAAAATACATATATAAAAAAAAATATATATATATATATATATATATATGTATGTGTATGTAGTGGTAAGTACGTAGACATACATATACAATGCACATTACGGGATGAGTTAGTGCGTCCACTCAATGGCATGCTTTGTATGCCTGTAGCAGATACTTGTCACATGCTCTCTTACATTTGGGTTTTAAAACTTTTGAAAAATAATCTATGATCATTGATCTCAACTACGTAGATTAAAAAGTAGCTGAATGAAGAATTTAATATTTTGGGTACTCCTCTCTTGCTGAGGTGCTGAGAGCATGTACCCGAAGGCAGCGCGACGAAACTTTTCTTATTGTCTGCTTAGTGACTCAACACCGCAAACAGGATCCCAACATAAACTGAAACATGCTTTGAACAGCAATGCCAGCTACATGTGTATATAATGCCCATATATATTTTGTTACTCAGCACTCATTTTAATGCGTATGTCATGCATATCAGCCGACCCATTTATTTGTTTGACAAACTCAATTTTTCAATCTCTGCTAAACAACATTCTTCGACATTTTCTATAATTTTCTGCAAAGGTTATTTACCAATGCTGTGTCCTTTGGAATCTACTACCCGGAACTTGAAGAAAGATGGACAGTAAAACGCCTTTCTGGGTTTTTCCAAATATAAAATATCTTGAGATGATGGAATTATGATTCTTTAGGGATATTTAAAGTTATCATATTCTGAATATACAACAATATAATTTAAACTAATAATAAGTTGTTAGTATTAGCTTGAAGCAACTGTGTAAAATAAATTATTGAGCATATTTTGATAATTTTAATTTTATGAATTTTTTAAATGAATATAGTGAATATAGTTTAACCACCAATGCTTTTTCGATTTATGTACTTTACCTTGGGATTGGATTTAATTTCCCTAATCTAAGCCTCGTTAATTAATCATTCATTGTAACTTTACTTAAGCTCAAGAATTTCATTTTCATTTTTAAGGCGTACTTATCCCAATCTATTTTGTCACATTGTTGAATTATTGCCACCTCCTCAAATTATGCTACAGTTTCCTGAGTCGATTAGCTGCTCTGTAAGATAAATAAACAGCCGAAAAGAAGACCACAAAAAAAGTTGTTTTTTTTTCAAATATTTTGTCAAATATATTACTTAATTCGTTTCCAACACAGAGTCATATATAATTTTAATTATTTTGTATTTTGTGTAAATTTCTCGTTGACACTTAAATGCTAAATATTATGTACAAATATCCATCGGTAGAGTTTTGTGTGTGGTTTTTATGTCTTTTTTTTTACGTGTACAGCCTAAATACTATAAATACTCGTGATTTGCTCAAGCAGTAAACAAATTCAAAATAGTTATACAAAGCTTTATGCAACATTTTTACTGTATTCGAATTCTTGTAAATATAGATTTATTTCCATTTTGAAGCGAGTGCAGCGATTTATCCTTGTAATACTCCCGACTATTTCCCACTCACACTTTGTCTGCCTCTGTAAATATATATAGATGGAAGGAACAATGGACGACATATGCGAACACAGTTTTGTCGTTGTATAAGTGAGTGAGTGTGTGTCTTTTAACTGCTTAAAATACCAAAGACTACTGCAATGGGTACCGAAAGCAAATACACATTAGTGTACTTAACTGAATTGGCAAAGGCGTGCTTTTAATAACATTTAGGATTAAGAATCATATTAAATTAAGTAGTAGTTCGTAAGATAAGAAAACACTCATTGCAGCACACTTTTAAGTACGTATGTCTTATTTTAAATATCAGTAATATGTAATCACTTACTGGCAACATAAATGCAAAACGTAACATCAACTTTTAACAAATTGCCTTTTTTCTTTTGTTTTTGTTTTTAACTTTTTAGCTCTATGCTAATAACATTAACTACTCAAAAAACATTTAACGACTAAAACGCTAAACAAAATTCGTTTTATATTTCATTTGACTAACATTTATGCGATTTGCGAGTTTGATGAAGAAAACATTTTAAGCGATTCAAGCCTCAAACTTTCCGATTGTGATTTTAGCCATTTAATGAAATATTTTTGTTTTGGTTTTTTACTTGTTCGGTAATTAGTTGCTATTGTGAGTGATTATTACTAAATATGTATAGGTTATTTAGTTGCTTCCAACTCTGGACAAGACACACATTCAGCAAATTGCTCATATCATCAATTAAGGTTATGGTTCTTTTTACTTTTCTTTAGAGAAAGATCATTAAAAGTGGGCCAGATGAGGTTGTGCATAGAAAAAACTATTTACAATGTGCGCTGGGGTTATATAAGTTTTAGTTTTAGTTGTTTTTTTTTTTTTGACTTGAGTTAAGCTTAGTTTTCCGTTTGATAATGCTGGTGTTGCTGTTGATGCTGCTGCTGCTGTTGATGATGATAAAGAGAAGAAGTTGCTTGTGACGATGAGGTCGATGTTGTTGCTGTTGTTGCAGCCTTGATCGCTGGCATAATGTCCTCAATTTGAATTAGCTGTTCGATGGGTATTAAGGACAATTCTCCGCCCACTGGCTGGGGCATGGGCAGCTTGGCCAGAGCCTGTAACATGCAAATAAGACAAGTATATATAGGGTATATTGAAGTCGTGTCAACTCATCTCGTCTACCTTGGCATGCTCTACGGCAATGGTCGCCGCCTTTTCCGCCTCGCGCTGTCTTCGCTCCTTCAGCTTGAGTGAGAATATGGCCACAGAGCGTGCACTTTTGACCAGCTTCTGTTTAAGCCGCGATTTCTTGGCCGCCAATTCAGCAGCTGTAGAGCAAATATTTGTCAATTTAAGTAAAGGTTTTTTTCTGTTTTCGCAATTTGCTTAATTTACCCTTTGTCTCGTCGTCTGCACTGCCGGATGCCGCAGATGTGGATGCAGTGACAGCAGCAGCAGCTGCTTGTGCCTGCTCCTGCTCCCGTTCCCGTTCTCGTTCCCGCTCTCGTTCTCGTTCGCGTTCCTCCTTTGCCAGCTTCTGCTGCTGCTTGTGCGATGAGCCTGATGAGGAATTCGAGAGAGCGCCAACGCTGGGTCGAGACTGTGAATTGCTGATACCGCTGCCGCTGGCTGTAGGTCCGGCGCCACTTGGACTAAAAACGCTGCCCCCGCCGCCCGATGAGGATGATGATGAGGCAACAATATGATGTTGTTGTTGCTGCTGCTGATGTTGCTGAGAGGCTGGCGGTGTGGCCAACATCATGCTGCTCGTTGCGCCCGTCTTAAGCGCAACATTGCTCCACGAAGGCGCTGGCTTTAAAATGTCGGTGTTGTCTGCTGCACTGCTGCCAAGTTCCTTGTGATTAGATATGGGGAGAGTATTCAGAATTAAGTTAATCGACCTGCTAGCAATGCATATTACACAAAACACACACTTAAAGCTTGTCACATGCACATGTTGATAATGGGTTTGTGGGTGTGTTTGAAGCCAGCGTGAAATTGGTTATACATATGAGTGAGATCAAGCAATTGCCATGCCGAGAAGTTAGAGCCTTTAAGATGATTGTTATTAGGTATATTTCAGTTGCCTCAATAGATCTTAACTACACACAGAACGCAGCCTTAGTTGCAACGCAAACATTTAAATTTTAGTACATTGAGAACATTATATTTATATAGGTATATATAGATCTATGGGTGGTATATCAGGCACTGTCACAACCCACATCGATTAACATATATTTAATAGTGGTTTATGTCAGTTATCTCTCGACTACCTTGGCAATACAATCTATGCTTCTATGCAGGCTCGAATTATCGTTGACCCTTAAGCGGGACATCCATTCAGGTCCGTGGAGTTTAATGTGTAGTTTATCCTTTAAACAGGAGAATGATGTTAGAGTAACTTCTGGATTGTTTTTTGTGTGTGTTTAATGTATTATCAGTATAACCTATACAATAAATATAGTTCAAACCCATTCTTATCGTTTGAAGTTTTTTTTTTTAATTTTCCTTGTGAATTCTTCTATCCTGTCTTAAACAGAAAAAAATGAGGTTTTTTCCAGAGGTACACCTCAGTTTTTATGAAGACGTTTAGCAAAATTTTAAAAATTGTTTTAATTATTAATAATTCATAACGTGTACCCATTAAAAATATTCAATAATGGTAAAGGATGGAAGAAAACATTTTCGCCGTTAGGTGCACATAATCTTAATTTTTAAACAGTTTTTTTTAGCGTTTTACCCTTTTTTTTGTGCATTTTCCATTCAGTCTAAAATCGGCAAAAATAAAATAGGTGTTCTTGTAGCGGAATAGCTCAGTTTTTGTGTAGAAGTGTGATCTAAATTTAGCGACATCTTTCAAATTAAAATTCTACGAAACTACTCACAGAGGATGCCACAAATATTGTACTTTATTTTGTATTTTGTGGCACTGGTGTCATAGTACTACATACTAGCTGGGTTTGTATTTAAGCACCAGGGGTTTCAGCTACACAATAAGGTTCAATCTTAAGTTTTTGTTTCTATATCTAGAGATAATATGAAATACAAATGTTGATCTGTGTCTTACGCTCATCTGCAATTGTGTTGCACTCTCCGCTGATATTTTACGCGTCTTGTTGTACGGCGGAATCTCTGGGATTTTAGATGTCTGTTGTTGTTGCTGCTGCTGCTGATGCTGCTGCTGCTGCTGTTGCTGGTGGGTTGACTGCTGTTGTAGTTGTTGCAGTTGCAACTGACGCATCGAGGCGCGCTGTGGACTGCTGCCTGTGCTGCTGCCAGTGTGGTCAGCCGAATCGCTAGATTTCTTGCGGAATGGCGGTATATCTTGTATAAGGATCGACTGCATTCGCAGCTGAGCGTAGCTGGCAGCGGCAGAGTTCAGGGCTAGTGTGCTAACTGAAGCGCTGTAAGGTGCCATATGAGCAAGCAAGACATAAAATAGATCAAAATAGAATATGATTGGTTTAAAAAGTTGGAGAAAAAGTAGCGGGTATTCCAGTAATCCAAATAACTTTTTCACTCGATTCTATTTTTATCCATGTTTGACTTAAGTTCCGGCATATTTTAATATTTTTTTATTATTGGATTTGCTGGAATACCGCAACATGACATATTATTCACAGCTATATTAACAAAAAAAAAAAAAGAATATATACATACATATATACATTTATATATATGTATATATATATGTATATATATAAAGCGACTTGTAAAGTTACGAGCTGTGCCAATGGGAGAAGAGTTTTACATCACAAATTTTGAATTTCGGAAAGCGAAAAGAACAACAACACACAGCAAAATCGAGCACAAATATCGGTTTTATGTTCAGATACATGTGTACATATATACAAATGTTTGTATATACAGTGTTTGAATTTACTGCTACCTCTGCAGCAAGAGCAGTAAGAATATTGCTCTGCTATTGCTACTGCCATTGCTCTTGCAAATCAAATCAGAGCAGAGCGAAAGAGCAATTACTTCAGATTTCCGCTATTGCTCCAATCAAGTTTGTAGCAGTAGCAAAAGTAAAACGAAAGATTAGGAAAGAGAGTAGCATTTTCAATCACTGTCTATATACACATGTGAACATCTAAGTACTGCAACTATAGATTGGTATAGACTAGATTTACCCGCTAGGCAGCTGTTGTTGTTGCATTCTTTGGCTGTGAGATGACAGAGCGCTCAAATTGCGCACCGAACATCCAAGAAATGGCGGTATTTCCGGTATGAAGAATAGCGATTTTTGTCTACAACCTTTACAAGCACTGTGCAAGATTTTTTTGTTGGAAAAAATATAAAAGCAATTTGTGTGGGCAAAGTTTATGTATAAGGAATAAAAAACAGTGCCCATTATACAATAAATGAAATAAGAATGAGAATCTTTAAATAAACAAGACTTGTTAGAAACTGTTTTGAGAACTTTGAACGTGCATCCGAGTTGCACAAATGTGAGTGTGCCGTGTGTGTGTGTGAGTGGCGTGTGTGTTTGCGTATGTATCGTGTGTGTGTGTCTGTGTACTTAATTGAGTTGGCGCGTGCAGGTTAACTTAGGCTCTGCTATTTTATAGTAATTGGCTGCCTCACCCATTGCCATCCAGATGCAAGCTGGTCAGCGAGGCGCCACCGTGCGGCGGCGTCGATTCATGCAGCGGTCGTATGAGTATTGTGCTCGTCTGAAATATTGAAATAAAATGCTTAAATTAATCGCTTCCGTTTTAAATGGATGCATTTGCTTTACACGCACCTGCGATGGCGGCGAATCCGGCGAGGAGTCGCGACCCTCATAAATATTAACATCCGCCTCAATGCTGCTTCGCCCGTAGCCTGCAGCCAGCTCGTGGCCATAGAGCAGCATATTCTCGGCCAGCTGACTCTCCATGGACTGATCGTGCGTGGTGTTCGAGCCCGCGCCCTCCTGCTCCGGCTGTGTGGATGTGGTTGATGGAGGTGTCGGCGGTGTGGGGCGTGGTGAGGTGCCTTTGCATTGCATCTCACGGCGACAGTGCTCGGCCCGAGCTATCTCCGCCGCCAGCCAGGAGGGCAGCTCCGGCAGCAGCCATGTCAACGCCTGCCGCAGTCCCAGCATGATGTGCTACGAACAAAAAAACAGCAAAGAAAGGCTTTTTTAGGCAACCCAAACATGACATCTGTCGACCGATTGTTTCTAGGCACAATATAGCTCGATAATAATGAGTTTGCTTCAGATATATTGTTTTGCAAAAAACGTTTTTTGCACATGAACCCATGTTTTGACCGATCGCTGCCATGTCAGCTATCAGCCTACAGAATAAATGTGGATATATTTCATTTTTCATCAATGCGTCTTTCAAACTGAGAGACTAGTTCAATAGAAAATCTAGTCAAGAACATAAATTGTTCGTGGGATCGGAATATTCTCCTTCAATAAATTACAAACTTTATGACAAAAATACAATATCCAGAGATCACACTTACCTCCAGCGTAACAATCAATATTATAGTCTGTGCGGTTGACAGACCGGGCCACAGGCGAGACACCTGGCCGGATAAACCAATCAGCGCACAGTTCACAATTACCGCGGCCAGCGACAGGATACTCAACGCATTCTGCCAGGTGCCAATGTTGGCCACACGCTGCCCAAACGGACGCTGATGCACGTGGGCCAGCTTGAATGCATCCGAGCGTATCTCCATTAGGTTGTTTATCAGCGCACAGATGCCAGCCAGGGGAAAGGCAGCCGAGAAGAGGACCACGTAGCCCATCTGCACCAGCATCTCCAAATGATCCGAGAAGGTGCCATCGTACTGCAAATTTGAAAAATTCACTTTTAATATGAACGTAGTGTCCAATAGCAAATTAAAGTTTTCCATAGTATGACAAGCAAAAACATTAATTATAACGATTATATAATAATAATCAATAAAAAATAGTCTATGAATCAAACCTAAAATTGTACGTTAAACAGAATTAACCATTTAAATTGTAATTTGAAATGCATATGCAATGTTAATCTGGACTCTAAGTTTACCCATAAAAGAGTTTCTAATTTGGAATTTAATCATATATTTTATTTCATACGTTAAATTCACAGTTAGCCAATCTGAATGACTCAAGAAATAATAATATTTTAATTGCTTTTCTTTATTAAAATGTATTTGGCACTGTTAAAGAAATCCTTCTGAATTGATTCTCAGCCAACTTCCATTAGAACTAAAATTTGGCTAACGGTTTGACTTCCACATTAAATAATAATATTAAATATGCATTTTTATCTACTGTTAGTGTTTAGGCATTGTTGAAGAAGACATTCTGAATTCCTTATCGCCTTTTCGAAATCATTAGCATTAGCACTTACCTTGTAGAATGAGCTCTCAATCTCAGCCTGTCCAATGTTGCGTTTGTTTGTAGCATGCTGCTGCTGCTGCTGCTCCTGTTGGCCAGTTACAGCTGCCTCATCCTTAAGTTTCTGCTCGGCGGTGGCCAGTTCCTCGGCCAGACTACGATTCACAGTCTGTGTGGGACTGAGGGCGCCCCACATATTGAAGCTGAGTTTGGCAAGCTTCCATTGCTCCAAGAAGTAGGGAATAGCCGATTCGCGTAAGTTGCCAATGATTTGGCGCGAGATTAGCAGGCCTGCAAGTTGCTAAAGAAAAAAGTGAAGAGAGATAAAGTAATGGTAATAAAATGCCTAGAACATATTGAGCAAACCTCTTTAAGCTTATCCTCATCGCGCAAATAAAATGCAATGTAGAAGAGCGATAGAAACGAGTTGACAAATTGAAAGAGGGCCACTTTAGCTATCAAATGGTTCTCATACTTCGATTGCAGTCGATAATTTTCTACAGAGCAAATAAATGTTTATAGATTAATTATCCAAAGCTGTTGTTCGATTATGTCTTACCTCGATCGTTCAGCCAGACGGCCAGTTTGAAATATGCCTCATCCATCAAGGTAATCGCACCGGCCAAAAGCACTTTGGGTATCACACTCAGACAGCACAGAACGCTCTCCTCCGGCAACTTGGAGTCCCACCAATCCTAAAACACACAAAAAACAAATAATATTAACGAGTGCATATTTACACAAATTAACTAATACTATATACAGAAGGAAGAGGAAGAGGGTGCGAGTGACGAAGTGGCACCTTGTCAATGCGAGCACATTAACCAGGCATAAATCGACACTTTTACTGGTTGCCCCCAAACACATTTAATAGCATTCGATTTTGCTACACACGCACTTCATTTACTACATTGCAGCTCTGACTACATTAAGATATTTCCGGCATGAAGTGGTTGGATAAGAGGGGGCGTGGCTGGTGGGGGAGTTGAATGGTTATTAAACGTTTTGTGTACACTGGCGGTTCTGGCTGAGAGCTCAAACTGACATATGCAGTCTCCGGGGTAAACTCGAAACAATTAAGGGATATTTTAATTGCAAGCGAAAGTCAAACAATTACCAGACTATGATATACCCTATAACTAGCAATCAGTGCTTTTTTTGGATTTCCCAAATCCTTGCAATAATTGTTTTACTTTTTGTTAATAATTTATTTTCTTTTGTTCTCTCAGCATTCCTTTGTTTAACATGTGCTCCATTGGATATGCCGTTCTACCTGCCACTTTTACTGGGTATTCCAACAACACCAAACTCATTTGCCACTAGCAGGCGCCCATTTTGTGGCACACAATAACAAAAGCGGTTTGCGCTTTTTAACCTGCCACTGTTGCAGCGTGTGTCTGTGTGCTTCTATATGTTCTATATGTTTGCGTGTGGGTCTCTTTTGTGTTAGTGCATCATTTTCAACTTAATTAGCAGCTTGTGTTGGGCCAACTGCAAGCTGAATTTCATAATTTCCGCAACTCGTTGTCATGAGCAGCACAGCACAAAGAACAGGATATATTGAATGATTATGAGTGCAAAGTGTTTGCAGCTTTAAAATTATGGGGCAAATGGAATAAACTAATATTTTAGGATTTTGAGTAAAGGACTAAACAAATGCAAAGTATCTAGGGCTTAATTTGCATTTGTATTTTTCAATTCTTTTTATTTTTGGTACATAAGTATAAGTGTAAGTTCAATTTAAAAATATAGTAAAATAATAATTCAATAAAAATCATGACAAATTTTCCAATAAAACTTGAATATATTTAACATCTGGGTTGAGGGTACATCGTAGTCAAGCTCACTCGACTGCAGCATTCTAACTTGTTTCTAGTTCTACTAGTTCTGGGTACTAGCACATTTTGCACATTTTGCCATTATCTTTTTAATTCAATAACCAACATAAAAGTTAACTGTGAATTTATATTAGAAGCTCAAAAGCGGCGCATTAAAACTACACCTACAATTTAGTTACCTTGACTTGGCACGAGTACTTAACTCTTTTACAACGCCGAGCAACTGGCCCATCTGCTCAACGTGACATGCAAACACCAACAACCTGATACATATACAAACACAACCACACACTTACGCACACACACACACACAAGCAGCAGACTGCTCTGTCAAATGAGAGCTCTTTTAAGCCAAAATGCATTGTTTGTGTTCCAGTTTTTAGGTTCTCATTTTATGCCCTGAACTCATTAAAAATGGGTAATGGTTTCGTGCAAGAATATGTAAAAGGCAAGAGGAACCAGCTCCCATTCTTGATCAATATCAAATGCCGAATAGGTATGGACACACATCTCAACTGTGGAACATAAGTTTGCTTGTAACCAAGGCAGATAAAGTATAAAGCATTTTTAGTCAGTTGGTTTTTTTTTAGTCTTCAGAAACTGTGGCAGTTATAAAAAATTAAAGCACTTCCACGTAAAACTTCAAATGGGAAATTATAACTGCAATAATAAACAGGGTATATTGTAGTCGAGCTCACTCGACTACAGCATTCCAGCTGTCTACGCATAGGAGCACAAAAACAGTAAAAGAATGTATGAAAAAGGAGAGGAGCTTAATAATGTCATTGTGAAGTCAGATTATGGACAGCCCGAGTTGGTCGGATTTAGTACTTGAACTAATGGGAAATGAAACGTATCCACAAAGTGCTACTTCTTTTACACAATTTCTATTCAGTCTGCTCAACCGACAGAAGCGAACTACAACAGTTCGAACACAAACTTGTCTGTTTCATTGTCGTTAAGCAGCTTAAGCCATTTGTGATACAGTCTCGATTTGCCAGGCTTTAAACCTATATGTAGTGAAACCCATGCTAAACTATACATAAGCCGGCCAAAATATTAATATACAACAATTGCTAAATTGCAAATTTGCTTAGTGTCTACTAAAGAGATTTGTTCCTTTGAGTGTCTTTAATTGTTTCATTGTTAGAAATTGCTCCTAAATTTGGAGCTGGAAAGGGGGGGGGCTGCCTAAATAATTGCTATGCCACTTTGTTGGCATTATCTTTTGTTATAGCTGTGGCTATTGTTGATTCTTGTTGTCGTTGTTGTCTAGCATCCAATTATGCGTAAAATATGGCGAATGTCAAGCAAGGCGTTGCCCATTTTATCATTGTACGCGTTCGGTTTCTATTTCGCATTACTTTCGGCCTTCTTAACTTTGGGACTTCCACTGCAAACTGTAACAATGCCAACGCCTATGTTGTTCCTATGTAAATTGTTGGCCAAAAGGCATTGCAAAAATGTGCAGCGAATGGGTATGGATAAAGTTTTAATTAAAAATCATCCAGCCAGTCACACGCTGAAAGCTACTTTTTTAACTCATTGACATGAAGTTGTTCTGGACTAATATATTACATGAAATTTTCACTTTTTCACTTGATTGAATACTTAATCCCTTTTCTAAAAAGACTAGAAAATAAATTAATTCAAATGCATTAAACAAAATTAGTTAACACTGCTTGAAGGACCAATTTTGAAATATTTATATTTAAATCGATTAATTAAAGTTAAATAGTCTTAGCCATATCAAAAAACCTTAAGCTATTTAATTTTGTTAGTTAAGCAATCATTTAAACAATAAGTCAACAGCGATTCAAAAATTGTATATTGATTTAGGGTTCCATTTTTTAATCTACACAAAATCGGTTCAGTATGTTCATAATAAAATGGATAAAACGACTTATCAATTAATACCTTAGGATGTTGAAGGTGCTAAAAAGCCGATTGATATTGTCCATATTGTCGTAGATCTAAATTGGTTTGGATTCATGAGAAAATTACAATTCGCTCTCACCCCTAGCTCACTCACACCTATTACGAAAAGCAGATTACGGCTTTGGTATTGTTAGGAGTACTGCATACGAGAGGTGGATGGGATGATAGCTAGCTCTACTGATCTACTGATTGAACTGTGAGCAACAAAAATTGACATATATATACACATACTAGTACGCGTACGAATTATAATAATAAAAGTTAAAAATGAATAAAAACCTTGTGCAAATTATACATGCATTGAGCAATTCCTTTATCGGGTATGTTATGATGATCCAGCCAATCCTGCGGAAAAGAAAATACAAACAAACAAAGAAAGAACGGAAAGAAGGAAAATAATTCAATGAGGCGTGATGTATGATAAATAACGTTTTCATTTCATTTGATTTTGTTGTGTTTGTATTTGCTTTTGCACTGCAAAAAGAAACTAAATAAAAATACAAAAAAATATAAAAGAAATCGAACCAATAAGCACAGGCAACAAAAAAACAAAGAGGTGCGCATAAGAAAGTCAAATGCAGAGAAGCAAGCGGCAGCCGCAAAATGAGTGTGAATGGTGGGTGTGCGAGTGTGTGGCAGCTAATGTGTGTGTACGTGCGTGTGAAAGTGTATAAAGGGCAACAACAGCAGCAGCAAGCACGCCAACGAAAGGCGAATGGAAACAAATGGAGGCAAATTCATAAACACACCACACACACACATTAAAAGGCGTTAAACTTAATACACACACACACACACACGTTCTCAAATTATATCGGATGGGTTTCGGTATTATACATCATAAAAATAAACCATATTAATTATACGCAAGGGAATACTAAATTATTTCATTATATTGACTGTTACTTAATGATGATGTTACCCGATACTTTCAGTAAGTCTTCTGACCTTCATTTGAAATGCTGATAAGTTGAGAACATATTTAAGAGTACTGGTCGAAAAGTGCAACTCTTTGGTGCCCAAAGTGAATAATTTTAAATTGACTTAGCTTTATTTTTCTATACCTAGGTTAACCAACAAAATTGAAATTTGTTTGATAAAGGGACTCTTGTATAACAAAATAATTAATAACTGATTTAAATCTATGGTATTTTGAATTAATTCACTTCTCATAATTCTTCTAGGAATTCCATTTAATAATTAAGTATTATAATGAAAATGTTTTCCAAAACACATTTTTCTTATTAATTTTCCTTTTTTTATTTTTTCTGTGTTGACTGATATTAGTCGACATTAAATTACTAAGTTCTGAACTTCAGATTTATAGTACCTAATGCATTGAGTTCTTAACATCATCAACAAGTAAATACTTCGTAAGAACATTCGCATAGAGGTCTTAATTTATTCAATCTTTGCTTATTCGTTGGCATAAGAAACAAAGTTACCGAAAAAGTAAAACATGCTAAAAGAAAAAAACAAACTTATCTCTCTTCTTTGCAAGGACTCGCAGTAGTCAATAAACCAAGGATATATTTCATTCAGCTCACCTGGAATCGCAGCATGAGAAACATCACAGCAAACACCACGCAGAGACAGAGTCCAATCACTGGAAAACTGACCAAATAACGAAAGGCGCGACGCTGCCAGGCGGGTGCCTCCTTGGGCTCCAAGCGACCCGTCACATTGTTCTCCTCCAGCGGGCCCTATTAATAATAAGCAGCATATTAAGGCCAAGTTAACCAAAATTGAGTGTAGATGGGGGTCTACTCACTTTATAGAGCGGCCTGGGCGGTTCGAGTAGCTCTGGGGGCGTGGATAGTGTGCCCCAGCGAAAGGCCAACTCAACGGAATACCGCTTCCAGGCTTCCAAATACAGCGATGCCCAGGCTACATTAAACAGCGAGAACAGCACATGGCCCATATCCTGAGCTGTTTGGCCCTTACCCCACAGAATGCAATAGAGAATGGTGCCAAACACAGCCGGCACGCCCAGAGCACAAGTGTAGTGCCCCAGCCAAGCAAAGTAGAGCGCTACCTTAACACCAAAATATGCGGCTATATCATCTGAAAATGGAACAGATCATTACATTACAGTTCATAGTCCAATGCCAGCATGCTCAATAGAGTGTTTCTAAGAGTTAAGAGTATATTTTGGGCAAAACTTGGCGAGCAATCAATGCAATAAATCATATTCTTTACGGCTTCAGTCTATCTTATCTCTAATTGGAAACCCTTGCAATACATATATAAAACAAACATAAATTTGGAAATCGGTAACCGTCCAAAGTCTCGAGAGATGTTTGTGCCAATCCAAATAAATTTGTAATTTAGTGTAGAAATGCAGACGCTCACCAAGTGGCTGTGGGGCAAAGATTCGCTTGACCCAGTGCGTTTGCAGCTGTGTCAGGGAGCGTGTCTCGTGCAGCGGAAAGACCTGTGTGATTAGACCCGACTCCTGCCAGGCGGCCACAATGCTTTGACCCTCGGCAACAGCGGCGCGTCCCTGCAGCGCATCAATGTCGCTGCATCCGGCGCGTAGCCCCTGCAGCACCTGCAACACCAGCCACTGGCGCTCCTGTGAGGTGAACAACGCCGTGCTGCCCACATCGCCACGCAGCTGCTGAAAGCAGTGGCTCTCGCGGGTGGTAAACTCACGCAGTGCCCCGCCCAAATCTGGACGTAAACGTTTCGGCAGGCGGGCTTCCTCAGCGGCTTTGAAGAGGCTGCAAGAAATGCATTTGCAACATACATAATGAAGCCTGATCCAAAGCGTTATCATCAAGCACTTACACATTAACTGGCGCACTGACGTAGAAGGCATTGCGTCTGGAGCTCTCGTGCGCCTTAACTTGAACTAGGAGGCCCAGACCGGCTGGTGGCTGAGAGCGTATGCGGGCCAGAAGCCAGCGCAGCGCCTCATCTGGCGCATCCTCGGGAAACTCAATGACCACATCGCATTGTGTCGGTATTTTGTTGAGCCAAAGGCGACGCGGCGTCATCAAATGACCAGCGTAGGGCACTTTGCGGCGTAGGTGGCGGGAAGCTGCAAATACAAATTCAGATTCAATATTTTTAGAAAGAAATACTTAAAACTATAGAAATGCATGAAAGTGTTGACATCTGTGGCACAAATTAGCTTGCATCGATTACTTTTATAATCTTATGCATTCATGTACAAATTAATCCACTTTAGTCTTAATAGTTTCTGCGAAACGAAAGATCATTATAATTGGAGCATCCTAAATGAAAAGAAACAGTAGAAAGTTCTCAAACTCCTAATTTGAACTGCTGAGTTAACTT
Organism: Drosophila atroscutellata; assembly: GCA_035041605.1. NCBI lineage: Eukaryota > Metazoa > Arthropoda > Insecta > Diptera > Drosophilidae > Drosophila > Drosophila atroscutellata. Next base: position 1,296,953 of record JAWNLA010000092.1, on the reverse strand, counting down.
GGCTGATTAAATCGGAACAATCAATTAGGCCATTTATCAGTTCAGAAAAGAAGGGAAGATTAATTAGCAAATGCCTACAGCAAGTGTGTAAACTATTATTATTCCACATAAAATCTCGAACGGCACTTAGCTGAAATTGAAATTGTATTTTATGAACCTTGTAATTGGGAAACCATATAAATTATCTATATTCAAGCAGGTTATAAAGAGTTTTAATAAGGTATTGTCAAATTCTTTCAGCTCAACTCAATGACAACAAAACGCAGAAGAAATATGTTCTTCAATCTTAAACTTAGGATGTAACAGAATCGGCACATTTAAAACAAGATATAAGATAAGATATATTAAACAGCTACGATATAATAAACTTGATTGCAAATGACATCTTCTATGCTTAATTTGGCAAACAATACATTCGCTTAGCCAGTTTCAATGCATATAGGGTATACCCAATTTCATGACAGAGTAAACTCCTTCATGGAAAATTTGTAGCCTCATAGCACATAAAAAAAGAAATGCAAATTTTTTTGTGTTTTTCCCGATTTGCAGATAAATTTTGGTGCTGTTGTTTTTGGACCGAATGCATATATTTATAGTCTGCTGTTGCCGGAGGATAAAAGGACAGCGAAGCTCAAAATGCACAAACTGCTTTTAATGCAGGTATAAAAATTCCATTACACCATCAGTTACAGATACAGACACACAATAAAGCTACAGATGCAGATATATTTATATGTATATATATATATATATATATCTTTATATACCTCTATCTTTGGGTATATAAAACATTTCAACAGTAAAGCGTATATTAAAGTCATATAAACATTTCGTGTGATATAAAGTTAGATGGAGTGAGTCAGAAAGAGAGGGAGAGAGAGAGAGAGAGAGAGATAGCGAGATAAAGGGAGAGAGAGCGCATAATGTTAATGTCACCTGCGCATTTGTTGTGACAAGTAGCTTGTATGAGAGAAAGTTGCAAAATCCAAAATGGGTTTTAATTATTTATGGCAAAGCTCTCGAGATTCTGCGTCTAGCAATTGTTAGCATCCACATGACGTACTTAGTTCAAATGCAGCACAAAAGGCCACAAAACCTGCGGCTTTGTGTAGCGAAATTGTATTGCATAACCAACAGCCGCCAGGTACAGGAAGCGGAAAGGGGCACAGCAAACATACAAACACGAAGGTAAATGACAGACCGTAAAAATCTACCACAACTTTTAATTAGAGGTGTTGGCAACCTGCAGCAATGACAAAACGGCAACAGCAGCAAACACAAACACAAAAAATGGGCAGGAAACTTGAACGCTGCCGCCCACTCAGGAAAATGTGAAAAGCGATGATAAGAACACACAAAAAACACAGCACAAAAATTGACTAATGACAGCAGCCAAAGTCGCAACACGCAAATGCCAAATAGTGTAATGAAGAAAGGTGACTTTAGGTCTCTGATATCTGCTCCTGCCACTTGCCCCATATACGAGACCGCAATTAATTATGAGGTAAGTCACGGACTGCTCTGTAACTGATAGGAAACGGGCAACTTGCAGCAAAATCGCAACTCTCCTTCAATTTTCTTATCAGCAGCTATTATTTTGCATTAAATAAATGGCTAATGCAAGTTTCACGTTCTCATGATTAATTTCTGTGGCGCAACTTTTAATGGTATATTTTTACATGAGGTGCAAGTAAATTACACAATTAATTAGCAAGTGTTATTAGATGCTTAAGCGTGGCAATAACTAATCCAGGTTGCTTCTAAAATGAAAAACGAAATTAGAAAAACTTTCACTTAAAACTTTTACCCAAACTGAAATCTGAACAAAAACGAGACCAGAATAAACCCAGCATAAAAGATTAAAATATCATTAGAGGCCGACGGCAGTCAGTTAATGTAAATTTCAATTTCATTTGCAACATTCAAGTGCAGATATTTATATAACAAAATGATTAAAGAGGATTTAAATATTTTCTAAATCTATTTGAAGCTCGTTAAGCAAGCCGAGAGAGAGTGAGAAAGAGAAGGGAGAGAGAGGGAGAGAATGCTTATTTATGCTCACAAAATCTGTAGCTCGACAATTAATGCCATAAATAAAATCGGATGCACAGGCAGAGTTCACACAGATTAATAGATATGTTGTTGAGTGTATACTTATATATGTATACATATATATATATATATATATATATATATATATATATTTGTGTACGGAATGTGTAATGCCAGTTGGCAAATAAGTACTATATGGAAATTGTTTCATTTTATTGCTGGCTGCATAACAAATGAGCTGTGAACTTGTGGTGTTAGCTTGTGCGCAAATTGTTGATGCAAATTTTAGCCAATAAATCCCAAAACATGCCATTTTAATATGCTGTTCGCATAGGGTCCCCCAGCCCATGGGGAGCCAGCAATTCATTGGCGACATGAGCCGCACGCTTCGCTCATAAAATCCAGACAATGGATAAAGGCATCACACACCGCACACACCACAAACACACACACACACACACACCACTCACACAATCACAGCTAACGCAATATCTCTTGGAAAGGACCATACGCAAAGGAAATAGTGAGACACTTTAATGCATATCCTGCGCCGGCATAAAACGGGGATTAAAGAGCAAAACGGATTTAAGCTGCCCAAGCGTATGGCAATGGTCTTAAGCAATAAGCCTAAATGTTTCATTCATCATTTTAGCCAATTAAATAGTTTCATAAGATATAATTTTTAATACCTGTGGATTAATAGTTAACTAAAAACAAACATAGAGGATTATGCGGTCTATCCTTGGTACGCCGAATTTTACATACATGATGCATGATTGTTTATAAAAAAATGTTCATGTTTGCAATGATTTTTCCCATTCAAAATATATGATATAGTGATAAGATCTGGCCATATCCGAATAAGCTGATTGCAGCCAGAAAACAAATATATTTAAAGTTTTATAAAGAAAGAGAGAACTGGCTATATCAACTCGGCAAGTGATGCTAATCGAGATTATATAATTATACTTAGAACAAATTTTATGTAAGATTACATTTGTTTTACTATTTGCAGAAGAACCTGAACCTAATCAACCCCTAAATTAATTAAACTTCAATAAATCCACGAAAGAACAGTAATTTGACGTAATTAGTGAAATGGGCATGTAATACTGAAATTAGGAGACCAAGGCATTGTATTGGAATTCAATCTAGCAAAACATATCTAATATCAAAACTGAACAATTCATTAAGCTACAGTCAACAGAAACTACAGTTGAAATTCCGTTCAGCACCAGCTGGATCTTTTCTACATCACAAACAGGAAAAAGAGGGGAAAACTGCGAGCTGGAGGCTATGTGCTGAATAGTTAATGAAAGCATTGAAGCAGAAGCCCTCCCGGCTGGCAATCGGGAGTGAGCACCGTAATTTGTAAACCTTGCGCAACACCCAAAGTCACTGATTACCCACGAGCACAAGCAGCAAGCAGCATCACCCAACCCACCCAAGCAGACCAGCAAATGACTCAAATTTAATCAGTTGCTGCAGCAACAATCAACTTCAGATCCTGTAATTGCGTGAGTCGTGAGCACATTATATCTACTTGAGACCGTTTATGTTTTAATTAGACTGTGCTGATGACATTGACGAGCGGCCAAAATGGGCAAAAGAAACTCATTAGTAATCGTGCTCTCAACGCCATGTGGCCCAAAATGAGTTTAATTGAAATTAAATTAGGTGATGTTAAGACTCGATGGATTTCATGATTTCTCCTTTTATGTGACATTTATTGATCTTAGATAAGTTAACTCGACAACATTACTACATCTACCAATTGAACATTATTAGCTACCCTTAATAAGTTTCATTTGGTTGCCTAGAAAGCGTTGTTATCCGAATAAACTTCTTCTACACAACTAAATGGCACCGGGGCACGTTACAATTATATAAAATGTTCAGAACAAGGTCGAGAGGAAATATGAAAGAAATAATTCGTTACTGGTGACTTTTATTAGGGCATTACTGTAACGACGATCAGTATGCAAATAACTGCTAATCGATAACAGTGTGTTGGCAACTCTGACTTCAGAGCAAATTTATTTGCAATTGTGTAAAATATTAGTTAAGTAAAACATATAAATGATAAGAAATCAACAAATTACAAACTGATAATTATCATTTATGTGACGTGTACAGTGGAATTACAACAGTGGGATTAGAGAACAGTGGGATTACAGTGCTGCTGGGTGGCAACGCTGGTTAATAGATCTAACAGCAGCATGAGCATTAATGGAAGAAGAAGAGTCGTAGAAGAACAGCTGAACAATAGAGTCGAATTCAGGAAGCGCAGCGTTAAGATCGTCAATGAGAAGTCGTCAAAATACCGAAGTTATCGCTGCGTCGCTTTTGTGGCACGGCAGCTTACTAGGTAGCAAAGCACCCACCCTGAGCACAGCGGATCCCATAGGCAGAGAACGCCTCCACTAATTTAATAACTGTCCCACAGGAACACTTTTAAATAAAAAAAATATACAAATATGTTGTACTAAGGAATAACAATAAATAAATATTTAATACACATTTAATTTGAAACAAATACACATATAAATTAGATGTGAATGAATTTAAATGTTTACATAAGTAATATATATTTAATATAATCAGATCAGGTATTCAAGTATCAACTGTGTCTTGAATGTGCTCTGGCCCAGATAAATTTAGCTGTCGCCTTCCAAAAGCCTGTCAATGAAGATTGTTTTCCCAAGGATTATACTACGTGATTTTTATATGCATTGGCAACACTTAAGTCCACTATTCAGAGCTTAATGTTTAAGACATTCTATTTTCATATTTATCATTGAATATAAAATAGGTAGTCTGCATACAAGCTTCTTATAACAACCAGATCTTAATAGGATATGTGAAAACAATTATGCACTCTACCTGATAATGTTTTATATGTGAATGAGAGGCAAAGACTCAACTCAACTACATTCCCGACATCCACAAGCGTGCCACAAACCAAACCAACCACACACTCAGAGTATTATGTTGAATACTTGACATTGTCCGCCTTACTGTCCCTCTGAACTATCCCATACACAAATGTAATTAATTTTTGCTGACCAAGCGTTAGTCCTTGCTGGTCCTCGGTGTGTTCTGCATAGAACTGTGGGTGTATGCCCACAAGGGCCGTGAAGAGCAGGTTACTGTGTGAGGTAGCCTACATACACAGTGAGGGAATTACACATTAATCTTTTGTAGAGTTCAGTGCATCAATAAAAATGTGCCATTAAAGGACAACTATGCTGATGGTGCTAGGTCACTGGCACAGGACTCCGCACGACTGGACAGCCGACATTAATTTGCCAAGCGGCTTTATGAGGCTCATGTGTAAAAAATGTCGTAACGGATTGTTTCAGTGTTTACTGCGATCCATTAAAGGACTCGCGGCAATTGTTGAGCAATTATCAATGAGAGAGTAACCAATGAACCCACAGTTTTCAGAGTACCCACATAATACCGATTAAATGCTCTACAGTTAGCTCTGTAGCTCAAGACTATTCAAGATTAACATACTCTTAATTTAAACTTCAGTATGTAAAGATTATCAAAGTGGAAGATAATTTCCAAATTTGCTAATAATTTGTTCCCTTACAATTTATGTTCTCTCTATTCTGTTGCTTATAATTTGTTCTAGCGGGAACCAATATTCGTTGCTGAGACTTACAAACATCAATCTGGATGTCAGCTAAATCTTTTCAATATTTTAAGTTCTCCCCACTACCAATTTAAGCTCCTCGCAACCAACTCTCTTGTCAATAACGTTTCTGGCATAAAATTCCCCAAGCAGGACAAAACTTTGCCGCCAATCGCCCAACCATTTTGCATTTTGTGCAAAGAATATTCAGAGCCACGTTATTTTCACACTTTCAATGCTCTGACAACTAATACCACTCAAAGTGTCAAAGTGCCCAGGAATTGGACAGCAGATACTGACGAGTATAGTGAGAGTAAAGGAGGAAGGACTTTGCAGCAAATGCTGTCTATTTATTGATTGGATCTGAATATATAATTGAAGAGCACAATTCAAAATCAAAGTGAAAGCAACGATGGTGTCTAAGTCTCAGAGAAAAAAATATTAAAAGGACATAAATCAATTTATGAGGATGGCCCAAAGGCTGTATTAACTTTAAGTACATTTACTGCAAGAGGTTTACCAATATTATGACGCTAAGTTTTAACCAGCAAATATTTTATTTAATCGTAGTTCTTAATTATAAATAAAATGAAAAAAAAAAAAACTTTTGAACAGGCCGTTCTAACTGTTTAAGATTATTCAAATACATGGCTTGCTAGCCACAAATATCAACTAAAATACAGAAATTTCTCTTGTTAAATTCTGTGAATTTATATGTCTCGATTTTATAATTGTAGAATAAACATATTAAGCAATTAAATATTAAACAAAACCGTCAGTAAATCTGGCAAAGTATTCAGCCAGGATGGGTGGAAAGCGCTCATCAGAAATGTCAAACGATGATGAACTGAAGTCGGTCCCAAGAGCGCTTCAAAAGCTTAATGAGCGCTGACGTCAGCAAGATGCCAAAGTTGTTGCAATAGGCAAGCAGTTAGTCTAGCGGGGGCAGGGGGTAGTTTGCCGGTGCATTTGAGCCACACTTGCTACAATAAAGCCCAAAGGCATCCTGCTTGTGAAAACTTAAACGACTTTGGCAGCAGTTTTTTTTCATTGCGGTTGGCAGAAATAGCAGCAGAATGGCTTGCCAAATAAATGAGAACGATGTAAATTCTATAAAAGGACACTTGAGCATAGAACTTGAACTTGAAATAATTTATTAATCTTTATGCAATTCACTTTGTACTTTTTCTTTTCAATTATTTGATTTTTAAAGGTTTGCCAAGAAATTTGAAGAATACGCTTATAAAGTTAATTTTAAGCATTGAGTTAAACGGTTTATTTCATGGATAAATTTAAATGTGAATATCTTAATTTTATTTCCTAGGAACAGAATATTGCATTATATTTCTGTCATAATCTGTCAATTATCTTTATAAACTGGCAGTTGATTGGAATAACAAATTTTGACATATCTCTTACTGTCGCCTATCACATAATTCCATGATTTGGCTGCTCGCTAAGCATCCGTGTACTTGTAAAGTGCAGTTATGTTTGTCAACTGTTCGCAAAGTTGGCTTTTTGGCTACAGCTCGTCAGGCGGCAGTTATAAAAACCTAAAAGCCACTTAACTGTCAGTTTGCGCCTTTGTAAAACAGAACGCAAATCATTTGAGTGACGTGGCAAGCGTTGCCTACTTTTCACATATCTGTCACGTTAAGTATACGCATAACATTACGTATACACCACAGGGACAAATCGCGTGCGTATGTGTGTGTGCGTGTGTGGTGTGTGTGTGCGTGTGTAGTGTGTGTGTGCGTATGTGTGTGTGTGTAGTGTAGTGTGTGTGCATGTGTGTGGTCGGTGAACCACAAGTTTGTTGGCTCAGTCGTCAACACGTCTTGCTCTGCACTCCGTAATAACGCAAAATTAAAGTGATGTTAATATAATTTGTTTAAGGCAAATTAAAATATTAGGGCCTGAAACTTTTGTTGATTTTATGTTTAATTCGATTAAATTGCCAAAGCTCTCAACTGAATAATCTTCGACACGCACACAAGCTCCCTCCTCCCTCGTCCTCTTCTGCTGCTTTGCGGATGTCCTTGGCTCGTGTTCTGTCTGTTCTTTCCTGTTGGCTTCTAAGCGGATTTTCATAATACATGAAATATAGGGCAAGATTTATTATTTAATTTGCGCGCATAATTTGTAATTATGTCTCAACATTTACACAACCTGACTGCTCAACCTGCTGGGCGGACGTCGTCCCAACTCAGCCGACAATGGCATTAAGCCCATTAGCACGTTAGCGTGCTTAAACAGCAAAAAGATCGCAAAAACATGAAGGACAGCAACAAGATTTTGAGTTGACCTTAATTGAGATTATAAGTTATATAATATTAATAGGTTTTCTGATTATCAGTAAATCAAAAGATTGGATGTACGCCGTACACTATAGTAAGAGCGAAATAAATAAATTTGATGTTTAGCCAGACTTAAATTGAGAACGCGTATGTAAAGAAAAACGCCGAATATTTAATTATTTATATTTATTATTATATTATTTGTATTCATTTATTTTGATGACTTTATAAATGAATTGCTGTCATTTGCACAATAACCATAAGTCACTGCTGTGACATTTTCCTTGGTGGTGTTATTAAGTGGAACACTGGAAATGATTTGCTTGAATGTATGGATAATGTTAAACTGGTGAAATGAGAGGAACTGTGCGAGGTATTCCAGAAACAGTGGTGCGTAAGGGTAGTCTCCAGCCAGCTATCAAAGCATTAAAAGCCAACAAGGTTATCGCAAAGTAGAGAAATAGAAGTACTGTCAGGCTTCTAACGGAACTTGACGTAGCAAGATAAAACCAGTAAGGTCCGAAAATGTGTAAAAACATTGCAGGACGCGCAAAAGTCTTTAAAATCTAAAAATTTTGTGCAGACTCCGTCTTGAAGATGACGACACCTCAGAACATGTTCTACAAGATTGCCCCGCCAAAAGTAGACTGAGGAGGAGGGAGGGACTCAGGATTGCAACGCACAGTCTTTACTGCAATAATAATAATGTGAAGTGTCTGCTTCTCAAAAGTGAATTTACATTTGCAAATCAAGCAGAGTCAACAATTAAAACAAATATCTAAAAATACACTTTCATATCAATCCAACTTTGGACAACTCATTTATCTTTATATCCATCTGAGCACTCTAGTGTGCTAGACAACTCTTTTACACTTTGTCTAGTAGCCAGCTCAATTACCAAGCCCGAGAATGTCTGATTAATTGCTTTTACAAGCCATTTAACACAGCTGCCCCAAAATGGGACAAGTTGTTAGGCTCACAGTTATGAGCTTGTAAGCAGCGCCCACATGCAGCAAACGAGATAAAACAGCAGCAATAACGTGATTGATTGCCACTGTTAATGGCCACACAGAGTGACAACAGCAACAACAACGACAACAACAACAACAGGAGCTGAACAGGAAAATTAGTTGACCGAATATAAAAGTTGCGTTGAGGCCCTGCCACAAAACTGCTACGCAAATCACATTTGGGGCCCATTAGTGTGGCACACTCCCGCTACACTCCTAAAGTGGCACTGTTGCAAGCCTAGGCGGTTGAATCTGTGCGGCCACAATGCCCCAGGCATTTGAATATCGCATAATTTGAAGCAACGATGAAGGATGTTGCAGATTGGATGATTTGTTGCCGGATATCGAGTCTAGCAGGCTAAAGCCCAGCTTAACGTGCAACACTAACACACAGCTCACACATATACAAACAAAAAGGATGTACACAATTGATATGCTGACACTTGAACAAGTGTTAAGAAGCTAAGCTATGGGCAAACATTGGTAAAACAAAAAGAACAGCTGAGAGCAAAGGGATACGGTTCGACTACGGGGATCAAAGTGACTGAAGTACACGCAACAGCAAACAGCACTTAAGGACCGGTCTCGTAAATATGTACATACATATGTAGATATGTATATTGTACAGTGGAGACAGAGTTTTTTTAAAAATACCAAACATTTGTAACACATATTAAATATTACAGCTTGGCATCCGCCATTAGCATTACTTACATTCTCGAAAGTACGCGGAATGTAAAGTTGTTGCCTCTTCGGTTTCTCATAAGACAACATTCACTACTTTCAAAATTCCTAGAGTGAATTTCAGAAATTCTGCCCGAGTATTTTGTTTATGTTGCAATTATTTTTCAAATTTTTCATTAATGGTGTGCAAAGTCACAAGCAACTGATTTCTCCAGAGAGGCAAGGTGATGATCTCAGAACAATTCTTATAATTTATTATAATTTAATGCTGAATAAATACGAAAAGTGTCTTTTATCAATAAAACCATTTTGTATATATAGTTTAAGTTAATGGTGATATAGAAGAGTTATACAAACAATCCACAAATGGTTTTTCAACATTGTAAATCATTTCTACCCATTGTATTGAGAGCATTGAAACAATCGGTCAATGGATTGTGTAAACATTGTGGCATGTTCTTGTTTTATGGGCGTCTACTTGAAATATGATTTCATGCAACTCGAATTAATTTAAGCTTTGTAACGATCGATTTAAAAGTGGGCAACATCAATTGCAATCCGGCTGATGGGAAATGGCAAGCTGCATGCACAGATGTATGGCATGAAATTTGTCACAAAAAGCGACCAAAATTCAATTGAATTAATCGTAAGGACCACAAGGACGATAACAATGGTAATAATGATGATGATGATGATGACAGTGACAACGTCAATGCTATCGCATGACGAAAGTGAAAACATTTTGCAGTGCAAGGAGGCGTGTCGAGTGTGCGGTTGTGGCAATGCCATTTTTATGTCTTGCCCAGAGCAAGCAAAAAATAACAAAATAAATTAAATTGATGGCCTGCTCTTAGGAGCAAAGTGCTCAGCTTGTGATAAATTTTAATTTTAAACAAAAACATTTGGGCGTGTGACATCTTTCCATTTCTCAAACTCAATTTAATGGCCACAAAAGCGCCATCTTAATTTGCAGACTATGAAAGCAGCAAATATTAGATTTAGTGATTAAACATAAATGTACGTGCTTTAATGAAGAACAGTTTGGCACGCAAACATACTTAATGTTAATACCTATACAATTAATCCGACTTGACAGCAGAATACATATATATGTGAATATATATATATTCATATTCATTAGACTGACAAACAGACTGAGTATATATATGCCTGTTGAATACAGTTACGCACACCGTTTACATATATTTTCTATGATTTCTGGGTATAATAACAACGAATTCCCAGAGCTAGGATATACTTTAAGATGTAACAGCTTTGCACGTTCGCATTGATTTTTCCATTTGCCCCAACTTTGCAAGTGCACCACATTGAGTGTTGAGCGAGGGGTAAGCGAGCGAAGCAAAGAGTTGCCTGTTTTTGGCTGGTTGCCAAGACTAAAAACGAGGCACAAGCTGCCTGGTATTCATTTACTACTTTGAGGCATATCTATTCCTTTTCTTGTCTTTCCTTTTTTATTTTTTGTTTTGTTTTGTTTTGGCAATTTTCGAGGCAACTGCATTGGGTGTGGAAGCGACAGACAGATGGTCATGTGGGAGAGGTACCTTCTTTTGTCCGCCGGACATGGGCATAAAAGCCCAACAGTCTGCATATGCCCATGGAAAATGCCGATTGATCGTCGTAGATTGGATTACAGCAACAGCAACAGCAGCGACAGCGACAACGACAGCAACCAGAACAAAAGAATATTTTTACTTTAGTTGAAATCAAATGGGGTTAGACTGAGTTTCAGCTTTGCAGTGGTTTACTTGAGCCACATACCCAAAATTGTTGCACTCCGTTAACATATGAATGGATGAAGAGATAGCTGAATAAATGAAATTTGGGGCACACAAGAGTGCAACAAAAATAGTTACATGCAATAAATAACAGTTGTGCAAATGTCAAAATTTAATAGCAAAACAATTAAACAATTGAGAATACAACAACTAAAGGTTGAAAATGTTATGTGCCCAACTTCTACCTATTTGTTTAGCTTCTGCATTGGGCTTTTTAGCTAGGTGTCGCAATAATATTAGTAATGCTAGTAAAAATAGTCAAAATAATCAGATATATACAATATAGTTTTTAATAACAGCTAACAGCTCCCTTAATTTTATGGTAAGATGCAATATATTAAGAGGTATTTTAATCCTTCGGCTTTTAAGTTGTTTATCTTGGAAAATCATTAATGAAAAATGACAAAATAAATCAAATAAATTCCTAATTTATAATCCAAGCAACTTTAAGATTTATTAAAGTTTGACTTAAGCTCAGTGGGAATTAAAACGGGACACATGCAAACTTGAAAAGTGTCGACATAAACCAATCGCATTACCAGTCAATCAAAACACACACACACGCATACTACTGGCCATATAAATGGGGACAAACAAGTGTTTAAATATATATATATTTTTTTATATTTTTATTAGTTATTTTGAAATAGTCATACAATGAAAGAGCTGGCCATTAAAATTTAAAGATTTTAAATTATTTCTTCACCAACTAATGAATAAAAAAATACACTTTGCCAAAATTCTTTGAAATCTAATATAAAAAAGTCAAAATATAAAAAAAAATTATTAGAAAAGATTAAGATTAGAATTTTCTTAATTAATTAATTACTTGTTCTACGCACAGAAAATATTTTAATTTATTATACTATGAATAATCAGGTAAATAAGTTATAAAACTATAAAGATAACTAATTGCAACTAATGCAACTGTGGCTACAAAGGTAAGTTTACCAACAACCAGCATTTTATGCATCGATCAATGTTAATTATACCTTGACTCTTTCTGATTGTCTCTAATTATGTGCGCAGCACTGTATATACGAATGTGTTTGTATATCTTTATATACATCTATGTATGCAGCACACAGCTGAACATAAGCTTAACGGAAATTAAGCTGCTCTCAATGCCGCAGGCTGATGCTGCTGATGAAGATGATCCCGATGATGATTTGAGCTCTGAACGCGTTTGAGCTCGTTATGATTATCACATATTGCATGAGGGTGGGGCGAGAAGGGGTACGCAACAATATTGCAGCTATGAACAGTTTATTGAGCACCAGAGTGAGCAGATTGAAACAGTAACTGCCAGGGCAAAAGTTCTGTTCATCAAATTTCACACACATAAAAATGAAACACAGACAGACACAGGACACAGGCAGCGGCAGCTGCAGACTAACCACAGACTAACCTGAACAGCATACTAAATTGGGTTAGGCATTTGCATATTTTATATATTTTACCGGTTCCTTGTAGCTGGTAGGCAACAAGGAGCAAAACTTTTTATTGCCTACACAGTTGCGGCCTTTGCTTAAATATTGAGCAATGCTCAAGTTTTCATCAAGTTGAGTTGTGCAAAGACACTTTACCTGAGCGTTGTCTGTGGCTGTATATCATATACAAAATACGCTTGCAAATAATAGGCCTGAGTTTTTGACAATCAAAATAAATAAATTTGCTAAAAGTAGAAAGGTTTTTTTTTAATTTTTCAGAATTATATTTCTTATTCTTATTTCTACAAAGCAATTTTAAGTTAAATTATATTGTATAAACGTCTATGAAATCTACCAATGTTTAATCATAATATAATTTTAAAGACATTAAAAAAATCCAATTTTACAGTTTTGTGTAGAACTGAAAACTAGACATTCTAGAATTCTTGAAACTCACCCCAGAATTCAAAAATACAACCACTGGTTTTTAGATAGATGCCAATTATTGTTTTATATTCGAGAATTCCGATCTTTGATAGCCATTCATTAAGCCATTCCATATATTTTCCACCAGTATTAGCCGAATTTTATATGTACAATTTTTAATATCAAATTATGCAAAGTTCTCGTTTGATTTGATAACTGTTTTGAGCTGCGGCGTCTGACAAGACCCTGACTTTATCCGACACGTAAAATCAGACAGCTTTTTAAAACTTGCCCAAGCCGAAGTGAATCATTGACTTCATTTACATTACTTGTGACCTTGGCTACATATTCATGTTTATCAGAGTTTTGCTTTGCATACATTTTACATATTTTCATAAGCCATAATGAAGAAATGCCTGCAAATTATTTATGGATGTGTTTGTGTGCTGTAAGCCAAACAACCTCAACGTTCAAAATATTTGCATACAAATGCTGTCTGGCATTTGCTGGATGAGACTGGCTGAAGCGAAAAATGTTTAGCTATGGAAATATTTGCAGTTTAAATATTTTGGTAGTAGTATTCTTAATCAGGTCTGGGGCAAAAATCACATAATGGGTGTAAATGCATGGGGAATCATAGAAATTTATTGAAGTTAAGTTTTTAAATGAGACTTAACTTGATTTTAATCTGTAGACTGAATTGTGTAGCAAGTATCAAAGTTCTGATCATAATCTAGTTGTTGACATATTTATTATAATATTATTTATCTAATATTAATATTGAATGTAGAATGTTCTTATTTCGTATAGTTTAGAACAAATAAACAACATAATTGAACACTAATTCAGACGGGTATTTTCTTCTTTTTTTTGGTTGTAATCTAAATCGAAACGACAGAGTTTGGCCTATAGTCAAGTTTCATACAGTTTGTTTTCAGTCGTAAAAAGGGCAACACAGTGGCGAGCACTAAAAAAGAAATATGTTGCGCATGTGTGTAAAAAATAGATTACACATATATTATGCATACATATATGTATATACATATATATATATATATAGCCAAAAGTTTTTTAAACAAAGCCATTAATCTAAACCAAAGGGCGTCTATATAAACATTGCTTATGCGAAATTTGTCATATTTTGGCTCGCAGTCAAGTGAAAGTGGCCCAAAGAAAGTTAAGTTAAAAGCGTAAAAGAAAAACTTCATAAGGAAAGTCTATAAATCATAGCTGAGTCTCAAATCAAAAATGCTTTCACTGATACTTGACTATAGAAGAACTACTTTGGATCATATAAAGTAATTACATAATTAAATTTTTATCATTGATTGCCTCTAATCAGACTTAACAGTTTGTAGACCAATCAGTGAAATTAAATAAAATTTGCCAAATTGTAATAATTATGCAATTAAGTAATTGCAGAAATCAAGCAAATCTAGCAAATATTCTATTGTATAATGGATAAATAATAACAAATACAAATGATTGGCGGACATCGTACAAACGCAATCAGAAAGAAGGCCAAGAGTTAAGCGATGATAATGGAGGAGCTGAAAGCAATCCATAGAGCAACCATTCCTCAATCGGCAGCCATAAATGTCTGTGGGCGACGACTCGATTGATGACCAGCAAGGATGACAACAAAAACAATCAACATAAGGGCAAAAACAAACAAGCGATAGTTGGACAATCAGCGCGTTGAAGGACGTGGACGGGGACGAGGTCGGGGAGAGCAATGACAGTGATGGCAAATGGAGTTCATGTTAATCAGAACGAAAAGTAGAACAAGGAATGGACTACTGGTTAGAGAAGTCCAAGCAAGCCATAAAATCGATAAAGTCCCCGCACCCACTTCCCAAACACCCACGTCGTTTGCCCAATTCCCAGCCAAAACTTTGAATATTTCACGCCACGTCTACGCACGCGATGCAATTCCTTTGCCTCCGCAGGCGAGTAATACTTAAAGGGCAGCCGCACCTTTTTAAAATTCCGGAAACTTTCGAAAATAGGACCCCAGATATATAATACATATAAAGTACTTAAGCATATACCTACACTCAGAAATCACTCTGAAAACAAGCTAGTTAGTTGCTTTCAGAAATAATTTCTAGATGTTCCAAAAAGTGTCTTCAAAATAGATGGCATTTTCTTAGAAAAATACAATCTGGATTGAAGATAGGTAAAACTTTCCGTTTTAAAAATGTACTTTTTCCCTAATAGGTAATCGCAAGTTTAATAATGAATTACTAAAAAGTATAGCGGGTTTCTGCAATTTATCCCGATATTTTCTCTAAGTGTATAATACTGGCAGAAAAGCAATAGCACAGCTATTCAGTAAAAAATGGCTTGTTTTTGTTAGCGGAGCTTTGATTTAATGTTTTATGTGATAGACAAGATAGAGGTAAGTGCAGAAAGTATTCCAAATACACTTACAGAAAAATTAATCACCAATGTTCAAGCACAATTCAATTGGTTTGATTTTCTTATTACAGGCCAATCCTATTTATTTTAATATTTACGATTTATATTTATAAATAATATTTTTCTCATTATTAATCTTTTATTTACTTATTTTTTTCAGTGTAATTTTCTTTTGCGACTGAAATCCTTAAATGAAGCTTATTTTTGGCAAAAAGCAAATATAAAAAATAGCCTTTTTGGTTATTTGGGATTTCATTATTAACTTTTTCTTTCATGTATGCAAAAGCCTTTGAACATTTAAATAATTAAATTGGTTTCATTAGCAAACAGTGCCCAAAAACGGTTTTTACATTTTACTTTAAACATTTAGTGACAATGTCTATAAGAAAAATATAAAAATAAAAATAAGAGAATGTTAAAGAATGTGGATGTTGATAACGATTCGGCTTCACAGGTTTCGCAGGAGGCGAAGCCAGGGTAGGGGTAGGCAAGCAGATACTACCGATGATAGTGGTTCCAGCTCAGTTGTAAATACTCCTTTTAAATGGAAAAGCGCATTGTCTCAGCTCAAATTTGAGTTTCGTCCCCATCGGTTCCAACTTATATAAATCAATCCGAAATCGGAACCGCAAGTTTACCGATTGCAACTTAGAATCGGAATCGAAATAAGTACATAAATCGGCATTTCTTTTTAACAATTACTTAATAGGTGCACTGATATTAGTTCCGAAAGTACCGTATTGGAACGTTCTCACTAATCGTTAATATTTATTCATATTCTTATCGGAATCTTTGCCGACATTTTTATAATTTACATACCACCATCGGAATTGGATGGAAAACTAGTTTCGGTTTGACACCCTTTCTGCAGTACCTATAATATTAATTCTTACACGTTTTGATCATTAGTGAATGTGTTTACCAGTGCTAGTTACTAATATTTGAACAACTAGATGACTATGTAAATAAGTGAAAAGGACGATAGTCTAACACGCACGATGACTACGAAAAACCACCCTAATTTCCAGCTCTCACATAGTTAAAGCCAAGTAGTAATATGTTAATGGCCAACCCTTAAGCTGGCACCACTTCGGCCAAGTCGTAAATTCATATGGGCAATCCAATGCCAAGATATTCTATTCGTATGACATAAACAGGAACAAAAACACACACACACACACACAAAGAAGTCGCAACCTTGACCCATAAAAAGGCAAATGAAATTAATTAACTAACTGACAGTGAGTGGGAAAAAATAACATTGGGACTAAAGCTAATCAAACTTTAATGGGGCGTAAATCAATTTAAATTGCAGACGCCAAGCGGTAAAAAGTGCATCTGGAATGCACCCATTCGACGTAAGGATGCCAGGATGCCAAGTGAAGAGGCGACGGCGCACATAAATAATTCGAAGTCAGCTTTTAGTGGGGCGACGACAGCCACTGCTGCAACACAATGGGGCAGGCAGAGGACAGGCTACATCACAAAAGCAGCAAAAAATAAGTAAGAATGCTGTAGTCGAGTGAGATCGGCTACGATTATACCCTGAACCCAAAAATATATTCTCGTTTCACTGGCAAATTTCCTTTAGCAAGTTTTGCAACCAAATGTGAGAAGGTCTTCACCTGTACTCTTTTCTCATAGGGGACTACAATACCAAAAAAAAACTAAGGCAATGCTTATTCTTATTCCCAAGCCCGAACTGAACCCGAACTATACACAAAACCATATCTAGTATATTTCCTTTCGACTATAACTTCGGGGTTTCTTATCCAATCTTGATTAAACTTAAACAGTTGATTGATAATATGCCCTTGCATATTGTGTATTAGTTCTGTCTTTAAAAATGTGGCATTTATTGTTATGGGAAATCGGAATATATCGATATAAGTTAAAAACGGATGCAGTTATCCATAAAAATAATCAAACTTGATCAGCGCCGGTTACCAGAAAACCTATATTTCAAATTTGAAGCCTCCAGCTCTTATAGTCTCTGAGATGTGCGTGTTCATGCAGACAGACGGACATGGCTATATCAACTAGGCTGATGACCCTGATAATGAATATATACACTTTATGGGGTCGGAAATGCTTCCTTCTGCCTGTTACATACATTGGCACAAAACCATTATACCCTTTTTATCCATTTCCAATGGGTATAAATAGCAGATGAGTCGGCAGGGCACAGTTGGCTTTATTTGTCAAACATTCTGACAGCAACAACTGCAATCAGTTAGAGTAGGGGGAAGCCCGTCAATCCAAAAACCATTTTAGGGTAATTTGATAGTTGCTGCAGAAGCCCAAGCCAAACATACGAAAATATTGTTCACTGCGGCACACCAAAGTTGAAATACCCTCACTGACCTGTTCAAATTCAAATTGCATTGTTAATTGGAAAACTAACCTGTCGACCCTTTGACTACATGTTGATCAGATGAATTTCTTAGCATGTTTCTACAAAAGGAAAACAGATCACACAGAATTTTAAAAATTCACCATACCAAAGGTCATCTTATTATTCAGTAGATATATTTCTAAACCGGCAGGTTTTGTCTTTCTAAAAACCAGGGTTTTTCTTTTCTTAATTTCAGAGAACTGTTTACTTTATAGTTATTTATAAAGTATAGTATATTTAAACATTAGTAGTTTAAGCTGACTATAAGGCAGACAACAGCTACAATCTATCATAGCAGTCAAGAGACCAACTTTCATTACTATTTTCAAAGTTTGAGAAGGGACAATTTCAAGGGTTTGCATTTCTACTTTCTGAAAATATTTGCTATCATTGGCAAATACATTTCTGAAAATTATAAAAAAATCTTTCTGATTTGAGTAATTTGTTTTCGTATATATAGAAATTATTTCTATAAACTAGAACATTTGTCAAAGCTTTTCAGATTACAAATGTTTTTATAGAAGAACTCGTGCTGTCACTGATTGATCAATTAGGAGCTATGTGAAAGAAAGTAAACAAAATGAAGACCCTCAATAATAATTGCCTAACACACTTATTAATCAGTTTTGAATTATGCAAATTAAATATCTCCAACTTGTCTGATAAAAGTCAAAGCTTCCTAGCTCTAACCGGCTCAATAAACTCAAGCCTTATTTGGGTCCATGAAGCCATCAACAATCTTATAAGTCAATTAAATGAAGCAGGCAAATTTTTGGGAATGAATTATACCGAAATTTGCTCTAAAGAGTTAAAGTTTTCTGCTTCGATAAGCTTTAGCCATGTTAGAATCCGAAGCCTGCCGGCAGCTCGGCAATATTAAAGCATTTTGAAATTGCCAACTGTGAATGGGATTGTTGACAATTCAGGTGGCAGGTGGCAAATAGCTCCGCCCATGCTTTTAGTTGCTTTGGCAATTGAATGCCAAAAATTCAAAGGGGCCAAGTGTTGTTTTTGTTTACAAATAATTTTCATCCACTTTGAAGACAAACAGACAATTCACATATAAAAGTAGAGAAGTATATGAAATATGTGTGTGTGTGCGTGTGTGTGGGTGTGTGTGTGTGTGGGTGTGTACATTTATCTAGATGACTTACCGTTCTCAATGGTCTCCTTGGCACAGGATATTATTTTGCCTTTGCGTCGTCGCAAATTTGATTCGAAATTGTTATCCTCGCTGAAGTCATCGTCGCGCGCCGCAGCTTCTGCTCCTGTTGGAAGAGAAGCTCCTCCCTCGCTATTGCCGGCTGTTGTTGTTGTAGACTCTGGCACGTCCTCGGAGGACTGACGCTCGGCATATCCTCGGCCTCCCGCACCGCCGCCGTGCATTAAACTATCGAAACTTTGGCTCATTGTGTGCCAAA
Organism: Drosophila atroscutellata; assembly: GCA_035041605.1. NCBI lineage: Eukaryota > Metazoa > Arthropoda > Insecta > Diptera > Drosophilidae > Drosophila > Drosophila atroscutellata. The sequence continues at coordinate 1,277,381 of JAWNLA010000092.1, read as the reverse complement.
AATAAAAAAATCGAATTTTCGTTTTTGTTTGTTGCTCCTTTTATTTTATGTGTTTTGTTTTCCGTTTGTTTTCGGTTCACTTTACTTATTAGTTTTGTCGATAAATTGCTTTTGAAATATCCTTAAAAATGCATTATTCAATTACGTCGTGAAATCGGAAGACTGCGAAATGCAATTAGTTATTAAACCATAATTTTTAACTATCACTGACGTCAAATTATTAATAATAACAAAATTTTAAGAAATAAATAAATATAAATATAAAATATTACATTACTCAGTAATGATAATATATTTAAATATAAAACGAAAAAAAATTTAATAAAAATGTCAGTTAAAAGAAAAAAACGATTCCAATTACTCATTTCCAACAAATAAAAATAAAAATAAAAATAACAAAACTATAAAAAATGGCAGAGTTTTGCCGGCCAGTCAGGCAGGGGTTGGATTTGAGGGGGTAATAGTGTTACAAGTTATTGGATCCTTAAGGCCAGCACACACACCCCCAAACCACCCCCTCCTCATCATCCCCATGAAACGGGTTCAATGTGCGTGGGCGTTATGATTTTTTTCTTCTTTTTTCGCTGAGCTAGTTGCTTGCTTTGTTTTTATTTGTCTGCAGTTCTGAGCCGCGTTAAAACAGTGGCAGCCGAAGCAACAACAACAACAACAACAACTGGTTTCACTGAAATAGCGTGGACTTATTTCATAATCGCTAAGTAGCGATTTAGGTTAGGCCAATTCCACAAAACATGCGATTAACACTTCACATTTAATTTGTACGGCATACTTTTGAGCGCGCCTATGGTAAATGAACTCAGTGGCCAAATTGTACAGTTTAAACTCAATTAAATTATTAAATACCCCAAAAATAATTGTAACAATTAATTAATTGCGCACTCGATGCGAAAGCGTTTGCACATTGGAAAATGCCGTCAGAGACTAAAATGTCACGCAAGTGTTCAACTAAGTGCAGACAAAGTTCAACATATCTGCCGAGAGAGCGTGGTGAGTTTCTCATTTATCGATTTTGTAGTGCGCGTGTGCGTGCGTGTGTGAAGCGACAAAAACACAGAAACGTTACATTTTTGTTCGCCTTTCGAAGCTTCCCGCGTAGCATAACCGAGCTGAGCAGAGCAGAGCATCATCGTGTCAAGGGAGCGGTGCAGGAGTAGCAACAAACAGCAGACAGCCAGGCAGGCATGCAAAAAGCCGGCAGATAATGGCGCAGAGAGGCGAAAGTGAAAGAGAATAGCAACACACACACATTCAGACGGCAGTTAGAAGACCAAACAGATGATTCTGTTTTAAAAGGATTTTTCATATCTGAATGAAAACAAAATACGATCACAAAAATTACCATTACATTTTAGGGAAATTCCTTTCTTTACAATTTGATATTGTCATACATGATTTTATTAACCATTGATTTTGATTATTGATAATAATTATGGAAAGTAAAAGTTTGAATGAATTCACATTTAATTCCAATTCTCTTCCACCTCCAAGTTTTCTGCAGTGCCGGAATAAGACTACGGAAAAAAATAAAGTTATGTAGACATCTATCGAATAGGATATACAGTAGTAGCTCGAGAAGAAGGACCAATGATTGATTACTATAATATACTTAAAAGTTTATAATTTATGTCAAAGATTTTAAAAGAAAGAAAATTTTAAATTGAGTTGTCCAATTTCTGTAAGTTCTACTAATCGAGCGACCATTGTAATTATTTCTATATATTTTCATAAATTTTTCGGCAAACTTACACCAGCGCGAACATCAACGCCGCCAAAGCGGGAATCAGAATAGCTGCCGACGCCGCCCATTTCCTGTAGGAATTCTGGCACTTCTTGAGATGAGCCCTTCAAGATCTTAATCAAGTCGCTGGCAATGCCACGATCTTGATCGGGATCAAAAAATGAGGTGGCACGACCCCTGTTGCCTACACGTCCGGTACGTCCAATGCGGTGCACATAATCATCCACAATCTTTGGCATGTCATAGTTGATCACATGCTTAACATTCTTAATGTCTGGTGGAGTGGTGGAGATATAGCAATAGGTTAGTGCATTTATATTGGATAAGCATACAATGTGAACTAACCAAGACCACGGGCAGCCACCGAGGTGGCAATGAGCACCTTCATGTGGCCAGTCTTAAAATCGCGCAAGGCCTGCTCACGCTGACTCTGCAGACGATCGCCATGGATGGAGGTGGTCGGGAACTCCGTTTCCGACAGGAACGAGGCCAGAAAATCAGCGCTACGCTTCGTCTCCACAAAAACAATGGTGCCATCGGCGCCCTCTCGCAATATGTCCTAAAAAAAAGCCAAACTCAAATATATTAGTTTTTAGAAATCAAAATAAAACCAGTGTGAGATATAGATATATATATATATAATTCGATGTATTGGCAGACCAATAGCACGAAAGAGTTCTAAATTGTTGACTCTAACTAGACCATATAACTAAAGCCATTGTGAAATATTGAGTTAGGAGTAAGACGTCAAACAGGAAACTTTTCAAATCACCAAAAATTTATATAATATATGAAATCTGAACTAAACTAAAAATATATAGATATAGGGGATACAGACGTAGGGCATAGAAATAAAGAAATAAGAAAATAATAATAAATTCCATTTATTTAGACCTACCATTAGCCTGGAGCGTTTGTTAAATTTGTTGACCTCGTGCACGGTCTGCTGCACGTCGGAGCAAGCACCGCCGACAACGCCAATGGTGACGAATATGTAGTTGTTTAGGAATTCACCGGCCATGCGCTGGATCTCGTCCGGGAATGTGGCGGAGAACATTAGAGTCTGATGTTCCGGACGCATAGTCTGATGTTGCATAATCTTGCGCATGCTATCCGCAAAGCCCATGTCCAGCATGCGATCAGCCTCGTCCAGGACGATGAAGCGTACAGCCTCGAAAGTGATAAACGTGCGCTCCACAAAGTCGAGCAGGCGACCCGGTGTGGCAATCAGTAGATGGCAGCCCTTGGTGATGCACTCGTTTTGATATTTGACCGAGGTGCCGCCGTAAACGATACTTATCTTCAGATACGTGCTGTGCGCAAACTTCCTGGCCTCGTTGAAGATCTGGATGGCGAGCTCACGTGTCGGCGACACAATCACCGCCTGCGGCTTGCCAATCTCCACGACGTCAACCGCATCAAGCAGGTTGCAGATCATCGGCAGCAGAAAAGCGGCCGTTTTGCCCGAGCCAGTCTGGGCACAGGCCATCAGATCACGTCCCTCGCTAATCACAGGCATTGACACCTTCTGAATGGGCGTGGGCACTTTGTAGCCCGACTTGATGACATTTTCCAGCACAATGCTGCGCAATGTGGCGCTCTCAAAGCTTTTAATTGGCTGTGGCACATTCTCGCCAGTCACCTGCACAAGAAATTCGTTAGAGCAATCGCTGTTGCATTTAGTTGTTATGCGCTCACCTTGACGGGAATGTTGTCATATTTTGAGAAATTAATACCCGATGAGATGCCGGTGCTGAACATCTCAGTCTCATCGTTGGTCGGCTCTGGTGGTATATAGAACTCCCTTGCCTTTTTCTCACCGTCCTCGCCGCCATCATTGTTATTGTTAAAATCGTCATCGTCGCGACGGCGACGTTCACCACCCTTAAAGCCACCGCTACGTCCTCCAAAACGATGATTATCACCTGTTGGATTTGGAATCCAAATTTGAGAGAAAATACGAAATAAAACCAAATGTGTAACAATTGAAGTGCCTAGCTCCTAAAACCTTAAAGATTACACGAACAAACTGCTCAAATCTGTCTCTAACGATTATCATTTTTTCCATTTTTCTCTATTCAATTACATTTTTTGCGTTTCGAATTATACTCCTGCCTTCAAATTTGGTTTCAACACAAAACACATTTAAAGACAAGACTCGATAACAAATGTGAAATGTGACAAAAATAAATATAATTTATTATTATAGATAAAAGATAATATAAATAAAAACAAAAATTCATTGATTTCAATTTCCATAAAAGTGAAAGTAAAATTAAAATATAATTTTAGTAAATTCCCATTTTGTTAACTAATTTTCAAATATATAAATTCAAAAATAAATATTAACTGCATAAAATTTCAGTTATTCCAGATAAATGCTTTCCACACATATTAATTAGATACACAAATCTCTACGAATATGATAATCCAAGATAATTCAAATTATTAGATTGAAACATTTTAAGAAAATAGTAAATCAAAAATTGTTAGTAGCTGACAAAAATGGTATTCACCAATTATGTTTTAATCGTTTATAAATTATAAGAAAGAAAACTTTAAACTAGTTTTCAAATATTATGTTAAACTAAATAGCTTTAAATATTTTAAGCAAATATTTGTTAGCAAATACAAGAACTATTTTTGTAAAAGAAGCCAGTAACCAATAAAATTAGCAGATGTTTTAAATGAATATGTTCTACAAATAATACAAAGAAACATTGAATCGATTCTAAAAGTTTTTCAACCAGCCAAGCTTAAAGAAGCGATGCAAATCGAGAATCATGGGTAAGACTGATGATGTTGGCCGCCTTCAAATCGAGCAGCACGCGAAATGCAATCGCCGTTTCCATGCGAGTCCGGATGAAGTTATTGGAGCGCATGTCCACTCTGGGCTGCATGATGAGTGCTCCGATCAGGTCATGGATGATGCGTCGCTTCAGCTCAGGCATGTCTAATATTATTTTCGGATCGTACTTATATTGGGCAGGCATTGAAATACATCGAATGCTGCTCTCCTCCGCAATACTACTGCTTGCTTCGCTTTCAGTAAGTGATGAGTGGCGGCGATTGTGTTGGCGATCTTCCTGCTGCTGCTCATCGCTCAGTTGCTTCTGGTGGTCGACCATGAGTCGCAGCATGTCCTTGTGCTGCACTATATAGCTCAGATCTTCCGATAAGCAATCTGATCGATCTATACGCTGCTGCTGTGCCTGCTGCAACAACTGCTCCTCCTCCTCCTCCATCGAATTGGCTTGAACAACGTTTGTGTTTATAATTGTCGAATTTTGAAGGCCAGGTTGGCAAATGTATTCAATTGACGTCACAATCGGCTTTTCCGGCAGATCATTTAGGCTCATCGAGGGCAATGCTGCCGACGTCGCTGCTGGTTCCATCATGCCCTGTACAACTGATTCTATAATTTGTGCCGCCTCTGGCACATCTTCAACTACGACTGTCGTTGCTTGTTGCATTATTAATGATGGCTCCTCCTGTCTCCATGCGGCCTGGTAAAGATTGGACAAAAATCCGAGTGTGATTTCATCATGGCTCGGTGGCTCAGCAGCCTCTATGTGTTCTGGACTAGGCTTCACTGCTGCTGCTGCTGCTCCTGCATCTACTGCTGTTGCTGCCACTGCTCTTGCTCGACGTATCCGTCGACGTACGCGCCTTGTCTGCTGCACTGACAGACTTTCGGCATAACTTGGAATAGCTCCACGTGGTCGAAAAATAGAGTTCCAATCACGCGCCACAAGGGGAATAATTGGAGAAATATTATTGGCAGCATTAACTGCTGCTGTTGCTGTTGCTGCTGTTGCTGCTGCTGCTGCTGCTCCAAGTGCATCTTCCGCTGACGACTCTTGGCTCAACTCAAGCACACGTCCCATTGTTGGATGCCTTTCGCTTTGCCGCTGTAGCTGGTGCTGCTCCTCATCGATGGCCGGCAATTGGATGCGATACGATGTCAGTGGCGTCGATGCGTGCGGCGCACGTGATCTCCACACCAGCGACGTGGTTACATTGTTTTCCAGAGCACTTCGCTCATCCGATGCCGTCATTGCTATTGGTCCATTGGCCTCCACATCCGGTGGCAATGGTGGCTGCGGAGGCAAGTCTTCGACTGTAAAATTGCCTTCCTGATTGCCGACAGACGTTAGTGGCATGTATGGTAGGCTGTAAATTATGCAACAAGTTTGGTGACTAGAGCTTTTACAAAATTGCGGCAGAAATGCGTTTTTGTCGATTTGGAGGCAGCACTGGGAGTGGCCTTAAAATACACATCGATTTATGAAGGGGGGGGTTCCTAATTCCTTCTTTTCTTTGACCCTGATCAGAATAAGCTTTGTATCACTATACATGCATTATGAGGTGCTCTGGCTTTAACATTCAAGAGTCATATTCAGTTTTCAACGATTTGCGATTATCGATTATATTGATTTTCTAGCTCAGAGGACATTTAATTATAATAATAAAGACTCAATTGATCTATCGACTAATATAAAAGAGCGCTGGGAGATCAGCACACATCTGTGGATAGAAGGACGGTCTCAGAACTTTATTACAAATGGTCTCAAACAAACAAATTAATTGACTGATGGATTGCACATGATTGATTGATTTTGATTGAAGCTTCACAGCAAGTGAAAAGCGCACAGAACACATATGTTGTTTATAGTAGTTGCTTATCAAAAAATATTTCGAACAAGTGTCAACAAATATTTAAAAATTTAAAAAAAAGCGCGTGTGTGCTTGAAGTGTGTGTGAACAAAAAACAAACAAATCGAATGCTGTCAACAGAAGACACCTCGTAAGGTAAGCAAAAAAGACAAGAGAGATGAGACAAGGAGTAGAGTTTTGTTTATAGGGTATTTATATATACGGATAGAGAGGGAGAGAGAGATAGAGAGTGAGAGAGAGTTGTGCATACTCATCACTGATGTTGTGTTGCCTCGTGCCGAGAGGAGTTGTGATATTGACGGCATCGTTGCTACCCAGTTGCGTTGCAGCAGCTCCCTCGCTAGCATTCGAGTTTAACAGCAACATCCTCAGCTGATCCGGCGTATTCTGATCCAATGATTGCTGCTGTTGCTGGCGCAGTGGATTGTAGAACAAGCTGCTTGTTGCCTGCTGCTGTTGTTCTTGCCTATCGACTGTTGCCAGAAATGATGATTGTATTGCTGGTTGCCTGGCATACAACAACACCCCCGCCAATCCGGTTGTCGTAGTCAATTGCGGCAATGGCAGCTCCTGTTGCAGTTCACTTGGCGTGCAATGGCGCAGCTTACGCATTACGCGCAAACGTATAAAATTCTCAGTTAGAAAACGTGCGGTAAATTGATGTTGTTCTCGAGCAGTTGATGTTGGTGTTTCCACTGGAGATGGCATCACATTGCCACCATTTAGCACATAATTATTAGCCGCAGTTCGCAGCAGATACCGAATTCGTTCAGCATCTGCTGTTGTTGTTGTCGGCGATAAGTCATCATCAAAAGCATCTCTTTGATCTGGCATTAATATTCTGGATCTTCTTGCTGTCGTTGTGATTGTTGTTGATGTTGCAGTTGTCACTGTAGTTGTTGTTGTCAGTCCTGGGCTTGGCACCAGACATGCGCACACATTGGCCAAGTGTGGTTGGCGAGGCGAGTCGAGTCGCTGGAGTTGTGCAAACAAATGCTGCTGCGGGTGCTGCAGTTCATCGCTCTCGGCGAGCAATTGGTTCACCTCTGCCATGACACGATCCGAGCTGTCAACAGCCTGTCGCAGTGCTGCCAGTTGTTGCTTGCGCTGCTTCCGCCGCGTCTCCATTTCCGTCCCCCATTCGCTGCTCACCATCTGATCAAAGGAGGTCATCAGATAGTCGCGCTGTTCCCGCAACTTGACCAGCGGCTGCTCGCACAATTTATGGGATTCGTCGAGTTGCTCAACAAATGCCAGCACGGTTTCCGCGTCGTGGCTCGTCGGCACTCGCAGTCCGCAGCATTGTAGCTGTTCTGCCGCTGTTCGCGTAGTTGTTATGTAATTGTGTGTGTTGTGCGGAGGGGGAGGACGATACAAAAAGTAGAACGGCATACACTTACACATATATTGTTAGATGGCATGCAGAGAAGCTAAACATTATAAGGTACAATATATAAAGTACAGTAAACAACAATAAAGTTGCCACATCGTCCTCGATTACACCTTTAGCTTAACTACAAACTACACATTAACTTAAATGTCAATTCAATTGCTTCAGTTTCAAACATTTTATTTTAGTTTCCAAAACTCGATAGAAAAGCTATGGATTACATATGTACCACCCTCCTAAAAGCTAGAGCAGACCAAAGTCTTATCTGCTCATATCTGAATTTTATTCCTATTTACAAAGTTCTACGTTTTTGATTATTCCACAACATATTATATATTATTTTTGTTAATGAAAGCTTACCGTCCTCGTTATCACCCCTGCCTCCTCCTTCATCATCGTCGCGACGTCCGCGATAGCCACTGCCATCTCCCCCATCCCGGCGTTCACGAAAGCCACCTCCACTGCCTCCATCGTTATCCTCACGACGGCCGCCATGATAGCCACCACCACCGCCATCTCCTCCGTCATCGCGACGTCCGCGATAGCCACCGCCTTCTCCATCCCGGCGTCCACGAAAGATACCTCCACCGCCGCCACCCCTGCCTCCTTCGTCATTCTCACGACGGCCGCGATGATAGCCACCACCACCGCCATCTCCTCCGTCATCGCGACGTCCGCGATTGCCACCACCTTCTTCTCCATCTCGGCGTCCACGATAGCCACCGCCACCATCACTGCCTCCATCGACATTCTCACGACGGCCGCGATGATAGCCGCCACTAGCACTATCTCCTCCGCCACCTCCACAATTAATCTATGGTTAGAAATCGTTTGTAGGCGGCTCAAGGTAAGAAATTGCCCTAATTAAATTACGTCTGCTTAGCTTACCTCGTTCTCCCAATCAGACATATTGTTGATGTTTACTGCAAATAGGAAAATAAATGTGTGAAATGCGCATTTAAAACACGGCTCGCATATGTTTAGCGCCTAAAAATTTAAAAACAAATTATCGCTTAAGCAGCAACTCTGGCAGTGCACTAAACACATCGCACATTTGTGTGTTGCCATTCACAGCGAATGTCGACAAGACGCAAAACGAGCACGATCACGCACGCCCGCATGTTAACGTCGTCGCACAGCAACTCTGTTAAAGCGAAAAACGTGAGTTGCTCTGTTCTGTGTATGTATACACAGCATGCTTGCCTGCTTGTGCTTGGTTTTTTCGCCTTGCCTTCTCTGGTAGTAGAACACATGTGCGCTTGAGTAGTATATGTATATGTATATGTGCATGTTTGTGTGTAGCAGCCAAAGCAGAAACGCAGAAAATTAAGGTTAGAGCGCAGTCAGGCAACCACACGACGAAAAAATAGCAAAAAGCAAAGACTAAAAAAAACGTATTTCTTCTATTCCCACTCACACGCATGCACGCATACACTCGCACACACTTTCGTACACACACACGCATACACCAACAAAAATACAGGCGCAGCAGCAGCGACGAAAACACACACGAGTTTTTTTTCTGACAGAAACTCTGTGAAATTCTGTGTGTGATTTTCGCATAGAAACCGTCGTGTGTGGAAAAATCAATTTGGTAAATAAATTGTTGTAAAAAGAGGCGGAGGAGCAGCAGCAGGAGCAACATGGATAGTGCCGGTAAAAATCGTTATGAACTTTTGTTCATGGAAGACGATGTTAGCGATCCATTAGATAATCTTGTCGCGGCCAAGAAGAAGCAGCAGCCAGCGACGGCCGCTGCAGCAGCAGCGACCACAAAAACGGCGCCAACTGCGAAGGTACCCAAAACGGCAGCAGCCACAACCACGAAGAAGCCAAATCAAGCCGAAAAGGAAAACAAACCAGGTGCGCTCAACAAGAATGATGGCAAGAAAAATAATGCAACTGGCAGCGGCAACAACAACAATGACAAATTCAACAACAACAAGCAAGGTGGGGCTGCTGTCGCTGTTCGCAATGCTGGCGGCGCCGCTGCGGGCAAAACACGTGAAACTGGTCAAGGGCAGCAGCAGCAGCAGCAACAACAACGCAATGTCAATTTTCGTCAACAGAACGGTGGCGGCGGTGGTAGCAGCGGTGGGGAGGTAACGCGCGAGCAGCGCAACAATCGCCGCAACGTGCGCGAAAATGGCGCTCCAGGTGGCAACTCTGGCAACGCTGCTGATGGCAATCCTCGACCATATCGCAACACAGGCGGCGGCTTTGGCAATAACGGTGATCGTCCACCGCGTCAGAATCGCAATTTTGAAGGAGGCAATCGCAAACGTGAATTTGATCGTCAATCGGGCTCAGACAAAACTGGTGAGTATATATATATACATATATAAAATATCTACTATAATATATATACCCTAACCCCAAAAACAACTGGCTAACCAATAACAAAAATAAATAACTTCGGCAAATGCTGTTGAAATTTACATTTGCATTGATCTCGAGACACTATATAAAAAAAAGAAGAAAACTGAGGCAAAAACGAGGCACAAACTAAATTAAACGCACATTTCTGTTTTTCTCAATATGTTGTATAGAGATATGTTTAAAAATAGTTTGCTTCTTCTTCAGAACTACACCCCCTGCCCCCTTTCACCAATGTGTGTGTGTGTGTGTGGAGGCCCACTCAGTTTTCCACGCCATGGAACAACGTTTTTATGATGATAATGACGTGGGGGCCCTGTGTATATATGTCTGTCCCGATTACTACTTATCTATAATTCCAATGTTCCTATTATTCCAACAAAGCCACAAAAGTTGCATAGTTGCAGTAGATATTTCCTTTTCCTACTTGAAAAAACTGACTTATTTTACTTTCGAGATCTTTCGAAAATTACGTTAAACTCTTCAAACTGTATGCTAAAAAATAGTACGTTTTTCAATCATATACATTTAAGTAGCAGTTGATAACATTCAAGTTTTCTGGTTATCTAAATCTTATGCTTGGACAATCTACAAAAACTGATTAGTTTCAATTGCAACTTACCCTTGCCAAAAATAAAGTTAAAGATGTTTCTTTCGTTGCTGCAATAACAATCAAGATTAAACATTTTAATGTTTTTTGTTAAAATTCTCAAATAGTGGAAACTTACGATCAAAGTTGTAGCCGTTATCCAGCTCCTTGAAAAGTAGGCTGAAAAATGAACAAGAATTTAGAGTTGCATTAAATATGTGCATATAACAATTAAAATGAATTATTAATTTAAATATTAAAAATGCAAACACAGGTGTTAAGGCTGTTGACAAACGCGACGGAGCTGGCGCCCACAACTGGGGATCTGTTAAGGAGGCCATCGATGATGTGAACAAGAGCAGCGAGGCTGGCAGCGGCGAGACAAATGCGACTAACAACAACAACACTACTACTACTGAGGGTGGCAACAAGGCCGACGAATCTGGAAATGAGCAATCGGGCGAGCAGCAGCCACCGGCAGAGGAGGAGACCAAAGAGCTGACCCTGGATGAATGGAAAGCGCAGCAGCAGCAGCGCATCAAGCCCAAGTTCAACATACGCAAAGCCGGCGAAGGTGGGTAGAAATAGAAGATTACAGAGTGTAAAGATAGAGAAATTGAAATAACCATAATCTGGCAACGCTTTCTTTCAGGCGAGGACACATCGCAATGGAAGAAAATGATTGTGCTGAACAACACCAAGAAGAAGGAGAACGAAAGCGAAGAGGAACTTGAATACGATCCTGCCATGTATCCGCAGCGCGTCGGCCGCCAGCAGCGCGTCCTTGACATTCAATTCAATTTCAATGATGGACGTCGCGGCGGCGGTGGCGGTTTCGGCGGACGCGGACGTGGCGGTCCTCGTGGTGGTGGTGGCGGTCCGCGCAACGAGGGCAATCGCGGACAACAAGGTGGTGGACAACAAGGCGGCGGCGGCAGCGGCAACGGTGGTGGTGCCACCAATGCCAACGCCGAAGGTGGCAGCAATGCTGTCGGCGGCGGGGGACCATCTGCTCGTGCCGAGGGTGGCAATCGGCCGCCAATTGAGCGTCGTGGAATGGGCGGCGGCATTGGTGGCGGACATGCTGGCAAGCGTTTTGGCAATGAGCGGCAACAGAATGCTGCACCCAAGGTCAACGATGAGCGCCAGTTCCCCACGCTCGCCTAAACTGAGAGTGGAGACAGGAAAAGGGAGAGATGGGGGAGGAGGGATGAGGAGGGGCGCTTCGCTGCTGCTGCTGTTTGTTGCAGGCGCCGGGAGTGCATTCAATTTTAGAGTTTGGTGTCTTTATTAGGAGAAGAGGAATCAGGTTACCAATATCACTCACACACACATACACACAAGCACGCTCACACCCACACATCAATTGAGATCTGTAAGCGGTTGCAGCGCAGCCAAAGCCAAAAGCAACAAAAACAAAATTCAACAACAGCAACAACAACAGACAACCACATAAAAAAAACAAAAAAGCGCATGGCAAATAAGAAAAATAATAATTATAAACATTCATATAATAAATAATATTAAAAAAAATAATAATAACGAGAGAAAAACAAAAAAAAAACCAAACTGTAAATCTAAGCAAAAGCAATTTAGAGCAAAAACATAAAAGAAAAAACTGAAGAGCAAAGTTTCTATATCTAAAAAATAACACATTGTAAAAATTTGTTGGGTCTCTCTTTTAATTTCTTCCTTCATTTACTATCTTAACAACAAGTCAATCAAAAGTCATTTAAAATCACACATACACATATATATATATATATACACATAAATATATATAAACATTAAAAAAAAGGTACAGTCCGCTATCCAGTGACAAAATGAGATATCAGAAAAACAAAATCGAAAAGCAAAAAAACAAAACGAAAAAAAACATCACGACTGTGTTGCCTGAGTTTCTCATTTATGGAGGAGGCAGTTTTTAAAAGCGCATTTTCATGAACTACACACACTCACACACACACACATGCATACTAAACTTACATATATTTTTGTTAAACATTTTTATATGCATAGGCTCATATAAAAATGCATTTTTTTAATTTTTACTGTGTTACAATTGTATTTTAAAAATTAATAAATGAACAAAAGGAAAACAAACAAACAAAAAATTGTATACACAAAGGCAAAAAAAAACTCAGTAGAGAAGAAAAATACAAAAGGAATATTAAGTGTTGAAATCTTGTAATTGTGTTTCTTACAAAAAAAAAAACTATATATATATATAATAAATATATATACATATATCGCTTTGATGCAAACTCTATTACATTAATTATAAAGCAAATTATGTGCATCATTTATAATAAATTTAATCGCAACACACACACACAAACACACACACACACACACTGAAAAGGAAACAATTTAAATTTAAGCCTTATTAAAAAAGAAAAATAAAAAAATTTAAATTAACTATTGGAGCAAATATATATATATATGAAAACCTTAATAAGTAGAGTTATACAAACACACACACACACACACACACACACAGGCGCGACTTATGATAAAATCAGTTGGGCAAATCGCTTACAAAAAAAAAATACAAACGAGAAATATTCAGCAGTAATTCAAGGAACCCAAAATCTTGTAAGCCCTGTAAAATTAATTGCTTTTACAATTAAATATGTATATTATATACGAAAGTACATAAGTATGAGAAATAACGTTGGTATTGATGAACAAACAAAAGGAAAACAACTTATATGAAATGGCAACAAAATTTTACGACTAAACCACTTAGAAAAGAACAAATCCAAAAAACAAAGTATAAAAAAAAAAAAGAAAACAAATACAACATACATTTTTTGACTAATATTGTATTGTATTTTGACCCCAAAGAATGGAACAAAACAAACCCAATTCAACAAAACGTTGGGCGAAACTCGTTTAAAACAAGGAAAAAAATATTTAAAAAAAAAACATAAAAATTATTTGATAAAAATAAAGAAAAACACACAAAAACTGTCAAGTGGTGTTTCATTAATAGAATAGTTATAATTTAATTAGCCAAGAATGATTTATAGAGCTTTGAATCGAATTTTCTTTTTAATTAGTTTGATCTTTTAATTTTACGCTCCAGGTGATTTTCTTATAGAACCAGAGCAGTCTACTTTGGAAACAAATATTCTTATAAAATACTGAAATATATTTGAATGAATATAAGTACAATTCACAGTTTTAGAGGCTCATTTAGAAGTCGAGTTTAATAAAATTTTAAAATGGCCATTATTGTTTAGTATATATATAGCATATATTCATAAATACGTTCACATATATAAGCCATTTCCTTATTCAACTAAACCCAACCGATTGTACCTGTAGAAGCTATATGATGTAGTAGTCAGAAATTAATAATTAAAATATTTTCTTTAAAATATATTTATCTACAAATATCAGCAATTTAAAGGAAATCTATTAAAATATTAATTTGGCCGCCTGTTTTTTTACTTTTGGCGCACAGCCGCCAGTGTGACCACAGTATAAATTCCTGAATTTTACATAAAATATACTAAAATGTTATTATTGGCAACTAACGGTGAAAACGGTGTTAAAACCAAAACGACAATAGAATTGCAGCAAGTTTCATGAAATGTTCATGAAAACAATATTTGTTCATTAAGAACTAAAATATTTATTTCCACAATATGCTTATTTAAAATTCTCTGTGAAAATTCACTGAACTGAACAATTTAAATCTATAAATTGGCTGTCTTCGACATTAAGATTTGTTTTTAGTTTATTGCTTGTTTTATTTATGTGTGCAAAACGACTGAGCACCTGCAAAACTAAGCGAAATTCGCCAATGGGCAACACAAGATACAAAAATGTAAAACTAATTTCATTTTTAACATTTTGTACACTGGCTATTAAAATTTGAGATCAGTTAACGAAAATTAAATGTTTTTAATTAAAAATTTAAAATTTTATTGTCATTCACATTTAAATTTGCTATATCGCTGCTTCTTACACTAATAGCCGTAAGATGACGAGACTGAAAAATTGGATTGACAGAGTTAGAGAATTACGAAAGAATGGGACACAGAAGAATCGAGGACATTTCTTGTTTTGCTGTGATTCCAAGGTTGTCACCTATTGTCGATACATGCTAAATTGTAATTTTGCTGCAAACACAGCCAATCGGTAGGTCTGCTGACAATCCGAAAGTGTAACGGCGAATTGCGAGTCAGAAGCGACACGAATGGTGGGGATCAAAAGGAAAATAAGAGAACTCTTTGAAAATTCATTCGTGAAATGCATTTTATGAAGTGCAATGCTTATACACATATATTTACACATTAATAAACGTATTAAATCCAAATATATAATCTAATATATTTATCTATTAGCTTTGATTAAACTGATTAAAACATTTTGAAATGATTTCAGTTCGCGTTTCACAAGAGCACTTTGTCTACTCACCGAGGAGGCAACTGTTAATTTTTATTTTCCCAAAAAACACGCGAAAAGTTGAATTAACTAGCAAACTGTGCGATGCTCGATGTTCAAAACTTGAAGTAGTGAATGGCTACCGGAAAATGTCAGAGCGTGTGAATGTGACCGTGGTCTTGAGCAAGCAAAAATACGTAAAATGTTAAACGCCAAATGGCACTGTTAAATTAAGAGCCATTAACTAGAACTAGATCAGAACTGAACGACGCAACTCTTGGGAATACATAAAAGAAAAATTAGTAAACAACATTTATTGGAGGGAAATCAATGTAATTGTCCATTTATGCCAAATATATTATAGCAATCACATAAAACTCAAAATCAAAACGCATTCAAAACTCAGCAAACATAACCTCTGTGTTCTCTCACTGTTTCGCACTCAGCGAGCGGCTGTCAAAATGAGCGTCGAGGACGAAGTGTTCCGCATCCAAAAGAAAATCGGCAAAATATCCACGTCCAGCGATGGAGCCGTGAGTAAAATAATGAAGTAAAGCATTTGAAAAGAATAATTAATAAATGTGTCTCTTTATTTTGTATAGGGACAGGAGCAGGCGCTGGACTTGCTCAAGGCGCTGCAAACGCTGAACATTAATCTGGAGATATTGACAAAGACGCGCATCGGGATGACTGTGAATGAGCTGCGCAAGAGCAGCAAAGATGACGAGGTTATCGCACTGGCCAAGACGCTCATCAAGAACTGGAAGCGATTCCTGGCTAGCCCAGCGCCACCCGCCACCGCCGGCAACCAGGCGCCCAAAGAGAGCGGAGGCGCCGCCGGCAAGGATATTGGAGGCGCCTCGAACAAGGAGAGTGGCGGCACCGCGAGCAACAATAATAAATCTTCAAGTGCCGGCAAATCAAATTCATTGGCCAACAAGGAGAAGTCATCGAGTGGCGGCAACTCCTCAACGGTAAAGGATAAACGCGAGGAGAAGAAATCCTCATCGTCATCGTCGTCGACGTCGTCTATATCCTCGTCACAGACCACATTCCCATCGGGTGGCGGTGGTGGCATGAAGGATGCAGTGCGTCTCAAGTGCCGGGAAATGCTGACGACGGCCCTAAAGATGGGCGAGGTGCCCGATGGCTGTGCGGAACCAGAGGAAATGGCCGCCGAACTGGAGGATGCCATCTACATGGAGTTCAAGAATACTGATATGAAGTACAAGAATCGGATACGATCGCGTGTCGCCAATCTAAAGGATCCAAAGAATCCCGGGCTTCGAGGCAATTTCATGTGCGGCGCCGTCTCCGCCAAGCAGCTGGCCAAAATGACGCCCGAGGAGATGGCCAGCGATGAGATGAAGAAGCTCCGCGAGAAGTTCGTCAAGGAAGCGATCAACGATGCCCAACTGGCCACAGTGCAAGGCACCAAGACCGATCTCCTCAAGTGTGGCAAATGCAAAAAGCGCAACTGCACCTACAACCAGCTCCAGACTAGATCCGCCGACGAACCCATGACAACCTTCGTCATGTGTAATGAGTGCGGCAATCGTTGGAAATTCTGCTAAACAAAAAAAAGAAAAACTATTCCCCTTTAACCTCTCCCTCGAGCACACACACACACATTTAAGTAATACATTTTGTATTTGTATACATGCATTCACACACTGACCACCTAAATTACAAACAAATTTCAATAATAAAACGAAATGAAAAGAAAAGTAGAAAATTAATTTTCATCTCGCATCAGTTTGTGATAAAGCCGCTATCGCTGTTGTTGTTGTTGTCGTACCACTATAAACTGGTACAGTATGCACGCACAACAGTGTTGCCGACTCCTCGCAATATATTTAGAACTACAAAATTGGCATTACAATTTAGTAGCTCAATTTTCTATAATTTGATGCCAATTATTTACAGCTTACAGATTTTTTTATTTTAAATAAATAAATAATTTTGAATATTACAATTTGTTACTTTTAAAAAGTTGGCAGTTCCCATAATGAAATCACCTGCGTGACGTCAGAAACAATTGTAGTTAAGAGTTTGGTCACATTTTGCCAGCAATAGTGTGATTTGAAGGCATTCGGTCACACTGCCGGCAGTCCACAATTTTTGCTTGCGACGATCGGTTGTGTTCGGTTGTTATTTCGGTTGTTGAGGTAACTACCGTTAAAAAAAGCAGTGAGAAAAAAGAAAAAAACCCAGCTAGCAACAAATTAGCCTGTTTAGTTTGCCAACCGCCAATGTGTACTTAACGGCTGACGCGTCTCCAAATTGGCAAAATAATTAAAGTTCAAGTTAAAAGTCCAAACGGCCATTGTCAGTTAACCTGTTGCGCGCTGCACTCGATGGTGCGTGACCTATTTATGTAACCTGTTTTTAAATAATATACCGCTTCAGTCTCGCTACCAAGCTACAAGTTTCGGGACTTGGACTGGAACTTGAACTGGAACCGAAACTGAGACTGGGACTTGAACTGACTAGATGAGAGCAAAGTGTTAATCAAATGTTAGCAGCTAAATTGAATGCCGCAATAAGTGTATTTATTATCGAGCGCTGTTAAAACAGTCAGAAGCACTCTGCTAACTAGAAAAATGAGTGCATTCACCCTGCAAGCCACCATCTGTCTGTGTGTGTGTGTGTGTGAAACTAGAAAAGTGCGCTGAAAATCTAATAAGAGAATCATTGTTAGCCAAGGGCGTAGTTATTTTTTTGTTGAAAAGGGTCACAAGTGAAATTGACACCCTGCATTATTATTATTATTATCTTTTTTTGCGTGTGTGTCAACAGATGAGCTGAAACGTGGCTGCATTGTGGCTAAAACCTCTCTGACCAAATAATATTTAGCTATGCTTCAGGTTTCGTTGTCTAGAACGGTACTAATACACTTCAACACACACACTTTTACGTACGCATACAAGCGCACCTGTTAAAGAGAGAGCGAGAGGAAGGGAGAGATCGTTTTGTGTGGAGAGCGGCTCAAATTGCATTCATATTCCCACTATCTCTCTCTCTCGCTCTCTTTCCCTGTCTTTGGCCTGTTCGCACACATTCAATTCATAGACAGAGATAAAAAAGCCTTGAGCTTGCGCTTGAGCCGCTGTTAGAATTCTATTCATCAACAACAACAACAAGACTTGTTCAGCCGGTTTGTTGCACAACGGGATATTTTGTAGCTTTTGCTGCAGCCAAAAAACCCTTTTCAATTAAAAGCTTCATATTGTGACTGTGTGTGTGTATTTTTGCGTTTGTTAACACAGTTATTGTTGTTGTTGTGCAGCTTTCGCGACTTTTCAGCCACAGACGCAGCCAAAGCGACGGCGACTTTCTGTTTGTTTGGTGAAACTTTTTTTAAGGTCGGCATCGGCATAATAAAAAACAAATAAAAAAAACTGAAAAACAACAACAAACTGAAAACAACGCGCTCCGTTTATATCTTAGATGATTTCAAAAGAGCAGTTAAAAATGCTCTCTTGACACACACAAACACTCACAAAGGTGCTCTCTTAATGTCAAAGTGGAAGAAGAAGATGAAAAAGGAAATCATTTATGAAGTATGCAGATACATAGATATTATATTTAAAGAGTAATTTACGTGGCAACGCTGCACGAACTTTCACTAATGACTCTAGGTGAACTCTCACACACACACACACACACAATGTATGCACACACATACAGTTGCACGTGTTGAAATGCGTCGATCCAGATTCCCAATCAGATTTGTGCAGATTTTGCTGCTGTATAATTTTTGCATGGCTCTCGTCTCAATCGTCTAATCAGACTGGTCTCTCCAATTGGAGCGTGCCTAAAATGAGTAATCTTTTTTTGACAGTTTGTTGATTTTTGGTCACTGCTTATCAGCGCTGTTTACTGATAGCATTATTAGGCAACACGTATTTTAAATACGTTTCGGTAGAACTTTAACTAATTACACACATTCTCTTTCTCTCTCGCTCTCATTATAACGTGTGTATGTGTGTGTGTGAGGGAAGGGGGTGCTATTGGGTGCATTGTATTTTGATCGGCAGAGCGGAACCAAGCTGGTAAATGTGCTTCTATATTTGTATATATAAATCTAAATAAAAGAATATATGTATATGTATAAATGTATGTGTGTGTGTGCGTGTGCGCGTACTGTTGCTTTAGTTGTTCCGTCTGTCTGCAATTACACACATACAAACACACATAAATTACATATATGTTTGTATCTCATTTGCCGGAGACGCCTCCAACTTGGTTAGCTAAACACTTGCATCAGTTTTCATCTTTTCGTACAATGAAATTAATACCCTTAAATATTCCAAATAGCAACCGCTGAAGAATTAATATTATTTTTATTTTCAACGTATAAATCTGGTAATCATTTCTAGTATATTATTTACTGGCGACATATAATTTCAAATGATTTCAAAATATCCAGTTCTCCAAACCATTGGAGAAACTTCCAGTTAACTGTAATGAGTTCGACTTGTGAATACGCCTTCGACTATAACTAGGCTGTGATCTGAATGAACTTTGTACAATGTGATATATCAATTGTATTAAATAAAAATATATTAAATGGGAACCGACACCGTTAATTGAAATTAACCGATTCAAACACAGAATCGGAATTAAAGTTCGATTCGTTTTGATGTCATGCAAATAAAAAGATTTCCAAATTTAGAATCAGATTAGAATTTGGTATTTTAAATGGTCTACAAAAATCAATCGGATCACCAATACTAACCAACAATATCTTATACACTGTTCTATATACGTCTCTATATAACCAGTTAAATTTAATTTGAGTAGCTGATCAAGAGTTTTCCATCCATTTTCCGATCTATGCTTTCTATGAATATGTTCTCTGATTTGAAGTTCTAAAATACAATTCTGATAATCAGTAAATATATATGAAAAACATTTAGTACGAATTGACTTAAGATACACCTTGTGCGACAACTTGACATGGTAATGCTTTCCATATGCATTTGGGCCAAAAATTTCTATGGCCTAATCGAAGCTCTCAGATCGCCGTATAAGCAATGAAAGTAAATATTTTCAATGAAAACAAATCGCAAAACCAGACGAAAACAAAAACATTTCATTTGCATAACAAACGCAATATTGAACCAAGTTCTGATTGGGAGGCCAAAAAAAAAAAAAATAGAGGTATTAACAATAGTTATTAAAAGTGAAATTGTGCGTTTGCCTTTTTTGCATGTGAAAAGGTTTTTGGCTTTGTTGTGGATTCGATTTTAGACTATCAACGAATCAATGAAGTTTTTGGAGTTGGATTTTGGATTTTGGTTTCCGCTTAAGAGCAACGAAAGTACAAAAAGAAGAAGAAAAAAACAGACACAATGACGAACTTGTCGCTGTCAAGTGTTGAATGGTTGCCAAAAAAAAAAGAAAAAAGAAAGAAAAAGAAATGAGGAAATGGGCAGCTGAAGACGACAACAAATAAACAAATGGAGACGGCGACAACTTGTAGATTCTTTCCATTTACCGTAAACTTCACCTTAATTTTTTCTCCACTTCTTTTTTAATAGTTGTTTTCTACAGCCGGTTTTATGCGCCTGCAGCAACATGTTGATGTTGATAATGTTGTTGTTGCTGCTGTTGCTGCTGTTTGCTTGTTGTGACTTATAAAGAGCATCAACTCTTCTTCTTGTTCTCTTTCAACAGCTTGACGAGCCTTGATATTGGATGCCAGAGAGCCAGGAACAGTAAATGAAGGCGGACGAATATGGTGATTGTAACACGTGTAAGTAAAGAGCACGTCCGATAAGCGTAAGAGAGGGCGAAAGAGAACTAGTTACATATGCATGTGTGTGTGTAACTTATGCAAGTGTGCGTGCGATCTCTTGCGAGCGCCATGAAAACTTTGTGGCACATAAAAAACGCCAATCGGAAGTTCACACACATTTACACATTTACATATAAGCATGTATGCATTGTCTTGCTTAATACCCTGTTCCCATAAGGTATAATGGAGTTGCAGCATATAACATCATTTTTATTCCTTCTCCATCTTGACTACAAATTTTAATTTGTCATTTTAATATTAGTACTTTTGAGACAAACACAATTACCACTTATCAAAAATTTCATGTATTACTAATTTTCACGTTTCTTCTTCAGCTTTTACTCATCAATTAGCACTGAAATGAGTTAAGAGTATAAAAATAATATTCATGATCTAATGAGTATCTGTCAGTCGGGCACTCTAACTTCTTTAACTCATTTATGGGAACATGCAAATGTATGTGTGGTTAGCTCCCATGCCTCGTATATCTATCTGGGGTCTGTCCCTGGTTGCTATTTTTTGTGTTACGCTCAACTGATTCTTACACACCAAAAAAAGACAACACAAAAAACAACAACGCAAAGTTTTATGGCAGTCGTGAAAACGTCCATGGCAACCCCATGAGTCGTAAACTGGAATGTCAAATTGTAACCACTTGTTTTCCCATTCACACACATTCGCACACACACACACGCATTTGCATATTACAGGGTGACTACATCTGGATAGAACCCGCATCGGGACGGGAATTCGATGTGGCCATTGGAGCACGTGTCATCTCCGCAGAGGGTCGTCGCATCCAGGTGCGAGACGATGATGGCGACGAAGTGTGGCTGGCGCCAGAGCGTCGCATCAAGGCGATGCATGCCTCATCCGTTCAGGGTGTCGAGGATATGATATCGCTGGGTGATCTGCACGAGGCGGGCATCTTACGTAATCTGCTCATACGCTACAAGGAGAATCTAATATATGTACGTAAATCAATTCAATTCAATTCGCATTCAAATTTAATTTGCATATGAAAGTATTTTTGCCATTAAACTCAGTTTCAGTAGTTTAATAAGTTTTTATTCCATCTTTAAACTTAACCAAATATTTACTTCGGTTTTTGCTTTAAATCAAAAGTCAACAGAAATTCCGTTTACTAAATGATTGCTTATTTTTTGAATATTATTAAATTGACTTCATCTGTCCAATAAAGAGTTGTAACAATGAGATGTGAAAATTGTGATTATGTATACTCAAAAGAGGGCACTTGAATACTATCTATATTGCACAGAATTGTTAAGTGTTGCTTTCATTTGCACATTTAGACGTACACTGGGTCCATTTTGGTCGCCGTCAATCCGTATCAGATACTGCCCATCTATACGGGTGATCAGATCAAGCTGTACAAGGAGCGCAAAATTGGTGAGCTGCCGCCGCACATTTTTGCGATTGGTGACAATGCGTATGCGCATATGAAACGCTATCGCCAGGATCAGTGCATTGTGATATCTGGCGAATCGGGCGCTGGCAAAACGGAGAGCACAAAACTGATTTTGCAATACTTGGCTGCGATCAGCGGCAAGCACTCGTGGATCGAGCAGCAAATTCTGGAGGCGAATCCCATTTTAGAGGCCTTTGGCAATGCCAAAACGATACGCAACGATAACTCATCGCGGTGAGTAAACTGACAGCAGCTAGCAGCTGATTCCAATTAATTTCTGATTGATCCGTTTCACATTTGTCCCTTCCAGCTTTGGCAAATACATTGATATACACTTTAGCGCAAATGGGGTGATCGAGGGCGCCAAGATCGAGCAATATCTGTTGGAGAAGTCGCGCATTGTGTCGCAGAATCACAGCGAGCGCAATTATCATGTCTTCTACTGCATACTGGCAGGACTCTCATCCGACGAGAAGAACCGCCTCGACCTGGGCGCAGCTGCAGACTACAAGTGAGTTCAGCAATCATTTCAGTTGAAATCTGTTTTTCTTAGTTTTAGTTCTAAACATTCCTCTCTGATCCCAAACTCCAGGCCCGTGTATAGAATAAACTGATTCGAGCTGACAGTATGTACCTTATGGGATCGGAGATATGTCAGCTTTCTGCCCCTTTCGCACTTTGCTCAAATTCATTATTATACTTTTTTTTTCGATAATTTGTTTGTTCAAATGGAAGAAGAGTCATCTGCCAAAAAGCTGGTTTTACACTGGTATTCCACAGTGCATTCCGCAGTCAGTTGCGCCCGAGTGGTACTATATGAACATATTATAGTAAAAAGTGGATGGTTTGAAAAAAGTTGTTTAACAGAAGATTTTCTTTTTCGCAGTGAACATTTTAGGGAGACAACATAAATAGAAAATAAATTTCTTTTTGTTACTGCTAGAAATGAAAATGCGAAATTTTTAGTTGTGCGATATTTTAGCCAACGAAAATTTATAATATGCTTCTTCTTCTCAATATTTTCTTTACTTTACTCTTAAATTTCACGCAAATAATAATTATTATTGAACTGCTAATATTTTAGTATACCAAAAATAAGTAAATGAATGATTATATATATTTTGAAAAATTGTTCTACAGATACTTGACTGGCGGGAATAGCATAACGTGCGAGGGACGCGACGATGCCGCTGAATTCTCCGATATACGATCGGCGATGAAGGTGCTGCTGTTCTCGGACCAGGAGATCTGGGAGATAATCAAGCTGCTGGCGGCGCTGCTGCATTGTGGCAATATTAAATACAAGGCCACCGTTGTGGATAATCTGGATGCAACGGAAATACCGGAGCACATCAATGTGGAGCGGGTCGCCGGACTACTCGGCCTGCCCATACAGCCGCTGATCGATGCCCTGACACGTCGCACACTGTTCGCCCATGGCGAGACTGTCGTCTCGACGCTGTCCCGAGACCAGTCTGTCGATGTGCGCGACGCATTCGTCAAGGGCATCTACGGGCGTCTGTTTGTGCATATTGTGCGTAAAATCAATACGGCCATCTTTAAGCCGAGAGCTACGTCACGCAATGCGATCGGTGTGCTGGACATCTTTGGGTTTGAGAACTTCGATCAGAATAGCTTCGAGCAGTTCTGCATCAATTATGCGAACGAGAATCTGCAGCAGTTCTTTGTGCAGCACATCTTTAAGCTGGAACAGGAGGAATACAACCACGAGGCGATCAACTGGCAGCACATTGAGTTTGTCGACAATCAGGATGCGCTCGATTTGATTGCCATCAAGCAGCTAAATATAATGGCACTGATCGATGAGGAGGCACGCTTCCCCAAGGGCACCGACCAGACAATGCTCGCCAAGCTGCACAAGACGCACGGCGCGCACAAGAACTATCTGAAGCCCAAGTCGGATATCAACACCAGTTTCGGTCTCAATCATTTTGCCGGCGTCGTTTTCTACGATACACGCGGCTTCCTCGACAAGAATCGCGACACGTTTAGTCCGGATTTATTGCATTTGGTTAGCCAGAGCGGCAACAAGTTCTTGCGTCAAATCTTTGCCCAGGACATTGAGATGGGTGCGGAGACGCGCAAACGCACACCGACCCTTTCCACCCAATTCCGCAAGAGTCTCGATGCACTGATGAAGACACTGAGCAGCTGCCAGCCGTTCTTCATAAGGTGCATCAAGCCCAACGAGCTGAAGAAACCGATGATGTTCGATCGTGGTCTATGCTGTCGCCAACTGCGCTACTCTGGCATGATGGAGACCATTCGGATAAGACGTGCCGGCTATCCCATCCGTCATGGCTTTCGTGAGTTTGTCGAACGCTATCGTTTCCTCATTGCCGGTGTGCCGCCGGCTCATCGCACCGATTGCCTGGCGGCCACAACTCGCATTTGCGCCATGGTCCTGGGCAAATCGGATTATCAGCTGGGCCACACCAAGGTCTTCCTAAAGGATGCCCATGATCTGTATTTGGAGCAAGAGCGCGACCGTGTCCTCACACGCAAAATCCTAATCCTGCAGCGCAGCATACGCGGTTGGGTGTACAGGCGTCGCTATCTGCGTCTCCGCGCCGCCGCCATCAGTGTGCAGCGCGTGTGGAAGGGGTATGCGCAGCGCAAGCGCTATCACAGCATGCGTGTGGGCTATATGCGGCTGCAGGCACTGATCCGATCCCGTGTCCTCTCGCATCGCTTTCGACATTTGCGCGGCCATATTGTGGGGCTGCAGGCGCACGCGCGCGGCTATCTGGTGCGCCGTGAATACGGCCACAAGATGTGGGCGGTCATCAAGATACAGTCGCATGTGCGACGCATGATCGCTGTGCGGCGCTATCGCAAGCTGCGGCTGGAGCACAAACAGTTTGCCGAGGTGCTGCAGCTGCGCAAACTGGAGGAGCAGGAGTTGCTGCATCGCGGCAACAAGCATGCCCGTGAAATTGCCGAGCAGCACTATCGGGATCGTTTGCATGAGCTGGAGCGACGGGAGCTGCAGGAGCAGCTGGAGGATCGACGGCGCGTCGAGGTCAAAATGAATATTATAAATGATGCGGCCAGGAAACAGGAGGAGCCCGTCGACGATGGCAAACTGGTGGAGGCCATGTTCGATTTTCTGCCCGATTCGAGCAGTGATGCACCGACTCCCCATGGCGGACGTGAGACGTCCGTATTTAATGATCTGCCGCATGCGCAAGCCGTTAATCAGGAGGACATCATTGCGCCGATGCACATCTCGGAGGATGAAGAGGATCTGTCTGAATATAAGTTTCAAAAATTTGCGGCCACCTATTTTCAGGGCAATGTCAATCATCAGTATGCCAAGAAGGCGCTGAAGCATCCTCTGTTGCCGCTCCATACGCAAGGCGATCAGCTGGCCGCCCAGGCGCTCTGGATAACCATATTGCGTTTCACTGGCGACATGCAGGAGCCCAAATATCACACCATGGATCGCATGGACACCACATCCGTCATGTCAAAGGTGACGGCAACGCTCGGACGCAATTTCATCAGGAGCAAGGTGAGTTCCAAATAAACTCAAAATAAAACAAGAGAAATAATATAAAATTTGACTTTGTTGGGACGATGTTTGTACAGGAATTCCAGGAGGCTCAACTGATGGGTCTCGACCCGGAGGCGTTCCTCAAGCAAAAGCCGCGCTCGATACGCCACAAGCTGGTCTCGTTGACGCTGAAGCGAAAGAACAAACTGGGCGAGGATGTGCGCCGGCGACTGCAGGATGATGAATACACCGCCGACAGCTATCAGTCGTGGCTGCAGTCGCGTCCGACATCGAATCTGGAGAAGCTGCACTTCATCATTGGCCATGGTATATTGCGGGCAGAGTTGCGCGACGAGATCTACTGCCAGATATGCAAGCAGCTAACAAATAATCCATTAAAATCATCGCATGCCCGCGGCTGGATATTGTTGTCGCTGTGCGTCGGCTGCTTTGCCCCATCGGAGAAGTTCGTCAATTATCTGAGAGCATTCATTAGAGAGGGGCCGCCTGGCTATGCGCCGTATTGTGAGGAGCGACTGAAGCGTACGTTCAACAATGGCACACGGAATCAGCCGCCGTCGTGGCTGGAGTTGCAGGCGACCAAATCGAAGAAGCCCATCATGCTGCCCATCACATTTATGGATGGCAATACGAAAACATTGCTGGCGGATTCGGCGACAACGGCGCGCGAACTATGCAATCAGCTATCGGATAAGATAACCCTCAAGGA
Source organism: Drosophila atroscutellata (assembly GCA_035041605.1). Taxonomy (NCBI): domain Eukaryota; kingdom Metazoa; phylum Arthropoda; class Insecta; order Diptera; family Drosophilidae; genus Drosophila; species Drosophila atroscutellata. Next base: position 1,250,716 of record JAWNLA010000092.1, on the reverse strand, counting down.
TCAATTCGGGTTCTCGCTATACATCGCGCTATTCGATAAGGTCAGCTCGCTGGGCAGCGGCGGTGATCATGTGATGGACGCGATATCACAGTGCGAACAGTATGCGAAGGAGCAGGGCGCCCAGGAGCGCAACGCACCGTGGCGTCTCTTCTTTCGCAAGGAGATATTTGCGCCGTGGCATGAGCCAACCAACGATCAAGTGGCCACCAACCTCATCTATCAGCAGGTTGTGCGAGGCGTTAAATTCGGCGAGTATCGTTGCGACAAGGAGGAGGATCTGGCAATGATAGCGGCCCAACAGTATTTTATCGAATACGGCACGGATATGTCCATGGAGCGATTGTTTACGCTCTTGCCCAACTTTATACCCGATTTCTGTCTCAGCGGCATCGATAAGGCCATCGAGCGATGGGCAGCTCTGGTCTTGCAGGCCTACAAGAAGTCCTACTACGTCAAGGATAAGATAGCACCGCTCAAGATCAAAGAGGACATTGTCAGCTATGCCAAATATAAGTGGCCGCTGCTCTTCTCACGCTTCTATGAAGCGTATCGCAATTCGGGTCCCAATTTGCCCAAGAACGATGTCATCATAGCGGTCAACTGGACGGGTGTTTACGTTGTGGACGATCAAGAGCAGGTGCTGCTCGAGCTCAGCTTCCCAGAGATCACAGCCGTTTCCAGCCAGAAGACGAACAAGGTCTTCACCCAGACGTTTAGCCTGTCTACGGTACGCGGCGAGGAGTTCACATTCCAAAGTCCCAACGCGGAGGATATACGCGACCTGGTCGTCTACTTCTTGGACGGCCTCAAGAAACGGTAAGTGGCATCCTAAGCAATCCAAATTAATTCTCGACTCTTTTGAAAAAAGTTTTGAATTTGTGATATTTATTTGGTGTGTGTGATTATCGCTAATCCATTGAACACTTGCAGATCGAAATATGTTATTGCCCTGCAGGATTATCGTGCGCCCTCGGACGGCACTAGTTTTCTATCATTTTTTAAGGGCGATCTGATCATACTGGAGGATGAATCATGCGGCGAGTCGGTGCTGAACAATGGCTGGTGCATTGGACGCTGCGATAGGTCGCAGGAGCGCGGCGATTTTCCCGCCGAGACGGTGTATGTGTTGCCAACGTTGAGTAAACCGCCTCAGGACATATTGGCTTTATTTAACATTGAGGAGGCGCATCATGGCCGGCGCCTCAGCATGGCATCCAATGGAGGCGCTGTGGAGCCGCGCGATCGTCCACACACGCTCATGGAATATGCGCTGGATCATTTCCGTTTGCCGCCGAAGCGCACCATGTCCAAGACACTGACGCTCAGCTCAAAACGCAGCGAGGAACTGTGGCGGTATGCCAGGGATCCGATTAAGGCGCCGCTGCTGCGCAAGTTGCAAAGCAAGGAGGAGCTGGTCGAGGAGGCGTGCTTCGCCTTTGCTGCCATACTTAAATATATGGGCGATCTGCCATCGAAGCGTCCGCGCATGGGCAACGAGATAACCGATCACATCTTCGACGGTCCGCTCAAGCATGAGATATTGCGGGACGAGATCTATTGCCAGCTGATGAAGCAGCTAACTGACAATCGCAATCGCATGTCCGAGGAGCGCGGCTGGGAGCTGATGTGGCTGGCAACGGGTCTGTTTGCCTGCTCGCAGGGCTTGCTTAAGGAGCTGTTAATGTTTCTACGGACGCGTCGTCATCCCATCTCACAGGATTCAATGCATCGTCTGCAAAAGACCATTCGACATGGACAGCGCAAATATCCGCCGCATCAGGTGGAGGTCGAGGCCATACAGCACAAGACAACGCAAATCTTTCACAAGGTCTACTTTCCGGACGACACCGACGAAGCGTTCGAAGTGGACTCGTCCACGCGGGCCAAGGACTTTTGCAACAACATCTCGCAGCGCCTTTCGCTGCGTACTAGCGAGGGCTTCTCGCTGTTTGTGAAGATCGCCGATAAGGTTATCTCAGTGCCAGAGGGCGATTTCTTCTTTGACTTTGTCCGCCATCTGACCGACTGGATAAAGAAGGCGCGACCGATACGCGACGGCGCCAATCCGCAGTTCACCTATCAGGTGTTCTTCATGAAGAAACTGTGGACGAATACGGTGCCAGGCAAGGATCGCAATGCCGATCTCATCTTTCACTATCATCAGGAGCTGCCCAAGCTATTGCGCGGCTATCACAAGTGCTCCCGCGAGGAGGCCGCCAAGCTGGCCGCTCTCGTCTTTCGCGTTCGCTTTGGCGAAAACAAACAGGAGCTGCAGGCCATACCGTAAGTGTTGCAATGTCCAATCTCCAATTGTTAATCTTATACACATTCAACGTTATCCTTGTTATCCCACTATCACTTTCAGGCAAATGCTGCGAGAGCTGATACCGTCTGATATTATGAAGATGCAGAGCACGAGCGAATGGAAGCGGTCCATTGTGGCATCTTACAATCAGGATGGTGGCATGAGCTCCGAGGATGCCAAAGTGGCATTTCTGAAGATCGTATACAGGTGTGTGTGCGTCTGTGCTTGTGTTATAATATTTTTATATTTTCAAATATATTTATATATATATGTATATTTACAAATAGATGGCCAACCTTTGGATCTGCATTCTTTGAGGTGAAGCAAACCACGGAGCCAAACTATCCGGAAATGCTGCTTATTGCCATTAACAAGCATGGCGTGAGTCTGATACATCCAGTAACAAAGGTAAGTATGACAATGTGTATACTATATGTATATATGGTTATATAGGACAATTAATGCAATTGCAGGACATACTGGTTACGCATCCATTTACGCGCATCTCGAACTGGTCATCGGGCAACACGTACTTCCACATGACAATCGGGAATCTGGTGCGTGGCTCGAAGCTGCTGTGCGAAACATCGCTGGGTTATAAGATGGACGATCTGCTGACATCATATATATCATTAATGCTGACCAATATGAACAAGAATCGAACCATACGAGCCAACTAGTAAACATATATATATATAGACGGACAATCACACACACACACATACTTATAATTATAAAATATAAATGCAATAATTATATAACTAGTACTCTTAGTTAATTACCTATTGTGCATTCCACGACCCCACATTGGCTTGCTTAGCTATAAATTGTACTAGACCCATTTTCATATTTATATTATGCCTATCTTTTGTAAAAATTCGCAAACTTTTGTTTTTAGTATTTTATGGCACATTCCGCGTATTTAAATTATTAATTAAACATGTCAATTAGAAGGTCTTACGTATGAGTAAATAATTGATAAGCTATTATATCAAATCATTCTGCAATCTATATAACTTTCTGTATATCTCAACTGCATATCTGTACTGATGACTTTTTGTATCAAATACATAGAAATGTTCAATTATTTAATAAATTATATACATACTTATATAAAACGTTTATTTTCAAATATCGTATCATCTGATAATATAGATAACTCAAACATATATGTGCATATATATTTCTTAGCACGAATGTTTGTTAAGGTAGTTTTTATAGTCGGACATTCTCAGATTGAGCAATGTTCAATTGTAATTTATGTATTTAGTTATAATTTATAACTGTTGCTAGCTAACTTGACTTGGGGGTGTTTATTTCGGTAAGTTTATAAACTACATGGCTTGTTATATTGGTCTGCAAATACAGACTTAAACATCGATTAATGCCTGCATAACTTTCTGTGTTAGGCAGTGTAAATGTCGTAAATGGAAGTGATCTTTCCTTTCAAGCAATCCTACAAAGCGGTGGAAGAGGGGGAATACTAGTATCTGTGCAGGGCTCCTTCAAAGTGTCCACAATTTCTTGCATACAAGGTCGTTTCGTGACATCTTTATCCCAGCACTTCCGTATCAGTTTCTGAATGTATTCGGGGATTTCAGCACCAATAGGGGGCCTTAGATCTAGTCGAATTATTATTAATTATTATTATTGGACTTTGTGTATTAAGATGTACATACCCTCCTCAACAATTTTTCTTAAGACTTCCATATCACCATCTTCATTAAGTTCATCCTTGTATGGCACCTTACGCATCATAACTTCCCAGATCGTAATGCCCATGCTGTACACATCACATTTCTCATTATATTTTTCGCCTTTAGTAATCTGTGCGTTTGAAACGTAAAACCGTTATAAGTGACGAAATGCATTCGATAATATGTAGATATACTAACCTCGGGTGCTATATATAAGGGAGTGCCTGCACCTTTTGTCATAAAGGTTTGCACTTTTCGCGTAAGGCCAAAATCACATATTTTCAATATCCCTCGCTCAGCGTCAAGTAACATATTGAGGGGTTTCACGTCCCGATGAATGTAGCCTCTCACTGAAGACGCACGAAGATAGGCCAACGCCTGGAAACAAAAATAGAACATTTCGCAACATGTATATGAATGTATATATAAATATTTGTGTGTATACCTGAGCTGCGTGGCATAACCACCGAACGCCATCCGCACGGCTATATTCAATGCGGCTTTCATGCATAAGGTGCCACAAAGATCCACCAGCCATATACTCCATGACAAAGTAGGTGTCCCCGTTGATTCTCGAAATACCAAAAAGTTTGACGATGTTCTCATGGCCACTGACCATTTCCTGATACTTGGCCTCGTTCTTAATATCAGTCTCCTTGAAAATGTCCCCTGCTACTTGTTTAATAGCTACATCATTGCCCTTATATTTTCCAACAGTGACAATTCCAAAGGTGCCCTTGTCAATTCCCTTTAAATTTTCATTTGTTTTAATTGAATAAGATTTATAAGACACAAATACTTGCCTTTCCAATCGTAAGTTCTTCATATTCGATTGTCTGCATTTCTAGTCAGTTTGCAATTTGCTACAAAAAGGAAAACAAACAAAACACGAGAATGAAAAGTTGAGTCACTTCTAGAATGATCTGGAATCTGGAAGATCGCTACGAATTATCAAAAAAGAATTTAACATTCACAGCGAACTTTAATCAAACCCACAGTTGTATTTAATAATATGTATTTTAAATAAATAATATTTAAGTCTAGTTCAGATCGTCAAAAAACGTCATTTAACTCGTTAAAGTCAAATGAAATCCAATCAAAAAAAAAAAAAAAAAAAAATCACCTAAAAATGAACAAAATATATTTTTGGTATTTTTTATAGAAAGGTCATACTTGCAAAATAGTTTGTGGGAAAATAGAAATGATATGAATAAAAACATTAATTGCAGAAAACATAATAAATTCAATTCTTTATCAAGTCGTAATATATTGTAACTTCTCATTGAATTAACTCCTCAATTTCACTTTTAGCGCATTTGGCTACAGGCGATTTGCGGTGGTATTTTACTATATTAAATGTATTACAGAGTATTAAAATATTCAAATTGGTTTGTGACAAAAAAACAGTTTTTAAAATTTATAGTTGTTTTTTTTTAACCTTCTAATGGACGTAATCCAAAATTGTAATACTTTGTCTGATGCAGACAACGAAAGTATATTGTTGCATTCATCGCGGAGTAATCGATAGCGCCTATCGAATGCCGCCACAAAGGGGAGAGAGAGTTCGCGGGCTCAGAGAGAATTGAAAATTATCCGAGTGGGTTTGAAGAAGAAAACAAAAAGGGCAACGATCGAGGGACTTGGAGGTGTCAGAGATTGGTCTGGACTAGGCTGCAAAGAAATAAAGACGGCAGTGTTCTGACTCTGATTTTTTTTGTCATTATTTTTTTTGGTATTCATTATTTTTTTTGTTACCTTTTTTTTTGTTATTTATATATATTTTTTTTTGTTTGCTGAATCTTTTTTTTTGGTTATTTTTTTTGTTACTTTTTTGATTATTTATACATATTTTTTTTGTTATTTATATGTTTTTTTTGGTTGCTGAATCTTTTTTTTTTGGTTATATTTTTTTTTTTTGTTTTTTTTCGGTTATTTATATATATATATATTTACTTTTTTTGTGAGTAGATCCACTCACAACTGTCCCTGAAGCTTAATAGGGTAAGATAGGGATTGAGGGTTAGTTTTTTTTTCTTTTTTTTGATACCTTGTTTGTGTTCGGCAAGCCTCCCAGTTCACTCGGAGATTGAATGGCCATAAACAAATAATTTTTATATAGGCAAATTTTTTTTGACTATATAATATATAATAAACTTATAATGAATGTAATTAAAATATAGAAAGTAAAAAAAATGAATTGTGAGTAGATTTGTTTGAAGGGGAGAATCGCCAGGAGTATGGAATAGGTTGATCGCCAATTCAAAAAGAGGGCGATGAACCACAAAACACCATTGGTTCATTGCAGGAAGGGCGGGTACGTCGTGGCCACATACACCAGGCCGGCCAACTGTTCCGTTTATTTTTGTGTGTGCATGTAGGTTGATATGTAGTGTTGTGAAGGTCGAGTTTGTTTTGAATCTGTACCGGCTATGGGCAGGGTTGGAGTTACCCCACACTGAGAAATCTGAGCTAGCTGAGGTTGCCCACTGCGAGACAATAGTCGTGTTACAAAATAGAAATGAAATGAATAAAAACATTAATTGCAGAAAACATAATAAATTCAATTCTTTATCAAGTCGTAATATATTGTAACTTCTCATTGAATTAACTCCTCAATTTCAGTTTTAGCGCGTTTGGCTACAGGCGATTTGCGGTGGTATTTTACTATATTAAATGTATTACAGAGTATTAAAATATTCAAATTGGTTTGTGACAAAAAAACAGTTTTTAAAATTTATAGTTTTTTTTTTTTAACCTTCTAATGGACGTAATCCAAAATTGTAATACTTTGTCTGATGCAGACAACGAAAGTATATGCTGCAAGTTTAAAGGCCCTACATTTAACGGTGTGAAGAACATTGCTCTCAAAAGGACGGACAGACAGCGTGATGGACATTGTAATCTGATCCCGAAGGCTTAAGATAAAATTATACTTGTCGCTGGCATATGAAAATAATTCGATATTACTGAATAATTCTCACTTTAAGTTTTATTTTTAAATCGATAACTATTGATAGATATCGATTTCCGATAGGAATTAGGGATAATTTGTACATAACATTCGCTGACATATTATTGGTCAACTGAATACATTTCATTAGTAACAATATAGATTTTCACATATGTATATATATGCTGAGAACATAGTGAGGTGAAAATTGGACAATAATCCTTTATACAAAGCAGTATTGAGTGCGAATTGCTTGTTCGTGTGCCACACACACATACACACACATAGGACACACAGCTTATACACAATCGAAACAATAACAAACACAAATGCCGGTTAGAAATGTGGAAGGCGACGTGTCTGGGGCAGAGTCGGAGCGGTCGAATTTGATCCAGGCACACAACCCCTTCGACGAGGAGGAGGAGGCCAACGAATGCGACTCTGACGGGTCCTCTAAAATGGATGACACCGAAATCGAGATCCCACACGCCGAACACATGGAAGATTTGGCGAGCTTAGAGCGCCAATTTAGCGCCAATGAGCGCATCAGCCTCATCGAGCACCAGCTTTCCGATGTCCGTTCCGGCCGCTCCGAGGAGTTTGTTCGTCTCCAAAAGCAGCTGCAAAAGGAGTACAGAACGCGCATCGAAGTTGCCGATGTGCTGCGCAAGTTTCGCCTCCAAAATATTGAGCACAAATATCTAGCGGAGGAGCAGGCGGCATCCCAACACTTTGAAAGTGAGAAACAAATGATTGTGGATAATCTGCGCGAGGAGCTAATAGAGCGAATACGACGCCTGGAGGAGGATCGTCACAATGTGGACATTTCTTGTGACGATTTGGACAATGACAAGCGTCAGAGTAAGTTACGTGGTCCGGGATGCAAGAAAGCCGTAACTGTGACCGGCCCGTATGTTGTATATATGCTAAGCGAGGAGGACATCGTGAAGGATTTGACAATCATAGGCAAGGCTCTAAAACAACATCGCCACCGCCCCTCGGACCGGACTGCTCCTGTTTCACGCCACCACCATCACCATGATTTCGTACAAAAAAGAAAACAAACGAACCTGAAATAAAGACACAATCTTACTATTTAAAAAAAAAAACAAAAAAAAGATATAGTCCTATTCATAATTCTCTTAGTGATCGCGTCTACTCTGAGCAACTTAATATACAGCTATCATTCAGCCTTCCAAAAGACTAGTGTTTTCCAGGCGAAAGTAATAGCCATAAAAGAAGCACTAAGCTGCCTAAAAACCCCTAAAACATAAGCCCAGGAAATGTTAATATATACATATATTGACAGCCAAGCGACTATAAAATCCATCTATCGATATCGGTAAAAAGCTGTCGCAGATCTCTGCACGAGATGGCCTCTCTGCAGCATGTCATCAGTCTAATATGAACTGTTCTGGGCACCAGAACATTGAAGGCAATTGCAAGGCCGACGAGCTAACTGGGAAAGACACACTACTGTCCCTCTCCAGTGATAAAGAATATATATGTATGTATGCCTCTGGCCACCTGTAAGCTCAAAATAAAAGAAGACAATATGCGCAGGTCTAACGACATCTGGCGTAATGCCAATTGTGGCCGCATAGCTCACTAAACGTGGCCAAATGTAAATAAAAAGCACAGTAAAGAACTGATCTGCTCTGCAGTAATTCGCATCATAACGGGACTCCAGTTGCCCAGAGCACTTCTGCTTCTGCCCTGCACTTAAGCAGCCACTTCCTGTCCACTCTATCAATGGTGGCAAACTTAAGACCAGCCAAGAAACTCTTAGATAAATAACCACAAGGATCGGACGAAATTACAACGGGCCAAACTTGGCCTATGTGTGTCGGCCTATATAGGTCCAACCTGACCTATGTGTGTGTATTCACCGATATATGTATGTGTATATACACACCCTACCTCAATTTGAAGTTGAAAAGCTTTGTAGAGATAGAAAATTACATATTTGGGTGTTGGGTTAAGGGTATCCGTAATCTAACTTCGTTTACTTTCTACATATAGATTGTCACTTATTGAGGTGAAGCTGATTGCAGTTCATTTCCATGCAACTTACCTAGTTCCCGACTCTGCATAGTCCAGGAGTAAATATGGCATCTCATTATTAAATATTATGCCCTTTAGTTTCGCAATGACCCATTCGGGAGAGATGTCTGATCTCTTTTTCAAATTTTTTCACGCTATACGTTTCAATGAAACCTTTCCTGCATTTTTCAATGCGATCTCCTTACTTATCTCCCAAGCAAAATATGTGAAACTTGCTCCGGATCACATAGTGAATCTCTCATTTCATTCATCGAAAGACGCTTTGTTGGATCGTGATTCCAATTTATCCTTTAAAATTGTAATGCAATTTTCTTACATTACTCATGCCAGGTCGTTCTAATTGTGCTGAATGGCAATTGGAGGCACATTTCCAAAGTGATAGAAATGTGTTTTTCCTGCCATAATTTCCCAAAGGATATAAAAATGAATAGAATATACATCAACGACCTAGTGCATCCATTTTAACGCCTCCTTCACCAAGCAAGACGTTATGCAGGGATCCATACTTTGAGTAATCGGACAGTAAAAATGTTAATTCTTCATCCACAGTAATGCAGTATATGATTACAATGTGTGCTTCTCTATAACGATGGGCGTATCAATAGTATCTAACTCGATTGTTGAATGGCGGTTTTAAAATGCATTGTTCTGCGATCAATTTAAATGTCTTTTCTTTCAGCTATATCTTTAAAAAAGCAGCGTTGCTCCGAAGGTCTCGACAAAGCACATTCTGCGATTTTCTGCGGCATCCATAGCTAAAATAAAATCATGCATAAGATATTATATGATGTGATAATACCCCGTAATCCCAATACCACTAAAAATTAGTGCCGAAAAATGTGTCTGTGTGATTACGAATTGTAACGGATCGGTTAACCGGAAATAATCTGTTGAAATTCAGGACCGGTGCAAATAAGAAGAGGCCGTAACAACAACCGATTTTCACATTTTTGTTGAAAGATTTGTCTTATTTCGGTACGTAACTGTAGCATGTACATATCAAGGTATCAATATGTTACCAAAACCGTAAAAAATTGAAACAAATTCAAAATCTTTACCGGAATATCTTCTTACATGCTAGGATCGCAATATTTCTGTATTCCAAGAGTGATGATAGAACGGTTTCTTGCGGGTCATCACCTCCCAAAGGATAACTCAAAAATGCAATTGCATTTAAACTTGTTGTTAGTTGAGCACCTCTGGTTATACGTATATGTTTGACAGTAGTGGAAGGGCTACGCTAACAATTTGGGTTCGTTTTTGTGCAGGGCAAAACACCGATCCTCCTCATCATATTCATATTCAAGATGATTTCAAATCTATGCGGTTCTGGTGCTTGGCAGTAGCATCTTTATTGTTCAAAATGTTTGCTTATGACTTTTGGCAGGCCGTTGTGGCCACCTATACGATTCGCAATGGTATTTTTACAGTTAAGGATATTGGATTTCTTTGTGATACAAAACCAAACTTTAATCTCCAGATGTGTATAATTATTGATGATGGCAATTTAATGACCTTTTCACCACCAAACTTCCCTTTGTCACCTTACTTCGCATTTGTTTTAATACTGCTTATAGATTTGGTATCCTCGTTATAAAAACTACCAAGATCAATTTGAGTCCGCTCAAAAGCAATTCCTTGTCTTTGTGTTGCGTGGCTTTGGAGAGGATCCCCAAATTCTTTTGCCAAATCATTTTATTCGTTAAGCGTGTTCGTACATAAGTTAATAAATAGCAAAGCTAATTTCGCTCTTCTTTTAGATCATATTTTTTAAATCCCTAGCAGATCTACTAGAAACTTTGCCCCCCTTAGTATGCCTTGTTTCATGTTTTCTCGGCAGAACGCTCAATTCATTTAATAAAATGAATAATAAAATATATCCGAGAAATCATCTTTCGGTATCAAACTATAAAAACTGTTGACTATTATTTGCCCACATTTAATAAATAGATAAAAATAAAAGAATCTTCGGAGGGGATTTTTAAAATCTACCATCCATTTGTTAACTATAGCTTTGAAATTGTAGGAGAAGATATCTCCGTGGGCCGTGTAAAATTTAGCATTCAAATCTTAGGACTGTCTGACGCCCTGAGACGAATATATATTCTAGACTTCAAGTCTACAGCGAAAAATGTATGATGAAGTTGAGAAAAGGAGATGGATATATGTATGATATATACATATGTGTGCACTTTACGTATATTATCGATTAGCTTATTCCCTTAGTTCCTCTTTTAGCAGTTTATTATATTAATAAACTAATTTCAATTTGTATGTATGCAATTCGGTGTATAGAATCGTTACGGCTAAGATAGGGTTTCCTTGTTGCTGTCATCACATTTCAATAAATTTACGAGAAAGACCGAAATGTTGAGATTTAAATGGAAAATTTCACGTAAAACGGGTTAGAAATCATTTCATGTTTTTGAAGATATTTGTAGAGCTTGAAAGTAATTGGCTAAATTATATATATGTGTATTTATTAATATAATAAAGCGTTTGATAGTTGTACTATAATTGCATGCAAACCCTTTAGACTCCCACACAACCGGCTGGCGATTCCCACGCATTGTGTGGCTAGAATTTTTAAAGCGTGTGAAAAACGGCAGCCGGCTTAAAAGTCAAGACTGCGATTTTTTTAAAAGATAATTTGTGCAGCGGCAGCTCCTGAGAACTTTTTGAAAATATTTACTCCCCCTCTTTCACCCATGGAGTGTAACGACCACAATTACCAAGACACCCAACGCAAGTCACCTGTCCAACCAGACACAGCGAGGGACAAAAATTATGCTCTCGAAATTGTGAATGTTCATTAAAAATGCAACTAATTTCAAATTCAGCTTCTTATAAGATGCGGCCTTAAGAAGTCGCAGTTCCAATTACAAAACTTGGTGGTGGTTTCCTTCTTCTGCTTCTTGTTCTTCTTCTTGTTTTTACTACTCTGACCCCTCTGGTTTTGCGCATCTTGCACGCAACGCAAATGGCGTTGACGCCGCCAAGTTTGTCGTTTGCGTCTTTCGTTTGCCGTCGAAATATTCCCATCAACTTGGGGGTGAGTTGCACTTGTTGCTTGCCTGCTTCGCTGACTCTGATAAGACTGGAGTCTCAGCCTCACAAATTCTAATAAAAAAAACCCTCTCACTGTGCTAAACTAGAAAACGCTCTGTAGTCCGAGCTTGTTGAATAAATTTGATGAAATATAAATATAAAAATATATTAAATCGGAAACGTTTTCTATGCTCTTTTGAATTTATAGGCATCATATTTTTTTAATGATTTTTTTGTTTATTTAAATGGTTTGCTAGTTTTGTTGAATTCTTCAAATTTTAGTTCCAGTTAAGTTTGGTATAAGATAAGTTTATGTTTGTATTTATAAAGCCCTCAACTATATAAAATAAACATAGGAAAGTTCAAATGGTAAAGTTATTTTCCTCATTCTGTAAAAAATGCATATTTTATAGAAATAATTTTACCTTAGTACAATTTGTATAAAAGAGGAATTGAACCCGTTGTTATATGGGGACGTACGCACATTTGATGTAAGTTTAGCACAAATTAATGTTGCCCAGTTTTAGCCAATTTGATGGATGTAGGGTATCAAGAGAAATTCTCAAGTTCGACGCTGTCATTAGTTTGGCAATCCAAACGGAAGCGCTATAATTAATGCAAAGCTGCGATTGTTAATTTGTAAATCTGTAAAACAACAATAACAGCAATAGCAACAGGTAGTCTGACAAATAATGCATAAATATTAAACAAAGATAGTTAAAAAAAGAAAAAAAAAATAAACAGTTCACAGCTTGGTTGCTTGCTGTCGCCGCTTTTTGGGGCTGTGTGAATATTCTGTTCCTTCAGCTCCAAACAGAAACAATGCGGCATACATATATGTATATGTATATGTATATGTATCTGGTATACATATATCTTGACTTTGCGTTTTTCGTAATGGCAACTAAAAATTCAAATCGACCAACCAACTGTAATTAAAGTTGGAGAGGCAGCCCACCGTGGGAAGTGCTGCACTTGTTTTGTTTTGTCTCAAAATTTTTCACACGACATGGCAACATTTTCTCATGCCGATTTAAATGGACTATTCGCCTTGAAAAGGGGTTGGTGGTGGGTGAGTGTTTCGTCTTCTTCATTTCCAGCAGGTAGCAGGTAGGTCATTTAAAGTCAAGAAAAAGTAAATGTTCAAAATCATACTAAAATTATGGTCTGACATATTTTACGCTCGTTTTTGTATTTATTTAAGTTTAGTGTTTATCTTAGGCTTAAAAAACTTTTGCTTATTCTGTTATCTTACAAAATTATACGATCATACATACATTAATACGTATATATATATATATATATATATATATATATATATATGGTCGAGAGCTGCACTTTTGTCCTCGCTCACCTCAAGTGAATTCAGCGAGAACCTCTTTTAAATTCTTCAATTTTCCAAACAGTTTTGCCAAGAATTGTAGCTTTATAAAGTGGAATGTTTTACAAGATATTTGGCCAACGATTGCAATATATACATATAAATTTCTATATAAATATATATATAGGTGATTCACTTAAGGCAGGGGTACACCTAGGCCACAGCATACACATTAAATGTTCCATATACTATACACATAATCAACTAGATAACTAGAGTTATAGTTAATTTTTTTTTAATGTCAGTGAGCTCTTTCGAGTTATGTACAATTATGTCTTGGATTTATACATCTATTGGTACTGCCTAGCACTAAGAAAAGATATATTGGTCAACTTGGAATTGGGATTCGTTTTGTTCGCCTCGCATTTAGCGAGTTGGCTTCTAAAAAATGCGTGTTGGGTGAGATTTGGGTGTATGTTTAGAATAATGCACATCTTACAAACTATGGATGTTGTGTGTTCAAACTAAATATGCGCTAGAAGAGCTTTAAATTACTTGGCATAAATAAATGTATGTGGAATTGCAAATAAAAGCCATAATGCCGCACTCAAGACAAGCCGCTCCCATGACTATTCCATTGCACTTCCGAGATGGAGGGCAGTGTTTGATGCGGCTGCTGCTGTTGCAAGCTCTGCTGCAAGCTGGAACCGCTTGCTGGCGAGTTGCTGTTGTTGTTGTTGTTGCTATTATTGTTATTATTACTATTATTGTTGTTGCTGATGCTTGTGATGTTGTTGTTGTTGTGACGCGTACGCATTACATCCTCAGCCTGATTACAATGCGACCGCGGCCCTGGCTCAGGCGTATACGTGAATGTGAGCCCAGTGGCATAAATGATGCCATCGTTGCGCACGAGCGAAATTGGCACCTGCGTCGGCTGACGCACCTGCACCAAATCGAACAACAAAAGAACAGAAAAACGCAGTTAGACACATTTTTGCAAAGAATTTATGTCATATCATATGCCACAACTCACCCAGAGCCATTCGCCGCGAAACTGTGAGATTTCGGGCACCACACAGAGCAGCGTTTCCGTGCATCGATACATGGTCTCCGCTTCGACATCGCCAAACCACACCTGCAAATGTGGCGTAAAATTGTCGCCACTCAGCTCCAGCATGGCCACATCACCGCCTCCATTCAGATTCAGTGAGTTCACAATCGGCACTGGTGTAACCGGTGAGCTAAAGAGAGATCAGATCAAATAACATTTTTTAATCCCAAAACGTTATTAATATATACAATTTCTTGGGGCACTTACGCAACGGGTCCCATGCCCTCGTAGAACTGATATTCAGCTTTGTCCGTGGATATGATTGTCCAGCAGGCACCATCGTTGATCATTTCCTTGTTGGGCTCCTTGGGACAGGGTGTGGCCTGAAACTGTATGATCTTCTCCTGTGACAGGCACAAGTACATGCGATCCGTGTCCTTCATGTAAAAGGCGCATTTGTGCAGCTGCGAGACCGGATCATCGGCCTCCAGCAGTGCCATCTGTTTGTCCACCTTCCGGATGATTAGGCGCGGTAGTGCCATGCCCGTTACGGAGCACACCAGCTTAACGGTAGCGCCATAGTGTATATAACCATCGCGCACTTGAAACTCCTCCGACTCCGATTCGTTATCGTCGAGCAGATGTATCGTGAAGGCGCCCCATTGTGTCGATGAGGCATGAAAATGTCCATTCTCCACATGCAGATAACGGGTGGATACGGTTTGGGAGCGCAGGCGATTGAAGAGGGCGACATTTGTGCCGCTGGCTATGCACAGATCGGCGTTCTTCAGCGATTGCTTCTTTTTGGACGGTTTCGAGATGACTTTAATGCGCTTGGAGTTGAAAACGCCAATGTCGTGGCCATTGCCATAGAACATTTTCACCGATAGCATGAAATGCTTGCGCTTATCCGAATCGGATATGAAGAGCGTCTTTGCGGCACAATACTGCTTGCCATTGAGATCCAGCTGCTGCATATCCTGATCGCTGCTGCCAATGCCAATGAACGCGCACAATTGTGCCCCCTGCTCGCCCTCGCCCTGCTGCAGCATCTCCTCGTACCGTCGCCGCCAACCGCTGCCAAATAGATAGATGCAGGGCGGTGGGCAAAAGAAACGCTTCTCATTGCCGTACGATTTCTGGGCAACCTGAAAGTAAGTTAAAGTATTCACTTGTATTATGCACTCGCATTGATATATACTAATAATATTAATAATTATAAATAATCACTGCTTCGATTATCGGCAACAGATAAATCGTAACAATTTGTAACCGCAGCAGGGCAGCTGTTAAATTTTCATATAATTAATTTGAATTATTTTATTGTGGCCGCCGTTTGCTTAATTTGCGTGCACTCAAGTGTGAAGGATGCGATGCCTGGACGGCGGCCGCCGCTTGAAGATAGCCGCGACAAACCGCAGCGAACGCCCCACTGGAGCTGGAGCAGCAATTGACAATTGGAATTCGAATTGGAATTGTGAGCGGAGCCCACACTTTGATTGATCTATAATGTCTCAACTATGCATCTATCCAATCCATATATAAACATTCTATATATATATATATATTTATATAATTACATATTTGATGTATATTTATACAGTTATTTCTAATATAATATAAATTCGCCATTATATATCAACTATTTTTAAGATAGAATATTTTATTTTTTTTTTTTTATCTTGGAATCGTCCTTATTGCGAATTTTGATTTGCGTATCATTTTATTAAAGCTGCTAATACTTAACATTAGTTTAATTCAAAATCAATATTTTGCCAGCTGATTCGATACATATTGGAGAATAAATAATATTTAAAACAAAAACAGCCGAACAGTCAGGAGCCAAAAACATATTGAAAAAATATGTTTTTTTTTTTTGTCACTTTGAAACTATTTAAGACTGCAATAATAAAAATGAAATTACTAAATTATTTTGAATCAGGTTGATTTTAATAAAAGAAAAAAAAAAAACGGTCCTTGCAGATATAATAATAATTTCATTCAGCAAAAAATATTTTTCATACGATATTGCAATAAAATGATAATCATAATTATCATTAGATTCGTATTTGAGTTTGCTACGGATATCAACGAATAAGTAGCAAATTTTTTTTTATACTACATGAATTATGTAAATGACAGCTGTAACAGGATATATTGGTGCACTTCTGCAGCTTAAGGATACGTTAAAAAGGGAAAAAGTTGGAAACGATGCAATATACAATATACTTGGTATCTATGTCTTTAAAAAGTCAAAATCCTTTGCTACAAGTGCTGAATATTGAAATACACCACAGCAGTTTTTCGTTATAAATATTTGAGTTCCTTCATTAAAAATTAGTATTTTTTTTTTAGTATATATATATATATATATATATATATTGATTGATATATTTATATATATATATTGATTGATTATCTATTTAATATACAGAGCTGTGCCGTCACACACTCTCACATTTCTTTTTGTTATTTTGCAGTTAGTTGATGTGTGTTTAGTTTACCTTGGCGTGCAGTATAACGATGACCATATCGTTGCGCTCTCGCATGTATTTCTCCATGGCATCGCGCGTCAGCTTCTTCTCCTCGATGTGAGACCGGTATGGACCTGGACCTGGGATAGCAACCGGCAGCATCGATAGTTGCATTTGTTGTTGCTGCTGCTGTTGTTGTTGTTGTTGTTGCTGATGGTGCACTTGTAGCTGTTGCTGTTGTTGTTGTTGCTGTGGCGGCGGCGCACTGCCCAGTCCAAAGTGCGGCATATCCTGACTGTGACTGTGTCCGTGCAGCTGACTGCTGACCTCCAAGGAGTTGATATTGCTATTGCTTGCTGCTGCTGCTGCTGCGACTGCGTTCTCGTAGACAATGGCGGGCGGTGCGGCGGCAACGGCGTTTAAATTAAATTGGCTGTAGCTCTTCATTTATGCACATGCTGTTTAAATGCATAGGCGCTGTTTATTTTTCTGTTTTTTGTTTTTTTTTTATTTGGCAATTTGTTTAACACTTTGGCACTTCTTGTCCCGATTATAGTTTGTGTATGTGTGTACTTTATTTGAAGTCTTTGTATCCTGGCACACAGCAGAAGAGAAGAGCACAACACGCAGCAGCAGCTGTCGTTTCTCACGGATTCGCTTTCGATGTTGATGTTTTGAGTGTGTTTTTCTTTTGACGTCCGTCAGATTGCCCGGCTGGCCACAATTAACATGTGCAGTTTGGGGAGCGCGATTGCGAATACGACTGAAGCGCGCTGCGGCTAGCTGTTGTTTAAACTAGCAACTAAACTCTGCTAACCGATTTATAAAATAAATAAAACCAAACCGACCGACCCCACTAGCAGCAGCTACCAAACAAACTAGGGTTGTTGTTATCGTATCGATATGACCAGCTATGCAACTATCGATGTTTATCTAGACCCAAGCGATATGTTTGCATAGAAACATATTATAGAAGATAACATTGACACGCAACTATTAATCAAGTGACGTCAGATCTGAAATCTGTACTAGCAATTCATGACAAGATTAGTTTTGATTATTTAAACACTTTAAATTTCAATATATTCAAACTATTTGTATGCCTGTCATGAAATGATTTGTTGAGTAGCTAAAGTCTCAATCTGGCATAGACAAGCAAGTTGGCAGCTCGCAATCAGTTTACAAAGGAGTTGGCAGTCAGCTGCATACTTTTTGCGTGCACTTTAAAATTAGAAGTTCTAGAATCAACTGCAGCAATGGAACAATTCAAAGGCTTGCAAAAGTCCCTGTACATATGGACTGAAAGCGGTGAGCTGGACAAGCGCATCCAAACACTTAAAGAAGCCACCGGCGGAGAGGTGGCTGTTGAAAATGTCCATCGTCTTTCGTTTTGTAAGTTTAGTTTTTTGGGCAAACAGTGAGTCAGCATGTTAACTACCAATATTTCGCATTTTAGCCTCTTATGCGAACTCAAGTTTCGACCTGATTGTGATCGAATGCGCCCAGTTGACCGACAATTACGTAAAACTACTGCACATGCTGAAGCCAAGTGGCAAACTCCATCTGATTGCCTACATTGGAGCCCCAGGGAGTCTGTTGCAGGAAATCAAGTTGTCCGGTTTCATTAATTGCGGCGAGGATGCCGCAGCCAATACACTGACTGCCGAAAAGCCTGGCTACGAGATAGGCTCCGCTGCCCGCTTGTCCTTTGCAAAAAAAGCAACTGGCGTCAATGTATGGAAGATCAGCGGCGACGATGAGGAGCTCATCGATGAGGAGGATCTGCTCGATGAGGTGGACAAACAAAAACCAGATCCATCCGGTCTGCGTGTCTGCAGCACCACTGGCAAGCGTAAGGCGTGCAAAAACTGCTCCTGCGGCCTGGCCGAGGAGCTCGAAAGCGAGAAGACAACAAATGCAGCGAACACCGAGAATGCTAAATCCAGTTGTGGCAATGTATGTGTGACGTCTTTCCTTAATACTTTAATACTTTATTACTCAACAAAGGTCGCTCGAAAATTACCATTGAAAATGCCTAGATATCCTTTACCAGTGCCAAATGATGTTATAATGACATAAAGATGTCCCCGTATAAGTGATTGTATATTCTTGATCAGCATTGTTTTTCTGTCTGTTTCTATGTTCTCAGTTCTAAACATTTGGAAAAATCTTGAAAAAAAACTGCAATTCGATTATTTAAGATATCCTAACTAAAATTAGTACTAATGTGTTTCATTATGCTTCTTGCATAATCAAAATAGGAACAATACGACTTCGATCAGCTAGAGAATTTAAATAACAATTTTTGTAATGTGGACGAATTAGAATTATTTACAAATTCGAATCAAATCTTATATAAATTTTCAAGCGACCTTCCTAAGATTTAGATGCCATATCTCATGTTTTTTTTGTTTGATTTATGTACTTGCAGTGCTATTTGGGCGATGCGTTCAGATGCTCGACTTGTCCTTATCTGGGCATGCCGGCCTTCAAGCCGGGCGAGAAAGTTCAGCTGGCTGACAATCTGCTGAAATCGGATATTTAGACTGGATACTACAATAATCACGCAAACTGAATAGACTTTTACACTTTTATTGGGGGAAAATGATAGTTTCATATATGTAAATAGCAAATACATTAAAAATAATAAGTTGCGTACAGCTAACGCCTCACAGTTCACATGGTGTGCCCCGGATTAGATCACGATTCTTGCCAGTCAATATGCGATAGTTTACGGCCGTGTGGTCTAGCTCCTTGTACAGAAACGTGGGCATTCTATCGGACAGCACCCAGAGAGAGCCGGTGGTGTCGACTTTCAAGTCATTGGGAAATATCAAAGTATGCGAATCGGAATCGATTAGTCCCTGTGTATCGGACATATACGGACGCTTCGCATTCCAGCAGGCGATGGCATCCTTGTTGACCTGCGTATAGAATAATACGCCCGTCTCCTTGTCGTACACCTCGGCCGTTGACTGTCCGTTCATGCCGCGATCGCCGACGAGCTTGAAATCATAATAGGATTCGCCGCCATTCACATGACTCTGGTTTTGCAAGACCCGATTGGAGACCTTGAACTCTTTTGTGCTGGCCAGTGGATGGAAATAGATGTCCTTGGTATTATCTGGCTGCAATGGGCCAACGGCCATTCCGAAAACCCCATCGGTCCACTGGAAATTGACGCCGCCAACATTGAAGTCACCTTGCAGCGGATCAAAGTGGAAATAGTTGTGCTTGACCCGATATGATTTATTGTCGCGCAGGGAATAGACAACCACACCATAAGCACCCAGATCTGGCACATAGGCAAACGCGTCGTTGCACTGTTCCGGCTCCACATCGACAATCTGAAATTGATATATATATATAGATATATGTAAGCAATGTGCAAGTGAATTGTAAAAGCCAAATTAACGCACTATGTTGGCATAGAAAGTGTCCTCCTTGCTCTGATCGGCGGGAATGGCATATCGATGCAGCAGCTGATCCGTTTTCAGATCGAACACCAATATGGAACTAGGCGTTATCTGCTTTGGATCGCCCAGAATATCGGCGAGTCCCGTGTCCAGCACCCACAGGCGATCGCAGCTATCGACATGAATGCGGAACGTGGATATAATGGTTGCATTGTTCGTTAACTCTACACTCTCATCCTTTGCCTTATCCGCATCCAGGCGGCCACCGGCGGGTGTCTTCTGCTCTTGGGGCTCCACATCAATTGGCAGCTTGTTGGCCTCCCAGTTGGGATAGGGACGCAGCTTTGGTGATTTCTCCGTGGTCGACAGATCAATGTAGTTCAATGTCGCCGCAACGCCAGCCTTCCATCTATGCACGGGACGAGGAATGGATACAAAGGATTTTACATAGTTGCTTATATGTAAGCTAGTCTATCAGCATCGTCAATTGTCTTGCTTTGAACCGGAAATTGTTCGTCTCGCTCGCACTAGCTAGCTGCCTTTTGTTTCTAAAAAACTAACCAGTTTTGAGTATTGTTTCGCTTCTAGCAATTAGATATCGAATTCATAACAGACGGACCACTATGTATTTAATATAATAGATGGCCCATAAATCGGGGTTTTGCCAGTGATTCATTTGAATAAATAATTCAATGGATGTTTGTCGACTTATCACTTTCAGCACTGATAAACACATTAATTAAGTTTGTTTATGATTTTGACAGGTAAATCACCAATCATCGATGACGTCATAGATTTGATGTTGCTTTGAAATAGTCGAAATTCAGATAAAATTGTATTGGAATAAGCAAAACGGTTAGGTTAGGTTTCCATGTAATTGTTTTGCGAAGGCATTAATCCATTGGTTGTCAAATTTGCATAACAGTAATTAAAAATTATATTTTAATTGTGCACTGAGAGCGAAAGAGAGCAACGCCAGTGAATATCCATTGATTAACCGGTTCTCCTCTTGGCCATAATGGGGTTTTCGCAAGCCCCGCTTACACTATTCAAAATAATTAACGACGAAATTGTCGAAGACAACTGCAATTTTTGGCTGCTGCTGCCTCGCCGTCTTACCTTGGCACAGTGACAAAGATTTTGTTTCCCCAGCGCTCCAAGCCGAGCGGCAGATTGTTAGCCTCAATGTAGTGGCCGGTGCGTTTGGCCTCCGCTTCGGCCTCGGCGCTGGGCCAGTCGAAGGTCAGCTGCTTCCACGAGAAGCGTTCCTCCAGTTTGGCACCAATGGTTAAGCAGCAGCAGCAGCTAATAAGCCATAAAGCCAGTAATTTAATTGAACGCATATTGTTATTTGATATTTTTCCGTTGCTGTGGCACCGTTCGTTCCGTTCGAGCTGAGCTCCTCTACTGCTTGACTTGAGCTTTGTTCCAAGCTTAATATGCTGACGAAAGCTAAAAGCTTTGCCAAGCTTGCACAGGGCAAGCGGCGAAGCTTCAGGCAGCTGTTTTTTTCTGTGGGTGGTCAAGCTAAATTAGCATAGCCGGAAGGGAAAAACGGTCGAGTATAAATAAAACGTTATGGAGCGCTTAAAAAAAATATGTATATTTACTGGATTTATTAAACATCCAGCGATTGCAACTTCGGCGCAGAGACCTTTTGGGATGTGTGTATGCAGCGACTCCAATTGCAAACTAGTTTACGGCATAAACAAGTTGGAAACATGGAAAACTACGAGTAAAAGTTAGCAGAAAGCCGGTTCCGATGTATCTGCTGAATGTGTTAAGCTCCAATCGAAGCGTCAACATTCTAGCCATTGCTTTTGTGCTCATAGCTATAGCTAGGTGACTTTCAATTCTACTCGTAGCTGTTGGGCAACTGGGCCATTATAGATTCAAGCGACAGCTAATCGAATTGGAGTAGGTTCATTGAATTGAAGCGAAATGCACTCGTGCATGTCATTCAAAAATGTAAATGCTCTTAATGAAAAAAAATCAATTAATTAAAAATAAACTAAATTATTCTGCTGCAAAGAGAGAAGTTAATAATTCCATAAATCAGTGATAAAGACTAATGTTAATGTCGCATATAAAGATTGATATACATATGTATGCATATGGATGAGTTTAAGGGTGCCGGTTTCAACCTTATGTAAATTGTTACAAAAGCGAGATTTGCTTTTCTCATTTTGATGCCACACAATTAAATCTGTTCTGTTTTTTTTTTTTTTTTGTTTGGTTTATTCAATAAAATTCTCATATTCCGTTAATTAGACTTTAGATTAATTCGTTAATGTTACTTTCATAAGAACATACCGAGTTTTTTCTTTGCATCATATTGCTACATTTTTTTTTGTTGTTGTTTGTTTTTGTTTTTCTTTTTTCGACTTCATTAACAATATGTTTTGGGAAATCAATTTGAATCTGGTTTATTTACTCGTATTTATACAACAATTAGCTTTGCTAAAGTGTTACTTAATTTACTTATTTACTTCTCTCGGTTGTGGGTTGTAGATTAGTTTGGTTATTAGTTGTGGTTGTGATTCTGATGGGAAAGCAAAAAGAACGGAATTACTTAATTTAACATTTGACTTTTCTCTTTTTTTTCTTGTTTTTTTGTTTTTTTGTTGTTTTTTTGTTGAATAAAAGTTGCAATTGTCGCTTAGTTGTTAGCTTAACACGCTATATACAATATAAGTACATGTTTCAAGTTACAGCTACCCTAACAGCATTCCCTATATGAATTACAAACCAATTAAACTACAAATTCCAACGATCCTTAACAATATCAATGTGTTCGTTTTTTTTTTTTTTTTTTGTTTTATTTCATGTTCTATTTCCTAGAGATGTCATTTTTGCAATGTGTAAATTTACTTATGACCTTCATCCGTTCATTATAGATTTATATATAAATATGTAGGTGTATACATGTATATTATGAATATATGTATGTATGTTTAAGTATGCCTGTGTGTGTGTGAGTGAGTTTGTGTATAGTTTTATTTCATTTAACGGCTTAGATTTTAAAGTCTTTCATTTCGTAGGAATTTGATGTTGTCTATGTGTTTATATTACTTCATCTTTTATAGCACTTTTCGTGATGGATTAGAGTGATTGAGTTTAAAAATGTTTGGAATTCGATTTATTATATAAATGTGAGTGTACGAGAATGCTCTTCAATAGTTTTTCAGTTTTCGTTTTCGCTTACCTTAGTTTTATATTTCTATTTTATATATTTTTTTTTTTGTGATTTTTCTCATTTTAATAATTTCAATTCCTATTTAAATAACGACGCATTTTTTCACAATATGCACTATTTTCCGTTTGTTTTGCTTTGTGTATATATGTGTGTATATATTTATAATTTTATAAATGCAATTTTAGAACTTACAGTATGTTCAAAAATTTTCCTTTGCTTTCAAATGTATCTCTCATCATTTGTATAACAGTACATAAAAAATTAAAAGGTTGCTTGAGCACGTAAGCCCCCGGCCCATACCCCCACAAGATATAATAATACATATACATATTATATATTAACTTTTGATACTACACTAGACTATGCTATGTTTATTATATATCTAAGATTTGCTATGCTTTCCATTCGATTTGTGCTACTTACGACTCTCAGAAATTTAAACTATTAAAACATTATTTTCGAGTGCATAATATATATGTAAGTATGTTTGTTTGTATGCAGGCGTATGTGTGTAAGTGTAAGAATTATTGGACAGGACTCCAAAAATGTATACACACACGTACACACTAGGTCTATACAAAATCTAACACTAACTTAGGCTAAACTACGTGTTAAAGACGCCAAACTTTATAGGAGTCTGGTACTGGAGTCTAGGAGCTCGTATTGCCACGGCATTGGTCAGGATCAGAGTCCTGGGTTAAACGAAGTAAAATGAAATAAAACTAAATATATGAAATGGGAAAGGCCGCCTTGGGAAAACATTTCTGTGTCCGTGTCTATGTGTGTATGTGCATTAGCTCTAGGAGATAGCGCTGAGCAAAATAGGTTTATGGAAAATACTCGTTATACAAGAAGAACATACATATGTACTAACACAACAATTTGTTTTGCTTTTCAGTTTAAAAATTACGAACTTTAACATGATTTCTTTCATAATTTGCTATTTGTTTGGTTTTTGTGTTCAACTTTAAAGCCTAACATTTTTGTTTAGTTCACATTCTAGTGTCGTTAATTAATAAATTGTAGTAAGTTAAAAGTATTTCGTTTTATTAATTTAAGTACTTGCTAAACACGTTTAAGGTACAATACATATTTCAGTTAATCTACAAAGTTGCTGCTACCAATTCTCGTATTTAGCTCAGCTTAAAGTTGATACAAAGTTCATTAAGTACATACAATATTTATTAAGTTTTTATTTAGCATAATCGTTTTTGTATAATTCACCTATCACGCAAAGGAAATTGACAAGTTTTTTCATGTACGGTGATCATGAGTATCTGAAAGAAAATCAATTTTGTAAATTTCGTCAATTAAATGTATTAATATCAAATATCAAATCAAATCAATTGACTTTTGGACAAAGTGACAACCCTACGCGATTTACTTTCAATAGATCGATAACGATTCGCAGTGAGTATCGAGATTTTAGCGATGATCGTTTGTGCTATTGTGAACGCCTATGTTAGCGACAAATAACAAACGATAACAGTTGGCATGCTCTGGCTGTGTTACGGCTCTGTTAAATGTAAGAACCGTTAGTGTGCGAATGAGTGCGCGTTTTTGTTTTTATGAAAATACAAGTTAAATTTTGAGTACAAATTCCTTTGAAAAAAAGAAACATTTGAGTAAACACATAAATGGGAATAACCTTTTCACTCCAAAATGCTCAATCGAATTTCTCAATGCCCGCAAAAATGGCTAAAATCTCTAATAAAAATATATAGTTTGGGTTAAATGAATACACTATAAACAGCTTAGAGCGACAACTGTTGCTCTCTATCTATGTTAATGGACGAACTCACCTTGTGTGATTGCGAGTGAGGCCACAGGCGTCGTATGCGCAGAAGCGTTTGCGTTTATGAGAGAAGCAGTCTGCTGCTGGATTGCCAGCGAGGTTGTTGCTAAGCCGACGGCACCGGCGCCAGATGCTCCATTCAGTTCTGTGCTTTTGGTGTTGACGTCCCGCTCCACCAGTCGTTGCCGTAGAACTCGTATCTTTTCTTCTTTCTGTTTAGTGAATAAAACAAAAATGTAAGATTAGCAAATTATATTAGCCGAGCCCTATATTGACAGGGAATATCTTTGTTTTTGGGTGAACTAATCTCTTAGGTAATAATATGTAGAGTTGCGTAAAAATAATATAGGATAGCTCTTCTTCCTTGTTACCTGTGTTATCAATCGTTGTAGTTCCTCGTTTTCGGTTACCAGTTTTTGATAGCGTTCCTCATCCTCCTTTGATATGGCCGAGTCTGGATTGTACTTTGATTCGGCCTTATCCTTTGGATGTCGTATGACCTCAATGACCTAAAACCAATTGATATATTATTTACAGTTCAGTGATATGGTTAGAATTAAGAAATTACCTTTGGCACAAATATCAGCAGCATGCTTAGGAAACAACAGAATATCACAGCTAGTGCAACAAAAGCGAAAGACGCGTCCTGTTGCGATGCAATGACCATGCCCACTGGCGCTGTTATCAGGCAGAGCACAACCACATTATAAATGCTCATGCCCACATAGCGTGAGTCATTGATTTGTTTGACTTTAATGGAACGCGTCTCGTATGCCAAGAAAAGTCCGAATACAAGTATGAGACCCTTCACGCCATAAACGAGTCCTGAAAGAACCAAACGTACATTATACTATTAAACAAAACTAAACACAAATAGATTTGAGTATGGAAAATCTAGATCAATAGCATTTTTTTTTTAAAATTAAGATCTTTTTTAAAGCTATTTTTCAATTTTTTTTTTTTAAATTCATACCTAACCACATGGAATTGCGTTCACTTTCACAATGCTCAAGCTCTGGACGTATTTTAATATCATCAGTTGTAGATACTGGATCTTCGAGTGGGAATGTTTCGAGTATACGCTGCAGCGGATCAAAGATCTGCCAAGACAGTAATATCACTAAATCTATGGATAAGAGCCCCGAAACCATGGTGTATAGCTTCCAAGGTTCCACTTTTTTCTAAAGAACATGAAAGATAATCGAAATTACTGTTGAATCGGCTTAAGATGTATTGGATGGGAGATTCCTACCTTTGGGTCAGTTTTCGCTTTTGTTGTAAATCGATGCACACGCCAGACTTTGCTGAACATAGCACCATATGCTAGTGTAAAACCGGTGGATAATAGCCAAGCTCGTGCCTGACAAATCTGTGTGAAATTCATATAAATATATATATTGCGGAATATTAATTATTGGTATAAAAGCATTTAATACCTTTGGATATTCGTGCGGACTGACAAAGCGTCCGTCCATTCCCAGTAAGATGACTGATATAAGGCAGATGATGACGCCAATTAGCATGATCGTATTGCAAACAGGATGTGAGGATTGAATTACTCTAGGAAAGAAATAACAAGCATTTAAATATTGCTACAGACTTGTGTATGGGTTACTTTTTGGTTACTCACCTTCTATGCTTGTTCCATATGTTGAAGATGATCAGAGCAAAGGCAACGAAAATGCCGCAGCTGGAGATTGTGCACATGCAGACGAATAACGGTAAGGATACAGTGCGAAGCACATGGGTAACAATCGTGCGATCCTGCGGCACCTGGGTTTTTAAAAAGAAAGCAAATACATTTTTGTGTTAAAGATGTAGCATAATAATTGAAAATATTGATATTGTGTAACCTAGTCAGGTCACCAAAAACACTTTTTTATTCAAATCTAGAATTTCTTAGGTATAAATATATATTATTTCAAAACAAACCGAATTAAAGGAAAACTTTTCACATCTGTAATCCATATGCATTTATTTTTGACAATCCATAACTAACACTGCAAGACTTACGAATTAAGTTCAATCTGTATATATAGCTCTGACATTATATATTAATCCTCTGATGTTGATCCAAAATCGAATTCGGCTTTTTGATTCGAATATAGAAGTCAACCTGCCCGACATGAGAATGTCCTATATTAAATGCCCACATTTTGCAATTGAAGCGATTATTTTCATTCAGCTGCATTTGTTTTATTTTGAGTGCCACCAGGTGATTCATTTGGCTTTTGCGTTGAAATGCGATATCGGCAAACTGCTCCGAATCGACGTATCTCGTTTTAAAAGCCGGCTCCGGATGGTATTCAATTACGGCACGCTCATCTGGCCAAGATGTGCACGTTAGCCAAATGCGACCCTTACGCTCCGTCTCATTTACTCTAATTGTTAGTAACATATCGAGGATTGCGTAATCATTATGCTCGAACTTAGCTCTAATCACGTCTTCACTATGCTCATATGGTTTTGTTTGAAAGCCAAGCAGGCGATTGACTTTGAGGAAAACGCACGGCTGCTCCGTGTCATAGCCAAAATTGTTGTCCTCCTGGCAGGGCCCAAAGCGTTTAATTTGACCTTTTGCACTGCCGTGTTTGCACAGGAAATCGTGTAGTTTCTTGCGCTTGATCTGGATATCTGTGGCATTATCTGGACTATATTCAATCAGCTTGTGGGAGTGCTTTCTGCCAATTGGTGCAAAACTTAGATGTGGCTGCGTCATCTTAATCACAGGTGTTGTCATGTTGAGTCCATCCGTTACATGGCGAAACATTGACAAGTTAATGGTAAGAAAGAATAGTAGGAAACCGGCTAGATAAATTGCCAGGTAGCGCCAATGCTTGCCCTGGCTCAAAAAGTATTTGTTCTCACTGCCATCGTATATCATTCTTTGCCAAGGTCTAGCAAATGGAAAATGATATTCGCAATCTGGATAATATCGCCGATGTTGGCCTTCCAGCGTATAATCATTCCCATTTTGTCGCATTCTCACAATGCCCTTCTGCTCAGTCTGTTGGCATTCCCGATTTGGCATTAAGAACTTATCAGTCCGATCGATCATATCGATTCGCACCGGCTCCTCGTTCATCATGTTCTTTTTATGTTTCCGGCGCGTATATTGACTGTGTGCTGGACCCTCGGATTTGGAATCTTTGTCATACTTATTGAATGAGGTCGGAGACTTTTTTGGTTCTGCGCTGCCCGCTGGCTTCACGGTATACTTCTCACCGTTGGACGACATCTTAAAATAATCCTTTTTTTTCAGTCCGCTTAAATCGTGCTGCTTTTACATTGAATTATAAAACGAATATGGAAATGCCTATTATGTTTACCTTGCCACCAATCCATTGCTCCGTGTTTAGCCAGGTAAGATTGTCCAGCTGGGTGTCGTAGTAGCCAAGCTTCTCGTATTTTCCCTTCACCATTTGTTCGATCTGTGTCAGCGCAATACGATCGCCTTGTGAGCTGAATGCAACCACGCCCTGTAAAAATATATATAGATGTATAGGACATAAGAATGATTTGCTTTGATCTTACCGATACGCCCAAGAACTGCGTTGAATTCATTGCCGAATAGATATCATCGGCGATTTCTTTGTCCGTATAGGTGAAATCTCGTAGTGATTTCTTGCGTGATGTTAAACGTTCCATTGTTTTGTTGAATGCTAATGCTACGCTCCAGACAGCATCATAGGCCAGCGGCGCCTCCTGATAGCCCTCGGGATAGCGATCGTGATTAATGTCATAGCCCTCCTCGATTAGTGCATGATTCAGTCGATGTCTGTTTTCAAAATATTATTAATAATTTGATTTTAAGAGCCAAGTATTTGAATTGTGCTTACCGAAACTCTTCGGCCGTCATGCCGGATATTGTTGTCTGATTGTTTTGATTCCACATGAGCGCCTCTGTGGTTAAATGCCCCTCGGCAGCTATGCGCATTTGCTCCACTGTGCAGGTAATGCCCTCGTTCTCCAGATTCGCCTCATACCAATTATCCTCATACCAGCCTGTGAATTGGGTTCACATAAGTTACTCGATTATATTTCATAATACTATTAATCATTATAATGCATTCTATATTTGATTTGTCATTTCTAATTGGACTGCCCTTTTAGTCCTTACAAACTGTTATTCAAAAATTTCAAAGAAAGAAAACGGAAAAGCTTTTCGTTTTCATCTTCTATTATAATATTATAAATGCGTGATTGTCATTAAACTAATACAATTCATAATTAAAAAGGAAAAGGGAAAAAGAGGAACGTCTGTTAAGGTTTTTCCTCATGTTTGTGCACAACAAAAAAGAAGGAAGAATATATAAAAATTATTTTTAAATAAAATATTATTGGGATTGTCTGTTATGATCTGCTACTTTTAAAGAATCTATTTTGTTAATATTAATTATTCTAATTATTGGGGCGTATACCTTAAAATTATGGGTCGTTTTTATTTCTAATCTTAGCTCAACAGAAACTATTGTTAACATTTCGAAATGATGATTGTGTTTGAGGATAGCAAAAGCCTTACCAATGAAGAACCAGACATGGGCACGTCCATAGAGCTGCTGTTTGTACATCTCGCAGAGAACCCGTCTCGCTGCTACCACATAGAAGAGACCCACAATAATACGGGCATCCTGGCGTCTTAAATTGCGTACGGCGTCTGTTGGATCGGATAGAAATGATTGTCTAGTTACGATTTCGACGCCAGCCTCCATGCAGCGATTCTCGAGATCTTCCACAGTCTACAAGGCAAAGAGGTGAATTGTTTGAAATGGGGGTATTCCGGGATTACGAATTGTATGATACATACCGATATGAATACCTCCTCGGCCTGTTGTAGAATGGCCACGCGAGACCAGCCGAACTTTTTCATCAGTTTAATGCGCGTTGGATTGTGCACCGTGGCCGAGGGATGGGTGCGGAATAGTGTTGGAAAACGCTTGCGATCGGATAAAGCGGGACTTGAAGCGCCATAACATAGCTACGGTGTGACCAAATTCAATTAAATAAATAAATTTTCATGCATAAATGTAACGCATTTTATGTTTTCCGCTTTGCTTACCACAATTAAGTTCCACATTTTGGCTGCCTCTGCCACAGTGGTGCACACAGTGCTGCAACCCGCCAGCAGCATCAACTTTTGTGGCTTATTATATAGTAGATTGTACATCACACTGGCTCCCAAACCGGGCTCGCACTGTACCATGAAATGAGAAAGTGAATTATAAACGTGTACAAAAACCATTTGGCAAATGGCATGACCCAGTTTGTCTGCTGCCAGCAAACGACTCTTCAATGTTGGTTTGCATAATAAAAATAAAATAGTGTTAGCAACGCCAATCTTGGTACAAAATCAGCATTAGTCAGCCTCAAGAATCCATTTTAAACAAATATCTATCGATTGGAAGTTTTCTTTTCAGAAATGTACAAAAATGTAAACGATAATGATAAATGAAATATTCTTTAAGTTTTCAGTTCTTAAGTCTAAGAATAATTTGTGTTGGGAACTAGAATTGCTTTATTTTTAGCCAAATATATCAAATATAATATAACAAATGTAACGAGTTACAAGTATGAATTATAATAAACTAAAGATTAATATTTCTATTTTTGTTTTTAATTATACCATAAATAAACAATATATTAAATGGAATGAATCATCTTAACTAACTAAAGCAGTTATCGAGAAGTTATATTTTTATGGATCTATTTAGGCTTGAAATACAACACAACATTTGAAGTTTATGATGATATAGTTTTGAAATTTTGTGATACTATATAGCTATATTGATAAAAGCAGAAATATAACTTTATTCTTTCCTGCAGTTCGAAAATTTTTTAGAATCGGCAGTGTCTATCAAATATATTTGTTTATCATTCATAAGAACTAACGGTTGAAAGATAAGTCCCTGAGCAAACTGACTAATTACGCTTATTAAAATAATACTTTACTAAATATATATCAAGAAATAACTGGGATTGGACATAAAAGAAATAATCATAGGATTGAACACGATTTAACTTTAAAAAGTTGAGCGGTAGGCCATTTCGAAATTAAAAAACAATTAAAAATATTATAACGAGTCGAGTTTTAAGTCTCTACATTTTTTGTCTGGATACAATGAATAATGAATGTGTTTAGATGAATTGTGAGTCGTTTGTCAGTATCAACTGGCACTCATAAAGCATGCACTCATTTGCATTCGTTTCATGATGATTCATTAATTTTTGCCTTTAATGAAAAACTCATTTACGCTTTGTTCAAGTTGACTTTGCGTGTAACCAACTTTTATAATTGCTTGGCTTCGTGTCCAGTCGCATTGTTTTCTCTTTTATATGTGTGTATATATATTGTTTTTTTTTTTTTTGTTCTTTTGTATTTTCCTGTACAGGGCATTACCAGTTGTAATATTACAGTATATAAATCCGGGGCTTACCGCATTATGAGCGCACTTGTTTAATCGTTTCGGTGTGTGTGCGAGCGCGTTTCTAGGGACAATTCACACATCAAAGTAGGTCAAGCAAAAGGCAAAGGCAAAGGCAACAGCAAAGCTAAAGCCAGCGGCAAGAATTGCGTGCGACCTCTGCCTCAGTCGCTTGTTGTCATTTTGTCATGAGATAGATGATAATGATAGGCATGTGGCACGTAGGTGGTGCACAGAGATGCCAACTAATTATGCAGCATTTAACGGAAGCTGTTTGCCTAAGCCAGCGACGTTAGCCAGCATTGTCCCCAGTTAGTTGGACTCCATGTTCTCAAACTGAACTCAGTTCAAGCAGTTCTCAACACGCTCCCCATATACCATTAAAATGTATACACACATGTGTGTGTGTGTGCATGTGTGTATGTGTGTGCCTGGTCAGGTTTGTCTGTCAGCCTTGAATGGAAATAAACTCAAATGATGGGCTGAGCGCGACAAAGTGACCTCATTCAAAACTCAAAACAAGTTGTTAAGCTTTCGCTCACTTAAAACTAATGAGCTACGCCTATAAATAGACACCACTTCGGATACAGACACACAACTACACGCACAGTAAATGGAAATGTAACTTTGTAGCTGTAACTGTAAATGTAAATGAAAATATAAATGTAAATGTACGTGGAAGTCTAGGGTTAGTTGTATTCCTTTCCAAATTCATAAGCATAACAGCTCGGTCGCCAGGAGCATTGATAAAATTTCGTGCGAGCCTGCGACTAGCCATTAATTATGACATATGACATTTATGCGAGTAAATAAGCATACATACATATATATAATATATATTGTCAAATTATAGTGGCATTCTCAAAATCATTTTCACCCAAATGCAAACCAATTTGACGAATTTAAGAAAATGTTTTCAAAAGTAGAAACAACTTACAGTAAATAATCTGATACGAATTAAATGAATATATATATATATATATATATATAT
This sequence comes from Drosophila atroscutellata, assembly GCA_035041605.1. Classification (NCBI taxonomy): domain Eukaryota; kingdom Metazoa; phylum Arthropoda; class Insecta; order Diptera; family Drosophilidae; genus Drosophila; species Drosophila atroscutellata. The sequence continues at coordinate 1,217,983 of JAWNLA010000092.1, read as the reverse complement.
ATATGTATACTGGATTCAAAATATATTAGATAAAATATTATTACGAAATATGGACAAAAAACTTGACCTCCAGACAGCAAAAAATTTATTTAAATTGTAAAAAGAGCTGAATAAAAGCAAATACTTAAAAATTAACAAGAAAAGTGGCTATAAATAATTTATATATATTAAAATCCTATATAAACATAATAAATAACTAAGCTCTAGGAATGCATGCAAGAATAATTTATCGTTTGTGAAGAACTCAATTGAGAATGTTTCACACACACACACAGAGCAATGCCAAATGAAGGACACACATCTTAAATACAATTCTTATTTTAACTTATTTCCTACATCAACACAACCAAGCAATACATATTAGTCCTAGCTTAGGTATTAAATAAACCACATTCTGATTTATGCGGAGGCTTAATGAAAACGGAATGCGTATATAACAATCAAAAGTTTTTCGAAATTAAGTTGAAATTGATTTTAAGAACACTTACGACTAATACCCTTTATGCGCAATATAACAAAAGCATAATAAAACGCTACTGTGTGTCACCCCCTAGAGAAATATGCTAATGAATGCCAAGCTACACCCCAACATTGACTCCAACCCCCACCCAAAAAACGTAGCAACCGACGAAAGCGACAAAACGAAAAACGCTCGCAAAACAAAACGCAAAAGCGAAACAAAATAAGTGGCACCCAAGGGGTCGAAACTAGTCGCACTTACAACATACGACGTATAAACGTATCAACGTATTTACTGGGTAGCTATTACTGGCTGTTACTGTGTCATGAACGTCTGTCTGCCTGTCTGTCTGTCTGGGTCAGCTTATCATATAAATAGTGACATTTGATACTGAACGTGTATGAACGAATATAAACTCACCTCGCTGTCATTGCTGTGCAGGATGAGCTTGAAACCTGGCAGCAGATTTGGCTCCTTGTTGACATCATCCAATGCCAGTCTTGCTGCCGGCATGCACGCCTGCCCACCCTGCCATCCTCCCTTGCCGGCAATTGGAAATATGCCGCCAATGTGCAGCTCATCCGGCTTGCCGGCCTCGCTGCCCTCCAGCTGCGGTGTGCCGATCAAACAAAGCAAAAATATCCAAAACGTAACAGCACCATCACTTGTCATATCCTGCAGAAAAATGTTCAAATGTGATTACCGCATCACAAATCCAAATTTCATACACAAACACAAATACAAATACAAATAGAAAATCAAACAAAACGACGAAACGGCGAAATGGCGAAATGGCGACACGGGAAACGGATAACGGGAAATGAGAAACCCAAACGTGCCTTAAGCACCGTTTTATGTGTCCAGCGCAATTTCTTTTATGGCTCGCTTCGGTTATGTTTTTAGCCAACGAGAGCAATTTTCTACACTCCTCATTTGAAAGGTTGGTCTTCATTCGGAAACGTTCAATTTTTTCATCAGATTTGTTGTCCTTATTCGTTTAATTCATTTGGAAGGATATCTGTGTTCCTTTTGCCGGGCTATGCACAGTTGATACTAACTGAGGATTACACCTCAATTTGAATTTGAATAATGCAAATTTTCATTTAAAATTAATAAATAATACCTGCATTTTAGTATTTCTACATTCACCAGCGGATGTCAATCACAATCAAGATGAATTACATTTGTAAGCTAAGCGTTTTTCATGCGATTTCAGTTTACTTCATTTTTAGTTCCTCAATATTCTTTCATAAATATTTTAATTGATTTACTTATTGCTTACTTATTGTTTAGTTTGTAATTTAAACACTGCTGAAACTATTGACAGCATTTGTGTGTCTCCCGTTAGCTGCATAAAATGTTTAATGCTAAGTTGAGTATGCAAATAACTTAATAGCAAGTATTTCAGACAAGTTTGAAATCGCTCGACACAGGTACAAATTATCTGCAGTGCTTTAGAGTATCAGATATTGTGTGTATGTTTCTTTAAGCACTTGAGTTAGATTGATTTATTCGCAAAGCTAACACGTTCAAAGTTTTGTAGAAGTTCGTTGAAAATGACAGCATTTTAGAGCAGCACCGCAAAACATTCTTTTCCCAAGAAATTGACGTACGCTCTAGAATCTATTGACCCAAATCAAATTGAACATTTCAGATAGATTCAGGTGTTGCCGAAAATGTTTTGTAACTCAAGTGCCATCAAACATAGATTCATATCTACTGTTTTTTTTCTTTAATATACTAGAAATATGAACTCCAACTATGAATACGCAGAAAATATACTGCATTGTTCAATTATTCGTAATAAATTCGTAGAAACGTTGTTTTCTATTCATCAATCTTAGCAGCCACGTTTTATTTATTTATCTATTTTCTGCTTTCTTTTCTTTTTTTTTTTTGGCTGCCGTTATGCTCTAGTTTATTTAAAGGTCAACGTAGGTAAAGACCAAATTTGGTTTGCCCTTAAATAGTTCTGATTTGATTGCCAGTATACTATTTTCGTGTTGATTTAGAAGCTTTTAAGCTCTTGTTCAACTGACAGTTGTGACAACAAATAAATAAATAATTAGATTCTATTTCGTCTACACGTATTTTTCTCTCCCCCTGTGTCTTGTGCACGCTATTCTCCCCACATTCTCCCCACATTCAGCAAGGTCATTTTGTTTGGCGTTTCGTTTTTATAACTTTAACCTCAGCGCAGGCACAATCCGCTCGTTCTAAACTTCAGCCAAGCGATTGCTTATAAGAAGCACAAGAAAAAAATATCGAAAAAAGCGAAATAACTGTTTTTTCCACAGTCGCCTGCTGTCGAATCAGTTTTGCGAGGCTACGCTCATTGTGCGCTCGTATGCGTGTGTGCGTTTCTGTGTGTGCCTGTGTGATTTTGTGTGGGCGTGTGTGTCTGTGTGTTCGAGGTAGATACAGATAGGCGCACAAATACGCGTATACGATATATGAGCGTTGTGGTTATTGAATGACAGTGCGCTCAAAAGTAGGCAACATTAATTTGCACAGCGCGAGTTCAATGTTTGCCCTCAAATGTAGGCAACATTATTTGCACGGCTCGAGTTCAATGCCTGCCCTCAAATGTAGGCAACATAATTTGGCTGCGCATTCACAGTCTTCTTTCTGTTGTACTCCATTCATAACTGCTGCAGCGAGATGGAGATACACAGCGAGAGTTTAAAGTGTGTTTTCGAAGCGTGACAGCACATATTATTGTCGCAGACACAGACACACAGACAGACACGTGCCCACAAATGTAGGCAGTGTTTGTTATGCGCAGCAATCAACGCGTGCCCCCAAAAGCAGGCAGCATATTCATTTGCGTGTCGATTATCGCCACTGCTGCGACTAAAGCATTCAAGCAGCAATCTGCAGCAGCCGAATCACTTTGACACCTTGTGCGAAAAAGGCAGCGGGTTGTTGTTGTTGTTGCTGTTGTTGTTGCTATTTTGTGCCTGGCTGGCTGCTGGTGGGCAACTTCCGCTGACCTAGTTTCAGGCACACACACACGCGTTAAATAATTACGCGAGCAGTGCGCGTATGTGTTGACTGTAAGACCGCTTTTTTGCCACTTAAACACTTCAGTGCACCAACCAACCAAACCAGTCAGGCTCATCCGCAATCCTCCACTGCCCTGCCCTGCCCTGCCCTGCCGTGCCCGTCTGCCCTGCGCTTCACATCAGTTCAGCTTACAGTTAAGTTGATTTCGTATTTCAGTTACTTACTTTGCGTATGCCGTACAAAAATGTGATGCGATTTGGTTGATTGCTGCTGATGCTGCCTGAGCCGGCGCTTCGATTGTTTCATAAGACACTGACTAAAACTGTTTTGGGGGCCAATACTCAATGTTTGTTGTTGCTTGTGTTGTTGCGTTGCTGTTGTTGTGTTTGCTGCTCCTGTTGTTGTTGTTGTTGTTGCTGTTGTTGTATTGTTTGATGACTGCGCATTACAATCGATAATCCTATGCACAAATGCAGCTCAGCGCAACGGCATTCGCGCAAATCCATTTTAATGAAATGCCGTAAGCCGCACAGATTATCTCTTAAATGCTGATTATTTGTTTCTCTAGCACAATTTGTTGCTGCTGCTGCTGCTGCTGCTGCTGCTGCTGCTGCTGCTGCTGCTGCTGCTGCACTTCAAAGTAACACAACAACAACAGCCGACAAGGCGTGGAGCTTTACAAAAAAAAAAAAAATAAAAAAAGAAAAGAAAAAAAACTAAAAGCTTCAAGTTGAATTTTAAATTTTTATCAGCTGCGTTCTTTTATTCCACTTTTTTCAGACTATATTCTCTTGCCTTTGCCCTTGTTTTGAGCTGTATTAGTTTGTTTTTCAAGTTTGTTTAAGTTGTATTTAAAATTTGTTATATGCTTCAATTTTTTTTATTTTGTTGTTAAACTTTTTCAGTGAATTTGCACGTGTTTAGCAAACATTTTGTAATTTATCGCACAGACGCACACACACACATTTGGTTGTAGTAGGCTTGGCTTGTTTTATACACAAAATTTTTGTAAAAAACTTTTTCGCATTGTATTTGGGGGCGAGGCGCGCTGCTTTGTGTTCGGTGCGTTCCACATGTATCCGACGACTGGAACTCCATGACTGACATTCGCACACACCGACGACATTGGCTTGAGCTAGCGCCAAACACAGAAAACAGGCAGTCAGCCAGCCAGCCAGGCAGAGTGAGCTTTTTTCTACTGAGCATAAGCTTTTTGTATGGAGCGACTGGAAAGCGTCGCTGAATGATGTCTGCTGCTTGCTGCTTGCTGCCTGCTGCCTGCTGCCTGATGTCTACCGCCTGCCTTCCAGCTGGGCAAATGCGTGAGTGTTGGTAAAGTTTGATTTTTAGTGGGCGCGAAGTTGATAACTGTCAATTGTGTGTGTGCACCGTAATTACGACTTAAGGCCACTCTTGTCCAAACGACGTCAAGCAGTGGCCGGCATTTTGCGCTCTTGGCTTAAGTTGAGTTTGTCAAATGGCCGCAAAAAATTGGAAAAACACATAATAATACAAAAAAAAAACAAAAAATAGAAAGGAAACATTTTTGTACAGCCAAGGACGATTGGCTTCAGCTTATGGCCAATGTCAGGCGGTGTTTGTTTTGAAAGCGAAAGCCATTATTATTGGCCTGGCCTGGCCTGCCCTGGGCCTGGCATTGCATGCCAAAGTTTTTGGGGTCGTAATACAGTCAAACATGCAAACACGCACGGGGGCCACAGAAATGTTGCCGCTGCCAGGCACACAAACGAACATGGGGCAAGGTGAGGTCCTTGTCATTTAACTCACTTGCCGAGTTGACCTTTTGTCGTGTGTGCAATTTGCAACAAAAACAAAACAACAAAAACAACAACAACGACGACGACGACGGCGGCGAACGGAGACGGAACAATACGAAAACAAGAAAACAACTTTATGGGTTACCAGCTAATACCCGCAAATGCCACGCCTTGAGCCAAAACGAAAAGGACCCTCAAATCGGTCGGATCTCACCCTGTGCGCGGCCACTTGAATGTTTGGCGAGCTTATCAAGGCTCAAACTTATTGAATTTTAAATCGATACATATCCGGCTAAGCCAGCTAGTTTTCCTAATTGCATTGAATAAATCATGCCGCAACTACACTGCACCACGTAAGGTAATTTACGAAAATTAACTTCAAAATGAATTACCCATTGGCATAACAAATAAATAAACTTGCAACTCAAGCAATGAATTATTTCGATTAAATATTTTGTAAGCTGCATATATATGTATATATATATATATATATATTTATATTTATATGAATGCCATTCTCTATCTATGCAAACTAGCTTTGAAACTGTCTGGATGCAGTTTTGGCATTCATTCGTCTTCTTGCTGCAGGCAGCTCGGAGCTGACGAACATTCAGTCGAAAGATAAATTTAAGTAGAAGGATGGAGACTCCACTCAACAACAACAATGTGAAATATTTAGTTCATAGCCACAAAAAATTGTTTTAAACTAAAAAAAAACATAATATTTCGAAACAGACTAAAAATATGAAATATAAACTGGACCATAGAATACGATACACATATATAATTTATACGGACCAATATTGAAATATATATACCCATATATTTCTTTACGTTTATAACTTATTATTAATTATCTGAAATAATTATCGATACTAATCGATTAGCATTTAATCTGGTTAAATATTGTAATCCTTATGTTAATGGAATACAAAAATAATATTAATATTTAAGTTATGATTGTGTCCGACATTTCGTTGATTCAGTATGAAAGGGTATGCAAAAAGCCAGAGTTGAGCTATTCATGGTCTTACTTAGGGTATGAGAACTGATTATTAAATTTCAAAAACATTTTGTGCGTTTTACTTTATTTTAAAATTTTATTAGATGGAATTACTTTGTTTAAATACAGACTGGGAGTGCTTTTTAAAACTTAAATTACTTCGGGGCGGAACTTTGGAAATTCGACCCGCAGTTGAGAGAAAAGTGTCGAAAGCTGTTGTACAAAACTTTTCTTTACCCCATCCACTTGAGGGGACAACAAATTTTTCTTCTAATTGGTTTTAAGTTCAGTTTCAAATCGTTATTTGCTTAACATAATATTAGAAATTCAAACAGAGGTGAGACAGAAATAAATTGTAAAATTAGTCTCTTAGCTTGAAGGGGGCAAATTAAAGTTATTTAATTTTTAGTTATGATATCATAGCTCTTCGATTAAGTCATTTGATTGATGAAAATTTTTAGGAATTTTTGTTGTTGTTGCGAATGTCCGTCATTCATATCAATCATGAATAGAATGAAGCACTCATGAGCATTGGCAGGCAAAGTTCAAGTTGTCTTTTGGCCAAGAAGCACACAAGATTAACATGCGCTCAGCTCGGATCGGCTTATTCTTCTAGTCCTTGCATACACACACTTACACTCATACACATACACATGCAAATACATAGACATATACACATACACTCACACAATGGCATATTTTTTTAAATTGTTGCACGCCTCGTGCCACAGCTCAACGTCCCCTTGAGCGCTCACCCTGGGGGCAATCCTTGTTAAGAGTTTAGCATAGCGTAAGGCAGCTAACGCGGGGGATACACAGGGGGGGGAGGGCGGAAGGGGCTTTGGCGGTACAACAAAGGCAAATGCCTGGCATGCGTTTTTCACATTGTTCCATGCGGTTGAATAAACACAAGCCGTTACAAACACACACAATCACTTATGCATTTTATGAGCTGCACACACACACCGAGAAACTCACACACATACAGTGACACATACATACACACACAGAGAGACACTTATTCGCTCGCTTGCCTCGACAGGCTTACAAAATAAACATTGCGGTATGTATTTTGTTTGTACACACTGCGTATACGTAATGTGAGGCCACTCTTTTTGCCTACCCACCTGGCTGACTGTCAGTGGCCAACGACACACACAAAGGATATACACACACACGCACACACACACACACACATACACACACTGCACGTCACGTAGTCTATGCAGCAGCGCTCAGCAGCCCGGCAATCCATTGTGGCAAAATGATTTAACCCGTATCCAACTTGCTGTCAACTCTAGTTAGGCTTTTTCTTTCTTTTTCTTCATATAAGCTAGGCAAGATATTAACTCAAAATTTGTTAAAATACGCTGTCGAACTTCTAAAATAAATATCTGCAAATTGTGTATAAATAAATTTGTAACTTCAGTATACTTCGATGTCAAGCAGTGAAATTCAAAATATTGCGTAAATAATTTCCTAATTTTCTTAATTTGTTAATGTCAAATGTTCAGTATTTTGACTTTTAATGAGTCATTCTTAATTTTATAATAATTGTTATAAATTAAAAAGTTTTTAAATAATTTTTCTTAAATTTTCTTCGAGGTAGTTGAAAACTTAATTTACTCGTTTCGAATTGCGGGCAATTTCCATAAAAGTTTACTAAACGTCAAAATGTTTTGTTATTAACAGCTTGAGCTTTTCATTTCGGCGAAAACGGTGATGTATGTGGTTGGCAGTTGGGTTAAAAGTGAACTAATTTGCATAGACCGCATGGAACAATGCGCAGCCAGCTGCACGAGGAGGTAACAAAAAGATTCATTAGGGCCAATCAGTGCAAAGCGCGTCGGGCCGAGGGGTAGCAGGTGGCAGGGCGGCAAGAAGGGGGGTTGAACACACGACGCGAGTCCTCTACATAGGTATATGTGTGTGTGTATTTGTAAACAGTTTTGTTGTTTGCCTTCTAAATACGCACGTTCTACTTTAAACAAAGCGTGGCTCACACAAACACACACGCACACACAGATGCAGGCACACACACGTGCTGGTCTGTTGTAAACAACTTATGTGCTCGTGTATGTGTGTGTGTGTGTGTGTGTGTATGTGCAAAACAAATTTCAACTTTACGCCCAAAGTTTATTTTTATGAGCAAAACTTTAAATAATGAAATTATCTGACAAGAACTTGAAGATGGGCAAAGCATAACACAAAGAGCAACAAACGGACGCAGAGACGACGACAGAGAGCGAGACAGAGAGAAAGAGAGCGTGTGCAAAAAGGAGCAGAGCAAGAGAAAGTTATGCGTCTGTGTGAGATCTTTGTCTATCTCTCTCTCTCTCTCTCTCTCACATACATACATACATACATACATACAAAAGTTTATGTTTCGCTGGCTTTGCCCAAAAAAAAAAACAAAAAAGCAATCATTGGGCGTAACTTATGCCTTCATTTTCCCAAATACTCCCATAATTTGTACCTTCGCGTTGCGTTATCAAATATTTATTTACACTTGAGCTATAATAATTCATTGATGCATTGAATGCCAGGCACAGGCTCGCACACTTGGTTTAATCGGTCTTGGGCACGACCCGGCAACGTAAACGTCAGGACTAACCTTTGCCCGTTGTCCTTCAACGGCGCCGTCGCTGTGAAAGCAACAGCTGTGCGCGCTCTCTCACGCTCGCTCTTCATCTCGCTCTCTCTCTCACTCACTCTCTCTCTAGATATTCCCTGTCCTTCCACAGAGCTTTCGACTTCCAGTTTCGAATTCGTTGCCAGAAAGCTTCGTTATCAAAGCTGCATAAGCGTAAAGAGACTATTGAAGGTATTGTCTAAATTGAGAGGGTTGCATGACAAATTCCGCTTAAGTAAAAGTCAACAATTGTACATGGAAACTAAAAAGGCAGAAAAAGGCAAAATACCAACAAAAGCGTTTATAAAGATAAGTATATATTTATTTATGTTTTAAATGATATTAAGGGACATTTTTTGAATTAGACGAACAATTTTTATTTTACTTAATGCATTATTTGCACATTTTAAGAAAAAACCATGACGAAGATATTATTATGAACAAGAACGAACGGATCGGCCGAAGATCATATAATGTCAATAGTGAAATTTCCGTCCTCTAAATATTACTGTAGATCAAATATACCTACCGAATGTTCCTATATATATAGTAATTCTATATATATATATATAGTAATCCTATATATTAAAATGTAGAGTTGGGATTTTCTGTGAAGGTGTTAGTTTGGCTAGGGTACATGGTTACCCAAAAAGTATTATTCAAGAACTCATCTTTCAACAGATTAGTCGTATGGGAGCTATCTGATATAGTGATCGGATTTGTCATCCACATATGTACTGCAGGCAGCGCAAAGACGGATATATGCCAAGTTTAATCAATATTGCTTCAAAACTGAGGAGCTACTTTGCATAGAAACAGATGGACAAAATCTCTGAATTTGTTGAAATAATTTTGAAACTACAATTTTTGTTTTCCCAAATTGTTTATATTAACGTTACATGCTTCTTAATACACTTTTCAACTTAACAAAAAGAAATATGTTTTGATTATGAGAATATGTTGTATAGAAATGGTTTAAGAACCAGTTATTTGAACAAAATTTAAGCAATTAGCGATATATATCTTATATCTTATATCTATAGTATATATATATATATATATACTATAAGATATGCGCAGATTAGAGTGAAGCATCAGTCAGTGAACTCGAAGATCGGCTTGCCATTGGCGTCCCAACTATTTTTGCACTTCTTGAAGGCACATACCAGATAAAGTGCTGCAAAATATATAGGGGGAGAATAGGTTAATAGATCGCAGTGATGGTAAAAATTTCAGTGATCTTTCGAAATACATCATTTAGAAATGAAAAAGTTAATGAAATGAATAAATAATGTTTTAACAAAAGTTTTTCAATTAATAATGATAGTTGCATTACAAATTGAATTATAAATGTCCACAAATCGTAATTATCGAGCGATCACTGTGCCTGGACTTGTACTCACTTGTTGCCTCCCATTCGGATTTGGAGAGTGTGCCGAATGGTCTCCCGCGCTGTGTACCAAAGACCTTTGTAACATGCATAAACTGCTCATCGTTGGCACAACGATTGGCCTGGACAGACTCCAGGCCGGACATGCGCTGTAGCAGCTGACGGCCCTGGGGCAGCGTCTCCTTGTAATAATCGGCAAATGTGCTGCGACGGATCAGCTGCAAGCCGTGCTTGCGACCCAGTTTAACCAGCGTGGGGAAATGCACCAGAAACTCGGGACAGTCAACAACGCCCTCCAGATGGAACTGATACTTTGCACCGAAGAGCGGCGGCGCCTCTGACATCATATCGTCCTCAAACTCAATGCTGTAGACATCGTTGCCGAAACGCGTTGCATCGGGACCGGCAGCTCTTAATCTCCTCATAATTTCATATGCATCCGGTATGGTGGCTATAAAATAGCCACCTGGTTCCAGGCACTCGGCGGCATTGCGCATCATGCAGTCGGCTTGGCTAAGGGATTCGAAGCAGTAGTGAAACGCAAACTGGCACGACACCAGGTTCAGTTGCAGCGAGGCATCCTTATATCGTTCGCGAAGACGCACCATTGTCGAATCACAGGCAAAGAATTCGGCAGTGAATTTGTGGCCAAATTTCGATTTCTCTGCACGCTGCAGTATATCCTGATAGCGACGCTGGCATTGCTCAACCGATACCTCCGCAATGTCAGTGCATATCAGATGCGAAATGAGCGCCTTGTCCCACTTGAGCAGATCGCCCCCCTTCCCACAGCACATGTCCAGCACACGGAGAGCATCGCCGACGCGCTTCTGATTCTTAATTAATGCCATATACTCATTGATTAGCTGGCTCTTGATCCAGTTGTTGAAGTTTCGCATAAAATAGATTTTCGACTTGTGTCGCTCCCTCCGCCCGGCCTCCTTCAGCTCGTTGTAATGATGGGCCACCACATGTGTGTTGGCGGCACCGCTGCCCTCAGCTTCTGCATCAGCATCTGCGTCAGCCTCAGCGTCTCTATCAGGCTGCGAATTCGCTGCAAGCGATTGGTCTATATTTCTTGTGACATTGTCTTCGCTATCCTCGTCGTCCGATAGTTTACCCCGTGCAAAATTTTCATCCGCTGTACTTGGATCATACTTTAAGCTCATTTTAATTATTTGAACACTATACGATTAAATGCGTTCGCCGCTTACTAGTGAAAATTCTGGCCGCGGCACTGACCAAACAGCTGTTTTAAAATCATTCTCATGCTTATCGATAACCCAACTCTGCTCGATTGTTGAACACTAAATACACTGTTCGCTCTATGAGCAAGACTTAGTGACGACGTCCGCTCACTTATATGAGTTGAGAGAAAGTGTGTCGTTAGTGGAAGAAGTAGGCATTCGTGTGAGTAACCTTTTCTCACACACCTGTTTCACATGTGCTAAAAGGAACGTTTCAAATGCATTTTCGTGCATTAAATAGCGGTCTTTTCAAGCATTTCTTTAAAAATAAATGGAATAGACGCAGCATGGCCTGCAGCAGATACGAGTATGTTAAAGGCTACGAGCAGGACGACAGAATATTGCCAAATGTGTGGATTGTGATTCGCATCGATGGCAAAAAGTTTCACAAATTTGCTAATGCGCACAAATTTGAAAAACCCAACGATGAAAATGGTAAACTATACCAAAGTAATCACAAATAAATGTTAATAAGATACTTCTTCCAACGAGTGCAGCGCTAAATGTGATGAATGCCGCTGGCATTGGCGTAATGCAAGAGTTCCGTGACATTGTGCTGGGCTATGGCCAGAGCGATGAGTACTCGTTTGTGTTCCGCAAGGATACGGACGCATTTAAGCGTCGCGCTGCCAAACTGTTAACATATGTGACCAGTCTCTTCTCTACCAGCTATGTGATGAGTTGGCCCAAGTGGATGCAACAGCCGCTGGCCTATGCGCCCTGTTTTGATGGCAGGATCATCCTCTATCCGTCGGATGAGAATCTCCGCGATTATCTCAGTTGGCGCCAGGCAGATGTGCATGTCAACAATCTGTACAATACGGCCTTCTGGAAACTGGTGCTCGAGTCCGGCCTGAGCAATCAGCAGGCCGAGCAGAAGCTGCGTGGCACTCTCTCCGCTGATAAGAATGAACTGCTATACCAGCAGTTTGGCATCAATTACAACAATATGCCGGCTATGTATCGCAAGGGCACCATTCTGCTGCGCAAACGTGTGGTACAGTCTGGAAAGGATGAACAGGAGAAGGGTAGACAGGCAATAGTACCACTTCATGAGGATCTGATTGGTGCAGAATTCTGGCGGAAGCACACAGAAATTCTGGGCAAATATGTGCCGGGCAAGCAGCAGATGTTGGATGAGCAAAGTTTGCCCAAACTGCTGGAGCAGCAGCTGACGGATCAGTTGGAGAAGGCCAGAATTAGCTGATGGTTTTTTTTTTTACTTATGACAATAGTTTAATTAGAATTACTACAAAATTACATTAAGCTCAAATGGAAATTGAGCCCGTTGAACTATATATCGATTAGTAGTCATCGTCGTCATCATCGTCGTCATCCTCACTGGGTTTGCTCACAGAGCTGCCCTCCGGCTTTTGCAGCAGCTGCTGATGTTGTGGTCGCTGTTGGATTAGGGCGTTGCTTTGTTGGACGGCTGCTGCCTGCATGCTCATCCATTGTTGTTGCTCCTCGCGTGCTTGCTCTTCGCGTGCGCGGGCAAATAGCTCCTGTTGCTGGCGCAGCAGCTCCTCCTCGGGTATGCCCAGATTCTCCAGGCGTGTGCTCTGGCGTCTTCGTTTCGCTGCAACCTCTTTGCAATCGTTGAGTACAGCCTCCGCCTCCTGTTTGTAGTCGTGAAAGTCTAGCCGATCGAGTGCCTCGAGCACATGCTCGGCATTGATTGTCTTCTTGCTGCGCTCATTGCACACCTCGTTCGCCTCGGAGCTGATCAGGTGGATGAATTCGGAGCAGCAGTTGAGGATCAATTCGCGACTTTCGTTCGCAACGCGCACCGTGGGTACCAGTTCCTTGATTATTTTGTTGATGCTGGCGCGTGGCAGTGTTAGCTCATCGTCCTCGGCACTGGGCGGCAGCAGCTCCTCTTGGGGATTTGACATTGCGCGCACGAAAACGTAAACAAAACGCAAGAAACGAAACGAAAATAATAAACAACGATGCTGCTAGGGCTGATCAACCAATATCGATATATCGATTAGTACATTAAATTTGCAAACATCGGTATTTTATGCGATGTTTGAAGCACACAGCAGCTGATAAGTTTTGTTAAGTTTTTGATGTGTTGGTAAACGCCAAGAACAATCGATTGGCACAATTTGTAAATGCAAAGTAAACAAAAATTATAATTATTGAAAAAGTTATTTAGCATTATGGGAGACTATGATTCGGATGATGAAAATTCGCAAGTGGAGAAACTGCGCAACGTCAAACTGCCGCGCGGCATGTTTGTCAGCGGCTGGGATGACGACGCCGACGAACTAATCGAGGAGGACAAAAATCCACAGGGTAAAAAGTTGATTTTCAATAATTTAAACAATACGTAAATATTGTAATTGTAGCCAGCATCGATCGCATGATATTATGGGCCGTCAACGAGAATCGCATTAGCGAGGTGCGTGAAATACTCCAGCTGGATGCGGACATGGTGAATGCCAGGGACAACGATGGATATTCCCCACTGCATCGAGCCTGCTACAACAATTTCATGGACATGGCCAGACTGCTGCTGCAGTATCAGGCGAATCCCAATGCACGCACAGAACTCGGCTGGACACCGTTGCATTCCGCCTGCAAGTGGAACAATGCCGATTGCGCCCAGCTGCTGCTGCAATTTGGCGCCGACATCAATGCCGAATCCGATGGCCAACAGACACCTTTGCACATCACGGCGACCGTTTCCAATTGCCGCAATACGGCAACTGTGCTGCTTCTGGACCGGAATATTAAGGCACGCAAGGAGAACAACTCGGAGGAGACAGCAGGTGTCATTGCTCGTCGCACCGGCCTGAGCTATGTAATTTTTGAGATCAGCCACGAGGCCTACGACTGTGCGACGGGACTGATTGATTAGTTGACATGTCTTTTGTTTTTCGCATTTAATAATAATACTTAATGTTAGTTGAATTGTTGCTGTTCCCATTTGCTCAACTAGCTGGCGCTGGGGTGCGAACAAAGTGCTCGTAGAATGACTTTGTGTAGTTGACCATCTCGTCCTGCATGGCAGCAGGCACAAAATAGGGATTACCCTGTCCACCTTCAATGCTGCCCTTTGCTGTATAACGCATATAGCTGGACACTGTTGTCTCCGGCGGCAGCACAGCCCCATCCTCGATAACACAGCAATCCTTCAAAGTGCAGCGACGACCCTAAGAAATTTAAAGTTTATTAACAGGAGAATTATAATTTGGCTGTTTGTATAAGCTTGTGTCCCACTCACAATTATGGCATTCTTGCCAATGTAGACAAATGAGCCAATTATGGCCGCCGAGACGACGGCGCCCTCGCCAATGAAGACATGATCGCCAATGTGCATGGGAAAGAAGGCGATGCCTTTGCTGAACTGCTTGTAGGGCGGTCTTATAACAGAATTTCTGCTTATCACACAATATCGACCCGTTCGCACATTGGCCAGATCGCCACGGATGATGGCGCCACTCTGCACAATCACTTTGCCGTTGAGTACAATGTTCTGGGAGCCGCAGAGAACTGTTTGGCGACTCACCTTGTTCCCAGAGGCCTGTAAACAAAAAAATGGAAAGTACATCAATGATGAGGTCATCGCATGCATCTAGTAGTCAAGCGACAACAGTACAATAGATATAGATATTTGGCACTACGTACCGTTTCAACATATTCATCTTTGCTGTAATACGTGTCCGCTATTTCCATTATATTAATTATTTAAAAAACGAATTTCTTTATTTCTGCCAATTCAGTTTGCGTTTTTAGCTCAGCTGTTTCGATAATTATGCTATCGATATTTATATGGCGTTGCCAACTACTCTTGGCTAACCTGCTGCTGTACACGAAAAGCTAACTGCTACAAGACTCTGTGCAATTGCATTGTACAAATTTCATATGCATTTCTGCATATTTAAATTAGTAATTGCTTAGTTAATTAGACGCACGCCATTGCTTGCTTAATGCTTACATTTGTAGTTATTATATGCGGGTGCTCTTAGCAATTGCAGGTGTTGAGCCCATGTTAACCCTGAACTTTGCATGCGGTTGGCAACTGTCAGCGTTGATTGGACCAACAATTATGCTGTACATTCATGATGTTGCTGTTGCTGTTGCTGTTGTTGCTGTTAGTCACAGCTGCTGCAATTTGATTAGATCGTCTCTTAATGCAAAGTAGAAGACGTCTATAAAAATAACTGACTGCTGCAATTGACCACAAAAATTAGAATTTCAAATTAAGTATATCGATTATTTGAATGCACATACAAACTTATTATGCAAATTTGGTACACTTTAATAATATTTAAATTTTTGTGTTAAGAAATTTCATTCAAAGTTGTAGAGTATATTTTTAAGTGGCATTCCGCTATACAATGTTGTATGCCACACACATCAAGTGTTCCCATTAAATTGCTAATTTCTTATATAATCGGGTCTGCCCGGCTTGCTGGTGGGGTTGGCCTTCGACTCGGACTCGACACGCTCGAGTGCCAATGGGCCCTCCGCCTCTAGGCCACAATCGCTAATTGGCAGGCAGGCAGCCTTTAATGTCTGGTTCTGTGCATGCACAGAACACTCATAACCATATTTATGGTAATTCATTATTATGATGTGCCCACCTCAAAAACTTATTGTTTGTTGCGCATGCGGCCAGCATGTAAATGAATTCGTTGCTTTCCATTTTTGTTTCAAGCCATTAGATATTCAACTTGTTCGACCTTTACTGGCCAAATGGTCAGTTGATCATCTGAACTTTTTGGCCAATTTATTACGAAGAAAAAACACCAAGCAATTACCAACTGAAATTGAAACTAAATCTTGGCAATCTTTGTAGAAATGCCGTCAGTTGAAGGCTTTGGGGTGTTGCACGTTTGGCCTAAGGTTAATAAACTTCAACTTGAAACCAGCAGCTAAAGGTTAGAGGAGCTGCTCATGTTCAGTTATTAATTGAAAATTGTATACGCAACGGCAACAGCAGCTAAATCACATGCAATGCAAACAAACAAACAAACAAACAATTGAACAAATGATCAAACAAACAATCAAATGATTCAGATTTGTTTGTCGCTTAAAAGTGTTCTTTTTTTTGCTGCAACAATAATAAGAGAGAGAGAGAGAGAGAGAGAGAGAGAGAGAGAGAGTGAGAGAGAGAGGGCGAATAAAATATTATTTAAAACAGAATTTCACTTTTTTTTAAATTTTATTCAATGTTAAGTTAAGACCAATTCTGGCTCATCGACAGCTGATGGATTTAGCAATACAAAATCAAGACTTGTTTTGTGGTTGCCACACGCTGACCTTGACCATGCCGTAGCAAGCATTGATAGATGGGAATCTCCAACTGGTGGCATCTATGTAAATATTTACAATGCTACCTCATCGATGGCCTTGATGATAGCGCTGGTTTTTGTTGTTGTTGCTTTTGTTGCTTTTGTTGCTGTTGCTGTTGTTGCTGATATCCATATTATTGAATGCCCAAAAAGCTAATCAAGATTTAAATTCACGCAGTGCACATCCGCCTGGGCAGATCGTTCGATTCTTCCAATCTCACGATCAGTTAGCCATATTGTTATTATTATTATTGTTGTTGTTGTTATTGTAGCGAGCGTGTGCGCAGCTTCAGTTTGTTTGTTGTTGTTGTTTTAGTTGTTGATTTTGAGCATTTTAATCGTTTCTCAAGTTGTGGTGAGGCGAAAACTCAAGTGCGCCCAGGGGCGGCAAAAAAAAAAACAATCAAAAAATTGCCAGGGAAAAAATATCATAAATAAGCACATAATTAATAAAGACGGCAAGTGAAAAAATAACTTCGAGATATATATTTATATATAACGACATCAGCCGATGTCGCTTTGCTAGCAAAAACAACAAATCCATTTTTTTTTCGTAATTGCAATTAAAAATTTAGAAAAATGTTTCATTGAATTCTAATGCGCACAAGGTGAGGCGGGGTGGGGTGGGGTGGGGAAGGGGAAGGGGCAGGCGAGGCAGACAACAATTGCATAATATTTTCACTTTTTTGCATGCAAACAAACAAGTTTTTTGCTCAAGTCTTTTGTTTCAATGCAGCAGCGAAATGCAATAAATCGTCGCTGTTACTGACAGAAGCCATATGCATTATGGGATGTTCCGATATTGACCTGTTCGTAAAAGATATATCAAACTCTTAAAGATATACAAAATTATAAATTATAATAATAAAGTGTTGGAGTAGAGTTGCAAGATGAAAAAATTGCAATTGCTGATTCCTTACATAGAATTCTTTAAGGAACTATAAACTTGAAATTGAAGTTGACGCTTAATGCCAGTTTGTGTTATGAAACGGACTAATAAACTAGATTAGCAACTGGTAATCACATAACTCCATCATGGCCACATTTCCGACGCCCCACAAGTGCCCCACGGCTTCGAAGCTCAGGCGGGGCAATTAGCCGAGAACCGCCCAAGTTGCGTGCTGCTTGTCACAATCAACACAAGTCGACAGCGAATGAAAAACATAAAAAAAAAAACAAAAATAAACAAAAAGAGTGAAGCGAGTGAATATTAAAAATTAATTAAACAAAAGTCGCTACTAATGTAAGAAACAATATAAAATACATTTAGCGTGCACTTGACCTTGGTCGGGCGTTGAGCGACCAGGGCAAAACAAGCGCAAACAAAACCAAAACAAGAAGGGAAAGTCAACAGCCGCGCACCGAATCACGCATACCCTGCAAATAGCTTCAGATATGCTAAACGACATTTAAATATCTCGTTTTTGATTTCACTTAATTATATTTGTTTTTTTTTTAATTTAATTTAATTTAATTTAATTTAATTTATTAATATAAAAATATAATAAAATTTGCTTCAAATATCCTCATCACTTTTATACAGACTTCAACTAAGTCTAACAACATTTATTCGCAATGTTTGTAAGCGTATTATGGTATAGCATAAAGAGCTTGCTCTTTGGGGCGGCCAGTCTCAAGGGGTACATGCCATGGTGGTGAACCGATGGGGGGTAGTGGGTGGGGGAGGGTAGGGGCAGACCAGATTGTAGACTGTCCTCGTGGCATGCATGCCGCGTAATTCGCTGGCAATAACAGTTGATTTTGATTCCGATTTTGATTTCGATTGCGAGTTTTATTTACTGTCGCTACTTGAACTTCATGAATATAATGTGTGCGTAGTAGTCGACAATATTTAACGAGCTGCGGCCCAAGGCGATCTCGACACGACGCCGCTTACATCGCGTATACGTAATATTTTATATGTATATTTATGACGTGGCACGTTGCGTGTAATTGACATTCGCACCGATTACTTCCTTATTCGGTGGTCGCAACTGAAGCATAGGCTGATCAACTTTGTTGCTTTGCTTATATATTAAATATTTCATGCAAATATTGAACAGCTATATTTTTGATTATTTTTTAGGTGGATAACTCACCTATTTTATATATACTCAAACTCGATAAAACACTGTATTATTTCAGATTATTTTAATTCATTGAATATCACGTAAAGTTCAAATAAGTCATATTCACAACTGAGATTTTCAATTGAATTGCTTAATTAATTAAAATAATTATAAGATTCGCATCGCTTTTTTAATGGATTTTCAAGTTTATTCTTAAGCTAAGCATTCCTATATGATTATAAAACGTAAATTGGAATAAAGTTACCCATTGATACAAAATATAATTCTCTAGTCGAAGCTCCTTGACCTTTATTAATTATTTGCTGCCCTCGGTTAAAGCGCACAGAATAAGCGGAGAAATCCCATGAATACTGAATAGATGGTAATTTTAATGTTCGTAGTGCTCGGCTCCTCTTATCCGAGTGGTATCGGAAGCCACGCGTCGTATTGCAAAATTGTTTTCCAATTAAGCACCCACAATGAGCAAGTAACTAACAACTTCCTAGCCAAATGCGGTGCACACTTTGGGCCAACCTTCGGGCCAGTTGGCCATAATAAGCCGGGCCAATGCTCCACATAAATGGTAGCTATTTTATGAGCTGCCAACCGAAGCAAGTGTCTGTCTGCGCGTGTCTGCGTGTGTGTATGTGTCTGAGCGTGTGTGTGTTTTATAAGACCTGACACATTTGCAACTTCATTGTCAATCATTGTCAATCAGATATTCGGCCACCCAGGCAACCGCAAACATCATTTCGACAATGACACTGAGAGCGCCAAAGAAACCTTTAAAGTTCACTCAACTTCACAACTCAAGAGATTTAATTGTCGTAGATATTGGGCTTATTTTAGCACACATAAAACAGTTGACAATTTGTACTCTGGGAAAATGAAAATTTAACCATTGATAGATGAAAATATTATAAACTTTTTGTAGGCTTTTAAATATACTTTGAAAATTGAAATATTTCAGCAAAAGACGTGTTTAATTTATAAAAATAGGTCATATATTTCACACTTCTTGGACATGCTTAGAGGGTAACTGCTAATGGATCAATTGCGACTGGGCCATTCTAAATTGTTAATTAACGCTTATCAAAGTCGTTGAAATGGCCAAGGCAAGGAAGTCAAAACTTTAGCCCATTTAATCTTTTAATTTGCAAAAGGTCCAAAACAGAAACGAGACCCTGCCCAAAAACAAAAACAAAAACAAAAACAAAAAAAACAATTGCGAAACACCCTCTTCGTCGCACCATTTCCAACTCGAGGCTGTTCATCAGTCTTGCCCCTGGCATACAAATGCCGAAAAGCCAAAATCATAATAAATACTATTTTCAGGTTCAAAACTATTAGCGACCGCTTGCAAAGGCGATAAACCGATCAAAATTGGAACAATCTGCATGCGCGTTAAACAAATGAAATAATCAATAAACAATTGACTTGTGTGCTGTTGCTGTTGTTGTTGTTGTTGTTGTTTTTGTTGTCGTGTGTCGATAATTGATTTTTTGTTTTATTGTGTTTTTAATACTCTTTCTAAGAGTTGTAAGATTATATATATATATATTTTGAATTTATAAATCAACCCTTAAATTGCTTCCAACATGATTAGGTAAAATATGTCCTCAGTTAATTTTGATCATGATGGGTTCTCGAATATAGGAAGGGTATTCAAACTTCGCCAGTTTCTAGTTAACAGTTATATTCCAGTTGCGCTGTTTTGGTTTTTTATGACAGCTGACAACTGTTGCCTACCGTTTTATACACGATGTAGTTTTTTTATTCTCTTTGGTTTGGTTTTTGGGGCCACTTGTTTGTCGGTAGGTTTGGGGCTTCTATTGATCGATTCGCATTCGCATTCGCATTGGCCGATGCCGCATGCAAAGTCAGCCTCGGGGCAGGGTTAGTGGCAATAATGTTTTAATTAGCAGTGCGAAACACGGAGTGGCGCTGAGGTCAATTCTAAAAGGCGGCCACGCCCCGTTAAGCAGCACATACACACACACACGAACATTGCCAGTATCATTATTACTATAATAATAATTGTAATCAGCTAGTTGGATGTGCATTCAATTCCAGTTTCACACAATAGCTCTGCGCATTTATTATTAGTTTTAATTTGTAGTTGCGCGACGTTAAGCGCACACATTAACAATAAGCCAAACGAAAGGAAAATCTTAGCCAACAGCCGCAGCAGAGCAGTCTAATGGAACGCCTCAGTGCGCTGTTACTGCCCTGCAACCCCCGCACCCACCACACTGTAGTTACGCTAGTGAAGAGTGCGTGTCACGACATTCTGACAGTCGAACTCAACTAATCGTCGCTTAAATATTTTTCTTCAATTATTCTACTAAATATGTATATATAACTGTTTATAGCTTGTAATAATTTAAATATGTTTTTTTTTACTGTGCTTTTATTTTTTACGTTTACAGTTTTTAAATATAAATATAACTTTTTAAAATTAGAATCATAAGAACAAGTTTTTGGAGCTGCTCATCGCTAATGGCAACCGTGAAAATCTCGTATATATATTGTCATTGTTTGGTTCTGTGGAGATCTCCTGCTTGCACTGCTAAAATACAATCGTTAGTTAGTTCTTGAACCCGGGGGCTTGAGCGGAGCACACGGAGCCATAACTAATCTGTGCTACTCGATTCGTATATTTGTGTAGAATCTTGACATGAGGAAGCCATTTGGGACGCTTTTGTGTAATGGCCGTAATTAGTGAAGTCATATTAAATGCCATTAGTGCGAGAGAGATGGCATTTCTGATCATTAAATATATACAAATTATGAAGATGTGGAGATTGGAATTCACACCTGCTGTTGGGTAGCTGGGGGAACTGAAAGGCATCCCGCGAGCTATAATTACTTGGCGAGAATAAACCTTGAACAACGTTAAGGGAAATATTTATAGCTAGTAATTATGATTTTTTTATAGAAACCCAAAGCCTCAAAATACATAATATGTTTTATGGGAGACGCGAGCTGTTATTTTAAAATATTGTATACGTATGTGTGCCTGAGGCATTTTATTGCTTGTAAGACTTATTTTTAGATTTCTATGCCAACAGTCAAAACTTTTCATTCTGACAGATTTTACAGACATACCTGTTCCTTTCGATTCTCAGACTCGATTGGGCAACTAAGAGCTAATTTACGTAGAAATCGCTGAGCTGATAAATAGCTGTAGTCGTTACAGTACATTTGCATATATAGCAATAACACTCATATCAGATCACTTACCTATAAAACTTTACCACAATCATCAACTACTTCTCATAGCTATTATTAGTTTCTTTACAATTACACGTTGCCCTTCCCCACGCGTCCCGGTGACCGGTTCAACATTCACCTTGAACTTGAGTAAAGTGCATTCGTCACTTTAAAATATAATTAAGTGGCTCGATTCCCTTTCCCTTTTGTTTCGAGTGCTCTGTTTCTTTGATTCGCAGCTGGTATTGCTGAGTTGTGCGTGTTTGTGTGTGCGTGTGAGAGACACATTCAGTTGAGCTTCTGGATATAAATTGTCTGAGTCAGTCGGAACACTTGGCACGTGTGATGAATGCTGAAATTAAACACGTATCTTGATTTGTATACACGTTATATATTCCATATCTCTTTTTTTGGCCATTAGTTTTGGGTTCGTTGCGGTGGACCAACGACCGTCCTCGGCATGCTTTGTGCGCATTCCCAGTTACCAAAACATTTACGACACATCCGTATGGCATTTTTGTCTTTTTTCCTCTGGTTTTTATCGGCTTATATTAAAGTCAGGTAGCAGATTTTGCGTAGCTCGGAAGTTTCTTTTTTATTTAAAGTTTGCTTGATTCATTTGATTTGATTTGATAACAACAATATTAATTTTAGCAATTTTTATAAAAAGTCATTTTTGCGGTTAAGTTGGCTTTGTATCAATCCGATAAACTGGGCCCAGTTTCCATCCAGTTCGTCCAGTCTCCCCATGTGGTCTTCTGCTTCTGCTGAGTCAGTCACTGACCGTCACGACCTTGTGCGCCAATTTAGTTAAATTATATTTTGTGGTAGCAGCTGCTAACTTCTTTTTTAATTTTTATTTTATTTTTTATTTTTTATTTTTTTTTTGACTTGGGCTGACGTCTTTTATTATTGATTACTGGAGTTCAATAAGTTTTATGCTGTCTCAAGGTGATAATTTGGCATGAAAATTGTGCTAGAACAAAAGACTTAGGCAACGAACTCCATTCGATACTTTTATGATGGGCACATTTAGTTCTTGTCTTCCACTTTAAGCAATTAATATAAACGCTGTAGAACACGGCTACAAATTGAGTTAGCTGACATCTGTATATAATTAGATATGAAATGCACAGTCAGCGATAGGAAGCAGTTTAAAAAAAGCCATCTAATCCAAATTATCAGCTGATAAGGATTAATTAAAAAAAAAATATATATATACATATATAGTAAATATGATTACTCAAATTATTTTACTTATATATATATATATATATATATATACTTATATATATTAAATATATTAAAAAGAAAAATATCACTTTAAATTGAATTAAATTACCTTACTGTACTTTTTTAGCTAAAATTATATTCAGCCAATTTTTGTCCTGACAAATTATCGTAAATTATGAATTTGGCTTAAGTAATGCATATAGAATTACAAATACTATAAATATTGTTAGATTATTATTATTGTCAATGCTTCTAGCCTGTTTAGCTAACAATTGTGTGTTTTATGGCTAATTTGGCACATCATAAAAATTGCGTCATACCGCTCGACTGCATCTACAGTGGCTGTTCTGGCTGCTTTAGTGTTTGCCTGCCAAATTTGCGACTGTTGTCAAGATCTTTAACGACATATGTACATATATCCAAGTACAGATCCGAGCACAGATCAAAGAAGCTTACACGATGAATACTGTTTTTGCGGCGTTGCACGGTAGTCAGCACTAAAAATTCAATTAGCAAATTAAATATTAATTACATGCATTGCACACGAGCAGCGGTCATTTCCATGCTAATTCAATTAGCAGCCGTCGCAGCCGTCTCCGACTTATCTACGAAAATCATCGTTAATTATTTTTATTTTTTTTTATTTTTTTTTGGCATTTTTTAATGTGACAGCTGCTGGGCGACATTTTTTTTGTATTTGTATTTTATTTATTTTTAATTAATTGCAAATTCTTGCCTTGCTTTTAAGTTTTGTATTGAGTGTAAGGTCGTCGCCTCAAAGTGAGCGAGTTTTTCTAGCTGTTACCCAAATGGTTAAATAGGCTGGCAAGGTTCCAGCACCAGGAGCAGCCCTGGTGTCTGGTCCAGTTTTTTTAAAAACAATTTTCCGAGTATAAGGCTAGATCATAAATTCACACTCACTTTGGTTGGCGGCAGTGCTGAAAGCTTTTTGAGTTACCAAAAAGCTTTTGGCGCCGCTCTTCAGAAAATTGGATCTCTCGTGCTCGTGCGCGTGCTGGTGCTAGCTCTCTGTGCGTGTTTTGTCTTGCGCTCAACGCTTAACGACACTCAGTTAGCCAACGACAGGCGTTCGATGCGGACGCGATCCGAGCAAGTAAAAACAGCAACGTGACGCGACCGCTGTGCACAGGCGCAGCCAACAGTTACGTATTACGTACAACATAAAAAGTGTGCTTTTTTCGCCATGCGTTGGTCGTAAAGTTAAATTTCAAATCGCAAACACAAAATAGTCAATAAACTTGTCGTAAATTCGGTAAACAAAACTAGAAAAAGCTTGCTTTTATCTCAAACAACCAAAAAATCGACTGCAATATAACTGTACAACAAACTGTGCTCCTCTTTCTACTTATTTGTATTTATGCCTTCGTCTTCGTTTTTCTGTTTTTCGCTCTTTGTTTTTGCTTAACATAAATGCCTCAAATTAAATTAAATAAATGTGCATGAAAATTATTGGGCACAAAAATGTGTGCAATGACAATTAACGGCAATGAAATAATATATATATAATCGGTGCTTATAAAGAAGTTGAGCAAATTGTTTGTCTTATAATGACAAAAATAAATACAAAAAATTAATTTAAACGTATTTTGTAATTGTTGCCGCTCTTTTGCAATTTTGCTTCCACGAGTTTATAGTGTATAATTAAATTTTTATAAAACGTCAAAAAAAAATGTTACTAAAAATGTCAATGCATGTGGAAATAACAAAAATGCAATAATGATTCGTAATTTATTTATTCTTAAACAATGCACCAAACCTTTCAAGATTTATAAAATTAAAAACTCGTAAGAAAAGAAGAAACCAATTCGAGAATTTTGAAGCTACTGGTTTTCCATATGCGTGAATCTCTCTCTCTCTCCCGCTTATACAATTGTAAGCTTTACATGCATTTTTTTTATATGCACGTTTTTCCTCTGCCTTTGTGTCATTGTCGCTTACTCAACGCACGCTCATTTATTCGTTTTGAGAGGGTGGTGGGGGAGGCGTCTGCGATTTGTATACTTTGCCGTTTTTTTTTTTAATCTCTCTTTGTGCATATATTTATGGAGAGTTTGACGACAGGCGCACATTTCGGTTGTTTTTTTTTTCGTTTTCTTCACTTTTGGTTATTTTTGAGGTGTACTTTTCGATTACTTCATCTAGTGTTTATTTCCTATATGCTGCGAGCGCACATGTAACTGTAACTGACCCACGCCGAAACTGACCAGCGCAAAAAGTGCAGCAAAGCGAAAAGCCAAAAACTATCCGCACAAGTAACAAAAATCGCACAAAAAGCCGGTTGAAGGCGACTCTTACATATTTACACGCACCAGCGCTTATTGAACACACTCATACAGCAACAACAACGACACAAACAACATAAAAAACAAGCAGCAAACAGAAAGCAAAAGCAGCACGACACAAAAACCTGTAACGTTGGCAGAGACGTCGACAGACATTTGCACTACGTCGCGTTGATTATGTCAATTTCATGTTTACTTCATTTCCTCAACCATAAGAGCGGCAGCAGTCAGAAGGGGAGAGCAAACAGTAATTTCACTTTCGTTGGACTTGAAAAGCTGCAACGCGGCGAGAGTGTGAGAGAGAGAGAGTGCGACAGCAGGTTGGCTACCAACTGCATTGGATGCTGCTGGTGCTGTTGTTGGTGGCTTACTGGGGCGTTGCTGATGCTTTTATTGTTGTTTTTGTTACTTTTTCGCTTTTGCTTTGCTCTGGCGTCGCATAGTTTCGGTTTCATTTTGTAACTGTAATGCTTGTGCCATTGTTGTAGTTGTAGTCTGCTGTTTGACAGACGCATGCAAAGCTTTTTTTGTTGGTTTCTTTGTTAAGTCGGTGTGCAGTAAATAACGTAACAACGTAATGCGCTTTAAGATTTCCACATGCAATGCGCCGACGTGTTTAACGTTTTGGTGCCAAGTCCAGCGTCGACGTCAGCAGCAGAGCAGTTGCATTGTTGTTGTTGCTGTTACTGTTGTTGTTGGGCAATCAAGTAATAATAACAGCTCCTGCAGCAACTATGCGAAGGTCAGCAGCAGCAGCAACAACAATAACAATAACAAATTAGGCGCCCCAATAAGATTTTTGACTTCACGTTTTTACATATGTTTCGTTTATGTTTTGCACTTAATATTTTCGAGCTTTGCACGCTGTCAGCTTGTGAAAAATTCTAATTATAAATGAAACAATTTATTACCGGGTTTTAAAAATAAAATGCACTTTATGTGCAAAGTCAGGCGGCGTTGGCTACAAATCAAACCGGTTTACAGCACCACCATAAGCAGCAGCAACAACAGCACCAACAACAACAACAATAGCCATTCGGTGGGTGCAACAAAAACAACAACAACAAGAACAACAACAAAGTTTAACGATTCAAATAAAATGTTTTCAAATCTTAAATAGGAAAAAAATAGAAAAAAATGCGATGCTTTCGCAAACATATGTTAAAAGCTGTGAAAACAATGAGTTAAACTTACAAAAAAAGAAAATAAATAAATAAATAAAAAAAAAATGTTTAAAGAAATATAAGCACAACAAATTAATAATTTTGTATGCATAATTTTGCAATTTGTGTTACTCTCCCCTGTTTGTATTTACACATGTGTTGGTCTGTGAGTGTGTGACGTGCTTCATTAATCAAATGTAATCAATTAATCAATTTTCAATAATAAATGCTAATTTTATTGGTCATTGCTTAGCGGCAGCTTTAAACTGCATTCAAAATTGAACAACATTCTAAATTGGATATAAAAACAACAATTTAAACAAAATTAACAAACAGCAACAAAATTATATGCAGTTTTTTTTTAACAAGTTTGGTAAGTGAAATTTTCCAATTTATAAAAAAGAAAGCCAGATTAGCCATATATTATTATGATAAATTTAACAAGCCAAGAGTCGAAAATTAGCAAAGATCAATTAAAAGTTGCTGGGCATAGAATTAAATCAATTCTTCTCCTAAATGTCATTCAGTCAAGATATTGCTTCATTAAATCTCTCTTAGCGGTATAGACAGGCACTGATTGCCCCTTGAGGCATGTCGACTTTCACAAAGCCAGAACTTGTGTTCACTGCTTGGAAAAACCCCGTTGCGCAGATACACTTAAATACACTTCAATAATTCCCAAAGACTGACTTCACTCACTTACATCCGCGTGCCAATGTGCCTCATCACATGGCGTATGCGCAATTCTCATTTTGTATACCCTGCACAGTCCTTGGGTAATAGGGTGTGATACCAAAATCTCTTTTTTCTTAAATATCTTCATTTTATTTTTTATTGCCTAACAAACTGAACTAAATAAATATTACACAAATCTATTTTTATGATCTAACAGTTCCACGACAAAAAGCTGATACCGAAATTTGTAAAAGATCTTTGCAAGTCAATCGCTTCTTAAACTTCCATAGACTTCAGACTTACCTCTGAATACATTTTTTAAGCTTGTTTAAATCAAAATGTAAAACAAAATTCAATTTTTTTAAAAACTTGAACTTGAACCGGCTACCTACACAAATTAGTATTTGACTCTTCTGACTTTGTCTTTGACTTTCTCTAGCTATCATCTTAAAAGTTTTGGCTTAGTAACATAATTAAAACGCTGTTGAATAAGGGAATTATTCAAACTTAAGCTTCCTTTTGGCTCCTTACTTTAATATACTGTATTCTTATTAGTTTTATTTGTTTCATATTCAATAAATTACATTTGAGAAACTTTAATTTGTTTGGTCTTTGCCTAAACTTTAAACTAAATACAAGTTTGTATAATCTCAAGTATCGTTTTCTTAGACATCTGGTTTATTGAAACAACGCCTTGCCGTTAACATTTTAATGCCTCTAATGCGATATACTTAAAAACCGGTTTGTTAAAACTCGAATATCTTCAAGTTCCAGTTAGTCAGCTGTTGCAGTTTATAAGCTTACTAATCAGCTTTACAATATACGCATTGTGGGTAGGGTATTTACATATTCGTCACGCTCAGGCTATTATTAATTTTCAGTTATTTTATTTGATCGACGCTTAATTATAACTTTTGCCTACGTCATTTTAACAACAGCTGATGATTATTTCCATCTGCTTGTGTTGTTGCCTACCCCCTTCTATGGCGAGTTTTGTTTTGTTTCGAATCCGGTTCTAAATCTTAAGTATTTCTGGTTTTTACTTTTAAAATTTTTTTTTCGAACCCAAATCTCTAATTTTTAACAAGTTGTTTCGAGTGCTGAAAATAAAATTCCTTTGTTCAGCTTCTTTTTTTGCAAAATTTTTATTTATATTTTTTATCTGCACACTTCCGGTTAGGTGGAGTTATTTCAGGCCGTCTAAGATTTGGGTTGCTCGCTGTTTACCCAACTAATTAAGCGCTCGGTTCGGTTGCATTGAGCTGCCTTCTGCTTGCTGCCATTTGCCAGCTGCCAGTTGTCTGCTGCCTGCTGCCTGTCACTTGTCTATAATTCAGTCTCACAGTCTTCTTTTTAGTATCTGGAGCCTAAACGCTTAGTCACGAACCGAACCGCACTGAACTGAACAGAGCCGCAAAATTGCAAATCTACTTGGCAGCTGGCAAACTGGCAGCTAGCTTCATATGCACACCCTTTCTAAAGTAAATATTTACAACTTTTTCTAACTGCAGTCTTAGTTGAGCCACCTTAAAGAGTCTTGCTCAAAGATATAACCAAAAACTGATCAGCAACAGACAAACTAATATATTAGCTAACTGACATATTGGCAAATGCGTATCTGTACTTAAGGATAAAAGTATTTATTTTATTGTCTGTTTTATGTCTGCTGCAAGAGTATTTAAAATTCGGCATCACGCATGAAACTGTTCTTTCATTATTTTTTTATATTATTAATCTTTTTTTCCGAAAAGTAGTTAGTCGTCTCTGCCCACGATGAGTTCGGTTGCGTTTCATTAGTTTTTGGTCTTGGCTTAATTAAGCATCGTTTTTTAAGCACGCATTTGAAGTATGCAAATCTTATTTTTGTATATTTTATTTTTTTTTAATTGAGTCTCACAAATAATATTGTGAAAATCTGCGCAAAAATTTCAATTCACGTGGTATTTTTTTATTGTTTAACATTTTTTTTCAGATACCGCCTGCATATATCACATATTTATATATCTAGCATGAAGGGCTGGTTCGACGCATTTCGAGACGATGGCGGTCCAACGCTTTATTCCTTCTCAAATCGCACTCCCGTCACTGGTGATGTGTCCATTGTGGCCGTATCCGTGCTGTTTGCCACATTCTATGTGGCATTTCTGGTCATATTTCCGGGTGTACGAAAACAGGTGAGTTCAATAAGTTGCTCAGCAATTTGAACGAGTTATGGGCGAATTATGATTTTTTCATTTTTATTTGTGTGTTTAAGTACAAATGACATAAGACTTAATTCTAATGGTATAATATGATTATAACTGAAGCATAGGAGCAAAATGTGTTATGAAAAGCATAGTTTTGTTACAGGAGGATGTATTAGGATATGTCTGCTACGATACATAAGCTTTAATTGATATTCCATTGAACACCTTTAAGACATATAGCTGAAATTGTTTTTGTACAGATTCCTGGTGAACGTTTTAATTGAGAAGCTATATAGAATATCCATATTCAAGAATATAACACAGAGCAAATATAAAGAGTTTTAGTATTATTTCGACCAGCGCTTAATGAAACCCGGGACACCAAAGGTTCGATTATTGACAGAAGAAATATGCTTGTACCTAAGTCATCAACAAATTCTAAACGATCAATCAGTTTGCCATGAAGAAAATAGTTTTTTAAAATGCATTAATTTATCTCAAATAAGATTTAATAATTTACCTGACCAGAAAAATGTTGTAGACACAGGCGAAGCTTTACATTACTGGCGTAGTTCATCACCGAAAGATACAAAAATATGGCTTAAATTCGATGTTATAGTTATTGACCTTAGATTAAAAAGATTTTTATTGGTGTACTCTAGATTTAAGATAATTCTAATTTCTAAGCCACTAGATTAATTGAATTAATCGCAGAAATTACCTTATTTATAAAACATGTTGCGCAGGAAATTCACTCAAGTTTTTAACTGTCTGAACTTTTATTGGGTCTAAAAAGAAAATTGGTCATATCAAGTATTGATTCCTCCAATTAAAAGTTGATATGCTTATGTCAAGGATTTTAAGTATTGTTAACAAGCTGAGCAGTACAATGCCAAAAGAACCTGTTCTAAATGCTCGTACAGCATATGCATGTGCTCACTCAATGCTTCTATTTCACTTACCAAATTACGTTTTAATTAACTTAATGGTATCTTGGGCTAATCTGGTCTCTGGTGTGTGGAACGTGTTTTAAGTTGAGTTCTCACGCTGCTGCCGCCTTGTCTGCGTCTCGTTATTAGACTGTAATCAACTGTAATCATAATCGTCGGCACGTATTCAATAGATGTCAGATATATATCTATAACCGGTTTGTTGGGCGCGCCCTTTTTCCCTGCATCTCTCTCTTTCTCTCTCTCACACACACACACACACATACAGTCTCTTTCTCTTTCTCTCTGTCTCTGTTATTGAGCCAGCTAGCTTGGCTAATTGAGTGGCTTATTCAATTAGCGCGCAACGTCTTTGGCCATAACTGGCTTTATAATGCTTATGTCTTATATAATGGAATTACCAATTGACTAACAGCGGACACACACACACACACACACACATGCACACATAAATGCAGTGCCAAGGCAATCAAATAAGCATAAGCATATCATTATAATCATCCATCACAATTTAAATTTACATTTCAATTTCATATTTAATTCACAGAAGTTCACAACATTCTCAACGGTCACACTCAGCCTCTTTGTGGGTCTAGTCATACTGAGTGAGTACCCGCTGGCCTTATGCATATGAATATATGTGCTTTTTGCATAGTGCCATTAGAATTTAATTCGTTTTCGTTCTCAACTTGCAGTCACCCGATTGGGCTCCGCGTGGCATGTGGCACATGCAACCATCATTGCACCATACAAAGCCTTCTCACGCGAGAAGCTGCCCGCCCGCATCGGCACCCACATTGGCCTCATGCACGTCAATGTAACACTCACAGGTGAGTTCACAGCAAAATTTGTTTAATTACTTATTAATAAATCTATATGTATACCCGATCCTTATGTATTACATAAGCTGGACTATTCCTATTTTAGATTTTGTCAATTTGTAAATGTGTTATTTATTTTTATTTAAACGGTTTTCCATCTGCTTTATTTAGTTTAAATTGAAGGGTATGATGGTTTTGTGCAAATGCTTGTAACAGACAGAAGGAAGCATTTTCCATAAAGTATATATATACTTGATCAGGGTCAACAGCCAAGTCGATATATCCATGTTTGTCTGCTCGTCTGTATGAACACGCGGATCTTTGAGAAAAGAAGAGTTCGAAACTTTAAATTTGGACTAATTTTATCGATATCAGATAAAGTAAACCAATACCTATATCAAGCTCACTCGACTACCACGTTCTTAATTGATCTAGATTATTATAGATATTTCATACAACATTATTAAAATACAGCAAATTTATTAAGAGAAATTATATAATCAAATTTCTATTTTTGTATACTTATTTTATTTTTGTAACTTTTTGAACTGAACTCAGGTTGAGTTTCTCGTAGCTGTTGACTCACAGATAAACGTAAATACCGCAACTGCAACAATTACAGTAACAACAAAAGCAACAACGACTTCCAAGCGACCCGCCCCCTTTTCGTGCTGTTGATTGAATAGCGGTTGTTGTTGCCTGTTGACTGTTTTATGATTATGAATCTACATAATATCAAAAAGAGTTTTTAATGTGTGCTTTGCTGCTGCTGAAGTTGTTGTTGCTGTCGTGCCCCTTTGCCAGCTGATGCCAAGCGGAAGATAAGCGACTCAAAAGAGCGGCATGAAAATGTCGCAAGCTTTAACGATTGAGCAATTTTCGTTAAAGATTTTGATCGGCAGTCAAAATGTTTTTAATTAAATTTTCGGTTAGGGAATCGAGCAACTCAGTTGCAGTTGCAGTTGCAGTTTGGCCTTTTGTTTGGGCCCGGCTAATTGATTTGCCTCTGTGGAAGTCGGCAGATCAATGAATGTGTGTGTGTGTCAGAAAGTTAAAAAAGTCTTTGCCTGTTGACGAGGTGAGTGACGTCAGTAGTGAATTTGAATTTGTGTGCTGTACGGCCAAGTGGCAAGTGGCAGTTCAAGCTGCATGTCACGATTCCCGCACAGACAATACCGACAACAACAACAACAACATCAAATAGCAAACAACTAGCAACAACAACAACCACAACAATCCAATGAAATGCCACTCAACACCTGCGGAAATATTCGCACAAGTGACTGCTGACGCGCTGCCTCTCAACTGTGTTCATGCTTAGACACAACTACATACACACACAAACACACACACACTCACACACACTCACACACATACACTCACACACATATATATTATTATATACATAAACGTATATGTATATTTATGTACTACATAACACTCAATACGTAGTCGTATCTGTTTGTTTGCTTCCCTCACTCAATCGCACATTTGCTCATTCATTCATTGATGCATGCACTCGACACAGGCAAGAAAATAAGCAAGAGAATACAATAGAAAAGGTGAAATGTGCTTGTGTTGTTCGAGCTGCCGCCGTAAATCAATTGAAATGCCAAACCAGTCGAGGCATTCGGTGTAATCCTAGCCAAATGTTACACCAACAAGTCAGTCAAGAGCTGCCACAGCTTAAACTTCACTTATAACAATAAACTTACGGACATAATGTGCAGTTGTTCAGCTAACCGAAACCTAAATGCGCTATTCAACTTTTGACCTAGATCTGAATATTTTATAAGGATATATTCATGAGCAGTTATACTCAGAAATGTACAGTTCAGTTGCTATTGTTATACATTAACCAAAATAATAGTCGTAAATACACACATAAGTTATAAAAACAATATTTGAATAAGACGATCAATATTAAATATAAATAAACATTAAAAAATAGCATAGCCGTTGGATTCATAAAAAAACTAAAGTCTGAAAATGTTTCAATACTAAATCCGTTAAAATAATAGTAGTGGATTAAGAGTAAAGTCTTCTAGCTCTTCCTGGGGATAAACCAATGAAAACCAGATCTAGCGTCACTTAAATTTTGGCATGTTTGTAGACCATACGATGTCTAAGTTCTCTCGCAAAACTAGAAATCTTAGGTTATATTAATTCTAGATGCATCGTTTTTAAGGTCCCACTGGTCTTGATATGATTGCGATCTGTAGACTGTATGGGCTATCCCATCACCTTGACTCTATTGGTATAATTGGAATACTTTGCAGTGGATCAACAAAGCCTGGATGCACTATAAAACTTGATTTACTTGATTATGAATATTGATATGGATCGGAGGCAATATCTATCGATAGAAATCAACAGATTATTAACTGTATTGATATATAATTATTCGTTCGTTTTACTCTTTTAAGAAGTCTGAAATTCTGTCAAAGACATGCAAAAAGTAATCACACATTTGCATAACATGACCGCTTAAGTTGGTTTACAAATTGAATGTAAAAAAAATATATTTATTTATTATTATTATTATTTATTATTAAAGTATTTCAAAGTTGTACAATTAGTATTAAACAAATGCCAACTTTACCTGAATTCGGTTGGACTCTTTTGCATTTGCTCTCAACTGTCTGTCTGCGATTTTTTATTCGCGAGACGCAAAGCTCTTTGGCTCATAACTGCAAGCAATCTGGCTGGCCAGCGATTATGTCGGTTACCATATTGGTTTTTGGCTCTTACAGACCTTACCCCTATCCCCTGCTCCTAACAATGAGCTCCTCTTCGCTCTTTGATGTTTCAGTAGCAGTTTTACAAACTGACGCTTGCCAAAAGTGCTTCATGTTCATTTGAAATCGCTTCAGCGATTGCCATTGTTGTTGCGCTCGTCATGGCTGCTGCGGTTGTTGCTGCTGTTGTTGTTGTTGCTGCTGTTGTGTGTGTGTTTGCGTGTGTGTACTTGTGGGCGTGTGTCAGCTTTGTGGGCGTTGCTTGCCAAAAGGGTAAGCATAGTTGCTTTAACTGACTGGCAAAAGGCATCCAAATCTGATGAAGTATTTTTTTTTTTGTAGTCTTTATCAAATTTTGCTTTATACCTTTTTGGAATATTTGAATATGATAATTACGTATGTCAATTTGTGGCAGGATGATTGCATTGAGTAGTTGAGCATAGTCCAACACTGACAACTTAATTCTTACCCCTCGAATTGAATTCAAATTCAAACTTGTAATTGAAGCATTTGGAATCAATGTCAAATCAAAGTTTTTATTCACACCAAATATCAAATCTCAAATGTGTCTTGGGTGTAATAATTGGGACTGCTGCTCAACCATTACTATTGCCATTATAATAATCAGCAGACTAATAATGATGATGATTATAACACCGCTGTTGTTAATGATGATGATGTTGTTGTTGTTGTTTGCATTTATAATGATTGAGCGGCCAATTTGTTTGGCACTTTGCCAAAAGTTTTGTTTCAAACTGCACTTTATATTTTTTGATCATGATATTGAAGCTCCATGGTTATACCATATATATATAATTGCAATGCACTTCGTGATGGGATGTTTTTTTTTTTTCATTTTTGTGGGCGTGAGTCACGCTCCATATGCTGCCACATTTCGAGGCATTTATTTTATTAGGGGGAGTCTCAGCACTCGAATTTAATAGCACACCTGGCTTTGACGCTGCTACAGTGGCTGCCATCAGGCGCCTGCGATTTTTTCAGACCTTATATAGCCAGCCAGCAATTGGTATTGCGCTGTGTGATGCCAAACACCAATCAAATGACTAAGCAAACAAGTTTTTATTTTTTATTTTTTTATTTGACTTCAAGCTGATAAATTACAATGCATTAAAATGGACAATGCATGTTGTCCGATGTTAATGAAACTTTATGCAACTTTGATTGAAGTCAATTTAAAAATAAAACACAGCTTAACTAAAGATTTTGTAATTTAAGAAGAAAAGATACAAAATTGTTATTATCTCACATTCAAATGTTATTTTAGTATTGTTATTGATTTGTTATCGATATATTATACAGTTAAGATTGAAGTTAATAAAGTTAATTTAATGAACTAACATATATATCCTATATATATCTATATATCATATATCAAGCTATGCAACTGCTTAAAATCCCATTGCTACTGATGACAAATGATTTTATACATATTTTATAATCCAACATTGATATATATCATTTTGTTTCAAAAGATTAAAGCTTCTGAGTTTATTATTATAAATTGGGGAACCATCACTGCGACCTATTGTGGTCTATTGTGCCCCCATAGCTTAAAGCTTACTTTTCAGACTTAAGTCTAGGTTTTGAAGTAAATGTAATATATTGTTATTTACTTAAATTATATTATCAATTTGATTTATATGGGAATTGATTGGAATTGAATGAAAGATTTGCGTTGTATGAAATCTGTTTTGGTTCCGTAACTTATTTGGAAAATGTGTGCAAATTGCTGTTTGGTGAACAGCTTTGGTTTTTTCTCTTTTACTGATTGAAGAAAATTTACCCACCTTATTTGCAATACAGTTATTTTGCTAAGCGATTACAATTACGAGACACCATCTAAAGTTGGACCACGCCCACTTAATGTATGTCCAGCTGAAATCAATTTGAAAGTATTATTCAAATTTGGTGTGAATAAATATTAATTTTGTATTGCATAATTTGATATGCGTCAAGTTCTATTTGCGAGTTTGTATTGTGATTTTGTTATTTTGGACATGCGACACTCGAGAATTGTCAAAATGACGACAGATGCGGAACATTCAGTTATTTCTACACACAACGGTGTGACGGGGCAAACAATTTTAGTGTTTGTTGTTGCTGTGTCGTGTGCCTTTTGCTATATTGTCAAAATGATTATTAATTCATATTTGCCGCTGCTGCCAAATTATGTGAGTTATGAGTGAAACACCGCACCGCTTACTCGCCCCCTCGGCGTGCCTCTTCATAACCATTTGCTTGCCACTTTGCGTGGCTGAAATCGGCATAATCATCACTTAAAATTATGTAAAGTCATAGCTTTTTTTTAATTTTTTTTTATTTTTTAAATAGACATATATTTATTCAACCTTTTTGTTACTAAGCGTACGTCATTGTTGTCATTGTTATTGTTGTTGTACTGTACTTAAGCGCGAGCTGCTGCGTCGTCTGTGCCTCAAGCATCAAGTAGGAAAATATCAATTTTATTGCCGCACATTTTGTAATTTTTTTTGTTATCCTACTTAATGTTGTCTTGTTGTTCTTATTAGTATGACTGTCGCTATTCTCTTTGTGTTTTTGTATTATCTGTTTAAGTTTTGTACGTCCAAGTTTCAGGAAGTTTTTTTTTTATTGATTTTTGGGAACTTTAATTTGTTAATGATAGCTTCAACTTCACCAGATGACGTTATTCTTTTCAACATGCTTCGCGTTTTGAAAAGTTAAGACGAATCTTACCACAGTAGAAACTTATAAAAATTCTCTATTAGTGATAAAGGCAAAAAGCTAAAAAATATTAAATAATGTAGAAAATTAAAATTAAAAATAATATACATTAAATAATTCGATTAGATTTAATAGCTCAACTCTCAACTTACTCAGTATGAAATATTAAAATTCTATTTAAATTCTTCAATTATTTATTAGTATAGAGGACAATGAAATATATGAGAATTATCTGAACGATTATGCATACAAAATCTTAATTTTTTTGAGAAATTAAGAAACGAAAAATGGTTTTTATAACATATTTAAAATCATGACCATGAGGGAGGATTAATCTTTAAATGTAGTTTATCTAAATATCAATATTATAAATTACAAAATATTAAATATGAATATTAAAACAAAGTTTAAATTATGAATTTTAAATATATATATGTTAAAATTAAGGCTCAATTTAAGACATTATTACAGTTTTTCTGAAATTCAGCAGCGTTAATACAAAGGCTGAATCACGCTGTGCCAAAAATTTTGCATATTTATAAACTGAAAAAAAATGAGCAGAAATTCCCACGGGCTGAAGAGTATACTTCCCACACGACTCATACGGACGTATGCGTAATCGGCTTATAAACCATCTCAAATTTATGCCCAATATTTAATACAGACCGAAATGCGCTTACGAATTAGTTGAGTATCGGCAAGTGAATGGCATACGTCGAAGTTCAATACTGTTTTTATTTGCCATATAGGTGTGTGTTGTTTTTGTTGTTGTTCCCATTGACAATTACATAAATTGTCAAATCAGCAGCTCCAAAAATGTTAACGACAATTTAAAAATGGCCTTAAACTCGACACAAGGTTGAGTTTCAAACACGAAAAATGCGTGCAAAGAGGAGAACCAACAAAAAAAAAAAAGAATGAATAAAAATCGAATCGGAACAAGAATGCGTTGAGTGTCTATGCAGCGTCTGCGATCGATCATAAAAAGTCATTAAACTGTTGACTTGATTTGATTTCCCAGCTGGTGGCTGATTGAAAATCAACACGTTTGCTTCTCTTTTGTTGACGCATGTGTTTTGTGCGTGGAACCGGTTCAATTTGAGTCGGAGCGACTTAGAATGCTTATTATTGGCTCGCGGGCTGCGGATTAACGCTTTGATAATGCAGATATTGAGCAGTTGTGAAGGGCAAGTCAATAATATAGCGAATGTGAAAGGTATTTAAGAAAGGCAGCGAATAATACCGTTTGGAAAGAGTTTGTAATCAGCAACGAAAAGAAACAGATTGCTCGAATTGGAGTTACTCTGTCCACAATTGGAGATTTCAGAACGAAACTGAAATTGATGATTTCTCCTATTATTATACACAAATGTTGGCAGGTGATGCGGAAGCTATCGCCTATGCTAATCTATGTTAATCCGATATCTACTCTGCATACTAGCCCCTATTTCCTATGGTACATGTACTTCCCATAGAGATTTACTTGTTTACGGGGAACATTGACCCATTTTATGCAATAATGAACAAGTATTATGTTTTTCTATGCAATATCTATGTGCTTTTCACAGCACATTAAACATAAGTCGTTAATTCAAATGTAAGGTAATAGAAAAAGACTTAAAATAAACTTAACTTAAGCATAGTCTTGAGAGGCGAAGAGGGCGCTCGACTGCATATGTCCAAAGTTAAGATTTGAGTAATGGCTGTTGCTGTCATTTCAATGCAACAAAATTTACATACCTTTATTACAATTTTCAAAGCCAATATTAATTTTTAAGATACCTTCAAAAATGTTGAATTACAATTTTTTTTATTATCGAATTTTCATTCACTAAATTTGAGTTAATCATTTGTGCAACACACAATGAGACTGAAATCTAAACGGCTGCAGCCTCTTGACAAGCACCCAATTCAACGGTTCATTTGACAGGCGCCCTGGCCACAACGCCTTGCAACCACTTAGTAGTAGCAACAATAACAACAACAACAACGGCAACAATTTTTAACACTTTGCTTCAAGTGCAACAGCCATAACAAATTGTGCAACCTTCGCTGTTATTAAATGTAATTGAAAAATCACTTCCTGTCGCAGCCGGAAATTGTTGCAGCTGCTGCAAGTGCGTCAAAGTGACGGCCATGCGGCGTATGCGTAACGTACACCGCTCCTCCACCTCCTACTCCTCCTCCATCTCCTTGCAGCCCACGTTGCACGCTGTTCGCACTTGCAATTCATTGTCAATGGCTCCACGTTAACGCGAGCTAACCTTACATAACTGCAGCAACAACAACAACAACAACAACAACTACTACTGCTAAGCACTAAGTCAACTCAAGAGTGAGCGGCTCTTAAAGTGCAACAACAGCAACAACAACAAAATCGCATAATCAATTGCAGTCGGTGGGCAACAAAAATAACAACAACAACAACAACAACATCGGCAACTGTTTGCATATTTTGTTAACATTCGTCAACATTTTCCGGTTTACCACACAGCGCACGCGCTTTTGGGTCCGCTGCCTATTTCGTATGTGTGCCTGCGCGTGTGTGTGTGTGTGTCTATTGCGAGGGCCAATGCGCAAGTTCTAGGAACTCAACCAATGTTGTGATTTTGATTTGATTTCA
This sequence comes from Drosophila atroscutellata, assembly GCA_035041605.1. Taxonomy (NCBI): domain Eukaryota; kingdom Metazoa; phylum Arthropoda; class Insecta; order Diptera; family Drosophilidae; genus Drosophila; species Drosophila atroscutellata. The sequence continues at coordinate 1,178,463 of JAWNLA010000092.1, read as the reverse complement.
ATTAATACATTTTAAGAAAATAATGACTAATGCTCTTCGTATATATAAATCTGAAAATTCCCATTCCCAAAAATGAGTCGATCTCCATTTATTTAAACATATATTTTTGAAATACTATCGATCGTTATTTCAAGTGTAACTCAATCGAATTTTTTCAGTAGAAAAGAAGTAAACTTAAAGTTGAAAGAAACCTGTAAATAATAATGATTAGACCGATAATTCGATCCATCGACGCCATCGTTAGTTTAAAATAATATCAACAATATATTTACTTATTGAAATATTATTATTATTATTGTTAAACGCAATTAATTAAAAAACTAATTAAGCCATCCTCTTACCTATGTGTTAATTTTCATATATTTTTTTGTTCGATTCTTTTAACTAGTTTGGCGAACAATTTGCATAATTTATCGACGTTATTTTTGTTTGTTTTGTGCGACCAAACACAACGTGAGCGCACACAGATTCCGCATTTATAAAATCAAGCAAATATATCTCAAAAGTTGCATTTGCCATCGGCAAATGCGAAAGACTTAATTTAAACGCGACCTTTCTGAGCAACATATAACCTAAGCTTTATATTCTCTGACGATTTTGGTATTTATTCTGATAGGTTTTAGCTTATGGAAACCATTAATCTTCTTGTTTCTAATTTTCGGCTTCACTTTGTTGTTGGTGCTAATTTTTTAACAGTTAAATAGGGTCTGCAGCATCAAAAGCTCGCATGATATATTATTATTGTGTTTGTTGATTCGTTTCTTGTTCGCTGTGGAGGCGCGCACGTTGCCAAAGTGTCTGCCACCGACTGACAATATATGCACAAAAAAAAAAAAAAACAAACTTAAAACCACAAAAACAAAGAATGATCCAAGAAAAAAATGAAAAAATAAAAACAATGAATACAAAAATCATAGGCATGATGAGAGACGATCTCTTTTGGCGGCGTTTTAAAGTAAAAGGCAAGGAATTCTTCTTCTTTTTTTATATTATTTGAAAGTCAACAAGAAATCGTATGAGAATGCTTCATTGGGCATAAATACCGTAGAAAATATATATAAGAGATGACTCAAGTGAGTTCGTGTTAATCTTAGTCATATATAATAAGTCGTTTTGTATTTAAATATCGCAAAATTATGAAGTAAAATTCCATTCTTCTCAATTGTGTCACTCACAATTTGGATTTAAATTGCGAACTATATTTTAGTGCTAAAGTCAATAACACTTCTTTACGATCAATATGATCATGGGTTTCTCTCTTCTCAAATTTACATGTTAATCGTTTTTATTCTTTTTTAAATTCAAAATCTTTGGAATTTTCCATTATTCTAAATGTTAATGCTTCCGTTAAATCGACATTGATTTTACATTTTGTTATTGGGAATAGCTGGTCATGGAAGGAAGATGACTATTCCGTTCTTCAATTCAGTTTGCGTCTATAATCAACTTTAAATTTAAAATTTATGTTGTATGTAGTTGTATACACAGACCTTAGCGACCTTATATATATATATATATATATAAATATATATATATATATATATATATATATAACATAGGTAACTTAAATTTCAAACTATTTTTTGAAAGACTGAAGTAATCGAAACAGAGAAATTTTACTTAGATTATCCGCACTTCTTAACTAATCGTCGGTCTACTGAAATTCTATTTGAACATATCTCTGAACTCCCTCACAAATATATATACATATATATATATAAACACAAATTTTATTTCGAATATTATTTATGAATCGAACAAGAAATACCAACGACTACGTTTGTAAGTAATTTAGATTTAGGGCTAAGTATCTCCAAGTCGGCCCATTCTAGAGAGTTACATAAATTGGAGCAAGGCACTGTTAGTTTGGTGCACTGTTAACTGCTGAATGTTATGTTCACCTTAACATAACTGCAATGGGTCACTGTTAACTGCAAAAATTTGATTAACATTAACATTATCATAATATTAATTTCTTCACTCTCATTCTATATTTTATAGCCATTCCGATTGGGAATTGGACACCGCCTGATATAGACTACAACGAACGATTCACATGGGAGGGCGCCAACGACATGAGCGCTAACTATCGGCTGGCCTTACAGCGTGGTCTGCCCTTTCCCATTCTGACCGTGGCCGAGTATTTTAGTCTGGGCCGCGAAGGTTTCTCCTGGGGTGGCCAATATCGCGCCGCGGGCTACTTTGCCAGCATTATGCTGTGGGCCTCGCTGGCCTCCTGGCTGCTGATGAATCTGCTGCTGCTGGCAGTGCCGCGCTACGGCGCCTACCTCAAAGCCCTAACCGGTGCTCTGCTCGTCTGCACCGCCATTGGCTACCACTGCCTGTTGCCACAGCGACCGCTCTGCATATTCCTAGAAGGGGGTCGCCTCGAGTTCCACTTTGGCTGGTGCTACTGGCTGGTCCTTGTCGCGGGTGAGTTAATGGGCTGAAATGGACATGTTACGAAAGTACCAAGACATATCGATGTCGATCGATATCAGCTGTGTGATCACCAACTTGAGGAAGAAGAAATCAGTCGCTGTGAACAAAGTAAAGTGGAAAGGCTTTTTTTTAGAAAGAAATGTAGTTTAGTTTTGAGTGTCACCCATGTTATGTTACAAGTTTAGTACTACGACACTAGTGGCCTGCTACAATTGCAAAATTTATTAACACATCCGGTTGGAGACCCTTCTGATCTCCCTGTTTCCAACTAGTCTCAGGAAATCGAAGCAGTATCCACATAGGGTAGCACATCGGGCCAACATAATATAAACAGTTTTAGAGCTTCTGGGAATTACCTAATCAGATATGTATGTATGTAGTTCCCATGAGAACAATGGGTAGGTTTTGGAATTATTAAATTTAGATGTGACCAGGTGGTCTCAGCTTATGACAAGATTCATAAATAATAATTATGTGTGTATGTCATTAACTAGTCAGCCAACCCTACTCAACTCAACTTCTAATGTGTGTTTTGTTTTGTGTTTTAACAGGCATTCTGTGCTTCATTGTCGGCGTGCTGATCTCGATAATTGATCTGGTGTGGCCGCATACGTTCTCCACAGTGCTGGAGGTGTACTATGGCACACCCTACGATCGCCATGTTATCCTGGAAGAGTCGAGCGATGTGCGCTATCGCAAGCCGCGCAATAGTCGCGGCCTGGAGGATCCACCCGGATTGGGATCACGTATTTTGCGACGCCTCAGCTCCAAGGCGCGCGACATGCAGGGCGGCACGGTTCCTCGCCGTGGCAGTCCCGCTGGCGTTTCGAGCAGCGGCGTCGAGAACAAGGCCTTCCAGGGCGATGCGCCCAAAAGTCCTTGGCGTCATCCCTTCCGCCGTTCGCAGCAGCTAGAACAGCCGAAACATTCGCAATCGCAATCGCACACGTTGCGCAATTCACATTCGCAGCTGCAGCTGCACCAGCAGCAGACACAGCAGCCGCATCAGCACCATCATCAGCAGCAGCTGCAGTTTGTGGGCGGTGGCGGTCCGATTGTGACGCATCCCATGCATCACATGCAGCGCACCCTGTCACAGGACTCCGGCTCCAGCATTGCCTCGGCGACGGTCCAAATTTCTCCGTTGCATAAGCATGCGATGGCTCGAATGTTGCCGTGAGTTAAACACACACGTCAAATTATATATATATGTATATATATATGTATATTGTATACCCCATTAAATCTACTCTTTATATTTGCACAGTAATCCGCCAGTGGAACGCATACGCGACATGGATCACTGGTAGAGACCTGCGTCTGCATAGCAACAATGATAGCTTCGAGGGCTTCTAAGCGAATTCTTGACAATTCGGCAAACTCTTATTGACAACAAACAAAAAAAAGAACGCTACAAAACAATTTGTGATAATTTTTTAATTTAAACAAAAAATACAAAAGAGACATTAAATTTTTTTTAAAAATAATTGACAATATCGCATAATTACCTGACGTACTTATAAAAATTTGTTAAATGTAATTCACTTAAGCTTAATTAAATTATTTTAAATGTTTAAGTTAAACAAAATTTGTTGTAAACTGTGACGTCATGTTGTCACTTGTGATACGATTAATCTACCACACGACGGACACAGATTAGTGTTCATTTTAGATATTGATTTTAATTAATTCTATTATATCCTAAAATTAATTTCATGCCAGTGTATGTAACGATTAGCTTAACGATCTATTGTAAATGCGTATAAACTATGTTCTTTTTAAGTTATGACGATGTTCTAAATATATATTGCAACAAGTGCGACAGTTCCGGTCTTTATCTGAATACAATCCAACAAATAAACTTGCAATTTTGTAAGCATTCATAATATTCAGTTTCGAATTTCATACTGAACTAATTTGGAATTTATTTGTAAATATTTTTGATGCAACCCTGAATCTTTAGATATGATTAAACTATTTTGTTAGCAACTTTATTCATGACCCAAACAAAAGCGCGCGTCCGAATTGCTAGAAGCTTAATCTCGGATTCTCGATAGTGAATCTATCGATATTTACTAAGATAACAATTTGTGTTTACATAAATGAGCAAGATTTAACAGAGTTATGTAAAGTGGCGATAAATTGATAGAATTAACAGCTGATCATTCAGTATCAGTTACATTCAAATTAGCTTGACATTCAACAATATGAAGAATATCACTTTTGACTAGTTTTGTCAGCCAGCTTTGAACTGATTCTTGACTTCAAATATATTTTACTTTATACCTTCAATATATATTGAGTGAGTTTCATTTTGGCATAAATTCTTATAACTCAATAACTCCGAACCACTCTAGGACAACTTTAAAAAATCAATTAGCGACAAAAACTAGCGTTCCATTGATGCAATCATAGCTAGTATGATAAAGAGTTTTTTATTATTATTGGTATTACCCATAACTAAAAGCGTTCTATACAACTTATCTGAGCATTTACGATTCTCACATTTTCGGTACATTTGCACTGGAAGTATAATCTCAGATTTTAATTTAATTTTATATATATTTGGACAATAATAATTTCAATCATATCTCTAATTGATAAGCTCATTGACGCTACTCAAAGTCAAGTATGACTTTAACTGATGTGATTAAATGCAAATGTTTAATTTGGTACCAATCAAATGATAGCTTCCAAAGTTAAATATCCGATTTAGAGATAGGGTCGGGAGTCCCAACGATTCTACAGCAGGCTGATGATCAAGGGGATTATAATAACATATTTTGTGATAAGTTTAATCTGATAAATTATTTTTATGTGACTGGATTGAGTTTTTTTCTAATATAAAAACAAACAATGACTTCCAAAGAGAATTACTTGAATAACTAATTTGCTTTTTACAGCTTTTCGGACTTGATTTCAATATCATAGTATATCGGCTGTCCGTCCGTCTCTGTAAGAATTACATCCTCTATGAGGCTAGGAAATCGATAAGATTGATAATCGCAAATCGATAAAGCCACATATCTTCCACAATTTTAAGGCTTCAGTCACTAAATTTGATTGGTAAGTTGAAGGACACTTCAAAGACTATCACGCCACACACACTCCTCCTCCCAAAACCGATACACATGTTGGTGTAAATCGATAAGACTATATATCTCTCACAATTTGAAATCTAGAGTCACCAATTTTAAAAAGTGTCTTGCTAGTGTAGCTGGCCTCTTGTAATGTGGATAACAGGCCACTAGTGATTTAGTTCTAAGGCTGTAACATAACATCTGTAATCTAATGTGCGACTATGTACTTAACATTAATATCGATGGCGATCGATATCAATTGTGTAATTACAAAAGTGAGTCGTTGAGAATAAAGTGAAGAGAGCAGTCGTGTTTAGAGAGATAATTTAGCTACTGCTACAAATATCAGAAGTGGAATAAATGATTCGACGCCATGGAAATTAGCAGTGCTTCAGGGGAAGATGATTTGAAAAATGAGGAGCGAAAGCAAGACAAAATTTTGGAAATGCAACGTGACGAAATAGCTTCTGCGAAAATCGAACTCGAGCAGCTACGTTAGTAAGGCGTCATCGGCAGACGCTTGAAAATATCGGCGAATGTGTGGAGGAAGCGGACAACGGCAACAGTCGCGACGGCGGTAGCTGGCAAGTTATCGCCAGCGAAAAGGCCGTTGTGAAATTTAACAGGCAGAGTCAGGCCCAGCTATGCAGGAAAATGGGGAAAAATGCATTAACGACGCTCGAAGTTCAATTCGCAAGAAAAGTTCTAATAGAATTTGACGGTAATTTTTCAGTGCGTAATTGGATAATTCATTTGATGAAGGTTACCGAAATATACCAATTGACTGAGAGACAGGTCAATTGATTTGTTTAGCATGCATTACAATGGCTGCACGCTCAGCCGACTCGCATTGTCAAACCATTTATTGAATACAATCCAACAAATAAACTTGCAATTTTGTAATCATCTATAATATTTAACAAGGAATATGTTTTGCTCGAGGTTAACTGTAGCCTCAATATCGAATTTCAGACTGAACCAATTTGAATTCATAAGTTAATATTGCATAAGGCGCTTCTTTGATGCAAACTTGAGACTTCAGATCTGGACCGTGATTAAACTATTTTATTAGCAACTTTATTCATAACCCAAACAAAAGCGCGTCTGACCTGCTAGAAGCGTAATCTCGGATTCTCGATAGTGCATTTATCGATATTTACTAAGATAATAATTTTAGTTTACATAAATGAGCAATATTTAACAGAGTTATGTAAAGTGGCGATAAATTGATAGAATTAACAGCTGATCATTCAGTATCAGTTACATTCAAATTAGTTTGACAACAATATGAAGAATAATACTTTTGACTAGTTTTGTCAGCCAGCTTTGAACTGATTCTTGACTTTATACATATTTTACTTTATACTTTAATTTTCGCATAAATTCTTATAACTCAATAACTCCGAACCACTCTAGGACAACTTTAAAAAATCAATTAGTGAGAAAAACTAGCGTTCCATTGATGCAATCATAGCTAGTATGATAATGAGTTTTTATTATTATATTTTGGGTACATTTGCACTGGAAGTATAATCTCTAATTGATAAGCTCATTGACGCTACTCAAAGTTAAGTATGACTTTAACTGATATGATTAGATGCAAATGTTTAATTTGGTACCGAACAAATGATAACTTCCAGAGCTAAATATCCGATTTAGAGATAGGGTCGGGAGTCCCAACGGTTCTACAGCAGGCTGATGATCAAGGGGATTATTATAACATATTCCGTGATAAGTTTAATCTGATAAATTATTTTTATGTGACTGGATTGATTTTTTCTAATACAAAAACAAACAATAACTTCCAAAGAGAATTACTTGAATAACTAATTTGTTTTTTAAAGCTTTTCGGACTTGATTTCATCATCAATCATCAAATTTGGTTGGTAAGTTGAGGGACACTTCAAAGATTGGCACCGCTCCAAGAAATGTGATAGCCCCCTGCACACACTCCTCCCAAAACCGATACACTAGTTGGTGTTAATCGATAAAACTATATATTGAAATCTAGAGTTACAAAATTTAAAAAGTGTCTTGCAAGTAACACCCTTCAAAAGCAACAAGTGTCTATATCTTCCGCAATTGAAGAGCTAAAGCGCTAGACTTCAAATCGACAAAGAAGTGCATCGGGTTTTTCTGAGTCTCTGGGCAAATTTTTGCGAACTAGACAATATGGAAAATATGGACAAGACAAAAGAAAATAGAATTGTTATGGATTTGAAATAGATTTTATTAGATTTACTTGTCATGAGTTTAACTTTCGATCAATTTTGTGAGAGTCGACTTTTTTACTTTTTATTAATGCATTCTGTGACATGATCCCATTGAAACCTATCTGCGTATATGTGTGCCCGTCGAGAAACAAAGAATTTTGGATGTCGAGACAATGATACCCTGTTTTAAATTTGCACCATACATTTTGCGAGCAGTGGTTGCAAAATTAGTGAACTGTTAAACCTCCCCATTTAACGAACAGTTACACATCAGGCCCGTAAATTAAAAAAAATTCAAATCGAGTGCACACAAAAAGACAAGGATAGAGTATTGCTGCTCCCTTCGCATTTAAGGCTGCCCTTTTCGCACACATTCATAATCCATTAGGGCCTAGAAAAGGTGCGTACCTGTCGCACCCACGCGTGCTCATTAAAATTCTGGGTTATTTTGCCCCTATATGCTGTCTGCTTAGTGGCTATAGTTAGGAAACTTGGAATATAGTCTGTTAGGAACTTTTCTAATATTTATTTAGCCTTCAAAATTCACAAAATAAAGAGCTACAGTTACCAAACTTGGGAGGTAGATGACTTCTTTTAAAGGCAAACTTTGAAGATAGATTAAGGAACTTCCTTCAAAGATCGGTATTACTTGGCTACACCCACCCTGTTCTGTGGCACCTGCCATCGGCTCGTACTAGAGTTCTCTATTGATATTTTTGTAGTTTTCTTTTCATGAGTTTTATTGACAATGGAAAAAAGTCTTATTACATTGAATCGATGCACACATCGATTCTGGGCAAAAAGTCATTGAAACTCTGCTGCACCTCCATGGTGGCATCGTAGAAGCAGGCTTCAGTGTCGGCGGGCAGCTTTGCAATCAGCTTCAGGGTGGTGTTTATCTTGCGTGTTAGTTTCATTATGGCCTTGAACAGACCCCAGAAGCAGTCGAACGAGGTCGTCTTGCTATCCTCCTCGTCGGCACAAATCGTACTATTTAAATGCAAAATCTCGTCGCAGATTTCGATGATGGTCTTGCAGTTATTCACAATCTTCGCCACATCTTTGGGCACAGCCGTGCCGCACGCCCCGATGGCATCCACGTAATTAGTGGCCGCAATCATAACATTGGTTACCTCCTTGATGATGCAATTGACGCCCTGCACCGTGGTCAATGCCTTCATCAGAACCTTCTCCACGCTCTTGATCCAGCTGTCATCGCCAAAGGGCAGCGCCTCCTCGTTGCCCAGTGAATAGGTAGCGCTTGCCTGAAAATTATATTAGGTTTTTAAGATTTGTAAAAATACCAACACCAAGTCGACCGTTTCACCAACATCTGTGCTCAGCATGCATCCGCCCGAGACGAGCACCAACAGCCAAAGGGTAATAGTTCTCATATCGAGTGTTTCACGTTGAATGTGTGATCAGCCTCGATGTTTCCTCCCTTTTAAGGAACTCGCTTATCTATCCCAAGCGACTGGGTATCAGTCAAGTGTTTTCATTGCTACTGTACATTCTTACTTTTGGCATATACATTGATTAGATTACAATTTAATAAGGTACATTCGGTAGTATATACCTATATCATTATCATATGTATTCCCCACTCAGTTGTCAAGTACTAGAAAATTAAATAGCTCATTATGAAACTAAGCTCGCAGATTGCAAAGTTCTTAAAAACTGGTTAGTTATTGTGCCTTGGGAGATAAACGCAGTATTCTGATTGATGTGCATATACATACATACATATATATATCGAGCAATGAAAGCAAATCTCTCCCTTTCCCTCTCTCTGTCTCTCACTCCCTCTCTTTGTCTCTTGTGCAAGAAGCAGATGATTTCGCGCAGAATTTTGTTCTCCTACATAAATCGAATTGTTGGTATATAAATCAATTATGTTCAAGCGTGTGCAAATAAATAAAAGCAAATAAAATGTACTTCACATGCACAACTATAAATAGACAGTTATATTGCCAGAGACACACACACACACACACTCACACATATCTATATATACACACAGATATAGCTTTACCGCTTTGCACGCTTTTCGCTTTAGACTCAGAAATCAGGATTTATGACATTTTTATTATAAAAACGAGCGTCGTTTGTTGTGGGCGACTGTAAAAATAATATGCAGGACTAAAAAGGAGAGTGGCGGGCAGCTGTAGCACCAGGGAAGAGAAGGGAAGGGCAGGAATGCGAGGGGTAGTTAGGTATTCCCTGCTGACTTCAAAAATATGCAGCCAGGCGCATCATGGCATTATTGCGAATACGAAACGGAGGCTGAGAATGTCGACTCCTTGGGCTGTGCTCCGGTTGCTGAGCTGATGCAACGCCGCATGCAACGGAAGGCGCATAATTCAAACAAAACAGCAGGCCAGGCATTAGTCGGAGGCCGGGGGTTGATATGGCCACGGGGGGTGGGCAGGTTGGGCAGATTGGGGAGGTTGGGGTTGGGGTTGTTGTTGGCATTTGGAATGCTGAAATCTGAGTGCAGGACCTTTGGGCGCGTTTTTGATATAAACAAATTGCAGCGCCTCTTATTTATGATATTTATTTATTTTTGCTTTTTTATGTTCTTGCTGCTTCGTCTTGTTATGGAATTCTGTCGCTTTGTCGTTTGCCAACAACTGCTGCACTTTTGGCCCGTTTCTGATTGTTGTGGTTGTTGTTGTTGCTTTTGGCAGCTTCAATAAATCTGTTGAAAAATATGCCAAAATTAAGAAACAAACTGAGAATTTATGATTTCGAGTTCGTTTTCTACCTGGTTTCTACTTACTTAAGTATTATATTTAAGTAATAGGCTAAAATTATTTTAATTGCAATCCATATTTATTAGCTGATCTCTTCAAAAAGTGTAAACGAGATAATGAAGTCGTGTAAATGTATTTAACAGACAGCAGAAAGCATCTCCCACCCCATAAGCTATATATATTCTTTAACTGGCAACACAGATCGATAACAACTATAAGTGCACATATATCTCGTATCTCGTAACTAGAGTTACCAAATTAAGTTGATTTCTGATTGATTTCCTTCATAGCCTTTGCACTGGAGTCATTAAGTAAGTCTTAGATAAATTGAACCAAGTGCAGAACATTCAGAAATACATTGGCCTTGACATCAAAAGAAAGTATTTTTACCGTAATTTAGGTTCTGTTCTGTTTAATTTAGGTTCTGTTCTTAAATAGAAATGGTTGATAAATCCTGTAGATTATTCTCTTATTCAGTCAGATTTTGAGTTGCTCTTTGAATCCCATTAAGAATACGGCATCAATTTGCATCGATCACTTGACTGGCAATATGTCCAAAGGCAAAAGCAAAAAGCGAGACATGAAACGGATAGAAAATAAATAAACGGAAGATAAGCAGAAGCAATACAGAATAAAAAGGCGAGTGTCATGGAAAATAAGATAAATTCCAAAGGCAGCTGCGCTAACGAGCGTCTTCTTCTTCTTCTCTCCTTCTTAGCAGCAGCTGACAGGTGGACGCGGGAACAAGAAGAAGAGGGGGAGGAGGAGGGAGTGTAGTGCATTCTGCAATTTTTTTGTTGTTTTGTACTGTTGTCGAAACTCTGCTGTGTAATGCGAGAGCGAGAGAGAGGGTGAGAGAGCGGGAGAGAGAGGGAGATTGGCTGCTGAAATGTTGACGGCACTTTTGGCTTTTCGCTTAATACAAATGAAAATGGATGAGCCACTAAATGTTGTCAGCGCTGTTGTTGCACGCAGCGCATTGACTGCATCAAATGAAATGCGAGTTGCTACAAACAAGCTAACAACAAGCAACCCCCCCCCCCCCCCACGCCACTTCCCCACACTGTTTAACCTCTGCCTTCTTTCTTAGCTGTAAATTGTCTTCTGCTCCTGCTTTCCAGCTTGTTTTGTGTTTGTCCATTCCCGATATTCTTCCCGCTCCTCTTCCTCTCCCTCCTCATGTGTTTGTCATTGTTTTTATACCATTTATTTATTTAAGGCAATTTCGTTGAGTGTGTTTGAGCATTTTGTTGCAATTCATTTTCGGTTTTTTTTTGCAGTTACTTTCCTTTGGCATACCCTGTAATTGAAACAATATTGTCATGTGGTTGTTTCGCTTTATGCTTTCTTGGTGTTTAGCATGAATGCAGGGAATATTGGTAACTAGCATAACGACATAATAATAATAATAACAATGATAATCATAATGATTAAAACTATAATGATAAATGTAAAAATAATAATTATAATAATAAGAATAAGAATAATAGTATTAGTGATACCGTAATAATAATTATAATAATAATAATAATTTTGATAACACGATAGTAATATTAATAATAATAATAATAGTGGTACTAATTATTTCAAAAACAGGGTATTCGTCAATCGCGCAGTTTCAAGAAGAGCATTTATAGTTTGATTTTGTTTTATTTGTTGCTTCCATTTTTTCTTTTTAGCAGCTTCTCTGACAAACTTGATGACAATTTGTACTTTGAGTGATTGCATTGACTGCAGGGGGAGTGAAAGAGAGTAAGGCAATAAGCAGCTCACTTGATAGACGTAGACACACACACACACATACACACGCACACACGCATACGTGAAATATGTCAGCAAATGCAAATATTTATGCATTTGAGTGCGTGTGTTCAGTGTTGAGCAATATTCTAGTTATTTGCTCAATATTTGAGTGGAAGGCATTTCCAGTAAGTTAATATGCGAGTCGTGTTTCTTTCCAATCAATGTGCAGACTGGAAAATATAAATATAATACAACTTTAATTATGATTGCACATAAATAACTGTGAGCTAAATTATTATATTAATAATCCATACTTCATTTATTTTATTTGTTAATTTTCATTTATATTTCAATATTAACATAATTCTTGAGTTAATTTACAGCATTCGTTAGCATTGCCATAGCTGAGACACACACCATTTATACCTATTTAAGGTACTCTCTTATACACGCAAAACTCGCACATAGATGGCGCTGATGATGTCTCTCCTTAACGGCGCAACAAGCGCGAAGAGTATCTCTTTATCTCTTTTTCTATCTCTATCTCTTGATATTATTGAAAATAATTCCAGGCACCGATCGGCCTTAATAAATAACTAAAGAAATCGATTTATTTTAAATATTTTATCTCTTATATGCGCTCTTATATTATACTCAATGTTTACATAACTTTTGGAAATTGCCGTATTTGATTTTCAGCTGATTGATCTCCTGTTGCTGCTGCTGCTGTACTGTTAAAAGCCGAAAGCTTTCGCTGCTCACAGCTCTCTCTCTCTTCCTCTCGTGCCGCAGTCATTCGTATTCAGCAAAGCAAAATGCTCGGCTTCGACTTCGTATTCGCTTTCGTGTCTCGTTTGCAATCGTCGTTGTACTTCGTGTAGCGTCGCCGCCTGGCGAATGGCAAACGAAGTGTTCGTTGAGCAATGCAGCTTTAGTTGAAGCTCAGCCGTCGGAGTGTTTTGTACGTATGCAAAAATGCAGACGCTTGCCCCGCGCACAAATCGCGTTCGGTAATTCGGCAAAACGACGTTAAATGCTTAAATCAAGTCAAAATAAAATCAAATAGAATTCGAATCGATTCCAATAAATAAAAAGTGTTAAATAAAGCACAAAACTCAGAGCAACTAACAAAAAAAATATAATTCACAATGTTGTTAAACAAAACACAATCAATAAGCGACTGACAACATTTTGAGATTTCGATTTTCAACTTTAAAACGCGCGTGGACACAAACTCAACAAACGGTAAATGTGTGCTTTGAGCGCTTGAGTACTACGCATTGCTTGAGTACTTCTAACGCCCTCTGTTGACGGTTGGAGTAAAGTCAAAAAGTCGGAACGCCTCCTCTCCCTTTTGTCCCTCTGTCCCTTTCCTACCCACGCACACACACAGTGGTTTTAATTGCTTTGCTCTCCTTTTTTGGCATACATTAGGCGTGTAAACAACAACAACAGCAACTATAGCAAGTGTTTTTAGTGACTTGCAAGTGTGTGTGTGTGTGTGTGTGTATGTGTGCCAGTGTGTGTGTTTGTGTGTGTGTTCGTTGGTCACGTGGCCAAAAAGTTGTTTGTGGCCATGTTTTGTGAACATCCGAACCACTGTGCGTGACACAGTTCAGCAAAAACAACCAAAAACAACAAAAACAAAACATAATAAAAACGACAACAACAAATTAAGGATTATCACTGTGACCAGGTCAAAAACTCACAATTTGTTCGCCAGGTGAGTTATTTTTTCTATTCTTCTTCTTCCTCTTCCTCTTCTTTAAAGCGTCGCTTTCATTATTTTTCCAGTAGTCATAAAATGCTTGCGGTTTTAAGCTCTTGTCTCGCTGCGCCAGTTCCTCCTCGTCCCTCCTTCTGCCAAAGTTACCCCCGCACTCCACCCCCATCCAGCCTTGGTCGTGTCGATTGCCGTAACTTAAAATGCGGCAACTGACTGCCAAAAGTTGGCAAAACTTTTGCCTAAAGTTTTTTTTAGTTGTTTTATTATTTGTTGTTTTTTTTTTTCATTTTTCGTTCCTGTTTTTGTCTTCTACACTTCTGTTGGCCAGTGTATGGCAAGGGGAAGCGGGCAGATTTCTTGGCTTAAAACATTATTCAAATACCCTTTCGTTTACCATTATTATTACCTTCTGCGGACTGCTTTTTGGTATTGTCTTTATATATCAATTGATTATGGATTAAATAATCCTGATTTTATTATTAAAAAGACTTATTTCAAATATTTTGAACATTTTTCCGGGAATTATTCGAGGAGCATTACATAGCTTAAGAAATTTAGCTTCCTCATCTGTTTTTACTATTTCTCTTCTTCAGTTTCATTCACTGCTATCTTTTGAATTTGATGGCTTTTTTTTCTCTTGGTTTCGCCAACATTTGCAACCATTATTATTTTATATATTCTGTTATATTTATAAAATGTCAATTTGAAATGTATAATTTTCCAAATTAATTTTTTAAATTTCATATTTTATAATTCTTGTTTTTTTTTCATACTTTTTAATTAAAACTTTTTACTTAACATCACTGGCAAGGAACACTTCGTCAATTCAGCGATTTATGTTCATTTTCTAACAAATTGTGACATTAAAAAAATAAATCAATTATTATTAAAACAAATTAAAAATAATGTTTGTGATTTAAAAAGAAAACAGTGTTTTTTTTTATATTTTATATCATTTTTTAGAATTAATAATGCTATTAATAAAACATTATTATTTTGAAGCTTTGCTTGAATATTCTTGCCACACTTTTGTTGCCGACTTTTTTAAGGTATCCAAAAGTCATTTGGCAATTTGACTAATTTGTGGAGCGTCGCAGCTGTGCCAACAGATTGCCATGCTGTATCTGCTGTTAGCTGTTAGCAGTGCCTGACTTGGCGCATAGTTAAAGTTAATGTAAATAAATTAGTTAAATAAATAGAAAAGCAAAAGCAGCAGCAGCAGCAGCACCAGCAGCAGCAAATGTCTGCTCAAAAATTTGACAATTGAAATATGCAAATTAGGCAAAAGCTAAAAAAGCAGTTGAACAGCTTGTTGGACAGGAATCGCCAAGCATCCAGGCAGCCAACCAATTGGCCAAAGCACGCACGAACAGGCCCAAGACATGAGCGCATGTTGCACAGCCCAGGGAGGAGGGAGGGAATGGAGTTGGGGGGTTGAGAGTTGCGTGGGGTGGCTTAGGTACAGTTACAAAATTCGTATGCTGCATTTTTGATAAGCCGCTTGTGTCGCCAAATGTCCACCAAATTTTGACAATTTCCACACATACACACACACACATATCCATATATACGACTTAAGCTCCCTTGGGAGGCAAGTAGAGGAGTGCGGGGTGGGGAGGGGGAGTTAGGCTGATTGCGGTGCGTTTTGTGTGATGTGCTCCAAACAATTGTTGAAATTTATAGCGAAAAGCCAATTATGCTTGGTAGCTGATACAACAGACAGCTAGTTGAGGGTTGCCAAAGGATATTCGAACTGAAAATGAAGAGTTGTATAGTATATATATATATATATATATATATATACACATATATGTATGTATACACGTATATGTTTGTCATTGGCTTATCGGAGTGCTGAGCAAACCAAAAAACCAATTTGCGTGAGTTCGTACTTCAAAAAGGGCATTAGCAACAAAACGCATAAACAAAAGTTGCGTATACGCAGCGTTAACCGTTGACGGGTTAATGTGATTTTAATGTACTTTTTAGAACAACCATCCCACCCCATCCACACCCTCTACCCAGCAACTCTGGTGTGTGTGCCTTATGTGTGCATATTTTGTGTGTGTGTGTGTGTGTGTACATTGCTCTATCAAAGTTTCCCGCAATTCCAAATTAATGCTGGATTTATCATTCTTTTTTGCTCCACTGATAATAACCTTTGCAAATATGAATTGCAGTAAGAAGTAAAAAAAAAATGGTATTCCTTTCTGAATTTGCTGTACATTTATATTCCATTAGTTACTGTAGAGCAATTTTAGTTTGCAAAGCATGAAATTAGTTTGGGCATATTTTTTAGTCGGGGAACACGATTAAATTTAAACTTCATTGTAATTTATTCCAAAAATAAAACTGTTTTAATTTTATACGAGTGCAAATTTTATTTGAGCTCATAAAATTTATTAATGCCCAATTTAACTTCAAAAAACTTGTTGAAGTATAATTAATATGTTTTTAAGGTTAGATAAATTTACATATATAAATTTAGTTTAATTTTGTTTTGTACTTTTATTAATTTACGTACATTTTTAAATTCAATTTTGATTTCACAATCTAAGCATATTGTTTAACTAAATCAAATGCGGCTTATGAAATTTGTAAATATGTATTATATATTTACTATATGTACGTTATCAGGAAATAGTAATCTTGTTTTTATTTGGACCCCGTTTGATATGAAAGGAATTCAACTTGTGCTTAGCTGGCAACAAAAAAATAATAAAAAACCCAACTGCAAATATAATCAAAATGATCTCCGCTTCACAGAACAAAAAAACCCGCCACAAACACGAGAAGTTCGAGGGCGGGGGAGTGGCAGGTATTTTTTGGTGTTTGCGTGCTGTGTGTCAATATGTTTACGTGTGTGTGTGTGTGTGTGTACGCGTGTATGTGTGTGTGTGTGGTTGCCTCAACAACAATGGTGGACATAATATTGCTCGCTTTTGAAATCAATCTTCCTAATGACAGACAGCCAGTCTGCAGGCAGGCAGGCAGGCAACAGCAATAAGCAAGGGGCGGGGCAGGTGGCGGGTGTAAGGGATGAGGGCGGTACTTGACGGGGAAGAGTAGAGTAGTAGCAGTAGACACGTGCGCTTGCGTTTTTACGCTCAAGTATCTGGCACTTGTAACGGTAATCGATCTGAGCAACAGCAACACCCACAACAACAACAACAACAACAACAACAACAATAACAACAACTACAGAAGTAGCGGTTGGCATGAGTTGGCGTAAAAATAACAACTACAACAACAAGGGGGAAAAATCAACAAACAACAAACAAGCATAAGCAACAATCCGTCAGGCCACATTAAACTTGAGCAGTCTGCGGAGTGAATTAAATATATATATATATATATATATATTTTTATTTTTACAAACCTTAGCTCCATTTCAGAAAATGCCAATAAGCGGAGCCCTTCAGCTGCAATGGTGTTGAATTGAATTGCTATTGTGCGTAAATCAGTAATATTTGTTTCAATTTTAAAACATATTTAAAGTGTGAAAGTTTTCAATAAAATATATTTGTTGGACACATTGTGCTGCCTTATTCGACCACTACTCCACTTTCCTGATCCCACCGTATGCATTTATAAAATTCGCAAATTTGATTGATCCCAGATTTGCCAACTGAGATAGTTCGTTTAGAAAGGCTGCTTCCCATGGGTAACCTTAATCTCTTAGTGGCAGGGGCAGAAGAAGTGTTCTGGAGATACTTGTTATACCGCATCCTTGCATCTTCAGCAGAAATCCTTATAGGGGATTTTCAGCCTGTTGGCACGAGTGTCGGCTAATTAGTGGCCAGCTCAAATGCGTATGACCTCTTTGCAGTTTTGCTAATTTCCAGCCAGATTAGGCGTGCTAGTGACAGTGCGCCATTTGTTGGTTGAAATGCATTATTCACTATCTTAACCCCGAGTCTTCTGATTCCCATAAGGAAAGAATGTCGATTCAATGTCCAGTTTTCTATATATATCCTTTTTTTTCAGTTTTTTCTCGTGCAGAGACTTGCGACACAAGCTGTCCTATATCGAATTTGTAAATATCGTGCCAATAGGTTCGATATATTAATAATTATTAATAGCTGCTTAAAATTCTGTGTAATTCAATTGGCAACCGTGTCCCTTTTTCTTGCTCCTTACAATCTGACTCTTTTATTCTCAGTTCCAAATATGCTCTTTATAAATTATAAATAATTAACGTTTAACATTTTTGT
The DNA here is from genome assembly GCA_035041605.1 of Drosophila atroscutellata. Lineage (NCBI taxonomy): Eukaryota > Metazoa > Arthropoda > Insecta > Diptera > Drosophilidae > Drosophila > Drosophila atroscutellata. Next base: position 1,160,292 of record JAWNLA010000092.1, on the reverse strand, counting down.
CTTTTTCTTTGGACCTTTTTTCTTTTGTATTCCCCCAGATATTATGTATGTATTGGTACAATTTTTATTTTTAAAGTCATTTAAAATGTTGTGGATCGTTTTTCATTAACTTACTTAATGTGAACTAAGTGTTAATAAGAGGCCATGAGAATACACATTTGAATTTAAAGCTTTGTATTGACTGCTTAGTTGTTAAAGTCTTGAACTAAACTATAAGTATTATATAAATCTTATAAATAATTCTTATTTTTAAATTAAGTTATAATTTTATTTATATTTTCAATTCAATTAAATTCTTACTTTTTGTAATTTTTTTGTAGACTGATCTTAGTTGACAGTTAATAAATATTATTGGCTAACTAGCGATTATAATATCCATATATATTAAACTTTTTTCTAGCCTAACCTTTTCATATATTTGACTTTATTTATATTATCATATTCATTTTCTGACTGTTAGTTGTAAATTTAATAAGATGAATAAAGAGAATAAAGATATATATATATTAAAGTTAGAAAACTCCAAGGTCTGTACATGGCGTGAACAACTAAGAGACTCGGGCTCTTTTGGCCATAATGTAGCAAACGTAATTTGCCACAGTCATCAGTTTACCGTTACATTTATATGACACTAGCAGATTTGAGTTACTTGATCCGTTGGGTTGTTTGTTCCTCTGTGTGCTTCTGAGTTCCAATGTTTCTTGTGCATTTAGCACATTTGCAATGACGAGCGCCTGTTATGTTAACGAAATGAAACATTATGCTTGCGAATATGCTCATTGGGTGCCTCTTTTATGAGGTAAGTTTGTTCAACTGGAACTGCTGACGGGTTTGGGGGCAAGCGGGAAAGTGTTGGGAGTGCGGAGGAGTGTTGCCCACAGCTCGGAACTCATCTCGTATTTTGGCTTATCTGCAAGTTTGATGGATTCTTATCCTTTTGGCCTTTCGCTCGGTTTTGGGGCTGCTTGCCCCCGCTTGCCCACCGCTTGCCCCTGTTTGCCACTGCTTGCTTATGTATTTTTATTATTATGCTTCTCTCTTTCGCTCGCTCTTTTTACTTAATGTTTGTGCTGTGTTCCTTTGCTGCATTTATATATATATATATATATATTTTTTTTTTTTTTGTTTTTGTATTTGTATTTTGTGTGTGTGTGTGTGTTTTTTTATTATGGCAGCAGATACACGCAGTATATTTATTGTGCTTGTGTTTTCGTTTAGGCCATTTTGCGTCTCTGTCTCTGTCTCTGCCTTTATATCTGTCTCTTTCTGCTTCTTGTCTTCAACTGAGGCATTTATTTATTTTCGTTTTCGCCGCTTCTCGTTGTCGGCGCATTTATAAATATAAATGAGTTTTGCTCGATGAAGGTTAAATTGAAATTTACTTTGAGCACAGCAATGGGTTCCTTTTAAAGAAGCTGCCACGACACGCATTCATATTAATATGTGTGTGTGTGTGTGTGTATGTGTGAGTGCCACATGATGGAAACCTGCTGAAAACTTTTAGACCTCTGCATTTCCGCCTTTATGACTTTCCCTCTGCTCACACTCAGAATATCTCTGTCTGACGCTTTCTTTTTTGTGGTTTCATTTTAATTTTGATAAGCAAATGCGGCACATCCCTTTTTTCCTGCGACTTCTGCGGCCGCTTCTTCTTCTTCTTCATTTTCTGGGTGTGAAAAGTTTGTTTGCCTGGCTGCTTTTTGTTTGGCCTCATCATTTGTCAAAAAAGGCAAAACGAATTCTTCAAATTGAATATTTGCATAAGTTTATTGAAACAGGCAGACAGACAAACAACTCTTGGCTAACCCTCATATTAAATCATGGTTGAGGCAGCGGAGCAGTTAGCTGCTGAGGGGGTAGGGGAAGCGAGAGGTGCAACTCTCATTTTATGTGGCATCTGTTTGATTTACTGTACCTGATACCGAAAGCTTTCTTCTGATTGATTCCATTCGCTAAATAAATTTACGTTTTCCTTTTTTTATATTGTCGTTATTTAATTGAATATTTCCGGAATATTGGAAAGTGAATATGAAAGTTGAGCTTAAAACAGATTCAAGAAGTAACTATAAACCATGTCTTGATCAAAGTCAGTTGCAAATGCATATAAATTAATGTTTTCCACAGCTTTATCGATAGACATGGAATATTTATGCAACCAATCAAATATCTTTGGCATTTCTTGTGCGAAAAAGAATAAAAGTATGTAAAAGTAAATGTAAAAGTCAAAATTGCGTGTAATTTTATATTTGTTATTAGTATACATAATAAATATTTTAGTTATATATCTGGCAAAAAAAACTAAACTTAACTTAAAAACTTATCTTATTTCGGAAAAAATGTTCTCTGATTTCGATAATTTTATCTTGTAATGGAATTTTTGTAATCTTTTAACTATTTATTATTATTATGATGAGTTATTGCCCTTAATAGATTTGCCTTTATATATGGGAATGTGCCCACAGGATATGCGTAATAACTTTTGCTGGCTATAATTTTGCAAGTTAATGCGATACTTGGTTGCATAATAAAAACGCTTTCATTTCATTTGGCCAAGACCGCGATTGCCCAAACATACTTACAATAAGTAAGGTCAATAAATAAGCGAGTACTCTTCCAATAGCAATTGCTTGCCGCTCCCATAGGAACCGCAGCTGCATGAATTTGTGTGTGTGTGTGTGTGGTGTGGTGTATATGTGTGATGTATGTGTATGATGTATGTGTGTTTTATACAACATATGTATAAAGTCGGCGGCTTAAGCGCTGGCTATAAGTCAAGCTTGCGTCCAGATTGTCCGGTGTCCACGGTTCGAATGGGACGATAAATCTCATCGACACTAAAAATCAGATATGCGTTATAAGTCCAGACACCATGCGGCAAGTTATGCCAAGGGGAGCAAAGTGGAGGGGGTCTGGAGTAGAGTGGTGGTTGTAATGCCATTTATATGTCGCCATTAATGTCGTGTTATGAAAGTAATTTTCTTAAATTCGCATATTAAACGTTTTGGCCATTAATAATGGACAGCCAACCAGAGAAGTTGTAGAAGGGCAGAGTGTGTGTGCTTATGTGTTTGTATATGAGTATGTGTGTGTATGTGGAGGAGGGCAATAATAAAAGCAGCAAAGTGGAAGGAGCTGAAGAGACGTAGAGAGAGAAGCGAATATAACAAACATGAAAATGCTGTGCATGTTCCAAATGATCGCTTCAATAACCACAAAAACCATAAGAAACAGCCAGAAACGAGAAAGCAGCGAGTGAATGAATAAATGAATAACGCTCCCGGAATGATGTTACCAAACTGCAAGGATGCCATGATGAACTACAAAACAGACAGATACACATACACACACACACACACACTGCCGCTTTGGCACATGATAAAAATTTATTTAGACCAAATAGAAAAGAATGAGACTAGCGGGAATAATAAACTACAACTGAGTTGTGCTTTAGCTTCAGCTTCAGCTTCAGCTTCTGCCTCAGCTTCTGGTTGGGTTGAGTTAAGTTTTTGGCGAGCAGCAGGAAATGCCGTGGCAGCTATTGACGGTCCATTGTCCAGAGTGGTAATACAAAACAAAACAAGCACAAATACACACTCACACACATAGACAGTCACGTATGTACATAGCATATGAGTGCATGTCAGTTGCGATACCTAGACTAGAGTCCTTCCCAGAAGCTGACTGACTGACTGGGTTTGCCTGCATGCTATTAAATGTGTCTATCAAATGTTGCCTATTTTCATTCCATTTTGTGCCTTATGGGTCGAAGCAAAGGGTAGAACAGGAAAAATGCAAGTGTTGCTAAAGTTGCACAGAAGAAATAGTTTAAATAAATAATTTTTTTTTGTCGAATATCTAAATATTTAAGTTAAATATCTCCCCACAAAAATCGTACAAAATCATTTTATTTTTAAATTAAATATTTTTAATTTAATTAAATTTAACTTTTACTTTTATATTTTTCTATATTGATTGATATAATTTGAAATTAAATAGATGGTAGAAGGCGTAAAATAAGCTGTTATTTATATATATTTATAAATATATATATATATATATTCCTCTTACTACTTATATAATATTTCTCTTGCAATATATTATGCAATGTGTGTATGCTTTTGTGCATTTGTCTTAAGGGCATCCACAGTTCGTTCATAGCCATTGATGCATTTATTTTGCATTGCTCTGGAAGTGGTCCCCTTTCCTGTTGTTGTTTGAATGTTTGCCTATTGGTCGTTGGGTCTGTTGGTCGCTCGCTCGGCCGACGTTTCCGTTTCCGGCGCCTGTACGCCATGTTGATTTTGCCTGGCTCTTTTTTGCTGCTGCTGTTGTTCCTGTGTTTGTTTTGTGCTTTTTGTGTGTTTGTTCTCTGGGTTAATGTGCGCACTCGACTGTGCGCAAATTGCTCAAGTGTTGCTGAAGTTGTCCATTCAGTTTTTTTTTTCATCCTCATATTGTGCGATATTTAAAAACCTAAACAAATTTCTCATAATTGCCGTCGCACCATTAGTTTTATCATCATCATCATCATCATCATTATTATTATCATTATTATCTGGGGCATTATTATTGCTCTCACATTGTCACCTTCCCATTGTTCGCTATTGCCTTCGCTTATCTGTCGGCCATTTGGTCGCTTATTGCGATGTCTTACATTTTTATCATTATTAACGCTTCCCCCTACACCCATCATTCCGCCATATCACAAGCCCAACCCCAACTCAACCCCAACATCAACATCCTTACATCCTTACATCCCCACCCCATTCTATTTCGGTGACGACACTCGGCGGACACGTTGACAAAATGACAATAGAAACAGAATTGGCAGCAACTAAAAAACCCGTTTTGAGCTTTTCGAATTCATGATGCTCTTTTGGGGCAACAGATGGGGATCTTAATCTTCTTTGTTTGTTTAATATTTTAAAGAAATTTTGTACAAACATCGACATTGCCTCTTGGTATCCTTGAACATAATTTATATCACATCTCCCTTATAATCAAATAACTGGCCTAAAAGAGCGTCCTTAATTTGTGTTAAATTTAAGAAAATTTATGAATATTGTTCTTATAAGTATGCCTAATCGTAGACTTAAAATAAATTTAAGTTATAATTCTTTTAAATATTTTACCTTATCACTTTTCTTTTAACATTCTGGACCTTTTAACAAGTTCGTAATGGCCTGAAGCTGTTAGAGTACGCGAAAGAAAGAAAAAGGTCAGGTAAAACTTAAAATTGCCCATGTTGCGTTTCTATTGATTTGTCGGCGACTTTTCTTATTTCTTTGCCTTCTGCCAGACACCCAGCCACACAACTCATTCAGAATTTTATCTATTTGCGTAGACTGTGAACCTTTTGGCCCCTTTGGCGTGAGTTGTATCCGTTGCAAGCTGCTTTGGTATCAGCTTTTGTGTATATTTATTAGCGCTACCTTTCTCTTGTCAACATTTTTATACCTTTCTTTACCTTTACCTTTACATTTCCTATTTCTCTTGTTGTTGTTGCCATATTTGTTGTCAGCTTCATTTCGTATTTGCAAATCATCATTATTATTTGCATCTGAGCATTTTTATAGATTCTCTTTTCCCTTTGTCCTAACTCAAAATGATATAAATTGAGTCTTACCTTTACTTCACGATTTTTGTCTCTTCTTATGCTGATTGAAAAAGAGTATAGTGATGTCTTCGAAAACACAAGGTAAATATATTCTGGATCAGGTTCAACAGACAAGTCAATCCATCTGTCTGTCTGTCCAGTTATCTGTCCGATAGACGCATAACTCTCCACATTTCCACTTTCCATGTTTCGGATGGCAATAAAATCGTCAATTTTAAAGATTGAATTTTCTCATCGGGTCTGTAGATATCTTAATATTGACCAACTGCAAGATCGATTGTGGTAGCAATAAGAAATTCGCTGATTTTTCAGGGTGTTTGTTTGCATATCTCTGCAGTGGGATTCTTACATAATTGGTTTTCAGGGTATCTCTTAGTCGATCTCTCTCGTTTGCACCATTTTTACTTGTCTTTTTGTTGCGTCGTGTGCCAAATTTTGTACCTTAATTTTTATGTTAGTTATTTTCATTTTCTTTTTTGTATTTTGGATATTTTTTGTGGACACATTCGCAGCATCCCCTTAGAATTTCCTTAGCTCACGGCAACATTTGTTATCGAACGCTGGCAATCTACTGGCGGAGCGGTTGTGGGTGGTGGGGCTAAAGGGAGTTCAGGGACTCGCCGGAAATTGTAAATTTTTGTTTGTTGCCACTGCCGCTGCTGCTGCGTCGTGGCTTTATCTGTGTAGCTGCGACTGTCGAATTGCGAATGGCATTGGAAGCCATACAAAGAGCTGCTGCTCCTACTGCTGCTGCTGCTGACTGCTGACTGCGAGTTTTAAGTTACATTGAATACTCGCAAGCCCCAGTGGATATATCGTAGAGTTTATTGTGTGCGTTGAATATGGAAACGACGAATGAAATTTACTGTGTTCATCACTCAATGGAATACTGAATTCGGCGCAACTTCAATATCACAAATGTCTATAAGGTTCGGCTCAATTGTAATAGAATTGTCTGGCATGGGAAATTATGAATATTTTGTATTGAAGTAGCAAACGATTTCACTATTCATATTGGAATTTTATATTGGATACAAATTGATTGCTTTTCACAATTGATTTGAGATACATTTCAATATTTTGCTACCCAAATGGTTTATTCTAGGAAGAAGTCTTAATAATCCATATATTTTTAAAGCCGAATGTTCATGCATAAGATTCAACTTTTTTTATAGAACAATTTTCCAACAAAATGCGCTCAGAAGCTTGATAAATGTGTTCTTATTAATTCTTATTTATTTTAAATTAAAGATATATATTAAATTATAAAATGATATTACATTTTTATAAGATGACAAAACTTGTAATAATGATTTTTTATTTTTTACTCACATTCAGCTGCCAATTTGTCTCTGCTGTGATATATTTTTAAAGTTAGATTAAAAATACAAAATTCTTTTCAACCATTAGCCGCAATTGGATTTTTATCTACTATCAAGCCGCACATGCCAGCTGAGACGCATCACTTTTATCAAGTCATAAATAAATAATTAGACCTTTGACATACACTTTCCACGACTCGAAGAAAAAGCCTTTTCGAATAGGAATGTAAAAACCTTTTCAACAGCTTGGCGAACTGAACATTTACTTAAAAATTTGTTTTAGTCCAATGGGGCTTGGCAGGGAAAAGGCACAACTGTGTGTGTGTGTGTGTTTGTGTGTGTGTGAGTGAGTGAGTGTGAGTGGGCGTATCTCGCCTTACAACTCGATAATTGCGGCTTCAATTTGACTTTAACAAAAACTTGAACAACTTTTTAACTAGCTACCCCCTCGAAAAAGTTTTCAACGCACTCACAACTGATGGCATTTTTTTCTCTCTGTTCTGCTTACTTTCAGCTGCTGACTGCGCGGCGCCATCAAAATGTGCTTTCACTAGGCAGGAGCTGTAGCTGCAGCAGGTGGAGCACTGGGGGTGGGCGAAAAGAGAGGCGAAGAGTGTGAGAAGTGAAGCTTAAACTGGCAAACAGAAGCACGGAGCTAAACTACAGCGTCTGCAACTGGCGAAATCTGCAAACCAAATCCAACTTAAGTCACATCAAATTAAAATCAACAAGCGGCGAACAAAAAATATAGAAAGAACGGCCAACTGCTGCTTTTGGCCAAAAGAAATTACAAGAAAAACAAGAAAAGAAAAAAACCAAAAAAAAGAAGAAGACATAGAAAAAGTATATACTATAATCTCGAGAAAGGGCAGCGCATGAAAATGAAGTGCAATAAAAGTCAAATGGCCACGTTAACAATGTGGAAAATTTTTATGGCCCTGCTGGCCGTGGCGTTCGTAATACCGGTCACATTAGCGCACCAGCACTCCATGCTCGGTGGAGGATCTGCAGGTGGTGGCGGCAGCAACGGCAACGGTGGTGGTGCTGCAGGACACGGCGGCGTCATGGGCATGGGCGGGTCTGGACTTGGCTCTGGACTCGGCAAAGATGCGCACGGTAAGTTTATTCTCTGCATTTCCTTCAACTATTTTCTAGTTTTTGTTGTTGTTGCTGTTTCCTGATTATTTTTAATGGGCGTCCAGCGTTGTGGCCCTAGGCTCCACTGGCTGTGGGGCACTTTGCCAATAAATAAATTTAAATATTTAACTAACTCGCATTCGGCGTTAGCCGAAAACTTTAACACCTCGTTGCCAGCCGGAAAGATGCTTGCAACTTGCAAGTGGAGCATGTGGCACGAGTCTCTGTGACTCCCATGGCGCTGGCACGGCACGTGTCCGGCCATTTATGATTTCACTTCGCTTGGTTGCACTCAGAGCTCTTTTATTGCACCACTCGCTAGCCCAAAACTCTCCAAACGCTTATGGAATTTATAAGCGCATGACAGCGAGCAACCAAACTTGATTATCATTATCATAATTCCTGTCAAATTAAATGGGAATGGCATATGAAAGAGCGGGATACTTAGTTAAATCTATGGATCATTGCTAAGTATTCTTTTCATTCTGGTTTAGTGTCCACTTATCACAGTATTACCACTACCTCGATGGATGAGTAATCACTGGCAAAGACTCAGTTAAACTGTTGTCCAAAGTTTAGGATTATTAGGAAGTGAACCCCAACATGCCATTAATATACATTATCAAGTTTATCGCCTGAATTCACTGCTAACATTTTATTCACTCTCGAGTATGTACAGTATGTACATATATTTCCCATAAGGGACAACATTCTGTACATTCAACATTCATAAAGTATGTTGAGAATTTGAAAAACAGGCACCCCGAGAATTTCGTGTTTTTAACGTTGTTTTGATGTTAAGAAAAGTATGACAATATCACAAACACTGGATATTCTATGATTGGCAAGCAATTATATTAAGCTAATGTGATTTTTTTAAAATAATTTATTGATTAATTGATATCCTTTTCAATTATTCAGCTTGTTTGGGTTGTTTACAGAAAAACAGTTTATCGCGTGTCTAATTATATATTGGTTTAGTATTCATTATTTATTCACTTAGCAATTAAGTAGTAGAGAAATGATTTATTAAATGCCAAAATCCTGTTACTTTTATGCATATTCAATATAACTGATTGAGGAGTATTAATTAAAAATAGTTAATGGCCGTGAGTTTGGTGGGAGTGGCTGATTCTCAGATTGAGTATTAAATTGCTTTTTAAACGTCACGCAAATCGTTTGGCTGACAAAGTTGAGTGGTCCAAAAGCGCCAAAACAGCAAAAGGCAACTTGATTGAAAAGTTGTTGGCCAACTGGTGGATGCTAGTTTACGGAGTAGAGTAAGGGGGATACGACGGCTTCGCTTTAAGCTCTGCAGTCTCTCTCTCTCTTTATCTCTCTCTCTCTCTCTCTATTTCTCTCTTTCCATCTCTCAGGTAACTTTTAGCAAAACACTTTGCACATGTTTTCAAGTCAATGCGAGCTATTTGACAAAAATGCCAGGCCAAAAGCTGGGCTATTTATTATGCTTGGCACTTTGGGACGCATACACACTCACACACACACACACTCAGGCACACATACACACAAGTGGGCAACTGCGTAAATCATTTCCACTTTATGCGCTCTGTGAGCCAGACAATGTCAACAACAAACTGCAAAGACAGAGGAAGCTGAACGTGGGGCAACAGCAGCAAGAGACAAGCATTATAACGCATTAAAAAGTAGCTGCAGAGATGAAAAGGGATTGTGGGGAGTGGGGGAAGTGCGGGGTGGCAATGTGCAGCAAGCGACAATCTCTTTTGCTAGCCAAAAAGTTTGGCCGTTTAGAAAAGTGTCAAGCATTTTATCACGCCAAGCAAAATGTAGCAGCAACAACAACAACAACAGCATCGAGAGATGAAGCGAGTGCCGTAATGCATTGCAGCTAAGCAGCCGCTTAAAAGTATGCAACGTAACGGTAAATAGCGACTGACTTACAGACTGCCTGACTGAATAACTGGCTGACTGCCTGACTGAATGCTGGGTGATTGGGTGACTGGGTGACTGAGTGACTGAGTGAGTGGCCATTTGCTAAGTTTGTCCGCACAAGCCGAAAAACTTGTCAACATGTTGAGTGCAGCAGTTGGCTGTCGCTCTGGGCACACCGCAGTTGCCCGCACAAACTTTGTGGCAAGCAGAAAAACCAAACAAAATACCCAACAAAAAAATTAATCAGTTGGGAGTTGAGAGTGTTCGCCTGCGAGGTGCCCACCACAAATACACCCAATACTGAATACCTACTGAAATATCAGTATTTATCCGAGAACTCATTTTCTAAATGTAAATTTCTAGATCTAAATATAAAAGACGAGATCAATCTTTGAAGATTAACTAAGGCAGCTGACATACTAAATTAACCGCCAGTTACTAAGGATCGCAAGCATTAAGTTAAGGGCCCTCAGTGTCTACAGGGTATTTACCACGAAAAGAAAAGGAAAACTAATGCGAACAAAGAGCAACAAAAAAAAATCGGTCATCAAAAATGAGAGCTTGTTTGTTATTTGTTCGCTAGTCGTCCTTTTCTGTTTTTGTGGCTTCTGTTGGTGAGTGAATTGTTGGTTTTTCCACATATACAATAAAGAGCAACAAGAACAACATCTTGAGCACCCAGCTAATTGCATTTGGGATACACAAATAAATCAAAACTAAATAAGATAACACTCAAGTTTTCAAGATTTCGGGGAATTTATTTTCAATTCGTTAAGTTCGCTTCGTTTGGCTTGGCAGGTGATGGGTTACAACGATAAATCTTTAGCTAAATCTGAGCGTCAATCTCCGGCGAAGACGAAGCCTGTCCTAATAGCTAATAAAATGAGTTGACGTTGGGGCTGTTGATGAATTTTCGTTGAATTTTTAATTACCGCTGGGATGAATTGACAAGCGGTTGGCAGGTGTTTCATGTTGCCCATCTGCTGCCTTAATTAATTAAGACAGAAGCAAACATCGCAGAGAGAAAGAAAGTGAGACAGAGACAGAGACAGAGACAGAGAGAGACAGAGAGAGACAGAGAGAGAGAGAGAGAGAGAGAGAGAGAGAGAAGAGAGAGAGAGAGAGAAAGAGAGAGAGAGAGAGAAAGAGAGAGAGAGTGATAGAAATTTGGGTAGAAAGGGAACAAAGTTATCTACTTCCTCTAGGCTATTGTTAAATGCCAACAGATGCGTCGACAATTTAATTGGGCTGTAAAAGTGTGGCGAGCTGTAAGTAGCTTTAATTAAAAATTTTTGATACTGCTTAAAAGAGTATGGAAAATGATGAGAAATCGAAGTTATAATTTTATTCTTAATTAACGACTTTCGATTATCCTTATACTTAGAAAACGTGAGCAAAGTTAAGAGAAATTAGGACAAAGATTAAATTACTCAAACTTCGATCAGAGAAGTAAGCAAAATGAAGACAAATTTATAAAGGAAAAATACCAAAATAAATAAAAATTAATAAATAATAAACAATAGTCAACTGAAAAATTGTGAATAGACAGTTTAATCGATACATTTAATAAATTATTTATCGTTTAAGGTGTAGTGGCTCCAATGTACCACAATTATTAATTATTATTTCTAATGAACCTTATTTTTATGTTGAATAACTTGCTCCTCATTGAGTAAACTTCGACAGAAATGTTGTATCTGATACCAGCCTCAATTAATAAGTTATCCAAGCCAATGCAAATGGCATGTTATAAACTATGAGTAGTGTCAAACAGTTGTTCACTGCCAACAGCTGGATAATATAATTTTTTCACATTGTTATGGCCATTGCCATTGAGTTGGCGTGTCGAGACAAACAGCAAATTACGTTGCTTATCTGCACAATTTACGTGCCGGCGCACAAAGGACACTGTCCGCCGGTCCTTTTGTCTGCAGCGACGCTGCTGCGCTGCATTTTTGGCGACGCGCAGCTCTTGGGAATTTACCGTGAACAGCATTAAATGCAGAGCGTGCCACAAATTCAAAGGATTCAAAGCGTTGGCTTTAAAACAAAAACCCTTTGCCCCGAAAATGCGACAAACGAGAAACGAAAAACGCCTCGAAGCCAGCCGACTCTGCCACAAGGATGCGAGCACCGTTATAAAGGACGCATCGCTGCAGCCGTTAGAAAAGCGCAGCTTGTTACCCAAAATCCATACAAAATGAAAGTATTCCGCCTTATATATACATAAATAAACGTATATATAATATATATTTCTCTTATTTTATTGTGCATGGTAGAAATAGCGACTAACTGAGTATGTTTGTGTGTGTGTGTGTTTGTGTGCCTAAAAACATGCTACAAAATTCTAAGGAGCCAACTGAAACGAGTTGTCAACTTCTGCCGTTGGCATCTGCGCCGTTGAGGCTAGGTCGAGTGGTGGTTGTGGTGGCTGGTTGTAAGAGTTGCCTGGGACGCATTTTTGTGACTTTCATATACCATAAATTATTTTATGTTATTATTACCTACAACATGTAACGGATTGAGGAAAAGAGACCGAGTTAGGGACGACAAGCAACAAGCAAATGGTAAATTTTACTTTTATTGCCATTAGGTTGACATCGTCTCTGTGTGTGTGTGTGTGTGTGTGTGTCTGTGTGTCTGCATTGTGCTTGTGTGTGCATTGTTTTTAATCACATTTGAACGAGGTGCGGGTAAATAAAATTAAATCACAATGAGTAACATAAACCGAGCGCTGTACTTTCAGCAAGAGCAATAGAGATATATATTCATAAGTTACATAAAATCTGCAACGAAAAAATCACATCAAAAGATCAAATTGATGACAAGGAAAGCGATTTCTACAACGGATTTTATAAATATATTTTGACTGTATATTTTTAAAACGGATTTAAATAAAAAATTTGCTTTTTTGTATATTTAGAAATTATTTCTAAAACAAGGAAAAACCTTGTAGTATTCGTGTCGATTTTTTGTGACTATATATAGAACAATATTAATTGGAAATAATTAACATTAAATTAACGTTGTTTTATTAAGTCAAATAAAGCTATCAAAAAGTTGATAGCGAAAAAAACTTCCATTATTAATAATGACTAATTACAAAAATAGCCGAACATAAAAATAAATACGTTAATCAATTATAGTGCTCTGAATACCATTAACGCTTCTAATTATGTTAAAAGCTAACTATCGTCGCCCAGAATGAGCCATGCCTGACATGTAAGTTTTATATATATATTCGGTAAGATCTCATTTGGTATGAATCGAATTCTCTTGCCACGGACAATTTGAATAAAAGTAGTTATTAGACTTGACCTGAAAATTTAAATGGCCAATTTACGTTTACGTCCTCAATTCTTCCAAATTAGGCAATAGAAACAGGCAATTATAAGCCCATTTATAGGCAGCAATTGAAAAAAATGCAGTGCCCCATCGATCTTTTGGTTCAGGCCACCAATTTGTTGTAATAATATCTATGGAGTAACCGGATATGTTATTGCGGCTCAGACGGTCAACCCTTTTGTTGATTTTTCGTGCTCGTGTCCATTTGTGTTATTTTGTTTTTTTTGGGTTTTGTTATTTTTGATTTTAATTAATATGTATGGCTGGCAGCAACGACAAATGGCGTCCACAACTCATATAAATTAAAGCAGCGAGTCAATGCACCTGGAAGCGGTGTTCAGTTCGAGGACCGAAGCTTTGAGCGGTTCCCGTGTCGTGCGGACGAGTGATTATGTAATAATTAACTGTACATTAGCTATTTGTAACCATGAAATTCCACACGAAAAACAGCTCACGTGGCTACAAGCCGAGAAAACAACAAAACAACAAAACAAAAAAATAGAGAAAAAACATACAATAAAATATTTGTACTTAGTTTTCTGACACGACAGCACAAGCAAACAAAAGTTTAGCTAGTCATCACATAACCGTTGTTAAAATACCCTCTAACCAGATGGGTATAATTAATTTCAAAGAAAATATTAATGGGGACATATTGTTGCATTGACTCATAACTGTTGCTGTGAATCACTTTAGTGCCACAGCTTATGACATAGTCCGAGTACTTCACACAACTTGCATTTGAAGCAGTTTCTAAGCAAATATTTTTGTTTAATTTTTGGCACAATTTTTACGTTAGATTTAACACTCAGCAGAGGAAAAAAATGAGCAGCTGCGCACATTGCGTATACGTAATGGCTATGGGAATATGCTGGTGTGAGTGTGTGGGTGTGTTGAGCAACTATAACAGTAAATCTTATTTATGTGTTTTTGTGCGATTTTTATGAGTTGATATTTGATATGCGAAAATTATTGCCAGGGGGCAGGGGGATTGCGAAATAGTTTAAATAAATGGGCGCACAAAAAATTAAAACAATGCTATAAAATACAAATACAGGCGGGAACGGAAATGCCAAATGCGCTGGTCACGCTTCACAGTCCAACTGTGTTAAAAAAAAGGAAGAGAGGGAAATTCTCTAATCTAATTTAAGCTGCCATTAGTGTTTAACACTCGGCCCGGCCCACAATTTCTGGTGGGCGGCGGGGGCCCAAGTGCCGCCCAACTCTCCAACAAGTTCATCAATCAAAGGCTACGCAACGCATTTTGCATGCCCCAAGACCAGATGAGGGTAGTGGGGTGGATTGAGCAAAGTGGTGGGGCAGGCGGGGGGGTGGCGGGTGGGGTGTGTGCGTGCCATCAGAACGCGTTCGCTGCGCTATTTAAGTTAAGAACTTGTTCAAAACACGCGCCGCCGCCTTCAGCGTATTCCAAAAGGGAGCGAGTACCCAAAAGTAGGCATTGAATTCCTCGAGGCACATCCATTTGTGGCAGGGTCGAAACATGCGGATACTTACGGCCAGTTGTGTTTTTCAATGAGTGATGTTGCAGATCTATCATTGTTTCCAGTGGAACTGCTAAACAGCACTGAATCATGCAACGGTTTAGTTTAACGTAATAGGCTGAAAGTAAACATGAACATTTTATATAGTTAGTGGGTTGATCAATCATGAGCCTAACCTTGCACTAATTTGATTGGAATGATTATATAATCGGGGCACAATTAATATTTACATAATATTTTACATCTTTGATTCTTTTTCAACTTAAATTTTAGCGAAAATAAGGAAATACTTGATGGTAAAACTGGGTAATAATAAACTATATATATTATTTTAAAAACAAACCATAGAAGGTTGTTAATTAAACTTGTAATAAAGTAATCTATAAATATATATATATATATATATATATATATATATATCGATAAAATATCTTAATTAAAAAGCAATATATATAAAAAGCCCTTTAACTTTTCAACTTTTAACTTTACGTTTGCAGTTTTAATTACGAACACAAGTGCAGAGCAATCAGAATCACTGAGAACAGCTTGAAATTGTTATCTATTGTTCAAACGATTGGAGCAGAGAGGGGCGTAAGTGGGGCAAGGAGGTTAAAAGAGGGTGGATATTTGACAAATGCAACACTTTCATCGATTGTCTGCGAATCGTGTTTCATGTTTACAAACATTTTCAGCCTTTGTCGTAAGGGGATACCAAGTTTTGACGCTTCATGATTTGACTTTAAAAGTTGGCTGCGTGAAGGGAGGAGAGTGCGTTTGTGAGTGGGTGGGAGGATGGTTATCGGGGGTTGATTTCTTAATGTAATACTTTGAAGTAATTGATTTTTAAACTTGACACCTTGCGCTAAGCGGCTTAGGGATGGAAACGCGCGACCCTCGAGACCTCCCGAACACGGCTGACACTTTTGGTATGTCTGATGTCTGAAGGACGCCCCATACTGTTTTTTTTTTTATAAAAATGTCCTGTATACAATGTTATATAAACCGAGAAGCGTCTCGTTTCTTACCAGCTATAGTTTAAAACTGAATTGCTTATCGATTTTTGCAGCTAATTAGTTATAATTTTACGGCTTTAAGAGCTGGTGCAGCTAAGTAACTGTGAGCTTACGTAAGGGTTGGAAACAGGGTACCTCTCAATCAGGCACGCCCGACTAAAGCCAAAGAATTCAAATGTCCAGATGCCGAATTTGTAGTTGCCGTATTGTGATACGACTCATTAGTGGATTTTGAGTGAGACATGGAATTTGTATTCATTTTTGGAGGCGGTTGGGTTTATTTGTATTTGATTACAAAATGCTTTTTGTAGCTCAAGCAAAGCGAACGCGATTTAAATGGAATTTTCTGTTGTGGCTGTGTTGCAATTAGATTTAAGTGCGTTACTCAACACGGCGAGCTGTGAGCAAATATGAACAGCAAAATGCTTTTAATTTATTGCGACACTAATATACATTAATGTCTTGGCCAACTTCAAAAGGCGCTGCGCTGCGAGCATCAGGTCAAAGCGACGGCCCCAAACGGACCGCCCTCGACCCTAGCCAGGCTCAGACTCAACCAGACAATTAAAAGTCCGTGGCCCAGAGAAATGTTAATGACATTTCGCACCAGGCAACCAACCACTTGGACAGCTCTGAAAGGAGCCAAAGAGCCACTGAGTAAGTGAGTAACTGGCGGCAACAAGGGGTGAAGTAGAAGGGAGCTTAAGTCGCGGCAGTCTGCACAAATTTGAAACTACCGTAATTTGCATATTTTAAGTTGACTTTTATTGCATTAAAAATGGCAGTGGCTTTGCCATTTTGGCCGCAGCTGTAAAACTGCCGTTGCCCACCAATCCCCCCCACTTCCACAACGGGCTAAGGCGTTGCCAAACTAACCCATCTCACTGCACTGTGGTTAAAAATGCAATCAAATAGCGAAAATCAAATCTTACCAAAATTCGATTTGACAGCTGTTTGAAGCTAATAAGCCAAATAATCTTTTGAAACTCCACTTTTGACTTCTTGGCTCAATGTTAAAAAATACTAAATTAACGTAAGCAAATTGATGTTTTGGGTAGATCATCAAAGCTGACACCGAGAAAAAAGATACTCTGTATATACTAAATAGCCAATAAAAACTACCAAGACTATAGAGACTCCATTTGGTCGATCTTCCCTGACACAATTCAAAGTCAGTTTCAATTCAAGCCGTGAATTTCACATTGTTATTCACAATTTATCATTATATGAATTAATTGGTATTCGACTTAAAATTTAACCATAAATAGCTATAAAATCAGTTCTAATTTCTGATTAGCTAGATATTAATTGTCAGTGCGCAGCTATTCATACATATTTTGTGCCACTGTTCATCAGTTTAGTGCAGCAAGTGCTGTCGTCTGCTGACTCCTTTGCTTGTTTGCCTTGGCCGCATGTAAAACTAGTAGAAGACAGATTACAAAAATACAATTAAAATGTTTTAGTGAAAATTAACTGCAGTTTAAATAAAATGCTACGTTCGCCGGAAAAGCATAGCATAGAATCCCAAAAGTTTCTATCTCTCTCACTGCCTCTATCTCTCTCTGTCTCTGGCTCTGTCTAGCCTCGAGCGCTTGCTTGTTTTCTTTAGTGGTTTTAGTGGTTAAGGGTTTTACGTTAAGTATACGCACGATGTGCGCTGTCAAGTTTTAAGGTGGTGCCAGCAAGAGTCGAGTAGTTTTAGTTGCTGCAGTCGAAGCTGTTTACTCAAGGTGTGGCCTGACGTGGATTTTGCAATTTGTTAGACTTCTCTTGGTCTGCTGCTTCTCCTGCCTCCTGCCTCTTGGCTCTTCAACGTCAACTCGTGCCGCTTGGACGCAGTCGCCAACAACAACAATAGCAACAACATCATAATCATTATCATCATCATTATCAACATTATTAACAGCAGCTGCTTGTCTATTTTGTGGCTATTCTTGCTGTTGTTGTTTGCGGCTGGCCTACAAACTTAATTGAAAATGAGAAAGCTTAATTTTCTTAGGCACACCGAAGAATACATACCCTTCCACACCTGAGTCAACCTTAAAATAGACGGAGATGTTTACAAGCTTTACACTAAACTTGCAACACCCTCTGCAAGAGTATAGGATAACACACACACATATACACACAGACACTTACAAGCGGCGGTTTGAAAAAAGGTTTAATTTAAACAAAGTACGAGCTCCACCGAGGCTATATTACCAGCTAAATGGACTTCGCTTCGAGCAGTTTGGGCCACATATGGGGTTCAGGTGTTGCCAGTTGCTGCGGCTTAGTCGATTAGATCTTCTGGTGTCTTTTGCCCTGGTCGTTTGTTGAGTCGACTCATGTCGCCTTAAAGATCTTCTGGTCGACTGAACCGAACAGCTCAGCTCATTTTGAGTAGACAATATTGCTTCCATTTTTTTTTACACGCTACACATCGACGAAGAGCTAACAACGAGTAAAGACATACGTGTATTTGTGCAATATTTGTATATCTAATCAATAGTTATAATAGTATAATTTATCAATTTCCATAAGGAAACAACATGTCATTAAGCAATTTCCATAATTAAGTTTACATAATCTTTATTTAATTTACTTTTGCTTACTTCTTTAACTTATTGCTTAGAACTTAGGTGAACAGGCTTAATGACATTTTCTAATTTAATAATTGATAAGTAATATAAAAAAATGTTTAAAAGTAGGCCAAATTTAAACATCTTAGGAATAGATACATTTATATACAAAAACTTAAACAAATTCCATATTCTGCAGCATGCTCAAGCAAGCTCAACATCCACACAGACATTTCAAGAGTGCTGAAGTCAAATCTTGTTTTAAAAGTTGTTCTGCAAAACGAAGAAGAATTTATTACCCATCCACTGGCCAAAACTTGTTGGCAAGTTATATATATATATACATAAATCCATAAGATATTTTTACTCTCGCCCCATTACGCAGAATCCACTTGATGAAACTGAACTCTTTGATCTAAAAACGCACACAGACACCCACACAGATAACTCAATACAAATGCCAATGCCCTTGGCTGCCCAGAAATTG
Source organism: Drosophila atroscutellata (assembly GCA_035041605.1). NCBI lineage: Eukaryota > Metazoa > Arthropoda > Insecta > Diptera > Drosophilidae > Drosophila > Drosophila atroscutellata. The sequence continues at coordinate 1,141,397 of JAWNLA010000092.1, read as the reverse complement.
GGCACGCCCACTATAAATAGCCCATAAAAATGGTGGGTTAACCAGAATCGTTGCTTTGCCTACTTTTCAGGGCAGCTGTAAAATATGTATGTGCAAATGATGAAACTTTAAATTCAAAGGCGAAGCCAACATTAAGCTGGTTTACATACATTTTTAATAAAGTTTTTCAGATAGAAACTGTTATTTTTAGACAGACATCGAGAAGGAAGAGAACTAGCAGGGTGAGGTTGGGGAGATGTACAATGACGCAGCAGCAGCAACAGAAGCGGATAAAATATGACATTTATAGCGCCCAAATACGTAAAAGTTGAACGCACCCGTTGAGAAGCAGCCACAGGAGCCGCAGGAGCCACAGGAGCAGCGGCACTTTGAATTTTATGTGGCTTATATAAGGACTGCTTGAGGGTGGCAAAACACAGGGGTTTGGTAAGGAAGGATGTGGTAGGTTGGGGGAGGGTTGTTGCGGGGCGTGATAAGTCTAACCCCAGCTCAGCGGGTGCAAAACGCAAATGGCGTCGGTTTTGATTGAGGTTTCTATTGAATGGGGAGGTGGAAGTGGATGCATTACATTGGCAGCTGCTGCCTGCTTTTTGTGCAAGTCTCTGAGAGATTCTTTTTATGGGGAATAATGTGAAACACCCTTAAAATTATATAGTGTATATGAGCTGAGGTTTTGCATCCCAATATGTTGAATTTATTGAACCAGTTGTAGGTCACTTTGAAAATCATTCTCAGTACTTTTCTTAAGGCTGCATACATACAAAAGGATTCAATTGCAAATAGGTTATTACTGATTCTGGAGATCAGATTCGGTACGAGTACATTAAGCAAATATAAATATGTATACCAAAGTTTGTGGAACTAAAGAGTTAAATATAAGATAACGGCACACTTTAAAAATATTTCACGGGGAGACTTAAAACTAAGTGTAAATATTTGGAAGCATATATAATATATATAATAGTAATAATTTTCAACATTCCACTTAATCCAAAACGGTATAATACTTGTAGACTTGACGAAACTATGCGATTGAGTTGGTGAAATATTTATGAATAAGCTTAGCCTTACTGTATGCATACTAATATCAAGGACGATAAGGACACATTGAATCCCTACTCAAATGACAGACCAAACATTTAGAAAGTATTATTAAAATTTTTGGCGCCTGTTTGCCATAAAGCACTTGGCAAATGTAAATTACACATGAACGCATAGCACAAGGGCTGGAATAATATTTAAAGCACCCACAAACGCACACATATATATATGTATATGTAAATATATTTGTACATGGGCACACACACACACAAAGGACACTTATGGCAACACCTTCTAATCAAGCAAAGAGCTTAAAATAAAGTAAAGCAAAGAATGAAATGAAAGATATTATGAGATTTCAAACACACCCTCCAAAAGACCGCACACAAAAGCAAGTGTGTGTATATGCGAACACACACACACACACACACACATATATGCCAGCTAGACAAGGAAGAAAAAATATTACACACATAACTGTCAAGCAGCGCTAGGGGTATCCAACTGGCCCTCATCCCCTCCCCTTCGCCCCAGGTCCCCTTTCAACCCACTTTGTGCGTGCTTGTTAATGAAATGTTTGCCTTTCGCATTTAGTTACGCTACGTTAGACACTTTTGCTTATTAGTGTAAAGCGCAACTTAAACGTTGAAAGACTGACAGAAAAACAGATGGAGAAAACAAGATAGGCAGACAGGCAGACAGATAGACAGACAAACAGACAGAGAGGCCGGCAGGCAGGCAGAGAAAACATCGCCTAGACAGGGCAAGGACAGTAGAGAGACAATGTCCTTGTCTTATTATTAGAAGACATGGCAAATAATTGTAGCCCCACCCCCACCCCATACCTCTCCCCACCCTGGCTGACAACAGTCAAGGTTCAAGGTTAGAATCGTGGTTGCCTTCAATTTCGGATTAGAGTTTTCGGCTAACACACATATGTATATGTCCGCCTTTTCCTCTCCCTTCACTCTGTCTATATCTGCCAGCCTAGCTGACAACTTTTCTGGGGCAATTAAAAAATTAAATTGTGCATATGTCACGTAGAAAATGGGCATCCCTTTAGACAGGCTAAACGGCGCCAGGCAGCCAGCACGACTTCTTGCCTTTATAAGTTTAATTGGATTTTGAACACAGCGCTGCGAGGCCTTAACAACAATAATGTTTAATTGAGCACACACACAATTTCTCTCACACACATCCACACAGTCTTGCATACAATAGACCAATTGTTGCCAAAGTTACAAAGGATTTCTACTTATATATACATATACCCAATTTAGATGTGACCCTTTCATGCATCCACGTGTATTTCGGCAGCCTTTTAGACTGTGAGAGTCGAAAGTTGACGTTGAGCTACTCAAATAAATTCACTTAGTTCAAACTAAATTGAATAATGTTGTTTTAGACTATCTTTCACAATCGATTAGATGGAATTACTTTAAATTTCTAGTCCTAACATTATTAACATAAAAGTATTTAAATGTGAATCGAGTAGAGATGTTGAAAAGGCATCTTATGAGCCAGACCATCTATGCAGATCTCTGCTGTTTGACGGTTTCTCGGCTATGAAACACTGTTTTAAGGTGAAACATTTGACTAAGTCTAAAAGCGTAAAGAGCCAAATCTTAAGCTTTCTGTTGGCCAAAACGAAGTTATGGCCCGCACACAAATATATCCAAATCATTCTTGCCAAAAGTATAGCTAATTAGTCTTACAGCCCCCTCTCATACTCCAGTCAGGAGAAGGGAAAATCATTCCCCGAAAAAGTATCTAATTCTGAAATGTTCTACGACTTCAATAGCAAATATGATATTCTACTCTTTTGCCTAGTTCAAACGTATGGATGTTATTTTTCAGTTAGTGATTCAAAACTGATTAAAATTGTCTCCAAAATGCCATATGATTCAGTTAATAGAGTTGCTTTTGGATCAAATAATTGTTAATTAAACTTAAAGTTTCGGTGAGATTATCGTTTTCAATTTATTTATTACCCTGAACACATTAAAAATTGGCAAAAAGGGTATAAAGTATATATTTTCTTGATCAGGATCAACCGCCGAGTCGATCTAGCCATGTCCGTCTGTCCGTCCATCTGTATAAACACGTAGCTTAGACTAAACAGCTGGACTCAGGGTATATCGTAGGAGAGCTCAATCGACTATAGCATCCTTACTTGTTTTCCAGAATTTATATTTTTATTTTAGTTAAGTTTGTTTTCATATTCTAAATGTAATATGAGATTTTTATAAATAGTTTGCGATATGATATTTGATATGCTCAAAGTGTCAAATGGCAAATTCCCGTAATTATTATCCCAAAAATATGTGGCACAACTACCCCAGCCTGCCTCTAAGCGCTGTGCGCAGCAATATAACTTTCAGACTGGCAAACAAAATGCCACAAAAGTGTTTGCATAGCGTCAAAGTAAAATATTTTATCGACACGCACATCCCGACACAATTCCAACCACAGCCCCCGCACCCTTGACCTTGTCTTGACTTGATTCGCATGTTAACAGCAAGCCGTTGGTGAAAAGAAAAACACAATTTATATATATATGCATATACCACATCTATATGTATATATTGTGTTTTATCTTTAGACTTAACCTTTGTGCGACAAAAGCTTTTAATATGCAAATGACTAAATGAGCGGCCCTGTCGAGCAGTTTAAGGATCCCATTCCCAGTGGAGGTTTTGGTTGTTGGTATGCGAAATGTGCCTCGGTCAATTGGTACATTTGCACATTTCATTAACGCGACCAGTTTAACATGACCTACCAGCCTCATCACCACCAAACAGCACCACCACAACTCGCCCCACCCTTGCTTGCTATTGCCCCAGTCTGCTCAACTCCACTCTACTCCTAACTAGCTGACGCAGCTGGAAAGGTCCTTGCTTTGATGTTCTTGCTTTAACTTCAGCAAATGGGCTAAATGGAAATTCCTTAAATATGTATGTCTTCTTGTGTGTGTGTGGGTGTGTGTGTGCGTGTGTGTGTGGGGTTGTGTGTGTTTGGTTCGCTTACACACTTCAACACACTTATTCATGCACATTTGCATATCATTATGTGTATTTGGGCCAAGCCAAAGCCAAAGCTAACAGCACCGACAGCAGCCCAATTCTCATAGTTTTCTTGCTGCTCTCACTCGTTCTTGTTTGCATACTTCTCTCTCTCACTCTCTCACTCTCTCCCTCTCTCCCTCTCTCTTTCTCTCTTTCTTTAATGCTCACTCATAACGCCTAGATTTAAGATTATGAGCTGGCTGAGTTTTGTGGCTCGCCGCTAAAACATGTTCGGTATGTCAGTTAGTTAGTAAATCTGTGTGTAGGCCAAGTTAGCAGTCACATTGGGCTCGCAGGTGTTATTTTGGGTTATTAACTTGGCATTCCAGCAGGTGACTTGGGTTGACTTAAAGACTTGACGGCCCTTAACGTATTGGCCACATTGTTGATGTTCCGTTGAGATTTGTCGGCAAAATGCAGCATTAAATCTGAACATTTTCCAGCTATTTTTGCATTTTATAAATGTTGATGTCATTTGTTTATTTTTTTTTGGATTATGGTGTATTTCAGTGTATATATAGTGAAACACTTCTATGAAATATACAAATTCATATTTAATTACAAATTCAACCGACAAAAATAAACTCAGCCTAGTATTCAGATAGTATATTTGTAAAACGTAGATTGTGTCTTTCTGCAAATATTTTGTTGCTTACTTTATAACTATTATAATTATTGTAATTTGTATTAACGGTATGTGGTATTGCTGGCAGCCTTACCTATCATAATCACTGACTAGTCCAATGCATCAACATTTGTTGCAAATATATATTTTATGTTTGTTAGCGACAGTCACACAACTAGGAGCAGCTTGGCTATTCTGTATGTATTGAACGTGGAGGAGCAGCCATTATTATTCGCAGCAATTTCATTAATCATCCAGCCACATTCAAATTAAGGACACAATTCTGAATTGCTGGCTTCTACGAAAGAATTACGGAGATTAATAGCAATTCGATCTGCAAATTTGGCAAATCTTAAATTAACAACTAAATCCAACTAAACATAATTGAATAATTTCGTTTGAAAGTAACCATGCCACAAACTATGTCGAATAAGTCAAATTAATTGTGAAAATATTGATTTGGGAGAACACAATTACAGGATTCTCTTTTCATATTCATTATAGAGGCTCTAATTATTATTAAATTGATTCGTATTAACTTTATTTGTATTATTATAATTATTATTCATTGGGCATTCAACTCTGATAAATGTAACAAAAGCAAGTATTATTTTATTGAATTCAAGTTTGTGGCTGGCGGACTAATAAGGGCGCGTTGCCATTTCAATGCTGATGTGTGCCACATTTGCCACAATTGTTGTCAGCTGAAGCTATTTCAATGCCACACATACACACTTACACACGGAGACCCACACGAACACACCCACAAACATGCACATGTATTCTATGCGGCTGAGCCGACTTAAAAGGCCGCAACAATCGGTCGCAGCTGCTGCCAGTCGAGGATGCTTAGCTCAGCATAACATAGCAAAATATTTATGTATACATATATATATATATATATATATATATATATATATATGTATTTTGTATGAACATGTACATTGAGTAAACACATAAAGTTCAATATCTGCGCCTCCACATCGACTCCACGTCGTCTCGTCGCTGCTGGCAGCTGTGAGCTGTGTTGATATGATGAGCGATTTTAACACTTGTGCTATGATATTTTTAAAGCAAAATGTTGCAATACTCAACCTATTTTTATATGGCCAACAACAAGAGTAGCAGCAGCAACAACAACAACAACAACCACAACAACAGTAGTAACAACCACCACAGTCAATGTGTAGTTATGACATTTGCCCATTGCGGCTTATGGCAACTTGGTGGCAACAGTAAAACGAAATGGAACAACATTGTTGAGAGCGGGTTGGGGTGTAGGAAGTTGGGTTAAAGCCCAGTCAGTTTTTATGCTAACTGTGGTATACACTCTGTTTTGGAAAATTGTCAAAGAAGTGTGGAATGAGGCTGTAAGTTTAGTTTGGATATTGAGGCTATTGGGGTAAGCTCTTAAATTTCTTCGCAACAAAATGCCACAAGCATTTAAAACAATGGAACTGAAGTATTATATACTGAAGTATATAAGTATATAAGCTGCTACACTCAGATGGGTTATTATATACGCAATTGCCTAGCGGCCAAACCGATAGGGTATTTCAAATAGTAATCAAATATAAATGCTACTATTTCATTGTTATATGTTGGCTTTGTTGTTGTGGCTGTTGTTGTTGGCGCTGCTGCGTGTTGATCCAAAAGCCACATAACCAACTGGCAGTGACATTTGACAGACACACCCTTACACACACACCCTCACGTACATGTGGGGGGTATACGTTGTGTACACTCGCTCACATAAGTATACATACATTGATAAGCGCGTGTTTACATTTACACTGGGGAACCACCGAAAACGAAAACGACGCACAGAAAATGTTATTTATATAAAAAAAAACCAAATAAATCAAGGAAAAAAAAGACAGAAGAGATAGCAAGTTGTATTATTTTGTTGATGTTATTTTGCTGGTTTATGCTGTGTGTCCTTGGGGGACTTGGCGATAGTCCTGTAGAAATATCATACGCGTTGATTTGCAGCTCGCATTTAAACGAACGGTAATGGAGCGCATGGCTCGCACAACTGGGCGTATGCTTCATATTTACTACCACCCCATATACACGCACATACACACAAATGCACACACAATCAGTTTTAATTTATTTGCATGCCCCGATGCAATAACTAGGTCGGAATCCTTTTAAAATCTGCCACGCAGAGCAAACAAAATGTAATTTAAATTTAATTAGCTCAACGCGAAGCGAACTCGAGAGTAAAATGCAGCACGGGAAACAGCGGGGGAATAATTGTCAGTGCAATAATTCTTTAAAGGACAGCAGAAAAGAAAAGCGAAGGAAATTAAGAGAATGCGATGCGTCGTCCAAGAAATAATTACAATACTTAATATTTATCAGCGTGCTGTGAAATGGCCTTCAACATTGACATATATATAAATATATATATATATGTATGTAATATATATGCATGTTTCTGCTCCTCACTCGCACTCGATGTCAGATGCTGTGCTCTTTCGCACTACGTAATTGGATCAGCATTAGCAAAGCCAACACAGGCAGCTTCCTCACTCGACAAAACATGAGAAAGCCGGAAATGATATAGTCAACTGAGCTCACGACACTAATACGACTACCAACGAGTTGGCTTAGTGCAAGACAAAGCGAGACAGCAGGCAGGAGAGTGAGACGGCGTGACTTGCACGGTCAGAGTCCATAAAGCAGCATACACATGAGACAGCGGCTAACGAGGTCAATTGTAAGTTATTTCCTTATCCTCCTCAACGAGAACAACAAAGGAGCAGTAGGAAAAAAAAGACAAGTACATTGAATCTTGTGGAGCAGACCAGGAAATAGCCAGCATGAATATCATTAATGGCTAAGGAGAATGTTAAAGGTTGTTGCCTGCATGCAGCCACAAAAGAAATAGTATGCATGTAGCACAGTGTAGTGGAGTCTGCAGAACAGCAGCCTAGTAAATCAGAATTAGTTTCAATCATACAAACATTTAGATATAGTATCCTAGGGCAAGATGTTCTAAGCTCGGACGACATAAAATCCCTCAAGCCAACAAGGATTTTTGCATTCGTCTAGAAATTGCGTTTAACGGAAGTGTTACAGGCTCAGAGGGAACAATAGATCTAACAGGTCACAGTGAATGAGGCGCGCCCATATTATTTAATATTTCAAAATCTATTTATTAAATGTCGACCCTGAAAATACAAAAAGTACAAATAATATTACTTCAAATAAATTAAAAAAAAAAACAATTTACAGCTTAAGTATTTTAATTTTAAATTAAACTAAAATAGAACGATTATCTGAGGCTCGCTTTCTGCAAGCTGCAAGCATAATTAAAATACTCTTTGCAGGTATAATAATAAAAATCAATTAATTCGATTTCTGGCTTTATTTAATTGAAAATGTAAATTAAAGATTTTTATTATAATTATTTGATTTAAAAGAATAAACTTTTAGTTTAGTTAGGGAAAGTTTAAAAACAATTTTTAACTGAATTTAAACCAATTGTTAAGGAATATCATTATTCAAAATAAATATATATCAACGGTTAAAAAATCTTGTTATTATTTAATATTTAAGCAAATTCTATGCAAGCGTTCATTGATCAAGCGTTCATTAATTTGACATTCATTTGAATGAATTGCGGTTCATTTGGCGTATGAAATGTGTGTTGTATATCATTATCAATAAAGAACCACCTCAGCTGTTATTTTTTCGAAATACATCAACATATTCATGCCACATTTAATGTATGCACAATAATTTATGCTCTTGCATGTCTAACGAGTCTCATTTAAAATGCTATCAACCGAAATGCATTGCAAATTTCAACAATAAGTAAACTAAAAGGAAAAAAAAAACCAAAGCCAAAAATTGAATTGTTAAAAAATGCGAAATTGTGTCACCTAATTTTACAACAGCTCTCAGCCACGCATCATTGCGCAGACACACACACACACACACACTCCCACTCCCACACACACATATACTCGCGCTGTCAAACAATTACGCATACGTCAGGTATGCCAGTGTACAATAAAAATATGCATATAGAGAAAAATATGTGCTAAGCATCCAGAACAACAACAACTGAGCCTTTTTTTCACTTTTTTCTTGTTGGTTTTGTTGTTGCACCTAAAGCGAGTTTCAGTCTTGCTTTCAATGCACTTCTGCCTCCGTCGCCCCACACTGTTGGCTTGCTCTCCACCGCTTCCGCTGTGGGGCGCACAGACTGCGAAACAATTGTATGCATATTTCATAATTCATAAGTTTTCGGGTTCAAAAAATATGAATATTCAGCACAAGAAGAAAAGAAGAAAGAAAAGGCAGCAAATATAAAAAAATAAAAAATAAAAAATAAATGTCTGCGAAATCGTTGCATGTCGTCTCACTCCCCTCACAGTTTGTTGATATTCCCAAACTGTCTGGTTTAATAATACTCGATTCTCACATTTCTCTCTCGCCATCTCTCTCTCTCTCTCTCTCTCTCTCTCTCTCTCTCTCTCTCTCTCGTGGCCCAAATACAGACTCGTGCAGGCAAAAATGAAAAATGAAACTTGTCCTTTATTTTATGTTATTTGATTTGATTCTTTAAAATTTCGATTGCATAAATTTGGGTCAATGCAAGCGATCTTTTATTTTGTGCAGGTTTTTACCCAGCCTCATCGGCCTCCTTAGTTCCCCTCATCCTCCACCTCAACACAGTTGTTCAGAGCTCTTCTTATAGCTTTTTGTCTCGTGACGACAAACAAACGACAGGCAACAATGCACGAACAAAAGGACAACAGAGCCGCTGGGAGACCCAAAGGACATACTACGTGCTTTGTATGATTCAATAGTGTGGCACAAACATACACACATACGAGAAACCCAAAAACTTTTATTTTATGCAAAATAGTTATGTGTTTTCCGATGCACTATCTACAATGTACACAACTCTTGTTATTGTTGTATCTTGTTGGATTTCCACGCCTGTTTTTTCTTTTCATTTTTTTTGTTCTTGCCTCGTATTGATTTTTTAATTTTTAGGTCGCACAAGTTGCGGGTGGTGGAAGCTGTGTGGTAGCTAGGAATTTGGTAAAGTTTGCAACACACTCACACACGCATACACTCAAACTTAATGAAGCCGTTTTGTGACTAGATTTATGGCCACAGACGTGGACTTAACACGTTGTGTGTCCTAACTAAATGCAATTTTATTCATGAGTTTTAAATTTTTTTCAAATTCGCTTACATTTTGCAACTAAAAAAACTAAACAAAAAAACTTACTTAACATACATATATTCGATATATTTTGCGTGATCACCAGCTTGAGGCTGAAGAGATCTATCGTTGTGAAGAAGGTAAAGTGAGCAGACTGGTTCAGTTTATACTGCTACACATATTATTTTAAATAATATTTATTGCTATCCGTAAATTTGAGAGATTTAAGGCAATGGCCTAAATAAATATCGAATTCTAATTATTATAAAAGAAATATGTTGAGTATTTATTGAAATGGTTAGACATGCATTAATTTGGGAAAATCTTAAATGGTCTGGTGCCACATAAATGTCAAATTCTAATTGAGATATTCGCATACCTTAAGCGCAAATTAAATGAAAATATACTTAAAAATTATAATTTGTATTTCAATTCTGAATTTGAGTCCATAATTCTGACTTCCACATCAGACTTTAACTGGATTTAATATGAACCCTTGGCGCAGAACATTTAAGTTGGCAACATTTCATATTCCCACAGGACACATAAATTGAATGTTGTGCTGCCAGAACATCCCTCCCCCTTCCCCACACCCACGCATACACACATACATAAAATTACACAGTGAGACTAGCAAAGCATAGAGTTGAGTTTTTATTTGATATTTTGCTGCTGTGGAAAATGGAAGCTTTCAGCTTATTATGCTGTCATTTAAAACAAATTCAATATTCGCATCGCATTCTGCCAGAAACATGGTCAACACCTCTGAACTTTCTGACTGTTTTGCATAAAACTGAAGCAGCTCCAATGTAAGCCAGGAGCAGGAAAACAGCAACAGTTACAATAGCAATAGCAACTTTTATATAGCCTTGCCACAAAAGTTCAGTGGGTCAGTTCAGGGGTCCAGGGGTTGCTGGCAGTGGGTTCAGCTGTGCACAGATTTCGCATTTTTGTTACTTTATTATAAAACTGGGCTTATTTGTCTGCTTGCCAGCAGCCTGCTGCCTGCTGCCTGCTGCCTGCTGCCCGTTGGCCTTGCTGCCACTATCCTTCCAGCTGCTGTTGCATTTGAACCTCATTGTATGCTAAACTCAAGTTTATCTCCTGCTTTGTCAGTTTCTTGTTTTCTGCTTATTGATTGTTATCTCATCTCGCTCAACTGTCTAGGCCCTGCAGCTCCTGCAGCAAGCAAGCAGGACAAACACAAAAAAAACTAAATAAATAAATCGAAATCATTGCTGAGTCCTTTGACTTTTGGCTCCTGCTTGTTGCTGATGCCCTGCAGCGATACATGGGCAAATGCGGATTACATATTCATATGAGCCTTACATGTTACGGGTGGTATTAAAAAGTTGTACTGGCCATAGTTTAAATGTTTCTGCGATAAGCGATTGCTAAACATCCGTAAAAGCTATGAAATATATATATAGCTAGCAAGTTTAAAGTGAAAATGTTTTTTTTTGGTTTGCAATTAAGCTTAACAAGTAATGAGTTCTTCTTTGTGAATAAAATTATGTCAATATTTCAATTAATTATGCATGTTATTTTGAGACACGTCAATTTGTATACCAACGTTAGTTGGTTGCCACAGGTCATTGTATAGTCGTTCAGTTGATCGTTTTATTGTATTTTCCTCAATAGCAATTTGTGCTATCAGGATTTGTATTTAACCCCGCCGCATGACGTTTATCCTTTTATGTACAGCTCTCTATCAATTTAATCGAATTTGATTATCCTTGTGGGAATTATGTGATTCCGAAACGTTTTTGCATCAAGCGAAGTTGTTTGTGATTTTTCTTTATTTGGTTTTGTTGTCGTCAAATTTAGTTTTAATTCAATTTTTGTGTTTTAATATTTCAAACCAATTTCATTTCGGTGGCAGGTGCAATTTTGCAATTTTCGGTCCAGGGCAAACAGTCAGTCGTATTTTGCAAAATTGAAATTTGTTCAAATTTAAAATGCAGTACAAAAAACATGAACGTGTTGTGAATTTTTTATGCCCGTTTGCGGTTCGGCTTTAGTTGGCTAAATTCAAATTCCAATATCGAAAACAAGGAATTGTTATTTAAATTTAGTAGTAAATTTACCTTATTTCTGTCAGTCATTAGACTTTTATCTTTCAACAGTTTCCATTCGAATTTAAGCTGAATTTTAAAAATATGATTTCATAAACTTTTTAAGATTAAAGTGTTCTAAATTACATAATGTTTGAATTCCAAATATCAGAATCTTTATAGGGACGACTGACATTTAAAAAGTAAACAAAATCATTTTATATTGATCTGCCCAAAAGTACGCCTTACGTGGCTGCAAAAAAGTGTGCAATCATCAATTATATTTTTGGAACCCTGCCCAAAAGTATGCAATAAAAACGTTAGCTTTCTCTTGCTCTCTTTGTACAATCAGGTACTCGTAAAACAAACGAGATAAATTTGTTATTTATTTTTATCTATTTATGTATTTTACATATGTTTAAAAACTGATTTCAGTTAATGCTTTTTCCGATTAATTATTTCCATAATCATCTGTATCAAATAAGTGTGCTGGCACCAAGGTCTGCAATCGCACAGCACTCTTGACAAAGACAAAACAGGTTTATATGGCAGTCCTCAAGCCAGTATGTAGTCCACAGCGAGTACTTCTGAATTGGAAATACTTCAAAGATACCAGCAAATCATCTCAAAGATACTTACTTACAAAGGTATCATATTTTGGGCCTTCCACATATATTTTAAATAATTCTATCAAATTAGTTAAGTAACATTTAATCTTCATCAATGAATCTATAAAATTAGCTGTTTGTCTTTTGACAAATTGTGAATAAAAAATTTAAAATTTATATATATAGAGTATATTTGTATATAGTATATTATATATATAGAACTCTTATCATATCGTCTTCTTCAAGCTGTGATGCAATCAAATTAAGCGTCACAGGTTTTATCTTTAGTCGAAGCTTGTAACTTTTGCGTAGTCAACTGATAAAAAACTTCAGCCTCAATGTCATATCGATCTGTAACTTTTACTTTTTTTGAAATACTATTTAATAACTTATAAATGATTGAAGAATGCAGCTGATGAGTCAATGCAGTAGACCAGATAATGATTTATTGATTCTTCTATTAAATATATATATACATATACTCATATATATGTATACTTTCAAGTTTGCGACTACACTTATGTTATCTATGTTAAATGGGTTAAATTCAGGTTAAGCAGATTGTGTCGGAATTGAGTAATCAAATTATATATAAAATGTATACATGTATATATATATATATGTATACATTTCCGATTGAACTTTAATATTTTTGTAGAGCTTTGTCCAATTCATCAAGGGAGTCTTCCCGCTGCACAAGACCAGCATAGGCTACATTGTTAAAGGCCCTAATTAGTTCGTGCTCGCTTTGTTTGGTAGCATCGCTGAGCTCTTGTATCTTAGGACTGGCTATAAACGTAAACAACTGTATTTCTCTGCTCATTTTCTTCAGTGCATTGTTGGTTAGATCATCCATTGCATTATTTGTATACAGTGCTAAGCGAGCTTTTATTTGCTGCTCATTTAACATATCGAACCATAGAATTTTCGCCGAACCAATTCTAAGATCATCCACTGCATTTTCTGTCAAATGGCCGCTCTCAAGCAGTGCCATTGCACGGTTGACAATGTGGGTCTGTATTTGTCGTATTATCGACTCGTCTGCCACCCGAGCATTCACAATAGCTTCCCCTATTTCAATGACAAACTTCGCACTGTTCTGCAATATTATATGTTTTGTATGTTCGAGAGCCTGCTTAACTTCGGCTATAAGTATCCGATCCCTAAAAGGCACTGCATGCACAAGGCTCTAAAAAGGTTTCAATTATTAATAAATATTAATATTTATGTACATAACATAAATGTACTCACCAACGCTGACAACGTTATCGCCAAATAATGTACGTAGCGCATCTTTCAAGAGTGTTTTTATAGACTGATGAAAATAATTATTGACTCGAAGCTTATAAATGATTTCCATATGGCATATAAGCATTGAGAGACGCACACATATAACAAGTATTAGCATACCCTACATATGCTGGAATAACTGGTATAGCCTTTAAGAAAAACTACTAAATTCCAGTTAACAATATTTTGAAAATCTGCAAACGACATATTTCTTATAATGTGTTATTTTAAAACGATTTAATAAATAAATAATACGAGGTAGAGTATTTCATCTAGTTTAAGGGCATCCACTAGCTACATTTTGCTGTTGCATAATTTGACTTTCAAATGCAACTGGAATTATTCATGGCTATAATGTGTGTAAATATATATGCACATTTTCATTGGGAAGTTCTATACAGATTAGAATGTCAATACATATATTTGCAAGCTCTGAAGGTATTTGACATTTTAATACTTTGCTTCCGTAGGAATCGCAAACCTCCCCAAGCCGATCCAGCATATGTACATCTCACACAGAAAAAAAACCAATATCTACCGCAATTTTAAAGGCGAGCTTGGACGGTAATATTACCCGATAACCTGTAAGCTGATAATATTACTTATGGTAACAAAGTGTTTCGCTGTCGGTTACAACCCACTGCAACGTTTTGTCTTGCCTACATATATATTTTGTAATTGCAAGGCAATGCTAAAAATAATCGTAGGGAAATTAAATTAATTTATGCAATAAATCATAAAAATATCTTATAAAGTATTAGCTTCAAAAAGTTGCTGAGTCACTTTAAAAGTTATTAATTAAATTGATTGATATCACTTTTAAGAATAATAGTATATAAATTAGTTTATATATATTCTTATTTTCATTCTTTCAGTATTTACCCAAACCAATAGAGTAGAAACATACTTCTCTTGTACTTAATGACAAATCTGTTCAAGCCGCACAAGTCGAACACCCACACACACATATACATACACACACATACACTCAGAGAGTAAATTATATGTTGAGAATGATTTCAATGTGTATTTAATGAATGCACAACGCTGCGTTTTCCCAGCGGTGTTCATAAATATTTTCACCACTAATGAGCCCGACGATTAATCGCAAAGTGTCAGAGACACAGAGACACACACATACGCACACACATCCAGAGGTAGAGTGAGAGAGAGAGAGAGACTCTCTTATGTGGGTGTTTGGTGACATGTAATTGTCAGCGAAATATTTTTACATGAAATAAAGTAATTTCATGTGAGAGGCGAACTCATGTATATAAATAGAGAGGAGTTGGGTTGATGGGGGAGGCGGAGTGCTGATGATGGTTATGGGGCGTGGCACTGGCTTACGTCATGATGAATTGTATGGATATGGTAATTGGAGGCCACAAGACGCTTCGGCAATTACACAAGCGTGGCAACAACTTCAAGAGCAGCAGCGCCCAGTAGCCGTACTTAAATATCAATTAAAATGCTTTACCAAAAATATGAGTTCTACTGTATAGTGAAGACGAGTAAGCGTGCATTCCATACACACAAGTATCAGTTGCCAGTGCTGTAGTGTTGCACAGTACTAATGCCGCAGCACCACAAATTCCATTTAAGTTTTCCATTTAAAATTGCAAGAGCAATGCTCGGGCGGGGTAGATTGTGGGTAGAATGCAGTGACTGGGGAATTCGAGGCGATAACAGAGTGCGATGCATGCAAATTGTCATTGTCTCTGTCTCTCTCTTTCTCTCTCTCTCTCTCTCTCTCTCTGTGTATTTATGTTAACCCCAGAGATAACTATTTCATTGGATGTTAAAAGTAACAAAAATTAGAATTAATTTTTTAAATCTTAAATTGCAGCATTGTTCACATTCTGTTTAATAAGCTTGATTGGGTGATCGGTTGACATTATCCACATAAGTCAAATTAAATACCCAGATTCTCCAGTTTCAAATATTTTCAAAGCTATCACTTTTGCAATTTCTATAGAATACAATAATCGATTCTATTGCATAACTTTGGGTTTCAATTTTATATGATAAAACAATTTGTCTTTTTCTGATTTAAGTTCTCTTTATGTTTTTTTTCCATACATTTTAGTTTTTCTCGGTTTTTATTTCCAATTTACGCATTTTAACAATTATAGGGTTAATTTTTGCGAATATGTAGACAACATATCGACAACATTATCTACATATCTGTGTGTGTGTGTGTGAGTGTTTGAGTTTGTGTATGTGGCAGCTTGGTTTTCTTCTCCTTTTTTGAGCAGCAATCGGAGTTAAGTCGAAAGCAATGCCAAAGCTAAAGCTAAATCTAAAGCCAAAGGATTTGAGAGCGGAGCAGCGTCGGGTTAGAAATGGTTTGGGTTGGCATGAAGCCAATCAAGGCATTCAAAGAGAGCATATTTAAATAGCTTTTAACATGCACGAGCTCTCAATCAGTCGAGCTGTCGACCTGTCGTGGCTGCTGTAGTAAAGTGAAGGCCAACTAACGGCGACACAAAAATGCAACCAGAAACCGAGCACGAAAATCAGGTTCTAACAGTAAACATTTTTCAATAGTGCTGCTCAAAGAGAAGCAGGGAGGGGTGCTGGAGGATTGCAGTCATCTTAAAGTCGTTTAGTAATGCAGTCAACGTAATGCATCTTTGCCTTTGGTGTATTGGCATTTTTTGATAAGTCCCTTTACGGAAGACATCTAACTGGCTAAAGCACAAGCACAAACTTCAACTTAAAGTGCAAATTTAATTTTAGAGTTGTCATTAAAAACAAACACTTAAATACTTTTGGCTAAATGAGCTTTCATCCTTAGTGCCGTTGCATGTTTTCTACTTAATATACATTTTTTTATACGGGTTGTTAATCCTTAACAGAGGATAATTACAAGCTGACAACATAATTACAAGGTTACAGACCTAAGATAGCGCTATCTATCGGATTATATGTTTACTCTTCTAATGATCCTTAAGGTCAAGCACGTAGCATCATTTGCAGTGCGCAATTAAGCTGGCGCCATCGACC
The DNA here is from genome assembly GCA_035041605.1 of Drosophila atroscutellata. NCBI lineage: Eukaryota > Metazoa > Arthropoda > Insecta > Diptera > Drosophilidae > Drosophila > Drosophila atroscutellata. The sequence continues at coordinate 1,124,517 of JAWNLA010000092.1, read as the reverse complement.
GCAAGGAGCCTATTATTGGTAGCACTAACTGCGCTGAGGCAGACTGCTGAGACAGAGTAAACAGAGCCAGTAGATCAGATTGGAGTTTGACAACTGGGTCAGTCTGATATGAACAGTTGATGCAAGCGGAAGTGAAGTATGAATCGCGAAATAAACAGATAACATACACATATTCTCAATAGCTGGAATTTTAATAACAACCTGGTCACAAGCCTGTCATTCAATTACTTTGGCGACGGGGATAAAAAACAGCCACAAATTAAATCACATATTTTGCAATTTGTAAGTGTGGCAACTAACAAACGTGATAATTTGTGTGTGATTTGTGATTTTTTTCCTTTCGTTTTCTACTTCATCATCAATTTCCTCTGCTTCGGATCATCCCAACAACGTCCTGGATAAGATCCACTGGATATAATTTTTTGCAGCGTCTAGGGAATCCCCCAGCGATTTATTTATATTCGTTATATGCGTAGGAAACTCGCATGCACAGCCGGAGAGTGCGTTTCGATACGGATCCAGTGTCATCATGGGCTCTTAAAGCTATGTCCTGCGTCAACATAATCGCATAGGTAGATTTATATACAGTTTTTCTGAATAAAATTACGATTTATCGGAACGCGTGAGCCAAGAAAATGTGCTGTCACGCTCAATTTTAAAATGCGTGCACGTTTGTAAATCACGTATATATGTATATATATATATATATATGTAAACGTTGAGGCTATACTTAAATGTATTATAATTAGACTACAGCCAGTCAGATTATGGTCAGTTACAGTTATCTTGATTTTATTCAGCGACAAATATTCAAATTGAACTATAAATTTTTGAAATGGCATACCACACCTCCAATTCAAGCTAATTAAATACCTACAAGCTTAGTTTACGTTACAAGCCATCAAAGAAGCGATCGAGCATTGTGTCATTGACCAGGCCAAAGTTCCAGCGCTGTCGCACATTACCCTCTTGGCAAGCATTGGTGCACACTTTAGCCACATTGTTCTCCACAAAGGCCTCCATACATTGTTTACCGCGCAGTCCATGAACAAGCCAATATTTCTCGCGATCGTAATACCAGAACTGATTGCCTCCCTGATTATGGCAGGTCCACATCCAGACGGTAGCATTCGGTTGAGAATCCTGGACGTCCAGACACTCATGATCGATGCGTCGCAGCTCGCGCTGTATGCTGAGAACCCAGTTCTGAGAATCCTGGGGAGATTGTTTTTTCTCAGCACAAGGGTACATGCCCACCGCACTATTTGAACCCATGCCCATGCTGTCCAGGCAGTAGTTTGGATAGGCAACGCTCTGTATGGCACCCGATGCATAAGGCAGTGGTTCAACAGGCGGATAGTGAACAAGGAAATCGGGCGCCACTTCCTTCATGTACCAGTCAAAGGACTTGCACTGCAAACGCTCTCGCACCGCACGCTGTAGAGTTAAATCACCTGCATCAGTGTTGTCATAGGTTTGCCGATCACGCCTATACACATGCTCTTTGTACTCATCCATCCAGACCTCGGCGACGCGTTTGTGATTCTATCAAATATTAGATTAAACTGATTAGAAAGGAAGTCTGTTTGATTACAAACTAGTCTCTCAGTTTCGGAGGCAGGTGAGCAAGACGACAACAATTCTGACTAATTACCCTTGCAACAAAGTTGTAATTGAGCGGATTGGGGCGTGGGTCCATTTGGCCTCGAAAGATGTGTGCGACACGGGAGCAGGGCACATCGAGCAGCATGCCACCGCACATCCAGATCTTGAAGCTCAGTTCGTACTGCTCGCCACCCCAAATTTGAAGACCATCATCATAGCCACCCAGATCCCAAAAGAATTCGCTGGCAATGGCAAATAGACCGCCCATCATCACTGGATTGCGATACGGCAGAGATTTGTCTACACTATCCTCGGGTAGCACTGGCAGCTGTTTATAGTAGAAACGCCAATCGAAGCCACCTCGGCTGCCTTCCTGATACCCGCCATTATACGCGAAGTTGTTGTGATCAATGATGTCCACAATGGGGCACGTGGCTATCTTATTGTTGATAGCAATGGGCTCCAAAAGCGGTGGCAACTGTAAATGGATTAAAGCTTATTGTTGTCTTATTCTGAATCGTTTTTTAGCCTGCTTGTGCTCATAAAGCTCTTTTCACTGAGCATTGATGGATTGGCTTACCCAATTGTAGTTGACCTCAATGTGGGAGTCGAAGAAGACCATGACTTCACCCTTAGACGCCTTGGCACCAGCTATACGCGCAGCAATCAGGCCACGTCGCTCGGGACTGTGGACCACGTCAACTAGGTGGGGCCAGTGTTGGGCCACATAGTCATCCAACTGTTGCTTTAGCGTTTCCCACTCGCTGCCATCGTCCACGAGCACAATCTGCTGGAGCAGCTCCGGCGGAGTGCGATTTATGATGCTGTGAACGGTGCGCAGAAGCGTCTGAAAGTGTTCGTTGAAGAAGATGATGACGACGCTCACTCTGGGCAGCTTGGCCAGGTATTTGCGCGTCTTGCATCTGCCCCGGCGAAAATGGCGAGATTTGTACAATTATTTTAAAATATATCAGCACGAAGTCGTACTTACTCCTCGCGTCGCACATCCGGTAAGGAGCGATTCACTGAGATTCTGTCGGAGATGAACCCATTAAAGCCATTCCTTCGGTACTCCTTCTGCTCGAGCTCTTTCTCAGCGGCATCCTCAATCTGGACGGGCAGTCCATGCTCCCCAAAGCCGACACGCAACTTGTCCGCTTCCATTGCCTCGTAGTCGTGCCAATCTCTGCGCTCGCCTTGTGGCGTTGGCAGCGTAAACATTTTGACTATCTCAGTCTTCTCTAGTTTCTTTTCTTGAAACTCACCGGGCACGGGATCACGAACCGAATTCCGATCCTGAAAGGGCGGTCGCGCTTTTCGACGTGTCGGCGGCACATTTGCCGCACGGAAGGGCGGCGTTATTGGATCGCCATTTACATCCAAATTGCTTTCGTCCGGCTCATTTGTTGAATTCATACGCTTCTCGACGATCAATGTGGTTACTATCGAGATGAAGGCTATGAATAAGATCAGAAATATGAACTTGCGCAAAAGGCGCTTCACTTGACGTTTTTTTATGGCCATGGCCAGAACGACATGTGGCTGAGACTCTTGGCTTAGGAATGTTTCATGCGTCCTACTCGTTGAACTGGTGTCGGCTGCAATGCGTGGCATGATGAATGGCCATTACTTTAATTGCCATTTGAGTTGTGTGATAAGCGTGATAAGGTGGCGGGCAAGTTAATTTCGCTTATTTAGTACATCATTCTGCAATATCAATCAGAGGTATCAGTTGTCGTGCCTTGGCCCAACTACTCAATTAACAAACTCTTTCTAACTGCCACTAACCCATTCAAGTTCAGCGTGAGAGCTCTTTCTGATCGCTTCTCTTCGTGCTGATAATGGTTTCGTTCCACATTTTCTAGCAACATAAGCAATACTCTTAATAAGACAGAACTGTTATCTTGGGCACGTGGAAGACTACATACCCTTTGTAATGATAAACGTATTGCCACTCTTCTGTAGGGTGTACCCTAGAATAAAATATATATATTTTTTAAGACCACCAACAAGGGAGTCACTGGATCACCGCTGAGGTGGAGACAATAGCTCTTTCGGGAGAATTGGGTGGGGTTGCCGTGTCCGATGGCTCTATTACATAATGTTTAATTATTATAGAGTCCCTCTTGAATTAATTAGGAAGTACAAAACTTCGAATGGTATAAACGAAGAAAAACAATAGGAGTTATTATTATTAGAAGGGAAGTTTCTAATACCTAATTGACTGAACAAAAAATTAGCGGGATCTGAGCTGGTGATCGATCTTTGCTGTCTGTACCCACCCAACCATGAATCTCTGAATGCGGTGTAAGAGATTCCCTATAAAATGTTCCATTAAATCATTACGAAGGCCCCAGATATACGACAATAATTCCATCATTTTTGTTAAACGTTATAAATTCTTAGTTCTATTTATGTTTGATCTTTCATGTTGGTATCATTTGATAGAGTTACTATACTTAAGATGTAATATAAATTGCAGCTTGAAGTATACATTTCAAATGAAGTACGTATGTTTAAAAAAAAAATTAACATAAATACTTTTAAATATTTTATTTGATTTAATTACTCCTTGTTTTTTTGTTTTTATTCTTTCATTAAATGGCTAACGATTTGTAGTGCAGTGTTTTATTTTGTTTTTATGGATTTACATATTTGTGATGCTTGTCTGGCTTTCATGAGATTTATTTTATTTTTGGTCTTTATTATTATTATATTGCATTTTTTATAGCTTCTTTATTTTATTTTTTGCATATGTTTGAATTAATTAGCACTGAATTTTACCAAATTTTAATAGAAGAAGATTTTTGATTTACAATTTTTCCGATACAGTGAAAGGCGATGGATTTTCTTCTTGGATTTTACAGCTTTTAATTTTTTGTTTGTATATTTTATTTTTCACTGAAACTTAATTTATTATTCAATCATGCAAATTTAGATTTAGGGTCTTTTTAAGTGATTTTAATTTTTTTTCTTGTACGTTAACTGTATTTGTATTGCTTTTAGTTATGACTTTTCTATGCACCTTGTTTTTTTTTTATTTATTTATTTTTAATTTTTTTTTGCTGAATTCTAAACTTGGAATATATATATGATCCAAAAATATTATAGATATGTCAATAGCCTATGAGCACATTACGTGAATATTTATAAAATTCAATTCACATATTAGATACATTTAAATATATTTATATATATATTTTTTTTTATTTGTTCTCCTGACTATTATTAAGCACACACTTCACACAGAGTAATGCATAGTTTTTTTTTTTTTTTTATTTTTTTTTTTTTTTGATGCTTTCAAATTAAATTAATTTATTTGCCGACTGGTCTGGGGCAGCTTATATCCGAATCCTGGGGGATGAAAAACAAATGTGTGGCATCCACTCCTCTAGGTGTGCAGCAGCGATCAGGGCGTCTTCTGATGTGGTGGCACGGTGATGTTTTCAGCTTCTAAAGTTCATATTTTAAGTCCGGACCTCCTCGTGTAATGTTCGATATTGTTTCTCCTTTGGTTGGAACTTGTACTTCGTTAGCGGGGCTGCTTTTTTTTGTTTAACCATTTTAAATTTGTATATATTTTCCTTATATAGTTTTTCAATGTTTTACACTTTTGTGATTTTATATATTTTAAAGGAAAAAAAATAGTGCAGACGTTTATTTGTTCCTGCAACTCGCACCGTTAAACAAAATATAAAGAGACTTTTTCTGGTAACGGCTGGCTTTTATGCCATCTTCTTTTATTCTGCACTTCAAATTTGTTCGTTTTCAATCAATTTTATTTATAAATTTTCTGTTCCTGTTGCGAATTCAATATTCTACATGTTTTTATTTATATTGCATCAGCTTTGGTGATATGTAGATCGATTTCACATTCGCTGCTTGGGTGAGTGAAGTTTAGTGAGATATTTTCTCCTTTTAGATTTTTTTCTTCTATTTTTCTCCTTTGATATTTAAGAGCGTGAAATTTGTAAGCAAAAATTATGCTCGCGAAGACGAAGCCTACGTCCGGTAGAAATTGTGGGTCACTCGTGAGTGAATCTACTCGTGAAGCTTTGCCAAAAAAGGCACCATGAGTCCAGCAAATATGGCCCGGATGTCGTATGTCGTTTGGAACTGACGCCCCAGTCGAAGCACTTTGTTTCGCGAGCCATTTTGTTTAGTTAGTTGTTAAAATGTTCAGTTCTAATGGGTCAGTTAATTGTTTCTTAATTTTATTCAGCGACTTTAATTAGTTTAATTAAAATAGTAATTTGTTAAATTACATTAGAAATGCCTCCAATTCAAGCTAATTAAATACCTACAAGCTAAGTTTGCGTTACAAGCCATCAAAGAAGTGATCGAGCATTGTGTCATTGACTAGGCCAAAGTTCCAGCGTTGTCGCGCATTACCCTCTTGGCAAGCATTGATGCACACTTTAGCCACATTGTTCTCCACGAAGGCCTCCATACATCGTTTGACGCGCTGTCCATGAACAAGCCAATATTTCTCGCGATCGTAATACCAGAACTGATTGCGGCCTTGACGATGGCAGGTCCACATCCAGACGGTGGCATTCAAATGGCTATCCTGTACTTCAAGACACTCATGATCGATGCGTCGCAGCTCGCGCTGTTTGCTGAGAACCCAGTTCTGAGAATCCTGAGGAGATTGTTTATTCTCAGCACAAGGGTACATGCCCACCGCACTATTCGAACCCTTGCCCATGGTGTCCAGGCAGTAGTTTGGATAGGCAACGCTCTGTATGGCACCCGATGCATAAGGGAGTGGTTCAACAGGCGGATACTGAACAAGGAAATCGGGCGCTACTTCCTTCATGTACCAGTCAAAGGACTTGCACTGCAAACGCTCTCGCACCGCACGCTGTAGAGTTAAATCACCTGCATCAGTGTTGTCATAGGTTTGCCGATCACGCCTATACACATGCTCTTTGTACTCATCCATCCAGACCTCGGCGACGCGTTTGTGATTCTATCAAATATTAGATTAAATTGATTAGAAAGGAAGTCTGTTTGATTGCAAACTAGTCTCTCAGTTTCGGAGGCAGGTGAGCAAGATGACAACAATTCTGACTAATTACCCTTGCCACAAAGTTGTAATTGAGTGGATTGGGGCGTGGGTCCATTTGGCCTCGAAAGATGTGTGCGACACGGGAGCAGGGCACATCGAGCAGCATGCCACCGCACATCCAGATCTTGAAGCTCAGTTCGTACTGCTCGCCACCCCAAATTTGAAGACCATCATCATAGCCACCCAGATCCCAAAAGAATTCGCTGGCAATGGCAAATAGACCGCCCATCATCACTGGATTGCGATACGGCAGAGATTTGTCCACACTATCCTCGGGTAGCACTGGCAGCTGTTTATAGTAGAAACGCCAATCGAAGCCACCTCGGATGCCTTCCTGATACCCGCCATTATACGCGAAGTTGTTGTGATCAATGCTGTCCACAATGGGGCACGTGGATATCTTATTGTTGATAGCAATGGGCTCCAAAAGCGGTGGCAACTGTAAATGGATTAAAGCTTATTGTTGTCTTATTCTGAATCGTTTTTTAGCCTGCTTGTGCTCATAAAGCTCTTTCACTGAGCATTAATGGATTGGCTTACCCAATTGTAGTTGACCTCAATGTGGGAGTCGAAGAAGACCATGACTTCACCCTTAGACGCCTTGGCACCAGCTATACGCGCAGCAATCAGGCCACGTCGCTCGGGACTGTGGACCACTTCAACTAGATGGGGCCAGTGTTGGGCCACATAGTCATCCAACTGTTGCTTTAGCGTTTCCCACTCGCTGCCATCGTCCACGAGCACAATCTGCTGGAGCAGGTCCGGCGGAGTGCGATTTATGATGCTGTGAACGGTGCGCAGAAGCGTCTGAAAGTGTTCGTTGAAGAAGATGATGACGACGCTCACTCTGGGCAGCTTGGCCAGGTATTTGCGCGTCTTGCATCTGCCCCGGCGAAAGTGGGGAGATTTGTACAATTATTTTAAAATATATCAGCACGAAGTCGTACTTACTCCTCGCGTCGCACATCCGGTAAGGAGCGATTCACTGAGATTCTGTCGGAGATAAACCCATTAAAGCCATTCCTTTGGTACTCCTTCTGCTCGAGCTCTTTCTCAGCGGCATCCTCAATCTGGACGGGCAGTCCATGCTCCCCAAAGCCGACACGCAACTTGTCCGCTTCCATTGCCTTGTAGTCGTGCCAATCTCTGCGCTCGCCTTGTGGCGTTGGCAGCGTAAACATTTTGACTATCTCAGTCTTCTCTAGTTTCTCTTCTTGAAATTCACCGGGCACGGGATCACGAACCGAATTCCGATCCTGAAAGGGCGGTCGCGCTTTTCGACGTGTCGGCGGCACATTTGCCGCACGGAAGGGCGTCGTTATGGGATCGCCATTTTCATCCAAATTGCTTTCGTCCGGCTCATTTGTTGATTTCATACGCTTCTCGACGATCAATGTGGTTACTATCGAGATGAAGGCTATGAATAAGATCAGAAATATGAACTTGCGCAAAAGGCGCTTCATTTTACGCTTCTTCGGGGCCATGGCCAGAATGTTCTGCAGTTTAGAGTGTCCGTTGTGCTTCGTGGTCCCTTGGATTGAAACATGTTGAATTTGCAACGGCTGCAATAATAATAATAAAAAGGTGTGAGGGAACTTCATTTCGGTTATTATGTTATCAGTCAGAGCTATAAGTTCTCATGCCCAACTACTCCATTAATAAACGCTCAGCTTTTTCAAAGCCCCACTCACCCGCTTCAAGCTCATTGTGCTTGCTTTTCGGTGTCTCAATTTGGGATCTACCTGATAATATTTTTGTTCCAACGTTCCGGGCATCACAAATTATACTGAAGTAAAATTTATAATTTTTGAAAAAAAATGTATAAATTTCATATACTATATATATAATTTTACAGTTGAGGTTAATACTTGCCAAATATCTTAAGTAAATAGATGAAAGCATTTATTTGTGCAGTCGCTAGACCACATATGATCAACACACGCTGCACACGGTTTAAACTCTTGGCTTGGCAGCTGTGTCCATATTTGCTTAGAACACATACCGCAAACAATTGTTTGGCAATTGATCGCATATTTATTATACAGTGCTACATATTCGCTATATATTGGCACCAAATTTCCACGCATTGTGGCAATAAAAGATACTTTTTCATGAAGCTAGAGGCAACAACCTTGACCTGAAGTACCTAGCCAGGCATGAGTCAGGGGATAACATACTTTATGGCCTTTATGGCAGGCACATTTATTTAGACACCAAGATTCACGCAAATGCATATATTCTATGTTCTTCGTTAGAACGCTGATGTAGGATGGGAAATCAACTGCAACGAGGCAAAGCCGTTGGCTTATCGATACATATAAATTGCAATGCACTGTTTGCAAAGTTTAGTAAAATGTACTTTAGAGTCACAAATAATGTTTATACTATTCAACATATTTCTCAATTATTTTATATTTTAATTAATTTTTATTAAAAAAAAACGGCAATCATAACTGTTGCAGTTGCCAATAGCTACCAATGTTGGTGCTTGACTTCATTTTTGTATGTTTCAACTGCCGACTGGAAGTGCAGCCAGCTATAAAAGATACAAATAAAATAACAAATATTGCGAATAAGAGCGAGCTGTGCATATAGATAGCTACATATTATTGCAAGAATATTTATTTTTTCAGTAACCAACTCAGAGATATTTGTATTTGAATGCAAATTACGTTTTACGTTTTATTTAAAACATGCCCTTATTTATTAAATTCAATTTCAATAACTATATATTTGACTATATTACTATATATTAAATATTTCTCGTAATTCTAAATCTTCAAGAATAATTATTTACAAATAGGATAGTCTAAAAAAAGATAGTGAGTCCTTCCAAGTTTGGTAACTTTATTCCTTAATCTGGGGTCCTTCAAATTTTGTGAGTTATATGGTTTCATCGATTTACACCATCATGTATATCGGTTTTCGAAGATATGCATTGGAGATATGCGGTTTAATCGACTTGGACATTCAAATAAATCGATTATTGGCGACTTACCTTCGGTGTCAGATTATAAAATGTACGCTTTTAATATTCAAATAATAACCTGTGAACAGACTACCCAAATTTATAGATGTGACTCAATCTACACTTAAGCCACTTATAAAATTTAAATGCATATAGAAAAAAAGACAACGAAGCTTTGCGTATAAGCTATAGACATAAATAATATTTTACAACTTGTGTGTAACATTTACATATTTATAAATTCAAAAAGTTTTTTATTTGCCCCAAAAATGTAACAAGCTGAAGCTTAGTAAATTGTTTGGAATAACGCACATTTTGATTATGCTTGGCTTTCGGGCTTGTTTTCAAACAGATTTTGTGCAAAAAGGGCTTAAATGCGTTGTGCTCGCTCAAGCTGCTCGTTGTCCCAGTCTGAACTGAGGGGCGTGTGTTGGGTGAAATAATGGGCGTGGCTTAAAAGTATTTCGCAGGCATTTGCACATGCATAATATATAAATAAAGCGTGCTCTAAGCAGCGCGTTTGTAATTACGTTAAAATTAAGCCGGCATCAACATTTAATTGCGAAAAGCCCCAGACTGCAGATGCAGAAGGCTTTATAGACGCATATATCTATATATGGGTATGAGAGAACGGGCACGCATGCCAAAAAGGAACCAGCATTTAATTAAAAAATTTTACGCATTTATTTTCTATTTTCATATGAACACCCGAAACGGCCAACGATGCTGACCACCAACCAACATAAACCGTGACAACATAATTTGCCTGGCCCCCAAAATAAAATGGCGGCGACTTTGTGCCACCACAACAACACAAACAACAACAAAAACAACAACAACAACAACGAATACAACAACAACTAATGGCAAACACATCCGCAAACCACAATCGGTACAGTGAAAACGAAGGACATTGATGCCGTCGAGGGTAAATCAGTGTCGCTACCCTGCCCCATTGCCGAGCCCCTGCATGATGTTTATATGGTCTTATGGTTTCGTGATAATGCGGGAATACCTTTATATAGGTGAGTACAGTCTCTACCTTGCTCTCTCTTCTTATTGTTAGTGTGTATTGGTGCGTGGGGACTGTCTAATTTGGCTTATTGTCTTCCTCTCTCTCTCTCTAAGTGTGTGTGTCTCTCTTTTTATACGCATTTAATTAAATGCAAACGAGCCTTGAGAGCAGCTGCCCTTTAAATTGTGCGGCCCAACGTCGACCATAAGTATGCTACAATATTTTTGTGCTATACCCCATAAAATGTGTAAGCAAAGCGGCATGTAATGATTTTATTTACATTTGAGAAAAGAAAAACACATTTTCATCTAGCTTGACATAATTATTTATTTATAAAACAGAAGCTGACAGACTCTTGAAAATTTCTGACGTAAATTAAACGAAAATATTAAATAATATAAATAAATGATTGCTTATCTCTTGGTGACCTCTGGAGCCAGCAAAAAATATATATTTAAAATTTAAATAAATAACGAAAAGCAACTCTAAAGAAAAATATAACAAATTTTCCAAAACAATCGAATACTAAAAATAGTATTAGTATCAATAATAATATATTTCCTAGACTATTAAAAATGTGAATGAATTTCATCGCAGGGTATTTTCAGGCCATCTACATGAATGTGTTGTAATTAAAGTTGTGCTGTGTGAAGGTGTGTGTGTGTGTTTATGCTTTTTTCTCTCTTTTTTGCACCTGACTGCCTACTGATAAGTGTGCCTTTTGTTTGGATGTGCTCTTTAACTTTGGTGTGTGTTTTTGTTGTCACAGGTGTACAGTAAATTAACTTAATTATGTTTACCTAATTTACTAATTAACCTCAGACGAAAAGCCGCAAGAATTATGTGGATAAATGACATTGAATGTATTTCACATATACGGATTTGGGCATTAAGCTGCTGCTAAGCTTGCGGCTAGGCTGTTGTGTTTGTTGTTGCTTGCCCAACAGCATTCATTCAGGCAGGTCATAAGCAACTCCATGAAATATAACTGCAAGGTGCATAAGGCAAGGGTAGAAGATTCTGTCTGTAGGATGCGAGTAGTCTCAGCGGTGTGAGCCAGCAGAATCAACTCCTAATTACGCATTTCAACAGTGTTTTCATTTCAAATGTGTATTTTTATCTATACTTAGTTTTAATTTTTTAAAATTTGATTAACTTTATATATTTTTAAATAAATAATATGTGTATGAAGATTTTATAAGAACGGTAGCAATGACAAACAAAATTATTATTTATTAATATTTTTTATTTTTTATTTGTATATTTTGAAATAAGTAATTTGATCTATGGGGGTAGACAATTTTTTTTTTAATTTGTGCAGTGCTGGGGCAAGGTGGAAGGAAATGTAATAAATAAATAAATAATTTTGATAAACTCGGTATGAGAAGTGTCAAATGCTTTACTGAAAGGTGGCTATTAAGGCTTAAAGCTTAAATCGAAGGAATAAATAAATAAGTAAAATTGGCATTTTAATTTATTATGTATATTTAATGTGAACCAAGAGCCGTCCACAGTTTAAAAAATAAAAACTTAAAATTAAAGTAACGCAGTAAATTAAATGCGTTACGTTAAATAACTACCTGTCCCCAAAGAAGCAATTCGAGCAATGTATCATTGACCAGAGCAAAGTTCCAGGAATGTGACACATTAATCTCTTGGCATGCTTTAGGCACATTGTTTACCACCAAGTGATGATTGCCACTCCGGTGATGCCTATCCCATTGTAGCCTTTGCATGAGTGTCCAGTACGTCGAGATGTGCGTGTGTGTGCATACTCTTTGCCCGTTTTTAACGACGCCTAGAACATTAGAGTTTGGCCGTATATGCATATTTTGAGTAAAATTGGCCAAGATTGCCTGCCTGTTTCGTTCCTTGTACGACAACTAGTCTGACCCATTAAATATTATCAACAGCGACCAACTATTTCTTGTTATTTGTACTAAAATGTATCATCAGTAAAATGCCGGTTGCAGTTACAGCTTGAGGGAAGATACATTTTCACAGTTTATAGCTTCTTTGCCTTACTTATTGGCGTCATATTATGCTTTTGTCTTTAAAGATCTTCTCATTGATCAGTGATCACATCTGAAACGCAAAAGTAATTATTGATATCATTGCCTTGGCTTACCCAACCTCTTCAATGTAGACGGGCAGTCTCTGCTCCATTTCAATTTCCACTGTCCTAGTCGATGGCTTCTCAATTGCGGCGTTGTGGAATCCCCATTAATATCCAAATTGCTCTAGTTCGGACAACCAGGACGAGAGCAATTTGGATGTAAATGGCGATCCCGAAATGATGAAGATCAATACGATAAACTGAGCAACAGTCGCTTTACTCATGTCCTTGTTGAAACGACTTCACCAAAACACTCTTCGATTTTTCTAACTTCCACTCACCCGCTTCAAGTTCAGCTTGAGAAACGTAATCGTATTTGTTTGTGCTGATTATGTTTTTGATCCAACTTTTCTAGCAAAACAAATTATACTGAACTACAATTTTAAATTTTAAATAAAAAGTATAAGTTCCACAAATTATATTTAACAGTACAGCTGGAGTAAATTCTTGCCACATATCTCCCACCAAGTTAACTAGACAATATTATTTTTTTGATCTACGTTCATACTTCACAAGCCAGATGTTGCACAGTTTACACTCTGTCTGCTGCCAGCTGTGTCCCCCAATGCTAAGCAAATACACATCCCACAGACAATTGTTTTGGCAAAGCAAATATTTATTTTACGCATAAAAAATGTACACAACATTTGAACACATTGTGCCAATAAAATGACATTTTGTATATTTCATTCTTTGTCTTCACTAGCTTGGGTCTAAATTAAGAATCGTATAAGAGCTAATCGAGGCATTTATAATAATATTTGTTTCCACTTTTGCTTGGCTATAAACACTATTTGAGGCATAAAGTGACAATAAATATAAGTTGAGAGAACTGCAAATGCTGAATTGGATCTTTTAATGTCATATAAGATAACTACAATTCCCGATTTACCGATAACCATAATGAACAAAAGCAAGCAATTTGAAAAGTGGCAACCACATTGACTGCATAATTTTCTTTCTACTTTTGGCCATTTCATTACACTCAATTTGCTTGGGTTCACATAGCATATTATTTGGCCATAAACATTTGTTGCATAGGCCCCAAAGAACAGTTAGTAAGCTTAGTCAACCCTCTCTCGCCTCTCAAGAGCATTTCACTTTCTCTAGCCTCAGGCTCTGCACCCAAGTGCAACACTTTTTTTTTATTATTTCATTCATTTTTTTAGTTTTTAATTAAAATGGCAGCGCAATGGGCTACACAAAATTGGGTTAACGTTGCCTTCGTTCTCTCTTTCTCACCCTCACACACACACTCAAGCATTCTCTATCTCTATCGTTCTGCTGCTGGCTTGCTTTGCACTTGAGTTGGCGCCCGTTTGGCACGCAGCAATTAAGTTGTTGCATTTTGCGACGCCGGCGTCGACGTCGAGGCAGAAGCTGGCAGCATTTGCCGTTGGTTGCCCGCATAAATTATTGCGTGTTGCATACAAAAGGGCGCTTAACGCGCCACTTGCCGCAACGGCTCACGAAAAGTGGCTGCCACAATAACAACAACAAACACAATGGGCCCCGGACCCTTGTCATCTCTTTCGCAACTCAACGCCGATGCGAACTTTGCGCCACAAGTCTTTAAGCAACTGCTGTCAGAAATTGATAAACAATCATAGTGCTCTTATAGGAAGCCAGTGCAGTACTTTTACTATATAGTAACTAGTATTTGTATTATATTTTAACAATATTCTTCAGTTTTCAGAACCAAATAATTGAGAGGAACACTTGATATGACAAAATTGGGTCGAATTTTGTTTAACATAGTTATAAAGTAGATAGATAGACAGGCTGTATACTAACATTTTCGGAGAGTAACTTGGTGAATTATAGAATGTAAACACTTGATTTTGGAAAGTAAAACAACGGAGAAATTGTTGCACCCTATATTGTATGGAAGCTATTTGCTCAATATAAATAAATATATCAGAAATTATATATTCATTTTATGTACGGTCCAACTTTTAAATATGTTGTCGACTGCTATAAACATTACAACTTTATTTCTAAGCTAGTTTAGTTTTAATGCTATTCAGATTCTAATGCTGCTCTAAAATTAAGCACAACTAAGAAGTAGAATTCTCCATATAATATTATTATTATCATATAATAAATAAAATTATTATTATTATATCTTGGGTGCCTCATGCGCTGCAAACTAGTTTAATCCATTGTGTTTCTTTCTGATCCTTGTCGGGATAAGGGTTTCTATGCTTAAGACATGTTTCCCTAGGATGCTGAAGAATATCCACATAATCGGCGAATTGTCGCTTCTTATTATAAAGTTTAATCTAAGCTTGATGGGTTTGTGCTTAACAACTTCGTATTTCGATTGAATCAAATCACTCAATATATATTTTGAACTATTTGTTAAATTTTTGCATATAGCTATTAAGCTTTGTACAGTTACTTGAATTGACAAGGATTGAATGTTTTTTCGAACATGTTTCGATGTGAAGCTACGCTTATTTTGAAAACAAACAGAAACAAACGTTGAATGTGGCTGAAGATAATATATATTTATCTTTGGCAAATGAGACATTGGCAGTCATTTTTATACCCAACTTAATGTCCCACTACAAAGCGAACTGCAGCGCTCAGCACTTAGCCAGGTCTGAAGTGTTATGGTTATTGCTTGTTGTGTATTTGCGTTAGTATTGCAGCTGTTAGATAAAACCTGGCGCATTAAATGCACTCCAGCATGAAAGCAGAGGGGAATTTCAAAAAATGTTTATCTGCGAGCCCATAAATTTAATTTTGGCAGCCAGTCCGTGGAAGGTGTTTTTCTGGTCTGGGTCAACTCTCGTCTAATGAGCGGGCTGAAATGCATGAGGTTAATTTTCGAGCGCAATTTTCAAATGGAAAGAAAACACGAGCAGTGAATTATGTTGCCTATGGAATTCATTAGTTTTTGCTGAGAGGTTAAGAATTTATCTCAACTGGATTTCATTTAGCCTCACTGAAATATTTATGAGACGGCATAATAACAATAATTCTTAGCAGAAATTTAGTTAAGCTCTCTTTCCCTCTCTCACTCTCTCTTTCACTCTCTCTCTCTCACTCTCACTCTCTCTGTTTCTCTTTTTGTTTGCTTTGCAGCTTTGATGTGCGCGATAATATGGCCATTGAGCAGCCCCGACATTGGTCAGCTCCGGAGGTTTTTGGCTCACGTGCCAAATTCCATTTTGACTCCCAGCCAGCAACCTTGGAAATTAAGGTAAGATCTCAAATGGTTGCCCAAGACAAATACAAACACACACACACACACACAGCCGCAGCCCATTTATTATGTACGCGTGTGTGTGTAAGCACTTCACGGCCTCAACTTTAATCAAATCCTTAAATCCTTAAACCATTAAATTTGAGCGAACTTGAAGAAACTGCAGAAAACTCAGTGAGTGAAAAAAATAGAAGCGCGCATTTTAAATAAATAAATGAATGCGAAATGCAAACAAATGTGCTGAAATGTTAAACAATTCAATGGAATATGGAATAATGGAATAAATTGCGAAATATAAAGCTGAACAAAATAACGAAAAATGCCAGAGCGGAATATGCTCCAAACCTACATAATATTATTGTATATACCCTGCTCTTTTTTTGGTTTGTTAAATTTTTGCCAAAATTCTCGAATGCATTGCAAGTGCTTTCAATTTGCTGAAAATGGCAACTGGAATTGCGAATGCGTGTCAGAAAAATTAAGTCAGCGGCAATAGCAGTAAACGGATGTGGCCAACATATTGCAAAAAAAGGCGAAAAAGAAGTAGAGGCCAATGCATATTGGTAGCGAAAGGAATGCTAAATAACTGTAGAAAGCTACGACTGCCACAACTGCGACTGAGACGGTGACGGCGACTGCGACTGAGGCATTGCGAAAACAAATTTAGATATCAAAAGTTGTTAAATTGCCTCGCGCACGCGAAATGTTTATTAATGTCTTGCATGTTTACAGATAACTTGATTTACCGTTATTGTCATGCAATGCATACACACACACACACACACACACACATCCACACGCAGAGACACTTACACACACCCACATGTGTGCACACAGTGTGGCAGATACTTGAACTAACGCCTCTCCGCGCAGACAGACTTGACTTTTAAATGGCAAGTTGGCTTGGCTCCGCGTTCAAGTTACATCGCCTGCTGTGGGAATCCTTGGACAATTTCCAGTTTGTGGCAGGCTGTGGGGGTTCTTCTGTCTGCACGTTAACGAGGTGCATGTATAAACACACACACACACACACCGGTATCTGAAAATGGATGTGAAGTGCACACGCAGAGGCAGGCCAAACAACATTCACATGCATTTGCCACTCGCGGTTGCACCAACTTCATAATGCCAGCCAGGCACTTATATGTATGCCACATATATGTGTGTATATATGTATATATGCAATTAAGTTGACCTTATAAATTAATTTTAAATGCCATTCAATTGTCTGACAATTTACATACATAGGCGATTATATAATATGCGTTTGATTTAAACACCATTTAGCAATCAGTTTATAGCTTGCTTATTACAGCCACAAAGTTCAGTGGATAGCTTAGAAGGATTTAAGTTTTCTATTATTATTTTGAGCATCAGACTAAACAAATTACAATTTCTGTTAACTGCTGGGCACATGAATTTGCTTATGATGGGTTTCCAAGTTGTTCATTACAGTAAATTGAATATAATATATATTATATTTATTTATATAGTTACTACGTATTTGTACGTAAAGAGTTAAACCAAGTTTGTTAAATAGGAACTCAACTTTTCGTGATGCAATTAAGCAATTAACAAAAGTTCAAACGTATGTTTTATTATTTAGTTATTTGTATTTGCTTTTTTGTTTCACTTTCGTTGAGTAAAATGATTAAACAATAAACCCAAATTAGTTGGCTGCTAAGCTGTGTGAAACTGGTTTGGGATCGTAAGGAAGTTGTCATCTGGCAAATGACACGTTGAAATCTTCATAAAAGAACCAAATTGCCAGATTGGCAACTGCTTAGCCACAATGAACTGAGCCGAGAGTGAACTGGGCTACAACAGCTTGGTCGCATAATTGCCTGACTAACGATTCGATACATCTACGTACAAGTTGGCCACACGGCTCAGACCACACAGTTGTAGGACTTGGGTGACATGCAAAATTGAATGTTACATGGCCAGAACGAGACACGAATGTTTTGTGGGTGTGGTGTGTATGTTTGTGTGAATGTGAGACTGTGAGAGTGTGTATGTGTTTGTGTGTGCTTGTGCGTGCGTGTAGGTATGCTAATCATCTGTTTCCTTACACAATCCA
Organism: Drosophila atroscutellata; assembly: GCA_035041605.1. Lineage (NCBI taxonomy): Eukaryota > Metazoa > Arthropoda > Insecta > Diptera > Drosophilidae > Drosophila > Drosophila atroscutellata. Next base: position 1,106,451 of record JAWNLA010000092.1, on the reverse strand, counting down.
ATAATATACAATGTCCATGATATTTTGCAGGATATCAAACGTCATGATCAAGGCATTTACCGTTGTCGTGTGGATTTTCGCACAGCTCAAACCCAAAGCTTCCGTTTCAATTTGTCGGTAATAAGTGAGTATCGAAAATTATGAAGAGTAGTAAGTCTCTGACTGCTAAATCTACACATATACACCTATACTGCTACCTATACTGATACCTATACCTATCAATCTGCCTTTGTATTGCTGTCGTTTGTAGTACTTCCGGAGCAGCCCCTCATACTGGATCGTTGGGGTCGTCAACTAAATGGCACACAATTGGGTCCGAAGCAGGAGGGCGACGATATTGTTATCACTTGTCGTGTGGTGGGCGGTAAGTAAACCCCCAACCAGCTAGCTTAACCCCATTGTAACCTTCCTCAATCCCCCCACACACTCCGTACTACCCAATCTTTTTTGCTATTGCCCACACACATGGCTATATCCGTTCGACCGGCTAGACAATTTCCTGTTAATTTCCTTAAAAGCTTTGGCCAAAAAAACAACAGAGAGCAAGAGAAGCAAGAGAGAAAAATGCTCAATCGCAATAAAAAAAAACTTAAAAAAAGAGGAAAATAAAGGGAAAACCTCAAGCCGCACTTTGACCGAAAATGAAAATATCACAAAGTTTGCTTATGGTTTGCTTTGGTTTTCTTTTGCGCCAGCTTGACTTTTTAATTTGCACTCCCTGTACACACACGCACACACACCCATACACCGATACGCCCATGCATACGTGTATAACTATTGTTTTTCTTTTATCGTACTGCATTTCATAGGTCGACCACAACCACAGGTCCGCTGGCTCGTAAATGGACTACTTGTCGACAATCAAAACGAGCACAATTCCGGCGATGTTATCGAGAATCGACTGTTGTGGCCATCGGTGCAGCGGAACGATTTGAATTCCGTATTCACATGTCAGGCATTGAATACGCAATTAGATAAGCCCAAGGAGAAGAGCTTCATACTCGATATGCACCGTAAGTCCCCAATCGACCCAATCCCCAAACCAATTTGCTACTTACTTACCCGCTTGACCTGAAAAAACAAACAGGCCCAAGTCCATTTGGGTTCGTTCTGTCGCCAAACTTAAGTTATGTGTTGTGGAAATCATCATTAACTACATATATATAGATAAGCATTGGGTAAACAACTAGCATGTTCCATTAACATAAACATTTCACATTGAATATTTTCTATGGTAAAAAACACCCGATATTGTTGGTCTTAAGCACCACTCATAGCTCACAGCATAACCCGCTGAATAATTATATGTTTACAAAAATGAGTGAATTGCGGGGCGTTACTTCCAGCGATATCCTCGCTCCATTGCACTCGTGGGGAGAGTTGACTCGGTAAAAACAGCAGCTACAATGTTGGCACGGTCATTAAACGTCATTATTTAAGTCATATATGTTTTAAGCGCCTGAGTGCTGTTGAAACGCCCGTTAGCCCCTGGTAATATGTATATAGACAAAAACAGTGCAAGGTATGAAGTATGTAAAAAGTTAAATTATTTCATGTGCAAGTTTTTTTACATAGTTAATTTGTTCAGTTAAAAAACGAAACCAAGTTGCAATCTCTAAAAAATATATTAGTTTTTTTCTCTTTAAATTTAAAGTACTTTTTAATATATTATTCTTTCTTAATAATTGAGTTTGTAACCATCATTTCTGTTATTTTAGTTTATTGAAGAAGTTAAGTTAAGTTAGTTAAACAAGCAACTTAAAAAGGTTTTACTGGATGTAGGTGTTAAGAATTTTAAAATTTAATTTTCTACAAAATTTGTAGAAAAACAACTTAATATGAAAATGTTTCATTATTCACATTAGCATGTTGGCTCAAACCTATATTTAAGAGACGACATTATGTATCTTTTATTCAACTTCCAATGTTAAAATGGCTAATGTGATTGCTCTTGTTCTTTTCACAGTGAAACCATTAACCGTAAAAATTCTGGAGCCACCCAGTTCAATGATTGCCGATCGACGCTATGAAGTCACGTGCGAATCGTCGGGCTCCCGTCCCAATGCCATCATCACGTGGTATAAGGGAAAACGTCAACTGCGACGCACAAAAGTGAGTAGCGGAGATAGACGAGAGAGGCGAGAGAGGGGAAACAGGCGAAATGGGGACTGGGACACAGACCTGCAGACAGTTGGAGGTGGCATCCACTGCAATGGACTCGCACACGACCGCAATTGACGTAACTTGCCCAACACTTTTCTTTTGGCGAGGGGAGCAGGACCTTTGACTACCACACACACACACGCACACCAGCTCTATAAGTTATTGTGTTTGCACAGTCATGCCACACACACACACACACACAGCAAGCCGTTGCTCTTAGGTCTTTAGCAGGGCGTGCTGGGGAGTGGAGTAAGAGAGTTGGCAACACCCACTTGTTGTCCCTGGGTGTGGCTAACACTCGCCACTCGCCGCTCGTCGCTCTGTACTCCACATTCACCGTTAGAATAAACACAGATAATGTGATATAAACTCCGCAATACACACTCCACCCACCGCCCACTAACATATTCACACGTCCCTCTTGGTTTTTATATTCCATTTGCCACGCTTTTCCTTGGCTGTTTTCGTTTCTTGTTTTGTTTTTTTTTATGTTTTTGTATTTTTGTTTTTTGTTTCAACTTTATACAAATTTATGGGAGTTTTAGCGCAATTTTGTTGCAATTCATTTTTGCGCCGATCCGTTGTCGTCGCCCCTCCCTTTCCCAACTCCAAGCTAGTTCCCGCTCCGGAACCGAAAACTGTTGTTGTTTATGTCCATGTCTGTCCGCCTTCCACACACATGCATAGATACATAGATACATTTACTTGCTTATGCATTCCGTCGCTGATTGCTTTGCCGTTTGTACCTACACTCCTTTAAAGACCGGAAATGTTTTTCAGTAGTTTTTCACGTTGCATAAAGTTGCCGTAATGCGGCAAAATGTCTGCCCAGTTCACAGTCCACAACAGCCCACACACTCCCGCCAGACAGCCAGACAGTGAGAGAGTCAGGCAGCCAGACAGCCAGACAGCCAGACAGACGGGCCCTTAGATATGTTCAACATGCCTTTTGGTGCCTTAGTTTCCCCCTAATGTGTGGGTGTTGTGGGTGCTCTATGTTTGTGTGTCCGTACTGCCAGACATGTGGATATTTGGAGTATAAGCTAAAGCCTGAAACACTCCAAATGGGGCACAACATTAATTAACGCTTGGGGCCAACGACACACCAAACTGAACCTAGTTTTTCGTTACGAATTGCAGCTAATGAGTGTAGCCTGGATGAGAGCAAGTGCCTCAACATGTTATTCCCGAAACTATGCTAAGCAAATTTTAAGCAAGTCACAACTAGATGACAATTCCATTTGACAAATATATGTGGCAAAAGTGAGCATGTAAAGTATTTTTGTGTTTTGTCTATATCCATTATAAGAATACACGCTTCTATTAAAGCCGAGTTCCTAATCTGAGAAAAAATCGAGCTGAAGTTTAGAAAATCGCCATAATTTTTCCACCAAAATTATTTAGAAAGAAATTCTCTCAAAGGAATTTTATTTTCAAAAACCAGTGTCTTCATTTTCTTAACTCCAAAGGACACTTTTCTAAGGTAGCTCATGAATTTATATACTTTGAAGAACTTACAATTTTAAGGCGATTCTAACTCAGGACCTTTCGTTCAAACTCAATAGCACTTAAGAGCTTGCAAATCTTCTTTTTTGTTTTTCATATTTTTAGCCGCATTAGTTTTATCCCAGTTAGCTTTATAATGCTTAATAATATCAATAATATCAATCCTTAAAATCATATTTTTTAGTTCTATGCAATTCTATTATATTTGGTAATTATTTTCACAGAAAGTCTATTTAACTTGAACTCTAGGGATTTGTCAGACTTACTTAATTTATCGTGATCTGTCTTTAATATAATTTGCATATAGCCTTCAGGCAGTTACTATTTGAATACCATTGCATAGAGTTTTACCCTACTGTTTGTAATCCCCAGTGAAATTCGAGTTTTTTTCGTGTGTTTCTTTTTAGTTACAATTTCATTTCGACTTTCTGACTTGTCGGCTGTCTGAATATTTACTTATTGCTGTTTGTAGCATATATTTCTTGTTCGAAAAATTAGGTTGCTACGATAGCAGAGCAAGCGGGCAACGGTTCGCCCTTCAACACCTTCGAACGATACCACGTAAAATCGAAACACTAACACAGCCACTAACAAGTGTTGTCCATTCCCAGGGAATGTGTTTGTGTGTGCATATTTCACGCCTCTTACATTCGCTTAGCAAGTTTGGTGTCTGGTCGCCAGGGGGGGAGACAAACAAACACACTCTTAAAAATGAACAATTTTATGACCCGTTCAACTAACAGCAAGAATTACGACTACAAAGCACAACTAATTATGTGCTGTTGTTGTAGTTGTTGTAGTTGTTGCTGCTGCTGCTGCTGCTGTTGCTTGTCGCTATAAAATTTATAATACCCACATAAGTCACATAAAACCCAAAGTATGCAGCAATAAATTTTAAATTGCAAACATAAAATATTTCGACAAATTTGCAAAAAAAGAAGCACACACTCACACTTTCATACACACACACATACACGTACAAACAAAGAGAACAAAAAACGATACGAAGAACTGTGCCTAAGGACATTTTCGACGGGGGGTAGATTGTAGAATGCGGGGATGGGAGGGTCTTACTCGTCTGGGGCCGAAACTTAATTAATGCAGAAACACATTTTCCAGGACGACATATCAAAGAACTCGACACGCTCAGAGCTGAGCTTTGTGCCCACCACAGACGACGATGGCAAATCGATAACATGCCGTGCGGAAAATCCAAATGTGAACGGCCTCTATTTGGAGACCATGTGGAAATTGAATGTCGTTTGTAAGTATTACAAATTGTGTTTAAGTCTAAAATATATACACACAAGCACACACATAGATCTACCATGTATACACTTAGCTAAAAATAAAAAAATGAATAAAATAAAATAAAAGTAAGAAAACGCAACAGCAAAAATAAGCATTTGCCGACAGCTAGCAAAAGGTAGACAGCCAGCTAAATTTATTACGTCGGCGTTGTCGACGTCGCCGTTGAAAGCCTTTAAAATGCAAATAAATCAAAGACAAATGACAAATTGTGAATAATTTGCCATGGGCCAGAAGGCAGCTGCCGTCCTCTTCGCTGCCCCTCTGCCACTGCCTCTTCCACATACCCCTCCCTCCATCCCTTTATCATTGCTCCCCGTCGCGGGCAACGCTGCAGCGCCCTAGTGAAATATGTGGGCTAACAAAATGTATGGCAGGCGCTTAAATTAAATGAAGCACTTTCTGTGTACGTAGCCATCAAAACTCACTCCATTCTTCAGAAAAAAAAACCAAAACTTAAAATCACCAAACAAAGGTATCAAAGTAGGTAGAACTGTGACTCTATAAATGGCTCAGTTTCGAGAACCTTTTTCAAAATTTCCTTAAAAATTAAAGTTTTTATTCGTAATGTTTAGGCGCTCTATCAATCGATATACTCTTAAGATAGTAGCTTGAAGATTTAATGTATTTTTTAAACTTCAGAGTATTTTCGATTTCCTAAATCAATTCCAGAAATCCTTCTGAACTAAGTTCCGGCTGACCTCTTAGAAAATTATGTTATTGTATTATGCGACTTTTTGTTCGGCAATCAAATAGTTAAGATCTCTTCTTAGATCATAATTATTATTTGTAATATTAATTATACTTATGATTAAGAATTAAATAAATAATCTTAATTACTATATAATCAATATTCTTCGGCCAATAATCGCTTTCAACTAGGAGATGAAAAGCAAATGAATTGAATACGTTTCCAAATATTTGTAGATACTTTTAACTGATGATAGCAAAAGTATCGGTTATTTTGAAGCCGCGGTCAAACTCATAATCATGGCCAAAATACAAATACCAGCATTTACAAAATTGTTTGGCCAAATTGAATGGGTCAATAGCCGCAAAGTAAGTACTGCGGACATCGTAAAGTGCCAAAGTCACCGTTGAGTTTACAGTTGCTCGGCGTTACGTATACGTCCCGTCTGCGGCTGTAAATGTATTTTATTATTTTGACTGTTTGTACATTGTGCAAACAGACACACACACACACTTGTACACTCACACACTTGTACACACATACACTTGTACACACACACACTTGTACACACATTCACATATGCATGTCTGTGTGTGTGCATATGCGGCACATCACGTAATGTTGTTTCTTTGCTTTTCACTTCCTCAAATATTAAATTTTTACTGCAATCTGCTGACGTACCGAAAGAAAAGAAAACACAAATACGTATGAAGAAAGTACACCGAAAGAAAAAACATGCTGCTGTTTAGGTTTAACGTTTAAAAATAAGGTGTTATTATTATATTTTTATGCGCCTCACATACTTGTTGGCTTCATATTTTATACTTTGGAATATTATTTTTTATTTGTTTGTTTTGCTGCTGCTCGCCTCGCCGATGTTGCCGGCGCACTTTGCTACATTGACTGAAATAAACTTTATGATCGGCACGTACCGCAACATTTTCATTTACATACATGCACACATACATACATTCACGTATGTATTTCGGTGCTGCAGGCAAGCGCTTGACTTTAAGCAGAGTTACAAAAAATACATGTACGATAAGAATTATGCTTTTTAATTTGAGCATGTGTAATGCCCTACAGTCATTTTGCCATGGTGGCCTTGGGCTGTCAAATACGCAAATAAAATTATGATGTGCATAATTCGTAAAGTCCTCATATGAGAATTTACGTCTATCTTAAAAGAGCAGCTTTGCAAAATGGTATTAACTTTTCAAATTGAGATATATGGCGCTTATTTAAAGTCACAACAATTTTCCAGTTTCCCCCAATGTTCCTTTAAGTTCATTCAGAAAAATATTGATGTAATCATATCATATTTAAATTAATGTAATTTATATGGAATGAAATTTTCAAAATCATAAACAGTTTCTCTTAGAATTTGAACTTATTGCAATTTAAATCTATATTAATATTATTTAATAATTTATTATAATTTATTACAAGAAAGACAAATATAATTACAATTTTCTTGTTCTGTGCCATATTAGAGTACATAAGTATAAACAATATATTATATTTATATATTGATTACATATTTTTCGTACTTTTTGTAAACTTATTTATTTCTTCCATATTTTATACATGATAACTTCAAATCAAACTGCTAACTGATATTTGGTCGTTATTTTACACATTTGTTCGATTTCTTACTACTTTTGAAGTTTTTTTTTCTTACTTTGTATATAGTTTTCTTTATAGCGTATTTGATATTCGCCCGTGGCCATTTCAATTATTTGCTGGTGTTTTTAATTTGAACACACATGGCAAATATGCTCTGCATCGTTTCACATTATTTGTTGTTGTTGCTGCTTTTGTTTTGTTGTAGTTGTTGTTGTTGTTGTGTCCTTGTTGTCCTTTCTGTAGGATATCTCTATTCAGCATCATGCCTGAGTTATTATGCCAACTTCGTTTTGGATTCTTAGGCACGGCATTTGGCAAGGCCATTTGGCATACGGTATGGCAACGAAGGGGTGGGGGGTGGGTGGAGCATGGTTGCTGCTGCATTCCTTGCGTATAATTTTGTTTATGTGTGCGTATGTGACACGCTCGTTTTAAAATTTATAATGTGGCCCTGGCTAACAGGGAAGCAGGACACCAACAACGAAGAAACATGCAATGCAATCACAGACCCAGAGAGATTCCCATGAGCGCACTACACACTGTCTTCTACAATGTCTGTGTGTGTGTGTGTGTGTGTGAGTGTATGATTGTGTGTGCGCGTGTCTGCATGCCCCTTAGCCGTTGTTTATGACTGGGCTACATTGGCGCTTGTGCTGTGTGCGTGCCTGGCATTTTAGAGAAGCGAAAGCATCGCGATATTTTTCTCAATGCCGCAATCTAAGTTGATATTTTTAAAGCGGCGCGCAATGGAGCATAGCAATAGGGCTTACACATATACACATAAGCATATATATATGCTAGATGATGTATATGCCAGTTGTTATTGTAGCTCGAGCAAAGGTCGAATCCATGGATGTCTCTAAGAACAATTGTAGCACCAAGTTTGATTGACATATCTATACAATTTAAGGCAAATCACCAGTTATATCGTTATATACACATACGCAATCTCCAACAGCTTAAGCCAGCCTCCCATTCCTTATAAGTCATCCTTTTGGTTGAGAAACTTTTTAATTTTTCAATTATAATATTTTATTTGACTCCCATATTCATTGAGCAATGCTACATCTCAGATAGGTTTATAGCTAAAACTATTGCTATCATTTAATAATACAGTACAAAATTATTCAGCACTTTTAACAATATCTAAAAATGAATTTTATTTCTTAACTAAGTTAAAAACTCATGCCTTTACTAACACACAATTCGGACTCAAATATTTATTGAGTTCTGATCTAAAAGATTTATTTGAAAACCTAACAACTAAGCTGCTTAATCACAGAGCTGCACATATCAAATGATGTTATAATTCAAAACTTTAATTCGCACATAAATTACCGCAGATAGATAAATATAGAGACAGAGACAGAGACAGAGAAAGAGAGAAAACTCTCGATCGATGGCCGCCCCAAAATAAGGGGATGGGAGTGTGGGCAGCCGCATATATATTTGGGGCGATTTCAGCTGTTGGCAGTTTGGGTAGCTAACGGTAAATGATAATCACAAAAAGTGGCCCGCAACATGTGTGCGGAAATACAACGACGCGACTTTTGGTGCAAGTCTTTTTGCGCTGGGGCTCTTTTGCTTTTGGAGCACTTTTGCTGATTGGCGGGGCGACTGCTGTCTGCTGTCTGCTGCCAAGTTAGACCCTTTTTGAGCGGGGCAGGAAAGGGGAAAGGGTAAAGCAAACTTTGCGAGGCCATTCTAAAGTGAGCAAACTTTTGGCCTCGCTCGTCGACGTCGTCATCGTCATCGCCTTCGTTGTCGTTGTCGTTGTCGTTGTCGTAGTCGTCTAACTCTTGACTGGCGCCGTTTGGCTTTGGCCGCCAATAACTCAACAATATTAAGGTTAGCACGTGCGTCCTTCCTTGCTGTGTTTGTCGCAAAGTTTGTGGCTCGTTAAGCAAATTCAAACGACTTAAGCGGCAACACATGTTCTCAAGCAGCGCCAGACCTGGGGCTCAACTTTAGAGCCAGCCAGCTAGTGGATAGCTAGTGCGCTCTATGGTTCTACTTATTACCAGTTCCCATTACATTTCTGTTCCCATAACTCTTCGTTGAGGTGCCTGTCGTTGCAGCAAATCGCCCATATCTGACAGCCACTATTAAACCAAGTAGATCACTCCACTTATTGTTGCAGCTGATGACTAAACAACTCGCTTGTCATAGAGGGCTCAGCCTGTCGTTTTAAGTTTTGAACATCGTGTGCATGACAAATCGAAGGACAATATTAATAGTAAAATGAATGAATAGGACAGCGACAACATTTGATGAATATATTGGAAATAAAGCAATTCTGTTCAAACACATTACAACTAGATAAGGTTTTGGGGTCACACAAAATACATCGTTAAGGTAATACTTAAGCAGAAAGTTGGTTGGGTGTGGAGAAAAGCTAAGTATATTAAGTATTTAATTATAGTTGTACCTATATATGTATACATCTGATAATCGACATAGACGTCAATGAATTTATATTCAATTATTTAATAAGCCTACACGTCATTCTCGATTATTTGCAGATCCTCCTTTGGTTACTCTACGCTTGGGCTCCACACTGTCGCCGGATGATATCAAGGAAGGCGACGATGTTTACTTCGAGTGTCACGTACAATCGAATCCTCAATGGCGGAAGCTGCTGTGGTTACATAATGTAGGTCGCGTCAAGTCAGCTGGAAGTGAGCTTCTGTTGCACAACCATTCCACAACCCATCCCTCCTCCCACCCGGTCTACTGCCATATCTGCCGCCAAGCACACACAGAAACCCCAAAAGCCAAAAACCGAAATCCCCAATTGACAACGGCGGCATCAGGAACTACCCAGGTCGTCCTGCGTCCTGCGTCCTACGTCTACTCTTGGGCCGGCTGTCTGCTTGGTTGGCTTCCGTTCATTTCTGTTTAAGTGTCAATAACATTGGCAAGTTGCGTCTGCTCCCAATTTCAGCTTCCGCCCCTCCTCCCTTCGGCTTGAGGTTGCATTGCTCTGCATTTGCGCATTTCAATTCATTTCACACCAAGAATGGCAGTCAGTTGGGCAGGTGGACAAATGATGGTGTGCATTCTAGTCTGTGGTGCAAAATAGTTTCGCAATTTGGAGCATTGATTTTGTGGTAGCTGTTGCCGTAACAGTCGCTGTCGCTCAATCAATCAGCGAGGAGCACCAGCCAAGTCTGGCTCCCAGCACAGACTCCTCCTGCAACACACAGCAAATCTATCAGCATCTCCCGCTACTTCCTGTATAGTCTTAATTGGTCTTTCTTGCACTTCATGATTCACACACAAAAACTATTGCACGGAAACACACTTAAATTGAAGTTCAAAAATGCTAAGCATATGCCAAAAATCACTTATTTAATGTACACAAATATCTACTTTTAAATGACGTATTCTTTTTTTCTCTTTATATGTAGGGCATTCACTTGGAGCACAACACGTCCGCTCGTGTCATCCGCTCGAATCAGAGTCTGGTGCTGCAGAAGATAACCAAACACTATGCCGGAAATTATGCGTGCAGCGCCATCAATGATGAAGGCGAAACGATCAGCAATCAACTACCTCTGCGGGTTAAATGTGAGTAAACAAACACAATAAGTATGAAGGGAATAATGGTAAACAGTGCAAGGGAGTAATGCGGCACGAGTAGTAACGTTGCATTAGCATGACTGGAAGGAGAGTAGTCGTAGGAAAAGCGTCGTAGAAAAAGAGTCGTAGGAAAAGAGTCGTGAAAGAGTCTCAGAAGAAGAGTCATAGGAGGAGAAGAGTCGCAGAAGAAGAGTCGTAGGAAAGAGTCACAGATGCACAGCAGATCGAGGGAGTCGAGTTCGTGAAGGAAAGCGTTAAGATCGTCTATGGGAAGTCCTCAAAGTTCCGAGTTCCTAAAATTGAAGAAATAAGTTGTTGTTTTATAAAGCCGAACATTACGTTTTAATTCCAATACTCATATTTCAGTCTAATATACTTACAACTACCATATTAATAAAAAACAGGATATAGTCCTATAATATAAGCACTTAAGTCAAAATTGTGTTAATAATAATTGAAATCTACAAAAAACATAAATCAGGTTTTTTTTTGCCAGCAATTGAGGTTTTTAGCTGAAACTGAACTTATATGACAGGAATAGGCAATCTTTGTAAGTCTCGCTTCTTGACTACGAGATACCCCTGATCTATAACAACTGACATGGCTGCATCGACTCGGCTTTCGATTCCGAAAATGAATTGGGACAAAGAGAGGCAGTATTGGTGTTATTTTGAACGCAGCTGTACTCAGCACATACATTCGAGCGATTTTTGCAACTGTAGTCTACAATTGCAGCAGCCGCTGCTGTTGTGCTGATGATGCAGCGAGTTTTGTGTTTAGTGCGCATCAGTTGGCATTACGAGCAATACGGCTGCCACTTGGCTTGAATGCATCATCTATCTGGCTATGGGTAGAGATAGTCGAGCCAAGCCCAACCAAACCAAGCCGCGCCAAACGCAACACAAGACCCCTCTCCCCTCGCATGTTTCCTTATCATAAAGTCAGACAGCGACGTTGTCAAGTTGCATTTCCTCTTTCTCGCTTTCTTTGCCTCATTTGATGTATTGCATTTTCTTTCTTTCGCCAGTTTTGTTTTTTTTGTATATACTCTTTCTGCCACGCGCTTGGTCCTTTTCATTTCACAAGTCGAGCTGGAGCACTCGTTGTGGCGCAGAAGCGAGTCAAGGCTGTGAAAATATTTTTCATTCTGCTTTTTGCATAAATACAACATTTTGCCATCTCACACTGCCTCCCCTTTGCCACACTCGCTTCTTATCTGGCAAATCCAGTCGCTTTCATATCCTTGCCACATGCGCTGCATCATATTTCATTGCTGCTGCTGCTGCTGTTGCTGCTGCAGTTGCAGCTGCTGCGGAATTATGCATCAATTTAACAGGCCGCGAAATGCTGCCAACTCTTTTGCTGCTGCTTATTTCTCAGAATGAGCTCTCAGAGCCAGCTGCGTTTAAATTCCAGCAATTTGACAAGCGTCTCTGCTCTCTGATGATCGCTTTCATCATATGCTCTACAGCCGAATTCAGCTAGTGGTGTTGCTGCCTCTTAGTCTCTTAGCGATACACAATTTTCAACAATATACATTTGCAAAATCTCACTTTAAGACTCGAGAGCTTGCCCCTCTCTCCCTTCCTGCAGCCAGAATGATGCATTGCTGCTGCCCATAAATTTAATGGCTTGGATTTTACTCAGCGCGCTAAGGATTTCCAGACTTGGTAGAGCTTATATAAGTATACGCTTAATACTTGAATACTGTTTTAAGCTAGGAAACAGGAGTACAACAATTCTCAAAAAATAAATAATGTTATATGAAAAACTATGAATAATTCATATAATTATTTGTACATTCACTCTGCTTAATTTAATTTCATCTTCACTATTCACAATCTTATTATAAATCCCATACAAACATATTCCGTAAAGAGTCCAAGGCAACAATGCATTTAATATTCAGGTCATTAAACACGAATACGTTTTAATATTGAGTTAAACATGTTTTTTCTTTTGCCTGACACCCACTATAAATGAATAATAAATAAAGAAAATATTGATTGACGGAATAAATAAATTCAGGGACCATGACCTTTTCAGCTTAAGCTAAATCAGTGTAATTCCTACTGGCACGAATAAAAAACTATATTTATATTTTGGGTACAAGCAATTTTCTACAATTATAACCAAGCCCAACTTGTAGCAATCACTTTCTAAAAATCCAAATAGAAGGTCAACTTCTTTCTCCACCGGATTCCAAATCGTTTACGTAGCCTTTACCCAACTTTCCACTTTCTGTTTGATGTCATTCAACTTTGCTGTTTGCAGAACAAAGAGCAACAAGTGGCATTCGAGGGCTGTCTCAAGTGCTGCCTAATTAGCTGACGACTGATCAAACAGCCCTCGTGAACTCGCATTTTAAATAAGCAACAGCATGAAACAAACCAACAAAATGATGAAAGTGGCGGGGGTTGACTGAATGGTGAAGGCTGCGGGACTGTTTTTGGCTAATTAATTACGCCCTTTTGTAAATTTTTAAGACAAACAATTCATCAAAAACTCAACTCGGCTGACTGCTAATGCGTTTGGTTTGTGGGCTTGTGTGTGTGTGGCAGGAGCATCCGTTGACGACAACGCGAGGTTGCGTATACGCCACGTGTGCTGTCAGCTAATAATCCTTTAACATTTATGAACGCCTTATTTACCTGCGAGTACTAAATCATGTTGCCACATTAATTAATTTCAGGTAAACAAGAACATCGCGTCGCCACTCGACGATTTTCCTTGTTGCCACTGCCATTGCCATTGCCATTGCCTTTGACACTGACTGACTGCCTCAGCTAGCTCCTCCTCTCTCTCTCTCTCTCTTTCTCTCTGTATCTGCCTGTGCCTCACTCTCTCCCATTCCGTGCTGCGCCTACGCTAACAGATGACTGGGCCGCCCTGCTGTCGAAATCACTTTTGTGTGTTTGCCTCGTGCTCAACGCCCCAGCAACTCTCTTATAAACAACCAAATGCGTTGCCTCATTTTTCAGCGTTTTCTCTCCTCTCTCTGTCTCTCTCTCTCTCACAATGTTTACGTTTATTTTTATGCCACCCAGCCGTGGTTAGCTTGCAGCTACAGTTATAGATGTCTTTGGCTGAGGACGTTACATAATATAGTATAAAACATTTATAGTATTAAAGTTCTTTTCTCAAGTATGGATAAGTTCATATATTTTTTTGATTACATCAAACATAGAAAAAGCTTAAGGATCCTCATTAAAAGGTCAAAAGATTGAAAAGTATTGAATAACTAAGGAAACAATATTAATTCAAGTAGTGATCCATTGGTTTGAAAGAAAATTATATCAAAGCCAGTATTAACAATCTGGATCCAGGAGTGGCAAAATTTGGTATATTCTGTGAGAAAAGATTTTATCTTGATGGTTACATTATTACTGGCACGATTTAAAGAAGTCTGAGACAATAAGCATTACATTATATATAACTGGGAAATGCGAGTTGGTCACATTGAATATAGCTTCAGTTTTTTGAAATTCTTAGTCTACTTGCTTGAGGGTATTCCTCATTTGATATGCTCTAACGATTAATTGTATTTTCTTTAATCTTTGCACCATTTCTTTAGACACGCCTGTTTGCAAGCACACGGATCGAGTTATTCTAATTGGTGCCTCCAAGGATGAGACTGTTGAGGTCATATGCGAAATACAAGCGGATCCGCCGCCACGGTAAGAGCCAACACAAAAGAAACCATTAAAAAAATATATAAATAAAATAAGTGGTGACAGGCCTGCTAGCCCTGTGTAAGCGCTTCCCCTTTACCGTTGTTGGCAATTGCTTCCGGTTTCCTGTTGAATGGAAGTTTGCTAAATTGACAAATGACTGTAATTCTGTGTGTGTGTGTGTGCGTTTGTGTGTGTGTCTGTGTGTGTGCGTAACGGAAAATGCTGTTTAAATGTTAGGAAATGTGCGAAAATTCAACAAAATTTTGATTTGCCTCAGTCCACATCCTCCATCTGAGCACTTTAATTTATATTTTAAATGTGCAGCTGGTGCTGTTGCTGCTCAGGGATTCTAGGGGAGGGTTTTATGGCTCTGTGTGTGTATGTGTATGTGTGTGTGTGTGTGTGTGTGTGCTGCTGGACTCTGTTAATTCACATTGCCACATTTGCTCCACTTTAATGTTTTTTTAATGAGCCACCTCTCGCCGCTGTGGCCAGTCCAGTGACTTTATGCTTTTCTCTGTCTGTCTGTCTGTCCAACACAATCCCCCTGTCTATCTCTCTCTCACTCGATCTCCCTCTCTCTCTGCCTATCTGAGTTACTGTCCAGCTGGCTTGTCTCGTATTTAATTTCAATTTTTTTTGCTCCTTCTGTTGTTGTTATTGTCTGTGGCTGCGTCTTGAGTTGACGCTTTATGCTAAAATAATTAATCATTAGCTGGCACAAAATATGCGCGTTGTTGCTGCTGGCAGCGCAGCTGCGTCGTGTAATTGTTGTGGTAGCTAAGTGAGGGGCGCGGCAGAGCAGAGGGGCGGCGCCACCGGAGGCGTTGCTCAGCGTGAACATTAAAAAGCTGCTGCTGCTGCTGCTGCTTGCTTTGAAGGGGAAGTAGGAGCCACAAACTGGTCCTGCTTGCTCGAGGGGCGGCTTCAAGTTAATTTATCAGCATTTAACTGCTTGACAGCGATGCTAGAAATATTTTTTCCTTTTGATTTTCGTATTTTTCGTACGCTTTTAAATGAAAGTATCATCGTGTTGCGAAAAATGCAAATCAATTACTGCATGCGCCACCAAAGTATTTACAACAAAATTAAGTGAAAAATCTGGTAAATGGTAAATAAAATTGAACTTTACGCTTGGGAAGAGTAAATTCATTTTAAAAGCAGCTGATTCAGGCAATTTAGAATTTGGTGTAAGCAATGCTTCTTTTAAATTGTTTTAAGTACTTAGGGCAGACTAATCAATAGATTAGAACAAGATAATAGGATATATCAATTTGAATTTTAAATAAAATAAATAAATAAATATTAATGCACTTGAAATTAACTAATTTAAAATGGTATTTCCGTCTGATTTCTGATATTTTTATGAGCAGAGAATTATTGATTTCTTTAAATTAACACGCAGTTTTACTTAATGTTATTGATAAATATGTAGGCAGTTGTACACGTATTATTTATTTATCAGTATTTCAATTTACTGTAGGCAGCGGGAAAAGCGAACGCGTCCAACCGAATGTGCCACAGATAATTAACCTTTTAATTCGCTCTCCGTATGCGAGAGAACTTGACTCTTTAGCTCTGCGAGTCGATTGTTGGACTGTGACGTCATGTGTGTGTGTGTGTGTGCGGGTGTGCGGGTGTGTGTGCGTGTGTAAGTGCTTGTTTGTGAGCATTACCATGCTTGTATGGGTGTGTTTAACCTTTAATATTTTAACGAGCTGTTTTAAAAATTTAAAACTTTCCAAACATGTCTCACTTGCTGCCTGTCTCTGGCCCGATATGCCTTTGGTCTGGACTGATGTTTCTGTCTGCTGCACGCGCCTCCCACTGACAACGCAACTGTCAAAATGTCGTCGCAACGCAAACAACAACAAACGAAAACCATAAAACCACACCAAAAAAAAAACACAAAAAAAAAATTATACAACAACAAACATGTGCAGAACATTCCGCTGGAAATTCAACAACTCGGGTGAAACTCTGGACGTGGGCAGCGAACGATTCAGCGTGAATGGAAGCCGCAGCATTTTAAAGTACACTCCGGTCACAGATCAGGTAAATAACTACGCCCAACCAATTAAGCGACACACTGCACCGACAGTAAAGTCACTTTGGTACATATGCATTTATGTACTTCCAGGATTATGGCACACTATCCTGCTGGGCGGCCAACGAGGTGGGCACCCAACAGCAGCCCTGCCTCTTTCAAGTGGTTTTAGCAGGTAAACGCACAAAAGACTTATTCATTTTAATGAGGACTCACCTCATAGCTATCTAACGATGTATACACCCACTTAGGTCATGCATTCATTTAATTCATTTAATGAACCATAATGTAATATATACAATTATTATTTTTTGCTATCTGCTTTATTTGTTAAGTATACAAAGAATGTATTATATTAATTTTATTTTAAATGAAGTTATTCAATAACAACGTTGAGATGGGAATTTGAGCACTTTTCATGCTTATCCTTTTTATTATTTGTATGATACCTGATTTAAAGCAAGTTATTTTATCAAATATCTTCCATTTATTAAAGTACAGTTGCAAATTAGGGAAGGCATTTGAATGACTTTTTGATTGTAGCATTAATTTTAGTTTGAGACATTTCCTCTGATATAACATAATATTAAATTATTTTTATGCACATAAGATAAAATATTTTATACCTATGTTTTTAAGTATATATAGGGTATCACAAATGAGAAAGCTAATTTTAGCGATTACTTCAACAATGAATATGTGAAATAGTTTGTTAATCAAATATAGATCTCTTTTCATTTTTTATTGAGTTGTTTTATGAAGTTGATTAATAGCGCTAATAATAATTTAACAGCAATGGCTGTGGCATATACATATATGTGCCTGTATGGTTTATTTGCTTGACAGAATAGCTTTAATTGAACTGTTCAACGGTGTATCTGTGCGTCTTTTTGCAAATTTAACCTCAACAAGTTAAGGACACAGGCAAACACTCAGAGTCGCGCTTGCAGATAGCATGAAACAAACAGGCAACTTGCTTGTTTATACCAAAAAAAAAAGAAGGCAAATAAAATGTTTAAATCTCTCTCTTTCTCTCTCTCGCTTCTCTTCTCTTTCTGCAAAAATTGGACAACATAAATCCGATTCCGATTCTGATCCCGATACCCATATGCTCGCACACATTGTCACACTCTCACACATGCATACACAGCTTTGCCCAATTGTGTCAGCAATTGCAGCATCTTCAATCGGACTGAACTGAATGTTGACATACAATGCATACCCGGCTATGATGGCGGCCTGCCCCAAATATTTGTACTCGAAATGTTTTCAACACGCACCGGCCTTACCAGGTAAGCGAATTAATCAGCAACATATATACGACATAATCCAAAATCTGGACACACACACACACTCACACACATAAGCGGATTATATTTGTGGGGGAACTTTACTTAGCCTTCAGGCTCCGATTTTCAGCATATGCCAAATAGGAGTTGTAATATTGCCTTTGGTTAACCAAAGTGAATCGGAAATGCGTCTTTCCGAGCTGCCTACTTATTTTGTGTAGTTAAATTTAATGCTCAGGTTTTAGTACAGCTATTAATAAGTTTAAAGATGATTTCATTAGTAAGGTGAAATTCGATTTATATATATATATATGTATATAGATTAGAGCATAGATTAGTAACAGGTGTATAGATTAGGGTATGGATTATTGAATTAAAGGCGGTTCAAATAGTCATTTGTTGCAGCTTAAGAGCTACGTGTTTGCTGCTCGTGAATATTCCTTATTTCTCTGCCTATTGTGCTTCATAAATACCTATGTTAATGTGCATGTATACGTGCATTTACATACATATTTATGTGTGTGTTACACCCACACATCCACACACATTCCGAGGTAAGCATGTACTGTCTGCGTGTGACAGCTGCCTTAAGGGGAGATACCAGCAGGATAATATTCAATATCAGTTTCAGTCGGACAATGGTAGACAGGCTACCTGCGATTGTCTGTGTGCGCTTAATTCATAAGGATAATTTTGGAGTTTCGCACACTCCTTGGGCAGGGAGCGTGTAATTAGGCGTGAAAGAGGATGCTTCAGGCCAAGTTTGTGTTCTCTCCCCGTAACAAAATTGCCAGCGCAAATCAGCCATTTATATGCATGTCAAATGGGTGTTTAAAAAATGCGCATTTTATTGGGGCCTAAATCCGAAATCAAATCGTATTCATATGCAAACATAATATTATGCTACCGCATTGTATAAATTTGGCAAGGAAACAAAACCAGCAACATTTAATAAATATTACTTATTAATACAATGCGCAGACCCAGGGGAGAAAACTTGGCAGTGTTGTCTCCCAAAAACGATAAAATAAATAAAAAAATAAATAATAATATCAAAGGACCCTCATTCAAAAAGATTGCGCCAAAACGCAACAAACGTCGTCATCAATGCTCAAAGTGTTTGTTAAACCAAATGGCATCTTGGGAATATGAAAAATGAGGTCGCTTTGGCATGGCGAAGTTCAAATACCCTATATGTTGGCAAGAGGTTATTTACCATGGTCTAACTGAGAGACCATTTCGAATAAATAGTCAGATAATCAATGGGTATATTTATTTCGACTCGGCGTAATTCGCATCTTATTTCAGCTTGTAACAACAACTCTTCCTCAATGAGTTATATAGCAGAGCAGAGAATTCAAATGTTCTTAGCAAGGGCATCTTAAGGATGGAAAAAATGATGTTAAATTTATATAGATATTGAACCCTAATATTTCAGGGCTTGGCACACCAGAAACAAAAAGCGAACCATAGACAGGAGACAGGAGACGAAAGACAAGCGAAAGCCGCAACCAGGCAAAAGGCATCAAATTTAAATTGAGGTCATGATTGGAGAAATGCTTCGGTTTTGTTTGAGTTGAGCTTGAGTTGGGATTGGGATTGGGGCCGTAGTCCAAGACGGAAATTCAAAAGGCGTAAGCTGTCAAAAATACGAATATTTTTGAAAAAGGGGTTTTGTGACAAGCTGACATTTGATTGCACATGATTAAAGGCTCAGAGCTATTGATTTGGCATGCTGATTTACTATACTATACGAATGAATATAATAATATTCTGTGGTCCCTCTATTCTCGTGTTTGTTTTTCTTTTAGATTTAATCTGAGCAATGCGGAGGAGGCGCTTTTCTCGCTAGAGAATCTGGATACCCTCACCTCGATGATGATGCAGGAAAATAACTCGTTGAGGCTCCGCATTTACTCCTACAATCAAAAGGGACGCAGTGCGGCATTTCTGTTGCCCGATTTCATAATTGGCTCAACAGCTTACAAGACAGGTGAGTGGCACTCACACACAAACACACACACACACACACACACTGACGCACGCATACACACATACACACGCTGACGCACGCATACACACGCACACACATTCGCATTGGCTATTGCAGGATAGGCTTGATTGATGGATGGAAATTGTAGGGCTGCTGCTTGCATTTGACACATGAAGTCTGGCAAGAAGAGCAGCCTTGGGCCACCCTCTTCCTATATCCCATATCCTCGCATACAGCTGTTTTCCACTGATTTCATGTTTTAATCCAAAGTCAGGGCTTCATACTTGGCTTGACTTCCACATCCCTCACATATGGTGACGACACTTGACAGGTACCAGAGTCATCTACAGTACTTACATAATCAACATGCCTGCCTCATGGCCTGTCTCTCGCTGCTGCACAGCATACATGTGTAAATTTACTTTCTGACGTGCCAGCTGCTTTGCAACAGCGAATATTATCTGACACATTGATTTCACTCCGATCAGCAATCTACAAAGTTTCATCATTGCCAATACATACATACAAAATCACAACTGAGAGTATTTAATCGTACTCGATGCTTTTAAATAAACATGAACAAATAAATACGAAATCTGGAATATTTCAGTTTTCATTTTAAAGCCATCAATCCATCAATTTCTCTTTAAGTATCCAAAGTTCAGTTGATAGCAAACTATTATTTTGTATAAACTGAGATTGCAATCAGAATCAGGAATGTGCTACAAACTTAGTTTAGGATTTCTTCGCATTAACATAGAAATCGATTACAAATCTTATCAAAATAGATCACAAGTTTAGTATAATTCCCATTTAACAACATACATTGTATGATTTGAACCACTGTGCAGTTGTACAATTGTTTGTTGAAATTAACTCATGCCCACTTTTCCCGATTCTTTCCATTTGCATGTCGTTAACACAATGCGCCTAAAAATAAAACTGTCAAACGACTAACTTGAACTCAAACTCAAACATAAACTCAACGCAATCCAACAACAATCGTGATATATGTGGAATATTTGCTATGTGTGATGCCAATCTATCTAAAACCGACGACGACGATGATGACGACAACGATGATTTATGACTGTCGATTGTCAACCTGTAATTACGACAATAACCGATGACAACAACAATAACAACAACTACAACAACAACTACAACAACAACGATAACAATAACAGACGACGATGTAACACTGGCACTGTCGCCGGTGATTGTTGGCAGCGTTCTGACCATCATAATCATTGGGGTGGCAATCGCGATACGAATATTTGTGGTAACCTTTGTGCACAATTTGCGACGCAATCGGCAGCATGGCAACAAGGCGACAGCTGCTGGTGTTGTCGTCCAAGCAGGCGATGTCTTTAAGGTGAGTGCACCAACTTGGCCCACCTCTCCTCCCTGCCCCCATGCAATTAATAATGTTCCACTGCGACACTTTGCAGAGCGGTAACCTAGAGAAACCGCGCTGGCAGCATACGGATATAAAAACGAAATCATCGGAGGATTTGGTTGAGGACGAACGTGACCCAGATGTTATACCCTCACAATATGGTAAGTCGTAACTTACAAGTTACTTTTGTAGGGCATAAACAGTTCTTCCAATAGCTTAGCTGACTTCTATGTGATTGACAGTGACGGAAAATATCAGTTTAAAACTCGAATTTACCAGAAATAGGCTAATTTAACAAATTTTCTTATAAAATTCCAAGTGAATCATCTATATAAGCCAATAAAATATCAATTGTCCAAATGCTATGCAGCAATAATTTAAATTCAATTGAATTCTTTCTCTTTCAACTTATAATTCGATAACTAGAAAATTAATTAAGAACTAAGATTATATTAATTAATTTTTATTTAAAATTGTAATTAAACAAAAGTATGCATTTTTAGTCTCAGAGTATTTAGGTTTCAATATTACAGTTGTGTAATACGATAGCTGTTGAGATTTTTGATGTATGTGGGATAGGATAGGATGGGATATGATGTCCAAGCCTTAGAGTGTTTGAGTTTCAGTATAGCAATAAACAATCTTTCAGTTGTGTGATAATATAATTGTCGAGTTCGTGCAGCAACGTGCACTTTGACCATTAAACTTTAATCAAATTTTATGGTTACTTTTCTGACATTTACTTTCATGTGTCTTACTTTCGCGCATCGTCGCTTCCTGCTGTTGCTGCTGTTCCTGCTGGTGACCCGTACTCGTAATCAATCTCATCAATACAACAATACGACCGGCAATCTAAACATGTTGCGAACCCCAACCAAACCAATTCGAACCCCACCGAACCGCACGAAACCAAATGAAACCATTCCAATATAATCCAATCAACGGATGCAATTTTCTTTTAATCGTAAATATTTTTAACGATGGCATCCGCCAATCTAAAACTCAACCACATCATCGCCTGGCCACCGGACTCTCATTCGGTCGCCCACTTGGACACACTCATCAATAAATTTCAATCACACAGTTGGCGGCAGCAGCGCCGGCAGCAGTGGCAGCAACGCCTCCAACGTGGGCAGCACCACTGCCGGCACAGCCACCGGCAGCAGCACATCGACAGCGGTTGCCACAGCTGTGCCCCCAACGGACCGCGATGCCCATCCGTTTGCCACTGTTGCAACAGCAGCAGCTGCGACGCCATCCGGCGTTGGACTCGTTGGCAGCATTTCCAAATGGTCACCCAATAGCAATGTAAGTATGCCTCCAAAATGTAGCATTTAAGATGAGCAACAAAAAGTGCAGTTATTTTCTTCTTCTTTTTTGGTGTATCACTTAAAAACTGAAGAAGAAGAACGAAATGTTAATGCTTATTAGATTTTATTATAAGCGGAAACACGCCATGCACATTATTCACTTACAGGTTCAGAGTTGTGCTTGTCGCTTCTTTATTTTCTCCCTCTCTCTCTCTCTCTCTCTTTCGTTCTACTTTAATTGTTAATTATTACGAAAGTTAAACCATTTTTATTCTAATTGCGTTTTTCTTTCTCTTTATTAATTTTTTCCCCTTTGAAGTTAATTTCTGCTATAATTATTATAATTTTGTATCACTTAAATAATTTGTAACTTTCATTTCAATTTTCAATTAAGCTTTTTTTAATTGTGTTGAGACCACTTTAAATTAAAAAATTATAATAAATATATAAATTATTTGTACATTTCGATTAAACTCAGTTAAAGCAATATTTTATAATGTCAAATAATTTGAAAGTGAGTTGCCTTAGAGCGTATTTTGTTTAACACAAAAATGATGACCGAGCTATCCCTTGTATTAATATGGAAATTTCTTAGTGCAGTTGTAAATGAAAGTAATCAAAGTTTTAATACCATCGAACATTTCGGGTCATAATTAAAAAAGGCTTATTCAGGCTGAACCGTAATTCATGGGCGAGTGGGTAGAATAATAATAAAATTGTAATCGAGGCATTGGCTCTACATTTGCATTGGCATTGTGGCAATTGGGATCGCTTTTTCTTGGTTTGGCGACTTTGCTGAGGCAACGATATCTGCTACTTGTCAATTCCGGTTATTATTAGCCACCTTGACAATTTTTATGTTTTCTTCCTCTTTTTTATTTTTTTTTGTTTTTTAACCTGTTTTTTCTCCTTTTATCTGGCATTCTGTTTTTCACACCAAAACCAATCGAATGCCGAAATTGCAAAATTGCTAAACAAAATTCTGGGTTACCGCAGTACGGGTCTCAAATTCCAATTTGAATCGAAAACCTGCAGAACCCGCAACCCGCAATCCGCAAAACACAAACCCCAAAGCATACCAAAGGGGTGTTTATTAAAAAAAGCTTTTAAACTGTCAGAGCGCATGTCTCGTGGCACGACTGCTCCCGCCCCTCCTCCTCGACCAGCAGCAGTTATAAATAAAAGCCATTGGCTAAATCCGAGTATAATGTGGCAAGCACTTTTGCATTGCAACGAGCCAATATCCGCCACCAAAGAACCACAGAGACAAGGTAATTGCAAGATTCCTTTTTCTCCTTTTAAGGGCGATACATCATGTTAAGCTACCCATAATCAATCAATATTTTCAGTATTTATATTGCTCAATATTCCTTGGCTGCTACAGTGATGGTGGGGAGTCCTGGAAATGGTGGGGAGGGTTGGGGGTGGGGGTGAATGTACGTATCCTGTGTCCTTAAATCAGTTTACAGTGATTGAATGTGCAACATGTGTTTGCCTCAAGTTTTATATATAGTGATGACGGAAACAACTGAGTTACTTAAACCAAGTTAAAAATACTTAAATTAGTCCACTAAAGTGAGCCACAAATTTAAATTTCAATTCAAAAATAAAAGCAAAACAAACAGCTTTTTTCACTTATATTCTATTTATTTGGTTTCTATTTATGTTAGTAGAAATGTAAAAAAAATAGTAAATTAATTCAATAAAAATAAAATCAAATAAGAAACGCATCTGTTTCAGGTTGCTATCGTTAAACAGACAGATGGGTTTGGTTATGTGCATATATTTCACATTTTTAATATTGGCCTAATTAAACGGTAGACCGCAAAATAAAGCATTCGAAACAAAACAAACAAAAAGCAATAATTAAAGATTATATACATATATTCACAATTATAATTTTAACAAATGAATAAATTTGTTTCTCGACACCATTCATATTTTATTTGGTGTATAATTCGCGTCTGTTTTGAATTATAAATGCCAGATAGGAGAATTTGTGGCCTGTCTGCATTATTGCAATTACGGTTCAATTATGGATTTTGCGACTATAGTTGAGATGCCTGGCATTAGCATAAGCTGTTGCGAGTGCGATTAGAGAGCCGCTACAAACCGTATGCCATGAGCAGACACAGTGCAACTGAACTAAATGTATATCGTGCAACAGCACAATAACCAACCACATAAACCAATCTATATACATGGAGTGAAAAATGCTTATTACCAAAAAGTAAAAAATCCATTAAATACTTCAAAAATACAACAAAAAAAAACATTCGAATGCAGCGGTTTTCGATGTTCCCTAGTTGGGCGAAGGATGATTTCAGTGCATATAGAAATGAAATTTGGTGCGCTGATTTTAATTAGATTTAAATTAGCATCAGGCAACGGGTGCAGACCATAGACCGTAGTCCGCAGACCGGAGTTGTAGTTGTAGCTGTAGTCGTAGTCAGTGTCTGACATAACTCAATTCGCTCTTTAAACAATTTTAAATATTGCCAAACATAACACAAACATGCAACACTGCGCATCCACGCATGGCCAACATCTGCAACTCGCTTCGCAATAACGCAATTCAGCAATTCTTAATTGAAACGAGAGATTTTCAATTAGAATTTCCATTTGAACTGGCCGAAAAAAATACTTTTTTCGCAGTGTTTTGCGATGTTGCTGTACATTTGGCAGATCGCTGGAAATTATCATCTCAAATAAACATCTTTTCAATCTAACTGGTTAAGAATCTTTATTAAAGATCCAAACTACAAAATGAATTTCTATTGAAGAGTTCTGATTCGATTTAAATCTGACCTTTTTTCAAATTTACAATTAACTTAACATTTTAAAAAATTAGTTTAATTTTCTTGTTTTTGTAAATTTTTGTAACTGTTTCAATAACTTTGTGTGAACACGCTTAAAATTTTGAATTTTTTTAATCTTACGTATATGCTTGTGATCGTATTATTTGAATAAATTTGTATTGAGTTATGCCTTAATATTTAATGATATTAATAATTACATTTTAAGAATTTATTATATTAAAATTAAAAACAATTCTGATTAGGTGCTGACTTATCTAATTGTTTTAACTCTCCAAAATGATGTGCATACTTGGTGATGTTTATTTCATAGTAGCTGAATTAAAAATTGGTTCCAGCTGGGTGGCTTTAATGCGTTTGCATTTTTTAACTGTCGTATATGTTTGCAGGCACCGGCCATGACGACGACCACGGCGCTGTCGTCCGGCGATCCCTCGAGCCCGCCGATCACTTACAATCAGATCAATGCGCAGCGGGCGCAGCTGCTGGCCGCTGTTGCCGCCGTTGGTGGCGGGTGCAGCAGCACCGTTATTTCGCCCAGTAGCAGCATAATGGGCAGCCTGGGAGTCGGGGGTGCTGGTAAGCCGCTGACACTGGGTATGGGCGGCACCATCATTGGCTCACCCACATCGCTCTCGTCTACGGCGACGCTGGCAGCGCATCTGCAGCCAGCGCACAGCAGCGGCGTTGGCACATTGCCGCCCGGACTGGGCAGTGGCGGTGGCTATATAATGAATGCCTATGCCAGTGGCAGTGGCAGGCTTCATCATCCGACGGGTCACACGGCCACCCTGAATCGTCATCATCATCATCAGCAACAGCAGCAGCACCATCATCACCATCCGCAGCAGCAGCAGCCGCACCATCATCATCAGCCCGGTTCGGGCTCGAGTCTGTTGCTGGGCAGCGTGGGCAGCGTTATGGGCGTGGGCGTTACCTCGACAACAACCACGTCCTGCAACTCGTCGCAGGACTTGGATGATAACATCAACATAAATGCGATTAAGGATTGCCTAATGACGCAACGCGTGCCCGAAAGCTGTGTCTAAGTTCTCAAATACATTGTCTACACTTGGTAACTAATGTAGCTCTCGACTTAAGCCGACTACAAATATATATATATATATATAGCTAGACATAGACTAGATTAGATCGCCATCTAAACCTTGCGTGTATGTATGTAGTTGAATGTACATATATACATATATCAATATATACATATATCAAAGTTGAATTCCCGTAAAGGTGCTGTGCATAACTAAATTCGATTCATGATGACAACTTGCATATCTTCTGCATCTAGATTTCCAGACATATCCATTTCTATATCAAGTGAGAAATCATATTCCACAACTATATTACATGACAGAGCTTTCATAAACCAGCTGAAACATATCTTTCTAAAATCATCAATACTCAACGATAAGCTATCGATAACTTCTGAAAGGTAAACTACAGTAGTTCAATCAAAACATCACACATTGACCGAAAACCAATCTAAATGTATCTACCAGAGATGTATAACACTTAACGATAATTATCGGTAGCAGAAAGATAATTGAAGAGTGTTTTTTTTTTAGTATAAATGCGTGGATTACTTTTACAACGGGCAACATATCACAAATAATTCACAGAAGTATATCGATTAGAATTCAGAAACCATCAGCGAGGTGATAAATATTTCATCCATGAATTATCGATAACGTTTGAGGGATAGATAAATCTCATTTTTATTCCATTTAATAACGGAATGCTGTTTACATAGCATCACAGTGCAAATATATTGTGTAGAGATAGACAACACACAACAAACGATTTAGACGATAGCGCAAAGTTATCGATAACATTTGAGGATCTTCTTGTCCAATAATGCAACTAAAGCCGTAAGTAAAATATTGTCGCTTATCCCAATTCCTGAATAAAACGAGCAATTGACAAAAATTTTAAGTCTTTCCAAAATGAAAAGCAAAGTAACGTCTCTTTAGAAAATCCTTCAAACTTTCATATGTTTAGAGCATAAGAATACCAATACATAAAAATTAATACAAAACCAAAAGTATAACAGTATAATAATTAAGATTAAGGCAACTTCAAAAAGACTCTGAATTTTAGTAGAAAAATTTAATTTGTAGCAAAAATGTTCCCAAAACCAATAAAAATAAATAATAAAAGAGATTGTAGATACATAAGTAAACATTGTCGAGTTGTAAATAAATAACTATATATGCATAGCTATTAAAGTTGTATAAAGCAAATGTTTTTAGTCTACAATTTTTGTTGTATATGTATGTATGTATATTTATTTATTGAGGAACTGCAAACTGCAGATGCAGCTAAGTTGCGTGTGAGTAGCCCGATTCAAGTCGGGAATGTCCTGCATAGTAAGAATAATTCTAGTAATGGTAAAGTTAATGCAAATTGTTAGAGCGCATTGCGCTTAAGCAGAATTTAACGACAGAGTTTAGTTAAAAATGTGTTAGGCTATTAAAATCGATGCATAAATAATGATAAATCAATTAACTACGTCATAGAAATTGTGACAAAAAATAAGAATATTAAGAACATGGTAAAATAAAAATAATTAATTATTACATACAAATTGTGTGATCTTTTTCGACAACGGTTTCAAATTTAACTTGGATGATGTTGACGGTTTAGTTTCCCTGTTATTTAAGGTAAGTACTGGATAGTTTGTATGTTTAATTACATGTGGAAAAATGATAGAATAAATTCCTATAGGCTATGGAAACTTTCAATAGTCAAAATTATGAAAAACGAAAAAATATATTTTATTTTTCTTCTATTTATATATTACTTTTATACATTTTGTTGGCACCACAATCCCTGCTGAAACAATTAAAACCGGTGCTCAAATACGAACCCATCTCTGGTGGTTCACACTTTCAACCACAGTTGCCGCAGTTGCACAGTTGGCCAACATCCACTTGATAAGCCACAGAAGCTGCACGGGGGAAAAACTGTTTTAAATTTCATATATGGCCCCGACTCGGCTCATTAGCAAATCAAATTTATACAGTATACAGTATACAAGAGATATTTCTGGCAACTCAGCAGCAATCAGGCTGACACCCGAAAAATCACCCAACCACCGAGCCACACACAGCAACCCAATGGTTGACCACACGAAACTTTGGACCGAAGCAAAATTGACAGGAAAAGTGAAACTTGCCTTTGATTTGTGGGAGTGGTATGCAAAAATGCTTCTGTAGACAATTTTGGGATTCATTTGGGTTTCGGATAATTGGAAACCGCGCTGACAGCTGCCCCAACCAACAAAACTGGACCGGAGTCCAAATGTCCACTCTTAATGTGGGTCACACACATGTGGGGACTGTGTATGGGAGTATTAATTCCCAATTCCAACTCCACAATTCAACACAAGGCAACCATTTGTTTGGCGATTTATTTGAACGTCTAAAGATTGTGAGAACTATAATCTTACGGTAATAGATATTTAAATATCGATTTACATTGTATTGCCCTAAATGTAACTATGAAAGAAAAAAAATTATTTTGAATCAATATTTATTGGCTTAATATATATAAATTTTGAAATATGCAAATGGAGGAAACATATTTATTAGAGAAATATTATAAAAGCTCAAAGATCGGCCCATGCCACGCCCAACTCCGACGCCTCAGGCAAACTCCTACAAATTTGGAAAATATATTACTGGTAGCCGACCTTAAGAACTGTTAAACAATATTAATGGCCATGCCCCCACCTGCGCTCATAATCGCCAAAGCCTATTTATCGGTAGGTGAAAATCGATAAAACGGCAAATCTTTCACTATTTTAAAGGCAGAGCCACCAATCGTGGAAGGTAACCTGCTTTTGACCTCCTTCAAAGATCGGCACATACATTTTAAGACCATGCCCACAGCCTCCACCCCCCAGGAACTTAGGCCATTAAAATCAGAAATGCTCAAAATAACAGCATGTATTTCTTGGCTACAACCACAATTGTCCGCGGCACCTGTAATCGGATGGTATTACTTATGGTATCGGAGTATATCGCAGTCGGTTACATCCGACTCAAACTTTCTCACTTGCTTTCAATTATTTTTCTTTCTCATAGTTTTTCCCTAAAGGAAAACTAATTACTCTGGCCGATCTACTCTGCATGAACAGACTTCAAGCGATTGCTGTTGCACTTCAGTTTCTCTGAAGATTATTATCTGTCTACAGTGTGAGCTTCCACATGTTAGGCAATTAAGTTGTCAAGCGAGACTCGGGCAACTTTAGGTGGCTTCAATGTGCCTTCTCTAGATACATATATCTATTACCCATCCCAGGCAGCGCAGCACTTCAATTCACTTCCGCTACGGTTCTGCTTACTTCCGTTTGCACATTTACGCCATTGGCATCGTGAGCATTCGCTGCCTAATAGAAAACTGTTCACACGTGCTGCAAATTACACTGTTTGAATGCCTAACCATCCACCCACACAACCAACCAACCAACCAACGAACCAACTACCCAGCACTGACCAGACAGAGCCCAGCGAACCCAAAACAGAACCAGCCACAGACAGTCCGTGCGGTCAATAAATGTAAATAAAATGGACGCGACCGCCTACCTAAAGGCCACGCCCCATTTGTTGGATGATGGTATCAGAGCAAAAAGTGGGCAACACAGAAAAAGAAGGAATCTCTAATAGAAATTGCATAGCGAATATTGTAACGAAATTATGCAGGTTATTTATGTATTTGTTGTTATATTTATGTATGTGTTGTTGTCGCTCTTGCAGCTGCGCTTCGTTGTTCACATTTCACATTTGCCATTTATTGATTTTCACGTGTGAAAATTAAATTCCCTTTTTAAGTTACTCCGGTCCGAACATAAAGTTTTGTTAGACGCGATTAGTAGCGGGAGTCTCGCGCCCCGTCGGCCCAAATTGAATTGAAGCGCGCTGTGTAAATCAGCGGCTCAATAAAATCTAATAGTCTCGGGCAGATTGCTGCTCGGCACGCACCCAAAGAGAGCTGAAACCCAGAAACGCAGGAACTTTGTGTACAGGCACATAAATTAACGCGGACAACGCTGGTGACTAGAACTTTTGGGAGTACAAGGACGTGAATGTCCTTGACAGTGGCAGCCTTATAAAAACAAGCGCAGGAACTAGACGAACCCAAAGTGTTTCTGATTAGCCGAAGCATTCATGCTCTTGAGGCGTGAAATCCAAGTCTGTCTATGAAATAAATTGGGATTCAATGAGCTGTTAGATCCATATTATTGAAGAGATCTTTATTGCTTCCGGAATATTGACGCAGCAAACAACATACTTAAAATATATTTTAGTTCTTCTGATATATAAAATGTTGGAGGCTTAATTTAATATAGATTAAGCTGCCCAAATACATATATTCTTAAAAGGAATAGTAAATCAAATACAGATAATAGAAGCTTAAGATTTTAAAAGCAAAATAAATTAGACTCAAAGTCTTTACAGGGATAGAAGTCAGTCAGAAGTTGAAGTTCGTAGTATTAATTATAATTTTGATGAAACTAATTTGTTAAGATATTGCATAGAAAATAACCAAGGATTATCATACTTCATTTGGCCAGCACTTTGCATCCTGTTGAACACATTCACAAATCATTCTCGTGGTTAAATTTATGTACATACGATTGGAAGATTGATTGAAGAAATTGCTTGCTTGACAAACTTCATGGGAAATGCACAAGATCCTTTTTGGCGAGGGCACAAACCAACAGAAGCCATTTGGCAAATTAACTAATGACCCCATATTAGGTGCTAGGCATCTTAGCGGGCCAAAGCGTCGGCAGGAGAGGGGAAGGAATTGTTGCCGGCGCGTTTGCTTAATTGTCGTGCGACCAACCCGCTTTTTGCTCGTTTTAATGAGTCAATTTAAATTCCAATTTCGATTGTGGGACTCACTCAGCTTTCAGCACAGAGCTCAGCAGCAGCCCGATTGCCCGACTGCGGCCAAATCGATGTTCATTAACAGAAGGCGAAGCCACGCCCCATGCCAAAACGGATGGGGTTTTTGTCGGCCGCATTGTCAACGCAATTAGCTGAAGTTTTTAAGTTAATATTGGTTTTTGTTTTAGCATTCAAATGATTTGAATCGTGCGTAAGGCCTATAAGATAGTCAAAAGTTAAGGATTTCAAGCAAATTCAAACAATCCATCAAGTGACACTTTTTATGATATTTTATTTAATTTTTAATTAAAAACTGACCGCACTTTTTGTTGGCTAGGTTAATGAACGAAACATCCGCTTTTTTAATACCCTGTCCTCATTAAAAGGGTCAAAGCGGGTAAGCGGAACTTCCGACAGTGTTTGAAGCGAACAATATAATTGTGCTTAAACTTGTGGCATGTGTAATAAATGAGTCAATTTAATTTATTGTTTTGCATTTACACACACTGATTTAGTTTCCTCGTTTCAAAAATATTTTAATAAAATTCTTGTGTTCACTACTTGTAATGAAATGAAAACACAACAAACGCTGCTGCGGTAATTGACAAATATTCATTTGAATTTTTAATATATGCATGCAAAATGTGGAAAAATAGACATCAACTGTTAACAACAGTTATACGTTGCAGCAACTTAATGTAACTAAAAATTACAGTCGAAACTCGATAAAAAAAACTTACAATATTTAAAATTGATTATCTTCAGCACTACGCAAAATGAAGACTACATTAATTGTTATATATTAATAAATTGAGGTTTTCATAAATAAATATTTTCTATAATCATAAAATTATTTTACTCAGATATATATTAAATGGGGTATTCATATTTTATTAGTTTTCTATACTAATTATATTATTTTACGATGAATAAAATAAGTATTTACGTAAGTATGCATATTATTTGTATACTTAAATTACATATTTATAGATTTGGACAGGGTATATCCTAGTCGCACGCTGCCTTAACATTCTCTTTTTTAGTGTTTGTTTTTTTTAGCAACTTTAATTAAAACATGTGCGTTTTATTATTTGATTTATTATAAGCATATGACGGCCAGCAGCTACAACTAACAAACACATGTGTAATTGCATATTTGAACTCAATTAACCGGCGACTTGAATGCTCAAATTTATTTAGTGTGCTGGTGGTGGAGATGGTGTGCTATCCAAGGACGAAACTGTGACAGTATCAGAGATGGAAAGGAAAGGGGAGGAGGTGAGCGTGTGCCATAAATTCCCTTCTACGCACTCAGTCAACTTGACCCCGACTATGACTATGCCGGCGAGGACGAGGATGAGAATTGGAAAAGAGACGGGGGCGAGGATGAGAACGACAAGTATATTTTGTGGAGCGCAGCGCTGCATGAAATGAAATTTAGCGCAACGGTCTCTTTCCATATGCTTTTTTATGCTGGCCGAAACAATTTATGGCTAAGCGCGCATGTTGGCCTAAAAATATGTATAAACATATATATAAAGCTTGCATGCATATGTATACAATATATATAAATATACATATATATATGCATGCATGTCCAAGTAAAAAATCGTTACATAGAAACACGTCAATAAATTACGTACCCCAAGCCTTAGACTTAACCAAGTTGAACTAATGGCAGCTCCTAAAACCCACTCAACTCAACAACAACACAGCCCTTAAGCAGTTAGGAGCACGATTCTTAAGTGTAAAATGAAATTTAGATACCCTAGAGGAAAAGATATATAACACAACTAGGATAATGAAGTTGAGATGGGATAAGCCCAAGGGATAAGCTTTAGTTAAGAAAAACACAACACGATAAAAAAACGAAGATGATTTGCATATATGTATATAGCGTATATAATTATAGAAAACGTATTAAGATTTTTAAACATATTAGAAAATATTATAATTATATCTAAACACAAGGCAAACCAATTCCTGGAGTTAATATACCCAAGGCGTATGCATCAACTTTGAAAGAAAAACAAGAAATATAAATTTAAATTCTGTGCCAACATGCAGCAGGACATTTATAGACGGGCAGAGCATATATGGAGGAGGTCGTGGCTGAAGGGGCGAGGGTCGAGAGAAGGCTCAGCAATTTATGCGAAAACGCGACAACATCAAAAACAACAACGGCAACAACAACATATCGTAAGTGCATGCGTGAGTGCTGATTAGAATGCCTCAATTAAAATAATTTGAAATGATTCCAAGCGGCGACAGAGCGAGAGTTCCAAATTACAGACACTGTTATGGGGATCTACAAAGAGAGAGAGAGAGAGAGAGAGAGATAGAGAGAGGTAGAGCGAGAGAGAGAGAGAGAGAGAGAGACAGAGAGAGAGAGACAGAGAGAGAGAGGGAGAGCTAAAGACAGTAAAAGAGTCGACATTTTTTTGCTTATTGACTGACGCACAGATTGACAAGCATGACGAGGGGCAACCGGCACGCCCCCAAAGACCAATTTCGTAGCTCCCACACCATACCTCATACACACACACACACACACACACCAGGGAATTGGATTTCCGTTTCGAACACATTAAAAACTTTACAATTTTGCAGTGTAGTCAAGTTTAATTTTTTGGTTGAGTTCATGCGAAAATTGCAAAAATCATATTCCAACTGTTTGGCAAGCCATCAAAGGTATGGGCAGCATCAGGGTGCAAGCTGCAAGGGGGCATGCAGGCTGTAGGGATCGGCCCTGGCACCAGCAGCTAAGGTTTTAGACGGACATGGAACGAAATGACAGAAAATGAAATGTGAAATTAAATCTGCATTTTGTCCGAAGTGTTGCCAGGTGTGCAAGAGAGTGCAACATGTGTGTTGCATGTGCCCCTCATCTGGACTTATTTGCATTGGAAATTGAAAAGGTTCTATAAACAGTGAAGATTGAATTTTCCTCAGACATTGCTCGCTATTGTTGGTTGAGAACATCCCAAATCTACAGTATCCAACCCCTTCTCATCACCCCAACCACTTGCTCTAAATACGCGAAACTTTTCTGCTTCCGTTTCTGTTTTTTGTTTGTCTGTGGTATGTGTTTCCTTTTAATGTCTTATCTACGTGGGCTGCGTTTTCAAATTAAGCAACAAATTTAACACAAAACACACGCGCAGTGCATAAAAACCAAGCAGCTCCCAAAAAATAAATAAAAAATAAAAAAAACGTAGGAAAGAAAGGAACACAAAACAAAATAATAAAGAAAACACTCTTAACCGTTACAATTTCCCCAGCAACCCTGACAGAAGCCCCAGCAGGAGTCATAATTATGCTCGGCCCATTGTGACTCTGCACGCGGCACGCAAAACATTTTTTGTAATTATCTCTCCAAAACTGAAAAAATCCTGCAAAGCGGAAACACTTACAACAAAAAAATTATGCAAATGGTTCAGAAAAAGGCTTAGATAGTCTCCGCTTAGATACACTTTTAATTATAAAGTAATCATGAAAATATCACAAAAATTTAGAGACTATCACAACATATTCTATCAATAATGCATGCTTAGATAATTCGTTGTTTCCAAGAATGAATAGAGCCTTTTTTTATAATAAAAGACAAAAATTAAATATTGATTTTAAATTGCTATATTAGATCAGAAATATATAGTGGCATTGAAAGGATTTTCCATATCACATTGTTGCTATTCATTCTGAAAATGGAAAAAGTATTATTATAAAAAAAAGTATGTAAATAAATATGCTACATCTAAAATCTATGTATCTAAATATTAGTTGTACTAATTAATATATAAATAAATAAATAAACTAATAAAATATGTGATTTGATTATTAGTTTTCGCTTGCCTACTCTAAATTTGATTTTCATTTTCCACACTTATATAATCTAGCGCATAAACTCCACTTGGCTAGAGTATGCCAACGAAATGAAGTTTCTGCAGTGCACGTCCTGCAGTAGAACCGGGAAGGGGTCAGAAATGAATGCACCTCATTCCTTGCCCCTCGCACATCATCATGGCTTACAGTGAATATGCGTGTGTAATTAGCAGAAAAATAAGTTTTGTCTGTTTTTTTTTGCTTAAAAAAATGCGTGCCAACTACTTTGTAGCAATTCGGTTGACTTTTGATAAGCTTGTGCTATTGTCTTAGAAGAGTATCTACTAGAGACTAGGAGAGAAAGTTTCTCAGATTGCAGCATTAAGATTTGAAAAAGAAAAATATTTGATGCTTAACCATTTGTGAAAAGATTTAACTGAATTTAAAAACAAAGGCTTTTCGAATAGATATATATATATATATATATATTTTTTTTTTTTGTTAAATCTCTTTTATTTTTTGAGAGAAAAACATTGTAGTTAAATTTACAGCAGCAGTCAAAACTAAAAATGCATATCTCAAGAAATTCGCACACTTTCGACTGCGAGCTAGGCAAGATTAAAATCTGTGCAGTGCGTATTGTTGAGAGCGGAGCAAGTTTTATATGAAGCTATAATTTGAGGTACCTCAGAGTCGTACCTGCAATTTAACAAGTGAAATCAGGCATAGGGCGGGAAGTGGGCGTGACGTCACGTCGAAGGGATGTGTGGCCTGCAACATTGTGAGTTTATGGGTCAACGGTTTCGCTGCACTTATTGCTGTTATTGTTATGGTTAGTGTTAGAGCTGTTACGGGTTGAGGGAATAACGATAATAAAGCAAACATATGACGACAGTGACATAGTCGCTGCGCTTGTAAGCAACAAAAGCAACACACACTGAAACTACACCAGCGGAAAACGACAACAAAGTTTTCCGCCTGCAGCGAGCAGGCAGCCAATAAAGTCAAGAACACAGTCATGAAAAACGTTGCCAAAAATAAAGAGCGAGAGCGCCAGATACGAGAGCCAAACGAGCCAGTTGTAAGTACATGTGTCTCTGTGTGTGTGTGTGTGTGTTTCTATGTGTGTGTGTGTGTATGTATGTATGTGTGCGCGTGTTGTATGTTATTATTATTTTTACTGCAAGGCATTCGCATAAAGGACATAATCATATTTTTCATCAAAGTCAGCAATGGCGATAAAAACTACAACAAAAGCGCACACCGAGAGCAATAATACAAGCCACTATATGAAGCTGTAAGTGTGTGTGTGTTAGTGTGTGTTAGTGTGTGTGTGAGTGTGTGTGAATGTTAGGCATTGACTGTCTCCCTCTGATGCGCAGCATATCCATTCTGCAGTTGCTGTCAACATTTTTCATATCATAAACACTTTTAGTGTTGATATTACCAACAATAACTTTTACCCAACACAGACACACACACACAGTATGTGTGTGTTTGTGTGTGTATTTGACACGCCTCCCTGTCGCGTTATTGTGGGAGTCTCGTCCGTTATTTTGCCTTTGACACGCTTCACTTTTTTTTTTTGTGCTATACATCGGCCTTGTAAGAAGAAGAAGACGCTTTGCGAGTGGGCGTCTGTGTGCGTGTGTGTGTTAATGTGTGTGTATATCGATGCCTGTGCTTAGCTAGTGTGCGTTAATGTGCGTGTGTGTCCTTTTTAATGTATACACATATTTGTTTATTCGGTTGAACCTTGAGAACATAGAGAAAGCGCTGACCAACGACTTGAATCACATTCGACAGCAGCTTTCAAATTATATTTATTTTTTTATTTACCATATAATATTTATAAGTCTTTAAGCTTAAAAAATTGGTATATATGTGTAATTAATATTTATTATGAAAAAAAGGAATTTTGCATTTGTTTACTTATTTAGATTATTTATTTTTTCAAGCATATTTATCTGTTCAATTTTAAACAATATTTGGCAGCATTTCACCACAAATACGGTTTAATATCAATTTGATACTGATTTATTAGTTCCTCCACCCATTCGCTCAGTTCTCCTTGTGGCATATTCGTAAACGTTTTAATTGCAGCGCGTTGCCTGTCTGTCGTTGATATTGGACAAGTAAATGAAATGTGAATTGCTAAATCATTTTCTACAAAAGTTGTGCACAATTTGAACTAAAGCATTTAGTATATCATATTTTTCAATAACATTCAATTGCGGCCAGAATGAAATGTAGACAAGAGCTTACTCTTAAGAGGCTTTCAAATTTACAAGTAAATATTTGATGCGAAAGCGGCAGGCTGTCGAAAGACAAAGCCCAGGATTGAATTTCGTCTGGTTGACCACAGCAACTAATAACCGAGCCGAACACATCATATTAGTCTCGAGACTATTCCGACCGCAGGACATGCCAGAGAGGAGGTTGTCCTGGCGACAGGATGAATCGCCAACTGAGTGGCATGTTCTGGCTATTTACTCCACACGCACACACACACATCTCTAGCTATTTTAGTTGTGCTCGAGTCACCGCCTTGGTTATCTTTGCACAAAGATGACATTTGTGTTGAAACAGGCAAATTAGTATTTATTGCCTTTTGCTGCTGTTACTGACATATTATTTTATTTGTTTAATTAATTTACAAAAAACAGAAGAACACCAAGGGACCACAAGACAAAATCATCAACAACAACAACAGATGCTCCCACCCTCCAAGAACCACCCCTTGGCCCACCCCCTTTTATGCCATATGGCATATGGTAGCTGTAATAAATAAGCGTCTAGCAACAGATAACCAAAGACTAGCTACTAGCTACTCCGACCTCTCCGAAATGCTGGGCCTCATAAATTTTATGCGTAGTTTGGGTTGATTTAATGACCATTTTCCCTGCGCTCAGCCACCAATTTCCCCCCTTAGCTGTCCACATAATTAAATCAACTAAATATTTAACGGCACATTTATTTGGCTTTGCTTCGTCCAGCGTCCTTGACCATTTGCCAGGATTTTTATTACATTGCTGGAACATTAAGTGGTCGAGAGTTCAAGTTCCACATTCCATTTCAGTCCATTCACTTGGCCAGTATGTCCAGCGCCCATAAATTAGCAATGGCTGGCCGAAATTGTATTAAGTAAATCATGTGGCAACGTCAAGAAAGGCCACGCCTACTTCCCACTGCCCACTGCCCACCTCCCCCAATCACCAAACCCAAACACCCATTTTGGCTCAATATCCTGTTTTTGGTATTTAATTTCCTTTGTTTGGCTTTCGCTCAATAATTATGAAGTGTTGATTTGACAAATGCCTTAAGATCCGCCAAATTTACTGGTTGTATTTTGATGATTAGGGTGAATTTTGTAACAGTTTATATACATTTATGTACACTTATATCAAAATAATATTATATACAAATCTGTGTATCTATCCTTTTTATTTGAACCCAACATTTTGATTTGGTTGTTCTCCTTCAGTTTTAAAGCTATCCTGTTAAGCCTTGAAGTATATTTGTCGAATGGAACCATTGAACAAAATTTTTTTTTATTATTAAACGATATTTTTAACAATATGTTTTGACCAAACTTACAATATTACATTATATTATCATCATCATCGAACCACATATCATATATGTAGCTGCCATAATAAATTGAAAGACTTAAACTAACTAAGTCCCATTTTGATGCAAGTCGGTAAGCAGAAAACCTAATAATATTTCCAACTCCTCAAATTTAGATAACAGATTAATTCCGCTTTGCAAGGGTATATTTTCTTCGGCTTGCTCAAAATAAACCTAATTTTTTTGTTTTATGTTATCTCTATTTAAATTGTTAACATTTTTCACAGCCTGCATTTCAATTGCCCTTTTGTTTCTAATAATAACAATAGCCAGGCCAGATAGACATTTCTATGTACACACTAATAGATGATAGGAAACGGTTTGGACTGATGGACGGAGGGACATTTGCTGAAGGCCATTTGCTACACTGAGCTACACAGTGTACGAATTCTGGTTGGATTTATTTCACGGCACATTTACAATGGGCACGCGCTCGACGGCACAGATAGAATATCCTTGACGATGCGACTGACAGCTTCGAGGACAATTCGACGACAGTCAAGACAATTTTTGCTTCTGTCATTTTTTTCTCTTTTTTTTTGTGGGCTGTTTGTAATTTGTTTAATTTTAAGTAGCTGTAGGGGCACTATTCGGCTTGTCCGTGGGTTTCACCCGCCGATGGCAATACGAATAATCGCCAAGCGAG
The DNA here is from genome assembly GCA_035041605.1 of Drosophila atroscutellata. Classification (NCBI taxonomy): domain Eukaryota; kingdom Metazoa; phylum Arthropoda; class Insecta; order Diptera; family Drosophilidae; genus Drosophila; species Drosophila atroscutellata. The sequence goes on along the minus strand of JAWNLA010000092.1, from coordinate 1,067,040 downwards.
GGCGCATTTTCGTGTTCCCCCAGCTCACTTATCAACTGTCCAGAGAGTTGCTGCTGTTGTTGCTGTTGTTGCTGGCATGGCCATAAAAATCAAAAGAGCATAAAAATACATTTGATAACACAGCGAGTTCTGTTTGTTGTTTGCCTTTGCCTATGGCCCTTGGCGTATTTGCCTTAAGTGCTCATTTCAATGTCGCCAAGTGTCAGTCGCCAAGACGTGGTTCACAGCAGCCCAAGGACCAAACGGTACTAGTCGTGGCCCAGGAAATTGGCAATGTCAAAGCCAAGAAGACGAAGAGGAAAAAAAAACAGAAGGCAAACGAGGCGATGGCTACGTCCAAAAGTGAATTAAAATAAATTTGCTAGCGGGGATTTGGGGATTTGTTGTGCTGCGCATTTTTAGTATAACACTAAGGACACCCTCGCTACGATTTTGACTCTGACACCCAGGGCTGGGCACAACTGTGCCCTCAAGTGATTTACAATAGTTGCTCCAGACAAGGAGATGTGAGCAAAGAATCAAATATTTGTCAATATAAATAATAGAGTATTAAGCGTGAAGCCAATTGAATTGAACCACAATTACCAAGTATTTGCATGATTATTTGACTTCCCGGATAAGCAATAAACCAAATGGCAACACTAAATATATATCGCTTGAGGATTTGATGAGTTTTCTAGGTTGGAAGAAATAAAATGGTATACGAATAGATATAAGAATAGAATGGAATATTGAACAATTGAAAAAGTATTCTTGAAGTGTAATAATATATTTTTATTATATTATTATTATATTATTTATATTATGTATATTATGTATATTATATTATATTATGTATATATATATATATATATATATTAAATGGGATAACTGATTAGTTGGGAAGACATTTGTTTCCATCGATCAATTCAACCACTCTTGCATTAATATAATTCGATATGCCAGCCCTGATTTCTTAAAAAACTCTCCACGCCCCATGTTTTTTTAAGAAAACGTATCCGTAATAATAATTTGCTGTTTTTGTGCCTCTGGTTATTATTTCAATAACAGAAAGAAGGAGAGAAAGTGGCAGGGAAGAAAAAGAGGGAGAGACTAAGCCGCTGGCCTTGTTATCGGCTCTGGTTGTTTGTCTATTGACATAAGCATACGGCATTTATATAATTGTTATATCAAATATCAGACATTGTTGAAAACACACTTTAAACGCTCAAAATGCCATCAAATTGATGGCTTTAAAATTAGCGTAAACTTGGCGCCAGAACGGACCCCCAACGCGGAGCCAACGAAAGTGAAATGCGCCAAGTGCGAGCTTAAAATAAGAAGGCGATGGGTGTGGCGGAAGCAGGAACGAGGGAGGAGGGAGGAGGCGGTGATGTGGAGAATGTGCGGTTCCAAATGGGCTGCTACGCGAGTGCTTGGGTTTGGCTAGGAAGTGGCCCGTCGCATTGATAATGACGGCAGGGTGGGTTTTGTCTTGGGTGGTTTTCTGGGGCTTCTTTTGGCCCAGTTTACAAAACTTTACAATTAGATTTGCGCGCGGCTGAGCTGTCGTAAGACCTTTCGGTCAGAACGTGAGTCTCCCCTCTTCACCCCTCACAACAGACTAGTGATTTATTGGCACATTGTTGGTTTGTTGTGGCTCGAACATAAATCAAGTAAATATGTTGAGACTCCGTAGAGAAAATTCAACAAATTACAGCATGGCTTTAATGTAAAAAACAAATGTTAAAAAAAACGAGAAGTCGTTGCAACTAAAATAATTTTAAGCCTTTTTTGCGTTTTTATGGTCTTTGTTTTGGGTCGGTCAAAGACTTGTCCTAATGATTACAACATAATCCAATTTTCATTACATTTACATCAATTCAAGAAGATAAATGAAATGTTCAAATAATGAGACCAAAACTGAGACCATTTTACGTTAACCCTTTTCGTTTTCCGCAAGGCCCCTGACGTTTTTAACATTAACCAAATTTTCTGTGAGATGAGCTTAACTCCTCTAACGACAAAAGGGTATAAGGACTTATTAGTGTAGTTTACCACTACCAAAAGGAAGGGAAAGGGAGTAATTTGAAATTTGAAATACTAAAAGAGAATAATTATTGCAATTTTAGAAATATCTTAATGGATTTCGAGCAAAGAACACAAATTAATTTGTGACGCTGCTGAAAGTGTAGTGGGAGATTGAGATGACAAAATTATTCGCTGTGTCTTTTCATCATCAGTTATTTTTTAACATTTGCATAATTTTCTACAGATTAAACTACAATTTATCATAATTTTTTTTTTCTTCTGACATGTTGTTGCCCTCCTTTTGAGTTACGGCTGAATGCTCAAAGTGATTTTTAATAGCGGGACAACGTTTTCGTTTTCTTGGCAAGCTTAAGCTTCCTAGTCCCATTACCCAAGCAATCATTTGTTTATGCTCACCAGCCGAGAACAGGACTGAGGATTTGCGCAGTTCCTTCAGTCCGAGTTGCATTTGGAATGGAGGCAGCGAGAGATGATTTGAAAATACGCAGTCAGCGAAAAGGGATAAGCATACATCAAAGGCGCCCATAAATCTGCAGACTAGTCCCGCAGTACCAAATGCGAAATCACTTTGCAGTATTAACCAGAAGCGGGCGAGGAGCACATAAAGCGCCACGCACGATAACTTGACCAAACAATGAGCGAGAGAGACACAGATATAAATCCAACTTGGCAGCCGGCAGACGCCGAGACAGGCAGACAGATAGACAGATAGACAAAGAGGGCGAGTGAAAGGGAACTTTTGAGTTGAAGTCAACACATTTTCACACACAATAAATTTTTGCCAACGTTTGCAGGAAAACCATATACGAGAATGGAATGGAAAAGGAAACGTGCCATGTAGATGTAGATCTTTCAGGGGCGATGCGACATGGGGCCGTGTTCAGTTCGCTTGTTTGCCTATTGATTTTATAAGCAACTTAAAGCAGAGTATCCGTGCCACATCACATGGCAATTTCACAATTTGAGAAACAAAAACCTTGAAAGTAAATCGTATGCCCAGCATTTGCCTTCAATTGAAAGATTTATGAGAAAATGCCAAAGCGTTAATCCAAGTCAATTAGTTTCTTTGTTCATTTTGGGAGCGCGCCAACAGCGGCCAAGAATTTGTTCGCTACTTAACTTTATGGTAAAGTTTTGCTCGTGACTGACGGAAAGTTTGACAACGACTTTAATGACCTTTACACCTACGCGACCCGGTTGGCCCAAGGGTGAATGCAAACCTGCGGGTTGAAAGGTCAATTATGACCACAAATTTCCGACAGATATGGCTTTAATTTGATTGGCCAAAGTTTAATTAATGGCTTGTTGTTTGAGCAAAACTGGATTACAGTTAAGTTAAAAATATATTAAATAGTAAGAAAATAAATTTCTTACGTTTATAATATATGCATATTTCAAACAGTCAAAATTTAAAATGTGCCCAAACAAAAGCAATTTAACATTCTTATCAGAAAATATTATAAAAAAAATAAGTGTAAAGAAAGTTATGTCTTTATTTTTGGGAAATTCGCAGCGTGCTGCGTTTTTTTTTTTTTTACATCCGATCGCCTACTGCTTTCTGACACTTGATGTCTTATTTGTAACATACCATGAACCAAATTCCCCTCAAACAGCCCCAGCACTCAACCCTTTTTATGGGGTTCTCTCGCCTACGCCTGATTTGCTGCCATTGAATTGAATGATTTTGTTTTTCAATTTATTGGGATTTGCTCGACTCGGCAGACAGGCAGGCAGGCTGGCAGGCAGGCAAACTGGCAAGGCAGTCCGGAAGGATTCCGTCCTAGCATCTAAGCATATAAAGCATTTTTATTATAAAAGGGCGCTCGATATTATCGAAGTTGATTTATTTGCCAGTTGGCCTGTATTGGTCTTTGGGGGTTGTGCCCGGGCTTGCGAAGGCTGCTGACTTAAAGCCAATGTTTTTTCCGAATTTTCTTCTTTTTTTTCATTTGCAGACCAAAACACGTTTCATGAGTTTCCACATTTTTTTATTCGCTTCGACACAATAAACACATTTTCGAATGCAGCAAATTGTTTTTATTTAATTAAAATGCTTTTCATACCGCTCACGAAGCGACACTAAAAGCAACACAGTCAAACCAAAGAATTGAAAAATGTTCAAAAAAGAACATAAAAAGATTTTGACAAAGGAATAATCCTGTTAAATTTAGCTACGATTCAGATGGGTTTCTTCTCCAATCCATGAATTTGTACGACCAGTTGGCAATCGTAAATTATCGACAATTAGATGTGTTTCTTTCCCATATAAAAATATTAAATTAATCGTTGATAGTAAAATGCTAAAAAACGAAGCTTGCTTAAAAAAAAGCTTGCTTCCCAACGCCATAATTCGTTTACACTAAACAATTGTTGTTTTATATATTTTTGATGGATTTTTTTATTATTTTAAAAATCCGTTAACCGCAGAGCTGACGACCACAAGCGGATGGCGGTTCGTTTTGCTATCTGGCTGGTTATTAAAAATAAAACAAACGAAAAAAAGTGGAATAAAAAAGAAAACAAAACTTTAGCCAGAAGCCGGCGCAAAAGTGGGCAGAAGGGGTGCGGAGGGGAATTGCGCCGTAGCTGTGAATGCGCGGCGTCCATAAATCCCGCCGGCATTTCACATGTGTATACGTTTTTTATTGCCATGTGTGTGTGTGTGTATGTTGTTTGGACGGGGCCGAAGGCGAAACGCTTGGCGCTGCTGTCTTTGCAATTGCCACGGTTTGACCCCTTTGGATGCCAAAGTAGGAAATAGAAACAGGGGCAGAGGGGGGCAGTGTTCGGGAAGCTGGCGGCGAGCTTTGCGCTTAAGTCTAATGCGAAAAGTTGTGAATAGGCTCAGTAGGAAATCCTATTTTATGGCGCAAAGTTACTGCAGTCATAAAAACGTTGGCCAACTCTCTCCCTCTCCCTCTATCTCTCTGTCTCTCTCTCTCTCACGCTGAGCGATTTGGCAAGTGCTGTAAGTGAAAGAGCGAAGGAGAGCGATATGGAAAATGCGTGAGATATATTGTTGCTTAGAAATTCGGCTTGTTTGTTGCTGCTTATGCAAATATTTATATATTTCCGAGACGAAGCGAAATAAAGACAACAACACGAGCTGGGTGCGTGTGCTTGTGTGTGTGTGCCTTAGTAGGGGATTCTTAATTGAACTGCCCAATTATGAATTCATAATTACATACAAAGTATTTGCCATTCACAAACTGCAATTATTTGTAGAATCAAAATTACAAAAAACAAAAATTAAATTAAATTCCAATATTCTTTGTTTTCTGAATCAAATATATAATTAATAGCCAACAAAAAAATATACAAAAATTACAAATCCATCCTAACATTCTTTTGTTGCTTATAAAATGTTAAATATTTTGCATAAATACATATTTTGTTAAATATTTTTAGTGTGCCATTACTTTTTAAGCCCTACTTGGTATGATTTAAGAGCGGGTATTAAAATGCTTGATAGATTCGGAGAATTACTTTTTTTATCAAGGAATTGTAAGTACAACTTTATGTAAATTTGGCCAAATTGACACCATAACAGTTACCAGTTATAATTACAGTTAGCAGTTGAATTAAATGTTTTCGCATGGCTTAAATGCGGACGCATTAAAAATTGTATTTAAATTGAGAAGGGGACACTCACAATTGCCATAATATGCAAATAATTTGATTAAAAGGTTATTGCATTTGAATGCACATATTTTATTATGCATAAACATGAACAATAAATTATGATGTCCCTCCTCACACCCCTCTAACTGCTTGCACCTTGCAGTGCATGAGGTTGCGTGGCACGCAAATCCGACACGTAAAATAATAAGCGGAAATGTTGAAAAATTCAAAGCAGATTTCAGCATCTGTCGCCTCAATGTCTCCGTCTCAATCCCCTAGCTCCTGCTCCTGCTACTCCTGATTCCATTATCGCATTGACGTTAGCTGAAAGTCAAGATTTGTGCGCATTAATGGCAGCGATTCAATTTTCAATATCTACGGCACGTGACTGTCGTCCGCGGCATCGATGTCATTGAAACCTGACGTGCCCAACATGTTTAATTGCCATACAAACTCACGGCGCAATATATATTTAAAGTACTTACGAATCAGCAGGTTTGACTGAGTGATTGAGCGAAAGATGAATAAATCAACAAATCATCAAGTTGACTACATCTAATCAAAGGCTATAAGGTTCGCTACCTGTAGTTGTAGGTATAGTTATAGATTTTTGTCATGGGCTTCTCTATAAATACAATAAAATATTATTTAAAAATTGAATGAAATGCGTGAATTAGTGCAAAATAATCTTACAGAGGTATAATCTGTTTCTACCTTTCCACCAACTTGGATAATAGAACATTAGTTTAACTTATTGGTTCACTAATAGATAGTTAAAAATAAGAGACTTGCCCACTCCCCTAAAAGATCTACTTGTCTGACTGTTAAGTGAATTTCCTGCATATATTTTCCCATAAGGTACAATATTCTGCATTTCAAATATTCATATTCATATCTTATATTTTAATCAACTATTTTAATATTTATTTCGCAAAGACACATAAAAATCGATAGATTATATGTTTTATTTAAGTCCAGTTAACAACAATGGAGACTCCAAATAGAATCGCAAAATGTCTGAAATGTGAATGTGGGAAAAGTTGAGCAAAGTATCATCAGGCTGTACAAAAAAATGGTGCCTTGATTGCAATCTAAAAAGGAAGCTATCCTGAAAATGTAACGAACTTAATATGTGTATGGTATGTGAAAACCTCGATACCAGATTTGATGTCTCGGCGTATTTATACAAAAAGAACTAAAAATAGAACTTTAATCAACTTAGGTGTAGGAATACACATTAAGACTGTCATCAGGTATACTGTTACGTGGCACAAGTAAAAGTCATAGCAACCTAACCACATTGAAGTGTCAGCTAAACAGGCTCGAGCACACACACACAAAACAAACTGGTGATGATGGGCATTTGGCAGATCATAAGTTAGTCGGAGATTAATAGCCGCACTGAGTGCTTGGCACCTATCAAATTCAATCAAGGACATTCATCAATTTTCAATTTGGCATTTGGACAGGGCCAATAGCAACGAAGATACAAACTAAAATAAAAATGAAAATGAAAAGGAAGCGCAAACTTGGATTGCTATGTGCTGGCTGCGACTTGGGTGCGATTTCTTGCCAACGACAGCAGACATCAAAAGCGAATCGCCAAATCGGGTCGAGACTAAAAGGCAAAGCGCAAAAAGTGAAAAAAAGAAGAAGACTATAAAAAACTGCACAAAATATGAAAAATCGTTGCTGACCGCAATGAACAAAAAATCAAGAACAACAACAACAGTGAGCATATACTTACACACACTCACACACACACACACACACCCGCCTGAAATAAATTCAATGTCATAAATTAGATTTGAAATACTCGAAGCATTCGCAAAACGCTTGCAGGGGCGCCCATACAAAAATGTGTGAGAAATTTTGATTTTTTTTTTAGTGTCGCTTGACATTTTTGCACGCTTCCGAGTAAAGAGTGTTGCACAAGGGGCAGAAACCAATGAAGCGCCACACAAAATGTAAGAGTAAATGAAATTCACGAGTATTTTGCATAGCAATTGCGATGGGTTTTGATTTTGTTTTCGTTATTCTGTGTCCTTTTTTGAGTATACATTATTTTTTCTATGCGCCACATGGCGTATGCGCAACTTTTTTGTTTACACTACGCTACATTACCGAAATGCTGTAGGGCAGCAGCTGAGCGGGTCGGCGCGTGCCTTATAAATGATGTACAATCAATTAATTTGCGGCCTGTTTACAAAGCGACTAGGCACTGCTACTGGACAGGGAATGGGGCTGCGGGCGCAGGAGGAGGCACTAATAGCGCCAAAGCAATAACAAACACACAAAGCGCGTGAATGGGTGGGTACTCGGCGCATGGTGGTTCGTGGTGGGGGGAGTGGCACCACAAAAATTTTGCGCAATTTGGCAGCAGTTTTTGTGCATTTATCACACTTGAAGGCAAAGTGTTTTATCTAATGATGCCCAAATGGTTTTTGCGCGGCGGCAAATTGTTTGAGTTCTGATTCGAATCCAATTGGCATGTCTGACATTTCCATTGGCAGCAATGAAAAAGCACAGTTGTGGTTTGAAAACAAAGTACAAGTTGTACCTAATCATTGAATTTTTTAAGTCTCTGCTTATCATCTGAAAAAAATTAACTAATAATTAGTAATTTTATATATATTTACATTCACTTTTGTTGTATTTAAGAAGAGTAACACACTTTTTAAAAGAAAACGAGCTTGAAGCGACTTCAAAATACTCAGATTACAATGAAATCTGAGCTGATAACAGGTGGCCAATCTTTTGAGGATCCTAGAAATCTAACTTCTAACAGTAATATATCTTCCATGATTAGTGACTCCAGCTCAAAAACTGTAGAAGATAATGGCATTTTCGGATTTTTGCGGGGAGGATACCGATCTACTAACCAAATGTGGTGTCCGTCGCATTAAATATGTTTGAGATATGGAGATGGTTTTATCAATTTACAATTATCGATTCCTATAAATTTTCTGTCTCCCAGTGGACATTGCACTCCAAGTTTAACATTTTGTCTGTCGGGCACAGAGAAGATATGTTCTAGTTTCAAGTCTAAGGCTGTGTGGGTGTCAAACAAAAGGAGAGCGTGACGAGCATTGCATAACGCTAATATACTCTTCTACCTTCGGTATCAAGGCATAAAAATACACTGTGTGCAGCAAGGCTGCAATCAACAAGCAATCAATCACTCCATCTGTCCACTGCCTTGCTAAGCAGCAACATGTGACGACAGCTGCTTGCCCCAATGTCGAGTCGAGTTGTCGGCTAGCAAATGCCTTTGACATTTGGGTGTCACTTTAATTAGTGAGCAAACGAGGAGGGAGCAGCGAGCTGCGAATATCAAGTATTGAGTACACATTTGAGGAGAGCGTGGCTTCCACCAAATGGGGCATCCATCACTTGGGAGCAATCAGTATGGTTTTAATGCGAAACGTTGCACAAATCACTGAATCACGGCATGAAAGTGGATCCAATCATATCATCAGTTATGACTTTGATTAATCATGCAAACAAAACGGGGCCAGCCAGGTGGCAAGAGAGGGGAGGGAGGGAGGTTTGTCATAGTTTACCCCTAGTGGGCGTTGCATGCATTTTTAATGTGTTGCGGCAGCTGCTGTTGCAGCTGTTTTGGGTAGCATTCAAATGATTTCAATATAAAGCCGGGGACTTCATTTTATATGCCAACTTTTACGAGTTGAAACTTTTGACCTTTTTATTCTGCAGGGCACAGCAACAACAATACTAATAACAACGACAATAACAACAACAACAATGACAATAAAATCAACACGTTTCGACAATCGATCGATTTCATGAGCAATCAAACGTTGTCACATGGGGCAACAGCATCCAACTGGGCAGTGGAAGGGGGCAAGCCGAAAACCTTCTACCAGAAAGTTGTGGCAAGCTCAAAGTTCTTAACCCCCAAAGGCGATTGGTGGCTCTGGATACGCTGGAGTGGCACTGAAAATATACACAATGCAGGACCACAGCAGCCATAAAAGAAAATCCATTTGCCACCCACACACTCCATCAAACTCTCTCTCTCTCTCACACACACACACTCACTTTCTCTTTCTTGCCGCTCTGTTACAGCAGATTGGTGACAAAAGCACAAGGCCAAAAGTAAGTTAAAATTAAATTTGCGCCAGTTCAAAAACTTTCCGTTCACACTGTTTCTGAGCTTGGTGCTTCCATCAATATTTTAAGCAGCACAATAAATACGTTCATCATTTCAAAAGTTTGAATTGCAAAATAAATATACAAAGGCACATTAAATTTGAATAAGTTGCCAGAATATCCTCACAAAGGTGGCCAGACCAGCCAGTCAAAATAAAGAATTGTCGATAATTTTGAGAAGTCCATTAAATGATTGTTGTAATGATTAAATCCGATTTAATTATTAAGTTTGCAACATCAAACAAACATACCAATGCATTATATTAAAATATAGTTGGCTTAATTCGTAATTTACCACAGTTGTTTCTTCTGCTTAGAGTAGTGTATAAATAATTCGGCTTACTATAAATTCCATTATAAACTAATTATATTCAAGTCAGAAATAGAAGCCAACAGTCGAGGCACACGCCTTAAAAGCTAAGCTTCCTTAGCGGAAGGCGAAGGCGCAGTTAAAGAAATCGCTTATACCTTGGCTGGAATGCCTGGTAAAAGTTAACAAGAACACGTACTACAGATTTTGCCATTTAGGCTTTAATGCGATTAGAATGGCAGAGAACAGAAGCATCAGCATCAGCAGCCACAGCAACAGCAACAGCCACAGCAGCAGGAGCACCAGCAACCAAACCGGAAAACAGACTGGCAGCTAGTACCGCAACCGGAGTCGTAGACGCAGTCGGAGACGGAGTCCTTTTGGGTCTGTGATTTATGGGCAGCTACAATCAATGCTGAGAGGTTGCTTGGATGGAGGCCAAGTTGTTGCCGTTGCCATTGCCATATTTAACTTAAAAAATTTATCAATTGGATTTGCAAACTGCTTTGTCATAAGTTCTGTGGCCTTTTTATGCCCCCGACGAGACGAAAGCAACTCGCAAGTTTTCTGATTAAGCCCAGGTCAAGACAACTTGCCTTGCAAAGCTGTGACTATCGCAGCACGTGCCAGTATTTTGTATTTGATTTACTGTTGAGAGCCCAGATTCCATGCCGAAAGCTAGCTGGAATGGCGGGTGGATGGCTAACCCCGTGGGAATCTAGTTTTTCTGGCTTGACTAAAGATTTGGAGTGTCGAAGTTCATATCTTACTGAACTTGGGAATAACGCATAGCCACAGCAAAGGTTTACTTTTGGGATTGACATGAGAATCCAACAAACTGGCAACTGTTGATTAAATCTTGACACACTGAATAATTTCGATTAAAAATTACAATACTTGATTTTGCCTATACTTTAATACAATCAAGTTCTGACTTGTTTGTCTAGAATACCAAACATTCTCAGCTTAAGGCGACAGAATAACCTATGATGTGCCTTAAGGATTCCTTTAGAATTGGCTTACACCATCCTTTTCGAGTTTACATCGAAGGCTATACCAGTGGGGGGAAATCAGTTCACCACCGAATATGATTACTCCCAATTCCTATTTCACTCCATAAGCATTATGTAATTCTAACCGATATAGCTGCAAAGGATTATATTTTCAAGATAAGTGCTTAACCAGAACCCAAGACTGCAGAGTTCTTTAAACTGATGCAAAGAGGTAGGTTCCAGAACGTAATTGCCATTCTGCAGAATGTCACTTAGTCAACATATGAAAATGTAAGCAGATTGATTTTTACATGTATTCGTTAATGTTTTCAATGATTTCAATTAAGCTGAATCATTTAAGTGAAATTTTCCTTAATACCACAGTTACAACGACAACGACATGACTTTTGTTCAACTGTCAACAATTTTTTATTTCGTTTTTTCCTTTTTGCATTATTATTTTTATATTTCTGCTGTCGCGCTAAATATTTTAATTAAAGAAATAATTATATTTAATGCATGGAAGCAGTGCCATCCACGTGGCCTCGACTATAGCAAAATGCCTGCGGACGTTTTTTGCTTGTATTTCTTTTTTAATACCCTCACCCGCTATGCTGTGCTTTCGCTATGCAAACTGTGAAAGAGTTTATTTGCATAGTATATATTGGAATAGGAGATGAATCAATACACAACCGTTTCACATGTCTCAATATTGAAAGAGATTTTATTTGTTGTGTTCACAAATCTGAAAGAAAATGCAAAATATTAAATCGCAGCTGCATCTTAAGAGTATTCAGACAGCAGCATTTCATTGTATAGCTCTCCTTTCTTTCAAACACAGTTTTTTTCACAGATATTCCCTTTTTTTTATTGCAAAACTTCATTAAGCGAATTTATTGGTAGGCAATCGAGAAAAATTCAATTAAAATTTACAAAAAAACGTATGCATCAAATACAAATGTAGATGTGAACGATTATGTGCTTGTGCGTGTGTGTGTATGTGTGCGTGTGTGTGTGTGTGAGTTTGTTTCATCAATGAAATGTGCTCCTTTGACATTTTCGCTTGTTTAATTATTTCAATTATAGCTATATATTTATAATATGCTTATGAATAAAATGTTTGTATTATGTTAAGTGTGCTTTTGGATTAATGTGTATTTGTGGATTGCCTCACATAGTTTATAGTTTGATAGGCAAACTGAAAATAAACTCAAATATTATATTTATTCCAGTACAACCACAGAGGTGTTTTCATAGAAACAGATGAGCAACGCCAAGATCTGTTAATTTGCTTGAATTTCGATTTGATCCAAAAATTTCTGACCAATACAGACTAGATTGGAATTTGGTCCCAGGAAATTCTATTATAAAAATATATTCTTATCACTTAACTAATTACATTTTAAATGCTATATTTCAAGACATTTTTTTCTTTTGTTTTTAAAAAAAAAAACCAAGTTCTAGTTCGAAATAAGTGCCTTAGGCAGATCCAAAAACATTACATTTTTCCTCAACGAATCCGATTATTTCGTCTAGATGTAAATTTCTATATAGCGTTTTTTCATCTACAAATATGTCTGAACGCTGAAAGCATTCTGAATGCTTGTCATTCTATGCTAAAATACTACTAGAATTTTTGAACAGATTTCTCTCGGGCTGTCCCTCTCAAATATTTAATAAGAACGCATTAGGTTGCGACACATTTGCAGTCAAGTCAACAAATTGCCGACAGCAAATCCAGCGCTCTGCGTTCCAACAATTTTTCACAAGCCCCGACTCCCCTATCCCATCTACACCTCCCCCCCACCGCATCACTTATTTTGAAACTGGCAACCTGGCGACGTGAACGCTTTAATCTTGTATAAAAACGCGCAGCTGTAATAACAATAACAAAAACATTCAACAGCCAAACGTGGGAGGGGGTTGTGGAGAGAGTTGCGTGACTGTGCGTAAAAAGAGGAAACACACAGCGCACACAGCGCAGACACAAACACACACACACAACCGCACACAAACTGGAAAAGAGAAAATGTTGTTGCCTGCATTTAGGCGAGCTGCCATGTCAAATCTGTGTTGTGAGCATTCTAATGAGAAGTGCTTGCCAGCTTCCTTAACTTTCGCCAGCTTACAAGGACAGAACCAACAAGAACAACAACATGTCGCTATCACGGCCACATAATCAAAGGGCGTGGGGCATGGGGCGTGGCCGGTACTCGTCTTCCACTTGCGCCATGTGCCTCTCGTTTGTGTTGCTGTTGTTGTTGTTGTTGTTGTTGTTGTTCTTTCTGCTGGTATTTTTTATGCCCCTTATATAATTTCATATTTTCTTTCTTTAAGATAATTATGTCGATAAGTCGGAAAAGGCAACGCACACCAGTTAAATAAAAAAAACAGGTAGAATGCTGCTGCCGTGCCGCAAGGCATAAACAAAATGTAGGCAACCGGAAATTGGTAGCGACCGTGAATATAAAAAGCTAAATCATTGTAATACCCTGCTTCTTTAAATTAAACCTTTAACAAAGGATATATAAACTGAGTGTGTTAAGAAGCGCAATTTTTAATCTAAATGGTGAACATAATAAGACTGAAGGAAAACCATTCACAAGGGAAATGCTTTTGTTATATTCAGCAAACTTAAAAATGTCTCGTATTTTGTCAAGTTTCTTCCTAAGTAAATAGCTCAGCAAAACTTTTTTTCTGGGAAATATTCAAAATGTTCAAAATAAAACAAATCATATTCCAAAAGTACAATATTTAAGTTTGTTCTAAAATATATTTATACAGAATTGGATATTCCAAAACTCATCAACTAATTTCCGGCCAATATTTAAAAAGGCTTTTAAATTGTGAAATATGTTGCAAATTTGGAAAAGTTACTTAAATTTTGAATGTAACCTGCAAAGCAAAAAACAATTTTAAATTGCTAAAAATAAAGCAAATCTTTATTACAAAATACTCAATGAAGACAATATTTAAGTTTGCTCAAAATCATATTTATAAACTACAAGTTATTATTAGTGGAACCAAGAGCCCAATTTTATTTTTATTTTTTTTGGTATTTACAATTGTCTTGTAAAACCCAGAATATCCGATTTACGGACACAGCTAAATCTTCTTGTTTTCTGACCCAAAATGCGTTGCCAATCAGCTAAACAAGTTATGTACTACAAAAACAACAAGGACAAGAAAGAACAATGCCTGGGCAGGCTTAAATCCTTGCCCGTTTGGTCCTTTGTCTGTTCATGCCCTGAGCTGTTGCATAAAAAGCGGACTCGAATTGACTTTTTCCATTAAGGAGATAGCTAAATTTACCATAGTTGTTACATAGTCTGTGGGCAGCATGTGCAGATGCAGTCAGTGAAAACTGAACATAATCGACTTACGGAAACAGCATTGTTGCTGCCGTCTAAGTTCTGCTTATACAGCTCAATTGGCAGTCAGTTCATTAAATCATTCAATTTGCGAATTCTTCAACAGTTTGGACTTAAGATGTCACGCTGCAGCGATTTGAGAAGAGGCAGGCATGTTAGACGAGTCGATGTAACCTAATCAGTCTGTCTAAACTTTGGTGATTTTAGGAACTGCACAGAAATTGGGAATTTATTAGAACATTTAGCTTATATGTAATTTGACAACTTCGGCTTGTCAGATCCCCAAGTAAGTTAGTTTCTCAGCTACTAAATATATTGTCGTTCATTATAAAATCAATTAAAATATATAAATAAATAAATATATTAAAATCTAAGGAATTATTAAATTTCATGATAAACAAGGAAGTTATAATTTCGAAACATTTTTCTTAAATCCAACACAATACATTACATTCCCCATTAAATAATCACATTAAAAAAAAGTATCCCTATAAAAAGATCTTGTAATACAATCATTTAAAATATTGTGGGCTGTACACATTATGCATTCATACAGTAAACTCATTCGCTTTCAATTTCCTAGTGAAATCTTGTAGACAAATTCGATTTCTTATGCGGCTGTCTTGGGGCATATCATCACATTCGTAAGCCTCTCATTCAAGTGCAAAGAGCTCTCCATATGTGAGTGTTCGCAACGGCACCCAATTCCCTGTTTGCAAACACACTCCCACACACACACACACACACTTGCCTACTACCCAACTGTTCATCCACCTTGCGCAGCTGCTTCCTCCTGCTTGGTGTAATAACTTAAAAATCCCATAATAAAGCTACTTACTGCTGCCAACTTGGCTTGGGGTTTGCTTTCCCCTTTCCTTATCGTCTGCCTAACAATAACTATTTTTCTTTGGATTTGGCTCCGGCTCCAATTGACTTCGAGACTTGCAGCCTTCGCCACAAATGTGCAAGTCAAGTCAAGTGCATACGTCACCGGTCCCATTCATATATACTGGAACACCATTCCTCTTCTCCCCCCTTCTCTAGACATTGAACGGGTCTAAGTGTATGGCATACATTTTTTCATTCGATTTTGCTTACTCTCTACGTAGGGATGATTCTCTCATGAGTTGTGAATATTTGATCAGCGCTATACGATATTTATATATATAAATATATAACAGCATATATTTCACAAAATTCGACTTTCTGGCTCTTAAATATTTATTAAGTATTTAATAAACATAAATTTACAAGTGCATTCAATCTTCGACATGCCAAGCTCAGCCTTTCTTTCTGTTTTTCATTTTTCTACATTTAGTTACTTTTCAGTCTGTGTACATTACAAAAAAAGTTCCTGCTGGGCGACTGGATTAAGATTGAATTTTTGTCGACATCGTTTATTTTTTTCATACATATTTCTTTTTGTATCTTGTCGTCGTCAGGTGAAGAGTCGCTTCGATTTGTACATGCACGCAGACACACACACAAAAGGCTGATAAAAATATTTTCATGTTGCAATAGAAGTATTTCGCCATTGAAATTGGAAGCGATTTTGCTATTGTATGGCTCGACCGGATATTGTACAGTTAAAGGAATGTCTTCGCCTGACAACAGAAACCGACCTACCACAACAATGGACTACAGCTATTAGTTGGCTTTTTTCAAGTACTTTTTGTTGTTGTTGTTGTTGCTTTCTGGCTGTTGTCGACAGGAAATGGTAAACTTACTTCTCTTATTAATTTCTGTTGTGCAGCAGCCACTTCCTAAAATGTGCTGTTCTAAACTACTCCTCAACACCAACTGCATATTGTGCTTTCTGTCGTCCAATTGTTCGGATAGTTGCTTCAAAGAATTCATTCTAGAATTGCGCCTAACTTAATTTGATTTGGAATGCAATCGGGACGGACGAGAGGTAATTGTTAAATGCTCGACTGCTCTCATATTTGTCATTCCAAGGTATTCAAAAGGAAAATTTTCATAAAATCAATATTCCCAACCATGAGAATTTCGACAATAATTAAACTACTGCAAATATGCGAGACAACTGCAGCTCCAATTTCAAGAGCAGGGTATGAAATTTGTCATGAAATACTCAAGAATATAATAAATGAATTTATGTGGACAAGGTCTAAGGGAAATTGGAAATTTGTAATGAAATATCTAATAATATAATATATATAATATAATATACAACTTATACACTCTGATTAAGTTGGCTTCAGAGTTTATGGGGAAAAAGTATTTCACAGCTAAAACAAATATTGTCAACAAATAGATACTAATTCATGCTTGAATGGCTAAATAAATGATGGATGCAGATAAGATAAAACTGCAAACATGCAATCGCACTCTGGGAAGCACAAACTAAGTTAATTATGACTCGATTGACGGCTAATTCAATGCATGACCACGAATTTGTCGTTGTTTTTGGGCTAAAATGTTGCAGCTGCCAACCGAATGCCAACCAAAATATTCCATGTCACTTGAATAAGTTAATTTTGTGCATAAATGCAAAAATAATTGTATGATTGTGGTGAGTGTTGCAATTGCTCATTCCCCCGCCTACCCAGTACTCCCCCCTCCTACAGTGGGTACCATCATAATTATTATTCCGTTTTTCAATATTTAATTTGTTGCTGCCTCAGTTTCTCTGCGGGTCCCGGCTCGTTTCCAATGTGGCAATATTTCTAATTAAAGGTTGTAAACGAAATCAAAACAACCGCGAACCAGTTACGCAGCACGACACCCAACCAACCAATTTAAATTGATGTGTGTGTGTGTGTGTGAGTGCACGCTGTTAAGTATGCTATGATTTATGCATCGCTGCTAAATGTTGCTGAGGTTTTTGCGTTGATTTTGTGCAATTGGTTCTCAACGTGCCGCGCCGAGTCGCATTTCGCTTACCTCCACTTCGCTGCGGTGTTGCCAGTGTGTGGCCAATGTCAACTATTTCCCATTCAAATTGTATATTCCATGCACGCATAATTTAAGCCATTGAACATGCAATGCTCAACCTCGCCACCACCCCGCACGCAACCCCCCCAGTGGGCATGGCCATTTTTGTGTTTTCAGCTCGGTGAAATTATACCACAAGAGATGTGTTATTCGGCGCATGCATCAAATCAAATCATGGGGAAATAAAGAATAATCAGCCGCATATTATATATTTTAAATTTTAAACGGAAGCAGTAGATAACAATAAGTTCATGGAAAATGTATATACAAAAAACTCCTTTATATTCAACAATATTATTTCAGAACAGTTACCTATTCTGCTTTCTATTATCCAACCAAGTATTCAATTTGTTATCAATTAAAATATATTTTATTGTTTGAATTTGAGTGGAAGGAAGATTTAGTGCTAGGCCTTTAAATATTATTAAATCAATTTGAACCAAAACCCAATAAAATGCAGATTAACAATAGTATATCACTTTAATGGGACATTTTAAAGAAGATGAAAAAAGCATTGTTGAAAACTGTGATTCTATAAAAGAGATCTTTTAATAAAATATAATAATATAATAATAATTTTATATTATACACCAAATTAAAAGGTGCAATTTAAAAATGATTTACTATTAAATGAAATATTTCATGATTAACTAGCAATGGAAATCCAGTTGGCAATTCTTGTGAAAATAAATAGCTATTCTTATGGTCAGGTTTGGGCTTGTTTCAGATCTTCGAGACTGCTGTGAGTATATCTTGAATAATCAAGGAGTTTTTGGTTTTTGAATAAGCAACGTTTTAAACTGAATTCCAATTCTGCTTTTACATCTAACTTTACAATCGACATTTAAGTGTATTATCATTTAAGATTGTAAGATAATTAGTATAAGAGAGAAATGCTAAACATGAATAAAAAAAAACTATTTAAGCAAACTAGACCATAAATTGTACCCCAATTTTTTTTCTTTATGAACAGCAAATCGTTCCTTTTGAACTACTTTTTGATTACTGATTAAAAAAAAAGATGGAATGATAAAATATATAACACTTAAACATATATAATAAGAAACTCTTTCATTATAATTTTAGTTAAATAATAAACAGAGCAAATAAAATAAAGTAAGGTGAAAAATATATATATATTTACGCAATAGACAAAATTCACCTACCCCACTTGATATAAATTGAATAATTTTAATTAAAACATAATTGTGAGATTGTGTTAGATAAGTACAAATAAAAAATGTTTGCCTCAATTTGATTTGATTCAATTCGAATTAGAATTACTCTCCTAAAGAATTACTCTCCCAAAAAATAACTAAATTTACTTAACAACAACTACAGCTGCCCAAATAACAAATAGTAAATAGCAATATCTCACCTCTCCCCTCGACCAGGTCAGCTGCAAAGTTGTGACTTTGTTGGTAATACCAAAATGAACTTCGCGTGCTTGTTTAATGTTTTGTCTACGCTTTTGACCTAGTTAATAACCGAGTACAGCAAATGGTTAAGATGAGTGTTAGAAGCATTTGGTGTGTCATATTTGACACTCAGACTAATTTTATGGAAAACAGTCAAGGCTTACTTGACGTGTTCTTTTTTTTTTTGTTTTGGTATACTAATGTCTCTGCACGTTAAAACTTTTCGGGCCGAAGGTGCGACAGGGCTCATGTATTTAATATTTAGAGTGACATATCTATTTATATGCAAATGCCACGCCTCCCAGCCATACACACCGCACCGCACTTGCCACCTGACCGCGGATTGTGTAGGTGCTTTGTGCGTGCCAAGGCGGAAACTTTCTTTTGGCTCAAAATTCCTCGCACAATAAATCACAACACATACGCGCCAGGGCACACACACACTATATGAGAGTGGAGCGGGAGCGAAAAAGAACTAATAAATCTAAAGCCAATTAATTGACTTAAGTGGGTGTGAGAGGTTCTGTGGACAAAGCCCTTTGTGCCCTTTTGGTGGGCCGCAATTTATTGCCCAAACATAAACTTGAACTCGTATGTAATAAATCATAACATTTTACAGATAATAGAAAGCCTTCTAGCATACATGTAGTCTTGAACACAGAACACTGAATACCAAATCCTGTCTGCTTTATCCTTTCGCTCTGAGCCTCTTGTGTTTGTTTGTGTGTGTGTGTGAGTTTAAATCGCAGCCCTTGCGGCTGTAAAATTTTATAAATAGCTGCAAAAAATTTTCATAGTGCAGAAGAAAATGTAAAATAAAATGGTTCAGACACATACACATTACTTATGCTGAGCTCCACTCCCACCAGGACTAAGTCTAAGGTAGAACAACAAACCACACACAGGATGTGCACCTTATATCCGCCGGCGCCGCATTGGTGCCTGCCACACTTCCATCCAATCACAAGTAATTATTTTGAGAGCATGGTTTTTTGCAAATGGATCCTTCGATTTCTTATAGACGTATTCTTGATCTGTCGAGTCGATGGTTGTTTACCTATTTTATATATATATACTACTCAAATATTGTATAATTATTTATTTACCTTAGAAGTAAATAAAAACAGTATGCGATTATTAATGAGTCTCAAGCTGGGTAGCCTTCTCAACTCAAAGTTAACACTTATATGTTGAATATAGTTGATTTTTGAGTTATTTAAATTTTTGTATTATTTCTGAAGAGTCCACAAACCCAAGGTAAGTGAAAAAATAACATAGGCAAACATGAAGCCGCTCTTCGTGGGAGAAGTGGTTGCCCATTTCCTGTGATGCCGCCCACAGCTGGCTGGTGCAGACAGCCGACATTGTTGCCACACCCCTTGATATGTAATGACGTCATTTACATGGTGCAACAACATTCATTACAAGGACGGCAGTCGCCTAAGCCCCATCGCCTATGTGGCCAAGGCGTTGATATAACACGACTATTCTACATAAATCAAGCCGAAGACCATGGGACTTTGAAAGTTTTAAATGTTTCTTAATTAAACTAATTCCTTTTCGCGTCGCCTGCTTTCCCAAATAGCTGAAGATGAATTGTGCCATGAAACGGAGGATTCCAAAATCACGCCAATGTCGAAAGACCAAAAGAAGAGTTACCAAGTGCCCGAAATCCGGGCCAGTTACAGCCAATGGGTTCTCAAACTTTATGCGAATTTTTAGGCGGAAGAACTGCGGTCTTGGTCCCAATGAAATGTTTCGCAAGGGCGGAGCTGCATGGCGTATGTTGCCCGAAAGCGAAAAGGATCATTATCGTCGTCAGGTAGGCATACTAATCGCAAGATGTTATTTTATGCAACATGTTGTAAAACATTTTTCTCTAGGCTTGCGAAATATCCAAGAGACTCCGGCACAGACGCCGACGTGTTTGTGCCTCTAACCAACCAAATCTGCATTACTATATGTTATTTCGTTTAGTACCATATGAAATATGAAAAATTCATGTTGCTAATAAGAGTCGAATCTGTCAAATGAGGCAAGTCAAACGTGCTGGAATCTGCCACAAAATATGCATTTGTAAATGTGTGCGCTGTGATTGAATCAACTTTTAATCCACGCACGCAACAACAACAACAACAACAAAAGGTGCAACGGGGGGAGGGAGGGGAGCTGTTCTGGATAATGTTGGGGCAGCCGCTCGTAAACATAAATCCAAGTGACGCTAATTGTTTGTTGCAATTACTGCTGCAGTTGCTGCCACTGTTCAGTTACGTGCAGCAGAACAGACAACATCAGTTGACAGTGCGGCAAGTATCAGGGCTGCAACTGAGCATGGCTTTGGGTATGGGTTAGGTTGTGGTGTGGCTGAGTGATAATAGGGGTGGGGTGGGGCAGAGTTGCTGCTGGCTCATGCATGCAAATTCTGTTGGAACTGTAGTTGTTGATGCTGCTGTTGCTGCTGCTACTACTGCATTTGGTCGATGTTGCAGCAACAGCAAACAATTACTCAAACATTGTTGCAGCTGCACATTGTTGTCTGTTTTTATTGTTGTTGTTGTTGTTGTGGCTGCTGCTCGTTGTGCGTGCTAAATGGCAACCATTCTGGCGGCTAATGATAATCACTCAACGCCCTCTGCACTTACCTTTTGTGTCGCAGACCCTGGCTCTATCTGTCTCTCCTTCTCCATCTCTCTCTCTTTATACTCTCAATCTTTCTCCTTCTGCATGTGACATCTTCAACTCGAATGTTGGCTGCCGCATGTCAATTTCTTAATCAAAGCTGCTACAGTTCGTTCTACTACTTTTTTCACTAACATTGGCAGGGAACGTGATTCCTGCACAAGTTGCTTTATTACAAAGCACTTTGCTTGGCGACTTCTCTGAAAGGAACAATGATGTTGAATAAACAGAAAACTAAGATGAGTAGGATGAAAGGGAAAAATTCGAGTAGAGCTCGGTAGTATTGCAGAAAAAGTAATTCATAAAGACAGTTGAGTAAAACACACTTTAGAAATGGTATAGTGAGTTCGATTGCCAGATAAATATAAAATAAATGATTACAGTTTTATTGCCAAATTTCCCGTTGCACACTCATATGCAAGCAGGTGTGAAAGTGCTATCATTTGTTATGGCCACACAGGAGCAGGAGGGGATACAAATTTAAGGCATTGCATATTTATGTCTATTCACAAAAGATTATACTTACGCCTGCTGATTGTAGTGATGACATTTGTGTAGTACATCGATAATATGTCAAACTACTACAAGTCAAAGGCTAGGCCTTTAAAATTGAGGGTTTTATAGATAGCGACAAAACGACCTCGATGTTTGCAAAAACAGTTCAATTTAACTTTTGAGCTTAATATCAGATTTACGCTAGCTTTAGTCACATTTTTTAATATTAAGTCATTGAGAAAATGTAATTGTCCCAACAATTTTTTTTTTTTTTTTGTGTGTTTTTATGCCTTTTATTTTATGCTTTTCTCACAATTAGCATATCAGAATAAAATATAAATCAACTTTATTTTTTTTGGGTTTGTTTTCGCAGATTTCATAAATTAAATGAATAAGTGCCATAATCCCACTATTATTTACATTCTCTGCAAATACTGGGATATGAGCTACTTTTTCTAAATTACTTTTTTATCCCATGTATGTGATTAAATCTGCAAAGTTAATATCAGTTAGTCGATGAAAATCTATTCATAATTTTCATTTATATAATTTACATGTCTTAATGGCTTAATTGTATGCAAATAGAATACTATTAATTTACCAGAGCTTTAGTTGTTACCTGCACATGGAAAATCATGCATTCTGAAAACCAAATTGTGTATTTTTTATGGAATCATTTATTTACTTTATTTTTAAAAATCCAAAAAAAAATCGTTTTATTTTTTATTATTTATCATTTGTTGTTAAAAAAATGTATTCTAAAAATAAAACTGCGAATCATGTGTAGATAGTGTAGTGTAGGTAAACAAGCCCCATACACACACACGCAAACAGACAGCTGAGCTGAGCAGAGCCGAGCAGAGCTGAGTGGCTGTCTGTTGCAGTCGTAGTCGCTGCATATATGAACGTGCGTCAAGCATCCACTTCGTCGTGCATAATGTTCCTGTCGGTTGCTTTGTTGCCTGTCAGCTGTCAGCAGTTCCATCAAATAGACCAACAAATCCCCTGCCGACCAGAGCATTATACTATTTATATGCCAGCATAATTGGCACTGGGGCATTACTGTACTCTCCGCTCCTCTCCTCTCCTACCCGCTAAACAAACCCCTAAACAGTCCGAGGATGGATTTCAACATTGCATGCAAAGTCAGAAATACACACACACACACACACACAAACACACACACACACACACACACACACACACTGACACATTCGCTCTTAAATGGGACGCTTAATGGTCAGAGAGTCCACAATTGCCATAGAGACAGGCGGCACAACACACAGCTGAACATAAATCAGAATTAATGCATGGCCATAAGAAATCATATTAATATTTTTGGAAGCACATTGGCAATACATAGAGCATGGACAGAGCTTAGTTAAATTATTATTTATAAGTGAATGTTGTTGAATTCGGAGCACATTTCAACCAACACAGCTATATGCAAATTAAATGGTCTGTTTGTGGGTTTTAAACGCATGAGAGCAATTGCGCTAGCCAACTGAATTTTAAGTTGTACTCATTTGACGTCATTCAAAACTGAACTGATTGAAGCTCAGTTAAATCAGAGACATGTTAGCTCTTATAAGCTCCGAAAAGCAAAGCGCCCTGCACTTTACAAAATCCCCATATTTTTGCGTCAAGGATAATACCTCATTCCATATTATTCAGAAAGCATATTTCTTAAACTCTTTATTAATTAACAGTTAAAGATTTCACAATTAATAACTTTTTATTATATAATAATTCAAATGTTTAGATTGATGTTCTAAATTATTTACTTAATACTATATACTTTCCATAGGGACAATCGGTCGGTGCCTACATTTGTTAACACTTAAATTTACAAGTCTTCAATCAGTTTCCGGTCTTTTAATACTAAGAACTCTCTCCAATTAGTCATAGGTATTATTCATATGCAGTTCTGTCAACGGCAAACCATCTTGCTAGTATTAACTGTGAGACGGTCCATAGGTAGCTTACTGCCTGCCAGTCAGCAGCCTCAACAATTAAATAAACAGTTCGCAAAGCTGCTGTTAGTTCCCCATCTCTCCCCTCTCTAACTCTCTATTTCTATATATCTCTATCCCTCTCTTTTGTAACTGGTGGCTTTATCTATGTGTTGTAACTGTAAAGTGATATTAATTATGAGCTTTTGTTGCAAGAAGCGAGTGCACTCGACACAGTTGCCAGCCAACACTGTTTGCAACTCGACGTTATCAGTGCTGTTGTTGTGCTTGTCCCTGTCTCATCGTCTTGTCACTGATTAAGTGAGCTTTGGTGCATGACTCAACTCTGCGGCTGTGGCTGTGGCTGAGGCTGGGGCGCATGTACATCAACTAGACACAAAATTTGTTCCAATTAATGTTGAGCACTGTATACAAGCGCTGAGAGAATTGACTAACATCATAATTTTCATTTCTCGTAGAAAATTGCGGTTGTCCTGTGAATTAATTGAATGTCGATTAGATTACAAACATATATTAATTTGCTTCGATTCTATCGCTTAAATTATTGAATATTCAAAGATATTTTGAATGTGTTTAAATAAATCTTTCGAACGCCTTTTCCTATTTGTCAGTCAGTACCGAATTACTTTTCAGCTTGTCTGGTTAATGGTTGCATATCAATGAATGATGAACTGTTCACGTTCACATCACGTTTTTTGGGTTTGGGAACCCCAATTAATATGTGGGCATTTTGCAAAAAGGACGAGCATGAGCTGCAATCGCATCATTCTCAAATGTCTATATTGGCTGTAAATCTTCCAATAATGAACCAAATTCCGCAAATTAAGCATTCGTAAAGTATTTTGCGAACATTATAAATCGTCCCCCGAGTATTTATTTATTTATTTATCGAATTTCGGATCAATGTTACCACATGTATCAATGCCACAAAAAGCTGATATTGAAATAAAGATAAGCGGATTTTAGTTTGTATTTAGTTTAGGGAATGAGGTGGAATAATAAGAGAATGGAAGATAAGGACTCTGTTGATTTGCAATTCAAATAATGTTGTGAAATTATAAATTCAGTAATTTTATTATTATATTCGTGTCAATTCAGAACTGTTTAATCAATTTGAGTTGAATTTGGTTAGATAGAGATATGGTTCCATATTCATATGTAGATTTGCTTATCGCACATTCCGCACCAACATCTGACGAAATTGTTTGGAAGTCCTCACCAAACCCTAATTCCTTGCTCAATCAGGTAACAGTTTAATGGCTTTTTGCGAGTCTCACATTAATGTGTTGGGTGCTGGCAAAAGCGAACTAACTATCGCGTGAGAGTCAGTCTAGTCAGCCTAGTGCCATGCGAGGCATAGATACATTTGTATCTCACGGCGAACATGCTGGTTAGTTGGCTGGCTGGCTGGCTGGTTGGTGGCAGGTAGCACGTGTCGCTACTTATGCATTTGTGCAGGCTTGCGGCCCAAATTCAATTTATTATTCCACCATATGAGCTTTCGCACTTAACTTGCATGAATATATAATGAGCTTGTATGGCTAAATGGAGAGAGAAAGCGTTTCGACAGCGGGTTGAGGGTTCATTCTACGCATTGCGAGTCGTTGCGTGTTCGAGCCTGCTGTGAGATGTCCAAATTGAATTATTAATAACACGCAGCGCGACTGAAACAATCTATAAATATGACTCTGTGTGTGTGTGCTTGTGTGTGTGTGAGCGTGTGTTTGGTATGGTGTGGCCCCAGACAAGAGAGAACAAAGTGAAAAGACGACAACCTTGGGACACTTGGCCAAAAAAACTAATCGTGCCACTTATGACCATAATTTGTCAATTTTCTAAACAATTCCCCAAAGTCGCATAAAATGTCTCTTTGGCTTTTGGCACCCATTACGCTCATTTCCCTCTCTCTTTCTCTCTCTTTTATCTGTCCATCTCTTTCTCCCTTTTGCGCCTTTTGTTCTTGTGAATGGGACACTTTGCTACTGTGAAAAATGAAAGTGAACCCAAACTGCCAACATTACTGTCTGCATTTTGACTGACTGACAAACGCGCAAGCTGGCTGACTGACTTGACTCGAGTCTGGAATTTTATCCCTTGACGATTTTTCTTGGCCTTCGCTACTAAACGCATTTAAATGCCGTTATATGCATAAATTACTCAGCATCCAGACAGTTTCAGCCTAAGACCGTAAATGAGTTTGTGGCTCTGCATTTCTACTCTCTTCCAAATATAATTGAAATAAATGCGAGCATGTTTTGGGGTAAAGTGAACTTGTTGCTAACGGTCGAGCTGGCCAACTAAAATACTCATGTTATCGGCCTAAGTGCAAATTGCGCAATCTACGATTCTCAAAAGATGGATAATTGATTTACCATCATTAATTTTAGTTTGCCGCATATCAAATGTATTTAATGCATTTTGGTACCTTAAATTCTGAAAATTGCTAATAATTCTTAGCCTGAAGAATTTCGAGTAATAATGTAATCTTATCTTAGTAATACTATTTCCATAAATAATAGCTTATGATAATTTATAATAATTTAAAATGGTATTACTGCTCAAATATTTATGATGACTAAGTTACATTTTCATAACACTGACTGCAACGTACAAATATTTTTATTGAATAATAAAATAAGAATATTAAAAACTATTTGAGCAAATTGCTTTTTAACTTGAAACATATTTTGCTCAATTGCGGACCCATTCCAAGTAATAACCGAAAGGAAGCTCATAATAAAAATCCAATAAAAACTAATAATGATAATCGAATCAGATCCATTTATTCCTGCAACAAAAATTTATCGAAATCAAATCAACGATGACTAAATGTTATTGCAAATACCAAAATCACTTAGCCAGGTCGAAAAGAAGCTGAAATGAAAAGGGAAGGAGGCAAAAGCGAACGTAAATGGAATTCAAGCATCTAAATTGCCAACCGGTCGGCTCTTTGTTTTAACGCCCCAAAATTACCGCCCCTTTGTGTATTTGGGCGCAGATAACTGCCAGCCAAATGATACACATTAGCCCAAGGTATACGACCATTGGAAATACATATACCTATATACACATATGTACATGGATTTGTGTGGAGAGTGTGTGCAAAATCAATTCAAGCTCAATTTCCTTTGATGAAATGTGCGGCTGCTCGGGGAAGCGTGCCGAACGTGACAGTTGTGCTCAAAATATATCCGGATCGCTGAAAATTGCAAAAAAATAAAACATGTAAGAATGCTGCATGCGAATGAGCTCGACTTCAAGATGCCCTGTTAAATATATTATTCATAATAAAATACTTTGCCTGCTTGCAGTAATTTGAACGAGAACAGATTATAACTTGGCTGTTTTTCATCCGATCTAAATGAAATATATATGGTCCGGAAGCGATATGAATTGAGATTTGCCAAACGATAGCCATAAAATGTAATTATATCTAAGCGTCGTATACGAGAGATTACATTCCACTTTGTAAGGCGCTAGCAGTTGCAACCTCTGAGAGATCCGTGCTCATACAGATGGACAAATGGACAGAGTAGATCGATTCGGCTGTTGATTAAGAGGAATATGAAGTTTCCCTCTGCTTGCAACATACTTTTGATCAAAATCATTATAGCATGCTTACCTATTTTTAATGGGTACAGGGTATGCAAAATATGGCCAATGTTCTGCTCTTTCATCACACGCACACACATACATACCTGCATACATAGCAACATACATACATATGTATTCGCGCATTAAGTTGTAATTGTACGGGTTTGTTGATATCGTTCAATTAATAACGCAAATCCTTTACGGCCCAGTTACCAGAGTTGCCATCGTTAATTAATGCGCTCCACGCCAATTTAATGCACTCGTTGCCGATGCTGTCACCGACGCTGCCTGGATGCTATGATTAATGTTTAATTAAATTTGTAACATTTATAATAAATAAAGAAAAAAAAAATCAAGAACAAAAAACTGAAAAACGACAAAAATTTCGAAAATGCGCCAGCAGGATTACATCATAATTAATCGCAGTCATTATTTATAACGATATCAGCAAGCGAGCTTTATATAGTTGTACATGCAGTTTAATACGACTATATTTCAGTGATATCAAAGAGCATAAGAAGTATTAATGTAATGCATTGATGCCAGCAAACGGTGCAAGTAACACACAGCATATGATTTATTGCTGATGAGTCTCTCAATTCTATTTTACTTGTCCAACAATTACCAGTAGTAAATTTTTGTTGTGCCTCCTGTGCTTGAAACTAAGTTAATGAAACATGTTAATGGCTGTTTATTTCCATATTGTGGCTAAAATGCTTTGCCCTGCAAACGTTGAGATATATTTTACATCATTTACACATGCTGGCAAATTGAATTAAATGATTCTGTTTTGATTTATACCATTGTAACTTGTGCAGCTGAATTATTATCAAAACGTAATAATCGGATAATTGATATTTGTAAATCGGTAATCATAATGCTGCCAGCTGCTCTATATTAAGACATTTCACAATTTCACTGGCAAAGTAAATAATTCCTTCGAATAATTATGAGAATAAATGTACAATGGAATAAACAATAGTTAACACACAAAAATGTTTATTTTAATCGTACTCAACATTTCTAATGCAGTCACATAAATTATATTTAAAGTTGATCGAAATTCTCAAAATATCTTACTCAGTATTATTGCCGATAATATGCTCGAGTGTTTGGCACTTCCAATTGTATTTCTATATCAGTTATTTGCATACGTTGTGAGTACAGGTTACAGTTTTTGCACTGACCAAATAGTAATTTATATATACTTTTATAGTGTTCAATGAATCCCGTCAAGCGGGAAGCCATTTTACTTGTCGTTCACAATGTCTTGATGCACCACATTATAAATTGCTTCAAGCATTTGGTGCAAAGTGAGTTTGTATCCGACATTTAAATATACATACATACATACATATATGTGCGCATATTGCTCGGTCTTACTTTCAAATTCCACACAGCTTCCATAAATTCATCTGGAGCACTAAATATATTCTATTACATACCCTTAGACTATGAAGCGCTTGCCTACGAAGATCTTCACGAAGTGTTAAGGTCCACAACTTGGAATTTTCTTGAGACCCTTTACAGGCATCATTTGGCTCTACTGTTGCCCTTTACAATAGCTCTATCAGTGCCAGTAAGTGATGAATCCCTTATGAATCGGATAATCAGTTTAGGGAAGTTCAGCGCAGATTTCAAGTTTTAAAATAGATTGTAGATTAATTTAAAAACTATCTTATAGTTATCCTATCATATTATATAAATAATGGTTGTAAACAGTTTTAAAAATATTTTAGAGTATTTCCAGTCAGAAATTAGGAATTTTCAAGGAAAGTTGCATTATAGAAATGTTTATCGTATATTAAATATCAGTTAAATAAAGACTGCATAATCAGTTTATAAAGCTATGTTCATCCATTCTCAGTTTCAGTTTCAGTTAGATCAATTCATGTAGAAGTTTCCTAGATACAAAGAAGTCACTGCTGGAAACATATTCAATTAATGAGTAACTCCCAACAAATATTTAGCGCTGCAAGCTGGTTTACGTCAGCAGTCTGGTGATTCTGTCGAACTGCACAATTTGCGTGTGCTTCATCTACTCCATGTGCAGGTGGCTGGCCTTGAGCGGTTTCCCGCTGACCTTTCAGCTGTTGCCCATCGTGATGCTGGGTCCCGTTCTGCAGTTGCTGCTCGTGGTTCAATTTGCGGGCCTCATGATGGTAAGTCGCACAGCCTGATGCTGGACAGGATTTGAGTATCGAATCTTTGCATTTCCAACGCCAGATCAACCATTGGATTGTTGTCTGAGGCATGAAATTGATTGTTCCAAGCGAGCGAAGACGCCAACGAGGGATTTGGAATAAGGGCGAGAGAAGCAAAAGTTTGGCATCAAATCAAACCAATAAACTAACAAAACTGAGCAACTTCGGGCACTTGCACGAAACCAGAAACACTTTCACTGCACACAACTGCCAAACTGCAGGCATTTATGACAGTCACCCTTCCTCCAATCGATTTTGGGGTGCCACAGGGGAGGCATAAGGGCAGTTAGGCTGGCAGGCAGGCAATTCGAACAATGAAATTGTTGCTGAAAAGTTTAACAAATATTGAGGTCAGCAGCATTTTTGTGAGGCGATTCCTACAGTTGTTGTTGTTGTTGTTATCGTTGTGTAAACTGTTTTGTAGCCTTTGGCACAAACTTCAGAAACGCTCAGCATACACACACACACACACACACACACACACACACACACACACACACACACACACACATTCACATAGACAGATACACATATACTTGAGTTGGCTCGACAGGCGAAAATATTCAATGAAAATTGTCGTCAGTCGTCAATAGTCAGTAGTCAGTCGCCCAGTCAACAGTTCTTCACTTCGTCAATAATAGAGAACTTGCCCAGTTGCCTGTTATTGTTCTGACTGGTTGGTGCTCTGTAGCCAGCTTATGGCGCATTGCAGGCGTCCACTTTGTCCCCCACTTCTGCGCCGCCTCCCCTCTTCTAGGTGCTCATTGAGAAATTGACGCAAATGCCTTTCGATTTTTCGTTCTGCTTCTGTATTTTGTGTCCATGGACAGGACTTGGCTTTTCGCATTTCGCATAATTGATTGTCTCCCTGTGTGTGTCTGTCTGTCTGTCCATCTGCTCGCCCTCATTTATGCACATTTTCAATATTGTTGATTCAGTTTTGCCAGCACTGATACCACTCAATCGGAGAAGCATAAAAGCTGCTCCATTAATAGTTTCACTTTTGCGGCTGTTAATTAAATTGCAGTCTTTGCAATTTTTCAAATAACTTCAATGCATTTCTGTCAAGCTTACAAGAACTAAAAAGAATTCATTTATACAATTTAGCAGATATATCCCAAAGTTTTAAGTTTGTTCAAAAATGTTTTCAAAGTTCAAATGGTAATCAATTTTGGTGTAAGCCAATCTCGGAAACATATTTTTCATGCTTAAACCAATGCAATTGTGAAAGAGAATTTTGTGCTGTGGTTTTTATTGCTTGGTGGCTTCTTTTATATTTTCAAATATTTCGATTTTACTCTTCGCCACTATATAAATAAATAAAATATATAAAAATAAAAAAATAAGAATTTAATTGGAATGCAAAATGAAATAATAATTGGCTTATATCTCAATTGTTCTGCTCTCCTGACAGTTTTTTGATTTGCTTTGTCTAACAATATTGAAATTTCTCTAAATATTCTTCATATATATATATATACATATATATGTACGCCATCGGACGCCCCAAGAGCTTTGCAGCATTTAGCCAGAGTTTTTATGATGTTAAAATAATTCTTTATATTGCATTTATTTCACATTTTACGAGCTGCTTTTGACAGCGTTTATGTGTGTTTGTGTGTTTATGTGTGTTTGTGTGTGTGTTTGTGTGTGTGTGTGTGTGTGTGTGTGTGTGTGTGTGTGTGTGTGTGTTCATGGATTGGACACATCAGATGTCATACTTTGTTGATTTTTCAAGTTTAAGTTTGCAAGTAGGAAATTTGAAATTCATGTGCAATAAAATTCTGATATGCTCCACCCACAAGCAGTGCCGAACCGCAGTCCTCATTACGCCACACCCACATAACACCCACACAGACACAACAAACACACACACACACACACACACTCAGCCACATATAGATACTAGCTGCCATGCTCTCATGTATTTATGTTTCCATTTGATAAATATACTTATACAAAAACTGTCATAGCACACGCTCAGGGAAAGATTGCAAATTGCATGTGGGAACTCCCACGAGTCTAATAACAGAGTAAAAACAAGAGCCTCAAATTGTCCAAATAAGCAAGCCGACTTTGAGATACCCTGCAGTTTTTATTGGGTATAACATAACATAATTTATGATATATAATTCTACTCTTGACTGAAGTAAGAAATAATAATAAATAAATAAATAATAAATGTATTTATATTTATTTTTAAAATTTAATAAATTGCATTGCACACAAATAATATATTATTAAATTATTTTTGATCGTAGAGAAGACCATTTAAAAAAATCAACTCCTTATTACTTTCCATATAACATCATCCATATAAACATAATTAAAAGTTAAAAAGCTTTATCCCATTTTATTTATTGCATTTATTTATTTACTTAAGATTTATTTTATTTTCTTTAATCCTTTTTGATAGCATTTGCGTAGAGCTGACTAATGAGAAAGCGCATATTCCCTTTGAAGGGACGCTGGAGCACATGCGACAAATCTGAAGTCCTGATATTGCCATGCATAGTAACAAGTCACGGACCATGCCTGACTGTATAATGATGAGCAACGATATCGTCTCCTCTTCGCATGAAATATATAATTTTTAACACACACCGCGCTCGCACACACACACACACACACACACACGCAGAAACACACCTACTGTGAACCACATAATTGTGTATTCAAGTAAGAGATATGGGAGTTGAGAGCAGCTCCATCGAAGCAAATGGGTGGGGGTTGTTACTGGCTATGGTTCTGGTTCTAGTTTTAGCTCTGGTTCTGGTTCTTGGGCTGCCTTAAATTAAGATAATGACACTTGAGAGACGCCACGCTTGCGGGCACTGGGGAACGTTACCTTTTGCTTTAAAAGTAACCCTCGACTCCGAGGGCAACCACTCTCTGTGTATCAGTGGTGTACAATAAGTGTGTTAGAGAAAGCGCTTGGCAAATTGCGATAAGGCCAAATTGGCCCAGCACTGGGTCACATTTACACACTTAACCCTTCAGTTAGTTGCATAGCACAGCACAGCACAGCACAGAGGACGGCACGACGCGACACGGCACGCACTTTAAAGACGCCAATCCGCCAATCTGGCAATTTGATGGCAAACTGCCAAAGAGCTGACAATGATGTCGATGATGATGACGTTGGCGACCTGCATGCCAATGCCCGCCGCTTCCTTGAAAATTGAATTTTGTGCCTAGCTTGTGGGCGGCATGCCAGCCATGTCCACTGTCCAATGTCCTCGATCCTGTGTGCTGTGTGCCTCGTAACTAGCACAGATTACAAATCATTATTGGCTGCCATTGTCGGGGCTTAGGCCAATGGAATTGCAGCTTAGGCTATGCTGGAATTTGTAGATAGTAATGGAATTTAATTATTTGTAAAAAAAAGAGGAAAAAATATGCACAAAGATATACAATAAAATTTAATTTCATTGATTTCATAGGCCCATTAATTGAACATAAAAAACTGAGGTATTCAAAGAATTCAAGAATTAGTTCTTAACATATATCAAATATGGGCTTCCTTGTTACAAAATTAATTCTTTCAGTGGAGTTACCAGTAACTGGCTTTCTAAATTTGGTGACTAGCTTACAAATTGCGGAAGACATTCGCATTACTGATTTCTATGTGGAAAGTTGCAGGGGGCGGTGGGTGTGGGCATGGTGCGAAAATGAATTTGCCTATCCTTGAAGTAGGTTTCCAGCAAGTTACCTTCCACGTTTGATGAGTCCATCTTTATAATTGTGGGAGATATGCTGACTTATCGACTTACACTTCCCGAAATATCGGCTTTGGTGATTATGGGCGCAGGTAAAAAATAAATATCGATTTTCTGATACCTTGAAAGTATCAGTATATCCACTACTTAAAAAGTGCAGCACTTATTTAATGAATCGGGGCTCTCACTCAGATACTCCGCCTTATGAGTAATGGTAATCATAGCAGATGGAAAATATGAATGAAGGATGATGGCATGGAAGAGTTTCAAGAGAAGAAGCATCTCTGAAGGCGCAAGTTCCATCGAAATTCGACCATCGATGCCATCAGTGCCTGTAATGTGGACATGCAATTGACTGAGCTTTGAGCATTCCAACAAGCCGATCAAAGTTCAATCTGAAACGAAACACAAACTGTGCGCCAAACATGGTCGTAATTCGTATTCCGTATTCCATTTCATTGGGATGACGAGAAATTCCCCAGGAAAACGAGAGGAACGAGAAAGGAAACCCAAACGAGCACATGAAAGCAAACTTAGAGCGAAAATTTCTTTGATTGATGCGCAAATCAGCAAATCAATTGGAATGCCACAAAAATAAACTAACTTAGAAAAATTGGAGCAGCAACCGAGCAAAGCTAGATAGATATATGCGAAGAGAGAAAGAGTGAATGACGCAAGCTGGCAGGTTGAACTTTTAACACTAAATTTGCATTTTCAATGCCCGCAGGTGGATGGGCTGGCGGGCATGGGCGTGATGGTGACATGTGATTTTGATGGAGCTGCGTGATTTGTGCAATGCCAAGAAACAAAAAAAAAATAAAATAAAATAAGAAAATTCTACCGGAAAAAAGGGCAAACAAAATGTATGCAAAAAAATGTTTGCTGCGCTGGCAAAGCAACGTTTGAAACACAAGGCGAAATGCGTGGTCGACAAATTGAGATATTCGTCGTCCAAGTAAATCACAACAAAGCAGCTACGGCTGAGCTGTGGAGTTGAAGAAAATGCTTGCTAGCCTCAGGACTGCCACAGGGATGCCATTTGTGCGGCATGTACCTGACCGAGGCATCACGATGCCTGCTCATAAGCACAAACAAGCACAACATACACACATGTGTGCATACAAGTCCTTTCCTCAGAATTTATTAAGATGCCGCACAGTGGGTAAGATAATTAGTTATTTTTCTATATTTTAACAAATTAATTTGATAAACGAAACAGTTTTTAAGAATACGAAAAGAATGGGACCATTCCGCATGAAATAAAATTGATAATATGAAGTTGTTAGTAAATTTATGTATACTTTTTTTAATTTTTTAATATTTTTTAAACACTTTATTTTTTGCCCGAAATATCTTATTAAATTTTATATTTAATTTTAACGTTAGAATTTAAATAAATTAATTCAGAAAATAATTTAAATATTATAAAATAAAGCACAGTTTTTGTCAATTCTTAGCATTCAGCATTGCCAAGTAGCTAAACGATGTTTCATGATCAGTTTAGCTTTGTGGATATTTGTCGTATTTTTGTTAGTGCTTTGGCCACCGTGCTTGTGGCAGGGCTTACGTTTGTTTTTACATGTAATGGCATTTTAATTGCACGCTACAACTCAGCGAAGTGTCTCTCAATTAAAAGTGTCTGCTTGGCTCAAAAGGATGTCATCGCCGTGGGATCTTCGGCGAGTGCGGGGACAGGGGGATAGATGTCAGGCACATGTCGTAATTTGCCGCACAGCGCATCACAGCGCTGGTGGCCCAGACCAGGACCAGGACCACAAGAAGGCCCAGGCTCAGGCCCACAGCCATGTAACTGTTAATTATGCAACGCAGATAAGAAGCTCTACCAACCGGCTAAGTAGGAGTGGTGAAAACTGTGCGAATGCCACTTAAATTTAAACGTTTTACTTAAAGCCCCAGCTTTGCCAGAGATATCAAATAGAAGTAAATTGTTCATAGTAAGAAAATATAAAGTAATAATAAATATACATGACTGAAGCCAAGCAAGCGAAGATTAATCAACGGGAGGAATTGCGACAGGAACCTCTTAGTTTGCGTAATGAATTTCAACTTAGGAGTCTGGGACTTCATCATCATGCGCCCCAGGACTTTTACAGATCACAAGTAAGTTCTATTCTAAGGCGCTTCAACTAACTTTACTTCTAAGGCGCTTCAATTGTTCTATAACGCATCCAGTGGCAATCGGAAGTTAGGTCGTTTGGCTTTCTCATCTATCGATGGATTTTGGGCATCTTCTTTGGCACTGGTTTGCTCAGCTATTTTCAAATCTATTATCGCAAAGGACATTGGTTTATCTACTTGACTAATTGGGGTTTTGTGCTGTGTGCCGTTACTAGCATTAGCGGAGCAATTTTAGTCACTGTATATCATAGAAATCCTGCACAAGCATGTGAGTATAAATAAAAAACAAGGCAGAGTATACCAGTTATCTAGTTGAGTAATTTCTTGACTGGATTTTGAACTGTGATAACGCATACTTTATCGCCCCAGTTGGCCTCACACAGCCGTCTTAATATTTAAGTAAGATAGAGGCAAATTAGAATCTTAAAAATTATAGTTAATGACCTCAAGAATGCATATCAGATTGAGTTGTCGGATTTAGTAGATCCAATTATCAAGACTGCATTTCTCATAATTGTAGATTTTTAGTAATATAAATATGTTACATATATTTAAAATATTTTAGCTTACGATTGAATACAAAATGCTTTGGTTCTTTTATGATTTTTGATAGTGAACCGGAACTACTTGATGAATTGCTATTGGGCCTGTTATTGGATAAATTTAATAGTTGCGCACAAGATTTGCATAATCTATTGGACGTGTGTGTACCCCAGGGATCAGGCGCCCAATAATCCGGTCAGGATAAATGCCTTCTTCAACATATTCGTACATGTCTTGCCATCGCTGCTATTCACCATAGATCACATGGTGGTCGCACAGCCATCTCGTCTGCTGCATGTCTTCTATCCATTAGTGTTTTCCGTGGCCTATGTGGGATTTGCCTATGTCTACTATTTGCTAGGCGGTCTGGATCCGTATGTATATACTAATGTAAACCAATGGTAACTAAAATATTCTGCGTTTCTCCGCTTACAGTCGCGGACGCTCCTTTATCTACCCCATGTTGAACTTTGCCAAACCGTTAAGTGTGCTGAAAACCTTTGGCTGGACAACTATGCTCCTGGTAATATGCTCTACTCTGCAGTATGGTGTCTATCGTCTGAGGGTCCTTATAGCGCGCAAGCTGGGTCAACTGCAGTAGTTGGAGTCTCAACATAAGTATATCATTTTCAGTGAGGGTGAAACTTATTCTAATTGCATAAGATTAAAGCGTTCCAGTCCCCACAGCCCACATTTGGTTGTCCGTGTCACTTTTTGTGTTATTTAATCCTCTGGAACGTGATTCGAATGCGCAATGAAAATGCATTTCCCCCAAAAACGCCACACACATCCCACAGACCTTCTACGAATTTCTGTCCTTTCCACCCTGTCTCCCATTTATTATGCAAAGCAAATTGTTATGCTCAGCTTTGCTCTCTTTTTTTTTCTGCGTATCACAATTTGTATTTATTTATGTGTTATTTTTTGTTGTTGCCTTCTATTTAAATGTGTAATTTGTTTAGACAATTTTATGACTTCTGGATGTATGGGCGGAGGCTTCAGTGTGCGATATTATTTAGGTTGAGAGACACAACACAAAAATCAGTTTAAAATATCAAACTGCAAAAGAGCAATATACTCAGAGAATTTTATTGCACTAGTTTCAAGGCATTTGTAAAGAAACTTGTATACAAGTCAATGAAAATGTTCATGAATAACTCTTTGTTTCTGCAGGAGAGAAATTTAATAAAGTCAAGATTATTGAAATAATTAAGACAAGATAAGACTCAGATAGTTATAGGTGACGCCATCATCAAATAATTTGTTGGAATATTTTTAAGGCAATTTGGAGATAATTTTTTTTTATTTGCCAGCAATGTGTTGAAAACCAAAAATATTTCGGTCGAAAAACTTAGACAAATGCTTGCCTTGCTTAAAAGCAAACAAAAATAAAGTCAATTGCTAGAAATAGTGAAGGAAGCAGATAAGATTGAATGTTTAGTTTAGCTTGAATTTTCCCCTTTATTTAAACAACTTTGGCATCACTTGACGGTCCTGACTCTGCTAGTTTTCTGCTAAATTTCTTTCTTCCAGCACATCAGCTGTGCACTATTTCTTTACAATTAGCCCCTACGTGGAGCCAGTCTTAGCCACATGTGGGACTGCCTCGGCTAGCATAAAATTGATGTCAGTGTAAAAGACGTTATTGAAATATTTATGCTGATTTACAGTACACAGGCTGAGCCTGCTGCAGGGTTGCCAGAGTTGTCAGGCGACATGAAGTAACTTAGGTAATTTCAATGTGTGTGCAAAAGTTGATGGATACACAAATGGGTAGATGCTGGAACCGGCTTTTTAGAAGTCTATTTGTGGGTGGTTGTGGAACGTGGGGGTACTCTAACGGTTTGCATTTGGCAACACTGTTAGTGCAGCCACTTAGCCTGGTTAGTTGCAGCTGGCGGCAGTCGAAACATATCGAACGTTAACGTATTTATGGCTGCACTCTTCCTGACAGCAGCCGTATCTTCCTGCCATAAGGGGGCGTGACATGTATGCGTGTGTGTGTGTATGTTCGTGTGAGTTAAGTGTGCGCTTAAAGCAGCTGCTTAAATTGTCATCAGTAGCCGGAGCAGGGGGTGCCAGCAAGTGGAGCGTTCCCTTTCGTAGCTAACAAGGCGCAAAACATTTTAACATTTTTTAACATTTCCGCCCTTTTGGATTCAATTTAATTTAACATAAACATTTATATGTTTATTATGGCACGCATGTGCTGCAGCAGTGTTGTCGTTGACGTCGTTGTCGTTGTCGTTGTCGTTGTCGTTGACGTTGACGTTGACGACGACGCTGTCGTTGACGTCGCTGCTGTTTATTGTGCATGAGAGTTTCATGCTTGAAATGCGCATACGTCGCGTATACGTAATATGCATTTTGTGGCAATACGTTGGCAACTTTAGTTGAGTGGCTCGAGGTTCGCGAAGGGGAGGGGCTGTGGGCCGGGGTTGAAAAAGTAACCACTATAAATTTGCGCACACTTACAACTCGACGCTCGTCCGACAACAGCAACAACAACAATAACAACAATAACAACAACTTAAATCTTAAGTAGCTCAACTTGTTTATTTATCGAAGCAGAAGTTAATGCCACATCGCGAGAGGGGTGACAGGGCGGTCGGGGGATGAAATCCAACGAGCATAAAAATGGGGCAGAAGAAAAAAATAAATTGTGGGAATGCGTCGCAATAACATTGTTATAGGTTTGCATTGTTGGTTTAATGGCCACTGCAACTGCACCTAAAATATCAATGAAATTTAATAAAAAAGTAAAATAATTGTTAATAAAATAAGTTAAACTTAAATAAATAATATACGATAAGCTTTTAAAAGAAAGAAGAAAGTTTCAAATAACAAAAAGAAATTTAAATATTGTGTTTGCTTCAGGATCAGTATACATTATTATTATTATTATAATTATTATAATTATTAAATTACCTGTTTTGAATTGAATTAAATTTAAATTTAGCTGGAATAATTATATTTTTAATATATATATATATTAGTTTCATATTATTTAATTGTACATATATTAAATAATATATTGTGTATTACATTTTTTGAACGCAGAAATAAATTATTTCTTCATACAATTTAATGAAAACTTCAAAAGTAATTATAAGCAATTTTGAATCCAAAGTTATACAACAAATATCATCATAAAATATGAATTGGGATTTTATTTGCAGTATGAAAAAATGGAAATATAAGTAATGTGCGGAAAATGGGCTAAAACTATTTTGCATAATCAATCTATTGTTGTGATTTTCGCTAAATAATATTTAGCTTAAGGGCTATTGAAGCGGTATGAAATTTGATTCTTTAGAGTGCATTCAAGTGCTAAAATATGTATACGAAATTGATTGGCTGATTAAACACAGGCACACACACATACACGCACACAGACGCAGCCACAGATAGGGATTCACACGCTGTCATAGATATATAAATTCCATTTAAAATCTACATATATTCTTTTGGCTGCCTTTATGGGCTTTTGTAGTATTTTGTATTGGTTGTCCTTGGCATTTTGTGCTGTGTTGATTTACTACGGAAATGACGCAAATAACGCAGCAAATTTAAGCCAGTCACACACAAACGCACACACACACACACACACACACATACACTTGCGATTTACGAACTCGAATGAATCTACACCTTTTCCTGGGTTATTTATGACAACAACAACAACAACCAGCTGGCTGCTAACCGGCAACAGGATGTTTTATATTATGCATGGAGAATAAAGGCAACACACAATCACACACACACATCCGCTCACGCACACACACACACTTTGCTGTTTTAATATTTTGCATACATTTATATATTTGCTGATGTGCGTGTGTTTTTTACCTCTTTTGTGTCACTTTGGAGAATGAAATTTAATTGTGGTTCTCATTAATGGCACGTCGTCTGGCTGTAGACTCGAAAAGCAAGCGGAAATATGTGATTTCCGGCAATAAATACATCTACCATATAGAGCATTATATATATCTACATACATATTGGTAAATGAGGCGATTACTTTTACAAAATACCAATGGAAAATATGTTAAGGCACAGTTTTCAGCTACACTTAAAAAATAAAATATTCTTACTCTTTCAAGCACAATTTATGAGTTTCAATTTGAATTTATAACTTGATTATCACATTTGCATTTGATATGGGCGTTTCGTTCCTTTTGTTATGAGCATCCTTATCCTCAAAGCATGGGGCCGAGAACAAACAATCATTTAAGCATAAAACCATAAATCTATGCGCCAATAAGAGGGATTTCAGCCAAGTAATACAAAATACACGCAACCAAAATAAAGAAGGAAGGCAAAATGAAAATAAAAGCAAACGTGGAGAAAAAGGGCAGAACATGAGCCAGCAGAATTTGCAAAGGGACAGTTAGCAGCTTGAGTGGCACTTCTCTCTTGCCATGACTAAGATAATACTCTACTAAAAATTAATATGTATAAACTCCAAACTTACATTAATGCATTTGTTTCATATATTTTAATTATTTAATTCAATTTAATTAAAATTCATGTTTTAAATATTTTATATCATCATAAAATATGCTCTGGCTTAAATCTTATATATTTTAAATTAATTGTCAATTCCAAAAATGAACAACAATTTACGAATTGAGTGTGGTTGGCAAACTAAAGCTGCAGATATGTCCACCTGCTTCATGGTAAACGAAGCATTGGATATGCAAAGCCAAAGCCAAATACCAATATCGATGCCAAGCCAAAGCCACGGCCAAAGCCCGAGCCAAAGTCGGAGTCGAAGCCAATCAAAGGCAAAACAATAAACAAGCATGACAATAAAAATATAAATAAATAAATAAATAAGCAGAAAGAAGCGTGCGTCAGGCAAAAGCGAAGATTGAGTTGGCCACAGCATCCCACACCACACACTGCAGGCACCGAGAAACCAGGCACCAGGTCTCAGATCCTGGCACACAGCGTCGTTTTGCTTGCGTAAAAAGGATAATGACGCGACGCGATTCGCAATGCAGGCGACACTATTAAACAGAATATCGAAAGCAGCAAATGGAAAGATGACAAAAGAAAGGGGAAAAGAAGTTGATTGAACGGCGCATTAAACATAAACCACACACACACACACACACATATATATACATGTATATACAGACTGCTTGTTTGGTGACTGAAGACCGCAAGTTGCGCCACGTCACGCTTCAGGCATAAGCTGAAGTTCCTGTTCCTGTTCATGTTGTTGTTGTTGTGTCGCTCCTGATTTTTACCCACTTCAATTTAACGGCTACTTAAGTCCATCATTTCAAATTATCTCTCTGTGTTCATGCCGAGTTCTCTGATCACTCGGAAGTGCCATGAGTTTTGAACATCTTTGTCAGCCATTAAGTTATCTTAAGCTAGCATAAAATGCAATAAAATCAACATCGACCAACATTATTGAATATTACAGTCGAGACCCACAGCGATAAGTATTCGAGAACACTTTAAGTAATTATTTGTGAGTTAAATGTGTCCACAATTTATTAAAAAAAGAATGTCAAAATTACAATTACATCATTCTTTTCGAGTACTCTGCAACGATTCCAATAGACTTTTTACTGTTGTCAAATACATTTCTATAGTTACGCACTCAATTCTTAACTTGTTATCAACATTATCGCATCCATTAGTTGGCCATCTTAGCTAAATTTAAACTAACAATTTTTCTTTTATTTTATTTTCATAGTTATTCAATTTTAATTTAATATTAAATCTTTAAATTTATGGCAAACGATTTGTATTTTTGTGTGTCGACTGACTTGAGTTGTTATTAAATATATATATATAAGTAAACACTATGAACTAAACGAATCACTCAAGAAGAAGAAGACTTACTCATATTAATAAATCTAGGATGAAGCCAACCAACAAACAGAGCTGAGTGAGTAAGATTAATAAAACAGTTGAAGAGTTGCAATCAATGTCTGTTTTCTGTTTTCTAAAAGTTCTATGACAATGGCCCAACTCACCGTTGGGGCTACTTGGACTCTGGCGTGAAATGTAGCTTCACTTCAATTTAATGGCTACTTAAATTCATCATTTTAAATTATTATCACTTGGTGTTCCAAGCTAGCCGAGTCCGAGCAGCGAGCTCACTTGGCCACGCATCAAAGGGCCTTCAATGGGCATTAACTGAAGAGAAGTGTAGAGAAGAGGATGGAGGCAGACGGGTGCAGATGCCAGGTGCAGGCTGCTGCACAGACAGTTGGTTGTTTGCTGGACGGAGGGGCGTAGGGGCGTGGGGACAAAGGAGGCCCATTAAAAGGCTACCGCAGAAAACTGCTGACATCACGGCTGGCGATATAGCTGGCAGCGGTGCGAATTAAAAAGTTGCCTTGATAATCCTTTTGCAAAATAGACGGGATTAAGTAAAAGGCTGCGCCGCAAATTTATGCAACCGACTGTGGCCAGGTGGACGTTGGCCAGCAGGTGCCGCAACTCACCCCTCCTCCTCCCCCTGCCTCCTATCATTGTCTCCCTTCTCGCTCTTTGGAGCACTTAAAAAGTGCCACAGTGTTGCAATAATTACCGTTAAACGGTCGCTGTTTAAAACACTTAAGAGCTGTGCCGCAAAAAGGTTCAATCTGCCACCGTAGCCGTTGACCGTCTATTATTATCCTTCCAGGCAGAAGAAAGAAGTCGAGTAGCAGCAGCTGGAACATCATCCACATCAGTTCTTCGGCGTTCTGACTGCGTTTTGGGCGCGTCCTTTGGGCGCTGATGTCCTGCTGATTGCGGTGATTTGTAATTTTAAGCAGCGTATGATTAACTTTTGCGCGCGAAACTGAGAACTAAGAACTGCCAACTGTAAGGCGAAAAGCGAAACGCAATCCTCCGTGCGTGTTTGTGTCCTGAGTAATGATTGTGGCGTGTCCTTGACAGTCGCACCAACAACTTATCGTTTCCTAATGCGCTTACCTATTTTTATGTTGCTTAATGACCCCGCCACACAATGCGTTCCTAGTTTCTAGTTGTTTTCTTTTGTGGCTGGCAATTAGTGCTCGATCGCCTATATGTCTGTTTATAAATTGCTATTTACTCAATAAATTGACGAAGCTTATTATTTTTCTATTACGCTGACATGACATATTACGCTTTAATCCCCAGATTCGACAAATTAATAACTAATTATTGTTGAATTGTCGTTTATTTTAGTAGCAGTTAATTTCAGAGTCAAAGTACCGATTAGAATACGAGTAGGGATAGTGATACTCAAACAGCAAAG
Organism: Drosophila atroscutellata; assembly: GCA_035041605.1. NCBI lineage: Eukaryota > Metazoa > Arthropoda > Insecta > Diptera > Drosophilidae > Drosophila > Drosophila atroscutellata. The sequence goes on along the minus strand of JAWNLA010000092.1, from coordinate 1,023,571 downwards.
TAATAAAATATTTGACAAGTCATTTACTAGAATGTCTTTTTGCACAAAACCAAATCCAACTAGCCCAGGATCAAGCGACTAAATCTAAGCAATATTCAATTACCTCGAAATAAGTATGCAATAATTGGTGCATAACAAGAACTAAAACATTTGCCGTCGCACAAATTGTACAACTTAATTCCCAAGCTTTTCATATTAAATGCATACACTGAATACGAACACATACTCGCACACACACACACTTACACACTTATAGTTGCACACATCTATTTACTTATGAATATTTAATGCGGGGAATGTTGGTGGATGCCATCTGACCGCAGATTGCCTTGGCCACAAGTCATAAAAGTATTAATGCCATTTTAAGTACTTCCGTAACGAAAACTAAACACACACACATAGATAAACTAAACAACCCACACATATGCATATTGTTGCAAGGGAGATAGCCTGACACTCACCCGCACACACACACACACACATATGAGACTACGACGAACGGCGAAAAATGCAAAGCGCTCTAATTCTAACTGCAGCATAAATTAAAGCGCTCATGAATAATAATTCAAGACATTCAACCAGCTAGGCGGTACCATACCACCAACAACAGCAACAAGCACATCAGCTGCAACAACAACTACAACAACAGCAACAGAAAAACTATAACAGGAACAGCAACAGGAAACGCAGCGTCAAAAGCCACTTGAGTAAATGCGATTACATCAGTGGATGTTCCCAAAGCCATTTTCGCATTCATTTCTCTTTTATATATTTTTTTTTTCTTTGTTAAGAAGAGTACGTCAAGCACATGAAATACCTAACAATAATATATTAAATAGTAAATGAAAATAAATTAAATAAATTAATATAATAATAAGTTTTGAGTCGAAAAATAAAATTAAGATAATGCAAACTATCGATTATGATCGCTCTTGAAATATATTATCATCAATACCAAGTTGGTAAACAGAATTAATATGATGTCACAAGTTAATTCGTAAATTTCGATTTAAGCAATATATTGACAATAATATTGTTAACCATAATAATCATTTCAACTCAACACAACTCAACTCAACTATTTTTGAAGATAATAATAATAACAATAATCATTACGGGTAATAATATTTTTACATAACAATATTTTAAGATTATAAAGTATGAATTGCATTAATAAATTAATTAATTTTTAGATAAATAGTTTATTAAATCTTTTTTTATATAATTTAAATATATGAAATAGGAGTGCTGGAAAATTTAAACGTATTAATAGAAAACCCATTTCTTTCTGTCTGATATCTTTCTAAATATAATAATATATACGTAAAACTATGTTTAATGTCTATATATAATTAATGAACTCTTATAAAACGAATTCAGTTGAATAAAATATCACAGAATATAGATATATATATATTGTGGCGTATTTACTCATTTCTGGAATGTCGGCTTGTTTGCTTTTCAAATAGTTTCTGTGTTTGTCGCAAAAAGCCAACTAAATTTTATAGTCGTTGTCATTATTTCATGTGAAGCGCAACGCCCACAGCTCACAACTGCGCACCTACAGCAGTCGCAATGCTGTCTGCCACTTCGTACACCCCTGCATGCCACAAGCAGAACGTTGATCATACGCAGCGTCGTGCTTAAAATTTCAAATGCATGGCACTTTAGTGCAGCGGGCCGCGGGGCACCGAGACCGTGAGGCATCTCGTGCTCGCTCTCACACGACGGCAATATTTTAGTGTGTGTTGCAGCTGTTGTTGTTGTCGTTGCTGCTTGTGTGTGATTTTCATTTTCATATTTATTTATATGTTTTACGCTGGCTAAACTACAAGTACAAGTGCACACTTGTCTGCAGCAACAGCAACAGCAACAGCAGCAACAGAAGCAACAGTATTCAGAGGGGATTTAAAGTGGATGCAAGGGACCCGTGCAACGAGGTCGAGCTCTGCGTTGGCTTTTAACGCTTCGCTTGGCATCGTCATCGTAAGCGTCAGCCCCTCCACGCTCCGCTCCCCTGCCTGATCGCTTGTGCATTAATTTGAATTTAGTTTGTTGGTTTTTTGTTTTTTTTTTGTTGCATTTTCTTTTTGCTTACTTTTGGGCAGCTTTTGCTAATGTTTTGGGCAAGCCGATTTAATGGCGGCACATTAGTCTAGTCTGGAAGTTCCTCTCCTCCGGTTCTGCGTCCTTCTGATGTGTCTGACTGGGCAATTCGTTGTGTGGATGTGTGTGTGTGTGTGTGTGTGTGTGTGTGTGTGTATGTGACTACATTTGAAACTGAATCTACACTTTAATGCAATTAACAACAAAGATCTCTTCACAAGTTTGTTGAACTCAATTATGTTCAAGCAAAGTTCAAAAGAAGAGCTCAGAAATAGTTAAATGGTTACCAAGTAAATTTAATCGGTGAAAAGTCAAAGTTAATTTTTTAAAACGATATACAAGAAATGGAAATTAGTATCAACTGAATTCATCTTAAATATTTTCAATATTTGCTAATACATCTATTTACTGCATATGTTTAACAGCTCGCTTTTGTTTGAAATATATTAAAATATATACATATACTAAAAGTTTTTCTTGAGTAAGAGTCTTGTTTCCAAGTTTCAGAGCATCTTTTTCAACTTTAATTTTTCTAAGTTTTTTTAACAACAATATGGGGCATCCAGGTAAGTCTTTTATGAAATGTGAGAAGCTGAAATTGATTATTTCCAGCAGGGGGATAGAAGTGTTGTGGAGTCTGAGTATGAAATCTGTAGTTCATATCCCAATTTATTCTCAGCCATGACCTATATAAATTTAGACGTTCATTTCGAACTTACCTTCTTACAGGCTTAAACTAAAATGTACTCAGAAAATAATAGTAACAATACAAAATATAATAATACAAAACTGTCAGAAAAGTAAAAATGAAATACAGTTTGAACAAGTCCAATGGACTCTAAAGCTTATATTGCACAAATAAATCAAAAACACATTTCAGTCGGCAAATTGTCCGCCACATAAACAAATTAGTTTAGAGGGGCGATTATATATGGAGGATACAGCAGATATTCAATACACCAGTTAAGATTGGCACAGACTGAATGCGTCCGATAAACGATGCACTGGCCAACATCGCTTAATTAAGGCTTAGCAGTTGGCACTTTGTGGCTCCGCGAAACGCAAATAAGCCGCCCAATACCACACACACTCACACATGCACACTCATGCACACACATGCATACACACAACATCAAGTCAATGTAATTATGTGATAAATGCTGCAGGCAGGAGCCAAATCCATTCGATATTGCACAAAAGCCATAGTTGCATTTGGGTAGCATCCAGCAGCGCCAGAATGTTAACCTGACTCTGCCAGCTGCATATCAATTAACCCATTATCATTATCGATTCACCGATTCGCCAAAATTCCCAACTACGAATTGCTACTACAATGGCCAACTGCTAACTGCCAACTACAACTCGACTAGCTGCGTTTTTGGTTAAATTGGCACGTGAAATTTCAGTCAGCAATTAACAGCCAAAGCTAAATTGATGGATCAATTTCAGGCAGCTGAATGCAAAAATAATGCGATATTCATATGAATATCTCTTAAATCTGGCGAACTGCAGTTTTAATTGCATTAAGTATTAAGTTGTATGAATAACAATATGTTTTAAGTTGCCATTTTAATTATTGATACTTGATTGCTTCTGCTTATAACTATCCTCGTTCTCTGCAGATCACTCAATCTTAAACATAAGTTTTGCAGTATATTATGGATACAATTCATTCTCAGATAAACATCAATTCCCCATTTATTAAAGCCAAAAACAATTTTGTTTAAATTGATCTGCTTTCTAATATTCATGCTTTACTATTTTACATTTAACCAAAAATAAAAACATTTTTTATGGCAATTTTCGTCCATTAGTTATGTCACATTTTAATACAATAATCGTAAAATTCTATTCAAAAACTAACTCGGTGTCAACAAACAATGTTTTTGTTACTTGTATTCATTTTGTTGAAGGCTTCATTCATTTAAGTATTTTAATCCAGCGTAATCCATTTAAAACTATCCAAGCGTTGTTTAAAATTAGGATTTCAACAGCCAACACTTTGCTAAATCACACAATTCCTTCAGTTCCATGGCAACCAAGGCAAGTTATTTATGTATATTTGTGCACAACCTTTATGGAGGACAACGCGTAGGTGTCCTCCCGGGAAAACCCATGCGAAATGTCAATCAAAAAACTACTCTCACCCCGTGCCCTTTTCGCACACATACAGAAGTATCTTTATTTAGCTGCTCATCGAAATTGATTTTTAAAAATAGATTAATACGTGCCACATGCAAGAGATGATAAATTTAAGGCCCGCAGGCGCACAAAATAAACAAGGAACAAGCAACTTTTGCTTCAGTGCGCATTGACGCACAGCAAAAAAGCAGAGAAAAAACGGAGATAGAATGATCGATAAAATGTTATGTAAATAATAGATGCGATAATGTCGCTTCTTTTTAAAAACAAGAAATGTTAAAATACGAACAATAGAAATGCCAGCGGATGAAACCCCACTTCCCCCCTCCCAATCTGTCCCTATTATAAATTTCTGCCTGTGCCTTTTGCCTCTTTTTTGTTGCATGCACATTTGGGATAATTACAGGATATTCAGGGGTATATTATAAACTTACTATGCGTAAGCATTTTCAAATAAAATACTCAAATAGGTATACGCAATAAGAATAGACAAGATGAAATGGAAATTTGAATAGTCTCTCAATATTTTGTGTTTCACACTGCTCTGATTTAATACAGGGTATGACAAAGCCCATCACTTGAACAGACAGCAATTCGTTTTTGACTACTTTTCTGCATGCCAATGTTACAAATTTTATTTTTTCCGTTTCAATGAACTTTTAGTGCGACATTAACAAAAGCGCCGAGTATCCAAGAATGAAAAAAAAAAAAATAATAAAACGATTGCGTCAAATTTTGTGCCCAATTCTTTTCGTTTGATTTGTTTGTTGCGCTGCAGAATAGTCTTTTTTCCTTTGCTTTTGCTGCCTGCCATTTTTTTACGTTGAACAACAACAACAACAAACGTAATTGTGGCCTTTCCCCTTGTCAATTTGACTTTTTATTTTAAATGCAACAAACGAAATCAAAAACAACTTGTTATCGATGTTGTCACTCTGCCATATTTTCAGACCCTAGAAAGGTGGAGCGTAAAAAAGGGCGATGGGTCGTGATGAGGGGGGTGCGGTGTGCGGGGGGGGGGGGGGGCGCTCAATAGCCATTGTCCTGCTGATGTCGTTCGTCAACATTTCGCTTGATTGACTTTTCGGGTTAAATTAATTAAGCGTGTGCGTTTTTATTGTTGATTGAATGCTTGTGCAAATGTTTGCAAGAAGAGAGGAGCTGACAGCTTGAAGCGAATTGAAAGAGTTTTGAAAGTTAAAAGGTATATACTATCTTGACTTCAAGATCTTCAATTGAATTATACATATGTTATGCAAATATATGTATTTATCGTTTTCATTTAGTTACACATTGAGGGTAGCTAGCTTAGCCTAGCTTAACAATGTTGCGCTGGCTTATAAAAATTAAAACAAATTCATCAATATAATAAAAACTATAATAAAAGTTAAGTGACTGACAGACAGAAAAAAAAGTACAATAACAGCGATAAAATGGATTTGACTGGTGTAACTTAATATTTAGATTATACTTTTCAAATTATATTTTAAATAGCGTACAATGAGTTCTCATTTCCGAATTAAGCAGAAAGTTTACCGTAAAATTGACTAATAATGTAATGTGGCAGGCAGACATTTATTTCAACGCTAATTACAAAAAATTAAACTTTTAATTAGTTTTGAAACAAGCAACAGTCCAACAACAACAACAACAACAAAATTAAACAAAAAGGATGTATGTGCGAAGGATAAGCACAGTGAATGATAAATTGAGAAATGGACTGAAGTTGCTGCCGGCTGTAGTTATTTTTGATGTTGTTATTCGTTTCGTTGCATATGCAAATTTTATAATTTTTTTTTATCTAGCTGAAATGCAAACTCGCATTTCGTTTATAGCTGCACAGCCAACAACAAACAAATAAAAAGCAGCAGCAAAAATAAGCATGAAAGTGACATAAACAAATCCCAGCTCTGATTGACACTCAACTCAGAATGAAGTAAGGAAAAAAAAACATTTGGAATGGAAATTGGCTAAAAGTGAATGGATATAAGCAGCTAACAAAATGAGATGCTTGGCAGCGAAATCGGAGCTAATCAAATTTTTGTACATTACACATCAACTGCCAAATGTCAAATGTTCTTGGTGTTGTTGTTGTTGTTGTCTACATTACTCGGACGGATGCTAATTGAAAGAAAAAATAAATTTGTTGTTGCCAATGCAAGGCAACTGTGCAAATAAGTTTCGGCTAAGCTATTCAGTTGCCACTGCTGATGGGCTGTAAACCGACTAAATGAAGCCAACTAAAAAGAGAGCACGAAAATACAAAATTCAAGGACTAGTCATAAAAAAAGTCTGAACATAAAGTGATTGACTTAAGGTATACTCTGAATTAAAGACAGAAATAAAGACAGAAGGCATAGAAATGGTCAACTCAATGAGAATTCTGTAGATCAGCGGCTGGCGCGATAGATCTAACTAGTTAGCAGTGCTTCAAGCATGAAGCAACGCCAATAATAATAATAATAAATAAGTGTACAACATTTTGCACTATTAACACTAACTTTGTAATTTAGCTAGAAGATGATAAATAAACTAATAGCTTCAAATACTTGAGCACTTATAATACTTTCGATTAAAATGGTTGGTTTTTTTTTGTTTGTTAACAGCACAGTTTAAAGTTAACACCACAACTCCGTCACATCCAACACCTCCTCAGCAACTTCACCCAACACATACCCTGCAGAGCGAAGTCGACATCTGTGCTGGCTCAGCAGCAGGAGCGAGCTGCGGGCGGGTTAAATGTCGCTGTGTTGACCGGAAAAAACGCGGGAAATTAAGGATAATGTAATTTATTGATGCATTGTTAAAGTTAAGCTCCAGTCGCCATTGCTGCTGTCTCGTATAAATTACAATTTGACAGCCTGGCGGCGGCGACACAGCGTCGACAAAGATACAACCCAAAAGAGAGTGAAAGAAAAAAGACTGAGCGAGTGAGAGAGTGAGAGAGAGAGAGAGAGAGAGGGTGTCAGGGCAGAGGGAACTTTTGAAAAGTCATGCGGGTAGAACAAAATGTTGATAACACTTTGTGCCCACAATTTTTCGCACAATTAGCAACTATGTTGTTGCCACAAACCAACCCACACACACACACACACACACACGATTTACATAAAAGCATTGAAAACAAAAATATATATGTATATACACTTTTTATATGCTTCTGACCGTTTCAAAATATTTGCACATTCAAATCAAGAAAAGTGGCCAACAGAAGCGATTGAATTGTTATTAAATTAATTGGGGAGCATTTGAAGCATGAACTGATTCAAAAGAATCTGATTAATAATAAAATCATGAAACTAGTTCGAAGTAAATAAAATGAAGTAAGTTTTCCTACTGGGAGAACTAAACTGAAGTGGAAGTTAATTTGTCATTAACTCAATATGTAAAATGCAACATTTCTAGTTGCTATTTGCAATTATCGTCTTAGATTCCATATGGAGAAACCTCGACTGAGGATAAAGTCGATGTGGACGAGTTTTAAACTATTTACCAACATTATTTCAAGTTCCTAGTTTGACTCTGACACGTATTTAACTTTCCATGTGTGCATAAATATAATTTGGTTTTACGCACAATTTTTTCATGAAGAGTTTCTATTTTGTTGTCTTTCACCCTGGCAGCCAATTATATGAGACAATAAAAACAACACGAAAAAATGTGGACAGTTTAATTTGCGAGAAATATTTTTGCTGACCTCTCACATACATCTCCCATCTCTCTCTCTCTCTCGCCCTCTCTCTCCCTCTCTGTCTGTTTCACTAGTCGGTAGTTTGCTGGCTTGAAGCGCACACAGAAAAACCTTTTAGTTAGCTACGACATTTTTGTCGGAGCTGACCAAACAATCAACACTTTGTCCAGGATATACACACACACAAACCCACATACATATACGTATGTGAGTTGAGCCAACATATTTGGCCAACTGCCTTTGGCTTTAATTTCGAAATATTCGAGGCGTTGGCTTTTATTTTGTCTATTTATAACACCCGAAACGACCCGCACCGTAAACGCCTTCGCATTGTAAGTGTTCGCATTCCAAGCATGTGGAAACTGCAAAATAGATGCTCAGCTCTGCAGTGCCCCCCACCCCCACATTTTAGCCAAACGCCACTCCTTGCCCCACCGCCTGTCTATCAGTTGCAACTGCAACTTTGTGCGGAGCCCGCAGCTCGCATACTTTTGGCTGTTGGCTGAGTTCACATGCCGGGACATAACTAACAAGTTCGCCGCTGCCTTGCCAGCAAGCAGCTCGTATTTCAGTAGAAATGTACACATGCACACACACTCGCACACTCATAGAGTGTGTGTGTGTGAGAGAGAGACTCAGATACTCAGCCTTGGCTGGCTTAGCAGCGAGATTTATGTGGAAATTCCTAAAAGAAATCCAAGTCAATTACTTGCTTAATTATTTCCTTTGAAATTTATTGATTTTTACTAAAGGAATTTGCGCAACGCTTCGCTGCTATGTATTTGTTCTGTCTCGAACTCAACTCTTGACTGCAATGTGAAATGAAATCAAATGAAATGAGATGGCAACAACATCAACAACAACAATAACAACAACAGCAACAAGAACATCAACAACATTTGTAAGAAATACACCAAAAATTTGGAGAATCCCCCCAGCAAATAAAGCGCATTTGATGTTTAAGTTTGGCACTCAACCCGAAACATTTATTTGGAGCTTAATATTTATTTCATAAATAATTAATTACTCTATGCACAGCTGCTGCTTAAATCATTTAATTAGCTCTTGAAAGCAAATTCCAAATCAATTTAATAGAGCAATTCTGTTCACTAAGTGCAGCAACAAATTTAATTATGTAAGAGAAAAGAATATAATTTAAATCGGCTTATTGGAAAAGCTGTTTGGTAGACGACAAATGAGAAATTGAAACCAACACAAAAATGCATAAAGCTTAAGTTTAATCAAATTAATCATGTGTAAAAGTGTACATTCCAGTTAAGAACTCTTTTTACCTGTTTCAATCAGCATTGTCAGAGGGAACCACTCCGATTTGAGCTTTACCAAAGCCAATGAGCATTATTTTTAGGATCAAATTAAATATATATCTAAATATGTGAAGCTTTAATACATTTTACTTGGAATTGCTTTTCAGATGCTCAAAAGGAAGCAAAATGTTAAATGGTTTTTAGCTTACTTTTCGCTGGGTTCAAGTGTTTGTTCAACAATGCGTATGAGTAATATGTGCATATAAAGTAACGCTTCAATGAATTTTAGTTGTTGAAAACAATTTTTATGCTGATGGCTGTTGAAGTTATGAATTATTATTCGGAAATTACACTCGCGGCTTTTTTTCAAGTATTTGACGCTGTCGAGTGGCCTTTTTACTCACTTTAGAGGCCTTTTGTGGAATAATCGAAACGTGTTGCACATAAAAAATGGTATTTAAGCCGTTGCAACACATGTTAAATGTTTTTAACACAATATGTATCTCTCTCTCTTTCTCTCTCTTTTTCTCTCTCGTTCTACCTGTTTGTTTCCCCACCCGTATTACGCCCACTCTTTCTGATATTCTCTATCGGAGTCTTACAATTATTTCAATGCGCTTCTGATAGCATTCCCAATGCGAACTTTATTTGACGCGATTGCAACCTGGAGTCGCTGGAGCAGCTCAACTGATTTAGTTCGGCTTGCACGCTGATAATAGAATGAGTTCCACAAAACGATTTCGACATTTATAATATAAATATAAATTTATAATAAAAATATGAATAAGGATAATAAGGATATTAATAAAATTCATCCTGATCAAATATTTGTTTGTTTCGATCCAATCTCAATGGGGAATCTTTTCCTACATGCTTTTCGTCACAAAATTTTCTTATGTTTATTCATTTATTTATTAGTTTACTGTCGACTTATGTCAGTCACATAAAATTAAAACAAATTAAATTAATTTAAAATATAAGAACAAAAATAAAAATCAAAATGCAATGTTTGAATCTAATTGAACGGTTTGGGGAAAACCGAGAAAAATCCCAGAGAAAACGCAGCCAGAGCAGGAGCCCAAGAGAATAAGTTTTATAATCAAATGCAACATTTGTTGTGAATTCTTATTTTCGCACTTACTTTTATTATTTCAAAGGCAAAAATTTGAATTCTATAAAAATTGCTTGCAAGCATCTCCAAATATTACGTTTACAGTGAAATAATTCGAAATTCAAATGAAATAAAAATGGAAAATAACTTTTAAAAGAATCGGAGTGTTCAAGAAAAATGCAGCCTACAGTTGTAATTCAAGGCTGAAACGGAAATTCAATTAGTTTGCAGCCAAGACAATTTGCTCGTTGTCAACCCGCGAAAGTATGCAACAGTCGCGAGCTGTGACGAATGCGAAGAAAACTTTGTGCGAAGAATAACTTTTGCATTTTCATTTGAGGCACACAGAAACAATACCAAATAGCGACGAAAACATTTTGTGGAGCACCTCCAAGCAACGGGCAGAGCGCATATCAGAAGCAGAACCCAAGCCAGCGCCAGTGCCAGATCCCGCGCCGCGCCACAATCAGCGAGTTGCGACAATTGTTTACAGATTCAGGCATCTTTTACAAAACCGTTCAGTTTGCTGTTAGTTTTTGTTGGCCCGTTGTCCCTGGGAAATTTTTAGCAGCGCTCTTGCCAACGGCCACCGTCAACGGCAGCCACAGCGCAAATCTCTTTATTGGATTATCCTGCAAAATTTACGCGGCATTAAAAGCGGCAGCCCCATCCAAACCCCGCCCCCCATCAGGCGCCAAGGGGTTAAGGCACAAGGTGAGCCCAACACACACACACAAATAGCAGCAGCAACAACAAGAATGTAAAAAGAAAACAGAAAACAGAAAACAAAAATGCGGCGAAAAAACGGAAAACATTTATTTACATTTTAAAGGTCGACGCTTCCATTAGCCCAAAATCCATTAGCGTGCCGCATATTTTCGGCGCATTGCCTACTTACAGGACATTTAAAGTTTAAGCCCCTTTCAACTGGCAAATGCAAAGCAGCTGCAAAATCTGTGTGGGCCAAGAAACAACAACAACTAAAAAGGTAAAAAGCGCCAAAGGAATTTCCGCTAGTTGGTCGACAACAAAAAAAAAAGAGAACAAAAAAACGCGAATTCAATTTGGTAACTGTAGGCAAAAAATCAAATTTGTTGAGCAGCACAGCTGCACGTGGAGTTTATTTTTTATGAAATCGCCGAAAGCTTTCTAGGGAGTTGCCGCGCCGCACACGTTGGATAAGCCTTTTTCAAGACCATAAGGATAAATGAGTTTTTCCCTCTTCTTCTCTTTGTTCTTGGTGCCACTCACGAGTCCGACTGCATTGATGAGAAGTTGGTTAGAAATGAAATACCAACTCGAAGTGTAAACAACATGCGTCCTTTTAGCTGTTACAAATTGCTTACGAAGCCGACCAATGTCCGCCATCGCCACTGGCAGTTCGCCATTCCAGGATCCAAGGACGACAGCTTTGTGAACAGCTATCGAGGATAAAGCTGGTGTTTCTGTTGGCAATCTGAACATGTGAAACGCACAGAGATTTTCAGCAATTTCAATGGCTGCCTCAAATTACAAATTTCACACGACGAAGCCTTATCCAAATTCAAGTGCGTTATTTAAATAACATAAATTGAAATACAAATAAATAATACTAAGAAAAAGTACAAAGATCGGTTATCTCAGGCAAGCCGAAGATTATATACCCTTGTAGGAGTTAATCTGCTGACATTGGAGTTTGAAATATTATAATTAGTTTATATCAAATCAATAATGTTCATAATTTCCACGGACTTGTATGTGTATCTCCTAGTAAAAAGATGGCTAAAAAATATGTTTCAATATTTTATTTGTTTTCTGTATCCACTTCTGCATTTTTTCCAAATACTTTTCTTAAGTTAAAATTATAATTTAAAAATTACCGACTATCGAGAATATTGATGTTAAATATGATGTTCAAGCTAATTGTATTCAAAATAAACATTGATGAATTGCAAGAATGAACTTCGGATATCGAAGAAGATTTTGGAATAATATAATTTATTTAATTTATATATAAAATAATAATATAACTTTAGACCAGACCTTATTTTATATCGTTAATAAAATTCATCAATGTCTGAAAATGGGATTAATTATTATTTATTTGAATTGAAAAGTGACCAAAGAGTCAAATGTATTTTCCTCAACTCGTTTGGCTGTGGCAACCGTACGTTGTTCTGCGCACATAGCTATGTGATATAGTCAGCCGATCCGGTCAACTCAGATCGAAGTATTCAAGTTTCGGCAAGAGTATTCTTAAGCTGAGGGTATATCCGCTAAATGGGTATATGGCTATGTATATTTGACAAGTGATGCTTATATATACAATTGAAACTCTGAAGGATAAAATAATAAGGATAAAATAATAATAAACTACAAACGTAAACAGTTAGAATACGGTTCACATTATCTATTTAGAGTGAACTATAAAATAAAAGAGAGATAGAAATTTCCAACACAATTTCTGAATTATTTCCATTGACATGATAATTGAGCAATTTGTGTACAAATTAATTGTATACAGTCTCGTTTAACCAAACCAACGATATATCCTTTGGTACAACGGAAAGCATTAGTTGCCATAACTACCGTAATTGAAACTGACATAGGAATCAAATAAGTGCAAAAAGAAATCAAAAATGCCATTGAGAAGTTTGCTTCTGTGTGAGTGTGTGTGAGTGTGTGTGAGTGTGTGAGTGTGTGGAGAAGGAAATTCACATTTAAATGCTTGCTATTTATGATTTTTCTATTACAATGTGAACACTGGAGGGAAACCCCTCAACTGAGGGAGTTGTAGATATGGGAGCATTTTGCTCCGCTTTCAGCTCTTTCAGCTCTTTCCCTCCCACCGTGCAATATCAAAATGCAAATGCATGTTTCGCATATTTAATGCGTCGCGTGTATGGACGCAAAAGTGTATTGCGATATTTGTGTATATACACAAACGTACATAATGGGAGCAGTATATGAAAAATTCTTTTTGTTACCAGCAGCTGCATCAACACAATGGACCTCAGCGAACAGCATCTACAACCCTTCGGATGGCGCCACCCAATCCATCCATCCATTCAAAAGGAGCCCTAAGAAAAACCCACGCATGACAAAATACCAAGAGGCAAAAAGGGAAAATATTTCGAGTTGGGTTTTTCACGTTTTTTCATACCCTATAGTTATCAAAATGCGTAAAGGACAAATAGAGGGTATTATGAGGCAAAGCATGCAGACAGGTAAGGTATATTCTCAAAGGAGCATTTTCAATCATATTTACTTATTCATTTAATGTGGATTAAAAATGGCTTAAAAGACTTTAAATAATACAAAATTAAAATTAATCTTACAATAAAATTAATCTTATAATTAAATTAAGTACAATTAAAAGGCAGAAACTAAATCATTATTGTAAAACGAATATTAAGACAAAATTAAGAATTTAATAAAAAAAATTAGTAATGGACCAATATTTATTGCAATGATTGAGGAAACTCCGAATTTAGTTTTTTTTTTTTGGAACAAGCAACATGCTTTACATATCTATTATTAATTGGCAAACTATAGCAAAAACAATATTATTAACAGCAGCTCGAAAGCAAGAAAAGTCTGAAGAGGATATCTCAGACTCAATCACATTTTTACTTGAATTTTTTTCTATGTTTTCTTCCGTTTCTTCTGGCATTTTACTCTTTCGGCCAGCAATGACTTTTTACAATTTTCATATGAAATGAACCATTAAATTGAATTGGCATTAAAATTATGTGTGTGAGCGTATGCGTGTGTGTGTGTGTGAGTGTGAGTGTGTGTGTTGCTGCTGATGCTGCATAGAGGGGGGAGAGAGGAACATCTCTCGCTTTTGGCACTTTGCATACGCCGTCGACAACACAACCCATCCAACTTATTTGCATTTTTATTACAACAACAAAGACGCAGTTGGCAGCTTTGCCACATGCACAAAGAAGAAGAAAAAAAAAGAAGAAGAAATGTATATAAAAAAATAAATAAAAATAAAATAAGAAAATTCCAATAAATGTTTGTTAAGTATTTTTGAATTGAGTTTCAGCCACACACAGTTACACTCAAACTCGTGTGTGTGCGTGTGTGTGTGTGTGTGTGTGTGTTGCGCATTAGGCAAGTGAATAGCAAACGGACTTTCATCCTAGGAAGGATTGGCACACCTGCTGTTTCCCAGAGCAGTAATAACAGTAAATTCGCATTGCCTGCGACAGCTGACATCCTGAGAAACTTAGGCATTTGCCTTATGAAGCATTTCTCTCAATATTTTGCTTTTGATCATCAACCGTTTTATTACGGTAATTATAAGTCAAGCATGTGAAGAGGAAATCCTTGAAGCTCCTTAAAATGCAAATCAAATAAGATATGAAACAAACGAAAAATAAACTAAGTAGAGAAAACAGTAAAATATATATTTATATATTATAAATATATTATCAGTAATTAACTATTGGTATATTAAAAAAATTAAGATTAAGATTTTAACAGCTAAAAAGCATCTGATGCTATTTTTTAATGATTTCAATGCCTTTACGCAATTTTTCCTAAAATTAGTTCGCAGACCAAGTCTAAAAATATTGGGAGTCAGGGCAAAAAAGATATAAAAATTGCACGTTTAAATAATCATGTTGATTAAGCTAGACGATCAACGAGTAACTAATTAAAAGTTTTATTGAATGAAAAAGTTGCCGCATTAATTAAATTAGTTAAATTACAAAATTAACATGCACTTACTTTTTTAATTTAATTACACACCTTACACAAGCCAAGTAGTAACGCCACTTAACAAATAATTATATTTTGTTGGTTTTCTTAAATAAATTATAAATATGGAAAAAGAAATCAAATTTTATTTTTTCAATATATTTTTTAAGTATGTTACTTAATAATGGAAAATAGTTTTAAAAATATAAGTACAAAATATAAGTAATCATATAATATCAAATTTGAATAAATGCTTAAATATAAAAATGCCATTTTTTATTTCCAGGTGTGAACATATAAAAACACCTTGCAAATTAGACGTATATTTTCTATATGTTAGAAACATATACGTTTGCTGATCTCGCTCCATCTCAGTCACTCTTTCTCTCTTTCTAACTCATTATCCCTCTCTCTCTCTCTCTTAGCAAAAGTCTGCTTTGAGTGCTGCACTTTTTAGGTCACCAAATGCTGCAGGTCAGGGGACAAGATATATATATATATAAATATGTGGAAAAAAGAGAGAAAGAGAGAGTTGAACACTTGAAAACTTGAGAGCTGCACGCACCAAAACTGCAACAACAATGGCAACAACAATAACAGTTGCAATCAGCACAATGCGAGGAAGCAGCATTATATTACTCCTTGAGACTAACAACCAGCGTTAACAACTAGCAGCAACATTGGCGATATCTCCGGGAGCAGTTGGGATATTGCTGCTGGGAATACAACACAGCATCCTGAAGTGGATTGTGGATTGTCCTTCTTCTTCTTTTTGAGGCATCGTTGTCATGGTCACGTGCTGCAGTGCTCCCGTTGAGTGCTGTTGCAGTTGCCTCGCACGAATGGACTAAATGCCTGCCATGCTCTTCCGCATTTCATGTTATCCATGTTTTCCCAGCCACGCCGCAACAATTGTCGCAAACAAGCCAGAAAAGTGGCATCAACTTTCCCAGCTACTCGGGCTTGAAATGCTGCAGGCTCCGCTGCGGTTCGCCATTGATAACTTTCAGCAATGAGTTGCACAGCTCAACTAACTGGCCTGATGCAAGGTCAGAGCCAAGGGCAACTAGCCTGGCTTCCTCTGACTCACATCTACAAGCTATGTCAAGGGCATGGCTCGTCTTCTTTTTAGGGAGTGAAAACCAAGAAAACAATCGAAATAGGAGTTCCCGGAACGTGATACAATCTGATTTTATTCCTGCTCTTTACTTTAATAAATTTGAACAATCATTTGCAGAAAGTAAGGTATTTTATGATTTTGGAAAATGCCATGCTGTTGCAGATGTAATATAATAAATATATTTATGAAAATAAGTTGAGTCACGGCTGGAACAAAAACTTGGCTCCGAGCATGAACCGATCCCAAAGATGAGATTGAGACTCCGCATCGAGCTATGAACAAACCATCTGGTAAAGTTGCTTCGGTGCTCGCTGCCTTATTATTTTAATATTTATACATAAATCAATATTTTAATATTTATAAATTAACCAAAAATAAATTAGTTTAATACATTCTTGTTGCTGTTCCAAATGATTACCTTGGCTCTTTCGAACTGTACATATATATGATATATGCCTTCTTTTTCTATTATATATTGCACTATTTTTCAAATCAGCTAGGAATTCGTTAGCTTATTAAGTCATAATATTTTATTACTTAATTATTTATTTACAATGTCAAATCTTTTGTTTGATTTATTATGAACCCAATCAATACTATTTTTGTCTGACTCGGTTTCTTCTGATTTGCCGCAATCCTTGCAATAAATATAATTCCCTTTTTAGCTTTATACAACTTAATTTGATATTTAATTGTTGGCAAAGTTGTTTTTTTTTTTAATTTTTGGACACTTTAAATAAATAAATACTTCTAAATCAATCATCAAAGTCATGTTACGAAATATGCTGAAGGCTTTTCACTTTAAGATTAATTTAAATGTTTTTATCACAGTTTCGTCGAGTAAAATAATTAAATAAATATAAATATACTATTAAATATAAATATAATATTTCTTAAAATATAATTTCCTTAAACATAGTATTGAAAAAAAATAAAGTAAAAGCAATTCTCTCATAAAACTCAGAAGCTGCTAATCCATTAAAAGCATGAGGCGAATGGCAATTAAAAACTAATGGAAAAGTGGAAATTGTCGAAAGCAAGGGGTAAAAGGAGACGAAAGAAAATGTTGGACCTGTGTTTTATAAAGAATCTGTTTGGCATAAGGAGATTCTCTCTTTGCTTTGACAAAACTTGAGAATGTCTCGAGTTTCATTTGGCATAGTTTGGATTATCAAGTTATCTTCAATTAGCTGAATGAAACGGCTAGATACTTTGGGGCAAGTGCCTCAATTGGGCCAATTAAGATGCTGTAGCATTTTCATTAGCCAAATGCACATTTTATGGCCCAAAGTCATTTTCAATTAGCGCATCTCTTGCCAGAGCGACGACATCCACAATATAATTTTGGGGCAAAAACTTTGTTTTATGACTTGTGGCTTCGCCGCAAAATAAACATTTACGTAATGCTCACAGTTTGTCTCTCCGCTCCTAGCATGTTATGCAAAAGTTGTAAATGCCCCGAGACAAAACCCTCGCTCCCCTTCCCATCGCTTCCGCTCTATTCCTTCTCGCCAAAAAATCTCAGACCCAAAATCCTGCTTTATGTCGCTATGTCCCACAAAAAGTTGCCGCAGTAATAAAGGAGATTACCTACACATAACATGTGAGTAGCCTCAAAAGACAAAAATTATTTTTACTATTTTTTTGTTTTTGTTTTTTTGGTTTTGGTTTTTCTTATTTTTTTTGTAATTTTTGTTTTTCTTCGTTTTCTTCAGTATTTGTACCCCCGACGACACCACAAAAGCCAAAATTACTGAATGCGAACCGCCTTTGAGGCCAAAAACTGCATTTGCAGCTGCAGGCAAGAAAATTTGAATTGTAACTGGGAGTTTGTGGGTGTGGCCTGACACAGAGAAAGAGAGAGAGAGATAGAGTGAGTGAGAGTGAGATATAAATAGATAATAAATAGAGATAGAGGTAGAGATAGAGAGAGAATGGGCATTTGCTCAGAAATGCATTTAAGTGTGTGTTGGCAAAAATGTAAGTGAATTTTTTGCACAAGGCTTAAGGATTAAGTCAAATGGCTGTGGATAGCCGTAAAATGCTTTTGGCTCGGCTGCCATGGTAGGTAATCCCCGCATAGACTTACCAGATGTGACCAGCTTGACATCCATGCCATGTAAATGCTTGAGACAATTAAAATTCTCAAATTCCCTCAAGCCATTTAAAATTGTGTGAAAGATTTGCAAAAGGCTTTTTAAACAAAAGGTAACTTGGGACTATAAAATTGGATAGTAGATGAATATTTAAGTTCTCCAAGTCCTGATGCCAGAAATAATTGCATTTAGTCGGTTCCAGAATGGACAAGCTGAAATTAAGATTGTTCTCTTCTTCTTTATAATTATTTTCTTGATTTGAAATGAAAAAAATCAAATATTTATCATCTAAATTAGAATTTACAATTTCAAATCAATTTCTTAATTTTCCGAGTAAAGTCAAGTTTGCATTTAAATAAATGTTTTTAAATTTTTTATTTTTTATTTATTTTTTCATATTTATTATTTTTGTGTATCTTCTTCTTCAATCCAAATTATATTATTGATTTGAGTTTGTTGTTCTTAACTTAATTCTTAAGTTATGATAAATATTCGTATTCTTAGACAAATAAAGGATTTAAAGTTTGTATTTATCAGACTAAAAATGAATTAATTACATTTATTTTGTATATTTTATAAGCAGTTTTCTCAAAAGTATTAATTAATTTAATTTGATGTATATTTAAACTGTATTCCCATCAGTTTCGTTTTCGCTCTTAGCAAATGGGTTAACGGTAAGTGTTACGTAATCCTATATATATTAGAAATAAATTTCAAATTTCTGCTGGTTGGCAAAATGTCTTTGGCTTTGCTTTTAATTGCAATTAAAAAGTTGTGACAGCCGCACACTCCTCTCCCCTCCCCACACTTCCCTCTAACCAACACTCAATGTTGATAGTGTATCCCCAAGGTCCAGTGACAGTCATAATGGCAATGCCAAACAGCACAGCTGGCCAAAAAGTAGTTGGCTGCAAGACTGAGGATGTGGATGAAAGTCAATCCCGCCCGGAGGAACCACAAAATGGTCATGCAACAAAATTGTTGGCATAAAACAACCAAGGCTAAAGTCAAGATTCTCGCTCTCTCCCCCTCTCTCTCTCGGTCTCTCCAGGTCTCTGTCTCTATCTGGATTTCTACATTTTACATTTTTCGAGCAGAGTCTTGGAAGTGGAAACTCTTTTAGTGGCTGTCCTGTCCAGGCTGCAGACTTAATGATTTTTGGCTTAAAGTTTACCAGTTAGCAGTATTTTTGCAAGTAGTTAAAATTTTATGAGGCAGCGCCACCCCCAAAGGCATTGTTTCTGCATTCGGCCCAGTTACTTGACTATCGCCCTTTCTCCCTTTCCCTCTCTCTCTCTTTCTCCCTTTCTCTCTGTGTCGTATTTTATATGGTTTATCAACGGGGTTTAGAATACGTCGCCAGACGACGGCGAGCACTCAAGCAAAAAAAAACAACAAAAGCAAAAAAAACCATCACAAAATATAACAGAAACTTGATAAAAAGTTTTATCATAACAATTTGTGTTTTACTGCGGTCCAGAAACAATGGACCAAGTGTGCCACATGGGCGAGAGGTTCCCTGGAATTTCTCTAAGCAAGTAAGTGCAACTTCTGCAGTAACCGAGTCAAAGTCGAAGTCGCAGAGCGAATAGAAACAAATACCAAGGCGCCATATAAGTTGAGTAAACTTGTGACACAAATAGCACAAGAAAAATGCTAAATAATGTTTTTGGTTTTAAACACAAGTTTAAGTTAAGTTAAGTTCTTTGCAAAATATTGAAACAGTTCAAATTAAGCCACACACAAAAAATTACAAATCTCATTTTAAGTTTCCTTACTTTTACTTAAATTATTTTAAATTATGTATGCTAACCTTACGATTTTTAGAACTGATAAAATAGTTTTCGAGTAATTCGAAAACAAACTTAATTTTAGAAAGTTTTCTTCATTCCTACTAATATTTTCTTGGTGAACGCATTTCCTTAATTATTTTCGAAAGTAATCTAATTGTAAGAATAGAATCTGAAATTAAAGTCAGCTAAAAAAATTAAATTTAGATTTTCCTCTTTATAATAAAATGGTTCAACTGTTACTCTCAAACTGTGGAGTAAGATCAGTTAGCTGAGACACACACCCAAGCGTTTTCCGACAACTTCTGCATGAGAATATCATTTTTTTTAATTTTCTACATAAATGACAATTTCTAATTTAAATCAACTTAAATGTTTACGGCCGATCTAATTCAAAAAATAACATGTAATACATACATATATGTATATTTCAGTACATTTATATTGAAAATAACAATATTTGTTATGATATACGAAAATTACTCTGCAAATACACAGTTACTCTCCAACTATCATTGTTACGATCCATTTATCAGTGACAAGCACCCAAGAAGTAACCAAACCATGAGAAAAGCTTTCACCTACATTTTGGGTCTTTGAGCGACCCAAAACAAAAAAACAGCTGTTGACTATGGGATAAAACAGCTTTGAAATTGAACAAAATTAGTTGCAAATATTTTGTTAATTGATATATATTCAATAAAAATAAATTTTTGTTTTCTAAAAATGTTTGTCGGACTCAAAAAAATAATTCATGAATACTATGCAACTGAATGTAATAAAAAACCAGATGGAGTCCATTCACAGGAATATTTTGCGATATATTACAAATAAACATCCTTAAAACATTTTACTTTTTTTGAGTGTGATAATTCGCATGAGGCCCACTGTGCAGCGCTGAAGTCAAGTTCGCCATAAAACCCTCCGAGTTGCCTTGGCTCCGATCAGTTGGCTGCTGGCGCTTTGCCCAAGCGATCGTCGTCGCTCTTTTCAGTTAACGGCATTTGCCATTGTAGTCGTAACGTAAGCGTTATTTCGTTAAAGTTTGTCACAATTTTTCGGTTTCGTTTTCGTGTTAAATGTGTTCAGCGGAAGCAGAATAAATCCATGCAGAAAGTGCTAAGTGCAATAGAGCAATAGTTAACAATTATCCAAATATGTTAAGTGAAAAATAACTTTAAAAAGATTGTGCGCGTTTTTTTTTCTATTGCATCAACAACGACAACAACATCAGTTGTAAATCAGCATAAGCCCAGACCAGAATTGAAGAAGCAGCGGAAGCTTTTATCAGCTGTTGCACAAAAGCACTATCAAAACAACAGTTAACAGTTAACAGTTAATGAGCAGGTAAAAAGCCCAGCATGCTGCCAACGGTCCATTGCAGCAACAGCTGCGCAAACGCCTGACTGAGAGTGAGGGAGGGAGGGGTGGTGTCGACGCCAGGGACAGCGCTGCAGCCGAAAAGCCCAGCGAAGGTTAACAACAAATGAATGTGCACAATTTTTGCTGTGTCAATAGAGACAGAGTGTTAGAGGGCCAATAGATCTCATATAACTGAGCCCCAAAATCAATGGATATATTTGGGGTATAAGATACATAATATGTATATATGAATATACATATATATGTATACATATAATTAGTTTTGGTTTTTAGTGATCAAAAATTGTTTCTAAATGAGTGACATTTTTAGCGAATAGAAAATTAGAAAAATTTACCAATAATTTAGGTTAGTGATTTTCATTTTAAATTGTTGCTTTTTAACGCAACAATAAAGCAAAAAATAATTATAAAAACAATTTTATTGAATTTAATGTATATTAGAAATTTTAATTTATGTGTTTGGCATCTTTAATTGTATTTTGTGTTTTTATTTAATTTATGCGCATATTTAAGCAGCTGGAATACAACGACATTTTATTAAAAAAAAGCCAAAATGCATTTTGGGTATTTCTAAGCAGGTTAATAAACGTGATCAAGGACTTACACAGAGGGAGGCAGGGAAGCAGCTGCCCCCCCCCCCTCCCCCCCCCTTAACTGGAAATATACTTGGCTTAGATTAAAATTGATAAGAAAATTGTCCTTGAGCCTGCCAGGCTTATACACAAAATAAACTGTTAACGGTTTATGAGTTCCCCGAATTATTAAACACATAATAAAATATACTTAAGATATTACAATTGAACAGTTGTCATCTAGAATACCTTAAACCTAACAAATATTTTGCATTTGTCTTTTTAATTTTTTTACCTTTATGGGCTTTAAGAGTTAGAAAGTCTTAAATACAAGACTAGTTTTAATGAGCAGCTATTCAAAGAAAAGAAGTACTGAAAGAATAAATTGATCGAAGCAAGAAATAGCATTATTGTTCGATAAGACCATCAGTTAATATACAAATACCGAATTCATTAAGATTGAAAAAAACAGATATAATACTTTATCACACGCCAGAAAAATACGGCTTGGCTAGGAACAATTTGTTGTGTTAGGTTTTTCCCCCTTGTTTTTATCTCGTTGAATGGTGACGTATACGCAATGTAGCCGCGGCACACATTAATATTGAGCTTGACAGTTGTGCGGTCTCTTCGGGCGATCTGTTTTTGGCGACGTGCGTAACAAGCACGCCATGAAACACGTTTTTGCATACTAATGCGATGCTCCGGAAATTGTTTGAAACCAACAAGCAACTGCTTAACTGGTTTACCAACACCAAATGGGCATAGTAACAAATACATATTATCTTTGATAATATGAGTGGCATACAAGTGAAGGGATGAACTTTATCAAAACAGACAAACTGAAATTATTGTTTCAATTACAAATCAAATAATATTCTAGAATTAATATTAATTTCTGTTGTACAAAATCTAATCTAATCCCGAAGAAAAAGATTATTTTTTTTGTTAATTGTTAATTTTATTTTATTAAGAATTTTTTGGAAACTTTTCTCTGAAGAATCGGTGAAGATTTTTATATTGCAAAATTAAATAAGATGTAGAAAATAGTTTTGAACAACACGTAACATTATGATAAATGTATTCGTCATCTGCTATAAGAAGCTAAGAAGTATTTTCTGTATATATTCTAAATACTCCAGCAATCATAATCAGTTTTGCTGAAACCTACATTTTAAAGCAAAAAAATGTTAGAACAAAAAGTCTACTTTTGTGATAATAATCTTCGCAGCTTAATTGTCAAAAGTTGCCTGAACAACTTTCAGCTCTTGAGTTTGAAACTAGTTAGGTCCGCTCTTAACTGATTTTAGATGACAAGTCTGACGTCAGTTTTAAGAATCTTTTTACCATTGAAAGCCCACATCACTAAATATAATATTTGTGTGGCTGACTCATCCCAACTGAAGTTGATTAAAATTCTTTTATTCTGTTTGTTCTTCTCTCCATTGAACAAGATAATTTTTAAACAGAATTATAAAACCTGTTTTTTCGCAGTACACGAACACATCATCTGGTTTATTTGGGTAATTTTTTTGTTTCATTGTTGTTAACGCTTTTTTCATTATTTTGTGGGGGAATTTGTAAGATCTTTGTGAGTCGGTGGTTTTTCCTTGTTTTATTGTTGGCTTGTTAAGTTATTATTTTCATATTATTTGGCAATTTTTGGGTGCATTGACTTCACCCTAATTTACTTATAATTCCCTAGAGAATTCTCAACTCGACTGTGAGCCGGTTTTTCACTCTTCAAGTGTCAGGCTTTCATTAATATTGTAGTCTGCGTTGTTCTCAAAATTATGCTTAAAGCAACGTCATGTTCTACCATATCTTTCAAGTAGGGATCAATACAAGCTGACAAAACATACATAACTACATATTTATGATAACAGACCGCCCTTTGTTGCCAAGCCTCGGCCATGTTACAGTTTGAACTTGGCACCTGAATTCTGCTGATTATGTTTTCCCTTGTTAACTAACTTATAAATATTTTGAAGTACCTTTTTTGAATGATTATCTACGACAGATATAGTGATACGATCGGCTAGGCTTATCAATTTTTTGATAAGGAATGAAGATTAGGTAACAAGTTTGCATAGGTCGTAAATGAATATATTGATTTAAGTGAAGAACATTTATATTTAATAATAATTAATAACATCAGCAAGTGTGGAAATATCAGTAACTTGCATGTCATAATTTACCTGTATGTCAATTTATTTAAATCTCGTCGTTGAGAGCAATAACCGTATCATTTTTATCGACGATTCTTAGAAATTAAAAACCTGCTTTAATTTTGTTGTGCAGTGTTGGGATGTCTTAAAGTTTTTAACCTTCGACAAACACAATTAATAAAAGCCATTTGTTGGACTGATATACTTGTTTTTGTTTACAATCCCCAAGTGTTAACATAACAATACTTGTCACTAGATCAACAAAAAATCAAAGAGATCTTATCGGCGAGTAAGCGATTGTTAGCCTCAGACAAACACAGTAAATTCCACCATTTAACATTTTGAAGAATTAGATTAAGCACTTGACTGCATTTTAATTGGCCAATAATTTGAGTTCTTGGCTTCTTTATGACCATTGTATATCAGTCAATGGCATTCTGCGCACTGCCGCATTTTTCATGGAAATAGATTATTTGGTTACTTAATGAGCACTTGACGCAGTCTAAAATTAAAAAAACGGAAAATTAAGCGTGTATAATTTAACTTAAATTTACAATAAAAAAAGAAAATAAAGGTTAGAATAAATCTGGATTAAAATAAAAAATGTTCCAACATTTATGGAAAGACCAAAAATTGTTAAACTTTAGCAATAAGTAAGGAAAATACAATGTTGAGAAGGGGAAGGGAAAGAAAGAGCATTCAATATCAATTAATATTAAAATATTCAAATATGCTTTATGAGAAAGATTTTCAAAAACATTTTCCTTACTTTTTAAGCATTGCTATTAAAATACTACCTAAAAAAATGCAATAAATTGGTGTTAATGAAATGTTCACGACATTATATTTTGTTCATGATTACTTAAATCTAAAAACGTATTTTTTGTACCACATTAAAACTTAAAATTTCGGCATAAATTTGAGCTTATTCTTTTTTAGAACAATTTTACAGTACATTATCTACCCTGAGCACATGAATTGTAGTTGTTTTAACAAATCGCTGATCTTATCTTTGCATTTGTAATGACTTGCAAGTAATGAGCTATATTTGAGTACCCTTTATCTCATCATTATGGCTTGACAACAATCACATTTAATAATTTAGCTCGTAACATTGATATTATTTCGACACACTCTCCTCAAAAAAGAATTGAGCTAAGACGTTTCTATTAAATTTTTATTAAAATCATTAAAATCCGCAGCTGACTTAATGAATCAACAACCGATTTATTGAGCATCAACTCGTTGAGAGCCTTAGAACCTGAGCTATAAATATGCCATCTTTAAATTCTTTGTTATTCGAATTTGTTTCGTTTACGACGGGAATTGGGGCCAAGAACATTTAATACATGTTTGCGAAAGTTGATTCAAGTACATATTAAGTTTATTGAAGGGCTTTCCACAAGTCGGAGTTTATTGACTAAAATGGTATTCTTGATAAAAATTAACAGACGAGTCGAAATAGCCATTTCAACCCAGACAGAACCTTCCTATTAATATTTATTTATTTGATTATTATCAATTAAAGTCAGTTCAATTAAATCAAATGTAAAATTATATATGAATTAAATAATAAGAAATATTTATACGATTTTTGGGGGTATTTAAATACAGAATGGTATATAATATACATAGACATATTGGCGATGATATGTACAAATTTCATAAAGATCAGATTAGAAATACGCAAGTTGCTGGTTATAAGAAATAAGAGCAGTTCCACGCATGCTTACATTTGGCAATGAAACTTGAATAATATATTTAACAGCTGGGTGTAGGGTATCTCGCAGTCGTGCTCACATCACTACACCATTCTTACCTGTTTATCTTGATGAGCTCTGTTGCTCTTGGCTTATCTGATTGTCAGTTTTACAGCGCAACTTTGATGCGATTACAATTCTGCTGAAAATCTGGCACAACAATGTCGGCCAGTGTTAAGTGTCAGTCCGCCGCTAACAGAACTCTCCTTCGTGCTCTCTCACTCTCTCTATATCTCTGTCTCTCTCTCTCTCTCTCTTTCTAAGTCCTGACAATTGTTTGGTAGTGCACAAATATGAAAACACTGCAAGAGAATCCGGCATTTGTGGGCGACGATGGACAGAGCACAGCCAGCACGTTGGCCATGTCGGTAAGTGGCCAAAATCTCTGGCCGGCAAGTCTGCGACCTTAACTAATCGCTTGCGCGCACACACACGCACACACATCACACACACATTTAGTCGCTGCCAGGAGAGACGCACGCAAAGGCAGATGTAGACCAGGAGCAGGACCGGGAACAGGTGGTGAGCAAATCTGCAGAGGTACGCGAGGAACGTGCGACATGGGGCAAGGGCGTAGAGTTTCTAATGTCCTGCATTGCAATGTCCGTGGGATTGGGCAATGTGTGGCGCTTTCCCTTCACTGCACTGGACAATGGAGGCGGCGCTTTTCTAATACCATATCTCATTGTGCTGTTCCTAATTGGCAAACCGATTTACTATCTGGAAATGGTAATTGGCCAGTTTTCCAGCCGCGGCTCCGTTAAGGTATTCGATTTGTGCCCAGCCATGAAAGGTAAGCGATACTTTATGTTACTATCCAGTCGAATCGAAGCTCAGATGCACTTGCAGTTGGTTTGTAGGACTAACCACAGATATATGAAATATAATGGAACCTAAATACATTTATCTTATGCTAATTCTGAATGAGAACACTTTCCGTCCTTATAAGAATTACATCAGCAATCGAGTAGTGAATACGATTAAATAGGTTGAGAATTTCTTTAATTAATGTTCACAGCCAGCCATTCTCAACCCAACTGCAAGTGTATCAGAATTATGTCCATGTGCATTTCTTTCACTTTCGCACTTTCAAACTTTGTAGGACTTTTTATTCTCTCTTGAGTATTACGATTTTGAATATACGAAAACAAATCTTATTAATGAACAGAATGATTCAATTCTATCGATTTTGAAGGAATAGTTTCAATAAGAAAGAAGCATGAGAGATCAGAAACCCTTACGGAAATTCAAAGCTATACAATTATTTTAGATAATCATCTACACAGAGAAAAAGGCACAACGTAAACAGCTGACCAGAATTATTTTAATTAAGTATCTACACAGGGAGAGAAAAAATCGATTTACAATCCGAAACTATTTATAGACACGTAAACAAAGCAAGATAAAATATATATATATATATAAAATATATTTGAAGATTAAATTAAATTCTTTTTTAATGAATACCCGACGAGAATTTGGAGTTTAAGAATGCACTCTTTTTCTCTCTGTGTAGCTCCATTCACGTGTGTGTGTGTCCATATTGATTCGTGTGTTAGATGGAAGATCTTAATTGGAAATGACAAAAAGACTAGATGAAATCTAAAATTTGGAGTTTAAGAACGCACTCTTTTTCTCTCTGTGTAGTTTCATTCGCATGCGTGTATATCATATATCCATCTGCTCATCCACATCTGCAGGCGCCGGCATCGGACAGGTGATCGCTATATCGCTCGTCACGACATACTACGTAGGAATTATGGGTATGACATTGCGATTTTTATACGATTCGGTTCGCAACCCGCTGCCCTGGTCCGAGTGCCGCTCCAAGTGGGGGCCACATTGTGTGGCCTCCAATCTGGGCAACACCAGCACCACTAACACCACTGCCAGCTTAAATTTGGAGTCGCTGCGGCAGAAGCCCGTCGCATCCGCTGAGCTGTATTTTCTGTAAGTGGATTTTCTACGCATTTGCAAAAAGTAGTTTTTGTTTTTTGGGCTTTTGGTGTTCATTTTTCGTTTTCTTTTTCATTATTTTTTTGGGTTTGTGGTTAATCTTTTTACGGCGAAAGCCACTCGAATTCACTGCCGGATTCAAGTTTATGGCCGTTCAACGCTCGCTTTATTGAGTGGCGTCGTTAATTGAATGAGTCCCGCCTCCCCTTCCCCAGTGGCATGTAAATAGACAACAATTGATCGATCTGTCTGGGATGCTGCAATAGCCACTAGGCGATTGCAACAGCCAGCAGCCGACGAGGCCAGTCCAATTATCATTTGTCAGTGGGCTTCGAAAACACGAGGGGCGGACCTTAACCTTAACATGTGCCTTAGAAATATGCAAATTAGAATGCGCCAAAGGAGCCCAACTTGCAGATACCCTAAACTCAGCTCCGTTTTGCACACTCAAATGCAATCAAGGAATTAAGCATTTAAATACTTAAACAGGAATCGAAGCGTCAAATGAAATGTTAAGGTAAACTTATTCAACTTTACATTTTAGCCCGGCTGACAGTAATGAGAATCAATACGATAATGCGCTTATACGATGTTGATGTACTTACAGTTTACACATAACAGGCCAAAGACTGCCTTTAAAATTGAGACTTTTACTGCTATCGTAAATCTATATTAATCGATTTGCTCAAAACGGCAGCAGTTATTGATAAAACTAGATTTGGATTATATGCGAGTGATATATCTATTATATACATTATATTTATATCTAGCTCTTATAGTCTCAGAAATACAGATGAACTGACAGACATGGCCATATCGACTCATCTGTTAAACCCAATCAAGAATATTTTTACCTTATGGAGTCGAGATGCTCGCTTCTACCTATAGCATACCTTTGCACTAAACCATTATACCCTTTGCCCCGATTTTTAATTACATCTGCGAATAGTGGAAAGCAATTTAAGCGAAACTTCAACATTCCTTTAAATTTGATTAATTTGAAACCACAAGCGAGTATAGCTCTCAAAAAGCAGATCTTTTTCGTATTTAATATTACTGAAATACATTTCTTGCGGAGTATCATTCATACAAGGCAGTCCTTTAAAAAATTAATACAACAATTTCGTATTAAAATGTAATATGCAATTTAAGACAAAAAACATATTTAAAAATACTCTTTGACAGATATTGTTATTGACACACACCTCGACGCTTGTGACGGCAGCTTTTGTTTATTGTGCAAGCCTGGTGAAAATTGTGTTGTGTGTCAGCATTCTCAGTGGGTAGATTGGGTAGCTCAGCTGACAGCAATAACGAACTGAACAGTTCCAAATAGTCCAAAATACAAGTGTCAAAGATCCGGTCCCGTAACTAATGATGGGTATTTAAACTGCGATCTTTTAAAGAAAGTACTTTGAAATATATTTATATGCTTCAAAAGTAGGCTTTGCTGAAGTCCCTTTTTAAGATGAGTGTTTTATTTTTTGTTCCAATAGATGGGAGCCATCAACAATTATTTCTTTTTTTAGTTTACTTACCTTGAATCTATAGTTTCGTTGATAAAAAGTAAAAGTCACAATGCTAAAATATGTATGTAATTTACATTTTTATTAAATTTAAATTTTTGGTTATTTCGAGGTGAGTCGTCAAGGTGTTCCTCTTAAATCTCTGCCAGGTATAAAAAATAGTATTCATATCTGGTTATTCGTATTTAGTAATAGTCTTAATACAAACCAAATATTTAGACACCATCTTTAATGCTGCTTTATTTGTTGCACGCTTTATCATATACATAAAATATAATCTACTGTAAAATTAGAATGTAGATTTGATTTGAATACTTCAATCATAATTTCATTCAAAGCAAATGATGTTTGTAGAGCATGTTTGTAGATTAGATAACGGAAAACACACTTTAACAAAACTATCTTTTTTTTGGTTCATTTATATTCGACTAACCGCACATCATACATCACATAGAGTCATACTTTGGTCACGGCTTCAATCTAATCTGTTATTAACTTTCCCCACACTCATCAAGGTATTGGCGTTGGCCAGGCATTCCAGGTGTTCATGTTGAGCACCTACTATGCCTCCCTGGTTGCCATCTTTTGTCGCTATTTCGTTGACTCGTTCTACAGTCCGTTGCCCTGGGCAACATGCCGCCCAGAATGGGGCGAGAACTGCATCAACTCTGCGCCCGATACTAACCTGAACGGTGGCACACTTAATGAATCTGAGCGCCTTATATCCAGCTCGGAACTGTTCTATATGTAAGTTAAAGATTGAGGATTCATCCCTCAAGAAGCAGAGCGAAAAGCGTTTAACTAGATACATTCAGAAAAAATATATAGACCTAAAATTTAGAAATTCGCATAGATCTGTCGCCAAGCGCAGCTCATTTCAAATTCACAAAGTGAATTTCAAGAAATTTAAGATTGTGGAAGAAAATCCGATTGAAATTTATAAAATTCAGCTAACATGAAAATTGACATAAGAACTATAAAAATGTACTTAGGAAATAAGAATGGGAAACGCCTGCATGTTAGAAGAGACAACCTATCATTTAGGAGACATACTCTATATACTCTTAATACACTTTCAAAAATTCAGTATGTTTTTTTTCTGAGTGTATCTTAAGTGTCTTATAAAGTGCTTTCGTAAGATATTTGTGATAAAGTTTTAATAGCGAAAAAAAAACTTGAATTGATTTTAAAAACATTTTGGGGCTCAGATATTTTTTTCCTGTAATAAAATATAAATCAGGCAATATTTAATCTGAGCGAAGTTCGCCAAACTTTACCTCCCAACCATAATATTAATAATCAAACTAAGCATGAACGGGATTTTAAGTAATTAACACTAATATGTTTGTGGGGTTGAAGAAGATCTTAGAGGTGTTGGTTTGGCCTTAAGCCAAAGAAAAAAAGTAGAAAATCCAATTTACATTCTATTTACACACAGCAAGGAGGTGCTGCACGAGAAGGAGCAGATTGCTGATGGCATTGGTACGCCCAACTGGGAGCTGGTCATTGGCCTGTTTGTCGCCTGGCTGTGCGTCTTTCTCATCATACGTCGCGGCGTCAAGAGCTCTGGCAAGGCATCGTATTTCCTGGCCATCTTTCCGTATATCATCATGGGCGTCTTGCTGGTGAGAGCCGTCACATTGCCGGGCGCCATTGATGGCATTTACTTTTTCATCAAGCCAAACTGGAGCAAGATATTGGATCCGCAAGTGTGGTATGCGGCAGTCACACAATGCTTCTACTCACTATCCGTGTGCTTTGGCAACATCATCATGTACTCCTCGTTCAACAAATTCGGCCACAATGTGTATCGGGATGCGACAATTGTGACCGCCATGGACACGGTCACCTCACTGCTGGCGGGCTGCACCATCTTTGGCATCTTGGGGAACCTTGCGCACGAGATTGGCACTGATGATATTGCATCGGTGGTGAAGGGTGGTGCTGGACTTGCGTTCATCTCGTATCCGGATGCGATAGCCAAGTTTAAGCATGTGCCGCAGATATTCTCGGTGCTGTTCTTCCTCATGCTCTTCGTGCTGGGCATTGGATCCAACATAGCGATGACCTCTTGTACGGTGACAGCCATACGAGATCGCTTTCCCAACTTTAAGCAGTGGCAATGCGCCTTGCTCATCGCAGTCGTTAGCTTCTGCATTGGCCTCATGTATATAACACCGGTAAGGACCTTAAATCTAAGCAAGCGAGAAATTTTCAGCTGATCACAGCTGACAAAGTATATTACTGAATAATTATTAATGAGGCCTCTTTATTCGGTAAAGCAATCTCTAAAATTGCGGGAGATATAGGCTTTGGTTAGAATGTGGCCAAGATTAGGCTGCTAGAAGTATACCAACCACATTTGAAAATGTAGCATAAGCTAGAAAGGCTTTGCAGAATTAGGTGGTCAAGAAATGTAGGAGGCCATAAAATGTTGTTAACAAATTTTGCAGAAGTCTTCTAGAAAACTATCTTCCATGTTTGGTAACTCGAGCTCTAAAATTGCTGAAGACTTTTTCCATTTTTGGAGGTGGGAGCCGAAATATTTCAAATTTTAACTGTGATTTTATCGGTTTGTGACTATAGATTTGAAAGATTTCCTATCGCCTCAATTTTAACAATTTGTCGCCCTCGGGCACATACTTAAATAAATTCCCAGAAATTCCGCATCAGAGCACGAAAATCCGATAAGCTATAAGACCCGATTAATTACTCCGACATATAGTGAATATATGAATGACTGAAAGCAAAATACGGAGGAGGAGCAATAGCAGCTAAGACCTTAAGCTCGTCATTGAAGTTTATTATATTATTTACACATATTATATTGAGGTAAGGTTGAGGTGGTTTCTCTTGAGGCCCGAAAAGAGCAACTTTATTGAAACTGGAGGATCAGCGATGGCAAAAATTTGAGCAATATTTTATGTGTTCAATATTAATATTTGAGTTGGGCGGTTTTTATCTAGGTAAGATTTGTTCAATTAGTCTCTGTTAATATTTATTTTTTGCCTTCTGTGAAAATTATTTTTATTACTGTACATTTTCTGATGCCAATTTCAAGTTTTTATTTTCGTTTAAACATTTTTTGTTGAGATTTTAATTAAGGTTACTCTAGTGTTTGGCTGCTCCGCCTTTTCACTGCCTTTGATTTTGTGTATGGATTAATAATAAGGCTGCTTGTTAGTAGGGTGTGGAAGGAATGCTTGTTGTGGTTTGTAAGGGATGCTATTGTATGAAAGGAAGTTGAAGCAGCTTGCGAATTCTCCAGATTTTTTATGGCTTCATTTATAGCAATTAATTCGCTGAATAGTGAGGAAAGTGGAGCGGTAATTCATATTTTAGTATTAATGTCAATACACTCCAGTTCGCATAGAGGAATACCGACTGTTATACTGAATCGGGTCAGTCGAAAACACATCCTTCGTATTTGTTATATATATATTTTGTATATTTCGTTCAGGGTGGTCAATATATGCTCACTTTGGTGGACTTCTTTGGCGCCTCGATGATTGCATTGGTTTTGGGCATTGCTGAGCTTTACACGATCGGCTGGATCTATGGCACAGATCGTCTGTGCAAGGACATTGAGTTCATGCTGGGTCGCAAAGTGGGTCTCTACTGGCGTCTCTGCTGGGGCATCATTACACCACTCATTATGACCATCATTCTGATATACTTCTATGCCACTTATGAGCCACTCACCTACAACGATCAAACCTTTCCGACCTGGGCTTATGGTTAGTATCTGAAAAATACTGTCTATCCGGTTCCTAATCAATCCTTATTTGTTCCTCAGCCATAGGCTGGACCATCACGGCTTTTGGAGTTATACAGCTACCCTTCTGGATGCTGGTCGCCATTATTCGGGAGCCCGGCACTACGCTGGGCGAGAAGATACGAGGCGCCTTCAGGCCCAAAAAGAATTGGGGACCCGCCGACCCGCTGCTGCGGGAGCAGTACAACAAGAAAATTGAGCACGAGCTGACGCCGAAACGTGGCCAAGGCTTTTGGGCCAGCATTAAGCAGAATATCTTAGGATAACTGTCAGATCTCTCTCTCTCTCCCGCCCTCTCTCGTTTTTAAGAGTGGAGTTGTAAATAGAATGTGAAAAAATATTTGACTTAAATATCTAATAAGTGTGCCAATAAACTGTAACGAATTTATAAATGTTTTTATTCTATGATTACCATTATTGTGTGGAGGATATAAGTATTTATTTGGAACAGCACTGGTTCTATTTTTGATTCTTTTGGGAGATGGAGAGAATGCATTTAGTCAAAGAGACCGAAGCCCATATAGCAATTCTCGGAGTCGGACTCCTCTTTCTTCTCCTCCTTATTAGCTTCCGTGTCGCCGCCAGCTGGGGCCGGGGATCGAGGAAAGCTTCTCGCGTCCCTGCTTGATGAAGTCATCGAAGCTCTTCCCCTTCAGCTCCTTGATCACGCGGCTCAAACGCTCCGCGTCCAACTCGATGCCAACCGAGCTAAGGATTTTTTCCAGATCAGCATTGGTGGGACTCTCCTGTCCGTCGAGGAGAGCCAACAAATATGCGGCCACGTAACGCATGTTTGAGTCTTTGGTTCTTGACACACCACTTTCGTCTTGGAGACCTTTAAACGAAAAAAAAATATTCGCTGTAACAGATTGGTTACTTTAAGCTTATTTCATTTTGATGGGTCATTTACAGTTCTTTACTAAAGAAGCGTTAATTAGAAACAACTTTTTCTTTTAGCATAATGGCAATTTATGTCGAAAAGTATTATATCTGAGCTGCATCCAAAAGTCTCTATCTCTCAATTTACCATCATTAAACATTAAATTTTTTAGCAACTTGCATAAATGGAAATATGAAAATTTCATCAACACAAACTCAACATTGAGGTCACATTTGATGTTGCTTAGTTATTTAGTTCTCTTACTTAATGTTTATCACATCCACCCATTTACCTCAAAAATGTACCATCTAATCAGCTGGCTTCAGTCTGCACCACTTTCTTTTGTTTACCACTCTTTCTCTCTCTCTGTCTCCTTCTCTTTGTATGCATTTGTTCACCCTTGGCCACAAATTGACCATCACCATTGACAATTTGGGTTTCGACAAAAATGCCCAAGTCGAAGGAAATCAAGAGAAATGTTGTGTGCTTTGTCTCCGTTACGTTTACCAACTCAAACAAAGACTGCGGACAACCGAAATACTTTGCAGTATTTTTTCTCATTTTTTTTTGCCTCTGCCATCTTATAGATAATTGCTTTGATAAGGGCACAACGGACCCGGACCCGGTCAAAGCGGCGCTACGGTAAGCATTTTACTTTATTTTGTATCTTTTTTTTTATAAATGTTGCCAAATATTTACATGTCGCGGCAATGTGGACCAACCCAACCCTCGTTTTTTCCCCTGAATTTGTATACTCTTGCAGAGAGCATTACAACTTAGCTGTGCAGCTTGAAACACTTCAATAAGTTACACGGAATTTAAGTAAATCACGATAATTCAGAAAGTATATTTCTAAAACTGAAGGTTGTTTTTTAAAAAATTACAAGTTCTTTCATTTCTTAATTCCAGGACCGCGTCCCTTAGGAACAAACGTTCAGTTTTGCAACTGAAGAATTACATTTAAATATTTGCAAGGGTATTTTATATTCAACTTGACTCAGGATACTTTTCTTTTTTGTTTGCTGTTTTTTTTTTTTTTTGTTCTATGCCCGCATTTGGCTTGACTCTTTGCGACTGTCTGGCTTCCTGGCCGCCAACTGAGTCGTGTCCGGGTGTGCGGTACTCCGGATGACTGTCGCGTTACTGCAAAACCGCATAAAAGTCATTGTCACAGCAAATGGATTAATTTTCGCGGCACGATGTCATATGCGGCCTCTCTTTCTCTCTCTCTCTCTCTCACTCTCTCTTTCGCCAACGAGGATATTTTTATGAAGAAATTAAAAAGCACGATCTGTGTTGAGGGAACGGGGGTGTGGAGGCGTAGCTGGCGTTTTACCGCAACAATAATTACGTTTTGGCCGGTTTTTGGGAAGCTGCACGGAAGTGTATAATGTTGCTAAGTAGTTGCGGTTATTTGTTGCCGCTGCCGCTGCTGTTGTTGCTATTGTTGTGGCACCATTCTGTTCCATATTTTTTTTTTTGCCTTTGTGTTTTGTTTTCTTGTGTAATTAATATGAAAGGCAACAGGAGGTTTATTTCATATTATAAATGTAACATAATTACGTTTGCCACAACTGAAAGTCAAACAAAAAGAAAAATCTCTCTCTCTCCCTCTCTTTCTCTCTGTCTTTTCTTTCGCCATGTTTCTTTTAAGATAAGGTGAATTTTTGCGTTTTCTGCCCATTAAATTAGCGCATGCAAATCGAATTCAAATTTTTATTTCAGTTATATTAATTAATTAGGTAATTACCCAACTTATTTGAAAAGTTAGGTGATCCCAAATTACACTTACTCTAAAACCCAACCAATTAGCTAAGTTATTTCTTTCGGCTATGAGGGGAGCTCAGGTTTCTTTCAGTTTTCAATTCCGACGATTGTCGAAGATGTTTCGGTTATGTTTCATTTTGTTTTTTGCATCATTCCTATAACACCTTGCCAATCAGCAAAGCGCTCGGTAAACACAAACACGCATACACACGCACGGATATGTAATGTGTATGTGTGTGTGCCCAGTGAGGCAAAGCAAATCGAAATGAATTTCTATTTAACTAAAAGCTAAAAAGCTCGCCCGCATAAGGGAAGCTCAATGCTTTCTGTCTCTCCTTGTCACTCTTACAGTCTCTTCCTTTCTCTTTTTGTCTCACGCACGCCTTTGTGTCTATCACAAAAACCGCAGAAACAGAGGCGAATGCTTGTGCAAAGAAAGATGCAAAAACACGAGAAAAAACGATCAAATCTTGCAATAAAATTCATTATATTTAGTTTAGAAAAAAACATTTGTGGAAAACTTTTAAATAAATACTCTTATTAACAAGGCTAATAAATAATGCACTTTAATGCAGCTAAGGCAAAACCAGCCTGAAATGAGAGGCTGCTCATTTTTTCTTTTTCCTTAGGGTTTGTGTGTGTTTGCAAGAAAAGTTTCGCAAATGTATGCGAAGTGCAGATGGAGTCTACACACACACACGCACATGTGCTTTTTATACCGCTAGTTTCTTCAATGTTTTCGTCTGTGCTTTTTAGCTAACTGTGTTTTAGTGTGTGTCAGGCACTCGCACATCTTTTACACGCCAATGTGAGAATTTCTATGTAATTTTAGGAATAGGTTTGGTGGGGGGAGGGTGGTGCAAATATGTTTGCCAAATGCCTGGTGCTTAGTAGAGCTGACATATGACGTCACTATGCACTATGCACGTGCATTTCTGTGCATCTCTCTCCGTATCTCACCCTCTTCAACACATGCTTACAGCGAGTTTGTTTGTTTTGTAGCTGGTAGATGGCGCTATTACAACAGCATACCAACGTGTGCATGTGTGTCGAAACGCAGGGGAAAAAATAAAGTAATTGAATTTTTACAGAGCTAGCGAAAGAAACTTGACAACGATTGTTGCCATTGAGCAAAAAGCATTTCCTTTTTTCTCCTTGTTATGCCATTCGCAATAAGAGCGGCTTTTTGTGCGACGGCACAAATAAAGGTTTTATTCTTTTACCAACATTTGTGAACTGGGAATTGAGAGAATCTCTTAACTGCACAAATGCCTTAAATTAATATATTCTCAATTTTCCAATTAGCAAGCAATTTGTAACAGCTTGTCACTAATTAGCCGCCCATCAAAAGGCGACGCGTCGCTCGTCATCGATGCGTAACTTTTGCCACGTCCTTAACCTAACCTTTGCCCTTCTTGCCGCTTCCACTTTGCCACTTTGCGTGGCACAAGACACGCATCAAATTGCACACTCAACTCGCCCAAAAACGATTATAAAAACCTTGACTGCCTCTGCGAATACTTTCTAGAAGCATCTCATCTCAAAAGTTAAGAAACGTTTCCACGTTGTTTAGCTGCTGAGACAGGGTCGGGGACATGCTGCACTTGTTTCCGATTTGTTGCACACCTTTACGATTTACTGTAATACTTACATTTTACACACGGATTACACTCATTTAAACATTTTTTAGACACCCTATTATTCGTAAACTAAATTTTGTACCACTCCAAAAATTACCTTTCATTGTAAAGCACGTTCGTTCTCGTTGTTACTTTTTGTACACTCTTCTTCTTCTTCGCGTTGGTGATCACACAATATATATCGATCAGCATCGATATCAATGTTAAATACATAGTTTCATGTTAGATTACAGATGTTATGTTACAGTCTTAGGTTTACGTCGCTAGTAGCCTGTTACCTGTTGCATTATAAGAGTCCTTTATTTCATTTTAGCATTTTTGTTTTAAACATAAATCAATCTACTGAAAAGTTGTAAAACGTTAATTTGTCAAGGAACCAATAATGACAGGAGCATACAAATATGAATGGTCTTAACAGATAATACATAACAATAAATGTTGCACATTCATTTTAACGTCCAAGTGTCGAGATGTCGCTGGTGTAGAGACGCTTTAATCTTCGGTGCGGGGTGTTTGAGCCAAGTGTGTAAGCCAATGGGTAGACGTGGTTATGCAACCGGTCATTATAACGACTCGTACTTCGTTGTTGTCGAAATATGTTTAAGTGTAACATCGATATCTTATGTATCGCTATATCGATTAATGTCGTAGCTCCGGTTACACATGTTTCTTTTTCGCAAGTTGAGTTGCTCTCAATTCTTCGATAAGAAATAAACTTATTTGCAACAGTTGTATAACATTACAAGAGGTCTGAAAATATATGGATGGATTTAAAAAAAAAAAAATAGAATATTTGTAAAAACAATAGAAATAGATTTGGGGAAGGCCGTTCTAAATTAAAAAATTGCCTTCTAAAAACTTAGAAGTTATTTCAACAAAATAGAAAATTTTATACTATTATTTAATTTATGCAGTTGATTATATCGGAGGCGACATATATCGATATTTGCGAAGCAGAAGCTATCGATAAAAATTAAATATGTGTATGTGAGCTCGTCAAGTCTGTTAATCCTGTTCAAGAATGTATATACCTTATGAGGCCAGAGATGCTTGCCTCACCCCGTTAAACGCTCTGGTAAATTACACACGTTCATATCGCAACTGCCTTTCACTTTTATCATGAGAAATAATAAATTAGCAAAGATAATTAAATCCTTACAAAAAAGATTAAAAGGCAAGCTTATTGTTTTAGTTCCCTTTTTGGTTACGGGTATATGGATATCATATTTCTTTTGGAGTTGTAGACTCTTATTGAGTTATCAAAATAATTGTCGTTTAATCGACGTTAAATACATGTGTGGAAGGGAGCCAAATCAATCAATCTTAATCGTGGGTGTATTATTTTTACTGACTGCCTATGTTCTTATAAGTGTAGAAGTAGTTTATATACATATATCTATCTACTAATGGCATCTGTGACAGTTGTTGTTAATTAGCGGTACTTGTTAACTGAAATATTTCAATTTCAAACAATACAAGTTGAAAAATTATAGTATTATTTATTGTTAATAATGCACTATCCCTATAGCAATACGTAACAATAAAATTGAGACTGTTGGAGCGAAGTTTCCCCGCGTCAGGAAATGCCCGAATAAGAAAAGTAAGAATCAAAGTACAACCGACATTGCGTACTTATGGAAAGTTTATTTGAGACTAAATAGTTGCTTAACATAACCAGTACGCATTAATGAGGGCCTTAACATATGTAGGGATGCACGGTTGCATTGAATGTAAATTAACATAATTTCAACAGAGACAACTTGATCGATGGTTGACTGGCAGAGCAAAAAAGCCAAATAAGCGAAAAATGAAAAATGTATGATGTCAAGGGGTAATGATGATTGGGGGTGGTTGGGCAGCGACGTTGTTGCCGCAGCGTTTGTGGTGCACCACAGGCGGATATGCAGCTCATGTACCCACTCACCCACTCAAATAACATTTCAATATTTTGCAATTTCTGGAAAATGTTTATAAATTGGCTGTGGCTTTTGCTTAAATTGACCAACGAAGGGTTCACAAATATTTTGTACTAAACAGCGCAAAACCACTAAAAATTTTGGCAGTTGTTCACATTGATGGTTTTGGTTAATGTTTAGCGGGGAAAATATTTAAACTCTCTGAAGCTTTAATTTCAATATTTAAATTTCAATATTGTGGAATTTGTGCTGCTGTAAATGCCGTACAATGTGGCAACTCCAAGCTACAATTTGTGTTTAAACAAACTTGCCTGCTTCTCTATATTAGTTAACGGAGTATATTTTCAAAGCGCATCGCAATTTTTTGTTGAGGTTTTTGTGGTTTAATACAGAACATGAAATTTACATTTACATTTACTAAAATTGTATAAAATTTAGCTCGACTGTTGCTAGTAGCAACAAAAGCAACAACAAGAAAGTTGCAACAAACATTTTGCAATTACTTATTTAGCAAAAAGGCAGAAGGTATTTGGTACTATAACGCCCCGGCAATTGTGCCCACCTTCTGTGGCAGTTCGAGTGGAGTGGAGAGGCGCCCCTCGCAAAAACTAAGCCACACCAATAGCGACCACAGTGAAACAAATAACAGAAATGGCAGCAGCAAAAACAAATAACTGCAACATCTGTTTGAACAAATAACCAAAACAAGGATGCGATGCGGATGGGGGGATGGGTGGGATGAGGGGATGGACGGGTTCGCGAAGACCACAGCGAACCAATTTCCGTTGGCCCATTCAGGCCAAGTTATGTCTCCATTGGCGTCTGTCTGATTTGGCCAAAATGTTTTGCTGGCTTTGTTCTCCGGGCGTGGATTTAATTCAGCAGCTGTACGCAGCACTCACAGAATTAGGGTTGAGTTTAATTACGCGGCTCCAAATAATGCGCAATTTAAATAATATAACTATCTCTGTGAGTCCCTTTGTTTTTACTGTCGGAGGTATTCGAGAATATTGCAATTACCAATTAAGCAAATCTATTGTAGTTATTTGAGGAACGTATTGTAATTTAGTCACAGTAACTGAAGAGAAAGTGTTTGTATAAAGTATTGAAATTTTCTTGATTCTGAAATTACTTACTAGTTTTTTTAGGATTAATTCTGTCTGGGATAATCATAATTCCTAAGTAGATGAGTTAATTAGAGCTACTTAATAGAAACATTATAATTATGTGAGAATATGTAAATGAATATATACTCTGCAAAAAGTTGCGTTGAAATTTCGAAATGAGCCGAAAAATGAAAATCGTTAACTTGAATTGTGTGGTTTTTAGAACTAATTTCTAAATATACAATGATAATTCTCAAAATTAGTGAGCCTTTTTTTCATTTAATAGAAGTAAACAAAAAATAAATAAGTCTTAATAATAGAAAATATTTCTAAAAAGTAGAAATTTAAACACTTAAATTGTATATAATTATTTCTGAAATTCAGAGAATAATAATGAAATTTGTGTCGAGTTTAGCCTCTGTCTATATACAAATGTATACACATATATAAAATGGTTTTTTGCTAAAAATCGAAAATTAAAGTGAATTTATCTTCAAAATAACGAATATTTAATTAAATAACCCAATTATTATTCAGAAATATTTTGTTATATAAAATTCATTTTTCTGCCTTGATTTTGTATTATTTAGATTAAATTTGATTGGGCTTTGTTGCACAGTGTAATTAATGTCGCACAACTTTGTAATGCGGTTGTTTCTCTGGCCAAGCTTTGACCCTCTTTAGAAGTTTCCACAAAGTTGACTTTTTGCCTTTGCCTGCTGTTGTGATATGAAATGGAATTCTGCAATTGCTTAATTTAACCCGACTGCATTTTGGAAGTGTTATTTTTGACTCTCTAACTGCCTGGTCGGAATTCGACACACAATTGTCAGTCCGGGTGAAATCTCATTTACGTTGTAATAACAAATGCCACACAAAATCAATTAAAATAATTTCCTGCTCAAAAAAAAAAAAATAAAAATAAAAATAACGAAAATTGTCAATGACAGTTGCGCAGTGGCGCCATCTAGCGACAGCTAACCGCATTGTATAAATTGAGAACATCTGTTGCCACCGTTGTAATTTCGCCCGCATTCCCGTGTCCCTCTCTCTCTCTCTCTCTTTCTCTCTCGCTACCTCTCGCTCTCAGCCCCCTGCAACCACCTGCTTCCCGCAGAGACCATCATCGCTGTTGTTCTACATTTCCGGTAATAAATATACATTTGAAAAATAATAGAGGACTTCGCTTCGGTTTGACTGTGTGGCAATTATTGGATGAGAGGTATTGGGGAGTATGAAGAGAGTATGTGGTGGAGAGGGGTGGCTGTCGTTTTGTGCGAGTCCCGAATGAGGCGTGGGAAAATTGGAAATTTTCAAATTATGCGCTAGGTGAGAAACTTTGCGGCATTTCATTTCCTATGATTAATTAATTACAACACTGAGTGTGATGATAGCCATAAAGTTACAATACAATTTCGCCGAGCTGTCATTTTAAATGCGATTTCTGATTCGCTGGTGCGTGTTGTAATCAGCTTATTGTGTTTGGCTTTTCAAGATGAGTTAATTTAATTGCACTTAAGCTGTCAGTTGGATTCACAATAGTTTAATGTATTAAAATTACCAAATACTCAACTTTACTCACATGAACAAAAAACGCAATCAGATTAAATTGAATTCGAAAAATTCGTACTGGTTTTAGGGGGCCGCGATTGCAACTTCCAATATTGAAATAACTTAAACTCATCAATAATAAATATTCACAAAAATAAATCATTTCTAAGATATTAAAATCAACTGTTCAACCATGAAAAGCTTCTAAGTTAATTGATGTCTTATATAATTGATTGACGCATGATTTTGTCAAATTAGTTTACCATAATCATATTCAGTGGATTTATATAGTTGACTCACAATCCTCTTGCAGATAGTCCGCCAACATGTAATTATGAATAAATAAATATATTCAACTTAATTGTGGTTGACTTTATTTGGTTCAGAATTTGATATATGACTATATTTATAATTCAATTACAAATTAGTTTTCCAATCTTTTTATTTTCATTGCAACTATAAAAATGGCTGACGGATTATGGTCACAAATTGTAAAAAAGAAACATATAGTACATACATATATACTTAGCTTAATTTGTATGCAACTTAAATCTAACAAAAACCTAAAATATTAAATATATTTTTAATTGAACTACAAACTGGTATTTTTAAAATTAATTTTGTTACTCATTTTCATTGCTAACATTTGTAATTAAGATTTTACTGAAAATTTTTAACTTAATTCCATTCTTTATTGAAGTTTGAATTAATTATGAGTCGCTAGAAACTTAACTTAAAAATGTGTTAAGGAAAGAGTGATATTATAGATAAATAAGTTTGTATATTAATTTAAGCGTAAGCTGAGAAAAATGTGCAATTTAAAAGATTAGAAAGTAATGATAGAAGAAATTCCATTACTTATTAATCAATCGTCAGATGAGTTGAGTTTACTTACAGGGATATATTTTTACAGGTTGTAACCAGTTTAGAGTGTCTAATAATCAAAGCACTTGGACCTCATAGGGAGTTATGCATAGAAATGTATTCACACTTTATTTTAATATGTTGTGGAGAGTTAGACGATCTGTGGAGTTACGTGTTGTGAAGTCAACAAATTATTATTGTCACATATCCTGTTGACATTTAACTGACAGCGCAACTGCACAAGGGACATGGGTCGGACACGAACCCAGGCACGGACCCGGTGCTGGAATGTAGACAACCAGTAAGGCATAGTCGAGAGGCATACACCTGAGTCATAACCATGACCAAAGTCACACGACAACGGCGCACACAGTTCCACATCCGGTGACATCCGGTATTTCCTGCCTCGCCTCTGTGTGATGTCCTCTGATGGCAAGGGCAACTTGCCAAAGCCAAAGCAAGAGCCAGAGCCATAAATGTGCCCAGGGCCATTGCTGGTGCCGGCAGCATTTCTGTGGCCTTGTCACACGTTTGCCGTGCTACTAACAACGACCAACAACAACTTTAACAATGGCCACATCATAGTTTATGCGCTAAGGCAACACTATCACGCAATAGACACACCAGCCAGAGCGAGATGGAGCGCCTTGCAGCTGGAGCGAGAGCTCCGAGATGCCAAGTTCAGTTTGCCACATACCCTTCGCAGTGCAGTCGTCTAAGCTGCACAATGAATTTGGCAACGCCAACGAGAATGTCGCGTGGAATTGCAGCTTGACAGCAAAAATGAAACGCTTCCAGGCTTAATTAAAAGCGCTCCTCGTTCCTCGCTTTTAGCTGCTTAGCTGCTTAGCTGCCAGAGGACAGCATAGTGTATAAGAGCAGCCAATTAGCTTAGCTATTAACCTGTATAGCTTATCATAATCTACAACTCAACCCCTTCTCTGAGATCGTAAATTTCACAGTCTGTATAAAACCTGGAATTATCATATACGATTTTAGTGGTAATTAAATGAAACATCCATAAATATTTGGATTCTGTGTGTAGTCATTCCCTAGACATAAATAAGAGTTTAATGGACAATTTAATTGTGTTTTGCTCTGCGTTATTTAGTTTAATGATTTTTGCTCTCATTCAATACAATTAATCTTGCTTAAGGCTCTTGCGTGTTATGGCTTTTTAATTATACCTGTAGAATTAAATATTGTTTTGCATTCAGCATTGGTTTGTTCAAAAAATTGATAATGGTTAGTCGTGCTTAGCTTTAGTAGCTTATTAATAATATTACAATAGTATAATATTATAGTGTATTATGATAATATAGTTTAATAGTTT
The DNA here is from genome assembly GCA_035041605.1 of Drosophila atroscutellata. Taxonomy (NCBI): domain Eukaryota; kingdom Metazoa; phylum Arthropoda; class Insecta; order Diptera; family Drosophilidae; genus Drosophila; species Drosophila atroscutellata. The sequence goes on along the minus strand of JAWNLA010000092.1, from coordinate 979,364 downwards.
TCGGTCTAGCTTTGTTTTTTCTGGGTTCCCTCAATACTTACAATAAATATTGATACTTTGTAAGTCTGAATACCACTTTTACTTAACTGTGGACTACTTTTAGTTCCCATAAAATTTGCGATATTATATCATATATTTGATGTTTTATATCATTGTCATATTATATTACTACTACATATCTTAAACACATACTTGTACAAAAACTTATGCACTTGGGAATATTTTCATAAGTGAGTGGTTAAAAATTAAGGATACAGTTTTTTCTTAAATATATAAAGAAATTTGTTTAGACGGTATTCTGAGTAATATAAATGCGTTTATCTAAAAATTTTAATTAATTTTTGTTATAAATTATCCTCAAACTATTTTTAAGCTTTTACGTAGAAATATAATTATATGCCTATTTTACTTTAATTATTATTTTTATTAAACTCAATTTAAAATCGCTTTAAGTTCTAACATATATATATAAATGTATTTATTATTTTAAGGCTTCTCTTTTCAAAACAAGTTCATTTTTTTTTGTTTATGCTTCAGTTGTCACACAAAAAACGGTTTTATAACTTAAACTGTTGTTTTCATCATTTGAAGTTGTGTTGTATTCTGTTCAGGTAACTTGATTAACCTGCTTGCAGAATTTGCCCAGCTATAATTTGGGCATAATTTGAATATTTTCCTAAACGAAAGGGTACTCAAGCTTTGCTTGTTTGCAGTTTAATTGTGATTTCTTGCTGTTGCTGCCGCAGTTTCTGTTGCTGTTGCTGTTGTGTCTTTCTGGTCGCCTCTGTCATGCATCCGTTTGCAGGATGCACGAAATAATTCCGTTTGTTAGCTGTGCACACGATGTCCTTTCATCAGGCGAGAGCTGCAATGCCATCTCCGATCTTTTGAGCCCTCACCCTTCCCTCTCTGCATAACTCTGCTCCAGCTCTGCCTGCCTGACTGCCTGCCTGCCTGACTGAGTGACTGACTTATTTCACTTGCCGCTGTTGCTGCTGTGGGAGAGTTTCTGTTATATTTTTTGTTAGGGGCACCACCTCCACCCATGCCCCGCAACCCCGCCCGCATTCACACAGTGCTGATCCAGAGCCCTGGACTCACGCTTGATGTAGTTCGTGGTTTACTACTAATTTGCAACCACATCGTTTGTTTTGTGTGGCATCGTCCGTCCCGACCTCCCATCGTCCATCCCGACCTCCCGTCGTTCGTCCCCTCAGTGAGTGCCCTTTGTGTCTGACAGCGTGGCAACAATCTCTTTGGTTTCCCCGCACCCCCACCAACACCATGCCAACCTCATCGCGCTTTTGCAGCAATGTGCATTAATTTCTGCATTGGTGCAACAGCGGTAACAGAGGCGACAGCGGCAGCGGCAGCGCCAGAAGATGCCATCACAATGCTGTGTGTCAGTTCCTGTTATAAATGGTCCCGTCCTCGTTCTTGGCCAGGACCGTCGTCTCATCTGTGGAATTTGCATCTTATCAGACAGCCATAATAAACGCGTTGCATACTTTGTGGCGCTACAGCTAGTCGCTTCAAGTTGCTTAGTTAACATGAATACAACAATATTTCAATGCCTAGCGAGACCAGACCACATATTAAGTCTAGTTACTCCTAACTGCATTTTATTTGGAGCACACTTTTGCTCTTATGATATGTAAAGCCATTATAAAATATATTAACAAATGTACAATGGGAAGCATAATTTGAATATAGTTTGTAAATTTCTGATTATTTCATAAAGCGGTTGGTATTTGAATATTTGCAATTTCAGATACAATTACTTTCAAATCGAGAACAACTCTTAAATACTGATGCAAATAAATTGATGAAAAGTCCATTTTCTTCATGTGTAATTTGCTGTGGAATTTTCCCTAAATGTTTTTCAGCTTTTCTTTTGCAATCAGTATTATACTAAAATGTAAATATGTTATTTATACTCATAACTCTGCTCTCGATGTTACAGTATATTTGTATACCCGGTAGCCGTTAGAAACTACAGTGGGTATATAAGTTTGGTCGGCGGAAGAAAGCGAGATTTGAAATTTAGGAGATTTATTTAATTTAATCAAAGATGCATTTTTTCTACCTTTTTGTTTTTTTGATTAGTTTCACAAATACAAGAAATACACATGAAAGAAACATATACCCCTTACAGATAACTTAGAGGATATCTACAAGTCTGCCACATAAAGATGCACTTTCTACTTTTTTCACTTATTTTTCTTACAAAATATGTGCAAGAGAAATTACGATTAATGTTTAGCTGGCTACAGGGTATCTACAGGTCTAGTATTCTCAGAGCACATATTTTGGATCTTTGTTATTACGTTTTTCTCTTATATAAGGCTCAAATTAAGCTTGTTTGTGTGCCTGTTGTTCCCATATCAAAAAATAAGCCGATTAAAAAGCCAATTTCTATAGCATGCTCGTCTACATATCATACAGATATTTAAATATTTATATATATACATGCACATATGTATATATATATATATGTATATATATATATATGTACTCTGTGTGTTGCTGAGCATCTGCATTTGAACTTTGTCTCATCTCAATTTATGCTTTTATTATTTTGATTTTTCCTTTCAGCCCCTAACCAATGTTGGCTTGTTAACATGCAAAATACTTTTTAATGCCAATTTAAGAGAGCTGTGCTGGAGCACCTGGCTCCTGGTTGATATTCAAAATGTCCTTTTGAATGGGACTATTAGATTCAGACGGAGAATTTTGTCGTTGTCAAAGAAACATTTAATTGGTTAAATGACATGTTTTTATTTGGTTTCTTGTGTGAATCTAATTTAGCTTTCACAAACTCTCTATCAGAGATAACCAAAAAGCCGCTTGTAATATTACAACCACTGAATACTGCAGTGTTTTAGAACATACTCTGTTCGGAAGCCAAGTAGCTCGAATTTGTTACAGCTGCATTCTATTATTGTATGCTCTGTCTGAGTTGTTAACCGATAACCTACACTTAGAAAAAACGCCTCTAATTTTAGAAAATCGACATACTTTTGGCTTCAAGCATACATATTTGCTAAATGAAAAGTTGTATTTTTCTAAGAACCATTTTATTTTATGTTTTTTAATTCCAGACAGCATTTTTCTAACATGTACCAGAAATATATCGAATTTACTGGCATTTCTTCTCTGTGTACACAAAACTTTAAAATCAACTTTTTTGTTACTTATATAATTATTAGAAGTTAGTTTTATAGGATTTCATATGTACAAACATTTGTGATAGTTCATAAATCTATATAATATAATTTTTAAATATGTTTATAAATTCAAGGACACTCCAAGATTATGGATATTCCTCAAACTTACCATTTTCAGAAAATAGGAAGAGTTTTGAAAAAGCTAATTTCAATATGCATTTCAACACTATTGAAACATTTTTTATTATTAACAAATAACCTTCTAAAAAAATAGATGTAAGAAATTTGTTTATTTAAAAATTATTTTTATAACACAGCATTTTTCTAGTTCTAGGATTTTTGCTGAGTGTATGAATATTAATTAGTTACATGCGCATTGTTCAACAATATGATTGTGTGAACCTTAAAAAGGGTCAAAAGCGAATCGTAACAGTTGAACAGCTAAGCTCTATGGGATAAATGTATTTACAAATTATAAACACAAGTCGCTGCTTTATCGTCGCTCCGGATGTCAATTCACATAAATCTCATTCACACACACATACATTATACACACTATACTCAAAACCGGTTGCTCAATTCATCTTCCGCTTCGACGCGCAAAAATAAAAGCCAAATTGCAGATTGCCGAAATACCGAAATACCGAAAATTCACAGCACGGTGATTCACTATTCGAAATGGCAAGTGCTAAATGGTAGATGGTAAATGGTAGATGGTAAATACTAAACGCCCTATTTACGCTTCACTTAATTGATAATCAAAAATTTATTGATAACATTTCTTCTGTGCCATTTGTTACACGCGATGCGAATTTAATTTCTCGTTGCCAAATTGCAATTAATTTCGCTCAACACTTTTCCATTTTGCTATAACAACATGGCTTTAAGGCCCGTTTGAAGTTGAAGTTTTCAGCTTAGACTGAATTGAAACTGAATATATACTGGCTTAAGCCACTATCGAATTCCACTTTTATTTTGGTCTGTTCTGTTGTTTACCTAATTAAACGATTTTTGCCCTTTTTCTCAGTTTCTGCTCCAGTCTGCTTCTTATATCTTATAGCAATTACTGCTTTCAGTCTCATTTTCGTTCTCATTGTCGTTGTCATTAGCTTTGTCTGTTGCATCAGAAAGTCATTTCCCTCGCTCATTGTTTGCATTGTGTTTTAGTGGCTCAACTTACACGGATCAACACATTAAGTTCAGGGTTGCTAGGCGCTGGGCGGACAACTTGCAACAAACCTGCAACACAGTTTAATGAACTTTTCATCCGCTACAAAGTCACGTTGATTGATTTCCATAGAAAGGCAGCACTAAATGTAAAATGGTTGACTTTTGTCCGTGTATATCTAGGGTGGATTTTGCTTAAGAAATCTAAAAAAAATGTTTCATTTTTTTTTCTTATTTCATTTTATGAGTTTTAATACAATAATATTATTCCGAGTAACAGCTCCAGCTACAAAAACCTTTTTTATATAAATCTGATTTGGATTTAAAATGAGAATGGTTTTTGGTGGAATGCCAATTAATCCTTTTTCAAGGCAGATTTATCCTCTTGAAGGCTGAAGTGAAAAGAGCAAAATTAATAAAAGTAAGGTTTTAAACATTGTGTTGATAATATGGATAACATTAGGGGTATTCCAATAAAATTACTTTCGTGAAGACTTTATAATATAAATATAAAGGTCTTCCCTCTCAATGCAGTTGGCATTCATTCATATTTTTTCTTATCTATTTTCACCTAGTTTTCTTTGACTGTACTCTGAGTGCTCATTATTTCTGTAGCTAAAAAAGTGACCTTTTTTTGTAATTTCGAGAGACAGTACTTTTTAATTGGCTAGTTTATCTTTTGAGTAATCTACTTGACTGAATTTAGTTATTTTCATAGGTATATAAAATTCCCTCCAGCAGTTAAGTAGCGCTCTGTGGCATCCACATCAGCTGGGTTAGTGCAATTTAATGCGCAATTGCTCGGCTTTAGTTGAGCAACATTCAAGCGTCCGTTACACAACAGCAGCAACAACAACAGCAGAGTTACCACACACTCACTTCAGCAACAGACACTGCACATGTTTTGTCCTTGCAACTGCTGTTGTCGTTGTTGTTGCTGTTGCTGTTGTTGTTGCTGTTGTCGTCTAGTCACGTCTGCTGTTGACAAGCGTCTGTTGAGCAGCGCCCGACTGGCACCCATATTGAATACTCCTGCTCCCTTTCATACTTGCACTCGCCATGTCCCGCTCTCCCTCTTCTTCTCCATCCACCTCTCCCTCGCTTTTGTCTATCAAGTCCATCTCCTTTGCTGCGCTGCTCGCCGCATGGCGCATTTTCAACGCCATTGTCCTGTCGTAGGTACTATTTTTGTGTCGCACAATTTACTGCACTTCCTGGCTACTAAAAAGCACACAGAAATACGGACAGAGACCGAGGCAGATAGAAAGAGACAGAAAAAATGAGAAAGAGAGAGAGAGAGAGAGAGAGAGAGAGATAGAGGGGGCAGGAGAGTGAATAAGTGGACCGGGCATTCGTAGCTTGCCTTTGGCAAACTTGGTTGCCCCAAAGCGCATTGTCTCAATAATTACCCATGTCCCAGGGTGCAGCAATGACGATGGCTGCAACCATGTGGCATGCCCGAACAACACCCTCCCCCGTTAATCTACCGCATTCTGTCTCAGACTCTTTGTATTTGCCGTCTTTCTTTCATCAACAACTTTTCGACAAGAGTCGCACACGTTTTGTGGTCAGCTTCCATCTAATGTGCATCTTATTCCGCACTCCACAGAGCTCAGTAATTATTCGGATGCTGAGCTATAGGTAAACTGAACAAACCAGATTAGTCATCATGTTGACCAGATCCAGCATCGTATATTCATATATAATTATTCCTATGAAGAGCTACATGAATAGTTGCGATTTTGATAACAGCTTGTCAAACTGAAATGAATTTGGGTCAAGGCAAATTGGTACTTAATTAATACGTTACGTATCTTAATTATTAGCATTGAATTCATTAATTCAACAAGTTTACTAATTCATTTATTCCAGTCGAGCATAACATACCAATACCATAATAACGACCAACATCGTACAAATATGGCATCTAGTTGAGTCGGTACTTAAGTTTGTAATAAAATGGAGCAGTCAGCAAGTGAGCTCAGTTCTGCTAGGGTATGGCAACTTCGATGTGACTTAAATTATATTCTGTTATATGCTGGACTAATTTTAACACGATTATCTCTACCGACAGAAAACAATTGAAAACTTTAATTGCCTCAACATAAGTTCGATTATTTGAGCCCAATTTGATTTGTTAACTGTTTGTTTATATGCCATTTATGTATTTTCATATACAAAATTTACTTAAACGGTTTATCAACTGCAAAGCTATATTTCTCTGAGCACCGAAACTGACTTTTGTATATTTTGTATTCAGTAATTTTTCCATACAATGTTGATAATGTGTATTTTCTTTATATTGCTACATTACCTATTCCTTGTAAGACTGATTTTCCAAGAATTTCTTTGATACACACTCTAATTTTGTGTTTAATTTCCTTTAAAGTGCAGCTATAAAAAAATACACGGAATCTATTTAAAAGGACATGGACATCAAACTCGGAGCACAGAAACATATAGGCGCACACACTCACATCCACACACAGATGCTACAACCATCAACATAAATCTCGGCCATTTAGCTGCCAAAATAAAATTTAGGCAACAGCCTCAAACCATCCTCAGACACGGAACAGGCCAAAAGCGAGCAGCGGCTGATGAAACACGGCACAAAATTCAATTGTTTGCAGCACAACAATTTAATTTGACACGTACTTTTAATGTGGGGCTCGTCAGCTAATGCTAGGCCTGAGGACCATTGCAATACAGTACGCAGGATGACACACAGATGGAGAGAGAGAGTGGTGTTGGGGGGAGAGAGGGTCATAGGAACACTCACACACATGTGACTGCGCACTTTAGGGGCAGGTTTCAGGCGCATAAATTGAATTTAGATACAATTTCCTGTGGCTGCGTGACTGCCTCACTCACAGCCCCTGCTGCAGCCACTTCCCTCTGCCCTCTTCCCGTCTCCCCACTCGTACATCCCCAATGTATTCCAGTATTTTGCTCTACTCTGATTTCACATTTTTTGCATTTAAAGCTCAATGGCAACAAGTAGAAGTGGAAATATAAAACTTAAACAATTGCCTAATAATTTACGGCATAAAAGTTAAATCAAAATAAAATGAAGTAAATAAAAAATGTGTGCTCAAGGCAATAACTCAAAAATATTAAAAAAAAGTAAAGAAAAACACTGACATTGAAATTTTGCCGCCGTAAAACTTGTAATAAATAACCAATTAATATGCGCAACTGCATTTAACAAACATTGCAACATTTTGCGTAAAAAAATAAATGCTGCATGCAACATTGCAGCCACTTTTATTTATTTAAAAATTCGATAGAAATATACAAATTAAAAAATAAACGAAAATAAAAATCAAAAATAAAATATTTATGCCTTCCAACTTTAAGTAAGAAAAAAAGGTAATAAGAATAAAAATTGTTTCAAAATTTCTTGCATGGCATAGGGAAAAGTTAAGATCGCCAAAAATTAAGAAACAATTTATGCAAATTCTGGAAGTACTTAAATCCAAAATCTTAATAACGGTAATAGTAATAATTATTTGATAGAAAAAAAAGAAGCATGTTGCGCCGGGTGATTAGCTTGCTGATTTATTTTTATATTTATATTTTTTATTTATTTTTAAACTTTAAGCTTGTGCTATTAATAATAAATTCTGTCGCTTGCGGAACTGTTTGTAGGACTTTTGATTAAAGTTGAGGCCCTGACACTTCAGACCAGGGCTTATAACCCATAAATTCCGTTCTCACTCGAGAGTATTAAAAGCTTCAATGCAAATTGTTAAGCATGCCTCCAAACTGGACCCACTGGCTACTGAATATGTTTTTTTCAACATGCCATTTAAGTTTTTCATTTATTTATTATATTTTTGTTTTTTCTATTTTTTGGCACAACAATTCAATATTCGAGCAAAAAATGTACGAGAAAATGCCACGGATGGGAAGGGTGGGTAGAGCAACATTTGCGCGGGTTGCATGTAAATGCGGCACATTGCGTTAATAATTCCTATGCTGAGTAGCCGTTGAGTCGCCAATGCCACAGTGCCACCATGCAACGTCCCTCGTCCTTTTGTTACAGGACCTTTGGCCAGCATCGCGTGCGCCATGAAAATTTCATCGGCGATTTTCGACGCTATAAAATGAGCATACAAAAAAAATATGTCAGCAGTTGGCTACAAATTGGATTCGAGTGGGGTAAAAAAATCCGATATTTTAATATATATATATATGTAAATATAATCGCAATGAGATTTGTCCGATGGCCAAATGCGCTTCACAAACTAACCGGATGGTTTTCAATGGGCATCTGCGAAATCGCTGTGCAATTTGAAACACTTGACATACGTTTCGGGCCAAGGTTAGGGGCTGATTGATTAAACGTGTTCATTGCATTAAGATAACTCCCACCTCCTGCTTGCAGTATGCAGTGCAATCAAATAGTCACTTGTTTTTATCACCTGTCTGCAGTGTGAGGCTTACGTGTTAATTACTCAGGCTTGCCGGCCGTGGAAGTGGAAAAACTGATTAAATTCATAGAGGCAATTACGCTGAATGCTGATTGAAGTCGCCAAATGCCGTTTATTTAAAATGTTGTTATTGCTGCAAAGTGGGAAAACCACTTAAATTAGCTACATATTATTTTAAATTTCCACTTTGATTTCGTTAAAGTTGTGACAACAGTTCAAGGCTTACGCCAGCATTTATATTTATTATACAAAAAAAATTAAATAATAAATAATACGCAAATTATGTATTAAATGTGATATTTAAATACAATTTTAAAATATTCATAAACTAATTAGTGTTTACACACTCAAAAATTTATTTGAAAAGGCTCATTAATTATAACTATTCTCTGATTTAATAGAATAGGAATAATAGGAAGAATTGAATGTCTTAATCAGAGTCTGGTAATCTTAATTAGGTCTGCAGATAGTTGGGTATGGTATGTACATGGTGTCAACCTTTATCAATTACAAATCAATTAATATTGACTCGGTACAGATTTGAGGAAGGCTTTACAATGTCTGCTTAAATTAAATATTATCCGCTCGCATTCACATGTACATTTCATTAAATATGCTTTATACTCTGTAAATTAAATTTTTAACATAAATTAAAGAAAAACTTAATCCATCAATTAAGAGTCAATAAATGTAGATTTAAACTGGAGGAAAGTCGAAGAATGTCTGTTTAAGTTTAATATTATTTGCTCGAGTATTTTATAAATGTACTTTTATAGTTACATCAACCAGTTGAAATCAATAAAACGCGACCAGTGAGAAATTCCCTATTCTATAAACCGGGAGCAAGGACGAAAGTTGACACAATTGCTAACAACCCATAAATAAAAATGAATATTTCAAATTTATATATTTTTTGCAATGTTTGTTTTTAGCTTTGCCCCGTTGACATATTTTGGTTGTGAATTTGTTTTTGGATTTTTGTTGATGTAACTGTAAACGTATTTGTGCTCTGCAATTTTGAAAGCTGCCCAAGACAAATATTAGTTTTTGACGAGCGGCAGTGGGAGGGGGTGGGGCAACGACCTCAGCTGCTTGCGCATTGCAAAATTAATCATAGCCACGTTTTGTCAGACATTTTGGGGACTTTGAAGTTGGCGCAACTGTTGGCAATTTGTATCGGGAGAAACGGCGTCGCCAGATGGCGCCACGCATGTCATGCAAATTATGAAACTTTTGGACACACACTAACTCACGAGCAAGCACACACACACACGCACACATGTGCACACATATATGTGTGTATTCAGAAATAAAATAGGCATCGCTCTAATAAGGCCAAACAAGATGTTAGCCAAGTAACAGTTTCATTTCTCCAACTTGTCAAAATAAGTTTTATTGTTTACGATAAACAAACAATGAGAGACTCGCTTGTGTGGTGGGGCGGGGAAAGGGAAGGGGGAGAGGAACGATGGGTGTCCTGTTTGCATGAAGCTATTGCCGGACACTCGCACGCGCCAATAAATTTGCAACGTGAAACGAGATGGCAAAGAAGTTGGTCCACTTTCGTTTTCCATTGCCATTTCAGCCATTTTAGCCATTTCAGGCGCCGAGGAAACTTTTAATTTTCCGAACACGTTTCGAACAAATGAAAATAGCAGCCAGGAGGCAGCACTCGTTCAACTTTGCTCGCAGCCCTCGTATCCCTATCTATGTATGGGTGTGGTATTAAATTCCTTCTAACACACCCACGCACACACACGCACTCACACAAACGCACATGTGTGAGGTATGACGATATCTTCTTCATCCTCTTCCATTGCTCCTCGTCGCTTTTATTGTTTGTTGTGTGCCCCAGGCACGAGTTTCGGGTGTCCGAAACAATTTAGACGCCTCGCATTGCGACAACTGTGAGCAAAGTGAGTTTTTCTGTTTAAATCAATGCTACGCGGCCTTTACAATTACTCTCTCTTCACAATCCTATATCGATTTTATATCGAAAGAAATGAGTTTTACAAATTTATCAATAATTAACCGCATTTTCGCTTTCTTTTTTTAAGGTTAAGTTCAAAATATTTGGTATAAAAAGTCATATTACATGTATGATATATATGATATATGATTAAAATAAATTGATAATACGGCATACAACTTTTCTTGGCACTCTCAAACTTGATTTGAATTATATTCTCAGTAAAACATAACAATTATTGTAATGACCTTGTCAACAATTTTTACTTCTTGTTAACAATTTCATTTACATTACAAACGACACACTGCAAAAACATTTTAAAACTTACAAAATGTGTGTCGAATTAATTGATAGATTAAACGTCTTCTTCTGGCTAACATTGTGCTAGTAAGTACTTAGAATGACAAAGCTATGCAAATTCATATTAAATTGATTGAATTTACCTTAATTGGATGGGAGCACAATTACACAAAGAGAACTCAACATTCTATCACTAATTTAGCTCAACACTTATTCATGAATCATAGTTATGTAAAACAAAAAATAAATAAATCAAAATAATTCAATTTCCAGCAGACTTCAACAGAACTCCAACTCAAATGCTCGAAACCGTGCGCATAACAAACTTCAAAGGTTTGACTCAGAGTACCGTGCAATTATAATATTTTCCTACTCTCTTCCAAGGCAAAGTAATTTAAATATTTGTGACAGCTATCAAATTCGAAAACATTTATCAATTACAAAAGCACTTTGTTCACTCCACTCACGGTGTACATTTCCTGGCATGAGAGCTTAAAGTGTGCAAGAACATTTGCCTCTGAGCAGCTGTTAGAGCTACTTGCAAAGCAAATACGCTCTTGAATAAACAGTTGCAGTACGTTGGCCTAAGCCACGCCCACATTTTGTGTGTGTATGTGTGCTTACAGCGCAATATGCTCAACACGTTGGTAAACTTGTGCAACCGTTTAAGCAAATACTGCAGGCAACAAACCGATGCTTAAAATAACAAAACCCTCCGCGAAATGGATGACAGAAATGTGGCCCAAATACGGACGTGGGCTGGTCAATAGGTTGTGCTAAAAAATAAAAAAGAATAGTTTGACTACGCAAAATTCAGTTGACGTGATAGTTAGAGTTGGAAATATTCAGGAATGTTAGACAAAATTGATCAAATTCGACAAGGTCAACATTCTCTAAGAATTAAAGTTTCAATTTAGATCGAAAAGTTGAGTAAATATACTTTAATTAAGTACAAACAGTATACAATTTTAAAATCGTATATCAATAACATGCTTTTAGCTGGAATTAAAAAGCTAGAATCAAGTTTGTTTGGCTTCTACTTATTGATACATGACAGAAAAGTTTGACTTTTCAAAAATCACTGGTTAGTCGCAGTGCTCAAAATGGATCGGATGACGGATGATTCATAACTACAAATAGAATAACAAGTAAAAGTCTTAAGCCAAGGAATTAAATTTGTTTTCTTCATATTTTCCAAATAAAAATTCGTAGTTTTCATGTTGAAATGATTTTCCTGTGCATCTCTCTCAACTCTCAACAATTACTCCCATTAGCAAACTAGCCGCTGGAAAGAGTTTTGGTAGTGAAAATAAAGTGGAAGTTTCAGGGTCTGTCGCACAATTTAGTCACAGACATTTGTGCTAATCACGTGTATTGGTCGACATTGGGAATGTTTCGAGCCATTTTCGGCTACAGCCTTCAGTGTTTTGCAATATCAATTCCATGGCACATTCAAATTCAAATGTGTTGCCATTTGCCATCGAATGGTTGAGGGCTAGGCGGAGGCCAGGGGCCAATATAGCAAATATCACGAACATCAGCTTCGATGGCAATTTGAGCCATTTTCTTTCTCGCCCTGCTGTGCAAAGTGGATGTGTACGAAAGCCGGAGGGAGGCTGCAAGCGGGGGGCAAGTATGTGTGGAGCAGTGGTTGCATATTAGTAAGAAGCGCTTGGAAAAAAAACCGGTGTGGAGAAAAATTCAAATGCTTTTTAGGCAACAACACAACACGCAGTAAGAGCAGTTGGAAGCAGCGGGGTTTGTTGTTTGCCTGTGTTTTCTGGTTTAGTCATTTCAGTTCTCTCTCAATAGCCAACCCACACCCAACGCAATTGAGATTTGATGCATTTACATTTGCACCTGTGCCACAAACACAGACAGACACCACTACACACACACACTCAGAGAGAGAGAGAGAGGTTGTCTGAAAGATTGTGTGTTGTAAGCTTAAGTGCCATTGCATGCAATCGAGTTTTGAGTCGAGTTGAGTTGAGTTCAGTTTTGTACATTCGGTTGGACCGTTCAGCTAACCATTGCTCCCCATAAGCGCATAATGCATATTTAAGCATATTTTGTAGTCCACTTTTATGGGATAGAAGCAGAACCAGAAGCAGCAGCAGCAGCAGCAACAGCAGCAGCAGCAGAAGCAGCAGCAGCAGAAGTAGAAGCAGCAGCAGCAGCAGAAGCAGAAGCAGCAACAGCAGAAGCAGCAGCAAAGTGAACTTCGACCAGACAATTTCTCTGCATATGTGTGTCTGTCTGTATCTGTGCGTGTGTGTCTGTACCTGTGTGTGTGTGAGTCCATGTGTGGGCTAAAAGCATTAAAATGTAACCTTTTTAGTTAATCATCTGCTTAAAATGGCAATCACATTTAAATGTCAATTTACGACAAGTTAACTCTACGGATATGTAAACCTTAAAAATAGGATCGTAATACTTAAGTAGAAACTTGGGGATTTAATGTTTATTTTTACCTTTTACTTAATTATCTACCACAAATGGCAAACCAATTTAAATGTCATCCTCTTTTTGCCTTTTGAGTGGAAGTTGAATGTTTTTATTAAATTAACTTGCAACTTTACTATTCTGATTCGATGTCAAGAGTAGAGTTTGCAATTCATTATGGAGTTTTTGAGTTCAGCTTATATTTATAATAAATTGTTATGTTTCAAGAGAAGAAGAGCATTTTGCATTTTAACTTTCAACTGTGATTTTCTGGCTTTAACATTCAGGATTTAGTGTAAAATTATTCATTTTAAATTTAATTAAATATATATATATTAAAGTGTTCTTATTATATGCACTTTGTCCAGTTTACTTGAAATAAAATAATAAGAAAAAAAATATATTAAAATTAAATATATGTAATATTTTTGCAATTTTTATTGATATTAAAACAATAGAAATATTAAACTTAAACGAAAATATAATTTTTGAATATCCATGGTTAATTTGGGGTCGGCACACCAAACAACTTACTGAAGAAAACCACAGAAGAATGTTTTCGCGGTTAGTTGTAAGACTTTTTGGGTTGAGTTTACCCTCTAAGCAAGTTGTATTTGTGTTGCAACTACTATTGAAATCAGATTAAGCAAGGCGTCAATCGACACTCAAACTACATACAAATGCCAAGAGTAAGCTTCTAGCCCATTCTCAGCCAACTTGAAGCCACCTGGCTTAAGTACTACTCAGCGCTCGCAACATATTAGATCAGCTTTTTACTTGCTGGGAACACAACTTAACTGATGTAACACATATTCTATCAACAGGCAACCGTTTGGTAAGGATGGCTCTGGGCTAAGTATCTTTCGGTATATCTTTATATACATACATATATATACTATTGGTTGAGTAGAACTTAAGCCAGCCAAACCAACCTGAAGCATGTCTGAATAAACACAATTTGACTTTGTTTTGCTGCTTCGTTTGTTCATTCGTTTGCTATTTGGCTCGTTCCTTCGTTCATTTCGCTTGTCAACAATTCAATTCATCAAGCGAAAGTTGCGTTTTACCGTCGAATTTTGTTACTTTCAGTTCTATTTATCTTAACTAAAACACCCTTAAGAGTTCCTCCATCTCTTTTTTTTTATCCTCTGTTCGCTCTTCTACTACTGCTACTACTACTATTTGTATTTTTTTCTGTTTATTTGATCATCTTAGCTGCCACTTGCAGAGCGCACGAACACACACATACACACAAGGCAGACAAACAGTGTTTTTGGCCAGAACGCAGGTCGACCTTCTGACTGACATTCTTGACTTGGTGCCGCATAGACTTTTACTTTTGGCTTCCGCAAATATGGCAAATACTCTATCCACTATTACAGACTGAGTGTTTGTGTGTGTGTGTGTGCTGTGGGAGTGCGTGTGTGTGCTAGCTGAGCAAAAAGTTTACAAACTTATATTGAAAAATGTTGTTAACACGCAAAAGTTTTTTGCAACGTTTACACAGCAGCTACAACAAGAAACACAAAAACAACAAAATCCACAAAATCAAGCTAAACAAGTGAAATTCAATAACTGGACACACGGCGCAAGCAAATAACTGAAGCGGAGGTCATGTTAAAGTGTTTGGAAGAAGTTTCTGGTTTATTTATATTCAACCTGGAATTGGGTCCAAGCATTGGGATTCAACTTTTCCTCTTTGCTTTTTGCTGTTGTCGTTGTTGTTGTTGTTGTTGTTGAACAGGCCTCACTTTGAATAACATGCGTCTGTATTTCTTTATTCTGTGCTTTTTTCTTTTGTTGAGACGTGCTTACCTTTTTGGTGTGCCTGTGTAAATATTTATTTGAGGTTAAGCGCAACAGACGTTTGTTGGCAAAAATCGCCATTCCAATAACCTGTAAGAATTTGTCGGTGTGTTAATTCAATTTGAAGTAACTTTTCGTGTGCGTTGACGGACTGCCGAAGCATCGGCAATTTGATTTGGTTACTAAGTCGAAGAATGTACTCAATGGCATCAGTCCCCAAGCATTTGCCAATCAAAGACACATTTTTCAAACTGAATGAACTCTCCTGTCGCGAGTGAGCAAAATGAATGGTGAAGCAACGAAATAATGTGAGAATCTGCTCAAATAAAACTCGGAATTGTAAGGAGACGTAAATAATATTTAGCTTTGCAAAGGCTTCCTTTACACACATTTAAATTTAAATTCAATATTGATTTGATTGAGCTTATTCCGTTCAATAATAATTAAATTAATATTAAACTCCACTTCTTTCAAGCAGCTGTGAATACAAATTCTGCAAAAATGCAACAGAAAAAAGTAGATTTTCTATGAACATACCACAGAATACAGCCTTTAACATGATGCCATAAATATTATATATTTTGTATATTAGAATATGGTTATGCTAGCCAACTGACCAATATATTTATTATGCCTTCAACATTGGGTTTATTGCTGGTAAGGAATCTTGGTTGAAGGATATCCAAGTCGGCTTAAAATAAACTCGCAAAACAACATTTTATAAAATCTCATTGATTTATAGATAATTTTTAAATGTTGGAAAAAAATGTTCTTAAAATTAGAAAAGTTTTTATTCTCTTCTAATATTTCTTAAAAGTAGAAACTACTTATTGGAAATATAAATGCAGATACGAAATTTAAAATGACAAAATGTCGGAACTCTCAAAATCGAACATCACTGTGGTCCATAAGTACTCAAAAGTAAAATATCATGACTTATGCAGAAGGTGCCAAGAGGGCGGAGATGAATCTCCTGAATAATTCTTCTGTTCATGCGTGGCTCTCTCCAACACCTGAGAAGCACCTTTATAGCCAACTTATCTATGTTAGCAAATTCAAAACCAACAAAATTTCAGATATTTATTAACGCATCCTTCTGATTAAGAGCATTATCCGAATATGGTAGCACAATGAGTCCAATTAAGCATTAGTCACTTGAATTTTTTGAGCATCAACCGCCTAACTTGACTTAACCTATAAATTTATAAACTTTCAAAAAATCTAAAAACATTTTGGAAATTTTACCATTTAAATAAAAAAAAACCTTTGGTTTTTAGATACTTTTTAAAAAATAAGTTTAGCTACAATTGCCTCAAAATAACTACTAGATATTTCGTCTTTTAATTTTATAGTTGTAATTTTTTAGAATAGGATTCTGTGTGTTTAATGTGGGAAATAGAAGACGTGTTTGTCTATTGATACTCCGATGTTATTATACGTTTATGTGGTGCACTCAAGATTGGTTGAGCCGAAAATCACTAAAGCAAACCACAAATTGTACTCAATTGTTATTTAGAGGCAACCACAACACATTTGGGGTAGTCTGCTGTCTGTTCCGCCTCATTCAATACATTCATTGATGCTAAATAATTCACACATAATTTAACAAAGAGTTGACATCGAATGTGACTGCGACATCGACGGTATTTGTTTTTGCTATTTCTTTCATTCTTATTTAAATTATGTACCACATTATCAAACGTGTCACACGCAATACACACATGCCACACAGGACGAGAATGCCGGCACGTAGAACCCGGAATAAGTGCGAGAGTTGGTGGGTGAGGGTGCAGGATTTGTGCGGGCTTGTAAATGATGTGCCGGAGTGGGATTGGGAAGGAGATTGGGCGGAGGGGGAGCACGCGTTGTTTTCATATGGATTTCCAGTTATTGCATTGCAGTCTTGCATAGAAATTGGAAATCATAAATACAGCTTTAAGAAAACAAGAAGTGTTAAGCGAATGTCAATTCTAATGAACTCTGATTACGAATACGAATTTATATTATAAATATATATATATATATATATATATATATATTTCATTTTATTTTATTTATTTATTTAATGTAGACTAAGCAAAGTCAAAATAATTTAAATTTTTAAATAAAATTAACATTATAAATTATAAAATAAATCAGCATTAAGCGATATCATCACACTGAAGAAACTGATATGTGTATTTTTTGAATGACCTTAAGTTTCATTCTATATAATCTTATTTAAAATAAATTTAAAATCTATCGTTTATCATTGATGAGATTATAACAGTTCGCTTTCTACAAATTATAATTAGAATAGCCAAATTCCCTTTTGTATCTCAAATATAGAAAATAGTCTATTTAAAACTTAAAAACCAAACAATTTGTGTTTACATAACAACATTAAGAAAATCTTTCCCCGAAATATAATATATATTAATGATGGAATCTATTTTGAAAACGTATATAGGCATATCCATATTTAAAAAAAAATGCACTCAAACTTTCAGTTGTTGCTATGCTGGAGTTTAGCTGATGTCTGCCTCAAGCAATCTTCATGAAATCGTTAGTTATTTCAAATTAATTTATATGAACTATCTTAAAACTATCTTAAACTATCTTAATCCAATTAATCTCTGATTGCATATACAAGAAACTCAATAAATTAGTCAGATGCTTTTTTCTAAAGAAAAGTGCACAGCATCATTAAGAAAATGGAAAAACTAATATTTAATAAGACACAACTTTCCCTTTTAGTAATAAACTTTCCCAATAATAAGGTGAGCTTCGGTTTTCTAAAATACAGGGATATTTTTCTGAGTGTACGACTTGGAATACCGTTAAAATGGCATTCAGCATCGCTGTCTGTTTAAAATTTAAGGCAATGCCAAATAAATGCCGACAAATTCTTGACATCATATAGGAATATATGATTATATTGAAGTACTCGCGCTTCCACAGCTCTTCATATGCCACACATTTTTTGTATTTGTTGATGCTCTTGTTTTATTTTTCATGGGGCAGGGTGGGGGCAGGGGCAGGGGGTTCGGTTGTTGAGAGGATATGGAGATTGAGATGGGGTGCTGTGAGCTGTGAGGCAGCTAATCATGATTTGCAATTTAATTTGTTTGCTTTCGCGTGCGTGGCGCAAATAAATTGATGGCAACAGGCACGCCCACATTGGGGCACCCCAGCTATCTGCTGCTGGCTTGCCACACTGTTACTGAGGCTTCTGCTTAAATCCAGCAGCCAACAAGCAAAACAACAGCAACAAAAACAATGCTAAAATTGCGTGTATTTGAAATACTTTTTGCGCAGCGCTTGGTTTGACTTTGCACACACATTTTCATTTTGCAATTATTTGCATATTTGATCACGTCGACACGCCCACTGCGAAACGCCCACAACTTTGGCATTGTTTCCGCTCCGTGTGTGAGTGAGTGGGTGTCGCTGTGCGTTTGTATGTGTGTGTGCAGCAAATAATTAAATTTCTTTGCCTTTTACACGAGGCGCGTGTTAATTTGGCAATTGCATTTTAACGCCATTTGTCATTTGACGCCATTGCTGAATTTATATTGCCTCTTTTAAATTGTTTGTTTTTATTGAATTTGATTTCACCTGGAGTTCGAAAACGCACATCAGACAAGCTGTGCAGTCTTCGACAATGACACGATTATAATTCTGACACGTTCTAAAACACTTTTTTGTATGTAAAATGGGTATTTAAACTTGTGTGTGTATTTCCATTATAAATCATTCGTTATTCCATTCACCAATGTACACAACAATTTTCTACGATTCAATGTGATTTTGAGTTTGATTATTATTATTATCTGGATACCTGCACTGCGACCTATTCGATCCATTGTGCCCCCTTCCGAACCTATAGCTAATGCATCTACCACCCATTGAGGAATGTCTAGGAGGCTGCATCTGCTTCTGGTTATGGCGACACACTCTGCTAGGATGTGTATCAGCCGCCAAAACCTGCATAGTTAGCTACTGTAAATATAAATTTTTGTTTGATGATTTCTTAGTCTTCAAGACCGGTCCGTATCCTAAACCTGTTCTTCCGCACGGTTATTATTTGCTTAAATCGTTTTTGATTATAGCCTTCTAAAAGACTTTTGTCAGAGTCCTGGTACCTCTAACCAGCTCCATTGTCGCCTCTGTCTTTCTTCATTTCTGAGCTGCAGTCACTCTTCAGCCTTTTTCTGATTTTAAAGTAAAACTGTTTTTTGTTACTTTTTATGGAACTTAAACACTTGTTGATTTCAACAAAAAATGTTGCCAAACTAATTTTGAATTTTTCAGGACATCAAATTAACATTTACTTCAACTTTCCTGAAACTCAACACACACTTTCAAATTTTTTTTGTTGCTTTACCGCAGTTATGCCAAGAAGCTATGTGAACTGTAAATATCATAAAGCCATTTGCACAGTGCCATTTCCATAAGTTGAACATATTCTTAGCCATTTAGTTTGCGGTTTCTTTTCCCCTCTTGCATCAACTGTTCAGCTATCAAATTAAATTTTCTCTGTGAACATTTGCCGACAACTTTTATTGCTTCTGGTAGGTAATCCTAGAGTAAATTTATCTCATCCGACATCTTAGATAGTTGCATAAAACAATAAAAAGATGCTTACATGCCACACTGCATTAAGAAGTTGGCAGCAGTGTCAAATAGTTAATTTAAAATTACCTCTGTTTGGAAGTTGAGTGGGTCACTAACTTAAGGCGGAGTTCTCCGGTACATATCAGATATATATATGCTATCCAGCAGGAAATTATATTCCGTAATTATTATTATTATTATTATATTTAAATATCAACTGCCAGTTAAGGCTCTGATTAAAAATTATTCATATAGCATACAAATTTATGTCACATTGCCCATACGCCTCGGTGCCCCGATGCCCGGTTGACAGAGGTAAATCTGCCAGGTATCGCTGCTGGCGACAGAAAACAAAAGCCAACTGCGAGACAAATGGTCAGATGAATATCGAATGCTCCGAATATCGAATGCCTGGCCATTTAGGAATGCTCAAAAAGCAATTGAGAATGATTTACGTTGCGCTGTGCGGACCATAGAGGGCGCCACACAATATCTAGTTGGCAGTTAATTACAATTGGTACTCGGCTCTCGGCGCTCTAATCGTGAATTAATAAAGTGAGAGATTTATGACGTTGCGGCTTGTAGGGAGTGAGTTAATGTGTGTGTGTGTGTGTGTGTGTGTGTGTGTGTGTGTGTGTGTGTGGGTGCAAGTGGCTTTGATAGAGTGTTCCTCTGTGCTAATTCTTTAAGCAACGTCGTGAGACAAGCGAACAACAATGGAAAT
Source organism: Drosophila atroscutellata (assembly GCA_035041605.1). Taxonomy (NCBI): domain Eukaryota; kingdom Metazoa; phylum Arthropoda; class Insecta; order Diptera; family Drosophilidae; genus Drosophila; species Drosophila atroscutellata. Next base: position 958,754 of record JAWNLA010000092.1, on the reverse strand, counting down.
TGCCACTCGAAGCATTTGAGCACAAAAAAGGCTTCATGGCAATATGTACGAAGAAAAATGGCAAGGCAATGCACTCGAGTGCCGCTTCTAAGTGACAAAGTGCAATGAAAAGTGGTGCCCCCATTGTTGTTGTCGCCGCTGGAGCCATACAATTTCACTTCCTTATCGCAAGCTCTCAAGTCTAGTAGCTCCAGGCCCAACCCGCCCTCCAGCTAACTAACACATACAATATACAACATATAACAGCAGCCAGCAGCTCAGCTCGATGGGAACTTCAATTTGCAGCCCCACAATGAGTTGAGCTTGAGTTTTGGCCAAAGCCAAAGCCAAAGCTAAGGCTATAGCTGGTGCTCCAGACTACAGCTCCAACTTCAATTGCCACGGCGACAAAGGCGACGTCATTTGATTTATCAAAAGCGCAACGAGAATAAAGAACCAGATAACGGCTAAAAGTGGCAGCAGCAAAAGCGCAAATCACTTCCGTTAGAAGCGCCAAACGTCAGATCGGAGACGGTGCTTGAGCCAGTTTATGACTTGCCATTTATTGCCTTGGATACGAGTATCTCTTACCACAGTGAAGCTAATGCAATGAAAGATCATAAATATTTATTTTATATTGCTTTATACTTATAATTTAATTTATTTTAGATAATTAATTATATTGGTTGACCCAGTCCAGTAACATTCATTGTTCCCATAAAATTAACTAATTGTTCCCTGACAGATTGAGAATGTAATTTACAGCAAAAATTAGTAATCTTTATTCAAATTTTTTTTTTTAATGTTAATTATTGACCTGCAGCCAGCGAAAGACTAATTTTGAGTATAAAAAAGATCACAAAGAGCATGAGTTTAATGATTAATTCGTTTATTTTTTAATATATTTTATAAACAATAGACAATTAATAATTTTATCTCATAACATATTCTTCTCCTAAATCCTTTTCATTTTCACATACTTATATATAAGTATATATATTTTTTTTAAATTTAGCTTTAGCCCAGTACAGTTTGAAGTAGTTGGGTTGTTTAGCATTTGGTTGACATCTTTAGCATTTAGCCTCAAAAGAAATTCGGGTGGAAAATTCAAAAAAATGGCACCACAAGAAATTTGCTCAATACTCACGTATTTGCTAGTCTGGTTGGTCTTCTTGTTGTGGATATTTTTGAGGTTGTTGCTGCTCTTGTTGTTGTCTGCCTCTGGCAGCAATGCAAAAGAGGAAAAAATAACAACATCCATAAATCTTAATAAGCAAGTTGGGGGCAGCCACAGCTACAGACACAGACGCAGCCTCTTGGAGCTTGGTGCTTGGTTCTCGTTTCTCGGTAACTTATTTTTGGTTTACCTGTGCAGCCATTTGGTTTGAATTTCCTTCCATTTCCTTACCGGTTTTCCCTTTTTCCGCTTCGTCGCTAGCCAGCGTTGCTTACTGCTAATTTTTTGCACGCCTTCGCCTGTAAATAAGCCACGTTGCAAATGGCACGCCCCAACAGCAAATACCAACACTCAAGAAACACACACACAGACACACACCAGCACACATACGCATGCAGTTTCACAATAGCCGCCATAACTCAGCATAAAATAAAGCAGATACCTGGCCAAAAAACCAGCCAGTGCAGCACTGCTTAGCAAATGTCTTCCAAGTTGGCTAGCACCCCGAATCGAAAGTTTGCCAAAGTGCTGTGCGGAGTAGTTTCGAATTGGTTAAGACCCCAAAATGCTGTAAGATTACCACTGCCGTTTCCATATCTAATGGCAAGCAGGGAATCTTATTTAAAGTTAAAGTTAAAGCATTCATTTATTGGATAAGATAAAATCCATTTTGGGTGCGAATTGGTTATGCATGTGGAACAAGAAAAGCTGTCTAAGTCAGCTCTAATCCAGTAAGTACTTTCAATAATATGTCAAATTGAATGACAATAAATATAAGACTGTGCATTTTATTGCTATAAAAATCGATTTGTATTCATAAAATTAAGTTTTTTTGTGCGTGCTATTCGAAAATGTACATTCTTTAGTTATCATAGATCCCATAGTTCATTTAGATAAATTGAGAGCCGGTCAGGTTGACGGACACGACTAGATCGACTTTAGTTTTGATGCTGATCAAGAATCTATATCCGTTATATATTGGGTGTTGCTTACATCTGTCTGTTACATACATTTGCACACAAACCATAACAGCCTTTGTGACTATTTTATAGATAGAAAATCGTAATTTTGATTTGCACATTTTACTTTCTATTTTGGAAAATCCCAACTTAAGAACTTAAGAAAACATTATCTAATATTGTTCAGTTCAGATTAAGAGTTGAGTGTGCTTGATTCGAAAACATATTATTGTGTTTCTATTGTCTTTTATCTCTGTATCGAGCTGTACATCTTGCTGGGTTATATCCTATTCCATGGGATATTATTAAGGACTATATTATTACAAATGAAATGTCGTAGGAACTTCAATGCTCAGCGACAAGATTTTGCGAAAAGACAATTAACGTATACCTACAACTGATTCACAGGCGTCTGCAGTGAAACGCCAAAAACTACAAAACACGCAAATATATATAAAAAAAATAAAAAAAAAAAAATAGAAAGAACGCCGAAACTTTTCTTATTTCGCATGAAAAATGCAAAACTTTTTTAATATGCACAAAGTTAAATTTCATTTAAATCAAGATTGCTGTGGATGCTGCTGCTGCTGTTGCTGCTGCTGCTGCTTCTGTTTCTGCTGCTGCTGTTGTGGCAGTTGCTGATGTTGCTGCGAGCTTCTCGCCTTCTTGCTTGGCGTCATGCCGGGGCTTTAACTCTTTTTAAATATGTACATATATGCCAAAAACGGAGTTCTCAATTGAACTTTAAACGCAATACCAGAATTAAATAACAATAATAATAGAACAGTCAAAATGCAGAAAATGCAAAATATTTCGGCAATTTGCGTTTGTTGTGTGTGCAGCCAAGCAAATGACTCCGAAAGCCAGGTGGGCGTGGGCAAAATGGGTCGTCGGCTGGCTGTTTATGCATTGGTTGTGCATTCGTGCGCATGCTGCTTATTGTTGACAATGCAATAACAACAACAATAACTACAATAACAGCAACAACAACAACAACAACAACAACAATGCGGCTACTGCAACTGAAAGTTGTGTGTGTACGTTGGGAATGCTTTAATTAAATTTGCAGGCAAAGAGATTCTTGAAATCAATATCGCTCCAATGTCGGACAACTCTTTACCACAGAAAACATTTATAAAATATGTATATCAATTGAGTTACTGCTAAAATAATCAAAATTAAAACATAAAAAATTTATATTTTATATTTATTTGGATCAAATGACTTAAATTAATCAATTTAAAAACTCATTTTATTTGAAAGATTTATTTTTGAGCACTTAATATATAAATTCGTGAAATCCAAACTTTATTTATTTATTTTCTCATTGATTTGTGATGATCAGTTTTCCTTGTCTATTTTATAGTATTTATATAGTGCAAATTTCACTTTAGGCTAAATGAGAAATCGATATTTTTCAATTGAGATGTAGAGTTTCTGCAAATTTATTTACTTTGAAGATATGCTATATATTGTGTCTAATTTCTGGATCGAAAGTTATACATTGCAACTTTAACACGTGTGTTTCTCTTTGAACTGCATTCCTCAGCACTTTCGTTGGCGAAATCAAGGAGAAATTGAGTGGAAATGTCGTGAAAATGTGTTGAGCACAAAATTTGCGTGGCTTTTAATGTCATGCAACTGTGCTGTAAATTTGGTCTGCCTCTATAAGCACACGTTCAGGACAGAGAGCACAGATCGGGTAGAAGGGAGATAGAGAGAGAAAGATAGAGAGAGATAGAGAGAGAGACAGAGAGTGTGTGTGAGAGAGATAGATAGATATGAAGTGCATGTATGCATGCACACAACCACAAATGCCAAAATTCTCTCAACGCTCAAAACTGCCTCTTCCTTCTATTTGCCACTGCTCGCCGGCTCTCCTCTCCCGTCTGCTCTGGCCGTGCTGTTTGGCAGCTCGTTGCAAGTCTATGAAATTCAGTGATTGCAACTGGCTGCAATGCAAATACAAACATTCCGCTTCCACTCATTGGACAATAATTGGCGCACAGAATTATGCAATAAACATTTGTTTGATACACCTCACTTAAAAATATAAAAAAAAATATCGGTCTAATACTTTAACAAATTTTATCAGAATGGGTGGCAAGCACAGATTTAACATAATCAATAATATTATTTCAAGACCATAATAAGTTATTTTCAAATAAAATATTGTATTTAAAGTAAATGTGTAAATTCAAAACTATTATTAATCATTAGGGGTATTTTAATTATGGTAAGCCTTACTCATAAAAGTGCTTGGTTTTTTGAGCAACATGGCAAACAAAAAAATATCTTCAGTGACTGCTTTCCTGTTGTGTTAAGCAGGGTTAAAGTAGTTGCCGCTGGATCTGCCAACGCGCTGCAAACTGCGCGTCCGTACCGGATTCAATTGAAACATCAAAGTGCGCTGCCCACTTGAGCTAGGTGCAAAAGCAATTACGCGCAGCGACTTTGTAATTAAAATCGATTTCCATCAAGTTTTAACGCAACACACACACATATACACAGACACACACACACACACACTTATATACAGGCACACACACACACTCTTGCAGTCTGCGAAATGAGGGACAACAATCAGTTTTTGTGCGGCGCTGCTGTTTTGTGGCAGCTTTGATTAGAAATTTGGCACGTTGCCTTAGTCTTCTGCCCGGTTTCGTGTTTAACAGCCTCAGGTCTCGTTAATTAATCTCCAGGTAGCTGCAGCTGCAACTCAGCTATCGTTCGTTCCCAAGCAAGGACATTGCCATTAATCAGCATCGGCACTTTTGGTTACACCAAACACTTGTTGAGTTTTATATTAAAGTCAAGTGCTCTGGGGCTGATTATACAGACATTAAACTCGTGCACAATCTTTTTCATTCAATGGTGTTTTTCGAATTTAAATTAATTATATTTGCTTAATACATTACATAAATAAATAATTACAGCTTTATTTGTAAGGTCAACTAGCTTCTATTTTATTAATTTTCAAGCAAAATATTATGGACTAACTTAAATTATTGAACAAAGGTTGCCAAGTCCATCAACTCGGATCGCTTATAATATTTTAAATATGCTCTCTACTTCATTCTATTAACATTAATCCGTAAATAACAGCAAAGACTAGATTTATTTATAGACTCTATATTGTCTATAGATTGTCTAGATTATAGATTATAGTCAGTTACATCCATCCTTCAAAACCGAAGTATTTTGCTTAGCATCACCTGTCATAGTCTAAAAATTTATTTCAAAAAAATTTGTTTCTTAAGTTATTCGATTCAGCTATGCGAAAAATTAAAACAACTTATGGAAACATTTTCTGGTTTTTTGAAATACATTTTTAAATAATTTCATAACATTTGGAAGGTCAAATGTTGAATAAAATAATAAAATTAAAATAAGTAACAAAAATAAGTAATATTAGAGTTTTTATAAAAGTGTAACATGGGATTAACAGAAGAAAAAACACAATAGACAAACTTTCCTCTTGATAACAAAATTTCAAAGTAATAACGTTAGTTCTGTGAGTATACCGATTTTCCAAAATTCTGGAACTTTTTCTTCAGAAGCAGCAAACTGCCTACAAGAAATGTATTCATCTTGATTTCAATTTTGCAGAGACCGTAAATGAACTCCAAGTCAGACTTCATTAGGGACACTGCAGTCAAGAGACATTGTCCTGTGTTTAATTATTGCCATTGTATGACTGAAACTGAGGAATACAATGCATATTGTAAATGAAAAATAATGTGTATGCCTGAAATTGTATTTTACTTCGTTGATTTCTTTTATTTGATTATTTTTAATCGAGGCAAAAAATAAGAAAAATATTAAATGCCACAGAGTCTGCTGGCTGACAGGCGCATGTCTTATCGTCCTGCGTGCTCTTGATGCATTGTGCCAACAACAATTCAATTCAATTGAATTAAATTTAACGCCATTACTCGAATGCTTGTCCTCGTCGTCTGGTTGGTCCTGCACACACACAAATGTACATGTATGTAGTGCCACAAGTCATGGCTGCTCTGCGAATTGCCATTGCCCATATGTGTAATCTGTTTGCCAATATTAAAATATTCATTCACCTTAATTGTCAACGGCCGGACCCAAACCAGAGTCTGAGTCATAGCCAAAACCAGCACAGAGATCGCCACAAACGCGACAAAAGCCCTGCAAGCACACACACACACATACACACATACACCCCTACCCATAACCATATAAAAACTCGGTATTCTCTGCACCCCAACACACACATACACACACCCACACACACTCACAGCCAAACATAATAACTTGATCTCTGTTGAGTTGTCAGCAGAACATCACGAAAATTGTAACGAGCAACATAAAAATTGTTGTCCTTTGTATTCTATCAGTGCTGAAAACAAAAGAGTTGCTTGAATTTTCAACTGAACCCAAATCTAAATTTGTCTAATACACATTTGAACATTTTATGAATAATATACAAATATTTTTAAATTGTTGTAATTATTATCAAGACCACAGGATAGGATATCACATTTTTTAAGACACTTTTTTCAGTTCGTTTTATAGCCTGAAATATTCACATTAATTGTATAAATTAAAGTATTAATTGTGAAGAAGATTTTCAATTTTGTTATATATACGTTATGCTAACATTTCATGTACACCGTGAAGCCTACTATATATGTTTGGGATTAACATCTAACAATTTAATAAAATTTCATTCTTAAGATAACGATTTTGGGGCAAGTAAACAAAGTAAATTTCTTATTAATCTTCAAATATAATGTATGTCAACTCTACACCTAAGAATATATGTATTTGTTTTGAATATGATATATTTTGGAATTTTTTTGCAGAGTATTTTGAAGGTGTTTATTCCTTTACTTTCCTTTTATATGCAATTTTTGTTTGCCTCTTTTCACATTTCGTTTTTGTGTGCAAAATTTTTGCGACGGCTGTCTGTTGTTGCTGTTGTTCTTTTTATTTATCTGCTTTCGTTGTGCTTTTTACGGCATCAGGGCAAGTGGTGGCTGTGGGCTGAGGTGGGTGTGGTGGGTGTGGCGGGTTTTGTCCTCGTTCTGCTGCTGGCCCTGGCTGCCCACAGCAGCAGCAGCAGCAGAACAATTGTAATCACTGGGAATCAGCATGTTTCACATACCAACACGAAAATCTGTCGAACATAAAAGGCAAAAATGTTGCCACCCTCATAAAATGTAACTGTGTTGGTGCACTTCACGTATGTACGGGTATGTGTGTGCGCTTGTGTGTGTGCTTGTGTGTGTGCGTATGTGGGTGTTTATGCCCAGCCCAAACTGGCATAAAGTGCTGTGCTTGCTGTTAAAAAAGTGAACGTTCCCCGGTCCCCCATCCTCCCGTGTCCTTTTCATTCCTTTACGGCCGTAATTTTTTTTTTGTCGCTAAATGTACAAAGTTGCGCCGTGCCACAATGCGAGGCATTACCGCCCACCGCCCACCACACAAACGAACCATCAAACTTCGCAATTCACCTTTGCGTCGCATATGAAAATTCAATTTGCTTTTCAATATTTGTCTCACTTATTTTGTATTTTGTTGTGGCAGTCGGGCGGTGGCGATCGGCATTTCAATTTCATGACGAGTTGTTGTAATTAATGATTTTTATGCGCACGTAATAAAAGCGCCAAATGCCAACACTGCTGACATTAAATGATGCATCTGACACAAGACAATCTATTGAGCTGTTGTAAAGACGCAATTATTTGTCATTTTCAATTAGCACAGACGCAGCTCTCACAAGAAAACGGAATTGCTGTCTGAGCTGATGAGCCAGACATCGACTGCGAATTGTTAAACATATATAATATAGAAGTATTTAACAATAAAATGCAACGGTAGTTGGGAGAAGTCTTATATTAATCTCGGCTTGGAATTGAGGAATACAATAGTGCTGTACGATAAAAATCCTGAATGTTAAACTATATCCAATAAATAGAATATCCCTTAACTGGAAATATCCCTGAATACTAAAAAGTTTTTTTTTTTTTTTAGAAATAATATGTAAGCATACGCAACAGAATTTTAAAAATTGAATTAGTCCATCTAAAATGGTTGTATACCCAAATATATATAACTAACAAAGGAGCTACTTTGAGAGTTCTGTGTAAACATAGAAAAATCTGCTGGAAACTAAACAAATTTTTTCCAAATTTAAGAACCGGGATACATGGTAATAAGAAAAGAAAATGCCTGGTTTCCAGAAAGACGCAATCCATGCCTGAGGTTATGAAAATATTATTAGCCATTAAACTGTGAAGTAGTCGATTAACTGCACAGTGAAACAAGTAAAATCCGAAAAAATAATGCAAAATATAAGAAAACTTAGATATGAAAATACTTCGCAGATGAATTGCAATATTTTAATTCTTAATTACAATGATTATAATTATGAAATTAATTTTGCGAACAAAAGGCAAATGAATAACTCGTTAAACTAATGACTTTATCTGTTGCAACATTTTGTCCGGTGATTTATCCGCTTCGCAAAGTCTTAATTGCCAATTCGAATATGTACTCGATGAGCTTAATTTCCGATAAAGATTATTTAGTTACACACCCAGCGCTAATTTTCTATGTCCATCTATTTCTGGTACGATATTTATGCCCCGATTTTGTTTGCTTTCCATGGGACTTGGGCACTGTTAGTAAACTCTTCTTCCCACACGCACCCTGGTGGCATGTCAATAAGCCATTTCGTGGCTCTCTCGCTTAGTTTCGGAAATATCGCCTGAATGATTTTCGTGTTAAATTAATTAAATTCAATGCGTGCCTGGCAAACATTTGACCATAGCCAATAGAGCCAAATGAAGCAGCTGCTGACCACTTGCCAAATCAAACCGTGCCATAAACTCGCAGTCCCTGTAATTGACTATACATGTATATATATACAAGGCTGTGGAAGTTTAGGTTTAGTTAAGGTTCCCACAAAAGCAACAATGTAAAGGTTTATCACGCTACGCAAGAAAGTACTGTTCGATTTCATAGTAATTATAATCCTGGATTAAAATGTGCCAAATTGGTGTAAGGTTGAAGATCTTATTCGAATTAGAAGAGTAATTTTAATCTAAAAGAATTGTAAAAGAAATTTTAATTGAAGATCGAGATATTAAGATTGACTGGTTGCATAAGTCCTAAATGTTATTTTATTTTACATATATAATCTATTAAGCTTATCTAGGCTCAAGATTAACAATTCTGCACCGAGTAATAAAAAAGCGACTTTTAAAATAATCCAAACGTTCAACAGTAATTGTATTAGATCCATACTTCAATACAGGAGCTGGGGTTGATGGAGGAGCTATAGTCCCAGAAGGTGCACAATGGACCTTATAGGTCGCAGTGATGGTTTACCAATTTATAATAATAAAACATCAATACAAAAAAAAAAAATATATATATATATATACTACATATATCATGCAATTTGGTTTTTTTTACTGTAGGTTTAAAAATATTTTTTTTATTTATTGCTTGTTACAAATAAAAAGGAACACTACAAATGAGGAAGAAAGAGGTGAAATAGGCATCCTTTATATCCAACCAAAACGTATTTAAGCTCCGATTTGGACTTTGATACGTCAATTATACAAATTCCGCTAAATATTCCGTTATTTTTCCAAACTTTTCGTATACCCTGAGCCCACTAAATATGGGCTAAAATATATCATTATTTTATGCAAATTTATCTAAGAGGAGAAAGGAAGCATTTCCGACTCTATAAAGTATATATATTCTTGATCTGCATCAATAGTTGAGTCAACTTGCAGAGCTGCTCACATTTGGATGCAAATCTTTTGAAGGGGGAATTTTCAATAAAATTGGAATATATTTAACAGCTTGGTTCAGAGTATATCGTAGTCGAGCTCACTCGATTACAGCATTTGTACTTGTTTTTTTTTAATTTATAATGAAGCTGGGAAGTCAGCAGGTGGACCTATGTCTGCAAGGTCTATCCCTCTTATCAATGTCATATTCGCCGTGCCCAAAATAGCCGCTCTGCCTTGTTAATCCCAAAGCCCATTCAAATGGGTAAATATAAATACCCATAAGGTAATTTTACTCTTGATATGGATCAATAGCCGTGTTGATTAAGACATGTTCATCTGTGTGAATCATATACCAGCAAATATATAAATGTCAACGGATTAGATTGGGTCTATAGGGGTACGTAATCCTTGGCATGGTCACGTTAACCAATAATACTTGTTATGTATTAAATAATATTCATTTGGGCATTAATTCGAACACTGAACAATTATAGTTTTTTAATATATATATGTATATTTGTTTGATGATTTTTCACAGGCCATTCTCGTGCGGTCAGCACTCCTTTGCCAGTGTTTGTATGCAGCAGCTGTGCAAATATCTCTTATGAGTCTCCCCCTAACTACTCCTATTGTGAACAATATTTTTTTATATGGGTTGCCGCCCATTGCTGAGTAATTAAATTTAACGCTTAAACCAACAGGAGAGCTGACAAAAAAAAAAAATGAAATTGACCACGCAAACAGAACAGAAACTGAACAGAAACTGTACTGAACTGAACTGAAATGCAATTGTTAACGGCCTGCAGTTGGTTTTGCAAATCGTTTGACAGCATTGCAAAAAAAGTGAATTAAAAAATAGAATAAATATTTCTGTGGTCAGGCGAGGCTAATGGAACCGCGAGAAATGCGAGATGATGGCGATGTTTCTGTTTTGGTGTCTGAATTTTAATTGGCTGTGAATTATGTGCAAAAAGCATCGATTTTGATCCATTTCAAAATTGAACTTGTTGCGATATTTTTCATTAGTAACATTTTTAACCAATTAGCAGCTCATATCTATATATGTATATATATATATATATTTATTAAAATTTGTCACAGCTGTTTTCTTTGGATTATGCGGATTTAAATTTGGCATTAATGAAGCGGCAACTTTTTAATTGCACTCAATTTAGATTTACATTGCTTGTTTATCTAAAACCCTTTTGTCTTAATTAAATGAGTTTTAATTTAGTTTGATTTAAATTTTATGTATATTTTTATATCAATCTGAACTTCACCGATTTAAATTTGGCTCACTTTTATAATTGATGAATACCGAAATGTAAGTCAATACAATCAATATAACTAAAGCAACCATGCAACTTGACTGAAAAATCAACCTGCCAAAAGGAAGAAGAAGAGTTCAATGAAAAATAAATAGAGCTGAATTGATTAGCATAAAGTATAAATAGAAAATGTTTTGATTACAGTTGCAGTTATGTTTAGGTGCTCTTTGTTGACATGAGCTGGTTAGGCATTTGCCTTGGCAAAGACTTCATTAGTTTCAATCCAAAAAAGAAAGAAGAATTAGATTTTCCACAGACCAGTCATTATGAGTCGACTTCGATCGACACCCAATAAAGTGAAATAAACTGGTGGCTAAATATATATAAATTGCTGGGCATTAACCAAGTAGATTGTGGGAGGAAAGAACAACACAATGGAAGTTGCCGCAAAATAAACATCGAGTTGACTAATTATGTGGCATTTGTCAAAGTGCCTTCGGCTGCAAATTGAATGTTAACCGAACAGATAAGAGTCGGCGTAAATGCAGCAAATGTAATCAATTCGAGCCTCTGTCTCTATGTGGCTGTGTGGTTATGAAAGATGAGCAAACATTCACAATTACGTCAATTGCTCTGTAATTTTAGGGCTTTATGATTGTGCAGCGTTTGTGGCAGGGGCAGGGGTAGGGGTAGGGGTAGGGGTGCGAGTAGGGGAGACGGTATATTCAATTATAGCCAAATACCGAGCGAGGCAAGTTTGTCAACGTGCCCCGTTATTTGTGGCAAACGCAATGAAGCGTTGCTAATCCGAATGAAGATGGCACTGAAACTGGAATCAGTCGTTGGCCTGGTCAATAAATGGGCACGAACAAAGAGAGAGTGAGATAGGGGAGAGGCGAGAAGGCAGAGGGGAGGTGCCGCCACGTTGCATGTAATCAAACAGTTTGCTTAGCAATTTTCGATTATCGTTTGACTGATTTCGTGTTAAATCAATTAAGACGTTGCCCAAGTTGGCAGCCAACGCAATGGGACGTGCGGTCGGCCAACGTATTCGTGCCTGGCGCCTATTTATCTAAAATCCCTGGCCAACACACACACACTAGCACACACAGTTTCAGTTAGTTAGAGAAAGAGAGAGAGAAAGAGAGAGGCAGAACTTAAGACAATAAGACAAGTCTTGTGCTTCATTGATTAAGACCGCGTTCTTGGATCCGCCTCAATGTTTTGTGTTGTGCATTGTCTGATTAAAGCTGTGTGAAGATGCCTTTCACACTGGTGCATCCCACACTTTATGTAGAGCATATCCCTCCCCCTCGGCCACCTACCTCTTTGCGAGCCAACTTGCAAGCTGACAAGTGCAGAAGCTGCTGCCGCTATGGCCAAAAGTTTGTCAAAAAACTTTGCACTTTGCTTAATTTGTAGCCGCATAAACACTTTGAAATCACCAGATTTGAAACGTAGACGAGGCGAGTGGAAAACTTTGTTCACCCCATCCCTCCCCACCCTTTTGTAACAGTTCGCATAAATGTTTGCTAACAGCCCGAAAAGATTGCAACAAAATTCAAATTGAAATTTGCTATTTTCCAAAGAAAATTTGTTTACAACTGTCACACACTTTTCGAAAAGCGGGGCCAACGGCTTTAAAAATAATTCAGAGAATAAAGTCAGGTCCCTTGTACATTTAAAGTTCAAAACGTAATTTTAGGTCGGAACAAGTTAAAATTCTAGCTTGAAATCGCCACATGGGTATAGGTCGAAACTTCAAAATGCCATAACTTCGTCAAAACTTAACCTGTTTTAAAAAGTGAGGGCTTTTTAATCATAGTTTGGCCCGTAGATCAATCGTACATTTAAAGCAAAAAACGTAATTTTAGGTCGGAACAAATTAAAATTCTAGCCTGACAATCGGCATATAAGCATAGGTAGAAACTTAAAAATGCCATAACTTCGCTAAAACTCAACTTATTTTAAAAAGTGAATGCTTTTTAATCATAGTTTTGCCTGTAGGGATCCTTGATATTTACTGAATGTTCAAAGGAAAGGAAAGTCTTTAAGGAAGAAAATATTTAGAAATTGGAATTACTTCAAATTCGTTTATTAATTATTATATATTTATTAGTAAATTATTTTCGCTTATATTATTAGAGTATTTATTTTAACAATTTATTTATATATACTATTAATCAAACCGAATTTCAATACAAATTGTTTAGCATACCTTCCGGTGCAATTGGTTAACTAATGGCTGATTAAGTAATTGTGGCTGGCTGTAAACAACAATTATGCATGCATTATCGAAACATAAGACTCGCAATGAGTGTGCAATTCGGCACTTATGGCCGGTTGGCTCAATGTCAGCACCAGTTTGAGATCCTGTTCCAAAGAGACACAGAGAACCGGCATGAATAGCCAATGAAGCAAAGTGGCGTCATATGAATTAATGAGCAGACTCTCTGCTCAACGGCAATATGAACATGACGGGAAGAAGCTACAAGAGATTTTGAGAAAGAATGCCCAACTAGGAGATTCCCTGTACTAATCCAACAACTATTTAAAAATAGATATCTGCATACATATACCATTTGGCTATAGAATTCTTAATTAAAAAATTATACAAAAATTATAAAAGCAAATGAAAGTTGAAGAAATACATATTATTATAATTGGGGATAACCAGCACTGCGACCTATAAGGTCTATTGTGCCCCCTTACTGAGCCTACAGCTCTTCCGTCAATCCCAACTCCTGCACGAATGCCAGTATCTTTGTTGGGTTGAGGGTTTCTATGTCCTTGGGCCTCGTGATATAGAAGAAATACATAACTTGAAATGGAAATTTGTAAAGTTTCACTCTTATTTCTAATTAAAATGCCAATAATAAAGTGAAGTGAAGAATATAAAAGTATAGATGGAAAATTCGTTATTAAAAAAGATTCTTAATGAAGGGAATGCTATTATTTCCATCCGTTTTTTTTTAAATCAATTGACTTACTCTGAAAAGAAACATTAATATCTTGCACATTTTTTTGTGTTCAAACCAGAGAATTTCGGTCTGAAATTAGCTTGATCTACATTCAGTTGGCAAAGCTAATAGCTCAGTCGAATCAGACTGCTTCCTGTTGATAGCAGGGTATAACCAGAGAAGCAATTACAACAATAAGAACAACGGTAACTAGCTCCAAGCAGACTACTGGCGCAGACATGAATACATGCAGACGCACATATCGAATGGTTCCATTGAGTGTTATAATCCGCAGGCCTTTTGCATTTGCCTTCGCCTTTGTGCTGCGTGTGAAATATTCATGTGCTGCTTGCGTGCTAGTGTGTTCTGAGTGTGTGTGTGCGAGTGTGTGTGTTTTGGATTGCTTAAGTGAGTATTGCGTGTGTGGCTGTGTGTGTGTGCGTGTGTTTGTTTGATTCAATATTCAGCTATCTTTCTCAGACGAAACATTTCAGGGCCTTTGCTTATGCAACTGGAGATGAGAAAAATATGTTAAGATGGAAACTAATCAAGGTGAGAGATCAAGCAAAAGAGATGAATAAAGAAATGAGTTGAGAATGGAAGGGGAGGTTGGGGAGGGAGGGAAGGTAAAGCCTACTAAATGATATCACAAGAAAATTAACTTGGCAGCTCACCTTTGGGCTTTGGGAAACATAGACTTTAGTGGAAGATGAAAAAGAATCGTTGTGGGGGAATATCATTATTTCCATAATTTCTATATTTGTATAACGAGTTAAAGGTGACTAGATTAGAACAAGTTAATAAGACATGCATAGATTAATTGCTAAGACATTGTTTTGTAAGTAAATAAATAATGTTATTCATTAATTACATTCTGTTGATAAAAAAACTATTTGAAAGTTGGAATTTTTTTTATTTTTATTAATATTTTAAGTACCATGAAAAACTCTACTTGGAATTAAATTGGCTTCCGTAAACAAGGCATTCCAAAACGTCGACTTTGACTAATGAAGTGACAGAAGATTTGTAGGGGAATATTATAAGTAATACAACCTAAGCCTCTATTAATTCGTAGAGAGAGTTCTTTTGATGCTTGGATTTATGTCTAGGTAAGGACTATTCATACAAGCTTACACTTTTTGGAAAGGTACTTTAATCAACTGTAGCAATTGTGGTTTCTGTGTTTATATAATAATTATTAGAAAATTTACATTTCATATTCTTAGCAGTTCTTGAAAAAGATTAAGATTATAAAATATTAACTCAGTTACTTTTAAGTATTAAACTCACTCGAATTGGCATCTTTCACATCCTTTAAGGGCAGTTTCCTACTTTTCGCATTTGAAGTCGATTGAATATGCAATGCATTTCACGGTATGAAATGTGGGTCAGAGTGATGGACTGACTGACATGGATTCAGTAGAACTGCAACACTGGTTTGGGCTGGGAGGAGAGGGGGCGCTGATGGGGTAAACAAGCGTTCATTTGGCAATGTCAAAAGGTTGGCCACTGAGCTCATTTTACCTAGAGCTACGCCCACCACTTTGCACAGATTCATGCATAAAATTATAATAAATCATGGCACGCAATAAATATGGCACCCACATCCAGTCAGATACAGTCTGACACTGCCCCCACCCACTCGCCCCATCCCACATGCCACAATCCCTTGCACCCTTCTCTTCTGCCCCCAAAGCATACAGCATGTGCGTGGGCGTCGATAAGCTGTCCACCCCCGTCCCGCAAAATAAGGAGGAGGAGGAGCATCTAAACATAATCGAAAACGCGTTCGCATCTTTTGCGCAGCTTTTCTTGTATTTAAATATAAATGAAAATGTTTTGCAGCCTGATTGCGGCATATTTTGACGCAGCCGCTGGGCGCTCAGCTGAGACAGTCAACGGGCTGCCGGGCTGCCGGGCGAGAGGGTGTTTGGGTGACTTGGAGTATATTTCGCAGTTTTGCTTTTCTTTGATAAAATCACGTTCTGGCTTCTGGCCAGAACTCACCAAATGGCGCTTCAGTTCTTGAGTTTAATGCGCCACAAAGAACGCTGAGCCTTTTTTTTTTTGCTGGGTAGCCTCAAGTGCTATTGTTGTGTTTGTTGTTGTTGGTGGTGGGAAGGATTCACTTCCTCATTGTCGCACTTGTGCTGGTTGAGAAGTCAGACACAACCACACAAACTCATACGACAAATGCGTGACTCAGTTGGCCATTTTAATGTGTCTTAGCCCTTTTCCGTTTATAGAAATTCAATTTCAATTTCATGCTTGATTGCAAAACTTACCAAAACGAGCAATGTTTTGAAGAGTTCAACGATTGCTTGCTAAATGCTGGAACTATAATTTGCAATATTTCCACATATTTATTTTCAATTTTAATTAGATTTGTTCTACACTCTACCCATATATACCTGCCAAGATTAGACAAATAAGCCAGCTGTCGTCGGGTGAGCTCTACTACGAAGTATCCTTTGTCTGATAAATATTATGTTAAGGTGTAATACGTGCTATCGATTTGTATTTGTATCGAAAAATTTAAATAAAATTGATCTGCGCTGGGTATTCCAGAACCCATATTGTAAACTCGGTTATTGATGCTGATCAAGAATATGTGTTGCTTATGGGGTTGGAGATGTTTGCTTCTGCCTGCAACATATGTTTGCAAAATCATGTATATATATAATATAATACCTTTAACCACAGATTTCATAAGATACCATTTTTAGTTTTATTAGGAAAAGAAAAGAAAAGAAATTTTAATTTCAAGTAAATATTCATAATTTATACAATTTAAGCAAAAACTTTTTTATTTCGAAAAGAATTACCAATTTAATTATTAATATATAAATAGTTGTATTATTAAACTATCTCAAGAGAACAGCATTTTCAGTCTTATGGCAGGTAAACCTGTAAAACCCTAACTATCGGAACTGTTGTGGCAACCCTCCATAAATTGGGTTATGACACGCAATGAGTGCAACGAGTGCAATGAGTGCACGGTATTCACATGGTATTCATATATCATGAAGCCAATCTGCTAAACGCATTCGCAAACAAGACGTCGCTTGTCCTTGTTGCGAGTGCGGCGAAGAGCAAAAGTTAAACAGAGTCGTGAATCGTGACTTGTTAGCCTGCAGTGGCTTTGTTCGCATAATGAGTCGCAAGGCTGAGCACGCAGCCATCATCACATGCCAGCATCAGCGCACCACCTGGCATCACCTGGCACCACCAATGGCAAATGCAAGTCAAACAAATTTAAGTACTTTCATGCGCCATAAGAGCCACCTGATAGGAATCTTTTATTTGCACAGGTCGCTCAACAAAACCACCCCACTCCCCTCCCCAGCCCCTAACCTAACCACTTTCCATTCCTACCACTGTTACACATGTGTTTTTTCCACTCGCTGCAGGCGCGCTTTTATCTTATAGACCAAATGCATTTTGCATATGGCCTTTTTTAAGGGTAGCGCTGCCATAATCTGCGTCTTTCGTATCTCTGAGCTTTGTGCGATTTATGAATTAACTTTTTTGAATGAAGTCAACTTGCAGCACACACACAAACACACACACGCACCCATCCAATCTTTACAAATGCTGCCAGACATACGTAAAATGCTGCACTGCAATTGCACAAAGTGGAAACCCACCAATCCCAAGTGCAGCAGTCCCTCAATAAGATTTTGTAAATGACGTACGAATAAAAAAAGTATTAAAAAAGTAAGAACTCTTTAGTCGACTGAGCTACGAGATACCCTGCAACGAGCTATCAAGTTTATATATAGTCGTGCATACTTAAATGTAAGCGAGTGAGGCAGACAGGAAAAACGGAGTAAAAAAAGTAGTTTTTATAGGTAAAGGAAGGCAATATGCATAGGCAATAGACTATCTATAAGATTTAAAATACCTGACATTAAAACTCAATGAATTGGGCGTGTTCATACAAATTGGAAGACTGACATGGCTAAATCGACACGGCTGTTGATTCGCTTATGAGGTTGCTCGCGCTGGCTTTTGTCTGTTACATACTTTTAGACAAAATCAATGTACCCTCTTTAGCCATTTTGAATGGGTCCGGGGTACAAAAAGAAAGCGTACAGCGTAGAATTGTGCAGATTGCTTGGCACTGATAAATGGTGGCTTTCGTGTCTTTTACGCGATATCTCAACAATTCTGCATTCCTCACTCATTCCCCCTCACACAAACAACCCCTTTTCCTTCACATTAGTTAGGGTTTTGTGCTTGCGTATTATTGAAATGAGTGAAGGACTGACTAACTGACTGACTGACTGAAGTGTACTGAATGGCATGACTTGAGTTAAGTTGAGTTGAGTTGAGTTGCTTTTGTTTTGACGTAATTTCCACTTGGCGGCAAAAAGTGTCTGCATTATGAATGGCATAAGACCATATTTGTTGATTGCATATAGATAGAATTTGTCTTATGTGTTTACCCAGATATGTTCCGGCGTCAACTGACACTTTGTGTAATGCGGCTGATTGTCTGGTTTCACATTGGTAAAACCATTTTAAGCAGATTTCCATTTGATATGAATGGCATTTGCACCAATGCACAGCCAGAGTTCCAATATGAAACTAGTTTCTGTTCAAATACCGTTCATATTCAGCTCAAGGCTATTACTTCAAAATGCATCACACTAGACTGAAAAGGACGGCTAAGCATATGCGTATCCAATTAAAAAGAAGAACTAGTCCGATTTTGTTGACTTGCTCCTGATATTCGGCTAAATTGAAAACAACATAAGTTAAGAATTCGCTTATGGTTCTCTCTTTAGAAAATTGAAGAATATATCTCTCCAATATCTCCTGCAAGCCTGAACAGTATTTCTTGGGCACATATTTGAAAAATCTAGAAAAGATTCCAAGTTTACTGGACGGATTTCAGCTAAGAGTTTTTTTCCGAGTGTAAAGATTATTAGACCGTGCATATGTCGAGTGAGCTAATCAATCGACAGCTATTTATATCCATGCACAGATACCGAGTCATGCAGGGCACTTAGTTGGGCAACTTGAACAGCTGCACTGATAAGAATGTGATGAGATTGCAATTTACTAAAAGTGTATGCGCCGCTTGCTAATATTAATTTATTCAACTTGGCCAAAGTGCAAAAGTCATGCCAGAAAGAAGAAAGTTAAGTGAAGAGACTGAAAAAAGAAAAACGCTCAAGAGTCATAACCATTGTGGCAAGGAGCGGGGAAAACTCACGCGAATGTCAAAGTTAATGCGCTTCAATGTCAAATTGAGAAAAAAAGAGAAAAGACAAGATAAAACAAACCAAATAAATCTATATGCTTGTAGAAGTGCTTGATTCGGCCAGGCCTAAAGCCAGCTAAGAAGAGAAGTAAAAAAAAATATATATAAAAATATACAGAAAAACAGCGACCAGACATTTTATAGCTGTCATTGTCGGGCATTCGATTTGAACTGAGGGCTTGGGGTTCAGGGTTCAGATACTGGTTAGCAGAGTGAAGTGCAAAGGGCGGGGGGACTTGTCTTTGTGTCTAGCGGTTAAGTGCTATGACGCCTATGTCCTTTCAAATGTTGTGCACAATACAAACAAAAGCGTTCTTCGACGCGCTCAACGCTTATCCTTTGTCATTTTATTTCCACGTTTTCTTCATCATGTTTTTTTTTTGTTTTGCAGGGGGGGGGAGGGGGGGGCATAAAAATTATGTTGCAGTGATTTTTGTTTATGGTGCGAGTATGAATTGCTTTTCTCGCTGCTAAGCTCAAATTTATGTCTCTCTATTGTTTTAAGCGCATTGCACATCAGAACTCTATGCCACACAGTATATATAATGATGCCCCTATATATACATATTTATATCTGCATCCTAATTCAATAAGCCGCCTATTCAATAAAGCAGTATGTCAGCTGACTATAACTCATTAAGTGTTGCCTCATGTCGATAATAAATTGCTTTAGATATAGTTTATTACTTTCATGCCGCAACCATCAGCATTATTATTATTACTATTGATGCGATCCATAACAGTTAATTACCCTTAAAGCGGGGGCTTATTGAAATGTCTTATCCAATATGTTGCCCAGTTTGGGGCATATCAACTTATATCTCAATTATTATGTTATGCATATTTCTTTTATGTATTTAATTCTGAAACACTCTGTTAGCTTTGAATCTTACGATGATTGAATCATTTCGTTAAGTCGAAAATTGTAATTTATGTTTTTGGATTGTATTTGTTAACGTAAAAAAAATAAATGACTCTGCTAAGCTTGAGTTTAAATTTCCAGTTTTCATTTAACGATGCATTAAATATTTTATTAGACATAATACTTGGCTTTATATTTATAGTGAGCTGAATAAAAAAAATATATTTTCAAATTTATGTTCATTTCTTGAACTCTTAAAAAAATTAAACGACGAAAACACATTTTTTGACTGATATATGTTGGAGATTAGCTTTAGAAATGCTTTTATTAGAAAATTTGCCCTAGTTTTTTTGCTGAAACTTCTGCTATAAAATCATTGGAAGATTTGACGAACTGAAAAAGAGAAGCACAAACAAATCAGCTTAAATATACTTTTATATTACCCAGAAATAGTCTTTTGTTGAGAGGACTTAAAATTGGGGCTAGCTTATCAGCAGATATTTTGTACCTTTATTTTCCATGCTTTTTCATTTGCATATTTTCTGTGGTTCTTAGGCGCAAAGAGGAAGGAAGCCGATGCTAAGTGTTGCTTGCGAGTTGGTTGGCTCTGTTTAATGAACTGTATATGAGGAAATTACATATTGCAAAAGCAAGCAGAAGATATAGAAATGAGATAGAAAGAGAAAGCGATAGCAAGAGAGAAAGAGAGACGCACACACACACACAAACTAAGCCATGCTTTACAAATGCACAGTTTAATTTTTGCTTGTCAAGCTTAATTTGCGCTTGAATGCATTGCATGTCTAGCTTGTGTGTGTGTGTGTGTGTGTGAATTGCATGCACGAGTAACAGGACACGGCAGGAGACGCCACAAGAATAAGAAGAAGAAGTGCCAGCAGCAGTGGAGACGGAAGCAATTTCATTACCAAGCTGGACGAGAAGTTGTCCGCCTCGTCAGCATTTGTTCAGAGCATGTTGTCATTTTGGATTGGAATATTGGATGACAGCAATATAATTACAGTGTGCTCTCCAGCTGACGCACACGAATTCATAAATATTTTTACTGCATACTAATTTTTGTTTATTGCCCCAAAAATCAGTGGCACTTTTAACTAACAATCTGAAATTGCATTGTATTTTTTTAGGCACACAGTTGTACTCAATTTAAATTGAGTGTAAGCAAATTAAAACTGTTTTTCATATTATAAATAAAATTGAGTATTTTGATTAAATTTATATAAAAGTGTATCACTTATGCATCTCTGTCTGCATTTAATGCATTTCTCAGCAAGTCTTTAATTTAATATTTTAAATCAATATTTGTTTTATTTGCAAAGTTGACATTCATTATTTGCTAGCTTTTGTTTCTTTGATTTTGATTTCTTGATTTTAGCATAGGCAATAAGTTCTGTAGTTCGCTGGCATGGTAATTGAATGAGATTTCACTGTAGTTCAGCTTTATTATTGAAATTGATGAGCCCTGCGGTTGAGCTGTGCGTTTTGGCGGAACCTTGAGGTTATTTCTACCTTTGGCTAACGCAAAATGAGTCCATAGTATAAGGGTTGCGGGGGAGGAAGTGCAGAGGAAAACAGCCCCTACTTGATATGCTATTAGCGATGCGGCTTGCCGTTTCGAGCGGAGAATAAGATGAAATAACACCAGCCACTAATGCGCATTGATTTTCACATTTCCACTGGCATCATTTTCCATTGTTGCCATTTTTGTTGCTGTTGCTGTTGCTATTGCTATTGTTGCTTTCTGTGGCTCGATGCTCGTCATTCATCTAATGGCAGCGGATGTGGTTAAAAGCATTTGCCCAGCTACCTTTTGCATAGACCATTAAATTTGCATTTGACGCTGACTGGCTCGATTGGCTGCTGAATTTTCAGCTATCCCAAAGGTAAATCAACTAAAAGGTAAAAAACATTACAAAAAAACAAAATAACAACAAAAAGTATACATCTATACACATGTACATATATCTAAATATAAATATAATATACGTGTAGACTATTTTTGTCATTTAACGACAGTTGAGTCGTTAACAATCTTTTTCTATTTTGACTTACGTCTAATCAAATTAAATCCCCCTCTCGACTAGAATATTAAATAAAATAACAGAAAAAATGAGTGCGAGCTTCTGTCAATTGTATATGCATTTTGTACTCTTACGGAAGAGGTAAATTGACATCTGATTAAGTTTGGTTGTCCTTTGTCAAGGGATTTATTTTATCAGAGAATATCGTATATATATTTAGCGCCCCAACCACTATTGACTGATATTCAAGTATTTTCTTACATAAACTCTTGCTTATGTCCACAGGATAACTACACAAACAGGCTTTTACCCTTTGCTAAGATTAAGTAAGTTCCTTTGATATCATGTAAAATAGAGAATTATACCATCAGAAATTGTGCGTATGACTTGTGATTCGGGTTCGATAAACATGTATGTATATATTCAGCACTAAGAGTTTCTTAAAAGCCTTGTAGTCAATTTGCACTGATCAGCTCAGCAGAATTCCTGGTTCAAGCAGGGGTATATTGGAATGTTGGCTTATCGATAAACACTGCAGATATCATTTTGTCCTTGTAAAAGGTAATCAAAGGTATAAGTACTTCTATTCTTGATTGTGTTTATCAGTTTCTTGCTGTACATATGCTGGATAAGTTTGTTGTTAGTTTCAAACATCGTAACACTCTCAAGATCAGTCTATTTTATTTTATTTTTGATATTTCCATAGGCAAGCGGAGGCTGATGTGCCATAAAATGTTGAAATAATGAACAATTAATAGAATTCTAGTTATTTCTCTTGGCACATGCTGCAGATATTAAGCATTAAATAATTTAAAAATCCCAGCTCGAAGAGTTGTCTTACTACTCCCAAATTAAATCAAAAATTTTAGAGTAGAAAATTCATTTTTAACTGAGTATTCAATATTTGAATTGCGGCCAGCTGGGAGCTCATCCATTTCATTCAAAAATTGGATCGTTTTGCTTTTATCTGTATGTTGTACTCATATATTTTGATTTGCTCATGTATGTAAATATTTAACAGGAGTTATATGTGACATATTTTCAGTGTCGCCTCTTTGTGGCGTTGTCGCCATAGAAATCGAAGCATTGTTAGCATCTGTTTGGGTAATACTCATGAATCATTCATGAAACGTTTGCGCAAATGCAAATCGAGTCAAATCTTTACAACAAACAAAAGCCGCTCGCAACACACACACAAACGCGACTAAACAATGTAAAATGTTAAATAATTATATAAAACAGCTGGGCCAGCAGCAACAAAAACAATAAACATTTATTTACTGTTTACTTTTTGGTTATAAATTTATGGCATAATTCAGCTATGCCTAGCACACATCGAACTGCCCCAATTCATAAAAAGAGTTTTGTTTTTCTGTTGATACTTTTTTTTCTTTTATGCTGCACAACACAGCACAACAAATTGTGTCATTTATATATTTGACTTTACAAATGATTCAAATATTCCTTTCCAGCTAATATTTTGTGGCCCAGTCTGTTAAGCTAATAGTTGGCAGTTTAAGATCTAATCAATTATGAATATTTTGATTATTTAAAAGTAAAATTAATAAAAATCAAAGCTTATTCGTGTTTGGCTTCTTATTGCATGTTATGAATTAAATATAAGTATTTTTCGATTTATCTAACAAATGAATGTAAATAAAATCTATTTGTTATCAGTGAAAAAAATTGTTTTGTTCGACAGTCATGTGTTAAACAATGTAAGGGAATAGCGACCACAATAATCGTGGCAGTAAATACAAAGCAAACTGACAAATCGAGGCCTTGAATTAAATAACACCTTTGGCACACACTCACACACAGAGGCGCAACACAAACAAAGGAACGCTTTGCTAGTTGTGCTTATGGGTTTCTGGATAATGGTCTCGATGGGGGCATTTCTTTAAAGTTTGAAGCAAGCCAAATACTGGTGTTGCCCCAACTGGCAATTAAATTTATGAATGTACCGAGGGGCATTCTCAGTGTTTACTTCAAAGCAATTAAAAGCAAACCAGTTGCAAAAGCAGCAGCCACAGCAGCAGTGATACGAGTACTTTATCATATTTTGTGTAGCGAGTATTTGCTAAGGTTTTCTGACCGGCGGCATGGAAGCGTCGGGGAGGGGGGGCTAAGAATGGAGACGGGTGGCAGGAGGCGAACATATGAAAAGCCTTGCATTAAAATGGCCACTCAGGAAACGAAGTTCGTTTATATTGTGTCAGGACACACTAGTAGCTTTCTGTTTGTGAATGCGAATGCGAATGCGAAATGGAGCTGGCAGGGGGAACTCACTCTAGGCACTGTGTCCTACACAACTGAGTGCTGTACAATTTAGAACGCAGCCTCGTCTGCAGTGCACAAATAACCTCGGGCCATAAAAGAAATACGTTTACTATGTACTAAAAATTGAGTAAATGCTGCCATTACAGGCTGCAGTCAAGCTGCCAAGCCCAGTCCAGCCCAGCACAGCCCACTCAGAATCCTCAACCTATGCTAGAGCCTTGCCTACTTGTCTTGTGCTATGTGCTATGCTATTATTTTGAGTGCACACACACACACACACACACACATACAGAACACTTGTCTAGCTCAGCAGTAAAAAGACAACAATAGAATGGCACCGGACTTCAATTGTTTGATAATAAATGTATGTATGTCTGTATGTACATATGTATGTGTGTATATGTGTGTGAGAGTCTGATTTGAGGTCGTCAATTGCAACTGGACCATCAAGCCTCTGGCGAAAGAAACGTAGTTCAATTAATCGTTTGCAGCGTTTGCTAAAATCAATTATCGCCTTCTACTGCTATTGATATCGATAATCGAATTAACCGCATTCAACATACACAAGCCCCAAAGCACTGCCTGCCACTCCCTCTGTTCCGCCCTGTGGAAGAGGTACTGAGTCGGAACAGCTGCAGTTCTGGGTGGTTCGATATATTGATAAGTAAGTTTTAGATTTAGTGCAGACAAACTACCAACTGTTTTTACAAGCAACACAAATTCTATATTTAAAATTTAAGTTCTTGACTTAACATCCCCAAACAACATAGTCGCAAAGTAAATAATCTAAATTAATAAATATTATATTATTATTGTAATATACGATTTAATGCCATTCAAAAATATTTACTATAAAATTTATTCTTTACAACGTGTACTTTTGTGATAAATTCAAATTTTGTAAATGTAAATATCCTGTTTTACTGATTTGTAATTGCAAAATAAACAATTTAATCATTAATCAAATAACTTATTATTAATTAAATTAAAGTGACGTTAAAAAAATATAATATATTTTTTCTTTAGAGTTTGTCAATGTAAAGCTGATTTGACTGATATTTATTTGCAAATTATAGGTTGGCTTAATTGCTTTAAATTTGTTTTGCTTTCTTTTGAAACTGCCCTCGCTGCTGCATAGACAACACATAACTGATGCATTTTGCCGAGCCAACTAAATTGCTGTTGATTTCTTTTCCCATTTGGCCATAACACAGCCAATTATTTCTGCCGGCAAGCCACAAGCCAGTGCGAAATAGGCTCAGCATATTTCATTGGATTGGAATATGCGAATGTGATTGCGATTAGCAGTATGCATCACAAACCCGAACGTTTTTGCAAGCCTTAAAAATGCTCTACTCGAATTGAATGAATCGCTTCAAGCCCGAAAAGCGCCAGAAGTGGCTAATGGCATGGAAGAGCCCCAAAATTCAAGAGGAAACCAACTGAGTAGCCACTTTGGCAACGTTTCGTATGCAAATTGACGAACAAACACACACACACACACACACACCCACACACACACACATACATACACACTTAAGAGACAGTTGTTGAGCTACAGACACATTTCAGGTAAAAATCACAGCATTTTACAGTCAAGTATTTTTTTGTTGTTTTATTTGAATTTTTTGAAGTGGTTTACCACAGCAATTTGCACTTTTGTATTGTGCGCACAGCTCTCGAGAAACAGAGGCACCATCTCCCCCTCTCTACCTTTCTCCATCTCAATCTCTTTCTCTTTCTCTCTGTGGTATGCATTAGTCAATTGTTGTCTTCTTTCCCGCTCTTTTCGATACTTAATAATCTTTCAGCTTCTGAATAAAAGTTCTTGTTGCGATTGAGCTTAAGCGAGAAATCTGATTTTTTGGCTACTACCATATTGGCCAGAAAGGCATTTCTCTCGGCTCTCTTCGTCTCACTATGCGAGAGCACTTTGCAGTCTCTATCACTCTCCAGCTCAGCATCTGGCATTTGGTTCGCAGTGGTCAGCGAATTGGTTGCACCATTGTCATTCACTATGTAGTGCCTGGTAGACCTGAGAAATTCCTGAGCTGCACGCACACGCCTGGTAAATGTTGTTTCGCATTGCTGTTGCTCGTGCTCCTTGTTGAACTTGTCCAACTTCGAGTAGATATTGTGTAGATCCAAGAAGATTTCAGCAATATCCTCGCTCAACACCTTGGTGTGATGCACATAGCAGTCGAATGACTGCTTCATGGCTTTCACCTCCTCAGTTAACCTCTCAAAGCTGTGCATGTTAAAGAGCACTTTCGGCACCAATATGTCAGCCAGTGTTTCCAAATCCTCGAATTGACAGGCACCTTGAAGCTGTTGCAGCGTATTCTTCACAATGCGTTCCACTTCAGTCACTTCCGAATTGGTTAGGCATGGTGAGCTACTAGTTGATTGTTTCGAAGAGCTACTTATTTTGACAAACGATTCGACTTTTTTGGGCTCCTCATTATTATCGTTATGCCCAATAGCATTTTCCTCAAGCAATGTCTTAAACATTTTTATACAAAAGAACAGAGAATTTTGAGCAAATTATTCTCAAGATCTTTACTTAAAGAAATAGTTACTATTGCTGAGAAATTTTTGAAAATGAAATTTTATTAAAAGCAAACTGTATCACTACAGCAATCTCATTTATTTTTTATTTTATTTGCAATTATTTACTACACACAAATGGCATCCCATTCGATCTTAATTAACGTTAACTCTATTACGGCCCCAGAGTCTAAAAACTAAAAAAAATGTATTAAAATGAAAAAATATTCCATATATGTCTGATTCAATTTATTTATTTATTTTTTTGGCTTTTGCAAAGAATGTCTAAAGGAATTTGTATTTGCTTTGGCCACGAGCGCTAAATCAAATCCCAAAATGGAGAACAGCGCCACTATTTCCTGCCTGCCATGGCCAAAAACTCATGCAACCCCGAACATATTTCGCAGCATTTTTATGAGGCATGCAAAAAATGCCTACGCCGAGTGCTGCTACTGCTGCTGCACGAGGGGGGGGACGTGTGGAATGGTCGAATGGTCAGGGCTGATGTTCATGGCATTCCATGCGACGCTGTGCGTTGTCAACAATCACGAACCAATTGTCTATAAATACCAGGCAACGTTAACTCACACACAGCGAGTAGTCATTGGAGGACCAATTTCAATCCCAATCCCAAGCCACCCTTCACCTCTCCTCAACGGCTGCTCCAATATCCCGAAGGATATGCACAAAACTGCCCACGGCCATGTCATGTGCTCGGAGCACTGTGCTCTGGGTTGCTGGTTGCTGGTTACTGGGTGCCCCACTGCTACTTCCGCTCTGTCGTTTTTCATTACATTTCGCATGTAACTTCCGGTTTGTTAAAGCGACACGCACTGCGCGCCCCAGTTCGAAACCGCCTCCCGCCCACCTCCCTGCTCGTTGTTATGGCTGCTGACATCCGTGCAAACAAACGAGCCATCGAACGAATGCCACTAGTCACACCAGACTCCAGTTCCACTCTGCCCCACTACACCCACCTCCAGCACCACCAACTCGTATTGCTCTGTTTGTCCACACGTTTAGACTGGAAATGACAAATTCACTGTAGGTGGGCTACCTCTCTATCTCTCTCTCCACCCCATTACCTCTCGTTCTTTTTGGTCTCTTGGCCGCTTTCGGTTAACTCCTCCAACACGTTTGCGACTCAGCAAACACCATCATCAATTTCCGTGGGGAAATCACACAAAATTTTTGCACAAACAAAATGTTTGCTTGGTTCCGTAGACGACAACCGATTTTTGCATGCCACCAACTCCGTAGTATATCCCGGTTTATTTGACCGAATCCTCGCAACGGTTCAGTTTTATTCTAACTATGTGGGTACGCCAAAGGTCGACAAATTAGTCAACACTCGCATTTTGCATATCGCATACTGCCATTCATTCGTTATTCGATTTTACTGCTCGTCAGTCACGACGGTTCCTAACTCTATATAGCGTTAACTAAACTAGAAGTTGATTTTCAGACTCAACTTGAAAGTTTCTCAGCAAAAAGTTCGTTTTTATACCCTGAATTCAATAGAAAAAGGAAAAAATTATATATTGTGGTTGGAGTTATGCAAAAGTATCTAGCAGATGTAAGGAAGCATCTCCGACCTCATTTAGTACATATTCGTGACCAGCATTAACAAACGATTCGATCTAGCCATATCCATATCTGTATAAACTCGCGGATCTCAAAGACTATAAGGTTAAGTGACTTCCATGAAATATAGGTTCTTGTGTTCCCACGCAAAAATAAAGTTTATTTAATTCAATCGATAACTTCACCCATATCGCAAATATCGATATATATCGATTTCCAATAGCAATTAAAACATTATTACATATTTTTCAATCGTTTGAAATGAAACTTTGATATGATTAGGTGTTAAGTAGAAATTGACTGAACTTATTCAATAATCTATATACTTAAACTTAAGTTGCTGAGTGTTAGGCAACTTAAGAGAAGTGTGCTTCTAGAAGAAATTGGATTCAATCCCAAATGCATTTTTGAAATTGTCTTCATTTTTAAGTAGTCATTTTTTAAAATCGATAGAATTCTACAACAAAATAGATGCATATAGATGCATGTTTTCCACTTTGTCAAAACCAGACTTTGAAACGACCAGAAAAGGCAGATGCGAAATTGTTAAATTTTGGTCAGTCCTCAATTTGGTAATAGGGATATGTCAGCTCGAAATGGCGTTTCCCAGGGTGATAAATCTCTTACTGGCAAGTGCCGGGCAGGAACAGAAGAATTGGTCTAGTTAATACCTGGCAAATATTTTAAAGAATTATTGAAGTTGTATTCTATCCTGTTGAACACATTTTAATGCATTCTTCTTAATGATTCGAGTTTTATTACAATTGATGATGTTTTGGATGTCAGGTGTATGCAGCTTATCGCATTTGTTATCTATCCTTAAGGAGACGGAAAGAGAAAGAGCGAATCACAATTTGATTATTTCTGTGAATTTATATTGGCAGATTTGGAGTGAAAAGGTGCGGATGAGAAAATATAACTTAAGAATCTTGATTTCTTGATAAATAACAAAAAAATTTATATTCTTAGAATTTATATAAATTTATATATGTCGTTGCATGCAACACAAAGCGCGAACCTTCTAAAATTAGCTGAATTCCAAATAATTGCGCCACGCACTCCGTAAACTCAACTGTATTCTTTGTACAGCTTTTGTCAGCTAATCTCTCAAATTTCTTTTAGAGCTAAGAAAACTAACACATTCCACCTGCCCCGCCTGTCCCTCTCTCTCTCTGTCTCTATCTCTCTTTCCACTGTGGGGCAACAAATTAACGTAAAGGCGACACGAGAGCCCCGTGAATACTTGAAGGAACAACTTGCCTCTCGGGAAGCAGCAGCAGCAATGATGGTGGCAGCGGCAGCTTTGTTGGGGCAGTGAATGTAATTACTTTAATGTGACCATTTGCTAGCATTGCTGAGCTGGCCATGGCCCAGATAAAGATAAACTTTTGCAATTACAACGCGGCGCAAACGAAGCAGAAATACAAAGCGCAGCTGACCAGCGGGACTGAGTAGGTAAGAAGGGTGTTTGGGGTTAAGGGCTGCGTGGGTTGTGTGGTGTTCGGGTTGTAAAGCGCAGCTCGATAGCATCGAATCAGTTTATTTTTAAGTGCATTTTCCTTTTGGCGCCGGCTAATTAGTCCGCACTATAAAGGCACACAGTTAAGAGCGTTGAACTTTAAAGTCGCTTCTCATAAAATTATGCTCGCTTAAATGAACTCGTGCAGACTTTAAAACGAAAAACTTTCGCCAATTGCAAGCCCGTTAAAATCTCGACCAAAAAAAAAAAACACACAAAAAAAAATTAAAAAGAAGAAAAACATATGCAAGAAGGCAGAGTAAAGGCCGGAAGGAATCATGTCTCGACTTAGGTGGTCCTGGGCAACACATAAACTTTTGATGACTTTTTGAAAGTTTTTCGTTCTGAAGTGGAGCACAAATTACGCGAGGCGAGGAAGGTGTGGCTGCCGTGGCTTTCTATAGTGGCAATAAGAACAACAATAACAACGGCAACAACAATGACGGCGGTGGCATTAAACCGTCAACAAAATGCCGAAGTGGTGCGTCCAAAAGAATTATCCATGCACATAACTTAAAGATTCAATCAGAATTTAAGAGTTCCCGAACAAAACACAGCGAAGTGGTTTTCGCTCTTTGGGTTTGCGGAGAAAAGATTTAGTATAGCTTCCCAAGAATCTTAAGGAGCACTTTATGTCCTTCAGGTATACATAATACATGACACTCTTTTACATCTGGTCTCATTAAAAGTATTCCCAGAAATGTTCACCTTGACCAAAGTTGAATCTGATATGAGAAAGTAAACAACATCGAAAACAATGTAAATAATGTGTGTGATTAGTTGACGTTTCTGAAAAATATGTTTGGGCTAATATCTTAATTTCTTATCATTATCAAAAGAAGTTAAACTATACATTAGCCAATTCAATTTTTGATAAAACTGAGAGGAACTCCAGTCTCGGATTTACCAATTTCTAGGATAAGTCTCCTCAATCAATATTTTGTATTCTTGACTCAATACTATTTCCCTCTGTTTATTCTTGCTACCTTTTCTATTTGAGTCAATAAAGTGCTTGTGATTTTAAGTTATGTTTCTTTCTTATTGTGTCTGCTTAAGCAAATTTAGAATCAAACTTAATGCTTGAATTCAAAAGCAAACGGTTTATTTATAAAGTTACTAAAATGATTTTCCCAATAGAAAGTTGTGCATTCAATAAGAAAATAAAAAGAAATCAGCGTCGGCCTGCCCCAAAGACACATCCCAGCTGCAGAATAGAGAATTATGGGCTGGCCAGAAAGAACTCGCTCTTGGTCATAGCTGGACGCATCATAAACTGTGAGTATCAGAATTTGGAGAAGACGCAATCCATATTCCACCGGAGAAAGATTAAGGACGAACAAAGGACATTTGCAGCCGATCTCGATTCAAGCTTGATGCATTTCCTTGAATCAAGCAGTGAAAGAAAACAATCAGAGTGTTTGGTGGAGCAGAAAGTGGAATCTCTCTGCAAAAGACCAATCAGTGACGAGAATAATAATAAATTTAATGGGAGCTACGGAGCAAAGAAAAATTGTCAATTGAAAAACTTGCTTAGTAATGAACAAGTTGAGCTGATTGGCAGTTGGAAGCTGAAAGACACGATGGAATTGCACCGTAAAACTCCAACACGCCGAGCAAGCAAAGTCACTAAGATCAATGAGAGAGCCAGGACATCAATGAATAGAGAAAATAGGGCTTCACAACAGGCTCTGCATGCTAGCAATAGACCAAAAAAGGAGATCAATAATAATAAGAAACTTTGTTCACCAGTCATGAAACAGCCTATTTCACTAACTCAAGTTAATGAGAATAAAATGGAGATTCATCACAAAAAAGAATTCGTAGTGCTGCAGCAAAAACTGTCTCAGCCATCAAGGCAAACTGAGACAAAAGCTGGCGATAAGATGAAAATAACAAATGCAAATCCAATGGCTTCAAAGCAGCCCAATAAATTGCCAGGAGTTAAGGAAAATGAAGAGCTAAATAAAAATATGAATGAAATTTCGAATATCGGGATGGAAGAAGACATGAAGTTTTGGACTCTGGCCCAAAAAGAGGGCAGACAAACTTTGAAGTCCTTGGAATATATAGTCGAGGACCTTAAAAAGAAAACTACAGCGATTATCCAAACATGTTCAATGGCTAAAATTAGGAAGGCGCAGGTCAATCAGATCAGGCAACATGAGAGATTGAAACAATTCTGTCGAATATATATAAATTACGCATTGGAGCAACAGTTGTTGATATTGAGCAACATAACTAACAATCCGTTTGAAAAAGGTAGATTCTATTTATGTTGTAATATCTTTCATTGTTGCATAAATAATCTCTGCTTCCAGATTATCAGTTTCGTAAAACTAGTCAGGTTTTGCCCAAGCCCAAATTGTGTCGGCCTATAGATCCGCCCATAGATCCGCCCAATAAAGTCCAGCAAAGAGATTTATTTTATTTTGTACTGATTCTAATTTTGATTGTATTGTTTGGCATTGGCGAATCAGATCCTTATTTTTGGCGATGGGTCTTTCGGAGATTGAAGAATTTTTGCCATAAGTATTTGTTCCTATAAATATTATCTGCTCGTTAAAAAAATTAAAAATCAAAAAATTAAAATTAAATATTTAATCTATTAATTACGAAAAAAAATTGGAATTCAAAGTACACTCGATAAACAATTTTTCAGTTAGGTATCCAATTTTGTCGTACTTTAAATAACAACTATAGCTGTATCAATTTCCAATAACATCTGGATTATACCAAATATAGTTGCCTTGTTCTAAAGCATTCAGCTAGCAAGTTCATTAGGTATTCCCTGACAGGGATCCTTGTAAGAAGAACAAAAAGAAGGTCTGACAAACTTTTCAATTCTTGGCCATAAACTCGATGCAGCTTGGTGCTGCAGCTAGGAAGACGCAGAGCAAGCTGAATGGAGCTAAACCTTCGCCGCACTTAAGAAGATTAAAGACCCATTTCGTTACTTTGCACACGTTTTTCCATTTTGCTGGGTGCTCCCGGTTAGCCTATGCATAGGTTTTTGTTTGTTTGTGTGTGCGTGTGTGTATATATCTTTTCCCGCGTTCAGTTCAATTTACACCGACTAAAAAGAGTAGTTCTTTTTAGATTTTGGCTGTGAAAAAAGACAGAAAAAAGTACCATAAACGATTTCAAAATTGTTGCCCGAAAAGCGATAGCATCATAATATTTATCTAAAAATAAACGTTGCATAGATATAATTTAATTCAATTTAAAAGCACAAAAATTCAAGTTTTAATATGAAAAGTGAGAAATTATTAATAAATAAGTTAATAAGCATTTACTATAGTATTCACCTTATTCAAAATTTCGCTTTCAATTGAATATTTCCATCTATTTGAATCACTTGTGAAGATAGATTTCCATTGCATTTTTTTGGATTCACGCTTCGTTTGTCCGCCCAAAAGCAAATATCGCTCTAAACATAAATCGAAACATTTTCAATAAATACGCAAAGCGAACACCCTGACGACAACTCACCCCTTGTCTACCCCTCGAACTGTCATTGTAAGCGAAGTGAATATCTAAAAAATTGTCAACCAAACTGTGAGACAAGAGAACTATGTGTTTCACTATTTGCAATTGAATTTGATGCTCTTTATTTGACACATCTCCTATTGAAACCCTTCCGCTCTCTTGATGTCATTTCTTTTAACCCCTCTGGTATTTTATTGGATATTTGAACGAGCTACAATAGACGTTGCACAAGTGCGGAGCAACTGTAACAGTGGCTGACAAATAACTGCATTCATTTAACGTCATTGCTAAATAAAAATTTATGTTATTCAAACTGTAACAAAAATCGTTCTCTCCTTGTACAAAGATCTTCAATTTACTTGCATGCAGACATTTTATGCACAAACTGAGTTTACTTTAATAATATATAAAAAATATCAATAATAGATAATTGTAAAATTTAGCGTGCAATAAACAATAATTTACGGAGCAGCCTCAGCTAATAAAATAATCGCTAACAATTGTATTTGTGTACTTGTACTTAGCAGAGACACAAACCACGCACTGGTTGTATGCAAATAACATTTTAACATGTCACTTTAGATGCTGCTCTGGGACTTATTTAAATACTCTTTCAGGAGTAGACTCTCAGCAATATGTAATTAAAATCTAAGAAACGATATATCTAAACACTCGAAATTTGCATACTTTCGTTTGATTGGGAGTTTTGGTAATTTGCAAACTGTAAAAAGTGTGTCATATTTGCACTGTTTTGCATTTTTAAGGATTTAACTTTGTAATATTTTAATTCAATTCCCTTAAGCTAAACAAATATAATTTATTTTATTTTATTTATTTATTCAATAATATTATTAACTATAATTCATTTACACACACATATTATTACAATTAATAACTTGTTAAATTTGTATTCTACCCACACAGTTTTCAAACCGTAACGTATTAAGTTTATGCCTTTATGCCAATCCACTCAGTACTCTCTCCGACTGTACTGCAAACTCTTATACAAAAGCATTTGCCGGCATTTGCTGCTGCTGCCTTCGCTCCAATTCTGCTTTTGGTTCGTTTGCACTTCGGCAAATCCTGTCCTACCGCAAGTAAAAACTTGGTCAACATGTCGCTCGCTCTCACTCTCTTTCGGATTGCCTGTTGGCGTATTCAGCGCTTAAGCTGCTGTTCTCTTGTACACACACTCTCTCTCTAATTGTTACACGCACTGTCCCTCTCTCTCTCTCTCTCGTTCTCTTTCGGTGTTTCGTTTTTTGCTGTGTCAGAACTTTAATGGGCCTCGTTTGTAGTTTCGTTTTGGGGCCAGTCGAGTTTATGTCTTCATTGCTGGGTCGCATTTGAAATTTATTTGCATGCCGGTCAGGCCGGCAGTCAGCTCTATAAATTAAACATAAATCAGTTGCACGGCAAATCATTTGATTTCATTTCGGTGACCCCTTAACTAAGCCCCCTCCCCGCTACCCAACACATACTTGTCCTTTTCTCAGAGCTCTCGCAATTACACAAAAGACGCGACTGTCACGTATTTCCCATGCATGAGCAGCTCGCCCAAATTATTCCCAGCAATAAACCAGAACAATGCGACAATTGCTTTCGAATGGGTTAGGAAATCCTTGGGCTAGCTTAGCTTGATTGTCCAGCCAAAATTAAAAAGTCAATGTACACAAAATAAGCACAAGATAACTGGCACAGAAATTGATAAGCAAATAGCCATTTAATGGACTTCAACGGAATAGTAAAACACTTTTAATGATTAGCTGCAAATGAGACTCATTCTCCTTGCCATCCACACACACATCCACACACACACATGCATATGCATATGCATATGTGGACAGGCAGAGGTATGGAAA
This sequence comes from Drosophila atroscutellata, assembly GCA_035041605.1. Taxonomy (NCBI): domain Eukaryota; kingdom Metazoa; phylum Arthropoda; class Insecta; order Diptera; family Drosophilidae; genus Drosophila; species Drosophila atroscutellata. The sequence goes on along the minus strand of JAWNLA010000092.1, from coordinate 923,179 downwards.
TCGATAAGAAATTGAGCATTTTTCGTCCCCGGGCGCGCAGCTCAATAAGCGCGTACTTGCCCCACAGCTCCACTCACATTCTGGCTGAGAATTCACGTCAATTTATATATATATATATACACATATATTTTACGACACATTTTCCACTAAATTTACGAGTTGCCGTGCGAAACTTTAAAAGAATTTCGCGAATAGCTGCTAACAGCGGTATGCGAGCGGGAAGCAGTGAATGGGGGCGTGGTTGGGGTTGCGGGGCAACAAAACGCACGTGTGGTCGTAAAAAATGGTAAAGGGTTGTCTTGTTTGGCGGCCAGGTGCGGGGAGGGGGTGGCGTAGAGCTACGGCAAGTTAATTCAAGTTGAAGCATGTTAACGTTCACATAGCTTTTGTTAAAAAAATATATATTATGATTTTCTCAAGGAAGGATTCAGGCATGAAAATAAATGTTGCTTTGAGATTAGGTGAGTTTTTTTTTCCATTTTATTTGACTGATGCATTTTAAATTTGCGCATGGTAGATTCAAGAAATATTTGAAATTTCTTTTTAACTACAGTAATTTATTTTTAATATCGACATATTTTAAACAATGTCTTTCATTCTTATGTTATATTATGTATTTAATACTTAGCTGAGTAAGTTGTATAACCTCGCCCATAACCTTTTCTGGACTAATACAACATCGGTTCTTTTAACCATTTTTTATTAGATATAAAAAGAATGCATAAGCTAAAAATATGCTCTATTTACACAATGTCTCAAATATCGATACATAATAAATGTGCCACTCAACCAAATCACTTAAGATCCCTTACACAAAGCACATAAAATAAGGTCCATTTAAATTAAATTATACAAATTTTAAAATGCATAAATTGCCATTTTCTCAATTCCTATAATAAATTTGATATTGAAACCAAAAGAGAAGTCAAAAATAAAAGTAAATGAATCATTTACCCTAAGCTACTTAAATTAAGCTGGTAAAATGGAAAAATCACTTAACTCATATATCATAGAAAAAATCCCAATAACGAATGATTTACAAGTGCGTGTTGTAAGCATCCTTTTTTTTGGTGTATTTTCTCAATACGTTAACCTTTTGCTGCCGATGTTGTTGTCCACTTAGTTTTGTTTTAGTGTTGTTGTTGTTGTTGTTGTGATGGCTTCTGTTGGCGACAGGCTAAAATACGCAATAAAATCAAATCATGCTCAAAATTTAATGAATATTCATGACATTGAAAGCTCTTGAATTATTAACGAAAGATTTTCGACTAGCAAATGCGCACTGAAAAGCACTTGTCTAGTACACACACAAGCACACACACACACACGCAGAGATCGAGAGAGAGGGAAACACAACAAACATAAATACACTCGTGCATTTACACACACTCACACACACACACCTCGTTCCGTTTTGAGCAAAACTGTTCAATTATGAATTTTGACAATGTCTGCCTGAAAAAGGTGCAAAATAGGCGAAAACCCAAAGAGGGGAAGCATGTTGAATGTTAACAAACCCTAAGTGGGCTGTGATAAGAGGCCAGAGTTATCTCTTTTGTATGCATATATGTATGTGTATGTGTGTGTGTGTTAAAGTGTCATTGAAAAGTGCAGCATGCAAAGGGGCTCAAGTGAAAGTGCAAACAAAGGCGCTGATTAAACGATGGAGATAAGCAAAAGGCAAAGGCAAAAGTGAATGAAAGGGACTGCAAGAGGGCTGCTGAGGGTTGCATTGAATGCATGTTAATTGAGAAGCCAGGTTAGGCTCACACTCCCATCAACTCCCATTCAAAAAGAAAACAACAAAAACCGAAAAAAAAGCTGATGTGTCTGGCCAAAAACCTGTGGGCTGGAAAACAACTTCCGGGCCGGGGCTCTTGTCTGCATTTGAAATGCAAAAGCAGAAATTGGTCGAGATGTCGGGGCAAGCATTGTATTGTTTAAAAACAATGGCCATGCAAAATATAGTTTTCGCAAGACCATCTCAAAATGGGCACAAGTGCCTGCGGCGAGGCTAACTGCTCAACCACAATCTGCCCTTTTTCATCTTGTTCTTCTTGCAAAGTAGCTGAGAATGCGAAGAGCAAACAAGGTGCCTCAAGTTCAGAACTGAAATGGGACTTGGTGGGCCATAAAAATAATGAAATCGTCTAGACACACCTTTTCCTCCGATTTTGTTATTTCTTTTAAATCGGGCTTAATGACTTTTATGCACAAATTTGCACAGCTCTCAAAGTGTCAGAGAATGAATAAATGATAGCAAATAAATCGTTTCGGAAATATTTTATAATTAATTTAGGTTAAGAGTTGACAAGGCAATAAAACCAAAGGTAAGCCAGTAAATGGGAAATTGCAGAAAAATCACTTTTCTTTACTTAAATATTTATTTATTTATCATTAGTTGTTGCTGCTCGAAACAAAGTCACAATGTATTAGTTGAATTTGACAAAAACAAAAAGGTAAACATGAATAATTCGTGTGGAGCATTAATAAATATTTCTGTATCAAAATATATTAAGCTTCGACACATTCTTGACTAGGTTTAACAGCCGAATAGATTTAGCCATTCCGTTTGCCAGTCTGTTTGGGTGAGGAGGACTATAAGAGATAGGGAGATGGACAATTTGAAATATTGGTTTTCGTATGCTAGAATTTGAGTAGACTTTGTTTGTTCTATCGATAACTCATTTCGTTTAATGAATATGGATTATGGTAAAAGCAAAATATTAGAATATAGCTTGGTTAGTTAGTACCTTCTATACATATATATCAGTTAAGAAACGCGGCAGATATCGTTTTTTTGATATTAACCAAATTCTTCAGACGCAATCGGGAGTGTGTCAATGCATATACTTGAATATAAATATGTATTTATGTAATAGATATAAACTTGGGCTGAGTATCCTTGAATGAACCCGAAAATTCTCCTTTATTATTCATTCAACATAAAAGGCTTAAATTTGTTTAGAGTCACATTTTCACATAACACCTTAAAATGATAATCAATAATCTATATCCTTGAACATTATAACCCTTATCAAATAGTCTTTTCAAAAATGTAAATTTAAATTGAAAAATAAAATCTTAAAAAAACAAGGGATAACTTTGATAAGTAATGCCAGCTGATAACAGTTATCAAGGAACAGGGTGAGTAAAGCCGAGAGATACTTGCGGTAGATAAATGCTTATGTGAATTTTAAAGGTAAAATTTGGTAAATATCGTTCTTCAATTACGGGGGTTGTAGGCTTTTTATCGTTATTGAGGGCAGGTGTGGGTGTGGTCCAAAGTATTTTTTTTCATATTTTTGTCGGGTGGTACTAGCAATATACCTTTTAGATTTGGTTAGTAGCTTTTAAATTTTGTCAGATATATCGTTTTATCGGCGGAGTGGGCCAATTCTTACTGATCTCTTAATAGAGCTACTAGTAACAAAAATAATATCTTCAGTATCAAAGTATTAAAATGGAAATTGCAAATTGTGAAAATATTATTTATTCATGCGAAGTTGCGCCAAAAAAAAATAAGTAAAAATACATTTCAATATTTTTAAATTTCTTGAAAATCAATAATAAACGGCTGTATTAAATTATACTGAAGACAAAAATTGAATAAGGTCATAGGCTGCCGCCTTGGCAACGGCTCCAGAACTTTTAAACTTGGATAGCGTCCTTTTCTGCTCTTACGTGCTGGCTGTGTTTGTTGCCCGTTTACAGTTGGCAGTTGGCAGTTGGCACTTGGCTGGTGGCTGGTGGCAAAAAATTAACGCTGATGACTTACAGATTAACGAGCATGTTGCCAGCCAAGTGAGTCCAAGTGTGAAAATGATTAAGACTCGCCATTTTCTGATATTAATTGCAACTGCAACTGTTACTGCGATTGTAAACTTTTGCAGTTATGTGAAACTTTCAACATTATGAGAACTTGGCATTTCGAAAAACTTCTCGTAATCGATCCTGACTTAGATAATCAAGATAAACGCGCACGTTACATTTTTTTAAATGTGTTTATTTCTGAATGGGGTTCGGGTCAAGAGGCAGTGAAGAATGAAGCGAAAGGCTTCATCAGAGGTTGAATCATGTGCGGTTCAATGCTCAGCCCATGGCGAAACAACGACAACAACAACAGCAATTAAAGTTGCAATAAAAAACAAAAACATCAACTTCAATCAGGAGGCCAAAAAATCTGCAGACGAATATTTGAATCTGCTTTGGAGATGGGCTCAATTTGTTTGAGTCTTTTGTAATTATTGCCTTAGGCCTTTTTTGTATTTAGAGCTTAGGTCAAAAATGTATTTTGAAATTGAGGAAAATTCATAAAAGATATAAGAGAATTATCCAAATCTGTTTTACGAATATGTTGAAGTACTAAAATATAAATATTCAGAGTAAAAAAAAAATTAAAAAAAACATCAACAAAAAATAATCGAAAAAGAAAACTGCAAATCAAATCAAAAACTGTCTTAGTATTTTAATAGGTTATTTTTTTTGAATTTTTGCTTTTTTATCATTTGAGGACTTAAGCAGAATAGCCCTTAAACTGTTAACAAATTTGAAACACAATAACTTATTATGCTAAAGTACATTGACTTATTCTTCCAACTTAAAAGAATTTATGTCGGGGAAAAAATTCCTTTTTCTTTTGAAGTTGTTGTTGTTACTGCTCTTGCATCAAATTTAGCAGCACATATGAAATCGTTAAGCTCATCCTCGTCGTGGCAATTATCCTGATACTTTCGGCCCAGGATGCTCACTCCAAGCTCATCTTTCTTTGCTGCGAGTTACATACGTATTCCGAGCTGTTATTTTTCGCAGTGTCCTGCGACTTGTACTTCTTGTTGTGATTGCGATTGTCATGGCAACTGCGCTGGTAACACTCATATCCCTTGGCTAAATCACAAACAAGCGACCATTGTCGTCGTCATTGTTGTTGTTGTTAATATTGTTGCTGTTGCTGCCACTTGTGCTGCTGCTGCTGCTGCTGCTGCTACTGCTGGTGTTGCTACTCTTATTTTTTCTGTCCAGCTTCCTACGTGATGATGTTAGAATTTCACTTTTGTTTTACTCGCTGCCAGACAATTGCAACATATTGTTGCGCTTGTTTTCCCATATCTATCCAGCCCCAATGCCCCCCACCAAGCACCTCTTCCATCCAGTTGCCCATTTCCATTTTCGATTGCTTTTTGCTGCTGGTGTTTCTGCCGTTGTTTTTGATGTCCTTGTTGACAGCGACCAAATGGAATTCAATTGCTTGAAAGTTGTAAAAACTACAGCCATAATTTTGGAAACACATGATGTACAAGCATACGTGCATACATATATGCATACATCTATGTTTGTTAGCTGTCGCTTATAATTAGTTGCTCAAATGCTAATAGGTTTCAATTGGTAATGACAGGTTACAGAATATCTACATTTGCTTCATTAAATACTTTGAATGGTTTTCTGCACATTAATTACCGCAAATTATTATTGCAATTGTTTCATCAATGGTAAAAACATGAAATATTAAATCATTGATCAAATAAGCAAATTTAGGGGAAGCTTATATTGAAATTCTTACTAGAAATAAATTCGACAGTTATATTTGTAATTTAATATAGGGGAATAAAGAATCTCAAGGCTGGAAGTATGAAAATATTATCATGGGAACTAATTTTATAGTCTTTAAATATTTTCGGGTTGATTTTATTGCAAATGTTTAACTTAGATATATATATATATACACACAATTATTTTTAATATAAAATAGAATAAACAATATCAAGAAAGAGAAATTTTGACTTAAATGTACTTCAGTATAACTGAGAATCTGCCTCAGCTCAAGAGCTGGAAACATCTTGCGAAATCTTCATTATTTGTATTATTTTGATTAATTTATTATTATTTATTCCTTTGATACCAGCACTCAACACATTTATTGCGCATTCCATTTGGCAAAGCTTTAATTTTACGGATGTCTTTGAGTTTCATTTGAAATTTATTAAAAAAGCAAAGCACATCACATCTCTCTCTCACTCTCTCACACTTTCTGTTTCTTTCTTTATTTGCCGTCTCTGTCGCACACTCTATCACTCTGTTTTGTGTTTTGCTATAATCTGTCACGTAAATTTGTAACATTTCTTGCTGAAAATGATGAACAGGCATTAGATTTATTTATTCCACAATATAAATGCACATTGTATATGCCGTTTCCATTATGTCCCATTCCTTCCCCAATCCCCCCATCGTAAGCCAGTGGCAGGATGAAAAATAAAAGCCGCAAGGAACAGCTACACAATAATAATAACAACAACAACAACAACAATCAGTAAACAAACTGTAGGAGAAATGCGAAGAGAAATTGAGAGAAAATCAATTTAATTTTACAATATCCGCTTTATACCTGAGCACAGGAGCAGCGACGTGACCAATTTAGCCAAGTTACAAATATTTTGTTATTTATTTTGTAATGAAATCGACGTGCGGGCATCGGCCACAATACAGGACGACTGGGACAGCAATAGGAGCGACAGCTGTGTCCTTGTGGTAATCGACGTTTAAGCATAATTAAGTAATAATTTGATTTGTTTTTCATGTCTGTTTGTGGTCTTTTGTTTCGCTTTCGCCTCGTTCTAAACAGCTCTTTAAGGGATACGTTTTGGGTCAACTTGAGCAAAGAATTTTGCACCACTGATTTGTCCCTTTCGGCGTGACTCAACTTCGGCGCTCAGCATTCAGATATAGCTACTGCAACAGCTACAGGCAGAGCCACAGTCTGTCGCCTGTCAAACGGATGGCTTGAGGTAAACCTCAATTCGGGTCAAAGCTTTCGGTTTTTCGGGGCAACGTGTTGACAGGCGACGGCAACGACGACGGCGACACGTGACATCTGCAACTGACAAAGTGATTTGAAAAGTGTAGCACACTTTTCAGCGCCTTTGCTCTAGCATTCAATCCCAGCTCGCTAACTAGCTGAAGTTTGCCATTCAGCCTGGAATTCCACACACTTCAGTGTATTCATATATTTTATATATTAATTGAAGCACACAAGCTGAACATATCGAGAAACTCGTTACGCATCCTATAGAAAATGAGAACTTGTTTTGATATTATATTTTTAGAAAGTTTCTTTCGCAATTTCTTGTTTTATGTTGCAGGCCTAAATTCAATTGTATTTAATGCGTCACAAAATCAAAATTTTTAATGATGATAGACACTCCATTCCATTATTTGATGAACTTCTCATTCAATTAGTAGCTGCCTCTCATCTACCCAATTAAGGATAACTGCCATCACTGCTCAGCTCGCACACACTTATCGCGAAAATCAAGCAGACTTTACTTCATCTACATCACAACCTAATTGAAAGCCAAGCAACGCATTTCACTTTTCATTTTGCCATTGCTTAGTTTCTACTTGCGCAGTTTCCTGCCTCGCCGAGCAGCTGCCACGCCCGTGTTGCGTTTCCCCAATTGAGAATGGCGTTGCCAACGCACTTGAGCAGCAAAAAATTGTACACTGCAACGAGCATAACAACTGCAGATTCTGCTACAAGTGGCACAATGTTGCGAGAACAGCAATGTATGGACACGCCCACAAATGGCGGGGCAAATGGCAGGAAAATATTGAAAGTTTATACATGAATTTAAAATTATATTACAAGCTGTACTTATATTATTTTGCATGTTTTGAGCTAGAGCGGAAGTTGCAGGTAAATAGTTCAACAAACCCTATTTAGGCGCTTGGACTGCGCACACAAATGATGTGCGAAATGAGTGTTGTGCACCTAAAAGCATCTTTTATACAGATAACTACACAACAGACAGACAGATACACACGCTCGCATACTCGCACACACGCACACACCCAACAGCTCCAGTTAAAATTGTGCACCGCAGAGCACATCAAAAACCGCATTTATCATGCGGAGCTAAAAACTTGGCAAACATAAAACACAGGCAACGAGGAAAAGTCTTTCAGGTTTCCCGTTTTTCTATTTCAAGTTCTAGTTTCTTTTGTTGTTGTTTTCTTTGTACATGTACTCAGTTGCAGCACGACAAGTGCTTTGTTGTGTTGTTGATTTTCCCTACTATTTTCCTTTGCACAACATTAAAATCAGGCATGGCTTTCCATGTTAGCTTTCCATATCTAAAATGCATTTTCCATTCGGCAAAGAGTTGGTAAACATTTATAATTATTATTCTTTGATTGCATTTGAATGCGTAATTAATTAAAATGACTGTCAATTGATCTACAGCTAAGAAATAATTTTATACATTAATTAGCACAGGCAATCTACAAAATGAGTGGTAATTTTTGTAATTTAATTGGTAAAAATCCACTTCATATAACTAATAAAAATAAATGTACAAATATAATTTTGTATACACAAGTAAGCTTTCGCAATGAGTGCTTGATTAAACGCTACCCTGCAAAAAGATTTTATGAAATTTTCATTATTATTATAGTTCAAATATACTTATAACTGAACTATATTATTTATTTAACATTTTGTTCAGATTCTTGTTGTCTTCCATAGCATACTTATCTGCTACTACATACTATCTGCTACTATCTTTAATCATCTACCAATAAGTGAAATAATTTATTAGTGCTTTCACTCATTAATATACCATTTTCCAGCGCTTGCAATGGACAAACGGTGTACAGCAAAATAAAAAATGCAATTAATTTTATTGCGGTGCCTTATTATGGTAACTTACGTCGTTATTTCTTCAAAATAGTTTGTGCAATGGCATACAAATAATTAATAATTACTGCACGTTTTTAATTGCAAATTCGCGATAAGAGCAAATTATTGAAAATAAATGTTAAACATTCGCAGAGCGATGGGCATCGGCAACACACGGACGCAAAATGATTCAATTAAAGAAACCATTTGCAATCGGATATTTTTTTGCAGCTACAACAAGAAATACAACACCAACAACAACAACAACAACAGCAAGAACAGCAGCAATTACAACTGCAAATAAATTACATTAAAGTAGGTAGAAAAACGCACTCGTACAAAAACAAAATGGAATTAAAACAAAACGAAGCGAATGTCAATTTAAGTTCATCAGCCGACAGCAGGCAGGACCAACCCAAAGAATTGAAATTATTTTCAATAAAAATACAAGTGAAAAGCTGCAGAGCAGGCAAATGCCAACTGAGTCCGCAGCCAGCGAGAAACGCATGCCAATAATAATAAAAGCACGTGTTTGTTAAGTCCCACCTAAAGGATAGCTGAGAGTCCTTACTACTTAGTGCTAAAGTGGGTATCACCTGTACCATAAGGACAAATTTGAACATGACTTAAGAATGAGGATAAATAAGTATTTAATTGAAGCTAGGAAAACTTATCAATTATCAGTCAAAAAATTTTTGTTTTTATTTTATTACTTTCACTATAGATCATTTGAAATGTGAAACAAAGAGAATTAATTAAATAAACAATTTTTACCCATTTTTATAAAGCCCAAAACAAAATATAGCATTTTTCAAATTAAATTTAGGTTTTAACTAAATGCAACTCACTTTTTTTTTGCTCATTCTACTCGATCCACAAAATTTTATTCTCCCATTCTCCCTCTCTCTTTTTCTTAGACTCGCTCACTCTGTCTCTCCTCTCCGCTTCTCTCTGTCTCTTGCTCTAAATACAATATGAAATTCTACCAAAATATATAAGATTTAAAACTAACATATTCCTTCACTTCCGCATTAGTAAATCAATTTACTTTTCAATTACGCTCAGATGACGAATATGATTAAAAACTGAAAAGTCAAAGATATAAAAAAGTAGTAAAATGCACTAGAAATATGATTTTTGTATAGCTCTTAAATTTATAGGTAAGGGCATCAAATAATTGACCAAGACAGAAAGTGAGCTTCCCAACTCGATGTTGTTGTTTTTGTTGTTGTTGTTGCAGTTGCACAATTTGCATGTCAATGGGCAGCAATTCGTCTCTGGCAGCCAAAACGATGATCGGTGCCGTTTCGCTTTCTCCATCCCTGACCATCATTCATCGGGGTATTTGCATATGTCAGCGTCCCCTTTGGCCCCTTTGGAAGACAGGAAGGAAGAAGGGCGGCAATTTGTTGTTGTCACTTTGCACCTGGCACGCGCGAAGCGCGTTTTAAATTCATTTAACCACAAAAATGTTAACCACAAAGCGTTAATGCCACACCCCCTTTGCGTGATGCAGCACGTCGCACGTCGCAATGCGTTGCGATGCATTGCTGAATTTAATTACTCAAGTGGCAGGCAAAAAGGCGAACTGTCGAAGTGGCTGCTGCTGCTGCTATCAAATTTATAGCCAACATTCGAACATATGCATTTTATTGTGGTTCGCTCGCTGGCCACGCGCACACTCGAACACGTGGAAAATTTGCATAACCAGAGAAACAAATGATGGCAAGTTATTTAAGCACAATGCATTTAAGAGTATCCACACACACAAACACACACGCTCATACCATACCCACACCAACACACAACAATGTCTGAAAGAGGCATTTATTTATATTTCATCTGTTGGATGTCAATCTTTGACTTTCAACCAATTAATTAATGAACATTATATTTAATGGCATTTCATTTGGGAATTTAAAGATGTTTCTGTAATTTTGAATACAATTAATACATATTGTAGAATAATTAATTTGTAAATATAAATGAATATATTTGTTAATGTAAGTTGCATTAATTTTAAATCAAACTTGACTCAACTTGACTTTGCTCATAAGTTAACCTGTATGGCGCTCTCTCTCTTCTAATATTTTCCTGTGAACCACAAAAAAGTAGAAAATCTATCGATTGCGCCCAACTCAAACTTGAATTGACTCTCCTGCCTATGCACTTAAGCAGTTCACTCCTCGGCTGTGGCCGACGGTGCCTTTCAGAGGTAAGTTGGAGACCTTTGGGTTTACCTGCTGTGTGCAAGGACTCAGCAGACTTCGACTAAAATATTCGATTTTTCGCACTTGCCAGCTAACTCTTTAAATATGCATTATGCTCCTTTTGAAACATGCTCTGGCAAACACACACACACGCACACACACATGCACACTACGTAGTCTTCAGTTTCAGTGCCTAATGGCACTTAAGCTTAGGCATCTTCTGCAGAGACACATGTATCAAAAAGTATGCAGTCTGCTTGTGTCTGATGCAAGTACACTTGTACAAAAGTAAATATATTTGTTACATGTACACTTATATATATACATATATATATACATATATATACATATATATATACATATATATACATATATATAGAGGTATACATTGCAAAGCTGCGAACGTGATTCGTGGCACATTTCGCATTTTTGCAGGTGCAAATGCAAATTCATGCAATCTGATTTCGTCTATGGAAGCTTCTTGCATAATTTATACGCACCGTGTGCAACAACAGTTGAGGCAAGAACACACCAAACAGACCACGCAGAATGAATGATAAATGTATGTATGCATGGCACTGGTATTGGGCTTCTTTTTACCACTCCAAGCTTTATTGACGTAATCAGGTAATGGAATGGGCTTCGAAGTGCTTGATGACAACTTGCTCAATACTTTCAATCTAGTGCCTTCATCGGCAGTAGCCACTAAATTTGGGTAAGCCAATGTCAGTCTTTCTAATCAACTTCCATGTGCACATCAACCGAATGTAATCAGAAACAAAACTTACTCTTTTAATATAAATTCTATTTATTTATTGTAGACCAATAGCAGTTTTGCAAACTTTAAATGCAAATTTAAGCTAAAAATATAATTATGTAATATTTAAAATTTAATTATAATATATTTAAAATTAAATAAAGATTAAATATCAAATCTGTGTATATTAAAATTTAAAATGAACAATTTGTCCACAAAGAATTTATTGACTCTTTCTGCTCTATGTCCCCATAGTCCATTCTGTTCTTGCATTTGATCTCCTCAGTAAAAACTACTAAGATTGAATTAAGTCCTTACAAATGCAATTCCTTTTCCTTACCGTACATGTGTTTAACTGTGATCCCAAACTTCATTTGATATTACTCCACTATTGATATTGATTGTGCTTTGTGATTAGGTCGCCAAATCTTTGCTATGCTTAAAATACCTTTACTGGGATTCTGCATTACGTACAACATATGTTTGCCAACTGTTCAATTGAAATAAATAATTAAAAATGAATAAAATGTATTTCCATTATTGTGGAAACCAAGAAAAAAAATACACTCAAACCAAGAAATGTTAATAATTAAAAAAATCATTTAATGGGTTTTTTCTTATCGGCTTTCTACTTCATTTAAAATATTGAAATGTCCATTTCCAGTATTTGCACTGCTGAGGCAAAGAGCACTTTGCATCAATAAAATGTGTAAAGTAAAATACAACAGATATGGCAAAAGCATAAGCATAAATAAATGCCACCAGAAAAGTTCGTGCTGCATAGCCGCGAGCTGCATTAACACAATCCTTGTAAATAAGCTTTTATCCGCTCTGGCACACGGACTCCGGCTCCGGCTCCGACTCAAACTCAGACGCATTGTCCAAATCCAGGCTGCGTTTCTTTTTTGGCTTTGTTTTTAACATTGTGTACAGCGGCTTTTGTTTGAGAAGCAACAAGAACTCTGCAGGCCCTGGCTTACATGGCGTATGCGTAATATATTCCTCTCTCTCTGCAGATGTTCGTGAATGTGTATGTAAGGAAGCCTTTTGTGTATGTTAACGGTTGTAATTATTGCGCCAGCTCTCCGCATATGTCTGGGGCCTGAGTTGCCTCCGTTTTCCGAACTCTTTGTCTCTGCTAATTAGCACAGTTTGTGGCCTCTGACTTGCTGAAGAAAGCGGCGAACTTGCAACTTGTATTGTTGCGGATATGTTGCAGTTGCTTGTCTCAACAATTGCATTGTGCAGCAAATATAAGAACATCAAAACATAATTTCGCAGAAGCACACATAATGCATATAGTGCATTAGCCTCGGAAATCATTCCAATTGCTTACCTGAAGTGATAATTATCAGCATCTTATATTCATCATCTCATCTTAAAACTATATAATATTATACATTCAAACTGTTTTCTATCTTAAAACCTTCGTCTTATATAGCTTATAATGAGTCTTATTTCCCATCTGCTGTAACAGTACTCGACAAATTACAATTTGTATTTATTTATTTATTTAATGTGGACTAAAAACTGTTCAAAGTTTTTAAAAGGGATTTATGAAGTTACGAAGATTAAATGGGAGAAAATAAAATAAAAATTTAAAATGAATGAAAAGAAAAATAAATTCATTTAAATTAACTTGTATTAATGTGGTATGTTTATTTTTATAATTTATTTAATGAACTTTTGTTTATTTTATTACTTATTACATATTTATTTAATTTTAAATGAATCAAAGAAAAATAAATGAAATAAATGTTTAAAGGGAATGCTTTTTTTCGTTATTTATTTAATTGACTAAAAAGATGTTTTTTTTACTATTTGTTATTTTTTACTCAACTCAATGCATGACCCCAGCTCACTATAATAGATCGATAACTACCTTTGATAAGTGAACATTGTTTTGATATGTGGAATAAAATCAGTTAGAATCAGTACAATACTTCTGTAGGTTTTTTATTATTTATTTGTATTGATTGTCTAACAAAATATCAAGTGGTTGCTGTGCATTTATTTATCTTTATTTATTTTTTTGTATATTGATGCTGGTATTCGTATTCGTATTCGAATTTGTATTCAGTAATGAACATAATATAATTTAGTGCCGCAATCAAGTGGTTGCGCTGCAAATGTTGTCGACTAAATGCTCCAAAGTTGAAATGAGCCCCAGCCAGGACAAACTGATGAAGAGTAACAAACCAACAACTGACAGCACTCAATTTGGTGATTCGAAACTGGGACTCAAATCGGGGCGGGACGAGGGATTTTGCAGCTCAGTCGTAAAGCCAACGTATGCAAATTTCGTATTCACTTTGGCCAACAACACAAAGATACTTGAACGGTTGGGATTGAGAGATGTCCCACAAACAAACACACAATCATCCACAAACACACACACACACACTCACGCGCACACAGACACACACACACACATACATTCATCATCAGCCACATCATCATTTATACATTGTATTTGTCTGTGTTGTTTGTAGCTTTGCATGTTGTTGATTTTATAGTACGTAAAACTGCTGACATTTGTTGTTTTCAATTTGGGACACTGGAAAAACATCAAGTGTTTGTCTCTATCTTTAGCATGCAACTTTTGTTTTGGTTTAGCTTTACATTAATTGAGTAACCATTTGTCAAAATTAAGTTGTGTTCAATTGACAGCTTGGTCGAAAAAGGAATTTGTTAAATTTTAATATTTGTACTCATGTAGAGGCTATGATAATTTTGTGGTGAAGTTTGTGATGCATTGAAGGAGATGTCTCCGAGCCTATAAGTTATGTGCATTATTGATCAGCATCATCAGCCAAGTTAATACAACCATTTGTGCCTGTCCTCATTTTGTCCACCCATTTGTTAAATAATCAATTCAACGCTCTCAGTTTTAAAGCCAAATTGTTGAATTTCGGCTCATGACCGACTTTTCGCTCAAGGCAGCAAATAGCTCGAAGATGACCGGAGGATTGACACAGACGTAGTACATAAATGTGGAATATTCAGTTCATAAGTAGTGGAACAGAAAACAAATTAATCATATAAAATATAATAATTTAAATTAATCCGGACTCAAATTTGTATATTGGCAGCTTAACTCCAACTTTTTGGTATTTTTTACCTGATAAGATTATTTGACTTTAAGTTTAAAGCTTTTTAGATGAACATAAATATTTATTTTACTGGTCAACTTTACTTATTCTTTTTATTTTCTCTAAATATTGCTGTTTATTATGCAAATATATTTTTCATTATCCACCCGTTCCAAGATAGAAATATATATGTATGTATCTTGCAGCACTTCAGACAATTTATAAATAGTTTACTTATTTTGAAGTTAGAACACAACGTTCTCAAGTTCGAAGCGCAATACTTAATTTGAAATCATTTGATTGAGTAGCAGCTGAAATTCTGTGCCCCCATCAACGAGCACTTTCTCGCTTTTCTCTCTTCAGGTGATTCGTTGGCTTCCATTTTCACCTCAATTTCCCACTGTCACTATCAACAAGCAAGCGCAGCTCATTATGCAGTCTATTTACAATATGCTTAAGCGACTGGTTGCCCCGAATGCCTAGCCACCAGTTCCCCTCCATGCTGCTGCTGCGCTGCTAAGTGCATTGTAGTGCCACTTGGTGCTGCCCCACCGCCTCCAGCCTTTCCGTGGCTCCTTTCAGAGCATTGCGCACTGAAAATTAAAATTACTTTGGTTACGTCAAATAATGTTGCCTGTGGGCGCCAGCCAGGCAACGTTGATGGCACAGCGGAGACGATACCACAAAAAAAAACCCCAAACGCCCAAAAACCCCACCAGCCATTTGCCCCCATCTGTCGGAAGGAGCCGCAGTAACAGCAGCCAACAATTTATAGTGGCTGGTGAATGAAGTGCAGGTAGTTATAAATATGACATGGCCAAAGGAGTAGAAGACGGCAGCAACAACATCCGTAGGAGCAGCACCAGGAGCACAAAGACGAGGAGCAGGTGGGGGGTTTGGCCAAGATGGCTGTGGTAATATTTTTAATTATGCCAATGCTGAAAGTTTGTTTCAAGGTGGTTAAGCGCCCTGCCTGTCAATCGCCATGGAGGCAGACACTTTTGTTACCACTACAATAAATAATAATTATAACAATTAACATTTGTGAGCATTTCAAAGTATTCAGTTTGGATCACGAACATTGTTTTAATTCATTGTAAATAATATTTCGTTTCAATCATCTCAGCTTCCTTCATTTAATTAGACTTGCATATTTTTATGCCTCAAATTTATTATTATATATCATATTATATATATAGCTTGTGGTTTTCATTACATTCTACAATGTTATACCCTGTTCAAAACTATATTTGTTTGAATTATTTCCGTTTCCTATCATCTCAAAGGCTATCAGCCATTCCTCAGAAGTTACGTCTATATTTATTTAATTTTTTTAACACATTTTAATTAAGTTGTTCAATCTCTTTTCTTATGCTTCATTTATTACACCTTAATTATAAACATTTGGTTCAAAATAGTATATATCCTGAACTCCCGCTAACACCAAACTTCTTTTAACAGCAGAAAGAAGCCACTTAAAAATAAATAGTAAATATTTATGTATTTTGGATAAAAGCTTAAAATCGACTCGGCTTAAAGAGTTTGCAAATATTTGATTATGTGATTGTTATTGAGCCTGTGGCGAACTTCCTTCAACCACATCCCTTGCTGCAATTATTCTGCCTTGCACTCTCGTCGATCGCTTGAATCGTTTGAGAACTGGAAATAAAAAAGAATTCATAACGAGCACAAAAATACTTGCGTGCAATATTTTATGGTAATTTTATGCAATAAACGTTGAAATGTTTGTCATCAATTTCCTTAACTCATATTTCATGTGCACCATTGGCAAAGTGCGCCCGCTGCCCCCTACCCCCTGTCCCCTTTTCGACCTTGCTCCGACGCCACACTATACAAATGACAGCAGCGGACAGTTAAGGGATGCGGCTCCTATTATTTCAGACACTTCTTTCTTCTCACTTTTCCTTTGTTGCCGCAATCACAATCTCAATGATTATTTTATTTTACAGAAAATGAAGTTTGCAAAGGGTGTTCAGGAGCGTGGGATCAAAGCTTAAGATAAACGATAAGTGTAAAACCAATTTAAACGTTGATCCAAATACAATTGTCTATGTTTTTGTTTATTGAAACTGAACATCAAATGAATCTATCAAGCAAATTGAGCGCAGTGATTAATGTGCATTTATCAAATCCTTTTGCATTTCAAGGATTCTTATTCGTAAAAAAAGACACCCATTATAGCAAGTTACAGCCTGTTTAAGTGTTACTGCGTCAGATCCATGCATTTTTCTTTCAAAAATGTTAGCGCGCTTCTTTGGTTTTATGCGCGGCTAATGTGATTTCCAGCGCATAAAAGCGATAAATCTATGATGGAAAGGAGGCATTGGGTGGGTGGAGTAGATGAAGGCCTTGGCATTTTCGATTTCAGTCAGAGAGCGTAAAATTTTTATGTTCCTTCGATGGCCGGGCTAACGACGCAGTTAAAAGAAAGCAGCGCCAATTTCTAGCGCCAGTGCAATCGCCTTCCATTAAATGCACATTTTTGTATGCATCGACAGACATTCGGATTTTTGAATCATTTTTGTGGCTGTACTTTCCTGTTGTCGATTTTTGCAAGCCAGCTAAAAATTGTTTTGCTAACAAATGTTTTGCATTTGTTTTGGGAAACCAGATATTCACTCAAAAATAGCAACAATTAAAAGAGTTCTACAAACACACGACCTCGTCCGCAATCCGTTAGACTTTTAATTGATTTCAATGATGGCCATTCTATTTCAATAAAATTGAATATTCAGATACTAAGTGCTTGTGGGCTGATTTTGATCGCTGTGATTTCCAACAATAATTTGAATAGTTGAATCGTAACAATTATTTAAAATATGATACAATTGGTTGGTCGAAAAGAATTATAGATAAGAAAAAAATAGCAGAAAAAATACCAATCAACACACATAATTAATAAATATTTGTACATTTTTCAATGCTCTCCAATCTAATTCATAACAAATTCAATTATAATATCAGTTTCATTTGAATGACAGCTACCCCTTCCAAATTCCAGTTCAATAAACAAATTTAAAATCGCAGTGAAATTTATTCTTGCATTTTCACGCAAAGTGCAATATTTGCTTGCAGTCCGAATTCCCTATCAAAAATATCATTTAAAATAGTTGTTGTGGCTTAGGACATATTTATTACAAAAATATTTATTTTAAGTCATGAAATATGTTAGAAAAACACGTGCGTGATGTAGATGAGTGCGTATGACGGACAAAATAATCATATCACTTCTGCAGGTAGAGTCAACAAAAATAACTAAAAATACTAGTAGCTCTGGTTTTCAAATGTAACCTTTTGTGTCTACTGTATTCTTGGCTGTACCTCGAAGTAAAAGTTTCCAGGTAATCTATAATAATATTATGAAACTGTATTATATATCTTCAATATATTCATCATATTGTATTAATACACCACAAGAATATTCAAATATCTGTGTTTATTGTTTGGAGAGATATGTATAGATTTGAAATATATATTTTTAGCTGCCTCGAGGTCAATTGTCCTGTCCTGTATGCTGGGAATTTTGAAGTCACTTTCGACCCCACAACTATTTCAATTATAATATATTTATTTGAATGATATTTACTTAATTTAAACCATTTCCCTTTCGTTTTATTTTTAACACTATTCAAAAAAAATTTTGGAAGTTAGTTTCTAACTGTAATTCTACTGGTTTCCTTGTCATCTTTCAACCATGTAGAGTCCAAGACCGCCCTGATTCGACCCAAGTTAATTTTCACGTTTATATGCTTATCTAGCACCCATAGAGGAGTCAAAGCTTTTCTTTAGATCAATTTTTATGGGGTTTCAAGACTGCCAGCAACACTATAATAATATTTATTTCTGACGGAGACCAATATTAATTTTTTTATGAATTTAAATTTCACATTTTTGCATAGATTCAATTCAAAATTTGAAACTGGTAAGCGAGAAATACACAAAGCCTGTCTGGCATGGCATGGAGTGTTAATTACTTGCATTACTGCAGTTTCTTGTAAGTCTGGTTTTCTTTTGTTGCACATCTGTTGCCCTTATCAAGGTTTCCTACGCTTTGGTCCTGTTTGGTTCGGTTCCTGTCTTATTTTTGTTCTGCTCTTCAAGAGACAATGCCATAAAATATGCATACGAGTGGCAAATACGATGTGATTCTTGAGCCGAGTTGAGACGGGGCTGATGTCTGGCAGTTAGTTAGCTCGGCTCACGTAACTTAGGAGTGGTTGTGTATGGCACGACAAGGGCAACAAAAACAACAACAACAACAAGAACATAAACAACAGCAACTAAATACAAACATTTATTATTTTTGTTGGCATAGGCCTGAGCAAAAGCAAAGCAAGAGCGTAGCGACTAATTAAACTGATGAGAGACAATGCCTCATGTAAAACACACAAACAACCAACAACAGCAACAACAACAGCTGTGTAACACTAACTCCTGCCCTGAAACTGGGACATTGTTGTATACAAAACAAGAACAATTCTGAGTTTTGTCTTGTTTAGTTGTTTTTTTTTCTGTTTTTGCTGTAAAAGCACATTTAAACAATTGAACACACAAACACACTCACACATGCTCAAATGGACGCGACTGCTGGTGTTGGTGTTGGTGGTGGGAGTGGAGGTTGGGTTAGGTTTGAGTTTGTGGGCGTGACAGCTGCCGCCTGTGCGAAATGTTGTCATGGCATTTGCACAATTTCCCACAATGAAAAATAAATAGGTGCAGGATTCATTAGGATTACAACATGGCACAACACAGCAATACACACACACACAAACACACGCACGAATACACACACGCACACACACACACACCACATTCAATACCTTTCTCTGGACAGACGCCATTTTGAGCGATGTTTCGGGCAAAGGGTCGGCAGGCGGTTGCTAAGGGCTACAGAGTTAGGTAATCATCAAGTATACATCGAGCAGTTGTTGCTGCTGCTGCACTTGCACAACAACGTTTTCAAATACTCCCCCAAAATGCTGGCATTTGTATATGTAAATTAGATGCAGGTTGCAGGCGGCAGTTTGCTGGTCGCTGGTTGCAGATGCACTCTATCGCATCTCTGGATATATATTATGCATTCCTCAGCAGCTTTGTCATGCCAATGCCAGGGATTAGAAAGTCGGGCCATAATATCCATCCATAATACAATTAGATGTAAGCCAAACGTAACTGATATGCAGCCAAGTATATGAATAGACAATGGCAATGTGCATAATATATAATAATTATGGTAATAATACACAGCTAAATAAATAAAGTAACAAATTGAATAAACTAATATTAAAAATTGATTCATTTTTTCACTTAAATTTCAGTAAGCTGGAAAAAACGAAGCTGATTCGAATTATCAGAGTATCGAAAGGTTTGTAAAACATGTGGTCGACATGGAAATGCAATTTGTAAATGTTATTGCCAATGTTATGAGTTGCTGTTAGTTTTTGTGTTTGTTTTTCCATTTCCATTTGCCACTGATAAATTTCTGTGCTCTATAAATAGTTGCAAATTTGCATTTAGTTGCATTTGACATTCGGCCAATCAGTTTGCACTGGCAACAGTAGAATTTTACCTGGTTGTGCACAGAAAGTCAGTTTATTAGGTTCGTACATAGGCCGAGTGTGGGACCAGTACGATAATCAATTCAATGGGTTCATTTTAATGATTATTCGAATACTTATTTGTGAATATTGTGTATACGTGTGTGCGTGTGTGAGTGGGGCTAAAATCCACCTGCTAAATGTGGTGCAGTTTGGAGCAGCAATTAAATTGCAAATGCAAATGCGTTGTTAAACGGAAATTGAAGGAACTAATTTTTGAATAATACGCTACAATTTTAATATTGAATAATTGCAAACATTTCCAGTTCGTTAGCTTGTTAATATTACCTTATTATCCATTTGCATTGCATTGTTGTCTGTTAATTTAACTAATTGCAGCTCTGCTTGTGTGTCCAGAAGTTTTAGCCTTTGTCTGATGTTTGCTTCAAAATTTTGGCATATTTTACGCTGCAACGCCTTCTAATTATGACACAGCATATGTGCTATATGTTTGCACAACAACAACAACAGCAACTCGCACTCACAATTTTAAGCAAATAGTCGAGTTGAATTATGAACGCAGAGCGCAATCCCAGAGAGGGAGGGAGGGAGAGTGAGAGGGAGATCTATATAGACACAGCCTGTTGCCAAAATATTTTACTAATTTATAAAATGCACTTGCAACGGAACGTGGCCAGGTTGACATTCACACACACACACACACACATATACACATCCGTATATTTGTAGTCTTTGGCACATGACAAAAGTGAAATGCAAACAACATCAAAGTGCAGCCTCTGACGAACTTTGTCCTCGGCTATAGTATAAAATTAAAAACAACAACGTGCAACTGCAGCTCGGAATCCCAGGAAAAATAGGCCAACATTTTATTAAGTTCTCAAATTAGTGAATTCCACATTGCAACGATGAAGTATTAAAACAATTAACTTTAATTAAATCTGTGTTATGTGTGATAAAAAATAAATATACCTGGATGTGAGTAAGAAAATTAGGAATATTACTCTCGAAACAATATTTTCAAATTATGGAATAAATGGTATTACAAAAAAAAATCGTCATAAGATATATAAAAACCGGATTCTGAAAAAAAAGATTTCATTTGTAAAGCATATCAGACTCTTTTCAAATATTTAAAAGTATCGAGTATTCGATATGTGATATCAGTCATTTATCAATATCAATAAGGTACCGATATCAGTTGATTATCGATATCAGTGTAATTATATCAACATAAACGATTTCTGTATCTATGTACAATGAACTACTGTTCCGAGTTCCGATTGGAACTGAGTTTTCTGAAATAAACACACAAGCTAGAAGTCAATAATAAATATTTTAAAACACTATATCATAAAATAAAACACTTATAAATGCATAAGCAATAAACTCCTTTTGGGATTCGTCTCCAAGTCAGTCTAGTCATAATAAGTTTTAGAAATTCAAAAATGTAAAAAATAGTTTCAGAATAAAATTACTACTTAGCTTATACAGCTTACAACTTCAAATTACATATAAGCTGCTCCGTGAGCACCATTACTTAATATAATTTAATATAATAATACATGAAGAGCTGGTCTGATTCCCTTGTATATACTTTATAATATGTATATTATATCGCGTACATTCGATAACGGCAAACATAACTCATTTTGGAAAATCGATTTACACTTGATGTCCTGTTTACCACTGCTGGCGACGCTGCAGTTTATGAGTTTATTGTTTACGCTGCTTTCAGCCATAAATATTTGCAAAGTGCTTGTAAAAAACAAAAGATGGTATTGCATGGCATGAGGAGTCGGGGGAAGAATTGAAGACAGAGTGTAAGCTGGTGTTGATGATGGTCAGCAGCAGCTTCAGAGTACGGAAGGGGACTGAGGGGATCGAGGGGATTCAGGCGAGCATCGAGCTTTGTTCGTTGTTTCGTGTGGTTGCTGCTGGCTGGCTGGTTGGCCTGCAACTTAACTTTTAGTTTGCATGTTGTGCCATTAATGGAGCTGAAGTAAATTGAAGTGTGCTTGGCTCTTGGTGCAGCACAACCCAAAAGGCGCACAGACCTCAAGTCCCTTCATTTCGCGCCACAATCAGCCCAAAATCAACAACCGCAGAACAGCAGGAGCAACAAATACAAAGCGCAGCCAAACAAGCGACCAAATCCATAATTGCCAACAAACGGCAATCAAAATTGTATTGACGATTTGGAACGATCGCACCCGCCAACACCCCCCACCTGTTCGCCCTTCTCCTTGTTCGGCATGTTAGCGGCGGCAAAACGCATTAAGTAGTCATAAAATATTGGCTTACCCAGGCCAGTATCGTGGCTCGCTGGCGCCCTCTATCGTCAGCACCTTCAGTGCGCGGTGCTATAAAATTTAATTTATTTGTCCCTAATAATTTCCCATGGCAACTGTTTATTCAGTGGCCGACCCCTTGCTCCAAGATACGGCAATCAATACCGGCACACAAATGGGTGTATTAGCCAATTCGAAGACTTCACTTCAATATTGGGTTATCTGAAATTTTATTTGTATATTGTGGATCTAAGAGTGCCATAAAAACATTACAAAGAAATCATTTTCGCCAATCAAATGTTCCCTTCGTAATTATTGATCCAGTGGAGTTTTTTATGACACATTCTTCTCCAATTAATGTCAATTCCTTCATTTTACAGAATTTCTTAAGGGTTTACTGAAATACAACTGGGATTAGCTCTATTTTTATGTTAATTAATAAAAAATAATAATAAAAGTGATAAGTAAGGCAGAACTAGCTTTTTTCTTAAGATTTTTTATAATTATTTTCTCTTTATAATATATATATTATTTAGTGCTATTACTATTATAATTTTGTATATTTATTATTAATAGGATAAAAGAGGCCTATAATATAACTTCTTATAATATAAATATATTTAAAATTGTTTATTGGATTTACAGGATAGCCGTTAGTCCATCATGTTTGTGGAGCTCGCTTCTTGTTGTCGCATTGAGCTACTGTTTGCATGTGAACATCAAAGTGGCAACAAGAAGACGTTCCACACACCCAAAACACCCACCCACTTAGACACAACATAACTTGATTTGGCTTGCGTGCTATTTTGAATTGTTCTATAACATCCAGTGGGCCAAGTGGGGCAAGTGTGGCAAGTGGCCCAAGTGGCACAGAGAACCAAGCCTAGATTCCATTCCCAGTACCAGTCCGAATCATAATCAATGGCAGTGTCTGCCAGCGTTGGCTGTGCAAGCAGCGAGGCGGCGTGTGAGAGGGGAGCTCGTAAAGTTGGGTCCACTTAAGCGCAATTGTTGGCCATAAAACTCAACTGGGTTCTCCTCTAACTGTGAGCTATGTGAATGTGTGTCTGCTAGTGTGTGTGCGTGTGTGTGTGTGTATGTGTGCTGTGCAAACATTCAACGCAACTGAGACGTCATGAACAATTACATCGTCGCTACAAATTGAAACTAAATGCAGTTAATTATTGGGAACCTCAAGGGCTCAACTCCGTTGCAGTCTTCCTTCTCACTCTGCTGATATTGTTTTTTTCGTGTTTCGAATTTCCTGTTGTTATTTTCTGCTATTGCATGCCAATTGTTTGCTTTCGTGGAAACTGGGCGATGTTCATTATTTGGCAATGGTCGCACAACAAGTGAGGATTCCAGACAACAATTGACTTATCATTTGACTTTGTGCGGTTGGGTTTACGCGTAATTCCCCGTTGAATTGTGCCAAAAACGCTAGCTGGACAACAACAACAAACCCGTACAATGGCAAATTCCACGCAATCGGCTTATGCTGACATTGCTGCCTCCCGATGCCACAAAGTGCGACAAGCCTGACGACTGTCAACCAGACAAAAACAACAACAATGGCCATCGAAATCTGACCACAAGCAAAAGCATAACAATGATGCGCATAGAAAAAATAAAAATAAAAAAAAAAACTCAACAATTGTTACTATACCAACAACAACAAAGGCGACGGTTGTGGGCGTGGCCCTGCCACAAAGTCCCCGCCTTGTAAATAATAGCAATTAAAAGTGTTTTCCCCATTGTTGACTCTCAATAAAAATGACAATTTATGATTTCAGTCCTTGCTCTTCCCAAGTTGACAATGCCAGCAATTATTCCAAGCCCTAAAGAAGTCCGTGCGGCTTTATTTAAGCAAGTCTAAGGGCCTTATATATTTCATAGCCGTTTAATATTTCTGATTCTTAACTTTTACAATAAGACAGTGCTTGAAAAGAGAACTTCTTAAGATCAGTATATTTCCAACATATCGTTCATATAATTAAATCAGACTAAGAAATGATTTTCACTTGAAAATACGCCAAATTGTGTCATTTTCAGTGGGCTTAAAATACGTACAATTTATTCAACTCTATTATGAAGTCTTTTTGTTAACTCTGATGAAAGAGCCCGCGAAATTTACATGAGTTTACACAGCCATTGAAAGTCTGCCACTGGCATTGACTGTTAGTTGTCTCGCCTGGTTTCGACTGGATTCGAGTTCTAATTGAAGCCTTTCGCGGGTGGAGCGCTTAGAACAAGCTGAGATAAAAATTCAATTAAGACCCCGAACAACACCTTTGTCAACTAATTACATGTCCCGGCAACGGTCGACAGTCGACGAAAGGCCAAAGCAATTCCTAAGGTGGCATTTCAGCTTTTAATTGAAAAAAGCG
The DNA here is from genome assembly GCA_035041605.1 of Drosophila atroscutellata. Lineage (NCBI taxonomy): Eukaryota > Metazoa > Arthropoda > Insecta > Diptera > Drosophilidae > Drosophila > Drosophila atroscutellata. The sequence continues at coordinate 898,192 of JAWNLA010000092.1, read as the reverse complement.
AGGCGCATTGAGTGACAAAGGTGTGATTTATTATTTGGATTGCTTTTTGGGTTTTCCATTACTTTCGCTCTCCCCTCTCTGTCTCTCTCTGAATCTCGCTCCCCTCTCTGTCACACACTCTTGTTGTTCGACTCCCCAACATTGTTGTATTTGCACTTCATTTCGGGCCGTTACTTTTTCAATTGTCTACAAAGTTTAAACTTTTCTTCTTTTTTTTTGTTCTGTTGCTCAAGCAATTGGCATTTAAATTAAGCCCAAATTTGCTTGAATGCTTAAAGCAAATTTCAATTTCAGCATCGTTAAGCAAATGGCAAAAGGGTTCGAGGTGGGCCAAGTGAGCCACTAATTAATTGTACTGCACAGGCATTAAGGTCAATTGATTTCAGCTCTTTCAAAGTGACAGGTAACAAATACATCTTCTTTTCCACATAAAATGCATCTTTATATGTATCACGTAGTTTCACAGTCTATAAATAATAAACAATACATTTAGTAAAAGTAATGTAATAAATAAAATATTTGAGAAGAAAATAACTATCTCAATTGTACATCTCTAGAGAGAAAGTGTAATCACAATTGTGGGCAGAGCCACTATTGAGTAGCAGGCAAAAATTTTAATTATTGAGCAGCTGTCGAGCTATTGAGATCATATTTCAATACGAATGGCTGCAGGTAATAATTTAATTAAAAATTGTGTCTGCGACAAGGACAAGACGAAGCCAATTTAACGCCAGCACATCGGACATCCTTTGGCTTGCTGCAAGATTGATCAAAGTGTTGCCCATCGATGGCGATTTCAATTAAGATTTATGCCGAATATGCTCGTCAACTTTAAAAATCATTTCCCCCTTGTATTGAAAACTGGTTCCGTTCGTTTTCCGCACTCGTTAATTAGATTTGTGCAATTTATGCAGACCGGAAATGCTTTAATTTATTTTAGATGCAAACTGAACTGTAATTCGCGCCATAGGAAATTTAATTGGAAAAGCTACAAAAAATTACTGCATCCATTTGAATAATGTTTTTTTTTTTTGTGGTCGTAAATAATTAGTGAAATATCTATTTACAGTAATATATATTAATATTGTTTTGATGTCATTTTTGTTATATTTACAAATGATGTCCTCTAATTTACTTTTAATTAACATATTTGGTTTGCAGAAAAGTTAAAAACTGAATTTAGCTAATAATTTAGCTAACTTGACATAAAAAATGTATAACACAAAAGTAAAATTTGCAAATGCCTAGAAATGTTACAAATTGAAATTTCCTGTTAAATGACTGGCGATCATTTTGCTCAGTTTCCTTTGCTTTTCCGGAATAAAGTTAAAAATTAATTTTGCATAAATTCATTGCATTCATTTGAGCATCTGAGTAGAATTTATGCCACAATTTGCTTGTCAACAAGCTGCTTAGAAACGTGCCGATAAACGTGGCGACTCAGTGGCAAACTCAAACACTCAAACACTCGCACATCCACATTTAGATATTTGTAATGTATATATTCACCTCAAGTGCCAGCTACCTGCTCGTAAATTATAACATACTTGGCTTGCCTTTTGGCAAACCTTAATTGCTTTTGAGTTTCTAATAGTCTTATAAAACAAACACGGTAAATTATCATGCGAGATTTCCTGTGTGGGAAAAGGTAACCCAAGTGTACTCATATACATATATATATATATGTATGGGTGGGTGGGCGTGTGTGTTTCCAAGGCAATATTCTTATCAAACATTTGCCTTGCCAATTTGCCAAGCATCTTTATCTGTGCGTTGCCCTAACAGCACACGGTATAAATTAGCTACTGTCAACAGTTGAGCACTGAATATTTATATGGCAATCTTAAAAAAAAAAAAATTAATATGATTACAAAAATATGGTTATATCTATATATATAAATATTTATGTATGCATTTCAAACATTAATATATGAATACGTCAATTATTTGATGTAATGCATTTTAATGACTTGAATTAATGAATTGTGTGAAGCTGCAGAAAATGTGCGCGGCCTTAAAACTATTCGAGTGTCTGTGGAAAACTTTATTATTATTTTATTTTTATTATATTATTTCGAAGAACATTTAAGTTCATTGGCTGCTGTTCTCTGCTGCCTTGATTATGTCAAGTTCTGTTCTGAACTCACTTAACCCATTCCATATCGATTCCTGTACGTTTATAGATTATTGCTATTGGAAACTTTTGTTGCCTTACACATAATTAACTAACAAGTTGCATGAGCTCTTGAAAATTAATCAGTTTAAGTAGCCTGTCTAGCTATACTTGTTCAGCAAATTGACCAGGAGGAAGCTGGAAATGTGTAGTAAAATCCAAGTCAAGTGCATAGAATTGGAGCAACTCTCTGATTCTCTTACCTTATTCTTATTCTCAGCTGGCTTTGGCCACTTGTGTTCCTTGTTGTCTCTAGCGTGTGTATGCATGTGTGTGTGTGTGTGAGTGTTAGTGTGTATTTGTATCGTACATAAGGACATTTCATGCAGCTAATGATGTATTCATTTGGCATGTGAGCACACTCAACAGTCCTCAGTCTGTTCAGCCTTTTCAATTGCGAGCAAATGAACCCTCAACCTCGACGACTGTCAGAGCGTGCGACGGTTAAGTGCACTGCAAGTGCCCCCAACAGGATTCTACTTATGAGCAAATAATGCGATTTGTTTAATGAGCTCAACAACATGCACACAAACACGCACACCGACACACACACACACACACCGACACACGCACACTCACACACAAACACAAGCAGACATTTAAACGGTCACTGTTTGCTGTCTAGTAAAAAAGTGTGCAATGTGGTCCGCTGACCACGCTGACTGGGTCGAGAGAGTTAACCTTGAACTGTGAGCGGGGATTTTAATTCAGTTAATATTAACAAGTCTCTCTGGATGAAAATTACACAAGTGGCATCCACGTTGCTGACTGGCTCTGCTCTGTGCCGCAGCTCACTCCCAGGAGCACTATAAATAACCCTTTCGATAACAAACATTGCGATGTGTTGATAATAAAGGCTTGATTTATTTCTATGCTATGTTGTGATTTATGGACTTTAATGGCATCGTCTCCCAGCCAAACGACAAAGGACTAAAGACGGGCGCCGACAGCAGGGGGTGTGGGATGCAAGGGGGAAGTAATTGAGTGGCAAACGAGAATCACGAAATGTCGGCTGTAATTTAACATTTTACGTCAAGCCGAGTAAATAATAAAAACTTTTAGAAATTAAGAAGATGAGCAGCAAGTTTGAACTCAGATCCAAATTACACACAGATTTAAAGAAACCAACCTTTAAATAAACCAATTTTATTTAAGCTCCAATGGAAAATATAACTGTCAGATTCACACTTCAGTTGAGTAAGTTTGAGACAAAAGAATGGAATTGTTGTAGTATAATTCATGGCAGTCTTGGAATTTATGCTTTATACTCCATAAATTAAGTCCGACATTTTGATGGTCATTTTCGTGAACTATTAACTGCTCTACAGAGCAGCTCTCAAGCTGCTCCAGGCATCCTGTTTTGAGCAATTAAAACGCCTGTGTGTAGTGCCTGAATAGGAGAGATGATTTGGGGACGGGAGACTTCTGACTGCCCTGCCCACATTTCTGGGCAGCACACATTAACTACAAATTACATTCACATTAGTGTTTCGGCATTTCCTGCTCCTTGTTCCTCGCCACACTTTCTTGTTTCTTCTTTTATTTTTTTCGAGTTTCTCTTTAAAAAAAAAAAGAAGAAAGAAACCCAAAAAAAAAAAACAGGAACCACACACCTAATAAATCAAAGCGGCCTCCCTGGCGCCTCCCTGGAGTATGCTTGTTAAATGCTCGTAATAAATTAGCTGCCGCTCGGCAGACCGCTCTGCCTAGCCACTCCCCTCCCTCATCGCGTTACTCTTCTCAGTATCCCATGATTATTGGCTTAGTTGATGGCTCTGGCTTGGCCAGCATTGAACCCAATCGAAGGCACCTTCTCCCACTCCCAATCCCACTGGCCACGAGCACAATTTCCGCCAGACTCATTCATTTTGCCAAGTCGTGAATTTGCTTGCAATTTTTCGATTCCTTTATTTTTAATGAAGTCAGCGCTAAAAATTTTCGCTGTGTGAGCGCATTTTACAAGGGGGGAAATATACAGAGGCGGCGAGTGGGAGGTAAGGGGTTGGGGTTGGCTGGCTGAAACTTTCGCGTATTTGGCTTACGATTTTTCGCAATTCATTTTTAATTTCGCTTCGTGGCAACTTTCCACTGCTAATTCGAATGCTGTTCCATTTTTTTGCCGACAACTAAATGAGCTGTTGGATGTGTTATTCTTTTTTCTCTCTTTTTGTGTATATAATATTTCCACAACTTGGCACACTTTTGTTTCAGCATATTTCAGTAGCAGCTCATGCCATCAAATATTCCATTATAGAATCGCTGAAATAAGCGCTGGCCACACTGCAACTCAATTTAAATACTTACCTTAAACATATTACTTAGTAATTCTTAACGGACACTTTGAGTCAAGGCCCAATCGAGTTTTAAATCGAGTTGTGAACAGGAAATTAGATTCGCTTCGTTACGCAAAGTGAAGACAATTTTTTGTGCGACGCATACACATGCAGTGCTCGAAACTAAAGCTGCCAGAGATGCATGCGCTTAAATGTGGCATAATTGTTGCATGTCACATGCACAGCTAACGAGGCATCCACTGTGAGAAGCAAAAGACCCAACAGAAGCCAATGCAACTTGCACCAAGTCAATGCTAATTAGAACTCCGGAAGAGAGGAAGAAGGCTCATCATACGCAGGGCCAGACAAATTTGTAGCCTTAAAGCGCACCTGATGACAGGCTGCCCCAAAAAGGCTGCAATGGGGCACCTTGCAACTTTCAAAACGGCAAAAGGCAAATGGCAACTACGACCGCTGTAAATGAGAATCAAGCGTCTGCAACTTTTGCTTCGGCAGCAACGAGGCAGTGAAAAGTTCAACGTCAACACCTTAAATTTAGCTGTAAATTACATTGTGTGTGTGTGTGTGTGTGTGTGTGTGTTTGTGTATGTATTTGCTTAAGTGTCACGCTAATTTCAACGGCAAGCAAAAAGCCACACGCAGCGCCAAGCAACGCGTGCCAGCAAAAATTAAAATGCTCCAACACTAAAAGATATATATATATATATATATGTATATATATATATATATATATATATATGCAGTATATGTATTTATTTATAGCATATAAGTAAGAGTGCTCTGTGATCGAGGAGCCTAGGAGACTAGAAGATACATGTACACCGCCCTAAGTTACTTCCTTCGTCTTTACCCTCACAATTTGTAGAAGAAACGGCAATCGGAAATCAAATAAAAGACAGAATCTTTTTTCTCTCTTCTTAAAATATAAGTATATGTGAATCTCATTTCTTGTCTTACTCTCTCTCCCTCTCTCTCTCTCTCTCTCTCTCTCTCTCTCTCCCTCTCTCTAAAATTTGCTGGTCTAGTTCAGTTTTTTCTGGGTTAATCCACAACCAACCTGTTGAATACATTTATCAGCATTTTTATTTTAATGCATACATTTTTTATATTATAATTCAAAGTTTACATTTATAATACTAATTTCACTATTCGAATTTTAAATTTTTTTAAGCTCAATTTAAATTTTACAATTTTATTTTTCAAAACTTTGTGGTACCGTCTACTAATATGTATATATAAAGAATATATGTATATATAGTAACAATAATATATGTTTTCCAAATACTAAAGATGATTTTAAGAATTCGAATTTAAAAAGCTAATTAGTGGGAATGTATTTAAGCAACAAACATTATATTCAAAGTATTTAACAATATAGATTTATATATAGATAATTTTGAATATATAAATAAATATTAAAGCATGGCTAATTCTTAAATCTCGACTGAGATAAAACTGTAAGACTTATGGACTTTCGGGCTGTTAAATGTGAATTTAATTTTAATAAAAATATATTCTTGCATTTGAGAGTATTTCAAAGAGCCTGGCTTCATTTCCCACATCCACATTGTAAGTGAGTTTTCTATGGAGTAAAAAATGGTCAAGCTGTGAAGCGTACTTATTATTCATATGCCAACAAAAAAAAGAAGAAAGAAAAAAGAAAAATGAAATAAAAAGTGTTGCATGTGGCTAAAAAGCTAAACAAAATTTTTAATAAATGCAGCGTAGCATCGTCTGCTGGCCAACTCCGTGCAACTTGCTACTCGGCCACTGCCTCATCTCTGCACCGTGCACCCGCACTCCTCTTCTCCCAACTACTTTTGGTCTTTTGGTCACTTTTGCAGTTGCATGTGGCACGCGTAGCCTTTTTGGCTCCTGCGCCTTGGTAGCCGTTGACACAACTGTTGCCCCGAATGGAGTCGACAGCTGGAGGTGGACATGGACGGGTTGGGGAAGGGGACCGGGAAGACGGACATGCCGACGGATACGAAGTTGGAATACGGAGGTGGTCTCGGCCCGGTGGCAAAATGAAAAATCACAGCGCCGTGCCAGAAACTGCTCAGCTTGCCCATGACTCTACGAAGGGAATATTTTTATTGTGCGGCTGCTGCTGCTTCTTCTGCTTGGAGTCTCGGCGTCTGTGTGTGTGTGTGTGTATGTTTGCGGCAAACTCATATTCATTCATTCATTCATTCAGTTCAGAGTTGCAACACATTTTTATGTGTCCTTTATATGCGCAAAGTGTGAATGCGAATATTCTTTATATATGTCTATTTTTTATTTTTTTTTCACCATTTTCATTTCCTATTTGCACATTTTTCAGTTCTGTCCGTTGGCTTTTGATGCGTCCCGTTTGTGTTTTGTGCAGTTAAAAGATTTATAAATATGAATATTATACATTGTGGCATGAAATATGCAAATTTCAGAAATGGCCAAAGGAAATAGAAATGGTCAAAGCGGAACTAGCACCTCCTCTGCTGTTACTATTCCTATTCCCTATCGCTTTCTCCCCTGGCTCAACCACGCTGGCCACTAACTGGTCTCAGTATCTTCCAAACGATTTTTCTAGTTTTTGTTATTTTTATTTTGAATGCTCTTGATGCACGCAGATGCATTTAATGACTGGCAACAGCAAAGGACATGGTGCCTGCAAACTGACTGCAACAAATGCAGTAAATGGTCCTTTGGAAACATTAAATCGGGAATTCCAAACACCCTAAAATTCTTGTAGAGTTCAGAGTGCTTCTGCTTAATTTAAAAAAATATATATAAAATATAATTTTTCATTTGCATACATTTGTCATGCAGTATTTGATCTAAGATAATATAAACGATAAGTTTCGTCTATTTTCTCAATTGCATTTTTCGCACATTGCATTTTGATCGATTTTTCTTTTTTCAATATTTAATTAATTGAATTAATTTCCTAAGATACTCCTTTGATGCATATGTTTGCAAATCTAACAAAAATTATGTTAACTTATTTTGTTTTGTTTGGTGAAACTTTCGTACTTATTGCTCAAGAAATCGTAGAGTATACAAAATGCAGCTAAACAATAGCTTCAAAAGTTAACTGCTAAATAATTAATTGATGTTTATATTTTTTTCTGGGTGCCTGTCGTTATTTTTTCCATTTACATTTTTTCCACTTTTGAAAATGAAGTTGTTGTAGTCGTCGTCGCTTTTGGTTGCTATAAATCAGGACGTTTTAATGCAAATGTTGTTGCAATTTTATGGCTTAAATTAGCAATTGTGCGAGCGGCCATTGGCAATTAATATTTATTAACAGGCGGCGCATGATTAATGTGCCATAATAAAATTAGTTATAGAAAAACACAGCCAAACATGTAGAAAAGGGATGCAAAAAGGAAACGAATGACATTCACAATTAAATTATTTAAAGTTGACAATGCAAAGTTTAATTAATCCCACAATGTCAGCAATTATTCTAAGCCAATTGATCGGTTGGGCAGGATGGCGAGGGGAATGGCGGAATGTGGTATAGCCGCAACATTAAAATCAATTAAATTATGAAAAAATTAAAATAATTTAATGGCAGTACTCTTTCGGCCACCCGATGACAACTGTAATATTCAATTTGTTGACGCAATCGGAGTTAATTAATAATTCAATAAATGCACAAAAGCCACTTAAAATTAGTTGCATGCAATTGTCCCTGTCACTGTATTTATAAGGAAATGGGAATCACGTAAATTATAAAGTGTGTCAACATCAAACCAAGTGCACGGTATTACCACGAAACATAATTGACAAATAACCCATGAATAATAAAACATGCCGCGTATATTTAGTAGAAGTTTGTGTTTTATTCTTGGGCTGTGTACCGATGAAAATGGGTGTTTTACTTTTCTGATATATTGGATAGAATTTCATTTTCACATATATATAAAAATTGGCAAATAAAAGATGTAAACTTTGAAAAAATATTCTACCAAAGACAAATTGTCAAATTCAAACGCATCAAAACGGTTTCCCAACCAATTGAAAGGCTATAAACAGGGAACACATTACAGTTTACACACACCTTACAAATTTAGCCGGATATGTGATGAACAATCGGAAACTTGCTGACTTCTAGTATAAGAGTTTTGTGCATTCGAAAGCATAGCTGAAAATTTCCAGCTAAATCATCATTTGCCCCAAATGAATCCTCAAATGCGGTCATAAATTTTGTGCCAGTAGTCGTCTCCGAACTTCTCAACAAGATTCGTGGCCCGTTTTACGATTCTCAGTTTTATTTGCCACACGTTGCCATTCTCCAACGCGTTCCCATTCGAATTCGCATTCGTATTCGTATTCGCTATGTCAATCATCTCATCAGCATCATCAGCTGGCTGCCAAGTGGAGATACTCAAAAACTTTGATGGATTTATATGCCTGTCTGCTTGGGGAGGATTATGTTAATAGCCAAGTTGAAATTAGCCTGCAAAGGATTTCTCTGCGTGTGCTGCATTAAAATTTATCGACTGACTGTCTATGTGACTGTCGCGTATGTAAATTGATTGTGGCTCATGAACAAAGCCACCGGCTCGAGTAGCGCGCACATCTCTCGTAAAGTTTGTCTTTGCGCAATTATGACTTTTAGCAGGCAACTGAGTGGCCTCATCTGGCCATCAGGTTTTTAGGAGTTTACGACACCGTCATAAACCCAAAGTGGCCACACTGCAACCGTAAATTTTGCGATTTCATATCAAATTAGTGCAGCTCTCTGGATTTCAGCCGCCTGAATGCATCGCTTCCCTTAAGCACATTTTGGAACAAATTAGAATGAATGCAATAATAGAAATAATTATGTATTTTATGTATAATGAAGTTTTCAAATTCAAAGTCATATGTCGTTCCTTAAAATATTTATTGTGAAAAAGAATTAATTTAGTGGGTAGAAGTTTTCACAAAGTTAACAGCTTACTTTATTTTTTTATTGATATTTTTGTATCAATAATCTTTACATTTTCCGAAAGCTATTCAATTGTTAAAACTCTTAGCTTAATGCTGTAAATAAGGTAATCCCATTCACTGCACAGAAGAGCTGCTCATTCATTCTCTCTCTATCTCTATCTCTCTCTCTCACTCTCTCTCTTTCTCTTTCTATCTCTATCTATTCTCTCTATTCTCTCTATGCGATTTTAATGCAATTAGCTGCCTGTGAATTTGACCGCTTACATCTGATTGTAGCATACTTTTCAGCGCATCGAATGCCGAATACTTTGAGTTTTGCATATTTCAATGACAGACTGAAAACTTAACTTGGTATGCATTGTGCTCTCTATATAGTGGATGCACTTTTTGTGGCTGTTGTGGTTGTTGTTGTTGTTGTTGCTGTTATTGTTGTTGTTGGAGTGCTGCTGCTGTTGGCTGACGTTGTTGGCTGCTGCCTGCATAGAATTGTGAGAGATGCGTGCCGGCCAGGCCATGACGCCAGCGGCAGTCAATTTGCTTGTTTACAATGCCACATACTCACACACGTGCAGCGCATGCACACATATTCACACACACACACACAAACACATACACTATGACAAATCGCAAACAATTACAACAGCGCTGCGTTGTCTTTCAGTTGTTGCTTTTTCGCCGCAATAAATACAATTTGCATGACAAAATAGCAAACAACTGCAAGTTTTGAGTGCATGTGCTTGTGTGTATGTTTGTGTGTGTTTGTGTGTGTGTGTGTGTGTGTGTGTGTGTGTGTGTGTGTGTGAGTGTGAGTGTGTGTATGTTTCTGTGCTTGTGAGCGTCTGCTGGTTCACTCAACCAAACAAAACTACACACAAAAACAATCAACTGCCAGTGCAGTCCAAACAGCAACAACAACAACAGCAACAGCAACAACATTAGTTAGGCATTTTGCTCTGCTTCTTCTTCATCCTGCTGCTGCTTCTGCTCCGGCTTTTCTGTGGAACAACTTATGAATATTCAATTTAACATAAAAGATTTTGTTGTTATTTTGATTTCTTTTTGTCTCGTCTCTTGCTCTCTCTCTCTCTCTCTCTCTTTATATCTCTGTCCCTCTCTCTCTCTCTCTCTTGTCGTCTGTCGCACTCTTTTTCACTCAGTAAACTTCATGGGCGAAACGAACTCATGCATGCTACGGAATGTGAAAAATATTGGATAGCCTAGCAGGCGAACTGGTCAGCGAAGCATCGACGTAACAACAGCAGCAGCATACACTGGAAACAATTTAAGACACACTTTATATTAAGTGCACATACTACACCACCAGTAGCTTACAGAAGGAACGAATGCAACGGCTTAAATAAATATTTGGATTTATTGGTTGAGGAGGTTATTTTAATTCTTATTCGATAAATGAAAAGACAAAAAAAAAAATCCAATTAAAAAATGTATCAATGAAAAAAATATTTTATTCTGATTTTTAGACCAATTTAAAAAGGCCTTTTTCAAATATTTGATTAATGCTGGTGAAACTAATGAAAATAATTCCCAATTCTGGACAGTTTGAATTAAGGATTTTCAAGATATTTGCCTAGATGTAGTAGATCAATACGCATCTTTTTAAAAATGCCTTTTAATACACATATTTAGTAGAAATTGAAGTCAAATTCACTTTTCACATTATTCCATGCAAATCCATGATTCGAATTCGAATTTTCACACATCAGATTAGACAATAAGCATAAAAATCAGTTAGTTAAAATTTTGAAAATAAATTTAATCAAATTTCACATGTGATGAAAATCGACGACAAGCGATGCGCAAACAGAAATATCTCAAAAAATGGTTCACAAACTAGTCAAGATCGATATTCTTAGCCAGATAGGAGTTATTAGTGTGCAGCTTAGACGTATTCATGATGGCCAGCGACTTCAATAGATCCGCCATGCTGATGACCATTTGAGTATCGTCCACTAACTGCTGCTCGATGGCGTTGCCCTCCATGACGAGAAGGTTGCGCATAAATTGCCGCATGCGATAGATGCTGGCATGACGGCACAGCTCTCTTAGATCAGAGCCTGAATAGCCAGGTGTTAGATTGGCCAGCCGCTTGAGATCGACAGCCGGATGCACTTGCTCCTTTTGCAGGATCACCTGAAGTATGGCCAGTCTTTGACTCTCCTGCGGTGGTCCGACGTGAAATTGAGCTGGCATTCTTCGCAGTATGGCCTTATCCAGATCCTGAGGCCGATTTGTGGCGCCAAGCACCACCACCGAGCTGTTGCTGCTAATCAGCCCATCCCACTGCATCATGAACTGGGTCTTCACCATAGACGTCGCCTCGTGATCTACAGTTGTGCGCACGCGCAAGAACGTCTCGATCTCATCGATGAAAATAATGCAGGGCTGCAGCTTACGGGCCAGGGTGAAGACAGCAGTGGAGAGTTTCTGTGACTCGCCGTACCATTTGTCCGCTAACAGTGCCACATTCAGATTGATGAAACGCATGCTCGCCTCCTTGGCAATCGCCTTGGCAATCAGCGTCTTGCCACATCCAGGCGGTCCATGGAGCAGGACGCCTTTCGGTGGTCGCCACAGCTGCGATCCCTGAAAGAGATCGCTGTGACGCACGGGCAGCACCACGGATTCCCTCAGTTCCTGTATGACCCCATCCAATCCGGCTATATCTGACCAGCTAACATCAATGTCCATTGGCGCAACCAGTTGCGAGGCTATCATCAGCTCATAGCAGTTAAAGTCGCTCAGTTTCAATTTGGGTCCTTTGTCCGTCATCACATTGAGCTTCTTCATCTGCAGCTTTGCCACCTCCTTGGCCTTCTTTTTGGCCTTGGACGTCGGATCCATGGAGCTGATCAACCATTTGGCGCAACAGTAAGTCACGATCGCAGCTATGCCAAACCTAACCAGCTGCATCACAATTTGGCTACTAGACCTTTGAGGCCCTTCCATAGTCAATCTATATTTTTAATAAAACAATCTATATTTTTAAAAAACACGTTCAAAAATTTTCCCAAAATCTCTACAGCCTGTCAGCTAAGTAAATACAATCAATTTGCTACTCTGGAAAATATGCCATATGAAAATGGATTGAAAATTGGTGTGATCTGGTGTATCGGAGATCTTAAAGAAACTTTCCACCTGCAGATTAAATTATTTAAAAAAAAAGTTATGCATATAAAAGCAGTCCATAATTTAGAAAAAAAAAAATAGAAAAACAAGAACTAAAAAAATCATATAATGTTACAAGCTTAATTATTGAAAATTAACATTGGAAGTTAAATTAAAACTTTAAAGGAAAGAAAATAAATAAATAAAAAGTTAAGTTTATAATGAATGAGACACGGTTTGTTCCTGTTTTTACAATTTAATCAATAAATATCTGTTTTAATTTAAAAGCACTTAAACATTTATTTTATTAAATAAGAAATTATATTTCCACATAAAAAACTTTACCATCGAAAACTTCCTCTTTGAGCTGACTAACTGTTACTTTGGAAAGTCTAAAAGGGAGCTAAAAATCTTAATAACAATTATAATTAAACTTTCTTTGCTAAGATGACATATATTATTTTAACATATATTGAGAGACATGTTCTTCAGAGTTGTTGAAGTGGCGCAAAGTTCACAAATATGAAATGAAGTGCAATTTAGTAATTTTTTATTTGAAATTCAAATCTATTTTGTTTTTTCAAACTTTTTTTTTGTTACTTCTAATAATAAACTTAAGATTGAAAATGAGAAATATCATTAAATATCAATAAAGGCTGTATTGCATTTCTCTCAGTGCAGTTTTTTCGGACCAGCTTTGCCCAGGCTGCGTTTAATTTCTGTTTAACTTTTCCTGTTTGCTCTAGCCCAGAAAAAGCAAAAAACGTTCTTCTAGTTTACCATCTTTTAGCGGAAGTCAATGTTACAAAAGATAAACTTGTCCAGCCATCTGCTGCTGCTGCTGCTGCTGCTGTCTTCTGTCTTCTGCCTTCTAGTTGCTGCGCGCGTGCTGAGTGCGTGCTGGACGCAAGAAGGATGAGGGGCAAACCGTTCAGGAGCACAAGTATTAACTAAACACTGCAGCAATTTATCTTACTCTCACCCCAGCGACCCCCCACCTCTGAGCCAAACTTCGCTTTTGTCCAGCTAAGCGCGCGTAGGTCAGTTTTGTTTTAAAGTTTCTTAAGTCGCATCTTACATACCCCCAGACACCCCCTCCCCCCGCCCAACAAGCTTCCATTTGCCCCATCCACGATGCACCCCTGCTTGAGCGGAAGTATCTGTGCACTGTTGTTTTGTGCTTCCTTCCGCATTACAAAAGAATTACTCAACACAAAATGTCTGGCCAAAGTTGGCCAAGATGAGATGCTAAATATTCGCTGGGTCAGCGGCGACTTGCCCAGGTGCCAGACAGCCTTTATTAGCGTGTCAAAAATACAAAAAAAAAAAAACAAATCAAAATGAAACAATATGGAGTCTTAGTAAGGCGGTCCGTTTATTAAAAATATTCCTAAGTTTAATTTTTTCATTTCATGTTAAATCCGACTTTTGCGCTGGGTTTGAAAAGAAGTAATTTTTGCCTAGCAGATTAGAGAAAGCAAAGAAATAAAATAGCGAATCGCGCTTGAAGGTTTTTTAAATCCTAAGAAAAATATCATTCGCAAAGAGTTCTAAATTCAAGCAGAGATTCATAAAATCAGATATGACCTTAAAGTGAAAAGTCATTTACCAAATAATCGAAGTAATACACAATTCATTATGGATTTTTATCATTCATTATAAGGTCCAGAAATAGACAGAAAGCAAAAATGGTACATTGGTTTATTCCATTATTATCTCTTTACATTTCTGAAGATTGATTATTTCGGAAACCCATTGAAAAACAAATATCTAAGCATTTAAACGAGCATCATTTAAATGTGCTCCCTCTAAAAAAAAAAAAAATAAATTTAAATCGATTTGTAATAAGAAAACGTACAAATAATTATTACAACTAAAAATACAAATACAAATTATAGTTAAGAGCCTTGAATCAGAGTATTTTAATACTTTTAAATTCTGATTAGTCTGCTGATAATACTTTTCCACCAATCCACCTCCGCTTCCCATTGCCATTTTTACAAAATAAAATTCCAGAGTCTTGAATTTCTGTGAGAATATTTTAGTTGTGATTGGTCTACTGCTGATCCTTGTTCATAAAATCCATCTCTGCCAAGATTTTCGCTAACGACCATATTTCCTTAACTGCCGCCAGCTGAGCACTGAGTGCTTGTTGTGGGCTTGTTCTTTGTTTGACGAACTCGGTACTCTTTCTATGCAAATTTCTCGGGTGCCTTACTTAAGCTCGTTAACGTCTGCCTTCTATGCGTCGCCAGCTACTATTCAAGAGTTCATAAAAATCACTTCAACTGTGCAATATTTCATGATTTTGCGTCAATCTTTTGAGAGCCGCTCAACATCATGCAGAATGTCTTGTTGCCTGGACTCCTTGTTCCTCTCCCCACTCCCCACACCCCGCCACACCAGCAAGGGCTCACTCTTTGTGAGCGTCAAGTTCGCTCGTTCGTTCTACTGAGCACACGAAAATCTAATTATATTTTTTGTTGTTGCTGTAGCTGTTTGTGTTGCTGAAGTCGCTTTCACTCACCGACTTTTGTCACAGTTACAAAATGACAAAACAACAAAAATTTAGTAGAAAAAAAACAACGGATACAAATGACAAGCTGAAGATGTTATACACTTGAATATTTATAAAGAGATCAAAACAAAAGAAATTATTTGGACATGAGTAGTTGCAGATTAAATTTAAACAGAAACACAAAAAAAGATTAATAACTACTAAAGAAAAAAGGTCTGTCATACAATATGTAAAGACGGCATACATATGAAGGGTAAACCAACATCAAATCACACACATTTATGTGAGGATTTTTTAAAATTGAATACATTTTGAATTCGTAATAAATATTTAAAGCAAAACTTATTGAGTAATTTAAAAGCTTTCATTAATTATACAAGTCTCTTCAGATACTTTTCAAATTGATTGGTATACCATAAATCAAAATAATAATATATTTTTCGTATTGTTTAAATTTTGAATTTCAAATAAATAATTGATGCAAGCAAAAATCATCACCAATTGTCGAATTCAGCCGATTTTGCATTATTATGCAAATTTTTAATATTGATTAAATTTCGTATTATCAATAAATAATTACTTCTCAGTTTTAACTTATCATACAAGTCTCTTCAGACCAGTATTTATTCTTTTCTGAAAATTTTCTAAAACCAAGCTAATTAAAAATCCCGAGAAACTGACTTTGCAAAAGCAAACCGTGCATATTTTGCGACCTTTTGTAGGATTTTAAAGCTTGATTCTCAAAGACCTCCATTACTTTTGACAAAACTAATTAGAAATCATGATGAGCTTTTTCTAAGAGCATTCCGCAAAAGTCTGTTGACAGTTGTTGGAGTCGCGCATAAAAGAGCAGCATGAAAATCACACGCTTTTCATAAAAATATTTATGCTGCTTATACCCCCCTCCTAACTCCCCTCATCACGTTCCCATCCCAGTTGTTCCGTTTTGCGTTCGTGTTCATAGTTATTGCCCGGCTTACTTTCAACTTTCTGTCAGCAGCAGCACAAAATATGCGAATATCTATGTAAAATTTGCCACCCCCCCCCCCCCCCCCGAAAAACGACGAGCAATTTTCGCTGGCAAGAAAAGTGGCAAAAACTGTGAAAAGGTGCGCCAGCAAAAAACGCACAGAGAGCTGCAAAAACTTTGCATCATTGAAGTTACACACTAAAACATCACACACCCACCGTCCCGCAGTCCCATCTCAGGTTGCACTTGCCGCGACTGCTGCGGTGTTTGTTTATTGTTGCCAAAAAGTTAGGAATGTAATATTTAGGACCAAAACTAAAGTTACAATATTTTGTATAATTTGGATTTTAAATTACACAGCAGTATAATTGCAATAACATACCCAAGTGATACCCAGTTGAACTCTCAGAATAAGTTTTCTCCATTAAGACCGAATAACTCAGAGTATACAAACAGTAACTGTTAAAAAATATTATAATATATACTCAAATGCAGTTGCGTTGATTAAATGTTGTCATAGGAGCGACCAGACCACCACGGTTTGATTGCGTTTTCCCCAATCTGTGCAACAAATGTTGAACCAATTTAGAAAATAAATACCCACAATTTGAAACCGATTTCCATGTTTTTAGTTTAAAGTGAAAAAGAATAAATAGTACATCCCTCAAAATTATGCTTTTTTAATGCTGTATTTAGTTAATAATAAAACTAGCATTTGCAAAGGAAACTTAATTATATTTAGCTTAGGAAAATACAAATAGATTATTTCTAGTGTACAATAATACTTTTAATTCGTCAGTTATAATTGATTGTATACAAGAATAATAAATGCCCAAAATAACTCAAATAAACATTTGTTACATCTAAGAATAATTAATATTGAAAGTAAAACCATATATTTTTATTTTCAATAAAAGTGAGGCTCATCATTTTTTAGCAAACTAATTTAATTGCAACTCATATGCATCTGATCAGCTGTTAGTTTATCACTTTATCGCAACTTTACAGAAATCTGTTAAATTTTACTCACTAATGTAAACACAACATTGAAATGTTAGCAAGTATCGATAGTTTCGCTATCGAAGAGTCTGAGCTGAAGCACGCGATTTGATTTCGGCCAAAAATAAAGTTTTTTATTAAACACCGCCCAGATTCTGAATGATTGAATCAAACACATATTATTTATTTTGTAATGTGAACAACTAAACGCTTTAAATTTCTTTTTTATAATTTCAAACTCTTAAGTTACTAATCTGTGCTTAAATAAATATACACTTGCTCGCCCATTGCGTAGTTTCGATTCCTGAGGTATTACTGATGAGTTGTCATTTGATTGCTATCCTGAATTCTACTCATGATCATTTTGTAGAGTGCATCCACATGCGGCGCTAGATATACATCTAGGCGGATATGATGCTCTATTCCGTGAAGCAGCTGCACGCAGGCATCAAATTTGTCACCGATGAACTTGACCAAAATGCCACACATGTCGGGCGATAGATCAAAGAATGGCCTAAGCGTCACTGAATTAAGGCAGCCAAGCTGCAGCATCTCCAGATCCAGAGTGGCCAAGCCGCACAGGCCTGCATAGTATGCGACATCCTGCGGCGCCACAATCTTATTGTATTCATAACCCTCAAAAGGAGTCAAGAGAAAACATTGCGCTGCTGTCTTATAGACCTTGAGACCCATATTGGCCAGGCCTGCTGCACAGCTGAGCTGGGCGGGCACCGCCCCCATGAGGTTCGGGAAGCCCAACGCATACTGCTTGGCCTCCTCGATGTAGCTGAGCACATGCCACCAATTGGCCATGTAGATGGAAACACGAATCAAGTTGCGGAACATGTGAATCACATTATCGCTGCTGGTGCAATAGGGCCGGACACGGGCATAGAACTTGACGGCCAACTGGAAGTTGCCACTCTTCACATGGTAGTCGCCAATCTCTTCGAGAATGCGTCGAACATAGGCGCTGCCCGAATTGGATTTCTTGAAATTGAGCTCGGCATCGAGCTCCTGCAGCAACAGTGTCGCCTCCATTGTGTTATCCTCCACCCAGTAGGCATCGTATAGATGCGCTTCCGATTTTGGCTTCGCTCTCGATGTTGATGGACTCGCCTCCTCACTGGACTGCGGTGTGGCCACGCTGCGTTTGCGCTCCGTGCAGAGTTTACGGTACAGTTCCTCATACATCTTCACATTGTACGTCTTCTTTACATGATTGATGGCCAGCTCCAGAGCCTCGACACGCAGCTTGGGACACACCTGAGCGATGAACCTGAGCCGCATCAGGCGCGCAGTATCCGTATAGCGTTTAGCATAGCTGATAAGAACGATTTGCGGCCATTTCACAATGGGACATTGTCCGGTATTCAATGCAACACTGCTACTCGCCTTCGTCTCTTCGTCCGACTCTTCCTTCCCATCCTCCTCCGCCTCAGAGACCACATGGCAAACGGAACCAGAAATCATCTATACTTATCCAAAATGTTCTGTAGCTCATTCGTTTGGCTCCGAAAAAAATATTCAAATAAAAAAATGAGTTTTATGCCAAACACTATTTAGTTTAGCGGATCGACAAATAACTGTAAGTAAACTTTCTGCCTAAAAACCTGTTTATACGTCAATAGATCTCATGGATCAAGAAAAGATGAATCAGTAAGAAACACTTCGTATTATTTACTTGATATCATTAAGAAACTGAACTCTGCTTGCATTGAAAGAAGAGTTTATAGAAAATTAATGCGGCGATTACATTTACCTATTTATACTCAACAATAATATTTTAAAGAAGTCGATTTTATGTTGTAAGAGAACAATCAAAACTGATTAGCTGTTTAGAATAAATATTAGATAAAGGAATCAATATCTTAAACACATTCGAGTTTTTGTCATTAGAGGTAACTAATGCCCTTGCAAAGTGTTTTTTATGCAAAATAAAACCTTCTACATTTTATAGCAGGTATTTTATTCGAAAACGAAGCAAATTAATAATTAATTTAATAATTACAATAAGGAAATTTTTACCGTTTCCATTTATTATGCATCTTGATGGATAATCAATGCTTTGAAAATACTCTACCAAAAGAGAAAATACTCTACCTATTAAGTAGCAGAACTCTGGCTGAAATACAGACACTGAAGAAGACTAACTTTCGCTTTTGAAGTGGAGCATAAAAAAAAGCCGGAAACTCAAACGATTCAATAAGCTGCCATTTAATGCATGTCAAGCATGTGAGTTGGGCAATCTGACCGACAGTTGGCGTTACAAGCTGCAACTGCAGGTGTATCTCAGACTTGAGATGATCTGAGCACAAGTTGAAGAAAATTCTCATGTATCTGCAGATGCGCAGCACAACCAAATTCCATTACACAGATACAAATCAAATTGCCAAATGGCATTTGCAGGGAGGTGTCATAGAAAGGTTGGAGAATGGGAGTTTGGTTTCGTTTTCCAGTTGGCTAGATGTATGCAAAAATCAAATTACCCGAGCTTGAAAAATCGCAGACATCAGAGACACATAAATCAGGGGCGGTAACTTCAAAAGGCCAAAACGAAACCAATGGAATTGTTACCGCTATTTAACGGTTTATTGATGCGTCGCTTTAGCTGAATTTATTGGCCTGGTCGCTGGCCATTTTTATGCCAGCCAACACCTGCCCACAACCCAAAACCACCCAGCCCAGACAACAACTGTGAAATGGAAATGGAAACGTGCAAAATGCTTGAAATTGATTTGACTTCTGAGGCTGCCCAGGTAGCCCATTTTTCAAGCAGAAAACTGCCCGACGAGGTGTTGATAACGCTGCTAGCCAACAAAGACCAAACAAAAAAAGAAAAGGAAAGAAAATAAAAAATTGTCAAAAGATAAAAGGAAAAATCAACAAAAGCCAATAATTGCAATCAATTTAATTTTAATGACAAATGATGCTATCGATATTATTATCAAGATATTAAATTTTATAATTTTCATTGGGAGGCGATCTTTATGAATTGGCAACTTTTAGCTCATAAAAAATCTTAAAAACTTTTCAACGATTATATTTTGATTATTGCTAATATTAATAAAATAAAATTATTAATTGCTTCACAAGTAACAAGATTTTCAGAAATTTTAGAAAAATGTAAGAAAAGAATTTCCCTGAGTTTTAGAAAAACACAACTTTCAATTTCAGAATTAAACTTTCAGAATGTTAAGCAACCTATCATTCATTTTGGGCCAAGTGAGTCAATTTTTATGTATCCCAATCTATATTAAACTCTCTTTTAGCATTTAATAAGGAAAACGACGCATTCGATGGCATTTCTGACTTGCAACGTTTCAAATACGTATTAATCACTATAGCAGTTTCTATATAATAACATTGTTGAAAACTTGATCAACAAATACATTTGTAGTCAAACTTTAGCAAGACATAATTCAAAGGGAATGAGATGTGGCATGGCAACAATGAAAAGACGGAGACGCCACCGGCAATCAAAGTCACAAAATGTTTGCAATTGGCATGTAATAGTCCAGTAGCTGAGGGGTGTTTAGCAAGTTATTGGGGGAATTTTGGGATCGAGCACTCGCGCCTTTTACTCTCAGGCATCGCATTCAGTTTGGCGCTTTCGGCGCGTGTTTTTCTAATTTCATTAAATAGTGCATTGTGGTGGATGTAATGTTGCCCAGACGTTGACAGACAAAAATCGACAATAGACGTCAACACACGGCCGCTGGTAGGCGTAAGGGGGGCGTGGTCCACGCCGCGACCAACAGCTTTGGCAATCAAAATGCGCCGATCAAAGTAGAAAATCGATTTTAATTGCAATCCAGCGTCGCTTAACGCTCGATTGTCGGCCGAATTGTCGAAGGGAAGTGGGGAGGGTGTGGGCGTGGCATGGCCTGTCCTGCCCTTAGAGCAGTGTGCGTGGCAATTGCTTTTTGGCAACGTCATCGCAAAACAGGCGTCACTGACAAAAAAAAGTACCCATCGAGATATTGAATCAAATTTTTGGATGCCACAGCGCAAAATCACATTGGACTATGTCGCGAGCAGACATTGTCGATATTTTGACTAATGTGTCGCCATTTGTAGAGTCACTTGCCACTTGTCACTCCCCACACACACACACACACGCACACACACGCACAATATATTTAAAGCCATATCTATCCAGCTGTCAAAATTACAAGAGCCCAATTACGATACGCCTACCCATATAAAAATTGACAGCCAAAAAAGCTGAACGTCAGTCTGGACATTAATTATCGCTTATATGACAGGAAAAAATGAGAGTATCCTCATATACTATGAGCATAAATATCGATTTGCGTAAATTGCTCACGTCTGGCTTTAAAATATTATTTTCCCTTTGTTAATATTGATTATATTTCAGTACTCATTGCTGGACATGCCAAAATAAAAGAAATTCAGGACAAGAATTATTATCACCGAATCAAATAAACACAGAAAAAAACTAACATCATTTAAATTTCGAGACGTCATTTAATAATATATATTAAACTGAATTATTGATGATTTATTATGTTCTGTATTGAAAAATTAAATTTTGAGACTGCTGTGGTTTAAATATTTTCTTAATATTCATTGAGATACGTTGGAAGCTTTAATTTAATTAATTCAATTAAAATTTGTTGTGTTCCATTTTCTTTCATTATATTTATAATCAAAGCCTTTCTTTCCAGAATGCTAAATTCATTTAATTTGTTCTATTTTTGCTACCTAACTTGAAATCCTATTTTAAGTTTAAATATATATTTTCAGCAAATATTTTCATTTGTTAACTCAAAATATATTTTGGGAATGGCTTTATTTATATTCATAGTTATGGCATAGAAGCTTTAATTTTAATTTATTTATTTCAAATTTATTATGTTCTGTATTCAATGGTTGTATTTATATTTATATACATCTTCCAAGAGCTTCGCTTATTTTATGGAAAGTTTACTGAATTTATTTTTTATTTGCTTTGAAATTTTTAATCATGTTCTATATTTATATTTATATATTTAAAAGCCTTACACACCCCCAGCCACCCTGCAACACTTATCTACCTCTCTACCCCGATAACAATCTAGCTCAGTCCCAAACGGTGGGCTCAGACAAATTAGCCTTACCTGGATGACCCGAACAGACGGAATCTCTGCGGTTCGAGGGTCAAATGGAAGAAACTCTAAAGAGCCAAGAGAGGCAGCTGCACCAGCCCCCAAAAGGCAGGCAGCAGCAATCTGATACCACCTGAGGACTCTCCCAGAAGGATGTCCCAGGTAGCTAAGAGTGTTCAATGGTCCAATGTTCGTGACTGTGCCAGCGGAGAAGGAATCGGATGGGCTGGATTTGCGCCCGAGCATATCACGTGCTGCGGCAATGAAAAAGGTGAAGGTGACCGTGTTGCCTGCGGAATTCCCCCAGATAATGCTCAGCCACGGAAACCTGTTTTTTGTTGTAAGAGGCCATGGGGGAGAATAGGCTTAATATACCCCAGTCTGCTATCTGAACTGGGTATTCACAGTAGCGAACCATGTGGTTGGTGGAGGAACGATGGGCTCAGAAGGGCACACAATAGATCTGGCAGGTCGCAATGCATATATCAAAATCATAATAATTATTATTTGTATAGTCATTTTCGCTTGAAAGAAGTCTGTTGCAGAGTAATTGCAATTAATTATTTATGTTGCATGCACTTTTGCCCTTTTTGTGGACCTTTGTTGTCCTTGCACTTGACTCGACGCACCAAAAGGGCGACGTACGATTGTTTGTGTGGCACTTGAAAATGGCCTGCTATCAACTGTCTGACTGTGCCACCCTGCTTCTGTCCGGCCGGCTGGCTGTCGTTCTACTCATAGTTGTGATCGACAAAATGAGCAACAGTTCTCGCCACAATGTGTGCCATTTAATTATATTTCAATTTAATTTCCCGCTGTGGCCCATTCACTCTGGCCGCAGGAAATTAACAGCAATAGAATAGACGAGGAGAAGGCTGAAAGCAGACGCTGCCTTTTCACGCTGTCATCGAGCAGGACAATGCTGATGCTGCTGCTGCTGCCGCTGCCTATGCTGCCTATGCTGCAATGCGTCAACGTGCCACGCCCCCTTTCATAAGCTGCACTGCCCTTCGTTGTTGTTCTAATTAAGTTTGGTTTTTGCGTTTAATGTCAGTTGCGTCCAGTTGTGGCTCTGGGGTTAGGTGTATTTTTCATCGGCTTGCTCGCCCATTTTCCCCCTTTTCTTTGCTTTTCTTTTCCGCTTTAACAAGTTCTTTATGATGCCAGCAGAAGAAATTAATTTTTTCGCCAGATATTGTCCTCCTCAAGGCTGCGCACAAGTTTTTCCTTTGTGAGTGCTGCAAACTCTTTTGCATATTTCCAACTTATCGCAATCATTTTCCCAGTTGTCTTTACATTTTCACGCACTGTCGATCTAAGTAAATTTAATTGCACTTTCTGCAATGGCAAATTTTCGCAAATTTAAAGTCAATCCCTTAAATTTTCACTCATTATGTTGTTTGTATCGATATTTGTAGTTGATTTAACTTTGTATTCATTAATTGCATATTTCAAAACTGTGCAGTTACTAAATTGGAGCAAACTCAAACATTACTATTTATACCGAAATGTCATTTGCAAATTCTATTAATTATCTCCCAAGTTTCCCCCAATTTGTGACCTTGCTGCGAAGCTTTATTAAATACTATGCAAATACGAAATAAATATCAATAATAATAAAAGTGTGGAAATGGCCGAAACAAGTCATTCAACTGTCTAGTTGGGTATAGATTGTTGTTTGTTTTCAACACAATTTATTGTTGACTGCACCTGAGGCATTTGGACACACCCTGACTCAGGCCTAGACCCAGTTCCAACAAACCAAACTCAGTTCCAGACGCACTACAAAGATACACATATAGAAATTTGACTGCCTCCGGCGTAGATTGGATCAAATTGCATGCGCATTTTATGCCTTTTGAATATGTTGCTGCCTTTGGTCTCCACAATATGCCAACTGTTGTTTGGTTCTTGTTGTTGTTGTTGTTTGGCATGTGCGAGTGTAAATTCTGTATAATTTGTATGGCAAATAGAAGGAGAGTGGGGGGGGGGGGGCCGACATTTCAGTTTGGTTCTGGGCCCAGTTTGGTTTGTTTGGCAATACTGTTGACCATTTGGCTCATATAAATAAAACATGTAAACCGATTGGCAAATATTTGACATCAGCGCTTTAAGCGCCCACGCCCAGACTATATACATATATATGTGTTCAAACTTTAAGCTATTGGGGCGGAGAGCGGGGGTGGGGTGAGCAGGTCGAGCTAACTGTCGTAAACCAATGCAGGCAAAACCAAGCCCGGCCAACAACAAGAACTATCGCCAACGTCGAGCGGCAAAGTTCAAATTCAATTACCTTTCAAATATTTGCATTTTGCGACACAAAGTTCCGTCATAATGTGCACAATGGCTGCCACTCGAATGCCACTTGAAAAGCCAACGGATGGACGGGTGACAGAGGCATGGTAGTCGACTATAAAGAACGAACCGACAACGGATGGAGCACTCAAAACAGTTGCCGCTAATGTCGTTCTGCACGTCCAGGACGTCGTCCTTCTGCTGCTGCTACAATTTCTGTTGCTGCTGCTGCTACAGTTTCTGTTGCTTCTGCTCCTGCTACAGTTGCTGCTGCTACAGTTGCAACAACAAGAGGAGCAACAATGACGTTAACTTTTGCCGCCTACTGCCGTCCCCTTTCAAAACAATTACAAAACAAAGGCCAGCGACAGTGCGGGTAACGAGGTGAACGGGGCAATCTCTGTGAGTGTGTCGAGCGCATAAAAATACCAAATAAGCCAATTTCAAAACAGCCACCAAACACTAACCACCCACCTCCCACCACCCACCACCCACCAAGTAAGCAAAACAAAGCAGCCAAAGGTTCGGGAATTTTTTCAATGCCAGCCCGTAGAGAGTGTTTTCGAGCATTTCCACTTTGTGTTCTATGTCAAACCCAAACTCAGCCAAATACTGCAAATAATTTTGGATAGACTTGCTAAGATAGGAACAGACTGAAGAGTGAGGAAGTGAAGGAGATATCCAGCTTGGAAATTGTGACTATATAGAGGGCCTATGCTTATTTTTGAGAGTGAAAGTGATGAGCGAAGCGACTGAAGAGAGGAAGGCAGCCAGAGAGAAAAGAACAGAGTACATTTGAGGGAGATAGAGAACTGCACTGAAAGTGAATTAGAGAGAAAGAGAGAGAGAGAGAGAGAACATCCCAGAGAAAGTCACAGAGCGAATGATGCCATCAGGAAAAGGAAAGAATCGACTGATATAGACTGAAGGAGAATGAAAGAGAATATGAAGAATTGAGAGTAATGCCAAGAGTAAGTAAGAGAGAGACAGTAAGAGAATCAAGCCTGATCCACTTTGATAGAGAGCCAGCTGTCTGTATTAACAATATGTATAAGAAATACACAGCAATTATGATAATTCTATGCGATAGTCTTTAACTCATGCAATTAATTCCGAAAAGTTAGAATATCACCATCAAGTCAAATGCCAATTAAAAAGTTACTTATAAATAAAAAAATCAACTTACAACAACAACAAATACTTTTTGTTTTAATCCTAGAAAAGTCAGAGAGAAAGCGAACTGGAGAGATGGACAGAGTGAGTGGGCCCAAGAAAAGCAATTTTCTATTGCAATTGATACTGAGGGAAATTAAATGAGGGCGAGAAAAACTTGAGGACAATTGACAGACAACTTGACAGAGAACGAGTTTTACAAAATACACAATACAAAAATATTGTAAGAATGCCAGTTGTATATATTATAAGTATACAGCTATAAATTAAGTAAGTAATAAGGCAAATAAAATTAAACTTAAATGGAAAATCAAAGTCAAATCAGGCATACTTTAATAGTAAATTTACAGTTTTCGCAATTTACAATCATCTTAAAACTGAATCTTATTTGTAGTGTATGTTATAAGTCGCCTTGCTTGCAGTTGCCAATATAGTTTCTATTGTTGTAGTCCTTTTATTTATATATATATATAGATATATATATATATATATATACTATTATTTTTTTTGCATTTGTCGTGTTGGTGTGACTGCCACTGAAAGTTTTACATGGTCTGGTTGGCTGTCGCACGTAACTTTGTGACTCTGTGAAACTATGTGCAACGTTGTTGGAGGACCAGTTTAATATTGTTTTCTCTAGCTCCTGGGCTACTTCTACTTCTCCTGCTCTGTCTTCATCTCGTTCTCTCTTTATATCGCCCACTCTTTCTATCCTTCTGTCTGTCTCTTTGTAGTAGTCAAAAATGTGGGCGCATGTGTCTCGTTTGGTTTGTTGTAGTTGCAACAAAGTGCATTGAAAATGATTTCTTTTGTCTATTAAAATTGTGTTGTGAGCTTTATTGAAAATGATACACAAATGGCCAAACACTACTTGACTGCTCGAATCTTGTGTCCTTGGCCAGTGCACGCGCCGTTCCCCACACGCACGCGTCTCGCAAATTGCGCAACTCTGTGTGGGGCATGTGGCATGTTTTATGCATGCGGACACAGCAGCAACCACGACGGTATATCCAGTTCGAATCCCTCGTTGCCAGCTTATTTGCATGCTGAACTCTTCTGTTCCATATACCCTTCTGTAGAATACTATTAGATCCTTACAGCAGGCCTGATCCTTCTTTGACTGCATCCGCAATTTTGCTCCACTTAATATATGTGTATCCCCAGAATCAGGTTACTATATCTTATAGCTGCCATACCAACTATCGGCTTAAAGATGAGATTTTTAACAACTACTTTTCAATTACTAAAATGTTCCAACTCACGTTTTGACTAAAAAGCGATCAACATTTAGATGCCAAAACGAATACACTCAGAAAAAAGATAATACAAATTCCTATTAAGCAATTTATATTCGAGTTTTGCTGTTGGAAAAACACAACTTTCAGTGCATTAGGAAGATATCCAGGATAATAATAATATAATAAATATAATAATAATAATAAATAATAATAGTTTTAGATGTGAGCAGAAAGACTACTGTCTGCCAGGGTATTTGAAGTTAGCAATGTTGACTTCAGCTGATTCCCAGTTTATTTTTTTGGAAACACATTAAATGAGCGCGTGCTGAGAACACATTTAGAGACTTTGGATGGAGCAGTGGTTCGTTGGCGGAGTGTTGAGAGAAGGGGAGCGAAGTTGGGATGGAATTGTGGAGGCGAGCATGGCAAATGACAGTGATGGGTGCGCTGTCGCTGACGACTGGTTCAAAGATGCGTGAATGCAGATCCGAATGCGAAAATACATTTAGCACACAGACCCCTTCCCATATGGAGGGTGTATGTATAAATACGAAATTTATAAGGGTGTATAGCTACTGGCAATGACGTTAATATAAAATGCATGGAATTTTCCCATTATTCCGTGCATTTTAAAGTCAAATTTATGTTATGCATATTGCCGTCTAAAGCAAAATTGCAACGAAAGCGCAAAGCAAAAGGCAACAAATATAACATCAGCGAATCAAAGCCAACATTCCACTCTTTATGACTCCCATTGAATACCGTGGCAGAACTATAAAAAATCCTGTTCATAACTAAAAATAAATACTTAAAACATTTTACTGAACTTCTACTTTAGTGTGCTTCCTATAAAGCGAAATCAGCTCGACAACTTTTGATTAAATAAAAATCCCTTTGAGGTAATTGCAGGATGAAAATAAGTTTGCACGCAGATCAAAAAGTTGGTTCATTAAATGAGTTACTATAATTAAATGCAACTGGAGGTTATCTCTTAGTAAATAGCTTATACACACAGAAAAAAAATTATAAACTTATTATTTATTTATTTAGATAAAAAAAAAACAGAAAAACTTTCTAGTTTTCAAGACGATTTTCTAAAATACAGGTTTCTTGGTTGTTTAGATGACTTAAATTGTTCGCGAGGGGGCGAGAAACAACTTTAAATGTAGTTTAGGGCTTGCAGCAGTGTATCGACTAGTCGGTTAATATCGACCAGAGCTTACTTTTCGAGTAATGTAATTTGAGAATTTAATACCTTTAAAGAGACATTCCAATTATAAGCAGATCTACTTTGTTGCAATATGCGCAATTAGACTTCGCTAACAATGTCCTCAATCCCCAGAAACATTCATTTATTTTGTACAGCTTTAGCTACATTTCGCAAATGCTTGAGTTGGAGCTCTGCTGCAGCTGTTGCAGTTGCTGCTGTTGCTGTTGTTGTTGTTGCAGTTTCTCTCTGTCTGGTGATTTTGAGCTTTGCTAAATGAAAAGCAAATAAATACGCTGTTTTAGTGGAGTTGCGTAGCAAGTAGCGCATCATTTGTAATGTTGGCTCATAAATTTGAGTCAAATATATTGCGCATACGCACTGCGATCCGCAAAAGAACTAAACAAATATTCTAGTTGCAGTTGTTGTCATTGTTATAGACGAGTTTGCTTTTGGGTCGAGTTGGGTCAGCACAGAGCAAGCTGCAGTTGAAATTGCCTTGACATATTGCTTAAAACAACCAAACCAACGGAAACTGCAGCCCCAAAACAACTGTCTTTGTCCTCAGTTTGTCATGTATCCTTGTATGTGTGTCTGTTTGTGCGTGTGTGTGTGTGAGAGTGTGTGTGCGTGTGTGTGTTTATGTATGTTTGTCAAAAGCATGCAAGTCATTCAACTCGAATTTATTTATTGTGCAACTGCTGTGCACTGCGGTCGTACAATAACATGTGCAAGAGCCAAGACACATTCATCTATTTAATTAATAACAAAAACTGCACAAACGACACAGAAAACACACTTTTCATATGACCAGGACTTAATACTCTAGCAAACATATTTATCAAATCAAATTGCTTGTTAGGGAGTAGAGATTTCAGCAACTTTTTGGTCTGATTGGGTTTTTCCTGGGTTTTCCCCAATTCGTGCAGCAAATGTTGAACCATTTTGAATTTAAATCTCTAAAATATTTCTTAGCTTAAAATTTATTTATAATTTTAATTTTATTTTAATTTTAATTTCATTCAATTTCTTTCTTTTGTATTTTTTGTGTAGACTGAGTTTATTTGGCAATAAATAAATAAATAAATAAATAAACTTGCAATTCCTCATTTAACTTTCTGATTGTTTATTTCTAATTAAAATTAAAATCAATCAATCAATATATTCAAATTTTATTAGCAGCCTTAAAATGTTAACATTGCCTTGTTATTGATACTTCAACATATATTAACTTTTATTCATTTTATATTTATCTCAAAACTATTTTTCAATCAAAACGGAATGAAAATAAATAAATTTGGGCGCTATTAAAACTAGTAATTTATAAAAATAAAGTAAGTTGCAGAATGATATTATTATCGATGCAAGATTAAGTTGTTAAATTATCACAATATAAATAAATTTAACAATTTTATATAAATCAGTATTTATGCCTCTAGACATAATACAATATTGAATAATTGTGGGTTTTTGGGCTGAGTGACATGCCCTGAGGAAAGGTATTCATGCAGTTTGCTTGTCAGGCAATTGTCTGGCATAAACTTAGTAGCAGCTTTACATAAATTAACTTTATGTATTCATTAAAAATAATGAAAGCATGTGAGAGAGTGTGATGGGTGATGGGTGTGCAATCGTTCACATGAGATGAAGCCAGCTGAAATTGATGCGAAATGGAATATCAGGCCGTGCAACATACATAACAGCAGTTTGGACACATGTATGTGTGTATATGCATGTGTGATTGTGCAACGAGTGCGTTGGCTGGCGGGCGTTCGCAACATGACGTACGAAATCCGAAAAATGCATCCGCCAACTCTGGGAAGGAGGAGGCTGCTGCTGCATTCGCAGGACAATGGAAGCTGTCACTTACAATGAAGCCGTACTCGCTTGCAAGCAATTGTCAGAGATTGGAGATGGAATAACTTGGGAGTAGTCTCGCCTAGTGACATGTGCAGTCTGTATGCATGGCAAAGCCGGGCAAACAATAAAGGATAACATTTACACAAGCCGCTCACACACACACACACACACACTCACACACACGCACGTATACACTAACCAGAAAGGGTCATCAAATCCTTTAGCCAAGTTTTGCTTTTGTTCTCGTCATCGTCAACGCACAATCTCCCTCTATCTCTCTCTCTCTCTTTCTTTCTCACTCCGGCGTCAGGCATTGTCTTTATGCTGGTTTAATCTGTGTCGAAAGGCGTGAGTTATTACAAGCCAGCAACGCCCACAACCGCCCCTAGCGACGCCAAAAGCTGCATACATGTCCGCCTTCCTTAAAGCTTGCCCCATTGTCTAGCCGCATCGTCTATATGGAGAGAGCCAGACACACAGAGAGAGAGAGAAAGAGATAGAGAGAAATGCTGGGGTGGTGCTTGGCGTCAAATAGAACTCGACCAAGTCAAAGGTTTATCTTTTGTCAACGGCTTTTGTGTAGCTGCATAATCAGCTTTCTCTTTGATCGAGCTGTCTATTCAAGATTCTGATGAACTACTTGCAAAGGTCTTGCGAGTCAATTAGTGCCCCACATGCTGGCAGCTGCTGGGATTAATTCCATCTTAATGCTGAGACAAAAATCAGAAAATTAAAAAATTGGAAAATAACTTTTAACCAGTAGAATACTAACGGTATAATATTTTATTAAATATACAGAGTCGACTCTTGCTACTCGACATACTTGAGAAATGAGAAATTGTGTAGTATTTTTTATGAAAGATATAATTTTAATGCAATATTTATAATTTTCTCTTAGTATTGAGTTAGACTGAAAGTTAACCAATTCACCTATAAATTGAAACCGGTTTAAATTGATTTTGAGTAAGCTTTAATGTTTTTCCATTTATGAAATTACTTTCACATTTTAGTTGACAAAAATTTCGCTGGTGGTCCTAATATTAAAAAAAGAAAATTAAAAATACTCGAATTGATAAAATCCCATACCAATAGATATATTCCCTATATATATGCGCTGGTCGCGAGAATCTCTGTCCTTAATAATTGGCATTGTGGAGCCCGCAGCCAGTCAAAGCCATTGGACATGCAATTTAATTGTTGCATGGATTTTATTTTTCCATTTTCTTTTTGTACGGTATTTGCGTTGTAAAAACTCTAATGAATTAATGAGCTCGTTGGCACTCGAAATGCAATTGCGTCGATGGTCTCGTGCACTGTGGAGCTGCCTGGCTGGCCTTTATTTTACTTACAATTAGCGCCATCGATTGTTTAATGGCAGTTGATTGTAATAAGCCAATTTCGAAGAGTCTCCATTTGAATTCAAAATGCGAAATAAGTTCATTAGCAAAACGATAACGCCTGCAGTGGCGCCCCCTGGCGGCGGCCACCTAGTGTGCGTGTGTGTTTGTGTGTGTGCCTAGCCGGAAGTCCCAGCTGCTCTTCGCTCGTTGTGTGTGCCTGTGTGTGGTTGTGTGTGTGTGTGTGTATGTGTGTTCCCTTCTACCCGCTACCCAGAAGCATTAAGGACAAGCACTCGATTTCCAATTGCAATGTTTGGCTATCTGTCCGTCCGTCTGTCTCTCCATCTGTCTGTCTCTCCGTCCGTCCGTCCGTTTGTTTAATTTGAGTTTATGCAACTTTTATGCTTATTAATACTTTTATAACACGCCCAACAGCGCCCTTCCGCCAGCAGGTAATTGCCAATTTGGTTTGAATTTCAATTGGCCAATTTGGGCTTGTTTTGGGCCATGAGAACTTTTTAAGTGCTTGAAATTGTTAAGCATCGAGTTGTCTGATAATCTATTAGCCATTTATTAGTATTAATTGCGCGTGTTAAGGTGAGAGGCAGACAACTCTAGGCTCTAGCCAAGAGAGGGATGACGTCGAGGTAGATATCATCTATTGTAGATCAATAATTTGTCAGTTCAGTTTTGGGATTAATCCGAATGGCATTGAAAAGAGAAGCAGCACAATTATTGATTTGCCATTAAAATAAATACTCTGTTACCAAATAGATAAGAATAGAATGCAATTTCGATGTTGTCAAAGAACAAATTAAATTAGTTGAGTCCAAAAGGATTCGATTAAAATAAGTTAGTTAGCAAATGCCAACATGGGTTGCTGATGAATATGATTCAAAATAATAATGTTGAATAAAGTAATGATCTTTATTATACCACCTTCTTCACTTAAATCTGTGCTTTATTTACTTTTACTGATATTAAACTGAGTTAACCAAAAAATATACCAAA
This sequence comes from Drosophila atroscutellata, assembly GCA_035041605.1. NCBI lineage: Eukaryota > Metazoa > Arthropoda > Insecta > Diptera > Drosophilidae > Drosophila > Drosophila atroscutellata. The sequence goes on along the minus strand of JAWNLA010000092.1, from coordinate 865,957 downwards.
ATATTATTTATTAAGTAATTCGAATAAACAAAAAAAACGGAGAATAAATAATATAAAATTGTTTCATTAGACAATTTTAGCGTCTTTTCTATATCTACATCATTTGGTTTTCGTTTACCTACCGCTACCATAAAATATTTAAAAATTAATTATTAAAAAAAAAAAGCAGCAAAAATATAAATGTGTTGCAATTAAAAAGCACAATTCTTTTTTCCATGAATCTGGGCCATATTTTCTTTTAATGATATTGAACTGATTCAACCATAAAATATGTGAAAAGAATACAGTTATGATTCCATTTTTTATATCTTTTCAATTTAGCAAATGGAGGTCCCTGTCTCGAATTGAATTTCATTGTTGTGTTTAAATTTCAGTGCGCTTTTTAAGCTGACAAACTGACAAAACTCAATGCCTTCCTCCAAGTGCAGCCAGGCACATAACTAAGGACCCTTCCACTTGTATGGAGACATGGTTTAAAGATAACAACAAATAGCTCCGAAGGGTAACTGGAGGTTCTCTCCCCCATCTCTCTCTCTCTCTCTCTCTCTATCTCTCTCTCTCGCTCTCTTCTGGTCAGTGAGTCGTCTATTGCAGATGCAGCTGCTGCAGCTGTATTTTTATTATCCCTACATATAAACCCATTTTAGTTGATATTTGTTAAGTGGATGCCTGGGTCAGTTTGCCACGCCCATATGCCCATACGCCCACGTTTGCCCGCCGGCTGCCACTAAGCGAAAGTAGGAAAGAAAAAATTGCATCTAACTAAAGAGAAAATAACCGTGAAGTTGTATGTTTTGCAGTTCAGTGCATTTTGGTTATTGTAGCAACATTTCTTTCATATTCCCTGACCACGCCCCAGCCCCACCCCCCACCCCTAAAAGTAGCAGGCAATTGTTGTTTTTGTTGCTTTTGCTATTATTGCTGTTTTTGTGTTTGTGCATGGGTTGTAAAAATGTTTTGAAGTGCGGCTGGCCTGGCAAATAACCAAATGGATGAACCGCCTGCTGCTGGTCAGCAGTGACCCCTCCAAACAGCCCCCTTTCCCCCTTCGCCCCCTTCGCCGTGCCACCATTTACACCCTTTGTTGGTGCCTCTGTGCCACGTTCGCATCGCGCTCAAGTAGCACCATTCAGTTTTTGTATGCGAAATGTTGCTGCTTTATGGACCTGGTCCACAAATTCAGTCAGATACTCAGTCGACCAGTTTGTCTCTTTTAGAGCAACCACCTGTCTACCTCCCCCACTCTCTCTCTCTCTCTCTCATTCTATCTCTGACTGGTCTGGCTCTCTTTTAACATCGATATTCCTGCTTACTAGCTCCTAGCGGAATTAGCAGCTCTGTCCTGCCAACTTTGATACATTAATACACAATGGTTACTAAGAGATCAACTGGAGAACACTTACAGCTGATGCTGCACTGTAACTATAATATAAATAACAGATAATCACTAAATAAATGACAGTTAATATATAGTCAGACATTGAGAGTTATATATATTTATATATATATATATACAGACTTACGTTTCACTGAGTTTGTAATTACTTTCAAGCGAAATACTTAATGAAATTTTGGATATATTATATATAATATTTTTATATCTAAATAAAATCTACAGCAAATTGTTTATTTAAATAAATCTGGGCAGCCTGGAAATATTAAAAAATAAAGTCCATAATCAAATTTTATTCCATTACATTTAAAAATAAATAATATTTAAATAACTGAAGTAAAACTTATATTATTAATTTTATTATTATTATTTAATTATTTCATAATTCTTTTCTTATTTTTATATGTATCTATTTAATTTTATTATTAATTTAATTTAATTTGATTTTTTATGTTTTGTATATTTCTATGTCATTATTCGACATTAAATAAATAAATTATTATTAATTTTTTTAATAAACTAAAGCTACAAATCGTCACAAGCTGACCAATTAAAGAAAGTATTGATATTGGTTATAGCGATGCCTCACTGTACTGCAATAGTAGCACAGCTGCAACAATTGTGTGACAAAATTTAATGACACTTAACGTCTGCCATGCACAAAACTTATCTCTGTGCAGAGGGTTTTCCATGTATTTTCTAAAACTGCTGCAACTAAAGGGGAAATGGCCAAATGGGAAAAGGCAAAAGGCAATGGGGAATGTGGCCAACAGCAGTGGCAACGGATGCATCTGGCTTTTGGTGGAGTGCGGGTGGTGAGGCATGGGCTGACAATTGAGGGCAGAGTTGAAAAATGTTTCCAAGTTAAATGAAGCGCATCAAACGTCAGTCGATAAATTTAAAAGCCAAAGCTATTGACTCGCAGAAAATAAAAGCAAATAATGCCGGCCAAAAAGGCCAGACGACTGACGACAAACGAACGACAGAGGGCGCCACACGCTGCCTGCAAGGCCAATTCGAAATTCGAATGCATGTGCAAGAAGATGTGACATTTCTGCTGACAGCACAAAAGCAGCGACGCCAACAGCAACGGCAACGGCAACGGCGACGACGACGGCGACGATGCGTCCAAGAAAAGTCGACGTGTTGACAGCGCCCTCTATGGAGCAGCCATCACATGAAAAAAATGCAGCACGCAAGAGCGGCAGCAGAGAGCTCTGTGATTGGCTACTTAACTCTTTGACAACTTGTCTGCGCTGCAGAGAGCAGCAGATGCTCTCTATAGATGCACGACTCCCTCGCCCTTTCCCGTCCTTCCTTTCATCAGGCTCATATGTGAGCAGCAGCAAAGTTGGCCGGCAAAACTTTGTCATTTGCATGCGACCAAAGTTTAACAGAAATTGAATTTCTGTTATATTTTCTTATTTTTCTTTTTACTTTTTAGTCGGCATATGTAGCATGTTTGCATTGAAACAATAAATTTGCTCAGAGGGTGTCCGTGTCCAGTTTGGATTGCTTTGACCTGGCCCAAAGTGGCGTTGAGGCGTGCAAAAGTTACGGATTTTTATTATTAGCTGCTACCGCCAGTCAAAAGTTGAAACTCGTCTGTAAAGTTTGCGTTTGCAGCATGCAAAGCGTATGTGCCGCTAATCAAGTAAATAAAAGCAACCATTTTTTATTACGGTTTTTTCGTTGCATATAATAAAGCCGCTCATGGCACATAGTTCATTTTTGTTTTTAATTAAAGTACTCATTTGAGAGGAGTGATTTTAATTTAAAAATCATTTTAACTTTATTAATCTAGGAACATATCCAGAATATGAACTTTTTAAACTATTATTATAATATTAGAATTATTTATAAAAACGCAAACATTTTTATAATTTTCAGGGAAATTTTCATTTCAAATGCACTTATCTGACAAATGCAAAGATGTTAAATAATCAAACAGCTTCGAATACATATAATTTCTTGAAGTTGTCGATAAATGTTAATGCTCGCTGCAAATGGTTGTAGTTTAGTTGTATTTTCATTTATTGTTGTTGAGCAGTTTTAACAAACTTTGACTTTGATAGCACCCTCGTAATTTGAATTTGTTGTCTTTGCTTATCTGCTCCTTTTTTCCAACTGAAACTGATTCCCCTATAAGTATTTGACTGCTCATTATGATGTTGTTGTTGTTGTTGTTGCTGTCGTTGGCGTTGGCAAACAAATTGCATATAAATTGCACTCATTGACGGCAGCGAATCTACATGGAAAATATTTCGTAGTTACTAAATAAATTTCATATTTCATATTTTGCAGCCGCCCACTTCGCCACTTGGGGGCACATCAAGTGTTAGTACCCCACATCAACCCATACAACGGCAACAACAACAACAACAAGTAGTCAAAGTCGTTCTTAGAGTTTTGCTTGTTGTTGTTGCTGTGCCAAATGACTTGCCGTGGCAGTTGTTGGTTGGCATTTTTGATGAGCCAGCTGCACGTAGCACTCGGCTAGGCGCCCCAGCTCAGGTAGCTCTGAAGAAGTCGGGGACTTTATTAAAATTATATATTTGCATGTTTGTTGCAATTTGAGCGAGGCACGCAGTCAGCAACGATGACGGCAAAAATTGCAATTGCATATGCATTTATAAATATGAAACGCAATTTTGTCAACTCACAGCTTGCAACTTGCAACTTGCAACTTGCAACGTGAAACTTAATGCTCAAGTTTTGCTCGATTTGATGAGCGGCCACTAACTGTGGGTGGTGGGGTGGGCGGCGGGGAAGGGAGGTGTTTATACCTTCACTGTGTCTCATTAACAAAGCACGGACATTGCCTGCGTTAGTCTCGAGCAATGCATCCAACTAGGCTCAACCATTAACGCAAACGGAAGAGCAATTTAACCCAAGAAAACTGAAAAAAAAACTTGAAGATTTCATTTACTATTTTTATATTTAGAAATGTATAAGCTTGGCTTAAAAGTAAAGAGAGAAATTATAATAAATAATTTATAGTACAACAAAATAAAATAAATTGATCAAATTTGCATTTGCAGCCTGCCTAAAAATTTGTAGTTTTACATGTATACGTATTTATTTATTATTTTTGGGATAAATATTTATTACATATTTTAGTTATGTCATTTATTACTTTTAAGAATTTATTATTATTTTTTATTACTTCTAAATCATATATATAAAATATTATAATAATTGAAAAATAGACTACATTATTTATTGCATTGGTATTGGAAAATGTTTTCTTCATTATAAATTTAACAAATATCCATTTGAAGTTTTTACACTATTGTTTTAATATTTATTTATATAGTTATACATTATTTATTGATTAAATATTATATTAATTGCATATATCGGACTCTTCTTACATTTAACGATTATTACTTTTCTAATATTTAATATTTGTGTTCAAAATCATCGCAGTTATTTATGAGAGCCAGAATATACAACATTCCATATTTGAATCAGCAAATAATCTGAAAAATAGCGTCAACAAGATTAAGTCGTGAATATATTCTAAGATTGAGTTCGCTTATTCCGTGAATCATATTTTTTGTGTTCTCATTTCTCATCTTGAATCTCATTTTTAAAAGCAACTTTGCTGACTTTTGGTCTGAATTTCCGATTAAATATCATCAGATTTTATTTATTCATTTCTCAATAACAGATTCTTAGAGGAGCACTCGCAACTGTGTGTTTTGGGATGCATTTTGTATGTTGCACGTTTTTAAGAATTTGCTGTCAAAGTGTTAAATCCGAAGTCCTCTTCACCTGTGCATTTTTCAGGCCAGCTCCAAGTGCTGCCAGCTTAGGCGAATTCACAGAGCCACAAATAAGCCGAGCAGAAAATGCCCGCACAGAGGAAGGGAGTAGAAGAGAGTGAAGGCGGCGGGCGGGGGGTGTGAGACAGCTGAGTAGATTTCGGAGGCAGCAGGCTGAAAATGTTGTGTGTATAAGTGTGTGTGTGTGTGTGTGGTAAATTAAATTGAAAGGCATTGCAGGAAATGCGAGCATAATATTTGCGCCTTGTTAGTTTGTCAACGCTTGGCTGAGCCTGAATGATGAGGACGCCTAGAATAGGGATTGGGGTAGCTTTAGTTGTTGGTCTGATGTTGAAACATTTAATGACATTTAACAGGCGGCGCAGCATAATTAAAATTCTAAATATATAAATAAATATAAAGGAATACAGAGAGGAAACGCATGAAAGTGCGAGAGTGCTCTACATACCACAAAGCAGTTGGCATTTGCCAAAGCAAAAGTTGCCCAGATTATGGAGACGGCGAAGAAGGAGGCGAGAGGTTAAACTAGCAGTAAGGGGGGGAGGGGAGAAATAGCGCAACTGCGTCGACTGCCAGAATCACGCTTAAGCTTACGATTTATGTGAGATTCTTTAAGCGAAATCCAAGTCAATTAGTTTCCTAATTCGTTTTGCGAAAAGGAATTTATCGATTTTATCTGCAGACGTGCAGAAAGTAGTTAAGAGCAGTTTTTCCAACGACTTTCATCGTTTTCCTTTTCGTTTCCTTTATTTTCTTTTTGTTTTGCCCTTGTGTGTGTAAGTGCTGATAATGATTCCCGCTGTGCTGTGTGTGTTTGCTGCTTAACAACGAAAACTGTGCGTTTTATGTGCGGCAGTCTCTGTGGGTAGCGTTGGGACAATAAACAAGCCGCATTGCTCATACGCCATGTGAACATTGCTGAACTGGGCGAGCGTTAGACTAAGCGTTAGCAAATTAAATTAGATTGCAATTGCTTTGCCAGTCGATTCAAATGTTCAAATAAACCAGGCATCAACTAATATACTGTGTACAAATTCCTCGAATTGCGCAAAGATTCCAATGAATTTCTCTTAAACATTTTCAAAAAACTTTTAGATGGGGCTCAAGGGAACTTATTTTTCAAAGACTTTACGAATTTAAACAAGAACTTAAACTAGATATTCCTAAAATGCATTTATTAGCCAACAACTCAATAGAGAAACGTATCAATTAGCATTTGTTTTATTAAAGCAATTAAAATTATTTATTATTATCATTTATTAATTGTAAATATTTTTATTCTGTTTAAAACGCTTAAACCCAATTTTGTTAATAACAATTTCTTATTATTTTTCCTTTTTAAATGAACTTACACTATTTTCGCAACTGTATCAACTATTTTTGCGACTTTATAGATTTATTTTGAACTAAACTTGTTTTGCTGCCTTTTTAGTTTGACAACGTTGCTTCCACTCGTGTTTTGCTAATGATGAAATTTGAGATTTTCCCATTTTCGATTTTGCATCTACTATTTTGTGTCTGGTATTTTTGCAATATTATTACGTTTACATAGATTTAAATTGAAATAAACTATTTGTCTGACCCTTTGCTTTGACAAAACACAACACAATGAGTCACGAACTCCATAAGTAATCTTCTAAGCAATACTATATATATGTATATATAGAAATATATATTTATAATCCCGTCAAAGCTGCTGCATTTTTGCATTTTTGGTTTGAGCACTCAGAAATGTTGTAGACAAACATAAATCGGTTTAAAATGAAAAACTTTCGTTATTACAGCGACTTGTGTTTACATTTGTAACGGGTCTAAGGATATTTGAGTGGGCGTTAGTTGGATGGGTGGGTGCTTGGGTGGGTTTGAGTTTTGGGTTTGCGGCGTCGATCGTTGGACGACTCAATTTGTGGCCTGCAAGGCGTCGACTTAAAGAATTTTTAATTGCTTCAAAAACAAGTTGAATGCTGTTTTATTTATATTTCCGGCGACCGCCGAGGCGACGCCATAGACAAATTCCATTAAACTTTTGGCTTCTAAACTGTGTCAAAGTTGGGCGTAGGCAATGCGAATTGAGAAGGGGGCTGGCACTGAACGGGGGAGGGGGCGATGCAACGCTTCCTGGTCGCTGGCTAAGGATAATTCACTGGTGGCAACCGCCAGAGAGACGAGCTCACAAAACTTTTTGCGCAAAGCAAACTCAACCGAATGAAATGAAAATGCCACAGAGGCAACCAAAAACTCCAGCGGGGCAAAGAGAGAGAGAGAACGACGGTGAGAGAAAGAGAGAGAGGTAGAGATATTGAGAGGAAGTTGCGATAGCGAGCGTCGCTTGGTGAGCAATCAATTTCTGTTGACGTTGACAACAAGGCAAAAGTCCGGCCAAAGTTAAGGCCAAAAGACAAGGCGCAATGCTCCTCAATGTAGAGGGGGAAGTGTAACTTTATTTGGTGCGTTGGGTGGTGGGGGGTGGTTGAGGGGGAAGGCGAGGGAGCAACAACAAATCAAAGTCGACGTCGTGTTTTTAAGACGCCTGTCGAATTGTGCTTGGAACACGCCCACTCTAGTCGCGTAAACGCCTTAAGTCGGCGACTGCGACGCTGACTGCGACTGCTGCGGTTGAAGTGTATTTAAAAGTTTGATTAGTTTTTAATGTTTGTAAGGCGAGTCCTTAAGTTTCTCTCCCTCTCCATCTCCACCTCCCTCTGCCAATGTAGCTCTCTGTAATTTTTAGTTTGTGTTCAGCTTTAATGATGACATCGTATCTCTACATATATGTATATATATATATATATATAAGTGCACAGCAAACGCTCTCGGGCAATATTTATGCATATTTATGCAAAAGTGAACTAATCACAAGCATATTGCATAAAATAACAATTTCATAAATTGAAACAAAATGTCTAGACTCATTATGCCACCGAAAATGTATGCAATAAAATTATGCAAATTATACGCGAACAACAACAACTACAACAACAGCAGCAGCAACAGCAGCAGTTGCAGCAACAACGATGTGTTGCCCAAATAATATATCATATTTGGCATTTTTGCTTTAGCTGTTGTTATTATTGATTTTGTTATCGTTGTTGAGCGCCCTTTGCCCAAAACTGTCTCTTTATCTAGTTAGCTCAGTCGCCATTCGAAATTCATTTATTCGTCATTTGATTTCATTTAATATAAATGCTTCAGATTTCCAAATTTGGTTTACATTGTGTTTTGTGACTGGTGTTGTTGTGATTGGAGCTTAAGCTTTAAGAAATTCAAATGTTATTAAATAATTTTATGATTTTGTAATCAAATAATATATGATAAAATAACTACAAGAAATTAATTAATCTTTAGGTTTATTAGACAAATTGAATTGACTCAACTTGAATTGACTCAACAACTGCTGAGCTAATTTATAAGCACAGCATTAAACAAATCAATTTAATTCCAAAGTAAAATATTTATGCCACATTCAAGCTGCAACATTCAAATAACTTTGTGAAATTACAACTCACACAATAATGGGTTTTCTTGGAAAACTGTTGGGCATTTTTTATCAGACTTTCAACAGAATGTTGTTGAAAATGTTTTGATAATAATTACAAGTTAACTAAAAGCGAGTTTGGCATCGCCAAGAGGCTCTTCTCTTCGTCGTCTGCCCTATTTGCTCAGCTTGCCTAACCGCACTCGTCAACAACAATAATAAAAAGCAGTCGGCAAATGCAGCCATAAATTATGAATATGAAAGGCAAGGTGTCTACGTGTATGTGTCCCTATGTGAGGCATGCCCCCAATCGAGTCTTCCCCCTTAGCTGCCTCCCTGGGGTCCAATAACGCAAAGAGGCCACACAAGGCCTCAGGCAATGCAGGGTTAATAGAAACTCCTTACGTGTAAGTCTGTGTGTGCGTGTGTGTGCGTGTGTGTGTGTGTATGTGTGTGTGTGTATGTGTGTGTACAAAAGTTATAAACATTTATGGCAGCTACTTAAAAATGTCAAGCGAAAAAATTATGATAATGATACGTGACATTTGAAAGCAATAACAATTTAGTTAGCACGCACTTTTTGATTACACCGAAAAAACTCGGCCAGGTTTTATTTATGAGTTGGTAACATAAAATTGAAAAATTGCCTCAAATACATATATGTATGTATACACATATAAATGTGTGTGTGTGTGTGTGTGTGTGTGTATTTGGGAATGTGGCACTCATGTGAAAATACTTACATGGGTGTAATAACAATAATCATAAAGCACGCCATCATAGAACGGCAAATGGCAACAACAATCAAAACTTGCAAGAAGTCGGATCGACTTTATAATGCTCTTCAAATGACAAAGGTATTTGAGCTTGATGTTAGTTTTGCAACATTCAAGACTACTTTTAATACACATACATGTATATGTATATATATTAATATTCTGTATTTGTTGCAAGTGTAGCCATCCTTATATACTTAAATATATAAATTAGGATCAATGTCATTTCTTGGGATTATTATACACTAAACCCATTAAAAATGGGTAACAAAGGTATAGTGGTTGTATGTAACAGGCAGAAGGAAGCATCGCCGGCCTCATAAGCTATATATATTTTTAATCAGGATCAACAGCCGAGTCGATATGGCCATGCCCGTCTGTCCGACCGTCTGTATTAACACGCGGATCTCAGAGACTATAAGAGCTAGAGACTTCAAATTTTGAATATAGTTTCTCGAATACCAGATTAAGTTTGCCTTTTTTTATCGATAACTTCCTCCCTTTCCCGAATATCGATACATTTCGATTTCCGACAACGATTAATACTAAAATTTTAAAGACAGAACCTTCTAATTAACACATAATATGCATATGCATATTATTGATAAACTGCCCAAATTTCATCAAGATCGGATAAGTAACATCCAAGTAACGGTCGAAAATATATTCTCATATTGATCTCATTTCTATCAGAAGCCGCAAGCATTTTCTGTATGCATAAATAAAGGCGTGCATGTGTGAGAAAGAGATGGCATATCTTGCGAAGCAAACGTAAATATGTTTGTGTGTTTCTGAACAGCCCCGTTACCTAGAAATGCGTGTACATATACATATGTACATATGCAAAAGCAATTATTTGTAGCCAGCCAGTTCGGGTTGGTTTCTCTCAGTCTGCAGTCCCTTTGCCAGCCATAAGGAAAGTGTGCACTTGAAGACCTTCTGAGATTTGGGTACAATAAGGGAAATTCAAAGGGAAATTTGGCGATACAAGTAGAGCATATTTAATAACAGGGTTCAAGTTATATCGTAGTCGAGTAAGCTCGACTACAGCAATCTTATTTGATTTTCTTAAAAAAATAAATATAAAATTCAAATTTTTAAATTAAATGATTAATAGTCAATTGTTAAAATACAATTTACAGTCGAAAAAATAATTATCTGGTGGGTTATAAATGTAAAATAATAATAATACACAAAATTTAATAAAATCACATATTGATTCATGTTGAATTAACTTAACTCAATTTACCTATTCTTTGATTGTTTATTTAATGTTAAACAAATGAAGCTTCTTATTTGTTTGTAATTATATAAAATGAGTAGTGCATATTTTAATTGAAATTTAAAATGAAAACTATTAATAATAACAAATTAAATAATCTAAGTAACAAATCGGATAGTATTCACATGAAAAAACATACATTTGCAAAAATTATAACTAAAATGAGTTTCATATACAAAAAATATTTAAATTATAAGTTAAGCACACATTAGCGTAATTAAAATATAAGAATGCTAATTAAATACTGCTTTTAGATTCTAAAGTTAAGCACGTTAGCTAACTTTAATAAAATGTATTTGGTTAGCAAGCAATTTGGGTCGTTTTAAAAATGTATACTAATCTGATGCCTACATTTACCAAAAATTATGAATTTTATGAAATTAACAAAGGTCCAAAAAGGGGGGCAGCTGTCCTTCAAGTGGTCAGGCTGCCGGATAGACAGACAGGCAGGCTGGCGAGCAGGCGTGCAGAATAGGGGCAACCAGTGGCAAGAGACAACCAGCAGCAACAACAGCAAAGCACACATCCTGCATGTCAACTGAATAATTTGTTGCATGTACAAAAGGCATGCACTCACATCCGGTTTCCTGTCATTCTTTTCACCACACACACACTCACACACATACACACACGAAGTGAAAGAGCAGCGGGAGAATGCAGCGAGTGACACACCGAGAGACAAAGAAAAACAAAGAGAGAGGGAGAGAGGGAAGAGAGAGGGAGATAGAGAGTGACCATCCTGCAATTTGTGTCTATGCTGTTGCTGCTGTTGTTGTCTTTATGGCGTGTTTGGTATTTGTTGCTACTTTTGTTTTGAATTCCTGTGGCCTTGTCACACGCTCCATGCGCTTGCAGTTAAATTTATGTTTTAACGCACGCACACACACACATACAAACTCTTAACGAACAATGAATGCAAAAAAGTGTTGCATACAACGCGAAATACTGCTCGTTCCCCTCCCCCTTCTCTCTAGGAGCGAGGCAAAAGATAGAGACCGAGAGCGACAGAGAATTGGTGGTGGCAGGACTACGGGGAGGGGTGGTGTGAAGGTAGAGGTGGAGGTGGACTCGGTTATGCAGTGCTGTGACGGCCAACTGCCAGCATCACATCTCTTGTAAAGCAGCGTATAATCCACTGATTGCTCCCAAGGTTCAGCTTTCAACAATGAAAGACACTCCGAAGGAGTCGCGGTGCACACAGGGAGGGTGGAGTTGCAACTGCCGAAAAGGGAGAGGAAGGCTGTTGCTGTCGGGTCAACGGATGTGTTGCTCTTTTCAGCGCATTGCTCTGGGCATATCAGTTTATTTGGGAGCCCAAATCGAGACTTGAAATAATAAAAAAATAATGAAAATAATGTTCTTTTTATATTCTTAAATTTAGAAACGAAATCGAGAGAAAAGTCTAGAATTATTATATAATAATATTTAGAAAATAGTAATGATATTTGCTGTCCCAAATGTTATGGTAAAGTTTAGCTGTTTTCTGCTTTAAATCGCTGATAAATCGAGAGATTTTTTCAAATTAAATTATATTCGAAAACTTAAAAGCCAGTTGAAGAGTTCAGTGTAAATTCGAAAAATTATGAAATATACTCTGAAAATAAGAGGAGAAACACCCTGTATTGTAGAAGGACAGAAGCATTCCGTTTAAGAAATACAATTTCTGAATAATAGCGTAAGTCACAATTGTCGCCAAAATTTGGGCATTGCTCCAATATTAGGAGCCATTTTTTTTTTTTTTTTTTTTGAGTGTATTGTCTTTTTTATGCCTTTGCTCCTCACCTGCTCTCGAGATGCAGTCGCAAATGCAGCAGCAGGAATCCCCGCAAGGTGCTGTCTGTAGTTGTGTTGCTCGAGAGACTCCGCCGAGATTGGCATTAATTTTGCATATGAATACGGCATGGACAACTGGCTTTGTCCTATTCGGCCCCCACACACATACAAATGTGCATTTGGAGGAGTTGCTGCAGCGACATGTTTATGGCATGCAATGGAATTTCCAACCCATCGCCCTTGTCCTGGCATCCGTTAGCTCTCTCTCTTACAGCCACTTGCCAGCTCTGTCTGTCGGTGGAAAACTTTGGCCGAGATGAGGGCATCAATTTTCACATTAATTTCGTTTGAAGCATCGGCCATGCCCAATTAGCTAAACCCGTCGGCTCATTAGCAACACGAGGCAGGCCCACAGCACGGTAATTGAAGTGCGGCCCAGAGACACACAGGTGAAGTCCATAAAAGCATTAGAGAGCTTGTTGCGTACTTCACAGTACAACAAAAAAAAAACAGGAAGAAGTTTCAATTTGCATGTCATCAGCGAGGAACTCTGCTCTTCAGTTTGCCATAGAAGCGCAGTTGTCATCAAATTTCTTATGTTTGAAATAGAAGACTCAAAGCGGAGACTCTATTTTTTGGATTGTCGCCTGTGGATGTTCGAGTCATAAATATTTATAAGTGATTTAAGTTCATGAGTTCATGGCATTGCTTTCTAGTTAGGTTGCACACATCTTTAGTATAACTTATTTATATTCATAAATGGAGAGAAAGCAACATATGTAAATGATACAATTTGAAAACAGAGGAATAAAAACAGTTACTGTTTGGTTTGGATGGTGTGGGATTAAAAGTACATCCAAGGCATATTTATATTTATGTATATTCATTTTATAAAATTGATGACTAATGAAATTAAGTAGAAATTATTGAAATCCATAAACAAAAAAAAAGACGTCAATTTTTCGAAATAAAAACAGATAATTAGTCAATAATATTATAAGTATTTCCAAACGCAGGCATATTAGATAGAAAAATATATTAGATAGAATATATATATATATATATATATATGTGATAACACAATTTTATGTCGTTAACAGATTACAATTATCTTATATTATACTGTTAAATGTTGTCTACTGATGTCATGCAAAATATTAGATAGAAAACTAACGCAAGGCTGTGCAATGGCTACAGGGACATAAGCAAAAATGATGTAGATTAGTCACCTATATGTAAAAACTATAATAGTTGCTCGGAATCAAAACTATAACTTACTGTCATACTAAAATTCGTCCGTACATAGACAATACGTATGTACAAATGTAAATATTGCCTGCTTAGTGATAAGAGTTAATATTCCGAACATCTGCTCTGGACTGTTTTTAGGTAGACAAGAAAGAATGCTGTGGTTGACTGAGCTCGACTACGAGATACTCTGAACCAGCTGGTAAATTTATTATAGTAGTTATTTGATCAAATTTCCCTTTAAAACATTCCCATAAGCAGAACATAACTTGTGTGTTTCCTATCCGATTATGATTGAATCTGTCATAAAATTTGTCAAGTGTGTTAAATAAACTTGATTCGCGGAGGGTATACGAGAGTATGTATTCCAATCTGTAGCTCTTGTCGTCTCTTAGATACGCATGTTCATATAGACGGATAGACGCTCATGGCTATATAAATTCGCCTGCTGATCCTGATCGAGAGATACATATGTACATACCTTATGTGGTCGAAGATGCTGCCTTCCTGTTACATATTTTTCCTCAAAACCATTATACCCAGTTTCAATGGGTTCAGGTTTGAAACATGGAATTGATCGAGCTATTTGCTAATTTAAGCAAATCGCCTAAAAGTATGCAATAACTGTATCCACCGTTCACCGGGCAAATCGGCAGTAAATTTCAAATCGTTGGCCTTCGCATTTGTCATACGACCGGTGTTCATTAGGCAACCTCAACTAAATCAACAGAGTTGCCAGGTAAGCGCAAAATTTTCAAATGATATACAACTTGTTACCTGAAGTGTGTGAGTGTGTGTGTGTGTAAAAGTTGCCAACGCTGCAAGAGCTCATTGTCGAATGTGGTTGTTGTTGTTGCATTTGCTGCATTTAAGTAAAATGAATTGGCTGCAATTTATTTTTGTTGCTTATCATATAAATTGCACTCGCCTGCAAGTCATTATTTGGCACATTTGCGCTCAATGGCTGCACATTGTTCTCCGCCCACAATAAAGTTGTGGCGAGAGGGCGTGCCACCATGTGTGTGTGTTTATGTGTGTGTGCGTGACGAACCGGAAGTCCACAGATACGCTGGCAAAAACAATACCAACAACAACAATAACAAATACAATGGCAACAACAATTTGGCCAGGAGATGCTGCCAGGTGGCCTTTGCACTTGGCTGCATTTTGAGGCAACTGATGGAAAGAAGCAAGGCACTACTAAAAGTGGCAAGGGCATAGACTGCGAAATGGCCATTTGGGATATGCCCGAAAGAAACTGCTACTTAAGCAGTTGCTGCTGCTCTCTTATTTACCACTTGCAATGTGCGGCACAAATAAATTCTCGGTGTTGCTTTACTCGACCGATTTTTGCCAGCGCACACAAATGGGAAATGTGTGCACTACTCGAATACTACATATATATATGTATATATATATTTGATTTAGTTTGAGCTATCGAAGCAGAGGATTTTAAGTATTACAAGACTACAGTTAATCCTAGCTCAAGCAGCTTAAGACTCACTTCACAATTTGGCTGATTCATTTGGAATTTATTTTAAAATTTTTTATTGGTAAGGTCAATAAATAATTGTTAAATAAATGATAACTGAATTTTTAAACAAATAAATGCAAAACGAAAAGTTACTAAAATTCCCAATTTCCATTATTTTATGATACCTTTCAATAAAGATATAGCAACTTCCATATATCGGAAACGGGTTCCCTCTGATAAATAAACATTTCAGCTCTTATCACATACATTCAAGCACGGCTACCCTCAAGTGCATAGCTCATTCACATGCATAGGTTCGTTGGGGTTGCTTTCCAGGTAGCGAGTTCGCAACCCTAACTAAAATGAACTGCCAGTCAAGAGGTAACCGAAACTCTCGTGGAATGCAAACAAAAGGTAACAAATCGACTGGCAAGGTGTGCAGAAATATTTTACGAATGCACTTGCAATTAAGTTGTCCGATTATTGGGTCAGATAGCTGAGACATTTAAGAATTGCGCACTAAACGAAAACGAAGAACGAAAACCACCCAGACACAACGATTATGCAATACATAACATATATGTATTTATATATATATATATAAATATATATATGTATATATATATTAACACACATGGCCTATCAGCTGAAATTTGGCCTTGTCCATAAGAAACACACAAAATAAACAATTTCGAAATGTGTGGAACTGAATTCATCGGTCATAGAAAACTATTCTATGCTCTGCAGTTCTAATTGATTTTAATGTTACACTTAAATTATTATTTAATATTTGCAATTTTAAGTTGAAATTAATATTATATTCAACAATTTCGCACCTGTATGTGTATATAGGCATGAATTTGAATATACATATATACATATATATTAGAATCAATATATTTAAAAGAAGATGACAATGACCGAATCAATATATTGAAATTGTTTGATTTACACATAGGCGTTAATAACCGCTGATAAGCACAAAAACCAAAATACCGCTCTCTTCAGAGTATATAAGGCAGCCGAGATCATCGTCAGAGCATCGTTACTTAACAATGAATTTTAAATACTGCGTAAGTTTACAAAGCAAAGCTGGAAAGCCTTTAGTCTCACACATCTTTCCTGAACTCAACAGCTTCTGTTGCTATCGCTGCTGTTTGCAGCTGCGAATTCGATTCCCGTAGGAAACACCACCATACCGGAACGTTCCTGTTCGCCCTGGTGTGCCGGACAGCCCCCACCGCCTCCCGGTGCCTACAACTAAGCTCTGATGTGGATACTGTAATCAACTTCCCCTTCCTACAACAAGCATGTATTTTGGCGGTCGTTTACTTTTCACAATTATTGCGGGCCATTTGCTAAAACAATAAAACTCCCATAAAGTATATATATAAGCATCTTTTGCATGCATATGTGATTTTATACTATCAGTAATTAGTTTAGTTTTTAATGTGCGACTAACTCTCTCACATACACAAGGAGCGCGAGACTTAATTGTCTGGGAATTGAAATAAAGCTTTGAGTTTAGCGCTGCTGTATCCCAGTACTCCCCTCTCTCTCTCTCTCTCTCTCTCTATCTCGTTCTCTCTTTGTGCCTCTCTCTATTTGTGCTTCTCTCTATTTGTGCTTCAGCATACAGTTTACATTACAGAACGCATTCAGTAATAAGGGGTCTGGGTATATGCAGTTTGAGCTTCAATTTCACTTAGTTGTCGTCTAAAATACATTGTGAAATTAAAATTGAGGAACGCACCCACCGCAGCCGCTCAAGCGAAAGCGAGAGCGCAGTATTAACAACAACAATAAGGCTTCTGTCTGGTTAGTGCTACTCCCAAGTGAGAGAGTGTCTATTTTTAGAAGAGCAAATCCTCGCTCAACATCAACACTTCGGAGAGAGTGGCATCCCAGCAGCAACTGAACTAGTGAATTACCGAATGCCTTCTGTATGCGCACAATGGAATTCATCACCAAGTAATCATCTTATATGCACTATTTTATGCTGAAGCTTCTAAGTCATGCACAAACTTGTGTTCGCGAATGCGAATGAAGTCGCCTTGCATTCCGTTAACAACCCTCGCACCAGGTATTAGACCCTGTAAGGCAACGTATACTTTCAGCATCGCAGGGAAATTGAGCAGGCAAAGTGGCTACATGCTTATGCAAAAGTGGTATGCGTAGCTGTAATCGAATTCGTGATGGGTTCTTTTCTCTGCTCATACGAGCAATGCATGCAGAAGCAGACACAAAGAGCTACACTAGGCTGGGGGCAAGAACAAGATAATTATTTGCCAACTAATAAAAAGACTTGAAGTATTGATTGAACAGTATTTAATGCATTTATTAATACCGTCTTGGAACATATGAAGTTCTGGTTGACTTATTGCAGCACCGCTCCTAATGGTGATGAGGATTGTGATGAGGATTGTGATGCGGATTGTGATGTGGATTGTGATGTGGATTGTGATGGTAATTGTGATTATTATTGCTGCCGCCACCACGACGATTACCACCTCCGCCGCTGCCTCCACCACGAGCACGCCCAAATCCGTTACCGAATTGGGGCAATGCAAAAGCTGCCGCAAACAGCGCAAATAATATGATCTGCCAAAATGAACAAGAAATAATATTTAAAAATATACAACTTACATATTGCAGAGGTTCTCGGTACAGCAGAACAAAAATACTCACAAACAATTTCATAACGAGTGCTCTCTCAACTATGAACTCAAATGCGTAGAGCACTCGGCTTTTAAAGCAGAAAATAGGCACTGCTGAAGGTACTGAAGAAGGCACAACAAAAATAATAAACATAAATTACCCAGACACATCCATAAAAACCCAAGAGAATCGGACTTAAGTGCATTTGAAGGCCGGCTTATCTGCGACGACATATGTGAAACACATATGTGTGCATTTGAATATGATTTTTGCCTTTTGACCTGCGACTACTTTCAAGTTTTTTGGGAATAGGCGATAGCAGATAGGACGGATTGGCTTATGTACTGATACGCTCTTATGACATTTGTCGGTTTTTCAGTGCTGCACATAAGTATTTAGGTAGACTAAAATCAACATATGCGAACACTTTGCCAGAGCATTGTTGACTGGAGATATTTATGTGTTATCTCTTTTTATTGCTTAAGAAATGATGTTATTGTATGATGAACTGCATAGAGTGAACTTAGATGGTTGTGGTTGTTGGATGTTTGAGAAATCCGAAATCATAAGGTAAACACATTCTCAATCAACATCATTAGCGGAGTCTGGTCTGGTTAAAAGTGTGTAAGTCCCTCAGTTTAAGAATCTTTCTATTTTAAACTTAGAATAATTAATTTTTTGCGATAAAGAAGCAATCGGTCGAAAGAAGTGTTTTAAGTTGGTGACTCGAGATAGGCATAGATATTCGTGTTTCTCTTTTGGGTTCGCAGTAGGAGTTGTCGGCGCGTTAACTCCCGTTAAAAAAGTGTATATCTTCTTTATTTATTTAGTATCGATTAATATCAGTCTTTCGTATGGGTACAAATGGCCAGCAAGTAAAGAGTGATCGCATAAAAATACTGGTTGTTCAGAAATTTAATTCAAGACTTACATTTATATACACAACATACAGCAACATATATTATTATAAATTATTTAGCCGTACAAAATTAGGCTCTTAAAAGAAGAACTTGAAAAGGGTGTTTAATACTCGACATGCCAAACTTAACAGATATTTCGATTTATTCACTTACTCTGTATGCTTATCTTCCCTCATGATTTGTTCATTGGACCCAACTGAAATATATGCAAGATTTGAAATTCATGCCTTGACTTTAAACTCGAACTGAACGTATTTCATCATAACAAATAAAACTAAACAAACAAATGTAAGCAAACATCGAAAAACTAACCTGCAATCCTAGACACACCGAAATTACAAACCCCTGCAGACCGGAGTCAGAATAGTGTCCTTTAAAGAATCACAACACTACAAATTTAAAGAATCAGCCCATTGTTCCAATGGAAGCTTTATAATAGATAATGTTAAATTTTGTTCAAATTCGAGGAGCAACAATAATTCACCTCATCCAAGAACTCATCTTTCGTCCGACTATATAATATACTGTTGCAATATATATATATATTTTCTTTATATGTGATTTGCATATTCTGTTTGACACATTCCATTTCATGATAACCCCGAAAGCGTCGCTGAACCCTAAGCCTTACTTTATTTGCCAGATAATAAAATCTCCCTCTCTTTGAGTGTGTGTGTTAGTATGTGTGTTTGAGTAAAATGCACATAAAAAAAACTATTCCATAATTTGCATAACTTATAGGAATTTAATTAATTTAACTGTTTTTAACTCTTACTTCTTCGAGTGACAACTGCACTCCAACATTATTGCTTCCACACGCATATATAAAAATATATAAATCCAAGATCAGACTAATCTCAGCTTTTTATTCGCAACTAAGAATTTCGTAGATTGTCTCCACCTGCTTCAGTAAAATAATGAAAAATTAAAAAATGTAGAGGTTTGAATCAAAGACTTGTTTTCTTTATTGATTTAAATTGGTTAATAGTGGCGTCCACCCTGGCCATGTCCAGACTGGCCATGTCCACCCTGGTTACCATGCAAGCCCTGGCTACCATGTCCACCCTGGCTACCATGTCCACCCAGGCCATGTCCACCCTGGTTAAGTCCAGCATTTCCATGTCCGCCATGTCCTTGGTCAAATCCACCATGTCCACCATGTCCACCATGGACACCATGGCCACTTCCACTTTGGCCACGTCCTTGCTGAGAGTTGTATCCTCCAGCCAATACAACGGCAATCAGAGCGAACAACACGATCTGAGAAGCGAATAAATATTATTGGAGATGAGTCTTATATTTAATTTGGGGAACTATGTAGGAAACTCACCAACACTTTCATTTTGATTTGTGGTTTTTTACTGTAGCACTTCCAAATAAGTTCTAATTCTACAGCATCCATTTGGGTCCCTTTTATACCCCGCAAGCTGCAGATTAACAGCTCAAAAATAATATACTTCCAAATAACAAAACAAACAACGGAAAAAACAAAAATAATCACAAATAAAATGTAGACGAATGTATACAAAGTTTTCTTATCAAATACTTGATTTTTTGTAGGTGCACATATTTTTAATGTGGCACAAGACTATAGCATTAAGTGTGTGACGCTTTATGAAATATTAGTTGAAGGAAGGCTGTATCTGTCCAAAATTCGGGATTTTTCTTTTCTTAATTCCTGGATGTAACTTTTTAAATGTCTGTACAAAAAGTTTAAATTTATTTTTCTGTTACTTATATTATTGATAAGCATTTTTATTATCAAATTTCATGTAACAAAAATATTAATTTTATTTAAACAAGGGTTGGCATATATTTAATTGTAGAAACCTTTTCTATTATTGTAATATATATTTTTGAAAATTGGAGAAGATAAGCCCTTTCTCACTTGTTGGATATTTTTTCGTATATTTAGAAATTATTTCTTGAAATTTCTTCCGACTGTGGGAGCACACAATAAGGGTGTTCAATGTTTGACAAGTCGAGGTTAGGAATTCTGTTTTAATTTTGATTTGCTTATCTTCCCTTCCCTAATTACGTCACTCAAGACTTAGTTGCTTGGCTTAGGCAACTTGTGCCTATGAATTAACAAAAATGTAAACCACTTAAGCCAAAACAAAAAAATGTGAGAATTTACGTTCAACCTTAAACCTGAACTTGAACTGAATTTGTTGATAACTAACTAAGGCTATGACTAGCAAATGAGAACGGAATAGAGTCCAGAGAGCTAGACCTTCATGACCCTGAACCCAAGTCTTTATCTATTGTATGGAAACTACATTCCATCTATGTACTGTGGCTCGAAGCTTATTCGGATCAGTGTCAAAGAAAAGAAGTAATTGCCTACCATAAGCTAATTATTTATTATTTTTAAAAAATTCCAAAGACCGATGGTAGGTACGTATATTAACCACCTAAATTAATATATGACCCCAATACACTGGGGTTTCCCCACCTGCTAGGTAGGATTATGTAAAAAGTAGCCTAATTTTTTTTGACATTGATCCGAATAAGCTTCGAGCCACTGTATGTGTGTATGCGTGTATGTGCAATTTAGTTAAAATCAGAATACGATTTGTGTTGCTTAAGCTATTTAAAAGATATTTTTACAGATTACCTGTATTAAATCATCTAAACATTAAATATTATCTTAGGTTAGATATATGTTTAAATGTATGAAATGAAGAAAAAAGGTGCATACGATAAGTTATATTCCAAATTAGTAGTCCCTAGTACTTATATCCGGATATGGCTAGATCGACTCAGCTGCTTATCCTGATCAAGATTTGATACAATATATCAATGGTGTCTGTCGATGGTGCTTCCTGCTGCATGTTACACACTTTGGCACAACTTCAATACACACGTTTTAACCATTTTGAGGGTATACAAAATACAATTCATCCCCCCCCCCCCCCCCTCAGTCGAATAAATAATCGCAACATAGATTTCATTATACATAATATACATATATGAACATTGTTGTTAATACATTTCATATATATGCTCGTAGACGACCTATTGACAACCAACCTTGGAATTGGAGGTCAACTGGAATATTCAGCCTTCAAAAATCATAACTTTTTGCCTTTGAAATGATTTTGATGTTGACTTTCATACATTTCGTTAATATAATTCTATGGCATACTATTTAGCAGTGCTGATTAACGACACTCTCCAACACATTCGCACTTAATTTTATAAAATCTCTCTAAAAATTGTAAAGTGTTTTAATTATAAAAAAATAAAAAATGTCAAGTCCCTCAACTTGACAATATTCATATGGCCTTTAATTAAATCATCTAAGCTTTTAACATACCAAAATGTTGAATTTGAAATCTTAAAATATGAGTTTAAGTATAAAAATTATTTTTGTACATATAAAGAAACCCCTTGGATATTTTATGCTAATGTACTAATTGTATATCTGAATATTAAACTGAGATTCGCTTGAACTCAAAGGAATAATCGTTGCTCTTTAATGTGTTAAGTTCAACGACCCACTTTAGTGTCTCCACCTCTCCGCTTCGAACTCCCCTCTCAGGCCTTATGTGCCACACCCACAATTATTCGCGTACTCACTGCAGAAGACGACAGACTCGTAAGCTGTATTAGATTGATGAGCGGACTTAAGGAACTGCTCGATTTTGACTATTGCAAACCCCGGCCATAATGCTAGTGGTAAATGGTAGTAAGAGCAATAAGAGAGAAGAGCTTTCGAATAATTTCACACAGCTGATGCGTTTGCATAAATCCTTTCAAGTCATTGTGGCGGAATAGTGTGTGTGGGCGGGTTGTGGGAGCTAATTAAAAGCGTTGCCACTTAAAATGTAAGAAAATGTTGCACAGTTTTGTAAAGGATTTAGCATCTGTGGCATTACAATCCGCATTCGCAATTCGCATTTGTCAGTGGAGCGACAGCGAGTTGAGTTTTTAATGCTAACAATTTGTTTCCTTGTTGTGGCCTGATTTGCTTTGCGGATTTAGATGAATGCATTCAATATTGAAATTAATGGTTTGTACAGCGGACCTCGTGGCACGTATTTTGTAGTAGCAATAAGTAGTTGAGATTTCTGAGGAAATTGTTTTGTTAGTTCGTCTTGGGGATATATATATGTATATATTAAAAAAAAATTGAATATAAATTTATTGTACTAAAAGTTGATCATTTTCTCATTTACCTAAATGTATACCAGTGGATTATAGACTATTTCTCTTATACCAATATCTCAGCTCTCTCTGAGCTAATCCTAACTTTTTATAAATACCCACTCGTTTCATAGCTCTTGTTATGTGGCGCTGCTGCTGCTGCTGCTTGTGGCAGACGCCAACAACAGGATATTATGATGCAACAATAAACTTTTTTAACGCTGCCGGCAATAAAGTAATTAAAATATTTTAACGCTGCTCCAAAGTCAAGCAAAGTTGAACACCAGACTGAGACAGACATACGCGTAACGACTTTGAATGGCCAAGGAGTGTGAGTGCTCCTTGCTGATGAGCAAATAAGCTTCAACAACTTATTCACCTAAAATACAGAGTTTTGTCTAAAGATAAAGTATGTAAAAGTAAATTTAATTAAAATTAACAACAACAAAAATAAAAATAAATGAATCCAATGGCTAAAATAGCATCAGACCCTGAAGCAAAATGAACTAAACAACAACTTCCTGGTTTTAATTGACTACCATCGCGAAGAGTTTAGAAACATAGCGAGTGTCTATAATACATGTTTATTAATGAAGTTTAGTAGAAATTAAAGAATAATTATATTTTAAAAATTTAAAACAATTAAAATAAAATGTAAAACTTGAAATAATACTAAGATGTAAAATGATTCAACATTTATTGCAAATAAATTTTCATAGAAAAATAAATATATATTTATAATCAGAAATAATAATTTCCGGAATACAAATTGACTAAATATTTCTAATATTTATACAACTCAGTTTCTTTGAAAAGCAGAGCATATATATCATATACGATTTTTGATGTCTGTCATTTGATTTCATTGTAAATAAATTCAAAACGCATAACAAACATATTTTTCGAACACATTTGCTGAATTTCCTCGTCGAACAAAAACAAACAAACAAAACAAACACATTCCAGATTGTAATTATTCGATTTTGATCAGAACTAATCGATGGGCCATCGAGATTTCTGCTGCGATGGCTGTCAAACACTCAATTTCCATGGACGACGATTTCACTGTTTGCGCTGCGTGAACTATGACCTGTGCCTCGAGTGCTACGACCGTAATGTGGAGACACTGAATCATCGCTTCGAGCATCCCATGCAGCTGCTCCACGACCATCAGCTGGTCGATCTACTGCCCAATGGCGAACTGCTCGAGCTGATGCACTTGCCCAATTGTTACACGTGCCCCCACTGTGGCATCTTCGGCCATACGGCCAAGGAGCTGATCAATCATGTGATCACCATGCATCGCCAGGAGGAGGGACATGTCGTCTGTCCCATGTGCGCCGGCCTGCCCGGCATTCAGCTGGTCGCCATACGCAATCTGGCCCGCCACCTGCTCCTCAATCACATTGAGCATGCGAATCTACTCGATCCCCATTCGCCGCCGCTGCGGCATGCGTTGACGCGACTCGTCCGACGCTGTCGACGGCAACAGCCCCTTCCTCCGCCATCATCATCGAGTGACGCGTATCAGATGGGCAGCTTCGCTATACCCAACAGCAGCCGCATGGAGGCTGAGCAGGCCAACCATATCACCTATCAGCTGTCCGAGTTGCGGCGCTTGTGTCGAGAGCCGAACACCTATCCGGAGGCGGATCCACGCTTGCGGCCGAACACCACGTTGGCTATCACCAGTGCCGATGCGCTGGCCACTGAAACTGAACAAGAAGCGTCTCAGTTGGCTCTGGAGAACTCAGATGCGGATCGCTATCTGTTGCAGCAGTGGATGACGGAGCAGAAGGCAAAACTGGAGCAAGCTGATCTGCGGAACAACAGGCAACGGCAGCAGCATGTCCTCTTCGTCGAGCACCTACTTCTCTCCATGCTGTGCGAGGAGCAGCTGCAGCTGCCTACCGAACCTAAAGCCTCGTCAACGGACCTGCACAAGGTAGGCGATACTCCGATGCGACTGCTCGATGGAGGGAAAGAGGATGTGACCTCCCTAATGTCCTGCAAGAGTATACCTTCGCAAATAATGATGCTGATGTCGCTGCCGTGGATTGGGCGCTGCTCAACCCAGAGCGAAATGATTGAGGTGCAGGGCGTCACACTGGATGAGAGCGAATTGACTGCTGGCAATGAGATGCAGGATATCGACTAAGCCGCTGTCAGAACCACATCTAATGACTAACAAAAATGCATATCATTCCCCAAATGTATTCCTTTCAATAGTTAAATGTAGTTTTACAAAACACGTATATAAAAATTTAATTGTGAAAATTTTCTCTTTACTCGATATAGAATACCTAAGGGCTCAATTCCTCAATAAATTATCTTGTCAATTTTTATTGCTTTTTGTGACTTATATAATCTCTGCTTTTTTATGATTACGCCATAAACATGGTTTTCCATTGTTAGGGGATAAAAACTGCTGTGAAGAAGATATTAGCTGAAAATGCATTTGTTGTTTTTATTTTTCATTAATGGGGTAAGTTGCTGGTTCTATTGTTAAAGCTCTTTCGTTGCCAGACTTTATTTTCTGGATTCTGAAAATTAATATTTTACATTTTACAGTTTACTTTTTTGATATTTTGCAGCTCAGGCTGCAAATATGTATTTTGTGCCTTAATTTCTTTCGGACTGACTTACAGAATAATTTCTTCTGGTTATGCAGTTTGCCAACTGGATTTACCTGTACAATTAACCCCAGAAAGCACCACATTTTAACGGAGAACATTTTTTAAAAGCAGACGTTCATAAATTTACATTCTCTACACGTAGTTCGAGCGATATTTGCTTATTTTTTAGCTTTTCATTACTTTCAACATTTTTATTAAGATAGTTCTAGTTATGGATTGGGGATGCATATCTGTTGTCTGTTTTGGAATACGACGCAATCGTATAGAAAGTGTTTTTAAATTAGGTTACCATATATAAATATTAAAACTATTGGGTTAAACTCGTTCAATTTGCATGCTGGCTCTGAATTGCCTCTGATGCTCTGCTCGAAAGGTAGCGAAGTATATTGGCTTTGTGCAATGCCCGTAAAACGTTGGTAAAACATGGAGAATAGGTACTTTAGCTGGGGGAGGGATGGTCGATAACATCGATAACTGCATGTCGATAAAACCATATGCCTGCTACGATTTCAAAGCCAGGTGATGTCCTTCAAGGGCATACGTTCATATATTGAACTGTTTTTGAACTGAAGTCACAAAACTTGAATGGCGAAAAAATTCAGGCCACGCCCACTCCTGGCCGCAAGCACTTCGAAAAAGTTTCGCCTGCAACATAGACTGAAATAAACCTCCTCCTAAACTAGGGAAATTGGTTGTTGGCCACTTTAAAGGCTACATCAATGGCAGAGTGCCTCTATTTTTACGTACTTACGCTGTTATCAGAGTATTCCTCTGTCGGTTAGGCCCAACTGCAAGGCTCTCACTTGTTAGCCATTGCTTTTTCTTTGCAGTTTCGCTGTGCGGCGGCTGCTGCTGCGTTGGTGTTGGTAATTATTTTATGGAGTGTTGCAGACTGCCTTCTAGTCTCCAGTATCCAGTTCCGTTAGCACCAGTTACGCCAACCCAACCTGCTCCCCCGCAATAGCGAAAACATCCGCACCGCCACCCCCAACCCCACCCGCAGCACCCCTGTTGAGCTGTGTGCGTGGGCAACTTATGTTTACCAAGTGCGAAAGTGGAAACGTGCTGCAAACACGAATTTCTCTGCTGCTGCAACATTACCATACCCCTGAGACCAACGCCCTCGACCCCCCTCCCCACATCCTCTCATCCCACCAGCATACCGGTCTCTTGCTCTCCATGCAGTGCACTTGCGTTTTATAATAGGATTTGAATACAATGGCATTGTAATGAAATGTGCAGCAAACGATGGCGACTACTGAAGTTTAGTTCTGCGGTTCTGCTTCCCTCTGCTCCTTTTTGCTCCCCTTTGCTCTTCCTGCTCTTGCTCTGCTGTTGTGGACTGGTAAAACCATCTCTATGCCATCTCCATCTCCATCTCACATCTCACATCTCCTTCATCGTCTCTTCTGTAGTCGTTGCCAAGTACAAGCCAAACAGCTGTTCCAACGTTTTTGTGTGTTCCCTGTTGCAAAATAGCGACCAAATGTATATATGTGTATGTGTGCGAGTGTGTGTGTGTGAGTGTGTGTGAGCTTGTGTGTGTACCCCATTGTGAATGTGTGTCTGGCCATGTAATTTGAGTTGGTAATTAAAAGTAAAGCAAAAGGCAGGTACTACCAGAAGCTGTGCATTAAATGACCGGGCTCTTACACACACACGCATACACACATTCGTATGTGTGTGCGAGTGTGTGCTTGTAGCAGTTTATAAGACTGTTTACCGTTGTGTCTAATATCGTTGCGCTTTAAAGCTGCCAAGCAGCATTAGGCGTCTAATAAAAAGCGAGCAATTAACGTTCATTATGTCAGCAAATGCTCAAAAGCACTTTTTCTATTTAAATTAATCGAGCGTGGAGCGATTTGATACTAAATTGAAAGGACTCCAATTTCGTGAAATGCGTTCAATTCTTAAGCTCAGTGAAATGAGTATGCTTTAGAAATCACGTTAAAAACAATGTATGAACCAAATTCGGATGTTTTACAATTTTTCCTTTTCTGATTATTATTTATTTATTATATTATTCAATTCAATTTCTTCCTTTAAATTTCCTTCAATTTACTTCATGGCCAATGTTATTGTGATGGTCATCTCGTGTACCTGGAGCTAAGTCATGCTCTTTCCTCTGCTAAATATGGAATACTAAACTATTCATGTCGTCTCGTCTGAACTGATTTTGTGATTTTTGATTGCATTGCCTGTGGCCCAAAGGGCGAAGTATTATCTGAATTGAAACTCAATTTCTAATTAACTCTTGTTTGCAAAACGAATTTTTCATGTTAACCATAAAATGCGATTTGTGTAAGAAGCTCGATTTTGTAGTCTCTGTCCTATTTTTTGGTTTTAAAAGCTTAAAAAGTTACTCGAAAACTACTTAACTGAAGTGCGTGCAGTATAAAAGCATAATAGTTTAAAGACCACCTTTTTTCCTTTTCTTAAATCACGTTCTATAATCTTAAGTCTTAAAAGTATTTATATATTTTGCATTATGTGAAGTTGGCTTTTAAGGCATAAAAGAAATATGTAAATTTCGATGACATTGATTCATTGAAGGGACTGTGAAATACGCAGCTGGCAGACCACAGCGATTTATGTATGTGTCAGCGATAATTACAAGCATCTTGTCGCCAGGCGGATACTTGGCTCCTTATAAATCCTGTCCTCGAGCCACCCTGTGCGTCGAGGACAATATCAATTATCGGACGTCAAGTGTCGCTCAAGTGTCACTTCAACACCAGGCCACCCAATGAAGCACACAGCTCACATGATGACAATCATGGTTTTTAGCCAATAGTTGGCGAAACCGGCAACTGGTTCTTTGAGATGAGTTGGCTGCATTTGGAAGCGCAGCTTAAAGCCCCCATTCATTTCCACACCCACCGCCTCTCTTTGGCTCCCTCACTTTATCTCTCTATATGGCTGACTGCTCGCTCCGACTTTGATTGATTGCAAAAGCAATTGAGCGCAACCTTATTCTAAAATCGTCAGCAGCACAAAAATAAAAAAATATAAAATACTGCCAGAAGCGAAATAAAATAAAATTAACATAAATGAAAAAAATGGGAAATTTTCGATTGACAGCTTTGCAAATGGAAACGAAGCGCAATTAGCTCCTAACGAACCCTGGAGACCCATTGTAGCAATAGGTTAATGAGCCACGCCCCATCAATTTTTAGCGGTAAAATTTTTCCAGCTAGACGGCTGCTATTAATTAGCCAAGAACAAGAGATGCCTTAAAGATGCTCGGCTGTAAATGCAAAAAAAAAAAATGCCAATTACGTTTAATTGATAAATGAATCAGCAGGCGTGACAGAAGTTGATTGATGTGAAACTCCATGAAAATGTAAGAGTGCGAAGGCCCAATCTCAGCTCAACAGAGAAACATAATTAGGCTTTAAAATAAGTATAAAATGTGTGTAGGAACAACAAAAAGACTGTACTCCTTATACATAGAGACATTTATTTGATTTCTGGTTAGAAAGTATGAATTTAATTTAATAAAATTGTATACTTAATACGCTAAATACAACACGCGTGACAGAAGATGATTGATGTGAAACTTTAAAATAGTGGAAGAGTTCGAAGTTTCAATATGTAATCAGATGCGAAATATAATCATATTTTAAGATAAGTACTTAAACTAATTAAGAGTAACGAAAAGAGTGAATTTTCTACAAGATTAATTTAATTGCACATATTTACGTATACATTTGATTATATTAAAAATGATTTATTTTTTGTCGGTCATAAAACAATTTTATTGCTCACTTTTAGTAGACTTACAATCACTAACTGAGTAGTGATATTTATTCAGAAATTAGGGCTAATTTCTAAGCATTTACTCATTTTTAATTGTAATAAAAGTAATTGTTGTGAGGTTTTTGCGTTTTGCTTAAGCGTCTCAACTGAGAATTGGTCACAGTTTGGGCAAAGTTCAAAGTGACGTCGTCGTGTCGAGTTGACAAACAACTACTGTATAATAGTTAACCATCAAGTTGTACCGCAAATCAAGTGCAGCAATTGCAACTAGCCGGCCATTCATTTGCGGAAAGGATGGCAAATGGATGAATGGTCGAGTCAAGGGTGTCAACGGAGAATGGAGAACGGTGGCCAAAGCCAAAGACAAACCGCATACAAAGTTGCCAACGTAGCCAAAACAGTTGAAACCACGAGTCAACCCTGAAAGTGTCAGTGCAAAGTTTCGCAACCGGAGAGCACTATAGAAGGGGGTTTAGGTTGTGGTTGGGTGTGGGGTACAATCAGCTTTCAGTTCCATTAAACATTCGACGTGGCTTATCAAACTCCAGAGACGGCCATTCATCAGCATTAGAGAGCGCTTTGAACTCTAGAACTTTGCAGGCGCAACTATTTTGCATTTGGGGCATATTTAATATACAGATTTACAGATTTCCCCCCGAAAAACTCAAAGCAATATCTGTCATTAGTGTCAAATGTATATAATGGCGGGGCGTGGCGTGTCGTGGCGAGGCGAGGCGTTGTGAAATCCTTTTAATGTCATTGCACCAGGAAAACTGCTATTCCAAGTCAATCCAGTTCAGTCATAATGAGTATAAAGCAAAAAACCCTTTCTCCCTCTTCCTGCCCTTAACACTCTGCTCCTCTTCTGCTAGACTTCAGCAGTTGGAGAACAATGAAGGCAGATTTTACTACCCCTGCAAGTTAGCCTGTGTGGCAGTCAGGCAGGCGGGTCGACAGCATTAATATTAATTTATTTCTATATAAATTATTTATGAAATTTTGTCACTTTTGGTAATTATGATGCGCGTCGACCTATGACCTTTTAATTAAAGCATCGACGTTGACAGCCGAGCGCTTTAGCCAAAAGCAAAACCAACTGAAGCGAATTTCGCATAAAGTGCGCTCGCACATAAAAAGATATCATTATTGGGGTTTGAGGCGAACAAAAACGTACCAAGACACACAAAATTATTATCAGTGCATGTAGACAAAAAAATTAAGAAAGCAAAAGTTTTTGGCGACAATCCCGACGCACTTTTATGGCACGACTTTCGGGTGTGTAAATGAAGATAACCATGGCCCCAACACATATGAAGCTGCCAGAGATGAGCAGCTCGAAACGCAAACGATTTTCAAATAATGTAATGCACATCTTAACTATATATACAGAAATAAATTTGTGCTTTAAAAAGAGTAAAATATATTCATTAGTAGAAAATAAATGTAGTAAATAAATGTTTCCGGCTAAGAAACCAACAGAAGTTGAAATTTTCCAGCGTAGTTGCTGATTCATAATTTGGCAAAAGGATTTATGTATTTATCCGTAAATTATTGATTTATAATTTAGAATTCTCTTTCCAATGGAATATGATCATATGATATATTATAGACTATTCTAGATATTCTCTATTAAAAAATGTTTGTGTTTTTTACTTTTATATTTATTAGGTTTTTTAACTATCGTTGGATTAGTCGCTCTATCTATGTGCCATCTCTAGTGTCAATTTCTCTCTCTCTGTGTGTGTGTGTGTGTTCATCTGCTTAAAGTATGATTGCAAGTGTGAAAATATATATGGTAAACGTGCCCGCCCCGTTGCGCTCCATGCGTTTTTTGTTTTATGACGCGGCGACGTGCTCGGAAAATGAAAAGCACTTGACTCGCCAAAGTGCTGAACTTGGCGGTTCGCCCCACCTCCCCGCCTGAAACCTCATCCTTGCTGAATCGTAAAACGTTTCGTGTTTTTTACCAGCGAGTATTTCTTAGAAAAAATACTGATTTCGGCTGACATATAATGCCTGATACGAGACTTCAATTGAGAAATGAATACCCTACAATATTTTAGCTTAAAGTTCATTTAAAAATATAAATATCTGATTACCCAAAAAAAAAACAAAATATTTCGAAAAAAAATATATATATTTGGATTATTTTTCAGCAGGTAGTCCGAAATATATTTAAATCTATCTATTAAAAAAATTGTGAATGAATGTGGCAAAACGTTAAACGTTAGAGAAAAAATGATGTAGTAATTATTACATAAGTCTTAAAGCCAGGATTAT
The DNA here is from genome assembly GCA_035041605.1 of Drosophila atroscutellata. NCBI lineage: Eukaryota > Metazoa > Arthropoda > Insecta > Diptera > Drosophilidae > Drosophila > Drosophila atroscutellata. Next base: position 834,346 of record JAWNLA010000092.1, on the reverse strand, counting down.
AATCTTCTTTCAGGTATAAAACGTAACGAGAATATATTTTTTGATTATTTTTTGATTAAGTCTATTTATTTTAGAGTATACAATATAATTTTCCTTAAACTACATTTTTAATAGTAACGTTTCTCCGGGAAACCCCAGATATTTACGAATACTTTCTATATTTTATTATATTTAAAATTATTTCTTTCATTCTCATTTCTTAATTTAGTTTCTCCATTTTTAAATTAGATAATTTAAATTGTTAATTTATTTTTAAGTATAATTTTAAATTGTGTCTTTAGTCGACAGTAAAATAAAATATGTATTTATTATTGTGCATCGCAGTATGACAAAGTGTTCAATGAATATATTTATTATTTTAAATAAATATATTTTGGTTTATGAATACACTGTTCAAATAAACGAAAGGGTATTCACAACTCGGTCATGCATCACCTGTTGGCACATTCTGCTTAAGTAACACGCGCAGCTTGCGAGTAAATTGTATATTCTTGCCTCAGTTCCATTTTCATTTGTTCGAACCATTTAGGAAATTGTCGCCAGGCTGATGTCTAACTTGATGGAGCGAGGCTCTAAACTTTATAGAGTAAATAAAGTATGATTGGGTGTGCGTGTGACTGTGTGAGTGTGTTAGTCTGTGTTGCAAGTTCCGCCTCTGAGGCTTATACAAATTCAACACTCTATTTGCTTTCTGAGCGCTCTGAGTTAATTTAATTTGATTTATGCGATTTTATTTTGCTGCAACTGAAGCTGAAGCTGGAGTTAGAGTTGAAGCTGAAGCTGAAGCTGCAACTGGAATTGGAATTGGAGTTAAGCCCGTTGTTATGAGAGAGTATCTGTTGTTGTTGTGGTCAATAAATTACCCGCTGTGCAGAGGCTTTCGCATTGTTCCTTTACATATTTGAAGTGTACTTTATGCTTTTTGCATACACAATTCGCAATTAATTTAAAACAATTATGTTGGAACTGAAATCCTCCACACTGCAAAGAAAAAATAACACACAGCAAATACCCCCCTCTGCGGTTAAATGACATGTCGCCTGTCAACCACACGTTTTCAGTTCGAGTGTTATGCAATTATGGTAAAGCATTTTTACGGCTGGATTACAAAAACAACAACAACAAAAAAAGGCAGCCATATGAGTTAATTATTGGTTCTTGGCTTCAAATAAATCAAGGAAAAAATGTATTTAATTAAACGTGCTTGTAGTACGATTTTTCGTTATGTGTATTTTAATATTTCTTGAGATAAATGAATAAAATAAATGAAATAAAAATTCGTTGTCTTTTCGAATATATTTAGAATTTTTTCAAACCTAATCTAACGTCTTTATAATTAAAAGAAGTAAGTTTACTAAGCTTCTCAATGAACTTTATCTGAACTCGGAAAATATTTTTATGTTTCTTGAGTTTTTTATATTTTTATATATAAATTCCCACCATATCGAACATGATTATAATATCAACCTTTATTATTTACGGACTAAATACTTAATTAATTTAAGCTTATATTTATATTTAAGATACATATTAAAAACTGCAGGCAACATTATTATTTTATTTTATTATTATTATATTTACATATATCCTTATTCAACATTGGTATGTATCCCCAGAAAATGATAAAAAAAATATACAAATTTGATATTAAATTCTTATTTAAGCAATGTTTTACAGCCTTTCAATATGTTGACCAACTTTAACAATTTAAATGTTAAACAAACAAAATTCGAAGTATGCAAATATTTAATTTCAATACATTTTATATGCCAAATTAATCTGAAGAATAAACCAATTTAAATGTCGGAAATTGTTAACGAGCAAATACATTAAATAAATGCAAAAAATACAATAGATTTACGGCTTATTGCATGCGTTATTTTCATTTAGACGTATTAAACATTTTGACCAAACGCCTAATTGCAGCCGTCTGTTGCTCCAGGTGCTGGCTGCAGCAGGTGCAACAAATGGAGCGGATGGGGGCGAGTTCGGCTAATGGATTTTTCCACGCCTAATTACCATTACTTAGCGGCACACAACAAGTTCAGCAACTACAAAAAAATTACATTAAAAATTTGACATTTTTTTGCTGGCAGCATGCTTATTTTAATTTTATTATTTTTTTCTTTTTGCTGCTAAGAGGTGTGTGGAAAAATGCAAATGGAATTTCATAGTCACCATTAACACCTTTTTGCACAGTCGCCTGTTGGCTCTTGCATTCTCGTTTCCATTCATTTCTTGTGGTCCTCGCTTCCTCTGTGCTGCGCATATTTTATGTGACGTCATGGCCAAAAAAGGAGATAAAAAATGCATTTAATTAAATGCCACACAAATGCGGCGCGAAACGTTTTCAACGTGTGATATTTTACAAAGCGTACCGCTTGTGGTCCCTGCGACCCGTTATGACCATGTCCTACATGTCCTCTGCGCTTAGTGCCCCAAAATCCACATTCATAAAGTGGAAGCCATACGTTAGCCCCTCTTTATTCGATTAGTACTGCTATTCAAAGAGATTGAAAATTGCTGTGAATCAAGACAATAATAATAATAATAATAATTAAATACTTCAGCACAAATAATACGAATCAAATATAAATAAAATGTGTGTATATCAAGTAAGTCTTAGATACATAGCTAAGAACACCTACAGCCATGTAATAATATAATAATCGTATCCAAAATAATTTATATAATATTATATCTGCAAATCTCTGCCTGAAGACGAACGCCGACGGAGTGCCAAATATATAAAAAATAAGAAAAAACTTAACCTGAAGCCAGCAATAAACATATTAAATTATAAGAAAAAGAGTCCACCAAACAATAAACAATAGTATTTTTATTTTTATATATTATAATAAATCAGAATTTTACTGTCGAACATTCTACCCACGTTTATTATATAAGATTAATAAATACACACTTTGCAACCCTTTTTAGTGGGTACAAAGTATAACACAAAAATTTAAGATGTTTCTTATTACTTAAATAGAGTGTGTTATGATCAGTTGGAAAACCCCCTTTATTTTAATTTTTCGCTAATCCACTCTATATTTGGAATGTAGATTGACTCACTTAAAAATACTTGACTTCCAGTCACCTAAATACCTATTCAAATTATTAAATTACAAATTTAAACAGAAATAATACTTCTGGGAGTATTTAAATATTTATTGCAAAGATTGAGGAAAACCTGAAATATACAAAATCAACTTACATACATATGTAATTTGTAAGACAATTAAAATTGCAAGCAACTCAAATGTTAAAGAATAGAAAATAAAGTAATAATTTGAGTGAAGAGAATTCTGCACGTTGAGTATTTAGTTTCGCATCAGCATCAAAGGAGCGCACATCCTCACATATTAGAGGCTATGCATATTTGCAGATATAACAGACTGAAATCTAAGGCAGATGATTGTCATTTTTAGTTACCAAACTCACTTCCGGTGCTGCTTTATTGGCAACTCTGCTGAAAGTGGCATCTGCCTTGGGGCAGCAACAGCAACGGCAACAGAGCAGTGCTTTAGTGAGTCGTTTCCTGGCCTCGCAGCAATTCCGCTTGCTGCTTACTTTGTATTTAGGCATTGCAGTTGCAATTTTTGTATCTGCTCGAAACGCAACGGAAATTGCTCGGTAGGTGAACAGTAAACCGAAAATTTCGAGCCAGAAACGTAAACCGATCGAATAAATTCGTCATTTGCAGTTGTCTGTTGCTTTGTTTTCTTTTTTATTATTATTTTGTTGTTGTTGTTGTTGTTGTTGTTGTCGTTGTGTTTGTCGTTTGCCTGACAAAATTGAAGCTCGAAAGTGTAACCAAAGCGTAACACACGCTGTCCTCGTCCTGTTCCTACCTATCTGGCATCTTGCTGCTTTGCAGCCAACAGTTTGCATACGTGCCCAATGTGCAATTGCCTGGGAGCTTCCAATCATTGGCCGTCTTCGCCGCATCCCTGTTTGGCATCACATCGGCTTGTTATTGTTGAGTGTGCAACATGTAACTGACACAATCGAAATGGAAAACGGCTTGCAACACGACAAAACTGCAATTGCCACCAGCTGCTGCTTGCCATAACAAACATTTACTTACCTTGCAACCGCACGCAGAAATTGAAGTGTGAAATCTGCGGTAAAACTCTAAGCATCTATCTGTCTGCCGGATTAGGTAACCCTCAGTCTCCCGTCCCCTCACCTCCCCACACTCTAACGGCTCAATTCCTGTTTGTGATTTTTGAGTGTTTGATCATCAGACAGGCGTCAGATTATGCCAAATAAAAAGTAAGAAATGGGTAAACAGCCAAGTAAAATTTACGCGCACAAATTTGGCTAACAGAGACAGGCGAATGCGACTTCAAATGTCGCGAAGGCAGCCTGGCAGCCTTGCAGCATGCGGAAAATCCTGTGGGCTTGCCAATTGTTTACTTTGCAAGACGACATTGCGGCGGCTTACGCAAATGCTGCAACTGCAAATGCAAACCAAAAAAAAAAATAAATCGAGAGACGGCAGCCAAATGCACTGCTACAATTTATATTATATTATATTTCACAACATTTTAAATGAGTTTTATCAAAGTCATTTAACCAACTATATTTAACAATATTTTTAATAAGATAAAGCCGTATTCATCAACTATTAAACATTGATGATTAATAATATCTGTTGAGATTAATAATTTCTGTTGAGATTTCAATTCTTTGAACGAATAAAAATATTGATTTACTTAACTTCTTTACAATTTACTCACAAGATATCAAAGAACATTTAATATATCTATATCAATAGAAATTCCATTTTAAGCTTCTTGTCTCGAGCATAAGTCTATTTTTATTTTTTGTTTCAGAGTTGCCTTTTCAAAATTTGTCAACCATATTTTCATAGATTGCTTTGGTAAAGTAATGATGAAATAAATTTGGGCGACTGTTGACCGTATTTTACACAGTTGTCAGTCGCTCCCAATGTTCCGTAGCGAACACAACTTAAAAAATTGAATTTTTTCGATACAGTTGGTTTCCATTCTAATCTCGAAATTTACCAAATACAGAACGCACGAATTGAAAAAAGCAAAGCAAAGCAGTTCAAAGTATCGTCCTCGTATCACCGATCAACATTAAGTTTGGCGGACTGTTTGCTGCACTTGCGCGAGGGGTAAGTTTGGCCAGATATAAGAGACGGATGCATGAATCATGCTGTTGTCCTCTGGGCACCTTTTAGGTCTAATCGTTACTGAGCATTCTATTTTAGGCCTGGTGACCTCCGATAGCCTTACCTGCACATTGCGGATCTCTGTGCAGGCGGATACCTCTTCTCCGCCACTCGGGGGATTCTAGTGGATCTTTTCAAAACTAAATAAAAAGACTGTGGCACTCGCCCAAAGCCGGAAGGAAGCAATCCCAACCCTTTAGCGGAGGTGTGGCTGGTAGGAGACCTGACACACTTGCCTCCAAGGAGGAGAAGCAAAGCACTCGTGCGGCTAATCTTCCGGCAGGAGTGGGTGTGGAGCAAATAAAGCCAAATGTTCAGAAAAGCTGCCCTGAGGACAACAGCATTATTCATGCATCCATCTCTTTCATCTAGCCAAACTTACCCTCGCGCAAGTGCTGCAAATAGTCCGCCAAATTTAATGTTGATCGGTGAACCGAGCACGATACTTTGAACTGCTTTGCTTTGCATTTTTAAATTCGTGCTGTATTCGTTCTGTATTTGGTGAATTTCGAGATCACAATGGAAAACAACTGGCCTACTTTGAGATTATGTGTATTCATAGGAATAAGCAAACGCCTCCTTCGATACTTAAAATGCTTCGGACACTCGCCGTAGTAGGGTTGCGTGAGAGACTCCAATCTCCAAGCACTTGCCACGGGAGATGCAACGCACTATTCGTACGGCAATCATAGGCCGACTGCAATTGGCTTTGCTGTGTACGCTGGAATACGTTCTAACTATCTTGGTATATCTGAGCGAATTGAGTTTAACTCCGATCACATTCTTTTGATCGTTGAGTATAGAAAGGCGGTTACTTTAAATGCTCCCAAGGCACTTCTTCTGCCGTACAAGGCACCCGATTCCGGCAGAGGTTAGAGCAGCTTGTCAACTTGAACATGGAGCTGAGTTCACCGGCTGATATAGACGACGCACCGGAGTTATTCCTGCGGAATATTAACGCGGCGGCGGAATACTCCATGCTTGGCCAACTTCCTTAAACACATATTTTGGATCTAGTAAGGCACAAGAGAGCACTGCGTCGGCAATATATGCGCTCACGCAATCCATTGGATGTAAGGGACTAAGAGACAATATTTTCAGGATATCCTCCGCAATGCCGATCCAAATAAGAATCATGGATTCAATTTGTGGAAGGCAACGCGTTGTGTCAATCGGCAGCCACTCAGGCGGATCCCAATTATGCGACCGGACAACACTTGGTGGCATTTGCGGATGAGCTGCAATTTCTTAAAACAAATTTCTTACAAAATTTTATAAATTTAAATTAATTTGACAATTTAAAATTATGAAAATAAAAATATACTAATATTAGAGATATAGTCTGGGGGTCTTAAAAAGTGAAATGGTGAAACCCAGAAAAAAAACTAATCAGACAGAAAACCAATTAGACTAAATGTTAGCAGCTTCGTAATAAGGAAAGCAAAACGTTAAGAACTCAGAGCAAAAGAGATAGAGACAAAGAAAAAGGGAGGAAAAAATAGGCACACCTCTGAACCTGTAGAGAAAGATAAATCTTAAATTATTTCTGTGTCACTGTATAAGACGACATTACATATATATATGTATATATATTTGAAACATACAAGATGGAAATGACTAAATTGCATTATAATTTCACAACAATATTTAATTTAGAATTGAGTTTATATTTTTCTATAGTTTCTGAACAATACTAATTCAATATCAATTTCTTAAATGTTAAATATTATTTATGCTTGCTCAGCAAATCCAAATGACATTCCTTGAGGTGCAGTGTATAGGCTTAATACTTTATGACAGGGACCAGCGGCAACTGCTCAGGTGTGGCACAGGCAACACAGTTTGTCTTGTACTGATTGTTGTTGTTGTTGTTATTGCTTATCAGTGACTGTGACGGTAGCTGTAGCTGTGGCAAGGTGCCGTTCCGGTTACGGCACATTGCACATACGCCGTGTGGTGAATGGTCTGAGCAGCATTGCGCTTCTCTCAACCCACTTTTGTAACTATGGAATTTGCCAGAATTTGCTGTGCTGTCTGCCTGTCTGTCTGACTTATCGTGGCTGCCAAATATTTGTTCACAGCTTTAAATTCAGTTAGACAAACTAGCGTTCGGCTTTGCAAAAACTTAAAGCGAGCTGTGCGTTGAAAAAAAGAAGAAAATCAAATGAAATAAAATGAAAAGAAAAGGAAAAATAAATAAAATAAAGAAAACAAAACAAACATAAGAAAGCCAACTCATCAAGTTTTGCCAAGTCTGCCAGTTGCACGTTACACGGGGCGTATGCGTAATTTGGCGGAAGCTGCAGTAAAAATCCAGCTGCAGATGTTTCGAAGCACGAAATTAATTACGAAAGCATACACAGACAAACACACACACACACACACAAACATACAGCTTAGTAAGAAAACAACAAGAACAGCGCCAAAATAATAATAATAATAATAAGTAAGAAAAATAAACTTTACACACAGCCAGCGTGAGTACGACGGAAGCCATAAAGAAGCATATGCTAAGGAAAGGCATAAAAATAAACCAAGGAAGAAAGCACAACTTTTGCGATATTATCTACATGTGTGTGTGTGTGTATGTCTTTGTTTATATTTCTTGTTGCTGCTGATGAGTTGTGAGAGAGAGATTTCCAAAAAAGTTGTAAAAGCCAGTACAGAAATTGGGAGTTACTGCTGGTCATATCTATGACTCTCCAAAAAGCAAACCACATCATTCCACAATTGTACCCTGCACCTAGGGGAATATCGATTTATTGGTGTCACATGTTGCCATGCCGATTTATAATACTGCTAAACAATTATTGAATAATAATTAAATTATTTGTTAAAATTAGAAATTTGCTTACACATTTTCCATCACAAGACACCGTCAAGGAACAAAAGAAAAGGTGTTATTTGATTTTTGTTTCTTAAAATAATGGAAACCTTTTAAGAGCATTAAATATTTAACTACGAATGCACATATATCATCTTGTTAAATTGCTATTGCTCTCGGCTCTTAGTTGCTCTTGTTGTTGTTGTTGTTGTTGTTGTTTGCCTGTTACATTTTATTTATATCGTGTTTGGTGGTGCGATTTGGATGGTATGGTGGCTGCTATGCTAAGACTTGAAAGGCAGCAATTAGTGTTAAATAAAGAAGTCATAAAGTGTAAATAACATTTTTGAAGTGCAAATGAAAAGCAAGCAATAATAATACAACTGGCATGGTCTGGTCTGTGGGTTTGTTTGGTAGGCCATTATTTATGGCCAACAATGTTTGGCATTTAAAATGAAAGGCTAGCCGGCAGCTGGCAATCATTTTAAAGCGTTTGCCAAGCAATTAATTATTGCACAAATATTGTAAACAAATTGCTGACATTGGAGCGTGTTACGTGAATTGCATCAACATCAGCAACATTAACATCACTGACAGCAACAACGATGTTCATACGATTACAAGTTGATTTTTACTACAATGTCAAGTCTCGTTTTCATTTTGATTTATGCCTCGTTTGTTGGCCCAATTTGCCAATTAATCAGCACAAACGTCAAGCGAAATTTGTTTGAAGGAATTTATGTTTGCATAGAATAAATCATTGAACAATCATTGAACACAAGATCTTCAATTGAAATTTTATTTGCAATAACAAAATCAGCGTTATTTGATTCATTTTTGTAGCTAGAATTGCCTTGCTTCTCAATCTGATTAACTATTTCAATTTTAATTCAAATATTTTATTTTCTAAATGTATTTAATATTTCTATTTATTTTTACATTTTTTATATTTGTATCTGATTCTTCTCATTTGTTTTTTTTTTAAATAAATCTAACAACAAATAAATGTAATTAATTCGGTTTTATATAATTTGGTTATTTCTCGTTGAGTTTTGTTTTTGAGGCTGCCTTTCAAATGAATGAATATCTAAATATTGTTCACTAACTTGTAGACCAATCTACTTGGTATTCGTAATTTAAGCAAAAAATTAAATAATTGCTGCGCAATTTGCATAAACTTTTCAATGTAAATACTCAATTTTCCAGAACACAAATCAACATTTTTGTTTGTTGGACGGCTGCAATCAACTTGCACATTTCAACAGGCTGTCAAGTTGGATTTGCCAAAGGAATTCAGTTGGGCCCAGCAGCGTCATTTGATAGACAAATTGAAACAAATTTTGGGCAAACAATGCGTTCTAATAGATATGCTCGTCGCATGCGAGAAATAAAATGAATTTACGACTCTTGAACAAATAAAACAAGACTGTGAGTGAAATTTTAACTTATGTGTATAACTGGCAGGAGACCGGATCGCATGCATAGCCATCATTGGTGCTAGGCACTCGAGAAGCGTTCGTTCGAGTGTCCCCAAACGGCAAGTACCGGCAACGACAACGACCAGGATGACGGCACTGTAGGAAGGGAAGGGTGGAGAGGTAGATGGAAACGATGAGGACAACTTCTAGTGGGAATCACGTAACGAAGTGCATTGTTAAAATATAATAAAATCGCAATTTTGCGTTCATGTTGCAATGTGGCGTCATATCCTTTTTCCTTTAATTTTTCACGAATTCGCCGTTTCGTAGTTCCGAAAACCCAAACCAAAGCGAAATAGAGAAAGAATAGGATAGAAAGAACGGGAGAGTGCGGAAAGTGTGTGAGGAGAGTGACAGAGAAAGAGTGCATTTCCACTTTTCTTCGCTCTTTGTGCTCCCTCGTGCAGCTCATAATGGGTCTCCGCCACCATCTCAGGCAGAGGTGGTAGTAGTTGTTGCTGTGGCAGTGGGAGGGCTTGGAGTAGGTAGGAGTAACGGCACTTTCAATGCACACTCCATAGATTTTAATGCAATTTTCTACGGGTTTTATATGTTTTTATTTCGCTGTTGTCATTGTCGCAGCTGCCAAAGTCTTTGTTCTTTGCCTAAGTCAGTCCGATTCCATAGCGACCGCTTCGTTGAGTTTGCTGAGTTTGTTGCCTTGTTGGGTTAGTTTGTTAGGGTTTGTTTGGGGTTTATTTTGGGTTTTGTTGGCTGCTTCGCTTTGCTTATTTGCTTGGACCATGTATCCGCTTGCAGTTTCTTTCTCAAGCGCCCCATATTTCTCTGCACTCAATTGTCCTTCAGCGCATTTTGCGGTTTGCTGCAACTACACCAACCACTCACTAGCCCCCTCTCTCTCTCTCTCTCTCTCTCTTGTTCTCTCTCTCTCTCTCTCTCTCTGTTTCTTTCACTTTCTATCCCTTTTGTCCATGCTGTTGAGTAAAATGCCTTTGTTTGTTCGCGCAATAAAAAATGATTACTTTAATTTCCGTGCACATAAAAACCACGTCTAACATGAGAAATTGCTGTCATTGTGGCACTTACTTTCAATCTTTTCTTGCTCTTGTTGCTTTTGCCTTTTAGCTTTTTCCATTTTGACCATTGGCCATAGATTTGCGCAATAAATGCACTTCACCATGTAGATTTTTGTGGTGTGTGCTCTCGAATTAAATATTATATATTTTTACATTTTATAAATGTGTCAAACCTAAAGAGAATAACAAACTATTTAAGATAGTATTTCTTTATTATACTGATAATAAAGTAGTGCAAAATCGTGTGGCAGGTAGAAGGAATCACCTCCGATCCCATATTATATACAAAAGTATGCAAAAGTTGGATAGCCCAAATATAGAATATAGCTTCTCGTATACCCTGCGGGTATTATGCTTATTTCATTTTATGGATAATTATATCAAATCAAAGCCACAATATTAAATGCAGAGCATTTCAATGATTACTGAACATATATATATTATAAAATATCTATAGAAAACTGATAAACATAGAATGGGAAATACTCACGTCATAGTCCAAAATGTATTCTAATATTGAAATAATTACTAACAGCGTTTTGTGTTTGCATAAATCGAAAATCGAAATCCATAAATCGATAATCAAAGCGAGTCGCAATCGGAGATTTTGGATAGCTCGACCACTGCATTCTGACTTGTTTTAATGCTTGTTTTAATACTTTAACGACTTTATTTTTGCATTTTATTTTCGTTATTGAACCACGTATGAATACTCTGTTAGCTGCTTTTCAGCCGATTCAAACAATTTTGGAGCTTACCATATATTTTATAATGTCTATCTTACTGTGAATTTTGAGCTCTTTTATTTTGCTTTTCTGCGAACAATCAGAAAAATATGTCTGCCCAATGTAAAAGGAACTTGTTTTTTTCTCTTCTGTTTTGCATTGTTCTTTTTTTGAGGTCCTACTGCTTTCGCGCTTTTAGCTTCCTTATGCTGCTTTGTGTCAAATCGCTTGGGCCCACAACAGAAGTCAGGCTCATGCTGCGGATTGTGGGTTTTTCCCGCTCCCTTCCCCTCGATTTATCTCTCTCTCTCTCTCTCACTCTCATTTATTCTCTGGCTGCTGGTAAGCGAAAAGTTTATGGACCAAATTGTTTTCACCTGCTGTCCCAAATTTATAACACCTCTCGCCTGGCCTTTATTTTTATTTGTATAATCCTTTCGCTTATGGCCTGCCATCGCAACCGAAACTCCGCCTCCGCCACGCCCCTTCTGTCGCCAGCGTTTGCCCATGACAGAGACCAGGCATTGGAATTCGAGAGCCCGCCACTTGGATTAGTGGAAAGACAAAAACCAACCCATCAGAATTCCCAGCTCTCGACCTATGCAAAAATTCTTCGTAAGCACAGTGGTCGAAAAATGGCGTCTACTTAAGAAGCCTCCTACTCCTGCATTTTTTATGGTCATTTCTTGTACTTTGCATAATGTGTTGGTTCTGCCAATTTTTACGAGTTTAGCCAGCGGGCCGAGTTTAAGGCCATAATGGCCGAAACACTTGTTGTGTCCGCAAGGTGCAACCCAACTTAACATTTCTGATGAGTTGGCGACCAGAGAAAACATTTTTCAATGGTCTCATTAAACGGCCAGAAATTATATTAAATTTGCCAAATATGCTGCTGCATAAAAAAGTTGTAAATATTTTTATGCCTGCATTAATATGCAACGTCAACCACTGTGGGGGGACCCCACAGCAGACTGAGCAGACTGTTCCGGATTCTGAGTTGTTGGAGGGCGGTGTGGGGAGGGAGGTGTCGCTGTCGCTGCTAATACCACCGCTAATAAAATCTTACTGCCTTGCCGTCGCAGAGCCATGAAGCACAGCTGTGTGCAGTCATTTTTACTGCTGCAGTAGGAAATGGCAATGCCGAAGGCGAAACGCGATGAAAGCGACGGACAAAAGGGCAAAAGGGAATTGCGCAAAGCGTACGCTGACGTTTCTGTCTCTGTCTGTTTGTTATTGTTCTTCTTCTTCTTCTTCTTGGAGTGCGCCAGCTCAAATGATTGCAATGAATGTGGAACTGGCTCTAAATAAAGCGTGTTGTTCGATTTATGATTAGCTGGAAGTGCATAGATTAGACCTTCTCAAGTTAGCTGTACTAACGAATACAAAGTATTTTGTCCCCTTTAACTATATGCGACTCATAATAAATATGTACTCACTAAGAAAATCACCCAGAATTTTACAAAAATTCTAGGGTGCAGTAACTTCCGCTTCCTCTTAGCCCAGAGCAAAAGGGATCAATACATTTCTGAAAAATGCAATAATTCACTGTCGCTAGCTCAAATATATAAAATCTATCTCAACTTCTCTATTTCAACTTCAAATATTTATTTAAAACAATTTAATTCAAGGCAAAATATTGACATCTCTCAAATGTATGTTCAAAAGGTATTCAAAAACAAGTTTATTATCTTTCTAGCACGGATCAATTTGTTGGGTAACACGAGTATATTTCGCTAATGTTTATAAAGATATGCTTAGCCTTCGAGCCGTAATCTTGTCGTGCTCGGAATATGTATATGTATGTGTGCTGCCTCAGGCAAAAGAATTAGCCAATTATGAGCAGCTGGATAATAACATTTTGAGCACACCCTCGACATGTCCTCTTTTCTGTGTGTGTCCTTGTCGTTGGCTGTTGATCTACCGTTTCATTTAAATACAAATTAAAAGATGACAACGTTACCCTCGTTGTTGTCTGTTGTTATTGTTGTTGTTGTTCTCGTTGTTGCCGCTTAACGTTTACATCTAATGAAACTTTATGACGACCACTTGGCCCGAAGGGGCACACACAGGTCATTCTGCAGTAGAAAAAAGGGAGAGGTCCATCGACTTGAGCCACACCTTCAAGTGGCTGCTTGCTTCCCTTCACCTCCCTCACCCTGCCTCACCACAACTTGCGTTCTACCTGTCCGCGGTTTTTCACTAATTTGCCTGGCAATTTACATAAAGGCCGCACTGGCAAAGTTGTTAGCCAACGTAATTTCTGCATACATTTCCACAACCAAAAACTGAAAATTACCAACAAAAAAACGAGCGAATATATGAAAAATAAAAATGAGGGAAAACCTTCGGGCATTTGCCTTGCACATAACTTCATTAAATTAGAGCTAAGGTCGACGGCAGCCTTCTAATGACAGTCAGCTGCATTTTAGTGTCCTTCTGCGTACTCGATGCTTGACCGAGCAGATTTCCCGTACTCAATGCCAGCCAGACAGCCGTAATATTTTGTTTGCGTTGAGGATTTTGAGTTGTAATGCGTAGATTTGTTTATGCATAAAATGCTTCTAAATAATTACCAACAATGGACGAAACTAACTGACTGACAGCCAAACAAAGGCCAGAGCAATAAACAGGCAGACAGCGAAGGAGAGAGATGGACAGAGTGAGAGAGAGCTGTGAAGATGAGGGAGACAGCAAACGAGACATGCAAACAAAAAGCAATTCAAATTTTCAGCCTGTCACTTCTCTCATATGCAGTAAAATAATACGATAAAATAATGTTGAGCGAATATGAATACGATTCTGACAATTGTTTGTTAATATATGCCATGAAGTAGGAGCAGCAACTGACGTCATTTAGACAGCACCACAACATGTGGGTGTGGCAAACATGTCTGGCAGTGAAAGACAGGCGACTATGCACCTAAAAGCTATTTGGCATTTTATTTGAATATTTATCTAGGAAATTAGCCAAATTTATAACTGTTAAATAATAGATTATTGGACAATATCTTTTCCGTTTTTTTTTTTTAAATTCACAGCTAAATAAGATATGAAAAAATATGTAAATATATACACACAAAAGTAGTTATGAATACTATTTAAGGGAATGGCATTTAGTGTAGTCCAAAATATAAAAGATACATATTCTTAGATAATCAACAATCATTTATATATATTTTTATGTAGGGCAGAGATACTCTTTTTTGTAAAGGCTGACTTTCAACTGATTCTTTAAATCTTGTATTATTATACTGTTTCAAAAAAGGTTCAAATGGCCCCTGCAAGGGTATAATAAGGAGCAAATGCTGGAAATGAAATCATTAGACAAAAGCAAATTTCTTATTCAAAGATCTAAAACTCAATGACTGCAAAACTTAAGTGTTGCTGCTTACAAGATTTGTAGTCAGTGCCTCAGCAAAGTGTTTTCCATTTGGCAATTAGAGACGTCAACAAGAAGCGATTGCCCAACTAGAAACGGGCAGAAGAGATCTAAGAACTGAGTGCATTATGACTGTAATTATACGCTTAATAATGCTAAGCATTTAAAATGCTTGATTCAACGTGGATAGCTTACCAGCTTTTGGAATTGAGGCTTTTATCCTTGACAAGACCCACTCGATTTCCTTTTGGCCATTAAACACGTCAATAATCTGTCGCGCTCCGTGGACAAAGTTGTCGCCAACAACTGGCAACCGTGTAGCCCCAGCCAACAATTAACAATTAAAACCCCAAAGAGCACAACTCAATTTTAGACAACACCAGCACACATTCAAACAGACAGACGGACAGACAGACAGTCAGACAAAGGCAATTTGATATATATAAATATATACATACATATATACATGTATAAGTGTGTGTGTGTGCATAAGAGATAGCTGCCTTCGATAACAAGCCGCAGGAGCAAGGACGAAACGACGAGGACGAAACAACAAGAACAACAACAGCAACAATGGATATTGTGAAAACTCCGAGCCGAGGCGAAGTTCTGCGCACTTACAACTAAAAACTTGTTACGTATTTAATTGCAATTAAAAAGTTGTTTGTAGTTGCGAATGTGGCGTTCAGTGTGCGCTTAATGTTGTTGTTATTGTTGTTGTTGTTGCTGTTTGCATTGTTGTTGTTGTTGCTCTTGTTGTTGTTGTTGCTGGCAATGGCTATGAGCGCAGCGCTGCCAAATTGTCCTCACCATAAGAGAGAGCCACAAAGATGAAGTCATTACACAAGTCGAACCCAAAATTGGCGCAGAGCAGCCAAAGGGTTTTTGCGCTTAATGAGTTTGATGCGGTCCAAAGGGGGGATCGGGTGCGGGAAGGGCTATTTGGACCTTACCCAAATCCCAGTACAACGCATTCGATATAGCTCTGACGCAGATTTGAAGGCGATAACACTCATTAGAGTTTTGGCGATTTTGGCTTAGACAAACACAACCCTTGCAAAAACTTTCCCCATAACAATTGGCCATGAACGCAATTTGCCAAAATAACTTCGCTCTACGTGGAACAAGCTTGATATATAATACAGCAAATGGCCTTGTGCATTATTCATATATATTATATAGAAACAAAAGTTTTAGGAAATGCAACGGCTGATTTTTATGTGATGTTGTCAATTTCAGTAAACTTAGGGATAATAATAATTATCCAAAACATGGTGAAACAATTTTGCTTTACTTTTTATCTTTTAATTTAAAAATTTCTTCAGTAATTTTAATGGATTACTATTAAATTAAATTAATATTATTAGATCAGTTTATTATTGGATATATTGGATATTTCTAGCAAATTAGAATTTAATTATGATTATGCTTGGGAGCAACCGAGATCTGCGCATGGAAAACACTCCTTTTCTTATATTCCTACGCAGATGAGGCTAAGTATATTTAAATTAATCTTTGGTTTATTGCTTAACTATTATTCAATAATAATTGTAAAAAATTGAAAGCCCAGTTTAAATTAGACAAAGAAGAAGAACTTATATAGATTTAGAAAGCTTTTTTTATTACTGAAAGCAAGAAGTATTTTTTTTTTATATCTTATTAAATGAATTTATTGTTTAAGTTGAAGTCTCAACATAACTTTAGGACATTTTGTGGCTACCGCCGAAAAGACCATCAACAACATTCCAGTTGTAGTTGCTGCCGCAGCAGATGTCGCTGCTGCTGCTGCAGCTGCAACTGCTGTCCACCGTGGCGCTCTGGCTGACGTCGACTATATTTCCAGCGTCTTTGAGGTGCAGCAAATGCAACCAAAGCAAGTGCGAGCAGGATGAACAACTGCAGCTAAAATAGCAAAATGTTATTTGAAACACACAATTGAAACCAAAGGCCAGAATTGAACTTACATGAAATTTCATTATAACTAAGAATATTTCGTGTTTGCAATTTGAAAGATCGTCTGCAACTGTGCTGTTTAACGTCCAAGCGCCAGCTATTTGTATAGTTTTTGGTAGGTGTTGCCAAGACTCTTTTGGGCTGTTACCAAGAGGTAACACATTTACTTACCTGTTTGTCTGATTACCTGGATCTTGCGAACGACCCATGCTCTCCGCATCTCACAGAAGTTATGTTTCCATATTTTTTTCTTTCCAGGAATACATCGGTTGGGTTAGGTAAATGGGACAATGGACAAGAAAGTAAAACATCGCATTGGAACTCTTCAAATTGTTTTAAATTGAATATACACTATACATTCATTGCAATAAATTGAAAAATCATGGTACCATAGTTGTTTACCTATCATCCCAAAAAAAATCCCAATTGGATTAGTTAAATGATACTTTTGAGAGTTGCTTGACAAGAGCAAAGCAAACAAACTTCAGTCAGCCATTGAGCTGAAATCACCTGAAGCAGATAAAATTGTGACCCGTGGAACTCTCGACTGTCGCCTTGGCGATTGTTGCTCTTGTTGCTGTCGCCATTGTTGTTGCTGTTGCTGTTGTAGCTTTTGCTGATGCTGCTGCTGCTGCTGCCGTAGCTGTTGTAGTCCTGGCAACAACTTGGCTCCCCCAAATGCAGACTGCACTTGGCTTCTCCCCCAATGTGTCTGCAATTGAGTTTAGTGGATACGTGTTTGTATAAAGAGCGACAGAGAGGGAGAGAGGCAGAGAGGCAGAGAGACAGAGAGAGGGAGAGAGTCTTAACTGTGGGTTTGCTGCACTAGTGACGCGTGTAAGCGGTAAATGAATTTATTTGGCTCATTTAGTTGGAGTTAATTTATTTTTATATTTATTGAGTTTATTAAGCAATATTCTCCCCCACACACAGCTGAAGCAGAACAATTGGAATTGCTTATGTATATACATAAGTGTGTAATATTATTTCAGACTTTTTTTTAGTGTGTTTTCTTAAAGTGCACAAAATACTTTTAGCCACTGGCAATGTTCTGTAATTTAAGTCGATTCCTTCGTATAACCCAAAATCCACAACAGTATGCATAATCATAGTGCACTTCTTTGTAATTTCGACAGGTTGAGTAAAATGTCTAATAGGCGCCTTTGGGTTCCACCATTTCAAATTGCAGGCTTTCCCCACTTCCTTTGCCTTGTCGCGTGCAATTGACTCGACACGTCTGGTTTCAACACTTTTCGGCGCTTTGATGGTTGCCCAACACGACACATGGCCATGCATTCAAATTTGTTCAAATTCATTTCAATTACCGTCAATTTTCAATAATTTTGCTGAAATTGTATTTCATTAGCCCAATACATAATTAGCCAAAGCACGCAACAGCTGTTGGACATTTTCAAGTATTAGTTCGACCATTTGAATATACATAGTGAATAACAAGAAATGATTGCTTAAAATCATTAACCAAAATATTAGCATAATTCACTTTTCATTATTTAAAAAAGATACTTATATGATCAGCTGATATACAGAGGCAACTGAAAAGTCTTAACAGAAATTAATTGTTCGAATAAATCAACGCGTATATTTATATACCAACTCGTACAATATTCCCATTTAAAATGGGCTTGCTAAAAAAAAAAAGACCAAAAATAAAGGCCTTCAACTCGAAAATCCAGCTACATTTAATTTTAAACTTTTCGTGTGGCAACTTTTTGACTGCCGCCTGCATGCGTGCAGGTTAAGATGGGGTTATTTAGGAGCTGGATGGCAATGCATTAGCCGGTGCTGTATTTTATGGGAACATACACTCAGAAAGAAAACTATGGAGCCTGGGGTAACTCCCCTTATTTGCAGAAATTATATTTCTAGACTTGAAGTTTGTGTATATCTGAAATGTAAAAAAAATTGTAAGAAATTAATTTTCGTATATTTAGAAATTGTTCCTAAAAACAAACAAAACAAGTTTTCAGATCGATATTTTTTTTTTTTGATTGCAGATATGACCGGGAAGCAGGTGGCTAGGGCAAAGAGTTTACAAGTATGTAGGTTTTTGGTGTGATGCACAGCGGAAGTGGAGAGCAGTGGTGGATAGCGGTGGTGGGTGGTGGGCGATGGTATTGCCATCCGGCTGTGTGCTCTTATGAATTTCACATGCTTAAGCCGCAAACTTATGTGCGCGCACAGCTTGAAATCCACGCGCACGTAAACTAAACTCCAACTAAACCAGAAACTCACATTTCTGCGCGTATCTATTGCCCCGAACTTTGCTTTTGGCGTCCTTTCGTTCGTTCGTTCTTGTTGTCGTCGCCACAGCTGCGTCTGGGCTTTGCCATGTTGCCAGGGCTTAGGAGGCAGTGCTCAGGTCCTGGGCCTGCTCGGCAAGAGCTCAGAAGTCGCAGCCTCCTGTGCCAGCTCAATGAGCAATGAGCAATTGACTGCCATCGTGTAGACATCTCGCATTGCCATAAACCCCACTTCCTCACATATTCATATATCATGGGGCTCTCTCCAGCGCCCAAATGTGCTTCGATATGAACGAAAAGTTGTTTGACTGCACTCGCCCAGTAGGAAGCGGAAGTCCTCACAACTGAATTTTAGCCAGGCACTGAGTACAGCGATTTTATTATGATGGATATGTGATGGAATTTGTGAAAACAATTTTAATATGCATACATAATTTTTAAATGATAATCCTAACCCACTTACATCTTGCAGTACTGATACACTGTTCCCGAAGCTATTAGAGCATATTGGCATGTAACAAATATCCGAATGTGCCCGAGTCAGACAAAGTATTAAAATTGCAATGGTATATCCTTTAGAAGATTATTTAAAATTTTAAAGCTATAGGTGATTCCACTTAAAATCGAAAAAATCTGAAATTTTGCATAGTTAAGTTACCAAATGTTGAAGACATTTTACCGGTAACTCCCTTTAAGGATTGATAAAAAAAAATATGTATGGTCACGCCCACGCCCGCCCTCAATACCGATGTACCTGTTCATGTGAATCGATAAAATCATATATCTCACACAATTTATAGCCAAAGACACCAGAAACATGCCCATTTCCGCCCTATTCCAACACCAATTTGTCACTATAATTCCGCACTCGGTTTTCATGCAAAAAAAAACACGTTTGTTTGTCACCTGGCCAGATAAACAGAATCAGATGCAGGAATTCTTGTTAAATCAAAAACATTTTCACAGCATACTTTTAGGCCGGCCTAATGAAATCATTGTTTTAAAAAAGTTTTTGGGAATTTATTTTATATATAATTTACATAGGGAGATGTGCTATCGGAATGGCCATATATGGTGGCAAAAAATGGTCGTAGAGGACGAAGATAACGTCAAGAGTAGTTCCAAACTAAAACAGTTCGAGAGACAAAATAGTATTACCCTAAAATGGGTCCCAGGCCACAAGGATATAGCGGGTATCGAAGCGGCTGATGTACAAGCAAGAATCGGTGCAAAGAGGCCCCAAACAGGACCATAACCGTTTTGTGGTATTAAGAGGGCAGAAGGGGGGTGGGTGGGCAGAAGCACCGGTTCTATGTCTTTTGGATGGCCATAATCATAAGCGATTTAACCATGTGGAAGAAAAGTCACATATCTAAGCTACGTACCAAGCACATCCTAGCAGATTGTGTCGCATTAACTAGGAAAATATGTAGTTGAAGACATAGAAACCCTCAACCCAACAAAGATTCATGCATTTGTCCAGAAGCTGGTGGAAGAGTTAAAGGATGGTGATGGAAGAGCTATAGGCTCAGAAAGAGGTACAATGGATCTAGCATGTCACAGTGCATATACATCCCAACAATAACAATGATTCACAAAATCATTTCTGTAGTGAGTCTCAAATAGTATCATTATAAGGAATATATCTTATAATATATCAAAAAATAATAGCTGTGCACTGTTTGTAAAAGATTTGACCAACAATTGCTGATTTGTGCCACATACGTGCAATTTTTATTAGCTGCGTTTTATTAGCACAATAGTGGCGTGAACTATATAGAAAATAAATAAGTGTTGGTCAATGTTGCCGGTGTCCATCCAATTAGTACTACAAGTCATCTGAGATGTTTTTCTCCTCATTCTGCTTACTCTTGGCATATCGCTTCAGATTGTAGATGTTGACCATCATGTGTGTCTGCTTGACAAGGGCCTGCAACTGAAGCAGCGTTGGCTCCACATTCAACAGCAACTGGCGGAGATACTTGCTGTTTTTACGCGCAGTTGAAGTGTCCGTCATAAGGTCCTCAAAGTTATCCTTGAAGCAGTTGACAAATGAAAAGAGCAACATGTGTTGCTTGACAATACGTGTTGCTTCCGCATCGGCATCGGCATCGAGATTGTGATCGGAATTGTTGTCAACATCGCTTATCTCCAAATTGCTGTCACTCTTAATGCTCTTCGAGGTTTGATTTGAATTCGTACTATGGAAACTACCGGGCCCCTCCGACTCATTATCGAAAAAAGTGCAGGACTCCTCGCTTGTCTCGAACTCATCAATATTTATAGGGGTTTCTTGATTGCAGTCAGTCTCCCGAGAGATTTCCTCCTTCGCAAGCAATTCCTTTACACGATCCGCATAACGGAGTGTATTCAGTGTGTTCTCCACGGAGCTCATGCCCGGCGTGATCATGGCTATCATGCACAACTTGTTCCGATCGCCCCCGATAAACGAGTCGCGCAGCACCTGCGTCAACTTGGAGCCGCGGAACGGCAAATGGCTCGAACGGCGACTCAAGGCCCGAATGCATTCCTTCAGCGCCAGCAACGACTTGTTAATTTCGGCACCCTCGCGACGCGTCTGCAAGCTGGCAGTTTGCGTATCGGCGCCGCGCTCATTGCCAGCCAGATCCACAAAAGAGCACTTGCCGCACGATTCACACTTGTCGGGCATGACAAGAGCCATCTGGAAGACGGCATGCGAGCGCGACGACTTGATGTTCACGGACGTCTTGCCCGAGGTACGCGCCCGATTGCCCAGCTCGATGAGGGCCAACACATCCGTCTCGCTGGCAACTCGCACCTTGGTCAGGCCACAAATGACCACCTGCTGGCTACCATCCTCAAGAACACTCAACACCGGCTTGCTCTTCACCAGCAAGTCATAGACCTGTTTGAGTCATGGTAAGTATCGCGTGGCTTATAGCACCTATCGATGGGTTCATGGATTAAGATTCAATTTGCTCACCTTATTGCCATAGATCTCAAAGTAGCTGCAGATGACATTGGCGCCCAGTTCACGATATTTGGGCATGGTCAACTCGGCGAACACATCTCGAGCGGCCATTGCATAGATGCCCGTGCTGCAGTCCTGTTTCTTGCCCGTAAACATGCCACCCATGGTGTGCGTCTTGCCACTGCCCGTCTGGCCATAGGCAAAGCAGGTTGCATTGCCGCCCTCGAACATGGTGCGGATGAGGGGACGTGCCGTGTGGTTATAGACCAGGGCATTGCTGCACTTCTCATCGAATGTGTAGTCGAAGCGAAAGTTGTGATGCTCCAGGACCTTGGTCAAATCAAGCCGGTGGCGCAGCTCGTGCACAATCAGCGTATCGTGACTTGGCACCGAGATGTTGTCCACTGAATTGGCCTTCACCTCCTTCTGACTCATCGGACGCTTGCGCACACAGACGGTGATCTGCTGGACGCGAGCACCATGCGAGCTCAGCTGGCGCAGTGGATGGAACGCTAACTGCTCGCGATAGGTGCGCACCATGAGCGCGACCTCCCAGTTGGGATTGCCGGGATCCTTGCTCATCAGCTCGTTCTTCTCCCTGCGCTGCTCGTCGTGCACAGCGCGTCGCTGTTCCCGCTGCTCCTTAATGCGCTCCACCTCGCGCACAACACTCGAACAGGCTCGCGGAGTGTTCTGTATTTTTTTGACTGGAATCAAGGCCCTTCTGGAAATGTTGCCGAGATTAGCTGAAGCCGGTGGCTTAACCGGCTCCGGCTTGGCGGCAACCACATCCCGTCTATTCCCGACACACTGGCTCTTCTTGTAGGGACTGTTCCCCTTCTTGCTGTACATGCTGTAGTTCGACTTCGCCTCGCTCTTGGGCAACTCCAGTTTTGTCTCCATCGTTTGCGGTTCCTCTGTCTTTAAATGATCATTAAGCTCCACCACTGCGCTCCAGGGTACTTCCTTGCCTTTGCAATAGTTGCCCTCAGGCCATTCAACGGTCACACTCTGCCGGTCGATATTCTTCAGGGCGACTATCGCACTTTGAATGCATCCGTCGGATCGCCTTATATTGATCTTATCGCCAATTTTTACCTTTTCCATATAGCAGCAACTGACATGTGTCTACGAATTTAAGAAATATGAAAAATATATTTGAAATATTCGTGACAAACTTTTGAGTGTGTCATCCGATTGTTGAGCTAAAGCCTCCCATTCGTTTCGATATCTCTGCGAGTGGCAATCAAAGCAATGCAATCTTGACCTGATTAAATACATATATTTACCAAGCAGCCCTTTAATTCCCTGCAAAGGACTTTCACTGACAATCGAAAGACCCTTTCTATGGACTGCTTGTGACCTCTTAAAGTGGTTTTCCTAACTGTTAAGAATCCTAAAGCAAATCAGATATTTTGTATATAACATTTTTATAATTTGTTTTCAATGAACAGAGCCTACTTAATGACGGGCTCAAAATAGACAAGTTTATTTTATTTGTCAGTAATTTGAAACAGTAAATTAATAAATATTGCTTAAAATACACAACTGTAATTATTTTATTTTCAATAAATAAATAAAATGTTATTAAAATTGAGTTATAATTAATAACTGTAGCTGACTTAACTATAACAATATTTTGTGAACTGCTCAAGACTTGTTTATAACTATAACTGCTCTGAAGGATGCACAATAATATAAGAGTCACTCAAAAACTAGTTCACCAGAATAATAAATAAAAGTTTTCACTTAAGCATACCTCACACACACTCGACACACACACACGCATACACACAGAGACTTCTTGTGAGCCCATCATTATTTTTTGACTTTGGTATGGAAGAGATTCTTGGGCAAAGTTGGCGTCAAGTTATGTAGTACTTGGCCCGCATTGGGCCGACTGGCAACAAATACAACTGGCTGATGACATCACCTACATCTAAGTTCGTAAGTTGAAGGCAAGCAATTTTCCGGTGCTTACCAGATGCAGATGCAGATGCAGATCAGATACGAATGCAGCAGGCATCTGCATCTTTTGGGAGCAAATGCCGTAGGCGAAACTCTTAAAAGTTTAGTTTTAATTAAAGGAAATTTGCGTGCGTGGCACTTGATTTGTAGTGTTTCCGAGTTGCAGCAGAAGCGACAAGTTGGTGGTGGTGGTGGGGGTGGGGAGGGTGCGGGTTGTGTGGCAACCCTCATAAAAATATAAATATAATTGAAATTATAAATTGCAATTGCCGTAGGACATTGCTGCTGCTGCTGCTAATGCTGATGCTGATGCTGATGCAGATGTAGATGCGGGCGTCTTAGCTCTGTTCTAAGGATTCTACTACTTCTTCTTCTTCTTCTGCCAACACGTTGCTGTTCTACGTAATTAGAAGCAAATGCAAATTTACACTTCGAGTGTCTCGGCTACTCGACGGTAGTCATTGAAAGCGCCGAAGCGTGGGAGGCATTGTGGCAGTGTGCCTAGGTTAGTGCAAAGGCAGGAGGGGAAAAGGGGTGCCTGCTGGCAGCGGTGGTTCTGGCAGGAAGTTGACGTGTGTGTGTGTGGTGTATAGATACATATAATGAGAAAAGTTTTAGAGGTGTCTGAATGGTAGCCGGATGTGTTGATAGGTTACCTGAGCAAGCATCGCAAGGTGAAGCCTTTTCCGCTTACAAGCAGAGAAGGACTTCTAGTTGCCGCCAATGAGCTTTAATAACGGATTTGGAAATGCCACTAAATTATGGGAATACATTTGCTTGTGTACTCACTCTGATCTCAAGTTGAGGTAAATTAACAATTGTGGCTAGAGTCCTTTTGAACATTGTCAACTTGCATTTACTTTCAGTTAGGATGTGAGTTTTGAAGTTGGATTTTGATGTAACCGCAACAAAGCCTGAAGGAATACGACCGAGTCGTAGATGGTTGAGGCTTCTCTTATCAAATCCTTTCTTCCGATTCGTTACGATTATCATCAAAAAGTAGCGAGAGCCAAGCAAGTTCTAAAAGAAAAATTCTAAGAGAAAAAAAAATATAGTCCTTAGAAACTTTACGTACTTTTCCGTCCAATAAACTATCGATTTGAATTCATACTATGGGATTTTCGTCCACTGCATTCACTGCATTGTATTTTTTTATTATTTATTGTCATTATTGATACTAGCAAATTTTGTAAGTTTTATATTTAAAATGGAGCAAGAGTTAATTTGCAATATTCTTAGGAATGTTATGCACAAGCCACTTAATTGGCTAAGAAATTGGCATACGGTATTGACCTTAGGCTAATGCTTGTTGCAGTCTTTAGTGATGTTGGAGCTCATCAAAGGAATCCAAAAGGAATTGCCTGCAGCTTCTGTACTTGCTGCTCTTACTATTGACCACTCCCAGCTCCAGTTTGCTGCTTCTGCAGTTGTCCTGGAACAGATGGATTTTTTTTAACAGTTCGTCCTACGTTTGTTGTTGCTTGCTCTGATGCTGACCACCTTTAGTTGACTGTTACTGCTGCTGCGAATGTTGTTTCTGAGCTAATTCAGTTCTGCCTACAAGTGGACTGTGTGCTTGAAATATATCCTTTTGCTGTTGCTGTTGTTGTCCAGTGCCAACCGGGTAGCTGTTCGTCCACGAAATTACAAATCCAAATTGGGCTGGTCTCCTCACCAGAGTTGTCTGAGCTATGAAGATAAGCAGTTAAGGGCAGGACAGATACACAGATATCCAATAAATAAATTAAACGTGCAAATCCGCAATCTTAAAGATTGGTTATAATTGAATAACATTTTTTCAAAAATATTTAAAAACATATAATTATATATAATATACCTGCATAAGCTAATTTAATAGTTTAACTTTAATACTATTTATAAAATTGGTGCTAAATATGACGAGTGGTGTTAATGCCACATTTATTTAATTAGCGTTGCTTCTAAATGCGTTGGCCACAAAACCAGAAGGAAAATATTCTTGCAGATAATTTTCGGATAATCACAATGAAACGACATTAAGTACCCCGTTATTTATATTTATAAGCACTATGTTTCTATACTGTATTTATATATGCTATTTTATGCACTTCATTCACGCCAAATTAATTACCACAAAGCCATTTATCAACACTGGCGAGATAAACTACAGATAAAATCCGCGTCGTCTGTGGACGGGTGACAAATCGTCGGGTTTCTGGCATGAGTGGGTGTGCCATTTGGCATGGGGCATGGGGCATGGGGCATGGGGGATGAGGCAAGCCCCAAGAGTTAATTTAGTGTATTAAAAGTAGCCGCAGCAATAAGTTGTAATGGGCATTGTGATAGACATCAGTGTGGAGCTTTCAAGTGTAAAATGTTCGAAATGTTCTGGTTTTGGGCGAATGGGCGAATGAAAATGGAAATGGGATGGGAAAATGGGAATGAAAATGGGGAATGAAAATGAAATTGTCATTTGAAGAACGCCTTAAGTTTTAACTGATGAGCAACAAGTGGAAACAAATGAGACTGCAAAAGTAATTAAAATTGCCAGCCTCTTGTTATTATATTGGTCCAATGACAGCCACGGCATCAAATCGGATAACGGATGTGCCACAACAAAAGTTTCATATTTGCCCAACACATTTCTGCTGCTGCTCGTCTTGTTAACGCGACCTATAACGGTAATACACTTGAGCGATTCGAAATGATTAGAAAGCCACACGCAGATGTATCTCTCTGGCAACTGGGAACGACACACACCCACACCCACACACACATCCCACATCCCCCATCTACATCGTCTATCGCCTATTGATGTCGTTGCCACTTAGAAGAATTTCTTTCGCGAAGCATCACTAAAAACAACCACAAGTAAATGAGTTCTGATATTGACATGAATTAAGCGCCTCAGTGACCTCACAAATACGGGGCGTCGGTCTCGCCCCATACGTATCCGACTTGAGCATGTACTTATATATTTATATATATATATACATATCTCTATACTCTTGAGTATGTGGGCGTTCTTTGTGTGCTTGTTAAATTAAGTTCTCAATTTTAATGAGTACTTTTGTGTGGCAGTCGACACTTGTTTGATGCCGCAATGAATAATCAGATCAATTATCATAATTTGTATCGTCTAAAAGTACGTTTAGTAAATTTTTAAATACTCTAAACATACATCTCTGTCATAATAATTATATTTCATTTGTATTATCTAAAAATACTTTTACTACAACTAAAATACTCTAAGTATAAATAATTCTCTGTCATAATTATATATTTTTGGTTAAGCAAAAAAAATCTTGCCATATATACTTGAATTGGAAGTACAAGAGTGCATTTGGTATTTATAATAAAAACTTGTCTGAAAATAAAATGTCTAACAATTATAAGAAAACAATAAATATATTTTTGCTTACGGAACTCATTTATTTAACCTTTGCCAGCCCTCTATCGGAGAAGCGCGCAGTTGTAGTTCGAACAGCAAGCAGTTCAAAATCATCTGTTTGGTTTAGCAAATACAAGAACCATTCAAGCAGTATGTGGAATTTTTAAAGATTTTAAAAATAATTGTATATAATTTTAGTTCCTTCTAAGATATCGAAGGGGAATACTTAAATATAATTAAATATAGTAATTCAATAAGATATTACCGCACTGTCTCCTGTTGATTTGCAGAATTTATTTAATACAAATGGATACTAATTTCTCTTCTCGGCGTAGTCCAATAGAGTTGGTTGTTGTTATGTCATTCGGAAATCTGCAAGACTTTTTTCTCGTCTCATGTGCCCCTAAAAATGATTCACCATTTTTTCTGGTGGTCAATTTAGCCAATGCAGCAACCTAAGAGCATCCGACAAAAGAAAAATTAACCGTTTTTGGAAATAAATCCATTGCTTTTTTGTCAAATTGAGTTTTATAAAAAATAATTCCGAATTTTGTGACCAAAATCTAGTCTGGGTTTTCAATAATAAGCATAATTATTTAAATTTTAAATAATTTTTATCAGCAGAATTTTTAATCTTATTAATTTTTTTGTAATTATTGATTGGAAAACTGCTTCACATTCGAAACTCAATATTATTTATATGAAATTATTTAACCATAACTTTTACATAATAAATCATGTATTTTATACGCATTATTTCTCGAAGTACCAAAACTACAACAACAAACGAATGCAAATTTGTTTGCGTCTCTTCTATAGCTCTGTGGTTGCCACGCCCCAATATTTGCGCATACGACTCTCATGCTCGTTGTAGCCATCCTCATCGAGTTCCTCCTCATCCAGAATATTGTGATCTCTCTCCTGGGTAACAGTAAAATCATATTCCAAATTGCAGGGCATGCGACGCTGCAGCGATCCAAAGTAGGCCGCATGGGGTCCACCACCCAATTTGGCAAAGGCATCCCGGGCCTTCGCATCGAAGAGATTGTAGCCAAAGCTGGGCGACTGCTGGAAGGATCGCATGCTGCCAAAGTGTTCGGTGGGTAGCTGCTTCATCTGCTGGTAGGCGCCCAAAGGCTGCGGCAACTGTGGCGTGCTGCTCGAGATGAACTTATTGGTGACATTCCGAATCAGGTTGGACTTCAAATCGTTACAATCGGCAGCTGTGAGATTGACTGCAGGCTGCCGCTGCTTGGAAAACGATTTGGATATGGTGTTCAGCTCCTTGTCGAAGAGGAGCTGGGTGTTCTGCTCCAGCATGTATTCCCAGCACTTGAATTGCTCCTCGGACAGTACCGACTCCGTCTCGTCAAGCATTTCCAGCTGTTGCTCCTCCTGCAGCACGCGAGCATGCGCCAAAATGAACTCATCCTTGGCCACAGTAGTCACATCACTCTCATCAAAGTCTCGTTTCAGTAAGTCTGGATTGCTTTGTCCACTAGGCGAACTACGGCCCACCAGCAGCTCTTGCTCCAAGTTGCGATGCCGGCAGGCATTGCTCCTATCGCAACAGGTGCGTTTGCTCACGGATAAATGGGCTGGTTGAGGGGAGATGAGCGCTGGTTTCTTCCTCACACTCTGCTTGAGCTCCCGTATCAGATGATCCACATCGGTACTCAGGTGACTGAAGCGTATCACAATCACACTCAGATTCGCTGTGGCTCCAAAGCTCTCTGCAATCTCCAGTAGCCGCTTGGCCGCCAGCAGCGCATTCTCCTCCTTGCGTATCTCTCGAGCCGCTCGTCCAATGTCCATGACGGACCACAGCTGATCATTGCCCAGCACCAGATACTCATCGTCGTTGCTCAGCGTTATCTAAGATCCGAAAATATAAAATTAATAATATTATCTCGCTCATCTGAAACAATTAGTTATTTCCACTAACCAACATAATTTATAAGAATTAAGGAAAGTTTACGAAATAGTTTGTTAGATTTTTTCTAGAGTGGGTAATATTCGAATTATAATACAATAACATCTGTGGCAGTCGAGCTGGCAGAGGCACCAAGTCTAAGATATTTAAGCAAATAATATTCTTGGAGAAGAACAGTAATAGAATTCTCACCGGTCTCTTGACAGGACAAAGTAGGCTAAAAGATTGCCTATTTAACCTAGGTATAATCAGTATCGGAACTCATAATGTGGCAATAAGGATGCATCCTCCTTAGCCAGAAAAATGTGCAGTATCCCACGGAAACATGTTGGAAGATATCGAAAAACTCAACTAGACAAATATTCTTGAAGTCATGTAAGAATCAGAAATTTGCAAGTCGCTGGATGAGCTATAAGCTCAGAAAAGGCTCTATAAGATCTCAGTTTGTCGCAGTGCATGAAGCACACAATATTATTAACACTAATATTTGAGTTAAGGATTAATTTGCATAATGTCTTAAAGTCTTCTATCTATCACGAAACTCCTGAACGATCTGCAAATCTTCAGGACTACCTTTTCAGTATGAACCACATGGCCAACTAGATAAGATCTATAATCATAATTATGTAATCTTATTTCAGCAGTGGAATTGTTGTGTGTTTTAAGAGTGCTCACCTCCAGCAGTTGTGGATCGGGCAGGGTTTGAGTTTGAGCCCGCCTGTGGCTGTCGCAGTGGGATTGGGACTCTGTCAATCGCAGGTGGGTTGTGCGTCGCACCAGATACGCATCAAAGTAACCGATGTGCACCAGACGGAGAACATAACGCTTCGATTTGAGGGCGCGCACCTTTGCGGACTGGCGGAGCAGGTGGAAGAGTGTTGCGCTGCTGAGGCAACCGCCGCACTGTCGCTGCGCCGACAGCAGGGTATACTTTAGATAGTCGTTGAGGGGCGACTCCTTCAGCGTTTGCTCCTGCTTCAAAAGACTGGGCACCAGCTGGGTCATCCGCTGTGCCAGACGCACATCACTCTCCGACTCGAACATGCCGAATAGCGCTTCATCCGCATTGTTGAAGTGTCCCGCACGCAACTGGCTCACCAGCAGCTTGCGCAGATTGCCCGGCGACTCGGCAAAGCCCAGGGACCAGGGTGTCGTCTTGCTCTTGTACGGTGATTTGATCAGCTCCACGGGTGAACGCCTTGTGCTTGTGGGCAACGCGGCGCGATTGTTGCCGGAGACATCAACCAGACTCCAGACGCGCTGGCTCTGCGTCTGGCAGACTTTCAGTTGCTGTTCATCCACCTGCAGCTGCTGATTGCCTGACAGATCCAAGTACTTGAGATTGCGTGACGGTACCAGCGACAAGAGATTAATCCGATCCAGGTGATTGTGTGCCAAATCCAGTATCTTCAGCTTGTTCAGCTTGGCCAGCTGTGGGGTGCTCAACAGCAGATTATTGCAGCAGCGCAGCACCTTCAACTGACTCAGGCTGGCCACCTGATCCGGCAACTGCTGCAGCATGTTGCCCGACAGCACCAGCACCTCCAGTTCGGGCCAGTTGCGCACACACTCCGCGGGCAGCACACCGATGCGATTGTGGGCGAGGCGCAACACTTTCAGCCTGCCCGCATGCAGCAGTGGCTCGAATATGTTATCGTTCAGCTGATTGGCCGTCAAGCAGAGCTCTTCGAGTGCCGCATTGTTGTTCTGCTCGTAGCGTGGCAGCTGCGACAACCGATTGCATGAGGCATTCAACGCACTCAACTGCGAGTTGGTCACAGTGAAAAAGTTCTCGGGCAATCGTTGCAGCTCGTTGCTCTGCAGCTGCAACTGCGTCACGCTGCAGAAAGCCTCCGGCAGATAGTCGAGTTGCTGCAGCGCATTGTACGAGAGATTGAGGGAACGGAGGCAGCTGATGCGATAATTCCTCAACAGCTCCTTGATGTGACCCAGATGATTATGCGGGGCAGCGAGTGTGCTCAGTGCCACACAGCCACCAATCCATTGGGGCAGCGTGCTGAAGTAATTGTCCGAGATGTCTATGTGCAGCAACTTTAAAGGCACAGTTTTCGATATCGAGATGCTCTGCAGACCTTTAAAACATAGAAACAAAAAATATTTAAATAAAGTAAGTTATGGGATTAACTCTAATGGCAGATGAAGTATGTATTTTACTCTTCCCAGAATAATCTTTATCTTTGAAAGTTCCAATGAAAAACAAATATAAGTTTAATGTTTAAACCAAAACTAGGGTTCAATTAAATAGAACAAAAAATAGGGTCGCTTATTAAAACAAAGTTAAGATCGTCGGATAGACATATATCTTTTTTTCTGGTTCCAAGTCAAATTTTCTTATATTTGATATAAAGAAGATTGATCATTAATTGGAGTATATAAAAAAAGACCCTTGGACAGAAAAAACATTTTTAAATTAAAAAAAAAGAGATAATCAAACAATAAACAATTAGAATTAATTAAAGTCAGTCAACAAATTCTATCCTTAATACATTTCTAAGCTCCAGCCGAATTGCAACTCCGTAACTTACAGTTGTGATCCGCTACGAGGGTCTGCAGATTGGTGCCATTTATAATGAGCTCAATTAACTTGTTGCGACTGCATTTCAATGTTTCCAGTTGGGCCAATGTGCTCAGATCCAATACCTCCATTTCATTTTCGCACACCTCCAATTGGGTCAAGTACTGAGCAAAAAAGCAAGTGAATTCAAAATGAAAATCCGAATGAATATAATTATATATTATATCTGTGCTTACATTATAATTGCCAATCAAAATGCTGCCGCATAATTGGTTGCCCTTCAAGCTGAGCTTCTTCAAGGGGGGACTGTCAATTGAGCTCCCTTCTGGCTTTTGGCCAACGATGGAGCCGCGTTTGATGGCCAACTCAGAGGCGCCTTGGCTATCGTTGTTGTTGCTGTTGTTACTGTTCTTGTTGCTGTTGCTGTTGTTGTTGCTGTTGTTGTTATTGTTGTTCTCGTTGCCAGTACTGGCAGTAACTTTTAATTTCGATTTGTTTACCTCAGTCGTTTTCTTTACGGCCTTAAGCATTGTTTGTCTACGTTTCGTTTTCCCTTAACACTCGACGTGGGCGGAGGAGAGGACCGGAAAGCAACAACTTACCACACTGCATGCATGAACGAACACGCTGAGGCAAAACAGCCAAAAAGTTACTCCACAAAGGGGTAAAGTTAATGTTAAAACGAAACAAAAATTATGAACAAATCATAGTTGTGTTTATAAACCCATAAAAACACATAGTTACACAAAATAGCACATGCCAGATTTACTTCTTGAGCAATCGATTTTTAATCAATCATTTAACCTGCTGCAATTATGGGTACTTAAAACAGCGGATCAATCTTCAATCTTTTTCTTGAACACAACAATCTTCACCGGATCCAGGTCTATGCACAACTGAAGACTACTTGCCGTTACAACAATCCAAAACTGATACGCTTCAGAGAACTCCTCAGTTGCCTTTGCTCTTGTTGGTGTTGCCTGTTGCTGTTGCTGTTGCTCCCCCCATATGAGCATACATAAATACATAAATACACATTTATATATAGATACATACATACATGTATGTTTTTCGATGGGTTCGTTGCAATACTACCAACTTTTCGATGGTGTGTGCCATACGAGATCTCTGGCGCAACTATTGTTTCTTTCTTTTAACCAACTGAGTATCAGAGATACAGTACAAACTCCCTATAATACCTATTCATTTAAAATAAAAAAATGTTAAGTTGTTCGATTTCACTCAATGATTTTCAAAAGCAAACGATTTAAAAGTTTTCATGAAAAAAGTAAGAAATGAGAAAGAAAAAATCATTTTAAATTTAAAACACTTTCTTGCAAGCAAGGCTACCGAACCGACTTATATTGCAGAAGTTTAAGCTCGAAGCTCCGACTATCTATTTAACCAACTCAAATTCTTTTTATTCTATGAAACGAATCTTGAAACTAATACTCGATAAAATCAGCCGTATTTTTTTAAAGTTGCTTTGCCTTTAAACTTATTGTGGCACATTCCAAAATCTTTAATGAAATTAAATCTTTAATTAAATATGCATCTAAAAACCCGATCATAAATTCAATTCATTTGATCGAACCGTGCAATAACTCGGGGTTTGTGGTCTTGCTCTTAGGGTAATTTTAAGAATGGCTTACTCTACACAGAAGTTGATTAATATCTTAAACTTTCAGTGCTTCAGCGGGTAGTTTTCACTGTACTTGAAAAGGGGTGCTCTCTAAAAGTAGCATAGATGATACTACGCTACTCGAAGAGGGTTTTCTGTGTGTACTCCAAAGGTGCACTCTGCATGGCGTTGGATTAGTGCTTAGCTCACCATGCCACAGCAATCTCGAATGCTCTCTGGAGAGCCCGAGCTCTAGATCCATACTCACCATGCACTGTTTGTCTCGGAATACTTATACATAATTATGGCATTTACACATATGTATATTCCCACTTTAAATTGACACATCTCCGCATTAACAGCAAATGGAGCACCTGTTAGTTTATACATATTATTAAATATATATCTATGTACTATTGTTCATATTGAGATTTTAAAGCTTAGTATTAGATGTGGGGCTATAATGAAAGAGTTGTTTTGTGGCTTTGTGTTTTTTTACACGAATTTAAGAAACAATTTGTTTTTATTTTTCACTGAAATATAATAATCGTTTGTCATGCACTTACGCATTAGCAGAAACTCTTTAATAATGTATTTCATTTCATTTCAATATTGATTTTTTTTTCTTTTTTTTCCTATTTTCTTTTTTTTATGTTTTTTGCTTCCATAAAAAAGGTAACAACGTTTTTACATAACGTAACCAAAAAAACGCAGGCATTTAAGTTCTAACTGTGGGCGAGTTTGGCGTGATCTTTACCATTACATAAATCTCAACTTGGCCATATAACTATATTAGTATACATATTTAAATTCACACACACACATATATATATATAAATATATACATGTATATATGTATATGTTTATTCGTACGCATTGTTTTGCGTTACTTATGGTCAAGTACGAGGTTATACTAAGAGAAAAAAAATAAAGTGAGTTTTATACATAACATACGGCATATTCAAGTATTTGTAGGGTGTGTGTTTCTGGATATATCATAATCTATATAATACAATGTAAAAACCAATGCTAAAATCTGATTAAACCAAGGAGCAGCAGAAATAAATAGTTACTAGATAGAAAAAATTAGTTATAATTAGATTAATAGTTAACTAAGCACATTTTCTCTCTTTTTCGTACACTCTTCCAACTTTGATTGAGTGTGTGAGTGTGTGTGTATGTGTGTGTGTGCTACTACTCATTTTGTTTATACACATTTTTTTAATTATTTG
This sequence comes from Drosophila atroscutellata, assembly GCA_035041605.1. Lineage (NCBI taxonomy): Eukaryota > Metazoa > Arthropoda > Insecta > Diptera > Drosophilidae > Drosophila > Drosophila atroscutellata. The sequence continues at coordinate 799,873 of JAWNLA010000092.1, read as the reverse complement.
TTTTTTTTTGTCGTTTTGTTTTTGTTGATTTTTTAGTTTTTGTTGTTGTGGTATTTGCTAACGTTTTACTGTAATGCTACTTTTTTGTTTTTGCTTATCTTTTTTGTTTTAGCATTTATTCATTTTTTGTTTTGTTTTGCCTTATGTTATAGTTTTTTCATACAAATACGCACTCAATATAATTTTTTGTAAATGTTTTCTGTTGCAATACGGATGCGCTACTTGAATTGCATGAAGTCCTTTTACTATTTTTTTGAATCATTACAAATTTCATTTAATTTTAATAGTTGCTACATTTATCAGCTGCTTCTGCTTCTTCGTTTTTCTGTTTGTCCATTGCTCTTTTTGCATACAACTTAGATGGTATAAATATTCATTTTTTTTTGGGGGGGGGGGGAGTGGGGGGGGGGGCGCATTACACAAAAGATATAATATTTTATATATTAATATGTAAATATAGTTAACTACAGTTACTGTCTGCAAATTTCCCCTGTGGTGTGCAAGGTTTGTTAATTTTTTTTTGAATAGGCGACTTGTTCTGGCTAACGCAATTTTGCAAAATTGGGCTTAAACTAAGAGACGTGGCTAAGGCGCGAAATTTGATTTCCCGCACTTTTACAAACGTTTATAAATGTTAAATTGTGTAGGTAGTTAATAATTATAATAAGTGTTAATTATGTATCAATTATTTTTATATAAGTGTAGTATATCATATATATATATATGTATATATTATATGTTCATTGTACATGGCCTATTTGCCCATGCTGGTCAATGCAGCTGTTGCCGCCGTTGGCGTTGTCGCTGGCACATTCTTGAGCATGCTGCCCATATCCTTGTGTCCCTCGGTCACGACAAGGCCATCGATGCTGCTGCCACTGTTTGTCTGGTTGTAGTCCAGCTTGTAGTTGGCACTGCGCGTCACATCTTCCATGGACGCCTCCTGACACTCCCGTCCGGTGTGCGTCTGTGAGCCGCAGTTGTAGCAGGAGATGATCTTCTGGGCCACAGCACTGCTCGCTCCAGTTATGGGGCAGACACTTAACGTGCTGTACGGCGTTGTTGTTGCCAACAATTGCTGTTGCTGCTGCTGCTGTTGTTGCTGCTGCTGTTGCTGCTGCTGCTGCTGTTGTTGTTGCTGTGACGTAGGCGTTTGCGTTTGCACTGTTACCGTATTCGTACTGACGACGGGCGCCGTGTTGCGACCAATCTGCCCTGCCGTCACAGCTGTGGGCGCCCCTGTGGGCGTGGCGGTAACGGGCACGGGCGGATAAGCCAATCCGGTATGATATGCCGGATACATCAGTTCTCCGTTATGTGGCGGCAAAAAACGAAACGAGCTGTGCAATGTATGTGCTGGCGGCGGCGCATGATGTGCCTTTATCAACGTAGGCGGAGGACCACGCCCACTTGCCGTATGATATGGATATGTGGCTGCATTGTAAGCTGTCGCCGGTTGTTGTTGCTGTTGCTGCTGCTGCTGCTGCTGTTGTTGTTGTTGCTGTGGCTGCAGCATCACCGTTGTCGTGGGCACAGTGACTGCAGATGGACTAATAAGCAGCGCTTGCTGCTGCTGCTGTTGTTGCAAGGCCTGAGCATCGCTTGGATTGCTTGTCGTATATATTTGCTGATAGCTCTTCTCCACACCATTGCGTCCATTTAAGCGATGCTGCAGACTCAGCTGCTGCTTACTAAGATGATGTTTTTGCTGCTGCTGTTGTTGCTGTTGCTGCTGATGATAATTGGGCACAATGCCTACTGTGTGATTGGTTAGCGGCGTTGGCGTTTCCGGTGGCGTTGTCTCTCCGCAAGAACCATTCGAGCAGCCCGACTCGCTGCTGGTCGTTGCAGCACTTTTACTCGAATTTAGGATCCTCGTCGCAGCGCTGCCATCTTCACTTATATGCATATTATGCATCGTCTGGGCAAGTGTGGTCGCCTTGATGTAGTTGTTCATCTGATAATGCTGCTGCTGCTGTGTTTCCTGACTTACCGGCGACGGTTGCTGCTGCTGGTGTGTGGGGGGCATGTAGGCATTCGCATTGATACGCTGTTGTGCCCCACGGGTATAACTTGCGTTGCGTATAATACTGGACAAGCTGGCACCGCTTGTGTTGCCCCCGCCGTCGCTGATATTCTGCAAGAATGCACAAGGACATCGATTTAATTGCAAAAATACAATAATAAATTTAAATGCGATAGATAAATGTCCATTTAAGCCGGGACAGAAAGTGCTCATACCCAGGCAAGGTGTATGTAAATATAAGAATAATCAGCCAATTTTTATTGAAATAGACAGACGGATATTGCGCAGTGATAGGATAAGTACAAGCAAAATTTTTGTTTATCAAGATTTTCAGGCCAGACTGAGAGCTACTTAAAAACTGTCGACTATATCATAAAATGCCCATGGGAACTATAGATTGGCTTTTGAATAATTAATACGTTGGCTGTAAGCAGTCTGCAATCTGCAAGTGTATTTAATCTCCGGCATTCCTAAGAGAGCAGTTCTGTCTGGTTCTAATGTAAAAATAATCCTGTGAGCAGTTTGAATTTGGTCAGCAAACAGTTTATAAACGATGGTGTGCCTTAGGCAGCAATGCTTCCTAAATATATATCTTGGCTCTATTGTTATATGGTTATAGTAATCCTCTTTGCAAAGGGTATTTACAAAGCGAGCGTTACGCATTCGATTCCGGGAGATCTGCTCTGCTCTTGAACCTACCTCGTCGAAATGCTTGACGTGCTGCGACGTCAGATTAGCGTCTACGGACGTTGATATTGGTGGCGGCGGTGGTGTTGTCTCCACGGAGGGTCGACGAGCATTTTTGGCGCTGCCAGCTAAACGCTGCGGCAAACTACGCATTTGTAGCTGTTGTTGTTGCTGCTGCTGTTGCAATGGAACGCTGCCGCCGCGATCACGCTGCGGGCTTGTGGTGCGACTGCTCGATGGCGATGACTGCTGACTGCTTAGCATCGGTGAGCTGGCTTGTGGCGGTGGCACCTGGTGATCCAGGCTCTGTGGCGCCTGCTGCTGCGGCGGCGGCACTGCATACATGTTGCGCATGGACCAAGCGTTCGCCGCCGCTATGGCATTTGTGTCCGCTGGAATGGTGATGTTGGATTGCATCAGATGTTGCATGCCGTCGACTTCAGAGCCCGGCGGCATTAGCTGAAAGTCCAGATGTAAATAGAAGTGTATGATTTAACATATTTTTATGCAAGCAAAGAATATATTTTCTCAAGTTTATTTCTTAATAAATTATAAAATAAGGATAGATTTAGTTGTTAAATATTTGACTCATCTTCTGAATAGGTTTTCTTGAAGAAGCAATTTTTATAATTAATTAGGAATTCAACAATGATATCATATTAAATTTTTCAAAATTGTAACTAAAAAATTTGTTTGAAGCTTTTACCTTGGTCCAAGGCTGTGGAAACATCATTGGCGCGGGCACCTGCTGCGTTTGCATTAATTGAACCATGGGATGATGAAAAGGCTGTGGTGGTGGTTGCTGCTGCTGCTGCTGTTGTTGTTGCTGTTGTTGTTGCTGTTGTTGTTGCTGTTGCTGATGCAGCAAGTGTTGTGGATGGTGCGCCGGCTGCGGCTGTTGCAGCAGCTGTTGTTGTTGTTGCTGCTGTTGCTGCTGCTGGTTGATGATTTGTGTTTCCTTGATTTTGGCCAGAATTTCAGCACATTTGGTGTTCTGATGGTATGAGAACACTGGATGCCTGGCCGCCATTGTATAGACAAGCAACAGTTCCAAAAACGCATCCTGATCGTTGATGCAGGCGAAATCGCGTTCGCCCCAACATTCGAGGGTGCGAAAAATTTCGCTAACGCAATTGCGATTGCAGGCACGAATCAGCGCTAAATACAGCGCCATTTTACGGCGTATCTTTTTATCAGTCGGCTCTCCCTTCTGGCAGTTGTACATGTCGGCAGCTAGATCCTGCGGATTATTCGCGCGCAACTCCATGCCGCGCAACTCGGGCGAATCGCGTCTGCCAAGATCCTCGAGGCATGAGCCCAGGAAGCGTAGCTCGAACGGCAAACATGCCTCGAACAATGAACACATGGTATCGATGCGATTGTAGCTCTCCAGAGTCTTAAACCACTGCAGGACGTCTTTTGGACAAATCATTTCCAATTTTGTTGTGGCACGCACGCATCTACTAACTAAAGTCGAGCCTGGAGTGTTTATATAGATGTACTTATGTTTGTCTCTGTATGCGTGTAAGTGTATGTGTGTGTGTCTTTGTGTGTATGTGTTTGCTTATGTGTATAGTCGGTGTATAGTGGCTGCTGCTCTAGTTACGTGTGGTGGGTGCAAAAACCACAACAACAACAAAAACAAGAATACACTAAAATGTCGTCTTGTATTGAGAGGCAGCAGCTGCTCTGTTGCTCCACTCTCCACTCGCTTCTCTTCTCTCTGTGCTCGTTGCTGTGGCGGCAACTAATTAACTTTTACGCACGTTTTTTTCTATATTTTTCTGCTGTTTCGTTGTTGTTTTTCCCTATTCTTTTTGTGTTTTTTTTTTTTGCTTCACAAAGACGTCGATTGCTGGTGGTGGTGCTGCTGCTGCTGCCCACTACTAGTTGTCGCATACATTTGCGGGCGCTGCTGCACCAATGTGGCCAGAGAGACTCCACACAAAAATCTACTCGCTACTCAAGTTGACTCGACGACTCGTCGCTGGCGCAGTTGGCTGTGGCTGCTGCTGCTGCTGCTTACTTGCATGTAGTTTTTCTTCTTTAATACACGCTCACTGCACACACTCTTTCAATATTTTTGCGAAGAGAACTTTAGCAACTTCATACTTTCATGTATTTGCATACAATTTGCAAATTATTTGCCGTTGTGTGTGTTTTCACAAATTTTTTACTTTCTGCTCCAAGAATAATGCAACTACATAGGGTTGTTGATATTGCAAAGATGTATCGATGTCTTATAATTTTCGATACGTTTCTATTTTATGAGAGTGCCTAACTATCGATAGTTAAATACCGCCATAAGCTACATTTTTGCCCTCAATAAATTATTATTTCTCCCGAATACTTCATCTATTATACATTTACGCCTTATGCCAATGCATATATTTTTGGAAGCAAAATTTAATTCATTTGTATTAATCGGATAAGCGCTACAAATTTTAATTTGTTGTTAGACAACACTCCAACGCATTCCTTATTTAATATCGCATTAATATTGGGATTTTACGATATTTCACGAAATGAGAATTTCAGTTTTCTTCAAAATTTAAAATAGTTCAAATCTAAAATAAAATTTTCAAAATTTCTCTTGTAGGGGTGCAAAAATGGTGTGAACATATTAGTGGAAGGCGCATAATTTATTGGTCCGAATTTGATACAAATTAATCAAATTTAGTGCCAGTGAGTTGTTACAAAATTTTTCAAATTTAATTTTATTATGATTAATAATTAATAATTATTATTATTCATTCGCGACACAATTATGAAAAATTAATGAATTAATGCATAAGAATAAACTGCAGCGTGTTCTTAGAAACCATCCTCATCATCTTCTGCCATTTCCTTGGCCAGCTCCAAATCCTGTTGCTCACGCTCGCGTCTCTCCTCGGCGCTCTCCAAGTCCTTGCCGTAGGATTTGGGTGGATAGCGCATTGCTTTAACGCTCTGATTGTGCAGATTGAGGCAGAATGAGATGCGCTCATGGAACGCCAGTTGTGGCTCACGGGTGCTATATATATCGGTGCTCTCCTTGCTGCGCATATAGTTCTGTGCCGGATCCAAAGTCGCCTCAATAACGCCATCGCGTATAGCTTTTGAAACAATAAACTCGGCATCTTCCGCTGAGTCCAACACCAAACGTTTGGCGATGTCCTTCGGCGATATGCGGGAATAGGAGAGTCCAATGGAGCGTATTGCCGTCTTGATCACATTGTGTCGCAGCCGAATGATTAGAGTGAATGTGTGATCCAGTTGGAACTTGGGTCCAAACTGTGCGACAACATCGCCGAAACGCTTCAGATTGCCCAAACGCACTGCCTGTGTGAGTTGGAAATACGGGGTCAGGGACTGACGCAGCCCAGCCTGGCGGAACACCACACGCTCCGGTATGTTGCCCAGCAACAGCTCCACCACAATTATCAATTTCTGCACCGTCTGGCGGAAGCCAATAGCAGCATGTTGTGGCGACTTACGCAGAGCCTGCACGAGGTGCTTATGGGCATCACTGTACTCCAGCTTGGCGGCCTTGATGCGACCCAAATAGTAAAGGAAACGCGCCCACTCATTATTGCTAGCTGACTCCGGATAGACAGACTTCTTGACCAGCTTGTCGGCCTGATCATACAGCGCATAGTGGAGGTAGTTACGCAGCAGGCAATTGAGGAGGACTGCCTGACCCTCATAATCGTTGCGCAGCGTGGCGGTGCGGAGGCGGGCGTGCAGAAAGGCCCGGATGCCCTCCAGTGCGTTATTCAGTTCGGCGACGCGTGAATAATAGAAATACGATTTGGCACCAATTAGATCCAAGGTGCGACGATTCTGTATGGATATTTTGGACATCAGTGCATCGGAGCAAGTGCCAGCACGCTTCAAATCGCCCGCATCGATCAATTTGACCAGCAGCAGCAAATAGAAATAGGCATCCACTTCGGCAATGGGCGCCTTTGTGGCTACTTGCTTCTTGGCCACATCGGGCAACTCGGTAGCATCCTTTTCCAGGGCGGGCGTCAATGCCAAGGCGCCCTCGCGCTCAGCGCCAACTGGATAAATGGTTTGCGCCAAGTTACGAAAGACGACGCCATTCAGCTTGCGTCGGGTGTTGGGTAAATTGCGCAGCACACGCAAAATAAAGCTGAGGAAAGATTGTTAAGTTATTTAAATGGAATGCAGCCAAAAGTTTATGTGGTCAATTGGAGATTAGAACTGAACTTGAATCCTTCTTACGACTACTACTACTATTAACTGTATGAATGACTAAATATAATATATATAATAAATATTGACATTAACATGGGACCCGAAGCATTCTAACTATCCAGTGACCACAGTTATTGTTGTTATTGTTATATTTGTCCACTCACCGCGACTCCTTGGAGGCGACAGACTTTTCAATCTGACGAATTTGCTCGCGTATTTCTTGAACGGCGGCGAGATCTTGATTTTTCTTCTCATCCGCCAACGTTTCGGCCGTGGCGTCCACCTCCATTTCTACATCGTGTGTTGCAACATCAGCAGCATTTGTCATTTTTCAAGCACTTGCAATTTGCGTTTCACTACTGTTAACGTTTTAAGTTATTTTTCACAGAAATCGGCATCCAAAATTGCCAAGTAATGCCAGGCTCTAGAGATGAGCGATAATTCCGACATACAATTTAATCGTGATTAGTTAAAAAAGCACTTATCGATATCTTACTGTAAACATACATTAACAGAGCATTCTCCTCTTCTTCTTTTCGACATAGCCCTCTCGTCAGCTGTTTATCACACTGAACGTTATGCGATTTCATAGCGATATATTTTTAAGAAATTAAATAGGATCAGCGTTCAATTATTGAATAGTGAATGAAAAAATAAATCTGAATATGTTACGTAGCAGACATGTTACGCGTCAGTTGCAGCTGTCACTACAGCGTGCCTACTCAACGGGTAGTAACCCACCCGGCGGCAAAGATCCCGAGGATACACATCCAATTCGTCGAACTTTTCGATTACTTGGAAATGATATGCTCAAGATCAAAGAGTTCTTTGTGCCGACTGCTGACAAATACGAAGATGTCCAGAAACCCATCACAACACAGAGCAAATTCAAATTTGGAGGCGACAAAAAAGGACTCAACGACGAGTTCCAGACTCACTGCGATGTCCTAATTGTTGGGGGTGGCGGCATTGGCAGCTCCATTGCCTTCTGGCTAAAGGAAAAAGCGCGTAACGGCCTCAATGTGGTTGTTGTTGAAAAAGACGAAAAGGTCAGTTAGTTTTATGCTGCCAAAGATTACTGTTAAATATATTCTTTCACTTCCAGTATACGAGATCCGCCACCCGGGTATCCCTTGGTGCATTAACGCAGCAGTTCTCGCTACCCGAAAACATACAGATGTCTCTGTTTGGCGCCGAATTTCTTCGCAATGCCCCGCATCACTTTGGAACCGATATACCTATCCAATATACGCCTCATGGACAACTGGTGCTCGCCGGCGAAGCGGATGCTGACAGACTGAGGCAGACGTCCCAACTGCAAAATGAGCTTGGCGCACGCAATGAGCTGCTGACCGCTGAAAGATTAGGGACACGTTTTCCTTGGCTCAATACCAAAGACGTCGCACTAGGCTGCCTTGGCCTGGAGCGGGAGGGTTGGTTCGATCCCTGGGCGCTGCTAACGAACTATAGACGCGCTGCCCTCGGCTATGGCGGTCATTTTGTGCATGGCGAAGTCGTTGATTTTGTATTTCAAAATCAAGACGACATCATTGTGACGGGCGACACCAGCGCCACTGAGGGCAGCTATCAGAGTCTGGATCGGGCTGTTGTACAAATGGCTGATGGTGCTAAACGCAACATTAAGTTCGCTCTCTGCATTATCGCAGCGGGCGTCGAATCCGGAAATGTGGCCAGACTGGCGCATATTGGCCGGGCATCGGGCTTGCTGAGGGTGCCATTGCCTATAGATGCGCGGAAGCGTTATATGTACGAAATTAGTGCCCAGGAACGCGATGCTCCCGGCATGGCAATGCCCATGATAGTCGACACGAATGGCACATTCATACGCAGGCAGGGCTTGGGTGGCCATTACATATGCGCTCACAATGTAGCGGCCACTGATGATGATCCAAACTGTGAAAATCTGGATTATTTCCATTCAAAGATTCGACCCGAGCTTGTCAATCGTCTGCCCGCATTTGAAACGGCCAAAGTTGTAAATAGCTTTGCCGGCACTTACGACTACAATGTGTACGATGAGAATGGCATTCTGGGCCCGCATCCGTATTACCACAATCTGTATATTGCCACCGGATTCAGCGGGCAGGGCATCCAGCAGTCGCCGGCTGTCGGTCGGGCCATCGCCGAGCTTATTATGGACGGACAGTTTCGCACCTTGGATTTGTCGCGCTTGAGCTTCGATAGATTAATTGTGGACAAGCCCATGTATGAGTTTAACGCTTTAAATTAAATGCAACTTGCAGCAAATCAAAACATAATTAAAATGAATAAAGAAATAGACAAAATAATTAAAACATAACTGACCATAAATTAGTTCATCCAATTCAATTATGAATTTAAAATTTGTATTTTTTAAATCGGTTTAAACCGGTTTCTGTTAAAAAAAAACACACTTAGAATAAATATAAATTTAAAACACCTTTGAAATTTGATTTTACAAATCATTTTTGATAACAAAAAATAAAAATGTCGACTTGAATAACAGTGAATATAACGCTTTAAATTATATGTAATTTATTACACCAATTAATACAAAACCAAACCGAATTTAGCTAGGAAACACGCCAAGAACATAACTACTATTTAAATTGACCGGGTGTTGGGCCAAAAAGACCGCCGCCCTGTTTGCTAGCCGCACGCGATGGTGCAAAGCCCAACAGCTTCTGGATGTTTTGGCGTATGGACATCGTGCACAGGATGTAGAGAAATATGAATGAGCAGTCGGTGTAGTCATCACCGGACAGATTCCTGTGGCTCAGTCCCTGTATCCACGAGATGGGTGTGAAGGGCAGTTGGGCCACAACGCGGCCATCGAATATGCTATTGAACATGCTGAGCAAAGCGGTAAATGCGAATCCTGTGGCAAACATGGACTTCATCTTGACCAGCGACAAGTCGCGATTGTTATTCTTCAATTTCTCCTCGAAACGTTCGAGTTTCTTCTTAACCGATTTGTCCAACGAATCGCCGTGTGTCTCTTTTTGCCGCTCCACTAAAACGTATTTGGTAACTCATTAATGACCTACTAATTAATGTCGACAGCTACTTACACTTCTTGCTCTGTTTATCAACCTCGGTTTTTAGCCGCTGATATTTCTCGGTACGGTAGACCAGCACCCAGGTTAGTCCTATGGAATAAATGAATACGTGTCCACTTTAAGTTTTTCTGCATTGAGCTTATTGTTCGCTCGGTTTTCAAGTACTTACCTTCACCTAAAAACGCTGTGCATATTGATATAAATACAATTAAAAACGTGTCGGACCACATTTTCTACACTTTTCCGAAGTAAAATTTTAATGAATTAATTCGATAGCGATGAACGCAAATATTGCTTTGGTCGAGTTAAAGTTATCGAAATGCAGTCGTGCAAAGTATCGAAAGCGATATCTGTTTTTTCAGTTAAATACGAATCGATACTATATGGAAGAGGAAAATTTATTTAAAATTGTTTAAATATGTGTATGCTCTACAAGAATCTCTTTTACATATTTATTTTATATCTATCTATAAATTCGGATGAAAAATTATATCAGGAGTAGACAGCAGAAAACCTATATTTGGAGTTAACAATAAGTAAATTTCTTAATACTTTATATTTTTAAAAAAATTTAAAACACAGAATTGCTTCCAGCTGATTAATATATTACTTACAGAAAATAAAGAGACAAAAGTTAAATTTTGGCATGGTCACAAGCTTGCCATCTGTGAATTAGTTATATTTAAGTTCTTTAAAATTTCAATTACAATAATTCATTTAATTAATTTGCATTTGCTGCTTGAATATATAGTTATGTATTATAGGCGAGCTTAAACGCTGCTAGAGTTTTAGGACTCCGAACTGAGACAAATCCATGTGTCACTTGCCTGCCGCCTGACGTTGTTCTTGTTGTTGTTGTTGTGGATGAGAGCTGTAAAAAGCTACATTTGGGAAAGAAATCAAATCAAGTTATGTATATATATAGGTATATATAGAACAGCAAATAGAGAAAAGAGGAAAAAAAGAAATTGAAATCTCAATGTTAGGCATCTTTCTGAGTGTTTGCATAAAAATATTCAATTCGAAGTTGAACTTGACTTCAAATGGAATATTTTCACACTGAACATTCTCAAAATGCAAAAATAAAAATTTGGGGACTTCAATGAGAGCCCCATGAAAGAATTCGCTGCTGCTGCTGCTGCTGTATTTGCTTGCTATTATTTTTTTTTTTTGTTTTGTGGTTTTCTCTTAAAATTTGTCGTCGTGGTGACTTCATTTGTTTTTGTTTTATTTTGCTTGTTCATTTAGTTACTGCCTAGTAACGCCGTCGCTCCCGGTCGCGACTGCGCGAACGCCGCCGTTCATTTGAGCGATTGCGACGTGTGTCACGCTGACGATCACGATCCTTTTCGCGCTCCTTTATGCGCTCCTCGCGCTCCTTAATTCGCTGTTTGTGTTCCTCAATGCGCTTCTGACGAAACGCCTCCTTTTCCGCGATCTACAGAATGAGTTACAAACGATCAGTCACAATGTGGAATGCATTGTTTGAGTCAACACTTCACTTACAGCTTCCGGCGTGAGGGGCAACCAATAAATGCATGGCGTGCCCTTAGTTTTGCGAAATAGGTCATCTAATAGTCTGATGGGTGGTTCATTTTCCTTCTTTCTCGATTTCAGTGCTGCCCAACAGAATCTTCTCTCAGTAAATGTATTTACAACGATGTGTGATCTTTTGCATACCTGGGGATCCGCTCCTGCTGCGACCATGCGCAGGATGATCAATGCGTTCACGCTCACGTTCGCGTCCTCCGCGTTCCCGTTCCCTTGATCGCTTACGATCCTGTCCACTGCGCTCAGCATCATCGCCGCCTTTGCCACGATCGGATTCACGCAATCTGGCGTCAACGCGCTCCTTGCTGTTGCGGCGCCTCTCATTACTTGACTTGTCGCGCTCTTTGGGCTCCTTCTTGCCCACATCCCATTCGCGAACCGGACGCACGGGCTGTGATAAGAATTTTTGCAATTAGATACACATGTATGTTAAGCCATAAGTTATGCGTTGTTACCTTTTTTTCGCTAGCATCCAGGCGTGCCCAAGTATTGCCCGAGTTTTGATTATCTCTGGTATTGTCCTGTGGATACTTGGGAGCCTCATTCTTTGTAGTTTGTATGGCTCGATCCATGTCAGTGCGGCTGCCAAAGTCCACATTCAAACACTTGGGATTAGAGACTGGCCAACGGACGCCATGCAGTGCGTGACGTGTCTCAATGGCTTCGCTGTTGGATAAATTATGTAAAACTTTTGTTAGTCTATGAGCTATAAGCCGTAAATTAACTAAGCTTGCGGACAGATTGGCAATTTGTATCTACTTTTGTACTTGAAATAAAAATTATCTTCAAAGTTTCACTAATAGAGAAACGCAAATGGATCTATTAACGTGAAAAAAAAAACTTCATGGAGAGCTGAGCTGCCTGTTTCAATACGATATAGATTTTGTGCATGTGTGAAATAAGTGTAATTAGCGAATAGTATGAAATCAAAAAACGTACTCCTCTGTGGCATATGCAACATAGCACTTGGACTTGATGCGATCGATCCAGAAGCCATCCTCATCAACGATCTTGCCAGTTCGCGCCAGCAGTCCTTTTAGCTGCAGCACCGTAAAGGGACGCACCAGATTGGTGATAAACAGTACGTGGCTGGCCCGATTGCGAGCTGGACTGGGAGAGCGAGCAACACTAGCGGCAGCAGCAGCATTGGAAGCGGGTTCGACGGCTGATTTATTTGCACTGTGTGCCGCCGTTGGTGTTTCCTTGGCTTGTGGCTTCTGCTGCTCGTCATCGGTCGCGTTGCCCTCGTCGCGATCTTTGATGACGCGCAACTCGGGCGTCAGCGAATGTTCGTCCGTATCGTGGTCGCTGGTGACGAGGCCCTCCTCTTCCGACGATGATTCCAATTGCACATCGCTAAGCGGCACCGGATTCACCACGTCGGCAATGATATTCTTCAGCGAATCCGTTGAAATGGCCAGCACCGGTGGAGCTCGATCCGCCACCTTTTTGCTTAGCCATTTGCGCTTACGCACAGAGCGCAGTTGCGCCACTGATTCCTGTTTATCCTGCCTATCCTGTTTGGATATCAGCTCTGTTGCTGGCTCGAGACTTGCCTTGTGATTCTCATTGTGTTCATCGTTTTTGACTGGTTTGATTGGTTGGTTGTCATCTGTTTTGGGCTTCTCTGCCTGTTCCAATCTCTCAGAGTTCCTTTCTTCCACATCCTCTGTTTGAATTTCTAATACATCGCTTGTGGTTTTTAGACTGTCCTCATCCTTACTTGCTGTAAAGCTTAAAGAAGAAGCAACTTTTACCTCTTCCACGCTCCGTTCGCCGGTGGCACATTCTTCCTGGTTGTTCCTGCTCTTGCTGCTGGTGTCCCTGCCCGCATCCTGTCCTCCGTCAACTTGATCACCATCATCATCCTTCGGATTCACGGGTGCCTTCACCGCATCTTCTGCCTTTAGGACTTTCTCCGGTTTAATTGGCTCTGTCTCTGGCTCCTTTTCCGGTTGTTGTTCGGCCGGTTGTTCATCGGGTTCCTTTTCGGCCGATAGTTTGTTATCGATATCGACGTTGTTGTCGCCAGAAGTTGTCTCCGAGCCATTTTCCATTTCCTCGGGTATTGTTTCCACCTTGCGCTCGCCGCTCTTCTCGCGCTGACTGCTAGCGCTATTGCGCTTCTTGGGTGTCGTGCGTGTGTTGCGGCTTTTGCGCACTGGCGATGAGGCTGCCACCGCCGCCACCGCATGTTCCTCGCTTGAGGCGCGTTCAGTGCGCTCCTCATTAATTTCTTCGATTATCGGTGGCGCTTTTGGTTCATCTGGCTTCTCGACTGGCGTATCATCCTCGGTTTTCTCATTTTCCGATACCTTCCGCGATCGTCTGCTGCGGCGTGCCGGCAACGGTGCTGGCGATGAAGATTTTTTTCGCTCGCTACGACGTCTCATAGCTATGAGAAAAAAAGTGCTTCCCGCACACTTTTGCCACTGATAAAAACACGGTTAAATGCTATTACACTTGTTTTTAACAACAGTTTTACGCGATTAACCCAAAACTACAATTTTTGCTTGTTTTGCGGCGCGCAACCTTTTTGATTGCTTGTAAAAGAAAATTTTGGTTGGTAGCGAAAAGCGTCAATCCGCCATCAATAGGTAGGGTTGCATCTTGTTGCGACCAATGCTTAGCGGTTGCTACCTATCGATACTTTTGCGAATTTTCAGTTTCGATTAATATCAAAATCATAAATAAATCGAGGGCAATATTGTCTTTAATTGTTGGTAAGACAAAAATTATGTTTTTGTAAGTTAATAATTAAATATATAAATAATAATTAATTAGTTTGGTAATTTAATAGATCAATTTAAATATAGCAATTATGATCAACTATCCTAATGCTTAACTCATATAAAAATGAAAGATATACTAAGAACAAATTAAAAGAATGTTCTAATATATCAATTAATTTGTTTTAGTTTACATGAGTATTTTTCCAAAGGACTTGGCGACACAAATAAACTTTCCCCTCTTTACAACACTGAATTTACTCATATTTCGTAATTGAGCAGCAGAAGCAACAAACGGATTTGGAGTACCCAACACAGGAAATTCGCAAGTTAATAGAATGTATTAAATACAAAATGATAATAAAGAATTTTGGTAAAATGTCACAAATCTTGTGTCGTCTGCGTTTTGTGCGTCACAATGCGTTGTCAATTGTCAATGCTCATAAAACACAAATGCCAAGTTACGCACAACAAACAAGATCAATATGTACTTTTTATAACTGGCGACAGGAGCAGGAGCAGGAGCAACGCTCCTCGACATATCCCAGCACTGGGTTAATATTTACGGCGGCGTTTAGCTTCAACTTATTTGGCAGCGGCGACAGTAAAGACCCAGAAGAAACGCCCGAAACGAAACTGGTGAATACCATAAAGCGTTCGATAATTTGCATACAAAAGGAACAATATGATAAAGCTGAGCAGATGCTGCATCTCTCATTGCGTATGGCCCAAGACCTGCAGTCATCCAATGGAATTACCTACGTCTACGATATAATGGCCAATCTTGCCATGGAACGGGAACAGTTTAAAAAGGCCGAGAAGTTATTCGTAGATGTGATGAAGCGCCTGATGTCCGATGGGCATACAGAAGACAGTCCCAAAATACTGCACATCAGCTCGAAAATAGCTCATATGTCGCAGCTACAGGGCGAATTAGAGAAGAGCTTTCAGGGCTTCACTTGGACGCTGCAACGGTTGGCTAAGCTGGTAAAGGAAATGCCGAAAGACAATGATCTACTAGAGCTATATGGCCTGACAAAGAACTGGTATTGAAGGTTGTTCCATGCTTCCCTACTTCCAAAAATAACCAAAAGCCTAATACATTAAATAAAAAATCTCCTTTTTTTAATTGGCTCAGGTTTGGACAGTTGCTGATGAAGCAGGGCAAATACACAGAGGCAAAGGACCTATTTAAGGAGGCCCTTGCGATCCTCGTCGAAGTCTACGGCACCCTCAACGATGCTTCGGTGGTCATTTTGAATAATATCAGCGTAGCTTACGTTAATGTAGGTCTATCAACTCATCCAATCGCTTAATTGCTATGCATACAACTACAATATTTAATGTAACAGCTGGAAAACTACAACGAGGCGAAGGAAACGCTTCTGCATGCCCTGTCCATAGCCAAGGAGCTGAAGGATGCCACCCAAGAGGGCGCCATTCAAGCCAATTTGGGTTTGGTCTACCTACGCGAAGGTCTGCTAAAAGAGGCGGAAAAGTTTTGTAAGATCGCCTGGAAACTGGGTAAAAATCAGGAGAACGCTGACGCAATAGAGCAGGCCGAGTATTGTCTAAACGAAATTAAGTCCAGCATAAAACGCTAGGAGTGGAACGGCGCGGTTATTAAAACATTAATACCACATCCAGTGTTAATCACGCGCAGACTTTTTTGATAAACCCGACAAAGCGCGAATTAAACGCTCCGTATAAATATATATTATCCCAGAGTTGTTGGTTATTTTAATAAGCAAACAATTTGAATTGCTGAAAGCCTTTTAAATTCAGAGCCACAAATGAATACTTAGTATAAATATTGTAATTTCATGGTTGAGGCGACTTTTCAGCAAATAAAAATTGCGATTCATTAAAAATTTTTTGAGTTCTTTTTAATTTTAGTACAAAATGTTAGATTCCCAAATATATTTGGAAGTACAATTCGGGCATATATATTCAATCACACCAAATGTTTTAGTTGCTGAAATGAAGCCATAATTAGATGCACTGTGAAATCAACTATTCAAACTTAGCTATAACAATCATGAGCCCAACGCCTGTCAGAAGCGCAAAGATTTCCTTCAAGGATTGCTTCAGTTTCGTCGACTCCTCCAGCAATTCGGGCAGCACACTGACCGTGGCAATGTATATGAAACCGCCGGCTGTAAACGGCAGCACCCAGGGCGCCGAGCTGCCGTCGCTACTCCCTGCACCCACCAGGGCCAGCGCAGTGCCTGCCAAAGCGCCCAGCGCTGTCACCAATTGGAGCAGCATGGCCTTGCGGCGTGAACAGCCCGATTTGATGAGTATCGCGAAATCGCCAATCTCGTGCGGCACCTCGTGCAGCAGTATGGTGATGGTGGTAACAATGCCAACGCTGTTGCCTGCCAGATACGAAGCGCCAATGGCCAGACCATCTGTGAAATTGTGCGCGAAGTCTGCGGCCAAATTCAAATAGCCGGAAATTTCCACTTCGCCCTCTATATCATCTGTCTTGGCAGCTGCCTTCGGTTTCGCTGTTGACTTCTTTTTATCTCCCGCCGCAGTTTCCTTCTCCTTGACAACAGGTTTTGGTTTAGGTTTCGGGGCGCTGTGACTGTGTCCATGTCCACCAGATCCGCCGCCACCTTTAAGTATGCGTACTAATTTCTCTACAGACAGAAAGGCAACAATGCCGCCGAGCACCCAGAGGCCAACACTCATATCATGCACATGACCATGACCCTCGCCCCCGGCTTCCTCGTGGTGGTGATGATGGTCGTGGTCATGGTCATGTCCATGCTCGCTGTGACTGTGCGGATGCGTGGCGTGTGGTATCAAATGTAGAAAAGCATCGCCTAGCAAACCACCGGACGCAAATGCTAGCAACACTTTTAGTCGTGGTTTCATCGCCTCGCTATTATCTAATGGAATAATGTAGAGGAGAACAAAGGGAGCGGCACTGATAAGCAGCGTCGAGCCCATTGAATGCATCCAAATGCTTCTCATATCTGTAAAAAAAAAAACAAAAAACCAACATTTTAAAAGCCATTAACAATTGTTTGCTTGCCTTTTTTAATTAGCTCACCTAATGACGACGGCTGTTTATCATGATGATCATGATCATGATCATGGTGGTGATGGTCATGATGGTCGTGTCCATGGTGATCATGATGGTCGTGTCCATGATGACCATGATGGTCATCTCCATGGTCATGATCGTGGTCATGATGATCATGAACTACCGGCGGCGCATTCTTTGCGTCAAAATTCTCATTTGCTTCGCGGGAGTATTTAAAACTGGCACCCTGACTCTGGCATATTGACGGCAACGACAGCAATATGGTTATCAGCAGAATGCCCAGTGCAACCTTTTGATAGAATTGAAACCTTGACGGCTGAAAATCCGCCAACTGTTTAGACATATTCGTTAATTTTTCTTCTTCCCACGCGTGAGTATTTTTGTAGTAACTGTGACGTGTGGGTTTTTTTTCTTCTTTGCTTTCTGTAAAAACGATAACTACTCATATGTTAATCGTCATCGATGCCTGGCTCAATTTGTATCGATTGATTGTAGTATTTTTAGTTTTATTTCTGACAGAAACATGTTATTAAAGTTATCGATAATCAATTGGTTTATAAAAATTCAGCTAGGTTGTGAGTGAAATATTTTACACTTCATAATATATTTGTAATACTAGAGTAACAGTAAGGTTGATTCTTCATTCTCTCATAAGTTTATGCTTTCCATACATGGTCGCCTTTGTTGTTAAATGCATCTGGCAGCACAGAAATCTATTGACAAAAATAATAATTATTTATCTAATATAAAATAAATAATATACATATATGTAAATAAATTATATTTCTACTTTGCTTCGATAAACGATTTAAAGCTAATTATTCAAATTTGATGGTAAGCAGTACCTAAAAAAATATTCTCACAATTAGAATCGAAAAAACACATTTTTAAATATAAAATTTATATACAATCTGCAACTTTTAATTGTTGAGAGATTTTTGCATTGCGGTTCCAGATAATAAAAGACTCGGGTTAATTGCAATAAGTTATTTAATGAAGGAAGAAACTCTAGCTGGGTTATTCATTCAAACCATAAAGAATGAAAGTCCTTGGAAATTCGAATGCGTCAGGAGTTTTAACTGGCTGATAATACTCCAAAATAACTCAAATGATCTAGGGTTTCCAATTAAAATGCTTACAATATTACACATCTAATATATTTTAATTACTTTTTCGTTGTCGTTAAACGATGCTAATAAACTATTGACATGTGTGCGTGGGACAGTAAAGGAGTATGTGTGTGCGTGCGTGTGTATGGGTGTGTTGATGTGGTAAGTGCAAAAATTCTTGTTTACATGTAGTATTTAATGCCTTAGGTAAATCGTTTACAGAAACGATAAAACGATCTGGTGCTCAATAAATAATAAGATGGTAGTAAATTTGCCAAGAAAAAAAATGAAAGAAAGAAGGTACGATAAAGTCATGATGCTAGACCGAATTGGTGGTATCAGGTGTTGACGACACGCAGTGTTATCCACGGAAAATATATGCGTATGTAATTTAAACATCTTTTGTAGTTTTTATATATACAAGCCACTTTGGTTACGAATTGCTGGGTGCACTGGGTGCTCAGTACAGGTTGATCTTCTTTAGTATCGTCTTGCGGCACATGTGGCAAGTGCGCAACGTTTCGGCACAATGAGAGCAGGCCCCGTGGCCGCAAAGGAATGCCACATCCCGTTTGCGTTCCATGCAAATGCCACAAAAGTGTGACTCCTCAAACTCCTGCACCTTGTTCTCCAGATAGCGCAACAGGTCACCAGAGGGCAGACGCGCCTGGTCGCTGGGCGACGATGTCGACGACAACTGCTGGCTAACGATTTGCCGGCCATTTGCATCCAAACGTCGCTCGATGGCAACGCCACAGCGCAGGCATTTCTTCATACGTATGCTGCATTCCTCGCAAGCAATTTGATGCAGGCACGGCTCTATAAATACAAATTGAATAGGTTATTAAGAGAACTGGCTATAAATGGAATCTATGCTTGTCGCTTACCGAATCGCACCAACTGCAGCGGCTCATTGCAAACGATGCACTCCAACTGGGCAGTGATTATGCCCGGCAATGCGGCTGCAGCCGCACTTGAGTCGACTGCTGTTGTTCCTGTTGTTGGCACTGGCGGCTTTGGCGCTTTTTTGCGTGGCGCCACCTGAGGTGAAGCACTGCATGTGGCATCCGAATTGAGTTTCTTGTTCGCCGGCGATGGCTGCAGTCCAGCAGCAGCAGAACCAGCAGCAGCGGCAGCAGCTGTAGTGGTTGCCTCACTGGGCTTGGGCTGCATTGGGGGCGGGGGTAGCGTCAGTGGGGTTGCTGCTACATCCTCGGCAGCATCGCCAACAACAACAAATCCTTCGTCCGCTGGGTTTATGTCCAGGGCATGCATATTACGTTGCAGTGGCGTCGGGGTCGCTGACGTCGACGTCGTCGTCGTCGTTGTTGTGACAGCCGAGTCCTCCGTTTGCTGGCCAAAGATCAGCTGCCTAATGTTACGATCGGTGATCCACTCGAAGATGCTGGCATTGGCATTATTCAGCTCGACGCGACAGCCGTGCCGGGATAAATAAATGAGGACGCTGTACATAAGGCGATCCTCGCTGCGCACGCTCGTCTGTGCGAGACTAACGAAGAACTTGTGAATTTCGGGCGCATCCTCTTGAGATGGCTCTGCAGCTTGTTGCAAATTGGATTTCTTGATGACGCACAGATGCATCGCGTTGTCGCCATCCTCGTCTTTGGCATTGATGTCACACGACAGCTTGACGAGGCGCTCGATAACGCTTGGATGTCCTTGCGAGACAGCGAGCAGGAATGGCGTCTGCCGCCGATTGTTGCGTATATCCAGCTCGGCCTGACCCTCAGTGACCAGTGTCTCCACGACCTGGGCATGCCCATTGAGCGCCGCCAGGTGCAGCGCCGCAAAACCGTCATCTTTGCGCACATTCACCAGTTGACGGGATAGCTGCAAGATGCGGCGTGCAGCGACCACATTGCCCTTGAGCGCCGCATGATGCAGCACATTGAAGCCGCGATTGTTCTTCACCGTAAAATCTAAATTTGGTGCATTGCAGAGGAGCCCAACGACTTCGGTATTCTCCTTGCCGATTGCATCGTGCAACGCCGTATCACCATACGAGTCCTGTATGTTGACGTTCGCATTGTGCTGCAGCAGTTCGCGCACACAATGCGGCGTCTTCTTGTGAGCGCAAATGTGCAGCGCCGAACAGTGGCTGGAGTTGAGGAAATTCACTGCGGCGCCATTCTCGAGCAGCACCCGCATTGTCTCTGGCTGATTGCCAAAGGCCGCATAGTGCAGTGCCGAATCGCCCTCCTTGTCGACCACATTGACATTGGCGCCTTTGGAGATGAGGTAGTTGACTAGCTCGACGAAGCCCTGATGTGAGGCAACCTGTATGCATGCCTTGCCGCCACTCATCACATCCACCTGACTAGGATTAACGTCCAGGTATTGCTTCACAAAGTCCAAATGTCCCTGGGCCGCTTCGCGCACTAGCTTATCGGCTACCGAGCTGCCGGAGAGGCCAGAGAGCGGTGTCATCACATGATCCGTACGGCGATGGCTCAAGTCCATCATGCTATTGGAACGTTCCGCAGCCGTCGCCAATGGTGAACGCTCCAGCTTCACACATTTCGGATTCAATGTCCACTCGAAGCCATCGTCCAGCTGCTGTATGCGCAGATCTCCATCCGAATACACCTTGACCACTTTGCAAAGCTTGCCCAGAGCCTGACAGAGAGAGCACAATGATTAGTTGCTGATCTGGTGAAGTGGAAAATGTGTCCAAGTTTACTCACATAGCGCATGATATCAATCCATTCGCCATGCCCCTTCTGCAGCTGCTGTACTTTTTGTGCATCGCTTATAATTGTCACCAAATCGCCCACACGGAACGAGACAACCTTGACGAGTGCGGCGGGATGGAAAGTCCAACGATTGGGGCAGTTTTCGTATTGAACGCTGCAGAATAAAAAGGAATATTTAATGAATACTTTAATTATACATTTTTGATATATGATTAGGGCAATTTAACACGAAAACCAAACGATTCATTTTAAGTAAGCAAACAATTCAAAGAAGCGATTACAATTTCCAGGATTATTGTAGTCTTCAGATGCATACCGTATATCTCCCTTTTCGGTGATGCGATGCACTGTGCCCAGTTTGGCCAGGTGTTCGACCATGCGCGGATTCCAGCCACCATGACCCTGCTGTAGCTTCATCAGGCCATCCACCTCGAGGCAGACCTTGACGCGATCGCCCACCGAGAAGCTTGGCTTCACCATGGCCACGATCGGTTGCTGCTCCTCGGGCTGGCCCAGCACCGGCATATGATCCTTATAGTACTGTCCGCCGCACGTAGCTGCTATGTATTTCAGATCCACGTTGCCCTTGTGGCCCAGACGATATACGTTCGTTGAACCGGTTACCCAGGAGACGTTGGCGACACTGCGACACGATTCGTTGTCCCAGCCGCGTATTTCCATAACACGCCCCGTCTTGCCCTCGCCGCCGTCCTGGTCGTTCCACTCCCAGTCCGGACCACGTACAACCTTCGAGCCCACAAAGATGCCGCGCAGCTGTATGCGCTGCGATCCCTTGCGCGGCGGTACGCGTACGCCCAAGGATGTGGGCGTAGTATAGCGCACAAAGGGATGCTCCAAATTGTGCAGATTGCCGCCGTAGCAATAGGCGCACAAATGGTAATTAGTGCACTGGGCGCACTTGAACACAATGCCGGCTATGCCCGCCTTCGCACAGCCATCACAAACCACATTTGAATGACGAACACCTGTAAGCAATACGAAAACAGCAATTAATGAATGCAATTTCCATTTGAGAATGAAAATATCAATAATATAAATAATTTATCGAGTCGGAGATGCTTCGCTCTGTATGTGCACAAAACCAGTATACCGTGTAATAAGGTTCTCAAATGGAGCAAATCTGGCAACGTTTGTGATTTTCTTTAACTGGGACGAACTCTGGGAATACATGAGCTGGAGACTTCAACTGTAGCATATAATGAGGTTAAATAATTAAGTTAATTTTCTGCTTTTTCAACTTTCGGATTTTCCCTATTCACAAACAATCGATGCATTGAGGAAATGATATGATATCTCTGGGAATACGTGAGCTAGGGACTTCAACTAGGTTCTTTAAGAACTATCCGATATTTCAAAATCCCCCTCGCTTGAATATTTTTCTTGGATTGTTGGCTCTGTCTATTAACACATACAAATATGATAACTTATTTGATGACTCTCCTCTCACTGATAGCAAAAATACTTAGATTGCGAGCCGTATCTCGACTTTTTGGTTCACTCAATTCGGTTACTTACCCACTTGTGCGTTGTCCACAATGATTAGATCGTATTGATTTTGATAGCCCACTCTGTAGTTGGTGCGATGGCCGGAATCCCAGTTGACCACAACCGTATTCTCCGGTGAATGTGTCGATCCGCAGCGTCCTATTTCGCAAACGGTGCCAACGTGACCTTCTCCGTCGTCTGTTGGTTACAAAATGAAATCAGAATTTCTATAGCAATTTTGTGTAATGGAGCTGAGATTCTAAGTTTTTACAGCTTCGCGCCCCACGAGTTTCCGTTAGCTCGGGCGCTATTTATAAATGGTATTCACACCCCAATCCCCAAAAAACAAAAAAAAAACACCGAAATGTTCGCTGCTTCTCGCTCCCAAGAAAATGTTTCATCCGGTTCGACGGGGGCTCCTCGCTCTTGCCAAACATCTGCCACATGTGTACATATATATATATATATATATACACACCTATACAGGCGGGTGTGCAGCTAAACTCTAAATTTAAACATGCGTGTGGCAGGGAATGCATTTGTTTAACTTCCCCACCCCCACTCTGGGTCCCCACATCGCCCCGTCAGTTAATAGGCAGCTGGCATTTGATTTATTTTTGACATGCACATTAGGCTAGGGTATGGCTAAAGTTGTTACCAGAGACGAATCAAGTTCTGATTGTTTGACTGTGGGCATTATTTAAATCAAAATTGTTATCTTTTGTTACATAATTTAAAGTACAATTGAAAAATTATAATTTAATTTCATGTATTTTTAACTAGTTTATTTTATTTTTTGTATCGACCGACTTTGATTGACATTGAATAAATAATTTAAAAATTAACAAGAAAAAAATAGTGCGAATTTGATGACAAATTTCTAAAAATGATATTTTCACTAATTGAAATTTAACGACGTATAAAGAACAACCAAAAATATTTTGTATTCTTTAAGAAAATTCAAAAATATTTGTTTACGAATGGAAGCCGAAATTGATTACTCGTTATTATGTCAATTATGCGTATAATTATGTTTATCATAAATATTTATGATAAATATTTTTACTTAATTATTAAACGTTTTATATGCAAGATTTCTGAGATTTCCAGCAATTCTTGGAAGCAAGCAGAGCGCCACTCAACTGTTATTTGATGCTGTCATTTCAGCTTTAAGCGGCGTAGTTTAGCTGGTAATTAAGACTATTTATATATTAGTTTTCCATCCCACTTTCAGGCAGCAGCAGCAGCTGCAATCCTGGACAGACCCTCTGCTCCATGTGCATCTAAAAATACAAGATATTCAAATGGCACGCGTCCCAACCAGACGACGACGACGACGACGACGACAGGCGTTTGACTTCTTTTATGACGGGCGGTGTAAAAAAACTCACGGCAACGAGGGACGCACATGTACCCCACTCCTCCCCCACCCCCTCTTCCTATCAACCACACTCGCTTTACCTCTGCCATTTTGTATACGAAATATGTGTGTGTTTCAGCAAAGCCATTTGGGAAGCATTCCGCCGCACTGAGTGTGGCTAAAAATAGCGTCCCCATCGCCGTCGTCTCCTCTTTGCATTTACTGGCACCCCCAAAAGTGTTGATCGCTTACACACACACTCACATATTTGAACACACATTATAAACAAACTGTTATAGCTAGTTAATTCCTCAAATGGGTAAACAAAATAAAACAAATATAAAAAAAGTGTTGGCTGTTTGGTGTTGCGTTCCTACCTTGATTCGACCATATCCAATTTGGACCGCGCACAACACGTACGCCGGGCGGAATGGCGGCACGCATTCCAGTTGCGTTCAATTGTTGCGTTTCCGTCGCCTATAAAGATATTCACATTTGATAGCATTCCAAATGATTATTGATAAATTATGATAAGAAAAAATGCAAAGTAATGATGTCAAATTGAATGCAACGCGGGGGCAGCATCGCAACTATTTGGGTCAAACGATAAAATCAGCGCATGTCTAACTGGAAATACATATGTACTCGCTATATATATATATATATATATAAATATATATATATGTATTTAGAGTGGCACCTTCAATAGGGACGCAGAGTATGCAGTAATAAATTCAGTAATTGAGTAACTAATTGAGCACATTTCAAATGTATTCAAAATAGAAACACGAACTGTGAACAGTTATTATTATTAGTTTGACTCGTGCTTAGACACGCGCTCACCTCTGTCAGGTGCCGTATGACTAGAATTTGAAATAAACCAGTGTATTTTATACATTGTTGATGTGTGAATCAGAGTTGATTGCAGTAAAACACTTTCAGAAGGAGAAATATACACATACATGCATATGTATATGTTGTCCTCAAAGTTTTTGCTGCTGCTGCTGCCCAAACGAAGAAAGTGAAGTGACGCATGAGATAAGACATATGGATACATATATATACCCTACATATTTCACATATCTACAAAGCTACACAATCGGGCAATGTTCACATTCCACTTTGTTTTAAGCAATTCGACAATTACTATTATATCAATTTGTTTGTTTGTTTTTGTTGTGATGGGGACACAACAACAACAACAACAACAACTTACC
Source organism: Drosophila atroscutellata (assembly GCA_035041605.1). Lineage (NCBI taxonomy): Eukaryota > Metazoa > Arthropoda > Insecta > Diptera > Drosophilidae > Drosophila > Drosophila atroscutellata. The sequence goes on along the minus strand of JAWNLA010000092.1, from coordinate 774,660 downwards.
AATGCAATTTTTCCTCTTCCGTCAAATGTACAACTGTGTGCGTGTGTCTATTGTATGCAATTTTCTCTTAACGCTGATACGCTTTGTACGCTCCAAAGCTAAGATTTTTAAGGCCCAACAAATTAGCAATGCATTTTTGTGCAACTTGAACTGATAATTTATATTTATAGTAAATGATTAAATTTACTGTTCTGTTATATACACAAATTCCACAACCATATACAATTTGTCACTTATGTTATGCGTAGGGTAGTGTTTTGTTAACGTTCACTTTTTAATTTGTCACACCGCGTTTTTGTTTCTGTTAGCTGCGACGCTTGAAGTATGTTAATTTATTTGTATTAGCCAAAAATTGTACATTAAAAATAATTTTTATTTTAATTTGTATGAATGTAAAACAGTGTGGCTGCAATTTGCAATCTAAGGTTGGTGTCGATTTTGCAAAAGTGCTAATAAAAAATACTGATAAATTACGCTCCTCACTTGACGACAGACTCCACACTCATCGCAAGTTACTAAGCATAACAAAAACAGCTGTTTTCTTACAGACGGTCACACTGTGCGCCAGCAGCGTAGAAAAAATTTGTTTTGCTAAAATTTTTTGCTTAAGAACAATGTCTAACCAAAATAATGCTGTGTCCAGCAAGCTGACTATGTTTAATAAAGTAGCGAGGCCGAAAATCACAAGTGCCAGCAATGAACTTTTGGTAAGAATTCTGTGAAATGTTAAATAATTTTTACATTTATTTAGTAATTGTCTGTTGCATATGCAGGACATTGAGGAGTTGCCCAGCGTTGCAGCTGCACCTGCGCTACGCTACTTTTCACCTGTACAAACCCGCAAACAGCGTCAGGTAAATTCGCTGCCTAAACCAAATTGGCCCGCCAAAAAGGCGCGCCAAGAAATCATTTCAAAAACCACAAAGATTACAATGGGATCGGCGACAATCATCGCCTGTGATATTGTGCCAAAAGTCGAACTTCTCCCAGAATGCAAGCTAGAAGTGGTGAGCGAAGAAGTCGAACCAAAAAAAGAGTTCAAAGTGGAACTTGCAGCTCTTAAAACTGAGCAGCAGCGAGAAATTCCAAACGCCAATTGGTGGCAGCATCTGGAAAACATTCGCCTAATGCGCTCCCAGAAACCAGCGGCAGTTGATACTCAGGGCTGTCATAAGTGTGCCGATGTTAATGCCGATGCAAAGGTAAGCAATGTAGGCATCCATATTATATTAATGTAATAATTAACACAAGTTTTTGTAGACGCAACGCTTCCACAAACTGGTAGCTCTAATGCTGTCCAGTCAGACAAAGGATGAAACCACTTTTGAGGCGATGAAACGTTTGAAGGCCCAAACTTTAACACCTGCCAGCATGCAGAGCATGCCAGTTGGTGTGCTGGAGAGCCTGCTGCACCCAGTCAGCTTCTATAAAGTCTGTAAGATTTATAAATAGAATAAGAAGAATTATATTCCAAACGCATTCCAGAACAAGGCAAAGTATTTAAAGCAAACGTCACAAATACTCGTAGACAAATACAACGAGGACATTCCAGACAACATACCGGAGCTACTGAAGCTACCCGGTGTTGGTCCCAAAATGGCGCACATTTGCATGGCGACCGCTTGGGATAAGATTACCGGCATTGGCGTCGATACCCATGTGCATCGTATTGCCAATCGATTAGCCTGGCTAAGCAAGACCACCAAGGAGCCAGAGCAAACGCGCATTCAGCTTGAGACCTGGTTGCCGCGCCAGCTGTGGGCCGAGGTTAATCATCTACTCGTCGGTTTTGGCCAGACGACTTGCACCCCACTCAGGCCCAACTGTTCCGAGTGCCTCAATAGACACATCTGTCCTGCCTCTGCGCCAGCAAAGAAAAGCAAACCGAAGTCGAAAACTAAGCTTACTATTTAAAAGTCAATTTGATTTGCATTGCTGTTTTTACATGAGAAAATCCAATTTGATAATTTTTATAATTAAAAAATACTATAGTGTGATATGTGCTTAAAAATTATTTTTCCATTCTTAAGTTTGAGTATAAGTAAAAATACGTATTATTTCTAGTAATATAATGCTCAAGAATTATTAATAAATATTTGCTTTATCCTTATTACAAAATTAAACAGTTTTCATTTATAATCATTTGAGAATCAATAGTGAATAATTTCAACAAAACAAAAAAACAATTGCTCAAAATGCTCAGCTAAATTTTGAAAATTTACGTTATCATTAAATATATTAAAACTAAAATGAGTATATAAAGCTGAATTGGTTAATAGCCATGTAGACTTTAATATTAGCGCATAAGCTACTAGATTTGGTAAACATTCATATACCATTATCTGTTTTAGTAAATTGATTAAAATATACTGGTCTAAGCACATTTAAAATTCTGAGAGATGAGTGCAAAGTTTGAAACAAAATCGATCTGCATTTGATATGAAAATAAACATATAACATGTACTATATATGTGTATACATATATATATATCTATACATATGTCTATCAGATGAGTGTTCAATTGAAATGTACGCCGCATTTGAATTCCTGTGCACGGTCAAAGTTCGACGGGAGTTGTGATCCTATGGCGACGTCGTCTGCCTGTGATGGCTAAGTGTGTGTGTTGACCCCATGTAAGAAAGTATTATTCAATAAATTGCTCTTCATTTCAACTTTGCCGCATGAATTATGGCAATGGCAGCAGGAAGAGCAGGAATAACAACAGCAACAAGGAGCCGTCGCACGTGACACTCGTCCCACTCCCAATACCCGATTCCCGCCTCCTGCTCTTCAAGCTGGCTGGCGTGCACTCATCATCATCGGCTTCGTTGCGTGCGCGCCTTAAGGAGGAGGAGGAGTTTAGGGATGAGGTTTTTTTTGGTGCTTTTGGGATTGGGGTGTCGAGACAATCTGTGGCCTAGTATGGCTTATAAATGATGCACAGGCAGGGTACAGACGTGCCACCTCCACACCAACCCGCACACAGACATAACTTTTAAGTTGGAGACTTCAACGCCCCGTTTGTCAGGCTGTAATTCAACGCTGTTTACGTGTCCTCGCCTCCATCCACATCCGGCGTGCGCAGCAAGGCGTCTCTCTCACTCCCTGCGCCTGTGTGTGTGTGTTTGTGTTCCCGGCGCCGTCGTTTGGTGTTGGGTGGCTGGAGAAGGATGGGGAGGGCTATACTACTTAAGCGTGCGACAACAACAAGGAGCAGGCAACGTCCAACTGTCGGCACGGGAGTCATGCGAAAATGTTTGTCTGTTTGTGCATGTGTGTGTGTGTGTTTGAGTGTTGTGCACTTACACACACACGTACAGTGAGTGGCATAAGGATAAGGCAACTCCGTCTGTCCCCGTTAGTCAAGTCGCAGTCGCACAGTCAAATGAAACTCCACTCCAAATACGACAAGTGAGAACACAGCGCGATGTTGCTGCTCTTATCCCCGATCCCCCTCCACGCCATGCCACGCCCACTGGCTTGCCACTTGTCGCCGTTATCAGCCCAACCCACACACGAAACAGTAGCCAAAGTTTGCTTCAAGTGCTACACAGAGACATCCTGTGGCGAATTATGGGGTTTTTCATTTAAGCCCAGTACGCAATTCCTGCTTTCCCACTTTCCCACTTTCCCACCTTTCTCACTTTTCAGCCAGAGTCAAGTGAGCCGCTTCCAACTGTTCGCTGTGGGTTCAAATATGTTAACGGGTTCGTTGCCGCTTTTTTCCCTTTAAAAACTTACACAGCTTTTACTAAACAACTATAATAATAATATAATATGTAAAAGAAATATTTCTATGAAACAGATCAATTTGAAATAATTAAAATTAAAGAACAATTACAAATTCGTGAAACAAAACTATAGAGTAATTAAAATTTATCCCTAACAAAAAGCAGCTGTCTAATCGATAGAAATTTGAATGCGATCAATTGCTTATCGGTTCTTTTCCCACAGTTCCAAAGCTCTTTGTTTAGCTCATACGAATCAGTAGTAGTGTAATCAAGAACATGTTTTAGTTCTGCGATCAAATCTTAATAATCGCTATCTTTCTCTGCCGCTCTGCGTCTGGATAGCCCTGGTGTATGCTATATTTATGCAAACAACAACAAAAAATGTTTTAGGGATTCCTAGACACAGATGTTACCCACAGCGTTGAATTCGACTTAGTCAGCCGCAAAACAAAAACAGGAGGAGCGGGGCAGAGCCAAAGGGTGAAAAGAAATGTGACAGGGACGATGACGTTGACAGCGACGCAACCGCACACACACACACACACACACGCACACACATATCCAGTGTGTGGAAGTAAAAACTAAAACGGGTCGCTTAAAAATGGCGCATTTCGCGTCGGTGCGCGCAGCATAAACAAAATGACATAAACAGAGGCGATGTCAATGAGAGGTGGGCAGGGATCGGGGCTAGGTGTCGAGTCCTTGCACGAGCGTGCAAATCCCAAGCACAAAACAACAAAAGTAAACTTGCGAAAAAAAAATAAGCGAAACGAAACGTACAAATACAAAATCCACATCCACACGACGCAAATTGTATTTTTCTCTTTTTTATATGTTGTTTTGTGCTGGTGTCCGTACTGTGTGTCCTGTGTGTCCATTCCAATTGCTGGCAACAACTGGCGGTCGCTGCCGTCACGCATCAAGCATTCATGCCAGGCAGGCAACAACAACGATACGACATCCACTGTGCCCGCACACAGAAGCACACAAACACACATACACATAGAGAGCTTACACGCCTCCGCACGCGTCACACGAAAGCACGAAACCAATTTGAGCACCCACATTCTCTCTCACCCAATTAGTCGCACACACACACACATACATACATGCACACACAGCTAACTCTCCTTCTGCTTTATGCTGTCGTTCGCATCGTGTCGTTATCCTCGCGCGCACGCTTCTCCACACTTTTTCTGTTGTTGTCGTCGACTTTATTGTTGTTGTTGTTGTTGCTGTTGTTGCCCTTTTGCCATCATCAACGCCATCAGTAGCGTAAGTTGTGCTGCCAGCGTGCCTTGACATATAGACACGGAGCGAGGTGGGGGAGGCCACAAAAACAGCAACAACAACTGCTTCAGTATGCGATATATATACATGTGTATGTGTGTCCGTGTGTGTGTCTGTATGTATTTGGCAAAGTCGGCGACCAACAAGCGACACGATAATCTCGCACGTCGCATTTTTAGTTGCCGCACCCACCGCACCCACCGCACCCACACACAAACACAGAGTCATGGGGTCCTGGCAGAAAGCCAAATGTGGCAAGTAGCTGCTGGCTGTTTGGGTGTGGGGATTGTATGGGCGGCTCAGTAAGTTTGTCAGTGAGTGCGCCAGGCGAGGGAGCCGAGAGCGGGCAACGAGCTACCGACAAATGCTTTCGAATTGCCATGACAATCAAAATGCTTACAGGTACAGTGTGACCAGGCATCAAAAACAAATGCAGCTATCGTAGATGTAAATATATAACATATACTAGGTGTATATTAATATATAATTAATTAATGACAAATTTATTAGTCATATAAAATTTAATATTTATGGCTACGTATTTTTTGAGCGATGATTGACCACGGTGCTGGCGACACAAGTGCGACAATATCAACAAGCGAAGCGCCGTCGCCAGAGCTTGAGCCTGACGACGCCCATCAGACAGACTTCAGCGCAGGCTGTCATTTCGCTTGCTCGTGTATGTGTGTCTGTTTATTATCGCCAGAGCGACTTCCTTTCCTATTCACATCCCCTCTCCCCCATCAACAATCTCAAACCCTCGAGCAAACAGAACTTTGTCATTCTCGACATAATACAGTGGTTACGATAACACCAAAAAGTGGATGGCAAATTTTGAATGGAGAGGGCACTACAATAATTCATTGTGTTAATAAAATGAATGTTCTATATTTATAAATATTTATTTAATATTTATATTTATAAATGTTATTTATTTATCTTATTTATTTTTCTAAAATGAAAGATAATTTTTTATAAAGAAAGATAATTTATATAAAAAAGACTTCTTTAAAAACCAGTTTCTAACGATATACACAATTTATATGTTACGCTCTAGTTGCGCCACCTAATTTCGACTTTAAATAGAATTGTGCCACTGTGCTTCCCCGGTGTTTGCCAGTCAAAAGCTGCCGCCGCCAAAGACAAATAAAAACTGTGTGGCACGACACGGAAGCATGTTGGCGCTAGCGGCACTTGCGAGGCATAACGACGTCGATGACTGCCCTTCTCGGCATCGTCGTCGTCGTCGTCCTGTGTCCTAACCACCTCGTCGCTTCGCCTAGCAGTTCGATCCTTGCCTTGGCGTGCCATGTTTCGCCCTGCGAACACCGCACACGGCACTTTTGAAGTTTGAGCTAAGTGACATGCTGTTTATTGTTGAAGGGTGTTAGAATTGCGCTCAGCGCGTACATACCAGTTGATTTGTGGAGCGAGAAATTATCATGCCAAGCGTTGAGCACAGCACGCGCCCGCTGCCATTACACGGCAACCAAATATTTATAGCTACCCGGCTCGTAGCCGTGGCCAATTAACTCAAATAACAATCGTAAATTCCATCGATTGTTGCACCTCCTATAAAGCTCTCGGCCCGATAGGGTAAAAATATTAACTAATGGTCCATTGGTTGACTTTTAGCTTTCTTTTAAATATCTTTCATATTGAATTATATAAAAATATATATATAAATTATAATGCGAAAACTGATTTTGAATAAAAAGTTTAAGTTTAGGAGAAAGTAGTAGTAGAAAGTACTTTATAAAAATGTTGTAAAAATAGATAATTGTTTAAAAGATGAAATCAATTAAAATAAAATAACCTAAAGAAAAGAATCTCTTGCCTAAAATGAATTTTTCTATATTAAAAATTCTTAAACGACTTATTTGAAGGTAAGAGATATTTTTCAAATTTTCTTTAATTTAATTTTAATAAATACTGGTTAATTTTCACATACTTTCCCATTATTTAAATTAAAGTAGTATGTTAATAAAATTATAAATTAATTAAGAATAAGTATTTATAAATATTTGGCTTTTTATGAGGGAAAATAATACAATTACAATTCACAATTTTACATAGATCTAGCTGAAAATAAAACTATTTGTACAAAAGTTTCAGCCATAAAATTCGTACCACGCTGAAAAGTATGCAATGAATTTGCTGTAGTAGCGCCAAAGGAATACTTGTTGAGTGCGGTGGCATTTTTGTACAGTGTAGCTTTTCACTTTATTCGCACCGGAGAGAAAAGGTCCTGTTCACGCCATGCCGTCAGACATACAAACAGGACATGAGGACATGCGGACAAGGGATTGCCTGCCAGGCAGCCAGGCTGCCATGCTGCCAGGCTGCTGACTGCTGTGGTAGCTATGTAAACCATGAATGTGCACAACACCAACAACGCCACCAAAGACGACGACGAGACGCCAAAGTTGCTGGTTGTGGCAAACGGCAACGGCAACGACAACGGCCGCAATGGAAAAATAAAAAAGGAAGGAAAAGCCCCACCACCAGATCCACACCACCAGGCTGCCAGGTTGCCAGGCTGCCAGGCTGCCATCGTCTGTCCATTTGTCCATGGCACGTACTTTAGAAATTCTATGCAGATGTGCGCCGCACGCCGAGACGTGTGTTTTGATTTTCTGGCAAAAAGGACGACGAAGAGCAACAAAGAGGAGCAAAGCCAAAGCTCAACGAACGAACCAACAACGAACAAACGAACGAATGAACGAACGTAGGATGGAACGAGTGCATAGCACCCCTAGAGAAAAACAAGCAAAACACACACACACACACGCACATAGACATACAGTGTGCAGCTGGGGATTGAGGATTGAAGGATTGGGGGCAGGCAGGGGCGGGTGTGTGCGGGGGATTGGCGGATGCGGGTTGCCTGGCAAACGGCAACGCACGAAAGAGCATCCAAGCGAGCAAACCGTGAAAAGTGTCGACAAAAAACAGCAACAGCAACTGCGGCAGCAGCCCCCTAAGGAAAAACTGGCAAAAACTGGCAACAACAAGCAAGAAGCAGGAGCTGGAGCAGGAGCAGTTGCTGCGCTCTTTGGTGTGAGTAACGAGCCACGCGAACGCGCCTTTCCTGCTGTTCACTGTCTGCCTGCCTGCCTGACTGCCTGCCTGCCTGCATGACTGCCTGTCCGACTGCCCGACTGGTTGGGGGTGTGATCCAGCACTAACGGAATAATTGCTGGCAACTCCAACAACAACCACAACAACAACTCACAAGCACACACACACACACACACAATACCAACGGAAGCCAGACGAGCTGGCGGCGGCAGCTTGCGTTGGCTGATTTTGTACACACACACAAACACAGACGAACTCACACACACATAGGCTAGCTGAAATTAAGTGCGTGCAAAAAGCAATGCATTTAACATGCTGTCAACTCAGCACCGAGTAATATAAATTCAAACATTGTTGCTTAATCAATTTCTAGCAATACTTAGACTTTAAATAACTGATCTGTTTCGATTTTTAGTTGAGATTGAATCCAGAAATTGCTGTAAATTAATTTTTACAACAAAATATTTATCATATACAAGTTTTATTTAGAATGTGAAGTCGGTCAAATACGAAATTAGTATTTACTGATCCTAAAAAAGTGAGATTTAATTTAGATATTTATCATTATATACTTAAACAGAAACCGTACAATATTCTCGTAAGACTTAATCTTATGGTGCCAGGCTTACATTTGATTCGGCTTAAGGATAACTTCAACAGTTGGAGCTTTAGAAATAAGCCAAGATTAAGTGATTAAGTTACTGACTTTCTGCTACATCTCTGGTGAGAAAATATCATTTTATAAGAGTCCATAGCTTTGCTAACTAGCTAAATTCCACATCAACTCAAACTATAACAGCGAACTTCATTTATTTTTAGCCATAGCCATAGCCAGACTTATCGAATGCATGCCAAATGTAGCAACAACAGCTTGAAAAGTTTCCTACAGGGTGCACACACAAACATTCGTACAAAGGTCGCGCCGGAGGCCGGCGGGTTCGTTTGGTCCCTTAATGTTGCGGTATGCGTGCGTGTGTGTGCGTGTGTGTGTGTGAGTGTGTTCAAGTGTGCGTGCGAGTGTGTTTTCTCCTATACCCTGAACCAATTGAAATTGTGTAGAAAGGCTATAATGAAGTTGTGCACATGTTTGTAACAGGCAGAAAAAATCAGCAACAACTCTGTGAGGTGTTTATATTCAAATCAGCATCTATAGTGGAGTCGATATCCGTTTTGAGACCATAAGAGATTGGTGTAAATTAGGAATTAGTTCTCGTATAACGTAAGCAGCTCAAGTTTATTTAATGTTTCTGGGCTTTATTTATTTTTTACTTTTTGTATTTGTTTTGTCTCGACTGACTTTAGTTGATAGTAAATAAATAAATAAATAAATTTCCTAGACATGACATGAAAGTCGACAACAAAAGTCCAGGGTAACTCCTAGTCGAGCTTTTACAACAAAAGCATGTTTACTTGTTTTTTTTTTCTTCCGTTTTGTTGTAGTTGTTGTTGTTGTTGTTGGGGTGTGGAGCTGTGTGTAGCTGTCTAACACGCCATGTCCATGTGGTGTTGCTGTTGGCGTGTGTCGTCTGAAACATTGCTGCTGTTTGCATTGCCGTTGTTGTTGTTGCTTTTGTTGGTTGGTTGGTTGTTGCTGTCGTTGTAATAGGCATTCCGTTGCTGGCTGGCTGCCTTTGAGCATTGGCATGGCTTTTTAGCCGCAATGCCGCGTCGTTGGCAAGCAACCTCTTCTGGGGGGGTATGAGTCCCGGTTGGCACGTCCGCTCATTCATCCGTTGTTTGCCCTCCCGCTGCTGGTGCTGCTGCTGCTGCTGCTCCTCATCCACTACGCTGGCTGGTTACATGAGAAAACTTTGAAACTGAAGACATGGCGGGGCTTGAGGCACACAAACCGTTTGGACCGCATGGACAGCTAGGGACGGACAGAAAAGCTGCTGCTGTTGCCGATGGGGCATAAATGGATGGCGTTGGCTGGTCGCTCGTCTGGCCCCCGTCTCCGGTCTTGCAACTGGCGAGTGGCGGTGGCAATGTCTGATTGTTAGTTGGATTTGGGCAGCTAGGGCTGGAAGACAGGGACGGGGAAGGAGCAGGACAGAGAAAGGACAGGCGAGGCCAGGCCAGCGTCGGGCCGTTGCCACTTGCCAGCTATAGAAAATTGTCATAGGAATCATCATCGGCTTCGTTAGATGTGGCCTCAGTGGTAATTGTGGGACATTTTGTTGCCACCATTTTGTCCACACACACCGACACACACACTTATACACAGACACTCACTCAAACACAATGACTGCGTCTGATTGCGCGTCACGGCGGCTCGGGGCTCTGGACCCCGGCACTGGCTACGGAGATAAACGTTGAAAGCATTGCTGCTGGGTCGCCAGCGGGCAGGTGGCTTATGGCTGGGGAGTTTTTGTGATTGGGCAACTGGTTGCAGCTTGGGGGCGTGCGGTGGATTGAGGGGTTGCCGGGGTTGAGGGGTCAAAATGGGGCTTTTATGTATGCGTAACTTTTTATGCACGCGTCCCAGGTCGAATCCCCGACTGCTGCTCCGTCTGTCACAGGTGCTGTAGCTCGCTTTGGGGTTTGGGGTTTGTGGGGTGCTGGGCGGTTGTGGCACGCTGCTGTGTGGATGTCCGTAATAGCTAAAGAATTACATACTCACACTAAATTGGCTGAAACAGGAAGCGTAGTCGTTGCTTCATTAAGCAGAATTTCAGATGACTACAGACAATGGGCGTGTTTAAAAAGGAGGACTGCGGCAGTGGCGCCTCAGGCTTTTGGCCAGGTGTTTCGTAACAGTGGCTAGCTAAATTTAAATTAAAATACATGCTTTATTGTATGGCGGTGATTATTAAGGCCTTAGCAGATAGATGACTTAGTCAGCCATCTAGTTGTTATTTATTCCATATAAGGAAAATGAGAAGTGAGCCACAGAAACCAGAATTAACTTAGGGTTCGCTGACTAGCGCAACAATTGTGGCAAAAACAACTATCAAAACATAAAAAACATTAATAGGTATACAATATGAAGGTATTACAAAGTTATTTCAAGATTATTTAGCTTGCAGATAATGGAATGATGTAGCATTATGTGTCTTCTTCAGATACCTAATCAATTAAGAAGGGTTTTTATTGTAGAAAAAAAACGTTTAGTACGTGTAAAAATACTATATGTCCTTGTTTTTAATATAGTATATTAAGCACTCTCCCTTTAAGGACTTCTGTTTACTTCTAGATGGCCACTTACTGCCATCTACTGCCTTAAGCAATCAAGTCACTCAAAACTCTTTGTTGCCAATTACCCAAACAACTTCCAGTTAAACAAACCCATCCTTAGTTAGGCTATCTTTACACTATCCTATCAACATACTATCCAATTGTCATTCTCCATAGTATAAGTATTTCACAAAACATATTAAAGTTAAAAATAAATATTGAAATAACATTGATAAAAGCTACTAAAGCCAACCAACTGCAGCATAAATATTGTACAACTTTCAACTGCGTTTGGTCTCAGATGAGTCATAGTTTTTAGTTAAACATAGCTCTATATCTGTATTAATATGTGATCTCTAAGTTTTCCACTGTATGCTCAAGAAAACACTTTAGGACACTCAACACTTAACGATCCCTATGAAGTTGGCTGCACTTATTTGGTACGCTTGCAATACGGTAACGCTGACTGTAAGTGGCAACGCTGCAACAACAGCGAAAAGAGGTGCAAAACAAAATGTAGCGAAACCATAAAATACTTAATAGCAAGTGCGGTCAGTAGCTGCTGCTGTTGTTGTTTGTAAATTTTCTTGATATGCACACGTGCACACACACACAAATACACACACAAACACATACAGACAGGCAGATGCCGTTGCGCACTTTGTGGTAGGCAACATAAAATATTTGAAGCGTCAACGTGTCAGGTCACGCTTATTGAGCAGCGTGAGCCGTACGAGAAAGCACCTACTTAGCCCCCTACAGGCGGGCTCAAAAGTGAGACTTGCCCGGGCTTACCGCATTTTCTTTGCAATCTTTTTTAACGCCGCTGGCATGCGGCAAAGTTCTATGAGTTAAATTTTGCGGTTGTTGTTTTTGCCTTGTGCAACACAGGCAAGCACATCATTTAAGGGCAGATGATCAGCCCCACACACACACACACACATATATATATTTGTATGTGTGTTTAAATGGTATATATATGTATGTATTTATACGCAACCTTTTGTCGTTGTCGGCATGGAAAGTTTGCACAGGCCCATGGCATATGATTTTGTCAACCTTTTTTTTCTACACAGACAGCAAACTTTTTTTTTATTGTATTTACTGTCTATATTGGGTGGGTGTCATACAATTTGACAGTGGTGTTGACTTATTTAAAATGTGTTGAAAAGTGTTGCCTAGTTAAGCGGGCAGCTGCATAAAGAAGCTGGCAACGCTGAATGTTGATAATTTCGTAGACGTTTTTGGTATTTGGAAATATCTGGATATCTAGAATAATGTTAAGCGTCTGTAATTGTTCTTTTCTTTTTTCCTTTTTTTTATTTGGTTTGTGCTGTTGTTTTGTGTTACCGCAGTTGACGGTAAAAGTTTTAGCACCCAGGCCACCCACACAGACAAGCTGCTCTCGCACTCAGACCCAACCAATCGTCCCACCCGCCCTAATGTCGACCCAAAATCCCAAAACGAACAAGCGACACGCGCCCTGGCGCAACTTGCCACTGCACACAAGCACACACACACACACAGAGCATGTCGACGACAGGCGTCGCTGCCAGGCCAACATTAGCATTGAAGTGTGCAAACGACGCCACCCACAGACACACAAATAAACTCACACACACACATACACACCAACACACCAGCCCACAGAAGGGCAGTCAGCCGTCGCCGCCATGCCACGCCATGCGGCAGTTGGAGCACTCTCGCAAATTTCAATTTTTTTCACACCAATGGCTCTTAGCTTGCCCTCTGCCTTTGCCACATTGCGGTTGTATGTCCACCCGAAAAATTTGTCTTGTCTGACTTCGCCTTGGCTTTTTTTGTCTTTTTCTTCGTGCGCTCAGAATGTGCCCAGACTACGTGAGCATTTACAGTTTCAATATTTCGCTATTGTTCGAATGTGACTTATTTTGTTATTTATTTATTTAAATATTGATTTATGTTTTTAAATATATATTTATTTATTTAAATATGTATTTATTTATTTAAAGGTGACTAATCTCTAAATTAAATTATTAAATTTGATATTTAAATTAAACAAAAATAAATATATTATTATTTGTTTTAGATACAACATTTCAAACTTGTTCGTTTTGTCGGTTGTACATGCCGCCATGCTGCCTGTTTTCGAAGCACGCGCCAGGACCCAACCGCACACACAAGCACACGTATACACACACACTTACATATATACGTAACGAGTCAAAAAGCACACACACACATAGACACATGCAGGCACATGCAAACGTATTGTACGTGCTTTTACTCACCCCGTGTGGCGCACTTCCTTTGATTTAGTCATTTTTCTCTCTTTAGCCGACAACCAACAAGCCATGTGGCTCTGCCAGTGCCACTGCCACTGCCATGGAACCGCACGTTGCTAGTTGCTAGTCGCCCAGTTGGCACTGTGCGCACTTCCGACTATTTCTCTGTGTGTGTGTGTGTGTTGGAAGGTTGCCCCAATCGTCCTGGACGGTTATTTTTTTAATGTTTGATTTTCATTTTTGTTTTGTTACCAATACCTCTTGGCCACTCCTATTGTAGTTGTTGTTGCTGTTTTTGCTGTTGGATGCCGTTGTTGAAGTATTACTTTGCAGCTGCCACATTGCGGTAGCGCTCTTTTCACTGCTGTACATAACTTTTTTAAATACATTCCATTGCTACTCAGTCCCCAGTACGCTATGATATCGTCGCCTTTGAGTAGGCGCGCGAAACTGTCAATATCGATAACTGATGATAATGGCACTCATATGCATGATCGAATAGATCAGTATCAATACTAGCTTCGCAGCGGATAACCGATTGTCGCCTTGGCCGTACATGCGACTTGTTCAACTGAATACCCAAGTTGCACACACACAGTTACATACAGATTTGTATATAACGTTTGCATGTAAGTTGCCGTCGATTGCGGGCAGGAATGGCAATGGGGGTGGACATGGTGTGAGCAGTCAAGTCGTGCAGAAACAAGGGCACGGGTAGCATCAGCATCAGCGTCAGCATCAGCGAAAGCGACAGCTTTGCTGCTGTAGCTTAGTATGGGGCTCTGACTGGGACTCGGTGTGGCTATAAACGATTTATGTGTATGCTCGTGAAGGCCAAGCGCCACATGCCACCACCACACCCCATTCCGCCCATAGCCACAATCAACGGCGGCATTCAAGTCATCGTTCAGTTCAGTTCAGTAATTTTACAGACTGCGCCATGAGCTACCAACGCACAGATGGAAGAGGAAGACTGGCTGGCTGCCTCACTTCAACAATTTTACTTATGTCTATGAAAGTGTGTGTGTGTGGTGGGCGGATGTGTGTATTTCAGTTTGTGATTGCATCTGTAAGAGTGCATGTAGCGATTGCCAACAGGCTGACAGTTTGGACAGTTTGTCCGTTAACAAGAGGACGCCATGTGGGTCTAGACTCTAGACCTAACTGTAAATGAGCAATGTCAATAAGCAAACTTTTTTTTAATACCAAACATGCACAAGAATAGCCTCTAATCAAGTTGACATGAAAGTGTAGCATACTTTTTTGTGGCTAAAATTAGTTTTATTTCAGTTAATCTTATACACATTTCGAGCGATCTCAAAATATCGAAAGAACTTCACTGGTTTTATGCATAGTCTTGTTTATTTGTTTTAATTTGTAACCGTGATTGAGAGTGTGACGTTACAAACCAAAATGTACTCACCAAATATGAATACATAGAAATGCATTTGTTGCTGGCTCAAGCGCATTGATCGAAATAAACAGATTTTGAAAGGCACATCTGCAATTTGTGCTTTTTGTCAAAAATCTATGCTATATATGCTGTGATAGTAGCTGTCCAAAAATCCATCCTTCCTTCCCCATCCCCCCACACACCATCCCCTCCCACATCGATGTCGTATTTATCTAATAGTCCCTGCTGCTGCTGCTGCTGTCGTAATGGTCTACGTCTGGTGTTGATGCCCCATTCCACAGGAATCGCTGTCGCCTGGCTTATTATTTGCCACGACTGCTGGCTGCGGCGCTAAAGTTTCGCCTCGTTGGTGTTATGATTTCAATGTGGGTAGCCGAACGGCACGACGACCCCGACCCCGACCCCAAACCCAAACCCCAGCCCACAATCGCAACCGTCATCGTCAGCATCTCCACTTACACACACACATACATGGACGTACCCACCCCGCATCACTTGCATACCCGCCCGCAGGCAACAACCATAGCTAACTCACTGGCTGCCTGACGGCGTTTGCGCAGGCAACCCAATAGACAATATTTTTGAACAGCTATAGCAACAAAATTGAACATTCTCGCTTCTGGGTTATAATTTGGGGTATTATTTCCATTTCCTTTATTTTTTCCTTTATTTGTTATATGTTTTATTTCTGCAGTAACTTAAGTTAAGTTACAAATTTTAAATGCAATCAGGCAAGTAAATTGGCTATTTTCAGTGAAATCCCTTCACAAGCTTAAGTGGAAGTCCATTTCACAGATAATATGATAAATGTTAATTATACGCACCCAGACATAAAATATTACTTTGTCAATTCGATTTTCTGGCTATTTTAAAATCATAAGTTAAACAAACCATTTATATAGTTAAGAATTTAACATGAATATTTGTGTTTTTTTAATATCGTATTATTATCCATTTCTCCTACTTAAATGTTTGCTGGGATATCCTATTTGTGCCTAAACGAATTGATTTGTATGTCAGTGTGTGTGTATGTATAAGTGTGTCTGTGTGTGTGTGGGGCGCGCGTACGTGCGAACTTTCTGTGCTCGCCAAAGCCAGACATGGTCACGCCGTCTGTCCGACTGTCGTTGGCGGCACGTCGACTGGCTGACATTTGCCGCATTTGCCAACGCCCAGCCGCCCACAACTGGCAACATGCCGCCGCCGCCGCGTAAGCGTCGTTAAAGCTTTGCACTGCGACTGCTGCTGTGTGTGTGTGTGTCTGTGTGTGGCAACCATTACCACAACCACCATTAACGTGCCAGGCAGTCAGCCAGGCGTTGCTGTTGCTGTTGCCGCCGTTGCCAGTGTTGCTGTTGTTGTTGCTGTTTTTGCTGCTGTTCTTGTTTTTATTGTTGGTTGACTCCAATCTGCTTTGGTTGCTGCGCCACACGACGATGGCTATAGCGATGGCAATGGCGATGGCGAGCCAGAGCCACAGCCAGAGCCCAAAGCACAGAGCCCAAGCCATTCAGTCGGCAAATTTTGTACGAGCTGTGCGCACACACGGCGAGCGTCATAAGCGACAGGAGGGGGAAGCAAGTAAAAACGAAAAGTCGAAGTACTTTTCACCGTTACGCTTACCGTTAGCTTCTGTTCAGTTGAGTTGAGTTTTGTGCAGTTCGTTTCGGTTTCAGTACTCGGTTTGTTCTCGGGCAGTGCGGACGTTTCGCTAGTTCGCTGGACGTTTTTGATTTTCTGTGGAATTTTGTGCTATCATCTGTAGGCCGGGTAAAAATACGTAATTTTTGTGGTTGTTAGTTTCGAAAGAGCCAACGGCAAAACCGAAAAACCTTGTTCAGTTTAACCGTAATCGAATTGTAAAGTTGACGCGTGTATGGAATTCATTAAGAGTTCTGCAAAAATGACAAAATGACAGCAAAACGTGATAAGGATTACAACAAAAATAAATCAACAGCGGGTAATTAATTTTCAAGTTCGATTCGCAAATAAATATTTACACCAAGTCATTGAGTTATTGAAGTTCACAAACAATTATGCAAATGCACCGTAAAGTCGCATCCAAATCTCAAAAGCAGAGTCGATCAGTTCAAAGCCATCGATCACACAGACACGTCGAGCTGATTCTCAAACACGAATACTATCAAAGCTCTTGTGAAGATCTGCAAAAAGTGAAGAGCGAAATTTGCTAGTTTTGATTTCCCTGTTGTTGTTTTTCCACATTTTCAACTGCTCTTTCCTTTTTTGTTCATGGGATGCGAATAATCACTATTTCTAGCAGTGATCGAATAAATTAAAAAAAAAAAAATCTCATGAGTTGTGTGCTTGTAAACTAAACTAAACTAAACAGAATTCGATCAAGGGATTTTACTATTTTAAGAACAACATAATAAGCTCACATCCTGTGATTAAGAATAACGCAGTTCCAAATAGACAAAAGGGAGAATGTTCTAGTCGGGAGCTGTTCTAATTTTGTTGGTTAACAAAACCTAGGTTTCTTTTACAATCTTAATGAAATGCTAAAAGTTGATCAATAATATGTGAGCGTATATTACTGTATGTCAATTGGAAGGCTATCTATTTATTATTGTGGCTTCATTGTATATTGACATACACGAAAAGGGATCCCCTGTGTATGATATAAGATAACTTATGTTCCAGATTTGATGTAACTAAATCTTAAAGTTTCTGAGATCAGCTTGAACAAACAAAAGGACATGGTTAAATAGACTCTGCTATTGATGCTGATTAAGAATATATGCAGTCGGAGATGCTTCCTTTTGCCCAACTTCATTTTACAAGAGTTTACATTTTTTGTAACATAGGGTACATATATACTATAATACATTTATAATAATATAAGAATAAAATAATAAAGTACATATAAATATTAATATCAGTGTAACATTTTAATTATATGTAGGCCTCGGATTCTCCGCCTCCAGCTCAACCAATGGCAGCGGCATCAAATCCATTGGTCTGGTGAGCTCCTCACAAAATGTAACTTCATCGCAAGAAATTAGCAAGCGTACGAATAAACCACTCATGGAGAAACGCCGGCGAGCACGCATCAATCAGAGCCTGGCCATACTGAAGGCCCTCATCTTGGAGTCCACCAAACATCAGAATGCCAAGAACGGCGATGGGCAGGCGAAGCATACCAAACTGGAGAAGGCCGACATATTGGAGCTCACAGTGCGCCATTTTCAGCGTCATCGCAATCTCGACGATCCAAGTGAGTAGCATTTATTTCCGAATCTGCCCATTTCCCTTGCTAAAAGCCTTTTATGTCTAACTCCATCAGCAGCTGTGAATAAATATCGTTCAGGTTACACGGACTGCGCCCGGGAAGTGGCTCGTTATTTAGCCACGCCGGAGCCGCCGCCCATGGGCAATATGCCAACGTTGTCGGAGCCTGGGTCCAAGGCGCGTCTGCTCCGACATCTGGATCAATGCATAGCCGAGATCGATGTGGAGATTTGCCCGCACACAACGACTTCCAATTTTACAGAGAGTCCCAACAACAGCAGCACCTGTTTCGATATTAAGAAATCAGCAACGTTGCCCGAGGACCATTCGCTGGATTACAGCAGTCAGGACTCGAATCCGCTGGACTACAGTAAAGGCGATCAACGTGTGCTGCTGCAGGCGACAGCGGCGCACTCTGCCCAAGACGAAAACAACAATCGCGGTCAGCTGGTGGTGCCACAAACGGCACAGGCCCAAACGCCAACAGTACAGCTGCAACAGCAACAACCACAACAACAACAACAACAGCAGCAACAACAACAGCAGCAACAGCAACAACAACAATCACCACCAAATGGCACTGTCATCGAACTTGGCTATGAGAACGAAGTGGGCAACAAGGTCGTCTGCGTCAATGTGCTCGAGCAGTATAAGCAGCAGCTGAAGGCAGAGGGTGGCACCCCAAATGGTGTGCTTGTCCTCCCGCCGCACTATGTTCAATTGGCAGCTGCCTTGGGCCTGAGCGCTCAGCCACTGGTGGATCCGATTGCAACGCGCACGGATTTCGAGCGTCTGATTGAGTTGCAGCGCCTGCAGCCGCATCTCGCCGGCAAGCTTAGCCCCAATTTCGCCGGCAGCCTGGAGGCGGCGCATGTGGCGGCCGCAGCGGCTGCTGCCTATGCCAATAGCATGGCAAGCAATTCAACGGTTGCGGCAGCAGCCATGCTAAGCGAGCGACCCGCCTCGGTGGCCTCCTCGTCGGCGGCGGCATCGGTCAGTTCGGGTGTCTCCGATCTGAAGTCGGTACCGGCAACGCAACAGTCGTCGCCGCGCTCGGAGAGCGGCATTGGTTCCAATGAGAATGAAACTCTGGATGCTAGTCCTCAGACGAGCTGTGCGGCACGACAGGCGCTGCGCCAGCGTCAGGAGGAGGAGTATCGGGCACAACAGCAACAACTGCAAATGCAGCAACAACAACAGCACCAACAACAGGTTGTCCTCGGGCTTCAGCAGGGCACCGATGAGAGCATGTGGCGGCCCTGGTAGTTCTCCGATGCTTGGCCTTGTACAGTTCGGGATGATATAGCTTTTATGTACTAAGTATATTATTATATATATGTATATGTATGTAGACTGCGCAAATTTGTTGCTTTGTTATGGATGATATGATTTGTTCTTTTGGCTCCTACCTAAACCTGCATAAAACAGTGGTCGCTCGAGAATTGAAACGCTCTTTATAATCGTACAGAAAACCTCAGCTCTATTTTTCTATACAACAAATTTAAATTTAATATATGTATTATATTATTAAATTTGATTATCTCTGTTTACCAATTTTACTCGAAAGTTGACTCAAAACGGATGATAATTAACATAAATTCTCCAAAATTATATTCAAAGTGTCTAAGGCATTATTCTTATATTTTATGCAAGTTCAAGTTTCGAGTGTCCACTGTATTTAGGATAAACCCTATTGTTAAGCTCCTGCTCGTATAAATGTAAAAAAAAAAAATTCCAGCACGAGATGCGAATATTTAAATGCATTTTTCACGTGTGCCAATGCTAAAAGACTCTGAATAATAAAAAAAAAAACCAAAACTATCCGATCTTAACTTATTGCATAATTTCAGACTATGTTTTGTCCGAATACCTTGCATAAAATGTATCAAATACTGAAATTCAAACTGCAAAAAACCAATATTCTTTTTCCTTTTTTTTTGGCATCAAATTGATAATTCTTATATACAATTTTATTATAGATGGATACCGCAATATATGTAGTTTAGAGTAGTGCAAATTAATAATATTATTATCTTTTTGAAAACGCGAATAAATAGTGGTGTGTTATATAAATATGCGTATATATAGGCTAAGACCGTAGAATAATATTGCCTTTAAAGAACATTCAACGTCTGCAAATGAAGACTACTTAGACTTCATTGTTGTCAGAGATTTGCGTGGCGCCGATTGCCGTTGACGCGCCAGGAATGTTTGCCCCGAACCCATTAATAAGGCCAATTTGGAGTCGACAGCATCGCGTTGAGCATTCACACCCAATCTGTAGAAGGCGCTGGCCATTAGCTGTTCCTCCATGCCGCTCATTTTGGTTTTCGACTCCTCCTCGATGACATCGACGCTCTTCTCCAATACATTGGCCTCCAGTACTGCAAATATGGGTGGATTGTATTTAAAGTTGAATTTATGTTAAATTGTGTAAAATATTGTTTAAACAAACCACTGGCTATGCGTGGATCAATGTTTTTGATGACTTCTTTGGCTCGCTCCACGCATTTGCGGTACTTCACTTCATATGCCATAACTTCCTGCTCTCGCGTATTCAAAGTCGACTCAAGCTGTGTTACCTTGCACTGCATCGTTGAGTTCTGTGTTGCAAGTTCCTCAATTTGAAGTGCTAAGCAACGATTGATAAAAAATATTATTCGAATACTTTTAGTTTATATATTTATATTCCACGAACTTTTTTGATCATTGAGCTCCATCAGCTGTTTGATTTGTTTGCTGAATTCATTTCTGTTGTAAGAAAAATAAGTGTATTTAGTATGCAGCTGGTTTAGAATTACAATCTTAGCTTTAGTACTTACTCCTTTAATATGGGATCGTCGCTTTGCGAGGCATGCGATAAGGAGAGAATTCGCTCATTGGCTGTCTTCATCTGTTCACGCAAATTCTCGCAGCGCTTGTTTGCATCGTCCAGCAGTTGCTGCAAGATAAGAAATACACAAATTAAAAACAATTTTTTTAAAGGACATGGAACATCATTTACCGCCAGTGCTGTTTGGCCACCTTGTCCCTCACGTAGTGCCTTGTTCTCCGCTTCCAGACGCTGGATTTTGTCCATCATAGCCGGCGGTTGTAGTTCACGTGACATTGTTGTGCCCGTTAAGCTGCCCGAGTTGGTTGATAGCTGTCCGCATTTCAGCTCATCGAAGGCCTCTCGCAGATTGTCGCGCTCCTTTAGTAAATTATCTTTTTCCCGTTGCAACGCCAGATTTTTACTATCCAAATTCTTGTTATCAAACTCAAGCTTGACATTTTTGCTGCTCTCATTGTCCAGTTTGGCATGCAGATCCTGTATTTCCTTCTTAAAGAGCTCTATTTGACCCTTTGTGTTGGCATACCGCTTGGCATCCTCTTCAAACTGTGCGTTTTGTTGCACATAGTCAGCACTACGCTCCTCGAGCATTTTGACGTGCTTCTTCAGGTCATTGTACTCCTCGAGTTTCTTTTTGTACGTTTCCAGTTGGGCCTCGCATACTTTTAGTTTGTCTGTGGATTCACGGAGTACATCGACTTCATCCTTAAGTGTGGTTAGCACCGCGGTGCTTTTCTGTTAAGAAGTATATATTATTAAATAAAGTTCTGGGTATAGAATTAGGATATATGACATGCCATTAGTTCATCTATGCGCTGTTGCATGTGCAACATCTCCGTCTCCTGCTGCTGCGCCTTAATCTTCAGGTCCTCACGTGCTCCCTCTGACTGCAGCAGCTCCTCCTTAACCAATTCCAGCTGACGCCTAAAAATAGTTATCAATAATTACTAAAATGTAAATTTTAATTAAATAGCTTACCTCAGCTCATTGTAGCGTACGGAGCCCGCTTGGATGGGCCCCAGTGAGACACCATCGTCTCCAATTGTATTATGCTCGAGCCGTGCAAATTCCTTTTGCATTTTTTGCAATTCTTGTTGAAGATTGGTTTTCTCATCGATGAGCAATAGCATTTTCTTCTCGATTTCGAAACATTTCTGGGCCATGGCATCGCGCTCCTCCGTCATCTGCGATTGCAGCGCCTTGGCATTGCCATCAAGCATGCCGCTCAAGGAGTTGCGCGACAGCGAACTGACCACGCCACCCTCTGTAGTTTGACGTGTTGACGTTTCCAGCTCTTGCAGCGCACGCATAATGTTCGCTTGCAGCTCCTCCTCAAGGCACATAATCTCGCATATATACGACTGCTTCTTGGCACAGTTGACCGCACAGCCCAAGACCAATTGCAGCAATCGCTCCAGTTCGGTGAGGTCGCATTTCTCGGCAATCGACTGCACATCCGGTTTGACAAAATCGTGCTGCAGCGTATAGTTTAGGACATCGCTATAGTATTCGTAGACGCCCTCGACGACCTTCTTCAGATTACTCATCCGCAAACGCCAATTGCTGCCAGCAGCGCTCGATTTGATTTTCGACAGCCACGGATCGCTGAAAGATTCGGGTGCGAATTGATTTAATGCCTGGGCGAGTGCTACGCCATCTGCCAGCTCTTCGGCGTTTGCGTGCGGTGCATTCAGATTGAGCGTTTTGAACCATTCCAAAAGACTATAGTACATTCCGTTCTGTGTAGACATCGTGAATGTTATAAAATTATGACAAAACCAAACAAAAAATTAGAAATTTTCACAGAAAAACAACACAGCTGTTGCAGCGTAAACAAAACAGCTGCACTCACGATACCGATAAAACATACCAAGCAGTTATCGATAAGTCAATGAGCTGTTAACAGCGACAGTGATTCCTACAGGTTATTGCTTTTGTTTTTCTATTTGCCTACAAATAATGCTAGCAACTAACTGAATTTAAATTTCACACAACTGTCATTAAAGAAATTTATTCGATTATTGTATTAATTATTTGTAAGAGTATTGAAATCGATGGCTGCAATTGCGCCACTCTCGCTACTGCCCATGTATTGTTCCACCCATTTTAGTTTATTTTCGTGCTCTTTGATTTTGTCAATCGGTGTCCAACTGGAGTCAAATTCAAGCCTATAGCTGCCCTTGTACGTCTGGTCCACAGAATTATTCCATTCCTACAAGCAAATGTGTATGTCGCATAAGTTATAATTATTATCAGATGTGTACATGTTGGTTTATCACCTCTGGTGAGAGCATGCTGAAATAGATTTGACCCGTCGGCCTTTGGTAAAGATGATAGATGTTTCCGGGTTTCTTGCTGAAATTACACGCAGCACTGTGCAGCATCCGACTCTCGTTGGACTCTTTGAGTATGTCTATAGCTTGTGCTTGCAACATTTTTATCTGAAATACTTGGCTTGTGTACAATTCAAAAGAGCTTGCCTACAAAATGCTTACCTGATCCAGAATAACAACCAATTTCTGGCTTGTGCTATTCCGCACTAGCTTATCCGCAGATTGTATTTCCTGTGCTAAACGTATTATGTCAGTCTCATCGTGCATCGAAACACGCATAGGATCTACTTGAAATTGTGGGTTTCTCTCTACCAATTGAGCTGCATTTGAAATAAATTGGAATTTCAAGTGTTTAAAACTATTCTTATCTAAATGGTGCATAAATATTTTCCTCATGGTTAATAGGAGTCTATAAACTTTCATACCTTTTTTAATTGCTGCTTCATAAGTTAACTGCTGGTCCATTGTTGCACTCCTTTTCATTACACATGCATTGATTAAGTAAGTAAATTAAATAAATGTAGACCGAGGCATGGACGTGTTTATTACAAATGTTTCACAAACAAACAAATAACATGTGTTCTAATATCTATCGATAGACTTTTGCCATCGATTACAAAATAATCACCAGATGGGAATATTTTTGAAAAATTTCAATATTTATTATTTATATACTGTTTTCTTAAATATAAATATTACATTGTTAAGTAAATTCATTTTAACAATATGTAAAATGCTGGCCATTAAAAAGTACATTTGTTAGACATTTATAAACAATAAAGAATAATGAACTCCGAGATCGATTCACAGACTCCGGATTCGATGTGAAAGATTTACTATAGGAACTAAATCTCAACAGATTTCGACTTCCTTTCCGAATGGTTTTCATAGCTCTGCAAAAAATGTAAATTGGTTTATTAGTATTTGTATAAATGGATTATTAAACAATATTGTTAATTTACTTACAAGTTGCGCAATTTCCAGCAGATGTTCAAATGTGGTTTTCCCTGTCTGCATAACCATGCCGTAGAACACTTTACTCTCGGATGTTGTCAACAGTTCATAGGGTGCCCCAAATTCGACAACGTTTCCTGCATCTAATACCATGACCTTATCCGAATCCATAATCGTATGCAGCCTATGGGCAATTGTAAGTACGGTGCATTCTTTGAACTTATTTCTAATGGTCGTCTGTATAAGTGCATCAGTTTGTGGATCCACATTGGCAGTTGCCTCATCCATGACCAGGATGCGATTCTCGCGCAGAATGGCCCGGGCTAGGCACACCAATTGTCGTTGGCCCACGCTAAAATTGGAGCCACCCTCGGATATGGTGCTCTGTAGACCCATTGGCAGTTCAGAGACTTCCTCCTTGAGATGCACCTAAAATTAAAAATTTCAAACTTTAGTGTTAATCAGTAAATTACTGTGTTACACACTTACCTCCTCCAAGGCCTGCCAAAGCTTTGAGTCCTGATATTGCTCAAAGGGATCCAAATTATAGCGTATTGTGCCAGAGAACAGCACGGGTTCCTGAGGTATAATCGATATTTTACTGCGTAGGTCATGCAAGCCAATCTCTTCTGTATCCCTCTCATCAATTAATATGGAGCCATCGTTGTAGGACAGCCGAAACAAAGCATTTATAAGCGAGGATTTGCCTGCACCCGTGCGGCCCACAATACCCACTTTTTCCCTCGGTTCAATGGTAAAGTTCAATGATTTCAGTACGTAAGGAGCCTGAGGATCGGGTGCATAGCGTAAGCTCAAGTCATCGGCGACAATTTGACCAGCTTCTGGCCAGCTTGCTGGTGGTTTCTTATGCGGTGCAGATGCGAATTCTCCTTCCGATTTCAGACCGCCGTACTCAATCACACGCTCCACAGAGGTCATCGAGTTCTCCATCTCAGCAGATTGGCGCATGCCCCACTGCACCATGCCCGTCATGGACATTGCCTGCGTAATGGCCAAGCCAATCTGACCCGGATTCTCAGGAGGATATACAAAATTATTTAGGATTATGATCAAAACATAAATCACACAGAATAAGTCGAGATAATAACCAAATGCTCGACTTGTGGACAGGAATGTGTAGTACCCAATCGAATGATTATCCTGGTAATGATCATATTCCGCAGTCAATATTCTCTGTGCTCGCATCGCCCTAATCGTGGGCAATCCATTCAAGGTGGCTCCAAAATGCGAATACATCGGAGAACGGGCAACCGCTTCGAGTCGCTTCACATCCCGCGATGTGCTCAAGTAGAAGTTTCGCACATAATAGAAACACAGCAGCATGACCAGTGTATTGATCAAATAATATGGATTTGTTACGCACAGCACGCTTATGATGCCGGTCATTGTAAGGGATATCTGGATGCAGTCGAGCATCACAGCGGGCAGCGCCTCATCCACATGACCCATGTCCATGGCGAAGCGATTGAGGATGCGACCCGATGGGTTCGTATTGAAGAAATGCATCGCAGCGTGTGTGATTCCCCGGAACATGGAGTTGTGCAGCTGGGTGGATGAGTGCATGGCCACACTGAAGAAGAGAATCGTACGCAGCAGGGCAAAAATAATCAGTACCACATTGATGGCCGCAAAGTAGTAAATATCCACCGATGACGACGAATTACTCTCCACCCTGCAATAGATAATTGTCTATATTGAAAATCTGCATCAAAATGTATCAATATTAACATTTGCTTAACATTGTTCAATCAACTTCTATTCTGTTATGTTTCGATAAGAATGTAACACAGCAGTCATTCAAGGCATTTAACATTCGACGTTTGCAAATGATTAGTTTACATTGATATTCTTACTATTTTGTGCACTGCTTGCAAGCAGTTAATTGCATTTAATTTTACTTTTTAGTAACCTCACAATTGACATAAGTAAATACATCGTGGTATGCACTGCTTGCAAGCAGTTTGTTTACATAAAGATAGCAAAATTGTTGCACTTCTAACCATAAAAGAATAAAACGTTTTAGCAATTTTCCCAGCTACTTACCAGTAGGACAAAAAGTAATCGCCAAAGGAGGCCATCGCTTGAGTGCCCAGGCACAAGAACATAAGCAGCAGAAACACCAGCCAGCCACAGCCGGCAGCAAAGTATTTGTGATACATGTCCCAGCCGATTTTGGCCGCAGAGCGTGACTCCAGCACTTCCTTTGGCGGCTGCTCCTTCTTAGCCATCAGCGAGTCGTGGGCAGTGGAGCCCGCGGACGAGATACTGTTGCGACTCTCGATGCTGCTGTGCCGTGAGTACGAGTGGGACTCAGTTGACGTGGCATCTCCAGTGCCAGCCAAATCCTTGGCCTTGTCCAAGACTTCATCTTCTGCAGTATCTGCTTCCTCTGTCGGTCGTTGTGCCAGCAATTGCGCAAAATCCTGGCCACTATTTAGCATGTGCTCGTAGCTGCCGATGTCTGTGATTTTGCCCTTGTCCATGCAGACAATCAGATCCGCCTGTTCGAGGAACTGCACCTGATGCGTGACCAAGATAACGAGATGCTTGCCCAGAAATATGCGCATGCACTGCTCGAACAGATGGCGTCCCACATGAGCATCCACGGCGCTCAGCGGATCATCAAGCAGGTAAACATCCGCCTTGCGGTAGACAGCCCGAGCCAGACTGATGCGCGCCTTTTGGCCACCCGATAGGGATGCACCCCGCTCCCCGACCATAGTCTTGTCGCCCTGCTCCAGCAGCTCAAAGTCTCGTTCCAAGGCGCACATACGGACCACGGTGCGATAGCGTTGTCTGTCCAGCGGCAGCCCAAAGAGTATATTCTCACGCACCGTGGCGCTGAAGAGCCACGGCTCCTGTGCCGCATAGGAGCAGCGACCGTTTAACTTCACCTCGCCCACCTCGGCACCCAGCTCGCCCAGCATCGCTTGCATCAGACTCGATTTGCCAGCGCCAACGGGACCGATGACCGCCACCAGTTGCTTTCCGTGCAGTTTAACATTGATATTATCCAGAATGGGTTCACTCTGCTCCAGACTCCAGCGAGCTCTCAGATTCTTGATCTCTACGCATACGTCTGAGCTGGATAGCTGTTGATTGCCATTTGCCAAAAGTTTCTTTTTTTCCGCTGCTTTATGGTTTTCGTGATCCTCCTGGAGCATCGGCACCTCGGTCTCCTCGCGCAACATAAACTGGGTTATTCGGCGCAAGGAGACCAGCAGCTCGGCCACCTGCGACATGCCGCTGGGAAAGAATTTGCTCATCGAGCGTCGCAAAATATTATAAAATGCTGTGACGCAAAAAGCCTGCTCCGCAGTGAGATGGTTACCAGCCAGGACATGGGCCAGCAGGCTGGCAAATATGGCAAGCCTTCCCAGCGTAATCTCAAAGGAGAGCAGCACTCCTCGAATGTAGTTAACCTTGCGTATGACGCTCATCTCGCTGACACGTGTCTTGCCCACCAGCTGCTCAAAGGGCAGCTCCCAGGCGTACATCTTGATCACCTGTATGCCAGCGATGATCTCATTCATCATCCGCACCCGTCGATCCGTCCGCAAAGCGGTTCGCAGGCGGAGCGAAGAAGTCAATCTGGTTAGATAGGTTTGGAGTGGCAAGTAGAGCAGCAGGATGGCGATGCCATAGAACGAGGACCCTCCAATCTGCTGATAGAGGAAGTAAGAGGCAAACAGCAACTCCAGCGGACCCAGCCACAAGAAATGCAAGTGGATGAGTGCCCGATCAAAGCGACCCAAATCGTTGGACACCAGATTCACCACTTGGCCCGTGGTGGTGCCACCCAGCGCAGTGCGGCTCAATCGTAGTGCCTTCCTATAGATGGCACAGTTAACAGCGACCCTCATCTTCATCGCCACATGCATCATGTGCATCATGAAGGGATGGAACAGCAGCACACTTATCACGGTGCAGATCACCAAGCCGGCGCCATAGAGTTGAGCTTTCACACTGCTTCCATTCCCATACAGCTTAAACTCTCGGATCAGGCCGGCCATCAAAAGTGGTGTAGTCGCTCTAAAAATATATAAATATATATAAATAAAGTCTCTCTCTAAAATTGTATTTTATATTTGCAGTCGTTACAAGATTTACAAATATTTAAACAAATGAAATTGCAAAACAAACTCGAAACTAAGAATTAAATTAAAAGTTCAAAGATTCTGCATTTTGTTTACGGAATAATATTTTACATTTACAATTCATATGCAAACATCTGTTCGATCTATTAATGGAGCGACCACTGTTGTATAAATGTGATCACAAACTGTAAAGTAAACTCACCTCAGGCCCAATTCGAGAAATCCAACCACAATTCCGGATATCACCAATTGCCAGCCGAACACTTTGAGCACAACTCTCAGCATGCTGATGTTTTTAGTACCTTTGGTTGTTCGTTGGGCTTCCGTCTGCCAAGTCTGGAATAGCTTATCGCCAAGCTTCTCTGCCTTATGCTCGTCGAGCACATCATAGAGATCGTTGGGTTCCAGTTTTTTTTTGCGCCCCTTGAAGAGAATGGGAAGCGCGAAGCTATAAAGATAAACGCTTATTATCAGTGATGGCAAGTTATAAATATTTTATTCAAATTTCGATTACGACTAACTGTTTTTAAAAACAAAATAAAATTCATTAACATTTAAAATCATGTTATTAAAAAATAAATAATTGGCGTAAGAGAATTTCAAGAACAACATTAAGAAAATAGTTCCAATAACGTTTTTAAACGTTTTTTGTATTCATTTCATTTAATTAAGTAATTGGATTTAAATCGCGTCAGCTGTCCACGCAAATAATTTATAGTTACAGCTGATAAGGGAATAATGAATATTATCTTATCATCAATAATAGATAGGACATGCGAACTTGAATGCTCTTCAATAGATCAAGTTGGTATGTTGTGAAATGATAAAACTTTTAAGGTAGTCGTTCAAATATGCGTAATAGACGTAATTAATAACATATTGAAAACATTTATAAGACTTCAATGTTAGTATTGATGTACATAGAAACTTACCAAAACATGATGGCGGATAGGCAATTAGCCTTTTCCCGCGGGTTTGGAGTCAATTTATCAACTGCCATCTTGAATCGAACTCAATTGCAATGCGTGTTTGGCTTGTCAATGTACTTGCGGCTGCCTCTAATTTATTTACACAAATTAAAATATCACAGTCACTTCAAATTGGACTGCATTCGATTCGAACTTAAGCTTAATTCAAGGAAAGTCTTTGCACTTTTCAGACGATACCCCGTAAATATTATGAAACGTTTCGAAACGTTTTGGCGCACAGTTGACAAACGTTTATTTAAAAAACTCCAGATGAGCAGATGATGCTGCGTCAGCGATTTATCACAGCAATTATGCAACGACGCTCGTTTATCGCAAAAATTTACGCAAATTTAATAAACAACAAAAAAAAGCTTTCCATTCAATAAACAACAGACATTTGGCAGGAGCCCAAGTCCCATCGGTCTGTAGTGCAAAACAAAACTAAAACTAAATTTCTCTCTGAGAATCTTGTTTGGCAGCTGTTCGCACAGCTGACGCCGGCACAATTGCTAGTGTTGCCATACCATTAATTTTCTGTGCAACATACATACATATTTATTTACGTTACATGAGAATTAGAGTGAACCTTAAAATAACCGCCACTTAATGAAACCCATTTAATTTCCATAGGCAAATATTTGAAAATGTAAAACTATAATTTTAATTTATCAGCAATATTTTCGAAATACATGAGAACATTTGTGTATAAGTACCCAAGTTGTATATATATGTATAAATAATTTGAAGGCACTGCGTTATTTGCACTTTTACACTTAATACGTACATAGAAATATATAAACATTAATAACATAATATTCAATGCACAGGCACATACATTACAGGTTAATATAAAATTATAAGGGTATTGTATTATAAAGTGGAATTGGATGAGTTTCTTTACAGTTGAAGGGCTAGCCCGTTTTAAGCACCTACTACTATGATAAAAAAATCCCTGATGAATAAAAATAATTTTAATGTACATTGACCTTAGGACGATAATCTGCGATCTTGTTGAGCAGATTCAAATGCCTGTAAATATAATGAAAAAATATATTTTTAATTGAATTTAACCAATTGAATTGAATTCGATTACCTGCTTAGCAACTAACTGCAGACTTTCATAGGTTGATTTGCCCGTCTGCTTGACCATATCATGGAAAACTTTGCTTTCGGCACAGGTTAGAAGTTCATACGGTGTTCCAAATTCAACCACTCTGCCGGCGTCCATGACAAGCACTTTATCCGAATCCATAATCGTGTGCAGCCTATGGGCAATTGTAAGTACGGTGCATTCCTTGAACTTATTTCTAATGGTCGTCTGGATAAGTGCATCAGTTTGTGGATCCACATTGGCAGTGGCCTCATCCATGACCAGGATGCGATTCTCGCGCAGAATGGCACGGGCCAGGCACACTAATTGACGTTGACCCACACTGAAATTGGTGCCACCCTCCGTTATTTTACTCTGCAATCCACAGGGCAGGTCGGCAACGACATCCTTCAGCTTCACCTCATCCAAAGAAGACCACAACTTCTCATCGCTATACTCGTCGAAGGGGTCCAAATTGTAGCGCATTGTCCCAGAGAAGAGTACCGGCTCCTGGGGTATAATCGAAATTTTGCTGCGCAGATCATGCAAGCCCATTACTTGCGTGTCCCGCTTATCGATCAGTATGGAGCCATCCGTGTAGGAGAGGCGAAACAGTGCGTTTATCAGCGACGATTTGCCCGCACCCGTGCGACCCACAATGCCAACCTTCTCTCGCGCTCTGATAACAAAGTTGAGAGACTTAAGCACGTTATCCGATTTGGGATCCGGGAAATAGCGTAGACTGAGTTCTTCAAACGCAATCTTGCCATGCTCAGGCCAGGTCTTAGGCGGTTTCTTATCGGCTGGCGCTTCCAAAGCGCCCTCCGGTTCAATGTCCTCGTATTCAACGACACGCTCCACAGCAGTCATTGTGTTCTCCAGCTCCGCAGACTGACGCATGCCCCACTGCACCATTCCAGTCATGCCCATTGCCTAAATGGGTGAATATAATAAATTGTTCAGAAATATTAGAGCGTAAGCTGCATGCAACTTACTTGGGTGATTGCCAAACCCACTTCGCCGCCATTGGCCGGCGGAAATATGAAGAAATTGAGCGTGATAATGCCAATGTAGATGACACAGAAACAATCCAGCCAATAACCAAAGGCACGCGACGTGCTAATAAACATGTAAAACGCTGAGCTATGTAGATTCTGATGATTATCGAACTCGCTAATTAACACACGCTGTGCTCCAAAAGCTCGAATCGTGGACAGGCCCGTCAGCGAAGCGGCCATGTGCGAGTAAATTGGCGAGCGAGCTGTGGACAAAAGATGTGAATTAAAATAATAATTGATCACTATACAATTGCAGTTGCAACAAATTACAGTTTACTCACTAATGGCCTCCAAGCGTTTGACATTACGTGAGGTTTTCAGATAGAACGTGCGTAACTGATAGAATATAATGCCGAGCACGAGCGTGGGAACGACAAGCAGCGGATTGACAATGGCAATGACAATGACAATTCCACCTAAGGCTAGGAATATTTGTATGACATCCATCATGACAGCCGGCAGTATCTCATCCACTTGACCCATATCCTTGGAGAAACGATTCAGAATGCGTCCCGAGGGGTTCGTATTGAAGAAATACATTGCAGCACGCGAGATGCCGCGAAACATGGAGTTATGCAGCCGGGTCGATGCCCTCATGGCCAGATTGAAAAATAGAAACGAACGCGCCAGCGTCACAGCAATTGTAGCTATTGTGATTACGGTAAATATATATGTGTCCAGCATTTCGGCATCCACGGACCAGCCCAATTCGTGGAGCCATATGGACATGTGTGATTCAAGGACATGCGAGACAATTGTTGTCGTATCGTTAGTGGCTGCTGAATTAGATGACTCCAAGTTTAGGGTGCTATTTTCATTCATGCTCCTAACACTTCCCTTCTTGTCAACCCTAGAATATAAAGTTATAATTTGATTGTTAATGAATATCTTAAATTAGTATTAATATGACCCTTAATAAATAAAAACTAGTGATATGCGCTTACCAATATGCGAGAAAATAGTCGCCCAGGGAGGCCATTACTTGGGACAGCACACAGAAGCCCATCATGACGAAAAAGGCGAAGAAACCGCCGCCAGCCTTGAAGTATTTGTTGTACAGCCCCATTCCGATGCGTCCGTCTTCTTGGGACTCTTGCACATGCATTTGGGCGGCCGATGCCTCATCCAGACAGGAATCGGCCAGCGATAGGAGGGACTGTTCACTGTTGCGTCGCTTATCGCTGGCCGAGCCCGATCTGGAGCGTGAACGCTCCTCGATGCCATGCTCATCGCGTGACGTTTCCGCCAGCATTGCGGCAAAGTCTAGGCCTGATTCGCGCAGCGATTCGTATGTGCCCACGGCGCTCACCTGGCCCTTGTCCATAATGACGATCTGATCGGCATGCTGCAGGAATTGCAGCTGATGTGTGATCAGGATCACAATACGGTCCCGCAAATAGCCGCGCATGCACTTCTCGAACAGGTGTCGGGCGACATGCGTATCCACAGCGCTCAGGGGATCATCTAGCAGATAAATCGCTGTCTGGCGATAAACAGCACGCGCCAAACTGATGCGCGCCTTTTGACCACCCGACAGGGAGGCGCCCCGCTCACCCACAATTGTCTTGTCGCCATAGGGCAACAGCTCGAAGTCCCGCTCGAGCGCACAGTTCTTCACCACCTGGGCATAGCGACGCTTGTCCATGGCCTGGCCAAAGAGTATATTCTGGCGCACAGTGCCAGTAAATAGCCAGGGTTCCTGCGATGCGTACGAGAAGCTGCCATTGACACGAATCTCACCGGATTCCGCTCCCAGCTCACCTAGTATGGCCTGAATGAGACTGGACTTGCCGGAGCCAGTGCGTCCCACAATGCCCAGCATTGTGCCGGGCTGGACGCGCAGATTAACGCCATTTAGGGTGTAATCTGGTGAGCTGACGTCCCATTTAGCCTTGAGATCCTTGATCGATATTTGCGCCTCAGAGAGCACGGCGTTCTCATTGATGTGCGGCAACGATGAAGGCGTTAGTAGCCTCTCCTGCTCGTGTTCGAGTTTTGAGTGCACCGTAGTCTGATTACTACCAGGCGAAGCGAGCGGCAGCTCCAGCGATTTATCACTAACATCCGTCTCTTCGTAGAGCATATAGTTGTGCACACGTTTAATGGAAATCAGAGCCTCAGCCATTTGTGAGATGCCTTGGGGAAAGAAGACGGTCATCGTGGTGCGCAATATATTATAATAGGCCGTAATTACAAAGGCCTTTTCGGGTGTTAGAAATGTGCCCAGTAGCACGTAGCCCACGAGACTTAGAAAAATGGAAACTCGCGTAAGGAATATTATAAAGGATAACAGGATGCCCCTGATATAAGAGACATGTCTTATCGCATTGATTTCCTTTTTGCGTGCAAATGCCACCATTTGCTCGAAGGGCAACTCCCAGGCATACATCTTGATCACTTGAATGCCAGCAATGATCTCATTCATCATCCGCACACGCTCATCCGTGCGCAGAGCCGTGCGCATCCTCAGCACTGAGGTCTTCTTGCCCAGCCAAGCCTGCATCGGTATGAAGAGCAGCATGAAGGCCACGCCAAACACAGCCGCAATGCCAATCTGCAAGAGATTCCAATTTGTATTAGTGGTATAGCAAATAACCAGGGTATTATTATATATGTATGTGGACATATAGCAATTATACAATTTAAAACTCTGCTTAAAATCTGAGGCACACTTCCAATTATCTGTGTTGCACAATTCGTGACAAAATATATTCTATGTAATAATTGGGTAACTCAATTACCTGTAGGTACATCAGATACGTTATAAAAAGCGTCTCCAGCGGCCCCACCCACAGGTAGTGCACAAATATGGTGGCCAAGTCCAAGCGTCCCACATCATTGGACATCAGATTCACAATATGACCAGCTGTGGTGTCGCCCAGCGCCGTCTTGCTCAATCGCAAAGCCTTGCGATAAATCATGCTGCACATTGCCACACGCATTTTCATGCCCACATGCATGGTGCCCAGCATGTAGGGATGCATAATGATCACATTGAGAGCACTGCAGGCAATCACACCAGCCGCATAATAGTAAGCGGCCTCTATTGTCTCCGAGCCTTTCGTAAAATACGATATCAGCTTGAGTAGACACAGGGGCTGCACCGTGCGCAGACCCAGTTCCAGCAGGAAGAGCACCAGACCCAACAGCCCGAACTGCAATCCAAATACGCGCATCAGTGCGCTCAGCATACTCGGCTCCTTTTTCGAGTCCGCCTGCTTCTTTTGTAGCTCTCGTTCCCAGGCAGCGCATAAATCATTTCCAAGTGTTTCTGAAAAGTTGGAATCATTTAATCAAAAACTATGTACAAAATATTTTAATAAAACATGTGTTTACAAAAATAAAATATAATAATAAATAATAAAGAAAAGCAAAATGCTCAAATTTGAAGATTTTACATTCGAATGCATTGAAAGATGCATTTTATATAGATGAAGCTCTGATTGCAAAACTCGCAAGATCAATAAATTATTTTAAGCCTCGCTTTATCAACCAGAAGAATTGCAAAATTTTCCTTAAACAAATAATTGAAAAGTCATTGACCGAATTTGTATATATGTACATACTTGCAAGACAGATATGTTCAGATCAGCAAATGCATTCGATTCATATTGAAATTCCTTTATATCAGTGTTCACTTCTGTTTGGGAAGTGCTCTGCCTGCTCTATTTGTCTACAATTGATTTTTATTGCGCAAGTCATTATTAAATGGAATCAATTGTGCCGATCGTAAATATGTACACAGTACTTATGTACAGTGGCTCGAAGCTTATTCGGATCAGTGTCAAAGAAAAGAAGTAATTGCCTCCCGTAAGCTAATTATTTATTGTTTTTCAAAAATTCCAAAGACCGATGGTAGGTACATATATTAACCACCTAAATTAATATATGACCCCAATACACTGGGGTTTCCCCACCGGCTAGATAGGATTATGTAAAAAAGTAGCCTATTTTTTTTGACACTGATCTGAATAAGCTTCGAGCCACTGTATGTGCGTATTTATTTATTGGAACGTGTACATTATTATGTGTCATAGGTATATTGAGAAACTCTTTGCCGACTTTGCAATTTTATGTCTTTTTTGTAGACTATAATCTAAATTATTATTCATGATTAGATCATACGCACCTGACTTGTGCTCGTTCAATGCCTTGTAGAGATCCTCGGTTTCCAGCATTTTCTTGCGTCCCTTGAAGAACGTGGGCATGGTGTACCTATATACATAAATTATAGATAAATATTGCTTGTCTTAACATTATTTATAACAATATTTAATTGAACATACCAAAAACATGCCGCTGATATGAAATTGGCATTCTCGCGCGGATTCACCGGCAAGTCAGCAGTTTTTACCGACTGCATTGCGTAGGTTGGGCTGAGAAAACTACGTAACGGGTATGATAAGATTAATAAAATATCTTCATATTTTTTGCTAATTGCTAATTACTATTGAAATCGCTGTGATTGATTACCATTGATTATATATAATTACACAATATCTTTAATTCTTTAAAATCTAATAAGGTAAAACTCCATTCAGCGAACACCTGTAAATTACAAATGTCAGCAAGTCCGTAATTGCATTTTTCTATTTCCCATGTGTGGCTTCAACTTTGTCTGCAAATCTTTCGTGATCAATTGTGATTTTTGCATCAATGCTGTGCTTTATTCCCACGATGTGTTAGCTATTTTCTGAACAAACAAAAAACACCTGTAACAAGTGTATGTGTGTGTGTGTGTATGTGTGTATATATGTGTGTGTGGGGTGCAACTTTATATTCAAGCACATAGCCGTCTGCTTATATGCAGTTATGTGTATTGGTCTTTAAATAAACACTTGCATACTCGTATTATTGCCGGCAAATAATGTAAACACGGTTGTGTCTAACCAATAATAATCACATTTCTATATATATATATATATATAAATATATATAAATTGAAAAACATAATTATTCATTTTTGTTTTAATCTTCTTCGGCATAGCATATATAGTACACTGATAAACAAACACATAAGCAGATGCTTGCGGGGCCATTTGAAGCTAAACCCTAAGGCAATTCATCACAGGCGAGTGTTACACTCACATACACAGGCATTTTTGTATATAAGGGCGGATGGAAACAGGGTACGCCCTTGGCTGTTTGTATGTATGTTTGTACATATTTACTTCAAATAAAACAAGCCTGTGGCACTTGCAAAACTCGGTTGCCATATGTATGTATTTAGTTTACTCTACATTACTTGAACATTCGATGTATGCGTGTGTGTGTGCGTATTTATGCTATATTAGCATTAACAGTTAGAATAGCCCGAGCAGCAGCAATGGAACAATTAAGTTCCTGTTCACACTCACCAACACAGATTAACTATAGTTATGTGCAATAACGGGAATTATTTAAATTTTCTGTAAATTATCTAATCGAACCAGTCACCATTACATACAAATGTTCGAATTTACATGCAGTAAACACATTTTACAAACAACTACAATTCTTTAATTCAAGGAAAGCGAAAATAAGCATGTACATACGTTTGATTATATTGGCGCTCAATTAAACTACAAAATCATTCTCTAATTTGTTGTTTTTGTTTGGAACGAAAGGCAATTAACAATAACGAACGTTAGAACAGACGAGCAACAAAAAAACCGAACCGTACACATGTAAGGGCAACATGCTACTGAGAAACAGCTGGCGGCATTCGGGCATTTTCAGCGAATTCGCAAGCAGCAACACACAGTGCTTGCTCGCACACAATAGCAAATATTTGAATTTGCTTGCGCATATATTTCTGCTGTATGTACAGAGAGCGTGTATTAGTGAAACGGATAAATCAACAAGTCTTGTATGAATGTTAATACTAGGTACTTAAAATGTTGAGAATCATCTTAAGGCGGCTGTTAAGCTTAACCTGAATTAAAAAAGCTAATTTGATAAATTGCCTGCTTTTCCGTAAGGAATTAAATCAATATATTATAAATTACTTAATTGGATCGCTGCGCAAATACAAACAATGTCTGTTTAACCAGGTAAAACAAGTTGTTACGGGCAACGACTAGCTCAAAATCACCCTAACAAACATCCCCTCTTTTTATCATAGAGATAAAACAAAATTAATAAACTTATGTACAATTTTATTTGCCAACAGATAAAATTCTGTTCGGCTTTTTTTGATTTTTCTTCAAAGTTTCAGTTTTTATTTTTCTTTTGTGTTTTTCTCGTACATTCATCAAATGCCTGCACACTCACATACTGAGAACTTAGGCAACAAGAGCAGAAGCGGTGCTGGATTCATATTTCCAGTTGGGGGGCAGGACGCTCTTCGTCTTGTAGTAGCGAGCAAGGCGGTGAATTCTCGACTCGACCAGAATCAAACGGAACTTGCCGTCCTTATCCTTGCGACTGCGCTCTAAATGCTTGCGGATGGCGACAGCCTTCTTGATCATGTGGTACAGATCCTCGGGGATGTCGGGCTTGAGGCCAACCGATTTCATGATGCGCAGAATTTTGTTGCCGTTAACAAAACGCACCTGAGCCACACCATGCGAGTCACGCAGGATGATGCCTACAATTAGATAGATTCAACATAAAATACACATTATAATATAACCTCAAACAAACATAAAATATAAATAATAACAATACCGATTTTCGAGGGTGTTAGGCCCTTCTTGCCGAGGTTCCTGATCTGCTCCTTCACATCCTCAGCGTTGAGCTTCAGCCATGAGGGGACTGAGCGTCTGTAGGGCAAAGCTGATTGGGATATACCCTTGCTGCGAATGAAATCAACCGTATTTGTCAATTTAGCCAGTGAATGGCAACAAGAACGAGAAGAGGAAGAGCTGCCGTATTCATTTGCAACATGTGCTTGCCATGGTGGCTAAATTTACGATCAAAACTAGTGCATCACGTGTAGTTTTAACACTCTTATTGTTTTGGAATATACTGGCACGTTAATCAAGCACATTTTACAATAATACTGGCTAATTGATAATATTAAAATTAACTACCCAGGAGCGTGCATACGACCCATGATGTTTCTAGCTTAGTTTTTTACACCGAAAAGAAAGTGGAGACTTGTGGAGCAACAGTCTACAATAGAAGTCTACACAAGGCAGGGTTGCATTGGCCACTGTCATTTAACATAACTGCTCACCACTGTTAACTGCGACTCGTTACTCTTTACATCTGCAGATTTTGCTCACTCTGAAAGTATTCTAAAAAATAATTGCTTAAAGTAAATCTAATAAAAATGCAGCAAGATAAATATAGTGAGTTGCTGAATAAGCTGGAAAACGAGGAGCTAGAGGTGCGTCAATTGCATATGGGCTAAGCAGATCCATTTATATATACCTTCCTGTATTTTCGCAGAATATTTCACCGGGCGCTGAACTTTACCAGCAGCTGATGGCGATTTATCTTTATCAAAACAAACTGTGCGTGAGATTATTTAGAACAATAGATTATGAATATAGTCCAATAACATTTGTACTGCTTGTAGTGCCAATGCCAAGCTACTTTGGATGCGTATATCTAATAATCTGAAGGAGAATAACAAAGAACTGGCTCAACTAAATCTCTTGAATCTGGCGTTGCAACACAATAAATATTCCGAGTTCTTCAAGAATATTAAATACGAGTGGTCCGAGAGCAACAAGCTCATAATTGATGATCTTTTGGGTAAGCGAAGTAAAATATATTCAACCAGTTGTCTAATAAATTATTCGCAATGCAGCCAAGCAGCGCGAGGAGCTTTTGAACTTGACATCCACCGCCTATGTCTCCATTTACGAGCACAATCTGCTGCAGATGACGCAAATGACGCCGGATGAACTGAGAAGTGCCTGCTTGGGTTGGACGCGCGAACAGGATGGGGAAGAGCATATATGGCAACCGAAAATTAAGGAGCCAACTCCTCGCATTGCCAGCGATGATCAGTTGCTCAAGTTGACCGAATTTGTGTCATTTTTAGAAAATTAGTGAATATAAATTAAATTATTTTATTTGCCATCTTTGCGTTCTGTTATTTGGAGGAGCAGTTTTGTTGTCACGGGGAGTAGTTCTGTTAACCACAGGTATCGAGTAGTATCGTCTGTCTCGTTGTGTCATTTGGAAGAATAAAAAAAATTGGCCCACAGCGCATTTTCACTGGAAAATCAATCAGAACAAATTTTTTACTGTAGACATTGTAAAAGATTTTCAATACAAGCTGTGCGAAAGCATTTAATTTAATTTCAAACAGTTCAATCAAGTTACGGACTATTTGGTATTTCGTGCGGTGAAGAAAAAAAAACCGATTTTCCGTACAACTGTGTGTGTGAGAAAAGAAAAATGGCAGCAAGCGACAAATCTGTCGATGATTCTCTTTATCCCATTGCGGTGTTAATTGATGAATTGAAAAATGAGGATGTTCAGGTTAGTTCATTTCTTCGCTTGCTTGCGATGCACACAATTATAAACTTGTGTAGCCTCAATATATACAAGTAAATTCCTACATGCATTGTATGTATATATATGCATTGGTATGTATGTATTTATGTATATCTATGCAAAAAAAAGTGCGTCACGATGTGAATGGCAAAAGTACACAAATATGTGGGTGTGTGTGTCCAGATTTCATATCTTAATTTGTATATATTGTTCAATTAATACGGTTTATTAATGTGATAAAATTATCCCGAAAAATGTTCCATTTAGTTGCGTTTGAATTCAATCAAGAAGCTGTCAACGATTGCGCTCGCCTTGGGCGAGGAACGCACTCGCTCCGAGCTGATACCGTTCCTAACTGAGACTATATACGATGAGGATGAGGTGCTCCTCGCCCTGGCCGATCAATTGGGCAATTTCACAAGTAACTAAAATCCCTTAGGGGGTAGTATAAGAAAATAGAATACGCAAATAATCGAAATCAATTTATTTTCTCAGGTCTTGTGGGTGGTCCGGATTATGCCATGTATTTGCTGCCTCCGCTGGAGAGCCTGGCCACTGTGGAGGAGACCGTGGTGCGCGACAAGGCAGTGGAATCTCTGCGCACCGTTGCCGCCGAGCATAATGCCATGGATTTGGAGATTCATGTGGTGCCGACGCTACAGCGCCTCGTCTCCGGGGATTGGTTCACATCGCGCACATCCGCTTGCGGTCTCTTCTCCGTCTGTTATCCACGCGTCACACAGCCGGTCAAGGCCGAGCTGCGTGCCAATTTCCGTAAATTGTGCCAGGACGAGACGCCCATGGTGCGACGCGCCGCGGCCAATAAGCTGGGCGAGTTCGCAAAGGTCGTTGAGACGGAGTATCTCAAATCAGACTTGATACCCAACTTTGTGCAGTTGGCGCAGGACGATCAGGACTCTGTACGACTGTTGGCCGTGGAAGCTTGTGTGAGCATTGCACAACTACTGCCTCAGGATGATGTGGAACACGTAAATAAATTATTCTCACGCTTAAATTCGGTATATTTCACATGTGTGTATTCTATTAACATTTACAGTTGGTGTTGCCCACGTTGCGTCAATGTGCCAGTGACTCGTCCTGGCGCGTTCGCTACATGGTCGCCGAGAAGTTTGTTGACTTACAGAAGGCCGTGGGTCCGGAGATAACGCGCGTCGATCTTGTGCCCGCCTTCCAATATCTGCTTAAGGATGCCGAGGCGGAAGTGCGTGCTGCCGTTGCCACCAAAGTCAAGGACTTTTGCGCAAGCCTCGATAAGGCCAATCAAGTGCAGATCATCTTGAGCTCCATTTTGCCGTATGTACGCGACCTCGTCTCGGATCCCAATCCACATGTGAAGTCAGCTCTGGCCTCTGTCATCATGGGTCTCAGTCCTATGCTGGGCGCCTATCAAACGGTCGAACAGTTGCTTCCACTGTTCCTTATTCAGTTGAAAGATGAGTGCCCCGAAGTTCGTCTCAATATTATCTCCAATCTGGATTGCGTCAACGATGTCATTGGCATCCAACAGCTAAGTCAGGTGAGTGGAGTTCAAATTCCAACCATAAAATGTTAATTCCATTTTTCAAGTGCATATTTTCTATGGAAAAACTGTATATATGTTGTTTATACGTACATTTTTTATGCAGACCAAATTCAATGTTTTATCATAAAGTAAAAGAGTAGTTGCCAAAAAATCAATTTATAATTCCCGCAAATTTCAAAGCTAAGAGCAATTGCTAAATAGCTTTAAATGAGCAGCTTTAAATATCCTATATCTATTTATCTTCGTGACAGTCCCTACTGCCCGCCATTGTGGAGCTGGCCGAGGATTCCAAGTGGCGCGTGCGCCTGGCCATCATTGAGTACATGCCCGCGTTGGCTGGTCAGCTCGGCCAAGATTTCTTTGATCAGAAGCTGCGCGGTCTGTGCATGGGCTGGCTCAATGATCACGTCTATGCCATTCGCGAGGCAGCCACATTGAATATGAAGAAACTTGTCGAACAGTTTGGCGCACCCTGGGCCGAGCAGGCCATAATTCCAATGATATTAGTCATGTCACGTAACAAGAACTATTTGCACAGTAAGTACAATACGCATACACATATAATTGCCTATATATTCAAAATTGTACATTATTGTTTATATAGGAATGACCTGTCTGTTCTGTCTTAATGTTTTGGCTGAGGTGTGTGGCACGGATATTACTACCAAACTGTTGCTGCCCACTGTTCTGCTCCTCGCCGCTGATCCAGTTGCCAATGTGCGTTTCAATGTAGCCAAAACATTACAGAAGATATCACCCTTCCTCGAGGCGAGCGTCATTGATGCGCAAGTGAAGCCCACGCTTGACAAACTGAATGTTGATGCCGATGTCGATGTGAAACATTTTGCTGCACAAGCGATTGCGGGAATAGCAGCCGGTAAGAAATGGTCGCATCTAAATTAAGCACATAGGACACACACACATATATACAGAAATAAGGAGCGGAACCCCAATAGAACACAACTCAAACCTACAAAAGAATACTAAGCTCGTTATAAAAATCTATACAAGCGTCTTCCTTTAGAAATGGAACTAAATGTGTTTAGAACCGCTGTGCCGCCCTGCATGGGTGCAAAGCTTGAGGCGGCCATGGACTCCAAGCTGATAGTTGAGCCGCCACCAATGTCAGCGACAGATGAGACTGGTGGCGTGCTGCTTGAGCTAAATGCTAACGCAGAGAACAGCTCTCCTGAGGAGGTGGATGAGCAGCAGAAGAGTGTTTCGGAATGTTAGAAGGATGAGTAGACAATAAATGTGAAAAAAAACCTCGTGTTTGGGGCTTAGCCCTTAACCCAATGCGTTGTCTAATCCGCAACCGTTTATGAGTTGCAGCAATCGAAACAAAAAAAAATTCTTTATGTTCCCTAGTGTCTCTCAACTGCTTGTGCATTTTATGTAAATTGTGTGTGGTCCTTAAGATAGCCTTTAACTATATTGTGAGTCTTATTACTAATTGTCGTTTCATCATTTTCTCTGTCTCTTTGCCGGTCTGGTCTCGAACACGCCTCCACCTGTTGATTGTGTTGTACTTTCTGTTTTATTGTTACTAATTACAGCGTAATCAACTATATAATTTTTTATTTTATTTTAAAAATGTATGTATTTCACACGCCGGCAATAAAAAAATAAAATTATTGTGTAGCAACACTTAAAAACGGAAACTTGTAGTTAAAATCCCCTGAGAAGAAACACACCACATAAGCGGAACTGGAGGAGTCCCGAGTACTGCAAGAGATCACTGCACAACAAGCGAACCCGAACA
The DNA here is from genome assembly GCA_035041605.1 of Drosophila atroscutellata. NCBI lineage: Eukaryota > Metazoa > Arthropoda > Insecta > Diptera > Drosophilidae > Drosophila > Drosophila atroscutellata. Next base: position 731,364 of record JAWNLA010000092.1, on the reverse strand, counting down.
GCCTACATATTTAACATTTTCAAAATGCATAAGTCGAGCGAGCGAAGGAAGATAAATAAATAAAGAGTAAAGAGCCACAGAAACTCGACACATGAAAATATATTACTTACATACTTATAAAATACATAATTTACCATATAAGCATAAATTCATTATTAAAACAAATAAATGTGTAGACTTTGACAAAATGTATTGGTTAAACGCATCTGAATGCAAAATAAAAATTATTGTAAAAGTATTCTCAAATTCTGAAGGCGATATTTTGTTTTGCTCGTTTTCAAACTTTAATTATATGTTTGTAGTTATGTTTGGAATGCTTTGCCAATGAAATGCAGACTAATAACCCAAAAAATATGAATTAAAAGTCAGGCCCACGAGCTAAGTGCTGGTCTGTAATATATAATTTACGAATAGGTGTATTTATTTCCTGTAAATATACGAATGTACAATTCGATTGTCATGCGAATAGTGTTTTCGGGTGATGTTTACCGCTCGATGTTAGCGCTGTCAGCTAGACTCTTTTGTGCATGTGTGCGAACTAAGTGTGTATGTATTTAGAAGAGAGCAAGCCAAGTGAATGTGTGAGAGCGGAAAACGGCGAGAGAGGGCTAGAGAGAGAGCATGATGAGCATGTGTGCTCTGCTTACTAGCGCAGATCAGTTTCGGCTGTCATTGCGTTGCGACGCGTTGTAGCTTAACGTGGTGGCGCGCACAGGTTAATATAGTTCACAGATTTAACTGACGAATTAGATCCATTGCGTGTAGGTTTTAAGTGCTTACCTAATATTTGTTATAAATTACATAGCAAATATTATCGAGTGTTGATTGATGGTTAACTAAAGGCAGCAAACATAAATTTTGGGCGTGTGTATGGGTGTGTGAGTGTGCTTGTGCTTGTGCTTGCATAAAACGAAAGAGAAAGCCAATAAATAATTTTCTGATTCGCCGCACATTTGTACACAAATACAGTTTGTATTTGTATGTAAATGTGTTCGTCTAGGTTTGCATGTGTTTGTGTGCTTGTGCAGCTATAGTTTAATTCAGAGAGTGCAATTAAGGCCACACTTCAAATATTACTGCTATTTACCGACAAACACATTTCTGACAAAATAAATGTACGGCTAAAATTAGGTTTTTTTTATAGTTTTATGTTAACATCTACGATTGTCAAGGCATTCATAATACTTTCATTAACAAACGCGAATATGTCGTGGCGTCTATCGTACTTTGAGCTCAAGTGGTGCGTTTCATTAAAATTATTACCGCAACTCGCCCCACCCCACCCCTTCACCAGGCCACACCGATTAGCCTGGCGCTTTTGAGCACTGTGTCTGTGTCTTTGCAGCAGGTCATAAATGTAAATTGAAGTGCCGTAGTGGACACATTTATGACATTACCGTTACAAAAAAAAAAAATTATTACGGAGTGCTTGGTGCGGATTGCTTTGCGGCGATTTAGAAATCGACAATACTACATAAACAAATATACATATACATATATATATGTATATATGTATGCACAAGTATATGTATATTTTGTGTGTTGTGTATTTATCTTATCACAAGCCGTATAGAAAGCGTCAGAATTTAATTAGTATTAAATGATTCAAAGTGATTTAGCTATATGGATTTTCACTTAGTTTTTACTAATCAGCACAGGTGACTGGAGGTCTAAATTTTGAGTGGAACACTCAAGGAGATTCCGGAACTAACTGCTATTATTGCAAAATTTGAATATTAATATTGATTGCTTTATATATTATTTATTTATTATATATTTATATTTTTTCTTACAGCTCAAATATGCACAAGGCCATCAAAAATAAATCCAGTAAGTAAAACAACAAAATATATATAGGTCGATTCGTATATCGGTCATTTGATATATTTATATATATATTTAAAATTTAAATGGGATTCATAACTATTGAAAACGTTTATCATTAAAATAGATAAACTGCCAATCCTAAATGATATGCAACTATTAAGCAATTGTATTATCTTTTTTTTTTAATATACCATTCCCACAATCATAATATATTTACGTAATTGCCAACTTTTTTGTATTGTGTGTATTTTCAGGGTTATTATGTGGCCTTAAGAAAGCTAGGGCAGACTTATCAACAGCCAAATTCATATTGTATTATGGGTTAGTATTCCCTAAAAACATTCGGAATCCATTTAATACGAACCAATCGTCTGTTCACAGACCCAGCGTAGCTGATAGCGATATTTATGATCTAACGGACTCTAAGAATCTTCTGGAAGATGAGCATTTGGACTTAAGCAAGAAGACAGTTTTGTATTTGCATGGCTATTTAGAGGATCCCGATGTGCAGAGCATGCATGTCATCGCGGAGGCCTATTTGGAGCGCAATGACACAAATCTTATTTGTCTGGACTGGGGTGAACTTGCGGATGGCAATTATATATTCGATGCGGTAGTCAATGCAAAACAGTTGGGACCATATCTGGCCAAAGTTTTGCTTGAAATGTTTGACCATGGCTTGGATATTGAAAAACTTCACATTGTCGGACACTCACTGGGCGGGCAGATGGCTGGGATTATTGGTCGAGAGATCCTTAAGCGGTCCAAGCGTACCATGAAAATAAAACGGTGATTTTTAAATTAACATTAACATGTAAGTTAACGTCTTTCCTAATTTTGTATCATTTTGATCCAGAATAACCGGCTTGGATCCAGCATTTCCACTTTTCTATCTCACCGCTGGATTGGCCAATCACATCAATAAGAATGATGCCGAATTCGTGGATATTATACACACAGATGCGTGGCTCTATGGAGCACCCAGCAGTTCTGGGACAGCGGATTTCTGGCCTAATGGTGGGAAAACACTACAGCCGGGTTGTCCGCAGCGCAACTATAAAATGCTCAGCGATAATGATTTGTCGAGTCATCGGCGTAGCTGGTGGTTTTGGGCCGAGAGTGTATCTGATCGTTTTCCTATTAAATTCAATGCCGTGGCCGCTAAAAGCTGGGATGATTTCAAATTAAAAAAAATTACGGAATCTGCTGAGGCTGTAGTCATGGGTCATAATTGTCCCACAACGTAAGTTGATAAGAACATGAATACAACCACTAACATGCATATTTATAATATATTTATACTACTTATTTTACTTTAGTGTACATGGCGATTTTTACTTACAAACAAATGGCGTAACACCCTTTGCACGTGGTAATGAGGGTGTTACCTATGTGGATCCAAAGGAACTTATAGGCAATAACAATACTTATGAAATCACAGGACCCGAAAAGTAAATCAACGAATTATAATGTATTTAGCGCACAATTAAGTGCTATTTTAATAAATTGTTGCTTGCTTTTGTTAACTAAATATCTTCTTTTTTTAATTATGTTATGTATTTCGATTGTTAAGCCTTTTTTTCTCAAGTTTTCTGAAGCTTATCTTAGCGAAATGAATATGGAAATTGGTCAAGGTATGCAATGCAATATATTTGATGCTCTTTAAGTGACGCAAATTGTTTATATGTAAGCTAAACAAAACACACTTTTTTACATCGGTTTAATTTAAGTTTAAGTTTAATTACTAGATTACATCAGCCACGTAAAAACGGCAGGCTGTTTGCAAGAGTAATTATAATAATGGTTTATTAACAACACTTCGTTTTTGCGAATACTCAGTTTTTAATTATTGCAAATATTAGTTTATACATTTCCACTCACCCAAACCATGTATTTAAGTTCAGTTAGAAACGAATGATCTTCAGTTTCTAGCTTTGCGTCAATACGACAAGATCTTGGCACTGATCAACTCTGTTTTTTCATTGAAGTGTTAAAATGTTTGCAAATGTTTGCCTTGTGCTTATAGTTATGATAACAAAAAGTGGTAATTATTATGTGTACATACAAGAGGAAAAACAAAAATCAACACCCGAAAAAAACCGTTTTCTTTTATTTTATGAACCCTGATATATATATTAAATTAGTTTTATGCAATGCCCGTCCGTCCGACCTTCTGTGTAAACGCTATTTTTGTTCGACACCTTTAGCGATAGAGACTTGAAACTGGGAACGTATACTGGTCTGTGCCCGAGTCAGAAAAAGTGTAAAAAGTGGAGTACTACGTTCACTAAAATTGCTAGGAAAATGATAATATCGATTATTCCCATTATTTTAAGACTACAGTCACCAAATTAGATTAGTAGGTTGTTGGCGATGTCTTTCAAAGATCAAAATATACATTTGCCGACCACGCTTACACCTGTTGCCCCCAGGAACTTCGTCCCTAGAAACCTGGAATGAAATTTTTAAGCTAGAGTCACCAAATTTTGAAAGTATGTTACTGGGAACTCCCCTAAGAGATCGATAAAAATTGGATCTCCACCTCTAAAAACCGCTTCACCTGTTAGAGTAAATTGATAAAACCATACACACTTTTGGACCAGGAATCTCCACAAATATATTTTTCACCCACGCCAACTTCAGCTCCCAAAATTCTCAAGAGCCCATATCTCCCGTAATTTAGGAGATACAGTGACCAAACCCGGAAGTAAGATTACTAGGAACCTTCTCTAATATTTTTTAGCCATGCCCACTTCAGCTCCCAAAATTCTCAATAGTTTATATCTTGCGCAGTTTTGGGCCTAAGCATACAGAGGAAGATTACTAGGAAACCACTCCAACATTTTTTGGGCAGCGCTGACTCCCGCCCCCAAAATTCACAAATGCTTATATGTACGGCAATTTTAAAGGCAAACTAAGAGGAAAGATTGCTAGAAATCTCCTTCCAAGATCGGTATTTCTTGGCTTATTGGCTCTTATGGTATCAGGTTATTGCGCAGTTACGCCCAACTACAACGTGAGCAGTTGCTTATTCATATTTTAATGAGTTTCTGTATATTTACTGAAGCATGTGTGAGAAAATATTGTGCACTTTAATAAAATCCAAACGAAAAAAGTAGCATTTTTAACGAGAACTTTCAAATAAGTTAATGCATGAAAGCTGTTCAGAAGTAATTCGCCTTTGGCCAGAAGTAATCTTAACACCGTTAAGTAAAACGATATTCTACGAAAAGTTTCGTTACTCACATTGCTAAAAAATTATTCAAAGCATTATAAAATGAAAGAAAATTATTCATAATTTTTGCCATTGTATACACTAATTATCATCATATATTTACGTAATTATAACATTTAAATAACTTTTTATTTTCAGTGTTACTATGGAGCCACCCTCTCTTAAATTTCAATCCAGATTTATCAACAGCTAAATTTGTATTGTTAGTATTCATTACTTCATTCAGTACTCATTTAACACAAATACCTCTGTTTTGCTTGATCCAGCCACGATGACGTCTACAATCTTAGCGACCCCAATTTGGTGGGCAAATTAGGCCCAAGTAAGAATACTGTGTTGTATTTGCATGGCTTTAGGGAGAATATGACTTCGACGAGCATTAAAGTCATCGAAGAGGCCTATTCGGAGCGCAGTGATACTAACTTAATCATTCTGGATTGGTCTCAACTGGCTGGTGGTGATTATGCACTCGATGCAGTGGTCAATGTAAAGCGATTGGGATCACTTTTGGCAAAAGTTTTGCTTGAAATGTTTGATCAAGGCTTGGATATTGAGAAACTACACATAGTTGGACACTCACTGGGTGGGCAGTTGGCTGGTAAAATTGGTCGGGAGATCCTTAAGCAGTCCTACAGTGTCAAGAAAATAAAAAGGTGACTTGGCAACATGAACTATAAAGTTCTTCACAAGATAATTCATTTCATACCATATTTGCTTAGAATTTCCGCTTTGGATCCAGCTTTCCCTCTTTTCTACTTGAACGCTGGTATAAACAAACACCTGTCTAAAGATGATGCCACATTCGTAGATGTTATACACACAGATGCGTGGCTCTATGGAGCACCGTTCAGCACGGGCACAGCGGATTTCTGGCCTAATGGTGTCAATACCCTTCAGCCAGGTTGCCCGAAACGCAACTTTAAAATGCTCACAGAGAATGATTTGTGTAGCCATTGGCGTAGCTGGCGGTTTTGGGCCGAGAGTGTATCCGATCGGTTTCCTGAAAAATTTAATGCATTGGCTGCTCAAGACTGGATAATCTTCAAGCGAAATATTACGGAAGACCATGAAGCTGTCATGGGCCTTTATTGTCCCCCAACGTGAGTTAGAGGGAGGCGAATATGATTACAAGAATATTGATTTGTATTTATTTTAAATATTTTATTTTAGTGCACGTGGCAATTATTACTTGCAAACGAATGGCGAAACACCCTTTGCACGTGGAGAGAAGGGCCTTACGTACATGTGAGGAACTTTAATGTAACGTCAATACCTACAGAGTGAGCCACTGTATATATGATTATAAAGCAATCAAATTATATGATTGTATTAAGATTATATCTTATGATACAAATATATACATATGTAAAACGCAAATGTTTAGTTTTTAAAATAAATCGTACATTTTTGAACATTAATTTGTTGTTTTGGTTGTTAAAGTGTTTTTCTTCACATTTCTAAAGGTCTACTTATAATGCGCCAAGAGTATCGATATTAAGTTATCGAAATCAATGAATCTATTTATCGATACAAAATACTCAACAGCTTTGTGAGAGTATCGCGCATCTCTAGTGGCTTCTTTCGCACATCAAAATAAAATACGAGAAATTTGTTAGAAACAAGAGTATATCAAAATGAAAATAAAGCTTATTGACTCCGTTGTGCGAAGCTTTAAGGTGGCCAAAATATTCCGCGAGAACACTGACAAAATCAACGCCATCGACTTTGCACCAAATGGAGAGCATTTAATCTCCTGCAGCGAGGATGACCAAATTGTTATATACGATTGCGAGAAGGGCACCCAGTCCAGAACGGTGAACTCGAAGAAGTATGGCGTGGATCTCATCCATTTTACACATGCGAACAATACGGCCATACACAGTTCGACAAAGGTGGACGATACGATCAGATATCTTAGCCTGCACGATAACAAATACTTGCGCTATTTTCCTGGACACACAAAGAAGGTGATTTCTTTGTGCATTTCGCCGGTGGAGGATACATTTCTGTCCGGTTCACTGGACAAGACGCTGCGTTTGTGGGACTTACGTTCACCAAATTGTCAGGGTCTGATGCATTTGTCCGGTCGCCCCATTGCCGCCTACGATCCCGAGGGTCTGATCTTTGCCGCCGGCGTCAATTCGGAGAGCATTAAATTGTACGATTTGCGCTCGTTTGACAAGGGGCCCTTTGTCACTTTCAAGCTCAACCAGGAGAAGGAGTGCGACTGGACAGGATTGAAATTTTCGCGCGATGGCAAAACAATATTGATCAGTACGAATGGTTCGGTTATACGTCTCGTGGATGCCTTCCATGGGACTCCGCTACAGACATTTACCGGCTATCCGAACAACAAGGGCATTGCCATCGAGGCGAGCTTCAGTCCCGACTCGCAGTTCATCTTCTCCGGCAGCACCGATGGCCGTGTGCACATCTGGAACGCGGACACCGGCAACAAGGTCTCTGTGCTGAATGGCGATCATCCCGGCCCTGTGCAGTGTGTCCAGTTCAATCCCAAGTACATGATGCTCGCCTCTGCATGCACGAACATGGCCTTCTGGCTGCCCACCTCCGAGGACGGTGTTTAGAGTACATAGTCTTATAAATTTTTTTATATTTAACAATTAATACTAAATACTTTCAAAGTTGAATTAATGGCAACAGTATTATAATGTTCAAATCTACTAAGTCGATCCCGTCTGCTCCTTTGCCTTGAGTAGCTCGTAGGTGGTGCGTATGGTGCTCAGGAGTTGTGTTAGATTGTGACCCATCTTGGCGCTGATGCCCAGCAATTCAGGCTGATCTAGTTGCTGCTGCAATTGTTCGTAGTTGGATGCACTGGCAGCCACATCCATTTTGTTGGCCACCACCAGCTGCGGTCGATTTGCCAAACTGCCACCAAACTGCTCCAGTTCGTGCTTTAGTTGCTGGTATTGCGTCCACGGCTCCGGTGCACTGACATCGAGCACAAACAGAAGCAGCGTACAACGCTCCGCATGTTTGAGGAACTGTATACCCAATCCCTTGTTGCGATGTGCATCCGGCACCAGGCCAGGCAGATCGGCAATGGTCAGCTGCACATGATCCTCGTACTGCACGGTGCCCAGATGCGGACGCAGCGTCGTGAAAGCATATGGTGCCACCTTTGGCTTGGCGCGAGTCAACGCATTCAGCAGAGTGCTTTTGCCGGCATTGGGAAAGCCGATCAGGCCCACCTCAGCCATGCTGCGCAGCTCCAAAATATAGCTGCTGTCCTCGCCAGGAGGTCCATATTCGCACACCTTGGGACTGGTCTCCTTGTCGGTGGTGAAGAAGCGATTCCCCTTCCCACCAGCTCCACCACGTGCTGCCACAAACATCAGATCCGCAGTGGACAAATCAGCCACAATCAGACCTTTACTGTTGCGCACAACTGTTCCAATGGGCACTTTGATCACCGCGTGCTTGGCATTTTTGCCATGGCATTCCTTGGCGCCGCCAATGCCACCTTCGCTGGCTCGGAGCACGCTGCCAACATGATTGAAGTTTCGCACATCATTGGAGGCCTGGAGGATGACATGACCGCCGTTACCACCATCACCGCCATCGGGTCCGGCACGCTCATTGCACCACAGCTGCAGGAACGAGACGCAGCCGTCGCCGCCCTTTCCACCAACGGTCCTTACTCGCTTCGCATCCGAAAAGTATTGTGCCTGAAAGTGGATGCACAAATTAATTGTTATGTAAACATATTTGTCTTATTGGGCCTACCTCTTTGCGTGTGGATTTTCCTTTTTTGGGACGCAGTGCAGCCGCAATCTGGCAATAGTTTACTCGATTTTTGCAGAGACTTTTAAAGATCAATCGGCTTGAAATTGAAAACAGCGACATTTTGTCGAGTTCCCTTTTATCTACCCAAGATATCGATATACTTGCCTGTTGTCAGCTGATGCTATCGATAGCAACTCAATGCTGAGATCCCGGAGTTTTGTGCAATTCAGAAAAATGTCCATAAAAGCGGCACTCGTTGATCTTAGCGGTACTTTGCATGTGGAGGATGACCCAACTCCAAACGCTCCTGCCGCATTACAAAGGTATATCAGGTTTAATATTCATATGTACATATACACTTAAGAATACATATGTATATATACTTATAGACTTCGGGACAGCGGTGTTTCCGTTAAGTTTGTAACAAACACCACAAAAGACTCGAAATCTACACTATTTGAACGGCTTTCTAAAATTGGTTTCCAACTGGAGATCTCAGAGATTTACAGTTCACTAAGCGCAGCTGCCGCATTTGTATCAAATGAGAAATTGAATCCCTTCTATTTGCTGACGAGCGATGCACGTAAGGATTTCCCTGAAGAAGACATGAGTCGTCCGCTGGATTCGGTTGTTGTCGGGCTGGCGCCCAATGCATTCGACTACGAGCACATGAATAAGGCATTTAAGTAAGAAAATTATTTTAGTATTGTGACACACATAAACAAAATGTAATTTTTACTCAGTGTGTTGCTTCAGGAGAAGACATACAAGCTTGTGGCCGTGCATCAGGGCAAGTACTATAAGCGAGCGGACGGCTTAGCTCTGGGGCCGGGCTGCTTCGTCAAAGGACTGGAGTATGCGACTGGGAGTACGGCAACGCTTATTGGCAAGCCGAATCCCTATTTCTTCCAAAGCGCCTTGCCTGCCAACATGAAGCCGGAACACTGCGTGATGATTGGTGATGTAAGCTGAAATTGTGTTTACATTTGAATTAATTGATATATTGATATGGGCATGTGCATTTCAAGGATGCCAATGATGATATTGCCGGTGCCATGAAAGTGGGTCTGCAAGGCGTACTCGTCAAGACGGGCAAATTCTTGCCGGATGCTTTGTCAGCCATGACGACGCCACCAACAGCTGTGGTAGCCAACTTTGCCGAAGCAGTTGACTGGGTGCTATGTAAAAATAGTAGTTAATTTTTTAATAGTTTTACGCTTTTCGAAAACGAAAAATAAATAGGAAATGCACCAGTTTTGACCGTTTCTAACACAGTACTAAATTACAATTTAGGTGTGAATAATTTGTTGAGTAAATGGAAAATAAATGTAATTTAATTTTGCATATATATGCATATATATGGATGCCTTGCAATTAAAGTCGAAGCGTATCAATATTTTTTTCTCCTATTTAATAGAACCAACTAACGCAAAAATTTAGTTTCCTTACATTTTTGGCGCCCTATCTAATTTCGTATATTACAATACATACCAAATTAATTAAATATTCTACTGATAAAATAAAATTCATATTCTTAGTATTTGCTCTCTTATATTCATAAAAAATCTATTTAAAAAGAAGTAAACAACAATTGTTGACTATAAATTTGAACAGTAAATTAATTGAACAATAGACGCAATGTTGCATTGAAATTTACATCGATTTTTTGTGGTATCTTTTCAGTTGGTATATTTTAGTAATTGTGCAAGACTCTCAATTTGAGAACGTACATACTGTATTGACACAATGTTAGTTTATTACTTCAATTGTTTATTCACCTTTTAAGCTTTGGCGTGTTTGACTTGACGTTTTTGTTTTTGTAAATTGCACATACTGCACAAATAATATTTCGCTCAATGAGTTGGATAAATGATACCAACACGGAAACGCATTTTTATAGTTATATTATTAATTGCCCTACTGGGGCTCTTGCTGCGCTTTCTACTCTTCAATCGTCCACTACCGGATTTGAAGGTAAGTGATTACTAGAAAAAGCGGTTGCATATATATATAGTATATGTAATCTCTATATATATATGTATATAAATATATATTTAAATACTTAACAATATATGCATGTGTGCATACACGTAGGTCATTTATATTTGTATTTAACTTTCATATTTATTTAATTAATAAAATGACTAGCATCTTTTTATTATCATTATTATCATATTTTCCTCTAGTCTCTTAAGTAACTTTTAGCCTTGATAACGTACTCTATTTTTTCTGGTTAGATTAACTTATCTCCACATAGTTATTATAATTATATTAATGACAATTTGTTTTGGTTTTTATTTTAACTTTCCCTGGACATCCAAGGAGGAACCAAACTATCCACGAAGCCCAGGAGAGCCAGTGTTGGTAATGGTGTTCTATGAGGCTCTATGCCCGGACTCAAAATACTTTATTACCAAGCAATTGTTGCCCGCGTACAAAAATGCTGCTCCCATTATGGAGGTTCAGCTTGTGCCTTATGGCAAGGTAAGCAAATATCATAAATGAATGCTCGAATAAATTACAACGTAAGGGTTTCGATTTCAAGGCACACACAAAGACAGACGCTGAGGGTAAACTGATCTTTGACTGCCAACACGGTGCCACTGAATGCCAAGCAAACATTTATCATGCATGCGTAGCAGAAATTATCGATGATCCATTAATTCGCTTGGAAGTTGTTAACTGTATGATTCGGGATAACCGATTGCCAAAAGATGCTATGCACAAGGTTCTATCTATTTAAATGATTATTTACATATTTCAAACATTAACGATTACATTATCATTCGCAGTGTGCAAAGCAGCACAATGTTGAGAATATTGATCTGATTCAGAAGTGCTTTGATAGCAATCATGGAACGGAGTTGTTGAAACTAAACGGCGATGCAACATCTGCACTTCGACCCCAAGTCACATTCATTCCAACAATAACATTAGATGGATCTCAGGGAAGACAGGCGTCAATTTTAAAGGATCTACTTGGCGAGATATGCAAGGTGGCAGCAGGCATGGAGCAGGCTGAGAAAATTTGCAAACAACCTTAGTTCAAAATATTTTTACATAAATCAATTCTTATAAATAGACTGTAAATTTTGCAAATTGACAATTGTTTATTAAATTGAATTTTTGAGTTTTACAATTAATTAATAAATATAAAAAATACATTCGTTAATCAACATAAATAGTTCGTATAAGTTATAAACATGTTTAACTATCATAAACTAATATTAGATTGATTTACATATATTCCAATTTCCGTGCTTAACGGATTATCATCAGCACTGGATTTGGCATGCAAATTTGCATCATCTTCACTGGCAATGGAAACCGTAAATCTTTTTATAAGGCAGCTTTTAGCGTCACACAGACTCAGTGAAAATTCAATCGCCAGTGCATTTTGATTTCCAGGGACAACATTCTCTAAATGCTTTATTTGCAAAATGCATTTTCCGTCCGTTAATTGGCCACGTGTTTGGTTCATTTCCAGAGCAGGATGAATGCTTCGCATCATCCACTTTTGTGGGGCATCTGCTGTGAACTTTAAGTCCGGTGCTAGCTTGATGATGAAATTTAAAGAGCTGCGCTTGTGCTGAAGCAGAGGAATACTCTTAACCAGCTGCAAACCAGTGGCTTTCGATGCACTCAGCGGTGCATCTGTTTCGCTTGTAGATGCGGGAATTTGTTTAAAGTCGAGCAAAAATCGTCGAGCCTTATTCGTTGTTAAATCAATGATATGAATTGTGTGATTGTTTGTGTCTGCAACTAATAATTGATGTCCACTTGCATCTACACAAAGGCCAGATGGCTCTCTCAGTGTAAGGATGCTGTCATCTTGGTTCTTGATTACCAACGTTGAAATTATATTGGTATCAATATCAATTACTTTGATTTTGTGATTATATGTGTCAGCCACATAAAGCTTGCGATCGATATGATTGAATGCAACACCCAGTGGATGCTGCAATTTTGCGTTATAAAGTTTGCCATCCTCGTCGCCAAAAGCAAACAAATTCTATAAAAAGTAAATATTAAAGTTATAATAGCTAAGATGCATTGGGTTGGAAACTTACCAATGGATTACGATCTCCACCAACAACTGGCATCACTTTCCCATCGACCATTGAGGCTTTGCGTATGCTAGAGCTCTCACTATCTGCCACAAATAGATAATCGCTGGTCATGGCTAAGCCGGATGGTTGCGCAAAAGCAGCATTTTGCGGATAGGAGTTGTTGCGATTCTCCTCGAGACCGTTGCCAATCAGGGAGACACAGCAACGTGGCTCAAACTTGCGGAACTTCCACCAAATAATGCCTTCGGGAAAATAGCCCCAAATCTGATGGGTGCCGGCCATGGCAATCAAGACGATTGTCTTCTCGGGCACATTCAGTTCATCAACGTGGAAGGACATGTCCATGTCTCGTGTGCGAAAAACTTCAACATCCCAGGGCGATGATAGCGGCTGTAATTGTCCCAATTTTCCACCCACTCGCTCGTTGCCCTGGTATCCTGTGCCTGCTAGTGTTTCAACAATTCCATTTTTCAGCGAAATTTGTCGCAGTGCATGATTATCGGTGTCAGCCACGATGAGTGTGTGCTCATCCAGAAATGCAACTCCTTGCGGATTATTGAATCGTGCCGACAATAAATCGCCATCCACAAATCCATTATCGAGTCCTCCAATCTTATACTCCACGATTCCGGCAAGTGTCACGACCAGCACACGATTGTTGCCAGCATCAGCAATAGCATAACGATCCGAAAACCGGGAAATTTTGGCTGGGAAACGCAGGTTCGATGCCGGATGCAGATCCGTCGACAGTTGCAGAGGCAAACTGCTATTGTCGATCTTCTGCTGCCGTCCAAAATAGGATAAGGCTGCACCGACGAAGTCGTGCAGAAACTCGCTATGTCCCTCGCCCATCAACAGCAACATCGGCAGCCCGCTCGGACTCAGGACCAGGAGCGAGGGCCAGCAGCGTATGCTGAGTGCTTGCCATAGGGATGACTTCGAATCATTGACAATGGGATGCTTGATTCCATAACGCTGCGCTGCCGAGAGAATATTTGCGGCTGTGCGCTCATTCTCAAACTTGGGGCTATGCACACCGACAACGACGAGGCCTTTCTCAACGGTGAATCTCTCTTCGAGAGCTCGCAGCTCGGGCAACACATGCATGCAGTTAATGCAGCAGTATGTGAAGAAATCCAGCACAACCAGTTTGCCATGCAATCCAGCAAGTGTCAGCGGCCGACTTACATTGAACCAATCCAAATCTAAATGGAATGTGGATTACGCTTCAATTGACAATTGACATTAAAAACATATTCAATTTGGCACATACCACAATCGAATTCAAATTGCAAGGATTTGACTTTCGCAATGGAATTGTCATCTGCGTTCCATCGTCCAAAAAACTCTTCAAATACTTTCGCTCTATTGTTTTTGTTGCTGCGATAATTTTGCTGTAGCTCCTCGGTAAGGTAAGTAACAATATCGATTGCGGACAAGTCCTCCGTGCACTCCATTCTTATGCTTTCTTCAATTTTTATTACCGTGACTGCTATTAGTAACAAAAATGATTACTTATTTAAAGATATCGATATACATATATATGTAATTATTGTTTCTGCCAACTATCGATGATCGAAGAATGAGATATCTAAAGAAACAAAGAACAAGAAAAAAAGAAATAACACAATCAATAACTTTTAAGTAAACCAATTAAAAATTGAAGGTTGGGGAATGAGATTTGATGATGAATTAAATAAATTAAATAATTTCAGCATGAGTATTAACTTGATCTTGACGATTTGCCTAATAGAATGTACAAAATAAAGTGCTTAAAGTTAAAGTGCATAATTCAGGGGATTCCTTCACACCTGTTTTCAGCAGAGAATTATGCAGTTGGCCGTCAACAACTCAACAGAACGTTGCTAGTATTATTTACATTGCGAACTGAGTATTTATTGCTTTGCTGTCTACGGTCACACTGCTGGTAATTATAACTTACATGCATGTGTATATAGCGCACAGCAGAGGCTGGCATATTGTTTCTTGGATCTTAACTTAACTTGAGCAAACGGATTGTCGCTCGGTCGCTGTTTTGTCAAATATATAATAATATTCGCATTCATAAATCCTTCGGGAAAAAGTCACAGCAATTACGTATTATGGAAAGAAGTGAAAAGTGCTTGAAACAATGCTATAAACGGACTAAAGTGTCAAACTCAAAAATAATTAACGACAACTCGACTTTGCGAATGCCGCGTGTGAGAGATGGAAAATCAATTGCACGTCCAAAATTATGTGTTACCTTGGAAGGTCAAAAGACAACAACAAACAACATTGGTTTTGTCTTTCTAATTTCAATTCTAACACTCTCGAATTGTATACATATGTGCCTCGGCTCTTATGCAAATGATATTGATATCCATGGCGATGCCCCGCTTACAGCGTTAAAACCATCGAATTTACTTATAAATAATAATCTGCTGGCAGAGGATAACGTAAATAACTCTGAAACCAATTCGGCTTCCAGATTGAGGCAATTGTGGTTGCCAGAAATACAAAGAAGGCAAGTTTAGAAGCATGATTCCAAAATAATCTACATAAATATATGTGTATAATATAGCGTGCAATAATTGAAACTAATATGTACATACATATGAACATAGATACGTCATTTTTATATATATAAATATCTATATATATGTATGTAGATGACTGGGTTTGATCTACTCAGTTTGTGAGATGTGCTGTGCATTAAATATAGAGAATGCTACAGAGAAAATTTGTTAAGGGCGTCAATTGTATTATATTGCTTCTCCATAAAAAACACAATAAACGAGAACAGATAATTTACACAAAAATACAATAAAAAACATATTTTCTGTTATTTATCCAATGATTGTCGCTTTCATGTTGCCACTGTGTTCGAATTTTATTTAATTTTAATTCTGGAATTTGTACACATGTTTGAAGTTTTCGAAACGAAGGTCTCGAAAACGAACAGCCAAATATTGTATACTCAAAGATCCGGCGACTATTGGTTTTAATTTAAGTTGACAGCTAATTTAAATAGCCAACAAGATCAAATATAAATGGCTATAATATTAAATAAATTCAAGTGTTGCATTAAGTCATTTGTGATGACGATTTCTTAAAAGAATTTCCTGTCTTACATTGAATGTGCATAAATTCTCTGTTAACATCAAGCTACTTGTAATTGAGGTAAGATAATTTAGTCTAAAATAAGTTATAACCTTGTAAAACGTTGATCGAAAGTAAAAAAAATACTTTGTCGAACGGAAAGAGTATATAGATTTCAGTATCTCAATGCTAACTTTGTGTGCGGTAAACTACACACATAAATTAATACATATATACATTAAAAATGACGAAATATGCTTTGTATGTGTGTGTGTATGCCTGTGTGTGTGACTAACGAGTGATCGTTGGGAACAGAACAAATTATATTTAATATATTCCCCATTTTGTTGGTAGTGAGTATAAAACTTTGTTGTAAAATTATTTAGTTGCCGTTTGAGTGTTCTCTTTAAAGATAGCTTATCTATACTGACTGGTTCTAATCTGTGTTTTTCACTGATTTTCAATGGTAAATGCCTACGAAATGTATATTTATTGAATATGTACACGACTTGTACCATATATTATGAATGTTCATAAAAAAAATGTCCACTGTCCTAATTTTAGAAAAAATTAACCCGTTAAAAAGAAATCATTTATGAGCATGATTCCCTTTAAGTTTTTGACCTGAATTTATTTAATAATTTTACATTTTGTCTTAGTTTCCTATATTATAGTTTTGTGCCACCTATAAATGTATTGTGGTATTGTTTCAACACAATGTATGCTAATTATAAATTCATCACGCAGATTGCGATTTAGCACTTACTTTAATGCCAACTGCTTGCTTTAGTTGTATGTAACTGACTACGCAATACTCTTTGCTCAGTTGCGAACAGGAGACTTTGACTTTAAACTGAACTATTTTTAACTTGGTCAGTAAAGATATTATTCACTTCGTACATAATCAACATACTCTATTTGCCTTTGGGGGAACAGGGTACACATAATTATATTTATTTTATTTCGTATTGTTCTCTGAAGCGGCTGCGACTCAATTTCTTGATGTTATCATTTAATGTTTATCAACGCACTACATACACAAAAACACACATACACACACCCATACACTTTATGTACACACAATATGAACACACTCAGGCAGGGACCTACATAGATACTTAAATATGAGCATGTATGGCTTATGTTTGTTTTTAGATTTGAGCCCACAATTACTTGACTTGTTGCTCTCATAAATCTCAGAATTAGTCGTAGTGCAAATTTGAAAAAAATATTTAGGTCACATATATGCATACACGCATTCGAATTTATTGATGTAAGGGTTAGTTTGTATGCACGTACATATACTAAATTGTTTCTTGTTACTTGCACTTGCTGAAAGAAATAACTGTTTATTAAATATATTCATACCTACATAAAACACGCGTTGTGTCCGTATCTTTGATTTGTTTCGACTGCCAAATTCTATTTATAGGAAATTTTATGTATGCAAAAGCATCACCATTTCTTGCTTCATATTTATGTTCCTACATTCTATGTATACGTTTACACATCCATACACGCCTACATACACACAAGTTGCAGAGAATAAGAAGCAACTGAGTCAAAACATTGCTTTCAATGTTTTCGTTTTGTTGTGTTCGTTTTTCTTTGCTTTTGGTCAAGGCAAGCGAATGGGCGACAGCTCCTTGGCCACAGTTTGGGAAGCACTGCAGCTAACCGCAAACATTTTCGCTAATGACTCATTGCTGTGTACCCATTCTTAGCTATAGCATTTTATCCAGTCACGTCAGGCGTCACGTTTAAGTTTGAGCTAACAAACTTAGCACACACACACTCAAATGATAACACACACATACGTAAATTCATAAGTACGCTGCTCATAATACAGGTCCAAATTGAGGTACAAGCAAGTGTACACACGTATGTTTGGTGAAGCCGCAGCAAAATCAATACACACATCTAATACACATACAGACATTTTGTATACATGCTATATATATATATATATTTATTTATTTATTTGTATGTACACACTTATAAAAGTATTTTGATTATTGCCAAACTCAATTCCGCTGATTCATATTCTCATTGTATCGCATAATCCAAATTAATCTGGATTGCAATTCAAAATATAATATGCATGACCATACAATAATACGTCGTATGTTATTCATCATTTCAATAAAATAGTTTCAGTTTTGTTGACCCGCATTTGCTTCAAGATGTGCCGACAAATTGTGTTTGAGAATTTCTAGACGCAAAATAATTGAATTAGTTGGCTTGCCAAACGAATTGAGGCAGCATTAACAATTGAAAGCAGTTTACATAATATTTTTTTGGGTCTCTCTGAAATTGATGCTCGAAATTGGAAGTGGCAAGCTGTGGGAAAGAGGAAATTAAACTATATATGGTTAAAGATAGATAGAATTGCATGAGCTCCGTTGGAGATCAAAGGA
This sequence comes from Drosophila atroscutellata, assembly GCA_035041605.1. Taxonomy (NCBI): domain Eukaryota; kingdom Metazoa; phylum Arthropoda; class Insecta; order Diptera; family Drosophilidae; genus Drosophila; species Drosophila atroscutellata. The sequence continues at coordinate 712,984 of JAWNLA010000092.1, read as the reverse complement.
TATATTGATCTGGTTAAAATGAAGAAAACATGCGTAATTTTTGGGACAGATTTTGTTTGTTAACTCAATAGAATAAGTACTATATATATAACATTACTATAAATAATAAGTAATCAATCATTGCGTTGCGTTGCGAACACGTGCTTCACCATACAAAAGTACAGGTTAAAATAAATTGGGATTGATAAAAATCTAGCAAAAACTTTTAAGTGGCAGTTAACTGCAGCGTGTTGTTGAAACCCTGAGCACAAATACACACACACATCAGTAAATTGAGATTGTCTGAGATGTGTACTCGATCGAGTGAGATACATATGTATATATACACAATTGTTGAAGATAAAGTTATATTGATAAGACGATGTCGCTTGTGACGCAAGCTCAAATCTGGCTGGGCCAATAACATTCAGATAATCTGTCTTGCATGTGGTTAAATTTAGTAAGTTATAGTTTCCATGGCACGTTTATCAATCAGCTACATAAAGATCTCAACTGATTTGATGACTAAAAAATACGACTTTTGGTAATATTGCATAACACTCGACGGAACAATAAGTACGTCAGAAATGCTGTTTGATCAGCCGTAATCAACTTTGGTAAAAATATAAATAGATAGCAGTCACAACAATATATATTTATCTGCTGCAAAAATAACACATCGTTTGGAAAATTTGCTAAAGTTTGGGTAATTTTTACGATGTTGATAAGATCCTGACTAAGCGCCAAGATACCAGACATTATAGCAATTGTGCTTACTTGTTTTGTTGCCAAGACAGCAGTAAAACTGTGTAGATTCTATGACTAAGAGAATTTCCCAAAAAATAATTTACATTTAAATTATATATGAAGCGGATTCTCGTTTTTTGTTCCCATTTGTTATAATTTTAAGATAAATGTTTGCCATAATTATGGAATTATTAAATAAATAATAATTTAATTTTATTTTAGAATTCGGTTAACCCGAACAACGAAAAGCAATATACGCATTATTGGAATGCGTCTGGAAAGTAAAGACCAGGAGTATGAAGATGGCATACCAAGTGTATTGAGCAATAAGGAGCACACGATTCGCATAATCGGTTTTGGATTGCAGAAGAACACAGTAATTGCGTTTACAACTGAGGAAAATGAATATCAGGGAGCCTGTCTCAAGCCGGCCACAGAAATCTTTCAGCCAACAGAGGTATCGTCTGATGGTAATACAGCCTTATATATGGTGAAATTCCCGTACTCCAAGAGCGACCTGTATGTTTGTGCGAAAATCGACGAGGGAATTGCTGTAAGTTGCAATATAGCTTGATCGATTTCAACAACAATTTACTACAATTAATACATTTATTGCTTAATAGCACAGCAGCGCAGCAAATACGACACCCCTAGAACATCAGGGCAACGCGGAATGGATGAAGATCCGAACGCACGAACCACTTTTGCCTCTTTGGCTGGCTATAATCATCATTGTGATATGCCTGTGTTTTTCAGCCCTATTCTCGGGCTTAAATTTGGGTCTAATGTCCTTGGACCGTACCGAATTGAAAGTAAGCAGCATTTTCAAACAAAATGAAATAGTTATTTAAAAAATTGTTTATTTTAGATATTGCAAAATACTGGCACGCCAAATGAAAAAAAGTATGCTGCGAAAATTGTACCTGTGAGAGATCAAGGTAATTATCTGTTGTGCAGTATCCTCTTGGGTAATGTGTTGGTTAACTCCACCTTTACCATTCTACTGGATGGTTTGACCTCTGGACTTTTTGCTGTCTTAATTTCCACCCTGGCCATCGTCCTCTTTGGTGAAATTACACCTCAGGTGGGTTCTAAGTTTAATTCGATGAGTGTGGTTTTGTAAGAGGTTCATGCTCAATCAAAGTAATTCATGATTATGCATCGAATCCCACATACATAAATGTACGCTTTTGTGATTCATAATCATTATATTTCGCTCATTTTTATCGTACTTCCGCATACACTTTTTCTCTTTATTTCTTTCTGGTTTTAAAATAGAAAACTTTGATTTGATTAATGCTGTTGCACGACTCTCTCATCTTTAAAGTTAAAAGCAAACTTGGTCAATATTCAAATGCATTAATTTTAAAAATATTATATCGCTTACAGGCTGTGTGTTCAAGGCACGGTTTAGCAATTGGAGCCAAAACCATTATGATAACCAAAGGGGTAATGGCGATAACAGCACCGCTGTCGTATCCAATTTCTCGTATCCTAGATGCACTCTTGGGTGAAGAGATTGGCAATGTTTTCAATCGTGAACGCCTCAAGGAACTTGTTCGTGTAAGTAACAACTACGACAAACGCTGATTCTAGAATAAAATCTATAAATACGTTAACCACAAAGGTCACTAATGATGTCAATGATTTGGATAAAAATGAAGTGAATATTATATCAGGCGCATTGGAGCTACGTAAAAAAACGGTTGCCGATATTATGACGCATATTAATGATGCTTATATGCTTTCGCTGGAAGCCCGGCTCGACTTTGAAACGGTGTCTGACATCATGAACTCGGGTTATTCACGAATTCCAGTTTACGACGGCGATAGAAAGAACATTGTTACTTTGCTGTATATCAAGGATTTGGCATTTGTTGATACTGATGATAACACGCCGTTGAAGACACTCTGTGAATTCTACCAGAATCCCGTTCATTTCGTTTTCGAGGACTACACTCTAGATATTATGTTCAATCAGTTTAAGGATGGTACGATCGGACATATTGCATTCGTTCATCGTGTCAACAATGAAGGCGATGGAGATCCCTTCTATGAAACCGTTGGTCTTGTCACATTGGAAGATGTTATTGAGGAGCTTATTCAAGCTGAAATCGTTGATGAGACGGATGTTTTCACCGATAATCGCACAAAAATTCGTCGCAAGCGTAATAAGAAAGCCGACTTTTCGGCGTTTGCTGAACGTCGTGAGACTCAATCTGTGCGGATTTCTCCTCAATTAACTTTAGCAACATTCCAGTACTTAAGTACAGGTAGACATATTCTGATATATATGTGTGTACATAATGCAACATTATTCTTTTCATTTCACTTACAGCTGTTGATGCCTTTAAGAAGGACGTTATTTCAGAACCGATCTTGCGGCGATTACTTAATCAAGATATTTTCCACAATATTAAATCAAAGGGGAAAAATAGGGATGACCCCTCATTGTATATATTCACGCAGGGAAAGGCTATCGACTATTTTGTACTTATATTGGAGGGCCGTGTCGAAGTGACGATTGGCAAGGAGGGTCTTCTCTTTGATAGTGGGCCGTTTACTTATTTTGGAACGCAGGCATTGGTGCAGAATGTCGTTGTTGGTATGCACGCTAAATAGAAATATATCCATGGACATTTACTAATTAAAACTTCCGTTATATGTAGATTCTCCAACTCAGATGGGATCGCTACAGTCTTTAAATATGGATTCGAAAATTCGGCAAACTTTCGTTCCTGATTACTCTGTTCGCGCCTCTACGGATGTGATATATATTGCCATTAAACGTAGTCTGTACCTTACTGCAAAGAAAGCGACTCTATTGGAAAAGAGTCGCAAATCGGGAACGTTTTCAAGTGAAACATTCGATGATGAAGTTGAACGTCTACTGCATTCGATAACGGAAGATGATAGGTCTCGCTTTCTGACCACCAGTCAGAGTGCACGACGTTCATCCAAGCCGAACAGGAGTGGAGCATCGTCACCTTTAAATAATGATCTATCGCATGATGATAGAAGTAACAGTGCTAGTGGGCAACTCAACACGGGTCATCGACTTGGTCCTGAACGCACGGAAGACGGATCATTGAGTAGTCTGGTTACTTCGGATGTGACAGGTGATCTTCAAAATGGAGAAAACGATGAAAGAAATGGAACAGCGGCATCCACGCCGCTTTTGCCAAAGCCGGACGGAAGTCTAGAGCCTAGGCAAAGTAAACCTCAATAACAACAGTCTTCGGAGAACCCTTTACATTAAGACCTATCTGCCGCAAATTAAATTTTTCATAAGAATCACTCGCCGTTCTTTAAATGCAACATCAAAACATGCTTTCTTTTTTCCTTAAATATTGTTATTTATATTAGTGCTTGTTTATCGAAATCAATTTGCAATTTGACTAGAATTGTGTTTTTCCTTGTATTGTAAAACTGAATTAGAGATTTATGTTTAGATACAAACACAAATGAAAAAATGCAAAATTTTCAATGATAGTTTCTGTATCAAAATAACAGTCCTGAGATTTCTCAAAACCTGAAATTATTACACACATATTTACACATGTATTACCTCATGAAGTTCGTACTTAAGAAGAGAAATTAAGCACCATTGCTTTTCAAATCCTCACCCTATTTCTACTTCCTATTAAATGACATAAATTACTGTGTATATGACCGCAGCATTAATTAATTAATTAAGAATTGGTTGTTAAACTTGTTTATTGTTCAGCTTACATGCATAAATTGTATAGTTTAGTTCCCCCTTTCAAAGTGAAGTCTAAAGAAAATGTGTGCACAAGTTTTGTTTTTACTGTATTGTTGTTTAATACGATTGCGTTATTAAAATGCATTCTACAATCAATTTATCCCACACACTTCATGTAGCATAACTGTATTAATTGAGAAGTTCAAAACTTCTCATTCGTTATTTATTTAACTAAAGATGTTAATTAGCAGATTATAATGTATAATAATAAAAATGAAAATAACTACATAAATATATAACTAAAAATACAACTACAACTACAAAAAGAAAATACAATATGTACATACATGAAGAAGCAGCGTTAATTGGTTTTTATATGTCCATCGCATTTGTGAGTGGCGCTAAGTTATGTGGCTGTTCCGACCAGGCGTTGGCATTAGACAAATAATTTTTTTTTTTTTGAGAGAGATTCTTGCAAAGAACCTACATACATCTACTAAAATATGTGCTTGCAATAAATTATAAATTTTAAAGATTCATATATATACATATATTTATTATATAAAGATAAAAGAAAATCAATTTAAATAGAAATAATTTGTTACTTCCTTATATGTATTTACAATATATATTCGTATATAAAATGTACACGATTTTTAAAACCATAATTATTTGGGTTCTTATTCGGGTCAATGTTTACACTTTCAGAACCACTGGTTAATGTTGCTATTTCTATCATCAAAAGGCAAGTTTCGACCAGATCTCATCTGTTCTACAGTTGGTAATGTCTGACTGGAAAATTTAAAGCTATCTTTAGTTTTAAATGCAAATTAAGTAAAAAGCAACATATCAAATTTACAATTTATTAAAAGTTAACTTTTAACAGTAGAATTTCAAGTGCGATTTAATTCAAACCCAAGCCGCGGCTTGCATCTGGCAAGATACACTGCAACTGGAGTGTAAGCCCACTGTTAATTTATAGCAACCGAAAATTATATACTCTGTACGCTCAAAAAAATCGATCAAAATATGAGCAATCGAAATTGCACAGCACCATTTGAGTTTAGCAGAATAACTTAACAGTTGCACAAACCAAATCTCTGGTTTGCTGTATTTAGTTTGTTTCATTGATTGCTTTTGGAAAAAATGCATCGTGGTGGAAAGTCACATTCGCGTGGCGGCAAATCCCACGCTCGTCCGCCCGGACTGACAGGCAAGGAGATTGGCCTGTACTATAGGAATCTTGCGCGCCAACGTAAAAACAATGCCACCACAGATGAGCCAAAAATTCGCCTCGGCTGTGATGTTAGCGTTCCACCGGGTATTCTACGGCGAGTCACCGAATACCTGGAGCAGTTTAAGGCTGGTCGTGAATCGAAGGAGCAGCACTTGGATGCTAAATTCAAAGAACAGTTTCGCCATTTGTTGAGTGTGAATTTTGAGACCTTCATTGACGAAACAAAGAAACAAAATGAGGATTTAAAATTAAGCAATCCCGGACTGGATGAGTATTTACAAAAGCAGCATAAGGAGCGCATGGAATCTAAAGATGTTCGAGCACGTTACGAGGAGCGCATGAAATTGCCAACAATGACGCATGCTGCGGATATAATCGAGGCTGTGAGTCAAAACCAGGTGCTACTAATTGTGGGCAGCACCGGATGCGGAAAGACCACACAGGTGCCCCAACTCCTGCTGGACGATTGCATAGCAAAGGGCAGTGGATCTAGCTGTCGCATTGTGTGTACACAGCCGCGTCGTATCTCGGCCATCAGTGTAGCGGAGAGAGTTAGCTACGAGCGTGTGGAATCCCTTGGCCAGTCGGTTGGCTATCAGATCCGCTTGGAGAGTCGTAAGCCCCGAGAGCGCGCGTCCATCACGTACTGCACGACTGGCGTGTTGCTACAGCAATTGCAATCGGATCCACTGATGCACAGCGCCAGCGTTCTGCTCCTCGATGAGATTCACGAACGGAGCGTGGAAACAGATCTTCTGATGGCATTACTTAAATTAATTCTGCCCCATCGACCGGCGCTGAAGGTGATCCTGATGAGTGCCACTGTGCGGGAACAGGATTTCTGTGACTATTTCGATAATTGTCGAATGCTTCGAATAGAGGGTGTCATGTTTCCCGTAAAGATGCTCTATCTGGAGGATGTACTAACACTTACTGGCTATCAGTTTGACAGCCGACAGAACAGACGCCGGCGAGATCAGCCCGAGCATAGAGCCATGATCGAGCCATATTTGAGACGCCAGCGTGGCAGCTATGATAACAAAGTCTTAGATCAGCTCCGGCTGCCCGAATCGGAGGGTTGCGAGGATATTGACTTTGTGGCTGATCTCGTCTATTACATATGCAGTAGCCAGCCAAGTGGTGCCATATTGGTGTTTATGCCTGGCTACGATAAGATCTCAAAACTGCACAACACACTGACAAATCCTCGCTCGGCGCTGGGCCAACGCTGGCGAGATCAGTTGATAGTCTATCCATTGCACTCGCTGCTGCCATCTGTGGAGCAACAGTCGGTGTTTCGTCGAGCACCTCAGGGTAAGCGAAAGGTTATCATCTCAACGATTATCGCGGAGACTTCGGTTACCATTGACGATGTTGTCTATGTGATCAATACGGGTCGCACCAAAGTCACCAGCTATGACATTGAGACGAACATTCAGGCGCTGGAGGAGTGCTGGGTCACGCTCGCCAATACACAGCAGCGCAAAGGACGCGCCGGACGCGTTCAGCCCGGCATTTGTTATAACCTATTCAGTCGGGCACGGGAAGCACAGATGGCGGAGGTGCCAATGCCAGAGATCTTGCGCTCCAAACTGGAGTCCATTGTGCTCAGCCTCAAATTGCTGCACATCGAAGATCCATATGCATTTTTTCCAACAATGATCGATGTACCAGTTCAGAGGGCCGTCAGCAATGCTGTTAATCTGCTCAAGAGGTGGGTTTGTAACGAATTAAATCACTAAATAATTAATCACTGATTAATCACATGTTCCTCTCAGAATTGAGGCGCTTGACAATGTTGGTCAGCTAACGCCGCTGGGCTTGCATCTGGCCAAGCTGCCCATTGATCCGCAAATGGGTAAAATGATTCTTATATCAGCACTATTCCGTTGCCTGGATCCCATTACGTCAGCAGCAGCGGCTCTCTCCTTCAAGAGTCCCTTCTACACGCCCATGGGTCAGGAACGTAAGGTTGATGAGGTCAAGCGCAAGTTGTCGCGACAGATGCGCAGTGATCATCTAATGGTTCACAACACCATTTGTGACTATCGCGAGAGCTGCGAGGCACATCGGGATCGCGACTTTTGCTACAGTAATTTCATCAGCCAGAGAACTATACAGCAGTTGGAGCGCATGAAACAACAATTTGCAGAACTCCTAAGCAATTACAAGTAATTAAAGAAAAATCGATCAGTAATTGGAAATCGAAACAATCCATATTCGTGAAAGCCATAAGGAGACATCTCCAATCCCAAATTAATTAATTTATAAATTTATTTGTTAAACAGGTCTTAAGTAATATCTGATATTTATTCTGTTCACAGATTTCTAACTTCATCAGATTGCTTGCACGCCTCTTCCAACATCAATTCTGAGAAGATTCCACTACTTCGCGCCATAATTGGAGGTGGCCTCTATCCAAACATGGCACACTTATGGTGAGCTCAACTCTATTAATATCTTCTACAAACCAATCAGGTTTATATTTTGTTTGTCTCAATAGCAAATCTCGCCAAATTAAGAATCGAGTGCGCGCCATTCATAACATGTCCACCGACGATGGTCGTCGTTGCAATTTCCATCCCTCATCGGTGAACAGCGGCGAACGAGGATTTGATTCCAATTACTTTGTGTACTTTCAGCGGCAGAAATCTACAGCGCTTTATCTTCTGGACGCCACCATGGTGTTCCCCATGGCTCTAATCATTTTTGGTGATGGCGTCGAGTCGGGTGTCGTTGACAAGACACCATACATATCGGTGGCTCAAACTTATTAGTAAGCACGCATTTGAAATGGTCTTAAACAGGAATTTTATTGTGACTTTCGTTTCCAGTTTCAAGTGCGATCCGGAGACAGCGTCGGTAGTAATAAATTTACGGAAAAACTTGGCCCTGTTGCTGCTTGAAAAGGCCCTGAATCCAGCTCAAATCACAAAAGACAGTGATGACAACAAGTTAATCCAGTAAATTACTTTCATGCTTGCATTTTTTCTAGCCCTATTAAATAATTAACAATGTTACTATTAATTTTTGACAGAGCCATAGAAGTTCTTCTCTCGATCGATGAAAGTATGGGTGACGACGACGACGAAGTAATGGATTCCGATGAGATTGACGACATTTAAATTTGTGTTTTTTTATATAAATAGGTTTATTGGTTAAATGATCAAATCACTGTGTGATGTTACCAAAATATTTATTTATAATAGTTGTATTAAAAATGTATATAAATTAACGTCGCCAGGAGGTAAACTCAGCTCAAGGCCTACTCATCCTCAAGCAGAGCAAATACGTTCCTCGTGCGCGTTTTTTCGCAATCATCCTCATCCGCATTGGTTTCGTCATTGGAGCTGTCCTCGTCATTGTCTTCGCTATCAGCGGCTATAATAAATAATAATAAATATTAAGAAATAAATTTAGAGCTGATCTTTAGGGTTCAACTTACTATCCGAGCAAATAGATGAAGTGTCCTCATAGGTCTCGCTTTCTGGCTCATCAACATCCACTTGCTGATATTTTTTCACCTCGACCAGATCGGCATGCTGTTGCCATCGTTCACGTTGATCATCATAGCCGGGCGGATAGAACTGCAGCACCAATTGTTGTTGACCAGCCAGACACATACGCAATATATGATTGGCGGCACGGTAGCGATCCGGACGCGCTGCTTTGGCGGTGAGAAAACCGCGCTTATATGCCCAGGCATCCGAAATAGCCACAGCCGACCACTCGCTGTAATCCTCGGGCAGTGGCAATCGGAGTAGCTGCGGCAGATCCAGGTGCTCGCCCAGCAGCTTAAGCGAGCGATAGGGCACTTGCAACTGGGAAATGGGGAAGCTGCCGAGCAGCACTTGCAGACTCTTTGGCGTGCTGGAGGGGAATACGAGACCAGGACAGTCGCAAACGCGCACATGCTGCGAGAGGAATATGGTCTGGAAATGCTTGGTGTGACCGGGTGTACGACTAACGCTGACTACTTTACGTCCCTTGAGTGCATTAATCAGCGATGATTTGCCCACATTGGGAAACCCAACGCAGCCAATGCTCAACACGCCACTGTTGAATTTCTCGTGCTGATGCGGTGTGGTATCAATGGTACTACTGATTTTCAATTCGCCTTCGCATTGCGGCTTCGTGGTGGCATCCACGTCCAACTCTTCGTTGCGCATATCGTCGCGAATCTTTTGCTCCCATGCCGAGAGATCTACGTCACCTTGAACATAGCGCTGGCATTCGCGATAGATGTTGTACACTCCCTCCAAGCTCTGGTGATGCCTACCACGCTGATTACCCTTGCGGCTGTGCGCCGAATGCGATGCAAAGATCACCAAATGCACCTCCGGGTAGTGCTCGTTGAAATAGTGTCGCCAGGCGACGACAGCCTCGGGTGCAACAAGATCCACTTTATTCAACACAATAATCGCATGCTTCTGCAGAGTATGCACAATGTAGTCGTAGAGTGAGGGAGGAAACATCAGTGATGCATAGCGCACATCCACAATGATGAGCAATATGTCGGATAATTCCAGAACGCGCCAAAGCTGACGCCACGTTTCCAAGTTAAGCTCAAAGAGGGAAAGTTCTTTGGCATCGCCACGCTTCTGCATCAGCTTGTCCACATATTCCTGCAAACCAGGACGTCATATGTCCATTCATTCCCAAATCTAACAAATTTAATAAAATAAATTTCATACCTTAAAGTACCGATTTTCGTTACGATCCAAAAGCTCCTTGCTCTGCTCATAGTTCCAAGGTGGTCGCACTGGAAAATCATAGCCCTTGAAATAGCTCGAATCGATCTCCCTTTGTGTCGCTGTCAGCACATCGAGGGGCTTGAATCCCTCCTCCTTCATCAGTTCGATCTCCTTCTTGTTCTCCTGCATGAACTGAAGATTGTAACGGTTCACATTCTTATTGCGACCTCCGCCGCCTCCGCGTGGAAAAGGCTGCTCCATAACCTTGCGATCCATTGTCGTCTCGGGCGCATCGCTATCCTCATAGGATTCCTGATTGGCGCGCAAGTACTTGGATGGACCTGCAAGTAACGTTAAATAGACATTTTTTCTGTTTGCGACTTAATCATTTATTTACCTTTTGTGTTGCGCTTTTGTAGCAATTGGTCTTTCTTCTTTTTGCCACTAAATGGCACTTTTCGTCGTTGCTGAGGCATCTTGAAATGTTATCCGTGATTAGTATTGCTGTGTTGCATAATTTGGCAATTATTAGTTTACTTATTCATATTTTAATTATTTTAGTTTACTAACCTTGTTTGGCTTTATTCAAATCGCTCTATTGTTTTGACAGGCAAATGTCAAAATCCAAAATTTGAGGGCGTTTTGTTATTTTTAGGGCATTTTATCTTCGTGTTCAGTATGTTCTGGTATTAAGAAAACAGTTTCAACTGCGTTGATTACTAACCCACCTTATTGTCAGACAACAGTTATATTCGGTATTTACGTATTGCAAATTACAAACAAAATCTTTCTTAATTTCGGCACAACATTCCTTCAGCGCATGGGAACCGAGAGTAACTAGATACTTGTAAAGTACTCGTTCAAGTTGAACGCATATCGCTCATCTCTATCGGCTACTTGAAAATGTTCTGATTTATCTTTTCATGTAGCACAAATGCACCCAATGCATAAATCAGCTGTCTTTGTAGTTGGTATTAAAATACCACATTTGAAGTCGTTATTAGATATGAACTTTGTGTTTCAATTAATAATCTTGTGATGAACCAAAGGTCATATATTTGTTGTTGCTTTAACTTGTTAAAATGGCGTTAAAGGGCATCAAAGTTTTGGAATTTGTAGGCTTGGCTCCCGGTCCATTATGTGGGAAAATACTGGCCGATTTTGGGGCAAATGTTACCCGCATTGACAAGGTATGTAAATGAAAACAGGATTCAAATTGTTGTTGGACTTTGATTAAGAGCTTCAACAGGTGGTGGATTCGTTTGATGTGCTACATCAAGGCAAACGCACTCTGGTCATCGATCTGAAGAAAGATAGCGGTCAGCGGCTTGCGCAGCAACTGGCCAAGAAATGTGATGTGTTGATTGAGCCATTTCGACCCGGAATCATGGAGAAACTGAATTTGGGTCCTGAAATATTGTGCACTAGCAATCCACGTTTAATCTATGCGCGCCTTACGGGCTTTGGGCAACAAGGTCCATTGGCAGCGCGTGCTGGCCACGATCTCAATTATGCAGCTATCTCGGGCGTGCTCTCAATGCTGGGCCGCGAACACGAGAAACCAGTGGCGCCAATTAATATTCTAGCTGATTTCGCTGGAGGCAGCGTTATGTGTGCCTTGGGCATATGCATGGCATTGCTGGAACGCTACCGGTCCGGTCGAGGCCAGGTCGTGGATGCGGCTATGGTGGAGGGCGCTGCCTATGTGGCCAGCTGGCTATTCATGTCACGAGAACTTGGCATTTGGAATCAAGAACGTGGACGCAACTTGATCGATGGTGGTGCTTATTTCTATGACACGTATAGAACAAAAGATGGACTTTATATGTCAGTGGCTGCATTGGAACCACAATTCTTTGAGATTCTGAAGGAACGCTTGCAATTGCCGCCGGATTTGTCGCAATTTGGAGATGAACATCAAATGCAAGGCAAACAGTTATTAACGGATCTATTTCTAACTAAAACCCAAGACGAGTGGTCAGCTTTGTTTGAGGATGTCGACGCTTGTGTCTATCCGGTAGTGGACTTGAAAAAGGCCCAGGAGCATCGTCACAACGCAGAACGTGAATCATTTGAGCGTGTCGCTGACGGCTGGGCACCACGTCCTGCGCCGCGCTTAAGCCGCACACCTGGCCAAATACGCCAGATTGCTCAAAGTGACGAGGAGCCCTTGCTAAATGAACTGAACCTAAGACCGGAGGAACTGCGTCAACTTCAAGAGCAGGGAGTGTTGACGTTGCCGCCACTTAAGTCCAAATTGTAAACATTGTAAATAAAAGACATTATTTTGGTTTCTTTCATTCAAAATACTTTTATTCTATCTCTTGCACACAAATACAATTACAATTTTTATATTCATCACGTACAAACTATCAGTCATACATTTTATAAACATTTAGGCCACACGTTATACATACTTGTTCTTAGCTTAAAGGAAGTGCAACATAAACTAAATAATTCTCATCATTGTTTTCAAAGGAATTCAATCAGATTTTGGGGATAGACATACAATAGTTCGTTGAAAGACAAACTTAAGAAACAAGTACAATTTAATTTCGGATTTTGCATTCATCAGTCACACCACACACCTCTTGACACACACGCATACAGTTATTACACGCCTACAGAGACACCACAATACACACATTATTATTTTAGACTCATTTGTTTTTTGGGCTAAAGCACCGCGCGTCAGCGTTACCAATTTTTTTTTTTTAAATATTAATATATATATTTATTTGTAAATATGCATTCATCCATGTATGTATAATATATGTTCATGTACGTCTGTGTAAATGTGTCTACACACACACAATGTGCCTGCATATATCGATATATTAATGCATCTTGCATGTGTTTCGTTTTTTTTTGTTTTTTATTTATTTATAAGTTACATGTTGTGTAAATTTTACTATTTTTCCGTAAGTTAGTTAGTTAGTTTTCGTACGTCCAGCGTAAAGTAATTAATGATAGTCCTTATGTAGTTGTAAGTATTTATGTATTGTATAAGTCTCAGTTCTCAGTATAAAATCAGTACCATTTGTTACGTTTTCAATTTGTTTTCGTTCACTTTCCATGTCGTTTTTTGGGGTTTTTGTATTATTGTTAATGTTTACACTAACAATTGTTTTTTTTGTTTTGCTTACATTCTTACAAAAAATATTTTTCATTTCTTTACATTTTGCTCTGCTGCGCGTGGTGCTTTAAACAACTCTTCACACAACAAACACACACACAAACACACGCATATATATATATAAAATCATACACACGACACTCAAACACACACACACACATAATACATAATACACGACACTCACACTATACTTATAGACTAATTGGACTTGCAACGGCCGAGTTATAATAATTATTATAACTGAGCCAGATCGACCATTTGAATTTACAATTGATTTATTTTTTTTTTTATTTTTGTATTAGTTTTTAAATTAATTTGCGAGTCTGGAATGATAGTAACACTCACACACAATATATCAGTCATAGTCTTGCACACTCAAACAACATACATTCATATACTATACACATATGCAGCACTCTTCGTTAATAATATTCTTGTAAATATTGTAAATTTGTGCAGGATGAACCTTTAAACAGGTTTCTTTCGGAAAATTTCTGTTCGCCACTTTCAGACACGCAGTCACGCTATTATTTTAAATACATCCATTGACATCAGATATTCATCATTATCATCATCACACAAGCACAAGTTTCATCTCTCATCACGTATCATTCACCAATATACACCTAACCTATAAGATTGTGCAAAATAAAAAAAGATTTATAAAAACGTATTAATTATCAGTATAAATATGATTGATCGTTTAGATTATGTGAAAAATGTTTCTTAACTACCTACATAATAAGTATAAAATATTTGAATGTAACTTTTATGCAACTTACGTTCGCATAGCACAGCCATAAGACTTCAAGTTCCAATTGGCGTCTAGCTCTATCTCACAAACGACGTTATCCGGCACTGAAGCAGCGGCAGGTTTACATCTACATCTACATCAACATCATTTTAATTTATTTTATCAATTCAAATTGTGTTTTTACAATGAAATTATAATGCAGCAGATCAAATTAAACAGTTGCCAGTTCAAAAAAGTTGCAAAAAATAACAATAAATATATAGATATGCAAATTGATGAAAACAAAATCAGCCAAACCGAAACTGAACTTGTTGGACGGCTGTGTGATATTTAGATTGAGTCTAATATCAATACCAATCGGAATACATGTAGTTAAATTTAGTACATCAACTTTGAATTGGCATTTGTTTTGACAAAGTGGTAACTGAATTTCTTTTGCCTTTTACCGAATGAATCGTACAAATTGTTACATAATTAAAGTAGTTTAACAAACGGTTTATCAAATTACAAGTTGTTTTCTTCTATTAGACACATTTGCCACTTAAACTCTAATGTCCCGGTCACATCCGAGAATTTTCTTGTTTTTTTTTTTGTTGAAAGACATCATTTACATTTGCTTTTGCAAATAATTGTCAAAAGATTTTAAACGGGATTATTTGTTTCGAATTGAATTATGCTTGAAATACATTTCTTTTGGCTTTTGGGCACCTTGAATGTGTGTGTATGTATATGTGTATGTATATGTGTTTACAAGTGTTGCCATTTTGGTGGGATCACCACTAGCATTCAGTGGATTTATTAACTTGCTATCGAAAACAGTACTAGTCGATTTTTGGTTTTTTTTTTTTTGATTTTTCGATTAGCCAATTTAGTTTTTATGCTGACAATTTTAATAATTTTTATTTACTTATTAATTATTATAGCCAAAAACCAGATTTTTTGAATCCCAATTTTCTAATTGTTGATCATTTTCAAAGACTTTCTTTTTTTTTTTGGTTTTTTTTTGTTTTTGTTGTAGTGGTTTTTCCCCGAAGGCTTTCAGTGCTTTTTTCCGAGCGTTGGCAACACTAATGTGTGAAAAAAGATTGTTTTTGTTAAGAAATCAACGTCGTGTTTTTATGTCCTAAACTGTCCTAAAAGTTGTCTATGTAGTCTACTAATAATAGTATGTAAAATGAAGTACTGTAGTGTTACCCTGGTCCGTTTTCGTGAGTTTAGTAGTAGTTGTAGTATTTGTTTGTTTGTTTAACTATGTATATATACGAGTACAATTCGATAAGACGCTGCAGGTAGTTGTTTGGTTGTTACTGTATTCGATTTGTTTATGTTTTTTTTTTTTTTTTTGCATATTGTTTCTTGTCATTTAAAATAATTTACAAGTTTAGCGTCATTATGTGGATTCGGAATCAATGTGAGCTAATTAATATAAATAAATCAATTTTTGCTTTACAGAACTTTTTTCCAATTTATATGTTTACTTAAATATATATATATATGTGTTTCCTGTTTTTGTCGTTTGCTGATTCCTTATTATATTTGTTATGAGTGTTTTGTTTTCTCTTCAGTATTTTCCCAATTTTAATTGGCATCCGTTTAAAATCTTTTTTTTTGTTTTTTTTTTTTCGTTTTTGGTGTTTATGAATTTAAGTTTTGGTATCTCGGCGCTTTTGTTTTTAAATTTGCTTACAATTAAGAGTCATTCATTTCATACATATTTCAGTTACGTTTACTGATCACTAGAAAAACCTTACATTTAGTAATATCACACAACACACGCCACACACGCGCGCATTTGAAGTTTGATATGGGGTAGAGATTGTTGTCTCTCTCATAAAACTTCAATCACAAACCATTTAGTTTCAGTTCTGACATCCACATTCTTCAGATTCACACTATAGATAGACGTGGAGATTTGGTAATCATTTTCAAAGGATTCATTGGAAAGTTGTTTGGGCTGATGGCAGTCACACTCAACACACACTCTCATCAAGCAATCGGCATCTCAGACTTAGTACTATTTCTCTCAGGCATTCGATGCATTCACACGATTTTTCATGGCATACCCACTCATATAATCACTAAATTGCATACACATCTATTCATACACAATACAACACACACATACATAATACACATGCAAACACGCACACATGTACAACACACACATTCAATATAACTGAAGATCTCACTTACACAGCAGAACCTGCTCGGTTCTTATTTTCTGTTTGTTTTGGAAGATTTTACATTGGGTAGACCTTAAGAAGTATGTTGCAGCCATAAGACGATTTTATCCAATATTGCTGTGTATTTAATGTAGTAGTTTTAAGTGTATTATTGGATTGATGTAGCTTTTATAAATTGTTACCGACTTTTTACTTATATTAACAACTCAATAGAGATATACCTAAAGTTGCTTCTTTTTTTTTTTTTTTTTTTGTGAAATAATGTTTAAAATCGGTTTCTAATTAGTCATAGCAGGAATCGTTGCGCTATCATGTTGCTGAAGCGATAAAGTTGTCATAGTGCTTATAGAGAAAGTGAATTTTAGTGGGTAATGGGGACTTTGATTACGCTGCTTAGGAATTATCAAATTAACTAATAAGCTCACACAAAAATAACAATATAAATATCATAATCGTAGCAGGATTTGGCTTACAATAAAATGTATAAACAAAATTGTCTTAAATTTTAGATGTCGCACAGCAACAATAAATCGGACAAACAAACAGCAGATAGAATTTTCGAATTCGGACTGAACTGTAAGAAGATGTGTAAATGGCTTAATTAAAGTCAAATGTTTTGAGTCTTGTTAAATCAGAACACTCTACTCACCAGTTTGGCTGCGAACATACATAACTAAAAGGGGAACCCAATTTACTGGGCAATGACCTGGCTGTTCATCTTCTTAATCTCCTTGGCAGCCCATGTGCATAGCATTTTGGTGCGCTGACCCTTGGAGCGCTTGCCCTCGGCGAGGAATTGTGTAATGATCGCATCATCCAGCAATGGATAGAGACGTGGTCCGAACGAGGTGCACAAATCACCGATGAAGCCGGCGGCACTGGCCATCATCGAGTCGGAAACCTCGCCCTCTTGCGCAATACGCTTTATGAAGTTAATAATGTGCATCAGATGGGGCTCCATATGGAATACATCCTGATTGGCTGTCTGATCGACTCCCTTGAGACCCTGAATGATCCCGGTATAGGCCTCCAAAACACTCTCGCGCAGCTCGTTGATGTATTCGCTCATGTCGAAACTAGAGTTATCCACCTAAAATAATATGAAAGTTGGTTATTTATGTTCAATGGGAATTATCAGTTGTGATTTTTCCTACCTGCAAATTGGACGCAGCACGTAACATGTCCAAAACGACATTTAAATACTTCAAAAACTCGCTGCCAATGCTTAGCGCCATATCGCCAAAGGCAGAAAGTATTTGCGGCTTGACACTGCGATGAAGATTCGGCTCAGCAAGATCGTTCATTAGAACGGACATAATCTCATCGCAGTAGGGCACCATCAAATGTTTGAGGGCGCGGCAGATGTCCCCGGTGAGTCCAACGGAGGCACAGCAAACCTGGTACTCCTGATGATTCTTGAGACCCATTATTAGAAAATCTTTAAAGGCCGGCATGTATTTGACAAATTGAAAGCCAAGTAGCTCGACCAGCGTAGAAACAGCCAAGAATGCATCCTCTTGAACGCCGCCCGACTTTCCGGCACTGGAGCTAAACATGGTCAGGAGGGCGGTCATGATGGCGTCCGAAATTTGCGGAGCATCCTCCTCGCGCACCTTACGGAGCACACTCTGGAGTGTGGCGCAGAGCAGCGACTGAAGGTCATTGAACTGATGGCGATCGCTGTGGTTGCTGATATGCGACTCCATCTGCATGACCTGATTCAGGCGCTCCAAGATGACAATGGTTGTGCGCTGCACAACCAGATAGCAATCCAGCGGTGAATTCTTGATCATGTCCATCAACGCCTCATAGGCAGCGCTACGCAAATTGGCCTGAGCACCGTCCGACCGATCGGTGGCCTCCAACAGTTGTGTGATAATGAACTCAAAGTAGGGCGACAGAGCATAGGTCATCGGTGTTTCTCCCTCGCTGACAATGGCCGCCTCATAGGCGGCGTCCGACAAGCCGATGAAGGCCCAGCATACGTTGGCTGCCACACGCGGTTCCGACTTTAGGCTTTTCACGAAGCACTCCAGCAATGTTTGTAAATATGTCTTGTTGATAGCGGCTTCCGGAATAATCTGTAGTATATTATTGAGTTTGATTAATTGTTCGTAATTTGATTTTAATCAGTACTTACATCGCATATACGTCCAAAGGTCCAAGCCGTGGTGTCTCGAACGATGACGCTAGAATCGTACATGAGGCGTATTAGAGTTGGCATTGCCTGCTCAACAAGAGGCTTGAGCGTGTTGGTTTCCAGGCCATTGAGCACGGAGCCAAATGTCATGACGGCAGCATCGCGATAGCGCCAATTGGGCGACTCTATGTTGTCCTTGATGAATGGCAAGACATGCGGCACAATTTCGTCCTCGCAGCAGGTGGCCAACAACATTAGACACACAGAGGACGCTTTCGATGGACTCCAGCTGTCTTCGTCGTCGCACTCGTCCTGTTTGGTTAGTTTCTCAACTAGCACTGGCGTCAAGAACTGGAGAGCACCACGTGCGTAATGCTTGGAGACACGTTGCGGCGCCCTGCCTTGATCGGTTGCCTCCTGGCTCTCGATGGACAGATCGATTTCCTCATCGCTGACGTTCGACCAGAATTCAATGCCCTGCAGGGCAATGGCGTCATTGTCCGACTTCATGGCCTCCAGCGTAATGGGGAAAAGTGCCTGTGCCATGTATGGCTCCATAAATTGATAGTAGAGCGACATGATCTTCACCAAACATTGCAAGGCAGCAACACAAATCTGTGTGTCGGTGCACTGCGTCGCCTCGCACACCACCTCCATGATGAAGTTTCGCTCCATGTCCTTCTCAAAATTCGCCTTAGTGAACTCCAGTGAGTTGTGCAGCGATGTTGTAGCAGCCAATCTCACATGATTGCTGGGCTCCTGCTTGCGCATTCCGTGTATGATGGCTGTTAGCACCTGATTGGACTGATTCTCGAGGACACCATATCGGATATCCTGGCAAATGTAACCAATAGCCTCAAGCGCCGCCTCACGGTGCATTTCGCTGGAGCCCTCGCTGACGACTTTGTTGACCAGTGTCTGGATGAGTATGCCCCACCGACTTATGGGCAGCTCAATTACCGCCACATAGGCAACACACTGGGCGGCGCAAGAGGGTCGCGTATTCTCTGTGCCCAAGGCAGAAAGTATCTGATAAGATGGAAAAGGCATTTAAAAATAAATATATAAGTTGTCACCCATATTTCAAACTTAAGATATAAGGATATATGAGTAGCGCGTTTAACATACATTATTTTTTATCAGCTCTCTGGTCTCCTCGGGAAACTGGTGCCATCTGTCCTGATACTGTTGGCTGATATTTTCATCCTTACTAGTGAGGTGATTTTTCAATTGAAGACCAGCTGCCATGCGCGCCACGGCGCTGTTTGTTGTTTCCACGAGGATTTTGGAGAGAGCCTTGAGGAATTCCGGCAGATTGCTGGCGGCTGCATGCTCCAGAAAGTTTTTCGCCGAGAGCAGCTCATTTTTGTCTGCGGCAATTATGGAAAAAAAAACAAATTGAGGTTATGTTCACCAAGTCCTAAAATCTGAGTTGTTGAGGCTATTTTATGTTTGTATGTATTTATGTATGCGTATGTATGCTTTTGCTCATTTGTTCAAATAAATATACACATATACGAATGTATGTATGTAGGTGATTGTTGTGTGTGTAGCAACCAAACATACGCTTATGCTCGATTGCAACCCTGCGCAACATACACATACACACACATACATACGTCAAAGTCGCCGCCGACGTTGCGACGCATCACCTATAACAAAATGGCTTTTTAGCTGGCCCTGAGCAATTTAACTTTAAATGCTTTTTATAGGTGCCTCCTCCTCATCGAGATGCACATTTAGAGAATGGGTTTGATCACTTACCTGGCGAGACGGTCTTTTCCAAAATAGCAATTAATTGCATTGTTATGTCCGAAGTCATTTTTGCGCTCTTCTTACTTTCGATTTCGTGTAAAAATGTCGTAGCTGCTGTTAAAGGCGCGAATGTGTGGATATTTTTTCGTAATCGCTCAGCTTTCTATGGTGTGTTTGTATGTATGCGTGAATATATAGACAATACCGAGCGAGCAGCAGCTGCCAAATGGTTAAATAAAAAATTAAATATTTTTTTTTATAACTATGTACAGCTAACACAATAATTGAATAGTAAAAACACAAGCTAGCTTATGGAGCAATGGCGACTGTGGTTTCAATTAAAAAAAAATATTTATTTGCTTTTCAGATTAAAAAAGCGACATACAATATCCGAATATTTGCGTCGTCCTAAAATTGATTTTTTTCGCTTTTTAACTTACTCACCGTTTCCCCTTTGTCTGCGCGTCTGCTGATGCTGTGTTGCTATTTCGATTTTGGCTACGCGAACTGTCGGGAAACGTGGGACAAGGGACAAGACTGTCGTTGAAATTGTTAATGTTAATGTTGATGTAATGTTATCTAGCCGTAATTAACTTGGAACAGGAATTTTTTGTGTCCAATAAAACGTGAATTGAGAAAGAATGAGAAGCAGGCCGGTTCTGAATAATACTCGACCCCGCATGGAAAATTACTGCGCGTCGATCTTTGTGCACGATGGCAGCACTGTTTAGTCGTATCTGCCAGTTGCGTTTGAAATTGAAGGGCGTCACCTATAAACATTGAAATCAAAGTACCCGATATTCATGTAAATAAGTTGCATTTAATTTTATATATTTATTTGTATACATTTAACATTAAATAATGCCAATTTTCTGACAAAGACATATATGACTAAAACAGCAACCCTATGGCTATTTAACCAGGTTGGCAGTTCCATAAAGTGGCAACGCCGTTTTTGCAATTGCACAGTGCTGACGTTTGTCAGTCAGAAATAAGCCGAAAAAAAGGAAACAAAAACTTGACAATTAAACTGCGACTGCGGTTTAAACACACATCTTCGAGGATTTATGGTTAACGACTCACGTCTGGCTAACAATTCTTGAACGGGTGTTACATCAACGTGGAAGTTAACTCGCTGCTGATCCATTGTGGTTGCAATTGTGTCTGCTGGTTTTGTGGTCAATAAACTAAGAATAATGATACCATCACGGTGTCAATGCACCGTTTTGGGGCTGCTTCTGCTCGTCTTGGGCGCTTGTGAAGCGTTCTATCTACCTGGTCTTGCACCGGTCAACTTTTGCAAAAAGTCCGATAGGACAAGTACGTGCAAGGTAAGTAAGAGTGTCACATGTACACACACCCACACACATATGAGTGTGTTTATGTTAATAGTTAATGGCTGTGCTAACTTCTGTTCCCCAACGGAAGTAGTGATAAGCACCCTGCCTGACTGCTGGGTGAGTGATATTGTTTCGTGGATTGCTGTAGTGTGGGTGGCTGTGTGCTGACGTACATACTTTTGTTCCAAACATCATGCTTGCGTATCTAAAAGTAAATGTGCTTGTGAACGTGTGTTGATTTAGCTGGAGGTCGGCGGCCGAGCAACATTCTTCATAAATTAGAAAACTAACTTGTTTCATTGTCTTTATCAGTTGATCGGAATTTTGATATTTGTCTCGAGTTAATCAGGAATTTCGTTATTATTAAATTGTTAATTATGATATATGATCACAATATTTGAAAATAGTAACCCAATATATTGCTTTTTATTTACATACTGCAGTCTGATGTTGTTTTATACGTTAACCGCTTAAATACTGAGGAATCTGTCATACCCTATGAGTATCATCACTTTGATTTCTGTCTGGGCGAAGAGGAGAACTCGCCGGTTGAGAATCTTGGCCAAGTGGTGTTTGGGGAGCGTATTCGTCCAGGCCCTTACAAGATACAGTTTATGGAGGATGTGGAATGCGCCATGGTAAGTCCATTCAGGATGCAGTTCACTCACAGTTGGCAGTCGATTTATTTTGTTTTTATTCGAAAGGCTTGTACCAGAAATTATACCGGCGGCGTCGGGGACAGTGACCGAAGAATGATGGTGCTTAAGAAGGGGATCAGTCTTAACTATCAGCATCATTGGATTGTGGACAATATGCCCGTAACTTGGTGCTATCAGCTGGAGACGGGCAAGCCGTATTGCAGCACTGGCTTCCCAATGGGCTGCCTGGTACGCGCTGACGGGGAAGGTTGCCCCATCAATACGATCTACAGTCGTCCACAGCACTATTATCCATTCAATCATGTGGATCTGGAGATCACTTATCACAGTGGCGCTCAAGAGGATTGGGGCATGGGCTTTGGAGGTAGCAGCGGTCGTATCATTTCTGTTAAAGTAACGCCCAAATCCGTGCTTCACACCGATCCCAAAAACCTCAACTGTTTGGGGCCTGAGCCGCTGGCCATACGCGAGAGTTCCCTCAAAGCAGGCGAAGTTCAGAATATAATTTACACGTACGGCGTGAAATTCGTGAAGAATAACGCCGTAAAATGGTCGTCTCGTTGGGATTATATACTGGAATCAATGCCGCATACGAATATTCAATGGTTCTCTATTCTCAATTCACTGGTCATCGTACTCTTCTTGAGTGGAATGGTAGCAATGATTATGCTGCGCACATTGCACAAGGATATCGCCAGATATAATCAAATGGACAGCGGCGAGGATGCACAAGAGGAATTCGGTTGGAAGCTTGTACACGGTGATGTTTTTCGTCCGCCACGCAAGGGAATGCTTTTGTCCGTGTTTCTTGGATCTGGTGTCCAGGTCTTGGTCATGTCTATGATCACCTTGGCATTTGCGTGCCTTGGATTCTTGTCACCTGCAAATCGTGGCGCTTTGATGACCTGCTCTATGGTTTTGTTCGTGTCTTTGGGAACGCCCGCTGGTTATGTTTCAGCAAGAATTTACAAGAGCTTTGGCGGTGTTAAATGGAAGAGCAACGTCATCCTTACCTCAATAGTGTGCCCCGGGTGAGTTGATGCCAAATAAAATAGCTACGAATGCTTACAAATTTTATATAATTTCTTTTGTCTAGAGTCGTGTTTTCGCTGTTCTTTGTGATGAATCTGGTGCTTTGGGGGGAAAGCAGCTCCGGCGCTGTCCCATTCAGCACTCTGATTGCTTTGTTGGCTCTGTGGTTTGGAGTTTCCGTGCCCTTAACCTTTGTTGGCGCCTACTTTGGTTTTCGCAAACGCGTACGTAAAATATTATATTTAATTTTATATTTAATTGTGTTTAAACTTACACTCTTTGACTTTTAGGCTTTGGAGCATCCGGTGCGTACCAATCAAATACCTCGACAGATACCCGATCAGTCAATCTATACGCAGCCAATTCCTGGCATTGTTATGGGCGGTGTTCTGCCATTTGGCTGCATCTTCATACAGCTGTTCTTCATTCTCAGTTCGCTGTGGTCAAATCAGATGTACTATATGTTCGGATTTCTCTTTCTCGTATTCCTTATACTGATCATCACATGCTCGGAGACAACGATCTTGCTTTGTTATTTCCATCTATGCGCGGAAGACTATCATTGGTGGTGGCGATCATTTCTTACATCGGGCTTCACAGCCGTTTATCTGTTCATCTATTGTTGCCACTACTTTGTCACAAAGCTATCCATTAAGGACAGCGCATCGACGTTCCTCTACTTTGGATATACGGCCATTATGGTATTCTTGTTCTTTTTACTAACCGGCACAATTGGATTCTTTGCTTGCTTCTGGTTCATACGGAAAATCTATAGCGTTGTCAAGGTGGATTAGGCTCAGCATACATCACGTATTTATACAATGTGTGTGTGTGTGCGTGTATGTGTGTGTGTGGCAGTCTGTCCGTGTGTATGCCCGTGTATTTTTGTATGTGTAGCCACAATTTACACTTAAGCCTAATGTGTGTGATTTCTGCGCTGTGTGTGAACAGCCGGTTTTCTGTTTATTATAATGAACTTATTAATATGCATATACTACATAAAAATATGTATATAGTTATATATACATATGTGAGTACGTGGAAGTACCGAAGCGCGCAATAATGTTAAGGAAAAATCAGAAAGTACGAGAAAGGGTGAAAATCAATTGTGTAGTTTACATGTTTCAAAAACAAATATTAAATCTTTGGCAAAAATTTTCATCGTTCAAATTTAACGTCCACTTCTCGATAAATTCATACAAATACATTTCCAAAAAAAAAGAAGAAAAAAACCAGAAATAATCATAAATAAATTACTGTTCCCTTATGTACCGCAAATATAATTATTTTGTTCAAACATGAACTTCACTTCCTGCAAATAATGTACTGATTTGTAATTTGAAGTACTTTACCTTTTGTGTATTCGTTAAATCAGAGCCATCCAAATGATTGTAATTGAGGCTTGGATTCTCAACATCTAATTCATATGTGTAATATTTTAAAATATGTACTTTAGCTTAAACGAATTAAAACTAACTTGGAACTAAAAAATAAATTAAAAACCAACCAAGAAATTAAAAAAAAAAACAAAAAAAAAAACAGAGCGCCCTCTATAGTTTAAATATTTAGATCAAGGGTTGCAACCCTCCAAACTGCATCCGATGGCTAAAAAACACTTTTGAGGCTTCTGCTAAAAGTGTGCAAAATTCATGGAAAAAGAAATTGCCAACTAAATTTGAGCAACTAACAATCCCAGACTAAATGACAAACCAAATTGTGGACAGTGAAGATGAATACGATGAGCTATCGGAGTTGCGTCAACGAAGCCAGCCGGAGACGCAGCAATCTGTCGATGTTAGTAATCCAATGGACCTTCTCATGATTCCAACAAAAATGTATAGTTATATTTGATATGCATTTTAGGAGGCCTTCGATTTGGACGATCTGCTGCCAGTCATTGGTGAGTTTGGCAAATATCAGAAGCTGCTCGTCTTTGGCATTTGTCTGCCTGCTTGCATACCATGTGGATTTTGTGCGTTCAACCAGCTCTTCATGGCCGACACTCCCGATGACTATTGGTGCCGAGTGCCCGACCTCTTCCATATGGATCTCGAACAGCGCAAATATTTGTCCATACCCAAGGAACAGGTAAGTTCAAGTTTTCGGTATTAAAGTCAAAATATGAAGTAAATAAACTCAAGTTTTATTCGAGTTGTTGAAAAATTGGAGTTAATGCGATAAAATTATATAGAAATTGAGCAAGTGATAAATCGTCTAAGAAAAGACCGATTAAGAAAAATGCGGCGAATTATGTGTTTGTAAAAATCGTATATTTGTATAAAATGTTAGGTAAGATCATTTTTGGACTGTTGTGGTAATGTGGGATCTAACTCGGGCTTCTCCGCCACTCGTGTATGCTGCGATCAAAGATATATCCAGCCAGATGCGTTTATAAATTTCACAGTCTTGGCTGGTCCCATGTTTGCTATCTTTGATAGATTTGGTAGGAAAGGCCTACTCAAGGTTCAGTAGATTCTTCTTCTTTCTTTTCTTTACAGCTTCTGCAGAAGTCACTAAATGTCGTCTGGAGTCTATTGGCATGATTACTACAGAGCAGCTTGTTCCTCTGAGATTACACTGCTCTCTACTGTGTTTTGTGCTCATATTGGGCCATGTTTGGAATGCTCTGCGATAGCAGTTTGCATTTCGCCATTTGTCATTAGACCTGCGCATATTTTTTTCTTTAAGAGTCATACATATACCTTCCCTATCTACGAGGAGGGGTAATAGAGTGCCTTTCATAGCTAGCTAATTAGGCCTGCAGTTGCCTTCAATTTATTGCAGAATTTTTTCTAATAAGATGTGTAGGCAGATCTACCTTTCCTGCAGGCACTCAATTGAGTTTGTAAGGTGGAGAGTTTTTAGCATAAAGAGGATTCATTGATTCATTCCTTAGCGCTTGTATGTGGTGGTTTTGGTTGGGATTTAAGAATTTCCTCGAAAATTTCATGTTGCCAGAT
This sequence comes from Drosophila atroscutellata, assembly GCA_035041605.1. Lineage (NCBI taxonomy): Eukaryota > Metazoa > Arthropoda > Insecta > Diptera > Drosophilidae > Drosophila > Drosophila atroscutellata. The sequence goes on along the minus strand of JAWNLA010000092.1, from coordinate 686,665 downwards.
TGAACCGGATTTATATTTTCAGGACCTGGATATTTAAACGGATTAGATTATTGCCCATTTAATGTTTTTTTTGTGTAGAAGAGGTCTTATTGATGAATCTCTTCAAAAGTTATACGTGTATGCGTCGAAGGTGGCTCAGAGCAACCTGGGAAATGTGTCTTTAGGAAGATATCCAATGGCTTTTCACTGGAGACCGACATCGAATTGTCATCTCTTTTCAGATAACCTAGTGTGGGTGTGGTTTCGAGTTCCGAGTTATGGGATCGATCTATTTTCCTTTCGCTTTCTTTTAATTTAAGAATACTTGCTTTGGGTAGCAGAAAAATACTAAGGTGATTTTTCGTAAGAACGTAGGCCAATGGGATTCTTCCCGACTGACTTGTCAGCAGAGTCCCCTTGTACACCTTTGGCTTCGTGGAGGGATCAGCTTAGGAATTTTGCCAACCTAATAAATAATATGTTTCTAACCCAGGCTTATTATTTTTTTTAAGGAAAACGATGAGTTGGTCTACAGTAAATGCTATACTTACGGTGTCAATTGGACGCAGTTGCTCGAATCTGTTGAAAATATTGTTGACAGTGCTGGGAATGATGTGACAACACTGGAGCCCAATAGCAGCTGGCCGCTGGTCAAGTGCAGCCAAGGCTGGGAGTATAACACGACCAGTGTCTGGTCCTCGATTGTGATCGATGTGATTAAGTCCATAGCCAAAGCGATCCACAACTGATCCACATTAAGCCTCACGTAGAGCAGCTCTTTGAACATCATCATTTGTACCCTCTCATGTCATACTCTGCTCCAGCACTTTGATAATCAATCCGTCACTCAACTGTTGCATCCGTTAACAGTTCGATCTGGTATGCGATCAGGACATATATCCGACCATTGGGCTCGCTGCCCTCAACACTGGTGGACCCGTGGGTGTTTATCTATTTGGACTGCTGAATGATAGAGCCGGACGCAGACTCTCATATTTCACGTGCCTGGCCACATTGCTGGCAGGCAGTTTGATGACATCGCTGAGCACCGACTTCTGGACATGGGCGGGCAGTCGTGTGATCGTCGGACTGACTATTCCAGCTGTATATCAAATACCCTTTATCATATGTGGGTATTAACCTGTTACTTAACTGATCTACGGTTGATAATCCCTCGGCTCTTACTTGTTTCAGCTTTGGAACTCGTTGGAGAGAAGTATCGTTCCTTTGTGACCGTGATGACGTGCACCTTTTACACGTCGAGCATAATGCTGCTTTCGCTGGTCACCTATCTGGAGCGGGATTGGGTGCGCCTTTCCTACTACACATCGATTCCATTCTATTTCTACTTCCTGTACATATTCATAATGCCAGAGTCGCCACGTTGGCTTCTGATGCGCGGTCGTCTTGAGGAGGCGCTGAAAATTCTGGAGCGTATGGCTCGCGTGAATGGACGACAGTTTCCGGAGGCAGTGCACAGTAAGCTGGAGGCGCAAATCAAAAGGGACAAACTGAAAAAGCAGAAGAAAAAGGTGGCCAATGTGGGCCTGATGGATTTGTGTCGCACGCCCAACATGCGGCTAAAGACGATATTGATTACGCTCAGCTGGTTTGCCAATGAGACCGTCTATCTGGGACTTAGCTATTATGGTCCATCACTGGGCACCAATCAATACGTTAGCTTCTTTCTGTCCGCCGTAGTGGAGCTTCCGAGTTATCTATGCTGCTGGTATTTTATGGACACTTGGGGTCGTCGTTGGCCTCTCAGCTTATCGATGATATTGGGGTAATTACATATATACTTTTCACAATGATTTTTATTTTTTGATTTCATTGCTCTAATCTTATCTAGCGGAGCTGCGTGCATTATAACCGTAATGCTGCCCGATGATGCAATCGATGAGACATTGACACTCTATCTCATATCCAAGGCACTGCTATCGGCTTCTTTCCTAATTATCTATCCGTTTGCCGGCGAGCTATATCCGACTCAAGTTCGAGGCATTGGCATTGGTGCCTCTAGCTACATTGGCGGATTGGGACTGATAGTGATACCATTTGTCACCTATCTGGGCAAGGACAACCTAAAGCTACCATTGGTTATTATGGGATTTGTTTCCATGTTGGGTGGCATGACCGGTTTGCGTTTGCCAGAGACCCTGCATCATCGCCTGCCGCAGACCATCGAGGAGGGCGAAGAGTTTGGCAAGAATTGGCAGTTTAAGGATTGCTTTCGCTGCAAGCCGCAACCGTAAGTAAATGGATTACCAAATAATATATTGGCTCTCATCATGTATTCCGCTTCCTTGCAGCGATGCTCTATCTCCACCATCTTCGTATGAAAACTTGGATGTATTGGGTGGTTCCTCCAATACCGCTTCCGAGGTGGAACTAGAGCTACGAGATAGTCGGCGCCATCGGCAACAGCCTCATTCTGATCAAAGCACACCGTTGGAGCTTGGTGCAAGTGGTAGTGGAGGTGTCGGACGACCGCATCGGAGTTCGATGAAGCGCTTGGTGCGCCAGATGAGCGTTATGGATACACAGCGGACTCACGATGGCACCATGCAATTGACGCACTGGATTTAAGTGTGTGTGTGAACTGTAAATGCGTGTATTATAATTTAAAGATGTTAGAAGGTCATAGTCGTGACAGCTGGACTAGGAGATACCCTGAACCCAGCTTTTAAATAGATGGGACTCATGTTGATAGAAGTTTGTTCAATTTGCAAACAGATTTTGATAGACCAAATCAAAGTCTCTTATCCGATCTTATTGAAGTTTGTACAGTTGACCACAATAATACGGGGAGTATTATATGTTATTTCAATGCTATTGCTTGTCTTTTAATGCTCGAGTTTATATGTGTAAAATGTGTCTCTATACGCAAAATTAAATGCCGAATTAGAATTCTCCAGCTCTTATAGTCTCTGAGATAGGCCTTTCCATATAGATGGATAGACAGACATAGCTAAATTGACTCGGCTGTTGTTGCTTATAAAGCATATGTACTTACTTTATGGATTATATTTTAGCACAACTTCCTTGCACCTTATTTCTTATTTTTCGCTGGTTCAGGGTATTAAAACAATAAATAAATACCAAACAAAAAACATAGCACGAAAAACAATATTTTACTAGCAATTTCACTTTGAAATATTCTGTTTAACAATTTATCCTACAACAAGTATAATAAAGTACATATAGCATTTAAATGTTATGGAATATATCTATATAAATCTGTTTTTTTTTTTTGTGGATTTAAGTGCCAAACAATGATTAAAATGGGTTCTGTTTTGGCACCCCTATATTAATCCAAATTAATATTACTCGATATTAAATTAATAAATAAGCTTAGACATATACTCCAAATCAAAGTTTGGTTTCTAATCTTAAACAAAAATGTTTAAACAAAACTTATAACAATAAAATTATTCACTTACAAAGTCAGTCTCGGAAATGTGTATATAAACAATTGATAAACTTTAATCTACCCTTTTTGTATCCATTACAAAATAAAATGCTTTCAGCATATCCGCTAATATATATATATATATATATATATATATATATATATATATTCGATATATAACTGTAACTGTACTGAATAGCTACCAGCATAGCATTTGTCATGATATACATATGTATATGTATAACTGTACAAGCGATTTCTCATTAGACCCGCATTTCTGATTGTTTTTTTTGTTGATATCCGCCTCTGATTTATGCATTTATGCAAGCAATTATGCAATTAATTGTTGCCAAACAAAAACAAACATAAACACATATTATTTATTACCTGATTCGATTTGAGGAATGAAAATTACCCGCAGCTGTTAGCTGTAATCTTCTAGAGACTGCGGTAGGAAGCGGACAAATATAATAGATAATTGGTATTATGATCGTGAATAGTCGGATCGGAGTATTACAGTATTACTTTGTATATGATTATAATAATTTTTGAAACTTGTCAACAACATTGAAAATTTTTATGTGAAAGCCGAAAGCATGTCTGGAAACTCTGAAATGCTGTCGCAGCATTCAAACCAGGACTCCACTAGCTGCCCCATTATGTGGCTGCATGAGGATATCATATGTGAACTATTCAACTATATACCACAACTGTGCGACAAGGTTCACTTGGCGTGTGTGGCACCCAAATTCAGGAACGCCTTCGATAACTGGGCTCGCAGGCAACGAAGTCACGTACTGAATGCAAAGGATGTGGAGGAGATGCGGCTGCCCGATTTGATTGTTTTCTTCCAAGTGGCTGGACCATTTATTACAGTGCTGATGGTGAACACTGCTTCGTACCAGAAGGAATCGCTGATTGTCGAGTTTATCGTCGAGTATTGCAGGAATTTGGAAGAGATCAATTTTAGTAATGTGACCGATGAGTTCCGATTTGGTCAATTGTTGTCGCGTTTGACGCATCTGCGTAGAGTAAGCATCCATTGCAGCGAAGTCGAGGATGTTTTAAATTTAGACATGGAGAGCAACCAAGAGCTGGAGTTCTTTGAACTGATCAATGGATGCTACACGGGTAATATAATCTGCTGTCAATATAATCAAGAACTTGATTTTAAATAGTAGATTAATTAATAATCTGCTCTTTAGGCAAATATCTGATCGACTTTCCCAAACTGCAGACACTTGTGCTGCGAGATTGTCTGCTGTGGAATTCCGGCGAGCTGGGGATAACTCTGAAAAAGTTGCGAGTTCTCGTTTTGGAAGGTTGCTGCTTTGATGTGATGAATCAATCGCTCTATGACAAGATTGCCAAATGCTGTGTGGATCTGGAGGACTTAACCTTCTCGAATTGTGATGTTCACTTCGAGGTGATCGCCCAACTGGCCAATCTGAAACGATGTACACTTAAGACCTATATATCTACCAGCAATGAGCTCAACTTGGACTTCCTTTCGGCACTGGCCGAGAAGCGGGGCAACAAGCTCCAATATCTCAATCTAACGGGACAGTTTGAGTTTGGAAATGAGCATGCAACATGCCTGGGACAATTGAGCTCACTTTTGCAATTGCACTTTAGCGACAATGATTTGCTGGAGGATAGTCACTTCTTGTTGTTCAATAATCTTCCCCAGCTGCGGATACTGGGATTGTCCTGGTGTGGCAGTGTGACGGACATTGGACTAGCCACTTTGATTTGCCGGTGCCCCCAGCTAAATCGCATGGATATCAATCATTGTAGTCAAATCACCAATGACTTTGTGTTCAATGCCATCAGCTGCTGTGCCAAGGGAACGGGTCGCTCAATGATCCTCAATGTGACACACACCAAGATCACAAACACAATGCTCGAGGTGCGTACTGCTCGATTAGAGAGCCGCTTTACATATATTTTTTTTGTATACCCTGTACCCAATGGCTTTGAGGAAGAGTATGGCAATGGTAGAAGTATCAATCTTTCGACTTCAACTAAGGACAGTTAAGATCGATAAATACCGATTATTAGAGCTAGATTTAATTACTAGCGTAGAATTAGGAAGGTAGACTTGTGTATATAATTCTCTAATCAAATTATTATAAGAACTCGTACGGAATACCTAAATTAAGAAGGACTCATGTGACTCTTTCCCCTATGTTAACACATTAGAAAAAAATATATATGTATGTAGTGGGTACAGGGTGGCAAGTAGCCGATCACTCTCGAATAGCGCAGCTGTAGTTGCTTTAAACTGAACAACCCTATACATCCGCAGCATCCCAGTTATCTAAATCAAAAGTGCTATCCGCAAAAACACGTCAAGTTGAACTTCACGAATCGATTGGACTGAGTTATTGGGTTCACCCACAAGGAAGTACTAACTATATTGGATTTATTGAACAATCGCAGCGCATCTGAAAACACGCACACAATGCTCCATTATTGAACTGTAATAGTTTTGATAATTGCCAAGTTTTACTGTTATGGACTTAATAAGTAAGAAAAAAAAAAATAACAAAATCAAATGGATTCGATTCAATTCGTTGCGATTCGATTCGAGTATCAGTTGCTGGTTGCAATAAATTTCGCATTCAATTGTTGCTTGAACTTTGCCGATATTGTTGTCGATGTCGATGTCGATGATGATGATGCTGATGATGATGATGATGATGTCTGTGTTAGCAGCAGGAAGCCCAGTTAACACAGTTTGTGCAGTCAAACAACAATTAGAGCTCACCTATGGTCAGCGATGGTTAGTCATCGAATGCACTCATTCGCAACTGGCTGGCACTCATTGCACTCATTGATTCACAATCACAATGCTTGCCAATATTGCTGTTGACCTCGACTCGCTCTCCTTAAATAGCGTTCGCTTTGACTTAGTTGTAGTACTACACATAACCCATTGACATCACACATTGGCCTGCCGGGTATGAAAATACATTCACACATACCTATATACATATACATATACATACATATATGTAAATAAATCACCTTGACATGTTCAGGTGTCTGGTGTCTCTTTGCAGTCTTGCCAATTGACTAATTATGTGTATTAGTTTTTTGTACTTCTTCTGGGTTCGTTGTCTTGACATTTTCTATGGATGATCGCATTCCTGCGCTCGACAAACAATCGAGATTTGTAATAGTTCTTTGATCATCTTAGCCACAATCCAAAATACACACACAAATTGTCAAAGCTCTTGTGGAATTTATAGGAGATTGGTTTTCCACACACACACACACACACACACACACACACACACACACACACACACACACACACACACCTTATAATTATTGTTGTTCTTTTTTGGCTTTATTCTTAAGTGATCACTGAAAAAGTCGCTCAAAGCAATTATCATTCAAATATGTGTATTTAACTAATCTGGCAGCGGAGTTTTAATGTTCTATAAAAATCCAAAATAATAATAATAAAAATAAGTTTGAGAAATTAAATCTTATGAAATAAATAATATAAATTTGAAGTCAAAAAGTATTCAGCCTTAAGTGTAGTCTAAGAGTTTTCAACTTGTTGCTGCCTCTAATAAAAAATAGTATTCAAATCCAAATAAGACACAAAAAATTTAATGTAGTAATAAAATTGCTTGTTTTTATACAAAATAATGATGCCATCAATGTAGTTATTTGTGTATATCAAAATTTAATGTTTGACACGACATGTAAAAACATGCAGATGAAAACATGCACTCAGAAAAAAATATCGGTGTGAATTTCAAAAAAAAAACGAACTAAAATAAAAAACGTCTCGAAAACTAGAAATATGTTCTGGCCTTAGAATTTTTTTTATTTTTTTCAGACATAAATTTTTGAAAAATTGTTTATTTTTATAGATTCACATCATGCGTTCAATCAGCTGTTTTTTACGTTTTTTATTTTATTTGTACAAAAATTTATTCCGAAATGTAGTAAATAGTAATGCATTTTGTTCTCTGTTGATTGCTCGGTTAGAGTTGAGATGTAGCTTGACTAACTGGCAGAGAAGCTCAGTAAGAACTCTTCCTACTCGCAAACCAAGGGTCTTTGGCACTTAAAGTTATACATATTTTCCAAATAAAACCTTACAAATTTATAAGCCATCTCAAATGTTTCTTCATATCTTTATATCTTAGTATACTTATGTTTAATACTAATAATTAAAATTTAAATACCATTCGAATTTAGAAAGTAAAACCTTGGTTCTAGGAAGACACAACCATCCGGGTTAGAAACATACTTTCGGAACAATAATGTAATGTTAACCTTGGAGAATCAGGAAGATTTTTTTCGTTGAGTGTAATAATGCTGCATGTTAATGTACCCAGCACTCCTTTATTCTGATAACAATGATTTTCAAACATAAGAAATACATGTCGTTTTGGTCTACGTTTGGCTTAGTTCTAGCTCCAATGTTGCCAAGTAACATAGTTCGATTTCAGTTAAATTACACATATTAGTTGTTAACTAGACTACTAGTCAACCATATTGTTTTCTGAATATATAATGAATTACAATAATTTGTTGTAATTAAGTGTATCAGTTAAGGTTTATAATTAAAATACTTAATTAAGTTAGTTAGTTTGAGCTCTTTGTTAACATGCAGAAATACTGAGCTAACACAACGCTCACATCAAAGATGGAACTTCACCTTCACCATCGCCGAACTCCAATTGCAACTGCAACTGCAACGTTCCCCATCATCATCATCGTCATCATCATCGTCATCATCATCATCATCATTAGCAGCATCATCTTTGTATCGGTTGCCAACTGGCATTTGTGAAGACGTGTGCAGGCTTGTCAAGGTGCCGTGCCAAGTCAAACTAAAGCTAAAGCTATAAGGCTATTCAGCGGATCTATGCAGTTATGTATATATATATATATATGTGTGTGTATGTGTGTAGCATGTAGCTGTCTTCAGTTTGACAAACCCGTTGGCTTAACAATCGCATGTTGTTGCTGCTTTTCAATTGTTGGCCGAGCTGCATGTCTGGCTAGTGGTGTCTGCTGATCTTAGCCGCTGCTGGTAAGTTACACGCAACTATCAGTTGATACAAATCTATACAATTCAGTATATAAAGACGTAATCGTGCCGAGCCATGCTAGCTTAGTCTAGTCTCTCTAGTTCTAAGTGCCTCACATAAATAATCTGTGGAGAGACTTCGAAGTTCGAACATAACACATATTGCTCTGAGCATGAGAAGACGGGACAGGTCGAGGTCAACACAGCTAGCCAACCAACCAGAGAACGCAGACCACAGACCAAAGAATGGAGAACCAATGCAGCAGTCCAAGCGCCACGGGTGCGAGTTATTGCCATAAGCAGTGTCTTCAGCTTACCACTCTGCTTCTGATTGGATTCTGCTTGGATGTTGCCGGCTAGCTCCGTTTTTTTGCTCTGTTCACATTCGCAATTAAAACTTTGCAAGCGGCATTCTAGCTGTTTTGCTTCTTTCAAATGGCAGAGCAATATATTTTAATAAAATCTTATCGTATATTTAACTTTTTGTACAACTGAAAATAATATGCGATTTTCAGACACTTACACTCATTCAATTTTAGTAAATCTTCATACTATGATTCGGAAAATAAAATTCTTAAATCTATGATTGTGCCTTTCTTAAAACTATAGTTTAAATGCTAGTATTTTTAGACTTCACATATACACAACTTACATAGTACATCTGAACCAGCGAGCCTTGCTTCGCAGGCTGAGTGACTACTATTGAGCTACTTGGCCTTTAAGGCAGACGACAGCTACGTTATTACGTGCTTCTGAATTTTAGAAAGGATTTTTCTTAAAAATTATGATTTACATTTTTCCTTTTTAGAAATCGCCATATTTTTGAACGATTTAGGGCAAATCATTCAAAATGTTATACATTTTACATACTGCCATTTTTAATTCAGGCCGATTTTTTTAACTTTTTAAGGTTGGCAAATAAAATGTGCTTTTGCTTTGGAATTGTGTGAAACACGTTAAACTTGACCATCCATTTGAATTAGTAAGCATTTCAGAATGAAGTTGTAATAATTTATGTAACAGGTAGCAGAAACATCTTTGATTCAATCTAATTTTTATGTATTTATATTCCTGATGATTTGCTTAAAGTTGTTTAGAAAATGAAGAAATCAACTAACAAATTATATTTGAAATACATATTATTGCTTTTTAACTTTTGACTTGCATTTGGCAAGAAAATAACCTACTGCTTTGGCAGTTGGGTGAAAGATGCTTCAATTTAACCCTCAATACAAATTTATACATATATTTGAGAAAAGTTATAGAAATGTGGGTAAATCTTCGTTTCAATTCATTGGGACAAACAGCTGATTCGACAATTTATTTGAAGCCTAGTTTGTCTTGCTTAATGAGAAACTCAATTCTTATCCAGCAAATTTATGTTTGCTGTAAGTCCTGCAAAAACTCAACGGTGCAGAAGGTATAAGTCCTTGAAATCCAATTTAAACACTCAGCCAAAATAACTGTAATAAAAAATATGTAGCTTATACTAACACATATATATTTTTCCGAATTTATTTTTAACATGTCCACGACAAACATTTTAGACTTGCTAAAAAAGTTTATTTGTTGTTTTTGTTGTTATTTTCGTTCCACGATGGAAAAGTGTGCTATTGTAAATTTAATAGCAAACCACTTTTGGATATGCAAAACTGTAAACTGTAAACTGTAAAAAAAGCTCCTGCACGTGACGTTATCCTTTGGCTATATTTATACTCACGGGCATTTGTGCATGTGTGTGAGTGTGTGAGTGATGCAGTCGAGTGCACAGAGTGCGATAGTGACATCATCAGCTGAGTCTAAAATAAATGGAGGCCCACGCGTACACCATGCGTGACGTCAAAGCGAGCGGGACGGCACTAGAAATGTAGAGCTGCTGCATATTGGAGCATTTCAGGCCTGTGACTGTGACGTCACATGGAAAGAGACAGCGAGAGATACACATTGACAGAGAGAGAGAGAGTGTGGGCAACGAGGTAAGCAGAGAGTAACAGCGACGTCATCGACGCACGTGCCAGCGAACAGAGCGAGAGAGAGAGAGAGCGAGAGAGCACAACAGCAATAAAGGCAACGCTGACGTCGAAACCCTCCATCGCCGGCCGGCATTTTATCTATGCTCTCTCTCTCTCTCTTTCTCTCTTTCTGTCTTAACACATTTGCGCGCTTGGCCATTTTCATTCATGTTGCTAGCGCATGTCTGTCTAAGCGTCGCCTGCCACCCAACATGATGACGTCTTTGTTTATTGATTTCGCACAATGCTTCAATGACGTCACGGCATGTGCGAGCAAGCCGAACATAATCAAAGCCAATTCAGCAGGAAAAGTGTTGCGCTATATTTAATCACACGCTAATTAACACTGGAAATTGATAATCGTCAGTGGGCGAAGTGTCTGTTACAATACTTTCCTTTACCACATGCCACAATTTGAATATCTAAAATATGCTGTTAACAAGGCGTTAAGGGTGTTTCACTTTGAAGTTACAAGCTCAAATCACATTAATTTAGTTCAATGTCAAAGTTAAATTACGTAAATAACTTCTTCGATTTTCGTTTATTCACTTCAAAATAGATACGTAGCGTAACGTAACGTAAAGTAACGCATTTCGTGTCTATAATAATTGGTGGTCCGTTGAGGTCAAAGACTCATTGAGTTTGGTGACGTTGCGTTGTGCGTGTTTGTCTTTTTTATGGGTCAGAGTGATAATAACAGCATAGACAAAGGTACACACACAGACATGATCAAACACGCACGCGATACAAGCTGATTGCATTGGGGAGCTCCTGTATTTGATTTATTGGCCAGAAAATCGTTGCATGACTAACGACAAAAGGAAAACAGGCTACAGGACATATGTTTAGCGGGAACAACTAATTAAAAAAAAAAAACATCTTGTATATCAATAGACAGCTGAGAAAAATTAAACGGTTTTTCTTATTTCCTTATTTATTAGTTTTTAATAGATTGATAACCCTTGACTATCTCATACAAGAATTTATTACTCAAATAAATTATTCATTATTCATTTTAGTATTAAAGATACATCGAACTCTTAGGCGTTTAATAGATGTATAAAACTGTGAAGGAATTTCAAATTGTCTTATTAAAGATATATACATAGTAAAAGCTATTTATATTTTGCCAAAGATTTATAATGTATTTATGTTTTATTTATTATATATATATTACATTTATTTAATAGAATAAATTATTGTACAACTTAATAAAATCATTAAGTCAGGTATTTTTATACTTCTGTTGTACAACTTTGATTGGTCGTGGTGAGCTGTATTTATTTGTTTAAGGAATGCAAAAAACCTCCTCCCCCACAGTGTAGTTCTTATCATCACTTCATTTGTGCGCTGGACGTATACGTGATATTATTTCGTATACGTCCTAAACTGTAATTTGCCAGCAGGGCAATGTTTAAAATAGCCTCAAAACTTGCATACTTAATACTTATGTACAAATCAGAGTGTTGGATTGCAAAAGTGCAAGTCTTCCACAACAGAAAACTAAAAAAAAAAATAAAAAATGAAGACAAGTATATATACAATAATGACAATAATTCGCCACAAAATGCACCTGCAGGCACCGCAGTCAACTTTGGAAAATTAGCATAGGATGTTATGGGTGTCTTGGCTTATAGTTATGCTCGGTAATGGATAGGTGGGTCATCGATAAAATGGGCATGTCTACAACAAGTCCGGGAAAAGAGTAAAGCTAAGCGAATCAAACCAAAATCCCAAAAACCAAAACCAAAGCAAAGCCAAGCAAAGCAGAGGCAAAGGGTTGGCCACAAACCAAAAGCAATTTATGCAAATGATTCAAAAGGCGCCGTCACAAATGTGCCGTACAACAAAAACAACAACAACAACAATAGAAGCAGCCACTAAAATTCGCAATAGGTAGACGCAAAGTGCCGCTTGCTAATTGAAATTTGGCAAAGCGACCGAGGGAGAGACATAGAAAAATCAAAGCCTAAATAGCAATCAAAAAGAGCTAAAATTCCTTAAATTAAACTCACGAACTTTGAGCAGCGATGCGAAAACGATACATGCATTAAGCCAGCAGCAAAACTATATAAAAACGAAAAAAAATTCAAAAAAAAAAAAATAGATAAACAGATTTACAGCTGCGGTCAAAATATTTGTAGTTCATAATCAAAATATTCAAAACTTATGATCATTTTATTTGAATACATGCAATAAAAACCGATTACATAAGTAAACATTAAAAGTTGAAAATGCTATAAAATTATTTTTAAAAAAATTGAAGTCTTTAAATTGATCAGGAATAGCAATAGTGGATTAGTGGAATAGTAGTATTTTGAATCATTCCCAGATGAGAAACGTAGCTTTTGTTGTTTTACAGATTACATTGAAATGCATTTTTATTCATATTGAAGATTTTGAAAAAGTTTTCAGGCCATATTTGTATATAGCACCGCAACTATTATTTTGACCGCAACTGTAGCAAAACGAAGTAAATTTGGCGCAGCACATTTAGAATATCATCAGAAAAGCGAAAGAAAAGGCAGTGGCAACAGCAGCGGCTGCAACAACAAAAGGAAGGAGTGCCCCAAAACTATTGGCTTGGCTTCGGCATCGGCTTCGACTTTGGCTTGGCTCTGGCATGTCATGCTTAATACAGCCAATAAAACCAACAACAACAACAGCAATAACATCTTGGAAGCGACTCCAACGCTTGCCCACAGACAAGTTGAGAGCTCGATGCATGCACTTTTTGGGGCCACGAGCGGGTCAGCAAACAACAACAGCAAACAGCAACACCAACAACATCAGAAGCACCACTAAATAAATACAACAACACCAACAACAGCAACAACAACACGATCAGCGCATGCATGGCCCCCAGACCAGTTCCACTTGCGTCGCTCCCAAAATTCAACTTGTATTAATACGTACCTCCATACACACTCACACACGCTCACACACACATACATGCACAAGTAAGGTGAACTGCAGCTAGAGCTAAAGGCACAGCAAAAGCATTATGGGAACAAACAAAAAAATATCATAGCGAAATCGAAAGGAAGAGCCCTCTGCGCCCAAATCGGCTGACCGACGATCTCACGTTTGTCTTCAGCCCCGCCGATTCAGACTTCGACTCAGAGTCAGAGTCAGGCTGTGGCGCATATATACATACGCTAACAACAGTTAGAAAACGTGGCTTGGAATCTGTCTAAAAATAGCCACAACGAGTGCAGCTCAGCACAGCAAAGCACGACGACTAGCAAAACGACCGAAAACGAAAACGAAAATGAAAACGAAACGAAACGTTAGTGGCCTCACCTACTTCTCTACTATACTAATACTCCGCCTCAAACTGGAAATTAAACAGTGCCGAAGCCGAAGCCGACGCCGAAGCCGACGCCGACGCCAAAGCCGACTCTCACTCTCACTCTCCCACTCAGTGAGTCTCTCACAGAGGATTGGGAGCCGAGCTTTATCTGTGTGTATATGGGTGCCACTTGTTGCTTTCAGTTTCGGTTTGCCGTTACTTACGTTCGTGTTTGCTGCTCGTGCTTGAGCCCAGTTGGTGTCAATGGTAAAGTGCCTTAATATAGCTAATTAATATAATTACAACTGACACTGCTAATGCGATCATTAATATGTATATAAGCATGTTTTTTTTTTTTTTGAATAACTAATAAAATGTTTTGGGAGTGCCTCTTTCAATTCTGATGTGTAAGAATTTGACATCATTTAAATTGATTTTCATATTTAATGAGTTAGTCATGATCAACTTAATATAGAACTATAAAAGACTATAAGAGGATTGTGTTTTGGGTATTATTTCAAATTTTTCATCACATTATTAAATTGATTATCAATTTTTAATTTTTTAAATTTTTTTCATATTTTAAATAACACTTAAATTTGGAACACTGATCAATCTACTGAAGGACTATTAAATATAGATTTGGAAGATAAACAATAAATAATAACGAATAATTAAACATCGATTAATTACATTCTTTTGTACTTACATTCCTTTGTACAAATACCCATGTGTATCAATAATTTATACTACAATTATGCTGCAATCCCCTTCGTGACCATTTCTTAACTACTTCAATGATTATTTAATATAATAACTATTTATTTTTAGAGAGATACTGAAGCTAACAGGAAATTAAAATTGATTGATTGCTTCTAAGTAACAAAAATAGGTATGTCTTAGTACGCATTATATAATGGCCTTAAGGGCAGCTCGTACTGAATATGCAAGTAGTTATTGTCCAATTGGAAAGCTATTTACCCTTCTACTGCCTCCCTAAACAATATCCATTATGCATTATGCATTTAGTCATTCTAAGTATATCAATTTTACCCACACCCATTGCAGAGGCAGAAAGCACAAGTACACACACACACACATAAATATCTAGATATATATGGGCCTATACAGTTAGAAGGAGATCCCCTTGCCGGTGTTCGTATAAAACCGCAAGCCGGCTGTGTGTGTTAAAGAGGGTGTTGATGTGGGCGTGTGTGGCTGTGCAGCCAGCAGAGATAGACTGATAGAGAGAGAGAGAGAGAGAGAGAGCGCGCGTGTTGCAGGTGAAGCAGTGAAAAAAAAAAATCAATTGCCGTGGCTGTTGTCACCTGCCTGTAGGCATTTAACGAACACTGCGTGAGCGAGCGAGAGAGACAGAGAGAGCTTTTTTATGACGCAAATTATTTCCGTCTTCGCTTTCATGCGAAGCGTCGTCAACAAAGCTGCTGCTGCCCAACGAATATATATGTGTGTGTGGTATCTATTTGTATTTTGGCAGCGGTGCAGCGCAGGCGCACTAACCACGACGTCATCGATTTTTGCTCGCACGAGCTGTTGTTGTTGCCCGTTCGCCGCCTCCCGCCACCCGCCCCTGCTCCTGCATTCGTTGATGATGATGATGGTTCGGGAATGACGTAATTGCGCTTACAGTATAGCTTTACCCTCAGCCGATAGCCGAGCGGACAAGGTAGGTCGTGTGTTGTGCTGCAGCCGAAACGCCAACACACACACACAGGCATACAAACAGCAGCTACAAATAGAGACCAGCTGGCAAAGCGCAAAAACCGATTGCGACGATTGCAGAGTCGGTTTCGGGTTTGGTTTCGGTTTCGGTGCGGCTCGGTTCGTTTCGTTTCGTTTTGTGCTCCTCCGTTTGGATATAGTCGCGTGTAACCGTAAAGAGAAGTTCAGTCGCGTCACAGACGCCGCATTGTTAACAACTTATTCGCAAAACAGCTAACAAGCAAAACAACAATATAATAAAAACACAAAACAAAACCAAACCAAACAACACTCAATAATTTAACCGACAACAAAATAACATAGAAATATATAATTTCCTAACGGCACTTTTCAATATCAATTCAATCCGTATGTATTTATTCGCGTACAGTATTAAGCAATTGATAATTATAACAAAACTAGAAATACATATTAATCAGGTGTGTGTGCGAGTGTGTGTGTGTGTGTGTTGAAAGAATTGTCTCCAATTTGCAACAAGTTGTCTCGTCTAGTCCAATGCGGAAACGGAAGCCAATGTTGTCAACGCGTCGTATGCGTAATCTCAGCTAAAAAACCGTAGCGCTCGCGTGTGGCACACAGTGCGTATGTGTAATGTGAACTAATTGCAAGTGGAAATTTGCAGCATAAATAAAATCAATTATAAATCCAATTTGTTGACTTGACTTGCAGTTGCAATTGTTCTTAATAATTAATGTATCCGTATCTTTGTTGATGTCTTCGGGGCATTTCTTGCAGCAAAAATAACATTGAGCGAAAAGTCCTTGTGCCACAGCTACTACGCGCATATATATACATACATATACATACCCGCCCACACATACATCCCCGTATCCGTTCGGGCATATCCGTATATATAAACGTGAGTAAGTCATTACGTCGTCGATTGCTTACGTCGCAAGTGGGGAAACTGCGCAAACGCCAAATTCTAAAGCAAGTTCAAGTCTAAGGACATGCAAAAAAAGCAAGGACACGGCCGCGAGTGCTTATATGTGTGTCTGCGTGTGTGTGTATTTTAGTGCATACATAGATAATGAAGACAACAAAAGTAATAACTGCAAGGTCTCATTACAACCACAACAACAACAACAACAAGAACTATAAGAAAAACTACAACAATTGCAGTGCTTGAAAAAAAGGAAGTTGTTCACAGTTTTGGACTTCGGGCTGGATCTCCATCGGCTTGGAGTGCGCCACACAGGTGTTTATATTGATCCTATGTGTTCCATATTGGGTGCAGTTGTCTCTGTGCTCATATTAATGTTGTGTTTGGTGTTTAATGTTATTGCTGTTATTGTGTCATCATCATCATCTGTTTATCACCTTCATTACGCACAATTCAAGCTGAACTCCATTAACTATAATGCGCGATCGTCTTGCCTCCCTGATTGTGGTGAAGCAAGAAGCGGCGCCAACGCTAAGCCACAGCTGTAACAACAACAACAGTAGTAGTAACAGCAATCGTAGCAACAGTCGAAACATTGAAAATGATCTAATGCTGCCGCAGCAGCAACTGCACCAATTGCCGGCCATCAAGTGCGAGTCCTTGTATGCATTCCCATCCTACGAAAGCAACATCTACTATGAGATCAATAACAATTCATGCTACAGACAGAATCTAAATGTTGTTGCCACAAATCACACAACACCAATACCAACAGCAACAGCAACAGCAGCCACACCAAGAACAACAACAAGCACTGCAGCCGTAACATTCCCGGCTGTTATCTATCCGTGCCGCAATCTATTTCCCGACGGCTGTGATATTGGACATTTGGGCTGCTCTGTCAACGGCTCCTCTGGCCAACAGCAGTTGGCTGGAACCAGCGGGTTCTATGCGAACGCTAGTTGGCATAGCAACGGAATACACACGTGTATGTATATATATCTATATATATATGTATATGTATGACAACAACTGCTTCTCTTCCTGCAACTCCAACTCCCTGTACCTTCTTTTGGTGATGGTTTTCTAATTGCTAGTTGCACGTTGCGTATGCGCAATTTTACGCATTGCCAAATCGTCTGTGTGTAATTAAATGAAAATAAAAGCAAAATATTAAACGCTTGCCGAGACGCATAGGCAAATGATTTCGACGCCTTAGGTGAAGGGGCGTGCCTGCAGACAATGACGACATAAATTTTGCATCAGTAGTGAAATACTTAGCAAATAATAGAAATATGAGTTTGGACATTGCCCACTCTGCCGACTCCCCATAGTAGATGGATTTGCATCTATGTATTTATTGGTGGCCATACCACATGTTTACCAGCGTCAGCAAAGCATTGCCAAAAGGCAGCAGACGGCGAAGAAGAGCAGCCACTGTGGCAGACACATTGCAGCGGTGCAAATAGAGGCAGAGCCCGGCGCAGTGGCACAGGCAGGGACAGAAACAGAGACGGAGACAGAGGGTCTGACGCAAAATGATTTATAAACTATGTGTGTACAATAAACATGACTATCACATACACAGTAACCCATATAGTGTGTGTGTTTTGTGTGTGTGTGTGTGTGTGTGTACTGTCCATAGCACTTTTATTAATAAAACTGAGAAATCAAATTGTATGTGGCATGTGTATAAGTTGGTCTTATGAAAAGAAAATATATTTATTTATTTAAAAAGGTTTAAGAACTAAACTAAAGGATTAAAATTAAAGTTAAAAATTAAAGAAATGTAAATGAAAATGTAAAATGCTACAAAGCTTATGGAAAAATTAGATTGATTTAGAGCAATGTAAAATTTTCCATAATATTATTGATAAGCGAAACAATTTATGCTTTCATTTTAATTTATTTTATTTATTTATTTATCCTAGTTAAATACAATAAGGATAAGAAAAAAGTGAAAAATTTGTTTTTTTTTAGCTTGATTTCGAGATGAGTTGATATTGACATGATCACAGCTTTAGCAATTCAGTTTGTGTATCTAATTTAAATACTAAAATAATCCATAATCAAATACAACACTTAAGATATTTAACAACATTTTGTGAATCGACCTAAATGAGGGGAAGATGTTGTTCCATGCAAGCTGCTTGGAACCTGTTCAAGGTTTCAGTTTAATTTTACAGCAAGCCCCAACACAAATGTTGCTTGCTATTATTAATCATATTACACACATGAATAGAGTATATAAAATATTGCACACTGGCGTACTTTTCATAATTGCACTACGTATTAATCGTAATTTAGAATATTGGCAAGAGGAACCAAAAGTGGCTGACAAACAGATGACGAACCATGACGCCAGCGACGCCATTTAGCCAAATGCAAACCGTTACAGCCGTTATACGGATTACACGGGACGTGTACAAGAACAACAGCATGCAGCGTGTGGCACGTCATAGTCGGCGTAAGGAGCCCACAACGAATCGTTTGAACTTGAACACCTCCCCCCCCCCACCCATACACCCGCGCACCCATCAAATAGATGTTGCTGAGCGCAAAGATAGCATTTGAGAAAGTGATCAAATGCGTCAGAAGTGCAAATATTATGCCACAATTATTGTGCATATATATATGTATATATATATATATATATATGTATAGTTTCTATTTATGTATGTGCATTGATGATTTATATATATTTGCGAACCACGTGTTGATGACGTTGCCACAGTGGCCAATGAGGCTGCATTTTCGACTATGTAAAATATAGTCAAGAGTCATTATTGTTTCTTCTACTGACAGCCGCCAGCTTATTTCGTTTCGGTTTTGATTTTATTTCTCTTTTGGCGTGTGAAATTTTATTGTTTTTATAAGTAACAGCAGAAAACGAAAATTTCAATAATATTCGCCAGACACTTTTGTTGTGTGGCTGTTGCTGTTGTTGTGCACACGCCTTCTTTTACACCCTTGGATCCTCTAAGTTTTAAAGCTATATTAATTAAACTGTGTTCCTTTATCGGAATCGTTTCTCATCGTATCAGAAGACTATATTATATATAATTATATATAATTTGATAAGCTATAAATTAAGTTCTAGTTTATTTCATAAACAAATCAAAATATTGTTATTATTATTGATGAATGATCAAATACATTTTTTTTTTATATGATTCGCTTTACAAGCTTTGCTTTGTTAAATTACATTTTTTTTTATATTGTTATCGTAACTTTTATTAGCTTCCTGTATTTATATATATATATATTTTTTATTGTATTTTATATTTCTCATATGCCTAACATTTTTCCATATGTATCACTTAAACACTTATAGCCTTTAATCATTTCTTATTATTATTTATTATACATTCTTTTTACATCAGTTTTTTCATCTACTTAACCTATTTTACGTGTGTCATTCACAGTTTCCAACACAATGGAAATCATTTCTTATGTGTCCTGCATATTCATTATTAGCCGGTTAAAAGAGGCCTTTTTTAACTGTGCCAAATTTATCACTATTGTAACTTTTGCTCCTAATTCACAAACATATACAACAAGTATAACCAGGTTAAAGAAAAAAATACAATAAAATACAAGTAAAATATCTGATTTTTTGCGGCTTTGCTTATTATCATCATTATTGATGCTGGCCACTGCCTAATTATTTGTGTTGATTTATGCGAGTTTTATAAGTAAAACTCGCCTCTAACGAGATGGATGAGCATACTATTACTATTGTCTTGGATCGATCATCATTAGCTATGAGCTATCGAGTATCTCAGCTCAAATCTATCGCAGCTCATCCAATGGGCAACTGCGTCCAGTTTCAGTTGTTTTTGGGAATGCCACAACAATAGAGATTTTTATTTGTATTCGTATTATTTTTTAAAAACAATACAATCATCGAAATCATCGAAATGCGAGTCAACCTTAATGACGTAATAATAATGATGGGCTGATTTTATTATATTTGCATTGATTGTATTCGTTTTCTTTGCCATTAATTGGCATATTTGCTATCTGCGACACTTCGATGTGGTTCACACGCTTCTCAAGATACCCGTACTATGTCTGCCCCCCTTGGTACACTGAGTGCAAACTATTTGCGTACTTACTTGTTTTAAATAAATACGGAAAACGGCCAAAACGTAATTCTTTCGTTTTTGTCTTTTCTATTTGTTGTCGCTGAGCATTGCTCAAATAATTTCTACTTTTAAACAATTGCCGTAAAATTTGCCACTGGGGAAATTGCTGATATCCACATACATGCACGCATACATACACGTACATACATATATAATTGCCAAGCAGGTTTGAGTGGGGCCAATAATAGATTTTGGGAAGCCTGTTGTCGTTGTTCTTGCAATTCTCAAATTTATCTGGTTATTTTCACTGGGCGCAATCGATTCCGCATAGTTTTGTGTGTTTTGATTTCACTTTCAATTTAATTGCAGTATTTTGGTGTTGTTGCTGTAATTGCCAGTCAGTCCCTCTGCCAATGGTGTGTGGCGAGTGCATTGTCCTCGGATCACGCGGCGATGTCACACTTTTCGTATGCAAATGCATCAATTGTATACTCTACCTGATCCAATGTGATCCGTGGTGATCCGTGGTGCCCCTCAGCTGCCCAGACTCAGAACCAGTCGAGGCCAAGAAGCATCAGCCCCAGCAGCAGCATGGGAATGCATTTTGAGGCGTCACCTGGGTACATCAATAGCCAGCAGGTTTTCCGAAATCATTTTTTATATTTATTTTTTTGCTTTTCGTTAGTGTTTTTCTTGACGTTGTAGTTGTTGTTGTTGACGTTATTTTGGCTAGCTTTTTTTTTTTGGTCTGTTGGTCAATTTTTATTGCTACTTTGCTTGGGGCGCATGGCATATGTAAGCCTTAATTTGAAACTGATTGGATTGTCTAGCCGTTGGCCTCTTGTTGTTGCTTTTACCTCGTTTTGCTTATAATTTTGTTTAATTTTGTTGATTTCTTCATTATGCACTGCACTTAATTGGCCAAATGTTCTCAACATTACTTCAAGAAGAAAAAAGAACTTCAGTTTGTAACTCTAGAAATGATATATGTGAAAACATATGAATGGTTATAATTTATTAATATTATTATTATAATTGGGGGAAAAACTAGCACTGCGACCTATAAGGTGTACAGTGCCCCCTTTGTGAGCCTACAGCTCTTCCATCAGTTCCAGCTCCTGCACGAATGCCAGGATCTTCGTTGGGTTGAGGGTTTCTATGTCCTTGGGCTTGATGCTGCATCTTTTCCTGATTAAGGCGTCGAATTCTGCTAGGATGTGCGTTGAGGATTCCTCCTTCTGTCTACAAAACCTGCATGCTTCGCTACCATAAATACCTAATTTGGTTAGCTGATTTCTCAGTCTATGCTGTCCCGTCAATAGACATGAGTATCCTGAGCCTGTTCTTTCCCATGGATATTACTTGCTTAAATCGTTTTTGATTATGGCCACATAAAAGACTCTTGGCTTGTAGGAGTCCGGGTGCTTCTGCCCAACTCCGTTCTCGCCTCTGCCTTTCTTCTTCCCTGATTTGCATTTCAGTTTTTATATGTGCTCTTCTGCATTTATATTGCAATGTGGATTCTGGCTTAAATTACTTAACAGTAAATATAAAGTAATGATTGTTAGGCTATGCCAAGATTTCTTTCTTCTGATCGGCTTATACATATTTTTGTCCTTAGCTTTGCTCCAATCTAAAATAACACATTTTTGCAACAGAATTTTTAATTCCGAAGTATGTTAAAGTGATCAAATTTAAATCCAACTATTAAATATAAGATAAATCATTTTCTTTTGACAATATTATAAAGACTATTGCAATAGGCAACTAAAATTACCAACTGTGTATGCCAATAATACTAAGTACAGATAAACATGTTTAGCGCATTTTTAAGAACCATAAATCTTACAGTAAAAAATGAAAAGTTACCCAATCATTTTATGTGTAAGCCAAGTTAATTCCATTAAGATATGTGGCTTTTTTTGCAACTCAAATAGAAATGCGTTAGAAACCGTACGTTTTTTACTTGCCTAGTTTAACTATTATAATTATTTGCGCAAATTCGCTTGCCGTATCCAATTGCAATCAGTGGCAGAATAAACGCTGTAAAATCTTTGAAATAACTGAGAAGCAGCCGATAACAAGTTGTTGAGATTGCCGATCCGCCCCTCCTCTTCTTCTTCATCTGCCCACTTGCCTCCATCAAAATATGTTGTTGTTTGTGTTGTAATGTGCGCCCAAAACTACACACACACACACACACACACACACACACACACACACACACACACGCATACATCCAAACATGCAACAAAAATGTTTCCTAATAGCTGCTGCTTAGAAGATTGTTTGCAAGCAGCTTCTGCTTCTCGGCAGTTCTTGTTTGAAGGAAAATTTGCCAAAAGCAGGCAAGCAAACACGAAGCGCTACAAATTGTTGTTGTTGTTGTCAAAATTATAAACATTTTTCGGTATTTTTTTTTTTTTGAATTTTGTATATCTTTATAGCACCTGTACATGTGTATGTATGCATGTAGCCAATTGGCGTGTTTATTTCATGTTTTGGCGCCTAACTTGTTTCTTGGTTTAATATTGCCGCTGTTGAAGATGCGACGGAGTTTGCTTGATTGACAATCATTCAGTGAAGCAGAAACACAAAAAACAACTAATAGCAATTGTTAGGTGACAAAAAAATGATGCCAGCCCAGAGTGGCATCTGTATTAACAATGACGGACACAATGGAAAATAATGAGCTTTATAAGCTGAGCTAACTATTTATAAGGGCGCTGGGATTATTTAAAGTGAACAGCCAAGCGAAGAAAAAGTGTGTGCAAAAATAAATTGCAGCTCAAGAAATTGTGGAGCTCAAATGGGGAATGGGTTGCGGTGGGTCTAAAAACTACACCACACATTTGATGGCGTAATCTAAGTGAAAACAGTGTATATATATATGTGTGTGAAAGTGTGTAGAAGTATGTGTGCGTCTGTGGTTTCAAACCGACACCAAAAATAGTCCACGCGTTGTGACGTCATTGAGTATGTGACCAGCTGTAGGTCGGGGTCGTCGTCGCTATCTTATATATCGAACACATGCACATGTGTGCGTGTGTGTTTGCGCATGTATTTGTGCGCTTAACAGCTGCAACAGCAACAGCAACTGCAACAACAAAAACAAAAAGGAAATGTTTAACTCCCGAACTGAGTTTTGCCTCTCACAAAAACGCGCTCGTATTTTCTCTTCCGCTGCTTTCAAGGTCGTTTCGTTACTTGGCTCTCTTCGTTTCCCTCCCTCTCTCTCTCTCTCTCTCTCTCTCTCTCCCTCTTCCTGTCTCT
Organism: Drosophila atroscutellata; assembly: GCA_035041605.1. Lineage (NCBI taxonomy): Eukaryota > Metazoa > Arthropoda > Insecta > Diptera > Drosophilidae > Drosophila > Drosophila atroscutellata. The sequence continues at coordinate 662,924 of JAWNLA010000092.1, read as the reverse complement.
CTCTCTGTCTCTCCCTCGTTCCGTCTCTCTATTTTTGTTTGGCTTTTTCTTGCCAGCCCCATGATGATTTCACAGTTACCAACAGACCGTAACCCAAACCCCAACGCGTTACAACTGTTTTATACACGCCCTCTTTTCACTCACAGAATTTCTCTGTCTTTCTCGATACCCTTTTGCGAAGAGTCTTTGAACTTGTGTATGCAATATGTAATGCAAGCAGATATTTGCAAAGCCTTACATCAAATATATCCTCGATTAGTCTGTCTTTTTGTTGTTACTAGTCAGTTGAAGAGAGTGGAATGCCTAAATTGGTACTCAATAATAAATTATTATGATTAGTATTTTGTTAATGATTAAATACTTGAATATTTTATAAAAAACTCGTATAAAATGTAATATTTTTTAATTTTTGTAATTTTGTAGAAATGATTGTTTGATAGTAAAAACTTGACCTGGACATGTTTTTTCCCCACCAATATTCTGTGTGTGCAACTGTGTTTAATGTTTGGTATAACGGAAGTTTGTTCCGTTTTCTCTTTTTTTATGGACACCAACTGTTGTTGTTATCATTTCCTAAGGGTTTCCGATATGGCTGATTATGTTGATTTTTTTCTCTTTTGCAAAATCAGAATTAACGCAAGGATAACTTTGTCTATGCCAAGCAATCGATTTCAATAATAGCGTATAGAAACTGAATGCAAAGTTACAGATAAATATGAATATGTACTTTAAGAATATATACTTAATCATATGTATGTATAGTTAATCATGTAACTGAATGCAATTTAATCATATGTATACATACTTTATCATGTATTACATAAACGCATTTTGCCATGCGTGCTTGTGGCGAGCCCTTCTTGCGTTGCCATATTATTAACTAAAGGACAACACAAATCAACGCATCGTTAAGTACTATGTGCACTGTATATACATACATACATAGACGTACATACATATATACATACAGACATGTGTACAGACATACAAAGACGCACTTGAAAATCGTGACGTCCTTGGCTTTGACTACAGTACCCACTGAATTGACAGCTGGCCACCACATTCATCGCTTGCTTTCTCTTTTTTCGTCCTGCACACACACACACACACACACACACACACGCATACATGTGTTTATCCTCGGATCGATAAAGCGAGCCGCAGCACATAAGAGACTCGTTTCTCTTTGCGTGTTTCGCGTTGCTGCTTGTTGCCATGTCCAAAATAGAACTGATGACGTCAACGAGGAAGCGAGACAGAGCATCCTCAAGCACGTCAGATTGTGTGAGTGCGTAACTTGTGTATACAATGGAAACTCGCTCTGCTTTCATTCTCCTCTTTCTGCCCATTTTCTCTTCACTCTTCACTCTCAACCATCGCCAGCGTGCGTTGTCCTGCCGTCACTGCGTATGCGTAATATTTCGCATACCACGTGCCTGCTGCCTGCAAAATATAAACACAGTTATTTTTATTATTATTTAATGGCGCAACTTATATGCATATTTGTATATATGCACCAACTGGCCAATCATAGGGGTGACTTAAATTGTTGCTTTCAATTTATGCATATTTTTATTATAATTGAATGAAACTTTTGCTTTCACTAATCGCAGTCTTTCAACAATTTAAATGCGTTCTCATTGAGATCTACATTTTTTTATTGCACAACTTCTTCCCATTGTTTGTGTTTTCTGTGTTTTTTATGCTACAATAAAAAAAACATAATTTGTAGCATTTTATTATATAAAAAAAGTTAAATTGGTAATACACACAAAGATCGTTCGTGATGCGGTTTTTGCCATACCAACAACTATATTTAGCTTGGTCAAGAATAGCAATCGCATCTCATTACCATGACAAACATAGCAAATTTAAACTAAAAGCAACAATGTGACAAGTTTGCTAAATAGCAAACAAAAACCATAAAATAAGAACCAAGAGTGACATCAAGCGCCGAACGCAGTCGAATTAAAACGCGTTCTGAATCATTGGCAGTCTGATATAGAATATATATCAATTTAAATATTGCATATATTGAATATGATCGACTACTTACCATAAGTTCCATGTGTTTATTTGATGCTATAAATTCCAATAAAAACATTGGCCATAAAAAATCTTTTGGCAATATTAATAACGGCAACGTTATTCAGATTTGTACATTTGAATATATTAAATGTTTGCGTAGACAAAAAGAGCTGGACTAACAAGTCTGTCTGCCAGTTCAACTCAGTCATTTCTCTATTGTTTTAATTAATCCTGCTCATGCAAGTATTATAATACTTTTCGATAAAAGACCTATATATATATATATATATATATGTACGGATAGATATCTGATATTAAGCTACAGCTTCAAACTTGACACAGTTCATATTTAGTTACGATCTTAATGGGCTGATTGCTCAATTCAATGATGCTTGTAAAAAAAGAAGAAATAAACAAAAACAACAACATTTTGTATGTTCTCAGGCTGACCAAAGAGGGGCAACAGTTGCTCGATGTGTGATCGGACTGCAACAGCGAGTAATGGCAAATAAGTGGCAGATGTGCCAATCTTGTGCACCAGCTGCACCTTGCCAGCAACGAAACCTTCACTTTTGTGATTGCACTTTTGACGCAACCGGGGGAATCTATATTCCCCAAAGCGATGTCTTACCTTCCATCTACATATACATAATTACTGCTATTCTTAGTATTTATTTCCACTAATTAATACATTCATTTTCAAGATACCATCAGGCTCTCGAAACATTCATTTTTTGTATACCCTTGCCGTGGATATCATAATTATGTACGAAAATATGAAACGTTAACCCTCGATTGCAGACTCTGACTTAACTGTTGATATATGTATATATTTATATATATACGTAAAGTCGTTAATCCACATTTAAGAAAATAAATCATACATAGATATTTTATCCTTTTTTTTTGTTTATTCATTTTCCAATATGCTGAAAATGTTGTTCTTCAAACTGATGTCAAATTTTCCACAGCTAGATTAGATCCACTTAAAGCTGATAGAAAAACCTTTCATACCAATTAAAGCAGCACCCATCCTTTTAAGATAAAAAGTTTTTAGACAAACCCTGATTTAAGTATTTCACAGTCAGCCTTAGAGCGTTTTTTTGAAGGCAAAACAAAAGCAAGCCCCCAAAGTTTGGCCCAGTTTTTCCGATATTCAATTTGTAAAACCTTTTGGCTTTTTTGACTTGCCTAGTTAACTGTTGACTTTGCAATCTCTGACTGTGGCACTATGACAATTGGATGTGGAAGCAGACTTGCAATTGGAATTGGAGTTGTAGCTGAATAATGAACGATGCTTTGAACTGTGGCAAATTCTTTTGTGTGCTCGCTGCTCGCTGCTCGCTGTTTAACATTGAACTTTTTGTGCAGCCGATAGAAAACGACACATAGTTACAGATACAGATAGAAACACACACATACATAGATGCCACAACTCGATTCCCACAGCATCAAATGATTTATGGCTCCAAGAAAAAAAAAAACAGTATGTAAAAAGGCATAATAATAAAAAAAAAGTTATTTCATCGATAGCCGCTGGAGTATTACGGATCTAACGGATGAAACAAGAACCTTGTTGTGCATTTAACACGCCATTCTGGTGACTGAGGGTAAAAAATACACACCTCAGATACTAATAACAATAACAATAACAATAACAACAACAACAGGTTGAACAACAACAACAACACAAGAGAGCCACAACACAAATAAATAAAATACGATGAATTATGGGGCAAGTTTTCTGTTTCTGTTTCTGATTGTGTTTGCGTCTGCTTCCCTGCCTCTCTCTCTCTCTCTCTCTATCTCCAACTCTATCTCCAACCGTGTCTATCTTTCGGCACATCGATCGCTTGCCAATCAACATAATTGTCGCTGCCATCAGTTGCCGGCAATTGTGCATCGATCAAATGGCGGAGACCTTGTAAGTCAGTTGCCAAAAAAATGCGTGCAAACTTTGATTTACTCACGAGAAGGTTTAACAAATCGATGCATAAACTATATACAAAATATACAGATTTATATATATATATATATATTTTGGAATCTCAATTGAATTGTGAGTCGGCTTTCGTTCACAGTTTGGAACTCGGATTTGTTTTCTCGCGCATTTGCTATCCAATTGCCACAATGCTGAACAATTAGCATAAATTAAAATTGGTTTACGGCGCAACATTTGCACGATGACACAGTGCAATAGAAGACAGTCCGAGTCGGATTCGTAGTTGTAGTCATAGTCGTAGTCGATGACAGAGACAGATATCGAAACGTTTGCGTCCGCTAACCATGGCGATCAGATATGGACGCTGGCCCGCTTATGATGCGGTCAATGATGAGAGTAAAAGTGGTTTAACCGGTTCCCCTTGGACGACGCGCTTTATTCTATTTCTATAGTTATCGTCTAAATTTATGACAACGCCGTCGCCGTCGCCGTCGCCGTCGCCATCAGCGCACCCAGCGCTCATCTTAGATACAAATCAACGGAGTTCTAATCGTTCCATATAAGCGCAGACAATGCCACAACAGCAAACAAGAAAGAACAATTAATTGTGATATGGCGACAATTTAATACCCTTGCGCAACAAACAATCAGACGGTCAGAAAAAGTTGCAAGTGCAACAGAAGAAGTGCATATATCAAGAAACTAATATCTAGAAACTAGAACATTTTTAGTGATAGTAAATTGAAAATTAATATTTATTGTTTAGTTTGTTACATTTATGGGAAAATCGATTACTTGAAACGAAAGATTACATTTATTTTCAGCTGATTTCATAATAAAATTAAATGATTTTTTTTAATTATTGGGTATTCCCAATTATAAGAAATCTACGTTCAATGTCAGTCAATGTGTTGTCAAATATAAACATGTTTTTCAAAATTAAATCCACTAAGGTGCGCAAAGTTGGTAATACTTGCTAAATATATTTGCAGATAAGTGTCCAAATTGTATGACATAAGCCAAATACCCTGTGGCTACATAGGGTATGTTAATAGGCAATAACGAAAAAGCGGATAAGCAATTAACTTAAAAAACACTTGCAAATACCTTAAAGATTGGAATTTAAAGAACAGTTTATTCGCGTAACAAATTCTTTCAACATATTTGTGATTATAAATCGAGTGTTTCTTATATATAAAATCGATTCTTATATCTATAAGGTCTATTGTGCTCCCTTTCTGAGCCTACAGCTCTTCCATCAACCCCAGCTCCTGCACGAATGCTAGTTGGATTGTCTGAAAGATTCTAAGTCTCTTACTCCAGGGTATCATAAATTCGATGATTCGCAGTGTTAGACGCCCATTGTTGCTTGGTTTGTTTGATAACTGTGCTTTGGGTGTTAAATGTGTGCATAAATTTGGGATTTAATTTTGTTTTTGTTTTTGTTTTCGGTTTCTGTTTTTGTTTTCGGTTTCTGTTCTGCGTTTGCTTTTGCTTTCGTTTGCTGTATTAGTATACAGAAGTAGTACTCGCTTACTAGCTTACCAGTTTGATTGCCGCTAATGCGCTTAGCAAATAAAAGATTTAGATAAATGCTTCCACAAAAGCGTTGATTCGACTAAATTAAGCGCAGCCTGCTCGCGGCATCTACAAATTGTAATCAACTTCTGTGTGTGTGTGTGTGTGTGTGTGAGCGTGTGTGTTTTAGTGATCTGCTACTGCTTCTGCTTCTTCTTCAGCTGCTGCTGCTGCTGCTGTTGCCGCCATGGGAAACTGTTGCAGAGATCTGAGCATCATCATCAACAGGTTTCCATATTGACCGCAGAGTGCCGCATGTACAATTCATTTAGCTTTATTTTCGGTCTGTGCTCGCCGAGCTGTCAACGGACATTTTATTTTGCACTCTGCTTCAATTCAGACACTTTTTGCTTATACCATATTTTGATGACATGCATGAACCTGCATTTTGGTTTTTTATACACAGCTTGTTTTAGTCAGTGCAAAAAAAAAAACAACTAACGACAACTAAAAAATACAAAGCACCCTTGAATTTATGCGGGTATTTGTGTATTTAAATACTTTTGAATTTCAAGTTATAATTGTATTTTCTGTGATTGTCATATTTCTTATTTTCATTATAATCCCCGGTTTTGTATTAGTTAAGCTAGTTGTTGAATTGATCTTTATGACTGATTCTGTGCCTCAATAATATTTCAGAATCTGAAGATTAATTTCTTTATGGGTCTATTGCACGCTGCTTAAGAGACACCCTTCACATTCACTGCATTCAAAATAATCTGTGAAATACTTCAATATATACAATTTTTATTAACAGAACAGAACATCTAATTTTGATCACAGCCTAATATAGAAAATTATATAAAAGGATTTTCATTAAATACTTAAAAATGTACTAAAAGTTGATCAAAATTATGCTTCTTTTATTTTTCAAAGATGTACTTTATATGCATGTGTGTTTTCTTGCTTAAGCATTTTAAGAATTCCCATTTAAACAGATATAGGATACATAATAAGATAATACCAAAATATTTCTGATATGTCAATTAATTATTGCCATGTCACAGATCCCAGTTCTTTGTTGATAAAATTGCATTCACCATTTATGGCAAGCTTAATTACCAAGTTACACGCAGATATATACATATATATATACATATATATATATATATATGTTTATAATACATGCACATATTTACATACATGTATATATTCATATCTTAAACTGCATCATCTTTGGCTGCATCTTTAGCTGGAGGTGCATATGTTGCTGCTGTTGCAGCTTCCTCATCGTCCTGGCTTAAATCGTGACTCTTCTGCTGCTGTGACTGTGTGAAATCAGTTTTCGATCTTTTCACCACATAATGCATATTAAAATGCCACGCTAATTGTTATTATGGGTGGAATGCCCCCTTGTCTCTTGCCTCCCCATGCCACTTAGGTCCGCTGGCCGGCAATTAAGTAATAGACAGGCAAAACAGTTAAAGCCGCCTCTTCGCCTTGCGTGTGACGCTGCCAGCAACAAAAATAACAACAGCAACAATAAAAATAAAAATGTAAGAAAAAAACAACCATTTAATAGACAAATTTTTATACACAAGAAGCAGGCAGGCAGGCGGCAAGCTGGAGCTGGAGTTTGAATTTGTTGGAGGTGCATTTGCTTTGGTCCCTCCGAATGTCGCTGTCGTTGTTTTTTTTGCCTATTAATTATCGCCAAAAAAATCAACAGAGTATTGTGCTATGCTGTGTGGGTGAGGAAGCCAAAAATACGAAATGAAAATAAATACAACGCCAAGCAAATAGTTGGCTAACATTTTGTGGAAGGTGTTAGCTTCTCAATACCAGCAAGGCTGCTGCTTACACTTCAAAACAGCGGTCAACACAGGTCGCACTTAATTTGTTAGAAGCCATTAGAAACATGCAAACATACATACAATAAGTACATATAAATATTTACATAATTATATACGAAAAAGAATTCAAGTTTTGTGGCTGGGAGAATTTTGCAGGATTTGCCGCCATGCACATGCAATGCTTTCGTAGCAATCAGCTTTGTACAGGCACTTGTCACGTTGCTGCCAGTGTGTACACACGTACATATATACCACACAATCGCATCTTAATAAAACAATTATGGCAACTTGCTCTTCTAGGATCACGCTAAAAAAAAAAACAGCAAGAAAACAGAAAAAAGGCAGCACGGCCAGACCTTTTGGTATATCGATGGCAACATCGTAGCTAAAGACAAAAATTTATCACACCTTAGTTAACCCTCGACACCTTGCAAGCGAAACTCAAACGACGGGCCTTTTATGCCATGGAATGTGGCCGAAGAATTGCAAACGAGACGCGACGCGTCGAATCAACAGCCAACTTTGTTTACACTGCCTGCAATAAGTTAATAGTTCGATTTTTTTGGGCAGAGACTACGCTGAGACAAGACCCAAAAAACACCAAAATAAAACAAAAAACTAGGAGAAGCGCCTCAAAGCTAAACGAAACTTCAAGTCTGACAATAGACAACCAAAATACAAAAAAAAACGCGAAACTACAAAAACAAGTAAGAGTGCTCTACTCAAGAGAGTCTAATCAGCAAGATACCCTGTTGCGATTAAGTAATCGATTTTCAAACTATTAATATTGATAGATTTTTTCAATTACTTAATTTTGTTGATAATGAAATCATTAGTGGTGATTTTAAGCTTACTGAAAAAATGAACCTATCAGAAATGTAGGCTTTTCTTATAAGCAGTGCGAAGAATGCAGCGGAAAAACGATTATTGTCAATTTAGGAACATTTTAATTAAACAAATTCAGGCTGCTTTCGCCTGTTAAATAAATTTTGCAAAACCTTCATTATACCCCATTGTGTAAGTTTGAATAGTTGTAACAAAGCTCGTCTAATGGCGAAAACTGTGAGCTTGGCTTTAGGGTGCGTTCCGTGAACTCCACGATGTTTGTGTGTCAGCCGGCGTACCACAGACACCAACACCGAAAACGACAGCAACACCAAGCAACAAACCAACTATAACAACAACAACAACATCTAACCAGCACTAGCAACAACAACAACAACAACGACGACGAGTGCTAATGATGTACCCAGAGTTTGGTCACAATATGATCATCATGATGAAGTTTTCTTGGTGTCTTGCCCACAAAAGATTTCGTAGTGGTTTTTGGGGGTATTGCTGGTGGCTTTCGTGTGCTTCATTATTGATTTAATAACCGTCTTGAAGACACGTTTAAACTGCAGTCAAAGCGTGTGCAGCAAGTTGACTTGGAGCCTGAGTCAGATTCAAGTCGGTATTGCCTTGCCTAGGATGATGATGCCATGAATTCCACACCAAAAAAATAAAACTGAGTTGTAAAATCTACCAGCTACACTCAGCAAAAAAAACAGCTATACCTGAAATATTAAGAAAGTCGGACAACTTAAGTTTTTAAAAAGGTATTCTACAAATTTAATTGTTTCGAAGAATTATATAAAATAAATGAAATTTGTTTCTTGCTGATTAAGGTCAGATAAGAAATTTATTTTGTGCTTCATATTTTCATATATATTTCCTGAGTGTAGCGGCGCATCCATGAAAATTTAAACCATGTCATGTTATGAATAGTATTTGAGTGTGTATGGGAAATGGGATGTGGGGTGATGATGATGATCATGTTTACGCTGCTCATAATCTCAATAGCTGGAGGCAGCAATGCGAAAATCACATACATGCACATAAATGTTTATTTTGATAATGGGGCATGAACATATGGGCACTTAGAAATACATTAGGTAATATTCAGTTGTATACAGTCGACAAATGGTGTGGGCGTCTCAGAGTGGCCTTAGCCAGTGTCGATGAGACAGAGAGAGTTGAAAATGAAAGAGTTAATAAAATTAATGAACTTGCTCGCTTCGCTCCAAATATTATTGGTATTTTTAGGATTTCCGGACAGCTCAATTTCCGTGCGAAATTATATGAAAGCTTCAAATATGATATATCAAAAATATAAATACATTGTTTGGCATCTTAAACGCCAGACGTCCATATGTTTAGAGCTTAAATAAAGACTTTTCTTGCAGTTAGTTTTTTGTAAACAGTTAGATTTTCTCACACAAGCTTTTCGAACCACAACAATTTGTTACCGTTGAGCGCGAGAGCTTTGCAAAGGTTTCGAGTATCTAAATATGTATGTATAAAATTGCATTGTGCACTTATGCATCTGTAAGATACAAAACTCAAATTTAGATATGCAAAAATAACGATTTCGTTGGTGCCGTACACTAAATCAAATCTTCATGAGCACGCCTGCAACTCACTGACAAATATATGGGTTAGGCCCAATTTGTGTCCCAGCAGCGAACACTACAACAATGACAATAACGACGGCGACGACGACGACGACGACGACGACGACGACGACGACGACGACGACGACGACGACGACGATGAGGTTAAGATTTTTGGGAGCTGGCGCTGCATCTCACAGTTACCCATATACAAAGCATTATTGGTGATTTAATGCTGTGGTTGCCTTCGGGTGTTGTTATTGTTGTTGTGGTTGTTGTTAGAGAAGCCGGTGGAGCCGGTGCTGCTGCAACCTGCTGGGAACTTCGCTCGCTTTGTTTAGCTCGCAATCGATTTGGTTCGCAGGCCAAGCCTCATCTCTCTCTCTCTCTCTCTCTCTCTCTCTCTCTATCTCTCTTTCTCTCTTTATCTCTCTCTCTCTCTCTCTCTCTCTCTCTCTCTTTTGCTTCTTGCACTGCCTGCAATCGGTATGTCCCGATCTAGCAATTCGGATCTGTTTGCTTTTTATAGCACAAAACGTGCACTTTTGCAACAATAGCAACTCGACAACTGAAATTAACACTAATTCGATTGCCAATGCGGCTTTAAGGAGATGAGGTTTAGGCAAGGATTAACACTTATACATATTGAGGGTATATTTATGGATAGATTATATTGCTATTAGTTCAAAAGTGTGGTACAAATTAACTGTCGGTTTTTTCGAACAAATCAGATTTATTGCATGCTTTTTTATTATTTAGAAAGTATTCGAATTGCTTCACGACTAATTCGAGTCAAAGTGTATTACGATCTGGAAAGTAAATCCATGCCACAAAGTTTATTAAACAACTCTTAAATCAGTTAAGATACATAATAACTTATGTAAAACAAAATGAATAAAAAGCCCTCGAAACTAGAAACCATTTTCGTAATTTTAAATTCATCAAAACGGAATTATTTTTGTGTGCTTGGCAACTCTGGCCATTTGATGAAATTCCTCAACATTTTATTAAAATAAGTATACCCATAAAAATTGATGCCACTGAATTGACATACATGCATCTTGAAAAACCTGTTGGATATATTCTTTCCTATTAGGTTAATTTTTTACAAGCCACCCTCGTAAAATTCGCATTCGCATGTTGGCTTGCATGTTTAGATAGGTTTTTAGCTTGTCTCGCTGATATTTCGTTGCAAAAACTATTTTGGCAACAATGCAACAGCAGCAGCAAAGGCAAAAGCAACAGCACAAGTAGCAAAGAAAAAAAATTGTGTCAAATTTGTATTTATTTGGCTGGGCAGCTTCCCACCCGCTCCCAGGCTGCACCTTGTTTTGTTTTGGGTGCTGGGCTTTTGATGTTGGATGCGCGCGCTTAGAAACGTGGCCAAGAAGGAAAAGTGGTATGCATACTCGCAATTATGTAAGCGGCGTTCCAAAACTGGCAGCTTATTTATCTTTGTCTCAGCCATGTCAATCAGGCGTCGACTCACCTCGACGTTGATGCACTGCAGTCTGTGCACCTTTGACCCAACAGCCGCAGACTTGGCTTAAACGTCGAACCAAGTTTGGGCCACTTTAAGCTGAATTTGTAAATTAGATGCAAATTATAAATGGGAAAACCATTCCCGTGCGACATTTGTAATGTTTTGTGAAAAGCATGACCATTTTCATTTCATAGATGTACAATTTGTAAATAATATTTATGAGATGCAAAATAAACCAAAGATCTGCTCGCTTTGATAAATAAATTTCACTTTCTATATATATCAAATAAATATTATACAATAAACAGCAGCAACAATCAAATGTAGTCATTCACATAACCAAAAGTGATTCCCTGCTGGACAGTATTTTATATCATGCCAATTAAGTAAATTTCAAATAAACTAAAGTAAATAATATTGAAAGACATTCTCTGCTAAAAATATAAATAGCTATATAAGAGAAGAGTAGTGATGAAAGCGAAAGAGAGATATACTAAATATTCGTCAAATTAAGCAAAGTGCATAATGATTTAATTTTTTGGGATGTGACTTGGAACTGGTTACCCACTGGTACTGGTAAATCCGAAAGCCACGCATCTCATTCTCATATCCACATGTCCACAAATGATATAACACTCCAAATTCAATTAAACCAGTTTTGCTCAGAATATTTAAATAGTGGCTGCATTTGCCCATCTGCTAACACCTAAGCAACAAAACGGTAAATCTTTTATTAGAATTTCATGCTAATTTTTTGGAACAGCCACAAATCGCAATCGGTGGCTGCAGCTGAGTTTTATGAATCCGCTTTTGCATATTTCGACGAACGCTGGACAGCTTATAAGCACACAATATACTCAGTTTTAGTATCAATGCAGCAACTGCCTCTGCCTCAGCCTCAGCCGCTGCCTCTGCCTCTGCCTCTGTCGCTGCCTTGGTCATTACCTGTCCGGCTAAGTTCCAGAGTACATTGTCGCCATGTGCCAAAGCCAAAGTATTGGCCAATGCGCTCCATCCAATCTAGAGTGGGAGCGGTCGGGGTGCGAGGGGGAAGGGGGTGCGTTGTATGGTGTCCCAACTGGTTAAGATGCGCTCACGCGCGTATTAAGTGACTTCAATCCCCTCGGATGGCCGACTTCGACTCTGGCTCTGACTCTGTGGCTCTGACTATGAAATGTCCAAGATGGCCTTCGATACTTTTTTGCAGCGATTAAAAAACGATGACGCCGTCGTTGTCGATGTGGTCGTCAGTCGTCTTGTGGTTTACTTAGCATTTAAATTGTACATTTTTACGAATTGTTTGCGAACATTATTTTTTTTAGTACACGATACCCATTAAAAAATGTTTATAAAGCGTAGAATGCAGTTGTAAAAATGCATGTGGCAGCCATAGGGAGGTATCTTCGATTACATATAGTATATATATATTGAGCTTTTTCCATAAATTACACATATCCATAATCTACGATTTGTGACCCACGTTATAAGAACTTGGCTAAATACAGAGTATATCCAAGTCGGTCACCCTCAACGCGAGACTTGTTTATTTATTTTAATTTAAGGTTTAAATGAAGCGTTCATTTATTTAATTTAACTTTTCGTTTGCCAGAATGCAGTTGACAATGGATTGGCAATGGATATTATTATTTGATTTTAATTAATCCATCGCAATTGAGCAGAATATGGGTGGAAAAAATGTCATCAAGCTGACCTATTTTTAATTAATTCAATTTACTCTTCTTCTGTCATCAACTTGACCTATATTTAATTATTTCAATTTACACAAATAAAGTCTAATAAATAGTTTGAATAAAGTTGGATTTTTGTAAGGTACATAAACATTATAATGTGTATAATTTGTATCTATAGGTTTCTTTGGCTCACTAGTTTGAACTTTTCAAAGTTTTGAATTAGCTTGTCCTTATCGAGGGACATGTGATTATTAAATGATGAAAAGTAAGCTCCATTTAATAAATGTATTGTCACGTTGCAGTGCTCATGATATAACCAAGCCTTGGAGTTGGAGACTACTCGGGCAATTACTAGTTGAGGATGAGGCGACTACAATGAGGCATAGCACAAGACTGCGAATGCGAATGCGAATGCGATTGCATAAATCAATCAAATTGTCTCTCACTCGACGAGCATTGAGTAATAGATCCAATTTCGATATGAATTTCACAGAAATTGGGTTTTTTCTCCATCTTCTTCTTTATTTTTTGCACAACTTTAAATACCAACCCCATTACCCATTGCCCATTAAGTATTACATTTAGTGCTGCATCAGAGACAACAACAACAACAACAGCAAAGGCAACAACAGCATCAACAACAACAACCTATCGATGAAAATCGACAATTAATAGTGAAAGTCTAAGCAAGTACCCAACAACAACAACAACAATATGCAACAATGGGGCATCATCAAAGGTACTGCCAGGAAGTTTTGCAGCCTGGGCGCAGGTCTATGTCTCGTCGTTAGAGTCTAGTATTGGGGCAGAGCGTCTACGTTGTCGTGGATATTTCAAAGGCGATAGCATCGACGCCTCCGCCGTCGCCGCTGACAAAAAAAAAAAAAAATACCTGCAACAAGCGCAGCCAGCAACAGCGGCCCAAAATGACTAATTCCTTGGCCCAAGTCTGAAGCCCATTTGTTTACTTCTCACAAAACTTCACACGAAGCCGTACCCAAGGCAGCTGAATCTCAACTCGTCTCAACTACGTCTCGTCTCGTTTTCTGGTGCAACGTTGTTTTTTTTTCTTCGTTTTTTTTCGCTGTTGCACCCACTGACTCAATGACTGAGTGCCAGAGCCCAGTCAGAGTCACCAGAGCCGCCTGACCCGTGCGCCAAAAGCCGCCAAAAATACTGTCGACCACGACGCATTACCATTTCTTGGGGTCACTGCGCAAGTCTGTCTGTCTCCGACTTGTTGGTGTATGTGCAGTCTATATGTGTGTGTGAGTGTGTGTGTGTTCCCTCGCTTCGACTGTCAGTTTCGGGCAGATGCATATGTCCATGTCCATTGATCAGGCCTCTCTTGGAGCGTGCAATGGAGTTCGCAGTTCAAAGTACATGCACAGACTTCAGTCTTGCCTGCTTGCAAAATAATATGTATTAACAAACTTATATAAAAAAGAAAAAAAAATAGGAAAAAAAAAAATTAGATGGCTTATGCAACGAGAAGAAGCCACGAGAAAACTGCGACTCGGGCTGCTTTTTTTTCTTTTTCTTTATTTAGCGATTGCCAGGCATTGCAATAAATTTGTAAGCTCGCAATGATTGTAAACAAAAGAAATTGTTTATGCTGCCTTCAGTCAAAATGACATCAAAAACAATTAGAAAAAAAATGCAGTCCAATGAAATTTTTGAAGATGCAACTGCCAGCGATTTTGGTATCCAAAAAAAACCCAACCCAAAACTAGACGCTCTCTTGGAGTCCACAAACATGTTGGCTATTGCCCATGGGCAATATAAACAATGGCACATTGTTATATTAAATGTTTATCGCACGCTCTTCCCGGTAGCTTTTTCTTTTTATTGTATTTGTTGTTGTTGCTGTTGTTGTTGTACAGTAGCCCACGGTAGTTTTTCGGGGGAATTTTGTTGCCATACCTCAAAGGGTATCGATCAATTGCTTTCTAAATGACCCAGGGCTATTAGCAGGCGAATGATATTTCATTTCGATTTTTATATCTTTTTCTTTTTGGGCATTGTTTTATCATCTGATGGCTGCCGCAAGATTGCCGATGATACAAAATACAAGGAAAAAAATTATGTATTAGAAAGAATTTGCATTGATTTGGTGAGTTGAGAGAGAGAGAGAGAGAGAGAGACAGAGAGAGAAATGATTTTATTTAGGTTGCTTCAAATCAAATACTTATTCCATTCGAATTTTCCTTGGTTTCAAAAAGCTTCGGCAAATTGCAAATATAATATTGAGCAGCTTTCAACTATTTGGTTTTTAGTTCTTTTAAACCGTTGAACTCTTTGGTAACTAAGAGATATTTTCAACGGGATGAGTACTAGATTAGTTTAAATAAATTGGGGAAAATGGTTTTGAGAAATATGAATATGAAAACCCAACCAACAACATCCACAACAGCAACCAAATCAGAGAAAAAACCAACTGTCGTTTTGCAATTCGAATAAGCCATAATATTTATTATAATCAAAACCGAACACCCGCAACGTGGGCCCAGCAGTGGCAGCCAGGCAACGAGGCAGCCAGTCAGCCAGCGGAGTCTCGACGTGCTGCAATGGACAACAAAATTTATTACATTTAATGTGCAGCATTAACTACGATTGAGATGTGATCCTCGTTTTGGCGCTGGCTCGACTACAACCCTGCCAAAAGCATCTCTTAGGCGGCAACGTGAGCTCACCTCACCTCAGCTCAGCTCAGCTCAGCTCAGCCCCCTGCCAAGCCTCCTTGTGCCCTCCCCCTGTCTGCCTCGTGTCATACAGAAGTGTCTATCTACAAAGTCGAGACTTGGTGACTTGGACAGCGGCACAAAAGCATTTCTAATTAAGACATTCGATACGGTTGCTTGCGTGTGGAACGCAAGACAATTGGGCAACAACAATATATATATTTATTATATGGTTTTTTTTTTGGCAATATCTTGCTCCCAAACCAAGTATGAATCTTCTCATGAACGTATTTACATATTTAATGTGTGTGTTGTGTTTGTGCAGCTGAATCACTGACATTATACTAAAATGCTCCTAAGAATCATCAATGTATGTGCACCCCAGACACCGCTTGACATTCACGCCTTCATGAATTCCCAGCCAAGCATACAAATGCTAAACACATTTTCCACTTTTGATATCCTTGCAGGTGCGGATACAACACCAACACCGCCAACCACATCCAGTGAGTCCCGGCGAACGCCATCCACGAAATCAACGGAGCAAAGCTCGAGACCTTTCTCAAAAATCGCCAACAAATTGAAAAGCGTAAAGAGCGAAAGTGTATCCAGTGGAACAGCGAGTATAGCAACGACAACAGCTCCAGGTCGATCACCCAAAGCCGAAGCAGAACCAGACACAGAATCAGATTCAAAAGTTGCAGCAACTGTGACGGCACCAACTGCAGAACGCACTAAACTGAGCCAAGTGAGGCTAACTAACCAAGCGACTACAAGCATGTTACTTCTGCAACCCAATGTAAGTGAAGGAATCAAATTTTAAATAATCGTTTTTAACTATCATATCAGAGAGAATGGGTGTAGAAACTGTATGATCAAAGATGAAATTGGAGAGGTAGATATTACTTGGATCCTAGTAGGGCAGAGAGGTGAGAGGCACTGCATTAAGCCACTCAAAAATAATAAAGAATATGAATAATGTATCGAACTAAGAGTTTTGAAATAAGAATAATTAATAAGTTGAAGTTTTATGAAGAATCTCAAGTTTATAGTTTATAGTAAAAAGTTATGAAATTGTTTAAGTAAGGAATCAAAATGGTCAAATAAGTTTAGTAAGGGAGGTCTTATGGCAGAATCTAAATGAAATAATTTAAAGAACAAAGATTAGAGATTGCTGAATGGAGGAAGGAATCAAAATGATCTTGGAAGTTGAGTTAACTATAGATACGTTACAATATTTATTGATATTAGAATCCCAAAATGGCTTTGACCACCCCACAGTAGAGCAATATACATATTTTAGCCATATATCTAAAATAAATGATTATTTATACATAAATCAGGCCAAAGGGGAAGAGGAATTTGGCTTACTTATATTATTAAAAATAGAAGCAAATTTAGAGTCTGATGGATTCAGAAATGAAAGCTTAAGCATTACTTTTCTAAATTAATTTCTAAGCAGCTGTTGCGTAGAATCGCAGATACATTAACAAAAATGTATCTGTGGAAATTTGCATGTTGCAAGACAAATGACTTGCTGAATGGCTGCGTTAATTGCCTGCTGTGAGGAGGTTAGAGTCTGAGCAAAAAAGTACTTGGGAAGCCACAATAGCTGTCTAATTGAATTTAATAAAACATAAATGCATGTGTGCTAACAGACAAACAGACACGCAGACACGCAGACCAGACAGACAGACAGCATAACCAATTACCGAATTAGATGCCTGTCAATTTCGTATAGGGGTTGCAATCCTTAGAACCAATCAGAGCAGTCGCTAGAATCGCGCATGTCTAGCTGTCGTCGTCGATTGGGACTCCACCCTTGTGGCTAGAGCTAGGAGCTATGCTTAGCTGTCCGTGCTGTGTGAGTTACTAACTTAGTCTTTGATGAACTCTTGTGCATTGCAGAGCTCCTTTAGTTCACTCTCGTCGTTCGACAATTTCTCAACGCAAACCGTGACAACGACAACAGCGACGTCGGCAGCCGCAGCAGCAGCAGAGAGTAGTGCTGGACATCATCATAATCATCATCATCATCATAATCACCGCCATCATCATCAGCATCAGCAAACCCTGCAATCCCATCAACAACACAATCAACACTTGCTGCTGCCCACATCCAGCCAGGACACATTGCTCTCCCATGAGGAGGATCAGCTGATAAGCAATCTGGCCGATGCAGCCGTCACGCACAGTGAACTCTTCTCGGATTTATTTTTCCCCTCGGACTCGAATAACTCCCTGCTCTCGCCGGCACTGGAGCACCAATCGGTCGCCAGCTATCCGGATACACAGGTGGATGTGCCGCCGCCGTCCTCCCATGAGACATTGATTGGCAGCAGCGAGGACATCACTAGCTCCATTGAGAATCTCACCAAGCTGACGTGCCTGCGCGACAAGCGACTCTCCTCCATCCAAGATCACCCTGCTGGCAGCACCGAGCAGGATCATCATTCGATCTGTCTGCTCAGTCTCCGCTCCAGCAGTGATCCCGCTATTGCTCTACACGCCCAGCAGCAGCAACAACAACTACAGCAACAACAACAACAACATCTGCAGGCAGTCCATCAGTTGCAGCGGCAGCGACACGGCGCCAGCGATTTACTGATCTCACCCATTGGTGGGCCGCTATCGTGCGGCAGCAGCCTACCCAGTTTCCAGGAGACCTATTCCCTCAAATACACCAGCAGCAGCGGCAGCAGTCCCACGCCCCCCACTGCCACGCCCTCCGATCAGTTGCTAACCCTCAAAATGGATGATGATTGCTTCCCGCTTACCAACACCGCTGCGGAAGTGATGGCGGGTCTTAGTTCAGGTCCTCCCTCCGGGCAGCTGCAGTCGCTGCATCAATTGCATCAAGTTCAACCCACACACCTCTCACATTCCGGCAACAACAATAGCAACAACAACAACAATTCAAACAACAACAACAACAGCAGCAGCGGCAGTTACAACTATCATGGCCATTTCAATGCCATCAATGACGCTTCCAAATTCTCGCCAAGCTCTTCAGCCAGCTCGCTCTATGAGTACAATGGCCAGAATGATCTGTTCTATGGCCAACAGCAACAACAACAACAGCAACAGCAACAACATGGCTATCAGCAACATGTAAGTAGCAACCTGTCACACATCAAGAAAAAATACTTCTTTTCTACTAGAAATATATATGTATATTTAAGGCAAGTTGAAGAAAATTATATAGAAATATATATGGAAAATACTTATCTTTAGTTTTCCATATTTATGATTTGGAATTTTTTCAGTGTACCAGTTGCTTATACATTTTGTTATTATTCAAATTTTTGCAGAACTACAACACGCATAATGGCGAGCGTTACTCTCTGCCCACATTTCCCACCATATCAGAGCTGGAGGCAGCGAACGCTGCTGCCGCCGATGCCAATGCTGGTCCCACCTCCGGCTCCAACTCCGTCGTCGCCGTCCCTCTGCCGCCCATGCGACGTGCTTCGTTGCCCGTACAACGTTCCGTTTCGCCCGCTGCTGCTGCACACAGTCCCAAACTGGCCAAGCTGACTCTTGGTCCGCGACATGCTCATGCTCATGCCCTGCAGGTGCAGTTGAGTTCCACGCCCAATTCAGCGGCCAGTTCACCGGTGAGTGGAGCTGGTTTGGATCTCCTACACAGCCAGGCGGGCAGACTGCTGCAGTCTGCGAGCTCCTCGCAGTTGTGCGCAGTGTGTGGAGATACCGCCGCTTGTCAGCACTATGGTGTGCGAACCTGTGAGGGCTGCAAGGGATTCTTCAAGCGGACCGTGCAGAAGGGCTCCAAGTACGTGTGCCTGGCGGACAAAAGCTGTCCGGTGGATAAGAGGCGACGTAATCGCTGTCAGTTCTGTCGCTTTCAAAAGTGTTTGATGGTGGGCATGGTCAAGGAGGTGGTGCGCACGGATTCCCTTAAGGGTCGCCGCGGGCGGTTGCCGTCGAAGCCAAAGTCGCCGCAGGAGTCGCCACCATCGCCGCCCATATCGCTGATAACGGCGCTGGTGCGCAGTCATGTGGATACAACACCGGATCCCTCGTGCCTCGACTACACACACTACGAGGAGCCACTCGATCCGCTCACGCCACCAATTGTGGCCAGTGCACTGGCCATGAGTGAGGCTGACAAGGTGCATCAGTTCTATCAGTTGCTCACCAGCTCGGTGGATGTGATCAAACAGTTTTCTGAGAAGATACCCGGCTATCTGGATCTCACGCCCGAGGATCAGGAGTTACTCTTTCAATCCGCCTCGCTGGAACTATTCGTCTTGCGTCTGTCCTACCGGGCTCGCAGCGATGAAACCAAGATGATATTCTGCAATGGCACAGTGCTCCATCGGAACCAATGCCAGAGATCCTTTGGCGACTGGTTGAATGGCATCATGGAGTTCAGTCGCAGCCTGCAACATCTCGAGATTGACATATCAGCATTTGCTTGCCTCTGTGCACTAACACTGATAACAGGTGAGACATCTCAACCAAATATATATATATATATATATATATATATATATGTATAGATGAATGCTTAATGATAATATCTTTGTCCGTCCTTGCAGAGCGTCATGGTCTGCGTGAGCCCAAGAAAGTGGAGCAGTTGCAAATGAAGATCATTGGCAGTCTGCGGGATCATGTCACCTACAATGCGGAAGCGCAAAAGAAGCAACATTATTTCAGTCGCCTTCTAGGCAAATTGCCTGAATTGCGCTCCTTGAGTGTGCAGGGATTACAGCGGATATTCTATTTAAAACTGGAGGATCTGGTGCCGGCACCGGCATTAATTGAGAACATGTTCATCACCACGTTGCCCTTTTAGGCGCCACACACACACACATCAGATCACATAACATCACATAACTTTGCTTCCTTAAACTTTAGCTTTTAATAACATAAATAAACATAATATATATATATCTATATGTATATATATATACATATATATGTAGTATGTATATATGTATAGTATTGGTATACCCCTAACTAGATACTAAGTGATCTCAAAGAAAATGAGACAAAACCATCCCCGTATGGTATAAATCTACTAACAATAAAACAAATGTTATCAAGTAGGAATTATAGAAAAAACCAGAAAGCCCTATTCAATAAATTTCCCATCCATGCGTAGTTTGACGGCACAGAAAACTTTGACCACGGCCAAATCAGAAAAGCCCGGTTCATGAATATTTGAAGCATTTCAGCGGGTTCAGATTTCAGTGGGTTCAAGTCGTAAATGGTATGGTCGGAAAAGGTATTCGTGACTTGTCTGTCAGCTTGCCAGCACAGAAATCACACAACTTGTTGACGTTAATTGTTTTGTTCCAACTGTCAAAATCAATAGGCAGCAAAACGCACAACTTGTGTGCACATATGTATATGTATGTATCGTAACTAACAACCCTTTATTTTAAATTCGACCAATTTATACTTGCCTTCAAGTACAAATCAGAGTTCTTTCACCTTGCCTTCTCGTAGCTTACTTCTAGTCAATTGTTTTAAGATATCAGCTACACCATATATATAATCAGTAACATAGTTTTATAGATGTATTTAGGTGGGTAGTATGTAGGTTCTTTGGTTTTGACGCTCATGAATTCTTGGTTGAAACTTTTACCACACGGCCCAGTGCACAAAGAGAGTTTAAGTACCTTTATGTGATTCGTGTATGACACATACAGATCTGCACAGAAACACACAAACTAATGTATAAGATAATGTATATATAGTCTAAGGATGTGAATATATACAGAATAAGCAGTTATTTTCTAATCGGCGCTCATTAATAAATGTATATATATATATATATATAAATTTCATGAATTAGATATATAATATTTACTTCAAATGAGTTCTCAAAGAATTGTTAAGGAGACATCTGTGTCTCTCTCTCTCTCTCTCACTATCTTTATCTCTCTCTCTCTCTCTCTCTCGTTCTCTGTCTATGTGTAATTTTGATTAACGGCCCTCTATGTGATTTTGTGTTAGATTGGCGTTAAATATATATCTACACACATTTATACTTACGTACATATGTAAATGTCCAACTTTTATATGATTTATTTTGTAACTTACATATATTTTATAACATATACATACCTATAAATTTTCCTTAAAAGGAAAACGATATACAAAAATCATACAATTCTTAGATAGCAAATATTTAAAGTACATACAGCCTTTATAGTAGACAACTTTCCACTTATGTATTACATTTTAAGATATTCGATGGATTAAACTAAAGACTATAAAACATTTTTAGGCTTAACGAATAAGAAAACATATCTCTTTAAGCTTTCGAAAGCATCAACAAGTGTTATTAAATTATTTTTTATTACTTTATTGGCAATATATAAATTTTAAATAATTTTTTTGTTGTTGTTGTATTCCTCATTGATAATACTATGCAACATCCGAAATGCGGTAAAGAGTTGCACACAATTTGCTTAAGCTAAATTTAGGAACCAATAATAAGAAAATCTATTCTATATTTTTTTCTATTGTACAATTTTATTAGGATATATAAATAATCAATTATTAATAATCAATTTTTTTGAGAGGTGAGTTTTACATATTCGGATCAAGTGTTCGTATACCAATTAGTTGGATTTGTTAGTATATATTCTCCGCTCAAAAAAGTTGAAGATTAACAAGCGAAAAATCACTCATTAGCAAAATTAAATTCTGCCATTGAAAATTTATCAAAAATTATTTTCAAAATTTTGGGCCCCTCATGTTGAGCAAATATTTTGTATATTCAGAAATAACTTTTGTATTTATTCAATTAAGGAAAAGTAATCTAAGTAAAAATTGTAGTTATATTACGAATATACATATACATACATATATGTATATATATATATATATATATTTAAAGAGCCATTTTGCTTCGAGTGTATGCATACTAAGTATCGGTAAGAAAAGCACTTGTGTGACCCCTAATAAATGTTAATCCTAATCTTAAGTATCGGTTAAAATCGTTTGAAATTAAATAATATAGTACATACATACAATGTTACCAAATTGGTTTGAAACTATTAACTAAATTTGGATTCAAAATCCATGATGTTGCCATTATCTAGCCGTTACATATCGAAAAATAGAAAAAGAATACAATACAATACAAACACATATAAAATTCTGTCCGTTCTTGTATCATATGTAAATAATTGAGAATCTGTCGTTCGCTTAGCAAACAAATACACGTTAAGTCCAGATATAGTTATAGACATATATAAATATATACATACATACATACAACATACTTTGTACCTTTAGAATATGTATACTCGTACATTAGCAAAACTTATATATATATGTACATATATATATATATTTTGAATAGAGATCTTTTACCGGAAACTTTTGCACTTTAACTGAAGAATCCACAACACATTTGTTTGTGTTAAACGTTCTTTTGTAATTTTATATGTACATACATAGCTACATAATCACATACATATGTTAGGTATGGAAATTTATGGTGTGCATATTTTTGAGAATTTAAACGATAAATTTTTCAATGAAACGAGTTTTAGTACACTTTTCAATACAAAAAATATATGTAAACATACACGATATAACTATAAAAATGCATATTTTGAATATATACATACACATACATATAGATACATATATTTTATTATGTACTTACCTAAAAATAAGTATACATATATATCTACATATTATTAAGAGCCCATGAAGCTTTATGGATGAGAAAACAAATTGTACGTTTTTTTTATAAATAATCGGATGGATTTTTGAAAAATCTTTATTTTTCAAAAAGAAAAAGAAAAAAACGTATGTTAGCCAAAAGAAAAAATGTCATGTCCTTTGAAAAAGGATGTAACTTGTTTGCATCGCAATGATTTACATACATATATACATATAGCATATTTGAAGCACAAGAAAATGTTAAAGTTGAAGGCATAATCTATTAAATATATTATGCGCGTATTACCAGCAAATTTCTAGAAGAATACTATACCTAAAGATGCTATGTATACATACAAATATAATATATACATATACATACATATATTATATATACTATATATATATATATTTATATATAAAATATTATGCATTGTTATATAGTCCGTTGTGTAATTTGTCCTTATTTTGTATTGTTTCAGTTTCATATTGTTAGTACCAACCAAAACGTAACTGAACGTTATTTATCTACATATATATATATATATATATATATATATATATATATATATGTATATATATATATATGTATATCCGCAATGGAAATTCAGCTGAAACGGCATAATAAGCAAATACAAATCATTTCATTTCGATTAAATAAACATTTAAGCATACAATTTTTTAAAATGCCTTTTGAGCAAATTAGTTCTAAAAAAACAACCATATACATATTTACATAATGTATACTGATTTCACTGATTTCAAATAAAAATGTTTACTTTTTTCTTGAGTGTTAAACGAGTGTGTTTTCTTTCGCTGGATGGAGTTAACTAGATGCTATTTATACCCAAGTATAATACACAATACCATGTCCAATTATGGAGAACCCAAACAGGAGATGTATTATTGAAAATGTGAGGGTGTTACTTGCATTACTTACATTACTTAACTTTTGCACACCGCTGGGTATACAAATCGACTTGTTAAATTTCATCATTAACCGTTAACCACTAACCAGCGATAAAGCAGTTTAAGGCATAAATTGAAACAAAAGAAAAGTAGATGATTTTATAGAAAAAATTTATAAGCTCTAGTTGGTTGTCTTAAATAAAATATACAAAAATCAGCCATAGACAGTCATCAGTGTGTCCACGGATTGCCGGCAAACGGGACACCGCCGTCCATATTCGAGATGGTCTAGCCGCAAGGAGCACTCCTTGCACAGACAGAGATGCCGGCATGGCAGTATAACAATATTCCGGCTGCGATCTAGGCAAACCACACAAGTTATTCGGTTTGTCGATGAATTCTCAGTTCGTTCCTTGACCTTCTGCAGCACCCAGGAGAATTGTTCGTCTATCCATCTCGATGCACTCAGCAGAGCTCTTGTCATCTCATTGCGTAGTTTTCTAAGCAGATAGAGGGTATAGTAATACACATAGCCGCGAAACACATAGAGCACCAGGAGCAGGACGATGCCAATGGACAGTCGGAAGATGTTATTTAGCAAATATAAGCCATGCTCAACAATATAAGTAGTCAAGTATTCAAATGCAAGTATTAAATAGTCAAAGATGGCAATAATGAATCGTGGCAACAGGAGCAATACCCACAATGCACAATTGCCGATTCCAATGAGCACGTTGGCTAAAAATGTAAATATTCCTTCCAGCACATTGTATGCCAAGGTCAATGATTCGCCGGTGCCATCGTATATGTAGTTGTAAATATCGCAGACTGTCTGACGAAGATCGCTGTACAAGATTGTGAAGTAGTTGAATACAGTCGCAGCTAGCTGGTAACCGTCGCAGAGGTAACTCCAGATGTGAGCGCCGCCTTGAACCAGGCAGTAACCCACAAAAATGCTGCCGGCAAAAAAGTAGTAAATGGCTGCACGAAGCGACTCAATTGTGATCCTTAGCACAATGTCAATCAAATTTACTACTGAACTCAGAAATGACAGCATGTTGTGCACAAAAACATTTTAGTAAACAATAACAAAATAAAATGAAAACAAATGCGAAGCACCCCTGGACTGTCTCCTGATATATACATATATATAAGTTCACTTGCAACTATCGATAGTCGCGACTCAATTGTCAACTATCGATTAACGAAACAAGGTTCAAGATTCGATATTTTTCAAAGATTTTAATTTTCTTTTCTAAAAAAATTCTACAATTATTTTAGTCTCAGAGCATTGATAAAAAAGTTTGTATATAAAGTGCACTTTGTTATTATTCATAATTATACTTATCTTACTTATACTATACTGGTAATATGTATATGATATAATGTACCGTCTAAATTGTTTTACTAACTTATCAAGCCGTAAAATTGTTCAGCAGAGCTATCAAATCGCTGTTCTTCTTCATCACAGCCATCACTTCCAGTTGCTGCTGCTTCATAATGCGCAACCGATTGCGTTCCTCGATTTTGGCCAATTGATTATTGCTGTTTATGTTCCTCGTGTCCACATGCAGCTTCTGCTCCGACTTGATGTGATACAGCTCATCGCGAATCGCATGCAATTTGCGCTCACAGTCACGCACATCCTTCTCCAGAATCTGCGTCTTCAGATACACAGTCTGCGCCAGTTTATACCAGTCGGCCAGGCATTCAGCCATTTGAGCTACAGCTGGACTAACGTTGTCGAGCAGCAGCTGCTTAATCCTTTTCCCATTGTGATCCACTTTTATTTTTTCCAGCGCATGGAATTGCTCATCATTGTATGTTAAAGTGCGTGTGGCCCGATCTCGGAGTAGGTGTTGCCAAGAATCGCGCAGGCGCTCCACCAAATACTTTGCCTGTGCGCTGGCTCGTGTGCGGCAAGGACACTGCTTGCCGTGCATCAGCGACGACCACTGATCACTGTAAATGAGGAATGCATAAGCAAAACCGAATTGCCTTGGTAGTAACTTCTCTACTCACTTTAGCTCGTCGTCTGTCACATAATGTTTGTGCATCTGTGTGATAACATCAGCGGCTCCATCGAATTCACTTTTAGCATTGTCCAAGGAGCTGGCCAGTGACCTCAATTCCTGATCACCCTTGGTCTGCGGAAATATACACATGTTGATGATGCTCTTATATGGTAGAAGTGGTGCTCTAAACTTACCAGACTGGCCGTGCTCTGTACAACATCTGCGTAGTCAACCACCGTCGAGAGCAGATTGTCAAAACTTTCAGTTTTTCTGTTATACGATATAAATTGGGTGTTAAGTAGAACATTTTTTTCCCAATTGATTTACTCACTTCAACAGCAGTGTAATTGTGGTAATAAGCATCTCGATAAACTGTTCCACTCCCTTCTTGATTAGAATGTCCATGGTGGTGAAGATGTCCACTCGTCTTTTGCACTCGTGACCCACGCTGCAAGCAGCCTGCATTAAGGGATATATATAGAATATATTAAATATATATATATATATATATATATATATATATATATATATATAAGTTTAGAAGAGCAGCTGTTGGCTTTACCTTTGCCAGACTCGCATCGTTTTCAACGGAAACATTTGGTGGAAATACTGGGAACTTGGGCAGCTCTAGTTGATGCGGCAATTGAACATTGTTGTCATCATTGCTGTAGAGGAATATGGGCTGATCCGTGGTTGTGCTAGGAAATGCGTTAACTGCCAGACCAACATACATGAATAATGAAAGTGCACAGAGAGTAAGACAGCCAGGAAGAACTCACCCAAGGTGCGTGGCGAGACTTTCTTCTCGAGATGCTCGTTATTGAATAGCATAATTTGCTTCTCCAGCGCCACTTCGGTTTGAAGGAATATGCGCTCCCGGAAGTTATCAATCTGTTCATCCGGCTCCAAGAACACCTCTACCGAAGTGGCTCGATTCGTGAAGAATACGTGAATGACACGCTTTCGCAGGATTAGCGTCACCTCCTGGAAAAATCGATCAAAGGACCACGTCTTGTCCCGATTCTCCTCCAAGAGGCCCGCCAACAAAGGTGTCACGAGCGTCTTCAATCCTTGCGACAAGTGTGCATGTGGTGGCAGCGTTGTTGACCACTCAATGGGTCCATTCTCGGCCAGCTGCGTGCCGGATATCACGCCCGAGGCCTTTTTTGTTGTTATCTGATGCATTGTCTCGCGATTCTTGCGACCACCATATGGTCTAAAGGGTAAATTGCCCGTGGCCACGTGGTATAGCGTTACCCCAATGGACCACAGATCCACATTTGCCGTAAATGAACGTTGTATGGACTTGCGAAGCACAGCGCGCTCGTAGAGATCGGGATGCAGATACTCCTCGGTTCCATAGAGCGAAGCAAACGGCTGGTTATCTTCCAGTTCGCGTGCAGCACCAAAGTCAGTCAACTTGTATATGGTTTGACCATCCTCCGATATGAATTTCATAATATTGCCAGGCTTCAGATCACGATGCACCAACTTATTGTCGCGTAAATGTTTCATGCCGGCGCACAGGTGCTCCAGCACAAGCAGGAACTCGTGCTCCGGCAGGCCGTACGAGTTCTCCGGATCGTCAAGTATATTAAATAGACTTCCGCCCGTGCACAGCTCCATGACGATCACCTTTCCGCGTCCCTCCTGATCCTCCTCAATAGCCAGCAGTTTGACAATGTTCTCATGGTTAACCTTCTTCAAGGCCTCAAATTCGCGCATCTGGACATCTGCGGGTCGCATGTGGCTATACGGATTGAATGTCTTAACGGCGACCGATTCGCCAGTTGTCTTATTCACTCCCTGATAAAAAAGGGGAATGACAAGAAAAATATACGTAAAAACATGCACATGAATACAAATTGATTTGTATTCACCTGAAAGACAGATCCTGTGGCACCTTTGCCCAGCACACTGGTCGTGCACCAGACATAGTTCAGAGAACCACGCAGGAATGACATTTTTAATTAAATTCTTTTATTTCTTAAGCAAATATTTATTGCGATCAACTGGTGAAAACAGATGTACGTGCAGTTTTTTTTTTTGATTAGATTTGCCGATTGCTATCGATATATTCCACTAGTTCATTTTCATAAAAATCGTGAATTCGGAGCGCCAAACTAGCAATTACCTTACAAATTTGAAAAGTGAATGCACCTCAAAGATGAGACTAGGCACGATTGCGTGTAATCGATTAATGTTATCGTGCAGCGGCCATCCTTAGTTATTTTTGTTGTTTTGCGCTGCGACAACTTTGGCAGCATTTTAATATTATTATTTTGTAGGTAGACACAGTATGACAGATTTGTGCATAATTTTTGAGGGCGCACCATTTCGTTAGTGAGCGAATGGTAAATATGTACAACACATTAAAAAACTGCATTAATCGTGGCCGAGACACATAAATCATCGTTGCGCCGATTCGCGAAAAGCCTTCCGTTGTTATTTTATAATAATAAGCGTTGCGTACGCGCGCCTTACAACAAAAGGATGAAAATTCGATTACATTTAGTGCGCTTTATGTACATAAATCTACTACTAAGGTAAGCCAAGGCTTGCACCATCAATTTCCAATAATTTTCCTAATTATTTCTTTTCCCTTCCACTTTCTCGATTCTCTTCTTTTTTTTTGTAAACTGCAGCTGCTGCTTTTGGCTATATGACAACGCTGCTGCAGCAGATGCTGCAACAACAAAAACAGCAACAGGAAATGCAAAGGCAGCAGCAGCTGCCAGTCAGGCGGACTATCGAATGCACAGGCCGGCTGCATCTTTAGAAGGGGTGGTTAACGAGGAGAAGGTCGCCAACTCGTTTAGAACAAATTTGATAAAACTAACAAAACGTCGTCAGTCGAAGTCAGAAGATAACGTTGACATTGTGATGGAAAAGTCGGCAAGCAGCACGCCAACTACTTCGACTAGTGCAAAAAAAACTAAACCGACTGCTGCTGTAAGAGACACGTCAGTGAATTTAAATGCGTTGGCCCCCGGTGTAAATATCAATAATGATAATAATAAAAACGAGTATATTAGCTTAGTGCAACTCAGTGAAAATGATAATAATAATGATGCAGGGAACGAAGCGACAGCCCAAGTGCCAAAAAATCTATTAATCAACAATGTTAATACTAATAATAATCACAATACAAAAACAAACACAAATGCAGATGCATATGCAAATGAACAAGAGCAGCAAGCAATGCATGTTGGCGATGAGGTTGCAACAACAACAACAACCAACCATCAGGAACAACAACAAAGCGAGCAACAAAGTAAAAAGAAAGAGAGGTGAGTTATTTATATTTTCACTATTCGCATAAGAACAATTTCCATGGCACTCGTTTCGTACAAACAACACACACACACGCACACATACAAATAAGTGGAAATAATTGATAAGTGGACAAACTGTGAGAGACGCCTCCAAGCGTAACAACAATTATCAATGTGCAAGTATTTTGCATAAAACGTGCCAAGCGACAAATTTCCTTTGACTTGGACGTGCGAAGAGCACTGAATACTAGAGAGATAGGTAGAAAGAGACGGGGAGAGAGATGGAAAGAAAAAATGCGACCTTTCTAGACACATATACTCTGCGTAATCTTTGGTATTTCCCGCATTAAAATAATGATGGAGAGCTTCTACGCCCGTATTTTACCCAGAATTGTTTATTTATATTTCTTGTTTTTTTTATAAGCATACACATATATATATACATGTATACATATATATATAGCAATGCTTCTACATTGGATTTGTCTTTCTGTTAACTAATTGTAATGATGCCCTTTAAGTTCACATATCCTGATTAATCTTATTATTAAAAATCTAAGGACCTTTAGTTCAGCTTAAATTACACATTTTTAATTTCATAGAGCCTACTCATAAATTAATATGATCAGTCAATCCAAATAAAAAATATTAATCCCCTATATATATATATATGTAAATCGACACAATACACTCTATATACAATATTTTGGGTAATGTTCCAAACTCATTTAATTCCTTCACGAATGTCCTTAGGACTTGACATCCCCAATTTGATTAATTGACGGTCATTCATTCATTTTCGAATGAAAATCGTGAAGGGCTCCTAAAATTATGCAATGCAATTGCATTTCATTTGCAAATATGAATTAAAAAAAAACAAAAATTGTCGGCTTTAAATAATTGCAATTATAATAAAAGTTTTTAGCCAATAATAATAAAGAAACTTTTATAGATGTAAGCATGGGAAACTTTGCTTCAAGGCCGACCAGCCTTAAGCTTTTACGTAGTACATAAAAATTAAAAATCGATAGGAGTCTTACTGGTTTTAGAAAGTTCGTATATGGATATTAAATGTAAAACACCCAAACACAAGAATAATATAAGTTAATAGCTTCATAAAGCACAACAACAACAGAAAAACAAAACAAAATGTGGCAAGCTAATGAAACGCTAAAGCATTTGTACTGCTACCAGGTATGTCAGAAATGGACACGATGAAATATTTATTTGATAGGTAATTAGTTGCGTGCTGGTTTCTATAGTACAACTAGCGGCAATATGTCCATGCATACATGCATAAGCAAAGAGAGCCCAATGGCGAATGTTAACAACAAAAAAACACCCACGCCGGCTCTTGTCACAATGCATTTTACCGGTAATTTGCTTTACAGTTTTCAATTTATTTTCCCTGACTCTTAAACGGCGTCGTCGTGTGAGCGGCGGCCGGCGACTTTCTAAATGCCTTTGCAGTCGTCTTTGCTTTTGGTCTATCCAGCTAGCTGTCTGGACTATCTATCTATTGGTGTTGGCCAATTCGTTCATAAAAAACCAAGGAAAAACAAAAACAACAACAAAAATAAACCGAAACTGCGTCGGGCGAAATATTGTATATATATATATATGTATATTTTGATTTTTTTTCCTATTTTTCTTATTTACGAGCCGACGAGACGCTGTGGGAGTTAACGCCAACGCCAATGCCGATCGATGATCGCCCCGATCCTTTAAAGGCCTTGCACAGCATATTTCAAAATTACCAAAAAAAACATTGTTGTTGGTTGTTGTGTTTGTAAAAGTGTTAAATGGGCGCCATATTTAAAGTGGGCATTTCAGTTTGATTTGACTGGATATTAATCGCATACGCGGTGTCTCCTCTGTGGGCTCTCTCAAATCAAAAATGACTTTATCAGTATAATCCGACTTTCCATTTATTTTTTTGGGTTATAAAAGCAGTTTTGTTGCATTTGAATTGTGTATGTGTATGTATGTGTGTGTGTGTGTGTGTGCCCCAATAGTACGCCAGAATCAAGCAATCAAGTCTCGAGTCTCAAGCATCATGCTGTCTTCCAAAATTCCCCTCCAGATACATTTCACACATGGCAGGTGATCGCAGCGAACGATGATCGTTGTACTTTCACTTTCGGCGAATGTGTAAGGACTCGACTCGATTCGACGCCACTCTGCGAATAAGTTTTGCAATTTAGGCTTTCGAAAATGCATCATGATCTTGTTACTCTAATCAAACTTGCAAACAACACCAACAAAACATCTGCAACAACAACAGCCAATAATCACAAACAACAACAACAACAACGTGACATTGCTATCAAAGCTAGCAGACTTTATGGCAGCGATTGTCGCTTATGCAAATAATTAAGCCAGCCAGTTGTGGGAGATTATTAATATGCCAAATGCTCGGAGTTAACACAAATTATTGATTGTTATCAAAAATGAAAAAAAAAAGCTGAATACCTGCCTCGCCTCACTTTGGCTCACCTGTCCAAATTGTTAATTGATTGTGATCGGGCGCGCATTGACTTTGGCTTAATCAATTTGATCGGTGATTGGGGCTCGTCAGTCGTCAGTCGCCGATCACTGATCTCGTCAAGCTGCATCGATTAGCCATCCAGCCGGTGTCCGTTGGCAGATATTGCGAATCGTGTCGTACACCTTCACTTCGTTTTGTTATTCGCATTCCGACTGCATTTTCCGAGCACTCTTTTTCCATGTGACGTAGGCGCGCTGCCTGCCAGCCTGCCTGTCTATTAAACGCCAACTGCTTTTTTTGTGTTTTTGCCAAGCCGGTTTTCGTTTTTGTTTTGCCGGCATTTGCACACCGTTTAATTGTTTTCAGTCTGTCTGCCTGGCATAATATTCCAATACGAAATCTAATAAAATTTTGTGTCGTAGGAGTCGAAGATAATCAAGGAGGTGGCTGCCAATGCTTCACAATTTTCTAGCACCCCTTAAATGTTATTCAGAAGGGTATATCAAAATTGTAAATCATTTTGGGGAGCCTCTTAATGACTCTTAAAAACAAATTCATACTTCACAGAAGAGTTTGGGAAATGACGTTGCTGCCAATCCGAAAACTTAAAATTACTTAAAAAGAATGTAATTTTTGGTTAATCTAGAGGTGAATCCATTAAGGTGAAGAATGTGTAGCTTCTTCTTCGTTCATTTTATATATATATATAATATAATTAGCCTTTTTTCACTTAATTACCTAAAACCACCTGTTTTCCACCCATCCACATATTGCTAAATTGAAATTTTAGATTCATAGATGCCCACTTGGATATTAATTTTCCTTAAAAGAAGCTTCGTATACTAAACGATTACTCAAATTGAAAGTAAGTTTCATTTACTGATCGATTACTAACTATTGGGTTCCCATTTAGATTTGAGCTTTGGTATATCTCTCATCAGCCTGCTTGTATCCGTAAAAATTAACTCTTCTATGTGAAAAGCCTCTCATTCAGCGTTGCATTTCGAGTTGCTTCAAACACTTAACAGATCGTGTGTGCGCCCAGAGTTATATTTGTTGTTGTTACTGTTGCTTTTGCTGTTGTTGCTGTTGTTGAGGTGTTCATTGTGTAAGCGGCTGTGACATCAAAACACTTTCGCATTACAAGTGTTTATCTTTCAGTGGCGTCTGTAAGCTACAAGCTGAGATACAAACAACATCAGCTAAGCAATTCAATTGTCGCTTTCGGTAACCTTTTGTGTTTTCTGTTATTGTGGACAACTCCACGACGATGGCGACGATGACGAGGAAGAAGACAACGACAACGACAGCGACAACGGCAACGACGCGTTGAAGGAGTTGCCGATGTTGTCGATAGTGTTTTTTTGATGTTTTTACAAAAACAAAAAAGGCGCTCATCAAAGACACTGAAGGCGTCACTTGGCGGTAGCCACTAATTTTGTTTATGGCGCAGACTGCACGCAGATTGCCAAATGGTTTAATGCTATTTGTTAGCTTTACTTGAAGCTTATGACAGCAATTTCACTTTCTGTTGCACTTCCAATAAAAATATAAAATCGTAGTGTATGGTAAAATATTGTGAAATTGCATGTAGGAGTTGCAGACCCTTGACTCGTCTTGACTTGTCCGGCTTTTTGGGTTTCTTTAGCGATAAAAATATAACGAACAATTATCGATAAACTAACTCCAGTCCTAGTGGCTATAACACCTTCTTCTCAACAGAGATCATTTTAACAGTAGACTCTCGCAGTAGACACGATCATTTTATTTATTCTAATTACTAAAGTAATACTCATATCGATCAATATAGAATGTCAGATATTTGGTTATTTTCAAGTGCTACAGAGTGTGAAAGTTTCGTCTCCATGGATTTGACTTGATTTCAATTTGGCATGTCTAGCAGTAGCTTCAAAAACAACAGTAATAACAAACAAAAGCAAACATACTCATACACACATAGGCACGTTCGCTTATAAGCTAAAGCTGTGCGACAAGTTTGCCGGCAGCAGAGTTAACGACTGCATCGTCAAGTTTGCAAGTGCACTAAAAATGTTGAAATTGATGCTGAGTTGAGCTTATCTTGGCTGAGAGTTGAAGCGCGCTCTCTTTGCACTTGTATGCGTGCCTCTCTGCCTGCCTGCTTGTGTGTGTGTGTGTGCGTGTGTGTGTGTGACTCTCTCTCTCTCTCTCTGTTTACGGCATAAGGCGCGAATATCTGCACAGAGTTGGAGCACAATTACCAGAGCTTAGTCTGGAATACGTTCAGTTCTCATTTCGATTTCCAGTGGTGCGAACGTGCGCTACGCACGCTGACTCGTTGGGTCCGCGAATGCGCAACATCTGATTAACAATAGTTAATAATACAATCGCATATCCTTAATATCCTGTATCTCGTGTTGATCGTGTCGTGTGTGTGAGATGTTGTGCCTGCAGTGCACTCAACTCAATAACATTCGTAACACATTCAAAAGTAATTCACAATTAACAACGTTTAAGTCCTTCGGGCCACAGCAACAACGAATTTTAACCATTTCTGACCATGGCTATTTCCATTTAGCCAGCGAGTAGCACATTGAGTAGATCATTTACATTGATCGATATCCGGAGCCAAAGTGGTTTCGCATGTTTTGTTATTTAACAAATATGAATAACGAGCGCTTAATTGCAATTATTTTCAGTGGCTCGCAGCAATTTTTTGTTTGTCGTGACAATATTTATAAAAGCCTTAATGTTGGGCAGATGGTTATTGATATTTATTGATCTCCACACCGGATGACAGACTATTAAGTCTTTAGATGAGCAATTCCGCGTGTTCAACTATCTAGCAAAATGATTATCATTATTTTTAGCACGCTTTCAACTTTGCGAGAGTGCTAAAAAAAACAACTGTTAAAATATCATTTTAAAAATAGACTGTAATTATAGCTGAAGTATACTTTTATTATTTTTTATTTCTTTTGCAAGAAGAAATGAAGTGTAAAGAGAGCAATATGTTAACTGGGATCTATTAAATCGTTTTTCATTTGTACTCTATTTTAAAATAATACATTTGTCCGATATTCAGAAAGCTTTTGAGTAACTTCTTCAAGTGGCACCTTTTCACTGTTAGCAACTTAAATATGCAAAGAAAATTGCCAATTTTCACAGCATTATGCGATAGTAAAAAAAAGTTGTAAAATATTTGTTATGTGCTTAGCTTATTCAAATACATAAAATAAAAAAAATTAAACACCCAGAAATTCCAGCCAAACTTGTAGCCTACTGCCGGAAAGAGCCGGGCAGCCAGCCGGG
Source organism: Drosophila atroscutellata (assembly GCA_035041605.1). NCBI lineage: Eukaryota > Metazoa > Arthropoda > Insecta > Diptera > Drosophilidae > Drosophila > Drosophila atroscutellata. The sequence continues at coordinate 627,668 of JAWNLA010000092.1, read as the reverse complement.
CACCATTTGCTATATTGCCTGCTGGCTGCCCAGACAGTTTTCTGTTGATATTTTTGATGCAGTCTGACAAGTCATAAATATGCCAACCAGATGGAGACTTGGTGCAGCTTTGCCCCACGCTATCGCCATCGCCATCGCCATCGAAGTGGGCGTTGTTGACACGTGTGGCTGCAGCACAAAATGATTATAGAATTCCTGCATTTAAATACGATTTGGGGCGTGCTCAAAAGGGGGTAGCCCACTAACAGGAAACTAACAACTTTGCCTAACACACATTGGACACATTTCTTACGTTCGGTCACAGGCAGGAAATCCATTTGATAAGCTTTCCATTGGAATTCCCGTTACGCTCCGGTTAGCAGCTCTAAGGTGTTAAAATTAGCGCAGTTCACGGGTCTCAGTTGCAAGTTCGTATTTTATTTTTATAGGTAAGACCATACGTTTTTCAAATCGCCGTGGTTCCATTTTTTACGAGTTTAAGCGAGATGCAGTCCATATATTGCTGCACATTGAAAGCTAGAGTTACCAATATTTGACATTATATAGCCGATTATATCCTTCAAAGATGAAATCAAAAGTATTCCCATAACTTTTATACCCAGTCCTTTGTAAATAAAAATAAAATATCTCTTGGAATTATTGAATTTTGATTTTGAAAGCAATAACTATTTTCCATATTTTGTCTCAATTTTTGGAGAAATTCGATTTATCGGTCCTTTAAAAGGTTACCAATAAAATACCTTCAAAATGAGAGCTTGAAATTTTAGAACTACTTTACTTTATTACTTTAATTATAGCTAGAAAGTATTTTATATTCCGGAACAGTATTGGCCAATGTGAATTATCAGTCGTGCAGTTTTCAGAATGCTTTTCCAATTTCGTTAATAGCAACTTTGATCCAAATTATGCACACGTAAAATATCTAGCTAAAATATATTAATAAACTTATTTGTATTAATGTTAATCATTAATTATTATTAGATATTCCAGCGGAATGCCGCTGGGATTCATGCCACTTCCCCCCAAAATCTATAACATATACACCTCGTACTTTTCCAATACATGCATACATAATAAATATATTTATATATATAATTTTTAATTTGCATTTGCTCTTTTTTTCGCTTATATCTTATATTGGAAAATCCAGATAAATACTCAGAAAACCCAAGAAACTAGACTAGATCCGCTAGTATATGAAATCTCGTTTGATATCTGACTAGTCATTTCAATTAATCCAACCAAGGTTCGATTTAGGTACGAAAGTGATTTTGAGGTATTCATAAGGTATTCAAAACCTGAACTGTTAATAGCTTTATATCTTTTAAATATTATGGCTTTATAAATATATAAATATAGATATACGCCCAGCTGTAAAAATGTTCGACTTTTCATTCTTGTTTCTTTGGGATTTGCATTTTTGCGCACAGGTGTTCGGTTTTGATTGGGCCTTGTTTTAGTTTGGCACGTGCTATTTTCATTCAATAGCTATATAGTCGATATTATCTAGCCCAGCTGTCAACTGAAGCTGTCTGTTGATTACGCAACATGATCCATTTCTACTTAATCGTTTTAAGGTCGTCAAACTCAGCCCTCGGATACAGGCATATATTCTGGGTGGTGAAGATAGTAAGCTCATTGTTATTTATTAACTTAAACAATATACATATAGAATTGCTGTAAATATTAGCAAAAATGCTGCCTCAATCGATTGTGAAGTTCATAAGTTGTGAGTTAAAGAGGCTGAGAAGAAATTTAACCATGTTTTTAATATTCTTGTGGATTCTATGGTGTTCACAAATCATAGTCATATCGACTGTGTTCATGAGGTGAGATTCCCTTTCTTATATTATTATGTAGCTATATGTATGTATCTATATATTAATAAAAATATTTATTATTTGTGTTCGATTGCAGCCTGCCCAAGATCATTCCGGAGTTGCCCGCCGTAACTGTAACGAATGAGTTGCCGGTTGAGGTTGAGCAGGTCAAGGATCGCTTGGAAGCGGTCATATTACCTAATGCGCCGCCTGCACACGATTCAAGCAACCAAAGCGAGAATCAACAGGCGAGTGAAGTTCTTGAGGGTGCCGAGCAAGTAGCTCAAAAGGGTGAGTAAAGTTTAGATTGAAGCTGATCCAAAATTAAGTTAATAATCTAATTCTATTAGCTGAGACAAAGGTGAACGATCCGGGCGGAGGGTCAGAGCTGGGCACCAGTGAAATGAATGCCACCTCTGATGCGAGTATGACTGGTGACAGTGGAGGACCGGTCGCGTTAGGTGCGGCCAGCAATGCCAGTGCCGAGGAGGTGCCAATGCCCGTCTTCTCGGAGTGGGCGCAAAAGCAAAGGGAGGCCGAGGCCAGTCGGGAGCAGGCCATGGAGCTTGAGCAACAGGTGGTCAACAATTCGGCCCAGCGTCGCAACGCAACGGGATCAGGCAGTGGAAAGCCGCCATCGTTAAAGACGCGCGCAAAGAATTACGCCTCGCCGGACTGCGGTGCCAAGATAATTGCCTCGAATGGCGATGCCACCAATACGGGAGCAGTTCTTAGCCACTCCAGCGATGAATATATGCTGAGTACCTGCGGCAGTCGCATCTGGTTTGTCGTCGAGCTTTGCGAAGCTGTCCAGGCCCAAAAAGTGGAATTGGCCAACTTCGAGCTTTTCAGTTCGTCGCCGAAAAATTTTACGGTTGCCGTTTCGAAACGATTTCCCACTCGAGACTGGAGCAATGTGGGTCGCTTTGCCGCAGAGGATAAGCGGACGGTGCAGACGTTTGAGCTGCATCCGCATCTATTTGGCAAATTCGTGCGAGTCGATATTCATTCGCACTACTCCAAGGAGCACTTTTGCCCCATTTCGCTCTTTCGCGTCTTTGGCACATCGGAGTTTGAGGCATTTGAAACGGAGATTCGACACAGCGATGAACTGGATGATTTTGACGACGACTTTGCCGGACAGGAGCAGCCACACAAGCAACTGCCGGGCAATGCCAACATTTTTCAAAGTGCCTCCGATGCCGTCATTCAGATGGTCAAAAAAGCCGCCCAGGTGCTGGTGAAGCCCACGAAAGCGTTACGTTCGCCAGAGTCGCTGCACTGTTTCACACCCACTACTGGCAATTACAGCAGCCAAAGCTGCAACTCTACCGTTGTGGAGCGCATTAACAATCTGCTATCGTGTCAATCGGAGCAGTTGCAGCAGCTGCTCCAGCTGCCACAGCTGCGAGCACAGCTCCTACGTACGCGTATCTGCCATACAGAATATAAAATCAGCTTCGGCTCTGCAAGTATCAAAGAGCAGCAGGCAACGTGCAGTGGAATGGACAAGCGACAGAGTTTCTACCTGAGCATGCTGCCGGCGGAGCATGTGGGCGCTATGTGCATGCTTCTGCAGGCCGAGTACAACAGTATAGCGGCAGAACAACCGGTGAAGTTTTCTCAGGCGGCGACCAAGCAACAGCAGCAGCATTTTAATGTGGCCGAACAACTGAATGAGAATGTGACCACAGCTGATCCGGCCAAGGAATCCGAAGCTGTAAAAACGACCACACCGAAAGAGTCTTTGCCAGCAGCTGACACGCCCAGCCCGGAAATAGTAACTGCCGAAATATCTGAAGCGCCCAAGATCACAATCCCAACTGAATCCAATTTTGAAGTAGTATCCACAATCGAGGCACCACCATCGGATGTAAATATATTTAATGTACCCGCGGACACTCAGAATGAAGAAGAGCCCACAACAACAACAGGCTCAGCAGCGTCCATTGTGCGAGACGAGGCGGTGACGCCAACGCCAGCAGCAATACCCGTGGTTGTCAAAGAGGTGGAGTTGGCCATAAATCCTGAGAGTCCATTGACGACCAGTGAGCAATCACCAACAGCAGCTACCACAGTCGAGTCAGATGGCGGTGATTTGGTGGGGAGTGGAAGTGGATTGGATGACAGCAATCTCGCCAACTGGGAGAGCATTGATAGTCTGCTAACCACAACGGTGGCATCGATAACTGCAGGTGGCGGCGCCGCTGCAGCTGCTGCGGCTGTGGTCAATGGCAATGCCCACATCGGAGGCACAGCCAGTGCAGCAGGAGCAGCAGGCAGTGTAGTGTCAACTGGTGGTGCAGGTGGCATCAATTTGCAGCCAAAACTAACGAATGGAGCACAATCGGAGAGCGTCTTCATAAGGCTATCAAATCGCATTAAGGTGACTATCGATTAACCAAACACACTTTGTACACTCGACTAGAATTCGTTTTTGTTCTTGGCCAGGCTAAAAGCACTAAAAATTACTCGACTATGCCCGACTGAAAAATACCTCATACTGTAGGCAAAGTATTTGAGGGTCATCTTTCTTCACGCTAAAGACAATGTAGGGCACGACTTGGATTTAATAATTATTCAATATTCACACGATTGACTTAAAAAGTAATTTTTCAATTCACAACATTAAAACTGATTAATTAATTAATTTAACATCTTTGCAAAATACACTTCATCAAAAGTTCAAAGTGCTTAACAATTTACATGCAATTCTTTAGATTTTAATCAGACTAGCCTTAAACTCTTTTTCAAGTTAGAGCTTTGCATGCGGATGTGACCGACTTTCTAATACTCTACTCTGCGTAATGAACGCTAGCAGTAATCTAACTATGATATATCTATTTTTTCATGGCTCTAAGTTGCTAGCCCAGGGGACCAATACTAAACACCTACAAAGTATCATTTTACTGTAGATTATTTTTCTTTGATATTGATCTTATTTGTTCTTATATTGTATTTTGTTTCAAGAGATCCCTGCTGAGGTTTCTGTACTTAGCTAGGGACATTTTTTTAACACTAATAGTGTAAATTTATTGCCGATGACGTTTCGTGTCTGAACATACAGTTCATTCGTATGGTTGAAATTTGAAATTTTAGAAAAACAATGACTTTAGATTATTAAGTGTAATTTCGAATTATAATTTTATATTTATTAAAACTTAAGCTAGTTCTCTGCATACTCATATTACTTTATCAAAAAAGCCTTCTGCAAAGGATATTAGTAGGTCGCATAGTGTCCTGCTCATTTCTACATGTTTGTGGCAAGAAACGTTGCGTGTTTCATACATATTAAGGGTAGCTTGGGTGGGCTTGGCGCACCTACGCTATCGTTGAAATTGTTTTGTGATTTGAGCTTCTTGCTTTTTCGCAAGGGTGGCCTTGTCTTTGCTATTGTTAGGGGCAACATCATTGTGGGAAGCTAGTAGCCAAGCAGCCAAGCCAATCGTTATTTAATGTTTTTCACTACTCTCCTCTGTTCACAGGCACTCGAACGCAATATGTCGCTGTCTGGCCAGTATCTGGAGGAGCTGTCACGTCGCTACAAGAAGCAAGTGGAGGAGTTGCAGCAGACGCTTACGCAACAGACTCTAACAGTGCGTACCCTCGAGGAGCAGAGTCGTCGTTACATTGAGCAGGAGCAACTGTATCAGCAGCAGAGCGCCGAACTGGCTGGCGATGTTCGTGCGCTCACGTACCAGGTGCAGGCCTGCATCCTTGTCATCGTCATTGTGGGCACTTGCATCTTTCTGATGCTTGTCGTCGGCACTGTCTACTATCGCAAGTTGCGCCACCAGAACCAGCAACTTCAGCCGCTGGTGGCAACAGCGTCGACGGGTTTAGCCAAGCAAAAGTTGAGTCGTCGCAAATCGTACGAGCAGATGTTGCAACAGTCACCCGGCAAGCAGCGGCGTCCCAGTGAAGAGGCCATGCTCATACTGAATGGGTGCGGTGATGAGACTGTGGTGGAACCCTCTGATATTGCCAATAGCAATGGCAGGCAACGTAAGATATCCGTTTGCTATGGCAGCAACAACAACATTGCCGGCAACGTGTTTAACACCAGACCATCGCTACACAAGCGGAAGGGCGCCAAGCACTCGTTTCACGCAAGCCTGGACTCGGCACATGTTGCGTACTCTGAACATCCGGATAAGTTCTTCGATTTTGGTAAGTATTGAGTGTGGCAATAACAATAACGATCTGAACGTCAATTTGTGTCATATTCGATATTTTGCAGATACTTTGAAAAATAGCAATAAGTTGCCGCCCAAGGCGGCCAAAAAGAAGTCGCAGCAGCTGTACCAACAGGAGCTGAAGCGTCAGGAGTCGGCGCCCGCCAACTGCACACAGAGTAGCCTCGCGGAGGAGGAGCCAACACAAAGCGATTTCGATGAAAGTCCCATTCTGGATGACGAAGATCTGTGCAATTTTATACCCAACAGCGATTTGGCCTACAACGAATTTATGCCAGATGGCCCATCCGGCTATCAGATTGTGGACACTGTTGACGGCAAGTCGGAGAAGTCAACAAAGAAATCGCGACGCGTTTCTTCGCCCGCGTTCTTCAAGTCGCCGTTTAGCAAAAGCAAGAACAAAGGCGGCAATTTGAATGGCATTGGCGGCGTTAAGGGCAGCCAATCCGCGCATGAGGCCACATCCTGGGAGTGGTATCGCCTCAAGCGCAACGAGAAGTACTCCAAACAGTTGTCAGTGCCGAGCGTATCGCTGACACCTAATGCCAGTCTGGACAGCTCATCCCTGTCGGAGATCAATTTTCCGTTTAATTCGACGCAAAATTCATTTCGCATACTTGGCGAGGCCATAACAAAGACCACGGGCAAGACAGCAGGCAGTAGTAGTAGTAGTGGCGCCAGCACCACCTCATCCACAACGAAGAAGAAGCAGCGGGCTTTCAATAACATTTTCAGAAAGGTCTTCTGATGAGAGCTCGTTTCGCTTGTAGGGTTTTTAATGGCATGTTTTACAAATTTCCTGAGTAGTTTTCTTCTCAATTGTGTACTGCAACATCAATTAGAGTGTTATTTTCGTAGATAATAAACAAAAACAAAAAAATTGTAAATGAAACACACCAGTTTTCTTAACAAAAAGATAATCGAGCAAAAAGATTCATTTCGTTTCTCTCAAGAGTTCCTTAGTGCTGCATTAATATGCAAATGACTGTAAAACAAATTAATTATACCTTCATGATGTTTAGAACTAATTCATATGCTCGCTGCTTATATATATATATATATCTATACATATGTGTTGTATTCAAAGCATCAATTAATGAATGATTATTTCACGATAGGCATGTAAGTTAACTTAATATTCCAAGCCTTGTAAGTTATAAAGAAATCGGCTGCATAACTTTGCCACATTATTTTGTTATTAGCAATTAGCAAACATATTAAATTAGTAATTAATTTAACTATTATTTAAGGTCAAAGCAAATAACATTTATTTAAAAGCAAATTTACAAACTTATTATTATATTTTTAATTCGCTCAAAAATTCCGTAACATCAACCGAATCCTTGTTGGACAATTTCTGATCCCTTATAGCACTGTTCAGGTAACGTCCAGCCGAGCCCAAATTTTTCTGCCATTGCTCTACTGTTTTGTACTCAGCATTGGTACAGTAAACAACCTCATTGATGTCCTCGTCCAATTTATAGCTACACACCGATAAAAACACTCGCTGCAAATTGCTAATAGCCTCCGAACGCAAAGTTTCATCACGACACACCAGATTTAACATGAACAGACCCTGGGGTCCAATGATCTCCTTGATGTGCAGCAATATGTTATTAGCCAAGAAACTGGGGGGCGGACAGCTCATGCCGAGCGTAAGATCTTTGCTGTCAACATCGAAAAGCACAGCGCCAAAATGTATATCTGCAAAGTTAAAAGCAGCATAAGAAAAGATTCAATCGGCTGACAATTTCTCAGTCATCCACCTTCATTGCGGCAACGCTCGACAAAAGCGAGGCCATCGTCGATAACAACATGCAAACGATCGTCCTGTTTCAGTTCAAAATATTGCTCAGCAACTTCCAGCATAATGGGATCTATTTCGACGGCCGTAACACGAGTCTGACTATAAGGGAAGCAATGTCTGAGATGGGGCAACAGATGAAACCGATTTTTAAGCTTACGGAAATGCGGAATGCAGGAAACTACACAGGCCACCGCCACCAAGTCCAATCACCAGCACATCGTTGTGCACATCCTTCTTCAGACTCTGCATCGTGGCCGCCAGCTGGACGCCCACGGACATGAAGCGATGATGTTGACACGCCAAGTAGCCAAAATCTATTTTTTTGCGATCTTTTTTGGCCTTGATTTTAACTGAAATATAAAAAGTTCATAATTAAAATTAAATAAAGCAAGTATTTATTCAAGTTCAGTTTACCAGTTTTGACCAACGCCTCCGACTGCACCACAAACTGATTGCTGAGGAATATCAGGCGGCGTAGTGTTTTATCAGCGACTTCCACTTCTTCAATACGAAAATCGCCAGATATTTTGGAGCAACCAGAAATCAGCGTCTCTCGCTTTCCCACTTCGGAGCCGAGCGATAGATAAGGTATCTTTTCCTTGAGGCCTGCGGGTGCTAGGTTCGTGATGCTGTAGCCCAGCTCACTTTTCACCTCGTCCAGTGTGCTGTAAACCTGATCGCGATGCAATGTGACAACAGCCAATCTCTGATACTTGGCCGATGCCTGAAGTTTTCTGCGACCCGCCGGGGTCGCAAAGAGCCACTCAATCTCCCGTCCCTGGGGGACAATAAATGCCGCATATTTGCCAAGACCGCGTGCTGGCGGTTGATCCAGAATATGCACTGTGTAGCGAGGTGTTTGGTCTGCGGCCTGATGCAAGTCCATTGTGATCTCATTGTGGCCCACAATGCTGGATCGAGCTAATCCATTGCAGACCAGCGCCGCTTTCTGCACTGATGCCACAGCATTAATGAGTTCCGCTGCGCTGCTAAAGCGTTGCATTTTATCGCTGCCCAGTCCGAATTCAAGGATCTGTCGAAGTGTATGTTATGCAGTCAAGAGTTATTCCAAAGTAAGCGGATGCAGTTACTCACCGGCATGGGCAAGTTCTTGAACTTGGTGGCAATTATGACAAATACTGGCAGTGTTAGGGCATCCTCGCTTCGTTCCTTGTTCGCACGCTCCACATCCAGACAATGCACAATGCGCAGCATGCAATTGTGGCGCGGTAGAAATTCCACCAAATAGTTAATAATGTGTTCCTGCAACATGGATATACCAACGTAACGACCACCATTGCTGGAATTAGAAAAGAAAAATGTCAATTAAAATTGCATATAGGTGGTCAGTGGATAAAACTAACCGCATTGTGCGCAATATTTCCGTGAAATATAGTTCCACAGTTGCCTTAGTGTCCTCGTCGTCATTCACAAATATCGCATCCAGTGTGCCCTTGTCCAAGGCCACTGAGAAACTCTCATCCGGAAAGGACATCGCCGTCGCATCCATCTGAATGAACTTCATATCGGGACGCGTTCGCGCGTTTATCTCAATCATTTTCTTGACAGCAACCGGTGAAATGTCAATGTTTGTAATATCCCTTTATAATTATATAAATATATTTATATATATATATATATAAATGATCTTCATTTAAAAAGGTTAAGGATTTAAAACACACCTGAATCCCTTGTCATACATGTCCATGCTGAGCTTTGAATTACCGCAACCAAGCATCAGGATTTTTTCGGCGGGCTTTATATACTTGTGTATCTGATCGCATAGCTCCAAGTATTCGCCATACCTATAAAAGTTTATAATATTAAATATAATCAGCAACATTTTTTGGCATCTCTGATTTGGTAAACGTGCTCAGCCGGCAATCGGCACATGTAGCATATTAATTTATGTGACTACAAACCATTCGAAAGCCTTTTCGCCGCGTTTCTTAAAGAACTCATTCCAGTAATCCGCTTGGCCAAACTCTTCCCGCGTTCTTGGCAGCAAATTCATTGTTAACTAATCAGAAAACAAATATGAACTTTATTTGTTTTAAATCGCGCTTGATGCTGTTTCAATGTTATTGAAAAATGTACTAAATATTGCCAGTTAATTGTGACGTCAGATTCTTACAAAGCTACGAAAGAAAAAGGTGGTATCCCTAATTTCGATAAGCAATTATGTGTAAATTGACTTGTCAACTATCTTTGAGTATCGAATAAAATTAGAATAGAAGCCGGGAAAATTGTTAATAGGTATTTCAATATTATGGCGTCTAATATGCTGTCGTTGTGGTCATTATACCCTACTTATTAGGCTGTTATCGATAGTGTTGACAGCCAGCAGTGTTACCATCTTGGTGTTTTCCAGCTAAACATTTTGCAAAACGACTTTCAAATCATATTTTTATAAACACATGAGGCTGAATTTATGTATCTTTATGTTACATAAGGAACACCAAATATATATATTTTGTCTCCCAATCCGTAGATGAAATCAATACGCAAGTCGGTTGGAGTATTTGATTGCTATAAAAAATAAATATAAAATGCATTTGACATTTTTACGATAAGGCTTAACTTACTTTTGAGCCAGTTTTATTAGAATTCTCTTCAATACAACAATATCCATTTAAAGAAAAAAAAAACAATTTTTCCATCGCTCACATAGCAAGTCAAGCAGTCACGAAATAAAATCAATGGAAAGCACATTTCCCCGTGTCTTTTAAGTAAGTCCTAGTTGCAAATCACAAGCGGAGCTTCCACAACCCCGTTTTTGGCAGAATTGTATCTCCAAGGCAACCAATTGATCTTCATCCTGCTTTTTAAATATATGTGTCCTTAAATACGATTCCTAATCTTAAATATATTAAGTACTTGCATTCACATTGCTTGTCTGCTCCTCGGTCTGTTGCGTATCATAAAGCTTTGCTATTTTGGTCAAGAAGTTATGGAATCGGTCCTGATAATTCGGGTAATGCGCCTTAAACACAAAGCACGCCAAGTAGCTGAGATCTTTACGTGCATATTTTGAGATATTATCGACTTGTTTTGTGTGTCCCTTCACAAAGCAAAGTGAATGGTTTACCTCAAGGAGCCTAAAGTCTTCATCCTCGAGGCAACTGTAAGATGAAAAAACGGTAGTACCATCCTCAAGTTTATCCTGTATTATTCCCAAAAGATCTTTGGTTTTATTCTCGATGGGTTGAATATAGAGCTTCTTGGCATCTCGCTCAAAGGCAGCAAGCACCCATTGACCATTCTTTAATATCCCTCGATTTATCTTACGCTTGCTGACCATCAACTCATAAATTTCGACAGTTTTTCCGGGTCCGCCCAGCTTGCCGCAATTGAAGTCGGCTGCCCACTCGACGAACACCTCACGTAAATAGTGTCTCCAGTTAATGACGGTGTCCGTGCTACAATTGAATTCCTGCTTCAGGAACTCCGTTATGGGACTGATCTCAATCATCTCGTAATGCATAAAGAGGCATATGTCCCGTATCGACAGTTGGGAGCCAGAGAAATAAGTGTTTTTCCTTATACTCTGCATGAAATCACAGGTCACTTTCTTTCGCTTCTTATTTTTTGCAATGATGCGCGTCTTGCGGCAACGATAAACAAAATGATCCTTCACCTTAACAAGGCGGCAAGGCTCGCTGCAAATTTCGCATAATTTTTCAGAACACATGAGACCGTGTCCTTTTAGAAACTCGATTAACTTCTCATCATCTAATAGAATTTCCATAAAATCATGTGCTAATAATTGGCAACCAGTGCACTTTTTTATTTGATCACTCATATTTCGTAAGTTTCTTTATAGCTTATACGCCCATTCTAATTCCATTTATTTGTTTACGTTTGAAATTAGTGATGGGAACTCCTCCATTTCACTAACGATAATATCGATGTTTTTGCTGTTTTGCTCAATTTTATATTTACTTCTACTCAACATTCATATGTCTGCATTATAATAAACTGCTTTTGAAAATCGGTTAAATTTTAATCCAAGTGGATTTTATTGGGATATAATATAGAAATTAACTCTTAGCGATTATCATGCCATCAAATTTAAATGCCGTTTTAATTAATATGCTCAGCCATATTGGAAATTAATTAAAATAGTATTCTCTTGGTTTGCAATTTTAAAATAAGTGAATTAGTTGGGAGCTGCAAAATATTTTCCTTCCCATTGATAATTAATATGTATATTTTTACAAAAGCCACCTTTATTTATTATATTCATAAAAAACAAGCCTGGCCTACTAAGTATTTACATGCTATAAAAAATAATTATCTAAGAACGGAGTGCGCTTATCGCTTATGTGAATATTATTAACAGGTTTCTGTTAGCGGAAACCATTCGCATGAACTTTGTGATTTTGCCATTCACTGCGAGTGGCAGCAGCTGAGCACTGATTTCTTTCTTATAAAATTTAACTTGCATTTGGTTTCTGTTGGTTTTGTGGTATTTACATAATTGATTGCCGTATTCTTGCATACACATGTCACATTAGGCACCCCAGAAACGCAAGTGCATGTCCACGACAGTGAGGGAAGGTGAACAGTAAAAATAGGCAGCTTCAGTGAAATAATAAAAAAAGGGGAGGCGATTCGATGTTATCGCATTGTGCTTCATTTCCCATAACTAAATGCGAAACAATAGCACTTAATTGAGGTACACATATCGATGTCAACGCCAGGGACAAATCAGAGCAGCACCGGCACGAAGAGCACTAAGCTTTAGTAGAAATGTGGAGTCAGAGTACCTAGAACGGAAACAGTGGAACAGGGGGCAAAAACAGTGAAGTCTCAAAATGCGTGCCGTATCGGGACCAGGAGCGTCCAATGCTGGCGTGGATCCAATTATGTCGCGGATGGACTATGAGCAGAATGCCCTGCATCATAGCTGCCTGCTGGTGCTGCTGCGCGGCGTGGGCCCATCCCGCGCCCGCATTTTACAGCGGGCCTTCGAGAAAGTGCGACGTGTCAATAATATCAAAGTAACGGGTAAGACACACTTTCAATTAGTATTCCACTTAAATTGAGTGATTTATAATGATGATGATTCAATTCCTGTCTAGATTCCAGCGGCAATGTGCGCAACGTTTATTTTCGGTTCATTCATGACCATCCCGTGGAGCACAACGATTGGGGGGATTTTCAGACGCATCGCCGTCTGCTGGGCCTCGTCACAATTGGCAAGTTTGAGAATCAGACGGAACTCAATGAGCTGTGCCGCCACCACGAATCCCTGAAGGTGCGCTACGGCAGCACACTATACGAGTCACGTGCCATTTTCTTTGGACCCGATGCCGACAGCAATTCCATCACAAATCATCAGATGAAGGATGGTCTTAGCGTCGTGGACAATACGCATCCGGTGCTCCAGACAATTGGTGAACACGCCGTGCGCCCAGATACGGGATCTAAGGAATATCAACCAGGTCGCATCCAGGATGAGTATACCACGCCATCAAATTTCAAGTCGCAGGCATTTTTCTATCGCGAGCAGGACACTTGCGTTGATCTGGAGGCGCGAGTTGGTGATTTTTTGAATGCATTATTTTGGGTGCTGGAGTCACGGCGCCTGGAACGTTCGCGAGAAAAGGCGGAGAAAGTCAGTCTGCTGTTGGCCCCCTTCGAGAAACGGGACTTTGTGGGTCTGGACATGGAGTCGCGAAACAATCGGAAACGCTGTGTGGGCCGTGTGATGAAGAATCTGGCGGATATTTCCTTGCAAGCTGGTCTCTTAGACGATGCCTTGAGTCTGTACCACAATGCCAATGAGACGTTGCGCTCAGTGGGCGACTCCCTGTGGGTGGGCGCTTGCGAGGAAGGATTGTGTGCAGCGTCGGCTGTTATCCTATATCCACAAATGCGTGAGATTGAAACGCTGCACAGGAATGCATCGCTGCAGGAAACGGGCAAGTTGTAATTGCAATTGATAAATTTGATTTCATTTCTAACTACCCACTTGGGTGATCTTTTAGGCACTTCACCATTGCGAAAAACACCGGAAAAATGGCGGGCCAGCGATGCAACAAAGAAAATAAATGTCACCGCTGGAACAATCACAGATGCGCTCACCTCACATTCATCTTCCTGCTCGTCGGTGTCATCCATATTGACGAACAATTCCTCAGCGTCGGGCACGCCCACAACGTCAACATCCTCATCCTCGACATCGACAATATCGGCTGTAGCGCCAATGTGTCATCGCAACGGCGAGCTTCCTGGCAACATACTCAAGCCGGAGGAGATACCCAATTATTATCGCAAGGCGATAATAAATTATAGCAAATACCGACACGCAGCCACCATTGAGACGGAGGCGGCACTGAAGGCAACCCGAATTTGTATTGAACAGAACCGTCCCCTGGATGTGGCGATGTTCCTTCAAAATATCCTTTACATTAATCTCAACATGAGTGAGCCAGAGCGTGTCAAACAATTTGAAATTATTACGGAACTATATCAGCAGATCGGATACCAGCGAAAGGCAGCATTTTTTCAGCGCCTGGCCGCGCTTAAGCATGTCCATCAGGGCAGTCAGGCGCCAGACTGGACTCAGAGTTATCGCCTATTGTTGGGCAGCTTTACTGGCTATCTGCTATCGCTGGATTCTCTGGAAGTGCTTGAGAATGCAGCTGGTTGGCCGGCTCTGCAAATAGATCTGGTGCAGAGTCTCATAACTGCAGCGAGAAGGCTGGGACACTCTGCGCTGGCCACCCGCCATATGACGTTTCTGCTTCAGACCCAATGGGACAATATGACCGCGACGGAGCAAAGCGAAATGGCTGTCCAGTTGCAGGTGTGGCTTTGAAAACTTGTTGCATTTATTATTAAGTTTACTCTTATTAATAATGTAATATGAAATCTTTTGATTTCATGCAGAATTTGAGCGCACAGTGCGAAGGCTCGCCCGTGCCTCTGGTGCTGGAAAATGGGACTGTGATACCGCCCGCCAATCTCACCGATCTGCCCTACTGCATGAAGGTGGCGGTGAAGGATCTGTCTGCGCACTTACGTCCGCAACGGATCAAGATTGCCAAAGCGGATAGCGGGCCATTTCTGTTTACGCCAATTCATTTTAACTCGGTCGATAGCCGGGACAAGAAGAAGAACAAAAATAAAATAGGTAAACTAATCACAAAAAACCTACAAGCTAAAGAAAAATACTAATTTGAGTTTTATCCAGCATTTCTGTGGGTGCAAAACGATCTGTGCGAGGTTTGTGTGACCCTTCGCAATCCGTTGCCGTTTGAGCTGCCCGTGACCGATATGCGTTTACTTACCAATGGTGTCGTCTTTGAGTCGCTGCCCCAAACCATTATCTTGCAACCGCATGTGCCCACCCACATCTCGTTGCATGGAACGCCCATTGAGACTGGCCAACTAGATCTGCAGGGCTACAGCACGCATATGTTGGGCGTCAAGTCTAACTGTCGGCTGAAGCACATGCGAGGACGCAGCTTGCCCCCAAACTACCTAGTGGAGGTAATACCTGCGCTGCCACGTATCGCCATTAAGACATCGCTGCCACAGACGGCCACGTTTAGCAATATGAGCAGGGCGGACATTGTGGTCACATCTGCCAGCATAACCTTATACAATGGTGAATCCTCGAGTTGCATCATTACAGTCAGGAATGAGAGCGAAACATTGCCGCTGGAGCATCTTGAAGTGAGCATCAATTCAAATGTGGAACAGGAACTGCAAAAGAAAATGTTTCGAATTGATGATAAGGCACTGCAGGTATGTTAATTCCATCAATTGTGCCAATTGTCCACTAATAATAACAATTATTTACACGTTGCAGGCTCAGCTGCCAGTTGCTCCGTTGAGCACTATTGAATTTATACTACATATTTATGCGGATGCTGATTTTGTTTGTCCCCTGCCCACGGCAGCCGGCTCTGTACATACTAACTCTGGTGGCGCTTCCATTGAACATGGAGCATCATCGCTATCCCCCTATTCCAACATGTCCGGGCATGCCAGTCTGCCCATGCGTGTAACTTCACCGGATCATCGTCGCCAGCAGGAATCGCAAAATATAAATGTTCGTTCAACCTTATCTGGCGCGCAACATTCGCTGGCTTCGTTGAATGTTCAGCCGGGCGGAGTAGGTGGGTTGGCCAATCTGCGGCCCGCACAGAGCAGTCAACACATCGAGGCTCAGCTGCGTCTGAAATACTCTGGCGGAGAGGCCTTGGTCGCCGGCTATTGTCGACAGTGTGCCGTGTCCTTTAACCTGGAGCTACTTCCAAGTGCCCAGATAACCAGCTGGGATGTGCTGCCCGCTGAGATGTACATAAGTAAACTAGATTTTCAATCATTTTTATCACTAACTGTCAACTGCCTTGCAGCGCTTCCCAGTTCTACCTAGTTTTGGACATATCTAATCTAACCGCTCAAGAAATGTCGCTCAATTATACTGATAACAAGAATATTCTCATTGAGGCCAAAGAAAGCTGTCGCGTACCCATTCCAGTGGATCGCTGCTCCTTGGAGCAGGTTTGCATAGCACGCGCAGCGGAAGTTGCTGAGAATCTGGAGCGCGGTAATCTTAAATCTTCATAATTGGCGTATCAATGGTAAAGCTATTCTTAAATTTACAGAACTGTGTTTCCGCACGCAACTTCTATCCTTCAGCGATGCCCTCAGCAAGCTTTGCTCAACTCACATTGCCGAGCGAGTGAAGATTAATTGGCTGTTGACAGGCACAGACATTAAAGGTGTTGCCTCATTGCGCGGCATTGTCCTATCGCACGAAATGGTTGATTTGACTACCGTGTCTCCTATCCAGTGGTGTAAGTATTTATTCGAGATTCATATAAACCTATCTAAATGTGGTATTTTTTGTGCTGTTTAGCCATTAGCTTCCAGGATGCGCCTGTGCAGCCACACATCGAAATGACTTGCACCGTTGGACAGAGGGCACAGCTAAGCATCAGTCTCGTCAATCAATCATTGCAGCCGCTCAAGAATTTGGTACTGACGATCAAATTTTATCAAGACTACTTAAATGGAATGGAGAATTACAATCTGGAGACACGTGTAGCAATTTCTGGACCTAACCGGTACACACATAATAGCTTAAAATTATAACAATCACAAAAAAAAATGTTATTTTTATCTCCATTAGAATCACAATCCCCGTTTTGGAGAAGTCCGCGCAATCGCAGCACAATTGCTCTGTGATATTCTTTACGCCTGGTCGCTTCAAGGCCAGCATTGAGTGCGCCACTATACCGCAGCAGCAGAGCAGCGGAATTTTGACTCGTTCCTGTCCAGAAACTACCAAATTAAGTCAATTAGAATCGTTAACTCCATCAGCCAATTTAAACACACTTTCGGCATCTAGCCTAGACGAGCAGCAGGCGCATGTATGGAAATTTATACCGCCTATTGAGGTGACTGTTATTGAGCCGTAATTGAGTATATCCATATTTGTAGTTGAATTTCGTTATATATGTACTTGTATTTGTTACGTTCCGTATTATGTATCCCGAGTACTGAGTGTGTACCCGATCCGTTTAGGTCTATGCGATAGCGCTGATAAACTGTGTATACAAATATATATACCTACAATATATATATATATATATGTATATATATATATATATATATGTATATATATATTTATAGCTTAGCCTTGTTGTAACATGAAAAGCAATTGTTTATAAATGAATAAGCATTACATGTATATATATTTAAGCTCAAACTACTCACTACGCTTCATAGCGAAAAAGGCCATAATATATGTATGTAGTTCGCATGCTCTATATAATCAACAATATATGTGACATGAAAGTGAAATATATATATAAATAGCTAGCAAGTGTTTCGCTCACTAAACTCTCAAAAACAATACAAAATTTGATAACATGTATGTATTTACAATATTTTTATACAATAAACAAATGCAGAGTTCTACGGCAGTTTTTTCAAGTTCAATAAAATGTTACATATTTAATTAGCCCAAACGACGTATATCGTCCATTGTGTAGCCCCGGCGACGCATGAGAATACACGACAGAATGTAGAAGTAATATCCGCCTGGTATTATCGTCAGTGCACCAATTATTATCAGCGCCCATATGCGATCCGAGCGATTCTGATTCACGTCCGCTAACCAATCCAAAGCCGCACAGCAAATACAGGTCTAGACCACAGATAGGCAAAATTGATTAATCTGGCTGTATTGAAATAGCAGAGCATACGTACGGTTCCACCGATGAACAGTGTGATTATGACTGCAATTGTCTTCCACGGCGTTGACTCATCCACATTCGGCGCTGTCCATTGCTCATTTACGAAGCCGTCCGTGGTGTCGGCAGCAGGTTTGCTGCTGTCGACATTTAAGTAAGTGGCGGCATTAAAGCGACGTCGGGAATCCGTTTTGGTGGGGAACATATTTGGCATTTTCTGTCTAGCTTATTCAGTTCAAGCACATCACGATTGATTGATGCTTATTTGTTATTATATTTGGCTTCTGTTATTCTCGTTGTGACATTCTGATGAATGGCAGTGAGATGAACATCTGGCAATCAGCTGAGCAGTAATAGAGTTGCATGTGCACAGCTGACAGTTCAAAAAATAATGGCGCCAACATTTTCTGACACTATCCAACATTTGCAGAAATGTATTCAGTTTTTTTATACGCCAATTTTTTCTTAGCTTGCTGATTTATAAGAGGTAATTTCACGCCCAAAAATAGAGGTATCCGTTTTTTAAATGTTCATTACGTTATCAATAACAATTAAACAAAAGCCATTTATCCCAGAAAATTCGTCCAATATGTCTTTTATTATTTTAGTGCAGTTTTAAAACACCAAGTATAGTTATCGTAATTTTTTATTTATTCGTCTTTTGAATTTCATTTCATTGCACAAAATTTGATCACGATGGCCATTTGGGTAAATTAGCCCACAAATTAATAGCAGTAATTGTGGCTCCCTCGAAGGGAAAGCATCTGTAAAATCATTAAATAGTGTTGAGTAATATGAATGTTAAAGACTGGTTATTAATAACCAATAATATAATCAGTAAAGTGATAAATCGATCATGATTGATTTCAGAAGTCCCTATCTAAGATATCATCATTCTGGTGACGATAAGCCATACTAATGTGATAATTAACAAATATTAACTTCTTACTTCATCATCTCCAGTAACCCTGCATTCTAGGTACTCCAATTCGCAGGTTTTTTTCTTCCATTTAGCTGTAACTTTCAAATGGAAAATCATTAACCTGAAATAAATGAAATAGTGTGTTACTAACAGTTGTAGTGAATTGAGAATGAAATATAAATTATTTTTTAAATCAGTGCTTATTATTTATATGATAAATCAATCACATAATTCAGATGTCCCTATCAATAAGTATCATCACGAGAAATGTTTAATTAATTATATATAATTTATACTTACAATTCTCTGTAGATTGCATTTGTGCCACAAGGCTATAACCAACTAATATTTGATGGATTCATAATCCAAACGAAGTTTAATTTCAGCAACATTTCTTCGTTAGTTCCAAAATCGTTGTGACTGACTTCCACGTGAACACATAATAGCTTCAAATTATAATAATCACATAAAAAGTGTATTTTTCATCTCCATTAAAATTACAATCCGTTTTGGAGAAGCCCGCGCAATCGCGGCACAATTGCATTATCTGAAATAAATGCAATATTGTGTTACTAACAATTGTAGTGAGTTGAGAATGAAATATAAATTATTTTTTAAATCAGTGCTTATTATTTATATGATAAATCAATCACATAATTCAGATGTCCCTATCAATAAGTATCATCACAAGAAATGTTTAATTAATTATATATAATTTATACTTACAATTCTCTGTTTATTTCAGTTGTGCCACAAGGCTATAACTATCCAATTTTTGATGGATTCATAATTCAAACGCAGTTTAATTTCTGCAACATTTCTTCGTTAGTTCCAACCTCGTTCTAAAAGAATTCCACGTGGTATTGGCTGGCATTAATAATAACACTGGTAAATTTGGTGTACTTTAAAATACTGTGTTGTGTGGCATTATCCAATACTACTTCAGTAATTTTTAGTTCCAGATTTTGTTATGGAAACAAACAACACTGATCGTTTTGTTGCTATTGACTAAGATTTTTGTTTTTATTATATAAATAGAAATTGCTAATTGGACACTGCTTGTTGATATAACTCGATTTAAACCTCTCGCAGCTAATTAATGCTCTCAATTTTTAACTGGCTTACAATTTAGATTGCTTTCAGATACATACAGTCTGCGTATGGTCAATATTTGGAAGTAACGTGCCTGTCTTCATCGACCCGCCTCGTCTCGCATTGATTAACTTTGATTATAACAAAACATTCGTACACACATACATAATATACATATATATATCCTATAACTATTTCCACACAACAGATCGATTTGCCTATTGCTCTTCATGCTCCTGATCCTGTTCCTGCTCCTGTTGCTGCAGTTGTAGTTTTAAGCGCTTCTTGGCCTGTATATCGGCCAGAGTCTGCTCGATGGATCGCATATCCTTCTTGTTCTTGCTGGGTACAAAGCCGTAGCTCTGATTTGTTTCCGTTTTGCGTGCCGCTTGCAGAGCCGCTGATTCGCCAATGAGGTGAGCATATTTTGCTTTGTAATTGCTGGTCGGTTTGACCTCGGCGGCAAGGGCTGGATCTGTGCTGCTGCACGAGGCGCTGCAGTCAGACTCGGTGGTTGTCGCGGATTGCGATTGCTCCTGGGCGAGGCGTTCTTGCCGGCGCTCGGAGTACTCTTTGGCTATGTCCTTGCTCCATCCGTCGCCGTTGCGGCGCGCTGTAATCTCGTCCTCGCTGGGTGGGTGCTCCTTTTTGTAGACGACCGTGTGACGGTCCTCGTCCTCGCGACCAAAGCTCATCGCAATGAAACCGCCATTCTCGGCTATCTCGTGGATGACGGAGCGATGCACCTTGTCAAGCGGCTGGAACTCGATACATGTGCGATCGTCCTTGGCAAAGCGACCCATTCTCTCCTCAACGTACTTGCGGAAGCGCAGCAGCTCCTCCTTCTGTTTGTTCTGCATGCGCTCCATCATCTCCCGCTGCTTCTTGATCAGCGTCTTTTGCTGTTCGTTTGTCGCTGGCGGGGCATCCATTGAGTTTAATATGGAGTTTAGCAAATCCATTTTAATTGCTGATTGCGCACAGACGCACTGCTCTCGTATATCTTAACGTATTTAGCGCGCACTCTTCTGGATAGCTAGGTGCTAATTTGGTAAATTATCGCAAACATTTGGATTATTTATATATATTTCTAATGTGTATTGTATAAAAAAAGATTATTACCGGTGCTTGTGCACCAAAATACCAGAATACTCAATTTTAAATACCAAATGCCAATTGGTATTTTTTCAAAGCTGCAGACGAGTTGGCAGCCCACTAAACAACTGGCGCAATTTGCTTTTCTAAATCAACAAGAAAGTGGAAAGGATTTGGAGTTGGGAATTCCAAATGACAGCACAACGTCGCACCCTGGTGCACTGGTTCCGCAAGGGACTCCGCGTCCACGACAATCCAGCGCTGTTTCAAATATTCGAAGTAGCCCGAGCAGCACCAGAGAAGTTCTATGTGCGACCCATCTTTATCCTGGATCCTGGCATATTGGATTGGATGCAGGTGGGTGCGAACCGTTGGCGCTTTCTCCAGCAATCGCTCTCTGATTTGGACCAGCAACTCAGGGCGCTAAATACACGGCTGTATGTTGTGCGCGGCAAGCCTGTTGATGTTTTCCCCGTGATCTTCGAGCGTTGGCAAGTGCAACTCCTAACCTACGAAATGGATATTGAACCCTACGCCGTTTCGCGTGATGCAGCTGTACAGCAATTGGCGTCGTCTCAGGGTGTAAAAGTGGATACTCATTGTTCGCACACCATCTATAATCCCGAATTGGTCATAGTCAGGAATCTGGGTAAAGCTCCGATTACTTATCAAAAATTCTTAGGCATTGTGGAGAAGTTGAAGTTGCCAAAAGTCCTGGATAAGCCAGAGAAGCTGCCTGATGGAATGCAACCGTTGGCAGACGCGGATATCTACGACTGTCCTACATTGGAGCAGTTGGTGAAGCGACCTGGTAGTTTAGGTATCAATAAGTTTCCGGGTGGTAAGTGAGAAGGGTTCACGTTCACCTCACAGCAGTATTTGAATAAATATTTAACAGGTGAATCCGAGGCACTGCGTCGCATGGAGGCATCTCTAGCAGACGAGCAGTGGGTAGCCAAATTTGAGAAGCCAAAAACGCCGCCGAATTCGCTGGAGCCCAGCACAACGGTGCTCAGTCCGTATTTAAAATTCGGTTGCCTAAGCGCACGATTATTCCATGAGCGGCTCGTAGAGATTCTGGCACGGCAACCGAAGCACTCAAAGCCACCAGTTTCCCTTGTTGGTCAGTTACTGTGGCGAGAGTTTTACTACACAGTTGCCGCAGCTGATCCAAATTTCGATCGGATGTTGGGCAATGCATACTGCCTGCAAATACCGTGGCAGGAGCAGCCGGAGCATTTGGAAGCTTGGACGCACGGACGCACTGGATATCCGTTTATCGATGCGATTATGCGACAATTGCGCCAAGAGGGCTGGATCCATCATTTGGCGCGACATGCGGTTGCCTGTTTCCTGACACGCGGCGATCTCTGGATCAGCTGGGAGGAGGGTCAGCGTGTCTTCGAACAGCTACTCTTGGACCAGGACTGGGCCCTAAATGCCGGCAACTGGATGTGGCTGTCGGCCTCTGCATTCTTTCATCAGTATTTTCGCGTCTATAGCCCCGTCGCGTTCGGCAAGAAAACCGATCCCAAAGGTGACTACCTAAGAAAATATGTACCCGAATTGTCCAAATATCCAGCCAAATGCATCTTTGAGCCCTGGAAGGCAACGCTTGACGAACAGAGAGATTATGGCTGTGTGCTGGGCATCGATTATCCGCACCGCATTGTCAACCACGATGTCGTCCACAAAAAGAACATTAAACGCATGAGCGACGCCTACAAAGTAAATCGGGAAGTGCGAACGGGCAAACAGGAGCAGGAGCAGGAGGAGGAGATAGAGGAGGAATATGAGAAGCAATCAACTGGAAAGCGCAAAGCTAGCTCAAAAGTCGCAAGCGCAAAACTCAAACGCAAACTTTTAAAATGAGGTAAATATTCTGAAAGCTAAACAAAAAAAAGCCAAAATGTGAAATTATTTAATTGAAATATGTCCTGCTGCAATTATAAAATATATGTTGTATATAATAAAACAGCAGTCTGATTATGTTTGAATATTTGTCAGTTATTTAAGTAAGTGTAGATGCTTATTTGAGTTTGAGTTTCGAAGTAGTATTGGAAATCATTGTATTCAGAGGTATTTTAAAGTGCCCTAGAATTAAGCAGTCTTAAAGCCAAAGACAATTCCATTTGCAAGTTATTTAGAGCGTGATTGGAACTGGATTAAATGCATTACTAATTTATCATTTTAATATTACTGAATATATATTTATGTATGTTTAGTGATTATTTCCTATTATTTGCTACTAAAAACATTTATTGTTTTTACAGATTACAAGTGACTAAGTTCAAGGCCATCAATATGAATGTTAACTTTCCAAACTATCATCTCGTTCAATTTAAAGTGGATTGGAACCACAAATTGCCATAATATTTATGAATATTATATGTATATATCTTAGGCCTTTGATTTTAAAATTTTTTTCCACTTTTAATTTATCCTGAAAGTTTTTATTGACATTAAGAAAATACCTTGTCTCCGATATTTTATTAATTGAATAAAAACAATCTTATTTACTTTCTTTCTAGTTATTAAAATACGTGAGCGTAATAATTAGGGTTTAAATAATAATACATAACTTGCCTTAGTGAAATAAATTTACTTTAGAAATTCAAGTAGTCGATGAAATTGACATCACTTCCTTTGGAGATTTACGTGTCTAAAATAATATTCTCATACCCACACATTGGATTCGGCATAATATTAACTCGAATTTTGAAAAAAAAAATTGTAATCAATATATTTTCTTGGAATTCTTGGGGTTTTCAGACAGAAGAAAATATTTAAAATGTTCCGGAGCTTAGCCAGGCTGCGCAATCATATTCAAATTCCCCGTTTTAATTCTTCGGGGTACAATTTGAAAGCCAATTTTGTAACCGGTCTAAAGCTGATGTCTAGGCCAACAGATGCGGCGAATAGCGACATTTCTGTCAGCGACATTAACATATATGATCTGGCCAAAGAAGATCAAGAGTTTGCGCGCAACTTTCTAACAACGATGCCGAATATGTTGTCGTCCTCAACGCCCGCTGGCGCTGTGAATGCAAAAGTTGACCCTGAATCTGGTGAGGCAACTACAGAGCCAGATAGTTCAGTATCCAGTGAGGCAAACATAGGCGGAGGAGCTACTTCACAAGTGCTCGACAGAGATGGCAACCCAGTTGTGCCAATTGAAATCGACGGCTGGAAGGACTTTGATGAGGATGACTCGGGTCCGACTGTGCACACAAATTCGCAACACATCGAAATTGGCAATGATAATGAGTACAAACGCCAGAAGGAGCTAGAGGTGCCCGAGAAGCGAGAGGGAAGCTTCGAGTACAAGGGCATCAAAATTAGGCTACCGGAAAAGGCCAGCAAGGACATAGGCACCTATCGCTTCCGCCGCGACATGGAGGACCTGAAAACGGTTGCCGATGATATGCGTGTGGTCAAGTTTGACATAAAGTAATGCGTGTTTCAGTATATTAAATTGAATAATGTTATACTTTGAAATACATTAGCCAGCACCAAAATAGCACTCAATTTTGAACTAGGTTAACCAGCGCCCAGAAATTGCAAACGCAGAATCGAGGCAAATGTGCACTCCAAACACAAACAAGAAACCAAATTCGAGCTAATTACGTCTATTTCCATGTCCATTTGTATAGATGTGTGTGTGTGTGTGTGTGTTTGGGCCAAAAAACAACAAACAGTTGCCAAATAATTTGCTAAATTAAGCAATTTCAATTCAACAAACGAGCGCAAATAAGCAAATCTGAAGATAATTCCGAATCCAAATCGGAAGCCTTATTGCTATTGTGTGAGCGTTTTTATATGAGCTCAGCAAAATACTCAAATTACCCTCTTTATGCCACACACACACATACACTAAGCCATGCTTGTGTGTGTATGTGTGTGTGTGTGTAGGTGAAGTGTGCCAATTGGTTGTTAAGTATGTTTACCATAATGACCGCTGTGTGTGTGGGCCAAGAGAGAGACAGAAAACGATTTTCGTCCTCGCAAGTACTTATTTTCCAGCCATCAAGTTGCAAAGGTTTTAAAGCTTGTCAAACGTTGCCACTTTAATAACTTGTGGAATAAAAATTGCTACTTGAAAATAGATCAATAAAGTTGGCACTTTAAGTGTCAAGACAACAGATTTCAATTTAAAGTCAATCAGTTTGCTTTTCTATTGAACAAAGCAATTGAGCAAATACGTTCACTAAATATTTGATTGGAGCTGTTCAAGTGGATGCATTTATAAATATATATACTATATAAATACACAGTATTTGACATACATTGTATGTAGACAGAGGCCGCTCTTTTGTCTCATTGTGTTTCATTGCGAGCTCTAAGTTATTTGAATTTGTACATAATATGCACAGACAAAAGGAAATTGTGCGCAAATAATGAGTATTGAAAATGAAGGGGGTCTATTTGCCCCCTCCTGTGTCATGCAAACAATTATCCAGATAAACGTGATTGATTATTGTGCCTAAGTGCAGACATCGCCAGTTGGCAAAATCGTTTTTGCAATAGTTTTTATTCAGGAAGCGAAGTGTTCCTTTCGTCGACACTCAGTCAACTCGTTTTCAATCAATGCAATAATTAGATGTCCTTCCTCCGGGTTACATGGGGCGTCAGCAATTTCAATCAACAATCCCATCCACAGCAACTTCCTCCTCCTGCTCCTTATCAGCATCCACTTCCACGTCGTGCTCTCCGCAAAGTTTGCTACCAAATAAAAATACTATAACGTTTTGGCAGTAGGAAATCTACTTAACCAAATTGATGACAATGCGATAAGTCAGTCGGCCAGTTAAGCCGCTTAAATGTTCATAAGCTGACATCCTCGAGCCAACAACAAAAAGCACATTTGAAAAGTTCACTTTGCCATACTCTGATGTTTTCAGGACTACCGATGAATCCGGTACTAGCCCAGAACAAAATCGTCGTGAGAGTTAGAATATCGAGCTATGAATTAAATCAAAATTTTCTGATATTTTTAATTAATTTTTAAGTATATATGGAAATATATATTTATAACTTACAAGAGTATATATCGTAACTATTTCTAAAATATAGAATTGGAAACTCTTATTGAAGTAACCAATTTTCACACTAAACAAACCTAAGAAATGAAGTATATTTTTCAGAAAGACATAAACTTTAATATTTTAAACAGAATATCTGAATAATATATGTATATAGTTACCGTTTGCTACAAATGTAATCGCAGTTTTCTAAAACTCTGTTAAGGACCCTTTCAGCTAAAGAATCCTACTTAAAACACAAAAGAAGACAATATTTTTTTTTTAATATATTATTTACCCATATTTTATATATTATATATTTCAGCCATTGAAAATTTGTGTTGCCAAAAAGGAATACGCTCGCTTTCTTTATGCAAACAGGATATAAATATGATTCCCTATTAAACCTGACCGGCAACTAATCGGAGTCCTTTTTGGCTAGATATGCGAATTTTGTATATATATTTATGCATACGTGTATGTATGTATGTATGTATATATGTATATATGTATATATGTATATATGTATATATGTATATATGTATATATGTATATATGAACATTGCATATGCTGGCAAGCAGCCGATTGGTGGCGGCATAAATTGTTGTCATGCCAAGGAGGGCATATTAAATTCAGTAAAGGCACGTGCAACAGCCACAATTGGAGGCACTTGTCCTTTGAACAGGACTCTATGCAGGTACCAAGAATAGAGAGAGACGTAGTGAAATTATGTTGTAAACAAATGTACATATGTATATCAAAGATTCGTTCGTGCCATAAATCAGCAAATGCGTGCACTTCTAGCCATAATTGGCAATTTGCGTTCGCCTCTCGGTATTCTCTGTTCTCGTTAGTTTTTCGACCAGAATCTGCTACAATTTTCCCTTTTCACCATTTTGTGTCATGTGTCATGTGGCTTATTGTGTGCCTTTGAATTATGTGCGCTGATTATAGCCGCAAACCTATTAGCTACTACAAGTGTCATCTACAAAATACTTAATGTATTTTCCGCTATATAATAAGATGGCTTGGAGTGAGACTGTTTTTTCCATATTATTTTTAACTTATTTACTTTGCACTTTAGCTTGCAATAATTTAAGTAAAAATATATAATATTTATACATAATTTTCAGTTTCAACCAGAAGAGTTTTTGCCAACACTCAGTAGACTTGATCTGCGTACGGCTTACCAAAACACCTCAAATTTGCAGACTCTCAAAAAATCTATAGCCTTAGGTAATCCCATTCTCGGAACGGATATGCTGATGCTGATGCTGATGATTTCCGCACACAAATATTTCGGTTGTTGTGCCAACAAACGCGACGAAGGAGTGTAAAACCCATTCGACAAGATGAGTTGCAATATTAGGGCGCAAATGTGTGCTCTATGTTGGCCCGGTTAACTCCTGCACAAATTTACACATGACCATCCGCGTTCACATTCGCATCCGCATTCACATCCTTGTTCCCCTCCTCATCCACCCCCTGCTTTCCACACCCATTGAATGTTGCGCTACAGGTCTCATTGTTAGCATTTGTTTGCTTGTGTTTTGTGTGTTGTGGTTCTGTTTTTGCTGGCGGGAAATGAGCTCAGTGGGTTAAATGGAAACATCGTGCTCCGCTTTAGTTATGCAAATGTACATAAATGGTTTAGGCGCGTTGGCGTCCACAACAAATGTGGCTAAAAAGTAAAAGACAAAAAAGAAAAACAGACCAAAAGAATTAAGCTCACAAAAATTGTTTTTATATATGCGAAAGCACTCGCACAAAAGGTGTTTGCAGCTGCCACGTCGTCGCTCTGCATAATGGTTCCGCTGCCATGCCTCTGACACTCGCTGATTTAGATCTTTATTTGCCACTAGCAGCTGTAACTAGCAGCTGCAACTCGCAGCGTGTGTGTAAGGATGGGGCAAGCATACAGGATGTCGGCAAGTGCATTCAAATTTGTGCTCATTTCGCAAATGCTATTCAAATAAATAAGTCTAAATTAATATTTCATTTCGATATCAATCTTTTAGAAAGTCTAGCAAAGCACTTCAAATTACCGAAT
The DNA here is from genome assembly GCA_035041605.1 of Drosophila atroscutellata. Taxonomy (NCBI): domain Eukaryota; kingdom Metazoa; phylum Arthropoda; class Insecta; order Diptera; family Drosophilidae; genus Drosophila; species Drosophila atroscutellata. The sequence goes on along the minus strand of JAWNLA010000092.1, from coordinate 599,447 downwards.
AATTTTTAAACATAAACACTAAATTCTGCATTATTTGATTTGCAAATTTTATATTTAAATTATATTTATAAATATGCATAGCAATTGAAATATTATTTAACCTGCCAATATAGAAATTCTTAACGAAGTTTGATAAATTTAATAAATTATAAATTATAGAAATTTATTGCCAACTTCAAGTGGTGAAAGGAAAGCTTCTAAAAAATGGAAATAAATCTTAAATCTATTACACAAACATGTATGCATCATTTAAGAAAACGATAATTACAAAGATCTATGAACATTTAATTTCTTAAAAACTATTATATTTTTATATATTAAATTGTTTAAAAAACAAATAAAGTATGCAAAATAAAGTAATTTCCTTAAAACAGATAATATATATATATATATATATATATATAGTTCAGATTGAGCTCTTGAAACAACATGTTAAATACGAAAAAAGTTAAATCGTCTACTTGGAAAATCTTATGTTATATAAATGCTCTATGTGCTCTATAAATACGATATTGCAATGATTCTTGCAACATGCCACTTGCAGTCATTTTGAAAATATTTAATTTGTCTTTCGTGTGGCATGAAATGCCAAATCTGCAGTTTGTTTCACGTGCAGTGGCAATATAATGGTCAAGGATGCCATTTATATGTCCCAACCCGCCACAACAGCATCTCTCTCATAGCCCATCCCAACCGGAACACACAAAAAATAAGACTTTTATTTTGTGTTTGCTTTGTTTGTGTGAGTAGCTGATTTATGCCTCACAAATGAACCTCGACTTGGCTCTTTAAATTTTTTAGTTTATGGCGAATTTCGTCTGGAAGTTCTCCTTGTGCGAAAAGTGAAACTGCGGTTAATAGTTCTTTCTTTTTTTTTCCTAATTTTAGACTTTGAGGTATTTGTAATGTAAATGTTGAAGTTCATATGCACCTTTATATTTTTAGTTTCCTTAAGAGCCTGCTAACGTACTTAAATTTCGGTCCTTTTTGGTACCTTAACCCAATTTAACCACTTATGGTTGTCTTTACTCCAAGCTTGTTGCTAGGATTTGAAGCGTGTCCAAAAATCTGACTTTTTTGTGTATGTTTCGCTAGGCCATAAATAAGGACAAACATATGTATATGCATATGTTCATTTTTTTATCTGTCAGCAGTGGAGTTGCTTCAGCCTTGTGTTGCATTGAATTTATGCTTCTGCCACAAATAGCCGAATTTATCTTGCCGAGATTGACAATTGTTTGACATTGACGACAGCGCAGCATATAAAACTGTTGCCTGCTCTAAATTCACTTTTTGGTTAAATAATTTGCACTCTGGGTTTTTTCATTATTTGTTCGCACTTCTACTACGCCATTGTTATAAAAAAGATATGCAAATATTATGAATTTCATTGCTGAGAATCCTAACACTAATTTTCGGAATTCATTCGGGTTTACTTATAACAGCGAACATATTAATTTCTAAAAGCAACAACAGCACTGTTGGCAATTTCAAAAGTAACGACACTCACAAATATCCTTATGTAAAAACCAGAGTAGTCGCTTAACAGCAGTAGGTTAACAGTCACTTTGCAGTACAGAGGGAACAAAATTGCGCATTAACATTGTGTTATCCGCGATAACACTTCACACAACTGCAGGATAGCATGAACTAAATTTGACAGCATGCGGGATATTTTAAGAGTCCTTACACATGCCTGGGTAATTTGTGCGTTAACATAACAGTAAAAGATACCCCTTCGCATTAACAGAGCGGCAATGGAGTAATTTTTCGGAGTTGCGGCGAATTGACAACGGCGCTTTCCAAGCTTTTGCTTAGCTTGTTGCTGCTGGCGTTCTTTGGCAGACGTTTGTTCAAAGCCTAGTTGTCGTTCGTCGTCAATTGACAGTGGGTGCTAACGCAGCAAAGTGTTTCCTCATTCAGATCCAGACACTTCGGAAGTGCGACACGTGTTCAACGGTTCTATATATGTATATGTCTCGCCAGTGTCTGAAAACGCGTAATGATAAAAATTTAATTGAGGCAGGCCCGATTGCCACGCGGCCGTGTTTAATAACAGCCAAATATGCATTAACCTAAAATAGACGGTTCAAAAATGCATGAACATGCCTCAAACTGTCAACAGCAGAACCACAAACTTGTGTCAAACATCGACAAGCAAAACTGGACTCGCCACTGCACTTGTCAGCTCAATCAAGAAACACTTAAAACGCGAACCAGCAACTGCAATTAGCTATACAAATTTAGTGCTCAGGGGACTTGAGCCAAGCGCAACAAGAATTGACAGCTGACATTTGCAACCGGATAAGAAATAATCAACCTGAAGTGAGTGTCGACAACTTCAACTGTCATTATGTGAATTATGTGCGGAGAACAGAAAGGGAAAGTGGCCAGAAATTCACCTTTGCTGTGGAATCTGTACAAACACATACATTTATAAACACACAAAGGCATTCCTTTGCCACAACGGTCAAACACACAAATCACATTATAAATACATATATATATATATATATATATATATATATATATATATATATATATATATATATATATTGAGTGTGTGCCAAGTAATATGTTTGTGTTTTGGGTTAGAAAAAACTTCCCAATTGACCATCTAATTGTGTCCCAGCTCGGCTGTGTTGCATGTGGGGATACCTTGAGAAAGTTTTTGATACTTTACAGATAACAGTTAACAGTGATTGTGGATTTTAAAGGATTACTTGAAAGACTATAGATACAAGTATTACACATATGTATATGTACATATGTCTATAGCCTCTGATTTTAGCTAATTAAAATGATGCTTCAGCTGGCATAAGTTTAAATGTTTTTAGTGCTATTAGATATAGATAACAGAGACATTTGTCAGTGAAAAAGCTTATGCAAAAATATGTCCAAACAAATTAATATTTTTATTTAACTGTTTTTCATGTTTGTTGACATTAAATTCGCAGCAACAATAAAAGGAATTAGGTGATTAAATAGTTATGGCTTGCCAGACTGGGTAGGCAACCAATTGATTGTTTCAATTTTAATTTAATGTTTCATTTCAAATTTAATTTGAAATTTTATATGTTTTACTTAATTCAAAGAACTTAAAAGAAGAATCTAAATACATATGATTTAAATTTAATTTTAAATTTTTTTTAATTTCAGTAAATTAGTGGAACTTCAAATACATTTAATTTGAATTGAGCTGTTACCAAATTCTTACTTTAAATTTCGTGTGTAATTTTATATTTTTGAGAAATAAAACGAAAATCTTTTGATTTTAAGTGATTTGTTAAACATTAAAGTTTTTTTTAATGGACAGAAGCTTTACAGTCATATGCAAATATATAGCAGACACACACGCACATCCCTTGAGCAACTAGAATCGACTTATTGACCATTGGAATTCCACAGTCGGTAAAGTCACGACAATGAATAATTGAATTGCATTCACAAAATGCCTTAATGCGCTTTGACTAATAATTTGTCTAATCGTTGGCGAAGTTAGTTCAGCACTTAAGATGCAATCGTATTAATAATGCTCAAAGTGCACCCGATTTTCGAATAATAATTCATACCCACGCACGCCTCGCAATGTAAACACCAATGTAAACACACACACACACTACACGCACTCATGCTTACACGACAGGCCTGAGCATACATCTTAGCATGCATATACATACATATATGCTGCTTAGCATGTGAGAGATCCTCATTGGTTGCTTGATTTGCTTGATTTCTGCCAGCAGAATGTCTTTGTGCTTACAATGCCCATGCACACACACATACATACAAACACATCTGAGATTATGCGAAGCTGAGCGGCGAGTGACGGAGAGTGCCTGGTTAAACAACCCACCCCGGCGAAGTAATACTTTACGGTGATCCCGCTGGGACTGGGCGTGTGTGTGCGTGGCGGTGAGTATGGTGCGTATGCATTGACGTGCCTAGTGCATGCAGTTGGCCCGAACCTTCTGTATCTCCAGGAGATTCTCACCTCCAGTGCGTAACCAAAAATAAAAATAAAAACACATGCACACACTCAAGAGTAGTTATTTAGTAGAATAGAGGTATATAAGATACACCGTATATTTTTTTATAGTTAAAAAAGTGATGAAAGACGAAGTGTGAGTGGGAGTATGACTATAAGTGTCAGCATGAGTGTGAACGCGAGTGTGAGTTTGGGTGTGTGTATAAGTATGATGTATAAGTATGACATATAAATATGAATATGAATATGATTATGAATATGAATGTGAATATGAAAATGCCGAGGTATCTACAAAGTGAAAGTGTTGGACAATTAATTATCTTTTTGTTGTGACTTTTGCGTAGTTAAGCGTCATAATGATTGGAAAGAAATCACTTTTGAACAGAGCAGACTATTAAATCGAGATAAGTGTACAAAACAATAGCAACATTGGCGTCACATGCTGCCGTTTGCCAATAGCGGCAGCAACATAGCCAAATGAGTTATGTTATTGGATCACCTGAAACACCGGCAACAATTGCATAAAGCCAAAAACTCAACTATTAGCAGAAACAATTTACATAGATCCGCTGAATGCCTGCAGCAAAAGTGATTGTTAAACATCAACAGCAACAACAGGATACGACAAAGCGTGTGTTCAATAAATGCCCGCGGATGCGTTGCAGCGACGTCGTCGCCGACGTAGCCGCTAAATCGACCACAAGCAATGCGGTCGACGTTGGCGTCGCAGCACGCGCACCAAAAAGGAGGCACAGCGAAGAGCGCAGCGTCAGAGCGGCACGAGGAATTGCAATAATAATGGCGTTATTTTTTAACATAATGCAACCACAACAAATTTTACACTGGCCATTTTGTAACGGTAAGTGCATTCTTGGCCAACACTCTTCATTTCGACCTTTCGCCTCCTTGGTTTTCTTCCAGTGGCTAATATACATTTTGTGCCGTTAGTTCTGCAGCAATAAAAATTAGTATTGCATACTTTTAGGTGCTGCCATAATACTTCGCAGCAAATGCAAATTGTATTTATGTGCGAGACGATTCAGGCAGCAGCTGGCAGGTTCACACAAATGTTGAATATTCAACTATATGGAAACCCATCTAAAAGTCAAATAAAATTCAATATTGCAGAGTATATAAATTCACACTCAAGGTTTTGTATAATTTATAGTTAATAAATTGTTGAGTTACGAACTTTTGAATATACGAACTTCTTGTTCTTTACGTCCAAGTAAAAGTGTACAAGGCATTGCGTGTGTAATGAAATTTAATCTTGAAGCCACCGTCAAAAATTCTTTGCTAATGACCACCAAACCAGCATTAACAAATCTTCAAAATGCTTGTGCACTAAAAAATGTCCACTAATTAATGAAATTTATGTCGGTCAACTTTAGTCCGGTCGACAAAATGCTAAATCGAAATTCAGAAGGAAATAAGGCCAACCCAACAAATGATGTCCTAATTAAATATGCTAAAATGCAGCGGAACTTAAGAAATCCAATTTATAGCTTGCACTTTTGAGTTTTGTTGGCTGCTTAAGGTCGCAAAATGTGTGTGCTTCAATCAAATATATTCGATGGCTCCGCATCTGGGAAGCATACAAATATACTAAGTTCATCAACTTGAATTGCTTAAGCTACTTACAAGGGAAAAACTCCCTGCTGAATGAGTCACAATTTTTTTAAATCATAATACGTATATATTTACATATCCATGAAACGGTATTACATGTCTTATAGAAAGTGTGAATGTTACAATGAATACATGTGAAGTTTGCTGAAAAAGTGTGTGTTTTTGTTTGAGAGACAGACCGAGAATGAGAGAGAGAGAGAGAGACACAAGGTGATCTATGATGTACCCTCGTCCCCGTCCTCATCTTCATCCTCGTCCACGTCCTCATCATGCTTTTGCTCTCGACGTTTCCCATTCTCGAGCTCGGCAAAGTGCTCCTTCTCCTTCTGTTTGCGGACGAGCTCGTCCCATACCTCGTGATTGAAGGTGGAGTGCAGCATCAGTCCAAGCAGATTGGCACGCGAGCTGATCTGCTGTGTCAACAGTCGCTCCTCCTCCATCAAATCATCCATTTTGTGCCATTGACGCACACGCTCCAAGTCGATCTCGGCCCTTCGTATCTTATCCCATGCATAGTTCTTGAAGCAATTCTTTTTGGGTGCACGACAAAATTCGCTGGTTCGATTGAACACATATTGATCGAGCGGCGAACCGCATACATCCGTATCGCTCACCTTGGGATCCTTACTGTGCTCCGGGCAAATGACGCGCAAGCGCATGCAATACGTCTTGCTCGCCGGATTGTAAAAGTCACAAAACATATTGTTGCCCTCCATGCCCGTCTGGAAAATGCTGCCGAAACTGGCCTGTGACTCGTATTTGTTGAAGCATTTCTCCATATGCTTGATGGCTGTGCGCGTGTGTATCTCATGGCCGCATGTGATGCAGTACATGCTCTGCTCATCCTCGACATTGCCATTATCCTGTGGCCGCTGTGTATCGATTACGCTGCTCTTGGCACGCTCCACAATCATGTTGAGCTCCTTGGCGCGATTCTCTAGATGGGCGAGTGCGTTGCGCACAAGCGTCTGCTTCTGTCGTATTACAACGAGTTGTTCGCGACTCTCCTCGGTCGCGTGGCACGGCGTCAGATTCCATTCCTGCAGACGCTGCGGCAGCACCTGAAATATACGATTCGTGGCTAGATTGAAACCGCACTTGTCGCTGCAGTATTTACTTTGCGGTCGCGCTTGACAACGGCAGCTGGGCCCATGACACTGTCGCAACCGCACCAGCTCCGGATGCACAAATATTTCCGAACTAGCCTCGTGCACCACTTTCGCTTTATGCTGTTGCTGCAACATACTGTTCCTTTCGCGCTTGCGGGCCGCCGCCGTTGTGGTTGCCGATTGATTTTGGATAGTTGTCTGGATCACACAATTCCGATGGATGCATAGAGCGTTGTGGCCGACACGTTGGCGGCACTCGTCACACTTATTGCAGTTGGGACGCCGGCAGCCATCGCAGGTGCCACAGCGTCTGACCCATTTTGCTGTTGATTCCTGGGCCGTGCTATTCTTTCGACCACTGGTGTTACTCGAGCCCCCCGCCGCACCCGAAGCAGACGTTTGGGCGGCCCTCGCATTTACTGCGCGTAAATTGGCATTGCTTGCGGACGCAGGGCCAGCGACGGCGGCAGCAGCCGTGGCCGCAGCACGCTCCGTGGCAACCAAACGAAATACGATCTTCAGTTCGGGATTCTCCGCCTTGCAGCTCTGGCAAAAATACTGCTTGATGTGTTTGGCGTCCTTTTCGGTAATGCCAATGCAATTGCCATGATACCATTCCACGCAGCCATCGCAGGCGATCATGAATCGGGAGCAGTCGGATGTGCGGCATATGCAGTAGGCCTGATCTTCCTGCTTGAGTAGTGCTGCTATTTTTGATTTTCGCTCGGGCAAGTGGAATTCCCGTGCAATCTCCTCTTTCGAACTTTCGTACTTTGGTTTTTCCGTCATGTTGCTGCAGGCCACCAAGTAAACCTCACTATCCGCAAAACAACAATAGCTATCGGTATCGATAAATCGGTACGTCGATTCTTCATATTTAATCGATTTTTATACAAAATTAAATTAATTAGTTAATAAACAACAAAAAAAAAAAATATATATATATATATATATATATATATATATATATTTATTTGTGCAGGAAATATATCTATGAGTGGTTTTATGCGACGCTTCCAAGCGAAGTTTACTCATCCTGCAACGTAACCTGCCACAGTTTGGTGCTGAACCGTAGCTAAACGGAGACCATTAGTAAGCGGGTAGTTGGAGTAGTATCCACACTAACACACTTACACTCACACGCACTTACACGTCGAAAATTGGGTCAATCGTTCATAGGACACGTTGCGAATCTTTGCATCCTCTGTGGTAGAGTATTGCCATGTTTTTTGTATTTGCCCATTCGCTGGCTTCACGCGCCCCGTGTCAGCGTTAAGCACAATTTATATACATATGTTTATGTGCATGAATAAAATAAAACTATAAAAAATCCGGTGCGATAAATTAAAGTGAGTTTCAGTCGCAAGAATTCCAACAGTCAACCAAAGTTTGCCAGCTCCAAAGTTTCGCATATTATTTACAAACGCACAATGAGAAAGCCAACCGACCAGCGGGTTCCAGCAATGGGTTCAGTTGGCCAAAAGTTTCAGCTGAGTCGGCCTAAGACTAGAACAAGCGCTATTAAATTGAGCAAACGCTCTGCAACAACAACAACTATAATATCATTTTTGGTGCCTGGGCAATTTACAACTAAAAATTTGCACTTGTTACGTGAAACTTTATTAATTTGCCGCCGAGAACTGCAAATTTTTGCAGCAAACTAATTTGGATAATTTGGTTTATAGCAATTTTCTCTTTGCTCCGACTGTTTATTTTTTTCTTTGAGTTTTGCTTTTAGCACCACCATCTGTCGCTATTGGGCCGAACTTTTTTTAACCCTTTCTTTCTTATTACTCCGTTTTTGTAATTGCCCCTTTGCATATTTTCACAGTCTGAAACGCCGACGCATTGCATTAATTAAATTGTAATTTTAGTTGCATTTTCAACTCTTTCATTTTTTATTTACTTTTTTTTTTGCCCCACAGCTTTTCATTATTGCCATGTTAATTTTATACTTTATCTGGATATTTTTTGCCATTGCCACCGGATTCCATCAACTGTGCGTCTTATTATTTTATTGTTCAACCTGCTGGTTGTTATTTCAAATTAATTTTAGTGCTTTTTTATAAGTTTTGTGCTGAATTAATACAATATAAATCTAAAATAATTAAATGCGTTGCAATCTTCCTAATGCTGAATGACAAATAACCTTTTTACACAAAAGTGACTTACCCAGTATTTTCAAGATGATGAAGGAAAAGCTATACGAGAATCTACATATCCGGTTTTCTGCTTCTCCACTTCTTATATATACATATATAATTTGTTTATTATTTGTATATACATGTGAGTTTCTGACAGACTTAATACTTTGATTGAGAGTCTGAGGTTGTTGTGTAATGTGGATTATTTTCCTTGTGAGAGGCAACATTATCAAAAAAGAAAAACAAAACGGAGCTAAGCATACAATAATATCTCCTGTCGCAGATTCTCTGCTTAAGTTAAGGGGTTCAAATGCTAAACTTGCCATGTAATATGTAAATTATAATCACACACCCCCAATATCAATTTATTTCTATACGAAAAAGTTCGTTGGCTCGACGGTGACCTTTTTTACCATGTTGATAAAACTTTAAGTTTTAGCCACATGTTAGCATACTTTTTTGTTATTCAAAATTAATCATTATTCAGCACAGCTTTGACTTGCGGATATTTTCAGTTTTTTATTATTTTTAGATTAGGTTGTTGTTTGACATAACTGTTGAATTATTACATGCATAGTGATTTGGATAGAGAGCGACAGATGCCGAATAAAATTAATTATAATTCATTTTTATGTTATTGTGAGCCGTACAAATTTGTAACTAATTGTATAGATAACGAATATTAAAACTAATTAGATAATAGTTTTCAATAAATGTATAAATAAAGTCTGTGCGAATTAATGAATATTAAATGTAATTAGCTGCTCATGTAATTGTTTAGCAAGCTAATTTGACCGTAATCCACAAAGGCTGTTAAGTCAACTTTCAGCTATTTGAGCATTCAATAGTTTCGCGATTATCCAAATGCACTTGAGGTATATGGCAAGAGTCGGCGGCCGATTTGCCAGTAGCTAAGTGCTGCTGCAGTTGACACCCTTTTGTACAAATTACTTTCATTCAAATTGACATTATTTTTCATCGCTGATGGCAGTCGACAGGCATTCCATTCCATCCCATCCCTGCTGGCTGTCTTACTCTATCCCTACTGCTCTCTGAAAATGAAAATGATTGAGAAGGGTATGATGAAGTTTTGCAAAAGTACATATATTTATTATTATTATATATTATTATTTTATTATTTCTATACACCATAATAATATTGCCAACTTCGAAATGAAATCTAACTGACAGCAGATTAATCTCGGCTTGCAAGGGTATATAATCTTCGGTGTGCACAAGATATTATACTTTCTTGCTTTTCGTGTACGCACTGCCAGCCAGGGCCAGGGCATGGGCCAAGACGGTGGCCAAGGCGGGGTTAAACCAAATGCAAGGGCGATGGAGACGGCAAACATCAACAAAAGCCAACTTGCTTTGAGTAGCACATAAATTCTGGCTGACTACTGTGCCTGTCAGTTGGCGAGCAAAGCATGTTTACTTGACCCAGGAACTAAAAGTTGGCGCGATAAGACCAACTTTAAGCTAATATAAATATATATTTATGTAAGTTTAACTGTGTCAAACAAATGACACAAATGAAAATTAGCTATCTCTAAACTATATTTTCAATATTAAACTTAGGTAAATAACTTTTCGTCTGCGATATATTGCAATAAGTTATCAGAAGTACATTGGAAGATACAAAGAAACGAGCATTAATACAACCAGTCAAATGAGCAATTTAATAATGCCAACCAATAGTTGCTGTTGTTATTGTTGCATGATAAATATGCAGCGAACAGAAATGCAGAAAGCGGCAAATCCATGTGTACATCTACATTTATAATATAATTATTTAAATATTAAAAATGATATTCCCGTTTGTTGGAAACTTTCTTGGATATCTGCCCGAGCAGCGGATCAAAATTCTCCTTGGCGTTGTCCCTGATCTTCCGCTTGTTTCTTGGCGCAACACCAAATTCCATCTGCAGTGCCTCAGTTGAGTGGAGTTCCGGCTCGGAAGCAATGGGCGACACAGGTATTGGACGGCTCCCCGAGGCGGTCTTTAGCCTCTTCATGAGTAAATCATGATCATGCGGCAGTGACTCCGGCTGCATTCGCTGTGAGCCTGTGGCTAGGCACACCTGAGACCCTTTGGGAATGTTATCAAAAGCCTCTGGCATTTTGTTGGTCCCAGTCAGCGGCACAACGTCAGCCAGGAGGGCTGCATCTCTGGGATCCATTTCAGTTGCCCCCCTTGCATTCTGTTCGTAGCCATTCAGGCTGAGCAGATCGATATCAAGCAGCATGTGAAGACCCTTAAACTGCTGACGATATTCCGACTCCAGCTCTGGAAAAGATATTGGCATTTCAGTATAGTCCAATAAAGTTTTTGCACAAGGCAAAAACTTGCAGCCAATTTCAGTAGAGGGACCCTGAGTGCTGTACTTAATGGGACAGATAAGCGGGGTGCTTGGGAATAGAAAAATTATGGATAATTGATTGGATGGATAAGGATGGTTTTTCAAAAATCACATTTATCATATTTGCTTACAGTTTTGCATCCAATTTATTCGATTCGCCACTAGCTTTACTTGCAGCCATGTTGCCTCTAACTAAACTGAATCAGACTGAATGCTTTGTCACGTTGTTTGATAGTTACTTACTGAGCAACTAGAACAGTGATGTATGTCAGATTTTGAGTGTTTGAGTGTTGTAAGTGACGGCAATAAAAGGTATCAACACACTACAATTTGTAGTTTAGTTGTTTCACTTCATTTAACTAATCCATCTATATATAATAAGTTGAACGATTTGCATGGTCAAATAAAAAACACAAAGAACGGCCACAGACAGGATTCCCTTTCGAGCTTCTCGTTGAACAAATGCTTACCACAGTCCTTGGGGAGATTGTAATTTCCAAACTGCAGCTGCAACATCTCATCCACAGTTAGATAAGGATACATATAAACATTGGTGTACGGATTTTCCAATTGCTTGTCCATAGCTGCAATTTGTTGAACCACAATCAGTTTCTGTTGCGATTCCAACTGTGACTCTGGCTGCATCGGAGAGGGGTCAACACGCGGCATGCTAAATAATATAAATATATACAAATTTGATAAGATGGTTGAGTCCTTCAGCTATCAGCTTAAACAAATTTGCTCACACTTTGTCATCGTCCTTAAGCGATGCTCCATTCAATTTATTTGATGGCATCTCAATAGGAATCAAATCAGGTTGATTTAGTGTTGTGTACCTTATTTTATCTAGTGCTGTAAAATCCAACAATTATCGAGCAACACATATACATATACACATATATACACATCAATACCGGGGAAATCTGTATCTAATTGCCTACTCACACAACTGCTGCTGTTCTCCTCCTTCAAATTGTCAGCTGGTAGGCAACCAAAAAAGTTTTAAATCACACATGCATACAAACAAAAATACACACACCTACATATACATAGATATATGTATGAAGATTACAACTCTTTGTTCTGCGCATGACGTCATAGCTTGAGGGCTTTTGCTCGCAGTATATCAATCAATTTACTAACAACAAAAAAACTGTTTGCATAAATTAGGCTTTATTTTAGTCATTGATTTTAGTGTTATCAAATTCGAACTTTGACAACCTATTGTAAGGAACCCCAATTTAAGGGGCGTATTGCGTTGCTTAACAAGAATTGCTGTTATTGTGTTGATGACTTATGATTTCTGCAACAGTTGAGCAAAAGCAAAAAAAGGAAAAGTACCATCTCATTGTGCGACCTTTAACAATAGAGTAATCAATTGTAGTTGTGCAGGACAACAGTGACGTCCTCCTGCCAACGAATAGCACTCTGTATGCCGAGTTAATGGGGCCCAATAAACGTCTTAGCTAGAGTGAGAACTGATGAGGTGACTATCGCCGAGTGCGGGACGGCGGGGAAGGTGCCACGGAGTGCGACAGAGTCAGCCAAGTAATTATGACTTATGCCACCCGGGGAGGTGCCGCCTAATTGTCTGGTCATAGGCGGATACCGGCCGTGCGCACATACAATCATGTCCTGGTAGCCACCCGAAACTGGTTGTCATTCATCTACATCTAACATTCCATAGAACTCACTCCATCGTGGGTATATTGGGGGAATGTCACACGTACCTTAATTATGATGTGCCTGGCTAACGTGAACAGTTTCCTAATGCCAATGTCTGCACATACGGTTGGTTCGTCCAACGATATCTTCAGTTGTAACTCAGTTAAAACCACTTAGAGAAATTTACTTAATGTTCGAGGTGCTGTAGTTGAGTGCCCGTATTTGCAATTGAATATATAAATAGTCTTTGAAATAGGAATGCAGATTTTTCAAAAGTAAGCACACGAAAACAGACTATAAGAGCTAGAGACTTCAAGTTTGCATTGTTTTATCGATAACTGTCGCCGTTTAAGGAATACCGATACATTTCGATTTCCGATAGCGATTAATGCTACAATTTTAAAGACAGAATCTAATCATATGTAATACATAATATACATTTGCATATTATTGATCAACTGCCCAAATTTCATCAAGATCGGATAAGAAACACCCAAGTTATAGTCGAAATTATATTCTCATATCGATCTCATATCTATCAGCAGCCGTAAGCGTTTTCTGTATGTATAAATATGCGAGCGCATGTGTGAGAAAGAGATGGCATGATAATCGGTGCGAGCGTCAATATGTTTTAGTGTGTATGCTGCAGAGCCCCGTTACCGACAATTGTGTGTACGTATGTATGCATGTGCACGTGTTTGTAGCCAGTCAGTTCGAGCTTGCCTGTGCCTGCCATAAGGAAAGAGTGCGCTTGAAGACCTGGGTACAAGACTTTTAAAGGTAAATTTGTGAATATATTTAACAACTGGGTTGAGGGTATATCGTAGTCGATCTCACTCGTCTACAGCGTTCTTACTTGTTTTGTATTATTTATTGGTATTTTTCTTTTCCAGTGCTAGTTTCAGCACAAGTTCTTCATTTTATTTAATATGAGATTGCAAAAATAATCTATCTATTTTAAATGATATTCAAATGGGCTCAGATTCCAAGTTTTGCGTTTCTTTTGTTACGTTGCTCGCAGGTAAGCTTAATTTTGCCAACGATTTAAGAGTGGAATCTGCATTTGCCGCTTGTGTTTATGTTTGCGGTTTCCCCTCATGTTGGCATTGGTACGAAACTTAAGCATTACATTGTCGAGTGTCGCACATTTTTCACTTAGAACTGCCTTTTTGTTCTTCGACTTGGCTCTGGAGCTGGCCTCATTTGCAGCTTCGCCTTTTTGCCACGTAACATATTCACTTGTTATACTCTTATGCTAACCTTGTACATTTGATACCCTGTTTGTATTGGCTACATTATTTATTTACTTATTTAAGGTCCACTAAAAAAAAATAATGAATTTGCTGAATTTGGTATGTAGATTTTAGATCCGCATACAAACATGGGCAAAGCGTATTTTTAGAGGTATTTGTTGAAATGTTGTGTGAGTACACAGATATATCCCATCTTTGTTTAAAATAAAGCTATATGCAGGGTATTGCCAAGTCGCACCATCTCGACAAGAGCAAGTTTTCTTGATCCACAATGTGCCGAGTGCTTGTTTCTTACCTGCTGCCAGCTACCCCATTTATTTTTTGTTTAAATGCCATCGCTCTTATGCTTTTATTGCTTTATTGCATGTTTTATGGAAATGTTTCAAACATTCGACGCACTGTGCACATTTAAAGCCTACCACTCAGGAGGCTAATGTGCACACATCAACACCCACCACCTACACAGGTACCTGGATGCTTGTGGAGATAACCTGCCATGCAACTTGACTGCTCAACGCACCTGAGCATAAGCGTAGCTATGCCTCCGGGTGTCAGGCTGTCAGTCAGCTAGTCAATCTTGAATCTTGTTTGTGGCATACAGACCGAAATACGAATTTTTGCTTTGCCAGAAACTGCTAATTTCGTTTGATTTGCTGCCCCAGGGACATCCATCACCAGTTCTTAGCAACAACTAAGACTGACGCTTAGCCTCCTTGACAATGGGTTCTTGGGCACAATATTGATTATTTGCAATTGGTTCGATACGTTTGTTTTCAACCACAATGGTCTTTTTTGATCAAGTAATTTTCTGGTTCATCACATTATTTTCAGCTCGGATTTAGAAAATGTGTGATTTACTATGATTGGCATTAATTAAATGGTTTGAGAGCATTTTATTTAACCCACTTCTCTGACTAATATCCTCATTGTATTATATTTATATTTGTTTTTTTTACTTGCCATGCTTGCCTTAATTTTGGCAATGAAAGAGATATCGATAAAGGCCTTGAGAAGATTTTGCGAAAAGCAGCTGTTATTAGTTTATCCTTTCTTATGTTGGGTGCCGGAAATAGTATTGAAGTATTGAAAAAAGGGCATCTTCAAAAATATTTCAGTTAATTACATATATACTAAATTTGAACAATTTTAAATAAATAATAAAATAAACAACAAAATCGCCCTTGATGTTGTGTCATGTGACGATAATGTTGCATATTTGCAACAATGATCCTAAACGGTAAATGTTATTTAAAAAATGGAATAATAATGATTTTTAGAATGCCAGAATTGAAACGTCCCAATAATATGCTCTTATATCTTTTTAATGTCGAACAGATAGGCAAACAGGCGCTTAAAAACTTTGTATTGTCTATATAAATAAACCGTTTGTAGTAGAAGCCAAGCCAAGTACATTTATAAATAAACATACATGCACACATACATATAATTAATATTAAACTGTGTATGTCTACATGCGGTAGAAAAGTACGCCATAAATACATTAAAAACGTTGACGCAGACAGCCCTGACTGTTGGATGGCCAAATCCACTTTCGCTTGACACATAAATTGAGCTTAAAGAAATGTCAAATTGAATTAAATTTACGTCCACCTGCTTGGTTCGAAGATTTCCGCTCGACTTCACATATCACACAATAACATCCATGAAATGCCAGCAACAAGCATAACAAAAATACACCTGAATGGATAGGTTACACAAAAACACATTCACAAACTGGAATCTGCAGACAACTCTCAACAAATAAAAGTTGATACTATGCTTGTTGAATGCTACCCACTTCTCGGCGCCATCATCAAATTAAAGACATGCAAAAATAGCCCTTGACTTTAAATTGAATTATGTAAACGAGTCAGCGAAAATAGACGTTATCCATTTAATTAGAAAGAACCGCAGACATCAGAGTGTAATTAAATATATGCATGTGTAAGTTTCCACACATATTTTATGTTTTTGTAGTTATTTTAAACAAAGACTTAACTTCACATGAGTTTTTCTAAAACAACAGCAAACTTTTAATTAGGTAACTTTAAATACATGAGCACGCAGTACCGCAGCAAATTCGCCGAAATAAATGAACTTTTTTATTATAACATTTTTTATAGTAATATTTGAACACAGTTTTGAAAAATACATAGATCCGCTACGTAAAGCTAACATTAAAATTAAAAAATAAACATTTAGTTTTTTTGTAAATGCAATTTTTAATTACGTGCTCTGAGTCTGGTTAAAAATTTGTTGAATGGTATTTTTTTTGAGTAATCTCCTCCATCAAGAACTCGACAAAAACGATGGTCTGCTTATCGGAGCGATAATCTGTGTGTTTCCGGCATAGGTACAAGTGATGGCCAGGATAATGCCAATTCCCAGACAGCATTGACCTGTTATTGAGAATGTTAGAATCATAACGATGTGGATCCCAAGGTCAAGGCCCACAGCCAGTGCAAAGGGAAAGTGTTCACCCAAACAAATTGGTGATGACAAACAGGCTAGTAAAGAACTGGAAGGCCAGGAAGATGAGAAGCACCTTTCATAATTCGAATTTATGTAACTTCATTTCACCAGCTTGGTTTAGCATTTCCCAGCCGGTTCAGCAAGCAAAGTGTCAGAAGGATGCTAATGAAACGCAAAACGCTTTACAAACTGATTTTGGATTACTTTTAAAGTACTGTGCTATTCCTTATCATCCAACTTAGGAACACTGAGCGCAATTTTAGGTCTGTTTTAAAAAAATACACACAAGATACTTTTATAAAGTTAAATAAACACAAAATTGATTTAGGCATATGGATAAACTGTTTTCAACTTGATTTGATGCATTTTAATATTATATATATCGCAGACGAGGTTATCTCAACTGAATCATGGTCTGACTCGTTGTTCCTATTGCTGTTTAGATAGATAAGTTCACCTTTTACTGCTGTGTGACCTTGCTGGACTATCGACTGTTGACCCCTGACCGCTGACCACATGCTCTAAGTTAGTTTGTGGCAACATCTGTGTTCACATATTTGTAAAGCTCGCGTTTTAGGTTTCTTCTATTTCAGGCCCATGTGGTGTTTGTTATTAAAACAACACTTTTTATTTGTTTTGAATTAGTCCGTGTCCAAGATTAAAGGGGTTGCCATATGTCCGTATATATGTTATGTGAAAGGGGTTAGATGATTTAATAATGCATGATATAATGATTTTATTCTTCGAGGCTTGTGCGATTTGAGACGCTTATTAGAATATTTATCAGTAGCATTTGCCAACTATCTGTCAGCATGTCTAATTTTGTGCAGTTGGCTAGCAGAACAAATCAAAAGGCTAACAAAATGAGTGCCTGTCGTACAAGCCAAACAAGCCAAACAAGCCGACAGAGTAATAAATTCATTTGAAAAATGCCTGGTACGCGAACAGAAAAAAGTGCGAAATGCCGTTGAAATTATGAAAAATGAGATGGATAAAGATGCGCCACCTCCCCACCCATTTTGTGTTTGCAGGTCCTTTTGCAGAAGCGAACACATACAACAGCAACAACAACACCAACAACAACAACAACAACAACGACGACCACAACAATAACAACAGCAGCAACAGTTACAACAATGTTGACTTGAACGGATTCAGTGGCAATGTCCTGGCGTCCTTGTCGTCCTCTGTGGCCGCAACGCTGCCACAAGCGGAAGCCACGAATAACACTTTCCAGAGCTTAGCATTCCTAGCCAGTGAAGATAATTCTTTTGCCTATTCCCTGAACCCGGATGGCTTTGCGGAAACCGAGCTGGCACAATCCTTGCCAATATTCGACTTTGGCATGCCGCGCAACATTACAGGACGCACAGGACACACGGAGGCCATAATTAAGTGCAGAGTGGATATGCTGCATGATAAGTCTGTAAGTCAACGTAATGAAAATAAATACGTTAATTAAACTTGAATTGATCATTTTAGAAACAATATGAAAATGCAATAAGTGATTATTTTACATAATTATGTTAATACTTTTACGCATGAAGCTAATTCTTTTATTGGTTGTTATTTATTTTAAATATTTCTGAGCTATAATATTCTATTCAGTTTCCCATTTAATCCACGAGTCTGTTTTATTCTAGGTATCCTGGATACGCAAACGTGATCTGCACATACTGACAGTCGGAACAGCCACGTATACATCCGATAAGCGATTTCAGGCAAGTGCCAGCCATATACCTGCTTAAATGTATACACATATCTTTGTTGTAGACTGTTAAATACGTGCTTAACATAAGTAGAGCTTATTTTTATTATTATTATTTTATATATTATGCAAATTTTGAGTATGTTGATTCAACCAACTCTTGAAATGACGCAGGATATGCTTCCCTGCGGAAATACAGTGTTAATAAGCAAAGATGTACAATTAAGATGACATTCCAAATGAGTTAGCGCAATTGACACTGAGTATTGCAGGTGACAGAGTCGAAGGATATGCGCGAATGGGCGCTGCACGTGAAATCGCCAAAGGCCAAGGACAGCGGCATTTACGAGTGCCAGGTCAACACGGAGCCAAAAATATCCATGGCATTTCAACTTAATATCGTTGGTGAGTAACTAATTACAATTTTCCATTTTCACTGATCCCTCATGCCATACGGAGTATGCTGTGTACCTGGCTGCCTGAGCGATGCTATCGAAACTGAAGACCCACAGCTTGAGCTATAACTGGAGTCAAAGATCTTCTAAGCCTATTCAATTTTAAAGTATTTGTTAAATTCATTACGCTTGGCCAATTACATAGAATAGAGTATTGCAAGGTCGTTCTTGTCTGCCAATACAATTTAACTCCTTGTTGTTGTTGACTGTGTTCAACAACTGCTGACTACGCATTTGTTGCTGATTACTGATTTTAATTCAGTTTACATCGCCAACAGCTCACAATGATGATTATTTTATTTGTTTGTGCTCCCGTCGGTAATAAGTTGCGCGCGCTGCAACATTTTGTTGCAAATGTATGCAGGCATACATTTTTAATTTCTCATTTTTCATTATAAATAAATAAAAATGTGCCAACAAACAGGCACCTTCAATTTGTAGTTACCGCATAGGAATTTTGGTAGAGACCAACAAATTATATACATTTTTGTCAGCTCACATTTTGTCCCGGGAGTTAATTAGCAGGTAAACCCGAGGGATCGAAAAGAGTTAAGTTTCTTGATTGGTTTGGAACTGTAATAAGGGTCTTCATTAATGGCTTAGTAATGGAGTGTGCATATCTTATATGCTATGAGAACTCATTAAAAGGTAGCAAGAGCTAAGAAGAAACCCTTCATAACAACCTGTATTCTCCCTTGATGTCTCTTAAAGTCCTTATTATTCGAAACGAAGAAGTCAAATAAATCGATGGCTAAAAAATGTGAATATGCTTTAATTAAAAGCAGAATAAAGCTGCCGGAAAATATACCATTTTCGACGAGTTTCAGCAGCTGCTTTCAGCCACTTATGCAAATAAGTTTGCAATCTTGTTTTCTCCTCGGACACCAAAAAGAACACAGGAGTATATTGGATCTCGAATTGAAAGACTTTAATCCTGGAATATATGTGCGCAATATAAGCGCAAGCTTCAAGATAAGAGTTGTTAAGCTACTAGCTGCAACTTTACACTTCATGAGTCATTAAATTCACTATTAAAAGTTCCCAATTGGCAACAGAGTATTTTGCAGTCAGATTACGAACATCTTCGGCTTGCAGAGCAATCGTTCTTTTAAAATGCCAACTTCCTTTTTGGTGTTTTTCACAAACGAATTTCCGATTACATTTTCTTCACCATCATATGCATTTTAAATTACGTTAATGAAACAATTGCAATTCGACGCACTGCCGGATGCTGCAGCAAGTTGCAACTTGCAAGTGGCGAGCTGCATGCTGCATGCTGGACACTGTGTCCTCATTCTTAATGACATTATCGGTATACGAATCGTATGAGTAACTTTTGAAGTAGCTTCTGCGAGACGCTTAACTCTTCTCGCATTGCATTTGATTAATGTGATAATGCAAATTTATGCAACCGACCCTCGGTTTTTTTCCCCATGAGATTTATCGTACTCATTAATTCAGCTTGGACGTTGGCAATAAGTATCTGCTTGCTGAAAAATTCCAAGCAATGCTGTACATGGATGCATTTTTAAATTCCAAAGTGACAATCATAACAACTGCATGCGTGAAATATTCTGTTCAGATTTAAGCAAATTCCCTTTTTTTCACGCACTTTGAAAACTCAATACTGCTCGTAGATCCTGATACGCGAAGTTGTCAAAATATCGCCTTTTAATCTATAAATAAATTATAAAAGTTAGGTATTTAATTTAAGCCTTCTCAAAATTGCTACTTTTTTCCCCCCCATGGGAGACCTCACCTGGGACGGGTTATATATTGAGTTGGAACTTTGAACACTCGGTCATATTCTGGCAAACCGGATTCGCACATTTCGAACCGAAGTAATAACACCGTTTGAGATAGCTGAACATTTCATTTTATCCCTGTTGGTGCAGGACACACTTTTCCGGGTTATTTTTATACTCTGCTTTCATAGGAAAGAGGGTATATTTTTTTTGCTGTATAATGTCCTTTTATCTGTGCATTCGCTACATTCAGAAAAACGCATTAACCTTAACTTTAGTTTTTCTTCTTTCTAGAAATCATTTCTAAGAAAAATATGTTTTAAAATTAGCCAGTCTTTTTATATATTTGAGAAACATATTTCTTAATTCTGATTCTTTATTGTAGACCGTGTAGACCTCTAATTGCAATGTTTGATTTATTCGACCTGTTCACAAAATGAATTTTACAGAGTACTGTGTAGTCGGTCAGACCAGACGTTCCCACTCTTTTAATTATGAATGTTTGCACGAGCCAACGCACAATAAATAATATTATTAACCCAGTTTTACCAATATCCACACATTTTCAGTATGCCACAAACATATATGTGGAATGTCTGCGATTTCATTTTGGTCGTTTTCCTTGTGCAGCTGAAATTTAGGGCCGATTCAAACATTTGTCATTTTGTTATATAAAAAGTTTATGCTTTCAATTGAGCAAAAAGTTTGGAAAAGTATTGAAAATGAAATGAATCTGTCGCCACAGTGAACATCATTAAAGAATTCACTTTTTGTCTGTAGAAATCTCACCTGATGCCAAGGCCATCATCAATGGACCGCCCGATCTGCATTTCAAGGCAGGTAGTGCGATTATACTCAGCTGTGTGGTCAAGCAACCTTCGGTTAAGGACATTGGACCCATCTATTGGTATCGGGGAGAGCAGTTAATCACTCCCTTGGAGGAGGACGATAACGAGATCGAGATGCCAAAGGAGCTGCAGCCGGGTCAATTGAATCAATCACTTAACGAAGTCTTGAGCACAGACTTGCAAAAGGAGTTCGTCACTCGTATTGCCATGGAGTCCCAGTTGGGAGACACCCTCAAGTCGCGGTAGTGTATGAAATTGTCATGTAACAAGATTTTAAATATTTAACTAACCATTTTCCAAAAGGCTGCGCATCTCCAATGCCCAAATTACGGACACCGGCATCTACACGTGTCAGCCAACGACTGCGAACAGTGCCAGCGTTGTTGTCCATGTCATAAATGGTGAGTAATCCCCATAGATCCTGCTCAGATTTGTCGCTGCAGGAAGAAGCCAAATAGATCCCAACAAATGTATAGAATTATAAAACTAATATTAATAAAAATAATCAGACTAATTTTCAGTTTGCAAAAACGAAAAAACTTTCCATATTGAGAATGGACCCATTTTACACAACAATTATATATCAATTGAATTGAAACTCACATCGTTAACAAATTTGGGAATTTCCAAAAACGGAAACGGAATAGTGGGGAGCAAGCAGGAAATTCTAAATTTCAAATTAAATTTTTATATATGTATGAGTCGGCCTTAATCATTAATCCCAAAAACATGCGAATAACTCTTGTGTTTATAGCTTCGGTTTTTAATTGTAGATCTAACTCGACATACTATTTCCATGGGATAATATCATATGGAAAGTGGGATGAAGCTCTATTGCGCTATTTATTAACAAGAAATAAATGATATGCTTAGTATATGCTCTGCCTGTATCTAACTGGCAGTCGAAGCTCATGAAAAGTAGAGGCATAAAAATAGACTCTCGAATAACTTAAGCAGATCGAGTGTGTCATACTTTCTTTTTAAGTTTTGTAAACAAGTCAGCGTTTTGGTATTTCGCTTTGCATATTTCAAGCATAAATTTAAGGGAATTGTGAGATTAAGATGTGGAGAACTACGCACTTCCATACGAAACACTTTCACTGGTCATCGTAAACTTGACGCGTTCCAAGTCCTTTCTGGCTTTATGGCACGCACTTGAAGCAAATTGAAGTGCGTTAATTTGATGGCATATCAAGTGTTATATTAAATGCCCGACATCCAAGCAGTTAAGTTGAACCCAAATTGTATTGTACAAGGAGTAAAAGCTAAGCAATTTTAGGAATTTACATTTTAAAGAGTCAAACAAATGACCTTAACGTGGGTGGTAGTATCCACGCAATAATAAATATGATAATATGTCAGAAGTAACTGGCAAAAAACAGTTAATCATAGTCGTATTCCTCAGCGTGCCACATGTGGCATTCAGAATCACATACGTGAATGGGACAGGCATAAGGAAATGAGTACGACACTGCCACATGCCTATGCATAAATACAGATAATAAATCAAAAACAATACAAATTTGAATAGGATGAGAAGAAAGGAGGCAATAATTTCATATATAACCGACAACTTTATACTCTTATCAGGTTGCATTATCTTTGAAAATCTACATGAAGCATAAAGATAAAAAATTACTGGTACATAAAAAATGGCAAAACTGGTATAACTGCTTATTGAGTCGGTTTCCGCATGTGCTGTGTGATTTAAAGAGCACAAAATATTCGCAGTATGCGTTGAGGTTTTCTTCCCCCCCTTTTACTTTGGTTTTCTTAATCAGACATATGAGTTATTTATCTAGCCCAGTCCGAAGGCGTGGCTATCTCCTTGGGGCATAGAAAAACAAAGCAAAATAATCTCACAATTAGGTTATCTTATTTGTCGCACAGAAAATGGCCTCGACTGTCCTTAATTTAAATATAAAGACTTACATTCGTTTGGGAGGACTCACTAAGCTGTCATTTATTTTCCGACCTTTGCAGATGAAAACCCCGCGGCGATGCAAAAGAGCGCTGCGACATCTTGTTTCCGCATGGATCCACAGCAGCTCCTAGGTCGAATAGTCTACTCTATGCTGGCAATACATTCGACCAAGTACTGGCTTCCAAAGTGCAGCAGCTCCAACTAAATGTAGTAGCTAGTCTTCGTCGCAGCCCAGCAGCAGCATGAGCAACAGCAACTTTGCACCGAAAGATGACAAACATAATTATAAGCATTTGTTATACTCTGATTTTTTCTTAGCTGCTTGTAATGTTTTTTAAAAAATGGCTCAAGGAAAGCAAAAAACAAGAAACAAGAAACCGTTAACAATGCGTTTCTTTTTGTTGTTTCCGTGTTCCTCTTTATATTTACATTCCATAGTGTAATAATAAGAACGAGTAGAGCACTGCTCAAAGCAATGTTAGAACATTGCATACAGTCAGAAGCTGAGGCGATGATGAGGCTTCAGCGACAAGGAATTCCGCTCATAAAATGTATGAGATATTCACAAGGGGGATGACGACAGTCTGTCTCAAAAGTTTGTACACGTGGCATAGACTACAAATTGTAATATAGTATTTTTCAACAGAAAACGCAAAGTTTGAATTGAGACCACATCCAATAAATATGTATGTCATTTAACTATATAATATGGTAAAGAAAATAAATAGTATTCTATAATATACATTTTAATGTTAGCCATGAATTTAGTACTCGTAAGAAGATTAACAGATTTTAAAGAATATATGCATGTAGGTGATGTGTGTATGTGATGGTATAAATAAAGTAAATCTTTAATAAATAAAATAATAAAGCAAAAAACAGATTAAGTTGATCGAAAATATACAAGTATATATTGTAGAAATGGATGAAGGTAAGAGAAACAACTAAATCCATATTTCTTTATATATATAAATTCCTCTATTAGCCAAATATTTATGTTTATGTTTGTACACTTCGGAATTTCATCTCATATCATATCATTTTACACATTACTTTTGTCAACATTATATTGAAATAAATTACAATTGCAAAGCATGGAAAAATGAGAATGCCACTCGCATGTTGTGCCACTTGTTGCGCTTAAGCTTTATGTATTCGACGGCAAGGCAGAAGGCGCACAAAAGGGACGACAAACAAGGACAATGATTCGCGCTAGTAGACGCATCCTCATATCAATCATACGCCTGGTAAGCTTACAAAAACGTCTTCAGCAGCGTGATATATGAGCCGGCTGTGCTAAGTATCTGAAAGTGATACAGAAACAAAACAATAAAAATAAAAAAAAAGAGTCAACAATTTTAGCAGTCATAATCATTATATGGGCATACCGAACTGAAGACAGGCAGCGATGGTGTAAAAAACGGCACCGCAATTGTTTTTGCCCGTTGGGAGCGGCGCAAAATCATTAAAACAATTTTCCTAGTCCTCGCATCGCATTTGTACCACTCAATGTCGTACACTGTGGCAGCCACATCCAAGCTCTGTGGGTGGGTAGATTGTCAAGTGGTGAGGCTACAACATTTGCCAACATCTTTGTTGTGTAATTATAATTTTAGCACAAGTGCAATTTGTGTCTGTCACATTATTTCTTATGGAGTGAAATTGATATTACCGAAATGATGGCACAACACAACAAAACAAGAAAACAACAAAAACCAAACACAAGAACAAATCCAAAATGAAAACTAACACTTTCGCTGACATTATTGCCGCCGTAGCAGTAGAGGAAGAGCTGCGACAGGGCGGCAGCGATGTAGCAAATGTAGGTTAAGCCGCTCAGCGATGAGAAGTTCTGCCCATGGTTGAATCCGTTGCAGTTGGTCCAGTTTTAACAGAACGTTGAGGAGTTGCATGTTGCGCGTTGCACGTTGCACATTGCCAGCAAAGGAGAGTGTGATAAGAGCTGTCATTAATTGGATTCAGATGGGTGCTAACAAAATAATGAGTTTTTATCTCTAATTGCAGCATTTTAGTTGCTTACAATTAATTTTTCCTAAACATAATTAAAAAAAATAACAAAAACTAATAGATAAATAAATTATTTAAATTTTTTAAATAAAGTCTAATACATATTCGCTGCTTTTCCAAAGCACATTTCCCTCGATATTGACAGCTTACCAACATTATGTCCAAAATGGCCGAGCAGACCACAAAAGCGGCTGAAATGAAATGCATTAGGACAAAAACGGTACTCTGGCGCGTCAGATCCGAGCACAAATCGAAAATCGCATTGTGGCGGTCAACAATATGACCAAGCTTAGCCCTTATGTCAGCATTCATCGAGGGCGTACAATACTCCACTGTATGTGTGTGTGTGTGAAAAGGGAGAATTTTCAATCTGGCTTGGAAACCGAGGAGGACTTTTGTTCATACCTCCATCCAGATTTGCAAAAACGGAACGAATATCATGTTGCACAACTCGAAGTAAGCCGGTAATGTACATGCAGCTACACAGAAAGAAACCATCCACAAAGCCAAAGGTGCACATGGTCCAGAAGCTGGCAAGAGTCAGCACTAAATAGGTTAGTGGAAACCATGGATGCTCTGTGGCAAAGTCGGGTAGTCTATACAAACGAAAATAAAAAAAAAACGTTAACTGTTTAGTAAAAGAATCAAATTTAGAATTGTTTACTTAATTATTTAAAGTTCTCTAGTTTAAAAAAAATGATTTTGTTATAATTTTTGCTGGCCTCAGGCAAAGTGCCTTTTATTTTTTTTACTACAGTTTTATTTATGTAACAAAATCGTTCGATTTAAGAATCAACAATGAATAATATTTATTTAAAATCGATTTCAGCAAAATTGCTGAACAATACTGCTAAACTTCCCTAAGAGCATAGTCTGATCAATCTCATATATAAGACAATCACCACTTACTTGATTGTAAAGGGCAGTTGTATATCAATTGGTTGATCGCGATACCATCGATATATACCCATGATCAAGGGTTGCGCAGCGAAGGCTGTGCTAGTTGCTGATCCAGCTGTGACCAGAAATAAACTGAATCGATTTGCAACCGTCGAGATATCAACGAGTATTTTTTGAGATTCATCATCTTGGCTGGCAAACAACTTCATACGTAATCTCTGCACAAATTCAAACCACTGACGATGGTATATAATGAATATGCTCAATTTAACCACACAGACGGCTTGTGTGGTGCCGGGACAGAATCCCTCGAGTGCCTTTACTAAGTTATCCAGATTGAGAATGCCGTAGAGAATCTCGCCGCCTGCTCCAGTGAGCAGTGAAATCAAATTAAGCGCGCAGAGCAGATTGTTGACCCAGGTGCGTTTCTCCTGCGGCCAAAATGCCCGCCCACAGTCCAACCATCCGTGGAATCCAATAGAAGGTCTTCACAATAGGTGGCTCAGCCCTGCCTATCATTATTCAAAGTTGCTATTGATTCAAGACGATTACACTTAAATCAAATGACGTCTGCGCTGCAAGCAGTGTTTAAGCCAAAAGTTGACAAATGTCAGCTTGCTTTGCTTTTTATATGCTTGGAAACTGTTGAAGTCCACTTAAAACTACACTTAAAAAAAATGTGCCCTTAAAAGAAATATGCCACTTTTTCAGAAAGTAAATTCCCAATACACAAGTTTTCATTAGAATATATTTTGTATAATCATAGAAATTACTAAAATATATTATTATTTTTTGAGTGTACTTTACTAAAAGTTTTAATTGTTGCTCTGCTTAAATTTGTGTTTGCACTTTTAAGGTCAATATTTGAACAAAAGTCACGCCATCTGTTCGTCTGTTCAGTTATGTGGCATCTTACTTTCATTACAACAGTTGCCGCAACTAATTATGGTCATCAATGGAGGTTCTTTTAATTTCTTTTGACCAAGAACATGCACGTTTAAGTTAATAAACGCTTGCAATGAAAAGTTCTTATTGAAATTGTAGTGCCGCATTGTTGATTATACAAGCTGCTAATAAATTGATTTAAAAGTCATAACAATTATTTACATAAAATCAACAAACATTTAATTTCTTCAAACTTTTCCTGACCACTTTTTGTTGTTGATATTTTTTGCTTTTCTTACATTTTCTCAGTGGTTCTGGCTTGAAGTTGATTTTTTGTCAATGTCACTGTCAAATTACACTGAGCAAATACAATTTGCATATATACAAGAAGTTGTGCTCTAACCAAAATTAATTAGGCTTAACTTACATTTTATTTACTGACGCATTTTCTATTTGGGTGCAGCATGCTGCTTGTGGGGCATTTTGAGGCCTAATTCCGTAATGGCCAAATGCTGCCGTCCCCGCATAGACATAATTAAGCGTTTGCAAAACTAGTGCCACATAAGCTCCTGTCAAGTGTCCCATTTACCAGACTCTTAATCTCTCAGTCTCTAGTTCTAGCTGCCACTGCCCCATTGCTTTGCGACTCTTATTAAATCTTACTCTTAGTGCAATATTTTTGGTTACATTTAAAATGAATAGTGAAAATGTATGTAACACGCTGAAAGAAGTATCTCGGTGCAAATAAAGTGTATGTATTCTTGGGGAGTCGATTTAGCCATGCCCGTCTGTCCGTCCGTCTGTAT
The DNA here is from genome assembly GCA_035041605.1 of Drosophila atroscutellata. Classification (NCBI taxonomy): domain Eukaryota; kingdom Metazoa; phylum Arthropoda; class Insecta; order Diptera; family Drosophilidae; genus Drosophila; species Drosophila atroscutellata. Next base: position 571,525 of record JAWNLA010000092.1, on the reverse strand, counting down.
AAGTGTTCTAATTTCAGCCACTATAAGAGCCAAAGACTTCAGATTTGGAATATAGGTTCTCGCATAGTCCGCGCATAAGGAGTTAAAGCCATGGGCTTCAAATGAATCTATTATAATTAAATATTTATTTAATATGGACTAAAATCAGTCGACAAAATACTAGTGATAAAAAATAAGTCAATTTAAATTAAAAATGGAATTTAATATTTATGTTTAAAATTTAAAAATGAGGAAAATTTGTAAGACCACTTTAACTGCAAAAATAAATAATAATAAAATTTGTGTAAATATACATAAATATATATATAAAATAAATAAATATATATATATACACATATTTATGTAAGCATGTGCAGGAAGGAGATGGTTCTGGCTTATTCTGGTCATACATTTACTTACTGTTTAAATATAAGTTTATCAATATAAATAAAATGTAATAGTTTACAGCTGGGCACAGGGTATCTCTCAGTCGGGCTCGAATTTAGCGTTTTGTACGTATTTAATATGGTTTTGTCAGTGTTTCGTTGACACAATGATTTTATCGGCTACTCAAGCGTCAGAGCGGCTTTGCTGCACAAAGCAGTTGCCCTGACGTCGACAGCTGGAATGCCCATTCTATGTAAGGCCTAGTTGCATAATTGCCCAGTTGACCAGCTGTCCAACTGTCCAGTTGTCCACTTTTCCAGCTGTAGGCTGCCTTTTGGGCTTAGCATTTATCAGCTGAAATAGACACTTCATCCACGAGAATGATGACCAGGACCAATTTGCCTTGATTATTCCAAGCATTTTTTTTGTAGCTGTGTGAGTGCGAATTGCATTTTGAGCATTTTCAATTCGATGTTGCTCAAGTTGTGTTTGTCCTTGTCTTGTCTTTATGTGGAACTAGCATAATTTCATACTCATTCCCTACCCCAGCCATAAATTGTTACTTGAATGCATCCATTCACATATTGGTTGAGTTATGCGACAATCAATTTCAGTCATAGCAGCTGCTATTTATTGCAGCGTGCGTGTTTATTTAGCTATTTAACAAACTATTCAATACCCCGCAGATAACCGAGCTATCCTGTGCGTGAGTGTGTGTGTTTGTGAGAATAGGTCCAACAGGATACAAGATACAATTGCGGACAACAGTGCGTATGATTAACACGATATTTCAACGTGCTCAATGTGCATAATTGTTCAACGCTGTGCCAGTGGTTCCGTATATGTATGATTACTTTGTAAATTACCATTGCATCTGCAGATTATGCTAATTATGCGTGAAGGAATCAGTTTGATCAGTTTGCCTCTGGATGATTATAAAATTCGATTTTAAAATATAAGTTATCCATAAAGTTACGAAGAAATGGTTTCTAATTTAAAATATTGTCATTTTGTAGCTGTCTATAAATTGAAAGAATATGATCGATTGCTTTGTTATTGCATACATGCTTATACAAATATGTAACGTATCAAAAAATCATAATTATTCCTTTCTATTAGGCTTATATACGATAAATATGTATGTCATTAAATCGAAAATTGGACTTAACACCGTCTATCGAATATTCACACGCAGATGAAATTGGAAATGGAACGCCTGCTGGGCTAGTGTTTATTGTTTTTTTTAATGGAATGTGTGATTGAAATGGTGAACATTTAGGTTGGGGCTGCAACAACTACTAAAACCACCCACGTGAAAGTTATCACTTGGCAGTAAATGCGCAAAACGAAGCGTGCATCCGGATATCCATGAATTCGCACACATCCGAGCATAAACAGACGCACACACACTCACACACACACACACGCAAACACCCATGTGCGACAATAAAATGCAGTTGAAGCTCGTGCAGAGAAACTGCAGATATTTGTCCTGTTTTCTGCTCCCATACCCACGAGCCCCTTGCTCCCGCAAACTACTCAGCGGCATACCTACTCAAAACTAGTGCAGTCAAAAAAAAAAATGAAGTTTTGTAATTAAATCAAGGAGAAATTTTGAGAACACTTGGACAAGATCAACTGAGGTAAAATTAGAGGTTGCTCTTGAAATCCAAAGGATATAACTTCTTAGCTGATTAACATAATACAGCTTTTCGCTGAGTGTATAGCAGTCGAGGGAGGTCGACGGATTTCATAAACAAACAACGCAAGGAGAAAAACAAGCGCGGCAATGTGTTGCACATTTGAAAGCAAAGTTGCGCAAACGTGTGAAAATTCTGCGGCACACATTTCCACAAACATGACCAGCACCGTGAAGGAAGCATACTGGAGCAACAGCAGCAACCGTGGCAGGACCTGCAGGACGCGTGGAAAAGCAATTGAAAAATGCCACAGTTTTACATAAATCAGCAGAAAAGCGCCACATTCACATTGGTGTACAAGCACACAACCAACATCACACACACAATGCACAACAAGCGGGTAAACATGGCGTAAGGGCCACCAACGAGCTCTGGCAAACATAATTTACTGATACGACAATTGGAGATCAAGTAACGCACAAGGGGACACCTGGAGCAGCTGACGCAAGAGCGTGCAGCATCATCATAAAAAGGAAACTGCTGTTGCCAAATTGTCAGGCATCGTCAAGACGCACTTGCATCAACCTTACACATATTGAGACAATAGGACTCTGCCAGACATCGCTGATGCTGCTTCATTGTGGTAGTCTGCCAGTTGATGATGACGACCAGGTCAGCACTTTGGTTGTTGACAGAAATCGGATTTGTTTTGGCTGCAAGTGCAGCACTGTTTACTTGTATCTTTATCCTGACTTGCAGTTAAAATAAAAGCAAATATATTTATAAGACATATTTTATTTATTTCTCTGGGGATTTCCCAATACTCGCTCTTCAGATGTAGCGCCATTTAAGTTTCTGAGTTAAAGGAATTATTTTTTGCGTTAAAGCGGCTTTTCAATTCTTTCATCTGCTGGCTTTTGCGCCATATTTCAATGCACTGCTGACCCATTATCTGATCAAGTTCTGAATACTTCAAGCTAATAGCATGCAACTGTTGCTGACACTCAGTTAGATTGGCTTCTTCTTGTAAAATTTGGCGATCGTTCGCTACTAAATTAGTGTTCACATTATTTAGCTTTACGGAGCAGGTGTCTAACTCCTGATTTGGTATAGCATCAAATAAGTTATCACGTAACTCACTTTGAGTGTCACGCCATATCTTGTATTCCTCGCTATAAAAATTGAAATCCTTAAACAAGCACTCGTCTTCTGCCGGTGCAAAGTCCAGAAGAAAATCAAATATCCGAATCACAGAATGGAAAGATAAACTTGGTATTCTTAAGACTGATTTGTTTATCTTATATGGATACTTTAGCCGTTGCATCGCGCAAATCGTTTGCTCAATATAATTATCCTTGTTCAACTTAAGCTTAATGCCAGCGAATGGCAGCAAATGATTTGTAATGCCCACAATATCATCCACATTCATAGTATGCACGCCTCGCTTTAAGATCACGCGGAAAGCAGGTATTTGTTTGAGGTAGTTCAGAATCCGTTCTTCATCTTTGCCCATAGTTTTCTTGTCGAAATCTAATTTGCGACTAGTTTTCAATGTGGAGGGAACCGGACGATTTTTTTTTGTATTGGCACAGTGCAGAGGAGACTTAAGCATTTCCTCTATTCGTCGCGGATCCCCGCGAATGTTCTTCGACATTGATTCCAATAAGTTGAAGTCATTGGTAAAGTTTATTGTTGTTGGCGGTCTTAGATGATTTTTGCTGGATGTGGAAATCGGCTTATTTTTAATTTGCATTTGCGACTGACGCAGTTCATCAGTGTGGCGAGGTGCTGTGGGCGATCTGAGCATTGATTTTGCAATTATTTTTAGCTGTAATCTGACACAAAAAATAGAAATGCATACCTTAGAAATGTGCGAACTCTTACGACATCATCACTCTGAATTGCTGACGTCGAAAGGCTTTCCAATTTGTGTACATTTGTATCCATTTGATTGCATGGCGATGGACGCAAAAAATTCGCTTTTGACTGTGAAGCATGTATAGATGGAAATTTGGATGTGGATGAAATGGTACAGTGCAGTGGAGACTTAAGCATTTCCTCTATTCTTCGCGGCTCGCCGCGACTGTTTTTCGCCATTGATTCAAATAAGTTGAAGTCTTTGGCAGTTTTTATTGTTGGAGGCGGCAGTCTTAGCTGATTTTTGTTGAATGTGGAACTAGGGTTAATTGGGATATTCACTTCCTTGATGCTGCGAGAAACATTGATTTTGCAATTAAATTCATCTGCAATCCGAGTGATTTACCTACCGTAAATATGTGGGACCTTTCAGAACATCCTTACTTTGACTTGTTGGTGGTGGAAGATTTTCAATTTTGTGTATATTTTGTTTGTTGAAATCGAATTGACGGCCGATGCTCGCTTTCGAGTTTGAAGAATGTGTAAAGAGTGTGGTGGAAACTGAAGGAGTGTGTTCATTGGCACAGTGCAGTGGGGACTTCAGCATATCCTCTATGCGTCGTGGCACCCCCTGCATGTTCTTCGACATTGATTCTATTATTGATGGTCTTAACTGTTTTGTAACGCGTTCTGGCGACTTCAGCACTTTCTTAGCACTGGGAGACCTTTTGAGAATTTTAATTGCAATTGAGTTCAGTTGTTGACAAATATATTGTATAAGCAACAATTTTACATACCGGTAAAATGTGGGAAATCTGTTGAAATCCTCATTTTGCCTTGCTGGCGACACCGAATCTTTGTGTTCCATTGTAATCCCCATTATTAACTAAATTTTGTAGTATTATTTAAATAGATAACATTGAATAATATACATATTACTCCCAAATATAAGCAAAATATGCTGGACAAATGCCGCTTTGTTTACTAGACACAAATGGCTGAGAGCGTTGCCACGTCGTCAAAACGGGATCCTTTACTTTCGATCTGATTATTATTTTGCGATTGGATCTTTTTATGATTACATAATTACGGTTCGCTTAAGGAAAAAATATACTATTTGGTTATTTCTAATGAAATATTTTTATTTATTTTTGGTGCGTTTGACAAGTGGCAACCTTGGTTGTCATTATGTAAAATACGTACTCGATAATATTTGCATTAATGATCGATCCTTTGTATAAGATCGTTAAGGAGTTATCGATTTTAAAATTTTAACTTTGTATTCCGAAATTGCAAATAAGTGATAACAAAAATTGCGATAAATCTTTTGATTTTAATTTTTATATAAAAAAAAAATTAAAGCCATTTGCTGAATACACAATTATTTAATAAAAGGTTTCCTGGTTCCTTGATAAAGTGCTTGAGTTTGGAGAAGTTATAATTTTTATCATTATCTGTGGTTTACTATGGATATTCATATGCAGGAGAGAAGAAACCATGCCAAATAATTTTACTGCTGAAAGTGTCCGAAACCGAATTGGAAATTGAGAGTATTGTATAATTGTTTTACCATGAACTTGGCCTCCGCTTACCTGCATAAATGGTCTGAGAGTAATGCAAAAGCTAGAAACAATATCGATTTATAGAAACTTGAAAGCACTTTTAAGTTGAATGTTGTTGTAACAGTGGTCGGTAGTCTATTTCGCATATCACTAAATAATTTTGCATTTATTTTATATAATACAGTACACGTTGCATTAAACTAATTTAATATATAATTGTGTATATATATAATCATACAATTTATAATCTTTATACGCTTCACCTACACAATTTTCGATTGCATAACTACACACACATTCAACATTATATGTAGTAGTTCTCAGATTGCCTTTAGTTTGCATACATACCCAAGTTACGGCCCAATTTGTTTGCTCTATATATTGTTAACAATAATTATTGCTATTTTAATGATAAGTTATTGATTTAAGTGTCTTGTTACAATTGATTTGCAATATTTTGTTTAACTTTAGCGGTGTTAAGAGTTATCATGATATTTTCTTTAATTTTTTCTTCTTTTTTTTGTGTGTACATGTGTGCTAAACAATTGCTTAACAGATTAAAACTTTTATTTTCGCATTGCATTCACAGTTGCACTTTCAACTTATGGTGAAGATAGTTGTTTCATTTATGACAACGGTATTTTAATTTGAATTATTTACAACTTTGTATAAAACTATAAAATAACATAAAATTTTGTATTCATTCTCCATTATTTATTGCTTACGTTGCTTCGTTATTTTTGTCTTGCTTCTGTTGTTTATCAATATTTATATTGGTTTATTTGTGGACCGTTTGAGTGACTAACAAGTTAAAATTTCGATTATTTAAAAACACTACGCAAAGCGTTTATAGCTCGGTTCTTGTGTGTAAGTGCGAGGGTGTACTTCATTATTATTGATGATTGAATAGAGCGTATGACCGAAACTGATGGATGAAGTGGTGCAAAGATTGAGCCAAAGATGCATATAAACAATTATGTATTTTTGGGTAAGGTGGTTATGCGAACGTAGGAATATAGGATGCGTCCCGCACAAGCAAGGGTAACCTGAACATATAGTGTCTACACAATAGTGATAGGTGATACATACGTATATGTAATATGTATGTTATGTACATATATATGTAGGCTATGTAATAATAACAGTAACTATCAACGTAACGGACGACAACGGGACGTTCAATTGGAATTAAACATTAATCAACAAACTGACCACAAATCGACTACCACTCATTCCTGGCAGAAGCCCTCAGTCTCCTCAATGGCAAAGGTCAATTTCTCCACCAGCTGATCGTAGCTCTTATACGGCGGCAAGTCCAAGCGATTAAAGCACGTATGCGAGCGTGGCAGCCACGTCTCCTTGCCCACCTTCTCTATGCAGAAACGCTGCGGGCCATTCGAGCCCATCAGCTCGGCAAACCCGCCGACCGGCACGCGACAAGTGCCCGTCACAAACTGCAGCAGACGAGCCCGCTTCTCATTGTCCGTTTCGCGTACAAACTGCAAGCAATAAGTTCGTGGTAGAGAAATGGAGAGTAAAGTAAGTAAAATTATTATTTCTCACCTGCCAGAACCAGACGACCTGCTTGGAGTTCCGATTGTAGTGCCTATATATTGTGTTGCGCTGCCAGTCTTCGACATCCACGTCCTGCATGCCGCACAGGATCAACTCCAGCTCGCGCTCGTCAAAATACTTGAGCCACTCCAGAGGTACAACTTCGTTGAAGCCCTCGAGGAACGTCTTCGTTTGTTGCTCAATACCGCTGAAGAATAAATATATATATAAATATATGTACACTCTGAAAAACTATTGATTGTACAAATCAAATTACCGGGTCATGCGCCATTCTGTCATTAGGGTTATGTACTCCTCCTTATTCTCCTCGATGACGCGCTCCTTCTCGCCATTCTCCTTCAGCTCATGGTGTATTATCTGGCCAAGCACCTCGAAGTCGACGCTGAACCACAGTTCGAGGCCGCACTCGTCAATATTATTGTCACGCACCCAGATAAGCGAATTGTAGAACTCGGGATCAATCGTTTCAATGTCCTTGATGGTCAGCTTTTTGTTCAGCATGCGCTTGTAGAAGGGCATGGTGAAGCCACTGTATATGAAGCGACCATGGTACAGAGCCATGGCAATAAATCGTCCAATAAACTTGAAATATTGCAAGTGGTCCGGATTCACATACGATGCGGGATTGATTTGCAGGCTATAATTGTTCTTGTTCGCGTACTCAAACAGACAGTACATGGGATTGAGCACCTCGTGCGACAACAAGAAGAACCACTCGCGCGAGACGCCCCCGTAGTCGAGGCCCTCTTCCCCACGGAAGATTATGTACAGTCGACGACGCAGCTCATAGGCGGGCAGACGCATGATCTGGTGATACGAGTCCTCAAATAGGGTCTGCCGTGTGACGGTGATCTTGATATGCGAGGGCAGCGCATTGCTCTGGCACAGGTAGCGGAATTGGGATAGCTTCCAGCGGAAGCTGCGCTCATAGGCGCGCGGCACACCATAAACACCCTTGGCACCCTTGGGCGCACCAGGGCGCGGATCCTCGAAGGTTGTGCGGCGCGTATTATGATCGACGAAGAAGCGTTCGCCGGCAGTCGTATAGCGTATTTCCCAGCCCGCCGGCAGCGGACCCTCATTTATGAGGCTCACCTCCTGGCCCTGTGTCCGCGGATCCTCCCATTGGGTGGTGCGATTCTTGTGGTTCACAAAGTAGACACGATTGTCCGATTGCACCTTCTTCTCCCAGCCATCGGGTAGGACACCGAGCGCATCCTCGTCGTCCTGCGTCACGGGCGCCGTCACAGCCGTCGGCTGTTGTTGCTGCTGTGAATATAGGAACCGCTGGTTGCCCTGGGCAACGACATGAGCTCTCTGGCCCTGCCAGTGCTGGAAGTGCATCAGGCGCTCGCTGTTTGGCCGCTGCCAAGTGGTCTTTCGAGTATTGTGGTCCACATAGTAGACGCGACCGCGCACATCCTTGCGAATCTCCCAGCCGGGCGGCAGCGGCGTCGGCTTCTCCCAGTAGGTGGAGCGTGTGTTATGATCGACGTAATAGCGCCGCCCATACTGATCCAATCGTATCTCCCATCCAGCCGGCAGGAGCTCATCCTCCGCCTGCTGGGTCTGAAGCTGCTGATCTGTTCCATTGACTACGGGTATTCCGGCGCCACAGCCCGGCTGCTCCAGCGCTCCACCCGCTGCCATGTAGGCTGCCTGGGCTCCGTTCTCCATCGGTCCATTCGCGTACAGTTGCGCCTGGTTAACGGGACGATGCTGCACCTGCACCGGTGCCGGTGGTGGTGGTTGCTGTGGATAGGATGCTGTTTGCGGCACAGCCGCTGCACTGCCATTGACCAGGCGCAGCGGTTGCTGAGGCTGTGCCACCTGTTGCTGTTGCTCCCAAACGGGTGGTGCGGCCGAGCGTCGTTGTTCCGAAGGTAGGCCATTGGGCAAGGGTGAGCGGGTGACCGCCTGCGGCTCCGCATTGTTGGAGCGGAGTCGCATCCGCGCACGCACTCCTCCATAGATCATACAGCTACGTCCCGAGGCGGCGGCATCGCTGACAACTGGATTGACCGTCGGAACGGCAGCGCCACCATTCTGCTGTAGCTGGACCACCTTGCTCATATCCAGCTTAAGGCCATTGAGAATGGCAACCAGCTCACCGCTTTTGGTCTGCCGATTGTCCGACTTGGAGGTGACAAACAGATCGATGGTCAGTTCGAGGAACTCGCATTGCCCGTTATAATGATGCAGTACATGCGACAGTTGAATGACACGCTCCCCGAGCATCGCATCCTTGCGAAAACTGGAATGGTCCAGCACCTTGAAGTGCAGCGTCGAATTCGGCGTAATCTAAGCACGGTTGTAAATTGAGTTAAATGTAGATTGAAGAGTGTTTCAATATCACTTACCAGCACTGTGAACTCTTCGTTCCATTTGGGCAGATAGCTGTTCTTCACCAAGTCCGTTTTGCGCTTGCTCTTGCTGTCCACCAAGAGCTCCACGTAGGGATTTGGTTTGAGGAAGCCATTGTTACGCAGCGAGGCCTCCTCAACTGTAAAATAATTTCAATGAAACACTTGCTCAAAATTAAAAAAGCAAAGCTTTACTCACTTGTCACGCTCAATTGATAGTAGCCCTGATTATTATTCCCACTGCTGCTGCTGCTGGTTCCACCAGTTGGAGTACTACACGAAGAGGAGCCGCTGGCGTTTATTGCTGCTGCTCCTGCTCCTGCTGCGCCTACTGCTGCTGTGACACCAGATGCTCCGGCTTGATTTGGATTATTGTCGTCGAGGCCACCGTTGACAGCACGAGAAGGTGCACCTGCTGCCTGGCTATTACCATCAGCCATTTAATCGCTGCTCCTAGCTGCTAGCTAGATAATTCACGCCTAGTATTCTTGCCCGACGTTGGGGCCTATGTATAGATAAAGACCGAGAGAGAGAGAGCAGCGTTGAATCATTAATTATGTTCTTCATAAAAGTTAACTAAACAAAGAGATTGTCGCAGCAGTCGTGATAAGATTGACAGCTCAATGATCCACACCAAGCAAAGGAAGTTAATGTCCACATGTATATAATAAATAATTGTGGACGTCAGCACCAGGTGCGAACAGTTCTCAGAGTTAGCGACTGAGAGAGAAATGTTTGTAAAAAAAAACACTTCATACTCAGATAAATACCTATATACCTAGACTCGTGGAGGTATATATTATATATTTATTATGTGCCACAATTATAGCACGACTCTAAAATGCTGGTTGTCAGCGGCTTTGCGGTAGAACAATACTGAGCAAAATATCAGCTGATAAGAATAATAAGGTTGAAGGTAGAGTAGGATTCTTGAAATTCTATCAGTGTACTCCACAAATGAAATATAGTTTTTAACACTTTCAACTATTCATCCAAGTAAACTCAATCCAAAAACATTTAGTCAGGTGTTTATGGAAAATCAATGAAAAACACATGCATAGTCACTATTCCAATAATACTACTTGGCAATGGCAAAGTGGGGTTTTTTTATTTTTAATTTTTGATAATAAAAAACCACATACAGTTGCAGAAAAACGGGAAATGTAGGATATAGTAATCGAGTCTGGACTTCGCTAAGGTCTTATCAAACAGTAACAATCGTATTTAGTAATCAATAACATAATGGTTTATTTTGATAGAGTCTATATCGATCCGTTTGCTTGGAAATGTCGTTGTTCACAATGGGTGCCATTAATTAACCTCACGTTGGGTAGAGAAATGTTGCCGGAAACTTTATCCAATGGTCGCTTGGAAATTAAAATATAACGATCTATTTGACATCACATCGAATTGGAATAATCGAATCTCTAATAGGCAATCTGGGAATTAATTAAATTTTTAAGTAGACTTTTTATTTTGTTGAGTCATTTTGTTAAACACTTTCGACTTCGTGAAGCCTTCTTTCCACATTCCGAGTACTGGAGAATATTATGTCTTCTTATTTCAAGCTAACGTTTGTATATTTTTCCCCGTCAGCGTTCACCTAACTACATATGTAGATAGGTATATTCATATCGCGTATATATATATGCATATGTATGTATGTATAGTTGAATAATTTGATATCACGCATTTGTAGGCTGCCTTTACTACGACGATGAACACAACTACAACTACATGCCAGCCAGAATGAAATTTATAATCGCCGCAATGAGTCACATACAGAAAGTAAGTCTGGTGTTATTTTTTGCGGTTTATTTTCTACATATTCTAAATACTTATTGTTTTCTAAATATGTATAAAAATGCACATGCATATGTGTGAACGTAGTACACTTTGCATTTGTTGCTGTTGCCCAATCATAGTCGTCATTGATGCAGTACATATTAATTATAGTTTTTTATTTCAGCAATTGATTCTTACTAATTATTCTTTTAATAGTGTAAAAGGGAACTATTTATATGAAAAAAACATTTTATTGATATTTCCAATATATTACCAGTTTTGCTGATTTATAACACAAATTACTCCTAGGGTGCATAATCATGTGTGCATTTTTCTAATCTTGAATTTCGAATAAGAGCCCAAAGCAATTGAAGACTTATTTTTATATACATGTGTACGTATGTTCTAAGTACATATTGCTGACGTCGAGACTGGAATAATATGCTGATACTCTTATCATACTCCAATGTGTATTGTATTTTCATACAGAAATGTATGTACATCAAATGTGGAAGAAGGAAACTCACAATAAATGCATAAACATAAAATACATACATACATACGCAATCAGCGAGGCGAAACAACAGCTGCGTCTTTAGGTAGTTCAATTTATATGTGTGTACATATAAAAGGACTTCTAAGGCATGCATGCATTTGTGTATGTAAGCACCTTTACCTATTTATATATATGCAGACGTCAATAAATCAGACGGTATAAAAATACCTAAAAATGCATTGACACACACACAAGCAGTAACCAGTTACGGGGTGGGTTGGGGATTCGAAGAGACACCTGAAGAGTAAGCACTTACAGGCAAACATATCGGGCTTATACGTTTATTCTACACCCGCACACTATCACACTCGCACTCATGTAACGCACACCTACAATTCAATAAGTTGAGTGTGTGTGTGGGTAAGTCTTTTACGATATGCATGGGTATGTGTGTCACTGTTTGTTTGCAATTGAGGCAAAGGTCGCGCGGACAGTGCTGACACTGATTCTTGCCTAGCGCCCGAACTGACTGCTCCTGGCAAACTATCAAAAAATGCGAAGCATATTCTACATTCCTCTGCTCAAATGTGCATTTGACTACTGGGAGTAAACGGGAGGGGGGATCTATTTAGCTTTACCTGCTTCGCTTACCTCCTGTTCTTGTTTTCCTACAATTTATACACTTTCGGGCAGTGTGTCTGTGTGTGTGTGTATTTACGGTTTTAACAATAAAACAATTAACTCCCGATATGTTTGGTTTAATTATTATTACGCGCACGTAGCACTCGAAACACAAATAATGCTTAGCATTTTGTTTTTATTTGGTAATGTTAAAAAGAAGCAGAATCAATGCATTGGCAAAAAATTAGTTTTCGTTTCCACTAAGTGTTACCGCGTCCGAAAAAACAAAAAATACTTACGACTCAATGTAAAATTACTAGAAAATACCAAAACTTTGCATACATATACTAACATTGGCACATAAATTTCAGCCTGTCGATTGGCACTGTTAAAACTTCGCTTAAATCCACTTGTGTCTTTAAAGTTCAAAGAAACTACGAAATTAATCTGAATGAAACTTTAAAGATTTTTAGTTATATAGTAAATTTACTACTTTAGTTCTTTTTCCTGTATGTAAATTGCAACTTATATGCTAACAGCGCCAACTGAGTACAGATAGTCGTGGAGTATCAAAGTTTGTAGACAAGAGGTGTATCGTATTTCGATAAGTTGGCAATCAAAGAATTTACATTATTTCAAAAACATCAGTTAAAAAATAATTTATTATTTAAGCGAATTAAAACAATGGATTGACTGCAATGCACACTCGTTAATAACAGAAACTAGTATGAATAACTATTACGATACCAATTAAGCGGCTCATTACCGTTGGTGAAACAGTTAAGCTGAAATATTAAATATTTCATACAAAATGCGATTTATCTCTTGCTTGTTAACACAAGACATGAACATCATTCTTAATTGCGGTATCTCAGCCTAATGTAAAAGTGAAATTATTTCAACATTGCCTTTTCTTAATTCGTCTTCCACATCAAGTTGATTATTTGTTTAAACAATTAGTACGTTACATTTTGAATGGATCTAGAGTTTGTTTATTAGCCGCCTTAAATTTGATGATGAGAGGGCCAACACGCTTTTTCACGCTTTGCTCTATATTCGAGTCGCATTTTAAAGTCCGTCGCTCACATTTCTCTGCGCTGTGGCTCTACGCGCTAACGACACACGCGCAAAGTGAAAATTATTAAAATTTAACGCTGAAAAAATCTTGAATGTGCAGCCATTCGTATCGCGCGCTTCGCTTGAAACGGAAGTTTACTTTCGAGTCGGGTCTTTTCAGCTCTCAAGAGATCTTAACAATACATAAGCGGTAGCAAGGATATCAATAATCTAAATCAATAAGCGATATGCACGGACATATCATATATTTGTGTTTTCTCATCAGCATCTTTCACTTTTCGGAAGGTAAAGTGATAATACAGATCAAATTGGATAATAACAATTGCTAAGAAAACAATCTGTGGAGATTTGGAATAGTTCAAAATACAGTCAATAATTAACTAAAATAAGTGATTAAATGAATATTGACCACATTGTTTCTTCTCTTTTTATGCTGCCTATTAGGAAAACCATGCCCCGAAAAATCACGTCCACATAAGACACGATGCGATGCCTTCTACAAATGCCGCGAACTGCCGTCCAACTCGCACGTCTGGGTGCCGACCAAGTGCAATGAAGGACTCGTCTACGAGCACCTTGTGGGCACCTGCGTCCTACCCGATGAGGATTGGGAGTGCATCACACCCAGTGAGCTGAGCAGCACTCCCACTAGCAAGGATGCCGACATAATTATTGTAAGCAACGAAGATGAAGCGGCTCTGTTGCTCAAGGAGGACAACGACAACGATGTGGAGATAGTCCTCGATGGCCAGCTGAGCAGTGAAGAGGAGGATGAGCAACTCAACGGAATTTCATTAAAAATTAATCAAGTTGCGTCCACACCAAATACCACCGAATTGGAGAATTCTTCATCCGTCAGTCAATTCGATTCCAGTGGCGATGGAGAGCTGGTCGATTTGGAAAGTTTCCCGCTGCAGACAGAGAATCGGGAGGGCGAGGTCAACATTAGTAATACAAACAATAAACATATCACTCACTCAACTGAGGCACCTAATAAGCAAACAGGTTCAGGATCCAACATTGATCCCAATTTGACGGCGCATCTGCAGCGCCTGTCACAGCTGATTGATGGACTGCAGCAGACGTATCAGAAGACGGAAAAGCCGCAGTTGGAAATGCGTCCGGATCAGCTAAATGCCTTCCTAGCCCATTTTGACCTTAAAAATCGTTACGACATGATGAATCCCTCTGGGAACCTACAGGTCACATCAACTACAACAGGAACAACGACACAAGTGCCACCAGCAACGACTCCAATGATCAAACCATCCTCTGTTGTTCCAGTGCCTCACGTGGTGGTGAATAAAACCAGCCTACAGGAGCACTTAACAAATTATCGCATGCAGCCGAAAACGGAACTGCGGCTGTCCAATGCACAGCCGGGCTATAGCAACTCCCAAATTGTGGTCAACCGCCCCGAGGGATCGGTCACGTTCACTTTACCTCAGTATGGTTCCAGTCACGAGCAGACTATAACTAAAAATGTGCAAGATCAGAGTCATGAGTACACCGAACATGAACCAAAGGTTTCGGAGGAAACATTGAAAACCGTGCTGGAGCTGTCCAAGCAGATGATTGCCGCCCAGAGTCTACCCAAAGTGCTGTCAAGTCCTGGATTTAATGGTGCTTATTACGCCCAGCCCATTCTTCAACCGCTCATCCTCTCGCCGCACAACAATCCCTTTCAACAGTACTTTCCCATGCCGAATTATGAGTCTGCGGCGCCTCCGAGGACCCATTATGTGCATCACAAGAAGACTAGTGGATACAACAAAAAGCAACCGGGTACCACTATCATACACAACAATGTGATACCCGTTCATCTGTCCAGCTCCAGTTCCGGTGAGAAGGAAGTTCTCGATGCCTATGGCAACAGTTTGGGCCGCTTTCCCAATCTGGATAAATACAATAATAACAACAATAACAATCAAGTTGATAACAACAACTACTACAACAAATTTATGGCCACAATGACAACAGCTCGTCCGAGTTCCATAACAACAATAAGCAGCCAATATACTGGACAATATGCAGCTCCCTTCGCCGGCGAGTTTACCCCAACAACGCCGCGTCCCTTCGTACAGCAACCCTCGCCGGCAACTGTGGCCACCTACTACACGGCTAGTCCCCATCTCAGCGAGAACAATGTGAATCAAGTCTTCAACTCAGAGAGCTATCTCACAGCCAACAGCATGAATATGCCCCGACCATTGAGTGCACAAAATCTATATCCCACCCACCTCGACGCTGGTCAAGTGAAAATACGACCCAATTCACAGAAAATCGAGAGCATGGAACTAGAGGCTGACGACGCGAATAATCCGAGCTATGTCAACATTAATGGAAATGTTAACAACAACAACAACAATCTACACAGCTCTAATCTGCTGACCTACAGCAATGCCGGCCAACCAGAAAGATTGGCCATGAGCCATCAATTAGCACCTGTCTCGTATATGGAGCAGAGCTATGCGGCGTCCCAGAATGTGGCCAACGAGCAGCAGCAGCAGCTGCAGCAGCCGCAGCAGCATCACCAGCAGCAGCAGCATCAATATCACTTTAAGCTACCTACATATGTGCCCAAGCCAACACCTAGCATGAGCAGCAGCGTCTATAGCGATGCGGATGGTAATTTGGAGTTGAGCATGTTCAGCTCCGGCATGGGCAATGTTAATCTCAATAATAATGGTAATGGTATTCACCTCATGTCCGGCAAATATCCATCAACAGTTGGGCAACTGGTCAACTTCAATGGGAACTTCATCAGCTTGGATGTGTTCCGGAAATCAATCTTACCACTGATGACACAATCCCCGTCGGCCATCTCGGAGCTGAGCAACGTTGAGGTAATCACCTGCCAAACCGGCGTACGTCAGCCCAATCAGACGGACTGCACCCGCTATTTTGTGTGTAGCAAGAAGGATGGCAAGGTCCTATCCTACTCCTGTCCACCTTACACGGGCTTCAATAAGCAGACACGCATCTGCGATGCGACGACCTATGCGCAGTGCGGGAATGTGCCCATCTTCAATGGATATACCATTGATGAAAATAGGCGACAGCAGATGGAGACGCTGAAGGTACTGGCGGAGGCGAAGAGGCGACAGGAGGCGGCACTCAAAAGTCAAAATCTTGCGAATCTTCTACAGCAATACAGCAGTAAGCCGGAAATGACTGCACCAGCAGTAGCGCCCGGAATAACTTCGAGTATGGAGCAAGGCATGCTAGACTCGTACATGGTCAGTTTTCCGGAGCCGAGCACCACACCACGACCACAGATGGTGATACCAACGCCACCGCCCATTAGTAACAGCAGCGGACCCGTCAAGAAGCGAAAATATTACTGCAAGGAGGGGGACAAGATCCCCGACCAGACATCCATAAGCAGCTACTTTGTGTGCTACAAGAACGCACAGGGCAATATGAAGGGACACAAGATGACCTGCTCCAAGGCACTGGTCTTCTGTCCACGAACCCTACTGTGCACGTTGGCCAGTAAGTGCACGGGCTAGTCTAGCATTCTAGATCTTAAATTGTTTGCCTTTTTGTGTAGTTTTGTAAGTTATTTATTTTAATTTTAGCAAGCGAACGGCGAATTTTCTCTATTAAACAGTGTGAAACGAAAAAGTCGAAAAGTCGAAAAAATTGAAAAGAATAAAAGTTTGTTTTTATTTTTAAGAGGGCTTTTTTCAGCGGTTCAAGGGGTCAACGTGAAAGTTATGTTGTATTCCCTACCCATCCATAGTATGTTAAAGACCTTGTGTCACAGTTTCTCTCTCTCATGACACTCCCCCTGCCCCCCCGGCTCTTAATACCAGTTCTTAATTGGCGCACAGTCGACCTTCTCATAAAGCACGACACACTCGAGACTCTGCAGTACAGACCCCAGTACATCTGAACTTATGCTCGTAATTGGTTTTTAAAATGTATGCCAGTCCACTTTGTTTTTGGGCACTTGTTATGGTTGAAAATTTCACTAGTTTATTGTGCTCATAATGTGCTTTAGTCTGCCGCATTTAGTAGGTTATTACTTGTGTACATGCCCATATATTTTTTTGAAGCATATTTCATTTGTACTTTGGTAAAAAACAACTGCACTAGACAATGTTTGACTTGAGGATACTCTGTACTCCGATTTTGGGGCCTTTGAAACATCAGCAATGGAAATTGAACAATATCGTTCAATATTAATTGACAACTTGAAATCCACTTTCTCCTTCAATTTAAATGAGGTGTAAAACGTTGACGGCTTCGTTGGCATTTGTTTTCTTTCTCGAATTAGTATCTAATAATTGTTTAAATTAATACGCATACAAAGTTAAAAATTTCTACTCCACGTTTATTTGCCAGCTGTCCATTTAATTTGTCACTCACGCATGGGCTTCTATTGAAGAAATGATCATTACTAAAAATATATAGTAGTAACTTTTTGTAACTTTTCACTTGACTCAAAATGATGATGACTTATTGTGCCTGCAATGGGTTTATTAACACCAATGAGCAGTTTTGAATATGGCATTAGCGAGGAGTACACTGCGCGGAATCCTGTTTTAGTTATGGTCCAAGACATGAAAGAAGAAAGTGGTTGGTCACTTATTACACCAGTTTTTTGAATTTCAATTGTTGCCAGATTTTGTTATTATTATAGAGTGATAAACCGGTTTCAGCCTGTTCAAGGTAATCTGTTTAGAGAATTTGGATTGAAGTTTTTTAAATAACGTTAAGCCTGCTTTGTGCTGCTGAATAAGAATGTAAATTAATTAATTAAATAGAAATAAGATAATTATGGCATTATCAATTGTCGATGCTACTCGTATTAAAGTTTACCGTTTATTTGATTATTTAGTTGAACTTATTCTTCACATCACACATAAGAGATCTTTACATTCAATAACGATTTGCTTTCTCAACGACTACATATTAGTTTTACATTTATTTTTGTACTATTACTAATTATTTGTAATGTATTTATTTGAATTTGTATGTAGCACACAGATTGCAACATTTTTAAACTGGTATTCATTCATTTTTGATATACTATATCTGACCAATTAGATCTTTAAGAACTCTACTTAAAAACGCGGCTTTCCCATCCAAGCGAAACTTAGTTGAAATGCATAGTAACATTGCTTTTAGTATTATTTCATTCTTTCTCACAATAAATTCTCTATTTTAATTTGAATTTCAAATACATACTATGATCTACGAAATATGTTTTTAAATTATTTGTCTGCTGTTGTGGGCGCTCTGCATTGGTATTCAGAAATGATTTCTACACAATACGACTGGCATTTAACTATAGTACATAAATCATGCCTCCATTGGTTTTACAACAATAAAGTTGCCTCATTTTGGTTTGGGGCAGATTTCAAAAATGTTTTACGATTAACTTGCATCAGTTTATAATACAATTATCACATTCTTTTTGATGATGATATATGTAGATTCATTTTTCATTTTCAATTCGATTCATTTAACAACTATTTTTGCATTAGGATCTAATTTAAATATTGCTTAATATTTCTTCTCTTTTTATTCTTTTAAGCTATTTAACACAGAAGGCATATAAAGCGCGTAGAAAAACTAGTTCGCTTTTAAATTTAATAATCACGCAAACATAGTAAAAATCGCACCTAGCAATATGACATATAAAGCGTAGGAACATATATAGTTGCAGACTCTAAGCAAAATAACAATTGAATTCTACACATTCCACACCTTAGACCATTCCAAAGCCCTCGCTGCCCTCGCTGATGGCAAGTAGCAGTGATTTCTCGAATTGCTCATAGCTCTCATAGTCGGGCAGGCACAGTTGATTGAAACTGCAAGAATAATCATAAATTAGAATTTAAGACACAAATATAAATTGATTGTCAAGGATTTACGCACCATGTGTGGGCCGTTGGCAGGTTTCCAAATGTGGGTGCCGCTGTTATTTGAAATTGTGGATTCAGCTCCTGAAAGCCACCAGGTGGCAGCTGGGAACAGCCTGTGGTGAATTGCAGCAGACGCGCCATTTCCGTCTGACTGAAATTACTGACGCCCGCCCAGAACCAGGCAAGGACACGACGAAACTCCGAGGAATTCCCATTGGCAATGTGATGTGACTTGAAATCACTGATGGAATACTCGCCAGTACCACACATTAGTAGCTACAATGGGTTGATTGGAAAATTATAATCTACATGTATACTAATATAGAAAAACATTATGATCTACCTCCAGTTCGTTCTCATCGAAAATGCTTAATAAATTGTCGGGTATGATTGCATTGAGGCCCTTCAGAAAACTGTCTACCTCATCCTTAACGCTATTGCAGAGCCGCTGCTGGGCTAAAGCATCTAGATATTGATTTTTGCTGGCATTTGTGACGCGTGTCTTGGCACCATTTGGAATGAGTTCTATGGTCTTGCTCAGCTGTCCGCTGGCATCGTACAGATCCTCCACAAAATATAGCTCCAGCGTATCCGTTGCATCTAGATCAGTGTCGAGTATGTACTTAATTTTGGACAGATACAGATCCGGATCGTCTTGCTCAAAGTACTGAAAGAGAAAAGACAGTTCAATCAGTAAACAGCAAATGTGAAATTGAAAAATTGTATTATTAACCTTATAGTGCACTCTTAGCCCAATTAGTTGAGCCAGAAATGAGCGACTAAATCGTGCTCGCACCAACTGACGATAGCTGCCGCCCAGAGCACTCTCGAAGAGGCATTTGCCCACCATTTTGCCAGCAAATTCAAAGTACTTAAGTTTGAGGTGCGCCGGCCTTGTTGGATTGGGATGAACCAGCGCCTGGTGCTTGTCATGAAACGTACAGAAGAGGCCTCCACGCGAATCGAACAGAGAGCTGCAAACCAACTCGAACCACTCGCGACGCAGACCACCCCAGTCGATTCCCTGCTCCCCCTGAAAGGTGACCTCGAAGTTGCCGCACCAGTCCGAAACGGAGAAGCCCTTGGTGGACTTCATGCTGCTCTCCAGTATCTTTTCACGGTTCACCTTGAGGGCCATCTTCTCGTGATAGTAGCTGGCATGGAATTTGCGCACTTCGTGATAGAAGAAATCCTGTTTGTCCTTAAACGTCTCGGAGCCACCAATGTTCTTTAGCAGAAAGTGAGTGAACGTCGCTGCAATAATGTTACGATCCTTGGAAGCCAGCTCGATGCGCGGTTGCGCCCCATCATCAATAATGAATACAGGGCCATGCACCTGTGGCATCAGCTGTGGCAAAAAATGGAACTTGGTCGAAGGACACAGTCGAAAAGTCGCAATACGCTTGGGTATGAACTTCAATATCATTTCCTTGATGGTTACCTGAAATATCAACGAATTCTGAGCCTGAACATTTCGCACAATTAATTACACGGAACTCGATGATACTCACCTGTTTTGGGCCCACATAGCACATTACCTTGCGCGGCTTACTCCGCGCCGAACCGAAAACACTCAGCAGCTTTGCCTCATAGCAAATGTTGTGCTTCCGCGAGGCAATGTTCTTGTGTACAAGTGTGGTGTCGCTACCTTTGAAAGGACAGAAGAAATAAATTACATTATTAGTGTTTTGAAATGGACAGAGTTCTCTTCAGTTAATCAGTTAATTGAAGAATTATGAGCTAAGTTGATCTTTAAAAGAACATTTTCATTTTTATTCCTCAGCCTTGCAATGAGTTGTTGACTAACTATAACTGAGGAGCCCAACACTCACTGCTTAGCACGATGATGTCAAAGTCACCGTTGGGCAACTGTTGTTCCCGATAGCTGATGACGGCACGTAGACATGTTGGTTCCGGGAAAAGAGCCGTGACGGAGACACGTGAGTTAACGCGATCGTAGCTGAAGGCAATTGCATGCTGGAGCTTCTCCACGGAAATACCATGCAGATCATAGATGGCCACCTGGTAGCCCTGAAATAAGAAATACAAGTTATAAACTCAGAAATCTGATTGCCAACTAAATGATAGTCCACCTGCAGTGCCTCATCGGACTGTTCGGAGAGGCAGGCATTGCCAAACTCGTCCCTGGGCTCGATATGCATCAGAGTGGGTGCACTGGCGCAGCAGATGACGGTGCTGGCCGGGCGAATGAATCGGGATCTGCGTGGATCGATGGCGCCAGGCAGAAAGTTGCGTACAAACGGTGAGCCAGCAATGTGACTGGCGCCGATGAGCACGGAGATCTTGTATTGGCCCGCTGTGCGGACCGTAAACTTGACTTTGGCAATGTTGGCATTATTGGGATCTGTGGATGAGCCGAGCTCACTGATTGTGACTACTTTGCGGGTGCCCTCGGTGACCTCCACGAAGAACTGGTCCGTATCACAGATGGGATAGGGCTGGCCATTGCGCTGAAAGAAGCGCACAATGAAGCACATGGTGCCACCGACACGGGCCGGATCCTTCCAGTCCCACTGCACCCGACAATTCGCTGGCAGCAGATATTTTCCAGTTACATACTGGAGCAGCGAGTGGCGCGCCTCGGGCGCCAACGATGGCTGTGTCATGGCGGCGAGTGTGACCAGGCCGGCAACGGAAACGGACACCACCAGCATACCGCCCCATGTCCAGGCGTCCTGATGCTGACTCGACTTGACCACCGTTGACCACAGCTGCGCCTTTAGTGCGTCTAACTGTGCCTTCGACGTGGGTAGACCCTGACGCGCCGTCGACCACAGCTGCCAGTCCTTGCCCAGTAGCTTGCTCGCTCGCGAATCCTCCAGCCAGTACACGTCCTCCAACGAGGCCACCTCAACGGCCAGCAGACGTTGATAATGATGTTGCATACGATACTCCCGCAGCCATTCGCGCAGTATGAGCTTCTGTTGCAAGAGCAATGCGGCACGTTGCAGACGCTGTTCGTCCCCTGGCGGCAGTTCCGGCAATCGTTCCGGATCACCGGAGCTGGACAACGATGAGATGCCTATGCAAAAGAGACACAGAGAGAAAAGGAGACAATTGATAAACATGATTGCATAATTACTGTGACAAATGAGTTAAATGATCCAAGTTTATGTGCAACTCGAAACTTTTGCAGTCACATTGTCATAAGAACACGCCCAACGCTCAACTATCAACCAACCGAACACCCAAATTGGAAATGAAATCAGCCAAATGGTGTCTCAAAACAAGAAGCCAACTAATTTTGCCAGGTGACTACGTCAATGGCATTTAAGCAGAACTTTGACGACGACAACAACGCCAATCAATTATATTTCAATTTTTATGACTTAACCAAGCTGCAGCAGGGGAAAGCAACGTGAATCCAAACTCTGCCCCCCTCGAATATGTCACAAGCTAACGCTTATCGCTGACTGCCATCACATAAAAATGTTTCTTATGCCTCCCTAGCCACTCTCCAAGTACTACTTCAAGCCAATGAGTTTTGGCCCCGACTTTTGTAATGTCGCATGGCCAGCAAAACGACATTCAAGTTTTCCGCAGTTTTCGCATTTAATATATAAATGTATTTGTATATGTAAGAAGTGCTGAAGAAAAACCAGTGTTGGAAAGTGAACTTAAATTTGTTTCAAAGTGTGGCTTCTTCGGATAAGTTGGACAAATCCATTTAAACTAGATACGCTAATAATAACTACCTTTTCAAATGTAAGAAAGAAAGAATCTAAAGCTTCTTAAATCATAGAATAATTATTTGTTTTTATTTTTTATGGAAATAACCTTTAAATTTACCCGCTTCATTTTTGTTCGACTCAACGCAACTCTACTTCTCACCTCTCTATTTTTCCCCTCTCTCTCTCTCTTTTTCTCTCTCTTTCCCTCTCTCTTTCTCTTTCTCTTATTTTCCCTTCACCAAACTAACAAACTATAGTATTCAGACAAATACTGAAACACATAGCCCACCTCAAGGCACAACCGAGTAAAGTAAAAGGCTTGCGGTCTGGGGGCAACCAGAAAAATGTAAAAATAATACTCGACGAGCATTCAGCCGTTATTTACTTCCGACTTGGTACAACCAACGTCAGGTTTGCGTGCCTGACATTCGAAAACCTTTTCATTTCGTTACCAATTTCGTCCATTTCTAACACTCGTCCCCCATACTCACTACTATAGTGCTTCCTATTCTACTATTTATACCCTGTACCCATTATTAATGGGCAAACAAGTTATAATGAAGTCGTTACATACACAATGCGACATTTCCGACCAAAGAATAGCATACATATATTTATATATATATCCCAATCAGGACGACTGATATCGACAAACAGATTATTCACTCGTTCCTCCAAACATGGACGTATTTTGAGGAATTTGTAGTTTATAGGATCAGATAACCAGGGAACTTAGGCGGTTATTTAATAAACTTTGTTATGTATATATAGGTAACAATGTATTTAACAAGGTATCTTTTAGTCGGAAGCGCTTGTATTTGCTTTACTACAATTCGTGTGAAACGAGCAACTTCCGTTTGATTTCGTTGATTCTGTAACCGAGTTTAAAAGGCCGAAGAATCTAAAGAGCAAACAATGAAAGGCAACTTTTGATGTGGAAAAAGTTTGTGTGTGCATGTGTATGTGTATGTGTGTAAGTGTATGAAATTTGTGTGTGCAATTATAATATTAGTGTTGCATATTTAATAGCGTTACGTACAAGAGCACCGAGTGCGCTTTACGTCAATTGTTCAATGGGAATTACTAACTAATCCTTTTAATAGAAAGTTGTGAAAACATTCGGATTGCATTCGGATTTATTGATTTTTACAATTGAAATGGAAAAAGAGTAGAATATATACAAAGCAAAAGAATCTCTGGGTTCATATGGACAACAGATGAAGTGCCTGAGTTAAATGTAAGTGGATAAACAATGTTCATTAAATTTAACATCTATAGCTAACTCGCATAACTATGTCAGAATTTGCTGTGTTAAAACCTGTTTAAGAGCCAATGAGCCAAACTAATTTATAGACTTACCATTCGCAGGATTAAAGCCCAGCTTGAAACTGATGCGTGGCAACATCTTTCGCGTGGAAATAGAGAATGGCCAGCGGAGTTTCATGTCATAAAACAGGAGTGCCACATCATAATTTTTGGTAAGCGGATTGAAAAGTCCCTTAAACATCGCATAACCCCAGAGCAATAGATGTTCGTTACTCATCGCTGAGTCCTCTGGCGCCAACTCATATTGAGCCATATGTGTAGCGACAAATTGTCGAAAATTCAATTATTACTTTGGAAATTTTAGGCATTTAAATCAACTCTCAAAAATTTGAAATAACTGTGAGATTTAACACAGTCCGAAGCACAGTACAAGCATTGCCTTAGTTAAATTTATTCTTTAGTTAAGAGACCCATAATGCGCTGCTAAGCGACTTTTTTTGTTTGTTCATTAGCTGAGCTACTTGGCCAAGGGCTAGGCAAATGACGGCTGGGCAAAAGGGGGCAGGAAACAACTTGGCCTAATAGCAGGGCTTTATTAGAGCTCTTCTTTGTCATCATTTTGCGATTAATTTTTAATCAGTTTTCGCTCGAGGTGCGCGAGGAAAGTTGCGAGAGCAGCAAACCTGATAATGAGATGGGTAAACAAGAGTGTTTTAGTTAGTGCTCGACTAATAGAAACCCGTACATGGCTCAGCTAGTATATTCGTAGTATTACATCGAATAGATCTAGCTAGTCTCTGTGCACGAAGCCCCCTAATAATAATAATACCATATTTTACGAACAGTATGTTCAAGTCATACAACCGTTGAATACATACTACTGTCACGTGCGTAGTCATGAATGTATATATACACATATATATATATATATATATATATATATACAGATAATATATTACTCATTTCCAACTTCCTTTAACTTTGCGGTCAGTGCAAGATGTCGGTTGACTGTTTACATTGGGACTTGTCCTTAAATAAACCTTCAGTCATTAATTAGGTTTTTTTTGGTTGTGTTTGGTTTATCGATTGAGGGTGCTTCAAGATGGAAAACAGGCAACGTGGCTGGAAATCGCAATTTAAATTATGTTTGATCGTCACCTCAAAGGGAACAAGACGTAGCCAAAGGAAGCAAAGTGAAAAGGGTCGATTAAAAGCCAAAATGTTCATACTTTCATTTTCGCACTGCCTGTTACCACTTTGGCTATTGTGTTATTTTTTATTGTCAAAGCAAAGAATGATGAAATTGACAGCTTCAAGGTCATTGTCTGTGTGTATTTTAGTGCCATCAGAGAAGCTTAGGCTTCCCATAAAAACAGTTCATGCCTTGGGACATAGCAACTAGCTAAGGGCCTTGCTGATGTTGCAAGTTCAAACTATTTTAACTGTAAAGAATGCAGTAAATAAATCAATTTTACAACTTTACAATTCAAGCATGTTTGCACTTATATCCTCGTGCCTGTATATAATTATTTATGTTGGCCGTCTGCAGCAAAAGCAAAAGCAAACGCTAAACAAAAACAACAACAGAGGCAGCAGCAGCAGCAACACCAGCAAATACTAGCGTAAAATATTTGAATATTTAATTTGAAATAATAAAAAGTGCTCTTCAGCTCGACGCTACGATTCTGGCCGCACTTGCCCCAAGTGGCGGCATAATTTCAAATGCCACTTTGGCAACAGCCTCTGCAAATTACGTATACGCAAGATGGGCCGCACAAATGAAAATTTTGCACAGCGCTCTCATCGCGACAGCCACACACACACTCACTTGCACACATACATATATATATAAAGTGCTTAAGGCTCCCAAGTGCTCTCTAGCCAGCCAGTGAGTAAACTGCCTCCCGGTTCCCCTCCTTCCCTTAATGATGCTGCTGCTGGTGATGCCTGCGCTTGCAAAGCTTTATATTTAAAATAAATCTGTAGCTAAAATATGAATAACGAACATCAGACGTATGCATATGTATCAATGTATGTATGCACACGTATATATATATATATCTGAGACACTGTATATATATATATGTACGACTGACAAGGCAGGTAAAAGGATGCGCAGAGAAAACCAGATAAAAACGCTAAGATGCGACACAGGCAGATCAGCATTGTTTACGTGACAGTGGAATAAATGTATGTATATAAATACATGTATGTGTATGTACTTATGTATTATTGATTCAATAATTTAAATACTAAGCAAACTGCTGCTGTCAACAAACAAACAAACAAACAAACAAACAGACGAACAGACAAATATTGTACTCTCACTGATTTAATGGAAAATCAATTTGGCTTTATTGTCGCATCAACTTGCGAATCAACGTTGTCAACGCTATTTGGACCAATGCCAAAATGTTGTTAGATTCCTTGCCCAAAAGCACCTCAGATCTGGCTTAGACATTGTCGTTGCCGTTGCAGCCGCAGAGCTTATATGAAACAAGTGAGTCAATAGAATTTTAAACAGTCACACCTGACCTGACTGCAGCGACAGTCGTGAACAAAGATGTTGCCAACTTGCCGCCAATGATTCAAAAGCCAAACCCCCATGGTGATAATGATAATGATAATGATGATGACGACGACAATGTATCGCTCTAAGCACAGAATGTCATCAGTGGCGGGTTACGGAGCGAGGGAAGCGAGCAGACACATTTGTGGCTTACACAATCTCATTCTGGTAAGTGTCGGTATGGGTGGCTGTGTGCGGGTGTGTGTGTGTGTGTGGGTGTAGAATGCAAAGACTCTAAACTTTTTGCGCAAGCAGTTCACCCTCTCTCTTATATAACTGCAGCTCCCCTTATGTTTTATGTGGTGCTCTTGTACCAATGTTTAGTCATGTGTGCACTTATGCAACCGCAAGCCAACCTTAGGGGCCATTTGTAACATGTAGTTGCATAGCTACACCCAACCACTCACCCACCCAACAAGGTCGCCAAATGTCGCCAAGCTTCGATTTACATCAATAAATAGCACAACAAGAGAAAAAGATATTTCTAATTTACTTATAAACATTAGTAAGATTTAATTTGTCAACTATAGCTTATATAAAAGGTTGTTTCCTTCAAATTTCTTCATTTCAAATTAATCTTAGACAAGATATTTTCACTTTCCAATATATCTTGAGTTATAATGGTAAATAGTACAACAGAATAGCAAGGATATATCCGTTAGTAATATCTACATTTCTTACCTTGGTAGAGTTGTTAGCAATTATTAGCAGATCTTAAGTTTATAAAGGGTTTTCTATAAATGATTTTCTCTTTACAGTAAGCATTGAGATAATATTTAAAAGCAAACTGAATGATGCTTAGTTACTGGGTTGCTTAACCAAGTTTTACTTGTTATCGAATATACAGATAAAATTAGATAGGAACATATTGTTGAACACTTAAAATTAAGTGCTTTAATAACAAAATATGGTTGGGATTCTGCGCTTACAAGTTGAATATACAAATTTCCACACGAAATGTGTGCTTAAGTTTACCTTCTACTACTTATGTGCTTATATAATTATTTATTACCTCTATTTTAATCTATATACATATGCAAACTGACTGCGAATTTGTCAGCCTGTTTAATTTCAGCAATATCGACAATATTTGACCTACTTGCAATGGGAATGCTCATTATATATTCATAGCACTTAATGCTTGCAACAAATATATATTATTTCAATTTTTGGCAATACATATGGATATATCCATTTATATGGATATATATATATAGTTATATATATATATATATATATATATACATATATATATATGCGAACATAAAACTGCAAAGGCCATTAGCGCATAAAACCTGACCGCGAGCTATCAAAGAGGTAGAGTCCTTAATTGGGTTAAAACTATAACTATAAACTATACAAACATAGCTCGGCTCTTGTTCGCCGTTTCCCTAATGCAAGTATCAAATTGTGTATGCCCAGAAATGGCAACCTGGCCAAGTTAGTATAAGCCGTTTGCCAATTGGCTGCAACGGCAGCGATTAATAAAATATATGTGTATGTGTGTGGCCTACATTAAATGCGGTTTTCCACTGCACACAAGCGAGCGGAGCTGCAAAAGTTCAAGATTTGAAGTTCAAGTTGTGTGTATGAATTTCTCAACTTAATTGGCTTAGTTGCCAGTTCAAACTGTGAAACAATTTCAATTTGTGTTCGGTTACGAACAAGAGTTCAAATTTGTTTGTGCTATGATATTTCTAGACAGTTTTCTGCTCAGCGCACAAATAAATGGGGTCAGCGGTAAACAAAAAAAAACTTAGAAACGAGAACAAAAACTATATTGCGCATACGCCACGTTTTAGCTACGCATTGACGTGGAATTTACATTTTGTAGTTGAAAGCTTTGAGCTTTGGTATTTAATTGCCCCAGCGAATTGTGTGTGTTGCACATTGGTACCCAACTGCAACTGCACCTAGACTGACTCACCTGAGGACGCGGACTGCGAGTGCCGCATTGTGGCCATAGCAATGGAATTTATCTCCGATTCTGGTGACCACATTGTTAAATTCCTTGTGTTATATTTGATGTAATTGAGTTATTGAACGCGACGTTGTCTCAAGTTGTTCACTTTAAACTGAATAGTTTAGTAGTCATTTTGCACTCTGTTCTTGTTTAGATTTGAAAGTGTGTTTTTTATTATACGTTTTTAAATTTATTCAAAAAGTTGCAGCATAAACTTTAGACATATTTCATGCAAAACGACGTCTTGCTGTTGGTTACAACGGGTTTCAGTTGGTTTCGCAAAAGTTTTGCATTGCATGTTAACCAAAATAAAAAATAAAAGGAAAAGCAGTAAAACAAACTGAAAAGTCTAGTTGCAAATATAATGCTGTAGGCGATGTGGCAAGGATCAAAGAAAGTAAAATAAGTAGGCGTGAAACGACTCGACAGCCTTGACTGGCGAGGGAGGGGGCTCGAGGTCGATCAAAACTTGCTGCCAAAAAGTGCAAATCAGAATTGAGAGAAGCAACCACTTTTCGTTGCCAAGAAATCGCAATGCAAAATTAGTGGCCAAGAAAATGGCGCACAAGTCATCTTAAATATTTTCTTTGCTTTCTTTTTGTAAAAGCCATTTAAGAGCCACTTTCGCATACAACAAATGCCATTTTGTTTACTATTGGTCGATAGAAGCAAAGAAAATTTTGGCAGCTGCAGCAGCTTGAGGACCCTTCACAATACAAGTGCTTAATGCCTCTTGTGTGCTTCTGCAGAAACTGCAACTATGGAATAATATTGGCAATATTGATCTAATGGGACAGCATCTACCATGTGCGACAGTTATATATGGTGTGAGTGAAGAGCAATAAAAGCACAGATTAATCGATTTGAAGTCGCTTTCGCATCTAGTCGACCTTCAAAAATGTATATTTTGTACTACCTAGCTATTAAGATATTATACTCTGATACCGAAGATAAACCTTAAAGTCGATATAGCTGAAAGTGTAAAGTGATAAAGACGCATAATTCCAACAATTTTACATTTTTAGAATCTTTTTCAGAGATTTGCCTCTTTTATCAGCTGGTATAACATTGATACAAGAGTATTTAGAAGTCGCCTAAACGCGACAACAACTTGTTTTTGTAGTAACTATTTCCCTAACATGTTGGTCATTGAGCTATGAAGAGAATTTGCTAGTTCAGCTATATATATATATAGATATATAAAGAGTATACACTTCAAGTATAACTATACAATCCTCAATATACTTCACTTTAGTGTTTAAGAACGTAATCTCTCAAATGCTGTTGCTAGACTATCGAAATTGAAGGCATATATCATAATTATTGCTTTTCCAAAACAGTTTTAAATATTTTCCTGCATTTAAGAGTCAGTTTGTAAAGCCTGCTACAAAGCTTCAAGCAAGTCAACAAATTTAAAATACCAATTGCAAGATAGAAATTTAATGTTTTTTATCTCATAGAAGCACTTTTAAAAACAATCACATTTTGTTTGATGTGGACAAGAGCAACGTAAGCAAAAAAAAAGAGGGGTCCTTTGAGCGCACCGCTCTCTCCTTTGAGCATGTGTGATTCAATAATTTCAGAAAAAGTCACAACAGCAGATTTTTTTCTTCTTCTACTTCAGCCTCCATATCGTGGTGCACATCATCATTGGCATTGATGGCGCCATTTTTGTTTTTCCCGCACATTTGTTTGCTTAGCTAGCCAATCTGAGTGTACGTGTGTGAGTGCGTGTGAGTGTGTGTGTGTGTGTGTAAGAGTGTGTGTGTGAGTTTGTTTATGAATGTGTGCGAGTATCCTGTTCCCGTCGGCGCTCGTAATCCAACCTGACAAACTTTGTCTGCCGTTATAAGCACTTGTCTGTGTGAGAGTGTGCGTGTGATTTTTTTTTCGTTTTTTCTTTTTGTTTATGAGTGCCATCTGTGTGAATCGATCTGTGTGTGTCTGTGTGCTGATGTGTGTTTGTTTGTGTTTCAGTGTGTGTTTACCGTCGGAATTTGTAATGAAAGTGAGCTGTTCATTTGCTTTAAGGTCGCCAAGTGGCCGACGTCTATTTGGGTTTCACTTCTGTTTTTTCTTTTCCTTTTATTAGTGTGTATGTGTGTATGAAAAGATAAGTTAAAGCTTCACTTTCATTTACTTTATTTACACACACACACAGACAGTCGAAGCCTTTCCATAACTTGTCATAATGCGGAGCTATGATTAAAATCGACTGCTTGGGCATATTATTGCCAATTTTATGAATACGAAATCGCAACAAGACTAGAAAGTGTTTTGATAGAGACGACCAAAAGACTGCAGTTTGTCGAATATCCTAATAACGAGTAGCAACTAGAACAGAGTAGCTGTTAGTCGAACATTTTCTCGTGAATTCTTGCTTACTATTTTTGTCGCCATACAAGTGGAAATTAATTTTGCGTTTAAATGCGCAAATGTTTTCATGCTCTTTGTTTTCGATTCAAGGATACCCACAAAAGGCACAATATGATAATTTGCGAGAGCAGCAGAGCCTTCAACAACAATGGCGCTCACAACTGAGACAGAGAGAGATAGCAGCAACATCATCAGCAGCAGCAGCAGCAGTTTCCGTCCGGCGTCTGTTGTCTTGGCCTACATAACAAAAACAGTTGCAGCTCACAGGAAGGCAAGGGAAGGCAGAGGGCAGGGGCTAAGGGACAAAAGAGAGAACGAGGCATTAAAGGGCTTTTTGTTGTGGACACACACTCTCTCAGACACACACACACACACATATTTCTTTTAGGGCTTTGTTGTAATTTTCTTGTTGCTTTTTATTTGACACTCGAGTCATTGTTAACGATTGCCTGGAGTTAAAATCTTTTTAATTTTATGTTTCAACATACACAAATATATCCTCAGTCAGGAAAACAAGTGCAATTTCCCTTAACAACACCAACAAATTGGCTAAGTCGACGCCTAATGGAAATTTCATTGTGGTCAATGCTTACCAACACAACTATTTCCTCTTTTTGTTCCGCAAAACTAAAACGTTTCCACCGGAAAAGGGCTTTAACTGAATACCTTCCCATGCACCTAGTCGAGTCGTCTTTGCGGGACCTACTTTGAAAGAATGTCTGACTTGTGTCGATTGTTGATAAACTGTTGCTATATTCAATCGTTAAACAATTTTATTTAAAATACCTTTTGAATTTGTTTAGCTCAGCATTTAAAGAATTTTATTTTTTTATTTTAACGCAAAGTTTTATAATTTTGCTAGTTCGCTGACGTTTCTCGATCGCTGAGGTTCCATGGTGTAATGGTTAGCACTCAGGACTCTGAATCCTGCGATCCGAGTTCAAATCTCGGTGGAACCTGATTTAACTCGATTATTTTTGTATTTTTTAATATAATTTTATTTAATAAGTACAATATTACTATTTTGGCCTATTTTTAGATTTATTTTGGGCTATTTGTGCCTTGAAAGTGAAAACAGCTTCTCCGCTCTTTAATCATATATTATTTACATGTTTAAAAGTCTTTCTGTATGCTGTGCATTATGAAAATTTCTTGTTCAAGTTGGTACACCAATTAAAAATCATATTGACTAAGCCCCTTCATAAATATTTATGTCTAATTAATAATCAGGTCAATCCAAACACCTTAATATAATTGAGGCCACAAATCAAGGAGTGTTATAAGCCGAAACTCCAACAGCCAACAAACTTAATTGATTAACGGTGATTTGAAGTTACTGCGACATTTAACAAATATGGTTATGCCAACAATTCTTGGCGGGAATTTTATTGCATTGTGATTATAAAGTGTTTAAAGGTGGTGACCTCTCCGGCACGTGCACGAATTTGGTATATAGGCTGGGGATGGAAAAAGTTATTTGCCACGAAATGGTTGCCACAACGGTTAATGACAAAGGCAAATCAACAAAAACAAACAGGGTAAACAAATAATCAAATGCAAAGCGTTGTAGTTCGTTTTCTTTTTTTTATTACATATTTATGTTTGCATTGTTGCTGCTTTTTTTTTTTGGATGCCAAAAAAAAAAATAACCGAGACGCGGCACGTCCTGACCAACAATCAACCAGCGGGCTCCGAAGTAAAACCAAAACTGAGCATTTAAGGACATTTACGATTGATTTTATACCGAAAACACGACTCAACACTCTCTCTCTCTGCTGCCATTTTATTGCCATTGGCCATGTTTGTGCTGTTTGTGACACAGAAAACTTCGTTTTGTGTACAAGCCGAACGAAGCGAACGAAGCGAACGAAGCATCCAACACCCGAACGGTAATTCGGAGTAAAAGCTTCCAGGCCGTTGCCACAGCAGAGTGCTTTTATATTCCAGCAGGTTGTTTTTTGTTTAGCCCGCCAATTAAAATGCTGGCAGCAACACGATGTGCTTTCACTTAATTAGCCTATGCATACAATATGGACCATACATATGGACCATGTATACGTATAAGGTAAATCAATCATATGTGAAATATTTCAAGTATTTACTTTAATTATTAAAACGTAATTATGTAAAAAGTATTTCATAAAATAATTATAAAACTTAATTATTAAATATTGAATTATGTAGAAAGTCTCTGCTTTTAAAAAATTGTTAAGTAGTTTCCTTGTATTTAAATGTCTTTTCTGATTTGAGATAAATAAAGCAAACAGAAAAGTTTTCTTTGTTTCACTAGCAGTCAACAAATATTCTACATATTTTTTAAATTTTACATAATTTGGGTTTGTGTTTTATTTGACTGATACTGAAGCTGTATAACAGCTTGATGAAACACGGTGAGTGTGGCTTCGAAAAAATAAAAATAATTATATATATAAATATACAAGGTCTTAACTTTAATATATAGAGATCCGTGCTAAGTGGTTTGCATACATTTAAAATAGGGATATGTTTTTCCCCATTCCATACAATATGCATATTAAGTATATATGAACTATATAATATCAAAGATCTCTTGCCTCACATATTTCGTAACGAAAACACTTTTCTTGAATGCTAACTTGGTACGAAGTCAGGCAGACTTGTAGAAAGTTTTCCGTGGCTTCGGCAGATGCCAGATTTTTGGTGATCTGTTTATTGCTGGCAGATACAAAACCAATTTGTTACCAGAATCACAACGCGGTTCCATGGTGTAATGGTTAGCACTCAGGACTCTGAATCCTGCGATCCGAGTTCAAATCTCGGTGGAACCTAGTTAAATACTTTTTTTTTCATTTTATATATTTAAATTGTGTATCGAAAATTTGTAAACTAAAATGATATAAAATAGATTATACAAGGTAATTCTCTGTTTTTATCTATGTTACCATACATTTGTATTATCTATTTTTTATTGCGAGATCATGTGGGTTCCATGGTGTAATGGTTAGCACTCAGGACTCTGAATCCTGCGATCCGAGTTCAAATCTCGGTGGAACCTGAGCTTACCATTAATTCTTTTTTATAAAAGTTACGAGTTTCTCGAAATTTATTTACACATTCTTCGTAAGTGCATGGATATTGGTTGAAGAGCTTTCGAACTGCATATGCAGCGCACATACGAACTTATACATACACAGGCACACACGCGCATTTGCACGGTGCACAATGCGTCAACAATGCATACACACTAAAAATAGACTTGAAAGCTCAATGAACCGCATTTTTGCAGACTATATTGTTGTTGTTTGAATTCTTACCTTGATCACGGAACAGTCGTTTGTATGCGAGCCATTCGTCGGCAGTTAAGCTGAATGGATGCTCCTCGTTGCTGTGGGTGTAACGATGCAACCAGTCTGGATACGATGACCAAATCAATAAAACAATCTTCACCAATGAGACGGTAAACATTAAACTCAATACGATTGCAATCAGCACTTTCAGCGAGCGTTTCCACATAATAAATAAATACGCATAGTACACACACACAATTCTTTAAGTAAATGCAATCAAATCAAATCGCGTATTTGGCTAGTTAAACTTAACGCACGCAATTCATTTTAATAAATATTTAATAAACTGTCCATTAACTGCCGCGACGCTAGCAGCGCAGCGCGTTTATTTTCAGTTTTTGCAACACTTGTTTTCATGTGCATTTCTTTATGACAGAACAAAGCGCATCAAATACTTTTACTGTTATTATTGGTAACTCAACCGTTCATATTTGTTTATAGACACACACAGCAACATAGAACAGTACAGAATTGCGCAGACGAATGTTTGTGTTGGTCTGATTGCGTTTTCGCTAAACAGCTGACTGGCAAGTTGCCATATAGTCATGGGCCAACGATCTGGCAGCACAGATTGCATATCCGATGCACAAACCACTCGACCCATTTGCTTAAACATATGTTTAATTATTTCGCATACTATTTTACTAATATAGGTTTTTTATAAAAAATTACACGGCGTGTTAATAAGCGCAATGGTATTTAAAAAAATAAAATAAAAAAAGAGACGCTGAGAAAAATTACTAGGTTCCACCGAGATTTGAACTCGGATCGCAGGATTCAGAGTCCTGAGTGCTAACCATTACACCATGGAACCTCTTTCGTTTCCGACGGCAAAAGTAGTAAAGTATTAACGCTTTTACACTGTAACACAAATAACACCGACTCAGCGAATTTAATATATATTAAAATTATGTTCAAATAAATTTGAAAGAAAATTTTAAATTAATTGAAAAAAGTAATCATATCTCAGGTTCCACCGAGATTTGAACTCGGATCGCAGGATTCAGAGTCCTGAGTGCTAACCATTACACCATGGAACCGCTTGTTAGACGGGTGTCAAAAGTCTTACAAATAAATAAGCATATTTTCTTCATGCGTTTTGCAGTTAAAAATAATCTCATTCATTCAACAACCTTTTGATTTTGATATTTTTAAAATATTTTTATGTATTTTTTTTGTGTTTTTTATAAGCATTTATAAGTATAAAAAATTTAATTAGAATTAGCGCGCGCCTATCCATTTCCATTATCACAAGTCCATTGTCGAGGTGGAATTAATCGTCACACTGCGCGTAATAGTTAGCCGTAGTAGGCATAAGGAGAGGCATATCCAGAGTAGGGGGAGTAGGCATAGGGACTACCGCCATAATAGAACTGTGGAGCCGGCTCCGGACTGGCAATGGGCACTGGGATAGGTGCAGCACGAGGAACGGGCGCTGGCACAGCCAATGAAACAGCGAACAGGGCGGCGAACAGAAGAGCGAACTGAAAAAAGAGTTTTAAATAATATATGAAAATATAAGCACAATATATACTTAAGTCTGCATTAATCTAGTTACCAGCTTGAACATTTCGAGTTTTATTTTTGAGGATTGCTTGTTGTGATTGAAACAATTTCACTTTGTGTTTTGATGCTGTCTGCTTGAAATCGGTCTCTATTTATACCCCCAAAAGCAAATCTCATGATTTATTTATGATGACAAGAACAATGTGTTTTTTGGTTTTACTTTTATTTTGCATTTATGGCACTTTTGTTTTCTTCCTTGATTTGCTTTGCTCACGTTATTCTCAAAAGTTGTTGATAGTTTTGTCAGCAATCAAAGTTGCTTTGAATTCTAATTCCCTCTTAACGCCTGCTCTTTATTCGGGAACTTAGACATGTGTGTTTTTACCTGTATTGCGTAGCTGGCCTTGAATCCGATTGGCATTCGGATGTTTGATGTTTGAGCCCGCCGTACGAATTCTGGAGAATGCATCGGGCATATTAATTCGCATTTCTTTGGCCAAAACTCATTCGACAGCAATTAAAGTGATTAATGGTTTAATTGGCTAAATAAAAGTCTCGAATGCCAGAAGTCCAATGGGTTCCTCTTATTTTTATAGTGGAAATCGAAGATGAATCAAAATAGCGCAATTAATTTAGGTAGCTGTCATAATCTAAAAAAATATTCTTATCAATTTGCAAATAAGTGCCAATTATATCTAGAATACTAAATCCAAAATGAAAGAAGATGAATCAAAATATTGCTATTATTTAAATTAGCTGTCAAAATTTATTTATTTTTCTAAATAAAAGTTGTGGAATTATTTGTATAATATAAATCCAAGACTGGAATGAAAAATGAATCAAATTTGCCCAATTAATTGGAGTAAGTGTCAAAATCTTGAAAAACGAGGGCATTCTCCATTTATTAGACACGATTTATTCAATTTACATAAAAGTACAATTTTGTATGTTAATTAAAGTTAAACATTTGATTATTTGTTGGCTGTTACAAAGCAAGTAAACAACATCATGACACGATTGCTTAAATATGTTGAACAACTTTTAATTACTTTTTTACACATTTGCTAAGTAGATTTGTAGATAATTCTAAATGAGTTGACACAAAATTTGGAAAAATACTGTCGTCGCTCCATATTCAATATCGCGAATCATGTCTTATGAAAGCGGATCCAGAAACCATTTGAAGTACTTAGCACTTTACTCGTTTTTTTTTATATTTATTTTTCTTGTTTTTGTCAACGAGTGTCGCAATTGTTCTGTGTGTCATTAGGCTGTCGTTAAAGCCAGAAATTGATACAATAAGCTCATCTAACGAGACATGCAAGTTGAATTCAAAATCACTGCAGCCATGATGACAACACACAGTCTACATTTGCAGGGCTTGAGAGGGGTGGATAAGCTTCTTATGGACGATGATGTCAAAATGCCAAACAAAGTGTTTGTCGACACACATTCTCGAATATAAAAGGCCGAATTGAAAACAATTTCAATCGCAGTCTGTTTCTGTTTGCATTAAAGTCGAAAGCTAAGAAGGAATCTTTCATCATGTTGAAGCTGGTAAATAAACGATTTATTAATTGACAGTGTAGGACGTGAGATGAGTATTTTCTCTGTTGCAGGTGTTCTTGTTGCTTGCAGCCATTTTCGCTCTTGTTGTGGCTGTGCCAGCTCCCGAGCCTGGACCGAATCCTGCACCCAGCCCACAATTCTACTATTCGGCCGGGTACCCAGCGGTGGCATATGCATCTCCCTATGTTTACTATGGATAATTTCTGTTATAAATGATTCACGACAATAAAGAGTATTTACACGAACATCTAAAAAGTTATGTTAAATTCTACTCAGATGAGCTTTTCTTTTGTCAGCCTAAAAGTATGCAGTGAAAAGTTTCCTTAACATGAAATGACAGCTCGATAACCGACATCTATTGGTCGTTTATGATAATACAGACTTAATCAAGTCGCCTTCTATGAGGCAGCGTTAAAATGATTTAGAATGGAGCGCCATCTATGGGGTTTAAATAAATTCAGTATACTTGAACATGGTGTGACTTCAGCTTCATCTATGATGTTCTAAAATGATTAAGGATAAAGCGCCATCTACGGGACTTAAATACGTTCAGTATAATTAAACATGATGTGACTTCAGCCCCATCTATGATGTTCTAAAACAATTAATGATGAAGCGCCATCTATGGGATTTAAATAACTTATGTATACCGGAATATGTGGTTAAGTCAACCCCATCTATGGTTCTTAAATTTATGGATACCCAAACTTGGTGTTATACGCCAACGTGTGGTGAATAATTTAGTTCTACACATTTATGTTATAATTATAGAGACAGTATATAATGCAAAAACATTATGTCCTGTATAACAACACCAAAAAAAAGCACACCACTACCCCAACGTCCCAAAGCCGAAAGCTTAAAAAGCTTAAGGGGCTATCAATTCCCCTGTGAACATTTCGAATGTTTGGCAACATGTTACCAACATGTTGCGCCAAGAATCCTTTTCGATATGAATGAAGTTGTATGTTCCCTATTTGCGGTGACGACATGTTGTCTACGACGAGGTGACGAAAATAAAGGATTGCAGAAGAGTCGAAAGGACCTTCAGTACAATTTCTGATTTCGCACCGATTTGAGCAAGGCTGCAAGCAGTAAGTTGAAATCGCCAACTGTAAAGTCGTCGACGTCCTCGTCGTGCGCCCGACGAGCAGCGCTTATCACGCATCCTGTTTCTGTTTCGTTCTACGCGTGTTGGTCTCAGTTCAATTTTGGCGCTCGCTTGCAATGGATCACGAATCGCGAAATGCGCAAAGGATATCATAATCATCGATGGCAACTGAATCGCGGCCATCAAACATGGTTTTTGCGAGTGTCTAAGGACAAAAAGCACTAAGCACAAAAAAAAAAAAAAACAATTGTGGTGAGGCCAACGATATGTTGCCGGAAATGTCAACTCGAATGTGTGCGACTTCCCGGCCTAGTGTTAGTGTCTAACAAAAAATTGCCAAAAAAAAAGAAAGAAAAAAAACGAGAACTTGGCAAAAAAAAAAATATTATTATGATGATGGTGGCATCGCCTGTGCTATTGCCTTGGCGATGATGTCATGCCACTGTGTCCACCAAAGTGAAAGTGCCGTTGTTTCTGTTGCTGTTGCTGTCATGCTCGTTCCGTCTCCTGGCGGCACATGAGTAATCATTCTGGGCCACTCTACCGCCTACTCGTGAAATACTTACAGCCTGTGCAAGTCTAACCTCAAACGGATTACAAATCACAGACAACTCGTCGACAGGACTATAAATTAAAACTAAACCCACACACACACACACATTTATGTAATGGATATTTTCATTTTGTTTTATTGCCTGCTGCAGTTGGCAAGAAATTGTAAGTACCAAAGAATATATAAAACACATTTAAAGCTCAATGTCGCAACAACAACATCATTTTTGTATGACTGGCATTTCAATTAGTCGACAGTATATAAGAGCCAAAATTATGGTAATCTGGTCCCGAAAGAAATCAAGTGTTCTTCGCTTAATGGTCGTTTGACACAGGTGGGCGGGGTAATTATATTTTCGATGACATTTTAATTACCAAGTTGAAAAATAAAGTGCATAGCACATTTACTAGTTTTAATCAAGTTTGCGCTATATTTTTATTAAGTCACTCCTCAACCATTGGCTAAGATATGGCATAAGCCTTGCTATGGACCATATCTTTAATTCATGCCACATCTATAAATATTTCTGGTTGCAGTTGCAGTAAAACCAAAAGGAAAGCCGCGTAAATTTAGTTGGCCAAAGCGCTTCTCTGTTTGGATATGCAAAACGTATATTTTTGTTTGGGAATGTGTACAAAGGAAAGAATGTGGGCCAATTCCGAATTTAATTCAAACTGCAACCACGTTGAAAAAGGTAGCAAAAAAAACTTTGAATTTGCCATGCTAAATCCATCTACCAATCCTGTTAATTTTTTGTTTTAAATAACACACAATTATGTAGAATAATATTATTATTAAATAATGGATAAATTCTCTAATTCTAATATTTACCATTGTTGGGCAAACACATTGTGGCCAATTTGAATTTCATTAGAACAGCGAAACAAACATTATTTGTGGTTTAATAATGAGCCTTAAATAACAAAATATTATTACATAATTTGGCAACATTGTTTTGCTTTTGTTAATAAGAGTCTGGCCCGAAAGATACCGCGAGGCCAGCCAGGCCTAAAGCACTCTAACGCATTTGCCTACTTGATTCAGTCTATTTGCATATCAATTTATGCAAATATATACACATACATATACACATACACTCCCACTCACACACACACACACACACACACACACAAATAAGATGCTGACTTTGAGCAAAGGAAACATTTCTTCAAATTGTTTATTGAATAGCTTCTGCAGAGAAAATAGTCCAAAAGAGGAATAAAATCGGAATTCGGAATTAATGAAGAAACAATTAAAAACAACAAAACATTAAATACATTTGAAATGTGCAAGCTTAATGAAAACTTATTTAATTTAAATTAAGTGTCTTAGTCCGATAATTTTAAATCTCGCCAGATTTTTAATTTGTAAACAACTTTAATAATATAATATTACAATCAAGTCTAATGATCCAGTTAATTATATTTTTTACATAACAAAGATATACAAAATAAGAGCCTCAGTCTCTGAGATCGATGATATATAGATAGTTAGATAGTTAAACCCTATTCAATTAGAGATGCTCTCTTTTGAGCGTTGCATATGTTGCATGTCTTCATCAATTTCAAATGGATGCATTATATTCAAATGGTATAATAAAAATGTTACAGCTTATGTCTTTAGCATCATGTATGTAGATCCAATTATGCAAATACTGAGGTGGTGCCACATTTGACTTCAAGTGTTCGTTTCTGCACTTATTTCAAATTTGAAGCATATGCAACATATTCACTATTCACCTTTTTTACCGGGCAACAGTCATCATATTACAATTTCAAATTGGTTTTTATTCCACCTTAAGTTCGGAAATGGTGAAGAAGAGAAAGACACCTTCATATTCCTCATGTGAAGATTCGAAATTAAGCAGAGACAGAAGATTTTCGCTTAAACAAATTATACTCCTTCTCATATCCTGAACATATTCAAAATGGAAAGAAAGTTATGATGAAGTTGTGGAAAAGTGCGTAACAGAAAGGAGGAAGCATCTTCCGACCCAATGAACTATACATATATATAAAGTTAGATCAGCATCAAAATCCGAGTCGATATAGCCATGTGCGGTCGACCGTCTGCCCATTTGTGTAATCAAGACTTGATATTTGAAATACAACCCTCATTTTCACTGTCTGCTTGAAAACTGGACTTATTGGATTTGATATTAAAGCTAATTCATTTCCAAAAAGTATAAACTTTTATCTGTAGCCATGCCCTAAAACTGCTTAAGGTGCGACATAATGGCGGTTTGGATTGTACAAGATCTTACATACTATATTTCTTTATCTCTCGAATCTATTTCGTATTTTTATATAGAACTAAAATCTCTAAATTTACTGGGAGATATAAAGTATATATCTATATATATAATATGCTGTAGGAGGCACATAGTTCTGCTAATTGAGCTGTCTGGACTTGGCAATTCAGTAGTTTGAGACTAAGCCCCTTTTGACCTGTTAGTCATGTACCATAATTTAATGAGCGGAAATTATTTGAAGCAGCCAATTGAAAAATGTAATTTTTGTTAGCCATAATTTATAATTTAATTTGATGTGCACAAAAACACAAAGTTACGTAATGGGCCAGCATTTTGGCGTGGCAATAAAGGGCGCTGCTGGACTTAATTTTTTATGACTTTGCATTTTTACAGCAGCTGCAGTCCTTGCAGTTGGGCAGCCAGAGACCTACTCCACCGGGGGGTTGGGCGACATCCTGTCGCAGTCCCCACTCACGCTAACGCCATCGACGCCATCAATAACGCATTTTGTAAATGACTCCTTCATCATCTTCTGCAAAACAGTACAAAACAATGCTGACACCAAGTGGCGTGATCCCAGGGGCCAGGCCCGTGAGAACACCAAGGGACGCGTCCACATCGAAAAGAAAACGGGTGAGTGAAAGTGCCGATGTGTGAAAGACTTTCGCTGCAATCTCCAGACAGCACATAAGTGCCAAGAGTCAAGCTGCTGTATATCCAACGTCCAATCCATATCACATCAATTTCCTTTCACTTGCAACTTTTACTCAGGTTCACTTGCCCTGGTTTTTGAACACATCTCGCTGGAGGATAAGGGTAACTGGACCTGCGAAGTCGATTCGGCTGCAGTGCGAGAGGCTAAAAGGTCCTTTGAGCTGCTTGTAAATCGTAAGTTGACAAGTTTGACTAAGAAAAATGCTTGACTGATGGTTTCCATAAAGATAACCTCAAAAACAATCAATCAATATTACTATACTTCTGTATATTTATGCAATGAAAGTTTTATCTAGCATTTTGTTATACATACACTCAGAAAAAAAATACCACTGCATTTAAAGCTTAAGCTTATATAAGTTGAAAATATGTATCCAGGTCTTAAGGAAACAATAGAGAGAGACACATCCTTCCGTTTTAGAAATATAATCTATCATGGTTTGATGAAATTCAGTCCGATTTTTGTTCTAAATGATTTGTGTGCATGAGCAGAAGCAAACTGTTATCATGTGTTATGTATAGTAAAAGAAAATAAAACACTCCATAAAATCCTTGTGCTTCCTGCTATGTTATATTAACTCCATTGGCAAACAGAGAAAATCTCATTTGACAAGACGGAGCAGGTGCAGTCGGTGCGCGAGGGACGCGATGCGATGGTCAATTGCTTTGTGAAGGGTCAGCCCGTGCCGGAAGTCTCCTG
Source organism: Drosophila atroscutellata (assembly GCA_035041605.1). Taxonomy (NCBI): domain Eukaryota; kingdom Metazoa; phylum Arthropoda; class Insecta; order Diptera; family Drosophilidae; genus Drosophila; species Drosophila atroscutellata. The sequence goes on along the minus strand of JAWNLA010000092.1, from coordinate 528,711 downwards.
GATGCTAAACGGCGAACACATAAACAGTTAGTAGCACACACTACACACACACACACACACTCACTACCAAACTCATGCTTGCTCCTCCTGCCCCATTGCAGCTGTGAACTCGACGAAACACAAACGCCTGTCGGACGGACTGTTCATCAGGAATGTGACTCAATCAGATGCCGGCGAGTATACATGTCGTGCCATGCGAATAACACCCACTTTTTCGGATTCCGATCAAATAACGATACTCCTACGGATACAACGTAAGTGGCAAAATAAGGGAAATAATTTGAATGTATGTGAGAACTCCTTCCTCCCCAGCTCTGCTTGTGTTGTCATCGATTCACACTCAAGTCCTTTTTCTTTTTACTGTATTCAAGCATTGTATTCATATCTGTCTGTTGGTGCATTACATACAATTTTATCCATTCCCTTCTTATGATATTTGTAGAATGTTGCTGCGATTTTGCGGCTAACAGCATTAAAGGTATTTAAGCACGCTTCGTTGGCTTTAATGAGTTTCTCCCTCGCTCCAAGTGCGCCATGGAAATATTGAGTAGTTATGGCATTAATGGAATTTGATTATAACCCAACACATTTTGTCAATAAGCCCCTGAGCACATGCAATTAATCGAAGATATCCAATTATTGCTAAGAGCTTACAGCTTATAGCTCAAAATCTATCCAAATTGTAATTAAAATTGTTTGCCCAACTATTTTTGCCTAATTCCAAATGGGGCATTTCAAATAGACCTTCTCACATAAGGAACCTCCTCACAACTTAAACAGTTGCACTAGCAAGCGGCTTAAGGATGATGGCCAATAGACCAACGACGGCTTCATGAGTAAACCATCAATCATCTGCTTCCAAGGGATTTCCAACTGCTGCATTGCCGTCTAAAATTTAACTAATGACTGCCGACCATTGATGAAACTTAATCGCTTACCACCCCGCCTGGCATCCTGGTATCCCCATTGGCTCGAAGCTGGGTAAGCTTCAAGCCTACCCCCTGAAAAGCAAATAGCAGTCAATGGAATGCCAAACTAATTTGTAGCCCAGTTGAAATGCTGAAATGTTGCAATGCTGCTGCAATATATATGTTTATGTATGTTTGCGTTTCCTGAGCAATAAACTTCATTGAGTCCCAGTGTGGACGATAGCAAGGACAGCGGCAAAATGCTGAAATGTGTGATCAGCTTACGCTTGAATGGAGCCGTTGGCGGGTTTTGCTTTGGGCCACGCTTAAATAGTGGATGCAAGCTGAACAAACTGTGACTGATGTCCCGTGAGCGGCTTCAGTTGACAAACTGCATACGAGGTTTAACCATGCCCCAATTCCTACCATTCCTCCCCTCATGTGTGCACTGTGCAAATGTAAGCATTCTCTTGTACTGATCAAATCACACTTATAAAAACCAGAATTCGATTTGTTTTTACTAATATTTTCTTAATTTTTGGATATGACTTAACTAAAAGTAGAAACCAAATAATTGTAAATATAAATAAATAAATATAAATAATATATATATAAATATTTATAAATATTACTAATAATAGAAGCCAATTATTTTGTAATATCCACTTCTTCAGAATTAACATAATGTATTTCAAAATATTAATCACATTTCGAAAAAAAATTCTATTTTTTATTAATAAAATATTCGTTTTTTTTTAAAAAAATACTTTCTTAAATTTAGAAATATGTTTTTAAATATTTTAGTAATTTTTAAAAACCGGATTTCGTTAAAATATCTTTGATTACTAAGAATGGCATGCTAAAAATCAAACTTCAAATTACAAACTGTTTCTGCGGCATATTTTTCGCTGAGTGTAGTCAAACGCAACCGGCTGAACTATTATGCAGGCTTAGGTGCAAACTGAACCCAATATTCCGCTTAAAAACATCCCTTGACCATCGTTGCAGACAAGCCTTACTGGTTATACAATGAAACTCTCCCGCTTGAGTACGCCTATGTGGGCGGCTCCGTCAATCTTAGTTGCGATGCGATGGGAGAGCCGCCCCCATCATTTACATGGTTGCACAATGGCAAAGGAATTGTCGGTTTCAATCATCGCATCTTCATGGCCGACTATGGGGCTACGTTGCAGCTGCACATTCGCAATGCTACCCAGTTTGGGGACTACAAGTGCAAGGTGGCTAATCCGCTGGGCATGCTCGAGCGTGTCATCAAGCTGCGTCTGGGGGCGAAGCCCATTGGACCAACCCGTTTCCAGCTTAAGCGTCTCTATTCGGATGCTTTCGAGCTGGACCTGCGTACGCCTCGAATGCCCAACGTTTCCGATGAGATGCAAATCTTTGGCTATCGCGTTGCATACATGAGCGACACCGATTTCAAGTATAGCGCCGGAAACTGGAGTCATGCCAAGCAGCGCGACTTTTCCTTCCATCGTGGTAAGTTTTCCACAACAGGATTCAGTGTAACTCGTAGTCGAGCTCACTCGGCTTTAGCATTCTTAATTGTTGTAATTGACAAATAAATCTTCGTTGCAGGACATCGTTTCATTATACCACATCTGGAGGGTAATACGACCTATTTGATGCGGGCTGCATCTCGCAATTTGGCTGGACTTAGCGATTGGAGTAACGTGAAGATATTTGCCACTGCTGGCAGCGAAAGTTGGAAGCCGCACTCGTGGTGCTTCCCCATCCTGATGCCGATCATTGGACTCGTTTTCATTTGGCGTTAGGTTCTCAGAGTCTACTCTAGCCTTAGTTAGTTTTATACTATTAATATTATTGTTGCTGATTTGTGTACCTTGTTTTTATGTATATCTTCTGTGATAGAGATTTTTGTGCAATTTACTTATCCTATTATGGAAAATGCTTAACTAAGTTCACCCATTGCCAATTACGCTGCCAATATTCTGTGTTTCGTAATCATCTAGTTTGGTTTCTTTTTTATGAAGCGATGTTTGAAGACAAACCAATGGTATAAATATATATATATATATAAGTACATATTCATTGTCAACTCTACATTATACTAGTTGAATGTAATTAAAGCTTGACTCTACATCAATGTTGTTCATGCAAAATAAATTAATTTATAGTATAAGATCTACGCATAAAAAAAGACGGAAAAAAAACCAAACTCACTTTGATGAATTTTACAACAGTCCAAAATAATGAAACAAAATAAAGCCATTCATATGAAAGGTGTAACGAGAATTTGTGTAATGCAAAGAATAATTAACAATAAATGTGCATTCATGTAAGCTTCATTTAAATGAAAGGTAAATAAAATGCGAAGTATAGCTGATAAGCTGATAAGTGTATGAATAATATGGAAATAAAAACAGTTGAATGTGCAAAGACGTTTTTTACATTTTAGAATTTGTTTTTGGTTTGCATTTACAGATATCTTGACCAATCCCACAAGTGTTGAGCTGACTTTTAACATGTTTGAATTAAATAGATTCAAATTCGATGAAAAAAGTGCACAGTTATTCAATGATTTGCGGTGCTCCGCGATTAAGCTGATTACTTGTCTCGATGGTAATTGAAAAGAAATCGCTTTTGCTATTTAAACTGATCCACTGCAAGAGGATTTCGTAATTATAAAAGTCAATGTTACGTTCCCGTAGAGCACATCCATCCGAGCAGCGTGCATCTTCCATTATTCATGATTACCAGATGTGCATCACATCCTCCTGTCCACTCTTTGCGCTGTCGTTAATGCTTTTTATTGATAATACCAGCACACACACACACACACACAAACACACCCACACACACACACAAACACACACACATTATATTTCTTGGCACTTGTGACCACGTGCATCGGACTGTCAAATGGAAAAAAATAAAGTAAAAAAAAAATTATTACTCAGCCATCGAGCCGCATTCAGTGGCGAATTGTGTACATGGCCAACTCATATCACTTTGGGGCTTGCCACAGTAAGCGTTAAAGTTTATTTTAATTAAAATTTACAAGTAATATTTAATGAGCCAGTAGAATGAAATCAGGACACATATGCCACGCACTTCTGCCGTCAATCAATGCATTTATAAAAAAAAAACAGAAAAATACAAATAATTTTAAGCCGACCGAAAGTGGCTTATTATCAAAAAGATACAAAGTATCTTTCACATAGCTTAAGTGCCAATTACTACAAGCAAAAGCTCTCGATTACCCATTAGTGAACTGCTGAATGATCCGCCATTACCGAATGCATTCTGTATGCACACATGCATCGTCTGTTTACATATTTCTTATATGTGTTGCTTTCTTATCTGTTTTACTATCTATTTTAATAACTGCGATGATGCAGCTTCACTTAATCTAGTTTGGATAGACGCATTGTAATTCGCTTCTTTCAAATATAGAATATAATGTGATGAAATATATTATATAATGAATATAAGCGCATGAAAAAGTTTTTGGTAACGCAAACATTTTGCATTCACTTGTACCATGTATGGAAATGGGGTCTTTTCGCGGCGGAGTGTTGTCTGGTCAGTGTCCAGATGAGCGATCATCGGGTCCAGTCTCTCAGTTTTTTGATGCAGTTAGATTTAAGTCTGTTTGACGCCACTATACGTTGTCCTTTTAGTGATACCAGTCAGAATATTACTTGAAAACATTGTGATGCTCATCATAGGCAGTTCAGTAAACATTCATTAATTAAACTGAAAGTCAACTGTCAATTAGCCGACTTTGACGATTAGTTTCATAAACGTGCAATAACTTATTTATGAGACGCTAAACCAATAAGCCCAAGCATACAAATTGCAAATTGATTGCGGCTTTCCGTTTGGCAGGATGATTCCTTTGAGTGCGCATATGTATAAATGCAATAAACGGTGACTTTTGTTAGATACTTGTATCCATAGCATATCCTTATCCATATCCCTTATCCAAAAGTAAAGTAAATACATTATTTTATCACCTTACCAGTTTTTAAGCACGGAATCTAATAAATTGCCATGTAGAGTACTTGTTGAGAGGCGAAAGAAAAGTCGTTATTCGTCAAAGCCAGCTTGGATTTTGCTGCTATATTCAGCTGTCTTTTCAGGCTTATCCCCCCATTTTCCCGGCTCTCAAAACTTTTGTACCTTGACGACTTTTTAAGTGGCAAAATGTGGAGCAGAACGAATATGTAAAACAGATTGAAAAGTGTTATGAAGAGTAAACGAAAGCGAATCTCCTGCAAATGTGAAATATGCCAAATTCAGCACGTGTTTGTGGGGTTGAAAGGGCGTTTAAATATGTCAGTGGGTCTGAAAGTCATTCATTGAAAAGTATTACATTTTCGTAAATGGAAATGCCGCTGCACCTTTTGTCATAAGTAAAAGAGGTACGCTCAAGGGCGTACACAGCGTATCCTCTTGAGTGACTACAGTGAATACTCAATCCAATAAGTCAATCAGTGAGCTACAAGAAAACCAAATGTTAAATTATAATTAATCGATTTTTAATCATGGACATTTTGCAGCCGATGGTTTGCACAACATTTTGGCACCATTTTCATTCATAAGCAGAAAAAGCCACATTAAAAATTGAAATGTAATTTGTTATAATTACACAGAGATACCAGCTGTTTGGACCAGAGCACCATAATGTCAAACATGTTTCCTCATTTGATTAATTTCAATAAAATTACATGTGTATTTGCGCCATGCAAACGCAAACCAATCAGATAATCCGCAGAATATGGCCACGGTGGTAATGGTAATGTTATCCTTTTGACATATTTTTTTAAAAGCTATTCATAATTGTCAGCGTCAGCCTGTTGGTGGTGTGGCTGATACCAAACAAAAAAAAGTGCGGTAATTTAATTTGATCATCATTCAATGCCACAACTGCGTAGCGCATAAAACACAAATAATGTAAATAAAATAATTAAAACATAATTTGAAGGAATTTATGTAAATAACACAATGAAATAAAAAAATACGTAAATGACGCCATTTAGGTCTCTGCTAAACGCCCGCCCACTGCTATTTCTGCAATCCGCAACATAGAGAAGGCCCAACGAGAACTAAATATAAGAAATTCTCTTTGTGAGCATTATGGTTTTCTTTTGCTTTACGAAAGCTAAAAAGCAAAACTAGTGTTTTTGCCTCGTGACAGTCGGTTGAGACTGATAGCGATCGCGAAGGCGTTCCCATATAGCGAATAGCTGAATTTCAAACCAAAGAGTGAGTATTTATAAATGTGTATGCCGAGTTTCAGTCGATATCTGCCCGCATGTTTTATATGAGTGTTTTCGGGGGATTTAGGGACAAATTGAGCAATTAAGAGAAATTCAAAAACAATATATTGAATAAAATAATTGGACTACAAAACTCAATTAAGCTAAAATATTGTCTATATTAAAATGTTGGAAATTAAAATTCTGGATCGATACGTTTTACTACTAAATGTAAAACAACCCTTATTAAATCATGAAATATACATATAAATGTCTTATGATTCCACTGTAAAGCATTTTATTTTTTACTCATTTAGATTACAGTTGTACATACATACGTGCGATAAGGAACTGATCGAAAACAGTCACGAATAACGGTATATAATGATTTTTACTGTTGCGTATCTCTATAATCTATATATAAGTACATACATATATTTGCCGCTTGATTGTGCACAACTTTACGACTATGTTTATCAGAGCATTTGTGACACCACAAGTAAATATGTTTTTTGCTCAAATCGCATCGGCTACTTGCCTTAGTAAACAAAGAAGCTTATCAACAACCAGTGGTCTGATAAAGCAATTTAAATTCCAAATTCAATTTTATTGGATATATTGCTTGATCATCGATTTGTAGTAATAAGAGAAGTGGAATCTAATACTTAGAATGTTCTTACAGCTATTATTGCAACAAGAGCAAGTTGCGACGCTGTAAACTAAGATTGGTCGGTTTCTTCACTTTTTCATATTTTTTCATCGCTCATTTGCATAAAGCGGAAAAAGCAATAAAATGCAAACAAGGCGAATCATTGATGATGTGAGCAGGCCTACAAACAAACAGCTCGCCCTCGACAAGCCACACATAGTCATTTAAGTTAATTTTTTTCCTCTTTATTTTAAATGAGATTACAATAAGAGTCATGCAAATTTAACAGTTTCAAGAGAACATTTCAACAATCATCGTTTATTGTATCTTGGCGGGTATTTCGACGCAGACAATATCCTCACTGTTCTGGTCCTGCAGTTCCCATTTGACGCGCACGGAGACTTTGGGATAGCTCTTCAGCACGGGCAGCCTGGCCGTATATCGATACGTCTCATTCTTTTCCAACGGACATTTCAAGCCGCTGCTGACGCACGCATCGGGATTGCTGAGGGGAAAAGGAATTTCGATGCCCAATATCTGGCCATGTACCACCGTCTTGACGGCTGAGGCCACTTCAGCCAGAGCGAAATCTATCGATATTGAGACATTCGTATTTCTTTGGAGAACACACTCCGCTTTTGTTGTATCACAGCCTTCTATCGTGATTTGCGTGAATTTCCCAGTTTTTGAGCCGCAGTCGTGAAATTCAAGTGCTGCTCCCAGCTGCAGAGCCAAGAGCAATGACACGATAAGCACGCACAACTTAAACATGATTCTAACTTCGCTTAATTAAATTACAAGTACACACGATAATTAGATTAAATTGTCCGACTCATATATATTCTTCTCTGCGAGGGCTGAGCAACAACTGAATTAAGAAATGCAAGGCGATACAGGCAAAAGCCAAAATCAGCAGCGCGCCTCACGCAAGTGTGAGCTTTGTATCGATAGGCAAATCGATATCGGACAGTCTCTGTTAATTTAACAGACAGAGCTTTCAAAAAAAAAATATTTTAATTGATAAAGTTGACATTTGTAATTAATAACTCCTACTAAATTACACATATGCAAATAATAAATTTGTGTGGATTTTTTTAATTCCAATAAGTTACAGTTTACATTTGCTTTAACAGATTGCTGATGTCGACCCGATGTATTGTTTAATTTCCCATCACTATCGGAAAGCTCGTGCTATTGATTCCAGTTGGCATCTGGTTAGATTTACTTTTGCCTCAGTAGTAGCAGCATTTTACTGGCATTTAAAGCCGTTCTCGATTTATTGCTTAAATATTATTTACAACCATACTAATTAAAAAATGGCACAGATTTGTAAACGAAGCTTGTTGACAGCAAACCAAATTGCTATCAACGCACCAGCTGCTGTTATCCGTTGCAAGTAAGTCTTAATGTTGGTTGCATTGTACTTGTTTAATGTAACACGTTGCAAGGTAGTGTCATTTGCCAAGGTCATTGCAAATGCCGGTATATTTATGCATTACAACTGTATGTGTGTGTGTTTATAAATGCATGTATTTGTGTCTAACGCTGGATAATTTGTTGCTTTTGTTTTTCCTCTAATTGACTGAGTTTTTTCATTATGTCAGCCTGTTATGCATGAGTTATAATCAAAATAGACTCGTGTGATTTTGTATACTATGTACTTGTTTACTATATGGAGCATCTATATATGTATATATGTTATATGCCTATGAACAGATGCAAATCTATTAATATTGCAATATCTTCTGCAACTTTTTGTTATATCTTATTTGCGATAAGGAATGAAGACATATGTATAAATGTTTCACATACATATACATATTAAAGTGAAGTGTCATTTTTTTACTGGTGTAAAATAAATGTGGCACGATTGCAAGTATAACATATTATGACGATAAAATTATATACTTTTGTGAAATCTATTTATACATATTTTATTCTATATTAATTTACAGTAAATTTCTCAGAAAATTATTGTTAAATTTCATTTTTGTTTAATTGCTATCATTCACTTGACTCTCACTTGATATCATATCATAACTCATGCAGAAAATTTTAAGTAATTTCTGATGGAAAAAAACCTTCTAGTTAATTAACAAAAAATATATATAATGAGAGCCAACTTAGTCTGAAGTCCGAGACATTAATATACTTTTGTATGTGATAGTTATATAGTCAACGCCTATCTCGATCCCAGATTTAACTATATGCATACATATTATATCTTAATAAAAATAATGATAAAGTGAGTATAAAAGAAGGAAATCAGTCTCTTATCTCCAGTCGCAATTGGCTCTTGTCAGTCTCATTGAACCGAATTAAATGAACCGAGGATTGTTTACAGAAGCAGATTGTGATAAGCGGTCTATTTACAAACAACAACCCCCCGTTGAGATAACACGTCAATATTGGGGTGTCATAAGTTTGACTTTTACCTGTACTTGACTTTCAGACTAATGTATTCCAACGTATCACGTGATATTCTTAACTAATCTAGTTATTGAAGTGATTAACGAATTGAAAATTAGCAAGTTCTTAGATAAGTTCCGAAAACAATCGTCTGAAGAAGAGAATGAAGAGTGATCAAACATAAACTCAGTGCAAAGAACAGTCAAAGATAACCACAAGCTGTTTTAAAAATAGTTTTTAGCATTCTTAAGCATTAATCAGAATAATTAATTTCGCGGCAAAAGACTGTAAATCGCAGTCAATCTAGTCTTTTAAATTGTTTGAGATTTGTGGCTCAGATTTGGGGAGCAATGATGAACAAAAATCTTTATTAACTCTAAAACAAAAAAAAATAATGTCAGCTAAATTTGGAATATACTAATACAATACAATATACTAAAAAATACAATTTAAACCAAATAATAATTCTATCTATACTTTTAATTTAAGTTATTTATTAATATATTTGTTTGAGATTATGTTTGAGCATTATTTTCAGAAAATTCGCATGGCATCAAACCAGGTACTCACTTGGCTTAATTTTAATTTCAGATCCACATGGTTCTCCGATGTGCAAATGGGTCCCCCGGATGCCATTCTGGGTGTTACCGAGGCCTTCAAGAAGGATCAAAATCCAAAAAAAATCAACCTTGGAGCTGGTGCCTATCGTGATGACAACACCAAACCCTTTGTTTTGCCCAGCGTGCTTGAGGTGAGTGATTCCCACCTTTAAGATTATCCACTAAACTGTTCTTTCTTTCAGGCTGAGAAACGTATAGTGGGTCGTGGTATGGATAAGGAGTATGCAACCATTATTGGTGTGCCAGAGTTCTACAACAAGGCAATCGAGTTGGCTCTGGGTGCGGAATCGAAGCGATTACAGGCGAAACACAATTGTACCACACAGGCGATCAGTGGCACCGGAGCACTGCGCATTGGCGCCGCCTTTTTGAGCAAGTTCTGGAAGGGTAATCGCGAAATTTACCTGCCGTCCCCGTCGTGGGGCAATCATGTGCCCATTTTCGAGCATGCTGGCATGCCGGTGAAGCGTCATCGCTACTACAATCCAAAGAATTGCAATCTAGACTTCAATGGCATGGTCGAGGATCTGAAGGTAAGCGAAACAATCACATAGAGATTGTGTCCTAATTGTGTTACACTTTTGCACAGAAAATCCCTGAAACATCTGTGGTGCTGTTGCATGCCTGCGCCCACAACCCAACAGGTGTGGATCCCAGTACCGAACAGTGGCGTGAACTTTCCCAGGTTTTCAAGCAGCGTAAGCTGTATCCGTTCTTCGATATGGCTTATCAGGGCTTTGCCACTGGTAATGTTGACGGCGATGCTCAGGCTGTGCGCATCTTTGAAGCCGATGGTCATGATTTCTGCTTGGCGCAAAGTTTCGCCAAAAATATGGGTTTATATGGCGAGCGCGCGGGCGCCTTCTCCATAATCTGTGCCGATGACCAGGAGACGGCACGCTGCTTATCACAGATCAAGATTCTCATTCGTGCCCTCTACTCGAATCCACCAATTCATGGAGCGCGCATCGCTTCCGAGATTCTCAATAGTGCCGATTTGCGCAGCCAGTGGCTAAAGGATGTGAAATTGATGGCCGATCGCATTATTGATGTGCGTGCCAAGCTTAAGGCAAATCTTGAGAAACTCGGCTCCACACACAATTGGGAGCACATTGTCAATCAGATCGGCATGTTTTGCTTCACGGGCCTGACGCCGGAGCAGGTCGATAGCCTGATCAAGAATCACAGCGTTTACCTGACCAAAGATGGTCGCATTTCCATGGCTGGTGTAACCAGCAAGAATGTCGAGTACCTGGCCGAGAGCATGCACAAGGTGACAAAATAAATACAGGTAGCAGTAGTGTATGGAAATGGTAAGAAACCACTTAGCGTAATCTGACCAACAATTATTTTTGATAGCGTTCTACGACGATAGAAAATTGTATTTACTTAAGACTCACTCTTTCTCTCTGTAAATACGCGCTATAGATCTGCCTTGAAGAAAATAAAGCATTTTTAATGATACATATTGAACAATATAAAATACATATGTGTGATGTTTTCAAATTCACTTAGCATATCAATAACTGCTCAATAAAATATATAAACTAATAAGCACACAGTACATCAGCTATGCGAATTTTCCTTTATTCTAACTAACATAAATAGAAAGACAATTTTTAATTATACAGACAAATTGTTGGTCCGTATATCATATCCATATCTCTGATATTTATTCTTACAAACTCAGCATTTGGTTTAAAGTTGCTTTCTGCTAGCTTCTTCTGTCCGTCTGTCTAATTGGAGTATACTTATGTAATTTGTTATATTTTTTTTGTATTATATAGAACTAGAATCACGGTTTGTTATAACGATATCTTAACTTATCGCTTGGCTCACAGTACTCCTTGATAATGAGCTTGCACAGGAATATATGGAATACTACTATTATTGCACACACTGACACCCAGAAAAGGGCGGGCAATCCGCCCAGTTGATGGCCATGCTTATGGAGGGCAATCACATGCTGCTCGTGCGCCGGAGCTTCAATTTGCAATTTGTGATTAAGATGCAATTTATGACAAGAATGTAACAGCTTACCCTCGACTACTTCCTTGACGTGTATGGCATGATGAATTTCCTCCATGTGTTGTTTATCCTCGGTTATATATAATATTGCTGTAAGTGGTTCAGTCAATTTCACAGGGAAGTCTCGGCGACTTTGTCTACAGCAAAGAGATGCAGATAAGTTTGGAATTAAATTTAGCTTATGCTCGATATTTACGTCAACTGGATTGGATCGTCCAGACAGCCGCCATCGCAAGCATAGTAACTGCGATCGGAACGATCTAGGGCCACATTGATCACCGCCTTGTTGTCGTCCTTAACAATGATGGTGACATTGACGTGAGTCTTGTTGCCGTAGTTGAGGCGTCTAAAATGAAAGTCGCGATGCAGGAATTTCGGATGCATATTGCATTCCAGATGCTGATTGCTGAACCGAAAGCTGCCGAAGCTGAGTGTCATCGCCTGAATGACACCCGAGGCGCCGGCACGGATCAGGTTGTGGCAGCCTTGCTTCTCCAACGTCAGCATCCAGGAGGACACCAGCGAATTGAGTTGCGTCAGCGTGGACATGTCACGCCACAGATTTTCTGCTTGCAGCGTATGATATGAATCATAGCAGCCCTCCGCATATGTCAACGCCTTGGCAATGTCCTCACGCATTCCCGCAGTGCCTGATCCGGAGACTGCGCCCACTTCTTCGAATTCGAAACTGCGCACTTGTGAGAGCACCGCATACATGGTTGCATTAATGCGATCACCATTTAAGCTATTGTCCGCTTTGGAAGTGCTTATCGTGAAACCGGTTGCCCAAAGATCCGTCCACACATTAATGTGCTCCTGCCGATACGAATTGATGCTGTACTGCGAACCGGATCCGGATGTCTTGGCGCTGAGTTTCTGTAGTAGCTTTGTCATGGCCTGAATTGAATGCTGTTCAATGGTGTCCGATGTAGCTTTTAGCTGAGCCTCCGTCACTGGCTTCGAATACTCGATGACTAGTGGATAGATGATGCGCACAGTGCCCCGTTTGCGCAGCTGTACTTTTGGTTCGAGTTGTGGCTTAACAATACTAATTACAATCAATTTACTGGGATCATCAGCCAACGGCTGAACCGTGCCCGTAATAACTTCTAGGGCATTATAAGGGAACATGCCTATCTGTGCTTCATCGCTGTAATTGAACATGGTTAAAACGTGTGGAGATCTCGGTGTGGAATTGGCCACTTACTTGAGCGGAATGCTGCGTATTGTGGACTTGGGCAGTCGATTGCGCGGCAATATAAGATCAATGCTCTCAACCACGTTGCGTGTGTTTGTGATTTGCAGCTCTTGCATCAGCACATTGGGCTGTGTGCGATGCGCGTACATTGTGTACGACACAAAGTAGCCGGCAAAGCATTGAAATCGATGCACCATTCCCGTCAGATACTCCACTACGGTGGCCTCTTTCTCACCACCCGTTGCACCCGCCTGTGATACGGATACCAATGGCTGGAAACGTATAAGTAACTGCATCGCCCGGCCATGCTTGATATTCAGTGCAGCGTCGGCGGTCACCTCCAGGCCAATGTAACCGTTGCCCACATAGGGCGTGTAATCCCGCTCACCTTCCAGCAGCGGCGACACGTGACGAATGTTCGCGTCATACTCGTAGTTTTGCAAAATGTAGGGCGTTAGACGGTCGTCCATGCACATGCTGTGCGGATCTAGTAATGTAATTTGCATAAAATAGAGTTGTGGCATGGAGTAGGAATATGATAACTTCACCTTTCTGCTCTGTTGGGCTTAAAAATAAATAACGAAAGATTGGTGGCAGCATATAGAAAACAATGCACACGCACAACAAAAGCAGAAACAAACGCCGGTATGATGTTAGGGTGCCTTCGGCTAAACGCTTTAGTCTTCGCACAACATCCACTGTCTCGAATTTGTTTTTGGCTGATCGGAAGAACATATTGATGGCGATTTAACCATTTAATTTGCATTGGAACACACTTTTAGAATTTATAGTGCTTGGCCGCAAGCTGTGGCCAAACACTGAAATATCTAACTCCCATTCTTTATCGATATATCGATACACCTTTATTGAATATTTTACACAATCTAGTATTCCCAAACAACAGTTTTTATGCAAATTTAAAAAGATATATATTTGCTCTGTAATTTCGTAGTTAATTTTATGACGAATACTTGCTCTTATTAGATAATTGAGCTTTCTTACCAATATAAGCAATGCCACTATTAATTTTTATCGTCCAACTTCCTGAATCATCGATCGATAAATTGAGATTTCGTTGATATCCCAATGATCACCTCTAGATTACTGACTTGTTTTTGTTAATTTTGAAGAAACATGTCCAACAACGCATCCAATTCGTGCGCTAAAAAGTACAGGAAAAAGAAATATCTCTTTTTGTTGCCATTGTTTGGTTTGCTGCTGATTTTAATTGCAAAATACTCGACTGAATCTGGAAACGATCTCGATGCTCAGTCGATATCCGAATGTGTATTTTGTAAGATTGCCACGGGCAGGTTCCCAACCACAAAACTAGAATTTGAAGACGATGAATACGTAATTTTTAAGGATAAGAACCCAGCGGCCAAGAACCATTATTTGGCTGTTCCCAAACAACACTATGATAGCATTAAGGTCTTGAATAGATCCCACATAGGTCTAAGTAAGTTTGGGTAAGCTCATTAACACATTTAATTTATGTATAATTAATCCATATTTATACCAATGTTACAGTTGAGCACATGCAGAATGGAATGATACATTTCCTGAAAACAAAAGATGTGGATTTTTCAGATGTAGTTATCGGTTATCATGTTCCTCCGTTTATCTCACAAAAGCATCTGCATCTACATGGAATATCGCCCGTTTCTGAAATGAGCTTTTTAAATCGGATTAGCTTTTTTACGCTATCGTTTTGGTTCAAGTCGGTAAGCTGGATATACAAATTCATAATTTTGCACTTAACCTTTATTTTGATTGTGTGCAGAGCCAAGACGTTCTCAGATCCTTACAACGTTCTGACCTTAGGTGATGATTGGAAGATTGACTCGTTTCTCCACGACAGCACAGATGGTTTTCAACTGACAGATAAACGGATAAAGAATATATATACACTCAATAGATCTCCCCATTGAACATTCCTGAACAAAATGAATTAAACAAATACTAAAGATTAAAGTAAACCATCCCCTGAAACAAAAATGATTACAAATTGAAAAGTGATTTTTGCTCAAAATATCAGAGGGGTATGTGAATAAGGTATGTACATATGCAAATGATTACAGACTCATATTAATAGACAACACAGATTTTAGAAATATATGTAGCTATGATTAAAATTTAACGTCGTGGCAGTCGTACGAAAAAATATTTCATAGTGGGATAATAGATAAATTTGGCAATAGTTCAAGCAGTGCTCAAGCGATACTAATATCGTAGCCATGCACACAATATATCGATAGTTTGATCGATTGTTTTGCAGCACTAAAAGCCAGCAGCAGCACCAGCAAACGCTGAGTTTTGGTTTGTTTTAGTTACAAGATTCGCAAAAACGATTTGGGAAATCAGCTCAATTAAGTTGCAACTGAACGGATTGGAGCGCTTCAAACGCAGTGCGTTCAAAACAATCGCAGCATGTGGCCGCAAACGCTGGAAATGTCCCGCGACGAGTGTCGGGGTATGCTGCGTCGACTTGGTATGTGAAATGCTACTCCCGCCAGCGCCAGGAGCATAGTCTCTTTTTCCATTTTATCTAACTGCAGCCTAATAGCCCATGTGCATCTCCAACTAATGCCAAATGCTCTCCATTCTTTTGTATTCATCGTGCAGAACTCGAATCGTATTCGCATCTCGTAAGCGTTTTTCGCGCCCAAGGCTCGCTCAGCGAACCAAAAGCCAAACTGCTTGAGGAGTTGCGCCAAATGTTTCACATAACCCAGGAGCGTCATCGCGCCGAGGTGCGACGTGCCACCAACGACGAGCAACTCTGCACCATTGCCGAAAAGTATATATTTTATATGCAAGGTTATCATATATATATATATGTGTAACTCTATATCCACATTTGCAGTGTCTGCGGACCGAACACATGGCAGGAATGGTCACGGGAAGGTCGCCGTCCATATCCCCTGCTGCCGCGCATAAGTCCCCAAACCGCATTGGCGATTGTGGCCAACGATTTGGCGGCGAAAGCCTATGCGGAAAATGTTAAACTTGCAGCACCGGGCGAAACTGGCGCTAATTATAGCGATGCTCTATTGGACCAGGCCACCTATTCGCATCTGAGGCATGGCATGAACAAACGACAGGAGCCATATGTGGTCATGGATGAGCCGGTGAGTCTGTCTAGCATTATATAACTAGCCTCAGCCCATTTGATGAACCTGCCCAATATGTCTACATCTACTTCTGTACATACGTGTGTATGTAGTGAAAGTACAGTCTGCGCCTGGGTCGCATGCTCTACTCACTGACTGACTGACGGGGGGCTGATTGCCCCAGTGTGCAGCTCAAGTGAGTTTTTAGTAAGTTCAATTTGTGTTCGAAGGATCTACCTATACACACACACACATGCATATATATATATATATATATATATATATTTACAGTCACACAATTGGGAGTCAGATATTCCAATTGGAATATGCTAGGCGCTTAACAGAGAGCACAAGCTATTTGGTGTGCTCTAAGAAATTCCTGTTCCCCATGTGGCAAATACTCTGATAATTCTTACTTTTTTTTGCAATTAGTGCCAAATATTGCTTATTGTTTTGTTGTGTGCATTTAATTAAATTTGATTGAACTCGGCATCGCTAGCAAATAACCAGAGCCAGTTAACAGCATCAGTGTGCTGTTAAGTAAAATTAACTATACAGTTACAGTTCGATATGCTATGGTCCAGTTATCGATATCGATAGGAATGTTAAAGCGTTCGAAGTGTTAAATTTGATTTAAAAAAAAACGAATTATTAATAATTATTAATTATGCGTACTACGAGGATATGTTGTTGATATTTAATGAATACTTTAACTTCAAATTTTAAAATTGTACGATTATCGTTAACAGTTCAAGGTGCCCGATTTGCCCAGCGAAATAAAGAAGGCGACCCTAAAGCGAAGAGAAAACGAGGCGGGAGAAGTGAAACACAACAAAAGGCGTAGCACACATCATGATAAACAGCACGGACAGGCGCAGCTGTTGTCGTCGTCACAGCTAAGTGCTGTTGGCAAGGATGAAGACGGTAAGATGGCGCCGCTGGAACAGCGCCCAAGCGCCCGTACGCTGCAGCAGCGCTTTTTCTATCAACAACAGCAGAAACACAAGCAGCGAATGGTAAGCAAAAAGGGGCCCAGCAATAGATTGGGTGCAAATAGCGGCGTCGCTGGTGTCGGCGCCAACACGAAGCCTGCAAAGAGCGGCAGGCGACGGGCACAGAAACAGCTGCAACAGCAAATGCAACAAAAACAGCAACAACAGCAGCAGCAAGAACATCAGCAACAGTTGCCACATCAGCAACATAAAGTATTATTGCCGTTGGGGCCAACACCGCCAGCAGCGGAATCCCCAGCGTCAGCGAATCCGAATGCCAATCATCTGGTACAGGCGCACGTGGAATACATAATCGACGAGGCACTCAAATCGGTGGCTGCCACCAAGCTGAAGACGATACCCACCGCACGCGTTGTCTACGGACCTCCCGAGGTCCTCTCGCCAACATCGACGCGTGCGTTTATAAACTCACCCATTGTCTTCAAGGAGAAGTTGTCGCCAACACCGCAAACAATTGCCGTACCCCTTTCCGTGCCCTTGCCCGTGGCCGTGCCCGTGCCCGTGTTGCAGCAACAGTTGAGCACTCCGGTTAAAAAATACATTGTTGAGGAACGTCATTCGATTGTCGTTGGTAGCAGTCAGCCAATTGCTGCTGCTGCTACAACTGCACCTGCCAATGTGTCAACGGCCAATCTGCCACTGGCACCACAAATAATAAGCGTGCAACAGATTGCGGCGCCCCCAAAACTGCGTACAACATCAACAGCAAGCGGTAGCGGCACAAACACAACCACCACCATACTGCCAACGGGCACAAAGCTGACGCCCAAAAAAATCAATCTGCTCGACAAACATCAGCTGCCCTCCATGCCCAATACGGCTTCAGTGCGCATTCTGCCCATCGATCAGCAGCAGACGGCTCCAGTTCCCATCCCAGCGCCATCCATCAGCAATCTCGCGAGCAGCAAATCGCCATCAATGGTGGCAACCGTGCAGAAGTACATTGTGGACGACCGTGTGCCTAGCCAGGGACAGAGCATTACGACGCCGTTGAGCAGTAGCGCCTCTGCTGTGAACATTATTAAGAATATACCGGCCAGCAGCTTGAACAATACGCTGATTACACCACTCAGCAGCGCAGCAGTGACACTGCCAGTAGCGGCGCCTCTATTTCGCAAGGCAACTGCGACAACAACAACAACAGCAACGACAGCAGCCGGAGGAGGAGCAGGTGGAGGCGGCAGTGGATTATTGTCGACTCCACAGATACTGGGCAACATAAAGCTGACGAGCGGCAGCGCCATCAAACATGTTCCCAGCAGTGCGCTGCGCAACATTAAGATCTGTTCTCCCAATGGCAAGGTATTCCTGCAGCCCGCCAAGCTGCACGCCGGCAGCATAATACACAAACTGAACACGACGAATGTGGGAGCAGCGGGCAGTGGAGGTGTCACTGTGAGCAGTGCCAATCTGTCGCCGACGGGTAGTGTGACGCCCACATCGCCACAATCGTCGCCGCAGCGAATAACGATACAGAAGATGCAACTGCTGACGCCCACGCAAGTGATGTCGAGTGCTGGTGGCAGCGTTGTCTCCAGCTCCGGCATTGCGAGTGGCTCAGGTGCCAAGGTCAAACCCACCACGCTGACCCTGAGTTCAACTGGTGTTGGCAAGAATAATTTAGTATTTCTGCCCACGAGCGGCATGCGAGCAGTGACGCTGGCCTCCAGCAAGCCCAAGTCTGGCGCCGAGCTGCTCACAGCCAAGCCCAATGTGCTCGTCATAGGTCCGTCCTCGTCCGCCAATGTGGCCAGTAATGCACCACAGGTTACAACGCCAACGTCCGTCTTGGGCAAGACGAAGGCCAATCAGCTCATCACGGAGGACACACCCATCGATATCATCAACATGCCCATCATTGTGGCCGACAATGGGACTACGGAGACGACGAAGACGACAGTTAAAGCGGCGCCGATGATGGTGCTAAATGCAACCGACTGGGAAATGGAACTGGATCAGGCATCCAAGGCGACTGCCGTTACAGCAACAACACCCACAACAACAATGAGTAACGATTCGAAGGGGAAGCAGTCGCTGGATGATGCCATGATGGAGCACATAGTGGAGGAGTTAAAAGATTCCAATACGCAGCTCAAACATCGAAGTAAGTAGGAATGGAGTGCATGATTTTTTAATGCTGCTAAATATTGTGTGTAATCTTTCAGTAATTGAACTGCATGACGATGCCGATGGTGCCATTGAGTATATGGACATGGAATTGGAGCAGCCCATTGAAATCGAGTGCACCAGCAACTTATCGCCGGATTCAATTTCCGGTAATGCAACAACAAGAACAACAACAACCACATCGCTCAAGGCAACCATTGTGCCACCTCTGGTGCAGGAGCAGAAGAATCGGGTTGCGGCAACAAAAACAACAACACCAGCAGCAGCAACAAAAGGCGCAGCAGCCGCAGCAGGAGAATCGACAACGATGAAGACGACAACGTTTTAGTGTTCAATTCTGTCATTTCGCGAATAGTTTTTGAATTTGACATTTTGGTTGCTCATTGACGGATCAGTTTACGAAAGCACAAAAGCAACAAAAATATATGCATACACAGACCCGGTTTAATTTAGATTTAGTTAAGATTAGTGCCGTGCAACATTATCATTATATTGTATATGTATATCTTTATGGGCATATTTGTGAGAATCGCTTGAAGAATATCGATCATAAGCTTTGGCTTTGGCTTGGTTTCAAATTAAATTATCGGACTCGGACCTTGTTTAGCGCAGTTTTTTGTACCGCCCAACAAAATGATATTTTGTTGACATCTCCAAGCTGCCACCATCGAAATACCTTAATATTTGTGTACATTGTAAATATCATTTAGCTTAGCGTTTTAAAACAAACAAAACAAAAAAAAAACAGGAGAAAAGTCATAAGTGAAAGTGTGTTTTTAATGAGATTATAGTATTTAGTTAATTCTTACATATGGCCGCTAAAATAACAATCAATGTAAATATTAAAAACAAAGAAAAAAACAAAACAAAACAAAATAGAAAATTTGTTGAAGAATTTCAATAAATGCTTAGAGTCAGTCATAACAATTCGTATGTAAATTATACACTGTAAAGAAGAGTAATAGTTGAAATAAATTAAACGGAACAAATTGTTAGAGATGTAAAACTTGTATACAAACATCCCCCATCAACATCCTCATCCAAATTTGCGCATAAATATATATTTACATTTCTCACTACCACTAACTGGCAATTTAGGTGTTAAGTATTTTATGCATGGATTTTGTAAATTTAAATCATCAAGAATGTTGTAATTTTTTAGGGAAAAATTAAGAAGCGCAATCGAAGCGAACCACCCGGAGGTAAACAAAATGTAATGTGAAATACAAAATATTGTTAAACAATGCGTACAGCTGTAAAACTTTTAACATACAAATTGTAAATGAAATAAATATAAATGTAAACAAAATGATAAATCTATCGAATTAATATTTACTGCAGTTTATCCCCTTTTTTGCTGTTTTTTTTTTATTATTGGCAAAACCCAACAAATAAAGAATTTTTATTTAAGGAATTTCAATTGAAAAAATGTACAGTTTTTATGTATAAGTTAACTAAATTAGATTATACTGAATTTATCATCGTTCCCTGGCAACCTTTTACTAAAGTTGAAGAAAATCGAAAACATATTTACAATCATCAATTCTTCGTGTATATTTGTAGAAATATCAATTTTTTTATACCATTTTCGAGCATCCCCGCCGCTTAACATGTTTTTTGTTTTTACAATTGGATTAAGGTACTAAACACATAAGGATAAAAGGATAATGAGTTGCTGTTGTTCATGGAGTTAAGAGTTGGAAATTCAGTACAGCTAACAATTAGTTTAGTGTAACCACATTTTGGTCATGTAGATAGACTAAACTTAATGATTACAATGATTAATTCAATTGCGCCCCAGGGCCGTGCCGTGTCCCCAGGCCGAGTTGGCCGACTGCCGGGCTGGCGGTGCTCTGCTCTCGGGTGGCACACCAAAACCACTGATGCCGCCGGACACGTCGGGAGCCATGCGTTTCCTGCGATGCGAAACGATAATCTTTTAAAGAGAAATCCCGGCAATTAAAATTGGAGAGTTGCAACTTACAAGAACTGTGGCGTCTCGAGGAAAGCATTGCCGCCCAGCTCTTGTGGGTATTGGAATTTCAAGAAGTAGTAGACGTGTCCATTGAAAATGCCCACCAGTGAGGCCAGAGAACCGTGGAAGATCAGCTCAATGCCCGCCAGCACCCACGGCAAATACATGGCCTTAAAGCGACTGCCGAACCAAAAGTTTACGATGACCTCCTTGTTTAGTTGGCACCAAATGTAAGTTATGGCCACGACAAGCATATCCATGAGGAAGTAGACGTTGAAGACCAAACCACCAAGATTGGCCAGGACTGCTGTGATGATCAACAGATACAAGTAATCCGACGGACTTCTCCCGTATTGATCCTTTTCCAAGCGTGCGCTATACTGTGTGATGAAGTAGCAGTTGATGAGGAAATGGAAACCGGTGGCGCCGTTCAGCGGGAACACAAACAACGAGGTTATGCAGCGCCACAGCTGGAGGCGGGTGAAGACCAGCTCCCGGGAGAGATACATGTGTTCCATGGGCAGCAGGCCGAATCTGCAGAGCAGGCTCAGGCTAACGGTTGCGGTTAGCCAGTAGCGAGTGAAACGGGGCAGCGATTTGTACCATGTCCCAGCGTCCATCCTGTCCAATGTTTTGTATTTTTTTTGGTTCTTACTTTTCCAATTGTTGATTTACGTGTCTTTAATCTGCAGTGTAACCCCACATTAGCGAGACAAAATGTTGAAAATGATTCGACAAAATACCAAAAGGTATTTTTTAAGTAATTTGTATGCCAAATAATACTAAGCTCAAACTATTTCTACTGGTCTGGTTGCTATCTTTTTGAATCGTGCGCCCAGCCAAATAAATCATAGTTAAAAAATATTAACATAACAAAAGTAAAGTTATACAGTATCATGAAAAATAAATAAAGTTCTTGTGCTTGCTAATACGGGTACATAATTTAAATAACTACCTAGCTTACATATTAAAATGCTCTACAAATTGCGAGACGAAAATCTTCTTTAATTCAACAATGTGGCAACCTCCAACTGTATTATGAAATCGATAATTCGATTATTCTTATCAGCGCGCAGACCAAGAATTTGAATTACAGAATATAACAAAACTATGTGTGTTACTACTAAGCATTGAAAAAATTATTCACAACGTTCACGACGTAAATAAAGCTCGAACATGAATGTGTGTTTTGTTCTATAATATGTTTCTGATTTTAATATTATTTTTAAATTGGATCAAAGCTAGCCAGCTCTTTTACATTATTTGGACATTTGCCACAGCAGATAGGCAAGCCACACATAACAATGGAAAACGAACGCAACTCACTGGTGCGAAAATAATTCCCAGAGGAACACTAAAAAACTCCACTTGAAAATGTGCGCCTTTCCAACTAACTGCACCCGTAAGTGGCAAGTGCCGAATTAATTTTACCAACGATGTCAAATTAAAATAATTGACAATTCCATCACTGGGTAAAATATTTTGACGAAATCACAACATTAACTAACATATTTCATATAATTATACGCTATCTCAGGATATTATATTTGAACATGCTACATGGATAATAAATTAAACATTTTGATTAAACAAATTGTTTAGTTATAAATGCTTTATTTGTATTGATAAGACATAAATAAAAACACATATTAAGAACATTTATAAGTTATAATTACTGTGAATTTAATGATATGCTTTTGCGACAATTTCAAAATTAAAAGTAAAAGTTGAGAGCCTTAAAACCATGAATAACATCAAGACAAAATGGAGTTTTAACTCTAAGAAACGCCAAATTGCAAAGCAAAAATGAAATGAAAAAAAAAACGAACTGCGCAAGTTTTTGCCTGTTGAATTTTAATATTTTTTGCATAATGTATAAGGATGCATGTGAGATGGAAAGAGATGGCGTTACAAGGATGAGAGTGAGAACACAGAAATGTGCAGAAAAAAAACGAGCTAATCGAGTGGTTTTTCTACCGGTTCAATGTGTGTGTGTGGGTGTGCTTGTGTGTAGGCATGCCCAAATGTCTCCATGTGTATGTGTGTAAGTGAGCAAAGACCACACCCACCGTTTAAATGCAAAATGGGTGCTTGGCTGCCAGTGTGCGACAGACAGAGATAGAGACGCATGCGCTGCCTGCCTCTTGCCTCCCTTGCCAGGGCAAGGGCAAGAGCAGCGCGACAACACGCCCACATGGCCATTGCTCATTATGAAGTTGATCTGCTGCCGCTGCTGCTGTTTTAGTAGCTGTTGACAAACGCATCGTAGATGTTTTATTTATTTACGCGTTGAGCTTTTACAGCGCCTTGCACTCACTCACCTTGCCCGATGTCATTTTGTCGTTTGCCGTTTGCCGTTTTGCTCGTTCACTTCGTAGTTACATGTATATGTGAATAATATGCACACATCTATGTACATAAGTACATAGCATCTTGCTACAAAAGCAACTCAAATATTATATAAATGTGTATAAATTAAGTAGGTTCAGTTATAAATTTTTGTACATTTATTTTTTCGTTTTCTTTTACAGAAAACAGATCGTGGGTTATTTATCAAAACTCTTTGCAAATATTCTCAATATTTTGAAATGTAATACATATTTTTAGCTGCAACTTCTTTTCTGTGTTATTATTATTTTTTTAATTTAGAATTTTGTTTTTTGACTCTACTGAAGCATTTGATTATAAAGAACTGCTCCACCAAAATTAAACTTGTATTTCAAAGATTTTAAAAGGGTCTTTATGTTTATAATGGGTTCCATTTAATGCAACTCAAAAGGATTAAGTTAATCAGAATAGCCTTAACATGTATTAAGATTTGTTTTACTTAACTTAGGTTATTTTATTCATTCCAGTTACTACTATATACTACATTAAGAATTATTTTGTAGGATTTAATTTTAATTATTTTATTTTCTCCAGTTATTACAATCTATACTATTTCCATCTCTTGACATTTTTATTTCAATCTTATTTATTTTATGCCACTTTCAATTTTGCGAATGTAAAAGTTACTAAAAGTTACTAAACCAATACGCGCAAAAAGATGCTTGGGTGTTATATTTTCAGTATATATTTCGAATTCAATGAATATCACTTAATTTCTGATCTACTCTTATTTCCATGGGAATTTTTAAAGCACATAAATACCTATGTGTGTGTGTGTGTATCACGCATTGCCTTGCTGCTTAATTACAGTAATTATTTGATTATAAAATCTCCCAGGGAGCACAACAATTCATCGCCTTTTTTATGCTATGCACAACATCTTCATTACACACAAACACACATACACATGCAAACATACATACACACACACATACATACATATTTCAAATAGTTCGTACGGCATACGAAAGAATTTTTCGCATACATGCAAACACTTATACACACATACATACATACATCTTTTCGTTTACGTATTTATGCATATGTATATGTATTTCACATACCTTGAAACCTACAAACAACGAGCATTTTTTCCTAATAATGGCGCAGCGGGGGAAAGGTTATCGTTGCAGGGGGTGGGAGGGGGGCACCCAAAAAAAAACTCACTTGTGTAAATGAGAAGTGAAAAAGAGGCAAATCATAAGAGGAGCGTGCGCCGCCAAATTGCAGTACAAATATGTACTCTCATCAAGGGTGTGGGCAGACAGAGGACAAATAGACAGACAGACGTAGGGACTAACGCACTGCTTAGAAAAAGGACAGTCTGCAGATACAGCAGCTGTCACACACACACACACACACACGCATAGCAAAGACTTCCCCCTCCCAAACACAGTTGATAGCCCTGCGATGGCGTTATTACTAAACAGACACACACACATCAATATAGAGAGATACGCTCACACACACAAACTCACTTAATGTATAGCAGACATATTGCGCCTCGCTCAGCCTTGCTCATTGGTGCTAACGAGAGAGAGAGAGGGAGAGAACAAGAGAGAGAAAGCAAAGCGTAATGACGTTGATAAATGATAATGACGTTTTGCCACCGCTTTTCGTGTTTGTTTCATTTTTCGTCATAACGGTAGTTGGTCGTCACGTAAGAGTGAGAGAGCATGAAAGCGCATTATATTCATTCGACGTTTGGCGTTGACGTTTGATGCCGTCGGCAAACTGAATATATATGTGCATGTATGTGTAAAAAGTGGCGAACGCGTGGGAGAAAACAACGGTACGCGAACGCACACTAACAAACAATCCAACTTAGCCAAGTTTACTGCTACGCTGAGAGAATTTTGCAAAATCTGAAATTAATCACTTGGCAGTGTGGCATAAATGATAAAGCAGTTGATCTAACAAGTAACATTTAAGTGACAAATAAAAAACATATAATATAATTAATAGATAGAATGCCTACTAAACAAAAACATTAATAAATAAATTAAAAGTTTGCGCTCACTGCAAAGCTTGACTTATAAAATATAATTATTTTGTTTGCAAATAAGAAGTTTAAGAAGAAGAAGACTTGTAAGCTGAGCAAAAACAAATACATACATAAATACATTCATATCTCTGTATCCTATTTGCGTCTTGCCTTAACTTACTTTGACTCAGAAATAAAATATTTACATTACGAAATTGACGTCTTGAACGCGCGCGGTCTCAATTTTAATGGTTCCTTCGAGGGTTATTCTCGTGCAAATTAAACGGACAGCTTTCACTGTATGTTGGTGTGTAAGCACCTGTGTGTGTGTGTGCACGTCTCTGTGTGTGTGTGAGTGCAGTTTATAGAGGACTCACATAAGAAATATGGACTACGAAGTCAACACACACACAAATGTCGGCGACATGACCTGCAGCATTTGCTGGCTTGATTAGTCTAGGACCGATTTGGCGGAGAAGTCAGTAAACGCTTTGAAGTACTTAAGCACAAAGTCTTATATTAAATTTAAATATTAACTCAAGCAACGAGGGAGACATCAAACCCGGATTTTAATTAACCAAACAAATACCAACCGAATATTTGTTGAAGATCTCGCTGTGAGTTCCACTTTTGTTTGCTTATCATAATTGTTGTTTAACCAAGTTTAAATGAATTGATTTCATAATAAATACAAGCAAATTTGAGCTCGATTAATCATATACAAATAAGTTAATGTATATAATTTATATATATATATATATATACTATATATAAATAGTATTTAGTATTATTAGTATGTTAACTCTGCCTTAACTGCAGACAATGCACATAAGAAAAAAAGACAAAAGCGAATGTCGAAGATTAACTATTTTTCTAGACCGAAGTCCGTTTTTTTTTTTGTTTTTGTTGAATGTTCCACATCTTTGTAGTTATATTGCTTCAGAAATTATGATATATTTGTCGATATTTCGGTTCCATAACTTACATATAGATATTTTCTATAGAGCTATATGATAAGGTGGTCCAATGATGGTTATGTTTTTTACTATTCGGATATATGCCAAAATTCAGCCTGCTTATAATAATATAAGTGTATTTATTTAAAGACCGATAGGCAAATAGGTAGATAACAAGTTTATAAATATGTATGTAAGTTTTTGTACTCCGTAAAATACAGCTTAATTAATATACATTATTTAAATCGTTAATAGTACTTCGGAGATTCTTTTTAATTTATTAAACTTCATGCAATTAAATGCATTCGTATTCGGCGACTTGTATAATTCTTCTAATTGAATGAAGTAAATAATTGCAGCTGGAATATGAACATAGTTGTTGCCCTTTCTTGCTATATGACTGCTATATGCTAAATTTTATTTTCGATAGTTTTAAAAGCATATGTGCATGATAAAAATGTTGTGTTAATAAATAAATCTTGGGAAGTGTTCAAAATATGGGCCGTCGAAATCGGAGAGGAGCTGCGACAAAAATAAATAATCAAGTCACACTTTCAAAGGGTATTATGATGTTACCTTGAAGCTTCTACAGAAGGAGGATTGTATCTACATATTCTCTATCAGGCTTATTAGCCGAGTCGATATAGCCATATCCCTCTCTCTGTCTCTTTCTACGCGAAATCGTCTGTCACTTTTGAAGATATTTTGATGAAACTTGTAACATATTCGACTTTTTGCTGTCGGCAGGTGATTCGGTTCTGCAAGGTTATCTATTCTGCGACGCACCCAAAATATAAATTATTTATTATTTAT
Source organism: Drosophila atroscutellata (assembly GCA_035041605.1). Lineage (NCBI taxonomy): Eukaryota > Metazoa > Arthropoda > Insecta > Diptera > Drosophilidae > Drosophila > Drosophila atroscutellata. The sequence goes on along the minus strand of JAWNLA010000092.1, from coordinate 501,287 downwards.
TATAGGCTACTTTTGCTACTCTTTGTTATCATGCTATGCATTTTAATAACAAATGTTTTCCTAATCGACTTTTGACTAAATGAATACTAAATCTCCAGTATGGATTTCAGATGTATGGAAAGTATGAAGTTGTAGTTTATTTCTTGGCATGACACACACATTTAACATTTTGGCTGATTATCCACTCGAATTCTTCCCACTTGCCCCAGAGGCCACTTTTGGGCTGTCGCATCAAAAAAATAAAACCCGTCGACAGCACTACTTGACGAGAAGCCTGTGGAGACTCGAGTCCTGTCTAGATGTGTGTGTGTGTGTAAGTGTGTGAAATGAAATGAAAAGTGTCTAAGCTCGTAGCGAAGCTGAGCGCAACAATCTGTGCAGAGTTCAGTCGTCGTCCATCAATTGTTAATGTCACAGACGCACAGCGTGCATGGCCAGAAAGTGGAGGACGTAGATGGAGGATAGAGGATGAAGCAGGGAGGTTGAAGGATGAGCACAAGTTGTACACTCAGCATGGTGGCCACAACTTGGAGTCTTTTCTGCTATTTAAATGTCGTTTTCTTCACGCGCTTTTCAATTTTTAATTGGGATTTCCGTTGCTGCTGCCTTCGCTGATGTTGCCGTTGCTATTGTTGAGTTGTTGTTTGTGCAACGCCTTAGCAGGGACTGGCTTGCCACATGCTACTGCGACAGCAAAAGCAAAAGCAGTCTCCCTCGCAAATTGCTTGGCTTGCTTACCCGGTTCGCTTGAGTGGTTAAAATGTCTTACGGTTAGTCGCCGTCATCGCCACGTGGTTGTAAAATGCGCTTTTCAATATACTCCGCTGCTCGACAATGAGTAAATAAAATGCTTGGCTTGGCTGTGTGTGTGTGCTGCTTTTTAGGGTTCAACATATTTACCGATTTTTCGTGGTTTTTTGATTTCCTGACACGGGTACGACGGCAATCATTGTGACATTTTAATTGTTTATTTGCGCTGTTTGCGCATGCGGCTGCTACGAATCCAGGGACCACGACCAGGACCAGGACCAGGACCAGGACCACGACCAGGAGCAGGACTACTGCAACTACTCCTGCTTCCAGTGATGTATATGTATATGTATACATGTGTCCTATGTACTCAAGTGCTTGGCAGTTTTGTCGGGCTGGCAGAGGTAATTGTTTTGAAGTTTCATATTTTGACAAAAGATTTGCGGGTGAGGAGTTTCTGGTTTGGTTTCCTAGTACTTATCCCAATGCAAACGAGCTCTCTTTTTCCCTCGCCCTCTCCCTCTCTCTCTCCTTTTGGCAATACTCAGTTGTTTGTTGTGTTGGTTAATGTAAATATTTGTTTTTTATTGTCATTTGAAGTACGCTTCCGTACTGTTCATTATTATTTTTTCTTCTTATCCACATGTGACTTCAAACATTTGTGGAGAGCGAACTTGATTGCCAGCATTACTTTAAGTTTAATAAACTCTTTAGCCAAACACATAAATGCCATCTTTAGCAAGTTTTTACATATCTACATAGTACACATATTACGACAGATAAGTAATTAATTTTTTTCTTAATATAATTATTATAATTATTACAAATCGTAATATTTGCTGTATTTCTTATCATATTTAGTTAATAAACTAGGACAGGAAACTTATATTAAATAAGCTGAAAAGAAGATTTGGATTTGGATTGAAAATACATCTCATTTAATATGTGGATTATATTCTGAGTTTCGAATAGCTTCTTCACATTTTCGACTTATACTCTTCAAGAGCTTTAAGCATTTATATTTTGAATTGAAGGTTTTCAATATTTTTGGGTTTCCACTCACAAAACATCTAGATTAATAATGTAATGAACAAATACAATTAAAGTATATATATTCGCTTAGACTTCTCAAAATAGTGAACTAGTCTTCTTTGATTATGTCAATTCAATATCGCAATTGATTGTTGTTGTTGAATAATTTCCTATTTGAATACCACCAATTTTTGTACATGCTTTATTTTATTTATTGATTTTAAAAATTGAGTTGTATTTATCACTTTAAATTTTAAATAATTTTTTTTGTAACCGTAATTTACATTTTAAATGTAATTTAAAAATTGTAAAACTTATTGAAACAAATATTCGAAAGAGTTAAGTTAATTTGAGAACTGTAAATGTATTGCTTAAAATATAAGCTGGTCTGATTAAAAGAGCTTATGAAAAGTATCTATGTTCAATAAAATACAACGAAATCTGTTGAGCACCACTTGAGCCACTGTCGAAATTTGGAAAAAAATCAACAAGCAAATGAATTGTAACAATTTTGAATTAGAATCGGAATCAGCATAACTACCACCAGCAAGCAGCAGGCAGCAACCAGCAGCAACACCATCCATTTACACATTCACACACTGTGATGGGGCATGCACCCTCATTTTAAAGAAGCAACAACACAATCAAACATTTATGCCTAATAAGGGACGGGGGCAGCAGCAGGGCAAGACTGCACATATGGAACTTTATTAGATACAAATTCTTTGGATTTGCCTTTCGGCTTCGTTGGCTGTTAAATGCTACCCATCTCTCCCTCCCTCTTTCCTCTCGCTCTCTCTCCCTCTCTCGCTATCTCTGTCTCTCTGCACTGTCGATGCTCATGTAATAAACGGAATAAAAAAATGCGAGACGTCAACCATTTTTGGATAGTTGCTCTGTTTTTTTTTTTGTATTCTTTGGGTGCAACAAAGGGGTTGATGTGGCAACGGCATAATGTAGCTGCGCCCGCTGAGGGCCCTGAACGATTTGTTGCAATTTTATATGGATCGCTGTGTGTAGCCATTTTTGGTCCCGATCCCGTTGAGCTCTGACTACCCTTAAAGCGCACTCGCCGCCGTTTCAAGTGCGCAAAAGGTTTTGAACTTCTACACAACTATTAGCGCGACTTGCAGCGGGGTTCGTTCGTTTGAAAAATCCGCAATTAAGTATGCGTTTTTTCTTTTGCTTTTGCTGTTGTTGCTGTTGTTGTTGAACACATTCTGCGTCCGCCCCTGTTTTTTGCTGTGCTGCATGTTGCTGTTGTTGTCGATCCGTGTAACTTTTGTTTATTACGCGTAATTGCAGTTACTCTTACTCCAACTCCAGCTCTCCATGTGTGTGTGCCTTTTGTGCGCTCCTTTTGCAGCTGCTTTCATTTCCAGCCGGCTCTGCTCTTTTCCACGCACGTATGTTCCATGGGGCGAATGCTTAATGTAGTTTCTGCAGCTCGTGCTTCTTCTTCTAGACAAGGGGTCTGATAATGGTTTAAGCAAACATTGGAGAGATTCATTGAGCGCATCGAATTAAATTAGTAAATGTGTCAAATTAGCAAAAAACATATTCAGAAATCGTTTGAAATTTATATTTCTTGTCTTTGTTTTATAAATTAATGCACTATTCAGTTGCAATGCGATTTTTTACTACTTGTCATTTTCCAAACAAAAATATAGGCGAACTTAATGAAACTTTATACAGGCTAAACCAAACTCAACAATTTTATTTACTAAGCTTAAAGGAAATTATTCGAGATTGATAATCAGTTTCCTTTTTGTAAAATATTGAAACAAAGCTGAATAGATACGAATGTTAAGTGTTGACAAAAATATTTCAACACTATCTACTCTATTTATCAGTTTTTCTAAGCAACAATTGACCAAAATTGGAGTTCTTGTGTGAAATACATTTCTTTTTTCTAAATTATTGTAATCAAAGTCGCTAGATAAGATTGTTGCAATATTAAAATGTTGGCTAGAGATTTCAACACCATTCCAATAATTCTAATAAAATAGCTGTTCTTTTTGTGTTATATATATTATAAGTATGCAAAGTTTATATTCAATATAGTTCAGTGCCTTTAGAGAAGTTTGCCAACATGCTAACTTCAATAAGCCGTCGACAGACAACCAGTTGAAATGTAAATTACAAAATGCCAGGGCGGAAAGTGGGTTAAGCCCGCCTGTCGGCAAATTACAGCAAAATAAATGGGAATTTATTTTAAGCACAACAACAACCACAACAACAACAAGAACAACAACTAGAACTAGAATAACAAAACAAGTTGCAATCGTAAATTGCAGAGTAGTCCTTTTCTTGCTGAATTGCACATTTGAAGTCAAACAAAATGGCGTCGGCTCATTTGAATTGTGATTTGTGTGGCGTGTTAGTTGGTTGTGTGGAATTCGCGTGCTTAGCTGATAATTTGAAGAGCCACAGCAACAACAGCAAATTGCTACCTTAAGTCCATCGACGACTATCATCTATATATGTATGTATATGTATACAGATCAGATTGGTATTCCTTGCATAAGGGAAACAACCCCCTTGTTGGTGTTATATATGTGCTATGCGTTATGGAGCGCATCTTTTGTCAATATTTGTGCTGGGCATGTAAACAATTTAATAGGCTGTTAGTTGGTATTGCTGTGTACTTAACAGATATGGAAAAACCGCCGTTCAGCCACTTGACAGCTGTTGCAATTTACGCTTGATCTAAGCCAGCCATAGATATATACGACTCTTGTATTTGAGTCTGAGCCTCGGGGGTTTGTTGTGCGCTCTGATTTTGTATCTTGTACATTATCAATTCAAGTTATTTGTGCCAGGCAAATAGTTTATTTAGCGCTTTCTAAGTATGGGGTAGAGTGAACACTTTGGGAATCTGTAACGTAATAATGTTGCTCATCGGGGTTTTAAATTGAAAATCACATCTTGAAATATGCACATTCCTGTTGTTTGGTGTTTGCTTAATCTAATGAGCCATGCACTTTTTGTTTGGTTTTGAAATTGATTGCTTAGCTAGAGTAAATTACATGATTGTATAGTGTAGTATTAATTATAATGTTTATACGCTTGTGTTTTTTTGGACTTGTGCAATGAACTGTACACCCATGTTTTGTATTATTAGTCAAACAGAAGTTTTTTCAAATTTTGTGTTTCTTGTTTTTGATAAATCAACTAGTTTTTACCAACATATTTTGGGATCAAGCGATGATTATTTTTAAATCAAAATAATATACGATTTTAAACTAGAAATATAGTATACAAATTTAGATAGATATATGTACCTGTTATTTTTTCTAATACAATGCAACTACAGAACTACAGTAGTATAAACACCTAAATGTAAGTCCTTTTTTCAACAAGAAAAACATAAACGTTATTTTACGGAAAAGAAAACTATTTGAGCACAAAACATTTTTCACCAACATATTTTGGGCTCAAGCTATGAGTATTTTTAATTAAGAAAATATATATTAATAGTAATAAAAAAAACCCACCGATAATAATATTTCATCCCCCGGAGAAACATTTAGATATCAGCAGATTAACTCCGGTCTACAAGGGTTTCAAATCTTTTCCGAGTCTAACTTAACTGTTAATTCTTATTTTAATTGCTTTTCACTTTCATTTTTGAGCTTATGATCAAGTAGCTTTTTCAAAATATTTCTAAAAAATACAGACTATTTCAACCCTTGCGGGGATCGAACCCGCGACCTTTGGATTAGAAGTCCAACGCGCTATCCGCTGCGCCAAAGGGTCTAATTTCCCGATGGTGTCTTAGCACCTATCCATTTGCTCCAACACCGGCATATTTATAGTAATTGTTCAATTGCAAATAGAAAAAATTTAACTATATTGTTGTCGATATTGGAGTAGCCGCCTCCAAAAGCAAGTCTCGCACCGTTTCGCTTGTAAACAAAACCATTTCAAACACAAAACAGAGAAACAGCTATTTAAACATGCGTACAACAAGTTCTTTATTTATAGAATCGAAATTTCGCTGCGCCGTACAGATAGAACGATATATACAGATATATCTGCAAGACATAAATATGTTTGTATGCCACGCATTGAACTTGAACACTTTTCTGTTGCAGCTTGCTGCACCTAAAATCAACGCAATATGAGCATATAGTTTCGTTGCAAGTGGCTTTCATTAAAGGATATTTATTTGTGCCGAGCCTTGGGTCTATCTGGAGTTCGTCGGGGCATTCAAGTGCTCAATTTGCCCGCTTCTAATTTTCATTTTCATTTGCATTTCTCGCTCGGGGCTCCGTGTTGCTTTTATCGCCCACTGTGATCTTCATGCGCTTTTGGCTAATAAGTATCATAGCCGGGCACTCACACATATACACTCACAGACCGGGGCAGACAGATACACATACACACATTTTAGCTGTGAGTTTGGAGAGCATTCAGGGTTGTTCACCGAAAAATTTTTGGTGACGTGACTGGTTGCAATTACTCAAGGCTTGTGGTTGTGTTGTGGCTGTTGCTACTTTCAGTTTGTTAACAAATTAATCAAATCGAACACCAGACCCGAGTCTAATAGAGTAATCGTCCAAATGTGGCAATCCCCCCACTCCTTCAGGTTAAAAGTCAAAGTTCTTATCTCATTGCCTGAATTTTTTCTCTTTTTTAGCAGTGTCCCCTTTTTGGGGAGTTTTCTCACATTGCGCCGCGTGATTTATCTGCTCCTTCCGACGTTTTTAGCATATTGGACTTTGGACTGCTTTCACGCTGCTCCCCGAGTCTCCGGCCAGATTATGTAAACGTTTTTTTTACGCAAATCGCACACTCGAAACGGATATTAAATTTTATTGCTCTTGTTGCCATGACTTTGACTTGGGTTGGGTGTTTCGGGCTTCGCTTGGCCCATTGTTGTGCTCATTGAGCATTGAAGTAGTCGCATTGTCAATTAGCTCGGACTAATCGGAATGCCAGGTATGTGCATTTGGCTTCTGCCAGTGGCAGTTGCTCTCAAATGGGGTTAAGGCAAGCTAGATTTATGTGGCAGGAGTGGGAGGCGGTATATACCAGCTGGCATAAGCCGGCTTTACTCAGTTTACTAGTGCTTTACTGTCAATTGTGTCTAACAGCGTTTCAGAATTTCAAAAATCCGTATGCCACATCTTCATTACGAGTTTTTTCTTTATGTTAAACTGGTCCTTGAGTTCATATTTTTATTATGTACTCCTCAAACCAAACATCCTTGAAACGGTATATTATTAAATATGAATCGGACAACTGCAGCTGCCGTTGTTCTAAACAATCCAATAAGATGGGGTGACTGCAAATTCTTAGGCAAATGTTATGCAGCAGTCGCAACGCCCCGTAAATGACGCCTATTCCTTAAGGAGCATACTCCTCTCTTAATTTCAATCTCGGCACGCGCTTGACAAGGACATTTGGTGCTGAGATTTGCACATGTTCCATCATCAGAGATTTTAATTGCTACATATGCGACACACACGCTGCCTACGCCTCCAAAAAAAGAGCGTTTCTAAGGCACGAGATTTGGAGGTACCCTCGAACTGCTCCTGCTTGTACATCTCCTTTTGCTGCTGCTTCTGCTGCTGCTGTTGTTGATCCTTCCGGTGGCGGGGCACACAATACGCCGGCTGAGCATCAAGACAGGAAGCAATGTGCGCGGATGAACAATTGTTGGCTGAGATTGTTGTTGGGCACTGGCGCAGCTGCCTTAAGTGGGCAAGGATAATCAAATGATGGCTTACACAGAGTGTACTTGTTTACTCCTCTCTCTCCCTCTTAATGCTAGCCGATGATCATGATTCGATTGTTGAAAACCGGTTGTGTCTTTTGGGCGTTACCTAGACCTTGTGTCCTCGTCTGACATTTGATTTCGCTTGCCTTGCTTTGCTTTTCAATTTCGATTTCGCTTTCGGCAGCGGAAACGCTTTTTCTTTTTCTTGCTCGCGTTATTTCTACGGTTGTTGACACGCGATCCTTGCCAAAGATACTCCTCGCTTCAGTCTTTGACTGGATTCGGCGGTTGCGTCTGGCGCGTGTGCCTGCTTCCTGTTAATTATATTCACGTAAACTGTCAAAATGTGCAAAAGCGAACCCGCCGCTCCCCCATCCCCCTACCTCTACCCCTACCCCAACCTCTTCTGCGAGCGTCCCATGTAATTGAAAGCGAAATTTTATGCTTTCATTTGTTTGCCTCGTCGTTCAACATTAAATTAAATGCATATGCTTTAGGTTTTGGCTTTGGCATTAGCATTGGCTTTAACTTACTGCATTGTATTCTCTGGCATTCTCTTTTGTGCTGTCAGTTGCTCTTGTTGTTGCCCCACTGCTCCTTTGCTCTCTCTGGGTGTGTGTGTGTGTGTGTGTGTGTGTGTGTGTGTGTGTGTGTGTGTGTGTGTGTGTGTGTGTGTGTATGTGTGCCTTTGTTCCGTGCTCTTACAAACTAAGCAACTGCTCATTACTTGTCGGCTCCTGTGTGTTTTACTCTCGTTTTGTCGCCGACATCAGATTACAATTTGGCTCGTGCTAGATTTGGCATCAGCATCAGCATCAGCATCAACTCCAGTTTCCGGTTCTAACCTGGAAAAACACTTCCATTGGATATGCAAAAGTAAGAGCTTCGAGTAGAATGCTTTGATACGAGTCACAAATATAATTTTGGCATGTCACGTTTACATTCCTTTGTGATGGAATGTACTCGATGTGTATTTAACATCTTATCGATGTGTATTTAATATCTTATCGATGTTTATGTCGAAAGGGTATCGGAAAAATCCAAACTAAGAAAAATTAACTAGAAAAATTATCTTATTTTTAGAAAAAAACTTCTAAATATATAAAAAAGTTATATATATATTATAAATTGGAAAGACTTCTATTCTGTTTCAGCAGTATATTTTTTAACATTAGAAAATATTTATAAAAAATATAAATGCAAACCCTTTTTAGAAAAAAATCATTTTTGAAATTCAGAATATAGTATTGAAAATTGATAACCTGCAATTTTAGAGTTTAGCTGCTCAGAAGCCGCGTAGCTTAAATTAGAAAACTACTCTCTGGATTTAAGAGAACATTTTTTTAGAATAATGCAAAGCTCCCGTTTTAAAAATAAACTTACTGAATAATAAGTAAAGTTATCCCTGGGTAAATTTTCTATAATTCATCGATTTCTTTTATATCAATATATCAATTGATAATAGGTTGTTGACGTTATTATATATATATTACATATATTCACAAGCATGATCTCATAGAATTACATTACAAAACAAATTTTTGTAAATAAAATTAAAATACGCCGAGTACTTCTGGGAAACACCATACTCCGGAAGGATACGAGCAGCGACTCACATATGTTTAAGTAACCAGATTTCCCATACCCCTTTCAATCTAAATATATTTGTATGTGCAATTGTTTGCTTTCTAATTGCTTACATATACACTCCTTTTTATATGGCCAAATTAGCTGGCGTCACGTGTCCCAGCATTATTTGCCGTCTTCCTAGTCCACAAATATTTAGCTACTTTTCATGTTCAACGAATTTCCCTGTACTATTTTCTCGCACATTTGAAAAGAACTCACACACTTTCCATAAATGTTTGACGCCGGCCAGCTCAAAAATACAAAGCGGAAAAAATGTACTTCCTGTAATAAAAAGCAACAACAGCAAGAACAACACTAACACCAACACTTCCGCGTGACAAATGCCTCTTGCCACTTTCGCAAGGGTGGAGAGTCCTTAACAACCTGCAAACAGGACAAGTCAAACGGTTCAAGCCCAAAGCGCGTGTCCGCATTTTGTCGGAGCCCGGGGACATTATTATCATGTTCATGTTTATGGTGCTCAGTTCCCAGCCCAAGTTGCAGTCGACCCCAGTAAAGAACTGTGGTTAAGCGCATTATGCAACATTATGACATTCACCTCCAACAAATATGCGACACGCGGCTGAGGCCCAAAAGCAGCCAATACAATTATAATTGCAACAAATTGAACGACGCTGCCGGCACGCGTCCTATTAGCTCATCTTCCGGTAGCCAGTCTCAGAGTCTCACTCCAAATCAAAGGGGGAGGGGTGGGGTGAAACGAGCAATGGGCGACGCCCCTGATGTGCGTTGGTTGCGAGTACAAGGTCCGGCTCGGTAGTGTTTGCTGTTTGTTTGGTTTAGTCCTTGAAATACTTTTTTTTCGCGTCTCTAGTTCATATTCGCTGTGTGTTTTCTCTATACCCTGTTCCCAAATTCGAAGAGGGGCTTAACATATTGTTATATTATAAAAATAGCCCGGATAATTTATATATTTTTAGTAAACTATTTATTTTATTTTATTTTCAAGCTTCAAATAGTTTCCGATTTGTTAGCATACATTATTTACAGAGTATTATATAGTGCATACTTCACACCAAATATGCTAACACAGTTTTTTTTTTTTAAGATTTTATCATTTTGCCTTATTTTTTCTGCGGGTGATTTATTGGCTTTTACTTATTTCCGGTCTTTTATCTACGAGGGCATGGGAAGGACATCATTGACCGCAATGATGTCTAAGTAGTTATTATAAGCGTGTTTTGTTTATGACACATTTTGATGGCTTATTGACATCCACTTCAATTTGGGCGTGAACAGTACATAATCGGGAAAGTTGTGGGTGTTTCTGATATGTTAATACCTCAATCCAAATAAGACTGGTGCATTTCTATAAGAGACACTTCATTACATATTGTATTTTGTATTAACAATATCGCTTATTTTTATAATTTGGTGCTGAATGTATTACAGTATATTGGTTTTCTGCTGTCTGTCCGTTCGTCTGTCCGCCTCTATGAACTCAACTTTTTTCGACACTTTTAGAGACTTCAAACTTGGAACATATACTGGTGTGCACCCGCAGTACCCAAAGTTGGTTGGTGGGTTGTTGGCGATGTCGCTCAAAGATCGGGGCACCCACCTCCGTCGCCCCAGGCCCCCAGACTATAACAATTTTAGATGGCTAAATATAGCCTTCAAATCTGGTAGGTATACTACTGATAGCCGCCTTTAAGAACCAATAATAAATTTGTATGGCCACGCCCACATCTGCGCCCATAATCGTTAATGCCAATATTTCGGATGGTGTAAATCGATAAACCCGTATATCTCCCACAAATTTATATTATTAGATATATATCATATATATTATTAGACCACGCCTACAACCACTGCCCCCAGGAGTCTTGGCTCTAGAAATTGGAAATGCGCATATCTTCTACAATTTGCTGGCTAGTCACCAAAAAAATTTGGAGTATCTCCCATAATTTAAGAGCTACAGTTACCAAACTTCGAAGGAAGGCAACTAGTTTACATGAATTGCAGTTTGAAAGACAAACATGGACAGTATATCTTGGCTACATCCACGCTGTTTTTTGCTACCTGTTATCAGCTGGCATTTCCGACTGAAATGTTCTTGTTTTGATTATGCATCCCCGATTGAAATGTATTTTCATATTTGTTGGGTAATGTTGCCACAGAGATTTGCTGAAGCGCAAACCACAGCTGCTGGTGAAACAGAGCAATTAGTTGCAATTAGCAACTTATCATCAAATCAAATCGATTGGATTGCACAATGTGCAAATATTTGTAAATTGCAGGCAGCTTTGTGAACCACAATTGCTTGGAGCAATTTTGAGCTGCCGACATGGTTTTTAATAATTTTTGATCCGCATTTGGTACAATGCCTTGAGAATTATTTCATGTCTGTCCAAATACTGTCGGCACATTTTCTTCTGCCAAGTGAAAGGTGTTTTTTCAGCTTTGAACCTGGCCGACATCTTGTCTGCTACCTAAATGTGGGTGCAGGACTATTGGGATGATGGTCTTAGTTCCTAAGTTGGCCATTGTGTTGGTTAGCAGGGTAATTATTGGCTTGGGTCTGCGTACACAAAAGGATTAGACATGTAGTTTGACATGATTAGTTGCTTAATTGAGCCTAAATGCATGCACAGCATATAAAATATTTGCCATAAATATTTTGGCTAAATTATGAAAGGGTACACGTTCAGCCGTTTAGCCGCGAGCAGAAGGAATGAGAGCTGGACAAAATGCGTGAATGCTGAACCCAACCACAAAATATGAAATAAGGAATAAAGAGACTTATTCAAAAGAATGCTAAACATAAATATTTGAGCCAAAGAAAATGCCTGTGAGCAAAAATTGAAAACTAGACAAGAGATCGTTTATTGATTTTGATATTGGTTGGGGCAAAGATTGCCTTATTGACACAGATACATAATTTTACAAATCAAATATTTGCTCCGACCTAAATCCTTTTAGCTTGGAGCTCAAGCTGAGAGCGTAGCTCGGTTAAGGTCGACAGTCATTAAGGGTTGCTCTCAAAGTAATCCATAATAATATATATATGATAAGTAAGCAGTTTAAATGAAACTGATTTGTGCTTAACGGAGATAATTGGTGATTCCTTCTAAGCTCCGAAAGCTTCTTATGCATAGTACGACCCATGAGACCACTTAAGAGCCTCCATCCAATTTCGTTAATCAATAAGTTTGCTAACACAGCAGCAATGCGATGTCAAACGATTAATTTTGCTCGCTAAACCACAATTTCCGGTAACACCTACCCAAAATGAAGAAGAACAAAAAAAAAAAAAACAAATAAAAGAACCAGGAGAACGCCCCCAATGTGGGCTGCAGGACGACTGTCGCGACAGTCAACACATCAAATCTGGAGTTGCTGTCAAAACGTATGCACTGAAATATGACAGGAGGTGGGAAAATAAATGCCCAAATACGCATGGAAAGCCAATTAGGAAGAAATAAATCATGTGGCATGTGTGCGATTTCTTGTGGGGAACGCCTCGTCCATTGACTCGAGGACATCACAGAGAGTGTGGCAAACAAAGCAGCAACCACAGCCAGATCCAGATCCACATATATACTACTCCAGAATTAAAGACAACCCCGCATCACAGTTCACAGCCAGCGTGAAGAATCTGAACAAGTGCCAAAAGCTGATTTCACTGTAATTACAATTCACACTCTCCTCACCCAGCAGCAGCAGCAGCAGCAGCAGCAGCAACAGCAGCGGGGAAAAGTGAAGTTGAATATTCCCGTAAATGTGTTCTTTTTGTTTGGCAGCACTTAAGCAACGCCCCCTCATGCCAACCACCAACCAACCCCCTCCCCACACATCCCAAAAAGGACAGACGAGAACAGCAGAAACTTTTTGTGTGCCAGGCAGTGAGGATTGTGATGGTGATGAGCAGGAAAACCCACAAACAGACACACCTACTAACCGACAATAAGCTGAAAACTCTTTCAGTGTTTGGCTGGCTGGCTGGCTGAGCTCTTTTGGGTGTGCGTGTGTGTGTGTGTTGGGTGGGGTTGGGTTGGGCTGGGTTGAACGCGTTGAGCGCGTGTCAGGCCTACCACTAAGCAAACAAAGACCAAGCAAAAACCCCGTCACATGGCAGGGGCAGCAATAGAAATGTCACAAACAAACCGATTAAACAAGTACTTTCAAACAAAACATCAGGCTTAAAAAAAACGCCATCCACCCACTGCATTCAAAAAATAAGTTGAGCTAAGAAATGACCGAGGGTTGACAGGGCAGGTTCCACACTTCGAGCAACCCTTTGGGCCGTGTTGAGATCAATAAATTGGGTGATTCAATTTGCCAAATGCGGTCGACTCTTCAGTGTGGGGATTTTAAAATTGTTGTGATATTTCCATAAGTTTCTGGTCACGCGACTCCTTTGTCCCAATGCCCAATTTCTCACAAATTATGTTAATGCGCATTAAGCCTATTAGTGTCAATTAAAAACATATTTCGCTTATCTATCTGGGTGTGAAGGTCTTATCTCTGGCCTGGCGACGAGTCCACTTCCCATCTACTGTTTGCATCAAAAATCTTTTTTCATTTTTCGTTTTTCGCAAATGTCAAATGCATTGAGCTTTGAGTTTGTAATGCGATTAGTTAGGGAACTGGTTGACATATATTTTTAGACCAGTTGTCCATGACAATTCTTTGGGGGTCTAAATTCGAAACTAGGCGAATCTGTCCCACGCAAATTGTGCTCTTGAATTCGCATGAGACAAAATATTAATATAAATTATTTACTGTTTGGTGACCTCTTTGTGTAATTTAAATATTCTTTTTGTCTGCCTGAAGTGTTTATTTATTTTTATTTCTTAATCTCAGAGTTTGCTCAAAATTCCACAGCTGAGAGAACGAAAAAAAACAGTCTTGACCTGGAGCCAGCGAAATACATATTTAAATTAGAACAAATATTCTAATAGAGTCAAATCGAAAACAGCACACTGAAACCAAATATCTACACCATCTAAACAATATAATTTTATAGTAATAGTTTTATCAAAAGTCTTTCTATCTTTATACAAAATTGAATATTTAGTTATTTCAATTAACTAAAAGTTGCAGGCTCAAAGCATTAGAAAAAAATATTTTTCTTAATTATCTATTAAATTAGATATTTTATTTTAAAAATGATATCTTTGCACTCTGAAATGAATTTTCCTTGATTTAAAATCAAAGCTAAGCCATAGATTTTTCACGGCTCGACGTTCAGTATAATTCCCAATCACTAGCTTCTACCGCTCTGCTAAACCACTCAAGCAATTTATGATTCGCACCTTAGGCGGACGTGTCACCTGCTCCGGGCCATCAGAAATTAATCTCAAAATTAAAATCCAGTTCGGCATATTTGCAATTTCCAATGAAAAATCAGATCGAAGCGAAGCCTGACAACAATGCAAATTTACATGAACACAGTCGTCCAGTTGCTTGCATAATCTGCAGTAAGCCACAGCGATTACAAGGCATTGTGTAAGAGCAGGCCACGTATCCATGGTATACATTTGCGGCCATGTGTGACTGACCCATGTGAGCTACTGACCCAACAAACCAAACACACAATGCTTATAGGGTCCATAACCACAAAGGCGTCTCGAACTCTACTCGAGGGAATCTCAACAGCTGCTGTCCTGGACAGCTCGATGGGTGGACACATATACATATACATATAAGTGGCGTGGGTGTATCTATATCTGTATCTGTATCTGTGTCCGGGCAACAAATATCCGTTTTGCAAATGAAACAATTGCGGTGTTTGACCAATTTCACAATTGATGTAATCCTGCAAATCGCTATATTAGCGACGACGATGGGAAGGAGCAGGAGCTGCTGCTATTGTAACTACTGCTTGGCATTACGATTGTGATATTGAAATGTTTTGAGTTCATTCAAGAGTAAACAGCACATGAAATTACTGTGTGAGTGTGTGTGTAAGAGTGTGTTGTGTAGGTTGCGGGCCCGAAGAAGGTTTATAATAATATTTTGCTAACCTTCTTTTCGCTTGTAAAAGTTCAAAAAGATTTCGCCCGCTCTTTGTAGGCATTTGGCGATTACCGACACAGATTAAGGGATGTTCGGCAGCATCAGCCGCCTCTCCTCTTAGTCCTGGCTGAGATTCCCGGCCTTGCGAGCATGCGCGGCAGGTTCTGTGTTGCCCTGTGGTCCTCACATTGCCAATTCATACGAGCGCAATTAGACGAGTTTACGCTTTTGTTTCCCATTGCCCGTAGACGAATTTCGTCCATTCGGTTCTTTGATCCTCTCTATCCCTAAATCTGTGCACTCGACCATGCTCGTCTCCTCTAGGCCCGATTCTCAACCGATTTGCCCATTGTGTCGCGAGTATTTGGCGCGTTTAAATAGATTAACCGCCTTGCAATTTGCTTGGATCTTATCTCAGATGTTAGCAACAGCTACCTACGACTCCGCATATCCTGTCCAGGCGTTGAGTCAGGTTTGCGTGCCCGTGGATTGGTCTACACACTTACATACATTCAAATACCTACTGCTACTGTTTCTCCTCTTGCTTCGCTCTTTACTGCTTTTGCCTGATGCACAATTAGCTGTGGTCGCCTTTGTTTGCTGTCCTAATCTTTAGTAAATTAGTTCATTAAGAGGTTAATTCCTCACAACACCCACAAATTAGGTCCTCATTGAATATGTACACGAGTGTTTCTCACTGTTAGTTTGTAGATGCCAATACTATTTGTTAATGGAGTAGCCCAATTCCCTTGCATTGATTGCATTGATTATAAAGGAAATCTGTCGAAAGTTTTAAACATAGTTTTCGTTGCCTCCATTCATTCCATTTGACCAGGGAAAATGACTAATACCTCTCTTCGAATTAAAACAACAACATTTTACTTTATATAAAATAGAGGCAAATAATTCTTTTTATATAAGGAAACTGAATGCATAAAATTATTTTCGTTTTTTGCTATCTTGGAATTTATATTCATCTATGTCCTCAAGTGGGCTAAAGCAGTAACAATCAATAACATCAATCATTTCAGATTAATAAACCCATATATATCCCACAAAATTAAAGCCAATGCTAATCAATTCGGATGGTTTTATCTGTAACCTTCAAAAATCCATTAGCCACTTCTCCAAAATCGGATACGACCGAGTGCAACTTTCTCACTTGTTTAACAAGAAGAAAAAGTTTTCCATATATTGAATATACAATCATTAATATTTTAATCAAGGGTCAAATTTGTTGTTATATGTTTTGACATCGGATATTTGATCTCAATCTATAATTCAGAAAGATTTTCATTTATGTATACCGTTTTTTTGACGATAAGCAAATATATATATATATATATTTCTTGTAATTCATTCAGTGTTATTCTCAAAGGCGAACCCAGCTTTATTTGGTGAGGGGCTAAATTTTGTAATTCGTTTGCGAATTATAATTTCTCACAAATTTTAATTTTAATCCCTTTGTGTCTGTGCCAAGTTGCCTCCTGTCCCTCCCTGCATACGCCCTTTTTTACGTACATGCAGTAACTCCTAAAAAAAAACCAGCTCGAAAGCCGCACTATAAAATGACGAGTCAGTTTTTGGCAGGAACAACAACAACTGGACTTGCACATAAAGCATCAGCAAACAGGCAGCACTGAAAAGCTGACTGCTGACTTCTGGCCACTAACTGCTGTCTATTGCCTGCTGATTCCTCCAGGGCTTCGTCATCGTCCTGAGTCCTGGTCGTGCACCTAGACTCTCTCAGTAATGGCCTGTGCCAGGTCACAAAAGCCGTGCAAACATGCCAAGCCCACACACACACACACACACACACACACATACACACAAAAAGCCAAATGGGCGGTTAGCCTTCGAGTATGAATGCAGAGCAGTCACAGGACACGCTGCAGTTGCACATAAAGGATGAATTGGCGCAGGAAAAGCAATGAGTAAATTGCAAACACAAATGCAAAACTTGAAAATTGCTGCAAAATGTGCAAAAATAAAATATGAAATGTGCAAATGTGATAGGTAGCGAAGGAGATAGAGAGATGGAGAGTACGAAACTGGTGTCTTTTGTATAGCCTCCACCCAGAAAGTGGCCATTTCGACAGGATTATTTGCTTATACTTTAGTATGGTCGTTGTGTGGAGTTTCTTTTTGTTGCTAACTTCATTTAATTTAACTTCATGCTTTCATCGCGCTAAAAGCTAAGATACTCCAAATTTTGGATCTATTTGTATATCCTTTCAGAGGGTATTATCATTTGGTTCATGTTCTTGAAACAATTAAAGTTGCCATAGGAGCCGTCGGTCGGGTTTGTTATTATGATTGGGGAACCAGCACTGCGACCTATAAGGCTTATTGGGCCCCCTTCTGAGCCTATAGCGCCTACATCAACCCCAGCTCCTAGACGTATGCTAGAATCTTTGTTGTATTAAGGCTGCTATGTCCTGAGATTTCATAACATGCATCCCTAGGATGCTGCATTCTGCTAGGCTGTGCATAGAGGATTCCTCCCCGCTTCCACAAAACGTCGGTCGGATTTATAAATTACTAATGCAATTCAGACGTGACCACACCGGTATGCGGTTTGCACGGCTATTTGAACGACGTTCAAATTATTATTCATTTGTTTTAATTTTTTAATTTCAACACATTTGGTAAATTATAATCAAGTCAAATATTTTATTTTTAAAATAGATTTTTGGGGCGAACAGAATGCGTTTATTTAACTGGGGTTTCAGTTCAATTTGCCTAATGTATCAAGTGTAAGGGCCAACTTCAGTCGCTTCGTCTGTTTGCCAATGTACTTCGCCAACGGTTAAGTAATAATGCATCAAAATGGAGTTGGTAACACTGGCTGTCTATCAGCCATGTCGCCCTTGTCCCGCCCATTCTGTCTATTTCCTGGCCTTTCTGTGTCACCGTGAAGAGTTGTGCTTTTGGGTGTAGAACCAGCTGCTCAACTAACTGCAGCGGCATTACAGCCTTGACAGTGGAAGCAACGAAGGAATCGAGGAACCGCAACGCACTCCGTCGCTGCCTTTTCGACGTGGACGTGGACGGGAAACTCCAAGAGCAAACAAAATGAAGAAATTCACATTGCCGCTGTGCGATATCATCAAATGAATATAAGATTATATTTACCAAGGCGGGTAGAAAGTGAGCGAGCACATTTTTAATGTGGATACAAAGCTGGTGCTGGAAAACTTGCATGGAAGAGGAGGTGTAGGTGGTGGACGCGGACGCCATTGCCATTATACTCATAGGGCACCGGGTGTAGAGGTGAGTGGTGAGAGATGTGCAAACAAAGACACTGATAAAACGAAATGCCAAACGGCAATTGAAATGCATAACAAAGACATTGCACACTGGAGGATCGGATGGAGGAGGAGACGCAAACGCAGACGTCGACGTCCACGAAGACGGGAATGGGCATGGGTATTGGCTCTGGCTCTGGCTCTGGCTCTAGCTCAGGCTGAGGCTTAGGGCACTAGCACGTTTGGGCAAGTGAAGGAGGCGACGTCAACTCTTTTGAGTGGGCGACCAGAGGCGCTGCCATTTCGGTGTCTGGCTGCGCATCTTGCTTGAATGCTTGGCTGAATGTGCTAGGGGGCGAAAGGGAGCTCAAATCAAGTGTGAACAGAATACGGCCAAGTTTTTTGGATGCCACTTTTGCGTGGGCACCCGCTTGACAAGGGCCACGACGCACCCCCTGTCGCGGCGGATACGTTTCGTTTCCTCGGGCAACACTCGGTCACTCTCCGCCACTCGCCCGTAAGGAGACAGCCAGCCTCTTCTATTTAGCCATCTCTTTCTCGCTCTTGCTGTCGCTCTAGCTCTCCCTCTCTCTCGCACTCACTCACTCACTTGCACTCCTGCGCATCGTGTATATAAATATTTTAGGGGCGGGCTCAACGCTGGCTGCTCTCAGTAGTAATTCTCGTATAATATTCCAATTCGACATTTTGTGTGTGAAATTCATAAAGCGGTTGACGTCGCTGACGACGCCGACGCCGCTGCCGGCAACAGTAACGTCAAACGTTGTTGTGCCATCCAATCTGAACTTCATTATGATGTTGCCGTAGTCCTTTTGCCTGCTATACGTCCTGGCCACATCATGCTATCTCTCTCTCGCATGCGCACACACCAAATGGCAATGCACCAAATAGTATATGTGTATATTAGGGGTGGTTTTCCGCACCCCTTTGTGAAGTGACGACGAGTTTGCTCAGTTAACAGGCCCAGTCAGACTCGGAGTGGCACAGTGAGTCCTGCCACGACAACAGTCCTTTTCACAATTCTTAAGGCCACACTGCGTCGTGTTTGCTTTCATTCCGCTTCGGTCGCTGAGTCTGTGCGGAACGTCGTTGCCTCAAATAAACGGATATCATAATCACTCTCGGTACTAACAAAGTTCAAACAAGTTTTTAAGTGAACTGAGCAACTGAAAAACAGAACGAGTTCTTCGGTATATTTGTGTGTGCACTTGTGTTGAGTTCAAAGTTAAGAATTATAACTTGTTCCGTTCGAAGCAGAGCAAACAAATTGGATACTTCTAGGCAGCGCCTAAATATGGTTTACTTTGTACGTATCTTGACAGTATTTGTGGGTGATTAAGTATTTATAAGAATTTATCTTAACTTTTACAAACATGCTTCAATTTCGATAGCATATATTTGTATGAATAATGTTTTGCAATGCATTTATTCCCCAAATTAATTAATTTATATATATCTGTTAAGTGCAGAGCTTGGCTTCATTTTATTTATTATGAAATTAATTAAAGTATCTTTCGATTATGTTAAAAAAAAAGTAAGCGATGTTTAACTTGAAGTTTGCAATTTTGTATTTATTAACTGAATAGCATTAATCGACTGAATATTAAACGCAAACTTTAAGTAGGCTACTATTTTTTAACACCATGATTGTCCGTTGTAGTACTCATTAATATTAATATTCATTACTCATGTGGAAAGACCTTGTTGAAGTCCAATTCTGCTTGAACTTACAAGTGGCCAATGGAACACTTGTATTATTTGAATATACCCCAACTTAGCGTGCATATATGTTTAATAAACCAAGTGTCAAGAACCAATTGAACGCAGATCAGGGTTAAAATTAGTCCGCCCTCATAAGGCGAAACTTAATAGAATTAAAATCACTTGGAGTGAGGCAGGCCAGAAAACTATTCCCAGCTCCGGAGCCATTGAGCAGCTACTTACTGAGGCGTCAAATCAAGTTAATTAAAAACGGCAGTCGCATGCATCGTCGCCTGGTAAACAGTGGTTATAAACCCACAGTCAGTGGCAAAATTAAAGACCAACCTCAAGCGCAAACCAACCGAAAACGGATGTCGTCCATTATTAACACTTGAGGAAGCAAGCATTGAGATGGAGATGGAGATGGCAACCGGGTAGAGATGGAGTCGGAGATGGTAGACTTTACACTTGCAGCCAAGTGTAAGCAATTCGATGAGGTGCAAATAAAAGCAATGCAAGACCCGCGCTAAAAATATGTTCGACCTTAGAATGCTTGTCGTGTGTTATGATTGATTTAAACTGCAATGATTTTTGGCAATATGCTGTGAAAGAGTGAAAGAGTTGGCCTGGTGCCTGGTGACTTGGCCTGGTAGTCGGTCCATTGTTCGGGGTTAGTCGAGCGTGGGGCAAGCAACGCACGGGTTAAGAATCAAAACCGCAAACGCAATCAATAAGCGAATTTATACAAATGCAAATACAAATTCAAATTCTTTGGTTGGATTTTACATAATTTTTACATGAGCTTTGGTTTTGTTTTAATTGCAACCCGCTGACTGGGCAGCCACAAAGCGAGTGCAGAGTGCAGTGTGTGGCGTGTAGTTGAGTGCTGAGTGTGTCCTCCCGTTGAGCTTTGCCAAATATACCTTTGAAAAAAAGGATATATTTGAATTGGGAATGGGAATGGGAATTTAAGTCATGGCACGCCCCTGCGACAATTGCTGCGTTTGTTTGTATACCAGTCGATTAGTTCTACTTGAGTGGATCAGCTTAGAAGGCGGCTGCCAACAATGGGGCGTATGCTGAATATTAATTGATAACCCGTTGCTTATTTGCATACACACCAACGAGCTGCTGTGACTAACCGTATGCCTTTGTTTCCCTCTTTTCTACTTTTATTGCAGAGTCCGCGTGGCATGCAACCGTGTAGTCCATCGGGAGTTGTCGCTATGATGCCGCCGTCGAAGAGTCCCATCATGGAAACCGCCGCCAGTGATAGCAATCAAGCCAACAGCAATCAAACGAATACAGCAAGCAGCGATGCCAAGCGCTCCTGTCCCTTGAAGTTCTCCATTGCAAAGATCATGGAGCCGGACAATAAGCCACCAACTATATCAACCCAACAGCAGCAGCAGCAACAGCAACAGCAACAACTGCAGGAGGAGGATCAACCCAATCCGGATATGTATGCCGATTCCGAGCGCTCCTGCAGTCCCATTGAGGTCACAGGCGATGACGATGAGGAACCAGCTACAATGGCTGCCATCAACTACGATTCTGCTTTCAAGAAATATGTGCCCAGCTGCAGCTCTAGTTCAGCCACAATCTCAGCCTCAGCATCGGCTTCAGCTTCGGCGGTGCAACAGTTTGTCAGCACACGGCACCAGGAGTTGCTGTCGCAGTACCCGCTGCTCTACTACGCACCCAATCAGCTGATGTGTGCCGCTGCTGCTGCCCAATATGCCGCACTGACTGCCCAGCAGCAGACGTTGGCGAGTGCTGCGCACATTAGCAGCTTCACTGCCTCCCTCAATGCCAGCCTGCATCATTCACAGTCGCTGCGTCGCAATTTGGGACATCCGTTGGCCGCCGCAGCCGCCGCTGCTGCAGTTGCTCAATCGCAGTCGCATCAACAGCAACAGCCAGCAGCAGTACAACTGCCACAACAGAGTCTTGAGAAGTCGCCGATTCGTACGCCACATGCCCCGCAACATGCTAGCCTCAAGCGCAAGCGTTCGCCACAAGCTGATCTTACCACGCCGCCATTGAGCCTGCCGCTGGCGTTGCCATTGCCACCACCAGTCGCAATGCCACCGCGCTCGCGTTCACCATCGCCGCATGGCTCTCTGGAGGACAACAGTAGCCCGGGCTCGGCCAATGGCGGCAAGCCGAAGACCTTTTCGTGCCTGGAGTGCGGTAAGGTGTTCAATGCCCATTATAATCTAACGCGACACATGCCGGTGCATACTGGCGCCCGACCGTTTGTGTGCAAGGTGTGCGGCAAGGGATTCAGGCAGGCATCGACGCTGTGCCGCCACAAGATCATACACACCTCGGAGAAGCCGCACAAGTGCCAGACCTGCGGCAAGGCCTTCAATCGCAGCTCGACGCTCAACACCCACGCTCGCATCCATGCCGGCTACAAGCCGTTCGTCTGCGAGTATTGTGGCAAGGGCTTCCACCAGAAGGGCAACTACAAGAACCACAAACTGACGCATAGCGGTGAGAAGGCATACAAGTGCAGCATCTGCAACAAGGCCTTCCATCAGATCTACAATCTCACCTTCCACATGCACACGCACAACGATAAAAAGCCCTACACTTGCCGGGTGTGCGCCAAGGGCTTCTGTCGCAACTTCGACCTGAAGAAGCACATGAGGAAGCTGCACGAGATTGGCGGCGATTGCCTCGACGATGATTTGCCGCCGGCCTACGAGCGCCGACGGGCCTACACCCGACGGGAGCCACTCTCCAACTACAGTCAGACCAGCCAGTTGACGCCAGACTCCTCGTCAGGTAGTATGTCGCCGCCGATTAATGTGACCACCCCACCAT
This sequence comes from Drosophila atroscutellata, assembly GCA_035041605.1. NCBI lineage: Eukaryota > Metazoa > Arthropoda > Insecta > Diptera > Drosophilidae > Drosophila > Drosophila atroscutellata. The sequence continues at coordinate 478,367 of JAWNLA010000092.1, read as the reverse complement.
TGTCCAGCGGCGAGGCCAGCAATCCGGCCTGGACGCGTACACCCTACCAGGAGACAACTACCGCAGCACCGCCACCCACTAACTTTCATCATCATCTGCAACATTTGCATGCGCCGCCTGCCGGGTTGCATGCTGAATATGCTGCCAGTTCCCCGTTCCTTCAACTTGCGCATCCCGCACAACAGCAGCATCAACAACAGCAGCAGCAGCAACAGCATCAGCAGCAACATCATCAGCAGCAGCAACGCTTGACAGCAGCTGCTCTGGAGAATGTGCCGTTCATAGCCAAGGTATTTTGACAGAGATACTATGCGGAAAATCTGGCCAGTTGTACGGCAACAGCAGCTTCTGCTGCTTCAGCGGCTGTCGCCGTCTCGAAAACATTGTCGACAAAGACCGCAGCGAGTTTGAGTAGCGCTGATCTGTTGATCGATTGACTGCAGTTTGTTTCGACTACTGTAACAATGCCACAGGAAGCTACAAACACTTCAGTCGCGCAAGAATATGAAGCTGCCTCAATGGAGCTCAGTTGCACTACCCTCGGTAGTGCTGTGCGTGCCCTGAATGGACTCTTCTAGAATGCAGCCGGAGTAGAGCCACTTACTTGTCTACTTGTCAACCAGCAACCCACCAAATGGTTTCAACAATAACCTGTGCAATATATATACATGAATATTCAGTACCAATCCACTTAGTAAGGATATCCCCGTTTCGAGAGATCTATGTTTGCAGCACCTAGGCTTCGAAAATATACTTAGTATGTGTGATTTTTTGAGCGAATTTATGTCAATTTTATTTATACAAGTGTAAATATTAACACATATATATATATATATATATATATTTAATTGTTTGATGACTAAATGTTAGACCTTTAAGATGCACATTATATCAATCTATTAGGTGTATCTATATTACAGCTAGATAGTACCAAATGTGTAGCCCAGATTCGCACAGCACAGATTCGCTAGGTGCGCATATAGCAAATTGAACCTGCATTGCGAATTGTGAATGTGTCAGTTGGATTTGTAGGATTGATAAATAAAATACCACAGATTCATATATATATACATATACATATATCGGACAACATACTAAGTATATGTATTTTGATGTGTTTATGGATTGGTTAAAATGGCATCAGATTTTATCAAACTCATTAAAATTGTTTAGTACCTAAGTGATATTATTGATAATGTTTAAGCAATAAATCAATTCTTCAATATAACTAAAACTGTACAAATTGTTTTGCTGAATTTTGTTAGTGATGTGGAAGTCAATTACTCCCAGCAGTCGTAAAATAAATACTGTTGTTCGCCGGAACACTTTATTCCAGGGCAAGAGTTACAAATTCCCGGAATTCGATCACAGGTCTGTAATGAATAGAAAAATATATATACATATACAGACATCTCTTATGGCAAGGAAATCAAAATGTATGAAAGAAGAACCAGATCGTAACTCTCACAACAGAATCTAAAATAAATGAAGTTTAATTAACGGCATAAACCGAAAATCTAAATCTGCATCCGATTTTAATTTAATATTTCATTTTGAACAGCTCGGTTTGAAACCAACTTTGAAAATTGATTGTATCATATTACTAAAATGGAATCTTTGTATCAGGTATTATGCAATATTGCCCAGACAAGCAGAAATTATTCATGGCTCAAACAGCTTTCTTTAACCTTTCAGACTTGCTCTTATCGTTGAAGCCACTGAGATTATGTCAGACATGACGACGAAGTGTCTCCAATTTGAAAATGCAAATGAAATGCGTTGCTTTTTAATGAAAACAATTATTGTGGCATTTGCGTAAGAGGCATTTTAATAGGCTCTAAACTGTCAGCTGCCAAATAGGGAGACGGAAGCAGTCCACGCAGCGTATTCGCAACTTAATTATTGGCGAGCTGGTTGCTCACTCAATTGGTGCTCCAACGCAGCACACGCCCCGCCCATTTGCATTTTCCTTTGATCTGTGGGGCAAAAATGAAAATGGCGACGTTGTCTGTGACTAAGAGTTTCACTAAGACTCGAGCTCTTGAGGTTGCTCATAAAAATGCAGCAAAAGTGTGTACAGAGTGCGGCATCCACACCTGTTCTACTTTCACCCAAGGTGGATGAATGCCCAACATGGGATTCACCCACCGAAATCTGTAAAAACCCCTAAAAACTCAGCTCAGTTACAAATAATTAGATAAGGTAGTCTAAGTTTTAGTTGAAGTTTCCGAATTTATCTTAATTCTTGCAATACATATAATATATATAAATAACATTTTCCCATTGTTAAAAAATAATATAAATATTATTGAGTATTGTTTGAGTATGATTCCATTCATAGCTTTGCAGATGAAGTAAAATTATATTTGACTAATTCGAGATGCTTGTTAAACTACATTTGTGCAGCCCTATTTAACAGGGTATAAATAGAGAAGTATGCGCATGTGTTGCCACTTCAGTTGACATATCACTCCACAAGCTGCCCCTGCATGCAACGGCTGCTGCATATGAATAATTCAAACGAAATCAAATCAAATGGGAGCGAAAAGCGAAATCAAAAGGCATTACTTTATGCAAATGCAAATATGGATGCGAATACGATTCCAAATACGATTCCGATTCTGATTCCGAATACGAGTGCGGGTGCGAGTGCGAATGCGAATGCTCTCTACCTGCGTGCATACGCCTAAGTACACCGCCCACTGTCAGCCTCTGCTCATCCCTCACTCCTCGCCAGCTCAGCTTGGCTAACAGTTTTGTATACAAATGAGATCAACCCACTGAATGGCACGCATGACAAATGGCGTAAAGCTTGTGCCAAAATAATAAAAAAGAATTGAGATGACTTTTGACACCGCCTCGCGGCATTCTTTTGAATCTAGTTGGTTGAGATGATTTGTATCACCGGCATCAGCATCAGGCTTGATGAGTCTAAGGCCAACCCTCAATTTTGACGTCAATGGTCCTTCACTTGTTGTCATGTTGTCCGCGCACTGATTTGATTCCTTTTGATGTTTGCTTTATGCACGCCCAAACGACAATTTGAGTGGCCTTTCGCCACAGGTTCATTTCATCTACAGCAACCATCCGTTAGCCATTAGACATCCGCAATCACATTGACACAAAACCGCCTTATTTGGCTAATTGAAGTCTGTGCTTTTAGCTCGCTGGCTGCCCACTAGCCCACCTACCCCTAACTGTGCAGATCTTACGCAGATAATTCTCCACTTTCCGATGCGCTTAAGCATGACATCCTTGACACTTCCTTGGCCCCAATGACTTGTTACCCTGCCAGTCGGTGGCTTTCATTAGGCTAATTAATTGATATATGGTAGCTGTCAAAATTCTATTGGTAATCCCATAAATTGATTGTTTAAGCAGGTAATTTATATATTTTGTATATGCTTTACTAAAAGAAGGGGTTATGTTAAGGCAGATCTGCGTTGGCTCTAAGTAACGATCTTAAAGCCAATGCTGTTCGACCTCCACAACTTCAGATCTCGGAGACAATGTAAGCAATAATAATTAAATAAATTAAATAAGCAGTATAGTCTTCTTTTATGGTAGCTGTCAATGTTTTACTCTCTCTTTCAGCTGATAGATCAGAAATCTTGACTCTGGATTTAATCGCTTTGTATTTTCAAGTAGAGTTAAAGTATTTACGGCTCTTATGTATCTATGCTACTCGATTATTTTATGTAATTATAATCACAATATAATCAAGTTGTTAGTATAATTATCAAGTTGGATGAGGTAATTATGAATCCATTGAAAATATAATTGCATCTCATACTTCATGTTTCGCACTTCATGTTTATTGTCATCGCAAGGCTTGTTTATGTCCCCCAAATTGTTTACACCGCATAAACAATTCCAAAGGCGCCATTGCTGTAAATTTGCTCCAAATGTCTAGCGTTTTTTGCATATTAATAATTTTTATCGGGGCACAATCTGCGCCACGCCTGCCATGATAAAGAGCGAAACAAAAAGAAAAACGAATAGAAATTGTATCAAAACAACTCGAACATGAGACAATGGAGACAACAACATGTCTCTCGTTCGGCGGCGGCGGTTAAGCACTTTGCCATCGACAATAAAAAAAGATGATATATATATATGTATAATCCAATTCCATTGTTTAACATGAACCGCAACGGGAAGAAGCAGAATGATGAAAAATTGCATAGCGCTGTTAATGTCGACTGCGCTTATCACCTACAACAATGAGAGCAGAGAGTCCTCCTGCAAGGACAATAAAGTGACGTCGGGGGGCCCCAGCTCAACCCCTCAAGAGTGCGGCGCATTCGAGCGTAAATTGCAGCATAATCTCTTCCGGATATGATTACGTTCTTAAGTGATCTGAGTCAGACAGCTGGACAGGACAGGAGGAGCATTGTTGCCCCGCTGCTGTCAGCTTTCTCTCTCTCTCTCTCTCTCTCTGAGTGTCTGTCGCATCTTGGCTAAATGCTGTGACCTATCAGCTTTGTATCTTTATCGCTTCGGCGAGTGCACGAGTACGTCATACTTGTATTGTGCAATATGTTGTGATTACAATTTTTTAAAAAGCTAAAGCTGCATTTTCTTTTGAATTACAAGGGCTGTTGCGTCTTGCAACTATAGGTACTGGGGCGGGGAACTGGGCAGGGAACTGGGGACGCAAAACTCACGCGCTATGATTATGGGCATGGAAAAAGTAAGTGTATCATTTGCTGCGCCAACAATGTGCTGGCAAAAACACTTAACGCTGCACGGGCGTGGTTCAGCGTTGTCAACATCATGTTGGCATTGTTGGTAATTGTGCCGTTAATTGTCGAGGTGACACTATCCCTCACCTATGACACAACATCCCCTCTATCTACTGAATGTGAGGGTGTGACAGCTCGACGATGTAGAGCAGACAGAAAAGTATTACTTCCAGTTATAAGTTATAAAGTGACAAAGTCCTTGTTTGGTGGCGAGCAGGACTCAAAAGTGTCCCTTAATCCCATATGTCTATAGCAAATGGGGTTGAAGTTTGTTTGTATAACTTCCAAATCGCAAAAAAAAAGTGTGAATTTATCAATATGCTTCAAATAACATGATACCTCCTAACACCTTTCCATTGTAATGTTTTCCTTGACCACCTAACCATTATAACGTTATACTTGATGGCAAATCACTTGTTGTTTAGGTATCGAATGATTTAATTTTATTCCCTTAAAGCTATATGTTACCTCATTAATTTTTCCAGATCAAAAGCATTGGGAAAATTATAAGGTTCTTATCTTAAACGACGTACAATTAAGATAGTTATTTATCTGAAACAAATATATTTTGTTTTTAGCAAGAATAATAACAACAATAATCACAAGGAATGTTTATTACAAAATCAAACTTTTGACTTCGATGTTGGTGAAGAAATGTTGTAATCCAAATGGGATCAGTGTGAAACTTAACTGCGAGAACATATAATTAAAAATATATATATTTATATATAATTGAAGTGCTCTCAAATGTTTTGTTCACACTATTCCACATACTCGTATAGTTGCAAAACTTTATTATATGTGGAACTAAGTTATAGCACTTATACAGCTTGAAGACAGTCTTCATTTGAATGCTCTACGTTGTGTATGTTTTTGTTTATTAACTAATTAATAAAATAATGAACCTGTGAAACGGCATCAGCCCACATTTGCACTCAATGCGTCATGAATGTGATACTTCACCTAAAACTAGAGGTGGATACTTGAAGACCAGACCAGGCCATACTTATATAATATGTACTTATCTAGAACATATTCATAACTCGTCAGGCAGCACAAATGGGCAGCAAGGCGGCTGACTGACTGTTTGTATGACTGGGCGTGTCCTTTTATGAGTCCTGGGTGTGAAAAAGCGTATAAGAAGTTGACATAAAGCTGACTGACAACGACTGCGTTGGGCGACAATGGCGACGGTGCTGGATGGTATCCCGGATCGCTGGAAATCTGCATTGGAAGCTGCTGAACCGAACTAATTGAGCCGCGTTACATTAAGTTGAATGCATTTCAATGTGTTGCCAAGCATCAATGGAACATCATCACATTTACACACACACACGCACATATATACATATATATATATATATATTATATATATTTATTCATTGCCATAACTTATATCTTGTCTGGGAAATGGAACAACTGCCTCTGCCTCTGCCTCTGGCTCTTGATTCCCCGGCCACACTTGGTCGCTAGTGAAAGAATACTTACCAACTGCACACAAATACAAAGTGAGAATGCCTTGGACGACTATAGTGAATGTGCGGTAACCAGCTCTAACTAACCCCAGTTGAGAAATACTACCAACATGCTTACATGTTGTGTCTCTATGAATAACTTGTACAAAAACTTTTTAATTAAAAGTTAATAGTTGAAGATACACCCTCTGATATAAGGAGTTGAAGTGCTCTAGTGCAAATTCTTCTATCATGCTCTGAAATATATATTCTTGATCAAGTTCAGTATTTAACTATTATTGCTCTGCTTTTACCACGCTGTTCCTGGCATAATTATGAATAAACATTTATCAACTAGAATTGCTCAAATATTGTTTATTTGAATTTACAGTTTATGTACAGATTTAAAAAGCTAATCTGGATCAATCTAATCATTTTTGAAGTCTTCGAGAAAGCCAGGATTTTATGATTTTGCTGTGCTAGCAAAATTGTTACCCCAAAATTCTTAGAGAATGTATATAGCCGAGTTAGATTTAGAGTTAATTTTTAGCTCAGCTTATTTTTATGGATCTCAAATGAATGAATTTTTTAAGATCATGGTGAAAACGACGATTCAAAGATATACATGATTCGTCGAAGAAACCTTACCAAAAATTGCAAATGAGCAATTAGATATTATTTAAACAAGTAAAGGTGCCACACTGAAAATGCTCAAATATGAAATATATATATATATATATATATATATATATATATATATATTCTTGTTCATGTCGTATACAAGTAAGTCATGCAAGATTCTAAGCGATAATTGTGTTTTGAAATTTAAATGCAGTATTATCCGGTGGCCAAAACTGGATCAAAAAATAATCATAAGTGTGCACATTTAAGTCCATTGTCAATGTTGATGCTAAGCCATGATGATAATGGCAATGCTTTCAGCTTACTTTGGATAAAGTTGTGGCTGTCGAATGTCTTCCGACAGACACTTCGCTACAAAATTAGAATACTATATTATGTTCAATAAAGACAAGGTGTGCTCAACCTTCTCCGGTACGAGCCCTCCACCAATTAAGAGCGAACAGGAGTTCAGGCTGTTGCTTAGTTCAATATTGACACAAGTTAATTAAACCCCAATGCGAATGGGAACGTATCAATGGCAATCGACGTATGTATTCGCTTTGGCTTTGGCATTGGGTCAACAATGAACTAACTGAACAACCAAAGAGGCACTTTTGCCAGCTGAAAAGGACAGGAACACTGATGGGAACAGGACTCGAACACTTGCTGGGGCAAAGATACGCAACAATTTGAAAAGCGAGGAAGCACAACAGATCCATTTGAGTTTTGAGTATCACGGAGGGTGGTGCATTTGCCACCTGCTGCGATGGTCAGCTTTTCGATGTGGTTTTAATACGGTTTTATTGCTTCAGTATATGTATATATGTGTGATTGGCGGGTATTCTCATATCAATTAATCTAAGCAGAGTGCTGTGGCATACGTATTAGATTTATTTGGCGCCTTTTATGATGCAGACTCAATTTAGTCGTCCAGCAAGCCAAATATTGTCAAAATATAAATAAAGATGTGTATTACATCGATATAAATGCTTAGCGCAGCAATAATGTAGTCGTCCTCGCTATACTGATTTCTACGCTTGCCGACCATCAATTGTATGTCATAGACAAGGTACAATGAAAATAAGAGCAATCCCAAGCCAACATAAATCCAAACTAATATTTTAGATTGGATGAAAAACATAAGCAAGCCCAGAAGTACTAATATTATCATTAGCACGCACAGGTAGGGTCCACATCCAGTAAAATCGCATGGCGCAAAAATCGCAAATAGAGCAAGTCCCACGCAAACGGCAATCGTGATGCCCAGCGCATAAAATATCTGAAAAATCGTAAAATGTAATAAGACACAAAGGATGCTAAAGGACTTGCTTATCGCATGTACAACTTACCCTATCTGTACTATAGAAAATGCAGAGGCAGCTGACTATGATGGATTGACATAACGTAAACGCCAATAGCAAAACGTAATTGACAGGAACTTTTCGGGCCACAGATTTATAACAAAATAGCACAAAAGATATTATGGCAGCGCCTATAGCACCCACAAAAAATATATATATGTGATCGTACAACCAAAATTTGGCATCTTCATTGAAAATAAATACGGCCGTAATTGCTGCAGTTACTACCAGTTGCAACTGTCAAGAAATAATCAATTCAAACAATCAATTGAAATTATTTGCCTGTACTTACGGCAAGGATGCTACACACTTTACTGATAAAGTGACGCCGCGTCGGCTCGTCATCCCAGTCGGTGTCAAATGCAATATCCTCACTTTCCTGGCGGCCCCAGGCTTGCATATCGTAAAGTGTTTAGTTTATTTATTAGGTATGTGTTCAAGTAATATTTATTTGCTAAGTGTTAACTAACTAGATCATGAAAATAAAAAGTGATCCAGTGGAGAAATCTGATTCCAAGCTGAGCGACTCATTTTGATTGAAACTGCGAGTTTTCAAGTCACTGCCAAATGTCAAGTTATTTATTTTTGTATAGTCTCACAATTAATAATTTGCTTTAATGCATAATTGGTTTTAGTTCGAGTATATTGTAACGTAATTTGATATTATTTGGTTTTGCCACTACCCATCGTATAAAATACACATTACACATTAGTATGTATGTATGTGTGCATACATATTATGTATATACCATTTTTATTGCATAGGTCGGAGTCGTCTTGCAGGCCAGTCAAACACCTAAGCAACTTGAGAGATAAATCGAATTTAGCATAAAGTTGCATGGAGTTTGATGAGGTTTTAGTAGTTAATTAAAAAAGATATATGGAAATTCAAAGCGTTCTTATTATTTTCAAAAATTATTCATTTTGTATTACTTGCGATCGAGTTACTAATCTTTAGTTTTAGAATAAGTAGCATAAGTGACATAAGACATAAATAATTTGAATTATCGTTTGTTCTAGATTAAGTTAGTTTTAATAAATTGTATTTAGTTTTACATTATTTTATTGTTTACTGTTTATTGTTTATGTTTAAGTCTAATACATTTTAAACGAGTTTTAGTTGCAAGTTTAGATATAAGTGTAGTAAATACAATTAAATAATTAACTATTAATGTACAGAACAGAGTGCTTTGAAGTAGTTTAATGTAAATTGTAATTGTTTTCTTATAAAAAAAAACCAGTATATTCTTGGAAGTCATCGGCGATTATTCAAATGCACGTCTCTATATAAGCACTTAATAATTCAAAGTCATATTTGTCATATTTGAATTTGTTGCCTGCTTTCGGCTCAAGGCGCATTATGTATGAAAATATTCATAAGCTTGAACATGCAGTTTTGATACAACAATTTCTTGTTTGATAATCTGATTGAGTTTGCATCTATTACATGGAATATGCATGACAAACTCATTAACAAAAAAAAAAGAGAAAAAAAAACAAGCAAACGTAGATAGAACACGCAAAAATCTGGGCGTCCTTTTGCAGTTCTGTTTGTAGGCTCAGCTTTCGCTTTCTTATACGCCCTTAACTAAAATAACACTTAACATATATGAATTGCTTATTGACCCTAACACGTAAAGAATTGAACTCACACTAAACAGAAGTGATTCTTATATAAATAAGGGTCCAAACAAAAAATGCACACGCACAAATAAACAAATACTTAAGCGCTACAAACTTGACTAAAAACGAATTATATCTTTACATTATCTATTAATGAATATTAATTACAAATTAGTAGTAGGTGCTGAATTTAGTTCTTGTTGTTTGCCATTTTCCAGTTAAATGGATGAGTTTTTTTTGTTTGTTTTTTGTTTGTTTGTTTTAAATAAATATTAGTTAGTTTTAACCCATTTAGTTGACATTAGTAAATTAACCTAATATAGTCGCTACACACTAGGAGGTATTCTCAAACTCATCGGGTTTGTGCTTGACTCGCAAATTGCTCAACAAATCGGCACAGTTGTTGACCATCATCAAATAGTCGCCATTATTAAGATTGCCGGTTCCTGATTGCTGTTCACGATTGTTTCCACCTCCGATTTCACCACCTCCTCCACCACTATGATTGTTGTTCGGGAGAGTTTTGTCGTTTTGCCTGCAATTTGATAGTTATATAGTATGTGGATGGTATTCAATGATGGCAAATGCCTAAGCATTACCGATTGTGAGTTATATTTCCAAGCATATCACGAGACATAATCACAGCCTTTTCCAATTCCTGTAATAGCAACGAGTTCTTCAGATTCGCGTGCAGCTTCATCGCCGCCTGCGTGGTCGTATAAAGCTTATTGATCACATTGTGCACCTGGGCCTCAGCTGTGTTAAGAGAAAAAAGGAAGATTAATTTGGTGGACGGGAGTATAAATAATAGTGATGTAGTCGAAAGTATATTTGCTAGTGTCACGCAATTTGATGAACTCGAGTAGATCATTCTCATATTGGTTCAAGTTTTGCCACTCACACTCTGCAACCTCGTAGTCCTCAACACTACCGACTCGCTGCTTAGCCGTATTATTGGGAGTATTGCTGTTCATTTTGTTCTTGTGATCGAAACCCAAATTGCGAGGCCTGGGTGGCACAATGGGTTTATTGCTGGCTGCAATACTGGGCGTCTCCTCCGAACTGGAGTCATCTGGCATTGCTATATTAATACAAAAATATAAATTATACTTATGATTTTGCGGTAATCATCTAATCATTATAATTACCACTGCTGAATGGCGTCTTGCGTCGATTGCTGTTGACATTGTTAATCTTGCTGCTGTACTGTCGATTGGCAGCTAAAATAGAGCAGAAAAGGAAAGCTTAGAGCGGTTCCAGGTATAAACGGAAGTATTTTATGCCTAAGTTTGTGATAATAAGGAATTGTCAGCACTTAGTTTATGTGATACCTACCCGTGGGTCCATTGCTGCGACTCTGTCCATTTGACGCACTGCGCATACGATTGCTGTCCTCTGGCTCCGAGTCACTCTATATGGAGAAAGATTGGGTTTCATTTAAGTTTGGCTTGAAAACATTTAGTGTTCTGCTGTACTACTTACAACCTGATTGAGCACATTCATTGAGTTGCTGGAGGCGCCCAGTCCTGATTTGCCTTGCAGACTATTCCGTTTGCTGGCGGATCTGGTGATGTTACTGCTACGATGCTGAGCTGTGGGCTTCTGTGGTGTTCCATTGGACTTGCTTGCTGTTTTCCGGAAGAGAGATAGACAGATAGAGAGAGAAAGAAAGAGGTGATTAGTGTTAGCAAATGGGAGCAGTGATTGGTTATTTGTTGTGGCCCTTACGCTTGCCAAAGTTGCCCATATGCAGATCACTTAGGGAGCAGGCGCGACGAATCGACGACTCCTCAATGGGTATGGGATTGAGCACTTTGGGATTACCTGTAAGTAGGTGAAGACAGTTATTAGTTGAGGGTCGAGCATGCTGGTCAAAGGTGCAACGTAAATGGTTTTTTTCGTGTAGGTAGCAAAAATGAGAACGTCAACCAAAAAGCTCTAAGAAAGATGGGTGCGCAAATATCAAGGATATTCCCGAGTACAAAATGATGATGAGTGGTGGAACGTAAAAAAAAAAACAATAATCTTTGTGCTTGTTCTGTAGTAATTTGTAGTACAACATCGAGGCTCAAACGTTCAAACCTTTTAGGCGCTCAACGCTCAACTCCTGATGATCACCACCTTCAGCGCCATTAGCTTTCACATTTTCATTGAGCTCATGGTAAATACATCTTTGGTTGCTTGCAATATCATCGTCATCATCATCATCATCATCATCTGCATCGTCTTCATCATCGGCAACCACTTCCTTGGCTAGTTCGACATCGTTGCTGCCATTATTATGGTAGTTAAAGTCAGCGCTCTCAAGCACATCTGGCAAGCTGCAGTTCCTACGAATATGTCGGGCATATGCACAGAGATCCGCATCGCTGGAGGGCAGCAGTTGCTCCGCGAGTTGCTGCTGATCCTGGGCCCGAGCCAGCATATCAAAATTCATAGTCAGACTCTTCACGTAACCCTTCTGCTTCGAGTTGCAGGCAAAGGGACGCAACCGTGTTTCCGTCGCCATGCGTATCTGCTCCATTTTGCGCTCCTCCATGCCAATTAGCTTCTCAATGATGTCAATTTTCTTGGCAATGTTTTGGCACTGGTGGCTGGTGGAGTTGCCGGCACCCGAGCAACGCTCCACATTGTCCATGTTCTTTTTGTGCTTGGCTCGCTCCAGCTGCACCTCATCCACCACTGCCTGCAGCTGTGGCTTTGTGTACAGCTTCAGGCTGTGCATATGCTCCAGATTCTCGTGCGCATTCCCATTCTCGGCAAAGAACATTTCAAAACTCCGCTCGGCTCCATAGTTACTTGGCAAACTGCCCACGATAGGTGCATCCATCATTGACTGCTGATCATCTATTGCTGCCTCTAGCTCCGACTCCATTTCGTTGTTGCTATTGCTATTGCTATCCGCATCATCATTCAGATTGGCTTGCTCCCGCTTCGCACTGGGCGTATACTTGATTTGCGAGACTGTATTGAAGCGAACACTGATCTTGGGACGCGCTTTCTGCCTCACACTCGAGGCTCGCCAGTTGTTGCTGTCCTTGGTGTCGAAGCGCGAAACTTTCTTCAGGCAGCTGTGCGTGGCGAGGGCGCCACTACTCACGCTACTCCTCATCGCAGCCACCGGGCGCTGCTGAGCCCGCTGCTTTTCGCGCTCAAACTTGAGCAGATTATGTTCGAATTGACGCACTACGCTGGCCGTCCTCGAGCTACCCACACAGGATGACTGCTTCTTCTCCACGTTGCACGTGAGAGTCGACACCAAATTGTGGGGCTTAGCGGGTATTGGCGGTTTTGGCATTTGCTTTCGCACAAACATCACCTGGCCATTGGAACGGGATTGGGATTGGGATTGAGATGGAGATTGAGAGTGCGAATGGGCATGAGAATGTGCGTGGGAATGGGAATGGGCTTGGCTATATGAGTGGGCGTGGGACTGTGAGATGGGATTGGAATTCCGCTGTTGACGCTGCTGTGCAAAGTCCGTGCTGAGACTTTTATTTACTCCGGAATTGTACTGCTTGTTCTTAGATCGCATTGTGGGAATGTGCTCCACGCCAGCAGGTGCTGCTTGCGGCTGAGGGACTGAGGCTAGACGTGGATAAGTCTTGGAGTTGGGCAATGGTTTTAGGGGCTGCAGATTGTAGCCGGTCACATCGAAACTGTCGAAGGCAGCTGCCGCTCTAGCCGAAGTCTCCTGGCGCATATAGTAGTCAAAGCTGCCATAGGCATTTGGACTGCTCCCGTACGACTTGGAGACCGGGCCATGGATTATGAAGTTGCGTATGCCGGCGTGACATTGCATTGCCTGGAGTGGTGGCTCCAGTGGGGCACTCTTGCAGTCGCTCTCGTCGGAGAGAACGCTCTCCAGGCTGTTGCAGTAGCTGCCGCCGTCGGACAGCAGCGACTCCTGGCTGAGCTCGTGCGGCAGCTGGCCGGAGCTGCTGAGGAAGAAGCTGGCGCTAGAATGACGCTGCGTCTCCAGGAATCGTGCCTCCTCGAGGCGCTGCTGCTGCTGCAGTTGTTGCTGCTGCGTGGCAACAAACTGATCGGGCTTTAGGATATCCGAGAGGGAGACCTTCCGCTCACATTGATAGATCTCGCGGTAAACATAATACTGGGTGCGTCCACCTTGCGGCGGCGTCGCCGTTGGCGTCGTGTCACCTGTGGAGCCGTCCAGGGCACGCAAATTGGCCGGCATTGAGGCTGATGAGGGCAGTACAGCATATCTGGATGGTTCATCCAGATCACCGTATTTGCGAGTTATCTCGTCGATCATTTTCTCGGTGTCCGCATGAATCATGTCTAGAATTGTACGGGCATCGTCTGCATAGACCGAGTGTCGCTTTGGCTCTGTGGGTATCGAACGCTCCGACTCCACCGACCACTCCACCTCCTCGTGCACAGGCGAAACTGGACAGGATTTGTAATGCTTAAGAATGCTTGGGGTACGACGATTGTTGCCAGCAGGATTACGCTTGGCGGCGCTTAGCCGGGGCGCTGTTTGTGCCGTGTACTTCGGTTGTTGCCTGGAGGTGTTCGAGGAGGTGACGTAGGAGGTGTTGCCGTGACCAAAGGGCACACCAGGTGGAGGATGTATCTGATGCACGCCTACATGATGCGGATAGGGTGGATAATGTTGCTGCACTTGGCGCATTGTTTGAAAGTTCTGTTGCAGCTTCGATTTGGATGCGGCACAGTTGAAGAATTGCTGAACAGAGACTTGTGGCTGATGTTGTTGTTTTGATGGAGGTTGAGGAAGATACTGTTGTTGTTGTTGTTGCGTTACAGATGGGTTAGTGGACCTACTAATATACTGTGAAGTATCATGGGAATCAACTGGTTGGGTTATTCAACATAATCAACAGTAAGTGTTACAAATAAGTGTTTTACGATTTTGCGGTTGATTGTTTTTTACCGACATTATTTTTACCAACATAGTGAGCGCAAGGGAGAGCAATCAGTAAAAAGAGACAAAGAAATTGAAAGAGAGAGAGAGAGAGAGAGAGTGGACGAGGAGAGCAAAATATGTGTCGCAAAATTGATGGATTAGCCTACGGTTATCAAGGAATCGATCCGTTTCGGGTTGCATCTTTGGAATCACTTTGAGCCTTACCTGACTTCTGATAGCGTGCTGGCCCCGAGCTGCGAGATCCATCCAGATTGCCAGCCAGACTCAGATCCGAAATGCTATGGCTGCCTCGCAGCGGTCGATGGCCGACCTGTGAAGAATATAGGTTAACAAGAACTAATCAGTGAACAGCGACAAATTATCAGGTGTCAGGCATTAATTAATGAATGAGTCAACAAGTGGACTGCAGCTATTTTAGCAGTTTTCCAGTTTGCGCAGGTTTTTCGTTTCTTTGAGTTTTTTTTTGTTAGCAAGTGAATAACAAGGTGGATTTTTTGAGTCAGCGTGATAATGAATATATTGCCGATAGAAATATCTACATTTTGTATTTATATAAAACCTTTTTTAATTTATCATTTGTCACGCTAATCGAGGCTGCTAAGCCAGCTGGGCAGTGTATCTGTTTAAATTATTAGTTTCATTCTATTTTTTAGTGAAACGCAACTTAACATATATTTTTTGTAACATTGTAGTCACTGTTTAGTATGGAATGGAACTTAGTATTAGTTGTCGTTAAATGGAGTCCAAACGTGTTTTGGCCTTGCGTATTTAACAAGCGTTATGAGAAGCAAATCAGTCGTTAAAGCATCAACAATAACTCGTAGGTAACTCGGTTTCTCACCTCGGCAATTACATTTAACTTTTTACTGTCGTTTTTGCGCGTACCCTAAAATGCGGAGGAAGGGGTTTGAATTTGATTTGATTTTGCACCCGGATGTGTGTTGGTTGTGTGCGGAACGAGACAGACACCGAAGCAATACGCAACAAAAATATATTCATATATAGGGGAAAACGAAAACGAAAATAAAATGTAGACATAGAGAACAGAAATTAAATAAAAACAGAAAAAATAGAAATATATATGTATACATATACATAAGATGTCCAACTAGTTTGCTATCTGTCTATCTACTCACATTCTCCAGCTGCTGTTTGACCTTGTTGATGACCTGTAGCAACTCCTCCTTCTTGGTGCTTGTGTATGACTTTGTGATGGTAGGCGGCGCTGGGACAACCTTTCCATTTTCAGTATTGTGTTTGGCACTAATGCTGCGACGACCTGAAAGCAACAAGCCAGTGATTACGAAAATGCGAAATGAACCCAATGAGATATCCGTACTGCTTGTGCCACGCTCCAGCAACGTTCCCGGTCCTTCCGGCAATGCCGCATGCAGAAAACTATTCGTGGTCTGGGGTAAGTTTTCAGAGCTGCCGCCCAACGTTGAGGCCAACGACCGCTCCGCATTCTCCGCACTGGGCGTGGAGCCCTCATCTTCTGTGTCCGACGTGCCCGTGCCAGTGCCAGTGCTAGCCGTGTGCGAGCTGCCGTTGCCGGCGGTGGCCAGTTGAAGGCCGGATTTCTCGAACTTTTGGCGACGAACCGATTTTCGCAGCTCATCTTCATTCATGGCGGTCACCTTGAAGTCCCTGCAAAGCAAATGGTTTGATTAACTTAAATCTCAATTAAGACGAAAGGTTATCTGATCTTACGTTGGCGTGCTGGGCAACATGTTGTTGTAGAACATGCCATGATCTGAGCTGGTGCGTTCGCCATCAGAAATGTCCTCCACATCGCCGTCGTGGTCGTGACTGTGTGTGTCAAAGCGGAGTCCAACCTTGCGTTTATCGGGCAGCAGACGCTGCTGACCAACACCAACGGTAGCTGGGGCACCATTGCTGGATGCCGCGGCAGCTGAGACGGTGGAGATGGTGCCATTGTTGTTGCTGCCAATGAACATGAGTTCGCGCCGCGTCTCCATGCCCGAGTCAATGGATGAGTCCTCGCTCAGATATGTCTGATTAAACATGATGTCCTTGGAGGAGGCGCTATTGTAATCAGAGGTTTGTATATTGGTCGCGCTGTGACCACCCACAGAGGAGACGGTGCCCAACGGACTCTCCGAATTCGAGCGCATATCCTCCGTTTCCAGCTGGCTGCGCTGCGACCAGCGTCCACGTGGCCGGGGCGCTTTCACGCCCAAGTGTGGACTGGATGCCGAACTCAGGTTGCCCATGGACGAGGCTGTGTGTAGCGTGGCAGACGACAAGCCGCTCACAATTGGCGTAGGTATGGAAAGGGCTCCGCTCTCTGAGTTTGCCGCCGCCGCCTTACGCATGGCCCACTGTGGCAGCTGGCCAACGTCAGACAGCCGATAGGTGTTGCGATTCGGTTGCGGCTCCTCGGGCACCATGAACTTGGGCGATAGCTGGTGGTGCTCTAGTTCGCTGGTGGGCGACTCCACGACAATGGCATCCGGTGGCGAGATGGGCGCCAATTGACGCTGCAGTGGGGGAATGCCTGAGCGCAGTCGCTGCTGGGACATGCGTGCCTGCATTGTGACAATCATGTCGTGCGGCACCTGCCAGATGAATATGCAGCCATCGCCACTGGCCGAGATGAGGTGGCGACAATCGTTGGTGAACTTGAGACCCGTCACCAGCTCACTGTGGCCATACATGCGTGCCATGCACTCGCTGGAGTAATAATCGTAGACGGCGAGCGTCTTATCCGTGCAAGAGGTGGCCACATAAATGCCGCTCGGATCCAGACTCAACTTGATCAAACTGCCCTCCTCCGAGTGGGAGCCCTTAAAGGTCTTCGTTTGCTTCGCATTCTGAGTGCCATAGACGCGAACATTGCGATCTTGGCAAGCGGTCAAAATATGCTTGGCATTCGAGTCTACCTCCATGTCGTAGAGCGTCGTCTTTCCCGAGGTGTTCGTGCCACGCATAAAAATGTTACCCTGCAAGAAATCAATGATGTAAGATTGCATCTATTGATAAAGGCACACATACAAACAGCTTACCTGAAAACTACGAAACATAATTGACTTGTCTGCCCCGCAGCTGATCATCTGAAAGTTGAGGCCAGCGCCCACAAATTTGATGGACGTGATCGAGGAGCTGTGATCATCCAAGGTCTGCAACAGCAGATAATTCTGCGACACGTCGAACACATGAATGAGACGATCGCGACTGGCGCTGGCGAGCAGCTTTCGTTCAATCTTATCATTGGAGTACTCCAGACACAGCACCTCTGACTCGTGCGCCTCGATGGTGGTCAGCAGCTTGAGATTGGTGAGGCTGTAGACACGTATGTTGCCACAGCGATCGCCGCTGGCCAAGTGCTGCAGCTCGGGACTGATTTTGATGCAGCGCACACCGTTGCGTCCATCGTAGCTGGAGCTGCCTGTCTTGTCGAAGAGCGAGGAGCCCTGATCCTTGATGTACTGCAACTCGTCGTCGCTGTAGATGATCTTGAGTAGGTCTTTGGAGTAGATATTCTTGCGATATATCTCATTGTTGGCACAACTGTCTAAGCCCCACACGCGTATCGTATCATCCGACGAGCATGTCACAAAACAGTCCTCGGGCAACGTCTGCGATGGCTCCCGCTCTACGTTATATGGCACAGTCTCCACGCCCCAAATGCACGTGGAGTGGTACAAGAATGAGTGCGACTTGCCCACACGCGACACATCGCGCATATCCCAAATGTACAGCGAGTGATCGTTGTAGACGCAGCTCACCTGCGAATGCATCAAACATTTAATATTAGTTAGTCTTAATATTAGTTTATTATTATTATTGGCGGCTTTCTGTACTGCGATCTGTTATATGAATTATGCCCCTTCTCATGCACTCTAATTCTTTGCCGGGTTAACAACATCAATGTCCATCAGGGTGATAACATGGTTCTCTGGTATACTAAGACCCTTTCTTGCTAAGCCCTGACATTCTGCTATAATGTGTCTTGAGAACTTTATTTATGGTTGAGTCTGCCAATCTAAGAATGATATATGATGAGATACTTTATTGAGGAGTTAAAGTGTTTGCCTTAATTTATAACTGGAAGTTAACCATAAATACTTATTATTTCACCGATGGGCGAAATTAATATTTAATATTAATAGCATCTCAATTTGCTAACATTAGTTTGATTATCGATTGATATATAATATTGCTGTATAGATAATAAACAAAATCTAATTGTAGGAAAACTTCTTGATTTTGTTCCACAATCAGTTTGTGTGAAAGATTTTGTACCTTGGACCGCTGCTCGTCAAAAACCATGGCAATACAATCGGGAAACTTGGCTTGCTGGGGCACAGACATAATGTGATTGATCTGAATACCCTGGGCGACATCGACGCCCAGATAATGTGTTCGAGGCAGGGTTGTAACGTATTCCAGAGTGGCTGCATTAAAGATACGTATGATGGACTCGGCACAGCCAACTAGAATAAATTGCTCGTTCACGCAAATGCAGCTGGCGTTGCTGGTGCGGCACTGCACCCACTTGTCGAGCAGCCGCCTAGAGCTGAACTCCACCAGGTGACCCTGCCGGGTGATGGCGTATGTGCTCTCCGAACAGATACCCTTGCCGCAGGCCACAGCACAGAAGTCATTGTCGCGAAGATCGCCCAGAATGGCGCTGCGGCCCATTAGCGGCACCGGATCTTTGTACTGTAAAAATTGAATTCATTATCAAGTAATTTTAACTGCTGAAAGTTAAATGTTTGCTCACCTTTCGTGCACCCTCCAAGTACCAGTATTTGACGTGACGCATGCCCACGGTGACAAAGTAGCTGCCATCCTCAGCGAAACAAACGGCGGACACTTTGGTGCTGATTTTGTTGGAAGCCATTTTCAGATGGGCACGCCAATCGTACACATTGACAATCATGTCGTGCTGCGAACCCACAGAGACCAGGTACTTGCCGTTGGGCGAAAATGCCTATTGAGGACAACAAAAATACAATTGGAGGGGAGCGTATAGAATATTTGTATTATGTATGTGCTTACCACACATGTGGCGGCATATTTGTGATCCACAAACTCGGCGACAACGTTGCCGCCACTGCAGTTATCCAGATTGCCATTGGGCGTCTCCAGTTCCCAGACTTTGATGGCAGGATTGATGCCACACTCGCCTGTGGCTACATAACGGCCGCAGCGCGAGAAGGCCACGCATGTGAATCCCTTGCGGGAGGTATTGACCAGATAAGCCTGTGTATTCCGCTTGGCATTGAACAGCACCACTGTGCATCTGTTGATGGGAAGCGAATAAAAGCACAAAATATAGTTCTACTGCAAGACAATATCAAAAATGGCAAAAAGACATTCAGCAATTTGCCAAGTTGGCATTTGAATGCGCCCTTGGCCAAACTGAAAAGGATAACACAGCGTGCATGTCATCTCAAATGTTCTCAGCTGGGCACGAATCTCGTTTGTCCCCAATTCGTGCTATTGACTGCAATTTCAGAGTTGACTGACTGTAACCTATAACCTACAGCAAAAGATAGACAGAATCACGCTAAAGAAATGCATTCTTTTACCACCCAATCCCCTATCGAATATGTTTCTGATACTAACATTTCCATTGTCTTTATTTAATATAATATTTGGTAAAATACATAATAAATACTTTTTAATGGATTTCACTGCATATTCTAGCAGACAGACAGTAATAATAATAATAATTAAAATAAATTTTTGAAAAATTTCGTATTGCAGAAACTTTTATAACGAAACTTGAATCTGAAAATTTTGGTCAAAATAAATGCTGCTAACTATTTATCAAAGAAATATCAGCGTCAAATGCTATATATTTGCTATACTATTTGCTTATATTTTCAATTTACAGAATTATTCTCTTCAGCTGCCTAGTTCGAGAATGGTTTTGAAATTACTTACCCCGCTGGATAGGCCAGCAGGCCGCTGACGGGCGACACATCCAACGCTGCATTGCTGCAAACAGTTAGGCCCAAGACTTTTTTGAGTTTTATCTGAAAGAAGATACAAATAATGAGAATCATTAGATTGGCATTACATCACTCGCAAGTGTTTTTGGTCAAGGTAAGTTAAGCCTAAAAACATTAACGAACGCTAACACTTGCAGCACATTCAGCAATCCAATTGAATGTATTCAATGCGAGATTTGAGCGTGAAGTGCGAATTATTTACGCAAATAACACTCACATTTGTCTACCGAGCTTGTATGGGTTTATGTGTGTGTGTGTGTGTGTGTGTAAATGTATAAACAACCATCGAGCAAAAAGTGTTAACTTGATTTTCCAATAAGTCGTTGGGTTGGGTTAAAAGTGGCGTAAACATAAATAAAAATATACTTTTAACGAGTTTGTAAGTTTTGTTGTCAGATTATTTTTGGCTTGAAAACAAAAGAGAAAGATGATGCCAGCCTAGGTAAGTTGAGAAATATATGGGTATAGTATAGGGCTGGTTCCATTTTTGTATTTGTCTTTAATGATAATTGTACATGCAGAAGTCTGTAATGCACTTGGTTGAGAAGCGTAGGTTAATATTTTAAGTAGAGGAAGCACGAATCAAGTGTTTCAGCTGTCATAAAACAGACTGACGGACCGGGTTTTGGTATGATATATGCCTGTAGCTGAGTGCTCGCCCACATATAGCGATCAATTAAATACAAAGTTAAATATTGGCTGGCATGCAAAAAAGAGTATCAAAATGATACTCATTAAACACCCGCAGCTGCCGCAGCTGAATGAATGCTTTTGCGTCGCAGACACACAGCGAACACCAAGCTGAGATCATCTGGCAGGCAGTGTATTTATACACATATCATTTACATATAGGATATAGTGTGTTAGGAATGTGCGAGTTGTTGACATCGCTGTTTGTTTTGCTTGGAACTACACGCGAATTCACTTTAACGTCCGCGCTTTAAGAAGCACATTCTGTGTTTGCCTATTTCACTCTAAAACTACCACCAACGCAGCCTCCAAATATGTCTCAATGCGAAAGGTCGTTGTGAACCGGTTTATTCTTTATTCATAGTTATCTCATGATATTTGCATTCGTAATGAGTATAATATGCCGTGAAATTGTAAACACTCTGAGCGTGGCGAGAAAATAGACATGCGAAAAAAACCAAATATCGAAAAAAAACCAAAACAAATACAAATATTCAATCAGGCAGACAATAGTCAGCAGGAATGTCTGCAAGATACCCTGTACCAGACTCGAGTATAAACTCTGAAAACTGAATTTAATTTATTATACTATTTACGGTTTACAGCTACTTTGTTAACTAAAGAATATGATTTAAGTATGCTCTATTTTTTATCTCAAATCTACTAAATTTCATTTATTATATTGTTTACTGCTTACAGAAACTTTTGTAATTCAATAACTTCGGGGAATGCCGCCGTCTTAGATTTGCTCAGTCGACAACCGGAAGACAACGCACGTCATATATTAAATCAATTTTATGGTAACCAAATAACTTTGTTACAAATTTGGACAAGCAGCGAAAATAGTTTATGCAAATACGGAAAGTTGCTTCAAGTTGTCTAACAGACGAGGCGATGGGCCGAATGCAAAGCCACAAACAGCTATTGACGAAAAGTGCTATGTATTTTGTTGGTAATCTGCCAGGATAACAGGGCGTATTCAAATAGAAGGCATGCAGAGGAAGCTACATATCGTAGGACTTATTTTATTTCGATGCGCACCTTTAGCTTTTTAAAGTTTTATTTTATTATTCAAACATGTTCTCGGGTGAATAAAATGCACTCTGAAACCCATACGCAAAGCTATTATATAATATCAGATTTATAAAAACTTTTTGCATTTGTTTATTGCCTTGTCGGTCAGCACGTTTTGAGAATTTCTAATTTGCTCTCATCAGCTTCGATTTGTATGTATTTGTCTAGCAACATTGTATACATATCTACTTATATATATATATATATATATATATGTGTGTATATATAAAGACAAACAATAGTATCATTGCAGCTACGTAGTAGACTACGCGAGCTTGCTGTGGAACGTGATCGAAATGCTTATGGTAAAGGTTCTTTTTTGGCAGCGATTCGCTAAGGCGAATTTATTGAAATTACGAAAGATTGTTTGCAGAGAGTTGGTACCAAATATTTTGAGTTAAAGAACTTTTGCTTGTGCGCCGGCAAAGTGAGCAATGCCTGATTCTGTGACATTGTCTCAGCATTCCTCTAAGCCTTTGAAGCTGCCGCTTCAACAATGAGCAATCGGCAAAAGGCAATCGGCAGTCGGCTAATTGTCTATAATTACTTGTGGCAGCCAACAGTTCACTCCGATGGCCAAACAAATTCTATATGAATAAGCTCAGCCTGGCCACAATCACACAACACAGCTGGCTTGTCTATGGTACAATGGAATCAAATAGAGAGAAAACCACAAAAACTCATTACGAACGGGGAGACAAAACTTTTGGCCAAATGATTCATGCCACAGAGCATATTGTGCCATTCGACAAAGGGGAGACACCAACTTGGCACCACAGCGCAATGCGAGACAAGTGAATATATATATAATATATAATTTGTATCAAAAAAAGACTCAATTATCAAGACAAAAGTGACCTTTACCTCATAGGCAGCTATATCCTCCTTGCCGTATATGGCAACTGGCGATGAATTTCGTGGCGCGAACATTTTTTTTCTTTTTGCCTTGTCTGACAGCACATAACAGCAAAAATTTCTTGGAGCACTTTAATCTCTACTTAATTATTATTTTGTATGGCACCGCAGAGAGTGAAAAACAGACAGAGCGAGAGAGAGAGAGAGGGAGAGGGAGCGAGAATACTAACGCCCACAAATTGTCAGTTACACATATGATTTTTGTTTTTTATGTCTAGATTATAAATTCGGTTATTTTCAAGGGGCGTTTTCAATACGTTTTCAATACGTTCAATAAATAATACACATTAAATAATACTTTTTCGGTTATTTTACACTGTTTTTAACTGTGTTTCGTTTTGTTGTTGTTGTTTTTGTTGTTGTTGATGACTAGTCTATACTATATTTTGTGACTTTTTCAAGGTCGTTGTTAGGCATGCTATTCAATTTATATATTTTTTTTGCTTTTGGGTCGTTGTTGGTTTTATTTGTCTGGTTCGTTTCAATGCCGTGTTGAGAGTTCGATGCTGTCAAAGTTCGTGTAATTTTCAAGATTTCATATTTTCTTGGGGCGAGTTTTGTGTGATTTTTCTTGGTGCCTAATCAATTCAACAAAAGCACATATTCAACTTTAATTATTCCATATTCGTTACACGTTTTTCGGTTTGTTTGATTAACACTCATTCATTTCTATTGCGTTTTTACAATAAACAATAAATTGTAGTTAGCAATATTATAATCGATTGCTTTATTGGTGTTGTTCATATTGCTGTGGTGCTGATTTGTAATTGTCGTTGTCAGCCGTCGTTGCGTATCTATTGGATACGTTTCGTTTTTAGCGCGGCTCAAATGAAACTGTCGAGATTTCTACACTGCCAAGCAAACAACGTCGTCATCGAGATACTGAGAGGGAAAGAGAGAGAGAGAGAGACAGATACCAATATTGGTAGGCCACCTTCTCAGTCTTCTCGACGATTGAGTTTTCGAGAGAAGGCATTTGAAAGCTCTTTGCGTATCTGGCAAATACTTGGCTCACTTTCCGTCTCCACGTCGCAGCTCAAAGTCTCGCGCTTTAATTTGCATATTTTGAAAACAAGTTTGCGGCGGGCGTGGACGGGAGTCAAAAGCGAAAGACACACAACACATGAGGCTCGATCGCTTGACCGATGGAAGGCGTTGTTGTTATTGATTAGTTACTCTTGTTGCAGCCATCGACTCACGTTTGGCTTTGTGACACGCGATTACATTTACAAATGACAATTGAGAAAGCACAACAAGTCGCAAATCGCATTCAACAATGCATTGAAAAGCGGACGAGCTTTGCACCAGTAGTCATTAATCATTTGTTGATGCACCCACTCAACAGTTAATTGTGCACCTAATGTGCAACAAATGGCCGAGGGGCAAGAGGTAACACAAAGTTATGCGAACGAATCAGTCAATCCATATATATATGGAAGACAATGTAAATTCTTGAATCTGTATTATTTGTATAGTCTAGCAATACTCTAAAAGTAGTCAGGCTTAGGTATTTAAGGCCTGATTATAAGTAGTTGCACATTTGTGTTTGTATTGACATATCTGTATTTGTATTGGTTTTTTTGGTTCTCTTTCTGACTGTCTGCACTGCCCACAAAATGCAATAAATTATGAGCAAAGCAATACATATTGAATTGTAGGCGTACACGTTGGAGCCAAAGTTGTAAACAATCGCAAAATTAGGCAAACCAACAGCAGTAACAATAATAACAACAACAACAACCCCAACAAATCAACAGTCAACAGAGGAAGCCAACCAGATCATCGGCAGCCGGCCAAGCAAGTGGAACAGAACCAGCACCATAACGAAAAATAGCACCCTAAAGCCGGATAGATAGGCAGTTACATATATATATATATATATATATAAGAGATAAAGCAGATATGCAAAAGAGCAAACTATATTTATTTATTTAATGTCGCATAATACAACGACGAAGAAAAACATAAACAAATGAAAAGAAAATCAAATTGAATTCAAAATAAAAAATTAAAACTGCAATTTAAAATTATATTATAAAATTATTTAAATTATTTCAATAATTTATTACAAACATAGGGGAACATCAGAAAAGACCCAATCCAAAAATTTAAATAAAAATGAATATGTATGAAATTTAGAACTAAATTGGAAAATGATGTAAATGAATCGATTATATTACAATACATGGATTGGGGAAATCCCAGGAAGATCCGAAATGTTGTTCACTAGACAAAAGGTCTAAAATGGATTTCTTAATTATAGAAACAGAGGATTCTGCATTGATTACATGATAAAATCTATTGTCATCGATTCAAAGAACTGTAAGTCGCTCATGGTAAGCATAATTAGTTAAGAGAAAGGGTGAAAAAGTAACGGGTCTGAAGGGCACAGAAAAATTCATTTATCTCATCAGCGCAGAGGAATCGATTTCATCATTTATAATCTGAACTACAACAAAGGTAGTTTCGATATTCTTTACCGAAATGATTTATAAAAATGAATAAGGATACTTAAAATGTGCAAAGCCAAGTTTACCGCTAGAAGCTTAACTGGGTGTAAATATATTCATTCGATCAAACACAGTTTGACTTGATATGAGAACTAATATTCCAAATTCGAGGTCTCACGCTCTTTTAGACAATGAGATCGGCTTATTAATAAAGACAGATTGACAGACGGACAGACATGGACAAATCGACTAAGTTATTATTAGTTGAACATACCTTTGCACAACTACATCATGTGCTTTTTCTCATTTTAATGGATGTAAACTATACAATTTGACAACACATTTTTCAAGTTCAATTTATAAGCCATTTAGCCTAGATTTAGGTATGGAAATCTATGTAGATTTGATGAGAGGCGAAATGCAATCACAATGCCAATTTACAATGCACTTGTAGACACACACAAAGGAAAATGTTGTCCAACTTTATGAATTTCTTTCTTAGACATATGTACATTTATTTTGCCGTTGACGAAATCAGTAAAAGGAAAATCACTTTGCATGATAAATAAAATCAAGTGCAAAAATCAACAACATCTGCAGGCCGAAACCAAGGCAAACAAACACAAACACACACACACACACACAGAGAGTGCAGTGCAACTGATTGACAAACAAAATGCATTGTTAAAATTCCACATTTGGATCCCCATGTCCCCTAATAAAAAGAAAAACAGCAGCAGCTACAGCAGCAACAACAAAAACAAAGACAACAGAAAAGAGTCAAACGCACTTGAAAGCATCGCCAACAAGAGCATAAGAAAAAAACCAAACACGAGGCCAAGTCTGAGACCAGGGCACATATAGAGAGATAGATCTCCAATGTTGCAGTCAATTTTTGTTGTGTTGTGTGTGTGTGTGTGTGTGTGAGTGAGTGTGTGAGTCTTCGTTGTTGTTTATGGGGGAAAGTTACAAGCGACGGCTCTGACAGATGCTAGGCAGATAGATAGATAGATAGATTAGTCTTGCGACTACATGCGGCGCATATTCAAATGAATGCAGCTTGTTGTTGCTCTTGTTGTTGCTCGTGTTGTTGTTGTTATTGTTGCCACTTGGCCGCCTTTTTCCTTTGATTTGTGCCGTAAAATGTGGCCGGCCTGTTATAGCTATATGTACAGGCAGCATTTACGTGGATTGCGGATTGCGGATCGCAGTTGGTCTTACAATTAAATTGCATTTGCCTTATTGTCATTGTTTTATGACGTCATTTGTCAGATTTTTCTTATTACTTTGTTATATATATATATAAATCAATTATAATTCAATGGCATTGTTTAAGGTTTCTGGCTTGTCAATTTGCCCACTGTATGGGTATTCATACCAATATTAATTATTAAAAAATCCATATTTGTGTCTTAGGGAAAATACCTGATTTGTCTAGCATATAAATAAATACTATTTTAGCAACTTGCGAATGACTTAACCTTCAAATGAAGTAAATAAACAGCCCACTGTTGACTGTTGACTATTGACAAATGTAGAAACTTATTTAATTTGTATAAAATCATCATGTTGCAGATACTCGTGTTTAGCACAGAAGGAAGCACCGCAATCAATACACATTTCAATCAATTTGAATGGGTACAAGGTATAACAGCGCAAACAAATTCATTAAAAAAGACAATTAATCACTAGACTCGAGTTTAACCCAGTCAAGAGGCAAGCAACACAACGACATTTGGACAGTCGATCAATGGGTATAGTGGAGTGGATTGTGTGAAATGTGCATGCGCATTTGTCAGTCTGTCCACAGTCTGTCGCTGCGATGAGGTAAGCCTAGTCGACTTTAGCCATCAACTTTCAAAAAAAGGGTATCTTATGTGCGGCAAACACAGTGATAATTGACATCTTTGGTGCATTTCTCAATAAAGCGATTATTTTTGAGGCACTAATGTATATTATCTCGTCCCGTATCTTGCACAATTAATGGGATTGCATTACAATCAGAGTGCCTCCTCAATGATCCGATTGACATATTGATTACATAATGACAAACATTTTCGTGTGGTCGGAATCGGTTATGTTATGGCCACGTTGTAAGATTTAATTATTGACGTGTTTTTCATGAACATTTTTATGTGCTGCTAAATGCTGCAGAGGAGTTGTCTTTATGTCAGTCCAGACGTTGTGGCAACCACTTGAGAATGCAATCAAAACTAAGCCGCTATACAAAATGGGACGCCCACGATATAAAAAAAAAATAACTGACAAAGAGACTGACAGACAGACAGACGGCAGGACGGACTGCGTACAGTTTGAGTGAAAAATGCGCATAAATTTGTTAAAAAAATCAATCGCGCTGCATGCAGCATGCAGCAGCAACGCATTTAGGAGATTAGCTGCAATTCGAACAGTTGTAGAGTATAATAACAGGTGTCAGTTAGCCAACCCCAAAGCTGCCCACTGTTCACAAGCATTAATTATGCCCTGTTTTCGAATAGGAATAGGGTATTATCAACTGGTAGTAATCAATTGACTTAACTGAACAGCTTTAGCTTCTAGTTATTAAAGCCTACACAGTATCAGCTAGTCGATCATCGTGCAGTGCAAACATTCTTACATGTTTTCAGTTGCGATGTTTTTAACGTGTTCTTTGGCACACATTTTCCGTAGTAATAAATTTAAAGTACTTAGTTGTTATGTATTAAAAGATATTAAATTGATTAGTAGTCGGTGCCTTGGATTGTTTCCGGCATTTAAATAAATGTTTTTATGACAAAAAACATTTATGAATGTTTAGTTTACAGTTTTGCGGTGTTTGCATTGACTTTAGTGCATTTCAAATATGCTACAAACTATTTGGAGAATGTTCACAGTAATAAGTACAAATAATAAAGTAACTTAATTAATGCTTAATTAGATTAAAGCGAGTCTTGTCACGCGTTTTTAATTACTTGTGTTTGCGGTCCATGGTCAAAATCTCATTAAATATTTGCAAGCAGTTAATTAAAAGTTGTCAAACGTGTTGAAATGGGCCAACATCTTAAATGAACAATAAGCAATTTAATTAAATCCCTTGGACAATTCTCAATGGTTGAAGGGCATTATTTATTTATTCATAAATATTAACTTTAAAACAGTTATACACAAAAACTAAAACAAATAATTCTTGTGAAGATTCAAAATAGTTGGAACAACTTTAGGAAGTTCTCGGAATAGAATCAGATGTCAAAATAAATATTCATATTGCATTCCTGCGACGCTAAAATGCAAAGTGATGCTGAAGCAGAATTTTAGCAGAAATTGGCTGGGGAGATATAATAGAGATGACTTCATCTTCTGACATCACTGGCAGAGCTTATTAGAATCGACGACTAAAGCCGCAATCTATTCGTACCTCATTAACAATGCATTTGTAATACACCAAGCCTGTTAGAAACTTGAAACTTTGATTTGATTTTTTGTTTTTTTTTTTTTTGCCGATGTTTGTCGTGTGTACTAATTAATAAATCAGCAAAGTCATTGAAGGAATAAGCATAACAAAAATACCTGAAAACAGGCAGAGAAATAAGCAAAACAAGCAGATAAATTGTCAACTTGTCGGCTAAAGACGGAATTAACAAAGACGGAAAAAACAAATTAAATGTTAACTTTGGGATGCAGACGACTCAATGATTTTAGCCAACATCCTTAAGCTGGTATCTCATAAGAGCCAACGTGGGTTGAGCTGACTGTGAAGAAAGTGAAACGCTTTTGTGGGCCCTATTTGTGGGCGTTGTCAGATAATCGATTTAAAAACGATCGATCTGTCAGAAGCGTTGCGGCATTTAAAAGGCAAATTAGTTCGAGTCTGATCGCCACTTAACTCCCAACACATTTTAACGAGTTTCTTTGAAGCAGATGTTGCCTAAAGCGTATTAAATAACCAACAACCGAATTTTGTTAAAAGGCAACCTGTCAATGTGGCCAACAAGCAAGTGTGTCAAATTGATTATTGTTGTGCCGCAAGCGTAGATTCTTGAGCGTCAATCCGAGTGGTGTACATTGTACAGTAGCCACATACAACAATGAACATCTTACTGCACACACGCTGCCTGCACACACCTACAGGTAACAAAACATTTATAACGAAACGATATGGTTGTGAGTGCCCGTTCATCAATCAAGTGTTTGTTAATCATGTGGGTTCAATTCGAAAACAAAATGTTTGCAAATATACAAAAAAAAACCAGTTCGGGTGATCTAGGCGTGGGTAACCGACTGGTTAATACCCTGTATTTGGTAGCTACTTACTTATATCCGTATTAAAGAAACTATATTTGGTTTAGGTTTATTTAAGGCAGTTTCGAAACTTGTATACCTTTTTTTCTAAATGTATATTGAACCATGACTACCTTAAAAGAAATGCAACAAATGATGGTTGCATTTCGAAATGGCTTCTCCCGAAACTGATATGAATGATGTAACATTAGAAAAGAAAGCAAACCAAACAAAATGAAAAACCAACGCTGATTACCAAAGCAAAAAGAGGCATGAAAATAACAAAAGAAAAGTATTAGCCGCAATTTTGTTATATGTTTAACAGTTAACTAAAGCCATCAGCTGGAAAACCGCTAATAGTGGCACCACTCTCTGGTATTAAGTATTCTCCTAATTCCATGCTTTCAGCTTTTAAATTGCATAAAACTTAAAAGCCGATTTACGCTCAAAGCTACAGGAAAAACAGTTTGCAAGTGTCAGTCAAATTGCTGGGAAAAACGAGGCAAGTCTTTGTCCATTATTTTTACAATTTTGGTTAAGCTGCAGTTACTAACAAATAATTATGCTCGAGCTGAGAGTACTTTGCGAGAATAAGTAGATGTGAGACCAGACATGTCAAAAATACATTCATAAAAATCCTTAGTAAGTGTTTCACAGTTTTAGCCAAGTGCATCCAGCTGGAGGAGGTAAGGGAAACGTAACTTAATGGAAAATACTGTTCCCGGTCAAAGTCACTCATACATTTTGTAGTAGAATTTCCAGTTATTATTTTCAAAGTGCGAAACTATTGCTTTCAATTTAACAATTAGATTGTGCCATCATGAATGAATGAAGCTATGGAAATTGACAATAAAGCTATGCATTTAACCGGATAAAAGGCTTTTTCCGTGCCGGATTAGATGGCGGGCAAAAAAATGCAGAGTATTCTAGTCAAGGACAGTGGGGATTATCTACACAAGTGTCAAGTGTTTTTCAATGAGCTTGAATGCAGACTTCTCAGTCAGAAAAAAATTGCATTAAAACTAGAAAAAAATAATTGTTTTTTAATTATATTTTTAACGATTAGGATTGTAGGAGGAGGTGGAATCGGTGAACGGGGCAGACATCGTATAAATAGTTGGCACAATTTAAATACCGGTCACGCTTTTCTTGGGCTTAATGCGAAAATAGAAATGATGTAAATAGACGGGTGGCTTAAAAAGAGTTAAGGAATTCTCATTCACGATTTGTGTGGCACGGACGGAAGCTTAAAGTAATAAATTAAACATTTTGCTTCTGGGCAGATCTTGAAATTAGTTTCCCGACAAATATTGCATTTAGAATTAGCAAACACAATGTTAAATCAAAGATCATGTTAAAACTCGATCACTTTATCACTGATTAATTTGTTTTTCAAAGTCAATATATTCTAGGGAAGGTCCTAACAGTGATAGCAGAATGAACTCTCGTTTGTAAATACCATTTTGCTGTACATAATAATAATAATACTAAATTCTGCTTATACTATATATATAGCATGTTCATTCAACTTTATTAGTTACTTGCATTATCACTAGCAGGTCCCGTTCTTTTATTTTAATTTTAATTTTATTTCTGATGTGTTTTTTGGCTCAACAGTTCATTGACATTTTGGGCTATGCTTTGTTTTTGCTTTCTGTCCAGCTGTTTATAATTTAATGTATGTATGTGTGTACGTGATTTGTATACGATGCGTATATGTATGTATGTATGTATGTATGTTTTATGCATGTGTGTTTCTTATGGCTGTGTTGTCACACTGTTATTTGCTGCTAACTCTAACTGTTTTGCATTGTTTTATGGGCAGAGTTGCTTTTTGTCGTGCCTGGCTGTGAGAACATGGGAAACAACACCATGAAAAACCACCAACAACCAACAAACAAAAGTAACAACAACAGTAATGTGGTGCAACGCTTTACATTTAATGGGGTCTGGGGCGTTAAGGTTGGCGTTTCCGGGGCGAGAGGTGGGAGGCGTCACCCTTAGGGAAGATGTATGTGTTAGAACTAACGCTTACCGTTGCCCATTTAAAAGTCACGCATTTTGTTGATCAACTAAAGCTCACATGTATGCGTGCAACATGAATGTGGCAAGTGAGCGAGTGTGGATATTTATGTGGCCTACTTAATGTAATTGTAATTACCTAAAAGGTGAGCATGCTTTTTAAACTGTGACTTTAAGCCAATTAATATTTAATTTAGAAAATAAATTTAATATAGACTAAAATTTTGCATAGTTTCTGCAACCTTTTTTTGAAAGTGGCAGCCTTGAAACCCTGCATCGTCAACATACGGTGCGCTAATTGGGCTTAATGGCCTCGTTAATGCCTGAAAGATGACTGCAACTCACAATTGTGGCAACAACCAACAACCATGCCCTAAAACATTAATCATGCTAATGGGCCCCAACACTTCTTCTCTCGCTTGGAAAAACTACAGTCCAGAAAATAAGTAACTAAAGTCTCTGCAACATGGGTGACTGCGTCCGAGGCGGCAACGGAAAACGAAAAAAAAG
This sequence comes from Drosophila atroscutellata, assembly GCA_035041605.1. Classification (NCBI taxonomy): domain Eukaryota; kingdom Metazoa; phylum Arthropoda; class Insecta; order Diptera; family Drosophilidae; genus Drosophila; species Drosophila atroscutellata. The sequence continues at coordinate 445,752 of JAWNLA010000092.1, read as the reverse complement.
GGAAAACAATTTTGAGGCGGCAAGTCGGCCAAGCGAACAGCGGCGTTTTCCACATCGACGCACAAAAATTAGCAACGAGATCAGCCTAATAAAATTTCAATATAAAAAAAGGCATCTGGCCAAAATTCAAATTTCAGAGAGAGAACGCGCGCGCGCGAGAGAGAGAGAGAGAGAGGGAAAAAGTGCGAGATATGCAAAAATGTAACTAAAAGCGACATGCAAAAGTTGAAAGTAAAAGAAAAGCATTTCAATACGGTTTAACAGCGAGAGACGACTTTCCCAGAAAGTCAACTGCACAAATGCAATCAAGGCAACTGCTTATGGACCAGACCGGTCTGTTCCGGGTCTCAATTTTTGCGTGGGTGTGCCTCCCCCCCCAGAGAGAGATAGATACAAAGTGAGATGGAGAGAGAGAGGAGAACTAAAATGGTGGCCAAGCTGTCGCCTGACATAAGCCAAATGACTAAAAAAAAAAATCGCTCTGAACCGTTGCAACTTTTGACTTCTTGCCTGTCAGACATAAATTAGCAAGCGTGCACTAGTCGAAAGTGACAGACTAGAAAATACCCTACACTTTGTACAAAAAGCAGAGCTAAACCTGTACACATTAATATGAAATAAGTACCAAAAATGAAAGAACTTGACACACAGTTAGACTGGACAAATTCGACATGGCTAGTGGCAAGCTTGGTAATGTCGCAAGAGTCATTCTCACTCGCACATGTAGGGAATGTGGGGTGGAGCGGCGGAGGGGCGATTCAGCAGTATAAAGTTGCTTTTGTCGCATGCCCAAAAGCCTTTAAATTAAACAACCGCACGTTTTCATGCTGCCAGCAGCTGTAGCAATAGTTTCCAATTCGGTTGCAACCCAGACAACACTCTACACACAACAAAGTTGGGCAACACCGACAAATGTGCAAAAGGGAGCACAAGCTGTATAAATATATCAACTTGAGCAAATAGTCAAATAATAAACTTAAGCAGACACTCAATAATTAATAATTCCTTGAAATTATGTAAATTTAGATATTCAATAACTAATACAAAAATTAATGAGATATGTATTATGATATTTAGGTGAGGCTAGGCTGGTGCTGCTTGCTGGTTGTGCTCGACCTTGTCTGATTCGAATTTATAAGACTTCTGTCGGTTTTCCATATAATTTCGTAAATCATTGAAAATTAGTTTGAAGCCAATTCGCATTTAAAAAGCATTCAATATTATACATATATATAGAAGTCAAATTGCCAATAATCAAGTTCATTCTTGCAAAAACTGAGTTCGTTATAGCCAAGTTCGACAGAATGCATCACATTGAGGTCAAATTGGGTTGGGGATAGGCCTGGCGGCTGATTCTGAGTCATGAAATGCCCGCACATTGATATCATTTTTTATTATTTGACTGCAATATCTCTCCCTTTATATATATATCGCGTATATATATAAAATCTGAATGAATGCTGTGAACGCATATGCCACTTTTTGATATATGACATTGTTGGACAGCGGCTGGGGTCGTTTGGTCGTGGGCAAATTAGTTGCAGAAGTGGTTGTTGTTGTTGCTTGTTGTTTGTTTGTGGCTGGCTGTGGCTGCCCACAATATTCAGTTGAAGCCCAACACTCGTGAGTGGCCAAAATCGATTTTTTTTTACTTGCCGTTTTAATTAACCTAACCAAATGAGCAGCGGAAAAAGTCTGCGACACTATGCAATATATATATATATATATATATAAATATATATAAATCATTTATATTAATCGTTTAATTGGCAATTCTTGCAGCACTAAATGAAAGTGGAAAGTGTGGCGAGAAAAACTCGGCGAGAGGGAGAAAAAGATAGAGGGGGTGAGAGGAAGACAGAGCAAAAGGAGCATGTTTCCTTTTGCAAAGTAAAACCAGCGACAACTTTTAACTTGGCTGTGGAAAAGTAAAAGATCGCAACCAGTTTCGGGCACCCGCCAGATCTTAAGTTGCTGTTAAGAGCCAGCATTCAATCTCTAGCATTAGTTTTTTTCTCTCTAAAGTTTAATGAGTTGAGAAAAGCAGTGAATAGCAGAAGAAAAACCCAGCACGATTGCAACTACCCCATGTTATTAAATAGTGGCACATGAAGCAAGCCGCGTGATTAGCGCCTCCCCCTGTCTGTTGCCCAAGTGCTCATTAAACGCGCATTTTCGAAAATAATTACATGATGTCAGCCATTAATCAAACAACTTCTTTTAGATAAGAATACACACAAACACACACATTAGGGATTTGGTGTGATTTCAGCAACGCTTGCCATTCATATCTACCGCACAGTAATAGAAAGCCTTAAATCTAAACATAAATAGATAATTGAAAAGTGTGAATGTTCATTCGCTTTTCTTTTCTTAAGAATATCATGTGTAAAAAAAAGAGAGAAGAGCGAGTGAAGTCATCTAACAAAAGGTCCGATCTTGATGATTTTTTATGGTAAAAACACAATAATACTCATAACTAGTGAGGAGAACTGAGTAAGTAGAAAAGTTGTCATATATTATCCTAAAAAGATTCATAATAATACGCATATTAGGTTAGTTTGGTTCGGTGTTTAGGTAAACAAAAAGTTATCTATACAAGAACTCATCTTTTCGACTATGCGATTTGGCCAATTCCGATATAAGTACTGCATGCAGTAAATATATGTATTAGCTTTAAGTTTCATCATGATGGCTTCAAAACTGAGGCGAAGAATTCCAAAATATGTAGATTGCAGCAATTCACCCTTGCAATGCCTTTTTGCACTCACTGCAATCAATTGCAGTGTTAAAGCGGTTTCCTTATGTCTGTGAGAGGAGCTCAAGAGCTATTATTAGTGATAGGCCTCACTTATGGCAAACCGCTAGAGACAAAGTAGAAAAATGAGCTGTGATCAGCGGTTGCCATATTTGTAGCTCGAAGCATTTAACAACGTTTTAGCATCTTTGATTTGAAGGCTGTTAGAAAGTCGCGAGACTAATGACAAATAACGTAAACGACATACACACACTAGGCCTACAAACCAGATAGATGAATAGCACTTTCCCAACACACACACAGAGAGAGAAGCAACGGTCATTAGAAGCAACCATGGCCACAGACACAACGCCGCAAATAGAGTTGAATGCGACAACTGGGCAAAAAGTAGAACAAAACAAAAGGAAATCTTAGCCACACACACACAACTCGAATTTCTTTCCAGTAAAAGCAAGAAATGAGAAGAGTTGCAGGTGGTGGGTGGGTGGGGCTTGTGGGGGTTGGGGGAGTGACTGGCCATTTAGATTGCAATTTACTTTCGATGCATTTACAGCACGAAGATAACGTGGCGTATGCGCAATGTGTAGTTAGATGAGGCCCCCTTACAAATACATACATACATACAAACACACATATCCACTCATATGGGCCACAACAATTACGCCTGCAAATTAATTGTCTGTTGTTGTTGTTGTTGTTTTGTTACATTAGTGCTTGTGCGTGGGGGAGTTGGGCGTCACAGCTGAGCAAGGCAATTATGTCCATCGTTCGTGTAGAAAAAACTAACAGCTCTATGCATGCGGGCTGCGGGTGGCCCAAGGAGGAAGTGCGGGGCAAAAGTAGTAGGTATCTGCATAAACATATTCATCATATATATCTATACACATACTGGTTGTGAAAATGTTGTCTGCCTGCGCTGCGCAGGAAAATCCCAATGAATGCATTTTTTTCTTCTTCTTCTTAATGTTTTCTGCTCCAAAAAGCGCAAAGCGACTGGAAAATGATTATTTCTTCAATAGCAAAAAAGAAGAAGCCGGTGAGTTGGCCACACAAAAAAAAATGCTGTCCAAAAATAAAAATGAAAGTAGAAAATTGTTTTGCATAAATCTGCCCAGTCAAATGAACCGACGGAAAATTGCATGTGAATTTGCCATTTGATGTTGTCATCCCAGCTTAAACCTTGAACTTGGCTTGGAAGCCCAAAAAACAGTTGGCAAATCAAATATTAGAATCGCTGTTGTTGTTGTTCTCTAATTAATTATAGCGCATTACGAAATTTATACGCTAAATCGCATAAGGCTAGCAACAAATTATATAATTGTTCCACTAAATTGCGACGCTGACATTTGAAAAAGTTTGAGCAAATTGCTTGAGCGAAATAAAAAAAAGTGAACTTGGAGGGATAATAACTGAGTTAACTAGTTAGTTAGTTAGTTAGTGGCATTTACCGGAACTTTCAAAGGTCACACAATAATGGAAGGAAAACTATGTGTATGAAACGGAGGGGATTAGGCCTTATTTGGATATATTAAATACAGCTCTTTTTAAGGGAAGTAAAATAAGATCTCTTATGGGATTTTTGTTATTTATCGCTGCAATTCTCAGCGGCTTTAAACTTTACACACACCTGAAGAAGATAACAAAGTTAATTAATCAGCAGGTGCGCGATATAGATATGCAAAACACATGTTTACTTTCATTTGTATGTTATTGATAAAAATAAACAGCCAACATTGAACTTAAGCCAGCAAGCTTTTAGTTAACCCCTAAAAATAGCCACTGAGACCACTCGTTATATATTAAATTAAATTTAATCAATATTCGCAAAACTCAAGTTGATAAGATATATAAAAATAGGCTTAAGTTTTAGTATCTTCCAAATTGAATAAGGTAGCCAAATATAAAGTCCAATAAAATAATATAAGATGAACAGAAATGAAATCTAACATTGCTTCCACTTAGTTTAACAAATCGTCTTGCAAATCATAAATGGAAGTATAAGAGGCAAAAAGAGATGTTCAATTGCAAGAGTTATTTATAACGCTGCTAAATTTTTAACTGGGATCTGTTATGATATTGTGATCTTCGTAATCAAAAGAGCTTTCAGATTTAAGCACATTTCGTGACGTACCCTCAGAGAATATGAGCTTTTGATTTAATTAATGCAAAGCAATTAACTCAATGCTCGACCTCTGTTGAGCGTCAATTCATTCATAATTCACAGTTGCCAAAAGTTCAGCACACACACACAAAAAGGCATAAGCTCGCACACACATTATGGTTAAAGTCAAAGGTGGAGGTGGAGGTGGATTGGCATAAACTCACTTTTTCGCTGCGCTGATAGTTGGCTGGAAATTGTGGGGAGTTGGGCACGCCAAAAAATGATGGCGATGCCGAATGCGGCGTTAATGGTGACGGCGTTTGTGACTGCAGCGTCAGCTGCGACTGAGACTGCGACATGCGCTGATGATGCAGCGACGACAGCGTTGGCGTTGACATCGACAGCGACGTTGGGGTCATGATTAAATGGCGCATTGTTGTGGTTGTTTTTGTTGTTGCTGTTTGTGTCGATTTAAACAATAAACTAATTTTGCACTCTCTTTGGGTTGCTGTTGTTGTTGTTGTTGTTGTTGTTGTGTATTTAACACTTGACGATTTACAGTTGCCACAGCTGAGCGGCACCGTTACATTGTTTGCTGCTGCTGCTCTTGTTGTTGTTGTTTGACTTTCATTCGATGTGCGAGTTTATGTAAATGTCAATTGTCTTTGCGGGTTTATGGACCTATCGGTGCATGCCACATCAGCCAAATTATAGATATATGCATATATATTTTAACACTCGAGGCGTGTCATTTTTGGGGGTTCTCTGTGTTACGTTCCAATTACGACGAATAATAATAGTAATAAATTAGAGACCACTCGCCGATTGCCTCATTCCATTTACAATGCTTTACTTCTGTATACCAATTGAGATCAAGCTTAGTTGATCCATTAAGCTAACATTGGAATAGTATAACAGCCTTTACATAATACATATTTGTTTATTTACTTTATTTTGTTGTTTCTGTTTAGTTCTTTAGTTTCTTTAGAATTAACATATTGCTGGGTGTGAAGCAATTCGCCGTTCTCTTTGGTTCGCTTTGTTCTCATTTTGCCTGCTCTTATTGTTCGCTGTTTGCCGTTATCTCTTATCAGCTTATTTAAGTGTCTTTTTGATAGTGTTTTTTTAACTTATTGTGCCCTGCTGTTTTTCCCACCTTTCCCTCTCACTTTCTAGCCGACACCTCTTCTGAGTCTCGTTATCAGCGAATAGCCCAAAAAAAAAAAAAAATTGCGACAATTGTGTGAACTTTATTTTTATTTTATACACTGTTCACATGGGGAAAAGACTATATATGAGTTAAAGTATACATTTTGAATAAATATTATTAAAGATTTCAATTAAAGATCAATCCACACATATGACTTTTTTCCCATAGATGTAAGGTGCCTGTATCACAGCCGCAGCTTTCTCATTATCTCTTTTTTCCCCTTCCACAGATTGGTGTTTTAGTCACAGTTTTAAATTCACTGACTTAGGCTTTAGAGTCACGAACTCTATAGGTTAATATAATCTCTTTCTCCCTTTTTCCTATTCACACACATAGCACGGCGTACTGTTGCGAGGAGTTTGTCACCCATTCACAACTTTAAAGACAAAAACTCTAAAATCAAATTAATTTCTTTCTCTTTCCTCCTTTTTAAGCATATGGAACAGCTAAAGTTTTAGAATGATTGTCCCATAGTTACAGCTTTTTTATTTAAAGTCAACTCTATATAACTCTGTAAGCAACTATGTCTCTCTCTTTCCTTTTCCATTTTACAGTTTTATTTTTCACCTGTTTTCATCTGATATCGATTACGGAGAGTACTGCGTAGTCGGTTACGTCAATCATCAATATTCAGTCTTTTTTCTTATTTCTCATTAATGAGCATTTATCTGCATGATCTGGAGTCCCTTTTCCATTCACTATTTAAATTGTCAAGGGAATGCTAATTGCACTTTATTTTGTTTTTGTCGCTTTGCTTTGCATATTTCGTTATAACGTTTGCCCCTTTACGTGATCTAATCATTTCATTTGATTAACAAAAACAAGGGCAAACAACAAAATCGGCTGCAGAATAATTTACAAAATATACTATGTTCATTTTGGGGTTGAGGGTTTGGGGTTGGGGATTGGCAGTGTTCCCATCGCAAATTTGCTCTTGTTGCTGTTGATACACAAAATAATTTACGTCATTTTGGTCATTTCAACTGGGCGAGAGAATCTCGTCTCGTCTCGTTTCGACTAATTATTTGTGAGCACGCTGCAGTCACAGTCTCAGTCGCAGTCAGCGTGAGCAGCGACAGCAACGACTGCAACGACGACGACGACCGAATTACACGCACCGAATATGTCCGAAGGCCGCTTGAAAAGCGCAGTGTTTATTTTTTTGTTTTTTATTTTGGGCAGATAATAATGAAAAGCGGGTCGCGGTTCATTTGGAGATTTCTGTTGCGATTTTTGAACACGAAAAATTCCTTTTGCACTGAGCTGCCCGCTTGCCTACTACAAATTGCAAAAATTGCACGAGAAAATTGCGAATGCAACAACGAAAACGAAATGCAAGCACAGCAACGGCGGGCGGGCGGTCGGTCGTGCGGTGGGTGGATGTGATCCGATGAACGAGCAGCGCGGCGAGAAAAACCGCGCACCAAGTGAAATACAAAGTGTAACTGAAACAGCGCTGCGGCTGACAAACGTTGCAGAGCCAATGGCGCAGTGGCTGTGCGAGAGAGCGAAGCTAAGCAAGTAAAAGGCACTAACAGCAGCAAACCTTTTAGCACAGCTCAGAGAGTGCTAAAGAGATATATAGAGAGATAGAGAGAGCCAAGATCGTGCCTCTCAAACTTCGCTTGTTGTTTTGGTGGAGTGGCGGTGTGCCAGCTGTTTGCTGCGGCAGCTGTGGTGAAGTTGGCTTTCGGTTAAAAGGTCACACAACAAGCTTTTGCTTTCTGCTTTGGAGTGTGCTTTTCCAAGAGGGAGAAAGTCTCTTGCGCGCTGTTTCTACCTCGCTCTCACGCTCAGTTACTTGTGTTGCTTGTGATTTGGATTATTATTTAATAGTATTTTGCACATTTGATGTTATTGAGGAGCTTTTCATAAAAGCGTGGGTGGTGGTAGCGTCTGGCGACTGCGTGCATTGAACTTGACATAAAACCAACTAATTGTTGCTATTGTTCAAAGTCGAGCATTGTTATTATCATTTTTGTTTCTTTTAATTGCGTGAAATTTGATGCGCGATAATTGTGGGTTATACAGCCTGCAAACGAGACGGCGACGTTGGTTGTGGTGAGTTTTTGGATTTTCATTACATGTTAATGAACTTGTCAGCTGATCAACAATGTTAAACGATGATAGTGTGCAGCGATTGTAAGGTACTCGTATAAGGTTGGGAAACTGGGTCAGCGGCAATATCAAGTGAAATTTCTCTTCTAATATCGAGCATGATCTATACAAATTGAAAGAAAATCCACAGTTAATCAATCAAATCAAAGCAACGCTCACAAAAAAATGTTATACAAATGGTATTTTTTTTTGGAGCGGGCGTTTTTGAATGCGACAATATAACTTTCATTTTTGTGGATATAACATGTAGAGTTTTCTGTGTGCGGGAAACTTGCTGTGTCTATGTGCGTGTGTGTGTGTGTGTAACTGGAAACTGGATCGTACGCTGCAGGCGGACCATAAATAGATCGTGGTCGAGTTCAATGAAACGTCAAAAAGAGAAGCGAAAAAAAAACAGATAAACTGAAAAACTGAGATTTGAATGAATCGACAAAGTGGAAAAGTTGTCAGCTCGAGTAAAGCACTAATGTGGAAAAACTTCAAAGTGACCCAGTAAGCGTATTGGGGCAAAACGGGGCGCATTACGATCCATTCAAATTTAGACTCGACTCACCCTGTCCATCAGCTGTTCATCGTTGCGTTTGCGTCGAGCAGGCGCACGGATTATGCGTCCAGCATCTGGGGCATCCATTGTGGCCGAAGGTGCCTCCTCGCTTGCGGAAAGTGCAGTGTTGCAAAACTAGTCGAAAGCAAAAATGCTAGAAGAAATATATCAATAAATTAGTTATGACAAATGAAATAGATCTAAATATTTATACGTATTTTTCAGTATTTATTTATAGCAACAAACATACAATGCTGTCCACATAATTAGTTGCAGCGTATAAAAATCCAAATGTTGACTAGATTTTCTTTTTGAGAAAACATAATAGAACTATTAAGCTCGACAATTTCATAGATTATGTTCAACTAACTTGTATTAATCGGCTTTGCTCGGGCCAGGAAGTTTAAAAATGGGTTTATGCATGCAAGACTGTTTTTTATTTTTTTTATTTTTCAAGTATCTACAACAAAAAATCACATTAAAACTTATATTGTTTTGCTGACGTTTTATTTTTCGGCTCTCGCTTCATTCTCTTGAGAACCGGCTAGTGAATAACAAAGAAAACCAATTCATTTCTACGCTGAGGCTTGCAACTAATTTTCCACATTAAGTTGCATTACCAGAGATATATCTTTATACATAAATACCGCAGCTTCTGCGCTGCGCAATAATGTTAGTGCAGCGGTTCTAAGCAATATGTTCGCATTAACTTAATTTCAACCGGAAGAAATTGCAGTTAAAGTCACAAATTACAAAAAAAAAATGCCTCTTGAATGAAAATCTTACTCTTACTCTTATACGGCGCTCTAGCTCACTCTCGCATACGTATACGGCGCTCTAGCTCACTCTCGCATACGTATAAGACTGTGTGAATATCACTGGAGACTTGAACCCTGACGGTACTCGTATACGCGTTCAACTGCTGCCGCAACTGGATTGAGTATTGGCTGAGCGTTTGTTGTCACGACTATACGTTCCACATGCGGTTCGTTGGGAACTTGACTAACACGCGATCCACAATTGAATACCCCAACTTTTGACCAGTTTAAGAAGCAATATTTAATATAAATTAACATAAAAAGAAAACAAATCTTCAGAGCAACTCACCTTTATTTTAATATCTAAAAATTCCACATTTTATTAAGCGCTTATATCGTCGCTAGCATGGAATCTGAAATTCCTTTCTGTGTAGTTCATTGCTTATTTGGCGATATGTAATTAATTTTATATGGAAGCAATAGTTGCGCTGGAGTTGTATAAGAGAACTGCAAAGGATAAAATGTAGAAAAGCCTTTTTAGTGGATATTATAAATAATTTGATTATATTCGATATTGGAGACTATCGCCATTTAGTTACATACAAATATTTTATATTTACTTTAATTAATTTGTATAGTTTTGTATAAATCTATATGCATACACATTTTGCATAAATTAATAAAAGCAAAATGAATAAAATCTAAGTGAATATTTGGTATTTAAAATAGATTTCAATTTCAATCTGAAGATTTCACAGAAATTCAATTCAGAGGCCAAACCGGCAAACAAGCTTGAATATTTAAAACCAATCAACTGGATTTTTCAAAACAAATCTAATATAAAATTTATTCTCTCCGCTCATCCGTCGTGTGTGTGTGTGTGTCCTTCAGCCTTTCAGGATGGCAAACACGAAAATTTGTGGCAAAAAACTTTTGCGTTGCAGTTATCGAGATAAAGCCAAAGTTTCCCAGTGACGACAATGCCAATTTCGCATTCAATAATCAGCCACAAACAGTGAAATTTTCGTGAAGTGAGAATGGCTAAGGATAAATTGCGATTTCAACTCAGATTCGTCTGCACATTATGTATAAGTATTTAAGTAGTTGTCGATATTTTGATCAACTTAGCCATGCAAATGATATTATAATTTTGTCGACAACATCTGTAGCATCACTAGTAAAACCTCAATTTTAAGGCTAAACTGATAAAACTTGGAATGCTATAGCTAGCCGGCTTAGATTTTCTCACTATAGCATATAGTTCCCATAGTCGAAATTTGAGCTTTTGTTTGAATAACTAATAATCCTAAAACATAATCCTAAGCAAACATTTGGACCTCAAATTATCTAGATTAAACTACTATATCTATACTATATGCTGACATACGAAAAATTGGTCGAAAGATGAGTTTTTGCATGAAAATCAATTTTGGTTGCACAGTTATGCTAATTAAACTCACCTTCCGTGTGACTCTTCTAACTTTCTTTGTTTCCCTAATACAAATTATCAGCATAGGATTATATAGTTTTCATAGGACCAATTTTTAAACTATTTAAATTCTGATGACAGCAGTTTGGATCTGGTCTGCAAGGGCGTACCGATAAAGCCGTTGACTAAACAAAATTCTGTCTTTGATTTATCACAAATATAAACATAAATATAACTGTTGTCAGCTGAGCTTTGGTCTCGTTGAAGCTTTGTTTACTGTTTTTAATTCTGTTCGACTGCAAATCAGTCGCTCCCAAGTGAAATGCAACAAATCAACAGAGCTGCTTAACATGCAGACAGTTGCCTCTGGGGGGAACAACGTGACGTCACGCAGCGCATCTAAATTAGACAGCACTCGACTCTGACGCAGTTATCGACTCAGAGGCATAAGCTTGCATCCCAAGTTGGTCATACTCTATTACATATATAAAAAACTCAAGCCCAAAACTGTGATGAGTCTAAGTGTGAATCAAACAACTCTGTTTGCTGAGTGTGAGTAATTCGCTTTTGGGGCTGTGAAAAACGAGGAAATACATACGCGTAATTCATGCACTCAAGGTGCAAGACAATAGTTGCAGCAGCAATAGCAACAGAATAGGCAACACCAATGACAATGTGTAACAACAACAACAACAACACAATAATGGAGTGATTACAGACACAAAGCAAACACCTGAATGAAGAGACAGAGCCCAACAAACAAATCCACAATTGCATGTGGTCTAGTCTTGAGTGATTGACTTAGAAATACCCTGTACCGTTTAATGCTGCACAAATATCTGATACTAAACACAATGTTGCAAGTACAAGTACCCAAATAAGTTTTGTAACTATTATTTTTCAATCTAAGGCGAAAAAACATAATGTAATAATGTAATATCCATAAAAAGTATAGCTGTAAAAGTGAAATTTTAATAATGCTATTAATTTTGATAGAGTATCCAAGGCATTGGCTGCAAACACAGTTGGCCAAAGTTTGAAGAAACTTTTGCAACAAGCAACAAGAAGCAACGACCAAAAATTTGTGGGTGATTTGTATACTCTGATAACACGGCAGAAAGAGTATATTAGTTTTGTGCAATGTCTCGTCTGGGCAGCTATGAAATCGATAATGATATATATCTTCCACAATTTAAGGTTACCAAACTTGGAGATCGACATTTGCTGGTTACAATTGGCGACCTCTTTTAATAATTAAAATATGCTTTTTGGTGCCTGGAGCCACGTACATATTATAAATATATATCTTCAATATATATATATATATATCTTCAACAGTTTTTTAACTGGATTCGCCAAATTCACAATCTAACATTGCCATCAGAGTGTTACTCAGTCGGTTACGCCCGATTGCCATGTTCTTACGTGTTTTTCTTCGGTTTTCTTCTCGCTCTTGTGTTGAACGATTGCGGCATTTTCTTTGCATAACTCGAAGTGCAGAAGTGCAGAAATGCAGATGAGTCGAGGACGACGAATAGCGGCAAGTGTGAAAAGAAAAATCGAATAGTAAATTGGTAAGGTATTGTCTTAGGATTACTACATGAGAGTGGTTAATAACAATAGGGAAATGGAAATGGCCACTTTAAGAGGAGCAAAACTTTTTAAGCTGATAAATAAATCCAACCATAAATTAAGTTTTTTTCTGCTGATCGATGATCGATATGAAAGTTGCACAATCTATATACACAGCTTGATTAAGCTCGTTAAGATACAGAGTTCAACAAGCAGCCTTAAAGATGAACAGCCGTTCTCGATTTGTATGCGATTTTCATTGTGATGCATAATTGCTCTTGTGTTTAGCAAAGTTCAAGCGGATTTGTGTGTTGTCTGTAAGTGCGACCTACTAAAAAAGAACAGCAAAAACGACACGTCTACTACAAAAGCCAAGGCAGACCAGGCAGGCCTGGCAGACCAGGCAGGCCAGAGATATCAGGCGAGTCTCTGAAGCTGGGGCCGAGACCAGACACAAAGACCGAGAGCTGAGTAATTTGGGTCAATTGACTCACACAATGCGAAACTTGTTCTGAAAGCGCGCTGACAATAATAACCGCAAGATACTTCTACAAATACTGCAACAAACAACAGGCCATAATAATAATACCCCCTCTCGAGATAGATAGGCTCAAAGCCCCAAAAGCATAATATTTAAATTGTGTGAGATCTTGTTGGCCAATGTAAAAGATTGTCTAGATGCGCATATATTACTAAAAAGTATACACAAAAGAATGAAAAATCGCACTGAATTTTGGCGCCGAGCGTGGCTCACCTAATTATTCAGAGCGGAAGCTTGTAACTCTCAAAAAGACAGGCCTTCTCTTTTCTTAAATTTTTTTAAATTTTTCGAAAATATTTATCTGATTAAATTTTTTTTGTTACTTCTATTTTTATTAACGATTTTATAAGATTTGAAATACCCAATCATTTTAGACAGTTTATAAAATTAACTTAATTTATTTAAGGAAAGACTTTTACCTGAATTTGAACCTGGTAACCTTGGGTAACTTCCAATACTCTAATCTCTATTATAGCAGTCGTTTGCAAGTTTTTCGTATATTTAGAAATTAATTCCAAAAACCAGAAACACAGAAGCTTGATATTCATATCAAGGTTTCTAAATTTTCTAAATTTTAGGGACTCTTTTCTTTTAGTGTAATATCATTCTACGACTTATCGAAATCAAAAAAGGAAAAGTCATGTCAGCTGTCATTTTGAAACGCTTTTCTCATTAATATATATTTTAATTGCATGACGATCACAGAATAATCAAATATATTATTGATGATAGATGCAAATGGCGAAAAAGGTGCCACAAAATGTATTGAGTTAATAGATAACTGAACGATAAATTAATGAATGAAATGGCCATAAAAATTTCATTTTTATTGTCAGCTGCAACTTTATATTCAACACCTTATAATGCTAATTTTGATATTTATATTAGTTGATATTTTTGTTTTCCAGTTCAAAAAGCTAAGCTTATCTTTTAAGGCTCTAGACACTGATTTTAGTTTACTACACATCTTAGGAAATAGGGTTGTAATTTTGAAAACCGATTAGATTTGGAAGTTGGAACCTAATCGGCTGGAAAAATAATTAGTTTTCATAGAACAATTATCCACTTGCTTGCCCGACTTGGGGTGGGTTTTCCAAAAGCCCATCCAAGTGTTAAGTAATCCTCTTCCTTGTTTTGGACTGTGCGTAGTGCCCTGTGTACGGTTTTAACTAAACTGATTTGAGTTATTGCCTCAGACTGAGCAGATGCCTGCTCAAAAGTGTTTTCCACACCCTCAATTTTTATCGGTTATGCTTAGCTGGCTGCTTACGCAACTTTTAGCAATCCTTAATTTTGAAAAACTTAATTATACGCAGTTTTCCACTTCCGTTAGATAAAAGAGCAATACGCACATTTATTAAACGTAGCAGAATGATGACTAAAGCATCTACCCTAAAGACTATAGATCATATTGCATCTCATATTTATGCTTACAATATTCAAGTGAAGTTCAATACTTTTCAATCTATTAGGCTTGCCTTCCACTTTAACTTATACCAACAGAGGAAGACCTCACCTTACAAACTGCATAGCAAAATCAGTATACCCGTTTACACTGCTATAAAGACGTAGCAGGTAATTGCTTAGATCGTAATTTTTTGCAAGACTAGAAAGGCAATCAGAATGGCTTCTGCAATATTCATGGATGATTTAACAAACAGGGGCACAGATCGGCAGCATTTAATTGCTTATCACACAGAATTTTAGTTCGACTGCGACATTTATGGTGGGCCTTTGACTTTTGAATGCGAAACGAGTTCAATGCATTTTTGTGTCAACAGTTTCTCAACGTTTTTCTTTTTTTTGACTGAACAATTCCAAAACATATGTACATACACACATACATACTCAGGCATACCTAATTAAATGGGCGGAATGTTTTAATCACTAGTTCATGCTCATTTAAATAAGACGTTTTAGTGGAGTTGGAAGACAGGAAGCGAATCTTAACGCTTCGCTAATTACTTCAAATGAGATCACAATCATTGCGGGGATCAGACTTAATGCATTTAATCTAACAAATTAAAAATGGAGCCACAGACTTGCGAAATGATATGCAGATCCTCGTGCAGAGTTACCCTAAGCGGATCAAGTTTGTTTTCGATTTGAAAAGACTTCAAGCTAAAATGTTTTATTTTTAAACATCTATATTTGAACAATCGGTTTAACAACCTCAGCTGCTTCAAGGCTACCCCAAATCCACAGAACAGTTGTTAAAATGCAAGTGCAACGGATTCGAATCGTAAGAAAATACTAAGTTAAATTAAGTATAGAAATAGGTATGTGCAGATATATATTGATACAGATTTAGATATAGATCGTCTATAGCAAAATAAGTAGCTAACTGATTTATTGTAAGTTGCCGATTGGGCTTGAAGCGCCCGATTTAATTGCAGTTTTGTTGCCTAGTGTAATTAAGAAAAGCCAATAAAAAGATGCTCATATTCAGTTGCAGCAGATGCAGCAGCAGCAACAGTTGGAAGTAAGCTCATCAATTCAAATGCCTAGCCAGGCAAAGTGGCCAAAAGCAATCAAAAGACGGCACGAAATGAAAGACGGTTGCGACAACCACATAGGTGAAGGCAGTGGTAGACGAGCAGGAGAGGAGGAGCGGAGGAGAGGTGGAAGGGAGGAAGACAGGCCAAGTTACCGTTGAACGTTGCACGAATTTGGCGGCGTCTCAAGTGTTAATAAAATATTGCAGTTAACTTGCCGCAATACCAGCGGACATTAGGCGTGCCAAACGGAGGAGTAGTGGGTAAAGGGGAGAGGAGAGAGGGGAGAAGGGCAGAGGGTGAAAGGCAAGGCACATTACACATTTTTTTGCAGCAAACATTTGCAAATTGAATGCGAAATGAATTGCAACCAAATGTGTTTCGGGCGCTGAGTAAGATGATTGCATTTCTTTTCGAATGATTGCCAATGCTGCCCCAAAGCAGCATCCAACTGCAGCAGCAACAACAACAGCTGCAGTAACAACAAGTTGCTACACTATATGAAACGGTTTGCGTTTACTTTCAGACTGAAAGTGCTGCGAGGCATTTTAACAGCACGTCGCTTCCTCTAATGACGCAAGTTCGGCTTTTGGTAATTGTACACATTCAAAGTAATTTTCGATTTAATGAATGAAGACGTGCCTGAACTTTTTTTATTTTGATTTTTATTTTTACATCAACCACCTCATTTGTAGCTTCACAGTTGTATGGGAATGTTTTGCATTCGCCGGACTCGGAGCAAATGCAAATATTCCGTGGCAAGTTAAATAGTGAAACAGCTCCAACCACGCGCAGTGAAAACAGAGTCAAACTGCGAAAGGCACATGCAACAAAAATAAAAAAAAACATTGTAATGGAATGCATCATGTGTGCAGCATATGCAACTAGTTGCAATACACTGAGCGAATCCGAAATAAAGCAATTATCACCACGATATATAGCAGCATTAGTTAGTTAGGCAGGAAACTAGTATTCGGAATATGCATTCATCCTGCTCAATTTATGATTAGTTCATTTATTATAAAATATATCGTATTTAAATTGCGTACAATACATATATACCTGGAATATTTCGCTCAGTATTGGCCTTATGTAAATGAAACTTTGTAAACAAAAATATAATAAAAAAGAGGCAGAGGCATAGACAACAGTCCCCGACCACTTAGGGCATATATTTTCTTAACACGCATTAAAAACCCAGACGTTCAAGCTAAATATATATAAAATAATCGATAAATATTGATCAACAAAACTTATTTTATTACTATAAAAGTTAGGGATAACAAATGATTAATGTTTACACTTGTACTGCATAAGCAGGGTATATTCTAGTAGGGTATTCTGAGCTGTGATTGACTGGAACATCGAATAACGAGTGAGTTTGATCCAGATTGCGTGGTAAGCAAAATAGTTGTTCAAACTCATCTTTTGACCTATTTGATGATATAGTGATTCGATCCGGACAATTGCAGCATATGTTTCAAGTTCAAGTTTCATCAAGATAGCTTCAAAGCTGAGTAAGTTGTTTGCATAGACAGACAAATGGACATGGCTATATCGACTCGACTAATATTGATTATCAATAATATATATACATATATATACTTTATGGAGCCATAGACGTCTACATCAATGCCTTACAAACTCCTCGATATAACTATAATACTCTCGGCAAGGGCATCAAAATAAGCCGTAAGCAGAAGAAGCATGACAACAGCAGAAAAAAAAATCGCGTATGAGAGTACAGAAATCGAAAAATGAGATATAAGATGTCTTTTATGTACATATCTACATTATCTGTATATGTATGTGTGTATGTGATATGTGCTTACAATTTTTGCGGAAGCTTCAAGGTGTTTAGACGGAATGACGGCGTAACTGCATTGAAATAATGCAGAGACCCACGGATTTCGAAAGTGCAACAAGCTGAACTTAAGCGTGAAATTGCCAAATTGTTGGCACCCCCGCAAAGAGCCAAGTGATATGAATATCATTAGTGAAATGTTAAATACTACCGGTTATTATGCCATGCATTGGAAAATGGTAAAAGTTGTGCAACAGCCAACATAATTAATAAGTTGTGTATATTTTCTTGATCAGATAATATCGTTTTTATTACCTGTACCCATTCAAAATGGGTAAAAATGTAATATTAATTGTGCACAAGAATATAGCAGGCTGAAGGAAGCATGTCCGACCCTATACAGTACCTTGGTGGCCTACTCGATTTATCTATTCTACCTGTCTGTACAAACAAACCGATCTCAGAGACTTTAAGAGCTGGACCCATGAAATTGTTCATATAAGTAAAAAACTAAAGCTTTATAAGTAATAAATTCCGTAATATTGTTGATCAACTGTAAAATAAGATATATAAAATATATATAGTAAATATAATAAGAGGTTTTAATATCATCTCAATACGCCTGCCGCATTTGATTGCAAAAGCGATTTAAGGGCAGATTTGGGAATAAGACCAGTGTTAAATATAATTCAGGGTATCTCACAGTCTGGCTCGCTCGACTAGAGTATTCTAGTTATTTTTGGAGCTATCACATCTATGCTTACTGCGCATATATAGGGTATTTTCAAGTTTCTTGTTAATGCGGTTGTTTTTTTTTCATTAGCATTATTATTCTTTAGAGTTCAACGACCTGTTCAAATCCACACATCAGACAAAAGCCGAATACGGCAAGTTCAGATGTCTCTCTCTCTCCCTCTCTATCTCTCTCTCTTGCTCTGCAGTTTTTTCACTCTCTCTGTCTGTCTCTGTCTCATTCTCTTACTGTTGAGGAAAATCTGCAAAATTGACGCATTTTTTCTTGCGCACGTTCCCGCAAAACAAAAGCCAAAGAGAAGCTGCGAGAAATACGTACAACGAGACAAGACAGAAACAGAGAAAAACAATAACGGCGCAAAGTTTCATAATAGAAATGGTATCCATTAAAAGAAAAGAAAACCCAAAAGCCGCAAGAAGCTTTGGGGGCAGCATGACGTCATGGTGACGCCTTCGGTTTCAGTTATCAGAGTTGCAAATTCCACTTTTTATATGGCATTAACTCATTCGCCATTTATAATTGGCCTTAACTTATCAAGAGGCGTCGGCGATAGCAGCTAGAGAAACAACATTTGTCAAACAGAAACCAAAACAAAATATAACATTGCAAAAAAGGGCTAACCGACTCGACGATACTCTGCTTAAACAAAAGTACTATGTGTAACTTCGGGGTTGAGGGTATAGTTGGAATCATGGGTCACAGTCACTTCTGTGGTTGAGTTGTTTTCTATTGGTTTCACTTAAGATAAGCCCGGCGCCTTTTTGTTATCTATGCTGACTGAATGAATGATTGCTTATCGTTAAAAATTGAACTTACGTACTGAAAACTATTGAATTCAAAAACAAATCTTTCGAAATGAGCGCATATCAGATTGGACGAGTCTTTGGTTTTGTTGAAAATACATCTACTGCATAAGGCTTAAGTTTTCAATGTTAATTAAAAATGTTGAGGAACTGCCAAAGCTCAACGGACTGTAAACATTGCCGGCATAGTTCTCAATGTAATTAATATGCGGCTGTTAGCACCCCGCTGACAAAAGCCAAGTTTCTTTATACGCCGCTTCTCGTTGGCTTGCAGCCTGTGTCTGTCGCACGTCAATGGGAGTTACTGATTGAGCTTGCCCACAATGCTAGAGCACATATCACAATAAAACAGAAGCTGAAGCTGAAGCAGAAGCAGAAGCAGAAGCAGAACTCAGCTGCTGCCGTCTGCCTGCTTGTTTGCTGACTGCTGACTGCTCATATCAAATAACCTTCAAGTGTACAAGCCAACATACAGAAACAATCAAACTGGCATCCAACCGGTTAGATGCATGCTTACATAAATACTAATTACACATACACATCGTGATATATAAAGACACATATGCGTTTGTGTATACCCTTGCGCTGGATATTACAATTTTGTAATGAAGAACGTATTTTCGAACTTGCTTAAATTATACAAATAAATTAAATAACTTAAATTATAATTTGAATTTAATACTAATTCTTTAGCTACTCGAGAATGTTGATAATGGAATTAGGCTATTAATGAAGTCAGTGGTAAAAACTAAATGATATAGCTGGCATAGATAGATAGATAAGATAGGATCTTAATCTGGCAAGTTATCTTGACCAGAATAAACACAATGTTTGTCTTGCTGACATTGGGAATACTATATGATCTGGAAATCATTCAGATTCAATTGGTAAAGATATATTTAGGGTATGTTGATTTCGGCGTGCCAAAGACCAGCTGTTCTTTCTCTTGTTGTTTGAAATCAGCGAGTATAATGAATGCAACACAAAACACTTGCCCGGGGGGATTGCTGCGCATAAAGCCCACTTTAAGCCACATAGCCACATGCAACACCCGCGGAACTGTGGCACCCAAGCGGAAACTACTCGGCATGCCCGTGTTGAGACTCGAGCTGGCTAATCTAAATCTAAATTACAAACCATTCTATACAAATCTAAACTAGCTATTGACACCTACACTAATGACAAAGTCAACACTAATCCAAACAAGCACATGTCTATATTAACTGGTCTTTAGATTTCTTAACTCTTTAAAGGGGTAATGCAACAACTAAGAAATTAATTATTAAATATTCAAATAAATCTGTTATCAATTTAAAAAAATAATTCTTCTTTTGCACTCCACTCAACTTAAAAAGTTGACTCTTCTCTGAGTAATGTCAGCTCAAGTGACGCATTTAAAGAGAACCAAGTTTCATAAAGTATGTGCACATATAAACAAAACAAAAATCGGACAGTCTGACCCGACTTATGATGCTGATCAGGTTTATATATTTCTTTTATCTAATCGGAGCCAGCTCCGTCAATGTGTCACATATTTCATGAGAAACTCAACATAGTCCCTTAAAGGGTATGCAAATACAAATGATAAGACACAAAGTCGAATTGCCAGATCAGAAGCCGAAAGAGTGACTCGAGTGTTAAGTGATTGAGGTTTTGGGTTTATTCACAGCATCTTTGGAGTTCGACGATGGTTGATGGATTTCTTCTCCCGCGACCTCATCATGGCCTGGCTGACTGATTGACTTACTGACAGACGGAGTGACTGACACTTGCGTGTGGGCAGCCAAATAAATAAGCTTAAACGCGTACACCATTATTATCAATATTAGTTTCGGTCCGATGCCGTCACTCAAAAAGGCCGCTGATCTTTACTGGCTTAAAAAACGACAAAAACAAAAAACTATGCCTCAACTTTAAGTGATTTTCGGCAGAGATTTGAACCGTGGTTTATTGAAGGTCATTGGCGTTTGCATTTCATGGCTTTTGGGTCAGGGCAAGCGTGCAGAAAATAGGTAAATGTAATGCCAGTCAACCTTCAGAACTAAAGTAAAAATCAATTATGATTCTGTGCTGAAAACACTTTTGAAATTAAGGTCATATTTCTACCAATATTCGTTTATATTCGCAATGAGACAAATGTTGCCACGCAAAGCTACAAAACGTGGCAAGAGATTTGTACATAGAGATGGAAAATGTTTGAAGAAATAAGTGAAAACTTAAGAACCAAGAAAATGTTGTTCCTTTCAATTACACAGTACAGTAAACACTACATAATAAGTTTCCTCAATTGTATTTTAAGAGACATGTCACTAGGTAAGTGAAAGCCACAAAATTGGTAAACTCACAAATTTGAATTAAATTAAATGTCTTAGTGACTTTTACAGAATTGTGCGAATTGTCACTTGAAATTGGGCCTAAACCCTCATGTATACATGGTCAAAATGGTCGTCGAAATGGGACAGAACTTTTTCTGGGGCTTAACCTCGTTTCCAGTTCGGTGCACATGCCAAGCGCTGAAAACTCCATAGCCAACATATTTTGTATACCTGCGAATTTCGACATATGTAAAGAGAAAATATGCCGCATAGATCGTGGTATTTAAATTTGCACGTTTAAGCCAAAAAAATATTTAAGAAAAAAATCAAATACAAAAGAGACCAAAGTCAGCGTCAGCTTGATGTTGTTGCTGTCGTATTTTAGCAAGAATCATTCTTTTGATGATTCGATCAGCAAAATGCGAAAAGAAAGAAAATTAAGTCCAGGAAACGGACAAACACACATGAATAATGACAACCCACAGAATTCATGCAAAGTTTGAGTCATTAACTTGCCTCAATTGGTGTCGGTTGCCAGCGACAAAGGGAAACAACGGGAAGGTCGAACATCTGACGGATATATATGTACAATATTCTTACAAAATCAACTCGGTTGCGAACTTGACGAAAGATGAGTCGCAAACTGTGTAAATAAGCGCAAAATACGGGCTGCAAGTTAAGACGAATCGTTCTTAGATTCTGGCAGACGGACTTACTGAGATTAACATTAAACTGCAGTAAATCATAAATTTTCTTATTTGAAACAATATTAATGCTAAATAAATAAGAGACTACATATATGCTTTAAGCCTGATATACAACAAAAGCTGAAATTTTAACTTACTTTGTTATCTGCTCTAAAAGTGTATGGCGTCTGACTTCTCTATATGTATATGTACATATATGTATATGTATATGTATATGTATGTATTTGCTTGTTTACCAGTGCAGCCAAGACAGGAAGTATTCCGTCAGACAAAAGTTTCGCTAAGGAACCAGACAACTAACTAACCCACCCGTTGGTCGCCAGGGAAGCCCAGCAACCAGCAACCTGTGGGCGTTGTCACAATAGAATGTCAGGAAAACTAACAAAAGAAAAACAGAACAGGAAAAACGTCTATCTTGGGCAAGCCAAAGGTGTCATACCCTTCTAGACTGGAGGTAAATTGATATTGGTAAAATTTAAAAAAATGGATTGATTATTTTTATGAATACTATTTACTACAGTAATACTATCTCGTTGAATTTTAATCCAAATAAGCACAAATTTGTGGTAATAGTAATACCAGAAGCATAGCAATAGCCATCTTAGCTCATGTCAGGCAAACAAAAAAGTTTCTTAAACAAGAACTCAATTTCTTTCCGATTGCTATACGATATAGTGCTCCGATCCGGCTGGCTGCGACATACATATGTAATACCTACAGCAAAAAGACGAACTTACGCCAAGTATCATTTAGATAGCTCCAAAACAGGGCAAATAGTTTGCATAGAAACAGACAAACAGACGTCTCTATCAATTCGGCTAGTAATGCTGATCATCAATATATATACGTTATGCGTTTCGAGACGTGTTCTTCAATCCGTTACAAACTTCACAACAAAGTTTTATTGGCCGCTACAACAGTGTTAGAGTAGCAGTGACAAAGTTTAGGTCGTTGCATGTCAATTTAGTTGGCACTAGACAAACTGAGGATTGTCTAGGAAGCCATGAAACCACTCGCAGACAACTTCTCCAGCCAGGAACCAGCAGCAGGACATTGAATAAGGGTTGTTAAATAATGTCTGCGACTATTTGTATGTTTACAAATGCGAGCATTAAGAATGTTTATGGCTCAATCGACTTGCTTGTTGACCAACAATTTGAATATAAATACAATTATGATACTACACTCTTTTGGGTTATTTTCATAGCAAATATTGCGCATATTTTAATATGTACAGAGTATTATCATGAAAATAAAGTTCAGATATATGTCTGAGAGACAAAATCGTGCTGGTCTCCACATTCCTAAACGGTAAATATAAATTACCACAGAGGTAGGTAGACAGATATGTAGGCGGTAAGTGGAACAAATAAGAGTGATCCTCGTGACTGCGTGATACCCTGTATTTGTTGTCGGAAAAAGAGCACTAACCTTACAGACATAGATCGCACAGAAGTTGTTAGATTTAAAGCATTTGAACATTAGCAGCACCAGGCAAGAGGATTGGGGCCAGCAATAAATGGGCGCGTCGACGCACTGAAGAAAAACCACAACTCTGGGGAAAGAGGAGTGGCTTTCCCAAAATGACTATTCTGAGCTTTGGTCGAAATATCAACCCCATTTTATGGACGTTTATTATTTATAAAGTTGCATGTCCGGCAGACACAAGACTCCAGTCTATCTACCCTGCCACCCCCACTGAATATTTTTCTGGGTGCGCTTGGAACGGGAGTTACAAAAAAAGAGCATATCGGTATTCAGTGTATATTTGTTCGTTTTGTAAGTGTAGCCACAGTTTCCTGAGGAAGGTGCGCCCACATTTGTGTATATAATAACAGACAAACTTAACATGTGTGTATATATAACAAGTCCGAACACCTGTGTATATATATAATAAACGCGGCTCGAGGAACTCGTCGTATGGGAAACGCTCTCGAAAAAAATGCAGCATGAAACTAGTTGTACTGCTTGTGGGGGGTGTGGGGTTTTGGGGGTGTCCGCTGTCGACAACAGTCGACATTACAGAGTCAAAGTAATTGAATAGCTTTTGCGTTGGCACCAGAGCCAAAAAATCACTTTATTTGATTTGATGCCCAAGTATTTAGGCATTTACTGAAAGCTGTGTAATGATAACAAAATTGAATTGCACCGATTTACCTAGATTAAGAGACATCCTTTTCAACGAGGGGTTTCTGTGCCACCTGAACACCAATAAAGCACTAAAATCTCACGGCTTTAAGTTTTTGGCTAATTACATCATTTTTACTTGCCTTATTCGAATTTGTGTATAAATCAAAAAATGTTTACCTGCAAAGATATAAATAGATTCAAGAAATTAATAAACCAGTTAAATATTTATTATTTTATAACTATATATCTCGATTAATGACTGCATTATAACGGCACAACTGATAAACATTTTAGCAAGTTAACATTTCCTGTGCACTCACCCACATCAACTCCCCTTTGCCTCTTTGCCTCCCAACCCCATTCTCTCTGCTCATTTTGTTCAAGTTTTGCAAATCTATCTCTCTCTCTCTCTTTCTCTCTCTCTCACCCTCTCTCTCTACCTCTGGCATCGTTCATATAAATTAACCCACTTTTAAAACAGCTTACACCATTACCAGTCATAACAACAACTTAATTTGGTTATGGAATTCAGACCATTTATTATTATTTCATTTCAATCCATTTGCTTAACTGTTTCCACAAACCAATCGAGTTTAAAACTCGATTGCTATACTCGACAACTTTGTTTATAATAATAACTGTATTGTTTAATATAAGTAAATGTATATGATATATATATTTGTTTATCTAAATATTTGCATAGATTACAATACAATATTGCATTTCAATTTTTCGGAAGGCGGTACATATATTATTTATATTTATACCAACAATATGTTCTTATTATTCGATTTTATTTTATATTTATTTACATATTTATTTTTATTCTTATACTCAATAACTGTGCATTTTGGAAATTAAATAATATCTCATCGTTTTCTGTTGCTTCTTCTTCTTCTTTTCATAAAGGAATTAATTTTTCAAATTTAATAAAATCAACTTTCACAAAAATTAAATAATACTATTACCCCATGATATTTAAAAGTTGTGCAAAATCATTATCTTTATCTTTTAATAATCACCCAAAATTACTAATAGAACTTGGAAACTGATTCTGATTATGAATTCATAAATTGAGCAATTTCCCACAACCTTCGATTTCTTCTTCCGTTCGTGGAGGAACTCGTTCACCTTTTGACATCGCAATCGTTTGCGGAATTAACCTTCCACTGTGCCAAATTTGGCAGTTTTGCGCTTTTCAATTTCATTGAGCCTCCGGTCTGACTTTCTATGGTGATTTTACAGTTTATGGCTGGAAAGTTAATAAAAATTCATAAGCAGAAGCAAACAACAATCTCGTTTTGTAGCCACCACTCAGCGGGCGAGCAACATTTTGTGAACTCTGATTGGCGAATTTACTTCAATGCACGTGTGTGCTCAAGTGTGTGTATGTGTGTGTGAGCATGTGAGTTTCGCGTTTCTTCACCTGTATAAGGCAACAATGTAATTAAAGTTCATTATTAAAGCATTAGACATTTGCAAGTGGCGCTCCTGACCATGTTAAGAAGCCATACAAAATAGTTGGCGAATTGAAAGTAGTTCCAAAGTGGCACAAAATAGTAGTTGGGTCCACTCTAAAGAGGAGTCGCGACTAAGTCATTATAGAAAATTGAAATTCGGCTTAATCGCCTACTAAATTTCAAATGTTTTCAATTCATCAACTCCAAAATCGAGGAGACTCATTTCCAGCGGTTTTTCTATGAGTATTTCGCAGTCGTTTCCGCTCAACTTTAACGTTTTTACTTGGTTCAGTCATTAAGACACGTTCAAAAAAAATCCCTAATCTGTTATATATTAATGCGATTTGAAACTAGCAACAGTTTTCAAAAGTCACGAATAGATAACTGCAAATATTACACGTAAATCTAACAAGAAGCACAGCTGTTAACAAATTTCTGATTAACTGCTAATTTGTGCCTGTCACAAACTGATTTAAGGTCGACTTTAATTTCTTCTGGTTTTTACAGACAGTTTTTCAAACAGCGCCACAAAAATACACACAAATGGCCAAACGATTTTGCACTAATTAATGAAACAATATAACAGTAATATTTGCTTTGTGACCTAGTTAGCGCGCCTAAACAAATTCATTAACAACAAAAAAAAAACTTGAGAAACAAACAGAAAAAAAAACGAAGAAACAAATGGCAATTATGCAGAAAACGAATTTGAGACGAAGGCAAAGTAATTGACAGAAGCGGAAACCTTTTGGTTGGCCATATAAATAACAGTTTTGTATTTGGTAAATGAAATGACATACTATAGATATTGAATTAATGCCAATTGGACACGCAACAAACTATTAGTTAGATTAAGCCGGGTGTTTGACTGCTCGAATATATATGAAATATGGTTGCTTTTTTGCTAGCCAAATGTTCGCATTTCAAGGCAACCAATGTGCCATAATTTGAATGAATATTGCGTAAGATCTTTTGGCATAACAAACTATCAGCTTGATACCTATCACTTAGGTAATTAAGCTAGCAAAATGTACAAAGATAGTGTACAATATTTTATATCTTAGCCAATATAATACCAAAGCAAATCCAGATATATACATTTATTTACAGAAAATAATAATACTTGAATACTGCTTGAATATTATGTCTAAATAGAGTAATTATATTATGATAGTGATTACTATCTAACACAAGGAAATATAAAGCATTTAATAAAGTAGGGATCGTCAAACTGTGTCGATTAGTGGCAGAAGCAAATCTTGTCAAACTTAAGCTTGGGATCTTAAAAGATCAACACATTCAATACGATCAAGTGGTTTGCCATGAGTAAAATGTATAATATATACATATAATGTTGATAAATTCCATTATTATTTACATTATATTTAATTGTTAGTTGTTACCCTTGTTATCAAATTGTAACGAAAGCAAATCAACTTTTTAAGTAAATGCCAAAGCGAGACCTCTTCTCTTGTCATGCCACGCCCAACTCACTGGCCATATCCCTAATTAGCTGTGAAAAGTATGGAAAAACTTTCGCTAGTTGTGCGAGACGCTTAGCGCATTTGGAAAGTGCAATATATATATATATATATATATATGTGATAACGTGAACCGCAATCAGTCGAGACCCGCTCAAAGTTAACAACGATCAAACAAACTGGGCACATTTCTCAACCGTCGCCAGTCAAATCAATTGAACTGATCGTCTGTCACGTTTGTCCACTTTAAATTGGAATGTAACCTAAGCGTATAACGATCATCGTTTTGACTTATGACGATGATGATGATGATCTTGATGCTGATGATGATGATGATGATGATGATGTGGTTGGAAGTTGACTTTTTATACTAACTGGCTAGGCCAGGCTAACGCATAAATAACATGAATAGTGTACGATGTGCGGCGATGACAATGACAAACCGCTAATCATAACTTAAGCATAACACAGCACAAAGCGCCGAGCTAAATTGACTAAACGTGTGCAGCACCTCACAAGTGAAAACTCAAAACAATAATGTACAAAATCAGCAACAAAAAAATTGGAAAAAAAACACCATTCAAACTGGTAAAAGTTAGTTGTTGTCGGACTTAATGAGCCGCAGCGAACGCCCCTTTTTGTTGATTTGTGACCAGACAAAAGCCTATCAATATAAAAGCGTTAACTTTCAGTCGACAGATATCTATCTACACATATCAATATACATATGTATATGTATATAGCTGACTGATTAATTTATGTAGATAACGCAACTGCGACTGTGTCAACCTACGAGCAATTACAGTAACTAAATTTAAAAATGCATGCATCATGCATATATTAATGACCGCTGATATATTATGTACTGACAACTGGATTGAATTATTCTTATTTCCTACAAGATAAATGCTCTAATGTATTTCCCGTTTAAGATTGGTCTGCATAAGCTAAACGACTTTCTTTTGGGATTGGAAATCTGCCGAGCGAATCAGTAAAAGTTGAGGAACGTGGAAGGAGTTAAGTCTAATTGCTGCTAATTTTCCATTGTTGGCAGCTCTAAGGTTAAAGGTGTGCCAATTAGCTGATAGTTAGTGCAATGCGATTGCTTTTTGATTTGGGTAAAACTTCGCGTGCCATTCTCTCACTTAGCCCAAGCAATTCATTATAGCATCGACGATTAAAAAATGGGTAAAAGGGTTTTTTTTTAAGGCAATTAAAGTGCGCCAAAGTATGCAAAAAACAGAGAAGAGCATTTCCAACTTCATAAAATATATGTATTCTTGATCAGCATCACAGAAACATTTGTAAAGATACAAACTTCCAGTTCAGTTGTATCTAAAAGCATTGGGCAAAATGTTTCTCGAGAATGTAGTCGACTTTTTTCGACTAGAACATTCTAACGTGATTATTATTTTTTGTTGCAAAATTAGAGAGGCAGTTCAAAGGTTTAGTTCGCATCTGTAGAGCATCGGAGTCTATTTTAATAAATGATTAAACTGTGAGATAAATTGATTTCTATATACTTTAAAATTTCTTGCATTTTATTTAAGGAAAACTATTCACGCTGAGTTTCTTGTTGTAATCCACAATTCTTAGCCAGATATTCTAAATTTTCTAAGCAGCAAACCACACAATTAAGATAGCACACACGTCGAAATTAACAATGTACATAAATTGTGTGCTCTTCAAGCAGTCAAGTTCAACAAACTCTAGCAAACTGCGGAGTCAAAGTTGAACAATATTTTTTTTATTTCCGCTTCTCTCGTATTCTATGGAGAAGTGTTTTGTCCAAAATGCTGTATGGCATAACTAAACAGCAAAAGTCAACAATAAAATAAACGATGATTGCCACAAGCTAGAAGGAAAGAGTTAGCATAACAACAGCAACAAGAGTTTCAACAATAGCTTTATTTTTGCTAGGGGTCAGCCAAATTAATGGACAATGAACAAGGCAACTGAGAGACATCACACAACAAAAGCCACTTTAAATAGTTGAGAGGGGACTGTGGAATTGCGAGAGGGTAGGTGGATAAAAAAATAGTGACCCATTGGTTTCATTTCATTTGGCAGCAACAAAAAAGAAACGAAACAGTCAAAAACAACAGTAAATCATTCGATGTGCTCGAAATTTTGTACCGTTTAGGATTTCCAGTTCAATTCAGACAACTACTCATTTTGCTCCATTTAATTGCCATTTCCCGTTACCCCATCCCTTATATAGATTTCTTAAAAAGAAAGTCATCAACTTTTGTACACCCTATTCGCAAGAGAAATTAAGAGACTGAGCATCTGGTTGGGTCAGAGAACAATTGAGAGCACGATTCTTACAAATTAGTCGCTTTTGAATTGGAGTTTTTTTTTTTAATTCTTTGCTTTGAGTTGTGTTCGCTTGGAGAAACACGTGTGCGATCAAGAATAAGAAGCAAGTGAGCGAGTGAAACATGAAAAAACCCCGAAGATTACATACCCTAGCAAATTGAAGATCACTTGCTTACTTCTAAATTTGATTTAGCTAAGAAAACCATACAAATTATGCTATGGCAGCTATATAATATTGCAGACAAGGCCATATCGAGATGACTACTGATGCGAATTAAGAATATATATAAAGTATATTCCTTACACTTCAGTGCGTTTCGTATTCACTTACTAAACTAGAATACCCTGTGCAAGCGTATAAAGATTAAAGAATGACGCAAGTGCGGCAAGCAAAGAAATTAAAACTAATTAGACGAAAAGCATTTAGATAGAAATAACACAGGCGGCAAGCGAACAAAAAGCAAATGCGATAAAAAACCAAAAGAAATAAACAGCAATAACAAAACAAAATCGGCAATAGCGATATGTATAGGAATCAGTACTTAGTACGCACCGCAAAGATGCAAACCTGTTTGAGGTTCAGGCATAATATCTTATAATATCTATAATCGAGCGCATTATTACCTTGATCATTGCACACAACTATTGATTGATTGATTGATGTATTGATTGGTTGGAGCACGACACATTTCGCTTGCGCTATTGTTTGTGCATTATGTAAGACGTTGACAGATTAGATAATAACTGACCAGAATAAGAAACAAAGTTCATTAAGGCAACATAAGCTTTGCAACTTGAATAAAGATTGCAATAAAACTGGATGAATTTAATTCTATCAAATTAATTATGGACTTTGGAATTGAAAGAAGTCACTGAAAAAAATCAAGAATTCGCGAGCATCTGCAACAATAAATCGGACTCATAAATTATAATTATGTTATGTTGGTAAAGCGTTTTTTTTGTTTTGGCAGTTTGCCAGCCGCAACAGCAGAACCAAAAAGTTATCGTCAAGTTGCACATTTTTGTACAACTGTGGCAAGCAAATGAAAAACGAAAAGTTTATGGCTAGTTTTGCGACACTTTCAACCAAAAGAAAAGAAAAAAAAAGCAAGTGAGCACATTTTTTTAGCGCATCACCGACTGTGATATACTCTGACAACAGTAATACCAGCAGATAATAACTGTAGGAGATATGGGCGTTTCTGATTTTTATCGATTTGCACTTATTAATGTTATCGATTTCACGTAGAACCACACTCTTGTTTACAGACGGATAGACTTACACTGCACAAAACCAATATACTCTTTCTGCCTATGAAATCAGTGTGTAATATATAAGTTAAAATGAACAATCATCATGATAGAGTCGCATTTTTATTGCTCAAACAGCCAGTTGCAAAGTAAATGATGACATTACAGGCACAGCGACCACTTTCTCAAGATAAGCACAATGCATATGTATATTTTATTTAAATAATTAATTATGTATTTAAGTATGTGCACTTCCCATTGTCTTTTAGAGACACAAATGACTTCCTCCAAAACATTACTAGTTCATTGCCTTAGAAATCTTGGCAACTAGCCCGAGTTGTCCAATTGTCGATGGAGCCCTCTAGAATAATATCCAAATGGCTTCTGACACAGCGCATAACTATTGCTCTTTATACTATATAAATTTGGCAAATCATCAAATGTTAAATATGCAACAAAAGTTGCTCAATGATGGCGGCAGAAACTTTTCACAGCTGGTTCAGAACTAAACCACAGCACGATTGAGCTGATGAATGCTTCGTTAGTTATGTAAATAAGATGGATCATACGTAGGAAATAGCACACCATTTAAAATCAACAAGTAAAGCAAACAAATCAAACGCAATTAGGAAACTTAGTTCTCTAAAACTAATAGCCAAACAATTTGGGAACATAGGTAATTTTATCTGAATGTAGCTAAAAAAAATTCCATTGGAAAAACATTATTTAGTCAATAATGAACTAAAAATATTTCACGCTATGCTTCTTTAATTTTTTGTTCAACATTCCTAGAACTTGCCACTCACTGCTCAGTGCAACATTCTCAAGTGTGAGCTTTTCGTGCTCCCACATAAATCCAAATGCAAATCGAGAAGTCGTAGTAAAGCAGCAAAGTAAAATGTAAGCCATAGAAGCAGCAAACAATGTTCGACCAAATTCCAATTAAAATAGCATGCGAGAAACGGCAGCTCATTAAAAACGACCTCAGAGCGTAAAAAGCTACTTGCAAAAAAAAACAACACACACACACACAGCTTGCATGGAAAACAATTGAAAAGAAAGCTGTGAACAGGAGCGACCACAGTTAAATCGAATCGGACAGACTGGCAGATGGGGTGGTGGTTGGGGGAGAGGGCGTTCAGTTCTTGGATGTTATTTATTTATCCACATGCAGACATAAACATATGTTTCGTCCACAGAGAAATCCAGGTGGCGGGAGAGAAGAGGGAAATGAGAGTGCAGAGCAGACAGCAGTCACATCTTATGTTGTCTAGCTTCACTTCTTCTACTTCTTCTTTTTTACTGCATTCACACGTGTGTTTGCTCATGGGTACTTTTTGTCTAAGCTGCATTCTGCAAGAACTTCATGTGTGCGTGCGTGAGTGTGAGTGTGTGTAAACAGCTTGAGAAAGCGTCAAGTTACAAGATATCAATAAAAGTGCACATCCAGCGAAGTTAAGGGTTGTCATTTTATTTTGTGAGAGTTTTCTTTGTTATAATTTGCTTGGTGATAAGTTTACAATAACATACGACAATAATAATATATTTATACTTAGCTAAGTACTTTTAATTGTATCTATTAAATTATTATTTATTATTCAGCTGCGCAGCAAATGCTACAATACAAAATGTTAAGTCAAATTGCATATTAGAATATTACTGCGGCAACCCTCGCTTGACTTATATGCTGGGTCTCGTAAAAGATAAGTAGGCGCTAAAGCAGCAGCAGCAGCAACAGCGACAGTAAAAGGTGTATATATATATAGGCAGACACAATACGAAGTAGACGCAGTAAAAGCTATACAAGAGCTAGAGTGTGTGAGAGAGAGATAGAGTGAAGAAGAATGTGGAGTCTCTCAAGAATGTTGCACCTTATTTGCCGGCACAAAACAGCCACAACTTCTCCTTGCACTTCTCACGTTGTGGCAGCTTAATGGTGCTGCATCCCAGCAAATTGCCAAAAACAGAAACATCTGCAAGAGAAGAGAGGAGAGAGAGGAGGTGTGTGCATTGAATTTATCTGTCTGTCCTTCCAAGTCTCAAAAGAGTCGCAACATGCATAAGACAGTGAGTACAATTTGCCATTACCATTTGTGAAAACAGCTTCAATTTCGCGAACAATTTAGCAGATGCTCTTTGAGATTTATTCAATTTGTACATAAAGACAACTGCTTCAGCTAACTTTAGTTCACTTAAAAAGGAATTTTTGAAATGCATTTGGTTAATAATTCCATATTTAAGAATTCCACTATTTGCCCATAAATAACTTTCTCTGATAATTTAATATCAATTGAAATGGCTACAAATCTTTATTGCTCGTAATGCTTAAATCGCATTCGCCTCACTTCAATGCTGGTCGGCAAATCATTAAGAGGCTAAAGTTATTATCGAGTCACGTCATACGGGGAAAGAGAAGTAGGGGATTGAAAAACTAGAAATCTTTACGATGAATCTAATGAGTTGTTCAATTATAATTTGAACATTCCAAACAAATACTTAAAGACAAGAGCAATCTATTGATGGAGCAAGATGTATCCTTATGTTGTACGTAGACAGACAGAATGGAAGAGACAGGACAGGAAGAGAGATAGAGAGTGAAAAAGCAGAATCTGACGACTCCACCTGCAGCAGGTAAACGCGGATGAGTCCGAGGAACGTCTTAGCGACAAAGCAATGCAAATAGAAGACGCGAAGAAACCCCAACAACAGACACACAGAACAACCAGGTAGCAGAAGAGAGAGCGAGAGCAAAAAACTGTGGAAAGAAAAACGAAGAAGATAGAACACTGATTGCCACGTTGCCGAACTTTAAATACTCTTGCAGACAAACTGATGACTGATGAGCGAATACAGGAAACTGATCTCAACTTAACATCAACCGAGGAAGAGCAAACAACACAAATACATAAGAGAGAATATCAAGAAAAACTCTTGTCCAAATATTGTCTAAGCACATTCGATGACAAAATTATAATGCTCACAGTGCAAGTTTATTAAAAATAAACAAACAACCAAAGCAGCGAATGAAAAAGAAATGTGTGCAGAGTAGAACAAAACAAAGACGAGAACAGAAACCACACCAAAATCCACCTGTCACAAGCAGTCTCTCTCTCTCTCTCCTCGTTCTCCACTCGTTCACACTTTCCATGGGAACGGTGGACTTCTTTTTTGATCGCATTACGATTTGCTCTGAACAATGAAGTCGGCATTTGTAAGCGAAATACAACACTGGGAGGAGTGCTGAGTGCTCGCTAGAAGATACACTGTTAGCAGCTATGAATTGAAATTTACCTTAATTTTTAGTTCATAAAAATTGTTTAATTTATATATTATTTTGCAATACAACTTTTCGATTTAATTTGTCTAGTTTATGGAAATTATCCATTCACTTTTTAAGAAATTGTCTTTATAATTTAATAGTAATGCTTTTTGTTTGCACTACGCTCCACATTTTTAATCGGCTTAGAAAACATCGTCTATTTTTAGTGAGCTTAAGCTGACCGACACTGTCAGCTTGGATGCTCTTAAAAAATTAACCATTTACAAAATAGTCATGGTGATTAATGAGCAAGTCTCCAATCTGCGCTGCTTAACTTCACTTCACATGAAAGCATTGGAGACATACAAGAATTGGAGATTTCGTGTGGGATCTCATTGAAAGGTCAAATTTTGGGTCAAGTGCAACACACACAAAAATGATTTACTTAAACATTTTACTGATTTAAATCCATCTTTTTGAGCTGTAAATTGACACATGTGGGTGTTTTTAGCCCTAATACGCAAATTTCGCTTTATTTCATTTATAGCAAGTCTCTCTTTTAACGGTTGTTGCTTGCGCAGAAACGCATAGCAAAAAAAAAAACAAGAAGAAAATGCCGCAATTGGCCTTCAAAGCAAAAAGTTCGCACTCAAAGTCACCCAGCTTCGACACACGCACACATAGACACACACACATAAATAGATTAGTACATGTTGGTATACACACACACACATGCGTCAGCTGAGCAATAGCAGAAACCACCCCAAACTGAGTGGCCCCCTTCTTTACATCCTCCTGCAATAACAGAGAAATTACAGCACATAGAACACATAGAGCATAAATAGGCCTTAGCATCAACACCAGCATCCAAAGGAATTTCAACCCCAAAAAGTTGAATGGAAATCTGTGTCACACAACAACGGGATTAAAAAAACTCACCTCTTCTCAGCAAACAAAATTAATAACTGGACGCATTTAAATTGAGTGGCTGTTGTTCTTTCTGCTCTCTTTGATATGTAATGCAATATGGATGGATCAAAAGGAATGCTCTTCAACGCACTCTCTTCTCCCTCTCTTTCTGACTCTCTTCTCGCTTTGTGTTGTTTTATTTCACTTTTTTTTACTTTTTGCAGGACAGCGCGCGTTCGCCGATTTTATCTTTATCTAAATTGCGACGTCAGCGTCGCCACTGACAATGACATTTTCGCACACACACAAACACACTCACGCGGCGGCGGTCAGTGAAATTTCTTGTTGATGTTGAAGTCAGTTCTCCAAGGCAGGCAGGCAGACAGGTGCACTCACACACACATATGCACATGTACATAAAACCACTATCAAACACTCACACACACACAGCGCAGACACATGCAAAGAGTGGGGGGTGGGGGGACGCTGGCACCTGGCACTGAACTTCTCTCAGCTCTTCTTTACATATATATATTCATTTTTATTTTTTTTGCTTTTTATTTTTTTGCACGCGGCTGTTTGGCTTCAGTTGCAGCTTTTCACTGACTATAATTTTGATTTTCTCGGTATCTAATCTCGATTTGCTGGCTTGCTTGCAACGCTTAGATAATGCTTAATGGGGGCTCTTATCTTGCGCTTTGTCGCCTTTTGTATACACTTCACTTTTTTTTAATTAATTTAATTTTTGCAACTGCCGCGTCGCGAGATGCTTGTTCTTCGGCGTCAAAACAACAACGAATTCGAAAACAAACCAAATATGCCCTCGCTGAGGAAACTACAAAATACCACAAAGGAGAAATGTAAGATATTAAGTATTTTTGCCTTGGAGGTATTTTTTAAGCAATTATTATATTCGCAAGCCAAGTGTGACCTTATTACCAGAAAGACCAGCTGCTATTTGAAATGTGTTGACGATTGTTGGAATATCAATGTTAGTGGCGCTTGCAAGATGCTTAATTTCAACATAATACTAATTAGCAATTTGTTTGCCATAAATACGATGCTTACATGTGTAAAAACATACGAGATGCTATTAACTTGAAATTGCATGCTGACAGAAGCTATGCGCCCCGATATTTATCTGGATTAGTTACGATCAGTGCCAAAAGCTACGAGATACGAAAAGCAACTGCGCTTCCAGAAACAAGCGCTAGGCCAAGAAAAGATAATGTTATTGTTTTGAAAACATAGATGGCGCTTTAGAATTATCTATGATTTGCTCATACGCAAGAGCTGAATGCTATAAGCGCTGCGATTGTTGCAAGAACTAAATTTGTAAGACTTGACATATAGATGGCTCTTTGCCTCATATATAATAAATAATATTATTTTTGTACTAATTAGTTGCACATTATTTATATTCTTATATGTTCCGAACTGGGTTCACCGCAATTCCTCACATTGTCGTGAATTGTTTGACAAGCAGATCTTTTTAAGCCCAGCAATAAATTCTATCTGCGATTTCCTGGTGAATTTTTACACTTTTTTGCGTAACACTTTCTCAACTCACGTTGCGATCTTTCTGGCCTTATCTGCGAGATAACGGCGCAGATAACGCGCATTATCAGTCTAAAGTCAAATTTATTTACGTATGCTTTTTACAGCGTTCCCCTCTCGCATATATAGTATTTTATACTTCACATATATCTCATATATCGCCGATAAGAAACGGACTGACAGTGTTGGAAACTGCCTGTAATAAAGCTGTGCAAATGTATTTAAAATCCCACAAGGTATATATATTTTCGATCAGCATTAATAGCCATGCACGTCCCTCTGTCTGATAAGAGCCAAGTTTATTTCATTTTATCGATTGCCAGCCCCGTTTCGGCAATATCGACACAAATCGATTGCCGATGGCAATAAAAGACACATTTGTTAAGATAAAACTATATATATAGCAATATATAATATAATCTGAATCAGAAATATAGAATTTGTTAAGCAAAATGCATTTTCAAATTAAGCAATTTATTCCCATGAATTTAAAATTTAAAATTAATATCAAAGGATTAATATTACTCCAGTGAATCAACCAATATAATAAAATTTCAAATGTGGGCTTAAGAACTGGGTTCAAAATATCTCCCAGCGCAGTCTAACCTAAAGATAAAGTGAATCTTCATTTAGCCATTTGCCCTGTGTTAACTCCATTTGGCTAAGAACTAAATGATTTTTTAGTTTTTTTTAGTTTTAAATTTTAGTAATTTCGATCAAACGATGCTTCATTTAATATCTTTATTTATATATTTAATGTCAACTAATACAACTCGACACAGGAAAATATAAAATTAAAATTAATATTTTAAATTTGCTGCTGATTGAAGGCAAAATCGAATCAGATGAAAAATATAGAATAAAAAGAGTTAGTAAGGATTAGTGGAGAAGCCAGCAATATAAATGTGGCAAGGAGTTTAAAATGGAATCCTTAATTATATAAATGGAGCAAAAGAGGAATTACCAACATGACAAAGTCTAATGTAATTCCTACTGAGTGATACAAAAGGTTCCTGCAAAGATTAGGTTAGGAGAAAGTGGGAAGAAGCATCGAGTGGGTCTGGAGGTAACTAAGAAATTGAGGAGGGAACTCAAAAATTGAGAAGGGAACTCAAAAATTGAGGAGGGAACTCAAAAATTGAGGAGGGAACTCAAAAAGTGAGGAGGTAACTAAGAAATTGAGGAGGGAACCCAAAAATTGAGGAGTGAACTAAAGAATTGAGGAGGGAACTCAAAAATTCAGGAGTGAACTCAAAAATTGAGGAGGGAACTAAAGAATTGAGGAGGGAACTCAAAAATTGAGGAGTGAACTAAAGAATTGAGGAGGGAACTCAAAAATTGAGGAGTGAACTAAAGAATTGAGGAGGGAACTCAAAAATTGAGGAGGGAACTCAAAAAGTGAGGAGGTAACTAAGAAATTGAGGAGGGAACCCAAAAATTGAGGAGTGAACTAAAGAATTGAGGAGGGAACTCAAAAATTCAGGAGTGAACTCAAAAATTGAGGAGGGAACTAAAGAATTGAGGAGGGAACTCAAAAATTGAGGAGGGAACTCAAAAAGTGAGAAGGGAACTCAAAAATTGAGGAGGGAAGTCAAAAATTGAGGAGGGAACTGAAAAATTGAGGAGCGAACTCAAAAATTGAGGAGGGAACTAAAGAATTGAGGAGGGAACTCAAAAATTGAGGAGGGAACTCAAAAAGTGAGAAGGGAACTCAAAAATTCAGGAGTGAACTCAAAAATTGAGGAGGGAACTAAAGAATTGAGGAGGGAACTCAAAAATTGAGGAGGGAACTCAAAAAGTGAGAAGGGAACTCAAAAATTGAGGAGGAAAGTCAAAAATTGAGGAGGGAACTGAAAAATTGAGGAGCGAACTCAAAAATTGAGGCGGGAACTCAAAAATTGAGGAGGGAACTCAAAAATTAAGAACTCGTTTTAATAATTTAGCTAACAACATACATAGGTCGCCAGGAAGTGGTGTATGATAATACACTCCAGTAATAGCGATGCGCAAATGATTTCAAGCTGAATTTCCAAATCGAACATTCTGAGAACCACGCACAATATCCGTATGCCACAAATGGACTCTCTCTCTCTCTCTCGAGAGAGAGAGATAACACAAAACCAATTCGCAGTGCATTTAATATGATTATCAGACTGAAATCGATGTTGAATAACTAATAAAATAATAAAATAATTATTTCGTTCAATCAATTTGGGCAACTCCACTCATTATCCAAATTAGTATTTTGAATTAATGTCATTATGCAAATTTAAACTGTGGAGCTTATGCGACTTTCAGGCTATTCGTGAAACATGTTACGCCATTAAATGGAGGCACACGTGGCCGAGTAGCTGTTACCAAGCCATTTATGTGGCCAAAAGCATTCTGGCTCGAATATCAATCAATGCAACTTATCAGCTAATTGCCATTTTTGCTGTTTTATCCACATGTGATTGGCATTATGCAGGCCTCATCATATATATATATATATATATATATCTAGTTTCGTTTACAATTGTTAACAGTTCGCGGCGCGTTTTACTTGTGAATAGTTCTTGCAACGAAATGTGTACAACTTTTTCGGTTGTGTGTGGAAATCCTTTCGAAAGTCGATCGCTTGTGCAAATCACAATTTTGGAATCTTTCGAGGCTACCGAAACGGCCTATGAATATGGCTGATAAGCATTGCCACTGAATGTAAAAACAGGACAAGTCAAAGAAAAATTAAGTCAAAATATGACGAGCCGAAAGTGCCCGAATATAGTGTTCTCCCTTTTGATCAGTTACTAAGAGTATATATGAATTTTGTGTTATGTTGAGCAACATTAAAATCAAGTTTCCAAGATTAAATATAGGGTTGATCTAGAGGTCAATCAGGAAAGATATATAAGATATTCCTTTTGAAAATCGTTTCACAAAAGTTTCACATGTTTTATTTGTAACATTTAAGGAGTAAAATGAAATTTAAAAAGGCAACTTAAAGTAAAAGCAGGACATGCCTTAAGTTTAAACTATTTATACGATCCTATATCTATGATTAGTTCCTTTATACATATTCTTATGACAAATTAGATATATTCAATTTTATATATTAACTTATTTATTTAGTTATGCTTCGCAATGAGAAACTACGATTAGTTGCCACTCGTATCAGTTTAGACACAGTTATGGCCATGGAACATGTTAAGCCGTTCACACGATTTTTCAAGGTGTATCTGCCAAAATCGTATAATATATCAACACTTAAACACTGTTGACATAATCATATAAAAATCAAGGAAAGAGATTTTAGAGCTCATCTCAGCTCAACTCACCTCATCTTAATGCTGATCTCACCTTATCACATCTCACTGCAACCCACCTGATCCCACCTGATCTGATCTCACACCTTTGAGGTAAACCTTGGCCTATCCTCTCCGTCTGGCTGCTGTCAGTCAGAGTGACATTTTTGCGCGTCAGATTTGCCTTATCTGTTATCTTCATTCAAGAAACACAGACTAACGACATTATCTCGGGCATCTCAACTGTCGTCGTCGTCGTCGTCTGCCATCAAACAAAATCCAACAACATCAACAGATGGCAGGCAGGCAGGCAGCAGGCAGGCAGGCGAGCAGGCAGGCAGGCAGGCGAGCAGGCAGCCAGCAGGGGAGAGCGGCTGTCAGTAGCGATACACGATACGGTAACTGGTCCAATTTATGAGTTAGAATATCATAATCACGATGAATGATCATCATCTCTGTCGTTCATCGTGATCATCATCAGCTTGGTGGAAGTGAGCAACGTTTGACTGCACAGATTAGCGGCTATTTGTGTGTGTCTGTGTCTGTGTCTCCGATCTGGAGATTGCAAAAGATATAGTTAGCATACTTGTATGCACAAATCGTTTTTGGGGTTTGCTCGGATAACAGATTTCTCAGTCTCGGTGCGAACGGCGACTGTGAAAGTTTAAAACGCGCAGCCCCCAAAATAAAAAATACAAAATAAAAAAAACAAGCAAAAAGCAATTTAGCGACACTCCCCAATTCCCGACACTCCCCAAATAGATATAGAATAAAAAGAAAGAAAAAGAAAAGGCAAAAACCCGAGCAAAATGAATAAGAATATTTAAATTACGTATACGCAATGCAGGCAAAAGATGTGATTAGAGTGCAAAGTGAAGTGCAACGTGCAACACACAAGCAAAGCGGAAACCTTGAAAATTCCAAAGCAACCAAAGCAAACAAAATAAGCAAATTGCAAAGAAGTTGAGCAAATAACAAACGACGCATGAGAAATGTTAATGGTTTATTTGTATAGTGAGATACAGTGTAATAAGCATATCTAATATATATATATTTATATATATTTGTATATATATATAGTGCATATATACGACGACGACAACAAACGATTTTTGTGCGCCGTTTATTATCACAAGTTTCAATTGGATTTAATCAAAGCCAAAAGAAAAAGTCAGTCACAACCCTGTAGATGCAAACACACACCCACACCCACACCCGCACACACGCATGCATACAATCATTTCGAGTGGGTGTGTGCTCAAGTGTGCTCTAGTAACTGTACCTGTGAGTGTGTGCGTCTCTCTCACTCTCTCTCTTGCACATGTGTGGGTGCGTGCGTGTGTGCCGTCTGACCGAGAAACTCAAAACTAAGCCAGCCACGTCGGCTGCATTTCATTGAAACGAACTTCAAACTGTCACAGCCACAACAATAACAACAACAGCAACAACAACAACAACAACAAATAAGTGTTGTGCGTGTGTATGTGTGTGATATGGTCAAAATGGCCAGCGAGGAGACGGTTACGGAGGCCGTCCACACCGACAGAACCGAATTGTCCCGATTTGGTGAATTCTGCCAGCGACGAGGCATAAATCCAAATTTGATTATGCTCAAGATAACGCTCTTTGTGATGTACGGAGGTGAGTAGTCGTTTACCGTTAAGACCAACGCATTAAAATCCAATTACAAATGGGCAAGTGGCAAGTGGGTGTGGCAGCGAAAGGGAAGGGCGCTGATGGGGCATAAAAACGTGACGTGCAATTAGCTTGTTGTCGAATCGAGACACTGTCTGTGGTAAGCCTTTTATGCTGATAACACACAATTCAAATGTCGGTTATGCCATAGGGTGCTACGGCTTAACCCAATTATGGCGGGGCTTATAATGTTGTTTATGATAAGAGAACGTAAAAAAGAAACAACAAATACATAATGGTAGTATTAGCAGAAGTAGTGAGATTTGAGGTAGCGTAATATTGGGTACACTCAGAAAAATAATCACACTGAATTTTAGAAATTGGGTATACTTTTGGCGCAAAGGATAATACACAGTACTATTCCGAAAGTATATTTCGAAAAACCAGAGGTTTTTCTTTGGTTAATTGCAGTGTATTTAAAGGAAATTGGATATATATCTAATATATAATATCAAAGAACTCTAGCATTACAATTAGGTATTTATAGTAGCGATATATACAGGTTTAGTGGAAGCGAGGAGGAATCCCCAATGCACATCCTAGCAGAATGTTTGGCCTTAACTGGGAAAAGATGCAGATTCCTAGCGATGCATGTCATGAAGTCAAAGGACATAGAAATCCTCAACACAACAACAAATTCTAGCATTCGGGCAGGAGCTGTAGGCTGAGAAGGGGGCCCAATAGACCTTATAGTCCGCAGTGCTGGTTCCCCAATCATAATAATAATAATAATATATAGACATTAGTGTCTTCATATTTGACATATATATAGTTTAAAATAACTTACGATTTGACGACGATTCAAATTCAATATATTTACCAACTATTTTTGAAAATAAGAACATTTATTTTAGGTTTCAACTGAAATTTTCTAAAATTCAGGACGAATTTTTTCTGAGTATGTAAGGGCAAGAAAATATAAGATGCGTTTTTGAGTATTGCATGAATATTAGACTTTTACCACCTTATGGCTAATATTTTATAATATTTCGAATATTATTTATAATATTCCACATTCGCATATTTGGTTTCACTACTTTTTTACAGTTATTTTAAACTGAAAACACAGTTTCCATCATTAGCTTAATGCTAACTTTTCCCAAATGCACAAA
Organism: Drosophila atroscutellata; assembly: GCA_035041605.1. NCBI lineage: Eukaryota > Metazoa > Arthropoda > Insecta > Diptera > Drosophilidae > Drosophila > Drosophila atroscutellata. The sequence goes on along the minus strand of JAWNLA010000092.1, from coordinate 403,389 downwards.
TGAAGACTGTTTGCAATTTGAAGCCAACTAACTGTTTAGATATTAAATTTGCTTAGCTCTACAATTTGGTAATTTGCTCAATCGTATTAACTGTTTTTCACTTCTACATATGAATACATATTTAACACATAGATAGTTACTGAATATAGTTTAGCCTGTTGCAACTGAGCTGTGCCTTCATTATTACAATTATTTTTGGCAACTTTAAATAAATATTTGAAGACCCAATTTCTATTTAAAGAACGAATAATTTAGCGCACGTGTTGACCAACACTGGGCGCCAGTGTGTCCAACTATGAAAATTTAATGGCTGCGTTGTTTTTTTGCTTGTGCTTCGATTTCGATTTCGAATCGATGTTTGTGTTTGTGGAGCAGCGTTTTTCAAATGTCACATAAAAGATGAACGTGGATAAAAGTTTCTGTGTCAAAGTTCATATTTTTGTTTACCTATCGAAAGTTGTGCAAATATGGAAACTATAAATATTCACTTGCAGATATGCAAACAAATATTGCATATTTAATGTCGGCACAAAAAAATAAATATATAATCAAATTTATAATATCACTCTGAAATAAAAGGAATTTGAAACATTTCTCGAGAATCGAAATGTTGCTTGTGGATTAGGGAAACCCCAAGAATGCAGCTTGTGTGAATTGGCTAAGATGCGTAACCGCAAGTGAATGAGTCGTCACTCTATGCTTAAATATTTCTCATTTCTCAAATAGTTCTTCGACTCTGGGAATTAAGCTTTATTTGGTTTGTAATCAGTTAATTGTATATCTTGATTGTCAAAACCAAAACATCAAATTAAATGAAATGCAAAACTAAGCTGAATACAACACCGACGCAATTAAATTTAGACACGACAGCACAAATACACACACACCCACACACACACACTTACACACACTTTCTTAAACACACACACACACACACAGCAGTCTCGCAATTCTATCCACAATGAGATGCGAGTTAAGCTGGCAGTGAATCTTTGAATTCATTATCACAACGCATTGCCACCCGCCACTGCCCCTCGATCCAAGTAGGTATCTGGTATCTTTTTGTGCGTGTGACGATCTGGAACTATATAACTGTAGAAGTATGGAACTGTGGAACTGTGGAACTGTGCAACTGGGGGACTAGGCTGGTCGGAAATTATCAATTAGGCACAAAATGTGTTACACATTTGTATAAATTTAGTTACACAAACACTACCCCCAAGAGTGCGACAGAGAGAGAGAGAGAGAGAGAGAGATGAGTAATAATGCATCTTTTGATATGAGTTGCACAGCTTTTCTCAGCATGTGGCAATTAAGACACACATCCATTTGACTGAGTGTGTGTGTGTGCGGCTTTTGTAAATAAATCTATCTTATGTACTTTATGGCTTGAGAAAGGTTTAGTTTCATTCGCCTTGTAGTTTGCCTTCAAGTATCTATGTATCTATCTGTCTAGCTATGTATGTGCGTGTGTGTGTGTGTGTGTGAATGTATGTATGTATCTTAAACTTAAATCAACTCAAGTCAAGTCAAGTCATCTGACCGTGCGCCGTTTTTCTTCTTTTTTTATTTTTTGCTGCTAGCGGTCAATGACAAAAACATTTTGCGATTGCTTGCTGCTCTCTCTCTCTCTCTCTCTCACACACACACTGTCTATCTCCGTCTCGCTGTCGGCTTTTCTTTATGTGACCTCTGTTTGGCAGTTTGGTCTCATTTTGTCTTATGCCATTAAAGTCAAATTGCCGCAAATATTAGTATTAATGTGTTTTTTATTTGGTCTACTATTCATGCCTTTGTTCGAGATTTTTATTTCAGCTGTCCAGCGGTTAACATTTTCTTGATTTTCTATATACATATATGTATATACACCCTGTATATGTGTACTTTACGCAGACCCAAGGACAATAAGTCGTTGACTTATTCAAGTAGCCAGAGTCGAGTTAGCATTTGGACTTTTATATACCATTTACCAATCAACCATAAATGCGAATGGGCTATTACAATTAATTAGATCATTTTATATATATCTTTATACTTGAGCAGTGCGGCAATCGATTAAATTAATAAATAATGTATGTTAACTCCAAATAAATCTAAGTCAGCTTGAATCAAGTCAAATGTTCAACTTTGAAGTCAGCTTATAAATCTTATTATATAAATATGTCATCAGAACTCGGTCAGGTGGAGGGGCAGGGCATTTGAATCGGATGTTGGCTGAAAATTAATTATAAATGCACACCGCGGAACCACAAAGCGAGGCGATGACGAAAATGTCCGACGATTCATACAGCCCCGAAATTAATGTATTTCCGTTTCCGTCAGCTGTGTCAACTACCAAACAAACACGCGCGCAGACATAAAGCAATTAATTGTTATTACATGAAGGATACATTCACACACACACACACACACACACACACGCACAGAAGCAGTAATTGCGCTGATGCTGTTTACCATTAACCATTTAAAATAATCCACATCGGATATGCATTCAGAACATTATCGGACATTTTCTCACTGGATGATCGAAATTGACTACATTTATGGAGCAGCTAATTAAAGATCTACCCAGGTCAATTATTCAGTCTGAATTTCAGATATTCCACATACTTTTGGCATCAAGAGCAACTTACCTTCACTTAGTATTCAAAAAGTATATTTTCTTTGTTTTTCCAAAAACCACGGCTTTTATAATGTCGAACATCTAATTTTCCGGGCTCTTTTTTTTATATACTGTACTCTAACTAAATACATATACACACGCTTTAGATAGTTTACAAATTTATGAAATTTAATTTGTGAAAACTTTTCATTTTACGGCGCCTCGAACCCGAGACCCTTGGAGAGCATATTTCATTACAAGATTGTGCATTCAGGAATTGATTTTTATGGTTCAAAATTGTATCTAGTTTGGCTCTACTTAATTTCGATCGAAGTTACACAGTTTTTCCTGTGGTGACTGTTTCCATTCTGCACATATGCCACTTAATGAAGCATGCAATCATTGTTAATTGTCTGAGGCATTGCAAAAGTGAGTGAAATTTAAGCAGCATGATGAAAAGTGGAAAATGCTTTTTAAAGAGCAATTTACATTCATGGCACGAAGCACAATCCACAATCCAATTGCGTGCAACTGAATTGTGTTTGCATTGAAATTGGTCAAGGCTCTCTCTGATTCTCTCGCTCTCTCTTTCTCTGTGTGTTCCACGCTCTCTCTTTCTCCGTGCACTGTCTGTCGAGGGCCATCTGCAGTCCTCGAGCGGAGGGAGTTTTCAGTTTATCCACGCCCAATTTGACGTCATTATTTGCCGTTGTTCTCCTCTGGTTGCACCTGGACGCATTCCGCTTGTTTTGTATGTCTATCATTTATTAATGAAAGGTGCTCGAGTGGGGAGTGGGTGGGGAGGAGGCGGAGCAAGCACAGAATGTTGCGCCCGGCTCGGGGTCCTTGAGCTATCTTGACGAAACTTTAGCTCTTTTTTTGGCTCAGTGATTTTATTTATGAAATGTCTTTATATAATGCAGCTGCCTCAGCTGCCTCAGCTGCCACTCCAAGCGCATAATTTTTGAACAGAATCCAAATGATAATTTGTTAAACGAAGCAAATGAAATTATTTTAAGTCAATTTGTAATCAAACATGTATTGTGCGAGAAAAACTGATTAACAATTTGTTGTTTATCAAGCAGAGCATAAAGAGTCATTCAAATATGCACAGACATATACCTAACATTATTGTTAAACCTCAATGTGAACAGTTAGAGCACAGCTTTGGATTATGTACGAGAATATTATGCATAAATATTTAACTTGTCTGTGAATGATTACTCATGCGTTCTATTTTTTATAGCCACTTCATCACTGCTACCCTACTTGACGATACACATGCAGTCGATTGGTTTGACGGTGGAGGAGATTGCGATTATCTATTTGGCGTTGCCGTTTACAACGTTCCTCAGTCCACCGATAACAGGTGAGTGAAGGGGCAGAGTGAAGCAGTGCATGATAAAATGGATAAAACGGAATACAGGAAGCAAAAGAAAACTTTGCCACAGCCATATCGTATGTGACTTGGCCATATGTATTGAATTTCTCTTCAGCCAAAGCTAAAGTGTGTAAATGCCAAGTTTGCAAGAAAATAAAATAAAAACGCTGAACAAAAACCAGATTGTTACAAACGCATCTCCAAGTTGGCAGACATCTCCAATGCTGTCTAGGCAAAAGAAACTTAATCAATATTTAACTGCACTCAAGCTCAATTTTCTCAAATTTTCATTTATTTTATCTACATTTAGCTATTTATGTGGCAACAGAGAATCGAGCAGTCGATGACTTGGCTAGTAGCTGTTTATCATCAATTTTTTATTGCTGCTCAGCTCTTATTGCCCACCAATTCGATTTTTCATAGATACATTTTTTGCAACGCACGGTTGTGAAAAATAAGAAAAACCAATAAAGATATGCTCATCATTACGGATTTAAAGTAAAATATTTTATTTAAAATAAATACAAAAAAATAAAAATAAAAATAATTCGTTGCATACTTTGCTGGGCATGTAAAATGTATTTATTTTGATTTATTGAGAATATTTTGAAACAAAAGTCTGCTCAAATGATATGCTTGGATGCAACTTGAACGCAGAGCTTAAGCTTTGTCACTCAATCTTCTCAGTATTATTTCCAATTACAGTTAGGAAATTTTTTTTATTTTATGCTGACCAAATCTATTCATCTCAATCTATGAATAAATTGTGACTTACTTTGCAAACGGAGAGGGCCATCTTGTAGTCAGCATACTTACTTGATAAAGCTGAAGCACTTAAGCCAACACTTTGCTCGCTCGCAAATACATATACCATTACAGATGTATATACACAAACAGACAAGCACACACACACACACACACACACACACACTCGTCGCACACTCACATGGTTCATTCCATTTCAACTTCTGTATTTTTCTCTCTGTCAATCTTTGTCAGGTTTTCTCGTTGACAAATTTGGCAAATATAAACCAGTCGTTGTGATGAGTCTTCTGCTGAATGCAATTTTCCATCATTCGCTGCTCTTCATTCCGCAGCAGGAGATACCAGGAGTGGTGCCATCAGCATTCGTATTACGGCATCCGGACAGCGGCGACATCGAGGTAAGCATGCACTTCACAACAACAACAACAACAACAAATGCAACACCTACAACAACAACAACAACCACACTAAAAGTTTGCCTTGTTGAAATATTCTCTTTAATTACTTTCATTGCTCTAATCGTAATGGATAAACGTGCTTTGAAAACGAAAATTGGATTTGCAACAACTACACAGAAAATATTCTTTATGAAGACACTGGCTTTAGGATTAAATTGCAACTAGCTTCAAATGCTTAAGAGCTGGCAACTTAGAATATGTTGAAAGTTGAAAGCAATAACGTTGCCACAACAAGCGATGTGACTCTGCTCTTATGCAGTCTGCACAGTCTGCTTTATAAGTATAAGTATAAGTATACACTAACTGTCACAAAAATACACACCCACAAAGCACACATACACAAGCGTACATAAAACCACACAGATACAGATACACTAGGCCACCGCAGGTATTAAATGTAGCGCACAAAGTTGCAAACATGAACTACAAGCTGCATGAAGCGGCCTCTCATGTTGCATGCAGCTGTTGCACGGTAGATTTAATGCGGTTGCTTTACGGTTTCTTGTTGTCGTCGTCGTTGATGTTGCTGTTGCTGTTGCTGTTTGTCAGTGTCGCACCACAGCATAATGATGACTACGACAACATAGTCGGTAAAGCTAAGTAGCCCGAAGACACTGAGTGTCGAAGGTGGTTAACTCTCACGTGTGTGCTGGCGTTGGAGTTTAATAGCTGACCGGAGCAAATATGATTTTTATTAGATTTTGGCACTCACGTTTCACCCATAAACATCAAGTATAATTAAGCCATCAATATTCGGTAGATGTGTTGTCCCAGTAAACCAGGCAACTGAACGAGAATCTGTTTTAAAGCCACATGCTAGTGTTTGGATGTCGTCATAGCCAATGGCTATAATATTCGGCTTAAATATACACGCATACACACTACGCACTACTCAATCCAAATTAAATTTTGACAGCCATGACAGCTTCTGGAATGACATAAAAATCCCAGGCGCCTAGAATTATAATATCATCTGGATTATATTTTTATCACCAGTGAAATGAACTTGTCCTCAACACACAAATAACAACATATGAAACTGGTAGGATTTTAATATGATTTTTATTGGAAATATGTGGTTTGAAACTAAAAGCAGTTTTACTACAGAGGAAATTGGCTCAAAGCACTAACAGTTATGGCACTAGAATATTTGAACACATCATTCGATTTTTCGAATTGTAACATAAACTTTACAGAGAATCGTGTCATCGGATTTGATTCAATCAGCTCACTTCAAATCCAATTTGTACAGGTACCACAGATGCCAGAGTGGCTACACCATTTACAGTATTTTTTCATATTTCAGTAACTAGTAAAAAAAAACAGTCTTGGCTCAGATCAAGACACAGAAATAATTTAACATCAGAGTTGCAGAATTTTAGGTGGACTATGATAAAATAATGTGTTTTCCAACTAAAGTGTAATTGAAATTCAGAGAAAATTGGTTCAAGGCTTTCAAAGTGTTGGCACCAGAATTTTTGGGCATCAGCCAACATTCAGTAATTTCAGCTTAAACTTTGACAGAGAGTGAAGCTTCCAAATTTGAAAATGTGTTCGTTGCTCTGATTTTTATTTTGTTTTTTCAAAGCATACCAATGCAAATATTGCTTGTTGGACACGTAAGTTGAACATAATTAAGCAATGCTTATTGAAAGCAGTGTTCAAGCCGTTATTGGCTTTGGCCATCATTCGGCCATCAATGTCACTTTTAGTTAATTTAGTTCAGCAAGTCGCAAAAACAAATGGCTATGCTTGAATACCAGCATGTACAACTTGTAATGCCAAGAGAATGTTTTACTTATCTTAAACTACTGCAACGAACACGTATTCAATTGCGCCACACGCATCTCCTATGTGGTTTAGTGTGTGTGCGTGTGAGTGTGTGTTTACGTATGCTCTGCGGCGCTATACGGTTGCACATCTCCATTTTGGGCAAAACGGCAAGCAGCTTCAGCAGTAGAAGAAGCAGCACAGCAGAAGCAGCACACATAAATGCCGGCTGTTATTTGAGGCGCCATAACGCTGTCACATGCAACACAGACATATACACTAAGAAACACGCCCATTGCCACACGGAGCCATAAAACGCACACACAAGGCTAACAAGTGAGGTTATAAATGTCTCTCTATCTCTTTCGACATGTCATTGTGTGTGTGCGTATGTGTGTATGTGTGTGAGTACATCTGTGTGTGTGTGAGAGTGTGTGTGATTCCACGCCAAAAGTAAAGCACAGCACATAAAGACACAGAGAAGGAGAACATATTTGAACCGACTACGGATTGCTGCGAGCCCATCATTGTGAAACACGTTGGCGAACACACAAACGCAGCTTTTAGCTCACACACACGGCACACACAACACTCTCACACACACAGACTCCCAAAAATAAGCCACACGCATTGTGTGTGCGTGTCGGGAGTGGCTGTCAATGTGTGGGTGAGGGTCACCCAGTTAGCATTATTCGACTGCATCTGTCGATGAGTCCAGCAGTTTGTTTTTTTCGCCTGAATATTTTGTGTTTGTGTGGCAAAGTTGCAGGCTGCTTAAATTGCCCCGTTTCGGTTTTTTTTTTTTTTTGTCGACATTTGCATGCGCATAAATTTGTGTCATGTATAACCATTCAAATATAGCAAATATCTGTGCAAGTGTGCCGATTGTGTGGGCTGTCTGGCACTGGACCTTATAAATGCTGATGCTCGACATCGATGGTCCAAAAAGGCATTGAGCGAATTTGTAAGCCCGACATATTTATTCATACCCTTGCAATGAGTAGTATCCTTTTGGCGTGTGGAATGTGTGCAGTGCATTGAAGCAGAGATCTATGACCAGAGATGGTATATGCAAATGTCAACAGTCTCTCTTCTTGAAATCCATTTTGCGCAAAGTGTGGCTGCATTGCATCCTTCTTGCTGTATGCAATTTTCAGGATATCTCAATCAAACTCATCAATTTTGGCTCTTATAATTCTGTGCAGATTTTTGCCATGCAGCAAAATGAGCAGATGTGTTTGAGTAAAAAATATAATTTTGTTTTGACAGCTTTAATTATAATTTCGAAAGTATTTAAAACATTTCAGACAAACTCATTATTTATAAATCAGTCATTTGTATGAAAAGTGACAATTTGCTCTGCGGCAGGGGTATATAGTTGTCGGCGTGCCAAAGATAGACTTTCCTTCTTGATTTTATGGATTCTGTGTATTTTATGTTTATGTATATAGTTTGAGTTATTGTTGCTGCTGTCATTATTGCTTTTGTTGTTTGTCCGGCTGGTGCTGGTGGTGCTTTTGCTGCTGCCACTGTTATAATAAAAATTTTAGTACTGAATTGTCATTGAAATGCCGGAAAAGCGCTTTCCTTGCTAATATATGTAACAGCAGTGCAGAGAAGGGCAGAGTTGAACACAAAGGGCTTCCCGAAGGTCGGCGGCGAAGCGTCGAAGATAGATGGGCTTAAGCCTGCAACGGCTGGCAACGTTGGCCTCTCACAATTGCGAATATTAAGAAACATTAAATTCAAATAAAAGAAAAGGCTCTGAATGAAATAAACCAACTGTGCATTGTATTTTATGGACTACCACAAATCTTCAATACATTCGCATAGAGTACATTTACATTTTAATTGTAACAATAAGTCTTTGACCGACTATTTGTAATACGTTTAAGCACAGTTTTCCGTTTATAAAACTTGCAAGTTCTTGTGAACATTTGCACGAAACAATGAGAGAGAGTGCAGATCATCTGCAGACTTGCTGACTTGACTGACATCAGTTAGGTATACTAAATCACTCAAGTGTCTTTTGCAGTCGGCAAACCTATTAGCAGATGACAACCAACTACAACACAACTACTCTGCAGTAGCAGCAAATAGTACACGAAAAACAGGTACAACTACAGAGCTGAGGAACTGAAGAACTGAAGAACTCATAAGGCCAAAACACGAGCCGAAAAATACACTTAAATTGGAGTGCACGCTGGCTTCGCTTGTGTGTGTTTGTGTAGCACGTACTCTTATCTATGTGTCTTTTTGTAGCACTTAAGACACACTAACAACACACACACACACTCATGTTCTACTTGTGTGTGTGTGCGAGTGTGTACAGTGCAATACGGTAAGTGTAACTTCCTCCATTGCCGTTAGTCGTAATGAAACGCAATGGTCCTGCGTGTGAAGGGCCTCGATGTGGTTTTGGACCATTGCTAGTCGCACGCATTGCGCACATTAAATGAGAATTTGCGCAAAGTATCTTGTATCTTTGAGATACGCACTCACATTACCAAAACACACTCGCAATCGTCGTTGAATGTGAAGCCACATATCCAGCAACCCACCCACCCACACCCACACCCACTCTGGAATATTGAATTTGTATTTATGTTGATGATGATTACAATAACATCATTATTAGCTGCAACTTTAAGCTGCACTAACTGGCAAATACCAATTTCGCGCTCGGCATTCAATGCTGTGTTTTATTTCAATGTTTAAATTATTTGCACAAGCATAACAAGAATTGCCATTTTTTTGTGAATTGCAATATATTTTTTTTATTATTATTTACCAAGCATACAAGATTTCTATTTGATAACGATTTAAAAATATTCTAACAAAAAATTCCACTTTTTCGGAGAATGTTATGAATAAATCTGAAATAATTCCCAATATTATTTTGTATATACCACAATATATTTCGCGGTGGAGTTTCACTTTGGGCGGCCAGCAACAAGCATATTTAAATTATAAAAAGAGGTCATCAGTTAAATCAAAATAAAATTTTGTAATTTATAATTTAATCGAATACCATTAAAAGTGAATAATTAAATTGAAATTGCAAATTAAAACAAGATGGAATGTTGCAGTCGGGCGTAACCGACTGCGAAATACTTTGATTCCATGCGTAATGGCTGCTGGTAACAGACAGCAAGGAACAGGGTGGATGTATCCAAGAAATATTGTCCAAGTTTGAGGTAGATATAAGCTAGTTACGTTCCTTTGAAGTTTGGTAACTGTAGCTCTTAAATTATGGAAGATCTTGGATCTTGGAAATTAAACTAATGGGGAGGTTTATAATAAACCTCCTTCCAAGTTTGGTAACTGGAGCTTATAAGCTTCGGGAGATATAGGCCTCTGGGAATTTTGGTTGCGGGAGTGGGCGTGGCCAAACAAATGTTAGGAGTCCGATCTTAGTAATCAATCTTCCAAATTTGGTAATTGTGGTTCTTAAATTGCAGTAGATATAGGCTTTTATCGTTTAAATGTGGTTCAACATTTTTTTTCCGGATTTCTGAATGGGTGTTATCAGCAATATATGTACCCTTCAAATTTGGTGCTCTAACTTTTATATTGTGTGAGATAAATGGTCTTATTGATTTAGGGATTAGGGAATCGGAGTGCGCGTAGCCTTCGAATTTTTTATCGATCTCTTAGCAAAGTTACCAGTAACATACTTTCAAAATTATGTGACTCTAGCTTACAAATTGTGGGGGATATGCGCATTTCAAATTTCTAGGGCCGACGCTTCTGGTGGTGACTGATATGGGCGTGGTCCAAAAATGTACATGCCGATCCTTGGAGAAGGGTGCCACAAATTTACCTTCTACGTTTGGTAATTGGTTAATTGGTTTGCATCTGTATTTATCGAAATCTGACATTGTTACTCAAAAACGGTGGAAGATATAGCTATTTAAAATTTTTAGGGTCTGGGGATTTAAAGACATCGCCAACACCCTACCAACCAAATTTGGGGACTGTAGCCTAAGGATTGTGGCTTTATCGATTTGCGAATATCGATTTTATTGATTTCCTAGCCACCAAGTGGACATAGCACTCCAATTCTGACGCGGATATTGACCAATGTATGTTCAAAGTTTCAAGTCTCTATCTCTAAGGGTGTCGGAAAAAATTGCGTTCATACAAACAAACAGACAGACAGACAGCATGACGGAAATTGCACAAAACCAATAAACTATGATACCTTCGGTATCAAAGTATAATAAATATAAAAGATAAATAATCCACAAAATTGAATTAATATAATAAATCTGAGGGTATTAAAATGAAAAGATTCGGGAAACCCAGATATGCAATAATATAGAATCATCATAAGATAATATTCCTCTTCAATAAATAATATAATATAAAATATAAATCCTGTAAATTGATTTGTACTACTTTACGTTCCCTTAATTCTATTGGATTTTAACAAATATATATATATATATATATATATATATATATATATATATATATATATATATATATATATATATATATACATATATACTATATATATATACTATTAGAATATGCAATATCTGTTCAAAGGTAACTTTAACTTTACATAATTTTAGGCTTTAATTATGCATTCAGATGTTATTTCACTTAGAACATAATCTACAACGTCTGAGATAAACTGGATCTGATTGATCTTTGACTAATGTGTATTACAAACACATGTTTCTTACTTTGTACTCCTGAATTAGTATGTTGGCAATAAGAAATGTCCGAGCACAACTTTACCGCAACTCATGACAACTTTTTTGTGTAGGTTTTTGGCCACCTCCTGTGGCCCTTGTTTTGCGGCTTGTTATTTAATGGCATTATGGACGAGTTTGCCGTATGGCAGCAAATTTATATGCAATCGCCGTTGTCGATGCCGGGCAGCAACGGAAATTACCATTTTATTATTGCAGGCGTTGCTGCCGCACAACGCTGCCCCTGCGTCTCTCGCTACCGACCTTATTGAATTCGCATTAAAATCTGAAATGGATGCATGCAATGCATGTACAAGAACTTAATGCATGTCCACAACAAGGCCAACATGGCCTGCACATATGCAGATAAACCGTTATTTATTTATGTTTTAGTATCAGGCTGGGGCCTCAAGTAATGATGGTGTATGTGTTTCAGTTAACTGGCTATTATCTCAAATTGTATCTTCTTCAACCCGGTTAAGGAGAGATTCATCAACATCTTTAGCAACGTAAGTGTAACCCGCATCCTCCAGTTCAGTGGCTGAGCTATCTAAAAAAGTTATATCTTCGTCGGATAGCTTTTCATCGGAGTCTGAAATTTCCTTGGTTACCAAAAGGCCAGCCTCATAGAAATGATCTTCGAGCATTGCTTTCCATGAATTCAAATAGGTGTCGAAGTCGTTGGACACAATTGGAGCCATATCCTTAATGTACCCCATGATATCGGTGCCCGAGAGCAGCTTGTATTTGCCTTTCGGTCCAAAATCTTGTGGGGCCGACGACACATCGTAGATAATTCCCAGCAGAGCCACCAAGTACGTGCTCTCGGCATTTTTGTAATCGTACTCTTTCAGGTTATCCATAGTCAGATTGAGATTTTGCAAGGGCTTCGCTATCTGAACGTGCCCCTCATTCTCGTAGTCCTCTTCATCGTACGTGGGATATTCCCGATGCATTTGTGTATAGGCCAGATATGCCACAAAGCTAACCATCAATACAATCCCACATGGGGAACTAATCCAATCACGCAGTTCCGAACTCCAAGTGTTTGGCAATGGGGACATTTTTAAATAAAATGGATTTTCTTTGTCAATTTAAATATTTTTTTTTTTGTTACAAATTTCTTAGTGCTTACTCTCAGCTGTAGGCTAGACAACTGAAAGCACTTCCATTTTCAAAGCCCTTAGCCCTTTTCGGCACAAAAAGCCTACTGTTTTGAACTAAAAACTCTACTCAAAGGCAGTTCAATTTGTAAATCACTTTAAAATTCTTGAAAATGGTTGAAAAGCAGTCGAATGAAACCCGACCAACCAATATTTGCAAAAATGCTTCACAATTTAAGGAATTTTTTTGAGCATTTGTGTAAAGGTAAAATGTTTACTTTTGCGCTGCAACAGCCTTACAAATTTCGATATGAGATGCTGTGGTTATTTAAGAGGCAAATAACTTTGAACAGTTGCAGATAACTTTCAAACGGATATGTTGATGGCTGTAAATCAACGTTTACAAGGTGAATGTGAATCTTTTTGAAGGGGGAAATTTGAAAATATTTGCAGCAACACAATTAGCTAATATTTTTAATGTTTTTACTGTTGTGCAGGTCTGGTGGTCGCCTTGCCCCAGCAGGGAGTGCCCCGAGGAGCCCGAACTGGATTTGGCTGTCCATGAATGCGTCGACTATTGTCTAATGCAGGAGCAAGTTAATCCACAACTTTACACCGAATTGCCGGATCCAGACAAGTTCATTGCAAGGACAACAACACCAAAAACAACAACAACAATGGCAACTTCAACTACAACTACAACTACGATTAGGACATTGTCCAATACGGGCATCGATACGAGAGAGCCAACAATGCTGACCACTGTGCCACCCTCGACGACATCTTCGCCCGCATCCTCGTTGCCAGCACTATTTGCAACGCAAACGAGAAGCAGATACCAAGATGCACTTAATATGTCATCGACCATGTTCCCTTCAATGGAGAACATTTCTGCAATGTCCTTGCTGCAATCGCCCTCGACATCGTTATCATCAGCTGAATTGTCCGCCATGTCCATGCAGGGATTGAATCGTAAGTGACACTCTCACATTATTATCCCAGCCCCAGGCCCCTGCCTCGGCCCCGTCCCGTCACTCTTTTGTCAACTTTCATTTGTCCACGTCAGCCATATTATTAATACAGCTGCTCTCGTGGTTGCTTGTTAGTTGCTGGCGATAATCCTGTCAACGGCGTCATTGACTTTTGAGCACAAGTCGACCTGGCCATATCCACATCCGCATTATTTTTCTTTCTTATACTTTGATTACTTTGTTTTGGCCGCGAAAAACTTGCTCCATTATAGCGAAAGAACAAGTTAGCGTGTTCGACAGCAAATCCGAAAACAAATTTACCAGAGTAAAATGCAACCTTAGTTCGACATGTAGGGCAGACAACAGACAGCAGACTACAGACAGCAAACAGCCTGTCATCATTAGAGGTTTCCGACCTTCGAGAACTTTGAAACTTCTCCTGCTTCCAGAAAGTTGTGAACGGTTTTTCTTTATTAGATTATAGTAAATATGAGAGTGTATTATACTAGCTGGATAAATGTGAACGACTACATAAGCGTGATGCCAAACTATTATATTTTCGACTTCGTTAAAAAAAGCTGTTTTTTAACTGAAATGCACTTTTAATTAATTAAAGCCCGTTTCTGCACAGTGCCAGTTGTTGAGATTATTTCAGTGTGCTTTGGGCAAATTTCGTTGCATGTCCGTTAAAATTAAAAGTAAATTTAAAGATACTTAACATAAGGGTCCTTGCAGCTTCCACTGGCAGTGTCAACAACAGCAGCTGGGTGCATTCGGAAAATGAGGGTGCCACATACTTTATGCTGCAAATGCATCCTGATTTGGCGGATCCCACGGAGCAGTTGGGCATGGAAATCGAGCAGGATGACAACGAGACGGTTACCGATATTAGGCAACGATTTGGCGAGGATAGACTCGTTAAAATGCAAATCAATCTCACCGATATGGACGACCTGGACTTGCGCTGTGGTGGCTTGGTGAGGCGCACAAATATATCGTATGTAAACGCCGGAGCCGTAAAGTGCATGATGCAACGTTGCACGTTCACAATGAATGCACCAGAGATTTGTCCACCGGACTACAAGGAAACTGATGATACAATATTCTGGATATACTTTCTGCTGCGGTAAGTAAAAGTTACACACATTATCTTATTTATGTTTTTGTTAATCATTATAAATGTTATCTGTCTGGTAGATTCCTTGCAACAACCATGTTGTCCGCTGGTGTCACCATTATGGATCCCATAGCACTCACAATGATTGAGAAATATGGCGGAGACTTTGGTCGCGAGCGCTTGTTCTCCAGCATTGGCATGGCCATCTTTTCGCCCATCACCGGCATTATGATTGACTATTCATCCCGTGGATTGGGCTACACAGACTACTCGGCTGCATTTTATACAT
Organism: Drosophila atroscutellata; assembly: GCA_035041605.1. Lineage (NCBI taxonomy): Eukaryota > Metazoa > Arthropoda > Insecta > Diptera > Drosophilidae > Drosophila > Drosophila atroscutellata. Next base: position 388,230 of record JAWNLA010000092.1, on the reverse strand, counting down.
ATGATGTGCTGCTTGTCATATCGACAATGTCCGTTCTAATGATGCCTTTGGGCGAGAAGTTGCCGGCGGATAATGTCTTTCGGGATTTGTGGAATCTATTGAAAATGCCGCACGTGATAGCATTTATCTGTTTTCTGTTTGTCCTCGGCAATTTCTGGGGCTTTATCGAGAGCTTTCTATTTCTGTATCTCAAGGAGCTGGGCGCCCCCAACTACTTGTTAGGTTAGTGGTTGGCACACACAACAAAAAATGCCCTATACATATATGTGTCCTAAAAAAAAATCCATATTTTAATTTGTCAAATGAAAATCCCCCACTGGAAACTCACAGTCTGGAAGCAAGAACAATCTTTCTGATTTAGTATGATAATTTTCGAAATTGGAGGGCATCTTTTTTCTGCGTGTATCAGCGAAAATCTCATGTGGCTTCGTTTGTGGTTTATTCCAGGCATTACAATTACTGTGGGCACCGTGAGCAGCATACCATTTTTGTATGGGGCTGAGAAAATCACACGGATCTTTGGGCACGTTAATTTGATTATCATTGCGTTCTTTTCGCACGCCGGACGCCTCGTGGGATATTCGTTTATCGAGTAAGTGAGCTGCTGCCGTAGACATGTGCGCGCAATGTAATTTGATGGCGGCCTCTTTCTTCGTTCCTCGTTCTAGGAATGCCTGGTGGTGCTTCCCGTTCGAGGCCATGGAGTCGCTCTCCTGCCACTTGATGTGGGTGGCAGCTGCCACCTATTGCTCCATATTGGCACCGAAAAGTCTGTTGGCCACGCTGATTGGAGTACTGGGCATGGCTCACTTTAGCTTGGGCAAGTATTCAAAGTGGCAGAAGCTATCAAATCACAAATAATGCACCATTCGTCTAATGAAAAACTTCCGTACCTCACACACATAGGGCGCGGCAGTGGCAGCTTTACGGGTGGCCTGCTCATTGGACAGTTTGGTACACGTGATGCCTTCCGCTACATGGGACTACTGGCCGTTGTGGGTGGCATTGCGTATGGGCTACTACATTTGATTTGGCTGCGGAAATTCGATCACACTATGGAGGAGTCTGAGGAGGATGCCGAGGCCGTAGAGGCGGGCGAAACCGAAAAGCTTACAGAGCCGGCCACCAAGGAGCAGGGCACCTCAATGTCGCTAGAGCGCTTGAGTCTGATGATCAAATACAATCAGATTGGCAGTTTGTCATCGCTGCCGCGCGGCTCTCGGGTTAGTTTTCCAACTTGGCTGACATACGAAAGTTTTTAATTGAAAAATGCAATCCCCCGTTTCCCCCGGTCAAAACATACAGGCGGATATACACGACCATTTGTCGGTGCGTCGCAGCAGCTACAATGTGGAATCGCTGCGGGGAGTGCCGAGGCATGGCAACATTGGCAGCAGCGCCTCCAAGGTGGATATTTTGCGTTCGGCGCTCGAAATTAATCACAAGTCCTCGAACAATTCGATGCTGAGCAAAGCCGATAACAAAACGTCAAATCAATCACTGGGTCGCAATCGTGCCGACAGTGCGCCCAAATTGAATCACAGCAATCTAAAGAACATTTCGCAACCCGCCCTCGAGGGTGTCGTTCTGGAGGTGAGTTTCGCGTTCTACTTGTCTTAAACATCCAATTCCTCTCGCAAAATCTCGCCGTGTGTTTGTATTTGTATGTGTCTGTGTGTGTGTGTTATATATATATATATACATATATATAAATAATTTTTTTTTTTTGTCTGTGTCGATGATTGCCGTCAATTGTTTTGATTTGTGTTTTGAACGGCGCCTTCTGCTCTCGGTTAGGGTTCGTGAGTTTTAAAAATGTTCAGCAGCTGTTGCCGCAATAAGTTTTTAGCATACCCAGGAGTTTGTCCTGCCGTATTCTTTGTGCCCTGTGTTTTTTTGCTGTCTTGGCAACCGGATGCTCTGCACCAATGCATTTCCTTGCCGTTTATTGCCGTCTATTGTTCATTTTCCAGTTTATTCGTGTGCTTTTGGCATTTGTTGCCCTGGCTGGCTTTTGGCTGCCGCTTGAATGGCTTTGAAATCGATTCTGCAGCCAGATCCAAGTGGATTCCAATATTATTGGATTTTGTTTTGCACACAAACAGCTAAAAGTCGTAATTTTGTTGACATTGTTAAACAGTAGCTTTAATGTTACTGCCAAAAACATCCGCATAGCTCTAACCAGATCAACAAACTGCGAATTACAAACTAAACTAAAAATATAACAAAGCTAAAAAAGTACCGGGGCTGGAAGACATAATCTTATTCAGTTTATCAATGTTAGTTGGTCTTGGCTTGATTTAATTAAAAAGGCCTTAATGATATATGCCACAATCGTTTAGACTCACCATGGTATGCTTGCCGCAGTTAATTTCAAAATTAATTAGCAAAGCTTTCCAGCGTACTTTTATGGCTGGCTGGCATTCATAATTCAATAAATCAAATGTGGTTGCAACAAATGCGCAACACAAGAACACAAAAACAGCAACAACAACACAGCCCCAACAACAACAGCAACAGCAACAAATTAATGTATTTATGAACATGCCAAACTTTGCCTTGGCATTTCCAGGCTACAAACAACACTCTCCAGTGGATATTGCTGGACGAGTGGACCAACTGACTAACTGGCAAATTGACAAACTGACAGTCGAGCTGGGCTGGCCTGGCCTGGTCTGGGCTGCACATCACTGAGCAGGAAACAAAAGCCAGCAAAGCCAGCACTAAAACAGCAGGGAGTTCTCGGCTCTTAGAAGCAGCCAACGTTTGCAAATTGCAAGCGAATTCCAGAGGCCAAACCTCGATTTGGGTGTTTTTTTTTTTGCCGTTTGCTAGTGCAACATAAGTTTGTCCAAACCAAGAGAGCTGCATGTGTGTGTGTGTGTGTGTGCGAGTTGGTATGCGAGTGCATCTCTATCATAAGTATGTAACTGTACGAATCTATGCTACAACAACAAATGCCATTCACATACAAAACAGGGCGTGGAATCAACATTTTTTCCGAGCCGCATGAAAAAGTATCCAAGTGTTTTGTTAACTACCATACCCGCTGTCGATTTATCCGTAATACCCAGCTCTATGCTAATGGTAATGTACAATTCCAAAGAGACGAAATAAAAACACTTAAAGATAGAAAGTTACGGCACGCCGACTATTAGATACCCTTGCAGATAGAAAAAAATTAACAAACAGATTTGAAATCTTAGGATAAAATTTAAATTCTACAAAAATCAACTTTTAAAAATCCTTGGAAAAAAGAATAGAAAGAAAAAACCAAAACAGAGGAGATTTTAGGAATATATCTTATTTATTAAAAACAAGAAAAAATTTTGCATACTTATTAACCAAAAAGAAAAAAGAAAATTCAACTCTTAAGGATTTACAGTTAAGAAAATGGATTAAATGTATATTTTTGTCTGTTCGAATCGATATACCTTATCTATTGGCTAGGTACTGATTAAGAAGAATAATTTATTCAGACAAAGTTATCTCTGCAAGCGTATTGAATTATAAAACATAAATATTTATGCACACATACATATACACATAACTGCATGGTACATGGTACTGGCATGCGCCCGAATCCATGCAGCATGGAATCCAGAGGATTCACATCAGCAAACATGAAATTGCATGAGAAGTATGACTAGCCACCTAGCTAGAGGATAGTGCATATCGGGTTCGTACTCGTTCCTGTTGTTGTTGCTTTTGTTAAAGTGGTAGTTGTAGTTGTTGATGCTGGTTTTACGTTTGCCAAAACCACTCGGGTATTTAGTTATTTCGTTGAATTAGAGCCCGCACTCGCACCATTTGCCTCTTTGGCTTTTGGCTCCCCTTGATCCGACAGACACCACTGTCGCTCAGTCAGTAGAGGTATTTCACTTTAACTGCCACTGCCACTGCCACTACCACGAAATGCATGCACAGTTTACTCTCGTTTAATTTGAAGCATTTCTCGTTTATTTTCATATATTCCCACAACGCAATCCATATTTAAATACTAAAATAAATATATACGTATGTATTTTTGGGGTTTTCATTTTTTGTTTTAGGTTGCCAGGGCAAAAGTAGCAAAAAAAAAAAAAAAATACGTTGAAAATGTCGGCTTTGCAATTTCTTCTTTGGCTCTGATTTTGTTTGCGCTTTAAGCCGAATGATTTGTTGTTCAACTTAGCACAAGTTGACAAAAAATAACAATGCCAGCTGTTGCAAAAGCAACAATGAATCGTTGGGTGAGCACCGACTATATATGTATATGCAGGAGTACTTGGTAAATGGCAACGAATGTGAGTGCTGCATGGTGGAAAAAGAAACATTGCCCTAACATAAACAAACAAAGAAGCGCAAAATGTGAAGCGATGGCAACCGATTCTGCAGTTCTCTCGTTGCTAGTGAGCTAAAATAGAATCTGCTGATGAAAAGTTGACATACAAATTATATGGATACTGACGTATCCCTGCACATAGAAGCAGAGAAGTTTTCACTCATGCTTAAATTATAAAATTAAGAGAAATCGAAAAATTGAACATGTTGGCTATTGTGAACATTTCACTTCTCTTTGTTATTCAGCACAACCGAAATGTTATTTTGGGACACTGTATTCTGTATTCATTCCAATGCCGATTCCATACCAATATTTTACAATTTTTAATGGCACGTACGAAGTTTCTTCCATTTCCTGTTAGCTTTCCTCCTCTTCGAACAGAGCTTTTTTTTACCACACTCATTTTTTTTTTGTTTTGTGGTGCAAATAAAGCGATTTATCGATGGAAGGCAAAGACGTCCAAAAATATAAATTGGGGAAGAGATTTCATTTTAGCTGGCGATTACTTATACACCCTAATAGGTGTAAATTGTCAATAGCAATACGAAATTGCATCTGTTACGACCTTAATAAACAAAGCTTTTAGAAGAAGGAAACCATTTGAAGGGGAAAAAAAGCAGCTAACAGGCTTTAGTTATCAACTCAGCTTTTCTGTGTTTACTAGGTCAAAAAATGTGTCCTTCAATGAGCACAGCACAGATTGTGAGAAAATAGAAGTCCAAACTGCAAATGACTGTCATCTAATTTGGTGCCGTTGATTGGCCGGGCAATGCTTATCATTGTTGACTTTGGTCGACAACAGCTCAATTTGGTGAAAAACAACACTGCCAATTTGCACTGCATAATGTACCAGAAGTGAGTACGAAATTGCGCGTAAATAATTTTCATTGTTAGGCGGAAAAACAAAAAGCAAACGAATTAAAAATGCGAATTTATGGGCAACAACTTTTGAGAACTACCAAAGCATTGCGGTTTTCAAGGGGGCTCTTCAAAATCGTATGCATGTGGTTTGCAGAAATGGTGCAATCAGGTGCATTGCTTTGAAGTGCACTCAGTTTTTCCATAAAACCCAATAAACAAATAACTGCGAATAGCTTTGATGCGTTTGGATTTATGCCAAAAGCTTAATGGCCCGGTAATGCAATAAGACCAGAAATGCAAAAGACCAAAAATGCAAAAGACCAAAAATCGATATATTGCTCGCAAGTTTTTAATAACCAACGTGAATATACTCGTACCTCAAGCAAAATGGGTGAGTTGCCAAATAAATTCTCTCGCCACAAATTGAATATAAAACGCTGTAGAAATAAAGTCATCTGATGTTTGTGTGGCATAAATATTTTTGTCCTGAGCAAATATTTAACACAACCAACAGGCTTTTAAATTCTGGAGCAGTTCATACGGATGGATGGACGGAGATTGTGCAAAACAAAAACGCATCAGCACAGATATTCAAAACAAGGGTATTATACCTAATGATTCCTTTTGGTTACGAATATTCAACGAAAACTGCGGCTTATTCGAGCATATTTGCTGCATGACAGCCCTCAGAAGCAAACAAAAAAAGTGCATCAGTTAGCATTCGATGCAAACTCCATTTGTTTGATACTCAACTGTGTGTGGGTTAATTTAATCATGCAAGTTTAAAGTTTTCGAATTTCAATAAAATAAACTGGAAACAAAAAACAAAAATATTGCACACAATGCTTTTCGATTGGTTTTTACTCTCTATTCCGAGGGGAAAAAGAGTATATGGGTCTTCATGAAAAGTCACATATTCGGGTATTATTCATATAAATTTCACTGTTTGATTTTAAATTTAAAATGGCAACTGGATTAGATTAGCTATAATTAAAAAGGCTCTTTGCAATCGGATTCCAATCAACTACAATGATAATATAATGCTAGAGTAATAAATAGTTGTCACAACCACAAATGGTCCAACTAAATATTTTTCATTCAACTCAATTTCAATATCAAGCATGTCCCTTGGGCATTTTGAAAATAATTGGCAAAAAAAAGTATGGTTGTTTTGAAATTGACCTTTTATTTATTTTAGATTTTAATTGGCAATGAAACAGTTCATATTTTGATACTGGCCGGCCATGCGATGGGAGAACAAATCTGATAAAATATGGACAAAGCAAATAAAATTGCTTTGCTAAAATAAATAGATTTACGGTTTGAGGGTATTATGATTGTGTCACGAAATATGTAAGGATGCATATCTAACGCTACGTATAGAACTTCTTGTTGAGGATAACGAGTAATGCTTTAGCCGAAAATTATAATGCAATATAAATTTATCATCCATTGTACTACTAACAAATATATTTATCCACACATATTGTAAATAGTTAAATGTATATATCAATATCCAGCATTTTGCATTCGGCATGAGTTAAGCACATACTTTTTACATAAACCCTCTCACTAACTAACATTTTTTGTACTGACACACAGGATCAGGAGGGACCGAAGGTCATACCCGAAGAAACGGAGTTGAATTCGTCCAAGCAAATTGTGGGAGGCTCTGCGGAGGAGCCGGTCTCAACATCTCAGTCTGTTGGCAATGGTAATGGGAGTGGAAATGTGAACGGGAAGGGTTTCCAGGATGATGACAATTGATGAGAGTGCATACAGTGCGTATGAGTGACATCAAAAGAATCAAAATGAAATTACACAAAACAATGTGAATAATGTTTTTGTGTGCATAAAATGGTAATCTAATTATTGTTAGCTGTACATGTGTTACGAGTATGTTAAATAAATGTTGCAAATAAATCAAATATAGTTGTTGAGCAGAATTTGCTACATCATTCATTTAGATTGAAAAGTCCGAAATTTTATTTGCTTGAAACTGTTTTTATTCTCAATTGCTTAAAATATGTTGTTATTATAACAAAAAACCAATATCCTTCATTAAATGTACATATATAATTTATAATTTTATTTATTTTCATTTTGTTTGCTTATCATATAAAAATTTTGAATTAATTTCGCATTTTCACTGCATACCAGATTTTTCAAAATGTTCTTTCTTTAGGCTAAAGCTTGCTCAGTGTAAGTTATTGTTGTTATTATAATAATAATTATTATTCTGTCGATCCCTTTGATCGGCACATTTCCTTACTCAACGTAGCATTTTAATTACAAACTTATTTTCGTTTTATTTTTATTATCTTGAAATTTGCATTCGTTATTAGGCTTTATAAAATTATTTTCCAATTACGGCCAGTTAATATATTGGCTTATGAACTCATTTGTGTGCAGTTCACGTTGAATCCACACCGAAATCAATGAATGCGCCAGACACACACACAGTTGTAATCTAGCATATTATGCAAACGGATATTAAGTACACAATACATTTTTAGCCACATTGCAATGAAAAGCAGTGAAAACCATTTCCAATTTATGTTAATTATTTAATTAATAATTAATGAATGTTTAATAACAGATTCTGTTTGCATCAGCGGCTTTAGCGCACTGCATAAAAATTAGCGACAGTAATCTTTGGGTACATGCCGCAAATGAATTTATAACAGCTTCTGGCGCATATATGTATGCTCAATCCAAATAAAGTCAATTTATTAATGCAGTAAAATTAATTATAACTAGTTTAGTATTGATTTATACCACACCTACAGTACGAGCCAAGTTATGCAAATGAAATTGGTAGCAAATTATTGTTGCTATTGTCAAAAATATATATTTTTAAACAAACTATTGCAAATATTTATTATATAAATAAATGCACTCACTCTCAGATAAAAACAAATGAAATCAAAAAAAGTTAATTCGATTATCTTGCGTAATATTTGTTTGCGGTTTCATTAAAGCAAGCAGCAATGTGTGTAAAATATTATCAACTAGATAAAAGTCTGTCGCTCCTGAAATAAATTGCACTGCTTACACATTAAGCCATTAAATTGAATCATGTAAATGAGCCAATGGCATACGTTGCCATTACATAATATGCACTTTACCCTATGCATTTACATAACTTTGAAGCATTATCCGTGTTGTGTAACCTCAGTTGCACACGCAACGTATACTTAATATCAACGTTGTGGTGTGTGCGTGTGTTTGTTTGTGTGTGTTTGCGTGTGTGCGTGTGTGTTTGATTGACTCAACTAAAGTAGGTACACAAAATGTTAAGCCTATTAATTATGCTATACTCGCCATAAAGATGCATTTAGAGTAATCATAAAGTTCATCTGCTGACCACTTTAAATATGTGTGTTTAAGTTAATAATAACAATACTGTTTTTGCTTGACAATCTTTGAATTATTGCAAGAGTAGCACAAAGAATTATTATTATTGTTGTTGTTGTTATTATTATTATTATTATTATACGAAATGAATAAGCACCTACTAGTAGTAGAGTTTCACTACTGCTGCGAAAGGCGCTCCTTCGTAAATTTAACTAACCAGCCATCATCGTTAGTCGCAACTGCAACCGTGGAACCGTCGACAGCCAAGTCTCACTGAATTAGCGGCGAGTTTTGCGAGTTCTCAGCAAAGTCCACCGTATAATACATATCATTCTCAAAATTCATGGCCAAATGTCGCTGAAATGGTCGTTCCTGCAGCTGTCCACCGAGCGTTGTTTGAGTCTGGGAGCTGCTGCCATTTGGCTTGGATGGCAAATGACGCGTCGACTGCACCGTTTGTGGATGGCTGCCAGCTGCTGCTGCTGCTGCCGCAGATGTTGCGTCACGCTGCGAAGTTGCTGCAGTGGGCGCATTGAGACCCTTGCCACTAAGCCAATGTTTATTGAGTGCACCTTGCAGCTTGGGTCGCCGACTGAAACCCAAAATGGGTATAAATGAAGTGGAACGCGTCGAGAACTTGCGGTATGTCTGATTCACGTTGCAATGACAAATGGTGACCTGGTGGTAACCGTTGGATAAAATGAGCAAAAAAATCATTAGTTTTGGCATTAAAAATGAGTTTAATGTTCACTTCGAAGAGATTGCATTAAAGATAAGTTTACGCAAAGTCGTTTGGCAAAGTTAATTGCTTAGTTTAACACTGCGAAAGGAGAATTAATTATTTAAGCGTCAATCAAAACTACAGTGTGAAAAACGATTATGAAGTAAATTGCCTTACAATCACTTTAAATCGACTTGAAAACTAATTGCGAGCATTTAAGTGCTCGTTTGTTTAAGAATTTATCTAGCAAGATATTCTGCGTATACATTTGCATACTTCTGCAAGCTTGCTGCTCGATTAAACTTTGTCGAAGAATTCGGCTGCCGTTGTTACCCAAAAATAATAAAAATAAAAAAAAACAAGCAGAAACTCAAAAACATGGAAATGAATATGCAATGGCATCTTGTGCTCTTTCGGAAAGCCGCAATGTACAATTTCGCTGTTGGTCAGCCCTTGTACTACATGTAGTCTCCTGATAAAGGGTAAATGTAAATTGTGTGTGCGTGTTGAACACTTACCACAACGGCAACGATGAAAATTGCGGCTGCCAGAACACCAGCCGCAAAATATGCATTATGCAATTCAATGGGACTCTTAAGCACAGCCGATGAACCGAAAGTTTTGTCATTAAAATTTCTGGCGTTCACATCGTCGACAATAAATTCACTGGAGCTCACGACAGTCTCCACCACAAACTCATCTGCAGGCACAAAATGAATATAAATGGTTAGTTCATTTGGGTACCATTTGGGGAATCGCGACTGGTCTGCATGGCTTAGATACGTCGCACGGGAGCTTTGCATACATCATGTCCCAGTTGCACGGGAATATATGGATAGGTGGCGTGTGAGGCTAGCGTGTTAATCAGCAAAGCATGGACACTTACTTACCTTCGCACATTGTGCCCGTATATCCGGGACGACAGGCACAGTAGAAGCTATCCCCACTCGACCAGCAGGTGCCGCCATGAGTGCACGGATTCACGCTACACTGCTGAAAGTACTGAGAAAGTTATCGCTTTTGCTAACTATTATCATTTATACACTCTGAGAGAAAAGCAAATAAGAATGCAATAGTCGAGTGAGCTCGACATGCTGAAATCCTGCTCCCACAGGCGTAAGAGAAAATTTGTATACTGCGATCCGATTATACGATTTTCTCCCATATTCATACTGTGAAGCCCCACACAAAAAACAGCCACACCTGAATGTTCTTTCTTATCTGCAATCAGCTGTTATCACACTGGTGTCAGAGTATTCCACAGTCGGTTACGTCCGATGTCAACGATCTCCCTTTTGGTTAACCGATCTTAGGGAAACTTTCTATAAATTCAAAAGTTATATATATGAAATTTTAAATTGTGTTGTTATCGTTAATCGCTTTTCATCTATATCCCGTTTAGGGTGTAAGTTATCGATAAAAACTAAACTTAATCTACTAACACTTAAGTTTTATAGTATTATGTTCTTGTACGCTTTAAGAAAACTTTATTTGTGATTGAAACTGAAAGACTGATATATAATTAATAACCTTGATCTGAGTTACATACGATAATTTATATTTGAAAATTTGAAGTATCAACTCTTATAGACAGGCGGACATAGCTAAACTGAATCGACCATTGATGCTGATCGAGAATGAATAAACATTATTAGCCAGTTACTTTGGCACAACTTTGTTATAGCATTTTTATGTATTTGGGTTTAGGGTAAACGAAATACGCGATAATCTTATGTACAAATCAACTGTCGTTAACAGCATCTTTTCTCTCAGTGCAGACACGTACGAATATTTTGCGCTATGCCAACTGACAATTAATTTGTGGATCTCTGGGCGTGAGTGTGAGTGCGAAGCCGGCATGTTAAATATTAACGCGCACTCATAATTCTGCGCTATAGTAAAATGTAATTAATTTGCTGGAGCCTGGCCACACCGCCAACGGAGGCATCTCATCAGTCCAAACAGTAACCAGACATCCGACATCAAGCGGCATCATCACCTCTGCCTCCACTGGAAGACACAACTCCCAACTATAGACTAACTACTCCCACAGTGGGTCTCTGTTGCTGACACTGACGTCCTGTCTGTCTGTCTGTCTGTCTGCCTGTCGTTGGCAATTTTCTGGGCTCAAAAAACCGCTCCGGAGATGGATTTGCTGAGCAGCCTCGACTTGCGGTTAGAGGACATGTCCATCATCCTGCAAAGCTTTAATTATGGTGCTCCGACACTAAATTTATGTACATTTTGTTAACTTCTATTTGCTACCACAAATTATCAAGTCATAGAGTGTTCATTAAATGTTATGAAGTGGCTTGTTTGTTAACTATTAAGGACTTCGAGGTAGCTGCTTAATTAAGCTCTATTGCAGTCATGCCTTCGTTCTCCGACACAGAGCTTTTCAGAGAGTATTTTTAGTTAATTAGTGAACAAAGCTTGAACTCCTGCTTAAAGCAGGGGCAGACAAACTTTTTAATTAAAGACTTTTAGTCAGATTTTGGCAATCTCATTTCAAAGAGCGACCAGAAATTGAGGTTTGAAAAAGCATAAAAGTGTTACCAAGAATGTTGAGCGGAATTCGTTTGGCGTTAGTCTAGATGACAAAACATGACCAACATAAAAAATTTGCCTTTGAAAATTGGCTCTGTTTTGCCATAATTTGGAAAAATGTTTGTCTAATTGGGTTCTTTCTGGGTTTCCCCAACTCTGCGATATAATCCATTTTACATTTTAACAGATTTTGTATAATTTAATTCGTAACTTTATTTTAAATTTAAATAAATACAACTTTAGCTAACCCAATTCCATTTTTGTTTATTGAAGTATTACATTTGTCCCATTAAATAAATACGATATGTTTCAAATGCCCTCAAGCCAAATTCATTTAGCTTGTTTGACTGCGGCAGAAACCATTGCCAAATTGGGAAATTGCATCATTTAATTTATATTTTAATACCACTGATACTTTTCTTTGTCCCTAGGGACTTATGCTGAGAACACATTAACTGATTGCAGCTTGTAGAACATGGAAAACACTCTAAAGCCGTAAATCAGCTTAAAATGCATAGAACACGATTGCAAGCCAACAACATTTGACAATAGCCAGCGAAACGGACTACAATTACAAAGTGGCATTGAGCAGAACCTTATACCATTCCATTCAACACGTGTACACACACAAGTACACACACAGTGTACACACATAGTGTACACACATATACACACAAATTGTACATGCATGTATAATATAACTGTGTCAATATGTTTGTGTATATTAAGATTTTAGTTCGATGCCAGCAAATTGTGTGTGTTTTGGGCTTTTTGTTATGCACCTAGAGGTGGCATGTCCAGTACCCCCCAACCACCTCCTCCATCCACTATGTGTACAGTAGAACGCCCGGTCTTAACAGGAAGCCATTTGGGCCGAAGAGCACAAGCTTTCAGTGCATAAATCATGACTTACCGTTCGTGGCATTTGATTACAATCCGGTCCGTTGCGACCTTCTGGGCATTCGCAGCTGAAGTCATTTCCATGATCAATACAGCGATGTCCTTCGGGGCACGGCTTATTGGCGCAGAAATCAACCTAAAACAAACGGAAAGCAATTGCAATCGAAAAACTCAAAGCATACGGCAAGAGGCAGTCGCCATTAAATATTCCAAATATGTACTTCCCTCCCTCTCAGAACGTATGTGTGTATCTCTCTGTCATATTGACATATGCATATATATGATATGCAAATATCAGCGACAGGAAAGTTAATGAACAAGCGTCCTCTGCCTCGACAGATAACTTCTCTTCCGAGGAATACTCCTGCTGAAGATAGTCTTTTTTCTACGATATTTCCAAGTAAACTGTTCGGCAATAATATCTTAAAGCACATTTCCTTATAAATCATCTAGAAATCTAATGCACAAGTCTAGAGATACACACTGAACGCAGCCATAAGACATGTGTCACAAATTGTAAGGGTATTCTACCTTCAGCACAACTCAGACATATGGCATGTTGCTCCATTTTCAATTATACATATTTACACAAGGGTGTTAAGTATCTCTGGGGAAAAGTGACTGGCTTTTGAGAAATGACTCCTTGATAAGATAAGATAAATTGTTAATTATGATTGGAACATTATGACGCTGTCTGAATACGGAATTGTGTGAAAGCATTATTCAACTGTGAGCTTTGTTTATGCTTGCATTAGATAATTGTTTTGTTTAATTTCCTTGAGTACACCGTAAAACACTGTCGGCTTCCAACTTACATAAGATGCACATTTTTTATTCTGTGGTTTATCGATTCGCATATACTCAAGAATAAATTGAGATTGTGTGGCCTTGCTTTGAGTCAGACTTTTGTATTTGGCACTCACCTTCATTTGGCAACGGTTGCCCAAATAGCCTTTGGTGCAGCGGCACTCATAGCTCCCAATGTGATCGATACATTCGCCGCTATTTTGACATGGATTCGATTCACATTCATTATACTCGAAGTTGCACAGCTCGCCGGCAAAGCCTGCAAGAATTGAAAATGGTTGTGGAAATGGGGGTGTTAAGTGTGTAGTTGGGCGTAATGTAAATGTGCAAAGTAAATGAAATGGAAATTTCAACGAGAACTGGCTGGGTGTGACACTCAAGAGTTGGCAACTTGGAGTTTAGGGCCTCCATTCGATGCCTTTTCTTTTCTTTTCCTTTTCATTTTCCTTTTGCTTTTATTTTCATTGTGATTGAGGGCGATTTATGCAAATTGTGTTTGTGCCAATGAAATAATTTATGAGCCTTAGTGCCGACTATATTGCCACATTTCGTTCAAAATTTGTGGATGCCTATTGAAATTAACATAGAGATCGACAATCGACAGTTGACAATCGACAGTTGACAATTGACATTTGACAATTGGCAGACATTGATTTCCTTATGCCAAATAATTGAAATATTCATCAACGTTTCAAATTTACTTTCACTTGATGTATTTGAATAAGGTTATTTAAATTAAACGAAATGGGCACACAAAACTGTATGACTTACCTGGCTGACAGAAGCAGCGGAAACCATCTTCTTGGTCCACGCAAATGCCATGGACACAGGGCGATGACTCGCATTCGTTTAGACTGTGCTGACAGACTGGACCCGTATATCCAGGCGTACAATCACACCTGTCAAATACATATATAAATTTGTATGCATATTATTAAACGAGTCTTAGGGGTATTTGCACGTCCAGTTCCTTTGATTGAAGGAGCCTTAACTTCGATTGAATAAAATATGAGATGAGGCAGAGTTTGTCTTAGCCTTAGGAGTGGACAGCCCTTACTTACCGAAAGTGTGTTGAGTTGCCCACGCAGCTGCCGCCATTCATACACTCAGCCGGATTGCATGGATCCGATTCGTATTGACAATTTTTGCCCGCATAGCCTGTGTCGGAAACAAAAGATGTATGGACCCAAATGGGGATTTAAGCGGATTTACACAATTAGCTTACAACGTGGGTAATGGGCGAGCACGGGTGAGCCCCTATCACTAATGACCTTACCATATGGACACAAGCACTGATACGAGTTGCCCTCATGTCCTTGCGAGAGGTCCACACAAATGCCATTGTTGGTGCAGGGACTGGGGTTGCAGGCATCGATCTCCTCGCAATGGGGACCCGCAAAACCGCTGCAGCACTGACACTCATACTCCTCCATGATGCCGTTCGAATAGCATATACCCTTGCCAGAGCAGTCGGCGTTCTCGCCACAATTGTCGGTTTTTGTGGTCACCTTCAGGCGTACACATTGCGCTCCCCACAGCTCGGACACCACTATTGAAGCAAATACAAAAAATAAGGGTTGTGAAATTAATTAAAGTCGCTCGGTCTAGGCTAAAAACTGCCGTAAAAGGAAATGAAAAACACAAGGAATTTAATTTGGCATAGTCAAGTCGAAGCACTGATGCTCTAACAATATTGATTGATGAGCTGGGAAATATGTTTGTTATATTCAGAATATTTACCCATTTGTGAACAAAATTATAAAATGATATGTATAAATTTTTATTGTTTGCGATGTCTTTTTATAAAATATATATACATATATATATATTTTTTTTTTGCAGGCAGTTCATGTGTTTTTTATTCCGTAGAGACTCGATATATATCAGAGTATTTAAAAAATAAAACGTGAGATTTAACAGCTCAATTAGATGCTGATTTTAATCAAAGAAAAACTAACATAATAAAGTTGAGCATGCTCAGCAAGAGTATCAGCTGTGCAAACACGTTAATGAACGTTTTGAGTCGGGGTCTACTTACCAATTAACAAGTTAACTCCCTCTGTGAGGTCCTTATCATACAGTGTAACCAGTTTCCTTCCATCGACCACCAGCGGCGTTATGTCCAGGAGCACACCTTCGGTAACATCGCAATGCTCGTGTCCCGACCGCGTCACTTGGTAGACCTGGGCGGCATGAGCGGCGCTTTGGCTACAGTTGAATTGGTTGAAGTTATGTTCAATGTACGCCGGGGAGCAGAATGGAGCATGAAGAATGCGGGTTAGAGAAGAAGAAGGACAAAGAGAAAGAGCAAGAGAAAGAGGGAGGTTAAGTAAGTTATAAATATGATGGTGCACTCAGACGTTTTCTTGTCTTTCATCTTGCTGTGAACGTAATTAATTGAAATTTATTTATAAGCATTGCTGGCCCACTTTGTTGGCGGAAATGAAATAGCGCAAGACGGAAATTAAATTAGCTGGCAACTATTTATGAGCATCCTCTTAATATTCGGGCCTAGAAAGTTACTCACGACCACCATTGGAATAACTAACCAACTTTCAACTGCCTCTTAATATATATACAATAATTGCTCTTTACTGTGCAATTCAATTCTGTAGCCAAAGTAAACAAGTACTTTTATCCAATATGGATAGGTATAGGTATAGATATTGTATTTTTGATTTAGCAAAGGAAATAATTAAAGTAGTCCTGTTTGGAATTTTATTTTCATGCCATTAAATTGCTGAAAGCTCTAAGCAAACAACAACAGGATGCGAAAAGTTTTGCACCTTTCGAAACTCACACCTCGCACCCTAACATCCCAGCACAGTGTCCCATAAACAACATGTCACGAACAGAAATGAAAACAGCATGCTGCCAATAACTAAATGCTATTTACTATTGTCTGTGGTTTGCAACCATTTATTGGACATATATATAGGTTGATATAATAAAGAAAACGAAGTCCCTAAAAAACTCGTCTCATTTTGGACCCCGCTTTTATGCACATAAACCAATTGATTTCATATTAAAAGTAAGTGGATAATGACAATAAAACTCAATTGCATAACAGCAATACAACATTTCAAATATTTGCCCCAAAAATAAAGGTCAATAGAATTGTCAATGTACTTTGTGTCACTGTCAGAGGGTATAACAAAGGACGGGCGAAGATTGAAAAGTGAGACCTCAAAACTTTTCACTTCCAGCACTTTGCAATCTATTTGCAATCTCACTTGCTTCACGTTCACGTTCACAATTTTGAATTTTTTTTTGTTGTTTGCTATTTTTTTGGTGGCACACATTTGTTAGCTGTGCTCCTTCTTTCTCCCTGCCCCTGGCCTGTCCCCTATCCTTGACGCCGACACACACACACATATATTAAATCGATAATAAAAACTTTTTTGACATCTCATTTTCATAGTTGGCAACTTTTCATTTTACTTAACTTTTTATTTTGCTCACGCTCAATTGTGTGCCACGTTTTTTGTTCCCTTGCTTCATTCTACAACTTGCACAATTCTCACACGTAACCAAATTGTTGTGTGGTCCTGGTGGAATATACAACAACAGCCAGCAGCCTTTGTGACGGACGGTTCGTCTTTTGGCCCCAAGCAACTTAAATTGAACTTATGCGCTGAATTATGGAGCCGTCAGGCTAATTTGCGCCAACGCATAAAGTTCAACACAGAGTTCAAAGAGCAGCGCCTATCTGTTTTGACGAGCTTGCAATTTGCTTCTTTTTTATTTATTTTTATTTATTTTATTTTTTTCAACTTAAAAGTTTATTTGTGTACATGTGTGTGTAGCGTGGAGCATGATAAAGATAAGTGTAACAGGAGACACCAGCAAAAAAGAAAAGAGAAACGTGATAATTGCCACAACCTTTTAACAGCAAAGGGTCCAGCAGCTGAGCTCCGCATTTCTTTTTTGCATTTTTTTATGAGACTCTTGATACCCGTTCTCTGACCCGCAAAATGACTAATGGTCAGCGGAAAGTTTGTCCGTAGGTGGGTGGGTAGAGCAGAGTGCCGGGACTAGAAAAGCAACCGACTAGCATTAATTCAAGCAGTTTGTAAGAGATTTACCAGAGGAATAACGTAAACAAAAAATACGCAAAAACATACATAAATGAAAGGAAGCAAACAAAAATATACAAAATACATATACTAGAACACACACACACACACATATATATATATAAATCGAGCAGTAATGGGAAATGCGCGTGTAAGGAGAACGACCAGATATAAAGGAAGGACAAAAAAATAAAAAAACAATTTAATAAACTGTAAAAAGGGCATGGTAATGGCGAAACGTGTCGAAGCCACACCGAATAGCGACCTGTGGAACTGTGAGGTGGACTCTATGCACCAAACCCACCAGTCAACTAAACGCGCACACACACACGCACACTCACACACATACACACACACACACATACACACACACACACACACACACTATTAGGTCGCCCCTGCGCAAACGTGCTAAAGTAGAATCAATAAAACGCCCCTAATGGATGTTTTTTATATAATAAGCCGTGGAACACACACGTCTCAATGGGCATTAAAGCACACTTTAAATACACACATAAATAATAAAGTCAGCAGAGGCGTAAAGCCTACATCTGCATTATATACCTGTCATAGGAACGATCGATGGACAATTTGGCTGTTAACAGCCCATAATGGCGAGGAATTCTATATATGTACACTCAGCAAAAATTGCCCTTAAAACAAAGACGCACTGAAAACTAAAAAATTGTTCTGGAATGCCTGAAAGTATGAAATGCTTTTAATTATTTTTCATAAACATATTTCTTAAAAATATAAAATATTTCTATAAAGTATAAATGCAACTTTTGTTTTAATAATTCAAAAAATAATAATGTAATTTACTTGTTCGACTGCTCTATTTAAGTTTCAAGTTTTTTATAATTATATAAATTTATACATTCTCTAAAATGTTTGTAAAACCTTCAAGTATTAAAAGTAGATAAAAGAAAGACACAACCTGCTGCTGCTTTGGAGTAAGTATCTTCTGAATAATCAGGAGAACTAAAGCAACCTTCTAAAATTCAAAGCGATATTTTTCTGAGTGTACATTCATACACGCACGTATGTGTTCGTCTGGTGTTGAAAAGTGACTGGCAATAATATGTGAAAAAGGTTTCAATTGAAATTTTAATACAAAATTAATTCATACTTGCTTGCGAATAATAGAAGGAAATTGCATCTCGACATAGGAAGGAATAAAATACATTCAGGAGCTTAAGGTAGATTGCAGTTTTTATACTCGGTTCCCGAAGGAAATGAAACTGTGTTTTGGGTTAAAGCAACACTTATGACTTTAATCTTTTAAAACTTAATAGCCTCTTGGTATGCTCTTTTCCACTTGAATACAGAGTATAGCTTAATTGGTTACATGTTACGACCACAACGTTCTAACTTGTTTGCATCACGTTGCGCCAACATGTGTTACAGCATCAATTCCCCCAAGGTTTACGTTCCAAAAAACACACTTAGCGATAATTACTCCTGCTACAAACATGTGGAAGCAAAAAATTAATGTTTGCATTAATTTAAATTCAACATGGAAAATATGCATACTTTAATGACTTTAAATTACGCGTCTCATGAATGTTGTGACTACGAAACGGAAGCTATTAGAAAATTATAAGCGGTCAGTTTTTAGCTGCCATTACTCAATTAGTCAATTACTCAATTAGTCAATTAATCGATTAGTCAATATACAAATATAGATACATCCAATTTACAAATCCACTTAGCTACTAGCCCTCACACCACATTTACCTGTTAGTATTGTTCTCTTGTTTTGCCGTGTTCAGCATTGCATCATTGATTTCGACAATCAAAATATCACCGGATTGGATTTCGGCTTCGCCCTCCCACGTGAGAAAGTCGGGAGCACACTGTTCACCGGGTTTGCAATGTTCGGTTGTCTGTGAAAGAAGAGAATGCTGAAATTACTAGTTAAATATTATCAGCAATGAAATAAGTAAGGGGTTTGGAACTAAAGCCGCAAATGTGTTTTATTCTGAAAGTTAACAGTCAGAGAGGACGAAAAGGTCTGCTGTCGCTTTTTTCGGTCGGTATTTGTTGTGGTTTGCTTACCGCAAAAGCCCAGCAATCCAAGGCAAAATGGCAAATGTAAAAACTGAAAACGGTTAACTGAATAATTTAACAACTTTTCTAATTTTAGTTTCATGTCGTTCTCTAATGCAGCGTTGTCTCATGTCCCCTTTTATTTTATTTATTATTTTTTTCTAGCTAAGCCTAACAAATTTACATACTAACCACGTAGAACCTAATAAACTTTGTCCAAGGTTCATTTCGTTTTGTGTGCCGGTGTCAGGATTTATGTTTATTTCCTGGGACAAAATCCGGCTAAGGCGCCTTAGATGGGGCAACCATTTAATCCGAACCATATGCATAGATCCACTGAATGATTATACTTTTTATTAGTTTGGGTCAAACCACACACAAGCTGCCTATGAGCACCGAACATCCGTTACAATAACAATAAAGCGCATTTATCTCCGGGTTGCCGAAGAATAAACACCCTGGCCTTGGCCTACATACAGCAACCACTCATTTATTGGTCGATTGCATATTTAGTTCATAAATATTTATATTTAATCTGTAGCAGGCCTGACAGGCAACTA
Organism: Drosophila atroscutellata; assembly: GCA_035041605.1. Classification (NCBI taxonomy): domain Eukaryota; kingdom Metazoa; phylum Arthropoda; class Insecta; order Diptera; family Drosophilidae; genus Drosophila; species Drosophila atroscutellata. The sequence continues at coordinate 368,028 of JAWNLA010000092.1, read as the reverse complement.
GCGATGTGGTACCTAGACTGTAACATAACATCTGTAACCTAACATGCAACTGTGTACTTAGCATTGATATGGATGGACATCGATATCAATTGTGTGATCACCAACTTGAAGAAGAAGAACGGACTTATTTTAGAAAGAGAGATAATTTAGTTTTGTCTGCCATAATTCTCAGATGTGTTACACATTTAGTGACAAGTTCAGAATGCCTTCTGCAAGGGTATACAATTGTGTGTTTGTGGCCATCTGTTAGGGTCTCTTTTGCAAATTCACAAATTTCTTGCTCAATTTGAAGCGGTTTAGTTTTTATTTGCTCCGAGGATTTGCCAGTGCTGAAATTTACGTCATTTTAATGGCTTGTATCGGATATAAAATGTACATTGTTTTTGCCTTATATTGTTCTGTATGCAAAGCAAAATATGTAAAAAAAAAGGACACCTTTAACACACTTATGTATATATAGAAACAAAGCTTTGATTGGTTATCCCTGATATCAAATAGAAGGATATTCTCGACAAAAGCTCTCTTATTATTAATATCTTGGCTAATTTCAGACGTCACAGCTTAACATGCCATTTAATCAGACATAACAAGCAATATGAAGGACTTTTGTTAACGGGTAAACAACCAATAATAGCACAGTCAATCACTCACACAGAAAGCAAACATTTGGGATTCTTGGATCAACCCAAAACAAAAAGGAAACAAAAAAGGTAATCGTTTCTTGAGTTATCCAGTCAGCAAGCTGATTTGCTTGCCAGAGAAATTATTGATTGGCATTTTATTTGGCCATATTCATGTGACATGTGTTCAAGGAAGCAGCCCAAACAAGTTAACGGAAATGCCAAGGGATCCCTTCTGTTTGAATATAAAAATGAAATGTGAAAATAAAATGTGAAGCAAATAATGTAGTTTCAGCTGTTCTTGAGAAACTACAAAAAGTAAAAGGGCCATTCAATGCTTAGTCCCAGCTGGCAGTATAACAGTCATGTTTTGTGCATATGTCCTTTGCATGTCCTGTTTATTTTGCAATAAATCAAGCCATTCACCATGTCCATATCAGAGAGTACAGCCTTTTGAAAATCGACCCGAACACAATGGCATTCCCAAGGCTATGTTTAACTGGACTTTGATATTGCCTTTTAAGTGTGTTCAAAAGCCATTTAATTAACGACTTCTGAAAGCCGTCCTCTGTTTTTTACAGCCCGCATTCATCTGCTTCGTTAATAAAAAAAACAACGCAATTGATTTTCTGTTTACCTTTGATCAGTAAAAGTGGGCAAAGCTCTTTCTGCTTCTCATGCATTTAATTAAAACGTGCCAGAATTATGTTAACTTCAACAAAATACTTACACACAAAAAAGGTAAAATGTCAAGAAGCGAGTTAATTCGACTAATAGATGACCTTTACTCAAGCGCTTAGAGTTTAGGTGCTTGTAAATGCAATTTATATTTGTATTTATTGTTAATAACTTTAATGCTCGCCGAAGCCAACATGGCGACATATTAACTTTATACTTTATAGATCTGACTTTAAGTCAGCAAATTTGTGTGCTCAAAGCTGTATATTCCCTTTTTAACGCATTTTATAGGTAGAGAGTATAAAAAGGTTCAACGTGTGCCTTGCATAACATTAATGCTGACTTTTTATTCCCTCGAGCAAATAAAAGTGGGTACAAAGGGTGCCCTGAAATTGTGGAAATGCTGGTAAGAGCCAAAACAAGGCATATCCGACCTCATAAATTATGTATACTCTTGATTAGGTTGACGAGCTCAGTCATGCATGTCTGTCAGACTGTCTGTGTGTCCATCATACTCGGAAACCATAAGAGGCAGGAACTGGAGAGTCTTAAGCGTATGTCAGCATTTGCATATAGGATAACTAATAGTCGAACACACTCAACTGGACTACCTTAGTCAACAACCTGAACTTGTTTTCCTAGGAACTTACCACAATGGGAAGAAGGAGCTCGTGCGTCTCGTTGCCTCGCCACAGATGCGAGTCCTGCGGCACATTTTGAATGTCACATTCAAGCGAATTGATTTTCTCCTGCAGGCGACTTAAAATACGCGGCCGAGCAATTGGCTTTGAAGCCGATTTGGTAAGATTAGCGGCCTGATGAGCTCTTTCCATGTTTGTTGGGGCAGTCGCTGTTATTTTGACTTTGGCTGCCACCACTTCCAGTTTCTCAAACTGCTGCTGCTGTTGCTGTTGCTGCTGCTTATCGACAACTGGTGGCGTTAGAGCCTTGAGCAATAATTTAGCTCGCTTAAGCTCCTTCTCGTATTTTCTTGGCTTCACTGTAGTGCTAGTCAAAGTACTTGCTGTTGTTCCGCTGTCAAAACTTTCCACAGTGGACGTCAAAGTCACGCGTCGCGTCGGCATAGGGGTTGTCGAGCTGCTACTCCCACCCAACTTTGTGGTTTCGCTTGCTCTAATGAGTTCACGTTGACGCAGTTGCTCCGAACTTTGCCGTAACCCTTCGCTCGTCGCTGTGGTCCTTAATGACTTTATAATGCCGATGTTGCTGGTGGTGCTGGTGGTGCTGCTGCTTGCAGTCGCCTCTGTCGTTGTAAGAATTTCTTTCATTAACTTGCGTTTATTATTTATAGACAACATTTCGTTGTACAACTCTTTGCTGTTGTAGAACTTGGTTGTGGAGAACTCAGGATGCGATGCAGAAGCGGCTGAAGCGGATGTTGCTATCGAGGATATCCTGGCATTGGGGCTATCATTTGCATCCGTATTAAACTTGGTGTTGGCAAAGTCAATGTGTGGCAGTGCCATAACATCGCTAGCCCGATGCTGCATTGGGAACTCGAAGCTCTTCTTCACACGCCGATCAATGAAGCTATCACCAGGCGCCAATTTGGGAAATGCATCCGTAGTTGCTGCTGCTGTTGTTGGTGCTATTGAAGATGTTTCAGCGGGAGCTGCAGCTGTGGTTACTTTCAATTGAAATTTACGCTCGATTTCCGTTATTAAATCATCCTGCTCAGCCAGCAATTTGCCGGTAAAATAGCTTGACGTAGTAGTTATCAATGGGGCTGCCGTAGTTGTTGTTGCTATTGCTGCTCGGGTTGGTGTTGGGTTCCTTGTCGTTAGCTGATTGACAACTGCTTGCATTTCCACCTCATTGGGCATTAGATTCTGTCGATATTCCTCGGCATTATCGGGCCGTGTAAAAACGGTGTGCTGCTGCTCATCATCATTGGTATTGCCACGCAATATAGGCTGAAAGTCTTGCAGTTGCAACGGATACAAATCGACAATGTTCAGCTTACTTGCCACCGGCTGTTGGGCCAAGAGAACACCATAGCGCTTCCGTTCATCCTCATTAAGATCGGCTAGGGTTTCAGCCACCTGATATGATTCCGCTGCCTGCATTTGTATTTGTAAACGCGCTGCTGAAGTGTCAGCATCGTGTTCAATATCCGACTCCGAATCGGAGTCCGGCTCAGAGTTATCCGGCTCCGGCTCCGGCTCTAGCTCCCGCTCTGGCTGGCTCAGCTTGATGCGATACAGCCTGTCAAAAACGCTGCCCAGCGATGCAAGTGGCGGCACGTTTGTCGTCATTAACTTATCCGTCGTTGTGGTTGCTGCATCCGATGTTGCCTCACTTTCCGGCATGGTTGTTGTTGCTGCTACTGTTGTTTCGGTGGCTGCAGCTGCAGCTTCCGTTATGGTTGTTGCTCCTGTTCCTGCTGTTGCTGTTGCAGCAGCTATCTCGCCATAGCTTATTTGACTGCCGGCTTCATTTCCGTTAACGATGGACGCTGCTGCTGTTGATGCTGCTGCTGTTGCTTCTGTTGTCGTTGTGCTGGTTGTGGCTGTTGTTGTGGGCGTGGCCGTTGACGTGGATGTAGAAGTGGTGAGTGTTGCACCCACACACCCAATCTGAATTTCCTCTAAAACTTTGTAGGCGTGGCTGCTATGCGAGTCATTAGTTATGGTTGGTGTTGCTGCTGTCGTTGTTGTTGTTGTAATTAATGGTGTTGTTGTTTCCACCGATGTTGACCCAACAACATTCACAATTACCAAAGTTAAAATGCATATTTTAGCCACTAGTATTTTTATAGTTAGCATTTTGGTGTAGTTTGCGCCAAGATTGGCTCCGGTTGCTGTGTGAAAGTTGCAAGTTGTTTTGTTATTAAAGATGCTGTCTGTTGAGTGGATGCTGTTGTTGTTCTTTAAGCTCCTTCATCTGCTCCAGCTTATGCGGACGCTTCAATAACTGCAACGAATCAAATATAACAATGCAAAAGTATTATTTTAATGAAGTTTTTGTCGCACAATCAATTTGCAATGCAGTAAACGCAATAAAATCCTACTTGTTTCCTTTTGCCAGATCTCGACCAGTTTTTCCAACTAAAATGTTTATTTACTGCAATTTTTTCATTTATTTTTAAAAATACTTATACGCCCCATTAGCCCGTATTACGGAATAAGTTTTTATTTTAAACATGGCTTATTTGAAATTGAGCGCCATTTAAACAATACAACGATGACCTGAATATGTGTTTTCGAATCAAAATGCATCATTATGCATTCAGAAAAAAAAGGGCCAACAATAATAAATATTCAGATATTCAGATATCCAAAGAGAGTGCATAATAAACGGGTCGAATACATTGTTGCATAATGGGGACAGGATATAATAAGATAGCCTCAAGTACCACACTCAATTGACAATTTGAACATGCAATTGCGTTTTGATTCACAATTAAATAATTGCCAAAGCCGTTAACAATGATAGGAGGAGGCGGACTTATGGGCCATTTGCACATGCTGTGACATCAAGTCATCCAAAAATTTACTTATTGCCAACATTTATTTGCAGATGCCCTGCAGCCAGGCATCTTCTACTTCATCTTCTGGCCTTTGTGGGCAGTTTTCAGTTGATTGCACAGTGGCCAGTGACTAGATGGTTTATACCCATGGAAGCCAGCATTTTGCTGAGCGATTCATTCATTCGGTTCAGTTGCGCTCATTCATTTTGCGCTCGTTCTTATCTATGGGCATATTGTATATTGTGTGTGTAGTTTGCCAGGCGAAAAGCGAACACCGAAAAGCGATGTTCGCCTCATGAATTACTCACATGTGTGGGCGTAGTCCGGAAAGGCGTACACTAAGGCGAACACTCTAGCTCTCGTCTTGGCTAGTCCACTACCCTACCCTACCCTGCACTACGCTACCCTACTTGAGGGTGAGGGTGTGCCAGTTTTATCCGCCAAGTCGTAATCCAGACATGAATCAAGAACCTTCATCCTACTTTTAGGGTGGGCTCATTCAGACATGTGTTGGCTTCCATGGGTAATCAATGCTCTACTTGTATGTTGGCTCACAAACAGCAAGTAACTATGTTGTCTGTTTACCATTTGAATTCATTTAAAAATTCTCTTTTGCATGTTAAAGTCATCAGATCTTATTTGTGTATTCAAAAGAAAAGAGCCTAGAGTGCTTGACTGGGTTAGACTGTGTCCTAATTGCACATACTCGTAACCAGCTTAGCTGCTGTCTCTTGAAAACCCTTAAAACAATTATCATTTTTGTTGGTCGCTTTTCTATTTGAGGTCCTACGATTTGCATACGCTTATTAAAATGTAATTTATATATACAAAAGAGTGCAGTTGCATAACAAATTTCCATTTAGGGCAGGCGGCGACAAACAATAAGTCACACAACGCCCCAGTGAGTATATATGATGCAGCTGTGCTTTCATTCTGGACCACAATTAATAATTGTTATGTAATTTGTGGCTGTGACTGCTTTAAAATAACAGTGGCTTTAAATTATTTCTTTCTGGCATCAAACGAAAATAATTTTCTGCACAAAAATATATTTAGATGTCTGACTGACGCAGCTGAAATTGAATATGGAGCATTTGAAAGCTGGCGGCACAAATCGCTAAAACACATTTCAAGCTCTGCTGATCTGGCATGTTTAAAAGCATTCAAAGCTTATGCCATAAGAAAATTTAAAGGCAAATAATGAAGCATGAGAGCCAACTCAAGCAACTCAAGCATAAGCAAACGAAATCTTCTTAGTTTCAAATCAGAGAAGCAGCCACCCCGGCACTCTAAAGCTGTAAGAGATGCACGTCTCAAAGCAAACAAAAGCAGCTGTCTGAATCCCCGTCGGCCATTAATAAACAAGTAAGCGTACTCTAATCGGCATAAGCCGACTGTAAGGTGCTCTATACTCTAAAAATATGATGGGAGAAGGAGAGAAACATAATTGCAAAGCTGAAACTATACAAATGCTTAAACACTAAAGTAAATTAAAGTCAGCAGTTCAAGTAGTCAGTGAGACAGTCTTACGGATGTGACTTTGTCTCTTCCTTCTATATATATATATTCAGTTTTTCTGATTGGTTACATTTCATGCTGTCAAGTTTATTATACCCCATATTTAAATTTTCATCCGTCACAGGGAAAGATAACTTAACTCTTAATAAAAAGAAAAGGAAAAATAACTCAACTTTCTTTAGGAATGAAAACAAATGTGCATCACTTGGCCCTTGCGCCTCTTTTATGGTTTTGATGAAGCTTGCAATAAAAAGAGTTTTTAAAAGAAGTCATATTTTCTCGAACAGTATTTAAATGTTTTTTTTTTTTTTTTGTTTTTTGTCCACTTCTACCAACTTTTTAACGAAGCGTTTACGGTTTTTACTTTTGTGTCCGGAATTTTGTTGTTTGCCTGCATTGCCAAATGTTATTTGGCTCCCAAGTCTAATTCACAAATGAAACATAGACCTCACTTAAATTTGCCTATTTACCATAAAAAAAAGATATATACATACTTATGAAAAATGCTTCAGCAGGAAAACGTAAAATTGCTTAGCTTTACAAAACGAGAAACACAAAAAAAGAAAAGAATAAGCAGAATAAGACAAATAAAAGATAATTCAAACATTTTACTTAGCTGGGAACCAAAACGTAATGGAAAACAAAAGCAACAAAGGAAAACCAAATATTCTAAAGAAATATTAACGTTTAGAATGAAAATGAACAAGTAAATGCTCTAGTCTTTGTGTATGTGTATACACACACCCACACACACACACTCACACACACACAACGAGTCTGAGAACTGCTTAAATGTTTTTGAACAATTGATTACGTTTTTTTTAGACATTTATATTGGTTTCAAGTGAGTTTATGCCAAAAGTCAGCGTCGCAGCGCTTAAAATGAGTTGTATATATATCAATTTTACACATTACTCGAGCTATGGCATATATATACTCTATGAGTTAGGAAGTGTGTACTTCTGCCTTTGGCTGTCGCATATATTTACGCAATTTTATTATACCCTTTTTAGCCACTTTAAATGCTTGCAGAGTATAACGAAGCTTAATTTAAAATGCGACAAAGCATGGTATTCACTCACACACTCAACCATAAGCAAGCACTAATATCTATGTATGCACACATACACACACACACACACACACACACACACACATAGTCGCACACACATGAGTGGTGTTTGGAGGAGGTGGGTGGGGATAGGAGTAAAACCAGCGATAGAATGCTGGAGATAAACCTGTGTCGACGACGAAATCGTTTTCCTCTATATGCAAAGCTCCTCGTTTTATTAGAAATGTTTATGTTTGGGGCCGCATTTTTTGGTGTAACGCAGAAAAATACGAAAAGTGCCTCGAAATAATATACTCGCTACCGCAAGGCGCTCATAAGTTGAAGGGGTCTGCCCCATGCCACAGCCAACTAATATGGGTACGACAAGGATGACGGTGACGACGCGGTTCTATTCAGTTTTTGAGCTAGAAAAATGCCATGGCAAAGTGCTGTTGGCTCCTTTTAGCTGTTTGCTGTTTGTGGTCGCTCTGTTTTATAAAAAACGATTCCTATTCGACTCAGACCATAAACAAGGTGTGCCAAACCGTGGTCTAAACACTAACTAAAAATGGTAAAATATTGAACATGCCATGGATGATACACTAAAAAATGTCGAGCAACTGAATTTGCAATATTTTATTAATCAAAATCCAAGAGTGATTAATATTCTTGACATTTAATTCAATTCGAGTTTGAAAATGAACTTTACGGCGATGCATTCTGTCTATCGAAAAACACTCTTTTACAAAACTTTCTAATGTTAATTCTTGCATTTTGCAGAGGTAAATTAATCGTGGATAATACAATAAGCAAAGACTTCTAATGGTACAAATGACGAGAAACATAAGAAGTGAATATTTTGTTAATTAGTGTCAAGCAGGTATTTGGAATAAAATATGATTGGGTATTCACTTTTGAAGATTTAAAATATACTAGATGGAGATGCATTCTGCTGCTTATCACAAAACATATTTACTCAATTTTCTAATACCCATTTTTCTACATTACAAACCTCCCAAACAAGCCTTAGCAAGTTGTTAAGCATAATATGTTGTGAAATAAAAACTCAATTTCGTACCACTGTAGCTTTGACACGATTGTAGTATAGAGTGTGCTACTTTGTGAAGAACTCACATTTATTTTTATGCCACAAAGAAGCTGAATCGTGAAGAGAGTCGGGCTGAGAGTAGAGTGAGAAAGTTGGCACGTTCCTAGTTCTAGTCCAAGACGTATGCTTCTCCACCAAAGTGGAGGCTGGCGGCGAGCAGACGTCACAGCGTTACGACGACGACTAGGCAGCGTCACGTCACCAGCACCGCACCCTGAAGCCAGCATTAGCCAAGGCATGTTGATGGCGGTAACGCCAATGGTGGCAACGCATACAAATCACGGAGCTTCTCTACACAACTATTCCCTATAGAAGAGCAAACAACAGAGACAAAGTGCGGGAGAGGGAGAGAGAGAGAGAGAGAGAGAGAGAGAGAGAGAGAGAGAGAGAGGGCGGGAGGGTGAGATGGGTAAATATGGGGCCGCTGGGCATTATTCGTCTACAATCTTATAGTTTTGGGCATGTAAAACGAGGCGCCTGAGGTGGCTTCGACTGCTGTCTTACGCTTCTGCCTGCCGGGGTAAACAACATAATCCCACAAATACCAACAAAATGCACCCCGCCTTTCGCACTCTCCACCCCTACACACACACTAGTAGCCAGCGATCTGTGGTATTGAGAAGTCTAAGAAATATTGGCTAGAACTCACTGGCTGCGCTGTCTCATCTGCTCGGATCGAAATCTACCTGAATCAAATGTTCGACTTTAAGTCTAAATTTATATTTTCGGCCATTTTGAGTAAATATTTTAAATTCTGTAAATCTTAAAAAATGTTTACGAAGTTTTGCCACCTTTCTCATTTTGAAACAGATAATTATTAATTTTTACAGCTTTCCATATTGAAAATCAAAATAAAATGTTGAATTTTTCAACCGGTTTTTTTTAGAATTTTCTATCTCATAAAGCAACCGCCTAATTTTGTTAACTAATTCATCAATGTGTTAAATACAATAAACTCTGACATTGTTGAGATTTTCTGCCATGACTTCATGCCCGCGACACGGCGCCTTTATCAAACCACAAGAAATTTGTGACAATTTTCGTGAAGGAAAACTCCGAAACTTCGAGACTACAGTTTAAGGAAACAGACAGAGGATGTCCGCTTCTCACTTGTTTCACAGCTTCTGCCTTATCATCTATCTTGTATTTGTAGTTGTTTTTATGGTGTTTGTGTTTTTTTTTTATAATTTGCTATAGAATTCATTTTAAGTTATTTGTTTGGGACACTTTTGTTTACACTTGCCAACACTCAGGATGGATTTTTATTTTATTAGCGTGCTCTGCTTGTGTACGAATAACGTTTATTTGTCTTGAGAAGTTCTCCCTGACTGTCCAAGATTCGAATATATTTGAATATTTTAAAGTCACAGTTTGAAACCACTCAATGTACGTTCCCAAATTAATAGTGGAAACAGAATATTACGCGACTTCAACATTTGTACTGGTAAGTGTTTACAATTTTGAAATTTTTTCAGCCGGTATTTTATTTAGTAATTTCAGTCAATTCAAATCTGGGCTTTGATATATTTATATATATATATATATATATATTTTGTCCTGCAGAGGAATCTGCTGGTAACATATGTTTTTGATTTGTTATTCCTTTTAGTTAGATAGTTAGTTAAACAGTTAATTGCTTAAGTTTTAATAGTTATTTAGAAATTTACTTTCACATACACAAGCTCCTCAAGTTCAGTTGAACTTCTTCAAATGGCAGTCAAAACAGAGAAAACTATCGTTATTACTTTTTATTTGTTATTTTTTGGAAATGTCAAACAATTTAAACTTTGCGAACACACAATTAGAGATTAGATGGCCCGTTGTTCTCAAGGCACTGCTTGCCTTCTGCTAGGTATCCAACTTTGAGGTCTTAGGCCAACCGTGACGATTGAAATCTGCTCCGCTACTGAAGCGGCATCGCCTTCAGCGCAATGGATGCTGTGTGCTCTAGATAAAAGCTTTGGACTCCTATAAAACGAGAGAGCGAGACAGACAGAGAGAGAGAGAGAGAGATAGAGAGAGAGTGAGAGAGAGTGCCTGCTCTGAAACGGTCCATTTTCTCAACATGCGCACAACAACCAAATTTCTGTTTTGGGCTCTGGACCATTTTTTGAAAAGTTCTCAAGAAATTTATGAAAATTACCCAAAACATTGACATACAGCTGTTTTGGGAACAGCTGTTCGATTAGGGGTGACGGGAGTGTAGGGGTAGGGGGGTGGCCTTACCCGCCCTTACTCTCCCGCCAACTTGCCATAATTTTTCCAACCGTGTGGCGGCCATTTTCATTTTGTTTTGCCCGCACAGCGTTTTATTTGTGAATGCTTACCATATTTCGTCCTGTTTTGTGGCGACCCGCATCCGTCGCCTCTCTGCTTCTGTCCGGGTTATCGCTTTGCTGGGGCTCACACGGCTCACAGGGCTCAGGCGAAGCAAGGCAAAGCAAAGCTTTTCATTATGCGCCGTAATGTCTGTGTGTAATGTGTGCAAAAGGACTCTATGCCACTATGACTGTGTGATGCGTGAGAGGATTGACGTCTGCCCTGTTTTGGTTTGTTTGCCGTTTGTTTTGGTTTGTTTTTGGTTTGTTTTTCAGGTCTGCGCGAACATAATTTTTATTGTTCCTATCAACATTAATGTCGGTAATTTATTGAAATGCTTTTGGGCATAGAGCGTTAGGGTTAGGGTTAGAGCATTATGCTTAACACTTGAATTTTTTTTGGATACAAGTAAATGCGCAATATGCTGCGTATGTGTAATTAGTGCATAAGGGCTCACACCTCATTTAAAGTTCTGTTTAGTTTGCCAAAAGTTGCCCACACATTTGAATGCACCCAAGCATATACTCCACAATTATAACATAAAAGCAAAATCGAATCGAAATGAGTAATTCAAGCAGCATCTTGCATCACAAGCAAGTTTTCCGAGTGCTCGGGGGCAACTTTTGAGACGTGCCCAAAAGTGTAAGTTGTTGCCACTGCTCATTAATTGCAATCATTTGGAGCTCTGTAACGTTCACATAATTATATATGGATGCTGTCAGCCAGCAACGAAAATAAATGAAATGTCTTCCGCTTCACCTCCTCGACCCGCATTTTCGAGTTCATTAATTTTGACGCTGCTCGTAATTATGTAGTGCAATCGGAAATACAGGTTGACAGTTTGAAAAATGCCAGGCTGTCCATGCTGGCTTTACTTTCAAATGTGTCTATCGATTAAAATAAACTTAAAGAATAATAAATGTATATTAAGGTGTGTTCACTTGTAACCAAATCGTTTAACCTACGTTATGTTCAGAACAGCTCAATTATTACACATAACTCGGGAGCGTGAAACTGAATACAAAGCAAATATTTGCGCATTTTAACTTGAAAACCCAATTTAATAATCAGTCAACATTCGATGGGTAAGGTGTGGGCCGCATCGCAAAATGCTTAAAGCTCACTTTTAATGTGTTCATAAATCGCATGTGACCTAGCATTAAATATGTAATTGCTGTGTGAACTTGTTGTTAATTACAATTTGCCTGGCCACAATAAAATAATGGAAAAAGGACATCAAGTTAGCTGCAAAGTGTAAAGCAATTGCAAAGAAAACAGCAAATAAAATTGGTTTGATGGAAACTAGTAGCCGTTGATTTAATAAAAACTTATTCGAATACTTGTTCTGCTTCCAATATCACAAAATAGTCATGCAATTGATATTCAAGTGCTTTCTGCTCTCATTTTGTTGTCGTCGCTTATGGTACGCCCTAAAATTCACGGCGCATTTCAGAAGCTCCTTTTTTTTTGGTAATTTATTTGGCGTAGTCAAATAAATTTAGTGTGTCGGCGCTGCTTCCGGAGTAACGAAAGGCAAAGCCATAAAATCTACAGAAAGGATCAACTGTTTTTTATGTTTTTTACAATTATTGCCAATGTTTTGCTAAGAAGGCTATCGATTTTTATAAATAAAAAAGGGAATAACTACCAGTCGCAAAGTCCATTAAGCCTTTTTAATCCATTTGAACAGGGTCTAATTATTGAGTTTTCAGTTACTGAAATCCTTTGAAATTTACTTTAATTAACTCAATATTTAATAAGCTGCAATTTTTAAATGTCTTTCCCGCTTCTGGGAATATTTTTCGTCTGCTTTTTTGGCATGCGAGTTTGAGCTTTGAGATTTTTTTTTGTTTTTTTGTCAGCAATAGAGAATTGCGGCCAACGAAGCTAATGGAAGCACCAAAAACATAATATACAAGGACTCCGAGCAAAAGTTAATGTGAACAGCTGTCCCGCTGTTCGCTGAAAATTGAAAAGTTTATTAATAACAAAAATGTGCCGACGAAGGGAGGGCCAACATTTTGCGGGTCACATTAAACAAAGTCATTTATACAAACATATATACACATACATTTATATATATGTATGTATATATATATACACATTTTTGCTTTTTTTCATTTTAATTAAAAGGCGAGGAGTAGAACCCTCAGAGCGAGTGTAATTATATTTGAACAGCAGGCAAATGATGTTTATATTTTTGAAATTAAAATAAAGCACACATTATTTCGCCAAACCAAAATCCCAGGCCCAGCAAGCTGCCAGCCAAGGGCTACACATGATCGTCGTCATCTGCATCGTATTTGTAATGAATAATTTTATGAAGCTGACACGGCTACAAAAGCAACATTATGCAAATTCAAATTCCAGCAGAAAGCATGAGGGAAGCTCTTCTCTTTTTTCTTTTTCCTTTTCTTTTTCTTTTTTTTTTTTTGTTTGAGCATTTCCACATTCTTGCCGCAATATTGTCATATACGTACATACATACATGTATTTTTTTCACGTAAATATTACATTTGGCTACACACATAAATATACATACAACTTAAGCCAAACGAAACAATATTTGTAATGAGCTTACTAAGTCATATTAAAGTCCAAGTACAACCAATTTAATAAAACAGCAACTGACAGCAAACGCACATGAAAATGTTTTTTAAGCCCCCTCACATAAAGTTAATAGCAAATGGCTGGCAGAATGTTCATATTATAAATGAGCCTGACAGATGGCTTAACAGCATCCCAATTGAGCAGTCTGGCTGTGAGTTAACAAGCTTATATTAAGCTCTGTCAGCCCCAGAGGACCACTGTGGATTAAAGGCCCGCCAAACACAATGTGCACACAAATGTGCTCCCCAGATAGACGTGCATATATGGATAAACATATGTGCATATCCATAAAATAACGTTCATTGCATTTTTTTTTTGGGATTGTTCAACTTTTAGAACAATGGAGTCAATTGCCCGAATGTGGAGCTTAAGCTTGCATAACTTTTAATACCCTAAATTCATTTAAATGGGTAAAGGAAGTTGTACAATGGCAGCATATTCAACCCTATAAGGATATATATGCTTGATCAGCATTAGCAACATTAGCCAACTCAAGTTGTGCAACAGCCTGAAACCAGTTGAAGGGCGCATATTCAACCATATAAAAATATTGTGAGAACATACTGATTGTGGAATACTCTGCTACCATTTCCAATTTATCAGCATAAAGCTCGATGGGTTTTCATAAAATTATAATGAATTTGGGGTGTCTACAGGTGTAATGAGGACTGCAAGGATAAAGAACCCATTAAAAATGGTTAAAAATGCGGACCCATAAGGTATATTAGTCGCTCAGGGCACGTCCTTCTGTGTCTCCATAACGGATCTCAGAGACTATGAGAGTTAGAAACTTCAAATTTGTAATTAAAACTACTTTTAGTAAAGTAACGGTATCGATGATATCAGTTCCATTATTGGAATGTTAGATTTAGCTTCAGATTCCGAATTCGAGTGATAGAAATGCAGTTCCGATTCCAATTTCGGCTTGACAACCAGCTCTAATATATATTAATTATGGATCAGAATCAATAGCCGAATCGATGTGGCTGTGTGCGTCTCAGAGACTGTAATGGGAGGTAAGTTCTCCTATGTCGAGTTGATTTAATTTTATCGATAATTCGCCCGATTCGCAAATCTAAATACAAATCGCCTTTTGGTAGCAATAAAGGCCAACATTTTACAAATTTAAATACAATGCAAATTTTTCTTAAAGTGTTGGATTGAATAATGCTGAATTCTATTCATAGATAACGACTTGTGTTTATTTTAAATTTAAACCACGTAGCATTTACATCTGTAAAGTTGAGATGATAATCCTTGGCTATGCCCATGGGTTCAGTTTATCTCCAGCCGAGCTCTTTTGCGCATTTTTACTTGCCTAATATTTTAAGGAGCTAAATTGTTGTACTTAAAAGTATTTTTACTATTGCCAATAATGCGGTTGAAATTTCTTTCCAAATCTATCATGCTTTCATTGTGCTAAAAACCAAATTGTCAAAATTATACGTATGTCAAAAAATTGTTGCTTTTCATAATACGAATACAACTGCTCGACAATACAAATAATCAAAAGTGCAGAAAATATATTGAAAAATGTCGCTAGTTAAATATTTTTCCCTTACAAGTGAGTTCCCTGTTTTGGTATTTATATCATATAATTTCCAGCTGGTGCAATGTAGGAGAGAATCCCAATATATTGGCGGCCACAAGACTGATACGTCCACTGCTCAACAGTCCCATTATCCAGGTGGTCATCTCGTTTGTGGTGGGCTATTATGCGACTATAAAGATATCCAAAATCTATGCACTCATTCGAGAGGGCACAAATAAAAGGCGCTCCAAATTAGAGTGCCAAGCGCAGCTCACTGCTGGCCAAGACAGTTCGGGTGAGCTGCGTCTGACCCACCAGCAGCTGAGGCAATACGATGGAGCACATGACACCGCACACATATATACGGCGCTCAATGGAAACATTTATGACCTGACTGCGTCGCGGGATACATTCATGCAACCGGGTCTCTACTCTCTGCTCGCTGGCTGTAATGCCAATGAAGTGCTCAACATTGCATGCTGCTCGATGGGCGTCTCCGCCACGGATGCCATTCAAAGGTGGGAGCGAAGCTTTAATGCTGAATTCAATATTATTGGCCACTTAATCGAAAGCGATGCATCTGAAACAGATGAAAATCGAAATGACTACGAAACTTTGGACTGATTAATGTGATGGCAGCAGTCATCGAATGCCTGAAATGTTTCAATTGCTTATTAATACGACTCTTCAGATTTATGTTGTTATGGACTACACTGGCAAGATATATATACATAATTTTATTGTGAATTTTCTTTAAATATAGCATTTCAATATAATGAGAGAAAAATAACATGCGATTGTGAGCATGAGCACAATGAAAGACTTTCTCGGTGTCATCTTTAAAAATGCAGAAATATGTCATTAATTTTGAACTTAAATGAAGTATATAATTTACAAATCTGCATTGTGCAACTTGAGTACTGAGTTCTAGTAGGTCGCAGAGCAGATAATAAACATAAGAAACTTAGGAAATCAAAATAAAATGCCCCAAAAAGGCCCTTTTTTCTGTCAATATTAATAATAAAGTTTAAACAAATACAAAATTACCGTTATCACAGCTTTTCTCGCTTTATTTTATGTTTTCAGTTTTTTTGTAATATAATAAAATAGCATAAAAACATAAGCGATGAATATTAAAGGGAAAATCTGACTAAAGGTAGCCAGGAGAAATATAAGAAACACATTTGTGATTTTCAGGCCCCTTTTGTAATAGCAATTAAAAGCCGCAAAATCCAAATGTTATTAAAATCTTAACATTACTTTTATATCATATGAGGAAAATCAGTTAAGTGCTGGTTGAGCTTTCTGTGGAAATACCCAAAAGCAACAAAGATTTCTCATGTTAAAGTACTGAGAATCCAATCTGGAAAACGAACAAAGTTAAATAAAATTAGTGTCTGGCAATATCAGGCTTAAATCGGAACACGTTAATACATCTGCAAGTGAGTCAAGTGCAATCTCAAAAGTACAACTAAAGGGTATTTAAATGACACATGCTTTCCGATAATCCGCTTGAGCTCTGAATCAATTCACTTATAGGACAGCGCGAGGTCTCTTGAGAGGATTCGACTGAAAGCGGACTTAAAAGAAATATGCTTCCGATAAATTCCGTTTAGCCATTGTCAGCAACGATTGGCTGACTGCCTGGCATCTGGCTTAAATGTTTTCGCCGAAGACATCGACGGCGATAACAACAAATTGTTAGCTTTGTATTTTTTTTTTTACTATTATTGACAAACTTTTCAGTGTTGTGTTAAATTCGCAAAAGTGGGAAATTGAATTGGTGAAAAGGTGCAGGTGATACGAGATTAAGGACCCATCAAAGCCATCAGGTGCTACACAGCTAATAAAATCAAAATTACTTTTGCCAAACAACAATACGGGCAACGTGTCTCTGGAATTTAAAAAAGTTGTCAAAAAGTTGGAGCCCACTCTTCAAAATCAGTCACATGTACAAAACTCAACACTTAACACAGAGCAAACAACTTTTGGGCCCAAGTGGCAAGATGCCAGCGATAAGCGATAAGCAACAAATGTTATTCGATTTGTAAAGTTCGATCACGTTCAGGGGTGCCAAAATGGCCAACTGAAATAGGTGAAATTAATTAAAGTGCACTCGGCACTTAAAAAAAAAAACAGGAAGGGTGAAATATTTGTAGCTCTATTGCTTATATACCAGAACAAATTTGGAAATATTTTCAAATAATGGCAAAGCAACGATTCTGTTTTTTGCAAATGTTGATTAAATACTTCGTATCTCTTGTGAACAAGTACGATGCTTAAAAAACACACACAAACATACGAATGCCTGGCAATGCTTCCCTCCGGAGTGTTCCTAATTAATGTAACCAAAACAACACATAAAAATCTAAGCTGCTCCAGTCCAAGGACAGCTCGACTAAGAGATACCCTGAACCACTAAACCGAAAAAACCATTCGCAAATAGATTATAGTCAGCTTATAGTCGATTGGACTGCCTTAGGACCTACACGTCCTAGATGTTCTTATTATCGTATGCCATTCTGGATCGGTTAAAACTAACTACATAAATATAATTTAAATACGTGTTAACACTGTATTAATCAATCCAATCGGAAATCAAATGTCTGGCTCTTATTGCTATCGATATTCGATATGTCTCTGAAATTGGAAAGTTCACTCAAACAGACAGACAGACAGACGGATATGCCTAAATCGACTAAGAATATATATATACCTTGTGGGATCAAAGATGAAACCTTCTGTCTGTAACATACTTGAGCACATCCCCATGAAACCATTGCCACACATTTTTAATGGGGGCAGGGTATGAAAATGTCGCAAGCAGTGCACTAATTAAGGTTTAAATATGGCGCAATATGACACAGACGAAGCTCACTTGAAGCACAGAGCACATTGGGGAATTTTGGTCGCTTGAATTACATTTGTTTTTGCGTATTTTTGTCAGTGTACTGTTCCAATGGGAGCTATTTGCTATAAATATAAATCCGTTGTGCAGCATTTTCCACATTATAAGGCGAAAGGTAAAACTCCTATAAATTGAATTTTGGTGGAAAGCCAGACGAAGTTCTTTATGCAAGAGGTCAGACTACTTCAACTTTTTACTCACATGTGAGTTATATGATATAATAAACCGATGTCTGCAAGAAAACGACGAATACAGCCGAAGTTTTCTTAAGATAGCCCTTAAAAGTGAAATCACACAACTTTATGATACATTTGTGTGCCCGTACTTATGTGTGCAGGGTATTAAAAGACAAATTAGCAATGTTTCACATCAAAGTACACATTAAATTTAAGACGATTGTCACACACACACACACACGTACAGACACACACAGACACACACATTCAAGCAGCCAGGAGGTCAAATGCTTGCCGACGAAGCATTTTGCTATGCGTTGAGCATACAAAAAACATAATTAACCGCGAACTGGCGACGCCGACAGCCAAAAAGCCCACACAGCCAGCTAAGCCAACCAAACCACCCCCAGCCAGCCAACAGCAGGCAACCACCCATGCCACCCTACAGCAGGCAACCAACCACCCGACCCCAAGTCAACCCCACTTGCCATATTAGGTTAATGTGACAGAAGCAGCTGTTGCCTTTATCCTCGGTGTTAGTCCTGGTTCGACTTTTGCAATTACACACTTTTGAATACAAAGTACTCAAATGGCAAACATATATATATATATATATATATATATATATATATATATATCCACATACATAAAAACCTAAAGTCAGAAGACATTTAAATGTTTACTCTGTTTGTTGGAATTAATAACTTGACTTCTATAAACCTGGCCAAATGAAAGCTACTCGAAGTTATTAACCGCTGAAGTTTTAAACAAGATTTCTGATTTTCTTCTCCATTCGTGTGTCGAAGTTTTGTGTTATTTAAAACTTTTGGCCTAAAAAGTCAGTCAAGACAAACTATGGCATACTGCATGACTATTCTTCATTTTTAAAATAAAGTCCATCATAAAAAAAAATAGAAATTTTCTTTGAGCAGTCGAAATTAGGCTTAAACCGCAGCGCGGTGAAAAGTTTTCTCATCATTCTGTGTAATTGTGCGGTGCAAGTTTTGAGAATTTCTGTCTACGGTTCCGACCGCCTGAATTTTAGTTTTGCAGTTATTCGCATAATTCAGCACTTGCCCAAAATGGCTGTTGGCCAAAAGCTAATACGTTGACAATCTGACACGGTGAGTGTCACTTAGAGAGTCCGTAATCACTTTCCGGCATCTTGTGGATTACAAATTAGGATTTCAGCTTTTAATAAGTTTAAGTGCTACAAATTTTACAAAATTAACTGACTTTGCTCTTGTGTCTGACGATATTAAACTGGGTCAGGCAAAAGCTTCCTCAGCCTTGTTGTTGTTGCTCTGGTTGTTTTTTCATGCATAGTTAAGCATCTGTAATGAATAGCTATTTGTCTAATTATTGTAATTAAAATGAACGTATGTTCAAGTCAACAACTCGACTTGACAGCACACGTTCAAAAGATATATATGTATTGAGTACCTTAGTGTCTTTTAATCCTATAAATAATAAAATAACAATATTCATTTGGTTAATTGCATATGATTTATGCAATCTCCTACCATGCACTTTCAACTTATAGGTATGGAAACTGTCAACTCAATTTCACAACTATTTTTACAAAAAATGATTAATATCTAATTAACATATCATATGTCAATTGATCGCTTTGTTAAGAGTATAGTATAATTGACATAACTCTAATTTGATTCCGGTCTACATGGATATTTAATCGGCAGTGTGTCTAAGGGGCAAATATGTAAGATAGATCCTAATAAGCCCCCGTCTAAAATTTGTACTAGCATTTCCGGCAGCGCACACTTCCGTTCCTAAAAAAGGTTCCACTAGTTATCAGCTGGAACTAGTGTAATCCGCAGTCGGTTATGTCCGACTGAAATTTTCTCTCTTGTGAGTGCATTTTATGATGCAATACCAACATTGAAATGAACTTATTTAACTTCTGGCATCATTCCATTTATATTTCAATTTATTTCAGGTTTTAAGCCCAATGTCAACCATGTCAATGTTATTGAGTTTATTTTTACAATTTGCCATCCTTTAATTTGGATAAGCTTTCCAATTTACTTATAAAACGTGGCACAGACCCAACTTCACGTTGCCCGGCCAATGCCAATAATAATGTCAGTTTATGCAATTTCAAGCATGCTAAATTTGTAGCCCGCAGCCAAAGGCAGGCAAAGGACACGTACTTTATGAGAAACAAAGGACAAAGACAAACCACAGCCAGAAGGCTGTTGTTGTTGTGTGCAGCCTGCACTAACCTGCACAACGTTAGTGAACTTGTCTTGTCAATTTTTAATGTGTACAGGGTATACAGATGTGTGGCACGGAAATTGAAGATGCTGTGTTGCCGATGGAACTTTGTTGGACGGTGTCTTCCATTTGTTAGCTATTCCCGAAGATGTTGGTGGACGATAAATTATGGTGTCTTGAGTTCAGCTAGTCTCCAATAACGCCTTCTGCGAAAGTTCTACGTTAAATTCTCATTTTGTTTCTCCTGACACCTTTTTAAGACACTAAAAAGCAAGAACTCTGCTCTCAGTTGAATCGAAACTTACATACTCTAACAAATAGACATAATTAGTGGCAACAGTACATATAGTAAAAGTAGCTAATAACACTTCTGTCAAGTTGGGTGTCAGCCAAGGTATTTCATTTTGAACCACGCGCATCTTAGCAATATTGAGCTGAGAGACTTGTTGGCATCGAAGAGCAACGCGACCAGTTTGTTTCACAGAGACTTTGACGGTGCTTTGCTGTTGCACTCGCACCAAGTTACCACGCTGTGATGAAGTATGCAACACATGCAACTGAAAGTTGCCACATAAACTTTTCGTTCGCTTGGGGCACATGCCGTGCAGCCATTACCATAATAAGTTAAGCGTCACCCATAGAATGCGCTCTTGCTCTTTTATCCTTTTTCGACTCGCAACTAATTTTGCAGCAGGCGAAACTTTTCAGTTGATTCAAAATATTGAAGAGTTCTTAATGTGTGAATTTATCCGTTTATATCCCGTAAAAGTAGTCTGGAATGCTGGGAAAACTGGCATCTTGTTGCATTCCTCGATTGATTTGCTAACGTGTGTTAATTTAAGATACAAAAAACAAATATGGTATAAGGACAGGTGAAAGATGCACCGAAACTGGATATGATCTGGAGTACTGAAACACTAATTGTTATCAGAATTTAGCACAGCGAGAAAATGTTCGCCTATAAACAGCGTTCGTGACTGTGAAGGCCCTGGATATGAGTCAAATTAGTGAGCCTCTGAAAGGAAAAATGACCCAATCAACTAGCGTGCCAGGACGCGTCCCGTCCAGAAATGTGGACTATGATTATAGTGCTGACAATTTGTAGAGCACCGCTGGCCCAAATTGCTGCGTACACCTTTGTCGTTGTAGCGGTAACACAGCCGAGACCTGCCAAGTTCCCCTGTCCTGTCCGTGCCTTTCAGCCCGGCCGTTCAAAGCGTGTCGTGGAATTTAAAACGCCTGACATAGCCAGCCAACTCCACCCTTCGTTGGACGTGTGCAAATGTGGGAGAAGAGGTTCTGGGTTTCATTCGCCTCCAGCAATTTGACCTGCATTCTCTCATTAATTTTTAGACAGGTCAGCGAAATTCTGTATCGAAAAAAAAACAAACAGAAAACAGGTCGACAATCGATTGAATCATCAAAGGAATATTTCGCTTAATACTTTGCATTTTTTGTAAGCACATAATGGAAAAAACATTTCAAGACCTTGCAACTACAATAATACTTGGCACCTAAAAGGCCATAAGCATTCCTTTGAAGTTGCTCGTTTCAAGTGCGCTGACATACAATCTGAAGAGCATATTTTAGGTTACCCCCAACATTCTGGCATATTTGTGCCACAAACAATATTCATTCTAAATGCAAATCGTATAATCGTGTTTGATCTGGATATATATTTTTGGGATGTTATATGATTTACTTTTATATTTAAGGACTAATTGCTGTGTTATTTATTATTCTATTATTTATTTTTTCTATTTGAAAGAGTGGTCCACTTAGGACATAAACTTGATCCTTAACAGCGGACAGAAGATGACTCTTCAAATTGCCAGGCGAGAAATCAATATGTGTACTCTGCTGTCTTTGCCAGGCGGCAACATCAAACAGCTGCGCTGTGGCAACAAGCTGCTGCCAGCTGGCAACATTTATGGCTCTCTCAGATAAACTTGTGTAAAGCTTTGCCCATCATTGGAGGCATACTTCTGTGAGCACAGAATGATTGCAATTGCTATAAATTCGTACGACGTCTTTGAGTTGGCCAACAGTCGCATTTGATGGACATGTGAGGAAGGTCAGAAACTGTCAACTATTTGAAATGTGTGTTGACACTATATTACTCAAGGCATCATAGAGACAAGGGGATAACTTCGCACCAAACTTGTTTGCTATCCTAAGTAAAATAATCAACTTTTTTCAATGCGCTCAATTATAGATTAGACTAACAACCAATTTGCATATTCTCGCCATATTCACTTATATGGCTAAACGTCTAAATTCACCAAACTATTAAAGCCAGAGTTACCGAATATTCGTCGAAAGATTAGGACTTTTAGGAAAGCTGGATTTGTTGCCAAAGGTTTGCAAACAAGTTTGTAATGTTGGGCTTACTCATGTTTTTAGTTAGTCACTGCTGCAATATTTATATTATGTAGCTAGTTTGTAAAAATGTTGTCAAACAGTTTCCAGTTGGTAAACTCGCATTTATTTAAGCGTCAAGCACACCAAGGGCATATCGCTGATGCTGCCGAGATACTATCAAACTAATCCAATAACTTGAACTTGCACATCCAAATGAGAATTTTCATTTGCTTGGCGTCCGCAGCAGAGCTGGGCACGTCCTGTGTATTGTGGAGTCAAATTTAATGGGTCGCAGGTTCCGAGTGGGAAAAGTTACTTTTAATGAAGCATTTAAGCCGCCCCAGAACTAGCAGTCGGCAATCCTGTAATCCGCTCTGCAGCCTGTTAGCTGAAAATGTTGCATGTCGCCCAATTAGGCGAAAAGTTAAATTGCTTGTCTAGGTTATAAATTTGTGCGAAAATTGACTCGAGTGAGTGGAATTTATGCGCTGGCATAAAAATATTTTAAGCTGCTTTGAATTTAAATTGCACATTAAGTGTCGCAACTCCTTGAGCTGGTGTAAAAGCGCTGAGCATACAAAGATTATGAAATCTCGTTAAATCCCAAATGACATATGATGAGTTGGAGCACAGCACAAACCGCAGACTAATGCGAAATGCGACATACGCCAAAAAAAAAAAAAAAAACAAAAGGGAAAAATTCAACGGAAGCAGCCAGTTAGCCTGTCCAGAAAGGACTCCCAACGAAAACAGCATACGGTCTTAATTTCCCGCTTAGCCGCAGCAACCTAATGCCTTTTTCATTATAGTTGCAGTTGCATTAAAATTATGTTTATGAAACAAAAACGTTTGCAAAACAATACAAAAAACCACAAACCGGAAAAGTTTAGCAGCATTTTCTGTAACTAACACAAGTTGACTTTTTGGACTCTAGCGGCAAGAGTTATAAAGCGTAAGGCTTCAGCTGGAATGGTGGGTGGAGGGCGGGGTCGATTTCTAAGCTACAGCTACAACTGTGTGTGAGTGTGCGTGTGTGTTAAGTTAAAGCTTAAACTTAATTTGTGCAACATGTCACATACAATGCCACATCAAGTCTTTTTTAGCTAAGCCTTTGCTGACATTTTACATTGTAGGCCTTACAACGGCTAAGCCAGCCAAATCCTTACATAAAGGGAAAACTATGTTTGACACCGAGCTATAAGTATAATAAAAGAGTTCTTTAGTTAATTTTTAATAGACTTTTATAGTATTGTGGACTAAAAGCAGTTGATAACGTTTTTAAAATTAAATATTTAATGTTACAAATTAAATAATACAAAGAGAAACGAAATTCAAATTTAAAATAAAACATAAAATAAGATAAAGGATATAATAAATAAATCTGGGGACATTCAAATGTAAAATGGTCCAATAACCCAATCAGACCAAAAATTGTTAAGCGTTAATCTTTGATTCTGTGGAATAAGATAAGGATACCCCTCATTATATATTCTTGATCAGCATCGGTCTGTTTCTTTTTCATCAGTTGTAAAGCTGTCTTACTGAAACTTGCCACATATCCATATTTTTGCTGCAATATTTACATACATCGGATCACTATATCATATAGTTCCGATATGCACAATCGGTTGAAGGATGAGTCCTAGTATGGCAAAGTTTTTTGTTTAACAAGCTACATAGATTAAATTTACCAGATGTGCTTTGTTATTGTGCTCCTCACTTTAAAAAATAAACTTATCAACATTGGTCTACAATATCATATAGCTTTGAAAGGAATTTTAAATTCGTAGCCAAATACAGATGTCCCGGCTGGTGAAGTATTTTATCAAGCCCTTCTTACTTATTACTTTCTCCAAGGGTACGTAAGGTTTTGTAATGCAAACATATAGTTTCGCGTCAGTTTTGTTATATCTTAATCTTAAGCACAACACATTTGTAGTATACATATGTGAAGAAAACATATAACTTAAGGATATATTTATACCTGTCAGGTGGACATTTATCCGGTTGTATTTTAATAAGTGCACTACAAGTGGATGCTCAGCATTCCGAATACAACTGAGACTGAGACTGCGACGCTCGAAGCATTCATTACTCATATTTATGTTCTGGCCGCCATGTAAACCATTTGATTAATCGCATTTAAGCAGAATTAATATCTTAAACACACATACATGTTATGCCAAGCGGGACAGGACTTGAGCCGAAATATGATGGCAAATAACATTTAATAAGCCAAACCAGGGCACGTTGACACCATTGTGTATGTGTGTGTTTAGTACGTGACCTCATCTTGGGGCGTCCGACTCACCAATGAATCAGACCGCACATAGATCTCTGTCATGGGCATTAGCATTGCGACAGGCCAAAGATAGTTCATCAAAACTGACAAGCTCATTGGGGCAGCAGAATGATGAGCAGAGGAGCAGAGAAGCAGGAGCCGGCACAACTAGGACAGCGCGGATATTCACGTTTTAGAAAATCTGCATGACAACAACGGGAACAACAACTGCGCTGTTAGCTCAAAACGTTCCTTCTTCCCCCTCCCCTCCGCTCCGCTCTCTCTCTCTCTCTCTCTCTCTCACTTTATATTTTACACTTCTGGTGGATTCCACACTGCTGAGAAGAAGTATTCATCAGTATTTCCGTCACGCAGTGCGCAAAAGCTTTGTCTGCGGGTGCGGGAGACGTGCTGGGAACGGGCGGTGGGAACGGGGTAGGGTTGGTTGGAAAGCAAGCTGTCAGTAGTTGTATGTTGACATTTCAATGACAGTTGTGGAAATTGTGAATAGCTTTCGGCTGCCATTTTGTGTTGTGGTTTTTGCCAGCAGGTTTCGCCTCGCTTTTGTTCAATTTACGCAATTTTATTATCACGGACAGCTTGCGTTGGTTAGTTACTCAAATGCTGCCGTGTGCCGCCGAATAACACACATCCATACACACCCACACACACAGATTCACACACACTTCACACAATCGGCAATTAGTCACGTTTGCTTTAGCTAGCAAGTGCTTAAATTTGCATGTTTGCTTATAATTGTTAAGCTTTTAGGGCAGTTAGCAACCTATTTGGGTGAGCCACAAGTTATTCTAATAGATCCTGTAGGTTTGAGGTGTCTGGCTGCTGCCGCAGTATTTGTAAGCTCAGACCTGTATTACGCTACTTCAAGTAATAATCTAACCTTCGAGATCTTCCAGTTTGTATAATCTATTCTGACTTTTACACACTGAGAAACGCTTTACAACAAAATATACACAGTCTCAATCACTTTAAGTAGGAGCTGCAAACACTTTTAGATTCAGTTCAATAAATAAACACCACGAAATATTTGAAAGCTTTAAATCAAAATTTCGGCAACTATGAAGTCGCTATTCCAATGGCTCATCAGCTCGATGAACATTTGCAAGATAGCCAATGAAGAAAACGAATCCCAGCATGCAGCTGCAATGGAATTTTCGGCGATTCAGGGGGACTTGGAACAACCCTTCATTATGGGATCCGAGCAGATAAGTGCAGTATTGCAGCAACTACTGAGCTGCGATGAGAACGGTCTGAGTACCATTGGCACTTTGCCCAACGCTATTAAGTCTGACTACATGCTCGGTTCCGAGTCATTGAATCGCATGCTGGAGAATATGTTGGCGCATCCCTGTAACGACTCCGATAAGCTGCCTCTCTTTGAACCAGCCATACAGCTGTAGAAGCATACATAATGTTTATAACTTGTGAATGCATTATTTTGTTGTTTTTTTTATATCATATCATTATGATCCATCGAATAACGACCATATCCTTTAATACTCTGACAGAGGATAATCAACTTTGAAAAACTAATTCGTCTTCAACTCAACCAATTCCAAAAGCAGTAGTTTAAATATATGTGTTCGCAGATTAGCGCCAAAAGAAAATTGAATTTTCCCAAAGTGATGTTTACAATAAAAATTACAAAATTATCATTAGTAATTTCGAAATGGTGCCGATTTTGTTAACCGATTTAAAATGTCAACAATTGCAATTGCCAGCTGTTTTTTGTTTACAAATATTCTACGGTGCTGCCACATGTGCAAATGTAAGTAAAATCATTGCAAAGTGGCAGCACTATTCGCTGTATCGATAGTTTTCACATAGTATCGTTTGCATTGGTCACACTGGCTGCATTTAATATAAACACAAAAACTAAAATGCTACCTGGCGTTGGCGTATTTGGAACTGGGGAAATAGCCAATGTGCTGGTGCCGCTGCTGCGCGAGAAGAGTTTCGAAGTCAAAGCCATATGGGGACGCACCCTGCGGGAGGCGAAGGAAACGGCGAACGCACTGGGCGTCACATTCTACACAAACGTCATAGACGAGGTGCTCCTGCGCAAAGATGTCGATCTGGTGTTCATTGTGTGCCAGCCGTTTCTTCACGCCGAGATCTCAGTCAAGGCTCTGGGCATTGGCAAACATGTGGTGTGCGACAAGCCAGCTGGCCTGCACCAGATGGACTCCATGAAAATGGTGCGTGCCTCGCAATACTATCCCACGCTTATCTCTCTGGTGAATCATCCGCTGAGGTTTCTGCCCGCTTTCACACAAATGCGACGTTGCTTGCTGGATGAGCTCATCGGACCGATGGGCGACGTTGTACTAATGGATGTGCGTGTCCAAATGGGCACACTTTTTCCCGAGAAGTACAATTGGATGTGTGACGCACAGATGGGCGGCGGCGCCCTCAATCTGGTGGGCAGTGTTGTCGATCTAGTGAACTTTCTGCTCCAGCAGCAGGCGGTGCGTGTACATGGCGTATTGCGGGCCCATACGAAAACTACTGCGGCCATCAATGGTATACGCCAGATAACGGCACCCGATTTCTGCAATTTCCAAATGGAGCTGGCGAGTGGAACGCTCGTCACAGTGGCCTTGCACAGTCACACAGTGCCCACGAGGACCTTCTCGCAAGAGGTGCTCGTCTATGGCAGCAAAGGTCATCTGGTTGTACGGGGCGGTGACCTCTTCGTGCTGAAGGAATCCCAGCAGAAGGAAGAGGCAGTTTACGTGGATGTCCAGGATCTGCATTTCAACACAAACAACTCGCTGCTGCCACGTCCCTATATCAAGGGTATGTGCAAAATGGTCGGCGCTCTCAAGGAAGCCTTCAACAGCAAAGAGTCCAGCTGGATAAAGGCGCCCGTCTCCACCGCTGCCACCTTTGAGGATGGCCTCTATGTGCATGCCGTGGTGGAGGCCATACGAAAGTCGAACGAAAGCCGCCAATGGCAGCGGGTCCAACTGAGCACAGATGCTCCACTCAACCACGACCAGATCATTCGCTACGGATATGCGCGAATGTCTACCATGTGAATATGCTGCGAATGTTTATATAAGTCACATATTTATTTATTGTATTGGCATTTATATTTTGCATTAAAAAAAATATACTGTTAAGCTTGTAAGATAAATATAAATTGAAAGTTACTAATATACACGTTTGTTGCTCTTCAAGTGTGCTGGGATAAGATAGTACTTACATATATTGGCTATATCGTAATCGTATATCGTATATTGGTCGAAGCTCAGGATTAACATAGACATTAAAGTTGAAGACAAGATTTGCCATTTTGTTACAAATTTACCATTTTATTTATAGATATTAAAATGAACAGCCATATTCTAGTTTTCCGTAGCTGGCTATAAATTCTTGAGATTAAATATTTATCTAACCTAAAAACTAAGACAGCAAACATTAAATATAGTACAAAGTGTTTTTGTTGTATGATCTTCGCCTTTGTGGATGAATATGGTATAAGTTTTGGCTTGACAATGTTGAAACCCCTTAACATTTATTTAATCGTATGATGAATCGAAAAGTATATAAACGGCAAGCATTTTTAGTGTTTAGTGTTATTAATAATTTAAGTTAATTTAAGATTTGCTTGTTCCTTTGGTATCTCAGCCTTAGAAAACTAAACTAAACACTATTTAAAAAAAAGAATTAAAATTCATGAAAACCTTACCCTAAAGCCTGTTGTGAGCAATTTAGTGAAAGTTAAACAAATGATTTAAAATATTTAGCTAAATGTAAATAAATATTTAAGTTAAATATATATTTTAAGTTACTTGGAATATTTAAAACAATTCGAATAAAAAAACATAAGAAAGCTGCAGTCGAGTGTAACCAACTGCTCAATACTCTATTCCCAGAGATATATATATTTAAATATTGTGATAGAAATGTGCATATTGGAATAGTTTTGGAATGACTTTCTAAGAGGTTTTTCAGAACTATAGACTGTAGGTCATAAATATATAAATATATATGCGTTTACATTAAGACGGACAGACGGACCGACAGTTAGACAGACATTTAACAAAAGCAATTTAGTCTCTTCCTGCTTTTGGGGAACAGGTTATGAAAACAAATAATAAGCACCAGCTACATACATATACATATTACGACACTAACTAATCGTACGAGAATATACATGCGTATCTCTCCTTATCGCTTATTTAGTTTGCGCCAGAGGGTAAGCACCGTGAGCAGATGCATCACGCCAATCACAATGGCCATCAACAGAATGCAGTCGGACATGTGCACGTCGGAGATCATCATGTACTTGAGAAACACTTTGGGACTACGAAAATGACAGTACATAACACTATCGGGGCACTCCAGAAACGGACGATCCATGCCGTAAATGGCATTCAGAGCACCGTGGAAACCAGCACGGAAATAACTCAAATGCCACATCCAACGGAACAGCGGCGTTATATCAATATACCTGGTGCAGAAACCAAACACTGAGAACATGACAGCCAATATCGGACCCAAGAAGACGGCAAGCTAAATAAATACAAAAATCGATTAGTGATCAATCACTGACGTAAATGAATTTGAAGTACCTTAGTTGGCAGCGTGGCACCCACAAAGAAGCCCCAAGCTTGTGCACTGAGCGACGCCAATATGGCCAGCAGCATGAAGTAATAGATCCGGAAAGCGTCGACGCTGTCATTGTCCGTCAGATGTACGCTGATCATAATGTACAGCGCCGTACATAAGCTCTATTGTATAAATTAGAATAATATTAGCAAGGCTTTATATTTACACTTGGAAAATGGATAAAAAGGGTATAATGATGTCGTGCCATGATATGTAACAAGCAGAAGGAACCATCTCCGACACCACAAAATATTTATATATGCTTGATCTACATCAATAACTTTCTATGTCTGCCTGTAAGTCGATTTCAAAGAGCTCAAAATCTAGAGACTTTAAATTTTGCATAAAAGTTAAGTTAAATTAATTACCTTTTGCTTTACGAATCGAAAGAATTATTTACATATTTAAATACATATGTACTCCTAGCACTAAGAAACACAACGTATATTCATAATTTTCAGCAAACACAAGCAATTTATATATATATATATATATATATATATATATACATATTTATAAGCATACTTATGATAATCGAAGCGAGCGGAATTTTAGCCACATGCTGTCGCAATCGGGCTATTTTTATTTATTTTGCGGCCCTTCAGTGTCTAATTAT
The DNA here is from genome assembly GCA_035041605.1 of Drosophila atroscutellata. NCBI lineage: Eukaryota > Metazoa > Arthropoda > Insecta > Diptera > Drosophilidae > Drosophila > Drosophila atroscutellata. Next base: position 337,888 of record JAWNLA010000092.1, on the reverse strand, counting down.
ATTTTTGCATTGAAGTGTGCAAATGATTTAAATGGAAATTTGGCCAATTTAAAAGCAGTGCTTAAATCGATTCAATATGATTAACAGCTGGGTTCAGGGTGCCTTTTAGTCAAGCTCTCTCGGGTAGAGCATTCTTGTTTGCTTTAATTAAATATGTGATTACGAAACACTAAGAATGCAAACACAATTGCGAATGGGTGCAGTCTCAACTGCGCAATACTCTGTTATTTTCAATATGCGTAATAGCTATAATGAAAGCACTAAATAACAATTATTTGAATATATAATGATTATTTATTTTTCTACAGAACGGCAAACTAAACTAAAGAACTTTGATCAGTTCATAATATCGAATAAACTATATAAAGGAAATATGTGTCTTTTAAGTTATGTATCTTCCCCAAATTCTTAACCCAATTTTTAAGGAGAAAGTTTGAGTTTGAAATACTTCTACACGAGTTTATACCATATAATTAGAAACATGCCCTCGAGTGATGGGAATAGAAGAGAAACATCATAATAATTGTAGTTGTTGAATGTGTCATGTAACGATCAAAGCAGTGAATCGTGCAACACATGGCTTTTTCATTACTACACAGGTTTAATGTTAATAAGGTTCCCAGGTATAACTTGGATAGGTCACTGAAGTAGCTGTAATGACTTTGTCATGCCAAGTTTGTATCCCACTCACACTACATTCTCATTTATTTATTTATTTAAAATTCTCCGACAACTGTTATGATGGATTTGATTTGATCATGAAATGGTAAGACTTACTTGAAAGGGTATTTCGAAGGAGATCAGCGATAGAAAGTAGGGTCCCAGCTTGTACCAGCGATTAAAATGTTCTCGAGTCAGCATATGAATGTGTAGCGGAACTGCAATCAGAGAATTAAGACATTTGTTAAACATTTGAAATCAACTCCCCAAAAAATAATAAGGCTTAAATACGTACATATAATTAAACTTAAAAAGTGTAAGGCATCTCTAGAAAGGAGTGCCCCACTTGAAGGCAGCATCATTTTCATGCAACTCTCGTTTTTACTTACATATATTAATACACAATTTAAAATACCCACAAACACACCCACTGCAGCTAGCTGCGTGAGTCAACAGCGGCAGTAGCAGTGGAATCTGAAACGGGGCCAACTCGTTTGTTTCCCATGATTACATCAACTATTACCACTGAGTCAGTTAACAGGGGAAAAGCTGAACTGAATAGTTTATCCACATATATCTGAGGCGCTCTTGAATAAATTTTTGCAGTTCATTAGTAGAATGGGATATATATATATATATATATCTAAAATTGTATGCGATAAAGTGAGGCTTCATCTGCAAATCAGCTTAAAGAATAGACAGACGATCATATATAGATCTATTTGTATGGTTATATATATGTGAACCAGAGTGTCCCAGATCCATTTTAGTTTAAATTTGAAGGCATTAGTTAAATTGTCAGCATTAAAACTTATTTCGCAAATCGCAATAAATATAATGTGATCTTAAACTGCTGACTAAACTATGTGTCATTTTACAAAACTAGAGCTTAAAACAGTTAAGTTCAAATGCATACTTGATGAGCTGGAAGATGCAGCATTCTGCTGCTTACGGACAACTTCATAGCTTCATTGTTGCCTTTTAAGCCACATTGAGTTGGGACACAGGAAGACAAGCAACCATTACATAATAAAATTCCAAAATTAGTGCCACGAAGATACTTCGAATTGTTGCCAGAATTACATAACTGCACAGCCTTACAAAAAGATACTTTGTTTGGTTTCTGGCTGAAGCTAACGAGTTGACAAAGTTGGCTGCCTCAAGAACTGGTCTCAACAAAGGGGCGAGCCACCGCAAGGAGAGATACTCAGTTTTCTCATTGCAAGTATTCATTGTGGATGCATCTACTTACAGGTCAATACCACTGCCATTTTGCCGGTGTAGACCAAGAGCAGTGTGGATCCATACAGGTAGACATAGTTGCCGAGCACAGATGTGGCGCTGTTGCCCACATTCAAGTACAGGTAGCCGAAAATGACGCCGATGAAAATGTGCGAGAAGATGCGGGCCAACAACAGAAACTGTAAATAAAAATTAAAACAGGCATTACACACATATTGTAACTTAACCCACTTATACGGCGGCGATTATGCATCCACCAAAGAGGCTGGGCTGCTAAAAATGCCATTGCCATAATGTGCACCAAAGCAGCACTTGGTGCATTAACTGTGTGAAGGTTGTCCCGTCGTTGAAATTTGTGTTTTTCATTATGGCCACAGTTGAGTGGTCAACACGAACTCAGAACTAAGCTTCGCTCAGCTCAGCTCCGCTCAAGCCCACTCCCCTTATATGTATACACAAACATATTTATGTGTGAGCTCTGTCTGGCATGCACTTATCCGTAGATAGAACAACAAATCAATTTACAAGACACTAACTCAGCCACTCGGATTGAAAGGCAAACAAGCAAATGCGTTACCAATTGTGTGGCATGTAAATATAACAATATATGTGCAAGTAGTCATACATTTGCTGATTAGATTTGCTCGTTAGGCTGCCATGTCGAATCCGGAGTCCTACCTTAAAATGCGATTCAAGCCATCTTTCTACTCAATAAGCACGGCTTTGAGCTGTCAGATAATTTAATTGCAATCTTCAATCATTTAACTGTTGAAGAGCAATCGATGTGGCAGCAGGCTTGCTTATCTTTAATTATCATTTTATTACAGACACTTGTACATTTTAATTTTATGCATCGTTGACCTTGACCTGATTTTTTTTGTTGTTATTGCGATTTACAAGTTTCTCTGTACTCACATAGTTGCGTTTGGAGCATATCAAAATGAGCTTCATCAGCAGCAGATATTGCATAAGGAACGAAGCTGGAACGATGGCTTTAAGCTGTTCGCGCTGATTGGCAAGCCCTTTAACTGAAACTGTATCATTGGCAAGTGGCTGCTCCACTGAATCAATTGGCGTATTCAGCGCTCTGATCTCATCCAGTGCCAGCTCTTGTTGGGCGGGTTTAAAGTAACTGTAGCTTGAGAACTGCTCCAGACTAACTTCAGGCAGCACCTCAGACGATGCACTTCGTTGTTTGCCACCAATTGCATCTGTAAAGGAATCAGATTTACACTTAATAAAAAGCTTCAATTTAAAATCAAATATAAACAAAGTCAAATATAAACAAAGGCAAATATATATTCTATATTTATTAACTAGTGCGTACCTTTTAAGGTTGTTATAATCTGCGACATGTCGTCGGTGTTCGGTTGCCCTTTGACATCCGCATAATACTTTGTATTCGCTGCTGCTATCAGATTATTAAGATCACATTGATGCTCTCCAACGGCCACTTCCAGCACTGTTTCGAATAAAATGCAATTTCAGGTTAGACATATGGTACCTATAGAGAAAGAGGGCGGGGCACACATACTGAAATCCGCCGGATTGTGATAGCTGGGACAAACGAGTTGCTGATCGGCAAGAAACGGCACCACTTCCTTCACTCTGCCCTGGTACATGCAGTGTCCATCCACCACCGTATACAGCTTGTCGAACATCTCGAAGATTAGCGCGCTGGGCTGGTGAATGGTGCAGACTATCGTGTGGCCCTGGGAAGCCAGCTTCTTTAGCAGTGACACGCACGAGCTGCACGAGGAGCTGTCCAAGCCACTGAAAATACCAAAGTTGATATTCAATTTATTGAATTGCTTGATAAATAAGAGTCGGGCAAATGGGAAATGAATTTGTGCTGGTAGCAGATTAGTGTCTCATGCGTATCATACACCTGAGGTTCCCCATCTGTCAACACTGGAAAATTACCAAAAATCAAATTATATGTCAACCGGTCTAGCTTGTACCATATACTGTGTATTGATGTCACGATGAATTTTTAGCTGTACACATTTCATTTATATAGGTCATAAAAGCATCAATTACTTTTTGCCCTTTTGCCCAACATTTTGATGTATATAAGTTTAATATATATAATTATTTTAGTTAAGCTGTCTTAACTCAGTCCTTTTTGCCATTTTTTGTTTTACGCAAATTTAAGTCAAGAAATTTCAGCTAAAAGATATATAATTAAATTTATGCACAAGAAATAAGTCTTGCATATTTTTAGTTTATCTTTCTTAACTTCATTTTGTGCCTTTTTATGAGCATATGACCATGACTGACTTTAATAAGATTTAATAAGTGTTTCAAAATGATTATATAGATAGGGTCCCTGCTGTGTTTAGTTGATGTCTGTCAATATTTTATATATCTAATGTAAATGGGTATTCAAATTAAAGTAATCGATTTGCTACGCCATTTTGATGTATGTTTTTTACTTTGCATTTTCAAGATTAATTTGCACCATAATAATAAACACATAATAAATATATATATTAATATAAATTTATATATGTATATTTATATTAATAAAATATATTTGTTTGTTTATTATGAACATAGCAATCAATCCATTTTGGATTTCCGTCTTGCTTAGACGATCGGTCATCTTGTTTATTATTCATTAGTTGTCACTTTCCATATCAGCTATCAACTTACGTTGTGGGCTCATCCAGATAGAGCACTGGCGGATTGCTTATCAACTCCAGGGCAATCGCGAGTCGCTTTTTCTGTCCGCCAGAAAGTTTGCCCGTCAGCACGTTGTAGCGATGATCCAGACCCAACAGCGACAAGATGTGCTTTATCTATAATAAAAATGCAAGCAAATGTGGCAAACAGATTTAGCAGAGTTTTAGGCAAGTGAACAACATGTTGCAAATCTCTGGATTACTTACCAAAGCCAGCTTCTCATCTTTCTTCACGTCAAAGCCAAGTTTCAAGTGTGCCGCCATCAACATTATTTCGCTAACCATCAGCTGGGGACGCAGCAGATCATCCTGGTGAATATAGCATGACAGCTGACGAAATCTGTCGGAGCTGGTGGCCATCGGATTGCCATTGACTCGAATGTCGCCCGTGACTCCGGTGGTGCTGCAGAGCGCAGAACGAAGAGAAGACCCGACAAACAAGTTGAAATCTCGTGAAATACAATTTATGTGTGTATGGGTAATAAACTAAATGTATGTTGACGGATGCAATTACACACTTACACACACACACACAGCACACACACAGCACACACAAGACACACGCAAGCACACAGACAAGTTTCAAGTTCGTAGTTTAATGACCGATAAGCATAAATGGCAAGCTTGTAGCGACTGCCTGGCGAAGAGACACCCTGTATTTTTACATACCAAACCAGACAGAGAAACGATTGTCGATTTATCATTCGAAATTAATATTTGATTTGATTACATTTAGTCGCTAATTGCGTTGATATTTGAGATGTGCTCAGCAATTACGCTCATTGGCAAATTATAATAATTCGCTGGGATTAAAATTTATAATGATAGAAGTGTGCATATATAATACTGTTAATTCAATCAACAGCAGCAGATTTAATCTTATAAGTGCTTAGGTTGGTTTTGGACTTTGGCTGCGTTTCAGCAGCTTACCGCTAATTAGTTGCGATAACGTTTAGTAACAAATCCGATTTGGATTATAGCATTTTCCGCTTTGTGTATTGAAACTAACTGTCGACCGTATGTTTATGAATTACGCAAGATGAATCATTTGTTTTCGCCGATTAGCAAGAATAAGACTCAATAATCTTACTTACCAGAATCCTGACATAACATTCAGCAGTGTGCTCTTGCCCGCTCCGGAGGGACCCATAATAGCCGTCAGCTCACCCGATCGAAAGTTACCCTGCAGACCATGCAGGATCTCCTTGGTAACTGCGGAATGACGGCAAGTTTAAGGACGCTAGAGAAATTATGTATTATTCAATAAGCACTTACCAAACTTGCGTTCAGGAAACGAGAATTTGCGTATCTCATAGCGCACGTTGGAGAACTCAATGTCCACCGGATCACACTGAGCGAAATTGACATGTGCAAACGCATCGTGATAATTATGGTGTTGAAATGCGTTAAAATTGTTGACTTTAGCAACAGACGCGGCCGAAACGGACATGCCGGATTCACTTATCGATGTATCCGAGCCGGCGCCCAAGCTGCAACAGTTAATTCCCAGGCAGCCAGTATGAGGCTCCTTCAGACTGTCATCGCAGCTGCGGGCACTGCTGCTGGCATCGCCGCCTCCTCCACAACAGGTGGCGGCATCTGTGGCTTTGATATCTGGCAAGAGTGTCATCTAAGGGCGTTAATTGTGGAACAGAGTTCCGCTTTCAGTTCACTCAAAATTTATTTCTTCTCCGGCCAACTGTAAAACTACAAAAAACGAAAGCCAAAAAGTGTAAAAATATGACTAAGCGTACTTGAGTAAAGATAATCATCGACCTGCAGGCCAGACGAATTATATTATAAACATTTAATTAGCACATTTCCGCTGCGAGACTATTAAAAAAAAGCTGATCTTAAAAGATATTCGCCGTACGTCGAACTATGACTTTATTTACATAGTATTTTGCGACTCGTTCCTTGAAGGAGGTCATCAACAATATATATTAGAAGCTCCAAAACTGCTGAAAATATACATCTGCAAATAACTTGAAACTCATTAAAAATTATATCTGACTCCCTTTCTCCTCTGCCTCTTAGAGACTTTTTCGTTGTGCTTCTCGTTATATGTTTCGCACATTTTTGATTAATAATTTGATATTATTGTTAAAACTGGTTCAGTTTGTAATATTTATATATATCAAACATCGAACATATAGCACTCGCACGTTAATTGCCAGCAAAGTAAAATGAAACAAATAACAAATGTTTAGCGAGTGTTCATTTGCATGTTGTTGTCACAGGTCAGTTAATGCTAACAATAAGTAAAGCAGTTTATTAATATATAAACAAGATGTTCAAAAGACTGCTTTCCAGTTGTATACCTAATTTCAGTATTATTAAATAATTTTTGTCATATAGTTATATTGAAGAGGGGAAGAAATATGTCTCAAAGGGGGAATCCATTCATGTGACTATGCAAATTTTATCACACAGCTTTGCTGCTTTGTTTTGCTAAATATAACTATGTGTTGAGAGACTTAAATGTAGATTATTATCATAATGATAATCGTTGTGGCGACTTGCCTTTGCTGCTTTAAATATTGGCAATTCTCAAGACTGATATTGACTTTGCTGTCAACTCAAAATCAAAAAGCCGATAGCCGAAAACCAGTTTGAAAACGTGTCGTGAAAAATCATAAATTGTCTTTAATTACAGTAAAAGGGTTGTGCCAAACAATTGCCACCAGGCCAAAGAAAACCGTCTAGCCAACAATCTTGCATGGAATCGATTTCGAATGCGCCAACAATATGCCATTATTCACAGTGTGTGTACTTAAATTGCGTACTTAAATTACACATTTACGCACATTGTAAAATACGGTGTGAAAAACCAATAAAAACGCACGACTAGCAGTTACCCTGCAGTCACTAAGCCTATTTACGTTGGCAATTATGTGAGCAATGACGACGACTTTAACTCTTGCCGCAAATACTACAGAAGCGAATCGATTGTGGCATGTTTAAGTACATTTTAAGTGCAGTTTGCTTTAGAAATCATTAATTGAATCAATGCCAATTGAACTTGTCGCTCGAATCGTTAAGGTTTCGTGGCTGATCGTTGTGCCATACATTTATTTAAGGTATTTTTTAAAATCGATTCTAGAAGAAAACATTTCAGATAAATGCAAAATCTATGCTAGCGCTATAAGGAGTATTACATCATTTCTTATTTATTTTAAAATCGATACAAGAAAAAAAGCATTTCAAATAAATATGAATTAGCACCTATAAAATTTTGAGATGTGAGTTAATTATGGAGTTTGGTACACCTTAAAGTACTGCAGTACTAAGAGATACCCTGTACTCGCTGATGCCTCAGTCACAGAGAAATTTGTAAGCACGACAATTAAAGCAGCTTTGGGGTCGTCAATCTCGGCATCTCGGCAGGTTCGTTAACCGAATAACTGAAAGGTGCCGACTTCTCACACCTTTTATCAATCAATGAACTGAATCGTTGTGCTGATCATTGCTTCTTCGTTAATGTGCCAAATAATAATACTGAATACCATTTTCTGGATTTGTAGTTTTCTAATTATGTAAGCCAAATATTATGAATTTGACCGCTAGAATCAAACTTGCGATACAGAATAAATGACGTCGTCAAGGTCAGCACGTGGCGATCGAAATTAAAACCGAATGCTGAACGCTAACTTTTTCATGCGGAATCCAGATCCAATGACATGATCAAAATGAGTATATATGTATATATATATATATAATATATATATATTTTCATATACATACGCACTCACATATACAATAATATCACTGCTATTCATCAATTTTTCATGCTCCCTAGCTAAATACTGTGGCAAGTAGCCGGTTTTGTATTCGAAATGAGGGTAAACAAAAACAAAATAATTAAAACTGTTTGTAACCGACAACGGAATACTTTGTAAAACCAGCTAATAAAGATACTGTTGACTATTTAATTATGAGGTTAGTGATCCTTCAATACCTTAAGCTGTAGAACTACGAGAGATCATAGATTATCATAGGTTAGCAACAAAAAGAATTCATTTTCCACACGACTCGGTACCAAATAATTTTTTTCCCCAGTGGGAACAGAGTACAACAAGCATACATGTGTCAGATCTTGGTATTCTAGCAACAATTTATGTTCGCTGACTTGGCTTTTCACGAACGAAAATACAACTGCGCATAATCAGAGAGCGACAGAGAAAGAAGAGTGGGAGCAATAGATAAACAGACAGACCGACAGACGAACAGACACGACTGGCCTACTTTGGAGTTAAGTTGTGGGGAGCTATGTTAGAACAGATCATAGGCAACAGAATACAACTAAAATCTTCACTTCACTCCTTTTCCATCTCTCTCTCTCTCACTCTCTTTCACTCTCTGTCTGCCACAATTACGCTTCAGAGACCCCAAACAGCTTACTTACTCTCTCTCTCTCTCTATATAGATATATATATATATATATATATATATCTCCCTCTTTCACTTAGATATGTTCTGCATGAATTTGGGTGTTTGTAACGGTCAAGTAAACGAACCTGTTGGCTTGGCTATCGTTGCTGTAATCTGATGTTGCTTATGGTTCGTTTCGTCGGCTGCAGTTGTTATGTTTGTTTTGATTTCGGTTTTTGGTAGTAACAATGATGACAAAAAGGATTGTACGTTAAGTTAAAACGAAAAGCAACGCAGAGACACAAACACTTAATTTATGAATAAAGCGCATGTAAAAATAGGCATGCAGACCTCCGTCTATTTTAAATAAGCACTGAGGACTTGCAGTTATAACACGCGATCGTCGCAGGCAGCATTTGTATAATTTAATATTGGACTCGTGTGAATTTCGTTTGTAATTTTGAGCGGCAATTCTTTTGTATTTGGCTGTCAACCATCTCCGTTACACTTGAATTGCAGCAAATTCATTTATTTACACACGCACATAGCACATACACAGAGATATCGAGATTGTGTGCTTTTAACTGAAATTTACTTTAATAATGGAAGGGAACAAAGGCTTATTATGAACCGAAGCTTCATAAGCTATATATTTACATATGTACGTGTGTATTTTTGTACATATAACAAATGCAATTGCCTCCTTTGATATTGTTGTCATTCGTTGTCGCTTTCTTCGCTTTGAGGCCCGATGAACTTATGCAGATCGACGACACGTAAATGAATTTTAATTGTGCACCCATACACTGTACATTATTTACTTTTACGCTTTTCACCTTGGCGCGTCTCCGTCGGTTTAATGCACGTTCCACATCAGCCGCTTGCTGCCGTTGAACTAAAGAACCCGCTCCCAGCGGCTTATTATTATAGTACTGTCAGCTAACTCAGTCCAGATGCTCGCTCAGCTGTGCCGGCATACAATGGAGCCATATTCTCTCCAGCGAGTGTAAAAACAATCTCTGGTCGAGAGAGCTCAACAAGGAGATACGCTAGACCCATTCATTTCACCTCTTAGTATATACGATGAGACCTCTCAACTTAAGTTCAACACAAAACAAACAAGAAAATATGTTTTATAATATATTTTCTTTTCGTGCTCGAATCGTTTGTGTTTTTTTTTCTCTTTTTTGGTGAAACCAAAAACAATGTATGACACAAATTAGACAAGAATACCCACTGTGCAACGGAAGTGATCGAAATTGTGTTGCTCTCTCTATCTCTCCCTCTCTCTGTGGTTTGCCCACTCTCCCATTGGTTCTCTCCCGGGCCGAGTCTTGTTAAGGTTTACGTTATATTCGAGGTATTCCGTTGTTTGCAAATCATATTTTAAAATGTTAAATGTTTATGGTCTTAAAAAATGTAGGTAACCATATTTATGTACATACATAACTTAAAATTGCACTGACTGTAATAGCAATGACCTCCATTTGTGTATCCATTAAAAACGAGCAAGAAGAGTTAGCATAATTAAGTAAGCAATTGTATAAAAATGTGCAATAGGACTAAATGTTTAACATATGTATACGAATCTGTATATGTATATGCATATGTGTATTTATATGTATATGTATATGTATATGTATATGTATATGTATATGTATATGTATATGTATATGTATATGTATATGTATATGTATATGTATATGTATATGTATACCTATATGTATATGTATATGTGTATGTATATATATATGTATATGTATATGTATATGTATATGTATACGTATATGTATATGTAAATGTATATGTATATGTATATGTATATGTTTATGTATATGTGTATGTATATGTATATGTGTATGTATATGTATATGTATATGTTTATGTATATGTATATGTATATGTATATGTATATGTATATGTATATGTATATGTTTATGTATATGTGTATGTATATTTATATGTGTATGTATATGTATATGTATATGTTTATGTATATGTATATGTATATGTATATGTATATGTATATGTATATGTATATGTATATGTTTATGTATATGTCTATGTAGTGATCTATTACATATGTATAACATGTATGTAACACACAATGTGTGTTTGCCAACGATATATAAATCATTGGGATTTTTTATCTGTTTGCTGTGGTTTTTTATAACTAGCCACCTAGGGGCAATTAACGCGTCAGTTTTTACCGTGGTCGGTTAGACGCGTACACAGTGCAGAGTTTCCCCAGTGGCTTTTTTACAGTTAAGCGTAATCTCCACTTGTATGAATACTTTTAAATGAATACTGTTTGACCTACACGCACCATACCGTTGAAGCTATAGCCAAAATGAGGTAATCACAATGTAGGAAACAATTGGGGGAAACTGCGGATTGTCCGATTAACTTAAAAGCTGCAAGCACATTTCAAAAGTCCTGCGAAATACCTTGATGCCATACGTAATTCCAGGCCTGCTTGATGGTCGTAAGCGTTGAGTGTGCAAAAACTCATTTATATCGCTTATACGAAAAATCAAGTAGCGGGTTCGAATCCAGCTGCAGGCATGCTTGTTCGGTGTTTGGTAGTTTAGTCTGCTTCTTATTCTTGTACTATCTCTATCTCTATCTCTGTATCTTATCACTCTTTCTGTGAGATCTACGGTATCACAACGGTCCAAAACTGACCTAAGTGCGTCGGCAACCGTTAATGTCTAATCTAACCTAAATAATGCCAGCTGACAAGAGGTTACCCAGATCATGGTGGCTGTAGCCCAGAAATACTGTCCAAGTTTGCTTTTCAAATTGAGGTAGATATAAGCTAGTTACCTTCCTTCGAAGCTTGCTAACTGTATTTCTTAAATTATTGGAGATTTGGGCAATATTGAAAATATTTCGGAACTAGCCATTTCGAAGTTTTTAGTGTCGGGGGCCTGGGGGCGACGGAGGTGGGCGAGGCATATCCCAATCTTTGAAGGACATCTGCAACAATCTACCAAAATTTGGGGTCTCTAGCCTTAAAATTGGGAAAGATATGTGTCTTTATCAATGTCGAAAAAAGTTTAATACAGACGGACGGACATAGGGCAAACATTGCACAGGAGCAAAATACTACGATACCTTCGATATCAATGTATAAAAAATGTATTGCAGAAGTTGTGTCATATATATTTTTCTAGATTTAACGAAGATTAACATATTCAAGTTAAATAGCGAATTGGAAAAGCAGTAAGTAATATCTGGTCCATAGGAAAAACATTTCTTATTCAAGTGCATTCGAAACTATTAATTATTTAGTTGCCTAAGCAGACTTTAAACACAATACAACAATGTAACTCGCATCGAAGTAATATAGATCAAAGTAAATTAGGATCAATAATGTTAAATGTCATGATTTGTGGATAATTGAATAATTAAAGAACACAAAATAAGGTTTAACATTTTTTTTTACATAAAACACACATGACTTACCAATTGCCTACTTGTCGTAAGTCTATTAGAGACGTCCAATCAATAACACTAGATAACAAATTACGGGTACTTATATGAATGTAAAAATTGACAGTGAACAACTAAATGCAGATTAGCTTATGTATTTAATGGAACGACATTGGTTGAATTTACTCTGCAACTTTATGCAACAAAAAATAATGGTTATTTGGTTGCACACTTTGTTAGCTAGTGTAATCTGAGCTATTTGCTTGTGTTGAGTTGTGCATAGCGTGTCAAACAGTTCTCTGATCTGTTGGCACATGGAACCAAAGTATAAATAGCGCTGGGCTAAGTGCCAATTAGATTACAATAAAGCCAGTGGCGATTTTATGAGAGCAATTTGAGACCGCAATTAATTAAACTGAATTATTCAATGCATAACCCAACATTAACGCAAATAAAAACCGTCCTCTAATTTTGTTGTACAGTTTTTAATGCGCGTAAATATGGTTATTTACTTAACGTAAGTCACGACCTCGACCACAGTTGGAAATACACAAGTTAATTATATTTTCTTATACTGAATCATTTAAAAGGGGTGCAATCAAGTTGAGGAAATGTTTCGAGCATCTTTGACCCCCTTTCAAGTTTAAATTGCACATGACAACAACAAGTACCGTAATTTCTTTATATGCTTAAGCTGATAACACCTGACATGAGACCGCAGCGTGACAAACCTAAATAATTTCTTATATGAATGACACATAAGATTGTATATTTGTATTAATACATACATGTATATATAGGTATAGAAGTATGTATTGTACGCAGTCATTCTCGGAAATGTTTGTTAATATCATGTCAAAGTTCTGTGGGTTCAACGCCAGTTATGAGTATGGACATAACTTTAAACTCATTTGCGAAAATTGATCAAAAAGCTGCAAAAAAGTAAGTAAATTTGCAAAAGAAATAAAAGGCAAAGCAGCATTTAATTCGTGCATTCCCACTTTAATTCGCAACAAAATCCGCAAAACGCCAACTGTTTTTTAATAAGCTGTATATATGTATATAATATATAATATATATATATATATATATATATAAATATATGTGTATATGTATACCTGTACCTGACGTGTATACATATGAAATACAGTCAGCCATTATCAATCGAGCGCAGCAGTGGGCAAAAATGGACTGATCATTTGGTCACTAATTAATCCATATGGTGAATCAATTGATATGCAAACAACATCATCGTTATTCTCAATGGACGCCACGAGAGGGAAGGGCTACAGATACATGCATAAATATGTATATATAGACATATACGTATATAGACCTGACGTTGAATGAATTGAAATACGAGTACAATCAGCCTAAAAGTTTGTTGCAAGTAAACGATGAGCACAAGTGAAAATACACCTTAGGCTTATATGATTAAGGTGTCGGGAATCTTACTCCCCATATAACAGAGAATGGCATAAAATTTACCCACCATTCAGCAATGAGAACAGGCTAATGTATTTGTTTGGTGTATATGCGAGAGTAACTAAACCTTAACCAATCAGCAAAGATTTCATTTGTATAACTAAATTCATAGCCTACCTTTATTGTAAATTGAATAAAGTTTGTAGAAGTAGAAGACAATTCTAGGGCACTTAGAATATTTAAATGTGCAAGTTAATTAACAAAATCGTGATCAATGAATGCATAGTTGACGACAAATTGTTATTGGGTAAACAAATTACAAACAAATTAAATTTACATAATCATGTGGAAAATCAGTGATTGTTGGCACCTTATAATCGGGCTGACTAAATTTGTGGCTCTACACTTGAAATTTGAATCATCATCATTGCTCTATGAAGCATTATTCCGAATGAACAAAGAGTCAGCTGTTTCATGATTAATTCCTTAATTTAATTTCTGTTTATACTCATTCTAATTTGTCATGTTGCAAATTGTGTTTTTGTACAATATTTGGGTATGTTGCATACAAATACAATACAATGCAGACAAGATATTCCACTTTAATCAAGGAGTGAATTTTATTTCTTACATTAAGCTGCGTGACTTTCATTGGCCCATAAACAAAGTCTCGAGTCAACGAAACGCGTCGGACCGGAAACCAAGTTACCTTTGACGTAAGTACGATTCAATCATTCAGTATTCAGCACAGGCGTAAGACTAGTCAATCCCCGGCTATTGAATAAGCAGCAGCAAGTGCCGACGGTGAATCGTATGATCTGTAAAGTCCCAAAATATATACGACAGAAGATACAATTTACATACATATTACATGTTTATGCATATAAGCGAGATGCGACAGTCGCAGGTATGAATTATAGTCGAAAATTTACGAAATCCTCCACTAGCTAATCAGAAATCCTTACTTTATTGTGTAGTAAATCGCCACAATCACAAAGTTCAGCATTAAGTTTTGATTATCAACCCGTCAATGCAATAAAATGTGGTATCAAAGTTCTGGCCCCACAGCTTCAATCGTAATCAACAGCTGCAGTATTTCCAGGGGCAACATCCATCGAGTGCGGAAAACAACAATAGGATCAAGTGCATGGCTTAGTAATATATTGGCGTTATCATAAAACTAATACAGACAGTGAGTGCTCAGTCATAAACTTGACCAATATTGGAGAATTGAATACTGCGCAACAGAGCAAAAACACAAACCGCAGTAATCACTTACGAGTTGGTGTCGACATGATAAGCATTTTATCCTAAGCTAGTGGCAATTGCAAAAACCCACACATTTAATTAAATGGCAGCTGGCAACAGTCATTTTATGAACAATGGGATGATTTATTCGAAAGGCGTTTACCAGCAGCGCTTATATCAAATAAACTGCACACAGAATATATGTTAATATGCAAATTAGTTTATATTTGAGGGATCTGCTCTAGTTAAACTCACACAGTTGAGATCATACTGAAGATAAGGTATGGACGGACTTATGCACAAACAAAGCGATCTTACTGTATTTGTCCAGTAGAAATAAAGAGATTTCACTATTATTAGCACATACCAGTAATTGTGATTTCACTTTAATTAATAAAGCGCACAGAACATACCCGAAGTGCCTGCGGTAGCACTAAAAATATAACTAAGCCATACAAATAGAGAACAATAAACGAAAACACAGCACTACCGCAGAGGGTGAAAACTTGAAAGGTGGTTGAAATACGCACACTTCTTTATTTGCCTTTATGTCGCGCCACTTACTGAAATTTTCAAATGCCAGACTGTTAAGTCTACTTGTGCACAAGTTGGCAGTGTCGTCAATGACAGATGGCAGCTCTGGGGCAATAAGTGAAGTGCTGATCGATATATCGATATAGTGCAATCGGGTTTTGTTATTAAATAAAAGCAACGTGATGAAAATTTCACGTTTCAAAAAGTCGCACAGAACTCTTGTGTTTTATGCCACAAACTTTGATTATCACGAGCCATACCAGGTGCTGATTGACGCCACCTTCTGCCAGGCCGCTCTGCATGTGAGTAAGCATGTCCTTAAGTCTGTCAGCAAGGCACAATTATAACGCGCACTTTTTGTACTTCAGCAAAAAATTTGCATTGAGGAGCAGATTAAAAAATACTTTCAAAGCAATGTTAAACTCCTAACTACTCAATGCATCATTCTGGAGGCGGAGGCGCTTGGAGCTCCGCTGACGGGCGCCATAACAATTGTTAAGCAGTTCCATGTGCACAAGTGCGGCCATGAAGGCAAACCCGTATCGGCAGCGGAGTGCCTCAAATCAATGGTAAGCATGAGAGATTCACAGATTCATCCAACATAAAATGAACCGAATCAAATTGCAGACAAAAGACAATCGTTATATAGTTGCCTCCCAGGATCGTCTGCTGCAGGCAAGTCTGCGCAAGGTGCCCGGCCGCTGTCTGCTCTACCTGCACAAGGCGACACCCGTTCTCGAAGCGCCCTCGGACGCATCCAAGAAATGGGTGCAGAAGCGTGCCAAGAATCTGATGCTGGGCAAACAGGCGGACAAAATTGAGTATATGAAGGTGAAGCAAGGCCTAACGTCGAGGGAGCCAACAACAGTTAATCAAAAGAAACCCAAGGGAGCCAAGAATCCAAATCCCCTGTCCTGTAAAAAGATCAAAAAGCAGAAGCCCACCTTGCATGGCGTGGAGCAGTCAACACTGAGCAAAGTCAAAAGAAAACGAGTCAAGATTGCGGCGCATGTTAAAGCCACGCTAGGCGCAAATCAATAGGTTATTTATAAATAAATTTCAATTTTTTATATTGTACATTTGTTTCAAGTGTTCAAAATGCATGTATTTGTATAGGGTCTTGACAGAAGTGGTGCGGGGCGGCTGCGTCATATCTTTTAAACAATTTAATCTGATGCGCAGATTAATAATCTACATCCCTCCCTTCTAAACAGTATAATCTATGTTTGTATTTGTATAATGATTACATTTTACCTTCGCGAATATTGTTCAGCCTCGTTTCGGTCATGAAATGGCCAATGGTTTTGGTGAGCGTCGGATTGCGGGCACAATAAGCCAACACATTGACTGGGAACAAGCCACACCAGGTGAAATCCATTTTGTTGGCCAAGGAGACGGCAAGGAGGTAGCCGCAACGCATCGCAGTCATACGCTTCTGGTTGGCCGTGCTGCCGCCCACCTTGCTTCCAACGGTGCCCGTGAATGCCTCCTGCAGAAAATCGGTGGCAATCGGGCCCGGCGCAAAGATCGTCACATCCAGTTTGCGCTGCTCCACTTTCAGTGCGGTCAGGTAGGCATTCAGCGCATGCTTCGCAGCGCAATATGTGGCCGAGAAGGGAACCGGCGAGAAGCCAGCTATGCTGGACGTGGCTGCAATGTGGCCCCGTCCCCCATTCTGTGCCAGAAAGTATCGCACAACGAGACGCGACAAGTGGATCGTGGCAAACACGTCCAGCTCGAAAAGATCACGATCCACCTGGACCTCGATTTCCGCCCAGTTGGCGCGCTGCGAACGACCAGCATTATTGACCAGCACGTCCAGATGATCGAAGTGATTGAGCACCGTGTTCAGATGCGATTGATGCTCCTCCATCTGCAACACGTCCATGGGCAGTATGAGCACATCATACGTCGATAGGAGTCCGCGTGCCGCTTCCAGACATTCGGCTTGCACCTCCTCCAGCTCCTTGACACGTCGCGCACTCAGCACCAAACGCACTCCATGGCGTGCCAGATTGACCGCCAGAGCGCGTCCAATGCCGCTCGAGGCGCCCGTTATCCAAACCACCTGTCCCCGCATGGTTGACAACGAAACGCCAAAGCGCGATTTGTACCACAGTGCAACATTGCAATCGAGAAGGATCCAGAGCAGCACATAGCCAACATAATAGAGCACCAGCAGGATGAGTAAAAATTCTAGAAAAGTCATATTTTGCACCTTTGCACTTAGGCGTAACTTGACTGAATGTGAAAAGGCAACAGTAAAAAAAAAGTATCGTTTAAATGCAAACAAACCTAATCAGCTGATTTACTCGCCCACCATCGATTAGAGACGCTTGAGAAGTCACCAGTGAGGAGAGCGAGTTAAGCGAAACAAGATCCGTAAAAATTATCGTCTGACGGTAATATCGACATCGCGAGATCGACCGACTAGCAGATACTCAGCAAATAGTTCTTAATACTCTGCATATATTCAACTCTATAAATTCTGCTGTCAAAATTTGTTACAGCTTAAATTATTATCAGTTTATTCAGATTAAAACCAATGTGTTTGGCCAATTTTTTAGAATGTAAGTAATTATTTCTATGATTTGATCACGCTTGCAAAACGCTGCTCAGATTGCCGCAGATCTTGTCGATTTCCGCATAGCCCGCCTGCTCCAGAGTCATTATGGCATTGGCCAGGCCCACAGTCTCCCGGGGCGAGTGCGCCTTCACCCAGATACGTCCGTTGACGCCCACTGCTATTTCGTAGGGCAGTTCATCCTTGATCGCTTCCAGGGCTGGGCAGCTGTCGCGCAAAAGTAGTCGACCCAGATTCAGGCTGCACTTGAAAAAGAAGCCATCTTGCAGCACGCCCAACTTGCCACGCTTCCCATTCGAGTTGACGCACACCAGCTCCGGCTCAATGTCCGCATTGGCGTTCAGCACACGGGCGTAGAGCAGATCGCCCGGATTAAGATCAGGTCGATTCTTCTTGGTAGCCGCCTCGAAAGCCAGATATGATATGGAGGCTGTGTCCGCCGCCCCAATGTCTACGCGATACATGTCGCCGGCCCTGGCCTTCACGATGCCAATGATGAGGTCTCCACGCGCCGGGACGTAACGGCGCTGATAGCTGTCTACCCAAAAGGTGTTGGGCTCCTTGTGGCGTAGTGGACCCGCCTTACTGGCCACAACTTTGTCGTCCACTCTCCGCAGTCCCGGACCCAGTATGATTCGCTTGCTCTTGGCCACATCTTCCACAGATGTGACGCGCTCGCCGGGCATAATAATACTTGTATTTGCAGACATAATAACAAAACAAATTTTGTGCCGGCCGCGTGCTTTCCGCTTTCTTGATATTCTATCGATGTATCGATACATTTATTAAATGCATGTCAGCAGTGCTGGTAAGCGTTAGCAAATTAGGAATGTTAAGAAATTTCTCTTTGCCTCCATTCTGTTTTATTTTGTTTATTTTTAACATGTGTAATGCTATCACTTTTTCTCTCAAATGCTTTTCCAGATTGTCAGCAAATGAGGACCATTTGTGGATGCCATTGAGTCTAACCTTGCTTGAAGGTCAATTCCAATACATATATCCCTACAGAGATACCGGTACGCAGCTTACACTCACAACTTTCGTCCACCAAAAGTGCGCCTGGAGAACGCATACTCATTCGCTGAGGCAGTTTACGTCCCACAATCCACAACAACAATGGCAGCCATTTTAGTCTCGCGCGCTCTGCGTACGTATTCCCCACTGCATTTGTCGTTGCCGACCGCCCAGCAATCAAATCAAAAAAATTCGCTCGGTTTCTCATCGCGTTGCGCGACAACTACTTTCAGTAGCAAATCAGCCAGCAAAGCCGGAAGCTCTACAGAGTCGCTCTCGTCTGGACTTCAATTTCTGAAATTTAAAAGTTCTTGGTATGTATAAGTGTGTGTGTGTATGAAATGGTGATTTGCGGTTTAATATTCTATAATTCACTTTCGTTTTTATGTTTTTTTTTGCACTGACTAAAGTAGATGAACGCAGTAAATTCTAGAGTTATCTAACGAATTTTATTACGTGCTTATGTACATACTAGAAAAAAAATATATGTATATATATAGATTTACCGATGTATTTGTATTTTATAAGATTGCATTGGTCGTTTGGTTTAGTTAAATAACTACAAAAAAGTGCAATTATGTGCAATAATTGTGAACATTTTGTTACTTCGCCCCTGTTTTCCATGTATTTCGTTATTATTTGTTCCTCATTTTCGCAATGACCTTTAAGCGCTGCGCAGAGGTCATACGTACAACCGCTGAGCGGCTGCTTTTCACTCCTGCACTGCGATGATAAAAATCTAATTCGGTTTTGGAAAGTTACAATCCTATTAATGCTTTAATTAAAATTACTTACGAGAAGAATAAAATATTAGAATTTGAATTATTAACTTTTTTTTATTTTTAACTTAAGCCAGCGCCTCATGTATCAAAAGTTTTCTTGAATCTTTTGCGGCACACACTTCTAAGTCTAAAAAAAACACTTATGTTATACCTATACATAATTCAATCTAAATATATATACATTTTTAAAGACCGTTCTGGAGAGCAGTCGGGAAAATTCTATTTTAATAAATTTATATTTTTAATGTTTTACTTTTGATGCTTTGCATGCAGTTCAAACGGAATCAACATGACCATTAAGTCGATCAAAGCACGTCAGATCTACGATTCTCGTGGCAATCCCACCGTCGAGGTCGATTTGACCACTGAGTTGGGCCTTTTCCGTGCCGCAGTGCCCTCGGGTGCTTCGACCGGTGTGCATGAGGCGCTGGAGCTGCGCGATGGCGACAAGGCCAATTACCATGGCAAGTCCGTGCTGAAGGCTGTCGGCCATGTAAACGACACTCTCGCTCCAGAGGTGATCAAGGCCAATCTGGATGAGACCGATCAGGCTGCCATCGATAATTTCATGATCAAGTTGGATGGCACCGAGAACAAGAGCAAGTTCGGCGCCAATGCCATTCTTGGTGTTTCTCTGGCTGTGGCCAAGGCTGGCGCTGCCAAGAAAAATGTGCCCTTGTACAAACACATTGCTGATCTGGCTGGCAACAAGGAAATCATTTTGCCCGTCCCTGCCTTCAATGTGATCAATGGCGGCAGCCATGCTGGCAACAAGCTGGCCATGCAGGAGTTTATGATCCTGCCAACTGGTGCCACCAGCTTCACCGAAGCCATGAAAATGGGCTCCGAGGTGTACCACCATCTGAAGAACGTGATCAAGGCTAAGTTCGGTCTGGATGCTACCGCAGTGGGTGATGAGGGTGGCTTTGCTCCCAACATTCAGTCCAACAAGGAGGCTCTCTCCCTGATCAGCGATGCCATCGCCAAGGCTGGCTACACCGGCAAGGTGAGCGATTGGTCTTAAGCAGCTTGCAACTGTAGTTAAAATAACTAAACACAACTTAATTTTGTATACTGATAGATTGAGATCGGCATGGATGTTGCCGCGTCGGAGTTCTACAGGGATGGCCAGTACGATCTGGACTTCAAGAACCCACAGAGTGATAAGGCCCAATGGCTGTCGCCCGAGAAGCTGGCTAACTTGTACCAGGAGTTCATCAAGGATTTCCCCATTGTGTCCATTGAGGATCCCTTCGATCAGGACCATTGGGATGCCTGGACCAATCTGACCGGTAACACCAAGATCCAGATTGTTGGTGACGATTTGACCGTTACAAACCCCAAGCGCATTGCCACCGCTGTGGAGAAGAAGGCCTGCAACTGTCTGTTGCTGAAGGTAAACCAGATCGGCACAGTCACCGAGTCCATTCAGGCCCATCTGCTGGCCAAGAAGAATGGCTGGGGCACCATGGTCTCTCATCGTTCGGGTGAAACCGAGGACTCCTTCATTGGTGATCTGGTTGTCGGTCTGTCCACTGGTCAGATCAAGACTGGCGCTCCATGCCGCTCGGAGCGTCTGGCCAAATACAACCAGATTCTGCGTATTGAGGAGGAGATTGGCCAGGGTGTCAAGTTCGCTGGCAGGAGCTTCAGGAATCCACAGTAAACGTCGCTTCTTATAAATTCCAACAGCACCAAGCACCCTTCCGAACAAAAACCCACAGCTTCGTAAGCATGTGAAAGGTGTCAATTTGGTGTACGTGTTCGTCAACCCTTAGATATGTGTCTGGCGCACAAAAGCAACCAATTCATAATATTCAATAATATTGCTTCGTTATTTAGACATTATGATTACTGTTACCATTACTATGATCTATTCATTATTATAAACGCATGCATGATCTACTTGAAGTATATTTAACAGTTGAACTGTCTATAAATTGTATACCCAAATATCATAGCAATATTGTAACTTGGATTGACCCACACTACCCTCTCTCCCATTTGTAATCAAAATGAAGAGCGGGCAAAAACATTATGGAAATATCAAATTGTTCAACTCAATAAAGCAGCGAATATGAAATGCTCTAATACCCAACATAAAAACCGATCGCACCAAACTTTTATTCAAAGTGTTAATAGATGTGAAATAAATATTGTTGAATGAATTTAAATCAAATTGAAATTTCCCTTTTATGCGTTGGGTTCACAAATGGAATCATTCGAAAAATATGAAGCATACTTTTAGGGTGTGATAAATTGCTGAAAGCTATCTTCTGAGAATCAAACTTTGCGAAGCATACTTGTAGGCAGTCGTTCGACTAAGGCTTGTAAAATTATATTTTTGAAATTACTATTTATGCGGCCATGTCCTTGCAGATTTTCAAGGGTATGGTGCGTTAGTATCAATATCATCAATTCTTTCACCTGGCTTTCAAAGATTATCGTAGAACCCAAACATTTGTCAAAATTTCATGCATGCCAATCTGGGGGTAGTCCTTGAACTGGTAAAGTTACGTTCATTTCGCCACCCTTAACGATATAGCAGCATTGCAGTTTAAAACGCTTGCTTTTTGGGATGCAAATATCGATGTTGCATAAAAAGAACGAAGGTTATTCGAACAGTGTATCAGCGTCAATTTATTGTTTCATAACGTTCAAACTAACTACATTAAAATACTTATTCGACATTTAACAAAACTAAAAGCTTTTCCAATGGACTTAAAATCTATACCTGTCATTATGAAGTGATGTTAAAATGACACAGTAAAATGTGTTATTACAAATAATTTAGCACAAGTGAGAGCTAGTGGAGATTGTTAAAAACCAAAAATTAAGGCACCGAATTGGTTGCGATCGCAATGGGCCAAGTCGTTGGTCCCTTGAGCAGGATATCCTCCAGGGCATGCTTGATTTTGATGAAACGACGCTTGAACTCCAAGCCGCATCCCTTGGACAGACGGAAGTCGACGAGTATTTTGCCATCCATTTCAATGATGTGCGCCTTGAAGACCAAGCGCAGCTTTCGCCTATCAATCGTGGATATGGTAACCACGCCCTCATCACTAACTTTGCACGTGTAGCCGCCCAGTCGGTCGATGGTGCCCACCAGCCTCTTAATCGTATCGTCCCAGCGAGTCGTCACAAAGAAGCGCGTCATGCGCCGCACCAGACGCTGGAAGTAGTTCTGCGATGCGCTCTGCGTCTGATTCATTTGGGTGGCCAGCAGCAGATCATCCAGCATCGCCGGCTGCGAGAAGCAAAAGGTGAGACGTGCCTCCTGCGCCAGCGTCTGTCTGGCCTCATTCTCTTGCCCATCGTCGTCGCTGCGCATTGTGGGCATGGGCTGGGAGCAATAATTGCGCGACACCGAATCATCCAGGTTATTACTGAGATGAGCACTGGACTGCAGTCGCTGCCTCTTGGCCTTGGGCGAGCAAATCTCCATGGCGGCCGCCGAGTCAACCAAGTCATAGGAACGATCTGTAAGAGGGATGAACAACCATCGTTAGCATCCAATACAAATTGAAGACCCAATCAAAATCAAATGTTGCAAAACCATAATACCGAAAACAAAATAACGGAAAAAAAAGAAAGCAATGCAAAAACCATTTGGTTTTTGGTAATAAAGCTCTGTGGATTATGCGCACACCATAGAGCTAAAATCACCAAAGAGCAAATAATATGCAAACTCAAAAGGGCAAACAAACAGCAACAGCAAATAAACAGCATAAACCTTATATACTATTGCGCACAAATATAAATTGAATTAAAACGTTTGTTAAGCTGGCCACAGGCGCCGATGCTTTGGTAATCTAGCTTTATGAAGTATTCAAATCTATCATACAGCTAAAGCGCCAAAGCGACGGAAGTGTGGCAGAGTGGCACAAGAAGAAGCACTTTAGATTAACACATATCGACACTGGATGAACACAAATCACTCGGTGTGGATGCAACACGTGCAGCACAGGCACAGAGCGACCCTCAAAGGTGGTGCAATACAATGTTGAATTGAGAGTCACTAAGTACCTGAACAGCAAGGTGTGCAGCGGATTGGAATTGGACACTTCACACTGATAATGATTAACACAAGAACAAACCAACCGACAAACGAATCTGTCGCTTCTCTCTCCCTATCTCGGCTTACCATGTTCTGCAAACTGCATGTTGGACCACTTGTGATCGAGGATCTTGTCGAGCGTCAGACGCCCGCCCGGACTGCTGGCGAGCACTTTGCGCAGCAGCGATATGGCCAGTGTGTCCAGTTTGCTCCACGGTGTCTGCGTTTGCCAGCGGTCGTTGTCCTTCCAGTTGGTGAATTCCAGGCAGCTAGCCGACGGCTGATCCCAAGGTAGCTCTTTGGAAATGGATGACATAGATGGAGAATTATTTAGATCATTTATTTACAGTTTGGCAGACATGGCTTGATGGCTTGAGTTTGGTCCGTGCAAATTAGAAGCTTTTATTATTTTGGTTTTGGTTTAGAAATGAGTTAAATCGTGCACGAAAATAGTAATGAATATGATTGTTGCTTTTTGACTGTTGTTGTAGTTGCTGTTACGTTATCCATTGCAGCTAGTTTTGTTGTTGTTGTTGTTGGCGGGGTGCAGGCGGTGGCAAGCAATTTAAGCTGGAGCTTTGGTATAAAAGCTTTAGATGATACAAGATATAGAAACAATCTACAGCTAGAATACCAAAGAAACAGCAAAAATTAAAGAAATTGCAATTGTGTGTGGAACTAACTATATTTAAGACAAAACATACTGAAACATAGTAATGAGCAAAAACACATGGCATATCCGAATAGCTTATCAACTAGCTGAGTGTGTGTGTGTGTAACTGGTGGTGCCGGTGTGTAGTTAAATACATTTATGCATGTATATATATATATATATATATAGAATACATATATATATGTATACATATGATGATGAAAGGCGGACACAAAAAAATACGAATGCGAATGCGATGAGATGCGAATGCGATGCGAATTGCGGTTTCTCTTATTTGTCATTTATTTATTCTTTTTGTTCTTTGTTATTAGTGTTGGAAGTGTGCATAAAATCAAATGTTGAATCAACATTAATGTGTGCAGGACTAATGTGTGGCACTTACCACCCGCCAGCATTGTGACCAATATGACGCCACATGACCATATGTCCGCCGGCTGTGCGTGGTAGGGTTTCAACAGCACTTCCGGTGCCACATAAGGCAGAGTGCCGCAACGCTTGTCCAGCAGCCGCTCCCTGCCCTTGCATCTAGGAGCGAGCAAGTCGAAAAATTACAGTTAGTTATCTGAGTTATCTGCTTACATATAAATTGAGAAAATATTCAATTTGTTTGTACCTAATACCTAAACATAGTGGCCATTCCAAAGTCAGAGATTTTCACATTGTCATGCTCGTCCAGCAGCAGATTCTCCGGTTTCAAATCACGATGGGCGATGCCACGTTGATGCAAATAGTTCAAGCCGGAGAGTAACTGTGTAAAATAGCGCTGCGCTTCATGCTGCGGCATTCCAACATCGGGCTCTACATGGTAAACGGAAATAGTTGGTTATTTTATCGATTCACTTGCATAATTAGTGGACTTACCAATGCGATCGAACAACTCGCCGCCGGCAGCGTATTCGAGGAATATGTACTCCACGTCTCCTTGCGAACGTTTGCCAAAGAAGCGTAGGATGTGCGTGTCCTGCAACATCTTCTGTATGCAGACCTCCTTGCGCACGGAGATCACTGCATCCGGATGCTTCTTCAGATCGACCATTTTCATGGCCACAGCTTCACCAGTCTGTCGATTTATAAGCAACTTGACTCTGCGCACCACAAAGATAAACAACATTCGCTTGTATTTAGTAAGTGGAAAATTTTCACAGTGCTGCAATTGCAGTTGCCACCACTCCGCTGCCGTCTTTGTCTGTGTATCGACTGGCTGTGGTTAGTTAGTCAGTGCAATCAGTTGGTGCTCAGTGCTCCTGTTACCAATAATTTCGTCGCATGCGCACTTCAAAAATCGAGCTGCGAACTGGGCTGCAGAGAGTGCAGAGCTGAGATGCAAGCAAATACGCCGGAAAAGTGCGTTTTTTCATATGTCTCGCAGCATTTCCGGTTTATTGACTTCAACACACACACACACGCACCCGTGAGAGTGAGTTAAGAGTGCGTGATGCATTGGAATTTTGGAGCACTGCACCTCCCCTCCCACAACACCCCTTCCATCCACTACTTACTCGCCGTATGCACCTTCGCCTAGGGTCTGCGCCAGGGTCCATCCTTCGACGAATTCACGGGTCGCCGACGTTATTGTTGTTGTCATCGTCGCTGTTGCGTTGGTCGCCATGTGTTTCGACTTTTGGATTTTGGTTAAGGCGCTTCAATATCCTGTCAACGCATATCCTATCACCATGCGCCGTTATCATCCGTTTGTCAAGTGAGCCAGCATAGCGCTGCTGAGCTGCAAGCAAACACAAAAATAAAATAAAATGTCAGAAAACTATGTTTCAATTATGTTAACGCCTACGCTTAAATTCATAACTGAAATCGTAATTTCCCATCCATTGGTACATTCACCTAGCTTCACTCTGGGGATGCTGCTGTTGAACTTCGTGCTGTATACACACCTACAAACACACACACACCAATGTACACACACAACAAAGTACACACAAACATACTACGAATATAAAAAAAGAAGCCAACGTTTTTCGTTATATATATTTTTTTTTTGCCGCTTTAACATTTCATCTTTTTGGCATGGTCATGGTTCGCCCAAAGTAATCAACCACAACGCGTCACAGGCGGGCACATGCGCTGTGGCAGTCACCTCATCGTGAAATGAGTGCTCGATTTACAGCTCTCAATGTGCAGACGTACGTAACGTATACGTGCACAGATACCATACATATATTTGAAATAGTTCATCTTGATTCGATATTGATATTTGTTTAGTCTGTTTAGAAAAGCTGACATTGCTGTTAAGCTAACACGCGTATTGTTTTACTCCAAAAATATGATCAAATATCGACAGTGCAAACTCAGTCAAAACATTTCCATCATAATTTGTTAAATCAGCATCAGCAGCAGTTGCAGGCAAACGCATTTGAAATGCTTCTGTCTGCAATTTTCATAAATGAGCATAA
Source organism: Drosophila atroscutellata (assembly GCA_035041605.1). Taxonomy (NCBI): domain Eukaryota; kingdom Metazoa; phylum Arthropoda; class Insecta; order Diptera; family Drosophilidae; genus Drosophila; species Drosophila atroscutellata. The sequence continues at coordinate 310,768 of JAWNLA010000092.1, read as the reverse complement.
TGCGTACAATAAACTTGTGCTGCAAAGCTCATACCATTCTCTCTCTCTCACACACACTCTCTCTTCGCGACTCTCCTTTTGAAATACACAGTTCACATGGATTAGACCGTTGTTGTTGTTGTCATCGTCCACGTCGACTCGGCTTTTGTATTCGACAGGAAGGCAGGAAGACGGACAGACAGACAGACAGACAGGCAGCGACAAATAAAGCATAAACTGCTGCTCTCTCCTCTTTCTTTCCTTGTTCTTCTCCTGCTGATGCTGTGCACTCTACTGTAGTGCTGCCTGCGACTTATTTCCTTTTGGTGCGCTGCTGAAAAGCTCATTTGCCAACTGGTGACGATGTCGTTGCTTGCACCCCTCGCTCCCCTGCTGTTGCGTTGTTGTCCTGCTGGCTGGTTCAACAGGCCACTACTATTAAAAGTTTTCTATTTATTATACTCGTTGTGTGTACTCCACTTCCATTAACAATCAACAGAGACGCACTTTTCACTCTCAGTCGTTGCATCCCCCCGAATGTTGTCCTTAGAACCTACAGACTAAGCCTATGCCACAATCAATTTTCGGACCAGTCAGCACATCGACACACGTAACATAACTAAAGTGGACCAATCTTTACTGGTGATAATTTGGTTTTTATTTATTATTTAGCTTTAAGCTCTGAGGTTAGTGCAGCAAAAGTATATGAAGAAGGTAAGATCTTCGCCATGCCTATCTATGTACACATAAACTTTATGTATGATAGAGCTCTTTAGCTAACGTACCCTATACACGTTTCGATACTCGTCCTTTTTTGAAGTCTCTAGTTTGTATAGTCGCTGAGATCGGCTCGCATATAGAGTCAAATCGAAAGAAAAATGTATATAATTACTTATGCACAATTATTTATATAGTTATTAGCTATATTTAATGAACTAAAATGTATTTAAAAGTTCACACCCAAATTAAGCAATTTATCACACATTATTTTTAATCGAGTTAACTAGTGCATTATTTTTAATAATACATATTTATCGCTATATTTATAGGTGTGTATAGCTGTAATTTACTAGGTGTGTTGCATACACTAATTCTAAATGAATTGAAAGCCAGATCAGTTGCTCAGCAGCTGGTTCCATTTTAGAAAAAAAATGTTAAAAGACCGCTCTCTAAGCTAGTTACACCGGGCTGCTTGCCCCGTTCCTTGCTTATCCCCGATACCCGCTCGAGAGTCGGAGAGTCGAGACTAGCTCGAAAGTGGCCCCATAGCAACAGCGTCAAAAACTCGTCGGGGCCTAGGACTGAGACTGTAATTGCCACAACGACTGACTGTAGATATTATCTGAGAGTGAGACTGCGACTGAGACTGAGGCTGCGACCAAGACACTTCCATCCGTTGCCTTTGCCTTTGCGAGTGGAGGAGACTGAGACTCTCTGCCCGCTGACTGCTGCCTGCTGACTGTCGATGGTCGACAGTCGATGGTCGGTAAGGTAAGTTAAGGCTAAGCAAATACGAGTTTCGTAAAGTATTTTTATTTGAGACCCGGTTTATTTTTTTATGCGCTACTCCTGCCGCACTCTAGCTTCCCCCACCCCTTGCGATGCAACTAAAAATGCAGAAATGAAAAACATATATTGTATAGTTAGGATAAAAAAAAAAAAAAAAAAAAAACACTGTTGGCAGTGATCAAGGACGGTAGCGGATAAGAGATAGGCAAGACGTGTGTATCAAGACTCTGGCCGGAATGGAGATGGACATAACAGGCTGGCTGGCAGATAGACAGACAGACAAGCGGCATGAAAAGACCAGGCCAGACCAGCATAGCCAGTTATTTTTTGTCTTGTTTTTTATATTTTTGGCTTATGGCGGGAGCTGAAAGCCAGCCAAGTGTGCAGACATTTTTCGTAAATTAATTTGCCAGCCAAGTAAGATGTCTGTAATGACATAAACATTTGCAGGTTTACCTACACTGGTGCCAGTCACGGCACCAGGATAATTGTTATCCTTCAATTGCATCTTATTTTTATTTTTTATTTTCACGAAATTTTCTCGAACGCGTTTTAGCTCGGTTTGCTTATCGTATTTAATGTCGGCTGTCGGATGAGAGGAGCCCATCTCCATCTCCATCTCCATTTTCATAGCGAGCGAAGCGGCGTCAATCGACACGGTTAATGGAAAATATTTCGAAGAGCGCACTGAGCCTGAAAGAAAAAACTCACAGACTGTCATCAACTCGAGAATGCGGCGCGTAGTACACACAGTCGCACACTCGCACACACACACATGTATATATACACAATGCCCGGTATCGTTTTATTTGTATCTACACCTTCAAAAGTGCCAAAGTCGGTTCTTCGATTAAACATCTTTTGTGAGTGTTGTGGATTTGGATCTATTAAACAAAGCACTATTTATGCTCCACTAACTTTAATAATTTAGTTTTTCTCCAGCTTAGCTTTACAGTCGCCATTTGTTAGTGGTTAAAATAGAGCGGTGTTATCCTGTCACCAATAGCGGTTCGTCCTGGGCCAGCGTTAAAACCAAACTGTTCAGAAAATGCGCCCGACTCATGAGCATTGAATAATCTCCATGACATGGACCAGGCAACTCGAAACTTCCAGCGAAAGGCATCAAAGAGAGCAACAAAGAGAGAGAGAGAGGAGAGCTTACGCATGCGCGCGCCAAAAAAAAAGAAGTAAAATATATATATAATATATATGTGGAAGCAACAGAGTATGCAACTTTTCGGTGGTTGTTGATGTAACTCCTTCTCACTCTCTCACACGTTACGAGCTCCAAACAGCTTCCAAGTTTAAATTGGCTCTCTTTAAGCAGCAGCTGGGACGAAGCCGGCGATGGAGATAGCAATAGCCGGTGAGAGAGAGCAGGGCTGTTGCTTCGCAGACGATGGTCGCGATGAGAGAGCGAGCAGGGCTGTTGCTTCATTTTGTTCCTTTGCATCTTTGGCCATACATGAAAATGTTTATGTATTCATCATACACATACATGCACACATACACATACATGTGTATATGTAAATTTCATTATAGTGCAGTATTCTTTTACCCACATTTTTTCAAGCTTCATCGACGTGCCGTGTGTAAAATTGTTCCCATTCCTGAACCCAATATACAAATATATATATATATATAGATATATATGGATAGAATTGTCTATACATGTATACATACATTAAGCTTGGCACGATTAAGAGCAAAGATTTGCTCTCTTAAAATTAAGACACAAGCACCCCAAATAACAAATAATACACATTCTATTCAGATATTTACGTTCGATTTTCCAATGACTTATTGAAGAAGCTACCAATGATGTATAATACAAAAGGTGAGGCGACTGCACCGTTCTTACTCTAAATACCCTGTACCAATTCAAAATGAAAAAGGGTATAGTAAAGCTGTATAGGACGGAATAAATAATAAATTAATATATCGATCTTTAGATACAATTTCTATATAATGATATAAATTTGTACATTACATTCAGTATTTAATCCTCCCCATACGACGGCCGGTTTCTTTTTTTTTGTTTGCAGCTTTGACGCCATGACTCTTCCTGGCAGTTATCGGGACTCGTTTACATACATATGCATGTGTGTGCGTGTGTATGTATGGTGCATATATACACTATAAATATCTACGAGTGTATGCGTATTGTTTACGCCAAAGCTTGTCTCTTATACAGACATGCGTGAAAACACACACATACGAACACGCATACAGTTATATATGCGTACGTATTTTGTGTACATACATAAATATCTGCGTAAGAGCAATCGTGGTACTCATGAATAAGACAGCAGCATCCCGCAGCAGCAGCAGCAACAGCGACACTTGGCAACAACAACAGCACAGGTAGGAGCACTCTAGTGGAGAGTGCTTAACTAACATACACTCTATACCCAGACCCGAATTGCGCTTCTCCCTCTCATTTAGTACACAGTTTTCAAAAGCCAACGTTCCAAATTACAAGCTTCGCAGCAGTAAGAACTTAAACTATACCCATTTCCATTGTGCTTGTTACATACACTTCAACAACATCGTAATACCCTATTTAAGAATCATTTATATATACAGGGTATAAACACAAATTTATAAAAATAACGCAATTGGACAAGGGAAACAAGAGAGCAGTTGCCAAGGAAATCGAAAAGTTGAATTTGCCACATGATAATAGCATCACCACGTGTATCTGTGTGTATTTGTCTTTGAAGTTCAAGCTCCGCAGACTAGAGCTTTAATGGTTGAAACAGCAGCTGTCACTGCGGCTACCCCTCTTCCGTCCGCGCGTATGTCCTGTTGTCGGAGCAGCCATTTGTCTGCATGCAACTGGAACATTACGCATATTAAATTCAATTGGCTGTCACATTATATTTGGGAAACAAGTGACAGATATTCGAAGGAAACGGAATCTGAAACGATGCCTCTGTTTGCATTTAAATATAGACAACACATTTGCGGACAAGTCAGAGCTAATTACAGCTACTAATATCCTTACTCTATGATCACTCAAACATTACCGACTAATTGTTTACACATAAGTTTTCCTATTTATATACAAATGAAAAAAAGTATTATCTAGCGGTCATTAACCGTATATGTTCCCACTGAATAGTGGTTACATATTTATGGATATTAATGGAAAGACAAATGTTAATATGTTTTCGTACGTTTTAAACTAATTATATTTATACTTAAATTTAAATTTTCATTTTTATTTTCCTTATTTCACCCGTTTATTGAATTTTTCACATTTGTATAGATATGTTCTACCAGAAGTAGGCATCTCAATCTCGATCCCACAAGTTAAGACGCTGATGTTTCGATTTGACTAATGATGCTGATCAAGAACATGTATATCTTATGTGTTAGGAGACGTCTCCCTCAATGCGTTACAAACTTGAAATCAAAATTACAATAACGACTTCGAAGAGGAGCTTAATTCAAACAATCTTCACTTAGGTAAGGGATCAATTAAAGGGATACCTACATTGAGGATCATCAAATTTCTTTTGCAACTTATTTCTAAGTAACTATTTTGTATTTCAATTAATGTTTTTCAATATTTAAAGTACATTGTTATTTTGGCGCTGCATAATATACAATTATGTTGTATTTCAAATTTTATGTTTTTAGATTTTTTAAGTACATTATTTTTTTGGCACTATAAAAAAAATAAAAATGCATATTAGTTATATATTCTATGATCACATTTCTTCAGTTTCTATTTTATGGCCAACTCGTGTGGCTAGCACACTTTAGATGTTAAAGAGTAATACGCATTACTCACGCCGCTGACCTTGCCACCTTGCCACTGGCAAATCGATTTCTTCTATTTGGTTCTCCTCTTCTGCTGCTACTTCGATTCCATCGATGTTGATTCTTCGAGCAATTCGTACGGGATCTCAACATACTTTTGTTCATCGTCTTGATTGTTATCGGTCGTCTCGTCATCCAAATGCGAGTTGGCTGACATAAAGCTGCTCTCGGTGCTCGTATTGGACATACTATTTTTGCGCATCCTGCCTGGCTCAAAGTAGGTCGGATCGAGGATCAATGGAATGCTGTGGCGTCCATTGCGCATAATGTGTATTTTGTCCTGTGGCAAAGACACAGGCGCAGTTCGTGGCGCTCCGAGTGTGCCATCCTTCATGGACATCATGCCAAAGTGTCGCATCATGGAGACCGCCTCCTTCTCCACGGTGCTCGTGTCATCCCAATCGGCCATTGTCGCGTGCTCGCCCATCGGCTTTGTTCCGCTAATTTCCTGGATGCGGTCCATCATTGCCAGACTGGCGCGAATCTCTTTCGACTTGGATGCATTCACTCTGTCGATCTCCGCGTTTCTCCGCTGCCGTTCCGCAAGATACTCGTACGTCGACTTTGGACGAGGAATAAATTCCTGCCTCCGTTTTGCCTCGTACGCCAACTGGCCATGTATCAAATCGAATTCGGGCTGGAAATTAACCAAATCATCCTCAAAGCTTGTTGACGGAGCCCAAGCCATAATAACTCTATATGTATTTTGTGAGGCTTTTTGTTAATTTAAAGACACAAATCTGTTTTGTTCTATGGGATGCAAATGGCGATGTCTTTGTTTGTCTTCGTCGCCCATCAACATAACCTTCTTCTGCATACAGCTGCACACGCGCATACTAAATGTGTGCATATGCAACCATGCATGTGTGTGCGTGTGCAAGCCGGCAAAACTGACAACAGTAAAACAGCAGACGGTGTGTCGACCGACAAGAAAACAGGCAAAACAACAAACGACAAATCGATTGCAACTCAACTAAATTCACTTACCAAATCAGTTTGTAGTTTAATAACCACACTAATTTAACAATAAACTCAAAAGCAAATGAAAAACTGATTTTTTTTCTTCGAATTCTGTTTTAGACAGACAGAGTTACCAAAGCCTGTATATTTAAAACGCCTTTTTGGGCTTATTTAGTACTATAATCACGCAATATACGAATTTTATCGAGGGATTATGTTAAACAAAGTTATTTTAATATTTAATATTATGTATGGGTATACACTTTAATGATTATGGGATATAATTTAGGTAAACGTTTTAGCAGTAATAAAAAACCTGCATTGGGCAGCCCTACAGCACAAAAATCTCAAAATATATTTGTCTCGCTCTAACGCCAGGAATTCCCATTCGCAATGCAATAAAATGCCGAAGGAATTGCGCCAAAACAGTCAAAGCGAATAGACACAAAAAGGTATGAAAGAAAATAGTTGCAGAGCCTACTCTTTATCCAAATAATTGGCGCACAGATCCCACAATAAGTGAATAATATAACAATGCGAGACTTACCGCTTTGAAAACACTTGCACTCGTAGCGGCGATATTTGCACACCTTTTGTTCTAGCCGCGATTGTTAGCGACAGCACGTCTAAACCACAGAACTGAATAAATCAATTGGTGAGCACAGTTTCCACCTACTATAAATCTTTTAAATTTGCACTAACATGAGAAAATTTAGTCAAAGGCCGCCGTCGCCTTCTTTTGCACATTTGGCAAACTTTACGAGTGTGACTGTATGTGCGAACATAGAAATGCGAATGTTAGTGATGGCCTGTCGATATTTTCGTGGTGGTCAGACGACTATTCAGAAAAATACTGAAATGTTATTTAATTTAAAATATCGATTGGTAAAAGGGACTGCCACTGCGAACTTGGCGCTTAAATTTAAGATTAAAGTCTGCATTCGGAATTGAATATTGTAATTTTTAATAAAACCAAAAACTTATAAATATTCTCTAGTGCAGAGAATGCATTTTGATGGGAAATTCATATTTTCTCCGCAATTATTGCAGTCGTTGCAACTCGCGGCGACACAGTTCATTGTCCTCATCGCCTTGCAGCCGTTTTTCTTGTTCTGTATTTTTTCTTTTATTATTACTTTACACATGCGCGATTTGCGTTAATGAAATTCTAACACTTTTCGCCCTCAAACTCAAGGTTTGCCTTTCGCGAGTTCGCCCACGTTGCTGCATTCGGCTGGCATTCGCCCTGCTCCCAGTTGCAAATCGACAGCTGGATAAGACACACGAAAATACGGGAAGATTATTTACGAGTGAATCACAAACAACGAATCAATTAATAAAGTGAAACATTTGGCAATATTTCGCCTACAGAAAAGTTATTTTTAATTAAAAAATTGTTCATAAGAAAATAGTCTCGCCTATGTCTATGTGTGCGTGCTAGCGTGAAAATCATCAATAATATGATTAAGGAAAATTTTGATTATGCGTCCCATTAATAAAGACATTAAATTCATAAGCAACAGCAGCAGCAGCAGAAACAGCAACCCCAATAATTTTTATCGGCAAACCAACGACTCCAATGCGGCTGTGCATTAATTCATTTATAGGTCAAACACCCTCTTTAATCTCTCTGAATTGAAATTTGCACTTCGGCTGTGGTCCTATGTGTGTTTGTGTTCACAGTACTTCCGGTAACGCAAATAGCCGGTGCAGGACATAAGCATCCTAGTAAAAATGAATTGGAATATGCTCAAAGACTATAATTGTTAAGTTCTCCGCAATCAGCCCATATTTATTGCGTAATTTTCAATATTTGTAGCCATATATGGTGTGAAAATATCAAACGGATATCCAATCAAAACGATCAAGACAAATATATGAAAAACTTTTGTAAATTGCTTATACATAAACAAGAAATAATAAATTGAACGACGTGCTGCAAATACGAACGATACATCACGATCCCAAGCGATACTAAAAACAATCTATACACATAAACAAACGCTGAGTTCTCATTGATTGTCGAATTATTATTTTTGCTTTCGATTTAGTTTTAGTTTTTATTTTCGTTTGATTTCGAAAATTTCCGTCTTGTTCCCGGTGGCAAAGGCAACGTGAACCAAGAAACCATACGCTGGAAGTGCTACGGCAACAAACGCGCTCGATTGCCTCACTCAAGAGAAAATCCCAACTCAAGGTAACTAAGGGATGGGACAAGCACCAGGGGGGCAACAGGGGAGGACGGCATGGGCGCAGGAGGAATAGGCATGAGAAGCTGCCCCTAACATCTAGTTTTGCATTGCATACACAAAAAGTTATGTAGTTTTAAATTTTTGAGTAAATTATGTATCAACGTGCCCTTTACATAATTCACGCCCCTGCAAGGGGTTGTACCATTATTACAAACAGCCAGCCAAGTATTTGGGTTTCCTAAAAACATTTCTAAGAATTACAATGTTAAATATGTTATATTCTAGTCTTCAATTATTGAAATAGAGTGTTGAGGTAAGGAATGAGAATTGCAGTTTCTTGTATACAGATCTTAAGTGTTTTATAAATAAATAAAGTGATAATCTGCCAGTGCCAAAGATGATCGCAACAGTACCTCATAAAAGTCTCTTACTTAGCAAAAAGAATAACAAATGTTAAAATTTTGAGCATTTTTCGAAACAAGTCTTTTCAAATCCATGCAAATTACTGAATCGAAATCATGAAAGTTATAAATAATTTTATGCTGTAAATAAATAAAAGCATTCAATCAGTTTTCATATTACACATACATATGTATGCTGATATATGTATATGTATATGGCATGCACAAGTGTGTGTGCAAATAACAAAACACAAACAAAAGGGGTAGTTTGTAGGGCAGAGGGTGGAGGGGGTGTTGCGGTCATCCTGACTGAGTGCAGTGCCCTGAATTAAAACACGCTCAAGGACAACGACAACAGCTGCAAAAATGCAAATGGCAGCAGCAACAACAATCGCAACAACCTGCTGCAAAGTTGTTATTAATTGCTGGCCCACGTTGCGCATACTTAATTCGACCAGCACTTTTTGCATGTGTGCCATAAAGTTCGCATACGTATTTGACAGGCTATGCAGTTTAAACTGCAAGCCGAATAACTTGGCCAAATTCTTGTTGCCTTGGCAGCCACTGTAGAACAACAACAACAACAACGGCAGCAACACCAACAACTACTACTACATAGTAATAAACCACCCTCAAGCTCGGCAACACTCACAGCACTCACGCACTCTTGTCCCACATTTCTTGCCAAAACAGAACAAAACAAAACAAAACAAAATAGAACATAATGGAACAGAGTATAACAGAATATAACAGCATAGAACAGAATAGGAAAGAAAAGAACCTCAGGTTTCGCTCTCATTGCAACTGGCATTTTAGATTCAACTTTTGCAACATTTGTGCGGGGTTTCTGACTTGTCCTTCGATGTTGCCTTTATTTCTGAGGATGGCGAGAGTACCAAGTACCAGCTGTCAAGGACGCGTGTATGCCTCAGTCGTTGCCGGCATCGCCACAAGGACACTTTCGGGGGGTGGCCATGCGTACCACTCCTGCCACATCTGCCACTGCCATCTGGCATCTAATAAGCCGGATGTGGTCAACCTTCGCTGGAGGCGAACCTGAACCTGAAGCTGCACAGAAATCTACTGCACAATTTACACATTTTTGTGTGGGCGTCCTTATTCTCTTGACTGTCTGACAGACGGAATTAACACCTTCCACTCCAAAACGTGCATTCATTTGCTTATTTAATGTGGACTAAGGCAAAAATTCAAAATTTAATATTAATGACTAATTAAAGGAGAGGATATAATGAATAAAGCTGGGAGTGTGAGGAAACCCAATCAGACTAAAATTTGTTAAGTTTTAAGTAAAATAAAGACAAAAAGTGAGAAATAAAGTAAACAAAAGTTGCGCAAATCTCGAAACTTGTGGAGTAAGATAAATTTACTCGAGTTAAGATGCTTCCAAGAGATCTATTAGAATAATATATATTGATGCAATTTCAACAGCCGAGTTTATCTTAAAAAGTTGGTGAAGAGGATTTAATCTGATTTCCATAGCCTTATCTCTTAATCAGCTGCTAACGACTGCTTTCAATTGTTTTAAAGACCTTTCAAGATAAAGCTTCAGTATTGCATCCCATTAAGAGTATTTATTCAAGCTATATTTAATATTAATATGATATAAACGTTGTTTAACTTGCCTTTAGTCGCCGCGGAATGCTAATTAACTAACAACGCTAATATATGTATTTGTTATGCTTTTTTGTCTTTCAATAGTTGTCGAAATGGAGCGATGCGAAGACCGGCGAGGAGGGCGAAGGTAAGTGATCCACAAACAAACTAGCAAGGCTAGCAGAACACTCCCAAAAATGATTAAATTGAGATTGATTGATTGATTGATTGAGATAAGTGATATCATATTACACTTTTGTTAATTATTGTTTGCATTCATCAATAGGCATGCTCAATTATGCCAAAATTAGGGAGAACCCGCTCTGTTTATTTTGTATAATTTAAAGATGACACGAAGCCAACGAAAGATATATGTTTAAATTAAATAAAAGTGAACAATAAACAATGTTTTTTGAGAATGCTGCAAACTGGTTTTGATAACTAGGAAACTGCAATGGGGTCAAAATCAGATAGTGTTTTTTGCTCGAGTGTTTTGTGCATATCTAGATCGTTTTCAGGTCAATCAATAGTATTTCAATGGTTTGTGATTACTATGTCAGCCGCAAAGGTGGCTCAGTTTTGTTTGCTATGTATGTGTGTGTGTGTGTGCGTGTGTCGTGCACAAAATGGCGGCGACACCAAAGTCGATGTCCATTTTGTTTCTGTTTTATGGCGTTGCATGTCCCGACCTACGACAACCAGAATGCATTGTGCCTAGGTTATGTCCTGCGCAGTCTCACTTTCTCCAACTCACACACATACACACACACACACACACACATACACATACATACACACAGACATACACTCGTCTGTCTGTGAGAAATCAATGAAGGTTCAACGCTCGCTGCACTAGCAACATGCAAGCGAAATGGAGACCAACTCACTCGTCCTACAACCACCCGAATAATACTCGAATCGAGTCTCAACGAATCGCGTACACCCTTTTTAAAGCAGAACTTGTAAACAAAGCACTTAGTTTCAGCTATCGTGTATTTCAATTATACTATTGTTGTAGTCATCAGATGTAGTTGCAGATACATACTTTGAGGCTTACAAACTGTAAGATGCAGTCAAGAGATTATAATGTGCAAAGAGTGTGCGGCATGCAGCGTGGCACCACTGCGAGTGGTAGACCCTTCAGTGTCTGTGTGTGTGTGTGAAGGTCGCAAGTGTACGTGAAATGTGTGTGCATTGATATGGTCTGCCCAAAAGTACTTATCGCGGCATGAATACCACTACTTCAGTTTATAGTTGCAATAACATAAATACTTTTTTCATTCGCTCTTATAAAAGGACTAAGGGTTTTGGCTTGAGGTCTTGGGGTATATATTCTCACACACACATATGTAAGCTTCTTTGGATGTTGAGTGTTGAGTCGCAATGCAAATGCATTTTTAATGCGACCAATGTCATTGCATATTAAATGTGATAAATTGTCAACTCATCGGTTACTCATAGTAAACACTCTCAACAACACCAGGCTAGTAAGTCTGTGTGTGTATGAAATATATATGATATATAGACACACACACACACATATGTGTGTATGCAAAAGCAGCAACTATTGACCCAGATTTGCCAGCGAAGCACGCAAACACTGCGCCCTTCTCTAGCCCAGAAATAACCCAAAAGCAACGCTTTCTGTTTGTATATGTATGTGTTTACAATTACATTTACGTTTGAAAATTATAATTTAATTTGATGATGCTGCTGTTGCTGCTGATGTTGTTGTTGCTTCTGCTGATGTTGCTGCTGCTGCTACTGCTGCTGATGTTGCTGCTGCTGCTGCTGCTGCTGATGCTGCTGCTGCTGTTGTTGATGCTGTTGCTGTTGCTGCTGCTGCTGTTGTTGATGCTGCTGCTGCTGATATGATTATAATGACTTGCCGCTTGCTGCTCTGACATTTGAGATTGCGATTGGCAGCGAGCACTGTCTGAAATCAATGCAAATAAATGCGAATGGGGCTTTGATTTCGCCCAAGGACACAGCTGGCAACTCCGACCTTGGAATTCTGCAAACACGCCACTGAATAGTCAGATGTGGCATGAGGATAAATTAATTACGCGCCCTGACTCTGTTGAGTCTCTCCGTCTGTCTCTCTGTCTGACTGTCTGCCTGTCTGTCTGTCTGTTTTGAAAATTGAATTTGGCATCGATTGGCAGCGAGTTGAGTTGAGGATGCCATTGAACATAATCATATTCGCGATTAAAGTATTCAATAAATAATCCAAGAGATTTTGTGGAGTTTAGATAGATGGATTAGCTTTTTAGAAAAACTAACATAAATAATCTTTGATTTATTACTTTAAAATATTTATAAACACATATAAATAAATAGTATTAATACTAAGAATCGAACTTTTGACCCCAGTTAGCTCTATTCTCAGTTGGTTGTTAGGCAGCCAAATAAATTTGTCTGCATTTTTGGTTTTTACTCAATTCGATGAGGTATTTAATTAATTAATTATTCATATTAATTTCCCGTTCATAAAGCGAAACCAAAATAAATTTAAATTTTTTGTTTTTGCATCTATTTTTTGCAGACGAAGGAAAAAAGCTGCACTTTATTAGTCCGGCGCGTCGAAAATCTGTCCTAGCACCCATATTAAACAAGATTAAAAATGGTATGGATGCTGCAGATATTGGGGACAAGAAGTTGGGCAGTGAGAGCAGCGGGAGCGGCCACATAGCCGTCCAAATTGAACCGGCCAGGCGTGTCAAGGTGCGTTTCTCACAGTGGTGACAAGGTAGCTTTGATCAACTTGAATCGTTTCCCTGTAGCGTCATAGCATACACGGCATGATGGAGGAGGAGAACACCATACGACCGCATCAGGAGATACGTCAGCTGACGCTGGAAGAGAAAAAGTTTCTGCTCGCCGTGGAGAGGGGGGACATGGCGGGCACACGGCGGATGCTGCAGAAGGCGCAGGACACAGACTACATAAATGTGAACTGTGTGGATCCATTGGGTCGCACTGCCCTCCTCATGGCCATAGATAATGAGAACTTGGAAATGGTTGAGCTGCTCATTAACTACAATGTGGACACAAAGGACGCACTCCTGCACTCCATCTCCGAGGAGTTCGTCGAGGCTGTTGAGGTGTTGCTGGATCACGAGAATGTCACCTTTCAGATTGAGGGCAATCATGTATGTGAAATATATATATATGTATATAAATATAAATCATAAATTATATTTGACTTAGAGCTGGGAGTCCGCTTCGGAGGAGACCTCAACATTTACGCCGGATATAACGCCGTTGATATTGGCTGCACATCGGGACAACTATGAGATCATTAAGATCCTTTTGGACCGGGGCGCTGTCCTTCCCATGCCACACGATGTGCGCTGCGGCTGTGACGAGTGCGTCCAGTCCCGTCAGGAGGACTCTCTGCGGCATTCGCGCTCTCGCATCAATGCATATCGCGCCCTCGCCAGTCCCAGTCTAATAGCGCTATCCTCCAAGGATCCCATTCTCACTGCCTTTGAGCTGTCGTGGGAGCTGCGACGCCTCAGCTTTCTGGAGCATGAATTCAAGGTGCGTTCCCCAACGGGATTAAGTGAGTGGTCCAGCTTATCATTATTGTTGTTATTGCAGAACGAGTATCAGGAGCTGCGCAAACAGTGCCAGGACTTTGCAACCGCTCTGCTGGATCACACACGCACCTCCCACGAGCTGGAGATCTTGCTGAACCACGATCCCACTGGGCCCGTCTATGAGCATGGCGAACGAATGCATCTGAATCGCCTAAAGTTGGCCATCAAACTGCGCCAAAAGAAGGTTCTTAACTGGTCCACAGTATCTTTGCCATTAGAAACCATTTTGACTCTTTTTTATTTAGTTTGTGGCTCATTCGAATGTGCAGCAGTTGCTGGCCAGCATTTGGTATGAGGGCTTGCCGGGATTCAGACGGAAGAATATGGCATTGCAAGCAGTGGACATTATACGCATTGGCATCATGTTTCCCATATTCTCGCTGGCCTATATACTGGCGCCCTATTCGGCCATTGGCCAGACAATGCGGAAGCCCTTCATCAAGTTCATCTGCCACAGTGCATCGTATTTCACATTTCTGTTCCTGCTGATGCTGGCCTCGCAGCGCATCGAGTCATTCATTGGCAGCTGGCTGTGGACCGACTCGAGCAGCATGCTCAACCAGGTCGAGGAGGAGCTGCAGCTGCCCACAAAGCGCGGCGCCAAGCCAACGTTCATCGAGTGGCTAATCCTTGCCTGGGTCAGCGGCCTCATCTGGAGTGAGGTGAAGCAGCTGTGGGATGTGGGTCTGCAGGAGTATCTGAATGATATGTGGAATGTCATCGATTTCGTAACCAACTCACTCTATGTGGCCACAGTGGCTCTTCGTGTGGTTTCCTTCTTTCAGGTGCAGTACTCCAATATGACCAAATCATACACAAATCATCGCAATTCATTTCTCCAAACAGGTGAAAAAAGAGATGATCTTCAATTCGCAAGCGACGGATTTGCCGCGAGAGCGTTGGGACACCTGGGATCCAATGCTCATCTCGGAGGGCCTTTTCAGTGCGGCAAACATTTTCAGTAGCCTCAAGCTGGTGTACATCTTCTCGGTGAACCCACACTTGGGGCCACTGCAGGTGTCCTTGTCGCGTATGGTCATGGACATTATGAAGTTCTTCTTCCTGTACGTTTTGGTCCTCTTCGCCTTTGGCAGCGGTCTCAACCAACTCCTCTGGTGGGTAATAATTACAGCTAGTTATTGTGTTTATTCCTGTTAATTACCATTTCTTAATGTAAACTAAAATTGTAACTATTTTCCATAATTGCTGTTCAGGTACTATTCTGATCTGGAGAAAAAGCGCTGTCCCGAAGTATCCCCAAGTCTCCTGCTCAACATGAACGGCACAAACGATCCGAATGCCTGCATTGTATGGCGTCGGTTCTCGAAGTGAGTGGAATCATATCAATTAATACTCGAATATAAAGCGAATCTGATCATTTGAAATACTTGCAGTCTCTTTGAGACCACACAGACCCTGTTCTGGGCTGTCTTTGGCCTAATTGATCTCGACAGCTTCGAGCTGGATGGCATTAAAATCTTTACACGCTTTTGGGGCATGCTTATGTTTGGCACCTACTCCGTAATCAATATAGTTGTGCTGCTCAATCTGTTGATTGCCATGATGAATCACTCGTATCAACTAATCTCGGTGAGTCCACACGAATATCGCACCTCGCCTAAATGCTGCCTCACGAACAGGTCCTTTGCAGGAGCGCGCTGATGTTGAGTGGAAATTCGCCCGTTCCAAGCTTTGGATTAGTTACTTTGAGGAGGGCGGCACCTGCCCGCCCCCATTCAATATAATACCTACGCCCAAGTCCATTTGGTATGCCTTCAAGTGGATGCGTCAGGTGTTTTGCAGCGGCTCCTCTGCGGCCCGACGAGAACATCTCAAGACAATACGGGTGAGTACACTGAATAATGAAAGGCGTACTTAACCGAGTACTATACATTAGCTCCATTACAAAATAAGTGATTCAAGTATATTCAAGTACCTCGCATGATACTGCATACCCAAATCAAGTACTTCTTGGGAATTTTAAGAGACTTTGTGGAGTATTTAAGCTCAAAGCGTACCTCAAATTTGTACAAGAACTTTCTTGAATATTGACTTTATAGTCTAATACTTATTTCTCCATTTGTGAACATCCTTCTTCGCACAGCGAAAAGCACAGCAGGCCAGTGATCGGGACTTTAAGTATCAGCAGATTATGCGGAATCTGGTGCGGCGCTATGTGACCGTCGAGCAGCGGAAGGCGGAGTCTCAGGGCGTCACCGAGGACGATGTGAATGAGATAAAACAGGACATTTCCGCGTTCCGCTGCGAGCTGGTGGAAATACTGAAAAACAGCGGAATGGACACCAATGTGACAGCAGGTCAAGGTGGAGGTAATACGACCTGTGACCTTTCATCCGGTCTGTCTAATCCCGAACATCATCATTTTCAGGTGGCGGCGGTAAAAAGAATCGCCAGAAGGAGCGTCGCCTAATGAAAGGTTTCAATATTGCACCACCGGGATCAACGGGTTCGCTGGCGCCAGTAGCCGAGTTCTCCACGTCGCTGGACAACTACGATAATCAAAATGAGATTCTCAGCTCAACGCTTTCCACACTGTTCGCGCCCAACTTCATGCACAGGCGTCAGAACACAACGGCCGGCTCCATTGGCGGCATGGAATCGCCAACATCGCCAACGCAGACAACAGCAGCAGCTGCGACGCCTGCGACGACTTCGGCAGTGCCAGGTGCCACCAAGTACAATAAGACCACACTCAAGTATAACAAACGCATCGCTGGACACAAGAAACGCTGGGGTATGCCCTATGTCCAATGGCCAATATGTAATTCCTTTGACAGAGCAAAGTAATCTTGCCCTCCTTTCCCTTAGGCACACTGATTGAAGCCGCCAAGGTGGGCAACATGAGCAAAATGCTGGGACGCTCCAAGTCCGAGGACTCCGTATGCAATTCCTCGCAGAATTCGACGCCCGTTCATGGCCAGGTGAGGGTGAAATATGCGCAGTGCTCACCACAGCATACATATACCCAGCATGGCGGGGATCCACCAAATGCTGCCTCGCTTCCTCATACTCCAGCCTTGAACAGCGCCAGCAATATGGCCCACGCCCATGTGGGCGTTGGCACACACTTTTTTCACACGACCACAGGTTTGTACAATAATTTTGTCGAGTGTAAAAGAATACACTGTAAACAAACATTTGTACTTCTTTCTGACAGGCCTAACAGCAATTGCTGCTCTGAAGCGTAAGCGCAAAAAATTCTCATCGAGTAAAAACATTTGCCCCGTCTCCGAATCCATTGCGGCTACGAATGTGGCAAATGCTGCCAATGCGGCCAATGTTGCCGACCTGCTGACTGACAAGGTGTGTCCTTTTCCCTTCCAGCCCACCCATCTCAAATGTGTAGCAATAAAAGATTATATTTTTGGCTTTCTTTTCTCAAACAGACCCTGAAACGGGTTTCCAGCTATCCGGCAGCGAACGCCGAGGGCGGTGTTCCACACAAAGATCCTGCCCAGCTGGTGAGACCACGGCGCCACGAGCAAACCCAGAGTCAGCACGACTCTGTGGAGGCGTCAACGGAGTTCACGTTGTCCATCGATCCATCCAACACGTCCGTCAATTCGCGCGAGCCACTGATCAGCAGCAGCTGCATCTCCGCCATGACGGCCAATGACTGAATATTATTAAATTGATATCCGTTGTCGGGAGATGCTTGGAGATGATGATGATTATCATAGTAACTGCACAGAAATCAAACAACGATATACGCCTACATACGATATACAATTACATACGAGCACACACACATAAGGACGCAATACTGTCGCCATACTGAACGCACAGGACCTTATAGGACACGTACATATATGGCACACTTGGACAGGGTTTGCTTTAACTTCAGTCAGTTCAACTGCCATAAGACATATCCACATATCATGTGTCTGTATTTATATGAATGCTTTCACAGAGATGCCATCGAATTTGAACCGTATTTAAATCGCTACCAACACCAAAAATAACTATAACTATCCCATATCGATATTGAAAGTTGCCTTAGCATGAGAAGTATTTTTTGTATGAACTACAGTTAAACACATACATATTTATACATACATATATATATATATTCGTACAAATAATATAAATTCATACCTTTGTATACAACACAAGTTTTGGATGATCATTGAGTAACTAAAACGAAACTTGTACTTAGGGTAGCGCTGTGTGATCTTAATTTCAGAATGGATTTGAACACGATAATATTTTCAAGTTCCATACGTAAGCTATGTATTTAACTAGAAAATGAGAAGCAAATCAAAAAACCATTTTATACACCGATTTTAACCAACACAACAAACAATAAACGAATTGCAAACTCTTAATGATTTTAGCGACTATATAGAAAATACTTTCATATAACTATAACTTTTAAGTTAAACGAAGAGGCAAACGGAATGTTAACTCATATTTAGTTAAATCTATATTGGTTGCAACACCTTAGACTTAAGTATAAACGAAACTTATTGTGAACCCACAGTAGCACATTAGCTAAATACATACAACTAAATCAAAGAGATATACAATAAACACCAAATACGAAACATGTAGCTACTTCAAATGTTATATACATGAATTTATAATCTACATATCAAATGATACAATAACGTCCGACTATAAACCTATCATTATATTATCACAAGTTTACCCAACAAACACCTGTTCACACTTACAATACCTACACACACACATTGTCCGATTCGATCCGAATATAGTTGAGTATATTTATTGGGTATAACGAACTGCTTGGTGATCAACGAACACAGACCCAAAACAATATTTGCACAACGGTTATTTTTTACAGGAAACTATTATGGTCAGTGTTAGGTATCTTTCAGACAGATCCTGTCTGGATTTAAATATCAAATAGGGATGAATAAACTAGTACATACAAAGAAATGTTATTTGCACGGAAAATAAACGTAATTTAAATACAAACCCAAATCGAGTTTCAGTTGTAAGTCGAAGTCTTTTAGATGTCCAGGTTCTCAACTCAACCGATTAATCAGTTAAACTGATCTTTAGCATAATATCTGGTGCAATCTCAACGTGCATATTAAATAAACTTTGAGACAGTTTCAGTATTTGTAAATCGCATTTATTTTAAATATATATATATACATATATATATATGTATGTATATATATATATTTTGCAAATAATTGTTATAAATATACATATATATATATATTTATGTTGCAATGTATTACATATGGTATGTATGTATAATAAACAAATAATTCGACAAATAGTACAATATTTTTGCTAATATAAACGTTTATATATTGTAACCATTTACCGTTGTAAACATACATGTTTTCTGTTTCTTATGTTTTGTTTTGTTTTTTGTTTGTTTTTGTTTGTTTTTTTTTGTTGTTGTTTTTTTTTTTTTTAATTTCATATGAAACTATGGAAAGAAACGATTACATTAATTTATTTAATTAGAAAAATAATAATAATTGGAATAAATCACTTTGCGTTGCATTAGGCTATAAATTTCAAATATTTTTTATTATATGTATGTATATACTAAATAATTGGTTTTTTTTTGTGTGTAAAAAATATATATTTATTTATATGTATAAATGTATGTGTATATATATTTGTTTTTGTGTGGTGTATATTGTGTATTTATTTATATATATAAATGAGAGCTTTGCCTAGCAGGGGATTCTTGCTATATATATATATATATATCAATAGCACGGTATCGAAATCGGGCAACAACGACATATTACATAATTCATGTAAGCTCTGGAATAATTGTATCGTGAATGCCATATGCGACTTCACTTATTTAGCTGGCACCTAAATGGTGCCCCATCATCGTTGTGTTTGTTTTTGTTTTTGTTTTTGTTTTTGTAATGTTTATCATAATAAATTGTGTAATTAAATTGTGTAATAATTCATATATGAAGAGTTGAGAGAATGAAGGAAGCGCGTCTGTTGTTAAACTGTCTGTGAAATAAACAAAGTTCCATTCTATAGTCCGGAATGGACGACTATGGTTAAACATTTAGGATGTACATCCAGAGATTGGCCATTGAGAACAGTAGTTTTACAGTTTTACAGAACTACAGATATTCAATATAATCACATATGTGGACATAAATGTGTCTTGTTAGATCCAAGTTGTACTGAGGACACATTTATGTCCACATATATATTTATATATATATATATATATATCATTTATAGTAGTGGTAGTAATCAGCAGTATACTATGAATAGAACATAGTCTAATAAATTCATATTTTTCGTTAATCAATTTGCATATATGTAACTCGTTTCACTTTAGCTATATAGTGCATACATACACATACATGTATGGCAATGTACATATATATACATATATATATATAGAGAAAGATCTCTGCATGTATATATATATTTATACATACATGCAACAACAATGCAGTAAACCGTTAAAAAAGCATTTACGAAGAATTTTAGGTAGTCCTTGGGGTTAAGTTACAGTTACAGTTACAGTTACAGTTTTCTTTCTTGTTTTTTACGTTAAATGTATGTACATTGAGAAGATTTTTTGTTGCACAAAATGCTATAGCACATATGGAGATTTGAGTGTCTGTGTCTGTGTGTGTGTGTGTGTGTATACATACATGTGTATGTTTTCGTTTGTGTGTGTGTAATTGTGATTCTAAATATGTAGTTAGTAACAACAATACCATTACAAACACTTTTGTATGCATATCCCAACTATCAATATATATATATATGTATATGTAAATATGTATATATGTATGTATGTATTTTTGAATAATATATATATATATAAATTTTGTATCGACAAAAGTTCATAAAGAATGTTTTCATTGTGTACATTTAATACAATTGTTGATCTTGTTATTGTTAAGAAGTTGGTTTGTGGATTTTTCCATATATATATATACATATATATATATATATATATATATGTATTTTTTTTTGTTCTTTTTTTTTTGATTTTTGTTAATGTTTTAGGAGTGATTATTTAGATTACAATTGATTTTTGAATATACATAGATTTATAGTGTAAATTACAACTAGGCAATCGCAATCGTAATCGATTTCTGTATCTGTTTTGTGACTCCCGAAAAATTGTGATCAGTATTTTGCCTGGCATTGCATTGGCTTAGCCACAGAGCATGTGCACCAGCATGGCAACCAGGAAGGTGACGAACACGAATGAAACCACAAAGAAGACGGCCTTCTGCTGATCCGTGAGCCGCTTCCTGTTGCAATAGAGCGCCGTCAGCTTGGCGACCGTCCTTCGCAGAATGTTGCCATGCAGCATATTGTTGTTGTTGTTGCAGCTGCCATTGGTGCCGCTGCTCATGATGTTGCTGTTGCTGCTGTTGCTTGTGCTGGCCAGAACGCCGGCGCCGGCAGCGGCCGAGGGATGCCTGTAGTGCGCATGATGCATGTGGTGTGAATGATGCAAGTGCTGGTGATGCATGTGATTGCCACGAAGCAGCAGCGTCGAGGACGCTGGCAGGGTGGCCAGACTGGAGGCGCTCGCTGCTTCAGCGGCGCACCCCGGATGCTGATGGTGATGATGGTGGTGATGATGATGG
Organism: Drosophila atroscutellata; assembly: GCA_035041605.1. Taxonomy (NCBI): domain Eukaryota; kingdom Metazoa; phylum Arthropoda; class Insecta; order Diptera; family Drosophilidae; genus Drosophila; species Drosophila atroscutellata. The sequence goes on along the minus strand of JAWNLA010000092.1, from coordinate 289,088 downwards.
TGTCGTGGATCTGCGCAAGACTTGAAGCTGTTCGCCGACAACTCATGCTGCAGCCGGCTAATTGCCTGGGCATCGGCGCCGACCCCGCTGCTGCCGCTAATGGCAGAGGCGCTGACCGAACGCAAATGCAATCCACTGGCGCTGGAGCCGTTGCTCGAGGATAGTTTGCGGCTGGAGCGCTGTGTGGCATGAGTCGGCGCTGCACTCGCACCGTGCAGCAGATGTTGCCGGACAGCAACCGCCGAGCTGACGTCCAGATTGTTGGGCACCTGGTAACGCAGCGCCACCGATGATTGGCCATGGAACAGGTCGCCGGCGGCGGTGACACGCACGGGACAAACACGGAACTGGTAGCAGGTGCCCGCCGCCAGATTATCAATGGTGAACTTGGTCTCTGTGCCCCGATACAGCTGGCGGTAGTCCTGATTGCTCAGCGCCACCGGAGCAGCAGCAGCGCTGCTGGAGGAGCCGCTGCTGCTGCGCCCCTTGGGTGAGTTCGAGGCATCCGCATCGGAGGCGATAACAGCATATTGCAGCTCGTACTCGACGCGATCCTGGAAGCTGTTCTTCGAGTGCTGCCACTCCAGAGTCAGCTGCATCGCCGGCTGATTGGCCCGATCCAGCACACACACGCCGCTCTCGTGCATCACCCGCGGCGCCTTAATGTTCGCCGGCAGCGTGGCGCTCGTCTCGAACACGTACTCCTCGGAGTACTCGCCGTCGCCAGCACGATCCGTGTGCGCATAGATGCGGAATGTGTAGTTGCTGCGCTCCTGCAGCTTGTGAATCTTGCACATGCAATTGGTGCCGGAGTAGACAGTCTGGAATTGTTTCGCCCGTGTCACATACATCTCCACATGGTACTTGGTGCCGGGCACTGGTCCGTTGTTGCCACCAGTTGTACTGTTGCTGCCGTTGGCGCCGCCCGTCTTGCCATTCTCGCCCCACTTGAGCTTGATGTAGTTGTGCCCAGATCCGCTGCACTCCAGTCGCGGCGGAGCTGGCGGCGATGGTTGTGTCGTCAGCTTGGCATAGGCACTGAAGGGGCCAGAGCCCATCGCATTCACCGCCTGCACACGAAACTTGTAGCTTGTCTCGGGTGTCAGGCCGAGCACCGTGTATCGGGTGCACGCATCCGGAGTGGCAATCGTCCGCTCACCGTACTCAATGTTGTAGCTGCAGATGGCTGAGCCGTGCGCTGCTGGCTGTGTCCAGTTCAGCGTTACCACCTGGTGGGTGAACTCGTAGCCCTGCATCTGTGGGGCACCCGGCACGGCAGATGGTGTGGAGATGCACACCACATCCGTGGGTGGGCCGGTGCCGGCTGCGTTGCTTGCGAGGACGCGCAGATAGTAACGTGTGTATGGCGACAGATTACGCAGCTCCACGGTGGTCTGGTTACCCTGGTAGCAGCCATGGAATTGTGTGCCCGATGGCTCCAAGGGCGGCTCGTCCAGCGGCTGGCTGGCGTTCTGGAGCGTGTAGCCCGTCACTGGGCTGCCATTGAGCAGCGTTGGTGGCTGCCAGGTGATGCTCAGATGTGTGGCGGACTTGACAAGCGCTTGGAGCGCATCGGCTGCGCCTGGTGGTGCGGCGGCCGCTGTGAAGCGTAACCACTGCGACCAGTTGCCGGCTCCAATGCGATTGATGGCACGCGCTTGCACCTCATAGATGCCGCCGGGCTGCAGCTGTTGTGCCACAAAGCAATCCTGTTGGCCCCGATAGACGCTCTGCGGTGCCAATGGCAGCGTCTGCTCAGAGATTTCCAGATGACGCAATTGCGCCTCAAATTCGAGCACCGGTGCCCCACCATTGTAGTCCGGCTGGCTAAGCCGCAGGCGCACCGCATACGGCGTTGGCGGCGCATCGCATTGAGGCGGTGGTGGTGCTCCGGGAGACACTGCCTCCGTGGTCACGTGACCAATGTCCGAGAAGGCGCTCGCTCCGGCAGATCCCTCACAGCACGCACGCAACTGATAGGTGATGCCCGGCTGGAGGCGATCACACATTGCTTCCGTCTCGCTGCCGGAGTAAATCCGCTCGAAGCTGGCACCCATGCTCAGCTCCAGATGGTAGCGCAACACATCGCAGCCACCATTGTCTGAGGGTGGCTCCCAGCGCGCCTTGAAGTGTGTGCCGTGTATCTTGCCCTTGACATGCGGTTTCCCAGGCCTCCCAGGACGCTCCGCCACAGTGCTGTAGCTGACCTCCGGAGACCAGGGCGAGACGCCGGCATCGTTCTCGGCACGCAGACGGAATTGATAGCTGGTGGCGCGACGCAACTGCTGACATTCGTAGTGCGTGTCGCCGCCCTTGTAACTGTTCAGGTAACCATGTCCGGAGTCCGCATCCTGCAGCTGCAGCAGAAAGTCACCATCTTGCGGGCGCCGCTCCCAGACCAAGCGCAACGAGCTGGCGCCGCACGCCTGTAGCTGTGGCGCCATGGGCGCTGTGGGTGGATTGCCAGCGGTGCTGTAGCTGCTCACCTGCGAGAAGACGGACTGGCCAACCTCATTGACGGCGGCTAGGCGAAAGCTATAGACAGTCGTCGACTGCAGCTTGTTGAGCACATAGTGCTTGGCCTTGATCTTGGCCAGCTCGACGAATTGCAGCGCATTGCCACGGCCTACATCGTACTCGAGCAGGTAGTGCTGGATGGGAGCACCATTCGAGGCTGGCGCAGTCCAGCGCAAGTTGATGGAGCTCTTGGTGCGGGAGACCAGTTTAGGCGGGAGAGGCTGATCCGGTTCGCAGGCAGGTGTCTTGAACTCGGTGGGTTCACTGACGCTGCCCTGGAGCTGCTGATAGTGCACCTGCAAACGCACCAGATAGTCCTGGCCCGGCTGCAGATCCTGCACAATGCACTCGTACGCCTCGCCAAGGTAGAGACTCTTGTATTTGCACTGTTTCCCTGTATCGCTGAGCAGCACCTGATAGCGCAGATCTTGCACCAGCAACTCATCCGACATGGATGGCGGCACCCAGATGATCTTCGCAGTACGTGAGCTCACATCGATCACCTCCGGCTTGTCAATGGCGGAGATTTGCTCCACTATCAGTGCCTGGTAGTCCTCGTCATCCTCGGCGGCCAGACTGGATGTATCCTCGCCATCCTCCGAAGTGCCCACCGAGCTGCCGGTGCGTTGTGATGTGCCTGCCACCTGCTGCATTTGTTGGCCAGTTGTTGTGCTAGGAACGTTGACGGTTTGGCGAACGTGTTGCTGCTGCTGCTGATGTTGTTGCTGTTGTTGTTGGTGGGGCGGCAGACGTCGTCCATGGTTGTGCATGTGATTGTTGTTGTTGTGTTGGTGCTGTTGCATTGGAATGTTGTTGTTGTTGCTGTTGAAGTGGCCATTGAGGTCACTGCGACGCGGTGAAGGTGAATGCGTGGGCGTGGAAATGCTCGAGTCTAAAATCAAATGGGTTACTAAATGTATACACAACTCTCTTGGACTACTCACTCTGCTCGCGTTGCTTCTCCAGTTTGCGCAGCAATTTCGTGTGCTGCCGCTGACTGCGCTCGTCCCGATAGTTGGGCGGGGACGGTGAGTGCGGGGAATGTAGATGCGACGAAGGCGCTCCACCAACGCCTGACGTCGCCGTCGACTGTTGCTGCTGCTGTTGGGCGCCGGGCTGCTGCTGTTGCTGCGGCGGCGGTGGCATATGATAGTGAGGTGGTCCATTGCCAGCCGGCCCAGGGCCGGGTGAGTAGCTGGGCAGCGGCGTATAAAAATGCGATGTGCCATTGCTGCTTATCTGCAAGCGGGAAAGTGGCTTAATTCATTTTGTGGGCCAGGCCAAAAATAGAATAGTTTAGTTCAATAAATACACATATTCTAGTTGTCGACGTGGTTGTCGACGTCTTCGTTTCACTCTTCTTTGCCTGCATTGCGCTCTGCGAAACAACTGTGCCAAGACAATTACCACGTCAACGTCTATAACAACTATAAATAAACCAACGCGCGCTGATAAACAGTCGCAAAAAACAGAACTCAGACACCTTATCGCCACCTGGGCTTGTAGACAATTTTTTCAAATTTCTGTAATTGATTTTAAGTATTGCAGCTTGACAATCGCTGTTTATAAATATATTGTTATTTTACTGGTAATTGCAGACATTTGTTCTGTTCTGACAATGTTAACCCGCTGTTATGCTCAAATGAATATGCTAAGCATTCGAATGCAGTGGAATTGCAATGTCTACGTAGGTCTTTCTGCACAGTAAATATTTGTATTTATTCAGTGGCAGTGCAAATTAATATTTTTGTATGCATTATCTTTTATTGACGTGTTTCAATCGTGTCCTTATCATTTATTTTCCCTTAATCATCGCTCTGCAGCAAACTATCGATATAAAATCATCGCTGCAAATACGTATCAGCAGTTGCGAAAGTTCGCAAAGTGGCCACACTTTTCAACGTTGCGCGCGGGATTCAAAAGCTTCCAGGGACTAACGAAAGTGAGCCTTACTCGCTGCGCTTGCACTTAAGCGAAAGAGTCATTTGTGCGATAAGCTTGCAAAAATTGCTCAATTACATGACAAAAATGGATTTGGTGCCAAATATGACGCCGTTATTTTGAAAGGTATATTTAAAATAAATACTCCAGCATTATGTCACTAAGCCTGTTCGACGTGCCAAGTGATATGGAAGAGCAATCGAGTTGCCAAATTATATGGATTTGGCTTTCACGGCTGGAGATGCAGCAGCTAGAATTTGGCACATTACTCTTAAGCAAATTAACATACAGACAACGTTCAAAACTAATACGCGTTAGTTTTGGTTTTTCGTATGACTCTGACTAGATAAATTATAACACAATCGTTATATAATGAGATTATGACATAATTAGAACCGGAAACTGTCATTTACTTCAACTAAATTTGTGCTCCAGTCATCTAAATTTGCTTAAGAACACTGATATGAAAAGAATCAAGTAAAAATGGTCGTTCCAGCTGCGTAATACTCTGGTCTAAGTGAAAATAACTGTGTAAAAGTTTTTCAGAATATGAGGTTAAATCCAAATTTACGTTATTTGTGATTTGCTAAGCTATCAATAACAGCTGTTTGATATAGTATGCCGATTTGATCAACGTTAACTACTTTTATCTCGCTATAAATATTTATAATTGAAGCATTTTTGAGGTCTGCTTGCCATTAATTGATAACTTTTTCTAGAGCGGCTTACCAATTTGTACATACATATATATGTATGTGTATAGTGTGTCCCCTCGTTTTGCATTTGAGAAGTGTTTTGCATTTTTGCATTTGTAGTTAGTTAACATATTGTTGCCTTTATTGCTTTAACAACACGACACAGCAAATTAACAGCTATACGGGTAAATCCCACTGGCTGTTTCTGGGAATGCCACTTCGTAGTTCTCTGCTGGGTCCGGTTTGTTTGATGGGAATGTTACGTAAACAATTTGTTTTGCTTTTTTGATTTTCAAGTGGTAAAATCGGGTACAGCAACGGGAGACATCTCCAATCAAATGAAGTATATTATTAATTGGAAAGACAAGTTTGCCTATGAGCTCTGAGAATATTGTCGTAAGTCTCTGAAAGCTTGATATGTGAATATCTTGTTTCCTATCGATAAATACCGATAAGATGTATTGGAAGCGGAGATTCTAGTTTTATTTACATTTTTATTGCTATATTGATAATTGAGATTTAAACATAATTAAATTGGTTGATAAGGCACAGCGGGTGTTAGATTGCCTTGAAAAAGCGGAAGCGTGTTGCCTCCTTATCAGCATTTGATTAATAAACTTTGAATGAGCTGCGAATACCCCTAGGGAATATCACTGACCTCTAATGTTAGTGAGTAGCAAAAATACATTTTAAATACAAAGTAGCAGCTAAATTATATAATAGCCCGTTCCTAATGAATATAAAATATGCAATCAAGTATGTTGCTGATAATGATTCAGATTATGAAAATAATTGTTGAACTGGGGGGAACTACAACTGGAATTTGTAGTGTTACTCACAAATGGCGTTGCATGCAGATGACCCTGTCCGGGGTGCAACTGTTGGTACTGCTGCGGAGGCAGCACTACGTGGGTCAGTGTTCCATTCTCATTGACATACGGTGGCACCTGTACCGGTACGGGCACCGTCATCGTCGGTGGCGGTCGATTGTGGGAAACCATTTGAACTGCCGCTGGACCTGCAATTAGATAAGAAGTGAAGAGTTTGCTTTAGTACACAATGAAATGATGAATAAATAAGCAAATAAATTTAATTTCACATCTTAAGTGTATCACAAAATGTTTACGCATAATCCCTATGAATGGTGATATTCTCAAATAATATCTACTAAGTGTTTTATCGCAGCAATGTCCAAAAAGACCTTTTACGTGGCCACCAACATTTGAAGGTAATGAAATGGGTTAACCATTTCCATTTAACGAGTTATGCAATCTAAGAGATTGACATGGCAACTTCAATTAGACCGTTAATACCAAGCAGGAATACATGTAACACAAATATCTCCTACCTGTTGCGTTTAATACAACAATTTTATTGTACTCTTGTTCTACCCTTTTTATGGTTACGGATGCGGATACGGAGTAAAACAAAAACTTGAGTGCGGAGATGATTTGATGCTTGGTCGCCGCAAAAGCACCAAAAGCCCTGTGGCGACAACTCGGCGACGCGTCAACGACGATAACTTCTCCGTTTTATGTCAATACGGTTTTATACATGCAGAGACACACACATATACAAACACACATATATATATATATATATATTATATATATGTCTATTAAGTATATACATATGTACACTTGAGTGTGGAGCAGTCAAACAATGTATGCCATCCACTTAAGTCATGCGACATTTATGGAATATTACAAAATTGAAGTCACCTTCCGGTCAACTGTATACACAATGACAAGGATCAAATGTTACTGCTACTTATTAAAAGAAGTCGGTATCTGTTTGCGCCTATACCCATAAAGGAACAATATCTACAAATACTACAAATCATGATCAACTGTCGCTGATGTAGCCGATTCATGGAGTTTTTGTGAGGGAGCATTAGTAGCTTCTGGTGCTGGTTCTCTCAATTGGACTGGGACTTTCCATATAGCACACCCAAGTTGCAGTCGCAATGCATTTGAAGATAAAACAACAACCCCGTGGAAGGCCCGGCCCCCTCTGCATGGTTGGCAACATTAGTGTTTAATGCAAGACAGGGCTAAGTCTCTATTTTCAGTCGAGGCGAATGCAAGCAATATAAATATTCGTAATGCTGGTTCGTGACCTAATCAGCCGTAAAAAGCAGCCAGGCTCTGGCTACAATTCCATTGCATTGCGCCATAGACTCGGCTCTCTGCTACTTAGGTGTAAAAATGTGGGTTTAGTGCGTTGACGCATAACGTTGTAAAGTAGAATTGCTGATAGTTGATAACAACAACAGCAGAAAATGCAATCCATTTCACAATATGCGAGACAGGGGTTGTCTGACTGCGTCTGGGTGTAACTTACATGCATGCAGCACCACGCAGCACCACAGAATGAGAAGGCACAAGACTATGCAGCCAGTCAGTATCGCCTTCGGCGAGTTGCCAAGTGTTAAAAGGCAGCAATTAGTTGAGCGTTGAGCGTTGAGTGTGGAGTGGCTGAGTCTCCAGGATTGGGGATTGGGGGATTGGGGTTCTTAAGGTGGGGCGGTCGTCACGTGGTGTGGTGTGGTGTGGTCGGTCTGGGTGGCGGAGCTTAACGTTTGACCAGCAGACAGTGAAATGCCCGCAGGGCGAACGCGTCGGAGTGCCGTCTGTCTGCACTTAAACTCAAACTTAATTAATGCTAAACAGCTTAGGGGCGCACAAGCAACTTACACTCAAAAAACATTTATATGTACATTCGATTGAAGAATATTTACAACAGATAATAGAAAAAATTGGATTGGATTGAATTAAGCAATCGGACATCAATCGCCAGCAAATTGGATTGCTAAGGCATCAAACGTGTTCTACAATCGGTTTATAACAAGTCTCTCTTCTTCTTCTTCTTGCCATTACTTAATTTATTTATTATTTAATTGTTTTATTAAGAATTGGCATTCTTATCTACAGTTTAAGTGCAATAATATTTATTTTTAGCAATGATATATCAAAAATCAAATGCTATTTTCTTGCGTGCCATTTTCACTTCCTCTGCGAATGGTTCACTATACAAATTATATATGTAGCGGGACACTCCAAAATGTATTCGAAAATGTATATATAAAATACATATTTGAATTATATTTAATGCCAAAGGTCTTCGAGTGAGGTCAATGCGTAGTCTGAAGTGATATTAAAACCTAAGGCTCATAATCTGTAGCACTTTTGCTTTAGTTATTTAATTAAAATAATTGCTCCGTTTTTTGCTCTTTGATTGAATGTTTATTTTTGTCTGTTAAATAACTTTATAAATATAGTTTTTTCGTTGGATATTATAATGCTCTGATCTTTATTAAAGCCTTGTGGCTGCTATGGAAGTGATTATTTTTGTCTGTAAAATGAGATTTTTTAGTTTTTATTTAGTTAACCATGAGGTATGTAATTAATTTTCTGGCCATTTCAAGTGAGACTTGAGTTGGGTGGAACGTGGCAGCAGCCTTGACTGACTGTTCGCCTTTTTGGATTGTGATTTCAAGCCAAGTCTGTTACTCCAAACTTAAATTTGCAATTCTGGCGCTGCTTAAATTATTAATTTCATTCATGCCGCTAAAAAACAATAGCGAACTTTTGCACCCTTGTTTTTTTTTTTTTGTTTGCCATCGCAATGCTCATAAATTGCTGGGCAAAAGCGTAGTGCGGAGTTTAAGGCATGGCATGGCGTGCGGAGCGGAGCGGGGCGAGTGAAGTGAGTGGGTAACACAATTAGTTGGCAGCACGACGACTAGAATAAAAACAAATCTGGGCGAAAAAAAAGGAAAAAACGCTAGCAAAGTTTGCTAAGCAAAGCAGTTGAAACAACAATAAACACACACACACAGTCACACAAATAACTCGCTGATGGCAAACAGCAAATAATTTATTATTTGCTCAAATTTTTGGCGACTTAAATACACAAGCCCAAACAAAAAAAAAAAACAAATTCGAGCCGAAAAAACACGTGTTTGACGCTGCGCAATTTGGGCAGGAAGATTTATAAGGCCGCAGCGCCAGTTTCGACACAGTTAAGGATACTTCAAGGACAAAAGGCGAGGCAAAAAAACGCGAATAAGAAAAAGAAGAACGCAGAAACACAAACAAGAAAAACAAGCTAAAACTGAAGCAGCAGACGACTAGATATGAAAGTTGGATAACAACAACGACAATATCAACAGCAACAACAACAACAACAGCACCAACAACAGCAACAACACCAACGGATAACAACAACAACAATAACACTAGCAAAAACAATGCAAAAGCCAACTTAAAGGTGAAGAATCGATTCTTGGATTTTGTGAATTGATTTCTGTGCCAAACAATAAACTTGCCTCAGTATCTGGCTGGCGGCAAGTGCAGATATAAGTAAGAAGTTTGTTACTTAAAGCATGTGTGTGGCAAGTGGAAACGTTTTGTTCAGCTTCAATTATAACAATTGAGAAAGTTTGCAACGTTTCACATTAATTTACTCGCACAAGGCACACGTTCCCAAGTTTGTGGCATTCAGTTCAGTTCAGTTCAGTTCAGTTCAGTTTGTTAGACCCGCAACTTTTTGCATAAGTCAAAATGAGAGAAAAAAAAAATGAAAAATAAAGCAAAGGAAGTACTTTGCTAATAGAAAATGCATTGGCTGGTGGCATGTTGCCTGCAACCAAGCAGAAAATGACCCAAATAATTTTAATTTATTTATTTTTTTTTTTGATGCTGCTGCGTTTAACTGGTAATTGGTAACTGGTAGTTGGTAACGGGTAAACGGCCAACTGGCTGTCTAATAATGCAGCAAACCGCATTTTGCAAGATATTCTATGCATAATGGATATGTTTCGCTAGCCGACTGATTTTGTCGCAAGTTATTCACACTGTTCAACAAGAGCAACTGCAATTTATTACTGAGTCTCTATTCAAAATTTTGAATTGATGAAATCAATTTATTTATTTGAAATTTTTTCAATGAATAAACAAAGGCAAATCTCATTTTTCAAAAAGACTACTCACCGAATTTTGATGAATCAACAAATTTAATATTTTGTGCAACTGCGACAGATTTCTTACATTGCTAAAGCTCATATACCATAAATGTCAAATATTCGGGAATGGTTGACTGCGAACACATGTTTAAGCAAGCTGCAAAATGTGGACTGCTGATTGTGTCAAATGATTCTATGAATGCTAACCACTGCGGACAACCGGCATTTAAATAAACAATCAACCCAAACAGATTGCATGAGTCAGTCGCCAGTCGGCAGTCGCTAAAAAAGTGACTAAAAGAGCAAACAAGTCAGGCAAATGGGTTACTGATTATGATCATGATCTTTGGAAGTAAATGAAAAATCTGGTCTAAGCGATAGTTAATAATTAGCATTGGGTTACACTTTGGTAACAAGAATTTAACTATAAATAGCATTTATTGTTAAGTAACTGGTTCAACTAGACATAAAGCTGCACTTTTGGCCAACTCAGTTCAAGCTGCTTGCAGCCAATTTGTGGGCGTGGCCGACGCTAGTGCCGTCTGTAATTCGCTGATATTTCGCACTGGGCAACAAGTACGCTGTCAAAAAAATGGAGCTGTCCAGAAAGAAATTGCAGTTTCCATATTGACAGCTGCTTGTGTGAGTTTGATATTATTTTTTTTTTTCTCTTAGCCAGCTTTCGATTTGGACAGCATGCTAAGCACTATGTGAGTAGTGACATCATCCCGACCCGAACCGTGTGTGTGTGTAGTTCTCGCCACTCCTCCGATCAGAGCAAGATATGGCCTCACCCTGGCCTCGTTCAGTTGCCGCAAACTGCACGTGGCCGCAAAAAAAAAGTTGGGAGTTTCGCAGACAACACAGGCTGCTGCTGCCAAGAAGAAGAAGATGTGCAGCTGCCAATGCAATGGGGGTGGTATGTGGCATTCCACATCCTTATTATTGCATAACTGCAAAAAGTTGCACACTTTTATCTGGCCGTCTGTCTGTCCATCTGTCTGTCTAACCTTGTGCGCAGAGCAGCACACAACACACGTTGCTGCTCGATTTACTGGGTTTTTTCCAACTTTTCCAAGTTGGTTCACAGAAACACTATTGTCAATTGAATTCAAAACTTTTGGCCAACAGCAGCCAATTGAAAGCGGCGTTCAGCTTGTCACTTGCACTCACACTTATCAGAATATCAGGCATACGAAAAAGAATATGAATATGAATATGAATATGAATATGAATATGAATATGAATACGAATACGAATATGAATAAATTGTGATTCGCGCTTCTTTACAGCTAAATATTGTTGTACTTGGGGGAAAAGCTAGCAGTGCGACCTATAAGGTCTATTGTGCCCCTTTCTGAGCCTACAGCTCTTCCATCAGTCCCAGCTCCTGCACGAATGCCAGGATCTTTGTTGGGTTGAGGGTTTCTATGTCCTTTGGCCTCATGACATGCTGCCCTAGGATGCTGCATTTTTTCCTAGTTAAGGCGACGCATTCTGCTAGGATGTGCGTCCTCCTCATATACACAAAACCTGCATGCATCGCTACTAGAATTTGGTTAGGTGACTTCTCAGTCTACAGTGTCCCGGCAATAGACCGGTGAGTATCCTGAGCCTGTTCTTTCCCAAGCATATTACTTGCTTAAATCGTTTTTGATTATAGCTAAACAAGTTTGGGTTAAAATTGTGCAACTACAATCGAAAATCGGGAACGCAAAATAGTGCAAAAAAAGCGCGGTTTTTCAGCCATTATATTTATATTTATACTCTGGATTTAATATGTGATTATAGAAAATATTTATACTGTGGATTATGTGGATATTGCAATTCTGCAAAATGCACAGAGCATAAAATATAATCTGTACATAAGCATTTTAATCCTGATGGCAACACACAACCAATAAAGTTAGTGCGCTTGAAAATCGGTTCAGTTTTGCCAAAAGTTATGGCAGGGGATAATTTTATAGTATCTAGTTTGGGAATATTTTTATGGCGGCACACAATCACTGCACAAAATTCGAATAATGTCTGCTATGGCATGAACAAGAGCTGCAGAAACGAAAAATTTTTGGGTGAAATCGAGCTTACACAGATATGTATGCATATATATATAAATATATATGTATGTATGTGTGTATGTGTGTATATGTATCCGAAACAAAGCAGCATTGGAAAAACGAGAGTCACATGAATTGCACTTAACTTGTGTATGTCTGCAAGTATGAGATGATAGATGGAATGGCAGCGTTTGTGCGAGAGAAAGATGGAAGCTTTTATAGTTACAATTTTAATGCACATTGCATGTGTGTTTCCCCAGCTACATTTATGCTGCCCCCTCCCGTCGCCCGTCCGTCCACAGTTTCCAGTCCACTGTTCTCTGTGTCCCCTGCAACATGCTGCGTTCGTCATCCCTTCAACAGCCCTTCGCTCCATTTGTCTAAAGTAAGTTCTGTTGTTTGATGCCAATTTTTTGCATTGCTCCTCCTTTTTTGTCGGTTGTTGAACTCGCTGGGCGCTAGAGCCATAAGTGGCCCTAGCCAAGAGCATCAGCAGCATCAGCATCAGCAGCAGCAGCAGCAGCAGCAGCAGTGGCAACATCAACAAAAACAACAAGAGCAACGGGAAGAGTAACACAAATCAAATGAAGGCTGGCGCTGCCGTTCCGGCTGCAATTTTTTTTTTCTCTTTTTTATTTTTTATTAGAGTTAAGAAAAATGCGACGATATAAATAAAATACATTCAAAAGACACATAAAATATGTTCAAATACACACACATACATGTACATGTGTAATGTACATTTCAGATACTGAGCGACATTTTGTGGGTATTTGTGCGTGTATATTCGGAGATTTATGTTTGCACTGTTTTAATGTTGTCAACTGATATTGTTTAATTTCAAAAGTCCATAGACACTTTTTATGGCTGCTCTCCCCCCTCATTCCCTCTCTCTCCCTCTTCGTCTCTCTCTCTCTCTCTCTCTCTCTCTCTCTCGTCTAGACACGCTGATGTGCCCTTTCGCCTTGAAGACCAGCACATTTGTGGCACTCATTAAAAAGCAATTCCACAGTATTTGTTACACGTGAGACGATTAAGCCTCGGTTGAGACTCGCTTCGAGTGGCAAATATAAATTATATTGCACATACGCAACGCAAAACAGAAATTGTTTTACTAATGGGAATACACACGCAAAGCAAGCGTAAAGTTTTCATCATTTTCTACATATTTTCTTAAATCAATTATAATGAAGACAGCTGTGGCAGGAGGACTAACAAACTCTGTGTTACACTCAAGTCAGAAACTTGCAAAACATGCTTGACAAATTCGCCTTGTCAGTGACAGTCCTTGGAGATAGACAGTGATTCCAGATAATGTTTAATCTATTAAGTAAATATTTGTGTGCAATTTAAAGAGCCATGTTTATGCTGTCAAGTTCTTGGTGCTGTCTGTGCGTATATTTATGTTAGACATTGTAAGCTAAAACGGGCAAGGGTGTTGTCTTGTGTCTCCAATTTAATAGGGGTTTCACTTAAGCAACCTTACTATCAAATAAATATGTGTATATTCAATTAATTATTTACTATGTATTCATGTTTGTGGTTGGCATTTCCTCGTCTTTGAGGTTGCCCATCAATTTGAGTTTAATATACTGCTTATTCTGCTTCGAAGGCGGATCATATGCAAATGAGTGGAATGAGAGCAACGTACAAAAAGTGAGCATGAGTCAGCGACGGCAAGCAGTAAACTGACAGCCACACCGAGACAGAGTGAGTGAGAGAGAGAGAGAGAGTGGGGGGGGACAGAACAGAAGAGTGTGACTGTACATACAATACATATACATATGTATGTATGTGTGTGCATATATTAAATAACAAATTAATTACTGGAATTGTTTGTTTGTGCAGGCGCGTACAAAGGTCAGGGTCACAATTTTCAAGACGCTCGAGCGCAGGTCGCTTTGTCTCGCAAGAAAATAAAATAAATATGTGATGTTAACTGGAGACTGTTGTAGTAATTTTAGTGCAATAATTAGTTAGCTAAACAGCAGACACATTAAAACTATGCCTGTATGCAATTCCAAGCGTTTTATTCAAATTGCAAAACGAAAACCGCTTGCGAATTAAAAAATCAAATATCAATTCCACGAAAAACAAGCAAACAACAATGAGCGAAACAAAAAAAAAAAAGAAGTATTCCAAATTGCGGGACACGTTCGAGCAATTGGATTTTTTGCTTTTCGGTTTTGTTTTGTTTCATTTTGCATTGTCTAAACATTGGAAAGAATGAAGGAGCGAGAGAGCGAGAGGAAAGAGCGCAGCATGATTCGATTTCTGCTTTGCTTCTCAATTTGACTTTTTGTTATTGCCGATGAGATGTTGCCGAATGAGGAGAAATGCCAGACATGAATTTGATTAAACCATGAATTGCGAGAGTGTGCGTGCAATTTGTGACTGCAGGGTATTTTCCAGTTTGGCATTGCTGTACACATGCTCGATCCGGCAACTGCAGCAGCCACTTCTGTCAGCTACAAAATGTGCCAACCAGCAGCACATTTATGCAGGCTTACACGTTCCTGACGCTTTCGTATGTACGCATTCCTCTTTTTACTTGCCGACAATCAGTCTCATCGGGCCACGGGCCAGCTGACGGCAAGCAATTTGTCATTTGGCTATGACAGCTTTTTGCCATGTCGATGTTGGTGCTTGTCATTAGCAGTGCGAAATTGGCAGCACGGAACTCGCAGCTGGAACTATCTTGAAGTCTTGCAGCAACAGCAACAGCAGCAGCAAACAGCAGCAGTCTGCTGGCATCAGTTCAAGCCTACACCACTCTTCTCTCATCGCACTCATCATAATTCGGCAAACTTCAAATATGTTTTGGCTTACAAGTATTTACACTTCAAAAACGTTATTAGAAAGAGCTGTCTGAAGAGCACGAACAATAAAATAGGCAAGTCAATAAATCTGCACAGTCGTAAAGCAGAACAAGTTGCGGACACAACCAGTTTCCAGTTTGCTGGGAGGTCCGGCAGGAAAGGCAAGACGCTGCCCGAGTATATGACATACCTATACATATATAGCATGTATGTATATACCTGCCGCCTGATTTCTAACATTTAAATAGACATTTGATCTTGTGGCGAAGCAGTATGACATCAGCGCCAAAGGTTGCAAAGTACTACTACAGATAGACAGCGCCTTTGCTGCATTTGCTGACTGCTCTAGTAACAATCAGCTTGGAAACCGTCAAACAGTTAAATCAAAATGGAGCAATGCACCAGTTAGCGAGCTGAAAGTATTTACCCAGCCGAGTGTGGCCAGCCATTGTTGATACACACACAAATATAGTTTGGAAATCGAGATTCCACAATGTAGATATAAAGATCTTTGGTTGCATTCTTTTGTGTTTATCTGCACCCCCTTGGCGTGTTTAAGTTTACTGTGACACAGTTTACATCAGGTGCGGTTTGCTCCGAGCATTGACCTTGTGCGCTGTGAAACTTGCAATGGCCACCAAATTCATTTGTGATGAGAAAGTGTGAAACGAAGCGAGGCAAGACGAACCAAAGTGTGTCTCAAACTGAAACATAGTAATACAAAATTCGTTTCTTAAGTTAACTCAAGTCACACAACGAAAATGTTGAATAAGCACAAATATTAAACATTGAAAGTCTTCGTCAACACTCCAAAATTTATTTTTCCTAATTTTTGGGGCAACTGTTTGCCGAGAAGTATTTCATTTGACGGCTGATAAGCCCTCTCATTCGCTCCAAATGAAAATGATTAAAGCATAGTTCAATGCGTTTCAAAAGGTCGAAGTGCAGAGGGTCGGCATAATTATGCTTGCCACACAAAGGCAGACAGCCGCCGACAAGTACCGAGAAACGTCTTCAAATACTTGAATTTTTAAGAAGATGCGGAACCTTAGGGTGCCGACCGGGGTGGAGGGGAGGGTAGGGCCTGGTTCAGTTTGCCGTCGCTGCCAACGAGAGTTAATTAAGAATTATTACCAAACAGATTAGGCAAAGACCAGCGAACGTAAAAGAAACATATAATGTATAATATAATTTATGGCCATGGCTGCGAACGACAACAGGAATCTTGTCGATGAGGGGTCGCCGCTTGTAATAGTACACTTAATGTGGTCTGTCGTCGCTATTGTTCTAGTTTCGCTGTTGTTGACTTAACTACAGATTGCTGAATCTCTCCCCAGGCCATGTCAGATCTCGAAATGGAGTGGAAGTGTGACAAGTTCATTGTACGACTGAACTTCGGCCCTGGCCCTCTTACAGCAACAAAAACTTTGGCCACTGCAGCAAATCATTGAACAAATTTCTGATTTTTAATATAAATAAAAGAATTTATGCGCTCTACATAGTAGTCTATATCTAGTAGCAGAGCGTACTAGACTTGGATAATCTGAAATAACTTAATAGATTTAATATTATATTTCCTTTGAGAGTTTCCGTTCTGAAAAGTTTATAAGTCGCATTTTAATTGGACGCTTGAGTTACCCATCAGTAAATAGAATCTTCATCTTGTACACTTGCTTAATAAATTAAAGCTGTGACCAGTTCCAAACTATGCCAACTCAACTCAGTTAGAACCCGGACAACAAGAGTAGAAATAGTGTCTGCTAAACCAAACAAGAGAAATGCTGCTCAATTTTGCACACATCAAACGAGGTCGCATGTTGATGGGTAGGCAATTCGTTTGGTGGAGGGGCGGGTGTGGGGGAGTGGGGAGGAGGCAACAAGTGTACACTCAGCATTCTTATAATTATAACATGCTCGGCAGCCATATCAATATAGTAGTAGCTCCGACATCGTCGTTGGAACGCCCCGGGAGCAAATTCCATTAGAGGCCGAGGGCCCAACACGCATTTAATGCCATTTCCTCTGTAAGTTTATTCGATTAACTACAATCAGGGCAGGGCAGGGAAAAGTGGGAGTAAATAACATAGCAGGAGACAGCCTGTCGTGTAGTGCAGTGTAGTGTAGTGTTGTGTTGTGTTGGGTGGGTCATCCTCTTTCATTTGCTAAACGATCGAGTGGAGGGGCAGAGTAAAAACAGGAGCCATTCACCAGCCATTTACACTTGCTTGTAATTCTAAATTACGAGCTGGAGTAAAAGCACATGCGTACACTGCGAGAAAAGCATAGCCCCAAATATAAAAAAGGCTTAACATTAACTTATCTATTCGAATTTTTTGGTAAGCAAATTCGGGAATTTTTACGATCTCTCTAAAAATTGCCACAATTTTGCCTACAGAAACGTAAATTTTGAATAATTTTAATAATAGATTCCTTGAATCAACACAGAATTAACCCTTAAGTTAAAGACGAAATGAGTAAACCTCAAAAATACTTAAATCAAGTTTCTATTCTGGCAATTAATTAATTAGATGTCAAAAGCCTGAAAAATATCATGTTTTGGGCCTTCTCTAACAGATTGTAAATAGATCTTAACTAAAAATAAAAGATATATATATATATATATATATATATATATATCGATTATTTTTCGACGTGTTGCTCTTTGCTGTTGCTTGGCAGCCAGCTTTCAACTCGCATTTCTTAGCAATGACAAGTTTCGGAGGCATGCATGGTTTGCTGCCACAGAGTGGATGCAGGAAGTGGAAGTTCAAACACAACCACATGCAAATTCAATTAGTGCTGTCAGCCAAAAGAAACACATGCCCACACACAAGTTTGCCACGTGTGTCGTGTCACTGGGAATTGGACTTAATTAGTCAACTTGCAACACAATATCAAGTTGCTGTTCATTATTATTTTGGCATTCTGTAAGTAGATGCACAGACAAGATACTCGAACATACAAAGCGTACTCAAAAGATTCACAGTCAGTTTCCATCAACGGGTTGCAACAACAGCCTCCAGACGCAACCCAATTAAGGTTAATGACACTGATAAATTAATAATGATGGCTATTGAGGTTTCTAGGTTGCGTCAAACTTGATTAAATTCAACTCTCAACACTCCCTCATCACACTTCCCATTGCTGTGCTCTGCCTTCCCTTTCCGATCTTCTACCATTTTCGCATAACACTCGGAAATCTTTGTTTGCGATGCTGGCAAAAATATCAAATAAAAAATAGCTTCTGTTTTTGGGCTCGGCGATAGCCAGTTCTAGTTAAACAACGCAACGGTATGCAGCATGTGGGCGTTGATAGTGGCATGCTAATGCGGACTCGAATTGTGTATGCGACTTCTATGGGTGTTTGGGAAGTTTGCTATTTACACAGATAAGCCATATCTACATGTCTCTACACACATACCCATATCTCCACAAACAGGGTGACATAGCCTCATTTCAACACTTAAGAAAAAAAATCAACTGAATTTCATAAAATTCCCCTTATTTTTGGCGCCTTATGTTTAGAAAGTATATTTCTAAAAAGGAATGTCTTTTCTGAATCCCAGAGTATAGTTTCCACAATTTTGAAAACTTATTTATATATATACATTTGCTAAATTTCAGAAAGGATTTTTTTAATACTGAATAAAAAACAAAAAAAATTTCGAATTTTTAAGGAATTTGTTTCGTATATTTTGAAATTATTTTTTAGACAAAACCATTTTTTGTCAGTGTGATAAAGAATTGCTTTTTTTTGTGCGAGGTTTTCTAAAATTCAGAGTGATTTTTTTTTGTTAGTGTAGTTTATAGTGATAATTGGCATTTTTATGGTCTACTAGAAATCGGTATGCGAATAAAGAATGAAGTGAAACATATTTAAAATGAGTTTTTATGCGAATCGGAAACAGATGGGCTGAAAACCAACACCCTTTGCCATTCTAGTCGAAGTTAAAGTAATCTTGTCGCGGCGCTGGCAACTCAACTCGTGTGCACAACAATATTCAGTGTGTGTGTGTGGGCGTGTTTCGCTCGAGTCATGCTCAAAAGCCGGTTCTCACATTTCCGTAGATACTGTTGTTTCTTTTGTTCCACGGAAATCGCTTTATATGCGCTTGTAAATGCCAAAGCAAACATTAGAATTGAATTTAGTTAAACTAGCTAACTAATTTTAATCGCAAATTAAGCTGTGTACAGGTTGAGCCACTGTAGCAATTATTTCGCATCGAGGGAGATAAGCGGTTAGGTGAATCAAATGTGTAATTGAAATAATGTGAGGTAAATATTTGCAATCATCGCTGGAGAACATTGGGCGCCTAAGAGGAACAACAGCCTTGAGTGTCAGTGGCTAATCCATGTGGAATGTGACGTCAACCGACATCCTGCAGGGGCTTAGCTAAAGTTTGTGTGACAAGTTGAGATGCTGATTGGCGCTTAGGCGGGGATTAGAGCTGTGTGGGTCTGGCTGGGTCTGATTGGCAGCCAGATGAGCATCGGGGACAGTTTGGTTTCGCATCGGGATAAACTCACCATATTCCGCCGAGATGGCGCACATGGGCTGGTGATGATGCTGATGCGCGTGCGGATGATGCGGATGCTGTGGACAGATACCCTCGTGCGGGTGCGGTGCTATATAGTACTCCGATGGAAAATACTCGCCAGGATATTGTATATAGAGTGGTCCCGGCGGCGGCAGCGGGGCATTAACTGGCGGCCCGATGCCATTGGTGCCATTGCTCGAGTTATTTCCGTGGCCACCGCTGTTGCTTGACACGCTGCTTACGCTGCTCGCTGAGGAGCCACCACCCGAGCTGCCGTTGGGCGAGATGCCACCGTGTCCATTCTCATGCGGCTGAGAAGTCTGCTGCTGTTGTTGTTGTTGTTGTGGTGGTGCTTGTGTTGCTCCTGGTGGGTTTGGGCCATGGTGCAGGCCATGGTTGTTTGGTGGCTGCAACATATGATGATGGTGGTGTTGCATGGCCGCCAGCAGCGTTAGCTGCTGCTGCGGGTGATGAAGCGCACACACGGGTGGCACAATTTGGGCACCCTGTGGCGGCGTCGCCGTTTGCTGCAACAGTGGCGGCGATGCTGGCAACGAGGCGCCATCCAAGGGCGAATGCTGCGGCAGCTGTTGTTGTTGATGCTGCTGCTGCTGTTGCCACTGCGAGCCTGCCGGCACCGGTGTATTGTTTTGCAACATCACAATGTTGCAGGCGGGCGAGGCAGAGTTGGCATTCAGGCTATTCAAACTCGTCGTCGACGATGTTGTTGATGAGCAGCTGCCCGCATTGTTGCTGCTCTCAGTATTGTGGCTGTTGCTGCTGTTAGCTCCGTTGCTGTTGCTGCTGCTGCTGTTGTTATTGGTGGTGGTGTTGGCGGTAGTGCTGCTGCTGCTGCTGACGGTACTCTGCTGCTCGGCAACATTAAGTCGCACCATGCTAAAGGCCTTGGTATCTGCAACCGTATCTCTCTCAGCACCTTCCTGGTATTCGACAAAATTAGTGTTGAGGGAGTGAGTTGCTCAGCACATGCTTATCAGCCTGCTTGGCATGCTGTATTGCTGTATTGCTGTATTGCTGTACTGCTGTATTGTTCTACAATGAGCGTTTATCTGCAAAACAAAGCAAAAGACATGGAAAGAAGACGGCAAGCGTGATTTGCCATTAATTAATAACTGCTGGCAAAGTTCCGCTGTTGAACTCGGTTTGCGTTTGCTGCTCCGGTTACGGGCTCTGATTGGGACTACACCGTAAAAAATACACTCATCAGGATGATTAAAGCTAATTAATTGCGAGATGAATTACGCTTTCTTTTGTTGAGGGTTTCATCGTGCCATTCAACTGTTTGATTGGTTTAAAAGAACAGCTATCTTATATTATGCCACGTAATCGATTTAACCCATTTAATTTATAATTTAGATCCAAAAATATTGTTTGTCAAAAGTTGATACATTTAAAAGGAGTTTGAAGCACTCAAACAACACTAAGAAACATTGGCGAACAAAGCTATTAGACAATCTGCAAGGTCTGATTTTGAACGGAATAATTTATAGCCTTAAGACTCGCTGAGATCTCCCACTAGCGCTATTAATCACTCGTCTATATATTATATAGTCGGAGGAAATGCCTTCTAATGCCAGTTGCATAAAATTTGCTAAACTCATTTTAAGCGGCAGTTTTCTTTTATTTTGGCTTACTCTAGCATAAAGTCATTTGAGAGCATTTCCGGCTTTGGGCCATTGTCTTATTTAGAAAATATGGCGAAACTTGATGAATTTGGAAAGGTTGTTTAAGCTGACTGATGTTGTTCATTGGATTATTATACAGCTGAGCTGGTATTTGAGGGTTATGGTTTTTGCCATTCGTAATGGCCTTGTTATAAGTAAGCATTTGGCCCTTAGGGAAACAGTTAATAGCTGTACTTGCATTAGGTATTCATTTTGCACACAGGTCGTATGCTTAATCGCATGTAATTTATATAGTGCGTCTGATGCAGCAGAAGAAGCTTCAACATCCACCAGACAACAACGATGAGTCTGAGACTGCTTCCACCTGTCTCAATGTGTGCTCTCACAACTGTCTCAAGTAGCTCACACCTGTACACCTGCACACCTTTACACATGCACACCTTTACACCTTTAGACCTGCACACCCACGTCCCAGACAATGACACAACACGCACTGTCAGCAATGACGGCAACGTTGACGCGTCGCTGTTGAAAACATCACGCGGAAATTTACGCAGCTTAGCAATTGCCTTTTGTTTCTGCTCTTCTTGTTTTGTATTAAATGTCGAGACAGTTTTTTCTGGAAGATACCACTTTCTAAACCCCATTCGCATTTGTGTCACAATTGTCTAGACCGACCATTAAGTGGGTGAGCGATGAGTGTTAGTCTCGAAACAAGCAGATTCTCTCCCACAACCTCCTCCGACAGGGGGTCTCCTCTCGACAGCAACGCATTTGCGACACCTTGAGCCCCTTGACGGGACCATTTGTTTGTCAAACGGTGATAACTTTATCTATGACTCAACTCCGACATCTGCTCGACAAGCAGCGTCCGTGGAGAGAGTTACGTTATTCTATATCTATTACAAGTTTCACAAGAAAGAAAGCATTGATAACTGATGTCTATCACATCAACATGTAATTGACAACTTTTGCCAAACAGTTTAGAAATCAGATAACGAAAACGAGCTAATCTGAATTGCAAAGCGTATGGCAAGCTTGCCAAGAACTTCCGCAGACGTCTCAAAATACCAATGAAAACCAGTAAGCATGCTGTAGTCGGTTGAGCTCGACTATAATATGGAATATATTCGAGTTTTATTTGCAAAATTTCCCATTAAACGTTCTGCACAGGTTCGCAAGTCGTCTTATTTCTTGAAAGACTCACGACTTGGCAGCTGGGAGCTGCTGTCCCCCTGTCCGTTACATTGTTTTGCATAAAACCATTATACCCTTCTTATACATGTTTAATGAGTTCAGGGTATATAAAGAAGAGTGTTGATTTCTTTTCTAACATTTCGATTTTGTTTGCTTCTACTTTGCTGCGTGGCTGCGTGAAAATGGCTTACTTTGTGTGGTAGCTAAAAACGGCAGCAGCAACACAAGAACAGCAACAACAACAGCAACAACAACAGCAAACGCAACCACAACAACAACAACAGCAATCGCAACTACAATAGAGGCAATTTTCTAACGGCAATTTCTAACATTTACCTTGTTACCGTTAATAGACATGTTGGCCAAGTTAGTGAGAGCCAACGTGCAAGACATGAATAAGCGCTGACTTAAGCGATAAGAAAACAGTACGCTGAAGAGCGGCAAGTGCATCCAATGCCACACAATGTGGCGTACATTTCGCAGCTTTCTTTACGACAATGACGACAATGACGACGATGACAATGACGATGACGATGACGATGACAAACACGATGATGACGAGGTGAATAAGGTATGCATTTCTTGTGGCACTGTCAATGTGCTCGTTTCACTTGGCCACGCCAGCGAGGGTGCAGCCACATTTTCAATTCTAATGTGTATGCTTGTATGTGTGTAATTATACCGTTACGTCCAAATGGTTTTTGGGTTAATCTCTCCGCCCGCCTACCTTTGGCTGCACTCTGCTTACTGATCAATAATTTGTGGTTTCACACTGCCAACGAGATAAGTCGTCGTCGTCGTCACTCAGTCATTCAGTCAGTTAGTCAGTTGCATGCAAATTATTGCCACATTCACCAATCAAGTTAATTGCATAAGAAACCATTGCAGCATTATCCAATATGCGATCCAAGTAACTGTTGCTGTGTTCCTGCATTTTTGCTTATTTTTTTTCTTTTTCTTTTTTTTGGGTGGATTTTGTGGTAAAAAAAACGACATCTTCAGAAAATGAGCCCAGGCCGTAAAACTAGCCCGGCTGAGAGCAGCAAGTTATATGTATATATGGATATCGGGTCTGGCATTTCTGGTTATTGTTAACAAATTGTAGCACAAGAAAATGTTCAGTTCGCCGTCGGGAGTCGCTTGCATAATCCAGCTTTTGGCAGATAACAATGCAGAAAAAAACTGTCTGTGGCTAATTACAGCGATTGCATAAACCTTGCATTTGTAAACAATAAATGCACAAACAATCGTATATAGATGCAAGTCGCCAGAAATGATTGTCTAACAATGTGTTTGCATGCACCAAAATAAGCATGCAAAGTGTGAAAGTGAAAATTCACCACTTTATTGCTTCCATGCTAAATAGAAATCAATTTGCCCCAACGAAAACACAAATGCGCTAATAAGGCACATCAAATGCCAAATAAGCCAAACGTGTATTTTACAACTGCAACTGCAACTGCAACACAAACAACGAGTCTCTGAGCCATTTATTTTTAGCAAAGTGTTAAGCCGAAAACGGAACCATAGTTTTCAGCAATTTGACATTCGGAATCGGAGGCAGAAGGCAAATTCGAAAATTTCCTTAAATTTTGCCTTTATATTCCCAATTCCCAATTTGAAGTCGCAAGTTCTTATAGACTTGGCTAGTGACGCTCATCAGGAATATAAATTTATACTTTATCGGGTTGAAGATACCGCCTTCTGCCCTTTACCTACCTCTGCACAACTTCATTATGCACTTTTTGCCCATTTTTAATGGGTTCAAGGAATAACAATAAATACCCTTGCAGAACACCTGTATATATGTGTATATATATTTGACCGATATTGATAATATTTTCGCTCGAAGTCCACAGACAGTCAGTCCCGACTGCAACGTCACATACTTTTTCAAACGCTTATATTGGAACATTACGAACCGGTACCATAGCAGTGGCGTAACGGTAAAAAAAAGTTAGGAAGAATAACGGAATTTGTATATGTACTTTGGGCCACTGAATCAGAATTTGCACACAAATACGCTTCTCATCTAACAATTTAAACAGGCCAAATTATAATTTGCCCAAAGTATTATTGCCAGAGTTGCCCTGCCACACATAAATGATTAGAATTTATTGAACTTTTAGTGGTGGCAGCAACAATAAGCGCATATAGGAACATTTATATAGATGTAAGTTATAAGTTAGCAAAGCCACTGTGCCGAGGCTATAAAGTCCAAAATATAATTTAATTGCTGGTGACAATAAAAAACTTATCTCATAAATGCAGTAATCATGATGCAAACGCACACACACACCCGCACACACACATAGTTGCAAATAAAACGAAAGGATACTTTCAAGGGTTAAGCAAGATTTAATACTATGGCATTCATATGGCAACTGCACCATAAAGTAATCTGAATGCAAACAATAAATTTGCCTGACGGCCATAAAAAATAAACTACTTTTAATAGATCAACTCAATTGACGAAGCATAATAATGCCTTTAAAATAAGCTATATACGCATTGCTAGGGTATTCAAATAACTGGAGCTGTTCTACATGACTTTACATATTTGTTTTTTTATTGTTTCAAACTGCTGCCACGACTCTGATAATGACAGTGGCATGTGCTGCTGCTGCTGCTGCTGCTGCAGCTGAGTTTTTTTTTTTTATAATTATTATTTTTTTTTTTTTTTTTGTTCGCATTCCACTTCGCAGCACTCCCTTTGCGATTGCGTTTGGATTTTCGTATAGAAAAAGGGGGCTTTTGTACGCGGACCGCAGGCGCCGCTAATTGGCAGAAATTTTAATTACGCTATTTTATTACAATTTGCAGTGGTACTTTGTTCGAGTGAAAGAAAGAAAGAAGAACAAGCAATTTGCTTGCCAGTCGGCACCTAACGGGTGCGCGATACTCTGTACCCTCCAAAACCATTTGATTAATGGTTTGCCAAAATGGGCTTGCCGCAAAAATATTTTTTCGTTTCAACTTTCCGAAAGTCCAAATTTCGCCCTAGACCTTTCTCTTAAACGTTGTACTACCAAATATGCCTTTCATCAGTCATTTCCAGCAATCTGCAATGGTTACCATATTCTTTACTTTGTATTCAACTCAACTTGATTTCTTTTATTAAAAACTACATTTTTGACGGCTGGGCATCTTAGCTAATCCATACTATTTATACTAACTATTTGTTCAATTTGGTCTGTTTGGTTTTTTCTGATTCATGCCACAAATGTTGGGCCATTTTACAATAAAATACTTCCAGAAATCTTAAAAATGTTTCCTATTTTGCTAAATTTAAGTATTCAATTTTATTTTTATATTTTTTTTAATAATAATAATGTTCGTTTATCTGATGAGGATTAAGTTTTTAAGGCTTGGCAGTTTCAAGTTGAGCAACAAATTAAATGTGAACATACTCTCTGCAGTGGACAGTCCCTCTTCAGTTTGCGAACAGTGTATGTGAGTGCAAATACTATTAAAGTGTGTATATAATAAATGATAAGATGTATTTTTATTTGCTTGCACGAGTGCAATTAAAAATGAATTAAGCACTCGAATTGGAATCATGACCCAAACAAATCATTATGAAAATTAATACTAAAATCGTAATAACCAAGTTTTCAGCATGAAATCGAAAATGTTGTTTATCACACTCAAGCCTATAAAATATTGATTCCTATAGTGTGATATGCTAAGTACTTGATAATTAGTAAAAACGATAAAAAACTATTCAATCTATTACAATGGGGAGCGAGGGAGTAATACTTGTATAATTAACTGTTAACGAGTTGATTATATATATAGTACTAACGATTTAAGTGACACTCTTGCATAATTACAGCTGAGAAGGAATTATCTTGTGTTTTATATTCGGCCCGCTCATTGTGAAATCTGGACACGCAAAACATATAAAAATGACATTAGAAGTGCGTGATTTTTGTATAAATAGCGACATAGAATGAAGAATGCATTAACGATGAGTAAAACGGTTTTTTTGGCTTTGAATTTGGTATATATATATGGCAATTAATCATATGTATTTATGCAGTTAGATATTCAAGTATGGCGAGATGGCGAGATGGGCTGGTCAGTGGACAAAATGTAGCTAACTGTTCATTTTTCGCATACCAGTTTGGGGACGCTTTAATGGCGGCGCCCTTATGCGCATTCACACATACATATATTTACATATATATATATATTTATATATATATGCATATATACATATATGAGTATGTCTTGTCGGCATGACAACAGAACAAGAAAAAGAACGGAACTGCTGTATTTGGTATTTGGTGCTTTCTAACGCACCACTCCATGCACTCCATTTCCTACCCGCCACTCCCTTGACAGGGTCTCATCCTAACAGAGAAGAAGGCCTGGGCCAAGTTGGTGCCAGAACGGACATAGCAACAACAATGATTACAAATGTTGGTAGCTGTTGCCAAGAAGGCAAAAAAAAAAAAAGCCAAAAACAAAAAAAAAAAGATGCCAGCAGCATGGAAGGCTCTGGCGGATGAGGTTCGACAGCGACAGCATACATGGAGGAAAAATGAGTGGCGGCGACCAAGGCGCAGACCAAGCACAGGCAAATAGAGCCGAGTAGTGCCGCATCATCGGGCGCAAATCTCGTATGAGTGACGAAAAGAGGCAAACGGCAAACGGCAAAAGGGATCTGATTCAGCAGTCAGCGGCGACATAAACGCCCCGGACAGATTTGATAGTTTTTATCGATTTAAGTAGATTTGGATTCACACACACCACACACACACAAACACACACACACACGCACACACAGAGATAGAGGGACTGCGGGGATTATGGCGAACAACATACAACTCGTAAAGATGGACAAACAGCCTTGCTTTTTGGCAATCGTCGCGGACCAAGCAAATGAGCATAAAACGACAACTTCGACTCATCGAAACATTTGCGCTATGCTAAAAATCTTTGCAATTGATAGATAAAATCCCTCTCAAATACCAAACGGAGTACAATAAGCAGCGAATATATTGCGAATACATATTTTCAATAATATATACTTGGCTACAAATTTGGTAACAAAGTTAAAGTGTCATCGAAGGCACAGGACGCATGTGCTGGCATAAATATTGGCAGCCGAGAGACTCACTGCTAGAAACTTTGGTCAAGTTGTGTTTCTGCCTTACACCAAACCGTGGCTTGGACGAACTTCGCCAGATGAAATAATTATTTATTTTTATTTTTGATAATTATACATCAGTTATAGTTTTTATATTATTTTTTATTTTTAATTTTTTCCTCACGGCAGCGTCCGCAGATGGACAGACAGTCTGGTTTGTTGGAATACCAATAAACCTGTCTCCAGTGTTAGCTCGGATTACGGCTGAGCGGTTAATTCCGCAGAGTTTATATTTACAGGTGGTAAATGACTCGATTTTGTTCGGAAATATGTGTTAACAGTAATCGAGCAATTGTTGCTATAGGAGCTATATGATATGTTCATCCGATCTGGCTTGGTTCTGGTTACAAGCTTCAAGACAGAATTGTGATGCTCTGTGCAGATTATTGTACTTAAGCAATTTTATTTCGTTGAATGTGTTTGATATCATGTGTGGGCAAAATATCTAATGGCCTAGCATAGCAGGCCTTAAAAATATATCTAATGGGCTAGGATACCAGGCCTTCATAATAAATCTAAGGTGTTCTCTTCGCTTCGCATGATAAAAATAAATACATTATAAGTCTATAAGGCAAATGTGATCAAATTTGTAAAAATATGTCAGCGAGCGAGAATTGAGTTGTGATCATTTGACAGCATTATACGCATCTTTTGTGGCAGTGTATTTCACTTTCGCTTTGGCGGTTTTGGCTTACGTATTGTCGTAAGACGAGTCGAAACAGTATTTCTCACTGCCTCCTTCATCCGCTTGTAGTTGAAGGATTTAAGTAGTGATCTGCTAGTTGGTGGATTTGGATTTCCAAACATGTCGGCGGATGGCACAGAATGGACGCTGTGAGACGAGTATGCACTTTGGACCGATTGGTGCCTCTTTGCCTCTTGAAGTCGCACCTTAAGGGATTCTCGCTGATAGCGATGCACCTTGGCACGTCCCAAATGTGTGCCCTCGAGCACACGCGTCTGTGCCGGATGTCGTCGGATCCACGTCCATGGCTTCTGCTCATCAAATGGCTCGTGCACCAACACGGGTATAGCCACGCCCATGACCTGCTTTTCGGCGCCGATGCGTTTCTTAGCTTTAGCTTGCTTCTTCACTTTCTTCTTGGCATAAGCCGTTGTGAGATCGATAGTGCGCCTTTCCTCAACAACATCGGAGTACAGGTTGGAAATGTCCTTTATGGTGTTCTTACGCTTGCTTGTCTCATCTGCATTAATTCCCATTCTTCCTTTTCCTTTTCCACCTTTTCCGCCGTCTCCACCTTTGCCTTTTCCACCTTTTCCTTCTCCACCTTGTCCTTTTCCACCTTTTCCTCCTCCATCTTTTCCATATCCACCTTTTCCAGTCTTCCCCTTGCCGGTATTTGTGCCATCTGTGCCATCTCCCTTTTTATTATATAACCTATTTGAACTACCCCTTCCATTGCCATTTTCATCGTCACCATTATGGTATCTGATTTCTTCATCCCCATCACCACTGTCATCTCCAACGCCATCGGCTTCGCCACTTGAGCCACTTAAGTCACCACAGCCAAATTTTGAATTATTAAAAAAATGGCGTAAACTGTCCGCCTGACCCCTCAAAGCAGCTTTTAAAACGTCCTTGCACGCACCCCCGTTTCGCCCGTAAATGATATCTTCAGCCGTATTCCGACGCCCCTCAACTGCCTCGCACGGCAGACTCAAGTAATGATCTAATATAATCAGCACCAAGTACTCAATAAACGGATGTAAAGGATTGCGCAGATTGCCCCGATGGTCGAAAATGCCATCATAGATGGCACATGTGTCTGGACGAACAAACGGCACGCGGCAATAGCTCCATTGGGAGCATCTGGGATTGAGGATGCGTCCGAAATTCGCCAGTGTCAGCTGAAATAAAAAGGTGCACACCTCGACCAGTGGCTGTTGCACCTGGCTCGACAGCTGCCTAAGCATGACGTTATTGTGCAGACACCAGCGCCTCTCCTTCGATTGCCATTGTGGATGCCGTCGACAACATTTGCGGCTGTGTTCCGTGGGAGTCTCACAGTTCAGCAGTCGAAGCGTTAGGCTGTTGGGCAGACAGCAGCGCGTGGCGCAGTACATTGATAATAAATATATAAAAAAAAAATGAATTTAAAACCAAAGTGTGTAAAATTTGTGACCTTTTTTTGATAGTAATAATTTTAATCTGAATGCTAGAAATCAAGGAGTACTAGAAATCGCATTAATTAACAGATTTGAACTTTTTTGGGTGCCTGCCACTGGACGGATGGAAGACACGTTGGTACTCGGATTTCATGTGGAGCACCTTTCTCGCCCTTTCCTCTTTCAGGTTATTTAGACTTTGAATGGAATATTGTTCGCTGGCAATTTTGAGTGCTTCCAGCACAGAGTCGCGCCTGTAGTGTTGCACAGCAGACACGCCCAGTCGACCGTCCTGCTGCAGGCGCAATTGATCCGGATGCCGGCGCAGCCAAGTCGTACGGTCATTGGGATCGTATGGCGCATGGAACAATACGGGCAGCGGTTCACCAAGATATCTACGTTCTCTAAGTGGCCGCCCTGTTTGCTTGGCCTCCTTGAGTCGCTCCATTCTTTCTGAAACGGCCACAACTTTCGAGTATAACGTGGATATATCTTTGATGCTCACATTGACCTTTTCCCCCGTTATCAATTTCTGATTCTCCTCAGTTAGATCAGCGCCGGTCAAGGCTTCTACAAATCGTTCGGGATCCATTCGACTCAGGTTTCTGAATATTTCGTTTAAGATCCGCTGCTGTTCCGAGCGTAAGTTACCCAACTGTCTGCTGCCATGTCCATGCCGGCGTCCCTTTCTATCGGTCAAAAGCAAATCGCTTGCAAGTAGTTGGTGCGCCCGTTCTCCAAACGCACCCATTGGAGATGCACCCAGTGAAGAGGCACTTAGTGAAGATGCACCTAGTCGAAATAATTTTTTCCCTGCATCGAACAGATATTCCTTCTTCTTTACTTCTTCCTTCCTTGACGTCTTTAGCCGCCAAGCAGCAGACGAATTATGCATTGCTTCGCTTTCTACCTTCAGCGCTCGTTCGATTTTTCTATGAACCCGATCCCAATTCTTGCTTCTACACAAATCCGCACGAATAACATTGTTAATTGGTTTATGGATTCCGTTGACATCGGTCAATTTTAGAATGGCCTGCATTAGCTGCAGTAGCTTGGCCAGATTCCTGGGATTCTGTACATCACGTACATTGCCATCCAAGTCAAAGATGTCCACATACCGATCACAGACAGCTGGGCAGGCGAAAGGCACACGGCAATTGTTCCAGCGCATGCCTCGGGGATTCAAGAGGCGATTAAATTTCTGCAGCGTGAGATTATATATCAGTTCAGTGATTTCAGGGATCGGTCTATGCAGTTCGAGGGCCAACCGTTTGATCTGTTTCATGTTAAGTGCATACCACATGTCCCCTCTACTGATCGGCACCTTTGAGTGTTGCTTATAAGGGTTACTGATCTTCAACAGTTTAAAATCATCCATAACTATTAATCCCAATGGGAATTTAAAACTAAATTAATCATCCTTCCAAAATAAATTTACACACTACACACAAAAGTATGTTGATATTTATGCCTGGTAAGAACAGTTTGTCGTGATTGACTGATTGAGTAGTGACTGATGACCAATGATTGGTCCAAATCGAAGCTGTGCACAGGGTATTCACATTTTAGGCATCCCCGCCCAGCTCACTATATATATATATATATATATATATATATATATATATATGTTAATTCTTTTGTCGTTTTGCAGCTTTAAAGCAAATTTGTTTATATTCAATTATTTTTTTTTACACATGCCGAACATAAAATGTACCAAAAAGCAAAGAGACGCAAACAATCAAACAATACACACACACACACACACATACATACATACATGATGTTGATGATTGAAGTGGCTAACGCAGAAGGGAAAGTCAATAACCGCAACGTTCCCAACAACAACAACGTCATCTCGACCGAATCCAAAAACGTGTCTCTTTTGCGCTGTGTAATTTCTTTTGGATTTCGAGCCTAAGCAAACACGCAACTTTCTGTAGTCTGCGCTGCTGTAGTTGTTTCGGTTGTGAATTGGTTTGGGGTTCACTGACCTTAGACACTGACACGAAAAACGCGCAGACCGCAGAAACCGAAACAGAAACAGAGAGAGAGCGAGAGAGAGAGAGAGAGCGAGCGAGGGATAGAGAGGGATAGAGAGAACAATAAGCACATGGTCTATTGAGGCGTTCATTGTGGACTGGAATGCACCGGTTGAACGATCCAGGCAAATATCAGCTACAAATGCTCGCTGAAGTCAAGTGCAGACCAGCAAATATGAATTCTGGAGAGGGAACCATCGAAACGCCCATTGAAAAAATATACGTACACAAAATATGTACTGTAAATAAATACATATATATATATATATGTATGTACTGAAATGTACTGAAATCGTCTCAACCAGACCATAAAACTAATAATTACAAAATTGCATGTTCTTTGTTGCTATCATCAGCCAAAACAATCAATTTGACCAGCTCACTGTAACTACATAAGTCTGTTTACGATTGTGTGTGTTTGTGTGTGTGTGTGTGTGTGAATAAATCTAAGCGCAGATAAAACTTTGCACAAAAGCCTCAACTCAACTCATGTGAGCACATCAAAGGGTTGGGGGGCACAAGCAGCGGAGGCAACACCGAATTCATTTGATGGACATATTGAGTGCAGATTTTGTCGCATCATGCAAACTTCACAATTATAATTATACACTATGAGAATTTAACACAACCAACAACTATAGCTCAATTAAGCTCAATTATTTCAATATATAGGCGTATATAAACAAAGAAGAAGAACAGTTAACGATTTAACATGTGTATACAATTGCTAAGCATTTTACCTACATATACTAAATATTTTATTTAATTATTCCTCCTCAAATATATTTCAGATGTTTCTTCACTGTTTTCCTTTAGTGTATGAGTAGCAAACGCAAACCAGTTTTTCAATAATTTATCAAACGACGATTTATTCAAATACTTACAATTATTTAAAGATCCAAGTCGCATAACAAGTCACGGAATATTGGTTGATAATTGTTGAAGTGTTTAACATTAATTATCTTTGTTTCTAAGAAATCCAACTTAGATTAATGTGTAGTGGTCGAGTTTTTTTTATTAACATTTATGCTTATTAGTTATTGCATTCGTTTTTTTTTTTTGTTTTTTTTTTTGGAATATGTTTATAAATTGCACTTATTTGTTGTTTTCATTATTTATTTCAATTAATTATTTGGTTCTGATTTCAAATTGTTTAATATTTTTAACAAAACAATGAACACAGCGGCGATATATATATACGTATATATATTTTTTTAATGAATTTTATTGCACCTATTGATTGTACTTTTTGATTCTTAACTTATTTTTGTATTTATAAAGATTTATTTAGAGTTTATTTTAAAAGTTATTTCTAACTATTGCACTATAGTTAATACACTGTAAGATAAGATTGTTGTTGTTTAGATATGTGTGTTGGCCCAACATTTAAGGCATAGGTTAAGCTACTGTAAATATTATTATAAGCTTGCAATAACAAATGAACAAATGGCAAATAGCTCGACACTTGTCAGCTGGAAGACATCTGGCATTCTGGGAAGCAGACGACATATTGATGC
This sequence comes from Drosophila atroscutellata, assembly GCA_035041605.1. Taxonomy (NCBI): domain Eukaryota; kingdom Metazoa; phylum Arthropoda; class Insecta; order Diptera; family Drosophilidae; genus Drosophila; species Drosophila atroscutellata. The sequence continues at coordinate 255,874 of JAWNLA010000092.1, read as the reverse complement.
CAATTTCAACTAATAATCTTTATATAACCTCAATGTTGGCACACACAAATCAATTCAATATACAATATACAATATACAATGGAAAATACACAAAACCACACAACGGACACGAACCCATTTCATTTTTTTTCTTGGGATCAATTTTCTATTTCACTCAGCCTGTTTATGTGTACCACCAATCGCTCTTGCACACACACACACACACACTTGCTTATTATTGTGCATGTGAAGAAATTCAGATTCACATACAGCAACATTCCATCAGACCGGATATAACAATTGAAAAGCGCGGATTCGTTACTCAAATCAAAATCTACACAAAAAACAAGTACAAACATACTAATTGACAATGTCCGACTATAAGATACCCCGCACTAATGCATCGAATGGCACACACACACATATACATACATATACATGTGTATACGTTGTCTTTTTTTATTGGTTGGTCAAAATATATTCATTTGCCGACTGACATATATACACCATACAGATATATATATATATATATGTCTAATCAAGAATATGGTCGACTGCTTCATAGATTTAGACAGCAGCCATCTACCCCTTTAACCTATTTTCAATCGACACAGGGTATTTTAATACACACATGTACTATATTAAACAAAAAATTTATTGTCGCGAACTGACACTTCACATACTAATCTGAGATAAATACGAATGCGAATCCGCATCTAAGTATGTATGTATGTATGCATGTGTGTATGTATGCATATGTATGGGTGTGCGAGTAGTACACAAAGAACAGGATGTGAGGTAATAACAATAACAAATTGAGTTAATTCCCTTCTGCCCTCAAACTTAATATGTATTATTATTATTTTTGTTGTTTCTTTTCGGTATTATAGATAAATTAATTTGAATTTATATTGCGTTATCGCGAATTTATTTGTCTTTGCGCACTCACTTCAATTGTTTAAACTTTGCAACAACAATCGTTTATTGCAGTATGCTCAATAATTGTTGTTGTTGTTGTTGTCGTTGTATTTTTATTTATTTTTTTGTCGTTGTCGTTGTCGTTGCTGCTGCTATGCGTTAGAGTGTTGTAGTTGTGTGAGGCAGTGGCAGAGTAAAAACATGGAACACGACGCGGTGCCTCCGTTGATGGAAGCGCTGCCAAACCGTACAGTTTGAGAGTTAATATCGGACTGTTCGGAACGTTGGCGCTGTTCCCTCGAACAATCGCGAAACGAAACGAAACGTACCGAACCGAACTGACGCTAAGCGACGCAGCCAGCGACTTTGCGATGTTGCATGGCCGCTCTCGTTGGAAGGCTACTCAGTCCCAGTCCGAAATACAAATACAGACGACTGGAATTGAAACTGGAAAGCGAACCGAAGCCGAATACGAAGTCGCTGCTGAGCGGCCCGCATACCTACACTGTCGTCTCTGTACATATGGCCGGTCCGCACAGCTGAGCGGCATTTGCCACTGCAATCAACCGTTAGATACAAATTTATCTATAAGATAGACGACTGCCGCACGTAGTCCAAAGGAAACCACAAAAAAAAAAAAACAGAAAAAAAAGAAGAAACCAAAACGAAACGCAACGAACGAACGCATCGCTATTCGTAGTAAAAGCAAAACCGGTAAAGACAACGGCAACGCTGCATTTTGTGCGGGCGAAGAGAGCACAGTTTAAGAGAGCCGCTGAGCGCCCTCGCGCTCTCTCTCTCTCTCTCTGTCTCTCTTGCAATTTGCCTACTGATAATTGTATTTTGGGTTGCACTTGGTGCGACGCTGTCATTTTCAGTTTCAAGAATGCCACGAACACAGCGAATTCGACATTTGCCAAAGTTTTAACAATTATTCTATATGTATAAGCGCTCATGATTGCCTTCTAATGAAATTTTAACTTTAACGATTTCCCAAAAGCTTTTTAAGCATAAACTTTTTCAACACTAAGTGGAAATATAATTTAGCAAAAATACTTTCGCGAAAATTCCTCGAAATTCCGTTCGAAAATCGCCAAATAAATAACTCAATTTGAAATTCACGCATATCATGTACACACTTGTGTATAGATCAGAGATAACCTTGAAAGGTTAAGAGCTAAAAAAAAAACCAAATTCGAAAAATGATGATGCCACATATCGTCATCGCGACATTATCAATTATCTAAGTATGTCAGAGCCGAGAAATCCACGCTAGCGATAGCATTTGAACTTTATTCGAGGAAGAAATTGAATGGCAAATGAAAAATTCGAAATCCGACAAAAAATTACGAGCAATATTATTGCCCAGTCAAAGTCTAGTCTAATTATATCTCTGGCAGTGCGGGTCATATCAGTTTTCCTAGAAACAAATTGAAAACTTCTGAGGCAAAGGCATCAAATATAACAAAAACAAATAAGTATGCTCTAATCAAGGGAGTGCTCGACTAACAGTTACTCTGTAGATGTCCTAGATATTCAATGCAATTTAGGTTTATGTATGGCCAGACATACTCGATTGATCCATTGCAAATCGATACAAATTTTGGAATGTAAATGTTCAAAAATAAGTGCTACGACTCCTTGAGCTATATTTATTTTCTTGAGCAGCAACAGTCAACAGTTGTGCGGATCAGGAATATATATACCTTATGGTGTCAGAGATGCTTCCCAATGCTTGTTACATACTTTTGCACAACTTCCCAATACCCTTTTTACCCAATTTCAATGGGTTCAGGGTACAAAAGCATTAAAAATGGGTGGCCTTTGAAATGAGAAACGACTTACAGATACACATGTATGTGTACATGTATATATATGTGTACATATACATATATTTGTATGTATGTTTGTTTGTATGTAGATTTGTTGGCTTTGCATTGCGACGAGTAAAACACAAAAGACATAAAATGCAAACTAAGTAAAAATTGTGTTAGGTCGGCAGCCGTTGTTGCAACGAAATAATCGCTTGCATGATGATGATTATGATGTTAAAGTTGCTCGAGCCTGCTTGACTAGGTTTCGTGGCAACCTCGAACAGAATGGGACACTCTAATAAAATTTACGACACTGTAAATGACTACGGCGACATAAGCCCTGCAGTCAAACAGACATACAACTACAACTACAACAACTGCAACTGCCACCAACCGACCAACCAACCAACCAACCAACCAAGCAACCAAGCCAGCAACCAAGCCAGCAACCAACCAACGAACCAACCTGCAAGCCTGCCCCAAAGTATCTCTCAGATAGTATTATAATGCCAGTCTCTGGCTGGCTCAATGTTCCTCTCTCCTCTCTATATATGTCTTGCTTGGCTTTTTTATATTTTTTCATTTTTTTTTATTTCGTTTTTTGGTTCGGTTTGGAAAAGAATGCAGTGAAGGGAATTTCCAGAGACTTGGCAGCCAAGCTCGCAGTGTATAATGTATCTCTTTGGATGCATTTTAAATAGTTTGCCATACGCCGCTGTTTGGCGCGATGACAATATACAAAAAACTCCAATATTTATCTTATTGTATGTACATACATACATCTATGCATGTATTTACATACTTTATGCATGTATGTATGTAAGTTTGACATCTGTGCACGAATCGAACTTTTGCATTGGTCACGCCAATTATTCAAAATATGCAATTTGATTTGGATATTTCAGCAGCAATTTGGTTGTTGCTACTTTTGTCACAGCCAAGATTTAAATGCTATTTGTGGCACAATCAATATTCGGTGCATGCAACCAAATACATTAAAACCATTGATTAAAATACACACACACAGACACAGAGGTACGATCTGTGTCTATATGGTTGCCTAGATGGGGCAGATATCCGTTCACTCTTAATTTTATGTTTGCCTCATCCTTGTTGCAAGCATTTTTGACTTTAATTTAATCTCAAATTTTGATTGTGTCCGTGTGCTGGGTCAGTTTGCAGTTCCTGTTTTGTTTTTATGGAACATTGATCAAGCTATTTCCCATTTCCTCTTTCCTCACTGCGAGTGTCGTTGCAACATTGTTGCATATCATTTCCCATACCCCTGAATATGCCAAGATTAATTGCCACACAGGCTATTAAATCAGTGCTACATTATGGACCGAAACTCCATTGTTTATTATCCTTTGGGCATAAAACTAATTTCCAAAGTACTCCGCGAATATTTATCGGAGATGCATTTCACTATTTTGTCAGAAATTCCACACACCTATTGTTATTATGTGAGGGCTTAGGTCCATTGTGCCCCTACACTCGAAAAAAAATACTGAATTTTGAGAGATCGCCCGGAAAACTTGCTCTTGTTTTTAAGAATGACTTGCAAATAAGCGAAAAAATGGCTTAAAATTATAAAATTATATTTATTTAATGTTTAAAGTATCTTAATTGTTGCTTCATGTAAAATCTTAAGATACTAATGTTGAATAATAATATAAGTAACAAAATAATACTAGAATACAGAATACTAGATCTTCCCCTGGATAAGGTAACACTCACTGCTATGACGTGCTCTGAGGATTCCTATTCATTGGGAAGATTCGTTTACTGATTATATCTAGTTTAACTAAATGACCTCGTAGTCTGCAGAACATTTTGAAATCGTTTCTGATTATAGCTGCCTAGATAGGAAATTTCCATTGCGAAGCTCAAAATATATACAAAATCTTCGGCAATTTCGGAGTGGAATTTGACTATTGTTTTTTCAGCCTTAAACTAATTCTTAAAGGTCAGTGCAGACAAAATCCATTCACTTGGTTAGATAATGGGGGCTGAAGGTTGTTGGGGCAAAAGTTCAAAATTTTGCAATTTTAAAAAATGTGCAAAGAATAAAAAATAAAGAAAAAAAAAACGGAGAAACTGAGAAACTGATTCTCAGCCATTTAAAGTAATGCTTAGAATATTCCAGATCGCAATTTGATTGTTCGGTCAAGCAAATGTCCGAGAGGCACGTGCGTAGTTTCATTTTGCTGCAGTGAAAAAGTGAGGCACAGAATTACAAACAAAAAAACGCTCTTTGCTGGGGTTAAGAAATGGAAATGCGGTGGTCAAATGCTATTTTTGTCTAAGCTTGGCTGCTCCAGCAATTTTGTTGTCAGCCACTTGTCATGCGAACGGGCGGCAGTCTCTTTTGCGAAAATCTTCAAATTGCCCCAAAGCAGACCCCCACACCACACCTCCCCTCCCCACCCCGTCGACTCTTCCCCATTCAACAACTCCTTCCTAGTGGAGTGGCCACATTTTTGCAGTTGTCGAGTGGCTTTGTTAGCAATGCGGCGATTGCAACTTTTTCTTAATGCCGCCGCTCTTAGCTCCGGCAACGCAGCCGTGATGAGGGGCAGAAAGCCAACTGCAACTGAAGCTGGTCGGTCAGACTGATTCAGACCTGGCTGTGGCGAGACAAGGAGGAGAAACATAAAAAACAAGAGGCAAGAAACAAGAAACCAACAGCAAGCAGCCAACAGCCACCTGGGAGTGGAGTGGAGGTCGCTATTTGGACCAGCTGTATAACATTGAGACCATTGCTTGCTGGCTGGCTTTGTGTGGATGCTGGTGCTGCTGGTGGTGGTGCTGCTGCTGAGTGGTGGCATTTAAGGCAATTTCAGTTAATTTCATGATGGTCAGATTTGTGTAAACTATTTTATCTTATCAAATTGGCATACATTCGAGCAAAAGGTTTGAGCATCTTCAACTGCACATAAGGGACTCCCATTGGGAGCAATTGCATTACACTGTGAGAAATTAAAGAGTTCGTACTAAGTCAATTTCACTACTTATCAATATTTATTCTACTTTGTAGTTTTGATCTGAATACACAAATTCTCAAAATCAATCAAATTACAATTCTTCACGTGTTGTTGAATGATTGTCAGATCATACAGATTCATATATATATATAATATATATTCAGCTCGTCCACCTGATGTAAATGTCTGCAGATATACCTTGTGGAAGATGTCTTTTTCAACGTGATACCAGATTTGCACAACATTTAAAGGACAAAGGACAAAGCTGTATTTAATACCCTGAACCCATAAAAATGGATAAGAAGGGTATAATGGTTTTGTGCAATGGTACGTAAAAGGCAGAAGGAAGCATCTCCGACTCCATAAAGTATATTTATATATCAATATACATCAGTCAGGAACTTTGAGAAGTAAACGCATCAAATCTAGAAAACGCATCAAATCTAGATAAAGTTTTTATCATGCTATCGATAACTATTCCGATTCTGTCGATTTTTATAGCAATAATATGAACAATTTTATGGGCAGAGCACTTTAGTTGATATATGACATAAGTAGACATATTATTGATCAAATGCACAATTTAGATTTACATTGGATAAGAAACAAATTTCTATTAGAAGCCGCAAACATATATTCTTCAGCGCCTTCATATTAGAGCCTGTCAGCTGTGTTCAGGGTATCTCCTAGTCGAGCTTCTCTTATTTGTTAAACATATTAATATTGGCAAGGTGTGTTATAGCAATTCAGAACTGTGAATTATGGGGCATGTGCTTGAAGCAACACTCTCGACTCTTACTCTTGGGAACTGGGAATTTATAGGGTATACGCTTGAAGCAGCACTCTCGACTCTTACTCTTGTTATGCTAATGCATTACACAAATTCATCTAATATATGTATATATATATGTATATATATGTGTGTATGTATGTGTATCTAAGAGATTGCTGCTAAGCGAAGCGAAATGCAACTCTTTGCATTGAGAGATTTCAATTTGAATTGCATTTGATGTGCAGCTTAGTTGAATGTCTTGCGACTTGTTTTCGCAAACAGATCCTAACTTGTTCTGCCAGTCTAGCGTCGAAGCGAACAAACCGACGAACCAGCGAACAGCCAAACTCGAACTAACCAGCTGAGACTGCTGCCATTCATGTCATTTGCTTTCAGTTCGGGTGGCAGGCTTAGAGTGTTCAGTTATTGAAAACACACATTTACACACACACACTCACACACATTTACACACATACACACACATACACACATACAGCTTCTACATAAATGAATGGCAAGTTTCATGCGTGACTCCCTCGAGCCAAACATGCACAACTTGTTAGGAGTCGATTCCTCGACTAGATTCGACTTGTCCTACATATTTTGATAGTTGCTGTCATCCTGGCGATACCATTCTGCTTCTATCGTTTTCGATTTCAAGTTGCAAAGCTTAAAGTTAAATTTATATATCTTTTTCTGTTATGTGGCTTTTGATTATCTAAAGTGCATAAAGAGTTTCAGCATAATTCTGCCAAAAATGTGACCTCAAAAATTATAAAAAACAAGAAGGAACTTTTATCTAAGGCACGCCAAAAACTACATACGGAGCCAATGAAAGCTATATAGCATTAGCGCAGGCATAGTGCTAGTGACTTTGGTTCAGATACTTTTTCGTTCGAATTTGTCTATGTGAGCTATGTGATAAAGTTGGCCGATCTCAATGATTTGTGATCGAAATGTGTGGAGCATAAGCGCACCTATTAAGTTTAGACCGGAAAGAACAAGAATCTATATACACCATATGATGTAGAATATAAGTATTACTATTTAAGCTATACATTTAAGAGTAATGGCAAACTTTTCATATAACTCAAGATTATTTATCATAATTATATATATTTTCGATAAATAATTTGAAGCAACTCAAACTTTTACTGTTAATTATTAAATTAATGTATATATATTGTGTATAACTTTAAGGTCCAAAAATATATATGTTAATCCAAGACTAAATAGTGCCATCAAGCGAGATTTCTCAGTCGCCTTGCAAATTATAGACCACAAAATACAAAACAAAAAAAAAAACGATGTAACATACATAAAAAAAACCTTAAAAAAAGAAAGCCACAAAAGAAGAAGAAAATTCCATGCAAGAGACTGGAAAACAGTGGGGGTGGGCAAATGAATGACACACGGAAGCAAGTGCTACGAAAATTGAGGAAAGCCGCAAATTAGATTTTGAAGTTACAGATACTCGCACCTACTACGAATACTTGTACTACTACTACTACTACTAATGCAACTACTACTGCTACTACTAATATTAGTATAACACGGAGACGCTGACGTCGACAGAGACGACGACGACGACGACGATTGCTGTTAACGGCTCAGGCTCGACGAAGACTGACGACTGACGACTGACGACGAAAACAATGTTAGCAAAAATAGTATTAGAGGAGAAAGTGCATACCAGAGCCAAAGTTTTACAGTCCAACAATTACAGCAGCAACAACAACAACGGCAACGACAACAACAACAACAACAACCAAAACAATAAAGCAACGATGATGAGGAAAAAACTTGACTGCCCGCAATGGAGCGTAGAGGCAGAGTGCGGGGTGCAAGGTGCAAGGGGAAGGGAGAAGGGAGCAGAGGTGCGAGGAGCGAGGTGCGAGGAGCGAGGAGCGAGGTGTAGGCATACGCGAACAAAAAGAAGAAAAACGTAAAGTAGAAGAAGCAGCAGAAGAAGCAGCAACAGCAGCAGCAGCAGCAGCAACAGCAACCATAGCAGGAACGTGTATAAATGAGGTAAAATCCGCCTCAAGCTGCATGCGTATGCATATACACATACACAGATTGTGCATACATACATAGATAGATATATGTACATATGTACATATATGCTCATCAGGTATAAATACAACGCAAACTGAGGCCAATGAGGCTGCGAATGCGAATCCGAATCCCCGATGCAGCTGTGCGAGATGCAAGATGCACAAGCTGAGCGATGCGGCGAGTATCTGCGAGATACTTACAAGCGAATTGGAGTGTGCACAAATAAAACATAAGGCCTCGTTAACACTGAGTGGCAACTGTCGAGCCGAGAGTTGAATGACCAATACAGTCGAAACGACCCTTTCACACTGATTGCCACTCCAGCCAGTCTCTCGTGTGGCAACAAAATAAACACAATCAAAAGAAAAAACAATATGAATATTATGAGTGATAAGTAATTGACACTCAAGTCTCAGTTTAATTAAAACAAATCGAACTCAAGTCAACTGGACAACTACTAACGAGTCTGCAGTTGCAACGGAATTGCTGCTTCATTTTCAGATGCCCTTTTCTTTTTTTTGCTGCCAATGCAGTTTCCCCAAACGTATGTGTAAGTTTGTGTGTTGGCCAAAGTTTCCAGCAGTTTCTCACTTATTAGTGGGCCATTCGAAAATGACTTGCTAGGCTTGGCCTAAAGTCACCTAAGCCAGCCCACCAAGTTTCACTAGCCAACTCAGAAGTTGTTTTCGCCAGCCGCTGGCTGCAACGATAACTTTGTGGGTTGGTAGTCGCCACTTCATGCAACAACACTTTCGGAAAGACCTTGAAAAATCATGAAACTCTGCTGTTGCCTGTTGCAACTGCTGATTGCTGACTGCTGACTGCAGACTGCCGCAACTTTCACCAATTGCAGCGAGTGAAGCGACTCTGTGACAGTCAAAGTAAATTATTGTTGCTGCTGTTGCTGCTGCTTCTGCTGCTGCTGCTGCTGCTGCTGTTGCCAATGCCGCATCACACTTGCAATCTTCAATCAAAACTTGAGCTTTGCAGCTTCATAATTATCTGTGTCGACACGATATGCAACTCACAAGGTCTTCCTTGGCAGCACATGTAATTAATGTTTTTGTCTCATCCCCAGCTAGCTGCTGTCTTTTACCTTGCTGGTCCCGGCCGGGGTCTCAAGGTAATGCCATTAATACTCTTCTAAATATTCTGTTGTCTGCTGCTGCTGCCACACACACACACACACAAATATATACTTTACAAATATTGCATATATGTAATACATAAGGTATGTATGTATTTGCCTATATACCAAGTGCAATTTGCCTTAGCTCATGTTTCTCGCTGGTTTTGCAAGCTGTTGGAAAAATATAAATAAACACAGCATATTTCCTTTGTCTCTCGCTCTCCCGCTTCGAGTTGAGCTTTTGTGGTTCCGATTACGATGCTGCTGTGCCTCGTCTCCGCTTTTAACCTCACCTTCTCATCTGGCAACTTCGCCTCCCCCCCTCCCCCCTCCCCACCCACCAACTCACTGACCATGTGAACAGCTTCGATCTTATACCCTGATCGCAAAAGGTAATAGTAAAGTATTCTGGTTTTGCCTCATCAGTGTAGAGCAGAGTATTGTGGAGTCGGTCTCGCAAGCTATGTTCTAACTGGTTAATAAAAGATATTTTTATTCTATTTTTAAACTCGCAAGCGAATGTATAAGACTCAGGGGAATCTTAACCACCCCCACTATAAGCCTGGCTGTCTTTATTACCTGTATTCAGCAGTTAGCACTGGAAATTTTTTAAAGACCTTGGCCAGGGCCACTCTCTTTCGGTGTCCCGAAGAGCACAAGGTGAGCAACAATTACAACGACCAGATATTGGATTGGAATTTTTATGTTTACTCATTTTTGTTTGTACTCAAAAGGGGATTTCCCAAAGGTTACATAGGAGCAGCAAGCGAACAGGGCTTTGTGTGAGAGCGAGACGACTAAATTGGAAAATACTTTAAAAATTAATACATTTATATTATTTTATGCCACCCGTTTGTCAAACAATGCAGGGCAATTGATAATTTTGAGGCAAGCTCTCGCAACTTCGAGCAAACAGCATTTTTGTTGCATGCAATCCCGGCTTAAAAGCACACAATAAACAACGGTTTATTGTCAATGTGCTGGTTTTTAGTGTGCGTGTGAAAAAGAAACTGAATTCAAACTCATAAATCTAGTTTTTTCCCATTTTATTTATTTATTTTTTTGTAGATTTAGCTCCTCAGCGTCGCCTCAGTCGCTAACGCGTTGCATTTTTTACAAGCAGAGTTTTCCTTCCCGACTAATTTTGAATGTATATTTTTTCAAAGACCTAATCATTATTTTTCCAGTGCTTTGCTTTCATTACTTGTTTGGAACACACACACACACACACACACAAACAAACACAAACAAACAAACAAACTCACACATACACGCTTGTGTATCTAGCCGCTCGACGACTTGGAAACCACTTGACCGTGCTGCTGCTGCATTTATTTGTGTATGCGTGAGAGTCGCTGCCTTTGTGTGTGTGCGTGCTGTTGTAAATCGACTTGTTGAGTGCTCATTGGAATCAAAGAAATAGCAGTTGGAACAACATTGCAAAACTCCAAACCACCATTCTCTCCCGCTCTTCCTCTTGCATTTCCCTCTCTCTGTCAATATTGAGCTCTCCCGGTTTGCTTTTCTATCTCGTTCTGTCTCCTGCATTACATCGAGCTGAGGTCTCTCTAAATGTACATTTTCGTAGAGTATTCTAGTTGTGTGAATTCCAAAAGAATGAATAAAAATCATAATCTATTTTATGTAATTTAAAAAATGCACTTTTATATACTAATACGAGAAAGGGTATTTAATGCTCGACCAGACAACGATTTTGGGTTCCTTCATTTAAATGCCTGGAGCGTCTTCAGTGCATGCACAAATGCGTATTTACAAATAAACATATTTTCGTTCTTTGGAGGGAGTGTAAGAATTGTATTAATTTTTATGCCTCCTTTCCCGATTCGACTCTCGCTCTCTTCTCGCGTCCCCCTCTCTTGCACAAGTTGCGTCTACTGATCAAGTGCTCAATTATTTTGTTTTCTTGGCAGACTTCCATGGACCATTCCGGCATTCCGAGATTCGCATACCAATGCTTCCAGTTAAACCAATTCCAGTTTTCAATTGGAATGGCGCTGAAGAGCTCTGCCATAAGTTCAACACACTCGTAACGCTGCACAGTCACCAGTTTGCCAGCTTGCCAGTTTGCCAGTTAGAAGCAATATGTGTACGTACATGCACACATACATGCGTCTTAACAGCACTCGACCATCATTGTCTCCGTGTATAAGAGTGCAAGAGCGAGTAGAAGAGAGGGATGTCTTAAGAAAGAGTCACAAATGTGTGTCGTCGATCAACTGAGCGAGCTCGCTCTCAACATGAATTGCATGTGTATGAATGTGTGTGTATGTGTGTGTGTATGTGTGATTGCATGTATGCTTGTGGGTATTAAAACTGTTGTATATGTTGCGCCAAACGCACTGATTATGCATTAATCATTTCTTGAGATCAAAATTAAATGATGATCGCTAAGTGTATATGTAGAAATACTTGACAAGTATCTTAAGTACTTTTTGTTCACTGCAATCAACCTTCAAGATGCATGTTTCTTAATAATAGAACAACGCACTTAGTTTAAGTAAACAAATGTCGCGAACTGACATGGTCCTCCACTAGCCAGATATTACAGTTAGAACAGAATATAATAAGAAATAGAAATGAGAGGCATCCAAATTTGGGATGCAACTTTAATGGGGTGAAGATCAAATCAAATTGAGATATTTACACATCTTCTGGAATGGATTTGGTCAACAAATGGGCATTTTCTTCATACTGCTTACCTGCAAAGAAAAGAGAACAAGTTTATTGATTTTAATTAATTAAGGAAAAATGTAAGTGGACATGTATAATTATAAATGTTAATTGCCTAATTTAACGCTCGAAGATTTTTGTTTATTTGCCCAAGTTTTAATTGCATTCAAATCGAGCATTTTACGTGATTGCATCTCAATTAGGAACTTGAATTGGAAATACGACGAAATATTTTACGCATTGTTTGAAAAGTTGAACATGAATAAATCGTTCATTAAATTACAAAAAAGTAATCATTAATTTGCTAGTCACATACAAAATAAAATAAATAAAGTTTTGCATTTCGGTAAATTCCAAATACATTCGCATATAGATGAAAAGTATTTCTGAAAAGTGCAAATAATTAAATTAAGTGTTAATTTGCTGAAATATTTGTCGGAATTTCAACAATAAAAGTTTCGAGTAATGGCAAATAAAGTTTTGCATAAATACACATGTAAATATGTAAATTAACAATTTTTCTAAAAAGTCGAAATAAATTACATATTTTTGGGTTTATGCATAATTAATTAAATAGTTAAATAACATTTTGCCACACACAAATTTCAGATTTTGTAAAGCGACTTTAGCTTCACCCAGTTCAATGATATTAAAGCAACTGCTCACACAATATGGGGCAAGTACAGACATACATGTGTGTACATACATGTATACATGTACTTTGGCTACTTTGCAGTCGCAAATTTGCAAAAGTTTTACCTCCCTTGAAAACTTTGTTAAGCCTCAAATCAGTGAAAATGCAGGCAGCCATTATTGCAGCCAAAAAAAAACCACACACAAATGTTTATAATCTTTCAAAAAAATATATATATTATTAGTATTTTTGGTGTTACAAGTTTATGCAAACTAAGACTGTGCCACACATAATTTAAATGTGTCCGCAAGTACAGTTAAGTAGCCAATTTATGGACAGAGCAATTTGGCCAAAGTCGGCATAAGTTTTAAGTCGCATTCAATGTGGAAAACACTCAAATTAACATTTTTACCGCAGCTTTGATTGTGCCGTTAACTTTTCATTTGTGAAACGCAAATTTTCCAACTGCCCCCAGGTGAACTTTGCGAAACAGAAGTCTTACACTCAAACATCAATATAATATAAAAAACATTTTTATTCTTGACCTAAAACCGAGATAAAACAAGAGAGAACGTTGCTGTCGGGCGCAACCGACGGCGAAATTTTCTGATACCATAAGCAATGCCATCTCATAACAGGTGCCACAGAAGGTGTAGTCAAGAAGTACCGATCTTTTGGGTGCGGGAATGGATGTGGCGGAAAAAGAATGTCGAGGGAGTTCCCATCTAATCTTCCTTTCAAGCTTTGTAGCCTTAGCTCTAAAGTGCGAAAGATGTAGCCGTTTCAGATCTTTGAAGGACATCGCTTTCAACCTACTAACCAAATTTTGTGACTGTAGCCTTGAAATTGAGATATGTGGCTACTTCGATTGGCGATGATCGATATTATCGATTTCCTAGCCTTCAAAATTTTTACACTTTGTCTGACGGGGCAACAGAGCAGCAAATGTACCAAGTTTCAAATCTCTTATACAGACGGATAGTTAGCATAATGGACATTGCACAAAACCAATATACTATGATACTTTCGGGATCAGAGTATAAGCAAATCATTGCTTGTAAAAATCGGGTAAGCTTTGACGAAGACATGGATTTTTGTAATGGGCTAAAATAAACCTGAATTAAGTAAAAGGAATCCTTAAAAGAAGCTGAGCAAAAGTATGTGACAAGCAGAAGGATGTATTCGGGTCAGTAATCTGTATATATATATCATTGATCAGCATCAAATGCCGGAATCATTTCCCTGGGTTGGGAAGCAGAAAGGAACGACGAGATGGCTGATGGAAGAGAAGTCCTTTAGGGAGCAGTGTGGGGACTATCCCTGGCTTATGAATAAAACCTCAATCTCATCCACGAATCAGGTATAATGCCTAGATAAAAATAAAAAGATAAAATAATACAAATAATTTCCTTTTACGGCTGAGTTCACTCAACTAGAACCTGTGCTTCCATTTGACTCAACATATTTAGTAGCTGGCTTTGCTGGGTATCTGCTAGTCGAGGTTGCCCAACTAGAGCATTCTTACTTGTTTTCAGCTGAAAGATACAAGATACAAGCATCAGTACCGTTTGATTATGAGGCAGATAAAGGCACAAAGCATTGTGTTTTTCTACATTTTCCCGGTCTTTATTGTTGTTGCTCGCTGAGCGTATTTTCCGCACTGTTATTTTGTCGCTGTCTATTGGCTCTTTGCGCGTTTGCATTTTCCTTACTTTCCTGCTTTTGCCCCTGCCAGCACCCCCCCCCTCCTGCCAGCCCCATCGGCCTGGGCTGTCGACAATTGTTGCATCACCTCTGGCTCAAGCTGCGACTTTATTCGTGACATTTATTTGCGGTTTTTAAGTGAGTTTTTCCTAGTGCGACTTTTTCTTTTCCCTTTCATGTTGCTTCAAGTACGTGCAACTTGTTTTCGTATCTCCTGTGCCCCCCTCTCAGGCATTTTCGTACTGTAGCATTATCATAAGCGAAGCGATGCGGCACCTTTCGCTTTTGAAGTCAACTTTGATTTCAGTTTGAGATTTTCGGGTCTGCAGCATTTGAGACCTGGGCGGCTCAAAGCACGCGTTTTACTCGAATCGAGAAAGTTTACACTGAGCGAAAGTAAGTTCATAGCGAAGCGATGATTTGCCAATTTAAGTATGCCCCTGATCCAATATGTAATGAATGCTTGCCATATTCGAACTCTACCCACACAGTGTGAACTTAATGGCAACTGAACCTAGTATTAGTCAAGTTATTATATGTGGCATAAACAGTTGCAGCATTAGTCTGTTACTCTGAGAACTGCTTGACTCATGACTAATGCAATGCAAAGCTGCGCCGGATATCGATACAAGCTCTTTGAGAGGGATTCGACCTTTGATTCGACCTTTAAAAGAATAATCAGCAGCCAACCTTCAAGGCGGTGGGAGTCTAGCTTTAAGCCTATGAAGATATTGATTCTGCAAGCTTAACAGCAAATCGGTTTAAATCGATACGTGTTTTACCGGTTGTTGAAACGTGTTCAGAACTTATAGTTAAAAATGTAAGTAAATATTTATTCAAAATAATAACTTCAAGTAATAAATATTTGTTTAACAGTTTGCGAAAATATTATTAAAATTTGTTAACGACTGACTTAAATATACTTTTTGCTTTCACATCTTTTTCAATATTTATCTAATAAGTTATGCCCAGCACTGCTTAATTAGCAACTAATTTGTCAAACTGATATTTAATAAATAAATTAAGTTTATAAATATATTATGTGGATTACACACATTTAGATACTAGAAAGCTGTTCACATTTTTGACCCACTGTCTCTGGGAGATGGCAATCAGCTCAAGAGCAACTTGTGCTATTCCCGTCTAAAGTTGAGCCAATATTTTGAATATTTAATCTGAAACTTTGCAGCTGCTTTGTAATCATTGCGTGTTTAACAGGCGTATACTTAATCCCATTGCCAACCCCAACTAGAAACGAAAAACTTTTGCGACAGTTCAGCTGACTTCGACGCTGCAAAAAAAAAACCCAAAAAAATCATCGACTTAAAGCTGCCAAACAAGGAAAAATTATCCTAACATCTTTAAAACTAAAATAAATCGAAATATTGAACTTAGTTGGCGAGCAGAACTTAGAAAACCAACGGCAATGATAGTGTTTCATCTTAAGGAGGAGGTAATTAATAGAAACACTTTACAGATTGCAAAGGATATTTGAATAGAAATTTATAAAGAAAAAAAACAAGTAAGAGTGCTGTAGTCGAGTGAGCGCGCCTAAGATACACTCTGAACTCAGCTGTTGAACATATTAGTTTTATTGGCTAATGTCCCTTTAAATTTCCCTTAAAATTACCCTCTTGAGCAGCTCTTCAAGTGCACTCACACTCTTATAGTAAGCACTGAACAGAGCAAAATACGAATGCACTGATCCTAACGGGCTGCTGACAAACGTGTGCATAGACATACGTGTATACATAAGTACAGGCAATCGTAGATAACGGAACTAAGGAGAATACACACGCAACATATAAATGCTCGCGTCGAATATCATACCATCTCTTTCTCACACATGCGCTCGCATATTTATATGCATACAGAAAACGCTTGCGGCTGCTGATGGAAAGGAGTTTAATATACGAATTTAAATTCGGCTATAACTTCGATGTTTCTTATCCGATCTTGATAAAATTTGGGCAGTTGATGGTTAATATGCCTTTACATATTGTGTATTACTTAGAATTAGATTCTACCTGTAAAATGGTGGCATTTATTGCTATCGGAAATCGAAATGTATCGATTTTCGAGAAAAGTGGACAGTTATCGACCAAATAAAGCAAGTTTGAATACGAGATCCTATATTACAAATTTGAAGGGATAGACCCTTACAGTTTCTGAGATCTGCGTGTTCTTACAGACGGACATAACTATATCGACACGGCTGTTGATCCTGTTCAAGAATATATATATACTTTATGGGGTCGGAGATGCTTCCTTTTGCCCGTAACATACATATCAATGAAATTTCACATATTTTTTCTACAATAATCCCAATATTGAATTCAATACAATTCAACGGTTTTCAATTTTACCTAAAAAATTAATCACTCTCTTATAGCTCTTTCAGGGGATAAAAAACGATCAAAAATGACTACAAATCGGACAAACTGGCAGCATAAGCCAAACATTAATAATAAACCACTTTCAGGCCATAAACACATGAGATGCTCAGTTGTAAAAAATCGGAACTTCCACAGTATAAATTACAACTTAAAAAGAATATAAAAAAAGAACACACACACACACTCACACACACACAGCCACACAAATGAAAATGGTACTCAGCCAATAAAAAGAGGAAAAATACACAAGCCGAAACGCAGCCAAAACCAAAATGCATTTCAGTTGTCGCAAAGCGACATGTAAAAGAAAAGAGTGTGAAAATTATTGCATCTGACATCGACTGGGTAGCCGAACTGGTAACTCGTAGCTGGTAACGAGGATGTCCATTTGGACGAGGATGTGGATGTCGATGTGGACGTTGACCACGATGGCGACGACTGACTGAGGGACGACAGCGACAGCGGGACAGACAAATGATGCATGCCACCTTTTTGGAACATACTACACACACACACACATACGCACACACTCACACACGCACATACACACATACGCACATCATCATAACAGACACAAAGAGCGAAAGCTTTGCCAAGCCATTTGTTTTCATCCGAAAAACGTTTTCTCTCCATCATTTTGACAAACGGTTGCAGCTCCCATTTTGTTCTCGTTTAATTATTATTAATGTTCCACTTTCATTATCGTTAAATGATAAATTTGATTAACTAATTAGGTGAATATATTGTGGAAAACGTTTTGCGGAACACGAGCGAAACGTGCGAAGAAACAGGCCACAAAGGCACAGAGTATAACGAAAATTAAATGTAGAGGAAACCAAAAAAATTGTTTGCCAAAAAGCCTTGTTACCAAAAAATAAAATAAAAAAAAAAAAAACACGGACACAAAAAAAATTTACATATAACATTTAATATTGTGTCTACAAGGGGGAAAAAAATTGTGAAAAGGCAGAAGAAGTGCGCCATACATTATGGAAAAGTGTGTGTGTGTGAGTGTGAGTCGGTTTGCAACCAACAAATAAAGACATACAAATCTGCCGGATGTTGTACGCAACCTAGCCATAAAACCACAGTAAAATTTACCATTGATTACGGAGCGCCATCCGCATGCACAGCTGGATATGGTCAAGTTGGCGCACACAAAAATGCAACTCGATAACTTGAAGTGCGCCAAGCAAGGGATGGGGCATGCAACGTGGCAGGACGAGCTCGAAAGCCCCAATTAACGCTAAAATCAATGTATACCCAAGCCATTATGCGGGAAAACCTACAAAATCCAACTTAATCAACTCATTATTAATTCATTATCATTATTACTGCAACGAAATTTAATAGCCAAGCAGCAGTCAACATTAATTAGTGTTTAGCTCAAAACTTACTTTTAATGAGATTAATTTGAGAATAGTTTTTGGACTGCAACTTAAGTGTAAGATAGTCATGGGGCTACGCCCCTGCACATTTTATTATAAATCCGAAAACCAAAACTACACAGCACACATTGTGAATACATGTTTCTCGTAATCGAGCACTCTCGACTAGAGCTTTCTGACTTGTTGTGTATTTTACTCCACAAGGATTTAACTATTGAAATTTGTGTGCATAAATGTTTATCCTGGAATATTGTTGACTGCAGAAGTAAACTAAACTGTTAACTAACTCAATTTTGCGTTGCAAGCAACAGATTGTTAGCCTTGTGTGCCAAATAATAGGTGGCAGTAGAAGACTTGTAATAGAAATCGAAGTGGAGTTCCAAAAGAGAGTTCCTTTTACTATATAAATGAAGGATATCATTGTACGAATCTCCAATGGCAGCAGTTAATTTCAGTTATTGCTAACCCATCCAGTGTTTGGGAGTCCAGCAAGCTGATTAACTGTTTCTCTTCCTATATGGCACTGAGCATGAAATTATAAAGTCAAACATAATGTTGAGGCGAAGCCAAATAGCTTTCGGCGGAAACAAGGATAAAAATTGCAGGACAATTGTCATAAAACGGACACTCACCTCGATAAAGTTTGTTGCGTTTGCCAGCAGCAACGATTGCTGGTTGTAGTTGTTGTTGTTGTTGCTGCTGCTGCTGCTGTTGGTGATGTTGCTGAGACTGCTGCTTTTGCTGCTGTTGAATGGCCGCATCCAGTTGCAGCAGCATTTGTGGCGCTGTTGTTTCAGCCTGGCCGATATTTCCATTAACATTTGTCACAACGGCCAACGACGGTGTCAATTGTTGCTGTGCGAGTTTCTGTTCATGATGATGTTGCTGCTGCTGCTGAAGAAGATGCTGTTGCTGTTGCTGCTGCTGCTGATGGTGTAACAGATTATGTTGCTGTTGTTGCTGCTGCTGTTGATGATGATGATGATGCGACGACAACAATGGTTGCCCTGTGGCGCCGGCTGCCGCTGCTGCTGCTGCTGCGGCTGCAACTGCTGCTGCAGGCGGTCCATGAGCTGGGCAATAGCTACGAATCTCGCCGTTAATATCCATAAATATGGGCGCATCCACAAGTGGCCAGGCAGCAGCAGTCGCTGTTGTCGCTGTTGCAGCTGCTGTTGCGCCTGCTGCAGATCCGGCTGCTGCTGCAGCCGTTGGCGTCAGTGTGACCAATTGCACCGGCAGCAATTGAGCCCCAGTTGCGGATTGCAAATGAATGTGTGGTATGCCACCGTGTTGACTGCAATGCTGTTGCTGTTGTTGCTGCTGTTGCTTGGGCGACAACTGTTGTCGTTGTTGTTGTTGCTGTTGCTGTTGTTGTTGTTGCTGCTGTTGCTGATGTAAGCTGGAAAGCGCATGCTGTTGATAGTAAACCGTTGTCTGCTCATATGCGGCATACAAAGTACTTGTCGCCTGGTTCTGTCTGCTGAGGGGCATGCTGCAATTACTGCTGCTGCTGTTGATGTTTGTGGCCAATGATGTCGTTGGCTGCAAGTGAGCCTTTAATGCAGCCGGCTGAAAGGGTGGCGCCAAAGGCGTTAGATTCGATTGATATGCCTTCACCAAGGCACTGCTGTTGCCGCTGCTGGTGCTGCTGCTGTTTGATGTTGCAGCTGCAACTGAGTTGGTTGGGTTTAAGTCAACGGGCCTTTTAATTACAGCCTTCTCATCACGCACCGTTTTCGCATGCTCCGGCACAGGAACTATGTCCCGATTGTTGTTGTTGTCGACCACATTGAAGGCCTCGGGCGTCTCATTATTGTTGATTAACTGATAGCTTTCATCGATGAAAGCAACCAAATCCTGGCAGGCCTGCTGCAATTCAGCCTGTTGCGTTGTTGCTGCCACTTTCTTATCTTTCTCCTCACCATCATTATCCTCGTCATCGTCGCTTTCGATAACATGCTCGATAATGCGCAGGTTATCATAGTCTATAATCCGAGCATAGCCCATCTCGAGCGCCAGTCCGGTTAGTCTGGCCACATCATCATCGACTCCATTCGCGTTGACATCGTTGTGGTAATATTCCTTCAAATCTTTGGGTTCGTGTGCCCTGGAAGATTCCTCCTCTTTTGCTGCATAGTATTGTAAATCTGGCATTTTGGTCTGGTTATCGTTATCGTTATCGGTCTCTCCGATATCCTGCTCCTCCTCAATGATCTGCTCAAGCTGCGACCGCGATGACTTTCTACTCTCCTGCCGTTGTTCATCCTCCACCTCCCCCTCCTCCTCATCCTCCAGTACCAACACCTGCAGATGCAGCTCCTCCTCCTCCTCCTCATCCATTTCGTCCTCGGTCTGCGTGCTACTGTCGATAAATAGTGCTGTTGTTGTTGTGACTGCATCGGCTGTTGTTGGTGTGCTCGTTGTCGGTATTTCGCAACCCTCATAATAAACACACTCGTCGCACACCAAATCATTCGACGGCGCCTTCAAGTGTGAACTGACAGTGGCTGCTGCCATTATAATTAAATATGCCCCAGCCGAGAATATTTCGCTGTTGCGGACTCTTACTGGCCAATTACACTGCGATTAATTATTAACTGCATGACGATAACAGGGGCAAATTGGTCTCTTTGTTGTTGTTGTTGTTGTTGTTGTTGCACTGGTTGCGTAGCTTTTGTCAGTAATGTCATGTTGTTCTTGTTATTGTTGTTAGCTCTGCATTACAATGTATAATCTCACACACACTTAGACATATAGTAAAATGATGGGAAAATTATTGAATCAGCGACAAACACTTCATTTGATTTTTATTTACCTGTAAAAAAAGAGAAAAAACAAGTTATTAATTTAATTGCAACAGTTATTAATTGTGCAAGCAACTTTTCATTAATTCCCCATTATTTAAATTCATTTCAAATGCCAGAGAAAATTTTGTGCGTTTTGCTTGATTTGGTTTGTGCGAAACATATTGGGTTATAGCCAAACAATAAGCATGCATAAACGGACGGAAGGAAGCACATGGCTTTATCGACTCGGCAAGTGCAGTTGGTCAAGAATGTATATCTACTTTATAGCAATGGAGACGCGTTCAACATTGCATGACTGGATTATTAAAGAAGCATACAGCAAATTGCAGATTGACAGTCCTGGCAAATATATCAGAATCAAAGCGTCGACAATGTGCCACAATCAGGTGGGTGCTGTTTAGTTGCTTAGTTAAGCCGCTGCTGTTGTCCCATTAATGTTCACTGGGCTCAAGCGGCGTATGATTAATATGTGCGTAAGTTCATTTTATTGTGCTTACGCCACGTGAGCCCACACATATGGTTTATCTGCTGTGGCACAATAAAGGTCGTCCAAGTCACGTCGCATGACCAGCCCAGGACGTTTGAGTAATGACTGATGCCAGCAAATATCCCCAGATAGAAGCATTAATATTCAGCAGCAGACATTATGATCTATGCCCAATTTCAATGCAAGGCTTTAAAACTGAGAGATGATTACAGACGATGCTGAATACTAAACGGAAACGGATATGTCTCCCAGAATAGATAAACGTAAATATGGCACCTATCAAGAGAGCATATATGTCAGAAGTATACGAGAGATACCCCAGGCAAGTTGATTGACAGTTCTAGCAGTTGATAGCTATCAAAAATGCATAGACTCAATTATAAAGGCGAGCAGAGTATACAAATTTAAAATGTTATTTAGGAGAATGGGTGAGATTGCTAAGCCAAGTTAACATGATAGCACAAACTTGTTCCAAGGCAGCCGCTAAGCCCAGTTCCTTTGTATTCACTGAAGTCGTACAAAAAACAGAGCAGCCACCGAAATGAGCTTAAGGATTTATGGCAAGCGCAAACTAACGAAATTGTGGTTGTGGCTGCGCATGGGTTGGGTGTGTGTGTGTGGCACAGCCTCAAATGGCAACAGTGTAATAAAAGAGGACGCAAGTGTGTAAAAGTTTCCACCCACTCAAATCTGCGCACAGCCATTGTCTTAATTATTTTCGGTTGCATCCAAGAGACGCACGCAAAGGTAGACAGTCAAAAAACACCGTCAGCCAGACTGACTAGGAGAACCCCCGTAGGCAGAGGAGTTGCTTCAAATTTGGTATATAGAGCAGCATATTAAGTAAGCATTCAATGCCAATGAATAAGAGTATTCATTTTCTATATTTAAATGGGGTTTGGGTATACAGGGTATATAAGGTGAAAAGCATAACTCAATAAGCGACTAAGTACAGCTTATCCACAACTAAGACCAACAATTTTGAATTGTCAGATAAGATAAGGAGTATACTAAATAAACGTATATAATCTATAAGGGAACAATCTATGCAATAAGTTGTTGAACGCACAAGTAAAGCTTTCCCAAAGCGAAAACTTTCTATTTTGCATACTTATGGACTCACTGTGTCAGTCTCTACTGGAGATATATATTTACTGCTCTCTTAAACTTATATATATACCCTTTTCATATTATGATTTGTCACCAAACTAAATTAATTAATGACTTTCTCGCTTCTCTATTCTGTTCCTCACATATCGATTCAAATATGTTCAGATCGTACTAGAATAACATATAGATGCCATAGAAACGATGAATCGAAAGATTAGTTCTTGTACAAATCAATTATTTAATTAAAAACTGTTCTCAACAAAACTCATCAATTTGAACCAGAAATCATCAACAACTTTAAAATTTATAGTGAAATTTAGAGGTCGGTGGGTTGGCCTCGGTCTGCAAGGATAAGTAATTTTCAACGTGCCCTTCTTGCTGTGTTTTTATTGTTTTGATACAATCAGCTCACAATTGATGCTATAAATATCAATTTATCTAGTTGCCAGATGGATATGAACTTATAGCCGTTGGCGTCTGTGGGGCTGCCACCGCCTCTGCTTCTGCGTCTGCTTCTGTTGTGATATCTAAAACGGAAATTAAACGAACTTCAGCCCACTTGCAATCAGTGGCACAACACAACAGCTGCAAACTTTGTTTGGGCTTCCACAAAAACTAAAGCATACTTAGCTGGGCTGCTTTTATTTTTAGCCCACTCGGTTAGCTGAGTTGAGTCCTGTCCCCATATGGCATGGGGTGGACAGCAAATACAAATGCCATTATCGCACTTTCCAGATGCTGCATTTTAGCATTACAATAATTTAATAACATTAGATTGGATAATTAAGAGTCTCATTTAGTTTACAATATGCTGTGTATGCCTGTTTGGCTGATAGCACTTTTTTTTTATTTCTGCGCAAGTTTTCTGCGTTGGCAGTTTAATTAAACACCCAATTTTGGCCATATGTTGCAGCAGCGTTGTCAAGCAGCTAGGGGATTCTCGACGTTCTCGGCGTTCTCGACAATCTATTTTTAGCTGCTGGTAATCAGCAGCAGCATATTTGCAAATATCAAATGGCAGAGCAACACCCTTAACCTCTAATCGCTGTTGTTGTTGTTATTGTTGTTATTGTCATGGATTACGGAAATAGATATGAGCTGACGTTTCATGTCAGACTTTCATCTGCCAATATATATATATATATATACATGTGTACACATCTGATAAGCGTTCAGCGTGAAATGCAAGCGGAGTTCGATTGTCTCAAAGCAAATAACAACACAACTATTGCCAAACAGTATATGTATGTAATATATTTCAGTAATGCGGTCAAAATAACACTGCACACATATGTTCTAGAAAATGCTAAAATAAAAATGAGTTCAAAAATAATTTAAAAAGTTTACTTTATGAGCATTTTATTTGGGCACAAGCAATCAATAGTCAAGTAGTAAGTAATCTTTGAAAGATGGCAACCCTATGCAATTATTAATAAAAATTTTCATATCTATAAGTTTTTCACAAATTACCCCGTCAAAATAACTATAATGAAACCCTCTTAGTCTTTCTCGAACGTTACTGTATACTGGTGTACTTGGAGTCATTATCCATTTGGAATCATCAATATGGTAGCATATTATCATTTATTGGATCAGATCCTATTATTATTATTATTATAATTATAATAGTTATTAATTATAGCACTGCGACCTATAAGATCTATTGTGCCCCCTTTCTGAGCCTAAGGCTCTTCCACCAGTCTCAGCTCCTGCACGAATGCCAGGATCTTCGTTGGGTTGAGGGTTTCTATGTCCTTGGGCCTCATGACATGCTGCCCTAGGATGCTGCATCTTTTCCTAGTTCAGGCGACGCATTCCGCGTTGAGGATTCCTCCTCATGTCCACAAAACCTGCGTGCATCGCTACTATAAATACCTAATTTGGTTAGGTGACTTCTCAGTCTACAGTGTCCCGTCAATAGACCGGTGAGTATCCTGAGCCTGCTCTTTCCCATGGATATTACTTGCTTAAATCGTTTTTGATTATAGCCACCTAAAAGACTCTTGGCTTGTCTGAGTCCTTGTGCTTCTGCCCAACTCCGTTCTCGCCTCTGCCTTTTTTCATCCCTGATTTGGAGCCGTATTGTGTGTCTTCCTATGCCACAATACGGTTCGGGCCTATCAGGGTGCTCTGTGCTCCCATTCTTGGTTGTTCGTCAGCTGCTTCAGATACAATAGATAACAAAATAAAGTCGACCAAATTATTATTGACGACCATCTCATATTGTCGACATATCGGATATGTCATGACAACTGATATGACAACTTTATGCTCAGCCAATTCAAATATTCCTTGGCAATCTTAAGTCTTTTCATAGAATTTTTCTAATTTTTTTTATTTTAATAAGTACTTTTAGCTAAAGACAAATTATCTCTGGAACGTCTGTTAATACTTTGAAGACAGATATATTTATTCTTTATGGACAGCAATTGCCACTCATTTCTAACCATATGTTTAGCGAGAATTACAGATATAACATGTGGGTAATCGATACACATATGTTCATATTTCATATTCATAAACGGATGACAGTTTTACATAATTTGTCAATGCTTGAAGATGTTTTTTTTTTGTTTTTTCACATATATTTCTGGTTGACTTAATGACAATAGTTGTTGAGCACAAAGCAGGCTTTCCATTTAATATTGTACAATCATCAATCATCAGTATATACAATTTTTGGTTTATTTTCAATAGTTATAAGACAAAACGAAACATTAATAATACTGTGGAAAGTAGAACCAAAAATGCCGAATTTTAATGGTGCCATCATAATGCACACGCTGCAGTTGATCCAGACTCCAGCGACACTCCGCGAGATTGTGGCAACTATTGCCAAGAACACAAATTTGCCAGAGAACGAGCTGATGAAGCCCATCAAGCAGGCCCTAGAAATGGGCCATCTAATGGGATTTCTACAAAAACTAAATGGTAAGATCCACAAGACTAGTCAAGACAGGACTGAGATCGAGCTAAATCAATTTAACACTAAATTCACAGGCAGATATTTTGCGCTTCCGATGACCTTTGAAGTACTTATGGATGAGACGGAAGCAAATGCTCTCAAAATTGATGGGCTACAAAAGGTAGACTCAAAGAAAAAATTAGATAAGAACGCGAAGCAGATGAGTTTATTGAAAAAAGGTCAAGTTGATGGAGAACCTCCATCGAAGAGGGGTAATGAGTCCACCACGACACTGATGCCACCACACTCAATGCTGCCACGCAAGCCAAAGCGATCGCAAATGAAAATTAAGTAGTTGAAATTTCCTGTTTGCTTTCTTTTGGGCTGGGAAATAAAAGAATTAAATTTGTTAGTAACTTTAATGGATTGGATCTCTTTAAAATGCGGACATTTCCTTTTATTTTTCACTTTTCTTCCAAAGAAAATTCGTGTGGAATACAAGGGAAAACTGATTATAGCCTGAAAATGGAAATGGCGCTGTACATTTTAATAAATTGCCACTCATTTGTGGAAGTTGACAAATGTCTCAATTAGCGGAGCCAACTCGCCATCCACAAGGAGACGAGAACGCGAAGGATATCTTCGCATAGCATCGCAACGCGTCACGTCGCATCGCGTCAAGTTGCGCCAAGTTGCGCCAAGTTGCGACAAGTCGCGTCGTTTCCTATTCCATTTGAACGGCCTTTGGCCAATTTTAATTTGGAGTGAGCATTGACCATATGGTTGGAGGCAGCCACTCGCCCACGTCGACTGTTACCGTTAGTCGTGCATGGTCCGTGCGCTCAGACGGCGATGACGTCGACAACAGAGCAACGCCAGAGAGCAGAGAGGAGGCAGGGGCAGGCCACTTGCAATGTAAACAGAGTCAAAGCAAAGACAAACATCGGCTACCAGCGACACTTGCAAAGAGAGAGGCCCACAAGCATGCGTGAATGAAAGGAACATGGTCAACATGGTGAGAAACGAGCGCGTGTTGAAATTGGCGAAACGAGAGTGCAACAAATGTTTGTAACGTCCACAAAGCGAGCTGTATGTGTGGTAAGGACTCGATGGCGTGGGGCAACATGGTGGGTTCGCCTTTGGCGCGTGGGCGATACTCTCTAAGCATAGCGAAAAGTGAGATTATTGCTCTTCCTCCTTTCGGCATACTGGCATAAATACTGCTCGCTTCTGTGTATATATGTATATATATATATATATATATATGTGTATATGAACATACATATATAAATGCGACTGCATTTTCTACTGCGTCTTTGCATAAGCGTGTGGGCAAACGTTAACTGGGTCCCTTTTAGCATCTTAATAACAATCTTTTCTTTCAATAAAACAATGTTTTAAAATTCATTCCGTGTCTTGAAAGAGGCAACAAATAATATTTGATCAGCATTTTGCGAGGGTGTCTCTAGTCGAGCAGTCTCAACTAAAGCACTGTTAACTGAAACACTCACTGTTGGTTGAGTTTGGACGTTTATTAGTTGAAAACAGATGTGTGTCTAGCATATGCCAAAAATGCATAAATTGCGTTAATTGCGGAATATTCAAGATGTGATGTAAAACAACGCAATAGACCTGAAAAATGCATGAAAAGTAAAATGGGAAAAGCTCTAAATCCTAAAAGCAAAAGCAAAGACGACAAAGCATTTCTACGTGCATAGATACATAAATATTTATGTATGTGTACATATTTACACACATACATATGCATATTTCAACACTGTGTGTGAAAATGGCAATAGACACGGAAAACGTTGACGTGCAACGGCAGCGTAATTTACAGTTGACGTCGACAGCGACGTCGGCAACTGCCACCAACAAAACACACTCTCAACCCAAAAAGGCTTCAGTTTGGATTTTGCTTTTGCTTTTGCTTCTGCTTTTGATTCTGCTTTTGCGCATGGTGAGTATGAAAGCGTTACTTTGCTCTGCTCTGCGCGCTGCTCTGCTCTGCTCTGCCCGCTGCGAAGCCCTGACCATGCAGCAGCGGCGCAACTACTACGCCGGCTTTACGCTTTTGTTGCCGTTGTTGCCGTTGTCAACTGGTTGCGTTGCTTTGCTTTGCCTTGCTTTGCTTTTATTTGCTGTATGTGCATGCACCTGTAAGCCAACTTGTGTTGGCACTTTTTGCTGCTTTGGTATTTCCAACTCTCGCACTCACACAAACACAGAAGCTAAATTGCGTATGTGTGTGCGTGTGTGTGTGTGTGTGAAGTTAACATATTGTTGCGATTTTTGTCCATTTCCACGCCTAAAAATCATAATTAAATGTTGCAGAATCCCAGCTACACATGAAAGCAATTAAATGTTTGCGAAAAGAAACTATTAAATATGCAAATTTGTAATAGTTTGCTTTTGACTTACCAGCTGCTGCTGCAGCGAAAGAGCTGAAAATGTTTTTGTTATTTTGCACAATAGACACGCACCCACACATATATATATATACACGCATATGCACACAAGGACAAATTCAAAACACATACGGAACGAAACGAACGCGACCACAAAGAAAACAACAAATACGCAGCGAAGTAGCAGCAACAATTTGTTATTGTTATTATTTTTCTTTGCTTGCTTGCTTGCTTGCTTGCCTGGAGCCGTTTTCTTCGTTTGCATTTATTTTGGTGTTGAAAATACCGTAACAAGTTTGCAAATTTCAGTTATTGTGTATAACTTGTTGGCATTTGGGGTTCGGCGGAGCATTTAGCAAACCAACGGAAAAATCAACACACACACTGTCGGTACACAAGACGACGACCCAAACGCGGCAAACGTTTGATTTTGATTGACTCTTTGCCACCATGGAAAACTGCAAACGAGCCAAAGCACGACAACAAAGACGACGACGACGGCGACGACAACGACGACGACGAGCAATGAGCAATAAGCCGAACGACCGACAGACACACGAAGCCAACAGCAGCAACTACATGTGAAAGACGGCGTGGGAGCAGCAGCAGCAACGAGAGCCGAGAGCAACGTCGTCAATATTCATGCAAATTCTTTTGCCATGTGGGTGGTACGCCTCTCGACAACCGAGAGAGGGAGAGAGATAGAGAGAGAGCGCACAGTTGAGCATAACTCGACGGTTTTTTTTTTGCAACTACAACCTGTGTGAAGGTAGGCAGCGAAAGCTTTTTTCTTGTCTCTTGCTGCTGCCGCCGGTCGAAATGCAACAGCTGTTTTCCTTGTTTTACTTAAACAAACGCAAATTTAATTTATGTACATTTCTAAAGATTAATCAACTCAATATTGATATCCATATCCAAAGCAAATTAATCAATTAGCACATTTCTTACTTGCATTTAATGTGCGCATAAAGTTCGCTTTTATTTTAATTATACACATTTTCCACAATTGTCTAGTCAAGAAATTTCGCATTAAACAACAGCAGCTGATAGCAACGATTAGCTTGCGAGACAATGGGTCAAAAGCTTGCGACGACATGGTGTGTGTCTTCGCTAATACCGTTACAAATAAATAGCTTTTTCGGTCACCAGCAGCAGTAGCAATTTAATTGTACTTTTAAGCAAAATGCAGCAAAACTTTTGACAAAATGGAAAAAGTTATCAGAGGGAGCAGAAACACCTGTTTGTCTTGCGCAGCTTCAGCCACCACTCAAAGTCGTTCTTGATGAACTTTGCCCGAGCTTTGGAGTCATGCTTCTTTTGAAATTCATCGCGGTCGCGCAACCAAGTTCTCCCGTACTCCATGCCAATCAGCATCGCCATCGAGTTTGGAAAACACTTGAATTAAACTCTTACTATTTGGTTAGTTAAATGCACTGCAATGCAAAATCTCACCTCACTCTCGCTGCATGGCACCATTGCATGTCGCTGGGCCCGTAAGCCAGCCTCGGTCGATAGATTATCCTTTGGTCTGCATATCACGGCACGCGACCATTCCTTGACTTTTCCAAAAGATGCCATGTTGTGCTAAAAAAAAATCCCTACTTTAAATTTCGATTTTTGAATGACAATGCGACATATTAAATAACTGAATGAATCTAAATAGCAAAAACGAAACTTTGACATAGAATCGAAAAACTAATTTGGCGCTAAAAAGCAAGCAACTTGAATTTTTGTTTGGCTTTTATTTGTTAGATTTAATTTTCCTTATTAGTGGTATAGCTGGTCTCATTAGGTCCCAGTCGATATCTGAAAAGCAACCCAACCGGAGTCAAGCAGAGAAATGTTTCCAGGCATTTCTGTCGGACAATAAGCAAAAGACAACAACGCAAAAGCAAAGACAAAGAAGTAAAACAAACTTTAAGTCAATACAGTACCTACATATAAAAAAAATACAAAAAAAAACAAAACGAAAACACAACAAAATAATACGAAACGAAGCAGCAGCAGTAGCAAACTAAAGCAAACCACCTCTCCTTCCCCACCAACCATCCCCCAGAAACATGCTCGCTAGGGAGCGAGCCAAACCAGAGAAGCAAGAGGAAGTAGCAAACCAAGTAAAACAAAGAAGTTGTGGAGTATGGGGCGGGGGGGAGGGGGGTTGGTAGTGGGTGGTTTGTGGGCGAGTAGCTGGCAACGGTATGGACAAACGTAAATCAAACAAAAATAAACAAAAATAAAACAAAGAAAAACAAATAAAATAAACAAAACTACGCAGAAGTAGGAGGCAGACGTCAACGTCAACGACAACAATAACAACAACAACGGCAACGGCAACGGCAACGACGATGGCAAACAAGGAGCAACAGAAACAATAGCAGAGTGAAAAGGGCAGTGGGCATGAAAGAATGGAAGAAGCCAAAGCAAGACACCCACACCAACAAAGCAATACTCACACACATAAGCAAACACACACGTACACACTCATACACGCACAAAACCCAAACAAACAAATGAAATTGTACAAAACAAGGCAATGCAACGGTAATAATGACGATGACGATGATGACGATGATTAAGCAAACGAAGCATATACCGTTTGGCTAAAACAAACATTTGCAAATGTTCTCAACAAACTTTTTGGGGCAACAAAACGAAATAGGAAATGCAGCCAGGCAATGGGGCAGCAGCTGCCTCTCTGGCAGAATTAGGGCGGAGTTGAATTTTAGTTTGAGTTTTAGGCCAAACACACAAAGGCGTACATGGAAACACACACAGACACACGCATGACACATACACATGCATAAATATAGCGTTGCTTGTATTGGTCTATGCGCTCCACAAACAAAGTTAGTCCCGATCTCGCCCTCTCGCACATCCGCTCAGGGACTGTCGTCAATTGTTGTCTTTCTCGTTCGCACACAATGCAACCGTGTGCGTAAATAAGCATTCTATAACAAAACAACAACAACCGTTCTTATTTCTGCTGCCGCTGAAAAGCAGTTACACCTTTGCACAGGGAATAACAACCAGAGTGTCACGGTTGTATCGGTATAACAAATTCAATTTAGAAATACCTGTTTTTCAATTATAGCTCATTAAGTATGCATACAAATAATTCCAAAAATTGCACTTAAATTTTATGAGTTTCAACAATTTCTGGAACTGATCGACTTCCACTAACACACAGGGTATTCAATCCGCACACGTGCATATAGCCGTTATT
This sequence comes from Drosophila atroscutellata, assembly GCA_035041605.1. Classification (NCBI taxonomy): domain Eukaryota; kingdom Metazoa; phylum Arthropoda; class Insecta; order Diptera; family Drosophilidae; genus Drosophila; species Drosophila atroscutellata. The sequence continues at coordinate 224,464 of JAWNLA010000092.1, read as the reverse complement.
TTATTTTATTTTGTTTTATGTTCTGTTTGTTTATTTCAGAGCTCTGACGGCAGCAGCGCTGTCAACGCTAGCAGCGCGCTGCTGCCACTCCACTGTTTATTGATGCTGCTTTTGTTGTTATTGTTGTTGTTGTTGTGCTTGTTTCGGTGCTCATTAGTCGCATTCAAAATTCCTCCTTATTTTGTGTGCGCCACTCCACCAACCATTCCCCCCCCCACCCCTTCTTGTGTATGTTTGCATTTGTTTGTTTTAAAATTTTATTGTATTTCATTTCGTTGAGCAGCAACAGCGTCTATAGTATTATTTCTATTGTTCCTTGTTGGCCTTGCCCCGTGACTGGCCCCCTTTTCTCCACTCCCCCCTCGGTCTACACTTAATGTGGCTGTAGACTTGTCGGACTTTGGCCACATTCCTTTTGTTTTGAATAAAAAAAAATACATATTTTGTTGGCATTAAAGCCCCGCCCACTCTGCTAACGACTCCTGCAAGTCCGATACAATATTTTCGGTAAGCAGGAAGCATTTAACCTGCAACCTGGCACAAAATGATGCATACTACAAATCGTACTCGTAGCAAAGGAGCAACTCCAAATTCGAGTTGTCAAATAAAAAACTTTTTACATCAGTATGTCGATATTTGCATATATATGTATATAGATATATGCATATACATATACATGTACATATACATATACATATATACATACATATACATATGTATATGTATATATAATAAAAATATAAATACTAAAACAAGCAGAAAATATGAGCACCGACTGAGGAGAAGCTACTATATTTGAAGGTTCCTATTGAAATTTCTTAAACTAGCTACAACTTCGAATTATATGGGTATAAAGATTTGCTACTGCATTTGCAGATCTTTATCCAGATGGAGAAGAGTGCATCAAATGTGTCCATCTGAGACTGCATCTCCTGTCAGTAAGGGTCCTTCTCCACCATCTTATCACTTGTTAAGATGAAATATGCTGGGCTCTTCTGAGAGACTGACCTTAGACGTGATTTTTGACTATATATAATTGTTTTATTTATAAATTCTAGATTTAATTTTATAATGCTGATGATTGTTGGTCCTTGGACTTCATGACATGCTTCCCTAGGATGCTGCATCTTTTCCCAGTTAAGGCGACACATTCTTCTAGCGGTTAGTCTACATACATTTCTATGCGTGTGTGAGTGTGTGTTCAATAACAGTCGCTTGATGTGCATTGAGGATTCCTCCTCGTTTTTGATTACAGCCACCTAAAAGACTTCTGGCTTGTCGGAGTCCTGGTGCCTCTGCCCAGCTCAGTTTTCGCCTCTGTCTTTCGTCGTTCCTGAGTTGCAGCCGTATTGTGTGTCTGCCTATACCAAAATACGGTTCAGGTCCTGTCAGGGGCCTCTATGCCCCCATTCGTTCGTGCTCGTCAGCCGCTTCGTATCCCGCTATGTCCCTGTAGCCCTTATCATGTGTCCCGAATTGATCAAGCTTGGATCTTACTTCAATATCCAACAATATCTTATATGGATATATTTTAGATTTATCTCAGTCTTAACATATTAAATGTGCAAACATTTCTTAATGCATGCTTAACTCCTTGGCAACTACCAAGAAGATGTGTGAAATGGCCTTAAATGCACAAAGCTGAGCTTTTATTTGGAATGGCTAATACAAAATAAGTACATATGTCAATAGCCAACTAGCGGTTAATCTACATACATTTCGATGTGTGTGTTAGTGTGTGTGTGAGTATGTGTGTGCGTGTGTGTTCAATAACAGTCGCTTGTTGTGCAATTGACAACAACAACAACAACTACAACAACGACAACAATTCAAGGCTCGCCCGCAAGCAGCCCTGGCTTGCATTGGTTGTCGAGCATATTGCGAAAAAAGAGACGAGTAAGGTTAAAAAATGAAAATCAAAAATCAAAAAATCAAAAAAATCAAAAAGTCTAGCTAGCCACCCACTCAAAGTGCACGTGTTATTGTTGGACAAAAAATGCTTAATTAATTAATTTTAAATGGCAAAGCTGCGTTGGCATTTTTCTGCCTGGGTTATATGTCAATGCAATTGTTAACAGCTGTATTTTTCCAAAAAATCACAACGATAATGGAAACAAAAGCAACCAAAACAACAACAGTAACAACAACAACAACAACTTTCCCGCACAAATTTTCGCTGAATGCGCACAAAAACAAAAAGAGGAACAAAAACAGCGAACGACAAAAGTGAAGCAAACGAATGTGAAATTGCAAGAGGAGGTTCTCGTCATGTTGGTCGACAAAACACACACACACACATGTAAACACACACACACATGCAGACAAAACAACAGATTGGATAGTAAATAAATGCGACAAGCGTATTTTCGTCAAATCAATGCCAACATAGACAGCAGCTCAACATGAACATAAACAAACAACAAAATGAATAATTATAATAATAATAATCATAAAATAACAGTAATACTACAAGCAGTTCTAGCACAGAAAAAGAAAAAGAGAAAGAGAAATGCAACATTCGAATGACGGCTTTATCATAATTACGTTGCACATAGTTTTGTACAGTTGGCTCGGCGAACTGATGATGCGCAAGTTCATAAACAATTGCTAAAAGTGTTGCATACAAGCAGGCGCAAGGTTGCACACAACTACACAGTCAGACAGACAGACAATTGGACGCGGACCAGCAGACAAACAACAATACCAATGTCAATAAGTAAACGCAAATTGCGACAAGCAATAACATCACACCGAAGTTGAGATACCCTCCCCACAGATCACAAATACTAAATATAAATAGTCAAAATGATCAATTCAGTATTTTGTAAATTTCAAAAGGGATTTCTTTCTAAAAATCAGAGTGATTTTCATTTTAGAGTAATTTAAAAAATCTGATTAAAATATTCAAGAATGAACATTTTTAAGTTGAAATATTGTTCATTAATTGTAGTGTTGCACTACCCAAAAAAAAAAGAAATTGTCTTTATTTGGAGTCCCCAACAGCATAACAGCGAAAAGGCTCAAAATAGCTTAAGGATTGCCAACTACATTCTCTAAATCCTCCAAGTCTAAGCCCCATCAAGAATTTTTGGACTGATATTGTATTGATTTGAATATTGAATCGAGTACTTGCCACGGAAGGTGCAACGCACTATTCGAACGTTAGTCATAGGCCGACAGCGAAGGACTTGTAAACTGAATGAATGAGGAAGAACTTTTGGGATGTTGCTTATGACTTATAGAGCTATATCCCTAGGGTAAAAGATTTCACGTTCAAATCTTATTAATTAACTATCTCAAGTATTCATTCAGACATATACACTTCATAATTGAAAATTATTTATTTATAATGCTATTTTTTACCACCTCTATTCAATAATATTAGCCTAGCTTATTACTGCTTAGATCTGAGCAGTATAAAATTGACTATTAATAATATTAATAAAAATCCCAAAAATCTAGAAAATTCTTGTCGATTCTTGAAGTTCGGGGTTATGTTTTATCAAACTCTGGCTCATAAGCTGTGTAGCTCATTATTACAGAGAAGGTGATGGCACTTTTTGAGAGTGATGTACTTATAAGGAAAGTTTGATATTTAAAGACCTTAAACATTAATGAAAGCCTCAATCTAACTATTTAACCGGAATTTTGGATGGAACTTTTTGAACACAATGCTAATTCGAACAGTCAAACTCGAGTTCTTGATCCCAAAATTAATTTGAACTAAACTCAAGTTTTTTTTAAATAGAAAATTCGACTTAAGGCAGTTCCAATCGTATGTTGCACATTCCGTGGCAAATACTCGCTGGAAGAGTATAAAAAGCGGGCAAAGAAAATACGTCTTTTGTTGACTTCCGGCTTCGGCGTGCCTTCAATTGTTCTTACGATTCTTACAATTTGCGCTTTGCTTTCCCGTGAAAAACAAATATGTATGTAACTGTAGCTGAAGGTCTTGGACGAGGGGCCGTGAAGCTATAAACAAAAAGTTGCAACCCTTTTCAAATTTCACAGTTTGGTGTCTTCAAGTCCATTTTCAATGGTTAAAAGTGGCATAATGAAGTTGTTCAAGTAAAATCAATCCAATCCTCTGTTAATGAGCATTTTTCTAGGTCTTTTATTGATGTCTAAAGGTTGCCGAAAGGTACAAATTAATGCGTTTTGGATAGATAAAAAGCTATAAGTATGTGAATGATACTTCCCAGAAAATCTATCTGAAATAAAGTAATCTTACTTTTGAAACTGTAAATATCACATAAATGATCAATAACATAGAGTTAAGCTTTGCAGAGCTTACCAATAATATATATATATATATATATATATAATAACTTAATAATAATAAATATTATTATTATTGTTTTTCTTAAAGCTGAGCTCAGAAAAGCTGATGACTTGCCACAAAACGCTACGATAAAAGCTGACAAAATCGTTAAAGTGTTAAATACGTCTATTCGACGAACTTATTATAAGAAAGAATAATAAATGTATGGTCCTAAATGATATAGTATTCAGATATTGATCATTTCTAGTCTTTTTAAAGAATATTTGACACAAAAAACCAATCGACAACATTTTAACAGAGGAAAAAATTAAACTTTTCTCATTTATTTTGCAAAACTAAGTTAACTTTATTTATTTTATTTTGATATATATATTTTTTTTCTAATTTTTAGCATTATTTTTTGGGCCTCTAAAAACTGTGTTAGAACAAAAAAAAAATATTTGCAAATGATAGGTTAATCGTAGTAGTCGCAGTAGTAGATTATTATAATATATTAACAAATATTGAAAAGGCTATTCAAATTCATTCCGATATCTTTGAAAACAGTTATTTTTTGACAATTTGAATCAATTCCTTCCCTTCAAACATATTTTGATATATCAATTTATAAATGTGTAAAATAAATAGTCTTTAAATAAGTATATTCATTTTATCAACATGTATATATATGTATATATATATATAGATATATATATATATATTTATGTTTGTATGTACATAATACATTGTATTTATTTCGCTCACCTTCCCTTTCGCTAAGCTTTGCGACAACAGCAGCAAATAATTAAGTTCATTGCTTCTATTTGCGTATTCCGCTGCCTTGCATATTTCTCTCCGTTATTGTTGTTGCTGTTGCTGTTGTTGTTGTTGTTGCTGTTGTTGTCGTTTTTGCATATTTTTGTAGCTCAGCAACAAAAGCGACCAGCGGCCAAAAGTAAACAACAATAACAACGAAACAACACATCAGGCTCATCTTCATTAGCCCTGCTTTCGTCAGTCTGCTTGCTTTGCCGCTTGTCTCTCTCTCTCTCTTTCGCTCTCGCTCTATCTCTCTCTGTCCCTCTCTCTCGCTCTAACTCTCTGTCTCTCTGCCCCGGTTCTGCCTCGCACCAACACCTCCCCATTCCACTGCATAACTTTCTTGCATTGCCTCTGCCAGGGGCTGGCTCAAAAAAAAAAATACTTTGTTTACTTGGAATGCCTCCGTTGCTTTTGTTTTTGTTGTTGCTGTTGTTGTTGCTGTCGCCATCACCATCGCTGCCAGCGTCGCTGTTGCCGTCGCCGCCTGCGTCACCGTCGCTGCCACTGATGTTTACTCAATTCCATAGCCGAAGTCCAACAATAAAATACAAAACAGCGCAAAATGCTCAAAAGAAGCAGCGACGGCAACGTCGGCATAATGACCTTCAGTGACGCTAACGTCGTGACGCGTCGTCAACATCACAGCTGGCGTCGACGTCGACGTCGGCGTCGGCATACGTCTGTTTGGCCTGACTTGGCTGTTGCTCGGGTCAGGTCTCTTTGCCGCCACCCCCACACGACTTAATTTCTGTACGCCTTTGACTCTCTCTGCCCCGCGCCCACGCACCTACTTAGTAAACAAGCAGCGACTGCGCTGCTCGCTGCTCGCGTCTCACTACCGTTTACGACGTTTCCTAGTTGCAAATGTTCTCATAAGTATAGATGTATGCATGCATGTATATACATACATGTGTTTGATAGCACGACACTGGCGTGTGCGCTCTGCGCTCTCTCAGTCGGTCACTCTCCACATTGACGCTCCTGTGCAAACAAGTGTTTGTTTGCCGCGTCGGCAACCGGCAGAGACTGTTTCGTCCCTGTCAAACATGATTCAGCCCAGTGAATACCACCCACACCTCAACTGAAACTTATTTGAAAGCGCGCAAGCTTCTTCGAATTCGTACTAATTAGCATTTTGCTTGAATGCCACTGTGGGCCGAACTTGATTTTTGTTAGATTATCAAATGAAATAATTATTTGAAACTTGTATAATTACTGGTTAACAAATTTCCAGTAAACTGCTAATGCCAATATTTCTTGGAATAATTTAAAAAAAAATAGGTCATTTACCGAGATATTCTTGAAGTGCAGCAAATTGTTTCAAGAATCTAAAAAAATCACAATATAGTCCCTTGTACATTAGTTATGCGTAATAGCGAAATTCTAATAAGAGCGAATAAGAAAAAACAACCGAGAGAAAAATAGAGAGAGAGAGCAATGTCGTTCGTTCGCTTGGACAGCCGCACGTGAGAGCTTGCGCACGAGAGAATGAGTAATAAAAAGAATAACAAGAACAGGAACAACAACAACAACTCCAATGCCTCCCACGCAAAGAGTGAAAACGCAATGCACTTTGGCAGCAGCGGCGACTGTCAGATACAAAAACAAAACTACTGCTGCTGCTGCTGCTGCTACTGCTACTGCTGCGAGTGAAACGTAAGCAATAACAATTTAAATTATTAATGTATGTGCACATGTGCATACATACAAATGCATGTTGTTTGCAGAACAACAACAACAAACGTAAAATACTATGAGGGAGACATTCAAGGAGAGCAAGCGAATAGTATGAGTATGTTCGTATGTGTGTGTATGCACAATTTACGGCACACTTACAGTAGCTGACATGTAATTTCGTTCATCGATAACGATTACCTGCAGAACTCTTAATTATTTTTACAACAAATTTATTCAATATTTAAGAGTGAAATTGTTTAGTGATTACAAATGGATTGTAATTCATTTAATATTAACTCAGTCTGCATGAAATAAGCTGTAAGCTACAGTAAGTGGATAGATAATTGTTTATAAAATATACGTACATATCTGTTAGTATGAATGTATTTGTACATAAATGTAATTGTATTGCACTTATTTATATATTAACATTTGAGCATACTAACACACATACAGACATGCACACATATATACATATATATCAGCGTCGTCAGCCTTAGCAGAAGACGGAAATACCAAACCAACGATGACGAACGTAAAAACTACGCACCAAGCAACAGCAACAACAACAGCAGCAACAATAAAACACGGCACGAAAAACAAACAAACAAGCAAGCAAGCAAAGCGGCGCGCTGTGGCGAGTGAGAAAGCTGCTGAATGGGCGATAGCGAGCGCAAGAGCGCAGCACCTGCCTGCCTGGCACTGGCAGCCACACATCCAACTGCCATCTCCCTCTGCCCCTCCTCTCGCCCACTTCCCTTCCTATCGCTCTGCTAACGAGCAAACACAACTAAACAAAAACAAATAACTAAGCAATGGCAGATTGAGGCGAAATTCTATTAACCTTTCGAAATTTTACTACGACGTAGTAGAACAATTTTTCGATATTGGCGCGCACCTTTTTTGTTGCGTTATTTTTCTGCCCTCGTTCGTTCAACTCGACAACCTCGCGACAGCCGCCACCCGCTGCCCTATCGTCTCAATTCAATCCTGAACCGCTCCTGTCTACTTGTTTGTTTAATTTTTTGCCATTTCTGCTTCGCATTCTATTTGTTTGTTTGACTCGCTGCGCATGTGTTGGTGCCCAGAAGAGTTTGTGCGAGGGCTGCCCCGTGTGCTTTACAACTTTACAACCGAGCATTCATAGCTACAATATGTACAATAGAAATATATAAACATGTAAATTTGTAAATAATATTTATTATTGTTAACAAAATAATAATGTAGGAAATTTATTTAACAAATGAAAATAGAGTTATGCATACAAGTACATAGACATTTCCAGATGTAATCACAGAAGTCTGTTTATTCCACAAACACTTGTGGCTGCCCTCGTTTTTGTGTTTTGGCGCGTACTCAGATCGTCCGCTGTTGTTGCTGTTGTTTTTTAAGCATGACAAAGCACCGTACAATTTCACAACAGCAACTTCATTATGATGTTCGGCTTGTTTTTCCACGAAACAACTGTTTACCGAACGTGGCTGCTCTGCCGCAGCAGACGTCAGCAGCGCAGTGATAGCGCTGTCTGTTCGTTCTCTGTGCTTATGTGTGTTGTATGCATGTGTGTGTGTGTGTGGCGTACGTTGCGCTCGTTTCATTCAAACGTCCACCGAGAAATTTCATTTCAATACGCAGCCCGGCCAGCGACGCGTCGCAGTCTCAGTCTCAGTCTCCGTCTCTGTCGCAGTTGTAGGTTCGTTACAAATCGATTTCGATAAGTTTGTCAGTGTTTGTCGGGAAAAAGCAACGCACAGTTCAGATTCAGACGTTAGCAGTCGCTGTTCGCGAACGGTTGTGTGTATCCGAAAGAGTACGAGTTTTTTTGGGCGCGCAGAAGAAAGTCGCGCTAACGGTAACATCGCTCTTCGGTGCTTCTCGCCAGCGAGCAAGTGAGCAAGTGCGGGGGAGGCAAGATGCGATAAACACAGCAGCCCTCTGTCTGCTGCTGCTGCTGTTGTTGTTGTTGTTATTATTATTATTGTTATTGTGTGTGTTGTTTGCTGAACAAATAACGGAAAAACTAATATGTACAAGGAGAAACGGCTTTGTTACAGTTTCGAAACTGAAATGCCAAAGTCCAACAACAAATTGTGCATTTAAATGTGTTAAGTGAAAAGTACGCATCAGTCTTCGAATATATAGGTTATAGAATAATTTCAATATTATTTCACTTACTTGTCTTTACCAACACGCGCCCGTGTATGTGTGTGTGTGTGTGTGTGAGTGCGTGTTTGTTTTTTTACGCGCCTTGAAATGTATTTTTAAGTTTTGATCCGATTTTTATGTTGTTTACTTTTTGTGTTGTGTGTGTTTTTTTTATTATTTGTTTGCCTCTCTATGAGTGTTTTTTTTTTATTTTCGAAAATGACAGAAGTGGAAGGCGGGTAGAAAAATGTGTTTGCTTGTGAATTTTTCTGCAAATTGTCACAGACGTAATTGTTTCATGTTGTTTTCCAAATATGAACTGTTTCAAATTGTCGATTGTGTTTTTTATTTAAGATTAATTCGTTGGAAGTGAAAAAACACGGAAAGTTCGTTACTTGTTATGCGTAATAAGTTATACAAACAATCGCCAATTAAATTGTTTTTGTGTATAACAGACTAAACAGTAGTCAGAAAAACAATACGCAAATAGAAAAGTATAAAATCAAAATGAATACATAACATTGATAAACATTTTCAAAAATAAAAAATAACTAGTTTTGCTCCATAAAAGCTTTCTGGACGCATACAAAAACCCAAGTTTTGAGAAATATCCCAACTGATTGAACACGCAAACAATCTTGTGGAAAAGCCCCAATGCTCTAAACACGTTAATAAACAACAACAACAACAACAACGTTTGCAGAAAAAACCCAAACTTAGCCGTCAATCCCTCAAAACTGTGCTACTTTAAAATCTATGAAGGCCGCACATTTGCCAAAACTCATAAGATATATATATATATATATATATATAAAATTAAAAAAGGAAAAATCCTACAGAATTGTGAACAAACTTATTTGTTAAACAGAGAGTAGTGCCAAAAGTAATGCCATTAAAAATCGACAGCTAAAAATAGCAACAAAAAATGCGTCGCGTCTACAAAATACGCTAACAATTAAACATAAACTAAAAAAAACCCCAAAAAAAAATAAAAAACATTTTGTTTTTCAAAAAGACAGCAAACTCAAAAAAAAAAAGAACGGGATGTGCACTGAGTTTGAGTTCTCATTCTTTGTGCGAATCTTATGTGCATGTGTGTGTGTGTGTGTGTGAGTGCGTGTGTGTACTTGTGCATTCGTTTACTGTTATGATTCATCCAGCTGTTTGCGCAGCAGCATTTACATTCTGCGCAAATTGTCTAAACAAAGGCAATAATAAATAATACATATACTAACGACAGCATTTATTAAGTGAAATGAAACGAAATGTGTGCAAAACTTAAATATGTATATACATGTGTGTATGTGTGAGTGAATGTGTTAAGAAGAACAACTTACCAGGAAGCAAATCGGGCGACAAAGATTGATGTCAAAACGAGATGCCGCATAGGCAGCCGCGCAGTGTGTGCGAATGAAAACGCACGTGTCCCTGCTCTCACTCTGTGTCCGTGCATGTGTATGCGTGTGTGTTTTATGTGAAATAGCTTCCGTCTATTGTGAATAACTAGACTGTTATCGATGTAGTTGTTGTTTTTGCTATTTGTGCTATGAATTGTGACATTTGCACACGCGTATTTGTATTCACAGAGGAGAATTTCTTAGCGCCTGTTTCGAAAAGTCGTACGGCAAATGTTGCTAATTCATGCTAAAGAAAAATGCTACAGCGTCGCAATTTTTCCGTTAATATACTTTCCAGTATACAAAATATGGATTTGTATTTGTTTTGAGCCTGTTCACATTACATTAATATGTAATTATTCAAAAGTTCAAACATTGACGTGTGCTCAAAAACAAAACAAATGCAAAATGTAATGCACTAAAAACTGAAAAGCTTATTGGAATCTAATTCAAAATCAGAAAGCAAGTCAAATCAGATAGTTATCACCTATTTTGGCTTTGTTTTGAGCGGTATTTCGTTGTTGAATGAAAGCGTACAAGAAACACTTAACACCTCTTGACTATATTTGGAAACCCCAAACTGTGACCATAATTGAGATGGGTTTATCTCCAAGTTTAAACAATCTAAATACTAAATTCAACTTATTTTGCTCGTTTACAGTGTCGGAATGTAAATAAATGAACCAAACTCAGAACATAAAATGTTAATTTGAGTGCATTTCGCGAATAAAAAGCAAAACAAAAACAAACAAAAAGGGAGCAAGGAACGAAGCAACAAAAGGAGTACAACTCAAAAAGCTAATTAAAAGCGAGTGACTGCCAAACCAAAGCTCAGCGCTACACAACCCACCAAGTCAACAGAGTAAGAAAGAGATAGAGAGAGAGAGAGTGGAAGGGAGAGAGAGAGATTTGCTTGGAACAGCAAATGAACTTCAATCCAGAGAGCTTTGTAGCCGGAGCAGCTGCAACCGTCCACAATTCGCCTCATTTTCATCATCAGCATCGTCGGTATCAGCATCAGCAGCAGGAGCAGGCACACATTATACCACTGCCGAGCTACACTCGCCACTCGGCTATTGGCCTGGCCGTCGGGTCTGGCGGTGGTAGCAGCAGTGACGGCGGAGATAGCTCAACTAAAATCATGGAATGGACCAACGACGATGCACTAGAGCTAATCGAACAGTATCGCTGCCACACGGAGCTGTGGAACCGTGCCGATCCCAAGTACAAGGATAAGTTGTGCCGCTTTCGGGCGTGGTCGGAAATAGCGGATCGCTTTGGCTGCAGCAAGGCCGAGGTGGAGCGCAAGATGAATGTCCTGCTCACGCAGTACAGGCGCGAGAAGCACAAGATGTTTGTGAAGATCTATCAAGGCATCCAGCCGAATCCGTCCAAGTGGTATGCCTTCAAGCGATTCGACTTTATGGAAGCCGGCGGCGGCAGCTTAAGCGGACTGCCCGGCAGTGCCACAGTTGCCGCACTCGGCACCTCCTCTTCCGCTTCCGCCTCCTCGTCGGGCAGCACGACGCACAACGGCCTCAATGGGCTCGCTGCTGCTGCAGCCGTTGCAGCGGCGGCATACGAGAGCAGCACTATTGCGGCGGCGGCAGCAAATGGTGGTGCGACCGGCGCTGCCATTGGATGTGCGACAGCAGCAGCGGCGACAACGACAACAACAACAACAATTGGAGCAGCAACGCCCGCATCGCAGCACAGACGCATCAAAACCAAAGAGCTAAAATATTTTGGAGCGGTGAGTAAGCGGGGCAAAAAATAACCGAATGCGTAAGCATTTCTCGCAGAGACAACAAAACAAGTGACTGACTGAGTGACTGACTGAGTGACTGTCTGAGTGAGTGACTGAATGAGTGAGAGAGTGAGTGACAAACAGCCAAAAGCGTCGGAGTATATTGACTAGCCAAACAGCCCTTTAACACCTCTCTGACCAAGGTGCCGGGATTAGACACATTTCGTATTTTCTTATTTTTGCCATGACAACAAAGTCTACAAAGCAACTGCTTTAAGTTGTTTTCAATTACAATTGATTAAATTGAAAATCCTGGGACAGGAGCGAGCGCAGACTTCAATTCACCGTTTAATAATGCATAAATTGAATAAAAATGCTGTTTAATCAGCTCATTTGCTGTTTTCTTTTGCTCACAACGAGCAGGTTTTTGTTAACAAATATACTGCCACAATGCAGACAGAAGCGCATAACTTCAAATGTAATGCAACATTCGGATTAATATTTTCTGTATAGTTGTTGCCTTTCTGGTGTTAATTTCAATCAAAAACGCAAAGTTAACTGTGTTTTAAGCTGAATACGCCAACAACACTGAGAGACAAACGGAACGCCATGTGCGCAAGTGACTTGCTATTTTTTCTGCCGACACCGAGAGAGAATCGCATTTGCCTCTCTCTCTGATTCGTACTGTGTGTGTGTGTGTGTATGTTTGCGCATGTACATATGTATTTTGTTATTGACGATCAAAACAGAATTAAAATTTTACGCATAAATTTTTCTAAGGAACTTGGCATGGTGTGCGTGAGGTATTGCCCTCAGTTACGCGAGAATCTGTGCACACAGACACACGCATACATGTGTATTTAAATATGTAGGCTGTGTGTGTGTGTGCGGTTTATATGTATTTGCTTAGTCGCGCCAGGCAAGCAAGCTTTCGTGTTGTTGGTGCGGGTGCGGGTGTGGAAGCGGGGGGTTCTCTGCTGACATTTCGTCGCCGTTGTCGCTCACATGCTCTGTTTTTGTCTGTGATGAAATGTTTGTTTTGCACGGCGAAATGCGCGTAGCACTTGCGCCAGTGTTGCCGTTGTTGTTTTTGTTATGTTTTGTTTTGTGGTTGCCTAGTGGCCTCTCTTGCTCCGCCTTCCCCACACTTCGTGCGTATGTATGTGTGAATGTATTTACATGTGCGTTAGTGTGTGTAGCGATTGTGATTCGTTTGTTGTTCGTTTTCCTTGTGTACTTTTGTTATACCCTGTAGCCACACAAACCGGGTAGAAAGGAAGTTGTGCGTATGCAAGTAATATGTTAAAGGATATATCTTATTAGGCATGCAGTAATTTACCCTTTTATTTATATAGAGCTATTGAGGTATGGAATACTTATTTAAAAAAAACTTAAACTATATTTACATAGCATGTGTGTTTTACATTTGTATTTAGACAAAATATCGAGTTATGGAGACGATAGTACAAGTTACAAAGCAAAAATTCGACTTAGAAAAAAAACTGAAACTATATCTACATATCATTTAACACAGGATATATCCTAGTCGAGCAATTAGGACGTCGACACTTGTTTTGACTTGGGCCTGCGGTTTTCATTCGTTCTGTGCTACTGTTGCCGCTGCTGTTGTTATTGTTGTTGTTGCAGTTGTTGTTACTGTTGTTGCTGCTGCTGCTTCTGTTTGCCAGAGTTATCAAAACAAAATGCCAAGCAGCAGTATTGTTATAGTTACTGCTGTTTTCATTTGCTGTTTTGCTATTTCTACAAAACGAATGCAATTTCATTGGGTTAACACAAGAAACCTGGGCGTTAAACTGAGCGGGCGTGGCACCTGTTTTTTTTTTCTCGCAACTCGACCATATATTTGTTCTTGTGTTCCTTAATATTATCTTTGTCGTTGCAATTTTCATTTATTTGACAGAACACAACAGGAAAATAGAGTTCTTTTTTTAAGTGAACTTTGCAAATAGATTTCGCACCTTGCCTGCTTACCTGCGCATTTTACCGTTAAATCCTCAGTTGCTGAGTGCCATGTTTTTGTTTTTTCCGTCATTATTACTGCAGCAGCAGCAGCAGCTCACGCAGCCACCCACCAAATACCGAACACCTCCTCCAACCCCTCGTTATATATATATAATTATATGTATAAGCATATATGCGTAAATATGTATGTATGGATGTATGTATGTGTGTTTTTGCTCGTATTTTACAACTGTTTTGTTGCGGCATTTTCTCCAAGACACCGAATAAAAACAACAACAACAACAACAACAACAACAACAACAATAATAATAATAATAATATGTTGGCGTGGCTGGCGCCCAAGCAGCGACGTTGGCAGCGATGCCCGCCACACGCGTTGACTACATAAACACACACACACACCTCCACCCCCTCCCAACGTTTTACAGTTTGTTTGTGTTTATAAAATGCACGCCTGCTTCCTATTGTCCTTGTAGCTGGAGCAGTCAGCAGCAACTGTTGTTATTGTTGCTGCGTTGCGTCTGTAATTTTCATCGTTGTTGTTGTTATTTTTGTTTTCTCTCGCATGCGCTTTTTAAAATGCCTGCTTGTAGTCCCCTGCGGCGAGGCGAGGCGAGGTCTGAAAAGTGCATGGCAAATATGCAGCAATAGTCAAAGTAGCAGCAGCAGCAGCAGCAAAAGCAGCAGCGGCAGCAGAAACCAAAAGCAAGCAATGTAACCGACAACAGCACTAAAGCAGGCGCTGACTGCGACTGCAACTGCAGCTGAGCCGGAGACAGAAGCAGAGACCGCGACCGCGATGGCAACTGCGACGTCAGCGTTTGTTTTTGTTTACTCATTCATTGCAAAGTTGTTTAGCTGTGCGCGCAGCGTTGCCAGCCTGGCTGGAAATCAACTTGAAGGGTGCTGCTGGGGCCAAGGTGCTCCAGGTTGAACTACCTCGACTAGAACATACCCCGTAGCCATGTGTGTAACCCTCTTAAAAACATATACAATTGTTGAAACTGAACTTGTAATATTTATTGTGCAAATTGCGAATCTCCAAAAGTTGTGCATTTTAGTAAAATTTGTTTTAATGTTCCATCAATTTGAAATTGAAGCGAGGTTAACCCGATTAACGATCATAGTGAAAGTTACAGTTATCTGTTTCTCTGGTATCAATCCAAATGTTTTGAGTTAACTCCATGCCCTAAAAGGGGTAGGTATAGCTATTTTTATATAACATAAGGACTTAATCAGTAGGAATTATGGCGAGTTATCGATAAACTGAAATAATTTTTTTGTCTGATTATGGCATCTTTATAAAAATACACCGATAGATACCTAGGATATCTACGTATTTTTGATATGTATTTTGGGATCATTTGGTTTGTTGCATCCATTTTCACATGTTCATTATTACCCATTCACGCAATTCTAATGAGTATAAATGGCACACAAAGGGAGTGGCTTGTTATTGTGAAAGTTTTGCAAGAATTTGGGTTATTTTTGTGTGAGAGGGAAGGTGCAACAATTTGGGTGGGTGTCTTTCTAAAAGGCTGAAGGACACAACAACATGTTCCCCGATGCACACACATACACACACACACACGTGCATATACATACTCACATGTCTATACATATACATGTATGCAAGCAGAAATGTCATTTTACGGTAAAGAAGAGATTTGTTGAGGAGCATAAAGCAATTGGTTAAAAATAGATGGGAAATACTACGAAGTAAATCCACGCAAATTTTAGTGTTGTTTTGCAGTTTATTTTTTCTAATGCTTTAATTTCCATTTTTCTAAAATTGTGTACTACGACTTATGCCATTTTTCATGTTTTTTAGAATGTTTATTGAGCAAGAAATTACTTTTGTGTTGATCTTTTATGAGTGTCATCGACAGCCCACAAAATGAGAGTTTTGGTAGTCTCCTTCTCTAATATATAGAAGATAGTGCGTCAAGCTATCCATTCAGGCAATCGAGCATCGCTGATCCGGGTTCGATTTTGAGCTTAATTGCAATGTGCTAGACAGCAGGCCATATGTATATTAAAGTTATGTTTATAGTTTATAACTATATCCAGTACGATATGGTAATAAACAATTTTTACGTCGGCGAGTTGGCAACTCTTTTTATTGTCAACTAACATTTTCAATGCTTCGCCGTTAATTTTACAACTCCCTCTAGCAGTGTCTGTGTGTGTGTGTAAATCCCCTTTAAAAATACCCGTAGGAAGAAGGTGTTTAGGTGAAAAGGGGAATGCATGACTACACTCACGCACGCACACACACTCACGCAAAGGCGACGTCGACGACGATGCTCATTCACATTTACGCTGCACAAGCTGCGGTTTTATGGAGTTTCATTAATGTTAGTGTATCAGTTGAATCTGTGTGTGTGTGTGAATACAAAAATCTCGTAGCGTACTGCATAAACATTTGCGTGAGCAGCGACACTCATGCTGAAAAAAAGAGTGAAATAGAGAAGGGGAGGGAGTGGGAGTGGGGAGGTGGCTGGGTTGGTTGGGAAGAGGGGTTTGCACGGAGTGCTGAAAGGAATAGTTGACGTGGTTTATATCGTAGTTGTTGTTGTTGTGGTAGAGTGTGTGTTATTTATTCATTGGATTGGATGATAATCAGTTTGTTTACATTTTTCAGTTGCACACGCACTCACACAATCAGCAAGAGTACAAATGTACACACACACACACATACAAGCACATATGCTCAACAAAGTATAGAATGAGAGTGCGAGAGAGAGACAGAGCTAACTTTTGTTTGGGCTGCGGGCACGCAAACAAGTCAGACACGCACACGCACACACACACAGAGAGACACACACGCGTTGTCTCCAAATACTCAAAACTCAAAACAACAACACAAACAGCTGCAGCAATAAAAATAACAGCAAAAGCAAGAAAAAAAGAGCAAACAACAACAATAGCAAATAGCCCTCGACAGTTGTATTTGTGAATTGTAGAAAGTTCTAGGCGCCAGCAGCAGAAAGACCCGACGAATCGAAAGAGAACGAGAAAGAGGTAGAGAGCAAGAGCGAGAGCGGGAGAATGATCGTCGATGATCACATTAGCATATTTGTCGTGTGTATTTCCCCACCATCATCAACGTGGGGTAGGTTGTTAATATTAATGAACCTGCTGCTGCTTCTACTACTGGTGCTGCTGCTACTGCTGCTACTAAATAGCTTTTCATATTTCCCGTTCGTAATGAGTTGTAGATGTTTTCGTGAAAACAAGTGAGAACATTGCAGTCTGGCATGATCGACTGTGCAATACTCTGCCTTCAACCAGATTAATAGAGTTATTAAAAAAAACTTTGCTATGATATTTATAATTTTATAAAATATAATTACTATAATATATACAAATACTAAAAAAAAAACAGCTCAAAGTGTACATGCAAAAAATCAAGAAAATGTTTTGACAAAGGCATAATAACCAATTTAACAAGTTAAAAAAAAACTCAATATTTGACGCCTTATGTTATAAAATTATAATAATACACAATTGCTCTTCGGATACAGTGTATAATGCAAAATACAATCTTTGAACCGTTAAGTATCGCTCACTGATACGCTCCCAATCTCTCTCTCTCTCTCTTTCGCACGCACACTAACA
The DNA here is from genome assembly GCA_035041605.1 of Drosophila atroscutellata. Classification (NCBI taxonomy): domain Eukaryota; kingdom Metazoa; phylum Arthropoda; class Insecta; order Diptera; family Drosophilidae; genus Drosophila; species Drosophila atroscutellata. The sequence continues at coordinate 206,811 of JAWNLA010000092.1, read as the reverse complement.
AAAATATGCAATAGCACCAACAAATTGCATCACTCTCTGTATTGCTGGTGGCTCCGCTCTCTCTCTCGTTCTACTGTTCTCTCTCTCCTGCTCAAAAAAAAAAAATTTACTACGCCGCTAGAATTTTTTCGACACTGCGATTTGCGCTGTCGTCGTCGACGCGTCGTTCAATAGCAACAAAAAGAATTGTTAATATTATATCCAGCGAATACAACATTGTTGTAACAAGTGACACTTTAAGACTATGAATTACAACTACAGCAGCAGCAGCCACAACAACAGTAACAACAACAACAACAGCAACAACAATCAGCGCATAATCATAACTGCTGTTGGCGCAGAAGCAGCAACAACAAAAACTGTACGAAACAAATCTGCTCGTCAAATATGATTTTGCACATTTCCAACAACTTACCACATTCTTGAATCTGTGCTTTGTGTGTGTGCGTCTGTGTTGTGTGCATGTGTGTATCTGTGTGTGTGATTGGTTAAAACCCAAGCCGTTTTGAGTTGGATTTTAAGCGGGATGCGCAGCTGATAAGAATCTAGTCAATGTTTTATTTTTGATTAAGCTTGATTTAATTTCATTTGAATCTTATGCGCATTTTTTCTTATTTTCAATCAAAGGTGTCCTTCAGCCTTTACACTCCTCCCTACTCCTTTCTAAAGGACTAATAAATATATGCTTATTTTTGGAGTAACTGTTGGCATAATAATGCTGAATAGTCGTACAACAGTTGGCTGAGAATAGTAAAAAAGTAGAATGAGTAATCTCTAATTTATATATAGTCAGTAGCGGAATCTAGCGATATTAATGTGTGTGTAGATAATGCCCAAAGCAAAATATGATGTGCCGCAGATTCTTTAATTTGTGCCCGAATAAGGGTTAATGAAAGAATTGTAGGCTCAGAGGATGCCACATGAAGCTGTTCCATTAATAATAATAATAATTATAACAGTAATAACCAAATATATAATAAATATTTGTAATAAGTCAGTTTAAGGAGCTGCTTGCCACACAGTTCGCTACATCTTATATCCGATGGACACACATAGTGGCAGCTTGATAAAGAACAAATAAACACAGTGTATTAAAAATGCTGGATCATGCTGTGAATTTTATGGGTTGGCAATTGAACTTTTATTTCATTCATTAATTCATTCATTCAAGACTGTGCTAGGCCTGATAGCATTAGACGGTCAACAACAGTATTTGGAATTTGACTGACAAATTGTTAACTCTAAACTTCAAACAGTTAACTAATGTTTGTTTACATCTTATCTTGTTTTGCAGATGAACCTCAACATACCCCTGCTGATAGCGAGTAGTCAAACGCAGCTGGACAGCTGGAACACATCGGGTCGGTTCTCGCCGCCCATAGGCACGCCCGGCATTCGAGCGTTGGGCGATGGAGCAGGCGGTGTACCCAATCCCCAGCAGCAGCAGCAACAGTTGCGCGTCTCATTGCCAATGGCGTACGGTGGAGGTGTGAGTGGCACAGCCTACACTTGCGTCGGTGGCGGTGGCAGCAGCAGCAGCGAGTTTCAGCCGAGTCCGCACAAGACGATCGACACGTCGGACAACGAGGACAACAACAATCTGAGGGACGAGGCGACGGCGGCAGCACTCGGGCAGCTGGCAGCGAAAGTGGAACGACGCTCGCCGCACTCCTCCACACACAATGCGAATGCCTGCAGCGGGAGCCTAGATGGCGGCATCAGCAATCCGCACGAGGCGATGGCCGATGCGGCCAATGAGCCCGCTGCTGTTGGTATCGCCTTGAGCGAGACTGGCTCCAGTCCCATACCCAACACCAACACCAATATGCACGAGGCGCATAAGAATCATCTGCTGCAATCGAGTCCGGCGGCGGCACGTGCAACGACGCCGCGGCACGCGCACGAGCAGCTGCAGCTGCACCATGGCCAGCATCATCATCCGCATCAGCATCCGCATTCGCAGCAGCAGCAGCAGCAGCAGCATGGTCAGCATCATCATTCGGATGAGCTGGACATTAAGCAGGAGCTCGTCGAATACTTTAATGCAGCACCGCCGCCGCCGCCGGAGTCGCATCGTTCCTACAGTTCGGCCGGCGAGGAGAGTCGCCTCCATCCGGACATGGCGCAGGATCTGCGTGTCGCTCAGGCTAAGGCGCAGGCCAATTTTGTCGGCGCCTTTGTCCTGCCCCCGCGCAGCAGCAGCGCCAAACTGGCAGCCGCAGCAGCAGCAGCCGCCTCCATGCCCCTAAACATGCGCAAGCTGACGGCAGTCTCGAGTGCCGCCGGCCACATGCTCATGAACTCATTGCTCAGCTCCAGGGAGAGCATGTCGGATGCGGACGGCGAGGTGGACAACGATGAGGCCACCGAATCGGCAGCTAGTCCCGGCCACATCAAGAGCAGCGCATCCGCCCAGGATGCCAGCTCAGCGGCGGCGGCGGCTGCTGCCCTCTACGCGGAGAGTCTCAGTCGGGACGATTGCGACTTCATTGGCTCAAATGTGTCGATGAAACTGCGCACAATGGATCGGACGCAGCGCATCATTGCCGAGAAGCTCATCGGCGAGGTGCTCTACTTTGGCCAGCTCAACGAACTGGAGCGGACCGCCTGCATCCAGCCCAAGTGACGCTGGCTCACTCTCTCGAGGAGTGGACGACGAGTAGTCTAGGCTTAGGTATAATTATGGGTAAGGGTATCAGGGCATCAAGGATCAACAGATGGATGGTGGCGCCCTGATTGGGAGTTGGCTTGCTGCAACATGGCAAATAAACTGTAATCGGAATTCCACTCTAAACTAGCCACGCGAAAACTAAACAGAACAAAGCAAAACAAAGAAAACAGCTAACGAAGTTTGAATACCCTTGCAGTCAGCTCCAAACTTAAATTAAGATTGATTCTTGATTTATTGCACTTAAAAAAAAGAACTAAGCTGAGCAACTCTGCCTCTGCAAGGGTATCAGCATACAGAACACAGAAAACAAACAGTACAATTTACATTTAGTTCGAACAGGGTACAAAGCACATCGGGGGGGAGGGGGCAGCGTTACTTAGAATGATGAACAAGCAACAACTACAAGGATGTCGTCGAGGACTAAGACTCCTTGCCAGAACAGTTACTAATTTTGTTAAAATATGTTCATTCAACAATAGCACCACAACTAACTGATAGAATCTCAGTATTACTTATAAAAATACATAGATGTATGTGTGTAAACCACCTACAGAATATCATAGAAAAGCTACTCTGCTTGCAGGAAAAGCATTTGCCATGTTGGGTTAGAGGGGTGGGAAGTGGGGGGACACACTATCCGGCCATATTGACTAGGCTCAAACACACAATAACAATAATCGCGGCTTGTGGGCACAGCTTAAAAGAAGTTCAACTATTTCAAATAAAGTCCACGTTAGCAAAAAGACAAAAATCAAAAATAAAAAAAAAACCCTCGATGGGAAAGTGCTGAATTTGGTAGATCCATAAGCTCGCCGTGTAAAGGGTTCCAGGGGTTAAATCATTGCACTTTTGTACATAAACACCTACAAATAAATAAATATATATATATAGATAGATATGTCTATGTTTTTTAACATATATCCTGTACCCAATTAAAATTTGTAAACGGTAAAAATAATACATAATCGGTCTAGCAATGTTTGTCTATCTGTCTGTAAAGAGTCGATTAATATCGATTGTCGAACCGATTGCGATTATCAAAAACTAGAAACGGAATGTATAATTAACTGATTCAAATCAAATGTGTGCAGGTATAGCCTTTATTTTTGGTAGCTTTATTTAACGATAAAAAAAAAAACTTTTGTAAAGAATATTATTCTATGGAGTATTCTCTGTATATTTGTGAATGTCTGTGTTTTTATATACACACATATATATATATATATATATGCTTATATACATAAGTTAGTTACTTGGTAACTGGGTACAGGATATGTGGTAGTCGGGCAAACCCGACTATTTACACTCTTACTCGTTTTTATATATTTATGTAAAGCTATATATCATTGTACCTTATTTTGAAACAAAAATGTTTTTGTAGTCACTTAAGTCTGGTCGTTAACTTACCAACACCAATCAATACAGCAACTGATACCAACCTATACAAGAAACGTATGTAAAAATAAAGAAAACAACAAAACAAGAAAAACAAAGAGAAGAAAACAACAAAATAAAGAGTGTGTGGAGATGTATGAATATGGATGTATAACTAAAGCTATGCATGACGTCGTCACTAGTTCGTTAAATAAAATATATATGTAAAAACCAAAACCAACACAAAAACAAAACAAAAAAAAAACACACACACACACACAAAATACACTATTATAAATAAATATTGTAATTTAAAAATTGTACATTTTTTGCGTGCATGTTTTTTTTAGGTCATAATGATGTTTGCATAATGTTTAAGTAGTTTAAGATATGCAAAGCAAAACAAAACAAAACAAAACAAAGCAAAAAAACTGAAATGAAAAACATTAAATTAATTTATATGCATACAAACAGAAAATGGGCAAATTAGTCATGTAAATGAGAGAAAAAGATGGTAAATATTATAACAAAAAAAAAAAACTACAAAAAGGCTAGCTAAAAAAATGAATTTAAATTAATTTTTTTAGTTGACATTTGTGAGTACAATGGGCAAGTACATAAAAAAGTGAACATTTTTCAAACAACCCGTTTTACGTAAGTTTGTCAACGGTTTGGCACACACACATATATATACACACACACACACACAGACACACAAATGTCAAAAGTCTTTTTTAAACTTATTAAGTGTTTTATTGGTGCAAATATAGACGAAATCAGAAACTTACAATTTGTCTTCTCAATGTTGCAAAAGGGGTCTTCCGAAATGCATCTGGATTGATTTTGACGGTCTTACTTTTTGGGGTTTCTTTAGGAAATATTCCATGGACAAATCATTTGCCCACTTATATTAAGTAAAATCGCAAATTGAGAAGGTAAGCTATAAACTGTAAAATCAGAAATGTAAATTTGAACCAAAACAAGTTTAATTTCAATTTTTAGCAAAACTGAAAAGTAATTTTGGATTTTAATTTCGTTTAGGAAAACAATAAAATGTCAAAAACAACTTTCAAATTGACTTTAACTGTATATTTCCATATAATGCTGTATATTTGAATATAACACAATTACAACTTTTTTGTTTGTTTCGTTCTTGCACTGCCTAAAACATTACTTTTCAACTTAAACATAAAACTTAGTCTCGAGGTCTGCTTAAAACAAATTTAATTGGTTACACAAAAGGCGGCGGCATCGTTAATTATCGATCAATTCATTATTAACAACTACAAATAGACTAGGCTTCGAATTAGCAAGTTACCAAGATTTTAAATATTTTACATTATTAAATCATTTTCTGTATTGTTTACTTCTTTTTTTGTTTTTTTTTTGTAATCCCAATGGAGGAAGCTAAGCGCCAAACAACATTAAAATACAAAAAAAAGCGCAGTGTTATTGCTATTGTATCTGGCCGATGTCGGATTTAAAGAATTTTGTGTTAGACATAAAGAACAAAGTAGCTGTGTAAAATGCAAGGACTTTAATTTGTGCATCTGTTGCCGCAAGTACGATGTGGCGATGTGGCTAATCAGGATGTGGATCATCTGCTGTGGTTGCTCAGTACTCAAAGTTGAAGGAAGAATTGCGTCCGCCGCTGAATTGGAAGAACGACCGAAACATTTGATTCGGATCGAAGTCGGCTGTGCAAATGAGAAACCATACAATTAGAATATATATTTTATATATATATATATATATATAGCATAAATTTGTACAATATGATTTGAAGGACTAAACCGCACCTTGCATTTGGTCCTCAATGTCGTGTCCGTTGTCGTATCGGGATTTCTTTTGGGCATCCGACAGAATGGCGTAGGCCTCGCCCACCTCCTTGAACTTGAGCTCCTCGTCCTTGCGCACCTCGACACTACTGCTTGTGTGCCTGTCGGGATGATGGACCATTGCCTTCTTGCGATACGCCTTCTTGATCTCGTCCTCTGTGGCATTTCGCGAAATGCCCAGGATCTTGTAGTAATCCTTACGCTTTGACTTCTTCAGCGCGAACTTTGCGTCGCGCAGCAATTTCTTAACATCTGCCGTCTTCTCCAACTGCAAAGCCGTCTCATAATCGGCCACCGCCTCCTCGAACTTCTCCAGATCGTTGTGGCATCGAGCGCGCAGCAGCAACGCCTTCAGATACTGCGCATTCAGCTCCAGCACGCGATTGCAGTCGGCGACAGCCTCGCGTAGCGAACCGATCCGCGTATTGACCAGGGCTCGATTGTAGAGCAGCTTCGAGTTGATGTCCTTGTTGTGCTCGTCAATCTTCAGGGCATCCGTGTAGATGACGTGCGCCTCCCGATACCGTCCCGACTTGAACAGCATGTTGCCGTTCTCCTTCATCTCCTTGAGCTGCTTGCACTTGTTGCGCATCGTCTTCGACTTCAGATGGTCGGGATCTAGTTGCAGGGAACGCTCGAAGTGCAGAATGCCCTTCTCCAGATTGTCCGTGTAGTACAAGCACAGGCCACGCACATAGATCGCATCTGCCGAGGTGCTGTCCAGTTTCATGACACTAACGGCAATATCCAGCGCCTCATCACATCGTCCCAAATAGGCCAGGCACTCGGCCTTCATCAGCCGATATCTGTTATCAAAGTGGAAGCAAACAGTTGTTATCAATCGCATTGTTTGGTCACTGAAACTTACCGCAGGCAGGCGGGCGCAAGCTTGAGCGCACTATCCAGATAGTAGACCACATTGCGGTATGACTGTGATCCGTAGTTGCTCTGTATGGTCGTCTCCAGCTGTCGCAACTTTTGCACAGCGTGCTCCTCGCCGCTGAGCGCCATGCTCTGCGGATCCAGTTCGGCAACAGTCTTAACAGCCTGCTCCGTGCCGATGATGTCGCCCAGGGCCAGGCAGCACTTGGCCACACGCACATAGGCCTTCTCAAAGCTGGGATCGAGTCGGATGGCGTTGCGCGCATCCATCAGGGCGTTGTTATAGTTGAGCAGCATCATGTAGCACGCGGCCCGGTTGCCATAGTAGGCCGCCGAGTCCGGGCACAGCGAGATCGCATCCGAGTACAACTTGAGTGCATTCTGATAGTTTTGTGCCTTGTATTGGTCGTTGCCCAGTTTCTTTTTCTCTTCAGCAATGCTGCAAATAAGCGACACAGTTAATCACAATTAATCAATTAACGAATTAATTAAATTACGTAAGAATGGTTATTGCTCCGTAGCAATCGTTGCCATTTACTAAAATCGACACATATTGCTATATAGATATAGATGATGTCTATCAATCATTTGCAAATATGCTGTGTGCTCAATTTGTACATTTTTTTTTTTAGATTTTGGCTATATATATATATGTATATATATATGTTTATGTGTGTCTACAATGTAGTTTCTATGCGGCATTAATAAAAGACACACCCAAAAATGCAACAATGCAAAAATATGCGTATAAAATGCAGCTGCAGCACATTTGAGCTGTGGCATAAGATCACTTTATTTTAGAAATTTGATCAACTGGATATAGATAAAGATTAGACTATATCAATAGGATTTATCATTCACTATTTAGTTTTATATAATTCAATACTGCAATTTTTTAAAAGAAACAAAAAAATGAGCCAAAATTCATTATACACATTTACACGTGGTCCGCAACAGAGAGACACACATAATACACACACACATATGCAAATAATTAAATATACTCGACCCCAGCGAAGTACCGAGAACTATTGCGGTTTTATTTTAGTCGGTTTATATGTGTGTGCTTTACATGCAGGCACATGAATATATGTACGCAACTTACTACAACATTTTCCACTTTCTGTGAACACCTCTGCGCGATGATCTGCTTTTAGTTTTAAGGTGTGATCGATTGTTGCTATATAGCCTTGATTCGCTTTTATTGATCTCTGTGTGAACTACTTTCTTATAAACAATTGTTGGGTTTAATGTTCAAGTGTTTTTAACTATAATTTTGCCTTTAGTACTGGACACTTAGATCAAAGCTTATTTGAAGCTTTGAACAAGTGTTCAACAACAACAAAAACAACAACGAGTTATCAGCGCTATTATCTGAACGCGTGGGCTTAACAAAAAAGGCCACTAAACGCAATTGTTAGTTCGCCAATATTTACATATATATATATTTATATAAATTATATGTATATGTGTTGGTGTTGTGATTAATTACGCCAGGCCAAAAGACAACAACGATCCGACGATAGAACGACGATGAGAACTACATCGATGACAGAAACGCACTGCGAATGCAGACATAAATATGCATTGAAAAGCCAACGTAAAACGAGAGAGCAATCGAAACAATGTGTATCTTTTGTGTATGTATGTGTATGTATAAGAATAGAGAAGAGCGCACTAATTGGGAACATTTGGGAATTTTGTGAAACGCAAGCGATCAGTAGCCAAAAAGACTTTGACCCAAGCTTTTGCCGTTTTGCAAGTAAAACTTGAACAAAAAAGAAAGTTTGAATAAATATATACAGCAAAGAGAAGTGAATAGCTTACGCGTAAACTTGATCAAAGTGATAGATTATTTATTTATGTCATTGGATATGTTTCCTTGAGTGTGTTACACATTTTGTGACAAGTTCAAAAAACTCTTCGCATTTTCAATGCTAGGCATGCTTGGCTCGCATGCAGAAAGACACTGCTGGCCATGAATTTAACACAACATTCATTAGCAAATGTATGCTCGGCTTTGCGCGGGCGTTTAACAACTTTTTAATTATGACAATTTGTTTGCTTAACGTTGATCAGTCTAGCACGTTTTGCTTACAATTGTGGCGGAAGTATTTCTCCACCTTGGTATGTTTCAATTGCGGCCAAGAATGGGCATTAAATAAATTCTCGCTTATTTGTAAACAATTCAATTTAGACATTTTAGCTGCATCTTTATAGATATTATCGGAGAGAGTGCTATTGTAACAAAAACTACCTATATATACGCAATGAAGTGTGGCATCCCAATTTGGCTTGTTGCTTTGCTAACTGGTTAGGCTACCAGCTAAAAGATGACTCACGAGTCATGGCAGACAGCAGACAGCAGATTTTCTACAGTTTAACGGGTTCCCCCCGCAACCTGCTCAGCATCATCATCATCATCAGCTAATGTGAGCATCTCTGATGAGCATAATAACTGATAATCCTCAAGAAAAAAAACAGAAATAAAAATTTGTTGATTGCATGAGTAACGGAAGAAATTTGTTGAGGCTTCGATTTGTTGGCAAAACACGCAATAAATAAAATAGATACGAATTGCGATAAACTGTCAAACTTGTGGGGATTTATTGTACTTAATTTTGAGCGCAATACGGCAATTAGAAATGTTTTTCAAAGCGTGTCACGCAAAGGAGTAAAATGAAATTTATTTCCTGTCGCACTTTTAGCTTAACTCATCAGTCCACAAGTCGATGTTTTAAGCTCTTTTTTAGCTGCTATTGTATAATCAAAGAGTTGTCAAAAGTTCTAGCAAATCAACTCTTTTGCGTGGTACATTTTCTAATCTTTTCGGCCTTGCAATGAATTTGCTGTTTACTGTCTATATAGCACCTATTGTTTGTAAACAGCAAACAAACGAAAAAACAAGTGCTATTGGACTATATATGAAATGATTTCTATTTGCATTGGGGAAGCACTCTGAGTAATGAATAATGTGAGACGAGTGAATTCTGGAATATTCGTGCGCAGTTTGAATGTAGAGTAAAACCCATGAAATCATTCAGGTTGTCCAGCAAATAAACACTTCAATTGATTAGTTTTTCTTTATACTGTGTTAAAGAAAGCGAAAATCCTTGGAAACAGATTTCTTGGTTTTTTGTAATTAACAGTAGAATCAAAGCAAAAACTTGTTTCTAAAAAAAAACAAATTGAATTGGGTTGCTGGCAATAGTCGTGGACGGGGGGCGGGAGAGAAGCGGAGGCGAAGGGAAGCAATTATAAAGACGCTGGACGCCTGCGTTGGCGTTGCCAGTTTCTCTTTAGGTTTGTGGTGCTCCAAGTGGAACACAAGCAGAGAAACAGGTTTCTAGCTGGCCTTGCACAGAAGTGTGCAAGTGCTGACATCTAAATTGAATAACTTCTTCTTCTTCTTCGTCACATTCACTTGTGGGTTGCCAATTAATTAAATAATTAACGGAACAAGTATAGAAAGATGCACTTGTGCTTACACACATATATGTTTACTTACGTTGCCGCGTCCTTAGGCACAATCTGCTCAACGTCGGCGACTTCCTCGGGCAGTTCTACTTCCATGTCTGAGGTTGACGAGGTTTCCTCGCGATCGCTATCGCTAATTTCAATGACGTCGTCCATCCGCAGCACACAAACACGGCGTAATCAAATGGCCTCTGTTTCGATTCTTTCCTTTTCTATTTTCTCGTCTTCTTTACTTTCTTTTTCTTTGTTTTGCGCGTCAGCAACAATTTCGTATGTATTATTATGTTAGCCCCCACGATTTGCACACGCTGAGAAAATTGGTTTGCCTTGTTGCTCCGTTCGATTTGCAGCCACAGAAAATGCAATATTTAATATTGAAAAGTCGTCTCGTTTCAGTGCACGAACTAATTAATGTTATTATTGCACGATAACAGCAATATATGAAATTAATCCTAAAATTTAGACCCGACAGGCAGCGTCAGCGTGCTTATGAAATGAGCAAGAGAATTAGTGCTGGTAACGACGAAGTATCGATAACTACGATAGCTTCGGTGGTGGTTTTATCGTACGACTCTCTGGCGCAGAGCATAAGCACCAAACTTTTTTTCTTTTCTTCATACATATATATAATACAATGCAGCAGTCTGAGCAGTAGTAGTATTACAGTTTTACACGACGCAACTTTTGTTCGATTTAGTTTTGATGTTGAGAACAATTATTTGTTAGCAAACACGCAGATTCACAAATATGAATATGGGAAAACCATCGGAATAACATGAAATTTAAAAAAGTTACTTCCAAACAAATGACTATGGTGACCAGTTGTTTTCCATAATGTGAGCGGTCACTCTAATAATGAATTCAAAACAAACTGACATCAGAATTGCAGCTGATTTCTTAGGGTTACCATACTGATTTATATTCATATGAAAAACAGATCGTTACGTAGCAGGCAGCTTTGGGCTGTCCATTTCTATGGCGCAATTTTTAAACCGTTAAAGTATTTCGCAGACAATTTTCAAATGTATTAAATTATTAAAGATTGACTTAACACTATTATTATTGAAATTTGTATTGCTCATTTTTCATTTATTTAGTTTTATCTATTAGTCAGAAGGGGGGATTGAAAATACCTTATTACTGGTTTTAATCCGGAAATGAAATTTTTGTTCTTACTTGAATGTCTAGCATACACATCTGATAATAACGGGCTTAACATCTGACAATTGCTTCTCTGAGAATTAATAGTTTAAATTTGATTAAATTATGTCACGAAATCTCCTCTAATGCCCTTTTATACTCGGTAATATATTTTTTTGTTCAGGGTTAACGTATTGAGGTAGATCTGTACTATCCCAGAAGGAATATAAATATATTCTCTAGATGAACATCCATAAACAAGTCGACATAGCCATTTCCGCCTGTCCATCTGTCAGTTTCAATGGGAAAACACAGTGTTCATGCAATCCTTATGAATCTTAGAACATCTTATATCTTATAAAGCATTTTTATTATTATTTTCATTACATTCCTCAATATCGCTCTGATGGGACTACTAGCTGCGATTGAAACTTTCAGTCGATATTCTTGCCTGCAGACATTTTTTGTTTACTAAGATATCCGAGCCAAAATGATTATCAGCAGATGTAATAAAGGCTTACGTTTTGGGAAAACATTTTTAACTACAGACCTCTTTATTTTAGACTCCCATTAAGAAATTAACCAAATATCAGCAGCTGTACGCCCCTCTGTCGGAATATTTAATCGTTGGCATGCTTAAAGTAGCCGTTTTTTTCTTAATGTGCTTAAAAAATTTAAGTTATTAAAGAAAGAATTAGAATATGGTTTCTTTGTTTAATAACTTAAGTTCTCGATTCATTTAGTTATATTACATATAAGATATAGGAATTAATTTAAGACATAATAACAATTTAATAGCTTACTTTAAGATAGGTTATTGATTTATTAAATACGAGGTCATGTTTAAAGAACGCAACTGAGTTAAATATTTAACTTAATCGGAAACAAAGGTAGCAAAAAATGGTCTGCTATAGGATTTTCCATGCGTATATTGTTTATTTAAATTGAAAATTAAATTTAAATGAATTCCGAAAAGGACTTTAGGGTCAGCAAATAGCTATCGAAACGGAATAGTGTTTCGCCGATTTTCAAATTGATAAAGAGTGGAATTCAGCTAGTTAGACTTATATATAGTTCGATTTATTTTTACGAAATATTATTAAACATTTATATGTGCGAGCATATCTTTATTTATGTAAATACATCCTTATAAGAGCATATGTACACACAATGTATAAAATCATGAGCACATTTGGCTACATATATTTGCTATATGTATTATACATATATACATGTGTATGTGCAGCCAAATATGAAAGAAGAAAAAATGCGACAAACAAGGCAAGCAATGAGAAGAGAACGATATCCGATTGGTTGTGCCAACTGAAATTTAATAAGATACACAAACACAGAACAGAACAGAAAGAATCGCCATCAGCAGCAGCCACTGAGAACAAATAGTAGAGAAAAAAGAGAAGAGAACCCGCAGCATTAACGCCCAGCCTGCACATAGAGCATACACACATACATACGTACATACGTATGTATAAATGCATACATATGTACACAAATTCATTCGTTCATATGTACATAAAAATATATGTATGTTTGTACGTGCATATGTATGTGTAGATGCCAAAAGGTGCGACAACGAGAAGTATTTCGTATTTTATTATAAGTATAAACGCCCAGGGCCAGCCCCAAAGTCTGACATTCGTACTCCTAGGCAGCCCCCTCCCCCCACTCCCACACCTCTCTCGGTTGGCACTCACTCACACACACACACACACAGCACTTCAAGTTTAAAACTGTCAGCGAGTGCGAGCGGGATGGATTGCGAAAAAACTGTTGCCGAACTGCTCAGAATCAAAGCAAAAAATTGCAAGAAATATAAATGTGACGACGAAGATGAAATGGAAAAAGTGAAACGAATGAGAAACGAAAACGGAAAACGGTTGACAAACCCACAAATAGCATAAAAAAAGAAGAAGAAGAACCAGCAGTGAAGATGTGAGATGGCCATCAGCCCGAGCAGGAGCAGCAGCTGTCTCGCTTGCACGCCCAAAAGTTCAGTTTAATAAGGATCGGGTGAAGGCGAACTGCTGCCGTAGGTTGATAGATGGAAAGGGCAAGAGGGTATCGGGGGCATGGGAGATGAAAAAACTTTGTCATTTACTTTTTAATTGAAATTAAAATGCTTTTCCAATAAAAAATACAAAATATAAAAATAAAGCAAAAGAGGTGCTCGCTAAGCAGCTGCGCAAACGTCAGAGTATAACTCGAACTCCAAGTTTGGCGTCGGGTGCAAGCACGAAGTTTTTTTTGTTTTTTTTTTTTGCTTTTTGTAAATGCAGTGCATTTATTTTAATTTACTTTGACATAAAGAGAAGAGAAAAAAAAACAGCCAACGAGCAGAACTGCAAAACAATTGTCATTTGTTTATATAAGCGACATCGGCCATTGGAGTGAGTGAGTGCGCGCTACTGGGTAACGCTCACTCTCAAACGCCACACACAAAAACACACACACACGCACACAGAGACAGACACACACACAATGCAAATATGTAAATGAGCTGCTCACGCTCACTCATGTTTATTGGTTGCAAGCCACCTGCTCTGTCTGTGTGCACGATTGTAGTATGTGCCCGATGTGGAAGCGAGAGCCATGCTCGAAGCCAAACAAGAATAAGCGGGAGCGAAGAGTGCGCCCTGCTGCCTGAAACGAAATGAAATTGAAACGCAAATGAAATGAAATCGTCGCAATCAAAAAACGCCAAGCCAACAAACGAAATGAAAAAATAAATAAAACGAATGTACTGTGTATTGTGTGCAGGGCGGCGACAGCAGCGTCAACGTCGGCGTTGCCATCCACGAAAGTATGAGTGAGAGAGCTCTGTCAGTATATACACAACACACACACACATGCATATATGCGTGCATGAGTGCTGCTGCTAATTTTCTTCCGTCTCAGCCATCGTTCTCGTTCTGTCTTTTCTGCTTCTGTGTTTCATTTCATTTGTGTTTGTTTTTGTTTGTATTTTATTACGTTTGTCATTGTGTTTTCGGGGATGCTAACACAAGCGCATATCGACTCATACATACACACACACACACACACGACATACGAACAGAGGTAACATCGTATACCACTCCCACTTCTTGATAGTATTGGTGTACAATTCAAACGGCAACACAATCGTATACATATAGTTTCGGGTTTTGCACACACACACACACATACACATTTATACAGAGAGAGACACACAGACGCAGACACAGCTACATTGGTACGTATGCATGTGTATATGTAATGTAGATGGGGCTGTAGCTACTACTGCTGGCGCTGCGGACGCAGAGACTCGGCTCGAACACTGGAAACTGGCAACGAAACGAAACACATTTGGCTCGCCTTTCATTACGAATTTGTCATTCGTAAGCGAAGGTAATGCAATAAAATTTTTGCGCGCGCATTTCCATTTTCGACTCTCGCGACATCGTTGACGAAAATGTACCTCGGTATATAACGGAACATCGGCGACTCATGGTGTGGGTGTATTAACAAAAAAAAAAAAAAAACATTCGATTTGTGTGCAAGCGTGTTTGTGTGTGTGCCTGTGCTTGCGCGTGCTCTCTCTCTCTCTCTCTCCGTCCTTCTCTCGCTCTCGCGTAACAAGAGCATTACCAATTAATGTGACTTTGTGTGTGGGAGGAGGGTGTGCGAGTGAGTGACGATTCCCTTTCGAATGCAATTCGTTTCGTTGATTTCTTGCAGTCGCAGTCGCAGTTGTCGCCGTCGTCCTCTCGTGCGCAGCAGACGGGCCCCAAAAGCTCAATGACACGCCGTCGGTACGGTAACGAGTAACGGTTACGTCCTCTCACTCAGCCAATTGGCGCTTTGCTGAGACGGTGTCGTCGGTTCGCATTCTGATTTGTGCAAAGATCATGATGCGAGGAGCATTTGATTGAAAATGCCCGAAATTGCATCGAGAATTCAGTTTGCTTGCAAATGCAATTGGCCAAGGTTCAATTAAACTATCAAAGAAACAAGAAAACAAATCAAAAAAGTGTGTGATTACGAATAATAAATACAATAAATACTGCTTCAAAAATAACGCGTTCATAATTTAATTAAATTAAAGAAGGTAAATTGCATAGAACAGGACAATTAGAAACAAAAAACTTTAAATTACAAGAAATCGGAAATATTACGTGCATTAAGAAAATATTTATTGGCACGTTTATATAGTTAACTAAGGTTTTGTGTTTATAGGAATTGGATATAAATGAAATTGAAAAAAAATTCAAAAGTGATTGTCCGATGGATTTAATATTATTTAAATAAATTCAAAGATTGTTGAGAATGTTTAGATGAAAACATTTCCGTTAACCAATGACTTAATTGCTAACTTAATTAGGCATCTGAAATCAGATTTTTCACCAATCGTTTTCACACGTGTAGTGAGAATTATCATTTGTCCATAAGCATTTTTTAATTTTTAAAGTCTGAAGTATTCTTTAGCTGGAGCCATATGTTATTTACTTTTTTGGCTTTTAATCAAGCGCATAAATAATTAAAAATAAATTAAAAGTCCATTAATTATGTACAACATTCGTTTTTTTGTTTTAGGAAGCTCGAAACACAGGTTAACAAATACTATTAAAAAAGAAAACAAAAAATAAAAAAAATATAAAAACGGAGAAGCCGCGCAACAAAAAATATATTTTTAACCAATGACGAAGCATGGATTCTGTCAATGTCAATAGCCAATCCGTGACAAGTGAATATAGTGAACAGCAACAACAAAAAGAACAACACGCAACCGATGAACGGTCGTTTAACAACAATAATAATAACAACAATAACAACAACAACAATATATCCGCGATAAACAATAATCACAGCAACTATAGCAAGCTTCTGGCCAGCAGCAACATGAATACGACAGCGATGCTGATGCATCACCAACAGCAGCAGCAAGCGGCAGCAGCTGCCGCCGCCGCAGCAGCAGCAGCACAACAGCAACAGCAGCAACAACAGCAGCAGCAACAGCAGCAGCAACAGCAGCAACAACAGCAGCAACAGCAACATCAGCAACAGAATGGCGGACGCGACGGCAGCAACAGTTCGCGTGGCGCCGCCGACGATCGGCCAAATGGGCGCAACTCACACACGGGCAATGGACGCGGCTCCAGCTGCTCGCCGGCCAGCAGTCCGACGCGACATGGTGGGAGCGCAGTAAGTCCCGTTAGCTCGCTGAATCACTCGATGATGGCCCAAATGGCGCAACAGCAACACCAGCAGCAACAGCAGCAGCAACAACAGCAGCAGCAACAACAGCAGCAACATCATCAGCTGAGTCCGCCGCCGCATGTAACGGGAGCGCTGGCGACGGGCTTAGCGCCACGGATGCCGCACGGATTGCCGCCGCATTCGCTGGGATTGCTCAACTCGCTGCAAATGATGCACCATGCGTCGCCGCTGGAACTCATGGCGGCGGCGCATCATCATGTGCCTCCACGTTCATATAACTCGCCACCGCCGATCTCGACCTCGGATCCCAGCGCCAACGAGTGCAAGCTTGTCGAGTATCGGGGCCAGAAGGTGGCCGCCTTCATTATCAGCAACGAGACAATGTTGTGTCTGCCGCAGGCATTCGAGCTCTTCCTCAAGCATCTCGTCGGTGGCCTGCACACGGTGTACACGAAGCTGAAGCGCCTGGACATAGTGCCGCTCGTTTGCAATGTGGAACAGGTGCGGATATTGCGTGGATTGGGCGCCATTCAGCCGGGCGTCAATCGCTGCAAGCTGCTCAGCTGTAAGGACTTTGATGTCCTCTACAGAGACTGCACCACGGCCAGGTACGAAATACAAATTCCGCTCGCAATTCTTGTTCAATTTTCCTTATTTCCTGTTTACGTTTGCTGGGCGGGAGGGGGCGACAGGGGGGGGGGGGGCATAATTGCGTGAGCTCAACTTTTAGTTAGAGGAGGAACGAAGAAACGCACTTGATACACTTGCAAACAGAATTGCGTATTTCCTGGCACTTAGAAAATCCCATTTTCAAATGAGCAACTTTTTTAAAGCGGGAGAATTAGCCTCTATAATTAAATTCTTTTTATTTTACACATGACTTTAGAATTACAATATTTTTAACGCTGGACAAATATGCTTGTATAATATCAGAAATAGTCTCTATTTATGGAATATATATATAAATTGCTGAAAAGTAGCAAAGCCGAGTTCTAATTTCAAATTTGCGACCAATTCTTGAGTCTCTTAAAATTTAGGCAAACAATCTAAATTGTAGTTGAACTATTTCATAAGAAATAAGATTAGTTTTCTGTCGTTTTCAAGGGCACATCTTTTTTTCAGAGTGTATGCAAATAGTTAGTTTGTAAATCAGTATAACGATATCGATTGATTTGGTGGCCCCAACCAACTCGTCTTCGGCAACTAATCAACAAAAGTTTGCTCTGTTGACATTTGGCGGAAATACGCAATGCAAACGTAACTGCAGTTAACCCCCCTCCTCATTCCCCCACCTATTACCACCTGCAATACTTGACCCCCTAAGTTCAAACAGGGCTTTTTGCAGTCAATTGTTCAGCTAACAGCGCCCATCACAATTGCGTAAATTTGTGAACGATTCTAACAATAGTTGGCCAACAGTTTCTCTGTAGGCTTTTATTGCTGCTGCCCCTGTGGTTGTTGTTGTTGTTGCTGCTGTTTTTATTGCTGTTGTTGGCTTACAACACAAAACATTCGACGCGTGCGGTGCCTTGTCAAAGCATTTCCGTTCGATTTAAAATAACAGCAACAACACAAAAAACTATTTGCCCCCCATAATATAATATATATATATATATTATATATACATATATATATATATATACTAGCAACAACAATATGCTAGCAACAATAAGTATCTCGATCTGGGGCTGTCATTACTCAGAGCTAAACTTTGCCAAAGCAGTAACCTATCAGTGTCTTTTGATTCCATAAAATATTGAAACAATTAGTTACTGTTACTGCTAAAATCAAATCAAATAGTTCAACCAAGTATTTCAATTAATTCAAATGTTAATTCAAGTTGAATATTGAACAACACAAATATATAAACAATTTGTTAGTTAACCAACAAAATAGTTTAAGCTCCCTTTTTTTTAAATCATTTTTGAATTTGAGCAACTCTCAAATACTGCTTGTATATCTTGCGATCTTTTCGCAGTGCCTCTTTTTAATACTTTCCAATATATAGTCTATATTTATTTGTAGAACATTCTATCTGTTTTCACTAGGTAACGTAGAGTCTTATATTACATATAGCCAAAAGCTTTTTATTCGGAAAAAACCATTTAGGTAAATTTTACTTCCAACGACAAAACTGAATAGTTCAAGTCATAGAATTGTGAATTGAAATTTTAATAAATTTGAGGATTAATTCCATATTGTTGGTCAAGTTGAATTTGAACAACACAAATATGGCTACTTTTCGATGTTTCCGTGGCAAAAGTCCTTTCGATCATGCTATTTTCACATTTTTTCATAATTTACTAAAAGCACCCATAAATAGTTATTTTCGATATAAACCATAATCATTTTTGATGATAGAGACAACATATTTATGTGGAAAATATTCTGGTGCTACCCAATTTTCGTCTGTTAGCTGTCGGGGACAGACGAGCTGCCCCCGGGAACCAGGAACCAGGAACCGGGAACCGGAGACCGGAGACCGGGCACCAAGAGTCGCCCTAGCCACAGAAATGCAGAGTTGGAAAAGCATATAGTTAATTATGGAAACATTGTTCCAAAGTGCACATGCGCTGTTTACAAAAGTTTCAAGGGCTGCGTCTCTCGACCAAAGAGTGCGTTCAACCAATTGAAGAACAGTTTAAAGTGCGGTTAAACCTATTATTAGCTTGAAAGAGTTGCGTTAAATTGAAACAAGTAGAGAATTGGGCGCTGACAGAGCCCAAAAAATTCAAAACACAACGAACAAGGAACGAGGAATGAGGAACGGGGAACGAGGAACGAGCAAAGAAAAAGAGAACGGGAACGAGAACGAGGAAAGAGGAACGAAAAAAGGGTAAAGCGAAAAATGCGAGTTGAAAACCGCTAAAGGCAGTTGTCAGTTGTTTTATAGACTTTGTAGTCTCTGGCTCTGGGGCCAGAGGAACAGAAAGAGGTGGATGGCGGGGCGGGGTGGGGCAGAGCAAGGACGTGGTCAGTTCAGTGTGCACCCCATTGCGTTTATTGTCTGGGACCTGGGGTAATTATAAACTGTAGTTGTCGTAGCTGCCTTCCGCTCGGGGGCAGGGGCGTGTGCATTTTCACACCCGCTTTCCCGCCGCACGTCCATAAGTGAAACATAATTTTGAAATTTTTGAAATTGCGTTTTTTTTGTATTTTTTTGTGATCGTTTTTTTGTTTTAGTCGCAGCTTAACACACACACACACAACGTAATTTACATATGTGTTTTTTATACTTCACTCTTGTCTCTTGTTCTTCTCTTTTTAATTGCAGATGCCTATCGATCAAGCCGCCTGAGAGGTAAACACACAAGTATAATAAAAAACTATGGCAATCTGTTGAAATCGAATTCGAAATCGAAAAAATCGATCGTATAATCGATGTACTCGGTTCAATGTGCACTTGAGAGTTTTTAGAGCGAAAATAATTTGTTATTAAATTAATTACTTAATGCGGAAATGGGACGAGCCAGCGTACGACAGCCGGAAGTTTTTGGGAACATAAACAAATAGAGCGTGTTAATGGCCTTTTTTCCTCCTCCTCCTTTTTTTTTGCGCATTTTTTGTTTTCTGATTAAGGATAACGCGTTTGGCCAGCAATGGGAAAAGATGTGGGTCAAAGCGAGCATTAAGTTTGCCAGTCTAATCAAATTCCACAGACCGTTTAGTAAACACGTATTTTTGATCGGATGTACAACAACAACAACAAAAACAACAACGGCAAATTTTGAACGACAACAATTTGGTTTTTTGTTTTTTTTGTTTATTTTTTTTTTGTGGAGTTTCTCTTTATTTTTCACTCTAAAATACTCTTGAGCTCATCCGTTTTTGTTATACTTTGCAATATTTTTTATTATATTTGTTTGCCTTTGTGGGCGAGCATTTTTGTCACACACACACACACACACACACATTTTGTTTCTTTCGTTAAATCCGCAATTGACAACAAACATTTAACGTGGCTTAACTCCAGCTCCGTCGGCTGTGTCAGCTGTGTCTCTCTGTCAGTCTGCCAGTTGATGAGTCCGTCAGTTAGTTAGTTTGTCAGTTCGCTCAATCGATTGGTCGGTTAGGCAATGCATTAGGTGCTGCTCCGGATTGAAATTGAATTTGATCTCATATGACAGTTGGCTGTCACATGCCTTACCTGCCCCATTGGCTGGCTAAAGCGCCGCTTAGACTTGTGCGGCATCCACAAAGTGAGCCATGGAGGCGGGTCCACATTAGCCATAGGATCGATGCAACGTGTCGTAAACGGTCTGACGGGCACACCTTTACACAAAATTGGCCATGCTTGGCCACAACTATGCAAATTGAAGGTTCAGGCTGAAAATGATTTGGCCACATTTTGCTTTTGCACACACAATTATGGCCATCGTATTTTGGGGCACTTTTAAGTGCTCAAATTGAGTTTAGATCGTGGTTTTTAGACTTGGAATTGATTAATTAACTAGCAGGCAAAATGGGTCTATTACTATATATTATGCCAGGGTATTAATTCTTCGCCTACTCCGAGATAACTATTTTCAAAATTTCGAAAACATAATTTCTGTACCGGTTCGCCGTCTGCTGCGAGATGTGAGATTTCCAGTCTAATGTTATTATTGTTAGCAACTTTTGCATTTTGCAAATGCGACTTAATTGAGTGTAACCGAAAAACAAAAGCAACATTGTTTTAATATAAATGAAGCAACAATAGATCAATTTATTTTTATAATAAATAATTACACAGCCACCAAATAAAAGAGAAAAAAGAAATAAAAATGCAACAAATATTCTCTCAGCATCACGAGCGATTGCCAGCGAGGCGACTTGTCGAACGGGCTGTGTTTAGTGAATGCAGGGCGTATGCATGCAAATATATATATCTATACATATATATATATATATATATATATCCGAGTAGCAGTGGGCTCAGCAGAAGTTTGTAAGAAAAACACGTAGCATGCTGGTAATTTATGACGAGAACTAAATGAGGTATTAGCACGCCAAATGAAAACTGAAGTCAACGGCAAGAAACAAGAAGAGCGTATAGCTTCAACAACTACAGCAACTCGGACTCCATAGGCAATAGGAATATATATATATGTATAGATATATATATAGTTGTATAGCCAATATTGAAGAGCTGCCAAATAGTTTGCAGGCAGTTGATTAGCCTGCTTAGATAAGTGATTAACTGACCTACTGCACAGTAAAATGATTGCTATTCGGCAGCCTCTTGTTATCAGTAACAGTAGTCTCTCCTATAACTGGATTTCTGTTTCTGTCATTTGAAAAATTACACATACAAGCCCACAATTTTCCATTGTGTATGTTCGCTTTCAGCTACACATCTACATTCGAAGAAAACTTTGTAATTTTTAAATGCAGCAACTAAATAATTTATTTAAGCTGAATTAGTCGCTTTCCAAGTTGGAGTACTTTAAATTCTAACTAAATATCTTTTTTTTTTAGTGGTTTTCTATCTATGCGAGATTACATTAAAAAACGACTTTCGTTCTGTGAATTTTAGAGTTCATTCGTTGTCGATTTAAGTTTGATTTGATTTTCACATTCTTACTTATTTCAATTCACAAAAAACTCGCTGAAAGAAAGAAATTGGTTCTATGATTTTGTTTGGACAACTTGATTTGAATTCTAAAAGTTGCATTTGTTTCTTTCAGTGTGTTTACAAATGATATGCGTCTGCCATGTCATTTGTGCATTTGCATGTCGATTTGCGATGAATGCCAAAGTTGGGCAAGCATTGGAGCTGAGCTCGACTCGACCGTTGCGTATAAGCTCACATATGTATGTATATATATACATATATATGTATTTATATATATGTGTATATGGACATGCTAATTCTAATGGTAGACTTGAAGTGACTTTGGGTCTGTTGTCGCTGGAGAAATGTGAGTCGACTTCAAGCGTCGGCTTCTTCTGAGAAATGCTCCGAGTCTTTGGGATCAAAGGCAAACCACTTTGGTGTGGTGCAAATGGACAGGTGGCATGCAATCTCGAGTGCGAGTGTTGCAAAAATCAATTTCAATTGGAGATTCAATTAAAAGCTCGAGTTTGCATTGCATAATTGAAATATGGAAATTTCGCTGGCATTTAATTGCCCCGCTCCACGTAGCATTGATTTATATAAAAAAATATATATATTTATATAAATATAAGCAACCAGCAATCAGTGGCTATCGAGTGTTCAGGTGGCAATGCAGCCATAAACCTAATTGATTTGCCAATTTGAAAGCGACAAATGCAACACACACAAAGTAGAGCCCCCCTCGGGCAGTGGGTTAAGCTCAGGGAGTCTGAGATCTGGGCCATATGCACTGACAAATGTTGGCAACGCCCAGCACTTTTCATTACATTTGCAATTGCAATTGCAATTGAAGTTGCAGTTGCAGTTGTTTGCGAATAGTAGCTTGGCAATTGATTGGAACTTTTAGCCAGGACTTCGCTCTCCTTTGATTATTGAAATAGGCTCGCTTAAACACACAGCTGCAAACTGGTCTGGTTCGCTTTGGTAGCCGCAGTACGCCCTCGGAGCAAATTGCTCACCAGTTGCAAGTAGCTACTAGTTGGGCTACTGCGAACCGGTTTGTCTCACGGCTTGGCCCGACTTTCTGGCTTGTACCTGACTAAACGTTTGTCTTAAGTCTGCATTTGAATTGGGTTAAATCCGCAGGTAACTGCTCAATCCCAAAGTGCTGCATCTAAAGTTGAAAGACAATCACGAATAGAACCAAATTTGGACTGAATTCGTAACAGAATTTTAGTCAAATTGATTTCTTAAGCCAACAACTTTAATCTGTCCATTATTTGTTTTAGCCTTGCATAATCCAAAACACATATATTAGTCAAGTTCTTGGCCTATTCAACGGACAAGGCAAACAAATCTTATCCGAGAAAGCATATTTACAAAGCAAGCGAATTTCGGTCCAACTCGAAAGATGACAAATTTTGGCTAGTTTTCAAATTGAAAATCAATCACGAATTAGCCCAAATTGTGGTTAAATGAAATCGGAAACCAAGAATTTGAATCTGATTTGTATTTGTTTTATCCTTGCATAATCCAAAGCAAACACCTCTTATCATTATCATCGATGAAGTATATTCACACAGCGAATTTCGGGCCAAACTCGACTCGCAAGTTGATAAATGTGGGCAGTCTTCAAATTGGGCAGATGACAGAAATGCCATTTGCAACGAAGTGAGGCGCCCCTTATCGGTGACCCTGTTAACAAGAAGAGTGTCGCCGTTGTTTGTTGGCTGGTTGGATGGTTGGTTGGTGATTGGTGATTGTTGTCTCAAGTCGTCCCTTTCACTTGCTGCTGCTCCATAAATTCATTAACTTCGCTGACTGACGACACCGACGCAAACAGAAGGCGCACTCATGTTTTTTGCACGTCACAAGTCCGATTAGGACACACACATAAAAAACAAAAAGAAAACAAAAGAAATATACAAAAAAAAAAGCACTTTCGCTAGATAATAAATAATATTTCAACTTTTGATTGCTCATTAACGGGTCTCTTTACATGACCCGGCGGGGCAGTGGCTGTGTGTGTTATGTTGTCATTATGTTGCTGCACAATTAAATCTCGAGTCAGGTCTTACATGCAAATATTGATATTTATTGTTGAAATAACTGTAAATATTTGCAATAGCTTTCCGATTGCAACTGTATCTACACATATATATATATATATGTATATATATGGGAAACAGAGCGCGCGCGGAGCCTACGCACAATTATAAATTGTTCAATCTGAGCCCAGATTGCTACCCGTGTTTATTTGTCTTCTTGTTTGCCACAAGTCAACAGCCGACCAAGAACCAAATTTTTTCTCTTCTTTTTGGTTTTTTTTTTATTTAATTTGAGTAATTTGGTTAATTGTCTGCTGTGGTTGGGGTTTGTGGAGCTGTCTCTGCCTTTAGTCGCTATTTGCATTTAGTTTCTGAGTATTTGCGGCAGACGCAGTTGCTTTTTCCCCCTCTATGCTGTTGTTGTTGCTGTTGCTGTTGTTGTTGTATCTTTATCTGCATCAGTTGTTGTTTGTCATAACTGCTGCCTGCTGCGCAAACTTGTTTATGCCTTTTGGTAACTACAATACACACATGTACATGTGCGTCAAGTATTTGCTTCGGGCTTATTTAAATATTTGAAAACCAAATAATAGCATTTGCCTCTGCCGGTTACAAAACTGCCTCTCGAATATAGTTTTTCTTTTGGGGCACACATTTTTACTGTTTTCGTTGTACACATTTTTTTATGGCAGATAATTAAAGTGGTTGCAGGTTTAATGGTCAGATCAACGGGGTGCTTCATAAATACTTATACGCGAATAACTTTTGTACAAGTCCAGCCCGAAATAAATTTATCAACAACAAAAAAAATAAAAATAATCAATTTAAAATAATTAAAGTGCTCTTAAAAACTCTCAAAATTTTAGTTTCTGTTCAAAATATCGTAGTTATGCAGCGAGAAGAGAAGAGAAGACAACTAAATAATATTAACCCAGTTCCAATTCCATCCAAGTGCTGCCACCACATCTTTCATTGTGTGTGTGTCCCCATTTGTGCTACAGCTGCTCTATACTGATACCAAGCCAATTGTCATTGCTTTCAACCCAACAGTAACTCTCTGCAATTCCGCAGTTCCAGACCGGGTAGACCGCCCAAACGTGGCCCCGTTGGCCTCTCGTTGCCGCCCTCGCATCTCACACAGCACCCGCAGCTGAAGAAGCATCGCCTGGACAACGGTGACTATGCCTACGAGAATGGCCATATTAGTGGTAAGTAAAGAAAACTCCATTCCCAATCGACCTCTCGTTACTATATAACCCACATTTGCACACTATGATCTAGAAAATCATCAAAACCAATGCTAACCAATTTCTATACACTTAAAGAACAAATATATATATAATGGAATATAAAAATGATCAGTCACATCCGTTTATAAACGGAAAGTTTCACCGTTTTCGAAAACTGGAGCACGAATTGCATTCATTTTTTGAAATTGCCAGTTTGTAGCTTATTGTGTTCCATGTGATTTTCCAAGTGTATTGAGTGGTTCTTGTTGCTTGTTGCAGCAATCCCAGACAATTTGAGATCGTTGATCGTCTTGGTATGTCATTTAATATTATGTTATGGCCGTCAGCGAAGCTATAACCACGATCCGATCCAATAACGAACCGCACAACTCGATTGGCAAATGCTAAACGCACCTGAAATGATAATGAAATTATTTCATTGAAATTGCTGTGGGCCTCTTGGCGGCTCGAGATCTGTTCTTATGTTGTTCAATGTTGGTTGACTTTGCCCAATCGTTTGGTGCTCGTGCAGCCAATTGAAAGTCGCTAAAGAAAAATTTTTGTGATTTGTGGCTGAGTTGATTATAACTTGTCGAACGGATACAGATACAGATGCACACAATGCACAATTGTTTTGTAACACAACAACAACAACAACAACAACAACAACAACAACAACAATAGCAACAACTTGGGGAGCACGTTCCCCACAGAAAGTTGCCAGTTCGCAGCAGTTTCCCAGCTTCAAGTTCAGATAAATGGCCATTTGTCCAAGGCAAGCAATCATATCGAAAACGTTTCGACTCGCCAACGTGTGATTTGTACAGGAAACCGCATTTAAAGTTACAAACCAAACCAAACCAAACCAAACCAAACCAAACCAAAGCAAAGCAAGACTGCCGACTTATGACTGCTATTTGAATTGTTTCTTTCTTTTTGTATTTTTGTATTTCTTTCAGTCTGTTTGGCGTGGCATTGTAATTATTTTAAGTACTTACACATACACATACAACATAGTTGCACACAAAAGCGAGGCTCACAAAAATTATTGATTATTGATTTTTACATATTGTGGCTCTATGATTTCCTGATGCGTCTGACAATCTCGAACACGCCCATTTCTATTAATGTGTCTGAGCGCCGCGACGCACAATATCAGATACATATATCAAAAACATCTCTTGCTCTTTTTTCTTTAGAACTATGCGCCGCCGGCGCCTGTTCATCACTGAAAACTGGATATTGATGTATGCATGTATGTATGTATATATATGTATGTATACATACACATTTTGCCAAGTCATTCAATCCCTTTAAAGCAGCTGAGAAACACTCGTTGAATTATAGGGCGTTGATTTTTGAGTGATATTGCACTATTCCGCTGGATGCGAAGGACAAATGCAGCAAATGCAGCAAATGCAACAACTGCAACAAATGCATTTGTTAGTTGATTGTATTTAAGCACTTAAAGCGTTAAAACTCAAAACTTTTAATTGCATTACGCATTTCAAACTTAATACAAATTTTCATATTTTATGCACTTTAATGACGCTGTCCACACACACACACAAACGTGTATGTGTGTGTGTGTGTGTGTGCGCCTGTGTGTAAACAAAAAGTGGCCTTAACTATGGGCATGGAGCATGTTTTTATTTTAGTTGTTGTGTTTAGTCTGGGCGTGCAGACATCATTAAAGCTTTAGATATGTAGACACACATACCTGCCCACGCATGTACACTACGTATATATATATATATATTAATATATGTCTATATATATATGTGCGTATATCTGCGCATAAGGGAACAGGTGGCCGACGAGGGCGTTCCATTAAATTGAACAAACGATTATTGCACAAAGCGTTTCACGAAATAAAAATCGAAAGTGCTGTTTAAAAATACTCTGAGTTGGGCATATTTCATTTGTAGTCTATTAAATATTTAGTAAAATACTAGTTAGTAACTATGAAATATACATATTTATATAAATTCAAATAGCAGTGTCTATTTAACGATTGAACTTCTAAGTTAAGCATTCAATCAAATCCAACCAAGGCGAAATATTTAATTACTTAACTTTTACTTTAATAAAGTAAATCTTAATAAGTTATAAAAACGGTTAAAAATTGTTTACCAATTATTCGAAAATAGGCTGTACCCAAAATAAACTAAATCCCTCCCTCTGTCTATATATATATATATATATATATATATAATTATATTAATTACTGATCAACATAAAAAGCTGAATTAATCTTTTTTTTCTATTAAGTCAAACTGAAGCAGATTTTGTATGATTGATTGTGGATTATATATATATTTTAGATTATATAAATTCAAAAGAAAATATATATATATCAATTTGTATAAAGTAAAACTGATCGGACATGCTTCAGTTTGTGCAAAACTCTTTCGCTTCTGCAAACTGCGAACCCTTCGGCGATTTCTAAAAACTTGAATTGTAATATTCACATAAATATATTGAACAACTTGACCAGCTTTCTTATGTCCGATTACAGATTATATCTATTTTTCAGATTATGCATAATTCAGATTATATATATTTCTCATTATATATATACTTCAGATTTAGTAAAACTAAGAAGAGTCCAAGAATTAATGTGTGCATTGTGACATTTTCGATTCCTTTTGCAGATATGAATCGCATGGAGAAGTCGCCGCTGTTGGCCAACGGCTATAATCCACCGCCCATCAACCATATGGCGTTTATGCAGATTAATGCCCATCATCCGGGCGCGGCGGCTTTAATGTCGCCTGGCATGCCGCCACACGGTCTCCATGCGCGCCCCGAGAGCCAGATGCTGAAGGCGGCTGCACAGAATGCGGGCATGTCGGCGGCCAATATGGATGCACTGGCTCGGTCGGGCATCTGGGAGAATTGCCGAGCCGCCTACGAGGACATTGTGAAGCACTTGGAGCGTTTGCGTGAGGAGCGCACCGACGAGCGGCAACAGGCGATCTGTGCCGGCGGCATCGATCGATGTGGCAGCATTGTCAGCGAACGGGACTCAAAGCCGAGGGATCTCAGCTCCCGCAATTGTAAGGCGAAATGTTTGAACTGGTTGCTGCTTGTGACAAGTGTTGATGAGTTGTTGTTGTGTCTTGCGTCTCGTTACCCCAGGCTCCCCCACGCGTCAGAGTCCCGTGCTGAATCTGAGCAAGTCCGGCGGCAACACGGACCACGGTGGCAGCAATTGTGATGCCGGCAGCGAGCGCAGCGATTGCCTCTCGGCGACAGCATCGCCGCGCGGATCGCGTAGCCTGGACGAGGGCAGTCGCAGTGTTGGCGGTGGCGGTGCCATCATTGGCGTCGAGGACGACGACGAGGAGGAGAACTTAAGTGACGAGAATCAATCCGAAGTCGATGAACGTTGCCTCGCCAAAGACGATGAGGGTGAGTAAACTTTGCATTCGCGATAAGAAAATAACGTTTACAAATTCTGACTGTCACTCTCCACTGACTGCCTCTTTATCTGTGTGTGTGCGTGTGTGCTTGTTTGTGTGTGCGTCTTTCAACCACAGATCTGAGTGACACGGAGCGTGATAATCTGTCGACGGGTTCAGCGGCCGCTGCCGCCGCTGCTGCTGCCGCCGCTGCACACTTGCATCAACATGCGGCAGCCGCCTCCTCGCATCAGCATCCGGGTCCGGCGCATCATCTGGGCGTTGTTGTTGTCGGCCAGCACGGCTCACCGACGGCTGAGGTGGCAGCTGCCGCTGCACTGCAGCATCAGCGCGCCCTCAACTATTCGCAGCTGGCAGCCGCCGCTGC
Organism: Drosophila atroscutellata; assembly: GCA_035041605.1. Classification (NCBI taxonomy): domain Eukaryota; kingdom Metazoa; phylum Arthropoda; class Insecta; order Diptera; family Drosophilidae; genus Drosophila; species Drosophila atroscutellata. The sequence continues at coordinate 177,631 of JAWNLA010000092.1, read as the reverse complement.
CGTCGCCAATGGTGCGGCCGCAGCTGGAGCCGTCGCAGCCGCCGTGAATGGTCCACCACCGGCGGGCGGTGGTGCGCTGACGCCCAACGAGGCGTTGTTGGCGGCAAACGATGGCACCGCTGCGGCAGCGCTCGCTGGCGGCCTGGCGCTGGGTCCGCTCGGCATTGATGGGCATGCTGTGGTGCCCGCCAGCTCCACGGAGACGCTGCTGAGGAACATCCAAAGTCTGCTAAAAGTCGCCGCTGACAATGCCAGGCAGCAGGAGCGACAGATCAGCTATGAGAAAGGTGAGCAACAGACTTACAAGCCAAAAAATATTCAACGATATGCAAACTAAATCGTGCTCAATCTGACCGTAACTAACACTCTCCCCCTCTCGCTCTTTCTTTCTCTACCTCTCTCTCTCTGTCTCTCTCACAGCCGAACTCAAGATGGATGTGTTGCGCGAACGGGAAGTCAAAGATGCGCTGGAAAGGCAGCTTGTGGACGAGCGCAAATTACGTGGTAAGTTTTAAGTTTTAGCTTCAAGCACATTAAATAGAAATAATCAAAGATATATCTATGCCGATCTTAACGAATCGTATATATATATATTGAAAAGAAAGGCCAAAAAGTAGCGAAAAAAATAATAATCGCAACACTTAAGCAATATTTATAGAAATCTTTAAGTTTCGTAGATTTGCGTGTATGGAAAACATGTGCTACAAATATTTGACTTTAATTATCTTATTAATCATATTTATATTCTAATGTGTTATTATTATAGATATTTTTTTTGAAACGGCGAATAATATTATGGTTTTTTTATCTCTACTTTTTTTAAGACTTTCTCAATTCATCATTGAAGTTCCTTAATAAGCATTTGACAACATTTCTTGAGAAGGTGGCGCTAGTATTGTGGTCGCAGCTGTATTTGTACTCTGTTCGTAGGCACCGAGCAATTTGTAAATTCAATTAATATTGAGTGCAATTTGTGCTCCAAAGTGATTATCGCCTAAGCTGGACAACAAATTAAACAATTAACATAAGTTTGCTAACATGTTCGAGTCTTTCGCCTCGACTGAGAAATCAAGTTTATGTTTTTGCTTTTGAAATATTCGAGTATCGAGCAAAATCGTGTTTTCAACTTTGATTTTGAAAATCGTTTAATTTTTGACAGGGTTAAAGTTTTGACCAAAGCCAGTTTTTACCTAATCTTAGTCAAAATAGGAACTTAACTTTCGAGCAATAGTTTCTATGGTGGCTAGTTGATATAGCGATGCTGTCCAGCTGACTACGACTTAGGCATTGCTCGCATCGTGTTTGTATATAAATATCTCAGATGCAAAGAATCCCGCTTTATTGGCTGATGATTTCTCCACTCGAGCTTTAATTTCATAGTACATTTGTCAAGTTTAATTTATACACCGAGTGTTGTGTGGCTATTTATAGTTTCATATCCGTGCTGGGTGATTTTTGACTTGGCAGCAATCCCTTTTCACAAGCCAGAAGCACAAGCCGCTTGACAGAGAGCTCTCTGAAAGAGTGCCGGAGTGCCGAGTGCCGAATGCGGAGTGCCTATGCCGACTCCAATCGTGTGCGCTTAATGTAAGCTGACTCAAATGACAATGACACCTGATATGTCCACTCGCTCTAACTCACTCTCGCTCTCTCTCACTCTCTCTCTACCTCGCTCTCGCTCTCTCTCTTTTGGCGCTTTGGTGGTCGTTCTGGCTGTGGACAGAAGGGCTTTTTATGTCCAAGGCTGCCGTTCTGTCCCGTTCCGTTCATTTGCCGTACCGTGGACGTTTTCAACAGAAATCACAATTCAACTGAATTTAATATCATTTCATTATTTAGTTACACTCGAGCGATTGGCAAAAAGTAGCAACTTCAACTTCAACTTCAACTTCGGCATAACGACGACGCCACACAATTTAGAAGATGACGATGTCTGGATGAGTTCCAGAACGGGGTTGCGGTGGGGGGAAGGGTGTTTCACTGGTTTGGGTGTGGAATTTGAGTTGCTTTTGGTTACAGACAAAAAGTTTTATTTGACGCACACACAACACAAAGATCTTTTAATTGGTTGTTATTATCATGTTTATGATGACTCCGAAAGACTAAAAGGGTTGTCAAACACGCAGGCAAGACATAAGGGTGAGCGTGGACAGCTAAATCTTTGCCATTGCCAGCATTTGCGCATATGAAACATATTTGAAATAAGAAACCATTCAGCCAATTACTATGATGGCCATACAAATATCATATACATTCGCAGAAAATGAATAGGATTCGTTTGCTGAAACTAGTCAGGCTTGTATTTGAAATGGATCAAATATCATCCAATGAATAACGCAATATTAATTTCATTTGTGCTCGCCTTGCTTGGCATAGATTTATCAACAACTACTTGGCGAAAAGTATCACCAGAAAAGCATAGAAATTCACCGAAAGCCATCAATAATAATAACTCTTGATTTTAAACAACAACAAAAAAAAAAACCAGAAAAACATTCGATTGCAAACTCGTTCAGTATCTTAAGTGATTACATTAGTTTGGAATTACACTACTCACTTGGCCCACTTGTTGGCCAACACCTCAAAGTCGCCAAGGAGCAGCAAACTTCAAGTTAATAATGGTAAACTCTGAATGGTAATTGTGGGTAGTCTCACCATTTATTTAATTTGTTTTGTTTTACTTTCAACTTTTGCTGGTGGCAGCCACTTATTGCCAGGTCCTAGCACTCGCACTCGCACTCGCACTCGCACTCGCATTTAAATCGGCAGAGCGAACTGCATTTGTAAATGTTGGAGCCACTTGGAATGTTGTTTGGGTTCGTCCCACATTGCCATTTTATTTGCTGTTGTTGCTGTTTGCCGGGGTTCGTACAAATTGCATGCAACTCTGAAAAAGCCACACAGACATCTAATTGCAACTAATAATAAAGCAAAGCGATAAACATCGAGAGGTTGTAGAACACGCTACAAATTGGCCCAATGCATCGGGAGCGTGAGTGCATCAGCGCAACGTCAAGAACATTGCTCACTCGGTCCTCAGGCCATGGCTGTGTCGCTCCCCAATGACCAATGAGTGAAATTCAATATCAGCATAGCCAAAAGCTAAATACATACATATATACACATACACATATGTGTACACATAGACGTGCATCGTTTTGATGAATTGGCTACACCCTCAAAACGGCTGTCACCACGCTCCACTGACTTGATCAACGTTCGATTATATTCCTATGTCTCCACAGTCTCTTTTTCCAGTCGCGTTCAACAACTCAAATTGCGCCCACACACACGGACGGATGCGCAGTTGAGCTGCCACAGCCAGCCATCGAACGATCAGCGATCAGCGATCAATCGATTGAGATCACAGATTTATATCTGGGGCATTCTTGTGCCTCTAAACACAGTCAAACTTCAACGTTTTATCGCAACTTTGCTCTTGCAAAAAATACAAATAAATACAAGTACAAAAAGAATATAATTTTCCAGATAAAACTTTCATCTCTAAAATATATTTTATTTTTATGAATTCAGGTTTAATTGGAAAATAATTATGCAAAAATTATAAAATAATATAATTTAGTGTAGAAAACTTTCTGTTTAAGGATATTTTAGATTTATTCTGCATATTTAGAATCAATCAAAATTAATTTCCATTTAATACTTAGCTAATTATAAAAAAAATTGCTTTGATTTGTTTATAAATAAATATGTATATAAATATAATTTTCTTTATTTGTTTTTTTCCTATTTTGTAGTGCTCTATCAGAAGCGTTTCAGGCGCGAGCGTAAGATTCGCATCCGCTATCAGCAGCAGCTGGGCGAGGGGGGCAGCAAAGGGGGCAACTCGAATTCGAATGGCAACAGCGTCACCTGCAGCGATGCTGAGCTGTGTGGGGCAGGCAGCGCTGCCGATGGCAAATGCAGCAGTGGCAGCAGCGAAGGCGCTGAAGCGCTCAAAGGTAAGTTTCGGGGCAAAAAATGAAAGAAAAAGAAAACGAAAGAAAAAAAGCAGAGGCGACCATAACGCATGGCTAACAATACCCCTACACCCCTCCCTGCTCCGCTTCTCGCCTCTCGACTCTCTCTCGCTTGTCCCGCCCTGCGCCTAACGCTTTGATAACCAACACAGCGCCCTCTGTTTTACATTCCATCTGATAGACATCGACTGCGGAAGTCGTGGCGGCAGTGATAAGTCCGAGAAGTCCTCCAGCTCCTCATGTGATGTGACCAGTCAAACGGTGCAGCCGGCATCCGCCACCCGCTCGGACTCCCCCACCCACTTCAAGCGCGAGCCGCACTCCGATCACGAGGGCTCCATCGAGCGCCAGCAGTGCAGCAGCGCGGCCCGCGACAATGAGCCCCGCTGCTCCAGTCGGGATCGCGAGGACCAACCGCCCAGTGCTGCCTCTGTGGCGGCTGCGGCGGCTGCTGCTGCTGCTGCCGAGGGCAGTTTAGCGGCAGCCGCCGCCGCTGCAGCTGCAGCTGCTGCCGGCAACGGAAAGGCTCCGTGGAGCTATCCAGGCATCGATTTGATGGCCACGGGAGCCTTCTGGCAAAACTATTCGGGTAAGTTGAGAAACGCTTTAATTCAAACGGATTTTTGTTCCATCAAATTCTTAACATATTCTTCGAAATAAGTTTAATGAATATTCGCAAAGATCTTACATAGCTACTGACATTTTCTAACCCTCGGAGATTATTTTTATAATAGAAGTTATCAATAGTTTTGGGTGTAAATAAATTTCCCTTATACTCTGTAACTATATCATATCATATATCATAGCAGTTTCATCAGTTTTCGCATGTATATATTTTCCAGTAGAAATATGTGCATAAAAAAGATAATATTGAATACAATAACCAAGGGAGTTAGGTATTATATATAAAAAGATTCTACTCTTACTTACTTATTTCACTGGGCGTTGGCCACGGACAAGGACAACCTAGAATAGATAAGGAAACTAATTATAATCGATGTCGCTTTGCTCGTTGTTTGCAACAAGAAAATGGAAAATGTTTTACATATTTGATGACAGAGTTAAGTACGCTTTGCCACTAGAAACAATGTTGTCGCTGGTTGAAGTATGTTTTAGCTAGGTTACCTTTGGCACGGATGCATCCCCTCTAGTAAAAAGATATTTAGATATGCAGACAGATTTATAAAATATGATTTTTTTTTGGTATTTCTCTTTTCTGTTTTAAAGAATCCCTTGCACAGGAACTGGAAATGGAGCGCAAGACACGGGCGGCGAATGCAGAGCGGGATGTGAAGAGTCCGTTGTCGGAGAGACCAACGGCATATTACAAGAACTCGGTGCTGTTCGGAAGTGCTAATTAAGCACCTGATGCGGTAAGCTCTTGCCAAAGGCGACAAGGATATTTGATCTCAAAGTGCAATCCAGGTGTCGGCGGCGCTTGAGAAGTGGGCGTCGTGTGAGGGCGCGGCCAGACCAAAATGCGAAATGCAGAACTCCAACATGATTAGTGCAAACATATGTAAATACGTATTAACAATTAAAAAATTTGAGCAGAGATCGTTGCGCATGTTGGAAATGCCCTGTTTTGTACATACTTTAACATAGCGAAAATTAAACACTTCCGATACCAATACATAATGCATAGACATAACCCAGTTGTACACTTAAGATTTAGGGTAGCTTCCAGCATTTTGTACATAGGCATACAAAGACTTTTTAAAGTAGTGCTGGATGCCTCAAATGGCTGCTAAACTAGTTGGCAAAGCATTTAGCATTTAGCATTTACTACACATTTTATCATTGCTTCTAACTACGATTCTTAAGCATTTAATTTATACAGTGAAATGAACGAATGGAGATCATATATATATATATATATATATATATATATATATATATGTCTTCAGTTTGGTATTCATTTTATAAATCGCTTTTTAGTGTTTTAAATGGAAATTAAGTGATTGACGTGAGCAAGCTGAGAGTTAATGTTAAAAGCCAAGGTTTTAATTTATTTATTAGCTTAGCAGCGCATTAAGCAGAACTAATCATAGTATTTTATAAACTAAACACTTAAAGTATTCACACATGCTTAGACATTAAACCATACAAAATATATAATAATACTTAATATATATATATGTGAATATATAATATATATGAATACATATACATAGTAGCGTAATGCAAGAGATGGAAATAAATAAAAATGATAATTAGAAATAATACGAACTTCATTAAAAAAAATGTGTTATAAAGTCGACATTAAATATATCTATTTAAACGCTTCATATGCTATAATATATATACCTTAAATATTAACATTACATTAACATTAGTCCTAATAGTCACTGAACATTGTATTGAAAACATAATACACTGTAATTCGCCGATCTGCCCCTAAATAATTTCCCAACATTTTCGATGCACTTACGTTTCAAATAAAAGTTTACAATATTTTTTCTTAAGTCATTTCATTTATTTTATTCTGAAAACTTATTTTGATAAAAATTCATATTCAAAATATTCCTGCGAAGAATTCAGGTAGATTTATTTGGGGTGCGACTAAGCGAATTATAGTGTAACTTGAATCAAAAATGTTAACTTATTGTGCAACATTTGTCGCTCGCTGCAAGAAAACATACATAATATTACAATAAATAGCATTAAAATACTACAGAATACTGACAGGACACCAGCAACTAGAGAACAGCAAACATAACGAAAAGTGAACAAGTTTAAAAACAATATATAATAAATTATTATTGAAAAAGCATTAATGGACCAATTTGTTTTAATTTTTTGCGGTAATATGGTATAAAATAATAATAAACCCAAACTGATTCCAGTTAATAAAATGTTGCAAATTTTGGATTTTTCCAAAGCTCGGTAAATATGTAAATCTAAAAAAAAAGTTTGCCTCTAACTGCAGGCGAACATTGCAAAAGAAAATCATACTATACAGTTTTAGAGTCACTAACCCCAGCCCATAAGGAGATCGTCGTGATCGGTTAACCAATGCAATCAAAAAAAAAACAAAAGAAAGATAAACCAACATTAGCTGCCTGGCGCGCGTGGAGACAGAGGCAAATCTGCTAACAAATCGGCAAACTCACGTTTAGATGGCTCAGACTTGAACAGTTATCGATCCAAACGTTTTTTGCTTGATGATTTATGCGTCTGGTGTGGCTTAAGGGATCAGCTGAATCTCGAGCTGAATGCGAGAAACCAAAAAACTTAAAAGCAAAAGAACATAAAACTACGTATTGTAATTATGATTATTGGTAAATTATATTTAATTTACAGTTAAGCGATCACGTATGTTCGCCAAAGGCCCCTACGATTTAAAATATTATCGGCCCCCAAAAATACCTTTCGCCTGACCTCAATTATCGATTTAACTTTATTATTGGTTTAGATTTGGTTGTTTTTGATTTGGCCACGGTCCTCGCCTGGACGTTTCGTGTCCATCTCCATGCAAAAAACTCGAAATTAAATGGAATGCTTTTGATGACCATCCTCGCGACGCCAGCCCATTGAGGGGCAAGGTCCAAGGCAGTGTGATACTTGGGGCATATGTCGTCGTCGTCGTCGTCGTCTCTGGTATTAGGTGGGCAGATCGCTTAATTCTCATTAATTTCTTTGAGCAAATGTGAAACGTTTAGCTGATAGCTGGTTTCTTCATCTTGATTGTCAGTTCCCCAAATATTTTCGGCAATCATATTTTATGCTAAATGGCATTTAACATTTCGCTTTCTTTATCTCGCCTTTGGTTGCCAGCGCTGCAGCTGTTATTAGGTGTATACAATAATTATGAATAATTGTTTGCCACAAAATGTACAAATGTATATAAACACTCATTTCTCTCAGGATTCGTAGAGAGTTAAGTTATTTATTTATTAATTTTATTATTTACTTAATATAAAGTTGATCACAGAATTTAGTAAATGAATGTGCGGCTGCTCATATATTTTTTTTGAGCTTTCGCCACAGTCAAAGATTCACTTGCTCAAAAACCGCTTCATCCCAAATCACACGCCCACAAATAAAGCCCCAACAAAGTTCAGTCAAAACAAATACGCGCAAGCTCAAGGCAATTAACAGGAAACAATCCAATGTTGGTTTGGCATCGCCTAGACACAATTAAAAGTGCAATTTTTTACAAGAATCTGCGGTTGCATTCGGAATCTACCCTGCTCCCCGCTTCCTATTGGCTAATTCGTATCAGTGCAATTGATCTGCGGCTAGTAGGTGCATCTAAACTAACGACTGTCCGAGATCTGTGTGGATGTGGAGAGGGGCGTGTTGCTTGATCAACGTTGTGAAATAAATTTCGTATACCTATTGCAGAAAGGGCTGATCGGCTGATCATGAGCCTTATCAAACTAATAAGGAGAAATCTATACATATGCATAACTATATGAATTCAAATCTCTCAAATATCTCAACTCAAAGATCTGTTAGAGTTGAAGTATCTATAAGATATAGAAGCAAAAGGGTAAGCTATAAAATTGAATTATTATTTGAGCTATAGTTAATTTCTATATGGCATTTAAGGGCATGAAAACTTCATTGAGTTATACTCTGAAAAAGTCTTTCGAAATCAGTTTTTAGTTTGCGTGCTGTGCAACATTTGCCAACTAATTCGATTTCAATGTAGCATTGACTGCCAAAAGGATCGAAAGATGTGTATTTAGTTGTTGTTGCAGCGTGGTGCGGTGCGGTCTCCGGCAAACATATGTTGCATTAATTGTTCATGTTGTTCAAACGCAACTCATGTTCAATGAGTTTTATTGCTGCTCAACACACAAACAACAACAGCAGCAGCACAGGCAGCACAGGCAGCACAAGCAGCAACAGCAGACGGAGAAGTTGCACGAAGCAAATGAAAAGAAAAATTGCACTCAAAACATTTTTCATTACGTGATTTTCAAGCATTCCATGCAGGAGAGCTGCAAGAGGAGATGCTCAGAGCGCCATAAGTGGCGACAGCCGGCACAGCACCAAGTATACAACAACTACAACAACAACAGCAACAACAACAGCAACAACAACAGCAACAACAACAATAAACACAACAGCAACAATAAAAGGATTGTTTAGGGTCGCCGCTAAGCCATAAGGATCGACATCACCTTGTCTGCATTCCCACACGCGATCGCAATCGCAGTTGCCTAAGCAAGAGCAAAAAAACAACAACAGCAGCAACAACAACAACAACAACAGCAATAGCAACAGCAACAACTACGAGCAGCAGATACAAATGTATCTATGAGCTGCTCAGTCGCGAATGGCGAAGCGCGACTCAATTACAATTTATTAAAAGACGCGCAACTGATTTATAAGCAAAGCCCCAGCAAAATACCCTTTGTGGCCAATGTTTTCGTGTCTGGCCGTTGACGTTTTGTTGCTCTGCCAGCTTGTTTTACTGCCAATTTGGTGGGGGCGGCCTATTTGTGTGCAAATGGCAGCCCAGGCCAAAGATGCGCCATTCGAGGTAGCTTTCGGAGTATACATAGGTGGTGACAGTTGCTTGTCAGCAAGTTACACAGCGCAGGGAGTACGTAAATACTTCATATGATTTATATATACCTTAAGTGAGTTATGGATCGTGTAACTTTAAAGCTCTTTTATTAGAGCGAATCAGTTAGGCATCTTTTCTCGAATAATTTTTATCTTTTGATTTGTTTTTCCAACGTCTACAATTAAAGTCAAAAGAGATAGATTAGGAAAGAAATGCCGGGTCAAAATGATCTGCGAAAATATCTATCAGGCGTGCTGCAATTTGCAAAATTGGGAATTATACTTAAATAATAAAAAATAATCAATAAACATTTTATAATAATTAATTTTTTATTGAATTGAATGAAAATTGAATATTTTTTAAGTGTCAAGTTTTAGTGTGGAATTCCAAAATGCTGTACTCTAAAGACACTATTAGTATATCGACTGGCAGATGAAAAGAAAATTATACCTTGCAGATTTCATAACGTATAAAAAATCGATACGAATTCACTGAAACTGCTTATCCCTATATATGTTGAAGATTAACCCTCGACAGGTGCTGCAACTACTTGGCTGCCCAAGTTGGTCTCAGTTGCAAGCCAATTTGATGAAATAGCCCGTAGTCGCAACGAAATCCGCTCAGGATAACAAAAGTAAAATCGCGCACAATGTGCAGCGTCACCTTTTGTTCATATTTCTCCCTTAGCGGATATACATAACCGTAAAGAAAAAATGTGGAAAAAACACAAAGAATTATAAAAAACATATTTTGCGACCATTATTCCATAAATCCTCGAGAACCCAAGCGATTTGGTGGCTGCAACGAACCCCAGACTCAGACTCGATATAAAAACGATTCTAATGCACTCAGGCGAACAAGTTGTGGTTGCGCTTGCAACAAAAAAAAAAGGTAAAAAGGAAAGAGGAACGAGATGAGTATATGTACTTATAAATGTAGCAACAACATGCAACTATATGGTATATGCATGTGTGTTGGTAGATTTGGAGTTAGGCTTACATATGTCAAGGGGGCGCGGAAATTGTGGTTTGATTCCGTTGTTGTTGCAACTGTTGCTAGCCTTTATCAAAAGTTTCTTCAGCTGACGTACCCTGAGGTAATGAGGACAATCTGCTCGCAACATTACCAATGCAGAGCCAACCAATTGTGAGGCGGAGACGGAGACTGAGACTGGGTCTGAGACAGAGTCTGAGTCTGAGTCGAAGTTTGAGCAGCACCAGCAGCATGCCGGCTGGCAATTCAAGTGGAAGTGGAACTGCCAGCAGTAGTGGATGTGAGTGCCCTCGTTCTACGCTCTGTTTGCGCACAGGACATCTGATATTATATTGCTAATTCGATACTTTTATTTTGAGAAATGCAGGACTCTGCTTGTCTTTTGTTTTCTTTCCTTTCGTGCTCGCTTTTTGCATAATTTTTCATAACTGAGACTCGAAGGTTTTCTTCTAGAGCTAACCGTTCAATATTATAATTTTTTGTTAATAAATATAAAAAAATGATAATAATAATACATTTTGTGTGAATGCAATACGATCCGTTATTCATAAGCATCATCTTTTGTGTGTTCTGGGCAGAGAGTTCTCTGGTGTCTGCGGGCTGTGCTCTTAACCGAAAGATTTTTACTGCTGGCCGCACTCTGTGGCAGACCATGGTCTTTATTTATTACCGTTATGTGACCAGACCACACATTATGTTAATTCACTCTTTCTTCGTGTGCACTCTCATTGAGCCCGATTCTGTGATTTACAGATGACGCCTGGACACAGGTGACAACAGCTGCAAAGTGCAGAGAATCAACGGTGGCCGCCGCCAACAGCAGCAGCAGCTAACACTTGCTGGGCGTGTGATTCGAGAGCTCTCCTTTCCCCCCAAACCCCCACTCCAAGAGCCAATGAGCTGGATGGGGCCCGATAAGCTCATACATCTTTCAGTCTATGCTTTTTTGAGCTGAGCAAACCGCATCTTGTGCACGTTTCTTCTTTCTGTGTGAGCCCTCGCCCATTTCCCAGCATATATATATATATATATGTGTGTGTGTGTGTGTATGCAGATGCCGTGGTTAATTTCACAGCAGCACCATCATCACAATATCCATATCCGTTCTCATTCCAGTTAGCCGCTGCTCCTTAGAGCCAAGCGAAAATAAAAGAAATGTTAAATTTCTTATAGGAAGTATGAATTACGGTTTCATTTTTTGCTTGTGATTTTACTCCTGCTCCTGCTCCTGCTCCTGTTCCTGTTCCTGTTTCTATTGCTTCCAATGGTTGTGGCCTCTGCTTTGTGCCTTAAACAATGTATGTATACATAGTACATGTACGTTTATAAACCCAGTTGTACATGGCGAAGTCTTATAAGAATGAAAACACTGCTCCTGTATACAGGGTGCGCAATTCTAGACAGATTTTATCACATATCATTTCAATTACAATTACAACTGAATTCTTTAAATGTTATCGATAAATATTTAAGGTCTCCTTATATTTCGAGAATCGTCTTCAAAATTTATTATTAAACTTTTTATATAATTACTATATGATTCGAAAGTCTTATTTCATTTTAGCAAACTGACCAGCTGATAGATATTATTTGAAGTAAAGACCTTATAGGACTGGTTAACAAAAACTGAATGGGCCTGTATAAAAGTTGGCACTTGCCACGCATACATAAACTTTCAAACACCCACAACACACACACACACGCACACACAGAGCTATCGTTGGGTATGGCAGCTAGTAAGTTTTTGTTTGAGTAAAATAAACGCCATATTGTAGACATTGTTAAGGTTTTTGAAAATTTTATAATTAATTTTCTGGTTAACATGTTCTTCATATGTGTAAATATGCGCAAAATCCATACAATAAACGACCTTCCTTGCCTCCCCCTTCCCACTCGAGTTTGCCTGTCATAGTTGTTATTGTAGCTTTTGCTGCTTCGCAAAGTTCCGAAAGCGTGTTTACAAAGCAAAGCCTTTTGTACAAGTATCAGATTCCTCTGCTGATTAAAGAAGAACTCCAAACTGGGAGCAGGGGTTCGCTGTGAGTGTAGAGAAGAATCCTCATTCCAAGCATTCAGTCCTTTCAAGCAGGCGCACATAACCTACGAATATTTGTTAAAAATTTAAACATTATAAATGATTGTCTACTCATATCCTGGATTTAAACTGCCCGTAAATATGTATGTACATACATACATATATACACTCAGAAAAAAAATCGCCTTAAAATGAAAATCGTCTTGCTAATTAGAGCGTTTTTCTGGAATTTGGAAAAATGTAAACTTACCAGAAATTAACCAATGCAAACCCTGGTTTTAGGAAAGCCACAATCAATAATAGGAATAAGCCAAAGTAGGGCGATTTTCTTAAATACAGGACGTTTTTTTCTGAGTGTATGTGTAAGTCTTGTGGCGCCATGATGGAACCATTAGGGCATTAAAGTCTCTGTTTCTGTGTTTGGGCTCGAAACACGCATCTTGTAGTTTTCAACGTCATTTACTTTTGGACTCAATTGAATTGGAAATTCAAACTCTTTTGAAACCGAGAGTGACATGACCATGCCGATAGGTAGCAAAGGTGCCGAGTCATGCTGCCGCAGTGACTGCATCAAATGGCAAAGTCGCCGAAGATGTTTCGGCTTTTCTCTTCTTCTTTTTGTTGCATGCTTCAATTTCTTCGCACAATAGTCTTGGCTTGGCTTCTTCTACTTATTCGTTCGGTGTTCATTTGGTTGTCGTTATGTATCCTTTTTTTGTTATTGATTCAGTTTGTTGGGGTTTGTTTTTTATTAGGTTTTGTGGCAGTCATGGCAAGTGATCCATCTTAATTCATAAAACATTCGTCATCAGTTTTGGAAATGGAAAATCGAGCCAGTCGATTTCTATGGTCGACTTTTTATGTTGTTTGTGCATTTTAATTTGTCAGCGCTGTGGATGTGTGGAAACGTGTTGCATAGAATTGGGCGCGTAGGCAGCTGTACACTCGAGCTGATCGATGACGACACTATTTGCCAGCATACACAGCCCATGATGGATGGTTCAGCTTGTTTCCTTCTGGCATAGCAATGAGTTTCCTTTTTTTGCCAATCTTTTTAATTTCATTTGAAAGCATGCCGCAGAAGAGTTTTCTTATTGCTGCAGGGATACATAACTAAGTATCCTTAAACCTAGGGCAGATATCGAAAAATGCTAACACAACTTGCTAGCGCATTTAATATTCCATTAAATTAAAGCAGTTCAAATTCAACTGATTTTTAAAGGCGCCTCAAATCAGTTCTTTCATCACTCTTTATCTATGTGCTCACATGCCAGACGCAAATAGAGTTCGTAACTGGTTTTCTTTCTCTGGCTTACCCCAAGGAATTAATATGCAACCCTTTTATAATGATAAAAAACTGGGATGTCAAACGCGGTTTTGTGATACGTCATCGTGATTTGGCAAATTTGACAGCCGATAACACAACGAGGGTAGTGCAAGAGATGACGGGGGGTAGGGTGAGAGTGAGAGGTTGAGAGAGGGAGAGGGAGAGGGAGATTTAGCCCTTTGCTTGATTCACGCATAAATTGTCTTAGATTTGTGCAATCTTTGTTTGACTCAATTCATTCATTCATTCATTCAATAGATTGCTTTCTAACAGTAGCTGAGATTACTGTGATGATTTGCAGGAATATCAGCAAACAATAGAATCAACAACACAAATAACAGAAACAACAACAGCAACACCAGCAACAACAACAACAACAACAGCAATTACAACACTTTGACATAAACACAATCTCACATTGGAGGTTGCGTGCCAAGCGAAGATTTCTCATGTAGTCGCAAATCGAACTGCCAAATTGTTGTTGATATGTTGTGCGTGTGTAACTGTTGTACAAATTGAATGCAAAGCACCAGGTTACAATCTTCTGTCCCCCCCTTCACCCCCTCGTCTGTCTCCTGCCTCTCGTCTCCACTCCACTGTCCCCTGTCTGTTCCACAGCAAAATAACAAAAATTGAATTATCAGTGCTGGGTGCATCAGGCTTAATTCGTTTTGGCGCTATACGCGTGCGCACGCAACTTTTGCCGATTACACTCAACTCCTCAACCTCTTCCCCTCTTCCCTCTTCCCCCTTCCCATTCCCCTCTCCCTCTCGCCCTGAAGACCCCACGCGGGGGCTCGAACACAAGCGACTGACATAATCGTGAAATATTGGCACGCAGTAGTTTCCATCTAACTTGTCAGTTTCCAGCTTATTAAAAAAAATAAATTGTTAAAAAATTTTAAGTACTTAGAAAGTTGAGAGAGAGAGAGAGAGAGATATATATAGAAATTAAGGAAGAGTAAGGGAGAGTATTCTTAGTTGAACTATCGCAATCGTAGGTATTAACATTCTAGCCTGAGTCCACTATCAACATTTTCCATATTCTCGAATGCTCATAGCCTGCATATTTTTATATATTGAAGTAACAACACTCTGTCTATTTATTTACATGGAATTTTTATGGATTTTTTAGCTCCAATATATCGATATATTATATATGCTTTTATGTCTGATAATGTCAGCTGATGTTTCAAGAATAGCGCTTTTTTTCTTAAATACACTTATTTTTATTTTTTTTTATTAAATTGTAACAATTTTTAAAATGTTTTAATGAATACGAATTTAAAATTAAGGCTGTTCGTTAAATATTTCAAAATTAAAGGGACTCGCATGGAATTGCAATAGTTTTAGAATGTGAATGTAGGAAATGTTGGCCTTAATAATACTTGTTTAAGGTTCCAATTGTAATGTGCCTTTGGCTATTTAAGTTGTTTTGGTTACGAATTGAATAGCTCTTGCATATGCAATATTGGCACAGCATTCTGCGATTTACGAATGTTTACAGCCGAAATAGTAATACATGGAAGCCGGGTGGCAGGGGGGGCGCACTGCCAGGGGGCTTTTACGAGTGTTTATTTGTGCGTCTAAACATCTTTAATGGGGAATCATAAGTCCCGGTAATGTTGCCGGATACCCAAAAGCAAACTAAACGTCGCACACGCTGGGTGGCAGTCGTCGTTGTAGAACTTTTTGATTTTAATGATATACTGGCAAGTATTTTTTGAATTATTGCATAGCACATACACAGTGCGTAATAAAATCTCACCCGGATCCGATACTGATGGCTGTGGATACGGTTGTGGATGTCGATGTGGATGTATGCAGTTTTATTGTTTTTGCCTCGATTTAATTAAGCCAGAGCAAAGCGTGCCGCCAGCGTCGTTGTTGGCCATTTACTTGGCGTTTATTTGTTTGTTTTAGGCGCGTCGTCATCGTCTGCCTTCAAAACTGCAGCGCCCCCTTTCCGCTCTCGTCCAGCTTAGTTCAGTTGCACACATAGATAGATAGACGCTCTTAATCTCAAACAGTTTAACACATTTACTTCTCCTATGCACGAGTATCTTGTTTTGTTTCACTTTTAGTGCGGCAATTAAAAGTTGAAAATGTTTATGTTCATTCTTTGGTGACCACAAGACCAAAGCAAATGGTTTCTTTTGTTTTCATCCAACAATTCACATAAGAAACACACCCACTGATCTGCAAAATTAATTAATAGAACTCGATTCGAAAACCATAATTCACATCTTATTCCAACAAGAGAAGCTGACCTTCTGCGGCAAAATGTAGCAAGAATTGCGTTTCATGCATTTCTATTTTTGAAATGAAATAAAATGTTTTGGCATTTTAGCTTTATTCGTATTCCCTGCATATTATTGATCAGCATAAGTCCAAATATTTGTCTGCATTTTTGTAATTTTATCTCTGTAAATCTTATGCTAGTTTATTTCCCCTCCATGCTGATTTCGAAACCTTGTTATCTGGAGAGAGTCCATTAAAACTAGTTGCCACTAATAAAATTGTATTCGATAGGCGTAAGTGAATTAATATTTCTGCAAGGGTATATATTCTTCGGCACCACGAGAATTGCGGTTTTTTTTTTTGTTTGTAGGCAAGCTATTAACTGCCACACACGTTTCTTCATTAATTCCACGTGTTTATTTATTTAAACTAACCTTTTATGGCGCAGTGGCGCTACGGACATTGCATACGCATATGGCAACATACACACCCACACACACACCCACAAACACACACATGTGGCAGACTGAGGAGGTGGTGCAGAGGGGCAGACGTGTATTGCACTGTTTGCTGTCCACATCATAGGAGAGCGCTTCGCTGCCGACAGCTAATTGAATTTAATTGGCGCGGAAAATCTGTATAAAAAACAAACAAATCTTTTAGTTTTTAACACTCTTCTTGTTCTTGTCCTTTTTTTTTTTTTTTTTTCTTTTTGTTGTAGCATAATTTTATGAGTTGTTTATTTCATTAAGCAACAATAACTTTTACTTGTGCCAGGCCACCCTCTATGGCACATTTTACTGCCAATAGTTGATGAATAAATTTACATGTAAGAATACTTTTGTCGAGAGAGTTCTCGACTAGAAGATACTCTCCCAATCTCTGACTAGAACATGCTCCCCACAAGTCAAGACTAGAAGATACCCACTACAAGCTCATTTGTTGTCTCTCACGTGCACACCAGGTAAAATGGTATTATCGACTTGCCAGTTTGTATAAACCAAGAATCAAGTAATATATATTATTTGGTTGTATGTTGCTCCTTTAGTCTTTTAGTCATATTTAATGGGCAGACGGTATACAACTAACAAGCAACATTAATAACAAAGGTTGCTCAACATAAAATATGGCCAGTCAAACACGAACTGGGCGTTAAAATTCTACATGTAAACGATTCGCAGACTTTGCAAGATTTAGTGTTTGGCGCCACTTGGCGATCGACATCAGGGATCCACATCGGGATACTAGGCTTAAATCATTTTGTGTGACAACCCGCTGACAATTGAACGAACACCGGCTTGGACAGGTCAATTCATCGTTCACTAACGATGCTGAAAACATCAATACAATAGTACATACATACATACATATGTAAATGCATACATACGTACATTTGTCGTGAACATGGCAAAGATCATTAAATTGAGTGGCTTTTTTTTAAATTAACAAAGCAATAAAACAACTGACTCAAGTCCAGCACAAGGAGTAACCTAAGTTAAGACGAGAAGTATGGAAAAGCTTAAAAGTTATTATGTATCTGTATAAATTTGGAATATATTTTTTATTTTATATATTTTAAGATCTTTCTTTTGTAAATGTAGAAATTATTAATAAAAAAATATTCATATTTATTTATTATTCTTATTTTTGGTTTTAATTCCAATACATATGTTTACTGAGAGTATCTCTTAGCTTGCGCTGATTACCCAAATAGCCCCTGTCTGACACTTATACACATGCACAACTAATTTGAGTGCCCCTAGCATATGCAACTTGTGGCAAGCATAATACAAAGGTATGCTAAGGTAGCTCGTTGCCTCTGCAGATGCATTAGAGCGTAAATTAAGAATACTGCCAACTGAGTTAAGGACTTGATTAACTACGCTTTTCTTAGCTTCTTCGTTTGGTATCCAAATGCACAAATATATTATTGGAATCATATAAAAGATTATGCAGCAATCCGTGGTACTTTGTGCTTAAGCAAAAAAAAGAACGCATACAAAAATCGGCGCAACTTTTAATATCGGTGGTGGTAGTCGAATGTTCGCAAATTGACCAAATCCTGGCTTCGAGCAATCTACTCCATGCAATTCTTATCGCCATCGTGGACATCTTCGACTAACCCAAAACAATGCAACGCGCAATCAGCGACACTTCATCGGCCAAAAACAAAAAAAAACAGAAAAAACTACAGAAAAAAAATCAGAAAACAAAAGGACACAAAGCGTAATGAGGTCGAAAATATCTTTATTTAAAGAGGCAGCCAGACCCAGTCGACTGGCGACTGTGAGCCTTCCACAGAAAGCAGCAGCAGCAGCAGCAGCAACAACAACAGCCGCAGCAGCAGCTTGGAGGAGCAGCTTGGAGGAGCAGCTAGCTTGGAGTTGCATAAGCAACATATTTGTCATTCGCATGGGGCGCAGGCTGGCAATAATCGCAAAGCAAATATCATGCAGGGGTCTTGTTGCGCCACCACCGTCAGTGCGCCTTAATTAGATGAGGCGACAAGCTGCTAGGGACTCCAGTCGGGAGCTGGGAGCTGGGAGTCGGGAGTTGGCGTCGAGCTATGAGAGGCAGACACGATCTTTCTTTCGATGTAATATAGCACACAGCTCGGAGCTGAGACTGCTAGTTGGCGACGCTGACTGCTAAACAATACCATGTTTACAACTTATAGGCAATGAGAGCCTTCTTTTATTTTCTGTTTTTTGTTTGGCTTTTAGTAAGGACCAAAGTCACATTTAGGTATGGGAAGAAGCCGACAGACTCAATTGCTACTAATGGCATATTTTGCATTCCAAAAGGGCATTGCGCCAATTGCAAATAATTTTAGAGTGTACTTTGCTTAATAAGATCACGATTTACAAAGATGAGGTGTACAGATAGCGACTAGAATGGTTGTAAAACCAGCAGCTGCTCTTCCTGCTGAATTTTGATAAGTACCACGATACGCAGACCCGACAAAAATATGTATTAGCCAAACAGGCATTTAATTATACCTTACTTTGATTGTTTACCATTTAGGTGCATAACAAAAAGTTAATATATACCACGATTAATTATGGTGTCCTTTTCGATAAGATACGGGTGGAGCGATATTCATTATATTTCCACTCCTGTGCAGTGTATATAAAAGTCCTCGAGTCACTGTTGAATTTCGCAGAAACAATAACTTAATTTAGTTGTCTGAAATCTTGTAGTTGTCGGCAGCCAACAATGCCATCGTCCTCCTGCCAACAGTTGCAGTTGCGGACCCACTCTTGGCACGGGTGGTATGTCAGCGTTGCCACAACTAGGCGGCACACACTAGGGTGCCACGGGCGGAGGGGCGTAGGACGGGGGGTGTCTGCTGGGTCTCACCGGCCAGACAAACAACTACGCATATGGGCTCGATCGAATGTAGCGCCAATTACACAGAAGCAAGTAAGAGTGCAGTAGTCGAGAGACGGCGACTAGCAGATACCCTGCAAAGATGAAGCGCATAATTTGAAATTTGGATGTGGTATATAACAGCTTCTTACGGTATTAACTAGTTAGGACAGTCGTCTCTGAGAACTTACACTCCAAATTGAAAGAGTCTGAGCTCTTCGTGATTTGTAATTTGTCCATCTATCGCCCTTGAATATAGACACGGCCCGTCAAATTGATCATTAATTCATTTACTTGGCGATGACTTATTCTTATAAAATATAATAATATGATATACCCTTTGTCAATGCGTGCAGGGTATACACGAAGCGAAGCTGAAATCTGTGAATCTCCAAGGCAAATCAAGCAGAGCCAAAAAGAACAACCAACAAACCAAAAACGAAAACGAAAAAAGAGAAGCAAGATGACATTTTGGCAAGATGGTCGCAGGGCGATAAAGATAAAGCGAGCGGTTCACCACTGGGTGCCAACCAGAACCAATGCAGCGACAATCTAAGCAAGATCCACAGTCGAATAGTATAGTTGAGGGGCAGTTTTTGCAGTTGTTGCCCAAGCCAATGAATTAATTTGCGGTGCATTTTAGTTAACAAGTTTGTAATTAATTAGCAAGAGGACAGACAACAGGCAGCTTCTGACATTTGGAGCAGCAATCCTCGATATATATATTGGGTGTATGTGGATCAGAGTAGTCGATACTTGATGGCTCGCAGCATGGGGAAACGATCACCGGTGCACTGGCCACGGAAGTCGTCCTGCGTCAGATCGAAGAGGGCGACACCGCCGAGATTCTTGGCACGCACATACTGCGCCTTGCTGCCAGCCGTATCGGGATCATCGTAGCTAACCCACATGCCATGCTCGCCCTCCTCATCTGCAGCGCGGAAGGCATAGCTGCCCAGGCGCTTGGTTGAATCGGACACCCGACGCAGCGGAGCGGCGTTTCCTTTGGCATTCGCGTTGCTGGAATGGGGCAGCAGTTGACAGATCTCAGCCCAGTTGAGTAGACCATCTGTCTTTGTTTGGGGTCCGGCTGGCGCCGGCCCGTTGGTCCCTGCCACCACGGGCAGTCCAGTGTTGCCAGAATCTGCGCTGAGCTTCCAGGCGCGTCCATAAGTGGAGATGCCGATGTTCAGTTTGCTTGCTGGCATGCGCTGCAGCAGCCAGTGCTCCATTTGGAAGTTGACGTTGTAGTGGGGCAGGCGGTTCTGATCGAAGACCTCGTAGAGTGGCGATGAGTAGTCCGCCTCCTCGGGATTGCGAGTGGGCGTGACAAAGTCAAAGGTGCCCAGATTGACAAAGTCCACAGCACCACCGACGGCAGGCACATCGAAATACCCTGTGGAACAGACATTAGAGAAGCTATCCAGCCACATTAGCTCAGCGATGAACTTACAGCTGGAGTTTACATTCGGGAGAACGGTGAGACTGAGCAGCAGATCATTTGCCTTGAGAGCACTGTTCAGATCCCTAACTAGACTTGTCATCTGTGTCTTGTGCGTCTCAGCTTCGGGGTCCACAACGAAATCGCCGGTGAAGAATTTCTTGAAACTTTTCCATGCCATGCCCGCATCCGAGTGAACCTTGCGGGGTTTGTTGCGCGGCAGCTGGAACGCCAGATCCAGGCCATCGAAGTTGAAGCGACGAATGACATCTCTGGCGGAGTCAATGAACCGCCTCTGGGCCTGCATGCCAGACTCGAGCAGCTTGATGTACTTATCCTCTTGCTCCAAGTCACGATCACCACCCACACTCAATAGAAACTTAACATACGGATACTTCTCCTTAAGCACAGTTATTTGGGCATAATGACGTCGCTCAA
Organism: Drosophila atroscutellata; assembly: GCA_035041605.1. NCBI lineage: Eukaryota > Metazoa > Arthropoda > Insecta > Diptera > Drosophilidae > Drosophila > Drosophila atroscutellata. Next base: position 156,286 of record JAWNLA010000092.1, on the reverse strand, counting down.
AGTCCAGCCGTGGGTTCAGGCTCTTCAGCTCGTAGGTATCCGGATTGATGCCCGCATAGCCATAGATCACGTGCGTGCAAAACTGCAACGCCAGCTCCATATCAGTGATGGTGAACTGAGCTTGCCCTGTACCAGATCAACAAATAAAAATACAAGAGAGAGATAGAGAGAGAGAGAGATCATACCTTGCCGCTCAAAGCCCAATGAGTCGTAGTAGCAAACCATATGCGGCTTGGCAGCGGTGCTTAGCTGCAGAGCTGAGAGCAGAGCAGCCAACGCCAGGCCGAGAAATAGAGAGCGCATATTTGTAGACTTGGAGAGCAGCTGGAAGCGGAGTGTAAATAGAGGGGAAGAGGGAGACACGGAGGCACAGGGCGAGAAGATCACAGTTAAATACGTCCGCACGTAGCGAGAGACAAGTCGCAACTGAACATCCAAATGACAACGGAAATCACATCAACAGAGCTCTGTGGAGCGCTGAAACCGAACAATAGGCGTATATATATATATATATATATATATATATATATTATCAACAAAATTCTGGGAATTGTTTGTGTGTTATGTGTGCACTGTACGCTGTACACTGTGGCGACAAATGACGTCGAGGTCAATGAGATCACTCTGCTCGGGTAATTTACAAAAACTTTACTCATTAAACAAAAAAACACAAATATTTATGGCCGATAAGCTTGACAAAAATACTTTAATTCAGACAAGCAAATATTTAGTTTAATTTTCTTAACAGTTGAAAAATAATTAAACAAATTGTGAATCACAACTACACCTATTTTGAAGTTATACAAAAACAACCAGTTGGCAAATAGTAGACCAATACCGAGAATGTTAGTCGGAGGTTTATTTTAATTACACAAATTACATAAACATTTTCGCAGTTGAATCTATAGTCGATATTTAATGGAACGCAGAATGGGATACCTTTCATTGTTGCAGAGTCCACGGAAATCATCGTAGCCCAAATCGAAGAGGGCCACACCGCCCAGATTCTTTGCTCGTACATAGGCTGCCTTGTTGGATGCTGCATCGGCATCGTCGTAGCTAATCCAGACGCCGTCAGTTACGGCGCCATCTACAGGCCGGAATGCGTAGTTGCCTGAACGCTTGGAGGGATCGCTTACACGCCTCAAAGGCGAATCGTTGCCCTTCAGAAACTGATTGTTTAAATTCGACAGCTTGGAACAGATTTCGGGATAGCTAAGTAGTCCAGGCTTCTGGGACTGCAGACCCTCTGCAGAGTTTCCTTGGGTGTTGGCCACCACCGGAACACCTTCCAGCCCCGATTCGGCCGACAGTTTCCATGCGTTTCCATAGCTAGCTACGCCCAAGTTGAGCTTGCTGGCGGGTAATCCGTGTTGCAACCAATATTGCACCTGATAGTCGGCATTGTAGTGAGGAAGACGGTTTTGGCCAATCGGTTCGTACAGTGGAGCCGTATAGTCGGCTTCTTCAGGATTACGAGCTGGCGTCACGAAATCAAAGGCAGCCAGATTGACAAAGTCGACGAGTCCGTTCAGCGCTGGTATATCAAAGTACCCTGCGTAAAGATGCCAACTAATGGATTAGACACAAGTCACTAATCAATTTCAATACTCACAAGTTGAGTTAACATTGGGGAGCACCGTCAAACTGAGGAGGAACCCATCGTTGCGCAGCGAATCCTTCACACTTCGCACCAGCGCAGTGAACTGCTCCTTGTGCAGCTCTGCATTGGGGTCCACAATAAAATCGCCAGTGAAGAGCTTCTTGAAACTCTTCCAAACCGTACCAAGTTCACTGTGCACCTTCCTCGGCTTATTCTTGGGCAGCTGATAGGCCAGATCCAAGCCATCGAAGCCGTAGTTCTTCACCAGCGCATATGCTGAGTGGATGAAGGCGGTCTGTCTCACCTTCTCCCCCTCGAGCAGCTCGATGTACTTGTTGGGATGATCCACGTCGATGTCGTGGTCACCGCCAATGCTTAGCAGCACCTTCAGATGTGGATACTTGCGCTTGAAGGAAGTCACTTCGGAGAACTGATGCTTATAGATGTCCAGATTCTCGTTCAAACTGTGCGCCTGATAGTTCTCCCCACTTATGCCCATGTATCCATAAACCAAATGCGAGCAGAACTGCAAAGCGATTTCCAGATCCGGATTCAGTAGCTTCCCCAGACCTGCAATGATCATTGATTGCTGAGTAACCACATGAATTACTCTGGATCCACTAACTATGCGAGTCTTTGGCGCCTGAATGCATCCACACTGCATATTAGGAACATTATCGCGCAGTGACTCAATTAAGAGCAAACCACAACAACAATCTCATTGAATTGTTGTATTTTGAGATACTCATTGTCCAGTTGCAACGCACACAGTTGTTTGAGAGTGATCACATTTTCTTTTTCAATTTATTATATATATAAATTTCTTAAAAGCAAATTAAAATAAATAAATAAGTAGAGTTTGTCCAATTTGGCAGACATAATATGTGTACCATAAATAGCATTAAATACTAATGAGACTAATCTGCTGTGATTTTACTTGTGACAATAGTTTGGTCCCACTGTTAATTTTAATGCGTCACAAAGTGAGCCACTTGTTTGGTCTCCAACTGAGCGATGTTGCTGGGGCAGTTGCCTCGCTGGACTCGCACCGAGTTGTACGCTCAGGTTTCTGTTTCTAGTGCGTGGATTGTGTGTCGTTTTCGAAGCCCTTATCATTTTCTATATAAGCATAAAAAGTGCCGTTTCAGGATTACAATTTAGTGTACTATTTAGTGTTGTATCACTGTTGTTGGTAAGTTGGCTATCTGACCTTGCTTGTAATTGTTTACACTTTTAATGGGCATATAGCCAATTGATAGTTTTGCGTTAAGCAACAAATGTTGACAGAGACAGAAACAGAGAGATTGAAACCGAAAGAGAGAGAGAGAGAGAGAGAGAGAGAGAGCGAGGGAGCTCGGCTTGCATTCGCTCTGGAGAGAATTGAGTCTCTCTCGAACTCGAACTCGAATGATAAGCCACTGACCTCCGGGCCTCCAGTCGCTCTCTCTCGCGATTTGTGTACGCGATACGCCTTTTAAGTTCGGTTTATGTTGTGAGTTTAAATTAGTTTTTATTTTGCATGATCCAACATATAATACGCAGGCTAGATCGATTGTAGAGTTTATTAGATGCTAATTTAAAGATTTAAAACTGCGTAAACAAATGATTTGAATCTAAAGTGGATTTCCGAAGAAAAACAAACAAGTATGAGGGTGCCACACGGGGAAATACCCTCTGCCCTCTTCTACATATTTATGTCAATTAATACAGACAAACACATATGCCTTGAATGGAAATGAATATTGGTTGCTTTTTATTGGACTGTAAATATGTGAACAATATATTTAAATGTGTAAGCTGGATTGGCTTGTTGAATGGGCCAAATTGCAAAACGAACTTTGTGTCGCATCGATCAGTTTAATTAGAACGAGTTATTTAAATCACAAATAAAGTGATCTGCGTATTTTATGAGCTATTTCAAAATTAACATGTTTTAATAAGTAAGAGTGATTTTTTAGATAAATACTCTGTATATTTGAATTAATTATTCATATATTTATCAATGCTTTATGTAGAAACAGAATCACACAATTTGATTCTTAGAAAAATACATAAATACACTGCCGATACGCCGTTAATTAATGTGTTTCTGCTCACGTCAGATCAAGTTTTTTAATGAACGCATTTAAAATGAGAATTTTATGTCCTACCTTCACGTGTATAGCTCGCTGAATCATAGTAGCACACCAAGTTAGATGCGGCACTGGCGACCGCCACAAATAACGAAAGCAAAACAAACTCCCTCATTGTGCAGTATTCTAAATGAACCTACGAGATACACACGACTGTGTCAGTGATTAAATGAAATCGAACTGAAGCTGAAATTGAAATGGAAACCGAAACAGAAACCGAAACTGAAACCGAACAAATTAAGCGACAGATGAAGCTGCCCAGAGACGATGACGATAGCAAAAGCTTCCATAGCTTCCATGGAGAGGAGCTTAATGTTGCCTCACTACCTCGGAGCAAGAGAGCAAGTCAGTTCCAGTCAAGTCAAGTTTTTATTTTACACTTACTCTTACAATAATTGGATTGCGTAAGCAAAGTTATTGAGTTGCTGCCGACTGCGGTTCAAGTGAACAAGGCCAGAAGTCTAGCATTGAAACGAGTTCGCTGATTAGAATTAAACAAATTGTTTTTGCGTATGACAATTATCAACTACAAATTAGCTCAAAAGATATTTAACCGATCGCACTATGGGATACTTTTGGCCGGTGCAAAGACCGCGGAAGTCGTCGCAGCTCAGATCGAAGATGGCAACGCCGCCAAGGTTCTTGCTTTTGGCATAGGAGGCTTTGATGCCCGCGAAGTCGGGATCATCGAAGCTAACCCATAGTCCGTGCTCGCCGTGCTCATCAGCCGGACGCAAGGCGTAGTTACCGTACTTCTGTGTCAGGTCTGTGACCTTGCGCAACGGTGCATCTGGGCCCCGATAAAGAGCTGTTTGGTTGAAGGGCAGCATTGCGCATATCTCGGGCCAACTCAGCAATCCTTCATTGCTGAGCACTTGAAGTCCTCCTGGGCCAACTCCATCGGTGGACGGAACCACAGGCAAGCCACTTAGCCCCGAGTCTGTGGTCAACTTCCAGGCGCGTCCGTAGCTGGCAATGCCCAGATGCAGCTTCTGAGGCGGACATTGATGTTGCAGCCAGTAGTTTAACTGGAACTCCACATTGAGATGAGGCAGACGCTGCTGCTCATCCAAGTGGTGGATTGGAGCTGTGTAGTCCGCCTCCTGGGGATTGCGGAAGGGTGTGAGGAAATCGAATGCAGCCAGGTTGATAAAGTCCACTTGGGGATGCAGCTTGGGAACGTCGAAATACCCTGGAAGAGGTGCAAATTAAATGGAATATATTTTTTATTTATTGAGAATGCTTTACTCACAAGTCGAGTTCACGTTGGGCAGCACAGTCAATGTCAACATCAGGTTGACACTCTGATATGCGTTTCTAAGGTTCACCACGAGATCTGTGAACTGTTCCTTGTGCTGGGCGGACAAGGGATCCACAATGAAATCGCCTGTGAACAATTTCTTAAATTGTTTCCAGTAAGTGCCGATGGCGCCATGCACTTTTCTCGGTTTGTTTTTGGGAAACTGGAAGGCCAAGTCCAAGCCATCGAAGCCATTTCTACGCAGCAGCACCATGCTGCTGTCAATAAAGTTCTGTTGAGCTGTGCGATTCGCCTCGAGGAGCTCTAGATACTTGTTGGGATGCGCCTCATCCAGATCCTGATCACCGCCGATGCTCAGCAGCACCTTCAATTGCGGAAATTTGTTGCGCAATTGTGTGATTTCCTTGAAATGGAACATGTCCAGATCGACATTCAAGCTGAACACCTCATGGGTGTCGGGCTTCAGTCCCGCATAGCCGTAGACAAGATGTGTACAGAATTGCATTGCCAGCTCCAAATGGTCGGTGGTCAGCTTGCCCAAACCCTGGCGCAGATATGACCTCGAATCATAATAGCAAATCAGCTTCGAATTGCTATTGATAGCGGCGTGTGCTAAACTCAACACGCCCAGCAAGCTCCACAATAATAGCTTCATTTTGAGCAACTAACAGAGTTGACGTGTTGACTTTCTGAGTGTTTAAGCGCAACTGTCGAAACACGATTGAAATCATTTACCAGTTGAGTCTCGAAGGGGAATCAAAAGCTTATCTCAGCTCATGAGCATCTCATATTATTCATAATGATGACGACCTATCTGTTTATTATTATGTGCTCGTGTTGTGCGCAATCGTTTCTGTGGAATTGTTTTAAGAATCATTTGAAAAAACGCTGTTGCTTTCAGTTACATACGAAGATCAACTGTGATTAATCGCCGAATATTAAATACCCTTGCAGAAGTTCAGTTAATTGTGATTCTTCTTTTGAGCGCTGTTTGACTTAAATGCGGATATTATATGAGACATCTGTCAAATCAGTGTACTTAAACTGAGTAAGCCTGAAGAGAGCGTTTCTTTTTTTTTATTGTTCTCCTCAGATTTGTTTTGCTTTGTGTCTCGCTCTGCGATTGCTTTTCGTACTCTTGAATGATCTTGACGCTGTCTGAGAGGCTCCAAGACAGGCAACCTGCTGGGCTTTTGAGAGGGGCGGGCCATGCGCAGCAGCTGTCAGCCGAGACAGCGGGGAGGCTCTTAAATCAAAAATCAATTGAAGCATTAAATACCCGAAACAAATACCTTAAGATATTTGTGTTTGTGGGCTTACATACATTTACAGCCAGGGGCCTAATTACAATCGTCACAACAATGCCGACAAACTATGTGTGCAAGGACTCGCATGTGTCACCACCAATTATACAGAGGACACTGTGCGCATTATCTGTCACGGGCTGCAAAAGAATGGCATACACATATACACACACACACACACACATACATATACAGACACACACATACACATAGATACTGGCACTCAGGAGTAATCCTCACACGCTGCTTAGCGTTGACAATGGGGCGTATCACAATGCGAGAGGCGTGCAGATATAGAGAGAGAGAGACAGACAGAGAGAGAGAGAGATAGAGAGAGAGGGTGTGAGGAGGCGCATAGTTAATCTGCAATGACCCCTGATTTCGAGTATGTGATATACACACATGAATATATACTTATATATATATGTAACATCTATGTGCGGCTCTTATTGTTGTTTGATTTATATCTGCAAGAGCTGTGTGCGGCAAGTTAAACAGTCGCTTCGTCCTGTGGGTATTTGCTTTGAGATTGAATGTTTATCTCGACGGCAAAAATAGGTTATCCAAATACAAATCAGAAATATAAGACTATGGATTTCAATGGTCAGCTAATCTCTCATTTTTACACAACAGTTCATATGTCACTAATGGACTACAAGTATCTGCCAGCTTTGCTTATGAACAACTATGTACTTTTATAGGACGGAAATTGGCAAATATAATCAGCCAATCTATCATTGGGAAATAGTTGTCAATATCAGAAATGATGTTTTAGATTTGATTTAGATCTCGTGAATAATATTTTCGGCTGAATCTTAGATAATTTTTATTTTTACCCCAATCTATGCAGCAAATGTTGGACCATTTTCCACAGAAATCTTATAAATATTTCTGTATCTAAATATTTCATTTTAAACTATATTTAATTAAATTTATTTTCTTTTTAATTTTTGTATTTTTCTGTGTCGACATTAAATAAATGAATACAAATTTATTACACATGTGTCTCGGGTCCAAAGGGGAGCTGCTACTTTCTGTTCTGAGCTGTTTTAACCATGGAAACATGAATGTTGCACCGTCAAAAGATTTCAAACGTTTTTAATTTAATTACTTGCAAAAACATTTCCAAAGATTTCTGCTAAAGTTCAGCTCCAGTGAATATAATAATTTCGAAATTGTAATTAATAAGTACTTAAGACCTTAAGGAACAAGGCTACTTGCCACTTTAAGTTGCTCGTCTTTTCTGTGTACTCTTTGTCTTTGCCATCATTTTCATTGAGCTCTTACCCGCTTTAGTTTGGCTTCAGTTCACTTGTTTCTTTTTTTTTTTTTTTGTTTCAAGACATACATCCCCTCTCCGCAGCCGACTTTGCATAATTAAGTCCAATAATAATTTAAACAAATACCTTTGCCAATTTGGGGCTCCAGCCCCATTCACCTTTCATAATTATCTATGTTCCTTTGGTAGCAGGTGCACAAAGCCGCAAAGCATTTGCCTTTTTACTTATTTGTAATTAGAAAGCCACCAACTTCGCTGCTGGCTGTTGCTCAGTGAGCTCACTTTCAATGCAATGTGAGGCACAAAAGGGAATTCAATTTTCACAAAACAATTGCCACAAGAAGCGTTCGCCAAATGAAGAGTGCTGCTCAATTGATGTGCATAATCAGTTTATCAGCCGAGTTTTATTTCTTGCTGCTATTTCTTGGGGGTTGCTCTGCTCCCAAAGCAGATTCATCATTGTCAAATGTGGCTTGACATTTTTTAAGGTTGGTGACCAAAAAAAAAAAAACGAAAAACAAAAAAATGCTAAAGAAAAAACGGTGAAAAATGTAAACTTTTTTGAGGGGCTTTTGGGTGGTGCGCGTTAGTCCGGTGATATAATTAGAAATTTATAATGAATTTTATTTGCACCGGCCACAAAAAAGAAACAGAAACACGAAGAGACGTCAAAATGTTCCTTAAAATTGACGCACATTTGTGTGCAAATAAAATTAAAGGACTCTCCGCCACCGCCCAAAAAAATGAGCCAAAAGGCATATCAAATTCTCGGCCAAGGGCCGGCCAGACCATCAGTCAGCCGATGAGATGAATAAGGAGGGTGTTAATGCGGCATGCAAGTATCAAAGGGACGTTTGAAAAATGAAATTAACAATTGTTGTTGACTTAAGCGCACGGAAAACAAACAGAAAGAATAACAACTAGAAAAAACTCTTATCCTAGGCACGCCGAAGATCACATACTCTTTCAGACCGGAGTTCGTCTTCTGAGATCGAAATCCAGACTTAAAAATATTATTTTGGTTTTTAGAAACTGGCTATGTACTGAATATTCCACTCTGTTGTTGTTATGTATCTTATATCAGAAATGTTGGTATGAATGTGTCAACTATGTCGAACTCACCATATTCGATTGGTTGCTCATTTGACAGCTGTATGACATAGTGGTCCGATCTGATCAGCTCCGAACTATGCATTGTCTTCAGCATAAGGACTGATAAATGACAAATTTCAATAAGATAGCTTCAAAGTTATGGAAGCTTAACTTTAAAAAGAAGGGTGTCAAAAATGAGATACAAAAACTATACATATAAAAATATATATATAAATCAATATTATATCATAGGGTTGGAGAGGGTATAAAAATACGAACGTTGAATGCCCTTAGTCTGGTCTTCAGTGATATACTAAGATATAAAAGTACGAATTCATATTTATATGGTATATGATTGGCTTAGCTTAGACGTGGATATATATTAACTCAGCTTTGAATGCTGGTCCAAAAGTAAGAATCGTGTATATTATGAACTTTGGGATTATCAGTGATTTGTTGGGTTTCATCTTTGAAATATGTCTATATATAAGTTATATCAGATAAATAAATAAAAGACAAAATAAGATACAAGTTGCTCTGTGTTAGATATCTTCTCTATTATATATATCTCTGTTAACGATGCGTATATTCAAGGATTGAGGCGTTATCCTTCACTCCTTTATGCAGTTGGTAACAGAGTATACAGTTTTTTAATGAGTCAAAGTATTTTATTTGACCGTCTGAGCCTGTCTGTTGGGGAATGTCATTCGATAAACAAAGACTAATTTCGTTGTTGTCATCATTAGATGTTGCACCAAAAGAAATTCCTGTAGTTTTGTGCTTATCCTGTCAGGAAGCGAGAGCAACCCCTGCATTAGTGCTTTCAGATGAAATTACTTTGGTTCTGCACTCTGCTTGGCTGAGTGGCCCCACATATCAGGGCACTTGAAGGACTTCGCTGTTGGGGTGACCTTCGGGCTGTTGCTCATATTCATTATAAGCCTTAATAACTGTTGTTTACAAACGGCGGCAAATGTCAAAATACCGGCTAAAGGATCGAGTTTGACCAGCGGTTGGCACTGGCGCCTTCTGGTTTTCCGCTCAATTTGCTTTTGTCTGGGTGTTTGGTGTCTGGTTACCAGTTGCAGCTAACTGACTGACTGACTGAATGCATATTGGATTAGCTTGGGTTCCTCTCGGCTTGGAATTGATTCACCGATCCCAGCCAGGCGCTCAAGTATCAGAAACAGGTCTGCATGAAACCCTAGTGGCGACATGTGTCATACGACAGTTGGGAAAGTTTTCATATCATTATTGCGTTAAGAATGCGCTCGACAAAAATCAAATTTTAGCACATGTTGCACAAGGTTTATAGTAAATTAAAATTTGATTAAACCCATAACAGCACACGTTTGTTATTATTTCTCTGCACCTATTAAGTTACTGTGAAAGAAAAGTGAGAAAAGTGAAAATGTATAAATATTGTATGTAAATTAAATGACAAAATATTCGCATAAATATTAATTAATGTGTAACCTCTTTTAATCATGTAATAAAAATAACTGACGTCCATTAATCAGCTGGAATACTCGACTTGAAAATACCTTATACGCAGGTGCTGCAATATATATTATTTATAGTTATAAATGAATGTATAAGAAGTAAGTATTACATAGTTGACTTGAATGTGTATGCTTACTTTTGAGTGTCTGTATGTTACTTCCATCTACGTACAGGGTATACAGATGTAAAATTATAACTTATTTTCGCAGCCATGTGCAATTTATATAATTTTTGTTATGCTATTCAAGCGTAAATGCATTAATGTCGGTGGTTTTCATCACCCACATATCGGAAAAAATTAACTCACAATGGAAGCTCATGGATTTTTAATTTCATTTTTAACGCCGCGTACAGAATGTAATTAAAACAGAATAACAATAAATTAAGTGGTTTGTAAATAAATTTAAAAAATATATATGAGGCTCGGACTCCAACTGCTGTGGTTAATAAATCACTCTTATTGTATGCCTACTTTAATGCAAATAAGTAAATTAAAATTGTGGAGATTGTTCATATTTTACTTATCTTTTAAATTAATATGTTGTATTCCCATAATATCAAATATTCCCAAAAAGCATTTGTTAACCACACATGTGAGTTTTCTTCATTATATATCTGCAATTCCATCTAGGGAGTCACAATATGTATCCAATCGTAATAATATATGTCATGCTGAAGATTCTGCAGATTGTGGTGCTTTTGCTTTTTATCCTTTTGCCAGCTTCAATTCCACGCGACTTGCTTCTGGCTGTTACCCTTTCTATTCATTATTACGGAAGAGGAAATAAATAGACGATCGCCTTACTACTAAGTTCCACTTAACATTGTTGCAAAAGTTAAAACAATATTTTCTTTTTCCGAACCAACCCCAAACTTCTCCACCGTTGCTGGGAGAAAGCCTTGTGCGCTACAGGCTAATAAAACGGACAGCCAACGTAGACGTTTACATTTGTTAATATATACACTGTTCCTAGAACAAGAATCGGTATATATTGCTTAAATAATTATTTTTTGCATTCATTTCAGTCTTTGGCATGTTTGCTTTTGGCTAACATGCGGATGTAAAATCTTTGAATAAGACATACTGCTTTCTGTCTTTCTAACAATTGAAAATAAATGATAGATTCGATAAAATCGATGGATATTAGATATATTAATGGGTTGACTTCTTTTCGACATTCGACATCTCACATTTGTTTCAACTATAATCCCACATTTGCAACAGGGTATATCGCAGTCGGGAGCTCTGAGGCTGTTTGGTTGTTGCTTAATTTCCATGCAACTGCTGAGGTCTCAGACTCAGCCCAGTCTTACAACTTGAGTGGCAACCCTTTGCGCATTATGCGTAAATCTCAAAATGTTTTCTTTGGTGTGCTTATTTTTTAATTGTTAAGTTTTTATTTCGCCCCAACCTCGGAGCAGCGCAACGCACCGCATCGCAGTGGAAACGTCGAACCCCGAAATGTACCAAAATACACCCAACCCCTAAGAACACGACCAATGCTAAAAGTTCAACGAAGTGTGTAAAGTTTTTCTGCCTGGGAGTACAGAAGCTGCTTTTGCATTAAATTTGTGTAAATGGATTTTGCTAATGGATCCAATAATTCATTTAGATTTTACTTTTCAGCTGGCAAATGTTGTTTGCGTTAAGGTAAATAGAGAATAACTTGGCGTACGTTTTGTGGTAGCACAAATAGCAATTTGCTCAGAAGCAAATTAAACTTCGAGGAAGTTCGACGGCTTAACTAAACTTTGTAAGCTGCAAGTGGTGCAAGGATGTGCAAATGAAAGCACTACGAATACTGCTGAATGGCGTTGAAATGTAAAAATAAATAGACTCTATTTGAATGGAAGTGCACAAAACTAAAGATACAAGATGGAATTAAATATGTGTGAACAAATTCAGAATGAATTATCATTCCTACAATTTATTTAGCCCATTGTGTTAAAACTGTTTATTATTTATGCACTAGAGAGTGCAATAGGAGACAGTTTCCAATTTAATCCCGTTTGTATATTCATATTTTATTCATTCGCAATTAATATTATATTTGATTTATGCTTTTGATATTTTTTACGGTCTATCAAAGACAAAACATATAATTACAAGTATGTAATTTGCTTACGCTCGATAAAATATTTGAAAAATTCATGAGAATTTGCGTTTATTTGCAATTGTTTTTGCTTAACAATGTAAACATGTAAAAGTATTCTAGCGAAGAGGCTCCACCTATTATATACCCTGAACACTGGCCAATGCGGTACATTATATACTTATGTGAATTTAATATAGTTTCTATGTTGCATATATATCTGGCTGTCGTCACGATATTCTTAAAAGAAAAGTAGATTTAGGCAGAAGTGCATCTTTCATCATCTCAGCCCTTATATTTTGCAGTAACCCAGATCATCCTGCATTAAGAATAAGAAGCCGGCTTCAACACTTGACAGATAGACAGACAGAGAAGTCCTTATCGACTTAACTGTGCATCCTGAATAGGCAGTTGTCTCCTATCGTGCGTTACACATTTCGTCACAAAATTATAATGCCCTTTGTATGAGGAGTGTACGCAATCTGGTCATTTTTTTTCACACGCAGGACACGCAACAGTAAAGGACAGGAGAAAAGGAAAAGGTGGAGCTGGACACAGAGGTAGAGGAAACCAAGCCAGGCGGGGGCACGGAATGCGTGGTTACGGTCGAAAAGGCCGAACAATAAACGCAACTTTGTCTTTTGTTGACACACAAACACACACATCAATTCTGCAACACATGTGTGCATATAAAAAAATCACAGCCACACGAGGAAGGACCTTTTTTTTGCGTGTTGATGTTGGATCTGCACCATTATTTCGCTTAATTATTTACATGAGTAAACAGTTGAGCTGAACTCATAAACAGGAGGCGGAGTCCTTTTTGTTTGGTTTCGTGTAAATCAACGACACTGTCTGATATTTTTTCTCGTATCCTTTTTTTGTTTACCAATATTCATAGGGTATGAAAAAAGAGTATTCCCATTATGCTCAAAATTCATTTGGAAATGTTCATTTACTATCTATCTATTAATTGCATTGCTGATCTTCATATTATTAAAAATTTAATATCTCTATTGCAATTATAGGTGATATTTTGACTGTCTAGAGATATAACATCGACGACAAGACATTTTCCAGAGTATTTAGGTACCCTTTCATATTGCAGAGAATACTTGTATTTATTTCAAAGCACAAAGAACATGGAATGGGTCTATGCTTTTGAAAGTTGGATAGAGGAAATAGTTTATCAAGGCATAGCCTCAGAGAAGTGTTAAGTATTCCACATTTAGATAAATGAAAAGCAATTCTGCGACCACCGCCCAAAGTTCGCTTGTGTCTTCTTACAGCGAATCAAATCGAAAGCAGAACTAACTAACTTCCAATCAGACAACATATCTTCCAACAGCAACAATGAGCATACAAAATTATGCTTTTTCCAAAGCCGAGTTCCATTGCCACAGGATCTTCGCTCCTCCCCTGCAACTCTGGCAATAATAATTTTAAAATTACAAATTCACAAAACGTACGCGAAATTGTTGGCAATGTCTGCACTCAGTCCGTCCACCTCGCACCACTTTGCCAACCTACAATAAACGAAAGACGTTGTCTTCCATCCCTTCTCTCCTCTCCTCTCCTCTGAGACCTTTCTCCATCTCACCTACAGCTACATGCATTCTATATACCTTTGCATCTTTTTGCCATCTGCCGCAGCTGAGTAGCTGTGCCGCGCCTAAAGCTCTTTTATGATACACACGTACTGCAGACACACATATTTATTTATGTATATATTATATATATATATATTTTTGTTATAATATATATATATATATATATATGGAATATGTATATATTTCGTGTATATGTATAAGAAACGCGAAGGATTACTCGTTTTACCAGCTAGGCCACATCCCGGCTCGGTTCGCGCACAGTGCGTATAAACTGAATATTTTTTACTGAAAATTTATATTTACATTAAATTTATTTAATTTAATATTTATTAAAAACATGCACAGTCAGCGTTTAAACCGAAACTACAATTTGTTCCGATTCAGATCCTTTAAAGTAAAGTATTAAAATTCCAGTAAATATTCCGGTATTTGTCTGAACTTTTTTTTACGGCATTCTGTTACGGATTAATACATCGATTTTCGCGCTACATAAAGCTATAATGTAAAAGTTTGAAAAAATAAGTGAGAACGTTCCAGTGGATTCTGTGATATAAAGAACATTTGTGCATGTGACCAAAATAACAAACATCGGAGGCAAACATGTCTCGGATAGTTTTTAAATTTATAATGAAATTGTGGTGTTAGCAGATGGAGGTCTGCAAGGATATCATATCTTGTGCGAGCTTTTCTGAGTTATAATAGGTTGACAAGCGGTTCCGAATCAGATTCCAACACCAGTTTGACAACCAGGTTATAGCTCCAGTTTATTTCTTATACTTTCCTACTGGATTCGCTGGATTAGCCGAAATATTAATGATTGATGCTAACTTTATTAAAAGCCACTTTCATTCGCGTCCCTACCTTCTAGAAGACATAATTATATAATTAAGCTACAAGCTACAATGTTGCTTATGCATCTTCTAAGAATATAATTCAACTGTAGTTGTATAAATATATTTAAGTTCAGAATGTTACACTTGTGGTTATTCTGTGCCACTGTGCCTTCTCCTTGCTCACCTTGTGTAGAATGTATAAAATTCACATTTAGATATTGCTCAGCGGTCATGGCTTCCATGTTGCCAAAGCGGAGAGCAGAGCGGAGTCTGTCTGCGCTGGAACCGGGAATGGCATTCATCATTCATTCATAGCCTCGCCGGCTGCGATTTTTCATTGCAACATGGCGAAGTTGCAGGCGCAGTCGAGAGTCGCAAGTCGCAAGTCGCGAGTCGCGAGTCGAGTCAATCAAATGTCTCAAGTTCATTACAAGCTGCCAGAGTTGTTTGGTAAGTAATAAGCTTCGAGTCGGGTTGTTGCTGTTATTATTATTATTGTTGTTGTAATAGTTGTCGGGCTGATGGAATAGTTGCTGACTGAGGAGGTGGACGAGGGGGAGGAGGAGGTGGAGGAGAGGCCAAGTAAGGCCTTCTCGCCTTCATCATCATCATCTCATCGTAGTCCATTTTCGACTGCTACTTTGCACCATGCTGTTGCCTCTGTTGTTGCCTCAGCCTCTGCCTCTGCCACTGCCTCTGCCTCTGCTGATGAGGTTGTGGATGAGTTTGATGCATGTTTTGTTAGCTTCTGTTGTTGATTTGGAATGCAGTTTGGTGGAATAGCCCGCAGCCATGATGCTGTTCCCGCATCCGCTACTTCGGTTGCGCTGTGCATTTTGATTACTTTTTTTTCGGTAGAAGCTGTAAGAAGTTGGAGTTGCTTCTTTTTTTCTCCATATTTTTGCAGATTGAACAGATTGCTGCCTTTTGCGGATTTCCATTCTTTGTAGCCATTATATGAAGAAATTGTTAAATTAATGTTCTTAGTTGTTCTTCATTGTCCAAGTAATTAAGATTATGTAAAATTTGTAAGAGAAAAGCGTGCTTTACAATGAGATTACAAAGTTGAAATGGAGTTACAATATTCTCTATATATCATCAGTTTTCTCTCCATTCATATCAAAGAGAAATCATCACACTCGACTTGGAATACTGAGGTCTGTCAGTTAATTTAAGTTACTTGCATACACAAAATGGCATCGCTGGTGATTCGAAAATGGCTGCCTAGTTTTGCATATTTCAGAGCTTCGGCAACCGAACACGACATTTTATTTGGAAAAGTACAACAGAGTGCGCCAAAATGGCCGCCATAACTGTTTGGGAAAATGTCAACCATGAGCTGAGGCCATTACCAGTTAAAAAAAATAGCCAACCCGTTGGCAGTTGGTCCGCTGTTCCGCTGGTCGGCTTGTCCGCTGGTCTGCTGGTAGGAGACGAGCAGTCAGCCAACCAAAGCGCTGGCCATGCAAAGCCCGGCCGCACCGTAGAAGCCGTAATTATGCTGTAGACCAAAGCAAAATAATTACTTTGATCGAAAATGATATTATTTTGTCGACAATGGGTATACGGTGCGCTCACAAGTGTGAGGGGCGTGTCCCACTCAATTCTCTGCATGCAATTGAGCTGTGCAATGGCCGCCTGCAACCGGCGACGGCGACGACGGCGATGACGACGATGGCGACGATGTCCACCAATAGCCAAAAGTGCATTGCATTTGCCAAATTTGCATATGCGAGAATGGGTACAGAATAATGGGGTTGTGGATGGGAATGGGATTGGGGTTGGGTTTTGGGGTTGGGGGAGGGTTAGGTGCTGGTGGTGGTCGACAGTTGTGTGTAGTTTCGCTGGTAGTTGCGGCGCACATTTCCGCACTCACTCCATGCCCCCCCCATCCAATGTATACACTCCGAAAAAATAGCGATATGATTTTTAGAAAATCGTCATCAAAATTGGAAACTTTTTCTTATGTTTACAAATTGATATTAGAAATGTTGGTCCTCAATTGACAATCCGATATTTTTAAAAAATATTTCATAAATTCTGGCTCAATTCGTTGTAAAATTGAAATTATAGTTATATAGTTGCTGTTACACATATGAAAATCAGACATATATTTTTTGAAATTTTTGAAATTTTGTTCTGAGTGTATCCAGCCAAAAGTAATTACTTTTTCGTTCATTTTCGATGGACGTTCCCACAAAATTTTTATTTATTTCACTGCACTCGGAGCTGCCCCCATTTTCAGAACTACATCCTCGTTGGTGTCCCCTACGCTCCCCTCCACTCCACTCCTGAGGTCCACGTCCGCGTCCAGTTGCACATCCACTTCCATTGGCCTCAGCGTTGTTAGTTTGAATGTGTTTTCACATTTATATGCAAATTTTTCGTTTGCACGCTAAAAATATGGCTTTCGTTCTGTTGTGTTGTGTTGTGTTGTGTGTGTTCCAATAGTTGAACAAATGAACAAGAACCATTGAGTGAGTGCCGCGAGGTTGCCAGAGCCCGTATCTCGGTGCCGCGGCCGAATTGGCTGCCTGGCAAAGTCCACCAGCCAATGGCCGACCAAATACGCCAATGTGGGATGCATCTGAATACGTGTGTGGCATGATAAACGCAATAAAGACGCAACTGCAAAATATTTCAAAGCAATTTAAACTTGGCAAAATGAATGGTCTCTCTGCATTTATTCACATTTAATAAATTGCATAAATATAAAATGTGTTTTTTACATTTGGAGTGTGTTGACACCAGTGCTTGTCAAGCTAACATTAAATATGTCTGTTCCTATTTAAGATCAAGATTCGCATGATGAACATGATTTCGGAATTGGGTGCTTTAATTTTAGTGTATTTTTTCCAATATAAAATTCGATTTCTTTATTTTATTGACTAATTGAAGTGAGAAGTGAAAACAGCGAATGCAAAAAGTACGAAACTTGAATGAATGTTGCTTTTTCTTCTGTGCTTATTAAAAAAATAATTTTAAATAGCTGAGTTGCATGTTAATTTGTTATAAGTACACTTCAGAGCCATACACATTTTAATGATGTATATTAAAATTAAATGTATATGAAAGTACGAATCTAATTTAGCGCTGCTCGGAGCTGGGCACCCAGTCAGGCATTTATTTCTTGCTAAATAGCTAGTGGGCATGTCTTCATTTTAGTTATTTTTATTGGGTGTATTTCTTATTATACCTGTAACTAATGGGCATAAGGAATGTTACAATCAAAGGAGTTTATGTATTGGCATTTGAATATCTTATTAAAAATATAACAAATTTATTTGCATATTGGCAGCAATAAAAACAGACCAAGGGTCTAGTAAAAACAATTTCAAATGATTTATAGCCCCATTTTCTAGCAAGTGGGGCCCCCGAACGTAGAATCTGCCATCGCTTAATGAAGTCACAAATCAAGTCGCAGTCTGGCTCGAAATTTACCCGTTTGCCTGCATGCAACCAATTTCTGACTATGACAGCCCCACAAAAGTTCAAATCTGATGACACAATGTGGCAGGAACTGCAGTCCACATACAACAGCAACAGTAGCAGCAGCAGCAGCAGCAGCAGTGGCAGCAGTGGCAGCAGCAGCAGATTTAGTCTCTCAATTGCAGTTGCAGCAAAGAGATTCGCAGTTCATTGTTTTCAGTTTTTGAGTTCGTGTTGTGGTCCCAAAAATGTGCAAACTGTAACCAAATGCTTGGGTCAAGAGCAGCAGGAACTCAGATGCGGGACGTGGGATGAGGGAGGTGGAACGTGCAAGAGTCGCTGGTTTATGAAATGAAAGCAAAGATAAGCACCGAGCCGAGCTGCTCTGAACACATCCCAAAAAACCTTGCCAGTGGTGTTGGCAAATTGCATATTGCATGCGACCTGACCGTGTTTCTGATGGTGATGGTGATGGTGCTTGGGGGCGACTCAGCAGTAGCACTGTGAAAGGCCCACAGAGAGATGCACAAGGCCAGATACGAGACGGAGTGGGTTGTCACAAAGTTGACAATGTGCGAACAAATAATTCCATCAGCCAGAACAAAAGCGTCGAGTGTTTGTTTGGGTGGCGACTCGTCTGTGCTTCCACTACCACTTGCGACATGCACATATCCGCCCTGCCCCTGCCTCTGCTCCTGCTCCTGCCACTGCCACTGCATCCAGCAGCCACAAAGAACCAATGCATATGCAGATGCAAGGACTCCAATATATATGTGAGTGTGTGTCTGTGCGTCTGTGTGTGGACCTGGCAATATGTTACACTTGCTGCCCACACAGCCAGTAATCTAGCAACGCCCCCAGGCTGCCCAGCACGATTATCATTGCTCAAATTTATGAATTGCACTGGGGCAGCAGGGGGAGGAGAAGCTGATGCAGAGCTGAGAAAACACTTCTGCACAACCAACTGTATCTCTGGAGATATAGGAATGCCGCTAGATTTGATATAGCAGCTTATCATTTTCAATATTTTCGGTGAGCTGTCGTTAGAGAAGTGATAGAGAATTTTAGAAATGCGCGTTACTCTTGGCGCCAAGGGTAACTTAACTTATTATTTAGAAATTCAATTTCTAAAATGGAAGGTTATTATTTTCAATCAGGGTGGATCTCAGAGTTTTTCTCTATATGTCTACATTGAAGAATTATTCCCTTAATTTTTTTTATTATTTTTAATTAAATTATTTACTTAACTGTTATTAAAAATTAGTATTTTAAGATTTCACATATAGAAACATTTTCTATACCTTATGAAATTTCATATATTTAACGATTTACGGGGAATCACACTGAGCTACTGAACTTCAAAAGCAGTCAACAACTATTCTCTAACATATCAGTCGACGGAGCAAATGACAAAGTATTTTTCTAAAAATCACGGTTTGAATTTCTATATTTTTTCAGATTCTTGATAATAGAAAATTTATCTAATACACGCGATTTTCATTTTATGTTGATTTTCTAAACTACAGGTAGATGTTTTTCCTAAGTGAGGAATACCTTTAGGTTGTGCAAAGACTGTAACACATAGAGTGTGAGAGCTAAGCTTATCGGGGCCTAAGATCGAGTCGTTTATGGAAGTAATTGTATGGACTGACTGTAATGATTAAATCGTCACGGATATTAAATAAATATTACTATGAAGAATCTTTGTACATTATTGCTTCTACACTTGTTGTAGATGCCTCCGAGGGATAATTAATGAAAATGTGCGTTAGTTTTATGGAAATGCTTACAAAAAGGTGCTGAAATGAAAATTCTTTGCACCGATCGCAAAGATAAAAAAGTGTTAAATGAAGGCGGAAATTTATATATATTAAGCACTCATATTAAGCTGGAGTCAACAAACTCTGAAGTTGATTTTGTTAATTTAATAATTCAAATATGTTCTTGCAAGAATGTAAAATGTAATTTTCCGTGTAGCCTGCTAAGCAGCAACAGAAAGCGGACTTTAATGGCCAAAATTAAAATATTTACAAATTTTAAATAGCTAATATGTTGATGACTGGCCTGAAGGCAGTTGATACTACTTAAATGTAAGAATGAAACCCCATCCAACGAACAACAAAATATAAACTGTTCCAACAACCACCATAACTTATGCTAATGGCAGCAAGAAATTTATGTTGTAGTCTATGCGGTATCATGTCAAACAGACATTTCAATTCAATTAAGTTTTGTTGGGCAAAGTTTTCATTGGATGCCCAAGATAAAAAACTTTTATGCAACAATTTTCCATTTTAAAGTCGCATTAATTAATTATAAACAACCGACTAGGTTGCGTCTGAACTCTTTCCCATCCGTTGTCCAACTCCCGCCTCCCATTGGAAGCAGCCCCTTGAATCGCTCACTTGAACCGCGGCGAAATGTGCAAATCAGAGCAACAAAAGCATAAATCGATTAAATTTGCTGTCATTTTAAATTTGACACATGAAACAAAATGCTTCGCGCACACCCACATTTTAGTTGAAAACGGGGGAAATCGCTGTTGAGGGTTGGGGCTGTTAACGGAATTGGGTTTGGGGCCTGTTCCACAACAAGAGCGGAGCAAAAGAGCAAACAGAAGAGCAGCGGACCAACGGAGCAACGTATGCTCTTCTGAACAGTTCCGCTTTCCATTCCAAGCACCCCTTTGATGAAGCCAAGTGGTTAGGTTGTTTTACCAGGGGGTGGGTGGGGCTATGGGGGATGGCGGTTGGTGGAATGCCCTTGCCGCAATGCTTATGCAAATTGCAGTTATTCGATCTTTGTCGATGGGCAACACAGAGCTGAAACATTCTAATGCCCTTTCATGGAAGCAAAAATAATACCTTTTACATTGATTTCCCGCTAATTTTGCTTGAGTGAAAATCCATTGTGATTTGAAATCGCGTTGACAAATAAAAAACAAGCTCAGCAAAGAAATTCCTGATAAAAACTCGCTATTCATATGATTACGATAAGGTTACAAGGAGTGATTCTAATCAAGTATGGATAATATTTATTTTGTCGATTATATTATATCGATTAATATCAACAGAAAAATACAAAAAGTAAATTAACATAAATTAAAAACAAAAATTTAATATTAATATTTTGGACAGACAGATAAATCATTATAATAATTTGATGGTATTGCGAACATTGTCATTATCTTTGTCCATTGTCCGTGGTTGTAATTGCATTTGCAATTAGAATGCTCTTCCGAGTTGTGTTTTGGTGTTTGTTGCCGTCATGGCTCATTCACATCGGGAACTGCCTCATTTGGAGTCGACCCTGGCTGTGGCAACACTTGCTACATCTTAATTCTTACGTAACATGCAAAAGTTCAAATTTCCGTGCCTGTTTTCTTGGCTCGCGTCAAACGGCTAAGAGTCTCCCAGACGCCATTTAAATTAATCAAGTGGGAGCTGTTGCACTCCCAGTGCTTGCCCCATGTTGCGTGCTGCGGGCCAATATACATACTTGCGCGTTCTAATGAATTTTTAATTATTTGCGAGGTAAGCCAAATTCGACCAGATTCGATCAACTGCATGTACATATAATATCAAATTGAAACCAAACAAAACCCACTCCTCAAAATAAACCACATAAATAAATTGCCGGCAATTACGGCGTTAAC
Organism: Drosophila atroscutellata; assembly: GCA_035041605.1. NCBI lineage: Eukaryota > Metazoa > Arthropoda > Insecta > Diptera > Drosophilidae > Drosophila > Drosophila atroscutellata. The sequence continues at coordinate 134,492 of JAWNLA010000092.1, read as the reverse complement.
AAGTTTTATTGACTGACTAAATGTGCTTCGCTGGCTCCCCAATCCCAATTCCAATCCCAATACCAAACGCAATCGCAGTCAAGTCCATGGAGAGCACCCTGACCAGTTGCCAAACATTTTTTCGTCGTCGTCGTTGGGCAAGGACATTTCATGGGCTTGTACAAACGTTTAAATGTCTGTTAAGCCTCGTTCCACAATTCCGTACAATTTATTTGCGTTTTGTCACCGTCTGGCCAAGTTGCTCGTTTTTGGACAACAATCGCTGAGGGTGTCTGCCCTTTCAGGAGCGAAAACAATGAATAATACTCGCGTCAGCTAGCTGAAATCGCCTGCAGTCAGCCAACAGTTCATTCTCTCACTCGCCACACACTCGGAAAAAAATCACCCTAAAATGTTATCGCTCTCAAAATTAGTGTCCTTCTTATTTTAACCAATAATTTATAAATATAATATCACATTTTCTTAAATTAGAAAGGCTTGCCCTAAGCCGACTGTCCCAAAAATAATCTGTTTATTTTTTTTATAAATATTTTCTCTTATTAAGAATATAAAAATAATAGGATTGATATTTATTTTCTGAACAAAGGTATAAATTTATGGAGAATTTCTAAAATTCATGGATAATTTTTTGTGAGTGTGCAGTTAGCCAACAGTTCATTCTCTCACTCACACTCCCTCTGTTGCTCACTCACCCTCTCACTCTGCTGGTGTAGCCCCATTTATTCCGCCAGATCAATCTTCGTTGGACTTCTGTCCATGCCCACATTCACGTCGCATAGTTGTCTATCGGTTCGACACTTTGTTGCATTTGAAATTTATTAGCAACATTCGTTGCCTTGACTTCTCCCACCCCCTCTCCCCCTCTACCAATACCGCTCTGGCAACTCCCATGTGTGCCGCGATAGCAAATAAAATCCGAATCATAATCGTGTGTATGCATACGTTCTTACTACAGCATACATACATATATAGATAGATACATAGATATTTTCAGGTCTCTTTTGCACATTGTAAATATTAAAGAAGCCAAAAATTAACATCACAAAAACTTGAGCACGAAATACGCATGAAAAATGGACTGGAAAAATAGCAAAAATGGAATACTTGTGTGTGAGTGCGGCACTTATTTAGCTTTCTGTATCTGGGGATTTGACGATGGTGACGACGGCAGCCAATAAAAAGATAAAACGACGGCTTATGTCGCCCTCCATCCCCATCCCCATCCACATCCATCCGTTGTCTGGGCACGGCTCTAAGCATGTGCCAGCGTCTGGGCCATGTGTAACGGTCTCGGGTGGGTTGGCACCACCACACTGAGTAGGTGGATGCAGAGGGTGAGGTGGTGCGGGGAGAGGGGAGCGGGTGCGCTATCAGCATATGCGGTTTAAGTTGCGGTTGACATTTATTTCACGCGCCATTGCACAAATAAATGCGTTGTGGCTGGCTATTTGTTTAGTGATTAAACGGGACGCATTTACAATATTGCCAGAATATCGACGAATTTGCTAAAGGATAAAAAAGTAAATATATATTATAAAAAAAATATGTTCCAATAGTCAAAGTCATATGTAATACGAGTATTCACAAGAAATCCTAGAGTCAAAATAAATTGGTTACTAAATTGATATTTGGAGTAATTCGACACCTGAATGGGGAAAAGTGTTTGATTTGAATATATTGGTCTCACTGTGAAAAATCATTGGAAAGGTGGAAAAGCAGATTTAAGATATTTATTTAAAATTGATTAAGGACTCGCTGCCAAGCTGTCCATTAGTTGATTTGCGGTATTTATTTATAGCCTAGCTAGAGTTAAATGTTGTAGATATATATTTATCAGGTAATTGTTTTTGTTAATCTTAGTACTCCTACTCGAAGCCATCTAAATCGCAATAAATTTGATTTAGTGATACCCTTGGCAATCATATCCACATTTCCATTATCATCAGCATAATCATGACGAAGTCTGAGGCATATTGGCAAACCCTTTTTGATTGTTACTTGTTATTGGTGCAACAACTGGCAACGCCCACAACTTTTTGGTTCTTTTTCAGGTCATCTGACTTCTCGGCTGCTCCTCAGCTCCTCAGCTTCTCTTCTTCTTTTACAATTTTAATTTTACGCTTGAAAATTTAAAATTTTACGCTTTGTGTTGTTGGCTGATGCGGAGCTCGGCTCTCGTGGCTAATGTTGCCTTGGTCAAAACATCAAAAGTGAAGTTTTTCGACTGTTGCACAAAATTCTTGTCACGTACGCAACATTTTAATTGATGCCATTAAAAGGCCGGCAAAAGAGCCAAGCAAGGGCATAGAAAACCGCCAACAAGATGGCTAAGTTTTTTGGGGGCGGGACGCAGGAAACATTTGTGGCTGAGAAATGAATTTAAACTTTTCATTTCGCAAACACAACTGATGAACCGCAAGTAAGACAGAACTACCACACTCAGAAAAAAAAGAGTGACCAATAATAATGGAAATATCACAAAGGGTTCTCAAAAATCAAATCTTATTAATTGAAAATATTTAAAAAAAATATATATATAAAAAGCCCCACATTTTTGGGATAGTCAATGAAAAGAAATATATTTTCTTAAGTATTTTTTCTGAGTGTATATAAGGGAGACTGGAGAATCGCAAGGCAAGTGGAGAAGTCGATTAGCCAAATGATTGAGCGCATTTTAGTGAAGTGGATAAAGCGTAGCTGTCGCGTTTTACACAAAGGATTCACGGAATGAACTCGTCTTGATGGTAATTAATAGAATGCGACTCCATATCTAAGCCAGATATCACATACATATATCACATGACAAGCGAAAACTAAACGCCATTAGAGGAAAACATTGCACGGCAACGGAAAATTTTAATTGCTTCCCCCACGGGGGCTTTTCTGTTGACTTTAATTGTGTGAAAAAGCAAAAACATTCTAATTTACGATGCTATGCTTATTAAGTGCGCGAAAGGATGCCGGACATGTGAGCCTGTGTGTGTCTGTGTGTGTTTATGTGTGTGTGTGTAGTGTGTGGAATGTGATAGTGTAATTATTATGCGGTTTTGGGTTCGTGCTGGCGCTATAAAGAATATGCCTCGCATAGAAAAGCTGATTTCAGCTGCCAGTTTGCCACATGCCGCATGCCGCATGCCGCTTGCCGCCTGATGAACAATTGCAACCAAGATTAGGCAGCTAAGCCGTTACTCCCTTGCTGTTGCTGCTGCTGCTGCTGCTGCCGTTGGCACGTTGCCGGTTGAGTCCTTTTGTGTCCTTTGAATGTTTGCCTTTTGCATACGCGCATTTGCAGAAGGCAGTTGAAAAGTTGCCGGCAGTTGGCATAACACATTGTGAAAATGTCCTCTCGGAAAAGTGTTTTATGCAATTTGCCTTTGTTTGGCATTGTAATTAAGTTGACAATCCATCATCATACATCATCATCAGCCCAAAGAAATGTGTTGAAAAAAATATATTCATTTTGTTTGCCTGTGCATTGATATGCTCTTTTTTTTTGGTTTTGGTTTTGGTTTTGTCCGTCTGGCGTTTATAATTTTCTAATTTTTGACAATTTGTTCGTTGAACACATTTTGCATTCTGATTGGAATTCAAATAATGTTCAGGGATTACCGCATAGGGTTCGGCGTGTGGTCAAAAGTTGGCAGGAAAGCAATGGCAAATAAGTTAATTATTAAATTTAAATTTTAGTTTCAAAAAAGGGTTTTAATTAATAAAAATCTATAAAATAAATTTGATTTAAATAACGAATTAAATTATACACAATTAAAATGGGTAAATATTTAAAATTCAAAATAAACGGGGAAAAAACATTAAAGGAATAAATAAATAAATCTACAGTAATATCAATATATTGTCTCAGTTATAGTCTAAAAGGTCATCGCTTGATCACAATGATTCTTTTGTTGTTAAGATATATATTATTCCATGCTTGAACTATCGATCCTCTCCTTTCAATCTGTTCTAAAAAAAACCACATTGTCCCCTTACTGGCAACCCCGTCGAACCCTTGCAACTTCATTCCAGCTGGGGCACAAATACGGCAAAGTTTCTGGCGAGCTAAAAAAAACGATGAGGCAGAGACTGCAAAAAAAGGCGACAGACCAGAGAAAGAGAGAGAGGGAGAGAGAGATAGAGGAAGAGGAAGAGCAATGCAAAAAAGATGTTGGTTTGTATGTAAGTGTGTTTAAGCTCAATTAGCATAAAGTGCAATCCATCATACAAAATGTCAAAAACTGCTGAGCAAAGTTTTCACAAGTCAGTCAGCAAACTGATAAAAAATTAGAATCGTGGATAGGGGTTGGAAATGGGCAAAGACATATATGGATGAAACCTCTATAGAAATTCTCATATATGCAACAAATATGATAATAAAGTTGGCTAGTTCTCTTCGGGTTGAGGTTGGCCACATTACCGAAATAAGAAAACCATAAAATATCCATAAAAAAATGAAAAAAAAGGAAGTTGCTTAAATCGGAAAACTATGGAATACCCTAAGCTAAGCTATGAAGGAGCGAAACTATCTGTTTGATGAAAACTGATCTCATTCATTTCAATGTCAATATATTTATATAAAATTTAATTGTACATGCTGATCGATAATATATCTGATATTATGATGTGATATTTTCTATGTAAGGAAATTTACATCTAATTTTGTAGCTCCGACTTTACAGTGTGTGTCTAAATCAGCTTTGCAGTTGCTGATCGATAATATATATTTCCACAGAATGAATGGGTAAGCTTAATCAAGTTCATAGTTACAGGGTATAAATATTTGGTGAACTCTTTGCGCCATTCGAAGGATGCCTTCTTGCATCTTCACAGGTATTTACGAGCCTGAGCCTTCTGCACTATGAAATACGTCGTTTTGCCAAATCTGGAATTAGGAAAAGCGAAAAAAAAAGGAAAATAGAAAACTGAAGAAAAATTCCACAGCCAAGGATGTGGGCAGCAATCGCAGGGGGGTTGGGGCCGATCATAAATTTGCAGGTGAAGTGAGCTAGCCCTTTGTATAAGTTTGAATTATTGTCAGTTTCTGGCGTCGTGAAAGTTGGCCAGGGTCATAAACTTTCAACAAAGGACACTTAGGATGCGCCCAGCAATATAAAGGAGCGATAGGCAGTGTGAATGGACACACACACACACACACACACACACACACACATTTCCATAAATACAGAATTGTCGACAAAGTCTTTTCGCCGATCACTCGATACGAGCAGAGACCTATTAAAAAATGAAAAATATTCTAAGGACTTAGAATGCGGTGCATACCAAAAAAGGCGCTTATCCTGAGCTGAATTTGTGCATTGAAGAAAAATGGTTGAAGGTGAAGCATAAATAAATATATAAACGCAGAGGAAGCGCCTAGAAGTTTAGAAAATCGCCCCATAAGTGGACAACTTTTTCTTGTTATTTGAAATGATTTGCAAATATAAGAAAATATATATATTTCTTTGTAATTAGAAAGGTTTGCAGGCGTTGCCGCCCAGTTACTTTTGCTTGTCATATATAAATCTATATACATATATATATATATACATATACACAAGTCCTGACGGGGGTCGGTAAATGCATTCGCATAAAGGAATTTGAATGGCAGACGGCAGCGAAAAAAAAAACAGATTCAGAACTGAGAGCAACTGCCAATAAGAGGAAATTTTCACTAGCCAGCGAAGAAAATTGCATTACGCAGATGTTGCCAATTGGCAAGGAGCTCATGCTAATGTGTGTGTGTGTGTGAGTGTGTGGGTGTGGGTGTGGCTGTTAAGAAGAGCTTAAGAAAAAGTCATAAAATGCAAGCAAGAAAAGAAAATTGCAAATGAAAAGTTGAGAGCTTTGCAGGAGGGCACAAAAAGCAATAAAATAACAGAATATAACAAAGGAAACCAGAGGAGCGAATGTTTCTGCTAAAAGGAACCAGATCTGGGATGGAGCTTGAAATATGAATTCTTATTTGAATCATCAACGTACAGCTTTCATGGAAAAACTACTGCACCCCAAAATTGCCTAACCAAATTTGAAAAGCATAAATTTTAAATTAGTTAGGGACTAAAAAGCAGCTAGCAGCAAGCAGCAGGCAGCGACAGGATAGCAAAGGCAAAAACTGGCAACAGTTTTCAAAATTAAGCAGAGACTAAAACCAAAATATTGTTTTTACCTTGCAAGTAAAATATTTATTCAATATAGTAGACCATTTTTGGGGAGGGGCACAATTCGCAGGAAGCCAAAAGGAAATGCCTTTAAATTTTAAAACGAGACGCATAAACAAATGCATACAACGACAAACACACACACACACACACACAGACACACACACACACATTGTGAAAAGAAAAGCAAAAGCAAAAGCTCTTAAGTAAATAATGAAAAGAGTACTTTTACAAGCAATGGGAAAATGCAAAGACAGCAAAAGCAAACGCAAAAGCAAAAGCAGCAAAGTCAAAAGGTAAAAGCACAGCGCAGTCGCTGAGTACATAAGGAACGAAATGGGAATGGAACAGTGTGCGCAGCGTCGCGTTAAAGGGCGGAGCCAAGCAACGAGCATGGGAATAAAATCTCGCAATGAAATAGAAATGGAAATTGAACTACCATTTCAACCACACACAAGCACGCACAAATGCCCGGAGAGGGAGCGCGAGCGAGAGAGTGAGAGAGATACAATACAACAATACATACGCACGCTCAGAGAGCGAAACACAAATACCAATGCAGCACACAGCATACAGTACAAATACGAACACAAATACAAACACAAATACCTACACACAAACAGATGCAAGAGCAGTTGGCGCTCGGCTCTTGCATTGGTTGCCAAAATCGTACTTGGGAATTGTTGTTGCTCAGACAGCGGCGACTGCAGATGCTGTTTGATTATTTGCACGCTGTGTTGTCAGTAACAATGAAGCCGAAAGCAGCGCCACAAAACGTGTAAAGGCAAAAGAAAATTCAGAAAACAAAATAAAATAAGACAATAAAAACATGTGTATGTATGAATATGTGCACATAAATCCCATTTATTCAAAGTTCAATTTTGTGTCGGTATTTGTGGATTTTTGTTATTATTTGCTACTGTTCCATATGCCGGCATTGTCCCGCCCAACGCCCCAGCTACCGACCGCCCAACAGCCAGCCGCCTTGTTTGATATATCGATATATATAGATATATATATAGATATATATACATATGTATGCATGATCAATGCAGATAAATCCACGTCCAGTTTATGTCGAGTTTAGTTTTCTTGTGTTGTCGACTCTTGCATAAAATTATATACAGCAATTATATGAAAATGCTGCACGTTTGCTGCAACGACTCTCTTTAAAATATTGCATATCATTTCCGATGATTGCCTGATCAGATTGTGCACGCACAAGCGTATATTTGTTATCGTAGGGTTGTTCTCCTTACAGATCAATGATAGTAAACCAGTTCCTTCCTTTTAACAATTAAAGACTAGTCAGAGACTAACACACAGCGACTTAATTATAATGTCAAAATAAAATAATTATAGCTTGCCTTGTGCATAATTACAAAAACAACAGTAAAAGATACCTGTCTCATTTTCAGCTCAAAGCATTAATATATATGTATTTATATATAAATACATATATTTATATATATATGTATATATGACATGCATAAGCTTTCCATCAGGTGCTGGCCACATTTGCATTGTATTTGAGCTGGTAGAACAGAGAAATTATGTTGAACTTCTTACAACTAAATCAAACGCTTTGATAAATTACATAATGCACGCAAACTGTTCGTTCAACAAAATGGCCGAGCGGCTTTTCGATGCTTATCTGCCGCATTAAAATGGGGCCAAAGTCTGCACCTCTGCTTTCAACTAAATTTTAAGTGTGTTGCCCCTTGCTGCCAGTTGGCAGTTGCCACTTGCGTCTTGCGTGCTTCTTGATATCAGCTTTTCACAATGCAATTCGTCTTCCGCGTTTTGTTTTGAGTTTTTTGAATCTCTTAACTCGACTTCAGTTGTCCAACATGCACACGTTAACATACCCTAAAAATAAGTTCAAAATCTGTAACCAGCAAAAAGAAGAACATAATTAATATTTCACATTTATTTATATTTTTTATTTAGTTTATGCAAAATATTTCAATTTTGCAAAATATATTTTCCTTAAGGGCATAGATATAATCTATTACTTGAATTGACATTTTTAGGTTAAGTCCTATAAACTCAGTTTTGCTGGGTCCAGGTCAAAATAAAATCCAGAAACTGTTTTATGCATTAATAATTTCTGAATAATACGCTTGTCGCATGTCGATAATCCCAAAAATATCTGATTTATATTTACCTTTTGCAAATATTTTAAAGTTTTAAAATTTATATTACTGAAAGGCATATAATTTTGAAAGGCATAAATGAAATCTATGATTTGTGCAACTTTAACAAGTAAGTGGGATTGTTCAGACCTTACGTAATGGTTAAGTATGCATATGGGTTAAGTCAACGTAGTGTTAGAATTAATTATTATTATTGTTATTATTAGTCTTCTCTGGTCTCATATCTTAACTTGGCATCGCACAAATTGCATTCTATGCCAGTGTCAAGTCATTTTCCCAGCCCAAGAATTCAGTATTACGTGACAGCAAAGTGGAACCTGTTATCCCTATCCCTATAACGACTCCAAGTCAGACAACTCAGATAACTAGCAACAGGCACTAACCAGTTGGGAAAGTTTTCGTGATTTAGAGCAACAGATTTAGTTGTCGGCAGCAATGATTGTCTGCGCGGAATGTTTGGAGTTGTCATCGCTTCATGTACTATTTATGATTATTGTTATTATGACTGGCTCGTGAGCTTGAACCTCAGCGTAATTCATACGGAACTGCTCTCGAGTTTGAGTCGGATTGCCGTAATTGTAGTTCTCAGCCAGTCGCCAGAGTCGTTGGAGTAGCAGAAGATACACAAAGCTGTACTCTCTGACTCTTTTCTGCTTGTTTTTTATATTATTAGTGTCTGAATTTGGTCAAAGGCTGGCTGGCGAGCTGGCGGCTTTGGTTTTGGCTTTCTATTTATGTGCGGCGCGTGTGCAGAATCATCGAGTGGAAGATAATTGTACAGAGTATTTGCATTATGATTATTAACAATAAAACGAGCGACAACAAAAAGAAAATGGGGGCAGCAGCAACAATAGCAACAACAGCAACAGGAGCAACAGGAGCAAAAACACGTGTGAAAATCAAATTCCATGGCATCACCTACGCAAATTACGAAATGAACACGCGCCCCAGAAATACACACAATACTGAGAGGGTGAAGAGGGGGGTTTTGCTCATTGAGGCAGCTGGTAAGCTTAACATAAGGTTGCTTGGATGTGGGGTGACTGTGGAGGGGTAGACATGCCTAGTTAACGAACGAGTTAAACGCGTTCATCATGGCAAGCAGGTCATTCCTGGCTGCCCCATTGATGCCCCATTGCTGCCCCATTGCTGCTCACTCATATTCTCATTCATCGATGATTATTGCGTTAATTATCAGCCCGTTTGGCTGCTGGGCAACTCTGGGCATATTTGTGCGTAAACTTCAAACGGAATGCCAGCTATTTTCGTGTAAGGCCGACTTATATATACCTGCGCACTTCCCCCCACCTCCCCCACCACACACACACACACACACACATAGGCATGCGAACATCCACAACGAGTAACACTTCCTGCCACAGCAATATCCACTACGCTGCTGTCGCTGCAACGCCTCCGGCTAGTCCACCTTTTGTGGCACGGACGCGCTCAGAACTTGTCGACAACTGATCTAATAAGACTAGTTTACATATTTATAGACAGACAAACCTGTTCTCTTTGTCTTTGTGATTCACAGATAGCAAAACAAAAATATAGATAGGTAGGTTAACTAAACTTTCTAGATGAATTAACGAGTACTCCAAACACAGAACAATCAAGTGGCACATACAGTTTTAGAGTCATTGATAAAAATACAGATAAGACGAAATAATAAAAAAATAAATAAAACCAAAAGCAGACAAATGACAAATCTCAAATCGAAGCTTTAATCGCAGATCAGTAAATACCTGAACAAATAGACATTTAGCACTCTCTGAGCGAGAGGAAAGTATCAGATAAGGCACAAGCAAACTAACAAGCTGAAAAGGGAATGGCAACTGAGAGAACAGCAAACAAAGAAACAAACACAACAAACACACAATTAATAAATAACTAAACTAACTGTGCACAGCTAATTGAAATTGGCAGACAACGTAATTGAAAGCGTTGGCAATAAAGAACTAAGAAATATATAAATCAGAAAATAAATATGGTTGGGGTTGTGTGCGATAAAACATTGGCCATAACTCTTTGAGCCAGAACTCAACGCTGATGATCTCAGTTACCCACACGGATATTTATTGCGTTTTGGCCTAATGCTGATAGGCACTCGTAATCAATCATACAATCGGAAAAAATACAGATTACCGATTCTGCCTGCTTTTTTCTCCGAGTGCACCGATGGGATGTGGCAATGTGGCATTGTGGCAATGTGAGAATGTGGGAATGTGTGGACAGACATTCGGGGCGACAACTTGGCTGCACTCTGCTGCCTGCTCGCGTTCTGTGAATTTATTTGTGCCCCTGCCACTCGCTGCACTCGCGCCTCAGGCGTCAATTAGGCATTTTGTACATTTCGAAGGCGACAATTACGCTCAGCTCGGGATGAGGTCAGGTGTCTCGTGGCCGATATCAGAAGCATTTGCCGCGCTTATTCAATTCCACGATAACTTTGTTCGCTGCGTTTGGTTGCGTTTGTTTGTCTCTTTGCCAGTTTGTCTGTTTGACTGTCGACTAATCGACATTAAATGACGTGTGAATGCCGGCAGCTGTCAGGCATTGCTTTTTGTGCCCTGCTCCCAGTTTCCTGCCGCCACTTGCCAATTTTCGATTTCCAATTGCCACTGGCTTTGTGTGTTTCGTGATAACTCCTGTCTGCTGTCTGCTGTCTGCCGTCTGTTGACTTTTGTTTTTGTGGCTTTTATCAATTTTGTCGATGGGGTCTCTGACAGCAGGTCCCATAAATTATGACGACTGTCGACTCAAAGTACGAGTTCGATTGTGAACACTCGTTTAATTCCCCCCCGCCCCAACTGCCGCTTGTGGCAACTAGCTACCAGCTACTAGTTTGACGCTTGACGATCGATGTTTACAATTGTTCAGACACCATATCAATATGTATTTTTTATTTGGTTTTATCTGTTGGGCAGCTTGCATGTATTCCCAGCCTGAACATTTAATTAATGTTTTAATTATAAGCGCGATGGCAGCAGCAGCCTCAGGTCATTTGGCTTTTAAACTGTGGGAAAACTTGCGCCAAGTCGAACGCCAGAATGATCATCAATATTATTATTGGACAAAGATTTCTAGTTGCTCGATCAATTTTACACGTTTTGACGTTAATTAATTAATTTCACTGCTACACTCTGACAAATAAATCGCCCTGAATTTTGAAATTTCGCCATACTTTCGAGCCCCGGGGCTAACTCAACTTATTATTCATCCAAATTTTAAATAAATAATTGCATTACTTGTTTCTAAACTTTAGAAAAGATTTTGTATAAAATGGGGGTTAGCATTTATACATTTTACAAATGCATTTCCCAATAATAAAAAATATTTTTATAATTGTCAATTTAGGGCAAACCTTTCTAATTTTCAGAGCATTTATTTTTTTGCTAATAAGAAAACTTTCCAGTTTTCAGTGTAATTTTCAGTTTTGATCGATTTTCTAGTCCATCATTTGTTTACTTTTTCGACAATACCAAGTGATACAATGTTTGGTGTGAGCTCAATCGAATTTTCGTAAGGGAAAGTTGGTGGATAGAAGGTATGAGGCCAATAAAATATGCTTTAGTCCCTCAACTAGTCAACATATGGCCTCAATCGGTCGCATCAGGCTGCAGTATGGAGGCTGACTGCAATTGTCATCAAATATGACTCAAAGTGTCATTATTTGCAGTTTTGTGGCATTAGTTGCCCTTCTTTTTCGGTTGTTGCCTTTTTGCATCTGCAAGACTGGCTGACGAACCACAAGGAAAAATCGTTGACAGGCAGCTAATTTACATATAAATTAAAACTTAAATGTAGCATCAAAGAAACCGAGGCAGAGGCACACATACGCTCATAATTTGACTGCTGCTACTGCTGCTGCTGCTGCTGCCTGCTTTGCGAAACTGTTTTGTAAGCTCATCTTGTTTTGCTTCTTGTGATGCGGCTTTTAAGTTTGCTCCGTCGAAAATTCCGTACAAATTTCATAAATGTCAAGCAGCGGGGTCTGTCGCAAAATTGTGGCATAAATCTGCCATTAGTATGAGTGGCGTATGAAAAAAGGTTGTCGCATGTGCCCGGTATTCCAAGAGTGAGTTGCACAAAACTCGCTTCTCGATGTCCTTTGCCACAGCAATATCAGCCACAGTGTCCCGGCCTGGCCCAGGCATGCACAGCAAACCGCAAAATATTTATATGTCTTTGATGGGTAGCTGCCACTGCCACTGCCACTGGCACTGCCACTGCCGCTGCTACTGTCACTGCTACTGTGCATGTGGTTCAAACCCAATTGCCAACTATTCTCGGCTCCAACAATGCCCAATGAATTTTGCGTTATTCTGCTTGGCATTTTGTGCGCTTCAAACTATTTTAATAGTTCACATTTCAAATATTTGTGCGAAACTATAAGGCAAAATCTAAAAATAGTGAATCACATATACGCAATATATATATATATATATATATATATACATATGTATGAGCATAACGAATAGTGGGGGGGGGGGGGGGAACTTACACGTTTGCTGCTGCTGCCAGTTAACAGTTATTCTACGGCCAACATGTGTGTTTTACGTGCTGACCTGAAAGCGGCGACTGGACTGGAATTGGGATTGGGATCGGATTGATACATGAGCGAGAGCGAGAGAAGATCATTAATAATCAGAAATCTTTCGAATTTCGAGTTGAGAGTTGAGAGTTCGAGTTGAGTCGCCTACTTTATTGGTACATTATTTGTTCAATTTCACGGTACATATTTGTAAAGACACAAACTATGCGCTGTGCCTGATAGACTAAAAGGGTATACAGGGTTCATCTATATTCAAATGAAACTAATGTATATCCCATCTACGTCAAATATAGATATTTGTGTTTCTATATACATCTGACACATTTATAAAGCCATAAACTATGCGCTGTGCCTAACAGGTAATTCAAGTTATTCAAATGAAATCAATTTATATCTTATACAAGTCAAATAAAGACATTTCTTTTTCTATCTATATTTTTTCTATCTAACATTTTTAGTTTATATGATTTTTCTAATTTCACTGTATATATTTGTATATAGGGTTTATGCAGTGGCCAGCTCATCTCTAATTGAATACAGTGTATTGCGCAGTCGCCCCATTCGAACTGAAACAATCTTTAATTTGTTTTGGTCTATGGCAGTCCACTTAATAAATTATTGCTGGTATCTGTGAAATTCGTGTTAACTATTCAGCCGAATCATTTGGATTATCATTTTGTGGCATTGCCTAATGATGATTGCTGCTGTTTAATTACTTTTCGAATGACTAGCAAAGCGAACCGTGGAAAATGTAAAACAGACGAATCGAAATCATTTATTGACCCAAAACAGTCCAAGACATCATTTGAGAAAACTTATTCAAATTGAGTATAAGCCAAGAACATTTACAAAATCATCTACAAATTCGAATTCATATTTTTTGATATTGTTGTTAATCACTGTTGTAATTGAGGGCTCCTTTAAAGCATTAACATTTCTGATTAATTCTAAGAGAAGCCAACGCGATTGAGCTGTGTCCTTTTGTACATCTGTGTGTTTGTCCTTCTGCCAGTTCGTGCATCTGTATAATGTGTTAATCTTAGATACTACACTCAGAAAAGCAATTGCTCTGGAAAACTCGACCTAAAATTTAGAAAGTTTGCTTGATTTTAGAAATAATTTCTAAATATAAGAAACATTTTTTAATAATAGATGTTGGTAAAAAATCGACAATCCGAAATATATTGTGCGTTTATCTATTTCTCAGAAATGTTTTCTATTATTAAGAAAGAAATTTCTAAAAAGTGGAAATGTTAACCCAGATTACTAAAAATATGTTTTCTGAAATTCAGAAAGCAGTAATGAATGAATAAATATAAGTTTGTACAATCCCACAACTTTAATGTTTAGAAAAGGACTATTAAGAAATGTATTTTGGCACCAAAGGTATTTTTTTTCTTGTGAGTGTATTAGGAGGTAGCTTATAAGTTTTGCACCCAGCATATACCCAGACACGTACACTTTAATTGCCATAAGCCATTTAGAGAAGGTAACGAATACGAAACGACCCTGTCGACAACAATAAAGATTGAAATGAAAAAACAAACACGGTAAGCCAGGCGTGAGGCCATTGCAATATGACAAGTCTAGTAAATAAACAAGTCTGCTCTAGCTAATAGTGAACGACTTGGGCATACCCTGCAGACAGTTCCACTTAATGTTTCTACTAATTTTTGTCTTTAACATATGCCCACAAATGGCTGCAAAGAATATGAACTTTTTCAAACTTTTAGTTAAACTCTGATAGTCGATCCAATCAAGAATATATATATTTACCTAGCGGAAACGCAGATGGCTCCTGCCGACTATTGTGCTCAAATGCCCAATTGCATTTTGGCCATTTTTAATGGGTACAGTGAAACTCCGCCCGCACAGACCGCCTACTGGCTGCCGTATAATAATAAAAAGAAATACGAGACGCCTTCGACGAAATCCTTTTTATTCGTCCGATAAAAGTGGAGAATGAGCAAAACATGAAAAGCCAAAGGCCATCGGGCGATTTACATTACTTTGCGGCGTCTCACTTTTTCCTTCTCAGTGGAATTGTACAAGGAAAAGCTGCGCTTATTATAATTTCCTTTGTGCATTAGTCGCTGTTCCATCCTCCCCAGCCTCAGCCCCCGCACCCGCACCAGTCCCCCCGCCACCATAACAGCTCTGCCTACTGTGCACAGTGGGTTAGCTGGGTTCGCTGTAGCCGGCTGTTTTTTATGTTTTTTATTTTATGTTGATTATGACTTATAAGTGAAGTTGTTTGTTAAATTTGGCCGAATGCATTTCCAACTCCCCCCGATTGTCAAAAAATTACTTAGCGCTGTTTGAGGCTAATGCTAATGCTACCGGGTAAGAGGCAAAAAATCAAAAAACCAAAAAACCAAACAAGTCGTTTAATTTTCTAATAAGATTTTGCGGTATTTTTGTAACAAAATCATGAAAACTCCCCGCACGTGTTTCCCTTATAAGCTCTCCCCTCATTCACAAAATTTGCTACAGAAATTACCCCAAAAATGTGAAGAATTTTTTTGAATCATTTTTTTTCTGTCTCAAATCTGTTTCGTTGCTGAGTTTCAGTTTCATTTGGCTTACGATGACTTTGATTTGTGTGTTTATCTTTTGAATTTTAGCTGTTTCTGCACGCTCGTGAAATTAAAATGAGCGGAAATAATGCTGTCCTAATATCCGCTTACATTTTTGTTTGGAATGAAGGCTAATTTTTTGGACAGCTGTTGTTTGGAAGATTGCAATTTGATTTCCACGTGCCTTCGATAAATTCATTAAATTCTTTATTGCATGAGTCCAGGTACAGCTGTCGATTTGAAGTACTCGGCAAATAAAGTGCCCCGACTGATAGCCAGATAAAGCAATGATAGAAATGTTTACAATGTTGTAGTTAGTTATGTCTGGTCCAATGTTGACTCTAGGCTACATGTACATTAATGTACAATAATAAAATAGGACAATACGACGCTAATCCTCAGTCTGTCGTTGCATAATTGTGACAATCAAATGCTGGCGACTTCGAATGGGCTTTCCATAATAAGTAGTTCGCTCTGGCAACAAAGTTGCCATTGTAGCTTTGAAGTTGCCCGCTCGGCTATTCAATTTGCTTTATTCACACATTGGCTGAGTCGGAGCGGGAGCCCACACAAAGCGACGCGAGATGAGTTCCACAGAAACAGAATCCGTATGCAAACTTACAATGCTTCATGCCACTCTACTAAAAGAGACAGATAGAGGGAGGCAGAGAGAGATAGAGAGAGGGAGAGAGAAATGCAGAGTCGACTTCTTAGTTGGTTCTTTTATTGATCGTTAAACATGATTTAGGCCTGACAATGAGATATTGTTAGGAGCGAGCTGGCCGTAAACTCTTGCGGTGTTGCTTTTTTTTTTGTGGTTTTAGCCACTTTACCTTGCAAGCAATTTGCTACTCAAATGAAACAATTTTGTTAATACTGTCTTGCCGACAAAAGCCAAAAAGCAGCTACCGTTGGGTTTGCGGCCCAAACTGCAGGCTGCCTCACTTGATATTTTGTAAACAATTTAATCCTATTAAGTATCGAGGGTGTGAATCGGTCGTACATACATTTATAAACAAATACCTGAAATTAATCTTTCATAATCATTAAATATTACATTTTATTAAGAGCTGCTCGCCGGCAGCCCAGAAGTTATTTTCAATTTGAACTGGTTTGCCTAGGATTGAAAATTGTTGCACTGACTTTAGGCGTTTATTTGGATTTGATATTATTAAAGAGTCAAGTATATCATATTGAAACTGTACTTTGAAAAATAAAGTAAATGTGTATTTAATAAGTTCACTCACCAAATCAAAATCTTGAAGAGCTGCCAATTATAAAAGGGTATTCACTCTTCGACACGCCAAACAAAAAATGTGTTTATTTTATCTTTCTGTTATATTTTGGGTTTGCATTTGTTGCACGCTTAAATAGCGTTTAAGTGGAGTAAATCTTAAATTGTTGCCCCAAGGCAAGACGCTTATTATTGTTAGTGCTGTCGTTGTTCTTGGCGCAACATTTTCATCCCAACCGTATTCGAAGAAGTTTTTGCGGATAAGCTTTAGTAGTTTTGGATTTATGTATTGCAAAAAGTATAATTTCGTATGCAAATTTGCAAAAAAAAAATGCACGCTTATTTATATAATGAATATATTTAGGGAATTCTCTTTATTGGAAACCTTTTTCACGCTAATTCAAACGGAAACCAATTTGTGTTTATTTCCAAAGTTTAACTTTAAGGCTATTAAGTTGAGGGAATCTTCTTCATTGATGTTACACATTTAGTGACATAATTATAATGCCCACAACAGTAATGTAGATACCACAGGGGTATTTATATATTAATATATATATATATATAGATAGATGGCGTGATTGATTGTTGTCCAGAGATGAAAAGAATAAAAGCCACTGCCATTGAAATTAGCAGTTCAAGTATGCCACAGCGCACAAAACTGTGTCTGTTCAATCCACCAGGGCCAAAACTTTTTCTTTTCAGCCACCATCAAGTGGGAGTCAAAATCGTCTCGCTATCGAAGACACAGCTGTCAAAGCAACCCATCAAATAAATGACGCCGACAGTCAAAAATTTTTGTCACGCAGCTTCAAAAACGGTGGCAATGACGACAGATGTAATCAGTTCCGCTTACGCAAGTCACAACTCGAAGCTGTTGCCTGAAGCCCGCAAAAAGTTGCAACTAGCGATAGGCAATAGATGGTTAATGCTAGCTAGCTACACTCAGAAAAAGAGAGCACCCTAAAATGTAATAAATCTACAATAAACATCGCCCTAAGACTTAGAAAGTTTTTCTTTATCTTTTTGGCCGACAATTCCAAAAATAATGCGTTTTGTCCAGTTTTTAAAAATATTTTCTATATAGTTTAGAAATGCATTTCTCAAAAGTATAAATGCAAACCACTATTCTCAAAAGGCATCTATTCTGAAATTCAGAATATGGTAATGAAATATACTCCATTTCACTTTACTCGCGAAAATCAAACATAGAAAAATAAGATGTTTTTCAGATTTTAGAAAAATTTGAAATTAAAAATTGCCATCGCTTTTTTTGAAAAAGCCACAAACGTTGATTGCACAAATTTATTTTCTGAATAATAAGTATTGCGAATTCCTAAAGCTTAAGACGATTTTTTGTTAGTGTAGCTAGATACACATGGTTGTGGGAGAGTCTGAGGATTTGGCTGGATAAGGCTGCTGCTGCTGTTGCTGCTGATGATGATGGCAGCGAGAGGAATTGGGGAGTGTGTCACGCGTGTGATTGACAAGGATTTATGATTGTTGTGTAAATGTTTTTAGTCAGTTGAAATTTTAATATTGAATGGCCAAGCCAAGTGAACGACCTGCTTGGTGGCATTTCAAAAGCCTTGCAAACAAGAATTCATTCATTCAAATGCTGTTATGATTGCATAACATGTATTATACACCAACACCCAACAACCAACAACCAACACCACACAACCAACACCCCACAACCAACACCCAACACCCGGTTCAGTCACCTCAGCCGACGCCTGCCAAACCAACTGTGCAAACATTTGCGGACAAATTTTTCTATGCGCATTGCATTTCATCTCTAAGTCGAGATATCAGCAACCAGGACAACGAGTCCTTTTCAACTTGTGCACCCACACAAGTGTCGTATGTGTGTGTGTGTGTGTGTGTATCTGTGCATGAATATTCATGCCTTGTTTATGCATATTTGCGTGTCAAGTGCCATGACTGCCATCCCTCTCTCTCTCTCTACACCTAGGACTCCCTCTCCCTCTCTCTCGCACTCACTCTCTCACTCTCTCTGTCTCCCTCTCTCTTTTTCTATGCTCGTTGCATCTTCGAGTAGGGCGCATTCAAGTTGTTTACCTTGGCAAATGTGACGGCGACGGGCGCTGTGTGAAAAATGTCTGTTTATGCTCACATTTCATTTGAACGTGAGTTTGTTTGTTTGCCAATTTGAAGTGCTAAAATGTGTTGGGGCACGAGGATGCCCCTCGTCCTGCTAGATGTGGCAGAGATGATGCAGCAGACTTTGATTGCAGTTTCTGCTGTGTATGCGAAAAATTGTGCAAAGGAATGAAAAAGGAGTTTTATGTGCCTTTTCTTGGGTAAGTGGGCAGCGGCCCTAGATTTGAGTGTTTGGGCACATCAAGCAAAGCAGTCAAATAAATACAAGTGCTATCCGATAGCTATTCTTGTACAGTTCGTTTTTTAATAAATAAAAAATGTTGGATTATTTATTTTATGATTTAAATCAAATATGAATAAATCAAATATATATATATATATATATAAATTTACCGTTGTAACATATATGTATTTATCTATCTATTTTATCTGTAAACTACTAATGAAATTAATGCCTATCATGCCTAGCAATCACTTTTATGTGAACGACCTAAACATTTTAATATGTTTTCTAAATTCATGGGCATAGTTTTTACCGAGCACAACTATACATAAAGTCCACTGAACCCTGAGGGTCGATAATTGCTAAAAATCTTGTTCTTTGCTGACATTCCAACTCCAATTAAATTAAACAAATGGGCTTCGATAGTGTCTAGGTTAACAGACCATAAAGCTTTCTGGAAACGCGCAG
Organism: Drosophila atroscutellata; assembly: GCA_035041605.1. NCBI lineage: Eukaryota > Metazoa > Arthropoda > Insecta > Diptera > Drosophilidae > Drosophila > Drosophila atroscutellata. Next base: position 115,001 of record JAWNLA010000092.1, on the reverse strand, counting down.
CACATTGGGCGAGGATAATTTAGCTGACTAAGCTAAAAGAAATGGCCAACAAACATCAGTAAGAACAACAGCATTAGCAACAACAACAACAACAAGAGCAACAACAATCACAACAACTAATTAAATGCCACAACCCCCAAAAAGTCAAAGTTTTTGAACTCATTTTCATTACGAGTTAATTTGAATGTAAATGAACAGAGGGCACAGAGAACATAACTGGGACAGAGTAGATAAAAATGTTTGGCTAATGTTTCAATTAAGTCGGCAGTGAAAAATTTAATTTTCTTTCATTTGGCGAGCAATGTGGAGAAGCAACTTGCTGGAAGTGCGGCCACCCAAGCCCCGACTTCAAAAGTTGGAAATTGAGTTCAGCACGGTTCTACATTGGTTGTCCTGGGTGATGTTCACAAGGAATGTTTCAGTGTTCCACTCATAATTTCATATAATTTCCATTAATTGCATAAAATTAATGCCGTTGACTTCGACTTCGACTTCGAGCAATTGAGGCTATTGCCTGCTCGGTAGCCATTTTTATGATTTGCTACGCACTTTGGAAATAGCTGCAAGTGCTTACAAACAGTAAACATTGCTCAACAACAGCAACAATAAAAAAAATGGGCAACAACAACGTGAATCGGACTTGGTCTGACTTGGCAGTGAACTATTTTCGGCCTTCTGATGACTAGCCGGCTACTGGCTAGCCAGCAGCTCCTTCTTTTGCATTTGGAAGCGACTGGCTGTTAAGAACCATAGCCATTTGCTAGGCACGATTACGATCGGGGCATATTGGATGCCAGTGCAATTTTACAAAGACCACTTAGGGGCATTTTAAGCTGGCTGTTGTTAAAGCATCGCTCACCAGCTTCTGCAAGGAGGCGGTATGCAAATTTTTTGCTGCTGATGTCTGTACATTGTCACGCCCATTCTGTTGCTACTCAATGGCAGTTGTCATGGGATCATGCAACCAACGAGCTCCCATGTATTGGTTCAACATAGGCTCATCTACTCGTAGTAGTTAATCTTATTGAAGAAACAAAATGTTTTTTACATATGTTTTTGAGAATTCAAGTTTTCTTTCAACATGTATCTCCTGGCAGTATCTTCATGAATAAACTTTTATTTATAAATAATTATTCTTGCGAATTCAATTTTGCGCCTATTTCTATTATCATCCATCTTATATGCTACAATGTTTATGGAAATGTTCAATATAATTGAATTTTGCGACTATTTCTATTGTCATCAAGAAACTGTAAATATATTCAATAGTATCAATTTACATATTGTTACTCAGTTTGTTTAACGTGTAGTTTATCACTCTACTTTATATATAGACATACAAAATCCATCCAGCTCGTTAAAGAGTTAGAATAACTTGCTAAGTCCCCAAGGTTAACATTCAGCGTTTAGGCAGCTCTCAGTTACAGTGGTCACAATTACTTCGACTGCTGAATTTCTATCCGTTTCTTGTCGCCAAGTTGCCCTGGCAAATGAAAACAAGAAAACAGCAACACGTGTCCGTTTTAATTAAAATAAATAAATAGACGGAAACATAGAAATAAGCCGAATAGAAAAACTACCTACCAACCTACTACTTTCTCCAACCAAGCACCGGGCGTTGCCCCAGTTGCCATAACCATAACCATTACCATTTCCATTTTCATTTTCATTTCCATTTGTTTTCAAAGGCAAATGTCAAAAATGGTACGCAGCTCTCTGCGAGTATTCAATTTCATGCGTCTATTTGATTTGCCACTGTGGGGGGGCCCATGACCAGACGCAGGGGGGCGGCAAAGGGTGCCTGGGGCAAAGGGTTTGCCAGAGACGCTTTTCCATTGCGTGGGCGCTTCGGGCAACATAATATTTTTCGGCTGCCTTCGTCCTTGCACAGTTGTTGTATGTGTGTATTATTTTTGTTACGAAACGTGCGTATTCGAATTTGAAGCGAATTATTATTTGAGCAACGGCAGAAATGCCTTCAGGGCAATTTTAGCGCAACTGGAAACGTTTTCTTGGAAAACCATTGCAGAACAACTTAATTTTTATTCTGTTTTTGTGTATAGCTAGCAATTTGCATGTGGCGTATAATTTACAATAAATAAATCAAATGCAAATCGCATAAAAAGAAGACCACCAACCCCATTCCTGCTGATTCCATTAGACATTGCCCCAGACAGACATTGCCAGCGCACAGAGAGTATGAGTGAGTTATTAGCTGGAGCCGAGCTGAGAGAGAGAAAGAGACTAGGCCCCTTTTGTGAATGCAGCCCTTTGTCCGACCAGGATTATGACCATTTATTTGCCTGTCATGTTCTGCGGCAGTCCAACAAAAGTATTTACGATTCCATGTTGCCTCTTTTGGAAAAGGCGATTCAACAACGCAGTGTAAGAAATCAAAATCAATGAAGATTTGTGGCACAATGAAGTTAGGCAGTAGCATGGCTTCCAGTTCCAATCGCTGGCCAGGATTCATAAACTTTTGAGCCAACTGAATCCCGCTCGGTTTATTCATTGTTTAGCTTAGATGCAAACTTTCAACTAAACCTTCAATACTTATTATTGATTGGGCAATGGAGGTGGAAACTTGCCAACAGCAGCCCCTTTGTTTTGCGTTTGACTTCTCTTTTGGCTTCTTCGCATTGCTCTTAATAAGTTTTCAGCAACTACCAAAACTTCTAGCTAATGAAACCTGTTAAGAAGAAGATGCTTTTTCATCAATGAGATACATTTTAAAGCACACTCTAAAATAAACATTTGTTCTTTGAGATTTTAAGCTTTTATATATGGCCTCTATTTACACTTGGATTTATTTTTTATTTTTTGCCTCGTACAAATGGAAACTTCATAAGTTTAATACCGAAAGATAAAGCACTTTCTGTGATCTTGTGCGGTTGATCATTGGCATGCCATAATAATAATTTATTGTTATGTGCATACGAAAGATCTGCAAGAAATAAATATGTGTATGGCGCTTTTGCCTTAAAATATAAATGCTTATTTTTGATTGATTCAATCAAAATGAACAAAACGCAGCGAAGATCGTTGGAGTGCGCTCTTGCCATGGAGGAGCCAAGTTTTCTGCATGCCTGTCACGTAATTTATTGATTTAGCTCTTGGGAATACGAACGGCGATCCGAGAGGCACCACAAGCAAATCGTAAAAAAAATGTTTGCCACCGTGTGCTGCCTGCAGCCGACTTGGCAGCGGGTTGCAGAGGCAAGCGAGGCAGAAAAGTGGACTGGCTGGCTGGCTAGCTGGTTGGCTGATTGGTTCATGTCGATGTGATCATTTGGCTGGCGGCTGCAAATTCAAATGCATTGGCCAGATATGTGAATGCAACTGCTAAAGGTGGGCAAGCCATTTACGCATGAGCGCCTCAAACGATTCAACAGGCCACGTCTCCGTCTCTGACTTGGAGTTGTAGTTGGAGTTGGACTGGATTGTCCTGGCAGTCTGCCAGTCTGGCTGTCTGCCAGCGATCATCGATCAACAGAGCCGAATGAAGATAATGGCTGCCTTGCCATTTTGCATTTTTGCATTTGTAATGAAACTGAAAACCAGAATGAAATGTAATTTTCTTTAGCCCAAGCAGCCATATTTATAATCAAGCCACAGCCAGTCTCAGCAAAAACATATAAAAAAAAACACAGACGATCCGACTTGCTCGCATATTATGCCAAATTACAAGCGCATTGAACCTTAGCAGGATTTGAGTGTGGGAAGATAGGAAGATGATTTTTCGAATCCATTTTAAAACTCGTGTCGATTGCCAGCGAAACACAAGTCAAACCTGTCAAATCTGACTGAGAGCATATAATATGCCGCAACAAATATGAATTTGCGCTATCAGCATTTTGATAGGTTTTGTTCGAATCAATACTCAATTATATTAGCTTTTTATTCACAACAATTGTTGTTGATTGAATTGAAGCCAATTGCTAACTAAACCTTCTCAACAACGATAGTAGCTAAAACGATCGATAAACAACTGATTAGCTGCAGCAGCCGGCAGATCAGCGGACGCCCTTTATCTGCACTTAACACAGTGTGGATATATAATTAAGACTAACAATAAACTATTTATTTATTTATTTATAAGCTATTTATTCAAGTATGCCAGAATTATTGTTGGAATTATGAACGATGAACATAGATCTGATACATGTTATAGCTTCGTTTGTTTTGCTTAACTCAATTACTTGATATTAAGTTAACAGCATAGGGGATTTGCCTTTCATTTAGCCAGCAACTTAAGAGCCTTAAAAAAAGGCTATTTAATGCAGGGTCGAATGCAAAATGCACACGTAAAGATTATTAGCCCTTAACTCAGAGTGTTACACTAAGAAAAAATATTAATTATTTAGAATTGCTCAACAATAACAAACAATTCTAAAAAAAAAAACACCGCAATATTGGGGATTTCGATTTGAGGCAAACCGTTCTAATTTTAAGCAAAATGTTTTCTTATTTTTACAAATTATATCTAAAAACAAGAAAAAATGTTTATGACGATTATGACTAAATTTCATGGTGATTTTTTGTCTGAGTGTACTGACAGGTAGTTGGCTAAATCACAGCATGTGAATTGTAACGAGGGGTGTTAACTGCAGTCAGGGCTAGAGCTGAATGTATTTCCATTGAAATTGGAACTTACCTGAGAGGTGAAGTAAACAAACAAGTCCTTGGACAGTGCGAAGCAGGTCAATTTTTGTGCTGGTCAAAAAGCAGTTAAACCTTTCTGCCTTTCTCATTGCAGCGTTCAGTCGATGTCGGAGCAGCACACGAGAATGTTGCTGGTGTTCCTGTTGCTGCAGCTTCTGCTGCCCAGCCTGCAGGAGAATGTGTCCGTTGAGGAAGAAGCCGCAGCCTTTTACACAACCAAGGAGGGCTGCGAGGCAATACAGCGGGGCAACAACGAGTGCGAATGCTCAGATCAGCGCATCAAGTGCGGCATGGTTACGCTGAGCAGCGCCAAACAGCTTTACAGGATCAGCTGCAGCATCTTCGATGCACGCGGCTTTGGCTACCTGCCACCGCTCAAGGCCGGACGCATTGGAAGGCTGAGCATCGACAACTGCGCCATACCCAACGGGCAGACCATTCGGCACATGCTCTCGAAACTGGGCATCACCAACTATACCGAGATGGAGATCTCTAACTACTTTGAGACGCGCAACGAGCGAGATGAGCTGCTGCAGCAGCGTTTCACAAACTATCCCGGCCTGAAAAAACTATCTATAATTGGCTTCAAGGCTGTGCTGCCCGCCACCTTCCTGGACAATGTCACGGAGATCACGGAACTGACGCTAAAGGGCAGAAGCGATTTGGCCGGCACGTTGCTGCATCCTCTAACGAAACTGAACAGGCTTTCAATTGTTGTCAGAAACATGGCCAGCGTGGCCAGCGAGATATTCTCGAGGCAGACGGAGTTACAGCAACTCTCGCTGGACTGCTCGCTGAAGAATAGCAGTGTGGAGATGTCCTTGCTCAGCTCCAAGGAATTGTGGCACATGACGAAGCTACGCGGCTTCGAGCTGCACAACTGTGGCGACAATGTGCCAGCCGAGCTGTTCTGGAAATCGGAGAATCTCTCCTACATTGGCATTCGCAGCAACATCAGCTACATAGGCAGGGATTTCCTCAAGGCGCAGAAGCAGCTGCTAATGCTGCACTTAGAGCGCAACAACATTGCAAGATTACCGGACGAATTGTTCCATCACTCACCAATGCTGCTCGAAATTCATCTGGCCCACAACAATCTGGATCGCATACAAGGGTAGCTACTTTAGAGTCTTCCAGTCCGGATCTGTTATTATCTATGCTATTATCTGCTTTCTCTTTTCTAGGGGTCTCTTTGATAAAATTAAGAATCTGCTGGTTCTGAATCTGGAACACAATCCCATAACAACTATTGCGTCGAATGCCTTCGCCACAATACCCACTGCTCGCATTTATATCGGCGATCTGTTCAAGCAGATAAACAACCAGGACTGGATGCGCTCCACCAACGCTACGATCTGCGAGGAGGAATTCATCAACGGCGTCTGTCTGTACTGCAAACGGGATGAGTACCTCGATCACTTTGCTGTCAAGGAAAACTGCAACAAGCCCAACGATCCTGGCAAGCTAATCGAAGTGCTCAATCGCAAGGTTTTCGAGCATCGCTCAAAACTGGTGAACACTTTTTGAACTAAATCCAATTCAAAACAGTAAGTAAACATTAAATAGCAAATTGATAAAAATATACAAATTTAAATGAAAATGTACCAATTCGTCTCTGTTCATCAAGTAATTATCTGTTTACACTGTGTTGGAGAATTTAGTCAGATTTATTTTGAATATCTTATAAGCCATATCTTATTCGTCTGCTTCTGTTTGCTTGTCTGTCTTGCAACGAGCATAAGTTTATCGATTTTAACTTCGCTTCTCAAATTACATTTCCAGTTGCCAACCCCGCAGAGTCGAGCGCATTGAAAATGAAATAAAAAGTTACTAGATGTATAAACAATATTAATATTTGTTGCTTTCTTTGAACGCTGGCGATAACAAGCGAAAGAGAAAGTAATGCCCTCGCAAAGAGTAGGTTTGGGTTTGGGAGATGGACTGCCGCAAAGGCAACGTCATATTTTTATATATAAATCATGAAGAAAAACAATTTATCTTGTGATTTGTAGCAAGGGATGTTTCGTAAAAATGTACAAAACTTTGCGTTTGTTCATCTGTTACTGTTCCATTAATGGCAACGGGCGCAACATGTCAAATTTAATAATGCCTAAGTTTTCCCGTCGAAGCAAAGATTGTAAGTGAAAGTTACACAATCCCAGTTTTGTACAATGGAAATAAGGTAATTTATGCAGGTTAACTCAACTACACTGAGCACCAAAACAACCGATTTCAGTCTCCAGATTGCTATCACTTGTGATACAAAAAATGCCCCCAACTTTGCCAGACAACCGCGCAGCAAATATGCCTTCGCCCTGTTTTTATTATTCGTTATGTAAATCACATTTGACATTTGTTATTGGGGTAAAAGGGAACCGTTTACGGAAGAAGAGTCTGAAGAAGGTGTTGACAACTCATAAATGTCAAGACTATTACATGTTCAACACGACTGAATGTTCAATTTGGATAATCGAACGTCAATAAATATTCCATGCTCAAAGAATAAAATTAGAAGGAAAAATAAATATTCTTCATGAATTTAGCAATCAGTTATTATAATTGTCTGATTATAGAAAATTATTTAAGAACTAAAACTCACGAATATCAGGAATATTATATATTCTACACAACTGGATGTTAATTTTAGTGTTTTTAATTGAACGCAAATAAATATTCACTGATCAAAGACAATAATTAGAGGCAAATCTTTATATATATATATTTTTATTTTGTCATTCAGTTATTACAAAATGTTGAGTATAGAGGCAAATCTATATAGATATGTACATATATATTTATTTGGCATTCAGTTTCCATTGTAGGAAATTCTTTGCGTATTTTAGTACAATATTGAACTGAAGCAAACCATTTCAGTTCGATCGTGTTGGATCCTTGGTCAATACTTAGCCATATCAGGCACTGTCACACACATACTGGGTGTTACTCAACATCGATATATGTTGGAAGTCAGCGTTTGAGTCACATTTTATTGCGCATTAATGCATGCTATAACTCATGGGCTTGACTTACGCACACTTTCAGTTGGCGTCGGCACTCTAATCTTAATTTGCTGTTTGAGGTGACACTAATGAAACGCAGGAAGGGAGGAGGACCATACTACACAAAATGCATTTCTGGCTTACTCGGGATTCTCCCTCCAGCCTGATAGACATTATTGGTCGTGCGACATGCTAAAGTGCAACTGATAGCAGCTCTCGATGATAGGGTAGCATTGAGTGTGCTCTTCGTTCAGACTTATTGGATAGAAACTATATTTGAGGTAGTTACATTACAAAATATTGTATTGATTCGGAATTAATATCAAAAACTAGACATCCACTGGACAAGTCTTATGGTCTTGCTCCATATCTGGAGAGATTTAATAATGATATTAACAAACAAAAGACACTACTTTAATTGCCTTTTTATGTTTGCTGCCGATTTGTATTCAAAACCCAGCGTTCTATCCTAACAAACATAGCGTACAGTTAAAAGACAACTCTGGCTTATTCACAAACGTAGCTATGTTCGAATATCTGGCGGATTAATTTCAAAGCAATACCAACTGAACGAACTGCGGCCTTATAGGTTGCCCTTATCGCTTTGTACACTCAGAAAAATAGTCGCCTTAAATATAATTAATCGCTTTAAAAATTAGAAAGTTTTTCTATAAATATTATCTATTATTCAGAATCTAATTCTAAAATTTCTAAAAATACGAATCCTGATGCTAGGAAAACTATATTCGAAGATTCAGAAACAAGTAATGAAATTTCTTGACACGGTTTTCATTTTAAAGATCAGCTGTTGTCTGACTTAGAGGCCGAGTAACTCAGGCGAACCAAGGATCGCCGGTTCGAATCTATATGAAATTGTAATTTTCTCAAGTTAAATTAAATGAATTTATTTAAAAGCTATTTTAAATGCATGTATATGTAAAATCATTAAATACTAATTTTATATTCAAAAAATAATCAACAAAAAGCTAATGTTATGGTATGTACATACATAGATATATCCCTTGCGAGTTTCGAAAACTCAGTTCGATTTTTTTTGAGTGTAGGCTGCGTTTATCGCTTTGTAGAGGGCAGACGACAACAGCAGCAGCCAGCAGCCAGCAGCAGGCAGCAGTCAGCAGCCAGCAGCCGGCATCAGCAACAAACAAACGAAAAACACAAACGCCGTATGCGAAATTTATGGCCATCAAGCTTCATTTTGAAGCGGGCCACCGACTGCTCGACTGGTGAACTGGTCGACTACGCGACTGGTCGACTGGTCGACTTGGTCGAGTGGTGAACTGGTGGCGGAGCGTGGATTCTGTCGGCGAGTCCCGGTACCGTGTTGGCTGTCTACTCGTATGGCTGGCTAGAGTCAGTCGGTGGCTGGCTTGGCATTTGTAATGCCTAAATGCTTTGGCGAATTGATTTTTGGTGTAAACGATGTGCAATTTTAATGGATTGTGCTGCCAGATAAGAGACGCATGCAAACGGCTGGGGACTTCGACTTGGATCTGGGCCTCGGTCTGGACAGCCGGTTGACTGTTGACTGGCTGGCCACCACTTGGCCATCCCGAATTTTGTCTCGTTTAATTGAATTTGTTTTGATTAGTTGTAGCTGTGCGTTCTTAGTATGGATGAGCAGCATGCTGCAAATGCAACTTAAAGTGTGTGGCATGCAGCTGACAGCGACTGGAATTTTAAAGTCTGCCTGTTGAAATGTGAACTTTTCCCTCTGATTTAAAAATATGCACAGTACGGAATAATAAAAAAAAGTATCATCGTGCTGTCAACCTTTTTTTGCCTTGAGGCGACTTTGCCGACAAATTGACATTGTTCATATTCATAACAGGGCAGCAAAAAAATGCAAACCAGTAACATGGCAAAAAATGTCAATTTAAATATTTTCAAATATTTTAACAAGGCATGCCAAACCCAAGCCGTGTGCGAAATACAAATTGTTCAAATTTGTAGCCCAATGGCACAAGCAAAAAAAATATTTAATATAAAAGGTGCAAAAACTTTTTTAATTAATTAACAATAAAAATGTACCGCTTGGAAAAACAATGGCAACGATTTTGGAAGCAGTCCTGCAACCCATAGCAATTATCCACTGTCTAGGATTAGTGCTAGTTCAGTGTCCGGCAGCCCAAACAAAAGTCAAGTGGTGCAATTAGAGCTCGAGAAACAAACAAATACAATGTCCTGCCGTCTGGTTCAAGTGAATGACAGGATAAGGAGCATGAGCCCCAAGTGCAGGCAATGCAGTTAACTTGTTGATTTTTATAACACTATTCTACAGCCAACATGATTTTATTTTAGTTGCCAAACTAAGTAAAATTATATGGATTTATTTTTTGTTTTAGTCAAACGCTAAAAAAGAGATGTTATACATTTTTATTAGTCTTTGTCCATATGTCCATCTTCAAGCTTCAAACTTTGGGATTCAATTATATTTAGAAAATGCTTTAAAAGAACTGAAAAGTTCTTAGATTTTATTTATTTAATTAATTTATTCTTCTCTTTGCGTAACGAGTTTACACTTAAGAATTTTTTTTTAGCAATTTTGATTCAGTTAATCCAAAACTTTGAACTATAAATATTTGTCGAATTTAGTGTTTCATTTAAGCAATAAAATGAGAAATGAAAATTTGAGTAATAAAATATGCAAAATAAACTGCATTCGGCAGTTTGAAATGAATATTTTGTTGGATAGTGTTGCCCATGATAAGGGGTCTCCCTGCACCTTGCAATTTCAATTGTTTGCCCGTAAAACTCAATTTGTGAACTGACACAGAGGCTGTGTGCGCATTTCAATTAGAATAAGATTGACAGCTAAGCACTGGCTGCTTGTCCAGGAGCATAACAATGGACCCAAGCCTGGCTTTAACGAAACTCCTCCTCTGGTTAGACGCCTTTGCACTTGGTTTGTGGTTTTACGCATTTAATTGAATTTAATTGATTCGGTTTTCGTCGAGAGGCAAGCACTGGTCCCCAATGCGATTTCGTTGGGATTGGTTGCTGTCGGTCTGCGTGGGACTGAGCCTTAAAGATGTATGCACATTTTAAATGAACAAATGTTGCATGACTTCTTAGTGGAAAAATTGCAGCTGTCAGCGTTGGCTTGAAATATGATTTGTTGGCTCTAGGCATGACCTGTAAATTATTCAAATAAATCATAATGCCTAACATATTGCTACTGACATGGTTACACTGTTGTGTTACATAAAATTAAAAATATACAAATAACGGTTCACTTAGGCACTCCGAAGATTATATACCCTTGCCGAAGTTAACCTGTATATTTCACTCAGCTGCTCCTTTGAAAAGTATATGATGGCAGTCAAATGTTTAAGATTGTTTGTTGTTCATACAAGAACTCATCGTTCGATCGATTGTTAATATGGCAACTATATATATGAAATAATGGTCCGAATTAGTTGCCTTCGATATTCAGATGAAATAATGATGATATTTGACAAGTTTCATAAAGCTGTCAGCAGAGGTCCAACTACGAATAGAACTAGGATAACTAAATCGATTTGGGTAGTGATGATAATCAAAAATATTAAGTATTTATTTATTTATTTATTTATTATTTATGTTCGTGATGAAATCAAAGACGAAATTAAAATACTCTTCACAATACTCTTCACAATACATATACACATTTAAACTAATGTATTCATTACCTGAGGTATGTTGTTGGAGTACTAATTATTCAATTTATTTCTTTATTGCAGTTTTCCAAGAGCGAAAAGCTAAAAAAATGTGAACGACCCACAATATAATAATTAAATATTTTGTTAAGCATATTACGAATCAAAGTGCATAATTAGTAATGTCATGACAAACAAACTATTCTATCAATAAAGCCTAAATATATTCGAATAAAATGTGTTTCTTTTACTAATCTATTCTTTCAGCTGAGCACGACTTTAATTATTTATGTAAATCAATTAATGTATTACTTAAGAAATTAGCAACTTGGCTAAAAACATAATAAATACTTAAAGAGCTTACCTAGGCCAACATTCTTCTTGATGAACATCAATCCCAGAATGAGCTAGTTCCACAGCCCATAACTACATACATACATGTATTTACATATACATACATATATCTGGTGGTATGGGTCGACATTCGACTAAAACTGAACACAAAAGCATACCATTTGCGATGCGAGTATGAGACTAATATTTGCCAATATGCCAAAACAAAACGACTCACATAAAATCACAATAAAAATAAAACAAAGCACAAACACGAGCTATCAAAGCGTAGCATTCCCCAATATCACACATTGGGGGGGATGAAATGAGGGGATGGGGATGAGGATGAGGATGAGAATGAGAATGGTTGGGCAACATGGTTGGGTGGCGATACGCTGAAAGCTTTTACATGGTATCCAGTATGCATACCATTGTCTTCTGGGCTGTGTGTTTACATGCTCAATTTTTGGCACGCGATATCCTTTTGGCTCCTGTTGGCGCTGTTTGCCGTCAAAGTGCTGCTGCTTTTATATTTTTTGTGTCTGTCTGTTTGCTGGGTTGTTTGCTTCCGTTGGACTAAGAAATGCTCTGACACCTTTGTTTACACTCTGTTTACATGTAGGGGGTTTCTTCTACGAACGTGTTCCACGTAATTGTTGCCATTGCATTGTTAGTCGAACAAAAGACAAGCCTTGTAATAATAACATTTCTCGATTCACATTAGTTTCAATTTATTAGCTGCTCGCCGTAGTCAACATTTAGCAACATTATCAAATTCTCTGCCTGACGACAGTTAATAGATATCAAATTGTAAACAGAATTTCACAAAAATGCTGCTGGCAATCTTCTGTTGAACATATCTTCATGGCAAACAAAGCGAAAACTATCCGAGAAGCAACAAAAAGAATACACTTTACAACATGAATGCCTAACTATGGCCTAGACACATTGAACAACCAAAGGAATAAACTGGATTTGCATAGTTTGGATTACATTTTGCGGTATATTGTTATAGCTAAACGAAAATTGGTCAAGATTAATATTTAAAATCTGACAAACATAACTTCTGCATAATGGTAGGGAAATTATCTGAAAAATATGTGTTTTCTTATATCACTATAATCTAGTTTTACCCATCAAATATTGAAACAATTATAATAACCCTATGGCCTGTAAACAACAGAGCAGCAACCAACCAGCCAGAAGTTGAGCAAATCGAAATTGCACATAAAATATGCATTTGTGGTTCTGTGACCAGATTCGATGGGCCAACCCACTATTTGAGCCATTTCCTAAACACCAAATTGACGTAAACAATTAAAAATGCTTGAATGCACTTAATTATTTTGTTGTTTATTCGTGTAAAATATCACATTCTAATCAAAAATGCAATCCAAAAATACTTGGTAGCAAAATAATTAAAATTATCCAACCGAACAAATCAACAAACGAACAAAGAACAAAACATTACAACCACAAATACAAATGAAAGAAAAACAAACATAGTTATTAATTAATATATTAATTAACAATACAACCAATTAATTCCTAAGCAATTTATTTCCAGCTTTATGTTCTCGCAATTACAATGCATTTTTCGTATTTTTATTTTAACTGCTTTAAACAGAAGGCCAACTTAAAAGTTGCAATGAAAATGTTTTATTGTTTAGCTGATATTTGCAGCATAAAGATATGTATATATAAAAATTAGATCAGCATCAATATCAGAGTTAAGCTAAGCCCCTGTCTTTTTTTACAACTTGTATGATTCCAAAATTGGACACTGTTTGTGTAATGAGTATGGTAATTTGTTGATACACCAAACAGGAGATAACAACAAAGAGAACAATCGTCCACCCCTCAACCCCGCCTCATTAAAGTTTAAATAGAAATTAAGTGTGTTAATTGAAACATTAGAGCAATAAAAAAAAAGACAGCAACATTTTGTTGCTTAATTTACATGCAAATTAACTCACAGAAGTCACAGAAAACATTTTTCGCTTGGACGTCAAAAAAGAAATTCAGGTCTGGGTCTCTAAGCTGACAAGCTAAGAACAATCCGAAGGACGAAAGCGAACCACCCTTGTGCTATGCAGACAGCAGACAGCAGTCGACAGCAGACAGCAGACAGCCCATAAAGATAGAACCATTAAGACGTTTTAATTCCTGATTTCGCACCCCACCAACAGCTGACCCAGCACTGCACCCCAACCACAAAACACCATCGACCAGTCTCAGTTTGCAGTTTGCGACCCACGCGCTGTCGATTTCCGCGCTTTATGCTTCATGCACACAAAAACCTATTTTTATACTCTAACGGAGAGTCGTAATATTTGATTAATTATTCATTATTATTAGTATTTATTAATTATTTAATTATGTTATTAATATTTAAATTAAAAAAAGAAATATATATATATATTGGAGTCGCACAAAATGGTCTTCAATTTGTTGCCTGACTTGGGGAATAATCAAAATAAATAAATTACCAAAAATGCATTTGAAAATCATTCAGGACATTCATTATTGAGTCCTTAGCGGTAGTAATGGGGGACTCAAAATTGTTTACTTTTCCATTTCCTTTTCTATTTTGGTTAATTGTATATTTCATATGTGTTTCCAATGTTATCCGCAGAAGCAGGAAATTAAGTAGGCAATGTAAAGAATAGTCTATTAAAATCAAGAAGAGTATATGAAATTCGATGTGAGACACATATAATTTTTTGCTCTTTTCGTATTTCTCTTTTTAATTTTGTCTTTTTTATGCCGTTGAGGCTCATTAGATTTGCAAAATGATTTGAGACTAGTCCTGTTCGTGATTCTGGCGGTCATTAATGTTATTAGATTCCAGTCCTTTCTCGGCGCGTATTTTACTTTCACACAATTTTATTTTGTGACTGTAATTTGTGTTTATGATATCATTTTATGCCACATTACTGACGACTTATTGATATAAGAGTGGAGAATTTATTCAACAGTCAGACTGTCACCTAATGGAAACGAAAGTAAACAAAGCACACGTTACACGCTGCTATTGTCAAAACATCCGTTTGAAAAATGCCCATTTGTATTTGGGTGTCAGACAGTGGCATGCCCCGGGGTGTGGCATTGTGGGAGGTGGCCAACACTTAACAAACAAATTTTGACAGCAATTAGAGAGCAGAGTATGTGGCTTCTGCTACGCTCTTTTTTTAATGCAAATGAAGCGAAATTAAAAGGCAACTGTTGACAAAAGCAAAATGAAAATCGCCACAACCCCATCACCACCAAATGGTCATGTGTGGAAGTCAGTGGTCAGCTACCAAACACGCAGCTTCAATATAAAATGTTACGTTGGCGGCATCAAAGTCACGCACGTGTCGGGGCGGAGGACTTTTGGCAGCAAATGCGTTTGACACCTTCAAAAAGGTCACAAAGCAGCCCAAACAATTAGACAGTTCAAGCTGCTGACCAGCTGCTGGCCACAGGCCTCAACAACTGACAACTGACAACTGACAACTGGCACGCCCGAGCTTCACTCTCAGGCCAACCCAACACCATCGTCTGCATTGTTGTGTATTATCAAAATCAGACTCTTGATTTCGATTGAAGTAAATTGGTACTTGAAATTTTACACGTTTATAGCTGCAAAACTGAATTTAATATGTAAGTTTAAAGTGTTTTGCTAACGCTTGAGTAGATTATATAATAAAATAAAAAAATCCTTAAAATTTAACGAAATAGTTCAACTTGTTCTAAATCTAAACTAAACTTGTTCAAATAGTTTATCGTTTTTCGAAAAACTAATTAAATTTCAACAATATTTGTTATCGGTTTACAATTTTATTTCTAAGCAAAAGTTTTAATAATAAATAAAGCTAACCCTTATGGATTGGGAGCATAAGCCAGCAAAATAATATATCATATCTTGTTCACTGAAACAAGTACATCACTATTCACCAATATATAATCTTATGGACTGGTTTGGGAACATAACCACATAAAAAAATATCCACAGGGATTACCTTCGCAATTCGTTAAGGGCAAAGTTAATTTGCTCGGAACAACAAATTTAATCATTTTTGGCAAACTAATGTAATTAAATGAAAAGTGTGCAAAATATCTATCTCGTACTCCATCTCGGGTAGTTGTATATACGTAGATACATCAATTCTTTTACACTGACGATACTCACTCATAAATCTGAAGCACATAAAATGGCTTAGGCCACGCCCAACTCGTTTTCTTCATGGTTCTTTTTTGGTTCTGGATGCAAAGGCAAAAAATAATTAAATGACAAACTAATCTGCGTCCAAGCCCTTATTAAGCACCAGCAATACCAGGGGGAAACAGAGGCACAATCTGATAGAGTTACAGTTATTAGAGTCCATGTGGTGGAGGATGGCATCGCCCAGCAGAGGTCGGAGAGGCTGTCAAGCCTTGGCTGCCGTCGGGTTCGGGTTATATGTCTCCGTCTCTGCTCCTTTGGCCTTGTGCAAATAATTATTATTTTTTGCAAACTATAAATCTGCTTACAAAATATTTTCATGGATTTCTCTCGACAACGATGAAGCAGTTTTCGGCGCAGTGAGGGAAACACGATGGTGTGCAAGGCTATGCTGCTGCAAGCTTTGGAAGTGATATACATTTTTCAATTAAAAATTATAGTCTACTGAAATTGGGCTTCGTCGCGACGTTGGCTACAGTTTGCCAGTGCTATAGGGGCTGGCGACAGAATCTTTGCAGGCAACCACCATCGCTATATATTTAATTATATATATAGAAAGCCATGAATATTCATGGTAAGTAACATTTGATAAACTTAACATCAATAATAAATATAAAAAAATTAGATTAATTTGAGTATTTGCTCAGTTTAAAGTTTTTCTTATATATAATAATTCAGCTTACCAACAAATCATCTTTGCAAGGGCAGCTAAATTTTATATTATTCAGATCCGATATTGACATTATTCCTCAAATATTTTATTACATCAAAAAACCTTGTGCTTGAAAATGGACGCAACTCCTCACCGAAATGGGCAGAAAATCTGTTTAAAATGGTTATTGCATTTTTATGCAAAACATTGTCCGAAACTGCTGAGTACAATAATGGAAACAAAAAACCCAAAAATAAGCAAGAGCTCCCCGCGCGGTTTGTCGACTGTCATAAAAGAAGAAATTCTAACATTTAAAAGCTGTAATTTTTGAGCATAATGGGATCAGAGACGCACCCAAAGGTAAAGAAGTCATCAAAATGTAACTCAAGACATTTGCCGCGGCGGGGTGCGACTAATTTGTGTCCACGTCCTGCATATCCTAATTTTGCTATTCGTTACACTTTTTTTGGTTTTTCTGGAGGCTTTGCCAGATTGGATGGGCAGCCCCCATCCAACCAACAGATCATTAGGTAGAATTTACAGTTACTCCAAGGATGCAGCCAAATTATAAAAGAAAAAAAGATGTTCCATTTTTTTTTGAAGTTGTACATCCAGGTAAATATTTATCGCTTTTAACTTTCATGCTGTTGATTTCGTAGTTGAGGCCTTAAGGGGTAGGTGGCACCTTTTAGATATTACTAAAATATTCGACGAACAGCTGAACCCAGCGCACAATTACCATGAATATTAAGCCACAATAACAGGAGCTGAAGTTGGAGTTGAAATTGGCCGAGTCGCAGCTGGGTTTCCTGTGGACTCATCTTGGAGGGTTGCTTAAAAGTTTTCGGCTGCGGTATGTTGAGTTTCCGTAAATGCATTTTTAATGAAATTTATGTACGTTCGCATTAGTATTTAAAAGAATAATGACTGCGCCACAAAATGTAGCTTTAACATAAGTCGTTAAATAAATATTTATATGCAATACAATACAAAACCAACAATATATAAACTAAGAGGTCCGAAACGTCTGCGTTAGTAAGTTGCAGAAAAGTATTAAAGAACTTCATTCAAGTTGATGCAATCTGATGTGCTGCTGGCAACTGAAATCCAATTTAATTTCAATATTCCTCAGACTGTAGCTTAAGCTAAGGTGGTGAAGTGAAATGAATTTGCTCAAGCTGCATATTTTTGCAGAGTGTAGTCAGATAATAGCAGTTAAGCCAATAACAAATAAAGCAAATTCCGCAAAAAACAATTCCTATTAATTTTTTTTCCACACAAATATGTTTATCGGCAGCCAAAAGATGATAGCTTACTCCATCCCCATATTTTGCGATGCATACCCCTCGGCAGTTATCAGTTCCATTTGCAGAGCCCTTCCACTCCTCCTCCCAAACTGCAGCCAGTAAAAAGTAAAACTACCCATTACATACTCGATTTTTTCATTGTCTGTCCGCATCACCTAAGTTGAAGTACGCCAGCCAAATTGAATTCAAATTGAATTTGAACTTTTCAATTTTGGCAGTCGACGTTGCGAAGGACTACAACAAATTTTCACATTTGAAATGCGTAAATGGAATACGAATTATGAGTTGGAAGTAGAAAAAAAAGTACGGAAAACGAAAATGAAATTTTACAAACCAAATTATTTATGCACTTTTGGGCACCACTTTTCCCATTAACAGACAAATAAAAGGTGAAACCCGGACATAATAATAAATGAAATGAAACATAAATTTAAATTGAAATTGAAATAGACCAGACTTTAAGCAAGCGTCAAAAGTACCGCAGGCAATCCTTTTGATGAGTGCCCTCTGCTAGGGCATTATAACTTTGACACTGAATGTGTGAAGCAGCTACTCCCAACAGCATATACACTCAGAAAAAAATCGCCATGAGTCTTAAAAATGCGGCATACTTTTGGCGACCAGGTTGTGGTTCCCTAAAAAACAGAATTTCCATTATTTATTTCATGGTGAATTTTGCTACAACTTCGAAAAACATTTACAAATTTCCAGGGCTTTCCCTTTTCATGTTTGTACATAGTTGAATTCGTAGGCTCAATAGTATGTGGTTACTTATATTCATTATTACACATTAGTATTTTAAAATATCACATATTTTGAAAATACACTCGAACATAATCATTTATAGCTTAATATGAACCAAAGAGAAGTGTGATATAAAAATTTACCATTTTCTGAAATTCAGAAAGGATGCAGTTTAAGAATCATAATTTCAATTTTACATTTATGCAATTTTGAATTAGGGCAAGCCTTTTTTTGATTTTAAGAAAAATTTATTCTTATATTTAGAAAATATTTTTAAGAACAAGAAAAACTTTCTAATTTTGTATCGCCATTCTTATTTATCGGACAATTTACTGAATTTCACCTGGGTTTTTTTCCAGAGTGACTATCATAGCGCACGACGAGGAGCATCGTTATTGTCAATATTGATTAAACTTTGGATACATCTCTTGCCGAATGTTTTGTTCTATTACTATTTATCTGCAAGGGTATTAAGTCTGCGACAGCCCAAACATAACAATTTTTCTTGTTGTGTCGCGAGTGTCGCATCAGAGTGTGCAACGCAATTGGCTAGTTATGGCAGCTAAAAGTTTAATCAGACAGCGACACCTAAACTGCATCACTCCATCGCAGCGTGGTGCAACTTTTATGAAGCAATTGTCCAGTTGATGCAGCGCAGGACATGGAAACATGGGAACATGAGAACAGGTACCACGTCTCGCATTGTTGACAGAAACATAAAGAGACGCTTGTTGTGAAGAGCAATAGAAATTACGAGAAGAGGACGAAAAGTGCGCCGAGTGCAATATCGGCAGACATTATTTTACAAATAAATTTTTATGAAGCAATTTACAAAATGTTTTTACTCCAAACGACTTTTTCACATCCTCGTCTCCGTCCCCGCCCTCGTCCTCGTCCTCGTCCTCGCCCGAGGCAGACTCCACTCGGTGTCCTGAGGCTTGTGTAAACATTGCACAGATTGCAATGCAGTCAAAACAGCGACACTGCCCCTCAGTTCACTTATTGCAATGTCATCGTTGCCACCAAAAAATGCCATGCATTTTGGGGCCCCACCAAAAAAGGGATTGTTGGGGCTACTGGTAGGAGGGACATGCTGGATATTCGCCAGGCCCACAAATGTTTATTAATTTTATTGAACAATTAATTAAATGCGGCAAATTGTTTTGCCAACCCCCCAGAGCCAGGCGCATCGTTGCGACAGCTGCAGACGATGATGATGCGTTTGTTGCATTGTGCCGCAAGTGTGCAACTCACTCGATATTAAATTACCACACAAACGAGTTGCAAGCCAAGCTATTACTGCAAATTGCATTCCCAAATCCCCTGCACCAAAATACTATATCCATGTTCCAAACATGCACCGCTTTCCATTCACAAAATTCCTTCTTTGCGACATTTGAACTGATGTCAACACTTTTACTTGCATACAACCATTTACTTTAAGTTTGTTTTAAATAAAAAATCAAATAAACAGGCTAAGAGAAAGAAGTGCGTTGAATTAAAATACAGAATTTGTGCATGGCTTGAGTTGCAACGAATGGTGGAACAAACCTTAATTGACAGCTGTGCATTGGAAAAAATGTATATCTTCCGGTTCATATTTGACTTTTGAGCTTAACAATGCTACCTGCCGTTTGGTGATAAGCTGAACGGTTGTTTGCCATGCCGCATATGAACTCATAACCACAACAAAGCTAAGCAAAACGGGGGTGACTTGCCTCAAAAAGGTTTCAGTTTTTTAGACTCGCACACTTACTGATATTAGCGCACTCGCTCGCTTAAGCAAATACAAATTTACATTTCGCTGCCATAAACACTTTTAAATTTGAATTGCGTTTTGCTTTTCATTTTTTTTTTTCTTTCCTTTTTTTAATGTACACATGCAAGTTTAAATTGATGCTAAGGTAAACAATTTGAAATGCCCAGACCAGACAGAGGGTCGCTCGTTTGGTCAGCCAAGTCTGTCTGTTCCGCCCAATTCCCCAATCAAGTGTGAGAAATTGCCAGAATATTGCGTGAAACAAGCTAGAGAGCCGTAGTCGAGAGTGCCAACTAGCCAACTCCCTCCCACAGCACTAAATATCCATAAGTATCGATTTCCGAGACACGTTTCTAGAGCACATTTTGATAGGCATGTTTTCGCATAGCATGCACAAATAATACACAGAAGTATATTGAATACAGACAAGGAACTTTTACAGTCATTGAACACCTTAACAGATTTCATAAATATAGAAAATAATACTAATTCATTGATCTGATATAATAAAGTAGCAAGCACAGCTATAGCTGTTTCCGAATTTCTTTCTTGAATCATTTTTGGATATATCTGCCAGTTGTAAATATATCAGATTCACTCGGATTTGAGCAGCTTATTATACAGATGCTAATTTGTATTTTTCAAAAGACATTGCACAAACTCGGAATCATATCACCGAAGATAAACGTTCATACTTCTTTCATTTATTGAAGGCGGGCAATTCTTTTCCATTTCGGCAATGTTCATTCGGTTCACGGAGACTTATGTAAATATGCGTAGTTATGGGCTTAACACTTGCAACCATCGAAAAGTGGCTTTGTTTTCGCATCTTGACTTCACTCCAGTTTCCAGTTTGCTGATTTATTTTTGGGTGAATAAAAGGTTTTTTTCTAGTGGGCACTTGTTGCTCTGATCTTTCCGCAACGGGTGTCCTTTCTTCTGCACACAAGTTGAAACTTTAGTTTTTGGTGGTTGTTTGTCCCAAAAACAACACACACACGCACACACACTTATGGAGGGCACTTCAACCCTGTCTAAAAGAAAAGCGTCGCATAAAGGGACGATTAGTGTGGAAAAAAGTCTGAGCAGGGTGTGTCGCCCTTGTTGTTTTTGTTAAATTTTGCAGAAAGTCCTCGTCGTCGCCATCCACCAACCCACCCACCCACTCACCATTCACGTACATTTTTTGTGTGTGGTGGCTTGGCGGTTTCACTACCGGTTTTTTGTTTAGCCTTTCGGGTATTTAATTTAAGCGGATTGTGTGTGTGACATGAGTGGGTGTTAAGTGGCTGTGTCACTTGCCAGCCAGCCTCGATAAGTGTGGGAAAATGCCAATGCAACAATAACAAAATATTTTACACCTTCAACTTGTAGTAATAATCTACAACTCTTATCAATTGCATCTTTTTTACGTGATCGTCGCTTAAGTGAAGAGCCAACTCTTAACGGTATTCTTATCTCTCGATGTTATACATTATATGAGCTATGCGTATGAGGAAAGTCTAATATTACAACAAAGTTAAGAATCTCAATTCGATTTTTAATTGCTTTCTGCAACTGGTTTGCCAAATACGATAAAATCTCATCAAATTAATCAGTTTAACTACTTGGCAAGGCGAGCAAAGAGCACATGCAATTAATCTAACTCAATTGACTGACTGACTGACAAACTGATGGCTTACTCAATCCAATGCCCAATCCAATGCCCAAATGTCCGCAAACTCTCTTACTAAGCAATAAATTGCTGCTGCTGCTGTTAATTTGCAATTCCCATTTCAATTTCAGTACATTTTTGCACCGAAAAATATGCCAGCGGGGATTTGTGGTTCCGTTGGCATCCGAATGGACGAAGAGTCTGGGTTCCAACCGCAAACAGTCGACGTGTTTGGTCAGTATAGCCGCCAGTCGTGTGTGTGCGAGTGTGCGAGTGTGTGCGTGTGTTTGTGAGTGTGCATGTGGCTTCCTGTCCAAAGTCTCTGCGTCCGTTCGTTTGTAAGCCATTCATTTGTTCAATCATTCAACCGGAAGCTATACCGTTTGACACACATATACCTCATGGCCCTCACATCCTGGCAATCCGTTCACTTTGCTCCGTTGGGTGTCATATGAAACACCCGCACTCCAACACTTTCATGACACATGCAAATTTCCAGCTGCCACGCTGCCACGCTGGCCCCTCCCCACCCCACTCCCCAACCATTAGCAGTGGCATATCCGCATCCACATCCACATTCGCATCCTGTGCTGTGTGAGAAACGCTACCGCCGTGCGCCACTTAAATCATTTGATGCCGTAATTTGGCAATTTCTCGCAGATTTCAGTCTGACATTCGGATTTGATCAATTAATTTGAATAACACCGGTCATTTATCATGTCGCTGGCAAGGGTTGTGCCAGCAATCCGGATTACACAAAGTATAGTCATGCTATCGATGCCAACGGCTGTAGACGAACTTTAGCCTTGCCTTATTTCGTTATTCGTTACTCGTTTGCATTTTTTATTTTTCTTTTTTTTTGCAATTGAGGGAATTTATTTTTTAGCAGTGTTTCTCCAAGTTTTGTGCAATTTAAAAACAATTTCCGCATTACACTTATTTATATCATATCAATCTAAGACAAATATGTTATCTAAAGGCAATGAATCAAAGCAGTTTAAGCTTAATATTTATTTGGGTTGGTGGTAGCTGAGACAAAATCAAAGTGCAAAGGCTTTATCTCAAGTTCTTAGATCATAGTTCCTAGTTCCTCGATTTTATAGTAGTATAGAAGGACAAGCAGATAGATTGACTTTGACATCTGCTCTACTCACTTATAGTTTTCACGACAGTTAGGCAGACGGATAGACAGACTTTGACGTCTGCTCTTTTTACTTACAAATTTGAATTTAAAGTTCATAAACAAAAAAAAAACGGGGAAAAAAAGTGCAGTATAATAAATTATGAGTGGAATAAAGCCGTTTCCCAAACAGCTGCGACCATGAAATCAACATAAAAATCCATTTATATATTTCACCGTCGCATTTTTTTGTATACATATTTCGCAGTTGATGTTTTTTGCTGCTGCTGTGGTTTATTTTCTGTTTCACGCTTGTTACTCGAGTTCTTTCATATTCCTAATGCGCCCAAAAGTATGCAAAGCATCTCGCACAGACTGGGATGGAGCAGCAGTTGTGTTTCGGTTTCGGTTTCGGTTCGGTTCCGCAACTTGTGCATTCATTTATCTAAGCGTTCGTGTCTTTGGCTTGTTTCTTTGTTGTTTCGCTTATTAGCTCACTTTTTTACGTGCGGTGTCTTGTGACTTTTAGCTGGGGCTCGAAATGAAAAGGAAAATCCAAGAAAAGCGACGTGTATCTGTATCCAAAGTAATAAAGGAGAGGGTGGGTGTGGCTGTGTGCAGTGCCATAAAGTATGGTTCTTTATATTAAAAACCATAATTTCGGTATTTTGCTTGTCATTTATTATCATTATTTGTGGCATAAGATATTTTGTTTGGACAAGGAATGCAACATGAATTAACTGAATAAGCCCTGTGCCCATTTACAAGCCAATAACTTGTAAATTGTATTTTTTTAATGAAATATACATATATATATATATATATATATATATATATATACAGACATATATTTAGAGATATATATACAGTGAGAGACACTTTATTTGGAACATTGTCAAAGAAAAGAAGTAATTGCCTGCCATAAACTAATCATTCATTATTTTTCAAAAATTCCAAAGACCGATGGTAGGTACACATATTAACCACCAAAATTAATATATGACCCCAATACACTGGGGTTTCCCCACCTTCTAGGTAGGATTATGGCAGGCAATTACTTCTTTTCTTTGACAATGTTCCAAATAAGGTGTCTCCCATTGTATATCTATCGAGGTTGCTACATATTTAAAGAACTGTATAAAATATCTTTCTTAAAGAGTCGGAAATGAGATATATGCTAGACCACCTCTGATCAGATTACGTGGTATATCAAAGTCGAGCACTGTCGACTAGAGCACTTGAACTTGTTTACAAAAATACATATTTAAATCTGCAATCCTCATGCCCAAAGCTGAATTCTCAAAATTAACTCAGCAAAAATCGTTTAGCAATCAAATTAAACTCGCACATAATTGTTCCCCAATGTGGCATATGGAGGATTTTGTATTTTTAGGGGAGTTACAAGAACAACGAATGTTATACGCCAATTTTTTTGTTATTTTTTTTAACTGCAAACCTTATTTGCATGTTCATTTTACATAATGTGTGACTGAAAAGTGCGTCCAGGCGAGCGGGTGGCAGGGCAAGAGACTGGTGTCACCCCAAAAGTAGAGTTACTTTTTTCTCGTGGCACTTTCTTTTATTCAAATATTTTCTTATGACTTTCCAGCTAAAATTCGATTTGAGTATGTGTCAGCCAGCCAGTCAGCGTAAGCCCCCGTAACAAGTAGAAAACAAATTTCACGCTTAACAACGCGGTTTTTCCGCTGCCCGTCGCCGATTTGCATACGAAATTCGTCTGAGCATCCACAGCATCCAGAGCATTCAGGGCATCCTTGGGGTTGTTGCAACAATTACAGATGGCAGCCTCTGCTTCGGCTTCTTTTTATGCATTTCCAACGTGTCAAATCGCGCGTCAATCAATCGATGTACGCGTTCGTCCCAGCGGTATGTTTAATTTGGAAATTCATATTTCGTCGCCCATAAGTTGGCACAACATTGACTGACTTTCACGGTGCGCTCACTTCATTTTTTTATTTGTTTTTTATTTATTATTATGCCCCGGCACATGCTTTTCACAGTCGCATACACAAAAAAGGAAACCGCCCTGATCCCTGTTTACGATTTTTGCATGTCCTGTGCGCTGGGCTGGCTTCAATTTTACGGCGATTGGTTTTCAGCAATCGCCTGTGCAAATAAGCTGAGCAAGCGATAAGCCACAGTTCATGGATTCGGCTTGTTATCATGGCCAATATCACCCGTATAAACCGAGTACAAATTTAAATAAATACAGCCAAAGTGGAAAATAAATTGTTGATAATGCTCAATGTTAAATGTGTTTTTTATCACAGGCTTAAAAACTCAAATCGCCAATCTCTGACTTATGTTGCAATATGCCTTTGGAAATATGCTGGTGTAAAAATACCGGAGATAAAATGTACTCAAATTCAATCACTGCAAAATTACTACTCAAGTCTCGGATAAATCTCAAGAAGACGATTTGAGCTTTAATCAATTTTTATTCACTTTTATTCACACAATTCCTCAACTTTAAATACTGATCAAGAATAATTATACCATATTATTTGGGCTGTTAAAATTTCACATATTTAAGGGATGCACATTATATAATTTGTAGAGAAAGTATTGTGGGCTTTTGGGATGAAATACATTTCATAATTATATAACCGAATGTTGTCTGTTGCGGTATATGCGCCATATGCATTCCAGAAATGTTCAGGCATGAGTTGTCACAGCGCACCAGAAAAGTTAAAAGGAATGCATAGTTATTAAAAATTCAAGTGTTGCCAAATGGTTGTTTCTATGCCGCACGCTCCCACCCCTAGCAGAAAACAAAGAAAATGTAATGCGATACCAAATGGGTTCAAAGTAAGTTTGGAAGGAGCTAAATGAGATATGCCTACAACCAGGACGACGACGGCGACGACGACGACGACGAGGACGACGACAAGCCACTTACAACAATAGAAATGATTTTTGCATAATTTATTCGATGATTATTAGAGAGTCGTCGCAACGGGGACACCACTTTTGAGTGCCCCACTCGTACCCCCTTGCCACCCTTGCTGTGCCTCCATCTCGGGCAAATGTCGCTTTTTATTGCAATTAGAATATTTCGCATACAAACGACTGACGACAAACGACAGACGTTGGTTGGTTGCTCCGGTTTCGTGTGTTTGTGCATATTCGTTGGATTTAATTTTGTTGTCGGCACAAGTGATTATGTGCTGTGTGAGGTGCACCTTTCCAACACAACACAACTCGGATTGTGTCCCCAGTGGCCCCCACGCCCCTCACCGCCTGGAAGTAGTCAACACATGGGACCCTTCAAGTGGTTGCTCTCTTGCTCAGTTTTATTTCGACTTCAATCATATTTCATACGCGTCGTCTTCGTCGTTGTCGTCGTCGGCGTCCTCGCAGTCATTTGGTTTATGTTTATTGTTTTGGCAGCTTTTTGCCGTGTGCCGTGTGCCGTGGGCTCTCATACACTTAGACATAATCAAAAAAGGTAATCAACATAAAGTTGAACGTTGACAGCGATGTCGTCAACTCGCTACTACTTACACCTCTCTAATTCTCATTTGAGAAACTCGTCCATTCCGGGTCTCACTCTCAGTCTCAGTCACTGCTCGTGGCCTTAAGCTTACGGCTTAGCGTCGCTTGAGCCACTTGTCACATTCACAAATGAATTAAGTGCCAAAAGCACAACTCCGACACCGGATTGATGCCGAGACGGGCTAAATGGATGACTGCATTTCTATATGAGTAACATTTCAGGTTTCTCGGCACTGAACCACCTCTTCCTTATACAAATACGATTGTATCAGATTAACCCTATATACAAATAAATGATTAAATATATTCATTCATTCAGAATGTAAAAGAATTAAGAAATTAAGCAGTTTGCCGCAACAAATGCCTTTTTGTACGTATGCCCAATGAAACGCTTCCTTCCTTAAATTACATTTTCAAAACTTTAAGTTATCTCCGGTGAAAACTGGTAAACTTATCTCATACCACATGTTTAGAGATTTGCCTATTTTCTAAGTCTATTTATTTTTCTGTCTTCTCAGCGTTTTTACTTTATGCTTAACCATTTTTTGTCGTATTCTGTTTTTACTGGGTTTCCCCAATCCCTGCAATAAATATTGGACCATTTTAAATTTTCAAAAACCGTGGATTTATTTATTAAATACTTTATATTATTTTCTTTTATTCCTAAACATTTTTTAATATAAATTCTCTAAAAATAAATAAATATTAAAGTACATATACAATAAACAACAATGTTTTTATAAATTTCAAAATAATGATTGTCAATAGCAATGTCATCTTAAAGCCAATGATTGCAATGCATTGCTTGTTATCTAAAAAGGGGTTTTGAAAATGTATCCCCAAATAGCATATTAGCACATGCACCTTTTCAAATATGTTATGCTCACATCTTCTCCCCATTGTGTTACTTATGTGTATTAAATTCAAATTGATTGATCAACTCATTCGGTTTGTGTTTCGTCAAGCGGAAGAATTCAATTATTCAGTGACGGAAGGCAGCCACAAGGTGGGGCATTTGAGTTGTGGCAGGCACTCTGCACTGCCTTGATTAGGGGACTGCTGTGGTCATAGAAAATATTTAAAAATCGCTTCTAGCCATGGTGGCTCCAAAATAAAGAAAGGGATAATACAGCAGGCAACGGATATATAAAAGCGAACACTTTACTTGTTAGCCACCACGTTCATACACAGTTCCAAGCGATTTTTAAATATTTTTCAGGACCAAAGAAGTATTAACAAAAAGTATGTTATGAAATACTAGATGCCCGTACTCTGCTGTTAAAAATGATTATTTGAGTATATTTAATGATGTAATGTGTCTACTGGCCTCCGTCTCATTTTCGTGATTGATTAAATTATAGGCTGTGGCGACCACAACGAACGTCTCGAAATCAAAACAAACACTTGTGCAGCCCTGGTGCAACCCTGGGCAAGCAGAGCGAACCCTATCCATGCCCCCTCACACACTGTTCCGCACTGTTCTTTTGCATGCTCATTTTGCGGCTGTTCAGCACTTAATTAAATCATAAATAAGCATAAAGCGACGCATCGACAATTAAACAAACATAAAAACGAACCGAGTGGTAAGCAAGTGCCCCAAACCCAGAAAGCAGAAAGCAACCACAAACAGAAAATTGCGCACTCAAATGACCAAAACGCAGTCAAAATTGCATTTAATTAAGTCAATTCTCGTGTTGCCCGGTCACAAAAGCCATCGCATACTTTTGGGATTTGGGGGCAGTCCAACATACACTCCCCGGAGAGAGTATATATGTATGTATATACATATTGCCTTAGCTCTGCACCTTACCATGAACTAAATCTGGTTGCTACGATATTCCTGCACTCTGTAACAGGCCTCTTGTAATGTTGATAACAGTCCACTAGTGATGCAGTACTAAAACTGTAACATAACATCTGTAAACTAACATGCAACCATGAACTTAACATAGACATCGAAGTCGATCGCTGTCAATTGTGTAATCATCAACAAAAAGAAGAGGAAGAGTGAATCGTTGTGAATAATGAAAGCGAGAGAAGAGAGCGAGAAAAGAGAGACGTGTTTTCAAAAGGAAGATCATTTAGTTTCGACTGCTACAACTCCGATTTCACAATAAAGATTTGCGTCGGCACCTTCAATGTAAGTAATTTTAAAAGAGTATTAATACGACAATTCGAGGCATTTGTTGAAAGAAACATTAGAAAGGGTACAGGAGCTTCGGTGCGATGACGCCAACATTGCTATCGTGTTGTTTTGACTACAACATCTGACGTTTAGTCTGTGTGTGGTCTGATAATGACGTGTCCAAGTGAATGATAATAATGACAATGATGACAACTGAATACGGCTCCTTTCATCGACCACTGGTCATTGACTGGGGCTCGGTCGCAATGTTTATTTTCATTACTGAAATTGCATTCGAGTGCCAACTGCCAATTGACGGCCGCTTAATAAAGTCCTTTTCTCACTCCTAGTCCAAATCTATGTCCCTCTCTCACCTCACCCATTTGGGGCAACACTCTGTTTGTGTTTACGTCCGCTGCATTGTTGTTGTTGCATTGCATTGTTTGAGCTTCCCCGCCCCAAACATTGCTGCAATTTGCCTCATTTGAGTTTGCATTTGGCTTTGGTTTTGGTTTTGGACATTTGCCCTCGGCTCACACCAGTCCCATGCCCAAGTCCGGCCTGGCTCCATACATATATCAAAGTTTGTGCAGCCAAAATGCCGCGGCGCAACTGCCGGGCAATGTTGTGAGTGTTATCATCAGCATCGACGGCTGGCAGCAGGGACAGTTAAACATGTGCTGGACAACATTATCGATGCAGGCGCTCCTCGTTAGGGAGACGACCACGGCTGCCCCGGTCGCCATCGAGTCTGTTCTTCGTCAGTGAGCACGCGCCTAATGCAAACACTTTGCAAACAGAAATGAAAGCATAATATTGAGCGCTTCTAATAGTGATGAGGAAACTGGAGGAACAGGAACCCCCAGCGGTTGCCAGAGTGAGGAATACATAATGGTTTAAGGGGAAAGTGTGTGAAATTTAAGACATTGTAGGCCACCAAGTTTATTTTAATCATCAAGCTTAATAACAATAATGATCAAGTTTGATATGTTTGAATGATTGACTTCAGTCTCCCCCAATCAATTTATAATAAATAACTACTTCGAAATCAAATTACAATATTAATAAATAATTATAGAAAAAACTTTATTCTGATTTTCAATGATGTTTTAAACTAGACGGGAAAAAGCAAAAGTATTTTGATTTTAATAGTCGGCTCAGATTTCAAAGAGTTAGTGCATGGCAAAAGTTGGAAGAGTCTCAAAAGTCAAAAATTTTAGAGTTACAATATTTTTCTGAGTTTTAACCTTGCGTAGAACATTCATTTATATTTAATCATATATATTTAATGTTATTATTACTGTAGATCAGCTCGACTTAAGACTGATAAAGAATATTTATAGTTATGGGACATTACACAAATAGAACTCACAATATTCAAGTTCCTTTTTATGTTAACCATTAGTACAAAGGAACTATAATCTGTTTTTAATTGAAGACTTTCATAAAATTTAACAATAATATTGAATTTCTATTATTTTCTCAGCCAGCGCAAAGTAATTATATTATATATAGTATAGTATAATGATAAATACATATAAATCAAATTATACTTGCTACCAAGTAACAATAATAGTTATATGAAAAATAGCGCAAAGAGTTATCAAATATTTGTAATTTGAGTTGCGGGGTAAAGTTTGGATAGCTAATAAGCAATGTTTTTGGCAGAAGAAATGAGCAATAAATATGCGAGATGCGAAAGGGGTTGGTAAAATAGCAACTACACAAGAGAGCTGCGTTGCTGCGCGTCTCTTAATCAGTGAATAATTCGGTTATAGGAAGATAATGTTTGGCCAAATATTAAAAAAGAGCAAAACGAAAGAGACAGACGCTCCCCATGACTGCTGGGGGGTGGAAGCAGGAAGAATTGACAAAAATCTCAGCAGAACAGACAAGGAGCACGCCGAGGACGACGAAGCCGAAGACGTTTGCCATCACGTAAATAAAAATTATGAAAATAATAATGGGAAAAGGATTAAGACGCCCGTCTACGGTCGTACGCATTTTCCATGCACCCGGCTCCACAAGCGTAGGCGGGTGGTTCTTGGCAAGCAGACACGAAAAGCGTAATTGTATTCACCACAAGCAAGTCCAATGCTTGAGCACCAACTGCACATACCCTTAAATATAAAGTTTGTCCTTATTTGTATAAGATATAAATAAAATATGAATATTGTTTTGTGTTGGATTGGTACGTGTGGTGATTAAATTAAGTTTCTGATTGATTAGATTAAAGATATTCAAGATTTTCATTCGTGTTTGTTCAAAAGTCTTGCATGTGCATTTTAATTGTACACGTCGCATATACCCCACTGTGATTTTTTGGCTATCGAAAAATATACGACAACGGCAAAGAGTCGACAAGAAACGAATACGACGTCTTTGGCTGTAAAAGGTTATGACGCTTGGCGTAACTACACTCTGAAAATATATCCCTGACATCAGGGTTATTCTTGACCAAATTTCAGAGGATAATTTTCTAAATCTTAGTAAATATATATCTAATTTTCATGTAGTTTTACATAAGTGTACAAAGCAACTCTCTAACATTAGCGTTTATTATTAATGAACATAATTACTTTAAGATTTCACATAAATAAATAAAATATTAAATATTATGGGGATTATCGATTTAGGCAATACTCTGTAATTTTTAGAAATGTTTTTCTTATATTTTTAAATTAAATGTAGTTTAAAGAAAAACTTTCGAGTTTTGGCGGGCGATTTTCTAAAATCCAGTGCGTCATTTCTCCGAGTGTATGTATGTGTGTATGTATGTTGGAAAGCCTTCTAAGCCCACACGACATGTCGTCGCGTATAATTATGGAATTTTTACAGTGCGGAACTTGCTGTTACTTTTCCTTGAATTTAATTACTTGCGCTTTTACATGAAATATTAAAATGTTGCTGAACGGCGGGGTTGTTAGCTGTCGCAACTTGGTGCATTTTAAATACGACCACAGCCACTGTAACGACTATGAACGTACAGGCTTAACAACAAGCAACGACGACACCTGCGTGATTTATCACCAAAAACGCGATAATTTCCCATAGCGTCATCCCCCAACCCTCCCCCAGCTAGCTATAAGCCACCCTATGTTTTTTTTTCTGTATTTTTTTGTTTTAATTTCAATTTTCTACTTGACAAACGGCGACCAAACAATTTGTCGGTGTGGTGTCCTTGTTAGTCCTGAGGAGGGGGCAGGTAAGCGAAGACGCCACACCTCGTCCTGGTGTATCTCATTTTGTATGTGGTGTATAATTGTCTGGTTATTGTTGCTGTTATTGCTCCAAAATTTATTAATGTCTATGTGTGTCTTAGGCTCTCCTTAGAAAACCAACCCAGTTCTGGGACCCGTACAAGGTGCAAAACGAGGCAATTACACCGAGCAGTTCGCACGATTGTATGCCCGGGAAAATGAGAACAATACCATTGCCATCAAGTAATTATACTTCGCATAAAATTTATTGCATTTCTGATTCTTATTTATACGCCAAGTCTTTGCAGTAAGACGCAAAAAAAGTTATGTGGGTGAAGAAGTTTCTGAGTTTTTATTAAGGGAGTTACATATATGGGGCGAAAATTAATTAAAAATACAAAGTTGCTGGAATTTTTGGCACTTCGAAGACTACTTACTCTTCAAAGACTGCAATGCTTAAAATTGGTTATGACTTGAAGTAAAATTGACATGCGGGGACCTTTATAAGTAAAAAAGGTTGAATTATACGTAGTCTCCTGGGGCACCACAGGTCCCAATATATACTAAATAAGATTGGGAATCAATTATTCAAACTGATATTTATAACTTAGCTCAAGCTCTGTGATTTAACTATGTATATACGTATGGTATTCGCACTCACACAATTTAATTCTCAGGCCTTAACTTTTGTGGGGTGGTCTGAACAAATTTTAACAACAATGCACAGTTTTATAACCAAGAGATAAACATCAAATGTGACATTTAAACTGTGGCATAAAAATTTATAGAATGTTCTTCACGCACTCACATGTATACACACATAAACTCCAATACCCTGTAAGCAGAAATATGATTAAAAGGGGAGTCACACTTTTGTGTGATGTAGAGAAAGTGAGGCTTCCAAGATCCAATCGGTCTAGATCTGCGATTACCCTAAATTGATAGATAGGAAAAGTTGTATTTATTTTATATATATATTTCGAGTGTCGTCGGGATTCGTCATCAGGTAGAGATGTACAGGGTAGACCCACCAGCTAAAAACATATTTAATTTCTAAAAAATGGGACAACAAACAATATATATTTATATATGCATATGACCTATTAATAGGGTATATTTCTGTCGAGCGTTGTCCATCAAAGAATTCGTCCTTTTTTTGTAGTTGAATTTCAATAATGCAGAAAACTCGTCGGATGCATGTGAGGATGGCGAGGGTTGCTGTATATAATCGTGGGGTAAGCGCTACCTTTTGACGTTCTTAATCTATCAATAAAAGTAAATCAAAGTCAACCCCCAAACCAATAAGCGCATCACTTCAAGAGGCATTTCCTGTTTTAAATTGAGGTAGCATCCATATGGCATGTGTGAATATGCTGATATGGATATGATGGGATGTGTGGCAAATTCTTTGCTACTTTTTTCCTCTCTTTTTTGTTGTTGTGGCATCAATAAATTTGCCTTGTCTTGGAGTGGCCTCTATGCTCTGTTCGGTATGTGTGCTAAAAAGTGTAATTTTAAAAAGTCATAATCGCAGATAAGTGTGGTTTCATTGCCCGAGCGAATGCCAGTCTGAGCTTTTCATTATAGCGTTCGGCTCATAAGGGCGGCTATATATCACATATAATATGATCTGAGTGTGTGTGTGTGTGTGTGTGTGTGTGTAAGTATCTGTTTGAATGAGCTAACAATTTTTTGCACAACTTTTGCCTATAATCTGGGGCCATACCCCGATTTACCAATTTCGTTCATTCCACATCCATTGTTATTCACATGATATATGTAGGTATTAAAAGTTATTGAAAAAAATGCTGACAAAAGAAGTATAAATATTTACCTAAAATACTATTCCAAAAGAAGCCAATGACGGATATACAAAAATGAGTATACTATTGGCAATGTATGCGCCGTCCTCCTGTCAAATGCAAATTATTGCTCTTTGATGTTCAGAAGGATTTTGCAAAGCGATTATAAAGGACACAGAAGCATAAAATCAAATGAATTAAAAAAGGACTCATGTAACATTGAAATCGAAGAAAAGAATTTGTAACACAAAAAAATGATCAACTATTAAGTCGATTTTTAAAAACTGAAACACTTTTTCTTACTACTAAATGTATTAGCAAACTACTTCAAATGTTGAAAACTACTTAAGTTTAATACGGTTTTTCAATAGGCTTAAGCCCCGGCACAGGCCTTCCTTCGTTATTAACCAAACTTTTGTGGTTTACGCGCGAATTGATCAGGTTAAAGAAAAGAAAGTCAAGAATGTATAAGAAATTCAGGGAAACTCGCTCTTTCTTGGATTACTCTCGTTACTCGAACCAATTTCCTAACAATAAATAACAAATGTTATAAGGATTACCTAAATAGCTGTAGTTTACAGTTTCAAAGGGATCCTTAACGTTTCTATGATTTTGTTAATGCTAAGCGTGGCTCAACTAAACTAAATGTCATTAAGCCGGTATTTTTACCGGGTCCTGATGGTGTACCTGGCTGTGTGCTTAGGTACTGTGCTGATAGTATTTTAGAGCCTCAAGCCCTGCCAGCACGGTATCATGAAATATGGATCTACTACCACTAACCTATTAGAATTCACTTCTTTTGTTATTAAGGGTTTTCAAAGA
Source organism: Drosophila atroscutellata (assembly GCA_035041605.1). Lineage (NCBI taxonomy): Eukaryota > Metazoa > Arthropoda > Insecta > Diptera > Drosophilidae > Drosophila > Drosophila atroscutellata. Next base: position 80,443 of record JAWNLA010000092.1, on the reverse strand, counting down.
TGCAAATGGAGGTTGTTCACACTGACTTTAGTAAGACTTTTAATTCCGTTCGTCAATCTTTGCTAATTCGCAAACTTAATCTTCTGCGATTTTCAAATAACCTAATTAGTTGTATCTTCCACTACTTAACACGTAGGACACAGAGAGTTTTGATTTGGAGGTCCTGTCTCTAAGTCTGTTCGAGTTACTTCCGGAGTACCGCAAGGAAGTGACCTTGGCCCTCTGTTATTCACTTTATTTATATTTGACCTTCCGTCCTATATAAGTCATTCTCGGGAGCTGATGTATACAGATGACGTAAAACTGTGACTGTCGTCTACCGACTCGTTTTATGGAAAGAGGCTTCAATCTGACTTAGACAGTTTTGAAGAAATTTATATGCGGTTGTCCCCATTTAAATACATATTTGCTTAATGGCATATTTCTTCCTGTGCTAATCGAGACTTTGGTGTTTCATTAAGTTTTGGTCAATAGAATTTGACCATCCCTAGATTACTAAAACACTTTATATTTCACTTTTGCGTCCTATTCTGGAACATGGGTCTTGTATATGGTTTCCCAATTACAAGGTTCATCAGGATAGAATAGAATCCTTTGCCATTAGGTGTCTTAATTTGAATACTAATATTGGCTTACCTTATTACCATAGTAGACTTTTATTCATAAATCTTCCTTCTCTTTCTGATCATAGAACAGTGCTTGGCGAATTCTTCGGAGTTAATCAGCCAATTTAATTTTACAGTTCCGATCAGAAATACAAGAAATTTTCTGAATGGGTCGCAGTTTTGCGTGGGTCCGTGCATTAAGAAGCCCGTGCTCGAAATCGTTGAGCCACTTGAATGATTTGAATGTGCTGGTTGTTAGTACTTCAACGTCCAATTAATATCGATTTAAACATATATGAATAATTTAACAGGTTTTTGTCAAATTAATGAACTCGATGAATAGCTCCCAAGCAGACGGGAAAAAAGGGCACTCTGCGGCACTCTGGCTCGGGCTCATTTAAATTTAAATCCACATGTGTGCGCTTCGCTCATTTAATCTTAATTAAAAACCGGTTTTTCGAGTTCTGTTGTTTTCACTCATTTTTGGTGGCTCGGCTCCAAAGGTTTGCTGCGAAGTGTTCCGCTTTATTGCCAAGGCGGAATAACCCGAGTCCTGTCCTCAACATTGTGCATTTATTTAGTATTCATCATATTTCTGATTTATTCAGTCCAAATGGGCACGCGTATTAATGCTTATAATTACACACCGAAACTTAACCTCAACGAACACGTATGTGTATGTGTGTATCTGTGTATGTATGTATGTATACACACGTGCGTGAGAAATACAAATAATAATCTCCGACAGAGCTGTAGGGGTTGCTTACAGCCGGATGCTCATGTATGCATATCCAGAATGGATGGGTTTCGTTTTAGTTTTAACATTTCACGGATGACTGTCCTCCATTGGGATTTGATTAGTCCTTGGCCGTATTCTGGACACGTAAGTAAGTTGTTAATAATAAAATAAAATAAATACCCCGAAAAATGCGAGCATTTAAAGAAAGATTTCTCATCATCAGAAAAGCAGTTTTCCACCTGTTTTCCACCAGTTTTCCACCTGTTTCCTGCTCTTATTATGTGTTATGTGTTTGACAGCAACTTTCGTACTTGTTAAATATTAGGCAAATCATTTTGATCTATGTACATCTATTTTCTGTCTCCCCTTTTGGTAAAATCCGATTATAATTTAAATGAAATTGAACTCAACGTGACGCAAGAGAAGACTCTTTGATATTGAAATGGCGCTGTAAAGTTTTTATTTGCAGCTTGGCCAACTAATTTCGACATTTTATGCATAATTCAAAAGTATTTGCCACTAAGGGTTAAACAGAGCCGGCTTTGCAACATATTTCATTTCATATTTCATGGTCTCACGCCCGAATAAATGCAATGAAATTCATCAATTGACTTGATGCCGCACATCAACGTCGTCCGAGCTGTCATTACCGGCTACAGCTACATAGTTGCTACACATTGGGGCATTTGCATATAAATTGGTTTTGGTCTCGTGTTTGGTATGTTTTTCGGTATATTTTTTGACAACCGCTTATCGAGTTGTTGGCATCTGCTTGTCGTTGGCAATCGCCGAACTGAGTTTTGTCGATGAACCCATTTTTAATTGCTGCAATTTGCGCTTAAATGATTTGGCAATTCAAAATAGCCCGAAGCCGCCCTCTCCGACACCCATGGTGACAATTATACTCATACGGAACAATGCAAATAAAAAAATACCAAGGTTTGAGAGACGCGCTGCCTTCAGGCCAGTATATGCTAACAAGCCAGACCATTAGGTCAGGAGCTATCAGGCTTTCCGGCTGTGCGGGATGTTAAAATAGTATCTGAAGGGCAATGCTAACCCAATAAAAAATAAATAAAAGTTTACAAAATCACCCAATTCTCAATGCCCTTTTAATTAACTTTTATTATTTAATTTTGGACTTTAATAAGAAAGAAATGGATAAATATAAATAAATATTAGGCAACTGTGTTAATCTATGTTAATAACCATGTGTAGAAGAGTGCCGAGGAACTGTGCTGATCGAGAGACAAAAATATCGATAAGAGTTATCGTCACTTTTTATAGATGTGTTCCGAGCAACTCTGCTGATCGAGAGACAAAAATATCGATAAGAGTTATCGTCACTTTTCATAGAAGTGTGCCGAGCAACTCTGCTGATCACCAGATACAAATATCAAGAAGAGTTTTCGTCACTTTTTAAGCGACGATCAAATAAAATAGATGCAATGGACAAAAAAGATAAATATTTTCAAAATGAATTCTTCATTAATATATGTGTATATCCTTCCATTATTAATTAATCTTATTCCCCAATAGCTTTACAAGTGACAATTATAGTCTGCAGAGCGCAAAGCTCATGGTCTAGTTGTTATACCTTGCATCTAGCCCAATTTAAAGGAACCCCATCCACATTGGCAGACGCAACACGCGGCGTTGACACAAAAATTGCGTTAAGAAAAAAAAGTCGTAAGACGAGTTTTTAAATGCATAAAGTCGCGGGGCGCCAAATGGAACAACAACGACGACCGCTGGGGGTGACATTATTTTTCATGTTGCTGCCTAAAAAGACCAAGAGTCTGGCAGGCTTTTAGCGGTTCGCCAACGTTTTGTTTGTCCTGCTGATTCTTTGCATATCTGATGCCCTACTCGACCTGCCCCCCGACTTCCCCTAAGGGCAGGTGATGCTGTTGCGCTTTGTTTCTATTGTCATCAACTGAAATTGGCTTTTAATGTTGCCGCAGAGATATCTTAAGAATAATTGTTTTGCGTGTTTTTCTTGATTTTTACGTCCCTTGCCGGCCCCGCAGGTGCATTTTATTTCGAACCTAACGCGATTCTTAGAACATTTCCTCTTTGTTAAGGGCAATACTTTGGGACTCTTGTGAAACTTTTAATTGTGCACGAATGCTACATTTTTTAATAACATTACTCGCGGAGAGTGATTTGGGTTAGCCCACAAGTTACAAATTGTTTTTCTTTCTGATTAAATCATAGGGTTTCTTGATTTTTCGTGAAAATAGTATTACTAAACATACCCTGTCCATAAAGTGTATTTGTTTGTGTCACATTCACTATAACATAACCTTAAAAGATTAAATATAGTTGCGCATGAGAGTTCATATGGTTTACATGTTAAATTAAGAATTAAAAAAAAAATAAAAATAAAATTTAAATGCTGAATTTTGTGAGTATTTGAAATATGTGCATCTCATTTATATTAGCGAGTTAAGCAAAGATTGAACCATTCAATAGATCAGCAATATCAAATCTATAAATAATGAAAAGCAAAAGTATCATCTTTTGCAATTGCACATTGTTCCACCCCATAGCCATGAAATTGCTTTCCGCTTGACGCCCCATTCTTGGCCTGGGTTACGGGAATTGTTATCAAGCGGCAAGCGGCAAGCGACCCATATAACTGCCGGCACCGGGGCAAGGGGGAGGCTTATGCAGAAGCGCCGACGGCTAGGCAAGTACAAAAAATTTGTCGAAGAGCAGACGCAAAACAAACTCAAAGAAAAATAAAAATATTTAAAAAAAAAAGAAGCCAATGTGCGAAGAGGGAACAGAAAAGTTTTTTTTTTATTTTTTTTGGGGTGAGTCTGCATTTGGTTCAGGGTGGATTCGGCTTGGTTCAAGGTTTGCTGGCGCCTGCAGATAGGCACAATAATTGTATCAAAAGCATATTTTCCATTCTAGTAGAACGAATTTTATGCCTTTTCAATAAACATTAACCGATTTTGGTATTTTTTCATAAAAGACCAACAACAATAACAACAACAGGAGCAGCACATACCTCACAGCAATCAAGTACGACTGATCAGCATGCGAATGCTCGACTGGAAGTTATCCTGTACGAAGTAGCCAACTCGAAATTTGTATATGTTATGTAAGAACAACAAAACCAACATCATTTATCCAGACTAACCTAAGTAACTTATGTATATTTACAAGCATATATGCACTGCTCACCCAGTTCATAAATACAGGGTATAGAATAAAGCGATGGAACCGGCAGCATAAACAGCCAACAAGTATGCAACGCTTTTGTGCGGCAATCGTTCATGCGTTCATTATTTCATAGACTACGAGTTGAGTGCGTCACATGCCACGCTCATCCACACACACGCACACACACACACACACACACACATGCTGTTGAAATTTTTGCTGTCCACTTTTTTTTTTGTACATGAATATGCAAACATAAGAACCCCAAACAAAAATGGCAATCAATGAGTTGGAAATATTTTTTTACAGTAAGCCAAGCATTAGCTTTATTTATTTATTTTACAATCTCCTGTAGTATTTTGAGCATTTTTTTTTTAGCCTGACATTAAATAACAAACATAATTAAGGTATTTCGTATGAGTGAAAGTATTTATTTATATATTTTATATGTTAATTACACCTTGTATCAAATGGTCGACTTTGTTTTTCTTGTGCTTAGAAATAATACTAAATATAATAATAAAGAAAATATATATCTCTTAAGATAATTAAAGGGTACAAAATTTTGCTCTCTCCACTGGTAAGTCTGCTATATATATTAGGGTCTGCTAAGCTCAGTGGCAAGACACTCTACTCGGGAACACAGGGTCTCAGAATTGAATCCCCATAAAATCGTAAGTTTTTTCAAATTAAGTTATTAGAAGAACATCTTCAATTTTAGAAAAATTTAAGTTCTCAATAATATTTGTATATTAGAAGAAGCAGAGCATATATATTTTTGATCAACGATGTTCGTCCTTTCGTTTGCCTGCCCGATTTTCATATTTGCGGGCATCAGTGCGTCTTGGGAGGGGGCAGAGCACTTTCCTTGGAGCCATTTGAAGATGGAATAGCAACGCCCCACATAATTACGCCTTCACTCGTTCCGCATTTTGCAGACGTCGCATCGATTTTGTTATCAAGTTACGCTAGCTTTTGTTTACACAAGAATTATGTTTAATGAGAGACCCCCGCTGCTCGTCTTTACCCTTGTGCTAGGGTTGAATCGCGGCTGGGCCACAAAAACTGACAATTATAATTACAAGGTCTTAAGTTTTTCGTAAAAATTATTATAATTATGGTTTTGGCGCGAGGCAAACAGCAAAGCGAGAAACGAGAAACGAGGGTTGTAACAAAATTCGAAATATGTATTTATGGCACACATCGAGTGTAACACAGATCATAAATCGCTCAACAATAAACATTAATATCTGGATGGGTGTTGCAAGTATGTATATATCGACTTTATACGATTGTCTCTCACGCATAAAAGCCAAAAAATCATGCACACAAAATAATCTAATCAACTGTCATAATCAGTTTTTATGGAGCAGCGTTGGCCAGTTCGATGCAATCATCATATTTTTCATATGAAGTGAGTTTTATTTGCGCAACGAACACGTTGATAATTTTTATTTGCCGTTTGGCAGTCAACGCCTGCAGATACGACGATAGCCAGGACAACTTGTGTGTGTGTGTGTGTGTGTCCTTTATAAATAAAATAAATTTTGGACGTACTTTTATTTCCCGTGTAGCTGGCTGGCGAAGAGTCTGCGTAATAATCATTTATTTAATGTGTCGCACATTTATTATTTCTGCTGACCTTTTCCGCAAGGATATCCGCACTTGGACTTGTCCAGTCCCCTGATGGTCAAAGTTAGATTGGACACTTGCGCAATTTGCGCGTAATGAATCTAATTGAGTTTATCAAGTGGCTACAGCAGTCCACTGACCAAAAGCACTGCTTCAATCGTCCACAGAGCGACACAACTTAAGTTGAGCTTAAGGCTTCTCTCGGAAATAGTTACTTCGAATTTAGAATAGAAATATGAACTAAGTAATAACGATTATATTTAGCCATGTTTCTGTTTGTGTTTACTTTAGTCTTTCAGCCAGCTGAAAATTAGCTTATTAAATTTATGATCAAGCAAATTAAATAGCGATTCCAAACACGTCTCTTCAACTCTCTTGAACTCATTTTAAAACTAAAACTAAAAGAATTTTCACATAGTTTATCCCATAAGGCAAATGAAAACAAGACCAAATTAAAGTAAAAAATTGGAAAATTCTCCGCTGTTTCATGTGCAAAGAAGTAATCATGTTAAAGTTGACAACTCAATGTTGTTCGCCAGCCGACTGACGGGTGAAGACATAAGTGGAATAAGTATCGGGAACACAACAAGCCACTTATTTGTGGGCCTTTGAACCGAAACCGCTAATTAAGTGGATGATTACAATTGCAAACATGCTCAAAAACAATTGACACTGGCAATTGGAAAACTGACTGGATTATAATTATGAGCAGTCGTCAACTGACAACCACAACCGCATGATGAGACGGAACAATTTGAAGCCGAACTGTATCGTCATCGTCTTTTGCTCAACATATATAAGTGAAATGGGGAATGGGCATCGACCTCTGTCGTCCGGCTGGCAATGCGAGCAGTTGTCCTGTTGACCACAAAATATGCCAACAAATTGAAGTCAATTTTATGCCAGCGGCAATGCATTGAAATCGAAAAGTGAAGCGTATTGAATGCCAAATTGAAATTAAATTGAAATTTGATTGGACTTGGCCACAAATCGAGGTAGCATAGCCAACGGCTACTTTGAGGCAGACGGTTGCCCGCAAAACGGTTGCCTGCTTTTAGGCTGCAATTAAATAAACATAAAATGTCAGCGACTTGGAAAGTAATGCCAATAACTAACATCGCTGAGCAGGCCACTGAACCGGGTGCAAGGCGAGCAGTGTTTGGGAATGCTTGCGGTCTTTTAAAACAAACCGCAGGTGTTGCATACATTTGCCAGCTTTGCATTAATTATGATGTGTTCTGTTCTATACTGTTCTGCGACCGGGTCGAGGGGCGGGGCAAAACTATTTGCAGCATAAGCCACCAATGCCCGGGTATGCAAACTGTAGCATACTTATGGGCGAAGGCAATTTTATTGCCATGCACAGGAAGCTGCATGCACGACAACAGCGACGAGATCGAGGATGAGGATGAGGATGAGGATGAGGAGGAGGACGAGGACGAGGACGCCATCATCATAGTGGTGCTATGTTGGAGTCCTGGGAGCATCGTGCATCGTGTGACCCGTAAACTTTATAGTTTCTTTGTTTGGTCTTGAACCAACGAGCTTGTAGTTATTGTTTTTCAGTGCTGTTGTCGTTGTTGTTGTTGTTGTTGTTGTTGCTGCTGTTGTATCAAGTTTGTTGCTTTTATTATTTTAGTTAACTGCTCGAGTAGTTTTTGGACTCACACGGCAACTGGGAGCAGCAAGTGGACGAGAAATGGCCGCATAAAATGTTATTGTAAAAAACTATCAAATTTCTCCAGAGATGAAAATATGTTCAAAAATTTAAATCGATTTATTAAAAGCCACCATAATTGTTGTTGTTGTTGTAGTTGTTGTAGTTGTTGTTGTTGAGAAAAGGTCCCGCTTGTGCATACACACATATGTTACCAAAAACTTTCGAACAGCAATAGCAAAAGGCTCTTTCGAACAACTCATTAAAGTGCAAAGATGTAACTGCTGTCGACTTAGCACAGTGGATATTAAATATATAATAAAATATATTGAATTTAAGCTTCCATAAGCTAAAACAGATAGGCAACTATCGAAAAGAAAATCAACTGAAAGACAAAGCAGAAGGCACATTAAAAATTGGCGGCAAAAAAAAGGCAAAAAGTACTTTAACAGACTTTAACAACCATAGGCAAGAAAACTGAAAAACCGAAAGAAAAAGAAAGCAAATAATTTATTTAATGGCTACATAAAATAGTTAAGATATGAGCTCTAATAACTTGGCTGAGATCAGAAATGTTTCCTTCATGCCCAATTATAGTTGAAGTGATTAAATATGTATGCTTAAATCACTTATCAAATGTGAAAACTGTGGGTAAAAAAAGGAGGACTGTAGAGTGCTCTCCACTGTGCAGAGTTGTTGGGTTTTGTGCATCAAGCTCCGATGTTGGGCTACACGCCCACGGTTCGAACAACTTGAAAACAAATTTACTATGTACACTTAATGTCTAGACAAAGCCTCCAATTACCTTATCCGATTACACGAAGATTTTCGCAGGCAACCCAACGTAACCCGTTACCCGTAACCCGTTGACCCGGCATGCCTACCAAGAAGTCCTCATGCACTCGTATTACTGCCTGCCTGTCCCTTTGGGCCCCACTCACATTGTCCTTGTTGACGTCATCAAAAATGTTTCAAATTATTTTGGGCAAAAGAAATATTCTCACACCTGACTCGCAACAGAACACAAAAGGAGTAAAAGGCACTTAAGTGCCTCGGCCATTACTCGGATTTTTAATTGAAGTGCTGCTGCAGTGATCGCATAGTCTTTGGTATTTCCGGTATTGTTTTCTTTGTCCGCTCCTCCACCCACCCATCTTAAGCACACACACCCCCCAGTTGACCGTCAGTCAGCCTGCGAGCAGGTGTAAAGTTAAATCATAAAACGAAATTAAAATAAACCAAAGCCCTGCAAAGCAAACGTAATGAAGTGGCCAAAATGAAAAAGGATTAACTCTGCTCTCCCGTGGGCTCGACTCAAAAAAACCAACCAAAAAAAAAAAAAAATGAACGCTGTGCATAATTAGCTCAGCAAAACATTTTTTTACTTTTCAAAGAAAAATTAGTTGAAATATTAATGAGAGACGAGGGGGAAAAGCTTGCTTCATTTTCATTTTGTTGCCGACTCGTGGCACAAGCCATGCTGTATATTTATTTTGTCATATTGCAATATAATTTATTAAAATTCACATCTACAACGCAGCAGATATGTAATTTAGGTAGAACCATATAATAAGCATATCAAAGGCTGTGTGTGCTGTGTGTGTGTGCCAAAACAAAAGCTTCTTGTTAATATGGAATATGGAATATTTAACAAAAAGGACACACAAGGACAACTCTAATTATAATATGTGAGCACAATTTGCTTGTTTCACTGTCAGACTGTCAGCCACGTTTCGTGTCCTAGATTGACACATTCCTTTTTATGGCCAGACTGAAAGTGAAAGGCCAAATGAGAACTGTTCAAGTTGTGGGAATAAGTTCATTTTTATCAAGACAATAAACAATATATTTAAATAAGCTATAATTTTGAGTAATGCCCATTGGAGGAGAGAACTCGACTCAACTAAATGATGTAATACTTGTGATTCGATTACAAATAAAGGCAAAACAAGAAGTGTGTTGCCAGTGGGCGAAAAACGAAAGCCAAATGCTGTAAAGACAAAAGTTCAATTTTTCAATTGTTATTTCCAAATCAGTGCACAAACATTTTCCGCTGTGAGTGAAACCAATTCGTCTTCAAACTTAAGAAATTAGCCGAGCAAATGATGCAAGAGGAAACCAAAAATGCCACAGGCACAGTCTAAAGCACTGGCGGGCAATTAAATGGCGCCCAACCATGCCATGCCACATACCCCATACCCCCCCTCTCTCTATCGGGTGGGGGCATGCAGCGAAGCAAACGGAAAATTCATTACAAACAAATTAACAAATAAATCAAATTTCAATACGAAAATTTGTGTTTGCGAAAACAATTTTGAGTGGGGTTCCGGAAGCCGTCGTTGTTCCAATGGGTGGGGTGGGGGAAGTGTATCACAAATCGCATGCCACGCCCAAACGCTTCGCACATCCCAGAAGAATAGCTGATGGGGCACACAACTGACAGACGGCAAATCGTCCAAAACTCCGAAGCTGAAGCTCTCCACTTGAGAAATCATTTGTCTAAATTAATTCCTGTCGTTTACATTTGCCAGAACAGAGCAGCAGCAAAAATCAAAGATTAAGACAAACATTTACCACTACTTTCTAACCCACCACCCCCCCAGGCACCGAAGGGACGGCAACGGAGTAGGATAAAACTGGCTGCCAGGCGTTGAGGACTCCAGCCTTGAAGCTGTCCAACTCTAAACTGTTAATGTTTATCCTGCCGCTGCTCCCGCCCCTGCTGCTCCTGCTCCTGCTACTGCTACTGCTACTGCTGCCACACGCCTCCGTTGCCCTTTCCATGATAAATGACATGATGCGCATTTGTTGGATCAACGTTTTCGCCATCGTCGTCGTCGTCGTCGTCGCGTTAATAACTCATTTGAAAATTCCGCCGACAAGGTTGCATGCGTTTCTACATTTTTGCCGAAAAAACAATTAAAATTGTTGCCGGGCTGAGCGTCAGGTAGCGCATAATTATAACTGCTAAGTCCCACATATACGGTGTATCCTCCGAGACTGAAATGATTTCAACCCTTTCACAACCGCCGCTGTTGCAACTTTATCGAGAGCACATTATTAAATATATATCGCGTAGAGGTCACGCTGGCAGCAGCGAGAATCAGCGCCGAGTTTGGCTCTGGGTGAACTCTTTTCCAATAATTAGTCTGTCAGAAACATGTACGAACTGCTAATAGACACCCGAAGCTTATTTCGATTCCTTGGCAGCTCAAGAATGTATAGGCAGATTTTTTAATACTTGCAACTCAGAAGTAAAATCTCTGAACAACATTTCCTTTTTATTTTTGATTCCTGTCCCAAATAACAGGCACTTCCCTCAACATAGATCTGCTCTCATTTTCAACTTTCCCTTAACATATTTTCAATGATTGCTTTATGAATTTGAAGTCAGTTTGGTTTGATAATGAGAATTGTGTCTATAGCAAATATAGGATATATATAGGATATAATATTTAACCAATCTTTCTTTTACTAACTTATGCTTTATTTATCTCAATTATTCATAATATAAATAATTCTCAAGATATTCGACTAATTTGGGGCTTAATAGTTCACATACCTTTAGCTTCTTAACGTTTCTAACTTGGCTCTTCTTAGCTTCCCAGGAACTAGCTTCTAAAGGAGTCGACTTTCCATCATTCCAGACCCTTTGAACTCTTCTTAATGCCCATCTCGCTGAGCATATTGCGCAGAAACTGTGGCGATTTGCGGGCATAGGCCACGACTAGTTTATAGGGCGATATGAAGCGTTGCTGCAGCCGATCCTGTTCGTGATCCTCATCTAGATCCTGTTGAAGGTTCATGGCGATAACCACATCCACAAAATCATCCAGGAACTCGTCGTGCTGCTTGGCTGGAATGCGCTCCAGAAACGGGCAAATGGCCTTAACATTCTCTACCGGAATTAAACACTGTTATTGGATGAGGGAACTGAAACAGAAACAGGATCAAGCTCACCTTTCAAGGTGTTGACTCCTTGGTAAACGAACACTTCGCTGCGCAGCTCAACATTGTGATGAGTGAAGCCCGCTTCGCCGAGCATTTGGGTGAACTGCTCGGCGGGATTAGTGCTATAATGGAGGGGTGAAATGAACTGATCTACGTCCTTCATGTAGCTGGCCCACTTCTTGTTGGCGTGCAGCACCTTGTACACCTCAAAGACCGGATTGCTGGCCAGGAAGACCAGCAAGCAATCGCCACCCTCATTTCGCAGCAGGCTGTAAATGTTGCCCAGGGCTGCCCGGAGATTCTGCACCCAATGCAGGCAGTAGAATGAAGTGACGTGATCGAAGCGACCCTGGAGATGATCGGGCAAGCGATCGCAGCCAATGTCGAGCACTTGGAACTGGGTTCTCGCATAGCTCTCGTAGCACTTGTTGGCATAGCCCACCATCTTGTTGGAGACATCTGTGCCGACCAGCTGCTCATAGCCCTTGGGCAGCAGCGGATGCACAAAATCCATCAGCACATTGCCCGGCCCGGAGCCAACGTCCAGCAAACTATCCAGTCCATCGGAGCGCCACTGAAGTATCGAGGCGTACTCCTCCAGTATAATCTTGGCATCGTGCCGCTGCACCTGGTTGGCGCGTTCGTAGAGCGACGCCTGATTCATTTCGCCCACTGACGTGGCGAGAGCACGAATCCCCCGCTTTTATACTCGTTCCCCATTGGAGCAAACACAAAAGAGACTCACCTCAGCGATCTGTCGCAGCTTTGCTCAATATGCATTTATTTTTGAAGCTTCTACTCAAAATATTCGACTCCCCCTTTCAAAAAGTCTTGCGATCCCCCTCATCTAGTTAATTTTTCATTCGATCTGAGAAAGTTGACTTTTAATAGATGCTTCGATCTGGACGCGGATGAGATCATGTAACTATAAATGCCAAAATATTTTTTTTCATAACTGATTGTTGACTTTTAATAAAAATTAGTTCTTTAAGATTCAAAATAAAAAAACATTTATTACAGTTATCAATCTAATATACCAGCCAAGTAAATTTCATTATTCGTTTCTGAATTTTAGAAAGGATTTTTTTCGCGTTTCTTATTAACACAAAATATTTAATTAATGATTTCTATAAATAAAAACAAAACTGATATTAAGAAATTATTGCTAAAAATAAAAAGAACTTTCTAGTTTTCGGGGCAATTTATTTTTCTCAGTGTACACATATGCAAATTTATGTAAAAAATTAACGCATGTAATTTCCTCGTTTTGCAGCTAATCATTATGAGCCGCAACCTTAAAGATTTGTGTACGTAGATGCTTTTCACAAGGTGTTTGCTCAATGTCAAAAACATCACAAAAGCATTAGCTATGCTATCTGGGAAATCGGTGGGAGAAAGTTCAAGTTCTAGGTTAACTAACGCTTCCTCTCCTGAAACTGAGGCCACGTCGCCATCCATTGATATGTAAATCATTCCTTCCCTAAACAATGCGTATTTGAGTGAATGACAAGATCCACAAGAGCGGGCAATACCGAAAATAAATTGATCTTAGAAGACACGAACCACGATGTGGCAAATCCGAATAGTTCAACGACCTACCTTAAGGCATCACAGGTCGCTCTATTTTTGGGCAACATACCAAAAATAATTATATATGATTTTGATTTTGATTTTAGCTTTGGCTTTGGCTCTGGCTTTGTCTCTGTTTTCACCCTCGTTTGGCACTCGGAATATATAAATTCATTAAAACATTCCATTTAGCTGTAAATACATTAGTGTGTAATTGCTGTCGGGCCCCATGAATACGTATATAGATTTTGATATGCTCATCCTATATTTCAAATATGTCACATATGACGACGAGGACCACGTTTGATGTGTCTGCGTTATTTTATTTAATTTTTTTCCATTCCCAGAGTGACATCAAAAAGGCTTTGTTTCCCAGCCTTGGGATTCCTGGCGCGCCTTGCCTAATGTGTGGGCGTTCCGGCTGGTTAATTGCATTCGGGGCAAGTGTTCTCCTAAAGGGGTTTTTCGCCAATTCCGTTTTGGTTGGCTGCAATCCACGGCTGCTGGAGCTGGAGCTGGAGCTGCTGATTAAGGGTTGACAGAGAGAAATCAATTAAATGTTCCAAAGGTGGAATCATAACTTAATCGTGACTTGGCTCACAGCAGAAGAGTAATCGGATTTGAAGAGCTGTCGATGTCTGTTAACACGAGTATTTTAAAGTGAGCTTCCGGCACTGTCTGTGTAATTTACCACTTGCCTAAAAAGTATTCAATTAACAACTAGAAATATATATTTTTAAACAATCGAAGTAAGTAAACTTAGAGCTAACAGTAAGTAAAAATTTAATTGAAAATAAAGTATGAATTTATTTTAATTTAAGCGACGATAAAAAGAGTTTTTATACAAGCTGATGAATATGTGTTGAAGCACTTCAAATCAGGATACTTGCTGTATATATATATATATATATACATATATATGTATGTACATGTATGTGCACGAAGTAAGAAATGTATGCTTGACAAAAGGGTTGAGTTTCCGGTCTTGGGTTTATAGTTTGTTATGAATAAACGAGATTTTAATGTTCCAATGGGGAATTTCTGTCTTACATCTAAGTATGCATGTATGTGTGTATGTGTGTATGTGTGTGTGTGTGTATGTGTGCATGTACGTATGTACGTATGTAGTGGAGGGTGTGAGATGAGCAAAAAGCGGATTTAAAATACAAAGTAAACGGTGATTTGTTATTGATTAGAGCAGACTTGCCTTAAGTAAGCAGGCGAGAGCGAGACCGAGAGAGCCAGAGACCAGCAGTTGAAGACAGAGCCACAAAGCAGTTGCAGTTACAGGGACAGAGACAGACAGAGATAGATAGAGGGACAGCAGTAGCGACTGCGACTGCGACTGCGACTCCTTGGGTGTTTCTTAAGAGGCAGCCGCAACTTGATGAGTATTTAAAAGTTTTCCATTGTGTGTTTGATGAATATTTAATTAAGCATGAAAGCAGAAGGCTAAGCCAAGAGAGCAACATCCAAAACAGGGTGGAAAACAAAGCGGCCAGCAAACCGCGCACCGCGCACCAGCTTCACCAGCATCGGCCAAAAAGAATAAAACAAAATCAATTAACGCTTTGCTCGCTTTGCGGGTGCTGGCCTTGTCTTGGTCTCTTCTCATACACTGCACTCGACAAAAATGTTGTTGAAGTTGCCGCAGGGAAAAGGAGAATGAGTTGGGATTAATGAGCTTGTCTCTGAGTGTTTAAATAAATTGATATGCACATATTTCGATATATATTTCATTTTTATACTCATACAGGGTATCTCCTAGTCGGACGCTGTGCACTAAACCATTCTTATTTGTATTAATTTCTTGTATATTTGTAGCAACCACTTAATAAGCCGCATGCAAGGCCAAAATAATTAAATAGTAAGCTCTGTAGCAACACCTTTCAAGCCCAAGCAATACCCTGCCCCTGGCCCTGGCCCTTGTCCTGTTTACTCCTTTAAAA
Organism: Drosophila atroscutellata; assembly: GCA_035041605.1. Lineage (NCBI taxonomy): Eukaryota > Metazoa > Arthropoda > Insecta > Diptera > Drosophilidae > Drosophila > Drosophila atroscutellata. The sequence continues at coordinate 65,167 of JAWNLA010000092.1, read as the reverse complement.
CCCTGTTCTGCATGTGAAAGGGTATATTGGTTTGCCTTAAACTTTGAAAGGAATTAAGTAATAAGTGTTATGCAACATTTGAAAACACAAACAACTTAACTTAGTCACAGTTGTGTAAACAAATAATCAATAAATATAAAAATGTATATTTAAAATATGAACTTGTTTACAGAAGGAGCAAAACTCATTTATTTAATATTATATTATTTTGAAATCAGTTGCTAATCTATTAAATAGTTGAGCAGTTAACAGAGTATCTAGCAGTCTGTAATTAGTGACTGCAACATTTTTATTTGCCACTGGCTTCCTGTGGTAGAAATACAATTTTTTTTGACTGTTCATTAAAAATGATAGGAAAAGGGACTGCTTCACCCACAAATAGCGAAAAGTGTGCAAATGTTACTGGCAGCTCATAGCTTATATATATATATATACATATATATATGTATATATGTATATCACACATACACTTGCATTAATTTGTTTTCTTTTTGTTTCGATTTTGTGGCGCTGGAAAATTAATTAAAAATTACATGAATGAACGTTCGAGGATAATGAGCCCCTAAGCTGATTTTGCGCTGAAAAATATTTCAAGGAAAAAACGAAATAAAGGAGAAAAGAAAAAAGGAAAAAGGAAATGAACGAAACGCTCTCCACATGAAAACAAAAGATGGCAACAAGAATCGACGCCAAAAGCAGCAAAGCCTCCATTTCTCCCCCCTCTCTCTCAGTTCTCATTGTTACACTCGTTCGGGGGGTATTTTAATCTTCCACAACAACATATGGATTTTTTAAATCTATTTTTTAATATACATGCTCGCAAGCCATTGGATTTTTTATGTGTCCATCTCAATATCATTTAAAGCAACTCAGACAAGATAGAAGATATCGGAGGCTACTTCTGCCAGGGTATTCAAACTTCGTCACGGCGGCTATAAAAGTGTTTCTTGTTTTTATTTAATATCGACGAAACCCAAAAAAAAAAAAGAGAAAAGAGAAGAAAAGGAGAAAGAGAAAGAGAAAGAAAAAAGTAAACCGACTATGGGAAAATGGCAGGAAAAGAAATTATAAAATATTCTTTCACGTAACAAAATATTTTTATAAAATAATCAAGTTTATGAACAGAGAGCGATGGTGGCAGGAGAGGAGGGGCGGCAGGGTGGTTGAGGGGCGATTGTTTTGGGCGCAAATTAAAATTGACAACGCTGCCCTTTCGAGTTGCAAGCTTGATTGACAGCCACAAAGAAACCGCCAGTTCATCACAAACCAATATGGAAACATAAAAAATGAGATTCCATTTTTTAGCACTGTAAATTCAAATTTCAACTTAAATTGTCAAAGAAGTTTCCCTACGCAACTAATAATACTTTTTTTAACTTAATGATAGATTTGATCTTACTGCTGAATATCGAATAATTTGTAATCACTTTCGACTGTTACGAGTCTTGAGCACCACAAAATGGGAATAAACAGGGAATGAGAATTAACATTTGGAAATCCATTGGAAACTTTAATTGAAAATAATCAAATTATTTTCAAGTTAACGTCAGCAGAAAGCACAAAGTCACCAAGCCTGTTACAGATAATACACTAAGAAAAAAATCATATTGACTTATTTTTAGAAATTGCCCAAGGCTGTCCCATCTCATCTCAGTAAATTGTTGGAAAATTATTTATATATTTAGAAGCTATTTTTGAAAAACCAGAAAGTCTTTCGCATTTTGTTCTGTGTGTATATAGACATATTTCTATGGATACACATATATATATATATATAGACAATTAATTTCTTTTGCCAAGTACATAAAGTGAGGAGAGCTCGTCTGCAAGAAAGTTCCCCAATTCAAATTGTAATGAGTTGGCATTTTGTGAACATTTTGCGAGACAGTGTTAAGAGCTAAAACAGCTTGTTGGCTGTAAAGTAGCTGAAATGACATTAAAAAGGCAAAACACCAAGTTGCCAGGGATGGGGAAGTGGACACAGGACGAAGGACGGAGGACGCAGGCCGCAGGACGAAGAACACATAACACATTCGATAAACTCAAGCCTGCGACGGCACTCCTATTGTCCTTTCATAGTTTACAATCTTATTATCCTAGCTGGCATCTCAAGCCCTCACACGCACACACACACACACACACAAGTACACCCAAAAATATATAAACTACAACTTGCAAGGCAATTAAAAACCTGGCAGGCGTTGATGTCCTTTCGCCCCCTTTTTCGGTTATCTGCTGGCATTGTGTCACCCTGATTTTGGGTATCGTCGCCAACTTGATTGTGTTTATTAAACATATTTTGCATAAAATTCACTTTATTTGCAGTTTATTTCATAAGAAAATTACAAGTTTTGTCACCCAGTAAAATACTCAAATAGGTGGGCAAATAGCTTTCCTTTTGCTCGCACCTTTTTGGGCCCAAATTATGTTTGATCACGTTTTGGATTTCATTATATAGTTGGTGGTGGACTTATGCATGGATTTCCTGCCTAGCAATAGTGCAAACTAACATTTAAGCTAACAAAATTTAAATAAATGCTTGACAAATGCTGAGAAATAAATCTTGGCAAAATCTGCATGAAATTATTACAAAAAAAAAATAATCTTAACAATTTTTGAATATGATTCGCAGATTTTGAATTATTTGCTCTGCCCGAAAAGTGCACTCAAATATGAAAATGGAAAAAGCCAAAAAAATCGAAAAAATCGAAAAAGAGCAAACAAATAACGCGGAAATCTTCATCTTCATCTTTTATACATTTGCACAATGGTCGCATTATGAGCGATAAGAACTCAACGTCAAATCAACCAAATATTCACGCACTTTGACACACACACACACGCACACACAAAGAGTGGGAAGGGAAGGGGGGCGGGGGCAGTTACCTAGTAACTGAACCCAACCAGAAGCCAAGCCCCGCAAATCCCATAAAAAACAGCTCAATGATATAGAAAAATAGATAACGCAAAATTTGCAAAGCAAAGCAACAAGGCAATCGGCAAGGGGAAAGGGCAAAGGGCAAGGGGCACAGCAGGAGGAGGAGCTTGGGTGGCGGGAGGGGAGGACACCAAACGTAAGAAGCGTGTCAAAAAATCAACTTTAAACTAAGCCGCAAAAGCACTCGAACGGAGCCATCCTCAAGTGAATAATGGCCAAAATCCGCAAAGTGAATGCGACACACAGCAAAATGGCAAAATGGCATTTGCCGATAAAAATAAAAATACGCAAAAAAAAACAGAGAAAGCAAGGGGGGGGGGACAAACACGCCTCTCGACAGCCTCATGTCATGTGACACTCAGTCAGTCGGTCCGTCCACAAAGGTGTTCGAGCAAGGGGTTATTTCTCCCTCACCCTCACCCTCACCCTCCCCTCCCTGCCCAAAGGAACACAGATGAGTATCAATAAAAAAAATATTGCTCTGCCGGGCATACGCATTGGCCAAAGACTGTTGAGGGGGATTCCCACATATGAATGTGCATACACTCGCAGAAATAATGATACATTAACTGCAATTTGTAAAATCGATCGAATTGGAGCGGATCTAATTCACATTCAGAATCAGAAGCGATATTTAAATCTGTTTGAGACCCAAATAACTTTACTGATGAAAAGTAATTGGCTTCGAAATAATTCCTGAACTTAAAAGTTCAAAAAAAGTCCTTAATCGAAAACCAAAAATTCGCTTATTTTTTTGAATTTTTTTCATTTATTTTATTTTGTTGCTAGTGTAATTTTCAAACATAAATTGAAAAAATTTGATGTTTATGCTTAGGAAAATTCCAAACGTTGGCTCACTTTTTTTTCTGCGTGTACAAACGTAAAATTGTTGTTTTTTTATGATTAGAGTGGCAGCTAACCGGAAAGTGCAACGCAAATGTGGCATAGACATTATGTGTGTGTGTGGGTGAGTGTAAAAGGTTTACATTTCGATTTGGCCCCATCCTCCGTGCTGCTTTGCAGTTTATGAGTTTTTCACATTGAATCCTGATTCGAGAAAAATGTGCCCATTTTCCATTTTGGATGTGCATTAAAATTCAATAATCATAAAACCGGCAACAAAACAGCTGTCAATTAACCCTTCACACACACATGCATACAAATCGCAATCACACACACACACACACACACGCACACACACGCATACATGCAATAAGCAAAAAGTTGCTGGCTCTCTCCTTGCTGGCAATATTAACGTCACATAAATCTTGGCCACACTGCTACTAAGTCGCTATTAAGTGAAATTGACCACATATTTTATCTCACACGCACACGCAGGCAGGCTGGGCGGGGTGAGGGGTGTAATTGGTGCGACAGGCGCAGAAAACAATCTGCGAGTGAATTATATGAGAGCTCTGACGGGACACATGAAATTAACTAACTGTTGTTTGTCGGAGCAGCTTTCCCTAAGCACGCTGCGTTGCACAGCAGTCAGCGCTCAGTCAGTCGCGACCACACGCAAGCGTTGCCAGACCTATAGAAAAAATACGAAAGTAGACAGAGCACTTGTATTTCATATAACCGTTACTGTTGCCTCGATACCGATAGTTGTCTGTTAACTGTCCGCCCTCTGCCGGCATAATGGTGAACTTACGTTGTGCGTAGTGCAAAGGCAACATGCAGCAAAGTCTAGCTAGCCAATGGAAATCCAAAAAATCGAAACAAGTGGCATATTAAGCAATGCACTTCTACTATTCAGTAGCTTATAGAACATTAATCGCTGACTTTTCATCGCCTAAATTTAAAATCGATAAGCGCAAAACAAATTAAAGCGCGCCAAAATATAACATTTGGTCAAATGTTAAGCAGCTGGAATTCGAATGTTGTTGCCAGTGCTGGTCAACGCAAGCAAGTGACGTGTAAGTCGGCGAATGTAGCCAAAAAAAAACTGAATCAGAAACAGAAACAACACATCATTCAACTGGGAAGCCGACAATAAAAGCTGAAGTATATTTCACAATCAGCTCAAACTGAGAGAGAAGCGACAATGACGCCGTTGCTGTACACGTGTAAGTGACTCGTAGCTCGTAGCTCATAAATTTAACTGTTAATAGACAATAATATGGATAAACGCCCCCGCCGCAGCCAGCATACTTCTGCTACTCGTCGCCAGAGGGAGCGCCTTCTACTCTACCTCCGACAATGTTGTGGAATTGACGCCAACCAACTTTGACCGGCTCGTTGGGCAGGACGACGCCATCTGGGTGGTGGAGTTCTATGCGCCGTGGTGCGGCCACTGCCAGACTCTCGCACCCGAATACAAGAAGTTGGCCAAGGCAGTCAAAGGCACCATCAAAGTGGGCTCCGTCAACGCCGATGAGCACAAAGAGCTCGGCAACAAGTTCAATGTGCGTGGCTTTCCCACCATCAAAATTTTCGGCGCCAACAAGCAGTCGCCCACCGATTTCAGTGGGCAGCGCACAGCCAGCGCAATTGCGGAGGCGGCGCTAGCCGAGGCCAAGCGGAAGGTGCAAGCAGCTTTGGGCGGAGGCGGAGGCAGCAGTGGAGGAGGCAGCTCTTCCGGCTCTGGCAGCGGTGATGTCATCGAGCTGACGGAGGACAACTTTGACAAGCTGGTGCTCAACTCGGAGGACATTTGGCTGGTGGAGTTCTTTGCGCCGTGGTGCGGCCACTGCAAGAATCTGGAGCCGGAGTGGGCCAAGGCTGCCAAGGAGCTGCGGGGCAAGGTCAAGTTGGGCGCCCTGGATGCCACTGCGCACCAGAGCAAGGCGGCAGAATACAATGTACGTGGCTATCCGACCATCAAATTCTTCCCGGCGAACTCGAATCGTGCCAGCGATGCTCAGGAATACAATGGCGGACGCACTGCATCCGACATCATCAGCTGGGCTGGCGATAAGCATACCGAAAATGTGCCAGCACCAGAACTGACTGAGATCACCGGCGAAACGAGCTTCGACAGCGCCTGCGAGGGCAGACCGCTGTGCGTCGTGTCCGTACTTCCCCACATCCTGGACTGCGACGCGAAGTGCCGCAACAAATTGCTGGACACGCTGCGAACCCTCGGCGAGAAGTTCAAGCAGAAGCTGTGGGGCTGGGCCTGGGCCGAGGGTGGCCAGCAGCCAGCGCTGGAGGAGTCTCTCGAGGTGGGCGGCTTCGGGTATCCAGCAATGGCAGTGGTCAACTTCAAGAAGATGAAATTCTCGGTGCTGAAGGGCTCCTTCTCCAAGGACGGCATCAACGAGTTCCTGCGCGACATCTCCTATGGACGGGGACACACTGCCCCTGTTCGCGGCGCCAAGAAGCCGACCATTGTCAGCGTTGATCCCTGGGACGGCAAGGATGGACAGCTGCCCACCGAGGAAGACATCGATCTGAGCGACATCGATCTGGACGACGTCGATGTCGGCAAGGACGAGCTGTAACTGTAAACTGTGCGAGATCTCCGACACTCCGCCACACCCCATCTCGGCTCATGCTCAATTTTCCACTTTTCCAGCATTCAGCACAAAAACGCATGTTCAAGTCAGCCAATTGCAACTAACTAATAAATATTATTAAATATTAGCATTTTCTACTATTCCACGAAACTAAATAACTAAATAAAAAAATACACTTGAAGAAAAATGCAATCGTTTTTCCTCTCCTTGCGGGAAATTGTACAAATTATTTAACCAAAAATATAAAGAAAATTCATTTTTCCACTGTGTACGTTTAAGCGGAACTAAGTAAAAGAAACATTTGCGGAAAAATTCACATTTTCTTTTTGCTGTTGTGGGAAATTATATAAAATATTTGCTTACTAGGGATATAAATTATTTTTTACTATTCCAACTATGTTTAAGGGAAACTAAGTAAAATAAACATTTGAGAAGAAATCCAGTTGTGTTTTTGTTTCATGTCCAAAATATTTATTTACCTAAAAGTCATAAAAATTTCAAAATGTATAATTCAATATGGGAAGCAATGAGTGAGTTGAGTAATAAATGCATCAATTCTTGGCAAAAATGGCACTTAATCTAGGGGTTTCTATATAAAATACATGTAAAGGGGGAGTATATAAAAATATATAAGTATATTAAGTACGTTGTTTGTTTTCTTTAAGTACAACCTGCGAGAAAAACTTGTTTTCTTTATCGTTCTTCGTTCACCTATAGCTAATAAATTGTAAAAGTGTATCTCAAAAAAGTATTCGTCATTTATGTTCCAAATTCACAGCGAGAGTTGAGCAACAACAAAGAATTGACCAAACTTGAAGCGTGACTTCTTAACTTGGAATGAGTATGAATCATCTGTGTATATATATATATATATATATATATATATATGTGTGTGTGTGTGTGTATTGGTAAAGGTATCTTTCGTTTAAGCCCTATTTTGTTTTTCCTTTGTGCAAATATTCGATTAGTGAAAGGAGATTTATTTGTGGCACTCAGGCAAGTTGATGGTGGTGATTGCTGTGCTTCTGATCAACCGGATAGTTCTCGATGGACTGTATGGATCGGGATGTGGCCGCCGTAATTGTGGACGATACGTCCATAAAGCGGTATTTCTTGTCGTCGCGGCACAGCAGCGGATAGCACATGATGCCGTAGTAGAAGACCAGCGAGAGCACAATTATTGTAAATATTATCGAAATGATTCCGAAAGTCGAGAAACTCGACTTGCTGTCCAAATACTCTTTGGGCGTTTGCGGCGCTGGCGTCGTTGACGTCGTCGTCGTCGACGCTCGCTGTCCGGATCCGCGGCGATAGCCATCCACATTGGATATCAGACAACTGCAGGCTGCGTACAAAAACAGAGAAAAGCACGAAAATTTAACACATTTTTTTTTTATTAATTATCTATATATTTGTGATTTTTAAATGGGACTCGCTGGCACTCACCTACGACGAGCAGACAGAGCAGATATGCGTTATATTGACGGGACATATTCAAAAAAAATCTATATATATGTATATATATAGTGAATACTAGTAGTAGAAAATGAGGAACGGACGCACACGCAGATGCAGATGCACACAAAAGCGTAAACAAGAAAAAATAAGTACCTTTTACTTGTACGATACGATATACGGCTATCGATACTCAGTAGAATGCCATCGCTAGCGCTACGCACACTGCTATCGATAGCAACCATTGCAGTGCATTGAAGAGTTGTTGTGCGAGCTGAGTGTAGGTGCGTGTGCATTGATGTTGTGGAAATTGTTATAAAATCATTTGAACAAATATGTGACAAACACACACACCAATTAAGCGATATTTTCATGTGCAACGCAAACAGTTTTAGCAATTCAGTGCGCTAAACAATCGGCGTAAAACAACACACATAAAAGTGACGCGACAACAGCGACGACGACGACGACGCTGATTTGAAGTCGTTTTATTGTGTGTACGTCTCCCATGCAATTCACCACAACTAAATACATTTTAGCCATTGAACAGACGCCTGACAAACACATATTCAACGTGTGAGGCGTGAGACAATATCAAATAAAAAAATCAAGAGAAAAAAGGTACAGTGAAAATTTTCTTGCTTGTCTTGCTTCGATTGTCGGCAGGCAGCAGCACAAAAGCGGGCTCAAGAAGAAGAAGCACAACGAAACACACACACAAAGTGAGCACAGCAAAGAAAACGGAGCAACAACAAAAGAAGGAAAGAGAAACTGCTGCTGTGTGCGTGTGTGTGTATGTGTGAACTAAAACTTGACAATTTCATACATCGAATATAAATCAGTCAATGCTTTTGCTGGAAAAATGTCACATTTGCCATTGGATGCTCGGGCTATACTTCAGCACCTAAATGAATTGGGCTATAGGAATATATCAGCGGAACAACTACGTGAATTCTTAAAAGGTAAGAAAAACAATCCCAAAGCCAGCAGTACCAGCAATTCCCGCCATTCCATGTGGCGTGTCTGTGTGTGAGTGTTTGAGTGCATGTGTAGTGGTGAATGCAATAAGCATTTAAAAGTGTTGCATTTAAATTGAACAGCAAAGAGTTTATTTCTGTTTTCGTTCAATTTGTACGAACATTTGATTCGTCACCATTTTGGTTTGCTTATTTCTCACAAAAATACAAGAGAAACGACGACGACAAAATGAACGAGAGAATTACTCGTAAATTGTAAATAACAAAGCAGAAATAACGAAAACATTTTTGCCATAGCGCTTTGTGTACTTGAGGCTTATACAAACGAATACATGCATATGCATGTGTTTATGTGTGTGTATATATGTATTTTTGTATGTACATTCATACGATTGCAAGCGCTTTAGCAAAGCATTTTTTTTCGACTGGCGACGACAACAACAACAGTAAACGTTTGCCGTTGTTGTGTTCACCGCTTGCCGCTGCTTTGGTCGTTGTGCTGGCAACTGCTCTGTCGCCCTGTATATTTATGTATGTATGCGAGTGTATGTGAGTGTGTGTGTCCGTGTGTTTGTGTGAACATGTTTCGAGCTCCATCGCATCGCATACGAAACATGTAAAATGTGCACGCACGCACATATTTACCTATACACATGCTTACATAAATATATATGTATGTACCACCTATGTATACAATATACAGTTTTTAGTTCAGTTGTTGAAGTTTCGCAGCACCAACTTCACATAAGAATAGTTGGCTGTGTGTGCTTAAGTGTAGATATGTACGTTTTGTTGTCTTTGCTTTGCTCTCTTTGCCTATCCATATATTTTTTATTCTCTTGTTGTATTCTGACATTGTCCGAGTTGAAATTCAAAATCGTTTTAGCCTTTTACGTTTTGCGCACAATTTTTACATATCGTAATTTTGTTTTGAATGTCAGCGGCGGCCGCTTGCAAAACAGCTGGTTATCGAAAAGTGCAACAATATTTTGTGAGTGATTTATACGAACCACTGTGCAACATCTTCCGATTACGAAGCAACTGCCAAAAAGAAAACAACAAAAAGACGTTATTGCTATGTGTGCATGTCTGTGCACGTACATTCGTTGAATAAAATTTTACGTCTGCTGCTCTTTATTCCTATTCTGTTAGCCAAACGGTCACCGACTCGTGGTCGTTGTTGTTGTGGTCGCTGTTGTTGCTGCTTCAACCCTGCACACACAAGTTATATGTTTGTGCTGTTGTGTATAAATATGTACATAAGTACACAAGCATGTGTTTATTGTGTTGTATCGCTCTAATCACGTCTTTGACACATGTAGAATTGTAACCAAACTTCTGTTCGCTTTCTGTTCTGATGGGAAGTTCATGTTTCTCAATAAATAATTGTGCAAATTGTGAGTGTTTACAAAATTTAGGTTATCAACACTGATAATCATCACAAGCAATCGATGTACAACATGGCAAAACAATGAGTAAATTGATAAAGTTCCATCCCTGGCAAGTAAATAAAATCAAATTTGAGGGGGGAACTTCAACTTGCTAATGCACTAATTTTATTTGATTTGCTTTAATAATGCCACGAATTAAGTAAAGTTTATTTAATGTTTTACTTGTTTTTGTTTATTCATTTGAATACATTAAAAAGCAACTGTCTTTTGTGTTGTGCTGTTTTCGTTTTTGCAGAGTGAATCAACTCGGGGTATCTACAACGATAAACCGATCAGCACAAATGTGCGAGTCAAAGAGTAAATTGACTAAGTTCCATCCCTAGCAAGTAAATAAAATCAAAATTGAGCGGGAAATTCAAATGTTTAGTTTTTAATTTTTGCTTTTGCTTTCGAAGAAAAAATAATGGCTCGGTTTATTTAATATTTATGTAGTATTTTTATTTACTTTTTTTGCTTTTAAAATCAATTGTCTTGGAATCGGTTCTGTTTTTGCTTTTGCATAACGAGCGCTTCATTGTTGATTGTTGTTTATAAGTTAATTCATTTTTAATGCACATGTGTTGTAATTTTAATGATTTTTGTGTGAATTAAACTGCATCTGGACTGCACTAAAAAAAAAACGAGTTACAAAAAATAAGCAGAGAAAACTGAGTTTTGATGATGGATGCTGAAATGTGCTTTTGAATGGTTGGTGGCTGGCTTGCTGGCTGACTGGCTGCTGCTAAGTGCTTCTCAAAACGTAACTAATTTCATTCTCAATTTAATTCTTTAATTCTTGGTCCAACAACAAACAACAACAAATGCAGCTCATTTGCGCCTAAAGGTATGCAACCACAGTCGGATAAGCAAAGTGCTAGCAAAAGCAAACTCACAACAGCAACAGCCAGAGCAACAGCAACAAGAGCAAATCCTCCTCAGCAACAGCAGCCCCATCCAGAACAGCCCCATCAGCAGCAACAGCCGCCGCCGCCTCCTCCTCATCGCTCAAAAGTAAAGGTGATCAAGAGCAAGCGTCCGCTTTGCCATTTCAAGTTCTATTTGGACATTTGCGATCATCAGCTAACCAAGCGCATTGAGGCCGAAATCAAGGCGCTTGGCGGCACACTCGAGTTCTTCCTGAACGACAGTATTACGCACTTCATAACCGACAAGGACAGGAGCTGGGCACCAGAAACCTCAAATACATCAACAACACCAACAACAACTGCAATCATCCAGGAGGATGACACAGCGGGTCTTCAGCGCCGGAGTCGGCAAACGCGCGCCGATGCAATTTTGAGTCGTGTGCGCGCCGCACAACAACAACAACAAACGGAGCAACAACTGCAGCATCAGAATCACAATAATAATAATAACAATAATAGGAAACCAAGCTGCAAATCAAGCTATACCATCTGGAAGACTGAATACGCGCTACGCTTCTTTCAGCGCATACAAACCGAGCTGCGTCAGTATTTGGTGCAAGGCGTAAACTTAACTACTGCTGCTGCTTCTGGGCAATCATCGGGGCAGTCCCAAACGAATATTATCCAACTGAGGGGTAATTTCATTAAGATCGAGTCGATTCGACGCATCCATCGCCCCTACTATCATCTGCTGAAGCTGCCGGAGGAGTGGCCCAAGATCGATTTGTGCAGCGAGGAGAGTGCCTTCCGTTTGCAGAAGGCCACAAGGGCGGCCCAGGTACAGAGTAGTATGACACGCAAGTCACTCGGTTCACGGACATCGCAGCGTCAACAGGATAAGGTGGCAACAGCAGCAGCAGCGCAACCGTTGCCCTTGCAAGCGCTCAAGAAGCAAACAGCAGCAGCGCCGGCAGACGAGGGCAGTCCACGTTCGCACAAGGAGTCCAGCGAGAAGCAGTGCGGCGTCTGTGAGATCTGCAAGATCGAATACGATACGTTGACGCTGCACCTGCAGAGTAAGGAGCACGAACTGTTTGCCAAGAACTCGCACAACTTTTACGCCCTCGACTCCCTCATTCAGGTGTCGGCCAGTGTGGAGGGATTCCTCGAGAAGCAGCAGCAGCAGATAGAAGTGAGCACCGAAGACAGCGACATGGATGTGGATGAGCTGCTCAGCAGTAGCGTCATTTCATGCCTCAACCAAGCGAAAAGCAACGATGCAAATAACAGCAGCAGTAGTAATAACAATCGACAAAGGCCGACGCCGCCCGCGTTGCGTGAGAAATCCAAGCGGATCACCAAAGGCAAGCATTCCTCAGAGAAGTTTCGAGCGACGACGCCAAATTCACAAACAGCTCCCGCCACGCAGCTGGAGCAGACACCTCCAACTCCAACAACAAAACGTCGCAAGACGCAGAATTCTGTGTTGTCGCCACCGATGCGTGCCATGCTGCCACCCTCCTCCCTCTACAAGGTTGTGGACACCAATGATCCACTGACGATTACAACGCCGAGGATCAGGCGTGGCCTTGCCAACAATGCCACCTTGCTGGACTCGCCCTCCTTGATTGTGAAATTCCAGAAGGTGCGGCAATCCGAACTGCAGCGTCTCAACGGCGAAGCGGAGAACTTTATGTTCCCCAGAACGACGACGACGACGCGCAGCAGCAGCGAATTAGCCACCGATGTGGATCGCCAGACCACATCGGATGTGCGAGGACGCACGAGTATCTCATCCGCCAGTCTGGACAGTGCCACCACCACAAGCGAGGCAGAGGTGCCTCTCAAGTTACAACTTGCTGAAGGCAAACGTGCCACGGCCGTGGGCAGGCGGAGAAAGGGGCTTTCCACGGGCTGCACCAGTAATAATGGCCAACAGCAGCAACTGCAGCAGCAGCAGCGCTTTCCAAACGCCCCCATCCAGCCAGAGATGCAACCACAACCAGAACAACAACTGCTGATGAAGCAGCAGCAACAACGGCGCCAATCGACGACGGCGACGGCAACGCGGAAAAGCAGCCGCATGGCAACGGCGATTGTTACGGCGGCAACAACTAGCAGTCAGCTGCAGCTGCGACGCCGACGCCGTGGCGGTGGTGGCAACCTGGAGGATCGGATGGGGGAAACAGTTACGCAAACGAAGATCAAAGTCGAACAGCAGCAGGCAACAACAACAACAGATGTTGAGGAAGAGGAGGATGGTGTGGACGAGGAGGAGGAGGAAGAGGAGTCTAGCTCCTCGGGCAGCGATGAAGACTATGTGGCAAATGGGAAGCAGCTCAAGAAGTGCTCGATGCCAACGCTGCCAAGTCGCGAGGAGCGAGCAGCAAGACGCCTATCACGTCTGACCATCAATCTCAAGAGATGTCCAGCACCAAAACAGGAGAAGGAGCAGCAACAGCTGAAGCTGAAGTCGTCACCAACGCGAAGATGCGGCAAGGCCAAAAACAAGCAGGCGAAGCAACAGCAGGCAGCAACAACAAAGACGTCAACAACAAAAGCAACAGGAGCTGCTGCAACAACTGCGCCCACAGATCTAATCTTTGACTGCAGCAAGAGCGAACGTTTGCAGAAGCTGCGTTACGCCTTTGAGGAGCTGCCCGGCGCCGATCTGTGGCATCGGGTCTTCCAGCGGCAGGATGTCGGCGAGGAGCACTACTACAGTTACTATGGAACGACAAGGTATCGCATGCTGCCTTACGAACTGGGACCGATACCCATGGAGCGGACTAGTGTGCACAGCTGCACAATATGTCGGAGCAAGGAGCAGGCGGAGGAGGAGACGATAACATCCGCCGCCGCTTCCGCCTCCTCCTCTTCGATGTACAAGCACAAGAAACTGCATCTGCTCCAGCGCTATCAGCAGGAGCAACAGCAACAGCAAGGATTAAACACTGCCATAATACCAAGCCCCATAGCCAAATGTGATAGCAAGGCGAGCACGCCGGAGCTGCTGGAGCGTGAGTTTGAACACGCCCAGCTGCTGGAACTGGCATCCACGCAGAGCAACTCGAGCAGCACCTGCAGCAACCGAAGCCAGAAGTCGGGCCTCAACTGTCGGCGCAACAAGCAGCTGGCGCGGATTGCCGAGCTGCCGCCGCGAAAGTCGCCGCGTGAGCATGCATCGACACTAGCCCTGGTCAGCTGCATCATACGCCAGCGACAAGATTCACAGAGCAAGACCAACTCGGAGGCGGAGGAGCCAGCCTCAACGGCAACAACATTAATTCCCAACAAGTTGGCCAAGCGGGAGCCGGAAACGGAACCGGACTCGTTGCCAACTGTGGCCAAGACGCGCTCGCAAGCGCCGACACCAGTGGAGGAGCTGCGTTTCGCCACGGAGATCAGCGAGACTGTGAAGCGAATGCGTCGTGGCCAAAACAAATACGATTCCTTGCCGCCAGCGTCGGTCCAAGCTGGCCCAGCCTTAATCCAACAGCCGGCGCCGCCGCCGCCAAGCCGATGTCGTCGTCCGACTGCCGGCAGCTACTCGCGGCGACTGGAATTGGCGGCGAAGACGAAGACGGCAAGTGGACACCTACTGAGCAGTAAGCGGTCCAAGCGACGACAGCTGACAGTGGCTGGGATCCAGCAGCAAGCAGCGGGCCTGGGTCTAGTCGCTGGGGTGCGCAAGCTGCCAAGCAAGAAGGGTCTGCTCGAGTACGAGATGGAGGCCAGTGCGCTGAAGTCCCTGGATGCCAGTGCGCATTACGTGAATCCACTGCTAATCGCCTGGCAGATTGACAAGTATCTGGAGCTGGCGGGACGTGAGTTTGATTCGAATGTCGAGTGCAGCATGGATGTGGATGCGAATGTGGGGGCGCCTCAGACGCCGCCGCCTACAGACGGCTGTTTCAGCAGCGAGTTCGATCTTTGCGATCTGCTCGGAGGCAGTGCGGCCAGTGGCGATGACGACGATGAATCATCTGTCGGCTGTCGCCGGAACAGCCGGATCAACTTGTTCTCCAGCTATCAGCGCAAGCGCAAGTGCCTCAAATCGAATCGGACGGGTTGGCCCCGAGCCCAGCGGCGTCGGGCGACGGCCAGACTGCTGCCCCGTAAAATAGCCAAGGAGCAGAAGCAGGAGGACGAGGAGGAGGAGGAACTTGGCAAGGAGGAAACGCCAAGGCAGCCCAGCTTAAAGCAGGAGTCGCTCGAAATTGAGGAGGAGCTGGCGTTGACGACAACGACGCCGACGACGACAAACACAACCACAACGACCGATAAAGAGTTAGGCAATAATCTAGACGAGGACAGGGAAGGGGAAGGAGATGCAGATGGAGATGGTGCTGGCGATGATGATGGGAATGGAAATGGAGCTGACGCAGCTGCTGACGAGAAGGAGCAAAGCAGAAGGAGTCGCGAGAATGCTGTAATGACGCCACCAGCGACAGATGTGGACGATGAAGTCGCTAGTCAAGTCGACAATGAAGCCGATGAGGATGAACCCGATGAGGAGGATCCCGATGAGGAGGATCCGGAAGAGGATGATGATGAAACAATGGCTGATTCCGTTGATCAACAGCTAGATGGCGAAGTTGAAATCGAGGCAACCGATGCAGATGTCGAAGAAGATGATGACGACGATGATGATGATGATGAAGACAATGATGATGATGGTGATGTGTATGAAGATGCCTATGGCGATGAGCACATAAAGCCAGATCCACTGAGCATTGAGCCCGCCGAGAAACATGCACGACGCATCTCATACGACGACGACGATGAAGAGGATGAAGATGAAGACGAGGAGTCGCCTGCCAAAAAGACTGCTGAGGATGAGAAGACGTCGCTGCTAACCAGCAATGGGTACCACCATCATCATCATCATAATCCTCCCCACTTGAATCATCACCGCTTGAGTGCCACATCCACGCCAAGCACACAGCAAACAGCGCGCCAGCAGCAGCGAAGGACACCCCAATTGAATGGGAGTCTGGGCAGCTGTATTTCACCGAGCGAGAAGCTGGGCGATAATTCCGATATATTCACCGTCTCCTCGGATGGCCTGGACACCGATCTCGATCTGAGCAACACTCAAGCGGGCGACGCACTCGATCACTGCACACACCAACAGCAGCAGCAACGGACGCCCAAACGCAAATTTGACATCTCGAAATATGCGCCACCGAACAACGGGAAGAAGGCGGCCAGCAGCTGTGCAGCGGAGGCAGCGGCAACGGCGGCTGTTAAGTCGCTGGCCATATCTCAGTTTCTTAAAAAGGAGGTGCGTGTCACTTGCCGGCGACTGCGGGCGCCATTTCGCCGCTTTCGATATCGTCGCTGATCACATCTCGATCGTCATGTCATTCGTCATTCGTCACTCGTCACTATCATTAATATACACACATATGCATTATATATATTTATATACATATACATATATTGTAGCGGAGGCCGCCACTAGTAATGTAAATGTAGTTAACAGGCCACTGGTGATGTACAACTGAGACTGTTAAACATCTGTAACATAACATGCGATATCGATATCCAAATCGCTACTCCGATCAGCAGCTTGCAGTGACCAGAACTATTTAATTTAGCTTTGGCTGCTACAATATTTGTATATATATATATATATAAATATATGTAAATATATATTTATGTATATATAAGTACATTTAAACATTGTGTTTAGTTTTAGTGTAAAATTGTTAAGTCAATAGGGAACAACCGTGGAGCAGATGCAAGAATATTGTTCATTAGTTTTAATCAGCACGATTTCCGCTCCCTTCCAGCTTCCATTCATCCACCCTGCCTCGCACTTCCGCTCATCCAGCTGTAAATTATTATACATTCTCATTCAGTGTCGCCATCGTTGAAACTCTATATAATATATACACACAGTTCCACATAATAATATATCCCCCGTCATTGGCTCCATTTCAAAAATACGTAAAATAAGCTTAGTTTAAATTGATTAGTTTAGAACCAATTCCGTGCTCTTCGAAGCGCCCTAGCAGACTACAAAACAACAATAAAACGAGTAAAAATAGAAAGGAAAACGAATAATAAGAAAAGAAACGTACTTTGCTAAAATGCAGACATAAATTGTGTAAGTAGAACATTTAGTTTAAATAAACGAATACAAATTCAACATCATGCTCAAATTATGTGTAACAAGAATATAACACCAAAAGCAATTGTAAAAGCCTAAAATAAAAAAACAAAGAGTCCATTAAAACATGCAATTACAAAATATCTATAAAGCAAATGCAGTTCTCATTAAGACAAGAAACAACTGAAACAAATATCGTTTTGTGTTAACACCGTGTCTGATGCTTCTTTGATCCTCGTCCCATTCAGACCTGCGCAAGCTTATCAAGCATGAGGAACGCCTGGCGCCCCACCAGAAGGAGGACTATTTCAGCCGTCTGCATAAGCGGAACACGATCAGCTCGCGCGCTAAACTAGGCGACGCCAATGGGACAGCAAAGGAAAATGTGGCACCACCATCGACACCCACCAACGCCCCCAGCAGCAGACAGCCGACGACGGAGCAGCGCTTGGGCAGTGGTGGAGCTGGCGAGGCGACTGCCATCAATTTGGACTTGGCCAGCTTGTTTCGAGAACAGCTTTTGCTCGATGCCCCCAAGGAGCCGCACAAAGCCAGCGAATCTTCGCGCCGCAGTCGCAGCCGAAGCCGGACTCGCAAGCCGTCCAAGGAGCGAAACAGAGATGCGTCCAGCGGCGAGGATTGCCCCAAGCAGCAACGTGCCTCGCAATGCCTGCGCGAATCTCGCCAGCGTAGCACGAGCCGCAAGCCATCAAAGCGTATGCCACAAAAAAAAAACACTTCTTAATTTCTTATTATTTTGTCTATTTAATTTTAGTGCGCGGCCAGGCGAAGCAGAAGCAGAAGTATCCGCGCAGCGATCCGGTGGCCCTCTATCAATACTACCAGAAGGAGTGGTCCCATTTTCGCGACCAAATCCCACACTGAAATAAACCCGTGGAAACGAGTTGAACGTTTCTTTTTTCCCTTAAACTTTGAACATTTGAAACTGCCGTGAATAAATAAATATTCGAAGAATGCATGTTAAAAATATAAACCATACATTCTTGTACATTACTTTTAAGGCCAACAAAACTGTCGTCAGGCAGCAAGCACGTGTCTTATCCAGATCCTAGCGGATACCGTCTATTATATCTATATGAGTACCTAAGCAAAAACATGCATCTTACGGCAGAAACCGACCATATTCCTGAGGATCTTGCAAGCGCAAACAGGAAAACTGACAAGCGATGGGCATTCAAGGATTTTCAGGATTCCAGAAAACATATTTGGCAAACAATTACACAAGGTGGGGGACAAAACAAGGTGGCCTAACTTGACCATCTGCAGCAATAAGTTGAACACATCCTTGACCAAATCCTTTCGATGATTCGACTGTCACACATTCATTTTTGAGACTAATATCTTCTGATTTCGATTTATTTCTGTTCGCTCTGAGAGTGAAGGTTTCATTTTTCATATGTTCGGGTGCCTAGAATAGGCCTCACTTATAGCCATTTTATCTCTCGGTGCGTATGGGCTCCTGAAAGTATGCCCTAAGCTTGGCTTGCTTGAAGGGATTGTCAACGGTAGTCAATGCAGCGACTCGAACATAACTTTGATTGTTTCACGCTAAGTAGGGTGATAATAAGATAATGAATTGAAAATATATCGGATCAACTGAGAAAATATAATATGAACTGCATGTTCAGATCAAAACAAATATATTTTAGAAAGCGAGCAACACATTAGAAATGCAACTTGAACCTTTATTTAAAAACATTACTTCAAAAAGGAATCCATCATCGAAATTGCAATTCCAAATTTTGTTTATATTCCAAAAATATATATTTTTGAAAGGAAAATACAGCAAATACAAAACTTGGTAAGTCTAAGTAATGTACACTTAAGTTGATCAAAAGTTTTGGTTGGACAAAAAACAGGATAGATAGCAGTTAATGAACAATTAAGAATGACTACAAGATACCCTGTACCCAAGTCTGGCCTGATCTGGACTTCGTATATATATTTTATAGCATTCAATTGCACCACGATCAAAGCATAGTAAAAGTAAATAACAATTCAAGTATAAACAAATATTTGAAATTTACAGTTTTTGAAAACGAAAAATTCAAAAAATGGAAATTTCAAAATATTTCTGATGTGGTAAATAACAGATGCTCTTGAATAGGTAATTGAGATATATTCGCTGCTGCTGACAGATTGTACATATATATATATATATATATATATATATATAATGTATATGCCGATTTGACCAGTACAACTGAATTGCATAAATGGCTGCAAACACACACAATATTTATGAACTATAGATGGGAGTTTGTTTATTACTATAGCTTAGCAATGAAAAAGCCTAAAAACTAATACTAAAATTGGTGTTGCTGTTGTTTTTGTTGTTTTCCTTAAATGTCCTTCGTTTTTTAGCACACGGCGACATCAGCGTCCAGTCAATTGATCCAAAGGCTTTGCCTGCTCCCACGAGAAGCAATCGCGACCAAAGTGGCCATATGTGCTGGTGCGCTGGTAAATGGGTTGGCGCAGATTTAGGTCTTTTATGATCATACCAGGTCGTAGATCGAAGTTATGTTTGACAATGCGCAGAAGTTCGTTTTGTGACTTGTGGGAGGTGCCGTAGTCAAAGACGGTAATGGAAAGCGGCTCGGCCAAGCCAATGGCATACGAGACTTGCACCAGGCAGCGCTTGCAGAGACCGGCCTTGACCAGAGACTTGGCCACCCAGCGTGCTGCGTATGCCGCCGATCTGTCGACCTTGGTGAAGTCTTTGCCGGAGAATGCGCCACCGCCATGTGCACCCCAACCGCCATATGTATCCACAATAATTTTACGGCCAGTCAAACCCGCATCACCCATTGGACCACCAATGACGAACAGACCGCAGGGATTTATATGCACAATGGTCTTGGCATCAAAGTATTTGGCGGGAATAACAACTTTTACAACTTTCTTCATAACCTCAGAGCGAAGAGAGTCCAGCGTAATTTTGTCCGAATGCTGCATAGACACAACAATTGTATGCACACGCTTAGGCACAACTGATCCCTCCTTTTGCAGATATTCGCAGGTGACTTGTGTCTTGGAATCGGGACGAGCCCACCAGAACACATCCGAGCGACGCAACTCGGCAATCTTTTCGTTTAGCTTATGCGCCAGGACCACCGTCAAAGGCATACATTCCTCAGTCTCATCGGTTGCATAGCCAAACATAATACCCTGGTCTCCGGCACCGATTTCTTCCTCAGCGCGATTTGCATGCACACCGGCAGCAATATCAGGCGATTGTTGGTCCAATGCCAAGAGCACGTTGCATGTTTTATAATCGAAACCCTTCGAAGAGTCGTCATAGCCAATGTGCTGAACCGTCTCACGGACCACCTTCTGATAGTCGACCACCGCCTTTGATGTGATCTCGCCGCAAAGTAAAATCATGCCAGTCTTTGCCACAGTTTCACATGCCACCTTGGCGTTGGGATCCTGTCGGAGATGGGCATCCAAGATGGCATCACTGATTTGATCGCACATTTTGTCTGGATGTCCCTCGCCAACGGATTCGGAAGTAAATAGGAATGATTGTCCATCATCCATGTCGTAGCAGTTGCACTTTCCATTACTGCTGCAATTGACGCAGTTGCATTTGGCAGTTTTGTGTTTGTTGGTCTTTTCCGACATATTTGAAATATTTAATTTGTCAAATTTTGAAATTTCGAACACACGCGTCAAAAAAAGGCCAGAAACTAATCAAAAAATATTTCGAATATATTTGTTTTGTGTTTTGGATTGAACAAACTGACAGCAGTCTGAAAGCAGCCTTGTTTGAGTTTTTCTATTTTCTTTTTTAGCCGACGGGCAAGCAAAATAGCACAACTAACCGAACGTCCCATCTCCGTGAAGGTATTGTTTGGAAAAAATGAAAAGAATATCATAATAATATAAAATAAGTAAAAAAAAACTTGCAATACTTATTTGATGCTCTTATATTTCGTATTTAAATTTAAAGCCCAATAAACCGTAAATTGTACATTGAAATATTATTTAGGAAAAAACAAATCTCTTTATTAAAAGTATTTTGTGGTCCTGAATATTTATACTTGATGCTCCAAATTTAAGCACGTTCGCCACGAATGCGTCTGGCCAGTTGGATATCGTTGGGCATGATGGTGACACGCTTGGCATGGATAGCACACAAGTTCGTGTCTTCAAATAGGCCAACCAGGTAGGCTTCGCTTGCTTCTTGCAGAGCCATCACAGCCGAACTCTGGAAACGTAAATCGATCTTGAAGTCCCGAGCAATTTACCGGGACAATAACGACGAGGTTTCTTCACACCACCGGTTGCTGGAGCACTTTTACGTGCTGCCTTAGTTGCCTTAGTTGGAAAATGTTATCCGCGACGCGGTCACATACACCGAGCATGCCAAGAGAGGAAGACGGTCATTGCCATGGATGTTGTCTATGCGCTGAAGAGGCCAGGCCGTACCCTTTACGGTTTTGACGGCTAAATACCTAAAACCTAAAAACAAATATATGTACAAGTACAGTCATACCAATCGGTCCTTTTCAGGACCACCAAAGCATTACTCAAAAGAGATCGAAAATATTCAATATCATCTAGCGTTTTATTAATATGCAGTTGAAATATATTTCTTTTGACTAGGATTTTATAATTAAATACAAATAATTGAATTAAAAAAAAAAGCGTTTGGCTGATGCCAACAACACGCGGTGTTCCCTTTTCTAATATTGGTCTCTATTTGAAAATGTATAATGTATCAGATAGATATAGGTACAAGCTAAATAAATGCCAGCATATGATTTTGGATGATCATTTCGTAGAGTGCTGCTTCTAGAATTGACATTAAATAAAAAAAGATAATATCATTTGTAATCTTATAATTTTTTAAGTTTATTTTTATTTATGTTTCAGTTTGCTGTGTTTGTCGCTTTTCCTGCACACGGTTATGGGGCATCGCATAAATCAGTTTTTCCCAAAACTGAGAACCTTCTCGTTTGAGATATGTATGTAGTTTCAAGAAGATCCTCAGCTCAGAATCCAAGTCAGTGAAATCTGTGATATCTGGATAAACGATTATAATCAAGCGTTTTCTTGGGTCAATGGAGGTAGCCCTGATGGCTACACGGAACTCGAAGCGCGCCCAGGTTGACTGCACAAAGTTTTTGGTCATCAGTATAATGATTCTCTTAGATTCGTCAATCGATTTTAATACGCAGCCTGGAATGGATTCATCAATTAACCAATCCCGTTGATAGAAGCATAGTCCAAATCCACGGGAACCATTCTCCAATTTCTCCACGTACTCCTCAATGAGTGCCAAGTCCAAGTGGGAGAACGCAAGAAATGCATCATATCTCAGGTCTTCAACATTTTCGGGATCCGAATGTGAAATGCAACTAAGACAATGATTGTGTTGATAAAGCCATAATACAATAGACTTTTTGAAATAGATAAATGCCAGTATTACAACACTGAATCCAACAAGAGATCCAAGAATGATTATAGCGTAAGTCTTATTTGATGGACAATTATCCTTTTTAATGGCAAATTCCCTCGGTTCTAGATTTTCCTCATAGCATTTGACACTATTACGATCCTCAATCCGATGCGAAAAGTTGGTAACATACAAAAGGAATGCTTCAGTTTCGCAATTGCAAATCCATCGATTCCCCGATAGTCTAAGCCGTAAAGTATTTGATCTCATGGATAGAAATGCCAGCACTTGCTTATCAAGAGTTGTTATGCTGTTGTTCCTTATGTCCAAATAAGTTATATTGGGTGGTAAGTCATCCAACTTTAATTGTGTTAAGTTATTATTGGTCACAATCAGTTCACGTAGAGTAAAGTATCCGTATAAGGTCGATTTTGGTAATGTGGTAATGTGTGTGTTGTTCAATCGAAGTGATGCGTTTCCTATTATTGGGATCGGAATATTTGGAAATCCTTTCCGTTCATCAATGTGGTGACAATTAATTATAAATCGTTTTATATCACGCTCTAAATAGCACTTACAGCCATCGGGACATGTCTTATTATGTATGTCCACACTGAACGTACAATTTATTTCAAAATCAAAGCAAATAAAAGCTTTTATTTTCCATTTCAAAATCCAGCGAATATTACGGTTTCCTGTGTGAACGTCAATAATGGCTAATTTTGTATACAAGTTTTCAATATATTCCGTGATCGTATGATTTATATAACCATTACTAACAATTAAATATTCCAAGTGATTTTGTAAGGTCTTAGATCTGAAACAAAAAAACAAAATTCAAATTACTGTTCTTTCATATAACTGTAGGAAAGAGATATAAATCGATTCAGGATATATACATAGATTTGACTGAGAAAGTCATGCTAGATAAAATATATATATATGTCGGGCGGGAAATCTAAATTAATTGTATTTTATTTGTATTATTTATATATTATTATATATTAACTTATTAAGTTAAATAAGTCGGCGCTAAACGTAGAAGCTATGCCCGATAAACCGATTGTACTTAAATAGTTATAAGAATTATATTTAAATAAACACACCTCATCCACTCCATATTATGTGTCCATGTGTCAGTAAGATCAAGTGTTGTCAATTTTGTTAAATTGTGAAAATGCTCTGGATAGAGCTTTAGTTTGTTACAGAATCGAATTCTAATTTCCGATAAATTTGCCAGGCCATTAAAACTTTCATTATGAATCTCAAAATTGATAGACTCGTCAACACTATTACCAGTCAAAATAAAGGTTTCCAACTTTGTTGCACCGCTCAAAAAGGCTTTATC
The DNA here is from genome assembly GCA_035041605.1 of Drosophila atroscutellata. Lineage (NCBI taxonomy): Eukaryota > Metazoa > Arthropoda > Insecta > Diptera > Drosophilidae > Drosophila > Drosophila atroscutellata. The sequence goes on along the minus strand of JAWNLA010000092.1, from coordinate 41,149 downwards.
GAGAATAAATTTATTTTCGGTAACCTCTGGCAACAGAACATTTATTTCTAGTGTTCTTAGCTGAGTCAAATTAGTTAAATGGATATTTTTGCACTCATTATTCCAGACAACAACATTCAAACGCAATCTTTTTAAACGTTTAAAGTTTTGCACATCTAGGCAGTTATCCAGCATGTCCCAATGTAAATCCTCCAAATAGCGTAAATTAATTGCCAGGGGACTAATAACATCGCTCTCATCATTGGTTGCGATTTGAATTATGTGCACAGTCAAATTTGTACATTTGCTGAAGACATTTTCTACATTATATGTTTCTTGATGTTCACATATCATATGTTTTTGTATGCCATATAATTGCTCTTGCTCTAGACATCTAAAAATATTCACACCGTCGTTGTCCAATTCACATTTTCCAGCAAACCCATCAATACCAAATTTTAACTCTCTGAAATCCGTTTTTCTTTAGGAGAGTAACTACACTGGAATCCAAAGTTATTATCATTTAAATCCAGTTCACAGTCACCAGCTTTGCTGTGAAATGGACTGTCTATATTGAAGATCAATTTAAAAACTTATGGATCAATTTTAACACTTATGTTGCTTAAACCAGTGCAAACTACGGATATTGCAAAGATTAATGAAATTATTTGAAGTAATTTAATAAACATTTTCTTATTAAAGTTGATATTTAACACGTGTCAATACTCCAAAAGTTAAACAACAACTGAGCAGCGATTGGCAAGCTCGTTCAGAAGAAATCTTTGCTTTATGTTATTTTAGCTCCTTGGGGACTGAGCAGTTGCAGATTAAGTTTATTTATGGGCACATTTCGTATAAATGTATTAGTAAATTTTTCACTCTCGCGTCAGAACGGGAGTTTTGACTACAAATACAACTTCAAATCTTAGACTATATATATAAATAATGATATATAAATAATAGTATATTTTTGTTATAATTATAATTTTATAATATTTTAAAATCATTAAAAGAATCCCTTCAAAAATATTTCTGAATTATTTTTCCAGTTCCATGCATTGGCTTAAGTTCATGATACCCGTTTATGCATTGCTCAAAAAAGTACAGCATTATTATTATATATGCGGGTTACTTCCATTTTCTCAATAAGAAAGCTCTCAAAAATGTATAACGAAAACATTGATAAGCAAAAAAACATATTTACTCATTTGAAAAACATAATTTTGTTCGGATATTTCTAGCTGTTCAGCACGAGCGCGGTCCACGCAAACCAATTCCGCGTTGATTTATAGCTCTGTGCGCGAGTTGTTCGCTTCTTTTTCTAACATTCCATTTTTGACCTCCACAGCGCCATGCATTTCAATGTGGCAAGCAACCTGCAACGTGCTCAGGCAATTTTTTTTATACGAGCTTTACCTATTCCACATTTTGGCATTATTATACCCTAGCTCAGATTTGGTTGGATTGGACCCACACTTCAAAGCGTTTTCAAAGTATCTTTGAAATTAACTTTATTTGTTTAACCAGCGAAAAGTTAGTTGAATGTTCATGATATCTAAGAAAAGAGATGTACATAAAGCATACTGTCAGAGGCAGCAGCAGCCAACAACCAATTAATTACAACATCGATTAAAAACGTAACGTAGTTTTGTAACGTCATTGCTTGCCCATCCCTAATCTTTGTCTTCTTTTTCAACTTTATCTAATTCACTTTCGTTTTACCTCTCGTCGGCTGTGCATTTGGTGACCCCGACGTGATCATTATTTCAATTTCTTTCATGGTGTTGTGTCGTTGTCAAAGTGCAAGTGAAAGGTCATAAACTATTGTGTTAATAATCATTCTAGGCGTCCTCTGCATAATTCGATGCACAGACAACAAACGCGCTCGCACACACACACACACACACATTCGCACATTTTCGCTCTGGTTTCAATTACGCACGTTTACTCTTTTTCGTCTCCGTTTGCCCGCCCACATTCGTGCATTCGCATCTGCTTGTAAGCTTAATCTTATGGAACTGGCCACATCCAAGCTTACTCGTGAACTCCTCAATCTGCGTAAGGCCACGATTCTCCATTCTACAGCAAAAAAAATGATGCCAACAACACGCGGTGTTCCCAAGCGGTCCCCCCCCCCCCCCCCCCCCTTCCCATCTAAGTACTAACCGCGCCCGACGCTGCTTCATTTCGGTGATCGGACGAGAACCAATGTATCCGATGCGTAGTATGGTCGTTGGCAAATGCCATACGCTTAATATTTGCTTTTATCGCATCACACACACACACACACACACACACATCGCATAAACACGAATAAGCAAGCGAAGCATGAGCCAAGAATGCGCTTACTGCCTATTTATGTATTTAATGTCAATTAAGTAAAATTAAACATAATTTACTTTTTAAATTATTAGAAATAATGCTACAATAATGAGGAAGACTAAAAAGTTGGAAGTACCCTTACTGTTTGGTCACTAACTGTACTTTTCTTGCATTTCTGTTTTCGTTTTTCGACTTGGGACTGGGACTGGGAAATGAAATATAGTCAATGAAAAATTAAATCTCTTTTCTATGTTTTGGTCGTCCTGAAAAGGACGTTTGGTTTTACATTGTTACATATGTACATCATATTTAATAGTCTGGTAGTTTATGCCTTCTTTTCCGTCTTCTTGGGGAGTAGAACTGCCTGGATGTTGGGAAAAACACCACCCTGGGCACTGGTAACGCCCGAATGCAGTTTATTTAACTCTTCATCGTTGCGGATGGCCAATTGCAGATGGCGAGGGATAATCCTAGTTTTCTTGTTATCACGCGCAGCATTGCCAGCCAACTCCAGGACTTCAGCGGCCAAGTATTCCACGCTCGGCGTAGTTGCCCTTGCGGAGAAGACGGTGAATACGACCGACGGGAAAGAGTTTTTAAGAGACTGTCGAGTAGAATTGTCGCAAGTTTGTTTGATGCCGCTTAACCCGCAGCGTAAAAATTTGATGAGTTTGGCATTTTCTTTGATTGAAATTTGTGATCTTCTGAAAGCTTTGAGAGAGACTCGCTGCTGCATCGCACACTTATTTACTGCTTCCGTCCGGTGCCGTCAAGTGGCTGCAGTCACTTTGTACTTGTCACCCCTTTTGCGCTGTGTCACACACACAGGATACAAACATGCCACGCCATAGATACATTTAATTACAAACAAATAAAAGTCATGACAGCAACCCACACACACACACACACACACACATATTCACGCTCGTGTGTGCGTGTGAACCCTTGTGAACCCGACATGTCAGACCACCTTAGTTAACCAGCAGTGCCCATCCAAGTTAATTAATTTGGAATTATTCTGAACTTAATATCGAATTTGGTCGGGTCGTTATAGGCGAATCTTAGCTGTACTCAGCAATGTTCTTCAGCCCCGGTACAGTAAGATCGCCGATGCCTCAGTCTTTTCCCCAGCGGAGCTGCCTGTCATTGGCTGATTGCTAAATTCGCTTTGCGCAGAAGAGCCTCTCTTAAAAGCTCCCACGGCGAGCGCATTTTTACTTCGACTCATACTTAACCACAAAGTTGTTCGTTCGACGTTGGATGGGTGAACGGGCATTGAGTGCGTCAGTGTTCTTATAGCTTTTGAAGAGAATGGACTTATAAGAAGGGACGGATAAGCATGGACAGCTGTGGCGGATATTGTTTTTTGGACCAACATTATCGGCGTTATTATAAAGTGGGACACAAACAATTTCCTTTTTGTGTTCGTTGGTGAACAGTGTAAAATATTCATTTAAGTGCAATTCTACATGCATAATCTTCCGTTATGAGCTGCTTAATCTTGCCGTTATATATAGATAAGAAAAACACATGCACAAATTGATTAAAGTAAATTAAACTTAAATTACAGTTAGTTAAATGCAAGATAAAAAGGAATTTGAGTCGGTTCCGTGTAATTAGAAAGTAACCTAATATATACTTAATACTAGTGAGTAATCTTTATTTAGAAACACACAACGATTTGTCGCAGTGCATGGTATATGCTATGAGCGAGCTTTCGCATGTGGTCGTGAATAATTGCTCTCTTTCATGATTACAGCTACACACACCAACACCAGGAAGTACTTCCAGCGTGGGATGATGTATGTTGGTTCCTCTCTTTAATCATGAGCACAGTATAATGTGAGTAGGAAAAAAGGGTTTATAGTCGCTCTTTAAACCTGAGCAATTGTTCACTGGGCTCTTAAAATATCAGCCACACTGCTCAGCAAACAAATAGGTTCGCGTTGTGTATTTTTGTTTGATTTTTTTTGCATGATTGTAAGATGAAATACTTAATTATACCAGTTATCAATTATATATAAATAGATTAGGATCATTTCATATTCAACAGTAATTGAAATAATTCTTGGCCTTGGAAAGTAAACAAATAAGTTTTTTTCGAGTTAAGTTTTTTTTTATTATCAGCCTAAAACTACTTACGGATGTTTGCATATCGATTTGACTTAGAATGAAATTGTGTAATCAAATCAGAACAGACGGTGTTCACTTGTTTGTATATTGGCATTCCCCATTTGAACTGATGATGCATGCCACGTTGCAGAGAAAAATTGAGCTGATCAACCGGCATTTTTGTTAATTATATTGCCAATATTGTTCCTGATTCGGAACCAAATTTATTTACCAATCTATCTGCAAACATGCGTATAAGATATAACCCTCGCTTCCGTCTTTTGTCTTTATATCTATAAATTCCTAATAATATAAAGTTATCAACCGTTTATAAAATATGAAAATTATGAATTACATACACCTTTCGTGGATTGATTTAGTAATGCATTGATTTCATTTATTGGGTGGATGACCTGTGACTCCCGATGGAGATAGGATTTCGAATTCGAATTATTTGATCCCTCCATTACTTTTTATCTTTCTTTTTTCTCACGTCCATGGCTTGACTTCTACCTTTCTTTAATTTAAAAATATAGTACGCGAATTATAAAATATATATAACTAATGCTAGGAAGCAATTTTAATACGTCGGTTGTCCAATAATAACCCACTTCTCTGAACGTTTTAATTGCCCATCAAACGATTGAAAATCAGATGATGACTACGCAAGAAAATAGCAATATCAGCGAAAAGTTAGTTAAATGTTCATGATATCCAAGAAAAGAGATAAAGATAAGATAAGAGATAAAGCATACATTCCAAACACATAACATTTTGCAACGTTTTCCTTTTTAACAGCCATTTCAAGAAATCAGTGAAAATGCTAACCTCAAGATACACTCTTTGGGAATATTACACATTGATTTAACTCAATTTGATTTGAGAGTGTAGGATAATTCTGCAAAACGCCTTCATTTTCATTTTCAGATTAATGCAGTTATTTTACTAGAGAAGAATTATTTGAATATATTATACCATTCTTTTAATTACTAGTAAGATTAGAGATTATTTCTGTAGTTGTTCAAATAAGCTTATTTCAGTTATAAAGAAATTACAATTGTGATATCTAAAATATATTTAACCATCTTTTAGTCGACAACCTGCTTCTAGAATTGACATAAAATAAAAAAGATAATATCATTTGTAATCTTATAATTTTTTAAGTTTATTTTTATTTATGTTTCAGTTTGCTGTGTTTGTCGCTTGTCCTGCACACTGTTATGGGGCATCGCTTTAATGAGTTTTTCCCAAAACTGAGAATCTTCTCGTTTGAGATATGTATGTAGTTTCAAGTAAATCCTCAGCTCAGAATCCAAGTCAGTGAAGTCTGTGAAATCTGGATAAACGACTATAATCAAGCGTTTTCTTGGGTCAATGGAGGTAGCCCTGATGGCCACACGGAACTCGAAGCGCCCCCAGGATGACTGCACAAAGTTTTTGGTCATCAGTAGAATGACTCTCTTAGATTCGTCAATCGATTTTAATATGCAGCCTGGAATGGATTCACCAATTAACCAATCCCGTTGATAGAAGCATAGTCCAAATCCACGGGGACTATTCTCCAATTTCTCCACGTACTCCTCAATGAGTGCCAAGTCCAAGTGGGAAAACGCAAGAAATGCATCATAGGTCAGGTCCTCATCATTTTCGGGATCCGGATGTAAAATGCACCAAAGACAAAGATTGTGTTGATAAAGCCATAATACAATAGACTTTTTGAAATAGATAAATGCCAGTATTACAACACTGAATCCAACAAGAGATCCAAGAATGATTATAGCGTAAGTCTTATTTGATGGACAATTATGCTTTTTAATGTCAAAATCCATCAGCTTTAGATTTTCCTTATAGCATTTGATACTATCACGATCCTCAATTCGATGCGAAAAGTTGGTAACATACAAAATGAATGCTTCAGTTTCGCAATTGCAAATCCATCGATTCCCCGATAGTCTAAGCCGTAAAGTATTTGATCTCATGGATAGAAATGCCAGCACTTGCTTATCAAGAGTTGTTATGCTGTTGTTCCTTATGTCCAAATAATTTATATTGGGTGGTAGTTCATCCAACTTTAATTGTGTTAAGTTATTATTATTGGTCACAATGAGTTCACGTAGATTAGAGTATCCGTATAAGGTCGATTTTGGTAATGTGGTAATGTGTGTGTTGTCCTATCGAAGTGATGCGTTTCCTATTATTGGGATCGGAATAATTGGAAATCCTTTCCGTTCATCAATGTGGTGACAATTAATTATAAATCGTTTTATATCACGCTCTAAATAGCACTTACAGCCATCGGGACATGTCTTATTATTTATGTCCACACTGAACGTACAATTTATTTCAAAATCAAAGCAAATAAAAGCTTTTATTTTCCATTTCAAAATCCAGCTAATGCTACCGTATCCTGTGTAAACGTGAATAATGGCTAATTTTGTATACAAGTTTTCAATATATTCCGTGATTGTATGATTTATAAAATCATTATCAACAGTTAAATATTCCAACTGATTTTGTAAGGTTTTAGAGCTGAAACGAAAAAACAAAATTCAAATTACTGTTCTTTCATATAACTGTAAGAATGGGATATAAATCGATTTAGGATATATACATAGATTTAAGAGTGTGGGGATGTAACGGTTGATATATGAGTATGAAAGTCATGCTAGATAAAATATATATATGTGGGGCGGGAAATCTAAATTATTATTATTTTATTTGTATTATTTATATATTATTATATATTAACTTATTAAGTTAAATAAGCCGGAGCTAAACGTAGAAGCTATGCCCGATAAACCGATTGTACTTAAATAGTTATCAGAATTATATTTAAATAAACACACCTCATCCACTCCATATTATGTGTCCATGTGTCAGTAATTTCAAGTGTTGTCAATTTTGTTAAATTGTGAAAATGCTCTGGATAGAGCTCTAGAATGTTACAGTATCCAATTCTAATTTCCGATAAATTTGCCAGGCCATGAAAACTTTCATTATGAATCTCAAAATTGATAGACTCGTCAACACTATCACCAGTCAAAATAAAGCTTTCCAAGTTTGTTGCACCGCTCAAAGAGGCATTATCAAGAATAAATTTATTTTTGGTAACCCATGGCAACCGAATATTTATTTCTAGTTTTCTTAGCTGAGTCACATTAGTTAAATGGATATTCTTGCACTCATTATTCCAGACATCAACATTCAAATACAATCTTTTTAAACGTTTAAAGTTTTGCACATCTAGGCAGTTATCCAGCATGTCCCAATGTAAATCCTCCAAATAGGGTAAATTATTTGCCAGGTGCTTAATATTAACATCGCTCGCATGGGTGGTTTTGATTTTAATTATGTGCACAGTCAAATTTGTACATTTGCTGAAGACATTTTCTACATTATATGTTTCTTGATGTTCACATATCATATGTTTTTGTATGCCATATAATTGCTCTTGCTCTAGACATCTAAAAATATTCACACCGTCGTTGTCCAATTCACATTTTCCAGCAAACTCATTAATACCAAATTTTAACTCTCTGAAATCCGATTTTCTTTATGAGAGTAACTACACTGGAATCCAAAGTTATTATCATTTAAATCCAGTTCACAGTCACCAGCTTTGCTGTGAAATGGACTGTCTATATTGAAGATCAATTTAAAAACATATGGATTAATTTCAGCACTTATGTTGCTTAAACCAGTGCAAACTACGGATATTGCAAAGATTAATGAAATTATTTGAAGTAATTTAATAAACATTTTCTTATTAAAGTTGACATTTAACACGTGCCAATACTCCAAAAGTTAAACAACAACTGAGCAGCGATTGGCAAGCTCGTTCAGAAGAAATCTTTGCTTTATGTTATTTTAGCTCCTTGGGGACTGAGCAGTTGCAGATTAAGTTTATTTAAAGGCACATTTCTATAAATGTATTCGTAAATTGTTCACTCTCGCGTCAGAACGGGAGTTTTGACTACAACTACAACTTAAAATCTTAGACTATATATATAAATAATGATATATAAATAATAGTATATTTTTGTTATAATTATAAGTTTATAATATTTTAAAATCATTAAAAGAATCCCTTCAAAAATATTTCTGAAGTATTTTTCCCGTTCCATGCATTGGCTTAAGTTCATGATACCCGTTTATGCACTACTCAAAAAAGTACAGCATTATTATTATATATGCGGGTTACTTCCATTTTCTCAATAAGAAAGCTGTCAAAAATGTATAACGAAAACATTGATAAGCAAAAAAACATATTTATTATTTGAAAAACATAATTTTGTTCGGATATTTCTAGCTGTTCAGCACGAGCGCGGTCCACGCAAACCAATTCCGCGTTGATTTATAGCTCTGGGCGCGAGTTGTTCGCTTCTTTTTCTAACATTCCATTTTTGACCTCCACAGCGCCATGCACTATATAAAATTTTCCATGCATTTCAATGTGGCAAGCAACCTGCAACGTGCTCAGGCAATTTTTTTTATACGAGCTTTACCTATTCCACATTTTGGCTTTACTATACCCTAGCTCAGATTTGGTTGGATTGGACCCACACTTCAAAGCGTTTTCAAAGTATCTTTGAAATTAACTTTATTTATTTAACCAGCGAAAAGTTAGTTGAATGTTCATGATATCTAAGAAAAGAGATGTACATAAAGCATACTGTCAGAGGCAGCAGCAGCCAACAACTAATTAATTACAACATCGATTAAAACGTAACGTAGTGTTGTAACGTAGTTTTGTAACGTCATTGCCTGCCCATCCCTAATCTTTGTCTTCTTTTGTCAACTTTATCTAATTCACTTTCGTTTTACCTCTCGTCGGCTGTGCATTTGGTGACCCCGACGTGATCTTTATTTTAATTTCTTTCATGGTGTTGTGTCGTTGTCAAAGTGCAAGTGAAAGGTCATAAACTATTGTGTTAAAATCATTCTTGGCGTCCTCTGCATGTGTTAATTCATTCTAGGCGTCCTTGCATAATTCGATGCACAGACAACAAACGCGCTCGCACACACACACACACACACATTCGCACATTTTCGCTCTGCGTTTCAATTACGCACGTTTACTCTTTTTCGTCTCCGTTTGCCCGCCCACATTCGTGCATTCGCATCTGCTTGTACATGCTTAATCTTACTGTGAATCTGGCCACATCCAAGCTTACTCGTGAACGCACTCAATCTGCGTAACGGCTCATCCGTTCTCCATTCTACAGCAAATGAAATGGCTGCCAACGAATCAAGCGGTGTTCCCAATGCGGCCCCTCCCCCTGCACTTCGGACTTAGTACTAACCGGCACAGCGCTGCTTCATTTGGTGCTCGGACAACCAATGCATCAGATGCGTATTTTGGCCGCTGGCAACGATGCATATCGCTGAACTAGTTGCTGCTAGTCGCATCACAGCGACACACACACATCACAGCTCACATCGCTAAACACGAATAAGCACAGCAAGCATGAGCCAACGAATGCGCTTGGACTGCCTATGTATTTACTTAATGTCAATTAAGAAAATTAATAGCATAATTTAGCTCTTTTGCAAATCTCATTACGACAATAATGCTACAATAATCGCATGGACACGACTAAACAAGCTTGGAAGTACCCTTACTGTTTTGTCACTAACTGTACTTTTCTTGCATTTCTGTTTTCGTTTTTCGACTTGGGACTGGGAAAATGAAATATGTCAATGAATAATTAAATCTCTTTTCTATGTTTGGCGTCCTGAAAAGGACGTTTGGTTTTACATTGTTACATATGTACATCATATTTAATAGTCTGGTAGTTTATGCCTTCTTTTCCGTCTTCTTGGGGAGTAGAACTGCCTGGATGTTGGGAAAAACACCACCCTGGGCACTGGTAACGCCCGAAAGCAGTTTATTTAACTCTTCATCGTTGCGGATGGCCAATTGCAGATGGCGAGGGATAATCCTAGTTTTCTTGTTATCACGCGCAGCATTGCCAGCCAACTCCAGGACTTCAGCGGCCAAGTATTCCATAACGGCAGCCAAGTACACAGGGCCAGACCACGCTCGGCGTAGTTGCCCTTGCGGAGAAGACGGTGAATACGACCGACGGGAAAGAGTTTTTAAGAGACTGTCGAGTAGAATTGTCGCAAGTTTGTTTGATGCCGCTTAACCCGCAGCGTAAAAATTTGATGAGTTTGGCATTTTCTTTGATTGAAATTTGTGATCTTCTGAAAGCTTTGAGAGAGACTCGCTGCTGCATCGCACACTTATTTACTGCTTCCGTCCGGTGCCGTCAAGTGGCTGCAGTCACTTTGTACTTGTCACCCCTTTTGCGCTGTGTCACACACACAGGATACAAACATGCCACGCCATAGATACATTTAATTACAAACAAATAAAAGTCATGACAGCAACCCACACACACACACACACACACATATTCACGCTCGTGTGTGCGCCGGTGAACCCGACATGTATGTTTCAGTTTGCTGTGTTTGTCGCTTGTCCTGCACACGGTTATGGGGCATCGCATTAATGAGTTTTTCCCAAAACTGAGAACCTTCTCGTTTGAGATATGTATGTAGTTTCAAGAAGATCCTCAGCTCAGAATCCAAGTCAGTGAAATCTGTGACATCTGGATAAACGATTATAATCAAGCGTTTTCTTGGGTCAATGGAGGTAGCCCTGATGGCCATACGGAACTCGAAGCGCCCCCAGGATGACTGCACAAAGTTTTTGGTCATCAGTAGAATGACTCTCTTAGATTCGTCAATCGATTTTAATATGCAGCCTGGAATGGATTCACCAATTAACCAATCCCGTTGATAGAAGCATAGTCCAAATCCATTGGGACCATTCTCCAATTTCTCCACGTACTCCTCAATGAGTGCCAAGTCCAAGTGGGAAAACGCAAGAAATGCATCATATCTCAGGTCCTCATCATTTTCGGGATCCGGATGTGAAATGCACCAAAGACAAAGATTGTGTTGATAAAGCCATAATACAATAGACTTTTTGAAATAGATAAATGCCAGTATTACAACACTGAATCCAACAAGAGATCCAATAATGATTATAGCGTAAGTCTTATTTGATGGACAATTATCCTTTTTAATGGCAAATTCCCTCGGTTCTAGATTTTCCTCATAGCATTTGATACTATCACGATCCACAATTCGATGCGAAAAGTTGGTAACATACAAAAGGAATGCTTCAGTTTCGCAATTGCAAATCCATCGACTCCCCGATAGTCTAAGCCGTAAAGTATTTGATCTCATGGATAGAAATGCCAGCACTTGCTTATCAAGAGTTGTTATGCTGTTGTTCCTTATGTCCAAATAAGTTAGATTGGGTGGTAGTTCATCCAACTTTAATTGTGTTAAGTTATTATTATTGGTCACAATGAGTTCACGTAGATTAGAGTATCCGTATAAGGTCGATTTTGGTAATGTGGTAATGTTTGTGTTGTTCAATTGAAGGTGATGCATTTCCTATTATTGGGATCGGAATAATTGGAAATCCTTTCCGTTCATCAATGTGGTGACAATTAATTATAAATCGTTTTATATCACGCTCTAAATAGCACTCACAGCCATCGGGACATGCCTTATTATGTATGTCCACACCGAGTGTACAATTTTTTTCATAATCAAAGCAAATAAAAGCTTTTATTTTCCATTTCAAAATCCAGCGAATATTACGGTTTCCTGTGTGAACGTGAATAATGGCTAATTTTGTATACAAGTTTTCAATATATTCCGTGATACGTAGGATTTATATAATCATTACTAACAATTAAATATTCCAAGTGATTTTGTAAGGTCTTAGATCTGAAACAAAAAAACAAAATTAAAATTACTGTTCTTTCATATAACTGTAGGAAAGGGATATAAATCGATTCAGGATATATACAAAGATTTAAGAGTGTGGGGATGATATATGAGTGTGAAAGTCATGCTAGATTAAATAAATATATAAAAGGGGGGGGCGGGAAATCTAAATTAATTGTATTTTATTTGTATTATTTATATATTATTATATATTAACTTATTAAGTTAAATAAGTCGGCGCTAAACGTAGAAGCTATGCCCGATAAACCGATTGTACTTAAATAGTTATAAGAATTATATTTAAATAAACACACCTCATCCACTCCATATTATGTGTCCATGTGTCAGTAAGTTCAAGTGTTGTCAATTTTGTTAAATTGTGAAAATGCTCTGGATAGAGCTTTAGAATGTTACAGTTTCGAATTCTAATTTCCGATAAATTTGCCAGGCCATGAAAACTTTCATTATGAATCTCAAACTTGATAGACTCGTCAATACTATTACCAGTCAAAATAAAGCTTTCCAAGTTTGTTGCACCGCTCAAAGAGGCTTTATCGAGAATAAATTTATTTTCGGTAAGCATTGGCAACCGAATATTTATTTCTAGTGTTCTTAGCTGAGTCACATTAGTTAAATGGATATTCTTGCACTCATTATTCCAGACAACAACATTCAAACGCAATCTTTTTAAACGTTTAAAGTTTTGCACATCTAGGCAGTTATCCAGCATGTCCCAATGTAAATCCTCCAAATAGCGTAAATTAATTGCCAGGGGACTAATAACATCGCTCTCATCATTGGTTGCGATTTGAATTATGTGCACAGTCAAATTTGTACATTTGCTGAAGACATTTTCTACATTATATGTTTCTTGATGTTCACATATCATATGTTTTTGTATGCCATATAATTGCTCTTGCTCTAGACATCTAAAAATATTCACACCGTCGTTGTCCAATTCACATTTTCCAGCAAACCCATCAATACCAAATTTTAACTCTCTGAAATCCGTTTTTCTTTAGGAGAGTAACTACACTGGAATCCAAAGTTATTATCATTTAAATCCAGTTCACAGTCACCAGCTTTGCTGTGAAATGGACTGTCTATATTGAAGATCAATTTAAAAACTTATGGATCAATTTTAACACTTATGTTGCTTAAACCAGTGCAAACTACGGATATTGCAAAGATTAATGAAATTATTTGAAGTAATTTAATAAACATTTTCTTATTAAAGTTGATATTTAACACGTGTCAATACTCCAAAAGTTAAACAACAACTGAGCAGCGATTGGCAAGCTCGTTCAGAAGAAATCTTTGCTTTATGTTATTTTAGCTCCTTGGGGACTGAGCAGTTGCAGATTAAGTTTATTTATGGGCACATTTCGTATAAATGTATTAGTAAATTTTTCACTCTCGCGTCAGAACGGGAGTTTTGACTACAAATACAACTTCAAATCTTAGACTATATATATAAATAATGATATATAAATAATAGTATATTTTTGTTATAATTATAATTTTATAATATTTTAAAATCATTAAAAGAATCCCTTCAAAAATATTTCTGAATTATTTTTCCAGTTCCATGCATTGGCTTAAGTTCATGATACCCGTTTATGCATTGCTCAAAAAAGTACAGCATTATTATTATATATGCGGGTTACTTCCATTTTCTCAATAAGAAAGCTCTCAAAAATGTATAACGAAAACATTGATAAGCAAAAAAACATATTTACTCATTTGAAAAACATAATTTTGTTCGGATATTTCTAGCTGTTCAGCACGAGCGCGGTCCACGCAAACCAATTCCGCGTTGATTTATAGCTCTGTGCGCGAGTTGTTCGCTTCTTTTTCTAACATTCCATTTTTGACCTCCACAGCGCCATGCATTTCAATGTGGCAAGCAACCTGCAACGTGCTCAGGCAATTTTTTTTATACGAGCTTTACCTATTCCACATTTTGGCATTATTATACCCTAGCTCAGATTTGGTTGGATTGGACCCACACTTCAAAGCGTTTTCAAAGTATCTTTGAAATTAACTTTATTTGTTTAACCAGCGAAAAGTTAGTTGAATGTTCATGATATCTAAGAAAAGAGATGTACATAAAGCATACTGTCAGAGGCAGCAGCAGCCAACAACCAATTAATTACAACATCGATTAAAAACGTAACGTAGTTTTGTAACGTCATTGCTTGCCCATCCCTAATCTTTGTCTTCTTTTTCAACTTTATCTAATTCACTTTCGTTTTACCTCTCGTCGGCTGTGCATTTGGTGACCCCGACGTGATCATTATTTCAATTTCTTTCATGGTGTTGTGTCGTTGTCAAAGTGCAAGTGAAAGGTCATAAACTATTGTGTTAATAATCATTCTAGGCGTCCTCTGCATAATTCGATGCACAGACAACAAACGCGCTCGCACACACACACACACACACATTCGCACATTTTCGCTCTGGTTTCAATTACGCACGTTTACTCTTTTTCGTCTCCGTTTGCCCGCCCACATTCGTGCATTCGCATCTGCTTGTAAGCTTAATCTTATGGAACTGGCCACATCCAAGCTTACTCGTGAACTCCTCAATCTGCGTAAGGCCACGATTCTCCATTCTACAGCAAAAAAAATGATGCCAACAACACGCGGTGTTCCCAAGCGGTCCCCCATCTAAGTACTAACCGCGCCCGACGCTGCTTAATTTCGGTGATCGGACGAGAACCGATGTATTCAGCGTAGTATGGTCGTTGGCAAATGCCATACGCTTAATATTTGCTTTTATCGCATCACACACACACACACACACACATCGCATAAACACGAATAAGCAAGCGAAGCATGAGCCAAGAATGCGCTTACTGCCTATTTATGTATTTAATGTCAATTAAGTAAAATTAAACATAATTTACTTTTTAAATTATTAGAAATAATGCTACAATAATGAGGAAGACTAAAAAGTTGGAAGTACCCTTACTGTTTGGTCACTAACTGTACTTTTCTTGCATTTCTGTTTTCGTTTTTCGACTTGGGACTGGGACTGGGAAATGAAATATAGTCAATGAAAAATTAAATCTCTTTTCTATGTTTTGGTCGTCCTGAAAAGGACGTTTGGTTTTACATTGTTACATATGTACATCATATTTAATAGTCTGGTAGTTTATGCCTTCTTTTCCGTCTTCTTGGGGAGTAGAACTGCCTGGATGTTGGGAAAAACACCACCCTGGGCACTGGTAACGCCCGAATGCAGTTTATTTAACTCTTCATCGTTGCGGATGGCCAATTGCAGATGGCGAGGGATAATCCTAGTTTTCTTGTTATCACGCGCAGCATTGCCAGCCAACTCCAGGACTTCAGCGGCCAAGTATTCCACGCTCGGCGTAGTTGCCCTTGCGGAGAAGACGGTGAATACGACCGACGGGAAAGAGTTTTTAAGAGACTGTCGAGTAGAATTGTCGCAAGTTTGTTTGATGCCGCTTAACCCGCAGCGTAAAAATTTGATGGAGTTTGGCATTTTCTTTGATTGAAATTTGTGATCTTCTGAAAGCTTTGAGAGAGACTCGCTGCTGCATCGCACACTTATTTACTGCTTCCGTCCGGTGCCGTCAAGTGGCTGCAGTCACTTTGTACTTGTCACCCCTTTTGCGCTGTGTCACACACACAGGATACAAACATGCCACGCCATAGATACATTTAATTACAAACAAATAAAAGTCATGACAGCAACCCACACACACACACACACACACACATATTCACGCTCGTGTGTGCGTGTGAACCCTTGTGAACCCGACATGTCAGACCACCTTAGTTAACCAGCAGTGCCCATCCAAGTTAATTAATTTGGAATTATTCTGAACTTAATATCGAATTTGGTCGGGTCGTTATAGGCGAATCTTAGCTGTACTCAGCAATGTTCTTCAGCCCCGGTACAGTAAGATCGCCGATGCCTCAGTCTTTTCCCCAGCGGAGCTGCCTGTCATTGGCTGATTGCTAAATTCGCTTTGCGCAGAAGAGCCTCTCTTAAAAGCTCCCACGGCGAGCGCATTTTTACTTCGACTCATACTTAACCACAAAGTTGTTCGTTCGACGTTGGATGGGTGAACGGGCATTGAGTGCGTCAGTGTTCTTATAGCTTTTGAAGAGAATGGACTTATAAGAAGGGACGGATAAGCATGGACAGCTGTGGCGGATATTGTTTTTTGGACCAACATTATCGGCGTTATTATAAAGTGGGACACAAACAATTTCCTTTTTGTGTTCGTTGGTGAACAGTGTAAAATATTCATTTAAGTGCAATTCTACATGCATAATCTTCCGTTATGAGCTGCTTAATCTTGCCGTTATATATAGATAAGAAAAACACATGCACAAATTGATTAAAGTAAATTAAACTTAAATTACAGTTAGTTAAATGCAAGATAAAAAGGAATTTGAGTCGGTTCCGTGTAATTAGAAAGTAACCTAATATATACTTAATACTAGTGAGTAATCTTTATTTAGAAACACACAACGATTTGTCGCAGTGCATGGTATATGCTATGAGCGAGCTTTCGCATGTGGTCGTGAATAATTGCTCTCTTTCATGATTACAGCTACACACACCAACACCAGGAAGTACTTCCAGCGTGGGATGATGTATGTTGGTTCCTCTCTTTAATCATGAGCACAGTATAATGTGAGTAGGAAAAAAGGGTTTATAGTCGCTCTTTAAACCTGAGCAATTGTTCACTGGGCTCTTAAAATATCAGCCACACTGCTCAGCAAACAAATAGGTTCGCGTTGTGTATTTTTGTTTGATTTTTTTTGCATGATTGTAAGATGAAATACTTAATTATACCAGTTATCAATTATATATAAATAGATTAGGATCATTTCATATTCAACAGTAATTGAAATAATTCTTGGCCTTGGAAAGTAAACAAATAAGTTTTTTTCGAGTTAAGTTTTTTTTTATTATCAGCCTAAAACTACTTACGGATGTTTGCATATCGATTTGACTTAGAATGAAATTGTGTAATCAAATCAGAACAGACGGTGTTCACTTGTTTGTATATTGGCATTCCCCATTTGAACTGATGATGCATGCCACGTTGCAGAGAAAAATTGAGCTGATCAACCGGCATTTTTGTTAATTATATTGCCAATATTGTTCCTGATTCGGAACCAAATTTATTTACCAATCTATCTGCAAACATGCGTATAAGATATAACCCTCGCTTCCGTCTTTTGTCTTTATATCTATAAATTCCTAATAATATAAAGTTATCAACCGTTTATAAAATATGAAAATTATGAATTACATACACCTTTCGTGGATTGATTTAGTAATGCATTGATTTCATTTATTGGGTGGATGACCTGTGACTCCCGATGGAGATAGGATTTCGAATTCGAATTATTTGATCCCTCCATTACTTTTTATCTTTCTTTTTTCTCACGTCCATGGCTTGACTTCTACCTTTCTTTAATTTAAAAATATAGTACGCGAATTATAAAATATATATAACTAATGCTAGGAAGCAATTTTAATACGTCGGTTGTCCAATAATAACCCACTTCTCTGAACGTTTTAATTGCCCATCAAACGATTGAAAATCAGATGATGACTACGCAAGAAAATAGCAATATCAGCGAAAAGTTAGTTAAATGTTCATGATATCCAAGAAAAGAGATAAAGATAAGATAAGAGATAAAGCATACATTCCAAACACATAACATTTTGCAACGTTTTCCTTTTTAACAGCCATTTCAAGAAATCAGTGAAAATGCTAACCTCAAGATACACTCTTTGGGAATATTACACATTGATTTAACTCAATTTGATTTGAGAGTGTAGGATAATTCTGCAAAACGCCTTCATTTTCATTTTCAGATTAATGCAGTTATTTTACTAGAGAAGAATTATTTGAATATATTATACCATTCTTTTAATTACTAGTAAGATTAGAGATTATTTCTGTAGTTGTTCAAATAAGCTTATTTCAGTTATAAAGAAATTACAATTGTGATATCTAAAATATATTTAACCATCTTTAAGTCGACAATCTTTTCCAATATTGGTCTCTATTTGAAAATGTATAATGTATCAGATAGATATAGGTACAAGCTAAATAAGTGCCTTTGGCAGCATATGATTTTGGATGATCATTTCCTAGAGTGCTGCTTCTAGAATTGACATAAAATAAAAAAGATAATATCATTTGTAATCTTATAATTTTTTAAGTTTATTTTTATTTATGTTTCAGTTTGCTGTGTTTGTCGCTTGTCCTGCACACTGTTATGGGGCATCGCTTTAATGAGTTTTTCCCAAAACTGAGAATCTTCTCGTTTGAGATATGTATGTAGTTTCAAGTAAATCCTCAGCTCAGAATCCAAGTCAGTGAAGTCTGTGAAATCTGGATAAACGACTATAATCAAGCGTTTTCTTGGGTCAATGGAGGTAGCCCTGATGGCCACACGGAACTCGAAGCGCCCCCAGGATGACTGCACAAAGTTTTTGGTCATCAGTAGAATGACTCTCTTAGATTCGTCAATCGATTTTAATATGCAGCCTGGAATGGATTCACCAATTAACCAATCCCGTTGATAGAAGCATAGTCCAAATCCACTGGGACCATTCTCCAATTTCTCCACGTACTCCTCAATGAGTGCCAAGTCCAAGTGGGAAAACGCAAGAAATGCATCATAGGTCAGGTCCTCATCATTTTCGGGATCCGGATGTAAAATGCACCAAAGACAAAGATTGTGTTGATAAAGCCATAATACAATAGACTTTTTGAAATAGATAAATGCCAGTATTACAACACTGAATCCAACAAGAGATCCAAGAATGATTATAGCGTAAGTCTTATTTGATGGACAATTATGCTTTTTAATGTCAAAATCCATCAGCTTTAGATTTTCCTTATAGCATTTGATACTATCACGATCCTCAATTCGATGCGAAAAGTTGGTAACATACAAAATGAATGCTTCAGTTTCGCAATTGCAAATCCATCGATTCCCCGATAGTCTAAGCCGTAAAGTATTTGATCTCATGGATAGAAATGCCAGCACTTGCTTATCAAGAGTTGTTATGCTGTTGTTCCTTATGTCCAAATAATTTATATTGGGTGGTAGTTCATCCAACTTTAATTGTGTTAAGTTATTATTATTGGTCACAATGAGTTCACGTAGATTAGAGTATCCGTATAAGGTCGATTTTGGTAATGTGGTAATGTGTGTGTTGTCCTATCGAAGTGATGCGTTTCCTATTATTGGGATCGGAATAATTGGAAATCCTTTCCGTTCATCAATGTGGTGACAATTAATTATAAATCGTTTTATATCACGCTCTAAATAGCACTTACAGCCATCGGGACATGTCTTATTATGTATGTCCACACTGAACGTACAATTTATTTCAAAATCAAAGCAAATAAAAGCTTTTATTTTCCATTTCAAAATCCAGCTAATGCTACCGTATCCTGTGTAAACGTGAATAATGGCTAATTTTGTATACAAGTTTTCAATATATTCCGTGATTGTATGATTTATAAAATCATTATCAACAGTTAAATATTCCAACTGATTTTGTAAGGTTTTAGAGCTGAAACGAAAAAACAAAATTCAAATTACTGTTCTTTCATATAACTGTAAGAATGGGATATAAATCGATTTAGGATATATACATAGATTTAAGAGTGTGGGGATGTAACGGTTGATATATGAGTATGAAAGTCATGCTAGATAAAATATATATATGTGGGGCGGGAAATCTAAATTATTATTATTTTATTTGTATTATTTATATATTATTATATATTAACTTATTAAGTTAAATAAGCCGGAGCTAAACGTAGAAGCTATGCCCGATAAACCGATTGTACTTAAATAGTTATCAGAATTATATTTAAATAAACACACCTCATCCACTCCATATTATGTGTCCATGTGTCAGTAATTTCAAGTGTTGTCAATTTTGTTAAATTGTGAAAATGCTCTGGATAGAGCTCTAGAATGTTACAGTATCCAATTCTAATTTCCGATAAATTTGCCAGGCCATGAAAACTTTCATTATGAATCTCAAAATTGATAGACTCGTCAACACTATCACCAGTCAAAATAAAGCTTTCCAAGTTTGTTGCACCGCTCAAAGAGGCATTATCAAGAATAAATTTATTTTTGGTAACCCATGGCAACCGAATATTTATTTCTAGTTTTCTTAGCTGAGTCACATTAGTTAAATGGATATTCTTGCACTCATTATTCCAGACATCAACATTCAAATACAATCTTTTTAAACGTTTAAAGTTTTGCACATCTAGGCAGTTATCCAGCATGTCCCAATGTAAATCCTCCAAATAGGGTAAATTATTTGCCAGGTGCTTAATATTAACATCGCTCGCATGGGTGGTTTTGATTTTAATTATGTGCACAGTCAAATTTGTACATTTGCTGAAGACATTTTCTACATTATATGTTTCTTGATGTTCACATATCATATGTTTTTGTATGCCATATAATTGCTCTTGCTCTAGACATCTAAAAATATTCACACCGTCGTTGTCCAATTCACATTTTCCAGCAAACCCATCAATACCAAATTTTAACTCTCTGAAATCCGTTTTTCTTTAGGAGAGTAACTACACTGGAATCCAAAGTTATTATCATTTAAATCCAGTTCACAGTCACCAGCTTTGCTGTGAAATGGACTGTCTATATTGAAGATCAATTTAAAAACTTATGGATCAATTTTAACACTTATGTTGCTTAAACCAGTGCAAACTACGGATATTGCAAAGATTAATGAAATTATTTGAAGTAATTTAATAAACATTTTCTTATTAAAGTTGATATTTAACACGTGTCAATACTCCAAAAGTTAAACAACAACTGAGCAGCGATTGGCAAGCTCGTTCAGAAGAAATCTTTGCTTTATGTTATTTTAGCTCCTTGGGGACTGAGCAGTTGCAGATTAAGTTTATTTATGGGCACATTTCGTATAAATGTATTAGTAAATTTTTCACTCTCGCGTCAGAACGGGAGTTTTGACTACAAATACAACTTCAAATCTTAGACTATATATATAAATAATGATATATAAATAATAGTATATTTTTGTTATAATTATAATTTTATAATATTTTAAAATCATTAAAAGAATCCCTTCAAAAATATTTCTGAATTATTTTTCCCGTTTTATACATTGGCTTAAGTTCATGATACCCGTTTATGCACTACTCAAAAAATTACAGCATTATTATTATATATGCGGGTTACTTCCATTTTCTCAATAAGAAAGCTGTCAAAAATGTATAACGAAAACATTGATAAGCAAAAAAACATATTTACTCATTTGAAAAACATAATTTTGTTCGGATATTTCTAGCTGTTCAGCACGAGCGCGGTCCACGCAAACCAATTCCGCGTTGATTTATAGCTCTGGGCGCGAGTTGTTCGCTTCTTTTTCTAACATTCCATTTTTGACCTCCACAGCGCCATGCATTTCAATGTGGCAAGCAACCTGCAACGTGCTCAGGCAATTTTTTTTATACGAGCTTTACCTATTCTACATTTTGGCTTTACTATACCCTAGCTCAGATTTGGTTCGGCAAATACATAAGGCCAACGACCCACACTTCAAAGCGTTTTCAAAGTATCTTTGAAATTAACTTTATTTGTTTAACCAGCGAAAAGTTAGTTGAATGTTCATGATATCTAAGAAAAGAGATGTACATAAAGCATACTGTCAGAGGCAGCAGCAGCCAACAACCAATTAAGTACAACATCGATTAAAAACGTAACGTAGTTTTGTAACGTCTTTGCTTGCCCATCCCTAATCTTTGTCTTCTTTTCTCAACTTTATCTAATTCACTTTCGTTTTACCTCTCGTCGGCTGTGCATTTGGTGACCCCGACGTGATCATTATTTCAATTTCTTTCATGGTGTTGTGTCGTTGTCAAAGTGCAAGTGAAAGGTCATAAACTATTGTGTTAATAATCATTCTAGGCGTCCTCTGCATAATTCGATGCACAGACAACAAACGCGCTCGCACACACACACACACACACATTCGCACATTTTCGCTCTGGTTTCAATTACGCACGTTTACTCTTTTTCGTCTCCGTTTGCCCGCCCACATTCGTGCATTCGCATCTGCTTGTAAGCTTAATCTTATGGAACTGGCCACATCCAAGCTTACTCGTGAACTCCTCAATCTGCGTAAGGCCACGATTCTCCATTCTACAGCAAAAAAAATGATGCCAACAACACGCGGTGTTCCCAAGCGGTCCCCCCCCCCCCCCCCCTTCCCATCTAAGTACTAACCGCGCCCGACGCTGCTTCATTTCGGTGATCGGACGAGAACCAATGTATCCGATGCGTAGTATGGTCGTTGGCAAATGCCATACGCTTAATATTTGCTTTTATCGCATCACACACACACACACACACACACACATCGCATAAACACGAATAAGCAAGCGAAGCATGAGCCAAGAATGCGCTTACTGCCTATTTATTTATTTAATGTCAATTAAGTAAAATTAAACATAATTTACTTTTTAAATTATTAGAAATAATGCTACAATAATGAGGAAGACTAAAAAGTTGGAAGTACCCTTACTGTTTGGTCACTAACTGTACTTTTCTTGCATTTCTGTTTTCGTTTTTCGACTTGGGACTGGGAAATGAAATATAGTCAATGAAAAATTAAATCTCTTTTCTATGTTTTGGTCGTCCTGAAAAGGACGTTTGGTTTTACATTGTTACATATGTACATCATATTTAATAGTCTGGTAGTTTATGCCTTCTTTTCCGTCTTCTTGGGGAGTAGAACTGCCTGGATGTTGGGAAAAACACCACCCTGGGCACTGGTAACGCCCGAATGCAGTTTATTTAACTCTTCATCGTTGCGGATGGCCAATTGCAGATGGCGAGGGATAATCCTAGTTTTCTTGTTATCACGCGCAGCATTGCCAGCCAACTCCAGGACTTCAGCGGCCAAGTATTCCATAACGGCAGCCAAGTACACAGGAGCACGCTCGGCGTAGTTGCCCTTGCGGAGAAGACGGTGAATACGACCGACGGGAAAGAGTTTTTAAGAGACTGTCGAGTAGAATTGTCGCAAGTTTGTTTGATGCCGCTTAACCCGCAGCGTAAAAATTTGATGAGTTTGGCATTTTCTTTGATTGAAATTTGTGATCTTCTGAAAGCTTTGAGAGAGACTCGCTGCTGCATCGCACACTTATTTACTGCTTCCGTCCGGTGCCGTCAAGTGGCTGCAGTCACTTTGTACTTGTCACCCCTTTTGCGCTGTGTCACACACACAGGATACAAACATGCCACGCCATAGATACATTTAATTACAAACAAATAAAAGTCATGACAGCAACCCACACACACACACACACACACACATATTCACGCTCGTGTGTGCGTGTGAACCCTTGTGAACCCGACATGTCAGACCACCTTAGTTAACCAGCAGTGCCCATCCAAGTTAATTAATTTGGAATTATTCTGAACTTAATATCGAATTTGGTCGGGTCGTTATAGGCGAATCTTAGCTGTACTCAGCAATGTTCTTCAGCCCCGGTACAGTAAGATCGCCGATGCCTCAGTCTTTTCCCCAGCGGAGCTGCCTGTCATTGGCTGATTGCTAAATTCGCTTTGCGCAGAAGAGCCTCTCTTAAAAGCTCCCACGGCGAGCGCATTTTTACTTCGACTCATACTTAACCACAAAGTTGTTCGTTCGACGTTGGATGGGTGAACGGGCATTGAGTGCGTCAGTGTTCTTATAGCTTTTGAAGAGAATGGACTTATAAGAAGGGACGGATAAGCATGGACAGCTGTGGCGGATATTGTTTTTTGGACCAACATTATCGGCGTTATTATAAAGTGGGACACAAACAATTTCCTTTTTGTGTTCGTTGGTGAACAGTGTAAAATATTCATTTAAGTGCAATTCTACATGCATAATCTTCCGTTATGAGCTGCTTAATCTTGCCGTTATATATAGATAAGAAAAACACATGCACAAATTGATTAAAGTAAATTAAACTTAAATTACAGTTAGTTAAATGCAAGATAAAAAGGAATTTGAGTCGGTTCCGTGTAATTAGAAAGTAACCTACTATATACTTAATACTAGTGAGTAATCTTTATTTAGAAGTGCATGCGGACTTAAAACACACAAAGATTTGTCGCAGTGCATGGTATATGCTATGAGCGAGCTTTCGCATGTGGTCGTGAATAATTGCTCTCTTTCATGATTAGAGCTACACACACCAACACCAGGAAGTACTTCCAGCGTGGGATGATGTATGTCGGTTGCTCTCTTTCATTATGAGGCGCGCTAAGAATAGAGCACAGTATAATGTGAGTAGAGAACAAAAGGGTTTCATAGTCGCTCTTTAAACCTGAGCAATTGTTCACTGGGCTCTTAAAATATCAGCCACACTGCTCAGCAAACAAATAGGTTCGCGTTGTGTATTTTTGTTTGATTTTTTTTGCATGATTGTAAGATGAAATACTTACTTATGCCAGTTATCAATTATATATAAATAGTTTAGGATCATTTCATATTCAACAGTAATTGTAATAATTCTTGGCCTTAGTATAGTAATCCGGCATTACACGTGGAAAGTGAACAAATAAGTTTTTTTCGAGTTAAGTTTTTTTTTATTATCAGCCTAAAACTACTTGCGGATGTTTGCATATCGATTTGACTTAGACTGAAATTGTGTAATCAAATCAGAACAGAACCCACTCCAATTGCCGGCGAGCTTCAGCCAAAGCAAGCGCATACTCCGATCGTTTTAATATCCCATCAAACGATTGAAAATCAGATGATGGCTACGCAAGAAAATAACAATATCAGCGAAAAGTTAGTTAAATGTTCATGATATCCAAGAAAAGAGATAAAGATAAGATAAGAGATAAAGCATACATTACAAATATATAACAGTTTGCAAAGTTTTCCTTTTTAGCAGCCATTTCAAGAAATCAATGAAAATGCTAACCTCAAGATATACTCTTTGGGAATATTACACATTGATTTAACTCAATTTGATTTGAGGGTGTAGGATAATTCTGCAAAACGCCTTCACTTTCACTATCGGATTAATGCTGTTATTTTACTAGAGAAGAATTATTTGAATATATTATATCATTCATTAAATTACTAGTAAGGGTAGAGATTATTTCTGTAGTTGTTCAAATAAGCTTATTTCAGTTATAAAGAAATTACAATTGTGATATCTAAAATATATTTAACCATCTTTTAGTCGGCAATCTTTTCCAATATTGGTCTCTATTTGAAAATGTATAATGTATCAGATAGATATAGGTACAAGCTAAATAAGTGCCTTTGGCAGCATATGATTTTGGATGATCATTTCCTAGAGTGCTGCTTCTAGAATTGACATAAAATAAAAAAGATAATATCATTTGTAATCTTATAATTTTTTAAGTTTATTTTTATTTATGTTTCAGTTTGCTGTGTTTGTCGCTTGTCCTGCACACTGTTATGGGGCATCGCTTTAATGAGTTTTTCCCAAAACTGAGAATCTTCTCGTTTGAGATATGTATGTAGTTTCAAGTAAATCCTCAGCTCAGAATCCAAGTCAGTGAAGTCTGTGAAATCTGGATAAACGACTATAATCAAGCGTTTTCTTGGGTCAATGGAGGTAGCCCTGATGGCTACACGGAACTCGAAGCGCCCCCAGGATGACTGCACAAAGTTTTTGGTCATCAGTAGAATGACTCTCTTAGATTCGTCAATCGATTTTAATATGCAGCCTGGAATGGATTCACCAATTAACCAATCCCGTTGATAGAAGCATAGTCCAAATCGACGGGGACCATTCTCCAATTTCTCCACGTACTCCGCGATGAGTGCCAAGTCCAAGTGGGAAAACGCAAGAAATGCATCATATCTCAGGTCTTCAGCATTTTCGGGATCCGGATGTGAAATGCAACTAAGACAAAGATTGTGTTGATAAAGCCATAATACAATAGACTTTTTGAAATAGATAAATGCCACTATTATAACACTGAATCCAAAAAGAGGTCCCAGAATGATTGTAGCGTAAGTCTTATTTGATGGACAATTATGCTTTTTAATGTCAAAATCTATCAGCTTTAGATTTTCCTTATAGCATTTGATACTATCACGATCCTCAATTCGATGCGAAAAGTTGGTAACATACAAAATGAATGCTTCAGTTTCGCAATTGCAAATCCATCGATTCCCCGATAGTCTAAGCCGTAAAGTATTTGATCTCATGGATAGAAATGCCAGCACTTGCTTATCAAGAGTTGTTATGCTGTTGTTCCTTATGTCCAAATAATTTATATTGGGTGGTAGTTCATCCAACTTTAATTGTGTTAAGTTATTATTATTGGTCACAATGAGTTCACGTAGATTAGAGTATCCGTATAAGGTCGATTTTGGTAATGTGGTAATGTTTGTGTTGTCCAATCGAAGTGATGCGTTTCCTATTATTGGGATCGGAATAATTGGAAATCCTTTCCGTTCATCAATGTGGTGACAATTAATTATAAATCGTTTTATATCACGCTTTAAATAGCACCCACAGCCATCGGGACATGCCTTATTATTTATGTCCACACTGAATCTACAATATATATCAGAATCAAAGCAAATAAAAGATTTTATTTTCCTTTCCAAATTCCAGCGAACACCACTGTATCCTGTGTGAACGTCAATAAAGGCCAATTTTGTATACAAGTTTTCAATATATTCCGTGATCGTATGATTTATATAACCATTACTAACAATTAAATGTTCCAAGTGATTTTGTAAGGTTTTAGAGCTGAAACGAAAAAACAAAATTCAAATTACTGTTCTTTCATATAACTGTAGGAATGGGATATAAATCGATTTAGGATATATACATAGATTTAAGAGTGTGGGGATGTAACGGTTGATATATGACTGTGAAAGTCATGCTAGATAAAATAAATATATGTGGGGCGGGAAATCTAAATTAATTTTATTTTATTTGTACTATTTATATATTATTATTTTATCATATTGATTAAAAAAAGTACTAAGTATTAGGGGAAGTATAAAATATATACATAACTTTGCGAAATTCGATGTTTCCCCTATAACCTGGACGTGTATTGAAAATCAAAAAGTGTATTAAGTTAAATTAGAAGCTATGCCACAGATTGCCACAGATTGTACTTAAATAGTTATAAGAATTATATTTAAATAAACACACCTCATCCACTCCATATTATGTGTCCATGTGCCAGTAATTTCAAGTGTTGTCAATTTTGTTAAATTGTGAAAATGCTGTGGATAGAGCTTTAGAATGTTACAGTTTCGAATTCTAATTTCCGATAAATTTGCCAGGCCATGAAAACTTTCATTATGAATCTCAAACTTGATAGACTCGTCAGTACTATTACCAGTCAAAATAAAGGTTTCCAAGTTTGTTGCACCGCTCAAAAAGGCTTTATCGAGAATAAATTTATTTTCGGTAACCTCTGGCAACAGAACATTTATTTCTAGTGTTCTTAGCTGAGTCACATTAGTTAAATGGAAATTCTTGCACTTATTATTCAAGACATCAACATTCAAATACAATCTTTTTAAATGTTTAAAGTTTTGCACATCTAGGCAGTTATCCAGCATGTCCCAATGTAAATCCTCCAAATAGCGTAAATTATTTGCCAGGGACTTAATATTAACATCGCTCTTAATATTGGTTACGATTTTAATTATGTGCACAGTCAAATTTGTACATTTGCTGAAGACATTTTCTACATTATATGTTGCTTGATGTCCCATTATCATTGGTTTTTGTATGCCATATAATTGCTTTCGCGCTATATATAAAAACGTTAATACACCGTCGTTGTCCAATTCACATTTTCCAGCAAACTCTTTAAGACCAAATTTTAAGTATCTGATTAAAATCAGATTTTCATCATAAGAGTAACTACACTGGAATCCAAAGTTATTATCATTTAAATCCAGTTCACAGTCACCAGCTTCGCTGCCGAATGGACTGTCTATGTTGAAGATCAATTTAAAAACATCTCGATTAATTTTAACACTTATTTTCCTTAAACCAGTGCAAACTACGGATATTGCAAAGATTAATGAAATTATTTGAAGTAATTTAATAAACATTTTCTTATTAAAGTTGACCTTTAACACTACTCCAAACACTCCAAAAGTTAAACAACAACTGAGGAGCGATTGGCAAGCTCGTTCAGAAGAAATCTTTGCTTTATGTTATTTTAGCTCCTTGGGGACTGAGCAGTTGCAGATTAAGTTTATTTATGGGCACATTTTTAGCAAATTGTTCACTCTCGCGTCAGAACGGGAGTTTCGACTACAACTACAACTACAACTTCAAATCTTAGACTATATTACTTTCACAATGCTCTTGTTTACTATATATATATATATATATCATATATTTTTGTTATAATTATAAGCTTATAATATTTTAAAATCATTAACAGAATCTGTTCAAAATATTTCTGAAGTATTTTTCCCGTTCCATACATTGGCTTAAGTTCATGATACCCATTTATGCACTACTCAAAAAGTACACCATTATTATTATATATGCGGGTTACTTCCATTTTCTCAATAAGAAAGCTCTCAAAAATATATATCAAAAACATTGATAAGCAAAAAAACGTATTTATTATTTGAAAAACATAATTTTGTTCGGATATTTCTAGCTGTTCAGCATGAGCGCGGTCCACCCAAACCAATTCCGCGTTGATTTATAGCTCTGTGCGCGAGTTGTTCGCTTCTTTTGATAACATTCCATTTTTGACCTCCACAGCGCCATGCACTATATAAAATTTTCCATGTTATTTCAATGTGGCAAGCAACCTGCAACGTGCTTAGGGAATTTTTTATACGAGCTTTACCTATTCCACATTTTGGCTTTACTATACCCTAGCTCAGATTTGGTTGGATTGGACCCACACTTCAAAGCGTTTTCAAAGTATCTTTGAAACTAACTTTATTTATTTAACCAGCGAAAAGTTAGTTGAATGTTCATGATATCCAAGAAAAGAGATGTACATAAAGCATACTGTCAGAGGCAGCAGCAGCCAACAACTAATTAATTACAACATCGATTAAAACGTAACGTAGTGTTGTAACGTAGTTTTGTAACGTCATTGCCTGCCCATCCCTAATCTTTGTCTTCTTTTGTCAACTTTATCTAATTCACTTTCGTTTTACCTCTCGTCGGCTGTGCATTTGGTGACCCCGACGTGATCTTTATTTTAATTTCTTTCATGGTGTTGTGTCGTTGTCAAAGTGCAAGTGAAAGGTCATAAACTATTGTGTTAATAATCATTCTTGGCGTCCTCTGCATAATTCGATGCACAGACAACAAACGCGCTCGCACACACACACACACACATTCGCACATTTTCGCTCACATTTCAATTACGCACGTTTACTCTTTTTCGTCTCCGTTTGCCCGCCCACATTCTTGCATTGGCATTTGCTTGTAAATGGTACCGTTGGCTTCTTATCTGTAAATTGCCCAATAACTTATTGGCAGCGCTGTGCCAAAACTTTCGTTAACGCAGCGGTCAGTCAGCGGTCAACCTGTACTTGCCGTTAATTTCCTTTGCATTTCGTTCGTCCGTTATTTCGTGAACAACATACATTCAAACCTATGTGCATATTCGACAGTGCTAATCGCGTGTGTCAATCGTGACAAGCAATTGAAATGGCTGAGAACGAATCAAATTCAAATGCGGCTCCTCCCTCTGACTTGGACTTCTACAAGGCAAAGGCAGAATCAGTAGCTCTGCAACTCAATGCATTAAATGCGTTTTTAACCACTGAGCAACTGATGCATTTCGATGAAGCTGAGTTGCAGGCTAGACTGGATTTCATCAGCGAAATGCTCTCCATCTTTGATGCTGCACAATCCAAACTTGACAAGCTTAATCTTATGGAGCTGGCCACATCCAAGCTTACTCGTGAACTCCTCAATCTGCGTAAGGCCACGATTCTCCATTCTACAACAAAAAAAATAATGCCAACAACACGCGGTGTTCCCAAGCGGTCCCCCCCTCCCCATCTAAGTACTAACCGCGCCCGACGCTGCTTAATTTCGGTGATCGGACGAGAACCGATGTATTCAGCGTAGTATGGTCGTTGGCAAATACCATACGCTTAATATTTGCTTTTATCGCATCACACACACACACACATCGCATACGTTTTGTCACTAACTGTACTTTTCTTGCATTTCTGTTTTCGTTTTTCGACTTGGGACTGGGACCGGGAAATGAAATAGTCAATGAATAATTAAATCTCTTTTCTATGTTTCGTCCTGAAAAGGACGTTTGGTTTGAAATTTTTACATATGTACATCATATTTAATAGTCTGGTAGTTTATGCCTTCTTTTCCGTCTTCTTGGGGAGTAGAACTGCCTGGATGTTGGGTAAAACACCACCCTGGGCAATGGTAACGCCCGAAAGCAGTTTGTTTAAGTCTTCATCGTTGCGGATGGCCAATTGCAGATGGCGAAGGATAATCCTAGTTTTCTTGTTATCACGGGCACCATTGCCAGCCAACTCCCAGACTTCAGCGGCCAAGTATTCCACGCTCGGCGTAGTTGCCCTTGCGGAGAAGACGGTGAATACGACCGACGGGAAAGAGTTTTTAAGAGACTGTCGAGTAGAATTGTCGCAAGTTTGTTTGATGCCGCTTAACCCGCAGCGTAAAAATTTGATGAGTTTGGCATTTTCTTTAATTGAAATTTGTGATCTTTTGAAAGCTTTGAGAGAGTCTCGCTGCTGCATCGCACACTTATTTACTGCTTCCGTCCGGTGCCGTCAAGTGGCTGCAGTCACTTTGTACTTGTCACCCCTTTTGCGCTGTGTCACACACACAGGATACAAACATGCCACGCCATAGATACATTTAATTACAAACAAATAAAAGTCATGACAGCAACCCACACACACACACACACATATTCACGCTCGTGTGTGCGCCGGTGAACCCGACATGTCAGACCACCTTAGTTAACCAGCAGTGCCTATCTAAGTTGGTCAGGTCGTTATAGGCGAATCTGAGCTATACTCAGCAATGTGCTTAAGCCCCGGTACAGTAAGATCGCCGTTGCCTCAGTCTTTTCCCCAGCGGAGCTGCCTGGCATTGGCTGATTGCTGAATTCGCATTGCGCAGGAGAGCCTCTCTTAAAAGCTCCCACGGCGAGCGCATTTTTAATTCCACTCATATTTAACCACAAAGTTGGCATTGAGTGCGTCAGTGTGCTTATAGCTTATGAGAAGAATGGACTTATAAGAAGGGACGGATAAGCATGGGCAGCTTTGGCGGATATTTTATTTGGACCAACATTATCGGCGTTAGTATAAAGTATTGTATTGGGACCCAAACAATTTCCTTTTTGTGTTCGTTGGTGAACAGTGTAAAATATTCATTTAAGTGCAATTCTACATGCATAATCTGCCGTTATGAGCTGCTTAACCTTGCCGTTATACATAGATAAGAAAAACACATGTAAATAAAACTTAAATTACAGTTAGTTAAATGCAAGATAAAAAGGAAATTGAGTCGGTTCCGTGTGATTTGAAAGTAACCTAATATATACTTAATAATAGTGAGTAATCTTTATTTAGAAGTGCATGCGGAATTAAAACACACAAAGATTTGTCGCAGTGCATGGTATGTGCTATGAGCGAGCTTTCGCATGTGGTCGTGAATAATTGCTCTCTTTCATGATTACAGCCACACACACCAACACCAGGAAGTACTTCCAGCGTGGGATGATGTATGTACGTTGCTCTCTTTTATTATGAGCCGCGCCATATAATGTGAGTAGAAAACAAAAGGGCTTCAAGTCGCTCTTTAAACCTGAGCAATTGGTCACTGGGCTCTTAAAATATCAGCCACACTGCTCAGCAAACAAATAGGTTCGCGTTGTGTATTTTTGTTTGATTTTTTTTGCATGATTGCAAGATGAAATACTTAATTATACCAGTTATCAATTATATATAAATAGCTTAGGATTCTTCCATATTCATCAGTAATTATAATAATTCTTGGCCTTAGTATAGTAACCCGGCATTACACTTGGAAAGTGAACAAATAAGTTTTTTTTCGTGTTAAGTTTAATTATTAGTTTTTTTTTATTATAAGCCTAAAACTACTTACGGATGTTTGCATATCGATTTGATTTAGACTGAAATTGTGTAATCAAATCAGAACAGAACCCACTCCAATTGCCGGCGAGCTTCAGCCAAAGCAAGCGCATACTCCAAACGTTTTAATAGCCCATCAAACGATTGAAAATCAGATGATGACTACGCAAGAAAATAGCAATATCAGCGAAAAGTTAGTTAAATGTTCATGATATCCAAGAAAAGAGATAAAGATAAGATAAGAGAT
This sequence comes from Drosophila atroscutellata, assembly GCA_035041605.1. NCBI lineage: Eukaryota > Metazoa > Arthropoda > Insecta > Diptera > Drosophilidae > Drosophila > Drosophila atroscutellata. Next base: position 8,505 of record JAWNLA010000092.1, on the reverse strand, counting down.
AAAGCATACATTCCAAACACATAACATTTTGCAACGTTTTCCTTTTTAACAGCCATTTCAAGAAATCAATGAAAATGCTAACCTCAAGATACACTCTTTGGGAATATTACACATTGATTTAACTCAATTTGATTTGAGGGTGTAGGATAATTCTGCAAAACGCCTTCACTTTCACTATCGGATTAATGCTGTTATTTTACTAGAGAAGAATTATTTGAATATATTATACATTCATTAAATTACTAGTAAGATTAGAGATTATTTCTGTAGTTGTTCAAATAAGCTTATTTCAGTTATAAAGAAATTACAATTGTGATATCTAAAATATATTTAACCATCTTTAAGTCGACAATCTTTTCCAATATTGGTCTCTATTTGAAAATGTATAATGTATCAGATAGATATAGGTACAAGCTAAATAAGTGCCTTTGGCAGCATATGATTTTGGATGATCATTTCCTAGAGTGCTGCTTCTAGAATTGACATAAAATAAAAAAGATAATATCATTTGTAATCTTATAATTTTTTAAGTTTATTTTTATTTATGTTTCAGTTTGCTGTGTTTGTCGCTTGTCCTGCACACGGTTATGGGGCATCGCTTTAATGAGTTTTTCCCAAAACTGAGAATCTTCTCGTTTGAGATATGTATGTAGTTTCAAGTAAATCCTCAGCTCAGAATCCAAGTCAGTGAAGTCTGTGAAATCTGGATAAACGACTATAATCAAGCGTTTTCTTGGGTCAATGGAGGTAGCCCTGATGGCTACACGGAACTCGAAGCGCCCCCAGGATGACTGCACAAAGTTTTTGGTCATCAGTAGAATGACTCTCTTAGATTCGTCAATCGATTTTAATATGCAGCCTGGAATGGATTCACCAATTAACCAATCCCGTTGATAGAAGCATAGTCCAAATCCATTGGGACCATTCTCCAATTTCTCCACGTACTCCTCAATGAGTGCCAAGTCCAAGTGGGAAAACGCAAGAAATGCATCATATCTCAGGTCCTCATCATTTTCGGGATCCGGATGTGAAATGCACCAAAGACAAAGATTGTGTTGATAAAGCCATAATACAATAGACTTTTTGAAATAGATAAATGCCAGTATTACAACACTGAATCCAACAAGAGATCCAATAATGATTATAGCGTAAGTCTTATTTGATGGACAATTATCCTTTTTAATGGCAAATTCCCTCGGTTCTAGATTTTCCTTATAGCATTTGATACTATCACGATCCTCAATTCGATGCGAAAAGTTGGTAACATACAAAATGAATGCTTCAGTTTCGCAATTGCAAATCCATCGATTCCCCGATAGTCTAAGCCGTAAAGTATTTGATCTCATGGATAGAAATGCCAGCACTTGCTTATCAAGAGTTGTTATGCTGTTGTTCCTTATGTCCAAATAAGTTATATTGGGTGGTAGTTCATCCAACTTTAATTGTGTTAAGTTATTATTATTGGTCACAATGAGTTCACGTAGATTAGAGTATCCGTATAAGGTCGATTTTGGTAATGTGGTAATGTGTGTGTTGTCCAATCGAAGTGATGCGTTTCCTATTATTGGGATCGGAATAATTGGAAATCCTTTCCGTTCATCAATGTGGTGACAATTAATTATAAATCGTTTTATATCACGCTCTAAATAGCACTCACAGCCATCGGGACATGTCTTATTATGTATGTCCACACTGAACGTCACAATTTATATCAGAATCAAAGCAAATAAAAGCTTTTATTTTCCATTTCAAAATCCAGCGAATGCTACGGTTTCCTGTGTGAACGTCAATAATGGCTAATTTTGTATACAAGTTTTCAATATATTCCGTGATACGTAGGATTTATATAACCATTACTAACAATTAAATATTCCAAGTGATTTTGTAAGGTTTTAGAGCTGAAACAAAAAAACAAAATTAAAATTACTGTTCTTTCATATAACTGTAGGAAAAAGATATAAATCGATTTAGGATATATACATAGATTTAAGAGTGTGGGGATGTAACGGTTGACATATGAGTGTGAAAGTCATGCTAGATCTAAATTAATTTTATTTTATTTGTATTATTTATATATTATTCTATATTAACTTATTAAGTTAAATAAGCCGGCGCTAAACGTAGAAGCTATGCCCGATAAACCGATTGTACTTAAATAGTTATCAGAATTATATTTAAATAAACACACCTCATCCACTCCATATTTGAGTCCATGTGTCAGTAATTTCAAGTGTTGCCAATTTTGTTAAATTGTGAAAATGCTCTGGATAGAGCTTTAGAATGCTACAGAGTCGAATTCTAATTTCCGATAAATTTGCCAGGCCATGAAAACTTTCATTATGAATCTCAAACTCGATAGACTCGTCAATACTATAACCATTCAAAATAAATCTTTCCAAGTTTGTTGCACCGCTCAAAGAGGCTTTATCAAGAATAAATTTATTTTCGGTAAGCCATTGGCAACCGAATATTTATTTCTAGTGTTCTTAGCTGAGTCACATTAGTTAAATGGATATTCTTGCACTCATTATTCTCGACATCAACTTTCAAAAACAATCTTTTTAAATGTTTAAAGTTTTGCACAAACTGATTTATATCTAGGCAGTTTTCCAGCATGTCCCAATGTAAATCCTCCAAATAGCGTAAATTATTTGCCAGGGGACTAATAACATCGCTCTTAATATTGGTTGCGATTTTAATTATGTGCACAGTCAAATTTGTACATTTGCTGAAGACATTTTCTACATTATATGTTTCTTGATGTTCACATATCATATTTTGTATGCCATATAATTGCTCTTGCTGTAGACATCTAAAAATATTCACACCGTCGTTATCCAATCCACATTTTCCAGCAAACTCATTAATACCAAATTTTAACTCTTCGCTTAGAATCCAATTTTCTTCATCAGAGTAACTACACTGGAATCCAAAGTTATTATCATTTAAATCCAGTTCACAGTCACCAGCTTCGCTGTCAAATGGACTGTCTATGTTGAAGATCAATTTAAAAACATCTCGATTAATTTCAGCACTTATTTTAATTAAACCAGTGCAAACTACGGATATTGCAAAGATTAATGAAATTATTTGAAGTAATTTAATAAACATTTTCTTATTAAAGTTGACCTTTAACACGTGCCAATACTCCAAAAGTTAAACAACAACTGAGCAGCGATTGGCAAGCTCGTTCAGAAGAAATCTTTGCTTTATGTTATTTTAGCTCCTTGGGGACTGAGCAGTTGCAGATTAAGTTTATTTAAAGGCACATTTCTAGCAAATTGTTCACTCTCGCGTCAGAACGGGAGTTTCGACTACAACTACAACTACACTTAAAATCTTAGACTATATATATAAATAATGATATATAAATAATAGTATATTTTTGTTATAATTATAATTTTATAATATTTGAAAATCATTAAATGAATCCCTTCAAAAATATTTCTGAATTATTTTTCCCGTTCCATGCATTGGCTTAAGTTCATGATACCCGTTTATGCATTGCTCAAAAAAGTACAGCATTATTATTATATATGCGGGTTACTTCCATTTTCTCAATAAGAAAGCTCTCAAAAATGTATAACGAAAACATTGATAAGCAAAAAAACATATTTACTCATTTGAAAAACATAATTTTGTTCGGATATTTCTAGCTGTTCAGCACGAGCGCGGTCCACGCAAACCAATTCCGCGTTGATTTATAGCTCTGTGCGCGAGTTGTTCGCTTCTTTTGATAACATTCCATTTTTGACCTCCACAGCGCCATGCATTTCAATGTGGCAAGCAACCTGCAACGTGCTCAGGCAATTTTTTTTATACGAGCTTTACCTATTCCACATTTAGGCTTTACTATACCCTAGCTCAGATTTGGTTCGGCAAATACATAAGGCCAACGACCCACACTTCAAAGCGTTTTCAAAGTATCTTTGAAATTAACTTTATTTGTTTAACCAGCGAAAAGTTAGTTGAATGTTCATGATATCTAAGAAAAGAGATGTACATAAAGCATACTGTCAGAGGCAGCAGCAGCCAGCAACTAATTAATTACAACCTGCCCATCCCTAATCTTTGTCTTCTTTTGTCAACTTTATCTAATTCACTTTCGTTTTACCTCTCGTCGGATGTGCATTGGCAAAAGAGATACGCGCGACATACGGAACATTAAATATGCTAAACATTCAATTTGTCAAATTGTAAACTAAACAAAAACACTGTTCAAAAATGAACACCCTGTAATTATATATATACCACATGTACTAGCTGATGCCTGACACATGCAGGCCAGCCTTACTCATCGCGGTACCTGCTGCTGGAGTTTGGATGCGCAACTACCGTTATTGCTGGCGACGGATTGCCGGCAGCTCGCGGCGCGACGATCGCCGCGATCCTGCTGCCTTCATCGACGGTCGCCGCGATCCTGCTGCATTTTTACATACATTTAGACTAAGCATTTTTGCATAAATAGAGAGCCTGCTCATCAGAGCACTTCAGTTCGATCTTACAAGTCAACTCGGTTTATTCAATAAACAAACACTGTTAATAATTGAATGAATTGAATAAACGCATACACCATATACACGAATTAAAATAAATCACAAAACAAAATAACCCAGTTCGAACATAGGTCACCGCAAAAAAGCGCCTCCTCAAAACATTTGGTGACCCCGACGTGATCTTTATTTCAATTTCTTTCATGGTGTTGTGTCGTTGTTAAAGTGCAAGTGAAAGGTCATAAACTATTGTGTTAATAATCATTCTAGCCGGCTTCTGCATAATTCGATGCACAGACAACAAACGCGCTCGCACACACACACACACACACATTCGCACATTTTCGCTCTGGTTTCAATTACGCACGTTTACTCTTTTTCGTCTCCGTTTGCCCGCCCACATTCTTGCATTGGCATTTGCTTGTAAATGGTACCGTTGGCTTCTTATCTGTAAATTGCGCAACAACTTATTGGCAGCGCTGTGCCAAAACTTTCGTTAACGCAGCGGTCAGTCAGCGGTCAACCTGTACTTGCCGTTAATTTCCTTTGCATTTCGTTCGTCCGTTATTTCGTGAACAACATACATTCAAACCTATGTGCATATTCGACAGTGCTAATCGCGTGTGTCAATCGTGACAAGCAATTGAAATGGCTGAGAACGAATCAAATTCAAATGCGGCTCCTCCCTCTGACCTGGACTTCTACAAGGCAAAGGCAGAATCAGTAGCTCGGCAACTCAATGCATTAAATGCGTTTTTAACCACTGAGCAACTGAAGCTGAGTTGCAGGCTAGACTGGATTTCATCAGCGAAATGCGCTCCAGCTTTGATGCTGCACAATCCAAACTTGACAAGCTTAATCTTATCGAGCTGGTCACGGACGCAAGGTCGCAATTTGAACAAGTCGAGGTGACATCCAAGCTTACTCGTGAACAATCAATCTCAATCTGCGTAAGGCCTCGATTCTCCATTCTACAGCAACCCGGAGTAATCCGAGCGAGCTAAATGAATTGAATTAAAAAAAGTTTTGGCTGATGCCAACAACACGCGGTGTTCCCAAGCGGTCCCCCATCTAAGTACTAACCGCGCCCGACGCTGCTTAATTTCGGTGATCGGACGAGAACCGATGTATTCAGCGTAGTATGGTCGTTGGCAAATGCCATACGCTTAATATTTGCTTTTATCGCATCACACACACACATACACACATCGCATACTGTTTTGTCACTAACTGTACTTTTCTTGCATTTCTGTTTTCGTTTTTCGACTTGGGACTGGGACTGGGAAATGAAATATAGTCAATGAAAAATTAAATCTCTTTTCTATGTTTTGGTCGTCCTGAAAAGGACGTTTGGTTTTACATTTTTACATATGTACATCATATTTAATAGTCTGGTAGTTTATGCCTTCTTTTCCGTCTTCTTGGGGAGTAGAACTGCCTGGATGTTGGGTAAAACACCACCCTGGGCAATGGTAACGCCCGAAAGCAGTTTGTTTAACTCTTCATCGTTGCGGATGGCCAATTGCAGATGGCGAGGGATAATCCTAGTTTTCTTGTTATCACGCGCAGCATTGCCAGCCAACTCCAAGACTTCAGCGGCCAAGTATTCCATAACGGCAGCCAAGTACACAGGAGCACCGGCACCAACACGCTCGGCGTAGTTGCCCTTGCGGAGAAGACGGTGAATACGACCGACGGGAAACTGGAGACCAGCGCGGTTGGAACGCGACTTTGCCTTTCCCTTCACTTTTCCACCTTTACCACGACCAGACATATTTATTCAATTCACTATTATTCACTCTCAACGCACAAATGTCGAATGATTCTCACAAACAGCCGCTCGTTGTATTTATACTTTTTCAGCTACCGACTTCTTCAGGTTAGGTATGAACAGCTGCGCAGTAATTCGACGCGCAGTGGTGGATTTTAACATGAAAGCGTCGTCCAAACGAGAGTATATAAGAGAAGCATTTTCTGTGTGCTGAGCACATTTGTGAAGTGAATTGAAGTGAGTGAACAAGTATTAAGTATGCCGCCGAAAACTAGTGGAAAGGCAGCCAAAAAGGCTGGCAAGGCTCAAAAGAACATCACCAAGAATGACAAGAAGAAGAAGCGCAAGAGGAAGGAAAGCTATGCCATCTACATTTACAAAGTGCTGAAGCAGGTCCATCCTGACACCGGCATTTCGTCAAAGGCGATGAGCATCATGAACAGCTTCGTGAACGATATTTTTGAGCGTATTGCTGCCGAGGCATCTCGTTTGGCCCACTACAACAAACGTTCTACCATCACAAGTCGGGAAATCCAAACCGCTGTCCGTCTTTTACTGCCCGGAGAGTTGGCTAAGCACGCCGTCAGTGAGGGAACCAAAGCAGTCACCAAGTACACTAGCTCCAAGTAAATTGCAGCCCAAAATACCAGCTATCGGCTAGCAGCTAGCAGCAAAAGGCCCTTTTCAGGGCCACAAATCATTCCCTTCAAAGAATTTAAAATATTGCAAACCATGTGAAGAAACATAATAAACAAGATATCAGATCCTATTCTATAATCAACCACAATCAGAATTTGTTAGCTTGACTTCTGATGAAATAAAAATGAACAGAAAAATTGCTTTTTTTATCGATTCCACAATGAATAAAGACGTGCGGAAACTAAATTGACACACGAAACAGATTGTTTGGTTTACTTACTTACTCAATAAGTATATGGATTAAGTATATGGGAATATAGCTTCTAAAAGGCAAAAACAGTTACTATACAATTCATGAAATATTTTTCTCTCTTTAAAAATAAATTGTAGCCCTGAAAAGGGCTTTGATAAAATGCCAATTTCATAATTCATAATAAATTTTGAAATTCGCTTCTACTCTGATGAGTATGTATTTTAAATTATTTCTTGGCGGCAGATGCAGATGCAGTCTTTGCCTTTGGCTTCTTGGGAGTAGCTTTTTTCGGTGTCGCTGCCTTTGCCTTTGCCTGCTTTGGCTTGGCACTTGCGGCTTGTGTCTTAGGCTTTGGTGTCTTTGCCTTTGCTGCGCTTGGTTTGGCCTTTGCCTTTACCTTTGCCTTTGCCTCTGCTGTGGTGGGCTTAGCCTTTACTGTACCCGTTTTCTTAGCATCCTTTGCTGTTGCCTTCACCTTTGCTTTATCTGCCTTCGTTTTCTCAGCGCTCTTTTTGCTGGCTGGGGCTACCTTTGATGCCTTTGATGGCTTCTTCTTGTCAACTGCAGCCGATTTCTTCTTTTTAGCTGCTGCCGCCGTGGTTTTCTTCTCCAGAGGGGCACCACCCTTTGGCTTGGGCTCTTTTTTGGCTGATGCAGACAGTTTAAACGAACCAGATGCACCCTTGCCCTTTGTTTGGACCAGCTTTCCACTTGCAACTGCAGTCTTCAAGTACTTCTTAATGAACGGGGCTAGTTTCTGGGCATCACACTTGTATGTGGCAGAAATGTATTTCTTAATTGCCAGAAGCGATGAGCCACCACGCTCCTTCAAGTTTTTTATCGAAGCATCTACCATTTGTTGAGTTGGCGGGTGTGATGCTACAGCTGTTGTCCTCTTTGCCTTCAATCCTGATGCTGCCTTCACTCCTGATGCTGCTGCTGCCTTCTTGGGGGCCACCTTCTTCTCGGCTGTAGCTGCAGCTGGTGGGGCAGCCACAGGAGAGGCGTTTGTTGCAACTGCTGAATCAGACATGTTTCACTTTAATTCACTTTCACAACGATTTACACTTTTATGGTAGAAATTTGCAGAAATTCACCACGAATTTGGTCACTCGATTGAGTGAGAATCGAGGAGGAGAGCCGAATGAGAATGTTTGCGGCATTGAACGTTTGTTATGCGAAAGATTGCCAACGTCTTATTGTAAAATTGTCATTTACAATCATTATATTTGCAAATCGAATAAAATGAAAATGTGGAAAATTTTTAAAATATTTGTGCAACTAAATATAATTAATTTAATGATATTATCTTAATTGACCGAGTCATGGAAGTCGTCCAAAGTTCAGAT